>CM075671.1:54472500-64472500 GCA_037962975.1 Clitoria ternatea
ATTATTGGTACAGTCAAAACACAATCTGGCGCAGATAGGGATAAATTCCTTATCGGGTGAAATCAAGATAGCCCCAATTCCGTGCCCCAATGCATTAGAAGCTCTGTCAAATCTCAGGGTCCATTTCTCCTTTTGACCACCTTCTTCATTGAATAATGCCATGATATCTTCATCCGGAAAGTTAAATTGCATCGGCTGATAATCATTAATGGGTTGGTGTGCCAAGTAATCAGCCAAGGCACTTCCTCTTATAGCTTTTTGAGTGACATATATTATGTCGTACTCAGTTAACAGCACTTGCCAGCGAGCAATCCTTCCAGTCAGAGCAGGTTTTTCAAAAATGTACTTGACGGGGTCCATTTTAGAAACTAGCCAAGTGGTGTGACTCAACATGTACTGCCTTAGGCGCTTAGCGGCCCATGCTAACGTACAACAAGTCCGCTCTAAAGCGGAGTACCTTATTTCACAATCAGTGAACTTCTTGCTTAAGTAGTAGATAGCACGTTCCTTCTTTCCAGTTTCATCGTGTTGTCCTAACACGCAGCCCATGGATTCGTTCAATACAGTCAGATACAATATAAGTGGCCTTCCTGGGGCTGGGGGCACCAAAATTGGTGGTTCTTGTAGGTACTGCTTAATCTTTTTGAAAGCTGCTTGACAATTCTCATCCCATCGCCCTGGTTGATTCTTGCGGAGTAACTTGAAGATGGGTTCACAAGTTGCCGTCAATTGTGAAATAAATCTGGCGATATAATTGAGCCTTCCCAAAAATCCTCGGACCTCTCTTTCTGTACGGGGAGGAGGCATCTCAAGAATCGCCTTAACTTTGTCGGGATCAACCTCTATTCCCCTTTCACTTACTATAAATCCTAGCAGCTTGCCCGACCTTGCACCGAAAGTGCACTTGGCGGGGTTCAATCTTAGCTTGAACTTTCTCAATCGTTCAAAAAGCTTCCTTAGATCGCTAATGTGCTCTTCATCTGTTCTAGACTTGGCAATGATGTCATCCACGTAGACTTCTATTTCCTTGTGCATCATATCATGGAAAAGAGTCACCATTGCTCTCTGATAAGTTGCCCCAGCATTTTTCAACCCAAAGGACATCACCTTATAACAAAATGTACCCCATAGAGTAATAAACGTGGTCTTCTCCATGTCTTCAGGTGCCATCTTAATTTGATTATACCCCGAGAAACCATCCATGAAGGAGAAAATGGAATGCTGAGCTGTATTATCAACCAAAACATCGATCTGTGGTAGGGGAAAATCATCCTTGGGACTAGCCCTATTCAAATCTCGGTAATCCACACACATCCGTACTTTTCCATCCTTTTTAGGGACAGGGACAATGTTGGCTACCCACTGAGGGTATTTTGCCACAGCTAGGAATCCAGCATCAAATTGCTTCTTAACCTCCTCTTTGATCTTTAAAAGCATTTCTGGCTTCATTCGGCGTAATTTCTGCTTTATTGGTGGGCATTCAGGTTTCAAGGGTAGTCTATGCTCGACAATGCTAGCATCGAGCCCAGGCATATCTTGATAAGACCAGGCAAAGACATCACAAAATTCCATTAACAACTTGATTAAATCTTCTCTTTGTTCTCTGCTTAGGGTAGTGTCGATCTTGACTTCCCTCTTATTTTCTTCATTCCCCAAATTAATGACCTCAACTATGTCTAGGTAGGGTTGAATCCCTTCATCCTCTTGCTCTAACAACCTTGTCATTTCAGGCGGTGGTTCACAATCTTCCCCACCTTCCTCATCAGCGTAATCAACTGGGTGATCGAAGTCGGGAAACGGGATTGCGACCTCACTCTCCTCAAGGGAGTGACTTTCGAATCTGCAATTTAGTGTGATATGGCAAATAAAAAGAAAGAACAAGCGAGTAAAAAGAAGGGTTTAAAACAAGGATAAGGGATACACGAAGAGCTTTTTTTTTGAATTACGATACGCGTTTATTGATGAAAATGATAAAAACAAGTTTTTTCGCCTTTATTACATGGAAGGGTCCCAAAGCTTTAGGCAGAGCAGAGGGACGAATAAGTACTTAAAGCATAAACAAATTACTTTGGCAAAACATTCAAAGTCGTGGGGAGCTCGATGGCCTCCCAGTTATGAAGTTCTTGGCCTGGTGGACAAACAATCACAAAATCAACGCTATCATAAGGGTTTTCTTCAATGACAGCGACTTGGTCTGGAGGCATCAGTCCGGCGCTCCGAAAGCTCTGGTAGAGATCACAGATGGGGACTCTTGCGGTATGAGGATCTCTGACATTAAGACAAGCAGCCCTTTTTTCTCTCTTCGCTTCCTCTACCCTTTTTCTGTCGGCAGCCGTGGGCCGGTATCCTAACCCAAAACCATTTCTATTATCAAGCAGGCGTATTGGTTCTATTTCTCCATTCAAAGCACGTCCTAGCCCTCTTCCAGGTTCATACCCTCCACGCAGCATAATCTTTGCCATCATTAAAGATGCACTTGGCATGCAAGCTTTTGCCATTGTGGCTCCTTCCCCCACATAGGTAGCGTTTGCTATCTCTAATGCTTGGAAAGAAGTTTCAAGGGCCTCTTCTGCTGCCTCGATGTAAGGGGTTGACAGAGGTTTACTGACCAGAAGGTCTTCCTTACCAGAAACAATTATCAGTTTGTTGTCAAATATGAATTTTAATTTTTGGTGCAGGGTAGAGGGTACCACTCCAGCAGAATGGATCCACGGCCTGCCTAATAAACAACTATAGGTAGGTGAGATATCCATGACTTGAAATAGGACCTGGAACGTGCACGGCCCAACCTGTATGGGCAGCTCAATCTCACCCATAACCTCCCTCCGAGTTCCATCAAAAGCTCGTACTATCGTGGCACTTGGCTTCATAAAAGTCCCATCAAATGGTAATTTGGCCAATGTAGACTTTGGCATGACATTGAGGGACGACCCATTGTCAATAAGTACTTTTGCTAAGATGTAATCTCGGCATTTTACGGAGATATGGAGAGCCTTGTTGTGCCCAATCCCCTCTGTTGGTATTTCGTCGTCAGTGAAGGTCAGATAGTTATCTGCAACAATGTGCCCCACTATTCCTTGAAACTTATCAACGGGAATGTCATGACTGACATGAGCCTCATTCAGGACCTTCATCAACATCTTCCGATGTGGCTCAGAGTTCATCAGCAATGATAACAAAGAAATTTTTGCAGGAGTATGTGTCAGTTGGTCAAGCACTTGATATTCGCTCTGGCGAATAAACCTTAAGAATTCATGGGCTTCTTCATCAGTCACGACCCTTTTGATCTCGCCATTAGCCCCTTCTTTGTCCACCTTGGCATTTCTGGTAACCTGATCCCTCTTCGGCTCTGGAGGGGTGTATACTCTTCCACTTCGGGTTATACCTCCTACCCCTACAATATTTGTGACGGACGAAGGAGACGGGTCACCTGTTGCCGGGCTTGCAACGATCACATCTGCGTTGTACTTCCAAGGGACAGCCCGAGAATCTTTGAACGCAAACGGGGTGGGTACTTGAATAGTGATGGTTGGTTGTACAGAAACAGGAGCTGCTTGGGGGTTCCTGGTGTAAAAAATTGTCAAGGGCTTAGGGATCCGTGCCCCTGTTTGTTCCCTGATCATGTCGACCTCATCTCCACGGTGTTTACAGACCTGCACAATATAGCTGTCCATAAGGCTTTGAAGGACCTCACAGAAACCTTGATGTTCGGCAGTCTGTTCGCAATCATGTTTCACACTCCAGGTTCCTTCAATTAATCCCCTTTCAAGCAAAAGGGAATGAACTACCCTCAATGGCATTCTTATGTCAGCAACATTCTTAACGCACTCCTCATCATTTTCCAAGGCGTTGACCTCTGAATTTCCATGGTTGGGCAGGGGATTTGTGGCAACATTTGGGCTACCTTCCTTAAAGTTAATCCAGTCGGCTTTGATCAAATCCCTTACTTTATACTTCAAAGCCATGCAATTTTCTGTGGAATGCCCTGGTGCCCCAGCATGGTAATCACAATGAGTGTTTGGGTCATATCCCCTTGGGTAAGGAGGTTGCAACGGCCTCATAGGGGATGGAGCTACCAGACCTTTTTGAACGAGGATTGGAAAAAGTTCGGTGTATGTTATATGAATTGGATCGAACTGCACAGGGGAGCGTTCATTGTTGAAATTTCTTATGTTTTGATTATGATTGGGTGGTCGAGTCACTTGTTGCGGGTGATGGTATGGCACGGGTTGCGGTACTGGCGCTCTTACCATGGGTGGACGGAAGTGGGGAGTATAAGCTGTCGGGCTCTGAGTGGTAGCGGCCACATAAGGATTGGGAGTTTGAATCATAGTAGGAAAGAATGGTCTTGGTGAAAGCGTCTTTTGATTAGAAGAGATGGAATTAGTTTCTCCATCCCTTTTCCCAGGCGCTGGCCTTCTTGTCATGCTTGCCCCAGATGAGCCCTGAATGATCTTTCCTGTTCGTATTCCGCTTTCCACTCTTTCCCTGATAGTCACAATGTCAGAGAAGTTGGATGAAACACTACCAATCATCTTGCCGTAGAAAGGTGATGGGAGCGTATCAATAAACATCGTGACTATTTCTTTTTCTGACAATGGGGGATCCACTTGTGCCGCTGTCTCTCTCCATCGTTGGGCATATTCCTTGAATATTTCACTGTCCTTTTTCATCATGTTTTGTAAATGAACCCTGTTGGGTGCCATATCCATGTTATACTTGTATTGTCTAAGGAAGGCATCTGCCAGGTCCTTCCAACAACGGATATGGTTCCGATCAAGGTGAGCATACCATGTAAGAGCGGCTCCTGCTAGGCTATCCTGGAAGCAGTGGATCAAGAGTTGGTCATTAGAAGAGTAAGATGCCATCTTTCGACAGTACATCGTGAGATGGTTCTTTGGACAAGTCATTCCCCGATACTTATCAAAGTCTGGCATCTTGAATTTGGGTGGGAGGACAACATCTGTGACTAAACATAGCTCCGAAGCATCTATTAGTCCAAAACCTCCAGAGCCTTCCATCATCCTCAAACGTTCTTCTAAGATTTCTATCTTTTCCTTTTGAGGAGCTGCGACCATGCGGGTTGCATCTTGGAGATTGGTCCCATAGGGGGTTCCGTATCCATATGGATAACCGAGCGGCTGGTTGAACAGAGGCAAAGCATGGGACTGGTTTGTTAGGCCTGTATTTGGTGAAGGACCTTGGGGTTGGGCCATAGTCTGTGCAACATAATTCGGCTGGGTTACCTGGGCTCGTGTATTTTGGGCTTGTGTGTTGTAGGTCGGCTGGGTCATCGGGGCTTGTATATTTTGAGTTTGGTGAATTTGTGGGTCATGGGCTTACGTGTTTTGGGTTTGGTAAATTTGTGGGTCATGAGCTTGTGTGTTTTGGGTTTGGTGGAGTGATGGTATATTTGGCTGGGTAGGGTATGAAGTGTGAGGATTCATCGCTTGCTGGTCATGGGCGTCTTGGTTAGCGAGCGGGGGATAGTATCCTGGTGGAAGGCCATAAAGTGGAAAAGATACTGGGTTGCCGTTAGGGCCGACAAATGTATGTTATGCATAAGACTGGCCGTAAGGTGACTGGGTCTCAATGACA
The DNA here is from genome assembly GCA_037962975.1 of Clitoria ternatea. NCBI lineage: Eukaryota > Viridiplantae > Streptophyta > Magnoliopsida > Fabales > Fabaceae > Clitoria > Clitoria ternatea. Next base: position 54,478,099 of record CM075671.1, read on the forward strand.
GGGTTAGGTCTTCCAAAATGAATGGTGACAGGGGGTGTCATTGTGTTTGGTACTTGGGTTCTTGCTGGGTCGGAACCAAGGGGGAGTGGTACAGTGGCAGGCTGCTGTTGGTTGTTCTCAATACCCGCAGAGGAACCCCCTTCTGTGATTCTCTTTTCCAGAAGCTTGGTCAACTCGGCTACTTGTTCTTTCAGCTGATTGAACTCGTTTCTGAAATCTTCATCCCTGATTTCTGCTTCGGCCATGAGTCTCGTTTGGAGTCGGGTCGAATAAGGATGTTTACCCGTAATGTCTATTGTAAGTGAAAACACGAAATTGTTAAAAAAGAAAGCATTAAATAAAAATGGTAAACGAAAAATAAACAGTATGGTGCACAAAGTTATCGCGGAACTCGGCCAGTAACCTCCAACCATTCCTCAGAACGTCATATTCAAGAGTAATAAGTATGTGATAAATGGAAATTAACATGAAACGTTTGTGGAGACAAAAGAATCCTTCTTTCTGAATTTCAAAGTACATTACTGCTGCCAATTTTTATGCAAGAAAAGTAAATCAACCATTCCTAGCTCGGGCAATCATGGCCCTCATTTTACAAATCCTTTTCTTACAGTAATCAAGGAAGTTTACAATTTCTTTTGGGGTACTAAGAGGGTTAACAATCCCCTCAGCTTGCTTAAGCAGGAGTGGGAGGTCTTCCAGGACTCCATTAGCCAAATGTGCCAAATGGGCGAAGCGATTCATCCATGAATGAATAACTTCATGTTGTTGTGTCATTTTAGCTTTCAAAACATGGATAGCCTCACGACATTCTTGCTCAGTATCCATCGCGTGTTGTCGCTCGCCGTTTATCTCTCGCTGGCAAGCTTCTACCACCTCATTAAGCTGATGCTCTAATTGACCAACTTGCAATTGTAGGAGCTCTTTTTGTACCAAGGCAATTTGCTCATTCTCTTTGGCTTTTTCCAACATATCTCTCAAGAGTTGCTTGTCAGCCAACATAGTATCCCTTTGCTTGCTCTTCATCCTCAGTTGAGTATTAGCTGTTCGGAGGCATTGACTTTGCTTCCTCAAGTAATCTCTTTCAACTTTCCGTTTTTTTCCAATCTCCTTGATGGTTTGCTTACTTTCTGAGTTCTCCCTTTTTTGAAGGGCACATTCTTGTTGAGATTTTAGCAGGTCTTCCTCCAGCTTCTTATTTTTTACAATTAACTCCTCTATCTTAGCTTTCAAGGCTTCCTCTTCAAGAGTAGGTGAGGGAACAGGTATTCTTGTCGGGAGATGAGAGGGACTTTTGAAAGGCAGCTTGACAATGGAAACTCTATTCAGGATCCATCGGTAGTATTCGTCCTTCACGGCATGGCTTCGAGCTCCCAGTTCTTTTCCTTGCCTGTGGACCATCTTCCACGCATTTGCTATATCCCGAATAGCAGAGGTACAATCTCCTTTTGAGTAGCGAAGGACAAAAGGAATAAGTGATTCTTCATCAGGTGGCCCAAGCAATGGATAAGCTAACTGCCGTTTGGCTATGACAGGGTTGTAGTTAATGCATCCTTGTGTGCCCATAAGAGGAACATTCGGGTAGCTTCCACAATGATGAATAATGGTGTCAACCTTCAACCATTGTGGATACCACCTTACTTTGTCAGTTGTGAGCCCCATCAGGTGATTGGCCCATTCACGCCCGTTTTTTGTTACTAACTGGCATAATTTCAGATCAGAAATAGGATATTCAACTTTGCCGACTTGGTGGAAAACATGTGACGTGAGCCACACATACAGAGCAGGTAGACAACAAATGATTCTTTTTCCACCTTGTGTAGAACAGAAGTCCGTGGTGTAATATATATTTGCCAAGATAGCAGTGACTGGATTTTCAGACTTGAATTTACGGGCAAGGAAAATGCCAATGGCATCATAGTCTATGTAATTGTCAATGTTGGGGAACAAGATAACACCATAAATGGTTAAAGCCAAAGTATCCATGAAGGCCTCCCAATCTCCCTTCTCAGCCAGCAAGTGCATGTGCCTCTCAAAATATTCCCGATCAAACCCCAGGACTTGATTTCTATTTAGCTGCTTACTTCTTAAGACTTCCGGATTAATCCTTAGGATATCAGCAATGGTAAGAACATTCGCATGGCGTCCAAGGTGGCGGTAAGGCATTTGTCCCTCTAGTGGCATACCCAGAATCTGTTCGAACTCCTCAACAGACGGAGCTAATTGAAAGTCTTGGAAAGTGAAACAACGGAGAGGTGGGTCATAAAACTGAATCAAAGCAGTAATTGCTTCGACTTGTACTTCCACTTCTAGCAACTTTAGGATCCTCCCATATCTCCTTGAAAAAAACATTTTCTGATTCATGTCCAATTTCTTGCCTAATGCTTGCAGACTGGTTGTATCGACCTTCCTAGCCTTGACATGTAGTAATTTTTTCAACTCAGGTATATTTGTACCACAATTATCCGATCTCATATTAATTTCCATACTTTCACTCAGAGGTGCTGGCTAAGCTCTTGATAGCTTCCTGCGAGAACATGAGAAATGAGAAAATCAGTCACTAGTACTGACGTGTTTTGCAAATCGATACTCCCCTAGTAACTTTAAAAATATTTTTGTATTCAGGGAAGTTTCGATTTGACAAAACTTATGACAAATCAAAGGTCATGTGAGCTACGGATTTTCTGATCATTGTCAATAAAAAATTTGATTTTTTTTGATTTTTTTTTATACCCCTTTTTTGATTCAAAACATCCGTAACTCAAATCCCAAAGACTTGTGCACAAAGAAAAAGAACTATTTACCCATTAAAGAATCACTAGTTAAAAGTATGTCATTTTTTTTTGAAAAAAGTAATTCACTAAACGGGCAAGTAATCCTCTATTTTGGATTAGAAGGAAAAGTGAGAATGAGAAAAGGTAGAAGTAAAGTTTGCCCCTTTGTGCCTTAAGGTGGTTTTTTTTTCTGGAGGTCTCCTAATGGTTCTAAAGTTCATCTATCAGTGATACCTCGCATTAGGTGGCTTGTTCTAAAACTTCTAAAGGTCACTAGAGCCAAGATCCTATTCATGATGTTGATCACAAATAGTAAGAAGTATACTAAGTGTGAGCACCATGAATAAGTCGAACTCTAGCTGAGGTTCTCACAGTAACCAGACAGGAAGTACATCCCAAATGGCTCCGCTATCAACCTCTCCTAATCTTAAGCTTATTTAGGCCCGGGTATAGGGTCCCACTCAAAAGTGTGTGCAAATTGTGAGTGTAGTGTGTGAAAGAGGCATTCAATACCTGTACCTTACTCATCCTGCACATAGAACAAACATAGAGCAACAAAATAAAGTCGACTACCCTAGGGTTCAATGATCATACAGATATTTACAGAACATAAATGATAGAATATAAACAAAACAGGAACTAAACATTGACAAGGAAATAAAATAAAAGAAGAAGTTAAATAATTAATACGCTAATTAAAACATGCGCTATCAAATTGACTGGCTTGACTCTCTAAGTCCCCAGTGGAGTCGCCATCTGTCCCGACCGGGATCGCGGCGGCGCGGCCGACCCTCGAAACGGTTTTAAATAATAAACAGGGAGTCACCACCAATATTTTTTAGGATAAAATACTGGAAAAACCTTTTGTTAAAGCACTGGTTATAAAAATGAAATTCCATGATTCGGGAGTCTGATTACAGGTGAGGAAGGTATTAGCACCTCACAACTGTCCGTTAAAAACGGTTACCTCAATTTGATAGCGCGCATTATAATTAACCCAATAATTATTTTAACTTCTTCATAAAAAGAAAAATGTACGAAATGACAAAATAAACAAAAAAATAAACAAAGATCAACACAAAATATTTACATGAGATTAACAGGACGTCTCGTCCAAATTAATCTCGCTCCGCCTTTTTAAAGAGATATTAAAAAAAATGAGATTAACAGGACGTCTCGTCCAAATTAACCTCGCTCCTCCCTTTTAAAGAGATATTAAAAATATGAGATTAACAGGACGTCTCGTCCAAATTAATCTCGCTCCTCCTTTTGATAGCAAGACAAAAAGGAAACTCTAAAAATTAAATAAAGAAAGGTGGGCCCGACAGGAACTGTTTCCCGCTCCTACGTATTCTCGAGCTTTCGAGAAATCAGGGTCACGTAGTTCTTTAAAATGTTTTTTTTTAGGAAAAGATTAGGAAGATATTGATAGGCATCATTTTAGTGAAGAATCCATACAAGGCGAAGTGCTTCGCACGTGCACGGATCTTATAGAGACTGTGTAGACGGAAGTATTTTCCGTACGACACTGATTAAGAAAAATGAATATATATATATATATAAAAACTGAATGGGAGAGGAAAACGAGTGCAATAAATGAAAAAAAACGAGCGAAGAATAAGAAAACCGAGTGAAAAATAAGAAAACCGAGTGAAAAATGAAAATCCGGGTGAAAACAGGGAAAACCGAGTGAAACAGTGAAAAATCTGAGTGAAACAGTGAAAATCCGAGTGAAACAATGAAAACCGAGTGCAAAATAGTAGATCCTAGTGAAACAGTGAGAATCTGAGTGCAAAAATAGTAAATCCGAGTGAAACAGTAAGGATCTGAGTGGAATAGTAAAAATCCGAGTGGAAATAAAGGAAACCGAGTGAAACAGTGAGAATCCGAGTGGAAAAGAGGCTTACCGGGTGAAATTTGAGCAGAGAAGAACGATTGGGACTAGAATTGCAAGTCCGAGAAGGAAAAGGGAGCTGGAAGAAGTGCTGTTGAGTGAGAGTGTAGAGGATGTTGGGGTAAAAAAAGTGTGAAGGGTGAGGGGTGAGTGAAGTGAGAGGGAGAGAAGACTTGGCGTGAGAGAGAGAGAGAGAGAACAGAGGTTTGGCAGAGTTTCCCTTTCCTCTGAATGCCCCCCCTTTCCTTCAGCTGCCCTTCCCCTTCCATTTATAGGCTGGTTTGAGTGGAAGGCCAGCTCAGGCTTCCACTTCCGAGTGGAATGCCAGCTCAGGCCTCCACTCAGAGTGAAGTGGGGGACAACGGCTGGGTGGGAATTTTTAATTCCCCCCACTTCCACCCCTGTTTGCCACTTGTCTGCCACCCCCAGGATTCCTGGATCCACTTGGGTGGTGGAATCCAAGTCAGCACGATCTAACAGGGGGACCTGGTGGGAATCCGAGTGAGAATGGAAGAATTCCGAGTGAGAATTATGGAAATCCGAGTTAAAATAGTGGAATTCCGAGTGAGGATAGTGGAATTCCGAGTGAGGATATTGAAATCCGAATTAGAATGGTGAAAGCCGAGTGAAAATGGTGTGATCCAAATTAGAATGGTGTGATCCGAGTGAGAATGGATCGGATCCACCTTCCAATCAGTATTCATGAACACTGGCAGTCAAATCCGAGTGAGGATGTGTAAATCCGAGAGAAAAATGGTGTGATCCGAGTGTGAATGGTTCGGATCCACCTTCCAATCAGCATTCATCCACACTCGCAGTCAAATTCGAGTGAGGATGGGGTAATCCGAGCAAAAAAATGGGAAATCCGAGTGATTCTCATTCGGATCACCCTCTCAGTCAGCATTAGGAGTCAAATCCGAGTGGAAAAAGGTATTCCCCGTAGAAGGCCGAGTGAGAATACTCATTTCCGAGTGGTTTTACTCGGTTTGTTGTTGCTGTGAGACATTCAATTGTAAACGAGTGTAAAAGCCTCGGAACCGACTCTAACGATTGGGAAATGACTTGAAATTGACTCGGAGCCGATTGAAAATTGAGGAGAATGACTCGAAAGTTGAAATGGCTCGGATCTTGTTTGAAGAAGCAAACTGACTGAATTGACAGTCAATTCCGACTGGAAATTGATGGAAATGGGCTCAGGAAAGGTTTGAAGGAGGACTCGGAGGTTGAGTGTAAAGGAGGACTCGGAACCGAGTGACCAACGACACGAGAACCGACTAAAATGGCTCGGAAATTGGAAGTGACATATTTTCACTCGGAATAGCATTGACAGTGAAGTATTTCACTCGGAACTGACCCATTTTGAGTGATCCCACTCAGATTTGATTATTTTCGAGTCATTCCACTCGGAAATTCTTGATTTTGACTCATTCAACTCAGAAATGCTTCATTTTGACTCGGATTTGATCATTTCTAAGTAGTTCCACTCGGTTTTGATCATTTCTGAGTAGTTCTACTCGGATTTGCTCCATTCTGAGTAGTTCTACTCGGTTTTGATCATTTCTGAGTAGTTCTACTCAGATTTGCTCCATTTTGAGTAGTTCTACTCGGTTTTGATCATTTCTGAGTAGTTCTACTCGAATTTGCTCTTCAACAGTGACATATTCCACTCGGATTTGATCTGTTCCGAGTCCTTCCACTCGGAAATGATCATTTCCGAGTCCCTCTCTCGGTTTTTTTTTTTTAAAAAAAAATTCTTTTTTTTTTTAAATTCTTTTCATTTGCGGATGGGCTGAAATAGGTGTTCACAGAGATATCTGCGAGTAGGGCATTTCTGAATGGTTTGAGTCCGAAGGAAATACCTCTCAGGCGAAGATACACCCGAGTGTTGAATTCCCGACTGAAATACCTCCGAGTGGAGACACTGACTTTCAATGAATGCTTTTTCTAGGCAGAGATATTTCCGAGCGAATGACCTTGGGTAGACTCTCTTAATGTTTCAAACTAAGCCCGAGTGAGATCCGACTGAAGCTGTTCTGAGTAAAAACAAATCTGACTCCTGAATGAGTATATCCGAGGGCTGATTGTCGATTGAAACCCTTCTGATTGAAAACAAAGCCGACTCTGAATGAACACATCCGAGTGAATAAGGTCAGTTTCCAAGTAAATGCATCCAAAGGATGGATGAGTGAAACCATTCTGATTGGTAGATAAGACCGACTCCCAAGATCAGTTCTGAGTGAATATATTCGAGTGGTCAAATTTTCCCAAAGTTCCATTCTGATCAAAGAAACAAGGACGACCCCTGATTGTATATCTGAGTGGGTTGATGCACACATGGAACAATTCTGAGTGGAAAGACCAAGATTGATGAATGTGTCCGATTGAATTACTCTTGAGCCATGTATCCGACCAAAATTTCTCTATGATTCAACCCTAGTGATGTGATTCCAAGTGACACTTACTTCACGATTGAATCAATTTAAAGTCAAAGAAAGAATGGTTCTGACCTGTCGGCCAAGCATATATCCGAGTAAAACATTTTGAAGAACCGATTGAATCAATTTTTAGACAAAGCACTTCTGAATGAAATAATTCCGAGTGAATCCTTCAAGCAGTAAAGTTTTGAATGTCACTTTTGAAGAAATTCCGAGTGAATGTTTCAAGCAGAGACAAGATCTGAGCAAAATACTTCCGATTGAAACAATTCCGATTCACTCACTCTTCAGTCAGCACCGAGAGAAGCCTCTTCAGTCAGTACCGAGCCAATTTTCAGTCAGGACCGAGTGAAGCCTCTTCAGTCAGCACCGAGTCAATTTTTAGTCATTTCCGAGCCATCCTTCAACTATTTCTGAGTCCTCTTCAGTCAGTTTCCGATTGAATGTTTCAACCAGAATTGTTTTGCTTGTCCAGCCCTTCATAACCACAATACTGACCCTCCTCACAACAACTACACCGACCAACACAGCAACACCGAGCAAAGCTCTCACTCGGTTTTTGTAGGAACAACACCTTTTCTACTCGGTCTTGTGTACAAAAGGCACCTTTTCCACTCGGTCTTGTGCACAAAAGGCACCTTTTCCACTCGGATTCTGGAGAGAAAGTGAAATCCGAGTCAGATTCCACCAATTGCGCATGCTGACATGGATTTCCACTATCCAAGTGGATCCTTGAATTAAGGGGGGCGGCTCACAACAAGACAGGAAGAAAATGATAAAGAATTCCCACCAGAGATCCAGGCTGTTTCCAATACATCATCCAAGTTGGTTTGTCAATCTCGTGGGGCGGCTAGCAACAAGACAAAGGAAAAATAATAAGTTATTCATCAGCTGTTGTTCCCCATTGGAAGCCAGGCTATTCAAGCAATCAGCACACACCTAAAATGTTCTATAAATACAGCATCCAAAGAGAAGAAAATGAGCATTTATTTTAGAGAGAAGCAGGAAGCCTTCACATTAAAGAGAACTCTGAAGCATTTAGAGAGAGGAAATACTGTCCTACTCTTAAAACAAAAACCAGTCCCTCTCTTCACTCGGTCCAGCCCACTCAAATCCTCACCACACAACCCAACACCGACCCCTCACTCTCCCTTCTTAACACCGTCCCTTTCTCCCTCTCCAACTCACCATACAGCCCCCTCAAAATAACACCATCCTTTCTCAACCCAACACCGACCCTTCTCTCTTTCCTCTAACCAACACCGTCCTCACTCTCCAATCTCCACACCGTCCTCACTCAACCCAACACCGACCCTTCACTTCCCCTCTCCACACCGTCCTCACTCAACCCAACATCGACTCTTCACTCTCCCCTCTCCCAACCATCATTTCTCAACCCAACACCGACCCTTCTCTCCTCCCTCTCCACACCATCCTCACTCAACCCAACACCGACCCTTCACTCTCCCCTCTCCACGCCGTCCTCACTCAACCCAACACCGACCCTTCACTCTCCCTTCTCCACACCGTCCTCACTCAACCCAACACCGACCCTTCTCATACACATCCGTTCTCTCTCTCCTCTCTCCTTTTCTTCCACACCGTCCTCTTCCTCCTCTCATTGTCCGTCCCTCTCTTCTCCATAAACACCGTCCCTCTCATACCCTCTCCTCTCTCCTTCACACTCCACACCGTCTTACCCTTTCCCTACAGCCTGTCACTCTCCTCTCAAACCAAACACCGACTCCTCTTAAATCTATACCATCATCCATCCTCACTCCTCACCATACCATCATCCGACCTCTCTTCACACCACACCGTCCAACACCCCCTCAAACACCGACCAGTCCTCCTCTCCTCACCACACCGTCTCCCTCTTCTCTCAACCCATACTGTCCAGCCCCTCTCAAATCCTCTCCACATCATCCTTTTCCCTTCAAACACATCATCCTCTCCTTAAAACCCACACCAACAGTCCCTTGAATCCTCACTACACCGTACACCCCTTAAGCTAAGTCCCTCTCCTCAGAACCCTCACCAACACTTCCCTCACTCTTCACCCAACGCTGTCCCTCTCTTAAACCTCCACACCGTCCTTCCCTTCACACCACACCGCCCAGCTTCCTTAAATCCACAACACCACCCAGTTCTCTTTCTCTCTCTTTCCCTCGTCACACCGTCCAGCTCTCTCACCATATTGGTCCTACTCTGCCCCTCATTTTTAGTACTTGTATTTATTTATTTTCTGTTGATTTAATTGCTGTTCAATGACTTTGTCTTCCTTTTCAATTATCAATTAATATCTATTGATTGATAAATATTAATAAAAATAAGTGCTTCATACATTCTATTCGGACTAGTATAAATAGTGTAATAATTATTATTATTGTTATTATTATTGCAATTTTTATTACTTTTTATTTATTTATTTTTTTATTTATTTTTAAAAAAAAGGAGGAGCGAGTTTAATTTGGACGACACGTCCTGTTAATCTCATTTTTTGAAAAGGTGGAGCGAGTTTAATTTGGACGAGACGTCCTGTTAATCTCATGTAAATATTCTGTGTTTATTTTTGTTTATTTTTGTATATTTTGTCATCTCGTATATTTTCTTTTCATGAAGAAGTTAAAATAATTATTGGCCTAATTATAATACGCGCTATCATATTGAGGTAACCATTTTTATAATGGACAGTCGTGAGGTGCTAACACCTTCCTCACCTGTAATTAGACTCCCGAACATGGAATTTCATATTTTATAACCAGTGCTTTAACAAAGGTTTTTCCAGTATTTTATCCTAAAAAATATTGGTGGCAACTCCCTGTTTTTTTCTTTTCAAACCAAAATCATTTTGAGGGTCGGTCGTGCCGTCGCGATCCCGGTCGCGACAATGATATAATCTTTGGTTCTACTAATGAATCGTTGTGCAAAGAGTTTGTTAAGCTAATGCAGGATGAATTTAAGATGTCCATGATAGGGGAACTTACTTTCTTCCTTGGACTGCAAATTAAGTAAACAAAGGAAGGCACTTTCATTAGTCAATCAAAGTATTGCAAGGAGTTGTTTAAGAAATTTAACATGGACAAGGCAAATGATATTGCCACACCTATGGGCACTTCATGCCATTTGGATAAGGATGAGAATGGTAAGGATGTTGAACTCACTAAATATAGAGGAATGATTGGATCCCTACTTTACTTAACCGCTAGTAGACCAGACATCATGCTTGTTGTTTGTATATGTGCAAGATATCAAGCATGCCCAAAAGAATCACACCTAACTACAGTAAAAAGGATAATGAAATATCTTGTTGGAACTCAAAATGTTGGCTTATGGTATCCCAAAGGGGTTGAATGCACTTTAGTTAGATACTCTGACTTTGATTTTGCAGGATGTAAACTTGATAGAAAAAGCACTAGTGGAACATGTCACTTGCTTGGTAGTTCTCTTGCATCTTGGCATAGCAAGAAACAAGTAAGTGTTGCATTGTCAACAACTGAGGCAGAATATGTTGCAGCTAGTAGTTGTTGTGCTCAAATCCTTTGGATGAGACAACAACTCCTAGATTTTGATGTTATACTAGACCATGTGCCTTTAAAATTTGATAACACAAGTGCCATAAACATTTCAAAGAATCCTGTAATGCATTCAAGGACCAAACATATTGAAATTCGACATCATTTCATTAGGGATCATGTATTAAAGGGTGATTGTGTGCTTGAACATGTTGAAACCTCTAAGCAACTAGCAGATATCTTCACAAAACCCTTGGCAAAAGAACAATTCATTCACATAAGAAGAGAATTAGGAATCCTAGACATGTCCAATTGTGTTTGAATAATGAGCAATTTTGATAATTTCCTATTTTAAATCATGTTTTAATGTGTTTATAATAAATTGTGGTATGATTCATTAACTCTCTAACATTCTTGCATGAAATCTGCTAAATCTGTGCATTTTTGGACTATGTAATCAATTATAAAGCAACACATAATTGATTACTGAGCCTCTGTTTTGTGTGTAATCGATTATCCCAAGTTACATAATCGATTACTCAGCCTCTGTTTCTTGCATAATCGATTATTCATCGCTAGATAATCGATTACTCAGATTTTGTTTCATACCCAATCGATTAGATCCTCTAAATAATCGATTATCAACGTTTTAACTTCCTAGTAATCGATTACCACCATCTCCTAATCGATTGTAAAGATTCTATTTTTCTATCTAATCAATTACCCATGTGCCCTAATCGATTACCCCATGAGCAAAACGGTTCAACTTCCTCAGAAACCATGTGCTAATCGATTACCTATACTGTCTAATCGATTAGCATCGGTATTGGAGCGGTCAAACTGCTGGTTTTTGAGGCACTCCATTTTCTCCACCTCATTAAACCTCTTTCTCTTCATTCTAAACCTATTTTTCCCTATAAATTCACCTCTCCTCACTCTCTCATCTAACACTACCTCTTCCTCTATCAATATTCCAAGCTTCAAGAGCTTTCCCCTCTAATCTCTCATTCTCTTCCCCTTCTCTCTGCATCTCACCTCCCAATAGCCATGTCTTCCTCAAGAACCATTAAGAGGGAAAGGTGTTCAATGGCCCAAACCAACAACCCTCTTGATTTCTCTAGATTTTTCTCAGCCCCTAGAGACCTTCAAAATTTTATCAACAACTTCTCTGAAAAAGACATCATCTCTCCCCACTACATCAATGCTGAGACATTTGACCACCATAGCCTCACCTTCACTCAAAGCTTGCATCATTATAACCTCTTCCCCTTTCTCACCCTTAAGGAGGAACTCTATTATCCTGAACTTATAAGGGTGTTCTACTGCAACCTTAAGCTTACAAATGGGTTGCTTGAATCCAAGGTCAAAAATGTGACCCTTAGACTCACAAATGCCCAATTGGCAGAAATCATTCTACTACCACTCAACGACGCTGAGGTTGACGGAGGAGATCCCGAGGATGAATAGGAGTTCAATGCTATCACTGCCCGACAATCACTATGGAAGGCTGCTCGCCCAAGGAGCAACCATAAACTGGTAGGCCACTTGACCATGAACAACCGTCTCCTTCACTTCTTTTTGGTCAAGATGTTGGTTCCATGAGGTGGGAACTATGCTCTGGTTGAAGAGGATGATGTCCTCTTAATGTGGGCTATACAGAACCAAAAGGAGATTAATTGGGTTCAAATGCTTAAGCTGCACATGCTCCATGCCAAAGACCAGCAAAAGCTTCCCTACGCTATCCTGCTCACTAAAATCTTCGAAACCTTTGGAGTCGACTTAGCTGGAGAATTGTCTGAGAAGGTGCCTCCCAAGGCTTGTATTGGCCCCCATCATCTCTCAAAGATGGGTATCATTTATGTAAATGGAGCTTGGCACTTAAAGATGGAAGGCATTAATGCCAACATTCCCTTTGAAGCTGCTGATGAACCTGCCCCTCCTCCTCCTACAACTCAAGCTGAACCATCCACCCCTGCTGACCCCTTTGCATCCCTCTAGGCACACCTTGACCGTCGGTTTGATCGAATTGAGAACTCTCTCCAAGAGTTCCAAATGACGGAACAACAACATTTTGAAATGATACAACAATGTTACGATGAGCTATCTTACTAGATTTCCGAATTTTGCTTTTTCCATCCGGATAATTAGATCCGTTTTATTATGCTTTGTTTGAATTTATTTGTTTGCGTTCATTCTGTAATTTTAATTTCTGTAATTTCCCGTTTCTACAAATTAATAAAATTCTCATTCTGTTATATTTCTCCATTGCTTTACCATTTTTAATGATTCCAAAGGGGAAGATATTTGAGTTCATCTGATTACAAATAATAACAAATGCTAAAAACTGGTTAATAATAACAAGTGTTTAACAAATTGGATAATTTATCTCTAAGGCGTAGATTCTTTTAGATAGGGGAGATATTTTTGAATTAAGAGATAATGCAGAATTTGATAACTTTTTAAAGAGATAATGCAGAAACTGAAATAGATATGTTTTTGCAGATAATGCTCAAGAGATAAAATAAGAAATTAATTTATTTTGAAACTAACAACCCTCAAGAGATGAACATTGTTTGACATCATCAAAAAGGGGGAGAATGTGTTTGAATATGTTTACAAGTTCAAAAATTTTGATAATGACAAAGAACTCTTGAAGAAACTCTTGGAGAAACAAGAAATAGCATTAGACTTACAAAATCAACGTAGCTAATCGATTAGCAAGGCATAACTAATCGATTAGATAGCTTCTGTTTTGCCAGCTAATTGATTACATACACAAATGTATTAGGTACTTATGCTAATCGATTGCAAGGCATCAGATAATCAATTACAAAGAAGCTAGAATGACACTAATCGATTACAGTAAAGACATAATCGATTACCAAGCTGCGTAACCAAATTAAATGCATCAGGTGCCATCAATAATCGATTACAAGGCAAGACATAATCAATTACCAAGGTTCTGAGTTTAGCTAATTGATTACAGGGTACATGCTAATCGATTACAGCATGAAAAACACTAAAGATTTCAAAGTGTAATCGATTACAGCTCGAGGTGTAATCGATTACGATAGTGCCAGAAATTAGGGAAAGTGCTTTTAAGTAGAAACCAACTCATTTCTCCACATATCTCAAGCACCCACGAGCTGCAACGGCTAAAAACTCCATTATGCTCATCTCCAAGCTCTATAAATGCAAGACTCCTTCAAGCTACTTAAGCAATCAATTACATCCATCAAAGGGAGATCAATTCTTGAGTCTTGTGAGTCTTACTCTTGTATAGTTTCAATTTTTGAAACTCAGAACTATAACTTGTATATCCTCTCTCGTTGAGAGTTTGAATTTGAGAGAGTATTCACTTGTATATCTACTCTATTTAGAGAGTCTATATCTTGTAAACACTACCAAACACAAAAGCTTTTTACTCTAGGTTGAGTGGTCACAAAGGTTGGGGTTCAACCTTTGGGTATTGAGAGTTTGAGAGATTAGGTGGGTTTCCCTTGTGCTAGTGAGGATTGAGTTCTTGAGTGTAGGACGCTAGGAAGCTACAATTGCTCATAGCTTGTAATCTCTAAACTTCAATAGTGGAAATCCTTCAAGTGGGTTGCTTGAAGGCGAGACGTACACCGAGGTTGGTGAAACTCGTTAAATTGGTTTGCAAGCTCTTCTCCCTTACTCTTTTACATTCATATTCTGCATTTAATTGATTTGTGTTGATTGATTGTGATTTGCTTACTTGAGCTTGCTTAAATTAGTTAACTTTAAACATTGCACACCAAGTGTTTGACAAATTGCCTTAGCATATTTACTTCTTGTCTTGCATTGTCTCTTGCATTAAAATTGACTTCACTTACATAATCTTTAAACTTGTGATAAAAGAATCAAGTTCAAAGGCACTCCAAGCAAAGTTTTAAAAACTCAATTCACCCCCCCTCTTGAGTATTGAGGCCACTTGAATAACAATTACTTGCTAAGTCGTGGTAATGATGAAGATTGAAATGTATACTATGCATGTGTATAATGACTTCTTAATATCATATGTAATATAACACTTGTTGGTTGACTAATTATGTGACATGATGGGATATGTGACTGTGAATAATTATGTACATAAATATACGTGTGGTAGTTAGTGATGAATATGGTACAATACATTGTATGTTATGATGCTATTCAATACTTGTTGATGTGGTATGGTTGTGAGTGTTGTATGGTGTATGGATAACTAGATGAGGAAATTTGTAAATAAAAGATTTGGAAAATGGTATCGGTAGAGGTCCCAAAATGACTAAAATATGACAATATGTGAGACTCAGATCCTAGATGAATTGTGGGCGTTGAAGCGCCAATGTACCCCAAATTGTTGAGAAAGTGTAAAACCTCACTTAATTCCTAAGTGTTGAGTAAGTTTACTAAAATAAAGAAAAAGAGAAAATTTGGTTTTATTGCATAAAGAAAAAGAACTTAACCTTAGGAATGGAGAGGAGTCATTTAGGGGACCCTACCGAGGACCACTGAATAAAAATAATTGTTGAATTACGCCTCATATTTGGAGTTAAGGATGGATGTTGGAATAATCCCCTAGAGCATACAGTGATGGGTACACTAAAGAATCTACCGCGCCTCGATACTTGAGGGCAGTCTAGGGAGTATATCGGAAGCGGGAATTCCAATTGCATGGATTCGTGCCCGTCGCCGGACAGCCTGTGGAAAACCCTGGTATACTTTGACAAGAGGTAGGATTTTCTATGACCGTGGAGTGCCCGTTTTACAGAGATGTGATTGGCTATTAAGATGATTGGACTGTAAGTCCTTACCCATTTGTGAAAACCAGAACGAGGAGAGCTCCGGTCCCTTTAGTTGGGCAGGGAGAATAAGGTGGGATTTTTGTACACATGGATATTATATATGAGATTGTTGAGGAGGAGATGGGCCCACATGCATCATGATGACTAACAAAAGAATAGAAATAACAAAATGAACTCATGGATTGCATCGCTGTATTGAGATTATGATTATTCATGGTTTAAGCATGATTGTATGAATTTTAGTATCCCTGAGAGGTGAATGGGGTATTGGGAATAGTCAGTGAGACCAATAGTGGTGAGACTACTTAGAATACATATTAGGAATTCCCAGAGAGAGTTGGGAAGGGTTGATTGTGATGGATTGAATTGTATGGGGTGAGTGTCAGAAATGACACTTATCGACTTATGTGGCGGTAGAGACTCGCTTTTATAGCTATTTTTCCAGACCTCCGGTTAGACCATACACCACAGAGGATCATGCAGACTTCACATCGAGGACTAGCTAGACTCTTTTTGTGCCAAGGAAGAATAAAATAGGATGAAATTTATTTTCATTCATGGGAGCCTGCGTGCCCCTTTACTTTCAGTTTGTACAATTACTATTACGACCATGTATTATGTATGATTATGTTGTATATAAGATATTTCTGTTCCACCATGTTTCTTGTACAAAAAAAAAATTCCATATTTTTTCTAGACTGGTAACCTCTCAGTTAACCAGGATAATTTAGTAGAAGGGATTGTCCTAGTTAATTGAGGGTGTTACAGTGTACACGTCAATTTTAATATATATCTCTTTTCACTGATACTTAACCGCCTCGTACATATGCAACACTAACAGTAACCCAAGGTGACCTGCGGTATAAACAACCATAATTACCAATGTGTTGTGGATCTCTCTTGAACACACATCAAGGAAGAGGGGATCTATAATGGAATTCACCGGGGGTACGCTCATTCATCGAGCTGTCTTACCATTGGGCCTTCTCACATGATTCCCTTCTAATCACTATTGTGAGAAGCTTTGTGATTCTACCAAGGAATCACTAGGGTAATTAATAACAATGCCCATGAACAGGGCCGCCCTCCCACTGAACCTCCTCACAGAACCTTTCATATTCTAGATTGAGAAGCAACTGTAATATGTCTTCCATATTTAATATCTTAAGCACTTAATGCCCACTAACTCTTAAGGTTATACCCATACTCAACACCATTCCATGGTAGAGTTCTAATCGTGTACCTCATCATCACTCTCAATGGGTTTTTAAATTCATACTCAGGGCTTGTAGCACACAATCATCAAATAATTCATATTCATTATAAAATAATAATTTACAAGGCATTATCACGCCTATTAATACAATTCATAAGGTGTGCATAAGGTTCAATACTCAACTAAAAATCAACATCATCACATATGTATTTATTAACATATATAGCACATCGTATATATTCTAAATGAGATTAATTCATATATTTGCTAGCCTAGATTAATTATTAGTAATCCATATACGCAAGTAAGGAACCACATTCCATTCTAGGCAAATATGACATATATCTCCACACATACACACACATATATATATATATATATATATATATATGATCAATAACTATGTATCATGCATTTAGAATATGGAACTCAACTCTTCCTACCTTAAGAGAAGTAATTCGGGAGATCTGACGGTCCTGCTTTATCAACCGGATAAATCCCTACATTTAAATAATTATAAAAATACCTTAATTAATCTAGTCAACCTAAATTCTAAATAATAAAATTTTACACTTGACTTCTTAAAAATCTTTAATATTGTTTTGGGTTTATACGTTAGGTTTCGGGAATTCCTTTCCTTAAACCGCCCATTTTCTAGTGTTTTAAAAGCCCGAGCCTAGGGCTAGCTTGACAATTTGATAAATATGATTTTAACCTTACGAGACTTTGTAATGTACTTTCTATATCTTTTATATTTAGGGATTTTACCGACTCTTCTTAGAAAATTTTAAATTTTAATCCCAGCCTACCGATTTGTGCATACTTTCGTATTTTGGCTTAATTTAAGCTACAATTGTTAGATTTAGGTGATTCCAAACTTAAAATTTCTATGACAAAATTTCCTATCACTTTCATGAAGACACCGAAAATTAATTCCAAATTGAAAATTCCTAGTTTACCATTTTTGCCACTATTTTGGGTGAAAGCTAGTAACCTTACAGGTGTCATATTTAAGCGATTTTGGTCTTAAAATTTTTGTATCGAAATTCTCTACAGCGTTTATAAGGAAAACACAAGCTAATTTTGAGCCAATTAATACAAAATTACAAAGAAAGGTTTGACCCACAACTAAAATCTAGAAAAATATAGTTTCGTATTTTGACCATAATGTTTGCTCTAGACGTCTGATTTAGGTGTCCTTTGTCTCGTAAGAAAAAGGAAAGAAAGAGGAACAACTTTTATGTTGGTGATTTTCTTAAAAAATAGATGGTAGATGATCATGCAAACATTAAAAAACTACACAAATTTAAAATTTTCCAACATGTAGAAATAGAAGAGAAAAAGTCATGCATGTAAGGATCGAGGATTGATTAGCTTTCCGACATCGATGTTGCACCAATCGATGGTTGATATTATTTGTTTCAACTTCGATCGAACCTCCGATCAAACGATCGACTAACCCTTGATGAATATTCAAGCTTTGTGACGCTTGCGGCTACGCATGCGAAGGTGTTTGAGATGAAAAGAGAGCTTATATGCGAGAATGGAAGAGGCTTGGTGGTGTTGAATCTTTCCTTATGATTGTATGTAAGAGAATATGAGTGAAGGTTTAGCAAAGTGAAGGTGGTAGAGCTTTCGTGGTGGTCTCAGGTGGATGATGAGAAGTATGAGAGGATGGTGATGAATTGATGGCTTTGGTAATATTGAGGAATCTTGAAGAGGAAAATGGAATTTGAGAGGGTATGTAGCCAAGAGAGTTAGGTGTGGAAATGATTATAGATTTGAAGAAAAGAAAGTGATTTAGAGGTGGTGAAAGAGTAAGGCCAAGAGAGAGTGAATTGGAAGTGTTGGTGAATTAATGATGAATTTTGAAGAGAATTGAAATGGAAGAGATGTGGCTAAGAGAGTGAATTAGAGAAGTGATGGAAAATTGAAGAAATATAAAACATTTTGAAGGTAATGGTGTTAGGCGTGGTGAAGTGGTGATCTTGAGAAAGTGGGACACATGATAAATCATAAAGTAATAAGGTTATGCACATGTGAGGTGGCATGAGGAAAATGGAGTGGTAAAGTAGTGATGTGGTCGTGAAGGTGGTGGAAGCGTGTGAAGGAAATTGGAACAAAGTGGTTTAGGGTACTAAGTTAAGTTTACACTTAAAATAACTATGTATTTAATATATAAACTGAATAAATAAAAAAGGTATAAGATAATGGATTTAGGTATAAAAAGGTTGCCGTAAAGTTAAGGATGTTACATAATCCTTTCAAATAGTATTGATGAATGTTGAACCCATGACCAAGAAAGAAAAATCAAAAGACTTTTACCACTAATTCATTCATATTTTTGTTATGTATAAGGTAATAATTAAATATATCTTATAACATTTAGTATATGTGACATCCTAAATTGAAAATTTATGGGAATAAATTATTAAGCCTAATAATTCGCATTATCCTTGCGCGCCCTCCAGTATATTTAGCATACCTTTTTCTAATGTTATCGGAATTGAGCCATTGTTGTTCTTAAATTTCTGTATCAAAAATATCTACAACTTTTATGTGGATCACGAAACCTAGTTCTCACTCCCTTGCTCCCAGTGTTTTAAAGAAATACACTGATTCATGAGTTCATTGATTCAACTTGACCCTCTTGCAGTATTTTTCGTATTTCTCCTTTGTATGACGTCAAAATCGAATGATTCTTTTTTTAAAAATTTCTAGACACCAATATATATAACTTTTGTGAAGAACTTGAGAAGTAATTCCTAGCCTATTTTCCCTAGTAATTTTTCTAAAATGCTAATCATAAATTTGTTATCACCAAGAACAACCTTTAGCATTCTGAGTATATCTCCCGTTCCCGATATCAAATTTTCATATGTTATAGCTTCTTTTAAAGATCAAACAAAGATATAAAACTTTCATGTTGAGTGTTTTCTTAAATTCTCACTGTATCTTTACGTTACTTACAGGCCAAGAAGTTGCCTCCTTAGCTTGACATCTCACCATTCCACTATGAATTATGACCAATGAGCTTTTGCCACCTTTACCACCTGCCCAACTTTCGTTGGACCAAATTTCCTACTTGTGTCTCTACATGGAACAACTTAAGGAGCAAGTCAGTCATATTTTTTCCTTCTCTTCCTTCTTGGCTGAAATCCCATTCCCATCTCTTTCTTTCTTAATTTCTCTTTGCCATTGCATGGAAGCTTCATCACCATTCTTGCTCATTTTCTCCATGCTACCACCACCTCCTATTTTCATGATGTTTTCACTTCATTAATCACTTAGCAAGCATCAATCTCTTCCTTTTTTGATGGCTAACACCGTGAAGCAAGTGAACAAAATTAGAGCACCATTGTCTCGCCTTTGGTTGAAAGCTTCACTAAGGTAAAAGAGGGATACTTTGCCTATTAAATCTTTATCCAACTTTATGCATGCAATATTGATGATGTTAGTTGATAAGTTTAGCCTTTGCATATTGATTTTTAGAGTTTTGGATGCATGATAATGACACTTAGTGTCTTTCGTAATGGTGTTAAAAGATAAAAATATCTGGGGTGTTAAAAGTTAGAATTTAAAGGTGTTCAAAGCGTGAATCTGAACATGTCAAAACCTAGAACTTAAGGGTGTTAAAAACTAGAATCTGAAGGTGTTAAAAGCTGGAACGTGGTGGTGTTAAAAGCTAGAAAACTAGTGGTGTTAAAAGCTGGAACATAGCAGTGTTAAAAGTTAGAAACTGGTGGTGTTAAAAAACTCAAAATCTATGGTGTTAAAAGTTGGAACTTGAAGAATTAAAACCTGAAAATTTGAATAGGATTTATGTTTTGAGCCTTAAAATGCTTCCTTAAGCATCTTGGAATTATTAAAATAATTATGATGGATATTTAAGAAATATTAGAGTTGTGAAAAATATATAGGAAGTTATTCAGCGTAATTTCAGCTTTACGATATACTTTTGATAGTAAGAAGGATGTTAAATTAATTATTATTAAATTTTAAAATTTATTGGGATTATCGATATCTATGGGGATTGGTTGTTTAAGCGCTAAAATAAGCATGTAGATCATTGAAAATAATCGTTAATTCAGGGATTTCTGGCTATGGAAACTAAGAATCGATAATAGAATCAGAGCGTTCAAGGAGTATTTCAAACTTCGGAATCAAGGATTCCAGGTAGGGAGAGTACTATATATCTTAAATGCAAAAGTTAGGAATAGATTATGGGATAGTTTGATATTTAATTGAATTAATGATGTGATTGTGTTTATTCTAAATTTATGATGATTGTATAACTATCCCCTAT
Organism: Clitoria ternatea; assembly: GCA_037962975.1. Taxonomy (NCBI): domain Eukaryota; kingdom Viridiplantae; phylum Streptophyta; class Magnoliopsida; order Fabales; family Fabaceae; genus Clitoria; species Clitoria ternatea. Next base: position 54,499,044 of record CM075671.1, read on the forward strand.
TGTGTTGATTTTGATACAGTGATGATCAATGAGATGTTGTAAATATATGATAAATTGATTGTGGCTCCTGTTCTTATAAGCTATTGAAAAGTGTGATGTATTAATAATGATATTGACTTGATATGATTGCTATGCTTTAACTGAATTGAGATAATGTTATGTATCATGTAATGTTAATGTCGACAAGCTAGAGTAGCTTAATTGATGATAAGAATGAGATATAATTTATGTTTATGCATAACATCTATATATGAGCGCTTACAGAACTGAAGAGGGCTTGTAACTCAAGGCAGTCTTAGAGTGGGACTCAAGGCTAGCCTGCAACACTACTACTGTTGTTGGGAGTAATTGTGTTGCATGAATGAGTAAAGGGTTTGGTACCTGGAAAATGACCAGATCAGTTGCGAACTAAGATATATTATTGTATATTGTTATCCCATCGTTAGAAATGGATCCACATGCATTGTATTATAGCTACGAGGTAACCGTTGTGACGTGGATATGTTGTGGGATAACTATTGACCTGTATTGGATGCCACGGGGGAGCCTTATGATCATGAGAAGCTAAGACAAATATTGTGTTACGTCCCCGATTTTCCGAACATGAATCCCGATGCAACCAAGACAATTTAATTAATAAAAATAGGAGTAAATCTTTTCCATTTTAAAAGAAAGTACTACATCCGTCATTACATCAAGATCCGAACCGAACCCCAAAAAAATCAAAGATTGAGATTTTGGAATATGAAGACTGACTGATACAGGGCAATATGCCTAGTCCCATACAGGGAGATATGAGAGAAGGCCCAAAAACAATGAAGAAAATTAAGAAAAACGAATCCTTAAAACATGAAATTTTAGGTGCTGTCATAGAACCCACCTGTAACACCCCATTTTTAACACAAATACAAAATAGATATTAATATATCTTTCATGAGAAATACTTACTATAAGTTAGTTTATTATTATCATTTTTTTATGAAATTTTTGTATTTATATTTAATTATTTGTTTTTTAAAATAATAATAATAATATTTATGAATGAGAATTTTAAAATAAATTAATTAGTATGCATTGATTAATGAAATTATATTAAGAATTTTAAATATATTTATTATTCACAACTTTCATTTTATGTTTTTATATTTATATTTTTACATATTTGTGATTTAACTCTTATTAGAATTTTAAAATAAAATTTTGAAGGAATTAGACTATGGTTCTTTAGAACTTTTTGATCTACATAATATTTATGATTTTCTAGAAGTTTTTGAAAATTTTGAAATATTTTAATAAAATAATATATTTTAAATAATTTTAAATTCATATAAAGTTACTTCAAATTAAAAATATTTACAAGAAATTGAATTTAAATTATAAGAAAATTTTCTAAAATCCATTTCAAGTAGACTTATCTAAAAATTATCGGTTTGAATAAAATCTTCATTTTTACCAATCGTAAAAAAATCAAAAACACAGGAATAAATTTTTATTAACAGAAAATTTTAGATTTTTAAAATTTAAACTTTATATTACTTATCATAAAATTAGTGAGAACTGAAATAATATCGTTAAATTTCAAAAAGGACTAATTTTGAATATTTAAAATATACCGAGTGAAAGGTTACTATTTGGCTTAATAATTCAACCGACATTTACTATACAAAACACTATACATGTATGAAATTTTCAAAAGGTGCACAGTAACCAGGATTGAATTTTTAAAAAATGTATAGTACTTTTATATTAAAATAATGGAATACATAGTAATTTTCCTTCTTATGAATACCGAAGGAATTCTTTTTTAGAATTCACAATTTCACATTAAGTTTTCTTAATATAGTAGTGCTAGTGAGATAGTGGTAGAAGTAAGAGAGAGAAATAAATTTTTTTGGAAGAAGGTTCTCCTAAAATCCTAAGGTAAGAATACCTCTCTTTTATATTTTTTAGGGTTATTTTCATATCGTTTTTAGAAATCTATTATTATACTAGAAATAATATTATTTTAAGTTACTATTCTAAATAGTAAAATACTATCTTAATAGTAAATTATTATTTCAATAGTAAATTACTATTTACTATTACTATTTACCTTTACTATTCACGTTTTACTATTTACCATTACTATTCATGATTTATTATTTACCGTTACTATTCACGATTTACTATTTACCATTACTATTTATGTTTTACTATTTACTGTTACTATTCATGATTTACTATTCACTATTCACTATTCTCTATTCAAAATTTACCATTTCTGCTTTAAGTAGTAATCTTAATTTTTATCTTGTAACTATATTAAAATGAAATTGGTATGTTTTAAAACTCGGAGACGAGGCGCGCACGGATTTTCAATAACGAATCAGTATACAAGACATAAAGGGGAGTGAAATAGAAATATAATATGAAAAGACATAAGAATAATGGGAGGAGTCCCCTACTCCTTTAAAATTTAATAATAATATTATTATTTTAAAATAATAACTATTTAACTTAAAATTTATATAAATTTTAAATTGTGTATCTTGTGTAACTTGATCTAAAATACCTATGCAAAGACCTGAATAACCTATGCGAACTGGACTAAACCTATGCGAGGACTTGGACTATTATGACCTGTATGGACTGAACTATACCTATGCGAAGACTGGATTATATATATGGACTTATATAGACCTGTGCGACGAATAGACTATAAGGACTCAAAATCAACTCTACTAATTTAAATAACCATTAAAATTTGAATTATATTTATCAGTGATATTTAGTTGATTTGATTTGATTATAATTAACTATATTTGATTTTGATTAATGATATTGTGATTTATAATATTAGACTGTGATTGATGATATTACAATACTTGATTGTGGTAAATGAATCATTGATGACCTTGTGATATGGAGTTTGAGCATATAGCAAGCATGACGGAAAGTTAAAACTTAGTAAGAATTTTCTTACCTTACTCTTTAAATTTTTATTTTAAGAGAAAGTATTTTATCATTTTTTTAGTCTTTTATTTCTTCTTAGAAATAATTTTCATTAACTTTATTTTTAATCTCTAGAATAAAATCTAGTATTAGAAAGAAGCTATTTTATGAAAATCAGAAGTTCAGATAATTAATACTTGAATTAAAGAAAATTTTTATAGTTTTGTATTCTTAGTTAATGATTTAAAAACTATTTTCTTTTAGAAATCAAAAATTTAAATTGATTTTCTCCAATGAAATAACTAAAGGATATTTTGTTATAGTCGAGATTTCTAAACTCAATCTAGTTAAAATTCAAATTGGGAAGGATTATGTAAATATGTGAAGTTTTTAAGAGAAAGTTTTGAGAAATTTAAGGCTTGGAAACTCAATTTTGGTGAGATCTAAATTCGAAGACTGTACTAAATTTAATTCTGTATAACAGAAGTTCAAAGAAGAACTTATGGGAATGTACAGTTTATTGAGATAATTTTGTGAACCTTTATGGTATTTAATAATTGATTTCTAAAAGTCTTAACCAACTAAATATGCGAGTAGTTCATGCATCATGAATCATTAAAAGAGAAATGGGATGTGATATTGCCTGGGGAAGAATTATAGAAACCGAGGATACATTAGAGGAGGCTTAATTGCGAGCCTTAGGATGAGAGGGTGCGAAAGAGTCCTTCAGGTGACCTGGGGTCGTTCCCTAGTGTCGGGTACTTTCACAATAAAAACTTTCTCAGTCTGATTAGTCTCTAAGTGTTTCCACGCCAGTTGAGCTGTTCATATTCTATGATGGTATTTATGTTATTATCCGAAATTATGGAACAGTGTAAACTCCTAGTTGGCCTAGTGTAAACTAAAACTTTAAGGGCCCACATGCATAAACTGAATGAGATAGTATTAAAAGCATTACATGTCATACATGTGATTGTGATATTCTATGTGAATGATTATGAATGAAAGTATGATTATTATGCTATAAAACCCTATAATTATAATTAATTATGTATGAGATTATGAATGATATTATTTTATTAGATTGTGAAAACCCTTATGCTTATGTGTTATCTGTAAAGTGTTATATTCTGTTTCTCATTCCTTCTTATTTGAATTTTGTGTCTAAAATATATGTTATGTGATATATAGCTAGCAATTCAAGATGGAAGGATATGTAATTACAAGAGGGTAAAGTGGTCTCATCCTCAATCAGATAGGTGAAGAGATATGACAAGAGTAGGATTCCAAAACTTGATGGTTCAAGGATTAGGAAATGATTGCTCACGTTTGTAGTAGAGGTATAATTTAGTTTTACCTTGCCTTATTACAATATCAAGTTAGATAATTGTAACAAGGTAAAGGTTAAACTTTGATAAACTTTCTCATTCCGATATAATACTGTAATTATTTATCACTTATGATTTCTATAAATTGTTTTATCACTATGGACAAATATTGAAAGACAATTTTTTTTTACTTTCAATATTCAAAGGAAATCAGATGATATACGTCCTTGTATACATGAGCTAAAGAGGGATAAATATGTATATCTTTCTAAAAGTTTTTTTATATATATCTCGTGTATATAAGGGGGTGTTACAAAGTGGTATCAGAGCAGTTTAATCCAAATCGGCTTGGGGCATGGTCTTACTAGCCTGTTAGTGTACTCTGATGGTTAAGTTAGTCAAAAGATTTTATGATTGACGGAGGAGGAAATCTTATTATTGAGTGAATGGCAAGAATTAGGTGAAGATAAGTTAGAAAGAAGAAAGAACTAGTTTTTAAGATTGTAAGAAGTATAAGTTAGAACTCTATAGCCTATTACTAGAAAAATGTTATTGCAGGAATTTTCAGATTTTACTATTCACTATTACTATTTACCTTTACTATTCACATTTTACTATTTACTATTCCTATTCATGATTTACTATTTACCGTTACTATTCATGATTTACTATTTACCGTTACTATTCACGTTTTACTATTTACTATTACTATTTATGATTTACAATTAACTATTCACTATTCACTATTTACTATTCAAAATTTACCATTTATGCTTTAAGTAGTAATCTTAATTTTCATCTTGTAACTATATTAAAATGAAATTGGTATGTTTTAAAACTCGGAGACGAGGCGCGCACGGATTTTCAATAACGAATCAGTATACAAGAGGTAAGGGGGAGTGGGATAGGAATATAATATGAAAAGACATAAGAATAATGGAAGGAGTCCTCTATTCCTTTTAAATTTAATAATAATATTATTATTTTCAAATAATAACTATTTAACTTAAAATTTATATAAATTTTAAATTGTGTATCTTGTGTAACTTGATCTAAAATACCTATGCAAAGACCTGAATAACCTATGCGAACTGGACTAAACCTATGCGAGGACTTGGACTATTATGACCTGTATAGACTAAACTATACCTATGCAAAGACTGGATTATATATATCGACTTATATAGACCTGTCCGAGGAATGGACTATAAGGACTCAAAATCAACTCTACTAATTTAAATAACCATTAAAATTTGAATTATATTTATGAGTGATATTTAGTTGATTTGATTTGATTATAATTAACTATATTTAATTTTGATTAATGATATTGTGATTTATAATATTAGACTGTGATTGATGATACGTAATTATGATTGATAATATTTGTGATTGATGACATTACAATACTTGATTGTGGTAAATGAATCATTGATGACCTTGTGATATGGAGTTTGAGCATATAGCAAGCATGACGAAAAGTTAAAACTCAGTAAGAATTTTCTTACCTTACTCTTTAAATTTTTATTTTAAGAGAAAGTATTTTATCATTTTTTTAGTCTTTTATTTCTTCTTAGAAATAATTTTCATTAACTTTATTTTTAATCTCTAGAATAAAATCTAGTATTAGAAAGAAGCTATTTTATGAAAATCAGAAGTTGAGATAATTAATACTTGAATTAAAGAAAATTTTTATAGTTTTAAGTATTCTTAGTTAATAATTTTAAAAACTATTTTCTTTTAGAAATCAAAAATTTAAATTGGTTTTCTCCAATGAAATAACTAAAGGATATTTTGTTATAGTCGAGATTTCTAAACTCAATCTAGTTAAAATTCAAATTGGAAAAGATTATGTAAATATATGAAGTTTTTAAGAGAAAGTTTTGAGATATTTAAGGCTTGGAAACTCAATTTTGGTGAGATCTGAATTCGAAGACTATACTAAATTTAATTCTGTATAACATAAGTTCAAAGAAGAACTTATGGGAATGTACAGTTTATTGAGATAATTTTGTGAACCTTTATAGTATTTAATAATTGAGTTTCTAAAAGTCTTAACCAACTAAATATGCGAGTAGTTCATGCATCATGAATTATTAAAGAGTAATGGGATGTGATATTGCCTGGGGACGGATTATAGAAACCGAGGATACATTAGAGGAGACTTAATTGTGAGCCTTGGGATGAGAGGGTGTGAAAGGGTGCTTCAGGTGACCTGGGGTCTCTCTCTAGTGTCGGGTACTTTTACAATAAAAACTTTTTCAATCTGACTAGTCTCTAAGTGTTTCCACGCCAATTGAGCTGTTCATATGCTATGATGGCATTTATGTTATTATCCAGAATTATAGAACAGTGTAAACTCCTAGTTGGCCCAGTGCATACTAAAACTTTAAGGGCCCACATGCATAAACTGAATGAGATAGTATTAAAAGCATTACATGTCATAAATGTGATTGTGATATTCTATGTGAATGGTTATGAATGAAAGTATGATTGTTATGCGTGTAAAAACCCTACAATTATAATTAATTGTGTATGAGATTATGAATGATATTATTTTATTAGATTGTGAAAACCCTTATGCTTATGTCTTATCTGTAAAGTATTATATTCTGTTTCTCACTCCTTTTTGTTTGAATTTTGTGTCCAAAATATGTTATGTGATATATAGCTAGCAGTTCAAGATGGAAGGATATGTAATTACAAGAGGGTAAAGTGGTATCATCCTCAATCAGATAGGTGAAGAGATATGACAAGAGTAGGATTCTAAAACTCGATGGTTAAAGGATTAGGAAATGATTGGTCACATTTGTAGTAGAGGTATAATTTAGTTTTACCTTGCCTTATTACAATATCAAGTTAGATAATTATAACAAGGTAAAGGTTAAACTTTGATAAACTTTCTCATTCGGATATAATACTATAATGATTTATCACTTATGATTTTTATAAATTGTTTTATCACTATGGACAAATATTGAAAGACAATGTTTTTTTTACTTTCAATATTCAAAGGAAATCAGATGTATATACGTCCTTGTATACGCGAGATAAAGAGTGATAAATATGTATATCTTTCTAAAAGTTTTTTTTATATATCTCGTGGATATAAGGGGGTGTTACACCACCAGCGTAAGTACACTAGTTCCAAGCCTACCCACGCCTAGTGACTCAATCATAAACCAGAACCCATGCGTGCCAACATAAGTCCACCAGCGTACCCACGCCCAAACCTAGTGTAGGTACGCCCAACATCTACCAATTTTTTACCAGCCACGCATATCTACGCTGAAGGAAAGAAGGCTTACACTAAGAACTAGTTAGCCAACATGCCCGCGTTGAAAGTTAGCCTACCCACATTGAGGGAACACACAATCAGACCCTAAGCCCAGAGGCTCAGCGTGCCTACGCCTAGTGCTACGCCAAGGACCATACAGCCAGCGTGCTTACGCCCATGGCCAGCGTACTCACTCCTAGTTACTGGTCATCGAACTCCATTCTGCAGCTTTTGGTCCATATGTTTTTGCCAAATTTGGGTCCCTATTTCAGAAGGCTATTCAACTCCAACTTGCATGAAATTTTATATGCAACCCACCTACCCCAATGTCAATTCTGTGGCAAAGTTCCAAGCCCAAATTCCTTCCCAATCAAAATCTATGCTATAGGGTAGTTTTATGCATATATTGGGCACTTAACATGTCATACCAAAATACAATCGGATAGGTTGTGGTCTAAACTCACAAGGGACCTATATTCATATATGTAAGTATGACTTGCTCCAATAAGTCTCATCCAATAACCCTTTTCCTAGGTCAAGATATGTGATAATGCATATTTCATCCTTAATTCTTATGTTAAATGTGTCTATGTTACTGTTGAATATTTTGTAATATATTGCATTTTGTTACATTTTCACAATTTGAGCTTTCTTTAATATTTAATCTTCAAACAAATTAAGGGTTATCCTTAAATGAAAAATAATGAAATCTTACTTAGTATGACATGTTTCTTTATTTTGTAGTGAATCATGGAGGTTGCAATTCGAAAATAATGCAAAATTAATGAATTTGAGCATCAGAGAGCTGACGCGTAGCACCCAAGCCACGCGTAGTGTGAGACCTCAAGAACCTGATGCGTAGCGTCAGCAGTAACGAGGACCCCACTGACAGGCTGTATGCAACTTCAAAAAGAGGGGGTTTTATTTATAAATAATTCATTATGCCCAATCCACTTCAGACAAGGCGCATTATCTCAATGGGGAATACTTAGAATAGATGTCTGCACATTAGTAGAGGATTATTGAAGAATTATTGAAGAAAATCAGAGAAAATAATGCATTCTGAGCCAACAGTATCCCACGCATAGCCTCACACCCACGCGTAGCGTGGGAGCAAATTCGCAACCCTTGTGCGTAGCGTCAGCAGCAGACCTTCACCTAACGTTTCACTATAAATAGGGACCAATGCCAAGGGTTTCCATACACTATTCCAGCACCAGTGGGGGCAATGAAAATACAGAGGGACAAGGCCTCTTTGAAAGTTCTCTTCTCCCTTCCGGGTTCGATCATTCTTATTTTTAGTTGTTTTAATTATGGAGGGCTAAAACCCCTAGATTGATTTTTTTGGAGGTTATTGTAATATGATTTTGAGGTTTCTATTTTTAACATAGTACTCTTTTATTGTTGTTGATTTCTTCATAATCTTACTCTACTTGTTTGAATTCCATTGTGTTTAATTAAATTGTATGCTTAATCAGTTTAATTATACAAATGAAATAGAATAACATGTTCATTAAAATGGATTAAGGAAGTATGCATGCTCAATGAATATTTTCATAATCACTTTTAATTATTATGATTTACTTAATTCCATAATATGAAAATATATTATGTATGTAGGCGATGTTCTTATGTATGCTTAATAATTCCTAGATTTTACAATCTTGACTCCTTTTGCTTAACTAGGATGCTTGATTAATATTTTCGTTCAGTTTGAATATAAGTAAAGGAATTGTGAATTAAAAGACGCTTAGTTGATTAATTCAAATTGAGCTAAGAAATCAACAGTAATCAAAGTGTACAAATCATCTTTTGTAAACCAAGGATAAATTCAAATACAGTACTCCCAGACAATCAGTCGCTTGTTATTTATTTGTTCTAATTTTATATTTATCCTGTTTTAAATTTTATTGTGACAACCAACCAACCCCCTCCCCCTAAATATCTTTGTTTGTTTGTTAATTTTTCTTTGTTAAAATTTTGAACTTGATTTTCCTAAATTTTTGTTGATCCTCGAGAGACGACCTAGGCTCACACCCTAGTACTACATTATTTTTAATGTTTCAATTTGACCGACCAAGACAGTCCACGTTAAATTCTGGCGCCGCTGAATGATCTTTAGGAAGATTTTTGTTTTAAAATAATTTAAAAAAACAAAAATAATTATTTATTTTTTATTTTATTGCATGATTTGGGATTCTTATGATTCATTGCTCATGATCATGAAATACATTATTGTATGCTATGTATGACTAGAGCAACATCTGGGCATTTACATTCATTTGATCCTGAAATAGATAGAACGTTTCATAGATTAGTTAAAGAAGCTAGAAATTCTGCATTTGATAGTAACTTTGTTGATAGTGACAACACTTCGTCTGATTTTGTTGAAAGTACTACTGCTAATTTTCAGATATGGCTGGACAAGTTTCTTGTGAAAGAACTCTTAGGGAACTAGCTGTACCTTAATTCACTTACGAAAGTTTATGCATTCAATGTCCTAAAGAGGATGTCCCTTTTGTACTTAAAACCAGACTTATACACTTGTTGCCAAAGTTTCATGGTCTTATGGGTGAAGATCCACACAAGCATCTCAAGGAGTTCCACATTGTGTGCTCTACAATGAAGCCTCAAAATGTTCAAGAGGATCATGTGTATCTAAAAGCGTTTCCTCATTCTCTAGAGGGTGTTGCTAAGGACTGGCTCTACTACCTTGCTTCGAGATTAATCGTAAGTTTAGATGACTTGAAAAAAATGTTCTTGGAAAAGTTCTTTCCTGCCTCTAGAACTACTACAATCCAGAAAGACATATCTGGAATCAGGAAACTCTCTAGGGAAAGCCTTTTTAAGTATTGAGAGAGATTCAAGAAACTCTATGCAAGTTGCCCTCACCATCAAATTTCTGAACAACTTCTTCTTCAATACTTTTATGAAGGTCTACACCACGTTGATTGTAATATGCTAGATGCGGTAAGTGGAGGAGCTTTGGGACACATGACCACTGCTGTAGCAAGGAACTTGATTGAGAAGATGGCATCCAACTCCCAACAATTCAGTGTAAGAAATGATGCTATAGCTTTTAAAAGCATATATGATTCAAACTCTAGTACATCTGGAATTAAATTGGAGAACAAACTTGACGCTCTCACCACTTTGGTCACACAATTGGCGGTTAATCAAGAATCCATGACTGCCAAAGTGTGTGGCATTTGCACTTTACAGGAGCATCCCACTGATTATTGTCCTTCTCTACAAAAGAAGGGTGATGATCATCCCCAAGCCTATGTAGCCAACATATACCATAATAGACCTCTACAACAGCAACAACATAGCCATGACCTTTCCACCAACAAATACAACCCAGGTTGGAGGAATCATCCAAAGCTGAGATGGGGAAACCAACAACAAAATCCTCAACCCCCATTTCAAAGCCATACACCAACCTTCCAAAAACCAATACCTCAACCATCCACAAGTGGCCTTTCTTTGGAAGAACTGGTAAAACAAATGGCTGCACAGAACTTGGAGTATCAACAGAGAAATGATGCCACCATCCAGAATTTAAGCAATAAAATTGGGCAGTTGGCTTTATCATTGAACCAATTATAGTCTTAAAATTTTGACAAATTACCATATCAACCGACTGCAAATACAAGGAATGTGAGCGCAAATCAGTTAAGATCACGTAAGAGTCTTGAGGAACCCATACCCAAGGAACTTGAGAAACAAACCACTGAGCCTACAATGATTGAGAATGTTGTACCCACTTCAAGCACAAGAAAGACCAAGATACAGCCACCTCAAATCCCTCTTCCATTCCCACCAAAAGTAATTCCAAGTAAGAAGATAGAAGAAATGGATAAGGAAATTTTTGATACTTTTAGGAGAGTGGAAGTGAATATACCTTTTCTTGATGCAATCAAACAAGTCCCTAAGTATGCCAAATTTCTAAAGGAGTTGTGTACTCACAAAAGAAGACTCAAGGACAATGAGAGGATAAGCATGGGAAGAAATGTATCGGCACTACTTTGTAAGGAAGTTCCTAATATTCTTGAAAAATGTAAGGATCCTGGTAAGTTCACTGTGAACACCTCTTTCAATTCGACCAAATCTATTTTGAAAATAAGACACCAACAGAAACAAATAAGTAAAAAGGGAGATAACATCGGCCAAGTAATGAGCCGGTGTAGGCTCTAAGAAGTTGGATATCAGTCAAGATCATTCACCAAAAATCAGAGCCCACACCAGTATAGGTAAACATCAGTCCACACCGTTACCTATACCGGTGTCATAAGTGGCCAATTTAACCGATATCTTTCAATGTCATTCTGAGGTGAGTAGTTTAAAGTATTCCCACATCGTCTGTGACCCCGTCACATGATTTAGAAAAGCACTATTGAGATTCAATGCTGAAATTCAGGGGAAATGGCAAACAAGAAATAAGAAAATAGGAAATAATAAAAAACTCTCCACTTCCCACTGTTCCCCGTAATAGTCTAGTGGCCAGCCTGTTTCACCATTACGAGCATGGGTCAGTGGAAGTGTGAGTTGTCAAAGCACTCAGCAGCATGGGAGAAGGTTGAGGAAACCTCTATAAATGCCTCACTTGAAGAGTTCCAAGGGTCCAAATTTTGAATCCTTAATCCTTGGAAGAAGGAATGACCCCTAAATTCTTGACTATTCTTCGATTAATACCGGTCTGAAATTTTCTCCTTTTTCCCTGTGTCTGAACCTTGCCTCACTTATTTTATTCATAACATCGGTCTGAATTTTTGACGAATTCCCTAAGTTGTCCAAATCTGAGCCCCTTGCCTTTCCTCTCTGTGAATGAACATCGTCCCAGGCCCTGCTCCAGTGGGTAACTAAAGCCCATACCTCGATTCAACCTACAACAGATTAGCCTCGATTACCAAGTTCGTTCCTAGACCTCTCCTTAGATCTATACACATCAGAGGCACACCGGTCTGGAACCTTGGAGACTATTCCAACCCCTTGCTCGTTGCTCCACTCCGGTCATTGCTGTTCCAGTCCATACTGCCCCTGAATCTTGAGTCCAGCTTCCTCAGTATACACTCCCACACCGGTTAGAATTTCTTCATCTCTTTCCTATTTTCATTTTCTATTCCTGTCAAACTTCCTTTTTGTCCTGTTTCATAACGTAAAACAACAAAAACATGTATTTTTGATATTTCTTTTAATTAGTACAGTGGTGATCTTAAGTTAGTGTCGTGCAGAATCACTTTTGCCTACACTATTTCTAGGGCCTATACACGTACGAAGAACTTCGCCTTGTATTCCTTTTTCCTCTCAGACCTTATTCGTCACCAAACCCATAACATCATTTTAAGAATACCCCTTTTAAGAACTACGTAACCCTAATTTCTCAAAAACTCGAGAATACGTAGGAGCGAGAATTAATTCATGTCAGGCCCATTTCTTTTCCTTTCTCGTTCTTCTTTTAAATTAATCTCATTCTTATTATTTTCACGAAATTCAATTTAGACGCGATGTCTTACTGATTTTCTCCATTTCCTTATGGCCGTTATCATTTTCCTCAAGATGTGGCTAATTCAGACGAGACGTCCTGTTAACCTCTTCCATTTTTTCAACCCCTGCATTTTGATGAAAGAATGACTAATTTAGACGAGATGTCTTGTTAGTATTCTTTCCTTTTCCACGTATTTTCTCACTAAAAACTAGGGTTAATTTGGACGAGTTATCCTGTTAACTTTGTTCCAAGCTTTTTTTTTCATTTATTTCATTTGTTTCCTTCGTTTTTAAGAAAAGAGAGAAGAAATAAAAATGATTTTAGGGCTATTTATGATGCATATTTTCAATTTTGGTACTATTTTTTTAACAGGTGTAGTGGGGTGCTAATACCTTCCCCACTCGTAACTGACTCCTGAACTTGAATCTTATTTTTAACCAGTGCTTTGATAAAGGTTTTTCCAATGTTTTTCCCTATGGATAAAAATATTAGTGGCGACTCCCTGTTCTGCTTTTCTTCTCCGTTCGTTTTGGAAGGGTCGGCCGCATCCACCGCAATCCCAGTCGTGAGAGATAGCAACTCCACAGGGAGAGTTAAGAGAGTCAGGTCAGTTAGATTAAAAGTGCATGTTTTTATATAGCCTTTTGTTTGTTTTGATTTCTTCTTTTATTTTATTTTCTGTTAACATTGTAGGTGTTTATTTTTAATTTCAATCGTATTTTTCATTTATGCACTGTTAATATTTACATGATTGTTGAACCCTAGGGTAGATGACTCTATGTTATTTTTTTGTGTAATTATTGAACCCTAGGGTAGACGACTTTGTGCTATAGTTCTGTGTTTGTTCTCTGTACAGGATAGGGTAAGGTACAGGTATTGAATGCCCTTTCACACACTACACTCATATTTTTACACACACTTATGAGTGGCGCCCTATAATCGGGTCCTAAATGAAACTTAAGTTAGGGGAGGTTGGTAGCGGTGTCGTTTGGGATGTGCTTCCCATCTAGCAATTGTAAGAACCTCAAATAGAGTTCGACCTTTCATGATGTACGCACCTAGTAGATTCCTTACTGTTGTGGTCACATCATGAGTAGGATCTTGGCTCTAGTAATCTTTTAGACGTCTAGTGCAAGCCACCCAATGTGAGGAGTTACTCTTAGACAAGTCGTAGGGCCCAGAAAAGACTTCCAGAAAAAACCTGACTTAGGCCAAAAAGGGCAGACTTTACTTTACCTTGTATCATTCTCGCTTTCCCTTTTAAATCCAAATTGATGAGCCGCTTACCCGTAAAGGGATTACTTTATTCAAAAATAACTTACTTTTTTAAAAAAGACTAGTAATCTTTTAACGGGTAGGCAGCACTTTCTTCATTATGTACCTCTAAGTCTTGGGTCATAGATCTTCCCAATCGTCGAAACAAAATATGAAAAGTGAAATATAATTTTTTTTCTCTTCAAGTAAGGCATTAACGATGATTGGAAAATCTATGACCCACATGACTTTAGTTTGGCATGAGTTTTACCGACCGCTACTTCCCGAAGTGAAAATATTTTTCAATAAATTAGTAAGGAAGTAACAGTTTACAAAACATGGCAGTAACTAATTTTTCTTCCTTATCTTTGTTCTTGCGGGAAGCCATTCGGGTTTTAGCAAGTACCTCTAAGCAAATATGGAGATTAACATGAGACATGATAGTTGTGGTACAAATGTGACTGAATTAAGAAGAATACTGCATGTTAAAGCCAAGAAAATTGACATTGGTAGTCTACAAATAATGGGGAGAAAATTGAACTTGACACAGAAAATGGCCTTTACTAGAAAGTTTGGGAGGATTCTAAAGCTCTTAGAAGTGGAAGTACAAACTGAGGCGATCACAGCCTTAACATAGTTCTATGACCCGTCTCTCAGATGCTTCACATTTAGGGACTTTTAGCTTGCCCCATCTATAGAAGAGTTTGAACAAATCTTGGGGATTCCTTTGGAATGACGGATTCCCTACCGTCATCTTAACCATCATGCAACTATCACTTCTGTCGTCCGTATTTTGAAAATCCATCCTGAGACGTTGACCGACCGTGACAATCCACGTCAATATGTCCTAGTGGCTATTCATCCCCTTTTTGGCTAAACCAAGCATACCAAATTGCGAACTAAGCCTATTTGGCCACAACCAACCATGCACACAAGTTTCATACATACATTTTGGGTTGTAGGTGACCTCTACAGGAAATCTTACCCACTGAATGGAAATATGACCTATCCACTTCCTTGTTTAGCATTCAATTCACAATATTAATGATAAACAAGTCATATTTTTCATTCTAGTGAGTCACCATTATCATAATATCATCATTCATTCATCAATATATAAAATAAAAGTTATTGTATCACAATGGACATTAAATATGTCTAGGTCATAACCCAAAATTAGCCTTCCAAAACACTAAGGTCTAATTTTTACACATGACCCTCAAGATTAATATCCATAGTTAACCAAACATCGCATACAAAACATAAACGTTGAGCCTTTCACAAACACAATTGCCGGTCAAGGCACAAAGGCTTTCCTTCCAAATATTAACCTCCACCATTTACTTAACCTCTAAAGAGGTAGGATGTCCAATATACCTACATCAACCTTTAAAAATAGAAACTAGGAGATGAGTAACATATACCAAATGAATTAAATTCATATATTATGATAGTACATATATGAATATATACATGTGCACGATGCATGTTTTTCACTAGAACCATATGAACCAAACACACATCATATTATTTTACTTTAATATAACATAGTCTCAATCAACATATTTATATTATATATCAAATCATTGGCAATCTTATCAAATATAACCACACAATTAAGGTTAGTACCATAATTTCTTTCTTTTTACTTATCAATCATCCATCGCCACCATGGGCTACCAAACTCGGCATATCTCTGGCTATATGCAAATACTCTTATGGCTAATGCATATGTATAAAGGGATCATTATCAAGTCACGGATCTGACTGTGGGAACAACATCATATAATATATGGGTCAAGCATGGGTGTGCTACTATGCCCCTACTGCAGTAGTAAATGTGTTCACTTATCTCATTATTTGCATGCATAACATCTTTTTTTTACAGGTACCAAACCGCTATCGCCCGTATGTAGCACTAATCACCCCGTGACTTGCGGATCAACAACATGGACTCACTTGCCAAAAGTGCTACGGGCCCCTCCCGAACACACATCAAGAGAGTCGTGCCCAATAGGGACACCTAGGTCACTTGCTCATCATAGAGCCGCCCACCTACTGGGCCTGCCACATAGGGTGCCTCGCCACCAAATATGGACAACTTCATGATTCCAAGAATCACTAGGGAACAACAATAACTTTACCCGTACACTGGGTCGCCCTCCAATTGGGCTCGCCTATTGGAACCCCTAACATTCCACATAGACAACATATGATATGTCATGGATGCAAATGCTAATCAATGCATTTTTCACACTGTGCATCTTAAAATGCTACTCCATAGTCAATAACTCACCACCATCACTTAATGGATTTCAATATCCTCATCATTCTCAACCATTACCAATTATCATTGGATTTCATTCACATTAATAGTTAGTGGCAAACATTATCCATCAATTTACATGTCATGGGATGTTCAATACAATTGTAATTAATTCAATCATGGTCTCAATGCCATTCACAAACAAGTCACATGACCATGAATCAAGTTCAATATCATAATCATCATCCTAACAACATTCACCATATAACACAAATCATTCTAAATGCATTCCAAATCACATAAACATTAAGATATTCATCCAAGCCAAATTATGGAAACACACCCATACATACACATCAATAATGGATGAAATCATGCATTTAGGAATGTTACCCCCTCCTACCTCAAGAGAAGTAGAAATCACTACGGTTCAAAGGTCCCGCTTCGTCGATGGGGTCGTTTCCTACATCACACAACGTACCATACAATTATTTTCTATCAAAAGCACCAAGATTTAAATTGTCTTAATTAATCACTTGGTGTTTGTACCACTTTAAGCCTCAAACCTTATTTATTTCATTACATCTACCACACCACCATGGGTTTGGTGCTCATATTCATTTAATATACATTTTAAGTTATACCCATTAATGGGTTTCCTCATTAATTGTTTCTAACCACCATTATTATTCATCTAACATTATCAATGGTCATCACTCATTATTAATAACCACCAACCATTATAAATGGCAATTTCTCTTTATTAATACTATTCCCTAACATTATTAGACATATATTCCACTCATATTTTATATTTCTCCTAATTCAAAGGGTTAGGGTTTTCATCAAAAACCCAACAACCATCATTAATGTTCATCATCTTTCACCATATTTATTGCCATTTTCATGTATCCATATATACTCTCATAGAACATACATTAAATTCACCCCACCTTAGGGTTTTGCATCATTAATGTCTCCCAACATCAAACCCATTCACATAACACTCTCACAAACCATAAATACCCATAACCTAGGGCATAAACTCACTAAAGATAGTGAGGAACTTACCTCAAGCCAAGAAAGAGTGAGCTTCAAGAGAGGGAGAAGGAGAACATGAAAATGAGAGAAGAGAAAGATAGCTCAAATCACCATCACCTCCTTCAAGCTTATGGAAAATAAAAATGGAGAAGAGGGGGAAAGCACACACCTCTTGCTAGGGCTTTTGAGAATGGAAGAAGAAATGAGTGGGAGATGAAGAGGATGGAAGAAGAAGAGAAAGTGTTTCCCTTTGGAGGGTGAGAAACCAACGTGAATGAAGAGAGAAAAAGAGAGTTTCTATTTTTATGTTTTGGCCCGTCATTCATAATTTCTCTGTTTTACAATAAACAGGATTTCTGTTCGGAATCAATACCTTATCCAAAAAATTATTTCGAATATGTCTTTGGATTCACAATAATATTATTAACAGCCTTGACTAATAGTACCTCAATCGGAGATACTTGATCTGACACTCGTATTTAATCGTGTATTATTTTTAGTTTTTTAAGCCACAATAAATTATGAATAATCATAAAAATTCCCAATTTAATCATTTCTAAATTTTGGGACATTTTATAACTCATACGTAATTATTTACTAATTATTCCCCCTAACTAATCATTTATATAAATTTTAGGATGTTACATATTGAGGATGTTTGATATTGTATGATGTTGATATGATGATATAATGTATGTTTATAATATAGGTTAAATGGCAATATTCGTGTGATGAATTGGACTAATTAAAATGAGTTATTGAATGTCGAATTTAGTTCTGTATTTGACATTTAATATATATATATATATATATATATATATATGCTCACCCCTGCATCAAATTTTATCATGCAGTGAACTTAGACCGTGAGGATAACTATTAAAGCTTGAGAAGTTAGCGGTGGATGAATCCTAGTGTGGATTCATTTGTGCGTTGAACCATTGTATAACTTTTTGATGTCATACACCCTGGCCGGTTCTTTTGATGCATATTATATATATTTTGGAATAGTGGATCTAGGTATCTGACGACTTCACTATAAGTCTAGTTTTGATTTTGATATATGCACTTGTGGATTATGGTGATGTTGATATCAATGTGGATGAATTAAATTAGATGCAATGGAATTAATTTAATATGAAATGCCTAGGAGATGTTTAGAGATTCATATGGCGATATATATATATATACATATATATATATATATATATATATATATGTGTGTGTGTGTGTGTGTGTTTTCAGGCTTCCGAGCAATCAGATCGATCCGAAAAAATCAAAAAAAAAATTCCCGTATTTTTATCAAAGTAGTGTCACATTTTAATGGTATCAGAGCATTAAGTACTTACAAGTTTTAATGGTATTAAAGTTGTAAGGTGTCACAGTATATTTATAAATATTTAATATTAAATATTTTATAGTATAATCATATAATTTAAAATACCTTTTTGTATGTATTTAAAAAATTAAATATGATATATATTATTAATATATTTATAAATATTATTCAATATCTAATATTAAATATGTCATTAAATGATATATTATCAAATATATTTATTATATTTAACAAATATTTAAAATTTAATATTTATTAAATATATTGAATTAATACATTATTATATATTAATAATATATTTAATATTTAATATTTCAAAATGTATTAACAAATAATTTATTAAATATATTAATTAATTATATATATAATTTAAAAATATTTTAAATATATTATAAAATATTTTAAATATATTATTATATATTAATATTATATGATATTTGATATTTTAAATTATATTTATGGTAAACTTATTTAATATATTAATAATAATATATAATTATTAATTTAAATATATTTGTAAGAAACATATTAAATATGTTATAAAATATGTTTAAATATTATATACATTAAAAATATATTGAATATTTCTTTTTTAATATTTTTAAATATATTTATAAGAAGTTTATTGAATATATTATAATATTTTAATATTTAATATTCAATATGTAGTATCTCTTGGTTAACTAGGATAATCCTTCATACTAGACTGTTTTAGTCAACTAAGAGTGCCACTTAAGTTTGAACATTTGAAAAGTTTTTTCTTTGTGTGTGCGGTGAATGTCATAAATTGTTCATTTAAAGATAACAAAGCAGCAACATGGTTTGATTCTTCAAGTGGGTTACATACTAAAAAGAACGGGGCATACTGTTAGTCCTTAATTTATAGTTATTTCTATAATAAAAAGTGTGAGAAAATAAATAAAAATTAGTTTAAATAGAAATAAATTCAGGTTTTAAAACAAAATAAATGGAAGTTATTGAATTTAACTTGGCATGACCTATTTTTCCCATTTTTGTAGTGAAAAGTTGAGATTAAAAGTGAAAAATTTATACAAGTCAGAGGGTTGATGCATAGCATCAACAATACAAAAAATCAATCATTAGAGATCGATTTTTCAGTCTCTAAATTCAATAAATCAGTCACTATTTGTGTTTATGACCGATTTAGAGACTAATTTTTTATGGTCTCTATACCGTTGGTCGTTGTTACATAGTGACTGATTTTGTGACTAATTTACTAGTGACTGATTTTGTGAATGATTACTAAAGACTAATTTTGTGACAGATTACTAGAGACTGATTTTGTGACTAATTCATAGAGACTGATTTTGTGACTGATTCATAGAGACTGATTTTGTCATTGATTCGTAAAGAATGATTTTGTGACTGATTTGTAGAGACTGAGTTGTAGAGACTGATTTTGTGACTGATTTATAGAGACTGATTTTATGACTGATTTGTAGAGACTGATTTTGTGACTGATTTGTAGAGACTGATTTTGTAACTGATTTGTAGAGACTGATTTAGTGACTGATTTCTAAACTGATAGAGACTGATTTTGTGACCATTTTTTAGAGACTAATTTTGTGACCGATTTATTTTCTATAGAAGTCATGAACTTAGTGGACATTTTAACTTGAGAGTGTTGTTTTTAGTGTTGTTTTCTTTTGTGTTGTGAAGTATTTGTCAAGATCACTTAAGTGTTTGTCATGTTTCCACTTGTAAGTTATGTTTTTTACTTTTACCGTATGTAACTAATATGTTTATGTTGGAATTGGTCAACCAATCTATGAATATGATGTTGTGATTATGAATTTTGCATATTTATGATTCAAGTTCTATGTTAGTATTTCAACCTTTTATTAGTATAAACTTCAAACAGGAGAATGGTTTTCATGCATGTTAAACCATTTTAACGGAAGTAAAAGTTATACCAATTACTAGGGATAGAGTTGGTAATTATTGTTGTGTTAAGGCCAACACTTAAAGCAAATTTTTACTGAGAAAGCATCTAAGAGATTAGACTTTACGGTAACTATTTAGAATTTGTTCACCGAGGGATCGAGTTTAATGATTTTAAGCTGCAATGACATAAACTTGATGCATGTTTATAATTACTATGTTATATTCTAGTTCAGGGATCCTAATTCCAACATAGTCTGTCAATCTGTGTTTAAATCTCAAGTATTGGAACTGTTCAAGAGTTTTGTTTTATAATTTTCTAGATAGTTTTATAATTCATTTTACACTATCTTTTGCCCAATGTATAAATCAATCTCTAAATCTGTAAATATAATACAATTTGTATATGAAATATTCTTTTGTTAATAAATTTTGACATCTCTATCATAGTAAATAAAGATACTGTTACTCACCGAATCAATCAATCCTTGAGGGAACGATATCTATTTAGAAAACTACAATGATAAATTAGTGTGCTTGCCAAAGATCCACCACATATAGGCTCCCAATATATATATACAAACAATCATTCAAAAGGTAAAGTTTAATCACAAATATCAAAGCCTACATTCATTCTCGTGATTCAAGCATGCAGGCTCACGCTCTACACGTCTCAAACAACGATGTCAACTTGAGGTATTTACTAAAGATACTCAGGACCTTGTGCACGTTCTCCTTGATCTTCAACTGGCAGGATCAAATAGGAAAATATACAGGGAATCTAGAGGGGTGAGTGTACACTCCCAATCTATAGGTTCTCATGCAAGGGCATATAATTACACATAATTTCTCATAACAGAGCCAACAGAGTATCGCATACACACAGGTGTAATTATAACTCATAGAGGTTAGTCAATCATATGTTATGCATAGGTTAGGTGTCTTATGAATCATCTAGATTAGGTTTCATGATGTGAATGGGGTCCAAGATCTCATCATTAGAGTCACGTCTCCACAGTACATCTACTAGGAGGAATACATATATGCTAGAGTCACCAGAGCTTGTAACACCCTAAATTTTAAAATAAAGGATTAATTAAGAAGATGAATATTAAATAATTATATTTGGGTTATTTAATGTTCCAAAATATTAGAAATAATTAAATTAATATTTTTGGGGACTACTCATAATTTATTGGAGCCGAACAGGCTGAATTTATGCCCGATTAAAATATAGGTGTCGGACCAAGTATCTCCGATTGGGGTGATATTAGTCAAGACTGTTAAGGATATTATTGGGAATCTGAATATGTATTCAGAATAATTTTTAGATAAAGTATTGAGCCCAAACAAAGATCCTATTTGTCAAAAAATGATGAATCTTTAATGAGGTATTAAAAATAAAGCCAAATGGCCCATTTCTCTCTTTTTATTCCCATCAGCTTCTTGGTTCCTCTTAACAAACACCTTGCTTCTTCTTCTTCTCTATTCTTCTCCTTCATTTCCTCTTCTACTTCTCTTAAAAAATCCTAAGCAAAAGGGTGGTGGCTCTCTTCTCCTCTCCCATTTCCCTTCTTGAAGGAGCTTGGAAGAGATCATTGGAGCTTGAACTCTCTACTCCTCCATTTTCATGTGGCTCTTCCCTCTCTTGGAAAACTCTCTCATTCCTTCTCTTGAGGTAAGATTCTTGTCATTTCTCAAGAGTATGAACCCTTAGTTATGAGTTTTGTGGTTGGGAGAGCATTTAAAGTGTGTGGGTTGTTGGGGGAAGTCATAAATGCATAAGCCCGAAGGTGGGTTGCCATAAATATGAGCTTTTATGAGGAAGTAATGGAGTAGATGCATGTGTAGTTGGAAGGAGATGGACATTTAGGATGGTTGTTGGGTTTTAATAAAAACCTTAACCCTAGGATTTGGGGGAAATGTGAAATAAGAGTGGGGAAGCATTTATTGTGTTAGATGAATGTTATTAATGAGGTGAAGTGATGTTATTGATGATGGATGACCATTAATGAAGTTTGATGATTAGTGATGGTTGTTAGGAATCATCAATATGGGAACCTATTAATGAGTTTGATATTAATAATGCATAATAATGAATTTGGACACCTAACCCATGGTGGTTGTGGTGGAATTAATGAAATATATGAGGTTTGAGAATTTAAAGTGATATAAACACCAAGTAAATAAATATGAACATTAAGTCTTGGTGGTTGAATAGAAAATAATTGTGTGATATATTGTATAATGTAGGAAACAACCTATTGACGAGGCGGGACCACTAGACCGTGTTGATTACTACTTCTCTTGAGGTAGGAGGGGGTAACTATTCTAAATGCATGATTTCATCCATTGATGATGTGAAAATATGTATATATGATTGTGTTTGATGATTGCTTGGGTGGATGATGTGATGATTTCATGATTTGAGTGCATTTAGAATGATAGATGTTATGTGGCACGTGTTTGGGATGATGAATATGATATTATGTTGAACATGTTGATGAAATATGTCATGATGGTTTGAGACCATGTTTTGAATTGAAATCAATGATGTGAAATATCCCAAATATGTATATATGAATTGATAAATATGATTGCCACTAACTATTGTTGTGTATAAGTCCAATGAGGGTTGGTAAAGATTGAGGATATTGAGAAATTGAAATCCACTAAGTGGTAATGGTGAATGGTTGATTGTGGAGTGGCATTAGGATGCATAGTGTGAGAATGCACTTGATTTACATTGCATTGCATCCATGGCATATCATACGCTGTCTATGTGGAATGTTAAGGGTTCCACTAGGCGGGCCCAGTGGGAGGGCGACCACGTGCACGGGTATAGTATTGTATTTCCCTAGTGATTTTAGGAATCACGAGGCTGTCCATAGTTTGGTGACAAGGCACCCTATGTGGCGGGCCCAGTGGGTGGGCGGCTCTGTGATAAGCAAGTTACCTCGGTGTCCGACGGGACACGGCTCTCACGATGTGTGTTCGGGAGGGGCCTGTAGCACTTGTTGCAAGTAAGGACATGATTATAGCTCCGCAAGTCACAGGGTGACTAATGCTTCAGATGGGCAAGAGCGGTTTGGTACCAGTAAAAGTATGATGTTGAGCATGCATGAACTGAGGTATATATGTACACAATTTTTTTCTAATGCAGTAGGGGCATACTAGCACACCTATGCTTGTCCCACATTTAGTATGTTGTTATTTCCCATAGTCGGATTCGTATTTGATAATAATTCCTTTGCGCATATGCATTATCTATAAGAGCATTTGCAAATAGCCAGAGATATGCCTAGTTGAAAGCCTGTGATGGCGATGGATGATTGAAATATAAAGAGGGAAGAAATGTGGTACTAACATTATATGTATGATGATGTTATTGAGAATACCAATGATTTGAATATGTGTGTTGTGGATGTATGTCTTGAGCATGTAACCTATTGCTATGAATGATATAGTATGTGAATGAAAATTTTGATGTTCTTGTGAAGTATATTATATGTGAGTATGTATGGATATCATCATAATGTATGACTTTGATACATTTGGATTATGTTGCTCACCTCCTAGTTGCCATTTTTAAGTTTGATGTAGGTGTGATGTAAATCCTACTCTTTTGGAGGTCAAGAGTTGGTGAAGGTAAATGTGAAAGGAAAGTGGGTGAGCCTTAGCCGGCATATGATTATTTTGTATAGTATATGGTGTATATATGCTCAATTTTGTAATTAGATATGATGAATGATGATTTTGGAGGTCATGTAGGAAAATGAGACCCTTGTGTGTATGGCTTATTTTCATTAGTGACCTTGTCAATGTATGAATGATAAATATGATGTGAATTACTTCTAATTTTCATGAATGTAGGAAGGATTATATGAGAATCTTAGTTTTATAAAGTATATAAGGTGATAGGCTTAATTATGATATGATTCATGAGTTAGAATAGAGATCATTGAGTATGATTAATTGGAATAAGTTTTAAATGCCTAAGATGATGTATGTGATGTATTGAATTTGATCAATTTTGCTTAGTATGGGTTTTGGCATGTGGAGTTGTAAGATTTTCATGTTTTTTGCGCATGTACTGATAATCTCGCCCTGGCGAGATGGATTCTAGCTCAAGCGAGAATCCTGTGTCAGTTATATGGCCTCTGGCCTATTCTCGCTTAAGCGAGAGTGGTTCTTGCTCAGGCGAGACGACCCTGCACTTGGTGTATGTATTCTGGACGTTTCTCGCTCGAGCGGGCTCACCTTCTCTCAAGCGAGAGCTGTATGGAATCGATTCTGGGCGAGATTCGCTCAGGCGAACTAGTATCTCACCTAAGCGAGATGATTATGTATCAGGGATGAGCTACTAGAGGCAATTCGCTCAGGCGGGCTTCGCCTCGCTCGAGCAAAATTATGGCAGAATGGTTCTGGACTATTTTCGCTCAAGCGAATGGTCTTTAGTGTTGCACTCACTCAAGCGAGCGAGCGTGGGTATGACACTGGAGCGTTTTCGCTCATGCTCGCTGGTCTCGCCTAAACGACCCATGTGGGTCTCGCTCAAGCGAGACAGGGACTCGCTCAAGCGAGACAGGGACTCGCTCAAGCGAGACAGGGACTCGCTCAAGCGAGACAGGGACTCGCTCAAGCGAGACAGGGACTCGCTCAAGCGAGTTCCCCTGTTCTCAGTTTCTTGATTTTTACTCCCTTGCTCAATTCTTTTGCTTATTTTGGAACCCTTAAATCATGAAAATGATATTATTATTATTATTATTTTATATTTCTAATATTTATAAATTGATGAGGCATCTTTTATCTTGTTTTTATACGTATTTCATTAACTCTTAAATGTTATCCAATCTCCCGTCTTTCCCTTGTGACGGTCTCGAGTCCGATCGTCCAAGGATCACTCTGATATCTTCTCATATCTTCATATATGAGATAGGTTATTAAATGATCCGGGGTAATGATAAGTGCTTTATAACACAATAAAATAGATCTAGTTTGCTTAGGATTTTAATCATTATGCACTGTATTTCCTTTATTTATTGAGATTTTGGTTTCTTTCCACTCTATTCTACTTGGGTATGTTATTTTGTAGGAATTAAGGTAATAAAGGGTCAAAAACAAGAGAAAAAACGACCATAAAATGATAAAGAAATAAGAAGAACAAGCCCAAAGTAGAAAGAACTCTCTTTTTATGCTGAATTCCGACTCAGAATGTTAAAATCCGACTCAAAAATGCTGAATTCCGACTCAAAATGACCAAATCCGAGTGGGATGACTGAGAAAGGACCAAATCCGAGTGGAACGACTCAGAATGGAGCATTGCCGAGTGGAATACTTCACTGTTGGAGGTAAATCCGAGTGGAAAGATCCCTGTCAAAGCCATTCCGAGTGATAAATGGTTGACTCGAGTGAAGGACCAATGCTGAAATGGAATAAGTCTTGGTTGGAGGTGATTCCGAGTGGAAACTTCCCCGACTGTGTCCATTCCGAGTGAAAAAAGGAGACTGACCTCCAATAAATATGTCCAAAGCTATTCTCCAAGTGAAAGGATTACTGATTGAAGTGAATCCGAGTGGGAGTTTTCTGATTGCAACGAATCCGAGTGAAAAGCTGTTCTAAGTGAATGAATTCCGAGTAGAAGAGGCCACTGAAATGAATAAATGCTGACTAAGGAGGAATCCGAGAGGTCTCACTCAGAGGAAATGGCATTCTCAAGCAGAACAAAGTATTTCCGAGTAAATCTTAGCAAGGGAGGAAAAATCCGACCGGAAATGAATCACACTCGGGCAGACTCTCAAGTTTCACACTGAGCCCGAGTGAGAAGTCTCCAAGGAAAGCACATCCGAGTGAGTTGGGTCAGAAAGATGCATTTCCGAGCAAAGCAAAGGCTCGGACATAAGAAGAAATTCAATCAGTCAAATTCCAACCCTTCAAGTGCAAGTGATAAGTCTTGAAAAGACTTAATTATTTCACCTTTTTATTTAACATTATTTAGTAATTATTGGTTAGTTTGTTAGTATTATTTAATAATTTAATAACAATTCGTATTTCAGTTATGAATTTCAAAAGTACTTTATTTATGTAAGAAAACGAGTGAAAATATTAATTAATTAAGGAATTTTGAAGTGTTTATAAATTTACTAAGCAGCCAGCGTATAAATGCTAGGCAATTAGCTGTTTAATGGTGCAGGAACAGGGCGTACTTGAGAAAAGAAGACAAATCCGAGTAAAAATTTCAAAAGCCGAGCGAGATTTGGAAAAATCCGAGTGAGACTTCACAAAGCCGACTGAAAGGAGTCCAAGACCGACTGAGTGAGACTTCAAAGACACCGACTCCGAAAGAGAACAAGGACTCGGAATATTGCATGAAGAACCCGAACGCCAACTGCAGAATACCGATTGAATAATCAACTCGCTCAAGCGAGAGTTAAATTCGCTCAAGCGAAGGTCAAAAATTAGCTCAAGCGAAGCAATCACGCTTGAGCGAGAAAGCCATTCTGTATTACATATTTCCAATTCGCCCAAGTTTCGCCATAACGCTTAAGCGACAAAGCAACACTGCAATGCAATTCCCGAATTCGCCCAAGCGAGAGTGTAGTCCGCTCAAGCGAGAACCCAGTAGCTAAAGCATAAAGGCAGTAATTTAAACACTGTTCCTTCCCTCCAACAACACACTCAACGCAGTGCAGTTTCCATCTTCCATTGCCTTCGCTTCTACTTGTACCTTAATAATTTAAGTAGTGAGCTGTTATTAGTTGGCACTTAGTTGTACATTAGCTAATGATGAGTTGTAATCTGCTAAGAGCTGAGCTATGATTAGTTAGTTAAGTTTAGTCGTTAACTTAAGGTTTCGAAGTTATCAGTTTTAGTTAGTTAGTTTTTAGATAGAAGCCTATATATACTCATGAACATACTCTGTAAAGAAGACGGGGAAAAACAGAGACAGAGAATACATAGAACAAATAATACACTTCAATCTCTCACTATATTTGCATCTCTCTAAACTCTCCCATCCATGTCTCTCTGTATTCCTTCGATGAATCCAACGTCGATGGAGTTCTAAATCCCTAAGGTTGGGATTGCGAAGGTGAACAATGGAGTCTTGAAGCCGTGAGCAAGTAGATCGACTTCTAGATCCTGAGGCGAACAAGCTGAGGAGTGGAGTAGAATTGCTGGATTGACAAATCCAGAACTGATGAAGAACTTCGGCAGTGAGGAATCATGGTTGAAGCTTAGGTAACTTCCAGCTTTCTAACTAGTTCAGGCCTAATCAATTTAGGTGAATAGTTAGAGTTCAATCTCCAATTTCGCATTAGATTCTTAGGTTAATCGAGCACTTAAGGAATTAAGGTTCATTGCTTAAGGATTAGTGTTTTTCACCTAAGGAATTAGGGAATAACCACAAGCGGATTGTCCTCTGGATTGTGAAGTTCGATTATACTTATTTGTATGTTTCTTGAGGAAATTGTGAGCCGAAGCAATCTTGACCTGCTTTCTTTTAATCACTTTTCATATTCATCTTAACTCTGTTTCTGAAAATACCAAAAACAACTAGAAAACATTAAAATCATAAAAACCGAATGAACTACCTGTATTTCGTGTTGGTTCAGCTTGTACTAGTCCTAGATTGAGGTACTTACCACAATCCCTGTGGGACGATCAAATATTCTACAATTTTAACGACTGGTGCGCTTGCCATAAGTGTAAATCCGAGAGTCATATTTTGTTTTACTAAGATTTTCACTACCAAGTTAATGACTCGGGATTTTAGCATCAAGTTAATGGCGCCGTTGCCGGGGATTGTTGAGTAATATCAACAATCCCTGGACTGGTACTAGACTGAACCGTTTTACTTTTGTTTGCATTCAATACGTAGTTTCAAGTTTTTTTTTTTAGTAAAAGTATTTTTGTCATTTTCGTATAGATTTAGTCGTAGCAGTGAATTGTTCTTTTGTTTGACATTTGTTGTATGCAGTCAAGGAGCAGAGGAGAACCTTTCTTCTTTGATCCTGACATAGACTTGTTAGAACGTAGACTAAGAAAAGAGAAAAAGCAAAAAAAGAAAAAGAAATGGAACAGAGGAGAGTTACACTAGGTGACTACTCCAGGCCGACTGAAGAAGGATTGCAATCTAGCATCCTTAGGCCACCAATTTCAGCAAATAATTTTGAACTAACACCAGCTTTACTGCAGTTGGTAAGAAATGAACAGTTCAGAGGAAGTGAGGTTGAGGATCCAAATTTGCATCTAACAACCTTCCTCCAAATCTGTGACACGGTAAAAATAAATGGAGTCCCTGACGAGGCAATCCGACTGAGATTGTTTCTGTTTTCAGTGAGGGACCGAGCAAAAGCCTGGTTGCAGAGTCAACCGAGAGGCAGTATTTCCACCTGGGAGGATTTGCAAAGGAAATTTTTGATTAAATACTTTCCTCCTTCTAAATATGCAAAGTTGCACAATGAAATCACATGTTTTCAGCAAAGAGAAGGTGAGTCTTTGATGGAAGCATGGGATCGGTATAAGGAAAGCCTGAGGAGATGTCCTCATCATCAGATTTCTGATGTGCAGCAGGTGACTATTTTCTATAATGGTGTCAGGCCAGCTACCAGGGTCCTGATTGATGCCTCGGCTGGAGGCTCATTAACAACTAAAACTGTAGAAGAAGCTATAGAGCTGATTGATGTGATGGCTTCTAATGAATGTTTGATTAGTGAGAGGAGTCAAGTCCCTAAGAGAGGGATATTAGAATTAGAAGCACAAGATGCTTATCTGGCTCAGAGTAAACTGATGACTCAGGCTTTAGAAAAATTAAGCATTCAGATTTCAGAACTCCAAAAGCCGAGTCAAGTTTCTATGATCAGTTGTGATTTTTGTGGTGGAGACCATGAGAATGGATTGTGTGATCCAAATGTGCCTTCCGAGCAAGTGAATTATATGGGGCAGCAACAATATCAAAGGAATTATCCTTCTAATTCTTTTAATCCTAATTACAGGAGCCACCCCAATTTTTCCTGGCAGAAAGGTCCACATTTGAATCAGAACATTCCACCGAGTCAACCCACAAATAGACCACAACAACCTTCTCACCCTCCTGTTAAAGAAAAATCCGAACTTGAGAATGTACTGTCTCAGTTTATTCAGGCCACTCAGGCCAGTTTTAAGAATCAGGAAGCGTCCATAAGAAATTTAGAAAACCAAGTAGGACAGCTTTCTAAACAATTAGCTGAGAGGCAAGCAGGAAATTTCCCTGGAGATACCGAGGTAAATCCAAGGGAACATTGCAAGGCCATAATTACTAGGAGTGGAAAAATTATTTCTCCATCTCTGAGTCAGGAAATAAGTTCAGAAA
Source organism: Clitoria ternatea (assembly GCA_037962975.1). NCBI lineage: Eukaryota > Viridiplantae > Streptophyta > Magnoliopsida > Fabales > Fabaceae > Clitoria > Clitoria ternatea. The sequence continues at coordinate 54,529,222 of CM075671.1, forward strand.
AAGAAATAATACAAGAAACCGAGCAGGACAATAAAAATGAAGTAGAAAATAAAAATGAAACAGAAAAAGAAAAAGAAAATAAAGTCTATCAAAAGAAAAAGAAAAAGGTTGATCTGATTCTGGAAGAAGCTTCTAAGCTGACTCCTGAAAAATTGAGGAATGCTCCATTTCCGCACAGGTTTAAAAAGCAAATAGAGGAGCAGAAGTTTGCTATGTTCTTAGAGGTTTTCAAGAAACTTCACATTAATATCCCTTTTACCGAGGCATTGCAGGAGATGCCTTCCTATGCAAAATTTTTAAAATAATTATTGTCTAAGAAGAGGAAGCCTAGGGGGGATGAAATGATTACTCTCACTCAAGAGTGTAGCGCAATCATTCAGAAGAAACTTCCCCAAAAGTTAGAGGATCCTGGATCTTTTACAATACCGTGTGCAATTGGGGATATTCATGTAGGAAGTGCTCTCTGTGATCTAGGAGCCAGCATAAACCTGATGCCTCTATCTTTGATGAAAAAACTGGGAATTAATGACTTGCAACCGACTCACATGTCCTTGCAGTTGGCTGACAGGTCCATTAAATATCCCCAAGGGATGCTGGAAGACTTGTTAGTGAAAGTAGATAAATTTATCTTTCCAGCAGACTTCATAGTGTTGGATATGGAAGCTGACCGAGAGAACCCTTTGATCTTAGGTAGACCCTTCTTAGCTACTGGCAGAGCACTAATTGATGTAGAAAAGGGTGAACTCATGCTGAGAGTTCAAGAGGAGCAAGTAATTTTTAATGTCTTCAATTCCATGAAACATCCGACTGAACGGATGGATTGCCTAATGATTGAAGAGGTTGAAAATTACCAGACTCCATTACTATTAAAAACTGAGGAAGAAGCCCTACGAACTTTTTTAGAGGATGACTTTGACTCCGAGACTGAGGAGTTAAATGACTCTCACTCGGAAATATTGAGCCTTCTGGAAGTATTAGAAGTAGGTGATTTTGAAAAAGAAAAGAAAAATAATTTGAAAAATATTGAAGCTGAGAAAGGAAAGGAATTTTCTGAAGAAAAATATGATTTAAAACCTTTACCTTCTCATCTGAAATATGTCTTCCTGAGAGGAAACAACACTCATCCTGTCATTGTTAATGCCGACTTAAAAGAAGAGGATGTGAATAAACTAATTAGGGTATTAAAGGCTCATGAATATTTCCGAGTGAAAAGCTGTTCTAAGTGAATGGATTCCGAGTGAAAAGCTGTTCTAAGTGAATGGATTCCGAGTAGAAGAGGCCACTGAAATGAATAAATGCTGACTAAGGAGGAATCCGAGTGGTCTCACTCAGAGGAAATGGCACTCTCAAGCAGAACAAAGTATTTCCGAGTAAATCTTAGCAAGGAAGGAAAAATCCGACCGAAAATGAATCACACTCGGGCAGACTCTCAAGTTTCACACTGAGCCCGAGTGAGAAGTCTCCAAGGAAAGCACATCCGAGTGAGTTGGGTCAGAAAGATGCATTTCCGAGCAAAGCAAAGGCTCGGACATAAGAAGAAATTCAATCAGTCAAATTCCAACCCTTCAAGTGCAAGTGATAAGTCTTGAAAAGACTTAATTATTTCACCTTTTTATTTAACATTATTTAGTAATTATTGGTTAGTTTGTTAGTATTATTTAATAATTTAATAACAATTCGTATTTTAGTTATGAATTTCGAAAGTACTTTATTTATGTAAGAAAACGAGTGAAAATATTAATTAATTAAGGAATTTTGAAGTGTTTATAAATTCACTAAGCAGCCAACGTATAAATGCTAGGCAATTAGCTGTTTAATGGTGCAGGAATAGGGCGTACTTGAGAAAAGAAGACAAATCCGAGTGAAAATTTCAAAAGCCGAGCGAGATTTGGAAAAATCCGAGTGAGACTTCACAAAGCCGACTGAAAGGAGTCCAAGACCGACTGAGTGAGACTTCAAAGACACCGACTCCCAAAGAGAACAAGGACTCGGAATATTGCATGAAGAACCCGAACGCCAACTACAGAATACCGATTGAATAATCAACTCGCTCAAGCGAGAGTTAAATTCGCTCAAGCGAAGGTCAAAAATTAGCTCAAGCGAAGCAATCACGCTTGAGCGAGAAAGCCATTCTGTATTACATATTTCCAATTCGCCCAAGTTTCGCCATAACGCTTAAGCGACAAAGCAACACTGCAATGCAATTCCCGAATTCGCCCAAGCGAGAGTGTAGTCCGCTCAAGCGAGAACCCAGTAGCTGAAGCATAAAGGCAGTAATTTAAACACTGTTCCTTCCCTCCAACAACACACTCGACACAGTGCAGTTTCCATCTTCCATTGCCTTCGCTTCTACTTGTACCTTAATAATTTAAGTAGTGAGCTGTTATTAGTTGGCACTGAGTTGTACATTAGCTAATGATGAGTTGTAATCTGCTAAGAGCTGAGCTGTGATTAGTTAGTTAAGTTTAGTCGTTAACTTACGGTTTCGAAGTTATCAGTTTTAGTTAGTTAGTTTTTAGATAGAAGCCTATATATACTCATGAACATACTCTGTAAAGAAGACGGGGAAAAATAGAGACAGAGAATACATAGAACAAATAATACACTTCAATCTCTCACTACATTTGCATATCTCTAAACTCTCCCATCCATGTCTCTCTGTATTCCTTCGATGAATCCAACGTCGATGGAGTTCTAAATCCCTAAGGTTGGGATTGCGAAGGTGAACAATGGAGTCTTGAAGCCGTGAGCAAGTAGATCGACTTCTAGATCCTGAGGCGAACAAGCTGAGGAGTGGAGCAGAATCGCTGGATTGACAAATCAGAACTGATGAAGAACTTCGCTAGTGAGGAATCATGGTTGAAGCTTAGGTAACTTCCAGCTTTCTAACTAGTTCAGGCCTAATCAATTTAGGTGAATAGTTAGAGTTCAACCTCCAATTTCGCATTAGATTCTTAGGTTAATCGAGCACTTAAGGAACTAAGGTTCATTGCTTAAGGATTAGTATTTTTCACCTAAGGAATTAGGGAATAACCACAAGTGGATTGTCCTCTAGATTGTGAAGTTCGATTATACTTATTTGTATGTTTCTTGAGGAAATTGTGAGCCGAAGCAATCTTGACCTGCTTTCTTTTAATCACTTTTCATATTCATCTTAACTCTGTTTCTGAAAATACCAAAAACAACTAGAAAACATTAAAATCATAAAAACCGAATGAACTACCTGTATTTCGTGTTGGTTCAGCTTGTACTAGTCTTAGATTGAGGTACTTACCACAATCCCTGTGGGACGATCAAATATTCTACAATTTTAACGACTGGTGCGCTTGCCATAAGTGTAAATCCGAGAGTCATATTTTGTTTTACTAAGATTTTCACTACCAAGTTAATGACTCGGGATTTTAGCATCAGCAAGTTCTTGAGTAAAAGTGAAGGCTATTCCGAGTGATTTGATTGATGACTGAAGTCAATTCTGAAAGGAAATCAACTCGGACTCCCGAATGAAGGTGTGATTTTACCATTTGAATGTGACCGAGTGTATTCCTGAGAAATCCGAGCAAGGTCTCTCTCCGAGTGGTTCAAATTCCATAGACATAGCCGAGTGAAACAGTGAGCAGACTTCCCAATCCTGAGTGAATGGTTTCAGTCAGTTCCGAGTCCTCCTGCATTCAATTCTGACTGAATGGCTCAATCAGAAGTTACTCTTCAGTCACTCTTCACTCGTCCTTTCATCCAGCTTCATCACTGATCGGTTCTCCCACAAACACCGACTCCTTCCATCTCCTCTCCTTTCAAAACTGACCTACACTCCATCACTCCAACACCAGATCAAATGCACACCGGATCAACTCCAACTCCAGCAACCCAACACCATCCCTTCAAACCAATACCGACTGGCTTTCTCATAAACACCGTCCTATTCCCTCTCTTCTATCCGCTGTCCCTTTCTTCTCCATCACCCACACCGACTCCTTCCATCTCTTCTAAACACCGTCCCAAACCAACACCGTCCCATCCACTTTGAACACCGGCTCCGTCCACCACACCGTCCAGCAATACTCCTCTCAACACCGTCCAGCAACTCTGTCCCTCAAACCAACACCGCCCAGACGCTTCTCCCCAACCAACACCGCCCAGACTCTCCTTTCCATCCACAACACCGTCCAGCAGTACTCTCTACACCGCCCAGCAACCCACTCAACACTTTCCTCTCCACACCGTACAGATCTCCATCTAACAGCAACTCCTCTCCACACTATCCAATTTGCACCCACACCGTCCAGCACTCAGCAAACCACCCTCCAGCAAGCTTTCACTCGGATTTATGGGAAAATAACATTTTTCCACTCGGAATTTCATCATTCTGCACCAATCATCACTAAAATCCAAGCACCGAATTATTGGAAATATTAAAATATGCAAATTGGAAACAAGTTGGCACAGCTGGAACTCACATGCACCGAAAGTTTCTTCCACTTGCAATTTGAACACGTTTTCATAGCTGGAATCCTCCATCCATTTGCCTATAAAAGCAGCAGCAACCCATCAGCAAAATCAATCATCTCTTCCCATCAATTACCATCAGCTTCGTTCTAATTCTTCTTTCCTTTCTCTTTTCTTTGTTTCCATTTCCGCTTCTCTTTTCTTTCTTTTCTTTCTTTTTCTTTTTCGTTTTTCTTCTCCTTTTCTTTTCTTTTTCTTTCGTTTTATTTCTCTTATTTTTTTTCTCTGTCCCGTTCCCATTTTTTCTTTCACTTTCTTTTTCTTTATTTTTATTTTAAGAGTTGTGAATTGTAAAAGTGAGTTATTTAAATTTGTAATTGGTGGAGAAATTATTGCAACAAGGAATTACAGTGGTAAATTATTCTGAGCTTTTGGAGAAACCCGTAAGTCTTTATTTTTACCATGTCTTGTATGTTTTATTTTTCCATTATATATATGAATTTGAATTATTTCATGAGTAGCTAAATTAATTATCTTGGGATAAAAGGGGTATGATAATATTTTACTTTAATGTTATTTTGACTTGGAATTAAATAAATTTCTGTTTTCCATTTAGTTCAATTATGCTTAATGCTTTTAGTGATTCCTAACAAGAACCTAAATGATAAAACTGTATACTTGCGGGTATATTAGTAAGTTTAGGTAATAAATAGAATCGAGAGATTTATTTTTACCGGAAAGCTTTGAACTAAACCTAAGATTTTTGAAATGCTTTTTGTGACCTCGGTAAAACCGTGAAAGTAATCAAAATTCTTTTGAGGAAATAAAAGGGATTTTTATAAAACGATAATGGGCCTTTCTGAGGATTAAGCAGCGCTTTCCATAGGTTAGGTAAATTAATAGGATTCCGAGAGGAACATATTAATTAGCTTTTGGAAAATTCACCTTGGAAAACTTAATTCGATTCTTATTTATGAAAAGTTAAAATTCATTAACATAAAATAGAATCTTGATCCCCCGAAATCCTAAGATACTCTCAACTCTGATTTTTAAGTGTCAAGTAAATTTTATTTTTATATTTATTTGTATTCTGTGCAACTTTAATTTGTGCTTTATTTTATAAAAATCTTAAAAATCAATTGTGTGGATAATTAAATTTCAATATGCTGGTACTTTGAACACAGTCCCTGTGGAGAACGATAATCTTTTATATTACGCGACATAACCCGTGCGCTTGCGGGCCCTGTCAAGTTTTTGGCGCCGTTGCTGGGGACTGTTGTCCCTCAAATATCGGCAATATTGAAATTTGATTAGATCATACTTGTTAATATTTTTATTGTTATTTTTATTTTTATTTTTATTTTCTTTGTAATTTTGTATTTTGTTCTATATTTTGTGTATCTGTTGTTTTATTTTTGTAATTGTTTGTTTTATTTGTCATTTATTTTCTATTTATCCGACGAAGCCGTAATGTCAATCTAAACTTAGGATTTGACCCTGTGATAGAACGTACCCTTAGAGCTTTAAGAAAACAACAAAAAGAACAAAAAGAAAAACAAATGGCGGACCAACACAGACCCTTAAGAGATTTTGCCGCTCCAAGCACTAATGGGAGAGGATCTAGCATCCTTAGACCCACAGTGGAGGCTAACAATTTTGAATTGAAGCCTTCACTACTCTCAATGGTTCAACAGAACCAATTCGGAGGTTTACCCTCTGAAGATCCAAACCTTCACCTTCAAATCTTTCTTGAATACTGTGACACCCTGAAGATGAACGGAGCCACCAATGATGCCATTCGCTTAAGACTTTTCCCTTTCTCCTTAAGAGATAAAGCGAGAGCGTGGTTATACTCTCTTCCTGAAGGATCCATCACGACTTGGGAATAATTGTCCAGTGCTTTTATCAATAAATGGTACCCAAGGAAGAAGACTGATGTGCTGAGAAAACAAATCATCAATTTTTCACAAAAAGATGATGAATCCTTGTATGAAGCCTGGGAGAGATACAGAGAGTTGCTAAGAGAATATCCTCACCATGGGATAGAAAGGTGGTTGACAATCCATATTTTCTATAATGGACTAACTTCCACACAAAAGATCTCTTTAGATGCTGCAGCTGGAGGAGCCTTCATGAGTAAAAATCTTGATGAAGCTGAGAACCTGATTGAGGAAATAACTTAAAACACTCACCAGTGGAACTCTGAGAGAGGATTACCTTCTAAAACACCAGGTAAGTACTCTGTTGATGCTCTTTCCTTACTCTCTGCCAAAGTTGAAGCATTAACATTAAAACTTGATAAAATAGGGTCAACAGGTGCTACTAATATTGTTTGTGAAGTTTGTGGTGTTTCAGGACATGGAGCTACAAATTGCCATTTAGCAATGACTCCTAATCAAGAACAGGACATGCATCAGGTGGATGTTATTGGAAACTATGGTGGAAATTATCAAGGTAACTACAGACCTCCACAAGGTCCACCTGGCTTCCAAAATAGGCCACCTCAATTCCAAAGTAACTACAAACCTCAACAAGGAACCTATATTCCACAAAAATCAAAGCTAGAATCCTTGATGGAGACATTTGTAGCTACTCAACTTAAACAAAATGATGAATTCTTTGATGCAATAAAAAACTTGGCTTCAAAAGTGGACTCTCTTGCCACTCACAACAAAATACTGGAAAATCAAATTGCCCAACAAGCCTCCTATTCTCAAAGAGCACCGGGAACATTTCCTGGGAAACCAGAGGCTGGACCATCTTACCAAACCATGGCTGTCACTCTTAGGAGTGGTACTCAATACGATGGGCCAGTAGACAAGACTGCAAAGGAGGAAAAGAAAGTAGATAAATCTTTATCTCATCCAGTAATCGAAGAAGAGAAACCACAAGAAAAGAAGGAGGAGGTTAAGCCATATCAACCTCCTATTCCATTTCCTCAGCGCTTAGCCAAAGCAAAGTTGGACAAACAATTTGGTAAGTTCCTTGATGTTTTAAAGAAATTGTATATTAATATTCCTTTTACAGATGCTTTGCAGCAAATGGCCACATATGCAAAGTTCCTGAAGGACATTCTGTCCAACAAAAGAAGACTGGAGGAAGATGGTACAGTTGCACTTACTGAAGAGTGTAGTGCTCTAATTCAAAAGAAACTTCCACCCAAGCTCCAAGATCCAGGTAGTTTCTCTATTCCTTGCATGATTGGTGACATGAATATAGATAAAGCATTGTGTGATTTAGGAGCGAGTGTGAGTTTAATGCCATTATCTATTGCTGAAAAGTTAGGATTGGGTGAACTAAAACCTACTAGGATGTCTTTACAATTGGCTGATAGATCTGTAAAATATCCTGTAGGAATTTTAGAGGATGTTCCTATTAAGATAGGAAAATTTTTTATACCTGCTAACTTTGTTGTGCTTGAAATGGACGAAGATTCTTTGATTCCTATTATTTTAGGCATACCATTTTTAGCAACTGCAGGTGCTGTGATCGATGTCAAGAATGGTAAGTTGTCTTTGACTATTGGAGACCAAAATGTTGACTTCAACTTGAAAAATGTTTTAGAAAAACCTTATAATGATGTTTGCTGTACTGTGGATTTTGTCGAACAAGTGGTAAAGGAAGCAACCCTTCCTAATGACCCACTTGAAACTGTTTTCATGATTGAGCCGACAGAAACATCTGATTGCTCTGAGGCCCCACATGATACTGAGGTCATGTGTGACAAAGTGGTAAGCCCCAATGTAGAATTAAAACCTTTACCAGCTTCATTAAGGTATGAATTTCTTGGTCCCAATTCCACATATCCTGTGATTATCAATGCTGAATTAAATCCATGTGAAACTGAAAAACTTTTGAAACAACTTAGGTTGTATAGAAAGGTAATAGGTTATACAATGGATGATATCAAAGGGATTAGCCCTTCTCTTTGTATGCACAGGATTACTGTAGAAGATGAAAGTAGGCCCACAGTAGAACCACTTAGGAGATTAAATCCTAAAATGCAAGAAGTGGTTAAAAAGGAAATTTTGAAATTACTTGATACTGGAGTCATATATCCTGTTGATAGTAGTAAATGGGTAAGTCCTGTCCATGTGGTGCCTAAAAAGGGGGGAATAACTGTGATTGAAAATGATAAACATAACTTGATTCCTACTAGGATTGTCTCTGGTTGGCGCATGTGCATTGATTATAGGAAGTTAAATAGCGCCACGAAAAAAGATCATTTTCCCCTTCCTTTTATTGATCAGATGCTTGAAAGACTTACGAAACACTCTTATTTCTGTTATTTGGATGGGTATTCAGGTTTTCATCAAATTCCCATTCATCCATCTGATCAAGAAAAGACTACCTTCACTTTCCCTTATGGGACTTATGCTTACAGACGTATGCCTTTTGGTTTATGTAATGCACTTGCGACTTTTCAAAGGTGTATGCAAGCAATTTTTTCTGATCTTATTGAAAATGTGATGGAAGTCTTTATGGATGATTTTTCAGTGCATGGTTTGGATTTTGATAATTGTTTAATAAATTTGTGCCAAGTCTTGCAGCGTTGTGAAGAAACCAATTTGGTTCTAAATTGGGAAAAATGCCATTTTATGGTAAGAGAAGGCATAGTTCTTGGACACTTGGTGTCTGAGAGAGGTATAGAAGTTGATAAGGCTAAAGTGGAAGTGATTGAAAAATTGCCTCCACCCACAAATGTGAAAGGTATTCGGAGTTTTCTTGGACATGCAGGGTTTTATCGCAGGTTCATTAAAGATTTCTCCAAGATCACAAAGCCTCTTACAACTCTTCTGGGTAAGGATGTGCCTTTCAATTTTAATTCATCTTGTATGGAAGCTTTTTGCAGGATTAAGCAAGCTCTAATCTCTGCCCCCATCGTACAACCACCTAATTAGAAACTCCCATTTGAGCTGATGTGCGATGCGAGTGATTACGCAGTGGGGGCTGTGCTGGGACAAAGAAGGATAAAAAGCTCCATGTAATTCATTATGCCAGCCGGACACTAGATGATGCTCAGGTAAATTATGCCACAACTGAAAAAGAACTGTTAGCTATTGTCTTTGCTTTTGATAAATTTAGGTCTTACTTGGTAGGTTCACATGTTACTGTTTACACTGACCACTCTGCCATTAAGTATCTATTGAATAAAAAGGAAGCAAAGCCCAGATTAATTAGGTGGATTCTAATATTGCAAGAATTGGACTTGGAAATTAAGGACAAGAAGGGTACCGAGAACTTGGTCGCTGACCACCTATCTAGGTTGACATTTGAAAAAGAACAAACAGATAATATTCCCATCAATGAATCTTTTCTAGATGAACAACTCTTGAATCTTAGTATCCAACGTGTTCCTTGGTATGCTGATTTTGTAAATTTTCTTGCATGTGGTATCTTACCTCCTGATCTTAGCTTTCAGCAAAGGAAAACGTTTTATGCAGGTCAAGCATTATTATTGGGATGAACCACTCCTTTTCAAGCAATGTGCAGATGGTATGATCCGGAGATGTGTTTCACAAGATGATGTCCATGCTATCTTGGATCATTACCATTCTCTTTCCTATGGAGGGCACATGAGCACCTCCAAGACAGCTGCTAAAATATTGCAAGCTGGGTTCTATTGGCCAAATATTTTTAAGGATGTACGTAAGTATGTTCTAACTTGTGATGCTTGACAAAGAACAGGTAACATTGGTAAGAGACAATAAATGCCATTAAATACCATTTTAGAAGTTGAATTGTTTGATGTATGGGGTGTTGATTTTATGGGTCCCTTTCCCTCTTCTTTTGGAAATCAGTTCATATTAGTGGCAGTTGACTATGTGTCAAAATGGGTGGAAGCCATTGCTTCACCCCATTCTGATGCTAAGACTGTTATTAAACTTTTCAAGAAAATAATATTTCCAAGGTTTGGGGTCCCAAAATGTGTTATAAGTGATGGAGGGTCTCATTTTATTAAGAAAACTTTTCAGGCCCTTCTAAAGAAATATGGAATTAAGCATAAGGTTGTTACACCTTATCACCCACAAACTAGTGGACAAGTTGAAGTATCCAATCGGGAAATTAAAAATATTCTTCAAAAAGTGGTGAATACATCACGTAAGGATTGGTCTATTAAGTTAGATGATTCCTTATGGGCGTATCGAACCGCATACAAAACTCCCATTGGAAACACGCCTTTTAAGCTAGTATATAGGAAGCCCTGTCATTTACCTGTTGAGCTAGAATATAAATCTTTTTGGGCTGTTAAAACTCTTAACTTTGATCATAAGGCTGCAGGTGAACAAAGATTGTTGGAATTAAATGAGCTTGAAGAACTCCGTCTAGATGCATACGAAAATGCCAAAATTTATAAAGAAAAAACCAAACAATGGCATGATCGTCACATCCAACGGAGAACATTTAATCCAGGTGATATGGTTTTACTATTTAGTTCTAGACTGAAGCTTTTTCCAGGTAAACTGAGATCCCGATGGTCGGGACCATTCAAGGTGACAAAAGTCTTTCCCTTTGGAGCTGTCAAACTATGGAGCGAGAAATCTGGTACATTTAGGGTAAATGGACAGAGAGTAAAGCACCATCTGACAGGTCAACCAATACAACAAGCAAGTGACTTGGACTTGTTTGATGCTCCTGATGAGTAAATCCAAACGATGAGAAGTCTGGCTGAAGACTTAAAACTTAGCACTGATAGGGAGGTAACCCTATAAAAAGTTGTTGTTTTATTTTAAGCTTTTATTCTAAAAAAAAAAAAACCAACTATGTCAGATGCTGGTTTGGGGTTATTACAGGTAAGTTTTCTTATCCTTTTATCATGCATTTTAACATTGAGGACAATGTCAGATTCTGGTTTGGGGTGGTAGGTAAGAAAACTTAACTGTTTTGTTTACGTTGTGTGATTGTCATTTTATTATGCATGTGTGTTTTCCTTGATTTGTTTGTAATCTTGTAATTTACCATGATTGCATGATAAATTTACTTTGAACACAAAGCTAAAGTATCTAAGGATCCCAAAATTTTGAGTAAAATTTTCAAAAATTTGATTGTTTAAATGCCAAATCAATGCTTAAATGAACCTTATGTGATTAAAATTTTCTTTGAAAAGACTTTCCATGGTTAGACTTGAGCCAAAATGGGTTATTTATCAAACAAATTTTCAAAACTCATATTTTCTTGATTGAGTGAATCTCATAGTCATTAATATTCTAGAACTTGATTTTCAACCAATTCAAAATGGTTTTTGATTATATGTCTTAGGATGATAAAGGCACAATTATGTCTTATTCTTAAGCCTCAGAATTTTTGTACAATTTGACCCCTAGTTGCCCCTTTTGAGCCTAAAAGCAAAAATTTTTCCTTGAAACCTTTCATTGAATGATATTCTCTTAATGGTGAAAAAGTTGGAAATTTAGTGGAGCAAAGAAATAAAAAAGGACTTAAGAAAAATATGGTATTGGATGCAAAGAAAAGCAAGAAAAAGAAAAAGAAAATCAAAAGGATGATATTGAATGAATTCCAAAAAGTCCATAAAAGTTCAAAAATTTGCTCTGTTAAATTTATAATGGTGATTTGAATCATTCATGACTGTTAAAACCCTTTTGTATTCCATTTTTCTTGAAATTTCTACCTTGACAATACAACCCAAGGCCACGTTACAACCTTTGAAAGACCTTTAGACTTTGACATATTTTCTATCTAAACTGTGGAGTTTCTGGTTTATTAACAAGCTTATGGTAATATTTTTTGACTATGACGATTTGAGAGATACACAAACCTTGAAACACTTGAGTGAAAATTATGAGAAGAGTATCTCAAGTCTTGACATTGAAAATTGATTCACAAAAGAAAAATAAAACTGGCATTTTAATAAATCTATTTCTCTGTTTTGGATTCCTTAGTTTATTAAGTTTAGTGTTTTCTGTATTTTATCTTGTGAGTATGGTGATTGCTTGAGGACAAGCAATGCTTTGGTTTGGGGTATTTTGATAAGTGCTTTATAACACAATAAAATAGATCTAGTTTGCTTAGGATTTTAATCATTATGCACTGTATTTCCTTTATTTATTGAGATTTTTGCTTTCTTTCCACTCTATTCTACTTGGGTATGTTATTTTGTAGGAATTAAGGTAATAAAGGGTCAAAAACAAGAGAAAAAATGACCATAAAATGATAAAGAAACAAGAAGAACAAGCCCAAAGTAGAAAGAACTCTCTTTTTATGCTGAATTCCGACTTAGAATGTTAAAATCCGACTCAAAAATGCTGAATTCCAACTCAAAATGACCAAATCCGAGTGGGATGACTGAGAAAGGACCAAATCCGAGTGGAACGACTCAGAATGGAGCATTGCTGAGTGGAATACTTCACTGTTGGAGCTAAATCCGAGTGGAAAGATCCCTGTCAAAGCCATTCCGAGTGATAAATGGCTGACTCGAGTGAAGGACCAATGCTGAAATGGAATAAGTCTTGGTTGGAGGTGATTCCGAGTGGAAACTTCCCCGACTGCGTCCATTCTGAGTTAAAAAAGGAGACTGACCTCCAATAAATATGTCCAAAGCTATTCTTCGAGTGAAAGGATTACTGATTGAAGTGAATCCGAGTGGGAGTTTTCTGATTGCAACGAATCCGAGTGAAAAGTTGTTCTGAGTGAATGGATTCTGAGTAAAAGAGGCCACTGAAATGAATAAGTGCTGACTAAGGAGGAATCCGAGTGGTCTCACTCAGAGGAAATGGCATTCTCAAGCAGAACAAAGTATTTCCGAGTAAATCTTAGCAAGGAAGGAAAAATCCGACCGGAAATGAATCACACTCGGGCAGACTCTCAAGTTTCACACTGAGCCCGAGTGAGAAGTCTCCAAGGAAAGCACATCCGAGTGAGTTGGGTCAGAAAGATGCATTTCCGAGCAAAGCAAAGGCTCAGAAATAAGAATAAATTCAATCAGTCAAATTCCAACCCTTCAAGTACAAGTTCCTGAGTAAAAGTGAAGGCCATTCCGAGTGATTTGATTGACGACTGAAGTCAATTCCGAGTGGAAATCAACTTGGACTCCCGAATGAAGGTGTGATTTTACCATTTGAATGTGACCGAGTGTATTCCTGAGAAATCTGAGCAAGGTCTCTCTCCGAGTGGTTCAAATTCCATAGACATAGCCGAGTGAAACAGTGAGTAGACTTCCCAATCCTGAGTGAATAGTTTCAGTCGGTTCTGAGTCCTCCTGCATTCAATTCCGACTGAATGGCTCAATCAGAAGTTACTCTTCAGTCGTCCTTTCATCCAGCTTCATCACCGATCGGTTCTCCCACAAACACCGACTCTTTTCGTCTCCTCTCCTTTCAAAACCGACCTACACTCCATCACTCCAACACCGGATCAAATGCACACCGGATCAACTACAACTCCAGCAACCCAACACCATCCCTTCAAACCAATACCGACCGGCTTTCTCATAAAACTGTCCCATTCCCTCTCTTCTATCTGCTGTCCCTTTCCTCTCCATCACCCACACCGACTCCTTCCATCTCTTCTAAACACCGTCCCAAACCAACACCGTCCCATCCACTTTGAACACCGGCTCCATCCACTACACCGTCCAGCAATACTCCTCTCCACACTGCCCAACAACTCTGTCCCTCAAACCAACACCGCCCAGACTCTTCTCCCCAACCAACACCGCCCAGACTCTCCTTTCCATCCACAACACCGTCCAGCAGTACTCTCTACACTGCCCAGCAACCCACTCAACACTTTCCTCTCCACACCGTACAGAACTCCATCTAACAGCAACTCCTCTCCACCCTGTCCATTTTGCACCCACACCGTCCAGCACTCAGCAAACCACCCTCCAGCAAGCTTTCACTCGGATTTGTAGGAAAATAACATTTTTCCACTCGGAATTTCATCATTTGCACCAATCATCACTAAAATCCAAGCACCGAATTATTGGAAATATTAAAATATGCAAATTGGAAACAAGTTGGCACAGCTGGAACTCACATGCACCGTAAGTTTCTTCCACTTGCAATTTGAACATGTTTTCATAGCTGGAATCCTCCATCCATTTGCCTATAAAAGCAGCAGCAACCCATCAGCAAAATCAATCATCTCTTCCCATCAATTACCATCAGCTTCGTTCCAATTCTTCTTTCCTTTCTCTTTTCTTTGTTTCCTTTTCCGCTTCTCTTTTATTTTTTTCTTTCTTTTTCTTCTTCGTTTTTATTCTCCTTTTCTTTTCTTTTTCTTTCGTTTTATTTCTCTTATTTTCTTTCTCTATCCCGTTCCCATTTTTTCTTTCACTTTCTTTTTCTTTATTTTATTTTAAGAGTTGTGAATTGTAAAAGTGAGTTATTTAAATTTGTAATTGGTGGAGAAATTATTGCAACAAGGAATTATAGTGGTAAATTATTCTGAGCTTTTGGAGAAACCCGTAAGTCTTTATTTTTACCATGTCTTGTATGTTTTATTTTTCCATTATATATATGAATTTGAATTATTTCATGAGTAGCTAAATTAATTATCTTGGGATAAAGGGGGTATGATAATATTTTACTTTAATGTTATTTTGACTTGGAATTAAATAAATTTCTGTTTTCCATTTAGTTCAATTATGCTTGATGCTTTTAGTGATTCCTAACAAGAACCTAAATGATAAAACTGTATACTTGCGGGTATATTAGTAAGTTTAGGTAATAAATAGAATCGAGAGATTTATTTTTACCGGAAAGCTTTGAACTAAACCTAAGATTTTTGAAATGCTTTTTGTGACCTCGGTAAAACCGTGAAAGTAATCAAAATTCTTTTGAGGAAATAAAAGGGATTTTCATAAAACGATAATGGGCCTTTCTGAGGATTAAGCAGCGCTTTCCATAGGTTAGGTACATTAATAGGATTCCGAGAGGAACATATTAATTAGCTTTTGGAAAATTCGCCTTGGAAAATTTAATTCGATTCTTATTTATGAAAAGTTAAAATTCATTAACAGAAAATAGAATCTTGATCCCCCGAAATCCCAAGATACTCTCAACTCTGATTTTTAAGTGTCAAGTAAATTTTATTTTTATATTTATTCGTATTCTGTGCAACTTTAATTTGTGCTTTATTTTATAAAAATCTTAAAAATCAATTG
Source organism: Clitoria ternatea (assembly GCA_037962975.1). Lineage (NCBI taxonomy): Eukaryota > Viridiplantae > Streptophyta > Magnoliopsida > Fabales > Fabaceae > Clitoria > Clitoria ternatea. The sequence continues at coordinate 54,544,790 of CM075671.1, forward strand.
TGTGGATAATTAAATTTCAATATGCTGGTACTTTGAACACAGTCCCTGTGGAGAACGATAATCTTTTATATTACGCGACATAACCCGTGCGCTTGCGGGCCCTGTCAGGTAATTACTTGGTATTATTTATATATTGAATTTCCTCTACTTATAATTATTTTAAATCGTGAAAATTTACCCCTAATTTTGGGGTGTTACAGAGCTCACGAAGTTCCTGTAATCAACAAGGGTAAAGGACACGCATGTCCTAGTAATCATGGATCCATCACACAAATCGTGATCACATTCAAACAAACTAGCCCTACACGGTCCTAGTAACACTCGCTTTTAGTAGAAGTACACCGAGCTTAGCACAAACTGCCCGGCCTTAAGCGCGACTTTGAGCCATTGGGTGCCCAACCCAGTAGTACTACCAAGATCTCCACATTGATCGAGCGACCATGTCCTTAATGTGTACCCATTACTGATGCTCTAGGATTCATAATTCAACTTATAATTCGAGCACATGCACATGATGCAAGATGTATTCACTTTACTTTATCTCTTATCCCTTATTAACTAAGTGTCAGGCGTAATCCTTATGCTTGGTGCCCTTTGTCCTTAATACATCAGGTATACCTTGTTAAGACGCACTACTAAAAAAACCTATTAGCGACCACACAAACTCATCGCTAAGTCATGATATTTCTTTCGCTAAACCTATTAGCGACGGAAATTATGATAAAAACAATGTCGTCGCTACCACAATCATCACTGACACAAGAGCGATGAAAAAAGCACACCGTCGCAAAGGTTTCGACGGGGTCACGCTGTCGCTAATTGGGTCCCTATATTGGTGATGTACCCCGTCACTATTACTGGATACATAGCGACCACCGTATACCGTCGCTATTACTGGCTACACAACGACCACCGTATGCCTTCGCTATTACTGGCTACACAACGACCACCCTTTGCTGTCGCTATTACTAGCTACACAACGACCACCATTAGTCATCGCTTTTACTGACTACATAGCAACCACCATTAACCATCGCTATTACTGGCTACACAACGACCACCATAGAGGTAGGTGTCGTTGCTAATATCTGTATTTGGATTTCTTTAAATTGAATTTTTGTTCATTCATTTTTATTATAATTTAATTTTTGTTTATTGTTTTTTATATGAATCGATTAGATTAAATATTATTAGTTAATAATTACAATAATATTGTGATTCTTTGTTGAATTTTAAACCCTAAATATTCAATATTGAATGACATAAAACAATAAAAGGAGAATGGCATAAAAGAAATACTTAAATATGGAGTATGATGTAAACTATAAACCAATGTATACAATTTATAAAAAAAATGAAGCATAAAAAAGTAAAATCATGGTGGAGGGGGATCCTGTGGTAGTGGTGGTGACGGCTAGGAAGTCGTGGGAGGTAGCCTCGCCCTTAACTGTATAAGTATCTTCTACTGTGTAGCAAGCTATCAACGAGTCTCGACTTGTTCCTCCTCGGCCCGTCGTCGATCCGCCTCAGCCGCTCTTCCGAAAGCTGCCTCTGCCGTCGCCCCTCTTATAGCCCATTATTCAAGTTTTGAATAACCTGAACAGCATCTGCCAAAAGGCCAGAGGAGGAAGAGGAAGAGGTCTTCCCTTTTTTAACCAGCTGCTTGCCCACACCGCCCAATCCAAATATCCTCACTTTCTTGTTCACACCGCCAACAGCCTCCACATAGATAGTGTTGTCGTTGGAACAAGAAAGGGTGGGAAGTACCTCCCCCTCAAGTGTGGAGGCCGCCAACTCCGCCTCCTTCTCAGCCCTCATGGTAAGATATTCCTTCTACAATTGTAAAATAATGATAAAATTAAGTAATATAATTTATAAGTTTAAGCATGTGTAAGTTAAATTAAATTAATACCATGTCGGTCAATTTTTGGTTAACCCAAGCACCCGTTTTGTTTTTCTTGGTCATTTGCATGACCTCATACAATGATGGCTCTCGGTGCTCCTTCTACTCCTGTTGTTCATAATATATTCAGATTGTTAATAGAAAACATTAAGTCATTCATAAAAAATGGTAGAAAAATGTATACTTACAAATCTCTTTTTGTGCTCAAGGATAAAAATACTGCCCCCAGTACAGATAGAAGCTGCAATATCAGCCGCTCTATTTGCCTTATTCTAAGCACTCGGCTACTGGAACAAGACACCCCCTGCTTTTAGACCATCCCGTTCCAGTGGTCCTTGGGGATCCAACGAGAGTGCTCGCCCTTGTCCCCCACCTTCCAAAGGGTACTCTTGATGATTTTGGAGGTCACGTTATCCACTAATAATCACGTTGTTACATGAAATGAGATTTCAAAATTAAAAACAAGTGTATGAATTAGCCTTAAATTCATAACAAAGGTAAGTGTTAACTTACCGAGAAAGTGTCATACCACCTATCCTGGACAGCCTTCCCAACATCTATCTAAGAGATGTATGGACTATCCCACTGGCCTTCTGAACTTTAGTAATCGCTTTGGTAGTGCGACTATTATCAACAAAGCTGTAATAAACAATAGTTAGAAATAAATAAAACAACTTACACATAGGGAGGCTACTGAAATTTAGGTAGAGTCTCCCCTGTAAATGTAACATTTCCAAATTTGAATGGTTGTCTTGTTACAAAAAAAAGAGTTCCCAATAGAAATAAATAAAACAACTTATGTATAGGGAGGCTACTGAAATTTAGGTAGAGTCTCCCTTGTAAATGTAACATTTCCAAATTTGAATGGTTGCCTTGTTACAAAAAAAAGAGTTCCCAATATAGTTCAATGTATACAAGTACTAAATAACTAACATACAACAAAACAATTTAGGTACTATATGAATTATAATTACAAAGCAACTAACAAGCTACCAACTAAAACTTAAAACAAATTAGATAGTAATATATACTTGTCTCTGTCCAATAGTGGGACCAGAGTGGGTAGGGGGATCTTGGAGGTGGGGTCACCTCGAGGCCAAGGTCATCCAAACCCTACGGTCAAGGAATCTGCTATTCTGTGGTGGTCTGTGGTGGGGAAAGAGTCTACTGTGGGGTCGTTTGTTGTGCTGTGGTCTGTGGTGGTGAAGGCGTGGTGGTCTACTATGGTGTGGTGGCCTGCTTAGGCGTGGTGGTCTGAAATTTTTAAAATGCAAATATAAAAAATGATATCTAAAATTTTTAGAATGCAAATACCATGAACTTTGCAATAATCAAAAACTATAAGAATCCTATTACTTTAACATTTCTTGTCTTATTTGTTAACTCCAAAACCTCACCTAAGTGTGGTTTGTTAACATTTAGAAAGGTAGTTTGTCTAAATATTAAAGTATTACTCTATTGTTTTGAATTCCTAGTTGCTAGAATTTTTTTATTATTATAGGACTTGTCTCTTGACATCACCATGATTTAATATTTTTCAAGATTTCTATATTTCTTCTCTTTTAGATGTTAAACAATTATCTTATCAAAGGAAAATAGATTGACTCATATCAAATTGTTTGACACAGATTGAAAATGAGTATGGTTCTTATGGAGATGACAATGCATATATTATAAAAATGTTGAGAAAGGAACTATTTGTAGGGATGCTGCCTTTTCAGGTGAAAGGGGCACAACTAGTAATTATATCTCAAGAAGGGGTAGTAGTATATTAAAATCTCAAGAAAGAATGCTTAACATTATTATTTACCAGTAATTATAGTTTAAAATGCTCAAAGTTGTTAAATGTTTACAAAGGCATAAAATATAGGATGATAAAAATGTGAGAAATGTAGATTATCCAATGTTCATATTTTTTTAAAGCAACCTTTAATGCTAATCAGACAATTGACTACATGCATAAAACTATTTTTAAAGCAGAACCAACAATATATCTCTCTCAAGTGGTAGAAAATTTTCACAATGGAAGAAATAAAACAAATCAGACAAGATATTCTCAAAATATTCTCAAAATTTTCATAATGTCAATACCCAATAATTAGTGTTAAGCATGAATAGTGTCAATACTCAGTATACAATATACTTCAAAATATTCTTAGACAATTAAAATGAACAAGTATGAACAAGCATCCGTGTATCAATCAACCCTACATCATGCAGGCAATAGCTTATCATAAAAGAGAAGTAATTGTTTTACCTCTTGTGATGTTTCAAACAGATAATTCTTTTCCTCAATCTCTTTCTTGGAACACAACAATAGTTTGAGACAAGGCGATTGAAATGAAGCTATCCAAATAGAAAAAAGAGAAAAGACATTATAAGATGAACTGAAAATCACATATGAATAAAAGAGAGAAAAGACATTACTGTAAAATGATTAAATTAGAAGTCGTGTTAGAAAATCACATATGAATAAAAACATTTAAATGTTAAAAGTAAAATTATTTGATTTCTACTATCTCAACTATTTAATCTAAGACTGTCATTGCTTTATATATTGCACAAGGGTTTATATTTAAAACTATAAGACATTAGCATTCACAGCACCAAATTAGAACTAAATTTAGTTTAGATCTTCAATATGAGAATTCTAAAATTCAAAGGGGCATGAATCATAACCATATGATGAAACTAAAAAATGATCAAAAGTTGACTAGAACTATAGAAAACTCTTATTAAAAGTTGTGTCCCCAAATAGATCAGGAACATACTCTTCAAGAAACATGACCCAGAGGTAAAAAAATCAAAAAGGAAGAGAAAAACTTGACCTTTGGCAACTCTAACGTGTTAATTAGTTAAAAGGCCAAAAAGCTGTCCAATTGAGAGCAGAAAAACGAAGTGCCCAACAGAAAGATTGAAACTTTATAGCAAATACTGAGTGAAGATGACGATGATGATAATGATGATCCTGGATGAGTTGAGAAAGAAAGAGTTGTGGTTCTGTAAGAGTATGGAAAAGGAGGACAAAAGAAGGTACCTTGAGGATGGCATGAACATGAAGATGAACATGGGGGAGAGAAAGAGAAAGATTGTAATGGTGAGGAAATATACATCAAACATAGCCACAAGTGGAAGAACGAACAGGAACGAGAGACCTAGTTGGGTTTTAGGTTTTGTTGGAGTTTTAGGTAAAACAATCAGTTAAGCATAAGCATGTAAGAGTTTGAGAATTGAGACTGAGTTTTTATCTTTTCTTTTTTAAATAATGTAATTGTTGCATATGATAAACCAATATCATGATACTAAAAACATAAATAATAAAATTCACAGCTAAGCTAAACCACTTTTCCAGCTATAGTTCACAGCTATACACATGGAAATTGGAAGCACAAACGAGATACTCATTGATTATAGCTAAGCTAAACCACTTTTCCAGCTATAACTCACATATTGCATTTCGAATATCAGCACTATATAGCAGCATTATTACATCACATTCATATGCATGCAACCACCTGGTTTTAGATTTTTCATTTGTCATAAATAGCTTCAAATGCAAATAATATAAGAAACCATAAGATCCAAATATCAAGAAAGATAGAAAAGAGCATGCATTTACCTTAAAATTGACCTAAACAATAAAATATTAACAGTTGGTGCATGAAACTTTTGGCAGTTTAAGGGCTCAAAAACTACAATTATACTAAAGCTAATCAAACTGACTAGGTGTTGACTATATTCAGAACAAACAATGAACAAATTTTATGAATGAATATGATAGGCACTAAGAAAGTTTTTTATTAATAAACAAATTAAGAAAAAACAAGAACTGAGACAAAATAAGAAATTTTTTTACAAATGAATATGCTTCACAACAAGAACCTAGTTGCACTATACTTAATTTCTACTGTAAAAAGATGTGCTCGACAAAGTCATTTTAAGAGGTGCAATTATAATGAGAGAACAAAATAAAACATGTCACGAAGGTAAGAGGTAGAGGACTTACCAGACTGAGGTTAAAGGTGGGGGACAAAACAAGTCACGGAGGTCACCTTGAAGGTCGTTGGAGGTCGTGTCGAGAGGCTGCTTAGAGATTCACCGGTAAAAAAGTAGACGTAATGCGGGACAGTGGGAGATAGTGAATCTGAGGCATGAGCGGGAGGGTGATAGAGAGAAAAGAGAGAAACACAGAGGTAGAGGGAAGAAAGAAACTGAGGAAGAAGAGGAAAACCCTCGATAACTTATTAAATTCAACGACAAATGCCACCCCGTCGCTACACAAGTCGCTAGTTTTAAAAGAGGTTAACACGTGTCCAACATAGCGATGTGGACGAGCTCGTTGTTACTCTAACTTAGCTAGCGACACAAGAAACTAGTTGTTAAACCAACACCGATGACCAACATTACTAAGCTTAGCGACGACTCCACAAACGTCGCTAACATTGAAAGCAAAAATAGAGACAGGATAGCGACGTAACTAGCGACAACCTTTCTAACATACTACATAGCAACGGGTATAAGGTCGTCGCTAACATGGGGGGCACCACACACTTGAAAGCAAAAATAGATATAGGATAGCGACAGCCAATCTAACATATTACACAGCAGTGGTCATTAGGTCGTCGTTACCTTTTCCCTCCCTCTTATATTTTGGTTTTCCCTCCAGCGTTTTTTGTTGGCGCCAAATATAGAGACAGGTAGCAACCATCGCTAGTATGGGCGCCGACAAAAACGCTGGAGAGAAACCAAAAAATAAGGGGAATTCAGCGATGGTGTTAGCGGCGATTGAGGTGCTAATTTTAGCGAAAGGGTTCTGGTGGTCGCTAAAGTGGTGATTAATTTTCTTTTGAAGGTTGTTTTTTGTCTTACAGTCACTAATTAGCGACGGCATGTTTCGATCCCTATGTTGAAGTAGCTATCAGTTGTTTTTTTAGTAGTGATGTGCCATAAATTCAAATAAAAGAGTTATAAAATCTTGAATTTTTTGTGCCTAAGTCTTAGTTACTTACTAAATCTCTTTTAGAAGTACTAAGACTAAGGCCTAGATAGAAATTTAAATTCTTAAGTGATTCATAGAAATTATTGACCATTTAAGAAATCTGTCGGTTAACCAATTCAAGTCTATCTAGACTTACTAGGTATCACATAATTGTCAGAACTTGCTTATTTTACCGATTTAATGGAAACATCGCTTCATCGTGATTTTGACTCTGAGCTCCATTTCTCTTGGTATTGAAATTCAAGTAACTTACTTAAAAACTCAAATTTTCTTACTGATAGGCAACTTATATAAAAACTCAAGACTATATGTTATAGTTTCTTAGACCAACTTGATGAATGTTGTTCCGTCACATTTATTAGACACGGAGCTTTGTTCTTTGGCCTTAGGGCTAAAACCTTTTTCGACTCTATTTTAATAAAATCATATAAAAGTGACTTTTAAATCATGTTGTAGCATTTCATCCCAAAATTGCTTAAAATATGTATAAATCATTTTTCTCATCAGTTTTATTAGAAACTTCATTTTTAATGTACTTTTGCTTGATAACTCCAATTAATAGGATTTAGAAGCTGAAAGTGATTAATTTTTAAAATCACATATTTATAACATAAAATATTTATTAACGGCAGCGATTACAAACAATAAAAAACTTCCACTAAAAATAAGACAAAAGCTAGTTTTGTAAAATACATTAGCGGCGATTACAAACAATAAAAAACCACTGCTAAATTAATGGGGGCAGTTCATTTATGACAATTAAACATAATAAATTGTCGCTTAAATGAGACAAAATATAGCTTCGTAGGATACATTGGTGGCAGTTATGAACAATAAATAATCGCCGCTAATTACACGTCAATTTTGTCCATTTTTCTTCTTTTTTCCATTATTATTATTATTATTATTATTATTATTATTATTATGATCGTTATCATCATCATATTATTATTATTATTATTATTAGCATATATAATTACAAAATTATACTATTAATAAAATTCATAGATTCTAAAAGATTAAAGACATAATCTCAACCACAAAATTTGTTTATAGATTTGAAGTGTTTGAAGACATAATCTCAACATCAAAATAAAACATTCATAGATTTTAAAAGCTTGAAGACATAATCTCAACTGTAAAATGAAACATTGTAATAAAAATATAAAAAACATTAATCAATCTAAAATTCTAAAATTACATCAAAATATATTTTCATGTATAATATCCTACTTCAAAATTTGGTAGCCTCAATACACCTATATGCTCAATCTATTCATGAGATCCACTGCATAAAAGTAAATGAGTCAAGTATCACCATGACAATCAACCAAACTACATATAAGTCTACATATAAGTACCTCTTAATCAGATTCTAACAAATAATTTTCATAACATAAAATGCAAGAAAATTGCCAAATAAAGTTACCAAAATAACAAGATATTTCTTCTATGTCAGGCGCATTTCAGATTGGGATGTGAAAGGTTGTTGTGGTGTACATGGTTCATGAGACTGGAAAAAAATATAGATAAATAAACTGTAAAGTATTATACAAAACTCAACATAATATATAAACTATAAAAGCTTACTTATGAAACCATTGAAGTAGTTAACTAGCCGTTTAGGTAAAGTCAATGCATTTTGTTGGCATAACTCGGCAAACATTAATTCTAACTCTTCCTTCTTTTGAATTTCTGATTATAGTTGCATCCTTAAAACTTGCACTTCATTTTGACTAGGGTATTCAAATGCAACTCCACCTCTACGAGAATAAGTAGCATATTGTTGGAAGTTTGTACCAAATGCTATAGATAGACATACACTTAACCCCAAACCATGAACTCGACCCAAACGCACTGATACTTCTTTAGTAGTAGTACCTTAGCTCTCAATTTCAATATTCTTTTCCTACATCATTAACATACAAGATTCATTAAAATGAAAAATAAGCAATATGTGTTATTAAAATTGTAAATGCCATATAAAAACAAATTGAATACTTATACAAACTACTTGTGCATCTGAATTAACATAGGTCCTATTTTCTTTCTTGTGTGTTTGGACAAATAAACTGCCTCTACTTAATTGTTGACCTGTCTCAGCAGTCTATTGCATTCAAGTAACAATATATTAGATGTTTTTCATCAATGGTATAAATAAAAAATGCAACAATATACATCAATGACAAGTTTGTATGCACGTACAATCTCTTAGCCCTCCACTTAAGTCTTTTAGAACCTCCGCTATGGGTAGCGTAAGCTTTAAACGATTTGCTGCATTTTTTACACATATTTCTTACAATTAATCATAAAATAGATTAGATTAAAGGCTTAGTATGGTTAACAAAACTTTAGTTATCTCAAACTTATTGAATATCGTATTTCCTTTGTTTTTCCTTTAACCTATAATCAATAAATAAAGTCCATTCATTTTCAGTGACACACAAGGAGGATTCCTAACATTCTCTTCTTGAGATTTGGTTTTGTTAAAATATTTATCATACAAATTCAAGTGATGGTCTTTCTATTTATTCTCGAGATCCTTAAAAATATATGTTTTTATTGCATCTTCCTGCACCGTCTCCAATCAAAACCTTGTTGGAATCATTGTAAATTTATTAGTGAAAATGTTTTAACCATTCTCCATGCTTATATGAGACTTATATGTACTTCATACCTTAATCACCATTATCCATGCTTCATCCTTCAATCTTTAGGGAACTTTCTTCCTATTTTTGAAGCTAATCAAAAAATACTTATTGTCCTTTACGAGTATACCTAGAAAACACAATAACAAACTGTTAGGGAATCCCATCAGGGTTAGGCAGCGGAAACATAAAGGATTCCCAAAAATAAGGATTGAAAATGTAAATGTCTCAAGCATTATGTAATTAAAGTTTTGATCTAGGGATTACCTCTTGTAAGCGTACAACGAGTTCCTCGATCGAAGCAATTGTAGCTTCACCCTTAAGAGTCCACACGAGCACTCCCACCAAAAAACCAAAGATCCGAATGCTAGTACGAAATTTTAGTGTAATCTAATTTCTGAGCTGCAGCCTATGAGCATCACATGCTCTATATATATAGGCTTATGTCTTTACCTGAGCTCTCATTAAACATTGGGCTCCTGACTCATTCTAAATGAGTTAGGCCCAAATAGTTTTATTTTAGTTCAACTAAAATAAAACTATCCTCTGGTGGGCTTACTCTATGTGTGTGACCCTATAGGTAAAATATTCGGTTATATTAATAATAAACTATTTTATTATTAATATAAAATAAGAGCGGTATCTAGCAATACATCATTATGTCTGAATATTATTTATCATCGACATGACCTATAAGTGATAATTATTTTATATATATTTATTCCTTTTGCCACGATATCTAATTGGGCCCAAGGCATGGTCGTCGTCATCCTTGTATGGCCCAATTCATTTTACTTGATACCAGAGTAGACTTTACAGAATAAATATCTAATATTTATTCGTCCTAGCATGGCCATGCATTTTGTTAGTCTCACTCCATCAAGTGGCCCATAGATACCACTCCTGTCATATAGGAGAGACAAATTCCATCTACATCACTCACATCCCTCTGCATAATTTGTCTATTGCCTAATCACAATCTTTATGGTCATCTTATTACAGATAACGTTTGATTGTATTAAAACAATAAACTCCTTATGTAGGAATCGTAGTGACTTCAGGTCGAAGGACTATATACCATTATCACATTGAGAACCGTTTATGACACTTATGTAACGATCCATGCAACATTCTCATGGTGGGTTTGTCCAGTACAACATTACTCTTAATGTGTACCCGTGTAAAGACTTGATATCATATATCCATGATTTGTGAGATCAAATCATCAGTACATTCACACACTAATCTTAATGTATTTACATGTCCCCATGTAAATACTTGATTAGGGACGTTTTAGGAATAATTCTTATATGACCCATTATTCCAGGATAAATAACATTAAAATTAGTCTAAAAATAAAAATACTAATTTTATTGATAAGTTAAAATTGATACATTAATAGCTCGTAGTGTATACACCAACACAAACTACCACCATGGTCACCAGCAACCTGCCCACCTTGAAAATAAAGAACCACACTATATCCAAGTTTAAGTAACCAAACATCATTTGCTTCCATTGTTTCTCCCCTTAATTGTCCTGCAGTATCTCTTTACATAAGAAAATAGATCATGAACCATTTACAAAAAAAATGTATGACAATCTAAGTAATGATCACAAAGTATAGTAAGTGACATACTTCTTACTTGTACAACCTAATTCTTCAAACCAGAGGAGGCTCCTAAAGAGGCAGTTGACTAATTAGACTCATGTACATCATTTCCGATGTTTGAAGATGGAATATCATCCTGTGATACCGAATCCATTTATATATATATAGGATACCAAAGCATGACATATAAAATAAAAAATAAAAAAGACAATATTAGTCATACAATAGCATAGTAAGATGTTGACATAGCATCATTGACATGGTATTAAACAAGGCACTTCTCAAGTGTTATAAACAACACATTCATCATGTGTTCTAAATGAGACACCATAAAAAGTACTGACATGTTACTAAACAAGTCACATAATCAAAAGTTCCAACCAAAGACATCAATACCATACTAAGAGGTTACAAAATACTAATCAAATTCAACAAGTACTCCAGGCCTAGCCATTTGAGCATCAATGTCATTGTCTAGCCAAAGGGTCAACAATTGGTCTTGGAAAGGCACACTTTCATAAGTTGATTCTTCATCATTTAAACCCATGTCATACAAATCTTTTGGTTTTAAATGTACCGGGGTGCACCATCCTTCATTGACTTTATCATCCATATAGTAAACCATTTGAGCCTCGGAAGCCTTAATGTATGGTTCATCTTTTCATACACCCATATGAATCAAATGAGAAAAGTTTATAAATGTGAAGCCTAAAGCATCTTTGTGAATGTATCTTGGATTTTTAGTATTTTCCCATTCACATTTGAACAAGGTGACTGTAAATTGGCCATGATAGTTTAACTCAATTATGTCAATTAGTTTTCCATGATATAAAACTACACACCGGCCTATTGTCACTTGTACTCGCATAGCTTTTTGTTCCAAAATTGCAAAATATACCACTATTCTAAGTTTTCATCCCTTGGCCTCTCTATAAGGTTTGAAATTTTTAGCCATTCACATTATATGTGGTATACCTTCTCGCATGTGGAAGTGGACCCTGAGTAAGGGCACAAATTTTAAAGGAGTGTTCTTCACTATCGTTTAAAATCTATGAAAGGAAATAAATGTAGAATTTAGAAAATAATATATTCAAAATAGTTCTTAGATGAATAAGCACCACTAAAAAAAAACCTTTTAGCGACGGAAGGAATTGGTCGCTAATCAATGGAATGGCCGTCGCTAAAACCATTAGCGACGGCATCTCAGACGGGACAGAGGACGTCACTAAAACCCTCGTCGAAAACACATCAGCGACCACATACATGCCGTCGCTACCATATTGATGGCGTAAGGCCGTCGCTAAAATCGTCTCTGCCCCAATAACTCCAGCCGTCGCTAAGTGTTGCCATACAGCGACCTCAAAACCCCGTCGCTACTAGCAACCACCAGCGACCACCATACGCCGTCGCTAAAGGTACTCATGTAGCGACAACTGAGGTCCGTCGCTGTTTTTAACAATACAGCGACGACAAGGTCCGTCGCTAGTGGTATTCATGTAGCGACGAGAAGATCCGTCGCTATTGGTATTCATGTAGCGACGACAGAATCCGTCGCTAGTGTTAAACATGTAGCGACGGCAACATCCATCGCTAGTGTTAATCATGTAGCGACGACTAGATCCGTCGCTAGTGGTATTCATGTAGCGACGGTCCTCTACCGTCGCTAACTGGAATTTTTAAATTTTTTTAAAATTGGTTCAATATTGACTGGTTTTGTTAATTTAACTTTATAAATGTATTAATATTTTGTATTTTGTATTGGCTGATAAAATTTTATAATTAAATTTAAATAATTTTTTTAAAATATTAAATTATTATTAAAAACAAAATAATAGATTAAATTAATTTATCAAATAGGTTGAAATATTAATGATAGGTACAATAAGGCTTTTTGATTTGAATGTAATTACCAATTTGACATAATAAATAAAGAATGACAAAATAAATACTGAATGAAATATAACATAACTAAAAATCAAATATACAATGTGTATAAATAATAAAAATACAATCATGGTGGTGGGGGATCCTGGGGTGGTGGTAGGGGCGCCTGGGAAGTGGGGGGAGGTAGCCTCGCCATCAACTGCATCAGTAGCTCCTGCTGCTGAGCAAGTTGCCGACGAGTCTCCGCGTGCTGCTCCTCGGCCCGCTGTCGGTCCGCCTCGGCTTTCTGTCGGTCCGCCTCGGCCCGCTCCAACAACAACTACCTCTGACGTCGCTCCTCCTGTAGCTCATCGTTCAGGTTTGGAATTACCTGAATGACCTCAGTCGGAAGACCAGAGGAAGACGAAGAGGAAGGGGTCTTCCCCTTTTTCACCAGTTGCGTGCCGACGCCACCCAATCCAAATACCCTCCCTTTCTTGTTCACACCGCCAACAGCCTCCATATAGATGGCGTTGTCGTCAGAACAAGATAGGGTGGGAGGAACCTCCCCTTCAGGAGTGAAAGCCACCAGGTCCGCCTCCTTCTCGGCCCTCCTGGCCTGATACGCCTCCTGTAAATTCAAAAACAATGATAGGATTAGTAAGCTGCTTTGTAAATTATAAGCATGTGTCAGTTAAAAGTAAATATCGCTAGATCCGTAGTCTTCTGGTTTACCCATGCACTGGCTTTGTTCTTCTTGGTCATTTGCATGACCTCAAACAAAGAAGGCTCTCGGTGCTCCCTCTGCTCCTGTGGTGGACAAAAAACATTGAGATTATTATTTGTAAACATGTAAGATGAATCATAATAGAAATGTTTAACATAAATATACTTACAAATCTTTTCTTGTGCTCGAGGGTTGAAATGCTACCCCCAGTGTAAACCGAGGCTGCAGCATCGGCGGCTCTGTTGGCCCTGTTCCGAGCACTCGCCTGCTGGAACGGGACCCCGCCCCACTTCTGGACCATCCCGTCCCAATGGTCCTCCGGGATCCAACGAGGGCGCTCACCCTTGTCCCTCACCTTCCAAAGGGTACTCTTGATGATTTTGGAGGTCTTTGTGGCAAAGACCTTCCTAATCTCATCAATCATACCCTCCGCCCACTGGTAATCACGCTGTAAAATGAAATGAGAAATCAAAATTAATAACAGGTCTATTTTACAAATCAAGTCACAACAAATGAGCTATGAACTTACCGAGAAGGTGTCAAACCACCTATCTTGCACAACCTTCCCAGCATCTGTCCAAGATATATATGGACCATCCCACTGGGCCTTCAAAACCTTAGTAATCGCTTTGGTAGTGCGACTACTATCAACAAAGCTGTAATGACAACAATTATGTTAGGAGTAAAACAACACACAATCTAGGGAGACCCCCAAAATTTCAGCAGAGTCTCCCCTGTAAATGTAACATTTCCAAGTTTAAATAGTTACCCTGTTACAAACAGAAGAGTGCCCAGTACAATTCAATCTATACAAGTACTAATTAAAGTAACATCCAATAAACCAACAAGTCTTTCCACTAAAGTATAATATAAAGTATCATACAAATAACATAAAAGTATTTGAGGTTTAGTCACTTACTCGTCTCCGGCCGGCACGGGTACCAACATGGGCAGAGGGGATGCCGAAGGTGGGGTCGCCTGATGGCCATGGTCTTCCAAGCCACCAGCTCCAGGACTCTGCTCTGGGGTGGTCAGTCGGGGTGATGGGGTGGTCTGTAGTGGTGGTGGTGGTGGTGGAGTGGTCTGCTCTGGTGGTGGTGGTGGTGGTGATGGAGTGCTCTGCTGTAGTGGTGATGGAGTAGTCTGCTGTCCTGGGGTGGGAGTCCCCTGTCGGGATGTCGGGGTCCTGGACCCACCACCCCTACTGAAGGGCAATCGACGTCCCGTCATCTATGGATAAAATCATGAAAAGAAAGGTTAGTCTCAGGATATATATAAACCTATGTAACATTTTGTTTAACGACTACATACTCTGTGTCTGTTTCAGTTTCAAATTCCCCCTCAGTTTCAGTGTCACTGTAGTTATCTGTTTGAACAAGTTCATCAGTATCCAAATCAGCCCTAGACCATTTTGATCGAGAGACAAGGTCTTTGTCAATGTGTTCACCCCCCGTAGTGGCGAGTGTCTCATCCATTATGACTGGATCAATGTTGAACAACAAATTGGCATCGTTGAGCTCGTGTGGTGCAAGCTGATAAGCTGATAAGAATCTTAGGGATGAGGCTATGACCCCCTCCCGCCCCCAAGAAGATATGTCACTATGTATAATAAATACTATAAATAATATCATCATACCTAAAACTTACAAAAAGATATACATAGAAAGGGAAGTGGTAGTTTGAAAAGAATCTAATATGAACCAAACACTATCAATGTCATTTTTTTATAATCTGAATAATCTTAAAATCAATTTTGGATCTCGAAGTATCAAGATACCGTTACTAATCTTCTGTTACCAAAGAATGGAAAGCATTTAAAATTGGATGTCAAGAAGGATTCCATAGTAATTATCACTTTATTGTCATTGCAAATTTTCCATTTGTGCATATTCTATACTTGGTTGAGGTTAGAAGTATTTAAAACTGGTTATCAAGAAGGATTTAAGTGTTTATTTGCATGCTTAATTTTTATTTTGACTTCTCAGAGAATTTTACTAACTTAGTTGTGTTGAAATTTTCTCATATTCTACTCAATTGTGATTTCTAACAAATACTGAATTAGAGTATTTTCGTTACCTTGCGGGAAATATTCCAAATGAAGCTGAGATTGTAGAGCTTGTGAAAATTGTCCAAAATTAGGAGGTGTTATCGATGGCGACTTTGACAAGAATTGCTAAGGATAGTTGGGGGGGAATCTAATTTTCACAGAATTACAAAATATCCCAAAGAAGGGAAATTGCTAAACAATGAAAGAATAAATGAGAACTAGTTCCAGAACTTGATTGACAGATAAACAAATCAGGGGACAAGGCAATTAGAAGTCTTTGAATTTGAATGAATTATTTAGTAATAATCTTGTTTATAAACAACAGTGAAAATAAAAGATTTGACCTTTAAAGGGACCAATTGATGTGAAAATAGACTTGTCCAATTCGAAAGAAGCAGTAAAGGGAGATGCAGAGAAGAGTAACTAGAAATTGGATTTGCAAGATGAGTCTTAAATCTAAAGTCTCAAGAGACCATTCCTTTTATCTCAATTATAAGAGAGATGGATTGAACCTAGCCAAAACCAAGACATTTAAAAGAAGTATAACTGTGAGATTAAATTATGAGGCTAGCATGTGAAGCATTGACTACATAATTCGTTAGATATCAAACCATACGTCGGATAAGTTGTTGTCATAAATAGGTAGTCTATAAAGAAAAAATGGCCACTTAGCAATTAAAATAACATTTTTTAAAACCGAATTCCCAAGACACAACCTCCTTTTTAAGATCATCAACAAATCTTCCCATTAACAAGTTGGTCTCTAGTAAATCAACTCAGCCCCTAAATAAAGAAAATCTAATAATAATCTTCATTGTCTGATCAACAGCCATTATAATGCAAAAGAGGAGACAATAAAATAGGATACTAGATAAGATAATCATATGTTAAACAATAATCACAATCATTTGAAATATTCCAACCAATATATACCAGGGTTTTAACTTTTGACACCTACTAATAGATAGTCATCCAACACATCCTGCATATTTTTACCCCTCCCAAATTCCTTTCCTTCAAGATCGGTCTACAAATGACCTCATGAAATGAACCTCAAATGCATATACCAAATATACTTACAAATGCACTTATCACCTGCTGCAAGCTACTGCTAAGAAATGGTGTTGTACACTATCAATAAAATCTACTACTATAGAATATGAATAAACCAACATAAAAATAGATTAAATTATTTTTGAAAGTGATAGAGAAAACTAATTATAATTTTTTCTTTACAAGGTCTAATCATAGATGGAATTTGAGAATCAATAAGAGAAAAGAAGAGAAGAGAAGACATTCATATATCTTGGAGATGGGGTCCGTGAAAAAATAGTAACGAAAATAGGAAGAAAAAAGAGACCATTACCTCAGAACCACTAGGGGATGAGAGACCGGACACTTCGAGAGTGGTTGTGAGTTAAGGAGGTCGAATGCGACGAGCGAGGAGTGTGAGACGAGCGGGGAGTGTGAGACGAGCAGGGAGTGTGAGACGAGCTTAAGATTGAAGGGATGAAGGGAGCCTCGTCGGACGGAGAATGGTGACGTTTGGGGAGGTCGCGAGAGAGGGAGGGAGACGGGTGCAGGAAGTCAGAGGAGGGAGGGGGAGTCAGGGAGAAACAGAGGAGGGGGATTGAGAGCTAGGGAAAATAATTAGGGCCGACTGGCCCTATGAGTATGATTAAAATATTAGCGACGGCCATAATCCACCGTCACTAATACCCAGAATACTAGCGACGGTATCAATCCACCGTCGCTAAATTCCCCTTCTTAAAGTAAAATAATGGAGGGAATAATAGCGACGACTAAACAATCCGTCACTAATCCCCAGAACACTAGCGACAGTGGGTGATACCGTCGCTACTTTCCCCTCCATAAAGTAAAATAACGGAGGGAAGACCGAAAATAATAGCGACGACAAATACCTCCGTCACTAATCCAAAGGATACTAGCGACGGCATCACCCCACCGTCGCTACCTGCCCCATGTTAAAGTAAATAATGAGGGAAGACCGACAACATCAGCGACGGCCACATTCCTCCGTCGCTATATTCCCTTTGTTAACCATAGTGACGACTAAGACCTCCGTCACTACTACAAAATATAGCGACGGTCTCTACCGTCGCTACTATTTGGCGCCAACAAAAACCATGGAGGGAAACCAAAAAAGGGGGAGCTGAAAGATAGCGACGTACTAGCGACGGTATTTTGCAATTTTTAGCGACCGCATCCGTTTGGGGTTGCTAAAGGAGTCGCTAAGAATTTTTTAGTCCTTTTTTGTTTAAGTGGTCGCTAATACGGTCGCTATTTAGCGACGGAAGTAGGTGGTCGCTATTTTATGGTGGCTGTTAAGGGTTTTTTTAGTGGTGAAGTAGCATTTATTCACTCACGTGACTAGTAAACCATGCCACAAGTCCTTTATGCACTTCTTTTTCTATCCCATTTGATGATCGTATGTTATTCCTTAGCCTTCTTTTAGTAAGAACCCTAAATTCACTAGAATGAAGGAATCCAATTAAATTAAATTTGGCAAAGTACTTATAAGAAAGCTATAACTAAAACTTACTTTATGAATACCACTACTTCTTGACAATTGACCAAAACATATCATTATGCTTGTAACATTTCAATGGGTGTCAAATTGAAGTATCATGCACCTCTAACAGGTTTGCCAACATTAGGGAATAAGGATGATATAGACTTTAATGAATCATCATCAACATGACCAATACGATTGAATCTTATCTTAATTTCTGAATCCAAATACCTTAAAAAAAGGTAAGTATCTCTTCTAACATATTCAGCAATCGAATTTTCTGGTTGCGCTTTATTATGCATAAAATACTTTAACTTTCCTAGAAACTTAAATGACACAAATGATCAATTAGGGAAAACTTATGAAAAAAACTAAATGGTAAAAGGTATTTGATAGGTTGTGTTACCTTTCAATGGGATACATCCAACAATAATGAACAGGCTTACCATGTTTGGCTTCATCAACTAAGTGTACTATCAGGTGAACCATGACAATAAAAAATAATAGAGGAATTATCATCTCCAAATGACACAAAGTTAGGACCATTCCTTCTTTTAATTTGTCAAGTTTTGAATAGCTCAATTCTTTAGCACATGTTAGTTTAAAAAAGGTGCACACCTCAATGATCATGAGTCTTTATGAAACTTGGAAGGGTAATACATTTCAAATACACAATGTACGTAATTATTCCATTAGAATATGATAATCATGACTCTTCAAGCCAAAGATCTTACATTGTGTTATGTCCACACATCTTGAAATGTTACCTGAGTAACCATATGATACAGACACTTCTTTCATAATGTTCAATATTACATCAATCTCATTATTTGTCATAGTAAAAAGAGCCACGAGAAACTTTTCCCATCATCTAGTGGCCAAAGTTCACTTCTTATACCCATTTCACGTAAGTCATTACGAGCTTTCACATTATCTTTCCTTTTGTCCTTGTCATTAATTATATAATGTTGTCACAAACATTTTTTTCAATATGCATTACATCCAAATTATGATGCAACAAGTTAAACTTCCAATATGGTAGCTTAAAAATATACTTTTCTTGTTCCATTGTTTAACTTGTTGGTCTTTGGTGGTTCTTGCTCGTTCTCGCTTCTATCCTCCTAACATTGTTTTCTTGCCAAATGTGTTTTCAATATTCTCCACTTGTCTCCGAATATCAAAGCCAGACAATAAACTTGGTGGCCTCTTATCTCAATGTTTCCATTAAATCAAACTCGATTTAATCAAATCTTGTGTTCTCTAGATAAGAAACAACGATGACCTATAAAAATACCATTTTCTGCTACATGGAAGACGAAGAGGAGCCGAATCAAAGTTACAATATGGACAAGCAAGTACTGTGTGAACATTCCACCCAAATAGTATCCTAAGAACTGGAAAGTCATTGATAGTCCATAAAAGACAAGCTTGCATATGGAACACCTCATTTCTAAAAGCTTCATATGTTTCAACACCTTTTTCCCATAACTCTTTTAACTCTGCAATTAGAAGTTGCACATAGATATCAATCTCATTCAAAGGACTCTTTTTACTAGGAATTAAGCTAGAAAGTATGAAATTTGTCGAATTTATACAAATCCAAGGAGGAGTGTTGTATGGAATGATGACTAATGGCCAAATGTTGTAATTGACACTCATGTTTCCAAATGGATCGAATCCATCACTAGCCAAGGCCAAATGAACATTACGAGGATCTAAAGTAAAATATGGGTAGGTTTGGTTAAAAACTTTCCATGCTTAGGGTCTCTTGGATGCCACATCAGTCCATAGTGTTTGTTTCCTTAGCATGCTATACCATACTTTCAGAAGTCTTGCTACACATAAATAACCTTTTTAGTCTAGGAATCAATGGAAAGTATCATAGAACTTTTGCAGGAAACTTTTTTCGTGGCTTAACAAGGTTGACTCTGCCTTTATTATTTTGTTGTTTCCATCTAGAAGTGTGACATTTTTTGCAATCTACTCTCTGTTCATTTTCCCCTAATATAGCATACACTTATTAGGATATGCATGAATTTTTTGGTAACCTAATCCCAATTTTGATATGATTTTGTTGGCTTCATAAATTAAAGAAGAAATCTTTGCAAATTCAAAGGCATCATGCAATAACTCCATAATCGTTGTCAAAGCTTTGTCACTAATAACACATAGACACTTAATGTGATACAATTTGACTAAGACAATTTTGAAAACTTTATGCATCCTTCATACAATGGATGCTTTTTATCTTTGAGTAACTCATAAAACTTTTTTGGGTCACTAGTTACTTTAGAATAAAAGTCTTGATCACTTCTTCTTGCATCTCTATTTGCTTGATTTTTAGAATATGAAGGGGCTGCTTCTTCATTTCCACTTGTTAAAGGGATTGCAAATGCATCATTTAACATATGATGCATTGGATTCTCGATGGGTATTTAATTAGCCATATCTTCTATAGCATCTTCATTCATCAAATTTTCTTCCACTTCACGTGCACTAATAACTGAATCCTATAATAATGCCTCCCTACGATGACACCAAAATGTGTACCTTTGGGGAAATGGTTTAACTAGAAGGTCATCATATGCCTCTTCCCTAGTCCTCCATTTGTTAAACTTACACTTAGTGCAAGGACATACTATTCTACCCATACTAGAGCTATGTTGAAAAGCAAAGTCTAAAAGGCCTTCAATCCAGTTTCATACTCAGGTGTGTTGCATGGCATTTTAAGCCAAGACTTGTCTATCTGAGTACAAACAACAACAACAATAACCTATAAGCAACTAAACATAGATCTTAAGATGTGCTAGAATTAATAAAGATTACATACAAGGGTCAATTATTCAATTAGTTTAAATTTGATTATAGCTCAAATTTTGGAAACAAAAGCAAGACCAAGATTATATAATAAGAAACACAAAAACTTAACGAGAAGGAAGAAAGAGCTAACCTTTTAGGATGAAAAAGAACTAAAAAAGTGGCGTGGACAATATGGATTGTGTGGCTGGTAAACTATTAAAATAAGCATTCTACATGGTTAGATTGGGTTTACAATAAGAGATGCAAGTAACACATAGACTGATCAATCAAATTAATTATAAGCAATGAAAGATTCAAAGAATGAAATACCAATTTTCATTAAACTCCATTCACAAATAAAAGATTCAAAGAATGAAATACCAATTTTCATCCATTTTAGTAAGCAAAGAGTTTTAGAACAAATAGTATAATAAATAAAAAGAAATTATGTCAATATTAATTCTTGATTTATCAAATAGTAAAATGAATAGTTAACGTGTGATCTTCAAGAAAAAACAGTATCAAATAATTTAGTGATGTTAAATTTCCATATCAAATAATAGAATAATATGCCTCTTGTACTTGGGTCATCATGAAAAGCTTTTCTTAAAACCCTGGTCATCACAAACAGCTTTTCTTAAAATAAAATAATATGCCGAGGCAGCTTTCCTCAGAAAAAGAAAAAAACATATTTTCATTTATGTTTAATTGCGATGCATTATTTGTAAATAATCTTATGCTGATAATTAAGTATATAAACATTTTAATCATGACCTTTAACTTACGTATCAAATTATGATTAGACTATAGTATATATACATGGTGTATATATATATGTATACAAACCCATTTTTCAAGTAATTCTAAAACGTAAAGCAGGTGAAATGGATGTCTAAAATTGTAATTGTTTGCTGAATAAGATAGTTGGCAACAACGGTGAATTAATATAAAGAGAGGAAGGAAACCTAGGGGAGTTAGAGGTGGTAACTTCCAACCAAGTCTAATGAAATTCTAAATTAAATATAATTCTGACTAATGAAATTAATGCAGTTCAAGGTTTACCGTAAATCTAAATGAAAACCAAATTGAAACCATAAGATCAATATTTAAAAGATCATATTATAATGGGTTCATTCAAAATATATTGGTTTTGTAAGAAAGTAATTTGATTCAAACACCCAACTCTCTTATATAGTTACAGAACAACCAAACCATAAAAAACAAAGCATGAAACAGGGGAAAGGTGAACAAAACTTCAAATTGAGAGGGGAAAAAAAGGAATTTTACCTCCTTTCGGTCACGTCTCCTTATCACCTCATGAAAAATATCTGTAAATAAAAAATTTGATCCAAAACATCATTAATACAAGAAACAATAAAAAAATATAGAATTTTATAATCATATTTCTTTTCAAGTAAATATAAAAATAAAAACAACAAAATGTTAGAGATGTCATAGATATTATCCCTACGGCTAAAAAAAATTGGTATAATTAAAATTATTAAAGACATAATTGTCCAGCTAAGTCAGGAACGAACAAGGTATTTACTCTTAACGTGGGAACCTAAAGCTTTGAAGGAAAATATATATGTTTGGTTCTTTTATTTTTTTAGGGTTCTTTTTATGTCAATTTAATTCTTTATATTTTAGAACATTTGATTTTTTGTTAACGTAGCTGAAAAAGTTTGTTATATCGATTCACAATGAATGTTTGGAAGTTGTAACAAAGTTCTATTCTTTGTACATATGACTAAAAATGGAACTCAAGATGTGTAATCTTATACCTAATTCAATGAAACAATTAGCGCATTTCAGTAACATAAATGACAACAACGTCAACAAAGTTGATCTTCTTTGGGTTACTCTAATCAAACTCCATATAGACGTGTCTAGAACATGTTCCTGATAAGTGTTTTAGAACACATTAATTAGAATTTAATTTACTTAGATTTTTAAATCATTTTGCACTGTATTTTCCCAATTTTCATGATTTATGCTTTCTTTTCACTGTATTCTGGTCGGGTATTTTTATTTTGTAGGATTTAATAAAAATTGAGACTATTGAGGATATATTCTTGGTACAAATACATGCAAGGAAAAATGGATGCCAAAAATTCAGATTTTAGAAAATGGTTTCATGCAATTAAATTTTGCAAATTTGGAAAGCAATTTCAAACCCATTTTTACATTAACTTCAAAGCTTGAAAGGTTTACTAAATTTTTCACTATATAAGCTTTGAAAATTCCATTTGCAATAATTTAATATGCAAGAAAGAAAAGCAAAAGAGAGCACACGGTCATGCAACAAGGGAAATGCCAAGTTTTTAATTTTTTATTCCAAATAGTTTCATGACAAGTTTGGTTCCACTTTGCCTAATGTTCTCACGATTTTGACTTCTCTAAAGGCAAGGAAATTGCTTTAATTTATTAATTAAACGTGGTCTACAAGTGCAGAATTTTTTCAACCATTTTTTCTAGACCATGTCCCACCATTACCTTTCATGACAACTAATTTTTCTAAAGGCAAATGGTGCTCATAGTTTTGCTCTCCTAAAATGCATGAATGGCTTTCATTAAATTAATGCAAGGATGTTCAACATGATCCACAAGGTCTTCCATTATTCAAGAACATGTCCCACTATTGTTTTAATTAATTGAAAGCTCCCAAAATGCAAATGGAATTCATGGCTACAACCACCCACTTTGCAAGCATTTTTGGGTTAAAAAATTCAGCAATTATTCTCTAATTGGAAAAGCATTCTCACAGTCATGTAGTGCTGAAATTGGACTCCATTTGCTTGCATTAAAGTGAAGAAAAAACACCCAAGAAGCAGCCCCCTTTGCCAACATGAAAGCATTGCAAATAATGGACATTATGCTTTTAATTATGCATGATTAATTGGCTTTCATAATCCAGAATTTTTTAGTGTAGAATTTTCCTTTCAAAACACTATAAATAGGCCTTAATTCTAAGGGTTTAGAAACACCATCTCATACCAAGAATATCTTGTGTAGCTCTTGAGTTTAGAGGCACAAATCTAAATTTTTACATTTAGAATACAGTGGGGAAACAGCAGAAAATACAACGCGACAAACAGTGGTGGAATTACTTCTGGGTTTTTTAGAGAAACCCGTAGGTCTTTCTTTTACTGTATCATGTGTTTTATGCTTTGTGTTCCTTTCACTATGTGTATGAATTTGAGTTACTTCATGGGTAACTAAATTATTTATCTTGGGATTACGGGGGTGTGATAATATCTTGTGATAATGTTGTTTTGACTTTTAAGTTAATAAATTTCTGTTTTCCAATTAATTCAAATTTTACTCAATGCTCTTAGTAATTCCGACCAAAAATCTAAGTGATAAAATTGTATGCTTGCAGGTATATTAGTAAGATTAAGTAATTAATAGGATTGACTAATTCATTAATTACTGAATTTCTTTTGAATTAACCATGAGATTTTGAAATACTTTTTATGACCTCGGTAAAAATCTAGGAAAGTAATCAAAATTCTTTTGAGGAATTAAAAAGGTATTTTCATAAAACGATAATAAGTCTTTCTTAGGGATTGAATGCAGCTCTCCGTACGTTAGACACATTAACAGAGTTCTGACCAGAACATATTAATTAACTAAAGAAAATCTGCCTTGAAAAACTTAATTTGATTCTTGTTAATTAAAAGTTAAAACTGTTAACATAAAAATAACATCTTAGACCCCCAAAATCCCAAGATACTCTCAACTCTATTTTTAACCCAAGGTAAACATTTTTTATTGTAAGGTAAATAATTTTTTACTATAAGGTAAAAATATTTTTTTACTGTAAGGTAAAAAATATTTACTGTGGGGTAAATATTTTTTACTGTAAGGTAAATAATTTTTTTAGTATGAGGTAAAAAATTTTTACTTTCTATCTTGTTTTGTTTTAAATACCATTATGTGTGCAAATTTTAAAATCATTTATCTGAACAATTAAATTTCAATACATTAGTACTTGGAAACAGTTCCTGTAAAGATGATAATCTTTTATATCACACGACATAACTCGTGTGCTTGCAGGCCCTGTCAATTCCCTAGCTAGTTACTCCATGAGTTCTAAACTTTTAACTTTGTATTATGTTAATTAACTAGCATGAAACATATTCATCAATGTGTTTAACTAATGGTGTGTTTGTATGTTGAAACAGGTTTTGATTAATGACAAACAATTGAAGATTCAAGTTAAATTAATTATGATTGATAAATACAAAGGATGTTGTACAAAGCAATTAATGAAAAATCAGAAGCATGAAGATAAAGCTAATACGGGTCAAAAAAATTAGGCAATTTATCGTTCTAAATTCAAAAACAAAAAATGATATTCAGGATCAAAAGGATGAAGAATCATGAAAAACATCATCAGAAAAGGGTCCAAATACAAGAAGATTCATGGTCGGGTCAAAAACATGAAAATAATACTAGGAGGGCCAAAACATAATTATGTTAAAGAGGAACAGGCTGGGAATCGATTCCCCATTACCAGGAATCGATTCATGTGCATGAAAAAGCCTGGTAATCGATTCCCCCTTGTTAGGAATCGATTCATGCTACATTCTAAGGATGGGAATCGATTCATCACTTACAAATTCATGATGTTTTTTGAAGGCTGGGAATCGATTCATATGATGCAGGAATTGATTCCTATGTGAGTCACTGCCTGAGAAATGTGAAAAACACCATTTCAGGTTTTTAGAAGCTTAAACTACATAGATTCTTTCGAGGTTCAAAATTAAGACAGCCTTGCGCATTAATTGAGGAAGACATTCGCATCCTTCAAGTCAGAAAACATGGAAGGAAACATAGAGGCAGACAAATCATAAATCAATGGCATAAATTAAGGAACCGGGATTGAAAGCCTTATCTTTGAATTGCCTATAAATAGAGAAGAAGTGAAGAGGCAGAGAACACACCAACACAGCAATGAAAAATTCCTTACTTCCTTCTTGCTCTCTTATTCTCTCTAAGCTTAAGCTCTCTGATTTTGCAATTAATTTTTTAGAGTTATATTGTGAGAAAAATATTTTCTTGAGTGCTAAATTTGCATATCCTTTTCTAAGAGAGGAAAATATTTTTAAAGTGATTAAAATTTGTATATCCACTATATTGAGAGAGTCAAACTTGTAAAATCACATACACAAATTCTGAGAATTTTTGGGTTAGGTTTTAACCTTGTAATTGAGAGATTGTGAGTAAGAATTAAGTTCTTGAGTGTGGGACACTAAGAAGCTGTAATTGCTCAAAGCGTGTATCTCAAATTCTTAATAATGGAATCCTTCAAGTGGGTTGCTTGAAGGCGAGACGTACATTGGTGTGGTGGAACTCGTTATATCAGTTTGCAAATCTCTCTTCCTTAAACTCCTTTATTATTTTGATTTGCTTGGTAATTTAAGTGCACTAGTAACTTAATACAAATTACGTAATTAATTATTTAGATTAATTTGTTTTAATAATCTAAGTAATATTTTTGAATTAATTGTATTAAAATCATTTATTACTTTCTAAGTGCTAAAATAGCTTTGTAATTAATTTGATATTATTACTTGTTCTTTTGTGTATGATTCTTATTTATCAAATTGATTACAAAAGAATTAATTTCAAAAGCATTCCAACGAAAATTTTCAATACTCAATTCACCCGCCCTCCTGAGTAATTGAGGCCACTTGGTTAACAAATATTAGTTAGCGCTAACATGGTGTTTGCAACAACCCCCACTCTTTCTCTGCTTCTTCTCAATCAAAGCTAACAACCTGTAGATCTTGAAATTAATATTCAGCATATATATATATATATATATGAAAAGGGTTCGTAAAATATTGTTGTGTGGAGGTTGGAGAAAGCCATCATTTTGGCCTGTATTAGCCTACAACCACAAAGTTTTCATGTCCTCCTGAGTGTAATATTTTTTTTGAAAAGGAAAAGATGATAAGTCTTGAAAAGACTTAATTATTTCAGCTATTTATTTAACATTATTCAGTAATTATTGGTTAGTTTGTTAGTATTATTTAATAATTTGATAACAATTCGTATTTTAGTTATGAATTTCAAAAGTACTTCATTTATGTAAGAAAACGATTGAAAATATTAATTAGTTAAGGAATTTTGAAGTGTTTATAAATTCACTAAGCAGCCAGCGTATAAATGTGATAAGTGTTGATTAAGCATTGATTTCATGACTCATTTGAACTAATTTTGTTAAGAATTTGAGCTAAATTAATGAATTATTAAAGGAAGTGAGCATGAATCTTTTAAGTAGTGTATAAAAGAAGTATTATGTTTAAACCCTTGGAAAGTGCAGGGAACTCAACAGGAAGGCAAGACAAAGTAAGTAAGCTTGAGCATGAAAGTTTGAGAACATAAAGCATCTCTCACGCTTAAGCGTGAATACTAGACGCTTGAGCGAGGATTAAGCATGGTAAGCATGACTTAAAGAAGACAAAGAGGCATCAGGACCCCTCTCACGCTCAAGCGTGGGGATGAGCTGCTTGAGCGTGAGCTCGAGAGCGCCCAAGCGAAGATTAAGCGTGAGCGTGAGCGTGACCATGCACATGAAGAGCGCTTGAGCGTGTGCTTTACACGCTTGAGCGTGACTAATGGATGACAAAGCCTCGCTTGAGCGTAGCTGAGAAGAAGTAAGCGTGAGCAACGTGAGGAAGGCCACGCTTGAGCGTGGTTAATTCAGCTTGAGCGAGAGACCATCAAACAGCATCAGAACCCTTCACGCTTGAGCGTGACCATCAAGCTCAAGCGTGACTCATGCAGTATGGGATTTTTCAATTTAATATTCACCAACGGTGCGATGCCAGCTCACCCACTTTCTTGTGTTTCCATAAGTCTCTAAAAGATGCTGCATGGGTTCTATGCAAGTTGGCAAGGGAAGCTGAACCATAACTCCTATAAATCAAGCTGCAAACAATCTCACAGAGATCCATCATCAGATTCATCCCCTGTATTTCATTCACAATCCAAACTTTCCATTATTTTCTGTATTCATTCTTTTGATGGTGAAAATGCAAGGCATGAGTAACTAAACTCCCTTATGGGATTGGCTGTAATCCATTCAACACTGAAGTAATGTTGTTGTAAGTTTTTATTTAGTAATGAGATTTGATAGGTTTCTGTATTTCCTTCTGCGTTTAATGCCTGAAAGTACTTGATCACTATTTTCTTGTTTTAAGTTTTCTCAAGTATGCTGGGAAGTGACTTTTGAAAGCAGATCTGAAGGAAATACTTATTGTGAGTAGGTAGCCAGGGATGGCGTCTAACGCAATAAACGTCAAAACAATCGATCGATAATGCTGGGATGATTTCAAAGTGACTGAGGGATCAGCGGTTTGAAATCATTCTTATGAATTTTGTAGTCGAGGGATCGATACAAATGACTATGATTGTGACGTAGAAACTATCTTTTCGATTTACTTATATAAAAACTTATACAGCTTACAGAAGGTGAAGATGTGATGAAGCCAATCCCTGTTTTACCAAATTAATTTCTCTCAAAAACCTTTCACTGTTATCTTTTGCAAAATTTCACTCTCTGTTATTTATTACTTTTTCATTCAACATCATTCACAACAAAACAAACTAAAAACCTTCTGCCTAATCAATTCAAAACTAAGATCTTCATTCTAACACCTCCTCAGTGGAACGACAACTATACTATATTACAACTTCTGTGTTTAAACTTGGCACAAGCATTACCTTGAGTTCACATTATACAAACTTGATTCTCTTTCAATGAACTCTTCATTCCAAATATCTCAGAAACATATTATCAAGTTTTGGCGCCGCAGCCGGGGAGGTGATTTAAGTTTGAATATTTTAGCATTGAATTGACAAGACAGTGTAAATAAATTTGTTTTCAATTTTGTTTTTATTTTTTTTAGTAACCTTGCTACTTTGAGTTCTTGATTTATGATCTTGAGAGGACAGGGTACAAAAGAACAACTTGCATTTGATCCAGAGATAGACAGGTTCCTCAAGAAAATCAAGAAAGTCAAGCAGAACTTCCACGTAGGACAAACTTCCTCTGATACAATGGATGTCAACAGCAACAATCAAAACCCACCAAGGAGAACACTTGGAGACTATGCCTTACAACAAGGGCCAAGACATTTCTCAAGCATTGCAGTTCTAAACTCTGTCAGAGCACTAGAAATGAAACCAGCATTTCTTAGTTTGATTAGTTCACACCAATTTACTGGAATGTCAAGTGAAGATCCATATACTCACTTAGTCACATTCTATGAATTGGTTGGAACCATGGGATTTAACCAAGATGTTATTGATGCTGCATATTTAAGACTATTTCCTTTCTCTTTAGCAGGAAAAGCAAAGGAGTGGTTACAATCTCATCCAAATCAAAGTTTGAATAGCTGGAATATAGTTGAAGAAAAATTTCTACAAAGGTTCTTTCCTCCATCTAGATTCATCAAGGCCAAATCAGATATTACAACATTTAGACAAGGCCAAGATGAACCTTTTTGTGAGGCATGGGAACGCTTTAAATCACTGCTCAGAAAATGCCCAAACCATGGACTTGAAGATATTGCACAACTTAATATTTTTTACAGTGGTTTAAGGGCTGACACTAAAATGATTTTAGATGCAGCAGCAGGAGGAACAATGATGACAGTGGATGCTGACCAAGCCACAAGGATAATAGAAGCTTTATCCTCAACAGACTACCAAGCTCAACATGATCGTCAGCAAGTTCAAAGGAAAGGAGTCCTTGACTTAAACACCACAGATGCCATTTTAGCACAGAACAAAATTCTGACCCAACAATTAGAAGCATTGACCAAAAAGATATCCAATCTTCCACAACAATTACATGCTGTACAATCATCACAACCAGGGCAACAACAAATGCCTGTAACATGTAACTTTTGTGGAGGAGATCATCTCAATGAGAACTGTGGCTCACAAGAAGCAACTGTATACTTCATGAACAACCAAGGAAGGTCTGGTAATTTCAATTCAAATTTTTCTAACCAACCATTTCAGGGATGGAGAAGTAACCAAAACCAAGGCCAAGGATGGAAGCAAGAGCCCAGCTCTTCTAAACCATATCAAAATAATGGTCCTTCTTTGGTGGAGAGAACTTCTAGATTAGAGGAAACCTTGGAAAAATTTATGCAAACTTCTTTAGCAAGTCAAAAGAACAATGAGGCATCACTTAGGAACTTGGAAACACAATTGGGACAACTAGCCCGACAACTTGCTGAGAAACAGAAGCCTCAGTATGGAGCAAACACTGAAACAAATCCAATAGAGCATTGCAAGGCTGTAACCACACTGACTGAGGAAATAACTGAGGAAGAAGATGGACATGATACTATCATCTCTGAAGCAGTACCTTATAACACCAAAGATCCAGCAAGTTTTTCTATTCCTATCACTATTGGAAATCTTTCAAAAAGTAAAGCTTTATTAGATCTTGGTGCTAGTGTAAATTTGATGCCATTATCCACACTTAAAAGTATAGGGGATTTTTCAGTAAAGCCTACAAACATGACTTTAAAAATGGCAGATCAATCAATAAAAACCCCTTATGGTATTGCTGAAAATGTTGAGGTCAAAGTTGATAAATTTGAATTTCATGAGAACTTTGTTGTCATAGATATGGAGGAAGATTCTAAAGTCCCTCTAATACTGGGGAGACCATTCTTGAAAGCAGCCAAAGTCATCATAAATGTGGATGACAGAAAAGTAAAAATTCGAGTGCAAAAAGAAGAAGCTGATTTTGCTATTGAAGGTGCACTTGAAAAACAGAATGGAAGAAAGCCAAGGCCTGACTTAGGCAAGGAGGTGGAAAAACTCAATACTCTTATCCACCAACTCCATGACCCAACTTGAAAAAAATCAGGCGTCAAGCTAATGACGTTAAACAAAGCACTCATTGGGAGGCAACCCAATCTTTTATGCTTTCTTTCCATGAAAATTGTATTTTTAATTATTAGTAAAGTTTCTGTTTACCTTGTAGATTACTCATCAAGAGAATCCTAAATAAAAGTTTCAAACAAAGGCAAACAAAACTGGAGCTGGAGGATGAATTAAGAGAAGCATGAGGAAATCACCTCGCTCAAGCGTGGATAATCTCGCTTAAGCGAGCCAAGGTAAGTCACTCACTATCCACATCAAGCTTAAACGAAAGAATCAAGCCTTGAGCGTGGCACCACGGCAAAAGAAAGTTTCAAAATAAACCCGATCACGCTTGAGCGTGATCTTTTGCGCCTAAGCGAGAGGACCTGGAAAATCAAGCAGAGGCTACCACGCTCAAAGCACGACTCTTCTTCGCTCAAGCGAGGAATTGATTTTAAGCATCAGGTATGGAAATTTTTATGTCACGCTCAAGCGTGACAAATATACGCTTGAGCGAGGAAAATATACTTTGCATTAAAGCCCACACGCTCAAGCGAGGAAGTAACAACGCCTAAGCGAGACAAAAGCCACCCTGTTAGTCGATCACGCTCAAGCGTGAAACTCCTGCGCTCAAGCGTGACACCCCTGCGCTCAAGCGTGATAATCCAGCGCTCAAGCGTGAAATGCAAAACGGCCCCCTGATGCTAATAAATGTAAAATTTTGAAACTTCCCACTCTCTCACTCCAATAACCGTCCATCAATCTCCTGACTCTCTAAGTTCTGTAACTGTCCATTTCTTCTCCAATAATTGTCTCTTCACTCTCATCTCATAAGTCACATTTTTTTTGTAAATCATTCTCTCTATCACTTTCGGATTCTTCCAGGTAACTACTGCACTATCCCCTTTTTGAATTATAGCATATGATTACTGTGTTAGGGAGGGTTGATACCTTTCTTTTTGCATACATTGAAGTCCTTAACCCCCTTCTTCCTGTTTCTAATGAATACCATGATCTATGCTTGGTTGTTTTCTGGGTTGTTTAGAGAAAGGGGGGTCAATGCTTTGCTCTTGTGTGTTTCATTTTTTTTGTAATGCATGTCACCTTTGTGTTTCACATTCTTTTAACGCATGCTGAATGTTTGACAAAAGTCCTGAAAGGAAGTATTTTGAGTGCAAAATGATTCTTAACCTTCTTGCAGATGGCCAGAACAAAGC
Organism: Clitoria ternatea; assembly: GCA_037962975.1. Taxonomy (NCBI): domain Eukaryota; kingdom Viridiplantae; phylum Streptophyta; class Magnoliopsida; order Fabales; family Fabaceae; genus Clitoria; species Clitoria ternatea. The sequence continues at coordinate 54,577,038 of CM075671.1, forward strand.
AAATTGCACCAAACCCCCCTGTCACTACTTCCCCAGCAAGGAGTTCCCGAAGAAATAAAGGCAAAAGACCACGCACAGATGAACAAGATGATGCTCCAAGATTCAGGGATAAAAGTAAGAGCAAGCGTTATGAGGACATCTCAAACTGGACATTTATACCAGAAAGAAAAGTAGATTTGGCCTTGGGAGATTGTGATGCTTTCCTACAAATCATAAGGACGAGAAATTGGTTAAAAGTATGTTACCCAAGGGAGAAATATGACCCAGAAGTTGTAAGAGAATTCTATGCGAATGCTTGGACAAAAGATGGAGGAGGAGAAAGAAAAACTTATGTGAGGGGAACCTGGCTCTCCTATGACAGGGACACAATCAATTTTTACTTGGGGAACATTATGACCCTAGGAGAGGGAGAAATATGTGAATATGCTGCTATGGTTGCAAGGAACCAATTCATTGCCACAAATGACCTTGAAGCAGCCATATGTGTTCCAGGACACCACTTTCAAATGGGGCAAGGAGAGACCCCGCTGAGAATTTTAAGAAAAGACATGACTTCTATTTCTCAAGTTTGGACTTCTTTCTTATTAGCTAACATAGCACCTAACGCTCATGTCTCTGATTTAATTTTTAGTAGGTGCTATTTGCTATACTGCATTCTGAGAGAGGACATCTCCATTGATCTAGCCCAAATACTCTCTGATGAAATTCACAAGTTTGTGATTTCTGACCAGAAGTATTCCCAGGCAGGTCAAAAGGTAAAAGGGAGTCTCGGTTTTCCTACCTTTATCACTGATTTTTGTGCAGCTCATGGTGTTGAGGTACAAGACCTCAAACCAATTAGGCCTTCCATAGACAAACGCTTCATTGAGCGTTACTGCAGTAATCCAGTACCTCCTGCAACTGATGTACCCCCTCCACCTGCCTCTCAAGCAGCACAGCAAGCATTCAACACAGCACCTGCCCATCCTCCCCTCAGCACAGAAGCCACTCTGATTTTACAAGGCATTCACATCCTGAAAATTCAAAATAGCCACCTCCTGGCACAGCAGAACGCTCATCATAGAGGTTTGTTACACATTCACAGTGGCCTTTATCACAGCATTCCTGCAGGTCAACACAATCCTTGGATGCCACCTGCCCAGTTTGAGGCCCTACTTGCTTGGCCTGGGGACAGGCCTCCTTTTGTGGGAGGAGGTGAGACTACAGAGGATAGGCCAGGAACTTCAACACAGGGACCTCCAGAAAGAGACCAGGGAACAGAAGAGGACTCATCTGAGGAAGAGTGAAAAATTTTTAATGCTTTTATTTCTTGAAGTTTAAATTGCTACTTAGTTTTATTTCAAATTGACAATTTATAGCTTTACTTTATCTTTAGTGCAGCATACTTTAGAATTGCTTGTGATTATTCTTGTTTGCTTGTGATTATTTTCTTGTGATTATTCCTGTTTTGATGATTAAAACTTTGAACATTTTTGAAAAACCCAACCAAAGATTTTACTTTTTGAACAAGAAGAGTTTCTAAGCAGCAGAATATTTTTTTTAGACAATAAACTTGATTGTTAAAGGGTAAAATGGCTGAATTAAGAACCAAGGAATTGGAATGAATGTACTTTTTATTGTTTACATGCGTGAACCCTTTTCTGTTAGAATAAGGAAAGTAAGCCTTATATCCTGGTGAGAAGTGAGAAATCTAAACACTGAGAGTCTCATGAGAATTCGTCAAATAAGCATTGCCTGATTTTCTGATTAACACTTCTTTTAAAGATTAAGCAAGGAAATGATAAAGGCAAATTTTAAAAAAATAAAACAAACTCAGAGCCAAAAAGCTACCCTTAAGAATATGACCCAATTTTTGTAGCCATTTTTGAGCCAAAAATTTTATTCAAACACCCTAAACCAAGCATGAGAAATAAAATCGTACCTTACCAGTATGCTTAAAGATTTTTAAAACACTTCTCCAAAAAAGGGTGATAAAAGAAATTGAGGCTGAAAAAAAGAAATAAAGTTCTCCAACATGTAACAAAAATAGAGAACTAGAAAAAGAAAAGCGAAGAATTCAATAGCATAAAAGAAGAAGCCTCATAAAAATTTGAAAAATTTTAGAACATATGCTCTTCTTATGCATGCACTTTGAACTCAAAGAAAAACCAAGAATTCTTGATAGCCCAGCCTCATTACAACCTTGAAAAGACCTTTTTGATCCTTACTTATCTTATGAATTGATTGTGATTAGAAATGGCCGGCAATGTTAATTAGGCAGTTCTCATGATGAATATGCAAACACACCCACCTGGTGAGAAATAATGAGAGTTCCTTATTCTTATAGCATTTGGTTACCTGCGTTGTGAACAAATTAATGGTACAGTACATTTCAAAGAATTGGCATTGAGGAAATCATTTACTTGAGATAAATTGAGATTATTGTCTTTTAAAAATTTATCTGTACAGGAGCTAATTTTGTTGAAATGCTTGATTCCCTTTCCAAACTTCTTTTTACTTGAGGACAAGCAAAAATCTAGGTTGGGGAGAGTTTGATAAGTGTTGATTAAGCATTGATTTCATGACTCATTTGAACTAATTTTGTAAAGAATTTGAGCTAAATTAATGAATTATTAAAGGAAGTGAGCATGAATCTTTTAAGTAGTGTATAAAAGAAGTATTATGTTTAAACCCTTGGAAAGTGCAGGGAACTCAACAGGAAGGCAAGACAAAGTAAGCAAGCTTGAGCATGAAAGTTTGAGAACATAAAGCATCTCTCACGCTTAAGCGTGAATACTAGACGCTTGAGCGAGGATTAAGCATGGCAAGCATGACTTAAAGAAGACAAAGAGGCATCAGGACCCCTCTCACGCTCAAGCGTGGGGATGAGCCGCTTGAGCGTGAGCTCGAGAGCGCCCAAGCGAAGATTAAGCGTGAGCGTGAGTGTGACCATGCACATGAAGAGCGCTTGAGCGTGTGCTTTACACGCTTGAGCGTGACTAATGGATGACAAAGCCTCGCTTGAGCGTAGCTGAGAAGAAGTAAGTGTGAGCAACGTGAGGAAGGCCACGCTTGAGCGTGGTTAATTCAGCTTGAGCGAGAGACCATCAAACAGCATCAGAACCCTTCACGCTTGAGCGTGACCATCAAGCTCAAGCGTGACTCATGCAGTATGGGATTTTTCAATTTAATATTCACCAATGGTGCGATGCCAGCTCACCCACTTTCTTGTGCTTCCATAAGTCTCTGAAAGATGCTGCATGGGTTCTATGCAAGTTGGCAAGGGAAGCTGAACCATAACTCCTATAAATCAAGCTGCAAACAATCTCACAGAGATCCATCATCAGATTCATCCCCTGTATTTCATTCACAATCCAAACTTTCCATTATTTTCTGTATTCATTCTTTTGATGGTGAAAATGCAAGGCATGAGTAACTAAACTCCCTTATGGGATTGGCTGTAATCCATTCAACACTGAAGTAATGCTGTTGTAAGTTTTTATTTAGTAATGAGATTTGATAAGTTTCTGTATTTCCTTCTGCATTTAATGCCTGAAAGTACTTGATCACTATTTTATTGTTTTAAGTTTTCTCAAGTATGCTGGGAAGTGACTTTTGAAAGCAGATCTGAAAGAAATACTTATTGTGAGTAGGTAGCCAGGGATGACGTCTAACGCAATAAACGTCAAAACAATCGATCGATAATGCTGGGATGATTTCAAAGTGACTGAGGGATCAGCAGTTTGAAATCATTCTTATGAATTTTGTAGTCGAGGGATCGATACAAATGACTATGATTGTGACGTAGAAACTATCTTTTCGATTTACTTATATAAAAACTTATGCAGCTTACAGAAGGTGAAGATATGATGAAGCCAATCCCTGTTTTACCAAATTAATTTCTCTCAAAAACCTTTCACTGTTATCTTTTGCAAAATTTCACTCTCTATTATTTATTACTTTTTCATTCAACATCATTCACAACAAAACAAACTAAAAACCTTCTGCCTAATCAATTCAAAACTAAGATCTTCATTCTAACACCTCCTCAGTGGAACGACAACTATACTATATTACAACTTCTGTGTTTAAACTTGGCACAAGCATTACCTTGAGTTCACATTATACAAACTTGATTCTCTTTCAATGAACTCTTCATTCCAAATATCTCAGAAACATATTATCAAAATGCTAGGCAATTAGCTGTTTAATAGTGCAGGAACAGGGCGTACTCGAGAAAAGAAGACAAATCCGAGTGAAAATTACAAAAAGCCGAGCAAGAATTTACAGAGCCGAGTGAGAATTCGTAAATCCGACTGAAGGAAGTTCACAAGACCGACTGGGCGAGACTTCAAAGGGTTGACTGAAAAGAATTAACGAAAAGCTGACTGCAAAGATTTCCAAGATACCGACTCCAAAAGAGAACAAGGAACCGATTGAAAATAAAAGGAAGAACCCGAGCGTCCATTTCAGAAATGCTGATTGAAAGGATAATTCGCTTAAGCGATAGTTTAGTTCGCTCGGGCGAGGGTCAAAGTTCGCTCAAGCAAAGCAAGCCTATGCTCAAGCGTGACCTCAAAACATCACCTTTTGCCTAAGCTACTCTATCACGCTTGAGCGAGAAAGCCATTCTGCATTACATATTTTCAATTCGCCCGAGCTCGCCCAAGCGAGAGTTAATCAGCTCAAGCGAAAACCCAGCAGCTGAAGCGAAAAAGCAGTAACTTAAACCCTGTTTCTTCCCTCCAACAACATACACCTGGTGCAGTACTGTTTCTGCTTCCATTGCCTTCTTCTCCACTGCTGCAACCTTAGTAACTTAAGTAGTGAACTGTCAATTAGCTGGTGCTGCGCTGTAAATTAGCTAAGGCTGAGCTGGATCCTGTTAAGAGCTGAGCTGTAATTAGTTGGTTACTCTGTAAACTGTGTAACTAGTAGTTTAGTCGTTAACTTAAGTTTTCTAAGTTATTAGTAAAGGTTAGTTAAGTTAGGTAGAAACATATATATAGGTTGAACATATTATGTAAAAAGAGGACACACGCATACACAGATACAAAAAAATAACAGAACGGAGAACATTCATTACACACTTCGAACATCTCACTACACATCTTTCTCTCTCTAATCCTCTCCTCCATGACGTTCCACAATCCTTCGATGGAACCGAAGTCAATGGAGTTCTAAATCCCTAAGGCTGGGATTGCGAAGGTTAGCAATGGAGTCTTGAAGCTGTGAGCAAGTAGATCGACTTCTAAGATCCTGAGGCGAACAAGCTGAGGAGTGGAGCAGAGTTGCTGGGTTGACAAATCCAGAATTTATGAAGAACTTCACCAGTGAGGAATCATGGCTGAAGCTTAGGTAACTTCTAGCTTTCTAACTAGTTCAGGCCTAATCAATTTAGGTGAATAGTTAGAGTTCAACCTCCAATTTTGCATTAGATTCTTAGGTTAATCGAGCACTTAAGGAATTAAGGTTCATTGCTTAAGGATTAGTGTTTTTCACCTAAGGAATTAGGGAATAACCACAAGTGGATTGTCCTCTAGATTGTGAAGTTCGATTATACTTAATTGCTTGTTTCTTGAGGAAATTGTGAGCCGAAGCAATCCTGACCTGCTTTCTTTTAATCACTTTTCATATTCATCTTAACTCTGTTTCTGAAAATACCAAAAACAACTAGAAAACATTAAAATCATAAAAACTGAATGAATTACCTGTATTTCGTGTTGGTTCAGCTTGTACTAGTCCTAGATTGAGGTACTTACCACAATCCCTGTGGGACGATCAAATACACTACAATTTTAACGACTGGTGCCCTTGCCAAAGTGTAAATCTGAGAGTCACATTTTGTTTTACTAAGATTTTCATATCAAATTAATGACTCGGGAAAATAGCATCAAAAGACTAGCAGAATGATATAACTAAACAAGGGTTATACGCGTTTCCTCTTTTATCTTTTTTGCTTCCGTGTTTGCTAGACAGATATAATTATAAACCATATTGAATTGGTTTAAGCTTTAAGGGACCCATAAGGACATATTTTAATGTTGTATCAGTACAATGAGCTTATATTTATGAAGGCTGGAGTAAGGAAGAGATCAACACAGCATCACGTTGGAAGGCTAAGTAACATACATAATAAGTTCAAGGCATAGACAATGCCATATTTTATTTGATAAGAACAGAAGGGGTGATAGAATGGGAATTTAGAGTCAAATATTGTAGAGATTAATGAAGGCCATTTAATGTAATGTGTATAAACTCTATGAGGCCAATCAGGCATGGCGTGTTATACCAAAACCAAAAGAGGTGTGTCATAATAACATGTGTGGGTATGGAGTGGCATGCATGAAAACACCTATTAGGATTGGTTTGGTCTTTTCCCCAGTTTAGTGAAAATAGTACCCTTTTCAGTCGGTTACATTTATTTAGTTTCCATATGTCACATCCACTCTTTCCCATTACATGCAATTTATCAGAAACTATACTCTCATTGGGGATTCATTATCATAAAAATTAAGTTTAATCAACTAAGTTATGTAATTATTAACATTAATTTAATACATTATTCAAAATTATTCAAATCCTGTTTAATCAATCCCAAATGTGAAACTCCAATTGAGAATAAAAGGACTATATCCTAAAGAGAAAGTTAATTAAATCTCACAACAACAAAGTTCATATACTAGTAAAATTTATATGTAGATCTTCAAACGTGCAAGTGCAATTCATAATTAATTAGATTCATATTAATTGAAAATAACATATTGAACTTGTAAGACTTAAGATAATATCACAACTCTTTAAGAACTATGGCCTCAAATTTTATAATTAACACTCCTTAGATATCAATAAAAATATTGAAGTAGTGATGAAGATTTTGTTTTCTGATAACTTTTTATAGTAGGTCTTTGGAGAGCATTGAGAAATTAGAAAAAAATAACAAAAAAGAAAGGTGCTTACCACTAAGGGCTATGCGCTGTCAGACAAATTTTGACTCCTCTAAATGTTACTCTAATATTTCTTTTTCTCTTAATTTTTCTATACATAACATTTGGTACTGGTAGGCTCATAGACCTACCAAAACCAATTCAATTCTTTCTTTTATACATTTTATTTATCATAGAGCGTAAGAATGATTTTACCAAAGAAGTGGATAAAGTGGGACACAAGTAAAAACAAGGTATGTCATGTGGTGAAAACAAAGCAACAGGAAGCCATGATAAAGAACTGTACGCATAACATGTCCACATCACCCCACAAAATTAAAAACCAAAAAAATGAAAAATACAGATAAAGACCCACACGCATATACAAAATGAACAAGAGGCAAGGATTTGAACAAAAAGACAATGAAAAATATGAAAATAAACCTTGAACAGAACGATGCAAGAGATGATGGAAGCATGAGATGAGAGCATTGTGCGAGAGAAGAGAGTGAAGGTTTAAGTCATTTTCTTTTTTAAAAAAGAAAATGTAAAATGATTAGTTTTTCTTTTATTTTTTATTAAGTCATTTTAATTTTACGGGGAAACTTACACGTCATCTTAATTTTAGGGGAAACTTACGCGTAATTTTTTACGGTGAATAATTTGACCAACGACGTTTGAAAGATGAGACCAGAATTTTCTTTGTTTTTAAATATTAGTAGTGATCTTACTTAACCGCCACTAAACAACTACCGCTAATCAGTAAAATTTTTGTAGTGTTCCCCGCATCTTCTTTTTACTTGCCCTAACTTGCGCTTTAGCTCTTGTACTATTACCTTGTTAGTTGCCTTGGCTTGTCCATTTGTCTGGGGATGTTCAACTATTAAGAATTTTCTTTTTATGCTCAGATTTTTACAAAATTTTATGAAGTGCTTATCTGTGAACTGTCATCTATTATTCGACTTGAGGGTATGAGGAAGTCTGTGTCTACATATTATGTTTCTCTAGGTGAAATTTTGTACTTTCGTTGTCAAGATAATGGTGAGGGGTTCTACTTCAATCCACTTTATAAAGAGGTCTACCTCTACTAAGAGATATTTGACCTGCCCTTTTCCAAGGGGAAAATGACTGAGGATGTCCATGCCCCAAGTGTTGAATGGCCAAGGGGAAATGATTCCATGTAGTGGTTTTGGATAGTTGTGTATTCAATTGGTGTTTCTTTAATAAGACTTGTACTTTGTAATGAATTTAGAGTCATCTGTTTGTAGTGTCAGCCAGAAGTATCCTACTCTGAGGACCTGGGATGCTAAAGGGTGGACCCTTCCATAATGGCCATAAATTCTCGAGTGAAGCTCTCGCATTACATATTCATCATGTTCTGGGTCAAGACACTTGAGAAGTAGCAATGTAAACCCTCTCTTATAGAGTTGTTTGTCAATAAGAGTGTAGTTGGCAGCGTGTGTTGGATTTTCAAGCCTCTGAAGAATCTGATGGGAGGTCACCTTTGACCAAAAAGTCTATTTTTGGGGTCATCCATGTATTCACCTCTGGAATAGTTGTAACTTTGTTTATCTGCTCTATTTCTTTAACGGTGGGCTCCTCTAAAGTGACCTGAATGATTGTATTCTAGTTTCCTACCTTTTTTCTGTTGGCTAGTTTGGAGAGTAAGTTTGGTCTCTCATTTTTCACTCGGGGAACATGGACAATTTTGAATAGCTTGAAGTTTTCCATTCCTCGCCTTACCTGCATAAGATATTTGGCCAGAATAAGATGATTTGCCTGATATGCCCCCTCTACCTGTCTTGTAATTAGCCGCGAGTCGGTCTTCACCTGTATACATCGAGCTCCTAGATCTAGAATCATTCGCAAGCCTGCAATGCGCTTCATATTCTGCTTGGTTGTTACTTTCTTTGAATAGGAACCTTAGTGACTCCTCGATGATTAGACCAATGGTTGTTACTTTCTTTTTATTTAATGACCCATCGATAGAGAGAGTCCACAAAGCATGCTCTACATCATATTCTTCTTTATCATTTCCTAACCCGATCAGAAAATCTACTAGGACCTACGCTTTGATGGCTCTCTAGGGTTCATGGCAAATTCCGTCCTCAAAAAGCTCCACAACCCAAGCTACCATTCTTCCTGCCAACTGTAGTTTTTAAAGTATCTTACTAATTAGCTGATAAGTCCAAACCATGATTTGGTGGTTATGAAAGTAGGGTTGTAACCTTCAGGCAGCTACTACTAAGCTGTATATAAATCTCTCCACCCTCTAATACCGTACTTCAGCACCTTGCAAAGTATTGCTTGTGAAATACATTGTCGTTGGACAGAACCTTCCTCTTGGACCAAAGCCATAATGACGACTTATTCCCAAATAGATAAGTATATTATCAACCCGGCCCTGGGAATGGACTTGGTTAGGATGGAAGGCAAGGCTAGGTGGGTCTTCAATTCTCTAAATGTTTTTTTACACTTTGGGGTCAACACAAACGTCTCAGTCTTCTTCAGCACTTGATAAAAAGGCATCAACTTTTTAGTAAACTTGGAAAGGAACCGAGAGAGGGCTCAATCTTCCTGATAAGACGTTGCCCATCTTTAATGCTTTGGGGGCTTCTCATCTCCAAAATAACTTGACACTGATCGGGGTTGGCCTCAATACCCCTATGTGTTAACATGTACCCTAAAAAATTTCTACCTTGGACCTTGAAAGAGCACTCGTTGAGGTTGAGAGATATATTATGCTTCCTTAGCTCGATAAAAGTTTCTTGCAAATCCTCTATGTGTTCATATGCTTTCTTGGTCTTTATGAACATATAATCAATGTAAACCTCCACATCTCTGCTAATCTTGGAGAAGATTTTATCCACTAGCCTCTTATAGGTGGCGCCAATGTTCTTCAACTTGTACGGCATCACCTAGTATCAAAAATTTGCTTCCCCGATTATGAAGGTCATCATTTCTTTATCCCTTGGGTCTATTTGTATCTGGTTGTATCTCGAGTATTCATCCATAAAAGAACCTAGTATTCTAAAGTGCAATCTACCAAACGGTCAATGTTGGGTAAAGGATAAGGATCTTTGGGACATACCTTGTTTAAATCAGTGAACTCGACACACATCCATCACTTCCTTCTTGCCTTCTTTACCATGACTACATTGGATAGTTAGGTTGGATACTTAACCTCTCAGATGAAGTTGGCTGCTAGTAACTTGTCTGTTTCTTCCTTAACAACAGCTCTCCTGTCAGGTCCCAGCTTTCACTATTTATGTTATCAGTTTAGCATCTAAGTCGACATTTAACGAGTGGCATATGACTTTCGGGTCAATCACCCTCATATCTGAGGGGCTCTATGCAAAGAGGTCTACGTTGGCCTTGAGGAGAGTGACTTTACAATTTCTATGGTGACTACCAGTGGCTCATCTCTATATAGGACTCTCTTGGGAAGATCTGAGTTGTCAAAAAAGATGATTACAACATTTGGGTAGCTCTTTACTAAATTCTCCTGTCCATCAAATATGTTTGTATGTTGTAACAGGTTTTAATAATAACAAGAAATCTCTCCATGAATTAAATTCAAGATCAAAAGAAATAGAGTTCAAACAAATATATTTTTACACATTTAGAAATACATGTATAGGATCAATGAGCCAAAGGGAAAATAATGTATAAAGGTATTCCATCATGTAAAAGTTTAAAATAGTATGGTTGCTTGAGCTCTAATTGATTAGAATGTAAGGCTTAATTAATTATATGTTAAAAGAATTGAAAACTAGTATGACTCAGTAACATAATCAATTAGTATGTAAGGATAAATCGATTGGATCTTAAAAGAATTGAAAAATAGGTATGGCTCTACAGCGTAATCAATTAGCATGTATGGCTTAATCATTTAGATAAAGAAAGAATTGAACAATTATGACTCAGCAGAGTAATCGAGTAGAAAAGAAATCATAATTGATTAATTCGAGACTAACTGATTAACATGTTATTCTCATCGATTACAGAGTATACAAATGACAGATATCAGTTTAAAAATAGCACAGATTATTTATTCCCAAAATATAGCACAAACCCTAATCTTCTCTATACAGCAAATCCAGCTCCAAGGCTCAATAAATAGGGTTCAAATTAGAAGGAGACAACACACAAGACACAAGTATTGATTTGTATTTGCATATTCTTGAGTTTTTAGCTATAAGCTTTATATTTCTTGTGAGTTAATTTTTTGAGCATCAAGTTGTTTCATTCACTCTATTGAGAGTTTATAGGTGTTGTACACCATTATAAGTGATTCCCAAAGGTTGGGTTTTTGAACCTACTAAGTGATATATAGAGATTAAGAGATTAGGTAGGGTGCCCAAATTTTGTGAGGATTAAGTTCTTAGAGTGAGACATTGAGAGATTGTAATTGCTCTAGAATTGTATCTCAAATCTTTAATAGTGAAAATTCTTCAAGTGATTTTATTGAGGAACTAGACATACACCACAAGTAGAGTGGTGGAACTAGTATATCGGTTTGCAAGTTCTTCTTCCTTAACTCTTTATAACTACTGCTATTATTTAAATTAATTTTATTGTTTGTATCATTTTGGCCGAGTATTAAATTTCACTTTAATTATTAATTTGTTTTAAGTCTTTTAAGTACATAAGAACAATTTTGAAAGGTGTTTTAAACTATTTTACAAAAATCAATCCCCCTCTCTCTCTTGAGTATTAAGGCCACTTGGTAATAAGTGATATCAAAGCTTGACTCCTAGTAGATCAAGCTTAACAGCTTCAAAAGAAAAGATGGCCCTAACATCCTATACTCTTGCTTCTAAGGGTGGTGCCATAAATAGGCCCCCGGCCTTTAATGATGAGGGGTATGCTTTTTGGAAAGAAAGAATGAAAATTTTTATCCAATCTATAGATTTGAAAATTTAGAATGGAATTGAAAATGGCCCTTAACTACCTAAAAATATAGTGGATGAAAAAGAAATTGAAAAACCTATGGATGATTGGACTAGTGATGAAGAAAGAAAAGTTTAATATAATTACAAGCTAAAAATCTCATTACTCTTGCCTTAGGCCCGGATGAGTTCTTTAGAGTTGTAATTTGTAAATCTGCTAAAGATATGTGGGATACTTTACAAACTACATATGTAGGAACTAGTATGTCAACTGATGTCTCCTTCTTTAAGGACACACCCTTTTTCCAGCCTACCATAGACTCCTCTTCCCACTAAAGTGTTAGTGAAATTCCATCTAATTCCCCTAATTCTGTTGAAGTTGCTTCTCTACCTCTCATTACATATCAATACAGGACACAACAAGGAGGTTTTACTTTACCTGAGCCATCTTCTCATGATTTCGCTCCTCCTCCAGCAGATCCTCAAACCATGGGTCCTCCTTCCATTGATTCTCATGACTCTACTCTGAGAAAAGGTACTCGTGCATCTCGTAATCCTCACCCAATTTATAATTTCTTAAGTTATCATCAGTTGTCTCCTTCATACCTCTCTTATGTTTTCTCATTGTCTTTTCTTACTATTCCTAATAATATTCATGAGGCACTTGATCATCCTGGATGGCGACAGGCCATGATTGATGAAATGCAGGCTCTTCAACACAATGGCACTTGGGAGCTTGTTCTTCTTCCTCCTGGAAAGAAAACTATTGGTTGTAGGTGGGTCTATGCTATTAAAGTTGGACCTGATGGTTCTGTTGATCGCCTTAAAGCATGGTTGGTTGCCAAAGGTTACACTCAGATCTATGGCCTTGATTATTATGATACATTCTCTCCTGTGGCTAAAATCACCACAGTACATTTGTTTCTTGCTATGGCGGCCATACGTCATTGGCCCCTTCACATTAAAAATGCTTTTCTTCATGGTGGCCTTGAGGAAGAAATTTATATGGAGCTACCTCTTAGGTTCGTTGCTCAAGGGGAGTATGGCTTAGTGTGCAAACTAAATCAATCTCTTTATGGGCTGAAACAATCTCCTCGAGCTTGGTTTGGTAAATTCAGTCATATTGTGCAACTTTTCAGACTAAAAAAAAGTGAAGCAGATCATTCTGTTTTTTATTGCTATACATCTCCTGGAAAATGTGTGTACCTAATTGTCTATGTTGATGATATAGTGATTACAGGAAATGATGATGCCAAGATATCTCAATTGAAATAACACCTATTTAGTCATTTTCAAACCAAGGAGATCAATACCAAGTTCATCAATTCCAATGACCAACAGGTTGATATTTTGATGAAGTCCTTAAGAGGACCTAGGATTTGGTCTATATGTTCCAAGATTGGTGCATATGATCTGTATGCTCCAGCTTGAGGGGGAGTGTTAAAATATTAGTATTAGGTTAGGTTAGATTTGTTAGGATATGCATTATTTTCCTTTATCTTTTTTTTAATTTCCTTATTTCCTGAGTGTTGTCTCCTTTTTCCTATTTTTTCTGAGTGTTGTTTCTCCTTTTTCTGTATATTTGTTTGCTGATGTGCCTAATGGAATATACATTGTACATAATTCAAATATATCTAAAATCTCAAGTGAAACAAAATGAAAGATCTTTGGAGGATGATCAGAATTAACCCACATGACTCCCAATCTGTCATAAGTGTCCTTAATTCTTACTTCCCCGAGCATGAAAGTATTTTCAAAGTAAGTTACTAGGGAAGTAATGATTCACGAGACACGACAAGTTCCATTTGACTGATTCTTTATTTTCTTTCTATTCTTTTAACAAGTTCTATTTCTTCATTCCAAAGGCATCACAGGGACACACCCTTACGGAACTCGACTCCAGAGGAGACTCATGGCTAAAATAGAACATATAAACAAAGATCTTAGGGACGAGGTTAACCAGCTGAGAGAGCGAGTAGTGGAACTAATGAAGCCCTTAGAGAAGAAAGTCATAGAAGGGGGCTCTTCTATGGGTAATGAGAAGCAATCGTCTACCCCTCTACATTCCTTAGGTTTTGGTCTGACACCGGCTTAAGCTGTAAATCCCACAATAGTTCCCTTTACAATTAATACTAGGAACCCCAATGAAGTTGCTAACCCTCACACTAAGCCTTAAGAGATATCGTATGGTTATGCACTACCATGCACTTTCATCGGCCCAAACAGAAACCTTGTACCCTTTCCACAATACGGCTTACCTCCTAGTTATTTCCCTCATCTATTCTCCAACCCTCAAGATGGTAATACCCTACAAATGGCAAATCCCCAATTTTCGAACCCTACCCAAATGACTATTCCACCAGTTAACCAAACACCAGGTCCACAACCCTCTGAGGCCAAAACCACCTAAACTTAAACCACCCAAATGACCCAGCCAATCCGTATCACCCAAGCTACAACCCAACCATATGGTCCTGTGCTAAACACTGGCCTAATGAACCAAGCTCATTCGACTATGCCTTTTTACCCATATTATAGTTACCCGTATGGGTATATGAACTGTTACGCTACCAACCCGCAAGGTGTGACTCAGACTGCGAACCCAGTTATCGATCTTAACACAGCCATAGCTTCTCAGTAAAAAGGGAAGATGGAGATCCTGGAGGAGCGATTGCAGATCGTGGAAGGTGTGGAAGGCCTTGGCTTAATAGATGTTTCTGAACTCTGCTTGGTTCCAGATGTTATTATCTAGTCGAAGTTCAAAATGCTAGATTTTAACAAGTACTGGGGGATGACCTGTCCTCAGAATCATCTCACAATGTACTGTTGGAAGATGGCTTCTCATGCCTCCAATGACAAGCTACTGATACATTATTTTCAAGATAGCCTAGTTGGGGCTATAGTCACTTGGTACACTCATCTAGAGAGAACTCAACATTCGTTGTTGGAAAGACTTGGTGGATGTTTTCTGAAGCAGTACAAGTATAACCTAAACATGGTGCCTGATAGAATTCAGCTTTAAAACATAACGAAGAAGGATAGTGAGACATTCAAGGAGTATACGCAATGCGGGCGTGAGACGGCCGTAAAAGTGAATACCCCACTCTAGGAAAAAGAGGTGTTGGCAATGTTTGTATACACGCTCTAGTCATATTTTTATGATAGGATAATTGGCAATGTTTCATCAAATTTCTTTAATATTGTTATTAGTGGAGAAAGAATAGAGAGCGATCCAAGAACAGGGAAGATTGCCCAAAGCCCATCTGGGGCACCAACTACAAGATCGGCACCAGGTGAGGGAAGGAGGAGAGATGAGGAAACCAATTCCATCTTTTATGACCAAAGAAAGGCCCAACCAAGACCATTTACCCCTGCCATTTTTCAACCTGCCAACTGTTTTCCTTATACACCATACCCATATGTGGCTGTTGCCACCCATAACCATACTAATAAGGATACACCAAGGAAGGACCCTCACACTACCCTATATAAAGAACTTGAAGCTTACAAGGGTCCCCTCACAAGGGCAAAGTCAAAGAAAGCCAAAGAGAGCATCCATAAAGCATTAGCTTCCTTTCTCTCTTTGTTTAGTTGGCCCAAGCCCAACGAGGACTCCTTAAGGGTCTACTCATACTTTTCTTGTAATATAGTCCCTAGTTAGATTCCCTAGGCTTATAGGTTTTATTTAGGCCTTGCAAGGTCAAAACGGGCCACTTTAGGGCCATGTACTTTCATTTTGAGCCATGTATAAGCCATCTTCCTTTCCTTTTCTCTTATGGGCCTTGGATCCATGAACCAAGCCCATTAGCTCCTCCTTGGCAAAAATTGTGGAGGCCTATATAAGGAGCTCTCCTCTTGTAAAAAGTTACATAATTATGCATTTGAGATTTTTACCACTTTAAAGTGAGTTTTTAGTGAAAGATTCTCTTCCTTCTCTCTAGGATTAGGAGATCTTTTGCAAGCTCTTATCCAAGAGGTTCCTCCCTTATTGGTGGCACGTTAGAGGAGTTATCTCCCTCTTGGAGTGGTCTCCCATTCACCCATTCCCATTCCACTTCACTTCTCCTCCATTCCCTTCCTTTCCTTTCATCTTTTCATCCATCTTTCCCCCTCCATTTTTGTCCAAACTCTTAGAAGTCTTAGAGTTTAGTATTTGGTTTCGCTTTTTGAAGAAGCAAGCATCCATAGCACATGAAGGTTAAAGAAGGAAGAGGGCCAAGATCCACCCATTTCTAGGAGAGTAGAAGATCATCCTACATCATTTGGTATCAATTGAGCCTAAGAGGTTTTTTTTACTTCTTCTTCCTTTTAAGCTTTTAGTTTTATGTCCTTCTTGCTGGCTGGTTGTACAAGTTTAATTCATATACTTGTCTTATTGATGCCATGATATGATAGAAAATCCATAAAAAGTTATTGTTTCTTTGAAGTTTTGTGTTAATTCTTTCTTTTCTTCAAATTTTTGCATATTGATCTTTCATTTTCAGTTTGGTATATGTTGATTGTGTTTAGGCTTTCAAAATTCAGATTTGGCACAAGTTTGTTTCGGTTTTAGTTTGTTATTTGTTAGTTGAGAAGTTAGAGCCAACTAGGTGTGTTAAGTGCCATTTGGAACCTCTTTCTTTTGTTCTAGAAAATTTGTTGATTCAACCTTTAGAGTGCAAAACCATATGGTGGAGTAATTCAAGCATCTTGATTAACTCCCAAGAGGTTCCAATCTTGAGTGTTAGGAGGTCTCATTTTAAGACTCTCCAGTTTTATTAAAGATCCATTCTTAGTTTCTACTTCTAGGTTTGTTTTTGTTTTTAATTCACAAATAGGAACATATTCTGATTTTGGTTTTCATATTGTTGCATAAAAGAAAATTTGTTGTCAAAAAGAATCAAAAGCCTTCCATCACTACTTTGGAAGAAGGTTGCATTGTTTTTCTCTGAGCAAGAAAGTGACAATTGAACTTGTGCTAGCTTAATCCTTGTTTCGATTTTGGAATATTTTTGTGGTGTTGTTTCATTAAAAAGTACAAGAGGCAAGAAAAGAAAAGAAATAGAAAGATACAAAAGAAAATACAAAGCCCAAATTACAGAATTGAAAAGGGTGTTGAAAAACAAAGAGTAAAAAGTAGCCTCATTAGAAACTTGTAAACTTGAACACCAATCATAGGCTCATTTTTGAAATTCCATAACCTTGAAGTGAGGTGTTTGCTAGTTGACACTTTTTACACATTTTCATTTGAACTTGATTGCTTAGTGTTACAACTCTAGAATTTCTAAGCTTAGGTTGTACCTTACTTTTGTTGTTGCATATTACTTTCTTTGCTTGTCTAGTTTTGTCCATCATCAAATTTCAAATTCCATTCAAGTATAGCCTTTATTTCTTTTGAACATTTATTGCTTTAGTGTCTTGTCAATCAAAAATCCAAAAACATTTCCATTTGAGTAGCTTTTCTTTCGTAAGCCTATTTAGTTTGTCTTTATTCCTTCTTAAGTTTTGTCATTTGAGTTTTCTATCTTTCAAACTTCTTGATAACTCCTTCTCTATACCATTGAGTGTAGTATCTTGAAACACTTGAGGTGAGAGTGATAATTGCTTAAGTGAACTTGATCCAAAGAGAAAGGGTAAGAATTTGTGAAGATACACTTAAGAGACACACTAGTGAGGTTTCAAATTTTGTTCATTTCCCTTAATAATTTCATTTGGAGTTGTTCTTTTGTGTTGTTTTGCTAGGTGAGGTGGAGCTTATACATCAAGGGAAGAGCTTGAAGACCATTGTAAAGGAAGCAAAAGCCTTGTAACTAGTAGAACATAAGGAAATATTCAAATTCTTAGAAAAAGTTTAGTAGGTTTTTGTCTTGTATTTTGGGACACCAAAAGGACTTTGGACTTTGGACACTATTATTTTAAATTTCCTCTAGTTGATTTTGTCTAGCTTTAGTTGCATTTGTATTTATTTGTTAACTACTTTTAATTAATTAGTTAGGAGGCTACAACTATAATTAGTTAGTTAGTTGTTGGTTATAACTAATAATTGTTAGTTTGTTGCTTGTCTTAACTAATTAGGTTAATTAGTTAGTGGTTGGAACTAATTATAGTTACATAACTAATCCTAACCGAATTTTGTTAAGTGTCATAACTAATCCATAACCGAAATTAGTTGTTAGTTAGGGTTGTTAGATTTAGTTACAACTTCCATAGCTAAATAACTACTTCTAGTTAGGGTTTGTTAAGAGTGGGTTAGTTAGTTGAACTAATTTGGTTAGAATAACTACTTGGTAACTGAATTTGGTTAAGCTTGTCTAGGGTTAGTTAATAACAACTTAGGATAAACATAATCAACTTAGATTAAGACAACCTAGGACTTACATAAGCAACCTTAGTCAAACATTATTTGACAACCTAGTACAAGAAAACTTAGGTTCTTGTTTCCCCTTAGGAAAGAAA
This sequence comes from Clitoria ternatea, assembly GCA_037962975.1. Classification (NCBI taxonomy): domain Eukaryota; kingdom Viridiplantae; phylum Streptophyta; class Magnoliopsida; order Fabales; family Fabaceae; genus Clitoria; species Clitoria ternatea. The sequence goes on from CM075671.1 coordinate 54,595,270, forward strand.
CCTAGTACTTGTATTTTAGGATTGTTGTGTGTTTTCTAATACTTGCTTTGCATCAAGCATCCTTGACTAGTTTTCTTACAACTTTGTTGTCTTGTCTTCTTTTCTTTGATAACCTTAAACCATGTCTTCTAGTGATAGGGAAAACAAATCTATGCTTCATAACATAATGGAAAGTTTGAATAACATCAATAATAGGTTAAATAACCTAGAGCATAATAAAAACCCTAGAGCTAGACATAGAAATCAAAGACATAACAATAGTGATAGTGAGGATAAACCTAGACATAAAAGACAGCATGAACATAAAAAAGAAGACATAGGCTTAAGAGAGGTAAAACTTGAAATTCCCTATTTTATGGCAAAAGTGGTGTTGAAGCTTACTTAGAGTGGGAGATGAGAGTTGAGCAATTGTTTAATTCTCATCAAATAAAAGAAGAAAAGAAAGTTAGGATTGCAACTCTTTCTTTCCAAAATTATGCCTTAGTGTGGTGCACTTAAATTTGTAAGGAGAGGAAAAGAGATGATTTCCCACCCATAGATGTTTGGGTAGACTTGAAAGCCCTCCTAAGAAAAAGATATGTTCCTAACTATTATAGAGGGGAGTTATTAGCATAGCTAAATAGACTCACCCAAGGCTCAAAAAGTGTAGAAGACTACTACAAAGCCTTAGAGATAGCCATGATTAGGGCAAACTTAGAAGAAGATGAAGAAATCCTAATGCATAGGTTCTTACATGGCCTCAATAGGAACATCAAAAATAGGGTAGAACTCCTTTCTCATGTAGATATAGAAGAGTTACTACACCAATACACTAAGGTAGAGAACCAATTTAGAGAGAGAATCCTTTAGTGGGGAAAATAAAGCCTATAAGTCTAAGTGGGTAGGTCAAGAGAATAAGGGTAGGTTTGGGAGAAACCCTAGAGAGAGGGAAGTTAGCACTTCTTCTTCCAAACCACAAAGTGAGTTACATAAGAATGGCAAAGTTTTTAGAAACCAAAGAGATAAGCATAAATCCACATCTAAACCACAATCCTCTAGATCTTCTACCATCAAATGTTTTAAATGCTTTGGTAGAGGTCACATTGCTTCCGACTGTCCAACAAAAAGAACAATGGTTCTGAAAACTAATGGAACTCACTCAAGTCAATCAGAGTCTAATTCTGATTCTCACTCTTCAATTGATGACTCAAGTAGTGATTCTTATGACAATGAGCATATTTTAAGGGATGATGGTGAGCTTTACATGATTAGAAGGTTGCTTGGTAGTCATGTTAAGCTAGATGATACTACACAAAGAGAGAACATCTTTTATACAAGATGTTACATAAATGACAAACTATGTTCTCTCATTATGGATAGTGGGAGTTGTGCAAATGTAGTAAGCCAAAGATTAGTTAATAAGATGGGCTTAGAACTAATAGATCACCCTAGACCTGATAAGTTGTAATGGCTTAATGAAAAGGGGAAATGTTAGTTAATAAGCAAGTCTTAATCAACTTCACCATAGGTACATATAATGATAAAGTCAATTGTGATGTAGTACCTATGGAGGCAACCCACATCCTATTAGGAAGACCTTAGCAATTTGATAGGAAGGTCATCCATGAGGGGTTCACTAACACCCTCACATTCAAGTTAGATGGTAAGAAGATAGTTTTACACCCCCTAACTCCATAACAAGTAGCTAAAGATCAACTACAAATGAAGTTAAAAAGAGATAAAGAGTTAGGATCTTCTTCCTCTAATCATCTAGAAAATAAAAAGGATAAAGGAAAAGGAGTTATCATCTATGATGACTCTAGAGCCAACTACTTGGCCAACAAACATGATGTGAATCATGTTATGTTTTCACAAAAACTTTGCTTGATCATGTATGCAAAAGATATCCCTAGCACTTCTTTGTGCTCTATGGGCACTTCTCCTCCACCTTTGCCCAAAGGGATTCAAAACATCCTAAATGAATTTAAAGATCTCTTCCTAAAGGATATCCCAAAAGGCTTACCTCCTATTAGGGGCATTGAGCACTAAATAGATTTAATCCCTGGTGCTAGTCTTCCAAATAGACCTACATATAGGTGCAACCCTAGGGAAAGCCTAGAAATAGAGAACCAAGTGAATGAACTACTAGCTAAGGGATGGATTAGAGATAGTTTAAGCCTTTGTGCTTTACCTATTTTGCTAGTTCCTAAAAAAGATGGTTCATGGAGAATGTGTACGGACTGTAGAGCCATCAATAACATTACCATCAAGTATAGGCATCCCATACCTAGACTTGATGATATGCTTGATGAGCTTAGTGGTTCTATAATTTTTTCCAAGATTGATCTTAAAAGTGGCTGTCACCAAATAAGAATTAAAGAAGGAGATGAATGGAAAGCCGCTTTTAAAACCAAACTTGGACTATATGAGTGGTTAGTTATGCCTTTTGGCTTGACTAATGCACCAAGTACTTTTATGAGACTCATGAATCATGTTTTGAGGGAATTCATTGGGCATTTTGTTGTGGTCTACTTTGATGACATTTTAATTTACTCAAAGACCATGACCTCTCATCTAAACCATCTAAGACAAGTTATGTTTGCCTTAAGAACAAATAATCTTTATGCAAACTTTGAAAAGTGTTCTTTTGGCATGGATAGCATTGTGTTCCTTGGATTTGTAGTAAGTTCAAAGGGTGTTGAGGTAGATCAATCTAAGGTTAAGGCAATCCAAGATTGGCCTACGCCTAAAAATGTGAGTGACATAAGAAGTTTCCATGGTCTAGCAAGTTTCTATAGGAGATTTGTGAAAGATTTTTCCACCTTAGCCTCCCCTTTAAATGAATTGGTTAAAAAGAATGTTTCTTTTGTGTGGGGGGCCAAGGCAAGAAAAAGCCTTTCTAGATCTCAAAGAAAAGCTCACTCATGCTCTAATTTTAGTACTTCTAAAATTTTCTAAAACCTTTAAGCTTGAGTGTGATGCATCAAATGTGGGTATAGGCGCTATTTTATTACAAGAAGGTCACCCCATTGCTTTCTTTAGTAAAAAGATTAATGGGGCAACCATCAACTACCCCACATATGATAAAGAATTCTAAGCATTAATTAGAACCCTACAAACTTAGGAACACTACTTGATCCCAAAAGAGTTTGTTATACATAGTGATCACCAATCACTAAAATTCATTAAGGGGCAACATAAGTTAAACAAAAGACATGCTAAGTGGGTTGATTACTTGGAACAATTTCCATATGTCATCAAGTATAAAAATGGCAAATCCAATACGATGGCTAATGCTTTATCTAGAAGGCATTCTTTACTTGCCTCTCTAGGAGCCAAAGTTATTGGGCTTAATGAGATTAGGACTTTGTATCCAAATGACCTTGATTTTTCAAACATTTTTAACTCATCTTCCACTTCTTCGTCTTATAGAGGCTTCTACATTTTAAATGGCTACCTCTTTAAAGCCAATAGACTTTGCATTCCTAGGAGCTCTCTAAGAGACTTATTACTTAGGGAAAGCCATGAGGGAGGCTTAATAGGCCACTTTGGAAGAGATAAAACCTTGTCTATATTGGATTAACACTTCTATTGGCCAAAGATGAAAAAGGTGTTCAAAAACATCGTGCTAGGTGTATTATATGTAGGAAAGCTAAATCCAAACTTTCACCTAGTGGTTTATATACTCCATTGCCAACACCTAGTGCACCTTGGATTGATATATGTATGGACTTTGTGTTAGGCTTGCCTGAGACCCAAAGAGGAATGGATTCTATCTTTGTGGTAGTGGATAGGTTTAGTAAGATGGCTCACTTCATCCCTTGTCATAAGGTAGACGATGCTAGTCATATTGCTAAACTCTTCTTTAAAAATATTGTAAGACTTCATGGTGTTCCTAAAACCATAATTTCTGATAAGGACACCAAATTCCTAAGCCATTTTTGGAAAACTCTTTGATCAAGGCTAGGAACAAAACTTCTCTTTTCCATCACTTGTCATCCTTAAACGGATGGACAAACAGAGGTAGTAAAGAGGACCTTTTCTCAACTTCTTAGGATCTTAGTGCATAAAAATGTTAAATCTTGGGATAAGTGTTTACCCCACATTGAATGTCGGTGTTGCATGCAAAAGTTCTTGTCAAAATACATATAAGTTCCGTGCCGATATATCACATGTTGGGCCGTTCTGCGAGTGAAGGCACCGCTCTCATAATGTTCCTACAACGAATTTAGACAAAGATTCATAGTGAGGGGAATCCCAAGAGTTTTTGGAACTCGTAACTCTTGGTATTCGAGTGACTGTTGAAGTGTATTAACGCTCTGAATGATTGGACAATAAATGGTTTTTAACACGTGAGTCATTATTGCTTCAAATATGTAACCGTCGTTGGTCTCTTATGGGCCTAAAATTTGAATTTTTGGCCGATTCGAACGGTACTTTTTCACAAATCGTCGCCATTTTCATGCGCTTGGGCTTGAAATGACTATGCCGTTTGGCTCGGTGACATTGCGTTTTGCTTCAAACGACACACCCTCTGGCTGACGGTTGAACACCCTCGTTACCTGTAAAAGGGGGACTTGGCAAATTTCAGAAATAACATCTTCCTTCAAGCTTTAGCGAAACTCAACAGAAATTTCTGAAGAAACTATTGCTGCCATTTTTTTGAAGCTTTCCTCCTCTTCCAACCTTAACTTCTCTTTAGGTAACCTCACTTCTTTTTTCTTCTGACTTTTTACCTTCTATTTCCACTGTATTTCAACCATGCACCCTAGGCAGAGCCGCGTTGGTCCTTCGAATAGGAGGGGAGTATCCCTTATAGGCCCTCCAATTATCATGGTGGAAGGATTTCTGTGGGTCCTTTCAGGGTGAGGCCTCGTGGTTCAGGGAGAGGTGAGGCCTCTTCATCGAGGCGTCCAGTGGTTAGGCTCGATCCCGAACCCTCCTCTCGTTTTGAGGTTACCAGTTCCCAAGGAAGCTCATCTAGTTCGGACTGGTTCCTTACTAATGATGTCGCCTTTTATCACTGCACAGAAGCTTTTGCTCACGCCGTAGTCGAAATGGAGATCGAAGGGCGTGGTAAAGTTCCGGTTCTATGCACTCAGGAGGGGTGTATAAATGTTGTGGCACACCGGCTAGATTGGGAAGCCATCAACATGACTTACCCCTACTGCTGGGTAGAGGAAGAGTTCAAGGAGATTCCCTCCCAACATACTCGTGAGGATAGTGGGCCAGTGTCCCCACTCTTTAGAGTCTTTACTAAAGAAGAGCATTGTGGAAAATTCTTGGTCTTGGCACCCCTGCCAACGGAACAGATCTGCCACAAAGTACCAGACAAATGCTTTGTGTACATGTACGATTTAGTCTTTTAGCACCTCGAAGTACGCTTCCCACTGAAGGATTTTCAAATGGACGTCCTGAGATTTCTGGAGTGCGCCCACTCTCAAGTGCATCCCAACGGGTGAAGCCTCATCCGTTCTCTTGAGGTCCTAGGAGCCCACTTCAATTTCAATCCCACCATGGCCATGCTTTTTTATTATTGCTAGGTGGTCCACCATGCAAATAAGAAAGGCGGTCTGGGATTCATCACTCTCCCTTATGATGTGAAGGTCATCAATTTTAAGTCCTTCACAGAACCGGTGAAGATTGATGGGCGATCCTTCAAACAATACTACACAAGGATTGGCATAAAGCTGAACGAGCCGGTCTTCTAGCTCAGTGAGGACGGCATCCCCAAATTCCCCCTGAGCTGGACTCATGAGCACTTTTTGCTCGCCGACCGGGCTTATTTTACAGATGAGAGTGAACTTTCCTCACATTCAATCAAAGTCTTGGGCGCTCTGAGGGCATTTACCGCTGCTCACAAGGAGTTCTCGAGCACACGTCTTCTAGGGTCTGCTTCTAGCAGAGATGAATATTTAAGTAATTAGCTTAATTTTTTTATCTGTATATGATAATCCGATGTCTTCTTGTGACTGATGTTTTTCTTTTTTCTTTTTGTAGATTGGATAGAGAAGAACAACTCAGAGATGCTTTCCTTGAAATCTCTGTTGGGTGATGATGGCTCTTCCTCAGAAGGTGAGAAGAATAATGTTCAGGCTAAGAGGAACGCCGTCAAGACGAAAGCTGAATTCATTCCTCTGACTTCTGAGGTGGGAGACAATCCTCCTCTTTTGGACTCTCAGGCCAATGAGGAAGAGACCTCTCAGTATGAAAATCAAGAGGGGAAGAAGAAGAGAGTTAGGCTTGTTAAAGCTACCGATAAGAAGACCTCCACTGTCGTGCCAGAGTAAAGACAAAAAATTGTTCATGATGCCGGCATGGAGATGGAAACAACGTCTTCTGGGGTGACCCCCCAGCCCTCTGACCGTCCAAATCCTCCGATGTTCCCATGGGTGAGGATGGATCCGCCCACCCATTCTTTCCTCTCTCTTTTTCTAGTCTATGAGGGGCCCTCTCCAGCTGCTCTCCCGCCTCAGCTCTATAAACTCCGTCCTACTCTGGAGGTGGATGAGATGAAAGAGGCCATTGTTGCTGGCAAATGGTAGTTAGCAAAGCTATTCAGTCTCCTTGACTCACTCAGCCACACTGTCGACAGTGTGAAAGAGGCAGATGAACTAGCTTCTAAGCTGGAACATCTGAACATCTCTGTTGCCAAGGATAGGGCTCACCTGAAAATAGCAGAAGAGAAGCTGAAGAAGGCTCAGGAGCTGGAGCTAGAGCAATCGATGGAAGTGTCCGCCCTGAAAGGCACGGTCAAATCTCTGGAAGGGAAAGTCACTGAACTTCAAGCAGAAGTGACTAGGGTCTCTAAACTCAAGGATGATCTTAGGGCGGAAAAACAAAAGAGCTCCCATCATTCTAAGGACCTGAAAGTAGCGGAGGCCGGTAAGCTCAAAGACAAAGAGGAATTCACTGTCAGGGAGAGGGATTTGCTCAAGCAACTTGAAGAGTTGAAGTTGGGGAGTGCCACTACTGGGCCACTAGAGAAGGAAAATGCCAAGCTGAGGAAAGACCTGGCTAAAGCAAAAGCCAGGGCAACCAAAGCTATGGAGGCTTGCACTGCTGTGGCCCATGAATCATTTAGCCTGACTGTCCGTCAAGTTTTCTACCGCAACCCTGGAGTGAAATTCAATCTGTACGATATGAGTCCTTTTTATGAATTTCACAAAGGGAAACTAGTTGCAATAGTAGATGGTCGACACGAGGATCCCCCTTTTTCTCTATTAGAGATGCACCCTCTCCCAGAAGGTCAGAGCTTGGGTCCCTCTTTCCCCACTCTGAGCCTAGAGGATCCTCAAGAAAAAGATCAAGCCCAGGAAAGGGAGCCCGGAGGTGGGGAGACCCAGGGTGATAAAAAGGAAGAGCAACCCACCAAAGAGGATGGTGGAGAAGACGACGGAGGTAAAAAGGCCCACACGACTGAAGATCCTAAGCCTTCCTCTTAGTCTTGTATTTTTTGCTTCTACTGCTGTGTCCTGGGATCAGCTCTAGTTTTATTTTAACTTGTATAAAATTTATCTTGAATGAATGGAATTTTCTTCAAATTTTGTCTCTGATACTTGTAAGAAATGAACTGCTATAATGTAGTTTCTGCATTTTTGATACATTTGTTATGTTTTTACCTTCACGGTATTCGTTAAACCGTTCTATAAAAATAACTTAATATCGAGTTACAATAGATATCCCGGAGAAGACCAATTAGATCGAACTTGAAATAAATAGATTATAGAATAGAAAATCATTCATGCGAATATTGTCCCCAAGTATGAGTGTGTTGGGAGATGGGTATCCGTTATAGGATGTTGTCCTTAACTCTTTAAGGATGAGGGATTTAGTCTATTCTGATAGTAGACAAACCTATTGAATTTCTCATAGAGTGATATTATTTAAGATAGAAATATCGAATAGGCGTATCCGTCCTGTAAGAAGCTGCCTCAATCATAAGGATGATGATTGGACCTTCAATCACAAGAGTGGTGATTGGAATTGTCCGCGCCAGGAGGTACATCATCAACTCACAGAATAGGTGATTGAGATCATCTATCCTGGGGGAAATTTACATCAATCGTAAGGATGATGATTGAGTCTTCACCGACGTTCGGCCAAACCTACTAGTCGTACTCGGAGTTTGGTTTAATCATACAATCTGAGCCTTCGAGAGGGGTTTGATACAGCCTTGGAAAAGGTCTGATCCTACTGCGCCCTCTTCCTGGGGTTCGGTTCAATCCTGCAACCCAGGTCTTCACTGGTGTTCGGCCAAACCTACTAACCGTACCTGGAGTTTGGTTTAATCCTACAATTCGGGCCTCCAAAAGAGGTTTGGTACAGCCTTGAAAAAAAGTCTGATCCTACTGCACCTTTTATTCCACTCGAGAAGTTACATCGCCAATCACAGAATGGGTGATTGGGATCATCCGTCCTGAGGATCTCCAGATACACCAGGGTAATACTATAAATCGCAACATAAAAAAGAAGAGTAAAGGCATCATGTTCATGAATTGCATTCTCATTAAATTGAATATGGATTATAAAGAGAGTGTAGCTGGGGTCATGCCTCGTTAAAACCTTCTTGAGAAAACCCATTGGGGAAAAACTCAAATAAGGAAAAAGAGTACACGCCGTCTTACCAACTAGCTGTAATAAATACGTAAATTTTGAATGTTCCACTTGTTGCGGATCGGTGTGCCATCGAGTTCCTCCAAACGGTATGACCTTTTGCCAGTCACCTCGGACACTCTATAAGGGCCTTCCTAAGTCAGTGCTAACTTCCCTTGGTGAGCGAACTTATTTCTCACACTTGCCTTCCTTAAAACGAGCTCTCCTGTGTTGAACGCTCTATGTTGAACGCGCTTGTTGTATCAAAGGGTGACCTTTGCTTTAATCGCCTGCTCCCTAACAAAAGCTTCTTCTAGAAGTTCCTGAAGAACATCCAACTCTGATGCCAGATCGGCACTATTGTTCTCCTCAAAAAAGTATTCCACCCTTGCTGATCTGGTCTGGAGCTCCATTGGAATCATCGCCTCGACTCCGTAAGTAACACGATATGGAGACTGATTGGTGGAAGAGTGGGGTGTAGTGCGGTACGCCTATAAAACATGGCATAGCTGATCTGTCCATCCGCCCTTTGCCTCACCAAGACGCTTTTTAAGTCCCTTCAACACTTCTGTATTGGCTACCTCCGCTTGGCCATTCGTCTGAGGGTGTTCAACAGATAAGAAGATTTGGACTATCCCCAGACCTTCAAGTAACTTTGTGAACTTCTTGTCAGTAAACTGAGTGCCGTTATCTGTAATAATCTGTCCTGGCACTCCGAATCGTGCTATGATATTCTCATACATGAAACGTCAAGTTTAGGCTGATGTGATATGCACTACAGGCTCTGCTTCAATCCACTTGGTAAAATAATCCACCCCAACTATAAGATACTTGATACCTCTAGGCGCTGTTGGGAATGGACCCAGGATGTCGGGGCCCCATTGATGAAACAGCCATGGCACGACTGATGAAGAAAGTTCTTGGGCTGGTGTGTGATGAAGATTGGAAAATCTCTGACACGGATCACACCTTTTTACAAATTCAATGGAGTATTTCCTCATTGTCGGCCACCAGAAGTGCGCCCGGAGAACCTTTCCCATCAAGCTTCCACCTCCAGTGTGGTGCCCATATTGCCCCTCATGCACTTCTTCCAGAACATCTCATACCTCATTCTCATTCAGACACCTAAGGTATGGCTCAGGAAACCCCCTCCGTATGAGCTGACATCTACCATCGTAAAATAAAGTAGCTCCTTTTTAAGCTTCTTTCTCTCCAGATCATCAGTGTGCAGCTGTCCATCCATGAAGTATCGTATATAGGGAACCACCCACGAGTTCTCATCAAAGGCTTGATACAATATTACATTCAACGATGGGGCCAAAGGGATACTAGGCGATGACAAAGTGCTTTGGACCACGGTGGTTGTGCTTCCAGGCTGCTTCATGCTAGCAAGCCTTGAGAGGATGTCCGCCCTAGTGTTTTCTTCCCTGGGCACATGCTTAAACTCCAACACAGAGAATCTTCCCTTCAACTCATTCACACAATTCAAGTATAGCTGAAGCTGAGGCTCACGGACTTGATACTGGCCCTGAATCTGTGATATCACCAACTGTGAGTCACTGCAGAGGGTTACTTCTATTACTTCGATGTCGATCGTGGCTCGGAGTCTGACAAGACATGCTTCATATTTGGCCTGGTTGTTGGAGGTTTTGAAATTGAATCGAAGAGAGATCTGCAAATGCACACCATCATCACTCTCCACGACGACGCCAGCTCCATATCCTTTACTATTCGATGACTCATCTACATAGACAGTCTAGTGAGCGGGAGGTGTGGCTGGGTGATAAGTGTTTTATAACACAATAAATTAGATTTAGTTTACTTAAGATTTTAATCATTATGTACTGTATTTCCTTTATTTATTGTGATTTTTGCTTTCTTTCCACTGTATTCTACTCGGGTACTTTTATTTTGTAGAAATTAATAGATTTGGAATTATTGATGATCCATTTTAAGAATGAATGAATATAAATGGAAAATGGATTCAAGAACCCAAAAAGATGATCAAAGTGTCAAAGGATGAAAACAATCAAGAACCATGAGCTATACTGTCCAAAACGCCTCAAAAATGCAAGAAAACACTTCCAGGAAAGGGTAGGAATCGATTCACCCTTACAGGAATCGATTCCCATGTGAAACATAAGCTAGGAATCGATTCAAGGCTGTTGGGAATCGATTCATAGGGCTGGGAATCGATTCCCCCCTTATAGGAATCGATTCATTGAGGTTTGGAAGGCTGGGAATCGATTCATGAAGGCCAGGAATCGATTCATCATGCTGGGAATCGATTCCCACCTTTAGGAATCGATTCACACGCTGTTTTGAAGGCAAAAATCAACTGGAGGAATCGATTCATCAGTGAAATCATGCGTCGAATTATTGGAAACAACAAAAATACGCAAATTGAAGACAACTGGAACAGCTGGAAATCACATGCACCGAAAGTTTCCAACTTACAACGCGTTTTCTTAGCTGGCTTCCTCCCTTCCTTCGCCTATAAAAGGAGAAGCAATCCAAGCAGAGAACATCAAGATCCAGATCCAGATCCAAATCCCATTCTTCATCAGCTTCATTCCTTTCTTTCTCTTTCGTTTTCTTTCTCTGTTTTATTTTCTTTCTCTTTTTATTTTCTTTTTCTTTCTTTTATTTTGTGTAAGAGTTGTGAGGATTGTGAAATTGAGTGTTCCAATTTGTAATTGGTGGAGGAATATTGCAACAAGGAAATACAGTGGTAAATTATTCTAAGCTTTTGGAGAAACCCGTAAGTCTTTATTTTTTACCATGTCTTGTATGTTTTATTTTTCCATTATTTATATGAATTTGAATTATTTCATGAGTAGCTAAATTAATTATCTTGGGATGAAGAGGGTATGATAATATTTTATTTTAATGTTATTTTGACTTGGAATTAAATAAATTTCTGTTTTCCATTTAGTTCAATTATGCTTAATGCTTTTAGTAATTCCTAACAAGAACCTAAATGATAAAACTGTATACTTACGGGTATATTAGTAAGTTCAGGTAATAAATAGAATCGAGAGATTTATTTTTACCAGAAAGCTTTGAACTAAACCTAAGATTTTTGAAATGCTTTTTGTGACCTCGGTAAAACCGTGAAAGTAATCAAAATTCTTTTGAGGAAATAAAAGGGATTTTCATAAAACGATAATGGGCCTTTCTGAGGATTAAGCAGCGCTTTCCATAGGTTAGGTACATTAATAGGATTCCGAGAGGAACATATTAATTAGCTTTTGGAAAATTCACCTTGGAAAACTTAAATCGATTCTTATTTATAAAAAGTTAAAATTCATTAAACATAAAATAGAGTCTTAATCCCCTGAAATCCCAAGATACTCTCAACTCTGATTTTTTTTAAGTATCAAGTAAATTTTGTTTCTAAATTTGGATTTTTAAATTGTGTTTTATTTTACAAAAATATTAAAAATCAATTGTGTGGATAATTAAATTTCAATATGCTGGTACTTTGAACACAGTCCCTGTGGAGAACGATAATCTTTTATATTACGCGACATAACCCGTGCGCTTGCGGGCCCTGTCAAGTTTTTGGCGCCGTTGCCGGGGACTGTTGTCCCTCAAATATCAGCAATATTGAAATTCGATTAGATCATACTTGTTAATATTTTTATTGTTATTTTTATTTTTATTTTCTTTGTAATTTTGTATTTTGTTCTATATTCTGTGTATCTTTTTTATTTTTGTAATTGTTTGTTTTATTTGTCATTTATTTTCTATTTATGCGACGAAGCCGTAGTGTCGATCTAAACTTAGGATTTGACCCTGAGATAGAACGTACCCTTAGAGCTTTGAGAAAACAACAAAAACAACAAAAAGAACAAAAAGAAAAACAAATGGCAGACCAACACAGACCCTTAAGAGATTTTGCAGCTCCAAGCACTAATGGGAGAGGATTTAGCATTCTTAGACCCACAGTGGAGGCTAACAATTTTGAATTGAAGCCTTCACTACTCTCAATGGTTCAACAAAACCAATTCGGAGGTTTACCCTCTGAAGATCCAAACCTTCACCTTCAAATCTTTCTTGAATACTGTGACACCCTGAAGATGAACGGAGCCACCAATGATGCCATTCGCTTAAGACTTTTCCCTTTCTCCTTAAGAGATAAAGCAAGGGCGTGGTTATACTCTCTTCCTGAAGGATCCATCACAACTTGGGAACAATTGTCCAGTGCTTTTATCAATAAATGGTACCCAAGGAACAAGACTGATGTGCTGAGAAAACAAATCATCAATTTTTCACAAAAAGATGATGAATCCTTGTATGAAGCCTGGGAAAGATATAGAGAGTTGCTAAGAGAATGTCCTCACCATGGGATAGAAAGGTGGTTGACAATCCATATTTTCTATAATGGACTAACTTCCACACAAAAGATCTCTTTAGATGCTGCAGCTGGAGGAGCCTTCATGAGTAAAAATGTTGATGAAGCTGAGAACCTGATCGAGGAAATAGCTCAAAACACTCACCAATGGAACTCTGAGAGAGGATTACCTTCTAAAACACCAGGTAAGTACTCTGTTGATGCTCTTTCCTTACTTTCTGCCAAAGTTGAAGCATTAACATTAAAACTTGATAAAATAGGGTCAACAGGTGCTACTAATATTGTTTGTGAAGTTTGTGGTGTTTCAGGACATGGAGCTACAAACTGTAACTTAGCAATGACCCCTAATCAAGAACAAGAAATGCATCAAGTAGACGTTATTGGAAACTATGGTGGAAACTATCAAGGTAACTATAGACCTCCACAAGGTCCACCTGGCTTCCAAAATAGGCCACCTCAATTCCAAAGTAACTACAACCCTCAACAAGGACCTTACAAATCAAAACTAGAGTCCTTAATAGAGACATTTGTAGCTACTCAACAGAAGCAGAATGATGAATTCTCTGATGCAATAAAAAACTTAGCTTCAAAAGTGGACTCTCTTGCCACTCACAACAAAATATTGAAGACTCAAATTGCCCAACAAGCCTCCTACTCTCAAAGAGCACCAGGAACATTTCCTGGGAAACCTGAGGCTGGACCTTCCAACCATGCAATGGCTATCACTCTTAGGAGTGGTACTCAATATGATGGTCCAGTTGGTAAGACTGAAGAGAAAAAGAAATTGGATGATTCTCCATCTCACCTGATGAATAAGGAAGAAAAACCACAAGAAAATAAAGAAAAGGTTAAGTCATATCAACCTCCTATTCCATTTCCTCAGCGCCTGGCTAGAGCAAAGTTGGACAAACAATTTGGTAAGTTTCTTGATATTTTAAAGAAATTGTATGTCAATATTCCCTTCATAGATGTTTTGCAGCAAATGCCTATCTATGCAAAGTTCTTGAAGGATATTTTGTCCAACAAAAGAAAGCTTGAGGAAGAAACTGTGGCACTCACTGAGGGGTGCAGCGCTCTAATTCAAAAGAAAATGCCTCCAAAACTTCATGATCCAGGTAGCTTTTCTATTCCTTGTATGATTGGTGGCATAGCTATAGATAGAGCATTGTGTGATTTGGGAGCGAGTGTGAGTTTAATGCCATTATCTGTTGCTAAAAAGTTAGGATTGGGAGAGCCAAAACCTACTAGGATATCTTTACAGTTGGCTGATAGATCTATCAAATATCCTGTAGGAATTTTAGAGGATGTTCCTATTAAGGTAGGAAAATTTTTTATACCTGCTGACTTTATTGTGCTTGAAATGGACGAAGATTCTTTGATTCCTATTATTTTAGGCAGACCATTTTTAGCAACTGCAGGTACTGTGATCGATGTCAAAAATGGTAAGTTGTCTCTAACTGTTGGAGACCAAAAGGTTGATTTTAATTTGAAAAATGTTTTAGAAAAACCTTTTAATGATATTTGCTATGGAATTGAAATTGTTGATCAAGTGGTGAAGGATGAAACTCTTCTTAATGACCCACTTGAATCTATTTTTCTGAATAAGTTTGCAGGAACATCAAAAAGCAGTGAAGGTGATATACCACTGAGACATGACACTGAGGTCATGGTAAGCCCAAATGTTAAACTTAAATCTTTACCTTCCATACTAAGGTATGAGTTTCTAGGCCCTAATCGATTCTTGACTGTGATTGAGGGATAGAGTCTGGCTGAAGACGTTAAACTTAGCACTTGTGGGGAGGTAACCCCATGTCTTTATCTTTAAGCTTTAAAAAAAAAAACACCAACTATGTCAGATGCTGGTTTGGGGTTATTACAGGTAAGTTTTCTTATCCTTTTATCATCCATTTTAACATTGAGGACAATGTCAAATTCTGGTTTGGGGTGGTAGGTAAGAAAACTTAACTGTTTTGTTTACGTTGTGTGATTGTCATTTTATTATACATGTGTGTTTTCTTTGATTTGTTTGTAATCTTGTAATTTACCATGATTGCATGATAAATTTACTTTGAACACAAGGCTAAAGTATCTAAGGATCCCAAAATTTTGAGTAAAATTTTCAAAATTTGATTGTTTAAATGCCAAATAAATGCTTAAATGAACCTTATGTGATTAAAATTTTCTTTGAAAAGACTTTCCATGGTTAGACTTGAGCCAAAATGGGTTATTTATCAAACAAATTTTTCAAACCCATATTTTCTTGATTGAGTGAATCTCATAGTCATTAATATTCTAGAACTTGTTTTTCAACCGATTCAAAATGGTTTTTGATTATATGTCTTAGGATGATAAAGGTACAATTAGGTCTTATTCTTAAGCCTCAGAATTTTGCATAATTTGACCCCTAGTTGCCCATTTTGAGCCTAAAAGTGAAAATTTTTCCTTGAAACCTTTCATTGACTGATATTCTCTTAATGGTGAAAAAGTTGGAAATTTAGTGGAGCAAAAAAATAAAAAAGGACTTAAGAAAAATATGTATTGAATGCAAAGAAAAGCAAGAAAAAAAAAATAAAAATCAAAAGGATGATATTGAATGAATTCCAAAACGTCCATAAAAGTTCAAAAATTTGCTCTGTTAAATTTATAATGGTGATTTGAATCATTCATGACTGTTAAAGCCCTTTTGTATTCCATTTTTCTTGAAATTCCTACCTTAACAATACAACCCAAGGCCACGTTACAACCTTTGAAAAACCTTTAGACTTTGACATATTTTCTATCTAAACTGTGGAGTTTCTGGTTTATTAACAAGCTTATGGTAATATTTTTTGACTATGATGATCTGAGTGATACACAAACCATGAAACACTTTGAGTGAAAATTGAGAGAAAAGTATCCTCTGTCTTGATAATGAAAATTGATTCACATAAGAAAATTAATATTGGCATTTGAATAAATCTTTTTCTCTGTTTTAGATTCCTTAGTTTATTAAGCTTAGTGTTTTCTGTATTTTATCTTGTGAATATGGTGATTGCTTGAGGACAAGCAATGCTTTGGTTTGGGGTATTTTGATAAGTGTTTTATAACACAATAAATTAGATTTAGTTTACTTAAGATTTTAATCATTATGTACTGTATTTCCTTTATTTATTGTGATTTTTGCTTTCTTTCCACTGTATTCTACTCGGGTACTTTTATTTTGCAGAAATTAATAGATTTGGAATTATTGATGATCCATTTTAAGAATGAATGAATATAAATGGAAAATGGATTCAAGAACCCAAAAAGATGATCAAAGTGTCAAAGGATGAAAACAATCAAGAACCATGAGCTATACTGTCCAAAACGCCTCAAAAATGCAAGAAAACACTTCCAGGAAAGGGTAGGAATCGATTCACCCTTACAGGAATCGATTCCCATGTGAAACATAAGCTAGGAATCGATTCAAGGCTGTTGGGAATCGATTCATAGGGCTGGGAATCGATTCCCCCCTTATAGGAATCGATTCATTGAGGTTTGGAAGGCTGGGAATCGATTCATGAAGGCCAGGAATCGATTCATCATGCTGGGAATCGATTCCCACCTTTAGGAATCGATTCACACGCTGTTTTGAAGGCAAAAATCAACTGGAGGAATCGATTCATCAGTGAAATCATGCGCCGAATTATTGGAAACAACAAAAATACGCAAATTGAAGACAACTGGAACAGCTGGAAATCACATGCACCGAAAGTTTCCAACTTACAACGCGTTTTCTTAGCTGGCTTCCTCCCTTCCTTCGCCTATAAAAGGAGAAGCAATCCAAGCAGAGAACATCAAGATCCAGATCCAGATCCAAATTCCATTCTTCATCAGCTTCATTCCTTTCTTTCTCTTTCATTTTCTTTCTCTGTTTTATTTTCTTTCTCTTTTTATTTTCTTTTTCTTTCTTTTATTTTGTGTAAGAGTTGTGAGGATTGTGAAATTGAGTGTTCCAATTTGTAATTGGTGGAGGAATATTGCAACAAGGAAATACAGTGGTAAATTATTCTAAGCTTTTGGAGAAACCCGTAAGTCTTTATTTTTTACCATGTCTTGTATGTTTTATTTTTCCATTATTTATATGAATTTGAATTATTTCATGAGTAGCTAAATTAATTATCTTGGGATGAAGAGGGTATGATAATATTTTATTTTAATGTTATTTTGACTTGGAATTAAATAAATTTCTGTTTTCCATTTAGTTCAATTATGCTTAATGCTTTTAGTAATTCCTAACAAGAACCTAAATGATAAAACTGTATACTTACGGGTATATTAGTAAGTTCAGGTAATAAATAGAATCGAGAGATTTATTTTTACCAGAAAGCTTTGAACTAAACCTAAGATTTTTGAAATGCTTTTTGTGACCTCGGTAAAACCGTGAAAGTAATCAAAATTCTTTTGAGGAAATAAAAGGGATTTTCATAAAACGATAATGGGCCTTTCTGAGGATTAAGCAGCGCTTTCCATAGGTTAGGTACATTAATAGGATTCCGAGAGGAACATATTAATTAGCTTTTGGAAAATTCACCTTGGAAAACTTAAATCGATTCTTATTTATAAAAAGTTAAAATTCATTAAACATAAAATAGAGTCTTAATCCCCTGAAATCCCAAGATACTCTCAACTCTGATTTTTTTTAAGTATCAAGTAAATTTTGTTTCTAAATTTGGATTTTTAAATTGTGTTTTATTTTACAAAAATATTAAAAATCAATTGTGTGGATAATTAAATTTCAATATGCTGGTACTTTGAACACAGTCCCTGTGGAGAACGATAATCTTTTATATTACGCGACATAACCCGTGCGCTTGCGGGCCCTGTCACTGGGTCTGCCCATGTCAACTCCATAACAAAGTCAGCTAGAACTTGGGCCTTAATAGCTCCTCATGGCTCGTAAGAAACCTCAAACTCTGAAAGTTTGATTGACTACTTAATCATCCTGCCCACGAGGTTCGGCTTGCTCAGTACTGATCGGAGTGGCAAATCCGTTCTTACCAAAATTGGGTGTGCATGGAAGTACGACCTTAACTGTCATGAAGCCCAAACAACTACAAAAGCGGCCTTCTCAATCTTCTGGTACTGGCCCTCTACTCTTTGTAGCATCTTACTGGTGAAAAACCCATGTGAACACCTATTTCAGTCCGGTCAATTTTCACCAAGAATGGGGAATTTTTGTCACTGTCTTAGGCTCTGATTGATATCCACAAGTGAAAAGAATTCCCAAAAAAGAAAAAAAATCTGACTCAGAAATGATCATTTCTGAGTAAGAAGACTCGGAACGATCATTTCCGAGTAGGGGTCTCCGAGTGGGACATGGCTGAGTGGTTTGTCTCCGGGTAAGGTGTTCCCAAGTGGGCCTCAAGTGTGGGAGATATTTCCAAACAAAGAAAAGGCTCGGGGAAGGCCATTCCGAGTGAAATGAGACTGTTATGAGTGAGTATCCCTCAATTGGAGGTAATTCCGAAAGAAAGAAATCAGTTGTAGCTACTCCGAGTGGAAAAAAGGCCGGCTCCGAGTGAATATATCCGAGTGGTCAGATTCTCAAAATCCAAATTCTGATTGGAAAGAAGGCTAGCTCCGAGTGAATATATCTGAGTGGTCAGATTCTCAAAATCCAAATTCTGATTGAAAAAAAGGCCGGTTCCGAGTGAATATATCCAGGTGGTCAGATTCTCAAGTTCCAAGTCCTGAGTGAGAAGAAAGTCAGATTCCGAGTGAATGCACCCGAAGGATTGTTGAAGCTGAGTTTTAAATTCTGATTGGAGCATGAGGCTTACTCCCGAGTGAGTTGGTTCCGAGCAGAAGAGGCCACTGAATGATCACCTGTTGAATAAGGAGGTATCCGAGTGGTGTCATTCGGAGAAGATGGCATTTTCAAGCAAGGAAGGGTCCGACCGGGAATGAATCACCTTGGGGCAGAATCTCTCAATGTTTCAAACTAAGCCAGAGTGAGATTCCAAGGAAAGCACATCCGAGTGAGTTGGGGCAGAGACCTGTATTTCCGAGCAAAGCAAGGCTTGGACCTGGGAAGAACCTCTATCGGCCAGATTCTCTCAAGCTCCAATTTTGAGTGAAAGGTAAGGCCGATTCCCGAGTGAAAACAACCGAATGGAATGATTGACGACTGAAGGCAATTCCGAGTGAGAAGCCAGTCAGATTTCTGAATGAATATGTCCTTGTGGAGTGAAGAAAGAGTCGACTGAATGACTCCCAAGCAAATCCGAACAAGTTTCTCCGAGTGATTAAATTCCCTTGACATAGCCGAGTAAAACATTTTAGGAGGTGCCGATTGAACCATTCCAATGAAAACTTCCCGATTCTGAGTGGGTCACATGAGAAAGAAGGAAGGCATGACCCTGTGCCGAATGAGCCACTTTTCAATCGGTTCCGAGTCCCTCTTCAGTCAGTTCTGAGTCACCCTTCAAGTCAGTACCGAGTCACCATCAGTCAGTTCCGAGTCCCCCTTCAGTCAGTTTCGAGTCCCTCTTCAGTCAGTTCTGAGTCACCCTTCAGTCAGTTTCTGAGTCACTCTTCAACCAGTGCCGATTGAATCATTTGAACTTGTTCTCACTCTTCAATCAGTTCCGAGTCACACTCTTCATTCGGTTCTGAGTCACTCTTCAATCAGTGCTGATTGAATCATTTGAACTTGTTCTGAGTCACTCTTCAATCAGTTCCGAGTCACTTTTCCAAATAAATGTTTCATTCGGTTCCGAGTCACTTTTTAATCGGTTCTGATTGAATGTTTCAATCAGAATCGCTTTGCTCGTCCAGCTCTTCACAACCATAACACCGGCTCCATCACAACATCGACTCCATCCAATTCCACACCCACTCCATCCAATTGCACACCATTACACATGGGCTCCATCAAACAACAACAACACCGACTTTCCTCACAGCAACTACATCGTCCAGTAAAGCAATACCGAGCAAAGCTTTCACTCGGTCTTTTGTGTATGAACAGCACCTTTTCCACTCAGATTATTTCCCACTGTGGGTGGATACCGACTGATCCACTAAATCCGAGTCAGAAGGAGAATGCTGACTCCATATTTCCACTGATTGCCCTTGCTGACTTGGATCTCCACTATCCAAGTGGATCCTTGAATTATGGGGGGCGGCTCACAACAAGACAAAGGAAGAAAATAATAAAGAATTCCCACCAGCCTCCATTCCCTACGTTTGTCGAGATCCAGGCTGTTTCTCCAATACACCATCCAAGTTGATTTGCTAATTTTGTGCGGCGGCTGATAACAAACAAAAATTAAAATAAAAAGTTATTCATCAGCTGTTGTTCACCATAAAATCATTGGTAGCCAGGCTGTTCAAGCAATCAGTGCATACTTGAGGATTCCTATAAATACCCCAACGAAAGAGAAGAAAAGGATCCTGGAAGCCCTCATTCCTTCTCCTTAAACCCAACACCGTCCCTTTTCCCCTTCTCCACCCAACACCGTCCCCTCTCTCCTTCTCCACCCAACACCGTCCCTCTCCTCTCTCCACACTGTCCTTCTCCTTAAACCCAACACCGTCCCCTTTCTCCTTCTCCACCCAGTACCGTCCTTCTCCTTCTCCACCCAACACCATCCCTCTCCTCTCTCCATACTGTTCATCCTCCTCTTCCCACACCATTCTCGCTCTCTCCTAACCCACACTGTCCGTCCTTTACCTCTCTCCCAACCGCCCTTCACCTCTCTCCCAACACCGTCCTTCTCCTCTAAACCCCAACCGTCCTTTACCTCTCCACCCAACACCGTCCTTCACCTCTCTCCCAACCGTCCTTCTCCTTTAAACCGCAACACCGTCCTTCACCTCTCTACCCAACACCGTCCTTCTCCTCTAAATCCTAACCGTCCTTCACTTATCCACCCAACACTGTCCTTCACCTTTCTCCCAACCATCCTTCTCCTTTAAACCCCAACACCGTCCTTCACCTCTCTACCCAACACCGTCCTTCTCCTCTAAACTCCAACAGCGTCCTTCCCTTCACTACACCACCCAACTTCCCCACACAGCACCTCATCCCTTCACACCACACCGTCCTTCTCCTAAAATCCCTACCATACCTTTAGCTCCTCTTAAATCCATACCGTCCAAGCTCCTCCTAAATCCTCACCACACCATCCAGCCCCATAATTCAACAGAAGCTCCAATACCAGCTCTCTCTCTCTCTCTCTCTCGTCACACCGGTCCCAATCTGTCCCTCATTTTCTTTAATGCTTGTATTATTTGTTTTTTCTGTTAAAATTAATTGTTGTTCAATGGAACTGTTTCCTTTCCAATAAGTAATTAATTTTCATTGATCGGATTAGTTCCCCATCAAAAATCTGTTCCTCATTATCAGCATTCGTTATTATTTATTTTTCCATCAAAATTAATTAACTGTTAATTGATGAATCCATTTCCTTTTCAATTATTAATTAATTTCTGATAATTGAATCAATGGGTGTTTCATATATTTTATTATTTTCTTAAAAAAGAAGGAGCGAGTGTAATTTGGACGAGACGTCCTGTTAATCTCATGTAAAAATTTTGTGTTTATTTTTTGTTTATTTTTGTATATTTTGTCATTTTGTATGCTTTCTTTTCATGAAGAAGTTAAAATAATTTCTGGGTTAATTATAATACGCGCTATCATATTGAGGTAACCGTTTTTATAACGGACAGTTATGAGGTGTTAATACCTTCCTCACCTGTAATCAGACTCCCGAATCTGGAATTTTATTTTTTGACCAATGCTTTAATAAAAGGTTTTCCCGGTATTTTATCCTAAAAAATATTGGTGGCGACTACCTGTTTTTCTTTTCAGAAGGATTTCGTAACACGTTCACGATTTAAACAAACCAAAATCATTTTGAGGGTCGGCCGCGCCGCCGCGATCCCGGTCGCGACAACCCAACCAGGATTTAAACTTTTTAATCAAGAAAAGATTCTGAGTTAACAAGTATTTTGAGGCAGTAACATTGGTTTTTGAAGGCAATTTAACTGATTTAAGACCATGAAAATGAAGGAAATGAACTATTAAAATTTATTTACATGCTTGAATCCTTTTTTAATATGGAAGTATGCCCTATAACCCAGTGAGAAGGGAGAAATTTAAACACTGAGAGTCTCATTAGAACTTGCTAAGTTTGCATTGCCTAATTTTCTGGTTAACATTTTTCATAAGAAATTAAGCAAGGAAAAGATAAAGGCAATTTTGAAAAAAAAAATAACCCAAAGCCAAAAAGCTACCATAAAAAATATGCCCTATTCTTTGGTAGCCCACTTTTGAACCAAAAATTTTATTCCATAAAAACACCCTAACCCAAGCATGAGAAATAAACCTCCTACCTTATCAGCATGCTTAAATTTGATAAGAGCATAAAATATTTTTTCAAAAGAGTCATGAAAGAAAAAGAGGCAGAAAAAGAGAATGCTAAAAATAGTAAGTTCTCCAGAGATTCAAACAGAAATAGAGAACTAGAAAAAGTGAAATAAAGAATTTTGTAGCTCAAAAAGGATGAAACCTCATAAACTTCAAAAACGTTTCATAACTTATGCTCTTCCTTATGCATGCAGTTTGAACTCGAGAAAAACCAAGATTTCTTGATTAACCCAGCCTCATTACAACCCTTAAAAGACCTTTTGATCCTTACTGCTCTTATGAATTGATTTTGATTGGAAATGACTGGCAATGATAATTAGGCAGTTCTCATGATGAATGTGCGAACAGAAACCTGGTGAGAATCATGAGAGTTTCTTATTCTTAATTGGTTACTTGCCTTGTGAAAAATTGAATAGTGCATTGCATTTCAAAGGATTGGTATTGAGGATGTTATTTGCCTTAAGTTGAACTGAGAATATTGTCCTCCAAAATTCTATCTGCAATTGAATCTGATCTTATCGAATGCTTGATTTCCTTTCTAAACTTCTTTTACTTAAGGACAAGCAAAAGTCTAGGTTGGGGAGAGTTTGATAAGTATTATTATACATTGATTTAATACTTCAATTAAACTCATTTTTGGAAAGAATTTAACTGGTTTAGTAATTAATTAAGCATGATTTTTGTTGTACATAACACATTGTATAAAAGAACTAAATTTTCCAAATTATGAAGAAAGGTGTTCAGCATCCTCAAGAAACCAAGAAGAACCAGCACATCAAGCCAAGGACGCTTGAGCGTGGCATACTGCACGCTTGAGCGTGATCACGCTGCACGCTTGAGCATTCACGCTTGAGCGCAAGCCCGAGCTTGCTTAAGCGTGACCCTGGACATAACTAGCACGCTTGAGTGTAAGCTTTATGAATCTTAAGCGCAAAGAAGTGAAGACAATATAGCATCAGACCCCCCCCTTCACGCTTGAGCGCAAAAGGGGGACGTTTAAGCGTAAGCTCAAGCTCACCCAAGCGTGGAGCAAGCGTGGAGCAAGCATGCTGGACAGGAAGACCACGCTTAAGCGTGGTTAAGATAGCTTGAGCGTGACCATTGAGCTCAAGCGTGACTCATGCAGTATGGGATTTTTTTATTTAATATTCACCAATAGTGCGATACCAACTCAACCACCTTGAAGTGTTTCTGCATGTCTCTGAATATTCCTTCATGGGCATTATGCAAGTAGGAAAAGAAAGCTGAAGCATAATTACTATAAATCTGGTAGAAACAATCATTGAAAGGCATCATCTCCTTCATATCATCAAACATATCTCCTGCATCCCACCATTCATTATGTATTCATTTCCAATTTTTCTTAAGTGAAAATGCATAGCATGAGTAACTAATTTTCCTTATTGGGATTGGTTG
Organism: Clitoria ternatea; assembly: GCA_037962975.1. Taxonomy (NCBI): domain Eukaryota; kingdom Viridiplantae; phylum Streptophyta; class Magnoliopsida; order Fabales; family Fabaceae; genus Clitoria; species Clitoria ternatea. Next base: position 54,619,011 of record CM075671.1, read on the forward strand.
TAATCAAATTAAACCTGAACTAATGCTGCTGTAAGTTTTCAATTATGTTAATGAGATTTGATAGTTTCTGTAACATCCTAATTTAACAAAATGAAATAAACCCAAAGACGGGGAAATTTTTTTTTTCCGAAATTAAGTAAACCAAATGGTCTGCGAGGCAACCGGATAACAAAAGGGGCGGAGTGCAAAGGAGAACAAGGAAAATGAGATATCATCCACACGCATAAGGCAAATAACAGAAGGCTAAGACTGGAACCGGTCCGCTGGTTTAGTGTAACATAACAGCGCCAGGGCGGATTACATGGCATCGCTGGCTCGCTCAGGCGGGGTCTGGTAATGCAACAGTGGATGGAGGGAAGTCACAAAGAAAACTTTTCCACGAGTAACACTAGTCAATCAGTAGGAGGAATAGGTAAGGGGAAGGAGAAGGGAGATGTACATGTGCGGTAGTGGATTGTGGAGGAAAGGAGGGGTCCGAACTTATTCCGCCCAACTCAATTAGGTATGGCAACGCCTGGGCGGACTCAAACACAACGCCCAAGCCAGGGTCAACACCGTTGTTGGGGTCACATAGCGCCACAACGGAGAGGAAGGGTAATGGGGCGGCATCCCACACAGACAACTACTCGCTTCAGCGCGAGTCCTCACGCTTGGGCGAACCGCTCTAGCACCTCGGCGAGGTATGACTCCGCCCATGCGAATCCAACATAAGTCTTCCTAGCCCACACTCGTTGGAGCGAGTATATTGCTCGCTGAAGCGAAGAACTTCGCTCGGAAAATTGGGAAGTTAAGTCTCACTCGGCTTCTCCAAACCCAACCACTCTGGACACCGATCCTAACTCACTCGGACTTTACATCTTTTGCTCGGAATATCAATACCTTACACTTAGGATCCAATCCTCCCTAAACCTCCAATTGAACTCTTCTCACAGCAGGGAATCACTCGAGGTTTTCACTCGTCTTTCGTTCCTCCATTGTTAGAAGCATATTCAAGCTCTTTATTTCATCCTCTCCACCCCACACTTATCCCCACTGCTTACTCATAGTCACACCGGCCTCCTACACTCGGGATTTCATGCCTACATTCACTCGGAAGCCCTCATACGGTCCTCTCCCCGCTCAACCTCACTTACAGTATAGAAGAACACACAACACGTGCTTATATAAGCGAAAACATTCATATTTAATTACAAAACTTCACCATGAAATCTGTTACCCAAGTTGTCAGTTTTAACGTAAGAACTACAACCGAAACATGAGCCGGCCAAGGCTTAATAAAACGTTATACACAGCATTTACACAGATATACACATATACACATATAGACATATGTTCCAACAACACTTCGGATTCATTGTCCTGTGCTCGTCCTCCTTCATCCTTCTTTCCAAGAGATGTTCACTGAAAGTATAGCCACTGCAGGGGTGAGCTTTTTCATGTAAAATGACAATCAAAGACTCGGTATCAGTGTCAGCATGCACATTACATTCATTCTATTGGTTTCTAATCAATTAAAGTTAAACTCGACAAAGTGACCTTTAAGGCACACATATAACACACACAGGTATTTTCTGCACTCGAAGATCATTCATAACACTCCACACACGTTATACATACTTCTCTAATCAACCTCGTATTTACATGCATGACTGCGGATCTGACTCGAGTGATGACTTTCAGTTACAGTTTTCCCCTCTCTTGGCCCCTCGTCCTTCAGCTCTTCCCGCGTGGTACCGGCCTCCCATGGGCGTCTCGAGACTCCTCTCTAGCTCCTACGGCTACCACGAGCTCCCTCGGAATCTAGCCGGGGTCTGTAAGTGGAAGTCATTCTCTCGGGGCTCTTGACCTTCCAAGGGTCGCCCCACTCCTACACATGCAGCTAAATGCATCTACCAACAAGTGTCATCACATCACCAATATCTCCTTCATAACCATTGAGTGGGAACAGGTTCAATGCAACCTTTACTCACTTTATTATTTACACCAATATGATCAACCATCAGCAATTAAGTAATAGCATCTGACAAGTCAATCAAAACACATTCATACTTTCATGCATATCATTCATTATTATCCATGCTAACATACTACTTTACCACCATCTAAATCACAAGCATTTATGGTTCAATCACTATAAAACACACGGGATTCAGAATCTCCAATCATGCATAGGATCCAATCATCACAACCACATGCACATACACTCAAGCAGAACATTCATCCGGTACCGTTCGTGGACCATGCATTTAACATGCAAGCACCCCCTACCTACGAAAGGGACTCCAAGAAGCTCTTCTGCTCTTCGATGTTGAATCTGACGCCCTTCTACTGATTCGTTCAGCCTTCCTTCACTCGGTCGTACTCTTTACTTGGTCCGGAGTCGAGGTGTCGTTCTTTCTCTGCTCCAACGATTGCCCTTCACCCGACAAGGCTCTGACCTTCTTCCCGTACTGTCGTCGCGACGAACAGAAACAGGGGAAACAGAGGAAGATGGAGACGAAGAAGAAAAGAGAGAAAGTGGAGTAGTGGAAGAAGTCGTTCTTGCACCCACGGTGATACTGAATACGCACCTATATACGCATGCGAGGGAAAGGAGTGGGATGGGAAAGTGTGAGTCGCAGTCCACTCACACCTTCCACCCATCACAGACAGCCACGTCCCATTAATTAAGCCCATTAATCTCATCATTAACTCTCAGGCTATACTGATTATGACTAATTAATTCTTTACTTTCAATTTTCTTATTATTAAATTTTTTATTCGGTATCTAACTTCAAAACTGGGATGTTACAGTTTCTATATTTCATTTTACCATTAATGCCAGAAAGTACTTGATCACTATTTTCTTGTTTTAAGTTTTCTTAAGTATACTGGGAAGTAACTTTTAAGAGCAGATCTGAACGAAATACTCGTTGTGAGTAGCTGACCAGGGATGGCATCTAACGCAATGAACATCAAAACAATCGATCGGTAATGCTGGAATGGTTTCAAAGTGACTGAGGGATCAGTGGTTTGAAATCATTCTTATGAATTTTATAGTCGAGGGATCAATACAAATGACTTTGATTGTGACGTAGAAATTATCATTTCAAGTTACATGCATGCAAAATTTATTTAGCTTACGAAAGGTGCGATGCGATGAAACCAATCCCAGTTTTCCAAATCAGAACTTTACCTCAAACACTTTACTGCTATTATTCAATACTTGCTGTTTACTTTATATTCATTCTTTTGCACAACAAAATCCAAACAAATCTTTTGTTAAAATCAATTCAAGAAGTAAGATCTTTAAACAAACACCTCCTCAGTGGAACGACATCTATACTATACTACAATCACTGTTTTTAAACTTGGCACAAACATTCCATTGAAGTTGTATTATACAAACTTGATTCTCTTTTCTTGAACACTTCGTTTCCCTTGTACGATCTATAAAAATAAGATACCAAGTTTTGGCGCCGCAGCCGGGGAGGTGATTTAAGTTTGAATATTTTAGCATCGAATTGACAAGACTCTGTAAATAAATTTCATTTGTTTGCATTTTCATTTTTTTTAGTGTGATAACATTGCTAGAGTAAGTGCTTGATTTATGATCTTGAGAGGACAGGGACCAAAAGAACAACTTGCTTTTGATCCAGAAATAGATAGGCTCGTCAAGAAAATCAAGAAAGCCAAGCAAAAGCATAACTTCCACACAGGAGAAACTTCCTCTGACATAATGGCGGATGTCAATAGCAACAATCAAAATCCACCAAGGAGAATACTGGGAGATTACACTTTACAACAAAGATCCAGACATTACTCAAGCATTGCTATTCAAAACACAATAAGGGCTATAGAAATGAAACCTACTTTTCTTAGTTTAATTAGTTCCCACTAATTCCATGGAATTACAAGTGAAGATCCATATACTCACTTGGCCACATTCTATGAATTAGTAGGAACAATGGGCTTTGAACAGGAAATAATTGAAGCTGCATATCTAAGACTATTTCCTTTTTCTTTAGCAGGTAAAGCAAAGGAATGGCTCCAATCTCACCCAAATCAAAGCTTGAATAGTTGGGACACTATGGAAGAGAAATTCCTACATAAATTCTTCCCACCATCCAGATTTATCAAAGCCAAATCAGACATGACAACATTCAAACAAGGGCAAGATGAACCCTTCTATGAAGCATGGGAACGCTTCAAATCTCTGTTGAGAAAATGTCCAAATCATGGCTTGAAAGATATTGCCCAACTGAATATCTTCTATAGTGGACTGAAAGCAGACACCAAAATGATACTGGATGCAGCAGCTGGAGGCACTATGATGATGGTGGATGCAGAACAAGCTACAAGAATCATTGAAGCATTATCATCCACTGATTACCAAGCCCAGCATGATAGAACACAAGTCCAGAAGAAGGGAATATTGGAACTGAATACAACAAATGCCATTTTAGCTTAAAATAAAATTTTGACTCAGCAAATTAAAGCTCTAACACAGTAAATCGCAAAACTCCCACAATAATTACATGTAGTATAAACCTCTACAAACAATCAACAATCACAATTGAACTGTGACTTTTGTGGAGGGGAACATTAGAATGGACACTGTCAAGGAGAGTAAGGAGACTAACCCATCCTCTATATGAATAGTCAAGGTAAGCAGGGTAACTTCAATAACAATGCTTATTCTAATAATTTTTTGCAGGGATGGAGAAATAATCAAAATGGTGGATGGAAGCAGGAGGCAAGCACTTCTAATAGACAACAACCTTATCAACAAGGTCCTTCCTTGACAGAAAGAACATCAAAACTAGAGGACACTCTAGAAAAATTCATGCAAGTTTCAATCACCAATCAAAAAAAACACTAATGCTTCAATAAGAAATCTGGAGACTCAAGTGGGGCAATTGGCTCAGCAAATTGCAGAACATCATAACTCTCAATTTGGAGCTAATACCCACCCAAATCCAAAGGAGCAATGCAAAGCAATCACAACAAGAAGTAGAAAGGTCATTGGACAACAAGAAGAAAAGGGCGAAAAAGTGGAAGAGAAGAATTGTAAAAAAACAAGAGAGAAAGTCAGTGAAGAGTAAAACAAAAAGAATGATGATGAGGATGAAGTTGAAAAAAAGAAAGAAATAAAAGAAGGGAAGAAGAAGGTAGACGACCCAACACCACAGCTGAAAAGTTTGCCGTATCCAAAGAACCCTTCAAAGATTGACAAGGAGAGGCAATATGCAAGATTCATGGACATCTTCAAAAGGTTACAAATAAACATACCTTTTGTGGAAGCCATGGAGCAAATGCCAATGTACGTAAGATTCATGAAGGAGCTGTTAACAAAGAATAAAAGATTTTCTGAAGAAATAGTGGAACTCGCAGCAGGATGTAGTGCCATTATTCAAAAAGCATTGCCTCAGAAAACAAAAGACCCAAGGAGTTTCACAATTCCAGTAACTATTGGTACTTTACCAGTAGGAAAAGCACTTTTAGACTTGGGAGCTAGCATTAACTTAATGCCCCTCTCAATGCTAAAAACAATCAAAGATCTTGAGGTGAAACCAACACGAATGACCCTCCAACTCGCTGATCGATCTATGAAGTTTCCATACGGCATAGCAGAGGATGTGCTGGTACGAGTTGACAAATCTATGTTCCCTGTAGATTTTGTCATTATGGACATTGAAGAAGATGCATAGGTACCTCTCATTTTGGGGAGACCCTTCATGAAAACTGCAAAGGTGATTATTGATGTGGACGATGGGAAGCTAAAGGTTAGAGTGCAAGATGAGGAAGTAGATTTCAATATATTTGATGCAATAAAGTACCCAGCAGAAAAGCAGCAGTGCTTCAGAATCGACATTGAAGAAATAGCCATCAGAGAACAATCCAATGAATTGCTCAACAAAGATCCACTGGACGAGTTAATGGCAGACACTGAACAAAGTGGAAAAATAATAGAAGAAAATTTGAAGAACTTGGAGGAGGATAAGCATGACATCCAGAAAACAATTCATTATGAGAAGCTGCCAGAAAAAGCAAAAGAAGTCATAGCATCAAAAGTGGAGCTAAAGGTATTGCCCTCACACTTGAAATACATTTTTCTTGACGAAGATGGTCAAAAGCCTGTTATTATTAATAGGCAATTGTCAGAATCAGAAGAAAAACAATTAATTCAAGTATTAAAGGAGCACTCAACAGCAATTGGTTGAAAACTAGAAGACTTAAAAGGAATAAGCCCAGCCTACTGTATGCACCACATATACATAAAATAAGAATTCAAACCAATTGCCCAGCCGTAGAGACGTTTGAATCCAACCATGAAGGAAGTAGTAAAAGGGGAGGTAATTAAGTTACTTGAAGCTAGTATAATTTATCCAGTATCTGATAGTTCTTGGGTGAGCCCTATGCAGGTCGTTCCAAAGAAGGGAGAAGTAACCGTCATACAAAATGACAAGAATAAATTGATTCCCACAAGGACAGTCACTAGATGGAGAATATGCATTGACTACAGAAAGTTAAACACAGCAACTAGGAAAGATCACTTCTCTCTACCCTTCATGGACCAAATGCTGGAAAGGCTTACAGGACAAGCATACTATTGCTTTCTGGATGGATACTCAGGTTATAACCAAATAGCTGTTGCACCAGAAGATCAAGAAAAAATAGCATTCACATGTCCCTTTGGGGTGTTTGCATACAGAAAAATGCCTTTTGGGTTATGTAATGCCCCTACAACATTTCAAAGGTGCATGTTAGCTATTTTCTCAGATTTAGTGGAAAAATACATTGAAGTCTTCATGGATGACTTTTCGGTTTTTGGACCGTCATTTAATCAATGCTTGGAAAACTTGAGTATAGTATTGGAGAGATGTGTGAAAACCAATTTAGTTTTAAATTGGGAAAAGTGTTACTTTATGGTTACTGAAGGAATTGTGCTGGGACATCAAATCTCCAAAAGAGGCATTGAAGTGGACAAAGCCAAAGTGGAAGTAATTGAGAAGCTGCCACCACCAGGGAATGTGAAAGGAGTGAGAAGCTTTTTGGGCCATGCAGGATTTTATCGAAGGTTCATCAAAGACTTCTCCAAAATCACAAAGCCTTTGAGTAATCTCTTGAACAAAGACACTCCCTTTATTTTTGATGATTCTTGTCTACATGTATTTGAAACTTTAAAACATAAATTAATTTGTGCACCTGTGATAGTTGCTCCTGATTGGGAGTTAGATTTTGAAATAATGTATGATGCCAGTGATTATGCCATCGGGACCGTATTAGGACAAAGGAAGGAAAAAGTTTTTCAAGTTATACACTATGCTAGCAAAGTTTTGAACCCTACCCAAATAAATTATCCAACAACAGAAAAACAGTTGTTAGCAATAGTGTATGGCCTGGAAAAATTTAGACCTTATCTGATTGGATCCCAAGTCACTATTTTTACTGACGATGCTGCTATTAAATATCTGCTGAATAAACCTGACTCTAAGCCTGGGCTAATTAGATGGATCTTGCTAATGCAAGAATTCAATCTAGTGATCAAAGACAAAAAGGGCAGTGAAAATTTTATTGCAGATCATTTGTCTTGCCTTGTTAACAAGGAAGTCATGCTACTGCAACCAGAAGTGAATGAAGAATTCCTTGATGAGAAGCTACTGATGATAAAGGAAAGGCCATGGTTTGCAAACATGGCAAACTTTAAAGCCGCAGGGGTGTTGCCTGAGGATCTTTTATGGCAACAAAAGAAAAAGTTTCTAAAGGATGCAAAACATTTCATATGGGATGATCCATACCTGTTTAAACTTAGATCAGACCATATTTTAAGGAGATGTATATCCTAAAAAGAAGCTAACAACATCTTATGGCACTGTCATAGCTCCTCATATGGAGGACAGTTCAATGGGGAGAGGACTGCAACTAAGATCCTCCAATCAGGTTTTTATTTGCCATCATTGTCTAAAGATGCTAATGTTTTTATGCAGCATTGTGATGTATGTTAGAAAATAGGTAGCATATCAAAAAGGAACAAAATGCCACTAACTCTCATTCTTGAAATAGAAGTCTTCGATTGTTGAAGTATAGACTTTGTTGGACCTCTACCTACTTCATTTTCTAATGAGTACATTGTTGTAGCAGTGGACTATATATCAAAGTGGGTTGAAGCCTTGGCCTGTGTTAGAGCTGATGCCAAAACCGTTATCAAATTCCTCAAGAAAAACATTTTCAGCAGGTTTGGCACTCTAAGGGTACTGATAAGTGACGGAGGTTCTCATTTCTGCAACACTCAACTTCAAAAGTGTCTGGAACACTATGGAGTAAAGCATAAGGTAACCTCTCCATACCACCCTGGAACACCTTATTATTTGCAACTAATAATTCTAAAAATATGAGAAAATTTTTCACAAAAACAGTCACGTAACATTTGATATAGAAGGGAGCAGGCAAGGGGGGAAAACAAAGAGCATTCACACGCATATGGCGACCTACAGAGAAGCTAAGACTGGGACCGGCTCAATGGGTTTGTTCGCTTAGACATCATCCAGGCAGATTACACAACACCGTTTGTTCGCTTAGACATCGTCCAGGCGGAGTATGGTAATGCAACAGCGGATAGAGGGGATTTCACAAGGAAGCTTTCCTTCGAGTAACACTGGTCACTCAATAGGAGGAAATAGCTAAGGGAAAGATGTTAATACATTCACACGCGTAGCACTTGGTGGAAGGGCGGAGTTCGAATCATCCTACCTGACTAGGCGGGGTATGTTTATCCTGGGCGGACTCTATGGCGAAGGTGACCTGCTCAACCTTTGTCTCACACCGCCTAAATGACGTGTGGCAATGCAACATCAGACGTGAAACTCTTCAAGTAAACCTTACATTAGCGTCTATTCGTTCCTACGGGCTGATCCTTTCTCAGAGAACTCTAGGCGTTCAGCTTCAGAAGACAGATAAAGGAAGAAGACGGGAGATATACACATGCAGGAGTAGTTTATGAAGGAAAGAGGAAGTGATTACACCGCCGTCCAGTTCGGCAAGGCACAACAACACCTGGACGGACTACTTCACAACATTCACTTACTCAAGCGATGTCCAACACCGCCCAGCGAGACATAATAGTGCTACAACGGAGGAGGAAGGTACATAGGCGGAATCTCGAATTGATATCTACTTGCTTCAGCATGTTTCCACGCACTTGGGCGAACCGTCCTAGTTACTTGGGCGAGGTATGACACCGCCTAAGCGAGGTCAGCACGACGCCTCTCCAACACAACACAAAGTAATTTCTCAATCGGATATGGACAAGGGTTCACTCGATAAATCCTCACGCTCGTACTTCACTCAGAAAAACGGGAAGTTACAAGGTACGTATGCGGTAGTAGGTTGTGGAAGAAGGAAGAGTCTAAACCTATTCCGCCCAACTCAACTAATTATGACAACGCCTGGGCGGACTCAACCACAACGCCCAAATCAGGGGTCAACACCGGGGTCTAGATTGCATTAGCATCACAACGGATAGGAAAGGTAATTGAACGGTGTCCCATTCTAACAACTACATCGCTCCAGCGCGAGTCCTCTCGCTTGGGCGAAATGTCCCCATACTTCGGGCGGGGTACGACTCCGCCCAACGTATCCGACATAAGTTTTCCTAAGACAATTCTCAATTCACTCTGACTTGGCTATAGCCTGCTCAATCATATTGTCCCTGCGCATCTATTAGAACACAATTATGAAACAAGGTAGCACATAGCATCACACACACAAAACCATACATCCATATATATACAGAAGAGTATATGTCAATATTTACATCACAAAATCGGATTTCTCCTTGTCCATAAAGTTCTATTCATCCCAAAACATTAACATCCGATATGAGCCAGTCAGGGCTTAATCTAACAACGCCTTAATTAAGCCTTCCAAATGCATCAGCACTCCGCCCAGCATCCCAGCTCTGCTTCTGATCCTCCTCTCGAGAGACATTCACTGAAAATGGCCACTGCAGGGGTGAGCTTTTACATGTAAAATGATACTCACAGACTCCGTATCAGCGTCAGTACACGCTCCTGCTATCATTCAACCTTTCTCAAGTAACCAAGTTCTTACAGTTCAAACAACATTCATGACACACATAATACACAGAGTTTATTCCACATCCATATATATATTCATGCATTCAAAATCATACACATGTACATACATAAATTTATACACCACCACAATCGGCCTTATTTCTATATGCATGCCTGCGGATCCGACTCGGGTAAAGACTCTCAGTTACGGTCCCCTTTTCTTCTGGCCCCTCGTCCCTCAGCTCTTACAAGGTGGCACCGGCCTCCCCACGGCGTCTCGAGACTCTCTTCTCTAGCTCCAACGGCTACCACGAGCACTATTGGGATCTAGCCAGGGTTGGTAACTGGAATTTCCCTTGGGGTTCTTGACCTTCTATGGGTCACCCCACTCTCACTCATGCAACTAACACATTCATTATTACACATCATCGCGCCATGAACACCTTCGCCGTAGTCATTAAGCAAGAACGGATTTCCCACATTACTCGTAATCATTCAGTCAATCACACCAGCGCATGTTACAATCGGTCATCAGACTAACAACATTAAGCAATCCAATTAAGAGCATGCACATACATATTTTTCATAGTGACAAGAAAATAGATCCATGCATATCATCCATCATTATCATCCACTAACAGGCTACACCATCGCCACAAAAATCACTATCAAAATCTTAAATCATGCATCAGTTTTAATAATTATGAATACATGCACACACACACACACCCACACTCAGCAGTATGTTCATCCGGTACCGTTCTTAGACCATGCATTCGACATGCAAGCGCCCCCTACCTTTAGAAGAACCTCAGAAACCTTTTCCGTTCTTGTCGTTGGGTCTGATGTCTTTCTCCTGGTTCGTTCGGTCTTCCTTGGCTTCGTCGTATCCTGCGCCTGATTCTGGGATGGAGTGTGGTCCGTTCTCCAGTACTGCAACCAAGATCTCCAGGAGCGAAGAGTAAGATAGAAGAAGAAGAAAGATGGAGACGAAGAGAGGAAAGTAGAGGATGAAGTGACGGAGGAGGGAGTCTGAAGAAATAGTAAGTGTGTTCATCACCAAAGGCTCACGTTTTATATATATATGTATATGCGCACAAGTAAGAGAAGAGTGGGATGGGAGAGTGTGAGCTCAGCAGCCACGTGCACTCCACCCCATCCCCTGACCACCACCATTTTCATATTTTAATAGCTTAAATCTACTTGGTTATATATAATTAACAGTTATTTTCTATTTAAAATCAAATCTTAATGGTTTATTCTTCATTCGGCATTTAATTTCAAAACTGGGATGTTACAGTTCTCCCCCACTGAAAAAGAATTTCGTCCCCGAAATTCAGTCGGCACTCACCTAGGTAAACAACATCACCGACCCCCAAAAATACCCACTCCTTACCGATTCCTCTCGGTTTAAACACTCAGGTTTTTAAATTCTGACCACAAGATTTCTTCCTTACACCAGAATGAACGCTCAAATGGGCTTCCATGTGCTCCAGTCAGTACCATTTACTAGGGTTTAATTCGCACAGGCACCACGCTCGGCGTTGAAATCTTAGGTTCCTATCCATGTTTTTGGCTAAACTCACTCACTCGGAGTCTCATTTTCGTCCAGAAGGACTTTTCTCCAGGAAGATCACTCGGTTGGACATCACAAGGGCATTAAGAATTCTACACTCGGCATCTTTCTTCGTAGAGTCATCCCACATGGTTCCACTCTACACGGAAGGGTTACACTCTGAGACACACCACTCGAATCTCCCCTTACTCAGAATGTTTCGCTCGGATACTATCCTCTTAACTTAGTAATGGCACTCTCTATGAGGTTATACTTGGAACACTCTAGTCCTCACTCAGCAATGCTTCCTCATAAGACTTCACTCGGAATTATCCCTACTTTTACACTCTCGGACTACACTAATTCCCTTCCCAAGCAAATCCTCACTTTGTAATGTAGTTTGGTTTAAAAAAAAAAAAGAATCTGTTTTTCCTCTTTAGGCTTACAATACCACTCGGTTAATCTTATAAAACTTACAATTTCAGTGACAGATTGACCGCCTTTCTCATCCCAGTAATTAACCAACTTTTTAGTAGCTAATCCGTACCCGACGTCCTCTAATCCACTCGGAGGCAGACATACTAAGGTCAAACAACTCCCTATCTTCATTCTGATACATAACTATATAATACTTACTTAATATAACTCTCATAATCACTCAGGACCGCCTGAAAGACTCACCATCACCATACGTAGTTACAGCTTCACTTGCCTGACTCATGAATTGTTGCATCCAACTTATAGGATGACGTCTCATTCCTATAGGGTTTCAACAATTACATGGTCACTGCAACGTGTACGCTACCACATTACCTATGGCAGGAAGAGTCATCTCAGAGCAGCATACCTCACACGAACCGGACTTCACCCAACTAATATAAATTCACGCGGTAGTTAATGGCAGTTCACACATATAAGTAATACACCCACTCTAACATCATGTATCAATAATCATGAAAATTATTCATCACTTCTGTAAAACAGTTGATGGCAATACAACAATCGGCTCCTAGCCCATACCGAGTAATTATTTCCTCTAATCCTATTCAACACAAAATCATGGCTCGGATTAAATTCTCAATCCCCAGTAATGTGATGACATCACTCACTCGGGTTCATGCAATTCATTCAGGTTTAAGCAATTCACAATCACATACCACGAGCTTCAGCAACAGCACTGATGTACATACAGACACTCAATCAGATGTCACACCAATTATTCATGGTTATATCATGGTTTACTACAGCATACATCATAATCATAACACACATTGCACTTGACATATACATACGCCCATCCAATCAGATTTACCCAAATCAATTTCCAACCACATTAAGGGTTTCATTCACAATATTATACTCACACATTCACATAGTTCACACCAAGCTCATTCATTCTCATAAGTGTACGCACAGTCATTCAATCAGAAATTGCACTATAACATACATTCTTAATTATAACATTGCATCACACTTGGCAACAGCATCAATACATGTACATTCATTCAGTCAGACTTCATTCATACAACATCATCAGGTCGGAAACTACTCAAATCATTCAAATCCATGCAAATCATGTCACCCTCAATAATAATACTCTCATACACATGTAGTCATGCAGCCGGCGAATCAGATGTATACGATGTGTTCACCAGGAGTCCAACTCCAATGCACTCGGTGTTTGCCTTGGGTCCAACCCAAGGACTTTCATTAAGCATCCAATGCTCATGCTCCAAGCATGGCCTCGAGTCCAGCTCAGAGGTCTTTTAGGATTAGTCTCAGAATCCTCAATATCCCACGCATTCATCTGATTGCCCATTCGGAAGAGCATTCGACGCTGATACTTTCCATTATAAATCACATACAGCTCTTATTCGTTGACTCACAGCATAAATCGCTCGGCATTCTCATTCACACATATATATATATCCTTTAGACAGGCATCATCACAACGGTTTACAATTAATGGCTATCATACTATCCGGGTGTTGCATGCATCACTAAGCAATCACACACAGATCACCTATTTCAATCATCAACAACTATCATATTTCGAATATGGAGCAATACATAAAAGCACTTCACCCAGAATCTCTCCAGGATAAATATATCCATCAATCATTCACTCAGTTATCATAGACCAGGAATCAAGACTCTATCATGATCTAATTATTCAATCAGGGTTCACACCTAGTCACCTATATCATATATCACGCAAGGTTCATGTGCTAGGTTACCAAAATATCCGTCACAATTAGCATTCGGCAGCAATGGTGACACTCCTATTTTACAAGTATTCAGTCAGTATTCATAGAATTATTAGCATGCATTCGTGGACGGAGTTGCATAATCACTAAACAGTTTACAACGCCACAATCCAGGAGTCGCATGCATCATTACGCAATCATGATACAGCTACCAACACATCTCACACACAACACATCACATGATAATCATTCAAACCTCAACGAGCTACTACGCAATTGTTCTACTCGGCTCAACAACTCGTAAGGTTAATAAACCATCAGATTTAGAATCCCTAAGGGGTCATTATTCCTATTGGTCTAGCATTTAGCCATCACTCCCTTGGTTTCCTCAATCGCCACTGAGACGCAACCCCAATTTTAACATACTTCCGACCTCACCTTCACTCACTTATTACACACCCAGATTTTCAACCTAGGAACTACAACCTATCCCTTATACTGCAAATCACATTCTTCATATATCATTCATTTATCACACGTTCACATTTCTCAACAAGGCACAAGCGTACAACCACACCATTCATAGTCAGCATATACCCATTTCAACAGAGAATCATAACATATATCATCACCTGAGTCATAATTGGACAGGTATCAACATACAATAGAATATCATAAGCAATCTAGGACAAACTTGGCATAATATACTCAATCGCCCACAAACAGTAGGCAAACCTTGGCCATGGACCTTTTGGTCTGCTCTGATACCAAAATGTAACACCTTATTATTTGCAACTAATAATTCCAAAAATATGAGAAAATTTTTCACAAAAACAGTCACGTAACATTTGATATAGAAGGGAGCAGGCAAGGGGGGAAAACAAAGAGCATTCACACGCATATGGCGACCTACAGAGAAGCTAAGACTGGGACCGACTCAATGGGTTTATCGTAACACACCAGCACCAGGGCGGATTACACAACACCGTTTGTTCGCTTAGACATCGTCCAGGCGGAGTATGGTAATGCAACAGCGGATAGAGGGGATTTCACAAGGAAGCTTTCCTTCGAGTAACACTGGTCACTCAATAGGAGGAAATAGCTAAGGGAAAGATGTTAATACATTCACACGCGTAGCACTTGGTGGAAGGGCGGAGTTCGAATCATCCTACCTGACTAGGCGGGGTATGTTTATCCTGGGCGGACTCTATGGCGAAGGTGACCTGCTCAACCTTTGTCTCACACCGCCTAAATGACGTGTGGCAATGCAACATCAGACGTGAAACTCTTCAAGTAAACCTTACATTAGCGTCTATTCATTCCTACGGGCTGATCCTTTCTCAGAGAACTCTGGGCGTTCAGCTTCAGAAGATAGATAAAGGAAGAAGAAGGGAGATATACACATGCAGGAGTAGTTTATGAAGGAAAGAGGAAGTGATTACACCGCCGTCCAGTTCGGCAAGGCACAACAACACCTGGACGGACTACTTCACAACATTCACTTACTCAGGCGATGTCCAACACCGCCCAGCGAGACATAATAGTGCTACAACGGAGGAGGAAGGTACATAGGCGGAATCTCGAATTGATATCTACTTGCTTCAGCATGTTTCCACGCACTTGGGCGAACCGTCCTAGTTACTTGGGCGAGGTATGACACTGCCTAAGCGAGGTCAGCACGACGCCTCTCCAACACAACACAAAGTAATTTCTCAATCGGATATGGACAAGGGTTCACTCGATAAATCCTCACGCTCGTACTTCACTCAGAAAAACGGGAAGTTACAAGGTACGTATGCGGTAGTAGGTTATGGAAGAAGGAAGAGTCTAAACCTATTCCGCCCAACTCAACTAATTATGACAACGCCTGGGCGGACTCAACCACAACGCCCAAATCAGGGGTCAACACCGGGGTCTGGATTGCATTAGCATCACAACGGATAGGAAAGGTAATTGAACGGTGTCCCATTCTAACAACTACATCGCTCCAGCGCGAGTCCTCTCGCTTGGGCGAAATGTCCCCATACTTCGGGCGGGGTACGACTCCGCCCAACGTATCCGACATAAGTTTTCCTAAGACAATTCTCAATTCACTCTGACTTGGCTATAGCCTGCTCAATCATACTGTCCCTGCGCATCTATTAGAACACAATTATGAAACAAGGTAGCACATAGCATCACACACACAAAACCATACATCCATATATATACAGAAGAGTATATGTCAATATTTACATCACAAAATCGGATTTCTCCTTGTCCATAAAGTTCTATTCATCCCAAAACATTAACATCCGATATGAGCCAGTCAGGGCTTAATCTAACAACGCCTTAATTAAGCCTTCCAAATGCATCAGCACTCCGCCCAGCATCCCAGCTCTGCTTCTGATCCTCCTCTCGAGAGACATTCACTGAAAATGGCCACTGCAGGGGTGAGCTTTTACATGTAAAATGATACTCACAGACTCCGTATCAGCGTCAGTACACGCTCCTGCTATCATTCAACCTTTCTCAAGTAACCAAGTTCTTACAGTTCAAACAACATTCATGACACACATAATACACAGAGTTTATTCCACATCCATATATATATTCATGCATTCAAAATCATACACATGTACATACATAAATTTATACACCACCACAATCGGCCTTATTTCTATATGCATGCCTGCGGATCCGACTCGGGTAAAGACTCTCAGTTACGGTCCCCTTTTCTTCTGGCCCCTCGTCCCTCAGCTCTTACAAGGTGGCACCGGCCTCCCCACGGCGTCTCGAGACTCTCTTCTCTAGCTCCAACGGCTACCACGAGCACTATTGGGATCTAGCCAGGGTTGGTAACTGGAAGTCATTTCCCTTGGGGTTCTTGACCTTCTATGGGTCACCCCACTCTCACTCATGCAACTAACACATTCATTATTACACATCATCGCGCCATGAACACCTTCGCCGTAGTCATTAAGCAAGAACGGATTTCCCACATTACTCGTAATCATTCAGTCAATCACACCAGCGCATGTTACAATCGGTCATCAGACTAACAACATTGAGCAATCCAATTAAGAGCATGCACATACATATTTTTCATAGTGACAAGAAAATAAATCCATGCATATCATCCATCATTATCATCCACTAACAGGCTACACCATCGCCACAAAAATCACTATCAGAATCTTAAATCATGCATCAGTTTTAATAATTATGAATACATGCACACACACACACCCACACTCAGCAGTATGTTCATCCGGTACCATTCTTAGACCATGCATTCGACATGCAAGCGCCCCCTACCTTTAGAAGAACCTCAGAAACCTTTTCCGTTCTTGTCGTTGGGTCCGATGTCTTTCTCCTGGTTTGTTCGGTCTTCCTTGGCTTCGTCGTATCCTGTGCCTGATTCTGGGATGGAGTGTGGTCCGTTCTCCAGTACTGCAACCAAGATCTCCAGGAGCGAAGAGTGAGATTGAAGAAGAAGAAAGATGGAGACGAAGAGAGAAAAGTAGAGGATGAAGTGACGGAGGAGGGAGTCTGAAGAAATAGTAAGTGTGTTCATCACCAAAGGCTCACGTTTTATATATATATGTACATGCGCACAAGTAAGAGAAGAGTGGGATGGGAGAGTGTGAGCTCAGCAGCCACGTGCACTCCACCCCATCCCCTGACCACCACTATTTTCATATTTTAATGGCTTAAATCTACTTGGTTATATATAATTAACAGTTATTTTCTATTTAAAATCAAATCTTAATGGTTTATTCTTCATTCGGCATTTAATTTCAAAACTGGGATGTTACACACCCTCAAGCTAATGGTCAACTGGAAGTATCCAACAGAGAGATCAAGAGGATACTAGAAAAGATGATCGGCCACAACAGGAAGGATTGGTCCTTAAAGTTGGATGATGCTTTATGGGCATACAGAACAGCCTACAAAGCACTAACTGGATTTTCACCTTACTAGTTGGTGTATGGAAAGAATTGCCATCTTCCAGTAGAGCTTGAACACAAGGCATTCTGGGCAATGAAAATTCTCAATTATGACCCAAAGGCATCAGCTCAAGATAGAAAAATTCAGATGCACAAGTTAGAAGAATGGAGGATGGATGCCTATGAATCATCAAGGATCTATAAGGAGAAAATGAAGGCTTACCATGACAGACACATTATGAAAAAGAGTTTTTACCCAGGACAATCTGTGCTCCTTTTTAATTCAAGGATAAAATTGTTTCCAGGAAAACTAAAATCTAAATGGTCAAGACCATTCATTGTGAAGGAAGTAAGATCTTATGGGGCCATTGAATTACAAGACCCAAAATCTGAAAGAACCTGGGTTGTAAATGGTCAAAGGCTTAAGCCTTATTTAGGAGAAGAGGTGGAGAAGGTCACCACCATCATTCAACTGACAGATCCATGATCAAGCAAATCAGGCGTCAAGCTAATGACGATAAACAAGCGCTTATTGGGAGGCAACCTAATCTTCTTTGTTTCTATCTCTTTTTCATCCCTTTGATTGTTCTTTTCTGTTGTAATTAAAATTTTCTTTCATTGTAGATCACTAATCACAAACATTTCAAGTGTCAAAACATCATGTACGTTTAAGCTCAACTATGTACGCTCAAGCATGACCAATTCAAAAGATCAAAAGGAAGTAAAGCATCAGAGTCCTCATGCTTAAACGAGGTAATACTCGCTTAAGCGAGCAAAGGAAAATGTGGCTCTGTCCTGAAATCGCTTAAGAAAATCACTCAAACACTCAAGCGAGACAAAGAAAGCATCAGGGGAGTCACCACACTCAAGCGTGGATAAATCTTGCTCAACCGAGTCCAGGTAAAACAATCCTTGTCCATAATGCATGCTTAAAGCGTGAGAATAATGCTTACAGCGTGGCAACACTATCAGAAAGTACAAAACTCTCAAACCCGATCACGCTTAAAGTGTAACATGTTGCGCTTAAGCGAGAAGGAACTTTTCTAAAAAGAAAGTGCCATGCTTAAAGCAAAGACCCTCACACTCAAGCGAAAATGCATCAGGTCCCAACCTTCAAGCATCACGCTCAAGCGTGACTATTGCGCTCAAGCGCACCATATTAAACAACAGAATCCCAACTTCATGCCAACCGATCACGCTCAAGCATGGTTAACTCTCGTTTAAGCGAAGAGACATCAGGTGATAGCCATGCTCAAGCGTGGAAGCAATAGGCTCAAGCGTGCCCAAAGACCATAATCACGCTTAAGCGTGAGAACCTCGCTCAAGCGGGGCAATTTTTAACTGCCACCTAACAAAGGTTTCAAAAAAATTTTTAAAAAAGGGGCCATCACTGAAAATTCTATAACCGCCCACTATCATTATTGTCTTTCAAAGTTTGTAACTGACGAACCATTTTCACCATACTCATTCCCTCTTGATTAACGTTGAAAAATTCCCACTACATTTTCATTAACAAGTCCCCTCAAGCGTCATTGCAATTTCTCTTCTGCATCAATTTCTGATTCTCTCTAAGGTAACCACTGAACTCTCTCTCTTTCTCTAATATTCATTATGTTGTTGAAGAGAAGTGATAAACCCTCTTTAGAAATGCATGCATTGAAGTCTTGAAAATCTCTTTATATCCATTCCTACTGTATGACTATCATGATGCATAAATACTTCATGCTTGGTTATTTTGTGGGTTGTTTAAAAAAGGATTGATGCTACTACTCCTCAACTTCCTTGTAAGTGCATGTTAATTGTTTGTGAAAAGTCCTAAAAGAACTCACTTTGCATATTGGTCATGATCCACATCATACATATTAAGCAACGGTATGTATATGGTCTACAATCTTGATATAGGATACTACACATATGGATTTTCCTTACCATCCTTATTATATCATCATTTGAAGTTTTTTCTCTTTTATATAGAATGGCCAGGACCAAGCAAGTTGCACCAAGTTCTCCTGCAACTACTTCCCCACCAAGAAGTTCGAGAAGAAATAAGGGAAAGAGGCCAAGGACCGAAGATCAAGATAACACCCCAAAATTCAGAAACAAAGATAAGCATAGGCGTTACGAGGATATTTCCAATTGGACATTCATCCCGGAAAGAAAGGTACATTTGGCTTTAGGTGAATGTGATACGTTTTTACAGGTTATGAGAAGAAGAAACTGGCTCAACATCTGCTATCCAAGGGAGAAGTATGACCCAGAGATAGTCAGAGAATTTTATGCTAATGCTTGGCCCAAGGAGGGAGAAGGTGACCGAAGAACATGGGTAAGAGGTCATTGGCTCTCATATGGCAAGGATGAGATTAACTTCTACCACAGAAGCATCATGGAGCTAGGAGAAGGAGAAATTTGTGAATACGCTGCTATGCTTGCAAGAAACCAATTCATTGCCACCAATGATCTTAAGGAGGCCATATGCATTCCAGGCCGTCACTTTCAGATGGGTCAAGGAGAAAACCCACTGCGCATTTTAAGGAAAGATATGACGACCATCTCTCAAGTATGGACTTCTTTCATGCTTGCCAACATTGCACCTAATGCGCATGTTTCTGATCTCATTTTTAGTAGGTGCTATTTACTATATTGCATTTTGTAAAATGACATATCCATTGATCTAGCCCAAATAATTTCGGATGAAATTCATAAGTTTGTGAAGGCTGATCAGAAATACTCCCAAGCAGGGCAAAAGGTAAAAGGGAGTCTAGGCTTTCCTGCATTTATCACTGATTTTTGTGTAGCTCATGGGATTGAGGTACAAGACCTCAAACCCATCAGGCCTTTCATAGACAAATGCTTCATTGAACGGTATTGTAGTACCCAAGAGTCAATTGCACAAGAAGTACCACCCCCACCTGCCTCAGACACATAGCAAGCACCACCAGCAGGAGCAGAACTCCCTCCTCTAACTCTCAGCTCAGAAACATTGATGCTCTTAAAGGGAATGTACCAGATTCAGATCCAGAACAGCCATCTCTTATTACAGTAAAATTCCAATCATAGAGGTCTGCTGCATGTACATCATGGTTTATATCATAGTATTCCTGCAGGACAACCCAACCCTTGGATGGACCCAGTCCAATTTGGAGCCCTCCTTGCTTGGCTTGGGGACAGGCCTCCTTCTATGAGAGGGGGTGAGACTTCACAAGCTAAGCCAGGACCTTCTTCACAGGGACCTCCAGAAAGGGAACAGGAGACAGAGGATGACTCTTCTGAGGATGAGTGATGAGTTTACTGCTTAAGTCTTTAACTGCTTTAGATCCACACTACTTTAGTCTTTAATTGCTTTAGTCTACTTTTGAGTTTTTTTTAGTCTGATATTACTGCAACATACTTTGAAAACTTTTCATGCTTTTGTTTATGATTATTTTAATGCAAAGTTACATGCTTGAAACTAAAACACTTTTGAAAAACCCAACCAGGATTTAAAGTTTTTAATCAAGAAAAGATTCTGAGTTAACAAGTATTTTGAGGCAGTAACATTGGATTTTGAAGGCAACTTAACTGATTTAAGACCATGAAAATGAAGGAAATGAACTATTAAAATTTATGTACATGCTTGAATCCTTTTTGAATATGGAAGTATGGCCTATAACCCGGTGAGAAGGGAGAAATTTAAACACTGAGAGTCTCATTAAAACTTGCTAAGTTTGCGTTGCCTAATTTTCTTGTTAACATTTTTTATAAGAAATTAAGCAAGGAAAGGATAAAGGCAATTTTGAAAAAAAAAAATAACCCAGAGCCAAAAAGCTACCATCAAAAATATGCCCTATTCCTTGGTAGCCTACTTTTGAACCAAAAATTTTATTCCATAAAAACACCCTAACCCAAGCATGAGAAATAAACCTCCTACCTTATCAGCATTGTGAACACCTCTTTCGGTCCGACCCAAATGGAAAGGATTCTGAGAGGACTGGGTTTCATTTCCGAATGATCTGCCGAGTAGAATGGCTCAGAATGATGATTTCCGAGTGAAAAATGGTTATTTCTGATTGAAGAAGGCTATTTTCGAGTGAAAATGCCTGTTATCGAGTGAAATATCCGAGTCAGTCGTTACTGTGTGAAATTCCGACTGGGATGTCTCCGACTGAGAAGTTTCCGAGTGGAAGGTTCCCGGTTGCAGCCAGTCCGAGTGAAAAAGGAACTGAATTTGAATAAATACCGTCCAGAGGAATATATCCTAGTGGAGAATGTTGTTCCCGAGTGAACATCCGAGTGATTTCCGAGTGAATGAATCCGAATGATTGATTGAGCGCTAATGGTAAGAGCGCCAATGCCGCAACCCATGGTAAGAGCGCCAATGCCGCAACCCATGGTAAGAGCGCCACTCAGGGCCGCGTCCACCCATGGTAAGAGCGCCAATGCCGCAACCCATGCCATACCATCACCCACAACAAGTGACTCGACCACCCAATCATAATCAGAACACAAGGAATCCCAACAATAAGCGTACCCCTATGCAGTTTGATCTAATTCCCATAACATATACCGAACTTTTACCAATCCTCGTTTAAAAGGGTCTGGTAGCTCCATGCCCCATGAGGCCGTTGAAACCTCCTTACCCAAGGGGGTATGACTCGAACGCTCATTGTGATTACCATGCTGGGGCACCAGGGCATTCCATAAAAAATTGCATGGCTTTGAAATATAAAGTGAGAGATTTGATCAAAGCCGACTAGATTAATTTTCGGGAAGGAAGCCCTAACGTGACCACAAATCCCCTGCCCAATCATGGAGGTTCAGAAGTTAATGTCGTGGTGGCCGATATTGAAGATGGTTTTGATGATAATGCTGATTTGGTGATCGCTTGCCTGCTGGACCAAGAACTCAGTAGCTGGGAGGCTGTCGAACTCCCTTCGATTTTAAATGATTCACCAAAATAATTTGCCATTGCCTCAAAGTCTTGTTTATCCCTCTGCTATGCCTAAGGCTTTGGGATTTTTCATGTAATAAGGGCGAAAAAACTTGTTTTACCAGTCAATCAATAAATGCGTATCGAAATTCAAAAAAAATTCTCATCCCTTTATCCTTGCTTTTGACTCATTCTCTTTAACTTGCTTTTCCTTTCTCTTCTTTATTTTGCCATAACATTGCAGATTCAAAAATGATCCTCTTGAGACTAGTGAAATCATAATCACGCTTCACGATTTCGATTACCCAGTCGACTATGCCGATGAAGAAGGTAAGGGAAACCTGTGAGCCACTGCACAAGTTAACAAGATTGTTAGAATAAGAGGTTAAAGAATACCCCTAAGTCAAGAACAACTGAAGGAATCACGGAGGCAATCTATCAGAAGGCATTAGTATTTTGTTTCAAGACGTGGCAGGAATCTATGTGAATGACAACATGGCCAAATCCTGAATTGAACGGAGGCAGGCCAGTCGCTTAAAGAAACTTCAACAGTCACCAACATAGATAAGGGCGAATTGCTGATGCCTTAAATGCAGATACAACCAAGGGAGACTTTGCCAAAAATTAAAAAAACAAAAAAAAAACAAATACAAAAAACAAAAAAGAAAAAAAGAAGAAAAAATGAGAAAATAAAAAATAGAATCAAGGTTGGAGTCCAAATGCATGTGCCAAATGGGGTAAGCTGGTTATGTCCAGATCATCGACCAAGCTGTCATTTTCTGTATGAGGAGGATGAATGTCACTAGACCAAGAACTTGCATTCTTGTCATCATAAACACCTCAACCTTAAAAGGTACGTTATTCCTCATGCTCATGTAACCAACGAAATAGTCTATTAGATTGAGTCATTACATCATCAAGGGGATAAAAAAAATGAAACAAAACAAAAAAAGGGCAAAAAAAAACAAAAAAAAATCAAAAATGAAAAAGAAAAAATCTAGAAAACAAAAAAAAGAGGGAAAAATAAAGGCCAAAATGATGATTCAAAGTAATCCTCTCTCATCGATGCCAAAAGACTCACCAATATTTCCTTGGGTACATGGCATAAGGAGTAGAGTCTCCTATTTGAGATGATATCAGTTCCCCAAAGGATCCAAACAAAAGGTTAGGCAGACTCAACTGGAGTGTGATCAGTTTCAACCTTTTTACTATAAAGGATACAGCCAAAAATAAACAAGAAAGAAAAGACACATTATAAAGGAAGAGAAAAGCTCGCTAGGCTGAAAACCTGAAAAGGCGGCTTAGGCAAAAGTTAGAGCAACCCAGTGAGTCGAAAACCTAAAAAGGCGGCTCAGGTAAAAATTAGGGTCAAGATTTCGGCAGAGTAACTAAAGTTTCTAATATAAACTGGGGCATGTGGACCATGGTCAAAATACCCTCTCAAAGGTAGAATCGAACGGTGTACTTGAGGTCGTGATGCAGGATTAAGGTTCTCACTAGTCTCAGGAACTCACTGGAGGATCCTTGAACCTTCCCTGTTTCTCCTGGCCTTGACCTGTCCTATGTAATTTCATTTCATCCCATCTATTTTCCCCATTGTCCATTCTCTGTATTCTGTTTGACATACATGAATAAAATTCATCCTTTTTCGATACGTGTTATGAATTGCATTGATTTGATAAAACATTGTATTTTTATAAAAATAAAATGAAAGAATGGTGAACATTTAAAGTCGTGAGGAACAAGACGCTCCCATTACTCGACCTCGTCTTAGACTATCATCATGAAGACTCAGCCAAGGCACGCGTTTCAAAGCTATGATCGCCTCTTTCATTCTCCTCTGTCCATGAGTTATTCTAAGGGTCGCGGTTTCACAGGACCTACCCGATTTTTTGAATTTTACTTTGCACTACTAACCTTTTTTTGCAGGTTATTATAACTGACAATCATGTCAAGTATTGACACCTCAATCAAGTCCTTCAAATCTCTTCTTCAACTGCCAAAGCTGGCACTCCTCAGAATCCTTTCTTCAACCTCCAAAGTTGGCACTTCTTGAAGTCTTCTCCTCAACTGCCAAAGCTAGCACCTCTCAAAGTCTTCTCCTTAATCGCCAAAGTTGGCACTTCTTAGAATTCTCTCCTCAAACCGCTAAAAACTCTTTCCCTAAATCGCCAAAGTTGGCACTTCTTGAAGTCTTCTTCTCAACTGTCAAAGCTGACACTTCTTCAAACTCCCTTCTAAGGAATCTACCTGATACATTCTGACAGTCTAGCGTGTCCCTTCCCAAGCCCAAGGATAGTTTCCAGCAAAATTCTCTCCCCCAGCAGAATCATCAAACTCTCTCCCAGGTGAGCCAAAAATTTAGATCATCTTCTCCCCCTTAATAAGAACACCTTTCTAATCAGGTTTAGAAGAACTCTCCCTAAAGAGCCCCAGCATACTTCCCTCAGTAAATCCACACATACCAGGTGGACCCCAGATTTTCCTTTCCTAATCAAGGGGCAATGCCCCGAGCCATCAATCCTTTTCCAGTGGAACTACACTTCCCAAACAAATCAAACTAGGGCATCACCCCAGGATCATTTCTTCTCGCTCAAGGGGTAGTTCCCCAAGGTTTCGAGGCAGATAGTTCAAACTGGGGCATCACCCCAGGTTCATTCTCTTTCACCTAAAGAGGCAGTACCCCGAACCATCAATCCTTCCCCAGTAGAATTACACTTCCTAAACACCTTAAACTGGGGCATCTCCCCAGATTTCTTCTGTTCCAGTCAAGGGGCCGTTCCCCAAAACTACCTTCAAATCATGTCAAACTGGGGCATCATCTCAGATCTCTTTCAAATCAAGAGGCATTTTCCCCAACAACCTTCAATCATGTCAAACTGGGGCATCACCCCAGGTTCATTTCTCTCTCAGTCAGGGGGTAATCCATCAACCTCCTCAACCGGGGTCATCACCCCAAGGGTCTCCTCTTTCAATCAACGGGTAGTTCCACAAAATCCTTTCGGTCTTCATAAATAGGTACTTCCCAAATTCTTCCCCAATGGAACCATAATTGCCAAAGCTGGTACTTCCCAAATTTTTCCCCAGTGGAACCAATTGCCAAAGCTGGCACCTTTCAGGGTTTTTCTTCCCCGACTGCCAAAGATGGCACCCTTTACTTTCCGTTCACCTATTCATTCACCCTTTACTTTCCAGTCACCTATTCAGGCACCCTTTACTTTCCGTTCGCCTATGCAAGCACCCTTTACTTTCCGTTCGCCTATGCAGGCACCCTTTACTTTCCGTTCGCCTATTTAGGCACCCTTTACTTTCCGTTCGCCTATTCAGGCACCCTTTACTTTTCGTTCGCCTATGCAGGCACCCTTTACTTTCTGTTCGTCTATGCAGGCACCCTTTACTTTCCGTTCGCCTATGCAGGCACCCTTTACTTTTCGTTCACCTATTCAGGCACCCTTTACTTTCCGTTCGCCTATTCAGGCACCCTTTATTTTCCATTCGCCTATTCAGGCACCCTTTAATTTCCATTCGCCTATTCAGGCGCCCTTTACTTTCCATTCACCTATTCAGGCACCCTTTACTTTCCGTTCGCCTATTCAGGCACCCTTTACTTTCTAGTCGCCTATTCAGGCACCCTTTACTTTCCGTTCGCCTATGCAGGCACCCTTTACTTTCCGTTCGCCTATGTAGGCACCCTTTACTTTCCGTTCGCCTATTCAGGCACCCTTTACTTTCCGTTCGCCTATTCAGGGACCTTTTACTTTCCAGTCGCCTATTCAAGCACCCTTTATTTTCTAGTCGCCTATATAGGCACCCTTTACTTTCTAGTCTACCGGGGATCAATCCCGATCTTCTCACCTCCTGTTAACTGAAAGAATTTTTCCCGGTTCATTCAGAACTCAAAAAAAAAACAAAAAAAAAAAAAACAAAAAAAAAAAAAAAGAGAGAAAAAGAAAAAAAAGAGAGAGACAGATGTGGAAAAGAGGAAAAGGTCATAACAACTCGGACGCCATACCTATCGAGAGGTCCCACTTGGTCCCTACATCGGTGTTCATATCTTTACTTCCTTTTCACTTCAAAAACACGGCAAGCTTCGTGTTTCTCTTGTGAAAAAGAAGTAAAGAGGGGCATCTATGAACACCTCTTTCGGTCCGACCCAAATGGAAAGGATTCTGAGAGGACTAGGTTTCATTTCCGAATGATCTGCCGAGTAGAATGGCTCAGAATGATGATTTCCGAGTGAAAAATGGTTATTTCCGATTGAAGAAGGCTATTTCCGAGTGAAAATGCCTGTTACCGAGTGAAATATCCGAGTCAGCCGTTACTGTGTGAAATTCCGACTGGGATGTCTCCGACTGACAAGTTTCTGAGTGGAAGGTTCCCGGTTGCAGCCAGTCCGAGTGAAAAAGGAACTGAATTTGAATAAATACCGTCCAGAGAAATATATCCGAGTGGAGAATGCTGTTCCCGAGTGAACATCCGAGTGATTTCCGAGTGAATGAATCTGAATGATTGATTAACGAGTGAAACCATCCTGATTGGAAATATAAGACCGACTCCTAAGGTCCGTTCCGAGTGAATATGCCCGAGTGGTCAAATCTTTCTCAAGTTCCATTCTGATTGAAATATGAGTCCGACTCCTGAATAAACAATCCTGAGTGAGCACATCCGATTGGAGACTCCTGAACAAATGCATCTGAGTGAGTAGATGCACAAGCTTCATGAATGAGTCTGATTAAATTACTCGAGCGATATATCCGACCAAATATTTCTCTGAGTGATTTAATCCAAGTGATGTGTTTCCGAGTGAAATTTACCTCATGATTGAATCAGTCTTAAGTCAAAGAAAGAATGGTGCTGAGATGCCGAGTAAAATATTCTGAGATGCCGACTGAATCAAGCAGAGGGGCCGAATAAATATTTCAAGCAGAAGCACTACTGAGCAAAACTCCTCCAATTGAAGCAACTCCGATTGAGTACTTGAAACTGATACTACCAAGCAAATCCGAGCAAGGTTTCTCTGAGTGGTCCATTTCCAAAGACAGGGCCGACTGAAACATTGTGAGAGGTTCCGAATGAGTCATTTACTTCCCAATACCGAGTGCTCTCTCAGTCAGCACCGAGTGAAGAATCTCCAGTCAGCACCGAATGAAGAATCTTCAGTCAGTACCGAGTGATGCCTTTTCATTCAGTATCGAGTGAACCCTCTTCAGTCAGTTCCGAGTCATTTTATTTTCAGTCAGTACTGATTGAACCACTCTTCAGTCAACACCGAGTGAATCCTTTCACTCAATTTTTGAGTCACCTTTGTTTCACTTCCGAGCTATCCTTTTCACCCATTCCCGAGCCCTTTTTGGCTAATCATCACCGAGCCCATTTCCACCATACTTAAATCGCTTCCGAGCCACCATCTGTACCACTTCCGAGCCATCCTTCTCACCCATTCTCGAGCCTTTTTAGCCAACCATCACCGAGCCCATTTCCACCACTCCCGAGCCACCATTTGTACCAATTCCGAGTCACCTTTGTACCACTTCTGAGCCACCATCTGTACCACTTCTGAGTCATCCTTTTCACCTATTCCCGAGCCCTTTTTTAACAATCATCACCAAGCCCATTTCCACCATACTTAAATCGCTTCCGAGCCACCATCTGTACCACTTCCGAGCCATCCTTCTCACCCATTCCCGAGCCCTTTTAGCCAACCATCACCGAGCCCATTTCCACCACTCCCGAGCCACCATTTGTACCAATTCTGAGTCACCTTTGTACCACTTCCGAGCCACCATCTGTACCACTTCTGAGCCATCCTTCTCACCCATTCCCAAGCCCTTTTAGCCAACCATCACCGAGCCTATTTCACCCAATTCCGAGTCACCTTTCACCAATTTCTGAGCCATTCTTCACTCGGTTACGATTGAATATTTCGACCAGAATTGTTTTGCTCGCCCAGTTCCTCACAGCAGCCTCACACCGATCGGATTTCACTCGGTCTAGTATACAAAATCACCTTTGCCACTCGGTCTTGTGCACAAAACAGACCTTTTCCACTCGGATTCAGGAGGCAAAGTGAAGACCGGCACCTTTTCCACTCGGATTATGGAGAATAGGTAAAATCCAACCCATATTCCCACCGAGTGCCCTTGCTGACTTGGATTTCCACTATCCAAGTGGATCTTTGACTTGTGGGGGGCGGCTGACAAAGTGACAAAGTAGAGACCCACTAGCTGCCGACCCCTATGGCTGTCTAGGTGCAAGCTGTGTCCACCAACTCCATCCAAGCTGTATCCAACGCTGATCAAGTGGGGCGGCTGACTGCAGGACAAAAGGGGAAGCCCCACTTGCCATTGATGGTGGGCGTCCAGGACCTCTATAAATAGAGAGGATCCTGAAGCCTTGAGAAAGGGGAGCCTTCATTGAGAGAACCCCAACATCGTGCAGTCCCCTCTCTTTTCCACCTAACACTGTCCCCTCTCTTCCTCCCTTCTTCCCTCTCCTTGCAACCGTACCTCTCTCTTTTCCCACCTGACAGCCCCCCTCAAAAGACCAACACCTTCCACTTCCTCTCACTGTCTGACCACCTCTCCCCATACCGTCTTCACTCACCCCTCTCCCAACACCGTCCTTCTCCTACCATACAACACAGCCCTTTCTCTCCCTCTAAACACCTTCAAACTCTTGTCAACCCCCCACTGTTTTTCTCCCTCGGTCAGCCCACTTTTTCACTCGGTATTCATCTTTTCACTCGGTATTCCACTTTCTCACCACTTTTTCACTCGGTTTTCCATTTTTCACTCGGTTTTTCACCTTTTCACTCAGTATTCCATTTTTTTTCACTCGGTATTCCATTTTCCCACTTAAATAAATTTCTGTTATTTTCTTTTCTTTTCTTTTTTACCCCTTCCTATGTTTGTAATAAATATATAACAAAAATGAGTGCTTCATACATTCTATTTAGACTAGCATAAAGGTTGTAATGATTATTATTATTCTCATTATTATTGCAATTTTTATTTTTCTATTTAAAAAAGAGAGGAAGAGAAGCGAGTTTAACTTAGACGAGACGTCTCGTTAATCTCATGTAAATATTCCGTGTTTATTTTTGTTTATTTTCGTATGTTTTGTCATCTCGTATACTTTCTTTTCATGAAGAAGTTAAAATAATTATTGGGTTAATTATAATGCGCGCTATCATATTGAGGTAACCGTTTTTATAACGGACAGTTGTCAGGTGCTAATACCTTCCTCACCTGTAATTAGACTCCTGAACATGGAATTTCATTTTTATAACCAGTGCTTTAACGAAAGGTTTTCCCGGTATTTTATCCTAAAAAATATTGGTGGCGACTCCCTGTTTTTTCTTTTCGAACCAAACAAAAGATCGTTTTGAGGGTCGGCCGTGCCGACGTGATCCCGGTCGCGACAAGCATGCTTAAATTTGATAAGAGCATAAAATATTTTTTCAAAAGAGTCATGAAAGAAAAAGAGGCAGAAAAAGAGAATGCTAAAAACAGTAAGTTCTCCAGAGATTCAAACAGAAATAGAGAACTAGAAAAAGTGAAATAAAGAATTCTGTAGCTCAAAAAGGAAGAAACCTCATAAACTTTGAAAAAGTTTCATAACTTATGCTCTTCCTTATGTATGTAGTTTGAACTCGAGAAAAACCAAGATTTCTTGATTAACCCAGCCTCATTATAACCCTTAAAAGACCTTTTGATCCTTACTGCTCTTATGAATTGATTTTGATTGGAAATGACTGGCAATGATAATTAGGCAGTTCTCATGATGAATGTACGAACAGACACCTGGTGAGAATAATGAGAGTTCCTTATTCTTAATTGGTTACTTGCCTTGTGAAAAATTGAATGGTGCATTGCATTTCAAAGGATTGGTATTGAGGATGTTATTTGCCTTAAGTTGAACTGAGAATATTTTCCTCCAAAATTCTATCTACAATTGAATCTGATCTTATCAAACGCTTGATTTCCTTTCCAAACTTCTTTTACTTGAGGACAAGCAAAAGTCTAGGTTGGGGAGAGTTTGATAAGTATTATTATACATTGATTTAATAGTTCAATTAAACTCATTTTTAGGAAGAATTTAACTGGTTTAGTAATTAATTAAGCATGATTTTTGTTGTATATAACACATTGTATAAAAGAACTAAATTTTCCAAATTATGAAGAAAGGTGTCCAGCATCCTCGAGAAACCAAGAAGAACCAGCACATCAAGCCAAGAACGCTTGAGCGTGGCATACTGTACGCTTGAGCGTGATCATGTTGCATGCTTGAGCGTGGCAACAGACGCTTGAGCATGAAAGAAACAAAGAAAGATTCACGCTTGAGCGCAAGCCCAAGCTCGCTTTAGCATGACCCTGGACATAACTGGCACGCTTGAGCGTAAGCTTTATGAATCTTAAGCGCAAAGAAGTGAAGACAATATAGCATAAGACCCCCCCTCACGCTTGAGCGCAAGAGGGGGACGCTTAAGCGTGAGCTCAAGCTCGCCCAAGCGTGGAGCAAGGGTGGAGCAAGCATGCTGGACAGGAAGACCACGCTTAAGCGTGGTTAAGATAACTTGAGCGTGACCATTGAGCTCAAGCGTGACTCATGTAGTATGAGATTTTTTTATTTAATATTCACCAATGGTGTGATGCCAACTCAACCACCTTGAAGTCTTTCTGCATGTCTCTGAATATTCCTTCATGGGCATTATGCAAGTAGGCAAAGAAAGCTGAAGCATAATCACTATAAATCTGGCAGAAACGATCATTGAAAGGCATCATCTCCTTCATATCATCAAACACATCTCCTGCATCCCACCATTCATTCTGTATTCATTTCCAATTTTTCTTAAGTGAAAATGCATAGCATGAGTAACTAATTTTCCTTATTGGGATTGGTTATAATCAAATCAAACCTGAAGTAATGCTGCTGTAAGTTTTCAATTATGTTAATGAGATTTGATAGTTTCTGTATTTCATTTTACCATTAATGCCTGAAAGTACTTGATCACTATTTTCTTGTTTTAAGTTTTCTTAAGTATACTGGGAAGTAACTTTTGAGAGCAGATCTGAATGAAATACTCGTTGTGAGTAGCTGACCACGGATGGCATCTAACGCAATGAACGTCGAAACAATCGATCGGTAATGCTGGAATGGTTTCAAAGTGACTGAGGGATCAGCGGTTTGAAATCATTCTTATGAATTTTGTAGTCAAGGGATCGATACAAATGACTTTGATTATGACGTAGAAATTATCATTTCAAGTTACATACATGCAAAATTATTTAGCTTACGAAAGGTGCGATGCGATAAAACCAATCCCAGTTTTCCAAATCTGAACTTTACCTTAAACACTTTACTGCTATTATTCAATACTTGCTATTTACTTTATATTCATTCTTTTGCACAACAAAATCCAAACAAATCTTTTGTCAAAATCAATTCAAGAAGTAAGATCTTCAAACAAACACCTCCTCAGTGGAACGACATCTATACTATACTACAATCACTGTGTTTAAACTTGGCACAAACATTCCATTGAAGGATTTCTCCTTGAATAGGTATTGCTTCAACTTTCCCTCCCTAATGAGGGTCTCCACAGTATTCTTCAACACCTTGCATTCATCCGTGGTGTGGCCCACCTGCTCGTGAAAACCATAATACTTTCATGGATTACCAGGTCGTTTCATTGGAGCAGGCTTCCTTATCCCATACACGCTGAGTGTGGGCCATCCAACCTCCCTCAAAATCTGGGAATGCCTGGAGTTTAGCGGGGCATAGTTGGTGAAAGAGGCTACACGCCTGTCCTGTTGCTGAGGTCGAGGGCTTCTAAAATCATCTCTTTGAACATGCCTCTCTAGTCTCACCCTCTCCTTATCTCTCTGTGGCTGAGGGGGGCACTGGTGGTTTGAGCCTAGCTATTGTGGCTTCCAAGTGTATCTCTATGCCCACATACTTCGAGGCCTTCCTTCGGAACTCCTCAAACATCGTCGGAGGGCTCTTTGCTAGAGATAGAGCAAAGGCTGATCCAGGCTACAGAGCCTCGACAATAATATGGAGCTGAATGGCCTCCGTGAGGTTAGGCACCATAGCTGCCTCCTTATAAAATCTCTTCAGAAACTCCTTAAGAGTTTCATTCTCCCCTTGCCTGATTTGGGCCAAGGTAAGTCCTGGGGATATCTCTAGAAATAACGAAATGGCCCTCGAACGCGGTTGCCATTTCCTCCCAGGAGTCTATCGAACCCGACAGTAGACTCTTGAACTGGCTAAGGGCTTCTTCCATCAGTGTTCGTCGGAATATTCTGCACATTACATCTTTGTCAGCTCCTAGATACATGGCTTCGTACACGTAAGCATCAAGGTTCTTAGTGGGGTCCGTCTCTTCGTTATATTTCTCGATCGAGAGTGGTTGAGTTGTTTGCAAATGCTTGGGAATAGGCACACTCATGAGCCTCCTTGAGAAAGGAACGTTGAGCCTATACATCCTAGAGGTCACTACCGCTGGCTCTTTCCTTCTTCCACTGACTCTATCTCCTGAGTTATGAGTCTGCTCCCGCTCCTTGTAGGTAGGAATCTTTGAATATTGGAGAGTGGTGGACTTCTCTCCCGTAAGTGTGATAAGTCTCCTCTGCCTAAGACGTTGCTTTGTTCTCTGTCACTTCTTCTCTCTTCTCAACTCCATCAACTCCTCCCTGAGTTGCCTTATGACTTCATCTCGAGGATCCGAAGCTACGACAGGTATCATCCTCCTCGAGCGAGTTCTGGGAGATTCAAACACAAGTCTCCTGCTAGTATGTTGATGGGTCACATCCTCTACGTGACCATTGATGAAATCACGTCCATCTCCTTCCATGGCTAACTATTGAACTTCTGCGAAAAGTGGGAATAACTCTATCGTGTCCTACTGGGCGTGCCAATGAACTGGTCTGGTCTGGGGTCAAGGATCTAGACTGGGAACCAGACACAAAAATTGGTGGTTTAAGTGTTTGTACACCAGTACAGTGGGTATCTGGTATTATAGTCTGACCTCTCAGTGTGAGAGTCCGGTCTTGTTGTCCTGGAGATCCTTCACACCAAGCTTTCACGTTGATAAGGGCGAAAAGTGGTGTCACCTGTGAAGATTCTCCGACGCTCAAGTTAGTGAAGTGAATAAGAACTCAAAGAATACTTGAGAAATGCAATAGTGTGATAAGAGTAAGAACAACGTAACCTTGCATGTGTATGAGAATATGCTATTTATAGTTGAACGTGG
The DNA here is from genome assembly GCA_037962975.1 of Clitoria ternatea. Lineage (NCBI taxonomy): Eukaryota > Viridiplantae > Streptophyta > Magnoliopsida > Fabales > Fabaceae > Clitoria > Clitoria ternatea. Next base: position 54,652,920 of record CM075671.1, read on the forward strand.
AAAATGAATCGTTGGGTGCAAGTGGGCCAGGAGGCTCTGATGTCGTGTTCAGCGTATCATTTAGAGTAGTTCAATACTCAGTGTAAGATCAGGAGTAGTTCAATGATCAGTGCACAATTCTGACACAGGAATGGGGATGATCCACATTTTCCATATATAGCTTCTGTAGTTGTACTTTGCACCTTTTGACGGGTGACATAGACACTTTCCGCTGTGCAGGGTATCAATCGTGATAAGCGGTAAAGCCACTTATCCTATCGTAGTATACGTGAAAGGTTATGCATAACAGAAAAATGAGAACGGATCAGGTTACCCGGTGTCCTAGGTGCTATCGCGGATAAACTGGTGAAGGGAGAACTCCTAGCACGGTATTTTTATAGTCCAGATGTTGACCTGTGATACCGGTTGACCTTCCTGAACAGTCAAGAGGATGTCTTAGTCTGGAGGCCGGAATCCAGACTAGATCAATAGGGTACTGTCGCGACCGGGATCGCGGCGGCACGGCCGACCCTCAAAATGATCTTTTTTTTGTTTGAAAAGAAAAACAGGGAGTCGCCACCAATATTTTTTAGGATAAAATACCGGGAAAACCTTTCGTTAAAGCACTGGTTATAAAAAATGAAATTCCATGTTCGGGAGTCTAATTACAGGTGAGGAAGGTATCAGCACCTCACAACTGTCTGTTATAAAAACGGTTACCTCAATATGATAGCGTGCATTATCATTAACCCAATAATTATTTTAACTTCTTCATTAAAAAGAAAATACACGAAATGACAAAAAATATATATATGTAAAAATAAACAAAACAAACACGGAATTTTTACATGAGATTAACAGGACGTCTCGTCCAAATTAAACTCGCTCCACCCTTTTTTAAAAAAAAAAGAAAAATAAGATTAACAAGACGTCTCGTCCAAATTAATCTCGTTCCGCCTTTTTAAGAAAATAGAGAAATAGAAATTACAATAATAATGAGAATAATAATATTCATCACAATCTTTTTGCTAGTCCAAATAGAATGTATGAAGCACTCATTTTTTGTTACATATTTATTACAAACCTAGAAAGGGGTAAAAAGAAAAGAAAAGCAATTTATTTAAGTAGGAAAATGAAATTCCGAGTGAAAATGTGAAAAAATTGAGTGAAAATGGAAAAAACCGAGTGAAAAGGTGAGAAAACCGAGTGAAAAGGTGAAAAACCGAGTGAAAAAGTGGAATACCGAGTGAGAAAGTAGAATGCCGAGTGAAAACTGTGGGCTGACCGAGTGAAAGATGGACGGTATTGGAGTTAATAGGAGAGGGATAGTGTTGGTGAGGATTTCTGAGGGGGACGGTGTTAAATGAGAGGAAATGGGACGGTGTTGGGATGAGGAGGGTTTAGAGTGAGGAGTTGAGGACGGATGGGTGAAAGGGAGCTGTGAGGATGGTTGGGAGAGGAGAAGGAGGTCGGTTGGTGTGGGATTTGAAGGAGGTGGACAGTATGGTGTGAAGAGGGGGCTGTAAGGATGGGACAGTGTTGGAGGCCGTGAGGAGGGGTGAAGAGAGCTGTATGGAGTGGGGGACAGTGTTGGGATGAGGAGGAGAGGGGACGTTGCTGGGGTTTTGAAGGATGTGGACAGTGTGTTTGGAGGAGAAAGTGAGGGAGAGTACGGTGAGGGAGAGTGTCAGGCATTTCCAAATGACAGTTCCTTTTCTTTTTTGAGAAGGCTCTCCTCTCTATTTATAGAGGTCTTGGGCAGTCTCAATCCGTGGCAAGTGGAATTCTTTATTATTTTTCCTTGCCAGCCACCCCACTTGACCAGCCGCCCCACTTGGCCAGCCTAGATGGAGTTGGTGGACACAGCTTGCACCTAGGCAGCTATAGGGGTCGGCAGCTAGTCTTTGTCATTTTGTCAGCCGCCCCCCACAAGTCAAAGATACACTTGGATAGTGGAAATCCAACTCAGCAAGGGCACTCGGTGGGAATATGGGTCGGATTTTACCTTCTCTCCAAAATCCGAGTGGAAAAGATTAATTTGGTGCACGAGACCGAGTGGAAAAGGTGCTGTTTTACAAAAACCGAGTGAAGAATGACTCAGAACCGACTGAAATATTTGGAGTTTGACTCAGAATGGTTGAATAATGACACGTAATTGGATAAAAGATGACTCAGAATTGGGTAAAAATGGCTCGGAAACTGACTGAAGAGGATTCACTCGGTGCTGACTAAAGAAACTTCACTCGGTACTGACTGAAGAAGTATCACTCGGTGCTGACTGAAGAGTCTTCACTCGGTGCTGACTGAAGAACATCACTCGGCAACTTGAAGGGAATTTAATCACTCGGAAAACCTTGTTTGGATTTGCTTTTGAGTCATTCAGTAGACTCTTTCTTCCCTCGGAAATCCGACTGGCTTTTCACTCGGAATTTAGCACTCAGCTCCGACTGGGTTCTCACTCGGATGTGTTCATTTGGAGTCGGCTTTGTTGTCAATCAGCACTTAGAACTTGGACATATTCACTCGGAACCGACCTCGGGAGTCGGTCTCATCTTCCAATCAGAATGGAACTTGGACATTTGCACTCGGTTTTTGCCTTCTTCTCACTCAGAACTTGGAAATTTAGCAATTTTCACTCGGAACTTGCCTATTTTCCACTCTGGAATTGGAATTTGAACATTTTTACTCGAAATCTGCCTTATTCAGTCAGAACTTGGAAATTGGACGTTTTTCACTCGGAAACTGCCTTCTTTCCACTCAGAATTTGGAAATTGGATGCTTTTCACTCGGAAACTGCCTTGTTTCCACTCAGAATTTGGAAACTTGGCAACTTTCACTCGGATCCGGCCTCCTTCTCAGTCAGAACTTGGAAATTGGACGTTTTTCACTCGGAAACTGCCTTCTTTCCACTCAGAATTTGGAAATTGGACGTTTTTCACTCGGAAACTGCCTTCTTTCCACTTAGAATTTGGAAACTTGGCGTTTTTCACTCGGAAACTGCCTTCTTCCCACTCAAAATTTGGAAACTTGGCAACTTTCACTCGGATCCGGCCTCCTTCTCAGTCAGAACTTGGAATTTGGCTCGGAATGATTGTAGTGGGACAACTTCCACTCAGATTTACTTCTAACCGGGACATATTTCTTCAAGGTCAACCACTTTTCACTCGGAATGGCTTTGATAGGGAAGCTTCCACTCAGATTTTCCTCCAACAGTGAAGTATTCTACTCGAATTCGCTCCATTTTGAGTAATTCCACTCGTTTTTGGTCATTTCTGATTAATTCCACTCGGATTTCATCATTCGAGGGAAAGGAATATGCATCAGGTATCAATCTCGCTCGGGCGTGACATGTCTCGCTTGAAGGAGCCATCACCCGCTTGGGCGAAAATAGGCCAGGGACCGTGTCTCACTCGGAAGTGATCATTTCCGAGTCCCTTCACTCGAAAATGATCATTTTCGAGTCCCTTCACTCGGAAATGATCATTTCCGAGTCAGTTTTTTTTTTTACTTGTATTCTTTTCTTTTTCTTTTCTTTTATTTTTTTCTTCCTTTTTTTTTCTTTTCAATTGTATTCTTTTCACTTGTGGATATCAATCGGACTGAAATAGGTATTCACAGATGCCCCTCTTTACTTCTTTTTTATGAGAAAAGCATGAAGTTTCTTCTTGCTTTTGAAATGGAAAAGGAGTAAAGACATGAACACCGTTGTCGTAATAACCAAGAATACCAGATGAGGGGGAAAACCCAGGAACTGACAGGAAAAGTAAAAGGTGAGAGTGTTGCCTCTTGGTTGACTGAAAAAGTAAAAGGTGAGGGTGTTGCCTCTTGGTTGTCTGAAAAAGTAAAAGGTAAGGGTGTTGCCTCTCGGTTGGCTGAAAAGTAAAAGGTGAGGGTGTTGCCTCTTGGTTGACTGAAAAAGTAAAAGGTGAGGTGTTGCCTCTCGGTTGACTGGAAAAGTAAAAGGTGAGGGTGTTGCCTCTCGGTTGACTGAAAAAGTAAAAGATGAGGGCGTTGCCTCTCGGTTGACTGAAAAAGTAAAAGGTGAGGGTGTTGCCTCTCGGTTGACTGAAAAAGTAAAAGGTGAGGGTGTTGCCTCTCGATTTACAGGAAAAGTAAAGGGTGCCATTTGATTGGCGACAGGAAAGTAAAGGGTAAAAATTAGGGGAGCTAACAAGACGTCTCGTCCAAATTAACTCTCTGTACCTAAAAGCTCGGGGTGATGCCCCGGCTTGCCATGACTGAAGCCTTTGACTAAATAAATCCGGGGTGATGCCCCAGTTGGAGATGGTTTGAAAGAATCTTGGGATATTGCCCTTTGTTTGAAAGGAGGAGGCCTGGGGTGATGCCTCAGTTTTTTTTGGAAAAAGTGATCTGGGGGTCAACGGGACGTCCCGTCCAAACTAACCAGGATCTAGAGCTTTGGGGTGATGCCCCAATTTTGGAAAAGTGATCTGGGGGGTCAACAGGACGTCTCATCCAAATTAACCAGGATCTAGAGCTTTGGGGTGATGCCCCAATTTTGGAAGAGTAATATGGGGAGATGCTCATGTTTGGAAGGGAGATCTGGGGAGATGCCCCAGTTTGGAAGAGAGATCTGGGGAGATGCCCCAGTTTGGAAGGGAGATTTGGGGAGATGCCTCAGTTTGAGCTTTTAGTGAGAGGAGCACGATAGGTACTAGTTTGGTACTCGTGAATTCACTGGGGAAGGATAAGTCCTCTTAAGCCTGATCAAAGAAATATCCTGGTTGAGGGAGCTGAGTCCATTTTGCGGTTTTCCTCAGGAAAGATCTTCAGTCTATGTTCTACTGAAGTACGAACAATAGGTCTTGCTGAGAGAAAACTTTGGCGAATACCTGCTTTTGGATGATGGATTTGGTGTCCCTTTGACAAAAGAGTGCGTTAGTAAAAAAACTTACAGGTAAATCTTCCCTGGCGACTGGCTTTTTAAGATAACTCATGGATGAAATAGAAACATCCTCCGACTTTTAGCGAGCGTATTTAGCAGAGATAGTTATGCTTATACCCAGCGAATTCTGGCGCTAGGATGCATTTCGTTCCCCATAACTTTACGCTCTGTCGTTCCCAATTTCAAAATTTCTTTTAGGCAAAAACTTGTTTATTCATAAAATTTAGTCATGAACACATGTAAGAAGAAGGGAGACTTTTATTTATAAATATCAGGTATGTACAGTAGAGATGAAAATAATATTAAGCACAGAGATGTGATAAGATATAGAGAATGAAAGGCAAGTGTAAAGGGGAAGGCACATATATCCTCTAGTGATCTTCTGAGAGCAATGAGAAACTTGACCCTTTATCATGACTTTGTGTTCGTCCTCTGATTTTGCTTCAGACGGAGTAATTTTGACAACGACCCTAATACCCGTTTTGACCTTCTTTGTCTTTGGCTTGAAGGGTTTATGTTGCAGAGTCGAGTTTGTGGAACCGCCTTTTCAGGTTTTCGGCTTATCTTGCTGCTCTAACTTTGCCTAGGTCGCCTTTTCAGGTTTTCAACCTAGCGAGCTTTTCTTCTTCTTTTTTTTTATATTATGTAAAGTATTTCTTCACTGCATCGGCATTGACAGGCATTGACAAGTCATCTCCATCCATGTTGGTGAGTATGAGAGCTCCTCCGGAGAAAGCCTTCTTTATAACATATGGTCCTTCGTAATTAGGTGTCCATTTCCCTCGGACGTCTTTTTGAATTGGCAAAATCTTTTTGAGAACCAAATCACCTTCTTGGAACTGCCGGGGGCGCACTTTCTTTTCGTATGCCCGCTTCATGCGTCTTTGATACAATTGTCCCTGGCAAAGGACGATTAACCTTTTCCCGTCAATCAGATTCAATTGGTCATATTTGGTCTGGACCCATTCAGCTTCTTCCAGTTTGGCTTCCATGATCACCCTAAGGGATGGAATTTCCACTTCAAATGGCAGTACAGCTTCCATTCCGTAGACCAAAGAAAATGGTGTTGCTCCAGTTGAAGTTCGCACTGAGGTTTGGTATCCGTGCAACGCGAAAGGGAGCATTTCATGCCAGTCTTTGTAGGTTACTACTATCTTTTGCACTATCTTCTTGTAATTTTTGTTGGCTGCCTCAACTGCTCCATTCATTTTCAGACGGTATGGAGAGAAGTTATGGTGGGAGATTTTAAAGTTCTCGCAAAGCTCCTTCATCATTTTGTTGTTTAAATTTGAACCATTGTCCATGATGATTTGGTTTGGTAGGCCGTACCGGCATATCAGCTCACGCTTGACGAATTTGACCACAACATTTTTTGTCACATTGGTGTACGCAGCTGCCTCTACCCACTTGGTGAAATAATCGATGGCAACTAGAATGAAACGATGACCGTTTGAGGCTTTTGGCTCAATGGGCCCAATTACATCCATACCCCACATTGAAAAAGGCCATGGTGCTGACAAGACATTTAAGGATGAAGGCGGTGCATGCATGTGATCAGCATAAATCTAGAATTTATGACACTTTCGTACGTAAGCAAAACAGTCTGCCTCCATAGTCATCCAATAATACCCAGCTCTCAGGATTTTTCTTGACATAGCATGCCCATTCGTATGAGTTCTGAAAGATCCTTCGTGGATATCTTTCATGATCTGGTTTGCCTCGACGGTATCAACACACCGGAGAAGAACGGAATCATAATTCCTCTTGTATAGCACGTTACCACTCAATAGGTATCCCATAGCTAGCCTTCTCAAAGTTCGTTTGTCATTATCCGTGATGCCCTCAGGGTATTCTTGGCATTGGAGATATCTTTTGATGTCATGATACCAAGGTTTGCCATCTGGCTCTTCTTCTATGACCTGGCAATGGGCAGGTTCTTGTCATTTCTTTACCTCAATGAGAGGCACTTCGTAATCACTGTTGATTTCGAACATAGCGGCTAGGGTGGCTAAAGCATCTGCCATTTGGTTGTCTTCCCGTGGAACATGATGGAAAGTAACTTCATCGAATCTTTTGATCATCTCCTTGATGTGAGCATGATAGGGAACCAGTTTACTGTCTCTAGTTTCCCACTCATCCTTTAGTTGATGGATAACCAAAGCAGAATCTCCATAAACTTCCAGGATTTTTATTCCCACGTTTAGAGCCGCTTGCATTCCCAGAGAACATGCTTCATATTCTGCCACATTGTTGGTGCAATCAAAACAAAGCCGAGCGCAAATAGGGATGAATTCCTTATCAGGTGAGATCAGGATAACTCCAATTCCATGTCCCAGCGCATTGGAAGCCCCGTCGAATCTCATGATCCATCTGGTTTCCAGACCATCTTCTTCTTTGAGGAGGGCCAAAATATCCTCATCCGGGAAATCATGCCGCATTGGTTGGTAAGCCTCAATGGGTTGGTGTGCTAAGTAATCTGCTAGCGCACTCCCTTTAATTGCCTTTTGGGTGACATATGTTATGTCGTATTCTGTCAGTAACACTTGCCAACGGGCAATCCTCCCAGTCAAAGCAGGTTTTTCAAAGATATACTTGATGGGATCCATCTTAGACACCAGCCAAGTAGTATGATTAAGCATGTATTGCCGTAAGCGCCGGGCTGCCCAAGCCAATGCACAACATGTTCTTTCAAGAGATGAATACTTCATCTCGCATTCAGAAAATCTCTTGCTCAAATAGTAGATGGCGCATTCCTTCCTCCCAGTCTCATCATGTTGACCTAATACGCATCCCATGGATTCATTCAGCACGGTCAGGTATAGGATTAGTGGTCTCCCATGAACAGGTGGCACCAAGACTGGTGGCTCCAGTAAGTACTGCTTTATCTTTTCAAATGCAATCTGGCAATTTTCATTCCACTGCCCAGGCTGGTTCTTGCGAAGCAATTTGAAAATCGGCTCACAGGTTGCTGTCATTTGGGAAATGAATCGGGCGATGTAATTCAATCTTCCCAAGAACCCTCAGACTTCTTTTTCAGTACGAGGAGGTGGCATTTCCAGAATTGCCTTGACTTTGTTAGGATCAACTTTTATCCCTCTCTCATTCACAATGAATCCTAACAATTTGCCGGATCTTGCGCCAAAAGTGCACTTGGCAGGATTCAATCTAAGTTTGAATTTCCTCAGCCTTTCAAAAAGTTTTCTCAGGTCAGCAATGTGCTCCTCCTCAGACCTGGACTTGGCAATTATGTCATCCACATAGACTTCTATTTCCTTGTGCATCATGTCGTGGAAGAGGGTCACCATTGCCCTTTGATAAGTGGCTCCTGCATTCTTCAATCCAAAAGATATTACTTTGTAGCAAAAGGTGCCCCACAGAGTGATGAACGTGGTCTTTTCCATATCTTCTGGTGCCATCTTGATCTGGTTATATCTCGAAAATCCATCCATAAATGAGAAGATGGAATGCTGAGCTGTGTTATCAACCAATACGTCAATCTGAGGTAAAGGAAAATCATCCTTAGGACTCGCCCGATTCAAGTCTCGATAGTCCACACACATTCTTACTTTCCCATCTTTCTTTGGAACAGGAACTATGTTGGCTACCCATTGCGGATACTTAGCTACGGCTAAGAAACCAGCATCAAATTGTTTCTTGACTTCTTCTTTAATCTTAAGAAGCATCTCTGGTTTCATTCGTCGTAACTTTTGTTTGATCGGCGAACATTCCGGCTTTAAAGGCAACTTGTGTTCCACAATGTTATTATCTAGACCTGGCATATCTTGATACGACCATGCAAAAATGTCTCAAAATTCCCGGAGCAATTTAATCAATTCACTCTGCCGTTGTTCGCTCAAGAGGGTGCCTATCTTGACTTCTTTATTTTCCCCTTCATCTCCCAGGTTAATGGTCTCAATCTTTTCCTGATGAGGCTGGATTTCCTTATCTTCCTGTTCCATTAATCTCATCAATTCGGGCGAAGGTTCAAAGCCTTCCTCATTCTCCTCATAGGCGTAATCATTTGGATTATCAGAGTCATGAAATAGAACCGAGTTCTTATTACTCTCAGAAGAATCGCTTTCAGATCTGCATTTGGTGTTATATTATAATGAATGAAAACAAAGAAAGGCAAGCAAATGGAAGGTTTAAAAGAAAGAGATTGAACAAAGATGAGGTATGAAATTGGACTGCATTCATTTAATTTAATAAACAAGCAAGTTTTTGTCCTTATTACAAAATAGATCCCAAAGCCTTAGGCATAGCAAAAGGATCGACAAGTTTTGAAAACAACAATTACTTTGACTGAGGATTGATAATTATGGGGAACTCCATGGTTTCCCAGTTGTCCAGTTCTTGACCGGGTGAACAAGCATGCACCAATTCCATATCATAGCTGGGCCCTTCTCCAATCATAGCCACCTGACCCGGATATATAATCCCGGCGCTCCTGAAGCTTTGAAAAAGGTCACAGATAGGGATTCTAGCAGTGTCGAATTCCTGACCGGTAAGGCGAGCAATCCTTCTCTCCCTTCTCTCTTCTCCTACCCTTTTTCTATCAGCTGCTGTAGGCTTGTATCCCAAACTGTATCTGTCCTTGTTTTCTAGAAGGCATATAGGTTGGGTTCTTCCTTCCAATTCTCGTCCTAACCCTTTCCCCAGCTTGTATCCTTCTCTCAACATTGTCTTTGCAACCATCAGAGGCACGTTTGGGAAGGATGTCTTTGTAATGCTCGTTGTATTGGCCACCTCTAAAGCCTGAAATGAGGTTTTAAGGGCTTCCTCGGTCGCTTCAATGTATGGGGTGTTGGCAGGCTTACTGACCAACAAGTCCTCTTCTCCAGAGACAATCATTAACTTGTTGTCAATGATGAATTTCAACTTTTGATGCCGAATGGAAGGGACTACCCCAGCCGAATGGATCCACGGCTGTCCCAGCAAACAACTGTATGCGGGCGTAATATCCATGACTTGAAAAAGGATTTGAAAGGTGCATGGCCCAACTTGTATAGGCAATTCAACTTCTCCTATAACTTCTCGGCGAGTTCCATCAAAAGCCCGGACTACCATGGAACTGGGTCTCATATGGGTCCCATCAAAAGGCAACTTTGCCAATGTAGATTTTGGCATTACGTTCAGGGATGATCCATTGTCAACAAGCACCTTTGCCATGATATGATCTTGGCATTTTACGGAGATATGAAGGGCTTTATTGTGCCCTCTTCCTTCTACCGGTGTCTCATCATCCGTAAAAGTTAGGTAGTTGTTGGCCACAATGTGTCCCACTATGCCTTCAAACTTATCTACTGGCAAATCATGTTTCACATGTGCCTCACTCAAAACCTTCATCAGAGTGTTCCGGTGTGGTTCGGAACTCATTAGCAAGGACAACAGAGAAATTTTTGTCGGGGTGTGGTTCAGTTGGTCCAACACCTGGTAGTCACTATGGCAAGTGAATCTTAGAAATTCTTGGGCCTCCTCTTCAGTTACGGCCTTCTTTGCCTCACCAGAGGATTCTCCCTTCCTAGGTCTAACATCCCCTGCAGCTTTGTCAAGTTTTGGTTCTGAGGGAGCATATACTCTTCCACTTCGGGTGACACCCCCAATTCCAGCAATATTCGTGAAAGGGGATGATGGTGTAGGCTCAACTACCTCAGAACTAGTAACAACCACATCAGTACCATACTTCCACGGCACAGCTCGTGAATCCTTGTAAGGGAACGGGGTTGGTGCATTCACCGTGATGACAGTTTTAGCAGGAGTCGAAGCCACAGGTGCATTTTTGTTGTAAAATATGATTAGAGGCTTTGGGGCTCGAACTCGGCTTCTGCCTTCACGATGTCGGCAAACTTCTATGACATGACTGTCCATAAGTCCCTGAAGGGTTTTTTGGAAGTCCCTTCACTTTGCAGACTGGAGGTCATTGCACTCTTCATCCCATGATCCTTCTATCAATCCCCTCTTAAGCATATGGGAGTGAATCGTTTCCAATGTCATTTGGATGTCCTCAACCTTGGAAATACACTCCTCATCTATTTCCACAGCGTTAACACCTGGCCTCCCATGGTTAGGCAGAGGATTGGTGGTCACATTCGGGCTTCCCTCTTTGAAGCTTATCCAATCAGCTCTGATTAAATCCCTTACCTTAAATTTTAGTGCCAGGCAGTTCTCGGTGGAATGCCCCGGTGCACCGGCATGGTAATCACACCGCGCATTCGGGTCATACCCTCTAGGATAAGGTGGCTGAAGTGGCTTTAGAGGGCAAGGTGCCACCAATGTGTTTTCGATAAGATGGGGAAGAAGCTCGGTGTAGGTCATGGGAATTGGATCAAATTGCACTTGAGTGCGGTCATTATTTTGTCTCCTCAGATTTGGATTCAGTGGGTTCATTTGTTGTGGCTGATATGGTGCTTGTGGTGGTGCAGGTGGTCGCATGACAGGTGGTCGGAAATGTGGTGGGTTCGAATTTGGAATTGCAGCCACATATGGGTGTGGCGCATTATGGTAAGTTGACGGAAAGGTAATGGGGGTAGGTGATCTGGGCTGGTTCCTTCCTTGATTGTGAGAGGCCAGGTTAGTCTCTCCCTCTTTTCTTTTACCTTCTCCAAGTGAAGGTTTTCTTGCTGCTCCAACCCCAGGTGGGCCACGAGTAATTTTCCCAGTCCTCAAGCCATTCTCTATTCTTTCTCCGATAGTGACGATGTCAGAGAAATGGGAGGAAATGCTTCCAATCATCTTATCGTAGAAGGGTGACTGAAGTGTATCAATAAATGTAGAAATTACCTCCTTCTCTAATAGAGGTGGATCAACCTGCGCTGCTACTTCTCGCCATCGTTGGGCATATTCTTTAAACGTCTCGTTATCTTTCTTGGTCATGTTTTGCAATTGTACTCTATCTGGCGCCATATCCAGATTATACTTGTACTGTTGCATGAAAGCATCTGCCAGATCTTCCCAACAGCGTATACAAGATCGTTCAAGACGATTGTACCAGGTCAGAGGTGCTCCAGCCAAACTATCCTGGAAACAATGAATGAGCAGAGGGTCATTGGAAGCATGAGAGGACATCTTCCGGCAGTACATGGTAAGATGGTTTTTCGGACAGGTTAGCCCCCGATATTTGTCAAATTCTGGCATTTTGAATTTGGGGGGAATGACAACATCAGGAATCAGACAGAGTTATGCAGCACTGCCCATTCTAAAACTGTTCGTTCTTTCCATTTCTCTTAGCCGCCTTTCCAGGAACTCTAACCTTCCCTCCTGGGTAGCAGCAGCAGCACTTGGACCTGCGGCAACATGATGACTAGTACCCCTAACTGGTTGGTCGACATGTGCCGAGTTTGCATTAGGCATTGAGATGTGGGGTCTAGCTGTTGCTTGAGCAGCTTGTGGTTGCGTGGCTTGTGTATGGATTGGAATCGTTTGAGGATCCCGAACGGGCGGAGCATTTGGCTGAGCCATATGAAAGATTGTTTCCTGATAATCAGGCTCTTCTTGGAGTGGTGGGAAATAGCCAGGTGGCAATCCATATGGCGGAAAAGGTATGGCATTACCTTCTTCATCTATGTAAATAGGTTACTGGTGTCTGCAGGGTTTGATTTCCTAACGTGAATAGTTAGGGGAGGCGCAGTAGGGTTTGAGCTTGGCCCCCCAGCAGGACCCTGAGTGTGTTGGGGATTGGATGGTTGTTGTCTGGCATTTTCGACACCTGCTGAAGAATCCCCTTCTGTGACTCTCCTTTCAAGAAGCTTGGCCATTTCAGCCATCTGCTCTTTCAACTGATTGACTTCAGCTCTCAAGTTCTCATTCTCTTGTTCCATTTCAGCCATGAGTCTCGTATTAAGCCTAGTCACGTAAGAATGTCTACCCGTTATGTCTGGGAATTCAACAAAAAATTGTTAAAAGGAAAACATTAAATAAAAGCAGTAAAAGAAAAACAAATGGTACGTGAAGCGATCACGGAACTTGGCCAGTATCCTTCGACCTTTTTCAGAAACACTTTCAAAGGTGATAAGTGGAAATTAACATGAGATAGTTGTGGAAACAAGAGATTCCTTCTTTCTGAATTCTAATAATACATTACTGCTGCCAGTTTATTTTTATGCAGAAAAAGTAAATCAGCCATTCCTAGCTCGGGCAATCATGGCCCTCATTTTACAAATCCTTTCTCTACAGTAATCAATGAAAGTCACAATTTTTCTTAGGGTGTTAAGAGGATTAACCATCCCCTCAGCTTGCTTAAGTAGGTGCGGGAGGTCTTCCAGAACTCCATTAGCCAAATACGCCAAGTGGGCAAAGCGATTCATCCATGAATGAATATTTTCATTTTGCTGTGTTAGTTCATCTTTCAAAATACGGATAGCTTCACCACATTCTTGTTCAACATCCATTGCGCGCCATTGCTCGCCATTTATCTCATGCTGGCAAGCTTCTACCACCTCATCAAGCTGATGCTCCAAACGACTAACTTGTAATTGTAGAAGCTCTTTTTGCACCAAGGCATTTTGCTCGCGCTCTTTAGCTTTTGCCAACATATCCCTTAAGAGTTGCTTGCCGGTCAACATGGTATCCCTTTGCTTGTTCTTCGCTTTCAGTTGAGTATTAGCCGTTCGGAGACATTGACTCTGTTTCCTCAGGTAATCCCTTTCGATCTTTCTCTTTTTTCCAATCTCCTTGATGGTTTGCTTGCTTTCTAAATTCTCCCTTTTCTGAAGGGCACATTCTTGTTGAGATATCAGCAAGTCTTTTTCTAGCTCCTTGTTTTTGGCAATTAGTTCTTTTATCTTGGCTCTCATTACCTCCTCTTCAAGGGTAGGAGAGATAACATGTGTGCCTGTTGAGAGATAGGAAGGATTCTTGGAAGGCAGCTTGACAATGGAAACTCTATTTAGGACCCATTGGTAGTATTCTTCCTTCACAGCGTGGCTTCGAGTTCCTAGTTCTTTCCCTTGTCTGTGGACTTTCTTCCATGCATTTGCTATATCCTGAATAATAGAGGTATAATCTCCTTCTGAGTAATAAACGACGAAAGAAGTAAGGGATTCTCCATCGGGTGGCCCAAGTAAGGGATAAGCTAGCTGACGCTTGGCTATGATAGGGTTGTAATTAATGCATCCCTGAGTGCCCATGAGAGGAACATTCGGATAGTTTCCACAATGGTGAATTATGGTGTCAACCTTCAGCCATTGCGGATACCACCTTACTTTATCAGTCGTGAGCCCTACCAGGTGATTGGCCCATTCACGCCCATTCTTTACTACTAATTGACATAACTTCAGATCTGAGACAGGACATTTAACTTTGCTGACTTGATGGAAGACATGTGACGTAAGCCACACATATAGAGCAGGTAAACAGCAAATGATTCTCTTTCCTCCTTGTGTATAGCAGAAATCCATGGTGCCGTATGTATTTGTCAAGATAGCAGTGAAAGGATTTTCAGACTTGAACTTACGGGCAAGGAAAACCCCAATAGCATCATAATCCATGTAATTATCAATATTAGGGAATAAGATAACACCATAAATGGTGAGAGCCAAGGTATCCATGAAGGTTTCCCAATCTCCTTTCTCAGCTAGCAGGTGCATGTGCTTCTCAAAATATTCTCGGTCAAATCCCAGGATCTGATTTCTATTCAGTTGTGCATTTCTTAACACTTCTGGGTGAATTTTTAGGACATTGGCCATGGTAGCAATATTCGCCTGACGTCCAAGATGGCGGTAAGGCATTTGTCCTTCTAATGGCATCCCCAGAATTTGTTCAAACTCTTCAACAGACGAAGCCAATTGAAAGTCTCAGAACGTGAAACAACGGAGAGGTGGGTCATAGAACTGAATCAAAGCAGTAATTGCTTCGACTTGTACCTCCACTTCTAGTAACTTTAGAATCCTCCCATATTTCTTTGAGAAAACCATTTTCTAATTCATGTCCAATTTCTTTCCTAAGGCTTGCAAACTGGCTGTATCGACTTTTCTAGCCTTAACATGTAGTAATTTTTTCAACTCAGGTACATTTTTACCACAACTATCCGATCTCATGTTAATTTCCATATTTCACTCAGAGGTACTGGCTAAGTTCTTGATAGCTTCCTGTAAGAACATGAAGAAAAGAAAAATCAGTCATTGGGAACTGACATGCTTTGCAAATTGATACTCCCCTAGTATTTTTCTTGAAAACAATTTTGTACTTAGGGAAGTTACAATTTGACAAAACTTTGCAATAAATCTAAGACCATGTGAGCTATGGATTTTCTGATCATTGTCAAATGATTTTTTTTTACTTTTTTTTGTACTCTTTTTTTTTATGATGATTCAGAAAATTCATAACTCAAGACCCCAAGACTTAAGCAAATATAAAAGGAAAGGACCACTTGCCCATTAAAGGATCACTGGTTAAAAGTACGTTATTTTTTTTTGAAAAAGTAATCCACTAAAAAGGCAAGTGGTCCTTTAATTTGGATCAGAAGGAAGGTGAGAACGAGAAAAGGTATAAGTAAAGTTTGCCCCTTTATGTCTTAAGTCAGGTTTTTCTGGAAGTCTCCTAATGGTTCTAAGGTTTTTTCTATCAGTGATACCTCGCATTAGGTGGCTTATTCTAAACTTTCTAAAGGTCACTAGAGCCAAGATCCTACTCATGATGTTGACCACAAACAGTAGAAACTCTACTAGGTGTGGGCACCATGAATAAGTCAAACTCTAGCTGAGATTCTCACGGTAACCAGACAGGAAGTACATCCCAAATGGCTCCGCTACCAACCTCCCCTAATCTTAAGTTTCATTTGGGCCCGGGTATAGGGTCCTACTCAAAAATGTGTGCAAATTGTGAGTGTAGTGTGGGAAAGAGGCATTCAATACCTGTACCTTACTCATCCTGCACATAGAACAAACACAAAGCAGCAAATAAAGTTGTCTACCCTAGGGTTCAATAATCACACAGACATATAAATGATAAAATACAAACAAAACAGAAACCATATACACACATTGAGAAAAAAAATAAAATAAAGGAAGAAGTTAAAGAATTAATATGCTAATTAAAACATGCGCTATCAAATTGACTGGCTTGACTCTTTAAGTCCCCAGCGGAGTCGCCATCTGTCGCGACCGGGATCGCGGCGGCACGGCCGACCCTCAAAACGATCTTTTTTTTTGTTTGAAAAAAAAAACAAGGAGTCGCCACCAATATTTTTTAGGATAAAATACCGGGAAAACCTTTCGTTAAAGTACTGGTTATAAAAAATGAAATTCCATGTTCGGGAGTCTAATTACAGGTGAGGAAGGTATCAGCACCTCACAACTGTCCGTTATAAAAACGGTTACCTCAATATGATAGCGCGCATTATAATTAACCCAATAATTATTTTAACTTCTTCATTAAAAAGAAAATACACGAAATGACAAAATATATATATATATATAAATAAACAAAACAAACACGGAATTTTTACATGAGATTAACAGGACGTCTCGTCCAAATTAAACTCGCTCCACCCTTTTTTTTAAAAAAAATGAGATTAACAAGACGTCTCGTCCAAATTAATCTCGTTCTGCCTTTTTAAGAAAATAGAGAAATAGAAATTACAATAATAATAAGAATAATAATATTTATTACAATCTTTTTGCTAGTCCAAATAGAATGTATGAAGCACTCATTTTTTGTTACATATTTATTACAAACCTAGAAAGGGGTAAAAAAGAAAAGAAAAGTAATTTATTTAAGTGGGAAAATGAAATTTCGAGTGAAAATGTGAAAAAACCGAGTAAAAATGGAAAAAACCGAGTGAAAAGGTGAGAAAACCGAGTGAAAAGGTGAAAAACCGAGTGAAAAAGTGGAATACCGAGTGAGAAAGTAGAATGTCGAGTGAAAACTGTGGGCTGACCGAGTGAAAGATGGACGGTATTGGAGTTAATAGGAGAGGGATAGTGTTGGTGAGGATTTCTGAGGGGGACGGTGTTAAATAAGAGGAAATGGGACGGTGTTGGGATGAGGAGGGTTTAGAGTGAGGAGTTGAGGACGGATGGGTGAAAGGGAGCTGGGTGAGGTCGGTTTCAGTGAGGATGAGGACGGTTTGGAGGGAGGACAGTTTGGAGTGAGGACAGTTTGGAGTGAGGAGTTGAGGACGGATTGGAGGGGGGTGTGAGGTATGTGTGTGGTTTGGAGGGGCTGTGAGGTGTGTGTGTGTGGTTCAGTTTGAGAGGAGAAGAGGAAAGGGAGAGTAGGGTGAGGGAATGGGACGGTGGAAGGGTGCTGTGAGGACGGTTGGGAGAGGAGAAGGAGGTCGGTTGGTGTGGGATTTGAAGGAGGTGGACAGTATGGTGTGAAGAGGGGGCTGTAAGGATGGGACGGTGTTGGAGGCTGTGAGGAGGGGTGAAGAGAGCTGTATGGAGTAGGGGACAGTGTTGGGATGAGGAGGAGAGGGGACGTTGCTGGGGTTTTGAAGGATGTGGACAGTGTGTTTGGAGGAGAAAGTGAGGGAGAGTACGGTGAGGGAGAGTGTTAGGCGTTTCCAAATGACAGTTCCTTTTCTTTTTTGAGAAGGCTCTCCTCTCTATTTATAGAGGTCTTGGGCAGTCTCAATCCGTGGCAAGTGGACTTCTTTATTATTTTTCCTTGCCAGCCACCCCACTTGACCAGCCGCCCCACTTGGCCAGCCTGGATGGAGTTGGTGGACACAGCTTGCACCTAGGCAGCTATAGGGGTCGGCAGCTAGTCTTTGTCATTTTGTCAGCCGCCCCCCACAAGTCAAAAATCCACTTGGATAGTGGAAATCCAAGTCAGCAAGGGCACTCGGTGGGAATATGGGTCGGATTTTACCTTCTCTCCAAAATCCGAGTGGAAAAGATTAATTTGGTGCACGAGACTGAGTGGAAAAGGTGCTGTTTTACAAAAACCGAGTGAAGAATGACTCGGAACCGACTGAAATATTTGGAGTTTGACTCGGAATGGTTGAATAATGACACGGAATTGGATGAAATATGACTCGGAATTGGGTAAAAATGGCTCAAAAACTGACTAAAGAGGATTCACTCGGTGCTGACTGAAGAAACTTCACTCGGTGCTGACTGAAGAAGCATCACTCGGCAACTTGAAGGGAATTTAATCACTCAGAAAACCTTGTTTGGATTTGCTTTTGAGTCATTCAGTAGACTCTTTCTTCCCTCGGAAATCCGACTGGCTTTTCACTCGGAATTTAGCACTCAGTTCCGACTGGGTTCTCACTCGGATGTGTTCATTCGGAGTCGGCTTTGTTGTCAATCAGCACTTAGAACTTGGACATATTCACTCGGAACCGACCTCGGGAGTCGGTCTCATCTTCCAATCAGAATGGAACTTGGACATTTGCACTCGGTTTTTGCCTTCTTCTCACTCAGAACTTGGAAATTTAGCAATTTTCACTCGGAACTTGCCTATTTTCCACTCTTGAATTGGAATTTGAACATTTTTACTCGGAATCTGCCTTATTCAGTCAGAACTTGGAAATTGGACATTTTTTACTCAGAAACTACCTTCTTTCTGCTCAGAATTTGGAAATTGGACGTTTTTCACTCGGAAACTGCCTTCTTTCCACTCAGAATTTGGAAACTTGGCGTTTTTCACTCGGAAACTGCCTTCTTCCCACTCAAAATTTGGAAACTTGGCAACTTTCACTCGGATCCGGCCTCCTTCTCAGTCAGAACTTGGAATTTGGCTCGGAATGATTGCAGTGGGACAATTTCCACTCGGATTTACTTCTAACAGGGACATATTTCTTCAAGGTCAACCACTTTTCACTCTGAATGGCTTTGATAGGGAAGCTTCCACTCGGATTTTCCTCCAACAGTGAAGTATTCTACTCGGATTTGCTCCATTCTGAGTAATTCCACTCGTTTTTGGTCATTTCTGAGTAATTCCACTCGGATTTCATCATTCGAGGGAAAGGAAAATGCATCAGGTATCAATCTCGCTCGGGCGTGACATGTCTCGCTTGAGCGAGCCATCACCCACTTGGGCGAAAACAGGCCAGGGACCGTGTCTCACTCGGAAATGATCATTTCCGAGTCCCTTCACTTGGAAATGATCATTTCCGAGTCAGTTTTTTTTTTCTTTTTTTTTACTTGTATTCTTTTCTTTTTCTTTTCTTTTCTTTTTTTTTCTTCCTTTTTTTTTCTTTTCAATTGTATTCTTTTCACTTGTGGATATCAATTGGACTGATATAGGTGTTCACAGGTACAACACTCAACAACCAAGCATAGTCCATTTGAGGGTGTATATGGTTTTAACCCTCTCACCCCATTGGACCTTTTGCCTATTGAGGTTTCTGACTCTGTCCTTCATATGGATGGAGAGGCAAAAGCCAAATTTAT
Source organism: Clitoria ternatea (assembly GCA_037962975.1). Classification (NCBI taxonomy): domain Eukaryota; kingdom Viridiplantae; phylum Streptophyta; class Magnoliopsida; order Fabales; family Fabaceae; genus Clitoria; species Clitoria ternatea. The sequence goes on from CM075671.1 coordinate 54,672,144, forward strand.
CAAAGATTTTCATGAGAAGGTTAAGAACCAAATACAAATTAAAAATGAACACTATGCTCATTGTACTAGTAAGAAAAGAAAGGAAGTCACCTTTGAGGTTGGAGATTGGGTTTCGCTACATCTTAGAAAGGAAAGATTTCCAAACTTAGGAAAATCCAAACTCGACCCTAGAGGTGATGGCCCTTTTCAAATACTCAAGAAAATGAATAATAATGTCTATGTCCTTGATTTTCCAGGAGATTATGGTGTGAGTGCTTCCTTCAATATATCTGATCTATCTCCCTTTGAATTAGATGAAGAGGATGATACCTTAGATTTGAGGATAAAGGACTTAAAGCTTACAAGGGTCCCCTCACAAGGGCAAAGTCAAAGAAAGCCAAAGAAAGCATCCATAAAGCATTAGCTTACTTCCTCTCTTTGTTTAGTGGCCTCAAGCCCAATGAGGACTCCTTGAGGATCTACTCATACTTTTCTTGTAATATAGTCCCTAGTTAGATTCCCTAGGCTTATAGGTTTCATTTAGGCCTTGCAAGGTCAAATGGGTCACTTTAGGGCCATGTACTTTTATTTTGGGCCATGTATAAGCCATCTTCCTTTCCTTTTCTCTTTTGGGCCTTGGATCCATGAACCAAGCCCATTAGCTCCTCCTTGGCCGAAATTGTGGAGGCCTATATAAGGAGCTCTCCTCTTGTAAAAAGTTACACAAATATGCATTTGAGATTTTTACCACTTAAAGTGAGTTTTTAGTGAGAGATTCTCTTCCTTCTCTCTAAGATTAGGAGATCTTTTGCAAGCTCTCATCCAAGAGGTTCCTCCTTCATTGGTGGAAAGTTAGAGGAGTTATCTCCCTCTTGGAGTGGCCTCCCATTCACCCATTCCCATTCCACTTCACTTCTCCTCCATTCCCTTCCTTTCCTTTCATTTTTTCATCCATCTTTCCCCCTTCATTTTCTTCCAAACTCTTAGAAGTCTTAGAGTTTAGGATTCGGTTTCCCTTTTTGAAGAAGCAAGCATCCGTGGCACATGAAGGTTGAAGAAGGAAGAGGGCCAAGATCCATCCATTTCTAGAAGAGTAGAAGATCATCCTACATTACATACCTTTTATCTTGCCCCACCACAATCCCATTTTCGTCCACCTATCATCAAAGCACCACATCTACAACCAACGTTATACTGTCCTCCATAACAGTGGGTCCAAGAATCCATCTCTAACCAAAACCTGAGGATACCTAACAATGACCAAACACCAGTCCAATTCGACCCCATTCTCATGACTTACATTGAACTTTTACGTCACCTTATCTGTAATTCCCTTATGGTGCCTTGTCCTTCCAAACCTCTAGAACTGCCTTACCCTAGGGGGCATGATCCTAATATGCAGTGTGATTACCATGCCAGAGCACAGGGGTATTCCACTGATAATTACCTGGCCTTAAAGTATAAGGTGAGAGATCTGATTAATGCCAACTAGCTCAATTTCCAAGAAGAAAGTCCCAATGTGACCACAAATCCCTTGTCTAACCATGGGAGTTATGGGGTTAATACGATAAGGGAAGATAAGGAATAGGTAAGAGATGTCGCCGCCATTAAAAACAGTCCTTGTGATGATACAAACTTTGAATTGCTTTCCCGCCTAGTAGCGAACTTTGTAATTGAGAGGCTGTCAAACTCCTCACGACCTTAAAAGTCCAATCAAAATAATAATGCTCTAATGACTTATTACTCCCTTTTTTATGTCTAAGGCTTTAGGACGTTTTATGTAATAAGGGTAAAAAAACTTGTTTTATCATTTCTACTTTTCATCAATGAATGCATATCGAATTTTAAAATATCTTTTCTTACTTTCCTTGTCTTTATGTTGATTCCTTTCCCATTTATTTGATTGTTTTCTTCATCATTATATACCAAATAAATACAGATCCAAAAATGATACTCTTGAGAATAGTGAGATCACAATCCTATTCCACGACTTCGACCACTTGGTTGATTGCACTGACGAAGATGGTAAGAAACACTAGGGTCCCTTGCCCGAATTAAATAGGATGATGGAACAGGAGGCTAAAAAAGTCTAGCTCTATCAAAAGATAATTGAGACCTTCAATGAAAAGGGTAAAAGAGGTCAAGATTGGCTCAACAAGGAAAAGTTGATTAAGTTATTGATGTCCTTTGGTTTGAAAAACACTGGGGAAATTTATCAAAGAACGATAGTAACCCTGTCTCATGATATTATGAAGTAGAAATTTATGTGGACGACAACACTGCCAGGTCCCAAAGTGAACAGGGCCATATCTATTGAAGCTTCATTATTGACCAACATGGATGGGGATAACTTGACGATGCCCACAAATGCAGACACAACCAAGAGATACTTTGCCAAAAAAGGGAAAAGGGAAAAAAAGAACAAAACAAAAATAAAATAAAACAAAACAATAAAATAGAAGAATCAAGGTTGGTGCCCTATACCCATATCAATCGGGGCAAGTTGAGACCTCGCATTGTCATATCAAGGCACGTCCAGATCATCGAGCAGGTCGTCACCTTTCTATATGGGGGCAAGGATGTCATCAAGTCAAGAACACAGCAAAGACAATGTTTCATCCTTGTTGCAATTAACACCCCAACCTTAAGGGGGCATGACTACTTCCCACGCCAAGGTAACCAAGGAAATGGTCTACCATGCTGAGTCATTGCGTTGTAATTATTCACCACATTGGCTAAGAGCGAATGAAACGGCTAGAGCAAAACACAAGAATAGAGGGGATGATTTAAAAAAACAAAAAAAACAAAAAAAATAGAAAAGGAAGAATAAAAAAAACAAGAAAACAAAAAGAACACTCAGAATGGTCCTCTCTCATTGATACCAAAAGGCTCACCCCGATTTCCTTTGGTGCAGGGCATTGGGGCAAAGTTGCCTGTTCGAAGTGACATCTGTTCCCCAAAGGATCAAGCTAAATCTGGAAAGGCCAAGTAGGCTCAGCTTGAGGGTAATCAGCTTCAACTTTTGTTGTAAAGGACACAACCTTTAAAAAAATATCATGAAAGAGAAAAGCTCACTAGGCTAAAAACCTGAAAAGATGGCCTAGGCAAAAGTTAGAGCGACCCGGTGAGTCGAAAACCTGAAAAGACGGCTCGAGAAAAAATTAGCATTATGAGATTTCGGCAAAGTAACTAAAGTTTCCCATGCAAAAAGTCCGAGTCCAAACTGGGGCACGAGGATCATGGTCGAATTACCTTCTCAGAGACAGAGTCAAATGGTGAACTTGAAATCGTGATATGGGATTGAGATGCGCATTGTTCTCAGGGATTCACTAGAGGATCTATAAAACTCTCCCTGTTCCACCCGATTATTAATCTTTCCTATTTGACTTTGTTTATTTTTTTTCTTTCCCTATATTCTTTTCTCTATACCGCTCAACTCATGAACCAAATTTCACCCTTTTTAATATGTGTTCATTGATGTGATAAAACATATGTTTTCCCTTAATAGATAAAATAAAAAATATAACTGTTTAAAGTCATGAGGGGCAAGACGCTCCTGTTACTCAATCTCACCTTAAGCAATCATTATAAAGACTGAGCCAAACACGCGCTGTAACGTTAGGGTTACCTCGTTCATTCTGTTTTAGTCATGAGTCATCTCAAATCTATAAGGGTCGTGGTTTAGAGGGTATCTCCTTAGATTCTATTTTGTTTTATCTTTGTACTGCTTACCCTTTTACTGCAGGTTGTTGTAGCAGACAGACATGTTGAGCCTCGACACCTCAATCAATTGTCTTTTCCTCAATCGTCAAAGCTGGCATCTTTTAGGTTTCTTTTCCTCAATCACCAAAGATGACACCATTTAAGTTTATTTTTCTTTATCGCCAAAGCTGACACTTTTTTTTTAGTTTCTTTATTGTCAAGGTTGATTGTTTGTCAAAGCTGACACTATTTTAAAATTTTCTCATTGACGAAGTTAGCACATTTTCAAGCTTTCATCGCCAAGGATTGACCCTTTAAAATTTTATCATTGCCAAAGTTGGCATCTTTTCAAGCTTTTATCGCCAAGGATTTACGCTCTTAAGTTTTCTCTTTGCCGAACTTGGCATCTCTTTAAATTTCATTCCAATTTTAAGTTTTTCTCATTGCCGAAGTTGACACCTCTTTAAATTTTCATTGCACTTTTAATCTTTCTCAATGCCGAAGTCGGCACCTCTTTAAATTTTCATTGAACCTTTTATGTTTTTCTCATTGCCGAAGCTGGCACCCTTTTAAGCTTTTATCGCCAAGGATTGGCCTTTTTATGTTTTCTTATTGTCGAAGATGGCACCCTTTTAAGCTTTTATCGCCAAGGATTGGCCCTTTTATATTTTTTCATTACCGAAGATGGAACCCTTTTAAGCTTTCATTGCCAAGGATTGGCCCTTTTATGTTTTTTCATTGTCAAAGATGACACTATTTTAATCTTTTATCGCCAAGGATTGGCCCTTTTATCTTTTTTCATTGCCGAAGGTGACACATGTAACACCCCAAAAATTTTAAAGTAAAGGATTAATTAAAGGAATTAATATTAAATAATTGAATGTGGATTATTTACTATCCCAAAATATTAGAAATGATTAAATTAAGATTTTTGGGGACTGCTGGTGATTTATTAGGATCGGATAAGCTGAAAATAAGCCTGGTTGAGATATGGGTGTCGGACCAAGTATCTCTGATTGAGATGATATTGGTCAGGGCTGTTGAGGATAATATTGGGAGTCTAAATTTGTATTCGGAATAATTTTCAGATTAAGTGTTGAGCCCGAACAAAGGTCCTGTTTGTCTTAAAACGATGAATCTTTAATGAGAGGGTTAAAATAAAACACAAAAGCCCAATTCCCCTCTTCAATTCACGTTGGCTTTTGGACTCCCTTAGCAAACACATTCTACTTCTTCTTTCTCTCTACTTCTCCTTCATTCTTTCTCTACTTTTTCTTCTTCTCCTTCCAAAACTCTAAGTCAAAGGTGACACATTTCCCCTTCTAATTTGTTTTCATTGAAGCCTAGAAGGAGGCCATTGGAGTTGAAATCTTTTTCCTCTTCTTCTCCATTTTCGTGTGGGCTCACTCCCCCTCTTTAATACCCATTTCGTTTTTGGGTGTGAGGTAAGTTATACTCACCATTTTGTTGAGTTTTTAGCCATGGATATGTGTTATTATGATTTGGGGGAGCAATGTATATAAATGGGTGTTTAAGGAGAGCATTTAATGTGTGAACCCTAGTGTGGGTTGTCATAAATGCATAATTTGAATGAAATAAATATGGTAGATGCATTTATGTTGGTAGGAGATGAAAGATTAATGATGCATTAATGAGTGTTGTTGGGTTTTAGAGAAACCCTAACTTTTAAGAATTGGGGAAAGTTATAAATATTGGTTGAATAGTGAGTTTGAGAGCAAATACAAACCATTGAGAGTATGGGTATTGGTATGTGAGGCATTTTATAAATGTTGGGCTATTGTTGTTGTTAGCCCTTGAATTTAATGAATGTGGCTTGATGGGAAGGAATTCCCGAAGCCTAACAAATAATGAAAATGATATTTATAACATGTTCCATGCATGTTATGAATTATAGATGTAATAATGGTCAATTAGAATTGAATTTGTGTTTTGAATAGTTGATTGATTGAGGTTTTACATGTATATCAATATAGAACCTATTCCGAACAACGAGGCGGGTACGTCGTATCCATCGAAATTCTTCTCTTGAGGTAGGAGAGGAGTCTTATGTTCTAATTGCATGAATTGGATAGTGTTTGATTGTTATATGTGACAACTTGCATGTTTGCCTTGTTTTGATGTTATAGAAATATGAATTGTGTATGTGATGTTGAGGATAATGTTTGGCAACATGCTTTATACAATTAGAATAGAAATAGGGTGCTATATGGTGGTATGAATTATTTGGTAAGTGTAAGCCTTGAATGTGATGATTGTAGTATGTCCACCATGAATATGAATTGCATGTTATTGACGTTTAATTGAGAATGGGTGTGAATGAATGGCATGCCATGATTTGATAATGAAAAGTTGATGATTGAAATTGATGTTGAGTGTCATTGAAAATGGTGAATGGATTGTTAACGTGCCACACTTAAAACTTGAGAACAAAACTAAACTCAACAATGATAAATTCACTAAGAAATGTGAAGTGGTATTGGTGATGATAATGGTGATGATGTTTGATGAGTGGCATGTATAGGATACATAGAGTGAGAAATGCATATGATTGGCATTTGTATCCATGGCATACTACATAGCCGCCGTTGTTGGAACAGTAGGAGAGTTCCCTCGGCCGACCCAGTGGGAGGGTGGCTCGGTGCACGAGCAAATTTTATTTCCCCCTGTGACTTGGTGTGTATGTCACGAAGCCGCCCATGTAATGTTGCGGGGAGCTACATGTGGCCGACCCTTTTGGGGATGGCTCTTGATGAGTAGGTGACCCCGGTGGTCTTTGAGATCATAAGCCCCATGATTTGAGATCTAGCCGGCCCGCAACACCATATGTCAAATATGTTGTTTACCGCGGTCATGGTGAAAATGACCGGTGTTGCAAATGGGCGATGCGATTTGGTACCAGTAAAATAGTTGGTGAAATGCATGCAATTTAAGTATAAGTGTACACATTTTACTACTGCAGTAGGGGTATGGTTAGATGATCATACTTGAATCCCATATTTGGTGTTTATATTTCCATAGTCAGATCTGCAATTGTTGAAAATTCCATTGTATATATGCATTAGCTTAAGAGCATTTGCATATAGCAAGAAAGTATGCCAAAGGTGTTGATATATGGTGATGGTTGTGGTGAGAATGAAGAAATATGAGTAAGACAACATAAAATATGTGAATACCAAATAATAATGTGAGAAGGATGATGAATTGTATGATAGTCCAAATGTGTGAAGGACTAGATCATGTGTGTGATTTTATGCCTGCTTGATTTACATAGATGATTATGTTTATGATGATAGTTGATGATGAGTTGTGTGTAAATACAAGTATACATGTTGTGGTGCATATGCACATGATCATATGGTATTCATATTCATTCCTTTGGAATGTATGACTCACTCTCCCATGTTGTCCATTTTTAGATTTGTGATACAGGTCACTCATAGGAGGAGTAAAACTCTTTTGAAGTACATTTTGTGGAAGGAGGTAAATAGATGTATAGGAAGCACCTTGGCCGGCAAATCTAGATTTTTGTATAGCATGTTGTATATATGTATGCTCATTTTGTTATCTAGATTGTAGATGATAATTTTGAGGGTCATGTAGGAAGATTGGACCTTGGTGTGTAGGGCCAATTTTTATTAATGACCCAAAGGATGTAGGATGATGAATTATTGTGTTTGATGTTGCTAAATCTTGGCGAATTTTTATGAATGAATGATGAGAATTATGAATGGTAATCTTATGTGACGCATATTCGAAGTTTTCCATGGTTATCTTATGCATGAGCTAGGAACTAGCATGGTCAATTTATGATATATGAGGTTTTAATGTAATGTAATGAATGCAATGGCTTACACATATTAATTATGATTTGTGGAAAGTGGAATAGTCCAATTTTATAGAGAAAGGACCCTTTTGTTGCCTCTAAATGCCTTGAAATGAGATAAAAACATTTATGCGCATATCTCCCTCATTTCTAGGAATTTTTGAGTGCGGCCGGTGGCCACACGTCACAAATAATGTGTTTTAGCTTGTGTTAAAATTTGGTGGCATTCCGATATCATTTACATGGGTTTTGGTTGTTGAGAAGTTCGTTTTTCTATAAAAATCTACATAATTTCTGCATACTGATAGATTGTAATCAATTAGCTCACAGGCTTAATCGATTACAAGGTTCCTGTCTTTAAGGTAATCGATTAGGCTTAAGGTTGTAATCGATTATGAACTATCTAGAGACAAGGTAATCGATTACATTCAGTGTTGTAATCGATTATGAACCAACCAGAAGCCTTGTAGTCGATTAGATTGGCCCTTGTAATCGAATAGGTGAAATACCTGTTGCATTACACAGATTCCAGTGGCTTGGTAATCGATTATAATTAACATTATAATCGATTATGGATCCTACAGAAACAATGTAATCGATTACGTTAAGTGTTATAATCGATTAGGTGAAACCCCTGATTCAATGTACCATATCAGGAGCTCTGTAATCGATTACTCCTAGCTATATAGTCAATTAGTGCAATCGATTAGCACTTGGCCTAATCGATTATATCAGTTTGAAATTGGAAATTTCACTACCTTGAACATTTATTTTGCATTTCTTGGTTTCTTTGGTCTATTTCATGATTATTGTACACTTTTATACTCTTTTCAAATCCATCCACACTCTTAGTAACAACTACGTACTTCCGCTATCCATTGTTGATGATCATAAGGTTGATTGTCCAATGGTTACTCTTGATTTTAAATTATCCACCTTCTCATATCTTCATATATGAGATAGGTTTTACATAGGTCCAGGGTATTGATCAAAGCCCTCTATTATATTTCTTCATAGAATTATTTTCTTTGTAAAATACGAAAAATTTACCCCCTAATTTTCCGAGGCGTCTCAACATAATTTTAAGCTTTTATCGCCAAGGATTGACACTTTTATGTTTTCTCAGTGTCAAAGATGGCACCCTTTTAAGCTTTTATCGCCAAGGATTGGCCCTTTTATGTTTTTTCATCACCGAAGATGGCACCCTTTTAAGCTTTTATCGTCAAGGATTGTCCCTTTTATGTTTTTTCATTGCTGAAAATGACACCCTTTTAAGCTTTTGTCGCTAAGGATTAGCCCTTTCAAGTTTTCTCATTGCTAAAGCTAACACTTCTTTAAGTTTTCATCGCACCTTTTATGTTTTTCTTATAGCCAAAAATGGCACCCTTTTAAGCTTTTATCGCCAAGGATTGGCCCTTTCAAGTTTTCTTATTGCCGAAGTTGGCACCTCTTTAAGTTTTCATCGCCAAGGAATGACCCTTTCAAGTTCTCTCATTGCTAAAGTTGTACCCTTTTAAGATTTTATCGCCAAGAATCAACCTTTTCAATTTTTCTGTTTGCCCAAGTTAGCACCACTTTAAGTTTTCATCGCCAAAGCTAGCACTTTTGAATCTTTTTGGTCGTCAAACCTGACATTGTTTGAGTTTTCTTTTTGCCAAAGTTGGCACATCTTCAAGCTATCATCATTGAAGCTGGCACTTTTAAGCTTTCTTATTGCCAAAGCTGGTATTGTTTAAGTTTTCTTGTCATCAAAGTTTACACCTTTCAAGATCTTGACCAGGGAATTGACGTCCATATCTTTACTTCATTTCTGTGGAATAAATAAATCATTCATATTTTCGCAAAAAGCAAGTGAAGAGGGGCAGCTGTGAACACCATTTTTTATTTGTTTGTTTATTTATTTTCAAAAGCTTGTTTAGATTTTTATTTTACAAAAAAAGAAAGATAATATAAAAATAAAAAAAACCATCATCCATCTCCTTTTGTTCCCTCAACAATGTAGAATGGGAAGTTGTTGGCAAGATATATGTTTCCTCACTGATTCTACCTACTCTACTATGAGCATGGGAAGAATAACATTTATGCATTGTAAAGTTCAATAATTCACACGGAGTTCTGGAGAAGATTGGTTTAAAAACCCATTCTAAAATCAACGAGGCAATCAATTTTTTTTCCACAGAAGAAGTTGAATAATCTTCACCAACTCACAAATCAAAAAATCCAACAGCCAAAAGAATCAACAACAGCAATACAAACCAATCAAAGAATCACATCCAATACAATAATCCAAAAAAAGCAAGCCAATAATCACAAAAAACAATAACACAAAATAAAAATAATATCAAAAAAGAAGAGAAACAGGAAGGTGAAGAGTCCCTACTGTCGCCATCCTCCCGCTGGAGACGTTGCCGACCGGCCAACCCCGCTCGCCGAACCAGATTCTGAGTCGCCGCCCAAGCTCGCCATCCCCGCCGGTTAGTCATCCCCGCCAACGCCGACAATGGCCCCCAACCGGTCATTCCTTGACCAGAACCCCGACCGTGACGACCGCCCAAGCTGATCTCCTCTCCAGAGTCGGTATTACGACTACCGAGCTCCCCGACTGCGACCGGCCTCCGTGACCCAGGACGCTCGATCTCGTCGACCAACATCGACCCGCGAGCCACCGATCAGGATCCCGGAAATCCCCACGCATCTGACGCCGACCTCGCCTGACCACGACCGCACAGATCTGCGTGAAACCCACCGACCGTGATGACGCTGATCTCCTACACCAGTCACAGATCTGCTATCGCCGCTCGGTCTGAACCCCTCTACCGACAGGCTTCTCACAAGACCGACACCGAACTCAACTTGACGACCGCAACTGCCACGAGCAGAACCTGAGAACTCACGACAAATCCCCTACCTCCCTTCAGCTTGCTGGCCTTAACCAGCCAATCACCTCCTTCGTTGACGCCATCCCTCTTTCTCTCTCCTCCAATTTTTTTCCCTCCCTCCTTCAATTTCTCCTCTTTCTTCCGTTTATTCTTTTCTCTACTGAGGCACTAATTCCTTCTTTTCTTTCTTTTTCAAAGAAAACCCTAATGGGTTATGATTATTATTTGTTTTTGGTTGTTTTATTAGTGGGCTTCTAAAGCTAAAAGTCCATTTTCATTGCAAATGAAAAAGGCAATTTGATTTATTTCTAAAGAATTTTTAATAAAAAATAAGTGGTTTTGTTAAATATTTAAAAATAAGAATTTTTTAAAAATATATATATAATGAAGATAAAAAATGAATATTTTTATTAAATTAAAAAAATCTTAAAACTACAAGTAAATAGTTTTTTATTTATGATGAATTTAAAAAATAAAATATTATAAGCAATGTCGTGCAAAAATTACTTTGCCTACGTTTGCGGTATAAGACTTTGAAGGTTTATGCACGTGCGAGTTTAATCGCTTTGTATTTTCCTTCCTCATGAATTTTCTTTCATTATTAAAAATTAAATCAGTCAAAAATAATTCAAATATTTTCAAAAGTTAATTTTCAAGCTAGAACTATGTAACCCTGATTTCTCAATACACTTGAGAATACATAGGAGCAGGAATAACTCCCGTCGGGTCTATTTTTCTCTTATTAATTTTCATATGTCGTCGTTTTATTCGACTAATTTCACATTATTACTATTTTAATACAAGGAGATTAATTTAAACGAGACGTCTTGTTTGTCTCATCATATTTTCTAATATACAATAATAATATTTCTAATAAAGAAGAATTAATTTAGACGAGACGTCTTGTTAATCTTCTCATATTTTCAATATATTTTATTTTTCTTATAGAAAGGTTTAATTTGGACAAGACATCCTATTAATCTTATATTTTGTTCGATTGACTTTATTTTACCTCATCTCATTTAACTTTATTTCAATCCAATTTTTATTACAAATTAAGGTTAATTTGGACGGGACGTTCTGTTAATCCTCACTTTCACTCTTCTTTCTTACTATCACTATTTAGTCTAGTTTCTTATTGTCACTATTTAGTTCGATGTAAGATTAATTTGGACAAGACGTCCTGTTAACCTTATTTCGAAATTTCTTCCTCCGCTTTGTTTGTTCTTTTTCTAAAAGAAGTTAAAATAATTTCTGGGCTATTTTGAAGTATGCGCTATCAATTTGAGGTAACCGTTTTATAATAGACAGTTGTGAGGTGCTAATACCTTCCTCACTTGAAATTTGACTCCCGATTTTAGAATTTCACTTTTATAACCAGTGCTTTAAAAGAAGTTTTCCTGGTATTTTATTTTTAAAAAAATATTGGTGACGACTTTCTATTTTTGTTTGTTTTCTTTCGAAAGGATTTCAAAACCAGATTCTTTTTGTTTTTAAGAATCCGTCGTCCCGCCGTAATCCTGATCGAGACAGAATACACTTGGTATATTACATTTATATTTTATGCATTCCTACGGACTCCTTATCCCAAAAAAAAATGAGAAGGAATTGGTGCCGAACAGAAATTGCAAATGAGCGAACACATTGCCAAAGGGAGTAAATTAAGCATTAATACTATGAGTTGGATTATTAACTGGTTTAAAAGTAGGCATTATTAGTTGGGAGCGGTGCCCAGTATCAATAATTCAATAGCAACCATTACACCATTTGTACTTCTCAAATCTCATCTATAATACAACATTCAATTATTACCGCAAACCTATTAATTATCAAATTAAGATTAAGAAAAATTAGGAGGACAAACCATGTTAAAAAGCCAACATGTTTGTGTTCACTGCCACAATACCAACTTTTTCCATTCCTCCCCTGCTGAAATCATCAAAAATCAACAGGTCTCTCTCTCTCTCTCTCTATTTTGCACTTTCCGCACTCTTTGTTCCATTCTAGTTTATTTTTTCACTTGGGCACATGAATCCAGATCACTTTATTTTTTTTACTCAAAATGTCATTGTTGAGCATTAGCCGAATCACTTCCAAGCCAATTTTATGAGTATAGTTCATTGTGCTGAACTTGGAAGTAGTCCCAGTGCTTCATGCTGTTAAACAATGACTTTTTCTTTTGAGAAAATTGCGATACTAATTCTATTAGCTATGTTATTGAGGCTCGTACCTCCCGTTACTCGATCCCCGTCCTTTTGACATCTTTGGTTTATGCTCCGCCAAATGCAATATTTTATATCATTTGTTTCACAAAATTTGATGTATATATAAATATATTAACATGATTTGATTTCACGACTGTTTACCAAACAAATATTTTACACACATCAAATATTAAAATAATGAGAAGTTGATAATAAATATATAGATGTATATTTTTTTAAATTTTATTTAGAATTAAATTTATAAAAAAAATTACAACAATTTACCTATTCTATTCAATCAAATAAGTTAGTATATGTTTTAGCTTCAATTAGATATTTAACCATGTAATCTAATTTTTTATAAAAACTTTCTAATCCAAAAGGAAACTTATCACTATCACCTGTCATGTTAGCAAGCTAACATATGTCCTCAATAGTCGAAAATAACTTTTTAATGCTGATTAACTTTTTATTTCATTAACATCGTGGTTGGTTGGTTACTGAACTAGGAGGACAACTGTGAGTAAGAAAACTCGCATTTCTCATAATTTTCACATATTTAGTTGATTTATTTTATAGTATAATGAAAGCACGTTAAAGTTCCATAAAATTGAACTTAGTTGTTTTACTTTTCTCACAATCTATTGTACGAAATCACAAAAAAGTACACGGTAATACCAATTTCATCTTTATAACCTTAAACTGTCATTACTCTAGTTTGTTTCCAAATTAGTCCCATAAATATTCATGTTGCCATGCATTACTTTAGTTTTTCATTCTAGGGTAATTTAACCAAAAATGCAGTTTTTAAAACTATTTTAAAACACATTTTTTAAACTAGTTACCAATTTGAGGTATTTTTTTGAAAAAATTATTAGTATTTTAAAAGTTTTAAAGATGAGAACGCATTATTTTAAACGTACTCTACATGCTTGATTAGTTGTAAAAAAGTTAAATCATGCATCTTACTCTTTTATTTTGTTTTTTAAAAAACTAATCAATTATATAAAATGTATTGAAGAGTGTATTTTAAAGAATATATTGCTAATATATTTTTTCTTTTTTATTTTATGGATTATGGTTAGGTTCATGTATCAGTCCAGGGGTAATTAGAACAAATCAATTAGAACGGTGTATATTGCTTGCTTCATTTGAATAAGTTACATACATATATTGGAAAGAAAGTTACATGGATCTTTGGTAACTTCTGGCTTAGAGAGTTGATTCCTTCATATTCAAGTCTTAGCCTAGCGATTTATCCTTATCCGATGTGTTTTTATCCCTAATTTTGGTCAAACCGATTATGTGTTCTTGTGTCAATCTTTTTTTGAAACAATGGCTTTGGTCCCCTGGATTTTGGCTTTTGGAAAGAAACTGCTGATTGGAGTTGATAAGGCAGTGTCAATATGTTATGATATTATAGTCTAATTAGTCTGAATTTTATATATATATATATATTCTTAGAAATAATATGGTTCAGAGTATAGTTAAGACTCTACTTAATTCAATTAATGTGTTTAGTAGGAATTAATATAGGTATAAATGAGTTTTGGATATTATTTCACAAAATTGAAGGATTGAGATATCTTCTCAACTCTCTTTATAACTTTTTTAGTGTTTAAGTGCTGGCTCATATTTCATTTTAACTTGTAAAATATGCTGATTGCCAAATATCTCCAAACATGGATATGTGGGGCATGAGGCAACTAATAAATATGAGCCACCATGCAATAGAAGAATGTAAAATGTAACCAAACTTATCGGTTGCTTACAATGGATAAGGGAGGGAGCTCGGATGAAACTAGATACTTGCTTTTAATGACATAAATTGATGAGTATTGTCAAAACATATCAATGAGCTATAGGCTGATGATATTATATTGTATATTAAAGAAAGAAAGTACACAAATTAAGTAACTTTAAACATGTGACAATGTTATTGCATCTCCCAATTTTCTATTGGATGAGGTTGTTACAGCTAGCGCCGCTAGTTAAGAAGGCGGGCGGCTGAAAATGATAGATTAATTATTTAATTCGTACATTCTTTAATCTTATAATTTTTTAAAAGTAATTCAGATTTAAGCAGGATAATAATGTTTTTCCTACCAAAATTTAATTTTATTAAGATTTGAGTGTAAACAAACTTATTATTTTTATCTTCTTTAAGACATTTGTCCTACTTATACATTGTTGGTTAATTTTTACTTTATTTGAGTAGTAGTAAATAAGATTTTAATTTTATAAAATTTTGAGAATGCGTTTGAGATAGTCGGAAAAAAAGTAAAAAATTATCACTAAACAATATTAAAGTTTATGTTGTAATATATCATAACATTAGTTTAACTAGGATAAACTAAACAGTCACTAAATGGAATCAATGTTCCAAGTTTCAAAATTTGATTGCCGATGGTATTTGTGTACGTCACTAATGGGGCAAGCAGAACCCAACTATAAATTAAGTGACTCCTTCTTCACTTGACGTTTATATAGTGCATACAAAATAACAAGCGCTTCTTTGCTAGTAGTATATTTGCGATTGCGTGTTGAAGAGAAGAATGTGTATAGCTTTGTTTCTTTGGCAAGCACACCCACTCTATCCTTTCCTTCTTTTGAACAACCGTGATGAATATCACAACAGGCAAGTTGATTTTCTACTAATATCAATTATCGACATTGTTAATTATGTTTGGAAAATGTTTATGTTGTTTTTCTTATTTGGGATATTGATGAAGGCCTACGAAAGCAGTGTCGTGGTGGGAAAGTAGTGATATAGTTGGAGGAAGAGATGAGATAGCAGGAGGAACATGGTTGGCTTGTTCAAGAGAAGGAAGAATTGCTTTTCTCACCAATGTTTTGGAGCTTCATACTTCTCCTGAGGCTAAAACGCGTGGTGACCTACCTCTCTCATTTCTTAAGGTATATAATTCACTTGTCTTATCGATCTATTAATTATTAAGTAATTCCTTCGAGCATATAAACATTTTATTCGATTATGTTCTTTTTCATGCATTATTATAAATCGCATTCTCTAGATTAATATGTGGTTTAATTTGATAAAATTTTAGCTGGTAGTTAATTAGTAATTATTCAATAAATATAGAAATTGATAAAAATTTAGGAAAGAGAAAATATATAATGGCTTGAGATTATGTAATATTAATAGTCCGAAACTAAGTAATATTTTTCCATTTAACTTAAAGGAGATGAGAATTTGTGAATGTAATTATGTTACATCTTGAAAGAGAGAATTATATTATTTTATATAGGGGTATTTTGTGACATCTAAATCCAAATAATAAATGTCAATAAAATCCTTAAATTTTTAGAACTTATTTTTTTCACTCTCGTTCTTGTATACAAGGTTTGATATTTTATGTATAACTTGAGCTATGAGACTCTGATTGAGATGAATTTAATTGGTACATAAACTATAAGTTCCTTTGTGTTAATTTTTTAAAATATTAAAATTTAAAGAAATTGTATTTACCAAAATTCAAACTTTATAAAGTACCCATTTTGTTGGTTGTTTGACTAACCAAACTAGGATTGGGCCAACAAAAAACAAGAAGATTCGTTAACTCAATGAAAACCTACCTATCAAATAACACACATAATTAATATTAACCATTAAAATTTTCATTTTCACTTACCAAACGGACACAAAATATAGATTAAAGTTAGAGATGCCCAGTGGGAAATCTAAATCATTTCAAATATATTAATTGATTTAAAAAATAAAAAAAGGACAAAAATTATTAACAGAAAAAGATCTATTTTTGATTCGTTCAATTTGATTTTTAAGTAGTTCTACTTGAAAATAATAGTATACATGTATTTAATGATTTAGTTCTAATTAATTTAGTAATTTATATAATTATTAATATTAGTATAGTTAACTTTATTATACGGTACATGTTTTAGAGTGATTTTTATTATAAATAATTTTTTAAAATGGTGTAAGAAAGTTAATAAAAGTGGTAAATTTTTTTAAAAAATAATTATTAAATTAAATTTACACGCCACTAAATGAAACTATTTCTGTGAAAGAAGCCAATGCTTTTAGAGTTCTTTTCTCACCAACTCTTAATGTTTCTTTTATTTTATTGTTTTGAGTTTTCCTACTCATTTGAGTTTTTGTTGGCAGAGTGGAAAGCATCCGAAAGAATTTGCAGAAAGCCTAAAAGAAGAGGCTCATTACTACAATGGGTTTAACTTGATTGTGACTGATATTTTGTCCAAATCTATGGTTTACATCTCCAACAGGCCCAAAGGACAAATCACTATTAAAGAGGTCTCTCCTGGCCTCCATATACTTTCAAATGCTATGCTGGACTCACCTTGGCATAAGGTTACTTACATTACACCCTTCAATTTTGTTTAGCAAAATTAGGTTAATTAAGACCATGTATATATGTCATGAATAACAATACCTAACTTATGTAGATCCATCAATAAAGAATCGCTTTAGCTTCATTCAAATTTTAGTAATCTATTAATTAATTATTTAAATCCATCAGGTTTAATAAAATATCTCGTATTGGTTAGGAATATGATTTATATACTTCTTACGAGGCTTATGTCATCTTACGATAAACTTTGAACTAACTTTTACATTGAGTTATATTCTTCTATTTTAACAAAATATTTAAAAATAAAGATAGTTTTATATAATGTTTAAAGTAGATAGAATTTTATCAATCTTAAAAGTATGTTGATTGATTAGAATCTGAACAAGATATATCTAGTTAAACATGTTGAGAAAAGAAAAATATTGTTATGCCATCCAACCATGCTTATTTTTTTTGGTACTATGAAATATTGTTTTGAGTTTTTATTTCATGAAATCTTAACTAATTATTTACCACACGACAGGCTCAACGTCTTGAAGTGGGTTTTAAAGAAGTGCTTAGTAAATATGGGGAAGGTGACATACCCATGAAGGAGGTAATCCAAAAGCTAATGAAGGACAAAACTAAAGCTGACAAAAGCTGTTTACCTCATATATGCTGTCTTGATTGGGAATTCAATTTGAGTTCCATTTTTGTTGAAGTAGAAACACCATTGGTAAATTAACAATTGTGTACCCAATGCATATTTCTTCTAAAAATTTTGTATCATTCAATTTTTTGACCAATTTAATTATATGTATATATGCAGGGGCTATATGGCACTAGGAGTAGCGCTGCGCTAATTGTAACATCCAGTGGCGAAGTTAGTTTCTTTGAGGAATATCTTGATGAGGGCAAGTGGAAAGAACATGTTATTGATTTTCATATTGAGAAGTTGAAGTTGACAAATGGGAATGCAAATAAAGTAAGCACTGGTGGAATTTCGGGGTAATAACTGATTTCGAGGGTAATAAACCATTATTCCTGTTGAATTATACGCCATCATTAAGCACACATTGTAGAGTGTTCCATTTTGTGGATTTATCAATGAGATAAAAAAATAATGTTTTGATAGCAATTATTATTATTCAATCTGTTGTTAAAGATTTATGTGATGGATCTCATTAATATTACGAAATAAAAATTTGGACACTATTGATCTTCCATTTTGTCTAATTTTTAACTAGGACACCAGTTCTCTAATAAATGTGTTGAGGGTTTAAAACCTTGTTGCCAGAAGAATCTTTAGGCATATGCCCAAGCATTGGGTATGGGGTCAATGAAACTCTCAGGAGGAACCCGAATGGAATTCTCGAGTAGTGTTTAGTCATAAACATATATCCTTTAACATGCAAAAATTGATTTCTTGCATGTCTTCATGTTGGGTTCTGTAACAAACAACAATTGCTTGCAAATTAAAGCATTTATAGTACAAAGGTGATTTTAATAGTGATTAGAGATATCCTTAATGTTGAAATTTAGAGGTGATGAGATAAACCCGGGCTAGCTAAACAAAGGAGCTTAAATAATTAAATTAGAAGCTTGAAGAAACATAAACTCATTTAGCTTCACTCGAAAATCCACTTAAGAATTGAGCTTTATGCATGTCAACTCAAGCAGGCTCAGATTACTTAACTTGGTTGATACTTATGACTTCCTTCTCATTTCAAGACCTAGTTTTAGAATGCAAGATTGATAGAAAGTCAATTTGATTTTATTGAATTACCTTTACTGCATTCATTGTTTAGATTAGTTGCAAACTTGTTACATTAAATTATTCATGTTTATGGTTTCACGAGTAGTATTTGATGGGTGGATTTTGTTGTTGTTCCCTCCAGGGGATCGAGGGGTGGTCCCCACCACACAATCCAATCTCTCCACGTTGTGGGGAAGTTAGTTAGCTCAGATTGTAACTTAATGGGCCAGGCCCGTCTTGTAACCTAGATTTATATACAATTTATAGACGTATGATAGGACTCAAGTGACACATATTGAGAAATAATAACCTAATCTCTAGAGGAATTCTTTAGGGTTTTGTGCCTAAGCTACTCCTTGTGTTAACAGTTGTATTTTTGGATGCTAGCCCTAGAAAATAGACTTTAAATCAAAACATTTGTCAAGCGAATCAAGCTATCTTGGTAAATAAAAATATAGTATCTGTAACATCCTGAATTTTATAAAAAAATAATTAAATATGAGGAATAAATATTAAATAATTATAATTGGGTTGATAAATGTCCCAAAAATGTTGAAATGATAAAATTGGGATATATTATGATTGATTATAATTTATTGAGACTTAAGGAGATGAAATTATACCCGATTTAAAATATGGGTGTCAGACCAAGCATCTTTGACTGAGATGCCGTTGGTCAGGGCTGTTAAGAATATTATTGGGAATCCGAATATGTCTTCAGAATAATTTTTGGATTTAGTATTGAGCTCGAACGGAGATCCTATTTATTATAAAACAGAAAACTTTTAATGAAGGGTTAAAATTTTAACCCAAAAACCTATACCACTTCTCATTTTCACGTTGCCCTCTCTTCCTCTTTGGCAAACACACTTGCTTCTTTTTTCTTCTCCTTTCATCTTCTCATCTCCTTCTTCCATTCTCCAAAAACCCTTGTGTGGTGTGCCCTCTTTCTCCCTCCATTTTCGTTTGCCATCTTCAAGCTTGAGGAAGATGATGTTGGATGGAAGCTTCCCTTCTCTCTCTTGAATTTTCGTCACCCTCTCCCTCTCTTGGAAGCCCATGGTGATTTCTTGGTTTAAGGTATGTCTCTCTCCATTTTAATGAGCTTGAGCCCTATGTTTTGATTTTTATTTGATTGGGAGAATGTTATATGTATGGGTTATGGAATGGGAGCCATTTTTAAGCAAAACCCAAAGGTAGGGGTGTGATTAATGTATGTTTTTGAGTAGGTGTGAAGAGGTATACGAAAATCTCGTTATTGGAGGAGAAAGATGATGATTGTAAAAGGTGGTGGTTAGGTTTTAATGAAACCCTAACTCTAGAGATTGGGGGAAATGCAAAATGTTGTTAGAATATATGTTTAGTGATATTGAGGAATGTTGTTGATGAGAGGAAATAACTATTGATGATGGCTGATGATTATTGATAATGATTGTTAGGTTTTGATGGAAACCTAGTCCTAAGAAATTAGGGAAAAAATTTAATGTTGATTTGAGGGTTGATTTTGAATGGAAGTATGTGATATTTAGAGCATGAGTGTTGTTAATGAAGTTAGAAGAATATTTATGGTGAAGAATGTGAGTTACATGGCATAGTGAAGTAAGATTGACGAACGAAGAATTATTGGGATGATAAATGGTGTGAATTTTTGAATTAAGATCATTGAGGGTTTTAGCAAATAGATGATATGATGAGGATTAATGCCACGAAGAATGATTTTATACATGTATATGTGGAAATTGAGAATATGATAAGTTGTGAAGTTAAGAAACCCTTTAACGGTGATGGTTGTATATTGGGTAGGTTTAACCTATTTCTGAATATAGAGAATCTCATTATGAGAAAGGAATTCCTAAAACCTAAGAAAGTTATGAAACCATGTTTATAACAAGTTTAAGATATGTTGTTGTACCTTGAAAGGCAAATTAATTGGGATATATGCATGTAATATGTAGATTGTACTTCGGATAATGAGGTGGAGCGATTGGGACGTCCGAGCCATTGTTCTTCTCTCGAGGTAGGAGAGGAGTTTTACATTCTAAATGCATGAGTAGAATAATTAGTGATTTATGTATATCATGATATTCATGCTTGTCTTGCCATGTTTATAGTGAAATGATGTGAGTGGCAAATTATTGGCTATTGAGAAGGATATATATGTATATATATTAATGATGAATGTTTAGTGTCCCTTTGATGGGAGTAATGTGTTGTTGATGAATAACCCATGAGGGGTTGAAATATGTACATGTTAATGAACCATCCTTGAGGGGATGAAGTATATGTTTTATGAATTGAGAATTTATGTGGATGCTTGGCATTGAATGTGATAGCCATTGTGATGGTATTGAGGGTAAGATTGAAAGATAATGCATAATTGAGGAACTCATAGAGTCAAATTGAGTTTTATGTGATTTGGATGGCATGTAATAGTTCTAATAGCCCATATATGTAGTTTATGACTTGTAGAAATTAGAATGGGTGAATTCCATTGAGAATAGGCCCTTGAGTTGCACAAAAGTGCCTCAAAATGGGTAAAATACATTTATGCGCATAAGTCCCTCATTTTTGAGAATTTTTGAGTGCGGCCGATGGCCATACGTCATAAATAATATATATAAGTTGGTGTTAAAATTTGGTGGCATTGGAATTCGTATGAAAAAGTTAGGGGGATTAGAAGTTTAAAAATATGGCTTTTTCTGTATTAAAGGGGTCTGTACTGTCATGAATCAATTCAAAACAGTGTTTGAATCGATTCAGAGGCTTCTGGATGGACTTGAATCGATTCATATGAAGGCTTGAATCGACTCAAGACTCACTGGATTTACTGTTCCTCAATTTTTCAATGCTTGAATCGATTCATACGGGGTTTGAATCGATTCAAGGCTCTCTGTTTCCACTGTTTTGGGTCTACGCACGCATGAATCGATTCATGGGGGGAGTGAATCAATTCACACCCCTTTGTTTGTCAAATTTAGGGCTTTTAGGACGTATGAATCAATTCATACAAGGGCTGAATCAATTTATGGCCCTGTTATGGCCACTGTTATGTTGTTTTTCCTACTACTGTAATTCTTTTGCTGTGTTTAGCTTGTTTGGGCATCTTAATGGCATTTTTGGCCTCCGACTTCTTCATGAAAGTTATAGATAATAATGTTACAGAGGTGTCAAAAGTGGTCTTACCTCAATTGGAGTTTTCTAACTCTCATGAGGCGTAAAATACCGGACCCACTGCATTGTAAAACTCAAGTTTAAGAGGGTTTTAAACCCAACTTTTTATGATTGCCAAATTGGGACTAATAGGTGATATTTGTGACATGTCCCTATAATTTTAAGACTAAAAATGAACCTTTCACATGTCTCAATGTTGAAATTTGTCATGGGCTCATTATTGCCTAAAACCCCCTTTTTATTATGTAAAAACAAGAGATTTTATTAGGGGTATGTGATTTGTAGTGTGTCTTGGTGGTGCTAATGTTGATCTCATATATTGAGAAAATGTGAATATGACCTAAATCATGTTATGAAAACATGAATGTCCACCACCATTGATGTGATATAATAATTGATAATGAAAAGCAAATGTTGTGGTTATATGACACACCTTGTGTGATAATGAAATTAATGAAGGGACAATTGAATGGCAATGGTTGTGAAAATCAATGAATTTGATATGATGTTGATGATGATTAAAAATGGATGATGCCACACGGACTGAATGATAAATGTTAATATTGAATGAAAAGGGATGTTGTTGTGAACATGCCCTTGAATAAGTGGTGATGATTATCATTGATGATTGTGATGCCATTGTGATTAATGCAAGCATTGACTTGTACGATTGAGATGCAATGATGATTGATTAAAATATGTTCGGAAATACCTTATTGATTTCCATGCGTGGATTAAAGTTATGATGATTGATATGCTTTTGATTACCATACATGGTTTGATGTAAATGTGAACATTGTGCCTTGAGGGGCCTTGTGATTAATTGCATGCCAATGATGACAAAACTAAATATATAATATACCCCTAGATGAAAGGGTGAGGAATCCTTGCAAGGTTAAGATTGGCATATGCATTATTGCATTATTGCATTATTGCATTCATGGCATGATATAGCATTGAATATGTGGTTGCGATCACAATGATGAAAGTCTTGCGGGACTATATGAGAGGGAGTACCCCATGCGTGGCGGGAAACCAATATGTGAATGAATAAAGGTGGTTGTGATCACCAATATGTTGAGAATGATGAACGTGGTTGCGATCACGAGTATATTGAAATGAGAAAGATCCTGCAGGATTCTATGAGGGGAGTACCCCATGCGTGGCGGGAAACCAATATGAATTGATTGATATGTGGTTGCGATCACAATGAAAAATCCTACGGGATTCTATGAAAAGGGAGTACCCCATGCGTGGCGAGAAACCAATATGAGATTGATTATAAGTGGTTGCGATCACTTAAGATACCATGTGCGCATGGGTGATTGAAATGGATCCATTGCATATGCATTAAATAGTTGATATATGCATTAGCCATAGGTGCATGGCATTTGAGATGGAGATAGCCAAAAAGAGATGAGAACCTCTTGAGAGAGTGTTAAATTGATTAAAGATTTAAATGACTTAATGATGATGACTGTGAATGCCCATAATGATGTAGGGCTATGTGAATCTGTATGTGCATGTGCTTGTGCTTGACATGAATTATGAATAATAGGGCTTGCATACCTAAGATAATATCTTGATCATGGTTTAATGATGAAGTGATGATTTATAGCAAAGCACACATGTTGGTTGAATGCATGTACACATAATCACAATGTATTTATATTCATCATTTTGAATGTATAACTCACTTTCCCATGTTGTCTCTTTTTTAAAATTGTGATGCAGGGTTGTTATGGGATGAGAGTGTACTTTTGATCTAAAGTTTTTGAGGAAGGTAAATAGTTGTAACGGAAAGCCTTGGCCGGTAGCGATCATTATATATGTTGTAATGAATTAAATCATGAATGATGATATCGATGATGGATGCTTTGTGAATATGTATTGCTTAATATGCGAATGAATGATTATGATAATATATTAATGGTGATGATGTTTGAATTGATACCATTTTGTGACGGATGTCTCAAGTAGAGGCTACTTATAATTGATGATGTATGATTACGATTTAGGTGCGTAGTCGACTATGGCCTAATAGGGTTATGTTATGAAATTGCATGATTGCTTGAGCCTTTTTCCATATCTTCATATATGGAACTAGGCGGGTGACCTGTATACATATTCTTCTTCTACTGTAAACTCTAATATTTTGTATACATTTATGGGCATCTTACTTATCGATCCAGTTTATCAATTATTAAATCTCACGCTTCGGTTTTCTGTGGTTCGGATCTTGATGTAATCTTTGTGGTGTTTTAAAATTATTTTAAACGTGAAAAATTTACTCATATTTTTATTAATTATTATCTTGATTTCGTCAGGATTCAGGTCCAGAAAAGCAGGGTGTGACAGTATCCACCGGACTTGTTAGATAACATATGGAATATGCAATATTTAATTTATGGAGAACTAAAAAAATTATAAATGGTTTATGCAAGATTGGTAGATTTTTGGGATTTTAAATATGTTCATAATTAATACAAGAATTATGATATATTTACTTAATTTTGATTAGTTTTTTTATCAGCAAAAAATAATAGAAATAAAAAAGAAAAAGGTATAAGGGGTATCTTAACCCATATACGAATTAAGGACTTATAGACTTGACACGTATAATAAAGACTTTATATTTCACTTTGTAAACTTCTAAAGAAGTCTTTCATCCTAACTTTTAACCAAGCGTAACGCCTATATTAAATCAATTCAAACATTTTTTTAATACAAACAACTTCACTCTTAAAAATAAAATTATTTTGGTGTTTCCGAAATCATCCAAACAGCAACAAACCACAAAGTAACTAGCCCTTATTTACTGTCATTATCAAACCCCAACCCCAAAAAACCCTTAAAATGACTCCTACACTCATTTTGCAAAACTGAACAAAAGCCTATTCAAGCATAACATATTTGTTAGAGAATACAAGACTTTACAAGAAAAAAAGATATGAGCATACACTCTACACATTCACCACAAAAAACACAAAATATAGTTGAATCGTCAAAAACAATTCCACGATATATCAAAGTTTACTTTGATTGGATTCAATCGAAAAGTAACCTCTACCTAAAGCCCACCACTTTAAGAGGAACAATGTTATTCCAGAAAAATACACGAAAGAAGCATCCCCACAAAGCAGGGGCTTGCATTGGAGCATAAGCAGACTTGACAAAATAACATTTAGAAGGATCACACAACCAAAGCCAAGAGTGTTGGGCACCTTCACGTAGACTAGCAAAAGTCTTGAAATGCTGGATAAAAAGCTAACAACAAATCCTACTCTCAAACAAATAACTCCATTCACCATTTTAGATCCTAAACCTATACACCTCTCACCCATCTTAGCCAAAGTTAAATTTTGTTGTATTAAAATTGAGAATGCTCCCCCGCCCTGTAGTCTAACCAAAACCTAGTTTGTGAAACGTTACCAATCATCCTCCTTATGTTCTCCCTAAACCAGCCAACCTTAATTGAATTTTTTAACACACTCCCTAAGTCCCTCCACCATATTAACCATTTCTTAACTACCTTGTACTCTTTATACTAAACATCAATCCTATACTTTGATTCTAGGACTTTACCCCACAAACTACCCGTTTCAACTAACAACCTCCACACCCATTTCCCCATAAGGCCAAATTGAATTTTCCTAGATCCCTTACACCTAAACCATATGTCTCTTTACTATGACACACCTGCTCCCATTATACCTAAGAATTTTTTCCTTCTCCTCACCACCACCCTATAAAAAATTTCCTTCACAAAGATGTCAACAATTTAAAAATAGAAATAGAGGCTTAAAAAAAGAAGTAGAGAGGGAGTGATGATAGTACCAATTTTATGAGACAGAGATAACCACCAAAGAATAGACGACATCGATTTTAGGAGGATAACTTCTTACGAGATTTAGAGGCAATGGGTGTTAACCAAATGGCCTCGATTGCTCAAGAGGGGGGTGAATTGAGTATTTTAAAATCTTTGGTTAGATGCTTTTGAAATTGATTCTTTATCAATTATGTAATTAATGAAAGAGATGAAAATAATTACGAGTAATGATAATAATAAATTAATCACACAGTAATTTATCAAACGTTTGGTATACAGTAATTAAGTTCAAAGGAATTAAGTTAATTGAATCACGAATTCAACTTAAGATATTTAACAAACAAATTATGTGCACAATTATAAAAGAGTTTAAGGATGAAAGAGTTGCAAAATGATGTACGAGCTCCACCACTTCGGTGTACGTCTCGTCTTCAAATAAACCACTTGAAGGATTCCACTATTGAAGATTTGAGATACAAATCTTTAAGCAATTACAGCTTCCTAGTGTCCCACACTCAAGAACTTAATCCTCACAAGCAAAATGGCAACCCACCCTATCTCACAATCTCTCAATAACAAAGGTTGAACCCCAACCTAAACTTTTAGATTTTGGTAAATAAATTTTACAAGGATAACTCTCCAATAGAGTGGATATACAAGTTTAAGCACTCAAGATAATAACTCTCAGAATATATGCAAGTGAAAATTTAAAAAGAGCTACTACAAAAAGAAAAGAAAGTAGAAAGCAGAATGTTGATTTTCTATTACTTTGTTATGTGTTGCACTACT
Organism: Clitoria ternatea; assembly: GCA_037962975.1. Lineage (NCBI taxonomy): Eukaryota > Viridiplantae > Streptophyta > Magnoliopsida > Fabales > Fabaceae > Clitoria > Clitoria ternatea. The sequence goes on from CM075671.1 coordinate 54,698,625, forward strand.
TCAATCCTTCCTCTATTTATAGCTTTTCAATAGCATGGAGCCGTTGCAACTTGTTTTCAAATTTATTCCTTTCGGCGTAGTAGAGCATGGCGCTTCAATTTAAAAACTTGGCGATTTATTAATTATTCAGAATCGATTCATTGTATTCAAATTTTAAAAATTCTGATGCATGAATAGATTCAATATGCCCATGAATTAATTCTGAAGTCTCTGATTGTTGTTCAAAATAGGCATGAATTGATTTAGTTTGACTATGAATCGATTTAGAGGTTCTTTTTGGTCCTGACAGGTGTATGAGTCAATTAAGGCTTAATTTGAATCTATTTAGAGCTTTGAATTCACATGTGAATCGATTCAGGCAGTGGTTGAATTAATTTAGATCCTTTGTAATACTGTGAATCAATTCAGAGAGTTATGGAATCAATTCAGAGGCCAGTTTCTTCATTTTCCATGCATTGTTGACATTTTGTGAACATGTGGCTTGTTGCTCTTGATCCTTTTTCATTTGATGGTCATTTCTCTTTTGTTTTTGACCCTTGGAATTGCTTTGTGATATATTCTTGATGTTCATCAATTCTTTTGTCATTTAACATATTTAATATTTATTTCTTGTGCATGGTTGATCTTGTACTTGAGTTCTTAATTGTTATCCATGCTTGTGTTATTGTTTGTCATTATCAAAACCTGTTTTAACATATAAACATATTCTTCCCCTTTTTGATGATGACAACCAATGTGCATCTCTTGGGGTGTTAGTATCATAACAATTATAATTCAATGGTTTTGACAAATAAATCTCCCCCTTACTAATGCAATTTGAGACTACTAGATAATATGTCATTTGTTAATATAGAATATCACTTGTTGATTACTAGTAGAAAGACAATTATTTAGATACCATATGTTTATATAAAATTAAACAATTTTAGATACCACTTGTTAAATCAATTATTTGAAAAAGAGTGAAGCATCATAACTCTTTTACAGAATATATTCTCTCCCCCTTTGACATCATAAAAAACAACTCATAATAATAAAAGAGAGAACTAGATAACATAAGGCATAATGTAAAAGAAGATTCAAACATTAAACCATAAGGTAAAACATAGGTCTGAAAGTGTAAGGAAAAACAAACATAAGTAAACAAGAAATATCATCAATAGAAAACCTATGGTGGAGAAAAACGTAATGCAGCAATTTATTGAGTAAGATTATCATAGTGTGTGTGCATATCAGTTTCCATCCTATCTAAGCGGGCAGTCATATTGTTCTCTACTCCGTCAAAGCGAGTGTTCATGGCATCAAACCTTTGATCCATATAGGCAGTGAGGCGTGTGAACAAATTGTCGGAGGAGGGTGCAGCAGGCTGAGCAGGTGCTTGTACAGCTTGTTAGTCACGTTCAGGCTCAACAATATTTTCTTCATCATTGTGTTGGCTTTGTGGAGAATAATGTTACTCGTCAAACCGGTTATACCAACCCATCTTTGTAAGATGTTGTCCACCAATTAGTGCTTTCAGACCAACCAACTCCTTCACTTCGTTTGAGAGATCAACGTTAAAGTGACGAAGACATTTAGTAATAAGGACGGCATAAGGAAGGCGAGTAAGATTTTGGGCATCAAGCATGTGTTGCTTTACTAATTCAATCCAATTAATCTCTTTTTGATGCAACATAGCCCAAAGCAGAAGGATTTAAGTTTCACTTACTCTTACATTATTGCTTCCTTTGGGGAGTAAGATCTTGACCAAGCAATAGTGAATTAAGCGATGTTCCATATCCAATTCACCAATGGTGCTTGTTGAGGAGGATGACAAGTTGAGAAATTCCCTTGCAGCTAATGAATTGTAGTTCCACTCGGGAGTGGGCTTCTTGCTAATGAAATCAACGTTGCTCAAAGGGAGTTAGCCAACTAAGTGTAGGATGTGATCATCAAGGTGAATGGTGACTCCCTTCACTTTGGCAATTTATCGACCGTTAGACATGCGCAAGGTAGAGTAGAAGGCTCGGATGAGTTCGGGGTAGATATAATTTTCTTCAAGGGCAACAAACTCAACCAATTTTTGTTGTTCAAGAATTTTAAAGAAGAAAAACCTATGAGATTGAAAGAGAGGGACATCTAGCCAATGTGGAGGAACAAGGGATTTTTAGAAAATTGCTCAATGTACCTTGTTAATTGTTTTTGTGTATCGAAAAAGCGAGATAAGTTGGTGGTTTAGGGAGTAGAGGATCCAAAAGCATCAGTTCTTCTTTTTCTTCTTGGGGTTGAAGAGGAGGCCATGGATTTAGAAGGATTTTAGAGAAAGAGGAGAGCAAAGAGAAATTGCGTAAGTGGGAGTGGGAGGCTTTGATTTATAGAGTTTGAGACACATGAATCGATTCAAGCATAGGCTGAATCGATTCAAGAGCCTGTGACTTGTATAATGTTGAGATTCAATCGCATGTGAATCGATTCAAATACTATATGAATCGATTCAAGCATGACGTTTTGTGCTGTTTGGTCCACCAAAGTCACATGAATGTGTAAGAATCATGGGAAATTGAGATTGCATCCTAGACATGGTTATGCGCAGGTATCACATGGGATCTCTTAGGAAATCACAAGATTCCAAACATTTGAAATTTGAATTCAAAATTTCAAATGCAATCAATTTTGAAAATTTACAATTTGAAGATTTTGTTTGAAATTTGAAATTCAAATGGTTTTCTTGTCTAAATCTAAAATTGAAGGCATTGAATATTTTCACAAAGTCCATTTAAGTTATAGAATATTTTGTTTAAATCCTTTATAAAATCATATAAAACCTTTAAGCAAGAATCAATATCTTTATATAAATATATTGTCAAAGATTTTATAAAGATAAAAAAATTGTTAAGGATTTCAAAAATTGTATATCCTAGATCCAAAAAATATATAAGATAAATCAATATCTTTATAAGTATTGTTAAGGATTATTAACAAAAATTTGTTGTATGATAATAATAAAAAAATTATTAGACTTAGTTATGAAAATGGATTTTTAAATACAATTATAAATTTCTAAAATACCCAATTCCTTCTAATATTTATAAATTGTTCCTTTCCAAGGGGTTTAGTGAAAGTGTCAGCTAATTGCTTAGATGTTTCAACATGTTCAAGCACATAATCATGAAATGATGGTGAATCTCAATATGTTTGGTTCTTGAATGCATGATAGGATTTTTTGAAATATTAATAGCGCTTGTATTATCACACTTAAAAGGCACATGGTCTAAAACAACACCAAAAGCTAGAAGTTGTTGCTTCATCCAAAGGATTTGAGCACAATAACTCCTAACTGCAACATATTCTGCTTCAGCTGTGGATAATGCAACATTTACTTGTTTCTTACTATACCAAGATACAAGAGAACTACCAAGCAAGTGACAAGTACCACTAGTACTTTTCCTATCAAGTTTACATCCTGCAAAATTAGAGTCAGAGTATCCTACAAAAGAATACATTCAGCACCTTTAAGATACCATAAACCAATATTTTAAGTTCCAACAAGATATTTCATTATTCGTTTAACAGCAGTAAGGTGAGATTCTTTGGGACATGCTTGATATCTTGCACACATACATACAACAAATATGATATCTAGTCTACTAGCGGTCAAGTAAAGTAAGGAGCCAATCATACCTCAATATTTATGATTTCAACATTCTTACCTTTCTCATCCTTGTCTAAATAGCATGATGTGGTCATGGGTATGGTCATTTTGTTTTCCTTGTCTATGTCAAATTTCTTAAGCAATTCTTTGCAGTACTTGGATTGGCTAATGAAGGTTCCTTCTTTAGTTTGCTTAATTTGCAGTCTAAGGAAGAAGGTAAGTTATCCCATCATAGACATTTCAAATTCATCCTGCATAATCTTAGCAAACTCTTTGTAAAGCACTTCATTAGTAGCACCAAATATGATATCATCAACATAAACTTGAACCAAAAGTATGTCTTTCTTTTTGTGCTTTATAAATAGTGTAGTATCAACCTTTCCTCTTTCAAAATCATTTTCTAAAAGAAATTTACTTAGCCTTTCATACTAAGCTCTTGGAGCTTGCTTTAAACCATACAAAGCTTTTCTAAGTTTGAAAACATGATTTGGAAATTTGTAATTTTCAAAACCAAGAGGTTGATCTACATATATTTCTTCTTGAATGTAACCATTTAAGAAAGTACTTTTGACATCCATTTGGTAAATTTTAAAATCCATATAGCATGCAAATTCTAATAACAATCTAATAGCTTCTAATCTAGCTATGGGAGCATATGTTTCTTCATAGTATATTCCTTCTTCTTGATTATATCCCTTAGCTACTAGTCTTGCCTTATTTCTAATTATTACTCCATTTTCATTAAGCTTGTTCCTAAAAACCCATTTAGTTCCTATTACTTGATGGTCATTGGGTCTTGGCATAAGTTCCCAAACTTGATTTCTTTCAAATTGATTTAATTCTTCTTGCATTGCCAACATCTAATGTTCATAAATAATAGCCTCATTTATGGTTTTAGGTTCAATTTGTGAGACAAAAGCTAAGTGATTGCATGTATTTCTAATGGCGTTGTGGGTACTTACACCTTTTGATATATCACCTATGATGTTTTTAATTGGATGATGTCTTGAAATGATCCACTCCTTTTGAGTATTTGTTTGTGATTCTTCATTTGGTGTCGCTTCTCCTTTATTGTTGATTCCTTCTTCTCCTTTGTTTTCCAATGTCAGTTCTTGAAGGGTACCTACAAGATCATCAACATCTTCCTTCCTTGAAGATTCTTGGTTAATCTCATCAAATTTTATGTGAATGGACTCTTCTATAGTACAAGTTCGCTTATTAAAGAGTCGATAAGCCTTACTAGATGATGAATAACCAAGAAAGATTGCCTCATCAGATTTTGCATCAAACTTTCCTAGATTATCCTTTTCATTATTTAACACAAAACATTTGCATCCAAACACATGAAAATAAGATATGTTTGGGTTTCTTCCTTTGTAAAGTTCATAGGGGGTTTTCTTCAAAATAGGCCTAATTAAACATCTATTCATAACATAACAAGCGATGCTTACCGCATCGGCCTAAAAATTTTATATAATATTATTTTCATTCACCATAGTTCTTGCTAGCTCCGCTAAAGAATGATTTTTCCTTTCAACTACTTCATTTTGTTGTAGAGTTCTAAGAGCCAAAAAATTATGTTCAATGCCAAATTTTTCACAAAATTTTTCAAAAGGTTGGTTTTTAGATTCTCCCCCATGATCGGTTCTAATGGATACAATTTTTGAATTTTGTTCATTTTGGATAATCTTAGCAAGTTTCTTAAATGCATGATATGCTTTATTTTTATGAGCTACAAATAATGTCCATGTATATCTAGAATAATCATCCACAATCAAAAGACTATAGTAATTTATACCAAAATTTTTAACCTTAGAAGGTCCAAATAAATCCATGTGCAAAAGTTGTAAAGGTCTATTTGTTGAAACAATATTTTCAGCTTGAAAAGATGCCTTTACTTGTTTTCCCTTTTGACATGCATCACAAAATTTCTTTTCAAATTTTAATTTTGGCAAACCAACTACTAAATCTTTAGAAACAAGTTTATTCAAATGGTCTATATGAATATGAGCAATTCTGTTATGCCATAGCCATGATTCACCCTCTTTAGTCATGAAACATTGCACATCATTTGAAGTAAGACAATCAAGATTAATCATGTAAATATTATCAACTCTTTGACCAATGAACTTTGCCTCCTTGTCTAGTTTATTTTCAATTATGCAACAATTTGATTCAAATACAATTTTATATCCTTTGTCACATAATTAACTAATGCTAAGTAAGTTATGTTTGAGTCCTTCAACATATAATACATCATTGATAGAGGTGGAGGAATTTTTACCAATATTTTTAATACCAAGTATTCTTCCCTTGGTATTATCCCATATGTGACATAAACCTTTTTTGCGGGGAGTGATTGATATGAATTTACTCTTGTCTCCCGTCATGTTCTTATAACACCCATTATTCAAGTACCAACGGGTGTTACTTGCTTTGAAACATACCCACAAAACAAATCAAGTTAGGGACTTTGGTATCCATTTTATGTTGGGTCTGTGTAGGTTAGTTTGTGGTAATGTTCCCTTAGGAACCCATACTTTCCTCACAACTTTTGATCCTAATCTTCTAACATTATAATTAGAGGAACTATTACCTTTAAGACCACAATGATTGCATTTCATAAATAGTGATGATGATTTGCTAGGAGATACAAAGAAACTTTTATAGTGTTTTTCTTACATGCATTAAATCCTAATCCGGTTTTATCAAACATGCATCATTGTTTTCCAAGTAAAGCATTTAAGTTGTCTCTTCCATATGTGAATTTTTCTAGAGTTTTATTTAAGTCTAAAATCTTAGTTTCTAGAATCTCACATTTCTTAACAAATTCACATGGTTTAGTTTTAGAGCATGTTTGAACATTTACAACTTTCTTTTTCAAAGATTCATTTTCTTTACCAAGTTCACTAAGATGTTTTTCAAGAGTATCAATAGTTTTCCTAGACAACATATACTTATTGGAGACTTTAATGAATTTATCATATAGTTCCTCAAAAGCATCAAATAATCCATCACTGTCTAAATCATGAAAGTTTACCTCATTTTGTTCTTCTTGATGATTGGCCATTAAACATAGGTTGGCTTCTTCATTGTCTGAGTCATTGGAACTACTCACATTGTTTTCATCCCAAGCTATGTAGGCTTTTCTTCTTTATTTTTGGTCTTTGTTTTTATTCTTAAGATTTGGACAATCTGCTTTGAAATGACCTTCCTTTTCACACTCAAAACAAGTAGGTGAGGAATTATTTTCTTTAGAAGGAGGTTTCTTACCTTGATTAGAGAAGTTCTTTTGGAATCTTTTGCTTCTCATGAATCTTCCAAATCGCTTGACAAATAAGCTTAGTTCCTTATCTTCTTCAAGGTCACTTTCTAACTCATCTTCATCAATTGATGTGGCCTTAAGAGCTAACCCCTTTTTCTTGGAGGTCTTCTCTTTTTCCTCCGCATTCTTTAGGTCTTTAAGTTCCTGCTCTTGTTCTTGTAATTTACCAAACAAAGTGGCAAGAGACATTTCATTTATATTTGGGGATTATTTGATGGTGGTTACAAGAGGTTTCCATTCTCTAGTGAGAATTTTCAAAACTTTATGAATAAGCTCTTTATTAGTATAAGATTTACCAAGAGTAATAAGATGATTAATAATCAAAGTAAATCTATTTTGAAGTTCTAAAATCGTTTCTCCAGAGTTCATTCTAAAGCTTTCATATTGACTAGTTAAAGTGCTGATTTTAGAATCTTTAACATCACTAGTTCCCTCATGAGTGATTTGAAGAGTGTCCCACATTTCTTTTGCAATTTTACAGGTTACAACTCTAAAAAAATTCATCCAAACCTAAAGCTAGGGTGATGAGAACTTTAGCTTTGTAATTGTATTAAACTTTTCTTTCCTCACCACTAGTCCAATCATCCATGAGTTTTTTAACTTCTTTACCATCTACATTATGTTTTGGAATAAAGGGACCATTTTCAATAGCATTCCAAATTTTTAAATCAATAGATTGAACAAAAGTTTTCATTCTTTCTTTCCAAAAAACATAACCTTCACCATTAAAGGTTGGAGGTCTATTTGTGGCACCACCCTCAGGAAAAAGGTTATAAGAAGTAAAGGTCATCTTGTTCTCTTGAAGCTGTTAAGCTTGATCTACCAAGAGTCAAGCTCTAATACCACTTGTTAACCAAGTGGCCTCGATTACTCAAGAGGGGGGGGGGGTGAATTGAGTATTTTAAAATCTTCGTTGGAATACTTTTGAAATTAATTCTTTATCAATTATGTAATTAATGAAAGAGATGAAAATAATTACAAGTAATGATAATAATAAATTAATCACGTAGTAATTTATCAAATATTTGGTATACAGTAATTAAATTCATAGGAATTAAGTTAATTAAATCACGAATTCAACTTAAGCAATTTAACAAACAAATTATGTGCATAATTATAAAAGAGTTTAAGGATGAGAGATTTGCAAACCAATGTACGAGTTCCACCACTCCAGTGTATGGCTCGCCTTCAAGCAAACCACTTGAAGGATTCCACTATTGAAGATTTGAGATACAAAGCTTTGAGCAATTGTAGCTTCCTAGTGTCCCACACTCAATAACTCAATCTTCACAAGCAAAAGGGCAAGCCACCCAATCTCAATATCTCTCAATAACCAAGGTTGAACCCCAACCTAAACTCTCAGATTTTGGTAAATAAATTTTACAAGGATAACTCTCCAATAGTGTGGATATACAAGTTTAAGCACTCAAGATAATAACTCTCAGAATATATGCAAGTGAAATTTTAAAGAGAGCTACTGCAAAGAGAAAAGAAAGAAGAAAGCAGAATCATGATTTTCTATTGCTTTGTTATGTGTTGCAGTGCTTCAATCCTTCCTCTATTTATAGCCTTTCGACGGCATGGAGCCGTTGCAACTTGTTTTCAAATTTATTCCTTTCAGCGTAGTGGAGCATGACGCTTCAATTTAAAAACTGTAGTGCTGTGTAGTGTTGTTTCCACTAAAAGATTTGATTTATCAATTATTCAGAGTCAATTCATTGTATTCAAATTTTAAAAATTCTGATGCATGAATAGATTCAAGATGCCCATGAATTGATTCAGAAGTCTCTGATTGCTTTTTAAAATATATATAAATTGATTCAGTTTAATTATGAATCGATTCAGAGGTTCTTTTTGGTCCTGATAAGTGTATGAATTGATTCAGGCTTAATTTGAATCGATTCAGGCTTAATTTGAATCGATTCAGAGCTTTGAATTCATGTGTGAATCGATTCAGGCAATGGTTGAATCGATTCAAATCCTTTGTAATGCATGTGAATCAATTCAGAGAGTTATGGAATCGATTCAGAGGCCTGTTTATTAATTTTCCATGCATTGTTGATATTTTCTGAACATGTGGCTTGTTGCTCTTGATCCTTTTTCATTTGATGGTCATTTCTCTTTTGTTTTTGACCCTTGGAATTACTTTGTGATATATTCTTGATGTTCATCAATTCTTTTATTATTTAACATATTTAATCTTTATTTCTTGTGCATGGTTGATCTTGTACTTAAGTTCTTAATTGTTATCCATGCTTATGTTATTGTTTGTCATTATCAAAACCTGTTTCAACATACAAACCTAATGAGATCCTAGGTAATAATTCTTCTTGGATTTTCTCCCAAGGGGATACCCATGTACACAATAGGCAACCTCATGATACTATAATTCAGCAAAGATTTTCTCTCAAAATCTTTCAAACTTTGGTTTCTTGAGAGAAAACAAGAAAGTATTCAAGTATGAGATTGAACAGCGTAACTATCTTGAATTCGGAAGCTTCTTGTATTTATAGTCCTTCTGAAAAATATCTGTTGGTTCAGCTTAAAGGATATTGGTCTCTTTTAGAATTGTACTGTTAGTGAGTACAGACACATGCTTCAAAGAAATTTTCTGAACTAGATTGCTTTGAAAGTATTCAACAAAAGATCCTTTTTGCTTATGCATATTTGGAAAGCATGTATACTCTTAAACAGTTGACTTTAGGCTATCCGTTCTGAACAGGTTTAGCTTTTCTGACACCTTGAGACATGTGAGGCAGTTTTCTTAATATACATGAGAAAGTCTTCAATTTTTCTGTTGATTGCCTTTTTTATTATAGCTTCAGAGATGTCATGAGAAAGTTCATGCAGCTTTAGATTTGGTAAGGAAAGATCCTTTTTCAAAAACTTCGAAGAGTGAGAAATCTTCTCGAGGTCTGTAGACTTAGACTAGCTTAATTCGATAAAGCTTTGAGTGAGTACAGACTTCTTCATTTCAGAAGTGAATTGAATTTTACGGACTCCCTTTATCTTTTGCAAATGAAGTTCTTCGTACTCTTGTCATACTTGAACAGACTTGTTAGATAAACAAATAGTACAAACTTTATTTTAGCTGAGAGTTTTGATGTGTATTATTAATAAATCATATGGGGTTCAGACTATTCAATCATGAGTTCAGACTTGACTCTAACAATAAACATGTTTTTCTTGCAAAAGGTTATGATGTCCCTTGAATATTTTATGCCTATGATTCATTCCTTTCCTGTTGGAATTTATGTTATTGGTTTATCTCTTTTCCCCTATATTGGTTTTGATCTGAGTATTGTATATACGGTGAAATGTTTTTGGCAATAACTTCATTTTTCTATTATGCATTGATCCCTTTAATACCCCTTGGTGTCATTGGTTATGTAGCTTTTAAAAACAAAATGGCTTCTAAGTTCATGTAAATATTTGCTATTCAAGTTCTTATCATGATTTGAGCCTTGGGAAAGCTTGGTTGGGTTAGGACCCTAATTTCCAAAAAGAAAAAGTGTTTTGTTCCTAGTATAGTCACCTAGGTGAGCTCTTCTCACCTAGTGAATTACCTTCTTTTTGCCATTGTCCCTAGCTCGCCTTGATAAGCCAGGCGACCCTCCTACAGCAGCCATGTGCGCAAGAGCTCATTTCCATCTTTTTCTTTTTTTCTTTGCCTTTTTTTTCCTTTCTTTCCTTTCCTCCCTTTTTCCTTCATTATGACTTTTCATTATTTAACTTTTTTTATTACTTGCTTTAGTTTATTTATTATTTTTGTTTGTCCTTTTCATTTTTCCCTAGTTTATTTCATATCCACTTATTCGTCCTATTAGTTATTTTGCCTACTTCTCTCTTTCATTAAAGTTCTCTTTTACTATGCAAGGTGAATTTGGACGAGACATCTTATTAGCCTTACTTCCTTTTTCAAGGACCTTTTCATCCCTAAAAATGCATAATTTATTTATGAAATTGTCATAAAAGGGTATGCTTAATTTGGATGAGACGTTCTATTAATCTTGTTCTTTATTTTAGGAAAAGGAAATGTTACTTTGAATTTGCTCTTTTTGTGGAAGGCAAAGATAGTTTAGATGAAATGTCTTGTTAATATCGTCCCTTGTTTTTAAAGTAAAAAATGTTGCGGTTTAAAATAAACCTTTGTTGTGAAAATAAGATTGATTTGGACAAGACATCCTATTAATCATGTCTTGGAAATTTATTTTTATACGCACGATCAATTTGAGGTAACCTATCTACAGACAGTGTCAGGTGCTAATAGCTTCCCCACATGTAATTTGGCTCTTAAACTCTAGAATCATATTCAATTATCAATGTCCTAACAAAAGTTTTCCTGATATTTTTCCTTAAATAAATATTGGTGGTGACTCTATTATTAAACTATGTTTTTTGAAAGAGTTTCGAACCTTCTCTTTTTCGTCGATCATTCTATCATAATCCTGGTCATGACAATTCAAACATAACTTCTCTCGAATTAACTTCACCTAGAGTTATAAGGGAGGCAATAATCCCTCCTTTTACTCTTTGCCAAGCCATTTAAGTAGATTATGTAGCTTTTTGCACAACTATGAGCCATCGATTCAAGATTTTGTGTGGTTTGGGTTTGCCTCTTGATTGAATCACTAGAGATATTGTTCAACTAGTCTTTTGAGTTCTAGATTTTGTGTATTTCCGTGATTTGTACTTAGTTCTATTTTCCTTGGGCTAAGTGTAACTGGGCAAGACGCCTTTGTCACCATCTAATTTAGGGCTAATTCTTTTAACATCATCCTTCTCCCTATTTCTAATTCTACATCTCCTAAAGTTGTTATTCATAACAGATCTCTTTATTCCCCAGACCCTATTTTTTTAGATTATTCTTCTTAACTAACCAAATTTCCCTTCTTTCATATCCTCTTTCTTCCTTTCTCCTTTGATTTCTCCATCATACCACTCTTTCCACAAGAACCACCATAGTCTCATCCAATGATGAAAATCAACACTTCAAGTCAAGGGACACAAATATATAAAGATATTTTAATTAGGAAAATTATTCAAAAAGTATATTTATCATTAAATAAATTAAATTATTATAAAATATAGCATCAATAAAATAAAATCTAAGATAAAAAATAGATAAATTTAACATAATTAAATCATAAAGTAAGTTTTTTTAACAAATATACCATTACAAAAAAATTCTAATAAAAAACTATTATAGAAAATTTTACAATAAGCTTCAAGTTGTATAATTCTTTTGTAGGATAAAAGGGACATTCATTTTGACATATAACAAGACATCCCTAAAATGTTATCTTATTATATACAAAATGATTGTGGTTGCTTTAAATTACTTCAAAACCTTAGTTTTTTGCTAACAAAAAAATTAACATTCAATAGTTACCGTAGAAAATAGTAAAGTCAACACAAGTTTTATTAACATGTAAAACAATGGATATAAATATCAAATTTTCACATTTTTATCTACCATAATCACAATTATGATGATGGATATAATTTGTGAAATTATTTGTATATGATTATTTCACTATGAATGTGTAACAATTGCACTTTATTTTTTCTTAGGTTTCAAAAACTAAATTAATATTCAATAGTTATTGTAGAAAATAATAAAGTCAACACAAGTTTTATTAACATGTAAAACAATGGATATAAGTGTCAAATATTCATATATTTATCAACCACTATCACAATTATGATGCTTGAGATAATTTATGAAATTTTTTGTTCATGACTATTTCATTATGAATGTGTCACAATTGCACTTTATTTTTTTCTTGGGTTTTGGAAATTGAATTAATTGTATATTTTTGAAAATAAAACACTAGTGATGCCCAACTATTTTTTTCTATTTATTTATTGACATATATAATGTTCTCTTAAAAATTTTTGGAGAGGCTATATATAACACCCCTGATTTTCTGGACACGAATCCCGATGTAATCGACATAATTAAATAATAAAAATATGAATAAATTTTTCACGTTTGAAATAGTTTCTAAACGCCATCTCGACTACATCAAGACTCGAACTACAGAAAACCAAAGAGTGAGATTTAATAACCTATGACTGGACCGGTATAAAATTTGCCCATAACAGTATACAAAATAACAGAGTTTACAACAAAGAAGAATGTGTATACCGGGCACACGCCTAGTCCCATATATGAAGATATGAGAAAAGGCTCGGCAAAGCATGCAAAGGCATATCATAAGCCTAATAGACAACCATTATCATTTTACATAATCACATGAGCATGCAATGCCTAATATATATGTATATACATATCTATATGGTCATGCATCATACATCTCCAATACCCATATCCCATAATTGGTCATATCCGATTCAACCTCAAGACATATGTCATCAACACTTATACATTCTCAAAATGGGCTACATATTCAACATCATTTTATTCATCAAGTGGGTATGAATTCGAATATCCCCAAATACCAATACAATATCCACTTATATCATTATTCACAATACATCCATTAACATCAATAAATAATAACATCACCCTATCCATTATATACACGACACAATAAATTACAATGCTGCCGGCCAAGACATTCCATTATCACTATTTTACCTTCCCAAAAGCTTTACTTTAAAATCATCCTCATCTCATGACATTTCTGCATCAATACTAAAAAGTAGACCACATGGGAGAGTGAGTTATACATTTCAAATGACGATATGAATACAATTGAAATTATGTGCATATGCATATCAACATCATGTATGCTTTGCTAAGCACATCGATAGTCATTATAGATTATTAATTCAACAATATATACACTTATTTCATACTTATTCATCAAATCATAGCCAAGCAAGCATATACACATCTATCACATCGCCACAATGGGCCAACATCACCAATGGTGACCAGTTAGTCTTTTCTCAAAGCCACCATGGGCTATCATCATAATCACCAATCATAATTAATCATGCCCAACATTATAATGGGTCATAACACACATATCGTCATATTCAACATCGTTTTAGATATATTCATATCATTTATTAATCATATGTGGTCTTTTAGGTATTTAATTACACATCTCATCAACACCATACCACCATCTCAATCATCATCAATCATCATCATATTTTGACATATCTCCATGCTATATGCAAATGCTTTTATGGCTAATGCATATGCACAATGGAATAGACAACAAATATGGATCTGACTGTGGGAATAAACACCAAATTATGGGTCGAGCATAAGTGTGCTACTATACCCCTACTGCAGTAGTATAATGTGTACACATATCTCTTAATGCATGCATAATCACCAATTTTACTGGTACCAAACCGCATCGCCCATATGTAGCACTAGTCACCTCGTGACTTGCGGATCAACAACATGGCCTCACTTGCCAAAAGTGCTACGGGCCCCTCCCGAACACACATCGAGAGAGCCATGTCCCGTCGGACACCGAGGTAACTTGCTCATCACAGAGCCGCCCGCCCACTAGGCCCGCCACATAGGGTGCCTCTTCACCAAACTATGGATAGCTTTGTGATTCCCAGAATCACTAGGGAACAACAACAATTTACCCGTGCACTGGGTCGCCCTCCCACTGGGCCCGCCTAGTGGAACCCCTAACATTCCATATAGACAGCGTATGATATGCCATGGATGCAAATGCCAATCAATGCATTCTTACACTATGCATCCTATCATGCCACTCATCAGTCATCATCATCATAATCACCAACACCACCATACACACCTTAGTGGATTTTATCATTGTTGGTTTTAGCCATTGATTTCAAGTTTTAAGTGTGGCATTTCATTACAACACATTTTACATATTTTTCATGTCATACATGCAAGTCAATACTTGCGATCAAACACAATGGCATCACATCATTACATATCATTCATAAATATTACCACACATTCATTTAGTGGATTTTCATCTTATTATTCATCACCATTGTCTTACATATTAGTGTGGTATTCACAATAATTCACAAATGTAATTCAAACCATACATACAAGCCTATACTTGTATCAACTCAATGACATTCACTATCATCTATAATAACAATCATCCTTATTCAAGGGATTGATCAACAACATCACCCATCATTACCCCTAATACAATCTCTTATTTTTATATAATAAAGGGGTTTTAAGTAAATATAAGCCCATGTTAACTTTCAATACTAAGACATGAGAAAATCTCACTTTTAGTCTTAATAATAATGGGACATGTCACAAATATTACCTATTAGTCCCAATTTGATAACCATAAAAAGTTGGGTTCAAAACCCTCTTAAATTTGAATTTTATGACGCAGTAGGTCCGGTGTTTTATGCTTAATGAGAGTTAGAAAACTCCAGTTAATGTGAGACCAATTCTCAAACCTCCATAGCACAATTATCTACAACTTTCATGAAGAAGTCAGAGGCCAAAAATGTCATTAAGGTGCCCAAACGGGCCAAAAATAGAAAAAAAATAGAGTAGTTAGAAAAATAGCATGACAGTGGCCATAATAGGGCCATGAATTGATTTCCCTATATGGTGAATCGATTCATGCATCCAAAAATCTCAAATTTGACAAACAGAAGGGTGGGAATCGATTCCCACATGCATATGAATCGATTCATGCGTTCAAATACCCAAAAATAGTGAAACAGAGGGGTATGAATCGATTCATCCCCTGGTGTGAATCGATTCACACGTTCCTGCCCAATTAAACAGTAATTCTAGCAAGCTTTGAATCGATTTGAGCCTTTTTTGAATCGATTCAAGCTTGGCAAATCAGACTCCTGCTGCATTTTATGCAGAAAATTACCCAAATTCCAACTTCTAATCACTCTAACTTTTTCATATGAATTCCAATGCCCACCAAATTTTAACACCAACTTATATATATTATTTGTGACGTGTGGCCACCGGCCGCACTCAAAATTTCCCAAAAATGAGGGACCTATACACATAATTACATTTTACCTGATTTAAAAACGTTTTTGGGCAACTCAAGGGTCAATTCTCAATGGAATTGGCCCATTCCAATTTCTACAAGTCATAAACTATGCATAGAAGCTATTGGGACCATCACAAGGCATTCAATTCTTGTAAAATTCTATTTGGCTCTATTAGTTCCCCAATTATGCATTAATATTAAGACACAACTTCACACTTTAAACAATTTCTCTATCAACATAAACATCAACCCCATTAAAAGGACACTAAACATTCATCATCATTTCATATATACACATATATATATCATTCCCAAGAATCCACCATTACCAAGCATAATATTCATCACATTATCTATCATCTCATCATTCAACATAATCATGGCAAGGCAAGCATGAGTGCAATCATACACATCAATCATCAATTATTCACTCATGCAATTGAAATGTAAACTCCTCCCCTACCTCGAGAGAAGAACCGCAATCCACGTGCTCCGATTATTCTGCGTCATCATCTGGAACACAATCCTACCAACAAACACATTTTTGTATATGAAATTAATAAGCCATCATAAGGCATCATTTTCATAAATCTCATAATCAAATCTTAGACTTGTCTAAACTCCAATCCATACGTTTATGTTAGGCTTCGGGAATTCCTTTCCCATAGCCAAGATTCTCTAAATCTTAAAGGGATAAACAAATCCAACACAACAATACCATGGCCCATATTCATAAGGCTTCCAAATCATCTCATGAATCACTCAACTATCGTCAACATTCATTCAACTCATTATAAGCCTCTTGACTCCATCTAAGATCATCACCAATTCAACAATTTCAAAATGGCATACATAAAGGCCTAAGACTTCACCAAATCAAATATTTATCTTATTTCATTTATCTATCATCAATGGTCATCCCCCATTATTATCTCTCTATCACAATAACAACACTCAACATTGATCATCATTTACCCATATTTAAGATTAATTCCTCAAATCATCATGCCTACCAACATGCACATATTATCATACATAATCTCATGAACTTAGTTCAAAATTTCACCAACCTTATTAACCAATCTCAATGCTTCTAACAATTCATTCCCTTTTATATAAATCATTTTAAAGTACCAAAATCATCAAATTCACTAGTTTTGCTAGAACCCCCAATTTATCAACCTAGGGTTTTCATCAAAATCAACCATTCAACATCAATCTTTACCATCTTCATAAAACATTTCATCCACAATAATATTCATCCACATTGGGCATTATCCCTCATTCAAGAATCACTCCTCTAAGTCATTCAAGCCTAGGGTTTCCATTTCCACCCACAAGCAAGGTTCCTAACATCACCATTTCCAACCCAATACCACAAAACCATAAATGAAATAGTGAAGAGGTGACAAACCTTACCTCATCTCCATGTTCAAGCCAAAAATGAAAATGGGAAGAGAGGAAGATGGAGATGGTCCAAGCTTTGCCCCAATGTCCCATAAATGCTCCATAAATCCATGCTTAGTCTTTGATTTTGGCAAGAATGGAAGTGGAAGAGAGGTGGGCGGTTTTGCCAGAGGAAGAGAGGAAGAGAAGAAGAAAATGAGGAGTGATGGGAGAAGAAGAGACTTGGATGGTAATAGAGAGAAGGAGAGAGGAATTTAGTGAAAATTAGGCATTACCCAATGGTTAAAAGAGTGCCTCTAGTTACTTTTTCCAATGGTCCATAGATCTCATTATCCAATGGTTAAAAGAATGAAAAGGAGAGGAAGAAGAGGGGCTACGATGGAATGAGGGGGAAAATGGGATTTATCATTTTCTTTTTATTCCATTTGACTCGTATTTTCCCCGTTTAATAACTTACGCTGTGTCCAATTAAGTATTTCCTCAATACCAAAAATTATTTTAATTATACCACCATGACCACAATAATTTTCTAAGTATTCTAGACCCATCAAATATCCAATTTAGTCAAGTGGGTCCCACACCATCTGCTAAATCCTCCGATTTCGGTAAGTCTTAATTTACCGATAATTCATCTCTAATATCAAATTAATTCTCCCATAAGTATTTGACCATAAATAATTAATTATCCTCCTCTAATAAATTTATTTTCTTTAAAATCCAGGATGTTACACTACAACTCCTTTTGTCCCAACCACCCTCTGTGAGGTCTCATCACTCTCCACCACCCAAACCCAATCACATTCACACCTATGTTTGTATATGAAAAAAGTACAACACTAAAGTTAATTTCATGTAATTGAGGGTGTCCTAGTTTTTTCAAATACTTGCTATGTTTTTATTTAACTATCTAAAGAGAGAAAAAAAATATACATATTAAGAAATACAATTAATGTTGTTCATTTTTTGCTTAATTACATTTTTGGTCTCCTAACTTTACTAAATGTTTGGTTTTGATCCCTTGATTTTTAATTGTACGATTTAGTTCTTAAACTATTCAATTTGTTGACATTTAGTCCCCAACTTTGAATTGCATAATTTTGGTCCCTAAAATATTTAATTATGATACATTTGGTCCCCTTTCCTATTTTTTAATTAAATATTTTTATATTATTATTTTTTATAAATTAATCCGGTTTGGATACCGGGCCCAAGGTTATCCGGACTGGATACCGGTTCTAAGGACAAAAGGCCGACTCAGCCTTCCTAGAACTCTATCGGTGTCCCAGGATAATGATCCAGTCGGTGAACATGTTGATCCGGTCTCACCTAAAGTGAAGTCGTTATAGTCGTCCTAGTGTTCAGCCGGTGTCAAGAATACCAATCCGGTCTGCAACACACTAGGCAAACTACTCTTACACCGATCGTCCGAGGTGACACCCGAGACACCGGGTGACTTATCCGTCCTCCTACACCGGGTGCTGATAACCGACTGTCACACTGTCATAGCAAGGAAGGCACTCTCTGCACAGCGAAATATGTCTCTTTCATTCACCGACAGGAGTGGGTACAATCACCAGCGGAATTTACGGAAAAGGTGATTATCTTCTATCCATATGACAGAAAAGTACACTGATAATTCACCTACCCTCCTGACACGCTCTGAATGCTGGCCCACTCGGATTGACTCTTTATACATGTTATCAGAACCAGTGGGCCCATTAACACCCAATGATTCATCTCCCACGCTCAGCTATAAATAACATGTGGTAATACATGTCAAAGGGTATGTTGTCCTTGCTCTCTCTCTTGCTATTATACTGCTTGAGCATTAACAGAGTTCACTTACACTCTTCTAACTTGAGCGTCGGAGAATCTTCACAGGTGACACCACCTGTCGCCCACACCAACGCGAGAGGTCGGTGTGAAGGATCTCCTGGACAACAAGACCGACCTCCACACACTGAGAGGCCGGATCAGAGAGATCGGGTACACTCATCCGGTCTCCTATCTCATTCAATCTTCAACTCTTGAGGATGTCCCAACACCAGATCCTACACCCCGGATCAGGACAGATCATTGGCACGCCCGGTAGAACTCGGTAGAGTTATTCCCACTTTCTGCAGAAGTTAGTAGTCGACCATGGAAGGAGATAGACGCGACTTTGTGGATGGTCATGTGAAAGATGTGACTCATCAACAAGCTGATGGGGGATTCGTTTTTGAATCACCAGCAACCCACTCAAGGAGGATGGTACCAGTGGCAATCCCTGATCCTCGAGATGAGATTATCAGGCAACTTAGGGAGGAGCTAATGGAGATGTGAAGGGAGAAAGGAGGAGCTTGGGACAGAGTGATGTCTCAAGCAGAGGACACTCGCCATGCACCTGTGAGAGAAAGATCCACAACTCTCCAGTATTCTAAGGTCCCTACCTTTGAGAGGAGAGAACAAACGCAAGATTCTAGGGACAGGATCGGTGCAGGGAAGAGGGGGCAAACAGTGATGGCTTCTGGGACATACCGACTCAACGTCCCTTTCTCAAGGAGGCTCATGAGTATACTCATCCCCAAGCACCTGCAAACGACCCAGCCACTTTCCATCGGAAAGTATAATGGGGAAGCTGATCCCATTAAGCACCTCGATGCTTACACGTACGAGGCCATGTACTTGGGAGCTGATGAGGATGTGATGTGCAGGATGTTCCCACGAACCTTAACGGAGGAAGCTCTTGGTTGGTTCAAAAGTTTACCCTCGGAGTCTATTGATTCCTGGGAAGAAATGGCGACTTTGTTTGAAAGCTATTTCATTATCTCTAGAGACGTTCCAAGAACCTCTCATACCTTGGCTCAGATAAGGTAGGGAGAAAGTGAAACTCTCAAGGAGTTTTTGAAGAGATTTTACAAGGAGGCAGCTTTGGTGCCTAACCTCACGGAGGCTATTCAGCTTCATATCATTGTTGAAGCCTTACAGCCTGGATCCGCCTTTGCTTTGTCTTTGGCAAAGAGTCCTCTGACGACGTTGGAGGAATTTCAAAGAAAAGCTTCGAAATACATGGGCATAGAAATGCACTTGGAGGCAACAGCGGCTAAAAGGAAATCCTCAACGCCACATCAGCAACGGAGGGATAAAAACTATCCCAGATCGGAACACATGGAGAGACCGGCCCGAGACAGCGTCTCTGATAATCCTATACCTCTGAGTCTGGAAGAACGGATACACGTATTTGGCAATTATGCTCCGTTAAACTCTAAGCGGTCTCAAATTTTGAGGGAGATCAGATGGCCAACGCTTGCTGCATACGGGGTCAGGATGCCGCCCCAACTTCGTAAGCACGGAGACCCTTGGAAGTACTGTGAATTCCATGAACAAGAGGGCCACTTAACAGATGAATGTCAGGCTTTGAAGAATATTCTTATCGAGGCCCTAATCCGAGAGGGTAAACTTAAACAGTATCTTTTCAAAGAAGCTATTTCGGAAGAACGGATACACGTATTTGGCAATTATGCTCCGTTAAACTCTAAGCGGTCTCAAATTTTGAGGGAGATCAGATGGCCAACGCTTGCTGCATACGGGGTCAGGATGCCGCCCCAACTTCATAAGCACGGAGACCCTTGGAAGTACTGTGAATTCCATGAACAAGAGGGCCACTTAACAGATGAATGTCAGGCTTTGAAGAATATTCTTATCGAGGCCCTAATCCGAGAGGGTAAACTTAAACAGTATCTTTTCAAAGAAGCTATTTCGGAAAAGCCAAAGGGAGTCTGGAAGAACGGATACACGTATTTGGCAATTATGCTCCGTTAAACTCTAAGCAGTCTCAAATTTTGAGGGAGATCAGATGGCCAACGCTTGCTGCATACGGGGTCAGGATGCCGCCCCAACTTCGTAAGCACGGAGACCCTTGGAAGTACTGTGAATTCCATGAACAAGAGGGCCACTTAACAGATGAATGTCAGGCTTTGAAGAATATTCTTATCGAGGCCCTAATCCGAGAGGGTAAACTTAAACAGTATCTTTTCAAAGAAGCTATTTCGGAAAAGCCAAAGGGAGTCCGGATTAGCGAGCATGAACAGCAAAGTGTTATGCCCTAACGACATCAGGGCCCCCGAGAGGTCATTAACTGAGTATCAGGACATCAAAGCTAAGAACGCCCCCTGCTGTTATAGCTAGTCGGTAAGACGATGTGCACTCTTTTTCCTTACTTGGGTTTTTCCGATCGGATTTGACCAAGAAGGTTTAACGAGGCATAACCCCGAGCTGGCTCTCTTTCTTTCTTTTGTATTGTAGTTCATAATTAATGAAATTTTCCATCTGTTCACCTGTTGTCTTCATCATTTTATTCACTGCACAACTCCGTTGTGACAAGATACTTTTAGGACGGACGATCCTAATAGCGTATCCGTTGTTAGTGATGAACCTCTTCGAATGTACAAAGGGGTGAACCATAGATTGAAGGCCCAGATTGTAGGATTAAACCAAACTCTGGGTACGGTTAGTAAGTTTGGCTGAACATCGGTGAAGGCTCGGATTGTAGGATTGAACCGAACTCCGAGTACGACTAGTAGGTTTGGCCGAACGTCGGAGAAGAACGGTGAATGGGTAAAATCCAACACCGATTGAAGGCCCAGATTGTAGGATTAAATCGAACTCTAGGTACGGTTAGTAAGTTTGGCTGAACACCGGTGAAGGCTCGGATTGTAGGATTGAACCGAACTCCGAGTACGACTAGTAGGTTTGGCCAAACGTCGGAGAAGAACGGTGAATGGGTAAAATCCAACACCGATTGAAGGCCCAGATTGTAGGATTAAACCGAACTCTGGGTACGGTTAGTAAGTCTAGCTGAACACCGGGTAAGGCTCGGATTGTAGGATTGAACTGAACTCTGAGTACGACTAGTAGGTTTGGCCGAACGTCGGAGAAAAACGGTGAATGGGTAAAATCCAACACCGAGTGAAGAAAACGGTGAATGGGTAAAATCCAACACCGAGTGAAGAAAATGGTAAATGGGTAAAATCCAACACCAAGTGATGAAGGCCGGTGAATGGGTAAAATCCAACACCGATTGAAGGCCCAGATTGTAGGATTAAACCGAACTCTGGGTATGGTTAGTAAGTTTGGCTGAACACCGGTGAAGGCTCGGATTATAGGATTGAACCGAACTCCGAGTACGACTAGTAGGTTTGGCCGAACGTCGGAGAAGAACAGTGAATGGGTAAAACCAACACCGAGTGAAGAAAATGGTGAATGGGTAAAATCCAACACCGAGTGAAGAAAATGGTGAATGGGTAAAATCCAACACCAAGTGATGAAGGTCGGTGAATGGGTAAAATCCAACACCGAGTGAAGGCCGATGAATAGGTAAAATCCAACACCGACTGAAGGCTCAGATTGTAGGATTAAACCGAACTCCAAGTAGGACTTCTAGACTTGGCCGGTTACTATTGAAGAATCAATCGTTATCGAATTCACTCAGAAGTACTCCTGGGAATTCCTCACTCGGAAATATTCTCCCTTGGAATTCCTCTCTCGGAAACACTTCAAATTCGATGCGAGACTCTTAAATTCTTTAGTCGGCAATATCTCATTGAAGTCCGACTCGTGAATTCTGTAAGCTGAGAAAATCTCACTTTGAATTTTCAATCAGGAATTGTTTCCTCTGGAAAGTCTCTACCTAAAACGCACTCATCCGAAGTCGAAGCCTTTCTCTGTCCCTAAGTGTTTCACTCGGAAAATGCTTCACTCGGTGTTGTATTACGTAGAGGTCGGAAATGGTTCACTCGGTATTATCCTGCTCAGAAATATTCCACCCGGAGTTATCTTGTTTCAAAATGCTCTACTCAGTGCCATACTACCCGGGAATCAGAGATATCTCACTCGGTATTCATCCCGCTCAGATATGTCACACTCGGGAACACCTTATCAGGAGAGTTGCACTGAGAAATCTCCAACCTGAATGAAGACTCGGATTATAGGATTAAACCGAACTCCGAGTGTGGTTGGAACAATTAAACCGAGCGCCGTTGAAGCACCAGTCGGAAATCTTCCACACGGGAACGGTCACTCGGAAACCTTCCTCTCGGAAGAATCAATCTGAGAACTTCCACTCGGAAGTATCACTCGGAACTTCCCAGGTAACATGGCCAGAACTAATTTCACCCAGAGTCGATCACTCAGACTCAAGTGCTCACTCTGAATCGGTCACTCAGAATCAAATGTTCACTCAGAGTTGTTCATTCAAAGTCAAGCCTCTACTCAGAATCACTCACTCAGAGCCGTCTAATTCATAACGCTTGGGGACAATATTCGACGGTTAACGAGTGACGGTTAACGAGTGTTTCGGAGGTAAGAAACATAACTTGTATTCTCGCAGGATACACCAGTATCCAGACCTCTCGTATGTTGTATAGCTCATATGAGCAACTTAACAGTCCCTCACATAAGCTAGGGGATAAATGATCCGGTCTGGATACCGGGCCCAAGGTTATCCGGACTGGATACCGGTTCTAAGGACAAAAGGCTGACTCAGCCTTCCTAGAACTCTACCGGTGTCCCAGGATAATGATCCAGTCGGTGAACATGTTGATCCGGTCTCACCTAAAGTGAAGTCGTTATAGCCGTCCTAGTGTTCAGCCAGTGTCAAGAATACCAATCCGGTCTGCAACACACTAGGCAAACCACTCTTACACCGATCGTCCGAGGTGACACCTGAGACACCGGGTGACTTATCCGTCCTCCTACACCGGGTGACTGATAACCGACTATCACAGTGTCATAGCAAGGAAGGCACTCTCTCTACACAACGGAATATGTCCCTTTCATTCACCGACAGGAGTGGGTACAATCACCAGCGGAATTTACGGAAAAGGCGATTATCTTCCATCCATGTGACAGAAAAGTACACTGATAATTCACCTACCCTCCTGACACGCTCTGAATGCTGGCCCACTTTGATTGACTCTTTATACACATTATCAGAACCTGTGGGCCCACTAACACCCAATGATTTATCTTCCACGCGCAGCTATAAATAACATATGGTAATACATGTCAAAGGGTACGTTGTCCTTGCTCTCTCTCTTGCTATTATATTGCTTGAGCATTAACAGAGTTCACTTACACTCTTTTAACTTGAGCGTCAGAGAATCTTCATAGGTGACACCACCTGTCGCCCACACCAACGCGAGAGGTCAGTGTGAAGGATCTCCTGGACAACAAGACCGACCTCCACACACTGAGAGGCCGGATCAGAGAGATTGGGTACACTCAGCTGGTCTCCTATCTCATTCAATCTTCAACTCTTGAGGCTGTCCCGACACCGGATCCTAGACCCCGGATCAGGACAAATCATAAATATTCATAATTATTATATTATAATAGAAAGTATTGATTTATGGGAAAAATATATAAATATTATATTAAAATATTTTTATTATAGACCGATATATGCTCTAATTTTACTCTATTATGGGGAAAATAGGTAGAGGACCAAATGTGTCAACAAATGGAATAGTTGAGGGACTAAAATCATGCAACTCAAAGTTGAGGGGCCAAATGTTAACAAATTGAATAGTTTAGAGATTGAAATCATGCAATTAAAAGTTAAAGGATCAAAATCAAACATTTAACAAAGTTAAGGGACTAAAAATGTAATTAAGCCTTAATTTTTATAAAACCATTGATTGTTTTTGTATTTTATATTAATTTCTCTCTTATTTATTACTTTTAATATTAAAAAGAGTCTTATTAAATGAAGAACAATTAAGTCTTTCTTAAAGTTCTAACTGAATAAATATATAGAATCAAGTTTTTTTTGAATGGACAATTAAATAGAAATGAAAGTAATAAATAATCATGATTAAGGCTAAGCAATTACCAGGTTGAATTAGATTTCAATTTTTTTAAAACAAATCAAAGTTAGGTTGATTGTAGTGTATTAGATTTGTCTTTTATAAAAAAATTGAATCCAATACGATCTAAATTTGATTTGTTTGGATCATAAGATCAAATGTTCAATTGATTAATATTTCTTATCATTTTTTAAAAAAAATAGAAAAATACAATAATATATCTTTAAATTCATATTTGTAATTTCACATAATATTATATGAGTCCATAATAGTTAAAATAAAAAAAACACCATAAGAATTTCATTCATTAATTTAAGTAAATTATAGTTAAAAAATGGTCGAGTTTAGTAGTCGAGTAGTTAGATTTATGCACTTAAGATCTTATATTTAACCCAACTACCCTCGGCCTTTGATTGGTTTGGATCGACTAATTAACTAAGTGTCTGTTTGGTTTACAGTTGGGGAAACGAAGTTAGGAAAATGGAAAAATATAAAGGTTAATATTGATCTTTCATGTCGTTCGATACGTTTGACCGTAGGATCTTTTTTTTGGGTTAGTTTGACCAACCTAACGGGGAACCAAACAAACCCTAAAAGATTAAATCCAACTTATTTAGATTGGTTTGGATGCCGGAGGTAAATCTGATCAACGGTTGAACTCTAATCATGAATCAAGATATAGTGTGATGTTTGTAGGTTGTTTTTTTTAAATTACATTGGTACCATAAAATGTTTTATTCGTGTCACGTCTAATTTTTTGACGAGGTTAAATATATATTCGGTCCCTTATGTTTTGAAATGATTTCAAAATGGTCTTCTCTGTTAAAAATGTTAACATAAGCTTACATTTTTAAATTGGTTATTAAAAAACTAATTTAAAATACTTTTTAAATCAGTTTTTATTGATAACTAATTTAAAATGTAATACTCTTTAAATCAATTTTGCTATTAATCGGTGTAAAATATCATATTTAAAATATACTTTTAAAATTGATTTTTATTAGAAACTAGTATAAAAAATATATTTTAAATTAATTTTACGATAATCAATTTAAAAATATAAGTTTTTGTTAACTTTTTTAAATAGGAATAATCATTTTGAAACTATTTCAAATATAAGAGAAAAAAATATTTAAAACTAAATGTAAGAGACAAAAAAATATTTAAGACTAAATTAAACCTATGATAAACGTAAGTAACGAATCATATATTTTAACCTATTTTTTACGTGAAAACGAATAAAATAACCTTTTTCCATTTATACTTAAATTTTTCTCTGCTTCTCCCTATTTGTCAAACGTTGTCTTCTTTTCAGTCTCGTTTCCGTTCCTCAAGAAATCATCTTTTAGCTATTTCTTCATTTTCCCCTTTTGCTTTCAACGTACAATTCCCTTTTTACTTCCAACTCTTCAGTTTTTTTTTACTATGCTTGGATTAGATATGCACAATTCTCAGTGGTGCCTTGGTTAATTCTTAAATTTGTATTAAGACTTATGGCAATTGAATTGCGGAGAAGCATTAAGAATTGCTTAAAAATAATGAAGTTTGAATTTCACAAGGCAATTGATAAAGTACTAATAACCTACGAACTTAACAGTGGCAAATATACCGTGGTAATCTTGGTAGCCGAAAGTTGATTAAAAACTTGTAATTAATTTCAAACAGTGCCAAGGAACTTTCGAGTGGGTTCTAAAAATTTGCAAGGAGTTTTTGAGAATATATTGTATTAAAATAAGTTATTTTTAATTTATTTTAATAGGTTCTTTGATGTAATTTATTAAAATAAGTTATTTTAAATTTATTTTGGTAAATTTTATCATCAAATATATTGTATAAGCTCTCATTTAAAAATAATTTATTGTATAAATTCTTAATTAAGTTATGTTTCTAAATTTACCCTTATTTACATCTAGGGATAAAAATAGGTTAAACTGTCTATTGGGGATCTATAACTTAGTCTATTTAAGATCTAGTTTGACACAACCTATTTAATATAAAATAAAGTTAAAGCTTTTAAAATATTTATTTAATTAAATAGGTGAGAGTTGAATTTTTTTTTAAAATATTTCTAACATGTGGGATCCATTTTAAACTCTTATATATAATTTTATAAGGAAATATAATTTTTGATATATTATAATTTATAAATACTTATTTTTTTTTATAAATGATAGTTTATAAAATTAAAATTTGTCAAAAGTACCTTTAATATGTAAAATTGATAATTAAATATATCCCGAATGTAAATCGTTATCATGTTAGGGACATTTTGATTTTGTTTAAGAGATAAACTTAGTGAGTTATTTAATATATGCTTATTTTTCTTTTAATAATAATAATTATTATTATTATTATTAAGTTTATTAAACTTTTTAAATAAGAGACATGACTAACCTACCAATATTATCTATGTCAAATTATAAATGAAACTCACACCAAAATTAAATACCAACTCGATTCAGCATATTCCTACCCCTATTAACGTCCTCGATTTGGTATTTCTTTTAGCACTTGCACTTGGAATTGTTGTGCAGAATTGGTTTGGGGAATGTGAAACAAGAAAGGGTGAAGAAGTTTTTTTTTTCAAAAAAGGGAAAATGGTTAATTTAGTCTTTTTATGTTCCCAAAAAAATTTAAGTATTGGTGAAAATAAAACTTTATGCGGTGTTGATATATTCCCCTATGTTGTTTTTGCTACGAATAAAAGGCCGCAAGAAAATATGTGTATGGCTAGAAAGCAGCCCATACGAAGTGCAACAACAACTTCAACCACTAGGCAAGCCATGCAACTTGTTCCTCAAAATCCAAGTTAGATTCATTTAACTGCTGACAAAACGGACCTTCTACTTAATTGGTGAACACTTGTGTTCTCTGTGCATGTTTTTCAAGAATAAATAAAACACTGGTAAAAATAATTGAAGCTCCACAGCCCATTATTAGTGTCAGGTCAAGACAATTTTTTGTTTTTATAGATTTTTTTTAAAATTATAGGAATCTTCTGCTATTATTCTAATCCGACACATCATTATTATAATGAGGTTAATTTTCTTAACAATTTTTATCCCTTACTTCAAGAAAATCTAACATTTACCCTTTGAATTAACTAAGTCCGTTTGTTTTTATAGATTATAATATGCATATGATAGTTTTCTTTTCAAACTCATTAATTGGTTGGACAAACGTATCAATAGAGTTGATCAACGTTATAAGCTCTTATCACGTGTATAGTTATTTGTTATTTGATTCAAACCCAACAAAATCGTTCAACCAATTGAAAAAAAATATATTACGTGTGTGGTTCAAATTGAATTTTAAATCTACTTCTGAAAATCAAACTAGGTTTAACCGAACCATAATTGTCAATATATTACTCCTATATTTATTACCCATAATCGTCAATATAAAACTATTTCTATTACCAAGCCCTTTAGTTTCTCCGTAGAAGTAAACCTCTTGGAACCCCTGTGTCATCAGGATTCGAAGAACGGTATCTGTGCCTTTTCTCCATGCGGTTGGGCTCATCCAAAAACTTGTTCTTAAAGAGGTACTACTTGAGTTTTCCCTCGCGGATCAGGACTTCTATTGCATCCTTCAACTGTCTACACTCATCAACTGAATCACCGGTCTACTCGTGGAAGTCACAATACTTCCTAGGGGTTTCCTAGCCTCGTTACAGAAGCAGGCCTCCTAACCTCGTACACGCTAAAAGAAGGCCAACCTACTTCCTTCAGGATCTGGGAAGGCTTAGCGTTTAGGGGAGCGTAATGAGTGAACGCAACAGTCTATTTCTCTTGCTAACAGGGCTGCTGATCTCTACCTCGTTCCTTCTGGGTGTCTTGTCACCCTTAAACTTTTCCTTTTCCTTCTCCACACACGGTGAAGAGGTTTCCTTGTTGTCGTAGCTTCAAGGTGCATCTCAATACCCACTGATGGTTCAAAGTTAGACTTAGAAGAGGGGGGTTGAATAAGTCTTAAACTCTTTTCACGGAATAAAACTTTTGCAAACGAGAAACACAATAGACTTCTAAATCAGACTTTAAGAGATAAGGGAAAGAGAGATAACACATAACAAATTTATATTGGTTCACTTCCAACGCAAAAACTATGTCCAGCACCTTCAAACTTGAAGGATTTTCACTATATACAAACATCCTTTTACACAACAAAACACAACTTGTGCCTCATGAAACAACCCGACTTAATTAAATGCAAAATCGAGTCTAGGGAAATTTTTTCCAAAATTTAGAACGTTCCAAACGTCCACAAATCAGCTTAGAATAGGAGTCGGGTGAAATAAACCAACTAAAAGCAAGGGAAAGTAGAAAACCGACCGCAAGGAAGTCGGCGAGCAAAAGCCGACCAGAGGAAGGAAAGACCGGGTCAGGATGCCACGCTGGCAAGACCCAGCATCGATTAACAGCCCAGCGGAAGACAACGCTTGAGCGAGCCCTTTTCTCGCTGGAGCGAATCCTCATTCGCTGAAGCGGACCCATTCACTAGGATATTCCGTCACTCGGAATTGGGCTTAAGTCACTCGGAAATTGCCCCCTATCGGGTCATGCTTCACCCGGTATACTCACACTTAGCCAGATACTTAATTTATTTCAGTAAGCCCACATACATGCTTCATTCGGAAGCGTCTTAATCTCCACTCGGGAAATGATTCCCTCGGTTACTCCACTCGGAGTCTATAAGCCTTCCCTCACCCGGATTGTTCCCCAGTCCAATATCACTCGGTATATTTCAACCTCAATTCACTCGGCATATTTTAATCTTCCTCACTCGGAGATCACTTAACCTCCCTTCCCTCGGAAGGGGCCTCTATAATCAAGTTCCATTCGGAATTCCTCTAACCTCACATCACTCGGAGGAATTCACTAAGTTAAGTCTTACTCAGACTTATTTAAATCTTATCCACTCGGGATATATATCCTTATTCACTCGGAATATGTATATAACCTTGTTCACTCGAAATACGTATAACCCTATTCACTCGGAATAGGACCCTTGAATACACCTCAATCAACACCATCTCAACCCTTCTTCTCGCGGAAGAGGTTCATTCGGGATTTACCACTTGGAAAAGGCCCACTCACCAAAGCCTCACTCGGAAACGGCTCTCCCAACAATATTCCACTCAGAATTTATGGACTTAGCATTATTCATTCGACAACACATCTCAATCGATACAAGTAACATCTTATCAATGTAATATATATTTATATATATGTGTATACTTGTTCACATTCCCGATAGCCAACCCATATAAATATGTTTAAACAAACGGATTACATGAGAGCCGACCAAGGCTTAACATATCTATTTTACAATCGGTATAGCACACTATATACACTACAACAGCTTAGACACCCATCACTCGGGTTTGAGGCCTCCTCGTCATTCACCACACCGACCTGCACGTACTGAAAAATATAGCCACAGTAGGGGTGAGCTTTACATATTAAATGACAGTTATTGACTCGGATTATTCTTCAATTCTTCAATGACATTATTCAATCAGCAATAATACACCCTGCCATTCAATATGAATACTCTAATAACATCATCCACTCGGGATTCATGCAATCCAACCAGGGTTAAGTAATTCACATCATTCACAATCACATATATTCACAGCCATAATATCACCTTACACTCGACAATAGTACCAATGTACATATATTCACCCAGTCAGAATTCACTCCAATTATTCATGGCTATATTAATCATGCTATTCACATCACCATTTACGCATATATATATACAACCACCTGAGCTCATCAACAGTATATGTGTGCACTCAGCAATAGCATCAGTATACATGCATTCATCCACTCGGATTTAAGTGTGCACTCGGCATAGCATCAATATACATGCATTCATCCACTCGAATTTACTCATATCAATTCCAAGCTATATCAATGCCGTTATTCTCAATAACATATCCACATATTCACACAATTCACATTGAGCTCAATAACAATTATAAGTGTGTACACATCATTTTAGTCGGATCCGATCATTCATTATTCATTTTTATTGTTGCAACATAGGCTCCAAGCCTTTTTCTCAGCTCTAAGCTGATCCGGCCATTCTACTGGTACCAAACCGTTTGCCCTTACATGTAACACAGCCACTCCAAGCGACAACGAAAGTGTTACGGGCAGCCCCGAGTCCAACTCAGTAGGCTTGCCTTGAGTCCAACCCAAGGTCTTTAAGCGTCCAACGCTAATGCACTCGGCATTGCCTTGAGTCCAACCCAAGGTCTTTCATTATATTTCACACGTATTCATCTGATTGCCGATTCAGTATTAAGCGTCCAACGCTATATGCACTCGGCATTTCCAATGGCGAATCAGATGCATACAGTTTATTCATCAGGCGTCCAACGCCAATGCACTCGGCATTGCCTTGAGTCCAACCCAAGGTTTTTTATAGTGCACTCGGCACTGCCTCGAGTCCAACCCAAGGTCTTTTGTTATATTTCATATTCATCATATAATCATAAGGAATTCACACAGCATTGCATGCACTCGGTAATTCACCCATTCATCACATGCATCACATGCTTTTTAACATAAAATCCTACACGGGAATCATCACAACAGTCCCCATCTTATGCACCCAACATTCGCATGTATAATGACAAGCATCTCATGCATTTAAACATAATCACACACGGGGATCAGTATAACAAACTCATGCACTCGGCATCAACATGCATTTTAATATAAACACATGGATATTTATCAACTCTCTCAGTATAATGCCCTCGGTAATCATAATAACACACATGCATTCACTCGGCACCTTTATGTTTATCAACATACATCTCATGGACGGACATCATCATGCACCACAGTTCATAAATAACACACATCCGGGCTATCACTCAATCGGCACATAACAATCATCACATTATAAACACAACACAACACAGTGAAGTAATTTTCACCCGGAACCCGTCCATAAACCATACATTGAGATGTAAATCAGCCCCCCTACCTGGAATAAAGATTCCAGCAGCTCCTCGAGCTTCCAGTTCCGACCGATCGTCCTTCGGTCACTCGTTCTCAACAGAACGACCTGCTTCAGTCATCCTCCATGCCACTCAGCTTTGCAGGAACACCGAGCCACTCGTATTCTCGAACAACTCAACCACCAAGACACTCCATGCCAAGCCTCCAAGTCACAACGCTGTCCTCAATCAGCCCAGTGGAGGATTCCAAGGCTGTTCTCACACTCGAACAGACAATGAAGGACTTTATGTTTCCAAGCACCCATCAATGTTTAGGCAGAATAGTGGAGGATCCCAGCCTCCCAGACACTCAGCACCATGTTGTTCTCTCCACCACGCTGTTCCCACTTCCCACTCGAGGTTCTACTCAACGTTCGAGTGGAAGAAGAAAAAGATGATGAAGAAGAAGAACAGTAAAGAAGAAGAAGCAGAAGCTTCAGGAAATTCTAGAGAGGATGGAGGAGTAGTTCTCTACGTACCAAAGAGAAATGAGCAGAGAGTGGATGGAAAATGAGAAGCTGAAGCCCTTATCCTTTCACTGCCCAGTGACAGCTCACCCACTCCATCAACCGTCACATCTCCATTAATTCCAATCCCATCAGCGTGGGAATTGAGGGAGAGAGGGGACCGAAACTCCTTTTTCACCACCAAGGGCACATGTGTAATTTTACTAGGCATTATTATTATTATTATTATTATTATTATTATTATTATTATTATTATTCAATCAATAATCTTAATCCTGTAATTAACCTTAATCGGTAATTAAATCTAAACCAGGATGTTACAATTCTCCCCTCCTTCAAAGAATTTTGTCCTCGAAATTCAAACATATACTTGCCTCTCAAGCGTTTCACCGACCGTTTCACAATTCCAATCGGCCAGCTTGGCTTCTCAAGCGGTTTACCGACCGCTCCAACCCTTCATAGGATTCCACACATTTGGGGTTCAATTTCCAACGTACAAGTTACCCCATTCAACTCTGCCAACTCACCATAAGCAATGGCACTTCCTAGTCCCATGGCCGTTCGGCCTTATATTCTCAATGCCAATCGGTGTGCTTCCACCGTCAGCTCCTCAAAGTTACTCAGCACAATTATGTACCCAAACCGAGTATAAGCTCAAAATTATGTCACATAAGACACATTATGGATGCTAATTAACTAGCTGGGAAGATCCATTCGGTAAATAACACTACCGACTCTCCCTAATACACCCTATTGTCCGATATATTTCAGATTAAACCCTCGGCTCTTCAACATCCGACCATTAAAATTCCTCCTTCAAACCGTGTTATACCTTGGCAATACTGAGCCGAACACTCAAAAGAGCTCCAGTGTGCTTCAATTAGCACAGTTTGCCTGGATTTACCTCGTATAGGCACCACACTCGGTTCTGACATCTCAGATTCCTATCCATTCCTTCAGCTAATTCCATGTTTACTCCTTGTGAATGTCACTCGGAGCTTCTCATTCAAAAATATTATTCGGAGTTTGGAGGTAATTTATTCCCAGAATTCCTTTCACTAAAAATAATTTCACTCAGAATTCAAGTCCATATCGTAATCGCACCTGCATTCGAGTTCAGCAGTTCCACACATCAACCTGAGTGCGAACTCAAATAAATTCTCCTCTCGGATATCTACTCCCCTCGGGAGCCATTCACTTGGAAACTTACCTATTCAACGTCCCACTTTCTGCCTAGAAGTTCCTTCCTTTGGAAAAGGTTAATCAGGGCACATCATACAGACTTAGAAATTTATCACTTAACGCCCTTTTCACTTGGAACCGTCCACTTAGTACCATTTCACTCGGAAATGTCACACTCCGAGACACTTCACCCGAAAGTCACACGACTCGGATATTTCACTCGGATTTCGCCTGATACAAAAGTGTCATTCAGACACTGTTCCTTAACTTAGTAATGACTCCCATAACGACGTTTCACTCGGAACATCATAACTTCACTCGGTAGCTCTTTCTCCCAGAAAGATTTCACTCGGAATCATCTCTACTTTCTCACATTTGGAATTATACTAATCTTTTCCGAGCGAATTCTCGCCTTATTGCTCATCTCAACTCAAGGCCATGATTCCTTCACTGAATTCCACAGTATTACTCAGCTAAACCCATAAAACTTCTAATTTCAGTGACAGACTGGATCACACTCCTATTTCAATAATCAATCATTACCTTATTGGCCAATAGCCAACTTACACCAAAGATGACCTCTAATCCTTTCGGAGGCAAATTCACAAGGGTTAAAATAAATCTTCTATCCTCATTTGATACGCTATTTCCCACTACTCATTCAACACCACTCACATCACTTTAACAGTCAACTTATACCGAATAACCTCTGATTCTCTCAGAGGTAAGCACATCAAGTCTAACAAACCTCCAATCCCTATTTTGATACACTACCACTTACAATCCACTCAACACAATTCTCATCATCATTCAGAACAACCCGATAGACTTAAACCATCATCATAAGTAGCTACAGTCTCACCTGCCCGACTTATGAATTGCTGCATCCAACTTATAGGATGACGTCTCATTCCTATAGGGTTACAACAATTACATAGAGTCGCCGCAACAGTGTACACTGCCACAATACCTATGGTACGTAGAGTCATACCGAAACGGCATACCTCACACTGACCAGACCCACTCAAATAATACTAGTTCATATGAAAATTAATGGCAATTCACACAAATCTATAAGCAACACATTTACATCAACATCGTCATTATACACCATCAAGGGCACATCACACAACAACAATTATAAAATATCAGTTATCACTACTGCAAAATTGTATAATAGCAATAAATTTCTGACCCCCACAAGGTATATATCTCGTCCTTACACATTATCTAGTATGAATCA
The DNA here is from genome assembly GCA_037962975.1 of Clitoria ternatea. Taxonomy (NCBI): domain Eukaryota; kingdom Viridiplantae; phylum Streptophyta; class Magnoliopsida; order Fabales; family Fabaceae; genus Clitoria; species Clitoria ternatea. The sequence continues at coordinate 54,733,702 of CM075671.1, forward strand.
CATGATGATAATCATCGAATGTTAGTCACCATCACCATAAGATGGCAAAACAACAATCGGCTTCCAATCCCCGCAGAGTAAATACCCCCTTTTTAGATCCTGTTTATCATAAAACCATGGATCAATAGTCTAATAACCCTTCATGTCATCACTCATCACATGGGTTCTATCATTACCATACTTAATACCAAAGCGTACTCGGATTTCAATCTTACCATTCACTATCTATCCGGTGTCACATTTATTATTCGCATTTCATCTTATGACAATTTAAGTCTCAACTTTTTATTACACAATTACCTTACTCGGCTCAACTATCCATAAGGTCAATCAGATTATCCGACTCAAAATTCCAGGGGGTCACCTAGTACCCACCGTGGGACACTCCCACAACATCCAATTATCACCGAGCCTAGACCACCATCGGGTCAAATTCCACAAGGTCTGATGGTATAAAATCATACTAAATCCAATCAGGGTTACTACACCTTATGGGTCATAATTCAATCAACTATTCGCTTGGTTTTCAACTACAAGACTGAGTCTAACCCAAATCCTCAGGTATCCAATCACATCAATTTCCCACAACGTCCAATCATACATGATCATACATAATCAACTGGGTCACCACCTAGTGGTCTAGCATCTAACCCATCATTCACTCGGTTTTCACATACCAACAACCGAGACATAACCCCAATCTAACATATACCTGATTTCACATTTATTTATTTACTACATACTTAATTCACAATCTAAAGAACAGCAACAATTCACTTACATCATATATCATATGGGGTGCTCGTGCCAAAGGATATAAAACTCATCCTTTACAAATGGCACAACCGATCAGTTGAATTCGTACACACCACACTAGGGAATTCCTTCATTATCATTCGCTTAACTCAAATATGTGAGTTCTACACCGTTCAACAAACATTCCTCACCTATGAGCCACTAGCATGGCTTATACTAGAGACCGAATCGACTAATACAGTTTCAATGCATATGAGGGTCTCAACATCCATCATTCTATTCCCTGTTAGCCAAGGCCTCAGCACTCAAGAGGGGGGGTGAATTGAGTGTTTCAAATTTTTGCGCGGAATCCCCTTGGAAATGGTTAGTAATATACAAATGATGCAATAATGAAGAGACAACAACTCTTATGCACATATCACACTATGACACACTTGATGTGCAATGACAATATTTAGCTTTAAGTGTGATAAACAAGCAAGTTATTGGTTTGAACAATTTATCAAACAGTTAGAGTGCATAGATTTATTTAAGAGATGATATGATGTTTCCTATGAAGATTCAGCTCATTCAAGTTATCAAACACCTTGTGTGAATGTGGGAAGTAATAGCAATCAAGTAAGTATCACACAAGACTTAATAGGAAACAATGTATTAGATATTTGGTAAGTTATAGCAATTTCCAGTTTTGAAGAACTTTACCAAATATTGATTCAAGCAAATTATCAAACACTTGGCATGTAGAGTTAAGTATTCTATTTGAACAATAACTTTGATTTAAACATTCAGCTCATGCATTTCAACAAATAGTTTATATGCGCAGTTGTATAAAGAGTTCAAGGTAGAGAGAAATGCAAACCAAATTTAACGAGTTCCACCAACCCGGTGTACGTCTCGCCTTCAAGCAACCCACTTGAAGGATTCCACTATTGAAGATTTGAGATACAAGCTTTGAGCAATTGCAGCTTCCTAGTGTCTCACACTCAAGAATTCAATCCTCACAAGCAAAGGGCAACCCACCCAATCTCACAATCTCTCAATACCCAAAGGTTGAACCCCAACCTTTGTGACCACTCAACCTAGAGTGAAAAACCTTGGTGTTTTGGTGTTGTGTTTACAATCAATAGAGTAGATACACAAATGAAAGCTCTCACAAATTCTAACTCTCAACAAGAGAGGATATGCAAATTGAAGCTCACAATCTAACAACTCTTAAGCAATATGCAAGTTTAGAAGCAAGAGTTGCAGAATATACAAGAGAAATCTAGTAAGAAGACCTTAAGAAGAGAAATATTTGTTGCCTTGTGTTGTGCCTTGGTCTCCACCTTGGTGCCTCTGCTCTTGCTTGAATCCATGCTTCATTTATAGCCATTTTTAGGGTTTCCAGCCGTTGTACATTTTCTCCAACGGATACCTTAGCATGGGCATAAAGTGGGAGTAAAGAAATGAGCTGGAGTTCCACTTAAAAACATTTTCCCACGTTCTGACACTATGGTAATCGATTAGCCTTCGAGCTGTAATCGATTAGATTTTGGAATCTTCAGTATTATGCAGCAGGTAATTGATTAGCCTTTCTATTGTAATCGATTAGATATGAAACAGAACCCTTCTAATCGATTATTCCTTTCCTTGTAATCGATTATGAATGATACCTGATGCTCTTAATTGTCTCGCAGTATGGTAATCGATTAGGTACTTGTGCAATCGATTATGGACAAAACAGAAGCTCAGTAATCGATTATATTCTCCCTTGTAATCGATTAGATATATTCCAGGACCCTTGTAATCGATTTTCCTTCTTATTGTAATCGATTATACCATAAACAGAGTTATGGTAATCGATTATTCCAGTGTGGTAATCGATTAGGACATGTACCTGATACAACTCTTTAAGGTCTTTGATATGTTCTTGATATGTATTGACCCATGGCTTATTCCTTTGATACTTATGCTTGTTTCCTTGATTCTTCTTCAAATTATGAGCTTGTTCTTCATGATTTAGTTCATGTCATCAAACTTGTCTTCCATAGCTCATGTTTCTTTAACTCTTTGTGAGACATCTTCATCTCTTTATTCTTGGCCATTGTCTTTGTGCTTGAACCTTCTTGTTTCTGAACCTTTGCCATTCCATCATCATCATGAATACTTTGTCATTCATCAAAACTACTTTACATACTTACATATGCAACTTCATTCTCCCCCTTTTTGATGATGGCAATTGATGTTACATGTTGCTTGTATTCATGTGTTGCAAATTCATCATATTAGCTTCATGGTAATATCCTTTCTTCCTTTAGGAGTCTTTGCCTTAGTCTTCATGTTTGTCATTATCAAAACCTGTTTCAACATTTAAACACATTCTCCCCCTTTTTGATGATGAGAACCAATGTTCATCTCGTGGGGTGTTAGTTTCACAGAATAATGACAATCAATGTTGATATGTATTCTCCCCCTATATGATGTAATGAATGCTAGTTAAGGGTTATCCTCCCCCTTAATCTTGTAACTTATGCCAATTATTTTAAACGTATCAAATGATGGAAACATGATATCTCTCCCCTTTTTAGCATAAATGGCATCCTATTCTTTTTACTGATCCTTCCACTAATCTCTCCCCCTTTGGCATCATCAAAAAGATTATCACCTTAATATATTCTATGCCATCAACATATAAACTCATGTATTTGAATAAGAGAGATTAAGCATTTTATAAGAGAGATTTCAAATCAAATCTCATAACATGATCAAAGATAAATACCATTTTAGTGCATCTAGAGTCAATAAGCAATCACATAATTTATTCATCAAGTAAGCATATGATTGATTGCTAACTTATTTTAATCATGTAGTGAGTATCATTTTCAAGTATGAGAGGCGTCACATGATTAAGCACATATATCATTACTTGCACAGTTGTAAACAAGTCAATTATAAGTAAGTAAGTAATTTTCTCAATTAGGATAGGCATATAAGCTCATAATTACTTCAAATAAGCACATACTTTTCTCCTATTTTGGCATTATCAAAACCCACAATGATATTCTTCCAAGTAAGCATATAGTTGAGTAAAAGCATGAGTGCCATAAATGTAATTACAGAGAAGTGAAATCAAGGATAATCATTCATGTGTATAGTCCCCCTTACTACTGTAATTGATACCACTTGTAGAGAGTATATCACTTATTAGCATGTGAAATTGATTATACCAATTTAATCAAGTTTGATATCACTTGTAGGTCAATTTAATCAAGTCTGATACCATTTGTTTACTTTTTAAAGCATATGATCTCCTCTTTTTAATAGATACCACTGTTGAAATAATAGATATTATAATATGAATAAATACCACTCAAAGGTTAGATACCATTGCACATAACAATCCACTTGTTAATCATTTTATTAATGTTGCTTGATGCATTTCTAGGTATCAGAGCAGTAACATAGAAGATTTTTCAACAATGTATACATATATCTAGGTATCAGAGCAGGGATGAAGTGATATATTCAGCTTGTGGAATTTGTTATTCATACCACTTGTTAATATGATTTGTATAATTCACAGATCATAATGGTAGAGTAAAAATTTGATCATACCTTGGTATTTTGCAAGTTTTATGCCCTTTTTCACATCCTTGTGTGGTATTTTGCTTCATCCATGTTGCATTCCTTGATCAATTCTTTGTTTTCCCAGTTTGGTAGTTTGATTTACCATTTTGAATCATCTTACATAACCTTAACAAACTCTTTGCAAAGCATATTGTTAGTAGCACTGAGTTCACAAGAGTTTGTACCAATTTTGGGTCTTTGATGCAGTATTGTTTTGGAAAGGAGTTTTCTAAAAGTAATTTACTCAGACTCTTTATTGATTAACATAATTCATATGATTCGGAGCATAGTGGTAGAGTGAGCATTAACTTCAAACATAGGCAAATAATCAAGTGTAACAATCTTTCCCTTTCAATGGATACCACTAGTTGATGCAATATATAAGTGATACATCATCAAGAATTCATATTCAATCAAAAATTCATGCATCATTAAGAATCAATACAATAATCAAGAATTCATGATATATCATCAAGAGTTCATGTATCATCAAGGGTTTAAACATTATCAAAGATTCATGTATGTTTGTGCATAATCATCTTTAATCTTAAGATTTTCATGTACCATGTTATTCAAGCAATCATTCATCAAACTCATCATCAATCATTACTAATCATCAATTACTATATACATATACATCATTGATTCTAAGGATTTCATGAGTTTAAGGGGTCCTAAGATTATTTGTTCATCCATCTCAAGATTTCATATTATTCATGCTTAATCATGTATCAAATTAAAGTTAGATTTTCACACATCAAGATTCATCAAGAATGAGTGTTAACATTGATTATATGATAATTACTTGCACCTTTTGTTGTACCACCTTTAGTGTTGTCCATTGGATTTTGTCGGTGCAATCCATCTTGTGTGAGTCACATTAAAGCTTCTTGTCCATTTCCTTGTTTTGAATGGTTCCCTTTTAGATGTATGATGAGTCATCATAATCTTGGCTTGCTCTATTCTTCTTCTTTGTCTTTTGGAGTGGAGATTGAGATAATTGATATCTCCTTAGGCCATGAGTTTTGGTCATCCATCAATGAGAAGTTGTTGCTTTGAAGTTTGCCTACAAGATTTCAAAGATTTAAGGTACCCTTTAAGAGTTGGGTCCTTCCTTGTTAGTTTGGGATTTCAAGATTGTTTTGGAATCCATACCTTTCTTGTACACTTTTGACGGGATTTCTTTATAAAACAATTAGATGATATATGACCAAATATTCCACAATAAAAACATGTTGCATTCAATGAATAAGTCATAGTATGATAGTAATGGTTCTCTTTTCTTTCATGGTTTGTGCATCTTAGGGAGGATTTGGATTTTTCTTTGTATGATGTACAATGGTTCTTGTAATGACCTATTTTTCTTCTATCAAGTGTATGCCTTTGATTTTCAATAGGTGCACTTAGAAGTGTTTGACTATGTGTGAGCTTACTAAGTGCTTCTTTTAGTTCTTTATTCTCATTTTCAAGAAGCATACATTTATCAATAAGCATACAATCCTCATTATTATCATTACAAGTCCTAGGAGATACATTTGAAGCTATTAACTCATCATTTTGAACTCTAAGATATTCTTTTTCTATGTGAACATCATGCAATTCTTTTTCAAGAGTCAAAATGGTTTGTTTAGAGCATGCATATTTCTTTGATAACAAGACAAATTTTTCATGCAATTCTTCAAATGCTTCTAATAATTCATCCTTATCAATTTCATCATCATTATCATCATTAAAAGAATTTAAAGAGCATACCTCATCATCTTGGGAGTGCTTTGTCATTAGACATGCAAGTTCTTCTTCCGATTCATTGATCTCTTCTTCCGGACTTATTTTGAAGCCTTCATTTTGACTAGAAAAGGTGCTAATCCTTACATCTTTATTATCATTAGCATTTTCATAAATTGTTTCAAGAGTTTCCCATATTTCTTTAGCATTGTTACAAGTAATAACTCTAGAAACATCGTTAGGTTCTAATGCTAATGTGATAAGAATTTTAGCTCTTAAATTGAATTGTACCTTTCTTTCTTCTTCTTTAATCCATAAGTTCATGGGCTTCATACACTCTATATTATCAATAATGTATTTGGGAATGAAAGGACCAAATTGAATAGCATTCCATACCTTGAGATCATAGGCTTGGATAAAGATTTTCATCCTTTCTTTCCAAATAGCATAGTCTTTACCATTAAAGATTGGAGGTCTATTTAGTGCGCCATTTTCTGAAAATGCATCATATGAAGTGGAGGCCATCTTGATCTCCTGCAGCTGTTAAGCCTTGTGGCAAGAGTCAAGCTCTGATACCACTTATTAGCCAAGGCCTCAGCACTCAAGAGGGGGGGGGGGGTGAATTGAGTGTTTTAAATTTTTGCGCGGAATCCCCTTGGAAATGGTTAGTAATATACAAATGATGCAATAATGAAGAGACAACAACTCTTATGCACATATCACACTATGACACACTTGATGTGCAATGACAATATTTAGCTGTAAGTGTGATAAACAAGCAAGTTATTGGTTTGAACAATTTATCAAACAGTTAGAGTGCATAGATTTATTTAAGAGATGATATGATGTTTTCTATGAAGATTCAGCTCATTCAAGTTATCAAACACCTTGTGTGAATGTGGGAAGTAATAGCAATCAAGTAAGTATCACACAAGACTTAATAGGAAACAATGTATTAGATATTTGGTAAGTTATAGCAATTTCCAGTTTTGAAGAACTTTACCAAATATTGATTCAAGCAAATTATCAAACACTTGGCATGCAGAGTTAAGTATTCTATTTGAACAACAACTTTGATTTAAACATTCAGCTCATGCATTTCAACAAATAGTTTATATGCGCCGTTGTATAAAGAGTTCAAGGTAGAGAGAAATGCAAACCAAATTTAACGAGTTCCACCAACCCGGTGTACGTCTCGCCTTCAAGCAACCCACTTGAAGGATTCCACTATTGAAGATTTGAGATACAAGCTTTGAGCAATTGCAGCTTCCTAGTGTCTCACACTCAAGAATTCAATCCTCACAAGCAAAGGGCAACCCACCCAATCTCACAATCTCTCAATACCCAAAGGTTGAACCCCAACCTTTGTGACCACTCAACCTAGAGTGAAAAACCTTGGTGTTTTGGTGTTGTGTTTACAATCAATAGAGTAGATACACAAATGAAAGCTCTCACAAATTTTAACTCTCAACAAGAGAGGATATGCAAATTGAAGCTCACAATCTAACAACTCTTAAGCAATATGCAAGTTTAGAAGCAAGAGTTGCAGAATATACAAGAGAAATCTAGTAAGAAGACCTTAAGAAGAGAAATATTTGTTGCCTTGTGTTGTGCCTTGGTCTCCACCTTGGTGCCTCTGCTCTTGCTTGAATCCATGCTTCATTTATAGCCATTTTTAGGGTTTCCAGCCATTGTACATTTTCTCCAACGGATACCTTAGCATGGGCATAAAGTGGGAGTAAAGAAATGAGCTGGAGTTCCACTTAAAAACATTTTCCCACGTTCTGACACTATGGTAATCGATTAGCCTTCGAGCTGTAATCGATTAGATTTTGGAATCTTCAGTATTATGCAGCAGGTAATCAATTAGCCTTTCTACTGTAATCGATTAGATATGAAACAGAACCTTTCTAATCGATTATTCCTTTCCTTGTAATCGATTATGAATGATACCTGATGCTCTTAATTGTCTCGCAGCATGGTAATCGATTAGGTACTTGTGCAATCGATTATGGACAAAACAGAAGCTCAGTAATCGATTATATTCTCCCTTGTAATCGATTAGATATATTCCAGGACCCTTGTAATCGATTGTCCTTCTTATTGTAATCGATTATACCATAAACAGAGTTATGGTAATCGATTATTCCAGTGTGGTAATCGATTATTCCAGTGTGGTAATCGATTAGGACATGTACCTGATACAACTCTTTAAGGTCTTTGATATGTTCTTGATATGTATTGACCCATGGCTTATTCCTTTGATACTTATGCTTGTTTCCTTGATTCTTCTTCAACTTATGAGCTTGTTCTTCATGATTTAGTTCATGTCATCAAACTTGTCTTCCATAGCTCATGTTTCTTTAACTCTTTGTGAGACATCTTCATCTCTTTATTCTTGGCCATTGTCTTTGTGCTTGAACCTTCTTGTTTCTGAACCTTTGCCATTCCATCATCATCATGAATACTTTGTCATTCATCAAAACTACTTTGCATACTTACATATGTAACTTCATTCTCCCCCTTTTTGATGATGGCAATTGATGTTACATGTTGCTTGTATTCATGTGTTGCAAATTCATCATATTAGCTTCATGGTAATATCCTTTCATCCTTTAGGAGTCTTTGCCTTAGTCTTCATGTTTGTCATTATCAAAACCTGTTTCAACATTTAAACACATTCCCTCTCAGCCGACCTAGGCTTAGAAATACCTCAAGTATTTCATGAATAATCAGGCCAGGGTAGTAACAAATCTCTACCCCCAAATCAACATCTCGACAGTAGTACCTTTCACTACTGTCCATAACAAAACACATAGGCATATATCATCACACAATTCATAGTTAAACATGCATCAAATCCAATAGAATGCCATAAGCAATGATGACAACCGGTCATATTGCACACAACCGCCCACTCAGAGTAAGCATACCTTGGCCTTGGACCTTTCAAGTCCGCTCTGATACCAAAATGAAAAAACCCAACTTAATTAAATGCAAAATCGAGTCTAGGGAAAATTTTTCCAAAATTTAGAACGTTCCAAACTTCCACAAATCAGCTTAGAATAGGAGTCAGGTGAAATAAACCAAATGAAGGCAAGGGAAAGTAGAAAATCGACCGTAAGAAAGTCGGCGAGCAAAATCTGACCAGAGGAAGGGAAGACCGGGTCAGGATGCCACGCTGGCAAGACCCAGCATCGATTAACAGCCTAGCGGAAGACAACGTTTGAGCGAGCCCTTTTCTCGCTGGAGCGAATCCTCATTCACTGAAGCAGACCCATTCACTCGGATATTCCGTCACTCGAAATTGGGCTTAAGTCACTCGGAAATTGCCTTCCATCGGGTCATGCTTCACCTGGTATACTCACACTTAGCCAGATACTTAATTTATTTCAGTAAGCCCACATACATGCTTCATTCGGAAGCGTCTTAATCTCCACTCGGGAAATGATTCCCTCGGTTACTCCACTCGGAGTCTATAAGCCTTCCCTCACCTGGATTGTTCCCCAGTCCAATATCACTCGGTATATTTCAACCTCAATTCACTCGGCATATTTTGATCTTCCTCACTCGGAGATCACTTAACCTCCCTTCCCTCGGAAGGGGCCTCTATAATCAAGTTCCATTTAGAATTCCTCTGACCTCACATCACTCGGAGGAATTCACTAAGTTAAGTCACAATCAGACTTATTTAAATCTTATCCACTCGGGATATATATCCTTATTCACTCAGAATATGTATATAACCTTGTTCACTCGAAATATGTATAACCCTATTCACTCGGAATAAGACCCTTGAATACACCTCAATCAACACCATCTTAACCCTTCTTCTCTCGGAAGAGGTTCATTCGGGATTTACCACTCGGAAAAGGCCCACTCACAAAAGCCTCACTCGGAAACGGCTCTCCCAACAATATTCCACTCAGAATTTATGGACTTAGCATTATTCATTCGACAACACATCTCAGTCGATACAAGTAACATCTTATCAATGTAATATATATTTATATATATGTGTATACTTGTTCACATTCCCGATAGCCAACCCATATAAATATGTTTAAACGAACGGATTACATGAGAGCCGGCCAAGGCTTAACATATCTATTTTACAATCGGTATAGCACACTATATACACTACAACAGCTTAGACACCCATCACTCGGGTTTGAGGCCTCTTCGTCATTCACCACACCGACCTGTACGTACTGAAAAATATAGCCACAGTAGGGGTGAGCTTTACATATTAAATGACAGTTATTGACTCGGATTATTCTTCAATTTTCAACCATACAATGACATTATTCAATCAGCAATAATACACCCTGCCATTCAATATGAATACTCTAATAACATCATCCACTCGGGATTCATGCAATCCAACCAGGGTTAAGTAATTCACCTCATTCACAATCACATATATTCACAGCCATAATATCACCTTACACTCGGCAATAGTACCAATGTACATATATTCACCCAGTCAGAATTCACTCCAATTATTCATGGCTATATTAATCATGCTATTCACATCAGCATTTACGCATATATATATATATATACAACCACCTGAGCTCATCAACAGTATATGTGTGCACTCAGCAATAGCATCAGCATACATGCATTCATCCACTCGGATTTAAGTGTGCACTCGACATAGCATCAGTATACATGCATTCATCCACTCAGATTTACTCATATCAATTCCAAGCTATATCAATGCCGTTATTCTCAATAACATATCCACATATTCACACAATTCACATTGAGCTCAATAACAATTATAAGTGTGTACACATTATTTCAGTCGGATCCGATCATTCATTATTTATTTTTATTGTTGCAACATAGGCTCCAAGCCTTTTTCTCAGCTCCAAGCTGATCCGGCCATTTTACTGGTACCAAACTGTTTGCCCTCACATGTAACACAGTCACTCCAAGCGACAACGGAAGTGTTACGGGCTGCCCCGAGTCTAACTCGGTAGGCTTGCCTTGAGTCCAACCCAAGGTCTTTAAGCGTCCAACGCTAATGCACTCGGCATTGCCTTGAGTCTAACCCAAGGTCTTTCATTATATTTCACACGTATTCATCTGATTACCGATTCAGTATTAAGCGTCCAACGCTATATGCACTCGGCATTTCCAATGGCGAATCAGATGCATACAGTTTATTCATCAGGCGTCCAACGCCAATGCACTCGGCATTGCCTTGAGTCCAACCCAAGGTCTTTTATAGTGCACTCGGCACTGCCTCGAGTCCAACCCAAGGTCTTTTGTTATATTTCATATTCATCATATAATCATAAGGAATTCACACAGCATTGAATGCACTCAGCAATTCACCCATTCATCATATGCATCACATGCTTTTTAACATAAAATCCCACACGGGAATCATCACAACAGTCCCCATCTTATGCACCCAGCATTCGCATGTATAATGACAAGCATCTCATGCATTTAAACACAATCACACACGGGGATCAGTATAACAAACTCATGCACTCGGCATCAACATGCATTTTAATATAAACACATGGATATTTATCAACTCTCTCAGTATAATGCCCTCAGCAATCATAATAACACACATGCATTCACTCGGCACCTTCATGTTTATCAACATACATCTCATGGACGGACATCATCATGCACCACAGTTCATAAACAACACACATCTGGGCTATCACTCAATCGGCATACAACAATCATCACATTATAAATACAACACAACACAGTGAAGTAATTTTCACCCGTAACCCGTCCATAAACCATATATTTGAGATGTAAATCAGCCCCTACCTGGAATGAAGATTCCAGCAGCTTCTCGAGCTTCCAGTTCCGACCGATCGTCCTTCGGTCACTCGTTCTCAACAGAACGACCTGCTTCAGTCATCCTCCATGCCACTCAGCTTTGCAGGAACACCGAGCCACTCGTATTCTCGAACAGCTCAACCACCAAGACACTCCATGCCAAGCCTCCAAGTCACAACGCTGTCCTCACTCAGCCCAGTGGAGGATTCCAAGGCTGTTCCTACACTCGAACAGCCCAGTCCTTACCAACAATGAAGGACTTCATGTTTCCAAGCACCCATCTACGTTTAGGCAGAACAGTGGAGGATCCCAGCCTCCCAGACACTCAGCACCATGTTGTTCTCTCCACCACATTGTTCCCACTTCCCACTCGAGGTTCTACTCAACGTTCGAGTGGAAGAAGAAGAACAGCAAAGAAGAAGAAGCAGAAGCTTCAGGAAATTCTAGAGAGGATGGAGGAGTAGTTCTCTATGTACCAAAGAGAAATGAGCAGAGAGTGGATGGAAAATGAGAAGCTGAAGCCCTTATTCTTTCACTGCCCAGCGACAGCTCACCCACTCCATCAGCCATCACATCTCCATTAATTCCAATCCCATCAGCGTGGGAATTGAGGGAGAGAGGGGACCGAAACTCCTTTTTCACTACCAAGGGCACATGTGTAATTTTACCTAGCATTATTATTATTATTATTCAATCAATAATCTTAATCCTGTAATTAACCTTAATCGGTAATTAAATCTAAACCAGGATGTTACACCTCAAGTATTCTTGACTCTAGCCACTCCTAGTTTAAACTTAAGTATTCTTTCAACAAGCCACTCCTGGCTTAAACCTAAGTATTATTTCAAAAGCCTCTTCAAGCCAAACAGTGTTTCCCAACAGAAACTAAGACTAGAAACACACCTGACTTTGACGCAGGTTGTGATTTGAGAGTGTGTTTGTGTTTTAGATAACTTAATGTACAAGATAATGAATCTTAAAGAATAGATACACTAAGTAGAAAAACAAAGACTAAGTGTACAAGAAGCAGAGATACAAAAAAAGTCTTTGCTTTTGAGAAGAAAACTTTAAATTGATTGCTTGTAGATTGATGCTTTCACGTGTGTATCTTGCCAACTCGTGAACTACTTCAAAGTCTGAATTTTCTTCATATTTATAGGCCAATGAAGGTGAACATTGATGATTCGTTGAAGAGAGGTAATCGTTTAAAGCTTGTAGACTTTGAATGTGAAGGTCTGAATCGATGATCTTCAGAACTTGCACAAATGAAGTACCTCGGGTGCTTCAAAGCAAAAGTCATTTTGTAGTCTTTCTTCAATTATGAATTTATACAGAAATGGGCATGGTTGACTTTTTGATGATTTCTAATGCAAGTACTGATCTTCATTAGCTTTTTGATTTGTGCAGAATAGCTTCCTCGATTTCTTCTCCATCCGATCATTGGATCTTGAACTGGTTTATCTTTCCTTTTTTAATAAGAGCACTCTAGCTTGAAAAGGATCTAGCTCTGAGAATCTTGAAAAATATCCTTGTGTTGATTGATGCAAATTCAGAGTAACGTTCTTTTGCTTCAAGAATCTGAAGTTTGATGTCTTGAAGAAATGTGCGTGCTGAGTCTAAAAGGTGAATCTTTATGAGGAACATGATTCAGCAGTCCAAAGGTTTGGAATGGCACACTTGAATCAAATTCTTCTTGAACATTGTCTTATGTCAAGCTTTTCTTGGGATAGACTTGTATGAGAACTATTTTTGTCCTATGCAGACTTGTTCTAAAATATTTTGAATAACACAAGGTAGACTTTTAATGATGGTCTTCCCTTTTCTTTTATAGCATATGCATCACAGACTTGTATCCTGAAACACTCAATTAGAATGGTTAGATCAAACGTAGACAGACTTTATTTAATTAAATATCTTGATGTATGTTGTTAACAAATCTTGAGGTCTTAAAATAATACCAAAAACTTTAAAGTCCTTTGTAAACCAGACTTGGTTCTAACACCCACATATTTTGACACCTTGAGCCTGAACTTCTTTAGAGTGGTGGGTGGTCCCTTTGTCAAAGACAAGGTGAATTGGTCTAAACCAGGGGTCAAAGATCCGGTGTGGGACCAGCCATAAATATTAACTATTGAAAGAGATTTGTACACCGGTATAGTGGGTATCCGGTATTGTGCCCTTGATGATGATATGCAGCTGAATGGCCTCGGTCAGATCTGGAATCAAGGCTGCCTCCTAATAGAACCTTTTTAAGAAATCTTTTAAAGATTTTGTCTTACCCTGCTTGATCTAAGCCAGGGTGTGAGATGTCCTGGGTACGTCCCTTGAGATCATGAAGTGTTCTCCAAAAGCTTCAGCCATCTTCTCTCAGGAATTTATTGATCTAGATAGAAGCCCTTCAAACCAACTTAGGGCTTTACTCGTTAGTGTGTGGGGGAACATGCAACACATGATGTCAGCCTCAGTTATAAGAAACATGGCCTTATAAACATAAGCATTAAGGTGCTTATATGGATTTGTCTCACCCGTGTACTTGCCTATAGAGAAAGGCTGGGTGGTTTGCAAGTGCTTAGGTATAGGCGCGCTCACGAGCCTCCTTGAAAAAGGAATGCTCAGCTTGTAACCAGAGGGAGGAGTGCTGAAGGGTTGGCTCCTTTACTGTAAGGCTTGGTGCTCAACAAGAGATTTCCTCCTCATACGTTAAGATCTTCGAGTAATGGGGTATGCGAGACACCTCAGGTCTGGAAGCTATAGGTTGGTGAATTCTAAGAGGACTCACCTTCTCAACTTGTGTTGGACGCTCATGTTTTAACTCAATAAGCTCTTCCTAAGTTGCTTGATGATTTCATCCCTTGGGTTAGGAATGACCATTGGGACTACCTTCATAGTAGACGCACTAGGGTTATCGAAGGCAAGGCGCCTTGGCTCCAAAAACGTGAGATCTTCCACATGCTCTTCTGGCACTCTTTCCTCCATAAATACTTAACTTAAAGATATGGATATGGGACTAAAAATTTATAAGTCCCATCGGGCGTGCCAATGAATTGGTTAAGGCCGGGGTGCAAGGGGTTGGCTTCGGGATAGTCCTTAATAATGTTTACAAGCTTAGATTTTACACCGGTCGTGGGGATCCGGTATTATATCCTCTATTTCAATGGGGAAATAAAACTTGGAGTGATTCCTCGTACCAAACCACCAGCTTTACGCGTTATAGGGTGAAAGAAGGGTCACTTGCAAGGACACTCCAACCCTCAAGTTAGTGAATATTCATAGGGAATATCAAAGCTCAAGCGTAAGTTATAGAGAAAATGTTCTACGTTTGTTACGTTGATGCATGAGTATTTATACTTGGAGGTAGCGAAATAGCCTTCTTGCTTATGAAGTTTCCCGTGCACTGTGTCAATAATATTCTAATCCTTCGCAGAAAGGTTGACACATGAAAGAGAGGTTTCCAAACAGCTCTACCTACCAATTAGTCACTTTGCAGGTTACTTATTTAACACGTTGATGCATAGGTGAACTCTGACTTACTAATGTTGAGAGAATGACTCTACCGGAGTCACTTTAGGGACCTTACATGTGATACCGGAATGCTGGTGTTATGATACCAAACTATATGGGATATTAGTCCTAAATGACGAATTATGGTCAAATTACCGTATTGTTCATGGACCGGTATCAGGACTGGATCAGTTTCTATCACCTTACTAAATTACATACATAAATTAAACTTAAAATGAGACTTAAAAGACTTTAGGTTATGCTTTTTTTTATTATGTTAAAATATTTTACAATGATAATTCTATTTTTGAAATAATTATTCTTGATTTTATTAGGCTGAAATTATATGTCTTATACTTGATTTTCTAAAATATATAATTAATATAAAATCAAACAAACCAATCTAATCTATACCGTATTTAATTAGATCAAATACCATCATATATTCTAACTATACCACAATTTATAATCAAATTAGATTTAAAAATCAAATTGATCCAAATTACAAACCGCCTAATAAATTAGGTGGTAGAAAGCATACTAACATAACCTATAGCGTTGGATTTGGATAAATCTTAATATGAAAAAGTTACTCCCTTGATTATATCAAAATAAAATAAAATAATTAATAGGCAGATAGTTTAAATAGTAAATATTTAATTCCTTTAAATTAACGAATCAAGTTTGAGCATTGGATAATAAAATCTCTACTAAAAAAATCAATATAAATTATTCCTTGTTGAACAGGATTAACCCGAGTAAGAAATAACTATGGTTAAACCAAAATAAAAATAAAATAAAATCCTGTCTAGGAAAGTGTGTTTGGAACAGCACGTTAGTGTGTGTATTGCACCTATCAAAGATACACACACAACAGTGACGCTGGTCTCTTTATATAATAACCTCGTTACAATCTCTGTTCAGCATTTCCCATTCCATATCTCAACATAGTATGGCTCTCTCTTCCATTGCCATTCTCTGTCTCCTTTTCTTCACTCACCACCAACTCGCCGAGTCAACTCAGCCCCCTTACGCGTGCGGTAGTGAGTCCTCAACCTATCCATTTTGCAATCCGAAACTGGGCATAAGCGAAAGAGCCAAAGACCTTGTATCGCGACTGACGCTGGACGAGAAAATCGCCCAACTCGTCAACACGGCTCCGTCGATTCCGCGACTCGGGATCCCGAGTTACCAGTGGTGGAGCGAAGCGTTGCACGGCGTTGCTGACGCTGGCATTGGAATCACTTTCAATGGCATTATCAAATCCGCCACTAGCTTCCCTCAAGTCATTCTCACCGCTGCTTCCTTTGACCCAAACCTTTGGTACCAAATTAGTAAGGTCAGTGCTTAATTTCATTATGTCAATTATACTCCTATTCAGCCTCTAAATAAATCATTTTGTTTTAAAGAACATTTGACAATGAGGTTTGGTACTCTCTGTCGTTTGGTACGCCACTTTTCTTACTTTATACATGTGTTAATGATTAATACTCTTTACCCTTTACATTCGATTATTGGACTAAACTCTGAAATTAGTTACGAAATTGGCTACCCTGGTCCTGTATTTTTGGGACCATTCAAAGGTTCAAACACCATGGCCTTTCACTATGGAATAGACGGCTAAGATCAAGAACTAGTTTAACCGGTAAAATTATAGTCATATATTTTATTTTAATATAAATCAACCTCTACTAATACTTAAATCATTCAATGATTCAAATAATACCCCGGACTATTTCAGACGCAATCCGAAAAATATGTTGGTTGGTCTTGGTTATGTAGTTCTTATACATGGAATTTTTAAAATCGTTAGTTAATTCTTAAATATTCTCAAGTTTATATTTGAATTTCATACATAAAAAAATTATTAGTGAGAGAGGTAGTCCTACATCATGTATGAGATTGGTTGAATATAAATTATCTGTGAAAGACGATAGTATGAATCTTTTATTCAATTTTATTATTAATATAATCTTCCGTTATTTCTTAAAGAAATTTAAACATTATTTTTAATCAAATTTAAAATCTTCACCTTTAAAGTTTTAAATTGTGTCAAAAACTTCGGTTGGCAACAACCTTTTTATTATAGTAACCGGCGGGATCTAAAAAATAAAGCATTTTCATTAAAATTTACGTTAGAAATGTTTTAATAATTCTTTATGATATATATATTTTTTATTTTCAATGAAGATACTCTTCCTATAAATGCATTAGTTAGCTATTGACACATTTGCTTCCAATTATTAATGCTGCAGATGCTGTGTATTAAAAAAATTGAAGTTAATGAAATGCTGTAAAGTCAGTGATTAATACAAAATGATAAATTTTGGAGCCATATAATTAAAAATAATTATGTAGATTTAATTTGACAAATGAGTATTTTTGGAAGGCGATTGGAAGGGAAGCGAGAGCTGTGTATAATGCAGGGGAGGCCAAGGGAATGACATTTTGGGCTCCAAATATAAACATTTTCAGGGACCCAAGATGGGGTAGAGGCCAAGAGACACCAGGTGAAGACCCTTTGGTCACTGCTGAGTATGCTGTGACTTATGTGAGAGGCCTTCAGGGAGACTCCATCAAGGGAGGGACATTGGGTGAACGTCTTCAAGCTTCTGCATGTTGTAAGCACTTCACTGCCTATGATTTGGACCAATGGAAAGGCCTTGATCGCTTTCTGTTTGATGCTCGTGTAAGTCTCTTCCACTTTTCTCAATTCTTTTTTTCTTTTATTTATGTTCTCTGTCTGTTTAATACACAAGAGTGAGATTAGTAAGATAATTAGAACAAGTACAGATAATTATAACTTGGAACCATGTGACCTGTGTCTCAGACTGTTCATTAGTTTCTGTGAAATTGCAGTTGTGGTTGTTACCACTATTGCATTTTCTTTTTCATTGGCCCATGTATACCTGTAGTGTTTAGATATAGATTTATAGAGAAAGAAAATAGGTCAAAAGGGAAATTTTTAAAATTTTCACTGTATAGCTGAAAGCAAACTGAATGATAAAATATACCCAACATCTAGTTTTAGATATAAATAAATTTTAATGAGATTTTATTATCTCATAAGTAAAATTACCTTTTTAATGTAAATGTGTTCCAATATTACTAATTTTTTTACGTAATAAATAATATTAAGAATATTAAATCAAATATTTAATAACATTAATAAATAATTATTTTCAACCATCATTTTTAATATATATTATCTCTGTCCATAAATTTAAATAAACAATAACTACTTCACATTTTAAGGAAAATAATTAATTTCATTCAATATCATTGATTTCATTCACAAAACATATTTTTCTTTTTTACTATAATACCTTTCATTAAAACTTGTTAGGAAGGTTTAGTAACTAAATAGTTAATTTTGTTTATATTTCTAAACAAAGTTATTATTATTATTTTCTTATGCAAAAGACGGTTTAGCTTGTTTTCTTTCAATTTATCTTCGAAGTTGGAACAACCGATGGGTAGGTGCTTTGTTTTCTGAAATTGAGTGTGAAAACACACCCTGCTTTAAATGCTTTTTGACGTTTTAAGCTTTTAGGGTGATGAGGTAGTGTGGTTAATTAATCCCTTTATTTCCATGTCTTTTTCTCGTTTGTGATTCAGGTTACTTCACAAGATTTGGCCGACACCTACCAACCTCCATTTCAAAATTGCATACAGAAAGGTCGAGCCAGTGGGATAATGTGTGCTTACAACCGTGTCAATGGGGTTCCAAACTGTGCAGATTTCAATCTGTTAACCAAAACCGCTAGAAAACAATGGAATTTCGATGGGTATATAGATATTAACTTGTCCCTTTTCTAAGCAATGCTATATAATTAATTATTATATATCACCTGTGAATTTGGCCCTGAAATAGTACATAACTTCTTTTATTATTTTCCTTTGTTGGAACTTATTTTTCAATCGTTTTGGGACATGAGAATACTTTTTCCCCTCTTTTAGAAGCTAAGTAAGATCACACCGGAATATGAGAGTGACACATTACCTTTTCCTCAATAATACAAACGTTTTTTTGTTGGCTGTAAAATATCAGGTATATTACGTCGGATTGTGAAGCTGTCACTATCATACACGAGAAACAAGGTTACGCGAAAACAGCAGAAGATGCTATAGCTGATGTTTTTAGGGCAGGTATAGTGGGACTCTGCCTCATACTCTCTTCTTTATCAATATATCTTTGTATAGGAAGGGCGCTTCTGTTTTGTTTTTAATTCACTAACGAAAATAAATAAATGAAGAATAATGTGATAATGTTAAAAACTGAATAAGTTGTGAATATAGCAATAAATAAATACACAATACATAATGCAGAATACTTAAATTATGTTACTAACATAAGAAATCCAGAGGATGACTTAGACCTTTTGCAGTTAGAAATTGGAGAGTGGACTTCAACCACAAGTGTGGATCAAATTGTATGACTTATACAGTAACATGGGCTTAGAAAGAAAACCCGACTGAAAAAACGCATGATGCTTTTTTCATTTGCCTTTAGTCGGGTTTTCTTTCTAAACCGACGTTATATGACTTGACTCACTTCTATTTTAAATGCACTCTCTAATTTAAATGCCAACAAGTTTTCTGATCCCAAAAAGTCCAAACCATCCTCTAGATAGTAACTACGGTTTAAGTATTAAATTGATCATCGTTTGACTCTAGTTCTGCATCAAGGATTATGTTATGCGTTTTCTATTTGTTTACTGCTAAATTCACAACTTATTTGGTTTTTAACGGTGAGTTATTCATTACCTTTTCACTTTATTCTCCGTTTATTTTGTTTTGATGTGTGAATTAAAAACAAAAAAGAAACTTATCCAAATTTTCATACTTCTTACACTAATTTGATACAACCCTATACAGAGATTGGACCATCTACACAATCAATGTGGTGCTTGAGTTACATCACTCTAAATTGAGCACCAAGGTAATTCTGATGGACCTTGCTGATTGACTAATTGAGCTATCAAACTTTGCAGGGATGGATGTGGAGTGTGGTAATTATACACTTAAGCATGCTAAATCAGCAGTGTTAGAGAAAAAATTGCCCATATATCAAATCGACCGTGCCCTTGAGAATCTGTTCTCAATTAGAATAAGGCTAGGCCTATTTGATGGAAACCCTGCCAAGCTAACATATGGCACCATTGGTCCCAATGAGGTATGTTCCAAACAACACCGTCAACTAGCTCTTGAAGCTGCCAGAGATGGCATTGTCCTATTAAAGAACACTGCCTCACTTCTCCCACTTCCAAAAACAAAGCCAAGTATTTCCCTTGCTGTAATAGGCCCAAATGCCAATGCTTCATCAAAAGTTGTTCTAGGGAACTACTATGGCCGTCCTTGTAAATTGGTGACTCTATTGGAAGGTTTCAAAAACTATGCTAAGGATACTATTTATCATCCTGGGTGTAGTGATGGCCCACAATGTGATTTTGCTGAAATAGAGCAGGCAGTGGAAGTGGCAAAGAAGGTGGATTATGTGGTTTTGGTTATGGGATTGGATCAAAGTCAAGAGAGGGAATCACATGACCGTGAGTACCTGGAGTTGCCAGGGAGGCAAGAAGAACTTATCAATAGTGTTGCCAAAGCTTCTAAGAAACCGGTTATTTTGGTCCTTTTGTGTGGAGGTCCTGTGGATATTACTTCAGCCAAGTTTGATAGCAAAATTGGAGCCATATTGTGGGCTGGTTATCCAGGGGAACTTGGAGGTTTGGCCCTGGCCCAGATTATTTTTGGGGACCATAATCCTGGTAAATTTTCTTCTATACTTTATAAATTTTATGTGAACAGATATACATAAGATTGGATCATAAAAATCATTAAGGAGAGAAAAAACCATCGGTAAACATTTCGTAATTCTAAAGAATGATTCTTGGGTAAATGTAAAATGAGAACAATGCATTGGATTTAACTCCTTCAAAAGGTTGGAGGTACCTTAAGAATAAAATGTATAATCATATGCATTCATTAAAAATTAATGGTTGAGATTTAAACAATTTCATGAATTGTAATGTCTGTATAAGTATTTTATTATAATCATAATTATTTTTAATCAACAACTATAATTGTATTTTATTCTTTAAAATGCATTAACCTGCTTTAAAAAATAAAATACAAAATCATAACCATTGATTAAAATTAAACTGTTAAAATTTTAAGAATTCATGATTTATAATACATGTGGTACGTATTTTATTACAATCTTAATTATTTATTTTTAATCCACGGTTATAATTGCTTTGTCTTCTTCAAATTGCATTATGATACTTTAAATTGGTTAAATCCCTTTTCAATATTTATGTTTGTCTTAATCCTGTTATTGGTATAGAAGTTTTTTTTTGTATAGTATGTTTGTCTCAATCCTTAAGTAAGATATATCAAATAAAGGATTTCTTTCAATATACTCAATTTAATAACTTTTTTATTGATTGAAAATTTGAAATTTAAGTGCGACCTATTAAATGAATTTTTTTTTTTGGATAAAAAAGAAAGTGTTTTCTACACCCAATTCAATAGGTCCTCAGGAAATTTAACCAATAATATGGTGTTAACATTCTTCTACTCAAATTTACCTATTCTAAAAATACTTCCATGCAAGTCATGAAATAACATTTATAATCTTACAACAACTTTCTTTATAAGCATATAAAAAATAAAAAAAATTCCTCACTAACCCAGATTGGATACATACCTCAAATAATTTTATTAAGTATTTTCCTAAAGTAAATAACTCAAACAGGGTGCCTTTCTATTGTCACAATTTTGCAGGAGGAAGACTACCAATTACATGGTACCCAAAAGATTTCATCAAAGTACCGATGACAGACATGAGGATGAGAGCAGATCCAGCATCAGGCTATCCGGGGAGAACCTACCGATTTTACACAGGCCCAAAAGTCTATGAATTTGGTTATGGCCTAAGCTACTCAAAATACTCCTATAAGTTCCTCTCTGTCACACAGAACAATCTCCACATAAACCAATCTTCCACTCACTTGACAGTTAAGAATTCTGAGGCCATTCGTTACAAACATGTTTCGGAGTTAGGGAATGAAACATGCCAAAGCATGTCGGTGTCAGTGACTATAGGAGTTGAAAACCAGGGCAACATGGTTGGAAAGCATCCCATATTGTTGTTTATTAGGCAGGGGAAACAGAGAAATGGAAATCCGGTGAAACAGTTGGTGCGTTTTCAAAGTGTGAAGCTCGATGCAGGGGAAAAGGGTAGAGTAGCATTTGAACTAAGGCCTTGTGAGCATCTTAGCGTTGCAAATGAGGCTGGTTTAATGGTGATTGAAGAAGGGTCTTATTTATTACTTGTGGGTGATCAAGAGTACCCAATAAATGTCACTGTTTGATGCCAACGGATTAAGTATTCAATCGGTTAAAGCCTTAAATAAAGGCATGGAAAGCTAATTTGTAACTTGCTCTAATGAATTGAAAGAACGGTATCATGATTTTCAGTGTTTCTAGCACGAAACATCACAGTTAAACTTGGTGCATGTTTGAAATATGGGAAACCAATTCATAATCATGGTAAATCAGAAATTATTATGTGTAGTTTGTATATTTTCATTGCAATTATTGATTAATTCTAAAAATGACTGAGTTCAGAGTGCATGTGTGATAACAAATGAACAGAGCTGGTAAGATGGGCCAACCCACATGGGCCGGCTCAAACCTGTTAGTAAAAACGTAATGTGCGGGTCTTAAAAATAAATTTAAAGTTAATAATTAAAATAAAAAGTCTGAAAAAATGGGTTGAGTGCAAGATGGCCCGAGTCCTTTTCTTTTAAAAAATTAATACTATTTATTAGTTAATTTAACAATATGAGAAATATTATTTATTGATTAGTGTTTTTACAAGCAAGTTTTTTTAAGAAATCTTGTTGATTTTATAGCATTTGTGTGTTAGTATTATTAGTAACTTAGTAGCTAATGTTTTATTTATTTTAATTTTCAATTGTAGTACAAAATCAAACATATTTTTTACAAGAAAAGTTATTGATTTTATAGTATTGTTTGTCTAGCAACAGTTAATTAATTTTAATAACAATTTTTTTTACAAATATAGTATTAGAAAAATTCTACTAAGTTGGTTCAGTTTTTTGTAATTTATTTTTTTATAAATCAATTTTTTAAAAAATGGGCCACCCGATCAAGCCCGCACCCGTCGAGGGTTAGACTAGGGCCTCTAATTTCAAGGCCCGAATTTATTCGGCCCATTTTTGGTCCGGCCCTTAGTAGCTTGCAACCCAATAAAGTCCGACCCGTTTAGGGCCGCCCGCCCGAATTGCCAGCTATACAGGCAAAACGTTTTTCTACCTAATTATTGGAATTGAAGATATATCGATATATCTCTTTGTAAAATTTTACAAAATTAATATATATGGATCAAAATTTTACTTTCATCTTTTTTACAGTTAACTTGTATTTTTTGTATGAAAATAATGCTACTTCATTTTTAGTCTTTGATAAGATAGTTAGTTGGTTAACTTCTTAATTAGTTTATTAACCATAGTTAGCTCTCTAACTAACTCTTGTGCCATATTTTGTTAGCTTTTGTTATCATATATAAATGCAACTTTGTATCATAATTACATTATATTAAATGAAATCAGTTTCAATCATAAACTCTCTAGCCTTTGTTCTATGGAATCAATTTTTATGTGATGGTGTATCAGAGCCCTGAATAAGGGTTCTGCCATCAAGAGAACATCAATATGGTTCGTGTGAATAATCATCACAATATTGGACCAGGTAAAGGTGTCATCATGAAACCAATTTTGAATCAAGCTAGCCCCTATTACATTCATATCAATGAATCAACTTTGTCTGCTCTTATAAATTTGATTCTTGATTGAAGAAATTACCATGCTTAGGTGAGGGCGATGAAGAGAACATTGATCTTGAAGAACAATTGGAAATTTCTAAATGAAGGAATGTCGGTGCTAGATCTACTCGATCCAAGCTTTGAGGCTTGGGAATGTTGCAACAATCTTGTACACGCATGTATAATCACCTTCGTCTCTCAATCGATCAATCAAAGCATCATGTTTGTGGAGTTCACAGCAAATGTATGGAAGGGGCTTTACAAATGATTTTCGCAAGGTGGTGTAGGGCAAATTTATGAATTGCAACAAGAAATCTATGATTTCAAGCAAGATTAATGCTTCTATGACTAATTACTTCACTGAAATGAAAGTATTGTGAGAGGAACTTGACAATTATAGGTCATTACCATCACGCATGTGTTCTATAAATTGTAAATAGGAAGCTACTGAAGTTCCTAAGGATTATAGAACACAAGATTATGTGATTTACTTTCTCATGGGACTAAATAAGAATTTCAACATGATTAGATCATAAATTTTGTTAATGGAGCCTTTGCGTTGCATTACTAAGGTGTTTTCTATGGTGTTACAACATGAGCGACAAAATGGACTCGTAATTAATGAAGATTCAGATGCATTGATGAATGTTGCCGAAAGGAGGAAGTCCTTTGGTAGAGGAAGAAATATGATAATTACTCAAACTGGAAAGGGGAGGTGTGCACCTACTATGGAAAAATCAGGTATACAATGGAGACCTGTTATAGAAAGCATGTATTTCCCTCAACCTTCCCTTTAAATTTTAAACTTAAAAGTCATGCTAACAATCTATATGTTAAAAGTTTAGAAACAGATGTGGAAGATAGGATCTCTCTAAGAGAATAGAAGTCAGATGCCAATATTGAATCCAGACCTTTTACTACTGATGATCCAAGAGTATAATGGTGATGATCCAACAAGTCACCTAGCAAAGAGCTACTATGGTTAATCACCATTTCTTCTGCCATCGAGTCACTTTTATGCTCTCTTGCACAACACACCACACACAAGGTTTAGATTTTGGACATTGGAACCACATACCACATCTGTGCTCATAGGAGTCTTTTGAGACATTGAGGAATATCCCTCCTCTAACCATACATTTACCAAATGGTAACAAACTAATCAATACCCACTTAGGCACTATAAGAATTTTCCCAAGTGTTATGTTAAGATGTTTTATTTTTTCCAAAGTTCACATTCAATATGATTTCAATACATAAGTTGGTTGCATAACATGTTTGCAAGCTATTTTTTCATAATAATAAATATGTTATACAGGACAAAACCTCCCAGGAGATGATTGGTTCAATTGAAGCCAAGCATAGTTTGTATTAATTACAAGTTTCTGCTGCTTGTTCTAGTTATGTAGGTAATGTGTTTGTGATTCTTGAAAATACATTGTGACACTACAAATTAGGACATTTGTTTAATAGTAGGGTGTAAAATTTGAAGCAACATTATCCTTTCATGTCATTGAGTAAACATCTTGTTGAAGAAAGGTTTGGTTGAAAAAGATTTTATAAAGAAATATTGGACCAGACCTCAGTGCTTACGCTCTCAGATTTGTCAATAACATACATTAAGAACTTTCATTAATAAATAAAGTCTGTATATCTTGTGACTAATATATTACCTAAGTGTTTCAGGATATAAAGTTTAAGCTATAAATTAAACGGGGGGGGGGGGGGTCCGTGCTTTTAAAGTCTGATAAGGTGACCAAAAGTCTAGTAGAAGCACTTAATCAGATTTCAAGCTTCATACTCAAATAGAAAAAGAACATAATCTTTTTTCAATGTTCTTAATTCTATTTGTGTGATGTATTGGGACTCATGCATTTATCAAATATGCGTGCTTATCATCAAAGAGCACAAGGAACAAAATCAAGCCCAACAGCCAAAGTTAACATACCTACCTCTGTGCATATTCAAAAAAAGTTGAAACACTTCAAAAGAAATGTCAGCGTATCTCAGAAAGTTTCTCAGCATTGATTTTTGATCTTTTGCTCTATCAAGATATGAAACAAAAATTACTTTATGCACCAGAAATGCATAAGAAACCAATTCCATGAAATAACTGAAGAAGCTTGCTACTAGACCCCTGAATCTGTTTGATCACCAAAAGTCTGGTACCTGAAAGCTTAAGGGAAAAACCATCACAGGATTTCCAATGACTATTTCTTCTTTCAAGAAGCAACAACAATCATTTTTGCAGCACCTATTTATACCAAGGAAGGTTAAATTATAAAATACACAACACTCACGAGCTCTTATAAAAAAAATCCCCTTAAGTAAAAATTCTCTCCATGTATTCATTCTTCTCTTATAGACAGACTTCTTTGTTTGTTCTACCTCTAGCAGACCTTGGTCTCGTGTCATAACTTAGTGTACAATTTCATTTGTATATTTGTCATACACTAAATTCTGTGAGTTACTCTTTCTTTCATAAACAAACTGTAAAGTCTGGTATGTTGCTAGAATTTGTTAGTGTGGGAAACACTGTTGGCCCGAAGAGACTTTTGAAAGAATACTTGGATTTGAGTCAGGAGTGGCTTGTTGAAAGAATACTCGGGTTTAAGCCAGAAGTAGTTGGAGTTAAGAATACTTGTGGCAGTAGTTTGGTGTTGTTATTGTAAAGGAGATTTTACAATAGTGGAAATCCTTCAAGTTAGAAGGGACAGGACGTAGCTCCCGAGTGGGAAGTGAACCAGTATAAACTCTGTGTTAATCTCCTTTCTTTGCCCTTTTGCATCGTTTGATTACAAGTTTTATTTAGTTCAAATTTCCGTAATAAGAGTTTGTGACTTATTTAGCCCCCTTCTAAGTCAGACTCTGAACCATCAGTTGGTATCAGAGCTTGTCCTTTTGGGTTGATCACTACCCCGAGTGAAAAGGATAAAGATCTATGGCAGCCTCTTAAAGTAATCAGCTTGCAACATCCCAAAAACAAATTTAATTGTTATTTATAGAAATTAAAATGGGGATTTTAAGAGTTTAATTACATTAATGAAAGCATTGGTGAAATTATAATTCTTATAATTAAATTAAATGATTGAAATTGATTAAATTAATTAAATTATTAGTTATATACATTAAAAAGATATTTATACATTAAGTTAAAAGAAAAAGGAAAATAAAGAAAGGTTTAAAAGAAAATAGAAAAGACATGTTTGCCCTTATGCATTAAATAATAAAAGTTTAATTTTTCTTTCTTTTTCTTTCTTTCTTTCTTTCTTTCTTTCTTTCTTTCTCTCTCTCTCTCTCTCTCTCTCTCTCCATACACGTGCATTCTCTCTCACGATGAACCACCATGGCCGTGGCTTAGGGAACTTGAAAGGGACTCAATTTCTCGTAGATTTTAGCAATTGAGGACATTTTTGGAATCCCGGGAATGCAAGGAACACATGGGTACTTTCAATTTCAAATTTCATCTATTTTTTTCTTTATCTCCAATTTATGGGTATTATGTAAAAGGGTGGATTTTGGAATTCTAAATCGGTTAAAAGGTTCCTTGTGGCTTCATGATAATCATGTTAACAGAATCAAGTTTCGACTTGTGTAGGTTTCGAACAGAGCTCTGGAAACTTGTTGGAGCTTGGGGGTTTTGAAACTAACTGTCGAGGATTGCTAAGGTACTATTCAATAGCTTATGGATTTGATATTAGGATGTTTTGTAGGAAGAAGTTGGAGTTTTGAAGGTTAGAGATTAATGTAGTTATGTTACTTTGTGATTCTAGTCATTTTGAAGCAAGGAAGTTATTGTGGAAATTAAATTAGCTTGGAATCAAGGTAGGGGGGTGTGTTGGGTTAAATTAATTTAGAAAATTGTTTGTTATATTGTGTATAGAAAAAATATAAATTATAGTCATTAATGTTTATGATGAAATGTGAATTAAGTGATATACAATGATGAAGGATATTATTTGGAGAAAGGAAGTATTTATAGTGAATTATAGAGTGGTATGTAAAGAATATAATGTGTAAAACATGAGATATCGGAGGTAGCATATTTATGATTAAATTTTATTGGGTGTAGCAAATTAATGAAATGCGTTGGTTGAAAATATGATGGCCATTATGGCAAAATTAATGAAATGATGAAAACTAGTATATATGCAAACTATATGATGTCAATATTGGCTAAAGGATATAATAACATTGATATGATATACATGTAAATGAGAGTGACATTGAAATATTAATTTGAAGGTGATGAGTAAATAATGTTGATGTGATTGAAATGTGAATAGAAGAGAAAGAGATCTTAAATTTATTGGTATTTCAAGTTAAGGATGAGATGATGACTGAGTGCTTAATTAAATAATTGAATTAATTTTCCTGAGTGTGGGTATGAATATAATTTAATTTATGATATTGAATGGTTAATATTTCTCTGTTGCATGAGTAGCTATGGTTTCTTTGTACCTGAATGGCTATATGTATAAGATACAAATACTGAGTAATGTGGTGTGAGTTGAGCTTGAGTGGCCACCACCTCGTGTATAATAATCCCTGAGTGGTTTGATAATTATATATGTGAACTTTGAGTAATTGTGATGCAAATATTGAGTTGGCGAGATGTAGGTTGTGCCTGAGTGGCTACCACTTTGATTATATCCCTGCCTAAGTGGCAGAGGTTGATTTGAAGCTTTGTGTTGAATTTTTAAAATGAGATTATGATATTTGAGATCTATAGAGGTGACTGCATGGTTTAGGACGACTGAACGGTATATGTAGCCCTTCGCTTTTAGCTCTAGTGGACTGAGTGACCCAGTTAAGCTACCCCAAGGTAAAGTAGGACCTAGTGGTTGGGGTAGAGAGTCATGCAGGACTTAGTGGACCAAGCAGGGTCTACGAGGTTTCAAGTAGGGCCCCCAACTGGAGGCTGATCCTTTTAGTATCTAGATACTAGAGTCAAGAGTATGATATTGATCGAGAGTCAGTGGTGCTTCGCATGATTTGCCATGATGAATTGTTTGGAAATTGATTAAATGAATTAGTGAATTAAAGGAAAAACTGTATTGAGAGTATGCTTGAATTTGAATTGATTGATTAATATTATGTTATTTGTGGTGATAATGTTAAGTAATGACTTTGGCATTTAAATTCTTGGTAGTTTATATAGTGTAATTTAGTTAATAATGATAGTTACAATTACATTGATGAAAGAGTTTAGTGGTGAATTGTAATAATGAATCTAAGTGATGGGTGGTGACTAAATTGATTGATGAATAAAGGTTATGGTGATAAAATCTGGAAATTAATTAGTAAAATAATATGATTGAGATGTTTGAGATATTTAGATAAACAGATAAAGTATGTGGAAGGTGATGACCATAGTTAATGAATAAGTGAAAAGACGGTAATTAATTTATGTTTTCCTGTCTTTATTTCTAAATTAATTTTAATTCCCGTCACTCATCCCTATGCTGTGGTTTTAGTGATTGATGACAGGTTGTAGATGGACACCGTGGGGCAAACACTACATGAGGCCAGGATGTAGAGGAAATTAAAAATGATGGTTATATATACTTCTTGATGTATGGAAATGTAGATTTATATTAAGTTGTTAATGTTGAGTATGCAAATTTAATTAGTGTTTATAGGTGTGTCGGTACCAAGTGGTATGGAGTCACTTGGATAGTTGATTAATTATGATGTATGTTAGTTATATATGTGTGATTATGATGTCCAGGTTATGCTTTGTGTGTGTAATATGACATTGAGCCATTGATTTGATTGAATATATGATTGATGGGAGTTTCTGTTTAAAGCGTGACTTTGAAGCATTTTGTGTATTTACAATATGTGATTGATTAGTCTGATGATGTGAGATGGTTGTGTGATGAGGATTCATATGATTGATGATTAGAGGTGTTCATGCAAATGAGTTGTTATAGAGAATCATAGACTAGTATATGAAATTGAATTATAATGAAGTATATGCATGTGGAGGAGAATCTCTGTAACACCCCGGTTTTCTGGACCCGAATCCCGATGTAATCAAGATAATAATTAATAAAAATACGAGTAAATTTTTCACGTTTGAAATAGTTTCTAAACACTTCAACGATTATATCAAGACCCGAACCACAGAAAACCAAAGAGTGAGATTTACTAAAATATAACTGGATCGACATCTAAAATTGCCCACAATGGTATACAAAATAGTAACGTTTACAGCGGAAGAAAAATGTGTATACCGGGCATACGCCTAGTCTCATATATGACGATATGAGAAAAGGCTCGGCAAAGCATGCGACTACCTAACATAGACCTAATATATCATAACCTATTTATTCAATCACAACATACACATGCATTGGCTAAGATATAAATATATATACATATACATCTAGGGTCATGCCACAACTATCACTATTGTCTATATTTCATAATTGATACATTTATTCGCCTAGTGGCATTAATCCAACATCACCATCATCAATGTATATTATTCAAGTTCAATTCCTCGAGTACTCGTTAAATCATCACTTACATACTAAACATATATTCACCATTCATAAATACAAAAGATTATATTATACATATCCAAATCACTAAATCATCAATATCATTATACACAATTTATTCATTACATCAAAATTCACAATTGATGCCGGCCAAGGAACTTCCAATACCACTATTTACCTTCGCCAAAAGCTTCAATTCAAATCTCATCTCATCCCATGACAACCCTGCATCACAATGCTAAAAAGGAGACCACATGAGAGAGTGAGTTATACATTCAAAATGACGAATATAATATATTATGATTAAGTGCACATGAATTCATTCATCATGTGTGCTTTGCTATAAAATTATTAAATCATCATTCAATCATCATCACATTGTTATAATAGGCATACAAGCCTCATGAATTGCAATTCACAACATAAGCAAGCATAAGCACATACACAATCACATTGCCACTTATCATCAAGGGCATTCATAAATCATCATCATCAATTTATTAAATCTTTACTCAATTCCTCCTCGCAAGGGGTTTTTCATCTCTCGTGGTCATCCCATCTCAAATGCCATGCACCTATGGCTAATGCATATGTCAACTGTTTAATGCATATGCAATGGATCCATTTCAATCACCCATGCACACATGGTATCTCAAGTGATTGCAACCACTTATAATCATCATCATATTGGTTTCCCGCCTCGCAAGGGGTACTCCCTCCTCATGATTGCAACCACGGAATATTATAGGAACTCGTAAGCCCTTTTCATTTCAAGTACCAAGTGATCGCAACCACTGGCTTATCATCATACAATCCTGTAGGATGTTTCATTGTGATCGCAACCACATTTCAATCATTTCATAATGGTTTCCCGCCTTGCAAGGGGTACTCCCTCCTCGTGATCGTAACCACGGGTATTCATCCACAATGGTCCCTGCAGGGCCTTTCATTTCAACAACCAGGTGATCGCAACCACCGGCTCAATATCATATCATCATCACGTTGGTTTCCCGCCTCGCAAGGGGTACTCCCTTCATAGAATCCCGTAGGATCTTTCATCATTGTGATCGCAACCACATATTCAATGTTATGCCATGCCATGAATGCAAAATACAATGATGCATATGCCAATCGACCTCGCAAGGATATCTCACCCTTTCACATAGGGATATATTTTAATTTGACATTTTCAATCAATAACATGCAATTATTTACAAAGCCCCTCAAGGCATTTTATTCACATACTTGGCATTACATCTCAACATATCTTATATATATATATATATATATATATATATATATATTTCATATCATATAGGCAAGTCTATACTTGCAATCGACCATAATGGCATTACAACATTACATAATATTCATCAATATTACCACACATTCATTTAGTGGGTTTCCATCTTATTATTCATTACCATTGCCTCATATATATATTTCATATCATACAGACAAGTCTATATTTGCAATCGACCACAATGGCATTACAGATTACATAATATTCATCAATATTACCACACATTCATTTAGTGGGTTTCCATCTCATTATTCACC
Source organism: Clitoria ternatea (assembly GCA_037962975.1). Taxonomy (NCBI): domain Eukaryota; kingdom Viridiplantae; phylum Streptophyta; class Magnoliopsida; order Fabales; family Fabaceae; genus Clitoria; species Clitoria ternatea. The sequence goes on from CM075671.1 coordinate 54,766,027, forward strand.
ACCATTGTCTCATATATATATATATATATATATATATATATATATCTATATATATATACACACACGTTGGTGTGGCGTTCACAACATTTCTATTATCATATTTCAAACCACACTCACAAGGTCATACTTGTATCACTCACAATAACATTCAACACTTAATCAATAATAACGATCACCCTTTGTGCAAGGAAATGATCAACATCGTCATTTATCTTTATTCCATACTAATGTCATTTCCAATTATTTGATTCATAACACATGATATATCATTTTACCAATTCTCTCGTAGGTTTCATAATTACCTTAGGGTGTATCTCATAACCTCATCATCAAACCCTCATTATCATTCTTTCATATCCCACTTTTGGTGGTGAATATATCATAAATAATTCATCCCCGAATGTATTAATCAATTCCAATTCCCACCATGTTATGCCATCATTAAATACCCCTTATACATTTCCTTAAATATCCCCTAATATAAAGGAATGGGGCTTAGCATCAAAAATTTAGGAAACAAATGATTTGCTTAAATATCCCCTACCAAGTTATTTGCTTAAGCGAAATTCACTCAGGATCATTTCCTCTCTCGCTCGCTCAAGCGCGGCCACACCCGCTTGAGCGAGATCTGTCCAGTATCTCCTTTACTCATCCCATACACGTCTCGCTTGAGCGAGACACTTACTCGCCTGAGCGAGATTGGGCCAGAGGCCATAATACTGATACAGGGGATTCTCGCTTGAGTGAGAATCCATCTCGCTTGAGCAAGATTACCAGTACATGCGTAGAAAACATAAGAATTCCACAACTCCACATACCAAAACCCATACTAAGTAAAAATTGGTCAAATTCAACACTTCCTACACCTCTTGTTAAGTATTTAAAACTTGTCTCAAACATTCTTACTCAATAATTTTCATTCCAGTTCATTAATCATACCGAAATTAAACCTATCTTCATCACATGTATATATTTTCATAACAATCATCACATATTCTCACACATCATTCTCAATAATCATCGATTTGCCATTCACATTATTTCAATATCTACATGGCAAGGCAAACATGAGTACTAATCACATACAATAATCACTATCATTCTACTCATGCAATTTTGAATATAAACTCCTCTCCTACCTCGAGAGAAGAACCACAACCAAATGCATACTTCGAATGCTCTGCCACGTAATCCGGAACATAGTCTACATATTACATATATATACATTTATACAATCAATAAACCATCCCAAGGCATTCCTCATAAATTCTCAATAATGATTTACATTTTGTAAGGCTTGTGAACAAATTCTAAACTTGTCAAAACACCAATTCATGCCATTGTGTTAGGCTTCGGGAATTCCTTTCCCAAAACCAAGATTCTCTAGATCTAAAAGGCTAACCAAACCCAATAACAACATCATATCATCCATCACATAATACAATCCCATATTACATTAATCCTTCAAATATCACCATTGTCACTTAGAGCTCAACATGAGCTATCCTTGTCTCTTTTAAATAATCCTTAATTAACAAACTCTAATGGCATAAATCATAACCTATCAATTCACCAACCAATACGTATATCTTATTGATTCCACCATTAATGGTTGTCTACCATTTTCACTATCATTCATCATTATTCAAGTTCTCCACAACAATATCATAATTTTTGACACACTAACAACTTGGAGTCATTACTCTATTTTCTTGGTTTCACAATTCCTCAACATCAAAAATCAACATTATCGCATCATAACTCATTCTCATGTATATATAATCATTCCACTATCAATGACCATCATAAGCACAACATCATTATCTTAGTTTAAAATTTATCATCATTAACCAATAATCAATCTCATCCTTCCTAAAAACTCATTCCAAGGGCCTAAATTATTTTTAACTATCAATTAAGCCAAAAGCCCCAATTTCCATACTTAGGGTTTTCCTCTAAAATCACCCAACAACCATCATTAATAACCATCTACCATCATCTTAAACAACATCCATATGTAAAATATCATGGGTTTACACTTAAAATCATTTCTCACCATATCATTATTTATTTCCCCTAATTCCTAGAGTTAGGGTTCCATTAAAATCTAACATTCACTATTAATAATCATCATCTTTCACTTCCAACATTGAAATTTTCGTATACCTCATCACACCCATCCAAAAACACACATAAATCACATCCTACCTTTGGGTTTTACATGAAAATGGCTCCGATTCCTAAACCCATTCATAAGGCACTCTCCTAATCAAATAGAAACCAAAACCTAGGACCAAAAACATCAAAAGAGTGGAGAAATTTACCTCAAGCTCCAAGCTATCCCAAGCCCTAGCATGAACATGAAAATTGAAGAAGAAGGGAAGAGTTTCCAAGCACCAAAATCACCTCTAAAATGAAAAGGAAGGGGCAAGGTTGATTGGGTATGGAAGGAGACTCACAAATATGGTGAGTTCCATGGAAGAAGAAGGGAAAAGGGTGAGCTTTTGTGAGGGAGAAGGAAGGCAATGAAAAATGAGGGAGATGGGAGGAAACATTACACATAAAAATAAGGAAGAGAAAGAAGGAATTAAGTTTAACTTGGTCTTTCATTAAAACATTTCCCATTTTATAACAAACAAGATCTTCGTTTGGGCTCAATACTAAATCCTAAAAATTATTCCGAAGACATATTCGGATTCCCAATAATGTTCTTAACAGCCCTGACCAATGGCATCTCAATCAGAGATACTTGGTCTGACACCCATATTCTAATCGGGTATAATTTTAACTCCTAACATCTCAATAAATTATAAATAATCCATAATAAATCCTAATTTAATTATTGTAATATTTTTGGGATACTCATTAACTCATTTATAATTATTTTATATTTATTTTGCATATTTAATCATTTTTATAAAAATTCGGGATGTTACAATCTTGAACTAGGTTTGATAGGTTGAGATTGGTTAGAATCATGGGTAGTATGGTGATAATTATGATGAAAATGTAAATTGATTGGTAATGTAACTATTGGAGTAATGTATTACATAAAATGTGTGAAAATAGGTAGTTTTAAGCCAACTAGATAGGTGAAATTGAGTTTTGTTGGGATTTAGGATCCACGGAAGGTGTCAATAAACCCTTAGAAGTAATTAGGACTTGGTTGTATTTCCAAATTGCATAAGAAGTTACATTTGGTTGGTTTTATACATTACATTTGGTTAAACATCTATGAATTGCAATTTTGTGCATATCTCACTTATACGATGGAATTTTGGTGAACGAACTATGCCAAAAGTTTTGGAATGGTGAATAAATGTGGCCCATAAAGTTTCATGGCATTTGGAACTAAAACGGGCTATTTGGGTAAGCCAGGAGTTGGCAAAATGGCCTTAAAACCATGACAGCAACATTGCTACTACTGTCACGGCTGATGTGTAGTGCTAGCTTGACGCTACGCGTCAGGTGTCAAAAACTGGCCTTACACGTAGCGTGGGCCTAACATATAGCATCAAGCCCTGTTTTTGCCAAGCTTTTTTTTGTTTGGCTGTAACTGAAACTTAGGTATTAGAAGTGTCATATTGATTTTATTTTTAGGTCATATGAGTTTTTAAGAGGATTGATTAATTGTTAATTATTTATTTTGTAAAAAATTACTGGGATTTTATTTAAATGCTTAAAATTAAGGGTAAATAAGTAAGGGATGTTGCATAATTGATTCCAAAAGGATCTTCAATCAATAGGCCTCCAGCTTTCTTTGGAGAAGACTACCCATACTAGAAGGATAGAATGGACATGTTCATAAAATCCACTCAGTACAGTCTATGGGCAGTCATTGTTAATGAAGATTATGATACTTCTGTTGATGGAGATGGAAAGCCCAAATCAGAAGATAAATGGACAACCGGTGAAATCAGACAAATAGAGATAAATGCCAAGGCCAGATTTCTACTTACTTGTGCTCTCAACAAATCTGAGTACAATAAAGTATTTAGCTATAAGACAACTAAAGAAGTATGGGATACTCTTCAACGTAATTATGAAGGCACATCCAATGTTAAAAGGTCTAAGAAGATACTGTTAACAAAATAACATGATACCTTCAAGATGGAAGAATATGAGTCAGTAGATCAAATGTTTGTAAGATTCCAAACTCTGCTAAACAAACTTAAGGCTCTTAGAACCATTCCCTCTATAGAAGACATCAATGTTAACTTTCTTGGGAGCTTGCTTGAAAGGTTTGATGCTAAATGTTTCTACACTGGAAGAAGCTAAGGATCTGAGCACTTTCTCTGTAGATGAGTTACTTGGAGTTCTTAGAGTGCATGAGCTAAAGTAAAATAGAAGGAAGTCAGCAAGCCTTCCTCCTCCAAGAACATTGCCTTGAAGTCTGATGAGTCAAATAGAAAAGCCAAAGCATTGAAAGCAGAGGAATCCTCAAGTTCTGATCTAGACTTTGATGAATTAAGAGCTGACACTAATGAAGAACTAGCTCTTGTAACCAAGAGATTCAACAAACTACTAAAAAAGAAGAAGTTCAGATCTGATAAATTCCAAAGAAAGGACTATAAAGGTAAAAATCAATTAAAATTTAAAACTGACAAATCTGCTCTTGAGTGTTTCAACTGTAGGAAACCAGGTTACATGAAAGCAAAATGTCCTCTCCTAAATAAAGAAAAGAAAGTAAAAAAGAAGAAGAAGAGGTTTCCTAAGAAACAAAAAGGGTTAATAACTTGGGATGATAAAGATTCATCAAGCTCTGAAGAGTCTGAAGAAAAGACAGAATCTGCACAAATCTGTCTCATGGAAAATGAGGAATTAGACTCTGAAGCAAGCTCTAGTGACTTGGATACTGAGAATATGAGTTATTCTGAACTAAAATAAAATTATGATTTGTTGTTTAATGACTTTTCTAAGCTTCTAAAGAATTTTAAAAAATTGAAATTAAACCATGTTGACATGGTTACTGATTTTGAAAAACAAATTTCTAAATTGGTAAAAAAGAATCTTGACAAAAACTCTTTGAAAGAAATAGAAGAAAATATACACTTAGAAGAATTGAGCAAACTCAGAAAAGAAAATGCTACTTTGAAAATAGATTTTGAAAAATCCAAGAGTTGTTGAAATTCACAAAGTGAAGAATATATTTAGTTGCAAAAGCAAGTTAGCTCACTTACCTCAGACCTGAGCAAGTTTGTAAGCAGTAAACTTGAACATACTATTGGGAAAGTCCCATGGTAATCGAAAAAGGTCAGGTTTGGGATATGTAGAGAAAAATGATTTCAAGCAAACTTCATCTCTTTTATTTACTTTTAAGAAACAGAAACATGTCAAGTGTAAGCATGGTCACTTAACCAATGATTGTAGAAAAAAAAGAAATGAGAAAATTACTAACAATAAATCACCCAAAAGAATATAGGTACCAAAATCATTAATTATCCTGTTTGTAGACATGCTTAAAAACAAAGATAAAGCCTCTACACTGGTATCTGGATAATGGATACTTGCATCATATGATAGGAAGAAGGTCTATGTTCCTAGACCTGGAGTAGTTTAAAAGTGGAACTGTCACCTTTGGAGGAAATAAGACTGGAAGAATCATTGGGTCTGGTAGAGTGGGTAAAATTCCTTCACCTATTATTGAAAATGTATTTCTTGTTGAAGGTCTAAAACATAACCTACTGAGCATTAGTCAATTTTGTGACAGTGGGTACAAGGTCTCCTTTAACAAAAACAAGTGTACTGTCATCAACCATGATGGAACCACACTTTTTAATGCCAACAGACATCACAACCTGTACAAGGTTGACTTGAATGAACTAAATGGACAGAACGTAACATGTTTGTTCTCAAACTCTGAAGAGAGATGAATCTGGCATAAAAAGCTTGGGCATGTAAGTCTAAAACATATTTCAAAACTTCACAGAAAGGATCTTGGTAAAGGATTGCAAAAGATTTCCTTTAACAACTCCTTACCTTGTGAGGCATGTTAGAAAAGGAAACAACATAAATCATCTTTTAAAAACAAGGATGTTGTTTCCACCACTAGACCTCTGGAACTGTTATATTTAGATTTATTTGGTCCATCTCAAGTACAAAGTCTAGCAGGAAAGAAGTATGGATTTGTCATTATTGATGACAACACAAGAATGACATGGGTATTGTAACATCCTAAGTTCAATTTGAGAATAAACCGAGACCAGGAACATTTTTCCAAAATCAAAGGGGATTCAAGGGCAAGATGAGCAGTGGAGTGTTAAGGAGAGTAGAATTAGGACAAGAAGAAAGGGAAAGGAATGCAAGCCATCCACAAGGCAACAGCGGAAGATGCAGGGCATGGGCGAACCCAACAGCGCCTACTCGCTCAGGCGAGATTCAATATCGCTCGAGCGAGACAACCCAACACGCTTGGGCGAGGCACGCATAGCTTAAGTAGAACCCAACAGAGACCTTCCTTACGCTCACACTCGCTGGAGCGAACACTTAGTCGCTGAGGCGAGCAACTCCACTCGGATTTTCCTTCACTCGGATTTCAAAGTCTAAGTCCGCTCGAAAAAGCCTTTACTTTTGAATCATTCGGGTTAACCCTTACACGTACAAGTTTCATTCGGAAGTTTACCTCTCATTCCTTAACTTCATTCACTCGAGTCACAGATGTTGACCACTCGGGAAATGATTCCCATAGCCATTCCACTCGGATTCTGTAAGGACTACTCACTCGGAATATCTTGCACGGTCTTTTACCACTCGGGTGTATTTTACTCATTTTTCACTCAGCATATATAATCTTTCTCACTCAAGTTATCCTACTAAGTCAAGACCCACTCAAGGATCTTCTAACTTCTACTAAGCTTACTATAATGGAGTACACTTAGAGCCTTAGATATCATTCCTCTATTGGAAAACATTCACTCGGCAGGTTCTCACTCGGAAATACTTAATTATTCCCACTCGGAAGAACCCTAACAGTTATCACTCTGAAGTGTTCAGGTCAATCCCCACCCAGGATTATGCGACCTCATTCACTCGGAAACATCTGAGCCCATCCTCACTCGGGATAAGGTCACTATCCCGCTCCCCACAACAATAACTTAGCTCTATTTTTACTTAGAGTCATACCAACCTCCCACGCTCGAAAAAATGCGTACATATATATCACTCAGACCTTTACACACACAGCATAGAATAAACATATAGTATGATATGTATAGGAATGTATATGAATATTTACAGGTACATTGTCATACTCTCAACCCGAGAGAGTTCAAATTCTGACATAGAAAGACAAAGACCAAAATACGAGCCGACCAAGGCTTAACAAAACCTTATACACAGTATATACATATACACACATATCCTCATAGTGCACAAGCACCTCACTCGGCATGCAGCTCCTCCTTCATTCATCATTCCGAGAGACATTCACTGTAAAATATAGCCACAGTAGGGGTAAGCTTTTACATATAAAATGACAGTTAGTGACTCGGCATCAGCATCAGTACACACACTCATGTTCACTCGGGTTGCATTCAATTTAAATTTAAGCCATGCAGACTATGATATTTTCAATGACATACACTTACATACATATTACGTGAAGTTCATTTTCATTCATACAAAAGCATGCATCAACTCATTCGGAATTCATTCGTATCACTCCGAGCCATACCACTCGTACTATCCTAATCAACATTGCATCTACATGCATGCCTGCGGATCTGACTTAGGCAATGATTTTCAGTTACAGGTTCCCTTACTGGCCTCTCGTCCATTAGCCCTTCCCGCGTGGTACCGGCCTCCCGTTGACGTCTCGAGACTTAACTCTAGCTCCTTCGGCTACCACGAGCTATCACAGGATCTAGCCAAGGGTCTGTAGCTGGAGATCATTTCTTTGGGGTTCCTGACCTTCCACGGGTCACCCCGTTCCTGTACATGCAGCCTATGTGCTTTAACAACGAGCATCCTCGATTATCCGACACATTCCTCGTAACCATTAGAGTCATAACCGATCCAACATAGTTCCTACATTCACTCGTCAATCGTACCAGCATACACAGCAATCAAACAGTTCATGTTTATAACATCCCAGATGAAATTAACCAACAGCCACACATACATATCCTCTCGGTATTAACAATAATAGGAACATGCATCACATGCGTTTATGTGTAAATGACTATCAGAACTCAGCACAACAACCCTGAATACATGCATATAAATGTATAACTATTAACAGGACTCTACTATCACACATATGGTATCCAAGGATTAACAATCATGCATTGCACACAGTCATCATAGACACATTCGCACATGCGTAAGGCAATACGTTCATCCGGTACCGTCCATAAACCATGCATTTGACATACAAGCGTCCCCTACCTACTGAAGGGACTCAAGAAGCTCTTCTATTTTCCAACGTTTGGTCTGATGCTCTGTTTGCCTCGTTCAGTCCCCCCCCCGCACAGTTGTACTCTGCAATCGGCTCGGGGATAGGAAGCTGTTCTTCTTCCACTTCGATGATCGTCCTTCACCAACAAAAGGAGACTTTGAATCTTCTGCAGCACCGTCGTCGTGGGTTTCTAGAAACAGAGAACAAAGAACAGGGGAGAAGAAGAAGAGCGAAGAAGAAGAAGAAAAGAGAGAACAAAGAGAAGGGAAGTAGCAGAGAGGAAGTCTGAAGGGAATGCATAACAACAGTGGCCCTGGACATATATGTATGCGTACGAAGAGAAGAAGAGTGGGGTGGGAGTCTGTGAACGTCAGTCCACTCACGCCACACACACCAATCACAAGCAGCCAGCTATTAACAATCAATCACAATTAATTAGCCATTATTTTCTTAAGTTAAATTAATTAAGTTAATTATAATTAACAAGTAATTTTCCACTTTGCAATCATTATTCTAATGGCTTAATTTCATTCGGTAATTAATTTTTAAATCAGGATGTTACAGGTATACTTTCTAACTCACAAGGATGAGTATATAAAAGTATTCAAGATTTTCTGTAAGAAAATTCAAATTGAGAAAGGTTTTTGTATTGGTACAATAAGAAGTAATCATGACAGAGAATTTGAAAATGAAATTTTTGAAAAATTCTACAATGAGTCTGACATAAATCATAGTTTTTGTTCTCCAAGAACACCTCAACAAAATGGTGTTATGGAAAGGAAAAATAGATCTCTATAGGAAATGGCCAGAACAATGTTTTACAAAAACAATCTTCCAAAATATTTTTGGGCAGAAGGTGTGAGTACTTCTTGTTATATTCAAAATAGGATCCTTATTAGACCAATACTAAATAAGACTCCTTATGAATTATAGAAAGGAAGAAAACCCTACATCTCATATTTTTACCCATTTAGATATACTTGCTATACTTTGAACAATAAGGATCATCTTGGAAAATTTGATTCTAAATGTGACAAAGGAATATTTATGGGGTTCCAACCACATCAAAATCTTACAGAGTATTCAATACTCAAACTTAAACTCAAACTCAAACCATTGAGGAATCTATGCATGTAAGATTTGATGATCTTCAAAAGACTAACAGGAGACTAGCAGATCTAGATTCTGATGATGTAGGAATATTTCAACAAGAACCTGAGCATGAAAAGCAAGGAACAGACCTTGATCAATCAGAACCAGTTGAACATGGAGATAGAAAACCTGAACAGAATCAACTAGAAAAGCCAAGAGATTGGAAGTTCAAGGCATATCATTCTTCAGACCTCATTATTGGAGATCAAGTAGCTGGAGTTAAAACTAGGTCTAGTCTTCATAACCAATCCTCAGTTGTTTTAGTTTCAAAATTGGAAGCAAAGAACGTTACAAAATCTTTGGAAGATACTGATTGGATTATTGTCATGCAAGCTAAATAAGTTTGAATGGAACAAAGTATGGAAACTTGTTCCTAGGCCCAAAGATAAGAGCACTATTGGAACCAAATGGGAATTTAGAAACAAGCTTGATGAAGATGGAAAAGTCATCAAGAAAAAAGCCAGACCTGTAGCTCAAGGCTATAACCAATAAAAGGTATAGATTTTACTAAAACCTTTGCACCTGTAGGCAGACTTGAGGCTCTTAGAATACCTCTTGCATTTTGCTACATTTAAAGGCATTACATTATATCAGATGGATATAAAAAGTGCTTTTCTGAATGGGTTCATTGAAGAAGAAGTTTATGTAAAACAACCTCCTGGTTTTGAAGATGTGTCTCTTCCTAACCATGTTTTCAAATTGAGTAAAACACTGTATGGTCTAAAACAAGCTCCAAGAGCTTGGTATGACAGACTCAATTCTTTTTTGATTTAAAAACGGCTTTACAAAAGTAAAAGTAGACACAAGCCTATTCAGAAAAAGCTCTCAGAAACACTTTATTATTGTGCAGATTTATATGAATGATATTGTTTTTGGTGCTACTGATGATAGTCTATGTAAAGATTTTTCTAGAATGATGTAAGTAGAATTTGAAATGAGTATGATGGGAGAACTTAAGTTTTTCTTAGGCTTGCAGATAAGATAGACTAATGATGGTATTTTCATCTATCAATAGAAGTACACCAAGGAGCTGCTTAAAAGTTTAAAATGGTTGATGCTAAAAGCATGAGCACTCCTATGCATCCAAACTACATAATAAATAAAGATGAATCTGGTACACTATCGATCAGACCTTGTACAGAGGAATGATAAGTTCATTTCTGTATCTCACATCCAACAGACTTGACATAATGTTTAGTGTTTATATGTGTGCAAGATATGAATCAGACCCCAAGGAATCATATTTGTTTGCAGTGAATAGGATTTTGAGATATCTTGTTTGCACAACTACCTTAGGCTGTTCTATAAGAGAACAAACTTTTTTCCCTCTCTAGATTCTGTGAAGCAGATTTTGTAGGAGATAGAGTAAACAAAAAAAGCACAAGTGGTGGATGTCACTTCTTGGGAGGAAGTCTAATATCATGGGGAAGCAAAAAGCAAAATTCTATTGCATTTTCAACAGCTGAAGTAGAATACATGTCTGCAACAAGATGTTGTTCTCAACTTCTTTGGATTAAGTATCAACTTGAAGAAATCAAAGAATAAGAGATCCCTATATTTTATGATAATACAAGTGCAATAAACCTATCAAAGAACCCCATTCAACACTCAAAGGCAAAGCATACAGTAGTGAAGTATCATTTTATTAGAGATTATATGCAAAAGGGGATACTAGACATAAAGTTTGTAGATACAGACCATCAATGGGCAGATATCTTCACAAAGCCTCTGGCTGAGGTCGGGTTTGCTTTTATTAAGTACAATTTAAATTTGAGAGTTATTACATGAAAGGTCTGATGCATGAAAAGTCTAATTGTATGATATATTTGATATTTGACTTGTCTGAGCCCACACTTTTTTCTAAATATTTCTATGAGAAATTATTTGCGCCTTTGGGATTCATGTTAACTGTCAATCGTTTCATTTTTTTTTGTTTTTCTCTCCATACATCGTGGCAGTAGTTACTACCTTTTTGAGTAATTGTCATCTGAATGTGTATTCTCTCTCCTATTTAGTGGTCAATTTTTAACTCTTTGAATAATGGTCTTTTTATTTGCATTTCTCATCTTTTTACTAAAACCCTCTTATCTTCCTTTCAAAAAACCCTCTTCATTTTCTTAAACCCTAAACTTCTTCATTGAGCAATGACATTCAAACTATCATATATCGTTGAGTCCTCTATATTCAGCATGAAGCAGTACAAGCTTAATGGAAGAGACATCTCCGAGGAGATAAATGGCATTGGTTGGACTAAGTTTTACCATGAACAGGAGCCCTACTCACCCTCTCTGGTTTTGGAATTTCGGTAGACTGCTACAGTCGACAAGTCTAAGTTCATTGTGTTAGGAAAGCCTAAAGGGAAATCTATTGAGATTTTTGAAGATGTTCTAGCTTCTGTTACTAGATGCCTTGTAGTAGGAGAAGTTTACGTTGACGACTTCAAGTATGAAGTTGTATCTCATTCTGAGATAAATGATATGCTCTTTGGTACTAATCGCCCTGCCAAACTAGTTTTTGGTGATATGCTTCCAAAGGTCAAGATGCTTCACTTGGTGATGAAGCAAGTTTTCTGCCCTAGGAAAAGAGCAAAAGATAAAGTGAGCAAGCTGGATAGGTTCTGTATGTACCACATGATTACAAAAGAGAAAGTAAGTCTGCCCAATGTTATTATAACTTACCTAATTTCTTTGATTAGAAAGAAGCAGAATAAAATTCCATATCCTTCTATGCTCATGAAAGTTTTTGCCCTAGAGAATATGTAAACAACCACTGTAAGTGACTTGGTGACTCCCTCCTCTTTGGTGAGCAAGTTACCTCCCTTCTCACCCCTCTTGGACCAGACCATGGATAGCCCCTTTCCTTCTCCTAAGAAAAAAAGGTTTGCACCCAAGAAACAGAAAGTTAGACCAGCCTTTAAGTGAATAGGCGGCAAAAGAAAGTGTTCTGCCAAAAAAGTCAGGAAGATGGTTCTTGATTTGTCTAATGAGTCACTTTCTGGTGATTCTAATGAATCAGACTCTCCATTGAATATGGAACCTTACCAGATGATCCCTCCTTCCTCCTCTGCTTAGGTTACAGACCCTGTTGAGCCTAGTGAACTTGAAACTATTGTTACCAAAGAGTCTTCTGACTTAGATGATAACATTCCCATTTGTTAACTTTAGCACAAGTCTGTTGCCCAACAGTCTCTATGTACACCTGTTTGCATCATGAGGTCCCTATCGAAGTTCCTACATTAAAATGGCATGGCAAGTATGTAGAAATGAGAAATGATTATTTGATGGTCATGAAAGCAAATCATGATAGTTTAATGAAATGTGGTGGGTACCTTAGCTTCATAACTTATTTGAGATTTATTTATGGATTTTTGAAGTATGCCTCTGACCCTGATGTGCGCAAGTGGGGGCACATTGATTGGATGAATCAAATGTATGAGACTATTGGCACGTATCAAAATGATGAGCAAGTCTTTAGAGCCTTCCTCAAAAGGAAGAGATCAGACTCCTCCTCTAGTGCAAGTGTAAAGAGATCAAGGTCTGACCCCTTATCCTCAAACCTTTTTGTTTCTTCAGTATTCTTTGAACCTTCTACCTCTCATCCATCCCCTCAACCCATCCCCATCTCTGTTAAGCCTACACCTCAGACTCATACCTCATCCTCCCTAGCTATTATTCCCTACCCTGACCCTTCTACTGTTAGACATCTTTCCCAGCAACCCCCTCTGTTCGTTCATCACTCTAGTCTACCTAGTTACACATTTTATAAATATATTCTTGACCTCTCCTACCCAGGTTACAAAAACCCTTACAACTTAGCCATTGTTAACAATCCAAATTTTAACAATCGTAGACTCCACATTCGACCCTCTAAACGCAGATACTTCCCTCCATTACCCATAGAATGCCTGCTACCTTATCCTGACCTACTCTCGTATGATGATATTGCCATGCATCAAGTGCTAATTGCTGAACAGACTTCTATGGCTTGTGATTCAAAGTATGGTGTAGCCACTCTGGACTCTGCTACAATCAAGAACAGACCCATTGTCACCCTTTGGAAGAAGATCTTGTTTGCTCCCACTAGGAGACCATTGTTAGCTTCTTGGATTTCCTTGGGCAGATTGAAGAAACCCATGCCTCCGAAGTTCAAGCCTCATTACAAAGGTCCTCTTTGACTCAGGCAGCTTCCTAAAGCCAATCTTGCCAGCATTTTGTCTGCCCCTAATCCTACAGAAGCTCATGCTGATGCTCTTTGGTGCCATTTTCTATGGTTAATTAAAGAAGAAGGATCTTCCTCCTCTCAATCTTTTCCTGCCAATCCCATTTTTCAATACCAACCCTCTGTTATTTGTTTTAATTCATCTTTTTCTGTTTGTTGTTCAGACTTGTTATTTTACTCTTGTCTCCGTAGCTACATCACCTCTTTTCAGTTCTTCTTTAACCCGTGACTTGTTGTTAGTTCTCAATGATGCCCCTCTTTTGCTGATATAAAAAATGGGAGATAATTTAAAAGTCTTTTATGTTGGGTGATGTCAAGATAACAAGTCTGGTCTTTTGGTTTGTTATTTGCTTTCTCGTATGCCATTTTGAATTTATTAATGAAGAATATCTTGTTCTACTTAAGTAGATATGACTTGATATGAGTAAACCTTGTAATATCTTCTAAGATAAGCATAATTTCTACACTAAAAATTACAAGTTCTATTTCTTATATTAAAAAGATCTGTCTTAAAGAATTCTTATACTTATTCTATTAATGAGCATAATCTGATAATTTATCCTCCCTAAATTATAGACTTCATTTAGGAAAAAGACTTGATGTTTTCTATCAACAAATATGGTGAAATTGTTGATAAGAAGGTGAAATAACCAGATCTGACAATGTGGTAGAGTTTATGATCCCTACATTTTATGCTTCTAAGGGCATATTTCACTAGAGAAGTTATGTTTTAGACTCCTCAATAAAATGGCCGAGTGGAAAGAAGACATCAACATTTACTGAACATAGCTTGGGGTCTCCTCTTCTATTCCCAAGTACCAAAATATTTATGGAATTATGCAGTAGGCCATGCTGCATACTTGATTAATAGGATTCCCACATTTGTTCTTAATGATGTATCCTTTCATAACATCATTCACAGAGTCAAACTAGATTTACAACATCTTAAGGTATTCAGGTGCCTTTGCTATGCTTTCACTCTTAAGAAGTGTGAAAATAAGTTGGATCCAAGAGCTAGAAAGGTTATTTTTTAGGATACAACTCAGGAATGAAAGATTTTATCTTGATGGACCTTGCTACACATAAGGTTTTTGCCTTTAAGGATATTCGATCCCATCAAAGAGTTCCCCTTATCACTACCTCTCCAAAGCCTACTAGCAGACCTCTTTACACTTACCTTGATCCATACTCAACTCTTTTTGAACAACTCTACCACATTGTTCAGTACACGTTGGCATTGCTCAGAATCTGTTCCTTGTGCCTCACCCAACATGAGTACACGCTCAGCAGCGTGGGGGCACGCGATAGTCCCTTGCTTGGCTTGTGATTTGGCTTGGTCATGATCCATTGCTCTTGGTGCTCCATACATTGTCTCTCTCGGTTTGAGTACATTCAACTACAACATAAATAACCATCACCAAGTACCAATTTCCATTAGCTTTTAAAAAAATTTATTCCTAACAAATATTTTCACAAATTGATTTATTTTTCTTTTCATATATATATTTTTTTTAGATGTAAAAGTATATTTATTTATTTTCTTCTATTTATTCTCTGTTTTTTTCTTTTTTTTTTAGTTTTATAGTTTTATACAGAAAGAGGTTCATTCTGGGTTGCCTCCTAGTAGCGCTTCTTTAACATCACTAGCTTGACGTATATGGCACCTAAGAAGGTTCCTAAAGATCAATTGAGGTCTTTTGCCTATCCACCCCTTCTCTAAAGTATATCTTCAGTCTCTGTCCATTCACTTTAATGGTCCTAATTGAGTCTGGCTCCCTCAACAATATAGCTCCTATGGATATACTTCTTCCACCATAAAAGGACCAAACCATTTGGACTTAAGTTTCCCTAGAAATAGCCTCAACCATGAGTTGAACATGAGCACCTTATTATCCCTATAAAATTCTTTCTTTCTCATTCTCTGATCATGCCGCTTCTTTTTTCTTTGTAAATATAGGCACTCTAATAAGCCATGAGTCTGAATTCCTCTAACCCATGCAATTTCAAAACCCTTTCCTTTTGAGCAAGTGCAAAGTCCATATTCAACAACTTCGTAGCCCACTATGCCTTATGCTCCAACTCCAAAGGCAAATGACAAGCTTTACCATAGACAAGTTGGTAAGGTGAGACCCCTATTGAAGTTTTAAATATTGTATGGTATGCCCACAAAGCGTCATCTAACTTTGATGACCAATCCTTTTTGGATCTCCCTACTACTTCCTTTAGTATCCTTTTAATCTCTCTATTAGAAAGCTTCACCTAATCACAAGTCTGTGGATAATAAGGTGTGAATACTTTATGGAGTACCTCATAATGGTTAAAAGCCTTTTCTATCAACTTGTTGTAAAAATATGACCCTTCATCACTGATGATCACCCTTGGCACTTCATACCTTGAGAAAATGTTCTTCTTGATAAACCTCAACACTACATGTACATCATTGGTTTTAGTGGGGATAACCTCCACCCACTTGGAAATATAGTTGATAAGTGCTTTATAATACAATAAATTAGGTCTAAATTGCTTAGGATTTTAGTCATTATCCACTGTATTTCCTTTATTTATTGCGATTTTTGCTTTCTTTCCACTCTAGTCTACTTGGGTATGTTATTTTGCAGGAATTAAGGTAATAAAGGGTCAAAAACAAGAGAAAAACGACCATAAAATGATAATGAAACAAGAAGAACAAGCCCAAAGTAGAAAGAACTCTCTTTTTATGCTGAATTCCGACTCAGAATGCTGAAATCTGACTCAGAATGTTAAAATCCGACTCAGAAATGCTGAATTCTGACTTAAAATGACCAAATCCGAGTGGGATGACTGAGAAAGGACCAAATCCGAGTGGAATTACTCAGAATGGAGCAAATCCGAGTGGAATACTGCACTGTTGAAGGTAAATCCGAGTGGAATGGCTCAGAATAGAGCCTTTCCGAGTGGAACGATTCAGAATGGAGCATTGCCGAGTGGAATACTTCACTTTTGGAGCCAAATCCGAGTGGAAAGTTCCCTGTCAAAGCCATTCCGAGTGATAAATGGCTGACTCGAGTGAAGGATCAATGTTAAAAAGGAATAAGTCTCGGTTTTAGGAAAATCCGATTGGAAGCTATCCGAATGCAACAATTCCGAGTGAAAAAAGGAACTGAGCTTTAATAAATGCTATCCAAAGGTATTTTCCGAGTGAAAGGATTGCTGATTGAAGTGAATCCGAGTGAAGAATGCTGACTGAAGCAGGTCTGACCAAAGAACAAGTGCTTTTCTGGGCAAAAAGCTGATTCCGAGTGAATTGATTCCGAGCAGAAGGAATGCCATTGAATGAATAAATGCTGACTAAGGAGAATCCGAGTAGTTTCATTCGGAGAACAAGGCATTTTCGAGTGGTGTCTTAATCGCACAAGGAAAAATCCGATCAGAAATGAATCACACTCGGACAGACTCTCAAGTTTCACACTGAGCCCGAGTGAGAAGTCTCCAAGGAAAGGCCATTCCGAGTGAGTTGATTGACGACTGAAGGCTATTCCGAGTAAAAAGCATGAAGGCCGACTGAAATATTTCAAAGCAAATCCGAGTGAATTCCAAAGCAAAGCTTTAACCGAGTGGTCCAAATTCAGAGACAACCGAGTGAAAATGATTGGGAACCGATTGAATCCGAACCAAGTGAGTCTTTAATCAATTTCGAATGAACTCCATGAACCTGAGCCGAGTGAATGGTTTCAGTCGGATCCGAGTCCCTCTTCAGTCAATTCCGAGCAACACAAGCAAATCCGAGCAAGGATTCTCTGAGTGAAACAGTGAAAAAGAGAACCTCTCGTTTAAGCGAACCTTTATCCGCTTGAGCGAGACGGTTTCCTTCAACAAACGCTTAAGCGAGAAACTCTCGCTCAAGCGAAACCGATCGATTTTCTTAAATACCGACCCCTCAACTCAACACTGAGTGAAGATTTCACTCGGTTTTATGTACGAACAGTACCATTTTCACTCGGTTTTGAGCACAGAAGGCACCCTTTCACTCGGATTTTGCAGAAAAGATGAAAACCAACCCACTTTTCCACTCGGAATTTGCCCAGCTGAATAAATCCAAGCACCGAATTATTGGAAGTATTAAAATAATGCAAATTGGCACAGCTGGAACTCACATGCACCGAAAGTTTTCTCCCACTTGACACCATCCAGGCTGTCTCTGAGTGCCTGTTAATACTTCTGTGATGCATGTTGCTAAAATCTGAGTTTGTTGAGTGAATGTGTGTGTGTGTTCCCATTATCCCCTAATGCATGAGATGTGAATTGATGCGTGATTTCCAGTTTGAATGCCGTGTGGAAAGGTATGCTGACTCTGTTAAAAATGTTGAATGGATGTACTGTAACGCGGTTGCCTATGCTTGCTGTTGTGAGTTATTATGTTAGAAGCAGGTGTTGTTGTAATGGAATGTGGGATTCCGAATAAATCTGAATGCTGTGTGAGGGATGGGTTGTGACCCATTGATGGCTGTGTGAGACGCGTCTGGTAAGCTTGGATGTTGTTGTGAATTTGCATGAGGTTGCATACGTGAGGTGATTCCCAGATGTCTGACCAGTTCCATAAGGACCCGTGGTAGCCGAGGGAGCTAGAGCTGGGTCTCGAGACGTCACGGGGTGACCGGTGCCACACGGAAAGGGCTAGTGGACAGGGGTCCGAAGGGCATCTGGAGTCGAATAAGATGAGCTTCAGTCAGATTCTGGTTAGTTCTATGAGGACCCGTGGTAGCCGATGGAGCTAGAGCTGGGTCTCGAGACGTCACGGGGTGACCGGTGCCACACGGAAAGGGCTAGTGGACGAGGGACCGGGAAGGAATCTACACCGAACTCACTGTTTAAGTCGGATCCGTATGCATGAGTCTATGAGCATTGTTTGCATGAGTCTATGAGCATTGTTTGCATGAGTCTATGAGCATTGTTAGTAAGATTATTGTGAATTGTATGGATCAAATGAATTGGGTGAATCCGGCTGAATTAACAGACAGGTAATGATACTGTGGCCGAGTGCAGTGTGACGCTGTGTTTGAGAATACATGTCATTGTGCGAATGCCGATTGAATGATGTGGTCTGGCTCCAATATTACTTGGCAGTATATGTATATCGTTATGAATTGAACCTGGTAAATCATATAATTGAGAATGGAGGTAAAGTCCGAGTCAATAGCTGTCACTTTATATGCAAAGGCTCATTTTTCAGTGTGCAGGTCGTGCTCGGAAAAGATGATAAGGTTTCAAGTCCGAATGTGGTGTACTCCGACTGTTGAGTGCTTATATTGTATTCACTATGTTAGTCAGTGTAGCCTTGGCCGGCTCTTATGTAAAATAACGATTAAACATATCCATTTATAAAGATTGAATAATCATGGTGTCATTGTGTGGTATCTTATTAGTAAACGCATATTATCAAATTAATGAGTATTCCGAGTATAAGGTTACATGTATGTGGGTCGGTAGATTGGATTGTGGGCATGTTTATATTTCTGGGAACATATATTCATACATACGTGCTTTATGTTTAATTGATGCTTATTACCGACTGGGATATCCCTGATGTTGAGTGGATAACTCTAAGTTAATGAACCCTGAGAGGAACATAGGAGATTTAGATCCTATTCCGAGTGAACACGCTGAGTGATTCCGAGTGAAAATTATAGGTAAACCCGAGTGAGGAAGAGTTCGTATTCCCGAGTGAAAACCTTGAGTGACCCTCTTCTGAGAGAGGAGTTAGTGTAGTGGTTTAGAATGGAATAGATTCTAAGTGTAAGGTATTTATAATCCGAGTGAAAGATGTAAAATCCGAGTGAGTGAGGATCTGTATCCCGAGTGGTTGAGTTTTGAATGAGTCCGAGCGGGACTTAATTACCTGATTTCCCGAGCGAGTGTATAATTTTGTATATAGCTGTGTTATATGCTAGTGACTTGTGTTTGGGCCCTTGCCATGTGGGGGATACTTAAAGGGATTCTGAGGGAAACCCTTTTAATGAATTCTGAGTGGGCGTCATAAATAATCCGAGCGAATTAGCTGAACGGTAATCCGAGTGGTTAGAATTAGAATAAGTCCGAGTGAGGATTTACTTAATGACTCCCCGAGCGAATAAGTTGTGGCATGCCGAGTGAGTTAGATATCATTTTCTGAGTGAATGAGTTGAAGGATAACTCTGAATTCCAAGCGTCTGGATAGCCGAGTGTGGCTCCTCGCCCCAGCGGTCAAGGTATTCGCTCCAGCGAGCGTGGACTTGGGAAGACCTTGTGTTGGCATCGCTTAAGCGATCCGTGCCTCGCCCGAGCGACTGGAGCTGCTTCGCTCAAGCGTGTGGGACCTCGCTTAAGCGAGTGGACGCTGGTTTGGGCTTCGCTGAGTGTTTCCTTCTTCCGCTGTATGCCCTCTCGAGTCGGTTTTATTTTCTCTTGCCTTCCTTCTCTTATCTCTTTTGTTACCCGGTTGCTTTATGGTCTATTTGGTTTATTTAATTTTGGAAAAAATTTTCTTGTCCCGGGTTTGTTTTATTTTAAATTTAGGATGTTTCACGAACAGTACCATTTTCACTCGGTTTTGAGCACAGAAGGCACCCTTTCACTCGGATTTTGCAGAAAAGATGAAAACCGACCCACTTTTCCACTCGGAATTTGCCCAGCTGAATAAATCCAAGCACCGAATTATTGGAAGTATTAAAATAATGCAAATTGGCACAACTGGAACTCACATGCACCGAAAGTTTTCTCCCACTTGACACCATCCAGGCTGTCTCCAAGCTGTGATGGTGGGGCAGCTGAGAAGAAGACAATTTTAACGCGTTTTCTTAGCTGGATTCATTCATCCATTCGCCTATAAAAGGGAGAGCACCAATCAATCATCACTGGCATCAATTACCATCAGATTCATTTTCTTTTCTTTTCTTCGTTACTTTCTCTCTTCTTCTCTTTAGTTTCCTTCTTTTCCATTTTCTTTCTCTGTTCGTTTTTCTTCTCTTTCTTTTTATTTTCTTTTCTTTCTTTTATTTTGTAAGAGTGTGAGGGCTGTAAAAGTGAGAATTTAAATTTGTAATTGGTGGAGAAATTATTGCAACAAGGAATTACAGTGGTAAATTATTTTGAGCTTTTGGAGAAACCCGTAAGTCTTTATTTTTACCATGTCTTGTATGTTTTATTTTTCCATTATTTATATGAATTTGAATTATTTCATGAGTAGCTAAATTAATTATCTTGGGATAAAGGGGGTATGATAATATTTTATTTTAATGTTATTTTGACTTGGAATTAAATAAATTTCTGTTTTCCATTTAGTTCAATTATGCTTAATGCTTTTAGTAATTCCTAACAAGAACCTAAATGATAAAACTGTATACTTACGGGTATATTAGTAAGTTTAGGTAATAAATAGAATCGAGAGATTTATTTTTACCGGAAAGCTTTGAACTAAACCTAAGATTTTTGAGATGCTTTTTGTGACCTCGGTAAAACCGTGAAAGTAATCAAAATTCTTTTAAGGAAATAAAAGGGATTTTCATAAAACGATAATGGGCCTTTCTGAGGATTAAGCAGCGCTTTCCATAGGTTAGGTACATTAATAGGATTCCGAGAGGAACATATTAATTAGCTTTTGGAAAATTCGCCTTGGAAAACTTAATTCGATTCTTATTTATGAAAAGTTAAAATTCATTAACATAAAATAGAGTCTTAATCCCCCGAAATCCCAAGATATTCTCAACTTTGATTTTTAAGTGTCAAGTAAATTTTATTTTTATATTTATTCGTATTCTGTGCAATTTTAATTTGTACTTTATTTTATAAAAATCTTAAAAATCAATTGTGTGGATAATTAAATTTCAATATGCTGGTACTTTGAACACAGTCCCTGTGGAGAACGATAATCTTTTATATTACGCGACATAACCCGTGCGCTTGCGGGCCCTGTCAAGTTTTTGGCGCCGTTGCCGGGGACTGTTGTCCCTCAAATATCGGCAATATTGAAATTCGATTAGATCATACTTGTTAATATTTTTATTGTTATTTTTATTTTTATTTTTATTTTCTTTGTAATTTTGTATTTTGTTCTTTATTTTGTGTATCTGTTGTTGTTTTATTTTTGTGATAATTTGTTTTAGTTGTCATTTATTTTATGCGACGAAGCCGTAGTGTCAATCTAAACTTAGGATTTGACCCTGAGATAGAACGTACCCTTAGAGCTTTGAGAAAACAACAAAAACAACAAAAAGAACAAAAAGAAAAACAAATGGCGGACCAACACAGACCCTTAAGAGATTTTGCCGCTCCAAGCACTAATGGGAGAGGATCTAGCATCCTCAGACCCACAGTGGAGGCTAACAATTTTGAATTGAAGCCTTCACTACTCTCAATGGTTCAACAGAACCAATTCGGAAGATTACCCTCCGAAGATCCAAATCTTTACCTTCAAATCTTTCTTGAATACTGTGACACCCTGAAGATGAACGGAGCCACCAATGATGCCATTCGCTTAAGACTTTTCCCTTTCTCCTTAAGAGATAAAGCGAGAGCGTGGTTATACTCTCTTCCTGAAGGATCCATCACGACTTGGGAACAATTGTCCAGTGCTTTTATCAATAAATGGTACCCAAGGAACAAGACTGATGTGCTGAGAAAACAAATCATCAATTTTTCACAAAAAGATGATGAATCCTTGTATGAAGCCTGGGAAAGATACAGGGAGTTACTAAGAGAATGTCCTCACCATGGGATAGAAAGGTGGTTGACAATCCATATTTTCTATAATGGACTAACTTCCACACAAAAGATCTCTTTAGATGCTGCAGCTGGAGGAGCCTTCATGAGTAAAAATGTTGATGAAGCTGAGAACCTGATCGAGGAAATAGCTCAAAACACTCACCAATGGAACTCTGAGAGAGGATTACCTTCTAAAACACCAGGTAAGTACTCTGTTGATGCTCTTTACCTACTTTCTGCCAAAGTTGAAGCATTAACATTAAAACTTGATAAAATCGGGTCAACAGGTGCTACTAATATTGTTTGTGAAGTTTGTGGTGTTTCAGGACATGGAGCTACAAACTGCAACTTAGCCATGACCCCTAATCAAGAACAAGAAATGCATCAGGTGGATGCTATTGGAAACTACGGTGGAAATTATGAAGGTAACTACAGACCTCCACAAGGTCCACCTGGTTTCCAAACTAGGCCACCTCAATTCCAAAGTAACTACAAACCTCAACAAGGAACCTATATTCCACAAAAATCAAAGCTAGAATCCTTGATGAAGACATTTGTAGCTACTCAACTTAAATAAAATGATGAATTCTCTGATGCAATAAAAAACTTGGCTTCAAAAGTGGACTCTCTTGCCACTCACAATAAAATACTGGAAAATCAAATTGCCCAACAAGCCTCCTATTCTCAAAGAGCACCAGGAACATTTCCTGGAAAACCAGAGGCTGGACCATCCAACCAAACCATGGTTGTCACTCTTAGGAGTGGTACTCAATACGATGGGCCAGTTGACAAGACAGCAAAGGAGGAAAAGAAAGTCGATGAATCTTCATCTCATCCAGTAATTGAAGAAGAGAAACCACAAGAAAAGAAGGAGGAGGTTAAGCCATATCAACCCCCCATTCTATTTCCTCAGCGCTTAGCCAAAGCAAAGTTGGACAAACAATTTGGTAAGTTCCTTGATGTTTTAAAGAAATTGTATATTAATATTCCCTTTACAGATGCTTTGCAGCAAATGCCCACATATGCAAAGTTCCTGAAGGACATTTTGTCCAACAAAAGAAGACTGGAGGAACATGGTACAGTTGCACTTACTGAAGAGTGCAGTGCTCTAATTCAAAAGATACTTCCACCCAAGCTCCAAGATCCAGGTAGTTTCTCTATTCCTTGCATGATTGGTGACGTGAATATAGATAAAGCATTGTGTGATTTAGGAGCAAGTGTGAGTTTAATGCCATTATCTATTGCTGAAAAATTAGGATTGGGTGAGTTAAAACCTACTAGGATGTCTTTACAATTGGCTGATAGATCTGTAAAATATCCCGTAGGAATTTTAGAGGATGTTCCTATTAAGATAGGAAAATTTTTTATACCTGCTGACTTTGTTATGCTTGAAATGGACGAAGATTCTTTGATTCCTATTATTTTAGGCAGACCATTTTTAGCAACTGCAGGTGCTGTGATCGATGTCAAGAATGGTAAGTTGTCTTTGACTGTTGGAGACCAAAAGGTTGACTTCAACTTGAAAAATGTTTTAGAAAAACCTTATAATGATGTTTGCTGTACTGTGGATTTTGTCGAACAAGTGGTAAAGAAAGCAACCCTTCCTAATGACCCACTTGAAACTGTTTTCATGATTGAGCTGACAGAAACATCTGATTGCTCTGAGGCCCCACATGATACTGAGGTCATGTGCGACAAAGTGGTAAGCCCCAATGTGGAATTAAAACCTTTACCAGCTTCTTTAAGGTATGAGTTTCTTGGCCCTAATTCCACATATCCTGTGATTATTAATGCTGAATTGAATCCATCTGAAACTGAAAAACTTTTGAAACAACTTAGGTTATATAGAAAGGTAATAGGTTATACAATGGATGATATCAAAGGGATTAACCCTTCTCTTTGTATGCACAGGATTACTGTAGAAGATGAAAGTAGGCCCATAGTAGAACCACTTAGGAGATTAAATCCTAAAATGCAAGAAGTGGTTAAAAAGGAAATTTTGAAATTGCTTGATGCTGGAGTCATATATCCTGTTGATAGTAGTAAATGGGTAAGTCCTGTCCATGTGGTGCCTAAAAAAGAGGGAATAACTGTGATTGAAAATGATAAACATAACTTGATTCCTACTAGGATTGTCTCTGGTTGACGCATGTGCATTGATTATAGGAAGTTAAATAGCGCCACGAAAAAAGATCATTTTCCCCTCCCTTTTATTGATCAGATGCTTGAAAGACTTGCGAAACACTCTTATTTCTGTTATTTGGATGGGTATTCAGGTTTTCATCAAATTCCCATTCATCCATCTGATCAAGAAAAGACTACCTTCACTTGCCCTTATGGGACTTATGCTTACAGACGTATGCCTTTTGGTTTATGTAATGCACCTGCGACTTTTCAAAGGTGTATGCAAGCAATTTTTTCTGATCTTATTAAAAATGTAATGGAAGTCTTTATGGATGATTTTTCAGTGCATGGTTTGGATTTTGATAATTGTTTAACAAATTTGTGCCAAGTCTTGCAGCGTTGTGAAGAAACCAATTTGGTTCTAAATTGGGAAAAATGCCATTTTATGGTAAGAGAAGGCATAGTTCTTGGACACCTGGTGTCTGAGAGAGGTATAGAAGTTGATAAGGCTAAAGTGGAAGTAATTGAAAAATTGCCTCCACCCACAAATGTGAAAGGTATTCGGAGTTTTCTTGGACATGCAGGGTTTTATCGTAGGTTCATTAAAGATTTCTCCAAGATCACAAAGCCTCTTACAACTCTTCTGGGTAAGGATGTGCCTTTCAATTTTGATTCATCTTGTATGGAAGCTTTTTGCAGAATTAAGCAAGCTCTAATCTCGGCCCCCATCGTACAACCACCTGATTGGAAACTCCCGTTTGAGCTGATGCACGATGCGAGTGATTATGCAGTGGGGGCTGTGTTGGGGCAAAGAAAGGATAAAAAGCTCCATGTAATTCATTATGCCAGCCGGACGCTAGATGATGCTCAGGTAAATTATGCCACAACTGAAAAAGAACTGTTAGCTATTGTCTTTGCTTTTGATAAATTTAGGTCTTATTTGGTAGGTTCACATGTTACTGTTTACACTGACCACTCTGCCATTAAGTATCTATTGAATAAAATGGAAGCAAAACCTAGATTAATTAGGTGGATTCTAATATTGCAAGAATTTGACTTGGAAATTAAGGACAAGAAGGGTACCGAGAACTTGGTCGCTGACCAGCTATCTAGGTTGACATCTGAGAAAGAACAAACAGATAATATTCCCATCAATGAATCTTTTCCAGATGAACAACTCTTGAATCTTAGTATCCAACGTGTTCCTTGGTATGCTGATTTTGTAAATTTTCTTACATGTGGTATCTTACCTCCTGATCTTAGCTTTCAGCAAAGGAAAAAGTTTTATGCAGATGTCAAGCATTATTATTGGGATGAACCACTCCTTTTCAAGCAATGTGCAGATGGTATGATTCGGAGATGTGTTTCACAAGATGATGTCCATGCTATCTTGGATCATTGACATTCTCTTTCCTGTGGAGGACACATGAGCACCTCTAAAACAGCCGCTAAAGTATTGCAAGCTGGGTTCTATTGGCCAAATATTTTTAAGGATGTACGTAAGTATGTTCTAACTTGTGATGCTTGCCAGAGAACAGGTAACATTGGTAAGAGACAAGAAATGCCAATGAATACAATTTTAGAAGTTGAACTGTTTGATGTATGGGGTGTTGATTTTATGGGACCTTTTCCTTCCTCTTTTGGAAATCAGTTTATATTAGTGGCGGTTGACTATGTGTCAAAATGGGTGGAAGCCATTGCTTCACCCCATTCTGATGCTAAAACTGTTATTAAACTTTTCAAGAAAATAATATTTCCAAGGTTTGGGGTCCCAAAATGTGTTATAAGTGATGGAGGGTCTTATTTTATTGAGAAAACTTTTCAGACCCTTCTAAAGAAATATGGAGTTAGGCATAAGGTTGCTACACCTTATCACCCACAAACTAGTGGACAAGTTGAGGTATCCAATCGGGAAATTAAAAATATTCTTCAAAAAGTGGTGAATACATCACGTAAGGATTGGTCTATTAAGTTAGATGATTCCTTATGGGCGTATCGAACCGCATACAAAACTCCCATTGGAACCACACCTTTTAAGCTAGTATATGGGAAGCCCTGTCATTTACCTATTGAGCTAGAATATAAATCTTTTTGGGCTGTTAAAACTCTTAACTTTGATCATAAGGCTGCAGGTGAACAAAGATTGTTGGAATTAAATGAGCTTGAAGAACTCCGTCTAGATGCATACGAAAAGGCCAGAATTTATAAAGAAAAAACCAAACAATGGCATGATCGTCACATCCAACGGAGAACATTTAATCCAGGTGATATGGTTTTACTGTTTAATTCCAGATTGAAGCTTTTTCCAGGTAAACTGAGATCCCGATGGTCGGGACCATTCAAGGTGACAAAAGTCTTTCCCTTCGGAGCTGTCGAACTATGGAGCGAGAAATCTGGTACATTTAGGGTAAATGGACAGAGAGTAAAACACTATCTGACAGGTCAACCAATACAACAAGCAAGTGACTTGGACTTGTTTGATGCTCCTGATGAGTAAATCCAAACGGTAAGAAGTCTGGCTGAAGACTTAAAACTTAGCACTGATAGGGAGGTAACCCTATAAAAAGTTGTTGTTTCATTTTATTTAAAAAAAAAACCAACTATGTCAGATGCTGGTTTGGGGTTACTACAGGTAAGTTTTCTTATCCTTTATCATCCATTTTAACATTGCGGACAATGTCAAATTCTTGTTTGGGGTGGTAGGTAAGAAAACTGTTTTGTTTTGTTGTGTGATTGTTATATTATTCATGCATGTGTGTTTTCCTTATTTTGTTTGTAATCTTGTAATTTACCATGATTGCATGATAAATTTACTTTGAACACAAGGCTAAAGTATCTAAGGATCCCAAAATTTTGAGTAAAATTTTCAAAATTTGATTGTTTAAATGCCAAATAAATGCTTAAATGAACCTTATGTGTGATTAAAATTTTCTTTGAAAAGACTTTCCATGGTTAGACTTGAACCAAAATGGGTTATTTATCAAACAAATTTTCAAAACCCATATTTTCTTGATTGAGTGAATCTCATAGTCATTAATATTCTAGAACTTGTTTTTCAACCGATTCAAAATGGTTTTTGATTATATGTCTTAGGATGATAAAGGCACAATTAGGTCTTATTCTTAAACCTCAGAATTTTGTATAATTTGACCCCTAGTTGCCCCTTTTAAGCCTAAAAGCGAAAATTTTTCCTTGAAACCTTTCACTGAATAATATTCTCTTAATGGTAAAAAAGTTGAAAATTTAGTGGAGCAAAGAAATAAAAAAGGACTTAAGAAAAATATGGTATTAAATGCAAAGAAAAGCAAGAAAAAGAAAAAGAAAATCAAAAGGATGATATTGAATGAATTCCAAAAAAGTACATAAAAGTTCAAAAAATTTTTTTCTCTGTTAAATTTATAATGGTGATTTGAATCATTCATGACTGTTAAAGCCCTTTTGTATTCCATTTTTCTTGAAATTCCTACCTTGACAATACAACCCAAGGCCACATTACAACCTTTGAAAGACCTTTAGACTTTGACATATTTTCTATTTAAACTGTGGAGTTTCTGGTTTATTAACAAGCTTATGGTAATATTTTTTGACTATGATGATTTGAGAGATACACAAACCTTGAAACACTTGAGTGAAAATTGTGAGAAGAGTATCTCAAGTCTTGACATTGAAAATTGATTCACATAAGAAAAATAAAACTGGCATTTGAATAAATCTGTTTCTCTGTTTTGGATTCCTTAGTTTATTAAGTTTAGTGTTTTCTGTATTTTATTTTGTGAATATGGTAATTGCTTGAGGACAAGCAATGTTTTGGTTTGGGGTATTTTGATAAGTGCTTTATAATACAATAAATTAGGTCTAAATTGCTTAGGATTTTAGTCATTATCCACTGTATTTCCTTTATTTATTGCGATTTTTGCTTTCTTTCCACTCTAGTCTACTTGGGTATGTTATTTTGCAGGAATTAAGGTAATAAAGGGTCAAAAACAAGAGAAAAACGACCATAAAATGATAATGAAACAAGAAGAACAAGCCCAAAGTAGAAAGAACTCTCTTTTTATGCTGAATTCCGACTCAGAATGCTGAAATCTGACTCAGAATGTTAAAATCCGACTCAGAAATGCTGAATTCTGACTTAAAATGACCAAATCCGAGTGGGATGACTGAGAAAGGACCAAATCCGAGTGGAATTACTCAGAATGGAGCAAATCCGAGTGGAATACTGCACTGTTGAAGGTAAATCCGAGTGGAATGGCTCAGAATAGAGCCTTTCCGAGTGGAACGATTCAGAATGGAGCATTGCCGAGTGGAATACTTCACTTTTGGAGCCAAATCCGAGTGGAAAGTTCCCTGTCAAAGCCATTCCGAGTGATAAATGGCTGACTCGAGTGAAGGATCAATGTTAAAAAGGAATAAGTCTCGGTTTTAGGAAAATTCGATTGGAAGCTATCCGAATGCAACAATTCCGAGTGAAAAAAGGAACTGAGCTTTAATAAATACTACCCAAAGGTATTTTCTGAGTGAAAGGATTGCTGATTGAAGTGAATCCGAGTGAAGAATGCTGACTGAAGCAGGTCTGACCAAAGAACAAGTGCTTTTCTGGGAAAAAAGCTGATTCCGAGTGAATTGATCCCGAGCAGAAGGAATGCCATTGAATGAATAAATGCTGACTAAGGAGAATCCGAGTAGTTTCATTCAGAGAACAAGGCATTTCCGAGTGGTGTCTTAATCGGACAAGGAAAAATCCGATCAGAAATGAATCACACTCGGACAGAATCTCAAGTTTCACACTGAGCCCGAGTGAGAAGTCTCCAAGGAAAGGCCATTCCGAGTGAGTTGATTGACGACTGAAGGCCATTCCGAGTAAAAAGCATGAAGGCCGACTGAAATATTTCAAAGCAAATCTGAGTGAATTCCAAAGCAAAGCTTTAACCGAGTGGTCCAAATTCAGAGACAGCTGAGTGAAAATGATTGGGAACCGATTGAATCCAAACCAAGTGAGTCTTCAATCAGTTCCGAATAAACTCCATGAACCTGAGCCGAGTGAATGGTTTCAGTCGGATCCGAGTCCCTCTTCAGTCAATTCCGAGCAACACAAGCAAATCCGAGCAAGGATTCTCCGAGTGAAACAGTGAAAAAGAGAACCTCTCGCTTGAGCGAACCTTTATCCGCTTGAGCGAGACGGTTTCCTTCAACAAACGCTTAAGCGAGAAACTCTCGCTCAAGCGAAACCGATCGGTTTTCTTAAATACCGACCCCTCAACTCAACACCGAGTGAAGATTTCACTCGGTTTTATGTACGAACTGTAACATCCCGATTTCTAACTTAATTACCGATTAAAGTTAAGCTATTAATTAAAGGTTAATTACAGAATTAGGATTAATTGTTAATCTGATTTGGGTAGAAATAATTGAATAAATAATAATAATAGTGCCAGACGAAAGGACGCATGTGTCCCTAGGAGTATAAGACAACTTCAGCTCTCTCTTTCTCTCATTATTCACACTGGCAGCTCTCCTTGTGCGTGTATATGGTCTCTCCTTCCCTATTTTTCTTCTCCTTCACTCTCATTCACGTCGCCACTCGAACAGTGAGAGAGTCGAGAGCTCCTGGAGGAACATCAACACAGCTCTGACTCCACTCCCTGTCCTCTCCTTCCACCCTATTGCCTTCTTCCTCTCCTTCTTCTTCTACCTGGAGCTGTGGTATTCCAGTTGGAAGGCTGTACTGGAAGTGCTTTGGAGCTGTGGAGGAGACGGACCCGTTGGAGGAAAGGAGCAACTCTGGCCCAGGATCAACGCTGAACTCGAAGGCTGTTAGAGGAGTAACGGAGGGACGATCGGTCAACACTGCAACTTGAAGAGTCTCTGAACCCCGACAGCAGGTAGGGGGCGCTTTGCATGTCAAGCGTATGGTTTATGACCGGGTCCCTGGTGCTTGCTTAATGTAATATATGTGTGAAATGTGTAGATCGATGTGTAGTGATTGACTGATTGTGCATGCAACTTCCGAATTGAGACATCTGTGAAAAGTTGAGGGTTGTGTGACCTCGTCTCTGAGTGCCTGTTAATACTTCTGTGATGCATGTTGCTAAAATCTGAGTTTGTTGAGTGAATGTGTGTGTGTGTTCCCATTATCCCCTAATGCATGAGATGTGAATTGATGCGTGATTTCCAGTTTGAATGCCGTGTGGAAAGGTATGCTGACTCTGTTAAAAATGTTGAATGGATGTACTGTAACGCGGTTGCCTATGCTTGCTGTTGTGAGTTATTATGTTAGAAGCAGGTGTTGTTGGAATGGAATGTGGGATTCCGAATGAATCTGAATGCTGTGTGAGGGATCGGTTGTGACCCATTGATGGCTGTGTGAGACGCGTTTGGTAAGCTTGGATGTTGTTGTGAATTTGCATGAGGTTGCATACGTGAGGTGATTCCCAGATGTCTGACCAGTTCCATGAGGACCCGTGGTAGCCGAGGGAGCTAGAGCTGGGTCTCGAGACGTCACGGGGTGACCGGTGCCACACGGAAAGGGCTAGTGGACGGGGGTCGGAAGGGCATCTGGAGTCGAATAAGATGAGCTTCAGTCAGATTCTGGTTAGTTCCATGAGGACCCATGGTAGCCGATGGAGCTAGAGCTGGGTCTCGAGACGTCACGGGGTGACCGGTGCCACACGGAAAGGGCTAGTGGACGAGGGACCGGGAAGGAATCTGCACTGAACTCACTGTTTAAGTCGGATCTGTATGCATGAGTCTATGAGCATTGTTTGCATGAGTCTATGAGCATTGTTTGCATGAGTCTATGAGCATTGTTAGTAAGATTATTGTGAATTGTATGGATCAAATGAATTGGGTGAATCCGGCTGAATTAACAGACAGGTAATGATACTGTGGCCGAGTGCAGTGTGACGCTGTGTTTGAGAATACATGTCATTGTGCGAATGCCGATTGAATGATGTGGTCTGGCTCCAATATTACTTGGCAGTATATGTATATCGTTATGAATTGAACCTGGTAAATCATATAATTGAGAATGGAGGTAAAGTCCGAGTCAATAGCTGTCACTTTATATGCAAAGGCTCACCCCTACACCATTTTTCAGTGTGTGCAGGTCGTGCTCGGAAAAGATGATAAGGTTTCAAGTCCGAATGTGGTGTACTCCGACTGTTGAGTGCTTATATTGTATTCACTATGTTAGTCAGTGTAGCCTTGGCCGGCTCTTATGTAAAATAACGATTAAACATATCCATTTATAAAGATTGAATAATCATGGTGTCATTGTGTGGTATCTTATTAGTAAACGCATATTATCAAATTAATGAGTATTCTGAGTATAAGGTTACATGTATGTGGGTCGGTAGATTGGATTGTGGGCATGTTTATATTTCTGGGAACATATATTCATACATACGTGCTTTATGTTTAATTGATGCTTATTACCGACTGGGATATCCCTGATGTTGAGTGGATAACTCTAAGTTAATGAACCCTGAGAGGAACATAGGAGATTTAGATCCTGTTTCGAGTGAACACGCTGAGTGATTCCGAGTGAAAATTATAGGTAAACCCGAGTGAGGAAGAGTTCGTATTCCCGAGTGAAAACCTTGAGTGACCCTCTTCTGAGAGAGGAGTTAGTGTAGTGGTTTAGAATGGAATAGATTCTAAGTGTAAGGTATTTATAATCCGAGTGAAATATGTAAAATCCGAGTGAGTGAGGATCTGTATCCCGAGTGGTTGAGTTTTGAATGAGTCCGAGCGGGACTTAATTACCTGATTTCCCGAGCGAGTGTATGATTTTGTATATAGCTGTGTTGTATGCTAGTGACTTGTGTTTGGGCCCTTGCCGTGTGGGGGATACTTAAAGGGATTATGAGGGAAACCCTTTTAATGAATTCTGAGTGGGCGTCATAAATAATCCGAGCGAATTAGCTGAACGGTAATCCGAGTGGTTAGAATTAGAATAAGTCCGAGTGAGGATTTACTTAATGACTCCCTGAGCGAATAAGTTGTGGCATGCCGAGTGAGTTAGATATCATTTTCTGAGTGAATGAGTTGAAGGATAACTCTGAATTCCGAGCGTCTGGATAGCCGAGTGTGGCTCCTCGCCCCAGCGGTCAAGGTATTCGCTCCAGCGAGCGTGGACTTGGGAAGACCTTGTGTTGGCATTGCTTAAGCGATCCGTGCCTCGCCCGAGCGACTGGAGCTGCTTCGCTCAATCGTGTGGGACCTCGCTTAAGCGAGTGGACGCTGGTTTGGGCTTCGCTGAGTGTTTCCTTCTTCCGCTGTATGCCCTCTCGAGTCGGTTTTATTTTCTCTTGCCTTCCTTCTCTTATCTCTTTTGTTACCCGGTTGCTTTATGGTCTATTTGGTTTATTTAATTTTGGAAAAAATTTTCTTGTCCCGGGTTTGTTTTATTTTAAATTTAGGATGTTTCATTTTGGTATCAGAGCAGACCGAAAGGTCCAAGGCCAAGGTATGCTTACCGAGTGTAAATGGTTGTATGCAGTATGACCGAGTGGTCATCATTATTGTGATATTGATTTGTGAATAGGAGGTCATTTCCCTCCTGGTTCGATTGATTGAATGCCCTGACTTAATCGGTATTGTATGTGTTTGATGATTTGGTATATGTTTGACTATGAATGGTGTGGTTGTATGCCTGTGCCTTATTGAGGAATTTGAACGTGTGATGAATGAATAGTATATGATTTGCGGTACAAGAGATGTGTTAGCCTTAGTTCCTTTTACTTGAACTTGAACCCTCTGGAGTAGAAGACATAATTTGGTGCCTGTAATTAATTACACCCTCTATGTTGCGTGAACTCCTATACTGTGCATGAAGATCTGAGTAATATATGTATGCGTATTTGTTGTGTGTGAGAGGTTAGTTTAACTATGAGTCGAAATGGAGACGGGTGTTGACGTGGGAAGAGAGTTAGTAACTCCCTCCGAGTGAAAGGAAGCCTAGGTAATCCCGAGTGAATGAGACAGTGTGATGTCGAGCGAGAGTTTACCGACCAGAAGATGACACCTAGGACTCTGAGTGGATCCATTATAATAAATCATTAAGTAGATAGAAAATCCGAGCGAGTCTTGACTTAGTGGGAAAACCAGAGTGGGAGAGATTAGAGTTTTCGAGTAAGAATGAGTGAAGAGGACGGGTGACACCGAGTGGGAATCGATCTGGATACCCTTCGAGTGATAACTGTTGAGGTTTCCCGAGTAAAGAGTGACTAAATAATTCAGAGTGAGGAGTCCCTTTTAAATCCGGGTGAAAGGAATGTGTGCACACTATAATGGCTGTTGAGCTCAATATGAATTACATGAATATGTGGAATGTTATTTAGAATAACATGATTGAATGGAATCCGATTAAATGAATGTATGAATATTAATGTTGTGGCTGTAATGCATGCTGTGGTGAATGATATGAATTGTATGGCCGAATGTGAATTTGATATTCTGATTGGATGATTGAATATATATATGTGTTGATGCTGTCGCTAAGTGCAAGGTGAGCCTACGGCTGTGATTATATGGGATTGTAAATAATGTAAGTGATATAGCCGAGAGCTGGCTGGATAGATTCTGATTGAATGATAGCGTGTATGTATGATTTTTTTGTACAAGTCGGAAACCTGTGGCCATTATACTGTTTTACCGTACGGGTAGATTATATTACATGATTGTTGCTGTGTGACATGCCCTACGTGATGCATCATGATAATGTTGATGTTGATGAGAATATGTGCTTATATATATATGCATGTGAATTGCCATTAATTCTTGTGAGTAAGTATTAGCTGAGTGAGTTGATCGGTGCGTGTGAGAACGTTGTTAGGGAGACTAACATGGGTTGCATGGATTTGAATGATTTGAATGAACGCATATATATATATATATATTGATGCTATTGTTGAGTGCAATGTGTGGTTATGGTTATGGTGCATGCTGTAGTGAACAATAATATAGCCGTGAATAATTGTTATAAAATCCGACTGAGTGGTTGTATGTGTATTAGTGTCGTTGCCGAGTCTATGGTGTGTTATGACAACATATGTGAATGTGAATTACTTAATCCTGACTGAAGTGCATGAAGCCGAATGAGTGACGTCATTATATAACTGAGAACTGAGAATTTAGTCCGAACCATGGTTGTGAGGAATAAGATTTAGAGAAAATATTTACTCGGTGCTGACTAGAAACCGATGGTTGTATTGCCTTAATTCTGTTTTACAGAGGTGATAAATGATTTTCATGATTATTGATGCGTGATGTACCCTATGTGCTGCATGATGTTGATATAGGTGTATTATTTATGAGTGTGAACTGCCATTAACCACTGTGTGAATTAGTATTAGTTGGGTGAAGTCTGGTCCGTGTGAGGCATGCTGCTCTGAGATGACTCTTCCTGCCATAGGTAATGTGGCAGCGTACACGTTGTAGTGACCATGTGATTGTTGTAACCCTATAGGAATGAGACGTCATCCTATAAGTTGGATGCAGCAATTCATGAGTCGGGCAGGTAAAGCTGTAACTGCTTATGGTGATGGTGAGTCTTTCAGACGATTCCGAGTGATGATGAGAGTTATCTTAAATGAGTGTTATGTGATTGTGTACCAAAATGAAGGTAGAAGGTTTGTTGACCTTGACGTGTCTACTTCCGAGAGGATTAGAGATTGCTGGGTATGGATTGGCTACTAAAAGGATGATTGGTAATGGAATATGAAGGGCGATCGACTGTCACTGAAGTTGGAGTTTTTGAAAAGTTAACTGAGTGCTACTGTAAGCCTAATGAGGAAACCAGGATTGGAGCCAAACTAAATTGTAAGGTTAGGAATTGCTCGGGAAAGGTTAGTAAATTCCGAGTGTGTGAGGGTGGAGACAATTCCGAGTGAAGTCCTTGTGGGAAAGAACTGCTGAGTGAAAATTTTGGGGTTCCGAGTAGAACCTTATTGAGAGGATCATTACTAAGTTAAGGGAATGGTGTCTGAGCGTAACCTTCTGGGTAAGGCAAGATTCGAATGACGTGACTCGGAGTGTATCACTTCCGAGTGGAATAGCACCGTGTGGAACGATTCCGAATAGTAAGATAGCGAGTGTAGAATTCCTAATACCCTTGGGATGTCCAACCGAGTGGTCTTCCAGGAGAAAAGTACTTCTCGTCGGAAATTGGAACTTCGAGTGTGCAAGTTTTCGAGTGAATTACCCAAGGGAGAGAAAATACCGAGCGGTAAACTTATTCATAGCCGTGTTCGGGTGATGTGAAGCTGCTGAATTGAACTCAGATTTATATTTGGAGTAAGCCTGGATTCCGAGTGGAAATTTGGTAAATAGAAAGTCTCCGAGTGAAGGACCTCCAAGAGGAGTAGATATCCAAGAGAAGGATTTATTTGAAATCGTACTCAGGTCAGCGTTTGGGACTGCTGGGCTTGGACTCGGTTGGTTTCACGGAAGGCTTGAATCATGAGTAAATTCTGCAAGTGGAAGGATTCCCGGATGAGAACTGTCCTTAAAAACCCCAATTGAAATTTTCGAGTGAGAGGGCTGAGTGACATTCGTAGGTTATAGGCATGCAGTTAGCCAAAGGAATGGTTAAGAAGTTGAGATGTATGGACCGAGTGTGGTACCTGTATGAGGCAAATCCAGACAAGTGTGCTAATTGAAGCTTATGGGAACTCGTTGAGTGTTCATTTTGGTTAAGAAAGGAATCTCGTGGCCGAAAATTTGAAAATCCGAGAGCTAAATCCGAAATGAATCGGTCAGTAGTGGGTATCCTAGGGAATCGGTAATGTTGCTTACCGACTGGATTCTTCCCAAATGGTCGAATAACGTCTAGAATGTGTCCCATGTGACCCAATGTCAAGCCTATGCTTTGTGTGAGCGCATGGTCGTGCCGAGTGACACATTGAGTCGGGAGACCCGATGGTGTAAATACGCCGATCGGTGTTGAGAATGTAAGGCCGAGCGGCCAAAGAACTGGAAAGTGCCAATGGCTAGGGTGAACTGGCAGAGCTGAATGGGGGCAACTACGTGGGAAATGGAGTCCCGAATGTAATGAAGGCTACGAAGAGCTGTCTTATGCTGATTAGAAATTACGAAGCAGTCGAAAACGTGGATGGACGAAGAGTTGCAGTCGGAACATGGCTATGGTATTCCGATCTGTTTGTTGAGGTAAGTCTGAGTGAAAGAAAGGAATGTTATTCCGAGTCAATGGTGCCCCTCCCGAGTGGGAATGCGTTGAGCATAATGTCCCGGTTTTCTGGGTGGAACGATCGGTGAATTGCTTTGGAGGCCGATTGTGCCGACTGGGATTTAAGCAATGGATGAATACTTAAGGAACATAGATGTGTAACTGCTCATTGTGGTATGTTAGTGATTTCCGAGTGGTTTATTAAGGCTAAGCATGTGTTTGAATTTCGAGGACGAAATTCTTTTGAGAGGGGGAGAACTGTAACATCCCAATTTCTAACTTAATTACCGATTGAAGTTAAGCTATTAATTAAAGGTTAATTACAGAATTAGGATTAATTGTTAATTAGAGTAATTGCTGATTTGGGTAGAAATAATTGAATAAATAATAATAATAGTGCCAGACGAAAGGACACATGTGTCCCTAGGAGTATAAGACAACTTCAGCTCTCTCTTTCTCTCATTATTCACACTGGCAGCTCTCTTTGTGCGTGTATATGGTCTCTCCTTCCCTGTTTTTCTTCTCCTTCACTCTCATTCACGTCGCCACTCGAACAGTGAGAGAGTCGAGAGCTCCTGGAGGAACATCAACACAGCTCTGACTCCACTCCCTGTCCTCTCCTTCCTCCCTATTGCCTTCTTCCTCTCCTTCTTCTTCTACCTAGAGCTGTCGTATTCCAGTTGGAAGGCTGTGCTGGAAGTGCTTTGGAGCTGTGGAGGAGACGGACCCGTTGGAGGAAAGGAGCAACTCTGGCCCAGGATCAACGCTGAACTCGAAGGCTGTTGGAGGAGTAACGGAGGGACGATCGGTCAACACTGCAACTTGAAGAGTCTCTGAACCCCGACAGTAGGTAGGGGGCGCTTTGCATGTCAAGCGTATGGTTTATGACCGGGTCCCTGGTGCTTGCTTAATGTAATATGTGTGTGAAATGTGTAGATCGATGTGTAGTGATTGACTGATTGTGCATGCAACTTCCGAATTGAGACATCTGTGAAAAGTTGAGGGTTGTGTGACCTCGTCTCTGAGTGCTTGTTAATACTTCTGTGATGCATGTTGCTAAAATCTGAGTTTGTTGAGTAAATGTGTGTGTGTGTTCCCATTATCCCCTAATGCATGAGATGTGAATTGATGCGTGATTTCCAGTTTGAATGCCGTGTGGAAAGGTATGCTGACTCTGTTAAAAATGTTGAATGGATGTACTGTAACGCGGTTGCCTATGCTTGCTGTTGTGAGTTATTATGTTAGAAGCAGGTGTTGTTGTAATGGAATGTGGGATTCCAAATGAATCTGAATGCTGTGTGAGGGATCGGTTGTGACCCATTGATGGCTGTGTGAGACGCGTTTGGTAAGCTTGGATGTTGTTGTGAATTTGCATGAGGTTGCATACGTGAGGTGATTCCCAGATGTCTGACCAGTTCCATGAGGACCCGTGGTAGCCGAGGGAGCTAGAGCTGGGTCTCGAGACGTCACGGGGTGACCGGTGCCACACGGAAAGGGCTAGTGGACGGGGGTCGGAAGGGCATCTGGAGTCGAATAAGATGAGCTTCAGTCAGATTCTGGTTAGTTCCATGAGGACCTGTGGTAGCCGATGGAGCTAGAGCTGGGTCTCGAGACGTCACGGGGTGACCGGTGCCACACGGAAAGGGCTAGTGGACGAGGGACCGGGAAGGAATCTGCACTGAACTCACTGTTTAAGTCGGATCCGTATGCATGAGTCTATGAGCATTGTTTGCATGAGTCTATGAGCATTGTTTGCATGAGTCTATGAGCATTGTTAGTAAGATTATTGTGAATTGTATGGATCAAATGAATTGGGTGAATCCGGCTGAATTAACAGACAGGTAATGATACTGTGGCCGAGTGCAGTGTGACGCTGTGTTTGAGAATACATGTCATTGTGCGAATGCCGATTGAATGATGTGGTCTGGCTCCAATATTACTTGGCAGTATATGTATATCGTTATGAATTGAACCTGGTAAATCATATAATTGAGAATGGAGGTAAAGTCCGAGTCAATAGCTGTCACTTTATATGCAAAGGCTCACCCCTACACCATTTTTCAGTGTGTGCAGGTCGTGCTCGGAAAAGATGATAAGGTTTCAAGTCCGAATGTGGTGTACTCCGACTGTTGAGTGCTTATATTGTATTCACTATGTTAGTCAGTGTAGCCTTGGCCGGCTCTTATGTAAAATAACGATTAAACATATCCATTTATAAAGATTGAATAATCATGGTGTCATTGTGTGGTATCTTATTAGTAAACGCATATTATCAAATTAATGAGTATTCCGAGTATAAGGTTACATGTATGTGGGTCGGTAGATTGGATTGTGGGCATGTTTATATTTCTGGGAACATATATTCATACATACGTGCTTTATGTTTAATTGATGCTTATTACCGACTGGGATATCCCTGATGTTGAGTGGATAACTCTAAGTTAATGAACCCTGAGAGAAACATAGGAGATTTAGATCCTGTTCCGAGTGAACACGCTGAGTGATTCCGAGTGAAAATTATAGGTAAACCCGAGTGAGGAAGAGTTCGTATTCCCGAGTGAAAACCTTGAGTGACCCTCTTCTGAGAGAGGAGTTAGTGTAGTGGTTTAGAATGGAATAGATTCTAAGTGTAAGGTATTTATAATCCGAGTGAAAGATGTAAAATCTGAGTGAGTGAGGATCTGTATCCCGAGTGGTTGAGTTTTGAATGAGTCCGAGCGGGACTTAATTACCTGATTTCCCGAGCGAGTGTATGATTTTGTATATAGCTGTGTTGTATGCTAGTGACTTGTGTTTGGGCCCTTGCCGTGTGGGGGATACTTAAAGGGATTCTGAGGGAAACCCTTTTAATGAATTCTGAGTGGGCGTCATAAATAATCCGAGCGAATTAGCTGAACGGTAATCCGAGTGGTTAGAATTAGAATAAGTCCGAGTGAGGATTTACTTAATGACTCCCCGAGCGAATAAGTTGTGGCATGCCGAGTGAGTTAGATATCATTTTCTGAGTGAATGAGTTGAAGGATAACTCTGAATTCCAAGCGTCTGGATAGCCGAGTGTGGCTCCTCGCCCCAGCGGTCAAGGTATTCGCTCCAGCGAGCGTGGACTTGGGAAGACCTTGTGTTGGCATCGCTTAAGCGATCCGTGCCTCGCCCGAGCGACTGGAGCTGCTTCGCTCAAGCGTGTGGGACCTCGCTTAAGCGAGTGGACGCTGGTTTGGGCTTCGCTGAGTGTTTCCTTCTTCCGCTGTATGCCCTCTCGAGTCGGTTTTATTTTTTCTTGCCTTCCTTCTCTTATCTCTTTTGTTACCCGGTTGCTTTATGGTCTATTTGGTTTATTTAATTTTGGAAAAAATTTTCTTGTCCCGGGTTTGTTTTATTTTAAATTTAGGATGTTTCACGAACAGTACCATTTTCACTCGGTTTTGAGCACAGAAGGCACCCTTTCACTCGGATTTTGCAGAAAAGATGAAAACCGACCCACTTTTCCACTCGGAATTTGCCCAGCTGAATAAATCCAAGCACCGAATTATTGGAAGTATTAAAATAATGCAAATTGGCACAACTGGAACTCACATGCACCGAAAGTTTTCTCCCACTTGACACCATCCAGGCTGTCTCCAAGCTGTGATGGTGGGGCGGCTGAGAAGAAGACAATTTTAACGCGTTTTCTTAGCTGGATTCATTCATCCATTCGCCTATAAAAGGGAGAGCACCAATCAATCATCACTGGCATCAATTACCATTAGATTCATTTTCTTTTCTTTTCTTCGTTACTTTCTCTCTTCTTCTCTTTAGTTTCCTTCTTTTCCATTTTCTTTCTCTGTTCGTTTTTCTTCTCTTTCTTTTTATTTTCTTTTCTTTCTTTTATTTTGTAAGAGTGTGAGGGCTGTAAAAGTGAGAATTTAAATTTGTAATTGGTGGAGAAATTATTGCAACAAGGAATTACAGTGGTAAATTATTTTGAGCTTTTGGAGAAACCCGTAAGTCTTTATTTTTACCATGTCTTGTATGTTTTATTTTTCCATTATTTATATGAATTTGAATTATTTCATGAGTAGCTAAATTAATTATCTTGGGATAAAGGGGGTATGATAATATTTTATTTTAATGTTATTTTGACTTGGAATTAAATAAATTTCTGTTTTCCATTTAGTTCAATTACGCTTAATGCTTTTAGTAATTCCTAACAAGAACCTAAATGATAAAACTGTATACTTACGGGTATATTAGTAAGTTTAGGTAATAAATAGAATCGAGAGATTTATTTTTACCGGAAAGCTTTGAACTAAACCTAAGATTTTTGAGATGCTTTTTGTGACCTCGGTAAAACCGTGAAAGTAATCAAAATTCTTTTGAGGAAATAAAAGGGATTTTCATAAAACGATAATGGGCCTTTCTGAGGATTAAGCAGCGCTTTCCATAGGTTAGGTACATTAATAGGATTCCGAGAGGAACATATTAATTAGCTTTTGGAAAATTCGCCTTGGAAAACTTAATTCGATTCTTATTTATGAAAAGTTAAAATTCATTAATATAAAATAGAGTCTTAATCCCCCGAAATCCCAAGATATTCTCAACTCTGATTTTTAAGTGTCAAGTAAATTTTATTTTTATATTTATTCGTATTCTGTGCAATTTTAATTTGTACTTTATTTTATAAAAATCTTAAAAATCAATTGTGTGGATAATTAAATTTCAATATGCTAGTACTTTGAACACAGTCCCTGTGGAGAACGATAATCTTTTATATTACGCGACATAACCCGTGCGCTTGCGGGCCCTGTCAAGTTTTTGGCGCCGTTGCCGGGGACTGTTGTCCCTCAAATATCGGCAATATTGAAATTCGATTAGATCATACTTGTTAATATTTTTATTGTTATTTTTATTTTTATTTTCTTTGTAATTTTGTATTTTGTTCTTTATTTTATGTATCTGTTGTTGTTTTATTTTTGTGATAATTTGTTTTAGTTGTCATTTATTTTATGCGACGAAGCCGTAGTGTCAATCTAAACTTAGGATTTGACCCTGAGATAGAACGTACCCTTAGAGCTTTGAGAAAACAACAAAAACAACAAAAAGAACAAAAAGAAAAACAAATGGCGGACCAACACAGACCCTTAAGAGATTTTGCCGCTCCAAGCACTAATGGGAGAGGATCTAGCATCCTCAGACCCACAGTGGAGGCTAACAATTTTGAATTGAAGCCTTCACTACTCTCAATGGTTCAACAGAACCAATTCGGAGGATTACCCTCTGAAGATCCAAATCTTTACCTTCAAATCTTTCTTGAATACTGTGACACCCTGAAGATGAACGGAGCCACCAATGATGCCATTCGCTTAAGACTTTTCCCTTTCTCCTTAAGAGATAAAGCGAGAGCGTGGTTATACTCTCTTCCTGAAGGATCCATCACGACTTGGGAACAATTGTCCAGTGCTTTTATCAATAAATGGTACCCAAGGAACAAGACTGATGTGCTGAGAAAACAAATCATCAATTTTTCACAAAAAGATGATGAATCCTTGTATGAAGCCTGGGAAAGATACAGGGAGTTGCTAAGAGAATGTCCTCACTATGGGATAGAAAGGTGGTTGACAATCCATATTTTCTATAATGGACTAACTTCCACACAAAAGATCTCTTTAGATGCTGCAGCTGGAGGAGCCTTCATGAGTAAAAATGTTGATGAAGCTGAGAACCTGATCGAGGAAATAGCTTAAAACACTCACCAATGGAACTCTGAGAGAGGATTACCTTCTAAAACACCAGGTAAGTACTCTGTTGATGCTCTTTACCTACTTTCTGCCAAAGTTGAAGCATTAACATTAAAACTTGATAAAATCGGGTCAACAGGTGCTACTAATATTGTTTGTGAAGTTTGTGGTGTTTCAGGACATGGAGCTACAAACTGCAACTTAGCCATGACCCCTAATCAAGAACAAGAAATGCATCAGGTGGATGCTATTGGAAACTACGGTGGAAATTATCAAGGTAACTACAGACCTCCACAAGGTCCACCTGGTTTCCAAAATAGGCCACCTCAATTCCAAAGTAACTACAAACCTCAACAAGGAACCTATATTCCATAAAAATCAAAGCTAGAATCCTTGATGGAGACATTTGTAGCTACTCAACTTAAACAAAATGATGAATTCTCTGATGCAATAAAAAACTTGGCTTCAAAAGTGGACTCTCTTGCCACTCACAACAAAATACTGGAAAATCAAATTGCCCAACAAGCCTCCTATTCTCAAAGAGCACCAGGAACATTTCCTGGAAAACCAGAGGCTGGACCATCCAACCAAACCATGGCTGTCACTCTTAGGAGTGGTACTCAATACGATGGGCCAGTTGACAAGACAGCAAAGGAGGAAAAGAAAGTCGATGAATCTTCATCTCATCCAGTAATTGAAGAAGAGAAACCACAAGAAAAGAAGGAGGAGGTTAAGCCATATCAACCCCCCATTCTATTTCCTCAGCGCTTAGCCAAAGCAAAGTTGGACAAACAATTTGGTAAGTTCCTTGATGTTTTAAAGAAATTGTATATTAATATTCCCTTTACAGATGCTTTGCAGCAAATGCCCACATCTGCAAAGTTCCTGAAGGACATTTTTTCCAACAAAAGAAGACTGGAGGAAGATGGTACAGTTGCACTTACTGAAGAGTGCAGTGCTCTAATTCAAAAGAAACTTCCACCCAAGCTCCAAGATCCAGGTAGTTTCTCTATTCCTTGCATGATTGGTGACATGAATATAGATAAAGCATTGTGTGATTTAGGAGCAAGTGTGAGTTTAATGCCATTATCTATTGCTGAAAAATTAGGATTGGGTGAGTTAAAACCTACTAGGATGTCTTTACAATTGGCTGATAGATCTGTAAAATATCCTGTAGGAATTTTAGAGGATGTTCCTATTAAGATAGGAAAATTTTTTATACCTGCTGACTTTGTTGTGCTTGAAATGGACGAAGATTCTTTGATTCCTATTATTTTAGGCAGACCATTTTTAGCAACTGCAGGTGCTGTGATCGATGTCAAGAATGGTAAGTTGTCTCTGACTGTTGGAGACCAAAAGGTTGACTTCAACTTGAAAAATGTTTTAGAAAAACCTTATAATGATGTTTGCTGTACTGTGGATTTTGTCGAACAAGTGGTAAAGAAAGCAACCCTTCCTAATGACCCACTTGAAACTGTTTTCATGATTGAGCTGACAGAAACATCTGATTGCTCTGAGGCCCCACATGATACTGAGGTCATGTGCGACAAAGTGGTAAGCCCCAATGTGGAATTAAAACCTTTACCAGCTTCTTTAAGGTATGAGTTTCTTGGCCCTAATTCCACATATCCTGTGATTATTAATGCTGAATTGAATCCATCTGAAACTGAAAAACTTTTGAAACAACTTAGGTTATATAGAAAGGTAATAGGTTATACAATGGATGATATCAAAAGGATTAGCCCTTCTCTTTGTATGCACAGGATTACTGTAGAAGATGAAAGTAGGCCCACAGTAGAACCACTTAGGAGATTAAATCCTAAAATGCAAGAAGTGGTTAAAAAGGAAATTTTGAAATTGCTTGATGCTGGAGTCATATATCCTGTTGATAGTAGTAAATGGGTAAGTCCTGTCCATGTGGTGCCTAAAAAAGAGGGAATAACTGTGATTGAAAATGATAAACATAA
The DNA here is from genome assembly GCA_037962975.1 of Clitoria ternatea. NCBI lineage: Eukaryota > Viridiplantae > Streptophyta > Magnoliopsida > Fabales > Fabaceae > Clitoria > Clitoria ternatea. The sequence goes on from CM075671.1 coordinate 54,810,499, forward strand.
CTTGATTCCTACTAGGATTGTCTCTGGTTGGCGCATGTGCATTGATTATAGGAAGTTAAATAGCGCCACGAAAAAAGATCATTTTCCCCTCCCTTTTATTGATCAGATGCTTGAAAGACTTGCGAAACACTCTTATTTCTGTTATTTGGATGGGTATTCAGGTTTTCATCAAATTCCCATTCATCCATCTGATCAAGAAAAGAATACCTTCACTTGCCCTTATAGGACTTATGCTTACAGACGTATGCCTTTTGGTTTATGTAATGCACCTGCGACTTTTCAAAGGTGTATGCAAGCAATTTTTTCTGATCTTATTGAAAATGTGATGGAAGTCTTTATGGATGATTTTTTAGTGCATGGTTTGGATTTTGATAATTGTTTAACAAATTTGTGCCAAGTCTTGTAGCGTTGTGAAGAAACCAATTTGGTTCTAAATTGGGAAAAATGCCATTTTATGGTAAGAGAAGGCATAGTTCTTGGACACCTGGTGTCTGAGAGAGGTATAGAAGTTGATAAGGCTAAAGTGGAAGTAATTGAAAAATTGCCTCCACCCACAAATGTGAAAGGTATTCGGAGTTTTCTTGGACATGCAGGGTTTTATCGCAGGTTCATTAAAGATTTCTCCAAGATCACAAAGCCTCTTATAACTCTTCTGGGTAAGGATGTGCCTTTCAATTTTGATTCATCTTGTATGGAAGCTTTTTGCAGAATTAAGCAAACTCTAATCTCGGCCCCTATCGTTCAACCACCTGATTGGAAACTCCCGTTTGAGCTGATGTGCGATGCGAGTGATTATGCAGTGGGGGCTGTGTTGGGGCAAAGAAAGGATAAAAAGCTCCATGTAATTCATTATGCCAGCCGGACGCTAGATGATGCTCAGGTAAATTATGCCACAACTGAAAAAGAACTGTTAGCTATTGTCTTTGCTTTTGATAAATTTAGGTCTTATTTGGTAGGTTCACATGTTACTGTTTACACTGACCACTCTGCCATTAAGTATCTATTGAATAAAAAGGAAGAAAAACCTAGATTAATTAGGTGGATTCTAATATTGCAAGAATTTGACTTGGAAATTAAGGACAAGAAGGGTACCGAGAACTTGGTCGCTGACCACCTATCTAGGTTGACATCTGAGAAAGAACAAACAGATAATATTCCCATCAATGAATCTTTTCCAGATCAACAACTCTTGAATCTTAGTATCCAACGTGTTCCTTGGTATGCTGATTTTGTAAATTTTCTTGCATGTGGTATCTTACCTCCTGATCTTAGCTTTCAGCAAAGGAAAAAGTTTTATGCAGATGTCAAGCATTATTATTGGGATGAACCACTCCTTTTCAAGCAATGTGCAGATGGTATGATTCGGAGATGTGTTTCATAAGATGATGTCCATGCTATCTTGGATCATTGCCATTCTCTTTCCTGTGGAGGACACATGAGCACCTCTAAAACAGCCGCTAAAGTATTGCAAGCTGGGTTCTATTGGCCAAATATTTTTAAGGATGTACGTAAGTATGTTTTAACTTGTGATGCTTGCCAGAGAACAGGTAACATTGGTAAGAGACAAGAAATGCCAATGAATACAATTTTAGAAGTTGAACTGTTTGATGTATGGGGTGTTGATTTTATGGGACCTTTTCCTTCCTCTTTTGGAAATCAGTTTATATTAGTGGCGGTTGACTATGTGTCAAAATGGGTGGAAGCCATTGCTTCACCCCATTCTGATGCTAAAACTATTATTAAACTTTTCAAGAAAATAATATTTCCAAGGTTTGGGGTCCCAAAATGTGTTATAAGTGATGGAGGGTCTCATTTTATTGAGAAAACTTTTCAGACCCTTCTAAAGAAATATGGAGTTAGGCATAAGGTTGCTACACCTTATCACCCACAAACTAGTGGACAAGTTGAGGTATCCAATCGGGAAATTAAAAATATTCTTCAAAAAGTGGTGAATACATCACGTAAGGATTGGTCTATTAAGTTAGATGATTCCTTATGGGCGTATCGAACCGCATACAAAACTCCCATTGGAACCACACCTTTTAAGCTAGTATATGGGAAGCCCTGTCATTTACCTGTTGAGCTAGAATATAAATCTTTTTGGGCTGTTAAAACTCTTAACTTTGATCATAAGGCTGCAGGTGAACAAAGATTGTTGGAATTAAATGAGCTTGAAGAACTCCGTCTAGATGCATACGAAAAGGCCAGAATTTATAAAGAAAAAACCAAACAATGGCATGATCGTCACATCCAACGGAGAACATTTAATCCAGGTGATATGGTTTTACTGTTTAATTCCAGATTGAAGCTTTTTCCAGGTAAACTGAGATCCCGATGGTCGGGACCATTCAAGGTGACAAAAGTCTTTCCCTTCGGAGCTGTCGAACTATGGAGCGAGAAATCTGGTACATTTAGGGTAAATGGACAGAGAGTAAAACACTATCTGACAGGTCAACCAATACAACAAGCAAGTGACTTGGACTTGTTTGATGCTCCTGATGAGTAAATCCAAACGGTAAGAAGTCTGGCTGAAGACTTAAAACTTAGCACTGATAGGGAGGTAACCCTATAAAAAGTTGTTGTTTCATTTTATTTTAAAAAAAAAAACCAACTATGTCAGATGCTGGTTTGGGGTTACTACAGGTAAGTTTTCTTATCCTTTATCATCCATTTTAACATGCGGACAATGTCAAATTCTGGTTTGGGGTGGTAGGTAAGAAAACTTAACTGTTTTGTTTTGTTGTGTGATTGTTATATTATTCATGCATGTGTGTTTTCCTTATTTTGTTTGTAATCTTGTAATTTACCATGATTGCATGATAAATTTACTTTGAACACAAGGCTAAAGTATCTAAGGATCCCAAAATTTTGAGTAAAATGTTCAAAATTTGATTGTTTAAATGCCAAATAAATGCTTAAATGAACCTTATGTGTGATTAAAATTTTCTTTGAAAAGACTTTCCATGGTTAGACTTGAACCAAAATGGGTTATTTATCAAACAAATTTTCAAAACCCATATTTTCTTGATTGAGTGAATCTCATAGTCATTAATATTCTAGAACTTGTTTTTCAACCGATTCAAAATGGTTTTTGATTATATGTCTTAGGATGATAAAGGCACAATTAGGTCTTATTCTTAAACCTCAGAATTTTGTATAATTTGACCCCTAGTTGCCCCTTTTAAGCCTAAAAGCGAAAATTTTTCCTTGAAACCTTTCACTGAATAATATTCTCTTAATGGTAAAAAAGTTGAAAATTTAGTGGAGCAAAGAAATAAAAAAGGACTTAAGAAAAATATGGTATTGAATGCAAAGAAAAGCAAGAAAAAGAAAAAGAAAATCAAAAGGATGATATTGAATGAATTCCAAAAAAGTCTATAAAAGTTCAAAAAAATTTTTGCTCTGTTAAATTTATAATGGTGATTTGAATCATTCATGACTGTTAAAGCCCTTTTGTATTCCATTTTTCTTGAAATTCCTACCTTGACAATACAACCCAAGGCCACATTACAACCTTTGAAAGACCTTTAGACTTTGACATATTTTCTATTTAAACTGTGGAGTTTTTGGTTTATTAACAAGCTTATGGTAATATTTTTTGACTATGATGATTTGAGAGATACACAAACCTTGAAACACTTGAGTGAAAATTGTGAGAAGAGTATCTCAAGTCTTGACATTGAAAATTGATTCACATAAGAAAAATAAAACTGGCATTTGAATAAATCTGTTTCTCTGTTTTGGATTCCTTAGTTTATTAAGTTTAGTGTTTTCTGTATTTTATCTTGTGAATATGGTAATTGCTTGAGGACAAGCAGTGTTTTGGTTTGGGGTATTTTGATAAGTGCTTTATAATACAATAAATTAGGTCTAAATTGCTTAGGATTTTAGTCATTATCCACTGTATTTCCTTTATTTATTACGATTTTTGCTTTCTTTCCACTCTAGTCTACTTGGGTATGTTATTTTGCAGGAATTAAGGTAATAAAGGGTCAAAAACAAGAGAAAAATGACCATAAAATGATAATGAAACAAGAAGAACAAGCCCAAAGTAGAAAGAACTCTCTTTTTATGCTGAATTCTGACTCAGAATGCTGAAATCCGACTCAGAATGTTAAAATCCGACTCAGAAATGCTGAATTCCGACTTAAAATGACCAAATCCGAGTGGGATGACTGAGAAAGGACCAAATCCGAGTGGAATTACTCAGAATAGAGCAAATCCGAGTGGAATACTGCACTGTTGAAGGTAAATCCGAGTGGAATGGCTCAGAATAGAGCCTTTCCGAGTGGAACAATTCAGAATGGAGCATTGCCGAGTGGAATACTTCACTTTTGGAGCCAAATCCGAGTGGAAAGTTCCCTGTCAAAGCCATTCCGAGTGATAAATGGCTGACTCGAGTGAAGGATCAATGTTAAAAAGGAATAAGTCTCGGTTTTAGGAAAATCCGATTGGAAGCTGTCCGAATGCAACAATTCCGAGTGAAAAAAGGAACTGAGCTTTAATAAATGCTACCCAAAGGTATTTTCCGAGTGAAAGGATTGCTGATTGAAATGAATCCGAGTGAAGAATGCTGACTGAAGCAGGTCTGACCAAAGAACAAGTGCTTTTCTGGGCAAAAAGCTGATTCCGAGTGAATTGATTCCGAGCAGAAGGAATGCCATTGAATGAATAAATGCTGACTAAGGAGAATCCGAGTAGTTTCATTCGGAGAACAAGGCATTTCCGAGTGGTGTCTTAATCGGACAAGGAAAAATCCGATCAGAAATAAATCACACTCGGACAGACTCTCAAGTTTCACACTGAGCCCGAGTGAGAAGTCTCCAAGGAAAGGCCATTCCGAGTGAGTTGATTGACGACTGAAGGCCATTCCGAGTAAAAAGCATGAAGGCCGACTGAAATATTTCAAAGCAAATCCGAGTGAATTCCAAAGCAAAGCTTTAACCGAGTGGTCCAAATTCAGAGACAGCCGAGTGAAAATGATTGGGAACCGATTGAATCCGAACCAAGTGAGTCTTCAATCAGTTCCGAATGAACTCCATGAACCTGAGCCGAGTGAATGGTTTCAGTCGGATCCGAGTCCCTCTTCAGTCAATTCCGAGCAACACAAGCAAATCCGAGCAAGGATTCTCCGAGTGAAACAGTGAAAAAGAGAACCTCTCGCTTAAGCGAACCTTTATCCGCTTGAGCGAGATGGTTTCTTTCAACAAACGCTTAAGCGAGAAACTCTCGCTCAAGCGAAACCGATCGGTTTTCTTAAATACCGACCCCTCAACTCAACACCGAGTGAAGATTTCACTCGGTTTTATGTATGAACAGTACCATTTTCACTCGGTTTTGAGCACAGAAGGCACCCTTTCACTCGGATTTTGCAGAAAAGATGAAAACCGACCCACTTTTCCACTCGGAATTTGCCCAGCTGAATAAATCCAAGCACCGAATTATTGGAAGTATTAAAATAATGCAAATTGGCACAACTGGAACTCACATGCACCGAAAGTTTTCTCCCACTTGACACCATCCAGGCTGTCTCCAAGCTGTGATGGTGGGGCGGCTGAGAAGAAGACAATTTTAACGCGTTTTCTTAGCTGGATTCATTCATCCATTCGCCTATAAAAGGGAGAGCACCAATCAATCATCACTGGCATCAATTACCATCAGATTCATTTTCTTTTCTTTTCTTCGTTACTTTCTCTCTTCTTCTCTTTAGTTTCCTTCTTTTCCATTTTTCTTTCTCTGTTCGTTTTTCTTCTCTTTCTTTTTATTTTCTTTTCTTTCTTTTATTTTGTAAGTGTGTGAGGGCTGTAAAAGTGAGAATTTAAATTTGTAATTGGTGGAGAAATTATTGCAACAAGGAATTACAGTGGTAAATTATTTTGAGCTTTTGGAGAAACCCGTAAGTCTTTATTTTTACCATGTCTTGTATGTTTTATTTTTCCATTATTTATATGAATTTGAATTATTTCATGAGTAGCTAAATTAATTATCTTGGGATAAAGGGGGTATGATAATATTTTATTTTAATGTTATTTTGACTTAGAATTAAATAAATTTCTGTTTTCCATTTAGTTCAATTATGCTTAATGCTTTTAGTAATTCCTAGCAAGAACCTAAATGATAAAACTGTATACTTACGGGTATATTAGTAAGTTTAGGTAATAAATAGAATCGAGAGATTTATTTTTACCGGAAAGCTTTGAACTAAACCTAAGATTTTTGAGATGCTTTTTGTGACCTCGGTAAAACCGTGAAAGTAATCAAAATTCTTTTGAGGAAATAAAAGGGATTTTCATAAAACGATAATGGGCCTTTCTGAGGATTAAGCAGCGCTTTCCATAGGTTAGGTACATTAATAGGATTCCGAGAGGAACATATTAATTAGCTTTTGGAAAATTCGCCTTGGAAAACTTAATTCGATTCTTATTTATGAAAAGTTAAAATTCATTAACATAAAATAGAGTCTTAATCCCCCGAAATCCCAAGATATTCTCAACTCTGATTTTTAAGTGTCAAGTAAATTTTATTTTTATATTTATTCGTATTCTGTGCAATTTTAATTTGTACTTTATTTTATAAAAATCTTAAAAATCAATTGTGTGGATAATTAAATTTCAATATGCTGGTACTTTGAACACAGTCCCTGTGGAGAACGATAATCTTTTATATTACGCGACATAACCCGTGCGCTTGCGGGCCCTGTCAAGTTTTTAATGCTACCAAGATGTATTCATGGGAGAAAGACTTTGGAAAAGGTCCCATGAAGTCTATTCCCCACACATCAAATAGCTCCACCACTAAAATCTTATTCAAAGGCCTACATGCTTCAATGCACAGACCACCACTTCTCTAGCATGCATCACATCTCTACACATAAGCTTTAGCATCATGGAATATGGTAGACCAATAGAAGCCACTTTGCAACACCTTTACAATTGTTCTTGATGCACCATGGTGTCCTCCATATCTAGAATCATCACAGTGCCAAAGAATACATTCTTGCTCAATTTCAAGCACACATCTTCTAATCAAACCATCAACTCCAATCTTGTATAAGTATGGTTTATCCCATAGAAAAATCTTGCTATCATGAAAACATTTCTTTCTCACTTGAGAAGTCTATCAATTCGGCACCATTCTTGTAACTTTAAAGTTAGCCATGTCAGCATATCATGGACTTTTCACAACAACCATCAAACTTTCATCTGGAAATTCTTCTTTTATAGAAACGCTCTCAACTTCTCCTTTCAAGCGAGACAATTGATCTACCACCAAATTTTCCTTCCCTTGCTTATCCCTGATCTACAAATCAAATTCTTAAAATAAAAGCACTTATCTTATTAAGCGCGGCTTCAACTCCTTCTTCGCAAGCAAGTATTTAATTGTTGAATGGTCTGTGTATACCACCACCTTTGAACCAATCAGATATGACCTAAATTTGTCAAATACATACACCATGGCAAGCATCTCTTTCTCAGTTGTGGTGTAATTAACTTGTGCTTCATTTAGAACCTTGCATACGTATCACTTGGCTTAACTTGTCATTATTCTTCCCCAAAACAGCTCCCACAACAAAGTCACTTGAAATCAGTCTATGTTTTAATTCAGAGAAGGCCTCTGAACACTCTTCACCAAACATAAACGGGGCATCCTTCGCCAATAGATCAGACAATGGCTTTGCCATTTTTGAAAAATCCTTTATGAGCCTGCGATAGAACCCTATACATCCTAAGAAACTCTTCACTCCCTTTACATTGATGGGAGGAGAAAATCTTTCAATGGTTTCCACCTGTACACGGTCTACTTCGATGCCCTTAGTTAAAATTTTGTGACCAAGTACTATTCCCTCTTTCATCATAAAATGACACTTTTTCTTAGTAAAGTACCAGGTTGGTCTTTTAGCACCTCATCAGCACTTGGGCTAAGTTGCTAAGGCAAGTTTCATAATTAGAACCAAAGACCGAGAAATCATCCATGAACACCTCTATAAATTTCTCCAGCATGTCGCTGAAAATTACCGACATACATTGTTAGAATATAGCTGGAGTGTAACATCCCAAAATTAGGGGTAAATTTTTCATGATTTAAAATAATTATAAGTAGAGGAAATTCAATGTATACAATACCAAGTAATTACTCCAGATCATTTAATAACCTACCTCATATATGAAGATATGAGAAGGTATTAGAGTGCTCCTTGGACGATCGGACTCAAGACCGTCATAAGGGAAAGGCGGAAGATTAGATAAAATTTAAGAGTCAATGAAATACGTACAAAAGAGGATAAAAGATGCCTCATCAATTTATAAACATTAGAAACCTATAATAATAATAATAATAATAATAATAATAATAATAATAATAATGCCATTTCTGTGATATAAGGATTCCAAAACAAACAAGAAAATGGAACAAAGAAGCCAAAAAACAATACTACAAAAAAAGCATTTGTCAGCGGTTCTGTCATAGCTATTGTCAGCGGTACAAGCGCAGAAAATAATGGTGCTATTAATAGCACTAAAAACAACGTCAGCGCTCAAACCGCTGACATTAGTTATGTATTTTCAGCGGTTGTAAAGCGGAACCGTAGACAATAGTCAAACAATTTTAGCAGTTAGGATGCGGAATCGCAGACAATAGTCAAACAATGTCTGCGGTTGTGATGCGGAACCGCAGACAATAGTCTCATAATGTCTGCGCTTAAAGCTATAACCGCAGACAATAGTTGGCTTTTTTTTAATTTTTAATTTTTTTAATTTACTAAACCTGTATTAAATTAATAAACTAATTTTTACACTAATAATTTTAGAATTATAGATATAACAACAATACCTAAAAAAGTAAAACATCAACTAACAATATTAATAAACATGTTTACAAAGATAATTACACAAAATTAAGAGAAAAACATGTAAAGATAGTTACACTTAGCAATATTTGTTAGTATTAATTACACTAAATTTCAAAAGGCAAAACGTAATCTTTAAATCTCTTCGAAATGGTGTATATGTTTTTAAGCCTTCCATTCTCAGCCACAACAACTGCTCAAGAAAAAATTAATATATCATAATATGATTAGTATCAGAAAAATAACATAGTATCTAATAAGTTTTAACTAAATGAAATTGTATTAAGTGTTGCAGATGGGACAGCTTAGTAACTAGCAGTTTCCAAGACACCATAAATTCTAAACATTCAAGTACCATGACATGTCACCTTGAAGACTAACATATTATAGTTAAATTACATCAACGTACTCTAGGAAGGAAAAAAAATCTAAAATAACATGTAATCATCATATTTGTAAACTATATGCAATAGGTCCTAATGCAAAGTAGTAATAAAGTATTAAGGAGATATACATATAGAAAAAATGTATAGTAGTTCCTCTCAACAAATATGAGACTATTTAGTCATCTACATGTATTTTTCCTCATGAAACAATTCGAGTCAAAGATTGCATAATGAATTTTACTCGCATGATAATGTTACATAGCTATCTGATGTTAAAGACATTTAAAAATTCTTGTCAATAACATCTCTTAATTACACTTACATCATCACCTCCTGTAGTTGGGGGACAAAATTTGATTGGTGGCACAAAAATATTCTCCAGAAAGAACATTGGTGGCCTAATTTTTCCACAGATGCTCCAAAATACCTTTAACCTATAACTTGTATATAATTAAATGAACTAATCTCTAGAGCACGCTAGAGCCCAACAACCAGAAACCCATAAACAAAAGGAAAAAGAAAAGTAAGAATTAGACATCCTGGCCAGAATCAACCTTATTAGTTATATATAAATGTAAATATTAATTAAAAAAGTCCATTGTGGTAATAAATGATTTATCATCAAAAGTTTTTTAAGAAATTATACTATCAAAATAGTCTAATTAAATTTTCCATTTTGTAACATTAATTCTTATTGTAATAATTAATTCATGTTAACGAGGAAGGATTTATTACAGATGAATCACTAAATGAGGGAATGAAACATCTATAATTAAAATGAGCTAACAACTTAGGAAAGAAAGAGAAATATATTTATTGATAATTTTTACATGTATTTATTAGAAAAACCATCTCAATTTCATTATAATTGCTTGTAAAATTTATATAAAAAAGATTGTCTAATCATTAAATGTTGAATTATATAGAATGTAGATAAGGGGTTATTCTTAAACACAAGAGGGTTATTCTTGATAGATAGATTACACCAAACAGAGAAAGCAACTAATATTAACAAACTAGATGATTAATCAACATTATAAGCAAAGAGTGACAAACAGAGTTTAAAAATTTTAAAGATTCCGTATTAGAGGATCTACTTTAGCCTGGATGTACTGAACCTCCTTGACATGAAACTCTACATTCTTATTCTTCTCCAGTATGTCATGAACCTGATGTGCCCATGTGTCTTTCAGATTTTGATTCTTACTGAAAGCTGTTAAGTCAATATCTCCATCAGGCAAATAAGTTTTGAGAGGTACAGAACCAAAGGTACCTGTAATTGTAAACAATTAGGTTGTATCTATCTATTTTAATCCTAATAAAGAAACCTTAGCCTATGTTTAAAAAAAAAGAAATTTAATTCCTAAACTATCTAAATTTTACACTACATCTGTTAAGAATCATTAGACTCATTCATGTATCCTAAACTATCAAAAGAGAGAGAGATACACAAAGTATGTTTTTTTTGAAAAATAAAGAATCATTAGACTCATTCATGTATCATAAGATACAAAGTTAGTTAAGATTCATTACATAATACATATCATTGGCTAATCAAATTGTATCAAATCATAGGATTTTCATGAATCATAAGATACTAGTAACTATATGTGCATGTTACAGAGAGAGAGATAAAGAGAAAGATAAAAAAGAGTGTCAGCGCAGACAAACCAGCACTACAGGAAATAGGAGGGTCCTTTTGCAGGTCCTTCAACTCCTTAGTTATGCGTTTTGAAGCCTTCAATAGTTGGTAACAGGAAAGGATCTTGAAAGGTCCATGAACCCTTCAACCCCTTATAACTCCTGATTATAAGGAGGCAACCTTACCCTCACAAAAAGACAAGAATAAAATAATAACAATCATTGATGTTGTATTGACCTTCTAATATGAAAAAACTATATGAAAACAAACTAAACTTTTAAATTGACAGGTCTTTTGAAATGCAAGTATAACTTATCAACCAGTGAATCTAATGCACATAAAGAAAACAGAGCAAGTGATTAAAATAATTACAAAGGAAAAAGGGAGGGAAAGAAAAACAGAGCCATAGTAGCCAAAGAAACAAAGTAGATAATTTTTATTAGAAGAAAACATCATTTAAACACACACACCTTCTAAGCAATCCCAACACTTCCTACTTTTGCTTCCAACAAAAAAGCTTATAAAATTTTATAAAATAATAATCATAATAGATGAAAGAAACCAAGAATTAAAACCACGTAGGGTTTTGCTAACACATAGCACCAAATATCACAATCTCTATAAACACCCAAAAGGAAAATGAAAAGTAAAAAACTACAAGCTCTAGCATGAAAAGCGAAGAGAAGATCAACAAACAATAAGGTTTAGAGTAAACAAAAGTGAAATCAATCCCTAAAATTTTGAAAATGAAAATCAAGCAACGATTAAACAAGGTAATCGCAGAAAATTGAAAAGGGAAGAGGCAATTGTGGCGAACCTGAAAATGCTTGCTAGGGTTTGGCAATGAATGAGCGATGAGAGAGAAAGAGAAAGAGAAAGAGGGAAAGAGAGAGTAAGCGTTGAGAGTTTAGTTTAGGGTTGGGCCATGAGGCCATACTCTTTAAAATATATTATTAAACTTATGCAAAGGATGGGATCAGTGAAAAGCAACATGTGTGAAAGGAAATGTACCACTATAGTCTGCGGTTGATACATCTAACTGTAGACAATAGTATTATCTGTGTTTAATCACCTACCCACATACAATAGTCCCTTTTTGTGCATTAATGTCTGTGGTTCCGCCCAACCGCAGACAATATTAACGTTTCCTTTTACAATTTCTGTTGTAGTGAAATGAGAAAACTGGGATCAGGGGAACTCGCTTGAGTGAGTCCCCATCTTGCTTGAGCGAGATCCACAAGGGTCGCTTGGGCGAGGCAAGCGAGCGTTAGCGAAAATGCTCCAGAATTGAAATCACGCTCACTCACTTGAGCAAGACAAGCTCGCTTGAGCAAAAAAGGGATAGAACCTCACTGCCCTCATTTCGCTCGAGTGAGGCCAGGCCCACCTGAGCGAAATTTATCCAGTAGCTCCTACCTGATACATAAGCAATCTTACTTGGGCGAGATACCAGTTCGCCTAAGCGAATCTCGCCCAGAATCGATTCCACACAGCTCTTGCTTGAGCAAAGGCGTCGTACCCGAATCAAACAATACATCAACACAATTACCATGTATTTGGCACTTACTTTGGACAAGATCCTCAGCCTGTGCAGCTTCTTCACCGATCATGGCAAAGACTCTCCTAGCAGTTTGTTGGTTAGCACCATGATTATGACCATTCCGGCCACCATTACCATTACCTCGGCCATTCCCATTACCACGACCATTGTCATTACCATTACGACTACCATTGTGGCCGCCATTACTGTTTCCACGACCACGACCTTAAGAGCGCTATAGCCTCCACGGTTTCCATCATTACGAACCACTATATCCGTAGCATTCAAAGGACAATCAGGATGGATGTGCCCCAGTTGGTTGCATCTATAGCACACCACCGTCTCTTCATGGTTACATTCTTGAGCCAAATGGTTGCCGCCACATCAGAAACAACGAAGACCTTGGCCACCACCTTGGCCACCATTAGCACCATGCCTTCCACCACCGTGTCCACCTCTAAAAGAAGAGGACCCACACACAAATTGTCTATTCTTCTTGAAATCACCCCTCTTCTTGAAGCTAGAGGATTGGCCCTTCAATCTATGATCATGCCCAGTATATCTCTTAGGAGTCATATCATTTTCTTCAAAGATTCTACACTTGTTCACAAGAGTAGGAAAACTGCAATCTCTTGGTGACATATAGCCTTCTTGATCTCCTGACGCAACCCATTCTCAAACTTAACGCACTTTAAAGCTTCAGTACTTTCCTATTGAAAATGAGGGTAAAACACACATAGCTCTTCAAACTTTGAGGCATATTCCTCCACCAACATGCTTCCTTGTTTGAGCTCTATAAATTCAAGCTCTTTCTTATTCTTGTAGCTCTCTGGAAAATACTTCCTAAGGAATTCCACCTTAAAATTCTCCCAATTCAACGGAGTGTGAGCAGTAATCATACGCCCATGAGTAAGGATCCACCAAGATTCAACTTCATCTCTGACCATAAACACCGCGTATTCAACTTTTTGAGCTTTAGTACACTCCATGCTTGTAAATATCCGTTCCAAGTCACGGATCCAAACATAAGCGTCTTTCGGTTTATAGCCTCCATGAAATTTGGAAGGCTTCTGCTTGAGGAATCGGTCAAGACCATGATTTGGCTGACCCACGGGTTGTTGTTGCCGTTCTAGGATATCGGTAAACCGATTGAAAGCTTCAGCCATAATGGCTGCGTCAACATTACGCCTATTCACCATCAATCAATCTAGACACACAACACAAACATAATTAGAAACCTTGTGTTTCTTTCCTCAATATATACCAATCATTATCAATTATCATTAATACAAGTATCATCATAATATATTCATAATTTAAAGGTAAATATGGAAAAGGAAATGCCTGGCCGGGCTTAATAACGATCACACAATTATTACCATTTATAATATGAATTAGTGGGCAATCTATGTCCCAATAATGTTTATTTATAGTAACAACATCATAACATTAAGCAACTAGTGCTTTCATGAGGCATATCAATGATTCAATTACAATCAACAACATTTTAATGTCAGACAATCTCAATTCAACAAAAGAGTCACTCAACTTTGGCATTTCATTCACATATAATAAGCAATGAGCATTAACAAGTGCTCTGATACTAGGTTGTAACACCGCAAAATTAAGGGTAAATTTTTCGTGATTTAAAATAATTATAAGTAGAGGAAATTCAATGTATACAATACCAAGTAATTACCCCAGATCATTTAATAACCTACCTCATATATGAAGATATGAGAAGGTATCAGAGTACTCCTTGGACGATCGGACTTGAGACCGTCACAAGGGAAAGTCGGAAGATTGGATAAAATTTAAGAGTTAGTAAAATACGTACAAAAGAGGATAAAAGATGCCTCATCAATTTATAAACATTAGAAACCTAAAATAATAATAATAATAATAATAATAATAATAATAATAATAATAATAATAATAATAATATCATTTCTGTGATATAAGGATTCCAAAACAAACAAGAAAATGGAACAAAGAAGCCAAAAAATAAGAAAACTGGGATCAGAGGAACTCACTTGAGCGAGTCCCTATCTCGCTTGAGCGAGATCCATAGGGGTCGCTTGGGCGAGGCAAGCGAGCATGAGCGAAAATGCTCCAAAATCGAAATCAAGCTCACTCGCTTGAGCGAGGCAAGCTCGCTTGAGCGAAAAAGGGACAGAACCTCACTGCTCTCATTTCGCTCGATCGAGGCCAGGCCCGCCTGAGCGAAATTTATCTAGTAGCTCTTACCTGATACATAAGCAATCTCGCTTGGGCGAGATACCAGTACGCCTAAGCGAATCTCGCCCAGAACCGACTCTATACAGCTCTCGCTTGAGCGAAGGTGAGCCTGCTCGAGCGAGAAACGTCCAGAATACACACACCAAGTGCAGGGTCGTCTCGCTTGAGCGAGGACCACTCTCGCTTTAGCGAGAATAGGCCAGAGGCCATATAACTGATGCAGGGGATTCTTGCTTGAGCGAGATTATCAGCTCATACGCAGAAAACGTGAAAATTTCACAACTTTACATACCAAAACCCATACAAAGTAAAATTGATCAAATTCAACACATCACATACATCATATTAAGCATTTAAAACTTGTCTCAAGCATTTATATTCAATAATTTCCATTCCAATTCATTAATCATATCAAATCAAACTTATCATCTTATATACTTTATAAAATCCAAAAGATGTAGGAATATCCATTCATTCATCAATTTTAATAGCATGCCACATCATTTATATCATCCATACATTGTCAAGGTCATTAATGAAAATAAGCCTTACACACAATGGTCTCATTTTCCTACATGACCTCCAAAATAAACTATCATCAAATTAATTACAAAATAAGCATATACACACTATATGCTACACAAAATGACTATATATATACCGGCCAAGGCTCATCTACAGTCTTTCCATATTTACCTTCTCCAATGCTCGACCTCTAAAAGAGTAACATCATACCTACATCAAACTTAAAATGGCAACTAGGAGATGAGTAACATAATCCAAATGTATCAAAGTCATACATCATGATGATATCCATGCATACTTACATATGATACACTTCACAAGAACATCATAGTTTCATTCACATACTATATCATTCATAGCAACATGTTACATACTCAAGAAATACATCCACAACACACATATTCAAATCATTGGTATTCTCAATATCATCATCATAGATATAGTGTTAGTACCACAACTTACTTTCCCTCTATTTATCAATCATCCATCGCCACCACGGGCTATCAACTAGGCATATCTCCGGCTATATGCAAATGCTCTTATAGCTAATGCATATGCACAATGGAATTATTATCAAATGCGGATCTGACTGTGGGAAACAACAATATACTAAATATGGGACAAGCATAGGTATGATACTATGCCCGTACTATAGTAGAAAAATTATGTACACATATACCTCAATCCATGCATGCTCAGCATCATACTTTTACTGGTACCAAACCGCTCTCGCCCATCTGTAGCACTAGTCACCCCGTGACTTACGGATCTATAATCGTGGCCTTACTTGCCACAAGTGCTACAGGCCCCTCCCAAACACACATCGAGAGAGCTGTGTCCCATCAGACACCGAGGTAACTTGTTCATCAAAGAGCCGCCCGCCCACTGGGCCGGGCACATAGGGTGCCTCGTCACCAAACTATGGACAGCTTCTTGATTCCCAGAATCACTAGGGAAAATACAATAATATACCCGTGCACAGGGTCGCCCTCCCACTGGTCCCGCCTAGTGGAACCCCTAACATTCTGCTGGAAATATGCACTAAAACCCTATATAGGTTGCATCATTTTGAATAAGTCATCTTTTATTGAATAGTTTAACAATCTTTATTTATCCTTGGAGTAACAGGTCATATGAGAGTTATTCCTAAAATGTCCATAGTCAAGTATTTACGTGGGGACATGTAAATACATTAAGATTAGTGTGTGAGTGTACTAATGATCTGATCTCACAGATCATGGATATAAATGATATCAAGTCTTCACACGGGTATACATTAAGAGTAATGATGTACTGGACAGACCCACCATGAGAACGTTGCATGGATCGTTACATGAATGTCATAAACGATTCTCAATGTGATAATGGTATATGTAGTCCTTTGACCTGAAGTCACTATGATTCCTACATAAGGATTTTATTGTTTTAATACAATCAAACGTCTTCTGTAATAAGAGGACTATAAAGGTTATGGTTAGGCAATGTACAAATTATGTAGAGGGATGTGAGTGATGTAGATGGGATTTGTCTCTCCTATGTGACAGGAGTGATATCTATAGGCCACTTAATGGAGTGAGACTAAGGAAATGCATGGCCATGCTAGAAAGAATAAATATTGGATATTTAGATAAAGTCTACTCCGGTATCAAGTAAAATAAATTGGACCATACAAGGATGACACGACCATGCCTTGGGCCCAATTAGGATATCGTGACAAAAGGAACAAACATATAAAATAATTATCACTTATAGGTTATGTTGTTAATAAATAATATTCGAACATAATGATGTATTGCTAGATGCCGCTCTTATTTTATATTAATAATAAGATAGTTTATTATTAATATAATCGAGTATTTTACCTACAGGGTCACACACATAGAGTAAGCCCATCAGAAAATAGCTTTTTATTTTAGTTGGACTAAAATAAGACTATTGGGCCAAACTCATTTAGAATGAGTAAGGAGCCCACTCTTTAGAGAGCAAATTAGGTCAAACCTAAGCCTATAAATAGAGCATAAGATGCTCATAGGCGGCTACCCAAAAAGAGACACAAAATACACAAAAGTTGCAAAAGCTACACGCCGTCAAACTAGCATTTGGAAGGTGTAGCATTTCTAGTGGGAGTACTCGTGTGGACTCCTAAAGGACGAGGCTACGATTGCTTTGATATTCTTTAAGAGGTAATCCTAAAACGCAATTTTTTGTGTGCGTTTGTCTTATGCTTTGAAACACGGCGCTTTGTAAATCCTATGGGAATCCTTGTATTTCCGCTGCTCATACACTAGGGATTCCCTAACACATTCCACATAGACAGCGTAAGATATGTGGCACGCTGTCGATGTTGGGTCAAATAAAAAGTTAAATTAATATAGTATAAGGTGAACAACCTTAGTCGTCTCTTGAGGACCTTAGTTCAATTAGTTACACTTAATTTAATTATAACAAAGGGGGGTTTGTGTTGAGATTGAAAGGAAAATTAAGTGATTATATAATAGTACAAAAAGTAAATTTATGAGTAAGAATAATCAAATTTAGAAACAACCAACCTAAGGAATTAATAAATCTTTAGTTAACTAATCATTGATCATAAATATGATTAAATATAATTAATTTCTCAACCTTGAATCATTTAGAATCCCTAAATGATTATATTCTAGAAAATCTTTTAGAATTGAATTAATGAACTAATAAGAATAATCAATAGATATATTCTTATTAATTACTAAAATAACTTTAAAACCATAATTTGATTGAGTTAAGAAACTAAATAGAAATCTCTTATTTAGTGACTTAATCTTTGTTCTCAAATTGATTATTGATTAACCAACCAATATCAGTTTAGATTATAGATTGTTTAATTATATACCAATCGGTTATACACTTAAATAATCTACCATCATAAGTGTTTGAGAAACAAAGAAAAGTAATTATCTACAATCAAAATATTAAGAGCAAGAACTCAAAGTTAACATAAAGAAAAATTAAATTCCTTGAGTTGATTTTAAAAGATTAAGCTTCCATGATAATTTTTAACAATGAAAGCTAATATTAAATTTACTATAACTTTGATTATAAAAGTAAATAACAAATAATAAAATTAACTTACTTGATATTGAGGAAGGGAAATGAAAACCATAACTTGAGGGATGGAATATAGAACAAAGAAATAAAGCAAGAGAAAGAACTAAAACTTAAGAAACTAAGGCAAAGATATAGAAATGTAATGAAAACTAAAGCATGTATTTCTTATGTATCTCTTGTGTATCTTCCTTACAACTTCAAGCATCTATTTATAGGCAACATATCATGATACTATACATTTATTTTCTGATCATTAATGCATTTTTTCAACATCGGTGGGCTTGAAATTACAATAATTCAAAAGAAGATAATGGTAGGTGTTGAAATTCATTCTCCTCTTTATCGTCTCCACCTTGCAACTCAAATATGACCATCTATATGGCCGAATTTTGCAAAACCTTCAACATGAAAGTTGTAGATCTCTGTCTTCTTGAGAATTTGGCGTAAGAATAAGGTCATTTGGACATCTACAACTCCAGATATGTGTATTTTGGTGAACTATGTCAATGCTGGTGGGACACATGAGGGCTGATTGATTCAAGCTCCATTTCTTCATTTTTTTAGATGCAAAATAACCAAATTCGATCATCATGATGTAGGCCTCTATCTTAGCTTTCCATGGGCTCCAAGATTAGCCCATTTGGATCACAAAAGCCCAAGTTATGGCCAAAACAAGGCAAGATACTCAAGATACATACAAAAAATGAAAATTGAACCATATATACATAATACTTCAATTTAACTAAACAACATAAAATTTAATTAAAATACTATTATTAAACATAGTAATTATATAATAAACCCCAAGTGTAAAACTATAAGAAGTGTATTGATGCTAAATCTCCGAGTCATTATTTTGATATGTAATTCTCAGAAGATTTACACTTTGGCAAGCGCACCAGTCGTTAAAATTGTATTATATTTGATCGTCCCACAGGGATTGTGGTAAATACCTCAATCTCAGACTAGTACAAGCTGAACCAACACAAGCACAGGAAGTTCATTCGGTTTTTGTTGTTTTAATGTTTTCTAGTTGTTTTTGTATTTCCAGAAACAGTGTTAAGATGAAATGTGAAAGGTGATTAATAGAAAATAGGTCAGGATCACTTCGGTTCACAAATTCATTAAGAAACATGCAATTAAAGTATAATCAAACTTCATAATCCAGAGGACAATCCGCTTGTGGGTATTCCCTAATTCCTTAGGTGAAAAATACTAATCCTTAAGCATCGAACCTTAATTCCTTAAGTGCTCGATTAACCTAAGAATCTAATGTGAAATTAGAGGTTGAACTCTAACTATTCACCTAAATTGATTAGGCCTGAACTAGTTAGAAAACTGGAAGTTACCTAAGCTTCAACCATGATTCCTCACTGGCGAAGTTCTTCATCAGTTCTGGATTTGTCAATCCAGCAATTCAGATCCACTCCTCAGTTTGTTCGCCTCAGGATCTAGAAGTTGATTTCCTTGCTCACATCTTCAAGATTCCATTGCTAACCTTTGTAATCCCAACCTTAGGGATTTAAAACTCCATCGACTTCGGTTCCATCGAAGGATTGTGGAACGTAATGGAGGAGAGGATTTAGAGAGAGAGAAAAAGAAAGTAGCAAGATGTTGGAAATGGAAAATGAATTGTATTCAATGTACTCTATTTTCTGGTTATGTTACAGAATATGTACAAGCATATATATAAGCATCTACCTAACTAACGAACTTAACTAATCACTAGGAAAGCTAAGTTAATAATTAAACTAACTAATTACATAATTATGGAATAACTAACTAATTACAGCTCAGCTCTTAACAAATTACAGCTCATCATTAGCTAATCACAGCGCAGCACTAGCTAATAACAGCTCAACACTTAAATTACTAAGGTGCAGAAGTAGTTACGAAGGCAGCAGGAAACAGCATTGGTACCGAGTGTCTTCTGGAGGAAACAATCAGTGTTTTAAATAACAGCCTTCTCGCTTGAGCGAACTTGGCTCTCGCTTGGGCGAGCTTGCGATATGTACTGCAGTATTGCTTTCTCGCTTTAAGCGTTATGGAAAAGCTTGGGCGAGGGGTGATGTTTTGGAGTCACGCTTAAGCGAACTTGCTCGCTTGAACGAAATTTGACTCGCGCTTAAGCGAATTTAACTCTCGCTTGAGCGAATTAATTATTCAATCAGCATTCTGAAGTTGACGCTTGGGTTCTTCATTCAATATTCGGTTCCCTGTTCTATTTTGGAGTCGGTATCTTGGGAGTCTTTTAAGTCGGACTTTTATTAATTCCTTCCGATCAACCTTTTGGGAAGTCTTTTCAGTCAGCCTCTTTGAAGTCTCGCTCAGTTTGGGCTTTTGGACTCTTTTCAGTCAGATTTGTGAAGTCTCACTCGGATTTTCCAAATCTCGCTCGGCTTTTTCCTTTCAGCTTGAGCGCTCTTTTTCCTGCACCAATAAACAACTAATTTGCCCAGCGTTTGTTCACTGATTGTCCTGTATTTGTATGCTGGATTAATGAAAACTCAATTTCTTAACTAATTACTGTTTTTAATCAGTTTCTTACATAAATTAAGCACTTTTAAAATAATTAAATAAATTATAAATTATAAGCAATTAATTAAATAATAAGGCTAAACTAATCACTAAACAATGAATTAAGTCAAATAAAAGGCAGAATAATTAAGTCTTTTCAAGACATATCACATCCCCAAACTTAAAACTTACTTGTCCTCAAGCAAATATTCAGATTAATTAACTAACAAGCTGTTATTCAACACAATGAACCTTTCCTTAACTTAGTTCATGCTATAATTATTGAATACCGACCATGCTTTCTTCTCGCAATTTCTGAAAATATGATAAGTTACAGCTCCTTTGGGAAACAAGCTGTTGATGCTCTCCTCACTGGGCCGGTGTTTCACTCTTCTCTTGGTGTATAGGGTAAATAGAATGCACTCATCACCTGCATACTTGTTAGATAAACATAGACTTGCAACAGTTCTACTCGTCATGCCATATGCCAACACAATCGGATCAGTAAGGGCTTTTTAAGCTTATAATGGGGCTAGGCTACAAGCTCTATTATTGTTTTTCTGAGTCAGAGACGGGTTATAAAATGTATCCACTGATGCCTTGACTCAATTTTAACTTAATTACCTCTACTTAGCAAGCTCCATTATTTTCCGAGTGAATGATAGCTTAATAACTTGCGGTGCTTTGCACCTTCTTTTTCTTTTCAGTCCTTTGGACTTTTCTTTCCTTTCATCTTTTTCCGATCAAAAATTTTTTTTTTCTTGTGGTGCTTTGCACCTTTTTCCTTGCTGATTTTTTCCATTTTTTTCTTCTTGGTTTTTCAATTTCTCCTTTCATTTCTCTACATATTCATCTATAACTAAGGTCAGAGTGTGTCCTTAATTGATGTTAGGCACACTCTTCATCCCTAAACTTAGAACTTGCTAGTCCCTAGCAATAAGTAAGACTGAGCAGTTCATCAGTGGAACGTCTAGGGGTAAATCAGTCGGTTTTTTCTAGATATCTAGGCTTGTAATGTTAGGTGAATAAACAGAATAAAAGGGTCTCAGGCTCAAACATAATTATTAGGTCAAAGGATTATTTAATAATATTAGGAAGGCTAAATTTTGGCCCTGGCTAATTTAACAAAGAAGGCCTTCATCATTTTCGATTGGCTGGCATACAATCAATTAGCAAGCACTGAAGCAAATTCTGTCTCACTAACTAGCATACAGGCTCACTCGGAAAAGAATAAAACAGGCTCAAAAGCTACGAATATAATAGTTAATCAGCCAGTCATGTCCCTAAACTTAATGTAAGGTCATACATTCAGATTGCTAACTAGCATGCCGAGTAAACAATTAATTAATGATGAAAAATAGTTATGGGCAGAGATCATGAATCAAACAAAGCTGATCAATTAATTTATCTGACTAAAGCTTGAGAATCAGCAAACTTTAACTTATTAAGATGGATTTGAAATTAAACGCAATTAGCATATTTTAGCAATTAAGGAGTCAGAGTAATAGAAGACTTCCCTTTTACCTGACTGGCATTGCCTGGAAAGCAATTACTCGGACTGGCATGCACGGATTTACCGATACAATTGAGAAAAAATAAATAATAACAACAACTTAAAAAAAACATAAAATTTCATTACAACCACAAGAGAATATTCATTGTTCAGAAAACTATTAAAATAAAATCAAGTCACTACATAAAAAAAACAAAAACAACATAAAATACGGAGCAACAAGTCAATCATCCTGATCCTCATTCTCTTCATTCTGCTCTGAAGATGATGGGAGATCAGCTGGCAGGGGTACGTCCTCAGAGGGAATAGTGAATCCAATGGAGGCCAACCATGCATCTCTATCAGGTGTGGCTCCCATTTCTGCTGTGTGCTCTACCCTCAATTTGGTGGCAATCTTCCTGAGCATGAGATCGTGGTTCAAGACCCGATCATAGATTCCAAGTTGCATCTTCTTCATGACCTGCAATTCCTGCAACACCATAGAAATGTCAGAAGAAGAAGAACCGGCTCCTGCTGATTGCCTGGGACGCTCGGGCTCTCTAGTTTTAAACTTTATATCATATTCTTCAGCCGCCTTAGCATCTCTGAACCTGTGCCTGTCAAAACCTTCAACTTCTGGCGATTCGTTCCTCTCAACTGCAGGGGACGCATTCCTCTGAACCGAAGGAGATGTATTCCTTTCAGCTTGACTTTGACTGGGTGCAGGTTCAGGAGAATCAGATATACTTATGGTTGCCACTTCCTTTTCGTTATCTGTTTGCTCTTTTCTCACACTTCCTTCTGCAAAATTTGGTCTAGGTTTTTGCAGGAGTCTCTGTGATCTTCTTTTCATGGTTAATGATAAAAAATGTTGATAAACAACCTAAATAAAAATAAGTACAGAAATCCAAAACAAACACAGCAACCCGAAAATGTGAGATGCATGGCTATGAACAATGGAAGAATATTAACAATGAAATAGGAAAATACTAAGCATGTACTTAGAAGTGAAAGAAATAAGTGAAAAGATGGTACCTTTCTTAGGAATTAGAAGGTGTGCTTTTTCGTCTTCAACCAAAGTTTCAGCGTAGGAATTTAGGGTTTGTACGCTGAAGGGTTTTTATACTGTTGAAGTCACTACCCAAGAAACACGTAAGTACGCTCCATCTTTATTTATTACTTTATCATTATTATTATTATTATTATTTTATATGATATTTCAATAGGCACTCTCACTCGGCTCACATACTAAATAGATGGAAGATCGAGTGAGACTGGGAAGAGATGCCGAGTGAATTCACGAAAAACGAGTGACAGTAAGGGTGGATGAAAAAGAACGAGTGGAAGGAAGAATAAATGAAAAAGAACGAATGAAAACAAATTCCAGGTAAATGGGACGAGTGAAAGATATACTGACCAGATGAAGGCGATAAGTAAATGAAAGAGTGAGTGGAAGAACAAATGGAAGAACAACGCGTGAATGAATGAACAGGATCCTGAGTGAATGAAAACTGAATGGAAATAATCCTGAGTGAATGAAGGACGAATGGATACAAAAACAAGTGAAAGAATGAATGCATGAAGTAAAGTGCAAAAGAGACGAGTGAACAACTGCAGTGAAATATGAGTGAACAGAAAAACGAGTGGGAGAAAGAATGAATAAAAGTAAGACCGAGCGAAAGAAAGAACGAGTGGAAGAATGACAGAGTGAATGAAGGACGAGTGAAATAGAGTGACCGAATGAATGAAAACCGAGTGGGAGAGACAAGTACAAATTATATCGAGTGGATGAAGATCCGAATGAAAAATGATGTGACAGATCCGAAAGTCAGAATGAAATGGAGTGACTGAGTGAGAAAGACGAGTGGATGAAAAAGAAAAATACAGAGAGGTATGTGAGAAAACCGAGAAAGAATTTAGGTGGAACGAAACAACGAGTGAATGAATACCGAGTGGATTATACCGGGTAAGAATGAAAAACGAATGAATGACCAATAAGTGGGCGTAAGAACGGAAAAACGAGTGAAATAAAGTGAAAGAGTAAATGTATAACTGCAGAGAGAGAGAGTGACGAGTGAATGGTATATCTAGTGGATGGAACACCGAGTGGATGTAAACGAGTGAGAAACAAAACAAGAAGAAGATAAACTGAGTGGATAACTGAACAACTACAGGGGAAGCTGCGTGAATGAAAATACTGAGTGGATGACAGATAGAGAAAAACACAGACGAAGCATTCATGAAATAATGAGTGAAAAAGAAATACCGAGTGGAAGAAAGATGAAAGACAAAAGACCGAGTGAACACAAGACTGACAAGAAAATATACTGATTGAATAGATACAAAGCTAACTATGATAAGTGAGGAATCTGAGTGATAAAAGGCGGACTGAAATAAGTCACCCTTCATCATCTGACCCGTTTATTAAATCAACGATCAGAAATCATTTATTAAAGTCTCCCCTTTTATTCACATCAAAATTGGGAGTTTATTGAAGACTGACGAGTGAAGAGTTTCCAGTCGGAAAAGGGGTTAAGAATGAATAACAATGATCCGAGTGTACCACTCTCGCTCAAGCTCAGTAAACTTTCGCTTAAGCGCGAAACAGCAGCAGAAGCTTCTCGCCTAAGCTACAAGTGCTTCGCCTGAGCGGAATGGAAGAATCAGGATCGGACTCCCTTCTTTAAAACTTCACAAATTTTATTCAAATTTTATTCACAAACTCTTTAGTTTTCTTTTTATTAATTCTGACACAAAACACAAAATGGAACACTCGGAACTTAGGGCTGCCTCCCTAGAGCGCTTCTTTAAGGTCACTAGCTTGACCTTCTAGCATCTAGGAAGATGCCTACAATAGCAAGGAGGTTTTCTGCCTATCAAACTCTCCTCCAAAGTAGAGTTTGAGTCACTGGCCATTCACCTTAAAAATCCGATCGGTGGTCGGGTCTTTCAGCTCAACTGCACCATGAGGAAAAACCTCATTTACAAGAAAAGGTCTCGACCACTTAGATCTGAGCTTTCCAGGAAAGAGTCTCAGTCGGGAATTGAATAATAAAACCTGATCACCCTTTTGAAACTCCTTCTTATTGATCCACTTATCGTGCCACCTCTTTGTTTTCTCCTTATAAAAGGAGGTACTTTGATAAGCGTTGAGTCGGAACTCCTCTAGTTCATGGAGTTTCAAAACTCTTTCTTCCTGGGATTGGTCAAAATCCATGTTTAATAGCTTTGTGGCCCACCACGCCTTATGTTCCAACTCCACAGGGAGATGGCATGCCTTACCATAGACTAACTGATAAGGGGACATGCCAATCGGAGTTTTAAAGGCTGTCCTGTAGGCCCACAATGCATCATCTAATTTTACCGACCAATCTTTCCTAGATTTCGCGACCACTTTCTCTAAAATTCTCTTAATTTCTCTATTTGACAGCTCAACTTGTCCACAAGTTTGTGGATGGTATGAAGTAGATATCTTATGTAAAACTTCATAGTGCCGCAGGGCTTTTTCCATTATTTTATTACAAAAATGTGAACCCCCATCACTAATGAACACTCTCGGAACTCCAAACCTAGAGAAAATGTTCTTCTTTATGAACCTAAGCACCACATGTGCATCATTGGTTCTGGTCGGGATTGCCTCCACCCATTTGGAGACATAATCTACAGCAACAAGTATATATTCGTTGGAGAACGACTTTGGAAATAGTCCCATAAAGTCGATCCCCAGACATCAAATAATTCCACGACTAAAATGTTTGTCAAAGGCATGCCGGCTTTAGCAGAGAGACCTCCCCTCCTTTGATATTTATCACACCTTTTGACATACACTTTAGCATCCTGAAAGATAGTCGGCCAATAAAAGCCACTCTGTAAAACCTTTGCTGCTGTACGGGAGGCACCATGATGTCCTCTATAATAGGAGTCGTGGCAATGCCACAAGAGCCTTTCTTGCTCGGATTCAGGCACACATCACCTGATCACTCCATCTACTCCTATTTTATACAGAAATGGATCATTCCAAAGGAAGGTTTTACTATCATGAAAGAATTTTTTCTTCATTTGGGATGTCCAGCCGTCAGGTACCACCGAGGCACTTTTGAAGTTGGCCATATCAGCATACCATGGCCCGGTGATAATTGCCATCAACCTCTCATCTGGAAATTCTTCTTTTATCAAAACAGAATCCGATTCACCTTCCAGACGAGACAATTGATTGGCAACTGAGTTCTCTACTCTTTTTTTGTCTCTTATTTCTAAGTCAAACTCCTGGAGTAAAAGAACCCACCTGATCAGTCTTGGTTTAGATTCTTTCTTAGCTAGTAAGTACTTGATTGCCGAGTGATCTGTATATACAATGACCTTAGCACCAATCAAGTAAGCACGAAATTTATCAAATGCATACACCATAGCAAGCATTTCTTTTTCAGTAGTGGTGTAATGTATTTGATTTTTGTTCAGCACTTTACTAGCATAATAAATTACATGAGTTAATTTTCCTTTTTTCTGACCCAGCACAGCTCCGACTGTGAAGTCACTTGCATCACACATTAATTCAAACGGTAAAGACCAATCGGGTGCTGCAAGGATCAGAGCTGAAGTCAAACTTTGTTTTAATTTTTCAAAAGCCTTGACACAATTTTCATTAAACACAAACACATGATCTTTTATGAGCAAGTCGGTCAAAGGCTTAGCTATTTTTGAAAAATCTTTTATAAATCTTCTGTAGAAGCCAACACATCCTAGAAAACTCCTCACTCCTTTCACATTGATCGGAGGGGGAAGTTTTTCAATGATTTCTATCTTGGCTCTATCCACTTGAATGCCCTCAGCAGAGATTGTGTAGCCAAGGACTATCCCTCCCTTAACCATAAAATGACATTTTTCCTAGTTAAGGACAAGGTTAGCCTCCTGGCATCTCACCAACACCTTAGATAGGTTGCTGAGGCATGAATCAAAACTACTACCAAAGACAGAGAAATCGTCCATGAATACTTCAATGAATTTCTCCACCATGTCCCCAAAGATTGCCAGCATACACCTTTGAAAGGTTACTGGGGCGTTGCACAAACCGAATAGCATGCGCCTATAGGCAAAAATTCCATATGGACAGGTGAATGTTGTCTTCTCTTGATCTTTTGGGTCAACCACAATTTGGTTATAACCGAGTAACCATTAAGGAAGCAGTAGTATTCATGACCCGACAGTCTCTCAAGCATCCGATCAACAAACGGTAAGGGAAAGTGGTCTTTCCGAGTGAAGTCATTCAGCCTTCTATAGTCTATACACATTCTCCATCCTGTGGTCGGTCTAGTAGCTATGACTTCACCTTTTTCATTTTTAACAGTTGTCATCCCTCCTTTCTTGGGCACCACTTGGACCGGACTGATCCAAGCGCTATCCGAGATAGGATAGATGATTCCTGCATCAAGAAGCTTGACCACCTCTTTCCTGACAGCCTCTTTCATTATGGGGTTCAATCTGCGTTGTGGCTGAACTACAGGGGAATAATCATCCTCCATCAGAATTTTGTGCATACAAAATGATGGACTGATTCCCTTCAAATCAAAAATATTCCAGCCAATCGTAGATTTATGTGTCTTTAAAACCCCTATTAATTTGTCAACATCCTCTTCTTTTAAGTCAACATTAATAATGACAAGATGTGTTTCGTCCTCTCTCAGAAAAACATATTTCAGATGAGAAGGCAAAGGTTTTAAATCATATTTTTCTTCAGAAACTTCCTTTCCTTTCTCAACTTTAGTAATTTTCAAATTATTTTTCTTTTCTTTTTCAAAATCACCTACTTCCAATACTTCTAGAAGGTTCAGCATTTCGGAGTGAGAGTCATTTAACTCCTCAGTCTCGGAGTCAAAGTCATCCTCCAAAAAGGTTTGTAATACCTCTTCTTCAGTTTTTAAAAACATTGGAGTCTTGTAACTTTTAATTTCTTCAATCATTAAGCAATCCATCCTTTCAGTCGGATGTTTTATGGAATTGAAGACATTAAAAGTTACCTGCTCCTCCTTAACTCTCAGCATGAGTTCACCCTTTTCTACATCAATCAATGCTTTGCCTGTAGCTAGAAAGGGCCTGCCTAAGATCAAAGAAATCTCTCGATCAGCCTCTATATCCAACACTATAAAATCTGCTGGAAAGATAAATTTGTCTACCTTAACTAACAGGTCTTCCAGCATCCCCTGGGGATATTTAATGGACCTGTCAGCCAACTGCAAAGACATGCGAGTCGGTTGCAGGTCATTAATTCCCAATTTTTTTATCAAAGATAGAGGCATCAGATTTATACTAGCTCCTAGGTCACAAAGAGCACTTCCTACATGAATATCCCCAATTGCACATGGTATTGTAAAAGATCCAGGATCTTCTAGCTTTTGAGGAAGTTTCTTTTGGATGATTGCACTTCACTTTTGAGTGGGAGCAATCATTTCATCCCCCTTAAGCTTCCTCTTCTTAGACAACAGTTCTTTCAAAAATTTTACATAGGAAGGCATATCCTGTAATGCCTCGGTAAATATCCAACACTATAAAATCTGCTGGAAAGATAAATTTGTCTACCTTAACTAACAGGTCTTCTAGCATCCCCTGGGGATATTTAATGGACCTGTCAGCCAACTGCAAAGACATGCGAGTCGGTTGCAGGTCATTAATTCCCAATTTTTTCATCAAAGATAGAGGCATCAGATTTATACTAGCTCCTAGGTCACAAAGAGAACTTCCTACATGAATATCCCCAATTTCACATGGTATTGTAAAAGATCCAGGATCTTCTAGCTTTTGAGGAAGTTTCTTTTGGATGATTGCACTGCACTCTTGAGTGGGAGCAATCATTTCATCCCCCTTAAGCTTCCTCTTCTTAGACAACAGTTCTTTCAAAAATTTTGCATAGGAGGGCATCTCCTGTAATGCCTTGGTAAAAGGGATATTTATGTGAAGTTTCTTGAATACATCTAAGAATCTAGCAAACTTTTGCTCTTCTATTTGCTTTTTAAACCTGTGTGAAAATGGAGCATTCCTCAGTTTTTCAGGAGTCAGCTTAGAAGCTTCCTCCAGAATCAGATCAACCTTTTTCTTTTTCTTTTGGTGGACTTTATTTTCTTTTTCTTTTTCTGTTTCATTTTCATTTTCAGCTTCATTATTAACCTGCTCAGTTTCTTGCACTATTTCTTTTTCTTTATCTTTTTCTGAGTTTATTTCCTGACTCGGAGGTGGAGAAAGAATTTTTCCACTCCTAGTGGTTATAGCCTTGCAATGTTCCCTTGGATTTACCTCAGTATCTCCAGGGAAATTACCTGTTTGCCTCTCAGCTAATTGCTTAGAAAGCTGTCCGACTTGATTTTCTAGATTTCTTATGGACGCTTCCTGATTTTTAAAACTGGCCTGAGTGGCCTGGATGAATTGAGAAAGTACATTCTCAAGTTCTGACTTTTCTTTAACAGGAGGGTGAGAAGGTTGTTGTGGTCTATTTGTGGGTTGATTTTGTGGAATATTCTGATTCAAATATGGACCTTTCTGCCAGGAAAAATTGGGGTGATTCCTGTAATTAGGATTAAAGGAATTAGAAGGATAATTCCTTTGATATTGT
Organism: Clitoria ternatea; assembly: GCA_037962975.1. NCBI lineage: Eukaryota > Viridiplantae > Streptophyta > Magnoliopsida > Fabales > Fabaceae > Clitoria > Clitoria ternatea. The sequence continues at coordinate 54,840,368 of CM075671.1, forward strand.
TGCTGCCCCATATAGTTCACTTGCTCGGAAGGCACATTTGGATCACACATTCCATTTTTATGGTCTCCACCACAAAAGTCACAACTTATCATAGAAACTTATCACAAAAGGCACATTTTGGAGTTCTGAAATCTGTATGCTTAGTTTCTCCAAAGCCTGAGTCATCAGCTTACTCTGAGCAAGATAAGCATCTTGTGCTTCTAGTTCTAATATCCCTCTCTTAGGGACTTGGCTCCTCTCACCAATCAAACATTCATTAGAAGCCATAACGTCAATCAGCTCTATGGCTTCTTCTACAGTTTTAGTTGTTAATGAGCCTCCAGCCGAGGCATCAATCAGGACCCTGGTAGCTGGCCTGACACCATTATAGAATATAGTGACTTGTTGCACATCAGAGATCTGATGATGAGGACATCTCCTTAAACTCTCTTTATACCGATCCCATGCTTCCATCAAAGATTCACCTTCTCTTTGTTAGAAACACGTGATTTCATTGCGCAACTTCGCATTTTTAGAAGGAGGAAAATACTTAATCAAAAATTTTCTTTGCAAGTCCTCCCAAGTGGAAATACTGCCTCTCGGTTGACTCTGCAACCAGGCTTTAGCTCGGTCCCTCAGAGAAAACGGAAACAATCTCAGCCGGATTGCCTCTTCAGGGACTCCATTCATTTTTACTGTATCACAAATTTGGAGGAAGGTTGCTAGATACAAATTTGGATCCTCAACCTCACTTCCTCCGAACTGTTCATTTCTTACCAACTGCAGTAAAGTTGGTTTAAGTTCAAAATTATTTGCTGAAATCGGTGGGCTAAGGATACTAGATTACGATCCAGCTAGTTTATACAACTCTTAGTCATTGGGTTAAGTAACCATTACTAATTATTCATCTTATGAATATTTAGCCCAATGTTTACGCCTCTAAGTTATATTCAATCCAATTGAAAACTTAGTTAAGTTAAAGCCCAATAAAACAGTTTGGATATAGATACAATTGGAAAAAGTTTCCTACCTAAATAACCAAGTATTAGGTGATCAGCCAAAGCTGACTTAACACTTTGCAAAATATGGATCTTAACCCACTAGAAAATCTTCCAACAGGATTTTCTGATTCGTGGAGGGTATTTTGTTTTGAATCAATATAGTGGGAGACATATTTAATTTATATGACCTATTACTCCAAGGATAAATACGTTTTAAAACAATTTTAAACTGAAATATTTATTTATTGATAAGCATAAAAAATGATACAAATGAAAAAGCATAAAAGCTCATAGTGCATACACCAACAATCTCCCACTTGCACTAGAGCCAATCAGACATTTGCCTAATGCCTAATGATCTAGTGTGCCCCTCATGTTTTTGTTGTGTAAGAGGTTTTGTGAGTAGGTCAGCAATATTCTCATCAGTATGCACCTTACATATCTTTACATCTCCTCGGTCAAGGATCTCTCGAATGAGATGAAAATGTTTAGGGATTAATAATTTTAAAATCAAATATTTAATCCTTAATAAATTTGATAGGATTTGTAAAAGTTGCAAATTAAAGATAAGATCTTTATCAAATTTAATAGGATTCGAAATAAAATATCTTAAACTCTAGAGATAAGGTCTAAAATTTAAACCTTGATCGTTCCTAAAAATTAGGATGATTGTTGAGACTCTAGAGATAAGGTTTAAAAGTTAAACCTTGACTATTCCTATTTTAGGATAATTGTAAGGGTCAAAAGATAAGGTTTAAAAGTTAAATCTTGGCCGTTTCAAAATTAAAGATTTCAAATTATTTGAAATCATAACCAAATATTTTGAACTGTTAATGGTCAGTGGGACGTTCTGGCTAGGAAAGACTTGGTACTTAAGTGGTCACTCCGGACCCACCTCTCTTTCCTGGGAACTAACCTGATTACAGTACTAAATTTTTGGGTTGGAACACCCCTTGACCCTGTCTGTTGAACGGTCAACAGAGCCGCCAAACTTCTTTGCGTAGTTTTCATTTTATGACCCCGTGTGTTTAATTATGTGTTTTAAAATTTATTTTATTTTAAATACAATTCATTACTCTATTAATTGATTAATTAACACGTCCAGCGGTGAATGGTTATGGTCTTAGATTTTTTTTATTTAATTTTAAATACAGCCTGCGTGCTGTGCCTTTCTCTATTCTTAAATTTCTTCTCTCAACCCTTCACTCGTATGTAAAATGAGTTTTCTTTATTACATTGTAATCTTGGAAAAGCCAACAAGGTAGAGACCTAGAAGAAACCTAGAGTGGTGATGGATATTACCTTGAAAGGAACAAAGGAGTGGTGACTCTAGGAGGATGGTGGTTTCAAGAAGTAGGACTTCATGAAGTCAAGACACCATAGTTCCTTTAGGTTTATTTTATTTTATTTTATTTTCTAGGAAGACCATAACCATCTCACAATTTTGATTGCATGTTTTGGGTTTTATTTTGTGTTAAAGCGTTTAATGAAAGTCAGTAATGAACAATAAGAAAATTGAAATCCCTCAAGCCCGATAATCATACCTTCCAATAAGTAATAACGTCTAACTTGATATAAATAAAGTGCAGGTCACGTCATAGTTGGGTGCCTTTATTTATGTTTAGTAGGACATGATTGGATAATTGGATTATCCAAGTATTATTAAGTTTTATTCAAATAGACTTTTTTCAATTGGATTGGAAAAGCCTAAAGGTATGAACAGTCTAAAACGCGTTCTAATAAACAACAGTCATCAATGCTAGTTTCAATAAAGTGTAGGTTCTGCCAAAGCAGGGTGCTTTTATTGATATTAGTAAAGGATGATGGATAATTGGATTATCCAACCATTTGTTATTGGACTTATCTAGGTAACTTTAATCAGATTGAAGAACCTAGAAGCGTTAATATTAAGTTTAAACGCCTTCTAATAAGTAACACTCGTCGAGACTAATGTCAATAAATAGTGGGCCTGCCAAAGCAGGGTGCTATCATTTATATTAGTAAGGCGCGATGGGATAATTGTAATATCCAAATTGTTTTTATTAGGCCTAAACTTAACTAAGTTTTTCAATTGGATTGAAAATAACTTAGAGGCGTAAGGATTGAGCTTAAATTCATAAGATGAATAAGGGTAAAGAGTTACCCACTCAATCATCCAAGAGTTACATGAGATGCAATTCGAAATATGTTTCCTACCTAAATAACCAAGGGTTGGGCGATCAGCCAAAGCTGACTCAACACTAGGCTAAATATGGATCTTGGCCCACTAGAAAAATCTTCCAATGGGATTTTTTATGATTCAGTGAGGGTATTTGTTTTCAATCAAAATAGTGGGAGACAACATATTTATTTAATGACCAAAATTTAAATATGTTTTAAATAGAAGTGATAGATTTGCATGTAATTTGTTTTAGAATAACCATGATATACCAAATATTGTTTTGTTGCAATCTGTCCTTTGGAAGGACACTTTATCTAAAAAAATGCCTAGATAGGTCTTAAGACTTAAGAATTATCTTCATTAAAGATGAAGCGGCAGTGTGTTATGTTTGGCTTATATATCATCTATGGTTAGGTCTTGAATACCCTATGGAGTCTGCATAAACTCTGAGTTGTAAAAGGCAATATGAATATGTGGGAGATATACGATATGATCGTATACAAACTTTATTAAGGCCAAGTTAGTCTGGAAGTCTAAAAGGTGATCAAGAAAGGAAATTGTTTCCAGTTTTAGCCAAAATAAGACATTGAAATAATTTGTCTAAAGAACTTAAAGGAGTCCAAAAGAAAGGGAAGTAAGACTTCCACTACAGGTCATGTTATAAAATTCAAGTTATTTTACTTCACAAACATTAGTATCAGATACTAGTAGTAGATCTCAAATTTTGAAAGATCAAGGAAGTAGATCACTTGTTAAGGGTGGAGAAATCTGTGTAAAATTGAGCAAAAGTTGCTACAATAAAGAGAAGATCTTTACCTATTGGGCTAGTTAGTGAACTAGACATTGTGCATATTGTTTCTTGTTAGACAAGAAATGTTTTTCTTATTATAAAATAACCTTATTTCTTCAAATGGATGTTGATGCACAATTGAGTAATGGATTCCACATCCTAAATCTCAAAACACCCATTTATAACAACTGCCAAAGTAGGTTAAAATAAGTGATTTTGAACCTTACTTACATGGTATTGTCTCCTAAGGCAAATGGATAAGAAAAACATTTTCTAAATACCATTAATGTGGTTATATGGACTCTTTTTGATTTTGGAATCAATGGAGACATGTAAATCTTATTTATTGGAGAGATAATTGAGACCTCATTCATTGAAAAGATGAGTAATCTATTATCTAATACATAACGATGTATGTGGGCCTATAGGAACAATAACTAGATATGTTTTTCAATACTTCAACATACTAATTGAAAAGTCAATGAGTATGGATTTATGTAACATAAGTTAGAAAGTCTTTGAAAAGTTCAAAGAATTCATAATAAAGTGAAAAACCAAATTGGCAAGACAATTAAAGCTCTTGATTAGATCAAGATAGCAAATAATTTGAGCTATAAGTTTGATAACTATCTAATAGAGTAAAAGATTACCTCTTAATTTATTCCTCATGGAATGCCTTAATAACATCTCTACGGGGAAAAGTCAAACCTTGTTGGACATAGTTTGATTATTGATTATTATCAAACATCTTTAACTCTTTCAACGTTCCTTTATTAACAAAATTTCCACACTTAACCATGTTCCATCTTAGACTTTCTTAAAGAAACCATATATGATATGGACTAGGAAGAAACCTAGTATGTCTTTACTAATAATTTGGAACTATAATGTTTCTATAGAGCATCCAACTCTGACAAGGTCAGATTCAAATTAGATAAATGTCTTCTGTGAGATACCCAAAGAAAGCTAAGGGTTATCAGTTCTACAATCCATCTAAGAATAAAAGGCTTGTTGCTTAGAATGTTGTATTCTTGAATAAGAGTACATCCCTTAAAGAATTAGTAGGAGGATGGTAGAACTTGAAGAAATTCAAGTATCACAAAGCATTTAAAAGTCAAGGATGGACTTGGAGCAGAAATCACAAAGTGTTGTGAAATCCTTAGCTCCGGTAGCACAAGACTTGCGTAAGATCAAATAGGATATGTCATCAAACCTGAAAGATATGGATATCTTATAAATCAGGAAGGAGGCATATTGCTAAATGACCAAGCTTCTTATGAAGAGGCCAATGCAAGTTTAGATTCTAAGACATGGCATAAGACCATGGGATTTGAAATGGGTTCCATGTATATTAACAAGGTATGAACCTTGGTTGACGCACCTAAAGGGTAAAACATATAGGATGCAAGTGGGTTTTCAAAAGGAAAACTAAACATGGATGGTAATAAAAGTACCTTTAAAAGCAAGATTAACAAAATTAAATTAGCTTAAAAACCATTTAGATCCTACTTATTGTAGAAGTATACCACCATTATGAGATATGGTAGATAGATGTCAAGATGGAAATCATCTTGAGGATGTGTATGTGACACAACCTAAAGGCCTTTTATGCCTAAAACATCTAGGAAGGTATGTGGACTGCAAATGTTCTATTTATGGACTAAAGCAAGCTTTTAGAAGCTAGAATCTTCATTAAAGAATGAAGATAAATCTTGTGGCTATAAAGGGTTAGTAACTACACAATTATAGTTCTAGTATTACATGCAGAAGACATGCTTCTTCTAGAACTAATAATATTCTCATTCTATAGTCAAGAGTATCCTTAAACACTTAAGAAGGACTAAGGATTTAATCTTGATAAATGGAAGATGAGCTCGTTGTAAAGGTTACATCGATGTCAATTTTTGATTAATTTGAAAGACTTAAGATTGCAATCAAAATATATGTGTTGTCAAGATGGTTACAATGTATGCTTGAAAGGTTCAAAGCAAGAAACAATCGTTGGTTCTACTAACAAATCTAAGTATTCTGCTATGATAAATTACAAAAGAAGTTAATTTACATTTAATCATTCCAAATGTTTTGTATCCTATGAGTTTCCACTGTGATGACAATGGAACCATAGAACAATATAAGGAAGTGGATTAATCCAAGCATATACTTAAATAGTTCCATCTTTGGAAGATGTGAAAATATGCAATATGCATACCAACAAAATTGTTGGGAACCCACTAGTAAAACCACTTACATAGTAAAAGCATAAGGGCACTGTAGACGTCATTGGGCATTAACCTTATCGGCTCTAAGTGCAAGTAGGAGATTGCTGGAAATATGCACTAAAAGCCTATATAGGTTGCATCATTTTGAATAAGTCATCTTTTATTGAATCATTTAACAATCTTTATTTATCCTTGGAGTAACAGGTCATATGAAAGTTATTCCTAAAATGTCCATAGTCAAGTATTTACGTGGGGACATGTAAATACATTAAGATTAGTGTGTGAGTGTACTGATGATCTGATCTCACAGATCATGGATATAAATGATATCAAGTCTTCACACGGGTACACATTAAGAGTAATGATGTACTGGACAGACCCACCATGAGAACGTTGCATGGATCGTTACATGAATGTCATAAACGATTCTCAATGTGATAATGGTATATGTAGTCCTTTGACCTGAAGTCACTATGATTCCTATATAAGGATTTTATTATTTTAATACAATCAAACGTCTTCTGTAATAAGAGGACTATAAAGGTTATGGTTAGGCAATGTACAAATTATGTAGAGGGATGTGAGTGATGTAGATGGGATTTGTCTCTCCCATGTGACAGGAGTGATATCTATAGGCCACTTAATGGAGTGAGACTATGGAAATGCATGGCCATGCTAGAAAGAATAAATATTGGATATTTAGATAAAGTCTACTCTGGTATCAAGTAAAATAAATTAGACCATACAAGGATGACACGACCATGCCTTGGGCCCAATTAGGATATCGTGACAATAGGAACAAACATATAAAATAATTATCACTTATAGGTTATGTTGTTAATAAATAATATTCAGACATAATGATGCATTGCTAGATGCTGCTCTTATTTTATATTAATAATAAGATAGTTTATTATTAATATAATCGAGTATTTTACCTACAGGGTCACACACATAGAGTAAGCCCATCAGAAAATAGCTTTTTATTTTAGTTGGACTAAAATAAGACTATTGGGCCTAACTCATTTAGAATGAGTAAGGAGCCCACTATTTAGAGAGCAAATTAGGTCAAACCTAAGCCTATAAATAGAGCATAAGATGCTCATAGGCGGCTACCCAAAAAGAGACACAAAATACACAAAAGTTGCAAAAGCTACACGCCGTCAAACTAGTATTTGGAAGGTGTAGCATTTCTGGTGGGAGTACTCGTGTAGACTCCTAAAGGACGAGGCTACAATTGCTTCGATATTCTTTAAGAGGTAATCCTAAAACGCAATTTTTTATGTGTCTTTGTCTTATGCTTTGAAACACGACGCTTTGCAAATCCTATGGGAATCCTTGTATTTCCGTTGCTCATACACTAGGGATTCCCTAACACATTCCACATAGACAGCGTAAGATATGTGGCACGCTGTCGTTGTTGGGTCAAATAAAAAGTTAAATTAATATAGTATAAGGTGAACAACCTTAGTCATCTCTTGAGGACCTTAGTTCAATTAGTTGCACTCAATTTAATTATAACAAAAGGGGGTTTATGTTGAGATTGAAAGGAAAATTAAGTGATTATATAATAGTACAAAAAGTAAATTTATGAGTAAGAATAATCAAATTTAGAAACAACCAACCCAAGGAATTAATAAATCTTTAGTTAACTAATCATTGATCATAAATATGATTAAATATAATTAATTTCTCAACCTTGAATCATTTGGAATCCCTAAATGATTATATTCTAGAAAATCTTTTAGAATTGAATTAATGAACTAATAAGAATAATCAATAGATATATTCTTATTAATTACTAAAATAACTTTAAAACCATAATTTGATTGAGTTAAGAAACTAAATAGAAATCTCTTATTTAGTGACTTAATCTTTGTTCTCAAATTGATTATTGATTAACCAACCAATATCAGTTTAGATTATAGATTGTTTAATTATATACCAATCGGTTATAAACTTAAATAATCTACCATCATAAGTGTTTGAGAAACAAAGAAAAGTAATTATCTACAATCAAAATATTAAGAGCAAGAACTCGAAGTTAACATAAAGAAAAATTAAATTCCTTGAGTTGATTTTAAAAGATTAAGCTTCCATGATAATTTTTAACAATGAAAGCTAATATTAAATTTACTATAACTTTGATTATAAAAGTAAATAACAAATAATAAAATTAACTTACTTGATATTGAGGAAGGGAAATGAAAACCATAACTTGAGGGATGGAATATAGAACAAAGAAATAAAGCAAGAGAAAGAACTAAAACTTAAGAAACTAAAGCAAAGATATAGAAATGTAATGAAAACTAAAGCATGTATTTCTTATGTATCTCTTATGTATCTTCCTTACAACTTCAAGCATCTATTTATAGGCAACATATCATGATACTATACATTTATTTTCTGATCATTAATGCATTTTTTCAACATTGGTGGGCTTGAAATTACAATAATTCAAAAGAAGATAATGGTAGGTGTTGAAATTCATTCTCCTCTTTATCTTCTCCACCTTGCAAGTCAAATATGACTATCTATATGGTCGAATTTTGCAAAACCTTAAACATGAAAGTTGTAGATCTCTGTCTTATTAAGAATTTGGCGTAAGAATAAGGTCATTTGGACATCTACAGCTCCAGATATGTATATTTTGGTGAACTATGTCAATGTTGGTGGGACACATGAGGGCTGATTGATTCAAGCTCCATTTCTTCATTTTTTTAGATGCAAAATAACCAAATTCGATCATCATGATGTAGGCCTCTATCTTAGCTTTCCATGGGCTCTAAGATTAGCCCATTTGGATCACAAAAACCCAAGTTATGGCCAAAACAAGGCAAGATACTCAAGATACATACAAAAAATGAAAATTGAACCATATATACATAATACTTCAATTTAACTAAACAACATAAAATTTAATTAAAATACTATTATTAAACATAGTAATTATATAATAAACCCTAAGTGTAAAACTATAAGAAGTGTATTGATGCTAAATCTCTGAGTCATTATTTTGATATGTAATTCTCAGAAGATTTACACTTTGGCAAGCGCACCAGTCATTAAAATTGTATTATATTTGATCGTCCCACAAGGATTGTGGTAAGTACCTCAATCTCAGACTAGTACAAGCTGAACCAACACAAGCACAGGAAGTTCATTCGGTTTTTGTTGTTTTAATGTTTTCTAGTTGTTTTTGTATTTCCAGAAACAGTGTTAAGATGAAATGTGAAAGGTGATTAATAGAAAATAGGTCAGGATTGCTTCGGTTCATAAATTCATCAAGAAACATGCAATTAAAGTATAATCAAACTTCATAATCCAGAGGACAATCCGCTTGTGGTTATTCCCTAATTCCTTAGGTGAAAAACACTAATCCTTAAGCATCGAACCTTAATTCCTTAAGTGCTCGATTAACCTAAGAATCTAATGCGAAATTGGAGGTTGAACTCTAACTATTCACCTAAATTGATTAGGCCTGAACTAGTTAGAAAACTGGAAGTTACCTAAGCTTCAACCATGATTCCTCACTGGCAAAGTTCTTCATCGGTTCTGGATTTGTCAATCCAGCAATTCAGATCCACTCCTCAGTTTGTTCGCCTCAGGATCTAGAAGTTGATTTCCTTGCTCACAGCTTCAAGATTCCATTGCTAACCTTCGCAATCCCAACCTTAGGGATTTAGAACTCCATCGACTTCGGTTCCATCGAAGGATTGTGGAACGTAATGGAGGAGAGGATTTAGAGAGAGAGAAAAAGAAAGTAGCAAGATGTTGGAAATGGAAAATGAATTGTATTCGATGTACTCTGTTTTCTGGTTATGTTACAGAATATGTACAAGCATATATATAAGCATCTACCTAACTAACGAACTTAACTAATCACTACGAAAGCTAAGTTAATAATTAAACTAACTAACTAATTACATAATTACGGAATAACTAACTAATTACAGCTCAGCTCTTAACAAATTACAGCTCATCATTAGCTAATCACAGTGCAGCACTAGCTAATAACAGCTCAACACTTAAATTACTAAGGTGCAGAAGTAGGAACGAAGGCAGCAGGAAACAACACTGGTACCGAGTGTCTTCTGGAGGGAACAATCAGTGTTTTAAATAACAGCCTTCTCGCTTGAGCGAACTTGGCTCTCGCTTGGGCGAGCTTGCGATTTGTACTGCAGTATTGCTTTCTCGCTTTAAGCGTTATGGAAAAGCTTGGGCGAGGGGTGATGTTTTGGAGTCACGCTTAAGCGAACTTGCTCGCTTGAATGAAATTTGACTCGCGCTTAAGTGAATTTAACTCTCGCTTGAGCGAATTAATTATTCAATCAGCATTCTGAAGTTGACGCTTGGGTTCTTCATTCAATATTCGGTTCCCTGTTCTATTTTGGAGTCGGTATCTTGGGAGTCTTTTAAGTTGGACTTTTATTAATTCCTTCCGATCAACCTTTTGGGAAGTGTTTTCAGTCAGCCTCTTTGAAGTCTCACTCAGTTTGGGCTTTTGGACTCTTTTCAGTCGGATTTGTGAAGTCTCACTCGGATTTTCCAAATCTCGCTCGGCTTTTTCCTTTCAGCTTGAGCGCTCTTTTTCCTGCACCAATAAACAACTAATTTGCCCAGCGTTTGTTCACTGATTGTCCAGTATTTGTATGCTGGGTTAATGAAAACTCAATTTCTTAACTAATTACTGTTTTTAATCAGTTTCTTACATAAATTAAGCACTTTTGAAATAATTAAATAAATTATAAATTATAAGCAATTAATTAAATAATAAGGCTAAACTAATCACTAAACAATGAATTAAGTCAAATAAAAGGCAGAATAATTAAGTCTTTTCAAGACTTATCACATCCCCAAACTTAAAACTTGCTTGTCCTCAAGCAAATATTCAGATTAATTAACTATCAAGCTGTTATTCTACCCGAAAATGTGAGATACATGGCTATTAAGAAGTGAAAGAAATAAGTGAAAAGATGGTACCTTTCTTAGGAATTAGAAGGTGTGCCTTTTCGTCTTCAACCAAAGTTTCAGCGTAGGAATTTAGGGTTTGTACACTAAAGGGTTTTTATACTGTTGAAGTCACTACCCAAGAAATGCGTAAGTACGCTCCATCTTCATTTATTACTTTATCATTATTATTATTATTATTATTATTATTATTATTATTATTATCATTATTATTATTATTATTATTATTATTATTATTATTATTTTATATGATATTTCAATAGGCACTCTCACTCGGCTCACATACTAAATAGATGGAAGACCGAGTGAGACTGGGAAGAGATACCGAGTGGATTCACAAAAAACGAGTGACAGTGAGGGTGGATGAAAAAGAACGAGTGGAAGGAAGAACAAATGAAAAGGAACGAATGAAAACAAATTCCGGGTAAATGGGACGAGTGAAAGATATACTGACCGGATGAAGGCGATAAGTAAATGAAAGAGTGAGTGGAAGAACAAATGGAAGAACAACGCGTGAATGAATGAACAGGATCCTGTGTGAATGAAAACTGAATGGAAATGATCCTGAGTGAATGAAGGACGAATGGATACAAAAACAAGTGAAAGAATGAATGCATGAAGTAGAGTGCAAAAGAGACGAGTAAACAACTGCAGTGAAATACGAGTGAACAGAAAAATGAGTGGGAGAAAGAACGAATAAAAGTAAGACCGAGCGAAAGAAAGAACGAGTGGAAGAATGACAGAGTGAATGAAGGACGAGTGAAATAGAGTGACCGAATGAATGAAAACCGAGTGGGAGAGACAAGTACAAATTATACCGAGTAGATGAAGATCCGAATGAAAAATGATGTGAAAGATCCGAAAGTCAGAATGAAATGGAGTGACTGAGTGAGAAAGACGAGTGGATGAAAAAGAAAAATACAGAGAGGTATGTGAGAAAACTGAGAAAGAATTTAGGTGGAACGAAACAACGAGTGAATGAATACCGAGTGGATTATACCGGGTAAGAATGAAAAATGAATGAATGACCAATAAGTGGGCGTAAGAACGGAAAAACGAGTAAAATAAAGTGAAAGAGTAAATGCATAACTGCAGAGAGAGAGTGATGAGTGATGAGTGAATGGTATATCTAGCGGATGGAACACCGAGTGGATGTACACGAGTGAGAAACAAAACAAGAAGAAGATAAACTGAGTGGATAACTGAACAACTACAGGGGAAGCTGCGTGAATGAAAATACTGAGTGGATAACGGATTGAGAAAAACACAGATGAAGCGTTCATGAAATAATGAGTGAAAAAAAATACCGAGTGGAAGAAAGATGAAAGACGGAAGACCGAGTGAACATAAGATTGACAAAAAAATATACTGATTGAATAGGAGACTAATTGATACAAAGATAACTGTGATAAGTGAGGAATCCGAGTGATAAAAGGCGGACTGAAATAAGTCACCCTTCATCATCTGACCTATTTATTAAATTAACGATCAGAAATCATTTATTAAAGTCTCCCCTTTTATTCACATCAAAATTGGGAGTTTATTGAATACTAACGAGTGAAGAGTTTCCAGTCGGAAAAAGGGTTAAGAATGAATAACAATGATCCGAGTGTACCACTCTCGCTCAAGCTCAGTAAACTTTCGCTTAAGCGCGAAACAGCAGCAGAAGCTTCTCGCCTAAGCTACAAGTGCTTTGCCTGAGCGGAATGGAAGAATCAGGATCGGACTCCCTTCTTTAAAACTTCACAAATTTTATTCAAATTTTATTCACAAACTCTTTAGTTTTCTTTTTATTAATTCCGACACAAAACACAAAATGGAACACTCGGAACTTAGGGCTGCCTCCCTAGAGCGCTTCTTTAAGGTCACTAGCTTGACCTTCTAGCATCTAGGAAGATGCCTGCAACAGCAAGGAGGTTTTCTGCCTATTAAACTCTCCTCCAAAGTAGAGTTTGAGTCGCTGGCCATTCACCTTAAAAATCCGATCGGTGGTCGGGTCTTTCAGCTCAACTACACCATGAGGAAAAACCTCATTTACAAGAAAAGGTGTCGACCACTTAGATCTGAGCTTTCCAGAAAAGAGTCTCAGTCGGGAATTGAATAATAAAACCTGATCACCCTTTTGAAACTCCTTCTTATTGATCCACTTATCGTGTCACCTCTTTGTTTTCTCCTTATAAAAGGAGGTACTTTGATAAGCGTTGAGTCGGAACTCCTCTAGTTCATGGAGTTTCAAAACTCTTTCTTCCTGGGATTGGTCAAAATCCATGTTTAATAGCTTTGTGGCCCACCACGCCTTATGTTCCAACTCCAAAGGGAGATGGCATGCCTTACCATAGACTAACTGATAAGGGGACATGCCAATCGGAGTTTTAAAGGCTGTCCTGTAGGCCCACAAGGCATCATCTAATTTTACCGACCAATCTTTCCTAGATTTCCCAACCACTTTCTCTAAAATTCTCTTAATTTCTCTATTTGACAGCTCAACTTGTCCACAAGTTTGTGGATGGTATGGAGTAGATATCTTATGTAAAACTTCATAGTGCCGCAGGGCTTTTTCCATTATTTTATTACAAAAATGTGAACCCCCATCACTAATGAACACTCTCAGAACTCCAAACCTAGAGAAAATGTTCTTCTTTATGAACCTAAGCACCACATGTGCATCATTGGTTCTGGTCGGGATTGCCTCCACCCATTTGGAGACATAATCTACAGCAACAAGTATATATTCGTTGGAGAACGACTTTGGAAATGGTCCCATAAAGTCGATACCCCAGACATCAAATAATTCCACGACTAAAATGTTTGTCAAAGGCATGCCGGCTTTAGCAGAGAGACCTCCCCTCCTTTGATATTTATCACACCTTTTGACATACACTTTAGCATCCTGAAAGATAGTCGGCCAATAAAAGCTACTCTGTAAAACCTTTGCTGCTGTACGGGAGGCACCATGATGTCCTCTATAATAGGAGTCGTGGCAATGCCACAAGAGCCTTTCTTGCTCAGATTCAGGCACACATCGCCTGATCACTCCATCTACTCCTATTTTATACAGAAATAGATCATCCCAAAGGAAGGTTTTACTATCATGAAAGAATTTTTTCTTCATTTGGGATGTCTAGCCGTTAGGTACCACCGAGGCACTTTTGAAGTTGGCCATATCAGCATACCATGGCCCGGTGATAATTACCATCTACCTCTCGTCTGGAAATTCTTCTTTTATCAAAACAGAATCTAATTCACCTTCCAGACGAGACAGTTGATCGGCAACTGAGTTCTCTACTCTTTTTTGTCTCTTATTTCTAAGTCAAACTCCTGGAGTAAAAGAACCCACCTGATCAGTCTTGGTTTAGATTCTTTCTTAGCTAGTAAGTACTTGATTGCCGAGTGATCTGTATATACAATGACCTTAGCACCAATCAAGTAAGCACGAAATTTATCAAATGCATACACCACAGCAAGCATTTCTTTTTCAGTAGTCGTGTAATGTATTTGATTTTCGTTCAGCACTTTACTAGCATAATAAATTACATGAGTTAATTTTCCTTTTTTCTGACCCAGCACAGCTCCGACTGCAAAGTCACTTGCATCACACATTAATTCAAACGGTAAAGACCAATCGGGTACTGCAAGGATCGGAGCTGAAGTCAAACTTTGTTTCAATTTTTCAAAAGCCTTGACATAATTTTCATTAAACACAAACACATGATCTTTTACGAGCAAGTCGGTCAAAGGCTTAGCTATTTTTGAAAAATCTTTTATAAATCTTCTGTAGAAGCCAACACATCCTAGAAAACTCCTCACTCCTTTCACATTGATCGGAGGAGGAAGTTTTTCAATGATTTCTATCTTGGCTCTATCCACTTGAATGCCCTCAGCAGAGATTGTGTGGCCAAGGACTATCCCTCCCTTAACCATAAAATGACACTTTTCCCAGTTAAGGACAAGGTTAGCCTCCTGGCATCTCACCAACACCTTAGATAGGTTGCTGAGGCATGAATCAAAACTACTACCAAAGACAGAGAAATCATCCATGAATACTTCAATGAATTTCTCCACCATGTCCCCAAAGATTGCCAGCATACACCTTTGAAAGGTTGCTGGGACGTTGCACAAACCGAATAGCATGCGCCTATAGGCAAAAATTCCATATGGACAGGTGAATGCTGTCTTCTCTTGATCTTTTGGGTCAACCACAATTTGGTTATAACCTGAGTAACCATCAAGGAAGCAGTAGTATTCATGACCCGACAGTCTCTCAAGCATCTGGTCAACAAACGGTAAGGGAAAGTGGTCTTTCCGAGTGAAGTCATTCAGCCTTCTATAGTCTATACACATTCTCCATCCTGTGGTCGGTCTAGTAGCTATGACTTCACCTTTTTCATTTTTAACAGTTGTCATCCCTCCTTTCTTGGGCACCACTTGGATCGAACTGATCCAAGCGCTATCCAAGATAGGATAGATGATTCCTGCATCAAGAAGCTTGACCACCTCTTTCCTGACAGCCTCTTTCATTATGGGGTTCAATCTGCGTTGTGGCTGAACTACAGGGGAATAATCATCCTCCATCAGAATTTTGTGCATACAAAATGATGGACTGATTCCCTTCAAATCAGAAATATTCCAGCCAATCGTAGATTTGTGTGTCTTTAAAACCCCTATTAATTTGTCAACATCCTCTTCTTTTAAGTCAGCATTAATAATGACATGATGTGTTTCGTCCTCTCTCAGAAAAACATATTTCAGATGAGAAGGCAAAGGTTTTAAATCATATTTTGCTTCAGAAACTTTCTTTCCTTTCTCAACTTCAGTAATTTTCAAATCATTTTTCTTTTCTTTTTCAAAATCACCTACTTCCAATACTTCCAGAAGGTTCAACATTTCGGAGTGAGAGTCATTTAACTCCTCAGTCTCGGAGTCAAAGTCATCCTCCAAAAAGGTTCGTAATACCTCTTCTTCAGTTTTTAAAAACATTGGAGTCTTGTAACTTTTAATTTCTTTAATCATTAAGCAATCCATCCTTTCAGTTGGATGTTTCATGGAATTGAAGACATTAAAAGTTACCTGCTCCTCCTAAACTCTCAGCATGAGTTCACCCTTTTCTACATCAATCAATGCTCTGCCTGTAGCTAGAAAGGGTCTGCCTAAGATCAAAGGAATCTCTCGATCAGCCTCCATATCCAACACTATAAAATCTGCTGGAAAGATAAATTTGTCTACCTTAACTAACAGGTCTTCTAGCATCCCCTGGGGATATTTAATGGACCTGTCAGCCAACTGCAAAGACATGCGAGTCGGTTGCAGGTCATTAATTCCCAATTTTTTCATCAAAGATAGAGGCATCAGATTTATACTAGCTCCTAGGTCACAAAGAGCACTTCCTACATGAATATCCCCAATTTCACATGGTATTGTAAAAGATCCAGGATCTTCTAGCTTTTGAGGAAGTTTCTTTTGGATGATTGCACTGCACTCTTGAGTGGGAGCAATCATTTCATCCCCCTTAAGCTTCCTCTTCTTAGACAACAGTTCTTTCAAAAATTTTGCATAGGAAGGCATCTCCTGCAATGCCTCGGTAAAAGGGATATTCATGTGAAGTTTCTTGAATACATCTAAGAATCTAGCAAACTTTTGCTCTTCTATTTGCTTTTTAAACCTATGTGGAAATGGAGGATTCCTCAGTTTTTCAAGAGTCAGCTTAGAAGCTTCCTCCAGAATCAGATCAACCTTTTTCTTTTTCTTTTGGTGGACTTTATTTTCTTTTTCTTTTTCTGTTTCATTTTCATTTTCAGCTTCATTATTAACCTGCTCAGTTTCTTGCACTATTTCTTTTTCTTTATCTTTTTCTGAGTTTATTTCCTGACTCGGAGGTGGAGAAAGAATTTTTCCACTCCTAGTGGTTATAGCCTTGCAATGTTCCCTTGGATTTACCTCAGTATCTCCAAGGAAATTGCCTGCTTGCCTCTCAGCTAATTGCTTAGAAAGCTGTCCGACTTGATTTTCTAGATTTCTTATGGACGCTTCCTGATTTTTAAAACTGGCCTGAGTGGCCTAGATGAACTGAGAAAGTACATTCTCAAGTTCTGACTTTTCTTTAATAGGAGGGTGAGAAGGTTGTTGTGGTCTATTTGTGGGTTAATTTTGTGGAATGTTCTGATTTAAATGTGGACCTTTCTGCCAGGAAAAATTGGGGTGATTCCTGTAATTAGGATTAAAGGAATTAGAAGGATAATTCCTTTGATATTGTTACTGCCCCATATAGGTCACTTGCTCGGAAGGCACATTTGGATCACACATTCCATTTTCATGGTCTCCACCACAAAAGTCATAACTTATCATAGAAACTTGACTTGGCTTTTGGAGTTCTGAAATCTGTATGCTTAGTTTCTCCAAAGCCTGAGTCATCAGCTTACTTTGAGCCAGATAAGCATCTTGTGCTTCTAGTTCTAATATCCCTTTCTTAGGGACTTGGCTCCTCTCACTAATCAGACATTCATTAGAAGCCATAACGTCAATCAGCTCTATGGCTTCTTTTACAGTTTTAGTTGTTAATGAGCCTCCAGCCGAGGCATCAATCAGGACCCTGATAGCTGGCCTGACACCATTATAGAAAATAGTGACTTGTTGCATATCAGAGATCTGATGATGAGGACATCTCCTCAAACTCTCTTTATACCGATCCCATGCTTCCATCAAAGATTCACCTTCTCTTTATTGGAAACACGTGATTTCATTGTGCAACTTCGCATTTTTAGAAGGAGGAAAATACTTAATCAAAAATTTTCTTTGCAAGTCCTCCCAAGTGGAAATACTGCCTCTCGGTTGACTCTACAACCAGGCTTTAGCTCGGTCCCTCAGAGAAAACGGAAACAATCTCAGTCGGATTGCCTCTTCAGGGACTCCGTTCATTTTTACTGTATCACAAATTTGGAGGAAGGTTACTAGATGCAAATTTGGATCCTCAACCTCACTTCCTCCGAACTGTTCATTTCTTACCAACTGCAGTAAAGCTGGTTTAAGTTCAAAATTATTTGCTGAAATCGGTGGCCTAAGGATACTAGATTGCGATCCTTCTTCAGTCGGCCGGGAGTAGTCACCTAGTGTAACTCTCCTCTGTTCCATTTCTTTTTGTTCTTTTTACTTTTTCTCTTTTCTCAGTTTACGTTCTAACAAGTCGATATCAGGATCAAAGAAGAAAGGCTCTCCTCTATTCCTTGACTGCATACAACAAATGTTAAACACAAGAACAATTCACAGCTACGACTACAGCTACACGAAAACAAACAACTACTACTACTAAAAACAAAAATCAAACTACATATTAAATGCAAACAAAAGTAAACGGTTCAGTCTAGTACCGGTCCAAGGATTGTTGATATTACTCAATAGTCCCCGGCAACAGCGCCATTAACTTGATGCTAAATCTTTGAGTCATTATTTTGATATGTAATTCTCAGAAGATTTACACTTTGGCAAGCGCACCAGTTGTTAAAATTGTATTATATTTGATCGTCCCACAGGGATTGTGGTAAGTACCTCAATCTCAAACTAGTACAAGCTGAACCAACACAAGCACAGGAAGTTCATTCGGTTTTTGTTGTTTTAATGTTTTCTAGTTGTTTTTGTATTTCCAGAAACAGTGTTAAGATGAAATGTGAAAGGTGATTAATAGAAAATAGGTCAGGATTGCTTCAGTTCACAAATTCATCAAGAAACATGCAATTAAAGTATAATCAAACTTCATAATCCAGAGGACAATCCACTTGTGGTTATTCCCTAATTCCTTAGGTGAAAAACACTAATCCTTAAGCATCGAACCTTAATTCCTTAAGTGCTCGATTAACCTAAGAATCTAATGCGAAATTGGAGGTTGAACTCTAACTATTCACCTAAATTGATTAGGCCTGAACTAGTTAGAAAACTGGAAGTTACCTAAGCTTCAACCATGATTCCTCACTGGCGAAGTTCTTCATCAGTTCTGGATTTGTGAATCCAGCAATTCAGATCCACTCCTCAGTTTATTCGCCTCATGATCTAGAAGTTGATTTCCTTGCTCACAGCTTCAAGATTCCATTGCTAACCTTCGCAATCCCAACCTTAGGGATTTAGAACTCCATCGACTTCGGTTCCATCGAAGGATTGTGGAACGTCATGGAGGAGAGGATTTAGAGAGAGAGAAAAAGAAAGTAGCAAGATGTTGGAAATGGAAAATGAATTGTATTCGATGTAATCTGTTTTCTGGTTATGTTACAGAATATGTACAAGCATATATATAAGCATCTACCTAACTAACGAACTTAACTAATCACTAGGAAAGCTAAGTTAATAATTAAACTAACTAACTAATTACATAATTACGGAATAACTAACTAATTACAGCTCAGCTCTTAACAAATTACAGCTCATCATTAGCTAATCACAGCGCAGCACTAGCTAATAACAACTCAACACTTAAATTACTAAGGTGCAGAAGTAGGAACGAAGGCAGCAGGAAATAGCACTGGTACCGAGTGTCTTCTGGAGGGAACAATCAGTGTTTTAAATAACAGCCTTCTCGCTTGAGCGAACTTGGCTCTCGCTTGGGCGAGCTCGCGATATGTACTGCAGTATTGATTTCTCGCTTTAAGTGTTATGGAAAAGCTTGGGCGAGGGGTGATGTTTTGGAGTCACGCTTAAGCGAACTTGCTTGCTTGAACGAATTTTGACTCGCGCTTAAGCGAATTTAACTCTCGCTTGAGCGAATTAATTATTCAATCAGCATTCTGAAGTTGACGCTTGGGTTCTTCATTCAATATTCAGTTCCTTGTTCTATTTTGGAGTCGGTATCTTGGGAGTCTTTTAAGTCAGACTTTTATTAATTCCTTCCGATCAACCTTTTGGGAAGTCTTTTCAGTCAGCCTCTTTGAAGTCTCGCTCAGTTTGGGCTTTTGGACTCTTTTCAGTCGGATTTGTGAAGTCTCACTCGGATTTTCCAAATCTCGCTCGGCTTTTTCCTTTCAGCTTGAGCGCTCTTTTTCCTGCACCAATAAACAACTAATTTGCCCAGCGTTTGTTCACTGATTGTCCAGTATTTGTACGCTGGGTTAATGAAAACTCAATTTCTTAACTAATTACTGTTTTTAATCAGTTTCTTATATAAATTAAGCACTTTTGAAATAATTAAATAAATTATAAATTATAAGTAATTAATTAAATAATAAGGCTAAACTAATCACTAAACAATGAATTAAGTCAAATAAAAGGCAGAATAATTAAGTCTTTTCAAGACTTATCATGTATTAAAATTGATTTATCAATATGCCATGGATGCAATACAAATCAAGTGCATTTTCACACTATGCATCCTAATACCACTTCACAATCAACCATTCACCACTACCACTTAGTGGATTTCAATATTCTCAATATCCTTAAGCTTTACCAACCCTCATTGGACTTATACACAACAATAGTTAATGGCAATAACATTTATCAATTCATATATACATATTTGGGATACTTCACATCATTGATTTCAATTTAAAACATGGTCTCAAACCATCATGACATATTTCATTAACATTTTCAGTATAATATCATATTCATCATCCTAAACACATGCCACATAACATCAATCATTCTAAATGCACTCAAATCATGAAATCATCACATCATCCACCTAAGCAATCATCAAACACAATCATATATACATATTTTCATATCATCAATGGATGAAATCATGCATTTAGAATAGTTACCCCCTCCTACCTCAAGAGAAGTAGTAATCAACGCGGTCCGATGGTCCGGCCTCGTCAATGGGGTTGTTTCCTACATTATACAATATACCACACAATTATTTTCTATTCAACCACCAAGACTTAATGTTCATATTCATTTACTTGGTGTTTATATCACTTTAAATTCTTAAACCTTATTTATTTCATTAATTCCACCACAACCACCATGCGTTAGGTGTCCAAATTCATTATTATGCATTATTAATATCAAACCCATTAATGGGTTCCCACATTGATGGTTCTTAACAACCATCATCAACTATTAAGCTTCATTAATGGCCATTCACCATTAATAACATCATTTCACCTCACCAATAACAATTATCTAACACAATAAATACTTTGTCACTCTTATTTCATATCTCCTCCAAATCCTAGGGTTAGGGTTTCTCTAAAACCCAACAACACTCATTAATACCCATTTATTCTTCATCACCTTCCAACCATACATTCATCTTCCTCATAAAAGCTCATATTTATGGCAACCCATCTTAGTATTTACACATTTATGGCTTCTCTACACAACCCATATTCATTAAATCACTTTACCAACATCAAAACCCAAAAACCCATAGTTCATACTCTTGAGAAATAGCAAGAGTTTACCTTAAGAGAAGAAGGGAGTGGGTTTTCCAAGAGAGGGAATGTTGCACATGAAAATAAGAAGAGAGGGGGAAACTTCAAGTTCCAAGCTCTCCTTGCAAGCTCCAAGAAATAAAAATGGCAAGGAGAAGAAGGTACACAATCCCAAGAATTTTTGAGAGGAGAATAGATGAAGAAGGAATGAGGAAGAAGAAGAAAAGAGTGTTTGCCAACCTAGTCTCAGGAGCCAACGAAAATGTTAAGGAAGAATGAAGGCTTTTGGCTCTAATTTTATTCCTCAAACTAATATTTCATCGTTTTACCACCAACAGGATCTTTGTTTGGGTTCAATACTTTATCTAAAAATTATTTCGAATACATATTCGGATTCCCAATAATATCCTTAACAGCCTTAACCAATATCATCCTAATCGAAGATACTTAGTCTGATACCTATATTTTAATCGGGCATAAATTCCTAATAATATCCTTAACAACCTTGACCAATATCATTCTACTCTTTGAGCAAGAACAACTCCTAATGCATAATTTGATGCATCACACATAAGTTCAAATGGAAGTGACCAATCTGGTGCCTGGATGATAGGAGTTATAGTTAAAGCTTTCTTTAAGCAATCAAAAGCCTCTTTACATTTGTCATTAAAGTCAAATGTTATATTTTTTTATAGTAAGTTAGAAAACGGAAGGGCTATCTTACTAAAGTTTTTTATAAACCTTCTATAGAAACCTGCATGACCAAGAAAAGAATAAATATCTCACACATAAAAAGGATAAGGTAATTGAGAAATTACATCAATTTTTGTAGGATCTACTTCTATGCCTTTTTTAGATACTACATGGCCTAAAACTATTCCTTCTTCTACCATGAAGTGGCATTTCTCATAATTAAGAACAAGGTTAGTTTCAATGCATCTATGTAATACTTTATCTAGAATATTTAAGCAAGCATCAAATGATGAACCATATACTGTGAAATCATCCATAAATACTTCCATGTAATTTTTAAGAAAATCAGCAAAGATACTAATCATGCATCGTTGAAAGGTACCAGGGGCATTGCATAAGCCAAAAGGCATCCTCCTATAAGTAAAAGTGCCAAAAGGACATGTAAATATTGTTTTTTCTTGATCTTCTGGTGCAATATAAATTTGGAAGTAACCTAAAAATCCATCTAGAAAGCAGTAATGTGACTTACCTGCCAGTCGTTCCAACATTTGATCAATGAATGGTAAAGGAAAATGATCCTTTTGGGTTGCTTTGTTAAGTTTCCTGTAATCAATGCATACTCACCAACTATTTTGGATTCTGGTAGGAATTAGTTCATCATTTTCATTTTTAACCACTGTAATTCTAGACTTTTTGGGAACCACTGTACAGGGCTGACCCAAGTGCTATCTGATATAGGGTAAATGATGCCAGCTTGTAATAATTTTGTTACCTCTTTTTTAACTACATCAAGGATCTGAGGATTAAGTCTTCTTTGTGGTTGTCTTACTGGTTTAACTTATTCCTCTAATAGAATTCTATGCATACACATGGATGGGCTAATACTTGGGATATCTGCCAAAGTCTAACCAATTGCTTTCTTATGCTTCCTAATAATCTGCAACAACCTTGTTTCTTGATCAACATTTAATTTGTTAGAAATAATCACTGGAAGATTCTTATCTTCCTCTAAATATGCATACTTTAAATGTTCAGGAAGAGGTTTTAACTCTAACATGGGAGGCTGCATTATTGAAGGAATCAATTTGGTTGAATTTGTCTCAGCAACTTGTACTTCAACATAATCAGATATATTTGTAACTACTTGAATCAAATTATTACACTCTCATTCTTTTGAAACAACATCTGGAACTATATTTTCTGTTTTAAGGGAGTATGGATCATTATTA
Organism: Clitoria ternatea; assembly: GCA_037962975.1. NCBI lineage: Eukaryota > Viridiplantae > Streptophyta > Magnoliopsida > Fabales > Fabaceae > Clitoria > Clitoria ternatea. Next base: position 54,863,766 of record CM075671.1, read on the forward strand.
TCATTAAGCAGATATTTCTCAATTTCAGCACACACATTGCATTGATGAGAATCCATGCATGAATCACAAACAAATAAATCACAAAAATCAGACAATACAGGAAAATCAACATAATCAAACAACTTAATAATATTATCATCAACTAAATCAGTTATTAAGTCAATTTGAAAAACAGAATGATCCTCAATAGGATGCTTCATAGCATCTAAAATGTTGAATCTAACCACACTATCTCCAAATTCCATAGAAAGTGTTCCTGCATGCACATCTATCTTTGTTCTAGCTGTTTTTAAGAATGGTCTACCTAAAATTATTGGAGCTTTATTGGTGGAATTCTCACTTTCCATATCTAGAACATAAAAATCTGCAGGAAAAATTAAATCATTAACTTTAACAAGGACATCTTTAATAATTCCTGCAGGATGTGCAGAGCTTGAATTTGCTAATTGTATAACCACACCTGTAGTTTGCAAAGGTCTAAGGGAAAGTGAAGTAAATACAGTCATACGCATAACATTAATAGATGCACCTAAGTCTAGCATGGCATTTTCAAATTTGTTATTGCCTATTATGCATGGAATGGTAAACGTCCCAGTGTCCTTACATTTTTCTGGTATATGTGACAAAGGTTTCTCAATTAATGTAGACACATTTCTACTTATGTTAATCCTTTCATTGCCTTTTAGTCTTCTTTTATTAGTGCATAGTTCTTTAAGGAATTTGGCATATCTTGGGATTTGCTTGATGGCTTCTAATAAAGGTATACTTACCTCTACTTTTCTAAATGTTTCCAAGATCTCTTCATCTATTTTCTTATTTTGTATAGATTTTTGTCTTTGTGGAAATGGAAGAGGGATATGTTGTTTATCAGGACCAGCTGTAGAAGGAGGATTTGTAAGAGATATATCATTACTATTATTACTTGAACTATCTAAAACTCCTTCTGCATGTTTTTCTGTGACAACAGTATTTTCAGTTTGTTGTTGTTTTTCTGGTCCATGGATAGCTTTACCAGATCTTAAAGTAATTGCACTTATATTTTTAGGATTGACAATTATCTGAGCGGGCAACTTATCTGAACCTTGAGACTGTAAATGGTTTAAAGATGTAGCCAATTAACCAATCTGATTTTCAAGAGTCTGAATTATAGCCTCAGTTCTTTTTTGAAAGTTCAAATTATCTACTGACATTTGCTTTATCAATTCCTCCAAATTTGATTTCTCAGTGGAAGGTGCAACTATTTGTTTAGCTTGTTATTGAATATGAGGAGGTTGATAAGGTCTGCTTGGTCTAGTATTTGCCTGAAAAGGTGCATGAGGTTGTTGTGAAGAATTACCCCATCTTAAATTAGGGTGATTCCTCAAACCAGGATTATATCTGTTAGAAGAAAGATCATAATTATTATGTTGTTGTTGTGGTCTGTTATTGTATAAGTTGGCAGCACATACTTGAGGATTTTCATCGGGAATCTTAGCTTCCTGCAATGTAGGACAACAATCGGTATAATGATCTAATGAAGTACAAATAGAACATATCTTAGCAAGGGTTGCAGGTTGTTGTTTTTGACACACAATAATATTTTTCATAAGTGTTGCTAGTTCAGCAAATTTACTTTCCCATTTTTTATCTCCATCATTAGTAGTTTCAATTTCATGGACTCCTCTAATTACTACAGAATTATTTCTAGTGGCATGTTATTGAGCATTAGCAGCCATATTCTCAATTAAAGTTTTTGCTGCATTTGTAGTTTTATTTTGCAAAGCACCACCACTAGCTGCATCAACCAAAGTTCTATCCATTGGATTAAGACCTTCATAGAAATATTGTATGAGAAGTTGGTCCGTAATTTGGGGATGGGGACAACTAGCACACAATCTTTTAAATCTTTCCCAGTATTCATAAAGATTTTCCCGGTCATGTTACCGGATGCCACATATTTCTTTTCTAATTGAGGAAGTTCTTGAAGCGGGGAAAACTTTTTCAAGAAACATTTTCTTTAGGTCATCCCAACTTGTAATGGAGCTAGGAGGAAGGTAAAATAACCAATCCTCAGCGATATCTGCTAGGGAGAAAGGAAAAGCTTTAAGTTTTACATGTTCTTCTGAAACCCCTTCAAGTTTCATGGTAGAGCAAAGGATATGAAATGCTTTTAAGTGTTTCTGAGGATCTTCACCTGCACGACCATGAAACTTTGGTAACAAATGAACTAAACCAGTTTTAAGCACAAAAGGAACATCTTCCTCAAGATATAAGATGCATGATGTTTGATTAGTGACATCTGGTGTAGCTAGTTCTTTTAATGACTTTTCAGCCATGTTATACAAATACTCAGAAGTTGAAGGTTTAGTTTCACTACTTATGCTATTAGCTAGAATATTATTATTATTATTATTATTATTATTATTATTATTATTATTATTATTATTATTATTATCTAATAGTTTCTTAGATGATCTAACTAATTGATGAAATGTTCTATCTATTTCAGGATCAAAAGAATATAGTGGTTCGGGATTAGATAGTCATACACAATACATCTACATATATTGTAACAAAATACTACAACTATGTAATAAAAGGAAAAAGTTATCATTTTAATTATGAAATGCTTAGAACATATATTTAAAAATTTAAAGATTTTTTAAAATTTAAATTTTTTTCAATGGTTGAAAATGAGATTACTAGAAAATAAATAAGAATATAATAAAGTAGATTTTTTTTAAAATTTTTTTTATATGCTCACATTCAATCAAACCTGAATATCTTCAACACACCTACAAAAAAATGTAAAACATATTAGGTAATTGAATGCAAATAATTAGGACCAAAGGTCCCCGGCAACGGCGCCAAATTTGACACGCTGTCGTTGTCGGGTCAAGTAAAAAGTTAAATTAATATAGTATAAGGTGAACAACCTTAGTCGTCTCTCGAGGACCTTAGTTCAATTAGTTACACTCAATTTAATTATAACAAAGGGGGGTGTGTGTTGAGATTGAAAGGAAAATTAAGTGATTATATAATAGTGTAAAAAGTAAATTTATGAGTAAGAATAATCAAATTTAGAAACAACCAACTCAAGGAATTAATAAATCTTTAGTTAACTAATCATTCATCATAAATATGATTAAATATAATCAATTTCTCAACCTTGAATCATTTGGAATCCCTAAATGATTATATTCTAGAAAATCTTCTAGAATTGAATTAATGAACTAATAAGAATAATCAATAGATATATTCTTATTAATTACTAAAATAACTTTAAAACCATAATTTGATTGAGTTAAGAAACTAAATAGAAATCTCTTATTTAGTGACTTAATCTTTGTTCTCAAATTGATTATTGATTAACCAACCAATATCAGTTTAGATTATAGATTGTTTAATTATATCCCAATCGGTTATACACTAAAATAATCTATCATCATAAGTGTTTGAGAAACAAAAAAAAGTAATTATCTACAATCAAAATATTAAGAGCAAGAACTCAAAGTTAACATAAAGAAAAATTAAATTCCTTGAGTTGATTTTAAAAGATTAAGCTTCCATGATAATTTTTAACAATGAAAGCTAATATTAAATTTACTATAACTTTGATTATAAAAGTAAATAACAAATAATAAAATTAACTTACTTGATATTGAGGAAGGGAAATGAAAACCATAACTTGAGGGATGGAATATAGAACAAAGAAATAAAGCAAGAGAAAGAACTAAAACTTAAGAAACTAAAGCAAAGATATAGAAATGTAATGAAAACTAAAGCATGTATTTCTTATGTATCTCTTGTGTATCTTCCTTACAACTTCAAGCATCTATTTATAGGCAACATATCATGATACTATACATTCATTTTCTGATCATTAATGCATTTTTTCAACATTGGTGGGCTTGAAATTACAATAATTCAAAAGAAGATAATGGTAGGTGTTGAAATTTATTCTCCTCTTTATCTTCTCCACATTGCGAGTCAAATATGACCATCTATATGGTCGAATTTTGCAAAACCTTCAACATTAAAGTTGTAGATCTCTGTCTTATTGAGAATTTGGCATAAGAATAAGGTCATTTAGACATCTACAGCTCCAGATATGTGTATTTTGGTGAACTATGTCAATGCTGGTGGGACATATAAGGGCTGATTGATTCAAGCTCCATTTCTTCATTTTTTCATATGCAAAATAACCAAATTTGATCATCATGATGGTCTCTGTCTTAGCTTTCCATAGGCTCCAAGATTAGCCCATTTGGATCACAGAAGCCCAAGTTATGGCCAAAACAAGGCAAGATACTCAGGATACATACAAAAAACGAAAATTGAACCATATATACATAATACTTCAATTTAACTAAACAACATAAAATTTAATTAAAATACTATTATTAAACATAGCAATTATATAATAAACCCCAAGTGTAAAACTATAAGAAGTGTATTAAAATTGATTTATCAATATGCCATGGATGCAATGCAAATCAAGTGCATTTTCACACTATGCATCCTAATGCCACTTCACAATCAACCATTCACCACTACCACTTAGTGGATTTCAATATTCTCAATATCCTCAATCTTTACCAACCCTCATTGGACTTATACACAATAATAGTTAGTGGCAATCACATTTATCAATTCATATATACATATTTGGGATATTTCACATCATTGATTTCAATTTAAAACACGGTCTCAAACCATCATGACATATTTCATTAACATGTTCAGCACAATATCATATTCATCATTCTAAACACATGCCACATAACATCAATCATTCTAAATGCACTCAAATCATGAAATCATCACATCATCCACCTAAGCAATCATCAAACACAATCATATATACATATTTTCATATCATCAATGGATGAAATCATGCATTTAGAATAGTTACCCCTTCCTACCTCAAGAGAAGTAGTAATCAACGCGGTCCGATGGTCCCACCTCGTCAATGGGGTTGTTTCCTACATTATACAATATACCACACAATTATTTTCTATTCAACCACCAAGACTTAATGTTCATATTCATTTACTTGGTGTTTAAATCACTTTAAATTCTTAAACCTTATTTATTTCATTAATTCCACCACAACCACCATGCGTTAGGTACCAAATTCATTATTATGCATTATTAATATCAAACCCATTAATGGATTCCCACATTGATGGTTCCTAACAACCATCATCAACTATTAAGCTTCATTAATGGCCATTCATCATTAATAACATCATTTCACCTCACCAATAACAATTATCTAACACAATAAATGCTTCGTCACTCTTATTTCACATCTCCTCCAAATCCTAGGGTTAGAGTTTCTCTAAAACCCAACACTCATTAATACCCATTTATTCTTCATCACCTTCCAACCATACATTCATCTTCCTCATAAAAGCTCATATTTATGGCAACCCATCTTAGTATTTACACATTTATGGCTTCTCTACACAACCCATATTCATTAAATCACTTTACCAACATCAAAACCCAAAAACCCATAGTTCATACTCTTGAGAAATAGCAAGAGTTTACCTTAAGAGAAGAAGGGAGTGGGTTTTCCAAGAGAAGGAATGTTGCACATGAAAATAAGAAGAGAGGGGAAGACTTTAAGTTCCAAGCTCTCCTTGCAAGCTCCAAGAAATGAAAATAGCAAGGAGAAGAAGGTACACAATCCCAAGAATTTTTGAGAGGAGAATAGATGAAGAAGGAATGAGGAAGAAGAAGAAAAGAGTGTTTGCCAACCTAGTCTCAGGAGCCAACAAAAATATTAAGGAAGAATGAAGGCTTTTGGCTTTAATTTTATTCCTCAAACTAATATTTCATCGTTTTACCACCAACAGGATCTTTGTTTGGGATTAATACTTTATCTAAAAATTATTCTGAATACATATTCGGATTCCCAATAATATCCTTAACAGCCTTGACCAATATCATCCTAATCGAAGATACTTGGTCCGATGCCTATATTTTAATCGGGCATAAATTCCCAATAATATCCTTAACAACCTTGACCAATATCATTCTACTCTTTGAGCAAGAACAGCTCCTAATGCATAATTTGATGCACAACACATAAGTTCAAATGGAAGTGACCAATCTGGTGCCTGGATGATAGGAGTGGTAGTTAAAGCTTTCTTTAAGCAATCAAAAGCCTCTTTACATTTGTCATTAAAGTCAAATGTTATATTTTTTTATAGTAAGTTAGACAACGGAAGGGCTATCTTACTAAACATTTTTACAAACCTTCTATAGAAACCTACATGACCAAGAAAAGAACAAATATCTCACACACAAGAAGGATAAGGTAATTGAGAAATTACATCAATTTTTGTAGGATCTACTTCTACGCCTTTTTTAGATACTACATGGCCTAAAACTATTCCTTCTTCTACCAAGAAGTGGAATTTCTCATAATTAAGAACAAGGTTAGTTTCAATGCATCTATGTAATACTTTATCTAGACTATTTAAGCAAACATCAAATGATGAACCATATACTGTGAAATCATCCATAAATACTTCCATGTAATTTTTAAGAAAATCAGCAAAGATACTAATCATGCATCGTTGAAAGGTACCAGGGGCATTGCATAAGCCAAAAGGAATCCTCCTATAAGTTAAAGTGCCAAAAGGACATGTAAATATTGTTTTTTCTTGATCTTCTGGTGCAATATAAATTTGGAAGTAACCTAAAAATCCATCTAGAAAGCAGTAATGTGACTTACCTGCCAGTCGTTCCAACATTTGATCAATGAAAGGTAAAGGAAAGTGATCCTTTCGGGTTGCTTTGTTAAGTTTCCTGTAATTAATGCATACTCGCCAACTATTTTGGATTCTGGTAGGAATTAGTTCATCATTTTCATTTTTAACCACTGTAATTCCAGACTTTTTGGGAACCACTTGTACAGGGCTGACCCAAGTGCTATCTGATATAGGGTAAATGATGCCAGCTTGTAATAATTTTGTTACCTCTTTTTTAACTACATCAAGGATTTGAGGATTAAGTCTTCTTTGTGGTTGTCTTACTGGTTTAACTTCTTCCTCTAATAGAATTCTATGCATACACATGGAAGGGCTAATACTTGGGATATCTGCCAAAGTCTAACCAATTGCTTTCTTATGCTTACTAATAATCTGCAACGACCTTGTTTCTTGATCAACATTTAATTGGTTAGAAATAATCACTAGAAGATTCTTATCTTCCTCTAAATATGCATACTTTAAATGTTCAGGAAGAGGTTTTAACTCTAACATGGGAGGCTGCATTATTTAAGGAATCAATTTATTTGAATTTGTCTCAGCAACTTATACTTCAACATAATCAGATATATTTGTAACTACTTTAATCAAATTATTACACTCTGATTCTTTTGAAACAACATCTAGAACTATATTTTCTGTTTTAAGGGAGTATGGATCATTATTATCATTAAGCAGATATTTCTCAATTTCAGCACACACATTGCATTGATGAGAATCCATGCATGAATCACAAACAAATAAACCACAAAAATCAGACAATACAGGAAAATCAACATCATCAAACAACTTAATAATATTATCATCAACTAAATCAGTTATTAAGTCAATTTGAAAAACAGAATGATCCTCAGTAGGATGCTTCATAGCATCTAAAATGTTGAATCTAACCACACTATCTCCAAATTCCATAGAAATTGTTCCTGCATGAACATCTATCTTTGTTCTAGCTATTTTTAAGAATGGTCTACCTAAAATTATTGGAGCTTTATTGGTGGAATTCTCACTTTCCATATCTAGAACATAAAAATCTGCAGGAAAAATTAAATCGTTAACTTTAACAAGGACATCTTCAATAATTCCTGCAGGATATGCAGAGCTTCGATTTGCTAATTGTATAACCACACCTGTAGTTTGCAAAGGTCCAAGGAAAAGTGAAGTAAATACAGTCATAGGCATAACATTAATAGATGCACCTAAGTCTAGCATGGCATTTTCAAATTTGTTATTGCCTATTATGCATGGAATGGTAAACGTCCCAGGGTCCTTACATTTTTCTGGTATATGTGACAAAGGTTTCTCAATTAATGCAGACACATTTCTACTTATGTTAATCCTTTCATTGCCTTTTAGTCTTCTTTTATTAGTGCATAGTTCTTTAAGGAATTTGGCATATCTTGGGATTTGCTTGATGGCTTTTAATAAAGGTATACTTACCTCTACTTTTCTAAATGTTTCCAAGATCTCTTCATCTATTTTCGTATTTTGTATAGATTTTTGTCTTTGTGGAAATGGAAGAGGGATATGTTGTTTATCAGGACCAGCTGCAGAAGGAGGATTTGTAAGAGATATATCATTACTATTATTACTTGAACTATCTAAAACTCCTTCTGCATGTTTTTCTGTGACAACAGTATTTTCAGTTTATTGTTTTTCTGGTCCATAGATAGCTTTACCAGCTCTTAAAGTAATTGCACTTATATTTTTAGGATTGACAATTATCTGAGCGGGCAACTTATCTGAACCTTGAGACTGTAAATGGTTTAAAGATGTAGCCAATTAACCAATCTGATTTTCAAGAGTCTGAATTATAGCCTCAGTTCTTTTTTGAAAGTTCAAATTATCTACTAACATTTGCTTTATCAATTCCTCCAAATTTGATTTCTCAGTGGAAAGTGCAACTATTTAGGTAGCTTGTTATTGAATATGAGAAGGTTGATAAGGTCTGCTTGGTCTAGTATTTGCCTGAAAAGGTGCATGAGGTTGTTGTGAAGAATTACCCCATCTTAAATTAGGGTGATTCCTCCAACCAGGATTATATCTGTTAGAAGAAAGATCATAATTATTATGTTGTTGTTATGGTCTGTTATTGTATAAGTTGGCAGCACATACTTGAGGATTTTCATCGGAAATTTTAGCTTCCTGTAATGTAGGACAACAATCGGTATAATGATCTAATGAAGTACAAATAGAACATATCTTAGCAGGGGTTGCAGGTTGTTATTTTTGAGACACATTAATATTTTTCATAAGTGTTGCTAGTTCAGCAAATTTACTTTCCTATTTTTTATCTCCATCATTAGTAGTTTCAATTTCATGGACTCCTCTAATTACTACAGAATTATTTCTAGTGGCATGTTATTGAGCATTAGCAGCCATATTCTCAATTAAAGTTTTTGCTGCATTTGTAGTTTTATTTTGCAAAGCACCACCACTAGCTGCATCAACCAAAGTTCTATCCATTGGATTAAGACCTTCATAGAAATATTGTATGAGAAGTTGGTCCGTAATTTTGGGATGGGGACAACTAGCACACAATCTTTTAAATCTTTCCCAGTATTCATAAAGATTTTCCCGGTCATGTTGCCGGATGCCACATATTTCTTTTCTAATTGAGGAAGTTCTTGAAGCGGGGAAAACTTTTTCAAGAAACATTTTCTTTAGGTCATCCCAACTTGTAATAGAGCTAGGAGGAAGGTAAAATAACCAATCCTCAGCGATATCTGCTAGGGAGAAAGGAAAAGCTTTAAGTTTTTCATGTTCTTCTGAAACCCCTTCAAGTTTCAAGGTAGAGCAAAGGATATGAAATGCTTTTAAGTGTTTATAAGGATCTTCACCTGCACGACCATGAAACTTTGGTAACAAATGAACTAAACCAGTTTTAAGCACAAAAGGAACATCTTCCTCAAGATATAAGATGCATGATGTTTGATTAGTGACATCTGGTGTAGCTAGTTCTTTTAATGTCTTTTCAGCCATGTTATACAAATACTCAGAAGTTGAAGGTTTAGTTTCACTACTTATGCTATTAGCTAGAATATTATTATTATTATTATTATTATTATTATTATTATTATTATTATTATTATTATTATTATTATTATTATTATTATCTAATAGTTTCTTAGATGATCTAACTAATTGATGAAATGTTCTATCTATTTCAGGATCAAAAGAATATAGTGGTTCGGGATTAGATCTAGTCATACACAATACATCTACATATATTGTAACAAAATACTACAACTATGTAATAAAAGGAAAAAGTTATCATTTTAATTATGAAATGCTTAGAACATATATTTAAAAATTTAAAGATTTTTTAAAATTTAAATTTTTTTTCAATGGTTGGAAAAGAGATTACTAGAAAATAAATAAGAATATAATAAAGTGGATTTTTTTTAAATTGTTTTTATATGCTCACATTCAACCAAACCTGAATATCTTCAACACACCTACAAAAAAATGTAAAACATATTAGGTAATTGAATGCAAATAATTAGGACCAAAGGTCCCCGGCAACGGCGCCAAATTTGACACGCTGTCGTTGTCGGGTCAAGTAAAAAGTTAAATTAATATAGTATAGGGTGAACAACCTTAGTCGTCTCTCGAGGACCTTAGTTCAATTAGTTACACTCAATTTAATTATAACAAAGGGGGGGTTTGTGTTGAGATTGAAAGGAAAATTAAGTGATTATATAATAGTGCAAAAAGTAAATTTATGAGTAAGAATAATCAAATTTAGAAACAACGAACTTAAGGAATTAATAAATCTTTAGTTAACTAATCATTGATCACAAATATGATTAAATATAATTAATTTCTCAACCTTGAATCATTTGGAATCCCTAAATGATTATATTCTAGAAAATCTTCTAGAATTGAATTAATGAACTAATAAGAATAATCAATAGATATATTCTTATTAATTACTAAAATAACTTTAAAACCATAATTTGATTGAGTTAAGAAACTAAATAGAAATCTCTTATTTAGTGACTTAATCTTTGTTCTCAAATTGATTATTGATTAACCAACCAATATCAGTTTAGATTATAGATTGTTTAATTATATACCAATCAGTTATACACTTAAATAATCTACTATCATAAGTGTTTGAGAAACAAAGAAAAGTAATTATCTTTAATCAAAATATTAAGAGCAAGAACTCAAAGTTAACATAAAGAAAAATTAAATTCCTTGAGTTGATTTTAAAAGATTAAGCTTCCATGATAATTTTTAACAATGAAAGCTAATATTAAATTTATTATAACTTTGATTATAAAAGTAAATAACAAATAATAAAATTAACTTACTTGATATTGAGGAAGGGAAATGAAAACCATAACTTGAGGGATGGAATATAGAACAAAGAAATAAAGCAAGAGAAAGAACTAAAACTTAAGAAACTAAAGTAAAGATATAGAAATGTAATGAAAACTAAAGCATGTATTTCTTATGTATCTCTTGTGTATCTTCCTTACAACTTCAAGCATCTATTTATAGGCAACATATTATGATACTATACATTCATTTTCTGATCATTAATGCATTTTTTCAACATTGGTGGGTTTGAAATTACAATAATTCAAAAGAAGATAATGGTAGGTGTTGAAATTCATTCTCCTCTTTATCTTCTCCACTTTGCGAGTCAAATATGACCATCTAGATGGCCGAATTTGTCAAGACCTTCAACATAAAAGTTTTAGATCTCTGTCTTATTGAGAATTTGACGCATGCATGAGGTCATTTGGACATCTACAGCTCCAGATATGTGTATTTTGGTGGACTATGTCAATGCTGGTGGGACACATGAGGGCTGATTGATTCAAGCTCTATTTCTTCATTATTTTTCAGATGCAAAATAACCAAATTTGATCATCATGATGTAGGCCTCTGTCTTACCTTTCCATGGCCTCCAAGATTAGCCCATTTGGATCATAAAAGCCCAAGTTATGGCCAAAACAAGGAAAGATACTCAAGATACATATAAAAAATGAAAATTCAACCATATATACATAATACTTCAATTTAACTAAACAACATAAAACTTAATTAAAATACTATTATTAAACATAGTAATTATATAATAAACCCCAAGTATAAAACTATAATAAGTGTATTAAAATTGATTTATCAAATTCCCCTACACTTAAGCTTTTGCACTTCAGGGCAAAACCAAACCAAAAACTAAAATGAGAAACAACAGAAAAAGTTTTTTTTCAAATTGATTTTTTGAATTTTTTTTTGAAGTCTAAAATAATAAGTAATACACATCATCCCTTATATCAAAAAGTCATGATAAGTGTGAATAAGAAGCATTACATACTAGTTACACAAATTAAGTGATCAAATTAAAGAGTGGATGAAAATGTGATAGATGTTCTCTTCATGCTGTCTATATCTCAATTGCTTGGGTTTGTGTATACTCTCATAAATCACCTAAATAAATTAGCACTACCATAGGCTTGACAAATTTCTAATTTCTATATTTGAACACATATGCATGCAGAGATCAAAAGGACTTTATTAAGGTTGTAATGAGGCCAAGTGATACAGGGTGGATAAAATAAAATAGTATGGCTAAACTTAGGATTGAAAAAGAGCAATGGAGTAAGTGATTCTGTGATTGTGGAAGTACATTTTGAAACTCAATACTTAACAAAATGAAACATGATGAAGGATAAAACATGAGAATAAATCCTCCTGATTATTTTCATACATATATTTACCACTTCTTCTTTTTCTTTTTTTTTCTTTTTTTTAAAATTTCCTTTTTATTTTTTTTACTTTCTTTTTTGAACAATGAAACAACAACATACATATCTTGGGTACATTTCCATAATTATCAAGAACCTTTATTCATGGTAATTCCAAAACTCCTAATCAATTCCTAAGCAAAGGTGATCATTTTTTTTTGGCTATTGGCTAATTATGTGGCTAAATCAAGAAATGGATATAGGCTCAATGTGTGTCACAATGGAAAATGTGCAAGGTAAGGCATATGGCTAGTGGTTAGTTAAAGCAAAAATAGCCTTAATCACATCAAAGCATGCACATGGAACATAATACATAAAAAAGAAACAAGTCAAGTTCTAGAGTACTAATAAATAAGGATTAATGAAGAAAAAGGAAAGATGGCATAATATGATCCATCCAATTAAGCTCAAAATCTCACTGAGGGTGGTCAATCTATCACAATTCATATACAATTTGATCTTTACAAACAACTTATTAAATTAATATGCAAGGAAATTATTCACAACATGTCATGAAATATTGGATAAGGGTGATTTAATTACTCATTAATGAGAAAAATTTTAAAAAAATTAGTAAAGGGTATGCAGAATTTAAAATAAAAAAACTGAAAAATGATGATTTTTTTTATGAACAAGAAACAAAAAAGGAAAAATAAATCATAACCAAATATTGGTGTCAAGATTCGGTTTCTTATGCTTCTTGCTCTGTACTTTTTTTTCAAGGGCGCTTAGTAACGAAGATACCTACAACAAATTAGTCAGTTCAATTGCATGTGAAATGATTAGTATAATTGAACAATTTGATTGTGTCATATAGCCCAGTTTCATGGGACTTGTGTTAGAACCTAAAAGAAAAACATCATCAACATAACTATGAGTAGCATCAAGAGCAATAACATACATCTTAATTCATTCGTATGCCTATAAAAAGACTATGCTATATTATCTATTAAGAGAAAATAAAGAACCTGATGATTGACTAGTGGTGAGGTGTGGCTCCGATCTGAAAGAAAAGGATGAAGGCAAAGTATGGCGGTTGGAGAATGATGAAGATGATGTTTATGGTTACAGAATGGTTGATGTCGAATGGAAATTATTCTGGTGAAGGTAAAGGCAAAGGCGCGGCACTAAAGTAAAGATAGTGGCTATATGTATGTGTTTTTTTTTGTTTTTTTTAAAGAAAAATTTAATAAAGAAGGTGAAACGATTGTGGTTATCCGAGTGAGATTTGTTGTGAAGATGCGTCTCAAGAGTTTGGACTCTTTACTCGGCCCATCCCAACAAAAGTACTCATGACAAAAAAGAATTATTTTTTTATTTTAAAACAAAAAAAATTAAACAAAAGTGATATTGAAACTATATAGTGAAGGGTACATTTCAAGACTTTGGTTCTCAAAGTTGCATCTTTATGACTTTAGATGCAACTTTCCTAAATTAATCTTTACTCTGTCTATCCCTCACAAAAAAATAATAGAATATATATATAACTTAGACCCCCCACACTTATTCAAAACATTATCCTCAGTGTCTTATATGATTTCCACAGTCTCTTTTTTTTCTTTTTTCTTTTTTTATTAGTTTTTTTAATATAGATAAAGGTGAGAAAGAAGTTATAACCGATGGGTGGTGTCTGGTTCTGGATTCTTTCGCTTGTGTGTGTGATCCTTATCTTGCTTCAAAAGAGGTTGAGGTTGGGGTAAAAAGCTCTGTAAAATATCAATAAATTCATCTGTATTTGATGAAGCATGAATGAATGATCGATCATCTTGAGTTATAAGCCCCTGTTCCATAGCTTTATCTAAAAACATTAACAAACTATCATAAAAACCATTAATATTTAACAATCCTAAGGGCTTTTTATGAAGGTTCATGCTACACCATGACGCAAGTAAAATATTTTCTTAAAAGTACCAAAACCTCCACGAAGTGCAATAAAGGCTTCAGCACCTATAACCATGCGAGCCATTCGTTGATGGATGCTTGTAACTTTTACCTCAGTTCCTACAGCAATAGCTGGTGTAATACCAACATGTTGTAGGATGATACTAGAGACGTTGCTTCCTTCAGCTAGTGCAGATAGTGCCATGGAGCCTCTCAAACCCTGTACTCCTCCTCTATATAAGACCTTTATTTCTTCTGTAGCCAATAGTTTTCCCAACTTAGTAGTTGCTATTAGGTACTCCCTATAATTACCATTGTTGGATCCACCAAACACACAAATGAATTTGATTTTTTCATCTTTTTTTATGTTTTCTATATAGAGTTATGCGCCCTTATATAGATGAAAACTAAGATGAAATAATTGATGAAAGATAAAAAGTATACACAATTATTATCATATAAAAAAAATGACGGTACTGAAGGAATTTGAAAAGACATGATTGAAGAAAATAAAAACAAGTAATTTTAAAAGTCAAAGTGAATTCAGAAAAGTAAAACATTGAAAGCAACAGTAAATATGTACAGTAGTTGTGATTGCGGCTCACATCTTCCTCTGGTTTTACGTCCAGTAATGGCTTAAATGCCTTCTATGAGTCGAGGTTTTTGCTACCCATCTAGTTTTCTTATAAACTGGCAAACAGGGTCGTTTAACGCTAGATTCCCAAGGCTATAGTTTTCTTTTTGTTGAATGAATAGATCATATAATTTCAGAAGGACTCCTTGAACAATTCCATATGGATGCGTCTCAAGAGTTTGGATTAAGTTATCCAAGTTCTCTTTACTCAGTCCATCCTTTATAAATTTAATTTTGTCCTCTTGATTTATAGATACCATTCTAGGGTTTCTACAACATGTATCACAATTCCATCTTGCACACTTATGGCAAACTTCCATCCTCTTAGCTCTTCATTTTTTAGAATAAGAACTACGTCCCATACCTGGCAAATGTTTTATATAAGATTTATGTAATTCACCAGAAAGACGTATCTTTGCTTTAATAAGCCAACAAACATCCTCTAGAATGCCAAAATATGTGAGTAGTTTTAACCTTTGAACTCGAGCTTTGTAAATTTTTACAACCACATCGCATGGAAGTGTAGGGAATCTTTCCTTAAGTTTTGCAAGGGTTTGTTCCATTGTCAGATTACTTTGAAGTTGTAGTTGTTTAGAAAAGAGAGTATAGAAAACGAGGTTATAGAGAATAGTAGAGATGAAGAAGTGAAAAGGTGATAGGTTACCTTCTATCAAGCGCTTGTTTAACGTCACGAGCCTGGCGATGACCTTTTAACTACTTCAAGAAAATGATAATAATGCCAAAACAATAATAGTAATAATGATTGAGACAAGTGTTAGTACCGAAAAAAATGATGATGTAATTAATTGATATCCATTTTTTTATTTTTTTATTTTTTATTTTTTATAAATATTGTTATTAGGAAAAGTTAGTCAAAATATTTGGCATCATACAAATACACCTCCGTATCTATGTGCTCTTGGAACCCTTGAAAGAAAGGTTTAAGTCGGTGCCCATTTACCTTGAAAATCTTGTTTGTCGCTTTATCTGAAATTTTAATCACACCATAAGGAAAGATATTAGTTATTTCAAATGGGCCTGCCCATTTAGAGCGAAGCTTACCAGATATGAGCTTTAGACGTGAATTGTACAATAAAACTTTTTGTCCAATGAAAAAGTTTTTTCTCAAGACCTGTTTGTCATGAAAGGATTTGGCTTTTTCTTTATAGGTTTTAGAACTTTCATAAGCTTCCAAACGAATTTCTTCCAGTTCCTGTAGTTGGAGTTTCCTTTCTTTACCGGCCTCATTTAAGTCCAAGTTACATTGTTTAACTACCCAATAAGCTTTGTGCTCAATTTCTACAGGTAAGTGACATAATTTTCCAAAAACAATCCTATAAGGGACATTCCAATAGGTGTTTTATAAGCTGTTATATAAGCCCAAAGGGCATCTTCTAACCTTTTGCTCCAATCTTTCTTATTTGGTTGTACTATTTTTCAAAGGATCATTTTTAATTCCCGATTGGACATTTCAGCTTGCCCATTTGTTTGGGGGTGATAAGGTGTTGAAACCTTATGCATAACTCCATATTTTTTAAGAAAGGACTCCATTTTACGGTTGCAAAAATGTGATCCTTAATAACTAATGATGGCCTTAGGAACACCAAATCTGTAAAATATATGTGATCTAACAAAATCTGCAACAACTTTAGAATCATCAGTTCGAGTACCTTTAGCTTTAACCCATTTAGACACATAATCGACCACAAGTAGTATATAAACAAAACCAAAAGATACAGGAAAAGGTCCCATGAAATCTATGCCCCAAACATTAAAAATTTCATAAAATAACATGGGTTGTTGAGGCATCTCATTTCTACGAGATATGTTTCCCATTCTTTGACATCGTTCGCAAGATTTACAAAATGTATATGTGTCACGAAAAACTGTTGGCCAATACAAACCAGATTCTAATACTTTCCTTGTTGTACGTTGAGGTCCAAAATGTCCACTACATGCATATGTATGACAAAATGTAAGAATAGAATGAAATTCATTTTCAGGTACACATCTTCTAATGACTTGATCATTACAAAGTTTCCATAAGTAAGGATCATCCCAAACATAGTATTTAGAATCACTTTTTAGTTTTATTATTTGTTGTTTAGATGCATGTATGGGAGTAACAGAAGCAACTAAGTAGTTTACCAAATCAGCAAACCATGGAGTGGAATCATGTATTCCCATAAGTTGTTCATCAGGGAAATCATCTCTAATGGAAATTAAGTCAAGTTCTTTTTCAATTCTGCTTAAGTGATCAGCCACCAAATTTTCTGCTCCAATTTTATCCCTAATTTTAATGTCAAATTCTTGGAGCAGCAACATCCACCTGATCAATCTTGGTTTTGCATCTGGTTTTTTTAAAAGGAACTTTAATGCTGCATGATCTGTAACATCCCGATTTAAAACGAATTACCGGGTGAAATTGAACCTTTGGAATAATAATTGCAAAGTGGGAAAATTATTTATTAATTATAATTAACTTGATTAGTTAGCTTAAGAAAATAATGGCTGGTTAAGTATGATTGATTATTGATGGTTGTCCGTTTGTGATTGGGTATAGCATGAGTGGGCTGCTGCTTCACGCTTTCCCACCCCGCTTCCCCTTCCTTCATGCATGCGTATATAATTGGTCGATGGGTCTCTTTGCCTTTCATTCCTTCAGATTTCCCTCTGCGACTTCTCTCTTCTCCTTCCTTCTTCTCTTTCTCCTTCGTTCTTCTTCTTCTTCTCTGCTCTCTGTTTCCATTTTCTTCTTTTGGAAGCCACGTTGACGGTACTACAGAGGAGTCGGAGCTCCCTCATGCTAGTGAAAGGCGATCGTCGAAGTGGAAGAAGAAACAGCCCCTGTTCCTGAGTCAATCATGGAAGACAACAGTGTTCAAGAGGAGGCTGAACGAGTGGAAGTAACGAGCGAAGCAGCAAGGCAGAGGATCAACATCCAAGCAGAAGAGTCTCTCAGAGTTTCGTAGTTGGTAGGGGGAGTACCTTATATTTTAAATGCATGGGTTATGGACGGGTTCCAGGTGCTGATGATTGTTGTTTTTGTATTCTGTTTATGTGTTATGCTTACATGAGGAGTGTGTAATACCTGGGTGCATGATGAGTGAGAGCTGAGTGTTGCATGTTTAGTCCCATCCTTGAAATGCATGCTGATAGCCTTGAGAATGTCGAATAATTGCATGGAAAGGGTGTGCTGAATTGTTGATGATGATTACCGTGTGGTTTATGTGACATGTAAGTCGTTATGAATATAAAATGCTGACTGCATGTGATCGAATATTGACGTAGTGAATCTAGTAATATATCGCACTGATGCATGTGTTGTCTGAGTCCTGATACTGATGAGTACCGATTGCATGGAATGCATGTGTTGCTGTATTCATCTATTTGAGCTATGATATTGATTACATGAGAAGCATGTGTGTAGGACTAATATATTGAGTTCTGAGAATGCTTATTACCAATTGTATGTGATGCAAGTATGGTTGAGTGAAAGGTTGTGTATATGAATTCCGTGTTGTGTGATGAATCCGCGTGTGGCGCATGGGATGCGTTGTGCTGGGAGCACGTAGTGCGGGACACTACCATCGTTTAATTAAAAAGCATGGGACGCTGTGAAATCCTTTGAGTGGGACTCAAGGTAGCCTCTGAGTGGGACTCGGGCTGCCCGTGAACACCTCCGTTGGCGTTGAGAGCGTTGGTGTCACCTTGTGGGCAAACGGTTGGGTACCTGTAAAACGGCCAAGCAGCTGGGAGCTGAGTTGATAGCTGAGAGCTATGTATAAAAAGGCTGGGACCCTATGTTGCAACGTCAAAAACCGATTACACACGAATGCGGAACCGAGTGAATTATTCTGTGTGCATTTATTGTTAATATCGATAGAAATCTGTTCTGTGAATAATTGTTAATGTCATTGTATTGTTATGTGCATATATCTGAGTGAGACTGATGGACTCTGATCGTGAAATGTTGAATGTGTACGTCCTGGTTAAATTGGTATTGTGTTTATTTGATAGTAGCCGTGTACTTTATATTGCTGCATGATTAAGGATAATCTGAGTCAGTATCTATCATTTAATATCTAAGATACTCACCCCTACTGTGGCAATTTTTCAGTGAATATCTCTCGAAATGAGGAGTGGAGAAGGAGCTGAATGCCGAGTGAAGTGCTGGTGCACTATGGAGATTATGTGTTTATGTATATGCTGTGTATATGTCTTGTTAAGCCTTGGCCGGCTCGTATTTCAGTCGTAGTCTCTTTATACTAGAACTTGAACCCTCTTGGGTAGAAGACAAGACCGTGTGCCTGTACTTATTTATATCCCTCTCTTTATCCATCATACTGTGTCTTGTTCTATATTGCGTGAATGATCCGAGTAATATATGTATGCGTACTTACTGAGTGTGTGAGGTTGGTATAACCATGGGTAGAAATGGGATTAAGAGTTGATGAGGGGAAGTGAGACAGTGATTTATTCTGAGTGTCGAAGAGTTTAAGTATTACCGAGTGAATGAGAGCACGGAACACCGAGTGAGGACTGATCTAGATACTTTCCGAGTGATAACTGTTAGGATTTTCCCGAGTGTAGAATAATTAACGATTTTCGAGTGAGAATCCGCCGAGTGAAGGTTTTCCGAAAGAAAAGTGACACCTAAGGCTCTAAGTGGACCCCATTGTAGTAAATTATTAGTAGCAAGGGAATCTGAGTGAGTCTTGACTTAGTAGGATAACTAGAGTAGGAAAGATTATGGTTACCGAGTGAAAAATGAGTGAAATACCCCGAGTGGCGAAAAGGACGTGAAAATTATTCCGAGTGAGAGGTCTTCATAGATTCCAAGTGAGTGGCGATGGGAATCATTTCCGAGTTGTTCGTATAAGTGTCCGATTGAGTGAAGTCGTGGAATGTGTTATGCTTTCTGAATGGAGCTGGTATGTATAAGTGCCAATCCGAGTGAATTGAGAGTGGACCTTTCCGAGTGAGCCAGGCGCCGAAATCCGGGTGCGGGAATGCCGAGTGGAGTGAGCGAGTGCCTAGTGTAGCTTTTCGCTTCAGCGGGTGGGGACTCGCTGCAGCGAGTGTGGTTTGAGGGAAGGCTTTGAGTGGTACCGCCCAAGCGGAGTCAGATCTAGCTTGAGCGAGTGGGTGTTGTTGTGTGATCCGCCTGAGCGTTCTTTTTCTTCCGCTGTCAGCCTCCTTGAGTCGGTTTTATTCCTCTTGCCTTCTTTTCCCTTATTTCTTTTGTGCCCGATTATTCTGGTTTAATTGTGAAAAATTTTCTTTGTTTTATTATTTATTATTTATTAAAATAGGGTGTTACATGATCTAAAAATACAACTACTTTTGAACCGAGCAAATAAGATCTAAATTTATCAAGTACAAACATAATATCAAGTAGTTCTTTTTCTGTGGTAGTATAGTTTATTTGTGCAGTATCCAAAGTTCGTGAGGCATAGTAAATAACATGTTGTACTTTACCTACTCTTTGAGCAAGAACAGCTCCTAATGCATAATTTGATGCATCACACATAAGTTCAAATAGAAGTGACCAATCTGGTGCCTGGATGATAGAAGTGGTAGTTAAAGCTTTCTTTAAGCAATCAAAAGCCTCTTTACATTTGTCATTAAAGTCAAATGTTATATTTTTTTATAGTAAGTTAGACAACGGAAGGGCTATCTTACTAAAGTTTTTTATAAACCTTCTATAGAAACGTGCATGACCAAGAAAAGAACGAATATCTCACACAAAAGAAGGATAAGGTAATTGAGAAATTACATCAATTTTTGTAAGATCTACTTCTATGCCTTTTTTAGATACTACATGGCCTAAAACTATTCCTTCTTCTACCATCAAGTGGCATTTCTCATAATTAAGAACAAGGTTAGTTTCAATGCATCTATGTAATACTTTATCTAGACTATTTAAGCAAGCATCAAATGATGAACCATATACTGTGAAATTATCCATAAATACTTCCATGCAAGTTTTAAGAAAATCAGCAAAGATACTAATCATGCATCGTTGAAAGGTACCAGGGGCATTGCATAAGCCAAAAGGCATCCTCCTATAAGTAAAAGTGCCAAAAAGACATGTAAATATTGTTTTTTCTTGATCTTCTGGTGCAATATAAATTTGGAAGTAACCTAAAAATCCATCTAGAAAGTAGTAATGTGACTTACCTGCCAGTCTGTCCAACATTTGATCAATGAAAGGTAAAGGAAAGTGATCCTTTTGGGTTGCTTTGTTAAGTTTCCTGTAATCAATGCATACTCGCCAACTATTTTGGATTCTGGTAGGAATTAGTTCATCATTTTCATTTTTAACCACTGTAATTCCAGACTTTTTGGGAACCACTTGTACAGGGCTGACCCAAGTGCTATCTGATATAGGGTAAATAATGCCAGCTTGTAATAATTTTGTTACCTCTTTTTTAACTACATCAAGGATCTGAGGATTAAGTCTTCTTTGTGGTTGTCTTACTGGTTTAACTTCTTCCTCTAATAGAATTCTATGCATACACATGGAAGGGCTAATACTTGGGATATCTGCCAAAGTCTAACCAATTGCTTTCTTATGCTTACTAATAATCTGCAACAACCTTATTTCTTGATCAACATTTAATTGGTTAGAAATAATCACTAGAAGATTCTTATCTTCCTCTAAATATGCATACTTTAAATGTTCAGGAACAGGTTTTAACTCTAACATGGGAGGCTGCATTATTGAAGGAATCAATTTGGTTGAATTTGTCTCAGCAACTTATACTTCAACATAATCAGATATATTTATAACTACTTTAATCAAATTATTACACTCTGATTCTTTTGAAACAACATCTGGAACTATATTTTCTGTTTTAAGGGAGTATGGATCATTATTATCATTAAGCAGATATTTCTCAATTTCAACACACATATTGCATTGATGAGAATCCATGCATGAATCACAAACAAATAAATCATAAAAATCAGACAATATAGGAAAATCAACATCATCAAACAACTTAATAATATTATCATCAACTAAATCAGTTATTAAGTCAATTTGAAAAACAGAATGATCCTCAGTAGGATGCTTCATAGCATCTAAAATGTTGAATCTAACCACACTATCTCCAAATTCCATAGAAAGTGTTCCTGCATGCACATCTATCTTTGTTCTAGCTATTTTTAAGAATGGTCTACCTAAAATTATTGGAGCTTTATTGGTGGAATTCTCACTTTCCATATCTAGAACATAAAAATCTGCAGGAAAAATTAAATCGTTAACTTTAACAAGGACATCTTCAATAATTCCTGCAGGATGTGCAGAGCTTCAATTTGCTAATTGTATAACCACACCTGTAGTTTGCAAAGGTCCAAGGGAAAGTAAAGTAAATACAGTCATAGGCATAACATTAATAGATGCACCTAAGTCTAGCATGGCATTTTCAAATTTGTTATTGCCTATTATGCATGGAATGGTAAACGTCCTAGGGTCCTTACATTTGACCAATCTGATTTTCAAGAGTCTAAATTGTAGCCTCAGTTCTTTTTTGAAAGTTTAAATTATCTACTGACATTTGCTTTATCAATTCCTCCAAATTTGATTTCTCAGTGGAAGGTGCAGCTATTTGTATAGCTTGTTATTGAATATGAGGAGGTTGATAAGGTCTGCTTGGTCTAGTATTTGCCTAAAAAGGTGCATGAGGTTGTTGTGAAGAATTACCCCATCTTAAATTAGGGTGATTCCTCCAACCAGGATTATATCTGTTAGAAGAAAGATCATAATTATTATGTTGTTGTTGTGGTCTGTTATTGTATAAGTTGGCAGCACATACTTGAGGGTTTTCATCAGGAATTTTAGCTTCCTGCAATGTAGGACAACAATCGGTATAATGATCTAATAAAGTACAAATAGAACATATCTTAGCAAGGGTTGCAGGTTGTTGTTTTTGAGACACAATAATATTTTCCATAAGTGTTGCTAGTTCAGTAAATTTACTTTCCCATTTTTTATCTCCATCATTAGTAGTTTCAATTTCATGGACTCCTCTAATTACTACAGAATTATTTCTAGTGGCATGTTATTGAGCATTAGCAGCCATATTCTCAATTAAAGCTTTTGCTGCATTTGTAGTTTTATTTTGCAAAGCACCACCACTAGCTACATCAACCAAAGTTCTATCCATTGGATTAAGACCTTCATAGAAATATTGTATGAGAAGTTGGTCCGTAATTTGGGGATGGGGACAACTAGCACACAATCTTTTAAATCTTTCCCAGTATTCATAAAGATTTTCCCGGTCATGTTACCGGATGCCACATATTTCTTTTCTAATTGAGGAAGTTCTTGAAGCGGGGAAAACTTTTTCAAGAAACATTTTCTTTAGGTCATCCCAACTTGTAATGGAGCTAGGAGGAAGGTAAAATAACCAATCCTCAGCGATATCTGCTAGGGAGAAAGGAAAAGCTTTAAGTTTTACATGTTTTTCTGAAACCCCTTCAAGTTTCATGGTAGTGCAAAGGATATGAAATGCTTTTAAGTGTTTATGAGGATCTTCACCTGCACGACCATGAAACTTTGGTAACAAATGAACTAAACCAGTTTTAAGCACAAAAGGAACATTTTCCTTAAGATATAAGATGCATGATGTTTGATTAGTGACATCTGGTGTAGCTAGTTCTTTTAATGACTTTTCAGCCATGTTATACAAATACTCAGAAGTTGAAGGTTTAGTTTCACTACTTATGCTATTAGCTAGAATATTATTATTATTATTATTATTATTATTATTATTATTATTATTATTATTATTATTATTATTATTATCTAATAGTCTCTTAGATGATCTAACTAATTGATGAAATGTTCTATCTATTTCAGGATCAAAAGAATATAGTGGTTCGGGATTAGATCTAGTCATACACAATACATCTACATATATTGTAACAAAATACTACAACTATGTAATAAAAGGAAAAATTTATCATTTTAATTATGAAATGCTTAGAACATATATTTAAAAATTTAAATATTTTTTAAAATTTAAATTTTTTTCAATGGTTGAAAATGAGATTACTAGAAAATAAATAAGAATATAATAAAGTGGATTTTTTTTTAAAATTTTTTTTATATGCTCACATTCAACCAAACCTGAATATCTTCAACACACCTACAAAAAAATGTAAAACATATTAGGTAATTGAATGCAAATAATTAGGACCAAAGGTCCCCGGCAACGACGCCAAATTTGACACACTGTCGTTGTCGGGTCAAGTAAAAAGTTAAATTAATATAGTATAAGGTGAACAACCTTAGTCGTCTCTCGAGGACCTTAGTTCAATTAGTTACACTCAATTTAATTATAACAAAGGGGGGTTTGTGTTGAGATTGAAAGAAAAATTAAGTGATTATATAATAGTGCAAAAAGTAAATTTATGAGTAAGAATAATCAAATTTAGAAACAACCAACTCAAGGAATTAATAAATCTTTAGTTAACTAATCATTCATCATAAATATGATTAAATATAATCAATTTCTCAACCCTGAATCATTTGGAATCCCTAAATGATTATATTCTAGAAAATCTTCTAGAATTGAATTAATGAACTAATAAGAATAATCAATAGATATATTCTTATTAATTACTAAAATAACTTTAAAACCATAATTTGATTGAGTTAAGAAACTAAATAGAAATCTCTTATTTAGTGACTTAATCTTTGTTCTCAAATTGATTATTGATTAACCAACCAATATCAGCTTAGATTATAGATTGTTTAATTATATACCAATCGGTTATACACTTAAATAATCTACCATCATAAGTGTTTGAGAAACAAAGAAAAGTAATTATCTTCAATCAAAATATTAAGAGCAAGAACTCAAAGTTAACATAAAGAAAAATTAAATTCCTTGAGTTGATTTTAAAAGATTAAGCTTTTATGATAATTTTTAACAATGAAAGCTAATATTAAATTTACTATAACTTTGATTATAAAAGTAAATAACAAATAATAAAATTAACTTACTTGATATTGAGGAAGGGAAATGAAAACCATAACTTGAGGGATGGAATATAGAACAAAGAAATAAAGCAAGAGAAAGAACTAAAACTTAAGAAACTAAAGCAAAGATATAGAAATGTAATGAAAACTAAAGCATGTATTTCTTATGTATCTCTTGTGTATCTTCCTTACAACTTCAAGCATCTATTTATAGGCAACATATCATGATACTATACATTTATTTTCTGATCATTAATGCATTTTTTCAACATTGGTGGGCTTGAAATTACAATAATTCAAAAGAAGATAATAGTAGGTGTTGAAATTCATTCTCCTCTTTATCTTCTCCACATTGCGAGTCAAATATGACCATCTATATGGTTGAATTTTGCAAAACCTTCAACATGAAAGTTGTATATCTCTGTCTTATAGAGAATTTGGCATAAGAATAAGGTCATTTGGACATCTACAGCTCCAGATATGTGTATTTTGGTGAACCATGTCAATGCTAGTGGGACACATGAGGGCTGATTGATTCAAGCTCCATTTCTTCATTTTTCCGTATGTAAAATAACTAAATTTGATCATCATGATGTAGACCTCTGTCTTAGCTTTCCATAGGCTCTAAGATTAGCCCATTTGGATCACAAAAGCCCAAGTTATGGCCAAAACAAGGCAAGATACTCAAGATACATACAAAAAACGAAAATTGAACCATATATACATAATACTTCCATTTAACTAAACAACATAAAATTTAATTAAAATACTATTATTAAACATAGTAATTATATAATAAACCCCAAGTGTAAAACTATAAGAAGTGTATTAAAATTGATTTATCAATATGCCATGGATGCAATGCAAATCAAGTGCATTTTCACACTATGCATCCTAATGCCACTTCACAATCAACCATTCACCACTACCACTTAGTGGATTTCAATATTCTCAATATCCTCAATCTTTACCAACCCTCATTGGACTTATACACAATAATAGTTAGTGAAAATCACATTTATCAATTCATATATACATATTTGGGATATTTCACATCATTGATTTCAATTTAAAACATGGTCTCAAACCATCATGACATATTTCATTAACATGTTCAGCATAATATCATATTCATCATCCTAAACACATGCCATATAACATTAATCATTCTAAATGCACTCAAATCATGAAATCATCACATCATCCACCTAAGCAATCATCAAACACAATCATATATACATATTTTCATATCATCAATGGATAAAATCATGCATTTAGAATAGTTACCCCCTCCTACCTCAAGAGAAGTAGTAATCAACGCGGTTCGATGGTCCCACCTCGTCAATGGGGTTGTTTCCTACATTATACAATATACCACACAATTATTTTCTATTCAACCACCAAGACTTAATGTTCATATTCATTTACTTGGTGCTTATATCACTTTAAATTCTTAAACCTTATTTATTTCATTAATTCCACCACAACCACCATGCGTTAGGTGTCCAAATTCATTATTATGCATTATTAATATCAAACCCATTAATGGGTTCCCACATTGATGGTTCCTAACAACCATCATCAACTATTAAGCTTCATTAATGGCCATTCACCATTAATAACATCATTTCACCTCACCAATAATAATTATCTAACATAATAAATGCTTCGTCACTCTTATTTCACATCTCCTCCAAATCCTAGGGTTAGGGTTTCTCTAAAACCCAACAACACTCATTAATACCCATTTATTCTTCATCACCTTCCAACCATACATTCATCTTCCTCATAAAAGCTCATATTTATGGCAACCCATCTTAGTATTTACACATTTATGGCTTCTCTACACAACCCATATTCATTAAATCATTTTACCAACATCAAAACCCAAAAACCCATAGTTCATACTCTTGAGAAATAGCAAGAGTTTACCTTAAGAGAATAAGGGAGTGGGTTTTCCAAGAGAGGAAATGTTGTACATGAAAATGAGAAGAGAGGGGAAGACTTTAAGTTCCAAGCTCTCCTTGCAAGCTCCAAGAAATGAAAATGGCAAGGAGAAGAAGGTACACAATCCCAAGAATTTTTGAGAGGAGAATAGATGAAGAAGGAATAAGGAAAAAGAAGAAAAGAGTGTTTGCCAACCTAGTCTTAGGAGCCAACGAAAATGTTAAGGAAGAATGAAGGCTTTTGGCTTTAATTTTATTCCTCAAACTAATATTTCATCGTTTTACCACCAACAGGATCTTTGTTTGGGTTCAATACTTTATCTAAAATCCGAATACATATTCGGATTCCCAGTAATATCCTTAACAGCCTTGACCAATATCATCCTAATCGAAGATACTTGGTCCGATACCTATATTTTAATCGGGCATAAATTCAGCCTGTTCGGCTACAATAAATTATGAGTAGTCCCCAAAAATCTTAATTTAATTATTTTTAATATTTTGGAACATGAAATAACCCAAATATAATTATTTTATATTTATCTCCTTAATTAATCCTTTATTTTAAAATTTAGGGTGTTACATGGAGCGTTACATAACCCAAACAGAATACGTCGGTAAGTAAAAATCCCATACGGACAGGTGAATGCAATCTTCTCTTGGTCTTTTGGGTCAACCATAATTTGGTTGTACCCTGAATAGCCATCAAGGAAAAAGTAGTAATCATACCCACACAACCTTTCTAGCATCTGATCTACAAAAGGCAATGGAAAATGGTCCTTATGAGTCGTATCATTTAACCTTCTGTAATCTATACACATCCTCTAACCGGTTGTGGGTCTAGTTGAGATCACTTCCCCATTTTCATTTTTCACAATGCTTATCCCTCCTTTCTTTAGTACCACCTGAACTGGGCTAGTCTAAGCGCTATGCGAGATAGGGTAGATGATTCTAGCATCTAAAAGCTTCATAACTTCTTTCCGAACAGCCTCTTTCATTATAGGATTTAGCCTTTGTTGTAGTTGTATCATCAGAGAGTAGTTCTCCTCCAAAATAATTTTATGCATGAAAAACGAAAGGCTAATCCCTTTTAGGTTTGATATTTTCTAGCTAATTACTGACTTATGCCTCCTCAAAACCTTCATGAGCTTCTTTATAGCCTCATCATTCAGATCAGCACTTATAATCACTAAACATGTCTCATTTTCCCCTAAGAAAGCATATTTTAGATAAACGGGTAGAGGTTTTAACTCTTGTTTCTCTTCTAATACTTCCTTAGCTTTCTTATTAAACTTTTCTTCTACCTTCTCTTCGAAACAAATTGGCTCTTCTTTTTCAAGCAAGTTCAAGATTCCCTACTCTTCATCATTCAAATCCTATTCTTCTTCATTAAAATCATCCTTAAGAAAAGATTTCAATGCTTCCTCCTCATCTTTTAATAGCATAGGAGCCTTGAATTCAAAAACATCTTCTATCATAAAGCAATCTAACTTATCCACTAGATGCTTCATAGCATTGAATACATTGAATGCCACTTGCTCTTCTTGTACTCTTAACATAAGCTCTTCCTTTTCAACATCAATCAAAGTTCTCCCTATAGCTAGGATGTAACACCCCGAAAATAGGGGTAAATTTTTCACGATTTAGAAATGATCATAAGTAGAAGAAAACGTGATATATATATATATATAATGTCAAGTAATTACCCCGGATCATTTAATGACCTATCTCATATATGGGGATATGAGAAGGCACCAGAGTGCTCCTTGGACAATCAGACTTGATATCATCACAAGAGAAAAATGAAAGATTGGATAAAATTTAAGAGTTATCAAATATATGTGAGGAAGGGGATGGAAGATGCCTCATCAACTGGTTAAACCTTAATAATACAATTTCATAGTAAAAATAATATTTCTATAATGTGAGTTCCAAAACAAGCAAGAAAATTGAGCTAAGAAGCAAAAATAAAGAAACTGGGAACAGGGTAACTCGCTTGAGCGAGACCTATATGGGTCGCTTGATCGAAGCCAGCGAGCGTGAGCGAAAATGCTCTAGTACCAAAACCACGCTCGCTCGCTTGAGCGAGGCATGCTTGCTTGAGCAAAAAGGGATAGAACCTCACTGGCCATATTTCGCTTGAGCGAGGACAGGCCCGCCTGAGCGAAATTTGTCCAGTAAGCACCCACCTGATACTCACACGCCTTGCTTGAGCGAGACACCAGCTCGCTTAAGTGAATTTAGGCCAGAGGCCACCCCTCTGATACAGGGGATTCTCGCTTGAGCGAGGATCCATCTCGCTTGAGCGAGATTATCAGTTCATGCGTAGAAAACATAGAAATCTCACAACCTAACATGAAAATTCATCCCAAGCAAAATTGATCAAAATGAACCTATCATATACATCATATTAAGTGTTTAAAACTTGTGTCAAGTATCCATATTCAATAATTTTCGTTCTAATTCATGAATCATATCACAATCAAGCTTATCACCTTATATACTTTATAAAACACAACATCTTGGGAAATATGTCATTCATCCCTCAATTCTAACAGCATTTCACATCATATTTGTCATCCATACCTTGTCAAGGTCCTTAATGAAAATAAGCCATACATACAAGGGTCTCATTTTCCTACATGACCTCCAAAATCATCATTCATCATATTAGATTACAAAATTGGGCATGTATACATTATATACCATACAAAATAACAATATGTCGGCCAAGGCTCACCCATTTTCCTTTCACATTTACCTTCATCAATACTCGACCTCCAAAAGAGTAGGATTTATATCACACCTACATCAAACTTAAAATGCCAACTAGGAAGTGAGTAACATAATCCAAATGTATCAAAGTCATACATTATGATGATACTCATACATGCTTACATATGATACATTTCTCAAGAAACATCATAGTTTCATTCACATACTACATCATTTTATTTCAACATGTTATACACTCAAAGAAATACTTCTATAACACACATATCCAAATCATTGGCATTCTTAATAACATCATCATACACATAATATTAGTACCACATTTCTTTCCTCTTTATTTTTCAATCATCCATCGCCACCATGGCTTTCAACTAGGCATATCTCTGGCTATATGTAAATGCTCTTATACCTAATGCATATGCACAAAGGAATTATTACCAAATGCGGATCCGACTGTGGGAAAACAACAACATACTAAAAGTGGGACAAGCATAGGTATGCTACTATGCCCCTACTGCAGTAGAAAAATATGTATACATATACCTTAATTCATGCATGCTTAACAATATACTTTTACTGGTACCAAACCGCTTTTGCCCCTATGTAGCACTAGTCACCCTGTGACTTGCGGATCAAAATCATGGCCTTACTTGTCAAAGTGCTACGGGCCCTTCCCGAACACACATCGAGAGAGTCGTGTCCCGTCAGACACCGAGGTAACTTACTCATCACAGAGCCACCCGCCCACTGGGCCGGCCATATAGAGTGCCTTGTCAGAAACTATGGACAGCTTCGTGATTCCCAGAATCACTAGGGAATACCATAATATACCCGTGCACTGCGTCGCCCTCCCACTAGGCCGGCCTTGTGGAACCCCTAACATTCCACATAGACAGCGTATGATATACCATAGATGCAAATGTCAATCAATGCATTCTCACTCTCTGCATCCTATCATGCCACTCCACATTCAACAATTCACCACAACCACTTGGTGGATTTCATATACTCATCATCCTCCACCACCACCAACATTCATTGGATTTCATACACACAATTAATTAGTGGCAATCAACATTCATTAGTTCATACATTATGGGATGTTCAACCACATATCAATCAATACAACCATGGTCTCAAGCCATTCATAACAAACTCATTAACATAAACCAAAACAACACCATACTCATCATCCCAAAAGCATATGCCATATAACATAAATCATTCTAAATGTATTTCAATCATAAAATTATTGTATCATCTACTCAAGCCAATCTATCATAACACAATCATATATATTTACATCATCAATGGATAAAATCATGCATTTAGAATAGTTACCCCCTCCTACCTCAAGAGAAGTAGTAATCAACGCGGTTCGATGGTCCCGCCTCATCGATAGGGTTATTTTCTACATCATACAATATACCACATAATTAATTTTTTTATCCAACCACTAAGACTCAAGGGTTTATATATATTCAATAACTTGGTGTTTGTAACATTTTAAGTTTCAAGTCTTATTTATTTCATTTAACCCACCATAACCACCATGGGTTAGGTGCTCACATTTATTATTATACATTTAAAGCTAAACCCATTCATGGGTGTTGTCATTAATGGTTTCCAACAACTATCATTAACCATCAAATTTCATTAATGGTCATCCACCATTTATGACACCACTTCACCTCATTAATAACATTTATCTAACACAATAAATGTTTCATTACACATATTCCACATTTTCCCCAAATCTTAGGGTTAGGGTTTCACTAGAAACCCAACAACCATCATCAATACCCATCATTTTCCATCATCTTTCTTGCCATATACACCCATTCATAAATACCCATTTATAACTCTCATCAATGTCACCCCACCTAAGGGTTTTCCATCATAAATACATTCCATTATTAGTTCCATATACATTACCCTCCCAAAACCATAAGAACCCATAGCCAAGGGTTTAAGCTCATGATAACAACCAAGAGCTTACCTTAGATGAAGAAAAGAGAGGGTTCCCAAAGGGGGAGTGGAGTCACACGAAAATAAAGGGAGAGGAAGATGAGGCTTCAAGCTCCAAGCTCTCCTTGTAAGCTCCAAGGAATGAAAATGGGAGGAGGAAGGGCACACCACTTCTTTGTGGATTTTTGAAGAAGAAGGAGATGAGTGGGAAAGTAGAAGAAGAAGAGAAGGAAGGGTGTTTGCTAAGAAAGAGAGAGCCAACGTCAAGTGTAGAGGAAAAATGAGAGTTTTAGTGTCTTATTTCATCTCTTCATTAAAGATTCTCCGTTTTAAATCAAACAGGATCTCTGTTTGGGCTCAATACTTTATCTAAAAATTATTCCAAATATATATTCAGATTCCCAATAATATCCTTAACAGCCCTGACCAATATCATCCTAATCGAAGATATTTGGTCTGACACCCATATTTTAATTGGGTATTATTTTAGCTCATACAGCCTCAATAAATTATAAATAATCCTTAAAATCTGAGTTTAATTATTTTTAATATTTTGGGACATTTATTAATCCCACATATAATTATTCAATATTTACTCTCCTCATTTAATCATTTATATAAAATTTGGGATGTTACATAGGAAGGACCTCCTTAAGATTAAAGGCATCTCCTTGTCTACTTCCATGTCCAATACCATAGAGTCTACTGGAAATATGAACTTATCAACCTTTACCAATAAATCCTCCAACATGCCATGAGGATACTTAATTGATCTATCAGCCAACTGCAATGACATCCTTGTTGGTTGACCATCATTAATATTAAGCTTTCTCATCAAAGATAATGGCATTAAGTTGATGCGATCCCCCAAATCGCAAAGAGCATTTCCAACATGCACATCTCCAATTGTACAAGGAATAGTGAAGGATCTAGGATCTTTAAGCTTTTAAGGAAATTTCTTTTGTATTACACTCTTGTGTAAGTGTAATAGTTGCATTCCCTTTCAACCTCCTCTTCCTAGACAATAACTCCTTCATAAACTTTGCATAAGATGGCATCTCTTACAAATCCTCTACAAAAGGAATATTTATGTGAAGCTTCTTGAATACATCTAAGAACTTAGCAAACTTCTGCTCTTCAATTTGCTTCTTTAACCTTTATGGAAATGGGGCTTGTTTCAATTTCTCAGGTGTGATCTTGGAAGCTTCTTCCAACACCATATCAATTTTCTTCTTTTTCTTTATTGAACTCTTTTTCTCTTTTTTGAACTTTTTTTCTCTCTCTCATATTCTTCTTCTTTCTTTTCACTTTTATTTTCACTCTCTTTTTCTTTTTCTTTATTTAATTTTTCTCTCATATTTTATTTTTCACTTTTTTCTTCACTCGCCACTCTTTTAGGCTTATCTAATATCCTCTCGCTTCTTGTCTAATGGCGTGACATTGTTCCTTTGGGTTGACCTTAGTATCACCTGGGAAAATGACTACTTTGCCGCTAAGCTAATTGCTTGAATAATTGCCCAACTTGATTCTCTAAGTTTTGGATTGATGCTTCCTAATTTTTGAGGTTGGCCTGAGCAGCCTGGATGAATTATGCAAGCATATTTTCTAATACAGATTTCTCCTTTAGTGCTTGAGGTTGAAGGCGATTTACTTGTGACTATAACTAACTTTGGGTTGCACCTTGATTCAGATGAGGGCCTCTTTGCTAAGAAAAATTTAGGGTGACTCTTGTAATTCAGATTGAAGGATTTAGAAGGATAACTTTGTTGTATCTATTGACCCATGTCATTAACTTGTTTAGCTTGCTCATTTGAGTCACACAAACCATTTTTGTGGTCTCCACCACAGAAATCACAACTTAACATACAAACTTGGCTTGGCTTTTACATTTCTAAAATCTACACACTTAACTTCTCTAATGCATATGTCATAAACTTGCTTTATGCTAGGTAAACGTCCTACACACTAATCTCCATTATACCTCTCCTTGGAACATTGCTTTTCTCCCCAATCAGACACTCATTAGATGCCATAACATATATCAACTCTATAGCTTCCTCCATGGTTTTAGTCATTAAAAAACCTCCAGTAGAGGCACCGATTAAAACTCGTTTAGTTGGTCTAACTCCATTGTAGAAGATATTAACCTATTGCATGTCAGGGATTTGGTGATGGGGACATTTTCTCAAACTTTCTTTATAGTTGTCCCATGCCTCCAATAAAGCCTTATCCTTTTTTTGTTGAAAACATATTGTGTTTATATGTTGAAACAGGTTTCAATTATGACAAACAAAATGTTCAAGAAATCAAGTAATGCATAAAATTGAAGGATAAACATTCAAGAAATCAAGGATTAATGTTCAGGATCAAGAACCATGCAAGAAACTATCGAAAATGGACACAAACATACTAAAATGCATCAAAACTGAAGAGGAACAGGTCCAGGAATCGATTCACCTTTCTGGGAATTGATTCCCACGTGAAAAAGAAGCTAGGAATTGATTCATGGCCATTGAGAATCGATTCATGGGGCTAGGAATCTATTCCCCCTATAGGAATCGATTCCTGTGTGTTAGAAAAGTTGGGATTTGATTCACGCAGTTCAGGAATAGATTCACACGCAGTTGAGTCAGAAATTCAACTAAATGAATTAAATCACGTAGGAAATCATGGACTAAATCATTGAAACATTGTTGATTAAATCATAGAATGTTTTAAGGCACTACGGATTTTCAGGGATAATATTACGCCTTTTATGAAACCATTGCGCCGAAGAAAAATATTTTATTCAGACGGAGCATATTCCTTGGCCTATAAATAGAGAAGGAAATGAAGGTTTCAAGTGTCAATTTTTCTCAGCAAGCAATTCCTTCTCATTTCTTCCTCCGTAGCTCTCTGTTCTAATATTGGCAAAATTTGCTCTCTGTCTCATTTCTTTATAATTAATTATTGAGAGTTAATCTGTGAGGAGAATTATTTTGTGCTTAAATTTGTATATCCACTCTACTTGGAGAGCTACCCTTATAATCTTTAAAAACCAAAACTCCTAGACCTTGGTTTGGGTTTCAACCTTGTAAAATTGTGAGATTGAGAGATTGGGTGAAGTGCCCTTGTACTTGTGAGAATTGGGTTCTTGAGTATGAGACACTAGGAAGCCGCGATTGCTCAAAGTTGTATCTCTAATCTCTAATAGTGGAAATCCTCCAAGTGGGTTGCTTGGAGGTGAGACATACACCGGTATGGTGGAACTCGTATATATCAGTTTGCAAATATCTCTTCCCTAAACTCTTTTAAATTTGTGTACTTAAATTGCTTGCCTAAATTTGTTGAGTTTATAAATTGTTAATTTTATTTAAAACAACTATTTAACTATCAAGTAAATTTATTTACCATATATTAAGTACTTGTTAATTTGTCTTGTGTTTAAATTGTTATTACTTGTGATTAAACTTATCATCTTCATCAAGTATATTTATTAAAGAATCAATTTCAAAGGATTTCAAAGAAAATTTTTAATACTTAATTCACCCCCCCTCTTGAGTAATTGAGGCCACTTGGTTAACAAGTGGTATCAGAGCTTGACTCTTGGTAGATCAAGCTTAATAACTTCAAGAGAACAAGATGGCCTCTATTTCTCTTAACCTTTTTCCTGCGGGGTGGTGCCACAAATAGACCTTCCGCTTTCAATGGTGAGGGTTATACTTTTTAGAAAGAATGAATAAAAATCTTTGTTCAATCAATTGATTTGAAAATAGGGAATGCTATTGAAAATGATCCTTTTATACCTATGCATACTGTTGATGGTAGACAAATTGAAAAACCCATGGATGGTTGGATAAGTGATGAGGAAAAGAAAGTTCAATACAATTATAAAGCAAAAAATCTTATTACTCTTACCTTAGGTCCTGACGAATTTTTTAAAGTTATAACATGTAAATCTGTAAAAGAAATGTGGGATACCCTTTAAGTTACTCATGAAGGAACTAGTGATGTTAAAGACTCTAAAATCAGTACCTTGACTAGTCAATATGAAAGCTTTAGAATGAATTCCGGTGAAACTATTTTAGAACTTCAAAAGAGATTTACTTTGATTATTAATCATCTTATTACTCTTGGTAAATCTTATACAAACAAAGAGCTCATCCATAAAGTTCTAAAAAGTCTTACTAGAGAATGGCAACCTCTTGTTACTGTCATCAAGCAATCTCCCCACATAAATGAGATGTCTCTTGCTACACTATTTGGTAAGCTTTAAGAACAAGAGCAAGAACTAAAAGATTTGAAGATTGCGAAGGAAGAAGAAAGATCCTCTAAGAAAAAGGGACTAGCTCTTAAATCCACTTTAATCAAGGAAGATAAATGTAACATCCTAATTAAATAAATGACTAGATTAAAATTAAGATTTATTGCAAGTTAGGATTAATTATTAATTAAGAATTAATATAAAATAAAAGAAACTTGATGTTGATGGGAGTAATGAGACATGACACATGATTGGATGGTGGCCCCATTTGCACGTTCTTTCACTCACTCTCCTCATTACCTTGAGTACATGCTCAGAACTCTCAACCACTTCTGCGTTCTCACAAAATCTCTACGAGACCTTTCCTATTCCTCTACGATTCATCCTCTCATTCTTTTCCCTTCTTCTTCGTTCTTCTTCGTCAGTTCAATTGCAACTGTGGTGTTGTGGAGGACTTGAGGTTCCCCACTGTTGGCAAGGAGGGATCGTTCGATAGAGGAATAGCTTCCAGTCTCACAAGCTGCGTGTGTGGTGTTCGACTGGTGCGACGGTTTCTGAGCAGGTGAGAGTGACTATGGAGGCGGGGGAGCAATGGAATCAGCATTGGAAAACAAAGCACGGGTTAACACTGAAAACAGAGGAGTTTCTTACGTCTTTTCAGAAGGTAGGGGGAGCTTTCCATCTCAAATGCATAGTTATGGACGGATCCCAGGTGAAAGTACTGTGTTCTGTGTTTATGGTTGTGACTATGTTGAGTGTGTAAATCATATGATGATGACTTCTACATACCGGGTGTGTGTGCGTGTATTAGCTGAGTCGAGTAAGGTTATACCCTTCTCTGTCCATGAAATATATATTAGTACATATGAGAATGCATGAAAATGTACTGGATCTGTGTTGGCCGAGTGCATATGTTAAGAGGTTGTTATGCTGAGTTTCGTGTGTGGTTAAATACTTAATAGCATGTGGTAAATGTTATTGATATTGCTAATACCGAGTGTATATTATGGACTGTTGGTTGATTTCTGTGTAGATTTTCATACATGAAAGCATGAATACATGAGATGCATGTGATATGTGGTTTTACCGAGTGAAATGCCTCTGTTGTGCTTATGAATATGTATGGAAAAATATAAAAAGACCCTGGGTTGGACTTGGGGTAGTGCCGAGTGCACTAAGCGTTGGACGCTTAAAGACCTTGGGTTGGACTCAAGGCAAGCTTACCGAGTTGGACTCAGGGCTGCCCGTAGCACTCCCGTTGTCGCTTGGAGCGATTATGTTATGTGTGAGGGCAAACGGTTTGGTACCAGTAAAACGGCCGAATCAGCTTGGAGCTGAGAAAAAGGCTTGGAGCCTATGTTGCAACATAAAACTTAATAAAATTGATCGGATCCGACTGAAAATTAATGTGTGTGCACACTTATACTTTTGATGAGCTCAATGTGGTTATATGCGTATGAATGGGAATGTGATTGATATGACTGTGTGTTATTTGAATAAATTTCGATTGAATGATACTATGTGTGGATATATCTAATGACAGTGCATGTGATAGATTGATTGATGAGATAATGCTGCGTAGTGGAATTCTAGAGGTTTTCTGAGTCATACTGTCATTTTATATGTATAAACTCACCCCTACTGTGGCCATATTTCAGTGGATGTTGCTCGGAATGTGGAATAATGGGAGAGCACCGATTATTGGGAAGTCCATTGTACAATAGAGGTGTACATGTATATATATATATCTTGTAAAGATGGTTTTTGTATAGCCTTGGCCGACTCTTAGTTAAACATTCTATTGTTAATGTTTAGGATTTGAATTCTCTCGGTATTGAGAGTAAAACTAAACATATTTCAATATATATAATGCTATGTGTTCTATCTTGTTCAGTGGGTAATGATGTGGGTAAATGTCTAAGTTGTGTAAATTTATTCCCTACTAAATGTATAATGCTTGTGTGATACCGAGTAAGTGTAGGCTAGAGTAAATCCGAGTGATGTGAGATATGAGACCCTCTTTCGAATGAAGAAAGGTTGGGCAATTCCGAGTGAGTTATGTTCACTAACGGACTATTCTCTTAGGAGGATCAATCGAGGGATGTTATGTGAGAAATCCCTTTTGTAAGCCTATTCCGAGTGGATAAGGCCATGATATCCCGAGTGAGTGAAGTCATGTAATTCCGAGCGGGAATTGACTTAAAAACTTCCCGAGTGAAACTTATTAGGAATTCCCGAGTGGAAGAAGCTAGAGGATTTACAAGTGAATGAAGCCTTAAAATCATTAGTTAAGACTTGGCTTGTAAAAGTTCTCGGAGTGAAAAAGGATTACATATACCGAGTGAAAACTATGTGAAGCATATCCGAGTGAGATTCGTCCGAGGAAAATAATTCCGAGTGAAGAAAAAATCAGAGATTCCGAGTGAAACAGCCGAGGGAATCATTTCCCAAGTGGAGATCCAAACGTTACGAGCGAATTACGAATATGTCCTTTCAGGAATAAGATAAAGATCTGGCTGAGAGTTCATCAAGTGAAGTATGTACGTTGGAATAATTCCCGAGTGAACTTAGGTTCCGATTCTGAGTGATGTGATTACCGAGTGGACTTGAGATCAAATTCCGAGTGGTCAAATTACCCGAGTGCCTTGTTCGCTTGGGCGAATAAGGTTTTGCTCTAGCGAATCGTGGTTCGCTTAGGCGCTTCCTTCCGATGTCCACTATTTGAGCGGCATGGAGTCTTGCCATGTAAGAGCATTCCGACTCGGTTTTTCCTTCCTTTGGTCGGATTCTTGTCCGAATTTTCCCTGTTAGTCGTTCAGAATTTTTGGAAAAATTTTCTTTTGTTTTGGATTTTATTTAATTTTGTTAGGATGTTTCATTTTGGTATCAGAGCGGACTTAAAAGGTCCAAGGCCAAGGTATGCTTACTCTTAGTAAGCGGTTGGGTGCATTATGACCGAGTGTCGTAATTATTTACAGCATCTGATGGATTTGATCTATGTTTAAGTACAATCTGAGTGGCCATGTGCCTATGAGGAGTTATTTGAGGGTAGAAGAATTGTTCCTACCCTTGTCCGATTAAGTATATGATACTTAAGGATTCTATAATAATGTGTTATAATTATTGAATGTTGGGTTGAAGTCCGATCGGTAGTGAGTAATTCTGTAAACTTATCCTTGAAAGGGGTGTTAATTTCAGGATAAGTCATGGCCAATCGTCAGAGCATGGAAGCCATAGCTACGGCATTCCAGCGTTTTGCTGACATATTCGAGAGGCAGAGTCAGCCTCAAACTGATGATGATCAAGGGTTGGACCGCTTCCTGAAGAGGAAGCCGAGTGAGTTTGAAGGAGGATTCAATCCCGAATCGGCTTATGCATGGATTCAGGAGTTAGAAAGAATCTTTGGTGGCCTTCAATGTACTGAGGCCCAGAAAGTGGACTATGTTGTATATATGCTGCGAGCTGAAGCCGAGTGTTGGTGGAAGATAGCCAGGGCCTGATTGATTGATACAGGTATGATGAGTACTTATTTTATGATTAAATTCATGGCTCAATTAGAACTATTTTTGAATAACTTAACAAAATTAATAAATAATTGAGCATGATTTTTGAGTAT
Source organism: Clitoria ternatea (assembly GCA_037962975.1). Taxonomy (NCBI): domain Eukaryota; kingdom Viridiplantae; phylum Streptophyta; class Magnoliopsida; order Fabales; family Fabaceae; genus Clitoria; species Clitoria ternatea. Next base: position 54,903,301 of record CM075671.1, read on the forward strand.
AAAGGAAGGAAAGAAGCTTCAAATCTGAGAATCAGGAACAACTTGTCAAAAGCCTTGAAAAAAACCAAGAGCATCAAGCAAAGGACACTTGAGCGTGGTACACTTCACGCCTGAGCGTGGAAGCCACTTTGCCCATGCACCCAAGTGAAACAAGGAACTCACCAACAGCCCCTCACGCTTGAGCGTGAGCCCGAGCTCGCTCAAGCGTGACTTCATGCATGACTGACGCTCAAGCGTGGCACCAAGAAGCTTAAAGCGTGATTGAATTGGAAGAAGGAACAGCATCAGGTCTTCTCACGCTCAAGCGTGAGCAGGAGCCGCTTGGGCGTGACCTCAAGCCCGCTTGAGCGTGGCTTGAGCGTGAACACGAGGAGCAAGCGTGAGAAGGCAAGGAAACCACGCTTGAGCGTGAATTACTTCAGCTTGAGCGTGAGATCATCAATAAGCATCAGAGCCCTTCACGCTTGAGCGTGACCATCAAGCTCAAGCGTGACTCACACAGCATGGGTTTCTTAATTCTCTATTCACCAATAATGCGATGCCAACTCACCCACTTTCTTCTGTTTTCCACCAGTCTCTGAAAGATGCCGCATGGGTTCTATGTAAGTGGGGCAAGAGAAGCTGAGCCAAAAACTCCTATAAATCAAGCTGTAAACAGAGCACAAATCATCAATCTCCTATCATCTGATACATCATTTCATCCTCTGTATTTTTCATTTCACACTTTCCATTTTCTGTATTCATTTCTTTGATGGTGAAAATGCAAGGCATGAGTAACTAATCTCTCTTATGGGATTGGCTGTAATCCATTCAACACTGAAGTAATGCTGTCGTAAGTTTTCATTGAGTAATAAGATTTGATAAAGTTTCTGTATTTCCTTCTGCGTTTAATGCCTGAAAGTACTTGATCACTATTTTCTTGTTCTAAGTTTTCTTGAGTATGCTGGGAAGTGACTTTTGAAAGCAGACCCTGAAAGAAATGCTTGTTGTGAGTAGGTAGCCAGGGATGGCGTCTAACGCAACAAACGTCAAAACAATCGATCGATAATGCTGGAATGGTTTCCAAAGTGACTGAGGGATCAGCGGTTTGGAAATCATTCTTATGAATTTTGTAGTCGAGGGATCGATGCAAATGACTTTGATTGTGACGTAGGACTTATCTTTTCGATTTACTTATATGGAAACTTATGCAGCTTACAGAGGTGAAGATGTGATGAAGCCAATCCCTGTTTTACAAAACTGATTTTTCCAACATCATTTACTGTTATATTTTGCAAAGTGCTATCCTCTGTTATTTTGTTACTTACTGTTTTTTTTCATTCAACAACATTCACAACAAACCCAAACAAAAACTTTCTGCCAAATCAATTCAAACTAAAGTCTTCATTCTAGCACCTCCTCAGTGGAACGACAACTATACTGTATTACAACTTCTGTGTTTAAACTTGGCACATCCATTTCATTGAGTTCATATTATAAAAACTTGATTCTCTTTCAGCAAACTCAATATAAGCAAAACACTCATCAAGTTTTGGCGCCGTTGCCGGGGAGGTGATTTAAGCTTGAATATTTTAGCATTGAATTGACAAGACAGTGTAAATAAACTTGTTTGTAATTTGTTTTTATTTTTCACTAACCTTGCTACTTTGAGTTCTTGATTTATGATCTTGAGAAGACAGGGTACAAAAGAACAGCTTGCATTTGATCCTGAGATAGATAGGTTCCTCAAGAAAATCAAGAAAGCAAAGAAGAACTTCCACGTAGGACAAACTTCCTCTGTTACAATGGAGGGGAACAGCCACAATCAAAATCCACCAAGGAGAACACTTGGAGATTACACATTGCAACAAGGACCTAGACACTACTCAAGCATTGCTATACCAAATACAATCAGGGCTATAGAAATGAAACCTGCTTTCCTTAGTTTAATTAGTTCCCATCAATTTCATGGAATGTCCAGTGAAGATCCTTACACTCACTTGGCAACATTCTATGAATTAGTAGGAACAATGGGATTTGAACAGGAAGTAATCGAGGCAGCATACCTAAGATTGTTTCCTTTTTCTCTTGCAGGAAAAGCCAAAGAATGGCTCCAGTCACACCCAAATCAAAGCTTGAACAGCTGGGAGACAGTGGAAGAAAAATTCCTACACAGATTCTTCCCACCATCCAGATTCATCAAGGCTAAATCAGATATCACAACATTTAAACAAAGCCATGATGAACCCTTTTGTGAAGCATGGGAACGCTTCAAATCTCTCCTCAGAAGATGCCCAAACCATGGACTGGAAGATATTGCCCAATTGAATATCTTTTACAGTGGTTTAAAGGGTGATACTAAAATGATTTTGGATGCAGCAGCTGGAGGAACCATGATGACAGTGGATGCAGAACAAGCTACAAGGATCATTGAAGCATTATCATCCACAGATTACCAGGCTCAGCATGACAGAACACAAATCCAAAAGAAGGGAGTATTGGAACTTAATACAACAGATGCCATTTTGGCTCAAAATAAGATTTTGACACAACAAATTGAAGTTCTCACACAGCAAATGGTAAAACTCCCGCAACAACTGCATGCTGTACAGTCCTCTACAGGAAACCAACAAGCACAAATGAGATGTGACTTTTGTGGAGGAGAACATCAGAATGGACACTGCCAAGGAGAACAAGGAGACCAATCCATCCTCTATATGAATAACCAAGGTAAGCAAAGTAATTTCAATAATACTTACCCCAATAATTTTTCACAGGGATGGAGGAATAGTCAAAATGGTGGATGGAAGCAAGAAGCAAGCACATCCAACAGACAGCAACCTTATCAACAAGGTCCTTCATTGACAGAAAGGACATCAAAACTAGAGGACACTCTAGAAAAATTCATGCAGGTCTCAATCACCAACCAAAAGAACACTGATGCTTCGATAAGAAACTTGGAGACACAAGTGGGGCAATTGGCTCGCCAGATTGCAGAGCATCACAACTCTCAATTTGGAGCTAATACACACCCAAATCCAAAGGAGCAATGCAAAGCAATCACAACAAGAAGTGGAAAGGTCATTGGACAAAAAGAGAATGACAAGGTGGAAGAAAAAGTAGAAAAAGAAAAAGAAACAGAAGAGGAAGTTAGTGAAAAGAAGAATAATGATATGAAGGAGGAAGTTGAAAAAGAAAAAAAGAAAGAAATAAAAGAGGGGAAGAAGAAGGTGGACGACCCAACACCACAACTGAAGAGCTTGCCGTATCCAAAGAATCCTTCAAAAATGGACAAGGAAAGGCAATTTGCAAGATTTATGGATATCTTCAAAAGGTTACAAATAAACATACCTTTTGTGGAAGCCATGGAGCAAATGCCAACTTACGCTAAATTTATGAAGGAGCTGTTAACAAAGAAGAAGAGATTTTCTGAAGAAACAGTGGAGCTTGCAGCAGGCTGCAGTGCCATCATTCAAAAGGCACTGCCACAAAAAACAAAAGACCCCGGAAGTTTCACAATCCCAGTAACTATTGGTACTCTACCAGTAGGAAAAGCACTCTTGGATTTGGGAGCAAGCATTAATCTAATGCCTCTCTCAATGGTGAAAAAAATTGGAGATCTTGAGGTGAAGCCAACTCGGATGACCCTCCAGCTGGCAGATAGGTCTATGAAATTTCCATATGGCATAGCTGAAGATGTACTGGTAAGAGTTGACAAGTTTGTATTCCCTGTAGATTTTGTCATAATGGATATAGAAGAAGATGCAGAAGTACCTCTCATTTTGGGGAGACCCTTCATGAAGACTGCAAAAGTAATCATTGATGTGGATGACGGGAAGTTGAAAGTAAGAGTGCAAGATGAAGAAGTAAACTTCAACATGTTTGATGCAATGAAATACCCAAAAGACAAACAACAGTGCTTCAAAATTGACATTGAAGAAGAAGCCATCAGAGAACAAACCAACGAATGGTTCAACAGAGACCCACTAAAGAAGCTGAACTTTGGAGCAATGGAGGAAGACAAGAAGGACAAGCAAGATACTCAAAAAGAAAGTCACTCTGAAAGGCTGTCTGAGGAAACAAAAGAAGTTGTCCCACCAAAAGTGGAGTTAAAAGCTTTACCTCCACACTTGAAATATGTCTTTCTTGATAATGATAACCAAAAACCTGTTATTATTAATAGGGAATTGACAGGTACAGAAGAGAAGCAGTTGATTCAAGTGTTAAAGGAACATTCAACAGCGATTGGATGGAGGCTGGAAGATTTGAAGGGAATAAGCCCAGCTTACTGCACTCATCACATTTACATGGAACAAGAATTCAAACCAATTGCTCAGCCACAGAGACGTTTGAACCCAACTATGAAGGAAGTGGTAAAAGGGGAGGTAACTAAATTACTAGAAGCTGGTATAATTTATCCTATTTCTGATAGCTCTTGGGTAAGTCCTGTGCAGGTTGTTCCAAAGAAAGGAGGAATCACTGTCATACAGAATGAGAAGCATGAATTGATCCCTACAAGAACAGTCACAGGATGGAGGATGTGTATCGATTACAGGAAACTAAACACTGCTACCCGGAAAGATCATTTCCCTCTACCCTTCATGGATCAAATGTTAGAAAGACTTGCAGGTCAAGCATACTACTGCTTCCTAGATGGATACTCAGGGTATAACCAGATCGCAGTTGCACCTGAGGATCAAGAAAAAACAGCATTCACATGTCCCTTTGGGGTATTTGCATACAGAAAAATGCCCTTCGGATTGTGCAATGCCCCTGCAACATTTCAAAGATGTATGCTTGCTATCTTCTCTGATTTGGTGGAAAAATGCATAGAGGTTTTCATGGATGATTTCTCTGTTTTTGGTTCATCATTTGATCAATGTTTGAATAATTTGACCATTGTGTTGAAAAGATGTGTAGACACCAATTTGGTTTTGAATTGGGAAAAATGTCACTTCATGGTGACTGAAGGCATTGTATTAGGACATCAAATCTCCAAAAGAGGGATTGAAGTGGACAAAGCAAAGGTAGAAGTAATCGAGAAATTGCCACCACCAGGAAATATAAAAGGAGTCAGAAGCTTCTTGGGCCATGCAGGATTTTATAGAAGGTTCATCAAGGACTTCTCAAAAATTGCAAAGCCTCTGAGTAATCTCTTAAACAAAGACACTCCTTTTATTTTTGATGATTCTTGTTTACATGCCTTTGAAACTCTAAAGCATAAACTAACATGTGCACCTGTAATAGTTGCCCCTGATTGGGGACTAGACTTTGAAATGATGTGTGATGCCAGTGATTATGCTGTTGGGGCCGTATTAGGACAAAGAAAGGCTAAAATTTTTCATGTTATACACTATGCTAGTAAAGTTTTAAACCCTGCACAAACAAATTATGCAACAACAGAGAAAGAACTCTTAGCAATAGTGTATGGCCTGGAAAAATTTAGACCTTATCTGATTGGTTCCAAGATTACTATTTTTACTGACCATGCTGCCATTAAATATCTGTTGAATAAGCCTGATTCTAAGCCCAGACTAATTAGATGGATCTTGCTAATGCAAGAATTCAACCTAGTAGTCAAAGACAAAAAGGGCAGCGAAAATTTCATTGCAGATCATTTGTCCCGACTTATCAACCAGGAAGTCACACGGTTCCAACCTGAAGTGAAGGAAGAATTTCCTGATGAAAAGCTACTGATGATAAAAGAACGGCCATGGTTTGCAGACATGGCCAACTTTAAAGCTGCTGGAGTGATGCCTGATGACCTTTCATGGCAGCAGAAGAAGAAGTTTCTAAGGGATGCAAAGCAATTCATATGGGATGACCCCTACCTATTCAAACTTGGATCAGATCACATCTTGAGGAGATGTGTGTCCAAAGAGGAGGCTGAGAGCATCCTATGGCACTGTCACAGCTCACCCTATGGAGGACATTTCAATGGGGAAAGGACAGCAGCAAAGATCCTCCAATCAGGTTTTTATTGGCCCTCTTTGTTTAAAGATGCTAATGTTTTTGTGCAGCATTGTGAAGCATGTCAGAAGACAGGAAACATATCAAAAAGACATGAGATGCCCTTGACTGCCATCCTTGAAATAGAAGTCTTTGATTACTGGGGCATAGATTTTACTGGGCCATTACCAATGTCATTCTCAAATGAGTACATAATTGTGGCAGTAGACTATGTCTCTAAGTGGGTGGAAGCCATGGCATGTACTAAAGCTGATGCCAAGACTGTCATCAAATTTCTTAAGAAACACATTTTCAGCAGGTTTGGCACCCCAAGAGTTTTAATAAGTGATGGAGGCTCTCATTTCTGCAACAGTCAACTCCAAAGATGCCTTGAACATTATGGAGTCAAGCACAAAGTAACTTCCCCTTACCATCCTCAAGCCAATGGCCAAGTGGAAGTGTCCAACAGAGAAATTAAGAAGATACTTGAGAAGACAATCAGCCAAAGCAGAAAAGATTGGTCATTGAAGCTAGATGACGCTTTATGGGCCTATAGAACAGCATACAAGGCACCAACTGGATTTTCACCTTATCAATTGGTATATGGTAAAAATTGCCATCTTCCAGTAGAACTTGAACATAAAGCATTTTGGGCACTGAAAAACCTCAACTATGACCCAAAGGCATCAGCTGAAGAAAGGAAGATTCAGATGCACAAGTTGGAAGAATGGAGGAATCATGCCTATAACTCATCCAGGATCTATAAAGAAAAAATGAAGGTTTACCATGATAGACACATCATGAAGAAAAGTTTTCACCAGGGACAATCTGTTCTTCTTTTCAACTCAAAGATGAAACTATTCCCAGGAAAACTCAAGTCTAAATGGTCAGGACCCTTTATTGTCAGGGAGGTGAAACCTTATGGAGCTATTGAGTTGCAAGATCCAAAATCTGAAAGAACTTGGGTCGTAAACGGACAGAGAGTAAAGCCCTATTTAGGGGGAGAAGTGGAGAAGGTTGCCACTGATATCCTGCTAAAAGATCCATGATCAAACTCAGGCGTCGAGCTAATGACGTTAAACAAGCGCTTATTGGGAGGCAACCCAATCGTTTGTGTTTTATTTCTTTGGAAATTTTTTCAAAAATAAAAACAAAAACAAAAAAATAATAAAAGCTTCTGTTTACCTTGTAGAAGAGTCTCAAACAAAAGGCAAACAAAACTGGAGTTGAAGGTTGAGTTCAGGAAGACATGAGGACATCACCACGCTCAAGCGTGGATAATCTAAGCTTAAGCGAGCCAAGCGTGACCTATTACGCTTAAGCGAAAGGGTCTGGACAGTAATCAGAGGTTGATCACGCTCAAGCGTGATACTTTGGCGCTCAAGCGCAACATCCCTGAGCTCAAGCGTGCCAAACATGCGCTCAAGCGAGACATTGAACAGAGCATCAGGTATTGAAATGTTGCTACACGCTCAAGCGAGGATAACACCAGCCTGAGCGAGGAAAGTATACCTTGGAATAATGCACACACGCTTAAGCGTGATAACCATGCGCTCAAGCGCACAACTCTTACGCCCAAGCGTGACAGGAAGACGCTCAAGCGTGAAGGCTTCATTCTCAGATGCTGGACCCAGGCCGATCACGCTCAAGCGGGGATATATGGCGCTCAAGCGTGGGACTCTCGCGCTCAAGCGTGACATCCTGACGCTTAAGCGTGAGAATGCAAACAGCCCCTGATGCTAATAAATGCAGAATTTTGAAAACTGCCCACTCTCTCATTTACATAACCGTTCATTAACCTTCTGACTCTCTAAGTTTGGTAACTGCCTCTCTTCTCCAATAATTGTCTTTTCCCATTTCATTTCATAAATCACACTTTTATTTTGCAAACCATTCTCTCTAGCACGCTCGGATCCTCCCAGGTAACCACTGCACTACCCTCTTTTTGAATTAACAGCATATGATTACTGTGTTAGGGAGGATTAATACCTTTCTTTTTGCACACATTGATATCTTTTCTCCCTGTTTTTAATAACCACCATGATCTATGCTTGGTTGTTTTTTCTGGATTGTTAGAGAAAGACGTTCAAATTTTGGTTCTTGTGCTTCACTTTCATTGTAATGCATGTCCCTTTTCTATTTCACATTCTTTTAATGCATGCTGAATGTTTGATAAAAGTCCTAAAAGGAAGTATTTTAAGTGCAAAGTGGTTCTTAACCTTCTTGCAGATGGCCAGAACCAAGCAAACTGCACCAGATCCTCCTGCCACCACTTCCCCAAAAAGAAGTTCCCGAAAGAACAAGGGCAAAAGACCACGAACAGAAAAACAAGATGATGCTCCAAGATTCAGGAAGCAAGGCAACAGCAAGCGGTATGAAGACATCTCAAATTGGACATTCATACCAGAAAGGAAAGTAGACTTGGCCTTGGGAGAATGCGATGCCTTCCTGCAGATTATCAGAAGGAGAAATTGGCTAAAAGTATGCTACCCAAGGGAGAAATTTGACCCTGAAGTGGTAAGAGAATTCTATGCAAATGCGTGGACAAGAGATGGAGGGGGGGAACGAAAAACCTATGTGCGGGGTACATGGCTCTCATATGACAGAGACACCATCAATTTCTACTTGGGGAACATCATGACCTTAGGAGAAGGGGAAATCTGCGAATATGCTGCCATGGTTGCAAGGAACCAGTTCATTGCCACACATGACCTTGAAGCCGCTATCTGTGTTCCAGGACACCACTTCCAAATGGGGCAAGGAGAGACACCACTGAGAGTTTTAAGAAAGGACATGACTACTGTTGCTCAAGTTTGGACTTCCTTCTTATTAGCTAACATAGCACCTAACGCTCATGTTTCTGATTTGATTTTTAGTAGGTGTTATCTCCTGTACTGCATTCTGAGAGAGGACATCTCTATTGATCTAGCCCAAGTACTATCGGATGAAATCCACAAGTTTGTGATTTCTGACCAGAAGTACTCCCAGGCAGGTCAAAAGGTAAAAGGGAGTCTTGGTTTTCCTGCCTTTATCACTGACTTTTGTGCAGCTCATGGTGTTGAGGTACAAGACCTCAAACCAATCAGGCCTTCAATAGACAAACGCTTCATTGAGCGTTACTGCAGCAATCCAGCACTCCCTGCAACTGATGCACCTCCTCTACATGCCCCACAAGCAGCACAGCAAACATCCAGCACTGCACCTGACCACCCCCCCCTCAGCACTGAAGCCAACCTGATTTTACAAGGCATTCACATCCTGAAAGTTCAAAACAGCCATCTCCTAGCCCAGCTGAACGCTCAGCATAGAGGTTTGTTACATGTTCACAATGGCCTTTATCATAGCATTCCTGCAGGTCAACACAATCCATGGATGCCACCTGCCCAGTTTGAGGCCCTGCTTGCTTGGCCTGGGGACAGGCCTCCGTTTATGGGAGGAGGTGAGGCTACACAGGAGGATAGGCCAGGAACTTCAACTCAGGGACCTCCAGAAAGAGACTTGGGAACAGAGGAGGACTCATCCGAGGAAGAGTGAAACTTTTTAATGTTTTCAGTACTTGACAATTAAAATTGCTATTTAGTTTGACAATTTATAGCCTTACTTTATCTTTAGTACAGCACACTTTAGAAATTGTTTGAGATTATATGCCTGTGATTATTCCAATCTGCCTGTGATTATTCTTGTTTGTTTTTGATTATTCCGGTTTTGATGATTAAGACTTTGAACATCCCTGAAAACCCCAACCAAAGATTTCACTTTTTGAACAAAGAAAAGTTTCTAAGCAGCACAATGTTTTCAGGCAACAACACTGATTTGGTTTAGGCAAAATGACTTAATTAAGAACCAAGGAACTGGAATGCATGTATTGTTGCTTGTTTTTATGACTTGAACCCTTTTCTGTTAGAATAAGGAAGTAACAGTTATATCTTGATGAGAGGTGAGAAAAGTCTTGAGAGCCTCATTTGAAATTGTTAAATTAGCATTGACTGATTTTCTAATTAAACCTTTTTCTTAAGAAACAAGCAAGGAAATGATAAGGCAATTTTGAAAAATAATTAGCCAAGAGCCAAAAAGCTACCCTGATAAAAATATCCGATTTTTTGGTAGCCCATCTTTGAGCCATAAAAGCATGAAAATTTTTCTCTACCCTGAGCTAAGCATAAGAGCAAAAATTCTACCTTACCTGCATGTTCATCTTGAAAAAGAGCATAAAATAATTTTCTCAAAAGAAGATGAAACAAATGGAGGCAGGAGAAGAAAAATGCAGAAAGAATAAGTAAGCTCTCCAAAGTTTGTATAAAAGAGCTGGAGTAAAACAAAAGAAAATTCTGAAGTTTCAATGCAGAAAAGGAGCCTTCTAAATCAACCAAAAACACTTATGCTCTTCTTTAAAAACATGCGTTTTGAAACCCAGAAAAACCAAAAGTTTCTTGTTAACCCAGCCTCATTACACCCCTAAAAGACCTTCTGATCCTTGCTATTCATTTGAAATTTGGTTTTACTAGAAATGACGGGCAATGTTAAGAAGACATTTCTCATGATGGATGAGCGAAACAGACACAGGGTAAGAAATAATGAGAAATTCTACATTCTTACAGCAATGGGTTACATGCTTTATGAATAAGGTAATGGTGCATTGCATTTTAAGGAATTGGTATTAAGAAAATCATTTGTCTAGATACTAAGCCAGATTATTGCCTTTTAAACTTTTGTCTGCAATAGAAACTCAGATTTTTAAATGCTTGTTTTCCCTTTTCAAATCTTCTTTTTACTTGAGGACAAGCAAAAATCTAGGTTGGGGAGAGTTTGATGAGTACTTATTTTATGATTAAATTCATGGCTCAATTAGAACTATTTTTGAATAACTTAACAAAATTAATAAATAATTGAGCATGATTTTTGAGTATAAAGGAAGGAAAGAAGCTTCAAATCTGAGAATCAGGAACAACTTGTCAAAAGCCTTGAAAAAAACCAAGAGCATCAAGCAAAGGACACTTGAGCGTGGTACACTTCACGCCTGAGCGTGGAAGCCACTTTGCCCATGCACCCAAGTGAAACAAGGAACTCACCAACAGCCCCTCACGCTTGAGCGTGAGCCCGAGCTCGCTCAAGCGTGACTTCATGCATGACTGACGCTCAAGCGTGGCACCAAGAAGCTTAAAGCGTGATTGAATTGGAAGAAGGAACAGCATCAGGTCTTCTCACGCTCAAGCGTGAGCAGGAGCCGCTTGGGCGTGACCTCAAGCCCGCTTGAGCGTGGCTTGAGCGTGAACACGAGGAGCAAGCGTGAGAAGGCAAGGAAACCACGCTTGAGCGTGAATTACTTCAGCTTGAGCGTGAGATCATCAATAAGCATCAGAGCCCTTCACGCTTGAGCGTGACCATCAAGCTCAAGCGTGACTCACACAGCATGGGTTTCTTAATTCTCTATTCACCAATAATGCGATGCCAACTCACCCACTTTCTTCTGTTTTCCACCAGTCTCTGAAAGATGCCGCATGGGTTCTATGTAAGTGGGGCAAGAGAAGCTGAGCCAAAAACTCCTATAAATCAAGCTGCAAACAGAGCACAAATCATCAATCTCCTATCATCTGATACATTATTTCATCCTCTGTATTTTTCATTTCACACTTTCCATTTTCTGTATTCATTTCTTTGATGGTGAAAATGCAAGGCATGAGTAACTAATCTCTCTTATGGGATTGGCTGTAATCCATTCAACACTGAAGTAATGCTGTCGTAAGTTTTCATTGAGTAATAAGATTTGATAAAGTTTCTGTATTTCCTTCTGCGTTTAATGCCTGAAAGTACTTGATCACTATTTTCTTGTTCTAAGTTTTCTTGAGTATGCTGGGAAGTGACTTTTGAAAGCAGACCCTGAAAGAAATGCTTGTTGTGAGTAGGTAGCCAGGGATGGCGTCTAACGCAACAAACGTCAAAACAATCGATCGATAATGCTGGAATGGTTTCCAAAGTGACTGAGGGATCAGCGGTTTGGAAATCATTCTTATGAATTTTGTAGTCGAGGGATCGATGCAAATGACTTTGATTGTGACGTAGGACTTATCTTTTCGATTTACTTATATGGAAACTTATGCAGCTTACAGAGGTGAAGATGTGATGAAGCCAATCCCTGTTTTACAAAACTGATTTTTCCAACATCATTTACTGTTATATTTTGCAAAGTGCTATCCTCTGTTATTTTGTTACTTACTGTTTTTTTTCATTCAACAACATTCACAACAAACCCAAACAAAAACTTTCTGCCAAATCAATTCAAACTAAAGTCTTCATTCTAGCACCTCCTCAGTGGAACGACAACTATACTGTATTACAACTTCTGTGTTTAAACTTGGCACATCCATTTCATTGAGTTCATATTATAAAAACTTGATTCTCTTTCAGCAAACTCAATATAAGCAAAACACTCATCAAGGTACCCAGTTGATCTGGGAGAATTTTAAAGCAAGTTTCCTGGAGAAATACTTTCCTGGCACTGTGAGAAGTCGGAAAGACTTAGAATTCATGGAATTAAAGTAGGGTTCCATGACTGTTGAGGAATACGTTGCTAAATTTGAAGCACTATGCCTGTTCTATCCACCATTTCAGCAACCCAGAACCGAGGGTTCCAAGTGCATTAAGTTCGAAAGCGGATTGAGACCCAAGATTAAGAGAGCCTTCAGACACCAAGAAATTCAGAATTTCCCAGTGTTGGTGAACAAATGTAGAATTTTTGAGGAAGATAAGAATGTCCACCCGAGACAGAGCAACAGGACTGACTCATCCTTGAAGCCATAACAGCCTTGCTTTAAAAAGCCGGGCAATGTTGGAAGAGGCGGACCCTCCTCTAAATACCGAGGATGGGGAAATCGTGGAGGACGTTTTGATGGTCGGCTTGGGAATGGGAAGTGCTTTAGATGTAGTGGAGACCATTTTGCCTGAGAGTGTGAAGTTGGAAGAGATGTTGTATGCTTCCATTGTATTGAAAAAGGGCACGTACCCCCCGATTGCCCCTAGCTACAACCGGCAAATGTTAATGCACAGCGTGGAGGTTTCCGAGGAAGGGGTCACGGAAACGGCGGCCGAGGGAATAGAGGCAGAGGCAATGGAGCTCAGGGTAATATGATGTTTGCCCCAAATAACCGAGAGAGAAATGCTGAGCAACCAGCTGCTGGATGGGTTTATACAATCAACGCCGAGCAAGCTGCATAAGCTAACGACTTGGTGCAAAGTAAGTGCTTACTTGGTATTCATACTCTTGATGTAGTTTTTGATTCTGGAGCTACCCACTCCTTTATAGTTGACGATTGTGTGAGACGGTTGAGATTGCCGACTGTGTATATGAATCGGACTTTAGAGGTAGTGAATCCGACCGGCGTTAAAGTGTTGACATCAATGATGTGTAAGGATGTAACCTTTACACTGGGCGATCGGAGTTTTACCTTTGATTTGGTATGTGTGCCTCTGAAAGACCTCGATATCGTACTTGGCATGGACTGGCTTTCAGCCAACAAGGTGCTGGTGGATTGCCAAAACCAAAAGGTGATTTTTTCGAGGCAAAACGATAATAATTACATGGTACAAGGTATAGCCCAGTTATTTGTAATGCTTTGTTTGACCGAGGGTGAGAGTAGAATCCGAGAGCATGATATTCCCATTGTTTGTGATTTTCTTGAAGTGTTTCTGGATGATGTGCCGAGTTTTCCTCCAAATAGAGAAGTTGAATTCTCTATTGACTTAATCCCTGGAGCCGAGCCAGTCTCCTGTGCTCCTTATAGGATGTTTCCGACTGAATTAGCCGAGTTGAAGAAGCAGGTCAATGAGTTACTCGGTAAATAGTTCATTCGACCGAGTGTGTCACCGTGGGGCGCACCGGTGTTACTCGTCAAAAAGAAAGACGGTAGCATGAGGCTATGTATTGATTACCAACAACTGAATAAGCTGACTATAAAGAATTGGTACCCATTACCGAGGATTGATGATCTGATTAATCAGTTGAGAGGTGTTTCAGTTTTCTCAAAAATCGATTTATGGTTGGGATACCACCAGATCCGGGTGAAGGACTCAGATATTCCAAAGACCGCATTTAGGACTCGGTATGGTCATTACGAGTATGTTGTAATGCCATTCGGCGTGACAAATGCCCCTGCTGTATTCATGAATTACATGAACAACATTTTCCATCCATACTTGGACCGATTCGTGGTCGTTTTTATTGATGATATCTTAGTTTATTCTAAGACCCCTGAGGAGCATGAGGAACATCTCTGATTGGTACTCCAAGTATTAAAGGAGAAACAATTGTTTGCAAAACTTTCGAAGTGTGAGTTTTGGATGGATAGGATCCATTTTCTTGGACATGTAATTTTCGAGGAAGGTGTCTCGGTAGATCCTTCCAAGGTAGAAGCTATAATGGCATGGGAGAGGCCTAAGTCGGTCTTGGAGATTAGAAGCTTTATGGGTCTGGCCAGATATTATAGAAGGTTCATTGAGGGGTTCTCTAAGTTTGTGTTGCCCCTGACTAAGTTGACCCGAAAGAATGTTCTTTTCGTGTGGAGTTCCAAGTATGAGAAAAGTTTCTGAGAGCTAAAGACTAAGTTGACAACAGCTCCAGTGTTAACATTGCCAAATTTGCAAGAAAGCTTTGTAGTTTACTGTGATGCATCGGGACTTGGTCTCGGATGTGTGCTGATGCAGAAGAACCGAGTGATAGCTTACGCCTCTCGTCAATTGAGGCCACACGAGCAGCACTATCTGACTCATGACTTGGAGTTGGCAGCTGTTGTATTCGCGTTGAAAATATGGAGACATTACTTGTATGGCTCGAAATTTGAAGTTTACAGTGACCACAAAAGCCTCAAATATCTATTCGATCAGAAAGAGCTGAACATGAGGCAAAGGAGGTGGACGGAATTCTTAAAAGATTACGACTTTGAGTTGAAGTACCATTCGGGTAAGGCGAACGTTGTGGCCGACGCCTTGAGTCAGAAGTCGATTCATGTGGCAGCAATGATGGTAAAGGAAATGGAATTATTAGAGCAATTCCGAGACATGAATTTACATACAGATGTCTCTTCGTCTCGGAAGGTGATGCTCGGAATGTTGAAGATTCCCAACGAGTTTCTAAAGCTAGTGTATGAGGAGCATAAGTCGGATTCTTACTTAGCTGAGATGAAAGAGACTCAGGCTAAGGGCAAGGACCTGTCCTTGACCGAGGGATCGGATGGAATTTTCTGCGTGAAGGATAGGATATATGTGCCGGGTGCTGGAGAATTGAGGAAGATGGTGCTCGAGGAAGCCCACAAGAGCCTGTTAAGCATCCACCCGGGCACTACAAAGATGTACCATGACTTGAGGATGCATTTCTGGTGGCCCGGATTGAAAAGAGATGTGGTCGATTATGTGGCTCAGTGTGTCATTTTTCAGAAGTCAAAAGTTGAACACCAGAAACTGTATGGTGGATTGCAATCTCTTGAAATCCCCGTGTGGAAATGGGATTCAATTGCCATGGACTTTGTAATGGGATTGCCTAAAACCCGAGCGGGTTATGATGCCATTTGGGTGATAGTGGACCGATTAACGAAATCAGCACATTTCTTACCCATGAACATGAGGTATTCCTTACAGAAGTTGGCCCAGATTTATATCTGAGAAATTGTCCGACTGCATGGTGTGCCATCTTCTATCGTGTCAGACAGGGACCCAAGATTTACTTCCTGGTTTTGGGGAAGCCTACACCAGGAATTAGGCACTAAACTCCGACTGAGCTCAGCCTACCATCCCCAGTCGGATGGGCAGTTCGAGCGGACAATACAAAGTTTGGAGGACTTGCTAAGGTCATGTGTGTTGGAGCATGGTGGTAGTTGGGATCAATATCTCCCTCTGATTGAATTTACATATAATAACAGCCACCACAACAGCATTGGCATGGCACCATATGAAGCATTGTACGGTCAGAAATGTCGAACCCCACTATGTTGGTCGGAAACCAGTGAAAGCTTATTGTTGGGACCGGAAATTATGAAGCAGACTTCTGAACAGATTCAAGTGATTCGGGAAAAGATGAAGGCGTCTCAGGACCGACAGAAAAGCTACCATGATAAGCGGACAAAGCCGCTTGAATTTTTGGTCGGCGATAGAGTGTTCTTGAAGGTTTCGCCAAACAAAGGGGTCGGACGAGCCTTGAAGAGTGGGAAATTAAGCCCCCGTTACATTGGACCCTATGAGATATTGGAAAGGGTTGGCCCTGTGGTATATCGATTAGCATTGCCGATTCATCTATCAAACCTGCATAATGTGTTTCATGTGTCCCAACTGAAGAAGTATCTACCCGATTCCACTTATGAAATGCCGGATGATGAAGTGGAGATCAAAGAGGATTTGACCATAGTGGCTGTACCGACTAGAATTGTGGACCGGTCGGTAAAACGCTTGAGGAGCAAGGATGTGCAACTAGTCAAGGTAGCATGGCAACGGGATGGATGTACTTCTTATACTTGGGAACGTGAGGATGCCATGAGGCAGCAGTATCCCTAGCTGTTTTCTTGAGGTAAGCTTATGTTTGAATTTCGAGGATGAAATTCTTTGAGAGGGGGAGAATTGTAACATCCTAATTAAATAAATGACTAGATTAAAATTAAGATTTATTGCAAGTTAGGATTAATTATTAATTAAGAATTAATATAAAATAAAAGAAACTTGATGCTGATGGGAGTAATGAGACATGACACATGATTGGATGGTGGCCTCATTTGCACGTTCTTCCACTCACTCTCCTCATTACCTTGAGTACATGCTCAGAACTCTCAACCACTTCTGCATTCTCACAAAATCTCTACGAGACCTTTCCTCTTCCTCTGCGATTCATCCTTTCATTCTTTTCCCTTCTTCTTTGTTCTTCTTCGTCAGTTCAGTTGCAACTGTGGTGTTGTGGAGGACTTGAGGTTCCCCACTATTGGCAAGGAGGGATCGTTCAGTAGAGGAATAGCTTCCAGTCTCACAAGCTGCGTGTGTGGTGTTCGACTAGTGCGACGGTTTCTGAGCAGGTGAGAGTGACTGTGGAGGCGGGGGAGCAATGGAATCAGCATTGGAAAACAGAGCACGGGTTAACACTAAAAACAGAGGAGTTTCTTACGTCTTTTCAGAAGGTAGGGGGAGCTTTACATCTCAAATGCATAGTTATGGACGGATCCCGGGTAAAAGTACTGTGTTCTGTGTTTATGGTTGTGACTATGTTGAGTGTGTAAATCATATGATGATGACTTTCAAATATAGGGTGTGTGTGCGTGTGTTAGCTGAGTCGAGTAAGGTTATACCCTTCTCCGTCTATGAAATATATATTAGTACATATGAGAATGCATGAAAATGTACTGGATCTGTATTGGTCGAGTGCATGTGTTAAGAGGTTATTATGCTGAGTTCCGTGTGTGGTTAAATACTTAACAGCATGTGGTAAATGTTATTGATATTGCTAATATCGAGTGTATATTGTGGACTGTTAGTTGATTTCTGTGTAGATTTTCATACATGAAAGCATGAATACATGAGATGCATGTGATATGTGGTTTTACCGAGTGAAATGCCTCTGTTGTGCTTATGAATATGTATGCAAAAATATAAAAAGACCCTGGGTTGGACTTGGGGCAGTGCCGAGTGCACTATAAAAAGACCCTGGGTTGGACTTGGGGCAGTGCCGAGTGCACTAAGCGTTGGACGCTTAAAGACCTTGGGTTGGACTCAAGGCAAGCTTACCGAGGTTGACTCGGGGCTGCCCGTAGCACTCCCGTTGTCGCTTGGAGCGATTGTGTTATGTGTGAGGGCAAACGGTTTGGTACCAGTAAAACGGCCGAATCAGCTTGGAGCTGAGAAAAAGGCTTGGAGCCTATGTTGCAACATAAAACTTAATAAAATTGATCGGATCCGACTGAAAATTAATGTGTGTGCACACTTATACTTTTGATGAGCTCAATGTGGTTATATGCGTATGAATGGGAATGTGATTGATATGGTTGTGTGTTATTTGAATAAATTCCGATTGAATGATACTATGTGTGGATATATCTAATGACAGTGCATGTGATAGATTGATTGATGAGATAATGCTGCGTAGTGGAATTCTAGAGGTTTTCCGAGTCATACTGTCTTTTTATATGTATAAGCTCACCCCTACTGTGGCCATATTTCAGTGGATGTTGCTCGGAGTGTGGAATGATGGGAGAGCACCGATTGCTGGGAAGTGCATTGTACAGTGGAGGTGTACATGTATATATATATATCTTGTAAAGATGGTTTTTGTATAGCCTTGGCCGGCTCTTAGTTAAACATTCTATTGTTAATGTGTAGGATTTGAATTCTCTCGGTATTGAGAGTAAAACTAAACATATTTCAATATATATAATGCTATGTGTTCTATCTTGTTTAGTGGGTAATGATGTGGGTAAATGTCTAAGTTGTGTATATTTATTCCCTACTAAATGTATAATGCTTACGTGATATCGAGTAAGTGTAGGCTAGAGTAAATCCGAGTGATGTGAGATATGAGACCCTCTTTCGAATAAAGAAGGGTTGGGCAATTCCGAGTGAGTTATGTTCACTAACGGACTATTCTCTTAGGAGGATCAATCGAGGGATGTTATGTGAGAAATCCCTTTTGTAAGCCTATTCCGAGTGGATAAGGCCATGATATCCCGAGTGAGTGAAGTCATGTAATTCCGAGCGGGAATTGACTTAAAAAATTCCCGAGTAAAGCTTATTAGGAATTCCCCGAGTGGAAGAAGCTAGAGGATTTACAAGTGAATGAAGCCTTAAAATCATTAGTTAAGACTTGGCTTGTAAAAGTTCTCGGAGTGAAAAAGGATTACATATACCGAGTGAAAACTGTGTGAAGCATATAACACCCCTGATTTTCTGTACTCGAATCCCGATGTGATCGACATAATTAATAAAAATTGCGAATAAATTTTTCGGGTTTGAAAAACATTTCCCAGACATCATCATGATCACGTCAATACCCAAATCACAGAAAACCAAAGAGTGAGATTAAGTAACCTATAACTGGATCGATAAATACTTTGCCCATGCGGTATACAAAAATAACAGAGTTTACAATAGAAGAAGAATATGTATACCGGGCACACGCCTAGTCCCATATATGAAGATATGAGAAAAGGCTCGGCAAGCATGCAATGGCATATGGTAAGCCTAATGTACAACCATCATCATTTTACATAATCACAAAAGCATGCAATGCCTACGATGTATATATATACTTATCTGTATGATCATGCAACATACATCTCCAACATTCATATTTATAATAGACCAAAATCCGTCCAACCCCAATTCATATATCTCCACTATTAGTACATCATCCAAGTGTATACATATTCATAATTCGTCCATCAATATCAATAATTACAACATCATACTATTCATCATATACATAACACGTTAAATTACAATGCTGCCGGCCAAGGCATTCCTTTACAACTATTTACCTTCCCAAAAGCTTTATTT
Organism: Clitoria ternatea; assembly: GCA_037962975.1. NCBI lineage: Eukaryota > Viridiplantae > Streptophyta > Magnoliopsida > Fabales > Fabaceae > Clitoria > Clitoria ternatea. The sequence goes on from CM075671.1 coordinate 54,922,744, forward strand.
CTTAAACATCCTCATCCCATGGTTTTCCTGCATCAATACTAAAAAGTAGACCACATAGGAGAGTGAGTTATACATTTCAAATGACGATATGAATATAATTGAAATTATGTGCATATGCATATCAACATCATGTATGCTTTGCTATACTCAACAATAATCATCATAGATTATTAATTCAACAATATATAATTATTCATCAAATCATAGCAAAGCAAGCATATACACATTTATAACACCGCCACAATGGGCCAACACGTATCTATCACATCGCCATAATGGGCTAACATCATTAACATAGACCATTCTGGTCTTTCATCAAACCACCATGGGCTAACATCATCATCTCAAATCATAAACAAATACGCCCTTCATTATATTGGGCCATATCATACATATCGTCATATTCAACATCATTTCATATATTCATATCATTCATTACTTTTATGTGGTCTTTCATTATATTAACCTCTCATCTCGTCAACACCAATACCATCATCTCAATCATCATCATATTCTGGCATATCTCCATGCTATATGCAAATGCTCTTATGGCTAATGCATATGCACAATGGAATAATCAACAACAAATATGGATCCGACTGTGGGAATAAACACCAAGTTGTGGGTCAAGCATAGGTGTGCTACTATGCCCCTACTGCAGTAGTAAAATGTGTACACATATCTCAAAGCATGCATGTATCTCGACAATATCTTTTACTGGTACCAAACCGCTATCGCCCATCTGTAGCACTAGTCACCCTGTGACTTGCGGATTAACATCGTGGCCTCAACTACCACAAGTGCTACGGGCCCCTCCCGAACACACATCGAGAGAGCCGTGTCCCGTCGGACACCGAGGTAAACTCGCTCACCATAGAGCCGCCCGCCCACTGGGCCCGCCACATAGGGTGCCTCGTCACCAAACTATGGACAGCTTCGTGACTCACACACCGAGTCACAGGGGAAATCAACAATACGCTCATGCACTGAGCCGCCCTCCCACTGGGCCCGCCTAGTGGAACCCCCTAATATTCCACATAGACAGCGATCGATATGCCATGGATGCAATGCAATGCAAATCAAATGCATTTCTCACACTGTGCATCCTAAATGCCACTCATCAACCATCATCATCATAATCACCAACACCACCATATACATCTTAGTGGATTTTATCACAGTTGGTTTTAGCCATTATTTTCAAGTTTTAAGTGTGGCATTTTCGTCTCAATATATTTACATATTCTTCATATCATCCATGCAAGTCAATACTTACGATCAACCACAATGGCATAACATCATTACATATCATTCATAAATATTACCACACATTCATTTAATGGATTTTCATCTCATTATTCATAACCATTGTCTTACATATTAGTGTGGTATTCACAATAATTCACAAATACAATTCAAACCATACATATAAGATCACATTTGTATCAACACAGTAGTATTCAACAAATCATCAATATTAGAAACCATCCTCTATTTGTCCCTGGATGTGTTGTACATTTGAATGCATGTGAGTGTTATCGATGTATATGCATATGCTGAATGCATGAATGGGGACTGTTATGATGAATGCCGAGTAGGATTTATAGAGGAAAGCATGAAATGCTTACTGGAAAGGATAAATCCGAGTGAATATAGGATGATCCGAGTGAATGGCATAGTGATTGCCGAGTGAATGGCATAGTGATTGCCGAGTGAATGGCATAGTGATTACCGAGTGAATGGTATAGTGATTGCCGAGTGAATGGCATAGTGATTGCCGAGTGAAGGGTATGGTGATTACTGAGTGGATGGCATAGGATTGCAGAGTGAATGTGGTATAAGCCGAGTCATCTGACTGTTGTTGAATTGACGAATGTATAATGTGTGAACGCAGATTTCCGAGTGGGCAATCGAATGAATATGAGTTGAATTTATATGCATACGTGTTATTGTGTTATTGAATATGAACACCTTGCGGGGTGCCACGAGGGTGTTATCCCGAGTGAAGAGGACGTGGTCCTAATGTTGATTGTGATGAAAGACCCGGATTGGATTCAGGCAGTGCCTGGGGCACTAAGCGTGAAATAAGACGCTTGATAAAATGCCGAGTGCATTGGCGTTGAATGTCGAGTGAATGAAACCGTATGCATCCGATTCGCCACTGGAATGCGTTGGACTTCTATTACCGATCGGCAATCAGACGACAACATGTGATGAATATGTTTAAAACCTGGAGCTGGGCTCAGGCAGACTCCTTGAGCATGGCTCGGAGTGTGATTATTGTGGATATAGTATTGGGTAAGATTTGAGATGAAATCCGATTGAGGGATTATATTATCGATGAGGATATTGGGCTTTATAGCCGAGTGGAAGGGGTAAGAAACCCGATTAAAGATGTTTGTGATTGTTTATATTGAATGGCAGTGAATGTTGAGCTGATTGATGTATATGTTATGGCATGTTATGGATTCTATGATTAATCCGAGCCAATTGGTGACACTTCCGAGTGGAAGGTGTTAAGAGTGTGGTGTCTCAGAATTTCTTGTGGTGTGGTCAGTAACCACTTAAGAAGTAAAATTGTGCTGACTGGATTTGGCAGTCGGTGAATACTTGGAAAGTGTTGGTATATAACTGATTTGTGTGGCATGCAGTGAATGCCGAGTTGTTTATTGTGGCCGGTTCATGTTGAATTTCGGGGACGAAATTCCTTAAAGGTGGGGAGAGTGTAACATCCCAGATTTTTAAATAATTATAAAATTCAGATTAAGGTTATGGATTGATGGGATTAATGGTTAATTAATGGATTAATTGCCAATTGGGCAAATTATTGAGTGATAATAATTTTAATAATAATAATACTATATGCCTTTGGTGGTTAATGGGTCGGTTCTCTCCTTCTCCCTCTTCCTTGGTCCACGTGGAGTGTATTAAATGCTGGAGGGGGGTAATGATTAAAAAGGACTAGCATTAAATGCAGATGGGATTGCATTAATGAGGATGGAATGTTGATTGAAATGGGAGCAGACGCTGGCTGCATGGAGATAAGTCTTCAGCTTCACGTTTTCTCTCCTCATCCTCTCTATTTTGCTTGGTGTATGTTCTTATGAGTGAGAGAAATGCTCTCCCTTCTCTCTAAAAACTCTCTGGAGACTCTTCTTCTCCTTCGTCTCTTTCGTCTCCTTTATCTTCATCTTCCTCCACTCAACGCTGTGTTGAGCCCGAGTGGAGCTGCATGGTGATGGTGAACAGCGTGGCTGTGTGTAACCATGTGGGGCAGCATGGTGCTGTGTTTTAGAGGTTGGTTCCTCCTCTTCTTCCTCTTGTTGATGAGGCTGTTTGCGGCTCGGTTGGGAGCCTGTGCCAGCAGCGTGGAGTGCCTTGGTTTGTGGAAGATGACCCACTATTTTTGAGGCTGTGTTGTTGTGTGGATGAAGAGATGGATGGTGCATGGAGGTTTGGTTGTCCTCCACTGTTTGTGAGGACTAGCTCTCGGTGCGGCTCGAGTGTGGGACGGCTTTGGGTTGAGCCTTGGTGGCTGTGTGGCTCGAGTGGAGACAGAGCTGGTTCTCCATGATTGAGAGTAGAGTGGAGCTTGTAGTGTGATGGCTTGAAGGCTTGAGTGGAGCGGAGTTTAGGACCTCTACTGGGCCGAGTGAGGTCTGTGGTGCCTTGGAAGCTTGGCATGGTGTGCTTGGTAGCTGATCTGCTTCGAGAGGAAGTAGTGGCTGGTTCTCCAAGGCTGAGAACGTGTGTTGGGACGACTGGGAGCCATGTTAGCTCTTCCCACGATTGGAATGCCGAGCAGAGTGCTGCTGTGGCTGGTCCGAGTGGCCATGTGACTTCTGGAACGTCATTCCAGGTAAGGGGAGCTATTGCATCTTAAGTGTATAGTTTATGGACGGACTTCCAGGTGACTTTATTGCATTGTGTTATGTTTTGTTGGATGTTGTATGTTGTTAAGTTGAACCCGGATTGTTGTTTGTTATTTAAATGGTGCATGATTATCCGTCCAAGAAATGCATGATGATATTGTGATGATGATTATATTATGATGCTTGAGATGCATGTATGTTGATGCTGAGTGCATGTGTGATCCTCTTCCGAGAGGAGAGTTGTTGTAATGACTCAGATTGATTATATTCTAAGTGTATGAATTATGAATGTAACCCGAGTAAACATGGGAACCTATTCCGAGTGAATAGGGTAATATGTATTTTGAGTGTGTATGTGTGGAATGAGTCTGAGTGAATTACTTGGGTAATTCCTCTAGGTGTTGAGAAGTTTGGATCATTCCGAGTGGAATTGATTGTGTAGACTATTTCTGAGTAATGAATGATTAAGGTATTACCTGAGTGAGAATAGGCATGAATGCCGAGTGTGTGGCCGAATCAGTATTGGTCGGCAATGATATTAGTTACCGAGTGGAATACCACTCTGATGATGAGTTGGTTATGAATGATTAAACCGAGTGATTTATGGCTGAGAGGAAGCCTATGTACTCTCTGAGTAAGGGAGTTCTGTTATGCCGAGTACTAATGGTTGATGTTTTCCGAGTGACTCGAGGTTGAATTACACCGAGTGGTGTTTGGCTGGGAGATAACCCGAGTGAGGAAGTTTTATGGAATCCGAGTGGGATTACCCTCATTTCCCGAGTGGATCTTTATGTTGACTCTGTGGATAAAAATTGAGAGACTAAGTTATGGGTTGCCGAGTGAGGCAATTGTTGGGGTAGTTTCCGAGTGTTTGGAATTTCCTTATACCGAGTGGACTAAGTCATTACCGAGTAAATGGATGTCTTGATGCCGAGTGGTGAATATGCCGAGTGTGGCTTCTCGCTTCAGCGAATGAAGGCTTCGCTCCAGCGAGTGTGTATTGTTGGGAGGCTTGGAGTCGGTTTCGCTTAAGCGAATGGTGGTTCGCCCGAGCGAGTTGGTCGGCCTCGCTCAAGCGGAGTCGGATCTCGCTCGAGCGAGTGCATGTTGTATTGTGGTTCGCTCAGGCGCTGTCGGTGCTTCCGTGTGAATGGTTTTAATCCCCTTGCCTTCCCTGTCTGTTTCTTCTTGGCCATGGGGCCAGCTCTCTTATCTTCATATAAGGGAGTGTTTTTATTATGGATCCAGGTTATTTTCTAATTAATTCGAGAAAAATTTTTCCCTATAAATAAGGGTGTTACAAAGCACATCCAAGTGAGATTCGTCCGAGGAAAATAATTCTGAGTGAAGAAAAAATCAGAGATTCCGAGTGAAACAGCCGAGGGAATCATTTCCCAAGTGGAGATCCAAACGTTACGAGCGAATTACAAATATGTCCTTTCAGGAATAAGATAAAGATCTGGCTGAGAGTTCATCGAGTGAAGTATGTACGTGGGAATAATTCCCGAGTGAACTTAGGTTCCGATTCCGAGTGATGTGATTACCGAGTGGACTTGAGATCAGATTCCGAGTGGTCAAATTACCCGAGTGCCTTGTTCGCTTGGGCGAATAAGGTTTCGCTCTAGCGAATCATGGTTCACTTAGGCGCTTCCTTCCGCTGTCCACTGTTTGAGCGGCATGGAGTCTTGCCATGTAGGAGCATTCTGACTCGGTTTTTCCTTCCTTTGGTCGGATTCTTGTCCAAATTTTCCCTGTTAGTCGTTCGGAATTTTTGGAAAAATTTTCTTTTGTTTCGGATTTTATTTAATTTTGTTAGGATGTTTCAATAAATCTGAAAGTGACCTAGATAATGATGATGATGAGCTAAGCCTATTTGTGAAGCATTTTAGAAAATTTATGAGAAACAAACGATTCCTAAAGAATTTCACTTCCAAAGGTAAGAAATCTACTTCTAAAGATAATAATTCTTCACCTACTTGTTTTGAATGTGGTAAGGAAGGACACTTCAAGGCAGATTGTCCAAATCTTAAAAAGAAAAATAAAAACTGGAAAGGAAAGAGAAAAGCATACATAGTATGGGATGAAAACGATGTAAGTAGCTTGGACGAATCAGAAAATGAAGAAGCCAACCTATGTCTTATGGCCAACCATCAAGATGAAGAAAATGAAGTAAACTTCCATGACTTAGCTAAATATGAATTACTTGATGCCTTTGAAGAATTATATGACAAATTTGTTAAAATGTCAAACAAGTATAAATTATCAAGAAAAACCATAGAAACTCTTGAGATGCATCTTATTAAACAAGTAAAAGAAAATTAGATCTTGAAAAAGAAAATTGTAGATACTTAAGCATGCTCTAAAACCAAACCATGTGAATTTGTTAAGAAAGGTGATGTATTAGAAAAGAAAGTTTTAGACTTGAACAAAACTCTTGACAAATTTATAAACGGTAGAGATAATTTAAATGCTTTACTTGGAAAACAACGTTGCATGTTTGATAAAACTGGATTAGGATTTAACTCAGGATCTAGTATTTACAAGAAAGAGAAACATTACAAGAATTTCTTTATACCACCTAGTAAATCATCTTCACATTTTATAAAATGCAATCATTGTGGTTTCAAAGGACATAGTGCCTCTAACTATAATGTTAGAAAATTAGGGCCCATGGTTGTAAGAAAAGTATGGGTTCCTAAAGGAACATTTTCACAAACTAACCTACAAGGACCCAACATAAAATGGGTACCAAGTTCTCTAACTTGACTTGTTTTGTAGGTATGCTTTAAAACAAGTAACACCCATTGGTACTTGGATAGTGGGTGTTCTAAACACATGACGGAAGATAAAAGTAAGTTTATATCATTTACTCCATGAAATAAATGATTTGTTACATATGGAGACAACATAAAGGGAAGAATATTAGGAATCAGAAATGTTGGTAAAAACTCTTCCACTTTTATAAATGATGCATTATATGTTGAAGGACTTAAACATAACTTGCTTAGTATTTGTCAATTATGTGATAAAGGATATAAAATTGTATTTGAATCAACCTATTACATAATTAAAAATAAGCTAAACAAGGAAGTAAAGTTCATTGGTCAAAGAGTTGATAATATTTACATGATTAATCTTGATTGTCTTGCTTCAAATGATGTGCAATGCTTCATAACTAAAGAGGATGAATCATGGCTATGGCATAGAAGAATTGCCCATATTCATATAGAACATTTAAACAAACTTATTTCGAAAGATTTAGTAATTGGTTTACCAAAGCTGAAATTTGAAAACAAATTTTGTGACGCATGTCAAAAAGGAAAATAAGTAAAGGTTTCTTTTAAAGCAAAAAATATTGTTTCAACAAACAGACCTTTACAACTTTTACATATGGACTTATTTGGACCTTCTAAGGTAAAAAGCTTTGGTAGAAATTACTATGGTCTTGTGATTGTGAATGGTTACTTCAGATATACATGGACATTATTTCTTACTCATAAAAATGAAGCATATCAAGCATTTAAAAAACTTGCTAAGATTATCCAAAACGAACAAAATTTGAAAATCACATCCATTAGAACCGATCATGGGGGAGAATTTGAAAATCAACCTTTTGAAAAGTTTTGTGAAAAATTTGGCATTGAACATAATTTTTCGGCTCCTAGAACTCCACAATAAAATGGAGTAGTTGAAAGGAAAAATTGATCTTTAGTGGAGCTCGCAAGAACTATGATTAATGACAACAATATTGCGAAACATTTTTGGGCCGATGCGGTAAATACCGCTTGTCACGTAATGAATAGGTGTTTGATAAGGCCTATTTTAAAGAAAACCCCCTATGAACTTTACAAAGGTAGAAAGCCAAATATTTCCTATTTTCATGTATTTGGATGTAAATGTTTTGTGTTAAACAATGGAAAGGATAATCTAGGGAAGTTTGATGCAAAATTTGATGAGGCAATATTTCTAGGTTATTCATCTACTAGCAAAGCATATCGACTATTTAACAAACAAACTTGTACAATTGAAGAGTCCATACATGTCAAATTTGATGAACTTAACCAAAATCCTCTGAGAAAGGAAGTTGATGATCTTGTAGGTACCTTCCAAGAAATGAACTTGGATGATAAAGAAGAAGTCAACAATGAAGGAGATACAATACAAAATGAAGAACCTCAACAAAAAGAGTAGATCACCTTAAAGGACCATCCCTTGGACATTGTCATAGGTGAATTAACCAAAGGTGTAAGTACTCGTAACGCCATTAGAAATGCATGTAATCACCTAGCCTTTGTATCACAAATTGAACCCAAAAATATTGATGAGGCTATTATTGATGAATATTGGATGTTGGATATGTAAGAAGAGTTAAATCAATTTGAAAGAAACCAAGTTTAGAAACTTGTGCCAAGACCCAATGATCATCAAATAATAGGTACTAAATGGGTTTTTAGAAATAAGCTTGATGAAAATGGAATAATAATAAGAAATAAAGCTAGGCTAGTTGCAAAAGGCTATAATCAAGAAGAAGGCATAGATTATGAGGAAACATATGCACCCGTAGCTAGACTAGAGGCCATAAGATTGTTATTAGCTTTTGCTTGTTTCATGGACTTTAAATTATATCAAATGGATGTCAAAAGTGCTTTTCTAAACTATTATATTTAAGAAGTTTATGTAGATCAACTTCCCGGTTTTGAAAATCACAAATTTTCAAACCATGTTTTTAAATTAAGAAAAGCTTTGTATGGTTTGAAACAAGCTCCAAGAGCTTGGTATGAAATACTCAGTAAATTTTTTCTAGAAAACAATTTTGAAAGAGGAAAGGTTGATACTACACTATTTATAAAACGCAAAAATAATGACATTCTCTTGATACAAGTTTACGCTAATGATATTATATTTGGTGCCACTAATGAACTTCTCTGCAAAGAGTTTACCAAGATTATGCAGGATGAATTTGAAATGTCTATGATGGGAGAACTTACCTTCTTCCTTGGACTAAAAATTAAGCAAACTAAAGAAGGGACTTTTATTAGTCAGTCCAAATATTGTAAAGAACTTCTCAAAAGATTCAAAATGGACAAGGCTAACGAAATAGCAACACCCATGAGCACATCATGCTACTTAGACAAAGATGAGAAGGGTAAGGATGTTGAGATCATAAAATACCGAGGTATAATTGGATCTTTGCTTTACTTAACCGCGAGTAGGCCTGATATAATGTTTTCTGTATGTATGTGTGCTAGATTTCAAGCATGTCCCAACGAATCTCATTTAACTTCCGTTAAAAGAATTATGAAATATTTAATTGGCACTCAAAATGTTAGCTTATGGTACCCCAAAGGTGTCGAATGCACATTGATTAGTTATTCTGATTCTGATTTTGTGGGTTGTAAATTAGATAAAAAAGTACCAGTGGTACTTGTCACTTGCTTGGTAGTTCTCTTATTTCTTAGCAAGAAACAAGTTAGCGTCACTTTATCAATAGCTGAGGGAGAATATGTTGCAGTTGGGAGTTATTGTGCTCAAATCCTATGGATAAGACAACAACTTCTTGTTTATGGTGTTGTCTTAAATCAAATTCTTATTAAGTGCGACAACATTAGCGTAATCAATATTTCTAAAAATCATATTATGCACTCTAGGACTAAACATATTGAAATCCGTTGTCGCGACCGGGATCGCGACGGCACGGCCGACCCTCAAAACGATTTTTTTAAAAAAATGAACAGGGAGTCGCCACCAATATTTTTAGGATAAAATACCGGGAAAACCTTTAATTAAAGCATTGGTCAAAAAAATGAGATTCCAGATCCGGGAGTCTAATTACAGGTGAGGAAGGTATTAGCACCTCACAGTTGTCCGTTATAAAAACGGTTACCTCAATTTAATAGCGCGTATTATAATTAACCCAATAATTATTTTAACTTTTCCATGAAAAGAAAATATACGAGACGACAAAATATATAAAAATAAACAGAAATAAACACGGAATATTTACATGAGATTAACAGGACGTCTCATCCAAATTAAACTCGCTCCACCCAAAAAAAAATGAGATTAACAGGACGTCTCGTCCAAATTAAACTCGCTCCTCCTTTTTTAATTAGAAAAATAAAAATTGTAATAATAATAATGATAACAATAATTACACCTTTTATGCTAATTTAAATAGAATATGTGAAGCACTCATTTCTATTAATATTTATCAATCAATAAAGATTAATTGATAATTAAAAAGGAAGATAAAATCACCGAATAACAATTGATTTAACAGAAAATAAAATAAATACAAGCAATAAAAAAAAGGAGAAGAGTAGGACCGGTGTGGTGAAAGTGGAGTTGGATGGTGTTATGGGCTTGAGGTGCTGGACAGAGAGGAAATGAGGAATAAAGTGCTGTTTTTTTTTTAAGAAATGAAGTGGTTTTTTAGTGGAGGGGAACGGTGTTTGAAAGGGAAGGACAGAGAGGTGTGTGTGTGTGGTTTGGCTTTAATGGAGGAAAGGAAAAGTGAAGTGAGCGTGGAGTGAGGTGAGATGAGGGAGAGTGGGACAGTGTAGAGGGGTTGTGAGGAATGAGGGGGTCGGTATTTGGAGGGTACTGTGAGGAAAGTGTTGGGGCGGTGTTGAGGACGGTGTGTAGAAGGGTAGAGGACGATGTCTTGGGGCGGTATGGAGAGGTTTGTAAGGGGGTTTGGGCGGTGTGGAGAGGACGGTGTTTTAGGGGGCGGTGTTGAGGACGGTGTGTAGGGGGGACGGTGTTTGGAGGGTTAAATGAGGACAGTGCTTTAGAAGAGGAGGTCGGACAGTGAGGGGAAGATAGTATGGGGACGGTGTGTGGAAGGTTTGTGAGGACTGTGTTGAGTGAGGAGAGAACGGTGTTGGGAGAAGGTGAGGACAGTGTTGGGAAGGGCTGTGAGGACGATGTCTTGGGGCGGTGTGGAGAGGACGGTTGTGAGGCAGGGAGGGGCGGTGTTGAGTGAGGAGAGAAAATTTGTTTTTCGGGTTCTCTTCAATGAATCTTCCAGGGGATCCCTTCTTCTTCCTTCGCTTGCTGTATTTATAGAGCATTTGAGGAGCACATTGATTGCCTGAACAGGAACAGAGACAGCCTGGCTGCCAATTGGTGAGGATTTTTAATATTTCCTCCTTGTCTTGTTGTCAGCCGCCTCACGAGATTGTCAAACAACTTGCATGGTGGTGTTGGAAACAGCCTGGATCTTTGACAATTAAGGAAAATGAAGGCTGGTGGCAATTCTTTATCATTTTCTACCTTGTCGTATTGCCAACCAGCCTCCGTAGTTCAAGGATCCACTTGGATAGTGGACATCCAACTCAGCAAGATGAAAATCTGAGAGAAAGTGATGGAAATCCGAGTGAGAATGGTAGAATTCCAAGTGAAAATGACTCGGATCAGCCTCTCAGTCAGTGTTCATCCACATTGGGAGTTAATTCCGAGTGGAATGAAGCGTTTTCCATAGAAAGCCGAGCGAAAATACTCCTTTCCGAGTGATTTTGCTCGGTATGAGGTTACTGTGAGACACTCAATCGGAATCGAGTGGCAAATGACTCGGAACTTGGTAATAATTGACTCGGAATCCGGGTGAGAATGGTGAGCCAGCTTTGGGTGAAAATTGGTGGCTCGGGTTTGGTGAAAACGAGCTCAGTGATGTTTAAATATGGCTCGGAAATAAGTGGAATGGAGGGTGATGGCTCGGAGCCGACTGAAAAGGGAATGACTCGGTGCAGACTGGAAATACCTCGCTCGGTTCTGAGTGGATAACCTTTACTTGGTACTGATTGAAGAACATCACTCGGAAAACTCCTTCTTCCCTCGGTTCCGAGTGGATTTTGAGCCATTTAATAGATTCTTTCTTCCCTTGGTTCCGTATGGCTTTTCACTCGAAATTTCTTTCAGTCGTCCCTCATTTCATCCACTTGAAAATCTGACCTTTTTACTTATTTTCCAATCGGTAATTGGCTTTCATTCGTCACTCAGGAATGGCTTTCACTCGGCAATCAGGTATTTGATGCATTTTCTTAGAAGTTCTTCACAAGTCCGAATCTTGGTTTGCTCGGAAACACATGACTGTTCTCCAAGTCACTCGGAATCGGCCTCATGCTTCAATCAGAATCAAAAACTTAGTTTTCATCAATCGGTATCTTCTTTCTTTGCACTCGGAAATTAGAAGTTTAGCCATTTGCAGTCGGAAATTGCCTTCTTATTACTCAAAATTTGGAAGCTTGGCATTTTCACTATTTTTCACTCGGATTCTGGTCTTCTTTCCACTCAGAGATTGGAATTTGACTTCTGCACTCGGGTCCAGCCCTCTTTGTGTCCTTCCTTGACACTTGAGGTCCACTTGGAGGCTCCTTCACTCGGAAATGATCATTTCCGAGTCCGAGTCAGAGTTTTTTTTTTTAACTTAATTTTTTTTCTTTCTTCTTTTTTTTCTTTTCTCTCTCTTTTTTATTATTTCTTTTCCTTCTCTCTTTCTTTCTTTTATCCTTTTGCCTTGTGAATTCCCCATTCTTGGTGAAAATTGACTGGAACGAAATAGGTGTTCACATCCGTCATCATTTTATTAGAGATCATGTTTTGAAAGGAGATTGTGTTCTTGAATATGTTAAAATTTCCAAACAATTGGCGGACATTTTCACTAAACCTCTCGCTAAAGAACAATTTATTAATATTAGACGTGAACCAGGAATTTTAGACATTTCAAATTGAGTCAATATTTTTATTCAAATTCATTTCAAAAAATTCCTAAATCATTTGTTTTTATATCTTGAATATTTTTAAAAATCTTAAAGATATTAATTCCTTTTTGAGAATATTGCAATCAATTCTTGATAATCTTTTAAATATATCCTTTAAATCCTTGATTATATCTTTAAAGGATACTTTGATAAATCATATTTTTGGATAATATCTTCAAAATGAATTTTAGATGATATTTTTTTATCTTTGAATTGACGTCTTAATAAAATTAGTAATCTTATATTTTGATAAGTATCATTTATTGATTTGGTTTATATTAATCTTGATAAATTTCTTATCAAAAATTTTAATCAAGATCAATGATCTTAAATGCCAAACGTGACATCACTTAAACAAAATTGAAAATTGCCTTTGGAATTATTGGCTTTCTCGTGAACTATCTGGAAATCTAGTCAAAATTGATTACATGTTATTTTGATAGTCAAAGCATATCATGACAACCTTCTGAGAAATAAAAATCTTCTGCCTTACCTCTTTCTAATACTCCTCACGTGCCATTCTTTAAACAAAAAGACAAAGGACTTTTTCCAAAGCATAAATTCCTTGCATGTCATATTCCAAATAAATTACCTTCAGCTTTCTCGTGACATGCTTCCTAAATTCTATGCCTTCACATGTTAACACAAAGACAAAAAGGGAAAATTCCAAAGCCCATGATTCCTTTCTCGTGATTCATCAGTGCCTGAAACTTTGGCAATGAAAAAGCTTAAAAGGTACAATAAAAGCTTAAAGAGGTGCCAACTTTGGCAATGAGAAAACTTAAAAGGTGTGACAAAACTTAAAGAAGTGTCAACTTTGGCAATGAGAAAATTTGAAAGTGCGATAAAAACTTAAAGAAGTGTCAACTTCAGTGAGGAGAAAGCTTAAAAGGTGCGATAAAAACTTAAAGAGGTGTCAACTTCAGCAATGAGAAAATTTGAAAGTGCCAATGCATGGCGATAAAAGCTTGAAGAGGTGCCAACTTTGGCAATAAGAAAACTGAAAAATGATGTTAGTTTTGACAATAGGGAAATTGTAAAAGGTACCAACTTTAGCAATAAGCAATATTAAAAGGTATTAATTTTGACAATAAAGAGACTTAAAAGGTGCCAGCTTTGGCAATTGAGGAAAAGAAACTTAAAAGGAGCTAACTTTGGCGATAAAGACAAGAAACTTAAAAGGTGCCAGCTTTGGTAATAAAGAAACAAAAACTTAAAAGGAGCTAGCTTTGGCGATAAAGACAAGAAACTTAAAAGGTGTCAGCTTTGGAAATAAAGAAAGAGAAACTTAAAATGGGCCAGCTTCGGCGATTAAGGTGTCGAGACTTAACATGACTGTCTACTACAAAAACCTATAGAAAGGGGAGCAGTGCAAAGACAAAAGTAAATTGAAATTTGAGAAGATTCCCTTGAAACCATGACCTCTAAGACGAGTCATGCCTAAAACAGAATGAACAAGGTAACCCTAACTTCGAAGCGTGTGCTTGGCTCAGTCTTTGTAATGATTGCTTGAAGCGAGATCGAGTAACAAGGGCATCTTGTCCTTACAACTTTAAATGGTTATTATTTTCTCATTTTATGTATTAGGGGAAAACATATGTTTTATCACATCAATGAAACTCACAACATGAACACGTATCGAAGAGGGTAAAATTTTATTCATGTATATCCATCAAGTATAGAGAAAGGAAAACAAAGAAAGTAAATGAAACAAACAGAGTCAAATAGAAGAAGGTTAAGAATAGGAGAAACGGGGAAGGTTCACAGATCCTCTAGTGAATCCCTGATAACAACGCGCATCTCAATCTCACATCATGACTTCGGGTTCACCCTTCGACTCTGCCTCTGAGAAGGTAGTTCGACCATGATCCACGTGCCCCAGCTTGGACTTGTACTTCTTGTGTGGGAGGTTTTAGTCATATTACCAGAATTTTGACCCTAATTTTTGCCTGAGCTATCTTTTCAGGTTTTTGACTCACCAGGTCACTATAACTTTTGCCTAGGCCGCCCTTTCAGGTTTTTATCCTAGCGAGCATTTCTTTCTTTATGACATGTTTTTTCTAATCAAGGTTGTGTCCTTCACAACAAAAGGTTTAGGCTGATTTCATAGAAACTGAGCCTGTTTGACTTTTCTTGAGTTAATTTTATCCTTTAAGGGAACAAATGTCACTTCAAATAGGAAACTTTGCTCCAAAGCCATACACCAAAGGGAAGAAGGTGAGCCTTTTTTGGCACTAATGAGAGGGGTCCATTCTGAGTCTTCTTTTTGTTTTGCTCTTTTTGTTCATTCTTTCTTTTTTTTTTGAATTTTGATTTTGTTTTTGCTTTTCATTCTTTTTTCTTTTCTTACCTTCAAATGAACCCCCTTGGTACCTTTGTTTTGCTCTAGCCATTTTATTTGTCCTTAGCCAATATGGTGAAGAACTATGATGCTAATGGTGTTGTTAACAATTACTCAACATAGTAGACCATTTCCTTAGTTACATTGGCATGGGAAGTAGTTACACTCCCTTAAGGTTAGGGTGTTGATGACAACAAGGATGAAACATTGTTTTTGTCACGTTTTTGGCTTGATAACATCCGTGACCCCTATATAAGAAGGTGACAGTTTGCTCGATGATCTAAACGTGCCCCGATATAACAATGTGAGGGTATCAACTTGCCCTAATTGGTATGTGCATAAGGCGCCAACCTTGACTTTTTGTTTTTTGTTTTTTTTTTGTTTAGTTCTATTTTTTCTTTTTTTTTTTGGCAAAGTATCTCTTGATTACGTTTGCATTTATGGGCATTGGTAAGCCATCCCAATCTATATTGATCAATAGGTATGCCCCTATTCTTTTCAGGACCTGGTAGTGTTGTCATCCGCGTAGACTTCTATTTCATCATGTCATCAAACAAGGCTACGATCGCATTTTGATAAATTGCCCTAGTGTTTTCCATGATGGCATTAATAATACAAATCTCAACCTCTTTTAAACCTCTTCACTCCTCGAGTTGATGGTCTCAATCACTTCCTAGTAGGGCCGAATTTCTTCAGCCCCTAATTTAAACATCCTAGTTAATTCGAACAAGGGACCACAGTCTTCCCACCCTCTTCATCAGCGTAATCAACCAGGTGGCCAGAGTTATGAAATGGGACCGTGAACTCACTACTCTCAGAAGGATCATTTTTAGATATGCATTTATTCCGTATATGATGATGAACGAAAAAGGAAGCAAATGAATAAAGGGAAAAGGACTCAAAAGAGAGATAAGGAAAACAAGAAAAGATATTTTGAAATTTGACACGCATTCATTGAGGGAAACTTGAAATGATAAAAACATATTTTTGCCCTTATTACATAAATATCCCAAAGCCTTAGGCATCATGAGGTTGAAAAGTCATTAAAGCATCACTTTGATTGAATATTTAAAGTTGTAGGGAGTTCAACAGCCTCCCAATCACGAAGTTCTCCACCTAACAAGCAGGGAATCACAAAGTATGCATCATCACGAGGGCCGTCTTCAGTGGCGACGACATCTCTTACATACCCCTCTTCCTCCTTGGGTTTTGGTATTGGTTAGAGGTAGAAGGATGGCCCTATTGTTGTAGAGGATGATTTGGCATTGGTTGTGGATTTGGTGCCCGAGTGATAGGCAGGTGGAAGTGGGATTATGGCGGGCAGGATATAGGGTTTGGTTGTGGGTAGAGGCAGCCACACATGGGTATGGTGCATAGGGAAAAGGATAGGGAGGTTGAAAAATAGTAGAAGTAAATGGTATCGGTTGGGCCCTCCTCTGGTCATAAGAGATGGAGTTGGTTTCCCCGTCTCTTCTTCCTCTATCTTTTGGCGCAGGTCTCCTCGTAGCAGGTGCCCCAAACGGGCTCTGAGTGATCTTCCCTGTCCTAAAACCACTTTTGATCCTCTCCCTAACAACAATGATGTCGGAGAAGTTGGAAGACATACTACCAATCATCCTGTCATAGAAAGGTGACTGGAGTGTATTAATAAACATAGCGACCACTTCCTTTTTTGAAAGCTGGGGGTCCACTTGTGCAGTTGTTTCTCACTATCACTGGGCATATTCTTTGAATGTCTCGCTGTCCTTCTTCGTCATGTTTTACAGTTGAATTCTATCAGGCCCTATGTCCAGATTATACTTATACTGCTTTAAGAAGGTGTCTGCTAGGTCTTTCCAACAGCGAATGCAAGTTCGCTCTTAATGAGTATACCAAGTGAGAGCGGCCCCAGCTAGCCTGTCTTGAAAATAGTGCATCAACAACTTGTCATCAGAGGCATGAGAGTCCATCTTCCGACAATACATTGTAAGATGATTTCGTGGACAAGTCATTCCATGGTACTTATCAAAATCTGGCACTTTGAACTTCAGCGGGATAACAACATCTGGAACCAAGCAGAGTTTGGAAGCATTAGTTAAGCCAAGACCTTCCACACCTTCCACAATCCTTAGCCGCTCCTCCAGGATCTCCATCTTCCCCTTTTACTAGGAGGCTGTGACTGGGCTAGGATCGGTAGCCAGGTTTACCGTCTGAGTCACACCTTATGGATTGGCAGCGTAGGAGTTCATGTGCTCATATGGGTAACTATAAGGCGGTAGAAGGGTATGGTTGCATGCGCTTGGTACATCAGACCAGTGTTTTATGCGAGACCTTATGGTTGGGTTGTAGCTTGGGCAATATGGATTGGTTGGGCTATCTGGGTGGCTTGATCTTGGGTGGCTTATGTTTCAGGGCATTGGGGGTTTGATTAGGTAGGGTTTGAAGCATGGAGATTCATCGTTTACTGATCATTGGTATCTTGTAGGTTGGTGACAATTGGGGGAGAGTACCCTAGGGGTAGGCCGTATAGTGGGAAAGGCATAGGGTTGCTATCCGGGCTGATGAAAGTGTATGGTGGTGAATAACCATAAGACATTCCATAGGATGGTAGGGGATCAGTGTTAGGTTTCCCAACGTTGATGGCGGAAGGAACGGCCGTGGGGTTCGCAACTTGGGCTTGTATTGGACCAAAACCCGAGGGGTATAGTGGGGTAGTCGATTGCTCCTCATTACCTATAGAAGAGCCCCCTTTTGTGACTCTCATATCCAAGAGTTTTATTAGTTCCGATATTTGCTCTCTCAACTGGTTCACCTCATCCCTGACATTTTCGTTCATATGTTCCGTTTTAGTCATGAGTCTCTTTTGAAGTCGGGTTCCGTAAGGGTGCCTCCCCGTGGTGTTTTTTGTTAAAACAAAACGTGTCAGAAACAAAAGCGGAAAGAAATAAAATAGAATTGTAAATGCATAAAAATAAAATGATGCGTGAAGCAATTGTGGAACTTGGTGAGTATCTTTTGACCGTTCCTCATAACGTCATGTTCAAAAGTACTAAGTAAAGCAACGAATGGAAATTAATATAGGATAGTTATGGGGATGAAAGAATCCTTCATTCTGAACTCCAAAAAAGATACATTACTATCAAAGGCGTTCATTACAACAGAGGAAAAGAAATTAGCCATTCCTAGCTCAGGCATCCATGGCCCTCATCCTACAAATACAATCCCATGTTAATTTCCATGTCTTTCTTGAAGGCACTCACCAAGTTCTGAATATCTTCCCGTAAGAGCGGAAGGAAGAAAAGGAAATCAGTCATCAGAATTTGACATGCCTTGTAAATCTTTACTTCCTAAGTAACTTTCTTGGAAAACATTTTCATACCAGGGGAAGTAATGATTAACAACATTCGTGGCAGTTTGAGAGTCACGTGGGTGGGTTACGGACCTTCTGATCATCGTCAAAGTTTTTTATATTTTTAGATGTTTTAATGTTTTTGATTTTTTTTTATTTTTGACGATTCAGAAAATTTGTAACTCAGGACCCAAAGACTTAAGTGAATGCGTACAAAAGGAGAGGACTGCTTTCCCGTTAAAGGATCACTAGCTTAAAAAATGTGTCATTTTTGGAAAAAGGTAATTCGCTGAACGAGCGAGTGGTCCACCAATTTGGATTAAAAAGGAAAGTGAGAATGAGAAAAGGTAGAGGGAAAGTCTACCCCTTTGTGCCCTAAGTTAGCTTCTGTCTGAAGGCCTCCTATTGGTTCTAAGGTTTGTTCAATAGTGATACCTCACATTAGGTAGCTTGCACTAACTGTCTAAAGGTCACTAGAGCCAAGATCCTACTCATGATGTTAACCACAACAATAGGAAGTCTACTAGGTGTGGAACACCATGAATAAGTCAAACTCTAGCTGAGGTTCTCACGATAGCCAGACTGGACGTACATCCCAAATGACATCGCTACCAACCTCCCCTAATCTTAAGTTTCATTTGGACCCGGGTATAGGGTCCCACTCAAAAGTGCGTGTAGATTGTGAGTGTAGTGTCTGAAAAGGGCATCTAATACCTTTACCTTACCCATCCTTCACAAAGAACAAACACAAAATAATAAAATAAAAGTCGTCTATCCTAGGGTTCAACAATGTACAAACATTGACATAAAATAAGTGACAAAGATATGAACAAAACAATGATTGCATACAAACATCGATGGAAAATAAGCAGCATAAACAAAAATAAAAAATGAAGAAGTTAAATAATTAACAGCTAGATAAATATGCGCAAACAATTTGGTAGGCTTGACTCTCAACGTCCCTAGTGGAGTCGCTAGTTGTCGCGACTGGAATCGCGGCGGGAGGCCGACCGAAAAAGATAGACTGTTTCGAAATCCTTTCGAAAAAATAGGGAGTCGCCACCAATATTTTTTAAAGGTAAAATACCGGGAAAACCTTTGTTAAAGCACTGGTCATAAAATGAAACTCTAAGCTTGGAAGTCTAATTATAGGTGAGGAAGGTATTAGCCCCTCACACTGTCCATTATAAAACAATTACCTCAAATTGATTACGTACATATTACATAGCCTAAGAATTAATTTGACTTCTCGAGAAAAGGAACGAACACAACGGACAGAGAAGTTTTGAAATAAGGTTAACAGGACATTTCCTTCCAAATTAATCTTAAAATGAACAACTTAACTAAACAGTGACAGTAAGAAACTTGACTAAACAGTGACAATAAAGGTTGACAATGAAAGTAAGAAACCAAACAGTGACAGTAAGGAAGAATAAAACAAAGTGAAAGTAAGGATTAACTGGACGTCTCATCCAAATTAACCTAATTTATGATACAAATTAGAGATTAAATAAGGTTAAATAAGATGAGATAAAATAAGTTGATTGAATAACACAAAAGATTAATAAGACGTCTTATCCAAATTAACTTTTTTATGAAAAATATAATTAAATAAAGTATATTGGAAATATGAGAGGACCAACAAGACGTCTTGTCTAAATTAATCCTATTTTTAAATAATTATTTAAGGAATAATAACATATTGAAAATTAGAAAAGATTAACAACACGTTTCGTCTAAATTAACCTTCTCGTGATAAAATAATTTTGTAAAATTAGATTGTAAAAAACTTATCGAGATTAGACAACAACACACAAAAATTATTAAAATAAAAGTGGGCCCGACAGGAGTTATTCCCGCTTTTACGTATTCTCAAGCATATTGAGAAATCAGGGTCACGTAGTTCTTGAATTCAGGAATAATTTGAGCTATTAATCCTAGTTAATTTAATTTCATTTTTTATGGTAAAACAAAGCTTATGAAGAAGGAGATGTACAAGTCGGATAAAACTCATACGTGTATAAGCCTTCGAGATCTTACAACATCGATGTAGGCAAAATGATTTTGCACGACATCACTTATAGGATTTTTACATAATTTTACTCTAAAAGGATGTTTATATTTTTTAAAATTTCAACATGGCATTTCTTAAAATAATACACAAAATTTACTTTTACTTAGGGTTCTAGGAATAATAGTAATAATAATAAAACTTTTAATAATTATAATAATAACAATAAACAAAAGCAACAACAACAATAATAACAATGATAATAATAATGTTTTTGTTTTTTTAATGATAAATAAAAAACTATTTTTGTTAAAATGATTTTGGATTTTTTTAAAAAGACTGAATGGGCTAAAGGACGAAAAAAGAAAAAGAAAAAAATTAACACAAAAAAGGAAGAATGGGCCTCTATTGTTGGAGGCCCAAAATAAAAAAAAAGAAAAGAAAGCAAAAATAAAAGAAAATAAAGAAGAAAAGAAAAGAGAGGAGAGCGTAACAGAGAGTGAGAGAGTGCGGAAGAGAGAGAAGAGAGCGAAGGAGAGAGAAGGAAACCGGAGAGAGAAGGAGGAGCCGTGGCAGAGGCGTCTGGACGGACTTGAAGGGGCTTGGATCGACATGGGGGTGTTGGGCGACGGGGTCTGAACGGCAGGGAAGGTGGTTGCCGGGGCCAGAGCATTCTGCGTCGTCGGTTCTCAGATCTGGGCGGTCGACGGCTCCTCTTTCTTCCTTATTTTCTTGCTGTTTTTTTGTGGTTTGTTTGTTGTTTTGGGTGTTTATTTTTTTTGGTTGATGTTAAAAAAATGAGAGGAACAAGATTTGATTTTAATTGTTGATGGTTGCTCTGTGATTTTTATTGTTATCAAAGATAAAGATGGTGAAAGATTGTTATTTTTGTTGTTGGTATAGAGAAAGGAGAGGAAGAGAGTTTTGAATTTTTTTTAGAGAGGGTTCTTTATTCTTCCTTCTATCACTATTGTTGGTCTGATTTATTGAGTTTGACATTGCCATTTTTGTGTGTTTCTTGCAAATTGGAGAAGGTTTAGTTTCAAATAATTTGAGTTTTTCCATTTTTGATCTTGCTTGTAGACTCCACCATTGACCCTCTGTGTTGTCCCTTCAATCTGCCAAAAAAGTGAAAAGAGGAAGAGAGATGGGAAAGGGGTGATGAGATGGTCTGAAAGAGGAAGAAGAAAATAAAATAAATAATGATGATAATCAGAAGTAAAAAAAGAAAAAGGATTGAAAAATGGGTGTTCACAATTTCTCTCTAGAGAGAAACTCTAGTTGTCCCCTTAATCTTTCAATTCTAGAGTTGAAGCTCACAATTCTACCTTATTCTAACATGCCTTAAGAGAAATTCAACTTCACTAAGCAGTAATTGACCTCCATTGTAACCTCAGCAGATCCCAACCTTAGGGATTTAGCAATCCATGAAAAGATGATAATAAAGGAAGAAGACATAGTATTGAGTATAGAGAATTTAGAAAGAGAAAATCTGAAATGAGAGATTAAAATATGAGAATGAATCTAAATTATGAATATTGTGTGTAAATTACAATATAAGTTACCTATATATACTAATAGAATTAAACTAACAACTACTTAACTAATTAAATTACTAAAATATCCTCTTGGGACTTACAAATAAATAAGAGAACTTAAATTAACTAAATTACAAGGCAATCACCATAAGATATTTGAATTCTATCGATTTCCCTTACACACGCGTATGGTAACACTAGTGGGCGTTTGTTGACGTTGGACTAAATGGGTCATATGTGTAATGGTTCTAGTGGCTAGGCGTAAGCACGGTGGTGACTAACGTATCAACGCTGGCTGTCTGGTCCAGGTCTGAAATTGTGTGTAAAATGAAGCGTGAATGGAGCTTGAGAACGTTGGGTTCAATCTTTAGGTCTGATACACGCAAGCTTGGGCTCCTGGTTCTTCAATGGCCCATGAGTGTGGTACCATGGCGTGTGGCAAGCGTAGGCATGCTCATAAGTCTCCTTACTAGTCAGTGTAACCTTATGCTGTTGAGCGTAGGTGCGCGTGGCTGGTTCCTCATTTTGTACACTTGAGCATGAGTCTTGGGCGTGAGTGGTGCGTGGTTACGCTGGGTCACTAGAGTTGTTTTCCCTTTATTCCACTAGCCAACGTGAGAGTCCAACGTAGGCACTTTGAAACCTGAAACATAAAAGCACACAAAATCCTAGTGTAGGTATGCTGGAATTAAGGTTAGCACGTTGGCAACTATACCCAAGGAACACCATACTTGACCTATAACTTATCATGACTCCAATTGCTTAAATTCTTGCACAATAAACCTTGAATTAGTAAAATACTCACAAAATCTTAAATTTCCCAAATTGTATAATTATTAATTAAATAGCTTTTGAATTGATATTTAGTGACTTAAATTATATGATTAATGCATAAATTATGGTCAAAGAAATAAGTCATTTCAAGACTTATTACTAGGCTTTTAAGTAATCCCTGAACAAGTTGGGCATGCTAGTGGCATTGAAGCACTAGGCCAAAAATTTAAAGCTGTCTTTGTGGTGCCACTACCCGGCGTTGGAGTGTCATGCCTTTAGTAGTAACTCATCCTCAACTACAAAAATTGGTCTTCAAGAAGGAAACCCAAGCAAAACATATTAAATTCACTTTGTAAGTTACCAAAGGAGAAGTTAGTTTGACTAAAATGAAATGAAAACTAAATTCACATTGATTGAACAATTGAGCACCAAATTAAAGGTAAACCCCATGTAAAAAATAACCTAAAATTGGTAACTAACAAAGCTTAGTGATGTAGTCTTTGTGAGATCAATACTCTTATTATGCAATAAATTTGTATACTTGCGGATCCTTATCATGTCCTCCACTTGAAAGCCAAAAGCTAATCCATTTTGGACATATAGATCATAAAAGTGAGTTTCACAGCAATTGTTTTCCATACATACGGTATGATTCAAACCACTGATAACATGTTTTAAAAACCTAGATATACACAATCATTTCAAAGTTTATAGGTATTTTACAATTTTAATGTAACGTTATAATTTTATGTGTAAGTTAAGATATATATGTCATGATATATTTGATCCGACGTCGATACCTGGCCCCCAAACCTGTGGATTAGCACCTAACCATGGTCTCCACCTCAACCAATATGGACCTCAGAGGATAGCACATCGTCCTAGACTTAGTCACACCGGCTAGGCTGTAGCCCCGCATGACCGGTGTCAGAGCCCCTCTGAGTGGTCAAATGACCGGAGTCATGAGAGGGAAGAACAACCCATACC
The DNA here is from genome assembly GCA_037962975.1 of Clitoria ternatea. Lineage (NCBI taxonomy): Eukaryota > Viridiplantae > Streptophyta > Magnoliopsida > Fabales > Fabaceae > Clitoria > Clitoria ternatea. Next base: position 54,946,357 of record CM075671.1, read on the forward strand.
AGTCATAACCTGCAAAGAGCCCACGTGTAAGGACCTAATCCGGCATATAGAACGAGGCACTATAGTGACACTCCCTCGCTATAAATACAGCCAATGCCCTCATAAGTGATAAGCTCCCTGGTACCCATCTCATATACCTGATATAACTCCGGAGTTAGAATCCGTACTGACTTGAGTGTCAGAGTGGCTTTGTAGATACCGTCCCTTTTGCCCCTCAACGCGTTAGACCGGTATGAGGAGCTCAAAGTATTACCCATGACAACGGTCCGGCCCAGAGACCGTCCAATTCAACAAACCCAACAAACACAGATTCTGGACTCCTGATCCGGGTCCCTTCCTTTGGACCCCGGTTCTAGAATAGAACATTGGCATGCTCGGTGGGACCGCGTAAATGTGAGTCCCATATCGCAACAAGAGGTTAATCATGAAGCGCAGTAGAAAAGAAATCCCAAACGATCATCCCCTAAATATCGGCCATGACAAATATAACGTATCTGCGATATGTATTTCAGTTGACTCCAGTCTAAACCAATTAATGATGGCATAAGTCAGAATCAGTATGGCATAAGTCAGAATCGGTATGGGTCATCTAGCCCTACAAGCACTATTGATACAGCAAGTGAGGAGGAGTAGGTCACTTCTCCAATTCAGGAGTACCACCAATGTGAACTCTGGACATCAGAATGGTCTAATGTCAGTTTCCTGCCTCAACGAACTTAGGTTCCCCACTGAACCTGAGTATAAAATAACTTACTCCATTAAGGAGGTGTAGAATTGAGAGCCTGATATCACTTTAGATTCTAGTCGATGAAACGATATAAAAAAAGAATGCAGAACTCCCAGCATTGGTTATTTACAAAGAGAAACCATAATCAAAGGAGGAAAAGGCTTTGGCTAATACTATTATCGAGACCTGTAAGTATGGAAAGAACAACCGCAACCCTAAAGGATGACCGCTTATGATTACCGTGAGCCTAAAGCATCCCATTATCAGGTAGTACGGTTCTTATACAGAGCCGGAGTAAGGATAAAAACGGGGTAGGTACCAAGGTGTCAAGTTCTGATGACCGATATGCGAGGCCTATATGGCAAAGATGAGGACGATTGAAAGTAACTTAAGATTGAACTTATGGCACATCAGACTAGAGATCGACAAATGTGAACACCTATTTCGGTCTGGACAGTTTCAATGCCAAAAACACTGTTAGTAGTTAATGGGTAGCAAGAATGGAACCCTGTCCCTAACACCGTCCCATTCCACAAGGTGACACCGTCCCACTCTAAATCCGGTGTCAAGACATGATGAAGTAACAAGGATGGACCTCGTTGACTACATCGGTTTAGTGCCACCAGAAGGGACAACGTTTCCCCAAGAAAATTCAGTCAAAGCAATGACCGGTGTCCCCTATTGTCCGATGTGAATGTCTCATAGAACCCAACATCGGACTCTTATGACACCGTCTACTGAGTCCAGTTGCCCATGTTGTGACTTGGAATCACACTAGGAGATTCAATCCAGAAAATCAGGAAATGGCTAATAGGAGATAAAAAATGAAAACAATAAAAAAAACTCTTCACTCGCCACTATTCCCTACTGCTGTTAGTGGCCAGGCTGTCCCTCCACTACGCGTATGGGTCGAGTGGAGCCATGAGCTATCTAAGCACTCAGCAGTATGAGAGAGGTTCAAGGAACCTCTTGTTGGCCCGGTAATAATGGTTGTTTTTGTTTACTACCGGGTCACTAATTGGCAAACGCACCAATCGTTTGTAGTTTTCAAAATTTAGATATCGTTCCACTGGGATTGAAAGTCCAATAACAACAGTAATTTCCTAGTCACTATGGTAAATGTAAAGAAAATTATAGACAAAAGAATGATTTATATACAATTTATACAGTATTCATAGGATAGCATGGTTGAATTGTTCATGAGATAAAAAGAAAATAAAAATCTATCTAAAAAATTGAGTTGCAATCTAGAATAGGTAAGATACTTGAGATAAACACAGATAGATAAATTATGTTGGAAATTGGATCCCTAATCTAGAATAACAATGAGGAACTCAAGACATGCATATTTAATCATCAAGTTTCATGTCATTGCAGCTTAAATTCATTATAACCGATCCCTCGTGATATAAATTCTAAGAATTCACAGTAAAGTCTGATCCCTCGTGAGCTTTCTCAGTAAAAACTTGCATTAAGTCCTGGCCTTATGGCAACAATGGTTAACAACCCTTATAGAATTGAGATACCAAGGGTATTCCAACTTTTACTTTCGTTAAAACAAGTTTCAATACGGCATGAATAATCATTCTCTCGTTTGACATTCATACTAATAAAACAAGTTTCAATACACATAAAAATCATTCTCCCGTTTGACGTTCATATTAATAAAAGATTGAAATACTAACATGGACTTGAATCATAAACATGCAGAGGTCGAATTCACAACATTATACTCAATAGATTAGTTCACCAATTCCAACATAAACAGATTAGTTACACATGGTGAAAGTAAAAACAACACTTACAGAGGTTGACATTACGAAGACGATGGAAACTTCACGATACAACGATCACAATATACCACAACACTCTCAAGTATCTAGAAAACTATTCTAGAACTACAAACTCACAAAGAAATACTCAAAACTCGAGTATAGAAGAGAGAAAAGAACTCTGAATGTAGAGAATTGGATGCTTAGAATGGTGTTGGATGGCCCTATTTATAGGGCTGAGGAAGGGTGCTGACGCTACGCGTCAGTGTAACGCTACGCGTCAGCCCCCTGACTCAGCCTCCATTAAACACAGCTGATAGTGGCCACCTTGGAATATTTTATTCAATCATGCATTGCCATATGGACCTGTCTCCACTTTCGGTTTGGCCATTTGTGTAGAGTGGAGTGGCCAATAATGGGTCACTAAGTGAGTGCTTGGCCAGCTTGGCTGTGGAGTCCACGCAGCTCTGACGCTACGCGTGGCTGTGATGCGTAACGTCAGTATCAAAAGTACCCACGCTACGCGTGGTGTTGATGCTACGCGTCAGCTTCTCCAGATCTTTAATTTTCTCTTAAATTCTTTACTTTTTCACTACAAAACTAGAGAAAATTAATCAAGAACAAATTATTTCCAACAACATCTATTTATTGAATTTAAAACCTAATTTTCTAACAAATTAAACTAATTTTTATTATTTTTATGAAATTTTTATTAAAGGATTTATTGTAAATTTAAGGACTAACAAATACCCCCAACTTGAGACATTGCTCGTCCTCGAGCAAGAGAGAAAAATAAGAAAAAATAAAAAATTGAAATCAAATTTTTGAGTTAGTCCAAGAATTTACAACAAAAAGTAATTTCACAATTTAACTATTTTGTAATAATCAAAAATTGATATCTAATGTAACAAAGGTTTAATGATAAAATTCTTTACAATATTTTATTAACAAATCAAGTAAAATTTTAGGCTTACCTCACAAGTGTTTATCCCTATGCAAAGGGTAACCTGTTTCACTCAATCAATCATAAAATCAAACGAATTTAATTTTGATTGTCATCTAATCAATGGTTAATCATATAGAGTTAATTCAGAAATCACAAAGTCTTTTCACGGGTTGTAATGAGGCTTGGCTTACAAGAATCAATGATTTTTCTTGATATTCAAAAACCTGAAATCATAAAAGAGCTTTTTTTTTATAATTTTTAGGCTTTCTCTTGGCCCCAAACTCTCATTTTCTTTTATTGATAAAAATAAATACCCCCAACTTGATTCTTTTCACTATTTTTGAATTTTCTTTTTCATATTTTATTTTCTTGTATTTTGAAAAGAATCAAGTTGCTTATCTTTTTCACTCCCCATTTTTGTAAGAACACTAAAAATATTTATTTCAACTGCTCTTTTAATCAATCAAGTATATGAAATGGTTAAAAACTATTTTAGGTTTAAGGGTACCAAAGAATTTATTCTCAGGCTCAACATTGGCTTGCAAAGGATAAAATAATTTTTATCAAGGTAAGTTGTTTGGCCCAAGGTTTCTTTTCACCAATAAATGTGCCTTGATCATTTTCCTGAATTCTTTGTACAACAACACAAATCAAAGATTAAAGCAAAATCAATTCAAATAAAGTTATGTCGATTAAACCCTCAAGTGTTTAAAAGATCTCTCAGCTCATCGGGTTATTGAAATTTAGCTTGATAGTTAATAAACTTATTGTAATTAAATTTATCAAAATTCCTAATTTTCCAAAGAATCAATAATTGATTTTACAAAATTGGTTTTATTATGTAAAAACTTTAAGTGTATAAATTAACTTACTAACAAAATTTTGATTGATTTATTTAAACCCCTTTTTATGAAAATAAATTAAAAATAACAAATAACAGAATGGGTTGCCTCCCATTGAGCGCTAGGTTTAATGTCTTCAGCCTGACATTCCTGCATTTCAAGGATCAGTTAAAAGATAACTGGTGGTAATTTTGTTAATTTCACCACCCAAATAAAGTTTCAACCTTTGCACATTTACCATCCAACTTCTTTTGGAAGTTGGATCTTCAATTTCCACTGCTCCATATGGTTTAACTTCTTTAATCAGAAACGGACCTGACCATTTTGATTTCAATTTTTTAGGAAACAGTTTTAATCTTGAATTGAACAATAAAACTTGCTGACCTGGTGTGAAGTGTCTTTTCTTTAGCTTTTTATCATGGTAAGCTTTCACCTTACTTTTGTAACATCTGGATGATTCATAGGCATTGTTCCTCATTTCCTCTAATTCAAGTAGCTGTAACTTTCGTTTGTCCGCTGCTATATTTTGATCAAAATTAAGGAATTTTAAAGTCCAATATGCTTTATGTTCCATTTCAACTGGAAGGTGACAAGATTTTCCATAGACCATCTGGAAAGGAGAAAGACCAATTGGTGTTTTAAATGCAGTTATGTATGCCCAGAGTGCATCATCAAGTTTTTGTGACCAATCCTTTCTAGAAGATGACACAGTTTTCTCCAGAATTCTTTTTACTTCACGATTTGAAATCTCTGCTTGTTTGTTGGTTTGTGGATGATATGCTGTGGCTACCTTATGCTTTACTCCATAATGTTGTAATACTTTCTGAAGACCTTTATTACAAAAATGTGAACCACCATCACTGATTAAAGTTCTTGGTGTCCCAAATCTGCAAAAAATATTTTTCTTCAAAAAATTCACAACAGATTTAGTGTCAGCATTAGGGGTAGCAATTGCTTCCACCCATTTTGAAACATAATCAACTGCCAAAAGAATGTATTGATTTGAGTGAGAGTTAGGAAAAGGTCCCATGAAGTCAATTCCCTAACAATCAAATACCTCAACCTCTTGTATATTTGTGAGAGGCATTTCTTGCCTTCTTCCAACATTACCTGTTCTTTGGCAGTTATCACAAGATTGAACAAATGAGTGAACATCTTTAAAAAGAGAGGGCCAGTATAAACCTGATTGAAGAACTTTTGCAGCTGTTCTTTCATCATTAAAGTGTCCTCCATATGGCGATTTATGACAATGCCACAACACATCTTTTACTTCCCAGTTAGGCACACAACGCCGTAACAAATTATCCACTCCAATTTTGAATAAATGAGGGTCATCCCAAACAAAATATCTTGCATCTCTAAAGAATTTTTTTCTTTGTTGCCAAGTTAAATCATTTGGAAGAACTCCTGCTGCTTTGAAATTGGCCATGTCAGCAAACCATGGCTGTTGTGTTATTTTGAAAAGTTTTTCATCAGGAAATTCTTCCAAAATTTATTTTTCCTTGGCAGTAACCTCATTATTCATTAATCTAGAAAGATGGTCAGCTACCATATTTTCACTACCCTTTTTATCTTTGATTTCAAGATCATATTCTTGAAGGAGCAAAATCTATCTGATTAACCGAGGTTTTGAATCAAATTTAGTCAAAAGGTACTTGATTGCCGCATGATCAGTAAAAATAATTATTTTTGAACCAATCAAGTAAGATCGAAATCTTTCTAAAGCATATACTATGGCTAGTAATTCTTTTTCAGTAGTTGCATAATTTATTTGATTTTCATTCAAAACTTTACTAGCATAATGTATGACTTTAAAAACTTTTTCGTATCTTTGACCTTAAAACTGCTCCAACAGCATAATTACTTGCATCGCACATAAGTTCAAAGGGTAGATTCCAATTAGGAGCAACAATTACAAGGGCAGAAACCAATTTTTCCTTCAAAGAATTAAAAGCTTTAAGACATGCTTCATCAAATTTAAATTCAACATCTTTATTCAAAAGGTTTGATAAAGGTTTGGCAATTTTTGAAAAATCTTGAATAAACCTCCTATCAAATCCAGCATGTCCTAAAAAAGCTTCTAATACCTTTTACATTCACAGGGGATGGGAGTTTAGAAATTACCTCTATCTTGGCTTGGTCTACTTCAATGCCTCTAAAAGAAATTTTATGACCAAGTACAATTCCTTCTTTCACCATGAAGTGACACTTCTCCCAATTAAGCACCAAATTTGTCTCAATACACCGCTTCAGTACGGTGTCCAGGTTGGATAGACATGTCTCAAATGAATTCTAAAAAACTGAGAAGTCATCCATGAAAATCTCAATGCTCTTTTCAATTAGATCTGTAAAAATAGCAAACATGCATCTTTGAAAAGTAGCAGGTGCATTACATAATCCAAATGGCATCTTCTTGTAAGCAAATATGCTGAAAGGACATGTAAAAGCAGTCTTTTCCTGATCCAGAGGGTCAACAACAATCTGATTATATCCAGAATAACCATCAAGAAAACAATAATAATCTTGCCCAGATAATCTTTCAAGCATTTGATCCATAAAAGGTAATGGAAAATGATCTTTTCTTGTTGCTTGATTTAATTTTCTATAATCAATACACATTCTCCAACTGGTGACAGTTCTTGTAGGAATTAGTTCATTTTTTCATTAACAATTACTGTCATACCACCCTTTTTTGGAACAACTTGGACAGGACTTACCCATGCACTATCAGAAATAGGATAAATAATACCTGCTTTCAGCAATTTCAGAACCTCCTTTTTGGTTACCTCTTTCATAGTTGGGTTGAGGCGTCTTTGAGGTTGAGCAACAGGTTTGACATCATCTTCCAACAAAATTTTATGCATGCAGTATGATGGACTTATACCTTTCAAATCTTCAAGTGTCCATCCAATTGCTTCTTGATTTCTCTTTAATACTTCTACCAGTTTTTCTTCCTCTGTTTCACTTAACAGATTACTAATGATTACTGGTTTTAAATTACCTTCTTTCAAAAAGATGTACTTTAGGTTGGAAGGCAACACTTTTAGTTCAGGTTTTTGGATTTCTTCAATAGGTGATTCTTGAATTTCTTCAATCTTTCTTGATTCAAAGGAAATTTCTTTCCCTTGATCGAATTCTTCAAGATACTTTTCAATCTGTTTCTCTTCTTCTTCATTCAAGAGTTCAACAGAATTAGTCAATAACTTATTTAATGGGTTAGAAATAGACATACCTTTTGATAAGGAAAGATAAACTTCATCAAGGACGTCCACTTTGAAACAGTCTTGCTTCGAGCTAAGATGTTTCATTGCCTTGAAGACGTCAAAATTTACTTCCTCATCGTGCACCCTTACTGCTAACTTTCCATTGTCCACATCAATCAATACTCGAGCAGTTTTTATGAAAGGTCTTCCAAGGATCAGGGGAACATCGACATCTTCCTCCATGTCTAAAATCACAAAATCCACAGGAAAGTAGAATTTGTCAACCTTTACAAGCACATCCTCTACAATCCCATAAAGTCTCTTGATGGATTTATCAGCTAATTACAGAGTCATCCTTGTCTGTTGCAGATCAAGGTCACCAATACGCTTCATCATACTTAGGGGTATTAGATTGATGCTAGCCCCTAAATCTAATAAAGCCTTTCCGATATTTACTCCGCCAATAGAGACAGGTGTGAACACCTATTTTTGTCTGGCAAAATATATATATTAAATATGTAAAAAAAAGAAAAAGAAAGAAAAAAAGAAAGAAAAAAGAAGAAAAAAAGAGAGAGTATATTTGTCCTAGAATCCGGGGTCAATGTTGACTGCATTAATCGGGGTCCTAGCACGGTCTCCTGACCGGTGTTACCTCACTAACTCTAAATTTGCACAGCCTCAGTAGAGTACGGTATTTTATACCTCAGTTCGGTGAGAATCTAAGGTTCTTCAAGTTAAAGTGAAAACTGATCCGTACTCGAACTTCAAAACACACCAGAGGTGAACCTGCAGAAGATTCTCCAGTGCTTAATTGTCGACCGGGGTGGAGAGAAATATCCATAATTGACCGATGATTTCAGACCCCGGTTATGACTTACCAGTTCTTATTGGTGACGTGGTGCGGCACGTAGAACCTCGTCCATTCAAGGTTGCCACGCCGGATCATATTAAAAAAATATATATATTAAAAATTGCATAGTGACCGTTAGAATAGTAACTCTTTCCCATTTCTATAAATACTCAATCCTTCTTCATTTCCTACCACATATCTCCTTTCATCAACTCTCTTCCATAATTCCTCTCAAGCCATGGCCGATGGATGCCGAAGCCAAGAGGAAAGAATAAGGGAGGGAAAACGATGCTTTGTGACTACCTTCTTGCTTCTTATAGCATGGGTAATAATTTTTTTTTAGATACTTTATTTCTTGCCACATGTGTAATAAATAATTTATGTTTCTATAAGAGTAAATGATTACTCACTTGTATTTTAATATAAAATTTTTTTTTCCTAAAAAACGAAAATCAGAAAATAAAAAGGCCCAAAAAAATTTAAAAAATGGGCCAAAAAAATGAAAATCCAAAAAAAAAGAGTAAAAAAAAACACGAAAATCCAAAAAAAAATTAAAATTTTTTTTAAAAAAAACGAAAGAGGGATTCAGTGGTTTATTATTAGTGGGACCCAGTTTCGTTGGATAATTAGAGAAAATTGGGGAAATTGACATCAAATTTGGATAAATTGAAAAAGTAGGAAAGTGATGTCATTTATGGAGGATCCAATGCCAATTTTCTTCTATAAATAGAAGGTGATGTTGAGGTATTTTGGGAGGAAGAAGAGAAAAAAGAAGGGAAAGAGTGTTAAACTTTTATGAGAATTTTTAGAAGTTTTGATTTTCAAAAATTATATTATGTAATCCTAGTTAGGAAAATGAGTGCATCACTCTAGTTTGTCTTAGTATGTGGGTTTTTGTGAGTCAAAATATTGTCCAAGTGTTGTAACCAATGTCCAAATACCTTCAAATCGAGTCCAAACAAAGCCAAAAGCAAATGAAATCTATACAAAATTGATTTCCCGACTTCCGTTCTAGTTCCTCTGTAATTGTTCTTGTACCAAGGTATTTTTTATTAATACAAGGATGTTTATTTACATTTATTTATTCGTCTTTATTTAATTGTTATTTATTTTTTCTGCACTTTTATTTTTCTTTATTTATATTCAAGCACTTTATTTTCCTGCACTTTATTTTTCTGTAGTTATTTATCTGTTTATTTATTTTTCTGCATCTACATATTTATATTTATTTGTACCTTTATTTTTCTTTATTTATTTTTCTGCATTTTTATTTTTCTTTATTTACTTTTCTACACTTTTATTATTGTTAATTTATTTTTCCGCACATTATTTATACGCACTTTATATTTCTGCAATTGTTAGTTTATTTATTTATTCTCTGCATGATTATTTTTATTTATTTATTTTTATGCCCTTTTATTTCTATTTATTTACTTTTTTGCCCCTTTATTTTTATTATTTGCCTTTTTTCCCCTTTATTTTCATGTATTTACTTTCCTATCCCCTTATTTTTGTTATTTACTTTTCTGCCTTTTATTTTCATATATTTACTTTCCTGCCCCTTTATTTTTTTATTTAATTTTATGCCCTTTTATTTTTATGTATTTACTTTCCTGCCCTTTATTTTTGTTATTTATTTTTCTGTCCCTTTATTTTCATGTATTTACTTTCTTGCCCCTTTATTTTTATTATTTACTTTTCTACCCTTTTATTTTTATTATTTACTTTCCTGCCCTTTTATTTTTATGTATTTACTTTCCTGCCCTTTATTTTATGTATTTATTTTTCTACCCCTTTATTTTTATGTATTTACTTTTTTACCCATTTATTTATTTATTTATTTTTTCTTTGTACTCTTATTTTTATTTATTCAGTATCTTTATTTTTTTATTTATTTTTATACACTTTTATTTCTAGTTATTTATCTTTCTGCACTTCTTTTTTTATTTATTTTTTCTATACTTTCTATTTATTTATTTATATTTGATCATTTTTTAAATAGTTTATAAATATATATATACATAATTATCCATTTTTATTATGGTCATGATTTCCTATTATTTTCTCTTAGTAACCTTTTGATAATTAAAAAATCATTATCATAAAAAATAACAAAAACCAAGACTGATAAATAATGTGTTATTTATTCATTTATCTTTTTCTTAAATTTAAAATGAGATTAATTTAGATGAGACATCTTATTAATCTTATTTTTTCTAAAAAATAATTAAACAAGGTTCATTTGTCAATTTTAATTAGTTAAGTGTATATATAGTTCTTTATTTTCATATTGACGTGTTTAATTCTATTTTTTTCTTTCTTATGTTTTTTTTAACTTTTTTTTCATTTATTTATTTGTTTTAAACTTTTTTTAACTAGAAAATAATTAAGACAAGACGTCTTATTGTTTTTATTTTTTTATGGTCTTTTAATCATTTGTTTGTTTATTTTCTTAGAACTAAAAAATAACAAACTTAGAAGATATGTTTTATTATTATTTTTTATTCTTATTTATATATAATTTTTTATTATTATTTGTATGTATCTTATTTATCATTGTTTTTATGTAGGATGAAATATTTGATAATCATTTTTTTGAAATTATGCATGATCACTTTGGGTAACCGTTTTTTGACGGACAGTGTGGGGTGCTAATACCTTCCCCTCCTGTAATTCGACTCCCGGACTAAACAGAATCTCATTTTTTTTTAAAAAGCCAGTGTTGTTTAAAGGTTTTCCTAATATTTTCCTTAATGAATATTAGTGGCGACTCCTTGAACCCTTTATTTTCTTTAGGCCTCCCAAGGGCCTCACTTCAATGCAGTTTCAATTTTCTTTTATTTATCTTTAACCAGTCCGCGTCGCGCGCCGGGACCCTGGTCGCGACAGATGGCGACTCCACTGGGGACATTTTGAGAGCCAAGCCCGTTAAATTGATCTTGTGTATTTTGTTGATCGTTAATTATTTCATCCTTCATATTTATTTGTTATGTTATTCTCATTGTTCATATAATCTTCCATTAATTTTAGATTTTATATTGTTTTTTTTTACTTCTTTATTGCCTTAATTTAGAACCATAAGGTAGAAGACATGTGATGCTTATGTTGCCTTATGTTTGTTCATTGTGAAGAATGGGTAAAAATCCAGGTATGAATGCCCCACACACTTCACATTCACCATAATTCACACACTATTAGAAGGGACCCTATTCCCGAGCCCCGCAAAAGACATAGGCTAGGGGAGATTATTAGCAGTGTCATTTAGGACAAGACGTCCTACCATGATTCGCCGGGGTGTTATCTTAGTTATGATGTCTGCACTAAGTAGGATTCCCTACTTTTTGCATAAGACTCATAGCTAAAGATCAGAGCTCCAGTGACCTTCTTAGAACCAATTAGAACAATCACCTTTTGAAGAAACACGATTAAATAGCCTTAGAGCCAATTAGGTGGTTACCTTGTCTAAGACACAATTGGGCAAACATTCCTTTTATCTTTTATTCATTTGCACAAAGTTTTTTTTTAAAAAATCATCAAAAATGTATATTTTCTATACTTAAGTCATGATAAATATTATCACACTCTTATGTGAGGATATTTATCAAACTGTTTTCTTTGTTAATTTGATTCATTTATTTCTTTTGTTAAAGGTGAAATTTAAACATCGGTAAGTATCACTAAAAATGGAATTTAACATGAGATTAAGTGATCAAGAAGTGAAGGCAACTGGTTTAAAAAATTTGTTACACCTCAAAGTCATCAAATCAAATACTAGCAATCTGTTGTCCTTAAGCAAAAGGATGGATATTACTCAGAAAATGACCTTTACAAGGAAGTATGGAAAGATCCTAAAATTCTTAGAGGTCGAAGTGCAAGAAGGGGCCCTTACTGCTCTAGCTCAGTTTTATGATCCTCTTCTCCTCTGTTTTACATTCAAAGACTTCCAGTTAGCTCCTACTTTGGAGGAGTTTGAACAGATATTTGGCTCACCATTAGAAGGTTTGAAACCTTATTGTCGAACTGAACATCATGCTTTAATCTTCAGTGTAGCTCGCATTCTCAAGATGGATTCTGAAATGCTTAAGAAGGCTCAATTAAACAGGAACCAAATTTCAGGATTCGCACTAAGCTTCTTTGAGCAGCAACTCCTCAGTCAGGCAGGGAAAGGAGAATGGGACGTGTTTGTTGACATTTTGGCGTTGGCCATCTATGGTGTGATCCTCTTCCCGAGCCTTGATAATTATATTGATTTTGATGTTTTCCTAGCTAGAAAGCTTAGAGGTGAAAGTTCCATGATTGTTGTCTTAGCTGATATCTATTGTACAATGGATTCCTGTCATAACTGGAATGGGAAGAAGATCGTCTGTTGTCTACCCGCCTTGTATCTATGGCTTACTTCTCATGTCTTCAATCAAGTTGGCAAGGTTGAATGTCCTATCTCTAATTTGAAGCTCCTTAGGTTAACCAAGAAGACTAATAGGTAGTGGGCAGGACATCTGGCAGGATTATCTGCTAGCATGATTCGGTGGTACCCTCAGTGGATGAACGTGGATTCCATTATTTACTGCAGTGAGAAATTTCTGAATGTGCCTCTTCTAGGAACTCAAGGATGCATCAATTACAATCCTAACATTGCGAAAAGACAACTTGCTTATCCTATGATACAGCCTCCAGAAGAAGAAATAGTAACACCTTTCCTTCATTATTATATTGAGGAAAATAGTGCTCCTGTTATTCAAACTGTCATTAATGCTTGGGGTAAGGTCCATAGTAAAGGAAAAGAATTGGGTGTCCGAAGTCATGCTACAAAAGAAAGTTACCACCAGTGGATTTCAAATAGGGTAGCCATTGTCAAACTACCCTTCAAAGATCACGGTGCTCATGTGAGAAATCCAGTTCCAGATGAAAGCAAAGAGATTGAAAACTTGAGAAGTAAGTTAGCTAAAATGACAAAGAAAAACCAAGCTTTGGAGGATGATTTAATCAAAATTCAACAAGACAATGCTTCCCTTAAGAGAAAAAGGTGTGAATTAGAAAATGCCTTCGAAGATATAAGTAAGAAGCAGCGAATTGAAAGAGAACATATGATGCAATTGGATCAATGCCTCCAAACAGCGAACAGCCAATTGAAGACCAAAGAGAAACAAAAGGATGATATATTGGCTGACTAAGGGCGGTTACAAGAAATTCTAGCCAAGACAAAAGAAGAAGCTCAAGTTCAAAAGAACCTTATGCAAGCACAAATTGATGAACTGGAACGACAAGTCAGAGATGTCGTCAGTGCTTGTGAGCGTGAAATAAATGAAGAAAAATGGCAAGCCATGGAAGACAAGGATAGATATGAAGAGATTATACGTTTAGTGACCCTAGAAAGGGTTGAGTTGGAAAGTCTTATCTATTCTTGGAGAGACCGTTTTTCTAATCTAGCCGGTCATGCTAATAGAACACTTGGAGATATTCCTCACTGTTGAAGAAGGCTGAAGCAATGATGAATCCGCTTTCTACACCGGAGGAAATTGCAACATTCATCCAATACTGCAAGGGGCAATTGGATAAAATGAAGGTCTCGATTGCTAGAGCAAGAGAGAATTGATTTTGGTTTGTTGTAACAAATAATGTATCAGAACTTGTTGATCAATGAATAAATCTCATGTTGAATTTCCATTTTTCTTCTAACTTAGTACTTTAGAAAAAGACATTCTAAAAGAAAGGTTTATCTTTGCTTACCGATATTTAAAATTCATCATGTATTTACTTTACATCTCTTCATGTCATTTAACAATACTTGTTCTTGTACCCAAGGGGGGTTTCTTTGTATTTACTCACATCACGGGGAGGAAGGGCTCAAAGCATCCTTATCAAACCCGACTGCAAACAAGACTCATGGCAGAGCCGGAAAACTTAGTTGAAGAATTGAGGAATGAAGTTGGCCAGATCAAGGAACAGATGGCAGAAATACTTAAGCTCCTTGAAAAAAAAGGTACAGAAAGGGGATCCTCTGCAGGAAATGGGGAACAAACATCCGCTCCTCAAGTTCAAGCTCAAAAGGAAAGCCCTATACCTTTAAATGATCCTGCTCCAGTCATTGAAACTCCATTCATCTCACACCAACCTTATGGTATGCCGTTGCCACCTTTTGTTTCCCAAGACGGGAATGTTCAGCAAGCATATGCTTGGCCTCCATATGGCTTACCTCAAGGATATTACACCATGCACCCTAATCCTAATCAAGAAAATCCTCCTGCTGCTCAACAAATTCCCAATCCCCCGGTATCTAACCCTCTAAATTTCAACCAATCAACAGCTGTTCCCCAAAACACTCAGGCTCCACCCAATGTCACTCTACCTAATACAATTCCACTACAAAACCACCAGATTCCAAATGATGCCATACAACCAAACCCACAAACAATCCCATACTATTTTCCTTATGGTTGCCCAAGGCCACAGGCAGGTGTTTCACAAAACTTGTCACACAAAGCTCATATCCCTCCATCAAATCCTGATCAGCCAACAGTGCCTCTGTCAAAAAGCAAATAGAAATATTGGAAGAAAGGTTGCGTGTAGTAGAGGGAGGAAGTGGCTTAGGCGTAACAAATGTTTCTGAATTATGCCTAGTCCCTGATGTGGTAATTCCTCCTAATTTTAAATTACCAGAATTTGATAAATACAAAGGAACAACTTGTCCTCGTAACCATTTAACCATGTACTGCTGAAAGATGGCAGGATATGCTTATGATGAAAAGTTGCTGATCCATTTTTTTCAAGATAGCCTTGTTGGGGCAGCATTGAGCTGGTACACTCACCTTGAACAAACTCGTATTCGTTGTTGGAAGGATCTAGCCGATGCCTTTCTAAAGCAGTATAAATACAACATGGACATGGCACCAGACCGGCTGCAACTTCAGAATATGACCAAGAAGAATACTGAGTCCTTTAAAGAATATGCTCAACGATGGAGGGAAATGGCTGCACAAGTTGAACCACCACTGATAGAGAAAGAGATAGTGGCAATGTTCATTGACACTCTTCAGCCACCGTTCTATGAAAGGATGCTTGGGAGTGTATCATCAAGCTTTTCTGATATAGTGGTAATAGGAGAAAGAATTGAAAGTGGTTTAAGAACAGGAAAAGTTGTCCAAAGTTCACCGTCAATAAGAAGACCTATGACAGGAGCAGGAAGAAGAAAGGGTGAGGAAGCAAATGCTGTAATGGGAAATCAAGGTCAACATAATCAAAAAATGTTCCACCCTTCCCCTTTCCCTTTCCAGCCTCATTATCCACCATGCGGACCTTACCCTTATATAGCTGCTGCTTCTGGAAATCCATTTCCCTATCCTCAATCATATAGACCCCCACCTGTCCATAATTTCAAGAATACACCACCACTTCCTCCCCAACAATGGATGCAAAATCCCAACCCAAATCCTCCACCAAAAAGGCCAAACAATGATCGTCCTTCTGTCCAATTCGATCCAATTACCATGACATATAATGAACTTTTGCCTCAACTTCTCAAAAGTTCTCTTGTTGTACGATGTCCTTTAAAACCCGTAGGGCCACCCTATCCTAAGGGGTATGATCCTAATGAGAAGTTTGATTATCATGTTGGGGCACCGGGGCATTCTACAGAAAATTGCATTGCCTTAAAGTTTAAGGTACGTGATTTGATAAATGCCAAGTGGCTGGATTTCAAAGATATCAATAACACATGATTTGGGAAGTGATCGTGTTAGGAATGTTTCAGATATCAAAACTCCTCTCCCATGGATCTATAAGGAACTTTTGAGGAAAGGATTAATATCTGAAACTCAAAGTTCTAATGAAGACATTCATAATCAGATACCCGTTGATGTAAAGTTTATTGAAGTGCTTCAAAAATTACTTGACACACATCTGGTACAAGTTTATCGTCGCCCTTGCAATGATGTCAACATGATCCATGGGCAGCACGGTACAGGCTCAGTAAGCCTAGTCACCCTCGTTCCTTTGGTGGTCTATTACACCAAGAAACCTTTGACCGAACCAGTCATAAACCATCCGTCCTTAACAATTAGGACCCCATCTCCATTTTCATACAAAGATACCCATGCAGTACCTTGGAAATATGAAGTGGATGTAATCCCTCAACTCCTAAAGGGATCGTCATCCTCGGTAACCAATATTTCCAAGACAAGTGGAATGACTAGGAGCGGACAAGTTTATGCTTCTGAAAACTTGAGAAAAGAGGATACGCCTATAAGTGAAAAAGAAAGTCGTGGTAAAGAACAAGACCCTCCCCAAGGAATAACAGAGGAAGATGCTTGTGAATTTTTGAAATTCATTAAGCAAAGCGAATACCAGGTCCTCGACCAGTTAAATCGCACTCCTACAAAAATATCCTTGTTATCTCTCTTATTGGATTCAGAACCACATCGTGGAAGGTTATTGAAAGTCTTGAATAAAGCACATGTTGCAAAAGATATTTCGCCAGAAAAGTTTGAAGGGATAGTGGGGCATATTGCCTTAAATGACTACTTAACTTTCACCGATAAAGAGATACCTACTGAAGGAAGAGGTCATAATAAGGCATTACACATCTCTGTCAAGTGTCAGGATCATATCTTAGCCAAGGTCCTAGTTGACAATGGCTCCTCTCTAAATATTATGCCAAAGTCCACTTTAAATCAACTACCTTTTGATGGGACACATATAAAGACGAGCTCAATGGTGGTAAGAGCTTTTGATGGTACTCGGAGAGAGGTCATTGAAGATATTGAGATCCTCATCCAAGTGGGCCCATGCACCTTCAACATATTGTTTCAAGTGATAGATATCAATCCTGCTTATAGCTGCCTATTGGGGAGGCCTTGGATACATTCTGCCGGTGTGGTTCCATCTACCCTTCATCAAAAGCTCAAATTTATGGTAAACAACAAGCTAATCATTGTTTTTGGTGAGGGAGATTTCCTTATCAGCAAGCCCATGTCAACTCCATATATAGAAGCGGCCGAAGAAAGCCTTGAGACTTCCTTCCAATCATTGGAAATTGCTCACACCACTTATGTGAGCGAAGGGTTACAACTAGCTCGTCCTTCCAAAGCTTCTATGATGGTGGCTAAAGTAATGATGAAATCTGGATTCCAGCCAGGGAAAGGGCTTGGGAAGATTCTTGATGGAGGAGTAGAACCATTATTGGTTAAGAAGAATAAGAACGGCTTTGGGCTGGGATATCATCCATCTCCAATGGAAAGAGCGAAGGTTTTTGCTGATAAAAGAGAAAAACGACTTGCACGGTTAGAAAATTGAGAACCCCTAACTGCGAGGATCCCTATCTGTGACCTTTACCAAAGCTTCAGGAGCGCCGGCTTGACATCTCCAGACCAAGTGGCGGTCGTCAATGATGATTCCAAGAGAGAAGAAGACTTGATTTACCCTTGTTCTTTAGATACTGAGCTGTGTAATTGGGAAGCCGTTGAGCTTCTAGAGATCATTTCAAAGTAATTGTTCACTTTGTAGGTTTTTGTTCAAATCCTTTGGCTATGCCCAAAGCCTTAGGATGAACTTTAATAAGGGCAAAACATGTTTTCTTTATCATTTCAAATAAATAAATGTTAAGTTCAATTATTATTTTTCTTATTTTGCCTTTTTCATATTAAATAAATTGTAGATCTGAAATTGAATTCCAAAATAATAAGATTGCTTTCTCCCATCATGATTTTAATCCAACAAGCGAAAAGGACAAAGAGTCCGATGAACCTTCCCCTGAATTACTAAGGCTGCTAGATCAGGAAGATAAACAAATTTCTCCCTATCTAGAAATTGTTGAAGTCATAAATTTGGGGAGTAAAGAAAACAAACAAGAAATCAAAATCGGCACCTCTTTGAGTAGAGAACTTATGAGGGAATTAATAGAATTATTGGTCGAATTCAGTGATGTGTTTGCTTGGTCGTATCAGGATATGCCGGGATTAGATAATTGCATCGTTGAACACAAGTTGCCATTGAAACCTAGTTGCATCCCCATAAAGTAGAAGTTGAGAAGGATGAAGCCAGAAATACTCTTAAAGATTAAAGAAGAGATAACCAAACAGTTGGATACTGGGTTCTTAGCTGCCTCTAAATACCCCGAATGGGTGGCCAATATTGTTCCGGTCCCAAAGAAGGATGGGAAGGTATGAATGTGTGTTGATTACCGGGATTTGAATAGAGCTAGCCCAAAGGATGACTTTCCGTTATCACATATTGATGTTCTTGTTGATAACACGGCCCAACATTCCATTTTCTCATTCATGAATGGATTTTCTGGGTATAACCAAATCAAGATGGCACCCGAAGACATGGAAAAAACCACTTTCATTACTTTGTGGGGAACCTTCTGCTATAAAGTGATGTCTTTTGGGTTGAAAAATGCCGGTGCCACTTACCAAAGAGCGACGGTAACTATATTTCAAGACATGATGCATAAAGAGATAGAGGTTTATGTGGATGATATCATTGCTAAATCCAAATCCGTTGAAGGTCACTTGATTGACCTACGAAAGCTCTTTGAACACCTGAGAAAATTCAAACTCAGATTAAATCCAGCTAAATGCACTTTTGGGGCAAGCTCAGGAAAGTTGCTAGGTTCATTATCAGTGAGAAAGGCATTGAAGTAGATACTGATAAAGTAAAGGCAATCATGGAAATGCCTGCTCCTAGCACTGAAAAAGAAGTACGAGGATTCCTTGGAAGGTTGAATTACATAGCTCGTTTCATTTCTCAACTAACAGCTGTATGTAATCCAATCTTTAAGTTGCTTCATAAAAATCAACCATCACAATGGAATGATGATTGCCAGGAGGCTCTTGACCAAATAAAGCAATACTTGCATTCCCCACCGATCTTGGTTCCTCCAACCCCGAGAAGACCACTCTTGTTGTATTTGACAGTGATAAATGAGTCTATGGGTTCTGTACTGGGACAACATGATGAATTAGAGAGAAAATAGCATGCTATTTACTATTTGAGCAAGAAGTTCACTGAGTGCGAAGCACGATATTCCACTGTAGAATGAACTTGTTGTGCATTAGCATGGGCTGCTCGTCGCCTAAGGCAATACATGTTATCTTATACTACTTGGTTGATATCTAAGATGGACCCAATTAAGTACATCTTTGAAAAACCAGCTCTGACGGGAAGAATAGCTCGTTGGCAAGTTCTTTTGACTGAGTATGATATCATTTATGTCACCCAAAAAGCGGTAAGAGGGAGTGCTTTGGCTGATCACTTCGCCCACCATCCCTTAAAAGAATACTAACCAATGTCATTCGAATTTCCTGACGAAAATATTATGATGTTGTCAGAAGAGAAAGATTGTCCTAACAGAACTTAGATTTTGATGTTCGATGGGGCGTCGAATACACTGGGGCATGGGATTGGAGCCATCCTAATCTCACCAGATAACAAGTTTTTCCCATTCACTGCTAGACTTTGTTTTGATTGTACCAATAATATTGCAGAATATGAAGCTTGTGCTTTGGGTATTCAGGCGGCACTTGAAGCAAAGGTGAAATCTCTACAAATATATGGAGATTCTGCCTTGGTGATTCATCAATTGAAAGAAGAATGGGTACTAGAGATGTCAAATTGATTCCTTATCAAGCTCACATCATGGAACTAATCAAAGGGTTTGATGAAGTCTCTTTCCATCATATTCCTCAGGATGATAACCAATTAGCTGATGCTTTGGCCACGTTGGCCTCCATGTTCAACGTAAGTAGAGAGTGTGACATGCCCTTCATCGAGATTGAAAGGCGTCTCGAACCTGTATATTGTCATGAGATAGAAGAAGAGCCCGGTGGGAAACCATGGTTTCATGACATTAAAAATTATATTCAAAATCAAGAATATCCCCTGGTATCTCAGAAAATGATAAAAGAACCCTCAGACGCCTAGCCATGAATTTCTTTATGATTGGGAATACACTTTATAAGAGAAATTATGATTCTGTTCTCCTTCGTTGCGTAGATGTGACGGAAGCTAACAAAATCATGAAGGATGTTCATGAAGGGACTTTTGGAACACATGTAAATGGGCACTCGATGGCAAGAAAAATTCTCAGATCTGGATATTATTGGATGATGATGGAAAATAATTGTCATAACTATACCAAGAAATGTCATAAGTGTCAAACCTATGTAGACAACATTCATGCACCACCATCTTCTTTGCACGTTCTAACTATGCCTTGGCCTTTTGCTATGTGGGGCATAGATGTTATTGGTCCCATTGAACCAAAAGCATCGAATGGGCACCGTTTTATTTTGGTGGCCATTGATTACTTCACTAAGTGGGTTGAAGTAGCTTCCTACACCAACATGACTAAAAATGTTGTGGTCAAATTCATCAAGAGAGAATTGATTTGTAGATATGGTTTACCAAATCAGATCATCACTGATAATGGCACAAACCTAAATAATATAATGATGGATGAACTCTGCGAGGAATTCAAAATCAAACACCTCAATTCATCTCCATACAGACCTAAGATGAATGGAGCAGTGGAAGCTGCTAACAAAAATATAAAGAAAATCATACAAAAGATGGTTGAAACCTACAAAGACTGGAGTGAGTTGCTTCCTTTTGCTTTACATGGGTATCGTACCTCTGTACGAACTTTGACAAGGGCAACACCCTTCTCATTGGTGTATGGTATGGAAGCTGTTTTACCAATAGAAGTGGAAATTCTGTCTTTAAAAGTAATCATGGATGCCAAATTAGAAGAAGCTGAATGGGTTCGATCCCGGTATGATCAATTAAATTTAATTGACGGGAAAAGGTTAATCGCTCTCTATCATGGGCAGTTATACCAAAAGCGTATGAAGAAGGCATACGAAAAGAAAGTGCGACCTCGTCAATTTCATGAAGGTGATTTGGTACTAAAGAAAATCTTGCCGAATCAAAATGATCACCGAGGAAAATGGAGGCCAAATTATGAAGGACCATCCGTCGTAAAGAGAGCCTTTTCTGGAGGAGCTTTGATTTTGACGAGCATGGATGGTGAGGAGTTATCTTTCCTGGTCAATTCAGATACAGTCAAGAAGTATTATGCTTGAGCATACACTAAAGGGATAGGGTAGTCTTTATGTCCTCTAAAAGTTTGGATTAAAAATTATGATGTAAACTTGTAATTTTCTCAAGTAAATATATGGAATTCTCAATTTCAGTTCCAATCCTTGTCTTGATAGGTTTCATTTGCATGCATTTTATGAAAAATATTAAAAAAATCATGAAAAGCATATTTTTAATCTCAAACGAGCTTGATACTTCCCAATTACACAGACCTTGGTAATCAAGGATATTTCGTTCTGCCATGAGTAATAATAAGTCCTATAAGGATTATGGTAGTCACCTGGGGGAAACAAGATCTTTAACCTTTGGTTTTCCACTTGACTATTTCTTCCATGCAGGGTTGAAGTTACAACAAGGACAAATGTTCCCCATGAAAAGTCGAGATCAACAGTTTCAGCCTATCACCTAACTCCAGTAAGGATGGTTTACTAAGATGTGAAAAGGCAATCCTTGTATTCACTCGGAACCCTCAGTGAATCGTATGACCAGAAAAGTCAATCTCAGTTCTTCAAAAGTCCCAACCTCAAACACATTCTTCTCGAGTATAAATATCATATAATTCTCCACCATAAGTCACTATGGCAGAGATATTTCCCCTAAGTCTTACTTCATGCCTCAGGTATCCATTCCTAGGTTACTCAAACCAAGTCAGGGGCATCCCCCCAGTTATTTATTTTCATGTCAAAGCCTCAGGTATTCTTCCTAGGCTAATCCAACCATGTCAGGGGCATCCCCCAGTCATTTATTTTCATGTCAAAGCCTCAGGTATTCTTCCCTAGGCTATCTCAATCAAAATCAAATCAGGGGCATCCTCCCAGTCATTTAGTTTCATGTCAAAGCCTCAGGTATTCTTCCCTAGGCTATCTCAATCAAAATCAAATTAGGGGCATCCTCCCAGTCATTTAGTTTCATGTCAAAGCCTCAGGTATTCTTCCCTAGGCTATCTCAATCAAAATCAAATCAGGGGCATCCCTCCAGTCATTTATTTTCATGTCGAAGCCTCAGGTATCCTTCCTAGGCTATTTCGATCAAAATCAGCCGGGGGTATCCCCCAGTCATTTATTTCATGTTAAAGCCTCATATATCCTTCCCTAGGCTACTTCGATCAAAATCAGTCAGGGGCATCCCCCTGTCATCTATTTTGTGTCGAGTCCTCAAATACCCATTCTTAGGCTCCTCGAAATGTCAAGGCAACCTCATGTATCATTTATTCTCTTTCAAAGCTTCAGGTATCAACCCCTAGGGTATGTCGTTTATCTTCCTGCCATGTTCCAGATGCTTCTCCTTAAACTATCTGGCATTGGGACAACACCATTCGGCTATTTACTTCTTGCCAAAAGTTGTCGAGTATTCTTAGTGGTGTTCACGTCTTTACTTTCTTTTCACATCAATAATATGAATATGTCTCATATTCTTTCATGAAAAGAAGTAAAGAGGGGCATCTGTGAACACCTATTTTTGTCCGGCAAAATATATATATTAAATATGTAAAAAAAAGAAAAAAAAGAAAAAAAAGAAAAAAGAAAGGAAAAAGAAGAAAAAAGAGAGAGTACATTTGTCCTAGAATCTGGGGTCAATGTTGATTGCATTAACTGGGGTCCTAGCACGGTTTCCTGACCGGTGTTACCTCACTAACTCTAAATTTGCACAGCCTCAGTGGAGTACGATATTTTATACCTCAGTTCGGTGGGAATCTGAGGTTCTTCAAGTTAAAGTGAAAACTAATCCGTACTCGAACTTCAAAACACACCGGAGGTGAACCTGCAGAAGATTCTCCAGTGCTTAATTGTCGACCGGGGTGGAGAGAAATGTCCATAATTGACCGATGATTTCAGACCCCGGTTACGACTTACCAGTTCTTATTGGTGACGTGGTGCGGTACGTAGAACCTCATCCATTCAAGGTTGCCACGCCGGATCATATTAAAAAAAATATATATATTAAAAATTGCATAATGACCGTTAGAATAGTAACTCTTCCCCATTTCTATAAATACTCAATTCTTCTTCATTTCCTACCACACATCTCCTTTCATCAACTCTCTTCCATAATTCCTCCAAGCCATGGCCGATGGATGCCGAAGCCAAGAGGAAAGAATAAGGGAGGGAAAATGATGCTTTGTGACTACTAGGGATGGGAATAGGCCAGGCTAGGCTGGGCTTTGTAAGGGCTGAGCCTGGCCTGGTTCATAATTGTATGGCCTGAGCCTGGCCTATTACCTGACATAGGCCAAAATTATAGGCCTAGCCTGGACTATTTAAAGGCCTACCTAGGCCTAATAGCCTATATCAAAGCCTGATTTTATAAAGGTCAATAAATAGGCTCACGAGCTTGATTGAAATAGTCCAATATAAATAATTTTTTTAAAAATAGGCCGATAGGCCTATATGTTTTAAATAGTCCAATAGGCCCTCTTTTAAATAGCCCTATTTTACTATTAGAATAATTATAAAATATTAAAATTATAAAATATAAATATATTTTAATTAGTAATATGATTTATAAGTCTGATTTTATTTTATAAAACTAATATATATAAACTAATTATATAAATTTTATATAAGGATGTATAAATAGGCCAGTCTCACACGCCTAAAGACTTTTTTAAAAGCCTAAGCCTTGCCTTTTCAATTAAAAAGACTTTTTAAAAAGTTTGAACCTGGCCTTTTTATTAAATAGGCCAGGCCTGACCAGGCTTAAATAGGCCTGGCCATAGGCCCCTGTCGGTCGGCTCGGCCTATTCCCATCCCTAGTGACTACCTTCTTGCTTCTTATAGCATGGGTAGTAATTTTTCTTTTTTGGATACTTTATTTCTTGCCACATGTGTAATAAATAATTTATGTTTCCATAAGAGTAAATGATTACTCAGTTGTATTTTAATATAAAAAAATTCCCAAAAAAACGAAAATCAGAAAATAAGAAGGCCCAAAAAAAACTGAAAAAATGGGCAAAAAAAAGTCCAAAAAAAAGTAAAAAAACGAAAATCCAAAAAAAAAAGAGTCCAAAAAAAATGAAAATCCAAAAAAAAATTTTAAAAAAGGAAAGAGGGATTCAATGGTTTATTATTGGTGGGACCCAGTTTGGTTTGATAATTAGAGAAAATTGGGAAAATTGACATCAAATTTGGACAAATTGGAAAAGTAAGAAAGTGATGTCATTTATGGAGGATCCAATGCCAATTTTATTCTATAAATAGAAGGTGATGTTGAGGTATTTTGGGAGCAAGAAGAGAAAAAAAGAGGGGAAAGAGTGTTAAATTTTTGTGAGAATTTTTAGAAGTTTTGGTTTTCAAAAAATATATTGTGTAATCCTAGTTAGAAAAATGAGTGCATCACTCTAGTTTATCTTAGTATGTGGGTTTTTGTGAGTCAAAATACTGTCCAAGTGTTGTAACCAATGTCCAAATACCTTCAAATCGAGTCCAAACAAAGCCAAAAGCAAATGAAATCTACACAAAATTGATTTCCCGACTTCCGTTCTAGTTCCTCTGTAATTGTTCTTGTACCAAGGTATTTTTTATTAATACAAGGATGTTTATTTACATTTATTTATTCATCTTTATTTAATTGTTATTTATTTTTTCTATACTTTTATTTTTCTTTATTTATATTCAAGCACTTTATTTTCCTACACTTTATTTTTCTGCAGTTATTTATCTGTTTATTTATTTTTCTGCATCTCCATATTTATTTATTTATTTGTACCTTTATTTTTCTTTATTTATTTTTTGTATTTTTATTTTTCTTTATTTACTTTTCTGCACTTTTATTATTGTTAATTTATTTTTCCGCACATTATTTATCCACTCTTTATATTTCTGCAATTGTTAGTTTATTTATTTATTCTCTGCATGATTATTTTTATTTATTTATTTTTATGCCCTTTTATTTCTATTTATTTACTTTTCCGTCCCTTTATTTTTATTATTTACCTTTTTGCCCCTTTATTTTTATGTATTTACTTTCATGCCCCTTTATTCTTGTTATTTACTTTTCTGCCTTTTATTTTCATGCATTTACTTTGCAGCCCCTTTATTTTTGTTATTTAATTTTTTGCCCCTTTATTTTTATGTATTTACTTTCCTGCCCCTTTATTTTTGTTATTTACTTTTCTATCCCTTTATTTTCATGTATTTACTTTCCCGCCCTTTTATTTTTATTATTTACTTTTCTGCCCTTTTATTTTTATTATTTACTTTCCTGCCCATTTATTTTTATGTATTTACTTTCTTACCCTTTATTTTATGTATTTATTTTTCTGCCCCTTTATTTTTATGTATTTACTTTTTTGCCCATTTATTTATTTATTTATTTATTTTCTTTGTACTCTTATTTTTATTTATTCAGTATCTTTATTTTTTTAATTATTTATTTTTCTGCACTTTTATTTTTAGTTATTTTTCTTTTTGCACTTCTTTTTTTAATTTATTTTTTCTATACTTTCTATTTATTTATTTATGTTTGACCATTTTTTAAATAGTTTATAAATATATATACATAATTATCTATTTTTATTATGGTCATGATTTCCTATTATTTTCTCTTAGTAACCTTTTGATAATTAAAAAATTATTATCATAAAAAATGACAAAAACCAAGACTGATAAATAATGTGTTATTTATTCATTTATCTTTTTCTTAAATTTAAAATGAGATTAATTTAGATGAGACATCTTATTAATCTTTTTTTTCTAAAAAAATAATTAAACAAGGTTCATTTGTCAATTTTAATTAGTTAAGTGTATATATATTTCTTTATTTTCATATTGACGTGTTTAATTCTATTTTTTTCTTTCTTATGTTTTTTTAACTTTTTTTCATTTATTTATTTGTTTTAAACTTTATATTTGTCAATAAAATCAATAGATTTTTTTTAACTAGAAAATAATTAAGACAAGACATCTTATTGTTTTTATTTTTTTATGGTCTTTTAATCATTTGTTTGTTTATTTTCTTAGAACTAAAAAATAACAAACTTAGGAGATATGCTTTATTATTTTTTTATTTTTATTTATATATAATTTTTTATTATTATTAGCATGTATCTTATTTATCATTGTTTTTATGAAGGATGAAATATTTGATAATCATTTTTTTGAAATTATGCATGATCAATTTGGGTAACCATTTTTTGACAGACAGTGTGGGGTGCTAATACCTTCCCCTCCTATAATTCGACTCCCGGACTAAACAGAATCTCATTTTTTTTTTAAAAAGCCAGTGCTGTTTAAAGGTTTTCCTAATATTTTCCTTAATAAATATTAGTGGCGACTCCTTGAACCCTTTATTTTCTTTAGGCCTCCCAAGGGCCTCACTTCAATGCAGTTTCAATTTTCTTTTATTTATCTTTAACCAGTCCACGTCGCACGCCGGGACCCCGGTCGCGACAACAGGAATAGTGAATTTACCAGGATCTTTGGATTTTTCCGGCATCTTGTATTGTAAGATAGCGCTGCAACTTGCTTCAAGTTCTACTATCTCCTCATCATACCTCCTTTTCTTTGTAAGCAGTTCTTTCATAAACTTAGCATATGTAGGCATTTGTTCTAATGCCTCAGAAAAAGGAATGTTTATGTGCAACTGCTTAAAAATTTCAAGGAATCGCTTGTATTCCTTTTCCTTATCCTTTTTTGATGGTGGATAAGGATAAGGTAAATCCTGGACAGGAGGTGTCTATCCCAAATACTAATTTTTTTTATTTTTTTCTTTTCTTTTTATTTCATCTTTTTCTTTATTTTTTCTTCACTTTCCTTTTCTTCTTTTTCTTTTTCTTTTTCTTTTTCACAGTCTATACCTACAATTTTACCACTTCTTGTAAAAATAGCCTTACATTGTTCTTTCATTTTGAACTCCTTCATGTCGGCTACTTTTTTTACTAGCTGACTCAATTGTTGATCTGATACTTTACGTGCAGCCTTAATCATCTCCATGTATTGCATCAATTGTTGAACACTTTCTTCAGCCTTTGTCAATCTAGTATTATAATCACCTTGATTGTTGAAGGATCTAGCATTTTGCCTCCAACCATAATTTTGGTTTTGCCTTCCCTGCAGGTAATTATTAGAAAAAGAATTTACAAAAGGATTTAGAGAATTACCTGTAGGTAATCTCTGATGGATCAAGGAATTAACTTGTTCTTGTTCATTCTTGTCAGGAGCATAGTAACCACATGGTTGTTCGCCCATACAATACTCACATTGTTTTAGTTGAGCATGAAGTTGTGGTGATACATGGGTAACTTGAAGTTTTCCAAGTTGTTTACTCATTACCTCAATTTGTTGTATCAACAATTTTTGCTGAACTAACACTGTATCATTTACTCCTTGTTCAAGCATACCTTGTATATTACCTCTTTCCGGTTTAGCTTGATGGTCACTAATGGACATTGATTCCAATATCTCAATAGCTTCCTCCACAGTCTTCTTCATTAAAGAACCACCTACACAAGCATCTAACATCATCTTGAACTGAGGTAATAACCCATGGTAAATGATCCTTACCTTTTCGGCATCATTCAGGTTGTGATTTGGACACTTTCTCAAGAGTGCTTTGAATCATTCCCATGTTTCTCCTAATGATTCATCATTATTTTGAGAAAAAGAGTGTATGACTGTCATGGCTTCAAAATATTTTGAAGGAGAATAAAATCTTTTCAAAAATTTTCTTTCAACATCGGACTAGTTTGCAAAACTACCCGGTGGGCAAGATTTAAACCATTCTTTAGCTTTACCTGTGACACCCCAAAAATAGGGGTAAATTTTTCACGATTCAATGTATTTAATTCATGATAATTGCAAGAGATAAGACTACACAATTATTAATTTATTTATTTATTTCCCCGGACCTATCAGAGACCTATCTCATATGTGAAGATATAAGAAGGTAAGTCAAGAAGAGCAACGAGGCATAAGTGCCCCAATTTAGAACAGCGGAAGGATTTAGAACAAGATAATGCTATGTGATTGAAATTAAGGGGAACAACCATTAATAAATTTAATAAAACAGATTTTTCTGACCAACATAATCCAGAAACAGTGTAGGAACAGGTTTTAATGAAAAGAGGAGAGAAAATAATTCGATCATAGTGTTTGGGGATAACAGGGGTCCCCCTCGCTCAAGCGAAGTCCTTACTCGCTTGAGCGAGTACTACATAATGCACATGGGCGAGGCAGAAGAGAGCTGAGCGAAAGAGGAAGAAAGTATCAGGAGGAGAGCTTCGCTCAAGCGGATCCGACTCGCTTGAGCGAGACACACAATCCTTGCTTGGGCGGAGCCAGCGAGCCTGGGCGAAAATCGTCCAGAAACAATTCCCATACCAGCTCGCATGGGCGAGCAACTCAACTAAAGCAATTCGCTTGAGCGGAAATGGTTCCAGTGCTAGGCGAATACTCTCTCAGACAACTAGGCTTCTCAACACAGGGTTTTTAGCAAAGTCCCTCTAACACCGACTCCCATCACTCGGGTTTCCATTAGGCAGGATCCCTCCAAAACCAACTACTAGCATTCGGGTCTTCCACTCGGCAAAATGACTCTGACCGACCCATCATTCACTCAGTCTCTGCTTGGCAAAATCAGTTCAGACCGAGTCCTCTCTCACCTAGTCTTATACTCGGTAAAACCTTCCAGAACCCGACTCACCTATGTTTGGTCATTCACTCGGAATTTCATTCCAAGACCGACTCATTACCTGACTAGCTTTCACTTGGCATTTTATCACAATTCCGACTACCTCTCTTTTCCACTCGAGGAGAGTTATTCTAAGGAAAATTCTGGACGAACACACACCGAGTATCACCAATCGGTGTTCTCCCACTCAGAGATTACAAAATTGGGACACACCACTTGGAACAAGTACACTGGACTCGGAAATTCCCCTTCGAGACTCCACTGCCCAGATCATCATACTCAAGAGCCTTCTCACTCAGATTATGTACACTTCCTCACTCGGAAAGTCATGACTCGGGCTTGGATCACTCAGAATTCACTCAGAAGTTTCACTCTCTCTTAGTTTAATTTCAAACTCTCACTTGGGCAGGATACATTCATGAACTCACCCCCTCACCATTAATGATCTCGCCTGGGCGAATGCCATTCCTTAGGCCCTTCGCTTGAGCGGGTTTCTTCCAGTAGCCAATCCCCCAATTCTCCTAGCATTTACGCTTGAGCGAATTGGCCATTCGCCTGAGCGAAATCAGGCCAGTAGCTAATTCCCTTCGCCTTCGCTCGGGCGAGACTCCATTCGCCTGGGCGAAATTCCTCCAGAGAGCAAACACTGATACTTGCGAATTTCTTCCAGAGAGCAAACACTGATACTGGGGTAAGTTCGCTTGAGCGAGATTCGCTCTCGCCTAAGCAAGAATTGCCCAGTAGCTAACTTTCATCCAGAAGGGACTCTCGCTTGGGCGAGGACCCATCTTGCTCAGGCGAATCTATCAAAACCAATAGAACACACGATTTTACAACACATCCAGCCAGAATTTCATTCTAACATTTTCTGCCTAATTCATTATATCAATTCCAATCAACTAACTAAGTAAAACTTACTTCCAAATGAACCTACTCAAATATTCATGTCGTATTTCATTATAGCCTTACAAAATTGTTCCAATACCTGCTCCACTTCACAAAACCACTACTAAGAAACACTTTTTCATTCATTCATCAAAATGTAGGAAAGTTTTCATTGAAATTCATCTCATATACATTTATAGGGTCATAAGCAAAAATGAGCCATACACCCAAGCACTCATTTTTCTTTATGACCCTTAGAACTTCCATAACATATATATAAATTCTTATCATCCATACGATTATCTTATCAATTCATATATGATCAACATATACAAAATGTCAGCCCCTTATAACTATTCCCATAATTACAGAACCATATATTGCCGGCCAAGGCATTCTTTACCAAAAAGAAAGACTTCTTTCACACTTCTCCTCCACAAAATTGCTCCAAGCAGTCCTACAACACAGGAACTAAAAGATATACCACAGGGAGAGTGAGTATACTTTCTCAATGATGAAAATCCAACAAATAAGATAATATATGCATGAATGCAATACAAACATCTCCTCTTCAAGAGGAGTTACATCAATATTAAATCATTCAACCATCAAATGTCATTCAATCACAATATTCATTAAATTTCTCAGAATTATATCAGCCAAGTTCACAATCATAACCAGTAATTTTAAAAAGGGATGTCCACCCACACCTCACTCAACCTCATCATTAGAGTATCACTCTATGCCATGCTTTAAGGCTGTTGTACATGCTAATGTTTACAATGCATATGCACAGATCCAGTTTCATTTCTTTGGGTGATCACAACCACCATAATCATACAATCATTCTCAATGGTTTCCCGCCTCGCAAGGGGTACTCCTGCCTCATGATCGCAACCATGGGCATTCAATCTCAATGGTCCCGCAGGGCCTTTCATTTCAAACACCGGGTGATCGCAACCACCGGTCCAATAATCACAGGAACTCGCAAGCCCTTTATATTCCAACATCAAGTGATCACAACCACTTTTCAATATCATCATCATATGCATGCCATGCCATGTATGCAATGCTCATGCATGCCTCAACCTCATATGGCTATCTCACCCTCTCATCTAGGGTAAATCCATACTCAATCACACAGTTATTCGCAATTCAAACATAATCAACATTCCTTATGTTCAAGAAACATTCCAACTAAAGATTTAGAGTACTCATCATACCATTCATGAAATCAAATACACATCAAATCAAGACAGCATGCCATATTACATTAATACATACATTATCATCATAATTCTCATACATTTAGAAAATACACCCCTCTCCTACCTTAGGAGAAGTACACCTCCGGGTTTGACGTTCCCGCTTCACCAGAGTTATCAAGTCCTACACCAATCATTATAGGACCATATCAATTATTCATTCAAAGGCCATTTTAATACACATATACATATCTATGTACATATGGTTCTCATCATGTGGAAGCTATCTTAAGTTTATTCATTTGCTTACTTAGGTTTCGGGAATTCCTTCCCTTAACTCACCCTTCATTATTATTAAAGTAGCAACCTATATTGTTAGGTTGTCCATTTACCAGACTTACATTTAATCCCATTTCATGTGGTTTCCATTTATATATTCCAACTACCATCTCTAATCATCATTAAATATCAATGCTTCTACATTTATTACATTTCCCTCATTAATAAATGTTAACCCTTTCATTATTATACATTTCCCCCAAATTCCATAAGTTAGAGTTTCCACTAAACTCACCATCCATCATAGGTGCTCATCATTCATCAACCCCAACCTCACATACTCATTTATTACTCATAAATACCCTTATTTATTTCACCCACCCTTTAGGGTTCATGCATTTTAATGCTTCTTTCCTTTACCCATAACATTTAATACTCCTCCCAAGTTACCATTCTCTATTTTCTAGACTCCAAATACAAAAGTGATGGTAAAGAGCTTACCTTGCTCTAAAACGAAAATAGAGTTCAAGAGGGAGAAGAAGAATGACGAAAATGAAGAGGAGGAGAGGAGAAGCTTCAAGCCACCATGCCTCCCTTCAAGCCTTAAGGATGGACGAAAAGGAGAAGGAAAAGAGCACCCGGTTGTTCAAACTCTTGGGAAGAAGAAGAAAATATGACAAAGGGAAAAATGAGGGAATAAGAAGAAGTGTGTCTGCTGCCAAGAACAAGATAAGTCACGGAAGTGAGAGTGAAAAGAGTGAGAGTTTTTATTTACATTTTAACTCTTCACTAAACTCTTCCGTTTTTCCATTAAACAAGCTCTCAGTTCGGGCTCGATACGTATTCTAAAAATTTTTCCGAATACATATTTGGATTCCCAATATCATTATCTACAGCCCTGACCAACGGCATCTCAATCGGAGATACTTGGTCCGACACCCATATTCTATCCCGGTCAGTTTTCAACTTATCCGGTCACAACAATTCACCAACAGCCTCAGAGATTCTTAATTAAATTATTTCTAGTATTTTAGAACATTGGTTGGTCCACATCTAATTATTCAATGTTTATTCTCTTAATTTAACTTCCTACTTTACAAATTCGGGGTGTTACATTACCAATCAATGAAAAAGGAAATAATCTCATATAAACAGATTCTTCTTGATTGGGTTCAAAGCCAATTGTGCTGCATAACTCATAAAAAATAGTTAAATGTTCATATGGTTCTTCATGATTTAAACCAGCAAATTGATTATTTTGAATAATATTTAAAGTAGTAGGTTTAATCTCCACTGGCACAACAAGTCCTTGAAACATTCCTGAAACTCGGGGTGGACCATTAATAGCAGCAAACTGTCCCAGTGTTCTCCTTTCAGCAGCCATATTTGAATTTTCAAGATTTTTAGAAATAGAAGAAGAATTAGTTTGTGTTTTAGATTTCAAAGACTTGATTTTCTTTACAAACTTTTCTATCTCAGGATCAAAATAAATTTTTCCTGCAGTAGATCGAGTTTGCATACACAAACTAGACAAAGAAAGTTAGTGTAACAATGATAAGAAAAAGTAAATAAATAAATAACAAAATTAAAACTTTACTAAGGTAAAAAAATATTTACCACGGTAATTAAAAATTTACTATTTTATTGAATCAATTCAATCCCCGGTGACGGCGCCAAAAAACTTGTTGGCCCGGTAATAATGGTTGTTTTTGTTTACTACCGGGTCATTAATTGGCAAGCGCACTAATCGTTTGTAGTTTTCAAAATTTAGATATCGTTCCACTGGGATTGAAAGTCCAATAACAATAGTAATTTCCTAGTCACTATGGTAAATGTAAAGAAAATTATAGACAAAAGAATGATTTATATATAATTTATACAGTATTCACATGATAACATGGTTGAATTATTCATGAGATAAAAAGAAAATAAAAATCTATCTAAAAAATTGAGTTGCAATCTAGAATAGGTAAGATACTTGAGATAAACACAGATAGACAAATTATGTTGGAAATTAGATCCCTAATCTAGAATAACAATGAGGAACTCAAGACATGCATATTTAATCATCAAGTTTCATGTTATTGCAGCTTAAATTCATTATAACTGATCCCTCATGATATAAATTCTAAGAATTCACCGTAAAGTCCGATCCCTCGTGAGCTTTCTCAGTAAAAACTTGCATTAAGTCCTGGCCTTATGGAAACAATGGTTAACAACCCCTATAGAATTAAGATACCAAGGGTATTCCAACTTTTACTTTCGTTAAAACAAGTTTCAATACGGCATGAATAATCATTCTCCCGTTTGACATTCATACTAATAAAACAAGTTTCAATACACATAAAAATCATTCTCCCGTTTGACGTTCATATTAATAAAAGATTGAAATACTAACATGGACTTGAATCATAAACATGCAGAGGTCAAATTCACAACATTATACTCAATAGATTAGTTCACCAATTCCAACATAAACAGATTAGTTACACATGGTGAAAGTAAAAACAACACTTACAGAGGTTGACATTACGAAGACGATGGAAACTTCACGATACAACGATCACAATACACCACAACACTCTCAAGTATCTAGAAAACTATTCTAGAACTAAAAACTCACAAAGAAATACTCAAAACTCGAGTATAGAAGAGAGAAAAGAACTCTGAATGTAGAGAATTGGATGCTTAGAATGGTGTTGGATGGCCCTATTTATAGGGCTGAGGAAGGGTACTAACGCTACGCGTCAGTGTGACGCTACGCGTTAGTCCCCTGACTCAGCCTCCATTAAACGCAGTTGATAGTGGCCACCTTGGAATATTTCATTCAATCATGCATTACCATATGGACCTGTCTCCACTTTTGGTTTGGCCATTTGTGAAGAGTGGAGTGGCCAATAATGGGTCACTAAGTGAGTGCTTGGCCAGCTTGGTTGTGGAGTCTATGCAGCTCTAACGCTACGCGTGGCTGTGATGCGTAGCGTCAGTATCAAAAGTACCCACGCTACATGTGGTGTTGATGCTACGTGTCAGCTTCCCAGATCTTCAATTTTCTCTTAAATTCTTTACTTTTTCACTGCAAAACTAGAGAAAATTGATCAAGGGCAGATTATTTCCAACAACATCTATTTATTGAATTTAAAACCTAATTTTCTAACAAATTAAACTAATTTTTATTATTTTTGTAAAATTTTTATTAAAGGATTTATTGTAAATTTGAGGACTAACACCTCTATAAAGCCTCACTAGAAGAGGTCCAAGGGTCCGAATTTTGAAATCCAGGAGCCCCTAAAGAATTGGTCCGATCCCTGAACCTTTGAACCCATCGAAACAGAGAACTGACCTAAATTTTTGAATCCGATTCCTGAAGAGAAATCCTGACCCCGTTCCTTGATTTTCTTGAGGAAAACCTTCCCCTGTTACCTAGACTCCATCCAGATTTCCCCAAAATTCCCTCAGCATTACAACTTGGTGGGATATCAATTCCCTCTTCCCGAGTGACTCTTTGTTCACCAGCTTTACACCGAATCCACACTAAACCTCCACACCGGATCCCCATTGAGCTAAGCACATCGGATCTACACTGAACCCCCACATCAGACCCAGTACTCAATCGATCTGGTCTTGTCGTTGTCACTCTAGTTGCTGCTGTTCCAGCCCACACCGATACTTCTGTAGACATCGGCTCTCCCAGTACCCAATACCCACGCCGGTTACAATCTTTTTACTTCTTTTTGTTGTTCTATTCATTTTGTTTCTTTACTGTTCTCCCTTTTTACTGTTCTTATTTCTTGTTAAATTTTCCCTTGTCCTTATTGATAATGCAAAGTAACAAAAACATGTATTTTTGATATCTCTTTAAACCGGTACAGTAGTGATTTAAGTTAGTGTCGTGCAGAAGTACTTCTGCCTACACTATTCCTAAGACCCATACACGTGCGGAGAACTTCACCTTCTATGCACCTTTTTCGTAGACCTCATCCATCACCAATCCCATAAATTCATTCTAAGAACATTCCTTATCAGGAACTACGTAACCCTGATTTCTCGAAAGCTCGAGAATACGTAGGAGCAGGACTTAACTCCTGTCGGGCCCATCTCTCTTCCATTCCCATCCTCCTTTTAAAATTTATTTCATTTTCACAAAAATCAATTTAGACATGACGTCTTATTGATTTTCTCCTTTTCCCCCAGCCGTATTACTTTTCATAAAAATCGAGTTAATTCAGACGCGACGTCCTGTTAACTCCTCCCCTGGTTTGACCCTTCATCTTGATGAAAAAATGACTAATTTAGATGAGACGTCCTGTTAGCATTCTCTCCTCTTTCATGTATACCTCCTCTAAAAGCCAGGTTTAATCTGGACGTGACATCCTGTTAACCCCTCTTTTCCCGATCCGGTATCTAGACGGAAGAATGACTAATTTAGACAAGATGTCTTGTTAGCTTTTTTTCCTCTTTTTTTCACATTTTTCCTATTTAAGCCAGGATTAATTTGGACAAGACGTCCTGTTGATCTCACTCCTAGCTTTTTTTTTACTCACTTTGTCTTTCTCCTTCATTTTTTTAGAAAGAAAAAATAAATACAATTTTAAGGCTATTCATGATGCGTGTTTTTAGCTTTGGTACTATTTTTAATAGACGATGTGGGGTGTTAATACCTTCCCCACTCGTAACCGACTCCCGAACTCGAATCTCACTTTTTACTAGTGCCTTGATCAAAGTTTTTTCCCAACGTTTTTCCTGTGGATGAAAATGTTGGTGGCGACTCCCTACTCTGTTTCAATCCATCCGTTGTCGTCGTGATCCCAGTCGCGATAGATGGCGACTCCACTGGGGATAATCTAGAGAGTCAGGCCATTTAGGTTGAAAGCGCATGTTTTTCTTATATAGCCTTTAGCTTGTTTTAATTTCTTCTTTTATTTTATTTTCTTTTGTTAATGTTGTATATGCTTGCTCTGGATTTCAATCTTTGTTTTGTCATTTATGCACTGTTGATATTTTTGCATGACTATTGAACCCTAGGGTAGGTGACTCTGTGTTATTTTTCTATATAACTGTTGAACCCTAGGGTAGACAACTCTAGTGTTGTTATTTTATGTTTGTTCATTATGCCAGATGGGGTAAGGTACAGGTATTGAATGCCCTTTCACACACTACACTCACATTTTTGCACACACTTATGAGTGGCGCCCTATACCCGGGCCCCAAATAAAACTTAAGTTACGAGGGGTTGGTAGCGGTGTCGTTTGGGATGTACTTACCACTCGGCGATCGTAAGAACCCTAACTGGAGTTTGACCTTTCATGATGTACATACCTAGTGGATTCCCTATTGTTGTGATCACGTCATGATTAGGATCTTGGCTCTAGTGACCTTTTAGAAGTCTAGTGCAAGCCATCCAATGTGAGGAGTCACTTTTAGACAAGCCATAGGGCCCAGAAAAGACTTTCAGAAAAGAACCTGGTTTGGGTCACGAAAGGGCAGACTTTACTTTACCTTATGCCATTCTTGCTTCCCTTTTTGAATCCAAATTGATGAACCACTTACCCGTCAAAGGATTACTTTATTTCAAAATAACTCACTTTTTTGGAAAGGACGGGTAATCTTTTAACGGATAGGTAGTTCCTTCTCCATCATGCACCTCTGAGTCTTAGATTTTCCCAATCGTCGAGGCAAAAAAAAAGAAAAAAATGAAAAGTGAAATATAGTTTTGTTTCCCTTCAAATGGGGCAATAACAACGATTGGAAAATCTAGGACCTACATAACTTTAGTTTGGCATGGGTTTTGCCGACCACTACTTCCCAAATCGAAAATGTTTTTTAGTAAATTAGTAAGGAAGTAGCAGTTTGCCAAAACATGGCTGTAACTGATTTCTTTTTCTTTGTTTTAACAGGAAGCTATTCGGTATTTAGCGCATACCTCTGAGCAAGTATGGAAATTAACATAGGATATGACAATTGTGGTACAGATATAACATCCTTAAGATTTTAGCAAAATTTTAATTGGCGAAAAATATTAATAATTGCCCAACTAGATTTATTGAGATTTTGGGAATTATTATTAATATAAATGCAATTATAGATAATTAAATATGGTGGGAATAAGTAAATTTATTTAATTGATTAATTATAAAAGGTTAAATGAGGTGAAATTAGAAGGAGGTAAATTTAGAAGTTACCGATGGGAGGTAAAAGGTAAAAGTTTAATTAAAACTTTTAAAGAAATTATAAAAGAAAAAGGGAAAGGACAGTTTTGCCCCTGATGCCTTAAAATGACAATCTTTCTTCTTCCTCCTCATCTTCTTCACGCCAGCGTCTTCTTCCTCTTCTCCTTCTCCCTCACAAGGCCGTGAGTTGCATACCTCAAGGGGAGGCCCGTTTCGCGTTGAAACTTTGAAATAACTACGTTTCTGAGATTGTGGCTTCGAGGTGAGTTCAATGGACCCTTTAAATTGAGTTATCTTCCTCCCACTTCACTTTCTCTCTCTAGCCGACGGCCATGCATGGTGGAAGGAGGCCTTGTTTTCTACTCCTTTATTGCATGTGAGCTTGAAAATGATAATTGGAACAATGAGGGTAATATAACGTTAATGGGTTTTGGTTTTTCGACCTCCGTAGGTAACGAAACGGACGTCGAAGGACCGATTAGCAAAGTGGGTGTTGAACTCGGAGGTAAACGCAGCGTTTAGAGAATGCAGTCGACATCAAGAACGAGTCGTCGGAGCTCGGAATTGAGGTAAGGGGGTGTTCGGGTTGTAATTAATTAGAATAGGTGCATATTTTGGGTTCGGGTCGTCGAACTAAATACCAAAACGGCAAGAAAGATTACTAGATGATAATTGTATGTGTATATATGTATGAATGTGAATTGTGTATGGTTTATGATGATTATGAGAATAAAGTGTTTTACATTATGATAAATTGATGTGTATAGTGGCATTGGTGATGACGGGCTTGACAAGTAGGTCGCCCATTTGATGAGCATGATTTGTTATTGATGGCCACTTGACCTATGAGATGAGGAATATGATATATACATGTGTGATTATGTGGTGTGGGATGGCCGACGGTATGTACAGCCTCTCGTTTCTGGCTCCCGTGGTTTTTGTGCCTAGTTGAGCTACCCAGTGGTCAAGTAGGACCCAGTGGTTGAGGTGGAGAGTCAAGCAGGACTCAGTGGACCAAGCAGGGTTCACGGGGTGTCAAGTAGGACCCACAGCTAAAGGCCGATCCTTTGGTATCCGGATACTAGGCGTCGAATTGATGTGGGAGTCAGTTGTGCTATTGTTGAAATTGTTGGTATTATGTCATGATGTGGATATGTTTGATTGCGTTGTTGGTTGTGAATTATACTTTGATAATGTTGAAACTTGAATAATGATAGGAATCTGTAAGTACAAATGATGGATAAAGAAAAAGGGAAGTTGATTGCATAATGTAGTAATTATGTATTTTGCTCTTAAATTACCATTCTAGATTAATTATGATACCAAACACTCACCTTTGCCATGGTTTTCTTTTAATTTAGTAACCAGTGACAGGGAAGAGGTCGAAGCCCCGGAGGTGTGCCAAATAGAGGATTGATGCCAAGGAGCAGAGGAAATTATAAATGAAATGTTGTGTACAATGTGTATTGTGTTTAGTGTATGTTATGCTTGCATTTTTCTTGGGTGTGTTGGATTAACTTTATAATATGAGTGGTTGTAATGGATAATGAGTTAGGATTGGTGTGTTGAATGATGTGGATATGGATTCATGCTGATGAAGTGGTATGGTGGTGATATTAATATGAGCAATATTGAATTCCATGAATTTGATGTATAGTGGCATGGAGCCAATAGTAGATATGAATGATGAATTGCTAAAGATAGGTTTTGTACATAATTATGAGACATGAATGATGCAAATGGTGTATGAATTGTTTAGTGCATTGATGGTTGGTATGCATTTAGTAGATTGGGATTAGAAGTAAAGAGTATAGGTAATTGAAACCAATCCCATTTGCATGTTTGAATATGTGTAAATGGCCAAATTAGACCAAATAGTACATATGAATGTTTAGGCATGCTGATTGTGTAAAAATTAGTTTCCACGCATGTGTTGCATAACTCGCTCAAGCTAGATGAATTCTCGCTCAAGCGAGAATGCTCTGTATCCATAGTATAGTCACTGGCCCAGTTTCGCTCATGCGGTGAGGATTCCCGCTCAAGCGAGATGTGTTTGCTGTAATGACAGGGCCCGCAAGCGCACGGGTTATGTCGCGTAATATAAAAGATTATCGTTCTCCACAGGGACTGTGTTCAAAGTACCACCATATTGAAATTTAATTATCCACACAATTGATTTTTAAGGTTTTTGTAAAATAAAGCAAAATTAAGTTGCACAGAATACGAATAAATACAAACAAAATAAAATTTACTTGACACTTAAAAATCAGAGTTGAGAGTATCTTGGGATTTCGGGGGATCAAGATTCTATTTTATGTTAATGAATTTTAACTTTTCATAAATAAGAATCGAATTAAGTTTTCCAAGGCGAATTTTCCAAAAGCTAATTAATATGTTCCTCTCGGAATCCTATTAATGTACCTAACCTATGGAAAGCGCTGCTTAATCCTCAGAAAGGCCCATTATCGTTTTATGAAAATCCCTTTTATTTCCTCAAAAGAATTTTGATTACTTTCACGGTTTTACCGAGGTCACAAAAAAGCATTTCAAAAATCTTAGGTTTAGTTCAAAGCTTTCCGGTAAAAATAAATCTCTCGATTCTATTTATTACCTAAACTTACTAATATACCCGCAAGTACAAAGTTTTATCATTTAGGTTCTTGTTAGGAATCACTAAAAGCATTGAACATAATTGAACTAAATGGAAAACAGAAATTTATTTAATTCAAAGTCAAAATAACATTATCATAAAATATTATCATACCCTCTTCATCCCAAGATAATTAATTTAGCTACTCATGAAATAATTCAAATTCATATAAATAATGGAAAAATAAAACATACAAGACATGGTAAAAAATAAAGACTTACGGGTTTCTCCAAAAGCTCAGAATAATTTACCACTGTATTTCCTTGTTGCAATATTCCTCCACCAATTACAAATTGGAACACTCAATTTCACAATCCTCACAACTCTTACACAAAATAAAAGAAAGAAAAAGAAAATAAAAAGAGAAAGAAAATAAAACAGAGAAAGAAAACGAAAGAGAAAGAAAAGAAAAGGAATGAAGCTGATGAAGAATGGGATTTGGATCTGGATGCCTTCTCTGCTTGGATTGCTTCTCCTTTTATAGGCGAAGGAAGGGAGGAAGCCAGCTAAGAAAACGCGTTGCAAGTTGGAAACTTTCGGTGCATGTGATTTCCAGCTGTTCCAGTTGTCTCCAATTTGCATATTTTTGTTGTTTCCAATAATTCGGTGCATGATTTCACTGATGAATCGATTCCTCCAGTTGATTTTTGCCTTCAAAACAGCGTGTGAATCGATTCCTAAAGGTGGGAATCGATTCCCAGCATGATGAATCGATTCCTGGCCTTCATGAATCGATTCCTGCTTTTTTAATCCTCAATGAATCGATTCCTATAAGGGGGGAATTGATTCCCAACCCTATGAATCGATTCCCAACAGCCTTGAATCGATTCCTGGCTTATGTTTCACATGGGAATCGATTCCTGTAAGGGTGAATCGATTCCTACCCTTTCCTGGAAGTGTTTTCTTGCATTTTTGAGGCATTTTGGACAGTATAGCTCATGGTTCTTGATTGCTTTCATCCTTTGACACTTTGATCATCTTTTTGGGTTCTTGAATCCATTTTCCATTTATATTCATTCATTCTTAAAATGGATCATCAATAATTCCAAATTTATTAATTTCTGCAAAATAAAAGTACCCGAGTAGAATACAGTGGAAAGAAAGCAAAAATCACAATAAATAAAGGAAATACAGTGCATAATGATTAAAATCCTAAGTAAACTAAATCTAATTTATTGTGTTATAAAACACTTATCATGTAACAGGGGGGCTACTGGATGATTTTCACCCGAGCGGATTGAACCTCGTTCGAGCAAGGGCCATAGGATTAGATTCGGGATTGTTTTCGCTCAAGCGAATATCCCTCGCCCACTTCCGAGTGAAGGAAGGTTAAGATGTTTCCAGGTGAGGAATGGCTGAGAGAACCCTTTCCAAGTGAAGGAAGGTTAAGATGTTTCCGAGTGAGGAATGACTGAGAGAAACCCTTTCGAGTGAAGGAAGGTTAAGATGTTTCTGAGTGAGGAATGGCTGAGAGAACCCCTTCCGAGTGAAGGAAGGTTAAGATGTTTCTGAGTGAGGAATGACCGAGAGAACCACTTCCGAGTGAAGGAAGATTAAGATGTTTCCGAGTGAATCATGTCCGAGATAAGACCTTCCGAGTGAAGAAAAAGGATCTGACTTCGAGTGAGAAATTTCCGAGTGAGGCATGACCGAGATGACTATTTCCGAGTGAAGGAAGGTTCTGGCTTCGAATGATGGAACACGCCGA
The DNA here is from genome assembly GCA_037962975.1 of Clitoria ternatea. NCBI lineage: Eukaryota > Viridiplantae > Streptophyta > Magnoliopsida > Fabales > Fabaceae > Clitoria > Clitoria ternatea. The sequence goes on from CM075671.1 coordinate 54,988,312, forward strand.
GTGTAGAGACTCCAGATGCGGGTGCGCTTGAAGGAACACCTTAGGGATATTGCTTGTTTTTCTTTGTAAAAGACTACGAATTGTTAGTGAATTTTCTTTGCAAGTCTCATAACTCGCTCAAGCGAGTAGGAACTCACTCAAGCGGCCTTCACTGGTTTTGCTTAAGCGAATCAGGGTCTCGCCCAAGCGAATGACCCCTGACCTTTTTCTTCTTCCACTTATTTTAATTAATTCCATTTTATTATTTGATTTATTTACTATTGTTTATTTTTTTGAGTATGCTTAAGGAAAATAAATGTTATTTTACATTAGGACCTAATTAATTATTATTAAACATGAAAAAAATTTATTGTGAAAAATAATTAAACGGATATAAATAAAAGTAAAATGACGTTGGACGTCACAGGTGATATCAGAGCAGTTCTTTCCAGGATTGCAATAGGTGGATATATATGATAAATTATGTGAGTCCCGTATAGGGCTATTATGTATTATATTGTATTTGTTGTGGTTATTTGTGTTATTGGCAGTATAGCTTGGCATCATTCCCTTGGTACTCCGGCGGCGTTGTGTTTTATATATGTATGAGGTAAATATCCTACTCCCTGATAGATCATTAGTTAGTAATGGTGATGTGTTTGGTTATCGTAGAATTACTTTATGGCTGAAGAAGCTAGTTCTGGTGGAGGAGATGACTTCTTCTCGAAATTTTCTCAAATGATAGGTAGAACTGAAACAGGCCCAACTCTTGAGAAATTCCTGAAAAGGAATCCATCTGCTTATAAAGGAATACATGACTATGATGGAGCACATGTTTGGATACGGGAAAATTGAACAAGTTGATAAAATGTGCCAATGAGCGATATTGGCTTAGTTGGTAAGGGTTGCTAGAATGTTAAAAGAATTAAAAGCTGGTAGTTGTAGATAGCCCACACTATAGACATTAGGCGAGGTAGGACAGAGATAAAACACACGAATAACAGATTGTAATGGAAATGATATTTAAAGTAATCATAGATATATATATATATATATATGTGTGTGTGTGTGTGTGTGTGTGTGCACGTATTGGAGTGGACATCTAAAAGTGGGTATAACTCATAAAGGTTAAACCTTGTGGTGAAATGAGAATAGTAAGTGCGTTCGTAGCCATAAGTTTGTTTGAATAATGGAGTTTGATATTACATAGAATGAAATAAGTAGATGAATGCTCTAATAAGGTTAACCTTCTTAGGAGGGGATGAGCCTTTTGTAGTGCTTCTATGAGGTAGTTTAAATAAACATCACAGGTATATCATATTCATATTGTTAGACGATTGATTAATGGATATTAAGAGAAATTATGAGTAATTGATGAATAACGGTGTAAGAATGCCTGTATAAGTTGAAGACAATAGAAGAAGAGTGGTTAGTAATAATTTTTAGTGATATAATTGACGAGGTGATAATTCCCTCAGGAAAGGATTAAAGGAATGTATTATATGAATGATGGTCAAGTGAAGTATATATATATATATATATATATATATATATATATATATACTGGACTGTTACGTACGTGATAAGAGAAGTAGTAAGTGAATGACACTAAAAGGAGTGATTAAAAAGTAATTAAGCAGATAGATAATGAGGATGAAGAGACGTTTTCCCTAGTCGTTTGGACTTTGCACTAATATTAGTGTTACGTGGGAATTATAGCGGCTGGCCACCGTGGGTTCCTTTTAACATTAATTCATTGTGGAGTTGCCAATAGACATAGGTAAATGAATTATGATGTAAACAGCTTGCATATCAATTGATGATATGAATAGTTGGACTATATACCCGATTTTCACCTGTCTTAACTACGAAGTGTTGAACTCCTGAGACTGATCACCTCAGGTAGTTGCACTAGTGGTTGAGGTCGTGTGAAGTCGAGGAGATAGACGTGTTTTAGCCAATCTTGGGTGATCAGATTTAGTGAAGGGAAGTGTATGATTCGTATTTCTGAAATTGGTAAATGATTAGAGATGAGGAACAAATAGAGATGAGATTTGGTAACTGACGAATAATAAGTATAGAAAAGTAAATATTATGACATGGTAGTCGTTATGATTTATTGCTAGATTTTGAAGAGAAGAGATGACCTTAAAAGGAAATCGGATGATTTGAGTTCCTACTAAGGTACACTGAGTGGAGAATTGATGAAGTATCGATAGAAATTAAGGAAACAAGATAAACCAAAGGAGAATCTATTAGGATGGACGGAAAAATATGAATTGAGTTTCCAAACTTTGAATCCATGCTTGACTTCAGCGCCGGTACTTGCACTACCTGATGTGATGAAGGAGTTTATAGTATATTGTGATGCATCTAAGTTTGGTTTAGGAGGTGTACTGATGCAGGATGACAGGGTGATTGCCTATGCTTCAAGGCAATTGAGATCACATGAGCAAAATTACCCTACTCATTATCTTGAGCTTGCGGCAGTGGTATTTGCATTAAAGACCTGGCGCCATTATTTACATGGTTCTCGTTGTATGATATTTAGTGACCATAAGAGCTTGAAATACTTGTTTGATCAGAAGAAGTTAAACATAAGACAGAGGCGATGGGTTGAGCACCTAAAAGATTATGGTTTTGATCTGAGATATCATCTTGGCAAGGCAAATGTCGTTGCCGATGCTCTGAGTAGGAAAATCTTACGTGCAGCTTTCTTGATGGTCAAAGAACAATAATTATTGGAAAGCTTTCGTGATATGAATATTGGGATTATTATGGACACCCCAGATCAAATGATAGTTGGGATGCTGAAAATCTCCAATGAATTTCTGGAATCCTTAGCTGTAGCACAAGAGGACGATGAAGAGTTGCTGGAATTGCTTGATACTCAAGCAAAAGGTAAGGACATGGAATTAACCAGAGGCAACGATGGAATTTGGCGATTCAGAGACCGAGTTGTGGTGCCTACAAAAGGTGATTTCAGGCAAGCCATGTTAGTTGAAGCACATAGAAGTTTTTTAAGTATCCATCTTGGTATCACTAAGATGTACCATGACTTAAAAAGGGAGTTCTGGTGGCCAGGCATGAAACGAACGATCATAGAGTATGTGAGATCTTGTGTGATATGTCAGAAGTGTAAGGTCAAACATCAGAGACCCCAAGGTTTACTTCAACCTCCGGAAATTCCAATATGGAAATGGGAAAGCATTACTATGGATTTTGTATCCAGGTTACCTCGTACCCATTCTGGTTGTAATGCAATATGAGTGATTGTGGATAGGTTGACCAAGAGTGCTCACTTCTTGGCTATGAACATGAAATGGTCATTGGATCGATTGGCTAGATTGTACATCACTGAAATTGTATGGTTGCATGGCGTGCCTTCAAGTATTATTTCAGACCGTGATCCTCGATTTACTTCCAGATTCTGGGGAAGTTTACAGCAGGAATTGGGTACTGAGCTGAGACTAAGTTCGGCTTATCATCCTCAAACTGATGGCCAATCTAAGCGTACAATTCAGACCTTAGAAGATATGCTTAGAGCCTGTGTATTGGAACAAGGTGGCTCATGGGAAAGATACTTGCCATTGGTGGAATTCGCTTATAACAACAGTTATCATAGTAGTATTGGTATGGCTCCATATGAAGCTTTGTATGGTAGAAGGTGTCGTACACCTTTGTGTTGGAATGAAAACGGTGATGCTATCCATTTGGGTCCCAAACTAATTTAGGAAATGATTGAACAAGTTGCTTTGATTCGAGAAAAAATAAAGATTACCCAAGATCGACAGAAGAGTTACTATGATAATCGACATAGACCACTTGAGTTTCAGGTGGGGGATTGGGTATTTCTGAAGGTTTCACCTACCAATGGTGTAGGTCGGATACTAAAGAGTCATAAGCTTAACCTGAGATACATTGGGCCATATCAGATTTTGGAGAGGATTGGTGATGTTGTTTACCGATTGGATCTTCCCCAATCGTTAACTAATATCCACAATGTATTTCATGTGTCGCAACTTTGAGCGTACATTCCTTGGGACCCCATGATTGTACCGCCAGATTCTATTGAACAAAAAGGAGACTTGACGGTGGGGGTGGCACCTATCTGCATTGAGGAGTACCAGACTAAACGATTAAGAAACAAGGAAGTACCATTGGTAAAAGTGAAGTAGAAAAATCTAAATGGAATAACCTATACATGGGAGTTGGAATCAGACATGAGGCGGTTGTACCCCGATCTTTTCCAATAAGGTACGTTGATTTCGAGGACGAAATCCTTTTTTAGGGGGGGTGAATGTAACATCCTTAAGATTTTAGCAAAATTTTAATTGGCGAAAAATATTAATAATTGCCCAACTGGATTTATTGAGATTTTGGAAATTATTATTAATATAAATGCAATTATAGATAATTAAATATGGTGGAAATAAGTAAATTTATTTGATTGATTAATTATAAAAGGTTAAATGAGGTGAAATTAGAAGGAGGTAAATTTAGAAGTTACCGATGGGAGATAAAAGGTAAAAGTTTAATGAAAACTTTTAAAGAAATTATAAAAGAAAGAGGGAAAGGACAGTTTTACCCCTGATGCCTTAAAATGACAATCTTTCTTCTTCTTCCTTATCTTCTTCACGCCAGCGTCTTCTTCCTCTTGTCCTTCTCCCTCACACGGCCGTGAGTTGCATGCCTCAAGGGGAGGCCCGTTTCGCGTCGAAACTTCGAAATAACTACGTTTATGAGATCGTGGCTTCGAGGTGAGTTCAATGGACCCTTTAAATTGAGTTATCTTCCTTCCACTTCACTTTCTCTCTCTAGCCGACGACCATGCATGGTGGAAGGAGGCCTTGTTTTCTACTCCTTTAGTGCATGTGAGCTTGAAAACGATAATTGGAACAATAAGGGTAATATAACGTTAATGGGTTTTGGTGTTTCGACCTCCGTAGGTAACGAAACAGACGTCGAAGGACCGATTAGCAAAGCGGGTGTTGAACTCAGAGGTAGGACCTTGAACGCAGCGTTTAGAGAACGCAGTCGACATCAATAACGAGTCGTCGGAGCTCGGAATTGAGGTAAGGGGGGTGTTCGGGTTGTAATTAATTAGAATTGGTGTATATTTTGGGTTCGGGTCGTCGAACTAAATACCAAAATGGCAAGAAAGATTACTAGATGATAATTGTATGTGTATATATGTATGAATGTGAATTGTGTATGGTTTATGATGATTATGAGAATAAAGTATTTTACATTGTGATAAATCAATGTGTATAGTGGCATTGGTGATGACGGGCTTGACAAGTAGGTCGCCCATTTGATGAGTATGATTTGTTATTAATGGCCACTTGACCTATGAGATGAGGAATGTGATATATACATGTGTGATTATGTGGTGTGGGACGGTCGACGGTATGTATAGCCCCTCGTTTCTGGCTCCCGTGGTTTTTGTGCCCAGTTGAGCTACCCAGTGGTCAAGTAAGACCCAGTGGTTGAGGTGGAGAGTCAAGCAGGACTCAGTGGACCAAGCAGGGTTCACGGGGTATCAAGTAGGACCCCCAGCTGAAGGCCGATCCTTTAGTATCCGGATACTAGGCGTCGAATTGATGTGAGAGTCAGTTGTGCTATTGTTGAAATTGTTGGCATTATGTCATGATGTGGATATGTTTGATTGCGTTGTTGGTTGTGAATTATACTTTGATGATGTTGAAACTTGAATAATGATAGGAATCTGTAAGTATAAATGATGGATAAAGAAAAAGGGAAGTTAATTGCATAATGTAGTAATTATGTATTTTGCTCTTAAATTACCATTCTAGATTAATTATGATACCAAACACTCACCCTTGCCGTGGTTTTCTTTTAATTTAGTAACCAATGACAGGGAAGAGGTTGAAGCCCCGGAGGTGCGCCAAGCAGAGGGTTGATGCCAAGGAGCAGAGGAAATTATAAATGAAATGTTGTGTATAATGTGTATTGTGTTTAGTGTATATTATGCTTGCATTTTTCTTGGGTGTGTTGGATTAACTTTATAATATGAGTGGTTGTGATGGATAATGAGTTAGGATTGGTGTGGTATGGTGGTGATATTAATATGAGAAATGTTGAATTCCATGAATTTGATGTATAGTGGCATGGAGCCAATAGTAGGTATGAATGATGAATTGCTAAAGATAGGTTTTGTACATAATTGTGAGACATGAATGATGCAAATGGTGTGTGAATTGTTTAGTGCATTGATAGTTGGTATGCATTTAGTAGATTGGGATTAGAAGTAAAGAGTATAGGTAATTGAAACTAATCCCATTTGCATGTTTGAATATGTGTAAATGGCCAAATTAGACCAAATAGTACATTTGAATGTTTAGGCATGCTGATCGTGTAAAACTTTTAAGTTTCCACGCATGTGCTACATAACTCGCTCAAGCGAGATGAATTCTCGCTCAAGCGAGAATGCTCAGTATCCATAGTATAGTCACTGGCCCAGTTTCACTCACGCGGTGAGGATTCCCGCTCAAGCGAGATGTGTTTGCTGTAACAGGGGGGCTACTAGATGATTTTCGCCCGAGCGAATTGAACCTCGCTCGAGCGAGGGCCATAGGATTAGATTCGGGATTGTTTTCGCTCAAGAGAATATCCCTCGCCCACTTCTGAGTGAAGGAAGGTTAAGATGTTTCCGAGTTAGGAATGGCTGAGAGAACCCCTTCTGAGTGAAGGAAGGTTAAGATGTTTCTGAGTGAGGAATGACCGAGAGAACCACTTCCGAGTGAAGGAAGATTAAGATGTTTTCGAGTGAATCATGTCCGAGATAAGACCTTCCGAGTGAAGAAAAAGGATCTGACTTCGAGTGAGAAATTTCCGAGTGAGGCATGACCGAGAGGACCATTTCTGAGTGAAGGAAGGTTCTGGCTTCGAATGATGGAACACACCGAGTGTAGAGACTCTAGATGCGGGTGCGCTTGAAGGAACACCTTAGGGATATTGCTTGTTTTTCTTTGTAAAAGACTATGAATTGTTAGTGAATTTTCTTTGCAAGTCTCGTAACTCGCTCAAGCGAGTAGGAACTCGCTCAAGCGGCCTTCACTGGTTTCGCTTAAGCGAATCAGGGTCTCACCCAAGCGAATGACCCCTGACCTTTTTCTTCTTCCACTTATTTTAATTAATTCCATTTTATTATTTGATTTATTTACTATTGTTTATTATTTTGAGTATGCTTAAGGAAAATAAATGTTATTTTACATTAGGACCTAATTAATTATTATTAAACGTGAAAAAAATTTATTATGAAAAACAATTAAACAAATATAAATAAAGGTAAAATGATGTTGGACGTCACAACAGATGTGATAGAATTAAGGAAAATACTACATGTTAAGGCCAAGAAGATTGATACTGGTAGTCTATAGGCAATGGGGAAGAAATTAAACCTGACTCAAAAGATGGCCTTTACAAGAAAGTATAGAAAGATGTTAAAGCTTTTGGAAGTTGAAGTACAAACTGAGGCGATCACAGCCTTGGCGCAGTTCTACGACCCACCTCTCAGATGTTTTACATTCAGAGACTTTCAGTTGGCCCCGTCTATAGAGGAATTTAAACAAACATTGGGGATGCCTTTGGAGGGGTAAATTCCCTACCACCATCTCGATCATCATGCAACCATCGCTTCAATCGCCCATATTTTGAGAATCCGTCCTGAGTCATTGAAGAATGTGTGGATGAATAGAAATCAAATTCCTGGGTTCACTCGAGAATTTCTCAAGAAACACATGCAGATCTTGGCAGATAAAGAAGAGTGGGAGGCCTTCATGGACACTTTAGCCCTTACTATCTACAGAGTTGTCTTGTTCCCTAATCTGGACAACTACGTGGATTATGATATCATCGCCGTCTTCCTAGCTCGCAAACACAGGCTTGAGAATCCCGTCACAGCCGTATTGGCCAATGTGTACTGCACCATGGATTTTTTCCATACGCAAGGTGGGAAAAGGATTGTCTGCTGTTTACCTGTCCTGTATGTATGGTTCGCGTCTCATACTTTCTATCAAATTTATAAGGCTGAATGTCCTATTTCTGATTTAAAACTGTGTCAATTGGCAATAAAGAATGGACGCGAATGGGCCAATCATCTTATAGGGCTCACAGCCGAGAGAGTCAGATGGTATCCCCAATGGTTAGAGGTCAAGTCGATCATCTATCATTGTGGAAGTTATCCAAATGTTCCTCTCATTGGCATACAAGGGTGTATCAACTACAATCCTGTTATAGCCAAACGTCAGATGGCTTATCCTTTGCTTAGGCCACTGGATGAAGAGTTACCCACTCCTCTCATTTTGTACTATGCGAAGGGGAACTATATGTCTACTATTCAGGATATAGCGAATACATGGAAAAGAGTTTCCAAGATGGGTAAAGAATTGGGGGCACAAAGCCATCTTGTAGGAGAAAAGTATCATGAATGGGTCCTGAATAGGGTCTCCATTGTCAAATTACCCTTCAGGAGTCCCTCGTATCAATCTACAAGCACTCCCACTCCACCATTTACGAAAGACAAAGCAACCCAGGATTTGAAGGCCAAAATAGAAGAGTTGACAGCTAAGAATCAAAGGCTGGAAGAAGACCTGTTAAAATATCAATAAGAATGCATACTCCAAAGGAGGGAAAATTTGGAGAATAAGCAGGCCATGGATGAGATTTAGAAAAAGTAGAAGATTGAAGAAGACTATAAGGTGAAGCAAGATCAGTGTCTCCAGGCAGCCAATTCTCCACTGAAAATGAAAAGCAAGCAAAATGATACCATCCTGGCTGAGAAGCATTTTCTAAAAGATCTACTGACGTAATCCAAGGAAAAAGAAAGGGAGGCTTTGGTAGAGAAAAAGTTGCTACAATCTCAAGTCCATAGGTTGGAGCAACAACTTGACAAGGTAATGAGAGCCTGTGAGCAAGAAATAAATGATGAATGAAGAAATGCCATAGATATAGAGTGACATTGTCAAGAGGCCATACGCCTTTTAGAAGCTGAATTAGCTCGACAAGATGAGATCATTCGTTCATGGATGGATCACTTCGCCAATCTGGCATACTTGGACAATGGAGTTCTGGAAGATCTTTCACTATTGCTGAAACGAGCCGAAGGGATGGCCAATCCTCTCACTACTCCAAAGGAGATTTCAATATTTCTGAATTATTGTCATGAAGGAATTTGTAAAATGAGGGCTATGATTGCCCAACCCAGGAACGGCTAAAATGTTGTAATCAAACCTCTACGGTGACATTGTATCTTTATGGAAATATGTAATGATGAAGTATTTTGCCTCCACAATTGTCTCATGTTAATTTCCGTTTTACTGCTTTACTTAGTACTTTTGAACGTGACGTTCTGAGGAACGGTCAAAGGGCACACGCTGAATCCTAAATCACGTCCCGCGTAACATCTTTCTTTCTTTTATCATTTCTATTAACCGTTTATCTTCTTTTTGCTAACAAATATCCATGTTCCTTTAGACATTACGGGTAAACATCCTTATAGGACCAGGCTCAGGAAGAAACTCATGGCAGAAATAGAACAAGAAAATAAGAGTTTGAGAGCCGAGCTCAGTCAACTAAAGGAACAAATGACCGAGATGGCCAAGCTTTTCGAAAAGAGGGTCACAGAAGGGGGTTCCTCCGCCGGTGTTGAAGACGCCAGATAGCAAGCGCCTACTCCACAGCACTCTCCTGGCCCAATTGGGGAACAAGGTCCTAATCCTACGGCACCTCCCCTCACTGTCCATATTAGAAGGCCAAACCCCGTTGATACCCAGCAGCATACCTTTATAGATGCGGATGGCAATGTTATCCCCTTCCCATTATATAGCTTGCCTCTTGGGTATTTTCCTCCTCACCGCGCCAACCCACAAACAGACCCAAACCACCAAGATCCTCACCCTGTTCAACCAAACATACCACCCTGTCATAAATTCTGTACGACCCAAGGCCAAACATAACCCATCCAAGCCCACGTTACACAGCCTGCCTATGCAACCCAAACCACCACCCGACCATAGGTTTTTATAGATCCAATAAACCCCTCTTATATAACTACGCATGTACAACAACCTTATAGGCACACAAATCCTCGTGTTACCACTGGTCCCAGTGGTGCTGCAGCCATCCAAGAAGGAAGGATAGAGGTCCTTGAAAGGATATTAAGGGCAATGGAAGGATCAGAAGGTTTCGGGTTGGGAAGTGCCATAGAACTTTGCTTAATCCCGGATGTCATCATCCCTCCTAAATTCAAGGTGCCAGAATTTGACAAATACCGAAGGTTAACTTGCCCAAAGAATCATCTCACCATGTATTGTCGGAAGATGGCATCACACGCATCCAATGACCCATTGATGATCCATTGCTTCCAAGACAGCTTGGTTGGGGCCACCCTCACATGGTACATCCACCTCGAACGGTCTCGTATACACTGCTGGAAGGACCCGGTTGATGCTTTCATGAAGCAATACAAATACAACTTGGACATGGCACCAGACAGGGTACAATTGCAAAACATGACGAGGAAGGAGGCCGAGACGTTCAAAGAATACGTGCAACATTGGTGCGAAGTTGCCGCACAGGTGGACCCTCCCTTATTGGAAAAAGAAGTAGTTTCCATGTTCATCGAAACGCTCTAATCTCCTTTCTATGATAGGATGATTGGAAGCGTTTCATCTCATTTCTCTGATATCGTCACTATCGAAGAAAGAATAGAGAACGGGATAAGAACTAGAAAGGTTATCCGAGGCCCGTCTGGGGTAGGCACAATAAGGAGACCAACGATAGGGGAAGGCAAAAGAAGAGATGGAGAAACCAATGCCATCTCTTATGACCATAGAAGAAACCAAACGAGGCCATTTACCCCTGTCACATTTCCACCGGCCCACCCTCACATGTCATACCCATGCGTAGCTGCAGTTCAAAATCCAAATCCACCTCACTTCTGACCACTTGTTATATGACCACCAACACCACCGCCAACACTATACCAATCGCCACAAGTAAACCAACCACCAAATCCAAACCCAGGAAGGCCGAACAATGACCGTACCCAGATACAGTTCGATCCCATCCCCATGACATATACCAAGCTCTTACCTCACCTCATCAAAAATACTTTGGTAGTGCCTTGTCCTCTAAGGCCCCTTCAGCCCCCTTACCCTAGGGGGTATGACCCGAATGCAGGATGTGATAACCACACTAGCGCACCGGGGCATTCTACAGAGAATTGCTTGGCGCTAAAGTTTAAAGTAAGGGACTTGATCAGGGCTGACTGGATAAACTTTCGTGAGGGAAGCCCAAATGTATCTACTAACCCTTTGCCTAACCATAGAGGGCTAGGGGTCAATGCTATTGGGGAAGATGTAGAGCGCGTTACAGAAGTTGCCAATATAAAGATGCCTTTGAAAGTAATTCACTCCCACTTGTTTGAAAGGGGGTTGATTGAAGGCTCATGGGAGGAGGGGCACAATGATGAGTAATCTGCTAAGCAACAAAGCTTTCGTAAAATCCTTCAAGGGTTTATGGATAGTCATACTATAGAAGTTTGTAGGCACCATGAAGGCAAAGTGAACATGGTACAAGAGCAGCCCAGAATTCGAGCTCCAAAAGCCCTGGTCATATTCTATAACAAAAATACGTCGATAACTCCTGCTCCCGCCAAGACCATCATTATGGTGCAAGCACCAACTCCGTTTCCTTTTAAAGATTCCCGAGCTATGCCATGGAGGTACGACACAGACGTAGTCATCACTAGTTCCATGGTAAATGATCCTTCGCTGTCGTCCGTCACGAATATTGCCGGGGTTAGAGGCATGACCCAGAGTGGGAGAGTATATGCTCCTTCAGAACCAAAACTTGATAAGGTGGAAGGAATTAAAGCAGGGAAGGAAGGGACTAATGGCGAAACAAAAAAGGGCAGTGACTGATGAGGAAGCCTAGGAGTTTTTAAAGTTCATTCGCCATAGCGAGTATCAGGTGTTGGATTAGTTAAATCACACCCTGGCTAAGATCTCTTTATTATCCCTATTGATGAGTTCTGAACCACACTGGAACATGTTGATAAAGGTGTTAAGCGAGGCACATGTCAAGCATGACCTACCCATTGATAAATTCAAAGGCATAGTGGGGTACATCGTAGCTAACAATTATTTGACCTTCACTGATAATGAGGTACCCGCAGAAGGGGTAAGGCACAACAAAGCCCTTCATATTTCTGTCAAATACCGGGACCATATTCTCGCAAAAGTACTTATCGACAATGGGTCGTCCCTTAATGTCATGCCAAAATCAACGTTGGCAAAGTTGCCTTTCGATGGGACGTACATGAGGCCGAGCTCCATGATAGTGCGAGCCTTTGATGGGACTCACCGGGAGGTTATAGGGGAAATCAAATTGCCGATATAGGTTGGACCCTGTACCTTCCAAGTTCTCTTCCATGTCATGGATATCACGCCCGCCTATACTTGTTTACTAGGCCGGCCATGGATCCACTCTGCTGGGGTTGTCCCTTCCACATTGCATCAGAAATTGAAGTTTATCATCAATAACAAGCTGGTAATTGTTTATGGAGAAGAAGACCTTCTAATTAGCAAGCCTGTCTCTACCCCATATGTTGAAGCCGCAGAGGAAGCTCTTGAAACCTCATTCCAGGCATTGGAAATAGCTAACACAACGCACATAGGGAAAGGCATTGCAAATACATCCTTCCCAAACGTGTCTCTAGCGATAACAAGGACAATGCTATGCGAGGGGTATGAGCCGGGAAAGGGGTTAGGGCGAGACTTGGAGGAGAGAACTGAACCCGTGAGCCTCCCAGAAAATAAAGATAGATATGGCCTGGGATACCGACCCACGGCCGCTGATAGAAAAAGAGTGGGAGAAGAAAGGAGAGAAAGAAGGATAGCCCATCTTACCGGTCAAGGATCTGACACTATGGGAATCCCCATCTGTGACCTTCACCAGAGTTTTCGGAGTATAGGGATGATGCCTCCAAATCTAGTGGCTGTAGTCGAAGAAGATCTCGATGTCGATGCTGGGTTGGTGTATGCCTGCCCATCGAACCAAGAGCTGAATAACTGGGAGACCATGGAATTCCCCACGACTCTAAATGTGTTATCAAAGTAATTTAACAATGTCTTTTATGGCTTGTTGGTCCTTTCGCTATGCCTAAGGCATTGGGACCCTTTCTCTATAATAAAGGCAAAAACTTATTTATTATTTATTCCATTAATGAACATGTATTGCAATCCAATATCTCATTTTTACTTTATATCCCTTTCACTTGATCCTTTTGCATGCTTGTTTTCTTTTTCATTCGCTATAATATAATAAAATGCAGATCTGAAAACGATTTCCCTGAGAGTAGCGAGACTCTAGTTTTGTTACACGACTCTGATCATCTAAACGACTACGCTGATGAAGAAAGTAAGGAAGACTTTCAGCCTTCGCCTGAGTTAGCAAGGTAATTGGAGCAGGAAGATAGGGAAATTCGGCCCCATCAAGAAAAGGTCGAAACCATTAACCTAGGAGATGAAGAAGAGGTGAAAGAAGTCAAAATCGACACTTCTCTTAACAAGGAACAAAGAGAAGAGTTGATTAGATTGCTCAGGGAATTTCGTGATATCTTCGCATGGTCATATCAAGATATGTCGGGTTTAGATAACAATATCGTGGAGCACAGATTGCCTTTAAAGCAAGAATGTCCACCGATTAAACAAAAGTTGCCTCAGATGAAACCCGAGATGCTCCTTAAAATTAAGAATGAAGTCAAGAAACAATTTGATGTCGGTTTCCTAGCCGTAGCAAAGTATCCTCAATGGGTGGCGAACATAGTCCTCGTTCCAAAGAAAGATGGGAAAGTAAGGATGTGCGTGGACTATCGAGATTTGAATCGGGCCAACCCTAAAGATGATTTTCCTCTTCCATAAATCGACGTCTTAGTTGATAACACGGCTCAGTATTCTATCTTCTTATTCATCGATGGATTTTTACGGTACAATCAAATTAAAATGGCGCCTGAAGATATGGAAAAAACCACATTTATCACTTTTTGGGGCACCTTCTGCTACAAGGTGATGTCCTTTGGATTAAAAATGCTAGGGTAACCTATCAAAGAGTGATGGTAACCCTCTTCCATGACATGATGCATAAGGAGATCGAAGTATATGTGGATGATATCATTGCTAAATCTAAAACAGAGGAAGGGCACATTGTTGATCTGAGAAAACTCTTTGAACGATTAAGGAAATTCAAGCTCAGGTTAAACCCAGCCAAGTGTACCTTTGGCGCAAGATCTGGGAAGCTGCTCAGGTTTATAGTAAGCAAAAAAAGGGATAGAGGTCAATCCCGACAAAGTTAAAGCCATTCTTGAATTGCCTCCTCCCCACATAGAGAAGGAAGTTCGAGGATTCCTGGGGAGACTAAACTATATCACCCGATTTATTTCACAAATGACTATAACCTGTGAGCCGATTTTCAAGCTGCTTCGTAAAAACCAACTAGGACAATGGAACGAGGATTGCCAGATAGTGTTCAAAAAGATAAAATAGTATCTGTTGGAACCGCCTGTCCTGGTGCCGTCAATTCCTGGAAGACCGTTAATCTTGTATTTGACTGTGTTAGACGAATCCATGGGGTGCATGCTGGGATAGCACGATGACACTGGAAAGAAGGAACACGCCATTTACTATTTGAGCAAGAAGTTCACCGAATGTGAAATGAGGTATTCCTTCCTTGAAAGAACCTGTTGTGCGCTAGCCTGGGCCGCCTGACAGTTAAGGCAATACATGCTTTCTTACACGACATGGTTGGTTTCCAAGATGGACCCCATCAAGTACATCTTTGAAAAACCTGCTTTCACCAGAAGGATTGCTCGATGGCAAGTACTATTAACCGAGAATGCATAACATATGTCACCCAAAAAGCCATAAAGGGTAGCGCTTTAGCAGACTACTTGGCGTACCAGCCCGTCAATAGCTACCAACCAATGCAATACGACTTCCCAGACGAAGATATCTTAGCCCTTTTCAAAGAGGAAAGTGGTCGTGACAATAAATGGGTCATGAGATTTGATGAAGCTTCTAATGTATTGGGGCATGGGGTTGGAGTCATCCTGATTTCACCAGACAAGGAGTTCATCCCTATTTGCGCTCGGCTATGTTTTGATTATACTAATAACATCGTGGAGTATAAAGTGTGCTCTTTAGGAATACAAGCCACTTTGGATACAGGTGTAAAATCCTTGGAAGTCTACGGGGATTCGGATTTGGTTATTCATCAATTAAGAAATGAATAGAAGACTAGAGACAGCAAGCTAATTCCTTATCACGCTCATATCAAGGAAATGGTCAAAGAGTTTGATGAGATCACCTCCATCACGTTCCCCAGGATGATAACCAAATGGCGGATGCCTTAGACACTCTAGCTTCAATGTTCGAAGTAAGTAGTGAATACGAGATGCCTCTCATTGAGGTAAAGAAGCGACAGGAACCGGCACATTGCCAAGTCATAGTAGGAGAGCCAGACGGCAAGCCTTGGTATCATGATATCAAGAGGTACTTCAAATGCCAGGAATATCCCAAAGGTGTCACAGACAATGACAGGCGAACTCTGAGAAAGCTTGCTATGGGTTATTTCTTGAATGGGAGTATACTGTACAAAAGAAACCATGACTCTATCCTCCTCTATTGTGTTGACACTGTTGAGGCAAATCAAATCATGAAAGACATCCACAAGGGATCCTTCGGAACTCACACAAATAGGCACGTCATGTCGAGGAAGATCTTAAGGGCCGAATACTACTGGATGACTATAAAAGCAGACTGTTTCGCTTATGCACGAAGTGTGTTTGAATATGTATACAGGTTCAAGGATGTTCAAAGATTTTGATAATGACAAGCACTCTTGAAGAAATCTGTGCAAAAATAAAGATATGGAATCAGTGTCCAAGTAAAAGCGAAGCTAATCGATTAGATCACTTATGCTAATCGATTAGGAGCTTTCTGTTTTGGAAGAAACTGCATCAGGATGTAAGATAATCGATTATGAGAATGAAGATAATCGATTACGAAGTCACTGGAATTAGGATAATCGATTATGTACTTGAAGCTAATCGATTACAACCATAAAAAATGGGATTAAATGTATCAGGTATAATGCCTAATCGATTAAGGAAGCCATTCAATCTATTAGGAAGCCACTGGAATTAAGGTAATCGATTACAAGACATGCTAATCGATTAGGAAGCTGCGAAATCAAATTAAATGCATCAGGTATTGATGTTAATCGATTACAAGAATTGAAATAATCGATTAGTTACTCTCTGACTTGAAGCTAATCGATTACAACGCGAGGGTGTAATCGATTACGCTAGTGGAAAAACACATTTAAGTGGGAAACCAGCTCATGTCTCCACCATTCTTCAAATTTCCACTAAGTGCAACGGCTATGAAGAACGAAGGGCACACCTCAACAGCTATTTTGGCTCTATAAATTGAAGAGGAACACAAGCACAAACATATAAAAAGAAGCTACAAATCCTTTACTCTATTTTGTGCCTTGTAAGCCCTATTTCTTGTATCTTGAAATACATTTGTATATCCTCTCATCTTGAGAGTTAGAATTGGTTAGAGCTTTCATTTGTGTATCTACTCTATTAAGAGAGTGTATTGATTATAAACACAACACCAAACACAAGGGATTCACTCTAGGTTGAGTGGTTGTTCACTCTAGGTTGAGTGGTCACAAAGGTTGGGGTTCAACCTTTAGGTATTGAGAGATTGTGAGATTGGGTGGGTTGTCCTTTGCTTGTGAGGATTGAGTTCTTGAGTGTGGGACACTAGGAAGCTGCAATTGCTCAAAGCTTGTATCTCAAATCTTCAATAGTGAAATCCTCTAAGTGGGTTGCTTAGAGGCGAGACGTACACCAGATTGGGTGGAACTCGTTATATCGGTTTGCAAGCTTCTCTTCCTTACTCTTTTACTTTCATATACTGCATATTAATTGATTGGTGTTGATTGTTTGAGAAGAGCACACTTAAACTTGCTTAATTTGTTATACTTCAAATACTGCACACCAAGTGTTTGCTAAATTGCCCCAGCAATATTTTCTTTTGTAGTGCATTGCATATCATCCTTTACTTGCTTTCACTTGCATACTCTCATAAACTTGGTTATAGAAATCAATTTCAAAGGTATTCCAAGCAAAAGTTTTATAACTCAATTCACCCCCCCTCTTGAGTATTGAGGCCACTTGAACAATAAGTGGTATCAGAGCTTGACTCTTGGTAGATCGAGCTTAACAGCTTCAAGAGACTAGATGGCCTCAAGTTCTCAAAATGTTTTTCCCGAGGGTGGTGCGATAAACAGACCTCCCGCTTTCAATGGGGAAGGGTATACCTTTTGGAAAGAGAGAATGAAAATCTTCATTCAATCAATTGACTTGAGAATTTGGAATGCCATTGAAAATGGCCCTTTTATACCAATGCATGTTGTAGACAGTAAAAATATTGAAAAACCCATAGATGAATGGACAAGCGAGGAAGAAAAGAAAGTTCAATGTGGCTACAAGGCCAAAAATCTTATTACTATGGCTTTAGGTCAAGATGAATTTTTTAGAATAATGACTTGCCAAACTGCTAAAGAGATGTGGGATACTCTACGAGTAACTCACGAAGGCACTAACGATGTAAAGGACTCTAAGATTAGTACTCTTACTAGTCAATATGAGTGCTTTAGATTAAACTCTCATGAATCAATTATTGATATGCAAAAAAGATTCACTCTCATCATTAATCAACTCATTACACTTGGAAAGACTTACACTAACAAAGAGCTCATTCATAAAGTGTTGAAAAGTCTTAACAGAGAATGGCAACCGCTAGTTACCGCCATCAAACAGTCTCCTAGCATAAAGGAAATGTCTCTTGCCACTTTATTTGGTAAGTTGCAGGAACAAGAACAAGAACTGAAAGAATTAAAGATGGCGGAAGAGGAAGAAAAATCTTCCAAGAAAAAGGGTCTTGCTCTCAAGGCTACTTCCATAAATGAAGAAGAAGAATCCGGAAGCGAACTTGATGAAGAAGAAGAATTTGGACTATTTGTGAAACGCTTCAGGAAATTCATGAAAGGCAAACGCATTCAAAGAAGCTTCAAAAACCCAAGTAAGAAACCTATCACTAAAGAAAATTCTTCCTCACCCAATTGTTTTGAATGTGGCAAGGAAGGGCACTTCAAAGCGGATTGCCCAAATCTTAAGAAGAAGGGAAAAGAGAAAAGAGGAAGAAGGAGAGCATATATAGCATGGGATGAAAATGAGGTAAGCAGCTCGGATGACTCAGAAAATGAAGAAGCAAACCTTTGCCTCATGGCCAATCACCAAGAAGAAGATGATGAGGTAAATTTCCATGACTTAGATAAGGATGAATTACTTGATGCTCTAGAGGAATTGTATGATAAATTTACAAAAGTCTCCAATAGACTTAAGGTATCTAGAAAAACTAGTGACACTCTAGAGATTCACCTTATGGAGATTTGCAAAGAGAATGATTGCTTAAAAGAAGAATTGAAAAACGCTCAAACATGTTCCAAAAGTAAACCATGTGATTTTGCAAAGAGGTGCATTATGTTAGAAACCAAGGTTGAAGACCTAAATAAGACACTAGAGAAGTTTACTAATGGAAGAGATAATTTGAATATCCTACTTGGGCAACAAAAATGCATGTTTAGTAAAACCGGTTTAGGATATGACCAAGAACATGGCAATCACAAAATGGAGAAACAGTACAAAAATTTCTTTGCACCACCAAGCAAATCCTCCTCACCTTTTATGAAATGCAATCATTGTGGTTCCAAAGGACATAGTGCTTATAAGTGTAGTGTTAGGAAACTAGGACCAAAGGTCTTAAGAAAGGTGTGGGTTCCCAAAGGAACATCCCTACAAGCTAACCTAAAAGGACCCAACATAAAATGGGTACCTAGTTCTCTAAACTGATTTTGTTTTGTAGGTATGCTTCAAGGCGAGCAACACCCATTGGTACTTGGATAGTGGGTGTTCAAAACATATGACGGGAGACATAAGCAAATTTACATCATTCACTCCCAAACGAAAAGGAAGTGTCACCTATGGAGACAACACTAAAGGAAGAATCCTAGGCATTGGAAATATTGGTAAGAATTCTTCCACATCCATAAATGACGTATTGTATGTTGAAGGCCTCAAGCATAATCTACTTAGCATAAGTCAATTATGTGACAAAGGATATAGAGTCTTATTTGAATCCAATTGTTGCATAATTGAGAATAAGCTAAATAAAGAGGTCAAATTTGTTGGAAAAAGAATTGATAACATTTACATGATAGATGTGGATAATTTGTCTACAAATGATGAACAATGCTTTATTTCAAAAGAGGATGAAACTTGGCTATGGCATAGAAGAATAGCTCATATACATGTAGACCACTTGAACAAACTTGTTTCTAAAGATTTAGTAATTGGTTTACCAAAGCTTAAGTTTGAAAATAGATTTTGTGATGCATGTCAAAAGGGAAAACAAGTAAAGGCATCTTTTCAATCCAAAAACATTGTTTCTACTCAAAGGCCTTTACAACTTTTGCACATGGATTTATTTGGACCATCCAAAATCAAAAGCTTTGGAGGAAATTACTATGGTCTAGTTATAGTAGATGACTATTCTAGATATACATGGACATTGTTTCTTGCTCATAAAAATGAAGCATATCATGCATTCAAGAAACTTGCAAAGATTATCCAAAATGAGCAAAACTCAAAAATTGCATCCATTAGAACCGATCATGGGGGAGAGTTTGAAAATCAATCTTTCGAAAAGTTTTGCGAAAAACATGGTATCAATCACAATTTTTCAGCTCCTAGAACTCCACAACAAAATGGAGTGGTTGAAAGGAAAAATAGATCTTTAGTGGAGCTTGCTAGAACCATGCTAAATGAAAACAATATTGCAAAACACTTTTGGGCCGACGCGGTAAACACCGCATGTTATGTTATGAATAGATGTTTAATAAGGCCTATTTTAAAGAAAACTCCCTATGAGCTTTACAAGGGTAGAAAACCCAACATTGCATACTTTCATATTTTTGGATGTAAGTGTTTTGTGCTCAACAATGGAAAGGATAATCTAGGAAAGTTTGATGCAAAATCTGATGAGGCAATATTCCTAGGATATTCACAATCAAGTAAATCTTATAGAATTTTCAACAAACAAACAAATACTATTGAAGAATCTATTCATGTTAAGTTTGATGAAAATAGCCATAACCCTCCGAGAAAGGAAGATGTTGATGATCTTGTAGGTACTTTCCAAGAAATGAACTTGGAAGACAAAGAAGAAGTCAACAATGATGGAGGTGCAACACAAATTGAGAGACAACAAGATTGGGTAACCTTGAAGGATCATCCCTTGGACAAAATCATTGGAGAAATAACCAAAGGGGTAAGTACTCGAAACGCCATTAGAAATGCATGCAATCACTTGGCTTTTGTATCCCAAATTGAACCCAAAAATATTGATGAAGCCATTATTGATGAGCATTGGATGTTGGCCATGCAAGAAGAGTTAAACCAATTTGAAAGAAATGAAGTTTGGGAACTTGTGCCAAGACCCAATGACCATCTAATAATAGGCACCAAATGGGTTTTTAGAAATAAGCTAGATGAAAATGGAATAATAACAAGAAACAAAGCTAGACTAGTTGCAAAGGGATACAATCAAGAAGAGGGAATAGATTATGAAGAAACGTATGCTCCCGTAGCTAGGTTAGAAGCCATTAGGTTATTGCTAGCTTTTGCATGTTGTATGGATTTCAAACTTTATCAAATGGATGTCAAAAGTGCGTTTTTAAACGGCTTCATTCAAGAAGAAGTTTATGTAGATCAACCTCCCGGTTTTGAAAATCATAAATTTCCAAACCATGTCTTTAAATTGAGAAAAGCTTTATATGGTTTGAAACAAGCCCCAAGAGCTTGGTATGAAAGACTAAGCAAATTCCTTTTAGAACACAACTTTGAAAGAGGAAAGGTTGATACTACACTTTTTATAAAACGCAAAAATAATGACATTCTCTTGGTACAAATTTATGTGGATGACATAATATTTGGTGCTACTAATGAAAATCTTTGTCAAGAGTTTGCCAAGATTATGCAGAATGAGTTTGAAATGTCCTTGATGGGAGAACTCACCTTCTTCCTTGGATTGCAAATAAAACAAGCAAGTGATGGAACATTCATTAGCCAAACTAAGTACTGTAAGGAACTACTTAAAAAGTTTGGAATGGACAAGGCAAACGAGATAGCTATACCCATGAGCACATCCTGCTATCTAGACAAAGATGAAAAGGGTAAGGACATCGAGATCACCAAATATCGAGGTATGATTGGATCCTTATTGTATTTAACTGCTAGTAGACCCGATATTATGTTTACGGTATGCATGTGTGCTAGATATCAAGCTTGTCCTAAAGAATCACATTTAACTGCCGTAAAAAGAATTTTGAAATATCTTATGGGTACTCAAAATGTTGGTTTGTGGTATTCCAAAGGTGTTGAATGTAATCTTTTAGGATATTCCGACTCTGACTTTGCTGGCTGTAAACTTGATAGAAAGAGCACTAGCGGCACATGTCATTTACTTGGTAGCTCCCTTGTTTCTTGGCATAGCAAGAAGCAAGCAAGTGTTGCATTATCGATGGCTGAGGCAGAATATGTAGCCGCCGGTAGTTGTTGTGCTCAAATTCTTTGGATGAGACAACAACTTCTTGATTTTGGCATTGTTTTAAACAAAGTACCCATCAAATGTGATAATACTAGTTCCATCAACATCTCAAGGAATCCAGTAATGCACTCTAAAACCAAGCACATTGAGATTAGGCATCACTTTATTAGAGATCATGTGTTAAAAGGGGATTGTGTACTTGAGCATGTTGAAACTTCTAGGCAACTAGCTGATATCTTCACAAAAACCTTGGCTAGAGAACAATTCATTCACATTAGAAGAGAATTAGGCATTCTTGATATGTCAAATTGTGTTTGAATGATGGAATATTTTGATAAGAACTATGTTGCATGGCATGATGAATGGTATATGTTACATTTCATGTTTGGAACTTTGCTGTATGAAAAACTTGAAGTTTTTGAATCAATAATCGATTACATTCCTCCTCACAATCGATTACTATGCTTCTGTTTCCTTCATAATCGATTAGTCCCATCCCCTAATCGATTACACTAATTCTGTTTCTAAGCTAATCGATTGCCCTTGACCCACAATCGATTACTCAGCCTCTGTTTCAGGTTCAAAACGTTTCCTCTTCTCCATAATCGATTACCATCCTGTTCCAATCGATTAGGACGGTTCTGTTTCTCATCTAATCGATTAGTCAAAGGTGATAATCGATTACGCTCTGCACAAAACATTTGGGATTCCCAGAAACAGCGATCTAATCGATTACCCCTGACTCGTAATCGATTAGCCTCGGTTCTGAAGAGTCAAACTGCAACTTCCAAGGTAAACTCGAAGTACTCCCTCTCTTAACTCCCTTCACTCCTTTCTAAACCCACTCTCCTCCTTCCTAAACCTAATTCTCACCTATAAATACCCCTCCCTTCACCTTCTCATCTCACACTACCTCCTTCCTCTCAAACCTCTCCAACACTCTCAAGCACTCTTCTCTCTTCATCTTCTTCTTTGCATTCTTCACCATGTCTACATCCCGCACTGCTAAGAGAGCACGATCCTCCATGGCTCAGGCCCATAACCCTCTTGACTTCTCAAGGTTCTTCTCTTCCCCTAGAGATCTTCAAAATTTTGTGAAAAACTTTTCTGAAAAGGAGATAATGACTCCTCACTTCACAATTGCCGACACCTTCAATAACCCCAGCCTAACCTTCACCCAAAGCCTTCATCACTACAACCTCTTTCCATTCCTCTCCCTCAAAGAAGAAGAGTACTATCCTGAACTCATGAGGGTATTCTATTGTAACCTCCGACTTGTCAATGGGATGGTTGAATCCAAAGTGAAGAACGCAACCATCAAACTCACCAATGCTCAATTTGCGGAAATCTCCCAGCTACCTCTCAACAATGCTGATTTTGATGGAGGAGAACCGGAAGACGAATGGGGCTTCAATGCTCTAACTGCTCGTCAATCCCTGTGGAAAGTTGACCGCCCTAGGAGCAACCACAAACTGGTAGGACATTTGACCATGAACAACCGTCTGCTTCACTTCTTCTTGGTCAAAATGATAGTTCCTCGCGGTGGGAATTATGCTTTGGTTGAAGAGGATGATGTCCTCTTGATGTGGGCCATGCTGAACTCTAAGGAGATCAACTGGGTTCAGTTGGTCAAATTCCATATGCGCCATGCGAAGGACCAGCAAAAACTCCCCTATGGCATCCTCCTCACTAAAATTTTTAAATATTGTGGAGTTGATTTGGCCGGAGAACTCTCTGAAAAAGTGCCTCCTAGAGCTTGCATTGGCACCCATCACCTCACCAAAATGGGTCTCGTTTTCATGAATGGAGCATGGTACTCACGAATGGAGGGCATTGATGCCAACATTCCCTTCGAAGCTCCTGTCGAAGAAGAACCCGCTCCTCCTCCTCCTCAACCACAAGCTGCACCATCAGCCTCTTCATCTGCACCCCAAGCTGACCCATTTGCATCACTTTACGCCCATCTTGACCGCCGCTTCGATCGTCTTGAAAACTCCCTTCAAGAGTTTTCAATGACCGAGCAGCAACACTTTGAGATGATGCAACAGCGCTATGAAGAGCTGTCTCACCAAATTGCTGAAATTCGCTTTTTCAATCCGGATAATTAGATCCTTAGTCATACTTTTGTTTAGGGTGCTTATGTTATTATCTTTTCAATTCTGAATATTGTCTCTTAATGCAATTCCCATCCGTTTTCAATTCAATAAAATTATCTCATTTCAGTTCATATTATATCTCTTTAATTGCATGCATTATTTTTGATGATTACAAAGGGGGAGAAGAATATATGTTCATATCTTGGTTAATCTGTTCATATCTTGTTGAATTCTTGTTTAAAATATGGAGAAGAATATATGTTCATATCTTGGTTAATTTGTTCATATCTTGTTTAATTCTTGTTTAAAATATGGAGAAGAATATCTGTTCATCTTGTTTAAAATCTGAAAAAGATAGGATTAATAAATTCCTTTTTGATAGGGGGAGATTTAGCAAGAGATAAGAGATAAAAAGAGATAAGATATTTGCTGCTGAATGTGATAATGATTCTGACTTTTTGAACTTGGTAAATAGATAATATATTTTGAAAAACTGATAATGCAGCAAAGATGTTTTTGCAAAGAGATAAAATAAGAGATAAGTTTAAATTGTTCAAACTAACAACCCTCAAGAGATGAACATAGTTGTCATCATCAAAAAGGGGGAGAATGTGTTTGAATATGTATACAGGTTCAAGGATGTTCAAAGATTTTGATAATGACAAGCACTCTTGAAGAAATCTGTGCAAAAACAAAGATATGGAATCAGTGTCCAAGTAAAAG
Source organism: Clitoria ternatea (assembly GCA_037962975.1). Taxonomy (NCBI): domain Eukaryota; kingdom Viridiplantae; phylum Streptophyta; class Magnoliopsida; order Fabales; family Fabaceae; genus Clitoria; species Clitoria ternatea. The sequence continues at coordinate 55,012,877 of CM075671.1, forward strand.
CGAAGCTAATCGATTAGATCACTTATGCTAATCGATTAGGAGCTTTCTGTTTTGGAAGAAACTGCATCAGGATGTAAGATAATCGATTATGAGAATGAAGATAATCGATTACGAAGTCACTGGAATTAGGATAATCGATTATGTACTTGAAGCTAATCGATTACAACCATAAAAAATGGGATTAAATGTATCAGGTATAATGCCTAATCGATTAAGGAAGTCATTCAATCGATTAGGAAGCCACTGGAATTAAGGTAATCGATTACAAGACATGCTAATCGATTAGGAAGCTGCGAAATCAAATTAAATGCATCAGGTATTGATGCTAATCGATTACAGGAATTGAAATAATCGATTAGTTACTCTCTGACTTGAAGCTAATCGATTACAACGCGAGGGTGTAATCGATTACGCTAGTGGAAAAACACATTTAAGTGGGAAACCAGCTCATGTCTCCACCATTCTTCAAATTTCCACTAAGTGCAACGGCTATGAAGAACGAAGGGCACACCTCAACAGCTATTTTGGCTCTATAAATTGAAGAGGAACACAAGCACAAACATATAACAAGAAGCTACAAATCCTTTACTCTATTTTGTGCCTTGTAAGCCCTATTTCTTGTATCTTGAAATACATTTGTATATCCTCTCATCTTGAGAGTTAGAATTGGTTAGAGCTTTCATTTGTGTATCTACTCTATTAAGAGAGTGTATTGATTGTAAACACAACACCAAACACAAGGGATTCACTCTAGGTTGAGTGGTTGTTCACTCTAGGTTGAGTGGTCACAAAGGTTGGGGTTCAACCTTTGGGTATTGAGAGATTGTGAGATTGGGTGGGTTGCCCTTTGCTTGTGAGGATTGAGTTCTTGAGTGTGGGACACTAGGAAGCTGTAATTGCTCAAAGCTTGTATCTCAAATCTTCAATAGTGAAATCCTCTAAGTGGGTTGCTTAGAGGCGAGACGTACACCGGATTGGGTGGAACTCGTTATATCGGTTTGCAAGCTTCTCTTCCTTACTCTTTTACTTTCATATACTATATATTAATTGATTGGTGTTGATTGTTTGAGAAGAGCACACTTAAACTTGCTTAATTTGTTATACTTCAAATACTGCACACCAAGTGTTTGCTAAATTGCCCCAGCAATATTTTCTTTTGTAGTGCATTGCATATCATCCTTTACTTGCTTTCACTTGCATACTCTCATAAACTTGGTTATAGAAATCAATTTCAAAGGTATTCCAAGCAAAAGTTTTATAACTCAATTCACCCCCCCTCTTGAGTATTGAGGCCACTTGAACAACACGAAGGTGTCATAAATGTCAGATATATGCTGATCACATCCATGCACCTCCATCATCTTCGAATGTCTTGTCAGCTCTATGGCCTTTTTCAATGTGGGGTTTGGACGTCATTGGGCCCATTGAACCAAAAGCTTCGAACAGTCACCGCTTTATTTTGGTTGCTATTGATTACTTTACTAAGTGGGTAGAAGCAGCCTTATACACTAATGTGACCAAGAACGTCATCGTCAAATTCATCAAGAAGGAGCTGATATGTCGGTACGGCTTGCCAAGCTAGATCATTACCGATAATGGCACAAATCTAAACAATAAAATGATGAAAGATCTCTGTGAGGATTTCAAGATATCTCATCATAATTCCTCTCGATATCAGCCAAAGATGAACGGAACAGTCGAAGCAGCCAATAAGAATATCAAAAAGATAGTGCAAAAGATGGTGGTAACTTACAAAGATTAGAGCGAAATGCTCCCTTTCGCGTTGTACGGATATCGAACCTCGTTTAAACCTCGACTGGGGCAACCCCTTTCTCCCTAGTCTACGGAACGGAAGCAGTATTACCTTTTGAAGTGCAGATCCCATCCCTCTGGGTAATAATGGAGACAAAACTAGAAGAAGCCGAATGGGTCCAATCTAGATATGACCAACTGAACTTGATTGATGGAAAAAGGTTAACCGCCCTCTACCATGGTCGATTGTATCAACGACGCATGAAGCGAGCGTTTGAAAAGAAGGTGTGGCCCTAACAGTCCTGAGAAGGAGACCTGGTCCTCAAAAAGATCCTGCCAATTCATTAGGATAACCGAGGAAAGTGGATGCCTAATTATGAATGGTCGAAAGTCGTGAAGAAAGTTTTTTCTGGAGGAGCTTTGATACTCGCAAACATGGACGGGGATGACTTGCCAATGCCTGTAAATGCGGATGCGGTGAAAAAATACTATGCCTAAAAAAATAAAATAAATAAAATAAAAAAAACGTTCGCTAGGCTGAAAACCCGAAAAGGCGGCCTAGGCAAAAGTTAGAGCAACGGCTCAGGCAAGAGTCTAAAGTCTCGGCAATGCGACTGAATTTCCTGAGTAGAAACTGCAAACTGGGACATATGCATAAGCCTCAGGATCAAGATTCTCGTCGCTCTCAGGAAATCATTGAAGGATCCATGAGCCTCCCTTGTTCCATTTATCTTCAATCCCTTACATTTTATTCCATTCTTTCCATCTGTTTTACATTGCTTTCTTACCACTGTACATAAATAAAATTCCTCCTTTACTTCTATACGTGTTCATGACTGAATATTATAACAAAACAAGTTTTCCTAAAATGTTTTAGAAATGATAAAAGTTTGGAGTCGCGAGGAACGAATGACTCCCAGTACCGGGCCTTGCTTCAGGCGATCATGACCAGCTCAGCTAGGCATACTTACCAAAGTCGGGAATTGTTTCTATCTCATCTATGAGTTACCTCTGGGCCTACTTCTAAAGAAATTTACCCGTAATTGTCAATTTGTTTATCTCTATACTACTCATCTTTCTTTTGAAAGGTTGGCTAAGCTTCCTAGTCCAGAAGTAAAATTTCGCCGAGCGATTCCCCCAGCAGGATTACAGTCCACCGCAAAAAAGCACATATCTAGATCACCTCCCAAGTGAACCTACAACCTGAGCTAGATTTTCTCACGTGGAACCACTTTCCAAATCAGGTTTAGGATAAATCTTCTCCCCAATAGAACTACAGGCTTTGGAAAAAGCCTTCAATTGGACCATTTCTCTTCAGCTGAGTTTTGACTCAGAATAGAGAACTCCACCAGGATCCCCTTCCTCAGGTGCAACCACCCTGCCATGTGATATAATCAATCAAACCCTTCCTCCTCAGTGGAAATAGGATTCAGCAATCAAGCATATCCCTATCCCTAGCAAAAGACAGTCCAGAAATCAGCCTCAGGCAGGCCTCTCTCCCCAAGGGGAATCACCAAATCCTCTCCCCAGCAAAACCACGGTTACCACTAAATTGGGGCCAACTAAACCTTTCTTCCCTAGTGGAACAACACTCCAGAAACAGACTCCAGTTAGCTTCCCTCCCCTAGTGAGATTACAATTGCCACAAAAATGGCGTTAATCACAAAATCCTCTACTGGCATTTGCATTCCCCCACCGAATCCTCCCCACCAGCGAATAGTCTAAACTTGGGGCAGCACCCCAAGCTCTATCCTCTTTTCCAAACTTGGGGCATTACCCCAAGTCCCTTATTCTTTTTCAAATATTAGGGCAGCACCCCCAATCCTCCACATTCCTTTTCTAAACATTGGGGCATTACCCCAAGTCTCTATATTCCTTTCCCAAACTTGAGGTAGCACCCCAAACTCTCTACATTCCTCCTATAAACTTGGGACATTACCCCAAGTCTCTCACCTCCTTTTCAAACTTGGGGCGGCACCCCAGACTCTCCACGTTCTTTTCTTCAAAACCTGGGGCATCACCCCAAGTCTCTCAAACTTGGGGCATCATCCTAAATCTCTCAAATCGAGGGGCAACATCCCCAACCTTTTACTTTCCTGTCAACCGAGGGCAACACCACAACCTTTTACTTTCCTGTCAACCGAGGGGCAACACCCCCAACCATTTACTTTCATGTCAACCGAGGGGCAACATCCCCAACCTTTTATTTTCCTGTCAACCGAGGGGCAACACCCCCAATTCTTTCATTTCTTGTCAACCAAGGGGCAACACCCCCAACCTTTTATTTTCCTATCAACTGAGGGGCAACACCCCCAATTCTTTCATTTCCTGTCAATCGAGGGGTAACACCCCCAATTCTTTCATTTCCTGTCAACCGTGGGGCAACACCCCAACCTTTTAATTTCCTGTCAACCGAGGGGCAACACCCCTGACCTTTTATTTTCCTGTCAACCAAGGGGCAACACCCCTAACCTTTTATTTTCCTGTCAACTGAGGGGCAACACCCCCAATTCTTTCATTTAATGTCAACTGAGGGGCAACACCCCCAACTCTTTCATTTCTTGTCAACCGAGGGGCAACACCTCAACCTTTTATTTTCCTGTCAACCAAGGGGCAACACCCCTAACCTTTTATTTTCCTATCAACTGAGGGGCAACACCCCCAACCTTTTATATTCCTGTCAACCGAAGGGCAACACCCTCAACCTTTTATTTTCTTGTCAACCGAGGGGCAACACCTTCAACCTTTTATTTTCCTGTCAACCAAGGGGCAACACCCCCCAATTCTTTCATTTCTTGTCAACCGAGGGGCAACACCCCCAACCTTTTCATTTCCTATCGACCAAAGAGCAATACCTGATTAGTTGTTTCCTAAAATTGGGACATCACCCCGATTCTTCTTCCCATGTAAAAAAAGGGGGGTTTATGGATCCGGTGTTGATGCCGGTCCTGAAGGGGGTTCAAGTTTCACCATGTATTTTTCTACCGATGTTAGTCCAGTGGGAGAAGCCGTACCGAGGTCATAACAAAGCAGGACTCCAATATCTGATAAACACCATCCAAAATCAAGCGAAGCCAACACTGGAGAAATCTTGGCTAAGATGCGATGTTGAAAGTTAATGTTGTCAGTCTATTCCACACCGGCTAAGAGATGAGTTTCAATGGACGATGTGAAAGAATAAAGAACGATATTATTGTTATTACCTCGTCCAAGAATTCCCTTGGTTTGATTTGGTAAATGGTTAGAATGGACGATGTTGTATCAAGTTGCATCATTAGATAAATATTGGTTAAGTGTTCAATGGACGATGTTGTTTTATATTGTTTCATCAGTTAGACATCGGTTAAGGTTCTAATTTAACTTACCAAATTACGGAATTAAGAAGTAGAGAAGTGTGAAAAAGGTCATTTTATTAAAAAAGGGAGGGGCACTACGGCCTTATAAAATTTTCAAAATCTGGAGCCTATCCCAGAACAAGGCGAACAAAAAGAAATAATCTAGACACCGGTGGTAGGGGAGTCCGGTCTGACGACGATCGCTGTTCTCTCGGAATTTTCCCGACACCGTTCTCAGCTCCATACTTTGGCCCTCGGGGAGAGGCAGAGGTATGTAAGGGACGTCCTTGGGTTCCAATGCCTGACCTCGGTCCATAGCATATAAGTGTCCACCATGAAATTTATAGTAAACACCTATACCGTTCAAGTTGAGCTGTACAGTGGAATTCAGATGTATAACTTGACGAACGGCGGTGCTGAAGGCAATGTCGGCCAACTCTAAAAATTCAGTAATTTCCTTCTCCCTCTCCTGCTGCTCTCGAAGTCGAGCCTCCTTCACAGACGCAACTACAAGCTCTTCATTTTTCTTCTCTACATCAGCCCATCCAACAAGGGCTTCATCCAATTTTGTTTGAAGAGCTTTAAGGGCATCCTCCGCGGCCTTTTATTTGACCTCGACCTCCTTGTCCTGTTAGCAGCTGAAGTGTACGCCGCTGTGAGTTCGGTCAGACCCTCCTTCTTTTTGGCCAAGGCCGTCTGGGCCTCCACTCTTAGGTCTTCGGCCTCTTTCATTCGGTCTAGGCATTGTTTAGCCTCAAGACCGGAGTAGTAAGACTACCTCAGAGAATAAAGGACCCCGACAGCCTTAATTAGATTGAAGGTTGCTCCCTTGGCAGCACTCCTTGCCTCGGTCACGAGAAGATCCTTCTTAAGCTTGAAGGGGATTTGAAACCTCGCCGGAGTCTCCCCTATGCAGTCCAAAAACTTTGAAATGCTGGAGTTATAGTGGGGGGCGTTGGCGTCGGCTGGCTGAGTCTGATCCAGTGCATTATTTACATCAACAGCAGCCTCTTCCTCCTCGCCATGAGCCTCCACCCCGTCCTCTATCCTTTGGGCCTTGTGCCTCTTGCCTTTAGAACTTTGGCCGGAGTGGTTGCACTTCTTCCCCTTATTTTGGGCCCTATCCTTCGGAGTCAGGGCCAAGTTACCAACTTTGTCAGCCGGGATGCTGACCACTTTAGCCGCTTTCCGCTTCAGAGTGACCCTGTTCTCCGCATCAGCTGCAGCAGCGTTCCTGGCCTCGGCTTACCCCTGGAGTTTCTTCGAGATATCAATCCGAGCTATTTCACCTGAAAAAAAAAAGAGAAACCGTTGTTAACACCGGTAAAAGGACGATGTCAAAAAAAACCTACTTAGATAGCCATCCCGGCAAGACTTCTCCCCTAGGAGGATTTTACGGGAGATCTTAGAGAAGTTGGAGTAAGCCTTCAGGGTGTCCAGCACCTTCTTGGACTCCGTCGACAAAACACTCTCACTGACGGAGTAGGCATTACTGGCCAGGAGGAAGTGCTCGTGAGTCCAGCCGGTGTAGAACTTCCTGGAAAAATCAGAATTCTTCTAGAACACCAGCCTTTCTAGATTAACTTGGACCTTGACAAAAGAGTGTCTGAAGCTCACTCCGTCTATCTTGGCCAATTCAGTGAAGCTTTCGAAATTCACCACCTTAGCATCACATCGGAGATTGATGAAACCAAGGCCACCACCTTGGTTACCCCGACGCATCACCCTGTAGTAAATGAAGAAGAGGGCCACAGTGGGGACGAAGTAGAAGTATTCCCCTAATACCTCCAAAGCCTTCACCAAGCCCCAGCGTTGGGGTGAAGTTGGCTGAGATACCAGTCTAAGAACCAGAGTACGCCCATCTTGAACTCTATCAAGGGGAAGGATGCCGACCTTCGAGAACAATATCTCAAGCATGAAGAGATATCTGGACCCCGGCTGATGGCAGATATGCTCTGAGGTCAATGGGCAAAAAACTAAAAAGTAATCTTTGTACTCCTCACCAGAGTGGAAGACGACGTCTTCGATGGTCACATCGGCGGCATCTTCAGCGTAGCGGGAGATGATGTTCCTTGGCTCATCATGAACCCAGAAGTAAGGGTCCTTGGCCTTCTCAGCGAGCTAGTCGATCCGATATACGATGACGTTGGTCTCGACAGCATTAGTTGCAACTATAGGGATATCAGTACCAGAGTTTCCATCAGAAGCCATTGTGATGGTGTAGCGAAGGAAAGGAATACAGCTATAAAAAGCCATATCATCAGATAAATACAGATCGGCACTACTGCCACGCTCACTAGTGGAGCCCAAGTTAAAAGAGGACGATGTCTGGGTGCCAGACGATGTGTCTAGCTCCCTTATTTCCCACAAAGGCACTATGGAGAAGCGGTTGGGTCTAGAAGTTCTTGGCCGGTGTGAAACCCCAGAAGTAGCTTTACCCTGGCGACGCTGACCCCAGCTCATGAATCCTCCCGATGGACGCCGGGATTGGATTGAAGGTCCGGATTGAACCTCGACGGAGTCACTGCTTGAGCCGTTGTCCCTCATACCCTATCTAAAATTGAAGAATGAAAAGAAGATATGAAGGTACCTGCCGAGACGATGCGGGTTGTTCTATAAATACGAGCCAGAATTATATGTAGACACCAGAGGAGTTGAATGTCGGAGCAGCAGAACTTCGGTACAAGGAAATGAGTGAAAATGACTGACCCTCGTGCCTACTTTTATAGGGAGTGAAGGGATTCTGGTCGATGAAATGATATAAGAAAAGAATATAGAACTCCCAGCATTGGTTATTTACAAAGAGAAACCATAATCAAAGGAGGAAAAGGCTTTGGCTACTACTATTATCGAGACCTGTAAGTACAGAAAGAATAATCACAACCCCAAAGGATGACCGCTTATGATTACCGTGAGCCTAAACCATCCTATTATCAGGTAGTACGGTTCTTATGCAGAGCCGGAGTAAGGATGAAAATGGGGTAGGTACCAAGGTGTCAAGTTCTGATGACCGATGTGTGAGGCCTATATGGTAAAGATGAGGACGATTGAAAGTAACTTCAGATTGAACTTATGGCACATCATATAGAGATCGACAAATGTGAACACCTATTTCAGTCTGGACAGTTTCAATGCTAAAAACACCGTCAGTAGTTAATGGGTAGCAAGAATAGAACCCCAACCCTAACACCGTCCCATTCCACAAGGTGACACCGTCCCACTCCAAATCTGGTGTCAAGACATGATGAAGTAACAAGGATGGACCTCGTCGACCACATCGGTTTAGTGCCACTAGAAGGGACATCGTTTCCCCAAGAAAATTTGATCAAAGCAATGACTGGTGTCCCCTATTGTCTGATGTGAAGGTCTCATGGAACCCAACATCGGACTCTTGTGACACCGTCTACTGAGTCCGGTTGCCCATGATGTGACTTGGAATCATACTAGCAGATTCGATCCAGAAAATCAGGAAATGGCAGACATAAGATAAAAAATGAAAACAATAAAAAAAAAACTCTCCACTCGCCACTGTTCCCCACTGCTGTTAGTGGCCAGGCTGTCCCTCCACTACGCGTATGGGTCGAGTGGAGCCATGAGTTGTCTAAGCACTAAGCAGCATGAGAGGGGTTCAAGGAACCTCTATAAAAGCCTCACTTGAAGAGGTCCAAGGGTCCGAATTTTAAAATCCAGGAGCCCCTAAAGAATTGGTTCGATCCCTGAACCTTTGAACCCATCAAAACAAAGAGCTGGCCCAAATTTCTGAATCCAATTCCTGAAGAGAAATCTTGACCCCATTCCTTGATTTTCCTGAGGAAAACCTTTCCCTGTTACCTAGACTCCGTCCAGATTTCCCCAAAATTCCCTCAGCATTACAACTTGGTGGGATATCAATTCCCTCTTCCCGAGTGACTCTTTGTTCACAAGCCTTACACCGGATCCACACTGAACCTCCACACCGAATCCCCACTGAGCTAACCACATCGGATATATGCTCAACCCCCACATCGGACCCAGTACTCAATCGATCCGGTCTTGTCCCTGTCACTCTGGTTGTTTCTGTTCCAGCCCACACCGGTACTTTTATAGATATCGACTCTCCCAGTACCCGCGCCCACGCCGGTTACAATCTCTTCATTTCTTTTTGTTGTTCTATTTATTTTGTTTCTTTACTATTCTGCCTTTTTACTGTTCTTCTTTCTTGTTAAATTTTCCCTTGTCCTTATTCATAATGCAAAATAACAAAAATATGTATTTTTGATGTCTCTTTAAACCGGTACAGTAGTGATTTAAGTTAGTGTCATGCAGAAGTACTTCTGCCTACACTATTCCTAAGATCTATACACGTGCGGAGAACTTCGCCTTCTATGCACCTTTTTCGTAGACCTCGTCCATCACCAATCCCATAAATTCATTCTAAGAACATTCCTTATCAAGAACTACATAACCCTGATTTCTCGAAGCTCGAGAATACGTAGGAGTAGGACTTAACTCCTGTTGGGACCATCTCTCTTCCATTCCCATCCTCCTTTTAAAATTTATTTCATTTTCACGAAAATCAATTTAGACGCGATGTCTTGTTGATTTTCTACCTTTCCCCCAGCCGTATCACTTTTCATAAAAATTGAGTTAATTCGAACGTGACGTCCTATTAACTTCTCCCCCGGTTTGACCCTTCATCTTGATGAAAAAAATGACTAATTTGGATGAGACGTCCTGTTAGCATTCTCTCCTCCTTCATGTATACCTCCTTTGAAAGCTAGGTTTAATTTGGACGTGATGTCCTGTTAACCCCTCTTTTCCCGATCCGGTATCTAGATGGAAGAATGACTAATTTAGACAAGATGTCTTGTTAGCTTTCTTTCCTCTTTTTTTCATATTTTTCCCATTTAAGCCAGGATTAATTTGGATGAGACGTCCTGTTGATCTCACTCCTAGCTTTTTTTTACTCATTTCGTCTGTCTCCTTCATTTTTTTAGAAAGAAGAAATAAATACAATTTTAAGGCTATTCATGATGCGCATTTTCAGCTTTCGTACTATTTTTAACAGACGATGTGGGGTGTTAATACCTTCCCTACTCGTAACCGACTCCCGAACTTGAATCTCACATTTTACCAGTGCCTTGATCAAAGTTTTTCCTAACGTTTTTCCTGTGGATAAAAATGTTGGTGGCGACTCCCTGCTCCCAGAATGGTCACACGACCTCAGGTTATTTAAATAAACCGTTATAATAGTTCAAAAATGAATAAGATATTAGAATTTTACATCCCTGGGGGTAGAGGTCCATTAGGGAAAACAAATAACCCCAGTATAGTTTACAAACTAGAGCGGTTACATGTTACACCTAAGGGTCACACCCCGGTATAGCTGTAAAATCTTAATCACTTATATTAATAATAATTGGGATGATCAAGTATTAAAGAATAGGTTACAGGTCATCACATGCCATAAAATAAGCCAGGTACAAGAAAAGGCCAACGTAGCACACCAATTCAAAAGGGAAGCATAACAACCACGCCTAGACTAAAGCACGACCCAATAACCCTGGAGTGGCTAAGGCCCTAGAGTGGCTACATGCCCCGGAGTGGTTAAACCCTAGAGGCACTAAAATAACCCCAGAGTGGCTAAGGCCCCAGAGTGGTTATATGCCGGAAGTGGCTAAAGCACAACAACCACGCCTAGACTAAAGCACGACCCAGTAACCTTGGAGTGGCTAAGGCCCCGGAGCGGTTACATGCCCTGGACCTTTTAAACCCCAGAGGCGCTAAAATAACCCCAGAGAGGCTAAAATAACCCTGGAGTGGCTAAGGCCCCAGAGCGGTTACATGCTTGAAGTGGTTAAACCCCAGAGAGGCTAAAATAACCTCAGAGTGGCTAAGGCCAAGAGCGGTTACATGCCGGTAGCAGTTAAACCCAGAGGCTAAAAGCAAATAACCCGTGAGCGGCCATAAGGCCCCAGTGAGGTTATGCTTATACCTAGGGTGGTTAAACCTTGGAGTGCCTAAGTAAATAAATCTAAAGTAGGGCAAGATACCTAGAGCGGTCACTATCATTAGTAACGCCGAGGTGGCTGCAAGACGCAGATCAGTTGCATATCCTAAAATGGTTGAAACTCTTCCTTGGAGCGGTTAGAAATCATATCCCGAAATGATATCTAAGCTGAGCTAATGACACCAGTGAGGATAACAACTTGGGGCGAATATGCATTACACCAAATGGATAAACCACAGTACGGTTGCCAAATCCTAACCCCGAAGTGGGTGCATAGTTACAAACAAAAGCTTGAATGGCTAACGTTTCGTTACAAAGTCCATCACCGCCTTAGCCGAAATGAGCTAAAGGCAAGAAAAAGACAAAGCATCTCTTGGTATATTATCAGCTGGTATCTCGCAAAACATAGACGATGTCGGAGTGAGATGGAGTCACAAGAACCAGATGGAGTCACAATCAAAGACGAAATCCCATGAGGCCGAACTACTGGTGATCGCTAGGACGGAGATTAAAATGTGACCTCGGTCGAAGGATTAAATACTTAGAAATGGTCAAAAGCTTTAAGGGAAAAACTTGAACCACAAATCTAGATGTCTTAACAGACGATATGGAAGGAGAATACCCGTTGTCATTATAAATGACCCCAGATGAGGATAAATAAGGTCGAAGTAACTTCAGGAAGATGATGTTGAAAGAAAGTCAAAGAGATAACCAAACATCAATAAAAATCCTATTACTTTGAGTTCATTCTATTTGTTTGATGTTTACTATGAGAGCAGGTATAGCTAAGAAAGCATTGCAAGAAAGTAGACGATATGAAAGCACAAATGAAAACGTAAATTCATATTTTAAAATTGAGGCACCACAGCCTTATAGTATAAGTTGTCAATATCGGAGCCCATCCCGATACAAGGCAACAAAAATTAGATAAAGCAAGAAATCTCTAGATAACTACAGTGGCAGGGGAGTCTAGTCCGGCATCTTCAACTGTCTTCTCGAAGTCCTCATCCGATACCACCCTCAGTTCCATGCTCTGGGTATCAGGCAGAGGTAGAGGTTCATAAGGGATATCATCCGGCTCCACTACTTGACCTCGGTCCATCGCATATAGATGCCCACCATGAAATTTGTGACATCCCGGTCACTGTTGAGGGCGGGGAGTGATCGCCGATGCATAGGAACGGACAAGGAGCGGCTCCTGGCAGGCTTCCAGTGGAAGGGGCACATGAACAAACTGAATACATACTAGAATAAGAGGGATCCAAAGACTATATAGGTATGGGACTATACAGTCGAGGATAGCTTAAAGAAATAAATTCGTACTACCTATATCAACAAATGCATTAGCCTTTTCGTTGGCCTATCACTTAAGGACTCCAAAGTTAAGCGTGCTTCACTTGGAGTAATTCTGGGATGGGTTACCTCCTAGGAAGTTCTCAGGAAATGTGTGAGTAAGGACAAAAGCACATTGGTAAAGTTTCGTGTTAGTTTGTGGGGCGAGTCATTCATTCCTGAATAGCGGCTGGGGCGTTACAAAATTCGTAGTAGACACCTATACCGTTCATGCTAAATTTAACACCGAGATTACAGTGGATTACTTGAAGAACGGTGGCATTGAAAGCGAAATCGGCTAACTCCGAGAATTTGGCCATCTCCTCATCATGTTCCTTCAGCTCTTAGATTTGAGCCTCCTTCAGTGACACCACCTCGGCTTCCAAGTCTTTATTTTTCTTCTTAAAAGTGGCTCGTCCAACAACGACCTCATCATACTTAGCTTGAAGATCCTTCAGAGCATCCTCTATAGTCTTCTGTTTGACTTTGGCCTGATTTTCCCTCTTGGTCACCGAGGTGAATGCCACGTTGAGATTGGCCAGGTTTTCCTCCTTCTTGCCAAGGTCATCTGAGCCTCCACTCTTAAGGCTTTAGCCTCTTTCATCCGATCCAGGCATTGCTTGGCCTCAAGACCGAAATAATAAGACTGTACTAGAGAGTGTATAACCCCGACAGCCTCAATCAAGTTGAAGATCGCTCCCTTAGTAGCACTTCAGGATTTAGTGGCTAGAAGATCCTTCCTTAGCTGGAAGGGAATTTGGAACCTTGCCAGAGTCTCCCCCATAACTTGTAGAAGGGAGCACTGGCAGCAGTAGGCTGAATCTTGTCTATCATATTTATGGTAGGCTCAACTACTCCTTCTTATTGTAGACCTTCACTAACTCCAACCCCGGTCACCACTGGTTGGGTCTTCTTCTTTTTTGCCTCCCTGTTGAAGGGGCCAACATTGTTACATTTCTTCCCTTTGTTTTGAGCCCCTTCTTCTTCCGGGATCAGCGTCAAGTTGCTGACCTTGTCTGCTAGTATGCTCACCAGCTTTTCCGCATTGCATCTGGGGGTAACCCTGTTCTCAACATCAGTAACTGCGGCATTTAGGCCTCGGTTTGCTCCCTTAGCTTCTTCAACAAATCAATCCGGGCAATCTCTCTTGAAATAAAGATAAGTGTCAGAATACTGATGTAAAGGTAATAAAAAAGATGGCATACGTTGGTAGCCATCCCAACATGATTTCTCCCCCAGCAGAGTCTTGTAGGAGATTTTGGAGAAGGCAGAAAAGGCTTCCAAAGCTTCTAACACCGTCTTTGACTCCATCGAGAGGGCAATCTTGCTGACGGTGTAAGCGTTGCTGGTTAGAAAAAAATGTTCGTAAGTCCAGCCGGTGTAAAATCTTCTGGAGAAGTCTGAGTTATCCCAGAACAACGGCTTGCCATCGTTGACTTTAATCTTGACAAAGGAGTGTTTGAAACTCACTTCGTTCGTCTTGGCCGACTCTATAAAACTCTTAAAGTTGACTACCTTCAAGTTGCATCGGAGGTTGATGTAGCCAAGACTTCTGCCGGGGTTACCATGTCGCATGACTCCGCAGTAAGTGAAGAAGAAAGCCATGGTCAGGACGAAGTGGAAGTAGTCTCCTAGGACCTCAAAAGCTTTGATTAAACCCCAATCATTGGGATGAAGTTGGCTTGGGCGCAGTCTAGGAACCGAAGTACCCCTATTTCAAACTCCGTCAAAGGGAAGCCAATTCCGATCTTGGAGAAGAGCATCTCGTACATCAAAATGAATTGTGACCCCAGTTGGTAGCAGATACGTTCTGATGTCAGGGGGCAGAGAATAGTGAAGTAGTCTTCAAAATCTTCACCAGAATGGACGATCACATCCTCGATGGTGACATCATTTGTATCTTCGGCATATCAAAAGGCGAGAGAAAGTGGTTCTTTATGTACCCAGAAGTAGCGGTCCTTAACTTTTTCTATGAGCCAGTCAATCTAATGTGTGAAACGTTGATCTCTATAGAGTTGGTTGCAACCATGGGAGTGTTGGTGCCAGAGTTTCCATCAAAAGCCATTATATGGGCGATGTGTTGAAGAAATGGTATACAGTTATAAAAAGCCACATTGTCAGTTAAATATAAATTGGCACTAATGTCGAGCTCACTAGTAGAGTCTATGTCAAAGCTAGACGATGTGGGGGACTATGTGGAGGAGCAAGAGGACGTGTTAAGCTCCTGTAGTTCCTATAACGACATCGGAGAAAGATGTCGAGTCCTTGAATTCCCTAGTCCATGTGAAGCACTAGAGGTAGCCTCATCAAAGCGGTGAGAATTCCAATTTAAGTCCCCCTTCCACGGCTAACACCGGGATTGAATTGATGGAGGCCCAGATAGCATTTCAACGGAGTCGTTGCTTGAGCCGTCGTCCCCCATACTCTTGCTTAAAATTTTAAAAGTAAAGAAAGGACGTTATGGAGGTACCTACTGAAATGATACGACTTGTCTTATGTGTACGAACCAGATTCTTGAGCTAACACCGAAGTGGTCAGATGTCGAAAGCAGAACTTCAGAATAGAAATCAAGTGAGAATGGCTGAACTCCGCACCTATTCTTATAGAAGGTGAAGGAAGGCGAAGAGTTTCTAACTGTTGCGTGCCAGGAAATGTTTCGTATTTCGGCTCAGGACCATAGGACCTAGTTCATCAGTTGTGACGGTTCGTATTCCGGCCAAAAGGAACGAAAAATACCAAACGATGCAATGAATCAAGACAAAACACGTGTCAAAGGTAACAAGGTTACTTCGGCTAAGAGAACACATCGTTCAGAAAAACATTCATACTGAGACGCCCCTAGAAATACGGGGAAATTTTTCACGTTTTTATAAATCATAATTAGATGAAAAGAAAATAAGTGGTGAAGCTTTTAATACAACACCTGGATCTATGATAAACCACTCCCATATATGAAGATATGAGAAGGTAAATTAAAGGATTATTTTATAATAATTTTCCAATTAAAATCAGCGGAAGAATTAATTAATTTAATTGTTGCATGATTGAATTTCAAGGGAAGAGTTTTCATGAGATCATGGAATATATTTCATATAACGTAGAGATTCATGATATACTCCAAAATACCTTTAAGATGATGCATGATAAGGGTTTTATGCAATAAGAAACATAATTTATTTGAAATAAAACAAGTGGAGCATCAGGTGGCTACTCGCTCAAGCGAGAGCAACACTCGCTTGAGCGAGCACAAGCAGTGACGCTTGAGCGAGCATGAGGAAGGCTGAGCGAAGAAAGGTATTATGCATCAGGGGCTCCTCTCGCTTGAGTGAGTCCTAGCTCGCTTGAGCGAGAAGCAAAAGCCCAACCTGGGCGAGCCAGCGAGGCGCTTGAGCGAGAGAAGAAGTTAGCATCAAGCGAGACTGCTCCAGATACAATGGAAACTCTCTGTCCGATTTTCGCTTAGGCGAGACATCTCTCGCCTGGGCGAAAATCGTCCAGTGTCTAATTCCCTTCTTCCTCGCTTGAGCGATCACTGAGCCAGGGCCATTTCGCTTAAGTGAAAATGGTCTAGAGACCAAACACTGATCCCCGCCTAATCTCGCTTGGGCGAGAAGGCCATTCGCCTGAGCGAGTTTCGGCCAGTGGCCAAAACACTGATGCAAGAGGATCTCGCTTGGGCGAGATTCTCACTCGCTTGAGCGAGTTCTACAGAGAAACAAAAAAAACACCAAGTTTCCTGCAACATAATAGGCCAAAATTCATTCTACTCTAAATCCTTTAAATCCAACATGGTTTACATATCATATTACCCATTTAAAACTTATCTCATTCATCCTTATCCTCTAAAGTCCATTCTAATTCATGAAATCATAATGAATCAAACACACCATCTCATATAATCACCGAAATGTAAATTTTTGCATAAACGTTCATTCATTCATAGAATTAAACATCAACAAGCATCATCATTCAACAAATTACATCCTTTGGGTCATTAATGAAAATTGGCCATAACACAAGGACCCATTTTTCTTACATGACCCTCAAAATCATCAAATATCACCTAGATTACCAAAATAAGCATACATTACATCTCATATGCTATACAAAATCTAGATTTAGCCGGCCAAGGCACTTCCTATACCACTATTTACCTCCATAACCAAAATGTACTTCAAAATGTCAGCTCTTCCCATGAGTGCCCTGCATCACAAATCTAAAAATGGACAACATGGGAGAGTGAGTCACACATTCCAAAGGAATGAATATGAATACCATGTGATTATGTACATATGCATCAAAACATGTATACTTTGCACATACATCCTTTCACCATACTCTTCATCAATTCAACATCATTATACATACATCACAAGTAGCACCACAATTTTGACAAAGCATACCACATATACATAATCAAATTTCACCACAATTCGGACGTCATACACCAACTATCAATTGGTATTCATATCTTTTATGTTGTCTTAGTATATTAGTACATCCTCATCACATCCATCATCATATCTCATCACCTTTGGCATACTTCCTTGCTATATGCAAATGCTCTTAAGCTAATGCATATGCACAAGTGGAATATTTCAACAATTGCAGATCTGACTGTGGGAATATAAATACCAAATGTGGGATTTAAGTATGATCATCTAACCATACCCCTACTGCAGTAGTAAAATGTGTACACTTATTCTTAAATTTGCATGCATTCACTAATTATTTTATTGGTACCAAACCGCATCGCCCATCTTGCAACACCTGGTTATTTTCACCATGACCGCGGTATACAACATATCAACATATGGTGTTGCGGGCCAACCATGAGTTATATCATGGCAGCTGTGATCCAAAGGACCACCGGGGACACCCGCTCATCAAGAGCCACCCCCCACAAGGGTCAACCACATGCGGCTCCCCATAGCACAACATGGGCAGCTTCGTGACTTATACACCGAGTCACAGGGGAATACAAATTGCTCGTGCACAGAGTCGCCCTCTCACTGGGCCAACCGGGGGAATCCCCTAAAATTCCAACACCGACAGCTATGTAGTATGTCATGGATGCAAATACAAATCATATGCATTTCTCACTCTATGCATCCTATACATGCCACTCATCATACATCATCATCAATACCATTACCAACATTTCCATAAGGCTTTCATTATTGTTGGTTATTCACATTAGTTTAAGTCTTTGTGTAGCATTCTCATTTGTTCTCATTCTTATTACTCAACTTTAACATCAATGCAAAGACTTCAAACATTCTCTATCAAACATTTTCAACATCCATCTATATTCATGGTAGATACAAGCATAACACCATATCTTTGATCACTATACATCACTATATAGCATACCATGAACATTCTAAATGAACCAAAGCATGTTGCCAAACATACTATCCACACCATATAGCACATTACAACTTTCACATATCATCTCAAGCAAGGCTAACATGCATACCAATATATATGGCAATCAAATAACATCCAAATTCATGCATTTAGAATATAAGACTCCTCTCCTACCTCAAGAGAAGAATTCCGATTGATAAGACGCACCCGCCTCGACGTTCAGAATGGATCCTACATTAACATGCATATAGAATCCCAATCAATCAACTACTCAAAACACAATTCCAATTCTAATTGGCTATCATTATATCTACTAATTCATAGCATGTACAAGTCATGCTATAAGCATTATTTTCCATCATTTGTTAGGCTTTGGGAATTCCTTCCCATTAAGCCACATTCATTAAATTCAAGGGCTACAAGACAATTTTAGCCCCAACCCTCACAAAACACCATCTACCAACATTCATATTTCCCAATGTCATGCATTTTATCATAAAACATATTCTTAAATCAACATTAACCATTTTCCCCAAATCTCAAAGTTAGGGTTTTTCTAAAACCCAACAACTCTCATTAATGCATTATTAACCTTCATCTCTTACCATCATAAATGCATCTACCACCCTTAACTCCTCATAAATACTCACATTTATGGTAACTCATCCTAGGGCATAAACATTAAATGCTTCTTTGTAACCACCCATCCATATACATTACTCCCCAAAGAATAAATACACACACCCATGGCCAAAACTCAATAAAAGAGTGGGTATAGCTTACCTCACACCCAAAAATGAAATGGGTTCCAAGAGGAGGGAAGATGAGCTGCAAAAATGAAGGAGAAGAGGAGGGAGAATTCAGCTTCTATGGTCCCCTCCCAAGCTTCTTGTAATCGAAAATGGAGGAGGAAGAATCACCACCTTAGTTTAGGGTTTTAGAAGGAGAAGAAGAGGAAAAGAATGGAGGAGTAGTAAAGGAGAAATAGAGAGAATAAGAAGGGAAAATGTTGCCACCGAAAATGCAAGCCAACGTGAAGGAAGAGAAGAAATTGGGCTTTTTGATTTTAACTCTAATTCTTTCATTAAAGATTCATCGTTTTACAACTAACAGGCTCCTTGTTCGGGCTCAATACTTTATCTAAAAATTATTCCGAACATATATTTGGATTCCCAATATTATTCTCAATAGCCCTGACCAATATCATCTCAATCAGAGATACTTGGTCTGACACCCATATCCCAACCGGGCTCATTTTCAGCTTAACCGGTCACCATAAATCACCAACAGTCCCCAAAAATCTTAATTTAATTATTTTCAATAGTTTGGGATGTTAAATAATTCACATTCAATTTGTCAATATTTATTTTCCTTAATTAATCCTCTATATTAAAATTTTAGGATGTTACACATACCATTGGAAGCTATAAAGCCACATCACCTAGTGAATGTTTACATTGTCTAGATGACCATACCAACTATGGTTTAAGAATGTAACATCAGACTAACAATTTAAAAAGGGTTTCCAGTCTTCGATTGAACACCGTCAGACTATAAGGCCATACCGTCCAAAGGAAGGTTACATCGTCTGACTCAAATTCATTCCCACTTTGACCCAAATAAGATAAAGATTAGAAACTGCCAAGCACTATACTGGAGGAGGTAAAATCTTAATTTTAACTTATAGCAAAATTTTGCATTTGTCGATACTCGGCCCCCAAACTTATGGATTAGCACCTATCCATGGTCTCCACCTCAGCTGATGTGGACCTCAGGGGACAGCACATCGTCTTAGACTCAGTCACACCGGCTAGGCTGTAGCCCCGCATGACCGGTGTCAAAGCCCCTCTGAGTGGTCAAATGACCGGAGTCGTGAGAGGGAAGAATAGCCCATACTGGTCATAACCTGCAAAGAGCCCACGTGTAAGGACCTGATCCGGTACATAGAACGAGGCACTACAGTGACACTTCCTCGCTATAAATACAGCCAATGCCCTTATAAGTGGTAAGCTTCCTGGTACCCATTTCATATACCCGATATAGCTCCGGAGTTAGAATCCGTACTGACTTGAGCGTTAGAGTATCTTTACAGGTACCACCCTTTTTCGCCCCTCAACGCGTCAGGCCGGTGTGAGGAGCTCAAAGCATTACCCATGACAACGATCCGGCCCAAAGACCCTCCAATTCAACAAACCCAACAAACATAGATTCTGGACCCCCGGTCCGGGTCCCTTCCTTTTAACCCAGGTCCTATAGACCTCGGTTCCGGAACAGAACAATATTGTTCTTTAGTATAACATTATTTGTTTATATATGACTATTTTTTTTGTATTTCATTCCCATTTTTAAATACTTCTGTTGATATTTGATTAGACAATAGTTTTTAATGAATATTTTAATATCCATAATATTTGTTCTCATAATCCATATCCGTAAGATCATAACCAAACATTTTTTTATTGAAATTATTTCTTTTCTATTAATATATATATATATATATTGAAACAACCCGACTAAAATACAAGAAAACCCGAGACTAGGGAAAATTTTTTCACGTTCCAAACATTCACAAGGCAATCGGGATAGGAGTCGGGATAAAATAAAACAAACTGGAAGCCAGGGGAGCAGAAAATTGACCAGAGAAAGAGAAGACCGGGTCAGAATGCCACTCGCTGGCAAGACCCAGCTTCGGTTTAACGCAAGGCAGTAGAAGTCGCTTAAGCGAGCATCTACTCGCTGGAGCGATTCCCCATTCGCTTAAGCGAACCCATGCACTCGGCATATCTCTCGGAATCGGGACCACGTTCACTCGGGAACGGTCCCCTTCGGGTCATGCTTCACACGGTAAACTCTTAGCCAGATCCTTATCTTTATTCAAGAAGGTCACAGACATGCTTCATTCAGAAGTGTCTTAATCTCCACTCGGGAAATGATTCCCTCGGTTATTCCACTTGGGATCTATAAGCTTTCCCTCACACGGAAGTATTTTCCCCAGTCCCATACCACTCAGTGTATTTCAACCTCAATTCACTCAGAGGTGTTTTACCCATTCTTCACTCGGTTGATAAGTGCTTTTTAATATAATAAATAAGATCTAGTTTGCTTAGGATTTTAGTCATTGTCCACTGTATTTCCTTTATTTATTGTGATTTTTGCTCTCTTTCCACTCTATTCTACTTGGTTATGTTATTTTGCAGGAATTAAGGAAATAAAGGGTCAAAAACAAGAGAAAACCGACCTACTCCACAAACTCCGTCCTCAATCCAGAACACCGCCCAGACTTTTCCCCAACCAACACCGCCCAAGCTCCTAATCCATGACACCGCCTAGATTCTTCACCCAACCAGACTCCTCTCCTTTCCATCAACAACACCGTCCCATTCCCTATCCGCTGTCCCCTTCTAATCTATACCACACACCGTCCCACTTCACCTCTCCTTTCCAATACTCCACACCGCCCAACAATCCTCTTCAACACCTACACCGCCCATACTTCTTTCCTTTCCAACACTCTCAACTCCGCCCAACCGTCCTCACCTCTCAACACCGCCCAACCGTCCTCACTTCACACACCGCCCAACTTCCCAACACCGTCTCCCTTTCTTCTTCTAATACATAACACCGCCCAGTAACCCTCTCAACTCCGCCCAGACTCTCAAACCACAACACCGCCCAGACTCTTAAACCACAACACCGTCCAGCAGTACTCTCCACACCGCCCAGACTCTTCACAGGCCCAACACCAGATCAATTGAACACCGCCCAGTAACTCACTCAACACAACACCGCCCAGCAACACCGGCTCCATCCACCACACTGTCCAGCAACTCCATTGTCCCTCATATCACCATACCTGCCACATACAAACCAACAACGCCCAGCAACCAACACACCGTCCAGTACTCAGCAAATCACCCTCCAGCAAGCTTTCACTCGGATTTGTGGGAGAATAACGTTTTTCCACTCTGAATTTCTTTATTCTGCACCGATCTTCACTAAAATCCAAGCACCGAATTATTGGATATATTAAAATATGCAGATTGGAAACAAGTTGGCACAGCTGGAATTCACATGCACCGAAAGTTTCTTCCACTTGCAAATTAAACGCGTTTTCCTTAGCTGGATTCATTCATCCATTCGCCTATAAAAGGAAGAGCAACCAGGAGCAAATAAAGAATCACTTCCATCAACCATATCAGATTTCCTTTCTTCGTTTTCTCTTTAGTTTTCTTCTTTTCCATTTTTTCTTTCTCTGTTCGTTTTTCTTCTCTTTCTTTTTATTTTCTTTTCTTTCTTTTATTTTGTAAGAGTGTAAGGGCTGTAAAAGTGAGATTTTTAAATTTGTAATTGGTGGAGAATATTGCAACAAGGAAATACAGTGGTAAATTATTTTGAGCTTTTGGAGAAACCCGTAAGTCTTTATTTTTACCATGTCTTGTATGTTTTATTTTTCCATTATTTACATGAATTTAAATTATTTCATGAGTAGCTAAATTAATTATCTTGGGATAAAGGGGGTATGATAATATTTTATTTTAATGTTATTTTGACTTGGAATTAAATAAATTTCTGTTTTCCATTTAGTTCAATTATGCTTAATGCTTTTAGTAATTCCTAACAAGAACCTAAATGTTAAAACTGTATACTTACGGGTATATTAGTAAGTTTAGGTAATAAATAGAATCGAAAGATTTATTTTTACCGGAAAGCTTTGAACTAAACCTAAGATTTTTGAATGCTTTATGTGACCTCGGTAAAACCGTGAAAGTAATCAAAATTCTTTTGAGGAAATAAAAGGGATTTTCATAAAACGATAATGGGCCTTTCTGAGGATTAAGCAGCGCTTTCCATAGGTTAGGTACATTAATAGGATTCCGAGAGGAACATATTAATTAGCTTTTGGAAAATTCGCCTTGGAAAACTTAATTCGATTCTTATTTATGAAAAGTTAAAATTCATTAAACATAAAATAGAGTCTTAATCCCCCAAAATCCCAAGATATTCTCAACTCTGATTTTTTTAGTGTCAAGTAAATTTTATTTTTATATTTATTCATATTCTGTGCAACTTTAATTTGTGCTTTATTTTATAAAAATCTTAAAAATTAATTGTGTGGATAATTAAATTTCAATATGCTGGTACTTTGAACACAGTCCCTGTGGAGAACGATAATCTTTTATATTACGCGACATAACCCGTGCGCTTGCGGGCCCTGTCAAGTTTTTGTGCGCCGTTGCCAGGGACTGTTGTCCCTCAAATATCGGGAATATTGAAATTCGATTAGATCATACTTGTTAATATTTTTATTGTTATTTTTATTTTGTTTGTAATTTTGTATTTTGTTCTATATTCTGTGTATCTGTTGTGGTTTTATTTTTGTTTTATTTGTCATTTACTTTCTTTTTATGCGACGAAGCCGTAGTGTCGATCTAAACTTAGGATTTGACCCTGAGATAGAACGTACCCTTAGAGCTTTAAGAAAACAACAAAAACAACAAAAAGAACAAAAAGAAAAACAAATGGCGGACCAACATAGACCCTTAAGAGATTTTGCCGCTCCAAGCACTAATGGGAGAGGATCTAGCATCCTCAGACCCACAGTGGAGGCTAATAATTTTGAATTGAAGCCTTCACTACTCTCAATGGTTCAACAGAACCAATTCGGGGGTTTACCCTCTGAAGATCCAAACCTTCACCTTCAAATCTTTCTTGAATACTGTGACACCCTGAAGATGAACGGAGCCACCAATGATGCCATTCGCTTAAGACTTTTCCCTTTCTCCTTAAGAGATAAAGCAAGAGCGTGGTTATACTCTCTTCCTGAAGGATCCATCACAACTTGGGAACAATTGTCCAGTGCTTTTATCAATAAATGGTACCCAAGGAACAAGACTGATGTGCTGAGAAAACAAATCATCAATTTTTCACAAAAAGATGATGAATCCTTGTATGAAGCCTGGGAAAGATATAGGGAGTTGCTAAGAGAATGTCCTCACCATGGGATAGAAAGGTGGTTGACGATCCATATTTTCTATAATGGACTAACTTCCACACAAAAGATCTCTTTAGATGCTGCGGCTGGAGGAGCCTTCATGAGTAAAAATGTTGATGAAGCTGAGAACCTGATCGAGGAAATAGCTCAAAACACTCACCAATGGAACTCTGAGAGAGGATTACCTTCTAAAACACCAGGGTCAACAGGTGCTACTAATATTGTTTGTGAAGTTTGTGGTGTTTCAGGACATGGAGCTACAAACTGTAACTTAGCCATGACCCCTAATCAAGAACAAGAAATGCATCAGGTAGACGCTATTGGAAACTATGGTGGAAACTATCAAGGTAACTACAGACCTCCACAAGGTCCACCTGGCTTCCAAAATAGGCCACCTCAATTCCAAAGTAACTACAAACCTCAAAAAGGAACCTATATTCCACAAAAATCAAAGCTAGAATCCTTGATGGAAACATTTGTAGCTACTCAACTTAAACAAAATGATGAATTCTTTGATGCAATAAAAAACTTGGCTTCAAAAGTGGACTCTCTTGCCACTCACAACAAAATACTGGAAAATCAAATTGCCCAACAAGCCTCCTATTCTCAAAGAGCACCAGGAACATTTCCTGGGAAACCAGAGGCTGGACCGTCTAACCAAACCATGGCTGTCACTCTTAGGAGTGGTACTCAATACGATGGGCCAGTTGACAAGACAGCAAAGGAGGAAAAGAAAGTCGATGAATCTTCATCTCATCCAGTAATTGAAGAAGAGAAACCACAAGAAAAGAAGGAGGAAGTTAAGCCATATCAACCTCCCATTCCATTTCCTCAGCGCTTAGCCAAAGCAAAGTTGGACAAACAATTTGGTAAGTTCCTTGATGTTTTAAAGAAATTGTATATTAATATTCCTTTTACAGATGCTTTGCAGCAAATGCCCACATATGCAAAGTTCCTAAAGGACATTCTGTCCAACAAAAGAAGACTGGAGGAAGATGGTACAGTTGCACTTACTGAAGAGTGCAGTGCTCTAATTCAAAAGAAACTTCCACCCAAGCTCCAAGATCCAGGTAGTTTCTCTATTCCTTGCATGATTGGTGACATGAATATAGATAAAGCATTGTGTGATTTAGGAGCAAGTGTGAGTTTAATGCCATTATCTGTTGCTGAAAAGTTAGGATTGGGTGAACTAAAACCTACTAGGATGTCTTTACAATTGGCTGATAGATCTGTAAAATATCCTGTAGGAATTTTAGAGGATGTTCCTATTAAGATAGGAAAAATTTTTATACCTGCTGACTTTGTTGTGCTTGAAATGGACGAAGATTCTTTGATTCCTATTATTTTAGGCAGACCATTTTTAGCAACTGCAGGTGCTGTGATTGATGTCAAGAATGGTAAGTTGTCTCTAACTGTTGGAGACCAAAAGGTTGATTTCAACTTGAAAAATGTTTTAGAAAAACCTTATAATGATGTTTGCTGTACTGTGGATTTTGTCGAACAAGTGGTAAAGGAATCAATCCTTCCTAATGACCCACTTGAAACTATTTTCATGATTGAGCCGACAGAAACATCTGATTGCTCTGAGGCCCCACATACTGAGGTCATGTGTGACAAAGTGGTAAGCCCCAATGTGGAATTAAAACCTTTACCAGCTTCATTAAGGTATGAGTTTCTTGGTCCTAATTCCACATATCCTGTGATTATTAATGCTGAATTGAATCCATCTGAAACTGAAAAACTTTTGAAACAACTTAGGTTGTATAGAAAGGTAATAGGTTATACAATGGATGATATCAAAGGGATTAGCCCTTCTCTTTGTATGCACAGGATTACTGTAGAAGATGAAAGTAGGCCCACAGTAGAACCACTTAGGAGATTAAATCCTAAAATGCAAGAAGTGGTTAAAAAGGAAATTTTGAAATTGCTTGATGCTGGAGTAATATATCCTGTTGATAGTAGTAAATGGGTGAGTCCTGTCCATGTGGTGCCTAAAAAGGGGGGAATAACTGTGATTGAAAATGATAAACATAACTTGATTCCTACTAGGATTGTCTCTGGTTGGCGCATGTGCATTGATTATAGGAAGTTAAATAGCGCCATGAAAAAAGATCATTTTCCCCTCCCTTTTATTGATCAGATGCTTGAAAGACTTGCGAAACACTCTTATTTCTGTTATTTGGATGGGTATTCAGGTTTTCATCAAATTCCCATTCATCCATCTGATCAAGAAAAGACTACCTTCACTTGCCCTTATGGGACTTATGCTTACAGACGTATGCCTTTTGGTTTATGTAATGCACCTGCGACTTTTCAAAGGTGTATGCAAGCAATTTTTTCTGATCTTATTGAGAATGTGATGGAAGTCTTTATGGATGATTTTTCAGTGCATGGTTTGGATTTTGATAATTGTTTAACAAATTTGTGCCAAGTCTTGCAGCGTTGTGAAGAAACCAATTTGGTTCTAAATTGGGAAAAATGCCATTTTATGGTAAGAGAAGGCATAGTTCTTGGACACCTGGTGTCTGAGAGAGGTATAGAAGTTGATAAGGCTAAAGTGGAAGTGATTGAAAAATTGCCTCCACCCACAAATGTGAAAGGTATTCGGAGTTTTCTTGGACATGCAGGGTTTTACCGTAGGTTTATTAAAGATTTCTCCAAGATCACAAAGCCTCTTACAACTCTTCTGGGTAAGGATGTGCCTTTCAATTTTGATTCATCTTGTATGGAAGCTTTTTGCAGGATTAAGCAAGCTCTAATCTCTGCCCCCATCGTACAACCACCTGATTGGAAACTCCCATTTGAGCTAATGTGCGATGCGAGTGATTACGCAGTGGGGCCTGTGTTGGGGCAAAGAAAGGATAAAAAGCTCCATGTAATTCATTATGCCAGTCGGACGCTAGATGATGCTCAGCTTTCAGCAAAGAAAAAAGTTTTATGCAGATGTCAAGCATTATTATTGGGATGAACCACTCTTTTTCAAGCAATGTGCAGATGGTATGATTCGGAGATGTGTTTCACAAGATGATGTCCATGCTATCTTGGATCATTGCCATTCTCTTTCCTGTGGAGGGCACATGAGCACCTCCAAGACAGCTGCTAAAATATTGCAAGCTGGGTTCTATTGGCCAAATATTTTTAAGGATGTACGTAAGTATGTTCTAACTTGTGATGCTTGCCAGAGAACAGGTAACATTGGTAAGAGACAAGAAATGCCATTGAATACAATTTTAGAAGTTGAATTGTTTGATGTATGGGGTGTTGATTTTATGGGTCCCTTTCCCTCTTCTTTTGGAAATCAGTTCATATTAGTGGCAGTTGACTATGTGTCAAAATGGGTGGAAGCCATTGCTTCACCTCATTCTGATGCTAAGACTGTTATTAAACTTTTCAAGAAAATAATATTTCCAAGGTTTGGGGTCCCAAAATGTGTTATAAGTGATGGAGGGTCTCATTTTATTGAGAAAACTTTTCAGACCCTTCTAAAGAAATATGGAGTTAAGCATAAGGTTGCTACACCTTATCACCCACAAACTAGTGGACAAGTTGAGGTATCCAATCGGGAAATTAAAAATATTCTTCAAAAAGTGGTGAATACATCACGTAAGGATTGGTCTATTAAATTAGATGATTCCTTATGGGCGTATCGGACCGCATACAAAACTCCTATTGGAACCACACCTTTTAAGCTAGTATATGGGAAGCCCTGTCATTTACCTGTTGAGCTAGAATATAAATCTTTTTGGGCTGTTAAAACTCTTAACTTTGATCATAAGGCTGCAGGTGAACAAAGATTGTTGGAATTAAATGAGCTTGAAGAACTCCGTCTAGATGCATACGAAAATGCCAGAATTTATAAAGAAAAAACCAAACAATGGCATGATCGTCACATCCAACGGAGAACATTTAATCCAGGTGATATGGTTTTATTGTTTAATTCCAGACTGAAGCTTTTTCCAGGTAAACTGAGATCCCGATGGTCGGGACCATTCAAGGTGACAAAAGTCTTTCCCTTTGGAGCTGTCGAACTATGGAGCGAGAAATCTGGTACATTTAGGGTAAATGGACAGAGAGTAAAGCATTACTTCACCAGTCAACCAATACAACAAGCAAGTGACTTGGACTTGTTTGATGCTCCTGATGAGTAAATCCAAATGGTGAGAAGTCTGGCTGAAGACTTAAAACTTAGCACTTATAGGGAGGTAACCCTATAAAAAGTTGTTGTTTTATTTTAAGCTTTTATTCTAAAAAAAAAAAAACCCAACTATGTCAGATGCTGGTTTGGGGTTATTACAGGTAAGTTTTCTTATCCTTTTATCATCCATTTTAACATTGAGGACAATGTCAAATTCTGGTTTGGGGTGGTAGGTAAGAAAACTTAACTGTTTTGTTTACGTTGTGTGATTGTTATTTTATTATGCATGTGTGTTTTCCTTGATTTGTTTGTAATCTTGTAATTTACCATGATTGCATGATAAATTTACTTTGAACACAAGGCTAAAGTATCTAAGGACCCCAAAATTTTGAGTAAAATTTTTCAAAATTTGATTGTTTAAATGCCAAATCAATGCTTAAATGAACGTTATGTGATTAAAATTTTCTTTGAAAAAGACTTTCCATGGTTAGACTTAAGCCAAAATGGGTTATCTATCAAACAAATTTTCAAAACCCATATTTTCTTGATTGAGTGAATCTCATAGTCATTAATATTCTAGAACTTGTTTTTCAACCGATTCAAAATGGTTTTTGATTATATGTCTTAGAATGATAAAGGCACAATTAGGTCTTATTCTTAAGCCTCAGAATTTTGCATAATTTGACCCCTAGTTGTCCCTTTTGAGCCTGAAAGTGAAAATTTTTCTTTGAAACCTTTCATTGACTAATATCCTCTATAATGGTGAAAAAGATGGAAATTTAGTGGAGCAAATAAAAAAAAAAAGGGCTTAAGAAAAATATGGTATTGGATGCAAAGAAAAGCAAGAAAAAGAAAAAGAAAATCAGAAGGATGATACTGAATGAATTCCAAAAAGCCCATAAAAGTTCAAAAATTTGCTCTGTTAAATTTATAATGGTGATTTGAATCATTCATGACTATTAAAGCCCTTTTGTATTCCATTTTTCTTGAAATTCCTACCTTGACAATACAACCCAAGGCCACATTACAACCTTTGAAAGACCTTTAGACTTTGACATATTTTCTATTTAAACTATGGAGTTTCTGGTTTATTAACAAGCTTATGGTAATGTTTTTTTGACTATGATGATTTGAGAGATACACAAACCTTGAAACACTTGAGTGAAAATTGTGAGAAGAGTATCTCAAGTCTTGACATTGAAATTTGATTCACATAAGTAAATAAAAATTGGCATTTGAATAAATCTGTTTCTCTATTTTGGATTCCTTAGTTTATTAAGTTTAGTGTTTTCTGTATTTTATCTTGTGAATATGGTGATTGCTTGAGGACAAGCAATGTTTTGGTTTGGAGTATTTTGATAAGTGCTTTTTAATATAATAAATAAGATCTAGTTTGCTTAGGATTTTAGTCATTGTCCACTGTATTTCCTTTATTTATTGCGATTTTTGCTCTCTTTCCACTCTATTCTACTTGGTTATGTTATTTTGCAGGAATTAAGGAAATAAAGGGTCAAAAACAAGAGAAAACCGACCTACTCCACAAACTCCGTCCTCAATCCAGAACACCGCCCAGACTTTTCCCCAACCAACACCGCCCAAGCTCCTAATCCATGACACCGCCCAAGCTCCTAATCCATGACACCGCCTAGATTCTTCACCCAACCAGACTCCTCTCCTTTCCATCAACAACACCGTCCCATTCCCTATCCGCTGTCCCCTTCTAATCTATACCACACACCGTCCCACTTCACCTCTCCTTTCCAATACTCCACACCGCCCAACAATCCTCTTCAACACCTACACCGCCCATACTTCTTTCCTTTCCAACACTCTCAACTCCGCCCAACCGTCCTCACCTCTCAACACCGCCCAACCGTCCTCACTTCACACACCGCCCAACTTCCCAACACCGTCTCCCTTTCTTCTTCTAATACATAACACCGCCCAGTAACCCTCTCAACTCCGCCCAGACTCTCAAACCACAACACCGCCCAGACTCTTAAACCACAACACCGTCCAGCAGTACTCTCCACACCGCCCAGACTCTTCACAGGCCCAACACCAGATCAATTGAACACCGCCCAGTAACTCACTCAACACAACACCGCCCAGCAACACCGGCTCCATCCACCACACCGTCCAGCAACTCCACTGTCCCTCATATCACCATACCTGCCACATACAAACCAACAACGCCCAGCAACCAACACACCGTCCAGTACTCAGCAAATCACCCTCCAGCAAGCTTTCACTCGGATTTGTGGGAGAATAACGTTTTTCCACTCTGAATTTCTTTATTCTGCACCGATCTTCACTAAAATCCAAGCACCGAATTATTGGATATATTAAAATATGCAGATTGGAAACAAGTTGGCACAGCTGGAATTCACATGCACCGAAAGTTTCTTCCACTTGCAAATTAAACGCGTTTTCCTTAGCTGGATTCATTCATCCATTCGCCTATAAAAGGAAGAGCAACCAGGAGCAAATAAAGAATCACTTCCATCAACCACATCAGATTTCCTTTCTTCGTTTTCTCTTTAGTTTTCTTCTTTTCCATTTTTTCTTTCTCTGTTCGTTTTTCTTCTCTTTCTTTTTATTTTCTTTTCTTTCTTTTATTTTGTAAGAGTGTGAGGGCTGTAAAAGTGAGATTTTTAAATTTGTAATTGGTGGAGAATATTGCAACAAGGAAATACAGTGGTAAATTATTTTGAGCTTTTGGAGAAACCCGTAAGTCTTTATTTTTACCATGTCTTGTATGTTTTATTTTTCCATTATTTACATGAATTTAAATTATTTCATGAGTAGCTAAATTAATTATCTTGGGATAAAGGGGGTATGATAATATTTTATTTTAATGTTATTTTGACTTGGAATTAAATAAATTTCTGTTTTCCATTTAGTTCAATTATGCTTAATGCTTTTAGTAATTCCTAACAAGAACCTAAATGTTAAAACTGTATAC
Source organism: Clitoria ternatea (assembly GCA_037962975.1). Classification (NCBI taxonomy): domain Eukaryota; kingdom Viridiplantae; phylum Streptophyta; class Magnoliopsida; order Fabales; family Fabaceae; genus Clitoria; species Clitoria ternatea. The sequence continues at coordinate 55,043,747 of CM075671.1, forward strand.
TTACGGGTATATTAGTAAGTTTAGGTAATAAATAGAATCGAAAGATTTATTTTTACCGGAAAGCTTTGAACTAAACCTAAGATTTTTGAATGCTTTATGTGACCTCGGTAAAACCGTGAAAGTAATCAAAATTCTTTTGAGGAAATAAAAGGGATTTTCATAAAACGATAATGGGCCTTTCTGAGGATTAAGCAGCGCTTTCCATAGGTTAGGTACATTAATAGGATTCCGAGAGGAACATATTAATTAGCTTTTGGAAAATTCGCCTTGGAAAACTTAATTCGATTCTTATTTATGAAAAGTTAAAATTCATTAAACATAAAATAGAGTCTTAATCCCCCAAAATCCCAAGATATTCTCAACTCTGATTTTTTTAGTGTCAAGTAAATTTTATTTTTATATTTATTCATATTCTGTGCAACTTTAATTTGTGCTTTATTTTATAAAAATCTTAAAAATTAATTGTGTGGATAATTAAATTTCAATATGCTGGTACTTTGAACACAGTCCCTGTGGAGAACGATAATCTTTTATATTACGCGACATAACCCGTGCGCTTGCGGGCCCTGTCATCGGTATATTTTAATCTTCCTCACTCAGAGAATACTTTACTAGGTCAAGTCTCACTTAAAAGATTTTATAACCTCATCCACTCGAAGTCTATATAGTAAGTCTCACACGGAAGAGTTCTATCGACTAGGTTCCACTCGGCAAATACCTTGACCTTCCATCCCTCGGAAATGATCTCCTTAATCGAGTTCTACTCGGAATTACTCTAACCCCTCTTCACTCGGAACATACAACCTATTCACTCGGAATATACAGCCTTATTCACTCGGAATATACAACCTTATTCACTCAGAATATACCACCTTATTCACTCGGAATATACAACCTTATTCACTCGCAATATACAGCCTTATTCACTCGGAACCATTTTAACCGTTCTTACTTTGGTCAATTCTCACTCGGGAGTATTAAACCTTCCTTCCCTCGGAAGAGGTTATCCCAGCTATATTTCACTCGGCATCAGGACTATTCTTCCCTTGAAAGAAGTCCCTTCGTATACATTTCTCTCGGAACCATTTTAAGCCTTCACCACTCGGAAAAAGGCCCATTCGCTATAGCCTCACCCGGAAACGGCTCTCCCAACAATATCCCACTCGGAACTTATTGACTTTGCATTATTCTTTCGACACCACTTCCCAGTCGATACAAGTAACACCATATCAATGCAAAATATTTATATATATATACTTGTTCACAACTCTGATAGCCAATCCGAGTAAATAAATACGTTCAAACAACGGATTACATGAGAGCCGTCCAAGGCTACATTAGACTATATACAATATGTACAATATGTACACTACAGTAGTATAATTACTCATCACTCGGACTTGAGGCTTTCTCATCATTCACCAGTCTGACCTACATATACTGAAAATATAGCCACAGTAGGGGTGAGCATTTTACATATTAAATGACAGTTATTGACTCGGATTAATCCTCAAATTCTCCATCATGCAATTACATATCTCAATCAACAATAATATACACTGCCATCCAATATGGACATTCACACAACATCATCTGATCGGAATTATTCATTCACTCAGGGCTATATAATTCGCATTATTCTCAATATCATATATTCACAACCAATCATCACATTGCACTCGGTAACAGTATCAATATACGTGCATTCATCCAGTCGGAATTCACTCAAGTCATCCAAGACTACATCAATCATGTTATTCTCAATAACAATGCACCAATACACATGCATGCGGATACGACTTAAACAATAATTTCAGTTACAGATTCCTTCCCGGCCCCAGTCCATTAGCCCTTCCCGCGTGATACCGGTCACCTCGTGACGTCTCGAGACTTAACTCTAGCTCCGTCAGCTATCACGGGCTCTCACAGGATCTGGCCCTAGAATCTGTAGCTAGAAATCATCACATAGGGTTCCTGACCTTCCACGGGTCACCCTTTTTCCATATATGCAACTTTATGCATTTCACAATAAGCATCCCATGCTTATTTAGATAATATCCCACACGGGAATCGACAAACAATTCACACATATGCACTCGGCATTCGAAATGTCAGTAACATGCATCTCATGAATTTAAATATAAAATTACTCTCTGGAATCAGCATAGCAGAGTCATACATATGCGCTCGGCTTTCTCATTAACAGCCACAAGCATCTCATGCATTTATATAAAATCACAACAGAACCAGCACAACATTTTCACACCACATGCATTCGGTATTCACACTGGTTCACAGCACATGCACTCGGTATTCACAATAATATCCACATACATCACATGCAAGTGAACATGCATCCATGGACGGAAATCAACACAACATTACACAGATCACAGCTATCACAAATCCAGGCGTTTCATGCACTATTACTCAATCACAACACATCAATCACCACATTTCAAGCATAACACAACACATTAAGCAAATTCACCCGGAACCCGTCCATAAACCATGCATTTGAGATGTAAATCAGCCCCCTACTTGGAATGAAGATTCCAGAAGCTCCTCGAGCTCTCAACTTCGATCGGTTGCTCTCTGATCGCTCCATTGGTCACTCGTTCTCAATAGAATGACCCTGCTTCCAGTTGTCCAACACAGTACTCTGCTTTGGAGGAACCCCGAGCCGTTCGCATTCTCCAACAGCTCTGTTTCCAAGACACCCACGCTCTGCATGCAAGAACAGCGGGGGATCCCAAGCCTCCAAGACCCAACGCTGTTCTCCCTCTCGGTCCAGTGGAGGATTCCAAAAGCTGTTCCCTCACTCGAACAGTCCAGTCCTCACCAACAATGGAGGACTTCCAGACTTCAGGCACCCAACGCTGTCCCCACTTCCCACTCGAGGTTCTACTCATCATTCGAGTGGAAGAAGAAGAAGGAGAAGGGGACGAAGAATAGCAGAAGAAGAAAGCTGGTTGCATGCATAAAATGAAGAAGTGCTCACTCTCTCCATCTTTTCCCAATAGCGTGAAAAAATGAGTGAGAGAGAGGACCAAAGCCCTTTATACCACCAAGAGGGCACATGTGTCATTTTCCTGGCATTATTATTATTATTCAGCCATTAGCTTAATCGGCAATTAATCTGAATTAACCATTAATCTTAATTAGTAATTAAATCTAAATCAGGATGTTACAATTCTCCCCTCCATTAAAGAATTTCATCCTCGAAATTCAAACATAAACTTGCCTCAATAAAATAGCTCGGAATATTGCTGTTATGCACTGTAACTAATTGTACCGCTTGCTTCTCAAGCGTTTTATCGACCGTCCTACAATTTCAGTCCTCCCAGTCACTGAAGTCAGATTCTCTCTAATCTCAATCTCATCATCTGGTCCCTCATAAGTGGGGTTGGTAAGTATTTTCTCCACTGAGACACGTGAAACAATCTGTGTAGATCTGATAGGCGAGTTAGTAATGCAATCCGACAGGCTACGGGACCGACCTGTTTTAACACTTCATAGGGTCCAATATGTCTGGGTTTCCATTTCCCACGTATAAATTATCTCATTTAATCCTGCCGGTTCACCATAACCAATGGCACTTCCTAGTTCCTTGGCCGTTCGGCCTTAAATTCTCAACACCGATGGGTGTACTTCTACCGTCGGATCCTCCAATTCGAAGGAGTCACTCAGCCCAACCATGGACTCTCACAGAGTATAGGCTCAACATTGTGTCACATGAGACACATTATAGATGTTAATTAACGAGCTGGAAAGATCCAGTTGGTAAACAACATTACCGATTCTCCCTAATACTTACTACTGTTCGATTTATCTCGGATTAAGCCCTCGGCTCTTCCATATCTGACCACTAGAATTTCTTTTTCAAGCCATGATATATCTTGGCAATACCGAGATGAATACTCAAAAGAGCTTCCATGTGCTTCGGTTAGCACAGTTTGCCTGCATTCACCTTTTGCAGGCACCACACTCGGTCCTGAAATCTCAGATTTCTATCCATGCCTTCGGCTAATTCCATGTCTACTCCTTGAGAATGTCACTCGGAGCTTCTCATACAAAAGTATTATTCGGGGTTTGAAGGCAATTCTCACCGGGAATCTTTCCACTACAAAAATTCACTCGGAATCCAAGTCCACTTCGAAGATGTACCTGAGTTCAAATTCAACAGCTCAAAACATCGTCCTGGGTACGAATTCAAATAAATTCACCTCTCGGATATCTACTCCCCTCGGGAGCCATTCACTCAGAAACTTACTCATTCAAAGTTCCACTCTCCGTCCAGAAGTACTCTTCCCTTGGAAAAAGATTAATCGGTGGCACATCACCCGGACTTTAGAAATTTCTCCTTGACGCCTTTCCACTTGGAACCGTCTCACCCGGTACCATTCCACTCGGAAGTGTCACACTCCGAGACACTTCACCCGAAAGGTCACACAACTTGAAAAATTCTTCAGCCTGAGAAGCACATATTCAAATTCAAGCTTTTCTTATTCGGCAGTACCACTCTCAGAATAACCAATTCAGAAACGTCTCACCCGGAGACTTTCACTCAGATTTTACCTTACGCACAAGTGTCACATTCAGACAGTTTTCTTAACTTATTAATGACTCTCTTAGTGATGTTTCACTCGGAGCATCATCACTTCACTCAGTGGTTCTTTCTCCCAGAAAGATTTTACTCGGAATTATATTCCTTTTCCTTTACTCAGAATCATCTCCACTTCCTCACGCTTGGAAACATACTATTCTTACCTGAGCGAATTCTCACTTCATCGTTTATTTCAGCTTAGAGTCCTGATCCTTCACTAATTCTTCGACAATAACCGGCTGACCCATAAACTTCTAATCTCAGTGACAGACTTGGGTCACACTTATGCCATCACTACCTCCACCTTAGATGGACCGACAGCAACGCCATCTTTGGAAATAACGTATCCCAGAATCTAGATTCCCATCCAACCAAAAGTCCTACGTTAATAACTCGGCAAATAATTGCTCCTCTTTCAGTACCACACTGCTACGTGGAGATGTTCCTCATACTCCAAGCATGACTCGGAATACCTCTGAATATCATCAATGAATACTCTCTTAAACCGATCCAAATAAGGCTGGAGATATTATTCATATAATTCATGAACACCGTCTGAACACTCTTCATACCAACGGCATTACCACATTCCCAAAGTGGCTATAATAAGTCCCGAACGCCGTTCCATGGTTATCTGAAGCCTTGCTCCAATCTGATGGCATCCGGACTGCAAATCGATCTTAGAAAGACTAAGTCACACCACAATTGATCAACCAGATCATCAATCCTCGGTAGTGGGTATTATTCCCTATGGTTAGCTTATCCAATCGGTGGCAATCAATGCATAACCATATACCACCATCCCTCTTCTTGACCAATAACATCGAGCACTCTTGCTGGAAGGATCACCCTTCTATTCTAACAATCTAACATCACTTTAATAGCTAATTCTTTTACCAAAATAACCTCTGATTCTCTCAGAGGTAAGCACACAGGGGTTAAAATAAATCTTCTACCCCCTATTTTGACACGCTATCACTTACTACCCTTTCAACACAACTCCCATCTTCACTCAGAGCAGCCCGATAGACTCAAACCATCACCATAAGTAGTTACAGTTTCACCTGCCCGACCTATGAATCGTTGCATCCGACCTACAGGATGACGTCTCATTCCCATAGGGGTTGCAACAAATGCATAAGGCCACTACAAAAGTGTATGCCGCCACAATACCTATGATGTGCAGAGTTATATCGGAATAAAATACATTATATTCTTATTACTCACATCTGTCACACTTACTCGAATAATACAGACCCACATGAAAATTAGTGGCAATTCACACAATTTTATAACCGACACACTTACATCAATCTCGTCATTATGCATCGTCTAGGGTACATCACGTAATAACAATCATCGAATATCAGTTACCATTACCATAAAAGGTATAATCAATGATTGGCTTTCAGCTTTCACCGAGTAAATATCTCTTCTTTAGATCTTATTTATTACAAAACCATGGCCCAACAGTCTAATAATCTCTCATTTCATCACTCATCACCGGCCATTAATCAACTTAAGCCTAGATGGTTCACTAAACTCACCTAGGTATACACTCAAGGTTACAACATAATTTTCAATCACATAACAGGTTTTTGTATCAGTGAACCTTTTCACTAATCATAAGCACAATCCACCAGTGGACTATAATCATCATCATATTATTTCTATCATCACCATACTCAATACCCAAGCGTACCCGGAATTCGACATTACTATTCACTATCTATCCGGTATCACATTTATTACTTGCATTTCATCTTATGACGATTCAAGCCTCAACGACTTATTACACAATTACTTCACTAGGGCTTAATACTCCATGAGGTTTAACAGATCATCTGCCTTAGAAGTCTCATGGGTCACCTAGTACCCATCGTGGGACACTCCCACAACATCCAATTATCACCGAGCCTAGACCATTCACAAGATCCGATCAATCACTAGGCTTAGTAAGTCTAAAGGTTACCTAGAGCCCGTTGTGGAACATTACCACAACATCCGATCATACAAGATCATGCCAAATCAACGGGGTCACCACACCTAGTGGCCTAACATCTAATCAATCATTCACACGGTTTTCACACACCAAAGACCGAGACACGACCCCAATCTATCATGTATCCGATTTTACATTTATTCACTTATCACATACTCAAATTCCCAATCTAGGAAAATGCAATAAATCACTTACCTCACATATCATATAGGGTCCTTGTGCCAAAGGATATAAATGACCCTACAAATGGCACAGTCGATCATTTGAACTTGAAAACACCACACTAGGGGATTCCTTCAATATTATTCATCTAATCAACTCAAACACGCGAGTTCCATTCCATTCAACACGCATGCCTCGGCTATAAGCCACTAGCATGACTTATACAAGAGACCAAACCAACTAATTCAGCTTCAATATATATGAAGGTCTCAGCATCCCTCGCTTTTATCTCTTTCTAACCAACCCAGGCTTAGAATAACCTCTAAGCATTTCATAAATAATCAGACCAGGGTAGTAACAAATATCCTACCCCAAAGTAACATTCCGACAGTAATACCTTTCATCACCGTCCTCAACAAAACTCATAGGCATGTAGCCACATAATTCATGCTTAAACATGTATCAAATCCGATAGGATACCATAAGCAATTATGACAATCGGTCATAATGCACACAACCGCCTACTCTCAGTAAGCATACCTTGGCCTTGGACCTTTTAAGTCCGCTCTGATACGAAAATGAAACAACCCGACTAAAATAGAAGAAAACCCGAGACTAGGGAAAAATTTTTTACGTTCCAAACGTTCACAAGGAAATCGGGATAGGAGTCGGGATAAAATAAAACAAACTGGAAGCCGAGGGAGCAGAAAACCGACCAGAGAAAGAGAAGACCGGGTCAGAATGCCACTCGCTGGCAAGACCCAACTTCGGTTTAACGCAAGGCAGCAGAAGTCGCTTAAGCGAGCATCTACTCGCTGGAGCGATTCCCCATTCGCTTAAGCGAACCTATGCACTCGGCATATCACTCAGAATCGGGACCACGTTCACTCGGGAACGGTCCCCTTCGGGTCATGCTTCACCCGGTAAACTCTTAGCCAGATCCTTATCTCTATTTAAGAAGGTCACAGACATGCTTCATTCAGAAGTGTCTTAATCTCCACTCGGGAAATGATTCCCTCGGTTATTCCACTCGGGATCTATAAGCTTTCCCTCACACGGAAGTATTTTCCCCAGACCCATACCACTCGGTGTATTTCAACCTCAATTCACTCGGAGGTGTTTTACCCATTCTTCACTCGGTATATTTTAATCTTCCTCACTCGGAGAATACTTTACTAGGTCAAGTCTCACTTAAAAGATTTTATAACCTCATCCACTCGAAGTCTATATAGTATGTCTCACTCGGAAGAGTTCCATCGACTAGGTTCCACTCGGCAAATACCTTGACCTTCTATCCCTCGGAAATGATCTCCTTAATCGAGTTCCACTCAGAATTACTCTAACCCCTCTTCACTCGGAACATACAACCTATTCACTCGGAATATACAGCCTTATTCACTCAGAATATACAACCTTATTCACTCGGAATATACCACCTTATTCACTCTGAATATACAACCTTATTCACTCGGAATATACAGCCTTATTCACTCAGAACCATTTTAACCGTTCTTACTTCGGTCAATTCTCACTCGGGAGTATTAAACCTTCCTTCCCTCGGAAGAGGTTATCCCAGCTATATTTCACTCGGCATCTATTCTTCCCTCGAAAGAAGTCCCTTCGTATACATTTCTCTCGGAACCATTTTAAGCCTTCACCACTCGAAAAAAGGCCCACTCACTATAGCCACACCTGGAAACGGCTCTCCCAACAATATCCCACTCGGAACTTATTGACTTAGCATTATTCTTTCGACACCACTTCCCAATCGATACAAGTAACACCATATCAATGTAAAATATATATATATATATATATATATATGTATACTTGTTCACAACTCCGATAGCCAATCCGAGTAAATAAATACGTTCAAACAACGTATTACATGAGAGCCGGCCAAGGCTACATTAGACTATATACAATATGTACAATATGTACACTGCAGTAGTATAATTACTCATCACTCGGACTTGAGGCTTTCTCGTCATTCACCAGTCCGACCTACATATACTGAAAATATAGCCACAGTAGGGGTGAGCATTTTACATATTAAATGACAGTTATTGACTCGGATTAATCCTCAAATTCTCCATCATGCAATTACATATCTCAATCAACAATAATATACACTGCCATCCAATATGGATATTCACACAACATCATCCGATCGGAATTATTCAATTCACTCAGGGCTATATAATTCGCATTATTCTCAATATCATATATTCACAACCAATCATCACATTGCACTCGGTAACAGTATCAATATACGTGCATTCATCCAGTCGGAATTCACTCAAGTCATCCAAGACTACATCAATCATGTTATTCTCAATAACAATGCACCAATACACATGCATGCGGATCCGACTTAAACAATAATTTCAGTTACAGATTCCTTCCCGGCCCCAGTCCATTAGCCCTTCCCGCGTGATACCGGTCACCTCGTGACGTCTCGAGACTTAACTCTAGCTCCATCGGCTATCACGGGCTCTCACAGGATCTGGCCCAAGAATCTGTAGCTAGAAATCATCACATAGGGTTCTTGACCTTCCACGGGTCACCCTTTTTCCATATATGCAACCTTATGCATTTCACAACAAGCATCCCATGCTTATTCAGATAATATCCCACACGGGAATCGATAAACAGTTCACACATATGCACTCGGCATTCGAAATGTCAGTAACATGCATCTCATGCATTTAAATATAAAATTACTCTCTGGAATCAGCATAGCAGAGTCATACATATACGCTCGGCTTTCTCATTAACAGTCACAAGCATCTCATGCATTTATATAAAATCACAACAGAACCAGCACAACATTTTCACACCACATGCATTCGGTATTCACACTAGTTCACAGCACATGCACTCAGTATTCACAATAATATCCACATACATCACATGCAAGTGAACATGCATCCATGGACGGAAATCAAGACAACATTACACAGATCTCAGCTATCACAAATCCGGGCGTTTCATGCACTATTACTCAATCACAACACATCAATCAACACATTTCAAGCATAACACAACACATTAAGAAAATTCACCCGGAACCCGTCCATAAACCATGCATTTGAGATGTAAATCAGCCCCCTACTTGGAATGAAGATTCCAGAAGCTCCTCGAGCTCTCAACTCCGATCGGTTGCTCTCCGATCGCTCCATTGGTCACTCGTTCTCAATAGAACGACCCTGCTTCCAGTCGTCCAACACAGTACTCTGCTTTGAAGGAACCCCGAGCCGTTCGCACTCTCGAACAGCTCTGTCTCCAAGACACCCACGCTCTGCATGCAAGAACAGCGGGGGATCCCAAGCCTCCAAGACCCAACGCTGTTCTCCCTCTCGGTCCAGTGGAGGATTCCAAAAGCTGTTCCCTCACTCGAACAGTCCAGTCCTCACCAACAATGGAGGACTTCAAGACTTCAGGCACCCAACGCTGTCCCCACTTCCCACTCGAGGTTCTACTCATCGTTCGAGTGGAAGAAGAAGAAGGAGAAGGGGACGAAGAACAGCAGAAGAAGAAAGCTGGTTGCATGCACGAAGGGAAGAAGTGCTCACTCTCTCCATCTTTTCCCAACAGCGTGAAAAAATGAGTGAGAGGGAGGACCGAAGCCCTTTATACCACCAAGAGGGCACATGCGTCATTTTCCTGGCATTATTATTATTATTCAGCCATTAGCTTAATCGGCAATTAATCTGAATTAACCATTAATCTTAATCGGTAATTAAATCTAAATCAGGATGTTACATATATATAATAGAGAATGTATATTATGAGAAAAGTCTTTTTTAAGTAAGAGTAAGAAAAACAAATCTACACCGTACAACTATATATAGATGATCATGATTAAAAAGTTTTAACAATAACATAATCACTTAAAAGTTTTTAAAACACACACATAATTAATATATTTTAATCTCAACTATCTAATGATTCAAAATTACTTCTTTCACTCTTACCTAAAAAGATCTTTCTCATAACATGTATTATCCGTATATAATAGGTGGTGTATGTTTTAATCCAGTTAACAGTTATTATAATTATAAATTTTAAAAAAGCAATATAACCCATCCAAGATATGGTAGGCTTACTCGTACGAATATATTTTCAATATAAAATTTGTTATTGATCCAATCTTAAATTAATAGATCAGCGAAAATATTCATTGATTTATGTTATACTAATCGTATTCAAAATAATATCTAATATAATTTTTAATTGATTACTATTACAAAAACTTTTACTGTATTGGTATTTGTTTAACTAAAGAAGATGTCTTTCATTCCTACTTTACCAAAAAAAAAAATTACTAAAAAGATATCTATCCAAAATAGTGCCGAGAGTTGGTAAGGTGGCTTTATTAATTTACGATCTCAACTGCCTCCCAACCTCACCTCTCGATTTTAAATAAACAAAAGGGAATATTTTTTCTATATATAGGCATACAGTATAAAGTATCGAATATTATTAAATAAATTCTATTTAAATTCATTCTTTTAAAAATAAATAATTTATAATATTTTATCTCATGCTAAGGAGGAAACTTAACCAGAGTACGTTATCAAAACTAAGTCGAATTGATTGATTCAATAAGTTGAGTAAGGCTGAGATAAAAGGTTAACTAACTCATTACAACTTCTTTTATCTTTATTTATTCTTATCACTTCCTTGCATTCAAATCCAACTCTATTTATTCGCCTAAAATTCAAAGAGCATTAGTAGCAAATGCTTATGATTATACTCTTTGTAGGTTTGACACTTGAGGTCTAAAATATCTCTTGCACTACTCTGATATGTGCGCTTCCCCATAGGCCCAATATATCTAATGAGGAAACTCAACAAGAGCATGTTATCAAAACTGAATCGAATTAATTGATTCGATAAGTTGAGTTGTTAATTTGTTAAATGGTCGATCATAATTAATTCTTTTATTATAATTGGTTCAACTATATTTTAATTTCTAATTTAACCATAATTTATTTTAACTTGTTTTCTTATAGTTAAATGACAGATTGGATTTTTTTTGTCAACTGAATTGAAATCAATCCAAACAAATTTAAAACTAACTATAGTCGAATTGGGATTAGATATCTTATAAGCAATTTCAAATACTTTACTATTCACCAACCTAAATATATGTTAATTGTTTATTATCTTTTTATGTTTCACAACATACTCTTAAACTTCACTTAAGAACTACTATAATTTCACTTCTTCTAAAACTAAAAAATATAACTTTCTTTTCTCACTTTAAAATTTTAAATTGACTTTAAATTCGGTTATTTTATTTTAAATATTAAATATTGAACATGAGTTTAGTTTCAAGACCTTTTTGGTTTTTAATGTTGTTTGTTAAAGTATATTTATAATATTTGATCATGAATTTAAGATTTATTTATATTATTTGTTTCTATTTTCAATAATTATAATATTAAATTTTTCTAGAATTTTTAATTTTTAATGATTATAAGTTAATCAAATATCTGATCATCTAATTCAAATCAATTTAATTTAGGTCAAATTAGATTAAATTAATATTTCAAAAAACCATAAATAAATCCAATTGAAACAAATTAAATTAATTAATTTATTTATAAAAATTCAACCTATCTCGATCCTTGTTTAGCTTGTTGACCGATTTGATGTTCTAGGGCCTTAATGAAAAGTGTGAGTTCCCGTGGTCTGTTCCACGTGGGGCCATCACATGGATTCAGTTGAAGATGAAAGTCCAAAAGCGTGAGCACAAAAGAAAATCGGAATCAGAATCAGCATCAGCTTCGCTATCTCTTACAAATCCATTTTTAACTTGTACTATCTTTTTCCTTTTAGGTTTAGTTCGTTCGTTTATTTATGCATATATAGAGAGAGAAACTGTAGTTGACTTTTGGTGTATCGTTCCCCACCTCCGTTTCTATCGGGGACACCAAACCTTGAAACGCTATCACTCAGGTAACTCTTTAGTTGCCCTTTCCATGTTTTCTCCGAATAGTGTCAATTCCAATCTACATTTCCTCCTATGTTTTCTCTGCCTTTAAAAATCATTTTGCCATTTATATTAATCTTCTTTTGATTTTCATATCTAAACGCTCGATATGAATTATCCTATTATCAATTTCGATATTAACTTGTATTATCCACAACTATTGGGTTATGTTATTTATGTTTTTATTATAGATTATAGATGGGTGATTGGCTAGACTTTAGGTTTAGGGTCATGGTTCGGTTTATTTAATCTCTTGCATTTGTGGTTAAATCGTGATTGAAATTTGAACACTATAATTAATGTTTGAAATTTTAAATACAAAAAATAAAAAACTGGATCTAAGTCCAGCTAGTTCAACCAGCTTTTAAATTTGGGAAAATTGTGATTTTTGAATTTTTTTCTCGACAGTGGTATTATACCTTGGGAGTGTATTGCGTTTTTTTTTTTTAAAAAGAACTTCACCCTGAAGGGGACACCTGTGAACTTCAGAATATCTGGTGTATATTGGATTTTTAACTGTTTAACATATTTTTCATGTGTCCTTGGATGCTGTTACCTTGAATCATGTAATTTTTTTATGAATTTTGTACCAATAAGTGTGATATGTAACAAGAATTTACTGAATGCCAGCCTTTTATTGTGTCTGATATGATATGATATGATTAATGTTGAAAATAGAACTTTGTTCTCTAGTTTACATAGTTAATAATGGAATGGCCTAACTAGTATTATTTATTTGTACTGTTTTATTTAATTTAATTTTCATTTTATAAGATGAACTAAAATCCTGGACTTGCCCTTCTAGAGAGGACTTCAGAAAACTACAGTCTCAGTCCAATGGTTAGTTAGTTAGTCTTATAGTGATGCTTGTTGGGATATCTAATCAAAGGCGAAAATATGACACGTGTGTGTCCTGTGCTATGTATCTTGCATATCCATATTCAAATTTGAAGTAGTATCTAGTCAAAGACAAAAATATGACATTAGTATTACACATTTTGATGAGCTGCAATAATAGGCTAACAAGTGATTTGTTGTTCCTGAAGTTTGTTGTGCTCTGCCTGCCAGGCCTAAATTGTTCGAGACCTTGTTAGAATCCAATTTGCATGGTGTGGGATTTGAGAGTCCCACATCAGAAGTATGGGAATCTGGTGCGGGGTTTGTAATATGGTTCTTCCTGGGGTCTCATGAGACCTGAACTGGGCAGAAGCTAAGGTCTTGTCTGGCAAGAACTTTTGTGTGACTGCAGTAGATGACTTTTGTTGCCTATATGAGAAACTGGCTTAGGATGACATGTGAAGTAAAATATTAGGATTTCAGGAAGAAAATTGTAGTAAAGGCCTGTAATGGCAATGTATTTGTAGTTTGAGTATCGAGTAGGGCTATTGGCACCCTAAATTGTTTTTTCAATGTCGATCCACATTGACTACTTTAAATTGCAATTTTAAATTTCCCTCTAAATGTGAATAAAAAATAAGAATATGATTATTTATTAATCAGGTCCATTTAGAAGAAATGTAATTCTAAATCTATGTTTAATTGGTAGGGAGTGTGTACATGCATTTAGAATGCTAATAGTTCATCCTTATAAATCTAAAGTTTCTTGATGTAAAGTTTTAATGCCACTTTCCTGTGTTTTGGGATATTTGGGTAATCCAATTTGCTTTTAGTTGCATAAGATATACCTTTCTAGTTGTAAATAAACAAATTTCAACCCTTAAATGTCAAGCATCAAAAGTATTATTCCATTTCAAATCATATTGAACTGATTCTATATTTATACGAACTGCACCCTGTAATCCATTTTCATCCATGTCAACAGGTATACTTTGATAGATTGTGTTATTTTTTTAGTATTAGTTGATAACAGCTGCCCAAGGCGATGACTAGCTACACAATGAAGCTTGTCTTATTTGGTTTTGTCATGTCAGGCTTCCTGGTAGGGTTGGAATTAGGATAATTGGTAACCAGATTGGGGTGCTTATATATATATGTGTGTGCGTGTGTGGATAACATTTTCAGCTTTGACGCCTTAGACTCCTCACACCTCTCCCTTCCAACAAAAAAGAAAGCATGAACATTTCAAAATAGTACCGACCTGTGTCTGTGATCAATATGTCTATGATGAGTTATACTCACTTCCAATGTTTTTTATTTTGATTTAAAATTTGTGTTTTATGTTAATTTTATACTAATTTTATATATTGTATGATAGCAATGCCAGCTTCTATAATTTTAAAATTTATCATACCCTTAATTCTTGTCATTTGTGGTTTGTATCTGTATCCATGTTTTCTAGGTTTATATAAATTGAAAATTTTATTATTTAATTTTAAAATCAACCTGCAATATATATTTTAATAGATAATATAACTAACCTAAGTGACTATAAAAAATGCCGACATTTCTACAAAAAAAGAAAAGAAATCAAGGTAAAAACTATCTCCTGTGAACTCACTACTGGCCTCATGAAAGTTTAACTGGTAGGAATGGTATGAAATTTTGTTGACTTTAAAGTAAGTCGTTACACCTTGTAATTATATAAAAAATGAAAATTACTGCCCTTCTTCATAATGAGCTGTCATATTAAAATATAGCTTTTTGCTTGGCTCTCTGTTATGCTGTGATTATTTAGAAGATGAGTGATTTCTTATATAGTTGGTATTGACTTCTGCCATATTGACTTTTAGAGTCACTACTTTGACCAAAATGAGTAGGGATCCAAAGAAAGCTGCCTCTAATGGTCAGGAGAAAATGTTAGCCTCACAAGAACAGCAGGCGAAGGTATGTCCAGTAATTTTGCTTTTCTGTTGTATACTTGTATTTATAATAATCTCACCTTGTTCCAAGATCTGGCACTTGTAAAAGACCAACCTGTAATGTTTTGAGAAAAGGAGCATTGTATTGGAGCCTATAATAATTTGCTTCCTTCTAGATCAATGAGGTGAGAAGGTTAATTGGGCCACTGTCTGGTAAGGCATCCATTTATTGTTCAGATGCATCCATCTCGAGATATTTAAGGGCGCGGAATTGGAACGTCAAGAAGGCTACTAAAATGTTGAAGCAGAGCTTGAAATGGAGACAGGAATACAAACCAGAAGAGATCCGCTGGGTGAGTGGCCACCTTTCTTCATTTTTCCATTTCACTTTTGAAACATAAATAAAAGGGATGCGTCCTTCCTTGTTTCTAGTTTTGTGTCTTTGATTGGGTATCCTTGTAAGCAAAGCTGTGAGACTAGCCCGTTGGTTGGGGTGATGGTTAGTTCAAGATCTTTCTCTATAACCAGGTTAAGTTGTGTGTATTTATTCTGCACCTATTCCCTTGTCCATGCCCCTTTCTTAGGAGAAGTAAGGGTTGGCCTGAGTAAGTGAAAAAGTTCTTTATCGGATCCATTTGCCCAGTTTGACTATATCTGATAAATATTTTACCTGAACTGAACTACCCCGACTGAATATCATATTATGTTAAGACATATTAACTAACTTCTTTTGACCCGTTATACCGACTATCTGGAATGTTTGGGATCTGGACATTTAGGTAAACCCATCTCACTTTCTGGAATCATCTTCTGATAAAAGTGGTTTAACATTTTTTATTGATGCAGGAAGATGTGGCTCACGAAGCAGAGACAGGAAAGATCTATAGAACAAATTATGTTGACAAGCATGGGAGAACAGTCCTTGTAATGAGACCTAGTCGCCAGGTATCTTCATAAAATCACTTCTAACCTCTAGTGTGTTTAACTTGGATCTGTAGGGCTATAACAAGTGAAAATAGAATAATGAGAAGGAAGGGTGTATTTAAACATTTTTCCAAACTACCTAGTCAGGTTTTGTTTTTACCATTTTGACTCATACAAAGCACTCTTTCTCCTGCTTTGATGTCAGATATTATATCTGCATTACTGGTTTGAATCTTATTTATTATTGATCTTGTAGAGGAATGTTATCCATGTTTCTAGTTATTTCTTTATTTTAAGTGCAGAACTCAAAGTCAACGAAAGGACAAATTAAATACTTGGTATACTGTATGGAGAATGCAATTTTAAACCTTCCACCAGATCAGGAACAAATGGTCTGGCTGATTGACTTCCAGGGTTTCAATATGTCACACATATCAATCAAGGTGACGCGTGACACTGCCCATGTATTGCAAGAACATTATCCTGAACGGCTGGGTTTGGCAATACTGTATAATGCACCCAAGTTTTTTGAACCATTCTTCATGGTAAATAAATGAAAGTTTTCCATTCTCAGACTTCATGCTTCAGTTTTCTGCCAGTGTTTATCTGTATTTGACTTTATGAAGTGTTAAACGAAATCATAAGTTGATGATGTGATGCTGTTTATTTTATAGATACTATGCATGCCAGAATGAACTGAAAAATGAATTTCATTCTACAGGAACAATGTTTCAAGTATATTTAAGCCACTTGAACTTGGTCCAGAGTTATTGTTTTGAGTTCAAACTTCTTTCTTTCTTTTCTTGTTTTCCCTATATGTGTGTTTGTCATTCACCGGGACCAAGTTTAGAACTCTCTACATTTGATTTTTTATATTTTCAAACCTTATCAATTAATATATAATGAAATAGCAAGGAACCTCATAAGTCGAAGTACTCAATTCATTTACCTATCACTATGCCTCTTACTTGTGAATCTGCTTCTTGGCTTCTACAATTGCATAGTTTATGGTTTTTGCCTCCTTACATACCAGTAAATTTATTTTTACCTGCTAATAATTCTTATCAATTTTGTACCATTGTGTGATGACAAAATTTGTATTCCTGCAGATGGTAAAGCCCCTATTAGAGCCCAAGACATATAACAAAGTCAAGTTTGGTTACTCTGATGACCAAAACACTAGAAAGCTTATGGAGGATTTGTTTGATTTTGACCTTCTTGAAGCTGCATTCGGCGGGAAAGATGATACCGGATTTGACATTAGTAAATATGCTGAGAGAATGAAAGAGGATGACAAGAAGATTCCCTCTTTCTGGACAAGGGAAAACACAGCATCATCAGTCCCAAACCTTGCTCATTCTTTAGATTCAATTAGGTTAGACTCAGACTCTGATGCTTCTGACAATGAGAAAATAGACTCTTCCTCTGACCACAGGGTGGATACAAGCATCATTAACCCTGATGAGAATATCTTGGTTAATGAAGATGAAAGAAATGTTAGTGCAGATGTGCATTAGAATGAGAAGTTACATAGTTATACATACCTCAGGCCCTTGAAATAATTTACTGGCACTGAGGTAACGCTATGCTCTGATATTCTTGTTTTAAAGTTAGAACCGACAGACTTTTTGTTAACTTGATGTTGGATTTATGATGACACGTGATTTCACTTTGTGAATTCAAGCTTTTAACCATTAAAATGGGCATGGAATGCTTGCTTCAGCATCCAGCAGTGTTTAGCTGATGGTGTGGTCAACAATGTTTTGTGGTTGTTGCTAACTAATTATATAGCAAGAAGCCGATTCATCACACCCTTCACCCATCGTTCTACTTGTCTAACGATGTAGGGTTTCGTGTTTATTAAGTCGCTGTATTTGCACTTTAGCCTGTGTTTCTGTCTTAGGAACGAAATCTTCTGGCTCCTATTTTTGTCTGTCAGGGTGCGTGTCCCACCAATTAAAATTAAGTATGTCATTGGTGTAAAAAGGTATTTCTGAACATTGGTTATTAATATAATCAGAGTAAGTAAAATTCAACTATATTAATAATTGGTTCATCCTGAATGGTAAAGATCATATATGTATGTTTAAATATGACCTATATTTAAAAGTTTAAAGAGTTGTTTAGCTAAACAATTCTACAAAATATTCATATCCAGTTGGGATGCTTATATCCATAAAAAATTCATAAACAACTCTTTTTGAGTCAAGCAACTAAAATTGCTTTTAACTCTTGTTTCTACTCGATGCGGTTATTAAGAAAAAGGATGAGGTGGTGATACTGCATCTTTCATGTTGCTTCCACGAGCAAGTGAGGAAACAAATTTATGGATCCAACATCAAAAATTTTATGGAAAAAGTGTGGTTAGAAAAAATAAAGGTACGGTTTCAGAATCAAATATTTTATGGGAAAAAAGTGTAGTTAGAATGTGCTTCGATAATTATTCTGTTAAATAAAAAAAATTTAAATCAGAAAAAATAAAAAAGATGATTTAAAACATTAGAGATTTATATTTTGTACTTTAAGCAACTTACATGAAAACAATTAAGATTGATAAATATGAACGGTTAAGATTCTTTTTTCCTTTTTAATCATATGAATCCTCCACTGAATTTTCTGTGAGAATTTTTTTTATTCTTAATACTCTAACCCCATACTTTGTTTAAGGGTAATCAAGTATATACTACTTGAACCCTCTAATCTGTTAATACAAGGATTTGTAAAAAAGATAAAGGTTAAACATCAATTTGAGATGGAATTAAAGTTTGTAAAATAAGTAATAAGTTTAAATATTAATTTACACAAAATTAAAGTTTACAATGTACCACAAATTTCACATTACAACTCATTTAAATTTAAAGTAATAGACATGAAAGTATCTCTATAAGATTCAATGTAAACGTTTCTTTAATAATGGCCACACATGGAAGCATATAGCCCTTCATGATACGAGAACAACACTGGAGTGCAGCATGGATCCTAATCCACTAGTTCGAAACTGTACTAAGCACCCACAAGACATGCTTAGATTTTCATGCAGACTAACTCTCAACAATGATAACATCTTAAATCTCAAAAAAACATATGATAACATCTTTTTCCTTTCCCCTTATTAACTCTGCTATACTGCTGATTCGTGATGTATTCCCTGAAACAAAAATAAAATAATAATAAAAGAAAAAGCAATGCACACTAAGAGAGAAGCATAACAGAAGAAAGTAAGTGCATACCCGTTACCTAACATAAAAAAATACATTATTGGAACATATCATCCAACCTCTGCCTGTAAAGAGCCAAACTCTGTGACCAAGTAAATAACTCTGTCATTGCCTTGGGACTTGGTTAACAAGATTTGAGGAATGAAGAATGAAACTAAATTTAAACATCTTAACCAATTCACAAGAGATAAGCTAGTAAATTTAAACAATAGCTACCAATAATTAACCATTTTGAAGTTATATTCATTCTATCTTTTTGTTGTGGAAATGCAAGTCCAATTTCATCCTTCAAAGGTAACATAAATCAGTTCTTAAATCAAAACATCTAGAATGATAAAAGAATCATCATCATAGAAGGTAGAATGAAATTAATATAACAGTAACAAGGATATACATACATACCCTAGTATAGGCATAAACTCCAGCCTCAGTTGGTCCTATTGGGCTCCCCCTCCTAATGAATCTTCCTTCTTTGAAAATATAGAGCATTGGAATTCCAGTTGATAATTCTAAACTAATAACCTGTCAAATTTTCAAATAAAAAAAGGAAAGGAAAAGAAAAGAAAAGGAGAGAAAAATCATGATTATTGATGTGTGTGAGACATACAAGTCATGATAACTCTGAATACTTCAATCACCTCTTGGGAAGTTAGTTTGTCCAGATACATTATAATGGATCTTAGTGAATTCCCATGAGCTGCAATCATAACATTCTTTCCTGATAAAAGTTGAGGTTCAATCTGCAGTATAATGTCAATTGAATCAATTCTGTATAGATGTTATACAAACACTTCAGCCATCAAAGACTTCGATTTATGTTACTACTACCAACATCAACATGCCAGCAATTTAGCCCAAAAACATATATTGATCTACATAAATAGTTACATACTGCCAACTCACAATACTGCAACATAACATACTTCCACGCACGCAGATGTATGTGCACATGCACACAACATTGATCTATGGAGTAGAGAAGATCATCTGTTGTAATACCAATTGTCTGGAAGCCTAAATATCAATTTTTAGCATACATAATACTGACTTATTAACTATTATGAGTTTTTTTTACTAATTTTTTTCATCATTCGGAATGGCGGTAAAGGGGGAGAGAATAAGCATCAAGAAATGGGAAAACCAGGGTTCGAACTAGGCCCTAACAGTTTACGTTCACGCCTCAAAGCGGACATTATTTTAATGAAAGAACATGGAGAATGTTATAGCATAAAAGAAAAGAACCACATACTTGATCTCTAAAATAGGCAACTGCCCTTTGAGCACACATTTCCAAACTTTCACCGTTAGGGGGAGGTATGTCATAACTTCGGCGCCACTCATGGACTTGCTCTTTCCCAAATTTCTCTGCTGTTTCTTGCTTATTGAGACCCTGTAGTTTCCCATACCTGAAACAATAACAAGTATGGCATATAGATTATATGTTGTAAACAGGGTTGTATAGCAGGAGTCTCGAACATTGAAAGTAGGGGAAAATTTTACTACATTCTTTCATTCAATTGCCAAGCTGCTGTGACTGGAATAGATTGCTTTTTTGTATCTTCACTAAAAATTTGACTCCAGTCCCTTGCTTGTTCACTCTCATTGTGCATTACAATTGGCACCTGCAGGAGGAAGGTTGGTCACTAAGTTTGGAAAATGGCATTCAAATACTTCTATGTTCATTCCAAAACTAATGTCTTTTAAGGTTAATGCATACAAATTAAGAAATTATTAATTGTGATCTATATATTGACTTAATCACCCTTGTTTAATTCTCTCTTAATTCATTTAGTTAGTTGAGACAATTTTTAATGGAGATAGTACATTGAAGCAAATGATATTCTTTCTTTAAGTAGTGTGCACTACAGACTACACCTCAGCATCAATATAGATCACAAAGCCGATCTATTTTTCTATTCTTTTCAGGATTATGGTACCCTTATGAAAAGAGTTCACTTCCTCTGTCTTCACAGTTAAGCACTAACTTTTTCAAGCTTGTCAATCATGCTTACAAATATGTTCCAAATTTTTTATTCACAGATCTTCTAAGATAGTTATCAATTCATGTTACCTTCCTACGACGGTGCTGCGTCATGGCAAGCATCGCTGTCATTTGTGCACGAATCAAAGCAGATGTAAATATGAGATCCACAGGAATACTACTAATTCTTTTGCCAGCTTCAATCGCCTCATCTATACCCTTCTTGCTTAGTGGCACATCAACACAACCTGTGAACAAGTTCTTTTCATTCCACAGGGACTCGCCATGTCGAATAAGGATCAAAGCAGTCTCATCTGAGTAGTAGTAAATTGAATAGCAGTTAGATAACATCAGATGGTGACAAGTTCAGCACCTTGAAGGTGGCAATCACCAAGAACTTGGTGAATCCAACTTCAATATGCAATCCCTATCTACATGCTTTGACACAGAAAGATATCAAACAAAAATGAATGTTACACTTACTTGATTTCTTGTGAGTGTCTCTATCACTAGTATTGCTTCTTGAAGAGGTCAAAACTGTGGCAACCACTGATGTTTGAGATGCCGAAGATCGAATTACACTACAACCCCTCCATGACAGATAATTACTTCTTACCAGTCTTAATAAATTGTTCTCAAGCTTTTGCTGATGAGTAAAATTGTTAAAGTAAGAATGAGATTGAAGGGCTCCAACAGCATTGTAATATACCCCAGCAGCCATTCTCTGAATATTGAAAACAAACAATTGCATAAGGCAAGCAAAACTACTGAATGCTAGTCATTTTAAACTTAACACAAAGTGCATCATGCATGTAGAGATTTATTTGTCCATTAAATCATCAAGATGTACCCTCAAAGTTTGAACCAATGAAACAAGAAACACAACAAGCGATCACAAACAGGGTTATATAAGGTTCGCCCAGTGGTCGGGAGAATGGTGAAGGGAATGAAGGACGGAGAGGTTGCTAGTTCGAATCACCCGTTAACTTTCTAAAAGAAAACTAACAATTAATTAAAAAAACAAGCGCACGCAAACTAAGAAGACATGTTTTGATTAACAATGCCAAAAGTAACAGGAAAAATAAAGAGACATAAAAATAAAGAAGCAAACTTTAGGAAATTAAAACACCCCTCACTATTTTTTATTTTTTTTTTGCAGATCTATGAAGATGACCACAAAAATCATGAAGAACCCAAATAAAGCATATATATTCAGGGGGGAATTATATTAATAAAAACTGTTATTCCAAATGAAAGTGAATCACAGTACCTATAGGGAGTAGCTGAAGAAAACAGCAAGATGAATATATATAATCGTATATACTCTTATAGTTGAAAGTGAAAGTGGAAAAAAGTAAGCACGAAAATATATGAAAGTGGTTTGTTTATATAAGGGTGGTGGCGAAAATAACGAGGTGGTGAAGGAGGCATTGCATAGTAAAGGAAGTTAAAGAAAATACAGCCTTCACTCCAACGTTCAACCATCTACTAAGTAACATGTGAATGAAAAAGATGTCGATTATTCAGAGGGAAAAGAAGTGAATAAATAACATTGGTACTTGATAGTAGAATTTCTTACAACTCAAACTTGAACTGCAGAAGAGTGAATAATGACAGAGAAGAGAATAAGAAACTGTTTGATTTGGTTTGTACCCAAAAGTCACATTCAAACAGCGAACGACAATTTATGTTGTTGTTCGATAAAAACAAAAGAGTGAGTGGTGCCACAAACGCGATCCTCAAGCCTTTTAACTTCACTCTCCCAACCTACCACATCACCAGTTTTTTCTGCTCCGCGTCTCTATTAAATACAGAATATGCTTGCAACTTGAATTTAAAGTTTTTCTTTTGATAAAGATTTAAAATTTTAAATATGATACGTGTATTACAAATTATTTTTATATATTTTTTAAGAAGTTGAATTAAAACCCCTAATTTTTTAAAACCAAATTGAAATATCCAGTTTATATTAATTTAGTCAAAACTTTTTATGAATTCTACAAAGAACTCATTTGAACACACAATAACTTATCTCAAATGACAAAATACTTCCATTTTATGAATTAGCCAGAGTTACATTTTTAGTAACTAAATTTAAAATGGCTTAAAGCTAAATTTAGCCCCTAAGAAATTTTTAATTTTGTAAAAACCTCCTATAATGATTTTTCCCAGTTTAAGACCCCTCTAATATTTTATTTAGTAGTATTAAACGCCTACTTTTAAAAAGTGCTAAGGTGGAGCGTGTCTTTTTGCCACTGGCTTCACACATGGCATGTGACTCAGCCTCACAATGCTGACTAGGTTTAAATAGAGAATTAATTAAGATTAGTGAGGAATAATTGAGGTTAATTACAATTATTTAATATTTGTAACCCTCAATCCAATTTCACAAAACCCACTTCCTAACCGGCGGAGACCCTTCCCTCCCTGATCCCTCTAACAGCCCCTTTGAGGACCATCATGGTGAAGAAGAAAAAAAAATCATAATCATTCAGCAGCAGCAAATGTAAATGCCAACCAATCAAGAAGAAATTAAATCAAAACATGGTGTCGGGTACTGCATAACAGAGCAAAGGAGTATTTTATTTATTCACTCAATCAGAAATTAAATCAATCAACAAAACAGAGCAGAACTCCCGAGTCACGCGTGGTGGTCTGGTCGGAGGAGATGACGGAAAAAAAAGGGAAAAGAAACGAAGAAGAAGACCTGCGTTTTTTATTTGAGGAGATGAGAGACGACGGAGAAGGAAGAGAAGAAAGACAGAGATGACGGAGGGAGAAGAAACATACCTGCGTTCAGAGATGAAGAGAGACGCCGGAGAAGATGACCGTGAAACAGCACGACGGAGACCAGCAGAGACGACGAAGGTGAGGTTTTGTGAAATTGGATTGAGGGTTACAAATATTAAATAATTGTAATTAACCTCAATTATTCCCTCACTAATCTTAATTAATTCTCTATTTAAACTTAGTCAGCATTGTGAGGCTGAGTCACATGCCATGTGTGAAGTCAGTGGCAAAAAGACAGGCTCCACCTCAGCACTTTTTAAAAGTAGGCGTTTAATACTACTAAATAAAATATTAGAGAGGTCTTAAACTGGAAAAAATCATTATATAGGGTTTTTACAAAATTAAAAATTTCTTAGGGGCTAAATTTACCTTTAAACCATTTAAAATTTTAAATAACATGAACGAAAAAAAAAAACTAGCACATAAGCACCAAAACATATATTTAACCAGAAAATCGATTATAATAATTAGGGTAGACTAGATTTGGTCGATTTTCACGCCTAATGAAAATTTTCATCCGATTTCTACTTCTTTTATTAGTTCTTTTGTTGTAATATATCGAGAAAAAGAATACTAAGTTATTGAAATGTATAAATTAATAACAAAGTTTTCGGTTTTGTATGCAACTGCGTACATGACAAGAGTTAGGTGTAATTATTTAGGTGGTGATGATATTATGTTTCAGTCAAAACCAACATAACAAATAAGTAATTGCATCTTAAAGTATTTTTTGTTGTTGAAAATTACATCTTAAACACTGGTAATTGTTTGAGCTATTAAAAGGTGAAACCCATACCATACCACATAAGTAATTAGATCTGTTCTAAAAAAAAAGAAATAATTACATCTATATTTTGTCCTTGCTTATCCTTTAGTTCACCTTTTAAATTAATTTTTAAGAAAATCTTCAATAAATTTGTTATAGTTATTAAAATTTTAAAAATATATATTTACATGTTGTAGCTATTAAAACTTTGAAATTCAGTATTTATTTAACTTGTTTTTTTTTCCCTTTCAAGTTCAACCAACTAATCATTATATATTACATATTTTAAAAATATAGTGTATAATTTAATGTCATTACATTCAATTGTCGTAAAAATCATATTTTATTCAATATTTTCTAAAGTTAACTTATTGAAAATTTAGTTTTTAATTAGTATATGTAGCATTTAAATTTAAGTGAAACATAAGGAAAATTAAATATGATAGTTAAAGAAAAATAAAGCTAAAAAAGGAAAATATGAACCACTCCAATTTATTTAAATATAATTAAAAGACTAATCATGGAAATAATTAATTATAAGGGTAAATTTATATAAATAAGTGATTGAATGATGTACACCACAAAATGGGTAAGTTACCTGGCAAAAGGTTATTCTTGCATGTGATCTCGGGTTCTAGCTGAAAAAAAAAACATCATTCCATGAGTTCTGTTGTTTTATATTTTCTTTTTACTGTCATTTTATACATAAAAACTAAATTGAAAGTCACTGGGCTTCTTTCTTGAATGAGCTTAGTTGATAATTAGTTTATAAGTGGTAAATTACATATGTAATTTTTCTCATAATAATTACACTAATAGTATTTTTAAAGAAATTTTTTCATATTGTATTTCTTATTCTGAAAGGTTATATAAGTTTAATAAACTTATTTTTTCTTGTAGGAATTGTCTTATAGACCAAAGAATATGTTAAAGAAAAGAAAAGAATAACATTTAAAATATAGTTTAAGATTTAGATCAAGAAACAAACAGTGGTGATGTTCATTTTCTTTTTGGGTGAGATGGTGTCATTCTATTTTATTTAAACAGATTAGTGACTTTTTCTTATTGGGGTTAAAAACCGATTAAATAATTAGAGCAACCCTTCGGCAAGTTTTAAGGTCAGATAATAATGATGCTAACCATAGCTTCTCCCTATCCGTCCCTCTTCTTATTTATCTCAATATTTTGTTTGTAATTAATTAGTTGAACAATATTGTTCGTACTCTCTCTTGACACATTTTTTAATTGACTTTCTTATCGTCAAAAATTAGTGAGTCTTCCATGAGGTGATGTCTATTATATAAGAAATGTTTTTAATATTTTTATACTAGAAGTGACATGATAAAGAATAAAAACAAACTTCTTTATTTGGGGTGATTTTTAAAGTTTATTTAGATTGTAAAAATGTTTCTGTTTTTAATTTTAATTATAAAATTGTCATTATGTCTCCTATTTTTTAAAATTTGTACTAAAAAAATAAAAACAAGAAACAAAAAAAAATTGTTTTTAGTGTTTTCTATGTAAAATTTTAGAAACAGGAAATAAGATGATAGTTTTGTTATACTGAAAGAAATTAAGAAATAAAAACAAAAAACATTTTCACAATCCAAATAGGGCTTTAGTTTTTAGTTTTTAAATTTTTAAAAATCAAAACTTAATTTTTTATTTTAGTTTCATATTTTAGTCTATATGGTTTTAAAATTTTTTAAAAGTTGTTGTAAAACTTTTATAATTATAATCAAAACTACTTTACATATAAATAATAACAACAACAATAACAACTGCAAATCCTTGAATTTTGGGGTAAATCACCAGACCCTAAACTCGCTTGTACGAGTGTTCCATTGTGTGTTTCAGTGAGTAAAACTCTGAAGGGAGCAACGATATGATTTGTCTGTATTGGATGACAGTAGTAATGTTTGGGCTTCGGCCAATTTTGTGGCTTGGTTCTATGAGTAAAGCTTCAAAGGGAGCAATTGTGAATTTTAGAAATATCTGCCAATGAGAAGAATAATGAGAAATAAAAAAATGATATTAGTAATAATAATTAATAAATGAATTTGGGGTAGCACGGTTACATAGACAAACATAAATTAATTTCTAAACGTCTGCGTGTCGTGCCGACACTCCGCATTTGTGCTCAGAGTTGAGTGTCAAATATTTTGGTAGACCCTGAGTAACAAGGAATGATATAGGGTTAGACCTATCGGTCAAAACCCATTGTGTAAATAATTCTTCTGAGATTCATCAAAACTCAGGAATTTATTTTCTATAGTTCTATTTGTTTTCGGTGTAGAAAATTTTACACATGTTTTGTTGTTTTCAATGTAACTATGTCTCCCGATATTGGAATCAAACAATTCTTGTCTCTAAACTTCCGTAACGAAATTCCCCATAATTTTTATGAAGAACTCAAAGGCTAATTCTGAGCCAATCATTCTCAGTTTTTAATTCTTCACGTTGCTTCCAAAATTTGCACGATGGCTAAACCTCTTTTTGTATTTTGACCATAACTTTCTCTACCATTATCAGAATCAAGTGATTCTTATCTCATAATTCTTATAATAAAATTCTCTACAATTCTTATGAAGACACCAAAGGTTAATTCCAAACATAGAAGTCTCAGTTTTTTCTACAAGTCATTATCTCTAAATTCACACACAACTTGGGTAGTGTTCATTATTTTAGCCATAACATTTGCTACCGTTATCGGAATAAGGTGATCTTTAACTCGTTGGAAAGAGAAGAAAAAGATCTACAACTTTCATGTTCATTATTTTGCCTAATTCTCAATAGAGATCATTCGTATTTTTGTGAAAAGATTAATGCAAAAATGCCACCTAGTAGCCTATGTGTCACTTTTTCATACACTCTTATTCCATGCACCACCAGGCCTTAACACCTAGCTTCCCACTAACCCAAGCAACTTCTGATTATTCTCTTTTCCTTTCCCAAGGCCATTACTATTTCCTCCTTAGTCACTTCATGTCTCAATTCCTTTTTCCAATGCCATCATCCTTCAATCTCTTCATTTCATTATGTCATCACCAAACTCCGCTCTTTTTTCATCTCCCTTGGTAGAATCACACATCCTCCCTTCTCTTCTCATTTCTTTTCTTTTCCAACCTCAAATCATGTGTCATCACCTCCACCATGTGCCATCATTTCTTTTCTTTATTTCTCTCTAGCTCCACTCGAGACCACCTCTCTCCCACCATGACCAAGACTTTTTTTTTTCAGCACCGTTGTTGCTCCCTTCACCATGCATGCAAGCTAGGAGTGCCACCACCTTGCATGTTTATCCTTGGAGGTCCTAGAAGCCATACATGGAAGAGTGTAAGGTATAAAGCTTAGTCTCTTTAATACTCCCTTTTTGGCTGAGAGCCTTCATGGCTAATTCTCTTGATTTTGCTTTTTGTTTTTCACCTATTGTCGTAACCTGGATCGCGACGGCACGGCGAACAAGAGAGAAAAGGGGTTGGAATGAAACAGGGAGTCGCCACCAACATTTTTATCCATAGGAAAAACATTGGAAAAAAACTAGGTTCAGTAAAGCACTGGTTAAAAATTGAGATTCAAGTTCGGGAGTCGGTTACGAGTAGGGAAGGTATTAGCACCCTACATCGCCTGTCCAAAACAGTACCAAGATTGAAAACGCGCAACATAAATAGCCTTACAAAAGATGGTTTATTTCTTCCCTTTCATTGTTGTATTTTTTATTTAAAAACGACAAAATGGAGTGAGAGAACTGTACAAACATAGAATGTCGAAGCGAGGTCAATGGGACATTTCATCCGGATTAAACTCGACTTCGATATGAGACAGAGAGAGGAAAAAAATGCTAATAAGGCGTCACGCCTAAATTATACATCCTCGAATAAAAAATAGGGATAGGAAAGAGATAAGCGGGACGTCTCGTCCTAAGTATCCCTTCCCTATGAATTATGGCGAGGCTTAAGCAAAAACTAAGGGGAAATCAACAAGACGTCACGTCTAAATTGATTTTCATGGAAGTAACCAAAAAAGAACATTTATGAAAGAAACATGAAAGTAAGGAAATAAATCAGCAAAAAGGAATAAGAGAGACGGGCCCGACAGGAATTGAGATCCTGCTCCTACGTATTGAATTATCAAGAAATCAGGGTTACGTAGTTCTGAATGTTGTTCTTTTAGGAAAAGGCTTGGGAAATGATGGTGGATGTCATTGAGACGGGGAACTCATACAAGGCGAAGTTCTTCGCACGTGTATGAATCCTAAAGAGGTTGTGTAGACGGGAGTGCTCCCGTACGACACTGTTTTAGAAAAGATTTGTTTCTTTTTTTTTAATTTTTATTTAGATTTGAAAGAAAGCATAGGAAGCAATTATTTTCTATAGTAAGTTCAGAAAACAGAAGAAAAATGAGCAAAAACTAAGGGGAAGAAGAGAAAACCATGTGAGAAAGAGGGAAAAAACCAAGTGAAAATGGGAAAAACCGAGTGGAAATGGAAGAAACCAAATAAAAAAATGAAATACCAAGTGAGAAAAGCATAAAACCGAGTGAGATTGAGGAAAACCGAGTAAAAATGGTAAAAACCGAGTGGAATGGGAAAATTCTGAGTGAAATTGAGGAAAACCGAGTGGTAATAGCAGAAACCGAGTGAAACAGTGAAAATTTGACTAAAACAGTAAAAATCTAAGTGAAACGGTGCAAAATCCGAGTGGAAATAAAGAAAACCGAATGGAAAGAGGATTACCGAGTGAGAAGTGGACTGCCGAGTGAGACTGACCGAGGAGAGGGATTCTGGACGGTGTGGAGCTGGCTTAGACGGTGTGGTGTGGGTTGAGGAGACGGATTGAAGTGACCGTGAGGTGTGTGTGTGTGGTTTGGTCCTTAGAGGGGGAGAGGAAAGGGAGAGAGGGTGTATGTAGAGTGAGAAGTGATGGAAGGAGAAGAAGAGAAGAATTGGTGTGAGAGAGAAGAGAGTACGAAGGGTTTTTTGGCAGAGTTTTCCTCCTCTGAAGCCTCTCCCTTGAATGCCCTCCCCCTTGCCTATTTATAGGCTGGTTTGAGTGGAAGGCCAGCTCAGGCTTCCACTTCCGAGTGGAATGCCAGCTCGGGCCTCCACTCAGAGTGAAGTGGGGGACAACGGCTGGGTGGGAATTTTTAATTCCCCCCACTTCCACCCTGTTTGCCACTTGTCTGCCACCCCCAGGATTCCTGGATCCACTTGGGTGGTGGAATCCAAGTCAGCACGGTCTAACAGGGGGACCTGGTGGGAATTCGAGTGAGAATGGAAGAATTCCGAGTGAGAATTATGGAAATCCGAGTGAAAAATGTTGGAAATCCGAGTGAGGATATTGAAATCCGAGTTAGAATGGTGAAATCCAAGTGATAACGGCTCGGATCAACCTCCCAATCAATATTCTTCTACACTGGGAGTCAATTCCGAGTGGAATGAGGCATTCCCCATAGAAGGCCGAGTGAGAATACTCCTTTCTGAGTGGTTTTACTCGGTTTATGGTTGCTGTGAGACATTCAATCGGAAACGAGTGAAAAAGCCTCGGAGCCGATTGAAAATTGATGAGAACGACTTGAATTGCCAGTCGGTTCCGACTGGAAATTGATGGAAATGGGTTCGGGAAAGGTTTGAAGGAGGACTCGGAGTTTGAGTGTAAAGGAGGACTCGGAACCGATTGAAATAGCTCGGAAATGGGTAAAGGAGGACTCGGATGAGTGAAGTTCGGAACCGATTGAAATGGCTCGGAAAAGATTTAATCATGGCTCGGAAATTGGTGGAAATGGACTCGGGATAAGAAGAATTGATTGGCCAAAAGGACTCGGGAAAGGTGGCTGACTGACTGAAGTCTCACTCGCAATCCGATTGGAACTTGGCTCGGGTTTGAGTGGGAGTACTCACTCGGTGTTGACTGAAGAACAACACTCGGAATTCCTTCAGTCGGGATTATTCACTCGGAATTTCTTCAAAAGTGACACAGAAACTTCAACGCTTGAAGGTTGCACTCGGAAATTGGATTTTTGGCCATTTGCACTCGGAATGGCTTGACAGAGAGCCTTCCACTCGGATTCACCTTCGATAAGGAAGCATTTTACTCGGAATTGACTCATCCTGAGTCATTTCATTCGGACTTCTCTTGAAAATGGGCATAATCCACTCGGACTGGCTTGGCAGGGAAGCTATCCACTCGGATTCAACTTCAACAGGGAGCATTTCACTCGGAAATGACTCATTCTGAGTGATTCCACTCGGATTTCATCATTTTTGAGTCATTCCACTCGGAAATGCTTCATTTTGACTCGGATTTGACCATTTTTTGAGTTTTTCACTCGGATTTATCTCTACTAGGGCTGTATTTCACTCGGAAATGCCTTAACCTGAGTCATCTTGTTCAGATGTGATCATTTTTTAGTCATTCCAATCGGATTTGCCTCCAACAGGGCTATATTTCACTTGGAAAAGCTTCATTCTGAGTTATTTTGCTCAGTTCTGATTATTCTGGAGCCATTCTACTCGAATTTGACCACTCTGAATTGGAATTCAGTATAAAAAATATTCATTCCACTTGGACCGGACCAAAAGAGGTGTTCACACCTATGATCTTATACATGTGGTGTCTTCCATCTTGCATATACCTTGAGGGCCAAAGCCACCACTTTTTATTACTTGAAGGCCATGCATGTGAAGGATCCTCTCTAACTTAGCTTGCATGTAAAAGCTCCTAAGGTAACACCCTTAATCTATCCTAGTTCCTTTGAGTTCCTTCTTGGCCAAAAGTATCTTTAAATGTATCCCTCTTGGTTATTGGTTTTATTTACATGCATGTTGTTTTCAAGATCTCGATGTGATTTTAAAGGACTAAAAGCCTCCACTTTTGCATTCTTATAGCTCACAGCCACCACCTAAAATCCATGCATGTGAAGCTTGAAAATTAAAAAGCCTTGCTCTCTATTTTCTTGCCTTGGCTGAGAGGCCCCTTGTCTTGTTTCCATTAATTTTGATTCTTTTTCCTTTAGTTTTATTGCCAATCATTTGCACGTTATATCTAGCATCTTGCATGTGGGTTATGAAGTCAAAAGACCCCATTTTGCCACCACCATGATCATGACCAGGAGTGACTCTAAGACCACCACGCTTTTGTTTTAAGTTTCAGACACTGACGTACATTTTAGAGTTTCCGCTAGAGTGGAAAAACGAGAGGAAACAAAGAATTGAAACGCTGCCCAGGGAACCCACTTAGGAACCTGAGGTAAGGGGGATTTCTCTAACATCTCCGTTGGAATATTGACATGCGTAAGTCCAGGAACCTCTCTTGGGTTCCCAGCTAAACTTTGACTATATGCGAAAGAAGAAAAAAATACGATTTAAACAATAAAGGTAAAATAATTGCGAAAGACCCCAAATTTTGCATGTAGTTATCCTTTTGAGAAAATTAAGTTTTTATGCTCATAGTTGACCAAATTATGCACACAATATTTTAACAACTTCAATTTGTGTGTAAAAATGTATGTATATTTATTTGTACTCCTGATTGGACTAATATAAGAAAATAGCCTGGTGTGTGTGTGGGAGCGATTATGTTAGATTAAATCCAAAAATAAGTTAGGAAGCTTAGTGAGGAAGGAAGCAGGAAATTAAAGGAATAAGAAATAAATAAAATAAGGAAAATTCGTTAGGGGACATAATGCGTAAATAAATTAGTGGTGGTGAGAGAAATAAATAAGCAAACTAATACGAAATTTAATTAGGGTACTAAGGAAGTAACGAGTAAGAATAAGTTAATAACATAAACGGTGAATTAAAAGGAAAATAGGTTAAGCGACTATGCTCGGTAACTAAGTATAATAATGTATTTGTGTGTGCTTTAACTTGGTGGTTGCGAATGCGTCATAATTATGAATAAGCCATGTGATACTCTGTGATTGTGAATAATTTATGACTTTGTGAGTATTTAGTGTTGTGTAGCGTAAAATAGCATTTAAGTAAAATTTGGTAATCTTAGGTGAAACAAAATTGTTGTACATGACTCTACTTAAATTAATTCTTGCCAACTTAAACATGATAGGGGAAAAGTGATAGAGGATGTGAAACATGTGTTGGATAAACATGTAATTATTAAAAATAGATTGAAGTCTCAGTAGGGTCCAAAATGAATAACTACTTATGAAACTAACGTGAATGAGAGCGGTGTAGATGGCGATATGTGATGGTATATATCGGTATCTATATTGATGTGAAAGTACCACTATGGATTTTTATGATGGCTGAGATTTATAGATTCGTGCAACTCGCAAAACTTTGGCCTTAATCGCCATATAAGGGAAGCTTAAAGATAATTGGTTTGAAAGGTGATTATAAATTAATATTTCAAAGTATTTTACACTAAGGAGTAGAAATAAGAAAAATGTTTAAGTTGGGTTTCTAAGTTAATTGAGTTCGGATTTTCATAGTAAAAGTATTGAAGTTATAAAGTTTTGACCAACCGATGAATTTACAGAAAAAGAGTCTTGAATGAATTTTACCTCCAGATTTCAAAGAAGTATTTTTTAGACAGACATTTGAAAGTATCACTACATTCAAAAGTCTTGGTCTTTAAGAACCAAGGAACAAAGTTCTGTAGCAACCAATGTTACGGGATAACATTGACCGTAACAGTCCGGGTATAAAACAACAAGCTTCTGATCTCTCTAGGCCTCAAACCCCAACTTCGAGTGATGCACTCTCCTAATGAAAATTGGGGACTTGAGAATAAGTATATATATATATATATATATATATACACGATTAAATATTTCAGAGATTTGACCTATGAAAAATGTTAATTTATTAAGGTTTATCATATTCATGTAACATTATTTTGAAAAAAAAGATGTTTGCTAACCAACTTTTTGAAGGAATATTAAGTAAATATATATGAGTATATGTATTCTGTAGCCACAAAGACGATTGTTAATAAGGTATGAGTAGTTGGGTGAAAGAGTTTAGGCAAGTATAAGAAAGTCCTATAAGAAAAATCTATTTTTGGTAAGACTCAAACGTGGCATTAAGGACAAAGGACTTATTGAGGTAGGACCCTCCCGATGACAATGATGAGGATTAGTAAAGGATGAGGTATTGAGAATGTGCATTACACATGTATCATCTACATTGAAAATTTATGGTTTGGAACTCAATACTAGAGCATGCAGTGAAGGGTACGTTGAAGGGTATGAGAGTTCATATTCCTAGTTGGATCTCGGGGGTATAACTGGGTCGGGCCCACAGATGGCTTGGAGTCGTGTCCGATGCTGGGCATCCTACAGGCCAACTAGGTTTACCCTGATGAGGACTAATGCACCTATGGCCATGTAGAACCAAGTTACGGTTACTCTTTGAAGTGTGATCACATTTATGAAATTTTAGACTAGTGTGTCCTTTACCCATATATGTTTCAGCGAACTTGGTGAGCTTCGGTCGCTCTAGTACAAAAGCATTGTGCTTAGATAAGACTGAGGCAAGACAACTCTGATGAGTATGATATTGGAAGGGCCCTCATATACATTCGTAAAATACTTAATGATGAGATACTCATAATACATATAACCCATGCATAGCATCCTAATTGACTAACCATATTATGATTATGGTTATGGACTGTATGATACTGAGAATGTCAGTGTTGAATAACATGCTCTTGCTATGATGGTTGACTGTCATGTCGTATGAAAATAATTGATCTATGCCTGAAAAACTGTAACTGGTATCGTGTAGGTTAAGTGTTAGTCGAACTAGTTAGAGACCCTTAGGATGTATGATAACATTTATATGCTGATTCACCAAGAGATCATAGGGCCTAACATTATAATGAATGACAGTTAATTGGTCCTATATTCCTATAAGAATATGTTTTGGGTTTAAGTAAATACTAAAGGTTTGGAAAATGAGTGGGTTGTCATGAGAGGACTACAATTAGGTAATCGAATAAATAAGGGAAGGACGTAATTGACCGTTGGACATAATTATATATTAGCTCCTTTAGAAGTGGATTAAGTTATTATTGTAGAACCTTAACTCATTAATAGACTACACATATATCAAGGACATCTAAAGCAAGGAAATGGTATGAATCTATGGTAGGAATGACTCACTTAACGATTTGTCTATATGTGTGAAATTTGTCAGGCATGACAGTGCACTTTGTATGTTTTGAGGTTATGTTGTGTATATTTAAATATGCACCCTAGGTCTGCAAAGGACAAATTTAAAGGAACAAGAGATCTTATCAGAGTTGAGCAGTAGAAGTAGCTGGCCCTCCAGCTTTATGGAGTAGTAATTAGGGTGTTTATGATTTGTAATTTATGGGAGCCTACATGCCCCTATCATTCAGAGTATGTAAGTTACTATTGAAGACCATGTGATGTATAAAATGTTCTTTTGAAATTCTTGATCCACTGTTGTTTTCTTGTACAAAAAAAATCTTAATTTTACAAAAATTATGTAACACTTTAGTTAATTGGGATCTCTCAATAGAGGATATTATTCTAGTTAATCGAGGGCGTTACAACAACAACATAATATTAATAGTAATAATGAACCTTCAATAATTATGGAGAAGGTGGTGGTGGGGTGCTGATGATGGCGGTAATGGCAAGGATGGTTGTGGGGATAGAGTGGTGGTGACGATGGTGGCAAATGTGGTGGTCAGGGTGGTGGTGTAGAGAGTGTGGTAGGCACGATAGTGGTGGTAGAGGTGACAGTATAAGTGATGTCGGTTGTGGCAATAACGTGGTGGTTATAATGGTAAGGTGGTGGTGGCGATGATGGTTTTGGTTGTGATGGCAGGAATAGTAGTGGTGGCGGTATGGGTGATGATGGTGGCAGCGATGAAAGTGGGAAGGTGTGGGTGGAAACTATAACATCCCTGACTCTTAGGGTGAACCTTTGAGACCCTAAACCTGTTTTCATGTGTTCTACCATGTGTTTCTGTGAGAAGATATAGGCCTCAGCCAGTCCTATCTTGGGTTTTGTGTGTGGTAGAGATAAGTTAAGACTCCCTAGAACTAAGATAACCCTATAGGGAAGTTGTTTTGGGGTAGAAATTATGTAATTGCCATCAAGCAGGAAGAATTCTATCAGAAATACAAATTCAACATACGATTGCTTCTATTTCAAGTCAACAAACTTCTGCCTCGAGTCTGGAACCAAACTTTGAAGCCATGAATCATTTCTGAACCAAAATATTTTTATGAAACTCCTTATAATGATTAAATTTATTAATCAATAAATTCTTCTAACTTAGTTCTATTTTTTGACATTGTCGTCAAAAAATGTCAAAAACCCCGTTGTCTGTATTTTGCTCTGTCAATTGGGCCTAAAACTCCTAAATTCTTTCCTAAGAGATTCATGACCCATAATTATCACCTTGTACCCTTATTTCATTTAAGTTTACATTCCAAATACATAGTTTCACATTGCTTGTAAATATGACCAAATGCCTCGACTTCGTTGTGTTCAATTTTCCCTCGTCGTTTTCCACCACCCACATGACCATTAACCACCACCTTGATACCTCACTACCTCCACGCTACCTCACCATATTAGCTTGCCACCTCCCTTCTCCCCTTCGTGACACTTGGCAACTTTAAGGAACCCACATCATATCACACATTTTCTCCAATGCCACTCCATGCTTACTCTTCACGTCACCATCCATATATCACCTCCACTTCATGCTTCAAATTTCACTTTCATTTCCTTCTCATTTCACACACCACTGAGGTTTCCACTCTCCCATTTTCATTTTAATTCTCTTTGTTCCCATCATCCCACCATAAGCCATTTCCACTCTGTTATTCTCTTGTGCCCGAAACCATAGTTTCACTCTCAATCTCTTTATCATCACGTATTCCACCACACACCACCGTGCCCTCATTTTCTCTTTACTTGCTTTACCTTGTCCATTTTTTCATCAACCACTGTACACCACCATCTTGCCTCCACCACAAACCATTGTGCCTCTCTTTCTCTTTTCCTTGCTCGAGTGCCCTTGCATGCATGGTCGCTGTTGTCGTAAAGCTCGAAGAATTCGTTAAGGTCGACCGGAGGATCAATTAGAAGCCGAAACGTAGGTTTTCGATCGTCGATTGGTCCAGAATCAATGTTGGTAAGTTAAACGCTCTTCCACCCTTGCATGCATGCTTCTCTTCACATGCATGGCCATTCTCTTCCATTTTTTGCATGCTGAAAATTTTTAAGTCCTACTGGATTTTTGATTTGTCTATAAGGGGTCCTGGTTGGAATTTGATTACGGGCAGAAACCTTCTTTTGGAAACTAGGGCTATTTGGCTCAGATTTGGCTTTTGGTGTCTTCATCAAAGTTGTATTAAATTTTGTTACGAAAATTTCGAGACCAAGATATGGGAGTATACATATGTTACCCTTTTCGATTGCATGCATGTTTTTCTTTTACATTGCATGCAATGTTTTTGATGTACCCCTTTCTTTTCTCTAGCTTGGCCATGTACTATCAAAAAGGCATCAGTAGGATTTTGGAGCTCAGGATAGTTTCAACATCCCGTCGATGAGATTTGTAACCCTCGATAAGTTTGATTCTTATCGAAACTTCATCGATTTTGTGTTCGATTCTTGATTTGCTGTTTCAAAGAATTATGGGTTATAAGAAATATTTTAATTAACTTTTTAAGATTTTTCGAGTATAGGATATTAACGTTTGAAGCTAAATTGGGAATCAAGGCTTGTTCGAAAAACTGGTTAACTCCTTGAGGTGCATGTTAACATATGATAGGTTTATCACTCGAGTAGTGAATATGGATTTTATTTTCTCGGCAGGTTTTTATAATTAGAAAGTTTATTTCAAATATCAACGCCCATAAAATATTAATTTTTATAAAATAAAAATATAATTATAATTGTGAAATAAAGTATTATTTTCAATGAGAAGATGATGATAATATTAATATTATGTGAAATTAATTCGTGAAGCTCCATTTTAATATATTTCTTGCTATATGTTATTGGTGATGGTTCATTAGGGGTACTGATGATACTCTATAAATGTGTTATGAATTGCCATTAGTGATATTAACAGACATGTATTATTGTATATATATGATGGCATGAAAGTTTTTGTTTTATTGCATGTTGCGAAGTAACTTGATAGTTTCAGTTAATTAGATTGATAAATATCTAAGTGATAATTGATGATTTGTAATATATTGCTTAGTATGTGTTGTTGGTAATAACCTATGTTGATATTAACGATATTATAAAATTTGGATTTTGTGCCATGAATTAATATTGTAAAGTAAAGTTTGGTGCTTGATATTGTTGATAATTATTTGATATTAAGTCTCTGGAAATTTTATTGGTTACGCTCTATGGTGGCACTAAATAATTGTTGAAGCTTGATGTGCTAGTTGAGTGTGTTGTTATAGTTTAATGACTGCTGGTGTGTATAAATGATTCTATGTTAATGATATGAATTATTGATGATGTTAAAACCACTGACTATATTGATTGATATGTGTTGTTGAAATTGACCTATGTGGGTATTATAAAAATATTATTAATTATGTTATTTATAATATTGGTGACTCTATAAGCTTGATTGAGATTTCCAAGGTATTCACTACTTGAGATTTCTCATGTAGTAAGTAGACATACTCGTAGTGTGAAAAATCGTTTATTAAAATGATAAAATACTTTTCATTATTGAAAGAATTTACATCAAAAGGTCTACATATATCAATGTGTGAAATTTTAAGAAGCTGAACGCTTCTTGTGGCTCATTTCTTTGTGTATTTTGTTTGTTTGCCTTCAATACAATCAACACATGTGTTTAGATTATTAGTAAATTCTAAATCTAGAAAGATTTCATTATTTACTAATGTTTGCATCCTTTCTTTAGAAACATGTCCTAGACGTTTATGTCACAAGTAAGAAGAACATTCATTCACTAAATTACGTTTAGTGCCAACATTATAATGTAATGTCATAGGAGTTTCAACATAAATTTTCAAGATTCAATTTATAAAAACCACCATAAAGTGTACCAAATCTAATCATACAAGTACACTTATACAAACTGAAACAACCATTCCCAAACCTAAAAGAGTATCCAACAACATCAAGTTTAGACAAAGAAATTAAATTCCTAGAACTACTAGGTACATAAAAAGTATCAAACATGTCTAAATAAAATCCAATGTCAAGGATTAAACGATATAGCCTAGAACCTTCACTTTATTCCCCATGAAGACAAACTTCTCATTTGGGTTTATGGTTCGTGTTGAAAGGAATCCCTGAATCATATTAGAAACATAAATTGTACATCTAGAATCAATCCACCAAGTATTATCGGGAACTTCAGTTAAGTTTGATTCAAAACATACATAAGCATTATGCTCACATTTCTTTCGAACTAAGCTTTACGTTTTGGGCAGTTCTTCTAGAAATGTCCAGACTTCCCACAGAAATGACATTTGTCATCTTTCTTCTAGATTTTAGTAGAGGACTCGCCAATGTTTAATGATCCTTTGCCCTTTCCATGTTTCTTAGCAACTTTCTTTCTAGCTCTCTGATTATTCACATAATGAATAGAGTGGTTTCCTTGATTCTTAAGTCAAGTTTCCTCCTAAACTAACATACTATGCAATTCATGCACATTCCATTTATCTTTCATGGTATTATAGTTCATTTGGAAAAGACCATACTTAGATGGTAATGAGTTCAAAATGAATTACATAAGGAAATTCCCATCCACTTCTATTCCAAGAGACTCAAGTCCTGCTGTAATATTTGTCATCTCAATGAAATGTTCATGCATAGTACGAGAACCATCAAACTCTATGGTTGTTAAGGTATTCATTAATGTCCTAGCAAGAGGCTTATCAGTAGTTTGGGAGTGTTGTTCCATAAATTTCATAAATTCTTTTGTACTTTTAGTTTTGGGAAGAGAAGAATTAATGTTACTTACTATGCTTATTTGCATAAACATACGGTAAGTCTGTTTGACTTTTCCCAAGCCTTATAATAGGCTTTCTCTTCATTGCTACTAGCATCGGTAATAGCAGGAGGTTATTGGACTTATTCGCTCCAATAAAAGAAATTCAACCCATTAAGGATTGGAATAGACATATCATGAGATTGTAAAGATAACCAACAAATACTGTAATTATAACATGCTTAACATTAATACTTTGAGTCATAAATTAAACATACATTGCAGATTCAAACAATAAACAAGCATTCTATGCATACCAATATTCTCCTATATGGGTGATACATGAATACATAAAAAATATAATAATGTTAATAATGTTAACATTATTTGTTAGGCTGCGTTTAGTACAAAAAATTATTCTAGTTTTCTAGAAAAAGTTTTCCGCTTGTTTTCTAAAATTTTCATTTCCTAGAATAACTAGAAAAATTTTGAAAACCCGTTTAGATAATGTGACAGTTTTTCAATTTGGAAAACTAAAAAACTAAAAAAGTTGT
Source organism: Clitoria ternatea (assembly GCA_037962975.1). NCBI lineage: Eukaryota > Viridiplantae > Streptophyta > Magnoliopsida > Fabales > Fabaceae > Clitoria > Clitoria ternatea. The sequence goes on from CM075671.1 coordinate 55,084,449, forward strand.
TCAAGTGCACTCAGTTTTCCAACATTTTCAAACATTCTTTAATTCAAATTAATTGAGATATGTCTTATATATATTAATTGAGATATGTCTTATATATATATTATTTATGACAATATTGTATAGTATATGCATCATATAAAAATTGTGACAAAAATTTAAATTAATATTAAAATAAGAGCAAATGAGTTTGTGTTTAAATATATTTCAAAATAGTTACAAAGAATAATAAAAATATTATCATGATACATCATAAAAATTATACGAAATATTAAATCTTAAATTTAGCAAAAAAATAAAAATGTAATTTGATAGATATGGTGGGGTTGATCTTTCCGCTAATAACTAACTTATAATATAGATAAGGTATCTACAACCTTTACCATTTCTTTTGTTAAGCATTGCAGGAAAGTCAATTCAATATTTAAGGATGATAATACTAATTTAAATGAACAGTGCAAGTTGTTGTGTTTCTAATTTTCGAAAACTTGTAGCAGTAGAACTTTTCAAATTAGTAGTAGTTTGTTTCATATTCCCATTTGGTTACAACAGTCTTTATCTTGTAATTCAGTTACCTTATCTTGTAATTCACTTACCGCCTTTTCTATTTTTTTACTTTCCTTAGAAAACCTTTTAAAAGAGTTTTTTGATTTTCTTAAAAAATAGAGAGTCAATTTTCTATTTTTCTATAAAAAAATTTAAATGATTTGTAATTAAACAGCTTTTTATTTTTTTAATTTTTCTAAGAAAACTTATGAACTAAACGCAACATTATTATCTTGGGATGTATAAATAAAGCTAATAACGCATACTCACTACCAACAGTCATATCAATTAATTATAAGAATAACTAATCAACCTTTGGACGACTCATAAATGCCTTATAATAATGAACTTAAACCAACCCATAAAACAATAATTTATAATTTAGCATTCATTTTATGTGTAATAGAAATAAAATTATCACTAATTTAAAATTAAATAAAACATCATAAGGATTTGACCACTTTAGTGATTACAAATTTATCATACATTTAATCCCAAAATAAATCATAACAATTAAATATTATTTTCAATTGTAAAATCAACTTGTTTCACTAAAGCCAATGACATGCAAACTTTAAATTTGAATTTAATCAATATCACCATTCAAATTCAACCATGATTTTCAAACTAGAAATTCAATTAGATACAAAAGCCAATCACAGACTCTCTGAACACACATAAGTTTTTGATTTTGGAATAATTAGGATAGTACTTTCGTTTTGATTTCTAATTTGAATTATGCTAGATACTTGCTATTTTAATTGTAAGGTTAAGTTACAATTCCAAATCAATTTCAACATTCCATACATATAAGCTATAATTACAAATTGAATTTGACATGAAGGAGGAAACATTCATAATTTCATTCTTGATCTCAATTAAACTTTTAGGATTTCAATTTGAAATCAATTCACAATATGGAGCGGAAAGTTAATAGTCTTGATGAATACATTGGGCTTGTTTGTTTAAATTTATTTTAAGAGATAAATGCTTTTTCAAAAAAGTACTTATTTTAAATTTTGATATATTTGTTTAAAGTTTTTTTAAAAAAAAGCAGAAGCTGAAAATAAGCTGATTTCTGCTTATTTTAAGAAGTAACTCCGATCTGCTTATTAAAAAATTCACTTATAAAAGAAACATTTTTTAAAAAATTATTTAAAAATAAGCTTAAACAAATAGGCCCATTATCGATAAAATCTAATAAAAATTTCATCGTAATTTAATTACAAAAATTCTACCATTCATAAATTCCTAATTTCAAAATTAGGGATTCATATAAATTGGGAAAATATCATTCATGAAGAATTATAAATTCAATAACCTTGCTTTGAAACCACATGTTAGTTGTAGATTACGCAGCATCATGTGAATCTTAGAATATATGATTCTCACATACGTTATAATAGTAAGAAAGACTTACCTTGATTCATGAGAGACTTGATGAGAATAAGTTTTTTAATCTCCTTTCTTAATATGCCTCTTTGCCTTTCTTTCTTTTTCACACTGTTCCTTGATGGTTACTTGTGTGTAACCATTTTTTAGAGACAACACCCTTTTGTTTCTTATATTTTTTTTGCCAACTTCCATCTAGTTGGTTGTCATCAGTTTTAAAAAATAACTTCCCATACTAACCAATAGAACTCTTTATTTTATTAAATCATGTTTAGACACATAATTATATTTCACATGAGTCACATTATGTAATTTATTTATTTATTTAAATATTTTTTAATAATTGTATTTCAAAACTGTCCTTAAAAACTAAAACAAAATTGAATCACACAAGCCTTTAGTCATTCCGTAATTTCCAAATTTATTAATGAGAGGGAGGAGAAGAAATTGAGGCAAAATATGAAGAGAAACAGACCCATCCAAATTAACAAAGGATGAAGGGGAAAGTAATTCAATAAAAAAGGTATTTTCATATTTTCCTGTCTTTTTTTTGGTAGACTCATATTTTCCTGTCTAAAAAACTTAATTATACAAATAAAACTTTGGTTTGCAGAATAAAAAAAAAACTCTAAAAACAAAGGCCTAAGACAAGCGTGATGCAATGCGGCCCAAATTAAAATACGAGCACACATGGCCTTTGTTGACCCTACTCGGGTTAGTTGTTGGGCCTTTTGACTATGGATTGTTCTTCCCCATTTTTTACTTGTAGTATCTTCCTTTCGATTTCATTTTGGTTTATGTACCAAAAAAAAAAAAAACAAGTAGGGATGTAGATAGACTCTATACCATCAATTTTATACTCATGTATTGATATATGCATTAATAGATATATATTGTAATGTTAAATTTGTTAAATTTTAATATTTTTGAGGTGTATATAGCAGAGGATTATTATTATTACATGTATATGTTTTATCTCTTGGAAGAATTCATTCTCGGCCTGTGATGCAGTATGCATGTATGAAAGAAAAGTTGAAGATATCAACACGAGATTGACTAATCAATGACTGCAATAAGCCAATAACCTCTATGCTAAGAAGGAACTTGCGACCTATGACTTTGTACTACAATTACTACCATAATTAATAAAATGTCTAGATCAAGAATACCCAAATAAAAATGAAATCTGAAAGCTAGAAACGAAGCAGTAAAATTAATTCCCAGGATCAAAATCGCGGTACTGCTTGAAAATTCGTGCGCAAACAGATGCAACCTTCTTCTTCATGAAACCGAAATTGTTGACGAATCTGTCACTGGTGGCAATACCATTGTATCGGTTGAGAATAACACGTGAATGGTCACGTCCAGGGGTGGGTTCTTTGCAGTCACGTTGAGGACTGCTTACAAGCCTGGCATCACAATTCTGATTTGCTTGATGCCCATCAACAAATATTGTATATGCTCCTTTTGAATCAGTCTTAACCACCTTTCTGTACACAATGTCATTTGTTTTCTTGTCCTTGCATTGCAACATTACCTCAGCACCTAGGGACCAACATTAATAAGTCACAAGTGATGGAAATAAAAAGGAGAAATGTTAATCCTATGCATTATATATGTATATTTTGTATTTGTATGGATTTTATATCTCCATGAAAAGATGTACTTCCTTAAATGATTTCCAATGAAAATATGGGTAAAAAGTATCTTTCAAATTAAATCCCACATTGTACATAATGGATCACACAGTATGTTCAATTTTAAACCAAAGTAGGTTAAAGGAGAACCGAGAAGTATCTTTTATTGCCTGCAGCAAACAAACCAACATATACTGAAATCTTATTCCTGACTGAACTGCACCCTTCATGTGCTATCATGAATATTAAAACAACAAAAGAATCTAAATATCTCGGAGTGGAATTCAAACAAAAAATCCATTAATTTAAAGAGCAAATCTGAGATATCGCGACAGATAAAACTACCATCTTTGTTTTCTCCCCTGTTGGAGAGAAAAAAGAATAGTCTTAGAGGGAAAATGCAATATCACTTGTTGATTAAATCAATTGCTAACATTGATTTTTAAATTAATAACTGATATTATACTTGTTGCTGTTGTGTGTGACATGAATATAGAACCTAAGTTCGAATATCATTCTCGTATTTTCTGATACTTTAATCTTTCAAATTCATCGGTATTTCAGAGGATAAAAACAATACAAAATACAAAACTCATTTAGAAGTGAACCAACAAAAAAGTAACGGCCAGAATATTAAGGTCTGAATGTATAATAATAAGAAGCGTTACCAGCAATGTAGGTGGTGGCAGAGGTCTCAAAACCAGCACGACAAGGGTCACAGTAGACACGACCCTTAACGTAGAAAGTCTTGACAGGGCGTATAGCTGACACCATTGCGGGAAGAAAGCACAAAACTGCCACAAAGGCTATTCTGAAGGCCATATGAGACAAATAGCAATGAGAGTGAGTGAGTGTGAGTTCAACAACACTGAACTGTTCGTGTATTTATGAATGAGGCTGAGAGTAGTTGCATATGGTCAAATCCAAAACCGTTATTATTTTCCGATTCCGCATGCTGTGGCTGGTCATGCTTCTAGTTTTTAGCATAAAAATTCTTATATACCATTTTAGTTTGCTTCAACCGAACCCAAATCGTTATTTTAGTTTTTCTCTAATTCATACTATATTAAGCTGAAAACAAATAGTTCTTCCAGTTAGGTGTCAAGTTTTAGTTTGCCTGCACTTTTTGGTTCATTAATTAGTTTACATTATATGTAATTTTGATGTTAATTAAGTTTTAATTCAACTAATTAAAGTTTTTAAGTATAAATATATTTTTATGCCCCTAAAATAAATAAAATAAGCGTAATTTGATTTTGGTTCATTAATTTTTTTTTTATAATTCAGTTTATATTAAATATTTTATTTTTAGTTCTATCGTAAACTTAAATATGTTATTGTTAAATATTGATGTGACTAATTAAATTATACATTAATTTGTTTGGATATATCTTACATGTCTAACTAACTTTCGATGCGAGACTATGACAATTAAAATGTAATTTTTAGTAATTAAAAATTTTAACAATTTAATTTTTGGACAATTTTAAAAATGATTTTAATTGCTTAAAATTATATTTTGATAGTTGGAATAAGTAGTTGGTTAGACATCCTAGAAGTCTAGAATTACCTAATTAAGTTTAGTTAGTCACATGAAAATTTAACGAATTCAAAATTATATTAGGAACTAATATCAAAATATTCAACTATCATTTTGTTAAGGTTTGGTGAATGAAAAAGAAGGTCATAAGTTTAATTCCCACATTGTTAACAAAAGCTAATTTTTACTAACAATTTAGGTTATTTCGAAAAATATCAAGATAAATTGAATGTAAAAGAAAAATATTTTATAAAAATTAAAACCAAAAAAATCCTTATTTAATAAGGATTAAAATATATTTAAACAAATTTTTTATTTTACAAATTGAGTAATTTTGATAAATATTTGAACTTTAGTCTATAGATACACAGAATCACATATTCTCTTAGTCTTATAGGTACACCTAATTGGCTAATTTCTTTCACATGTAATCACTTGGTAGGTTGACAGCAAAGATTTCGTATATAAAATAAGTTTATACTAATTTTTTTATTAATTATTAATTAAAAAAAGAATATTACCTTTTCCATAATTTCTTCCATCAATACTGAAATTTCTTCAAGAAAAGTTAAATATAATAACAACGTATTTAAGATTTAAGTTGCATTATCCAAATTATCTTCTATCAATTAAACAAAGCTCCATTACTAGATGTAATAACAACACTTAAGAAAAGAGAAGTGCTATTTTTTAGCATAGTTCTTTTACACCTAAATTACGAGTATAAATATACCTAATAAATTTTGTTGTTGAACGGAAATCATGGATAAGTTTGGAAGCAAACCTCTCCAACAATGGGAAATTCGTTTGTAGAACTGGCTGCCCTCATTCACAATACGAAACAAATGGTGCACAAACTTATGCATGTACGTTGTACCTTATTGGACATGCATGCCTTCACACCTAGAAGTAGTTCTGAATCCACCAAAAAATTTCCCCATGGTATAACCATTGCTCCACATATTTCTCTTTTCATACATCTTTAACACCCCGCTGTCATTTTCGCACGAAACCACATTCTTTAAATATCACCAATGTCAAGGTCAGCAAACATACAAGTTTTGAATTTTTCGACGAATCTTAGTTTATCAAATCTACTAATGGCATTTTTGATAAGATGCCAAGCACAAAGTCTACGGTGGGTTTATACTAGCTTTTGTCCGGTCATTGATTTTATTTTTATTTAATTTCATTTTATCATTGACCTTTTTTTTTCTTTTTGTTGGATTACTTTTTATTTTATTTTCCTTTTTGAATTATTTGGTAAAGGGGAGTAACTCTTCTGGTATTTGTATCAATCTCACTTTTCTTTTATATGTTACACTGATCTAATAAGGATCCGGTATTATCTCTCCTAGTCTAGTAGGGAATTAGGAGCTTCTATTTCAATTCTCTAGTAATCACACCAATCTTGACATTGTGGGGCAAATGGTGGTGCTACCTGCAAAGATTCTCTGATACATACTTTAATGAGTTATAAATGAGGAGTATGTATAGAGGTGGGTGATAGTTAATTCTTACATGGCTTTGTGTCAGTATAGATCCACAAATTACAGAGAAAAGTTGGTACCACGCAGACATGCCTGATATGTTCTACAAGTTGGCACTGGTGTGCCCCCGGCAAATGTTTGGGCTTGCTGACCGCCTGCGTACAGGGACTTCGGTCATTAAGGGGAGACATCTGCCAGAGTGGTAACATCGTCGTGTGTTCTACACAGAGGCGCAATTTGCTCGCGTTAGGGGTAATCTTAGGTTGCGGAATGGGACCAGTGTTCGGACCAGATCATTTGCCCCCTAGTTTGTTGGAGTGTGCCCAAGGTTACTTCAATAGGCCAAGTTAGAATCCTGTGGTGGGGTGATGGACGGAGAGTGTTTTCTAGCCTTGACCGATGTGACGCCTTTTAGAGGTATGGCTTTTTCTTCTTGCTTTTTTTCTTTAAATTAGTCTTGATCAATGTTGACACATTATATCGGCATCAAGAGTGCTTAGACATGTTGCTTGCGTTGACTGGTTGGTGGCGATTCGCTCCAATGGGCTTGCCAGACGGCATGTAAAGTGTCATGGCCCTTTAATACTCCCGCGTAACTGCCCCTTGTCTTGCCTATAAAAGGAGGCTCATTTGCACTATGAAGTTACCTTGGTACTTAGATTGAAATGCTACTCCGATTTTGCCGTCTTATGCGAGTGTAATCGTTAGAGTTCTAGCTCATACAAAAAGGACTGGTTGTCGCGTACACCAGGTAGCCACTCTGTCTTCTCTTTTGTGTTTTAAGTATTATATTTTTAATTAAGATAGTGATTCAATATGAGTGAGGAGTTAGTGAGAGATAACACAACCTCCAAAATGGCCAACGATGTTATTCTGGCATAATCCATGAGTGGTGCTAACTTGTATTCGTCCAACTTGGGGAAATAGAGCTAGAGCACTTGCTTAGGGTTGTAGGATAAGCTGCGTAGTATGAGGCAGAAGGTCAAATCGTCTAGTTTGGACGGGGTCCAAATTTGAAGACAAGTAGTTAGAGAGATATGATACCTATTTGACTTTAGCAATAGACCTAGAAATAATTGCCCTGTTCCGGTTTGATAACAGTGATGATTTATAACTTATTGATGATTTGACCTTTTACAACTACATCCCCTTCCTCATACATACTATAAAAGCAATGGCTTCTGATGGAGACTCTAGAACCAGCCCACGCTGTGTGGTGGCTAGTGATCCAATCCATACAAATATCATAGCACATCAAATTAACTAGCTGGCTGCCAAAGTACATTGTCCACATTGTTGGGTGAACATGGAACCTCCAAATATTGTCTCCCAATATGCCATCAAAGCCGGTGTGGAGAAAACATTAGACGTTAAAATTCACTAGGGATGAATACAAGGATGACTTCACTATAGTGGCCCCTTGGAAGGTAGACATGATCTACTATATGTTGGATGATTCTTGGTCTTTATACATGTACGAGATCATATTCAGCTAGATCAACATCAAATTCCCTTTCACAAAGTTTGAGATGGTTGTGTTATGTTTTCTGGACGCTTCCCCCAAACAGCTACATCCTAACGGGTGAGGTCTAGTGTTGGCGTGAAAAGTGCTCTAGGAGTACTTCAACTTCAAGCCGATGGTGGCCATGTTCTTTTTCTACTATGGAGTCATGCGCCGGGCTAATAAAAGTGGGGGGTTGAGCTACATCAACCTCTGGTCTAACTCCAATCTAATAAATTTTGAGTCCTTCACCGAGTCTACTAAGACTAACGGGGTTAGCTTTAAGCACTCATTTTTCAAAGTGAAGGTAAAATTAGGGATACTGGTATTTTTGGGAAAATTCTTACTCTACCTAGAAATTTTACACTAGGTGGGCTCATGACCACTTCTTTTGACTGACATGACATATACCATTGATGATAGTGAGTTATCACCCATAACGGTAGAAGTGATTAGCGCTCTTTAAGAGTATTCCTCACACAATAAAATCTTTTGCAAGATCTTATTAAGGGAAGCTTCACGCCAATATATTTATTTGTGTAATAATAGCCTATTTTCCTTTGTCAATTCTATTGTTTATCGATATCATTATACTAATGTAAACTTTAGATTGTAGAGGAGATGACAAAACTAAGTGCCTTGGAGCGGCTTAAAGGGTATAAGTAACTGATTGAACCAGGGTTTAATGAGAATCGGGTTACCCCTAAACAAGGTGCCCCTAAGTTCCAGGCGCAAATAATGAGTATTCTGGCGGATCAAGTCGAGGATCTCCCTATGAAGCACTAATGTCAGGAGGGTAAAGGTCCAACCTAGAAGGATAAGAAATAGAAGACCCTAGAGGAAACTGGAATGAGCCTAACTGAGAATCCTCACCCTCCAACCCCAGGTGCCAAGAAATAAAAGAAGGGGGAAGTTTGGGCCCACTCCCAATTATCTCAATACTTATAGTGCCATGGGATAAGCACATTGAAATTCAACACCTTGTTCTAGTTACAATTCGGCTTGACAGTTAAAAAGAAATAAGAATCGTCTACTAGCGCTCTATGGTACTTGGCGAAAATAGGTGGCGTTATCAGATCTCTCAACCGAGCTTATGAGGCAAAGGTGTGGGCTGAAGAGTATTCAAATCCTTTAAACCGAGCCCTGGTCGAGAGGAACGTAGCCAGGGATAATTTAAAGAAAGAGGTGGAGCTCTGGGAGCAAGCAGAAGCTGATATGAAGGCTTTCAAGCCTGAGGCTGGAGCTTTGAGAAGAATGAAGGAGGAGATAGAAGCCCTGAAGCCGAGGCAAGTCGAGGCAGAGAAAGCTTGGCAAGATGAGAAGAAAAAACTCGTGGTCGATAAAGCCTTTGCTGAGAAAGCTACCAATTCAATGATTTAAAAGCGCAGAATACCTAATCATGTGAAACTGTGAAGGAGCTAGTGCAGACCTACGAGGATGTACCCGATGAAGCCTTTATTAGTTATGTACGGTAAATCCAGTACTAGAATTCTCACATCCGGCTAAATTGTAATGGAGTAGGCATATTCCATGATTTTCATGGTGGTCGTTTATTGGTTGTAAATAATGGTTGATATAAGGAGCTGACAGACGAGCCATACAAGTTGCTGGCGTTGCCAACATCCCAAAGTAGAAAGACATGTTTCCTCGAAGTCGCTCCAATGACAAACCCGCATCAGAATTTTGTTATTTTGCTTTAGTTGTGTCCCAGGATAGGCTCCAGTTTCATATTTCAAATAGAGTTTGTTTTATTTTGTAATTTGTCAATTCTTTAAATTGCAAGGCCGATATGCCCATTATTTTTTGTCAGATATTTTTGTATTACTGGGCATTAGACCCGATATTCAGATTAATGACAAGTATTTGCTTTTGAATTCTTAGTATGTGAAAATAATGTATATATTAATGATGATCCATGATTTACGCATATAGTTGATTTTTAAAATGTTAGAAGAATTGTGTTGCTTAGATCCCAAAAGGTTAGGGTTGTTTTCATGTCAAATACCATGAAATTAAGTGGTTGTCTTGTGCCAAAAATGTCCAAGAGAGTGTATGGATACAACCACCGATGCATGGCAAATTAAAAATTTTGGTTTTATGAATTAGGGGTGATCCACAGCCAGTGGATCACACTGCCCCAGGTGCCTTGAAAAATTACATAATCTACCATGGATTCTAGTGTGTTCCACGACCAGTGGAAATTTTCCATGGCCAGTGGTTCCAGTCTGTGGATCCTACTGTTTGTGTGCTAAATTTTTTTTTGTTTCCACGGCCAGCGGTTTTGACCTTTTAACCCTTTGTTTCCTTTTGGCACTTGTTTAAATGTGTTTTGTCATCATATATGAAGTGATTTCCAAGTGTAATGCTATGTTAGCTTTACCCATTGCCTAGTTGTGTAAGGTACAACCTTAATTCTCTTATTTTTTGCTATGATATAGTCATGTATTCATTGAGGTTGTGAGATTAATGGCTTGTTACCCTTAACCTTTATTGTTAACATCCTTATGGACAAGTTTTATTGATTAATTGACATGCGGAAATGGTACATACTCATTCCATGTTGTTGGCCATTATTCATCACATTTTCATCGAACTTCATTATCGATGAGATGCATTCTTAGTTCCCTTCTCATATCTTCATATATGGGATGGGATGGATACCCTTGTACATACTCTTTTATTCTGTTGCTTTGTACTCATCTGTGTGTATATACATAGGGTTTTGAACTATCAATCCACTTGTCATTGTTCTTTTATTGTGGCCACCAATTCTTCAAGGTCCGGTCCTTGGTGCAAGTGGTTTGGCTATGGAACTTCACCGTAAAAAAAATTATTTGTATTTTAATTAATTATTTATGCTAGCATCAGGATCCGGGACTTGTGGGATTGGAGTGCCACAAAGTATACCAACAACACATTGGAATTGATTTCATTTGTGATTTCCCTTAAATTCACATAATTGTGGCATTAGACTTTGTTAATGCAATGTGTAACTCTCACAGATAAATAGTTCCTAATTCTTTAGGCAAGAATCACTAATTCAACACAAATCAATCAAAATCCCTTAGGTATCAATTATTGAATTTAAATACGGAAATTAAAGGAACCCTAACTATTCACATAATTCCTTAGGCTTGAACTTTAGCAAATTCAAACCTGAAGCATTAATCATGGTTACTCTCTAATGTGCATCTCTGAATTAGGTCTTTGATTTCCCAATCTTAGAAGTTGAAACTCAGAATTTGCCATGTTTAGAACTTGCCTTAACTGATTCCAATGATTTCAATTAATTGAATGAAAGTTCCATTGTAGCCTTTATTAATCCCAATCTTAGGGATTTAGCCACTCATAGAAGAATAAAGATAAAGCACAATGGTTTACATTTTTAGAGAATGAGAGCATTTAGAGATAGAAATATATTAGAGAGAGAATGAAATTTGAAAAATGAATCTGAAGTAAAATCTATGTCTAATCTATATCTTAAGTTAAAGTCATCTTACATATACATACTAAGTGAACTGACTAACTAACCTAAGCTAACATTACATCACTACCTTAATAAAACAATAAATAAGTCACTTAAATTAACCGAGTTATAAGTGTACAAGGTTCAATAATAACTAAAGTTCCCGTATACTAGCGTACGCATGCTAGCCTGGGCGTAGGGGTACATTGGCTTCTCATACCAAATCAGTGACATGAGCATAAGCACATTGGGCACTGGCATAGGCATGTTGAGCTACTAGTTGAGAATTTCTAGTCCAAAACATACCTAGCATATGCCTATGTTGGCTGGGTGTAAGTACATCCAACCCCTGCCAAAATTGGTATGGCATGCTTGTAAGCTACCTGGTATAACCATCTTTGATGCTGGGCATACCACATGCTGGCTTTTGGCGTACCCACGCTGGCATCTGGCGTACCCGCGCTGGTGTTTGGTCTATTTTGATGCTTATGGGCATATTGGTATGCTTCTTGACGTACCCACACGTATATTCTGGTCTCCAACTCTAATACTGCGCGTACTAGCACTGGTTCCGGCGATCCCACATGCATCCCTCCCTAATGCCTCACTAAAATTATGACAACATAATTTATTTTTCATCATTTTCCTTTATTCTCTTTTTGCAATTTCCTATATAAAACCCTCTTAATTTATCAATAATTCCTTACTTTTCCTAATCATAACCAACACATTATTTTATGAATAATATCATTAGAAATGTAATTATTTTACATAAACTTTATTTAAAATGTCATTAAATAAATATTAAATAATGAGTCTTGACGTGAATATTTTTGCAGTCGTGATTCCGTCAAATTAGTACATTAAAATTAATTAACGTAGTACTAGGGTGTCAACCTAGGTCGTTCTCTCAAGGATCAACACAAAAATTTAGGAAAAATCAAGTCTTAAACTAATTTTTAACAATTAAAAATAAAAACTCAACAACTAAAAATTTTTACAAACATAAGTTCAACTAACATACAATTGGGGGGGGGGGTTTGATTGATTTTTGTTGTCACAATTAAAATTAAAACAAGGTAAATAAAGGATTTAAAACAATAAATAACAAGCGATTGATTTTCTTGGAGTATTGTAAATAAATTTATCCTTGGTTCACTAAAAATAATTTGTATACTTATTAATGTTAATTTCTTAGCTCAAATTGAATTGATCAACTAAGCGTCTTTTTCAATTCACAATTCCTTTACTTTCATTTAAAAATGAATATTTTAATCAAGCATCCTAATTAAGCAAAAGGAGTCAAGATCGTAAAATCTAGGAATTATTGAGCATACATAAGAACATCGCCTATATACATAATCTATTCTCAAATTATGGAATTAAGCAAACCATAATTATTAAAAGTGATTATGAAAATATTCATTAAGCATGCATATTTCCTTAATCCATTCTAATTTAAAACCTTATTTTATTCCATTTGAATAATTAAACCGATTAAGCATACAAATTTAATTAAACAAAATGGAATTAAATAAGTAGAGAAAGATTATGAAGAAATAACAATAATAAAAGCATACTATATTAAAATTAATGACCTCAAAATTACATTACAACATTCTCCAAGAAAATCAATCTAGGGGTTTTAGCCCTCCATAATTACAACTACAAACAATGAAACTAACCCGGAAAATGAAGAATTTGCTGGAAGAATTTCCAACAGAGAAGAGAAGAGGAACGTATGAAGGAGGATCTGATGAAGAATAAATGGTTTTGCCCCTTGCCTTGCTTCCTATTTATAGGAGCTCAAAAGCAACGCTTATGCCTTAATTAATTTGTAATGGAATGTGCACTCTTAATTTACAATTCAATGGTGCTCCATTATCATGCTTCAGTGCTCCATTATCAGCTTCAGTGTTGTTTCCACTTTGATAATGCGTTATCTGATGTTTCCACTGATGAATCTGTGCCTGAATCGATTCATCTAGGCAATTTTTGGGCAATTTTACATATAGGAATCGATTCCTCAGGGGTGGGAATCGATTCCCAAGCACATGAATCGATTCATGCTTGTTTGAATCGATTCCCAGGCCTTTAAAATGCATATGAATCGATTCACATGGGTGGGGAATCGATTCCTAGCTGTATGAATCGATTCCCAGGGTGCTTGAATCGATTCCTTGCTGTTCTTTTGTGTGGGAATCGATTCCCACATTGGTGAATCGATTCCCAGACCTGTTCTGGTGCTTTTCTCGCATTTTTGACCATTTCTTGAGTCGTGGCTTCTTTCGTTTGACCTGTGGTAATTATTTTTTTAATTACAGGCTTAATCACACACTACAAAACAAGAGAAAACCAACTTTTATTAAAAATTTATCCTTAATTCATTTTAAAATTAAATATTAAATAAAGCTCAAATGATGAAAATGTGTTAAAGTGCAGTATATTACACACTAAGTGATGGCAAATTATACACATTTAAATTGAGGAATTAAGGATAAATCATGCATCATCAAGTCTTTTAGAGACTCATCAAGGAAAGAGGAGTAGATGAAGGGGAAGCTTTTGCCTTAGCTTGACAATGGAGGAAATGATGATGAAGTGAAGATAGAGATGGTGATGGGGTAGTTTGGACATGGGAGGAGGAAATAAGATCTTGTTCTTTTCCTTTCTTTTTGTGTTTAGTGTAGAGTATGAGAAGGTAAAAATAATTTTTGATGGTTAAGGGTAACTTAGTCCTTTTACTTGCTCAGTTAACCTCCGAACCAAACTAACCATTTTAATTTGTTTCAACCTAGGCCCAACTTAATCCTTATTCAACTTACCCCATTAATTTATAATTAATAACTCAATTAATTATTTATCATTAACAACGTACCAAATAAATTATATTGGGATGTTATATACATCATACTCATTGATCATTAACTAGGGCAACTCTATATGAGGAATAATTTCTTTAGAGACTTAGATACATATATTAGTCTCACCCCAACATTCAAGTGGTTTGTCATTTGAGGCATATCCTCTACAGTGTGTCCACTAAATATAAAGACCTAAATATACATTCAGGTCTCACCTCCAACATAAATATGGTGTGTCCTTTAAATATAGTATGTCTTTGCATTATGATGTGTCCTTGAAAATGTTGTGTTTCCTTGAAAAGTGTGGTGTGTCCTTGGGTTATCCCACGTCTTGATACCAAATAAAATATAAATAGATAGGTTTTGATACCAAATAAAATATAAATAGATGTATAAATGTCTTGATGAGGTGGATTGGGCCAACATGTATTCATGTTATACGTTAGAATGATTAAAGTTATCTAAGTTTGGCATGACTACATCACATTCATTTAGGATTAATTGTATTTGATTGAGATTGATTATGACAAATGCTTGTGTTTATGTGACATTCATTCTTTCTTTATGGATGATAATTCTTATGAATATGATGTAGGGTTGTGGAATGGTGATTAAGGTATAAGTGTATGGATTTATGTATATATATGTGTTGACTTTATTTTACTACTATTCCATTTATGTAACTTATGTTTCAATGACCTCATCTCTTCTTTGTGTTTGTTATGTTTCCCTTTTGTATATTGTTCATTAGTTGCCCGACATTACATGGATCTCTAACATTACTAACATGTTAAGGAGTATGGAGGTATTATCGATGACAAGGAGCTCACTGAGGGTTATCTTAGAGGATGTGGCATTTAGGGTTTTTTCCTTGGTCTAGTTGGTTATGACCTAAATGGAGGTGTTTTGGGTACCCTTAAAATCTTATACCTAACCAGATGAATTTGTAGTCGAGTGTGACCACCTCAATGTTAAGCAAGTTCAAAGGCGTCACACACTATGAACATTGTTATTCCACTTTGTTTCCCAAGAATAACATAACTAGTTGGGACTTCACTATGGGTGTTTTACTCGCTATAGGTACTCTACTTCCTGTGCTACTTCGGTTGCTATAACGCTCTGCTGGTTTTAGTGCTCTATGTTCATTATAACACTCTACTTATTGTAACACTCTTCTCAGTTTTATTTGTTGTACCTTGATAATTTCTTATTAAAGATCGCTATGTAACCATAACTAAATTCTAAGTATGAATATGTAAGACAATATGAGAAAATTTTTGCAATAAGTTTTAATTGAAAATCACATTACATAAGGATAGAATTTGTGCTAGAGGAAGCATAGACCTAACATCCTTCAACAATATTTATTTCTTTGACAGTGACACACACAACTGGGGGAATTCTGTGGTGTACTTTGGCCTGGTGGGTGTATAGTAGATCGAAGAATATCCACCGTTGGATGTTAATCAACGGTCCTGATTTATTGATGGTAACCTGTTTAATAGGTCAAGCATTTAAACTTTATAATATTTTCATTTTTTCCCTGAAATATATTAAATTCTAAATGTGTCAAGCTTTTATTATTTGCCACTATATAATTTATTTAAAATTCCTTCGACTATAGGAAAAAAATATTGACGCATTGCATTCCAAGACCAACGACGTGCTAAAATTGACGCACATTGTCAACAGTTAAAGAATTAAACTAGTGACAATACTTAGGATACAACAGAAAAAACGCATGGGCATTTAACCTCACAATGTCAACAATTAAATAACCTAACTGCCATCAATAATTCATCTATATAAAAATACTTTAGATGTTGAGGTTGCACCTACATATCTCAACAGATTAAAAAAAGGTTATCAATTTTCAGAGAAAAACATAGAAGATATGTTCCCAACATAAAACTAAAAGCAAAGAAATCACACTTCATTCACTTGAACAAAGATTTGAACTCCTATGCAATCATACTTCAATTGAAAACACCATGATCAAGTAAATAAGCTATGCATACTAGATCTTCAAAAAGATGAAACATGCAAAAATAACAATGCAAAGCCATCTAGTACATAATATAAAACTCAAATCTTAAATCAAAAGAGAGGAACAATGTTTTAGAAGCATAAATCATTGCAAACATGATAAAATACCATTATTTTCTCTAAAAAATTACGACTTTTACAACATCTAATGAAGTTACCTCCATTAAAGAAAAGTGGACATTATGACATTCCAATTTTAGTGCATGTTTGAATGTAGCAGTCCTTAAATTTAATCTATATCAACCATCTAATTTTACCACTGTCCAAAAGGCAATAAGCAAACCTCAATGGAATTTTCTTTGAACTTTCCTCTGAACTTTTTCTCTAAGAGAAGTAATAAGAGTTGATTTGACTGAAGTACCAGCTAGTTTTGCTCTCTCTATAACCTTGACTAACAGACAATTATTTAAAATCTGAAACCTAAGGCCTAATCCTTTCTCATTTTAGTTCCTCAATCCAATGAAAAAATGAAGCCCCCTCTTTCAAGTTTTATAATCAGCTACTTATATCATTCAATTGGCATCATAGTAAGTTTTATTGTGTAGCTAAGTTGCTATTATTTGTGAAGGATTTAAACACAATTATAATATGCTTTTTGTAACACCCTAATTTAATAACTAAATAAATACCAAAATAGGGAAAATTTTTTCCAAAAATAAACCAATGGTACCGGTCCAAAAAGAGAAGGAAAGGAAGGCAAGGAAATAAAATAAAAGCCGGCCAAACGTTCATAATCTGACCCAAAATAATGGTTGGAGTAATTAGCAAATAGCGTAAGGGCAGAGAGGCAAAAAGCCGACCAAAGAAGGGAAAAACTAAACCGAGAGACTAGAAGAAGGGAAAAAGAAGGCAAGTGAAAGAAAACCGATTAGAAACAGCATCGCGGAAGAGCAAACATCGCTCAAGCGAAACCCACAAGACAGCACCCACTCGCTCAAGCGAGATCCGACTCCGCTTGAGCGAGGCAACCCAACTCGCTCGGGCAAAGTACGCATAGCCTAAGCGTAACCCATCAGGGACATTCCTGTCGCTCACACTCGCTGGAGCAAACACTTAGTCGCTGGGGCGGGTAACACACTCGGTAACTCCCATCACTCGGGATCGGTGTTCCATTCACTCGGGATTGACCCCAACATTTCATACTCAGCCATTTATTTTTATCCATAAGGGTCACGTAAAATCCACTCGGGAAGGGATAACTATCCCACTCGGAGTCCATAAGATGTCCCCACTCGAAATACCTCCAAATCAACACCACTCAGTATATTTCTACCTCGATACAATCGGGATTCCCTTACACACTCATCACTCGGCATATTTACACTTCTCACTCGGAGAACTCATAGACCTTCCTTCACTTAGAAGGGGTCCCCATAATCATTCATCACTCGAAATATTCCAGCCAGATTCACTCGGTATACACCCTCATATTCACTCAGGGAGAAACAGAAAGTTAAGTCCCACTCGGACTCATTCGAACCTTAACCACTCGGGGTGTAGATCCTCACTCACTCGGATTACATATATAACATTCATTCAGATTACAAATATCATACACTCTGAATTCATCCCAATCTAGACCATTACAACAACCCTTCCCTCGGAAGAGGTTCACTCGGATTTATCACTCGGAAATACCCAAACTCTTTCCCACTTGGGATCTACACATATTTTTCACTCGGGATAAACAAAGCCTAGTATTACTCGGGAATTCTCCCATTAAGTCCCACACAGAATAGGTTCATCAAAAGAGATCTCTCTCAGAATCCTCTTAAGTCTTCTCCACCCAGAAAAGAAGCCCAAACACTATAGTCTCACTCGGAATCATCAACTTAACACTATCTCACCCATCAATAACCCTCAAATAATTCAACAACTCTTCACAATTAATACAACGTACGTTACCCATATAGCCACACATATATATATATATATATATATGTAAACATATACTCGAATACTTATCATCCTCACATTATTCATTCACCAACACTTATTACTCGAAGCAATTAACATCATACCCATATAAAGTATTTATATATATGTATACGTGTACTTGTCTACAGCTCTGATAGGCATTGCTCATAATAAAGATATTAAATTATCATATTATATGAGAGCCGACCAAGGCTATACTGACTAAACATAATAAATACAATATAAGCACTCAGCAGTCGGAGTGCGCCTCACTCGGACTTGAGGCCTTATCATCACTTCCGAGTCCGACCTGCACATACTGAAAAATGGTGTAGGGGTGAGCTTTTACATATAAAATAATAGTTATTGACTCAGATTATACCTCAACCCTCAATTATACAATTTACATGGCTCAATCCACAAATATATATACCCTGCCAATTAATATAAGAGTCACACAACATCATCCAATCGGAGATTGCTCAATAACATGCATTCTCAATCATAACATCACATTGCACTCGTCAACAGCATCAATACATACATATTCATTCAGTCGGAATTCACTCATACAACATCATCTAGTCGGAATTTGCTCAACCATTCAAATCCATGCAATCAGGTTAGTCTCAATAACAATACTCTCACACACATGCATGCGGATCCGACTTAAACTGTGATCTCAGTTACAGATTCCTTCCCGGCCCCTCGTCCACTAGCCCTTCCCGCGTGGTACCAGTCTTCCAAAGACGTCTCGAGACTTAACTCTAGCTCCCTCGGCTACCACGGGCCCTCACGGATCTAGCCAGGAATCTGTAGTTGAAAGTCATCTCATATATGCAATTTCATGCAATTCCACAACAAGCATCCAAGCTTACTAAGTGCGTCTCACGCAACCATCAATAGGTCACAACCGATTCCACACAACATTCAGATTCACTCGGAATTCCACAGTTTCATCACAGCATCACATACGTTTATCATAGTAACTCATAACAAGTAAATCAGGGTAACAACACTACAATACATCTATTCAACACTTGCAATGAAATTAGCATGCATTTCAACCCAACATTCCAAATGGAAATCAACCTATCAACTTATATCTCATGCATTCGAAAATTATAGTGATACTCATATTCGCATGCATTCAGTCATCATTCTCAGAAACATTAACACGCACTCATGGATGGAATCACACAACACAAAACAGTTCACAGATATCACAATATCCGGGAATTACATGCACAAATACTCAGTCACAACACATCTACCAACACGCTTCAACACAACACAACACATTAAAGCAAATCTCCCTGGAACCCGTCCATAAACCATACACTTGACATGCAAAGCGCCCCCTACCTGCTGTCGGGGTTCAGAGGCTCCTCGAGTTGCAATGCTAACCGATCGCCCTTCTGTTACTCCTCCTCCAATAGCCTTCAGATTTCGTCGATTCTGGGCCAGGGTTGCTCCTTCCTCCAACGGATTCGTCTCCCCCACAGCTCCAAGGCACTCCCCAGTACAGCCTCCTAACTGGGACACTAACAGCTCCAAGTGGAAGAAGAAGAAGAAGGGGAAGAAGGTGACAGAGAGGAAGAAGAAGACAGGGAGTGAAACAAAACCGCGTCACTGCTCCTCCCAAAAGCTCTCGACTCTCTCTATCTGTTCTTCCCAAGTGAACGACGCGAATGAGGGTGAAGAAGAATAGAAACAGTAGCAAGGAAGGGACCAGATGCATGCATGAAGAAAGGTCTCTAGCGTGAATAATAAAAAAAATGAGGGAAAGAGAGAGCTGAAGTTATTTTATACCCTCAGGGACACATGCGTCCTTTCGCCCGACATTATTATTATTATTATCATTATTTATTCAATCATTTTCTAACCAATCAGCAATTAGTTTAATTAATCATTAATCTCACTTCTACAGTTAACCCTTAATTAATGGCTTAATCTCAATTAGTAAAATCAGGATGTTACAGTTCTCCCCCTCTCAAAAGAATTTCATCCTCGAAATTCAAATGCAGGCTTACCTTAACAACAGTTCAGAATATCACTGTCCTGCTCCGACTGCAACTCTTCGCTTCTCAGCGTTTTTGACTGCTTCGCAATTTCCAATCGGTATAAATAAAACAACTCTTTATAGTCTTCAATACATTCGGGATTCAGTTTTCCACATAAGTTACTTCCATTAACTCTGCCAGTTCACCATAGCTTTTGATATTCCCTAATTCTTTGGCCGCTCGGCCTTATACTCCCAACGCCAATCGGCGTACATCCACCGTCCGTTCCTCCAATGCCGATGGAGCCACTCAGAATAATTATATATCTACATAGTATAAGCATAAGGTTGTGTCAATTATAGAGTTGGGAAGTCCAGTCGGTAAGAAACATTACCGATTCACCCCCAGTCCACGCTATTATCCGACTTATCTCGGCTTAATCCCTCGGATATTCAACATCCGACCACAAAATCTCGTCTCTACACCATGATATATCTTGACAATACCGAGACAAACACTCGAAAGAGTTCCCCGTATGCGTCCATTAGCACAATTTGCCTGGACTCGTCTTTTATAGGTACCATACTCGGTTCTAAAATCTTAGATTTCTAACCGTCTCTTTGGCAATTCCCACGCCTACACTCTGAGAACGTCACTCGGACCTCTCATTCAAAAGGGATCATTCGGGGTTTGAAGGCAATTTACACCGGGCATATCTCCACTTACCAAAAACTCACTCAGAATCCGAGTCTATCACAAGGAAAAACCCGAGTTCAAATTCAACAGCTCCAACTATTGACCTGGGTACAGACTCAGATAATTTTACCTCTCGGGTATCTACTCCCCCCCGGAATAATTTACTCAGAAACTTTCGTATTCATAGCCCCACATTCCGACCAGAAGTTCCTCTGGGGAGGATTGGTCAGGGGCACATCCTACACACTTAGAAATTTCACACGATGGGAACCATCTACATGGTACCATCCACTCGGAAATGTCACGCTCCGAGTCACGTCACCCGAATCTAACCTTACTCAGAAGTGTCACGCTCGGACACAATTCCCTTAACTTGGTAATGATCCTCCTTATGAGATCTTACTCGGGACACCATAACTTCACTCAGGAATCCTTTCTCCCAGCAAGATTTCACTCGGATCTGTCTCCACTTTCTCACACTCAGAATATACTAATCTTTCCCGAGCAAATCGTCACCTTTCAGATTACCTCCGCTCAAGGTCATGGTTCCCCCACTAATCCACAATACCACTCGGCTAAACTCTTAAAACCTCCAATTCCAGTGACAAACTTGATCACCTATCAATCTCAATAACCAATCATCATTTTAATAGTCAATTCATACACAACCTCTAATCCGCTCGGAGGCAACACATCAAGGTTAAACAACCTTCCATCCTTATTTTAATACCCAGCCTCTTACTGTTCACTCGATACTACTCTCATCTTAACTCAAACAGCCCGATAGACTCACCATCACCATAAACAGTTACAGCCTCACCTGCTTGACTTACGAATTGCTGCATCCAGCTTATAGGATGACGTCTCATTCCTATAGGGTTACAACAATTACATAGAGTCGCTGCAAGAGTGTACACTGCCACAGTGCCTATGGTATGAAAGGTTGTCTCAAAACGGCATACATTACACTCTTCTCGCACACACCGACCAACACACTCCACTAATACTAACTCACAAGAATTAATGGCAATTCACATACATATATAAGCACATATTCACATCAACATTATCATGATGCACCATGTAAGGCACGTCACACAGCAACAATCATGAAATATAATCTACCGCTACTGTAAAACAGTATAATGGCTACAGGCTTCCGACTCACACAAGAATCACACACCTCATCATTACTCATAAGTTAGCGCAACTCTCCTAATGACAATCATCAAGTAGCAGTTACTATCACCCTAAAATGGTATAATAACAGTCGGTTTCCGACCTTTACCGAGTAATTATTTCTTCCTTAGATCCTATCCATCTCAAAACCATACAATATCATATATATATATATATATATACTCATATGTACCAACAGTCAATAACATACACGCTGTTATTCAATCAAAACACATTCAAGCATCATTCAATCGGAATCTATCCAGCCAGCTCTCGGCTATATTACTTACATTATTTATGATCACATATAATCACAGCCATAGGCTCACTTTGCACTCAGCGACAGCATCACACATATATATATTCAATCATCCAATCGGAATATTAAATTCACACTCAATCATGTTATTCTAAATAATATTCTACATATTCATGCAATTCACATTGAGCTCAACAACAATCATAGTGTGCACACATTCATTTCACCCGGATCCGGTTACCCATTTTTATTGTTGCAACATAGGCTCCAAGCCTTTCCTCAGCTCCAAGCTGATTCGGCCGTTTTACAGGTACCAAACTGTTTGCCCTTAACATATAACACAGTCACTCCAAGCGACAACGGAAGTGTTACGGGCAGCCCCGAGTCCAACCCGGTAGGCTTGCCTTGAGTCCAACCCAAGGTCCTTAAGCGTCCAACGCTTAGTGCACTCAGCACTGCCCCAAGTCCAACCCAGGGTCTTTTTATAGTGCACTCGGCACTGCCTCAAGTCCAACCCGAGGACTTTCAACAGATATTCATCTGATTGCCGATCGGTATTAAGCACCTACGCTATATGCTCCAAGCATTTCTAGTGGCGAATCAGATGAATATAGTCTTATTCACCTGGCGTCCATGGCCAATGCACTCGGCATTCAATATCAATACATGCATCCAATGCATTTTATCATTATTATTCATAACAGTGGTCATCATAGCAATAACACCATACATGCACTCGATAAATCACATACTTTTTAATATAAAATCCCACACAGGAATTAATATAACCGGCCCACATCTCATGCAGGACTTTATCATTGGACCATAACCACTTCCACACTATTAATTTAGACATCACATGCATCATATTATAAACCACACACGGGAATCACCATGCAGGTACCTATCACATATATTCAACCTTTTCCTTAACAATACATACATCATATATAGTAAGTATTAAACACCATCAAGGCTCAATGAGATAGTCTTTTACCGCATGCAATCAGCATTCATGCTTACAATAGCCCGCAACTCATATAATTCACACACGGTAACCAGCAAAAATTCCTTAACATATACATCTCATACTCAAATTCTTCATTCTAGGAGACTACACAATCACTTATTCCATATACATCATACAGGTTCTTGTGTCAGGGATATAAAACTTATTCTTCATGATGGCATAACCTGTTAGTTGAATTTGAATGCACCACACTAGGGGTTCCATCAATATTATTCATTCAATCAATTCAGACGTGTGAGTTCAAATCCGTCCAACAGCCTGCCTCGACTATGAGCTATTAACATGGTCTACATAAGAGGCTGAACCAACTAATTCAGTTTCAATACACATGAAAGTTTCCACATCTATCATTCTATTTCTTCTCTACCGACCCAGGCTTAGAAATACTTCTCAGTATTTCATGAACCATCAGCCAGGGTCGTCACAAATCTCTATTCCCCAGGGAACATACCCCTGGCAGTACCCTTTGTTCTCAATCTCAAACAAACATACAGGCATATAATCACACCATTCATAATTCAACGTATATCAAATCCGACAGGATACCACCAGCAATGATGACAACCGGTCATAACGCACATAACTGCTTACACTCGGTAAGCATACCTTGGCCATGGACCTTTTGGTCTGCTCTGATACCAAAATGTAACACCCTAATTTAATAAATAAATAAATACCAAAATAGGAAATTTTTTTTCCAAAAATAAACCAATGGTACCGGGTCCAAAAAGAGAAGGAAAGGAAGGCAAGGAAATAAAATAAAAGCCAGCCAAACGTTCACAATCTGACCCAAAATAATGGTTGGAGTAATTAGCAACTAGCGTAAGGGCAGAGAGGCAAAAAGCCGACCAAAGAAGGGAAAAACTAAACTGAGAGACCAAAAGAAGGGAAAATGAAGGCAAGTGAAAGAAAACAGATTAGAAACAGCATCACGAAAGAGCAAACAACGCTCAAGCGAAACCCACAAGATAGCACCCACTCGCTCAAGCGAGATCCGAATCCGCTTGAGTGAGGCAACCCAACTCGCTCAGGCGAAGTACGCATAGCCTAAGCGTAACCCATCAGGGACATTCCTGTCGCTCACACTCGCTGGAGCGAACACTTAGTCGCTGGGGCGGGTAACACACTTGGTAACTCCCATCACTCAGGATCGGTGTTCCATTCACTCGGGATTGACCCCAACATTTCATACTCAGCCATTTATTTTTATCCATAAGGGTCACGTAAAATCCACTCGGGAAGGGATAATTATCCCACTCGGAGTCCATAAGATGTCCCCACTCGAAATACCTCCTAATCAACACCACTCAATATATTTCTACCTCGATACAATCGGGATTCCCTTACACACTCATCACTCGGCATATTTACACTTCTCACTCGGAGAACTCATAGACCTTCCTTCACTTAGAAGGGGTCCCCATAATCATTCATCACTCGAAATATTCCAGCCAGATTCACTCGGTATACACCCTCATATTCACTCGGGGAGAATCAAAAAGTTAAGTGCCACTCGAACTCATTCGAACCTTAACCACTCGGGGTGTAGATCCTCACTCACTCGGATTACATATATAACATTCATTCGGATTACAAATATCATACACTCCGAATTCATCCCAATCTAGACCATTACAACAACCCTTCCCTCGGAAGAGGTTCACTCGGAAATACCCAAACTCTTTTCCACTCTGGATCTACACATATTTTTCACTCGGGATAATCAAGCCTAGTATTACTCGGGAATTTTCCCATTCAGTCCCACACAGAATAGATTCATTAAAAGAGATCTCTCTCAGAATCCTCTTAAGTCTTCTCCACCCAAAAAAGAAGCCCAAACACTATAGTCTCACTCGGAATCATCAACTTAACACTATCTCACCCATCAACAACCCTCAAATAATTCAACAACTGTTCACAATTAATACAGCGTACGTTACCCATATAGCCACATATATATATATATATATGTAAACATATACTCAGATACTTATCATCCTCATATTATTCATTCACCAACACTTATTACTCGAAGCAATTAACACCATACCCATATAAAGTATTTATATATATGTATACGTGTACTTGTCTACAGCTCTGATAGGCATTGCTCATAATAAAGATATTAAATTATCATATTATATGAGAGCCGGCCAAGGCTATACTGACTAAACATAATAAATACAATATAAGCACTCAGCAGTCGGAGTGCGCCTCACTCGGACTTGAGGCCTTATCATCACTTCCGAGTCCGACCTGCACATACTGAAAAATGGTGTAGGGGTGAGCTTTTACATATAAAATAATAGTTATTGACTCGGATTATACCTCAACCCTCAATTATACAATTTACATGGCTCAATCCACAAATATATATACCCTGCCAATTAATATAAGAGTCACACAACATCATCCAATCGGAGATTGCTCAATAACATGCATTCTCAATCATAACATCACATTGAACTCGTCAACAGCATCAATACATACATATTCATTCAGTCGGAATTCACTCATGTAACATCATCTAGTCGGAATTTGCTCAACCATTCAAATCCATGCAATCAGGTTAGTCTCAATAACAATACTCTCACACACATGCATGCGGATCCGACTTAAACTGTGATCTCAGTTATAGATTCCTTCCCGGCCCCTCATCCACTAGCCCTTCCCACGTGGTACCGGTCTTCCAAAGACGTCTCGAGACTTAACTCTAGCTCCCTCGGCTCCCTCACGGATCTAGCCAGGTATCTGTAGTTGAAAGTCATCTCATATATGCAATTTCATGCAATTCCACAACAAGCATCCAAGCTTACTAAGTGCGTCTTACGCAGCCATCAATAGGTCACAACCGATTCCACACAACATTCAGATTCACTCGGAATTCCACAGTTTCATCACAGCATCACATACGTTTATCATAGTAACTCATAACAAGTAAATCAGGGTAACAACACTACAATACATCCATTCAACACTTGCAATGAAATCAGCATGCATTTCAACCCAACATTCCAAATAGAAATCAACCTATCAACTTATATCTCATGCATTCAAAAATTATAGTGATACTCATATTCACATGCATTCAGTCATCATTCTCAGAAACATTAACACGCACTCATGGACGGAATCACACAACATAAAACAGTTTATAGATATCACAATATCCGGGAATTACATGCACAAATACTCAGTCACAACAATCTACCAACACGCTTCAACACAACACAACACAACACATTAAAGCAAATCTCCCCGGAACCCGTCCATAAACCATACACTTGACATGCAAAGCGCCCCCTACCTGCTGTCGGGGTTCAGAGGCTCCTCGAGTTGCAATGCTAACTGATCGCCCTTCTGTTACTCCTCCTCCAACAGCCTTCAGACTTAGCGTCGATTCTGGGCCAGGGTTGCTCCTTCCTCCAACGGATTCGTCTCCCCCCACAGCTCCAAGGCACTCCCCAGTACAGCCTCCCAACTGGGACACTAACAGCTCCAAGTGGAAGAAGAAGAAGAAGGGGAAGAAGGTGACGGAGAGGAAGAAGAAGACAGGGAGTGAAACAGAGCCGCGTTACTGCTCCTCCCAAAAGCTCTCGACTCTCTCTCTGTTCTTCCCAAGTGAACGACGCGAATGAGGGTGAAGAAGAAGAGAAACAGTAGCAAAGAAGGGACCAGATGCATGCACGAAGAAAGGTGTCCAGTGTGAATAATAAAAAAAAATGAGGGAAAGAGAGAGCTAAAGTTATTTTATACCCTCAAGGACACATGCGTCCTTTCGCCCGACATTATTATTATTATTATCATTATTTATTCAATCATTTTCTAACCAATCAGCAATTAGTTTAATTAATCATTAATCTCACTTCTGTAGTTAACCCTTAATTAATGGCTTAATCTCAATTAGTAAAATCAGGATGTTACACTTTTCCACTGAAACAAAAATAAATAAGGCATGAATTGGAAATCTATTGAGCATTTAAATTTTGTTGTCTTCAGCAAACATGAATACATAAATTCATAGACAACTAAACCACAAAATTCTTAAATCATATAAATGTCTTCATTTAATTAAATTCGTAACACGCTTAGTTGATGTAGGGTCCCAGCCAGTCACCTTCAATAATGCATATAACAGCTAAAGTTTCAAAGTTCATGAGCTATGCAACATCAAAAACCTATATATACAATCATTCATTGAAGAACCATAACAATCAATAGTTAATCATATACCAAAACAATATAAGATAAACTTATTTAGAGAATAAACAAATATACCATTACATAAATAACCAAAAAGAGATGGCAATGGCTGGTTAGAGCCACCCCCAAAGACTCAACAATCAATTAATTATTAAACAATTGAGTGATAATTCGCATATCATTCCATATCCATATTCAAATAATTGACACTTGAGTTAGTTGAATAACAAATAGAACAAGTTAGCACAAAAATGCCTTAACTAAGACGGGTATAATATAGTTTCAAGAAACACATTCAGAGCAGGATTTCAAAATGCAACTGTAGACACAAACTAAAAAAATAGATAGTACATACTATAAAAATGCTTTTACAATGCGATAAGAGAATAAATCCAAGATCAAAGGAGACACTTTTGTTACTGCCCAAGCAAACTTAAAAATACCAAAAAGCAAAAAGTAACAGATAATTCAATTGCAAGATAATCTATCAGTTCACTTCAATAGATTCAATAACATATATTATCTGATAGCCTATTTATATTATCATAGTCTATCTTTTGCTTTCAACGATACACCCAAAATGCCACAAAACAAACCCATCAGTTGACCTCTATAAAGCCAACAAGGAACATAAATGTTCAAGATCATCTAGAATAAATCGGTCAAGGAAATAAGATGAGGGAAAAAAACATCCTAAAATACAGAAGTTCATGGGTTCATAGTAGCATGATGTCTATTGACATTGTTATTGACATATGTTGACTTCTCTTGATTTAGCACATGTCTAGTTAAAGCATATAAAGAAATTGGCAAAAAGTTAAAAAATAGAGATAATGAAATAATAAACCTTCACTGTCCCAAAAATTGGCAGAATTAGTCACTTTAGTCATTAACTTTCATAAATCATCATTTTAGTCTTTAAGATTACTAGTAGTCATGAATCGACTTTTTGAAAGGCAACACCAAATTAATCAATTTCTCAAAGGGTAATAATAAGAAATAAAGCATATTAATACAAAAAAAATTTGAGATTGTAAAATACCAAAAAACTAATCTGAGAATAGTTTAAACATTTATTGTTTCTTCTTCTTCTTCTCAGCAATTCATCACCATCACCGACTGCCCACACCGCCCTCCACCACCATGTTAGGTGATTTTTGGCCGCCACCCACCATCACCTTTATCTCTAACCTACTAATTATAGAACAATCAACAAAGCGACATCAACATAGAAAAGGAAAACTAAAGTCATAAATCACCAAATAATGTTGATCTTTATTTGCACAGAGGAGATCTTTATTTTAATAAAAATTAAAAACTATTTTTTTTGTACATAGAAGATAGAACTGGATGGTGGTTTGCCTTGAGCATATTGTACCTTCGCCTATATCTCCATCGCTAATGACTGCCACCAAGAACCATCTTTTTCTTCACTGTAAGGATCTTCTACTAAGTTTCAAGCTTCCACCACTAAGCTTTCACCTTTTTCTTTTTTCTGGACACCGTCATAAAGAATCTTTCACCAAACTTTCACCTTTCACAACATGAACCAAGCTTTTGCCTTTTTGCTTTACTAGACCATGTGATGGTGACAGAGAATGTGAAGGAGATGGAAACGATGATAAATGATGTGTGGCATATCAGTGGAGGAAGATTAGGTGTGGAAACTGATGATGCATAATTTATCCTTAATTCCTTGCTTTAAATGTGTATAATTTGCCATTTCTAATTGTGTAATATTATGCATTTTAACACATTTTCATAATTCAAGCTTTATTTAATATTAAATGAATTAGGCAATAATCTTTAAATGGAAATAATAAATCTTACTTGATTTCCCTTATATTGTAGTGAATAATTGAGGTTGCAATTGGGAAATTATGAAATTGAGCATCAGGGCTGACGAATAGCGCCAGTACCATGCGTAGCATAAGACTTTAAGAGCTGACGCGTAGCGTCAATCCTACGCGTAGCGTCAAAAGTGACGAGGATCCCATTAACAGGCTGTGTGCAACTTCAGAAGTGGGGGATTTATTTATATTAAACACATATTGGCCAATCCATTACAGACATACGGCACTATCTCAGTGGGGAACATGCAGCACAAGTGTCTAAGCATTATTGAAGAATTATTGGAGAAAATAATGTATTCTGAGTCAGAAAACCTCACGCGTAGCCTCATAACTACGCGTAGCGTGGAAGCAAATTCGCAACCTTGACGCGTAGCATCCTGTTGAAGCACAGCGTCAGTAGGAGACCTTTACCTTTGCTTTCACTATAAATAGGACCAATGCCAAAGGCTTGAAACACACCATTCCTCTAGCATATTCATTCGGAGTAACAGAGGTACAAAGCCTCTAGGAGGAAATTCTTCTCTTCTATTCCGGGTTTGATCTTTCTTGTTTTTAGTTTGTTGTAGTTATGGAGGGCTAAAACCCTTAGATTGATTTTCTTGGAGGTTAATGTAATGTTATTTTTGAGGTTTTGATTTTTAATACATTTCCTTGTTATTAATCTCTTCATAATTCTAACTCAATTATTTAATATCTATATTGTTTAATTAAGTTGTATGCTTAATCAATTTAATTATACAGTTAGAATTGAATAAGAATTATATTAAGATAGATTAAGAAATATACATGCTTAATGAATGTTTCAAAATCAATCTTGATAGTTATGGTTTGCTTAATTCCATAACATTAAAGTTAGATTATGTATGTAGGCGATGTTCTATATATGTTCAATAATTCCTAGAATTTAAAATCTTGACTCCTTTTGCTTAATTAGGATGCTTGATTAAAATCTTCATTTTTTATTCGAATGAAAGTAAAGGAATTATGAATTAAAAGACGCTTAGTTGATTAATTCAAATTGAACTAAGAGATCAATAATAAGGAAAATGTATAGAATTCTTTTCAAATCCAAGGATAAAATGAATTGCAATACTCCAAGAAAATCAATCGGTTGTTAATTATTTGTTTCACATTTATTTTGAATTCTTGTATCCTGTATTAAAATTTCTGTGACAATCAAACCCCCCCATTGTATGTTCATTGAACTGTTGTTTGTAAAAAAAAATTTTAGTTATCGAGTTTTTAATTTTTAATTGTTAAAAATTAGTTTAAGACTTGATTTTCCTAAATTTTTGTGTTGATCCTTGAGAGAACGACCTAGGTCGACACCCTAGTACTACATTAATTAATTTTAATGTACTAATTTGATGGAATCACGACTGTAAAAATATTCACGTCAAATTTTGGAGCCGATGCCGAGGATCAACGATCTTTAGGAAAAATTCTTGTTTTAAATTAATGTTTTTTGTATAAATTGAAAAAAAATAAAAAAATAAAAAATAAAAATTTTAGTTAGTTTGTTTTATTTTATTTCTTTTGCATGATTTAGGATTCTGATGATTTATTGTTCATGATGATCAAATATCTTGTTGTATGCTATGTATGACTAGAAGAACTTTTGAGCATTTATATTCATTTGATCCTGAAATTGAAAGAACTTTTCATAGGTTAATTATAGAAGTTAGATTTAATAATAACTTTGTTGATATTGATAGTGATAGTATCTTTTCTGAATCTGCTGAAAGTACTACTGCTAGTTTTTCTGATATGGCTGAACCTCGTGAAAGAACTCTTAGAGAACTAGTTGCACCTGAATTCACATACGAAAGTTTGTGTATTCAATATCCTGATGAGGATGTCCCTTTTATTCTTAAGACCAGACTTATACACTTGTTGCCTAAGTTTCATGGTCTTGCGGGTGAAGATCCGCACAAACACCTCAAAGAATTCCATATTGTGTGCTCCACAATGAAACCCCAAAACGTTCAAGAAGACCATGTCTATCTTAAAGCATTTCCTTATTCTTTAGAGGGTGTTGCTAAGGATTGGTTGTACTACCTTGCTCCAAGATCAATCACAAGTTGGAATGACTTAAAGAAAATGTTCTTGGAAAAATTCTTTCCTGCCTCTAGAACAACTACAATCCGTAAAGACATATCTGGCATTAGGCAACTCTCTGGAGAAAGTCTTTATGAGTATTGGGAGAGATTCAAGAAACTCTGTGCAAGTTGCCCTTACCACCAAATTTCTGAACAACTTCTTCTTCAGTACTTCTATGAAGGTCTGCACCACGTTGATCGCAACATGATTGATGCGGCAAGTGGAGGAGCTTTAGGAGATATGACTGCTGCTGAAGCAAGAAATCTGATTGAGAAGATGGCATCTAACTCTCAACAATTTGGTGTGAGAAATGATTCTTTCAAACCCATGTTTGATTCCAATTCTAGTTCATCTGGAATTAAATTGGAGAGCAAACTTGATGCTCTCACCACTCTGGTCACACAATTGGCAGTAAATCAAAAATCCATGACTGCTAAAGTATGTGGCATTTGCTCTTCACAAGAGCACCCCACTGATTGTTGTCCTTATCTACAAGAAAAGGATAATAATAGTCCCCAAGCCTATGCAGCTAACATCTACCATGATAGACCTCCACCACCACAACAACAACAAAACCATGACCTTTCCACCAACAGATACAATCCAGGTTGGAGGAACCATCCAAATTTGAGATGGGGTAACCAAAATCCTCAACCCCCATTTCAAAACAATGCACCAACCTTCCAAAGACCTACACCTCAACCATCCATAAATGGCCCTTCTTTGGAGGATCTGGTGAAATAAATGGCTACACAGAACTTAGAGTATCAACAGAGGAATGATGCTACCATCTAGAGTTTAAGCCAGTTAATTGGGCAATTGGCTTCATCATTAAGCTAGTTACAATCTCAAAACTCTGACAAATTACCATCCCAACCAGCTACAAATCCAAGAAATGTGAGTGCAATTCAGTTAAGATCAGGTAAGAACCTTGAAGTACCCATACCCAAGGAACCTGAAAAACAAATAACTGAGCCTGAAACAGTTGAGAATAATATACCCTCTTCAAGCACAAGCAAGTCTGAGATGCAACCATCCCAAATTCCACCTCATATCCCTCTTCCTTTCCCACCAAAAGCAATTCCAAGTAAGAAGATGGAAGAAGTGGACAAATAATTTTGGATACTTTCAGGAAAGTGGAAGTGAATATACCTCTTCTTGATGCAATCAAGCAAATTCCCAAGTATGCCAAATTTCTAAAGGAGTTGTGTACTCACAAGAGGAGACTCAAAGGGAATGAAAGGATAAGCATGGGAAGGAATGTACCTGCACTGTTTGGTAAGGAAATTTCAAATATTCCTGAGAAATGCAAAGATCCAGGTACGTTTTCTATACCTTGTATCATAGGCAATAACAAATTTGAAAATTGCATGTTAGATTTAGGAGCTTCAATAAATGTTATGCCTATGTCTATTTTCAAATCATTGTCTCTTGGAAATTTACAACCTACTGGTGTAGTAATTCAGCTAGCAAGTAGGAGCACTGCTTACCCTGCTGGAGTTATAGAGGATGTTTTGGTTCAGGTAGAACAACTTGTTTTCCCTGCTGACTTTTTCATACTTGATATGGAAGAAGGTATGCCTCAAATTCCTGTTCCTATCATTTTGGGAAGACCATTTTTGAAAACAGCTTGAACTAAAATAGATGTTTATTCTGGAACTCTCTCTATGGAATTTGGTGACACGAGAGTTCAATTTAATATTCTTGATGCCATGAAATACCCATATGAAAATCATTCTATTTTCCAAATTGACATTATTGATGAACTGGTTTTTGAACATTTTTCTAATGTTGATTTGGAATACATGGATGATTCAAACAAATGTTTTGCATGCAATGATTCTGGAAGTTGTGATATTTGTGCTGAAATTGATAAATACATAATTTCTGATTCAGAGTCTTTAGATATACCTGTTAACCATAAGGAGCTGAATGCAGGATTTCAAGAAAATTCTAACAAAATTTTTGAGGTGCAAGCAGCAGAATCAAAATCTACTGTGTTAGTTCCATCTGTTTTGCAGGCACCCAAGTTAGAATTGAAACCCCTACCTGAGAACCTAAAGTATGTATACTTAGGGGATAATGAACAGCTCCCGGTGATAATTTCCACTTCTCTTAATGAAAATCAAGAAGAAAAATTGTTGCAGGTATTGAAAAGACATAAGAAGGCTATAGGATGGACATTGGCAGACATTCCTGGAATTAGTCCATCCATGTGCATGCATAGAATATTTCTGGAGGAAAATACTAAAGCAGTAAGACAACCCCAGAAGAGACTCAACCCTGTAATCCTTGATGTGGTTAAAAAGGAGATTACCAAGCTTCTACAAGCAGGAATCATTTATCCTATCTCTGATAGCCGATGGGTGAGTCCAATTCAAGTGGTTCCTAAGAAAACAGGAATCACAGTTGTAAAGAATGAAAAGAATGAATTGATCCCAACTAGAGTGCAGAATAGTTAAAGAGTCTGTATTGATTACAGGAGACTAAACCAGGCAACAAAGAAGGACCATTTCCCTTTACCCTTCATTGACCAAATGCTTGAGCGTCTCGCAGGTAAGTCTCACTACTGTTTTCTTGATGGATTCTCTGGATATTTTTAGATTCACATTACACCTGAGGATCAAGAAAAGACCACATTCACCTGTCCCTTTGGCACATTTGCTTATAGGAGAATGCCATTTGGCCTATGCAATACTCCTGGAACTTTCCAAAGATGCATGATAAGTATTTTTCATGATTTTATTGAAAATTGCATAGAGGTGTTTATGGATGATTTTACTGTCTATGGATCTTCATTTAATGTATGCCTTGATAGTTTGGATAAAGTTTTAAACAGATGTATTGAAACTAACCTTGTCTTGAACTATGAAAAATGTCATTTTATGGTAAAACAAGGAATAGTTTTAGGGCATGTAATCTCTGAGAAAGGAATTGAGGTAGATCCTGCCAAGGTAGAAGTTATATCACATTTGCCTTACCCCTCTTGTGTTCGAGAGGTTCGTTCTTTTCTTGGTCATGCAGGATTCTACAGAAGATTCATAAAGGATTTCAGCAAGAAGGCTAGGCCACTATCCAGTCTGCTTCAAAAGGATGTGGCATTTGAATTTGATGAAAAGTGTAAGGAGGCTTTTAATTGCCTCAAGCAAGCATTGACCACTACCCCAATAATTCAAGCACCTGTTTGGACAGCCCCATTTGAGTTGATGTGTGATGCCTTTAATTATGCATTGGGAGCTGTCCTTGGTCAAAAGATTGACAAGCAACCTAGGGTCATCTACTATGCATCTAAAACTTTAGATGCTGCCCAGGTAAATTACACCACCACTGAAAAAGAGCTCTTGGCCATTGTTTTTGCATTAGATAAGTTCAGATCTTACCTACTCGTTTCTCGAGTAGTTGTCTTTACTGACCATGCAGCTCTGAAGTACTTGTTGAAGAAAGGTGAGTCCAAGCCAAGATTAATTCGTTGGATGCTTTTGCTCCAAGAGTTTGACTTGGAAATTCGTGACAGAAGTGGAACACAAAACCTTGTGGTAGACCATTTAAGCAGAATTAAGAATGCTCCTGATTCGGCACCTATTCGGGACCATTTTCCCGATGAACACCTCATGAGTATTTCTAACTCTTTTGATACACCTTGGTTTGCTAACATTGTAAATTATCTTGTTGCTTCTGTTTTTCCACCATGTGCATCCAGAAACCAAATTTCAAAATTAAAAAGTGATGCAAAGTATTATATTTGGGATGACCCGTATTTGTGGAAATTATGTAATGATCAGGTGATTCGAAGATGCATTCCCGATCATGAAATAGAATTAGTTCTTCGATTCTGCCATGCTTCACCAGTTGGTGGACATTTTGGTCCACAAAGAACAGCAAGGAAGGTGTTGGATTCTTGTTTATTTTGGCCCACAATTTTTAAGGATGCATGGAGAATTTGTAACACCTGTGAGAAATGCCAAAGAGCTAGTAATGCTACCACATGGAGACAACAGATGCCTCAGCAACCTATGTTGTTTTGTGAAGTATTTGATGTTTGGGGCATTGATTTTATGGGTCCATTTCCTTCATCCTTTGGTTTTACTTACATTTTATTGGCTGTAGATTATGTTTCTAAATGGGTGGAAGCTAAAGCCACCAGAACTAATAATGCTCGAGTTGTTTTGGATTTTGTTAGATCTCAAATTCTTTGCAGGTTTGGCATTTCGAGAGCAATCATTAGTGATCAAGGAACACACTTCTGCAACAGGACCATGCAAGCTATGATCAGGAAGTATGAGGTTGTTCATAGAGTCTCTACTCCATATCACCCCCAAACCAATGGACAAGCAAAAGTCTCTAACAGAGAAATCAAAAGAATCCTGGAAAAGATAGTACAGCCTAATAAAAAGGATTGGAGCAGGAAACTGGATGATGCTCTTTGGGCACATAGAATAGCTTTTAAGACACCTATAGGAATGTCTCCCTATAGAATTGTTTTTGGTAAGGCATGTCATCTTCCAGTGGAGATTGAGCATCGTGCTTATTGGGCTGTAAAAGCTTGCAACTTAGCACTTGATCAAGCAGGTAAAGAAAGAAAATTACAACTGAATGAGCTTGATGAGATCCGTTTGGCAGCTTATGAGAACTCGAGGTTCTATAAGGAGAAAACAAAGAAATTCCATGATAGCTCAATAGCTAGAAAGGATTTTACTGCTGGACAGAAAGTGCTACTGTTTAATTCCCGGTTGAAACTGATGGCCAGAAAATTGCGCTCCAAATGGGAAGGACCTTTCATTGTTACTAATGTATTTCCCCATGGAGCTGTGGAAATAAAAAGTGAAAACTCCAATAAAAGCTTCAAGGTTAATGGACAACGTTTGAAGCCATTTCATGAAAATCCTTCACTTGTGGATGTTACAATGGAGGAACATGCTTTGGGTGAACCACTTCTTGATCCCCCTTGAGGGAGTTTTTCTTACCTATCTCTTTACTTTTTCATTATATTGTCTATTCTGTATGCTCTGTCTTACATTGAGGACAATGTATGATTTAAGTGTGGGGTTGGGATCATTCATGTGTTGATTTTGAAAATGTGAATTTGTGATTAATTTTGTGTGACTATTTTTCAAAAAAATAAAAATAAAAAAAAAATTTGTGTGTGTTTTTGTTTTAAAATGGCATGTTTTATTAGAATTTTAAGATATGCATCAACAACAGGTAAATTCTTTCATGTCTGATATGAGCTTAATGATATGTTATAATTTGAACTCAAACATTTTTTGGTATGTTGAGAATGACATGATAATTGAGAGATGATCATATATGATGGAATTATACCTTGTGAGATTTTTTTGAGCCTTAAAATTTGATGGATTACTTTAAACCATCTTAATTCTTTCATGTGTGATTAATTCCTGAATGCTTACATCCTAATTTTTGTCTTGTTTCTTGATGATACTTGAAACCCATGTGAATGTATTTGAAATGACACAGGCATTTTGTTTAATTGAGCCACTAGCCATATAAGCCTACCATGAATAAATTATCCTTTGCTAGCCCTTTTGAGCCTATTTAACCTTTTGTTTGTTGCAGCTCAAATAAGCCACAATGAAAAACCAAAAATATACCTACCTTAAGGAATATATTGGAGCTTTGGAATCAAGTCAAAAACATGCATTCAAATAAGTGTGGGGGTGTACAAAAAGGAGTCGCAACTCTTGTTTCAAGTGTCAACCAATCGTATAAAAAAAATTGGAACACAAAGTGTTATATCCTCACGCTTACCTGTAAAATTATTTGCTCCTTATTCTTTTTGGTACTTGCCACAATTCCAAAATTTTACCACCCTAACCTTGGCCACATTATAACCTTGAAAAGCCCTGTTGATCTATACATGCATTTGTGTTGATTATGGAATTGAGAAACTTGCCAAATTTTTAGACTGTCTGTTTTTCAGGAAATGTTTTGAGAATATACACAAACCCCAAACACTTGAGAGTTGAGAGTATGTCTTGTGAGGTTCTGTCACTTATGATCTTCTTTTCAGTTTAATTTAATTTTCACATGCCTAAGTGTTTGAATGATTTTTATATATATCTTGATGCTCTGTATCTTGCATGTTGAATAACTCTTGTTTCTCTGTATATTCCTAAGATTTCATGCCAATTCTGTGTGTTGTTTTTAACTTAATGTTTTCAATAAATTATGATACTTATTTTTATTCTGATTTTGCCCGGGAGTGCAAAAGAATAAGTGTGGGAATATTTGATGATGCATGATTTATCCTTAATTCCTTGTTTTAAATGTGTATAATTTGCCATTGCTAATTATGTAATATTATGCATTTTAACACATTTTCATAATTCAAGCTTTATTTAATATTAAATGAATTAGGCGATAATCTTTAAATGGAAATAATAAATCTTACTTGATTTCCCTTATATTGTAGTGAATAATTGAGGTTGCAATTGGGAAATTATGAAATTGAGCATTAGGGCTGACGCATAGCGCCAGTACCACGCGTAGCATAAGACTTTAAGAGCTGACACGTAGCGTCAATCCTACGCGTAGCGTCAAAAGTGACGAGGATCCCATTAACAGGCTGTGTGCAACTTTAGAAGTGGGGGATTTATTTATATTAAACACATATTGGCCAATCCATTACAGACATATGGCACTATCTCAGTGGGGAACATGCAGCACAAGTGTTTAAGCATTATTAAAGAATTATTGGAGAAAATAATGTATTCTGAGTCAGAAAACCTCACGCATAGCCTCACAACTACGCGTAGCGTGGAAGCAAATTCGCAACCTTGACGCGTAGCGTCCTGCTGAAGCACAGCGTCAGCAGGAGACCTTTACCTTTGCTTTCACTATAAATAGGACCAATGCTAAAGGCTTGAAACACACCATTCCTCCAGCATATTCATTCAGAGTAACAGAGGTACAAAGCCTCTAGGAGGAAATTCTTCTCTTCTATTCCGGGTTTGATCTTTCTTGTTTTTAGTTTGTTGTAGTTATGGAGGGCTAAAACCCTTAGATTGATTTTCTTGGAGGTTAATGTAATGTTATTTTTGAGGTTTTGATTTTTAATACATTTCCTTGTTATTAATCTCTTCATAATTCTAGCTCAATTATTTAATATCTATATTGTTTAATTAAGTTGTATGCTTAATCAATTTAATTATACAGTTAGAATTGAATAAGAATTATATTAAGATAGATTAAGAAATATATATGCTTAATGAATGTTTCAAAATCAATCTTGATAGTTATGGTTTGCTTAATTCCATAACATTGAAGTTAGATTATGTATGTAGGCGATGTTCTATATATGTTCAATAATTCCTAGAATTTAAAATCTTGACTCTTTTTGCTTAATTAGGATGCTTGATTAAAATCTTCATTTTTTATTCGAATGAAAGTAAAGGAATTATGAATTAAAAGACGCTTAGTTGATTAATTCAAATTGAACTAAGAGATCAATAATAAGGAAAATGTATAGAATTCTTTTCAAATCCAAGGATAAAATGAATTGCAATACTCCAAGAAAATCAATCGGTTGTTAATTATTTGTTTCACATTTATTTTGAATTCTTGTATCCTGTATTAAAATTTCTGTGACAATCAAACCCCCCCATTGTATGTTCATTGAACTGTTGTTTGTAAAAAAAATTTTAGTTGTCAAATTTTTAATTTTTAATTGTTAAAAATTAGTTTAAGACTTGATTTTCCTAAATTTTTGTGTTGATCCTTGAGAGAACAACCTAGGTCAACACCCTA
The DNA here is from genome assembly GCA_037962975.1 of Clitoria ternatea. Taxonomy (NCBI): domain Eukaryota; kingdom Viridiplantae; phylum Streptophyta; class Magnoliopsida; order Fabales; family Fabaceae; genus Clitoria; species Clitoria ternatea. The sequence continues at coordinate 55,123,935 of CM075671.1, forward strand.
GTACTACATTAATTAATTTTAATGTACTAATTTGACGGAATCACGACTGTAAAAATATTCACGTCAGAAACCAAGCGACAAAAAATGATGACATGTAGATCTGGAAACCAAGCGCCACCATAGTCAAAAGTGACATTCACCGTTGATTGTCTCATTGGAACCCTCTGTGACACCCTTTATTAACTAGGACAAATTCCCACACTAGAATGTCCTAATTAATGAAGTAGTCACTAAAAATAGGAGTATTTTTTTTGATTGGTGATCATCAGCGCACGATTTTAAAATAAATACATTATATAGATCAATTCTTTTAAACATAAATGTACCTAAAAAAGTACGGGGCTCATAGGCTCTCAACAACTACTACAAAATAATAACATAATAGAAACGTCGAGTCTACAATGATCTCGACGCAAACAGAAAATATACACAGTTGACGTTTTTAATCTGACATCCTCACTACAGATATTCCACGTCCTGCCCACGTTCACCTTGTCCTTCAACTGATGATCACAAGAAAGGAAAAACAACACACAACAACAGAAGGGGTAAGTACAAAGCTCTCAACCCATAAATTATACATACAAGGGTGGCTTAATATTTTAACTATAGAAAAGATTACACATAGCATACCTATAACTAGAAGTTCCCTTTGATTTCTGTGCTGACATATGCTCATAGATACGGCACCTGTCCACCAGAGTAGTGAACTGAGTGATTTGTTGACAACAGATTGCCTGGCGGATATGCTGATGTAGCCCTTCTTTAAACTTGGCGCATCAAGAAGCCTCACTCATCTGGGTATAGTAAGGACAACACCTAGCTAACTCGTCGAACTTCACTGTATATTCTCCCACTGACATGAATGCTTGCCTCAGATTGAAGAATTCTTGCTCCTTTTGCCTCCTGATGTCTTCAGGAAAATACTTAGCCAGAAACTCGGTCTTAAATCATTCCCAAGTAATCTCAGCTCCATTAGTAGTCATCCTCACCCTTGCATGAGTCCACTAGTGCTCAGTGTCGCAATCTAAATCGCGACGGCGCGGCGAGAAAGAGAGAGAATGGTATGGAATGAAACAGGGAGTCGCCACCAACGTTTTTATCCATAGGAAAAACATTGGAAAAAACTAGGTTCAGTAAAGCACTGGTTAAAAATTGAGATTCAAGTTCGGGAGTTGGTTACGAGTAGGGCAGGTATTAGCACCCTACATCGCCTGTCCAAAAACAGTACCAAGATTGAAAATGCGCAACATAAATAGCCTTACAAAAGATGGTTTATTTCTTCCCTTTCATTGTTGTATTTTTTATTTAAAAACGACAAAATGGAGTGAGAGAACTGTACAAACATAGAATGTCGAAGCGAGGTCAATGGGACATTTCATCCGGATTAAACTCGACTTCGATATGAGACAGAGAGAGGAAAAGAATGCTAATAAGGCGTCACGCCTAAATTATACATCCTCGAATAAAAAAATAGGGATAGGAAAGAGATAAGCGGGACGTCTCGTCCTAAGTATCCCTTCCCTATGAATTATGGCGAGGCTTAAGCAAAAACTAGGGGGAAATCAACAAGACGTCACGTCTAAATTGATTTTCACGGAAGTAACCAAAAAAGAACATTTATGAAAGAAACATGAAAGTAAGGAAATAAATCAGCAAAAAGGAATAAGAGAGACGGGCCCGACAGGAATTGAGATCCTGCTCCTACGTATTCTTGAATTATCAAGAAATCAGGGTTACGTAGTTCTGAATGTTGTTCTTTTAGGAAAAGACTTGGAAAATGATGGTGGATGTCATTGAGACGGGGAACTCATACAAGGCGAAGTTCTTCGCACGTGTATGAATCCTAAAGAGGTTGTGTAGACGGGAGTGCTCCCGTACGACACTGTTTTAAAAAAAGATTTGTTTTCTTCTTTTTTTAATTTTTATTTAGATTTGAAAGAAAACATAGGAAGCATTTATTTTCCATAGTAAGTTCGGAAAACAGAGGAAAAATGAGCAAAAATTAAGGGGAAGAAGAGAAAACTATATGAGAAAGAGGGAAAAAACCAAGTGAAAATGGGAAAAACTGAGTGGAAATGGAAGAAACCAAGTAAAAAAATGAAATACCGAGTGAGAAAAGCATAAAACTGAGTGAGATTGAGGAAAACCGAGTAAAAAATGGTAAAAACCGAGTGAGATTGAGGAAAACCGTGTAAAAATGGTAAAAACCGAGTGGAATGGGAAAATTCTGAGTGAAATTGAGGAAAATCGAGTGGAAATAGCAGAAACCGAGTGAAACAGTGAAAATTTGACTGAAACAGTAAAAATCCGAGTGAAACGGTGCAAATCTGAGTGGAAAATAAAGGAAACCGAATGGAAAGAGGATTACCGAGTGAGAAGTGGACTGCCGAGTAAGACTGACCGAGGAGAGGAATTCTGGACGGTGTGGAGCTGGCTTAGACGGTGTGGTGTGGGTTGGAAGGAGAAGAGAGAGGAAGCTGGACGGTGTATGGGTTGAGGAGGCGGATTGAAGTGACCGTGAGGTGTGTGTGTGGTTTGGTCTTTAGAGGAGGAGAGGAAAGGGAGAGTTCGGTGGGAGAGAGGGTGTATGTAGAGTGAGAAGTGATGGAAGGAGAAGAAGAGAAGAATTGGTGTGAGAGAGAAGAGAGCACGAAGGATTTTTTGGCAGAGTTTTCCTCCTCTGAATCCCCTTCTCTCAGCTGCCCTCCCTCTTGCCTATTTATAGGCTGGCCCAAGTGGAAGGCCAGCTCAGGCTTCCACTTCCGAGTAGAATGCCAGCTCAGGCCTCCACTCAGAGTGAAGTGGGGGACAACGGCTGGGTGGGAATTTTTAATTCCCCCCACTTCCACCCTGTTTGCCACTTGTCTGCCACCCCCAGGATTCCTGGATCCACTTGGGTGGTGGAATCCAAGTCAGCACAGTCTAACAGGGGGACCTGATGGGAATCCGAGTGAGAATGGAAGAATTCCGAGTGAGAATTATGGAAATCCGAGTGAAAATGGTGGAATTCCGAGTGAGGATATTGAAATCCGAGTTAGAATGGTGGAATCCGAGTGATAACGGCTCGGATCAACCTCCCAATCAGTATTCATCTACACTAGGAGTCAATTCCGAGTGGAATGAGGCATTCCCCATAGAAGGCCGAGTGAGAATACTCCTTTCCGAGTGGTGTTACTTGGTTTATGGTTGCTGTGAGACATTTAATCGGAAACGAGTGAAAGAGCCTCGGAGCTGATTGAAAATTAGGGAGAACGACTTGAAATTGACTCGGATCTTGTTTGAAGAAGCAAACTGACTGAATTGCCAGTCGATTCCGACTGGAAATTGATGGAAATGGGTTCGGGAAAGGTTTGAAGGAGGACTCGGAACCGATTGAAATAGCTCGGAAATGGGTAAAGGAGGACTCGGATGAGTGAAGTTCGGAACCGATTGAAATGGCTCGGAAAAGATTTAATCATGGCTCGGAAATTGGTGGAAATGGACTCGGGATGAGAAGAATTGATTGGCCAAAAGGACTCGGGAAAGGTGGCTGACTGACTGAAGTCTCACTCGGAAACCGATTGGAAATTGGCTCGGGTTTGAGTGGGAGTACTTACTCGGTGTTGACTGAAAATGCTTCAATTGGTTCTGACTGAAGAACAACACTCGGAATTCCTTCAGCCGAGATTATTCACTCGGAATCTCTTCAAAAGTGACACAGAAACTTCAACGCTTGAAGGATTTACTCGGATCCTTCCTTTTTTGCACTAGGAAATTGGATTTTTGGCGATTTGCACTCGGAATGGCTTGCCAGAGAGCCTTCCACTCGGATTCACCTTCGATAAGGAAGCATTTTACTCAGAATTGACTCATCTTGAGTCATTTCATTCGGACTTCTCTTGAAAATGGGCATAATCCACTCGGACTGGCTTGGCAGGGAAGCTATCCACTCGGATTCAACTTCAACAGGGAGCATTTCACTCGGAAATGACTCATTCTGAGTGATTCCACTCGGATTTCATCATTTTTGAGTCATTCCACTCGGAAATGCTTCATTTTGACTCGGATTTGACCATTTTTTGAGTTTTTCACTCGGATTTATCTCTACCAGGGCTGTATTTCACTCGGAAAAGCTTCATTCTGAGTTATTTTGCTCGGTTTTGATTATTCTGGAGCTATTCTACTCGAATTTGACCACTCTGAATTGGAATTCAGTATAAAAAATATTCATTCCACTTGGACCGGACCAAAAGAGGTGTTCACAGATGCCCCTCTTTACTTCTTTTTCACAAAAGAAACACGAAGCTTCTGTGTTTTTGAAGTGAAAAGGAAGTAAAGATATGAACACCGATGTAGGGGGGCCAAGTGGGACCTCTTGATCGGTATGGCAACTGATGGTATTGGCAATCACGAACCTGTGTGACCTCTTTTTCTTAAAACGAGCATTGTCCACTTCTGTTTCTCTTCTTCTCTTCTTCTTCTTCTTCTTCTTCTTTTTTTTTTGTTTTGTGGACAGGGAAAAATTGTCTTTTAGTTAACAGGAGGTAATGAGATCAGGATTGACCCCCAGTAGACTGGAAAGTAAAGGTTGCCCTCGTGGGCGACTGAAAAGTAAAGGGTACCTCGATAGGTGGCTGGGAAATAAAGGATGCCTTGATAGGCGGCTGGAAAGTAAAGGATGCCATGATAGGCGGCTGGAAGGATAAAGGATGCCTTGATAGGCGACTAGAAAGATAAAGGATGCCTTGATAGGCGGCTGGAAGATAAAGGATTCCTTGATAGGCGGCTGGAAGATAAAGGATGCCTTGATAGGCGGCTGGAAAATAAAGGATGCCTTGATAGGCGGCTGGAAGATAATGGATGCCTTGATGGGCGGCTGGAAGATAAAGGATGCCTTGATAGGCGGCTGGAAGATAAAGGATGCCTTGATAGGCGGCTGGAAAATAAAGGATGCCTTGATAGGCGACTGGAAGATAAAGGATGCCTTGATGGGCGGCTGGAAGATAAAGGATGCCTTGATAGGCGGCTGGAAGATAAAGGATGCCTTGATAGGCGGCTGGAAAAATAAAGGATGCCTTGATAGGCGGCTGGAAAGATAAAGGATGCCTTGATAGGCGGCTGGAAGATAAAGGATGCCTTGATGGGCGGCTGGAAGATAAAGGATGCCTTGATAGGCGGCTGGAAAATAAAGGATACCTTGATAGGCGACTGGAAGATAAAGGATGCCTTGATAGACGACTGGAAGATAAAGGATGCCTTGATAGGCGGCTGGAAAGATAAAGGATGCCTTGATAGGCGGCTAGAAAGATAAAGGATGCCTTGATAGGCGGCTGGAAAATAAAGGATGCCTTGATAGGCGACTAGAAAGGTAAAGGATGCCTTGATAGGCGGCTGGAAAATAAAGGATGCCTTGATAGGCGGCTGGAAAGATAAAGGATGCCTTGATAGGCGACTGGAAAGATAAAGGATGCTTTGATAGGCGGCTGGAAAATAAAGGATGCCTTGATAGGCGACTGGAAGATAAAAGGGGTGCCTGAATAGGCGAATGGAAAGGAAAAGTTGCCTTAATAGGCGGAAAGAAGGGAAAGGGTGCCCTGATAGGCTATCAGACGGGAAAGAATGCCTGAATAGGCGAATGGAAAGTAAAGATTAGGGGGGAGTTAACAGGACGTCTCGTCCGAATTAACTCACTGTTGGCATGAAATGCAAAGGTTGGGGGAGCTAACAGGACGTCTCGTCCAAATTAACTCACTGCTGGTAGGAAATGTAAAGGTTGGGGGAGCTAACAGGACGTCTCGTCCAACCTTAACTTATTGGGCTTCAAGGTTCATGGCGATGCCCCAGTTTGACATAATTGAAGGTTCTTGGGGAATTGCCCCTTGACTGGAACAGAAGAAACCTGGGGAGATACCCCCCAGTTTGAGATGGTTTGAAGGAATCTTGGGGAAAGGCCAGAATAAAGTAAATCTGGGGAGATGCCCCAGTTTGAAGGTCCTTGAAAGAATCTCGGGGAATCATCCCCTGTGACTGCAGGAGGAGAGACATGGGGAATCGCTCCCTTGATTGCGAACGGAGAAACATGGGGTGATGCCCCGGTTTGACATGATTTTAGAGAATCTTGGGGAGTCGTCCCCTTGACGGTAAGAGGAGGAACATGGGGAATCTTCCCCTCGATTGAGAAAGGAGAAACATAGGGTGATGTCCCAGTTTGACATGATTGGAGGGATTCTTGGAAATTGGCTAGAACAAAAGAAATCTGGGGAGATGCCCCAGTTTGGAGGTGATTTGAAGGTTGTTGGGGAACTACCCCTTGAATGAACAAAAGGAATCTGGGGAGATGCCCCAGTTTAAGTTGTTTAAGAAATGTATTTCTACTAGAGGAGGATTGATGGTTGGGGGTACTGCCTCTTTAGGCGAAAGAGAATGAACCTGGGGTGATGCCACAATTTGAACTATTTGCTTTAAAACCTCAGGGAGCTGCCCCTTGAGCGAGAAGGAAATGATTCTGGGGTGATGCCCCAGTTCGATTTGTCTGGGAAGTGTGATTCCACTGGAGAAGGATTGATGGCTCGAACATCACTCCTAAATTGGGAAGGTAAAATCTGAGGTCCGCCTAGTATGTGTAGATTTACCAAGAAAAACGTGCCGGGGCTCTTTGGGGAGAATTCTTCTTGCTTGACTACTGGAGTGTATCAAGTAGATTCCCCGGAAGGGAGTTTGAAAAGTGTCAGCTTTGGCAGTTGAGGAGAAGACTTCAAGAAGTGCCAACTTTGGTGATTTGGGAAGGGCTTTAAGGAGTGCCAACTTTGGCGATTAAGGAGGAGACTTTAATGATCCTAGTTTTGGCAGCTGAGGTTCCATTAAGGAAAAGGTCTTGATTGAGGCGTCAGAGCTTGACATGACTATCCGTTATAATAACCTGCAAAAAAAGGTAAGTAGTGCAAAGATACATTCAAAAAAAAACTGGGTAGGTCCTGTGAAACCGCGGCCCTTAGGATAACTCATGGGCAGAGGAGATTCAAAGGGCGATCATAGCTTCGAAGCGCATGCCTGGCTGAATCCTTGTGATAATTGTCTAAGGTGAGGTCAAGTAGTGGGAGTGTCTTGTCCCTTACGACTTTAAATGTTCACCATTCTTTCATTTATTTTTAAAAAAAACACAATGTTTTATCAGATCAATGCAATTCATAACACCTATCGAAAAAGGGATAAATTTTATTCATGTAGGTCAAACAGAATACAGAGAATGGACAACAGGGAAAATACAGGGGATGAAGTGAAGCTTCGTAGGACTGGTCAAGGCCAAGGGAAATAGGAAAGGTTCAAAGATCCTTCAGTGAATTCCTGAGACTAGCGAGAATCTTAATCCCACGTCAAAACCTCAAGTACCTCGCTCAATTCTACCTTTGAGAGGGTAGTTTGACCATGTTCCTGATGCCTCAGTTTGCATGTTTTGTATTGGGAGCTTTAGCTACTCTGCCAAAATCTTGACCCTAATTTTACCTGAGCCGCCTTTTCAGGTTTTCGACTCACCAGGTTGCTCTAACTTTTGCCTAGGCCGCCTTTTCAGGTTTTCAGCCTAGCGAGCTTTTCATTCTCTTTATAATGTGTTCTTGTTGTTTTTTTTTGGCTGCATCCCTCGCAATAAAAAGTTGAAACTGATCACACTCCAGTTGAGTCTGCTTAACCTTTTCTGAGTTTTAGCCTGATCCTTTGAGGAGCTGATGTTACCTCAAATAAGAGAGTCCTCTCCTATGCTATGTACCCAAGGAAACATTGGTGAGTCTTTTGGCATCGATGAGAAGGGGTTAATTCAAGTCATCATTTTGGTCTTTATACTTTTTTTGATTTTTTTTGATTTTTTTTGTTGATTGATTTTTTTATTTTTTTTATTGTTTGTTTGCCCTTTTTTTTGTGTTTTTTTTAACCCCCTTAATGACGCAATGACTCAATCTGACAGACTATTTCCTTGGCTATATAGGCATAAGGAATGACGTACTCTTTGAGATGTTGATGATGACAAAAATGCGAGTTCTTGGCCTGACGACATTTATTCCCCTTATACAGAAAATGACAGCTTGCTCAAGGATCTGGACATAACCGGCTTTCCCCGCTTGGTATGTGCATTGGACTTCAAGCTTGACTCCATTTTTTCATTTTTCATCATTATTTATTTATTTTTTTGTTTTTTTTTGTTTTTTTTTGGCCAAGTCTCCCTTGACTGTATCTGCATTTAAGGCATTAGCAATTTTCCCCTATTTATGCTGGTAACTGTTGTGGTTTTCTTAGTTGACTGGCCTACCACTTGTCCGATTCGGGACTTGGCAATGTTATCATTCACATAGATTATTTCCACGTCCTGAAACAATATTACTAATGTCTTCTGATATATTGCCCCGTGATTCCTTTAGTCATTCTTGGCTCAGGGGTATTCCTTGACCTCTTGTCCTAACAATCTGGTTAACTTGTGTGGTGACCCACAAGCTTTCCTACCTTCTTCGTCAGCACAATCGACCGGGTAGTTGAGATCGTAAAATGGGATTGTGATTTCATTAGTCTCAAGAGGATCATTTTTGGATCTGCAATTTTAGCGCTTTATGGCAAGAAATAAAAAGGAAAGAAAAAGAGGAACAAACAAGTAAAGAAAATGAATCAATGCAAGGATGAAGGGATGAAAAATTTTTTTAGAATTTCGATACGCATTTATTGATTGACTGGTAAAACAAGTTCTTTCGCCTTTATTACATAGAAAGTCCCAAAGCCTTAGGCATAGCAGAGGGATAAACAAGACTTTTAAGGCAATGACAAATTACTTTGGTGAATCATTTAAAATCGTAGGGAGTTCGACAGCTTCCCAGTTACTGAGCTCTCGGCCCGGCGGGCAAGCGGCCACCCAAATTAGCATTATCATCAAAAACCATTTCCAACATCTGTCACCACGGCATTAACTCCTGAACCTTCATGATTAGGCAGGGGATTTACGGTCACATTAGGGCTTCCTTCTTGAAAACTAATCCACTCGGCTTTGATCAAATCTCTCACTTTATATTTCAAAGCCATGCAATTTTCTGTGGAGTGCCCTGGTGCTCCTGCATGGTAATCACAATGAGCGTTCGGGTCATACCCCCTCGGGTAAGGAGGTTGCAACGGCCTCATGGGGCATGGAGCTATCATTCCCCTCTCAACGAGGACCGGAAGAAGTTCGGCATATGTTATGGGAATTGGATCGAACTGCATAGGGGTGCACTCGTTGTTGGGATTCCTTGGGTTCTGATTATGATTGGGTGGTCGAGCAACTTGCTGCGGGTGATGATATGGCATGGGTTGCGGCATTGGCGTTCTTACCATGGGCGGGCGAAAGTAAGGAGTATGAGCTGTTGGGCCACCAGTGGCTGCGGCCACATAATGATTGGGAGCTTGAATCATAGTAGGAAAGAATGGTCTTGGCGAAGGCGTCTTTTGATTAGAAGAGATGGAATTAGTTTCTCCATCCCTTTTCCCAGGCGCCGGCCTTCTTGTCATGCTTGCCCCAGACGAGCCCTGAGTGAGCTTACCCGTTCGTATTCCACTCTCCACTCTTTCCCCAATAGTCACGATGTCGGAGAAGTTGGCTAAAACACTACCAATCATCTTGCCGTAGAAAGGTGATGGGAGCGTGTCGATAAACATCTCGACTATTTCTTTTTCCGACAATAGGGGATCCACTTGCGCCGCTGTCTCTCTCCATCGTTGAGCATACTCCTTGAACATTTCACTGTCCTTCTTCACCATATTTTGTAAATGAACCCTGTTGGGTGCCATATCCATGTTATACTTGTATTGTCTAAGGAAGGCATCTGCCAGGTCCTTCCAACAACGGATATGGTTCTGATCAAGGTGAGCATACCATGTAAGAGCAGCTCCTGCTAGACTATCTTGGAAGCAGTGGATCAATAGTTGGTCATTAGAAGAGTAAGATGCCATCTTTTGACAGTACATCGTGAGATGATTCTTAGGACAAGTCATTCCCCGATACTTGTCAAAGTCTGGCATCTTGAATTTGGGTGGGAGAACAACATCTGTGACTAAACATAGCTCTGAAGCATCTATTAGTCCAAAACCTCTGGCGCCTTCCATCATTCTTAAACGCTCTTCTAAGATCTCTATCCTTTCCCTTCGAGGAGCCGCGACCGCGCGGGTTGTATCTTGGAGGTTGGTCCCATAGGGGGTTCCGTATCCATACGGATAGCCGAATGACTGGTTGTACGGAGGCAACACATGGGACTGGTTTACTAGGCCTGTATTTGGTGAGGGACCTTGAGGATGGGCCATAGCATAAGTTGGCTGGGTTATCTGGGCTTGTGTATTTTGGGCTTGGGCGTTGTAGGTTGGCTGGGCCATCGGGGCTTGTGTGTTTTGGATTTGGTGGGTTTGTGGGTCATGGACCTGTGTGTTTTGGGTTTGGTGAGCTTGTGGGTCATGGGTTTGCGTGTTTTGGGTTTGGTGGAGTGGTGGCATGTTTGGTTGTGTGGGGTATGAAGCATGAGGATTTACCGCTTGCTGGTTGTGGGCGTTTTGTTGGTTGGCGAGCGGGGGATAGTACCCCGGGGGTAGGCCATAAAGTGGAAAGGGTACTGGGTTGCCGTCTAGACCGACAAATGTATGCTGTGCGTAAGACTGGCCGTAAGGTGGCTGGGTCTCAATGGCAGGGTTAGGTCTCCCGACATGAATGGTGAGAGGGGGTGTCGTTGTGTCAGGGAGTTGGGTTCTTGCTGGGTCAGAACCAAGGGGAGGTGGCGCGGTGGCAGGCTGCTGTTGGGTATCCTCAACACCCGCAGAGGAGCCTCCTTCGGTAAGTTTTTTTTCTAAAAGTTTAGTTAACTCCACGACTCGTTCTTTCAGCTGATCGAACTCGGTTCTAAAGTTTCCTTCAACAGCTTTTGCCTCAGCCATGAGTTTCTTTTGGAGCCGGGTCTGGTAAGGATGCCTACCCGTGACGTTGGTGTCTTTTTTTGTTTTTATAAAAAAAGAAGAAGAAAAAAAAATGTTAGGCGGAAATAGAAAGAAGGAAAATGTTGTAGGAAACAATCACAGACTTTGGTGAGTATCCTTTGACCATTCCTTAGAATTTATCATTCAAAAGTACTAGGTATGGTAATCATAGAAATTAATATTGGATAATTGTGAAGACAGAAGAAATCTTTCATCCTGAGGCGGGAGCCTCTAGCTCAGACATCTTCTTCGGGCAATTACAGCCCTTATTTCTTAAGTTTAATCCCATGTCAATTTCCATAGATACTCAAAGGGTACATGACCAAAAGAGGATTATCTATTCACCCGAAGAATACTGTGTGTTTCAAAACGAGTCATTATTTCAATAACTTAGTAAATCTGCGGGTGGTAGATAATTTCATTTTCTTGGATAAAAGGGGAAAGCAAAAATGACGTAAGGTAAAATAAAGTTTGCCCTTTTGTGGCCTAGGTCAGGTTTTGCTGAAAGTTTTCTCTAGGCCCTATGGTTTGTCTAAAAGTGGCTCTTCACACCAGGTGGCTTATTCTAGACTTCTAGAAGGTCACCAGAGCCAAGATCCTACCCATGACAGGGACGCAACAGTGGAGAACCACTAGGTGCGTATATCATGAGAGGTCGAACTCTGGTTGAGGTTCTCACAAACACCGGATAGGAAGTACATCCCATACGATTCTGTTACCAACCTCTCCTAACTTAAGCTTCATTTGGGGCCCGGGTATAGGGCGCCACTCATAGGTGTGTGCAAGTAATTGTGAGTGTAGTGTATGGAAGGGCAGTCCATACCTTTTACCTTACCCCATTCTGCACAAAGAACAAACACAGAACAAATATACAAAGTCATCTACCCTAGGGTTCAATAATTACAGGAAAGTAACATGGTCCTCTACCCTAGGGTTCAACAAGCATGCAAACATAGATAATGAAACAAATAACAATATACGATTAAAACAAGAACAAACTTTCACAACAATTAACAGAAAATAAAACAAGAGAGAAGAAATCCAAGCTAACAAAGGCTATATAAAAAGAACATGCGCTTTCAATCAAACTGGCCTGACTCTCTTAAGTGTCCCCAGTGGAGTCGCCATCTGTCGCAACCTAAATCGCGACGGCGCGGCGAGAAAGAGAGAGAATGGTATGGAATGAAACAGGGAGTCGCCACCAACGTTTTTATCCATAGGAAAAACATTGGAAAAAACTAGGTTCAGTAAAGCACTGATTAAAAATTGAGATTCGAGTTCGGGAGTCGGTTACGAGTAGGGAAGGTATTAGCACCCTACATCGCCTGTCCAAAAACAGTACCAAGATTGAAAATGCGCAACATAAATAGCCTTACAAAAGATGGTTTATTTCTTCCCTTTCATTGTTGTATTTTTTATTTAAAAACGACAAAATGGAGTGAGAGAACTGTACAAACATAGAATGTCGAAGCGAGGTCAATGGGACATTTTATCCGGATTAAACTCGACTTCGATATGAGACAGAGAGAGGAAAAGAATGCTAATAAGGCGTCACGCCTAAATTATACATCCTCGAATAAAAAAATAGGGATAGGAAAGAGATAAGCGGGACGTCTCGTCCTAAGTATCCCTTCCCTATGAATTATGGCGAGGCTTAAGCAAAAACTAGGGGGAAATCAACAAGACGTCACGTCTAAATTGATTTTCACGGAAGTAACCAAAAAAGAACATTTATGAAAGAAACATGAAAGTAAGGAAATAAATCAGCAAAAAGGAATAAGAGAGACGGGCCCGACAGGAATTGAGATCCTGCTCCTACGTATTCTTGAATTATCAAGAAATCAGGGTTACGTAGTTCTGAATATTGTTCTTTTAGGAAAAGACTTGGGAAATGATGGTGGATGTCATTGAGATGGGGAACTCATACAAGGCGAAGTTCTTCGCACGTGTATGAATCCTAAAGAGGTTGTGTAGACGGGAGTGCTCCCGTACGACATTGTTTTAAAAAAAGATTTGTTTCCTTTTTTTTTAATTTTTATTTAGATTTGAAAGAAAACATAGGAAACATTTATTTTCCACAGTAAGTTCAGAAAACAGAGGAAAAATGAGCAAAAACTAAGGGGAAGAAGAGAAAACTATGTGAGAAAGAGGGAAAAAACTAAGTGAAAATGGGAAAAACCGAGTGGAAATGGAAGAAACCAAGTAAAAAAATGAAATACCGAGTGAGAAAAGCATAAAACCGAGTGAGATTGAGGAAAACCGAGTAAAAAATGGTAAAAACTGAGTGAGATTGAGGAAAACCGTGTAAAAATGGTAAAAACCGAGTGGAATGGGAAAATTCCGAGTGAAATTGAGGAAAATCGAGTGGAAATAGCAGAAACCGAGTGAAACAGTGAAAATTTGACTGAAACAGTAAAAATCCGAGTGAAACGGTGCAAATCCGAGTGGAAAATAAAGGAAACCAAATGGAAAGAGGATTACCGAGTGAGAAGTGGACTGCCGAGTGAGACTGACCGAGGAGAGGAATTCTGGACGGTGTGGAGCTGGCTTAGATGGTGTGGTGTGGGTTGGAAGGAGAAGAGAGAGGAAGCTGGACAGTGTATGGGTTAAGGAGGCGGATTGAAGTGACCGTGAGGTGTGTGTGTGTGGTTTGGTCTTTAGAGGAGGAGAGGAAAGGGAGAGTACGGTGGGAGAGAGGGTGTATGTAGAGTGAGAAGTGATGGAAGGAGAAGAAGAGAAGAATTGGTGTGAGAGAGAAGAGAGCACGAAGGATTTTTTGGCAGAGTTTTCCTCCTCTGAATCCCCTTCTCTCAGCTGCCCTCCCCCTTGCCTATTTATAGGCTGGTTTGAGTGGAAGGCCAGCTCAGGCTTCCACTTCCGAGTGGAATGCCAGCTCAGGCCTCCACTCAGAGTGAAGTGGGGGACAACGGCTGGGTGGGAATTTTTAATTCCCCCCACTTCCACCCTGTTTGCCACTTGTCTGCCACCCCCAGGATTCCTGGATCCACTTGGGTGGTGGAATCCAAGTCAGCACGGTCTAACAGGGGGACCTGATGGGAATCCGAGTGAGAATGGAAGAATTCCGAGTGAGAATTATGGAAATCCGAGTGAAAATGGTGGAATTCCGAGTGAGGATATTGAAATCCGAGTTAGAATGGTGGAATCCGAGTGATAACGGCTCGGATCAACCTCCCAATCAGTATTCATCTACACTGGGAGTCAATTCCGAGTGGAATGAGGCATTCCCCATAGAAGGCCGAGTGAGAATACTCATTTCCGAGTGGTGTTACTCGGTTTGTGGTTGCTGTGAGACATTCAATCGGAAACGAGTGAAAGAGCCTCGGAGCCGATTGAAAATTGGGGAGAACGACTTGAAATTGACTCGGATCTTGTTTGAAGAAGCAAACTGACTGAATTGCCAGTCGATTCTGACTGGAAATTGATGGAAATGGGTTCGGGAAAGGTTTGAAGGAGGACTCGGAACCGATTGAAATAGCTCGGAAATGGGTAAAGGAGGACTCGGATGAGTGAAGTTCGGAACCGATTGAAATGGCTCGGAAAAGATTTAATCATGGCTCGGAAATTGGTGGAAATGGACTCGGGATGAGAAGAATTGATTGGCCAAAAGGACTCGGGAAAGGTGGCTGACTGACTGAAGTCTCACTCGGAAACCGATTGGAAATTGGCTCGGGTTTGAGTGGGAGTACTTACTCGGTGTTGACTGAAAATGCTTCAGTTGGTTCTGACTGAAGAACAACACTCGGAATTCCTTCAGCCGGGATTATTCACTCGGAATCTCTTCAAAAGTGACACAAAAACTTCAACGCTTGAAGGATTTACTCGGATCCTTCCTTTTTTGCACTCGGAAATTGGATTTTTGGCGATTTGCACTCGGAATGGCTTGCCAGAGAGCCTTCCACTCGGATTCACCTTCGATAAGGAAGCATTTTACTCGGAATTGACTCATCCTGAGTCATTTCATTCGGACTTCTCTTGAAAATGGGCATAATCCACTCGGACTGGCTTGGCAGGGAAGCTATCCACTCGGATTCAACTTCAACAGGGAGCATTTCACTCGAAAATGACTCATTCTGAGTGATTCCACTCGGATTTCATCATTTTTGAGTCATTCCACTCGGAAATGCTTCATTTTGACTCGGATTTGACCATTTTTTGAGTTTTTCACTCGAATTTATCTTTACCAGGGCTGTATTTCACTCGGAAAAGCTTCATTCTGAGTTATTTTGCTCGGTTTTGATTATTCTGGAGCTATTCTACTCGAATTTGACCACTCTGAATTGGAATTCAGTATAAAAAATATTCATTCCACTTGGACCGGACCAAAAGAGGTGTTCACACTCAGCTTCTCCAACTAACATAAAGGTAGCATAGACGACTCTGTCGTTATACCCATATCGCATAGCTATGAAGATCTTTTCCATCTGCTCAACCCATAACTGAGCTCTCTCAGGGTCAAAACCTCTTTTGAATTACGTAAGGGGGTTTTTGTGGAAGTTGACAACTCCTTGCTCATGCCTCGGTGGAGCTTGGGGAGCATTCGTCCCCTGGCGTTCCAGAGCTACCACCATCCTATCCAGTAGAGCGCTCAATGTCGCGTTGTTTCAGTATATGCCATGACGACTAAAAGAAAAGCAAAGCTCAACAGGAATTCAACGAGTCTTCCCCTATCGGAAAGCTCTATACATATAGACAAGCAATTAAATTTTACTGAGCGAATATCAACACCTCACGAACAAGTCCTTTGAGTACGAGGGAACCTTAGCGGTCCATACCCCAAGCTTAAAGAATCGACCATGCTCTAATACCACCAATGTGACACCCTCGATTAACTAGGATAATTTCCCACACTGGACCTCCCTATTTAATTAAGGAGTCACTAAAAATAAGAGTATTTTTTTTGTTGGAGATCATCAGCGCACGATTTTAAAATAAATACATTATATAGATCAATTCTTTTAAACATAAATATACTTAAAAGAGTACGGAGCTCATAGGCTCTGATCTGTCCTGATCCTGGGTCTAGGATCCGGTGTCAGGACAACCTCAAGAGTTGAAGATTGAATGAGATAGGAGACCGGCTGAGTGTACCCAATCTCTTTGATCTGGCCTCTCAGTGTATGGAGGTCGGTCTTATTGTCCAGGAGATCCTTCACACCGACCTCTCGCATTGGTGTGGGTAACAGGTGGTGTCACCTGCGAAGATTCTCCGATGCTCAAGTTAGAAGAGTGTAAGTGAACTCTGTTAATGCTCAAGCAGTATAATAGCAAGAGAGAGAGCAAGGCAACGTTCCCTTTGACATGTATTACCACATGTTATTTATAGCTGAGCGTGGAAGATGAATCATTGGGTGTTAGTGGGCCCACTGGTTCTGATAACGTGTATAAAGAGTCAATGCGAGTGGGCCAGCATTCAGAGCGTGTCAGGAGGGTAGGTGAATTATCAGTGTACTTTTCTGTCACATGGATGGAAGATAATCACCTTTTCCGTAAATTTCATTGGTGATTGTACCCACTCCTGTCGATGAATGAAAGGGACATATTCCACTATGTAGAAAGAGTGCCTTCCTTGCTATGACACTGTGACAGTCGGTTATTAGTCACCCAGTGTAGGAGGACAGATAAGTCACCCGGTGTCTCGGGTGTCACCTTGGATGATCGGTGTAAGAGTGGTTTGCCTAGTGTGTTGCAGACCGGATTGGTATTCTTGACACCGGCTAAACACTAGGACGGCTATAACGACTTCACTGTAGGTGAGACCAGATCAACATGTTTATCGATTGGATCATTATTCTGGGACACCGGTAGAGTTCTAGGAAGGCTGAGTCGGCCTTTTGTCCTTAGAACCGGTATCCAGTCTGGATAACCTTGGGCCCAGTATCCAGACCGGATTAGGCTCCTAACAATTACTGCAAAATAACAACATAATAGAAACATCAAGTCTATAGTGATCTCGATGCAAACAGAATGTGGGAGCCTTATAGGTAAGGTTTTGTTTAAGATCAAGCTGATCAGGTTTCAGGATATGATCAAAATATGGCACATATTTTCAGAGTTGAGAGACATGGAAAACATTATGAAGTTTGGACAGTTCAGGAGGTAGGGCGATGCGATAAGCACTTGGCCCAATTCTTTCAAGAATCTGGTATGGTCTTACATACTTAGGGCTTAACTTTTTTATCTTCAAGGCTCTTCTTACTCCTATCACAGGAGTAACTCATAGAAAAACATGATCTCCTTCCTCAAACTCGAGAGGTCTTTGTCGCCTGTCGTAGTAGCTCTTCTGACGATCTTGAGAAGTTTTCATTGCTACTTGAATTCCCTTAATTTTCTCGGTGGTTTTCTGGATGACCTTTGGCCCAATTATAGCCTTCTCTCCTATCACGAACCAACATAAAGGTGTGTGACACTTTCGTCCATACAGAGCTTCGTACGGTGCCATCCCGATGCTAGAGTGATAACTATTATTATAGGTAAATTCCATAAGCGGTAGATATTCTTGCCAACTCCCATTGTGCTCAAGCATACACATTCTTAGAAGATCCTCAAGAGTTCTAATGGTACGCTCAGACTGACCATCTGTCTGAGGGTGATATGCTGAACTTAGCTTCAATCAGGTTCCCAATGCTTACTGCAAGCTTTCCTAGAAGCGTGAAGTAAAATAAGGATCTCGTTCAGATACAATGGCAAATGGCACTCCATGCAATCTAACTATCTCTCTAATGTAGATCTACGTGAGTTTCTCCAAAGAATACTTCATGTTGACTAGAATGAAGTATGCTAACTTCGTAAGTCAATCCACAACTACCCAAATTGCATCATATCTTGCTGGAGTTCTTGGAAATCCAAATACAAAATCCATGGCTATCTCGTCCCACTTCTATTCAGGAATCTCCAAAGGTTGAAGAGTCCCATACGGTCGTTACTGCTCTACTTTAATCTTCTGACAAGTGAAGCATTTACTGATATAGTCAGCAATGTCCCTCTTCATTCCCTGCCACTAAAACACTTTCCTCAAGTCTTGGTACATCTTTGTCGCTCTGGGGTGCTCACTATACTTACTTTTATAAGCTTCCTCAAGGACGGACCTTCTCAAATCTGCGTCCTCAGGTACATATAACTTCTCATGATATCTAATTACCCCCTGCTTATCTCGCATAAATTCTCCAGGCTTTGCTTTTTCGAGCTGCTTCTGTAGAGTTTCATCCATCAATTGGGCTTCCTTAACCTGATCCAAAAACTCATTGGAGACTTTCAATATTCCAACCATCAGACTTCCCGCTCTAGGTGATACAGCGAGATTCAAATCACGGAACTATTCCACTAGCTCAAGCTCCTTAGCCATCATGTAGGACAAATGTAATGCTATCCTGTTGAGCGCATCAGCTACTATGTTCGCTTTACTCGGGTGATAATGAAGCTCAAAGTTATAGTCTTTAATAAACTCCATCCATCATCGTTGCCTCATGTTTAGTTCCTTTTGATCGAAGAGATATTTCAGACTCTTATGGTCGCTAAAAACTTCAAACTTAGTTATAGATAGTGCCTCTAGATTTTCAAGGTGAAAACATCCACGGCTAACTCCAAATCATGCGTCGAATAATTTACTTCATGGGGTCTCAATTGATGAGATACGTAAGCCACCACTTTTCCTTCTTGCATCAGCACACATCCCAATCCTTGCCCTAACGCATCACAATGTACTTCATATAATTTAGTAGGATCGGGTAAAATCAGAACTGGCACGCTAGTCAGCTTCTTTCTAAGCTCCAAGAAACTGTTCTCGCACTTGTCGCTCCACACAAAGGGTTGATCTTTCCAAGTCAACTTGGTCAAAGGAGAAGCTATCCGAGAGAAATTCTCAATAAACCTGCGATAATAGCCGGCGACACCCAAGAAACTATAGATTTCTGTTATGCTCTTCGGCTTTTCCCACTGTAGCACTACCTCAATCTTGGCGGGATCCACTGCTATGCCTTCTACTGCGATAACATGACCCAGGAACTGCACCTCTCTTAGCTAGAACTCACACTTAGCTAACTTTGTGTACAACTTCCTTACACGTAAGGTATTCAGAACAGTCCTACGGTGCTCTTCATGCTCTACATCACTCTTGGAGTACACCAAAATATCATCGATGAACACGACCACGAATTTATTGAGATAAGGGTGGAAGATACGGTTTATATAATCCATGAAAATAACGGGTACATTTGTGACTCCAAATGGCATGACAAGGTACTAATAGTGACCCTAGCGAGTCCGAAATGTTGTTTTAGGAACGTCTTCCTTCTTCACTCGAATTTGATGGTATCCAGATCTTAAATCAACTTTGGAGAAAATGACTGCTCCTTGTAGCTGATCCATCAAATCGTTAATGCATGGAAGAGGATACCGATTCTTGATCGTAACCTTGTTCAGCTGACGGTAGTCCACACACAGATGTATAATACCGTCCTTCTTCTTTATTAACAACACCGGGGCTCCCCATGGCGAAACGCTGGGTTGAATCATTCCTTTTTCTAGAAGTTCTTCGATTTTCTTCTTAAGTTCCTCTAATTTCCTTGGCGGCATTCGGTACGGAGCGGTGGAGATTGGCCCAGTGTGGGTAGAATATCGATGCTGAACTTGATTTCTCTTTCTGGGGATATTCTAGGTATATCCTCTGGAAAAACTTTAGGGAATTCCCAAACAACCAGAAGCTGATTAGGCTCTAACTTCTTCTTACACTTGGTGCTAGCAAGGACTATAAACACTCGCGCTCCTGATTGGAGCGGAGTTACCTCCTGAGTGATAACAACAAACTTAGACTTCTCGAGCTGAGAGGGCTCAGGTGTCGCGACTCCATAGGATATAGACTTACTGTGGCAATCAATTAGAACGCGATTGGCAAAAAGCCAATCTATTCCCAGAACAATATCCAAATTAATCAAGGGTAAATAGATCAGATCCACCTGATAGGATTTCCCATCAATAGTGATAGGGCAATTGATACACACGACAGAAGAACTTATGGGTTCATTAGAAGCAGTAACAACAATCATTTTACCAGATAAGGGGGTCAATAGTAAATTCAAATGCTTCACACAATCTTCAGAGATAAATGAGTGAGTGGTTCCAGAATCATATAACATATTCAGAAGCACTTTACCTATAAAGCATGTACCTTGCACCAGGTCATTCTCTTGTGCAACCTCTACTTCATTCATGGTGAAGACTCTAGCATTGCCTCCACCCCTACCTGCTGCAGCATTCCTCAGCCCTTGTTGAGTATTAACACCGCTTTGACGGTTCAGATTTTCCACTCTAGGATTATTAACTAACGCACTAGCAGCTGGTCCTCCATTCCCACTACCTGTAGGATATCCTATCTGACCTCTAACTTCCCTCTTCGGGAAATTCAGGTTTTTCTCACGACAGACAATACTCTTGTGCCCGGTCTTCCTATAGCTGTAGCAAGTCAAGTTCCTCTTTTGAAAGTCCTTCAAGAGATGGGGTCCTCCATACTCATAGCACCTCACAGGTGGTCTGTCACTCTGGGTCCTTGTGAATCCATTAGGTCTGTTGAAATTCAGTCGAGGATAGGGCTGGCCAGATCAGAAGTCTTTCTGGGGTCGTTTGTCAATGACACATCTCTCCATCCCATAACTAGAAGTTCCCTTTGATTTCTGTGTTGACGTATGCTCACAGATATGGCACCTGTCCACCAGAGTAGTGAACTAATTGATTTGCTGACAATAGATCGCCTGGTGGATGTCCTGACGTAGCCCTTTTTCAAACTTGGCACATCGAGAAGCCTCACTCATCTGGGTATAGTAAGGATAAAACCTAGCCAACTCGTCGAACATCGCTGCATATTCTCCCACTGACATGAATCCTTGCCTCAGATTAAAGAATTATTGCTTCTTCTGCCTCCTGATGTCTTCAGGAAAATACTTAGCCAAAAACTCGGTCTTAAATCGTTCCCAAGTAATCTCAGCTTCATCAGTAGTCATCCTCACCCTTGCATGAGTCCACCAGTGCTCAGTTTCTCCAACTAACATAAAGGTAGCATAGACTACTCTGTCGTTATCCCCACATCGCATAGATGTAAAGATCTTTTCCATCTGCTCAACCCATAACTGAGCTCCCTCAGGGTCAAAACCTCCTTTAAATTACGTAGGGTGGTTTTTCTGGAAGTCGACAAGTCCTTGCTCGTGCCTCGACGGAGCTTGGGGAGCATTCGTCCCCTGGTGTTCTAGAGCTACCACCATCCTATCCAGTAGAGTGTTCAACGTTGTGTTGTTTTGGTATACGCCATGACGACTGAAAGAAAAGCAAAGCTCAACAGGAATTCAACGAGTCTTCCCCTATCGGAAAGCTCCATACATATAGACAAGCAATCAAATTTTACTGAGCGAGTATCAACACCTTGCGAACAACTCCTTTGAGTACGAGGGAACCTTAGCGGTCTACACCCCAAGCTTAAAGAATCGACCATGCTCTAATACCACCAATGTGACACCCTCAATTAACTAGGACAAATTCCCACACTGGAACATCCTATTTAATTAAGAAGTCACTAAAAATAGAAGTATTTTTTTTATTAGTGATCATCAACGCATGATTTTAAAATAAATACATTATATAGATCGATTCTTTTAAACATAAATGTACTTAAAAGTGTACGGGGCTCACAGGCTCCCAACAACTACTGCAAAATAACAACATAATAGAAACATTGAGTCTACAATGATCTCGACGCAAACAGAAAATATACATAGTTGACATTTTCAGTCTTACGTCCTCACTGTAGATATTCCACATCCTGCCCACGTTCACCTTATCCTTCAACTGATGATCACAGGAAAGGAAAAATAACACACAACAATAGAAAGGGTGAGTACAAATCTCTCAACCCATAAATTATATATACAAGAGTGGCTTAATATTTTAAACTATAGAAAAGATTACACACAGCATACCTATAAACATATAAAACTTCACATGCATAAATATTAACGACAATTAGAGGAATAGTCATATAGTGATGGTATGCTATGCATGTGTTAGATTCAATTACGGTAAGTCATATTTCATTACCAATATTCAACAGGCCCCAACTTTCACTGATCAATCTCATATACCAATAATCATGTGCACAGCCAGCCACCCTTATCTCTCTTGCCCAACTAGACTAACCAAAGCTCTCCTCGTTCTGGTTTTCACAAATGGGTAAGGACTCACAGTCCCAATCATCAAAATGGGAACTCCACGGTCATAGAAAATCCCACCTCTTGTCAAAGTACACCAAAGTTTGCTACGGGCTGTCCGGCGACGGATGCGAATTCGATGCCACTTGGAATTCCCGCCTCCAGTTATACTCCCTAGACTGCCCTCGGGTATCGAGGCATGACAAATTCTTCAATGTACCCATCATTGTATGCTCTAGGGGATTTTTCCAACATCCTTCCTCAACTCCAAATGCAAAATGTCATGTACTTGTCTCAATTACTAGGGTGCCCGAAGTCTAGACGGAACCTAAATCACATAGCGTATTTGTCCTTAAAACATGTAAAATATCTAAGCCATAAAACTTTTCGCATTGTAGAGGCTCTCAAAGATTCAATACTACCAAAAATTAATTTTATTAGAATTATCAAAGTTATTTCCTAATCAGATCTTACAAGAAAATTCTCTTAGTGTAAAATATTCAATTTATTTTTATAATAAATATCTAAGTAAAAAGAGTAACATAATTTCAATTATGTTTTCTTGAAATATAAACTTAAGAAAATCTAAGCTTTTCTATTAAAAGAGGATTAGGGATAAAATATAAAAAGTTTCTTAATTTTTTAATTACTAAAGTCGTTTCATCTTATTTACTTATGATAATGAATTAGATTGATTTTACTTTCTAAAATTTTTCATAAATCCTTAAATGGAATATATTAGTATGATAAGGTAATTCTCCTTGATTTATATTGAAGATAAAGGAATCCTCTTTTCTAAAGTAAAGGTACAAAGTAGTAAATTTTCATTTCTTTGTCAAAACATCGTTTCCATCGTATTTTATCTAGAAACTTCTGATTTGAGTGATTCCAAAGCCAAAAGTGTTTAACTTTGAAAATACTAATTAAATATAGTAAAATTAAAAATGAATTATGCCTAGAAAACAGCCGCTACATGAAGAGTTACCAAATGCCAAAGTTCGTCGTTCCAACATTCGTAAAAATACGTTTTAAGGACAAATCACGCGTCAGAAATTCTCCCAACCAATTTTTCTTCTTTGGGTATTTTTCTTATGTTCAAAACTCATTTCTCATGCTCCCAAATATTCCTCCAAAACAGTTTTACCAATTTCCTCCGTTTACCCACAAATGCATTTTATACCGTTTCCAATGTACTGTTCGCGCCTAAACTCGGGCCCCTTTTAATTCTTTTGTTATTTACCACATTTATAAAATTTTTATAATCATAAATATTTTTCAAATATATAAAAGCACGGCAGCACCAATAATCACAAATATTTACCCATAAATATTTTCTAAAACTCTTGTAAATCACTTTCTTAACATCTTAAACATATTATTTAATTACTACAACTAAAAGTTACTTATTCTTAATTTGATAAAATTTCCAAAATTGAAGTTTTATATTAAAATTCATTTTTATCACATAAATCTCAAAGGTCAAGCCATGTCACCAAATTTCAACCACAAAATTATTTTTTTCCAAGTTTATACGTTTAGTATCTAAAATTATTAAGTTGTTTACTAACCATAAAATTTTTCTAGCAGCAATATTAGTTCACTTATTTAAAAAATTCCTTTTAAAAGATTTCATATTTTCTAAAATATCACTAACACCACAAGTCACTAATTTAGCCAAGCAAGCAACACATGATTAAACACTTTATCACATGCATAGAATTACAATCAAAAAAAAAATCTGCAGCAATAAAATTCACAAGTTAGTAACTTATCATCAAATTTTCAAAATTCAAAGAATTAAATAAAACTATGGTGCAGTCATGATATCTCTTAAAAGTCCATATTTTTAACAAAGATTTTTCAAGATCCAAACCATACAAGCTAAGATCTTTAAAGAGATATCAAAGTATAAGTGTTAAGGGACACTTATAGTTCACCATGCATGTATTATTTCATGGATCTAGACAAGCAAAGTACTCCCCCCTTACCACCAAAAATTTGTCCTCCAAGAAAGGGTGTCAAGACTCCAAAATTTACTTCTAGATCACCATGGATGACTTCATCAAGGAAGAAGGAAATAGATGCTAGAAGGGTGGTGAGTCACGTGAATTTGGTGGTGGGATGCTGAAGAAAACGTTGCTATTTTAGTGGAGAAGAAGAAAATTTGATAGTCAAAAGGTGGTATTTTGAATTTTGTAGAGCGGTGTTGTGATTTAGGATGAATGATGATGGGTGTGTGATGATACTTTAGATAAAGGAGACATGAGAAAAAAAGAAGAAATGTTTCTCAAAATTTTCTAAGTTGGAAAACAAAGTAAGAAAATGAAAAGATGAATTTTGCATGTGGTTTCCTTGGTGTCCAAGGAGTCAAACGGTCAAAGCAAGTGGAATGGAAGGTGTCACAATTATCCTATGCAAGTGAAAGGTGTCCAATACAGCTGATGGTGAGGTGGTGGAAGACTTTGCATGGATTCAACTAGTTGCAAGGTGATGGAATGATTTAATTGGTTCGTGGTGCATGCAAGTTGAGGTGTCAAGTGCAGGGACAGTAGCTTGCTTATGGGTTTAAGGGGTTTTCTGAGCCGATTTTGAAAATAGGCCAAACAAAATAGTTGGAGAAATTTTTTTGATCTTTAATTTGATACAAATCACAAAAAAATCCATTAATAAATGAGAAAGTTATGACCCAAATACAAAAGGGGTGCAGGGTTGTGATGGGATTTTTGTCCCTTGCATAGATTATTTTTTTGGGGCAAATTGGTAAGGATTTGGGCTTCGTGTTTTGCATCAAAGTTATGGAGAATTGAGGTAAGAAAAATTTGGTGAAGGAAACATTCAATTTCATGGTCATATGAGAGAGATATATGGAAAATACTGCACCTAGTGCAAACTGTTGCAGGAAAATCGAGAATTAATATAGTATTTTGATTGCTGGGATTTATGGGATAAGAATTGGCCTTCGTGGTCAATATAAAAGTTTTAGATAAATTCAATATAGAGATTTTGAGACAAGAACGACTTGAATCCAATATCAGAAGAGAAACTTACACCCAAAATACGTACAGTTGCGTATTTTGGCTTACCCGGGTAGCTTAAAATTAACCTTTTTGGACTCGGGTGGTTGGAAATGGGCACCGGGCCCTTCACGAAAGTTGTTAGGAATGACGTGAGAGACGTTTAGGGTAAAAATAATTGACCCAAGTTTCTCCAATAACTTCTTGGTCGAAACCGGCGGAGTTATATAGTTTAAATAACTTAATTAAAACGTCTTAAATATTTCTGTTAGATTACTAATGTACCAATTGATAAATTTTTATTATTATGAGTCTCTTATATTATTGTTATTATTTTAATCATCTCTATTTTGTCAAATAATTAAAGTGGAGATATTCATCTCATACTCATAAAATCTTTTAAAACACAATTTAGTTATCATACACATGACAATTGGCCGTGGCCCAGACAACAGTAGATATTACTAATTCATGAAATTAATACAATTGGCCACGAGGGCCCAACACACAAAATGAGGGCTGTTACACCCTCTGTTTTTGACCACCAATTATAACAGCCTTAGTTTTTGAGCGTAGAAAGGCAAACTCTTAAAACTCCTAAGGATACTTTGTTAAGCTTTCAAAGGAAAGCTTAAGGGTTTTGGCCCGACCCTTTGAGGTAACTATAGGGATATTAAGTAAAGATGAGTAAGAAGTTTAACTTAGAAGAGTATAGAGGACTAGAAGAATGAATAAAAGATGCATCAGTATTTAAGAAGAAGTTGGGATAAGAGGAAAATAATAAGTGAGTAATTTAGTCTTGTTTGATTCAGTAATAATAATTAGTAGGATATCCTCTTATCAATGGCAATAATTGACTATAAGTAATAGTAATTCATTATAATTTGGTCTAATATCTAATAACTAATGCTAATATTTGCTTAATAATTATATAATTTGAGGTGTATATAATTCATTATGATTTTGTTTAATAATCAATTATTTAATCAGTAAGAATTTTTGAATTAGTAGGTCATTTGATAATTATTTAGTCAAGTATTCAATAAATTGTTAATTATTCAATGATTATGTCGTAAATATCTATTAATTAAATTTTTATAATTGATTATCAAGTTCTTATTTGTTTAATAATTGTTTAATTATTAATAATATTTAATAATAGAATATTATTGGGTTCCCAGATTAGAGCTATGGGACCGAGTGAATGATTCAACTCCGGCACTTCGGCCTGAGACTAGTGATCCAATAAAGAAACTAGTCCTGTTCGGACCCTCATGTGGTAAATCGAGGATGACAGCCCGGTCTGACATGCTCGACTAGAACCTCAAGTACCTCTAAAGTTTTATCGTGCACTTACTTTGGGATACCCGATGGTAGCAAGGTCAGTCCCTGGTGACCCGTTTCGATAATTTAGGAATTTTTCCTGAAGAGACCGAATCCTAATTCAGGCCCTATCAAACCTGTTTCCCAAAGAAACAATTTATTCAATTTGAACCTCCAAACCCAACCTAAACACCTTCAGTGTTTGAAGCCTAACTTTCGCGTACGACCTTAGAATCGAATGATTCCAGTCTTGATTTCTTTGTTACAAAGAGATCTATAATCTTTATTTCTAGCCTTGAACCCTGATTCATACTCCCTCATCCCTAAAATTGAGAACCAAGTATTTGTACTCTTAAAACTTGATATTTAATCCCTTTAATCTGCGCTTGGTTCATTCAAAAAATCATAACGTTCTCATACGACCTCTGATTTGTGCAAACCCAGTCCCATGACTTCTATAATGAAATTTAATCTACAATTTTTGTAAAGGGAGCGAGGCCTGATTCCAACCACTCGGTTTTCCCAGAATTTATTTTAATAAAATTGAGCTAATCGTTAAGGCCGTTCTGCGCTCCTGTTTGTATTTTTAGCATAACTTCCTTTTCGTTAATGAAATTGAGTCGTTCTTGTCTCAATTTCCGTATCAAAATGTCCTACAACTTTAATGTTGACCATGAAATCCCATTCTTGCCCATTCGATCCCAAAATTAAAAAATACTGCACTGCCTCATGTTTCACTATTACAAGTAATTTCCATTTTTCTCACTCGTACGACCATGACATTGAACTATTCTTTTTGTAAAATTTTCTAGACTCATTGCTCTACAACTTTGATGAAGGGTACGGAAGCTAATTCCCTACCCATTTGTCCCATAAATTTTATTTTGTTCACTAATCTATAAAACGTTTTAGCCTGGAACAATTTTTATATTTGAGGCATATCTCCCTCGTCCAATGTTGGATTTTTGCGTACCATATCTCATTTTAAAGAGACGGCATAAATCTACAACTTTTATGTTTTGTGTTTTTCCAAATAACCACCGTAACCCCTTTGAAATTGCGTTGTAAGTTACTGTCCCAGAATTATGACACCACAGCCTCTTCATGCAACATGGCCCAATTAGCCCTTACCACTTGAAGACACTTATTAACCCCCAAATTAACTCCTTATCTTGCAATCTGAATTGTTGGAGAGACACTTGTTGGACATGCCTTAAGCATTGGCCACTCATTTCTCCTCCTAGGCTAGCCGTGAAACACTAGGAGCTTCCTAGGTGACATGCAAAAAATTTTGCTTTCTCAAAACATTTCAACAATTTTCCTAAGTTACTAAAATTAAATCTGCCCTCACGTTTCCTTCATGCTTTCGCGTCATTAACCATCAACTTCTCTATACTAGCGTTAAACTTATCTCCTAAAATCCCTTGCAAAGAAAATGATCATCCCCCAAATACTTCACTGATTCTCTTAACTTTTCCAAAATAGAATTTATACACTACCCTCTCCTCTTCGTCTCATGATCATACACCACTAAAATGGCCTTCATTTTCCTTGTTCCTTGATGTTGTACTTGTGGAGAATCAAGAGCCAAAATCCTTTCACTTCTCATTCTCTTAGCCATGAAGCATTATAGGCAAAGCAAGGTGAATCTTGAGCTTCTAACTCTTGGATCCTTGGTGTAACATCCCAAATTTTAGAGAAATAAATTTACTGGATGATAATGATTAATTATGGCCCAATGTATTGAGAAAATTAGTTAAACATTCCCTATGATTTATCGGTAAATTAAAATTTACTGAAACTAAACAATTTAACGGCTGGTGTAGGACCCACTAAGTTAAATTGGATATTTGATGGGTCTATAGAATATTGAGGAAATTATTGTGGTTATGGTGGTATGATTAAAATAATTTTTAGTGTTGAGTAGATATTTATTTGGACACGACGTATGTTAGTAAACGACAAAAATACAAGCCAATCGGAATTAAAAGAAAATGTCAAAATCCCATTTCTTCCCTTCTCGTCACCGTAGCATTTTCCCTCTCTTTCTCTAATCTCCATTAACTAAAGGATAAAAGGGAACTATGGACCATTGGTAAAAGTAAAAAGGTGCATCCTTTTAACCATTAGGTAATACCCAATTTTCACTAAAATCCCTCTCTTTCTCTCAATTTTCGGCAGCCCCTCTCCACTTCCACTTTCACTTTATTTTTCTTTTCCTTCTTTATTCTCTCATGGCAAAAACTAAACCACACCCCTCCTAACCCATTTTCATGCAAAAATCAAAACCTAAGCTTGGATTTATGAAGCATATACGGGATATTAGGGAAAGTCTTGGATCATTTCTTCATCCACCACTTTCATTTTCATTTTTGGATGGGCTTAGAGCCTTAAGGTAAGGATTCCTTGCCTTGTTGTTCCATTTGTTGGTTTTAATGTTGTTTAAGCTTGAACTAGTGACATTGAGTATTATGGGTGTTGATGAACATGGTGAAACTCTAAACTTGAATACTTAAATTATGATTCTTGGTTATAGTTTAGTGTTATACGAGAATAAGGGTTATTGTACTTGAGATGATTCAAGAAATTGGTTAAGATTGTTATTGGGTGACTTTTGATAAAACCCTATGTTTATGAATAATTTTATATGATTTTGGAGAATTAGAATTAATTATTGATGTTTATAAAGTTTTGAACTAAGTTAAGTGTTATTATGGATGATGATATATGCATATGGAACCCAAACCCTAGGTTAAATGACCATTTGGATTTATTGGTTGTTGTTTATAATTGATTTGGCACATTGGAGGTACTACACTAAAATATGGTGATGTTATGCTTAAAAATGATGCATAAAAAAAATTATTGGAATTGATGATTGCCAATTTAAATGGAAAACTTTGGAATTGGTGATTTGGGGGCTTTTGGAAAAGTTTGAGAAAATGATGATTTAATTACCATGGGAATAATTTGTGTGTAGAAATGAAGTTGGAATGATTTCTATTACTTGTTATTGTTAATGAGTTAAGGAACCATATTAATGTGTATTAATGGTGGTTGTTGGGTTTTGATAAAATTCTAACCCTAAGATTGGGAAAATAGGTCTATCATAGCTAGGAGAGTCAATTTTGAGAGAGAACATATGGTATTTAATGATAAGTATTGTTATTTATGGTGATGGATGATATTAGTAATGGTGGATGACCATTAGTGATGAAACCTATAAATGGGTGTTCCTACAAATATGAAATAATAAATGGGAACACAAGACCTATGATGGTTGCTGTGAATTAATGAAATGAAATTGTCTATTGACGAATAAAATTTTTTTGAGATGATTATGATGTAAATGTTAGTTTGAGAACATTGAGGCTTTTGGTAAATTGATGATAAGATGAAAATTTATGCCATAGGGAATGACCTTATACATGCATATATGAAAATTGAGAGTATGCTAAGTTGTGATGTTAGGTAAACCACTAATGGTGATGGGTTATGCATTGAGTAGATTTAACCCACTTTTGAATATAGAGAATCTTGTATATGGGAAAGGAATTCCTTAAACCTAAGAAGGTTATGAAACCATGTTTATGACATGTCTTGGATATGTTATAGTGTCCATTTACTTACTATCAAATAGTTGACCTTGTGGTCATGCCTCAAATGGCAAATTGATTTAAATTATATATGTGTGTGATATGTAGGTTGTATTTCGGACGATGATACGGGGTCTCCAGACCATTCAGATTTCTTCTTCTGATAAAGTAGGAGAGGAGTTTATATTCTAAATGCATGATTTGAATAATTGATGATTAATGTATATGATGTTGCTCATGTTTGCCTTGCTATGGATATGTTGGAATAATGTGATGATTGATATTTTGATGATAATATGCTTAGCAAGTATATGATTGCATTTAGAATATATGTATATGGTGTGTCATTGCTGGTGGTTGATAATGACTTGAGATTTTGGTAAAGTGTGTGCCTACGTCATATTGTGAAAATCATATATGTTTCACCACTATTGATGAGGTATGATAATTGATGATGGGAATTGAATGATGTGGTTATGGGACACACCCATGAGTGATGAAGAAAATATTGAGACAATAATGAAATGCCATTGTAATTGTTGCCAATCAGTGGATCAGAAATATGTTGAAGAATTAAGATGATTAAAGACATAGTGAATGTCATACCAAAACTTGCAAATGATGGCAAGATAATGGAAATTAAAATCAACCAAGAATTATATGTTGATAATGTGTATGTTGGTGCATGCTTATACTTTTGCCTTGAATGGATATGCTACTTCCATTGTGAACTTGTGTGAGATTGAATCTCGGTGATGGCTAAATTTTAGATTGGTAAATATATTGATACTATGTATTTAAAGTATACTTGTTGATATGCCTTCTTGATTTTCATGTGTAGATTAATATTGATAAGACTCATTGGCTATTGTGTTGCTAACAATGTAAATTGATGCCTTAGAAATTATGTGATAAGTTGTATGCCTTAGAGAGTACGATAATTGGTTGCGTGCCACTATCAGTAATGTTAAATGTAAAATATACCCCTAAGTGAGAGGGTGAGAAATCCTTGCGAAGTTAAGGCTAGCATGTGCATTGTTGCATTCATGGCATGCCTGACATAGCATTTTATATGTGGTTGCAATCACATGATGTATTGAAACAATAAAGGTCTTATGGGACTATGAGAAGGAGTACCCTTACGTGGGGGAAACTAATATATGAATGATTATATATGGTTGCCATCACAAGGTCTATTGAAACAATGAAGGTCTTGCGGGACTATAAGAAAGAGGACCTTTGTAGGGGGAACTTGTATTTGAATGCTCATTAGTGGTTGTGATCACTTGATATATTGAGATATTACAGATCTTGTAGGATCTTGTGAAAAGCACCCTTGCGAGGGATAAAAGCTGAAGCAACTTTACGTGGTTGTAAATGTTTGAGAAACCATGTGCGCAGGGGTTATGAGAAAATGTTTCAAATTGGATCCATTGCACATGCATTATACTGTATGACATATGTATTAGTCATAGGAACATGGCATTTAAGTTGGAGATGGCAAGAAAAATGATAATCTCTTGGGAGTGTAAATTGATTAAAGATGTAAAAACTTGATGATGATATTTGTGATAGCCCATGATGATGAAGGGCAATGTGAATGTGTATGTGTTTGTGCATGTGCTTGCTGCGAGTTTTAAATGATGAGACTTGTATGCCTATGATGATATCTTGATGAAGGCTTGGCGATAAATTGAATATTATATTACAAAGCACACATGTTGTCTATATGTATGTACACATGATCATAATGTATTTGAATTCGTCATTTTGAATGTATAACTCACTCTCCCCTATTGTCTCTTTTTAGTATTGTGATACAGGTTATACATGAGGTGAGATTATATTGGAACTTATGTTTTGGTGAAGAAGGTGGTAATCATGTTATGATGCATATGGTAGATATATGCTTATTTTGTACTTGAATATTGGATATTCATTTGGTGGGTCATGTGTAAAAAAAATTAGGCCTTGGTGTTGAAAAACTAATTTGTGGGTTTTGACCTTAGCAATGTATGTGACGATTGTGGTATTTGATTATATACCAATTTGATGAGTGAATGATGTCAATTATGGAATGTGATCATTGGAAGTGTATGTTGCATAATCATACATATTTGAGGCATGAGAATGTATGAATATTAGGAAGTGGATAGCCCATATTCCCATTTGATGATCAATACCTCATGTAGAGGCTACCTATAATTTATAATGCATGTACATGACTTGTGTGTAAGGTTGGTTGTGGCGAAATAGGCTTATGTCGTGAATTGGCATGCTTTGTTGGGCTAAAATGCACATAAATTCTCATTTATGCATAGGATGACTTAGAGTCCAAATTACAATATATGGCTTGTTGGAATAATTCCTAAATAGGTGATTAAGTGTATGCCAAGTGTTGGTTTGAACCAAATTTGCATGTATTGAGTTTTGGCATACCCTATTGTATGAATTATGCAATTACTGATATTCTCGCTCAAGCGAGTCTGAAACACATCAATGTTAAGGATTCTGGTGTTTTCTCGCTCAAGCGAGTGGAGTCTCACTGGAGCGAAGATGTTAACTTTTGATTCTGTGAAATTCTCACTCAAGTGAGTGAGTGCTCGCCCACACGAGTTTAATGAAAAGGATCCTATATGTTTTTCGCTCAAGTAAGCAGAGCCTCGCTCGAGCAAAAATGTTGGATTTGATTATGCCTCTTTTTCTCTCAAGCGGGATTATGTAGAAATGGTACTAGAAGATTTTCGCTTAAGTGTGGATTTGAGTCTGATGCTTAATGTTTTCTCGCTCAGGCGAGTCTGGGCTCGCTCAAGCAAGTGATCATACTCTCGCTCAAGTGAAAGATGCCTCACTTAAGCGAGATGAATTGAATTGGGTTTTCTTGTTCCTTTTCTCATATCTTCATATATGAGACTAGGCGTATGCCCTATATACATGTTTTCCTTCCACTGTAAACTCGATTATTTTGTATACACATATGGGCGATTTATTTATCGATCTAGTTTACAAATTCTGAAATCTCACCCTCCAGTTTCTCGTGGTTCGGATCTTGATGTAATGTTGAAAGGTTTGGATTTCTTTTTAAATATGAAAAATTTACTCGCATTTTTGCATTGTTTTAATTACATTAATTACATCGAGATTCAGGTCTAGGAAATCAGGGCATAACACTTGGTTTCTTTATTTTTCTTGAAATTTCAGCAAGCATGCATTTCTTTTTGGGTTGTTTCTTCTCTGTTTGTAACTTAAAAATTGTGACCCTTCTCTTGATTTTACATGCATGTGTTATTTCTTGAGCCCCAAAGACGATTGACAGTGATCAATGAGGAGTTTCTACCGACCGGTGAATTTTCAGCGAGCCATCCTTTTATTCCTCCCAAAACCATGAGCAACCTATGAGGTAAGAGGAGTTTCGCTTCGGTTTGTCTCGATTTAAATTCTGTTATAATGTCTCTTTAATATCTGAGAGTAATCCTTTCAAGTTTCATTTCAATTTCATGGCTAGATTTAAAGTTATGCTATTCTCCATTATTGTTGGCGATTTTTATTATATGTTACGCCTATACGCATTTCTGTAAAATTTCATAAAGTGTATCTTGATGTCCGTGCGTTTGGTAGAAATTTTATTAAAAATCAGAGTTATCACGAAGAATTTACAAATTTGAGTAGGCTCGGTTACGATTTGATTGGGTTGTATGATTAATTATAAATTTTTAAGTAATTTTATGTAATTTGTTAAAATTTTCCAGTAAGCCCCGCTGATTTAAGTTAGGATTTACCGTTAAGAATCCCAAAGAAATTTCAGACAAAGTACGCATTTCGAGAAATTTTACCAATTCATGATATTATGTTTTCTTTCATTTTAACAAGTCCTTAAAAGAATTATAAGATTTTTCTATAAAATTATGAAGTTTTGTAGAATTACAAGGTTTTTGAGAAGTTATAAGTTTTATGGACTAATTAGAATTTGTAATGAGGAATTAAATAAAACAATACTAAGTTGAAATTTAAGAAGTCAAGAAATAGAATTTGTAGAACTTAAGGGGATTTTAATATAAGGATATAATACGAAGTTATTAAATGGACCTTAAATTTTAGAGTTATCATAAAAAGGACTAAAAATGAGTTAATAAAGATTTTTGGGCTTGACTACAAGTTACTAATAAATCTTCAAGTCCTGAAGTAATGATTGAATGATACTAAAGAAAAAGAGAATAATTTGTATTTGGGCAACATAGATTTAGTAAATAAAGTTTATAAGAAATGATTTAGGAGTAACTAAAACAAGTGACTAAGAAATAAGAAATTAGAATTATATTGAGAGCCATTAGAGTTAGTAGTAAGATCACGCCACTAAACAGGCTTAGAAAAGTGGGGATATGTTTAAGTTAGTAATTCAGACAAAGTAAAGACACTTTTCTAATAACTAGATGAATTAGGGAAAACAGGAAAGACAATTAGCTAAGAATAAAGTCCTCCTTATTAAAAAGATAAAATTTTAATCTAACCTTAAAGAATTAAGGGTGAGAACATAAGTTATTAAGATTGAACGGAATATCAATAACTAAAGATTTAGTAATGAAGAAATAATATGTATATCTAATTTTAAGGTTACCATGTAATCGGTAAAATACCGCTTAGTGTCTAAACAACTGAGAATTTAGGAGTCAACCGAATAAAAAGAAATAGACTTGGATTTTACGAAAGATTAAAAGGGATACGGTTATACGACTTAATAGAATCTTACTAAGTAAACAAGTATTGCTTGATTTGCTTGTGTGAACTATTTGTTTGAGATGTGCATGCCCCCATAAAATTAATAGTATGTCTGAAGAAAGGGTAAGAGAGAGTTTTATAATAGACTAGTTAAGATGACCATGAAACAAAAGGATTAGAGTGTGTGTGTATATAAGAAGAAATGGGCAACAATGTCACATACTATAAATAAGTTAATAAATGCTTAACAAGTCAAAAAGGAAATGCTAAAAATAAGAGCTAGAAGAAAAGAAGAAATATCTATGTTGGAATTAACTAGTAAATCCTAGCAAAAGAAAAATAATGCCAATCTAGTGGGTATAGAAATAAAAAGAATTAGGGTGACTTATTCTATGGTACACGTTGGTAGGGATCATTGGCATCATGAATAAATTTTGTTTATAGATAAGATAAGTGTGACTCTATGTTAACACTTAGGAGTTAAGTGACTAAGATATACATTAAATTAGATCATCTAGCTAATGCACTTAATAATAATAATTCATAACTAGAAATAAGTCAAGGAGTAGAAATAATATACTTCGTTGATAAGATCAATCAATGAGTCAGTAGATATATTCATAAGATAAAGAATTGTATTTAGTTATTTATAAAACCATGATCATAGGTGTGTTTGTACGTGTGACTCCATCACTAGGATATTATATGCTATGGTCTTGATGTGATGTTTGCCTAATAAACGTTGTATGACGATTGTTCTACACTTATGAACGTGAATATGTAAGTGTGAATTATATGGTAGTTATATGTAATGAAATACCTGATAAAAAGTGGTCTAATGAATTATCTATGGAACATGTCGTGGTAGAAATGGTTAAGGGACATTATGAATTAATGCAATAAATAGTGTGATGAATAATGAGATTGTATGATGCATTTTATGAGTTATGTTAGTATGGATCAATCAAAATAAAGCAAGGAAAGAAAGAAAATGAGGAAATGTCTAGTAGGAATCCTAAGGTGACTAATTTATGAAAATAATATGATGATAGAAATCGGATTTGATGAGATGATGGGTGTTGCGGTGCTAGTATACCCCATGGTTTTATGAACGTGCAGAATTCATTTCATTCCTAATTATCAAGTGAGATGTATTGTGAATTAAGTAAATGTGAAAAGAAGGAGAAATAAAGAAAATTATTTAAAAAAGATTCGATGAGATAGGCCCGATGTTAAGAATGAAATGCAGTCATTAAAAGGACCCTATTGATGACTAGTGAAAAATGAAATTGTGTGTTACATGCATCATATATAGAGTATAATGTTGGATGGTTGAGTGATTCCCTAGAGCACACAGTGATGGGGTACACTGGGGAACTACGACGTTCCAACCCTACGGGAGGTCTCGGGAGTATACTAGGGTGGACCTCCAATGTCTTAGAGTTATTACACTCGAGACTAGACAGCCTATTGCAACCCTGGTATACTTCGACTCTGAGCAAGTGTTACCATGATCATGGAGTGCCCATTCTGATGAGATGTGTTTAGGTCCATTGTTAATGATAGGGTTGTGTGTCATTACCCTTTTGTGAAAACCAGACAAGGAGGGATTGATATTGATTGAGAGAAATTGATGAGGAGAAGATGGGCCCATATGCATCATGATGGCTAAGAGAAGAGATTCAAATTAATGAAATGGAACTCATGCATTACTTTATCTTATCTATATGAAATTGTGCTTGATTGTGATTGAATTAATACCTGTGTATGAAATAATTAGTGGTGAGGGGGGGGGGGGAGAATTATGTGTTCAGGGACGATTGATGAGGATAAGTTAAGATAGACAACTTAGAACAAGCTAATTAGGGACCCCGATAAAAAAATCATTATGGTAGGTGAACTTATTTGGATTATGTGGGAGAGATGTCAGTGATGACAACTCTCCAATTGTTCTAGAAGCAGAGACTCACCCTTATACTATTTTTCCAGACCTCCGATTGGACCATACACTCGACATAGTGGGGATCGGTGCAGACTTCGCATCAAGGGTCATCCAGACTCACCTTGGATCGAGGACAATTAGAATAGATAATTTTCTTTTCTTTTATGGGAGCCTGCATGCCCCTTTACTTCCAGCATGTACAATTTACTATTTACGACCATGTGTTGGATATGACTATGTTGTATATAAGATGTATCTGTTCCACCAAGTTTTCTTGTACTAAAAAAAAGTTCCATATTTTTCTAAAACTCATAACCTCTTAGTTAACCGACGGTGTTACACCACCGAACCAAACAAAATTAACCAAAGGGGTCTGGAGCAAGATGGTTTCAATGGTGGAAGGCGATTGTGAACGAAAGAGGCAGGATGGAGAATGGACGTTGGCAATGGTGCTTGTTGTATGAAGGATGAAACCCAATGGTGGTACACATGAAAGGCAGAAGAAAGAGGGGGTGGAACTCAACCGAGGCAGAAGGACAAGGGGTAGAGAGAATGGGAAAAGACAATAAGGTTAAAATTAATTTTTTAAAGAATAGAGAGAAAAAATAGAATATTAAGGTTACATTTAGTTACAGAAAATTATTCTAGTTTTCTAGGAAAAGATTTATGCTTGTTTTCTAAAATTTTCATTTCCTAGAATAGCTAGGAAAATTTACGAACTAAACACGAACTAAACATTTTAAAGAATAATTTTTTCAAGAATAATTTTTTATTTTTCTTAGAAAACTTACAAACTAAACACGACCTAAACAATTTAAAGAATAAATAACTATAGCAGGTAAAAGGTATGAGTTTATGGTGGACAAAAAAAAAGTCCACCATAACCTTACCCCGGATCAATTGTTATTCATAGCATGTGCACAACGTCCCAATTTCAACACTCTGGAAGTAGGCCAATGGGCCATCGTATGGTAGCAATCAATTAAATTCACGTGTCCTTGTAGAAGTACTCCTTGAAGTCTTCAATATGAGCACTTTGCAATCAAATGGCTATGGAAACACACCCATCTCCATCTGGCCCTGGCATGATTAATGCCATACCCTCTCTTTTCACAACACCTGGGCCCATATACACAAGCTTTCCCCACCCAAAATTTGGCCCGTACATTGTCATATTACTCATCCAACTCCATGCTAAGATTAGGATTCCCAAGAAATGGAACTTCATGGTTATTATCATTATTATTTTCTCTAAGCCACCCCAAATTACTCTGCCTCTTAATAAACTCAAACCCTGATCTCAAATACTCACTTTCCAACACTTCAATAGCCTCCCCAATCTTCCGTGCCCCATAGCTTAAGGGCTTCGACACAATGTCCCGCTTAGGCATGTAGATGTCACTGTGGGATATGTAGCATTTCTGAAGTAGTTCAAAGGCAGAGAAGAGGCTCCAATCTATTTCTAATGGCCGTAACAATGTGAACCACAGATGGTTGATTCTCATTACCATCACGTGTTTTGCATGCACATTTCCATATATGAGCTAAAATTGGTGTATGCACTATGAGCTTTTATGCTTTTTCATTTGTATCATTTTTTTGCTTATCAATAAAATAAGTATTTCAGTTTAAAATTGTTTTAAAACATATTTATCCTTGGAGTAATAGGTCATATGAAAGTTATTTCTAAAATATCCCTAGTCAAGTATTTACGTGGGGACATGTAAGTACATTGAGACTAGTGTGTGAGTGTACTGATGACCTGATCTCAAAGATCATAGATATAGATGATATCAAGTCTTCACATGGGTACACATTAAGAGTAATGATGTACTGGACAGACCCACCATGAGAATGTTGCATGGATCATTACATGA
Organism: Clitoria ternatea; assembly: GCA_037962975.1. Classification (NCBI taxonomy): domain Eukaryota; kingdom Viridiplantae; phylum Streptophyta; class Magnoliopsida; order Fabales; family Fabaceae; genus Clitoria; species Clitoria ternatea. The sequence continues at coordinate 55,162,566 of CM075671.1, forward strand.
ATGTCAAACGATTCTTAATGTGATAATGGTATATGTAGTCTTTTGACCTGAAGTCACTACGATTCCTACATAAGGAGTTTGTTGTTTTAATATAATCAAACGTCTTCTGTAACAAGAGGACTATAAAGGTTCTGATTAGGCAATGAACAAATTATACAAAGGAATGTGAGTGATGTAGATGGATTTGTCTCTCTTATGTGACAGGAGTAATATTTGTAGGCCACTTGATGGAGTGAGACTAAGGAAATGCATGGCCATGCTAGAAAGAATAAATATTAGATATTTATTCAGATCAAGTCTACTGTGGTATCAAGTAAAATAAATTAGGCCGTACAAGGATGACGTGACCATGCCTTAGGCCCAATTAGGATATCGTGACAAAAGGAACAAACATATAAAATAATTATCACTGATAGGTTATGTTGATATTTGTTAGATGTCGCTCTTATTTTATATTATAAAAAAATTATTATTAATATGACCGAGTATTTTACCTATAGGGTCATACACATAGAGTAAGCCCATCAGAAAATATTTTGTTTTATTTTAGTTAGACTAAAATAAAGTTATTGGGCCTAACTCATTTAGAATGAGTAAGGAGCCCACTCTTTAAAAAGAACAAATTAGGTCAACCTAAGTCTATAAATAGAGCATAAGATGCTCATAGGCCATTCACCCAAAAGAGACACAAATACGCAAAAGTTACAAGAGCTACACGCTGTGAAACTAGCAGTTGGCAGGTGTAGCGATTCTGGTGGGAGTGCTCGTGTGGACTCCTAAAAGGCGGGGCTAAAACTGCTTTGGTTTTCTTTTCTACAAGAGGTAATCCATGCAAATTTTATTTTTTTGTTTGCCTTATGCTTTGAAAGACGCTTTGCAAATCTTATGGGAATTCTCGTTTTTCCCACTGCAATTACCAAGAGGGATTCCCTAACAACTCTCATATCTACTATAAGGTTGATGATGCTCACCATGTGATCCATGTTCTGTTTCCATAATCAATTCATGATTGGCTTTTTTCTTTAATTTCTTCATCATTTCCCTTGTTAGTTTCATTATTACACCTGATGTTTCCTTTTTATGCTCTTTTGTTGTGTCAACTTGGCCTAATACAAATTACAATGGCTTGAACTCTTTATGCTCAAATTTTGATGCCACGTTATTTGATTTTCTTGGAACAATATTTTTGTTGGAAAATGGCATTGGCATGTCATGTTCCTCCAATGTATCCTCATGAGCTAGCTTAGCCCATGAGTTAATGAAATGAGTGCCTGAAATTCCATCAGTGATTACATTGGAAATGGCAATGCTAACACAAATGCCACCACAAGTGAATCTTGTTAACTAGACTAGCAATAGTGGCATTCCAATAGCTGCGTAGCTTCTCCATTGGTTCAGTGTAATCAATATTGGGTATAAGCTCCTTGATGGTGTCGTTAGGTTCAAACTCGCTATAGTCTTAAAGTACTATTCTGGATTCATCTTCCAATAGCTTCACACCCTTTACATTGCACTCTACTTCCAATCTTCCACCTTTATTGATATTACATAATTTTGGGAAAAGTTAAAGAGAAAAGAAATTGAAGGTTTAACTAATTCTGTAAAATTTTCAAGATTTAGATTTGTTTAGTATAAAACAATTGTTAGGAACTACCGGTTAACTTTATTTTATTTTTCATATTGGTCTTTACCCATAATTTTACTAATTTAATTGTATTATTAATTACATAATATGACAGTATTGTGTACTATTGATTTTCTTCTTTAATTTTCAACATAATCAATTTTGTTACTAGTTTGACAGTTAACAAAACAAGATTAATAACAGTTAACAAAAATATTAACATAGTCAAAATGATAACTAGACTAAATCTAAATAACAAAACAAAGTTAGAAACCAAATTCTAATTAATTTTTTTAATAAGGATTATGTTTAGAAAAAGTCTAGATGAAAAGAATTTTTCTAAGTTATCTTGGACCAGACCCCAGTTTCTATATCCTCAGATTTTTTAATATAATACATCAAGAATTTTCATTAGAAAGTGAAGTCTATATTACCTTTTACTAATCTATGTACCTAAGTATTTCAGGATACGAGTCTTATACTATGAAACAAAGAAGGAGTATCAGCATTCTAGAAGTCTGTTAGATAATCAAAAGTCTGATAGAAGCACACTGTTGAAATTGGAATGTTCTCACTCAAAAGATCGAAGATCTATTCTCAACATTCCAAATTCTATTTAAGTGATGCATTGAGATTTATGCATGTATCACATATGCATGCTTTTCATCAAAAATCACAAGGAACAAAATCAAGCTCAGCAGCAAGTGTCAGCGTACCTACTTCTGTACATTATTAGAAAACACTGAGCATATTCAGAACTTATGTCAGGATATTTTAGAAAGTCTTTTGAGCGCTGACTTCTGACCTCTCGCTCAATCAAGAAACAAAATATGAATGGCCTTATGCATTGGAGATGCATGAAAATCCTTTTCCATGAAAGAACTAAAGAAATCTTCTACCAGCCCCTTGAATCTATAACAACATCAATGTCTGGTAACAGAAAGCCTAAGGCAAATACCTTCAAAGGATTTCCAACAACTATATCTCCTTTCAAGAAGCAGTGACGGTTATATCCTCTAATTCTATATACACCAAGGCAGATTGAACTTCAACATATGAGATAGAACTTACGAGCTCTAATTCAAACTCTTTTAAGTCAAATTTTCTCTTTATTCATTTTTCTCTTACAAGACAAAGACCTTTCCTGTTTGTTCTACTTCAAGAAAACCTTGGTCTTGTGTTATAACTTTGCGTACAATTTCATTTATATATCTTTCATACACTAAGTTCTATGAGTCACTTTCATTCACTCAAACACTCTGTAAAAGTATGGTGTGTTTCTAGAATTCAATTGGTGTGGGAAACACTATTGGCCTGAAGAGGCTCTTGAAAGAATACTTGGGTTGAGCCAAGAGTGACTTGTTGAAAAAATACTTGGGTTTAAGCCAGAAGTGGCTAGAGTCAAGAATACTTGTGGCACTGGTCTGGTGCTGTTATTGTAAAAAAGATTTTACAATAATAGAAATCCTTCAAGTTGGAAGGGACTGGACGTAGCTTCTGTGTTGGAAGTGAACCAGTATAAATTCTCTATGTTGATCTCTTTCCTTTACTCTTTTACATCATTTGATTATGTGTTTTATTTAGTTCTTAAGTCTGTGACTAATTCAACCTTCCTTCTAAGTCTAACTCTGAACCATTAGATTAAAATCAAATGTTAAAAATTTTATGAGATCAAACATTTAATTAAGTCAAAATTGGATATAAAATATTTAATATTAATTTCATGAATTAAATGAATATGCTAGGTTATACTTTATAAATTACACAATAGTATAATAAAAAGACAAATTTAGAATAAATCTAGACATTTTAAATTAGTACAGACTATTAAAGTAAGCCTTAATATGAATAAGAAAATGTTTTTTAAAACTCAATATTGCAACCTAGTTTTATGGGTAGGGGATGAATCATTGAGTTTCATTTATACTAACTGATAAAGACTTTTAATCTTAATTGAATAAAAAACAAATCAAGAGATAAAAGAAAATAAAACTTTTAAAAAATAAACCTTAAAACATTTTAAATTATTCTAAAATACAACTTAGATTTCATTGAATAATGTTCATATGACACACCTTTTGTGAAGCGTAACTGACCAGCTATTAGGTAATGGTGGACTAAGATCTTTCCAAGAGAGTCTTTCAATGTGTCAACTACGTTAAGGACTCGGTTAAGAATATGTTTGTGATTTGACTTGTAGATATAGAGGGTGAGTGCGTGAGTGGCAACATTGGTTTGCTCAGTCTCTGATAACATGAGACTACCACATTTGGTGTAGCCTTGCTGGGAATGACAATATATGAAAATAAAATGCTTAGCATGTGTGGTTGGGCTATTATACCTCTAGTTCTTGCTTCAGAACTACAAGTCCATATATAGCCTCAAGTAACGTGTAAGATGCACTGGGAACCAGTCGTACGATACACATGATTTTTTTGACATATGATAGAAGGTGATTTCACCCATATAAAGAATACTAGCTTGAAATATGTGATCTCTAATATCAATCTAGTAGAGATCTAATGTGTTCATCTTAAGTTTGATAGAGAACAAGATGGCTTGATGTTTGTTGTTCCATTGGATGTCATTCATATTATAGGATAAATTTTGGTATCACCTATAACGACACTTCGACACTAAGTCAATATAGAGTCAATATTGGAGCTTAAGCATATGGATTTGGTTAACATACCTTGGATGTAATGAATGTTTGATATTTATAAAAGTTAATAGAAGACTTCTTGACATAACATCTACTGTCATAACTTTTTTTGTAAAGTATAAAATAATCTATCACATTGTAACAACTTCTGACAAATCTGTAAAATATATTCAATATGCCCTTGATATCATCAACAAAACTTTTTATCCACACTAGTATAGCTTTGGCCACTAGTGTAGGGTAAGCATATGGATTTAGGAATACAAGGGATTTAGGTTAGAGTTACACATGTGTACCATACCAGTCTCAATACCGATGCTGGTTTTATTCCTGGATCATATGCCCCTAGCTTGTTGAAGTAACTAAATGTTTCTTCTATAGGCTATAACCAATGTTTGTGAAATTTTGCTAGCTTAAGAGCTACAATGTTCTTCTTGTGTATTTTTCTCTAGAGTCACATCGATGTGTTCTTTTGATGGTTCTTTTAAGAGGAGCAATTAATCTTGCCACCTGTCATTTGTTGAGTGAGAATGACACTTCGGTTCTTATGTGAGGCATCAAGTGAAAAGTTAAGCAAAGTGTCACATCTTTTCATCTGACACATGCATTCTCAAAGATGCTTGATGATTCAGAGTCAAACTTAGAGGGGGGTTGAATAAGTCTCAAACTCTTTTCATGGAACTTAAAAGCTTTGTAAGTGTAAGTAAGCAAACTTTTGTACCAAACTTTTAAGAACATGGATAGAGAGATTTAACATAGGTGATTTATACTGTTCACTTCCAACTCAGAAGCTAGGTCCAGTCCCTTCAAACCTGAAGGATTTCTACTATTCTAAAAACACCTTTTACAATCACAGTACTAGACCGTGCCTCAAGTATTATTGACTCTAGTCAATCCTGGCTTAAACCCAAGTATTGTTTCAACCAATCACCCCTAGCTCAATCCCAAGTATTCTTTCAAAAGCCTTTTCAGGCCAAAGTTGTTTACCAATAGAAACTAAGGCTGGCAACAGACCAGACTTTACACAAATACATGTTTGAAAGAAAAAAGTGTTTGTGTTTCTAACGACTTAATGTATACAAAAGATAAAGGATAAGAGTGGATACACTAAGTATAAAAGACAAAGACCAAGGTCTACTAGAGGCAAAACAACAAAGAAAGTCTTTGCTTTATAGAAGAAAGCTAAGACTAAGAACTTGAAAGAATAACTTTTTAGAGAATTTGATATTCAGATGTTGCAGGTCTTAACTTCTTCAAGATTTGAAATCCCTTCATATATATATATATATAGGTCTTTGAGATAGCCGTTGTAAATCCTGTTGGAGGGATTTAGCCATTGTAAGCATCATACCTTGAAGAGATAAAGAGACAAAAGGTTTGGTATGAGGAACATCAGACCTTACACTGAAATTGTGTTCCTTGAGAGCTTCATAGTAAAAAATCTTATGCTGGCTTTTTTCTTTCAACTAAAAAGTATAGAACGTATATTGTTGACCTTCTGAAAGCTTTCTGACATAAGAGTTGATCTTCATAAGCTTTTCTGAAATGCGTAGAGTAGCTACATTGGTTTCTTCTCTTGCGAGCTTTGGTTCTTACACTGGATTGTCTTCTTTTCTCTTTTGATGATAAGAGCAGTTTTTCTTGATAAGAACTTGGTTCAAAGCATCTTTAAAATAGGCTTTGATCTTTGTTTGATGTGAGCTTAGAGTAACGTTCTTGTTGCTTCAAAAGTATAGGGTCTGATTAATGAAACAAGTATACGTGCTAAGCATTTCGCAGTCCAAAAGTTTGGAAAAGTGCACTTGTATCAGACATTTCTTGAGCAAAGTTCTAGAATCATACTTTTCTTGCGACGAGCTTGTTCGTAAGCTGATTTTGATCCCGATCAGACTTGTCTTGAAATAACTTGCATGGCTCAAGGCAGACTTTTAGTTTATGGACTCCTTCTTTTATTTGTAACCTGTGCACTTTATGCTTGTATCCTGAAACACTTAATTGAACATGTTAGATAACACATGGGTAAACTTTATTTATTTTAAATGCCTTGATGAGTGTTATTAACAAATCTTGGGGTTTAGTAAATGATAATCAGTAGTTTAAAATCCTTTACAAACTAGACTTGGTTCCAACAATCTCCTCTTATTTGATGATAGTAAACATCAAGTCTTTTATTTAAATAAAGTCTATGATAATCAGTTTTGATATGGCATCATAACATTTCTCCAGAAAACTATAGGCATTAGAGTTGAAACAAATTTTAAACAAGGATTAGAGCATGTATGACTGATGCTTTTAAATAGATATATGATCAGAATGAATTTTGATTTATCAAAGTAGAGAAATTATACAAATTAAACTTTTAATGAATAGAGCAAACTTTTCTTCTTAGGAAAATGAATAGATAATTAGAGCACCTATGTGATTAGAGCAAATCATGATGAGTCATGTATCAATATAGATTAAGTAAGAAACTTCTAAGAATTAGAGCATAGATCTGGTTATAGAAACTAGGGCATTTTTATCTAAAACATCATCAGGGCAGAAATAATTTTCATTAATCACAAAAGATACAGAGTAAAATATTACAAAACATTAAACATTTTATGCGTACTTTTACTCTACTCCCCCTAAGACTACTTTACTCCCCCTTAGATAGATAAGACTCAAAACCCATAAAAGACTAGACTCTACTTCCCCTTTTGATATCAACAAAAAGTAGGGACATCATATAGGCAGTTGGAGACCACGAGTTGAATTGTTGATAATGAGTGTGGAGGCAGACTAAGAAACAACAAGTAAATGGCCACATTTAATAAACAGGATTTATGAAGAGTAGATGAAAATGACAGAAGGGCGACAGAGAAAGATAGGAAAATTGTCAAAGCAAAGACTAGTTTTAAACATTGTGCCATAGCGTCCCCAAAAAAAAGTTTATATCAAAGCAGTTTTCACCCTTTGGGATGGTGTTGGAGAAAGAGCTTTGCTGTCCAATCTGTCAGAGATAATGGTTCCAGAGCACACTGGCATAACCTTCATTAGAATTAGGAGCAGATAAGATTGTTTTTAAGAAAGCTGCTGACAACTTGATAAGTGTCCATTTGTTATAAATTTTTAGGTTATTTGGAAAGTTGTGCTGAGAAATTACTGGATTTAAATATGAATTATTTATTAAAACAACAAGAAATTGAAGTTATATATTCCAACCTTGGTTTTGTTAGCTTGGATAGCATTTAATCTTTATTTTATTGCTTTTATGTAGGTAAATAAGGGAGTTAGAGAAAGGATCAGCTGAAATGGCAAAAATTCAAGCAAATATGGAATATCTCGCTTATGTGAGGCCAAATTCTCTTGAGCAAGGAGAAGATAGAAAGGAACTAAAGGTATTTACTTAAGCGAGCTACATCTCACTCAAGCAAAATTTGTCCAGAGAATAGTAGATTGAATCTCACTTGAGCGAAGTCTTGCTCGCTTGAGCGAGAAAGCTGCAGAAAGCCAAAAATGTTGTATTCGTTTAAGTGATGGACTTTCTGCTTAAGCAAAAATCAGGTAGAAACTTCAGGAATTGCACTCGCTTGAGCAAGGAATCGTCCGCTCAAGCGAAAACAAGGGTAGTAGCATCAGATGTGATCTCCCTTAAGCGAGACTAACTCGCTTAAGCGAGACTTCAAAGAATTAAGTAGCTGAGTCACTAACTACAAGTAGCTCTAGCTTCAGTGAGGCTATTCTCGCTTGAGCGAGGCCAACTATATTTAAAAGGTCAGCTCAAAGAAACAAAATGACAGAAAGGAACATACAAAGAAAAGAGAAACCCTTATTTTGGAAGACATTATTGAAGGCCTGGAAGCTTTTCTTCTCTTTTTTCTCTTATTTAATGGTTTGTAATGACTATTATGAGTAGCTAAACTCCTTTTTAGGATTGGATGTAGTTGATTCAAATCCTTCATACATTGGCTCCATATTGATATATGTAGCAACTGTTCTATTGATTTTGGTATTTCATTCCATGTTATTTGTTTGATTCTATTGGATAAAAAGTTTCTTGATTCAGTTTTCTTAAGTTGTTGGGAAATGACTTCTGAAAATCGATCTGAATGAAGTACTCAATATGCTCTAATGTTAGGAATAACCTTTAACATATTAAACATTTTTAACAACTGAATAGAATGCTGGAAAACTTGTTAAAATGATTGAGGAATCAATATTTTAAAGGTTTTCTTAGGATTTCAGATTCAAGGAATTGAAATGAATGATCTAAGATTTGTTGCGTAAAAGTTGATAGATCTAGATATCATTTATATGAATGTATCCAAGGTTAAGAAGGGTGAGATAAATGAAATCCACTCCCAGTTTCTCTATATTTGAATTTTGCTTTATTTTAATATTGTTTATACATGCCTATATTAGTTTGTACTATTTTATATCACAATAAAAACCATTCTTTCTCTTGCTCAAATTATTTAAACTGAACCTTTCAAGTTTCATTAGTCCCCTAGTGAAACGACACTCTATTGTACTACAACTAAACGTGGGTTAACTTGCCACTTCCACTTAAAATTGATACCACAACTCGTTAGGTCTGGGATCATCCCAGGTAGCCTTGTAGTAACCAGACTTGGGAGGGAGAGGCTTCTTCAGTCTTTCTTTTTCAATGATCACTGTTTTTGGGTTGAGGTGGTCTAGGGCAAGCAAGATCTGTTTTCTTGGAGTTACAACACAAGGATGAAGCTTATGGCGATATTGACCTTGCTGTATGTCAAATAAAACTTTGGATTCTTCAGACTTTAAAGCATGGAACATGGCATAGTCTGATGTAGAGGTGAGGTGGGTGTTCATCAAGATTTGTTTGAAGGGCATTACTAAGCGAAATGTTGGGATTTTATTAAGTTCAAAGCTAGGTGAGTGAATGATGGCTAGGTTGCTTGGGTGCAGGTAACCTATGTCATCCTTATTTAGGATAGGTATGGTTATTTTAAAAGGTTTTAGGCCAGGGGTAAACATGGTGAGAGGGATGTTATTGGTGCGTTTGGGATGAGGGATGATGGAAAAGGCGCGTTTGGGACGAAGATACCTAGGAGGTAAAGAGTTAGAGGTTGTAGAAGTTGGGGTCTGGTCTATGGGTTTAGGTTGGGAATGAGAATGAGGGTCAGAAGTACTTATGGGTTCAAACTTTTCATGCTTATAATTTATCTTGTAGCGCTTTTTTTCTTTTTCTCTTCTTTTCTAGAGCAGATCATATGAAGGCTCCATTATCCTTGAATTCAGTATACACTTCCACAAACCTGTTAAACTAATTTATATTGGTCCATTTTTTGGTATCCAGGCCTGGAAACCTCTTAAGATGAGCTTTAATAAAGGCGATGATCTCTGTGAAGTTGGGACAAACACCATACTTGTCCTTTGCCAAAGCTTCTTTCTTGGCCTGGATGTCCTTAGGAGGAATACACCTCTTGATACTTTTCAAGCTAATCTTCGGTAGACCAACCATTGAATTGAATAGAAGGGTTTAGAGCAACAAAAACTCTAATAAAATGGTTACTCTACTCAGTTGAGGTTGGGTAACTCTGAGAGGGTGGAGGAGAATGAGACTTCTATTGTTGAGGAGGAGGAGGTAGTGTAGACTTTTGTTGTTGATGAAGAAGAGGAACATACTTTCTTTTCAACTAACCAATGGGAACTTGGTCATTAGGGTCAGGAGAACTTCTTGGAACATCAAAGGGGTTTGGTACTAGTTTCTTGACAGAAGAGGGAGAAAGAGAAACCTTCTTAGGTTTTACCTTGAGTGGAGAAGTAGAATTCTCTCGCTCGGTCTGATCTACCTTAGCAGTCCGAGCCTTCTTCACTACTGGCACCGCAATTCTAGGTTCCTCAGTAGACTTCCTCTTGGAGGCAAGCTTGGTTGCTTTAGAAACTAGAGCAGGCTTCTTTTTCACTTCAACAAGGGTAGACTTTTTCTTGGTAGCTGAGGATACAGTAGACCTTTCCATGGTCTGTTCTAGAATAGGTGGGAAGGTTGGGAGCTTACTCACCAAGGACATGTTTTGGATCATATCCCCAACAGTGTGTGTTGGGACATTCTTTAAAGCAAACATTTTTATTAGCACAACAGGGTAGGGTATCTTGTACTGCTTTTTCCCTACATAGGAGATCAGGTAAGTCATGATGATGTTTGGCAGACTCACCTTCTACTTCATCAGCATGTGGTACATGCAAAACCTATCCAACTTAGAGACGATGTCTTCTACACTTTTCCTAGGGCAAAACACTTGCTTTATGAGAAGGTGAATTAGGCAGCAGATTCCCAGAAATCATCTTTCCAGCATGGATTTTCCCATATAACAACTCATTAATCTCCAAGTAGGAGACTTTAGTGACTTCAAAGTCATCAACAAAGACATTTCCACCAAAAGAACACCCACACATAGTTGCAATAACATCTTTGAGACTGCCATTGATGATGAATATGGACTTGTCTACAGAGATGGTCTTCTAAAACTACAAAACAAGAGAAGGAGAGAAGGGCTCTCTGTCCACGTAAAACTACATCCATCTAATTCCTTCAATCTCAGCAGTGACATCTCTATTGTAGAGCTTGTGTTGCTTAGGGTGGAAGAAGAAGGACTCCAGAATATCATCAACTGGAACTTAGGGGTGACATGTGGTCGTTGTCGGGTCAAATAAAAAGTTAAATTAAAATAGTATAAGGTGAACAACCTTAGTCGTCTCTTGAGGACCTTAGTTAAATAAGTTACGCTTAATTTAGTTATAACAAAGGGGGGTCTGTGTTGAGATTGAAAGGAAAATTAAGTAATTATATAATAGTGCAAAAAGTAAATTTAAGAGTGAGAATAATCAAATTTAGAAACAACCAACCCAAGGAATTAATAAATCTTTACTTAACTAATCCTTGATCACAAATATGATTAAATATAATTAATTTCTCAATCTTGAATCATTTGGAATCCCTAAATGATTATATTCCAGAAAATCTTCTAGAATCAAATTAATGAACTAAAAAGAATAACCAATCGATATATTCTTATTAATTACTAAAATAACTTTAAAACCATAGTTTGATTGAGTTAAGAAACTAAATAGAAATCTCTTATTTAGTGACTTAATCTTTGTTCTCATATTGATTATTGATTAACCAACCAACATCATTTTAGATTATAGATTGTTTAATTATATACCAATCGGTTATACACTTAAATAATCTACTATCATAAGTGTTTGAGAGACAAAGAAAAGTAATTATCTTCAATCAAAATATTAAGAACAAGAACACAAAGTTAACATAAAGAAAAATTAAATTCCTTAAGTTGATTTTAAAAGATTAAGCTTCCATGATAATTTTTAACAATGAAAGCTAATATTAAATTAACTATAACTGTGATTATAAAAGTAAATAACAAATAATAAAATTAACTTACTTGATATTGAGGAAGGGAAATAAAAACCATAACTTGAGGGATGGAATATATAACAAAGAAATAAAGCAAGAGAAAGAACTAAAGCTTAAGAAACTAAAGCAAAGATATAGAAATGTAATGAAAACTAAAGCATGTATTTCTTATGTATCTCTTATGTATCTTCCTTACAACTTCAAGCATCTATTTATAGGCAAGGTATCATGACACTATACATTCAATTTCTGATCATTAATGCATTTTTTCAATATTGGTGGGCTTGACATTACAATAATTCAAAAGAAGATAATGGTAGGTGTTGAAATTCATTCTCCTCTTTATCTTCTCCACCTTGCGAGTCAAATATGACCATTTAGATGACTGAAGTTTGTAAACCTTTCAACATGAAAGTTGTATATCTCTATCTTATTGAGAATTTGGTGTAACAATGAGGTCATTAGGACATCTACAGCTCCATATATGTATATTTTGGTGAACTATGTCAATGCTGGTGGGACACATGAGGGCTGATTGATTCAAGCTCCATTGCTTCATTTTTTTAAAGATTCAAAATAACCAAATCTATTCATCATGATGTAGACCTCTGTCTTAGCTTTCCATGGACTCCAAGATTAGCCCATTTGGATCACAAAAGCCCAAGTTATGGCCAAAACAAGACAAGATACTCAAGATACATACAAAAAATGAAAATTGAAACATATATACATAATATTTCAATTTAACTAAACAACATAAAACTTAATTAAAATACTATTATTAAACATAGAAATTATATAATAAACCCCAAGTGTAAAACTATAAGAAGTGTATTAAAATTGATTTATCAAATTCCCCCACACTTAAGCTTTTGCACTCCAGGGCAAAACCAAACCAAAAACTAAAATGAGAAACAACAGAAAAAGCTTTTTTTTCAAATTGATTTTTGAATTTTTTTTTGAAGTCTAAAATAATAAGTAATACACATCATCCCTTATATCAATAAGTCGTGATAAGTGTGAATAAGAAGCATTACATACTAGTTACACAAATTGAGTGATCAAATCAATGAGTGGATGAAAATGTGATAGATGTTCTCTTCATGCTCTCTATATCTCAATTATTTAGGTTTGTGTATACTCTCATAAATCACCCAAATAAATTAGCACTACCATAGGCTTGACAAATTTCTAATGTCCATATTTAAACACATATGCATGCAGAGATCAAAAGGACTTTATTAAGGTTGTAATGGGGTCAAGGTGATATAGGGTGGATAAAATGAAATAGTATGGCTAAACTTAGGGTTGAAAAAGATCAATGGAGTAAGTTATTCAGTAATTGTGGAAGTATATTTTGAAACTCAATACTTAGCAAAATGAAACATGATGGAGGATAAAACATGAGAATAAATCCTCTTGATTATTTTTATACATATATTCACCACTTCTTCTTTTTTTTCTTCTTCCTTTTTTTAACATTTCCTTTTTATTTTTTTTTACTTTCTTTTTGAACAATGAAACAACAACATACATATCTTGGGTACATTTCCACAATCATCAAGAACCTTTATTCATAGTAATTCCAAAACTCCTAATCAATTCCTAAGCAAAGGTGATCATGCTTTTTTTTGGCTATTGGCTAATTATGTGGCTAAATCAAGAAACGGATATAGGCTTAATATGGGTAACAATGGAAAATGTGCAAGGTAAGGCATATGGATAGTGGTTAGTTAAAATAAAAATGGCCTTAATCACATCAAAGCATGTACATGGAACATAATACATCAAAAAGAAACAAGTCAAGTTCTAGAGTACTAATAAATAAGGGTTAATCAAGAAAAAGGAAAGATGGCATAATATGATCCATCCAATTAAGCTCAAAATCTCACCGAGGGTGGTCAATCTATCACAATTCATATATAATTTTATCTTCACAAACAACTTATTAAATTAATATGCAAGGAAATTATTCACAATATGTCATGAAATATTGGATAAGGGTGATTTAATTACTCATTACTGAGAAAAATTAAAAAAATTAGCAAAGGGTATGCAGAATTTAAAACCAAAAAAAAACTGAAAATAATGATTTTTTTGGTGAACAAGAAACAAAGAAGGAAAAATTAATCATAACCAAATATTGGTGTCAAGATCTGGTTCCTTATGCTTCTTGCTCTGTATTTTTTTTAAGGGCGCTTAGTAACAAAGATACCTATAACAAATTGATCAGTTCAATTACATATGACATGGTTAGTATAACTGAACAATTTGATTGTGTCATACAACCCAGTTTCATAGGCCTTGCGTTAGAACCCATAAAAAAAATATCATCAACATAACCATGAGTAGCATCAAGAGTAATAACATACATCTTAATTCATTTGTATGCCTATAGAAAGACTCTGCTATATCATCCATTAAGAGGAAATAAAGAACCTGATGATTGCCTAGTGGTGTGGAATGGCTCCGATCTGAAAGAAAAGGATGAAGGCAAAGTGTGCTGGCTAGAGAATGATGAAGATGATGTTTATAGTTGCAGAAAGGTTGATGTCAAATGGAAATGATTGTGGTGAAGGTAAAGGCAAAGGATACCTGACACTAAAGTAAAGAGAGTGGCTATGTGTGTGTTTTTTTTTATTATTTTTTTAAAAAATTGATAAAAAAGGTGAAACGATTGTAGTTATCCGAGTGAAATGTGTTGCGAGGATGCGTCTCAAGAGTTTGGACTCTTTACTCAGCCCATCCCAACAAAAGTACTCATGACACAATTAAATTTTATTTTTATTTTTTTAGTTTAAAATAAAAAATTAAACTAAAGTGATACTAAAACTATATAATGAAGGATACGTCTCAAGACTTTGGTTCTCAAAGATGCATCTTTATGACTTTAGATGCAATTTTCCCAAATTAATCTTTACTCTGTCTATCCCTCACAAAAAGATAATATATATATATATATATATATATAACTCAAACCCCCCACACTTATTCAAGACATTGTCCTTAGTGTCTTATATGATTTCCACAGTCTCTTTCTTTTCTTTTAATTTTTTAATTTTTAATTTTTTTTAAAATATAGATAAAGGTGAGAAAGAAGTTATAACCAAAGGGTGGTGTCTAGTTCTGGATTCTTTCGCTTGTGTGTGTGATCCTTATCTTGCTTCAAGAGGGGTCACCACTAAAAAAACACCTGTTAGCGACGAAAAGAATTGGTCGCTAATTCATGCCAAGGCCGTCGCTACAACCCTTAGCGATGGTATCTCAGACGGGACACCCGCCGTCGCTAAAACCTTCGTCGAAAACACATCAGCGACCACAGACACGCCGTCGCTAACGTATTGACGGCATAATGCCGTCGCAAAAATGGTCTCTGTTTCACTGACCCCATCCGTCGCTAACTGTTGCCATATAACGACCTTACGACTCCGTCGCTACTAACAGGCACACTGCGACCACCATATACCGTCACTACGGGTAGACATATAGCGACCGACGCGTCCGTCGCCAAGTGTGGCCTTCTAGCGACCATGCTCCGCCGTCGCTATGGTTACTCATATAGCGACCGTGACATCCGTCGATGTTTCTGGCCAACCAGCGACCACTCCCCTCCATCGCTATTTTTACAATAAAGCGACCATCTGCTGCCGTTGCTAATTGGAATTTTTTATTTTTTAAAAAATTGGTTAAATATTTTTAGGTTTTGTTAATTGAACTTTAAAAATGTAGATTAATATTTTGTATTTTGTATTGGCTGATAAAATTTTATAATTAAATTTGAATAATGTTTTTAAAATATTAAATTATTATTAAAAACAAAATAATGGATTAAATTTATTTATCAAATAGGTTGAATTATTAATGATAATTACAATAAGGCTTTTTTATTTGAATTTAATTACCAATAAATATTGACATAATAAATGAAGAATGACAAAATAAATACTAAATGAAATATAATATAAAAACTATAAATCAAATATACAATGTGTATATATAATAAAAATACAATCATGGTGGGGGATCCTGGGGTGGTGGTGGAGGCGCCTGGGAAGTAGGGGGAGGTAGCCTCGCCATCAACTACATCAGTAGCTCCTCCTGCTGAGCAAGTTGCCGACGAGTCTCGGTGTGCTACTCCTCGGCCCGCCGTCGGTCCGCCTCGGCCCGCTCCTCCAACAGCTGCCTCTGACGTCGCTCCTCCTGTAGCTCATCGTTCAAGTTTTGAATTACCTGAACAACCTCAGTCGGAAGACCAGAGGAAGAGGAAGAGGAAGGGGTCTTCCCCTTTTTCGCCAGCTGCGTGCCGACGCCACCCAATCCAAATACCCTCCCTTTCTTGTTTACATCGCCAACAGCCTCCATATAGATGGAGTTGTCGTCAGAACAAGATAGGGTGGGAGGAACCTCCCCTTCAGAAGTGGAAGCCACCAGGTCCGCCTCCTTCTCGGCCCTCCTGGCCTGATACGCCTCCTGTAAATTCAAAAACAATAATAAGATTAGTAAGCTGATTTGTAAATTATAAGCATGTGTCAGTTAATTGTAAATACCGCTAGATCTATAGTCTTTTGGTTTACCCATGCACCGGCTTTGTTCTTCTTGGTCATTTGCATGACCTCAAACAAAGAAGGCTCCCGGTGCTCCCTCAGCTCCTGTGGTAGACAAAAAACATTGAGATTATTATTTATAAACATGTCAGACGAATCATATTAAAAACTTAAATATACTTACAAATCTTTTCTTGTGCTCGACGGTTGAAATGCTACCCTCAGTGTAAACTGAAGCTACAGCAGCGGCGACTCTATTTGCCCTGTTCCGAGCACTCACCTGCTGGAATGGCACAGTGCCCCACTTCTGGACCATCCCGTCCCAATGGTCCTCCGGGATCCAACGAGGGCGCTCACCCTTGTCCCTCACCATCCAAAGGGTACTCTTGATGATTTTGGAGGTCTTTATGGCAAAGACCTTCCTAATCTCATCAATCATACCCTCTGCCCACTGGTAATCACGCTGTAAAATGAAATGAGAAATCAAAATTAATAAGAAGTCTATTTTACAAATCAAATCATAACAAATTGATGTGGTAACTTACCGAGAAGGTGTCAAACCACCTATCTTGGACAACCTTCCCAGCATCTGTCCAAGATATATATGGACCATCCCACTGGGCCTTTAAAACCTTAGTAATCGCTTTGGTAGTACGACTACTATCAACAAAGCTGTAATGACAATAATTATATCAGGAGTATAACAACAGACAATCTAGGGAGACTCCCAAAATTCTGGCAGAGTCTCCCCTGTAAATGTAACATTTCCAAGTTTAAATAGTTACCCTGTTACAAACAGAAGAATGCCCAGTACAATTCAATCTATACAAGTACTAATTAAAGTAACATACAATAAACCAACAAGTCTTTCCACTAAAGTTTAATATAACCTACCATACAAATAACATAAAAGTATTTGAGTTTTAGTCACTTACTCGTCTCCGGCCGGCACGGCTACCAACATGGGCAGAGGGGATGCCGGAGGTGGGGTGGCCTGATGGCCATGGTCCTCCAAGCCACCAACTCCAGGAGTCTACTCTGGGGTGGTCAGATGTGGGGGTGATGGGGTGGTCAGCTTTGGTGGTGATGGAGTGGTCTGCTGTAGTGGTGGGGATGGAGTGGTCTGCTGTAGTGGTGATGGAGTGGTCCGCTGTGGTGGTGATAGAGTGGTCTCCTACCCTGGGGTGGGAGTCCCCAGGCGGGATGCTGGGGTCCTGGACCCACCACCCCTACTGAAGGGCAGTCGATATCCCGTCATCTGTGGATAAAATCATGAAAAGAAAGGTTAGTCTCAGGATATATATAAACCTATGTATATATGTTTAATAACTACATACTCTGTGTCTGTTTCAGTTTCAAATTCCCCCTCAGTTTCAGTGTCACTATGGTTATCTGTTTGAACTACTTCATCAGTATCCAAATCAGCCCTAGACTGTTTTGATCGAGAGACAAGGTCTTTGTAAATGTGTTCACCCCCCGTAGTGGCGAGTGTCTCATCCATTATGACTGGATCAATGTAAAACAACAAATTGGCATTGTTGAGCTTGTGTTGTGCAAGCTGATAAGCGTCATCTATAACACCCTCAGTTAGATAAGACAACCCTTCTATAGGATCATCCTATTTAACTAAGAGTGTTAACAGTTTTCATAAAAAGTGAATATTTTTTTTAAATAAAAAGATGGCAGATCAGTGGAAGCAAATAATGGATATATCACATATTCATTCACAAACTTACAAATAATTGTACTCATAACAGAATGGGGCACGCAGGCACCCTTAAATATTATACAGTCATCCAGTGTCTTATTATCATTAATAAATATTCAATCTATATAAATTCTATCTTTAACGATCATTCTCAGTGGGTTTAGTATATTGCTGTTCTTCATACTCGGGTTCTTGATTTCCTAATTCCTCTGAAAATTGTCAACAGTAAGGGTGAGTATAACCCAAGACCCTGAAGGTTAACCGGTGCGGACATAATCCAGTTAACAGATAATATCATAAAAATCACACAATTAACATATTCATAATGATAACAATCAAATATACTGTCATGGAATGCATGAGATTAGTTTATTATGATTTATCTTTGGTTAAGTCTCATGATGCATATGGGCCCAACAAATCAATTCATCTTCATCTCATTCTTTGGAATTTCTCCATTCCATTCTAGAGCGATCAGTGTTCGCCCAAGCTCCTATTTTCATAAGGTATAAATGAACTCATTGGTTCTCATCATTGATTTATATATTTTTAGGACTTGGATCCCTGCGATCATAGTTACACTCCGTCATTTAGTCAAAGTACACTAGAATTGCATCATCTCACCCGGCTATCAGGCGCGACTCTGATGCCATTGGGTTTCCGTTCCAGTTGTACTCCCAAGATTCTTCATGGAGATCGAACGTGAGTGTCCTCCACTATACCAAGTGTATGCTCTAGATATTTTTCTCCTTCAAAAATATTTTCATGATGCGAAATGCATTTCTTTTATCATTTGATTCCTTGGGTATCTATGTGTTTCCAGTCTCATCATATTATTCTCAAGCTCTTGGATCCCATCATTCAAATGTTGTAAGTCATTCATTCTTATTCTAGAAAATATCTCGATTATATCTTGACTAAAATTATACTTTGTATCAAGTAAAATAATATTTTCCTTATTTAATTACTTATAATTAAAATAATAATATCAATAACAATAATACTAGTTAATAATAATAATAAGATTCACAATAAGAATAATAATAATAAAAAATATAGTAATAATAATTGTAACATTCCCAAAATAATTTAAAAAGAATTAAAGAAGAGTTTTTGAATGAAAATCCGAGTGAAATATGTTAAAAACAGGTTTTCCGAGTAAAAAAAGTTTGATTTTAAGTGTAATAAATAGAATTCCGAGTGAAATTATTAAGATTCCGAGTGAAATATGGCTTAGAGGAGTTTCTGAGTAGACTGAATGTGAATTCGAGTGGAATAACCATGGTTCCGAGTGATATCAAACTGAATGGAATTTTCTAAGAGGAATTAAGATGTTTTTCGAGTAATCTACATATAATTCCGAGTGAAATCCGACTAGAAAGATGTGTTCCGAGTGAAAAATCATTTTGTCTGAATAGAATACATTCGAGTAAAGTAAATCCGAGTGAAACGGACACATTTCCGAGTGAAATGATTCCGAATGAGTTGTTTCTGAGAGATGTGGAAGTACCTCTTGGATTGATGTTTCTGGTTAAGTAGATTTCCGAGTGAAGTATATCTAGTAAATGGTTTACCGAGGAAAGGGTCTCGGTGATATTTCCAAATGAAACATTCCGAGTAGGTCTTTTTCCAGGATTGGGTTTCTGACTGAGGAAATCTAAGTTCGATTGAATATGTTTCTGAGTGTATAATTCTGACAAGACTGATTATCCGAGTTAAATTATGTATTTTTGTGTTTCAAAAGATCCGGTCGGTTATTGTGAATCAGATATTCAATTAAAAATCTGTTTGCAATATTTTTGATGTAAAACCGATCGGATTAATATAAATCGGGTTGAATTAATGTAAGTTTACCGAGTGAAATAATCCTAATTCCGAGTGGAATCAGGCTGAGGAGGTTTCTGAGTGAAATAACTATATATTCCGAGTGAAATTACTGAAAAGAGTTTTCTGAGTGAAAATAACTATGTTTTCCAAGTTAAAGGTTCTGTCTCAATAATCTGGTCGGTTTATTATAAAACATGAGTGAAATTATGTATTTTTTAATGATCCGGTCGGTTTATACAAGACCAAGCTTGTTATTCACTGAATCCGACTTCTGTTCTATATTTCCTCACTGGAATTCACATGGACACCCAGGATTCTTAGTATCTTTACAATTCAACAACAATCATATCCTTCGAAATTCAATATTTATCATATCATTCAATCATCATGATTAATAAAACTCAACACAGTAAATCAATCATACACATAAAATATATGAAACAAATATATAACGATTTAAAGCATATTAATTCAGATAATTCCCGAACCTGCCCAGGCAAAGTGAGGACCAAAGGTACCCCAACTCTTCCTAACACTCGGTTTTCCCCAGAATACCCGAGAATATACCCCCTTACCTTAATGGAAGTCCTTTGATTAGTAAAGAGTGTCCTCCTTGTTCCAGCTCACAGCGAATAGGAAGGAAAACAGAAGAGAAAGGCCTTTGAATGTATAGAAGAATAAGAAAGAGTGTGTATTTCGCTAAGTTCTCTTGGGTCTGAAAGTTTCAGACTTGGAATGAGTTCTGCTGTCAATTTAATAATGAAAAAGGACAAGTGGGGGACAGCTTTTTGTGAGTGGGCTGCTAGTGGGTTGTTAGTGGAGATAATGGAGATTTAAATAAGGAGGTAGGCTATCTTAGTGCCCATTTCTGGCCACCTACAAGCTATAGGGCGCATGATTGGATTAGATAAATTAAAATAGGCACTAAAAGACAAAATTGGAGTCAACACGTCAATTCTGACACTGAATACCGAGTGGAATTCCACTCGGTCAGCCTCTAAGCCAACTGGAATTCTACTTCCGAGTCCAGCTGAGGAGAACTCAGTAATTTCTACTGTTTCCTTTCTTTGGAGGGACTTAATCCGGTCTGATTCAAACCGATTCAAAGTCTCTCAGATTCCCACTCGGTTAAGTCATCCTAAAACCGTGTCTACTCTTAGCCAGTCTCACTCGGTAAAACTCGTCCACTCACTCGGAACCTCATTTCAGGATTGACATATTACCTGGTTAACTTTCACTCGGTATTTATTCTGAACTCTTTCTCTTCCACTCGAGTGATCTACCCAGCACAAGGTCTTTCACTCGGTGAAGTTGTTCCCAAGTTTTTCTGGACAACCATACGAATCTCCTCAATCGGTATCTACTCACTCGGAGTTACACTCAATTCTGTGTTAATTCTTCTCGGAATCCTCTTGAGCCTTTCATCACTCGGATAAAGGAAACATGCTAAGGTTTGACTCGAAAATGAGTCACTCAAGGTTGTTTGGATTCGGGATTTCTCCCAGAAGTAGTTCTCTTTGAACACACTTCTCTCTACACCAAGATTTCACTCGGTAGTATCCCTCTTGGTCATGTTTTACTCAAAAAACGTAACCTTACACTCAGAATTTCATTCCTTCACTCAGAATTTCATTCCTTCATTCGGAATTTCTCTCTTTCACTCGGAACAGAGCCCTTTTTCACTCAGAATTTGCATAATACCATTAATGGTCTATATAATTTCCATAATTATACACAAAAATGATATTTCTGAGATATCACACACCATCTGCAGGGTATTTATTCACTTATTCTTACTTACAAACTTTCCATACTTCAAAATTACAAGATTAAAACTGTTTCTAAAAACAGGGATGTTACACTCTCCTCCCCTTTTAGGAATTTCGTCCCAAAATTCAAAGTTGAAACAATTGAGGGTACAGTTCCCTGATCTTCTCCTCAATTTCCCAAGTAGCGTCCCCATCATCTGTCTGACTCCAAACTACTTTGACCAAAGAGATTTCCTTGCCTCTTAGCTGTTTGAGACGTCGGTCAACAATCTTAACTGGTGATGCTTCAAAGGTAAGGTTTTCTTTTAAAACAAACTGATCAGAACTCAGAACATGATCAGGGCTTGGTACATATTTGTAGAGTTGAGATACATGAAAAACATTATCAAGGTTTGTTAGCTCGGGTGGCAGAGCAATACGGTACGCATGAGTTCCTATCTTTTGTAGAATCTGATAGGGTCCTACGTATCTGGGACTTAACTTCTTGGCCTTCAAAGCTCTTCCTACTCCAGTGGTAGGGGTAACTTTGAGAAATACATCATCTCCCTCCTCAAATTCCAATGGCTTCCGACGTTTGTCGTAGTAACTCTTTTGTCTATCTTGCGAGGTCTTCATTGCCATTTGGATCTTTTGGACTTGTTCTGTAGTCTTCTGAACAATCTCAGGTCCAATTATCGTCTTCTCACCCGTCTCATACCAACACAAATGTGTACGACATTTCCTTCCATATAAAGTCTCATAAGGGGCCATTCTGATGCTAGCATGATAGCTGTTGTTGTAAGTGAACTCAACTAGTGGAAGATATTCTTGCCAACTACCCCCATGTTCTAAGACACAAAGACGTAACAGATCTTCAAGAGTTTTGATTGTTCTTTCTGATTGTCCGTCTGTCTGTGGATGATATACAGAACTTAACTTTAGACGAGTTCCTAGAGCTTGTTGCAGGCTCTTCCAAAATTGTGATGTGAAACGAGGATCTCGGTCAGACACGATTGCAGTGGGTGTTCCATGTAATCGTACGATTTCCTTGATATAGATCTGGGTAAGTTTCTCTAGAGAATACTTCATATTGACAGGGATAAAATGAGCGGTCTTTGTTAATCGATCCACAATTACCCAAATAGCTTCATATCCAGCTGATGTTCTGGGAAGTCCGATCACGAAGTCCATAGAAATCTCATCATATTTCCATTCTGGAATCTCCAGAGGTCGAAGGGTCCCACTTGGTCGTTGTTGTTCCGCCTTTACCTTCTGACACATCAGGCAAGTTGTTACATACCCAGCGATATCCCTTTTCATTCCTTGCCACCAGAATAATTTCTTCAAGTTCTGATACATCTTGGTCGATCCTGGGTGGATACTGTATTTACTTTTGTGGGCTTCATCAAGGATGGACCTTTTAAGATCTGTGTTGACTGGAATGCAGAGTCTCTGTTGATACCTGATCACCCCATGTTCATCCTTGCTAAATTCTGAGACTCCTTCTTTTGTCTTTTTTGCTAAATCTTATAATTCCTGGTCATTGGCTTGAGCTTCTTTGACTTGTTCAAGGAAATCATTTGAAACTCTTAGCATTCCAACCATAAGGCTTCAATTTTTTGGTGTTACTGCCAGATTCAAATCGAGAAACTGTTCAATCAATTCCAACTCCTTTGTCATCATGTATGATAGGCGTAGGGCCTTTCTGCTAAGTGCATCAGCTACAACATTTGCCTTTCCAGGGTGATATTGGAGTTCAAAATCATAATCTTTGATGAATTCCATCCACCTACGTTGTCGCATATTCAACTCTTTCTGATCGAATAGATACTTCAAGCTTTTATGATCACTGAAGACTTCAAAGTATATGCCATACAAGTAGTGTCTCCAGATTTTTAAGGCAAACACAACTGCAGCTAATTCCAAGTCATGTGTAGGATAATTGACTTCATGTGGTCTTAGTTGTCGTGAAGCATAAGCAACAACCTTTCTTTCTTGCATTAGGACACATCCTAGTCCTTGTCTTGACGTATCACAATACACTTCATAGGGCTTGGCAGGATCTGGCAAAATCAAGACAGGTGCACTAGTGAGTCGTTGGCGTAACTCTGTAAAACTTCTTTCACATTTATCAGTCCATTCAAATGGTTGATCTTTACGAGTCAGCCTAGTTAAAGGTGCTACAATTCAAGAGAAATTCTCAATGAATCGATGATAGTATCCAACAAGTCCAAGGAAACTGCGAATTTCTGTCACATTCTTGGGTTGTTCCCAATTTAGTACGGCTTCTACCTTTGTAGGATCTATAGCAATTCCCTCTTTAGAGATGACATGTCCCAAAAATTTCACTTCAGTCAACCAGAATTCACATTTTGAAAACTTGGCGTACAATTATCTTGCACGCAAGGTATTTAGAACAATTCGGAGATGTTCCTTATGTTCCTCATGGCTCTTGGAGTAGACGAGAATGTCGTCAATGAATACCACTACGAATTTGTCCAAGTACTCATGGAAGATTCGATTCATGTATCCCATAAAGACTGCAGGTGCATTGGTAACTCCAAAGGGCATAACAAGATACTCATAGTGCCCATATCGTGTCTGAATGCTGTTTTGGGTACATCATCTTTCTTCACTCTGATTTGATGATAGCCTGATCGCAGATCAATCTTTGAGAAGATAGTGGCTCCTCGTAGTTGGTCCATCAAATCATCAATCCTTGGAAGAGGGTATCGGTTCTTGATCGTAGCTTTATTCAACTGACGATAGTCAACACATAACCGCATACTGCCATCCTTCTTTTTGACTAGAAGAACTGGTGCTCCCCAAGGTGAGACACTGGGTCTAATCATTCCTTTCTCTAAAAGTTCTTCTATTTGCTCTTTAAGTTCACAGAGTTCCTTAGGTGACATTCGGTAAGGAGCAATAGAGATTGGTCCCGCGCCCGGTATAATGTTAATACTGAACTCAATTTCTCGTTCTGGAGGTAGCTCACGTATATCATCAGGAAAAACTTCTGGGAATTCCTGAACAACGGGAATCTGATCAATTTGAGGAGTGGCCTTACTTTCAGTTTCAGTAAGGATCATGTATAGTTGGACTTCCTTTGCTGGAATTACCTTTTCTGAGCTAACAGGACAAGAATCAGTGTCTTGATCACAATGAGATGTAGTAGACCCGAGAGAAATGGATCTTTTATGACAGTCAATAAGGATATGGTTGGAAGCAAGCCAATTCATTCCTAGAATAATATCTAGATCAATCAAAGGCAAACATATCAGATCTACTTGATAAGCTTTCCCTTCGATGTTGAGAGGACATTTCAAACACATGTAGGAAGGGCAAATGGGCTTATTGGCAGCAGTTGTGACAATCATCTGATTGGGCAGAAAGGTTGTAGGAAGCTTTAAATATTTTACACAATTCTCAGATATGAAAGAATGAGTGGCTCCAGAATCATATAATACATTTAACAGAGTACTTCCTATAAAGCATGTACCTTGCACAAGATCGTTCTCTTGTGATATCTCCGCACCATTCATGGTGAAAACTCGAGCATTTCCTCCCTGTCTTCCAGTCCAGCCATTTCCGGGCCTTCTAGGATTATTGTTTTGGTTGAAATTGTTGCGGTGAACATTCTGCATCCTCGGGGTATTATTTGCAGAGGTATTTGTAGCAGGTCCTCCATTCCCTTGGCCTGTTGGTCGCACTACCTGCCTTTGAGTCACTTGTTGCTGGTTGTTAGTATTTTTGTGCCAACATTCCTCCTCACGATGTCCAGCCCGTCCACAAATTGTGTAGATTTTACCTCTTTTATTACAATTCATTGCCCTGTGTGGTCCTCCACAGATATAGCATTTCGAGGTCTGACTGTTCCCTTGTTCCCTTGAATAAATTCGGTTGGCCGAGTAAGGTGGTCGGGAATATGATCGATCTGCTTAAAAATCTCTCCTTTTCTGTCAGTCTGGCATACGTCGTTCTGGCCCATGATTAGACGTTCCAGGTCGTCGAAGATTAGAGGTATTCTCAAAAATACGGCATGGGTCAACCAAAGTAGAGAATTGAGTAATTTGTTGACAACATATAGCTTGGCGAATTTCCTGTCGCAACCCTGCTTCAAATTTTGCACATCTTGACGCTTCTCCCATGTGGGTGTAGTAGGGACAACATTTTGCCAACTCATCAAACTTAGCAGCGCACTCCCCAACAGTCATATTACCTTGTTTCAGATTAAAGAATTCCTGCTCTTTCTGCCTCCTTATGTCTTCAGGGAAATATTTAGCGAGAAAATCTGTCTTGAATCATCCCCAAGTAATGACATGTCCATCAGTTGCTAATCTGATTCTGGTATGAGTCCACCAGTGCTCTGCTTCTCCAACCATCATGAAGACAGCAAAAGTTATTCTGTCTTCATCAGGGCATCGCATAGCAGCAAAAATCTTTTCAACGTGTTCAATCCATAATTGTGCTCCTTCCGGATCAAAGCCTCCCTTGAATTGTGTAGGATTATTCCTCTGAAAGTCAGCTAGTCCTTGGCTTTGCCTAGTAGAAGCATGAGGTAACTCTTGTCGTTCTATTACCTCCACAATTCTGGTAAGAAGATCCTCCATTACATGATCGTTATTTTAGCGAGCCATTAGGAATTTACTGAAAGAATATCAATAAAAATATTCAGGGTATATGTTATGTGGAGTATTCCACATAGGAAATTTAGTCTTAGGAGTGTTATGGACTGTCCAATATTTTTATCAGAGTACGTGGAAACCTAATGGTCCACTTCCCAAGTTTAATGAATCGACTATGCTCTGATACCACCAATGTAACACCCTCGGTTAGATAACACAACCCTTCTATAGGATCATCCTATTTAACTAAGAGTGTTAACAGTTTTCATAAAAAGTGAATATTTTTTTTAAAATAAAAAGATGGCAGATCAGTGGAAGCAAATAATGGATATATCACATAGTCATTCACAAACTTACAAATAATTGTACTCATAATAGAATGGGGCACGCAGGCACCCTTAAATATTATACAGTCATCCGGTGTCTTATTATCATTAATAAATATTCAATCTATATAAATTCTATCTTTAACGATCATTCTCAGTGGGTTCAGTATATTGCTGTTCTTCATACTCGGGTTCTTGATTTCCTAATTCCTCTGAAAATTGTCAATAGTAAGGGTGAGTATAACCCAAGACCCTGAAGGTTAACCGGTGCGGACATAATCCAGTTAACAGATAATATCACAAAAATCACACAATTAACATATTCATAATGATAACAATCAAATATACTGTCATGGAATGCATGAGATTAGTTTATTATGATTTATCTTTGGTTAAGCCTCATGATGCATGTGGGCTCAATAAATCAATTCATCTTCATCTCATTCTTTGGAATTTCTCCATTCTATTCTAGAGCGATCAGGGTCCGCCCAAGCTCCCATTTTCATAAGGTACAAATGAACTCATTGGTTCTCATCATTGATTTATATATTTTTAGGACTTGGATCCCTACGATCATAGTTACACTCTGTCATTTAATCAAAGTACACTAGAATTGCATCGTCTCACCTGGCTATCAGGCGCGACTCTGATGCCATTGGGTTTCCGTTCCAGTTGTACGCCCAAGATTCTTCATGGAGATCGAACATGAGTGTCCTCCACTGTACCAAGTGTATGCTCTAGATATTTTTCTCCTTCAAAAATATTTTCATGATGCGAAATGCATTTCTTTTATCATTTGGTTCCTTGGGTATCTAAGTGTTTCCAGTCTCATCATATTATTCTCAAGCTCTTGGATCCCATCATTCAAATGTTGTAAGTCATTCATTCTTATTCTAGAAAATATCTCGATTATATCTTGACTAAAATTATACTTTGTATCAAGTAAAATAATATTTTACTTATTTAATTACTTATAATTAAAATAATAATATCAATAACAATAATACTAGTTAATAATAATAATAATAAGATTCACAATAAGAATAATAATAATAAGAAATATAGTAATAATAATTGTAACATTCCCAAAATAATTTAAAAAGAATTAAAGAAGAGTTTTTGAATGAAAATCCGAGTGAAATATGTTAAAAACAGGTTTTCCGAGTAAAAAGAGTTTGATTCTAAGTGTAATAAATAGAATTCTGAGTAAAATTATTAAGATTCCGAGTGAAATATGGCTTAGAGGAGTTTCTGAGTAGACTGAATGTGAATCCGAGTGGAATAACCATGGTTCCGAGTGATATCAAACTGAATGGAATTTTCTAAAAGGAATTAAGATGTTTTCCGAGTAATCTACATATAATTCCGAGTGAAATCCGACTGGAAAGATGTGTTCCAAGTGAAAAATCGTTCTGTCTGAATAGAATACATTCGAGTAAAGTAAATTCGAGTGAAACGGATACATTTCCGAGTGAAATGATTCCGAATGAGTTGTTTCCGAGAGATGTGGAAGTACCTCTTGGATTGATGTTTCTGGTTAAGTAGATTTCCGAGTGAAGTATATCTAGTAAATGGTTTACCGAGGAAAGGGTCTCGGTGATATTTCCAAATGAAACATTCCGAGTAGGTCTTTTTCCAGGATTGGGTTTCTGACTGAGGAAATCTAAGTCCGATTGAATATGTTTTTGAGTGTATAATTCTGACAAGACTGATTATCCGAGTTAAATTATGTATTTTTGTGTTTTAAAAGATCCGGTCGGTTATTGTGAATCAGATATTCAATTAAAAATCTGTTTGCAATATTTTTGATGTAAAACCGGTCGGATTAATATAAATCGGGTTGAATTAATGTAAGTTTACCGAGTGAAATAATCCTGATTCCGAGTGGAATCAGGCTGAGGAGGTTTCTGAGTGAAATAACTATATATTCCGAGTGAAATTACTGAAAAGAGTTTTCTGAGTGAAAATAACTATGTTTTCTGAGTTAAACGTTTTGTCTCAATGATCTGGTCGGTTTATTATAAAACATGAGTGAAATTATGTATTTTTCAATGATCCGGTCGGTTTATACAAGACCGAGCTTGTTATTCACTGAATCCGACTTCTGTTCTATATTTCCTCACTGGAATTCACATGGACACCCAGGATTCTTAGTATCTTTACAATTCAACAACAATCATATCCTTCGAAATTCAATATTTATCATATCATTCAATCATTATGATTAATAAAACTCAACACAATAAATCAATCATACACATAAAATATATAAAACAAATATATAACGATTTAAAGCATGTTAATTCAGACAATTCCCGAACCTGCCCAGGAAAAGTGAGGACCAAAGGTTCCCAACTCTTCCTAACACTCGGTTTTCCCCAGAATACCCGAGAATATACCCCCTTACCTTAATGGAAGTCCTTTGATTAGTAGAGAGTGTCCTCCTTGTTCCAGCTCACAGCGAATAGGAAGGAAAACGGAAGAGAAAGGCCTTTGAATGTATAGAAGAATAAGAAAGTGTGTATTTCGCTAAGTTCTCTTGGGTCTGAAAGTTTCAGACTTGGAATGAGTTCTACTGTCAATTTAATAATGAAAAAGGACAAGTGGGGGACAGCTTTTTGTGAGTGGGCTGCTAGTAGGCTGTTAGTGGAGATAATGGAGATTTAAATAAGGAGGTAGGCTATCTTAGTGCCCATTTCTGGCCACCTACAAGCTATAGGGCCATGATTGGATTAGATAAATTAAAATAGGCACTAAAAGACAAAATTAGAGTCAACACGTCAATTCTGACACTGAATACCGAGTGGAATTCCACTCGGTCAGCCTCTAAGCCAACTGGAATTCTACTTCCGAGTCCAGCTGAGGAGAACTCAGTAATTTCTACTGTTTCCTTTCTTTGGAGGGACTTAATCCGGTCTGATTCAAACCGATTCAAAGTCTCTCAGATTCCCACTTGGTTAAGTCATCCTAAAACCATGTCTACTCTTAGCCAGTCTCACTCGGTAAAACTCGTCCACTCACTCGGAACCTCATTTCAGGATTGACATATTACCTGGTTAACTTTCACTCGGCATTTATTCTAAACTCTTTCTCTTCCACTCGAGTGATCTACCCAGCACAAGGTCTTCCACTCGATGAAGTTGTTCCCAAATTCTTCTGGACAACCATACGAATCTCCTCAATCGGTATCTACTCACTCAGAGTTACACTCAATTCTGTGTTAATTCTTCTCGGAATCCTCTTGAGCCTTTCATCACTCGGATAAAGGAAACATGCTAAGGTTTGACTCAGAAATGAGTCACTCAAGGTTGTTTGGATTCGGGATTTCTCCCAGAAGTGGTTCTCTTTGAACACACTTCTCTCCACACCAAGATTTCACTCGGTAGTATCCCTCTTGGTCATGTTTTACTCGGAAAACGTAACCTTACACTCGGAATTTCATTCCTTCACTCGGAATTTCATTCCTTCACTCGGAATTTCAATCTTTCACTCGGAACAGAGCCCTTTTTTACTCAGAATTTCTCTCTTTCACTCGGAACAGAGCCCTTTTTCACTCGGAATTTGCATAATACCATTAATGGTCTATATAATTTCCATAATTATACACAAAAATGATATTTCTGAGTTATCACACACCATCTGCAGGGTATTTATTCACTTATTCTTACTTACAAACTTTCCATACTTCAAAATTACAAGATTAAAACTGTTTCTAAAAACAGGGATGTTACATCATCGACCTCCTCGGAGACATTTTCAGTGATCTGACTTTGGGCCTTGGCCTTGATTACTGCATACCAGTCCCGATGTCCTCCCGGGAAGTTGGTGTAATAAACCTGCTCAGCTTGTTGGGCAAAAATGAAGGGATCAAACCCTTTATATCTACCATTCTTCTTGACCTCAACTAAGCTGTAGTTGTTGTCAACCTTTGTTCCAACACCGATTGTGTTGTCGAACCAATCACATTTGAATAGAACAATATCTCTTCTTAGTTGTCCAGAGAACGAAACTTCAACAATCTCCGTCAGCACTCCATAAAAGTCTTCTTCCAACTGTCCGGCGGTGCCTCTAACACAAACCCCATAGTTATGGGTACGCATCCCTTCACTCCATTAAAGAATATTAAACTTGTAGCCATTTACGTAGTAAATAGGCCATTTTTTAACAGTTTTCACCTGCCCCCAAGAAAGGGCTTGGAGTAAAGAATCTTCAATATGGTTGTTAGGGTCTTGTATCTATGTACAACATAACAAATAGGTCATCGTTAGATACCGGGAGTTAGAAGCAAAGATAAAAAACACTCGGTATACGGGTCTTACGTGTTGTGCGAACCAACCAACTAACTTGGATGACACCTCACTATGAATTTGGTCATCAGTTAAATCATTTTGCTCAAGTTTTAGCATATCTGTATATAAGCTATTCAAAGGAAACAAATTTAGATACTATAAAAGCTACGTTTAGAATGTCTATGTATAACTTTTATGACTTACTCAAGAAAGGGTTCCACTTTTGGGAAATTTAGAAGAATGTACAAGTGAGCCGCCTTTCGATCTTTCTCATCAATGTAACATTTTATGAGCTTGCCCCCGGATGACCAGGATAGTTGAAAATCGATATTTGTTCATCAAACCCTGTGCGGGTGGCTACCCCAAGATTGCGGGGAATTCTACTCATTCTAGTTTCTATCTCCGTCGGAAAATAGAAAGAAGCAAAGGTTGTCATTTCCTTGACTAAGTATGCCTTACAAATTGATGCTTCAACGCAGGCTTTGTTCGACACTTTATCTTTTAAAGAGCGTAAGAATCTTCAACATCATTAACAAATGTTAAGTTAGAAAATACTATTATAAGAAGTGTTTGCAAGGAAATTAAAGAGTTTTGGCGTTCACCTTTCGAATGGATACATCCAACGATACTGCACCGGGCCACCAACCAAGGCCTCGTACGGTAGATGGATAGGCAAATGCTCCATCGAGTCAAAAAAACTTGGTGGGAAAATCTGCTCCAACTTACAAATCAATACCGGGATAGTTTCTTCCATCTTCACAAGTTTCTCCACAGTCAACGAAGTAGCCGTCAACTCCTTGAAGAAGTGACTCAACTCCACCAACGGTTTCCAAATAGGCTTCGGTAAGGCATGAAACGCATAAGGGAGAAGTTGTTGTATAAACACATGGCAATCATGACTTTTTATGCCAAACACCCTGCCCTCCTTCACGTCGACACATCTACTCAAGTTAGAAGCAAATCCGTCAGGCAGGGTCAACCCATTCATCCAAATACACACAGCAATCTATTGTGGTCTAGTTAAAGCATATTTTGCATGGGGTTTAAACATTCTTCCACGTCCCGCATCCCTCAATTATAACTCCTTCCTAGAACACCAAATCGGAAGGTCTAGACGACTCTTCTCGTTGTCCTTTGTTCTCCCTTTGATGTCCATAACAGTGTCAAAAATATTCATGAAAACATTACGTTCAGTGCGCATGACATCAATGTTGTGTCTTAACAACAAGTCTTTCCAATATGGAAAATCCCTCAAGACACTCTGCTTTACCCAGTGGTGTTCCTTACCATAACCCGCAAACTCCTTAACACTCTTGTCCCAGATGTAAGGATACTCTTCGACCCTCTGCCAAACCCGTGCACCAGATAACCTACGGGGTGGAGGTTCATTAACAACCTTGTTCTTCTTAAAAGCGGTTTTGTTTCTCCTGAACGGGTGATCCAACGGTAAAAACTTTCTATGACAATCAAAGAAACTTGTCTTGCCACTAACAGGGAGTGATTCCCCCCCGGTATGTTCCATGCATACAGGGCAAGCAAGCTTCCCAGACGTTGACCATCCAGAAAGCATACCATAGGCCGGGAAGTCGTTAATAGTCCACATCAAAACAGCACGTATCATAAAATTATTCTTCAAAGATGCATCGTATGTCATTACCCTGACATCCCATAATTGTGATAACTCTTCAACCAACGGTTGTAAAAACACGTCTATGTTCGCCTTTGGATTTTTGGGTCCTGGAACCAGTATAGATAGAAACATGACCTCCCTCTTTATACACATATCAGGAGGCAGATTGTATGGGGTCAGTATGACTGGCCAACAAGAGTAAGCTCTTCCGTATTGACCGAACGGGTTAAACCCATCAGTACATAAGCCAAGTCTTACATTGCGCGGCTCGCCAGAAAAGTCCGGATATAGCTCATCCAAACACTTCCATGTTTTCCCATCGGAAGGATGGCAAAGAAACCCCTCTTGTGTTCGGTTCAGAGCATGCCAACGCATGTGTTTTACCGTGGACAATGAGGCATACAGGCGTTGAGGACGCGGTGTTATAGGGAAGTACCACATTTTCTTCCTGGCCATCCGGGTTACCTTCCCTCTCCTTTTAATGGTTTTGTAGCGTTCCTCATTACAATGCAGACATTTTGTGACACTCTTATCTGCAAACTCATTTCTGAATAGCATACATCTGCCAACATAACACTCTATCTTCACACAACCCAACCTCAAGTTTGCCACTTCTTTCTTAGCATGGTACAGGTTTGCTGGCATTCTATGATTACTAGGCATGGTGGAACCCATCAGATTGACCATCCTATTAAAACAACCTCCAGAAAGATTATAATCTGCCTTTAGGCTTAAAGCAGCTAGGGAGGCGGATAACTCAGTGTGACTGTTACACCCGTCCCACAATGGAGTCTGAGCCGCCGCTAACAAATCATAAAATGTCTTCACCTCCGGATTAGGATCCTCCTCTACATTGTCAGAGTCTCTATGACCTGCTTGGTCATTATGTTCCAGCATACGCCCGGTGGAGGGTCCAACATGATCCATCACCATTTGTTCTATGTTGTTGTATGTATCCCTGTTTCCTCCAACCTCATAGTAAGACTGTTGCACGGTTACATCTGATGGTCTAGGCGGTAACTGCTCACCATGGTTGTACCAGCAGTGGTATGTTTCCATGAACCCTTTTTCACTTAGGTGGCACATGACATCATCCGCGTATTTAAAACTCATGCATTTGCAACTTGAGCACGGACAACGAATCTTCTGAGTCGCTTTAAATCCAGGCGTGTTTGCAGTAGTGAACGGAATAAACTCCAATAGCCCCATCATAAACTCCTCAGTCACTCACCGACTGCGATCTAGTCGGTTGTACATCCATCGTCGATTTGCCGGTACCTCCATTTACAATATCTAACAAGCACGATTTCTGTTACTTTACATTTTTAAATTTTTATTTAACTATCGGTTGTGAATCACTCTATCTCTTTGATGTTGTAAATTGGTGGGGTCCTATCCCATTCGGGATGAATATGCAACCATCCGTAACCCATCGATGTTGTATGTGGTCTATCTTGTGTCGTTGATGTTCATTTGAAATTTCGGCAGCATTTCGCATTGGTCCCCGAGTACACAGAGATACGTATGGTATGAAACACCACACGCAGACATGCACCCTGGGGACAATACGAAACACCATAATTGAAATTTCAAATGAACATTCATTCAACTTCTTAAGATAGACCACATACAACATTGATGGGTTACGCCCTACTGGTTGCAAATTCATACTAAACTGTCCAACCGGGATAATTCAAGATCCAACACAACACAGTACATCAACCGGTTATTTTGAAACTTGAACGGGAATCTAATGGGTACACACACGACTAAACCCTACATTATTAAAGTTGAGTTTCATTTTTTAAGTTCCCTCAGAAAGGGAGCCTGTCAAAATTTTGGCAGAGTCTCCCTATAAACTAGACATTTCCCAAATTTACAAACGGCCTGTTACATACAAAAAACTTCCCAGTATAGATAAATAAACATATCATACGCATTGTATATGATATTCAGAGTTATGAACACCAAATCATGTTATCAATACACAAAACCAATGCCTAATGAGTTCTGCTCTCCACTAACAAACAACATTACACATGCATAAAAAATCATGTTATCAGCACACAAAACCATCGCCTAATGAGCTCTGCTCTCCACTAATAAACAACATTACACATGCATAAAAAATCATGTTATCAGCACACAAAACCATCGCCTAATAAGCTCTGCTCTCCACTAACAAACAACAATCAACATACATACACTTCAACAGATACAACACACATAGCCAGAAAGTTAGCGTTAGGGGATTACCTGGGAAAGACAGATAGCGATGAAGATAAAGCTGATGAGGGCCGAACACGAACCACGCATAAAGTGTGTTGGTCTGCATGACAAAGTTGATTGTTAACAGTGTATTTAATTAACCATCAAAAAATTACTTTAGTTAACTGCAGCCGAGCAAACCAAATAGTGGCTTATTTGTTTGGTTGGAATGGAAATTGAGTAATCAAAAGAAAAAGTTTTATTATTTGACACAAGTTTAACTATCTTAAACGAAAGTTTTCATGACTATTTTTATAATTGATTACTAAAGGGATATTAGGAACTAAACAAGCATTTTATGCATAGCTTTATTGTCCCTTTCACTTATTTATTCCCTTATTCTCTACTTTCTTTGATGCATGCTTGCTTAGTTTATCTTCCTATCTATCGTTCCCTTGGTGAACCAATGAAGCCACAAATTGGTGAGCTTTTCACTGTTCTCCTTCTATCCTCTTTCTTAGCTTCTGCCAATCTCCTTGAACCACCAAGTCCGAGACAAGGTAACAAGGTGACATGGTATTGTGATTTTTATTTATTGTTATGATTATTTCACATTTGTCTTTGTTGTCATGTGTGCTTTGAACAAATGGTGTAGATAAGAAAGAAGTGAAGGCCGGTGGTAACGATATTGTTCAATCATCCGTTCATCTAAAAGATGATTTCGAAGAAGTAAGAATTTGTATAAATTATAATGTTTATCCCTTCTCTATTTGCATGTTACTTTCTCACATCCACACAGTTTAAAACCAAGATGAAATTATTAAGATGTCTCACATAAATCAGGAATATAACATGAATACTCCTTACAAGAGTGTAACAGAAACTTCTACTAAGTTAGCTTTAGCTTTTGAGAGGAGTTAAACTGTATCCATTTTCTAATAAAAATTGATCAACCTTATTGGCTTCTTCTGTATGTTTCTTGTCTCTCTTAGTTGGATGTTATTTCTTTCATGCAGCTAATGGGATTAGAGGAGTGCTATGAGAAAGATGAAGAATGCTATAGCAAAAGGATGATGGTAGAGACCCATTTGGATTACATCTACACCCAACATCATAAGCCTTGAATTCATTGAATTTACACCTTAGTTGAATGGTAGAGTAATAAGAATGAGTAATATATGTTAGTAGATATTTTTGTCAGTTGTTCTGTGCCTCAGAAGCTGAACTCAAAAAACTGGAAGAACAACAACTCAAACATTTGAAGATCAAGAATTATCTCTATCAAGTAATTGATAGAGAGATTACGGACACAATTATGAATGATGAAACGTCCAAACACATATGGGATTCCATGAAGCAGAAATTTCAAGGCTCTACAAGGGTGAAACATGCACAGCTGCTGGCCTTACGCAAGGAGTTTGAGACACTGCAGATGAAGGAGGGAGAATCCGTGAACTCATATTTTGGTCGCACTTTAAAAATAGCCAAAAGTATGAAAGCTGTAGGAGAAAGTATGCAGGAGACTATCATAACTGCAAAAATTTTGTGGTCTATGACTACAAAATTCAACTATGTAGTGTGCTCAATTGAGGAATCCAACAATATGGACACCATGACTATAGATGAGTTGCAAAGTAGCCTATTGGTGCATGAGCAGCGAATGATATGCTCTGTGGAAGAAGAGCAAGTTCTACAAACAGTTTTTGATGGACGAGGAAGAGGAAGGGGGAGAGCAAGAGGAACCTTCCGAGGCAGAGGAAGAGGGAGACAAACATTGAACAAAAATGAAGTTGAATGCTTCAAATTCCATAAACTTGGACATTTTTAATATGAATGTCCAATGTGGGAGAGGAAGGCAAATTATGCAGAAATGGAGGACAAGGAAGAACATGAGGAAGAAATCCTACTAATGGTTCTTGCGAAAGGCAAAGAAGGAAAGGAAAATGAGTGGTTCTTGGACTCAGGGTGCAGCAATCATATGAGTGGTAACAAAAAGTGGTTCTCAGAATTAGATGAGGAATTTAGAGGCAAAGTGAAGCGTGGCTATATTTCCAAAACAAGGACTACGTAAAGAGTGGTGTGTTTGGAAATCACTGTGGAGGAAGGACACAAGAGGAAAGAGGATAAAAGAAAGCAAAAAACATGAGTATTGATGAGTGCTTGATGGTTTAGAGAGAGACAGTAATGAAACCTGAATTCCACGCCTCAAAGGAGAGGAGAAAACAAAAGATGATTCAGAGACATAGAGAGAGAGAGAGAGAGAGTTTTGGAGAGTGGTTTCTTTTGGATGATCTTATAAGGGTTGGGGGTGAAGAGTAAGAGCTGGCCTCTTTTCTTTAATTGGTGCTTTATATGATTAAAAAGGGTAATGTTTTTGCTCTTGATTACAAATTGGAAATGAAAGCCATGAACATGTGGAGCACTTCCAACATTAGGTATTATACTGTATAATGAGGCATAGCCATTATACAAACTTCTGTTTGCACAGTCAACTAATGCGGCTACTGAACTGAACTTTGGGCTTTAGGACTTCATTTATTTCTCTGGATCCTATTGATGCCCGTGACATCTTCAAATTAAAGATGTTATCCTTTTGCCTATTTTAATGAACTCACTATGGTCTAGGTGTGTATCTTTAGAATGAGAGTGTTGGGGTTGGGGTGGAGAATTTGCTGGTGTTAAATTGGAAAAAGTTGTTTGCAACATTTTAGGGCAACTCTTTGGTGGGTGTGTACATTCAAATAAAAATTACTGGTTTAAAAGAAATAAAAGTGTATAACACTCATTTAATTTCATGAAAAAATTACTTAACTCGGTTTAATCTGAAAAGGAAATAGTATTAAATATAGTTCTTCAAAACTAAAAATCTAAGAGTTATTTTTAAAAAAAATCTTACATTTTAGATTTTCAATTATTTTTTTTATTTTCATATCATAATCGTAGTCCCAATAAAAGTGAATTTGCAACAATTTAAGTTTTCGGAATATTAATGTATGAAGGACTAAGATATCTCATATTTATAATCTTCAGAGACTGGTTTCTGCAAAACAAATCTTTCTTAAGGAATCAAAATGGTAACAAGATTTTTTTAAAAAGCCCAATATAGTATATTTACTTTAAGTAGAAAAAATGGGTCAATTTAACATTTTTATTAAATAAAATATTTATGACACTAGTAGCAAGAATGGGAATAATGCATTAGCTATATATAGAGGAGTGTACCACCAAGCCTTTAACTAACAGCTTAAGTGCTATGCCCTAATTATAAAAGCAAGATCAATAGCAATCTAACATTGCTCCTTTCATTTATGGAAGCTAACTTGATTGACAATGCAAAGGATAATAGAAACACAAATATGTTTGTGTTCACTCCTTTCAATAGTCAAATTTATTGTACGTGTCTATATTTGTTGGGGCTTTATAGGGATATTGCAATGAGAGAGAGAGAGAGAGAGAGAGAGAGTTAGTGGGAGCATGGTGTGCTTATTTGCACAATGATTGCTCTCGTGACTCTTAAACTTTATGAAGAGAAAGAGATGGCAACAATTTTGAAATTTTAAGAACCCCTAAGAGAATTTATTAACACTAAACAAGGATGGTAGCAATAGAATGAGAATATAGAAAGATATGAAAAGTGGGATTAGTTAAGTCGATAAGCTTAAACAGGCAACAAAACAAATAACCTACGTGAGTGTTAAGATGTTGTTTTTAATATTGCTATAAAAATCAAAATAGATATTAGACTAACAATGTATTAGTTTAGATTAATTTTTTAATAGTATCAATTTAATTATAATTTAATTTTTAGTTCAATTACAATTCATTTAAACCAGTATATATTTTGTTGATTTAATGGTCAATCCAATTCAAAAAATGTTAGCTTTTACTCTCTTTTTTTCTTTCCTTCTGCGCCTTCCCTTCAACCTCAAGAAAATATTTCATAATAAGATGTACCAGCTAGCCTCTTAATATAATAACACATCCACCAAGTGTCTTCTATATAATTATATATACAAAAGCAACTACTACACAACCCATATAACAATCATGGGATGCTATGATGATACACGAGTCTCAACTTTCATGTTTCATGTGTAAGAAACTAATAATTTAGTACGTATGAAGTACTTGGCTGGTTAGAAAAAATGATTTTCAAATTACAATAATTTTTATCATGTAAAACAAATTAAAGATTCTATATTATCATGTCACTCATATGCTCACTACTATAAACCATTTATGAGAAATTGATTGTGAAATTGATGAGTAATACCAGTCCAAAATTCCATCCTTAGGAATGAAAGGAGTTCAAATCAAGTGGGTGAGATTAATTTTAATGAAGGGTCCCATGATATCTTGTTTAAGTGAAACAATTAATAGTTCATGTATGGTACCATTAACTTTCGAGCCAAATATTTGTGCTTACTTTTTCAAAGGGTTAAAATTGAGTAGATTAAAACCAATAACAACCTCTTTAATTTTCTCCTCTTCATATATGATAAGCTATTGAGAGTGATAAGATGTCATTCATTATTATCTCCAATATCTAATGCTAGATAACGACATAGTAGTGTAATATGCTTGTTGTGGTTTTAATATTCTTGTTGTGGTTCTAACATAGCAGTGTAACGAAATTGATCAACAATAATTGATATGAAAAACAAAGAGCTAAAAAACAGATACATGAAAAACAGAGACGAAAAATAAAAAAACAGAGACGTGAAAAACCTGGTCGGAAAGTTGAAAAGTCACCGGAAAACCTGCAGGGGTGGTCGCCGGAGACTCCTCAGTAGTTGTCGCAGCTCTGCCTGGCCAAAAATGGTCGCCTGAAGCAATAGCACATGGAGGTTCGAGGGAGGAAGAAAGCACACGGAGGTTTAAGGGAGGAAGAAAGGGAGCAGATGTGAGAGAGGGAAAGTGGCTCGGTTCGGAGGGAGAAGAGGGAGACGGCGGCTGAAAGAGGAAGTCGGACGAACAGAGGGAGGGAGGGAGGAAGTCGGACGAAGGGAGGGAGGGAGGAGAGGGAGACGGCGGCTCAAAGAGGAAGGGGAAAGTTAGGGCAACTGAGAGAGAAAGGGGTTGTTGTCGAGTTAGATTAAAAGCTTAGCGACGGCTACCACCCCGTCGCTAACAACGTCACTATAATTAAAACGATTAGCAACGGCACGATGACTCCGTCACTAATCTCCTGAATAGTAGCGATGGTGTCACCCCACCGTCACTACCTTCCATTATTAAAAGAAAAAAGATGGAGGGAAGGCGAAAATTATAGCGACAGGAGAGTTACTCCGTCACTAATCTGAGCTATATAATAGCGACGGTAGGAAAATTCCGTCACTAACCTCCTCAACAGTAGCGACGGTGTCACCCCACCGTCACTACCTTCCATTATTAAAAGAAAAAAGATGGAGGGAAGGCAAAAATTATAGCGATGGTAGAGTTACTCCGTTACTAATCTGAGCTATATAATATCGACGGTAGGACAATTCCGTCACTAACCTCCTCAACAGTAGCGACGGTGTCACCCCACCGTCACTAACTTCCATTATCACAAAAAAAATATGGAGGGAAGGCGAAAATCATAGCGACGGGAGAGTCACTCTGTCACTAATCTCCTATACATTAGCGACGGTAGAACAATTCCGTCACTAATTATTTCCTAAAATTAAAATAAGGCCAAAAAATAGCCACGACGGAGGCTTCCGTCACTAGTACAAACCATAGCGACGCGGGTAGACCGTCGCTAGAGTTGGAGGGAACGTTAGCGACAGTACTTTACCGTCATAACTATTTGGCACCAACAGAAAACCCAGGCGGGAAACAAAAAATGGTGGAGTTAAAATATAGCGACCATACTAGCGACGGTGTTTACAATTGGTAGCGACCGCACACTCGACCGGTCGCTAATGGAGTCGCTAACATCTTCTTGGTCCCCTTTTGTATAGCGCGGTCGCTAACGCAGTGGCTAATTAGCGACGGGAGTCGGTGGTCGCTAATTTAAGGTAGCTGTTTAGGGTTTTTTTAGTTGTGGGTTGAGGTTGAGGTAAAAAGCTCTGTAAAATATCAATCAATTCATCTGCATTTGACGAAGCATGAATGAATGATCAATCATCTTGGGTTATAAGCCCTTATTCCATAGCTTTATTTAAATATATTAACAAACTATCATAAAAACCATTAATGTTTAACAATCCTAATGGCTTTTTATGAAGGTTCATGCTACACCATGATGCAATGCAAAATATTTTCTCAAAAGTACTAAAACCTCTAGGAAGTGCAATAAAGGCTTCAGCACCTATAACCATACGAGCCATTCCTTGATGGATGCTTGTAACTTTTACCTCAGTTCCTACAGCAATAGCTGGTGTAATACCAACATGTTGTAGGATGATACTAGAGACATTGCTTCCTTCAACTAGTGCAGATAGTGCCATGGAGCCTCTCAAACCCTATACTCCTCCTCTATACAAGACCTTTATTTCTTTTGCAGCCAATAGTTTTCCCAACTTAGTAGCTGCTATTAGGTACTCCTTACAATTACCATTGTTGGATCCACCAAACACACAAATGGATTTGATTTTTTTCATCTTTTTTTGTGTTTTCCATATAGAGTTATGCGCCCTTATATAGATGAAAACTGAGATGAAATATTGATGAAAGATAAAAAGTTTACATAATTATTATCATATAAAAAGAAATAACAGTACTGAAAAAATTTGAAAAGACATGATTGAAGAAAATAAAAACGAGTA
Source organism: Clitoria ternatea (assembly GCA_037962975.1). Lineage (NCBI taxonomy): Eukaryota > Viridiplantae > Streptophyta > Magnoliopsida > Fabales > Fabaceae > Clitoria > Clitoria ternatea. The sequence continues at coordinate 55,203,911 of CM075671.1, forward strand.
ATTTTAAAAGTCAAAGTGAATTCAGAAAAGTAAAACATTGAAAACAACAGTAAATATGTACAGTAGTTGTGATTGTGGCTCACATCTTCCTCTGGTTTTACGTCCAGTAACGGCTTAAACACCTTCTAAAAAGAGGTATTTCTTTATAGATTTTAGAACTTTCATAAGCTTCCAAACAAATTTCTTCCAGTTCCTGTAGTTGTAGTTTCCTTTCTTTACCGGCCTCATTTAAGTCCAAGTTACATTGTTTTACTGTCCAATAAGCTTTGTGCTCAATTTCTACAGGTAAGTGACATGATTTTCCAAAAACAATCCTATAGAGTGACATTCCAATAGGTGTTTTATAAGTTGTTCTATAAGCCCAAAGAGCATCTTCTAACCTTTTGCTCCAATCTTTCCTATTTGGTTATACTATTTTTTGAAGGATCATTTTTGATTCCCGATTGGACAATTCAGCTTACCCATTTGTTTGGGGGTGATAAGGTATTGAAACCTTATGCATAACTCTATATTTTTTAAGAAGGGTCTCTATTTTACGGTTGCAAAAATGTGATCCTTGATCATTAATGATGGCCTTAGGAATGCCAAACCTGCAAAATATGTGTGATCTAACAAAATCTGTAACAACTTTAGAATCATCAGTTCGAGTAGCTTTAGCTTCAATCCATTTAGACACATAATCAACTGTAAATAGTATATAAACAAAACCAAAAGATACAGGAAAAGGTCCCATGAAATCTATGCCCCAAACATAAAAAATTTCATAAAATAACATGGGTTGTTAAGGCATCTTATTTCTACGAGATATGTTTCCCATTCTTTGACATCGTTTATAAGATTTACAAAATGTATATGCGTCACAAAAAATTGTTGGCCAATACAAACCAGATTCTAATACTTTCCATGCTGTACGTTGAGGTCCAAAATGTCCACCACATGCATATGTATGACAAAATGTAAGAATAGAATGAAATTCATTTTCAGGTACACACCTTCTAATGACTTGATCACTACAAAGTTTCCATGAGTAAGGATCATCCCAAAATAGTATTTTGAATCACTTTGTAGTTTTATTATTTGTTGTTTAGATGCATGTATGGGAGTAACAGAAGCAACTAAGTAGTTTACCAAATCAGTAAACCATGGAGTGGAATCATGTATTCCCATAAGTTGTTCATTGGGGAAATTATCTCTAATGGAAATTGGGTCAAGTTCTTTTTTAATTCTGCTTAAGTGATCAGCCACCAAATTTTCTGCTCTAATTTTATCCCTAATTTCAATGTCAAATTCTTGGAGCAACAACATCCACCTAATTAATCTTGGTATTGCATCTGGTTTCTTTAAAAGGAACCTTAATGCTGCATGATCTGAAAATATAACTACTTTTGAACCGAGCAAATAAGATCTAAATTTATCAGTGCAAACACAATAGCAAGTAGTTCTTTTTCTATGGTAGTATAGTTTATTTGTGCAGTATCTAAAGTTCGTGAGGCATAGTAAATAATATATTGTACTTTACCTACTCTTTGAGCAAGAACAGCTCCTAATGCATAATTTGATGCATCACACATAAGTTTAAATGGAAGTGACCAATCTGGTGCCTGGATGATAGGAGTGGTAGTTAAAGCTTTCTTTAAGCAATCAAAAGCCTCTTTACATTTGTCATTAAAGTCAAATGTTATATTTTTTTGTAGTAAGTTAGACAACGGAAGGGCTATCTTACTAAAGTTTTTTATAAACCTTCTATAAAAACCTGCATGACCAAGAAAAGAACGAATATCTCACACACAAGAAGGATAAGGTAATTGAGAAATTACATCAATTTTTGCATGATCTACTTCTATGCCTTTTTTAGATATACATGCCCTAAAACTATTCCTTCTTCTACCATGAAGTGGCATTTCTCATAATTAAGAACAAGGTTAGTTTCAATGCATCTATGTAATACTTTATCTAGACTATTTAAGCAAGCATCAAATGATGAACCATATACTGTGAAATCATCCATAAATACTTCCATGCAATTTTTAAGAAAATCAGTAAAGATACTAATCATGCATCATTGAAAGGTACCAAGGGCATTGCATAAGCCAAAAGGCATCTTCCTATAAGCAAAAGTGCCAAAAGGACATGTAAATGTTATTTTTTTCTTGAACGTCTGGTGCAATATAAATTTGGAAGTAACCTGAAAATCCATCTAGAAAGCAGTAATGTGACTTACCTGCCAGTCGTTCTAACATTTGATCAATGAAAGGTAAAGGAAAGTGATCCTTTTGGGTTACTTTGTTAAGTTTCCTATAATCAATACATACTCGCCAACTATTTTGGATTCTGGTAGGAATCAGTCATCATTTTCATTTTTAACCACTATGATTCCAGACTTTTTGGGAACCACTTGTACAGGGTTGACCCAAGTGCTATCTGATATAGGGTAAATGATGTCCGCTTGTAATAATTTTGTTACCTCTTTTTTAACTACATCAAGGATCTAGGGATTAAGTCTTCTTTGAGGTTACCTAACTAGTTTAACTTCTTCCTCTAATAGAATTCTATGTATTGACATGGAAGGGCTAATACCTGGGATATCTGCCAAAGTCCAACCAATTGCTTTCTTATGCTTCCTAATAATCTGCAACAACCTTATTTCTTGATCAACATTTAACTTGTTAGAAATAATCACTGGAAGATTCTTATATTCCTCTAAATATGCATACTTTAAATGTTCAGGAAGAGGTTTTAACTCTAACATAGGAGGCTGCATTATTGAAGAAATCAATTTGGTTGAATTTGTCTCAGCAACTTGTACTTCAACATAATCAAATGTATTTGTAACTACTTTAATCAAATTATTACACTCTGATTCTTTTGAAACAACATCTGGAACTATATTTTCTATTTTAAGGGAGTTTAGATCATTATTATCATTAAACAGATATTCCTCAATTTCAGCACACACATTGCATTGATGAGAATCCATGCATGAATCACAAACAAATGAATCACAAAAATCAGGTAATATAGGAAAATCAACATCATCAAACAACTTAATAATATTATCATTAACTAAATCAGTTATTAAGTCAATTTGAAAAATAGAATGATCCTCAGTAGGATGCTTCATAGCATCTAAAATGTTGAATCTAACCACACTACCTCCAAATTCCATGGAAAGTGTTCCTGCATGCACATCTATCTTTGTTCTAGCTGTTTTTAAGAATGGTCTACCTAAAATTATTGGAACTTTATTGGTGGAAGTCTCACTTTCCATATCTAGAACATAAAAATCTACAGGAAAAATTAAATCGTTAACTTTAACAAGGACATCTTCAATAATTCCTGCAGGATGTGCAGAGCTTTGATTTGCTAATTGTATAACCACACCTATAGTTTGCAAAGGTCCAAGGGAAAGTGAAGTAAATACAATCATAGGCATAACATTAATAGATGCACCTAAGTCTAGCATGGCATTTTCAAATTTGTTATTGCCTATTATGCATGGAATGGTAAACGTCCCAGGGTCTTTACATTTTTTTGGTATATGTGACAACGGTTTCTCAATTAATGCAGACACATTTCTACTTATGTTAATCCTTTCATTGCCTTTTAGTCTTATTTTATTAGTGCATAGTTCTTTAAGGAATTTGGCATATCTTGGGATTTACTTGATAGCTTATAATAAAGGTATATTTACCTCTACTTTTCTAAATGTTTCCAAGATCTCCTCATCCATTTTCTTATTTTGTATAGATTTTTGTCTTTATAGAAATGGAAGAGGGATATGTTGTTTATCAGGACCAGCTACAGAAGGAGGATTTGTAAGAGATATATCATTACTATTATTACTTGAACTATCTAAAACTTCTTCTGCATGTTTTTCTGTGACAATAGTATTTTCAGTTTGTTGTTGTTTTTTTGGTCCATGGATAGCTTTACCAGATCTTAAAGTAATTGCACTTACATTTTTAGGATTGACAATTGTCTGAGCAGGTAACTTATCTGAACCTTGAGACTGCAAATGGTTTAAAGATGTAGCTAATTTACCAATCTAATTTTCAAAAGTCTGAATTGTAGCCTCAGTTCTTTTTTGGAACTTCAAATTGTCTACTGATATTTGCTTTATCAATTCCTCCAAATTTGATTTCTTAGTGGAAGGTGCAGCTATTTATGTAGCTTCTTGTTGAATATGAGGAGGTTGATAAGGTCTGCTTGGTCCAATATTTGCCTGAAAAGGTACATGAGGTTGTTGTGAGGAATTACCCCATCTTAAATTAGAGTGATTCCTCCTACTAGGATTATATCTGTTAGAAGAAAGATCATAATTATTATGTTGTTGTTATGGCAGTCTGTTATTGTATAAGTTGGCAGCACATACTTGAGGATTTTCATTGGGAATTTTAGCTTCTTGCAGTGTAGGACAACAATAGGTATAATGATTTAATAAAGTATAGATAGAACATACCTTAGAAAGGGTTGCAGGTTGTTGTTTTTGATACACAATAATATTTTTCATAAGTGTTGTTAGTTCAGCAAATTTACTTCCCATTTTTTATCTTCATCATTAGTAGTTTCAATTTCATGGACTCCTCTAATTACTACGGAATTATTTCTAGTGGCATGTTATTGAGTATTAGCAGCCATATTCTCAATTAAAGTTTTTGTTGTATTTGTAGTTTTATTTTGCAAAGCACCACCACTAGCTGCATCAACCAAAGTTCTATCCATTGGATTAAGACCTTCATAGAAATATTGTATGAAAAGTTGGTCTGTAATTTGGTGATGGGGACAACTAGCATACAATCTTTTAAATCTTTCCCAGTATTCATAAAGATTTTCTCAGTCATGTTGCCGGATGCCACATATTTCTTTTCTAATTGAGGAAGTTCTTGAAGCGGGTAAAAATTTTTCAAGAAACATTTTCTTTAGGTCATCCCAACTTGTAATGGAGCGAGGAGGAAGGTAAAATAACCAATCCTCAACGATATCTGCTAGGGAGAAAGGAAAAGCTTTAAGTTTTACATGTTCTTCTGAAACCCCTTCAGGTTTCATGGTAGAGCAAAGGATATGAAATGCTTTTAAGTGTTTATGAGGATCTTCACATGCACGACCATGAAACTTTGTTAACAAATGAACTAAAAGCACAAAAGGAACATCTTCCTCTGGATATAAGATGCATGATGTTTGATTAGTGACATCTGGTGTAGCTAGTTCTTTTAATGTCTTTTCAGCCATGTTATACAAATGCTCAGAAGTTGAAGGTTTAGTTTCACTACTTATGTTATTAGCTAGAATATTATTATTTGTTTTGTTATTATTATCTAATAGTTTCTTAGATGATCTAACTAATTGATGAAATGTTCTATCTATTTCAGGATCAAAAGAATATAGTGGTTCGGGATTAGATCTAGTCATGCATAATACATATACATATATTGTAACAAAATACTACAACTATGTAATAAAAGGAAAAAGTTATCATTTTAATTATGTAATGCTTAGAACACATATTTAAAAATTTAAAGATTTTTTTATATTTATATTTTTTTCAATGGTTGAAAATGAGATTACTAGAAAATAAATAAGAATATAATAAAGTGGATTTTTTTAAAAAAATTTATAAGCTCACATTCAACCAAACCTGGAAATCTTCAACATACCTACAACAAAAAATGTAAAACATATTAGGTAATTGAATGCAAATAATTAGGACCAAAGGTCCCTGGCAACGGCGCCAAATTTGACACGTTGTCGTTGTCGGGTCAAATAAAAAGTTAAATTAATATAGTATAAGGTGAACAACCTTAGTCGTCTCTCGAGGACCTTAGTTAAATTAGTTACACTCAATTTAGTTATAACAAATGGGGTTTGTGTTGAGATTGAAAGGAAAATTAAGTAATTATATAATAGTGTAGAAAGTAAATTTATGAGTGAGACTAATCAAATTTAGAAACAACCAACCCAAGGAATTAATAAATCTTTACTTAACTAATCATTGATCACAAATATGATTAAATATAATTAATTTCTCAATCTTGAATCATTTGGAATCCCTAAATGATTATATTCTAGAAAATCTTCTAGAATCAAATTAATGAACTAATAAGAGTAATCAATCGATATATTCTTATTAATTACTAAAATAACTTTAAAATCATAGTTTGATTGAGTTAAGAAACTAAATAGAATCTTTTTTTTAGTGACTTAATCTTTGTTCTCAAATTGATTATTGATTAACCAACCAACACCATTTTAGATTATAGATTGTTTAATTATATATCAATCGGTTATACACTTAAATAATCTACCATCATAAGTGTTTGAGAAACAAAGAAAAGTAATTATCTTTAATCAAAATATTAAGAGCAAGAACTCAAAGTTAACATAAAAAAAAATTAAATTCCTTAAGTTGATTTTAACAGATTAAGCTTCCATGATAATTTTTGACAATGAAAGCTAATATTAAATTAACTATAACTTTGATTATAAAAGTAAATAACAAATAATAAAATTAACTTACTTGATATTGAGGAAGGGAAATGAAAATCATAATTTGAGGGATGGAATATAGAACAAAGAAATAAAGTAAAAGAAAGAACTAAAACTTAAGAAACTAAAACAAAGATATAGAAATGTAATGAAAATTAAAGCATGTATTTCTTATGTATCTTTTGTATATCTTCCTTACAACTTCAAGCATCTATTTATAGGCAAGGTATCATGACACTATACATTCAATTTCTGATCATTAATGCATTTTTTCAATATTGGTGGGCTTGACATTACAATAATTCAAAAGAAGATAATGGTAGGTGTTGAAATTCATTCTCCTATTTATCTTCTCCATATTGCGAGTCAACTATGACCATCTAGATGGCCAAATTTTGCAAACCCTTCAACATGAAAGTTGTATATATCTGTCTTATTGAGAATTTGGTGTAAGAATGAGGTCATTTGGATATCTACAACTCTAGATATATGTATTTTGGTGAACTATGTCAATTCTGGTGGGACACATAAGGGCTGATTGATTCAAGCTCCATTTCTTTATTTTTTTAAGATTCAAAATAACCAAATTTGATCATCATGATGTAAGCCTCTATTTTAGCTTTCCATGGGCTCCAAGGTTAGCCCATTTGGATCACAAAAGCCCAAGTTATGGCCAAAACAAGACAAGATACTCAAGATACATACAAAAAACGAAAATTGAAACATATAAACATAATACTTTAATTTAACTAAACAACATAAAAGTTAATTAAAATACTATTATTAAACATAGTAATTATATAATAAACCCCAAGTGTAAAACTATAAGAAGGGGTTTTTTTATATATGGGCCTGCTGATATATTTATTTACAAAAGTAGGGTCGTTTTTTGAAATATTACGAAGTGGGGTTCTTTTATGTGTCGTAGGCAAGAGGAGCGACTTGTATGTCGCATGAGAGCTATCCGACACAGGTGGGACGTGACCCTGTCGCCCTGGCTCAGCACGACAGACTGTGTCGTCTGGCGTGAGCACGACACACGGAGTCGTATGGAGCAGGTCCGACTCACGGGGGAAGCGCCACGTGGAAAGCGAGTCTGTGCATGGGTCACAGGAGCAGCTCATGCACAGGAAGTTGTATTATTTATTTGGGGTGCCCAGCTTCATCTTCATCATCCCAGTAGCCTCCATCCTCCATTTTTGAATTGTTGAAGCTGTTGGTGTGTAGCAGAAGGGTCCCCCAATTTGGCATTTTCCATTGAAAAGGGTGTGGTCCTTCAAGGCAGTGGTCCCAAGTGTTAGTTTTTTATTCCAAGTACTCATTTTATTTGAAAAGTAAGTGCTTTCTGCTTTCATGATTAAAGTTATACTCAAGTTAAATTTAGTTTTAGTTTAGTTGCTTAGTTTAGTGTAGGTTGTTAGTTGTTATTATGTTAAATTTTTTGTAGTTAGATAATGATATTATAAATTTATATAGAGTTTATATATAAATTTATAATTTTAACCTGTTATAAGAAAATTTAAATTTTTATTAAATTATTATAGAAGATAGTTATATTAAGTTATTACCAAAATTAACTTTATTAGATAAAAATATCATTTTATATATTATTGTTATAAAATATAATTTATAATTAAATTATTATAGAAAGTAATGTTAGTAGAAAAATAGTTATGTTAAGTTGTTATTATTTAGTAAATATTTTTATTAGGTCATTGTTGAAATTTTTTATATTAAAAGTTATATTTATTATGTAATATAAGTGCTTAAGTTATTATCGGAAATAGTGTAATTAGAAAAAATAGTGATAGTAAGTTGTTATTATGCACAAAAAAAAATTTATATTATTGTCAAAAATAATGTTGTTAAATAAAGTAGTGATATTAAGTTGTTGTTATTTTTGTTTTTTTTAGTTATTAGTGAAAATAATCTTACAAGATAAAATAGATATTATTAAGTTCTTATTGAAAATAATGTTAGTAGATAAGTTGGTGAGGTTAACTTGTTATTTTTTGTAATTTTTATTAGTACTAGTTTTTATTATAAATTTTTATTAAGTTGTAATATTTTATTATAAATATTTAATAAGTTGTAATTATGTATTATAAATTTTTATTAAGTTGTAAATATTTATTATAAATTTTTATTAAGTTGTAATTATTTATTAGAAATAGTCATTAAGTTGTAATCACTTATTAGAAATTTTTATTAAGTTGTAATTATCTTTTATAATTTTTATTAAGTGATTATTCAATATAATATTGTTAGAAAAAATGGTGATGTTAACTTGTTATTATATAGGGATTTTATATTAAGATGTTATTATTTACAATTTTGTTTAATAAGTAGTTATTATTTAATATTTAGTTTATTAATGAATTGTTAATATTTTTTGTAGAATGACTGAGGAGAGGTCTATAAATCCTGGACTGTTAGACCCGTCCCTGTTAAAATTCCAAGACAAACATGTTTCAACATACGTCTGGAATGGACGACCTGATCGGTTACTAAAGATTAGGAAAGCACTTAGGATGAGAAATGAAATACCAGAAGCCATTATTCCTCACTTACAACGAGCTGGTTTCTATGAGTTTGCAAAAGTTGCGCATTTTCCTGTGTCTTTAGAGTTGATTTCTGCCTTGGTCGAGAGATGGAGGCCGGAGACACATACTTTTCATCTCCCAGTTGGAGAGTGCACCATTACTCTCCAGGATATTGCTGTATTGGTAGGGCTAAACATTGATGGACTTGCTGTTGTAGCCCCAACGGGTTGCAATGATTGGCAGAGGTTTGTCGAAGAACAACTGGGTAGACGACCACCTCGTAGTATGTTACACGAACAGTGTTTGAGGTTGTCTTGGCTTCAAGACAATTTTGGAAATGTCGATGACCATACGGGTAGTGAAGAGGCACTTGAAAGATTCACCCGTGCTTACATTCTGAGGTTGATTGGTGGTTGTATATTCTCTGATCAATCCTCGAGTAGAGTCCCACTGAGATACTTATATTTGATTGAGGATCTGGATACATGTAGTCAGTATGCATGGGGTGCAGCAGCATTGGGTTATTTATACAGGCAGTTGTGCACCGCTACTGACTATGCACAAAAAGATATGTGTGGCTTGACTCTGTTGGTGCAGTTGTGGGCTTGGGAGCGAATCCCACAAGTTGCTCCACCCTGCCCAAATGCAAGGGAAAATGGTGCTCCATATGCTGGTAGATGGGTCAAGCCGGATGGTAACAAGCACAATTCCTACCAGCTGGACTACTATCGTGTGACCTTTGACGGCCTGAAAAAGAATAAGGTATATAAGTGTTTAAGACTTGGCTTCAAGTTGCTTTTAATGAATATTTAAGGGCTTAGTTTAATACTTCTTCAATTTTTTGTAGTTTGTTTAGCTACCGTATGTTGTTCCCGAGTTTGATCATCTACCTGATATTTGTAAGCGTGGACAAGATGCTTGGAGATCGGTGGTCCCATTGCTTTGCTTCCAAATTGCTGAGTGGCATCAACCTGATAGGGTTCTTAGGCATTTTGGAATGGAACAACATATTCCACGAGAGCCTTCTCTGCGTGAAGACTTGCATACAATAACTCTAAAGGGGAAGGTTGAAGAAAATTGGCCAAACATCTTGGAGCCCTTGGTTATACTGTGGAATAATCGGGAGACGCATGCATGGTTGGGTCAACCATTGTGTGGTGACATATCTGCAAACCATGAATATTTTAGATGGTACCGGACCCGTACTCGAAGATGGGTTACTAGACAAGGGGCTGCAAGGGGAGCTTCTGTAAGGACCCTAAACAAATTGTTTTGTCTGTTTAATTATCAAGGAATACGGTTTCTGTAATTAATGAATATGTTTTCTATTTCAGTACGACGGCCTGGAGTACATACAGTACCTTTCATCCCCGGAGGGGCATAACCCAGCAGAGCCTCCTGCTTTCAGATTTGATTCCATCCGGAAGGAAACAGAAAACATACTAATGTCAATGAATGAGGAGGACAGAATTGTCGAGGCTAGGGTGCATGCACCCATGCCTATGGAGGAGGGACCATTCGTGGAGGTGGACGTTAATATGCCTGGGAATCGAGTGGAACATGAAGGGATACTGCGCCGAAGATTATGAGAGCCCGACGAACAGTATGTTATTCCTTCCTTTCCTCCTCGGCAGCCGGGAGAGTACTATGTTCCTTCACAGCAGCCTCCGCCTTCACCATGGCCGACGTACTGTTACCCTTCGTAGTCGACACATCAGCCAATGAACACCAACGAATACATGAACCCCTTGTTTGAGGTGCCACCCTTCTTCTCGGATTTTGGGGGAGGCTTCCAATCTAGTCAGGCCTCATCGTCACATTACATACCGGAGTCACCGGATCCGACACCACCCCCCTATGTTCTAAATTTGACGACTCCAGCAGCACCTCAACATGACAATTGGGGCCTTGAAATAGGCAGTTCATCTGGCTATGTACCTCAAATGCTGGACCTAAATACTGTTGCGTCTGAAACTGGGCAAGCTAATCAACCAGTTGAAGACCCTGTACAAGAAAACCCGGTAGATGACTCTCAAATTGAAGATGAGGTTGAAAATGTTCGTCGTTTGCCTCCTAGGTTCAACCGAGGAGTACCTAGGCCTTGTTTTCTGTCCCCCGATGCTCACCCCCGTAGACATTAGTGTTTTCTATATGATGTGATATTTGATTACGGCAAATGGACTATGTTTTAATGTGACTTATTTATGATTATACTTGCCATTCATTTTACATATATATATACTTAAATAAAACTGTAAATGCATTTATAATTGAGGTTAAAAAGACAGAGACATCTCAAATAAACCGTAAATAATATTAACAAGAATAAAGTGACATTCTTATGTTCCAACTAGGGTTTCAGTCACAACGTGCACCTAGAAAAAACTAAGCTCATTTTGACCTGCTCTGAGAACTAGCCCAATCCATCTCATTCCTAATCCTCGTTGACTTGGGTCGCCCCTTGCCACGTAACATGTCTTCGTCTGGGAGAATGATGTATGTGTCATTGGTCTGGGGGAGCGTCTGATCATCTCCTATCGGATACCACTGACCTGAATAAACCTTGGCAATATTATGCAATGAGTATGCATTGTCTATGAATTGAAAATAATTCAAGTTAACTGCGTTGCAGGCTGCAATAACATGCATACACGGGTACTTATATGCTTGGAAGCGGCCACACCCACACCATCGTTCCTTTAGATTAAGTATCCATACAAAACCTCCTCTTTGGGTGATTGGATTCATCCTTTCCTCAACCTCGAACCTGGTTGACTCGGCATCATACCTCCGCACATCAATGGAAGATGCTTGTGCTTGATATAATGCAATTTTTTCAAGCACTTTGGTTGAGTATAGTTGACCCTTTGCCATTTCAGCCATCACATGTCCAAGATAATCAATGAAGTACTGCACTAAACGAGCGTACGTGCACTTCACCAATGCTGTTATGGGCAGATTCCTTGCCCCCTTCAAGACTTTGTTCACAGCTTCTGATAAGTTGGTTGTCATATGTCCAAACCTATGACCATCCTCATCGTATGCTAATGACCATTTCGACTTTGGGATATTGTCAATCCAAGTAGCAATTTCTGGACTCAATGAACGAAATTTCTCCAAATTCCGGTCAAATGAATATTTACTTGGATTGTACCCTACAAATATAGCACAAAACATGTTAGGAAACGCCAAATAATCTAAAAAATAATCTCAACTAAAGTGCACCCTACATATATAATGTCATACCTAACTTCAACAGAGCTTTCTTGTGCTCTTGGTTCTTGAATTTCAAGTTAAAGTTACTGGCAACATGTCGAATACAATACCTATGAACACCCATCGGTGCTGTCCATCCACAACTTGGGTCACGTAAAGCACCCAAAATGCTTCTATGACGATCAGATATGATACATACTCCAGTCTTCTGGGTAACATACCTCCTCAGCAACTTTAAAAACCAAGTCCAATCATCCAACGTTTCACCCTGAACAATTGCAAAGGCCAAGGGAAGAACAGAGCTATTACCATCTTGGGTTGTGGCGATCAACAAGGTACCCTTGTATTTCCCATACAAATGCGTGCCATCTACTTGGATCACAGTTTTACTAAAGTTAAAACCATCAACACAAGCCTTGTATGTCCAAAAAACACGATGAAATATACGAAATCTATGGTTAACCTGCCCCTCTACAACAAATGGATGTGTTTGCAAAACAAATGTCGACCCTTCAGCAACTTGGGTCATACGGGTTAGCCAACGAGGTAGTAAAACAAATGACTCTTCCCAGTCGCCAAATACTTTAACAAGGGCTTTTTGTTTTCCTCTCCATGCCTTTTGGTAGGAAACTGCAAACCCAAATTCTGCTTTAACTCTTTCTTGAATTAAAGCAATTGATACCGATGGTTCCTTCTTCACCATCCCTACATGTATCAAATTTATAAAATCATCAAAATAAACATAATATAAAATAATATCAATAATTAATCACATTACATACTATCACAGAGCAAATCAGGTCAGCATCTAGTTTTGCGTGGTCTTGGGAGAGGGTTACGTTAACGTAGGTATGTGGGCCACTATATTGACTAATAACCCACTTTTGTGACTTCTTGGAAAGAATTGCACGCATTCGCCAACCACAACCAGTAATTTGGTTGGGATACTTCACAACGAACTTATTCGGCTTCGACTCCACAACTATATAAGATTGATGCATTTTCATTGTATATTGTTTGAGTGCATTTTGCACTTCACTCTTGGATTCAAATTCTAACCCCACTGCTAATTTATCCCCAACAATCCAACTATTACCGTCATCAAATTCAATTTATTCAGCTTCATGCTCCACATTTAGATTTTGATAATGTGGTGTCGCGTTCCAAAACGGCGTCTCGTTAGTACCTACGTTAAGTCAAATTAACAAATGTAACCAAAATTTAATTTCAAATTAAATAACTCAACTTTCAACATAATTACCAGAGGGTTGACAAATGATTGGACTAGATGATCCACCAACACCTATTACAGCTCCCCAACCTGTATCATCTTCAACGTCTGAATCTGCCATTAATAATTCGTCATCCTCATATGAAACACTACTATCACCTCAGATGGTAAATCATAATCAGAACCACTACTATCGTCATCCTCACATAAATAATTCATATTTAATATTTAGTAAATAAATACTACAAAATAATTAATTTAAAGAAAATAGAAAAACAAGAAGACTTTAATCAGAGCAAGAAATGTAATATAGGTGGGGAGTGGAGACTGAATTAGAGTGCCTGAGCACGAAGTGGTGTGGGTATAAATACTAACTTATGGTGCATGAAGGAGGTGCACCACAGCTGTTGAGTCGTATGGTGGAAAGGGTGTCGTATGACCGAGATACACCACACGTTAGTGTGTCGTATGACCCAGGTGCACCACACCTGGATGTGTCGTACCACGCAGGTGCACCACAGCTGAATCGTACTGGCCACGTACGACTTTTACGCGCTGCAAATGAGTTGTCCCATGCCTATACAACTTGTATGTCGTCTCCTCCGTGGGCGACTCCCAAAAGTACCCCAGACATGAAAATTCCACCAAAAGAGCCCCAGATTTGTAAATATATACTCCAGGAGCACCATATATAAAGGGGGCCATGGTAGTGTTCAAAGATTAAAGAAGATGAAGGGTTTAAGATTTTAAGAGAAAAATTGGTTTTTCGTACACACAGAGAGAAGAAAGCAAAGAGAGAGGGAAAATTGAAAGGTTCACATAGAGGAGGGAAATGATGTAAAAGGACACCTATTTTAATAGGCAAAAACTATTCAACTGAAATGAGAGAGAAAACGATTTAGGTGGTAGTTACACAAAAACATATTAACTTCTACCATGTGGGAAGTTTTAAAGTAAATGACAATAAAACGTAAAGCGGTTTAGTTAACACATGATTCTAACTATTTTAACCTCTCAGCATTAGTAAGAGCCGACTCTTATAGGTTCAGACATATCAAACATAAAAGCATACAAACCCAGACCCAGATTTTTCATACAAACCCACAGATTTTTTTAAATAAGCATAATCACACATGAAACAAACTCATTCAAACAACATTTCTTAAATTTAAATTATGCTTGATAAATGCAAACCTGGCCTCCGTCAGAGGCTTTGTGAAAATGTCTACCCATTGGTGATTTGTGTCCATAAACGTAATGTACAAAATTCCTTTTTGCACATAATCTCTAATTAAGTGATACTCTACTTATATATACTTAGCCTTTGAGTTCTGAATAGGGTTCTTTGACAAGTTGATTTCACTTATGTTGTCACAGAAGACTAGGATCTCTACTTCTTTGATGGAGTAGTCCTCAAGCCGGTACTTCATCTAGAGAAATTGAGAACAATAACTTGCTACCGACATATACTCTACCTCAGCTGTTGAGAGCAACTGAGTTTTGCTTCTTGCTTCCCTAAAAGATCAGACTCTGGCCTAGGAAGTGGCAACCTCCACTGATGCTCTTTCTATCTATTCTATCTCTTATAAAATCTACATCACTAAATCTAGATGAGGAAAATGAGTTTATTCTTTTATAGAACAGCCCAAGGTTAGTGGTGCCTACAAGATATCTCAGAATCCTTTTCACTACAAACAGATATGATTCCATGGGGTCTGTTTGATATCTTGCACACATATAAACACTAAACATTATATCAGGTCTACTGGATGTTAAGTACAAAAGTGAACTAATCATTCCTCTATACAAGGTCTGATCCACTGATGTACTAGACTCATCTTTATTGATTATGCAACTTAGATGCATAGAAGTGCTCATTGGCTTAACATTAACCATTTTAAACTTTTTAAGCGGCTCCTTGGTGTACTTCTACTGATGGATAAAAATACCATCATCAGTCTAATTGATTTGCAAACCTAGGAAGAATTTGAGTTCTCCCATTATACTTATCTCAAATTCAGCCTACATCATTTCAGAAAATTATTTACATAGATTGTCATTAGTAGCACCAAAAACAATGTCATCTACATAAATTTGCATACTTATAAAGTGTCTGTTAGAGCTTTTTCTGAATAAGATTATGTCAAGCTTGTATCTAGTAAAGCCTTTTAATATTAAAAAGCTATTGAGTTTGTCATACCAAGAACTATGGGCCTGTTTCAGACCATACAATGCTTTACTAAGTTTGAAGAAATAGTTTGGAAAAGATTTATCTTCAAACCCTGGAAGTTGTTTCACGAATACTTCCTCTTCAATGAAACTATTTAGAAAGGAACTTTTAACATCCATTTGATATAATTTAATCCTTTTAAAACCATTGGAAATATTTTTTTCACATCCATTTAATGTAACTCAGAATTAAAATGAGCTACCAAAGCCATAATTACTCAAAAAGAATCTTTCTTAGATACGAGAGAAAAAAGACTTCATGTAATCGATTCCTTGTCTTTGAGTGAACCCTTTGGCAACAAGTCTTGCCTTATGTCTCTCAATGTTTCCTTGTGAATCTTTCTTTGTTTTGAAAACCCATTTACATCTAGTGGCTTTTATACTGTTAGGCAACTCAACGAGATCCCAAACTTGGTTGGATGCCATAGAATCCATTTCATCCTTCATACATTATACCAAAAATCCAATTCTTTGGAACTCATGGCTTGTCAAAACGTTTTAGGATCATTTTCAGCTCCAATGTTATAGTTTGATTCTTGCGAATACGCTTCATAATCACTAGAAATTACTAATCTTTTGACTCCAATAGATCTTCTTAATGCTACCTTATTATCTTGTTAAGGAACTTGTTGTTCAACCGGTGGTTCAATAGGTTATTCAACATTGCCTTATTGTTCCTCATTAGTAGCTTAATCTAATCGATTTTCTTCAGCAACTTGTGGAACTTCAACTATTGATTGTCTAACAATTGCTTGAACTTGAGGAGCATGAATGACTACCAATCTTTCACTTGATTCAGAGGGTTGAGCTTTATAACGATCATTTTCAAAAGTAATGTCTTGAAATTGATCATTCCCACTAATCAAGTCATTTTCAAGAAATTTTGCATTTCTTGATTCCATGAATCTAGTACTATAAGATGGACAATAAAACCTATACCTTTTGGACTTTTTAGCATATCCAACAAAATACCCACTAATAGTCCTAGGGTCTAGTTTTTTCTTGTGGGTTATAAATTCTCACTTTAGACGGGCATCCCCAAACACATATATGTCATAAAC
This sequence comes from Clitoria ternatea, assembly GCA_037962975.1. Taxonomy (NCBI): domain Eukaryota; kingdom Viridiplantae; phylum Streptophyta; class Magnoliopsida; order Fabales; family Fabaceae; genus Clitoria; species Clitoria ternatea. The sequence goes on from CM075671.1 coordinate 55,220,674, forward strand.
TAGGTTTCCCCCCTTTGAATAACTCAAAGGGTGTTGTTGAGACAACCTTAGTTGGAACTCTATTTAATATATATACAGTTATCTTAAGTGCTTTAATACATAAGAATTGAGGAAGTTTTTCACTACTCCTCATGCTTCTCACCATGTCCATTAAGGTTTTTTTCTTTCTGGCACACCATTCTGATATGGAGAACCAGGCATAGTGTATTGCGCAACAATCCTATGTTGTTGAAGAAAATTCACAAATGGACCAGGTGCTTGTCCATTCTCAATGTATCTACCATAATATTCCTCACCACTACTAATCTCATAATCTTACTTTGCTTTCCACTTTGTAGCTCTACTTCAGCCTTAAAAATTTTAAAAACATCCAAAGCTTCATCCTTAGTACGAAGTAAGTAGAGATACATATATCATGAGTAATCATCTATAAAGGTGATGAAGTATCTTGGACTACTTACATCCATATCTGAACAACAAATATTTGTATGAATAATTTTTAATAGGTTTGAATTCCTCTTGGCACCAGTTTTAGACTTATTAGTTTACTTACCCTTATGCAATCCACACAAGTCTTAAAATCAGTAAAGTTCAAAGCACTAAGTACTCCTTCATTTACTAATCACTTAATTCTCTCAATGGAGATTGTTCCAATCTCCGATGCCACAACATAGAGGAATCCTTATTCACAACACATCGTTTTAATCCAACAGAAATATGCATAAAACTATAAGGGAGCGTCATTTTGAAAATTAATTGAATAACCATCATTCAATTCACCATAACCAACAACTTTAGATTTATTCGATAAAGTAAAACCAGAGTCCAAAAAATTAAAACAAAAACCTAAAGGTGTAAATCTCGAAACAAAAATCAAGTTCTTACAAAAACCAGGAACATAAAAGGTTTTTTCTGAATGTAAAATAAAGCCACTACTTACATTTACACTACATGTGCCAACAAGCCCCACATGTGAACTCATCTTACTTCCTGAATAGATGCATTACTTACTTCTCACTGGCCTCCTTAGGTTTTCTATACCCTGTAAGGTATTAGAAATATAGATTGTAGAACCAGAATTAATCCACCATGTGTTATGATTAACATTAACCATATTAGATGCATAATGTAACACCCTCGGTTAGATAAGATAACCCTTCTATAGGATCATCCTATTTAACTAAGAGTGTTAACAGTTTTCATAAAAAGTGAATATATATTTTTTTTAAAATAAAGAGATGGCAGATCAATGGAAGCAAATAGTGAATATATCATATAGTCATTCACAAACTTAGAAATAATTGTACTCATAACAGAATGGGGCACGCAGGCACCCTTAAACATTATACAGTCATCTGGTGTCTTTGTCGTTAATAAATATTCAAACTATATAAACTCTATCTTTAATGATCGTTCTAAGTGGGTTCAGCATAGTGTTGTTCTTCACACTCGGGTTCTTGATTTTCTAATTCCTCTGAAAATTGTCAACGGTAAGGGTGAGTATAACCCAAGACCCTGATTGGTTAATCCGATGCAGACATAATCCAGTTAACATACAATATCACATACATCATACAATTAGCATATTCACAATTATAACAATCAAGCATGTTGTCATAGAATGCATGAGTTGGATTTATTATGATTTATCTTTGGTTCTGTCTCATGATGCATGTGGGCCCAATAAATCATTTCATCTTCTTCTCATTCTTTGGAATAACTCCATTCCAATCATCTAGAGCGATCAGGGTCTGCCCAAGTTCCATATGGTATAAATGAACTCATTGGTTCTTATCATTGATTTAAATATTTTTGGAACTTGGATCCCTACGATCATAGTTACACTCCGTCATTTAGTCAAAGTACACTAGAATTGCATCGTCTCACCCGGCTATCAGGCGCGACTCTGATGCCATTGGGTTGCCGTTCCAGTTGTACTCCCAAGATTCTTCATGGAGATCGAACGTGAGTGTCCTCCACTGTACCAAGTGTATGCTCTAGAGGTTTTTCTTCTTCAAAAATATTTTCATGATGCGAAATGCATTTATTTTATCAATTGATTCCTTGGATATCTATGTCTTTCCAGTCTCATTATATTATTCTCAAGTTCTAGGATTCCATTATTCAAACGTTGTAAGAAAATATATCGATTATATCTTGATTAGAATTATACTTGTATCAAGAGTAAAATAATATATTCCTTATTTAATTTTTCATAACAAGATAATATCAATAATACTAGTTATTAATAATGATAAGATTCACAATAAGAATTATAATAATAAGAATAATAGTAATTTTAGTTGTAACATTTCCAAAATAATTTAAAAGAATTAAAGAAAAGTCTTTAAATGAAAAATCCGGGTGATATATGTTAAAAACAGAGTTTCCGAGTAAAAGAGATTGATTCTAAGTGTAATAAATAGAATTTCCGAGTGAAATAAGTAAGAATCTGAGTGAAAATATGGTTCAGAGAAGTTTCTGAGTAGATTAAATGTGAATCCGGGTGGAATAACCATGATTCCGAGTGATATCAAACTGAATGAAATTTTCTGAGAGGAATTAAGTTGTTTTCCGAGTGAAATATAATTAAGGAAGAGTTCTCTAAATAATTTACTTATAATTCCGGGTGAAATCCGACTGGAAAGATGTATTTCCGAGTGAAAAATCGTTCTGTTTGAATAGAATACAATCGAGTACTATAAATCCGAGTGAAAATGAACTGGAAGGCTGTTTTCCGACTGAAACAGGTTTGATTCCGAGTGAAAATGGGTTTTCCGCATGAATTAACTATGAATCCGAGTGAAATAAAACTGAGCAGAGTTTCCTAAATGAAATTAATATGTTTTCCGAGTGAAACAGATACTGAAAAAGATTTTCTAAGTGAAATAACTTAAATTCTGAGTGAAATAAGTTTCTAAGTGAATTAAGACATGATTCCGTGTGAAATCAGTATGAAAATGGTTCCCTGAGTAGAATTGTTTGTAAATCCGAGTGAAATATAATTAAGAAAGAGATTTTCGAGTGGAATAACTATAATTCTGAGTAAAAATGATTGAAAGGAGGTTCTTCAAGTAAGAAAAGGGTTCTGTCTGATATATATAATGATTTACCGAGTGATATTGTGTAAAAACCGATTGAATTCATATAAAACCGAGTTGTTTGTCATTTATTCCAACATTTAATTGCAATTCTTTGCTGGAACGCACATAGGTACCCATGATTTAGTATTTTCACAGTCAATACAGTTCATATTTTTCTCACAATTCACACAAAGTATATCATTTACCAACAAATATATATATATACAAAATAGTAACAATTAAGCATTTAATTCACCCATCACTGAATCTGTCCTGGAAAGGTGAGGAACATGATTCCTTAACCCTTTCCTTCACTCAGTTTTCCCACAGAGCACCCAAGAATATACCCCTTACCTTAATGAAGTTCTTGGATGGAAAGAAAAAGGTTCCTTCCACTGTCCTGCTTTAAATCCGAGTGAAAGAGAAAAGAAAAGAGAGAGAAAGGAACTTGTAGGAAGAAGAATGATAATAGAGGTGTGTCTGTTTCGTGTGTGTGTGTTCTCTAAGAGTCATCGCACTGGTTTAAATAATGAGAGAGTAAGTGGAAAACTAAATGGGAAACAGCTTTTGTGAGTGGGCTGTTAGTGGATTTTTAGTGGAGTGTTAATGGAGTGTCAGTGGAGATTTAAATAAGGAGGTAGGCTATGTCAGTGCCTATTTCTGGCCGCCTACTAGCTATAGTGCACATGATTAAATTAAAATAAGCATTAAAAGACAAAATTGAAGTCAACACGCAAAACTGACACTGAATACCGAGTGAAAATTCCACTCGGTTAACCACTATGCCGACTGGAATTCTTCTTCCGAGCCAACAAATACAAGGCTCGCTTGAGCGTGGCTTGCTCGCTTGAGCGAAGTAGAGAAATATGCATCAGGGGTCCTTCTCGCTTAAGCGGAATCCGACTCGCTTGAGCGAGTCTTCAAGTCCTCGCTCGGAATTCCTTTGAAACCGACTCAGGTACTCGGTTTCTCACTCGGTAATATCTGTCCAGACCGAGTTCACTCTTTCTCAGAGTTTTTACTCGGAAATCCGAGTCTTCATTCACTTGGTTCACTCGGTTTAGACCAACTTCTTCAACTATCTTTCCAAATTAAGGCTTATTTAAGCCATTACCTCTCGGAACAAGACCTACACATACGAGTCTCACTCGGTTTTGGTCCAGTAGAGTATATCTCACTCGGAAGAGGGGTCATACTCATAGACTCACTCGGAAATGGTTCAGCCTCTTACATTTCTCTCGGAATGGGCTCCCTCTACCATTTTCCACTCGGTTTCCTAAGCAAACACATACAAACCATTCGGAATCCTTCCCAATTGATTCCACAACACATTCCAGTCGGTAGGAAGCATCAAATCAACATAAACATAAGTATATATGCATTCTTTCACTCGGAATGCTTCAATCAGAGGAGTTTCCTTCGGAAAAGGAAGCATTTGGCAAGGTATGACTCAGAAACGAGCCTTTCTAGGGTGTTTTGACTCAGAATTTCACCCAGAAGTGGTTCTCTTGAACACACTTCACTCAGAATTGCCTCTCAGGTCAGGACTCCACTCAGTGGTAGCCCTCTCAGTCATGTTTTACTCGGAAAACATGACACTGACTCAGAATTCCATCCTTCACTCGGAATTTCTAATTATTCACTCAGAATTCCTCTCTGTTACTCGGAATAGAGCCCTTTTCACTCGGAATTTACGTAATTTCACTAATGGTCCATATAATTTCCATTATTATGCACAAAAATGACATTTCTAAGATACTACAGACCATCAATAGGGTATATATTGACTTATTCTTACTCACAAACCTTTCATAATTCAAAAATTACAAGAGTAAAACTATTCTTAAAAGCAGGGATGTTACATTCTCCTCTCCTTTTAGGAATTTCGTCCCGAAATTCAAAGTTAAAACAATTGAGGATACAATTCTCTCATTTTCTCCTCAATTTCCCAAGTAGCATTCCCATCATCTGTCTGACTCCAAACTACCTTGACCAAAGAGATTTCCTTGCCTCTTAGCTGTTTGAGACGTCGGTCAACAATCTTCACTGGCGATACTTCAAAGGTGAGATTTTCCTTCAGAATAAACTGATCAGGTCTCAGGACATGATCAGGGCTTGGCACATATTTGCGGAGCTGAGAAACATGAAAGAATTATGAAGATTTGTTAGCTCAGGTGGCAGAGCAATACGATACGCATGAGTTCCTATCTTTTGCAAAATCTGATAGGGTCCTACGTATCTGGGGCTTAACTTCTTGGCCTTCAAAGCTCTTCCTACTCCAGTGGTAGGGGTAACTTTGAGAAAAACATGATCTCCCTCCTCAAACTCCAATGGCTTTCGACGTTTGTCGTAGTAACTCTTTTGTCTATCTTGCGAAGTCTTCATTGCCATTTGGATCTTTTGGACTTGTTCTGTAGTCTTCTGAACAATCTCTGGTCCAATTATCGTCTTTTCACCAGTCTCATACCAACATAAAGGTGTGCGACATTTCCTTCCATATAAAGCTTCATAGGGGGCCATTCCGATGCTAGCATGGTAGCTGTTGTTGTAAGTGAACTCAACAAGTGGAAGGTATTCTTGCCAACTTCCCCCATGTTCTAGGACACAAAGACGCAACAAATCTTCAAGAGTCTTGATGGTTCTTTCTGATTGTCCGTCAGTCTGTGGGTGGTATGCGGAACTTAACTTCAGACGAGTTCCTAGAGCTTGTTGCAGGCTCTTCCAAAACTGTGATGTGAAACGAGGATCTCGATCGGACACAATTGCAGTGGGAGTTCCATGTAATCGTACAATTTCCTTGATATAGATCTGGGTGAGTTTCTCTAGGGAATACTTCATATTGACAGGAATGAAGTGAGCGGTCTTTGTTAATCGATCCACGATTACCCAAATAGCATCACATCCACCTGATGTCCTGGGAAATCTAGTCACAAAATCCATAGCAATCTTATCCCATTTCCATTCTGGAATATCTAAAGAACGAAGGGTCCCACTTGGTCGTTGTTGTTCCTCCTTTACCTTCTGACACATCAGACAAGCTGTCACATATTCAGCTATATCCTTTTTCATTCCTTGCCACCAAAATAATTTCTTCAAGTCCTAATACATTTTGGTCGACCCTGGGTGGATACTGTATTTGCTTTTGCGGGCTTCATCAAGGATGGATCTTTTAAGATTTGTATTAACTGGAATACAGATTCTCTGTTGATACCTGATCACCCCATATTCATCCTTGCTAAATTCTGAGACTCCTTCTTTTGTCTTTTCTGCTAGATCTTGTAATTCCTGATCATTGGCTTGAGCTTCTTTGACTTGTTCCAGGAAATCATTAGAAATTATTAGCATTCCAACCATAAGGCTTCCCCTTTTTGGTGTTACTGCTAGATTCAAATTGCGAAACTGTTCAATCAATTCCAACTCTTTTGTCATCATATATGATAGGCGTAGGGCCTTTCTGCTAAGTGCGTCAGCCATAACATTTGCCTTCCCAGGATGATATCGGAGCTCGAAATCATAATCTTTGATGAATTCCATCCATCTACGTTGTCGCATATTCAACTCTTTCTGGTCGAATAGATACTTCAAGCTTTTATGATCACTGAAGACTTCAAAGTATGTACCATACAAGTAGTGTCTCCAGATTTTCAAGGCAAACACAACTGTAGCTAATTCCAAGTCATGTGTAGGATAATTAACTTCATACGTTCTTAGCTGTCGTGAAGCATAAGCAACAACCTTTCTTTCTTGCATTAGAACACATCCCAGTCCTTGTCTTGACGCATCACAATACACTTCATATGGCTTGGCAGGATCTGGCAAAATCAAGACAGGTGCACTAGTGAGTCGTTAGCGTAACTCCGTAAAACTGCTTTCGCATTTGTCAGTCCATTCAAATGGTTGATCTTTACGAGTCAACCTAGTTAAAGGTGCTGCAATTCGAGAGAAATTCTCGATGAATCGACGATAATATCCAGCCAGTCCAAGGAAACTACGGATTTTCGTCACATTCTTGGGTTGTTCCCAATTTAGTACAGCTTCTACCTTTGTAGGATCCACAGCAATTCCTTCCTGAGAGATGACATGCCCTAAAAATTTCACTTCTGTCAACCAGAATTCACATTTTGAAAACTTGGCGTACAATTGCCTTGCACGCAAAGTATTTAGAACAATTCGGAGATGCTCTTCGTGTTCCTCATGGCTCTTGGAGTAGACGAGAATATCGTCAATGAATACAACCATGAATTTGTCCAAGTACTCATGGAAGATTCGATTCATGTATCCCATAAAGACTGCAGGTGCATTTGTAACTCCAAAGGGCATAACAAGATACTCATAGTGCCCATATCGTGTTCTGAATGCTATTTTGGGTACATCATCTTTCTTCACTCTGATTTGATGAAAGCCTGATCACAGATCAATTTTCGAGAAGATAGTGGCTCCTCGTAATTGGTCCATCAAATCATCAATTCTTGGGAGAGGGTATCGGTTCTTGATCGTAGCTTTATTCAACTGATGATAGTCAATACATAACCGCATACTACCATCCTTCTTTTTGACTAGAAGAACTGGTGCTCCCCAAGGTGAGACACTGGGTCTAATCATTCCTTTCTCTAAAAGTTCTTCTATTTGCTCTTTAAGTTCACTGAGTTCCTTGGGTGACATTCGGTAAGGAGCAATAGAGATTGGTCCCGCACCCGGTATAATGTCAATACTGAACTCAATTTCTCACTCTGGTGGTAGTTCTAGTATATCATCAGGAAAAACTTCTGGAAATTCCTGAACAAAAGGAATCTGGTCAATTTGAGGAGTGGCCTTACTTTCAGATTCAGTAAGGATCATGTATAGTTGGACTTCCTTTGCTGGAATTACCTTTTCTGAACTAATAGGACAAAGATCAGTGTTTTGATCACAATGAGATGTAGTAGACTCGAGAGAGATGGATCTATTATGACAGTCAATCAGAATATGGTTGGCAGCAAGCCAATTCATTCCTAGAACAATATCTAGATCAATCAAAGGCAAACATATCAGATCTACTTGATAAGCTTTCCCTTCGATGTTGAGAGGACATTTCAAACACATGTAGGAAGGGCAAATGGGCTTATTTGCAGCAGTCGTGACAATCATCTTATTAGGCAGAGAGGTTGTAGGAAGCTTTAAATGTTTTACACAATTCTCAGATATGAAAGAATGAGTGGCTCCAGAATCATATAATACATTTAATAGAGTACTTCCTATAAAGCATGTACCTTGCACAAGATTGTTCTCTTGTGATACTTCCGCACCATTCATGGTAAAAACTCTAGCATTTCCTCCTGGTCTTCCAGTAGAGTTATTTCTGGGCCTTCTAGGATTATTTTTCTGATTGAAATTGTTGCCGCGGTGAATATTTTGCATCCTTGGGACATTGTTGGTAGAGGTATTTGCAGTAGATCCTCCACTTTCTTGACCTGTTGGTCGTACTGCCTGTCCTTGAGTTACTTGTTGTTGGTTATTTTTATTTCTGTACCAACAATCAGCATCACGATGTCCAATCCGTCCACAAATTGTGCAGTTTTTACCGCTTTGGTTCTCCTGACCTCTAGGAGGAATTCGGTTGGCTGAGTAAGGTGGACGAGAGTAGGGTCGATCTACTCGAAAATCTCTCCTCTGTTGTCTGTCTGGCATACGTCGTTCTAGCCCATGATTAGACATTCCAGGTCATCGTAGATTAGAGGTGTTCTCAAAGATACGGCATCTGTCAACCAAAGTAGAGAATCGAGTAATTTGTTGGCAACAAATAGCTTGGCGAATTTCTTGCCGTAGCCCTGCTTCAAATTTCGCGCATCTTGACGCTTCTCCCATGTGGGTGTAGTAGGGACAACATTTTGCCAACTCATCAAACTTAGCAGCGTACTCCCCTACAGTCATATTGCCTTGTTTCAGATTAAAGAACTCCTGCTCTTTCTGCCTCCTTATGTCTTCAGGGAAATATTTAGCGAGAAACTCTGTCTTGAATCGTCCCCAGGTAATGACATGTCCTTCAGTTGCTAATCTAATTCTGGCATGAGTCCACCAGTGCTTTGCTTCTCCAACCATCATGAAGACAGCAAAAGTTATTCTGTCCTCATCAGGGCATCGCATAGCAGCAAAAATCTTTTCAAGATGTTCAATCCATAATTGTGCTCCTTCTGGATCAAAGCCTCCTTGGAATTAAGTAGGATTATTCTTCTGGAAGTCAGCTAATCCTTGACTTTGCCTAGTAGAAGAATGAGGTAACTCTTGGCGTTCTATTACCTCCACAATTCTGGTAAGAAGATCCTCCATCACATGATCGTTATTTCGGCGTGCCATTTAGGAATTTGCTGAAAGAATATCAACAAATAGGTTCAGAGTATATGTTATGTGGAGTATTCCACATAGGATATTTAGTCTTAGGAGTGTTATAGACTGTTCAATATTTCTATCAGAGTACGTGGAAACCTAATGGTCCACTTCCCAAGTTTAATGAATCGACTATGCTATGATACCACCAATGTAACACCCTCGGTTAGATAAGACAACCCTTCTATAGGATCATCCTATTTAACTAAGAGTGTTAATAGTTTTCATAAAAAGTGAATATTTTTTTTTTAAAATAAAGAGATGGCAGATCAATGGAAGCAAATAGTGAATATATCACATAGTCATTCACAAACTTACAAATAATTGTACTCATAACAGAATGGGGCACGCAGGCACCCTTAAACATTATACAGTCATCCGGTGTCTTTGTCATTAATAAATATTCAAACTATATAAACTCTATCTTTAATGATCGTTCTCAGTGGGTTCAACATAGTGCTGTTCTTCACACTCGGGTTCTTGATTTTCTAATTCCTCTGAAAATTATCAACGGTAAGGGTGAGTATAACCCAAGACCCTGATTGGTTAATCCGGTGCGGACATAATCCAGTTAACATACAATATCATATACATCATACAATTAGCATATTCACAATTATAACAATCAAGCATGTTGTCATGGAATGCATGAGTTGGATTTATTATGATTTATCTTTGGTTCTGTCTCATGATGCATGTGGGCCCAATAAATCATTTCATCTTCTTCTCATTCTTTGGAATAACTCCACTCCAATCATCTAGAGCGATCAGGGTCCGCCCAAGTTCCATATGGTACAAATGAACTCATTGGTTCTTATCATTGATTTAAATATTTTTGGAACTTGGATCCCTACGATCATAGTTACACTCCGTCATTTAGTCAAAGTACACTAGAATTGCATCGTCTCACCCGGCTATCAGGCGCGACTCTGATGCCATTGGGTTGCCATTCCAGTTGTACTCCCAAGATTCTTCATGGAGATCGAACGTGAGTGTCCTCCACTGTACCAAGTGTATGCTCTAGAGGTTTTTCTTCTTCAAAAATATTTTCATGATGCAAAATGCATTTATTTTATCAATTGATTCCTTGGATATCTATGTGTTTCCAGTCTCATTATATTATTCTCAAGTTCTAGGATTCCATTATTCAAACGTTGTAAGAAAATATATCGATTATATCTTGATTAGAATTATACTTGTATCAAGAGTAAAATAATATATTCCTTATTTAATTTTTCATAACAAGATAATATCAATAATACTAGTTATTAATAATGATAAGATTCACAATAAGAATTATAATAATAAGAATAATAGTAATTTTAGTTGTAACATTTCCAAAATAATTTAAAAGAATTAAAGAAAAGTCTTTAAATGAAAAATCCGGGTGATATATGTTAAAAACAGAGTTTCCGAGTAAAAGAGATTGATTCTAAGTGTAATAAATAGAATTTCCGAGTGAAATAAGTAAGAATCTGAGTGAAAATATGGTTCAGAGAAGTTTCTGAGTAGATTAAATATGAATCCGGGTGGAATAACCATGATTCCGAGTGATATCAAACTGAATGAAATTTTCTGAGAGGAATTAAGTTATTTTCCGAGTGAAATATAATTAAGGAAGAGTTCTCTGAATAATTTACTTATAATTCCGGGTGAAATCCGACTGGAAAGATGTATTTCCGAGTGAAAAATCGTTCTGTTTGAATAGAATACAATCGAGTACTATAAATCCGAGTGAAAATGAACTGGAAGGCTATTTTCCGACTGAAACAGGTTTGATTCCGAGTGAAAATGGGTTTTCCGCATGAATTAACTATGAATCCGAGTGAAATAAAACTGAGCAGAGTTTCCTAAATGAAATTAATATGTTTTCCGAGTGAAACAGATACTGAAAAAGATTTTCTAAGTGAAATAACTTAAATTCTGAGTGAAATAAGTTTCTAAGTGAATTAAGACATGATTCCGTGTGAAATCAGTATGAAAATGGTTCCCTGAGTAGAATTGTTTATAAATCCGAGTGAAATATAATTAAGAAAGAGATTTCCGAGTGGAATAACTATAATTCTGAGTAAAAATGATTGAAAGGAGGTTCTTCAAGTAAGAAAAGGGTTCTGTCTGATATATATAATGATTTACCGAATGATATTGTGTAAAAACCGATTGAATTCATATAAAACCGAGTTGTTTGTCATTTATTCCAACATTTAATTGCAATTCTTCGCTGGAACGCACATAGGTACCCATGATTTAGTATTTTCACAGTCAATACAGTTCATATTTTTCTCACAATTCACACAAAGTATATCATTTACCAACAAATATATATATATACAAAATAGTAACAATTAAGCATTTAATTCACCCATCACTGAATCTGTCCTGGAAAGGTGAGGAACATGATTCCTTAACCCTTTCCTTCACTCGGTTTTCCCACAGAGCACCCAAGAATATACCCCTTACCTTAATGAAGTTCTTGGATGGAAAGAAAAAGGTTCCTTCCACTGTCCTGCTTTAAATCCGAGTGAAAGAGAAAAGAAAAGAGAGAGAAAGGAACTTGTAGGAAGAAGAATGATAATAGAGGTGTGTCTGTTTCGTGTGTGTGTGTTCTCTAAGAGTCATCGCACTGGTTTAAATAATGAGAGAGTAAGTGGAAAACTAAATGGGAAACAGCTTTTGTGAGTGGGCTGTTAGTGGATTTTTAGTGGAGTGTTAATGGAGTGTCAGTGGAGATTTAAATAAGGAGGTAGGCTATGTCAGTGCCCATTTCTGGCCGCCTACTAGCTATAGTGCGCATGATTGAATTAAAATAAGCATTAAAAGACAAAATTGAAGTCAACACGCAAAACTGACACTGAATATCGAGTGAAAATTCCACTCGGTTAACCACTATGCCGACTGGAATTCTTCTTCCGAGCCAACAAATACAAGGCTCGCTTGAGCGTGGCTTGCTCGCTTGAGCGAAGTAGAGAAATATGCATCAGGGGTCCTTCTCGCTCAAGCGAAATCCGACTCGCTTGAGCGAGTCTTCAAGTCCTCGCTCGCAATTCCTTTGAAACCGACTCAGGTACTCGGTTTCTCACTCGGTAATATCTGTCCAGACCGAGTTCTCTCTTTCTCAGAGTTTTTACTCAGAAATCCGAGTCTTCATTCACTTGGTTCACTCGGTTTAGACCAACTTCTTCAACTATCTTTCCAAATTAAGGCTTATTTAAGCCATTACCTCTCGGAACAAGACCTACACATACGAGTCTCACTCGGTTTTGGTCCAGTAGAGTATATCTCACTCGGAAGAGGGGTCATACTCATAGACTCACTCGGAAATGGTTCAGCCTCTTACATTTCTCTCGGAATGGGCTTCCTCTACCATTTTCCACTCGGTTTCCTAAGCAAACACATACGAAACCATTCGGAATCCTTCCCAATTAATTCCACAACACATTCCAGTCAGTAGGAAGCATCAAATCAACATAAACATAAGTATATATGCATTCTTTCACTCGGAATGCTTCAATCAGAGGAGTTTTCTTCGGAAAAGGAAGCATTTGGCAAGGTATGACTCAGAAACGAGCCTTTCTAGGGTGTTTTGACTCGGAATTTCACCCAGAAGTGGTTCTCTTGAACACACTTCACTCAGAATTGCCTCTCAGGTCAGGACTCCACTCGGTGGTAGCCCTCTCAGTCATGTTTTACTCGGAAAACATGACACTGACTCGGAATTCCATCCTTCACTCGGAATTTCTAATTATTCACTCGGAATTCCTCTCTGTTACTCGGAACAGAGCCCTTTTCACTCGGAATTTGCGTAATTTCACTAATGGTCCATATAATTTCCATTATTATGCACAAAAATGACATTTCTGAGATACTACAGACCATCAATAGGGTATATATTGACTTATTCTTACTCACAAACCTTTCATAATTCAAAAATTACAAGAGTAAAACTATTCTTAAAAGCAGGGATGTTACACATAACAGACAAAACTAAATGAATTACCTTTCTTTTCTAGCCAATTCTTAAATTTTGCACAACCCTTCTTCATCTGTCCCTTCTTTTTACAAAAGAAACACTTAAACTCCTTCTTTTATATCTGGCTGAGCAAGAATCTTTCCTCAATGATTAACTTGACTCTTCTTGTTCTTTTCAGGAAAAGTCAGGTTCACCTTCTCACCCTCTTCCATTAGTAACCTTTCCTCTTCTTTAACACACATGGTCAATAACTCATTAATAGACCATTTATCTTATATGTTTTATAGGAGATTTTAAAGGGGGCATACTGATGAGGTAAAGTGCACAAAATATAGTGTACCAGAAAAGAATCAGACATGGTAACTTCTAAAGTTTTCAATTAAGCCACTATGTCCCTCATGCGCATTATATAACCATGCACTCCTTTAATCCAATGAACTTTATGGATGAAAATTGCATTATAAGGGTACTAGCAAGGGATTTATTAGATGTAGTAAATTTCTCATCAATAGCCTTTAATAAATCTTTGACATTATTATGTTGATCGATGGAACCCTGGATACCAGTAGAAATATTGGTCTTTATGAAAGTCATAAAAAGGTGATTAGACCTCTCCCACTTTTCATAAAGATCAATTGTATCTGGAGTACTGGTCTCAGTAATAGCCAGTGGTTTCTCCTTCCTAATAGCATAATCAATGTCTATCCAGCCCAAATGAAGAATAATTCTCTCCTTCTGAACCTTAGAACTATCACCCTTTAATTCGGGAATAGCACACTTGATATCAGAAATATTCAAAGTTTGAGAAACTGCAAGGTTTAAAAACATATACTCATAATCATAATTTGAGACTAGATATCATGTTTCATCAATGCAAGCATGTCTTGATTTATGAATCTAGTGACATAAAAGTTGCCTATGGGCTAAAGTCCTACTCAATTAGACTCATCCTTTAACTTTATGTCAAAACTATCAAATTATGTTCCTTTTCTTAATTCCTGTAGGTAGATTTCATCACATTATATATAATTACAATTAATATTTTTTAATGTGACTTTAAAACTATATATATAATTCTAATCAATTAAATATGTCATGTCTACTCTCTAATTTATTAAAATTATATTTATCACTTAAACATTAATTTTCTCTAAGAATTTAAATGTTTGCATTAATATCAAACAAAATAGATAGTGATACATACAACTACATGTATAATATATTTATAATATCCAAAGTAAATGATAATATATCCAACATATTATACCAGTATATTTAGAATAATAAAAATAAATATACAATTTTATGCCAAACAGGTCACACAAAATTTCATACATGAATAGCATAGTAAATAGAACATGCTACATATAACTGCAATAGCAATTCCTTACAAACGTAAAAGCATAGCCTAGTGGTTTATGTCGTCAACAGGGATGCATCGAATCCCAGGTTGCCTTAACTAAGAGTTTTTCCTGAAATATTTCTAAAAATTAAATATTGGTGGCGACTTCATCTTTTAATATTGGACCATGTATTAAAAAATATTTAATTACTACTATTAAATAAATATTATTTCTCTAATAATTAATAATTATCTTTAAATTTTTTAAAGTAGGATTATCAAATAAAAATTTTATTATCTTTGTTAAAAAATAAAATAAATTGAGGCCTCATAAAAGAGGGCCTAAAGCCTAATGACTTTACCCTTGAACCGCCTAATATTTTAAACGCAGTTGTTCTAAAAAGATTCAGAAACCTTAATTAAAATTCAAGTAAATCAAAATTATACTAGGTGTAACCAAAAAGATTATACACGTAGGTAGTGTTTTTACAATGAGACTCAAAATTTGATGGAATTTATGTAAATGTAAATTAGTTATAAGTAAGGGTGGTAAAACAGGGCAAAGGGCCAGGTCGGCCGTTAAAATACGGGTCGAGTCTGACCAAAATAAAAAAAGGTCATAAACATTGGCCTGACTCGTATTCTATGTGGCCCGCAGGCCAAACGGACCGACCTATTTTTAATTAAATTGTGTTAAACTAAAATTAAATAATTAATTCAGCTAAACATAAAACCTCCCTCCCTCAACTGCCCACCCTAATCCACACTAATCTAAAGCTAGAAAATATACTTCTTGTTTGGTCCCTAGCTGTAAGGTATTTAGACTCGGTTGTAGGATGTTTAAAGAGAATGATTGGATTGGTCTAGAGGATTTCCTCAAATGAAATGCACTTCAGGTTCTTGCCTAAGCCTAGTGCTATTAAGCTGATTGGTTTTGGTAGAATCGTAGCTATTGCTCCATTGTTTCTACAAGGCATTACAGAGCCTTTCTAGGTAACTAAATATTTTTTATATTTGCTTTAGTTCAGTGGCTTTACAGCTGAAAATTGAAGAAAACCAAAAGTTTTGCCTTGTTGTTGACGTGGCTGGGAGAGCAAGCAAGACGTAGGACAACATTGTTTACAAAAATTAAATGAAGCAAGAGCAAGACGTCACGTGGCTAGGAGAGCAAGCACGACGTGACTAGGTGGGTGTGTAGCGCTGCTGCTTTGGCCTATGGAAACGCGAGGGAGCAGAACAAAGCAAGACGTGGCTAGGAGATAATGGCTTGTGGTTGGTGGAGGAGATCCGCGTGGGGGGAGAGAGACAAAAAGGCAAGTAAGAAAATTATGGCCAACGAAGGGGAAAAATCAAGGAAACTTAAGTATTTAAAATATATATTAATATAATTTTTTAATATAGACCCGATGAGTCAGTCTAGCCCAACCTGTCAGAGCCCCTTTTTTTACGGGTCAAAACGAACGGGACTTATTTAAAAAAGTGGGCTTTAAAGATTAGCCTGACCTGATCCTTTTTAACGAGTCAAACGAGTTGGCTTACAGGTCAGACCTAAATTGTCATCCCTAATTATAAGATATATTTTACAAAACTGACGTGTAAATAGAGATCTATAAAGTTGATAAATTCATTTAAAACTTAAAAGTGATACATAGAATTTAATAAGTTGATTGACTAAATATTTTTAGTAAAAGCTGTTAAAAATAAAATGATATAAAAATTATATTTTTTTTAAATATATAAGAATGATTTTTTGTAAAAAGAAATATTAGTGAAGAAAAATTTTAAAAAATAAAATAAGTTATAACTTATATACTCAAACATTAATTTAAGTAATATTTCAAAAAATATTATAAACTACCCAAATAAACTCTTCACCGCAAATAATTATTTTATCTAAAAAAATTATAAACTAATAAAATAAACTACATATATCAATTTAAGTTGTGATTCATAACTTTTCTAGCCATAATCATAATAAAAGTTGACACGAAAAAGCATGATAATGTGTTGATCTGGCTCCTCTATATAATTCCTGAACAAAATTTAAAAGCTAGAATGTAACGAGAATAGAGAGAAAGGTCAAAGACCTCTAAAGATGAGAAGCTGCCTCAACCTCAAACTATGGTTTCTTAATTTGGTTACCTTGTCTAGCATGCTTACTTTGTCCCTTGGAACACCAAATGATGTGTTTCGAGTGAAAGCAGTTAATCTAGGTGGCTGGTTGGTTACTGAAGGTTGGATCAAACCTTCTCTTTTCGATGGGATTCCAAATAAAGACTTCTTGGTAAGTAAATATATAATTTATTTGCATACATCACTTTTAATATAATTTTTATATAGTTTTCAATAATTTTTTATAGGATGGAACTGGCCTTCAATTCAAGTCAGTGACAACAGGGAAATATCTCTGTGCAGAGTCTGGAGGAGGAACCATCATTGTTGCAAATCGCACAGCTGCTTCGGGTTGGGAAACATTTACAGTGAGTGAACCATTGATCCCATGTGTTATATTATTCATTAATTTATTAATTATAAGGTTAATTGCGTTAAGAATAAGAAGTGATTGTAATTGTAAATTTGTAAGTTACATTTTAATGTTTCCTATAATATTATGTGTGTACAGTTGTGGAGGATAAACGAGGATACTTTCAAATTCAGGGTGTTCAACAGACAGTTTGTGGGGTTAGATGGGATTAATGTTGTTGCCATTTCAAATACCTCAACGGATTCTGAAACATTCCATGTTGTTAAAGAAACTGAAAATTCAACCCGTGTTCGGATCAAAGCATCTAATGGATACTTCTTGCAGGTAATCCTCTGCGTTGTATCAGTCCGTTTCTTTCAGTGAAAATTTGAGTGTATACAAGAGACATTTTCATTCATTCTAAATGTTTTTATAAAAATTAGTCGTTATTTATTTAAATTAACAGCTGAATTCAAATCTCTGATCACTTTTCCCTCAATCAAGTAGTAAGAATTGACCTTTAGAAAAGGGAAAATGATAGGAAAATCGTTGTTCTATGTCTTTTACAATGACGAGAGACACAGGAACATATGATAAAAATAAGTTGCAGGCGAAGACAGAGGAGCTGGTGACTGCGGATGTTTCTGCAGTCAGGGGTTGGAGAGATGATGACCCAACTGTCTTTGTGACCACAATAGCTGGAAGGATGGAAGGTGAATTTCAAGTTACAAATGGATATGGCCCCCACAAAGCTCAACAAGTTATGAAGGTAAGGTAACATTACTATAATAAGACATGATTTAAACAAGTATTAATCTTGTAAATATCCTCTCTTTTAATTTATTCTCATTCATAATTCAATTTCTAAGTAAATGAGAATGCTTCAATTAGCTCAATAGGATATGTGAATTGTCCTATTAATATATTTCTGGTTTATACTGAAACAAAAATTTAATCTTTAAAAGGTATAAAAATATAATTTTTAATCTTTGATTTTAGTTAACATTAATTATTTTTGGCTAAATATAAATACTATTCAGACCTCATTACATATTTTAAGCATATTAAAAATTTTAGTTATATATATAAATACATTAAGCTTTTCAATTTTTTTATTAAAATTCTAAAATTATCCTGTAAATCAATGAAGAGAGAAAAATAAATTTTTAAAATTTCATTGATATTAGGAGAGAAAAGATACAATTATTAGAGTATATATTATAAAAAATAATAAATACATATTATAAATTACACTAGATTTTATTAAAATAATTAAGAAAAATTCTAAAATAAAATCTTATAAGAAAATGAAATGAGTAAAACTGATCCGGTCTGGATACTGGCCCCATTCTTGTGACGTCAGAGTGACCTCATATAAGGAAAACCGGTGTCCTGGTTCAACTTTACTACACCGGATATCCGATGTCTGGTCGTCCGTCCTCATCTCACGACTGCACCACTTATTTTCTCTATAACGGTTCTTTGTTCATTTTCACAGGACATTTATATAACTGTTGGCTTTTCAGTCACAGCAAGATAAGAGCCCCTAATAACTTATCAGCGAAGATACTGTATGTAGCAAAATACGTCACGTCAATGGCCTCAGAAAGCAAGTGGATGTGTCAGCAGATTATGCGGAAAAGGTGATTATCCTCTCCTCTTCCTAGAGGATCGTACTCTGCTAATTGACCTACCCTCCTGACACATTCTGAGAGTTGAGCCACCCTGATTGACATAATATACACGTTATCAGAGCTAAGGGACCCACCTGTATCCAACGACTCATTTTTCTCACGTACAACTATAAGTAGCTCATTTCAACACATATGCATGGTATCGTTGTTCTATCTCATACTTTATTATTACTTCGCTTGAGCATTCACTGAGTTCTTACACTCTTCTAACTTGAGCGTCGGAGAATCTTCGCAGGTGACACCACCTTTCGCCCCCCGGCACCGCGAAACGCTGGTGTGAAGGATCTCCAGGACAACAAGACCGGCCTCTCCCACTGAGAGACCAGATTAATACATCGGATACACACTGTTCCGGTGTGCAAACCCTAAAAACACCTATAATCTTGTGGCTGGTCCCACACCGGATCTTAGACCCCGGTCCAGACCAGTTCAAAAACAAATCAAATTTTTATAATGATAAAAAAAATCATCATAAAATTTGGTACAGTTAACAAGCCTGATATCTTAAAACATTTTTTAGGGATTCGGATCCTTGTAGTATAAAAAGATCCTTCATATAATGAGAATCTCAATTAGGAAAAAAGAAAAGAAAACTTCAGTTCTTTTAATATGTACACATTAAACGGTTGGTCTAGCTTTCAAGAATAATGGCTGGCACGCGGTTTTGAAAATCCTATAGGCAACCGGCATTATACAATAATTATTGATTATTGATTACATGATGTCAATGCTTCCCACTCAAACGTGGGATGGTCCAAGTTCTTCAACTAACTGAATCCATTTAGGACGCATTTGGTTGGGTATTAACGGAAAAAAAATTTATTGGTTTAATAAAAATTTAATTTTATTGAATGATATATAAAATTAATATTAATTATTAATTTTTTTATTTTCATACTTAATTACTAATTAAACGAGTACTTAATCTCTATTTGATAAAACATTTCATTTAGTTGAAAGTTAAAATTAGTATTTGAAACGTCACTTTGTTGAAATATGAAATTAAAAATGTCACTTTTAGTAAATTAGAGATGTCTTGATAGATAATGTTTTTAGCTGGCTGGTAGCATTTTTTAAAACATTACTTCAAGTGACGTTTTTTCAATTTTAGCTATTAGCCGAAATTCTTTTTTATTTTACCATCCCTTCATATTTTAATTATTCATAATACTACATTTTATTTTGTTTTTAAAGATTAAATCTTTCTTTTATTTTAAAAAACCAAAACCTCACATTCTCTTCCAATAACAATAATAATATTTGTTCAAACATCCCTAGAGAGATCCCTATAGAGTAACATCCCTAGTTAATGTCTACCAAACAATATGAGTGCATTGATTTCTCTTTAGTCTTTTACATGGCATATATGAAGTATAAAAGACAAGCGAAACAACTGTATCTTAATTCTAAACAAGTGATAATTAGATTACAATAAATTAATTATATCTTTACAATATTTAAATCTGAGATAGGATATGGCAAGTAGTTAGAGCTTTTATTGATATGGGGTATGTCGACTCTAAGCCATCATATTGGGCTGAGTGGTCGTGTTAAGCAAGATCTTGATTGAGTTAGTGCACTTGGAGCTTGTCCTTATCAAGGGCTTGCTTTAGACCCCTCTTTCTTTAGAGGCAAGGGGAACAGAAGCCCACCAGCGGTAAGTCTTGTTCAAGACGAAAAAGTGATACTATAGACTTGACTTATAAGGGACTTCTCTTGTAGATTGAGCAGTTAGGCCGATTGTTCAAGACTAGTCTTGGTTGAGTTACTACCTCATTAAAAATTTTGCTTGGAAAATCCAATGGGAAAAACCTATAGAGAAAGGGCAAGAGCGTAGAGCATAGGTAATAACACATAATGTGAGACGCCCCAGAAATTGGGGTAAATTTTTCGTGATTTTAAAATCGTTAATTAATGAAGACATAAAGTGGTGAAGCTTTAATTCAACACCCCGGATCTATGAAAAACCTCTCTCATATATGGAGATATGAGAGGGTGAATTAAAAATGATTCATGAGGAATTTTCAACTAAAAACAGCGAAAGAATCAATTAAATTGATGTTGCATGAATGGATTTAAAGAGAATGGATTTCATGAAGTTTAATAGTTCATAATATGTCCAAAGTATTTTTAAGATGATACAAGAAGAAGATTTGATGCAAAGGGAAATGAAAATAATTAAAACAAGGCAATTAGAAGGATCAGGGACATCTCGTTCAAGCGGATGCCCCACTCGCTTGAGCGAGTTCAGTGGCCCATGCTTGGGCGGAACCAACCAGCGCGCTTGAGCGAAGAAGAGAAAAGCATCAGGTGCCAATCTCGCTTGAGCGAGCTTCGCTTCGCTTGAGCGAGATCATGCCAAAAGCATCAGGTACTGAATTTCCTTGGGCGAGACACGACCGCTTAAGCTAAGAAGGGGCAGTACCTTACTGTCCAATTTTCGATCGGGCGAGGCTAGGCTCACCTGGGCGAAAATCGTCCAGAATCAATTTTTCCTTGCTCGCTTGAGCGAGCCTCCAAACACTGACCATTCGCTCAAGCAAAAATGGTCCAGTAGCTATTCAACCAACGCTCGCTTGGGCGAGGCCTTACCCGCCTAAGCGAAATAACTCCAGTAACCAAACCTCTGATTCCAGGGGATTTCGCTTGGGCGAATCTGGGCCAGAGGCCACACCACTGATTCATGAGGATCTCGCTTGAGCGAGATTGCCACTCGCTTGAGCGAGCTATGCAGAACAAACAAGAATCATGGGGATTTCACACAACATGACCTATCAAACTTCATTTCATACCATTTTAGCCTATACCAACATATTAAATACATTCAATCATTCATTTAAAAGTCCATCCCATTGTTTATATTCATCAAGGTCCATTTTCAACCATCTAATGCATGACATTTGAAATCATTTTCTCATAAACTTCATAAAATACTACAAGTTATGAAACACACCATTCATTCATGAAAATTTAACATCAACAGACATCATAATTCAACACCTTACATCATTTGGGTCATTAATGAAAATTGGCCATACACTCCAAGGTCCAATTTTCCCACATGATCCTAAAAAATCATCAACTACAATCTATATAGAAAAATAAGCATACATGTACATTATATGCTATACAAAAATCTAGATTTGCCGACCAAGGAACTTCCTCTACACCTATTTACCTCCTTCCACAAAATGTACTTCGAAAGATTCACTCCACCCATGAGTGTCCTGCATCACAAGTCTAAAAAGTGGACAACATGGGAGAGTGAGTCATACATTCTAAAAGAATGAATATAAATACCATGCGATCATGTGCATATGTATCACAACATGTATACTTGCATTCATATACAACTCATCATCAAATATCATCATAAAATACAGTCATCTTTGTAAATCAACCAAGTATAAAATCTCACACATGATCTAGTCCTTCAACAATTGGACTATTACACATTTCATCATCTTACTCACATTGTTATTTGGTATTCACATCTTTTATGTTGTCTTAATATATTCTCTCATACTCTACTCAACCATCATCATATCTCATTACCTTTGGCACACCTTATTGCTATATGCAAATGCTCTTAAGCTAATGCATATGCACAACGGATATTTCAACAATTACAGATCTGACTGTGGAAATGTAACACCAATTGTGGGATTCAAGTATGATCATCTAACCATACCCCTATTGCAGTAGTAAAATGTGTACACTTATACTTAAATTACATGCATTTCACCAATATTTTACTGGTACCAAACCGCATCGCCCATTTGTAACACCTGGCCATTTTCATCATGACCGCGGTAACAACATACTCAATATATGGTGTTACGGGCCAACCATGAGTCATATCATGGCAGCTGTGATCCCAAGGACCATCGGGGACACCTGCTCATCAAGAGCCACCCCCCACAAGGGTCAACCACATGTGGCTCCCCGTAGCACAACATGGGCAGCTTCGTGACTTACACACTGAGTCACAGGGGAAACAACAAATTGCTCGTGCATAGAGCCGCCCTCCCACTGGGCCAACCGGGGGAATCCCCTAAAATTCCAACACCGGCAGCTATGCAGTATGCCATGGATGCAATTGTCATTCATATGTATTTCTCACTCTATGCATCCTATACATGTCACTCATCAAACATCATCCATCATCATCATCACCAACACCACTACCTCACCATTTTTAGTGGGTTTAATATTGTTGGATTTCATCTTTGTTTTCAAGTTGTGTATGTGGTATGTTAACAATTCATCCAACCATTACAAGGGTATCCATTATTAACCCCAATTATCAGTTTTCATTATTATTCATGGCATGTTATTCATTCACATCCAATCTCAAACACACATCAATTACATTCGTTTCAAATTCATGGTGGATATAACACACTCATCATATTCAAGGCTTACACTTGCCAAACAATTCACACCACCATATAGCACACTATATTCATTCTAATCGTACAATGCATGTTGCTAAACATTATCATCAACATCATATACACAACACAAATTTCCATAACATCAAAAGCAAGGCAAACATGCAAGTTGTCACATATGACAATCAAACGCTATCCAATTCATGTAATTAGAATATAAAGACTCCTCCCTGTAATTTTATGTTGATGTAGGTTTTGATAATGACACAACAAATGGAGGATCAAGATCAAACATATATATTTATGGATGAATTAATTATGTTTGATGATGGAAAATTGATGAAATACAAAGAAATGTTTCAAGGCATTTTAAGTGGCTTAAATCAAGTGGAAAATGATTATCAAAGTGCCTAAGGATCAAGAGAACAAAGCCATATGCAAGTACATGTCAAAAGGATGAAAAATGCACAAGAAAATGAAGGAACAGCATGATGAATCGATTCCCCTAGCAGTTGAATCGATTCATGCGTTTAAAGTGGCCCAGGATCACTCTTCAATAGGTTGAATCGATTCAGGGCACAAAGAACACCAAGGAAGAATCGATTCACACGGGTACAGGGTCCAGGAAATTGAAAATTCAAGAATGAATCGATTCACACCAAGGAGGAATCGATTCACACGTCTGATTTGCCCAGTAACTCTAAATTCAATGAGATGAATCGATTCACATCTTGAAAGAATCGATTCTCACGCTGTCTGGAGCCAAAATGCACGCTGGAATCATTTAAAACTTGAAGAGAAATATTCAAAATTCAAAAGGAGACATTATGCAACATGGTTGGAAAGTTCAAGGCAATGCTTCACACTTTGTCCCTCTCCACATGCATGTGTCACATTGGTAATGCAATTTAATTTGAATTAAATCAAACATGCACATGCCATGTTCTTCTTGGAGACATTAAAAGCTCATTGGAATTGCAATGCCATTTTGAATGGAGACACACATGTTCCAAGTTCAAGCTCCCAAGGAATTTAATATTGCAACATGTCATGCCTCATGGAGCCTATAAATAGAGAAGGAGATGAAGGCAAAACTTACACCAAGCAATTGAAGCATTTCCATTTGCTTACTTCTTCCTCCTTGCTTCATTCTCTTCTACTCATTCTCTCTTGTTCTATATTGGCATATTCTCTTAGTGAGTTATTTAAGAGTTAGAGAGAAAATATTTGTGTGAGCTAAATTTGTATATCCTCTCTTTGAGAGTTATTTTTGTATGAGCTTTAAGTTGTGTATCCACTCTATTGGAGAGATATCATTGTAACCATCAAACACCAAAATTCCTAGAGATTAAGGTTGGGGTTCAACCTTGGATATTGAGAGATTGTGAGATTGGGTGGGTTGCCCTTTGCTTGTGAGGATTGGGTTCTTGAGTGTGGGACACTAGGAGACAATTGCTCAAAGCTTGTAATCTCAAATTCTCAATAGTGGAAATCCTTCAAGTGGGTTGCTTGAAGGCGAGACGTACACCGGGGTGGTGGAACTCGTTATATCGGTTTGCAAATTCTCTCTTCCCTTAAACTCTTTATTATTGTGGACTTGATTTGCATGCCTAGAATATTTGATGGTTTGGTAATATTAAATCCTTGAAACAAATATCTTAAACATTGTTGGATTTAATTATTGAGGAAGAAAAATATTGGTGTTAACAAGTTAGTAAACTATCATGCTTAATTAATTTGAGTTGTTGAAATTATACTTATATTGAAATTAATTATAGCATGCTAAGAACTTCAAGAATTGCCTAAGTTAATAACTTGCCTTATTTATCAAAATCAATTCTTGAATATTGTACTTTTAACTTAAAGTATTTTACTATGAAATGTGCTTCATAATTATCATATCTTTTATCTTGCATCATTTGTGTACTACTAACCGTTTTGAAAGGGATTCCGCGCGAAAATTTGAAATACTCAATTCACCCCCCCTCTTGAGTATCGAGGCCTTGGCTAACAATTGGTATCAGAGCTTGACTCTTGGAAGATCAAGCTTAACCGCTTCAAGAGATCAAGATGGCCTCTACATCTTATGATATATTTCCACAAGGTGAAATAATAAATAGACCACCAATCTTCAATGGTAAAGACTTTGTTATTTGGAAAGAAAGGTTGAAAATCTTTATCCAAGCCTATGACCTCAAGGTATGGAATGCTATTCAATTTGGTCCTTTCATTCCTAAATACATTGTTGATAATATAGAATGCATGAAGCCCATGAACTTATGGACTAAGGAAGAAGAAAGAAAGGTACAATTTAATCTTAGAGCTAAAATTCTTATCACATTAGCATTAGAACCTAATGATGTTTCTAGAGTTATTACTTGTAACAATGCTAAAGAAATGTGGGAAACTCTTGAAACAATTTATGGAAATACTAATGATGATAAAGATGCAAGAATTAGTACTCTTTCTAGTCAAGATGAAGAATTCGAAAGAAGCGTTGAAAAAGAGACCAACGAGAAAGAAGAAGAAATTGCATGCCTAATGACAAAGCACTCTCAAGATGATGAGGTATGCTCTTTAAATGCTTTTAGTGATGATAGTGATGATGAAATTGATAAAGATGAATTATTAGAAGCATTTGAAGAATTGCATGAAAAATTTGTCTTGTTATCAAAGAAATATGCATGCTCTAAACAAACCATTTTGACTCTTGAAAAAGAATTGCATGATGTTCACATAGAAAAAGAATATCTTAGAGTTCAAAATGATGAATTAGTAGCTTCAAATGCATCTCCTAGGACTTATAATGGAAATGATGATTGTATGCTTATTGATAAATGTATGCTTCTTGAAAATGAGAATAAGGAATTAAAAGAAGCACTTAGTAAGCTTACAAGTAGTCAAAAGAATCTAAGTGCACCTATTGAAGATCAAAGGCATACACTTGATAGAAGAAAAATAGTTCATTACAAGAATCCTCTTGCTTCCTACAAAGAAAAATCTAAACCCATTCTAAGATGCACAAACCATGAAAGAAAAGAGAACTCTATGATTAATTGTTTTAAAAGGAAGCACATAGAACATAATAGGAACCATTATAAATCTACTATGAATTATTCTTTGGATGCAACTTGCTTTTATTGTGGAAATTATGGTCATATATCTTCAAATTGCTTTATAAAGAAATCTCGTCAAAAGTATATGAGAAAGGTATGGATTCCAAAAACAACTTTGAAATCCTAAACTAACAAGGAAGGACCCAACTCTCAAAGGGTACCATAAAACCTTAAATTTTGTAGGCATACTTTAAATCGGCAATCTCTTATTGACGAATGACCAAAGAATCAAGATTCATAATATCCACTCCAAAGAACAAAGAATGATAAGGATGGAGGATTCATAAAACTCCAAGGTATGTTCGATTCTTACTTTAGTTGATTAAATATCATGTTGACTATGTGATTTGTATGCTTAATTATGTTGAACAATCTATGAACTTAGTTGATATTTTATTAAGAATCTTTAGAAATGTCTAAATAATTCTACACTTGTTCATAATGAATTTTGATGTGTGAAAATCAAACTTTGATTTGATATGGTTGAACATGAAAGGTGTTTTGAAATGGATAAATAAATAACTATTTAGGATTAATGATGTATGTGCATACCCTTATGTTTTTGATGATTAATGATTTAAACGATTGAGGATAGGTTTGATGAATAATTATTTAGATAACATGTTTTGGATAATATGTTTGATTCTATGAAAAACTTAAGATATATTTATCCATGTATGTTAGAAAGGATTGAAACATCAAAGTGTCGAAATATTAAATCGTGATGCTTAGATTCAAAATGATGCATGAACTCTTGATGAATAAATTTTGATGATGTATGCATTATGAATCCTTGATAATGTATGAATTCTTAATGACATGAACTTTTGATTGAATATGAATTATTGATGATATTGAACAAGAAATATGTTGGTTAGCTAGTGGTATCTAAACAACAAACATCTTCCTTTAATAATGGTATCAATTGAATTAGTAAGAGGAAGAGATCATGATGACATATTCTTGATTATATACTTGTCACTATACTTTGATGATAAATACAAATGTTATGACAAGTTGATTATGACAAACCTTAAAGTTGCTTACATGTTAGGCAAAATATTCTCTATGCAATTATATGTTGGTTTTGATAATGCCTAAAGAGAAAGTATGTATGCTCTATGCCTAAACTTTAATTTCATGACTAGAAATATGTTAAATGACAATGCATGATTTTGATGACATGTAAATGACAATGCATGATATGTGACAATACATGGTATATTAAGAGAAAATGCATTATAATACATGACATGACCTTCCTTGATACACCATGCTTGAGCAAATTGGCATCTATCTTGAGTGACATATATGTTTGATGATGCTTGATCTTGAATATGAAAAGAAATTTGAATATATGCATCGTTGAAATTGAAAAGAGTTTTTGAACAAATATTATGAAGAATGATGTATGCTTGAAATGTCAACAATTTGTGATAATATGCTTAAATGTTTATAATTGATATCTAGAGCTCAATTTGGCAAATCCACCTAGTGATATCATGACTAGATACTAGCAACAAATGGCATGGACAATGAATAAGAAATAAATGGTGTTGATCAAGAAAAGAATGTTTGACATAAAAGGGTCATAAAATTGGCATGTGTTACAATACAAATGCATGAGTAAGCCAACATGTTGTATTAATCATTCCATCATTTCTATGATACCTATATTTGAGTGCATATTGTTGAAAATTCTTCTATGATTACCACTTTGATTAATGATTGATTAGTGAATTTTATATACATTTGGTATCTAACTCTTGAGTGGTATCTATTCATATTATGACTTCTATTCATTGCATAAGTGGTATCTATTAAAAGGTGATAAAGTGCTTAAGAAATAAACAAATGGTATCAAACTTGCTAAATAAGGCCAACATGAACAATTGGTATCAATTAGCTTAAGAATTACATCAATTAGCTTAACAATTGGTATTCAATTATATGTGTTTGGTGCTTAACTTGATTGAAGTTAATAACAATTGGTATTCAATTTCAATTGGTATTAAATTACATGTGTTAATAACAATTGGTATTAGACTTGATCAAATTAGTGTAATTGGGTTCATAACAATTGGCATCATTTAGAGTTATTACTTATAACAATTGGTATCAATATATGTCAAAGAGGGATAAAATATCAATTGGTATCTATTAAATGACTAAGGAGGAGATATATCTTGCATGATACATTATGATCTTTTAACAATTGGTATATCTTTCAAACAATTAGTATCTATTAAATGCATGACATGTATTCAACAATTGATATCAAACTTCATCAAATTGATTTCATATGTTAATAAGTGGTATATGTTTTTACAAGTGACATCAATTACAATAGTAAGGGGGAGCACACACATATGAATAATGATTATCCTTGATTTCACCTCCTTATAATTATGATCGTGGTACTTATGCTTACAATCTTGTTTCTATTTCTCCTATATGCTTAATTGGAAAATTATTCTTGTGCATTTAGTAATGCCAAAAAGGGAGACGGACATAAAGGAATTAGGAATTTTAGAAATTGCTTAAATTGGCTTATCTTTTGTCACATTCACTTACACTTTGAACATAATTTTTTGAAAATCTTGTACTTAAAGATTTTTACTTATTTCTTTCATAAAGTTTTCATTTCTTTGAACATAGTGCTTCACTTTGTGATATAAATACAATTTTTTTTTTTTTAAAGTAAATACATACTCACACTTTCAATAATGAATGCATATATCTCTAAGTGGTATATATTTTTGATATTCTTGATAATATCAAGGAGAAAACTATGTGCTTAGTTAAAATGATGATGTGCTTATTTGAAATGATATGTTTGCTTATTTGGAAAGAATCATGTGACGCTTACCATACTTGTGATATCAATTACATGTTTGAAAATGAGTTAGCAATCAATTATATGCTTACTTGATGAATGAACTATGTGATTGATTAGTGACTCTAAATGCATCAAATTGGCATACACACTTGATCATGATATGAACTTTGATTTGAAATCCTTTATTTGCTCTAAATCTCTCTTATTCGATTACATGAGTTTATATGTTAATGGCAATAGAATATAATTAAGATGATGATCTTTTTGATGATGCCAAAGGGGGAGAGATTAGTGAAAGGATTAGTAAAAAGGATAAAATGTTATTGATGCCAAAAAGAGGAGAATTACTATGACTAATGTTTTATCATAAGGAAAGTTTTTGATGATGCCAAAGGGGGAGAAGATTATAGGAAGATATATATACACTCTAAGTGGCATAAAGTCTTTTACAAAAGGGGAGAGATATAAAGAAAGAAATATATAAGAAAGGGGGAGAAGATATACACTACCACTATGCTCTAAAAAATTAGATGAACTATTTTGTGGTATCTATTGTATGATTGGTATATATTGTATGATTAAGGGGGAGATGATTAAGAGAAAGAGAACATATATTAAAAAGGAGAGACCTTATTAAAGGGGAGAAATCTTTTATCTTAAATATTCTCTTCTAAACTTGTGCCTATGATTTCATCAACAATTGGTATCAAATTGTATGTGATAAGGCAAGTCTTTCTTGCAATATATTTGAATTGTTGTGATACTAACACCCCAAGAGACAAGCATTTGTTGTCATCATCAAAAAGGGGGAGAATGTAATTTTATGTTGATGTAGGTTTTGATAATGACACAACAAATGGAGGATCAAGATCAAACATATATATTTATGGATGAATTAATTATGTTTGATGATGGAAAATTGATGAAATACAAAGAAATGTTTCAAGGCATTTTAAGTGGCTTAAATCAAGTGGAAAATGATTATCAAAGTGCCTAAGGATCAAGAGAACAAAGCCATATGCAAGTACATGTCAAAAGGATGAAAAATGCACAAGAAAATGAAGGAACAGCATGATGAATCGATTCCCCTAGCAGTTGAATCGATTCATGCGTTTAAAGTGGCCCAGGATCACTCTTCAATAGGTTGAATCGATTCAGGGCACAAAGAACACCAAGGAAGAATCGATTCACACGGGTACAGGGTCCAGGAAATTGAAAATTCAAGAATGAATCGATTCACACCAAGGAGGAATCGATTCACACGTCTGATTTGCCCAGTAACTCTAAATTCAATGAGATGAATCGATTCACATCTTGAAAGAATCGATTCTCACGCTGTCTGGAGCCAAAATGCACGCTGGAATCATTTAAAACTTGAAGAGAAATATTCAAAATTCAAAAGGAGACATTATGCAACATGGTTGGAAAGTTCAAGGCAATGCTTCACACTTTGTCCCTCTCCACATGCATGTGTCACATTGGTAATGCAATTTAATTTGAATTAAATCAAACATGCACATGCCATGTTCTTCTTGGAGACATTAAAAGCTCATTGGAATTGCAATGCCATTTTGAATGGAGACACACATGTTCCAAGTTCAAGCTCCCAAGGAATTTAATATTGCAACATGTCATGCCTCATGGAGCCTATAAATAGAGAAGGAGATGAAGGCAAAACTTACACCAAGCAATTGAAGCATTTCCATTTGCTTACTTCTTCCTCCTTGCTTCATTCTCTTCTACTCATTCTCTCTTGTTCTATATTGGCATATTCTCTTAGTGAGTTATTTAAGAGTTAGAGAGAAAATATTTGTGTGAGCTAAATTTGTATATCCTCTCTTTGAGAGTTATTTTTGTATGAGCTTTAAGTTGTGTATCCACTCTATTGGAGAGATATCATTGTAACCATCAAACACCAAAATTCCTAGAGATTAAGGTTGGGGTTCAACCTTGGATATTGAGAGATTGTGAGATTGGGTGGGTTGCCCTTTGCTTGTGAGGATTGGGTTCTTGAGTGTGGGACACTAGGAGACAATTGCTCAAAGCTTGTAATCTCAAATTCTCAATAGTGGAAATCCTTCAAGTGGGTTGCTTGAAGGCGAGACGTACACCGGGGTGGTGGAACTCGTTATATCGGTTTGCAAATTCTCTCTTCCCTTAAACTCTTTATTATTGTGGACTTGATTTGCATGCCTAGAATATTTGATGGTTTGGTAATATTAAATCCTTGAAACAAATATCTTAAACATTGTTGGATTTAATTATTGAGGAAGAAAAATATTGGTGTTAACAAGTTAGTAAACTATCATGCTTAATTAATTTGAGTTGTTGAAATTATACTTATATTGAAATTAATTATAGCATGCTAAGAACTTCAAGAATTGCCTAAGTTAATAACTTGCCTTATTTATCAAAATCAATTCTTGAATATTGTACTTTTAACTTAAAGTATTTTACTATGAAATGTGCTTCATAATTATCATATCTTTTATCTTGCATCATTTGTGTACTACTAACCGTTTTGAAAGGGATTCCGCGTGAAAATTTGAAATACTCAATTCACCCCCCCTCTTGAGTATCGAGGCCTTGGCTAACACTCCCCTACCTCAAGAGAAGAATTCCGATTGATACGACGTACCCGCCTTGTCGTTCGGAATAGGTCCTACATTAATATACACATAGAATCAAAATCAATCACCCATTCAAGACACAACTTTAACTCTAATTAACCATTATTATATCTACAATTTCATAACATGTACAAGACATGTTATAGACATCATTCCATCATTTGATAGGCTTCAGGAATTCCTTCCCATCAAGCCACATTCATTATATCTAAGGCCACAAACAACCATAGCCCAACACTTCTAAAATTAGTCCATTTACCAACATTCATATTCTCAAAATTATACATTTCCTCTCAAAATGCATTATCCACCTCACATTTGCCATTTTCCCCAAATCTTAAAAGTTAGGGTTTCCACCAAAACCCAACCACACTCATTTAATACATTATAACTCCCATCTCCTTCCAACCAGACATTCATCTTCCTCATTTAATATCATTAAGGTTAGCATTTATGACTACCCACTCTAGGGTTTCCACATTTAAGGCCTCCATTAAATACCACATTCACCTACATTACTCCCCCAAGCCATAATAACTCATAACCAACGCATTAACCCATCCAAAAATGGTGAGAAAAGCTTACCTCACCCAAAAACGAAAATGGGTTCCAAGAGGGGAAGAGGGGCTGTGAAAATGGAGAAGGGAGGAAGACTTCAAGCTTGATGATTTCTCTCAAGCTCAAACCAAACGAAAATGGTGGGGGAAGAAGGAGACGCCACTTTGTCTTGGGTTTTAGGGGGAAAAAATAAGAGAGGAATGAAGGAGGAAATAAGAGAGAAGAAGAAGTAAAGTGTTTTCCAATTCACTCAGCAAGTTCACGAAAAGAGAGAGGAAAAATTGGGCTTTTGCCTTTATTTGTAATCCTCTCATTAAAAGATTCATCATTTTATGACAAATAGGATCTCTGTTTGGGCTCAATACTTTATCCGAAAATTATTCTGAATACATATTCAGACTCCCAATAATATTCTCAACAGCCCTGACCAATATCATCCCAATCGGAGATACTTGGTCTGACACCCACATTTGAATCGGGTCAGTTTCCAGCTTATTCGGTCCCAATAAATTATTAACAGTCCCCAAAAATCTCAATTTAATTAATTCCAATATTTTGGGACATTGAATAATCCACATTCCATTATTTAATATTTATTTCCCTAATTAATTCTCTATTTTAAAATTTGGGATGTTACATAATGCCTATGTAAATTAACTTGTTTTCGCATTGTCATTGAGGAGTTAGAGGGTTGAGGAGGTTAAGAAGCATGTGGACGATGTTGATACCGCCTTATTAAATTCCTCGTTAGGAAAACTAAGTGTGAAAAAACCATAGTGAAAGGGACAAGCCTAATATCATAAGAAAAAAAATCAGGGGCTCGTCCCTTCTAAGTAGCTTGGGGCTTCTCTTATTCTTTATCACTTGGCAAAATATTTCAAGAGAGAATGCTTCGAAGGGCTTGGCCATGTTAAACATATTTTGCAGCTTAGCCTATCTTCTCATAACTTAAAAAACTTTTGAACAAATAAATGTGAGCGGCTTGGCCCTGAGTATATTATGGGGATCAACATCATCTTCTTGTAACTTGGAAAAACTCTAGAAGATTACCAAGACCTAAATTTGTTTTGAGGGAAAAATTAAGCTTAGTCATCGTTGTTTAAGATTTTGTGACACCATTATAGTCAATGACTTTGTAGGATTCAATTAATGAAGACTAACCGGGGGAACGAGGTATGTTTAAGACCTTCCTACATGGTTTAGACTAACCGAGAGTTGAAACATGGTTAAGTTCAAATCTTTGTTGTAGTCGATGGCTTAGTGGGATTCGATTGGTGAAGACTAATCGGGGAACTAGACATGGTTTAATCGGACTCAATTGGTGAATACCAATAGGGATCAGAACATGGTTAAGACCACATCTTCACTACAACTGATGGATTAGTGAGACTCGATTAGTGAAGACTAACTAAGAAACAAAATGTAGTTAAGACCACATTTCCACTATAGTTAATGGCTTAGTCGGACTCGATTAGTGAAGACCAAGCGAGAAAAGAAACATGGTTAAGACCAACCCACGTTGTTAAGATCACGTCGTCCATTGTAGCATGACTCAATTGGTTAAGACTGTTAACCAAGTGGCCTTAATGACTCAAGAGGGGGTGAATTAAGTCTTAAAAATTAATTACCTTTTAGAACTTAATTTTAATTTTACTTTGCCTTACTTAAGAAATGAAGAAATTAGTATCTCAATAAATAAGTGATAACAATTAAAGCAAGAAAGTAAAGCAAGTATATAACTTAAAATTAAATAAAGTAAGAAGATAGAGAGAATGGCACACTCAAATTTTATCCTAGTTCGGAAACCCCTACATCCAGGCCCCAAGTAAACTTGAGATTTTCCACTAAGAATTTGAGATTTACAAGATGAGCCAATACAAGTCTCTTGATTTCCCTACCAAGAACTTTATCCCTCACTCTTTTATCCTTCTCATAATTCTTATTACTCAACCAACCCCAAAGGCTACAACCTTGCCTTTGTTACAATATTCCAACCCAATTTGTGTATCAGTGAAAACAGAACTCTTTATGCTTCTCTTATAATGAGTATGTGAAAACAAGATAAGAGAAGAAAGAAATGTGATGATGATCACGAAATGTAGCTCTCTTTATAGAGCAGATTTTGTAAATTTAAAGCACTTTAAGAAAAACTCTCTTGAAAAAGTAGAATAGAAATTTAAAGCACAAATCAAGTATAATCAACTCAAAGAATGTAGCTCTCTTTTTGATAGAGCAGTTTTAGAAAAGTTTAAGCGTAGAAAGGTTGATCAAAAACTATAGCTCTTTTGATAAAGCAAATTTCAAAATTAAAGCACAAAAGAGATTAACTTACTTCAAAAGAATGTAGCTCTCTTCTAGAGCAAAATCAGAAATTTAAAAGCGCGAAACAAATAAATCAAACGTAGCTTCTTGAAAACGTGTGAGAAAGAATAAGAAAGCTTAATGCATATGAGTGATTTCCAATGAAGAGTTAGGCCTCTATTTATAGTGTTCCAAGTGATAACTAGTCATTGTAATCTGATGATTTTCAAATTTGATTCCTTGAAAATATCTCTTAAGTTTAGCAAAAGCTAAGAATTAGTTAAAATAACACAGCTTAATCGATTAGCCTAATCGATTAGCAATGTTCTGATTTAATTTTAAATGTTCCAGATTCGTCTTAATTGATTACCTTAATCGATTAGCAAGGTTCTGTTTCAATTAAAACATATTTAAATTTGCCTTAATCAATTACCTTATTTGATTAGCTCTGTTCTGGTTTAATAAAAACTGGTCCAGATTCACCTTATTCGAATACCTTATTTGATTAGCTCTGTTTCAAATAATTTCAAAATTTGTTTTGTGAGCCTTAATCAAATACCTTAATTGATTAGTTTGCACCTAATCAATTATCTTATTTGATTACTAAGATGCTGATTTTAGATTCTCAATGCTTTAATATTTTTGAAACACATTTTTGGAGTCATCAAAACTCGCATAATGAAAATTATTTTTATAAAAAACTCCCCTGTTTGATATATTATTATGAACAATTACAAAGACCAATTAGACTTCAGGGTGCACTTAAGATCTACTAGATATAAGAATGTGTCACTTTGAATGTTCTACGGGTATGCCTCATTAAAACCTATATGAGACAAAACCCTTGAGTAAGAGAAAAGGCTCGGAGGAATTGTTGTCATAGGATTTATGGAAAAAAATTTCTAAGAATGATTGCTCTTGTGTAAGAAGAAAGAATCTTTACCATGAAAGATAAACAAAAGTATACCGAGAGCTACTTTGCATTCATACACATGAGAAATTATTAAAAATGTATTGGTCAAATTTAGAATTTAAAAGATTAATAATGTTAGTCATTCTACAATGAATGAAGGTCAAATTTGTGCAACAATTACAACTGGAGAAGAGAAACAGTTGGTAAGGCAGAATGTAAAAAAAATAGGAATTTGTTGGTGCGATAATATGGAGCATAATTATGAGATAATACTATTGAATATTCATATGAGACAATAATATTAAGTATAAATATGAGAAAATAAATGGACCATATCATGAAACGATATCAGGAGATAATATTATAAAGTAATATTATGGGATAATATGGAACATATATATATATATATATGTGAGAAAATAATGTAGAGCATGAATATGAGATGATATTATGAGGCTATATTAAGAGATAACATAATAGAGTGATAATATAAGATGATAATATAAAGCATATATATGAGAAAATAATGGGAAGCAAAAATAGGAGATGACAGCATAAGGCAATATAAAGAGATAATATTGTAGAGTAATAATAAAAGATTTATGATTATTTAAAATAATTTCAAAGCAAGTTATCTCTTTGGAAATTACGAGTAGCTAACTAATTATCTTCATTTGAAATAGGAGATTCATAATTATTTAAAATGAAGAATGGTTATAGGAATTATTATATGAATTATGATATTTGAAATATGTGTTTTTTATATTTATATATTTCATGAATATTATTTGTTATAAAGGAAGAAAAAACTTAAATATTATTATTCCCTTCAGATTAGTTAGGACCTCCTTATCCTTTAATTTTATGAGATTATATTTATCTCCTCAATTCTAGAAGGTTATCTCTATCTCCTATCTTAGGAGATTATTCTTATCTATTAGATATCGGGTCAAGATCAAGGCCCTTCTTTAATGTATAAATACGACCTCAAAGCCCCCTCTTTGATTTCAAGTGACACATTGAGTAAAGAATCTTATTTTCCTAGTGTAATTCTCTAGGTTTTATGCGTTACAAACTCATTGTGAACATTTTGGCGCCCACCATGGGGACCGATAAAACGGTTCCCACATCATATAGAGAAAGACTAGCTCTAAGAAGAAAGAAGATGGTGACCACACGTAGTAACCCCCAGTTGAAGAGAAAAATAAGACACTTGAGGAAATCAGGAAGGACACCCAGACGGTTGCAATCGACTGGAGAAGATTTCAGCTCTCGTCAAAACACTACAACACACCATGAAGGAGTTGAGAAAAGAAAACGAAGACGTGAGGAATCACTGATCGGAGAAGAGAGAAGCCTTTATTTATCAAAATACAAATGAGATTGCATCCGGGTAAGTTTTTCGAATCTTTTGCTAAAAAGTTTCTGATTAATACGGATGATTTCAGGAAAAAGAGTGCACGTTACGTGAATATAGAGGAGCATGAAGCCGATCGGGTTAGGAGCCCCGAAAACAGTGAGCCAAGAGTAGAACTGCCCAAACAAAAATAATACAAGAACGATTCGGCTTAACAATTCTATACAAATTATATGATTCAATAATGTTCACTCTTTTTCTTCAGTCATGTCTTACTATCCAAGATCACGCTAAGTTATGAAAACCCGAGTGAGATACGCTCACTCATGGGAAACAAAAATTATCTTCTCCAGAGTGACATCAAGTTATGAAAACCCGTGTAAGATACGCTCACTCGGGGGAAATGAAAATTATCTTCTCCAGAGTTACGTCAAGTTATGAAAACCCGAGTAAGCTTACTTTAAGGAAACGAAAATTATCTTCTCCAAAGTCATGTCGAGTTATGAAAACCCGAGTGAGATACACTCAGTTGGGGGAAACGAAAATTATCTTCTCTAGAGTTGCGTCAAGTTATGAAAACCCGAGTGAGATATGCTCAATCGGGGGAAATGAAAATTATCTTCTCCAGAGTTACGTCAAGTTATGAAAATCTGAGTGAAATACGCTCACTTAGGAGAAACAAAAATTATCTTCTTAAGATTATGCTAAGTTATGAAAACCCGAATGAGATACACTTACTCGGGGGAAATGAAAACTATCTTCTCAGAGTTACGTCAATTTAAGAAAACCTGAGTGAGATACGCTTACTCGGGGGAATAAAAAATTATCTTCTTAAGATTACGTCAAGTTATGAAATCCCGAGTGAGATACGCTCACTCGGGAGAAATGAAAATTATTTTATCCAAAGTTACGTCAAGTTATGAAAACCTAAGTGAGGTACGCTCACTTAGGGGAAACGAAAATTATCTTCTCAAAATTACGTTAAGTTATAAAGACCCGAGTGAGATACACTCACTCGAGGGAAATGAAAGTTATTTTCTCAAGATTATGTCAAGTTATAAAAAAAAGTCCTAAAACTAAGTAAACGGCTCGGGGGTAACGACAAATAAAATTTCGAGTAAACGACTCGGGGGGTCACGACAACTCATCACTCAACAAATTTAGCTGTATGTTAAGTCCTAAAATCTGAGCGCTTGCTCGGGGTAACGACAAAACTCTTTATTTGGCAAATTCAACAGTAAGAACAAAAGCCTAATCACGTCAAGTCCCAAAGCAACAAATTTCCAAGTGCCAACCACGAAGCACCATTCCACCCTACCTATAGAGTAGATATAATAATTCTTGTAAAAAATTAGAAGAGCCTTCCTTAGAAGAACATCTTACGGTGAAGAAGAAATAAGAAGACAAGAAGACCTAGACCTTAATATGGAAATGACATATATTAAGATACAAGCCTCCAAATAGAAACCTGCTCAAATGGAACACACCACTGAAGCCACAACCCTCTTGAAAAAAAAAGATCTAATTCTAAGAGTAGTTGATAACAATAGAAGAATCTGAGAGGACGAGAAGCTAACAATCAACTAGAACGCCCACACCGAGTGAGAGAAGTCACTAGCAAAGGAGCATACCAACTTGAAGAGTTAAAAGGAAGAAACATACCATTTAAATATGTATTACAATCGAATGTAATAGGGACACATTTTTCCTAGTCGAGGGGTTTTTTCCTATTGGGTTTTCCTCCGAGAGGTTTTGACGAGGCTCATCAAAATAGTAAAGATGTATTACCGTTGAATGTAATGAGGACATTCTTTTTCCTACTCGAGGGTTTTTTCTCCACTGGATTTCCCCCCGAGAGGTTTTAACGAGGCTCACCAGACAAGCAATAAGATAAGTATGACTCAACTCATCAAATTACGTCAAATCCTAAAATCCCGACCGGAGTCGACATCCCACTCGGAGCTCTCATCCCAGTTAGGACTCGGAACACCCTACGGCTCGAAAGGTCACCTCAGCTTAACACTTAATCACTCGGCTTAGCTTTACACTTAAGGCTCGTGACTAGCGGGCTCCTGTTCCCTCTAGATTAGCTAGGGCCCCTTTATCCTTTAATTTTAGGAGATTATATTTATCTTCTCAATTCTAGGAGGTTATCTATATCTCCTATCTTAGGAGATTATTCTTATCTATTAGATATCGGGCCAAGATCAAGGTCCTTCTTTGATGTATAAATATGGCCTCAGAATCCCCCTTTAATTTAAAGTGACATGTATTGAGTAAAGAACTCTATTTTCCTAGAATAAATATTTAGGATTTTATGCGTTACGAACTTATTATGAATAATTATTTTATTAAATTTAAAATTAATTAAAATATTTTAAAAAAGTTACAAATTGTATATGTTTTTTTTATAAGATTTGTCTAAATAATTAAGGTTGTCTTTTTACATTTATTACTACAACAACTAATTTTATTAAATATTTTCGATACAACCAACTAACTTATTAATTTTTAGGTAATTTGTTAACTAGGTGTTACTCGGAAGGCACTAAGTTCATTGTTGTGTAAACGGTTGACCGTGTGTATATTAACAGGAACATTGGAGCACTTTTATTGTGGAAGATGATTTCAAATTCATAGCCAGTAATGGATTGAATGCTGTTAGAATTCCAATTGGCTGGTGGATAGCAAGTGATCCAACTCCACCCCCACCATACGTTGGTGGTTCGTTGAAGGCACTTGACAATGCCTTTTTGTGGGCACAGTAAGTCCATAAACTAATTAATTACACACAATCATGTGTTTAAAGCTTTAGTAAAATATTATTCTAAATATAAATGGGTCAGTTAGAGGTTGGTAAAGATGATCAAAGAACATGTTTGTTTAGGTATCCAAATTCAACATCTCACTAATATAAAAATTTATGAGTAGAAATTCATCAAATACTTTTAAAAGCACTTATTGAAACTTGGATACAACATAATCCTGATGAGTCACTAGGTCTAACTTAGCTAAATTTTTTTATAAAAAAAATAGTGAGCTGGTTAGTTGATGATGACATGATATAGCACATTAATAATGCTATAATTATTATTCAGATTATTTAAATATTAACCTGCAGGAAATATGGATTGAGAATCATCATTGACCTTCATGCTGCACCCGGTTCTCAAAATGGCTTTGAGCACAGTTCTTCAAGAGATGGTTCACAAGAATGGGGGAAAACAGATGAAATCATCCAACAAACAATTCAAGTTATAGACTTCCTGACCGCAAGGTTTTTATCTATAGTCCTCTTGATCCTAGTTATAATTTTTTAAAGAGTTTTTTTTTTAGTTTTTTACTATACCATGTATTTATAGATTTTTAAGAATTATTATTATTACTACTACATCAAAAGATGTATCCTGTAAATAAAAGAGTTGTTAAGAGTGTAATTTTGATAGTTTGCTATTTGGATACACACACTTAGTTAAGTCCCACATTGTGTGCATTGTAGGTATGCAAAAAGCCCAAGCCTTTATGGTGTGGAGCTAATAAATGAACCTTTATCACCTGGTGTGACTCTAGAGAGCTTGACCAAATACTACAAGGCTGGTTATGAAACAGTGCGCAAGCACTCTTCAACAGCATTTGTGGTGCTATCAAATAGGGTAGGACCATCAAAGCCCAGGGAACTCTTCCCTCTTGCTAATGGCCTTATGCGATCTGTGATTGACGTGCATTACTACAACCTCTTTCAAGATATATTCAATAACATGACAATCCAACAGAATATTGATTTCATCAACACTAACCGTTCATCACAGTTGACTTTTGTTACAACCTCAAATGGCCCTCTTACTTTTGTTGGTAAGTCTTCAAATGACCCCCCATTCTCTCTATTGATTTTACTCTTAGTCAACATTTTCTACTAACACTATCAAATATGTATGCTATTCTTTTGTAAAAAGGCAAAAGTTATTTTAATGACATTCTTAATTAAATCACTTATCTTGGATCAGGATTAAGTTCAATTTACATTTCCTCCTGTTCGTTCGTGCAGTTAAATAATGTAGTATAATTATTTCCTACATTAACTATTTCATGTAAAAAATACCTTTTACATTTATTTTTTAATAATTTTGTGTAAGTGATAAAATATTAAAAGATTTTTATGCCGGTTATATTAAATATCAGTGTGAAAAATATTAAAGGATTTTTACATTGGTTACTTTAACCATAGGTATAAAAATATTTTTCATTAATTTTAAATTTACTAGTGTATTAAGTTATTATTATAATATTTAACTGCATGGATGGAAATAGGAGTGAATTTGAGAGATTAATTAAAAATAAAATAAATGAAGAAAGTAGAATGATGGGTCATAATAATCCTAATAATAATTTTAAAAAATTACTATAAATTTTAAATAAATTTAATAACTTTAATTAAATTAACTCACATTTTTTGAAATACTAGGTAAAAGGGTTTGGCAAGAAGCGTAGGACAATTGCATGAGACAATGGATTGTATGAATTTTCTTATATATTAATTTGACTTCTTTCACTTTAGAGGAACAATCTCAACTTTTAATGAAAAATTTATTAACTGATATTGCATGAACAAACGAAGTCAATCAATATAATTTTTATATATACTTTTTTAAATTTCTAATTGGTTGTTAGCATGTCTCACTCTTTATTAA
Source organism: Clitoria ternatea (assembly GCA_037962975.1). Lineage (NCBI taxonomy): Eukaryota > Viridiplantae > Streptophyta > Magnoliopsida > Fabales > Fabaceae > Clitoria > Clitoria ternatea. The sequence continues at coordinate 55,262,386 of CM075671.1, forward strand.
AAATGACTTGTTCACTTTAAAATAGTGAAATGTAACCGTTTAAAATTACTATTTATGTTTTACTTTATAAAATTATAATAAAATACATGTGTAATTGCTTATTTAATCCCACACAAAGAATCAAATTATAACTCCGTGATTTCACATTACACTAGACACATTTAATTTAAGTTTTGAACTACCTCAATATTAATTTCAATTCAAGGTGAATGGGTAGCTGAGTGGCAAGTTAAAGCAGCTTCGAAAGAAGATTACCAAAGATTTGCCAAGGCCCAGTTAAGTGTTTATGGGCGAGCAACATTTGGGTGGGCTTATTGGGCCTTCAAAAATGACAACAACCATTGGAGTCTAGAATGGATGATCAAAAATGGTTATATAATGTTGTAGAAAGTTATTGACCAAAAAAAAATGTTGTAGAAAGTTTCCTTTGGAAGATATCATTTCCTATACCCTGTCATTTTTTAACCAAAAATTGTGATTATCCTTATATTAATATTAATTTTTACTTTATTTCTGAACTTCATTCCATAAAAGAGAGAGAAAAAAAGTTGTATATGCTTTCACTTGAAGAAACCTTAAATGTAATGGAAATTACCGAGCAAAAAACATAATGAACATTTTGTATCATTTTTTTTATCCTAGGGATGAGGGAAAGAGAGAAAATGAGTGTGAGAGAATCCTTAGTAAGAGTTGCGTAACCAATAGTTTCCAATGTCACAAAGGAAGGGAGAGTGGGGAATTTTAAAAATGGAGAACCTTTCACGTGAAGAGTAGCAAGGTGGCTAACAAAAGTCAATAAATGATAAAGTCGCATGGTGGTATGGATAAGAATATGTTAGATTGTTTAACATGGATTGAAGTTAGGCCTAACCTATATTAAGTACAGTCTAGGTTAGACTAATTTGTCAAATGAATCAGACTTATATTTTTTAAAAGCTTATTTAATTAAATGTTAAATAATTTAAAAAGTTTTTAAGGTAAGGTAAATAAACTAACCTATTTAAATAAATATATATGATATAGTAATGAAGAACTATTATAATTATTTTTATATAAAGATATATATAATATTTTGGATTATGTATTTGGTAATTGATTTGTCTAGTACGGGGTACACATTTCTAGTATGGAGTAACGAGTTTATGTATCTGATATATTACACCAGTCTAGTGGAGATCCAATCTTATATCCTTGAATCTAATGGAGATTTTAAGGTCTTGACGTATTATGTCCAACATACCTAAATATCTCATGTTATAGGCGAAATAAAGTGTCACATACAAAAACACTCTGACGCTCAAGTTAGTTCGATTTTAATATTGAAGCTTAAGCATTAGGATTGGTTAAACATACATCAAATTGTAGTAAATGAGTGATATTTATATAGTGGAGTTGTTATTAAATGTCTTGGTTCCTATGTCAGTACTTTTCCATAAAGTTTGGGGAAGCTGATATTTCTGACATAGTTGTAGGTATGGAGTAGTATTGCCCCCAGCAAATTTAAATCTATAGTTGATACTCGTTCATTATGTGACACTGGCTGCTACATGTTATCTTGATTGTTACCGTGAGGCTTATGTTGATACCGATCATAGTAGTGTTGGCGTATAGACCCTATAATACCAATACCGATATTAGACCCACATCAGTAATCTATTGAAATACTTAAACTTTTTGCCTTGTATATATAAGATTATGTCTAGTTAATCTTTAGATGTTTATAGATTTATTTAACATGTATTATTTCAAATAGACTTTTAAATGAACTTTAGGGCCAAATTCAAGCTTTAAGAAAGGTCAAGCTAGGCCCCACAATTAGGCATATGTCTATTAATAGGTCAGACTCACATTTAATATTAAGAAATGAGTCAGGTTAAGTCATGTAAAACCTAACTTGGCCTAACCTATTCCCACTTGTATCTTATGGCAAAAGAGTTGGAAATGAAGAATATATGTTCAACTTCTAATGCTATAACTTAACAATTCACTTTGACTTATTAAAAAAATATTAGTGGGGCAACTTATATGTAAGAGAGGGAGAATAATAATAAAAGACAATAGCTAGAATAATAGTGATGGTTATTTTTTTTCCCTTACCAATGAATATGACTTTGGACAAGGGCATTTTTTGGGGTAAAATACAAAGACCACCCATCAAGTTTACAAAAATTACAACTCACCCCAAACTTTTTTTTGTAATTACAAATCACCTATTTTTTTACTTCACCTTCCAAAATCTATCAGTGACTTAAACTTGGCTAGTCTCTCAACTGAAACAATTGTATCTAAAGTCGTAAGACTTTTTGTTTAGAGAGAGAACCGATCCTTTGTTTCTCTTGTATTTCTTTTATTATGTGTTTCATTCAGGTTCTTGTACTTTATTTTTTATTTTTTTTGCTTTAAATTCAACAATAACTTTATCAATCCAACATTTTTTAATAAAATCCTCCAAAAAAATATAATTGATATATGATCTACAAAAGTCCATGCATTTCTTGGGACTTTTTTTGCCACATATTGACCACCTAATTCATAACATATTGACATGGAATCATAACCTTTTGCGGTTTTTGTACCACAACTCTTCCACTATTTGAAATGCTTAAATCATGGATTATCATTAATATATGCACATATAAATAGATTTGAATATCTATCTTATAATCCATACTTGTACTTCATCAAGACATTCACACATATGACATTTCCAAACTTTGATAATCGTCAATTGTTCTTTACCATAATATCATAGTCATCATAATGGCGTCCAAATATATTTGTCTAACTATCGTACATTGTTACATCCAAAAAAATTGGCCAATATGTATATTATCAAAAGAATAAGGGTGTGATTTACAAAACAAATGAGGCCATCATCAACATAAATATCAACATCAACAAAAATCATTTACATTGCCGGCCAAAGCATTCCTTTACCACCATTATACTTTTACACAAAAGTGACATTTTCTAAATTGAGATCATCTCACCCCATGGGAAATCCTACATCACAATGCTAAAAAGAGACAATATAAGAGAATGAGCATGACATTCAAAATGACGAACTTAAATACTTGTGATTATGTGTACATGCATATAAATCACTCATGTACTTCACAACATAAGTACCAATCATCATCAAATCGTCATTTTTATCATAATAGACATGCATAATGGTCATAACCAAACTCAAAACAAGCACATACATAATCATAATCCATTGCCCTTATTCACAATGGGCTATCACAAGCACTTTCACAGTTTTCATCATAGTGTTCATCAAGGTTATTTATGTTGTTCAATTAGAGGTTTTTAACCTTTAATCAACCATCACCTTTCTAGGTCTCAATCTCATACTGACATATCTCTAGGATATACGCAAACGCTCTTAAGCTAATGCATATGCACAAGAAATCATACTCATCAATTGCAGATCCGACTGTGGGAATAATCATCAATATGGGTATATACAACAGTATCATCTCAACATAATGTGTACATACACACACATACGCACACATATCATTCAATATTTTTACTAGTACCAAATCGCATTGCCCAAAATACAACATTGGTCATTTCACTATAACAACGGCAAATAACATACAAGACATTATATAATGGTGTTGCGGGACAACCATGATTCCTCACCATGGTAGCTGTGGTTCAACAGAACCACCAGGGAAATCCTGCACCTTAAAGAGCCACCCCCACTAGGTCAACCACATGTAATTTCCCGTGATTAAATATGGGCAGCTTCATGATTCAACCATGGAATCACTAGGGTAACAAGTGCGCTCGTGCATTGAGCTGTCCTCCCACTAGGCGAACCCATGGAACCCCTAACATTCCAAACCGGGCAACTGGACAGATATGCCATAAATGTGATATAGATGCAGATCACATGCATTCTCACACTAATGCATCCTACCATGTCACTCATCAACCATCAATCATTATTCTCATTATTACTACCACATTCTTAGTGGATTTTAATTACACAATATAATCTTGCCATTGTTTCAATATTCATTTATGGCATTTACTTCCTCTCTTAACAATTTTAAATTCAATATTCATTACAAGCATACAACTTGTATCAACACAATAACATCAACAACATTTATCAACTTTTCATCAACACTTATGGGTGTGTCAAACAACAACAATTCATCAATCTCATTATCAATCATCATCTTTCATTACTAGTAGTGAAACATACATATTTTTACAACAAGGCCTAGGCACACATTTATCTAAATTTCATAACATTTATTAATCGCCACAAGAGACACACCACATATTCTAAATGCATCCAACATATTTACCAAACAAGAAACAACAACAACAAGGCCATTTATTATAACAAGTCATAACAATCATGACATGACAAATATGATTCATCATACTATACAACAACCATCAAGTTATTTAATTCATACATTTAGAATATAAAACTCCTCTTCTACCTCAAGAGAAGAAATCTGAGCAATTTGACGGCCCCGCCTTGTCTATCAGATTTTGTCATACATTCAATATATATTTAATCATAATCAATTATCTAGCAAATCACTAATTTTCAATCTCAATTACATAAATAATTATATTCATGGTTTTCAATGTGTTTCAAATACTTTCTAGACTCTAATTTCACATTACATTAAGTTTTGAGAATTCCTTCCCTTTAGTCAATATTTTCTATCTTTTAAATGATCATACCCAATATTCTCAAAGAATCAATCTAATATCATTCTCTTTACCCATCATCCATAATGGTTTCTCAATGTTCCATAACACACCATGATTTTCCATGCCAATCATATCAAGAAAAACACTTCTACCAAATTTAATAACTTAAAACATCAATACTTTGTCATGGTTTCATAAATCCTCATCACCAATAATTCATGCCATACATTCTAATTTTTTCATACTCATTAATCATTCCCATGGCAATAAATCACATTTTCCCTAAAATTTACCGAAACCCATATTTTTACAAAACCTAGGGTTTCAACCAAAATCATTAGCAAACAATTCTATCAATTTTCATTCACCATTTCAAGCATATCCTAGGACATAAATTCATGCACAACAATACACATCACCAAAACCTATTCTCATGGTTATCTAGCCTAGGGTTTCAAATACCTATTTGTATTTCTCAACATAACAACATCAACAATACCATTTTCATGTTTCAAAACAACCAAAATAATGAATGAAAACTATCAAATAGCCAAGGGTCTTACCTTGTTCTAAGCTTGAAGAAGTAAATGAGAAGATGAAAGGGAAGTGGAGAAATGAGTAGAAACTTGTCCCAAAGTGAAATTAAAGCCTCACAAATCAAGTGTTTGCAATTAATTTTTGGAAGAAATGGCACATGGAGAGAAGTCATGATTTTAGGAACTTAAAGGAAGAAGAGAAAGAGCAAAATGAAGATGGAGAAAGAGTGAAGAGAGTGGTGCCGAAAATGAGGAAGAAAAATGAGAAGAAAATACTTTTCTCTCACCTCATCATGGTTATTCATTTGATCTAAAGGTCCATATTTATCTTGCTTTTGTCCAATGGTCCATCATGTGCCTTTATCCATGTAAAATCCTTCCTTAATAAAACTAAAAATTTTGGGTAAGTTTTTCACGTTTTTGGGATTTAAATAGACCATGTACAAGATCCCAATAGACGATGAAACAACAAAATAACATAATAATATACATAATTGGAATAATTAAAATGAAGATTATAATTTTCCCACATTAAATAAAGCTTAAGTTAATGCCCATAGTTAATAAAATAATTTAAAGTCATTTAAATTAAATATTTAATCAGGCATTTAAACAATTAAAATAAATAATAAGATAATTAATAAAAATAAAGTAAAGTAAAAATAAATAAATATATATTTATATAAATAAATAAATAATGAGAAAAGGGACCCCACATTGACGCATGTGCAAAACAAAGGGAAATCAGGAGAACAATTTACAGCTATCGCGTAATAGGTGTAGAAAGCAGGAAACTGTGGCGCCCTAAATCCATTATTTGGTAACATGGCTAATGACATCTAGTTAATAAAAAGTAAGGTAAATTTTTCGCGATTCAATCGATCCTTAGATAAGGTACACCATAAATTGAGATTTATAATAACTACCCTAGATCTAATAAAAAAACCATCCCATATATGAAGATATGAGAAGGTAAATGTTTAAGCAAGAGCCAAATAAATTTTCATTAACACATAAGATTGTCATGCACTAAGTCTTCTACTACTCATATTGAACCTTAATCATTCAACCTCAAGGTACATTCCCACAACCTCACTTCAAGTCTAATAGTCCATATCCATAAGTAAATTCAACAAGATCTTTCCAAGAGTCTACTTATATGACAATATCATTCACACATACTAGCTAAACATCAATCTTTACTTCTCACTAGTCTTTTTTATGAAGTCACGTCTAAGGTTAAATTCATTCCATAACTACACCTATATAACATACACATTATCATGACATAATCTCGACATTCATTCATAATAATCACCATCACAAAGATCCCATTTATTTAAGTCCAAGTACCAATACAATTTTCAAAATCACTATCTTCCATCACACTAACAAGTCATGAGTCAATCTTAATATCTCATGTATAACAACACAAAATTCAACAACCTCTATCCATCAAACCAAAACTTAGGCATTTACACAAATAGTTAAGCTATACAAAATAATGCCCAAATACATGAAATTCTATAAAAGAATTTAAGTCATCAATTTCAAAAATTGTTGGCCAAGGCAAACTGCCATACCCTCTTCACACCAAGTCACCTCTTTAAAAAGAATATTACTCTCCTATTCCAACCTACATCATAAGGCTAAAATTGACAACATGAAGAGTGAGTATATTTTCTTAATGATGAACAATTCGAATTAACATGATAATATACACAATAGAAAGGAAGCTATACTCATTTTCCAATAATTAACTAATCAGATGAACTTAGTAGTACACATACTAAGATAACACCAACAACATCTCTCAATTCAAGACACACATAAGTCACAAACATTTTAGTTCCTCAATTCCAATATCATTACCTTAAAATTAATGCATATGCTATCCAAACAAACCATGCATATGCAACGGATCCGATTTTCCAAAATTCAATTCCTTTTCATGTGCACACAACACATTTACAGATACAACCATGCATAGTTATTCTAATATTCAACCCACACAAGGTTTCTTTCTTAAGATCCCACAAGATCATCAATTTTATCACAAACTAAACACCGCAACCATGCATAGTTGCTTACATAGTCAACCCACACAAGGTTCCTTTCTCAAGATCCCGCAAGATCCAAGTATCATATGATGGAATATGCTATGCATGCCATGAGATGCAAAAGATGCATATAGTAATCTTAATTCTCACAAGAATTCCACCAATTCATGTCTAGTGTCATCACACACACATTCAAGCTTTAGACAAGGTATGCATTTCATCATGTTATCTCCCTAGGAAAACATTTAATTATCATCTACTTTAAAGCATTATTCTACTCCACATTACACAAAAGCCAAGGGGACACCTCATTGTATAATCATACATGAATTCAAGTGGCACATCAACATCACAACAAGGACACACAACCAACCCATTTACCAATCCATCATCAATTTATTCACAAAGAGTCACTTCACACAAATCTCACATATAAGTAACACCAATGCCACTAAAGCTAACAAGCGAGCATACACCTAAACATGCATATATTATTAATACCATTGCCATACATTTAGAAAATAAACTTCTCTCCTAGCTCAAGAGAAGTATTCCTCGGGGTTGGATGCGTTGGATGATCCCGCCTCACAAGAATGGTCAACGCCTACATTTTTAATAAGCACAAGGCCACATCAAACATCATTCTGTAATTAAGTCAATGTCAACAACTAAGTCTCTTTTAGAGGCACATAAGTATATTCATGTATACAAGACTTAGTTATGTTTATGCCTAGGGATGGCAATATGGGATGGGCTCGCGGGTTAGCCCGTTTGGCCCATCAAAAAACGTGGCCGGCCCGACGGGCCTTTATTAAAATATATATTAATATGTTATATATATAATATTAATATTTGGTTGGTTGTAATTTTGATTATTTGATTTTAATGACTATTTATTGTTTCCATTTAATGAAATAAATTGGATTAATTATAAAAACTTTACTTTAGAAAAGTAAAATCTAATTTTTATTTCTAATTTTTCTTAAAAAATATTTAAAAATAGTTTAAAATAAAAAATAGCTTGTTTGATTCTCTTAAAAAATGGGTTGGCCATTTTGGCTCGTGGGCCACATAGAAAATAGGTCGAGCTAATATTTTTGACCCGTTTTCCTGTTCTGGCCCGACCCGTAAGCCTGTTTTGCCACCCCTATTTATGCCATTACGACCTTGGAGGTTTGGAATTTAAGTTATCCTTATCACACTTTTCCAATGTCCTAAGAATTTAAAATTCACTATTTGTAATTAGACAAAATTCAAAGAGTTATCCATTAGGCTCCCCAAAGCCTTAATTAAATTGTTCACCTCATCATTTTTCACTTTTAATAGTTTCTCTTTAGAAGGCATCAAGTTCTTCATCACTTAGCATTTCTAGTCAATTTTGTTCCTTATTACCTTAAGACAACTAATTGTCACTAATGGTCTTTAAATATTAAGGTATCTTATTATAAGTTTTTGGAACCACCATTTATTCATGATGACTTCCTATCATTACCAATAACTACAACTCATCTATAATTTTATTTCTTATTCACTAGTAACACTCTTAAAACCATGATCATATCTAATTTTAAATCATTACTTAAATTTTCTAATTCACTTACATGGCCAAGTCACCTATCACCACCAACAACTTTCTCTAAGTTTAACTAGTAGCCTTTTTATGCCTAATATGATCCAATAATATTTTCTAGACCAATAATCCATTCATTCCACCTTTAGGGTCCATGTTATTCATCCCATTCACTATCAACATTATATTTTTTTCCTATCTCTTTTTCTCAATGGCCAATCTAGTTCTTAAGCCACACTTATTAACACTTTCTCAATTCCATAATTATTCTCTTAAGTCCAAATATGCTTCACAAGACTATCTAATCTAATAACATGCCTAACTCTCATGAATCCACTTTGCCCTTCACTTAGTTCACTACACATTTTACTTTTTGTCAACCAATAATTACCCAACACTAATTCTAATTAATAACCTATGTCTAACAAGAGTTTTCAAGCTCATTAACAAGGTTAGCACATTCATGAGCCTATTCTTGTCACTTGTCATTTTTCCTACTTCAAGAGAAATTTTTAAAGCCTACCATCTACCTTATACTTTCTACCAACACCAAATAAATTCTAGAGTGTTACCTAAGGTCTCATAACTACATCAAAACCATCCTTAGGCCATTTAAAGTCCAAAACAAAATTCTTCCTTCAAATTAAAATAAGCCACCAAATTAATTTTGCACCTAATGCTATCCAAAACCAATTCATTTATTTCAACAACTACTAATTCAATTCTAATAACTATTTCACATCAACTTCAAGCCACAAAACAACTATTCAACAACAACAACAACAAATTCCCAATGGTCTCCTAACCTAGGTTTTTGGTTCCACATGCAATTTCCTAAATTTTTCCAACACTAACAACATAATCTCTAACACTTTATGCTACCACTTAAAAGTCCATCAAGGATTCTTAAACTTACCTCACTTATGTTTTAACCCAAAATCAACAGAGACAAAAAGGAGTGAAAAGGAGAAGCCCAAACTTCCAATGCACTAACAAGCTTCTCCAAAGTGCAAATGAATCCTCCTTGAACCTAAAATTTTGAATTTCATGGGGGAAATCAAAGAGTGAATTTCGGTTTTGGGCATGGGAGGAAGAGAAGAAGAACATGAATAGAAGAGGGGAAAGAGAAGGGAAAATGGAGCTTTAGGGGTCCAAGAGGCTTACCTTGACCTTTCCTTCAAAAGATTTCAAAGAAACCCCATGGAAGATGGAACCATTTCAACGCATATGGAGAGGAGAAGAGGAAGAGAACTTTTGACCACTTGGAGGAGGGAGATGCTGCTGGATGAAAATTGGAAGAGGAAAGGAGAGGGAAAATGTTTTTGCTCCTAGTGCAAAAAGATCCTATTGCCCTTCATTTAAATTTTTTGGCTCCAAGGCCCATTTTTTTGGCAAATTCATTATCTTGGGCTTGAAATGCTGATGGTAAATAGCCCACTAGAGAGTACACGACCAGCCCATTTGATTGGAGGAGATTTGTTGCATTTTGGCTAAAAAATGAAGCGTTTTAGCAGCTCAGGGCCCCTTTTTCATCTAATTAATTATCTACAAATTTTTCCGGGTTTATTTTTGTGTTTAACATAATTATTTTAGTGTTTTCTAATACTCAATATTCATTTTTGAGTTAGTGAGTTTTAAGGTCCAATTATGGCCCGTTTCCCGAATTGGTCGCTTTCCGACGTTAAACGACGTCGATAAATTTTGAATAATTCGTAATAAATTCAACAAATGCCCAAATTAATTTAGCTTCATTGTTGGGGCATAAATATTCATTTCTAATAATTATCTAATATATCTCTACCTGTTTAGTTCGTCTCCGTGCTCTATCCATACATCCTTCGTTGATTAAACGACGATAGTAATTACCGTATTCGTCGTATTAACTCAGGGGGTTCCCAATTAATTTTTTCTACATGATTGGGACCTTAAATAATTATTTCCTATTATATTCTATTTATTTCCTCTAATTAGTTAATTCTACATAAAATTCAGGATGTTACAGAAACAACAGGTATTAAATTTGTTGTCTGAAAAAACTTTTTACACTGGTTGCATAACAGGTGTAGAAGGCAGAAGCTATAGGTGTTAAATTTGCTATTTGACAGCACTTTAATTATGTAAGACTTTCATGTAAATTCAACTTCTACATTACCTAAAATCTATCAAATGAACTCCAAATCACACCAAATTTTGTAGGCAGTATATATAACCTAATTATGATATAATGAAAGTGGTCTCATTTCAAAATTCTATAAAATGAAAGAATTATGCCATAAAATCCATTTTGAGCAATTTGAAGCCAAATGACCATTCTAAAGCTATCAAACTTTATTGTTTTGGATTGAAACCAATGCATACATGCTTTAAATATAGTATATGACTTGTAGAACCAATCCAAATGTCTAAAAGCTCCTTGATTCAAAATATGGTCATCTAAGTTCCATGATTTCACCTATTTATGCATAAGAAAACTTTGTAGAACTATCTTAACTTCAATATATCATACATAGCAATTACCTACCCATTCAAGCATAATTACAAACAACAAATAGGTATCATTTAGATTCATAATAACTACACAAGACTTGCCCACCGTTGCCAAGCATATATTCCATAATTTCACATAAATCAACATAAGGCAACATGCCTATTTCATGACAACACATACATACATATATTACTACCACGTAATTCATCAATGAATACTCAATTTCATACAAGTTTCATCCCAATATACATAATACCATTTTAGGGGGGTTGAGCGATGGAAAATGGGTCTCGAGCCCTTTATAAAAATCACCGAATACAATATTAGGAACTTACTAAGATAAAAATTGGCTTGACTCAGACACTTGGGTATTCTCTTGGCCTAAACTAGTAAAGTATTTTCTAACAACTTAATGAACCTTCTACTCAATTAAATTATAATTAATTATTTTAGCTCTTAAATTCTTTTAAAAGGATATAACACAAGCATAATAAAGTAAAGACTAATATATTGCACGCATTAATGTTGGCAATTAAAATAAATTGCCTAGTTGATATTGAGATACTATGAGAAGAAAATATGAACACTCAAAGAGAAAAATTTAATCTCATTATAATATTTGTATAACAGGCACATTCAAGTTTCCTTAGCTTTGTTAAAAGTTAATACATAAACACACAACACTCAAATAAAGCTTGTTGAAGCTTTCTCTCAATCTTTTCTTCTCACTTTCTTCTTCACTCAAGGCATGCTAATAACAAAGGCAAGGTATCCTATTTATACTAAATTTTGATTTCACTTTTTCTAAGGAAAATTCAAGTTAAAACTTACTTCCTGAGTTAGCAAAATTCAAGTTGGATTTTACTTCCTAAGGTAGAAGAGTTCAAGTTGGATTTTGCTTCCTAAGGTAGAAGAGTTCTAGTTGAATTTTACCGCCTAGGGTAAAAAAGTTCTAATTGAATTTTGCTTCTTAAGGTAGAAGAGTTCAAGTTGAAATTTGCTTCCTAATCTTAATCACTAAGCTTGTAACAAATCAAATGGCCAAGTTTAATTTCTAACATCCTCCCTTAAACTTGGTTTCATCATCCCAAGCATATTCTTTAGCTTCAAGAATAAATTTGTTTTGAGTGGCTTTGTGAAAATATCTGCTACTTGATTTTCTGAAGCATAATACTCCATCATAATCTCTTTGTCTCTGATCAAGTCATGAATGTAGTGGTGCTTGATATCAATATGTTTGCTACGATCATGAAAGACTAGATTCTTTGTTAAAATAATTGTTGATTTGTTATCACAATATATTTTTGTTGGACCTTCTTGTTGATGTTGCAACTCACTTAATATTCTCTGCAACTAAACTGCTTGAGTAGCACAATTTGTTATTGTGATGTACTTTGCTTCTGCTGTTGATAGAGCAACTACTTGTTGTTTCTTGGTGACCAAGAAAATACACCTGTTCCAAGATAAAAAGCATAACCCGAAGTGCTTTTTTGAGTTTTAGTTTCACCAGCCCAATCACTATCTGTATATCCAATCAACTCTAGTTTGTTAGAACTTGAATACAAGATACCTTCATCAATTGTACCTTTAACATACCTCAAAATTCTCTTTGCAGCTTGCTAGTGAGATTGCCTTGGCGATTCCATAAATCTACTTATGAGCCCAACTTCATAAACTATGTCAGGTCTTGTTGTTGTCAAGTACCTGAGGCTTCCTTCTAGCATTCTGAAATTTGTTGAACTCACAAGATCACCGCCACTTTCTTTTCCAAGCTTTAATCTTTCTTCAATTGGTGTCAACATCGGTTTACATGCCTCCATCTTGAATTTCTTCAAAACATCTATTGCATATTTTTTTTAGAGATAAAAATCCCTTCATTTGTCTGTTTAACCTTAATGCCCAGAAAATAAGACATTAGGCTCATATCTGTCATCTCAAATTGAGAAGACATATTCTCCCTGAATTCAGCTAGAAATTTTGAATTATTGCCAGTGAAGATTAAATCATCCACGTACAAACAAACAATAATGATATCTCCAGTTTTTTTAACATATAATGCGTGCTCATATGGACTTCTATTAAAACCATTGCTCATGAAGTATGTATCAATACGTGTGTACCAAGCTCTAGGCGCTTGCTTTAATCCATATATAGCTTTCTTTAATTTGTAGACCCTGTCTTCATCTCCTTGTTGTTGATAACCTGGTGGTTGCTCAACATAAACTTTTTCTTCAAGTACACCATTCAAGAAAGCAGACTTGACATCCATTTGAGAAATCTTCCATTTATTTTGAGTAGCAAGGGAAAGTATCATGCGTACAGTGTCTAATCTAGAAATTAGAGCAAATACTTCAAAATAATCAATGCCAGGCTTTTGTTTGTACCCTTTTGCCACTAATTATGCTTTGAAACGATCAACCTCTCCATTTGGATTGTACTTTGTTTTGTACACCCACTTTACACCTATTGGCTTCTTTCCTTTTGGAAGTGTTGTTAACTCTCATATGTCATTCTTTTTAATTGCATGAATTTCTTCATCCATTGCTTTAATCCAGCAATCATCATTGACTGTTTCCCCATATGTTACTGGATCACAGTCTGCAAATAAGGCATAGTAAGTAACTTCTTCTGTATTTTCTGGATCATCATCGACGTCGGTCCCTTTGTGGATATCTTTGAGGTGGTGAATCTGGTATTGATTTAGCTGATGGTTCTTCAGCTTTATCATCTACTTCTCTATGTATAGTAACTGGTACAGGTAACAATTCTTTTTCTTTTTCTGACCAGTCCCATGCTTTATCTTCATCAAAAGTAATATCTCGACTAATAACTACCTTTTAGATTTCTGGATTATGCAACTTATAGGCTTTTGTATCTTCACTGTATCCTATAAAAATGCATTTTTTTTGCTTTGTCATCGAGCTTCTTCCTTAGTTGATCAGGAACATGTGCATAAGCAATACAACCAAAAACTTTCAAGTGACTAAGATTTGACTTTTTCCTACTCCAAGTTTCTTGTGGAGTTTTATCACAAACACTTTTGGCAGGACACCTATTTAATAAGTATACTGCACAGGCCACAACTTTGGCCCAAAAACTCTTCGGTAATTTTTTACAATGCAGCACGCTTCTCACCATATCCATTATTGTTCTGTTCTTCCTTTCTGTTACTCCATTTTGTTGAGGAGTGTATCTAGCAGTCATCTAATGTTTAACACCATGTTTCCTCAAGAAATCAACACAAACAATATATTCTATCCCCTATCAGTTCTCAAGGTTTTAAGAATATAACCACTCCATCTTTCAACATACGCCATAAAACTTTTGAGCGTATCACAAGCATCAAATTTATTTTCAGAAAATAAACCCACGTCTTTCTGCGAAAGTCATCAATGAAAGTAATAAAATATTTATTACCTCCATTAGATGGAATTTCCACATAGCATAAATCAGAGTACACAAGCTCAAGTGGTTTTGTGGCTCTCCAGGCACATCCTTTAGGAAAAGGATCTCGATGTTTCTTGCCAACTACACAAGCTTCACACAGTTGATCAGGAGCTTGGATGTCAGGCAAGCCAGTGACCCATTTTTTATTTGCAAGAAACTTGATGCTTTCAAAGTTGAAATGTCCAAGCCGCATGTGCCACAACCAGTTATCATCAATAGTTATTGCTTTGCAGCATAAACCAGCACCATACTTGATGTTTATAGGAAATAGACGATTCCTTGACATGTTTGTCATTGCTATCAAGCTCATCTCAACATCATTTATGGTGCAACCTTTCTTGTTGAATTTTAAGTCATAACCTTTTTCAGCAAGTTGACTAACGCTTAAAAGGTTCTGACATATACCAGGTGCGTAGAACACGTCAGAAATATAATTCAAAGATCCATTTTTCAATCTGATGGCAATCTTTCCTTTTCCCAAAACTTCAAGCTTTGAGTTATCACCAAGCTTGATTGTGGTGTGATAACTTTCATTTAAGTCAGAAAATAGCTCTTTCTTCCCGCTTAGATGATTGCTGCATCCTGTATCTAACAACCATTGGTTGTCATTTCTATCAGCTACTGCATGAGTTGTTGTAAGCACCACCTTCACACCTTCCTCACTTTCTGCAACTCGGGCATGACTTTCTCTAATATTCAATGTTTTAGCACGACATTCTCGGCTATAGTGACCAAACTTATTACAGTTATGGCACTGTATATGAGATTTGCATTTAGATTGAAAATGTTCGTACTTTTGGCATTTATGACATTGAATATTAGATTTATCATGAAATGGTCTATTACCTCATGTGGCTTGATTTGAATCAGATTGCGGATTCCTCCCTCTTCCTTTGAAATTCTGATCCCTTTGATGGTAGTTGGTCCTTCTTTGCACAGGTCCCTCGTTTCTGACATTTGTTTGAGCTTTTAATGCTTGCTCAATTGTCCCACTTAACCTTTCGTTCATCCGCATCTTACGTGACTCTAAAGATGCTTGCAAATCATTTAGAGTCATTGTGTTTAGATCTTTTGCTTCTTCAATAGCTGTTACTATGTAATCAAAACGAGTTGACAACATACATAAAACTTTCTCCATGATTTCTTTCTCCTTTATATCATCTCCATTATTTTTCATTTCTTTGACAAGCTTGTCCATTCGTGAAAAATAATCATGGATGCTTTCTTCTCTTCCTTGTTCCATCAGCTCGAACTGACATTTCAAGCCTTGCAACCTCGCTCTTTTGACTGGATCAGCACCTTCATATGTTTTGAGTAAAATTTCCCAAGCCTCTTTTTGCTGTTTTAGCATGGAAAATTTTCTCAAGAACAAACAGCTCCACAGATTGACAGATTAGAAATAAGGCTTTTTCATTAATTAGACGATTTTTCTCTACTTGTTGCATATTAGCTTTTCCTTTGTCTTCTTTAGTTGGTTCAGCAAAACCATCTTTAATGATTTCACCATAACCATTGGTTTTTAAGCATAGCTCCATGAGGCGTTTCTACATGGCAAAATTTGATCTGCCATCAAACTTGAAAATAGTTGTTTGTACTTGTTGAACTTGACTTGCTCCCGTGCTGGAACTTGATGCCATTTTGACACAACAAGCTCTGATACCAGATGTTGGCAATTAGAATAAATTGCCTAGTTAATATTGAGATACTATAAGAAGAAAATATGAACACTCAAAGAGCAAAATTTAATCTCACTATAATATTTGTATAACAGGCACACTCAAGTTTCTTTAACTTTGTTAAAAGCTAATACATAAACACACAAAACTCAAATAAAGCTTGTTGAAGCTTTCTCTCAATCTTTTCTTCTAACTTTCTTCTTCACTCAAGGCATGCTAATAACTAAGGCAAGGTATCTTATTTATACTAAATTTTGATATCACTTTTTCTAAGGAAAATTCAAGTTAAAACTTACTTCCTAAGTTAGCAAAATTCAAGTTGGATTTTGCTTCCTAAGGTAGAAGAGTTCAAGTTGGATTTTGCTTCTTAAGGTAGAAGAGTTCTAGTTGAATTTTACTTCCTAGGGTAAAAGAGTTCTAATTGAATTTTGCTTCTTGAGGTAGAAAAGTTTAAGTTGAAATTTGCTTCCTAATCTTAATCACTAACTTCTAGCAAATCAAATGGCCAAGTTTAATTTCTAACAATTAAAATAATACTCTTGACCTCAGGGGCCAAACACACAAAAATAAGGGCTGTTACAGAACTGATCATGAAAAATGGTTTTTTCATGGTTTTGATTTTTTGGTTTTCGTTTGATTGGTTTCAATTATTTTTAGATCGGTTGAACAGTTTTTAACAGTTCGGGTTGGTTGATAAATACTCTTGCTTTTCATGACGCTTATCCCCTCATATGATCAATTCTCTTTGATTAAAGATCAAATGTGTCTTGCCCCTAAATCGATATTTTACAGCCACTATTATTGTAATACACTGCCAAATATTGCTCCTTTCCCCAGTTGGGGTAAGTCTTGATTACAGGGAATCGAACCTTAAAATTGCTATAAAAATATTTGTAACGCCGTCTAATGGCCCAGGAAAAAAGACATCCCTAATTGTTTGATCCCCAAGCACAAAGGGAAATAGCCAAAATGAGCTATTAAGTTTAAAAAATAAATTTAAATAAACATGATAACTTAACCTTTTGGTAATGATGCAATAAGTTTACTTAAACGAATCTAAAAGTATTCTCTAATCCAAAGTTGTAAACAACCTTTAAAAGATCATTAAAGTGGACATTACATCTTATAACAAAGCTTTTTTATTTATTTATGTATACAATATAATTTAAATCTTTTACAATATAATTAAAGCATTCAATTCAAGTACATGTCACATATGTCGAAAGGATTTTTACTGGAAAAAAAGGTTTAAGCGCTCGGAGAATTAAATTAGTAAAAAAAGTAACTACCCGTTTGGGCAAAAAAATTACCTCTAGTACAACACCAAAATTTACTACTTTATACGGATATAGATAAAATGTATAAAGTAATTCAATAAGTCATAATAATAGCTTATCGAAAAAAAAAATAGTCATATTAATAAAGACTCACAATATGATCAATGACGGTATATTAATTGTTTATACAACCAAATTGTTTAATAGTTTAGTGCATCTCATTTAAAAAAACATGTACAAAAGGGTAAATATTCTAGGATATTTTTCCTACCTCGTCCAACGAATGGATTAGACTAAGTTAACCCACAGGTTTGATTTTTAAAAATATTATTAAACAATATTCAAAATTGAAAAATATAAATTTGATTTTTAATAAAATTTTAATTCTTTAATATTTTTTGATACATAATTTTTAAAAAATCATGTATCTTGTAGCTGTAAATTGATTCCTCTTATAGTGGTGGAGTTATTTCAATTCTTAAAAGAACAAATAACAAATTCGCAGCAACCATGGTAGAGGATCATTATTTGCGCTCCTAATTTCCTTTTTTTTTTTTTGGTCATTCTCTCGAATTTGTTTCCATTATTTGCTGTTTGAATCACTATGTAGGAGACATCTGGTGGCCCAATCCATAGTAAAAGCCCAGAAATGAGAGGCTGGATCGCCCCAAATTGGGCCAAGGCTCAATAACCTAGCGACCTGAAACAAAATTGGCAGTTACATTTTAAGCCCCATGTCCATATCAAATCAGCACTCGTGTTCTTCTACATGTCAATAGTAATGCACAATTGGCAATTGGCAGTTCAGTATCCTAATCATTATCAGCCTAGACTAATTCAGCCTAAGGAAGGATATTTTCTTGCTGCTTTTTATGGTAAGGCTTCTATTGTAATCAATGTATTATTGAAACAAATTTATCATTTGATTATGTGTGTGTGTGGATCCCAAAAAACAAAAATCAAGTCCCCATCATATTGCATGTAGATTAATGTGGTATTTTAACTTAACCTAATGTATCGAATTCGAGTCTCGCTGGAAATGCATTTCTATTAAAACTCGACTGAAATAACTTTGTTGCCTATGGTCATATAAGCTCGAACTCGAATAGAGCATGAATACAAAATTCAAACTATTTGGTTGGCTCTATAGATATAATAAGTTAATGCATATTGATGGTACCACTGTTTACCTTGTGTTACCCATATTCTATGATTAGTTTGAGACAGTATATAATGGTAATAAAGAAATTCGGGCTAATGATTGTCATGAATAATGTTATATATATATAATGAGGATGAGACAATGAAAATTGGTGAAGAAAGGAGGGAACAAAACGATAAAAATGGCGTTTAATGTGTGCAGGAATTCACCACCACAGCTAAGATTGAAGAAGATAATTAACAGGAAGTGACCCAAAGAACCTTTATGGGGACATAAGTTTTGTCCATTACCATGCTGGTGGGAAACATTATTATTATCAGATTCTCACTCTTTCTAACACCCGGTCCCCACTATAATCACAATTATATAGTTTCCATTTTTTCCATTATTGTTGGTGACATAAATAACCGCACGCTTACCCTGGACTCCAGTGTTGCCTAGCTTGTTTTTTTTTTTATAATAAAGGTATCTATCTTCATTTTGGCGATCTTATTTATTATGATGAGACTAACTTTATCGATATGAATATTTTTTATCTTCATGACTTGAACTCTAGACATTTTTTTAAGGGGAATAAAACATTTGGTGGCAGCCATTAGAGATAGGAGTAAGTCATATTGTCCATAAGAGGTCTAATATATTTAAGGTTTAATTTGATTCACATATTTAGTATTTAAATCAAGTTAAGACTTTTTAAAAATATCATTTAATCAAATAGGTCAAGTTTAGACTTTTGAAAATTTTTTTTAGCTAATCGGACCAACCTATTTTATGCTTTTATATATAATTTTATAAAAAAATATAAATTATAATAAATTGTAATTTCTATGAATTATGCTTTATAAAATTAAAATTTGTTAAAATCATCTAAAAATTGATAATTAAATGTATATTGCATGTAAGTCATTAGCCTTTTTAAAATATATTGGTTTGTTTAAAATAGACTTGTTGATCTATTTAATATTATCTTTATCCCTAAATATAAAACCTTTTTGATAATTTTTTCCCTTAATATATAAAACCCTCTTTCAAATTTCTATATCATTAGTTATTTTTAGACTAAAATACCTCTACGAAATAAATAACTCTTATTAGAGTTTAAAAATATAATAAATGAATTACATTGTTTGAAATATTTATTTCTCTTATTATAATTGGTTGACACAGATTAATTTATCTCTTTATTGACTTTGTCTTTTCATATAGAATGCAAGTCATTAATTATTATAGAGAGAATGAGTAGAGATGTAAAATTGTATTCCTAATAATCCAATAATCTGAAAAAGAAAATGTTAATCTCTTAATTATTGCCATTAAGGTGTTGGATACGAAAACGTATTTTTAATTTATTATTTGGTGAATGTCAATTTCGGTCTTCGAATCCATCAGATTGAAAAGAATGTAATTTTTCTTGTAATGTTTGGATGCCTCACCTTTCAATTATCAATAATAATTTGCAAGTGAGCGTAAGTTACTCTTTTTTTTTCCTTCTCTCTCTAATGTGTCCACTTGTGAATGTTCGTAATTTTGAAGTTATATATATATACCTGATTTAGCTCATTATTGTGTAGAAAGTGACGAGTTTGGTGTATGGAGTATCCTCTCGCCTTCACATGAGCTGGATATGTAAGTGTGAGTTCTAAAGCTTTCAAAAGAATGGACCACCAATTAAAGGGAGAGAGACAAAGGGGGAAAGGGATAGGGTCCCTAAGGGTCCGTTTGGTTACTTCGTTGGGGTAACCTGGTTGAGAAAACTGGGGTTTTGTAAACTGGGGTTGAGAAAACTGGGGTTTTGTAAACTGAGTTGTGTTTGGTTGTTGATAAGGTTGGGTTGGGTAAAAGTGGGTTGAGAAGTAGTAATTGTGTTTGGTTGGAAAAAAAATTAGGTTGGGTAAATGGTGGTTTGTATAGAAATTACCAAAAAGGGTATTTAGTAAAAAATGTATTGAATATGTATATATTAATAATATAAATAGATATTATGTCAAAATTAGTATATATTTATATTTATGTAATATTATGTATAATTGGATTTTTTTAAGAAAATCAAATTTTTTTAATAAAATGGCCTATTATTTTTTACCAAAAAGGGTATTATTTTTTTAACAAGTTAGTTGCAATTTATATGTATATTTATATATATTAATATTATATGTATAAATTAAAAGTTATATATATTAAATTTAATTATACATATCGTCCACACGTGTTGGTTTAGATACGTAATATTAACCGATCGACCAAATTAAATTTAACATATCTACAATAAAAAAATAAATACATTTAATTATAAATTACATAATTAAACAACAAATACAAAAATTTAACTCAGAATAATTATATTAAACATTACATTATTAATTTAAAACAAAAATCTTAATTTTCCAAAAAAAAAGTTACAATGCACCTACTGTACAGAGGTACACCAATGCTCCATCTTCCTCCACAAACCCCACCCCATCTGCACACCACTGCCCACTTCCTCCACAAACCCCACTCCATCTTCCTCCACAAACCGTTAACCCACAACCCCATGCACCTCCACCACCATCCATCCATCACCGTCACCGACCACCCACACCCACCACCACGAAATTCCCTTCCCAACGGCCTCACCAACAAACCCATAGCCCCTCCCACGCCCACCACCCATCAACCCCAAAAACCCCTTCCCACACCCATACCCACACCCACCCACGGCTTGTCTCCACTCACCAATTCACCCCACCACCACCTCGCTCACCCACCCACGCACAACATCAGCCACCCATCCACCAACCTCGCTCAGCCACCCACGCACAACCTCAGAGACCCATCCATACGGTCACCACCGCCACAACCCGACCCCCCCACCCACAGAAACAGCAACGACCACCCACTCAAAACCCAACCCCCACCCACAGAAACCAACATAAATCCAGAAAAATACACAACACAGAGAAATGGAGAAGAAGACGATTGTGGTAAACCCCACCAGCCACAGCAAAAAATCCAAGAAAATTGAAGAAGAAGAACGGTTACCTACGAAGCCAAGGGCATAGGCGACTTTTCGCCAAACGCCGTTGCCAGGAGGACACCCATAGCTGCCTTTTACAAACGGAGCAACACGCACGCCGATGCAACTGCCAACGGAGGTTTTGGGGACGGAACGGAGGAGATGGAACATCCAAACGTAAACCAACGGAGAAAAAACGTCGTTGGGTTAACTTAACTCCGTTTGCATTTATAACCAAACACACACTAATTCTCTCAAGTTGTTTCCGTTTCCTGTACTTTCCAATGATTGTCACCAGAACTACTCATATTAATCCATCATCATCAATGTACATAGGTTATGGTTAATAATAGAATAAACAGTGAATTTATTCCTTCTAATGAAAATCAAGTTATCATATGTTTGATATGCAATTAGATAAACAGAGTTATGACAATGGAAAAATCTAAAGGTTAATATTGATTCTTTATACCGTTTGAAAAAGTCAAAACTCCGTTTGACGTAAAATTTTTTCTTAGTTTAACCAACCCAACAAGAAACCAAAAGAGGCCTTAATCCTTCAAATTTCATGAAAATTAAATTGGTTTTTCTTAATCATTAATTTGGTTATCATATTACACACTAATTTTAACTATTTTATATGTAAAGAAACTTTTAATGACTAATATAATCAAATTAATTATTGGAGAATCAATTTAATAGTCCCATCTTTAAAACTTTATTTTAAACAACTAAATTGACTATTTACTCTTAATACTCCACAGTAAGTTATATATATATATATATATATATATATATATATATATATATATAACGTAACTAATGAGAATAAAGAAAAAATGAAAACAATTAATTATGATAATTTAGATTTAACTAAAGAATAAGATTAATTTAAATTTAAAATACTATCATGTACTACTTTATATCTTATCAAAGTTGATATCTTATATCTTGTTTTTTAAAAAATTTATGTATAATTTGATATATATTATTTGATGTAATATTTTTATATAATTTAATATCTTTATTGCTGCATAAAATTAAATCATACACAGTAAAAAAGCAAGAGCATGTGACACTTCATATTTAGAATTAAATCATGCTTATTGTTATTTACTTTTTCTTTCCTTTCAAAATCACCATAGTTATAAAAATACTTCTCCCATGAAAGATAAGATGATAATAATTTATGAAATTAAGATATTAAACATATGAAATAAGAGAAATAAGTAACATAAATAACTAGAATTTGTATTTTGATAAAAAAAAATTGTTTAATATGACTATATGGTATAATTTAATATTCACAGTATAATTTAATATTATTTAATATCTTATCAAAGTTGATATCTTATATCTTGTTTAAAAAAATTGATATCTTATATATTACTTGATATCTACTATTCAATTTAATATTCTTTATACAACTTAATATTTTCCTTACTGCACAAAATTAAATCTATGAACAATAAAAAATAAGAGCATGCGACACTTTCTGATCCGGTCTGGATACCGGCCCTAAGACTAAGAGATCATTATCTTAGCCGGCCTAGAGTTCAATCGGTATAACAGGACAATGATCCAGTCGGTAAAAATACTAGCTGTCCTAGACATCAACCGGTATCACAGAATACCGACCCGGTCTGCAACTGTATGATGTAACAGGTCATCCGAAGTAGTGTCTGAGACATCGGATACCTCATCCGTTCTCATTTCACCCATCACTTATGACCAACTGCCTCAATCATTTCGAGAGGTTGATCTAGACCGATCAACCGGTTTCTATCATATCACATGCAACCGGTGTCATCGGTATACATCCGGACTGTAATTCCGAGTCAGGAGTTTTCCCAGTACCGGTTAGTCCAGGATAACACCATGCACACCGGATAATATACATATCACCCGACAGAAGACGATGGGCATTGCTACAGGGACCGATCAATAATTCCCCACACTACGAGCCAAACTCTGCTCCAGGGAATGATCAACTTGTCCCCTAAGTCTAGCCCATACTCCCTACGCTCAATATAAAATAGCCACTTGCCTCAATCATGCTGGTGAGTGCGTATTAAATAATAATATACTTGTATAATGAAGGTTAGTGGTTCCCCACTAACGAGTCCTCGTATATCGAGCCAATCAGGAATAAGAACTCACTTCAGTTTACTGGAGAGGGGTTCCCAGTTTTGGCTTTTCTCCCTAATCTGGATCCCATTGAGTGATCCCTTACATTCCATACTTGGAATATATTACTGACTTGAGCGTCGGAGAATCTTCACAGGTGACACCACCTTTCGCCCACACCAACGCATGAGGTCAGTGTGAAGGACCTCCAAGACGCCAAGACCGGTCTCTTCATCCAGATACACCAGATACACATACCGGATATTCACAGAACGGGCTTTCAGACATATACTTTTCTCACTACTTGTGACTGGCCCGACACCGGATCTCTTGGACTTCGGTTCAGGACAGAACATTGGCACGCCCAGTGGGACACGCTAAAGTTATTCCCACCTCTCGTTTACAAAGCCTTGTCTTGCATCATGGAAGGCGATGGGAGAAACCGACCAGATGGGCACGTGGAAGACGTCACTGCCCAAGAACAACCAACGAACAGACGCTTGACTTTCGAGTTGCCTGTAGAAAGTTCAAGAAGGATGGTGCAGGTGTCTGCACTAGATCCAAGGGATGAGGTGATACGAAAGTTGATGGAGGAACTGATGGAATTGAAGCGTGAAAGAAAGAGCATGGAAGAGATAGCCATGTCTCAGACCAAGGGGACACATCACACAACCGAGGGAGAAAAGTCCTCAACCCCCCAGTATTCAAACATCCCAACGTTTGAAGGGAAGGAACAGACCCACGATTCTGATGAGAGAGTTGCTAAAGGGAAGAGGAAGCTGATGACAGCCTCTTCGGTAATTTATAAGCTCACAGTCCCTTTTTCAAGGAGACTTATGAGTGTACACATCCCTAAGCACCTGCAGACTACTCAACCTCTTTTTATCGAAAAATACAGTGGTGAAACTGACCCTACTAAGCATCTTGATGCTTATGCATTTGAAGCCATGTACCTGGGGGCAGATAAAGATGTCATGTGCAAGATATTCCCTCGGACTCTTGTTGATGATGCCCTTAGGTGGTTCAAGGGGCTACCATCAGGTTCCATTAACTCATGGGAAGAAATGGCAACAGCGTTTGTGGACCACTTTGTCGTTTCCAGTGATATTCCCAGAACATCTCATACTTTGGCCCAGATTAGGCAGGGGGAACATGAAACTCTCAAGGACTTCTTGAAGAGGTTTTACAAGGAAGCAGCTGTTGTTCTAAACTTGGCAGAGGCGCTACAGTTTCACATTGTGATAGAAGCTTTGCAACCGAGCTCTACTTTCGCCCTGTCGTTGGCGAAAAGTCCTCCGGCGAGTTTTGAAGAATTCAGGAGGAAAACATCCAAGTATGTGGGCATTGAAATGCACTTGGAAGCAACAGCGGCGAGAGGGAAATCCCCAATGCCACAACAACGGAGAGATAAGGACAGGCCCCGATCGGAACGCATGGAGAGACCGTTCCGGGGCAACATCTTTGATAATCCTGTACCTCCGAGTCAGGAAGAATGGGTAAATGCATTTAGCAATTATGCAATTATGCACCGTTAAATTCTAAGCGGTCACAGATTCTGAGAGAGATCGGATGGCCAACGCTTACTACATATGGGGTCAGGAAGCCGCCCCAGCTGCGCAAACATGGTGACCCTCGGAAATACTATGAATTCCATGAGCAAAAGGGCCACTCGGCAAATGAATGTCAAGCCTTGAAAAATACCGTTGAGACCCTGATCCGAGAGGGTAAGCTTAAGCAGTACCTTTTCAAAGAAAGGTCTTTCAATGAATCAGACCGGACTGAGAAAAGGGGGAGGGACTACGAGGAAGGCGATAATGATCATCCCACTCCGATCAGAAGATTTACTGCTTCTAAAAAGCAAAAGGGAGTTATGATGGGTGAGCCTGCACAGCAAAATGTTATGCCCTAACAACAACATCAGGGCCGACGAGAGGTCATTGATTAGGGAACAGGCCATCAAAGTCAAAAAATGCCTTTCGCTATTACAGCTAGTCGGTAAGACGGTGTGCACTCTTTCCTTACTTGAGTTTTTCCGATCGGATTTTACCAAGAAGGTTTAACGAGGCATAACCCCGACTCGGCTCTCTTTCTCTCTTGTAATTCATAATGAAATATTCTATATGTTCACCCATTGTCTTTATGATTTTATTCGATACACAACACTGTTGTGACAAGATACTTTCAGGAAGGACGATCCTAACAACGTATCTGTTGTTAGTGATGAGCCTCTTCGAAGGTACAAAGGGGTGGACCATAATTTGAAGGCTCGGATTGTAGGATTAAACCGAACTCCGAGTACGACTAGTAGGTTTGGCCGAACGTTGGTGAAGAATGGTGAATGGGTAAAATCCAACACCGATTGAAGGCTTGGGCGTAGTAAGCTGTACCTTCTTCAAGGTCACGCTGAACCCCGAGTAACGGGTGCAGTAGGTTTAGGATTAGCCCTGATCTGAACCCCGCTTCGAAGGCTCGGATTGTAGGATTAAATCGAACTCTGAGTACGACTAGTAGGTTTGACCGAACGTCGGTGAAGAATGGTGAATGGGTAAAATCCAACACTGATTGAAGGCTTAGGCGTAGTAAGCTGGTCCCTTTTTCAGGTCACGCTAAACCCCGAGTATGGTGAATGGGTAAAATCCAACATCGAGTGAAGAAAAATGGTGAATAGGTAAAATCCAACACCGATTGAAGGCTTGGGCGCAGTAAGCTGTACCTTCTTCAAGGCCACGCTGAACCCCGAGTAACGGGCGCATCAGGTTCAGGATTAGCCCTGATCTGAACCCCGTGTCGAAGGCTCGGATTGTAGGATTAAACCGAACTCCGAGTACGACTAGTAGGTTTGGTCGAACGTCGGTGAAGAATGGTGAATGGGTAAAATTCAACACCGATTGAAGGCTTGGGCGCAGTAAGCTAGACCTTCTTCAAGGCCACGCTGAACCCCGAGTAACGGGCGCAGTAGGTTCAGGATTAGCCCTGATCTGAACCCCGTGTCGAAGGCTCGGATTGTAGGATTAAACCGAACTCCGAGTATGACTAGTAGGTTTGGCCGAACGTTGGTGAAGGCTTGGGCGTAGTAAGCTGGGTGAAGCTTTTTCTTCAGGACCACACTGAACCCTGAGTAGATTAAAGACGACCGGTGAATAGGTAAAATCTAACACTGAGTGAAGAAAAACGATGAATAAGTAAAATCCAACACCGAGTAAAGAAGAACGGTTAGTAGGATTAAACTGAACGCCATTGAAGACGGGTTGTAGGATCAAACCGAACCCCAATCGAAGGCTTGAATTGCAGGATTTTACCGAACCTCAAAAAATGGATTGTAGGATTAAACCGAACTCCAATCATGACTAGTAGGTTTGGCCGAATGATTGAAGAAGAATCAATCGTCATCCTTATTAGTAAATTTGTCCAGAAGTACTTCCCCTAGGAATTCCTCACTCGGAAATACTTTCCCTTGGAATTTCTTACTCGGAAACACTTTAAATTCGAAGTCAGACTCGAATTATTCACTCGGGAATATATCTATCCGAAACATACTCATTTAAAGTGAGCCTTTCTCTGTCCAGAAGTACTCTCCCTGGAAAAAATTTACTCGGTATGTCCCAATCGGTGCCATACGACTCGGAAGTCGGGATACTTGACGCTATTCCATTTGGAAATGTCTCACTAGGTGCCTTCTCACTCGGAAGTATCACACTCAGAGATACCCCACTTGGGAAATGTAACATCCCTAATGTTTTGATAATAGAAAATAAATTAGAAATGAGTAAATTATTATTTGGCTTATAATAAAAATGGTATATGAAATGTTAAGCGGGGAAAAGGAGTTTTAAATGAAATTTTAAGGAAAATGGCATCAGGACCCTGACGCGTAGCGTGGCTGGGACGCGTAGCGTCAGGTGCGATTTAGTGAGCTGACGCGTAGTGCCAGCGCCGCAATCTGTGTTATAACAGGGTCATACAGAACAGAACCTGTAAACCCTTTCTTTCATTTTCTCTCTTCTCTGAGGCGATTTGGCTAGGGTTTTGAGGGAAACTTGGATTCTTGGTGGTTTTAGGCAATTTGGAACCAAGGTAAGGAATCTAGGGCCTCTAATCTTTAGTTTCTTCTCCTTCCTTTCATGAAATCCAAGTTTGCATGTGATGATTGGTGTTTTGATTCTAAGTTTCAGTGGCTTGTGAAGCTTGGGTAATGAGTTTGGAAGTATAAGGAAGGTAACGTACTAACTAGTTTGATGTTTCGGTGACCGTAGGTGCCGGAACGAGCGTTAGGCAAGCGATCGACGAAGTGGACGTCGGAAGCGAAAGAGGAACGGTGAATCCAGCGGCGGTAGGACGCTATCTACCCCTTGAGCAAACTGTCGAAGCTCGAAATAGAGGTAAGGGGGGTGTTCGGGTCATAATTAATTAGAATTGATATGAAAATAGATTATGAGAAGTTCAAGAATTTAGTAAGAGTTGTCATAAATAATATAAAGTAACTAAATATAGTAGTTGTGAATGTATGAGTATGTGGAGTGAGATTAAATGGTTGAATATGAAAGAAATATGTTGATTGAATTAATTATATAATGAAATAAAGATTGGAATGACGAAAGTAAAAGATATGTGTAATATTTCCACTTTGAGTGGTGTATGTATATATGATTATGAATAAGAATATGGAATTTTGGATTATTGATGATATATGCAATAGCATTGTATGGAGGGGTTTGACAAGTCGGTCGCCCTGTATTACGAGCACATGCCAGTTTCTGGTAGTTGCACATGTGGTTTGTTGATGATATGTTATGATTATGAGATCTGATATGTGAATATGTGGTATGGGATGGCCAACGGTATGTGTACACCTCACTTTTTGGCTCCCGTGGTCTTTGTGCCCAGTTGAGCTACCCAGTGGTCAAGTCGGACCCAGTGGTTGAGGTGGAGAGCCAAGTCGGGCTCGATGAACCAAGTCGGGTTCACGGGATGTCAAGTCGGACTCCCAGCTGAAGGCCAGTCCTTTAGTATCCGGATACTAGGCGTCAAATTGCATGAGAGTCAGTTGTGACATATGTGAATCTTATATTGATTGATGATGGAAAATGAATTATGAATTGAAAGTATGGCTTGAATAAGTTAAAGATTGATATGTATGTGTGTATTTATATCGACATGGATAAGTGCAGGAAATCGAAAGAGATTATGTAATAACAAAGAGTAGTAGGTATTGTTAAATTTAATATTTCGTTCTATATTAATTATGATATTCCAAATACTCACCCTTGCTGTTGTTCAATTTTAGTGACCAATGACAGGGAGGATGCTAATGCTGCGGAGGTGCGCCAAGAGGAAGGTTGATGCCAAGGAATGGAGATGTATATAATAAATGTAATGTGTGAGTGTATGTGTGTAAGTGTGTAAGTGTGTAATATATTACTATAGTGGGTGATAGATGATAAAGTATGTGTGATGAACTTGCCATGATTATACATGTTGTGGTTTGATGACTTATTGCTGATGATGAATTATGGCACGGAGCCAAGGATGTGTGAATGTTGAATGCCATAGGCAGGTTGTATTGATGCATGATTGGTGTATGTGCTATGTGAATGATGTTGGTTGAGGGATAAGATTAATTTAGCAAATTATGCATATAGTGATTTTATGAATTTAAAGGAACTGGATAGGTGAGTTGGAAATTCAAAGGGTTACATAATCCCCGAAATGCATCAATAGGTTCCTTAGGATATTTAGAAGTTTTATATTAGCCTTAGGTCATTTGGAACCCATTTAGGTTGTTTAGTGTCAAGGTGTTGCACCTATTTGAATTAAACTGCGTTTTGTGTTAACCTGTACATATGTTGGAATTTTGGCGAACGGATAGCGCCAACAGTTTCGAAATGGGAAAAACAGGTGGCCCGTGAAGTTTCGTGGCAATTGGATCTAAAATGGGCCAATTGGGTAGATTAAAAGTTGGTAAAATGGTTTAAATGTGTAACAGCATCAGGTGCTGTCACTGTCATGCCCACGCTACGCGTGAGGCTAGCGCGTAGCGTGAGGTGCGCAGCAGAGGGCTGACGCTACGCGTGGGACTGGCGCGCAGCGTTAGGCCCCTGTTTCATATTTTTGGTTTTTTTTCTAAATTAATAGAACTTTAAGGTTTTATCAAGTTATATAATTATTATTTGAGCATGTTTAGGGAGAATAAATATTATTTCGAAATAAGAACTAATTATACTTAATTAAACATGAAAAATTTATTGTGAAAATTAATTAAACAGATATAAATAAAGGTAAATTGACGTAGGACGTCACAGGTGGTATCAGAGCGGTTCTTTCTAGTGCCGGGAAAATGGGCAGAGTTAGGGGATTGTTTGAGTCCTATATCAGGCTGTTTTGTATTTATTGCATTATGCTTGTGATTGTTTACGTATTAACAGGTTGACTTGACATCATTCTCTTAGCACTCCGGGCAGCATCTTATTATGTGTTTATACATGAGGTAATTTTTGTACTCCCTGGTCAATTATTGGGTATTAATGGTAATGTGTTTTGGGATATTATAGAACTAAAATATGACGGAAGGAAGTAGTTCTGGTGGTGGTGATGACTTCTTTGAGAGGTTTTCTCAAATGATGAGGAGGACTGATTATGGTCCCACCCTTGATAAATTCTTGAAGAGGAATCCACCTATTTACAAAGGAGGACATGATTATAATGGGGCGCATATGTGGCTGCGTGACATTGAGCAAACATTTGAATACTTTGAATGCTCTGAAGAACAGAAAGTGCAATTTACTACTTATCAATTGAAGGATGAGGCTCGTGTATGGTGGTTAAGGACTAGAATTCAGATGAATGCTGCGAGTGAACCATTAATGTGGATAAATTTCAAGAGGAGATTTCTTGCTAAATACTTTCCAGATAATTATAAAATCTGCAAGGAGATGGAATTCCTAAAACTTGAGCAAGGTAGGATGTCAGTGGCAGAATACACATCGCAGTTTGATGAACTATATGATTTCTATCATCCTTTCTCTCTTGAAGGAACCGAAGGTAGTAAGTGTGCAAAGTATGAATCCGGGCTAAGAATTGAACTCCGAAGTGTCATTGTTCCTATGGAGATCCGTGACTATCCTACTCTGGTAAATAAGGCCAGACTTGCTGAGGAAGTGCAGTTACAGAGAGCGTCCCAATCAAGGGACAAGAGACCATTGAAGGCTAAAGGATTCAGTTTTAAAATGATGGGTCAGTTTTTCCATGGTAGAAAGTCTTCTGCTACATCTTCTTCTTCTTCTGGACGTGGATCTACTGGTCGTTCTGGTGGTCGTGCTTGTTATAATTGTGGTCAGGAAGGTCATTTCTCTAGACATTGTCCTACAAATCAAACTGTTTGTTTCCAGTGTAGACAACCTGGACACCTAAGGCCCGACTGTCCCCTGAGGCAGCAGCATGGAGGACGTGGTAATCGGGCAAGTGCTTCTATGGTTCGTGGTGGGAATTTTCAACGTGGAGGCCGAGGCGGTGGTAGCCGTGGAGGCCAACACCCTCGGCGATCTGATGCTCAGTCCAGTGGTACTCAGAATGTTATGGCTGAACGTGTGTTTGCTTTTAATGCTTCTGAAGTTGCAAGAAACGATAATCTGGTACAGGGTAAGTGTCTTATCCATGGCTATCTTGTAAATGTTATTTATGACTCTGGTGCAACCCACTCTTTTATTTCTGAGAGTTGTGTTCGGCGGCTTGGTTTGCCGGTGGTATTAATGGAGAATGCTCTTAATGTCTCCACTCCTACTGGTTCTACATTTCGAGCAACTACTATGTGTAAGGAATTACCTATACAAGTAGAGGACCGATCTTTCCTGGTGAATTTAATATGTATGCCATTGAAGAATTTAGATGTTATTCTGGGTCTTGACTGGTTGTCTGTTAACCATGTTATAGTGGACTGTTACCGCAAGACTATAATTTTCTCTCAGGAATTAGACATTAAAAATGTGGTGAGTGATGTTTCTGTAATTTATGTTATTCTGTTAGCTTTAGAGGGGCGGTATAATCTTAAACCTGCAGATATTCCAGTGGTATGTGATTTCCCTGATGTATTCCCGGAAGACATTCCGGAATTGCCTCCAAACAGGGAGATTGATTTTGCTATTGATTTAGTTCTCGGGGCAGAACCTGTGTCCCGTACACCTTATAGAATGTCTTCAGTGGAGTTGGCTGAAGTAAAGAAACAAGTAAATGAGTTGTTAAACAAGGGGTTTATCTGACCGAGTGCTTCCCCTTGGGGCGCTCCGGTGTTGTTGGTGAAAAAGAAGGACGGCAGTATGAGAGTGTGTATTGACTATCGACAATTGAATAGATTGACGGTTAAGAATAAATATCTTTTACCACGAATTGATGATTTGTTAGATCAGTTGCGAGGTGCTGTGGTGTTTTCTAAGATCGATTTGAGATCTGGATATCATCAAATTAGAGTGAAGTCGGAAGATATTCTGAAGACGGCGTTCCGGACTCGATATGGACATTTTGAGTATGTTGTAATGCCTTTCGGAGTAACCAATGCTCCAACTATCTTTATGGATTATATCAATCGGATTTTCCAACCTTACTTGGATCAATTTGTCGTGGTGTTTATTGATGACATTCTAGTATATTCAAATTCTATTGAAGAGCATGCACAACATCTTCAAATTGTTTTACAGGTTCTACGTGAAAAGAAGTTGTATGCTAAATTGTCGAATTGTGATTTCTGGGAAGCAAGTGTGAAATTTTTGGGGCATGTAATCTCTTGTGATGGTGTGTCTATTGATCCATCCAAGATTGAAGCAGTTATGGCTTGGGAAAGGCCTAAATTAGTAACTAAAATCAGGAGTTTTCTTGGGTTAGCTGGCTATTATCGCCGTTTTATTGAAGGGTTTTCCCGTATTGCACTACCCTTGACTCGATTGACAAGAAAGGAGAATCCCTTTGTGTGGACGGAAAAGTGTGAATTGAGTTTTCAAACGCTGAAGCGGTGTCTGACTACTGCACCTGTGCTTGCATTACCAGATGTGACGAAAGAATTTGTGATATATTATGATGCATCTAAGTTTGGTTTAGGATATGTGCTGATGCAGGATGACAGGGTGATTGCCTATGCTTCAAGGAAATTGAGACCGCACGAGCAGAATTACCCTACCCACGATTTAGAGCTTGCAGCAGTGGTATTTGCATTAAAAATCTGGCGTCATTATTTATATGGTTCTCGTTTTGTGGTATTTAGTTACCACAAAAGCTTGAAATACTTGTTCGATCAGAAAGAGTTAAACATGAGGCAAAGGAGATGGGTGGAATACCTTAAGGATTATGATTTTGATTTGAAGTACCATCCTGGTAAGGCGAATGTTGTGGCTGATGCCTTAAGTAGAAAAGTATTACATGCAGTATTCTTGATGGGCAAGGAACAAGAATTGTTAGAAGACTTTCGTGATATGAATATTGGAATTGCCATTCAAGCCCCAGATCAGATGGTAATTGGAATGCTAAAGATCTCCAATGAATTCTTAGAATCCTTAGCTGTGGCTCAGGAGGATGATGAAAAGTTGCTGGAATTGCTTGACACTTAAGCAAGAGGCAAAGATATGGGATTAACCAAAGGCAAGGATGGGATCTGGCGGTTCAAGAACCGTGTAGTGGTACCCACAGAGGGTGATTTCAGACAAGCTGTATTAGCTGAAGCGCATAAAAGTTCTTTAAGTATCCATCCTGGTATCACTAAGATGTACCATGATTTAAAGAAAGAATTCTGGTGGCCAGGAATGAAGAAAGCAATAATTGAATATGTGAGATCTTGTGTAATATGTCAGAAGTGTAAGGTCGAACATCAGAGATCCCCAGGTTTACTTCAACCCCTTGAGATTCCAATATGGAAATGGGAAAGCATTACTATGGATTTTGTATCCGGGTTACCTCGTACTCGTTTTGGTTGTAATGCAATATGAGTAATTGTGGACAGGTTGACCAAGAGTGCTCACTTCTTAGCTATGAATATGAAATGGTCATTGGACCGGTTGGCTAGATTGTAAGTTACGGAAATTGTAAGATTGCATGGTGTACCTTCAAGTATTATTTCAGATCGTGATCCCCGATTCACTTCTAGATTTTGAGGGAGTCTGCAGCAAGAATTAGGTACTGAATTGAGGTTGAGTTCAGCTTATCATCCTCAGACTGATGGCCAGTCTGAACAGACTATACAGACCTTGGAGGATATGCTCAGGGCTTGTGTACTAGAGCAAGGTGGCTCATGGAAGAGATATCTACCATTGGTGGAATTTGCTTATAATAATAGCTATCATAGTAGCATTGGGATGGCTCCTTATGAAGCTTTATATGGAAGATGGTGTCGTACGCCTTTATGTTGGAATGAAGATAAAGATGCAATCCATTTGGGACCCGAGTTAATTCAAGAAATGAATGATCAGGTGACAATAATTCGTGAAAAGATGAAAATTGCACAAGACCGTCAGAAGAGTTACTATGACAATCATCATAGGCCACTTGAGTTTCAGGTGGGAGATTGGGTATTCCTGAAAGTATCACCTACTAAAGGTGTAGGCCGTGTGATGAAGAGCCAGAAACTTAATCCAAAGTATATTGGACCCTATCAAATATTGGAACGAATTGGTGAAGTAGCGCCAGCGCCGCGATCTGTGTTATAACAGGGTCATACAGAATAGAACCTGTAAACCCTTTCTTTCATTTTCTCTCTTCTCTGAGGCGATTTAGCTAGGGTTTTGAGGGAAACTTGGATTCTTGGTGGTTTTAGGCAATTTGGAACCAAGGTAAGGCATCTAGGGCCTCTAATCTTTAGTTTCTTCTCCTTCCTTTCATGAAATCCAAGTTTGCATGTGATGATTGGGGTTTTGATTCTAAGTTTAAGTGGCTTGTGAAGCTTGGGTAATGAGTTTGGAAGTATAAGGAAGGTAACGTACTAACTAGTTTGATGTTTCGGTGAACGTAGGTGCCGGAACGAGCGTTAGGCAAGTGATCGACGAAGTGGACGTCGGAAGCGAAAGAGGAACGGTGAATCCAGCGGCGGTAGGACGCTATCTACCCCTTGAGCAAACTGTCGGAGCTCGGAATAGAGGTAAGGGGGGTGTTCGGGTCATAATTAATTAGAATTGATATGAAAATAGATTATGGGAAGTTCAAGAATTTAGTAAGAGTTGTCATAAATAATATAAAGTAACTAAATATAGTAGTTGTGAATGTATGAGTATGTGGAGTGAGATTAAATGGTTGAATATGAAAGAAATATGTTGATTGAATTAATTATATAATGAAAAAAAAATTGGAATGATGAAAGTAAAAGATATGTGTAATATTTCCACTTTGAGTGGTGTACGTATATTTGATTATGAATAAGAATGTGGAATTTTAGATTATTGATGATATATGCAATAGCATTGTATGGAGGGGTTTGACAAGTCGGTCGCCCTGTATTACGAGCACATGCCAGTTTCTGGTAGTTGCACATGTGGTTTGTTGATGATATGTTATGATTATGAGATCTGATATGTGAATATGTGGTATGGGATGGCCAACGATATGTGTACCCCTCACTTTTTGGCTCCCGTGGTCTTTGTGCCCAGTTGAGCTACCCAATGGTCAAGTCGGACCCAGTGGTTGAGGTGGAGAGCCAAGTCGGGCTCGGTGAACCAAGTCGGGTTCACGGGATGTCAAGTCGGACTCCCAGCTGAAGGCCAATCCTTTAGTATCCGGATACTAGGCGTCAAATTGCATGAGAGTCAGTTGTGACATATGTGAATCTTATATTGATTGATGATGGAAAATGAATTATGAATTGAAAGTATAATGTGAATGAATGAAAGTATGCCTTGAATAAGTTAAAGATTGATATGTATGTGTGTATTTATATCAACATGGATAAGTGCAGGAAATCGAAAGAGATTGTGTAATAACAAAGAGTAGTAGGTATTGTTAAATTTAATATTTCGTTCTATATTAATTATGATATTCCAAATAATCACCCTTGCTGTTGTTCAATTTTAGTGACCAGTGACAGGAGGATGCTAATGCTACGGAGGTGCGCCAAGAGGAAGGTTGATGCCAAGGAATGGAGATGTATATAATAAATGTAATGTGTGAGTGTATGTGTGTAAGTGTGTAATAAGTAATATATTACTATGGTTGGTGATAGATGATAAAGTATGTGTGATGAACTTGCCATGATTATGCATGTTGTGGTTTGATGACTTATTGATGATGATGAATTATGGCACGGAGCCAAGGATGTGTGAATGTTGAATGTCATAGGCAGGTTGTATTGATGCATGATTGGTGTATGTGCTATGTGAATGATGTTGGTTGAGGGATAGGATTAATTTAGCAAATTATGCATATAGTGATTTTATGAATTTAAAGGAACTGGATAGGTGAGTTGGAAATTCAAAGGGTTACATAATCCCCGAAATGCATCAATAGGTTCCTTAGGATATTTAGAAGTTGTATATTAGCCTTAGGTCATTTGGAACCCATTTAGGGTGTTTGGTGTCAAGGTGTTGCACCTATTTGAATTAAACTGCGTTTTGTGTTAACCTGCACATATGTTGGAATTTTGGCGAACGGATAGCGCCAACAGTTCCGAAATGGGAAAAACAGGTGGCCCATGAAGTTTCGTGGCAATCGGATCTAAAATGGGCCAATTGGGTAGATTAAAAGTTGGTAAAATGGTTTAAATGTGTAACAGCATCAGGTGCTGTCACTGTCATTGCCATGCTACGCGTGAGGCTGGCGCGTAGCGTGAGGTGCGCAGCAGAGGGCTGACGCTACGTGTGGGACTGGCGCGCAGCGTTAGGCTCCTGTTTCATATTTTTTGTTTTTTTCTAAATTAATAGAACTTTAAGGTTTTATCAAGTTATATAATTATTATTTGAGCATGTTTAGGGAGAATAAATATTATTTCGAAATAAGAACTAATTATACTTAATTAAACGTGAAAAATTTATTGTGGAAATTAATTAAACAGATATAAATAAAGGTAAATTGACGTAGGACGTCACAGGAAAGTTTCGTTTCAACTGGGAAATTCCCCACTCGGAAATAATTCTCTCTGTCATGTTTTACTCGGAAACATCTTAACTTCCCTTTACTCAGAAGTATCAAACTTGGGAACGTCTTTGCCCGAATGGTGTTCATTCCAAGTCAAAGCTTCCTCCTTTTCGTTCGGAATCAATCCACTTGGGATTATTCCCTTCCGACAGAAGCATTCGCCCGAAGTCGGACTCAGAATTATATTATTCTTCCTTCACTCGGAATCACATCCATTTTCACTCATAAAGTCTTATTTCAGACATAATTCACTCGGAATTTCACTCGAAAATTTTTCACTGATCCTTATTGAAATTATTTTCTAAAATTCTAAATTTTAGGATGTTACAAAATCGAACTCCGAGTACGGTTTAGAGGATTAAACCGAACACCGTCGAATCACTCGGAAGTATCCCCGTAGGAATTACTCGGAAATCCTCCTCTCGGAAGGATCAACCAGAGATCTTCCACCCGGAAGTATCACTCGGAATTTTCAAGACAAAATACGAGTCCTCGACATAAAAAATAGAAGACTCGGATAAAACGAACATACTTTTACCGGGCAGCACGAGGAGGTTAAAGGTAATGGAACTTCCCTGGTGACACGGCCAGAACCAACCTTACTCGGAGTCATTTACTCAGAGTCGAATATTCGCTCGGAATCACTCACTCAGAGTCAAATGTTCATTCGGAACCGATCACTCAATAACGCTCGGGGATAATATTCAATGGTTAACGGGTACTGCAAAGATATTTTTGCAGGTTACACCAGCATCCAGACCTCTCGTAGGTTGTATAGCTCATATGAGCAACTTCATAAGTCCCTCATATAAGCTAGGGGACATATGATCCGGTCTGGATACCGGCCCTAAGACTAAGAGATCATTATCTTAGCCGGCCTAGAGTTCAATCGGTATAACAGGGCAATGATCCAGTCGGCAAAAATACTAGCTGTCCTAGACATCAACCGGTATCACAGAATACTGACCCGGTCTGCAACTGTATGATGTAACCGGTCATCCAAAGTAGTGTCTGAGACATCGGATACCTCATCCGTTCTCATTTCACCCATCACTTATGACCAATTGCCTCAGTCATTTCGAGAGATTGATCCGGACCGATCAACCAGTTTCTATCATATCACATGCAACCGGTGTCATTGGTATACATCCGGACTGTAATTTTGAGTCAGGCGTTCTCCTAGCACCGGTTAGTCCAGGATAACACCATGCACACCGGATAACATACATATCACCCGACAGAAGACGATGGGCATTGCTACAGGGACCGATCAATAATTCCCCACACTACGAGCCAAACTCTGGTCCAGGGAATGATCAACTTATCCTCTAAGTCTAGCCCATACTCCCTACGCTCAATATAAAATAGCCACTTGCCTCAATCATGCTGGTGAGTATGCATTAAATAATAATATACTTGCATAATGAAGGTTAGTGGTTCCCCACTAACGAGTCCTCGTATATCGAGCCAATCAGGTATAAGAACTCACTTCAGTTTACTGGAGAGGGGTTCCCAGTTCTGGCTTTTCTCCCTAATCTGGATCCCATTGAGTGATCCCTTACAATCCATACTTGGAATATATTACTGACTTGAGCGTCAGAGAATCTTCGTAGGTGACACCACCTTTCGCCCACACCAACGCATGAGGTCGGTGTGAAGGACCTCCAGGACGCCTAGACCGGTCTCTTCATACAGATACACTGGATACACATACCGGATATTCATAGAACCGGCCTTCAGACATATATTTTTCTCACTACTTGTGACTGGCCCGACACTGGATCTCTTGGACTCCGGTTCAGGACAGAACACTTTCTATTCAGAATTAAGTACTTATTGTTTTTGACTTTTTCCTCGTTTAAGGCTACAATAGTTATGAAAATACCATCTTCTCTCATCAAATATAGGATGATAATAATTTAGATAAAAATTATTTAATATAATTATATGATATAATTTAATCGTTAATAGATTATAGAAACAATTATCTAATCTCCAAACTGAAAATGTCTTTCAAATCAAACTACCCCTTTAGATATTTAGATTCAATTAAATGCTATAAGATTATTTTAATGGATTAAATTATGAAGTAATACATGATATTATTTTAAATTTAAATTAATCTTATCCCTTAGCTTGATCTGAATGGTCACAATTAATCGTTCTAATTTTTTACCGTATCACTCTGTTCTTATTAGATACGTTTCCTATATATATATATATATATATATATATATATATAATCTGTTTGGAAGATTTACTCCATTTTATAACTTGCAATAAAACATAAATTAAATAAATCAATTATTAAATTATGTCATAACACATGTAGAATTTTGGAAAAATCAAACATTCATAGCTACATCATCCCAATAACCAACATTTACTTGTATTGTAAATTATATAAATTGTGTTAAAATTAAGCCGATTAATGAAATATCAAAGTTTATACACATGATCTACTTAATGAGAAATGTTTATTCAATGACTAGATTAATGAAATTCAATGTATAATTTAAGTTTTATTGTAAATTATAGGACGAAGAAGTAGGTGGATTCCTCCTTTATATATATATATATATATTATATACACTTTAAAATATGATATGTAGTAAGATATTTTAATACAATTACAAATATATCTCTGAATAAATTATTCAATTCACTTCTATATTTAATACTAGTTGAAAATGTAAAAAAATGTCAAGTACCAATTTCTCCATCTCTCATAAATATATAATATAAGTTAATTACTAAACTGAACAAATGTAGGGTTTTCTTAAGGACCCATGGGAAATACCAAAACAACCTTTAAATATAGTTGTATATTAATAATATGTAAGGGTACCAACATAATTTCACATATACGAGTACCCGCAGACACAGATACCATTATATCTGTACCCGTATCCGTTCCTTAATGAGTAGTATAAAACTCGTCCCCCACCTGTGAGTTTTTACATCTGTAACAAATTTTTATCTGTGAATATTTACGGGTTGGATATTTTTGACCTCCCAAAAATCGACCAAAACCCCTTTTATTAATTGACGATTCACATTGCCAAGTAGGCCCTATACTCCATAGGGTAATTTAAATCTTATTCTTTATATGATTTTATGCCCTTTTTTTTTATAAAAAAAATAGGGTATTGCCTCACTGTTTTAATTGAGATCTTATAAGATCTTAATTATAGTTAATTGAGTAATAAGCACTTGTACCATTAATTATCTGTTAATTGATTTGTGAGGTAAACTGAATATGGTTAATTTAGGATCAATCTTTAATCCTAGGTTTCTAATCAGTTTCTAAATTACTTGGCTTATTCGTTTTAAATTTTTAATATATGAATTTGCATTACTTTGAATCTTTTATATCTCTTTTTTTGGACGTAAAATCTTTGATATCTATCTTCACTCACCGGTATTAAATGTCAAAGTAATATAATTAAGGTTTAAGTGCAAAATTAATCCCTGAAATGTTTTAAAATTAGGATCACCTTCATGAAATAAATTTTATTAGAATTTAATCGCTGAAATATATTTTTTATTGTTAGAATTAAGTCCATATTATACATTTAAAAAATGTCTCATGTGCTTAATCCTAACTAGAAAATTTAGTTAACCACAATAACTTAATCCTAATTAAAAAATATTTAATGAGTCAAACCCTAACAAAAGTTATTTTATAAGGTGATCATAATTTCAAAATAATCCAGGGATTAATTTTATGCTTAGGCTATAATTAATCAATATTATGTTATTATATAATTTAAAGAATATATTTGTGTAAATGGATTTCATATAGAAACGTGGATGCAATTTATGGACCATGGAAAATTACCCCATAATAAAAAAAAGGAAAAGAAAAAAAAAAGAAAAAGGAATCACTTGGGAAGAGGTAAGTGGGGATATGTTCCATTCTTTTGAAGCAGCCTACATAAAAATGCTATGCCTATACCACTTGAATTCAAACGTCGGATATGTCGTAGAAAAATAACAAAGGTGCGTTGC
This sequence comes from Clitoria ternatea, assembly GCA_037962975.1. Taxonomy (NCBI): domain Eukaryota; kingdom Viridiplantae; phylum Streptophyta; class Magnoliopsida; order Fabales; family Fabaceae; genus Clitoria; species Clitoria ternatea. The sequence goes on from CM075671.1 coordinate 55,303,519, forward strand.
ACAAATTCATTCTATCTTTCAGCTTTACCTTTCGGTTTGCCATGGTCATTATACAAACAAAGTGGTTATGCTTTTAACATGACATTCCCTAAAGCCTAAAAGCTATATTGCATGGCTATATTATGAACAAAATTAGCTTAATTTCCCATTTAGATTAGAACATATCTTGTAGGAAATGAAAGTTAAAAGATTTGGGCTCCTTATAAAAGTAACATCATTAAATTTGCATACACAACGAGAATTCTTTGGTATTGTGTCAGAAAAAGATTTTAAGGAACAAATTATGTATTAATATAAAAGATATTTAATAATTAAAATGAAAAAAATACATCAAATTCTATGCATGACATTTAATAATAAAAAAGATATTAGGCCACAAGTTATCTAAAGATACATTAATATACACTAATATTTATTCAACTAAACATTACAAATTAAACATAATTTCAGGTATAAAGATACTACACCCTAGGTTAGTCGAGGTGCTTACAAATTAGTAAGATAATTAGTTATATGATCAATGGTAGATACCATAGATTACTCCTCTACTAAAAAAATTAGTATAAATGTACCCATATTAAAGATTAAAACAAATTTAAGATTTTTGTGAAGTAATAGTGCCAATAGTTCTAAGGTGACTTTGTACCTACAAATTATGTGAACTTGAATCTCATGGTCATGTAAGGTTATGATTAATGAACATTTTTTTGTTCAAGTTGATGAACAATAAAAAGTAATGTTTTTAAAACTGGACCGGTCATTAAACGGTAAAGACACCAGTTCAAGGGTCACCGGTCGGACTGACGGTTGAACTGTAGTCAAACCGGTAAATTGATTGAAAATGTCAACTTCTTGTACACCTAGCAAATTGATTGAAACCACATAGTCCAAACCAAACCAAGTAAAAAAAAATGTCCACTAAAATTCCACATAATTAAAGAATAAATTACTAAACTTTAAACATTATTATAATAATCATCAAGATCAATTCCAGCACATATGTCATCTTCTCCACTAAGACCTTGATCACTTGCATCAGTTGGTTCCAATACTGGTAGCTTTTCAATGTCAACTTCTTGAACACCTAGAAAACTAATTAAAAATGTTAGTAACTATCCGTATTAGATATAAGGTTGGTTATCTCATGTGAGGTTATGTAACATAACCTACATTTCTTTTTTAACACACAAAGTCACAAATAGAACTTACATTAGTTATCAATGAAAAAGTAAAAGAGCAAGACTTATTTTTTCATGACTTACCATCAAACACAAAAATTGCATCTTCCTAAGACATTATATCTTCAATATCATCAACACTAAACTCAGGAGATATTTCTTCATCAACAACCCAAAAATCAACTTTGCAAATTGATTCATAATCATCGGGATCATAGTTTGGTTGTTTGTTTTGCACCCTTAACAATAAACAAACACACATCATTTTTTTAAAAATCATCATAAAATTGCATTAAGCATAACTATGCTTCATTTTAAAACAAAATCTACGTACCTATGCTTCAAACGCAAGTTGTAAGCAACATAAACTAGATCATTTAACTTTGATGTTCTAGTCTATTTGTTTTCTTTGTGTGAATGCGTTCAAAAAGGTTCCAATTCCTCTCACATTCAAAAGAAGATGTAGTTTGGCTAAGGATGCATATGGCTAATGTTTGCAAATTTGGAGCACTACTTCCATACAATCTCCACCATTCATCTACACATTACAAATGAATATTAGATAACAATAATTAATCTTTAAAGTATAAAAAACATTTTACACAAGGATAATTAAATTTTACCGGGCCGTATTTTCTTCGTAACAGTATAAGCACTTTCTCGGCTAAAGCTTCCTTGTTGTTGATGATACAGTTGGCTTTCTTGAATGTCAGTAGTTAAATCAATTCCAAAGCCCTTTATATCAAATAAATCAAGTAAGGCATGCAAAACTTTACTTTTCTCATGAAAGCTATCTTTAAATAAGAAAGCTGAATTCAAGAAGTAAGCTGCAACATGAAGATGATGCTTAAAATGCTTCTCTCATCTAGCCTTAATAATATCTGTATAAGGATGATACAGATCCTTGTTACCCTTAAACATCTCCTTAATCCCATTATTTGCTCTTTGTATACCTTTATAAACATAACCTAATGATGGTTTTTCATCACCATCTACAATCCTTAGCAAAGTGATAATGAGGGCTACAATTTTTGATATTGTGAAACAATCTTTCCAAAATTTATTTTCTAGGATAATAGCACTAAAGAGTTTTCCAGCTGAAGTCATAGCTAACCGATGAGTTGTGAAATGCTTGTCCATAACCAAAGCTTGCAAATCACTCTTGTAGTGGCAAATCTAGTCACCCCAAAACGTATAATTTCTTTCCAACCTGCTCTTTTCCTTAGCCAAGATAAGAAATCATATGGTTGTAAACAAAAATAATTATCTTTGACGCCTTTGTTGCAAGTTCAGCCATATATGGCATACTAGCAATATCCTTCAACAAAAGATTTAGGCAATGAGCAACACACAGAGACTAGAAAATTGTTTCATACTTGTCATGTATCATTTCCCTAGCAGCTACATAGCTACATTATCAGTAACTATGTGAACAACATTCCTAGGCCCAACCTACTCAATAATTTTAGAAAATAAGTTGAATAATGTGCTAGTATCTTAGACAACATTTGATGCATCAATAGATTTCATAAATGATACGCCTGTATAGGAATTAGAATTTAGAATTTACATAACATGATTGTACAAGTGATTTAATATAAATTAACTTTTAAAAGTTAAAATAAATTATATAATACCTACAGGACAATAAACTAGAAAGTTTATCAAAGTTCGTTGCCTTTGATTAGTCTAATCGTCCGCCATAATAGTACATCCTGACTTAGCCCAATTATCCCGTTGTGTCTCAATAAGTAATTGACACTCTTTCTTACAATCTCTTAACAAGTTCAACCTTAGTTCATGATAAGATGGGCCTTTGAAACCAGGGCCAATAGCACAAATAGCATCTAAAGCAGGTTGGAAATAAGGTGAATTTATTGCATTAAAAGGAATGCAAGCATTAAACATCCACTTAGCAATTGCCAACTTAGCTTTGTGTATTACAGCTTTGCTGGCCAATACACTTTTCAAGGTTGGTTGAGCACCAGGGGAAGTCCTCAGAGAAAAATAAAAAGAGAGAGAACTATCAACTTTCCTTTTGAGATTTGTTTGGGCAGATGACTAGTCTTGTGTTTCCTCTTCATTACATCCAAAGGCTTCATTAAGGTCCTCTTTTTCCTTATTTAGTTTGACTTTCTTTAATGACTCTTTCATTTGATGATGAACCTCATCAAGGACTTTTGGGCAAGAGCTTATTTGACTTTTTATCTTAGTAAGATGATGTTTTATTTTGTTGATGCCCCCTCCTTTATATATATTGCCACAAAATAGACAAGTATAGACATTAGTTTTTCCTTTTTTCTAAAGGAAAAATGGTCCCATGCAGGGCCAGTCTTTCCATGAAATAAAGAAATGCTATTCGAGGATTGTTTATCAGACTGTTGCTTACTAACCTTGGAGGGAATATGATTGAAGTTATCTTGAGAAGCATTAGCATCCATATTATCCTATAAGGCAACACCAATTAATCAACCATTAAATAAAAGAGGCAATCACATTGTAGGAATTTAGTTTTGATGTTATCATGTCAACTAATTATCTTGGAAGTTAAATCAGGTCAATTAATTATCTTGGAAGTTAACTAGACTTACCATGTAGGAATTAGGACAAATTCAAAACCCTGAGAAATTAAAAGATTTCAAGATATCAGAAACATCAAAACTTTAGGGTAACATCTTATTTTCAACACGACAACACATTTCAGGATATCAGAAATAATAGTAAAGCACAATCTATCTACAAATAATTTCAGTTCAACAACCTTTGCAAATTCAGTTTGATTACCAACAACAAATTTAGTTTAACAACCTTTGCAATTTCTTTGCAAATTTAGTTTAACAACCAGCAACAAATTCAATTAAACAACCTTTGCAATTTATTTGCAAATTTAGTTTATCAACCTTTGCAAATTCAATTTGAATACCAACAATAAATTCAGTTTAACAACCTTTGTAATTTTTTTACAAATTCAGTTTAACAACCTTTACAAATTCAATTTGATTACCAACAATAAATTTAACTTAAATGAAAGAGGGAATGCATAAGAAGAGAGAGGTTCACCACCGTGAAGGGCTTGACGTTGATGAAGCAAGGGGGCACCATAGTGAGGTGCTTGACACTGACGGACACCACCGTGAGAGGCTCGACGGTGATGGAAGAGAGGAGTTCACTGTGAGGGAGGTGAGATGCAACCGTTGTCTAGCAGAGCCTAGAGCATGATGATGAAATGCCAAATACAGAGCCTAGAGCACATTGATGAGATGCCAAACGCACAATTTAGAGGGATCCTGGGACAGTGGGAGGGAGAAAGTGAGGGGTTCGCAGGGGAGGAAGATGCAGATAGGAGAGGGACGTTTTGAAGATTCAGATGGGAGAGGTACGACAGAATGAAAATTAAAAAGGGTTTTTTTCCCTTAATTTAGCCCAATACGACGTTGTTTGGGCGTAAATATTTTTTAAAAAATAAATATACTGACCTAGTTTGAACCGGGTAAACCTAATTTTTACTGGTTTTGCCAATTTTTTTTTTATCAATTTTTGATCAGTTTAATGGATGAACGGTTTTCCCCTCTTTCGGACTGGACAAGACACTGGTTCTTGGTTCGACCAATTTGACCGGCCGGTTTAGTCCGGTTTTGATAACATTGATAAAAAGTACATCTATAAAGGCTTAAATATACATTTGGTCCCTAATGTCATTTTTGAGTTTCAATTTAGTTTTAGATATTTTAAAATTTTTATATTTGTCCCTAACATTTTTAAATGGTTTCAATGTCTTTGTCTCTGTTAACAGAGTTAACTATGTTATCTGACATGCATAATGTGATGAGAAACAGTGTTAAACATCCATTGGCGTCTGACTAAACGCCAATGTGTCCTAGGTTTAATGGGTCATATCAAAAGATTCGTTGGCCTTCTTCCTTCCATGATAATCTTTTTATCCTTAAACTTTTAGGGTTTTGTTACATTTCTTCCCTTTTCTTCCTTTCTTCCTAATCACCCTAGGTCTTCACCCGTAGAGTGCTTATGGCATCATAAGAGTCAACAATGAACAAGGATCGTGATAGATATGTGTCTTATAAAATCGCCATTTGTCTATGAAATGGTGTGTTGTAAGGACATCTCAGAACATGGGAAGGAGATTCTAAGGTTGCGTGAACTACAAAGTAAGGTTGCTTAATACTACAAGAAAACTGTTGTTTAATAACCAATTTAGTGACAGAAATATATCAGTTTCTATTGTGACTGAATTAGTGACCGATTTCATGGAAAACTATACCAAATTACCATAGGTCTCTAAATCGATCACTGTTAGTCCTCAAATTTACAATAAATTTCTTAATAAAATTGTGTCAAAAATAATAAAAATTAGTTTAATTTATTAGAAATTTAGGTTTTAATTGTAATAAATCGATGTTATTGGAAATAATCTACCTTGATTAATTTTCTCTAGTTTTGTAGTGAAAAATTAAAGAAAATCAAGAGAAAATTGAAGATCTGAAAAGCTGACGCGTAGCATCAACACCCCGTGTAGCGTGGGAGTTTTTGATGCTGACGCTACATGTCACATCCATGCGTAGCGTCAGAGCTATGTGGACTCCATTTCCAGGTGGACAAGCACTCAGCCAATTGACAAATTATTGGCCAATCCACTAGCAGCTAATGTCCAAGCCGAATTGGGAGACAAAGCCACACATGTCTGGGCATTATTGAATATAAAATTCTTAATCATGGCCACTTAATCACGAGTTTAATGGGGGCTGAGTCAGGAATCTGACGCGTAGCGTCAGGGCCTTTCTTCAGCCCTATAAATAGGGCCATTCTCCACACATTCAAGGAATCCATCTTTAATTCAGAGCGTTTTTCCTTTCTTTCACTCAAGTTTGAGTGTTCTTTTGTGAGTTTGTAATCTAGAGTAGTTTCTAGATGCTTGAGAGTGTTGTGCAGTATTGTGATCGTTGTATCGTGAAGTGTTTTCATATCTTTGTAATGTCAACCTTTGTAAGTGTTGTTTTTACTTTTACCATGTGTAACTAATCTGTTTATGTTGGAATTGGTGAACTAATCTATTGAGTATCATATTGTGAATTTGACCTCTGCATGTTTATGATTCAAGTACATGTTAGTATTTCAATCTTTTATTAGTATAAACGTCAAACGGGAGAATGATTTTCATGTGTATTGAAACTTGTTTTATTAGTGTGAATGTCAAACGGAAGAATAATTATTCATACCGTATTGAAACCTGTTTTAATGAAAGTAAAGGTTGAAATACCCTTAATATGCCAATTACTAGGGATAAAGTTGGTAATTATTGTTGCTATAAGGTCAGGACTTAATGCTAGTTTTTACTGAGAAAGCTCATGAGGGATCAGACTTTATGGTGATTACTTAGAATTTATATTACGAGGGATCGATTATAATGATTTTAAGCTGCAATGACATGAATTTGATGATTAAATATGTATGTCTTGAGTTCCATCATTTTATTCTAGACTAGGGATCCAAATTCCAACATAATATGTTTATCTGTGTTTTTATCTCAAGTATCTTAGCTGTTCTAAATTGCAACTCAATTTTCTAGTAGATTTTATTTTTACTATCCTTTTACCACATGAACAACTCAACCATGAAATTCTATGAATAATGTATAAATTATGCATAAATTACTCTTTTTAGAAACTTTTACCGTAGTAAATAAAGAATTACTGCGACTACTGAATATTCAATCCCAGTGGAACAATATCTAAATTTGAAAACTACAAACGATTGGTGCGCTTGCCAATTAAAGACCCAACAGTACCACAGGTTTAACAATCACTAAACTTAGAGACCGAAAAATAGTCACTAAATTTGTCAATAGACTGATATTTCAGTCTCTAAATTAATGACCGAATGAAAATGGAAAAATTAGTCACCATAGTTAGAGACTGGAATTAACAAATTTAGTGACTAATTTTTTGATCTCTAAGTTTAATGACCGATTTAGAGACCAACAAAAACTTGGTAAAATTTTAGTTATAACAGAGACTGAAAAATCAATCTCTAATTAGAAACATCCAATATAAAATTCATGTTATCACACAAAAAATAAAATTCTTTAAAAATTGAATTTAGAGATCGAAAAATCGGTCTGTAACCTAGAGAAAAAGTTAAACCTTATTCTCTTCACCAACATAAAGTTAAATTTATTATAAAATGATTTTAGTGACAAAATAATCAGTCTCTAAGTGACCAAAAAATCGGTCTCTAACTTCTAATATTGTAAAAATCAGACTGGACCGGCTGATTTGACCAGTTACATCATTCAAACAAGAAACAAAACTCAATCATTTCAAAACCAGTCAAAACTGACCAAAACCAGTCAAAACTAGTATTGAAAACTGGGTTGAAACGGTCAGAGTTTTAAAATTACTTTTTGCTATTTTTTTACAAAATTCCATTCAAATATTTTTAAATAAATAAAAAACTTATGTATATAATATTTATATATTATTTTTATTTATTATAATTTTTTAATCCTGTAAAACATGTAATATGTTCCTTAGTTAATTTAATTTTTATATAATTTATTACTAATATATGAAGAATTATATTATATTATATTAAAATATATATTTCATTATTACTAATATGACCATGGTTCAACCATAATTGAACCAATGAATTGTGGACTAGTGCCTTCATTGGTTCGATCACTCATCTGATTTTTAAAACATTGATAAAATCATCATACCTGTCCTTTATAAAAAAATATAGGCATGAAGTATAGACCTAGTAAAAAAATTTATTTTAACACTGGTTCTTTATTAACCGGTGTAAAAAATCCTTTTAAAATTAATCGTTGAAAATAACTCTCATATTTCTCCCACTCTCATAATCACTTTCCCTCTCCCTTACTTTCTTGTTTTCCCAAATTCATTTTGTTAATGAGCAAAGTATAACACCCTAAATTTTAAAGAAAACAACTTATTGAATAATGGTAATTAATTATTTATGGTCCAACAATTGTGGGAGGATTAATTTGACATTAGAGGTGAATTATCGGCAAACTAAGGATTACAGGAACTGGGTGATTTAACAGATGATGTGGGACCCACTTAGTCAAATTAAATAATTGATGGGTCTAGGATACTTAGAAAATTATTGTGGTTATAGTGGTATAGTTAAAATAATTTTTAGGGTTAAGAAAATAATTAATTGGACGCGACGTATGTTATTAAACGGGGAAAATACGAACCAATTGGAATTAAAAGAAAACCAAAAATCCTATTTCTCCTCCTATTTTCACCGTGACCTCTTTTCTCTCTATCACTTGACCCTTTTGCCCATTGGATAATGGGGAATTATTACCCATTGGTAAAAGCAAAATATGATATCCTTTTAACCATTGGACAATGTCCAATTTTGGTCCAATTTTTCCCTTTCTTTTCCTCATTTTCGGCAGCCACCTTCTCCGTCCACTTTCTTTCATTTTTCTCCTTCTTCCCTCCTCTCTTCTTGGGCAAAACCGTGTGCCCTTTTCCATAGCCATATTCAACCAAAAATTAAATGGTCTCCATGGATTTGTTAGGCTAGAATGACACTTTGGGGCTAATTTAGGAGCACCTCCTTCTTCCTTCTTCCCATTTTTGTTTTTGGCTTAAGCATGGATGCGAGGTAAGGTTTCTTGCCTCTTTAATGTTCTATTTATGGTTTTGATGTTGTTGGGCTATAAATGGTGATACTAAGCACTTTAGGTGTTGATGGGAATGTGAAACCCTAGGTTGAATAACTTAAAAATATGATTCTTGATTATGGTTTGGTGTTAGAAATGGATGAGGGTTATGGTTTGCATATGAATTTTATAATGGGTTGAAGTTGTTGTTGGGTGATTTTAGAGAAAACCTGTAAGTGTTGATAAATTGGGGATTTTTGCCAAATTGATGGCTCTAGTGATTTTGATGCCTTTGGAATGATTTTATATGAGGAAATGAATATTTAGAAGTATTGGGATTGATTATTGATGTTGATAAATTTTTGAGCTAAGTTGATGTTATATGAATGATGATATATGCATGTGAAACCCAAACCATAGGATAGATGACCGTTGGGAACATTATATGCTGTTTACATTGGTTAGCACTTTGATGATGATAACATGCTTATGATGATATGTAAAAATGGTTGGAATTGATGATTGTCAATTTGTGTGGAATCCTTAAGAATTGATAAAATTAAGGCTTTTGGCATAGATGAGGAGATTAATGATTTTGTTGTCATGAGAGTGACTTTTGGGTTTACCTAAAGTAAATTGATGATATGGACCCATAGATGGATGGATTACCTAAAGTGTGAAAATATGTTTATGTTGATGATGCAGAAAGATTGGTGAGGTAGTGATGATAAGTGTTGTAGATCCTCCCATAGGTAATTGATGAATTAAACCTAAATTGAAAAGTATAACTTGTTGGATTAGGCCTCCCATGCATGATGCAATGTATGAGACTTGTTAACTTAGGCCAATTTTACCTTATGAGGATAATAGCATACGTGAGGGGTAAGAAAAACCTAATTTTGAGTGTATGATGGTGATCTCGCTTAAGCGAGATGGATTCTCGCTCAAGCGAAAGTCCTCTGCATCAGAGGGGTGGCCTCTGGCCCAATCTCGCTCAGGCAAGAAGAGGTCTCGCTCAGGTGAGACGCGTACAACATAGATGGGTGAGCTACTAGACGAATCTCGCTCAAGCGGGTGTGGCCGTGCTTGAGCGAGCGAGATGGAAAATTGTTCTGGGTGGATCTCGCTTAAGCGAGTGGTGAGGCATGGTGAGTCTTGCTCAAGTGAGAGAGTATGGAATTGGTTACTGGACATTTTCCACCCAAGCGAGCACGAGGTGAAAGGAGCCTCGCTCGAGCGAGCGTAGAAATGACACTGGAGGAATCTCGCCCAAGCGAGAGTGGCCCGCTTAAGTGAGATCGGGGCCTGACACTTAAAAACTCTTGCGTTCAAAGGAAATTTGGGGTGCTCAAGCGACCTATCTCTGTCTCGCTCAAGCGAGTATGGGTCTCGCTTGAGCGAGTTGCCCAAAATGTAATTTTATTTTATTTTCTTTGTTTTGGGCTTATGTTGGACCCCTTCCTTTGTGTTATGAGATGATTGAGAGAATATATGAGGGGTATATAATGATGATTAAACATGGTGGTGATTGGAATTGATGGATACACTTGGAATGATTTAATCATGGTATATTCACCACCAAAAATATGATATGAAAGAATGATAAAGAGAGTTTGATGATGAGGTTGTGAGATACACCCTTGGATGATTATAAAACTAATGATGGGATGATTCAATAACATGATATTTATCATAAGTTAATAAATCAGAAATGACATTGATAATGAATAATGATAGATGATGATGTTGATCACTCCCTTGGATAAAGGGTAATTGTTATTATTGATGAATTGTAGAATACCATTATGTGTGATACAATTATGATCTTTCATGTGTGATTTGAATTACATTAATGAAATATTGTGAATGCCACACTAGTTATGAAACAATGGTAATGAATAATGATATGAAAATCCACAAATTGATTATATGGTGATATTGATGAAAGTTTGATGAATGATGTTGTGTTGTGATGCCATTGTGGTTGATTGCAAGTGTTAACTTGCATGCATAATGTATGATATATTGAGATGAAAATGCCATATATAAAACTTAAAAAAAATGGCTAAAACCAACAATGATAAAATCCACTAAGGTGTGTATGGTGGTGTTGGTGATTATGATGATGATGTTTGATGAGTGGCATTTAGGATGCACAGTGTGAGAAATGCATTTGATTTGCATTGCGTTGCATCCATGGCATATCATAGCCGCCGATGTTGGAATGTTAGGGGAGTTCCTTCGGCCGACCCAGTGGGAGGGTGGCTCAGTACATGAGTATTCTTATTTTCCCCTGTGACTCAGTGTGTAAGTCACGAAGCCGCCCATGTATTGCTACGGGGAGCTATATATGGCGGACCCTTGTGGGGGGTGGCTCTTGATGAGCAGGTGACCCCGGTGGTCCATTGGATCACAGCCGCCATGAAATGAGTCATGGCCGGCCCGTAACACCATATATTGAATCCGTGTTACCGCGGTCATGGTGAAAATGACCTGGTGTTGCAAGATGGGCGATGCGGTTTGGTACCAGTAAAAATTGGTGATTATGCATGCATTATGAGATATGTGTACACATTATACTACTACAGTAGGGGCATGGTATGTGATCATGCTTGACCAACAATTTGGTGTTTATTCCCACATTCAGATCTGTATTTGTTATCTATTCCATTGTGCATATGTATTAGCCATAAAAGCATTTGCATATAGCATGGAGATATGCCAGAAGTTGATGATGATTGAGATTGTGGCATGGTGTTGATGAGATGGGTAATTGAATACCTAAAAGACCACATAAAACTTTATAAATGATATGAGTACAATAAAAAGATATTGAATATGACGATATGTGTGTTATGGCACATTGTAATGTAGGGCATAATTATTATGATTAATGATAATGATGATAGCCCATGGTGGCTTTAAGAGAAGACCTGAATGGTCAATATTGATGATGTTGGCCCATTGTGGCGTTGTGATAGATGTGTATATGCTTGCTTTGCTATAAATTGATAGGTGAATACATGTTATATATATTGTGAAATGAATAGATTATGATGATTGTTAATGTGTTTAGCAAAGCATACATGATGTTGATATGCATATGCACATAATTTCAATGGTATTCATATCGTCATTTGAAATGTATAACTCACTCTCCCATATGGTCTCCTTTTTAGTATTGATGCAGGAATATCATGGGATGAGGATTTTTATAAAGTAAAGCTCTGGGAAGGTAAATAGTGGTAACGGAATGCCTTGGCCGGCAGCGGTTGTAATTATTGTATTGTGAAATAAAATGTGTATCATAGTGATGATAATTAATGATATTGATGGATGTATTGTAAATGATAATATATGTAGGCGATATATTGATATTTAGGGTATTAGGATTCATACCCATTTGATGAATATAGTGACATTGGACATGTAGCCCATTTTAGGAATGTGTAAGTGTTGATGATACATGATATTGAGATAGAATTGAATGTGGTCATGCATAGAATATGGATATCGGAGATGTTGCAAGACTATATAGATGGATATGTATAAATATATTTGAGGCATTGTATGTTTATGATTTGTGTGTAAGATGATGGTTGCCTATTAGGCTTATGATATGCCTTTGCATGCTTTGCCGAGCCTTTTTTCATATCTTCATATATGGGACTAGGCATATGCCCAGTATACATATTTTTCTTCCGCTGTAAACTCTGTTATTTCTGTATACCGTTATGGGAAAACTATTTACAAATCCAGTTATAGATTATCAAATCTTACATTTGGTTTTCTATGGTTCGAGTCTTGATGTAGTCGTGGTGGTGTTCTAAAATTATTTTGAACGCGAAAAATTTATTCGTATTTTTATTGTTTAATTTTCTAGATTACATCGGGATTCGGGTCCAGAAAATTGGGGTGTCACACAAAGCCCTAACTTTCTATCCAACTCCCAATTTTCATCTCCCTATCTTTCTACTACGACTTTGCATGCCGCTTCTCTACCCCAACCTTAACTCCTTTAAGCTTTCTCCACAAACCACTAGTGACCACCCACAATAATCATGACTAAACTATTCCCCACCTTATTCACTGTACCTACGTTGTGCCACCCCTAAACCACCGTCGCAACCTCCCTCTATCTTCTAAATTTGTGTATCCACTATTAGAATCGTACCAAGCCACCCTTCCCTTTTCCCTTTAAACAACCGCCATACCATGCTGTGTGAAATATAACTCTAACCCTCATATTTAATCAAGCCGCCACAGACCATTATTAGAGACCGCCGCACTTCTCCGCGAGCTCCGCCATGGTCAGAGAGTGAGCAGCCTCGTGTCGTTGCTACCACACCTTTGAGTCATGCTCCTCCTTATAGCCATTGCCTTCCTCTCTTCTCTCCGTAACCTTTGCCTTTCCAACCATCCCGCCATTTGATTGCTCCATTTTCCAAAGCCTGGGGAACATTTATTTGCAATATCTTAGGTATATTTCTGTGACCTATTGGTTATTTTTATTTGCAATAGTGTTAAGTCTAATTATATGATTTGTTGGATACTTTATGCTATATGTTTTGTGGATCTATATTGTATGCATTGGAATTTATTTTTATCTTTAATTAAATAACTCAGTTAAGTTGCTGCCATCATGAAATTAGTATGCTTCAGGTTTATGCTAATTTTGATTCAAATTTGAAAATCTATTTTAACTTAATTCTAATATTAAAGGAATCATGCTATATATGTATATAGTGGTTCCTACTATAGGGAAACAATAGAAGACAAAAAGGCATAATTAAGAGGGTCAATGAAAGTAATTGGAATGTGTAGAATTTTTCTAGTTTAAATTGCATGCTACCTTTATCTAAATATATGGTTGTCAAACTTCAAGTTTATGCTAACTTTGATTCAAATTTAAAAACCAATTTTAACTTAATTCTAATAGTAAAGGAATCATGCTATATATGTATATAGTGGTTGCTACTCTAGGGAAACAATAGAAGACAAAAAGGCATAATTAAGAGGGTTGGTAACAATAATTAGAAGGTGTAGAATTTTTCTGGTTTAAATCGTATGCTACCTTTATCTAAATATATAGTTATCAAACATTAGGTTTCTGCTGACTTTGATTCAAATTTTAAAACCAATTTTAACTTAATTCTAATAGTAAAGGAATTATGCTATATATGTATATAGTGGTTGCTACTACTGGGAAACAATAGAAGATAAAAAGGCATAATTAAGAGGGTTAGTGACAGTAATTGGAATGTGCATAATTTTTCTGGTTTAAATCACATGCTACCTTTATCTAAATATATGGTTGTTAAACTTTAGGTTTATGTTGTCTTTGATTCAAATTTGAAAACCAATTTTAACTTAATTCTAATAGTAAAGGAATTATGCTATATATGTATATAGTGTTTTCTACTATAAGGAAACAATAGTGTCGTGACCGGGATCGTGATAGGATGGCCGACGCTTAAAAATAAAACGAGTTTCGAAATCCTTTCGAAAAGAAAACAGGGAGTCGCCACCAATATTTTTTAGGATAAAAATATCGGGAAAAACCTCTTTTAAACACTGATTATGAAAATGAAATTCTAACTTCAGGAGTCGAATTATAGGTGAGGAAGGTATTAGCACCTCACAACTATCCGTTATAAAACAGTTACCTCAAATTGATAGCGCTTATTTTAAAATAGTGTAGAAATTATTTTAACTTCTTTTATGAAAAGAAACATACAAAATGACAAAGCAGACACAAACAGACAAAATAGACCAAATAGTGGCAGTAAAAAATTTGACCAAATAACGACAGTAAGAAAGAAGAAAACAGTAACGATAGAAGACTAAACAGTGACAGTAAGAAAACAAATAATGATAGTAGAAGATTAAAACAGTAACAGTAAGAAACGACAAAGCTATGAAAGTAAGAAACTTGACAAAACAACAATTATAAGAAAAAAGTAAAACAAAGTGAAAGTAAAGGTTAACAGGACGTCTCATCCAAATTAACCTTAATTTGTATATAAATTTAAAGATTAAAATAAAATTAATGAAATAAAATAAAAAAGTTAATTGAAAAATGTTATTTTTAATAAAAGTATAAAAAAATGAGATTAACAAGACGTCGCGTCTAAATTAATCTCATTTTAAAGAAAATAATATTCTAATAAAAATATTAAAAAAATATGAGATTAACAAGACGTCGTGTCTAAATTAACCTCATTTTAAAGAAAATATTATTTTAAATAAAAATATTAAAACATGAGATTAACAAGACGTCACGTCTAAATTAACCTCATTTTAAAGAAAATATTATTTTAAGTAAAAATATTAAAACATGAGATTAACAAGACATCACGTCTAAATTAACCTCATTTAAAAGAAAATATCATTTTAAATAAAAATATGAGATTAGCAAGATGTCGCGTCTAAATTAACCTCCTTGCGACAATAAAATTTAAAATATTGACTATATAAAATTAATCAAAATAATAGCAGAGACATAGAAATTAATAACGAGAAAGTGGCCCGACAGGAATTGATTACCGCTCCTACGTATTCTCAAATGTATTGAGAAATCAGGGTTACGTAGTTCTTTGAGGAAATTAATTTTGAAAGAAAAATATTTAAATTTTTTTTGATTGATTTTGATTTTTAATAATGGAAGAAAATTCATGAGGAAGGAGGAATACAAGGCGAAGAAGATCGCACGTGCATAAACCTTCGAGATCTTATAAAGCCGATGTAGGCAAAAGTGATTCTGTACGACATTGCTTATAAGACTTTTTAGATAAAAGATTATTTATTATTATTTTTTTTTGTAAAAGATATGTTTTTGTTTTAAAATAATCTTATTTTTAAAACTCATTAGAAACTAATTGTACTTTGATTTTGGGAAGAGATATTTTAATTGATTTTTTTTAGATTATTACTTTATAAAAAATATGTTTAGATTTTAAACTTAACCCAAATAGAAAAACATTTAATATTATTCTAAAAAGCATTTTTAGATTTTTTTACTATGAATAAAACCATTTACTTTCTATTCTTGAAAAAAGGATCTTAGATTTTAATGTTTTTATTTTAATTTTCATCATAAACAAAAGCTATTCACATTTTTTTAGAAAACATATTATGGAGTTTTGTGATTTTTATTTTTACTCTTAGCATAAAGCTTATTTAAAAAGAAAAAAAGAAATTATTTATCTTATAATAAGGACTTTTGATTTAACATAGCTAAAAATATTTACTTATTGTCTTATTATAAAAATATCCATTTTGTTTTATCTAAAAATATTATTATTATTATTTTACAAAATATTAATTAAGATTTTTAAAATAAATAAAATAAATATTTATATTTATTGATATTGGGCTTCTAAAGCCCATTACCTAAAGAAAACAAAAAAAGAAAAGCTTTAAGAATGGGCCTCACTAATTGAGGC
Source organism: Clitoria ternatea (assembly GCA_037962975.1). Classification (NCBI taxonomy): domain Eukaryota; kingdom Viridiplantae; phylum Streptophyta; class Magnoliopsida; order Fabales; family Fabaceae; genus Clitoria; species Clitoria ternatea. The sequence goes on from CM075671.1 coordinate 55,319,799, forward strand.
CCAATTAACTAAACCTAAGGCTAATAAAACAAAAGAAATGAAAGAAAGTGAGGTGGGGGGGCGGCTGGCAGAGAAAAGAAAAGAGTGAGTGAGTGACTTAGAGAATGGGAGAGAAAAAGAGATGAAAGCTTTGGGAGAGAGAAAATAAAAGAGAGACCGTGAAGGAGTGAGTGAGAGTGACGGTGAGGGAGAGAATGACGGAGAGACCGAGAGGGGGAGGAAAAAAAACGAGAAGGGGACCGAGGGGGAGAGGGAGAAACTGGGAGGGTGAGAGCAGAGAGTGAAGGGGATACCGGAGGATGGTGTTTTCTTCTCTGATCTGTATTCCCGTTCTTCTTTTTTTTGATCTGTGTTTATTTTTGTTGGTTTTCTAAATTTTTCTGTTTTTATGATAGTGTAGGTGGTTGAGAGGATGAGTGTGGATGAGGAATTTTCTGGGTTCTTGGTCTTGATGATGGTGAAGATGAGATTATTGGTGATGGGTTTGTTCTCTATTTTTTGGATTTTGTTTTGTTTGTTGGTGTATTTTTTTTGGAGTTGGGTGAAGATGATGAAATTGATGAAGGAATTATTCTGGTTCTTATTTTCTAGTTTGCAGGTAGAAACCAGATGATGATCCCCTCTCCCCTTCAAAAATTTGGTTCCCTTTTTAAGATATTAAAAAAATTTATAGGGAACAAAAATCAGAATTTAAGGCAGATTTTGGAGGAAAAAGTGGCCAGGTTTTTGGGGATAAAGTGGCCTTATTTTAACACAAAACAAATTAATATTTAGAAGAAAAGCAAAAAACTGGTGTTCACAGCTGCCCCTCTTTACTTTCTTTTCACGGAAATATGAATGTTTCATTCATATCGTGAAAAGGAAGTAAAGACGTGAACACCATCTTGACACTAACATCCTCAATGCGGTGACTACTTTGACAAATAGAAGACTCAAATAATTCTAGCTTTGGCAATAAGAAAGACTTAAAAGTATCATCTTCGGCGATGAAGACTTAAAGATGTGACAATTTTGGGAATAAGAAAACCTAAAATATGTTATGGAAACTTAAAGAAAAACCAACTTCGGCACCGAGATCCCGAAAGTTCTAGAGAAGTTTGAAGAGTTGCCAACTTTGACAATTGGGGAAGATGAACAAGGTTCCAAGTTTGACAACTGAAGTTAGAGCTTTGTCCTAAACAAATCAGAAAATATTTCTTTGATATTGAAAATAGGGTAGCCTATAGAGGGATATTTAAAGCTTCGAAGAAAAATGAATGACACAAGGGATTGTTCCAACGCATTTAGATCGAAGGATACAGCCTAGGAATGGGTACCTGAAGCTTTTTAATAGAAAACAAATGACTACTGGGATACCCCTAGCTCAAATTGAGAAATGGAATAGCCTAGGGAAGGATGCCTAAGGCTTTTTGACAGAAAATAAATGACTTGGGGGAATGCCCCTGATTGGTTTTGATTAAAACAGCCTAGGGAAGGACGCCTAAGACTTATTGACAAAATAAATGACTTGGGGGGATGCCCCTGGCTCAAATTAAGAAATACGATAGCCTAGGAGTGGGTTCCTGAGACTTTTTTGACGGAAAATAAATGACTTAGGGGGATACCCCTGGCTTAAATCAAATGACTTAGGGGATGCCACTGACTCAAATTGAGAAATGAGATAGCCTAGGAGTGGGTTCTTGAAGCTTTTTGACAGAAAATAAATAACTTGGGGGGATGCCCCTGGCTCAAATTGAGAAATGGGATAGCTTAGGCATAGGGTTCCTAAAGCCATGACTGGAAAATAAATGACTTGGGGGTGATGCCCCTAGTTTAAAGGAGATAACAGACTTGGGGGTGATGCCCCAGGTTTGACAGGAAATAAAGACTTGGGGGTGATACCCCTGGTTTGACATGAAATAAAAGACTCGGGAGTGATGCCCCTGGTTTGATAGGAAAATACAAGGTTTGGGGGTGCTGCCCCTCGCTCTGAAGGAAATGAAAGAATTAGGGTGATGCCTCTGGTTCAAATTGGGAAATAAAAGACTTGAGGCGATGATTTTTGAGGCTTTGACTGGGAAATAAAAGACTTGGAGCGATGCCCCTAGTTCAACAGGAAATGAAAGGATTGGGGGTGTTGTCCCTTAGTTGACAGGAAGTAAAAGGATTGGGGGTTGACCCTCGGTTAACAAGAAATGAAAGGATTAGGGTGTTGCCCCTCGGTTAACTGGAAATAAAAGTAGTGGGGATTGACCCTCGGTTAACAGGAAATGAAAAGATTGGGGGTGTTGCCCCTCGGTTAACTGGAAATAAAAAGATTGAGGGTTGACCCTCGGTTAACAGGAAATGAAATGATTGGGGGTGTTACCCCTCAGTTGACTGGAAATAAAAGGATTCGGGGGTTGACCCTCGGTTAACAGGAAATAAAAGGATTGGGGTGTTGCCCCTCGGTTGACTAGAAATAAAAGGATTCGGGGTTGACCCTCGGTTAACAGGAAATGAAAGGATTAGAGGTGTTGCCCCTCGGTTGACTAGAAATAAAAGGATTGGGGGTGTTGCCCCTCAGTTGACTGGAAATAAAAGGATTGGGGGTTGACCCGCGATTAACAGGAAATGAAAGGATTGGGGTGTTGCCCCTCGGTTGACTAGAAATAAAAGGATTGGGGGTTGACCCTCGGTTAACAGGAAATGAAAGGATTGAGAGTGTTGCCCCTTGGTTGACTAGAAATAAAAGGATTGGGGGTTGACCCTTCATTAACAGGAAATGAAAGGATTGGGGGTGTTGCCCCTCAGTTGACTGGAAATAAAAGGATTGGGGGTTAACCCTCGGTTAACAAGAAATGAAAGGATTAGGGGTTGACCCTCGGTTAACTGGAAATAAAAGGATTAGGGGTTGACCCTCGGTTGACTAGAAAGTAAAGGGTGCCTTGTTCGGCGACTGGAAAGTAAAGGGTGCCTCATTCGGTAACTAGAAAGGAAAGGGTGCCTTGTTCGGCGATTGGAAGGTAAAGGGTGCCTCGTTCGGTGACAAGAATGTAAAGGGTGCCTTGTTCAGCAACTGGAAATTAAAGGAGTGCCTTGTTCGGCGATTGGAAAGTAAAGGGTGCCTCGTTCGGCAACTAGACATTAAAGGGTGCCTTGTTCGGCCACTGGAAATTAAGGGGTGCCTTGTTTGGCCACTGGAAAGTAAAGGGGTGCCTTGTTCGGCGACTGGAAATTAAAGGGTGCCTTGTTCAGTGACTGGAAAGTAAAGGTTCCTTGTTTGGCGACTGGAAAGTAAAGAATTGCCTTGTTCAGCCACTGGAAATTAAGGGTGCCTTGTTCGGTGATAGGAAGGTAAAGGGTGCCTTATTCGTCGACAAGAAAGTAAAGGGTGCCCCGTTCGGCGACTGGAAGGTAAAGAAGTGCCTTGTTCGGCCACTGGAACGTAAAGGGTGCCTCATTCGATGACTGAAAATTAAAGGAGGGCCTTGTTCGGCGATTGGAAATTAAGGGTGCCTTGTTCGGCGACAGGAAGGTAAAGGGTGCCTTGTTCGGCGACAGGAAAGTAAAGGGTGCCCCGTTCGGCGGCTGGAAGGTAAAGGAGTGCCTTCTTCGGCCACTGGAAAGTAATGGGTGCTTCGTTCAGTGACTGAAAATTAAGGGTGCCTCGTTCGGCGACTGAAAATTAAAGGAGTGCCTTTTGGCCACTGGAAATGAAAGGGTGCCTCGCTCGGCGACTAGAAATTTAAAAATTGCCATTTTTTTTGGAAAGAAACTTAAAAGACACCGGCTTTGGCAATTTATGAAAAGAAACTTAAAAGACACGAACTTCAGCGATTTATAAAAAGAAACTTGAGAAAAGCCAACTTTAGCGATCGAGGAGGAAACTTTAAAGGTGCCAGTTTTGGCGATTGAGGAAAACATTTTAAAGGTGCCAATTTTGGTGATTGAGGATGAGGTTTTGAGAAGTGCTAGCTTTGGCGATTGAGGAAGATTCTTCTTGAAGTGCCAGCTTTGGCAATTGAGGAAGAGTCTTTAGGAAGTTCCAACTTTGGCGATGGAGGAGGCTTTGAGAAGTGCCAGCTTTGGCGATTAAGGAAGAGACTTTGAGAAGTGCCAGCTTTGGCGATTGAGGAAGAGTCTTTTGAGAAATGCTAGCTTTAGCAATTAAGGAAGAAACTTTGAAGGTGCTAGCTTTGGCAATTGAGGAAATGTCTTTGAGAAGGGCCAGCTTTGGCGTTTGAGGAAGTCTTTGAGAAGTGCCAGCTTTGGCGATTGAGGAAGAGTCTTTAAGAAGTGCCAGCTTTGGCGATTGAGGAAGAGTCTTTAGGAAGTGCTAGCTTTGGCGATTGATTCTACTGGGGAAAAGAACTTGATCGGGTTATCGAGACTCGACATGACTGTCTGTTGTAATAACCTGCAGAAAAGGGTTAGTAGTACAAAGTAACACAAATTGGAATCTGAGGAGACTTTCCACAGAACCATGATCCCTACAGACTTGAGGCGACTCATGACTAAAACAGATCAAATGAGGTAACCCTAATGTAACATCCTGCTTTTAATAATAGCTTTATTTGATAAATTTTGATGTATAAAAGATCTGTTAGTGTTACTCAATGAATAAAAACACTCTATGGATGGTTGTGATACTCCAAGATTTCATTTTCTGGGTATAATTATAGGAATTACATAAACCTTTAATGATGAGGCCCAAATTCCGAGTGAAAATACCTTAGAAAGAACTGTCCGAGTGAGAAAGAGAGTCTGTTCAGAGTGAAAACTGCAAATTCCGAATGACCAAAAGGAATTCCGAGTGGAAAATGGAAATACCGAGTGAAAATGGTGTTTTCCGAGTGGAACATGGTCAAGAGGAATTATTCCGAGTGAAATTCTGTCTCAGAGACTCACTGTTGAGTCAAACATGTTAGGAAGACTCAATTCCGAGTCAAGTTCTTCAAAGGATTCATTTCAGAGTCAATTATTCCTAAGTGACTCGTTTCCGAGTCAAACATCCCAGAGAGACTCATTCCTGAGTCAAGCATTTTCCAAAGACTCGTTTCCGAGTCAAATTAGGATATGAAGTTGCAATCCTGAATGAAGGGATTCCGATTGACAACATATATGTCTTGGGTCGGTTTAGGATCAATTATACCGAGTGACAACTTATGTACTTTGAGACATTTTCAGGAGAATCTGTCAAGTACGAAAACTGAGTGAAATTCCGAGTGAAGGATTTCCAATTCTGACTGAAGGTTACAAAATCCGAGTGAGCCTCTTCCGAATTCCGAGTGAACAATGTTGTATGTATTTTGACTAGGAAGTAACCATTCTGAGTGAAAAAGGTAACCTGTAGTCCGAGTATCTAAGTATAAAATAAAACCGAGTGAATGAATCCCTCCAAGTGATAAGAAGTTTGAATGGTTCCGAGTAGACAAGAATTCATTAGAATGAGAGGTCAGAATAATGCCAAATGGAGCTTAATGGTGGAATCCGAGTGTGCAACTCCGAGTAAGAAGATACCGATTGGAGAGATTCGTGTGAAGAACTTGGGAACAACTTCACCGAGTGGAAGACCTTGTGCTGGATGGATTATTTGAGAGGAAGAAAAAGAGTTTAGAATGAACGCCGAGTGAAAGTTAACCAGGTAATATGTCAATCCTGGAATAAGGTTCCGAGTGAGTGGATGAGTTGTACCAGGTGGAACAGTGTGTAGAGATGACTCGGATATAGTTTGAAATTACCGAGTGAGACTGACTAGAACAGACACGGTTTTAGGATGACTTAACCGAGTGGTAATCTGGGGAATTTTGAATCAGTTTAGGACGACTTGACATAGTGAACAACCGAATGAAAAGGAATCGTAGACCGGATGGAACATTTCTGAGTGCCTCGACCCGTCCGGAACTAGGATCTAAGATCCGATGTCTCTTATAACAGCTTGGATGGGCGGTGTAAAGGAAGACTGACTGATTTTAGACCGGATTAATACTCCACATCGGCTAGCTGCTAAGGAAGCTGTTCTTAAACCGGTGTGCACACCAAACAATTCTGAGCCGGTGTTCACAAACCGACCTCTTCGTAACTACACAACAGCATTCCTCCCACACACACCGTCCTTCCCTTCTTCACTCAACACCGCCCCTCACACTCAAGACCGCCCTCACATTCAATACCGCCCTCTCACCCGACTCTGCCCTCACATGCAATACCGACCTCCTCAAATCCTCCAACACTGAACACCTTTTTAATTCCACTTCAGCTAGTGATCAGCCCACTTAATCACATGAATCCAAAAATGAATGGCACAACGAACCAATCGCAAGGGAAAGTTGCACCCATTATAATACCTTTATATATTTTATTTCAATCAATGCAAAGCTGACTGTGAAAGGAGTCAAAAGACTCCATTATCCCACCTAATCCTCCAACCGATGTTCCCCACTCACTTTCTTATTATTAACCCAGTGCTATGACTCTAAGAACACACACACACGAAACATAGCCACAGACACACCTTTGTTATCATTTCCTCTTCCTATAAGCTTCTTCCTCTTTCTTTTCTTTTCTCTCTCACTCGGATCTGAAGCAACACAGTGAAGGGAACATTTTCTTCTAATCTAAAGAACTCCATCAAGGTAAGAGGGTAGAGGGTTGTGAATAACTATGAAATGGGTAGAGTTGTATGCTGTTCTAGGATTCCAGTTTTAATTTTGTATCTTGTTGCTTAATTTTGAAGCTGAAAACGTATGAATTTGACTCTGACTTCTTCATGAAAGTTGTAGATATTTTTGTTATGTGAATTTTGATACCTGATTCAACTGATTTGGATATGTATAGCAAAAGTTATAGTCAAAATACTACAGCATGACCGAGTGAAATGTTTAAGCTAAGTTCTATGCATATTTTGATATTCTGAGAATTATACATGCATAATCAGTATTTGATGTCTTCACGAAAGTTGTAGATATACATGTTAGGGATTTATAGAAAGTGGTTTCAAGTTAAAAAAATGCTTGTAGCTCTAGTTATGCTCAAAATACAGAAGTATGTTCATGATGCAAATCTGTTAACCATGAAATCCGAATCTTGTTTTCAATACTGGGAATTTTGTGGTATGAATTAGTTGTTGGTGTCTTCATGAAAGTTGTAAATAATTATGTTAAGAGTATTTTAGAACTGGTTTCATGTTAAAATCATTTGTGTAGCTCTAAAAACGTTGAAAATACTAATATATGTACATTTTGAAAACTCACCTGGAGGCAGTGTTGTATTTTGTGGATAAATGGTATTTCTGCTTAGAATTTGAATTTATGATCTTCATGAAAATTGTAGATATTTGTGTTAAGATTAATTTAGAACTGGTTTCATGCAAAAATCATTTTTGTAACTCCAGAAACACTGAAATTACTAATATATGTACATTTTGAAAGAAAAAAAAACTCACCTTGAGACAGTGTGGTATTTCATGAATAAGTGATATTTCTGTTCGGAATTTGAAATTGTATTCTTCATGAAAGTTGTAGAAAATTATGTTATTGAACTACAGAAAGTGGAATCACCTAAAAAGGAGTTGATTTGCTCATATTATGACTGTTTTACTAATGCATGTCACTGTTTGGAAATGCTGAAATTTACTTATGATGGTTATTATGGATAAAAATGATGTTTTCTCTATGAGTAAGAATTTATTATTGAATTCTTGAGTGATTATGAATTATTATGAATGCTGTTGAGTATCATACAATTTGTATATTATGGTAGTGAATAATTATGAATAACGAAATTAATTTATATGTACATGAATGCCTTGTGGTTATTGACATATGTGGTTGAAACAGTAAATCCATGATTTTGTGAATTATTATGTGTATTGTGTCCCTTGAGGACTTGTATTATCCAAGAGGTTTTGGAAATGTGGATATCATGGTATGTTAAATGATACAGAGAATTAAAGACATTCATGCATCATAAGCATTGGACGCACCATGGAATTTAGGGGTTCCATGATTGCCTACCCTGGTGGGGGGTTACTCTATGATGAGTTTAAGCCCTATTTTCACAAGAACCATGGAAGTGTAGGGATCCATGGTTGTGCAAATTCCTACTGGTATACTTATTTGTGCAGGAGCCATGAAAATGTAGGGATTCATGGTTATGCTAATTCCTATTTGTGTATTTGAAAGCGAGGGCCATGAAGATGTAGGGATTCATGGTTATGCTAATTCCTATTTGTGTACTTGAAAGCGAGGGCCATGAAGGTGTAGGGATTCATATGCTAATTCCTACTGATGACTCTATGAGACTTTTACTGCAGTATTCCCACCAAACCAAATGGATCCAGCATGACATCATTTGACTAATTGAAGAATTATTAAATGGACTTGTTTGGCATATTCATCATATCATTATGAGTTGTTGATTGTGTTTGTGCAATTTTATCTATTTTATATTTATTCTATATTCTGTCTCACTCTTACATTAATTTTTACAGTGAATGACACGCAGAATGCAGAGTGATGCCATGATTGATGCCTATTTGAATTATTACCTGAACTTTGATTTTATGGGTTGTAATAAGTATAACATGTCATGTACCATTATTTTCTAAATCGTTTCCGCTACTTAAGTATTTTCTTGAATTTAATTATTCACGATTAGCATGTATGATAATTTTTCCACTGTTATCAACTGTTACATAAACTCTGAATTAAATTGATGAATTTTAAAATGATCTTTCGAAAAAGCGAAAAATTTACTCGAAAATTTTAATCAACGTTTCAGGGCGTTACACCTAGCTTCGGGGAACGTGTCTGGCCCAGTCTTCATAATGATTGCTTGAGGCGAGATCAAGTAATAGGAGCGTCTTGTCCTTACAACTTTAAATAGTCATTACTTTCTCATTTTATGTATTAAGAGAAAATACACATCCATCATATCAATGAGACTCAACATGAATACGTGTCGAAAAAGGTGAAATTTTATTTAAGTTGGATAAGTATAGAGGGAGGAAAGCATAGAAAGCAAAAGAAACAGGCATGGTTAAATAGGAAAGATTGATAATTGGGTGAAACAATGAGGGTTTTACAGATCTTCCAGTGAATTTCTAAGAACAGTGCATATCTCAATTCCACATCACGACCTCGAGTACACTATTTGACCTTGCCTCTGAGAGGGTAGTTCGACCATGGTCCACATGCCCCAGTTTGGAGTTATACGTTTTGTGTTGGAGGTTTCAGTCATATTGTCAAAATTTAGACACTAATTTCTTGAGCCGTCTTTTCAGGTTTTTGACTCACCGAGTTGCTCTAACTTTTGCCTAGGCCGCCCTTTCAGGTTTTCAGCCTAGCGAGCCTTTTTCTTCATGACATGTTCTTTTTGTCTTTGCGTCTAAGAAGGTAGTTCAACCATGATTCATGTGCCCCGGTTTGGACTCGCACGTTTTGCGTTGGGAAACTTTAGTTACTCTGCCAAAATCCTGACCCTAATTTTTGCCTAAGCTGCCTTTTCAGGTTTTCGACTCACCGGGTTGCTCTAACTTTTGCCTAGGCCGCCCTTTTAGGTTTTTAGTCTAGCGAGCTTTTCTCTTTCTTTATAATTTGTTTTTCTTTTCTTGTTTATTTTTGGCTGTATCCTTTACAGTAAAAGGTTAAAGCTGTTTACACTCCAGTTGAGCCTGCTCAGCCTTTCCAGATTTAGTTTGATCCTTTTGAAAACTAATGTCACTTCAAATAGGAGACTCTACTCCTATGCCATGTACCCAGGAAAATAGGGGTGAGTCTTTTGGCATCAATGAGAGGGAATTACTCTGAGTCATCATTTTGGCCTTTATTTTCTTGTTTTTTTTCATTTTTCATTTTCTGGATTTTTCCTTTTTCATTTTTTGTTTTCTTTTGTTTGCCTTTTTTTGTTTTGTTTTTTATTTTTTTATCCCCTTGATGATGCAATGACTTAATCTGACAGACTATTTCCTTGGTTACATGGGCATGAGGAGTAATTATGTTCCAGAGATGAAATATTGTCTTTTGTTGTGTTCTTGTCTTGATGACATCCGTGCCCCCATATAGACCGGTGACAACTTTCTTGATAATCTGGACGTAATCAGCTTGCCCTATTTGGCATGTGCATAGGACACTGAGCCTAATTCAGTTTTTTCATTTTTTGATTTGATTGATTTTCTTTCTTTTTTTTTGCAAAGCCTCCGTCGATTACATCTGTATTTATGGGCATCAACAATTTACCCCTATCCAGGTTTGTGAATAACAAGGCTTTCATTAACGATCGACGTGCCCCTGTTCATTTCAGGACTTGGCAGTGTTGTTGTCCATCATGTCATGAAACAAGGTTACCATCATCTTCTGATAAATTGCCCCAGTGTTATCATCATGTCGTTCTTGACTTAGCAGAATACTAATCTTGACCTTTTGTCCTCTTCATTTGATGATTTTGCCTAACTCTTGATGGCTGAAACTCTCTAGACCCTTCTTATTCATACATCTTGGTCCATTCAGACAAGGGACCATAGTCTTCCTACCCTCTTTGTCAGTGCGATCAACCGGGCAATTGAAGTCATGAAATTAGACTGTGACTTACTGTTATCAGGAGAATCATTTTCAGACCTGTATTTATTTGGTTTGTCGTAGTGAAAAAGAAAAAGCAAATAAAGGGAATAGGATTTAAGGCAGAGATAAGGAAAGCAAGAAAAGGCATTTTGAAATTTGACACGTATTTATTGAGAGAAACTAAGAATGATAAACATGTTTTTGCCCTCATTACATAAACATCCCAAAGCCTTAGGCATAGCTATTGGGTTGGAAAGTCATTAAAACATCTCTTCAATTGAAAATTTAAAGTCGTATGGAGTTTGACAGTCTCCTAGTCACGAAGCTCTCCGCTTGGCGGGCAATCACAAAGTTTGCATCATGCATCATCACGGGGGCCATGTTCAGTGGTGACGACATCCCTTCCATACTCCTAACCCTCTTTTATTACAGTAACCCCAGAACTCCCATGGTTAGGCAAGGGGTTTATGGTCACGTTGGGACTTCCTTCTTGGAAACTTATCCACTTGGCTTGATTAGATCCCTCACTTTGTATTTTAGGGCCTAACAGTCCTCAGTAGAATGCCCCGGGGCTCCAGCATGATAATTACATCGGGCGCTAGGATTATACCCTTTAGGGTAAGGGGGAACCACCGGTTTCAAGGGATAGGGTACCGCAAGGGAGTTATAGATAAGGTGAGGTAAAAGTTCTGTGTAAGTTATGGGAATGGGGTTGAACCGGGCCGGTGTTTGATTATTAATAGGTTTTATTGTGCTTCGGATGGAATTAGGAGGCTGAGTCCATCGTTGTGGAGGATAGTATGGCATGGGCTGTGGATTAGGGGGTTTAAAAACAGGCAAATGGAAGTGGGTAGGTGTTCGAGCGATAGATGGATGGAAGTAGGATTGTAGTGGGGGAGGATAGGAATCTTGGTTATGGGTGGTGGTGGCCATACAAGGTGTAGGAAGATTGGCAGATTGAAAGGCGGTGTGAGTTATTGGCCTTGATTAGGCCCTCTTTTGGTTGTAAGAGATGGAGTTGGTTTCCCCTTTTCCCTTTCCTTTATTTCCCGATGCAAACCTTCTCGTGATAGGTGCCCCAGATAGTTGGAAGGATTGTGAAACATGGGGATTCATCATTTGAAAATTATAATCCTCTTGTTGGTTATGGAATGGGGGAAAGTATCCTGGGGGTATTCCATAAGGTGGGAAAGGTACAGGATTACCATCTAGGCCAATGAATGTATAGTGTGATGTATAACCGTAGGGCATTCCACGAGGTAGTCAGGGGTCAACCACTTGCTTTGCTTTCCTAGTGTTGACAGTGAGGGGGGTGGTCATGGGGTGAGTGACTTTAGGCTGTGTTAGACCAAGGCCCAGGGGATGTAGCGGGGTTAGCAGTTGTTGTTGGGCATCCTCGATACCTAAAGAAGAGCCCCTTTCTGTGATTCTTTTCTCCAAAAGTTTAACCATCTCCACCATTTGCTCCTTTAGCTGGTTGACCTCGTACCTGAGGTTTTCATTTTCTTGTTCTATTTCAGCCATGAGTCTCTTCTGAAGTCGGGTTCCATAGGGGTGTCTCCCTGTGGTGTCTTTTGAAAAACATAAGTGTCAGGTGGAAATAGAAGGAAATAAAATAGTAAGACTGTAAAATATGATAAAATGGCGCGTGAAGCAATCACAGACCTTGACGAGCATCATTTGACTGTTCCTCAGAACGTATCATTCAAAAGTACCAAGTACGAAAAACATAGAAATTAATGCGGGATAGTTGTGAAGACAGAAGAATCCTTCATTCTGTGATAAAAGCCTTAAGTTTAGCCATTTCTAGCTCGGACAACCATGGCCGTCATCCTACAAGTTCGATCCCATGTTAATTTCCATATCTACTCAAAGGTATTCGCTAAGTTCTGAGTAGCTTCCGGCAAGGACAAAGAAAAAGAGAGAATGGGCCATCAGGAATTGACGTGTTTCGTAAACCGCTACTCCCTTGGTAACATCTTGGAAAACATCTTTACATTCAGGGAAGTAACGATTGACAAAACTTGTGACAAATTGAGAGCCACATGAGTTACGAACCTTCCGATCGTCGTCAATGTTTTTTATTTTCTTGTTTTTTTAATGTTATAATTTTTTGATTTTTGATTTTTTTGATTGTTTTGTTTTGACGACTCAAAAAATCCGTAACTCAGGACCCAAAGATTCAAGTAAATACGCATAAAAGGAAAGGACTGTTTTCCCATTAAAGGATCACCAATTTAAAAAGTGTCATTTTTGGAAAGAAGTAATCCGTTCAACGGGCAAGTGGTCTAGCAATTTGGATTAAAAAGGAAAGTGAGAATGAGAGAAGGTAGAGGGAAAGTCTGCCCCTTTGTGCCCTAAGTCAGGTTTTTCTAAAAGTCTTTTTCTGAGACCTATAGCTTGTCCAACAGTGACTCCTCACATTGGGTGGCTTGCATTAGACTTCTAAAAGGTCACTAGAGCCAAGATCCTACTCATGATGTGACCACAACAGTAGGGAGTCTACTAGGTGTGTACATCATGAAAGGTCGAACTCTAGTTGAGGTTCTTACGATCGCCGGATGGAAAGTACATCCCAAACGACACCGTTACCAACCTCCCCTAACTTAAGCTTCGCTTAGGGCCCGGGTATAGGGCGCCACTCATAAGTGTGTGCAAATTGTGAGTGTAGTGTGTGAAAGAGGCATTCAATACCTGTACCTTACCCATCCTACACAGAGAACAAACACAGAACACAAAATAAAGTTGTCTACCCTAGGGTTCAACAATCACATAGACATTAACAAAACATAAATGACAAAATACATACAAAACAGAAACCACATACAAACATTGATAGAAAATAAAATAAAGGAAAAAGTTAATTAATTAACAGACTATTTAAAAACATGCGCTATCAACTTGATTGGCTTAACTCTCTAAATCCCCAGTGGAGTCACCATCTGTGGCGACCGGGATCGTGACGGGATGGCCGACCCTTAAAAATAAAACGAGTTTTGAAATCCTTTCGAAAAGAAAATAGGGAGTCGCCACTAATATTTTTTAGGATAAAAATATCGGGAAAAACCTCTTTTAAAACACTGGTTATGAAAATGAAATTCTAAGTTCGGGAGTCGAATTACAGGTGAGGAAGGTATTAGCACCTCATAATTGTCCGTTATAAAACGGTTACCTCAAATTGATAGTGTGACACCCTAAAAATAGGGGTCAATTTTTTTTTCGCAAAAGCATACCTGGATCTATCAAAATCCACTCTCATATACGAAGATATGAGAGCTCGGTCCAATGACCAAGAATAGAAAGGAAAAGAAGGCAATGGAAGGCAGAAGAAGTAAAAGCCAACCCAAAATCATTCAGCGGAAGACAGTCAGCGCTCAAGCAAAACCACAGAACAGCGCACATCCGCTCAAGCGAGACCCGACTCCGCTTGAGCGAAATAGCCAAACTCGCTCGGGCGAGCACACCCTCGCTTGGGCGAAGCCACACAAAAGCCTTCCCAGCAACATACCCGCTGGAGCGAGAACTCACTCGCTGAAGCGAGAAGCCACACTCGGCTAATCCACCACTCGGTATCTAGAGGCAACCACTCACTCGGTAATCCCATCACCCGGGATCCGAGACAACTACATCACTCGGAGTCTGGGGTTTCAATTGTTCAATAATGACTCGCCATACGTACACCCCACAACTTAGTTTCATATTTTATCCACTGAGACCATACACAATAAACCGCTCGGAAAATTAGGGGTATCTCACTCGGATTCCATAAAACCACTTCACTCGGGTTATTGTCCAACCAAATACTACTCAGTAGGATCCACCACAGTTCAGTCGGGAATGTACTTCACACTCATCCCTCGGCACATCATTTATAAACCATCTCATCTTCTGAGTGGTATTCCACTCGGTATCTGATATCATTACCGACCAATACTCATTCGGCCCACACTCGGCATTCAAGCCTATTTTCACTCGGAGAATATATGGATTTTCCTTCACTTATAAGGGATCTCCACAACCATACTCCACTCGGAATATCCCTCATTTCTCACACGGAGAACACCTTAACATCCATCACTAGGAAATAACTTCCTAAACAATTCCACTCGGAATTATCCGAACTCCTCCATACTTAGAAGATTTCACCAGGTTAAGTCACTTGGACATATAAAATACTTAACCACTCGGGAAACCATTAAATCGGGTTCTACTCGGACTCATTCCGCTCTTAACACTCAGCATACATATATTTCATACTTAGAATATATCTCTGAACTAAGTTAGTACAACCAGTCTTCCCTTAAGAGATTCACTCAGATTCCACTCGGGAAACACAAACCATTCCCCGCTTGGGTTTACCCATATTTTCCACTCAGGGAAGGGCCACATACATAGCCTCACTCAGAAAGAAATCAAGCCTACACGTTCGGGAAGTTCATATACTTAAGCCTCAATATTCAGACCAACTCTTACAATAATATTCCACTCAGAATTTATTAACTTAACATCATTCATACCATATCATTCCCTAGTCAGTGCGAGGCATCAAATTAACATAAATACTTATATACATACATATCCATTTATTCACTCGGAACTCAAATCATATGGTTCTACCAGAACAGACTTCCACCTTTTTATTCCATATCCAAATAATGTTTCTCACTCAAAATTCACTAAGGCTACCACCATTCAGAAAAAGGCTTACACATAAGTCACACTCAGAAAAGCACTAAACCTCTTATACTTCACTCCTTCAACACCATTATATTTCAGTCGGTAAAAAGCATCAAATCAACATAAACCTCATACATAAATGTACTCTCTGCTTCCCAAAGCCAACTACCCACTCAGCAATGCTCAACACTAAAATATATTCATATTATCCTTAAAACATATGTATACATACAAACACTCGGATTATCCATCATCTTAACATGATTTATCATGAGCAATCCTAAGCCAACTCCAATATATAATGCCCAAATAAAATATATATATATATATATATACCAATAGGAATTTACACTCGGGTAATGCCAACTTAACTTTATTCATTCACTAGCATCCATTATCCGATACATTTACATGATTTCCATGTAAATCCTACATATACACACACTCGGGTCTGATACATATGTTCGCATTCATTATACAACACGTTATATGAGCCAACCAAGGCTTTAATACATTAAATGCACTCGGTACATTACATCATTCATACAGCCTCATCATAAATACCCATCACTCGGGTTTAAGGCCATCATAACATTCCAAACCGACCTGCAAACACTGAAAAATGGTGTAGGGGTGAGCATTACATATTAAATGACAGATATTGGCTCGGATTAATCATAGAATCCATAACATACAAATATATATCATCAATCAATCAAATATACACACTGCCATTTAAATATGAACAAACACAAACATCTCCAATCGGGTTCTTACCCATTTCACTCGGCTATAAAGCCTAACCTCTTAACAAACAGCTACTCATCTAATCGGATTTCACCTCATATTTATCCCAGCTCTATATCAACAATATCCACACTCCGAGCCACACTCACGGAGTCTGCCTGAGCCCAGCTCCAGGACTTAATCATATTCATCATATGTTTCATCTTTTGGTTGTCGATCGGTAATAGAAGTCCAACGCATTCCAGTGGCGAATCGGTTGCATACGGTTTCATTCACTCGGCGTTCAATGCCGATGCACTCAGCATTTCATCAAGCGTCTTATTTCACGCTTAGTGCCCCAGGCATTTCATGCTTTTATTTATAAGCCTACTCGGCATTCATCATAATAGTCCCCATTCATGCATTCAGCATACACATATACATCAATAACATGCATCTCATACATACAATCACACCATTACTCACGTAGGGACCAGTAACAAATCACACAATGCACTCAGCATTATCATGACATACATCCCAAGCATCTTAACATAGTCATCACCATAAACAACAACACCTATATGGACGGAATTCAACAACATCAAGCAATATATAATCATCATACATGTCCGGGCTACTACTCACTCAGAAATCAATCAAACAACACATATTGAATACCATACACATCACGATACAAGAGTTTCACCCGGAAAACCCGTCCATAAACTATGCACTTAAGATGCAATAGCTCCCCTTACCTGGATGAAGCTTCTAAGAGTCACATGGACACTCGGCCCAGCCACAGCAGTACTCTGCTCGGCTTTCTAAACGTGGGAAGAGCCAATATAATTTCCACACAAGCCTCAAAGCCACCAAGTCAGTGGAGAAGCTCCCAAGCTCAACACAAACTGTACCATACTCTCGATCAGCACTGTCCTCACCACCATGAAGGACAACCAACTTTCATGCATGCCCTCTTCTTCACAACAGCACCATACACCTTCAACAATAGTGAAGGACCACCATGCCTCCATGCAACATGCATGTCTTCATCTTTACAACATAGTGAACCATCTTGCATCCACAACTGAGGCACCCAGAAACTGCTACAGCTTCCAACCAAGGCACAACCAGCCCATCACATAGAGAAAGATGAAGAGGAAGCACCAGGGAACAGGGAAGGATAAAAGGGACCTAAACCCAGCCTCCACACACAGCCATATCTGTTCCTCAACACCACACAGTTCCACTAGAATTCTATACCATACATGAGTGGAAGTAGAAGATAAAAGGGAGGAAGAAGATGAAGCAGAAGCTCCAACAAGTTCTAGGGAGAAGAAGGAGCACTTCTCTCATCAGAACATGCACTCCCAAGGAATGAAGGGAGAGAGTGAGAAGAAAAACATGCAACCAAGGCCTTATCATCTCAGCCTCATCAGCATCCCACTCATCACAACATCCCATCCTCATTTAATGCAAGTCCATCAACATTTAATGCTATTCCCTCAGCAATCATCACTCCCATCCAACGTGGACAAGGGAGAGGAAAAGAACCAAACACCAAGGCACCACGTATCACCAACGTGCATCAGGAGAGAGAAAATCGGGCCCTAGCCTCAGACCCCACTTCACTCGCTCAAGCGTCCCAAGCTCTCTTGAGCGACCAACACTCAGAATCCCTATCCTCTCTCGCTCGTTCAAGCACAACAACATCCGCTTGAGCAAGATTCGTCCAGAATCTCTCCTGCTCGCTTCTCACTCGATTCGCTTAAGCGGGTAATCCATTCGCCTGGGCGAATTCGGGCCAGAAGCCCTGAAACCAACACAAAAGGATTCTCACTTGAGCGAGCATCCACCTCGCTTGAGCGAGAATACCAATTCTAGTGTAGAAACATGAAGATTTAATAATCTAACACTCCAAGACTCATACCAATCCAATCGGTTCAACTTCAACACATCTTACGCATAACATGAGGCATATGAAACTTACTCAAACCATTCATACTCCTAAGTTCTTATTTTCAACTCATCAATCATTCCCCATTAAATCCATATTTATCACCTCATATGAACATAACCATACAATCCTCTCATTACCACATCACTCATCTTTATAAAAATTTGGGATGTTACAATCCACCCCACCTTCAAAGAATTTCGTCCTCGAAATTCCAATAAGGACTCATCTTAACAACAGCTCTGACAATGCCACCATTGACTCGGAAGTCACCATTCCACTTCACTCAGCATAACTTTCATCTTGCTCGGAGCAATCCGATAGACTCAAGCCATTCCCATAAGCAGCTACAGTCTCATTTGCCAGACCTATGGACTGCTGCATCCAACATATAGGATGACGTCTCATTCCTATAGGGTCACAACAAGTGCATAAAGTCATTGCAAAATGCAGCCTGCCACAATACCTATGGCATGCAGAGTCATATCGAAACAACATCCTTACAATTATTTCACTCATACCAACCAATTTTCCTGAAAATCAATGGCAATTCTTACCATTTTATAAGCAAAACATCCGAATCAACATCATTATTAGGCACCAACAGTGATGCATCTCATGCCCTCAGTCAGCAAACATCAGTTATCATCACAATAAAATACATTTTATTAATAAATTTTCAACCCATTCAAGGTATATTTCCAGTCCTTATACTTATTCTAGTGTAATCCTCATGATAATAATCATCAAATGCCAACCACACTTACCTTAAAAGGGCACAATGGCAATCGGTTTTCAGTACAAACTGAGTAAATACCTCTTATTTAATCTTATTTATCACAAAATCATAGTCAATCAGCCAATCAATCCCTCAATTCATCATTCATCACTAGCCATCAATTAATTTAAGCCTAAGGAATTCATCAAATTCTCTTAGATATACCACTCGGTTTTCAATATGATTTTCAATCATAACAATAGGGTCCTACATTGGTAACTTTCCTCGCTGAGCATAAACACCGTCTACCAGTCAGATACACAATCATTATAGTATTACTTCCATTTTCACCATATCCAGTACCAAGGTGTACTCAGATTTCAACCTTAAGACGCTTCAAACCTCCACAATTTGTTATACCATTACTTGACTCAATAATCCACATGATCAATCAGATTCTCTGACTCGGAATTTCAAGGGTTACTAAACACCCCCACAACATCTAATTACTACCGAGTCATATCAACATAGAGTCCAATTCTACAAGGTCTAACAGTATAAGATCATACAGAATCCAATCGGATTACTACACCTTATGGGTCATAATTCGATCAACCACTTACTCGGTTTTCAATCACAAAACCGAGACAGTACCCAAACTAATAGGTATCCAACCGTATTAATTCTCAATCATCCAATCACACATAATTATGCCTAATTAATTGGGTTACCATACTTCAAATCGAAACAAAAATCCCAACCAAGCATGCATCAGGTTTTATATTCAATCACCTATCACATATTAAAATCCTCACATCATGAGATTTCCCAACATTACTCACCCAGCCAACTTAGCATATGAATTTGAATCCATTCACAATCATGACTCGGTCATGAATCATTAGCATGGCATACACCAGAATTTAAATCAATTAACACAGTCTTAATACTTATAAGAACTTCACTATCATCAATTAATCCATCACTCGGTTTTAACACATTAAAACCAAGACGCAATTTCAACATAACATATACCTGATTTCACATTTATACATTCATGATCATATTCAAATTCTTAAATTAGGAATCTGCCATAAATCAACTTAATCATATATATATATTAATCAAGCAGAGTTCTCATGCCAAGGGTATAAATCATCATTTAAGAAATGGCACAATCAAACATCCATAATCCGAATTCAATACACTAGGAAATTCCTTCATTAGCATTTTCACATATTTCATTATTAAAGTATCACAATATATCATGCTTCAAGATGGATGCACATGTTAATGTCATTATGATGCATATGCACGGATCCACCTTTGTAACACCCCTGATTTCCTGTACTCAAATCTCGATGTGATCGTCATAATTAATATAAATGCGAGTAAATTTTTCACGTTCCAAACTAAGTTCAGCATCACACCGAAACTCGAATCATAGAAAACCAAAGTGTACAATTTTAATACATTAAACCTGGATCTATAACTAGTTCGCCCATAAAGGTATACAAAAATAATAGAGTATACAGCGGAAGAATGTGTATATGCATACAAACATCATGTGTGCTTTGCTATCAAAACATTACATTATCATTCATTCATTATCTCGCTATCACAATAGCATACCAACCTCATGAATCGCAATTCATATCATAAATAAGCACAACATATACATAATCACTAACACTGTCACTTTGCCACTTATCAACAAGGGCATTCATAATTATTATCATCATTAATTCACTAAGGTCTCACTCAATACCTCCTCGCAAGGGGTTTCTCAACACTCGTGGTCATCCCATCTCAAATGCCATGGTCTTTAAGCAAATGCATATGTCAACTGTGTAATGCATATGCAACGGATCCGATTTCATATCACGGGTGATCGCAACCACCATAATCAATCAATCATAATCATTGGTTTCCCACCTCGCAAGGGGTACTCCCTCTGGCAACCTCGCAAGGTGCTTCTCGTGATCGCAACCACATTCAATATTTCATATAGGTTTCCCTCCTCACAAGGGGTACTCTCGCCTCATGATCGCAACCATGGGCATCATAGGTGCTCGCAAGCCATTTATCATATCAAATACCAAGTGATCGCAACCACTGGCTCATCATCATACAATGGTCCCCGCAGGGCCTTTCACATTCCATAATCAGGTGATCGCAACCACCATTACCATATCATATCATCATCACATTGGTTTCCTACCTTGCAAGGGGTACTCCCTTCATAGAATCCCGCAGGATCTTTCATCATTGTGATCGCAACCACATAATATCAATGCTATGCCATGCCATGAATGCAAGATGCAACAATGCATATGCTCAATAACAACCTCACAAGGATATCTCACCCTCAGTTAGGGGTATATTATATATTTTAGTTTTATCATCAATGGCGTATAAATATTCACAAGGCCCTCAAGGCACATCATTCAAATAATTGGCATTCAATGGCCACGAACACCACTCATAACAATCCACACATGGATATCAAAGGCATAGCAAACATAATAATATCAATCCACATATAAAATCATTCGAGGCATATTCACCATTCACATACTTGGCAATCATCATTGCCTTACACACATACAAGTCAACTACTTGTATCCACCGCTAGAATGTCATAATATTTCATTTTATCTATCAATATCCTTATATATATTCATTGGGGGTTTCCAACCCAACACAAGAGTATCATAATAATTTTCCATCAATCCATATACATGAATCCTAGTCAGTTAATCCGACTTCCAGAAATATAAGGACACAATATTATATCACTTTATTTCTCAAATCAACCTTCACAACAGTAGTATCTTTCACTACTGTCCCAGCAAAACATATAGGCATACAGCCACACAAACCATGCATAAGCATGCATCAACCAATAAAATACTACCAGCAGTAATGACAACTGGTCATCATACATTCAACCGCTTACACTCAGTAAGCATATCTTGGCCATGGGCCTCTCAGTCTGCTCTGATACCACCTTGTGACACCCTAAAAATAGGGGTCAATTTTTTTTTTCCATAAAAGCATACCTGGATCTATCAAAATCCACTCTCATATATGAAGATATGAGAGCTCGGTCCAATGACCAAGAATAGAAAGGAAAAGAAGGCAATGGAAGGCAGAAGAAGTAAAAGCCAACCCAAAACCATTCAGCGGAAGACAGTCAGCGCTCAAGCAAAACCACAGAACAGCGCACATCCGCTCAAGCGAGACCCGACTCCGCTTGAGCGAAATAGCCAAACTCGCTCGGGCGAGCACACCCTCGCTTGGGCGAAGCCACACAAAAGCCTTCCCAGCAACATACCCGCTGGAGCGAGAACTCACTCGCTGAAGCGAGAAGCCACACTCGGCTAATCCACCACTCGGTATCTAGAGGCAACCACTCACTCGGTAATCCCATCACTCGGGATCCGAGACAACTACATCACTCAGAGTCTGGGGTTTCAATTGTTCAATAATGACTCGCCATACGTACACCCCACAACTTAGTTTCATATTTTATCCACTCAGACCATACATAATAAACCGCTCAGAAAATGAGGGGTATCTCACTCGGATTCCATAAAACCACTTCACTCGGGTTGTTGTCCAACCAAATACTACTCAGTAGGATCCACCATAGTTCAGTCGGGAATGTACTTCACACTCATCCCTCGGTACATCATTTATAAACCATCTCATCTTCTGAGTGGTATTCCACTCGGTATCTGATATCATTACCGACCAATACTCATTCGGCCCACACTCGGCATTCAAGCCTATTTTCACTCGGAGAATATATGGATTTTCCTTCACTTATAAGGGATCTCCACAACCATACTCCACTCGGAATATCCCTCATTTCTCACACGGAGAACACCTTAACATCCATCACTAGGAAATAACTTCCTAAACAATTCCACTCGGAATTATCCGAACTCCTCCATACTTAGAAGATTTCACCAGGTTAAGTCACTTGGACATATAAAATACTTAACCACTCGGGAAACCATTAAATCGGGTTCCACTCGGACTCATTCCGCTCTTAACACTCAGCATACATATATTTCATACTTAGAATATATCTCCGAACTAAGTTAGTACAACCAGTCTTCCCTTAAGAGATTCACTCGGATTCCACTCGGGAAACACAAACCATTCCCCGCTTGGGTTTACCCATATTTTCCACTCAGGGAAGGGCCACATACATAGCCTCACTCAGAAAGAAATCAAGCCTACACGTTCGGGAAGTTCATATACTTAAGCCTCAATATTCAGACCAACTCTTACAATAATATTCCACTCGGAATTTATTAACTTAACATCATTCATACCATATCATTCCCTAGTCAGTGAGAGGCATCAAATCAACATAAATACTTATATACATACATATCCATTTATTCACTCGGAACTCAAATCATATGGTTCTACCAGAACAGACTTCCACCTTTTTATTCCATATCCAAATAATGTTTCTCACTCAAAATTCACTAAGTCTACCACCATTCAGAAAAAGGCTTACACATAAGTCACACTCGGAAAAGCACTAAACCTCTTATACTTCACTCCTTCAACACCATTATATTTCAGTCGGTAAGAAGCATCAAATCAACATAAACCTCATACATAAATGTACTCTCTGCTTCCCAAAGCCAACTACCCACTCAGCAATGCTCAACACTAAAATATATTCATATTATCCTTAAAACATATGTATACATACAAACACTCAGATTATCCATCATCTAAACATGATTTATCATGAGCAATCCTATGCCAACTCCAATATATAATGCCCAAATAATATATATATATATATATATATATATACCAATAGGAATTTACACTCGGGTAATGCCAACTTAACTTTATTCATTCACTAGCATTCATTATCCGATACATTTACATGATTTCCATGTAAATCCTACATATACACACACTTGGGTCTGATACATATGTTCGCATTCATTATACAACAGGTTATATGAGCCAACCAAGGCTTTAATACATTAAATGCACTCGGTACATTACATCATTCATACAGCCTCATCATAAATACCCATCACTCAGGTTTAAGGCCATCATAACATTCCAAACCGACCTGCAAACACTGAAAAATGGTGTAGGGGTGAGTATTACATATTAAATGACAGATATTGGCTCGGATTAATCATAGAATCCATAACATACAAATATATATCATCAACCAATCAAATATACACACTGCCATTTAAATATGAACAAACACAAACATCTCCAATCGGGTTCTTACCCATTTCACTCGGCTATAAAGCCTAACCTCTTAACAAACAGCTACTCATCCAATCAGATTTCACCTCATATTTATCCCAGCTCTATATCAACAATATCCACACTCCGAGCCACACTCACGGAGTCTACCTGAGCCCAGCTCCAGGACTTAATCATATTCATCATATGTTTCATCTTTTGGTTGCCGATCGGTAATAGAAGTCCAACGCATTCCAGTGACGAATCGGATGCATACGGTTTCATTCACTCGGCGTTCAACACCGATGCACTCAGTATTTCATCAAGCGTCTCATTTCACGCTTAGTGCCCCAGGCACTGCCCGAATCCAATCTGTGTCTTTCATCACACTCAACATTAGGACCACGTCCTCTTCACTCGGGATTATACCCTTGTGGCACCCCGCAAGGTGTTCATACTCAATAACTCAATATCACGTATGCATATAAATTCAACTCATATTCATTCGATTGCCCACTCAGAAATCTGCGTTCAACACAATATGCACTCGGCAATTCCACAATAATCAGATGACTCGGCTTATACCACATTTACTCGGCAATCCTATGCCATCCACTCGGATTATCATCTATCACTCGGATTTATCCTCTATTCACTCGGATTTATCCTTTCCAGTAAGCATTTCATGCTTTTATTTATAAGCCTACTCGGCATTCATCATAATAGTCCCCATTCATGCATTCAGCATACACATATACATCAATAACATGCATCTCATACATACAATCACACCATAACTCACGTAGGGACCAGTAACAAATCACACAATGCACTCAGCATTATCATGACATACATCCCAAGCATCTTAACATAGTCATCACCATAAACAACAACACCTATATGGACAGAATTCAACAACATCAAGCAATATATAATCATCATACATGTCCGGGCTACTACTCACTCGGAAATCAATCAAACAACACATATTGAATACCACACACATCACGATACAAGAGTTTCACCCGGAAAACCCGTCCATAAACTATGCACTTAAGATGCAATAGCTCCCCTTACCTAGATGAAGCTTCTAAAAGTCACATGGACACTCGGCCCAGCCACAGCAGTACTCTGCTCGGCTTTCTAAACGTGGGAAGAGCCAATATAATTTCCACACAAGCCTCAAAGCCACCAAGTCAGTGGAGAAGCTCCCAAGCTCAACACAAACTGTACCATACTCTTGATCAGCACTGTCCTCACCACCATGGAGGACAACCAACTTTCATGCATGCCCTCTTCTTCACAACAGCACCATACACCTTCAACAATAGTGAAGGACCACCATGCCTCCATGCAACATGCATGTCTTCATCTTCACAACACAGTGGACCATCTTGCATCCACAACTGAGGCACCCAGAAAGTGCTACAGCTTCCAACCAAGGCACAACCAGCCCATCACATAGAGAAAGATGAAGAGGAAGCACCAGGGAACAGGGAAGGATAAAAGGGACCTAAACCCAGCCTCCACACACAGCCATATCTGTTCCTCAACACCACATAGTTCCACTAGAATTCTATACCATACATGAGTGGAAGTAGAAGATAAAAGGGAGGAAGAAGATGAAGCAGAAGCTCCAACAAGTTCTAGGGAGAAGAAGGAGCACTTCTCTCATCAGAACATGCACTCCCAAGGAATGAAGGGAGAGAGTAAGAAGAAAAACATGCAACCAAGGCCTTATCATCTCAGCCTCATCAGTATCCCACTCATCACAACATCCCATCCTCATTTAATGCAAGTCCATCAACATTTAATGTTATTCCCTCAGCAATCATCACTCCCATCTAACGTGGACAAGGGAGAGGAAAAGAACCAAACACCAAGGCACCACGTATCACCAACGTGCATCAGGAGAGAGAAAACCGGGCCCCAGCCTCAGACCCCACTTCACTCGCTCAAGCGTCCCAAGCTCTCTTGAGCGACCAACACTCAGAATCCCTCTCCTCTCTCGCTCGTTCAAGCACAACAACATCCGGTTGAGCGAGATTCGTCCAGAATCTCTCCTGCTCGCTTCTCACTCGATTCGCTTAAGCAGGTAATCCATTCACCTGGGCGAATTCGGGCCAGAAGCCCTGAAACCAACACAAAAGGATTCTCGCTTGTGCGAGCATCCACCTCGCCTAAGCGAGAATACCAATTCTAGTGCAGAAACATGAAGATTTAATAATCTAACACTCCAAGACTCATACCAATCCAATCGGTTCAACTTCAACACATCTTACGCATAACTTGAGGCATATGAAACTTACTCAAACCATTCATACTCCTAAGTTCTTATTTTCAACTCATCAATCATTCCCCATTAAATCCATATTTATCACCTCATATGAACATAACCATACAATCCTCTCATTACCACATCACTCATCTTCATAAAAATTTGGTATGTTACAGATAGCGCTTATTTTAAAACAGTCTAGAAATTATTTTAACTTCTTTTATGAAAGGAAACATACAAACTGACAAAGCAGACACAAACAGACAAAACAGACTGAATAGTGACAGTAAGAAATTTGACCAAATACCGACAGTAAGAAAGAAGAAAACAGTAACGATAGAAGACTAAACAGTGACAGTAAAAAAACAAATAATGATAGTAGAAGATTAAAACAGTAACAGTAAGAAACGACAAAGCTATGGCAGTAAGAAACTCGACAAAACAACAATTATAAGAAAAAAGTAAAACAGAGTGAAAGTAAAGGTTAATAGGACGTCTCATTCAAATTAACCTTAATTTACACATAAATTTAAAGATTAAAATAAAATTAATGAAATAAAATAAAAAAGTTGATTGAAAAATGTTATTTTTAAATAAAAGTATAAAAAAAATAAGATTAACAAGACGTCACGTCTAAATTAATCTCATTTTAAAGAAAATAATATTCTAATAAAAATATTAAAAAAAACATGAGATTAACAAGACGTCGTATCTAAATTAACCTCATTTTAAAGAAAATATTATTTTAAATAAAAATATTAAAACATGAGATTAACATGACGTCGCGTCTAAATTAACCTCATTTTAAAGAAAATATTATTTTAAATAAAAATATTAAAACATGAGATTAACAAGACATCGCGTCTAAATTAACCTCATTTTAAAGAAAATATTATTTTAAATAAAAATATGAGATTAACAAGACGTCGTGTCTAAATTAACCTCCTTGCGACAATAAAATTTAAAATATTGACTATATAAAATTAATCAAAATAATAGCAGAGACATAGAAATTAATAACGTGAAAGTGGCCCGACAGGAGTTGATTCCCGCTCCTACGTATCCTCAAATGTATTGAGAAATCAGGGTTACGTAGTTCTTTGAGGAAATTAATTTTAAAAGAAAAATATTTAAATTGTTTTTGATTGATTTTGATTTTTAATAATGGAAGAAAATTCATGAGGAAGGAGGAATACAAGGCGAAGAAGATCGCACATGCATAAACCTTTGAGATCCTATAAAGTCGCTGTAGGCAAAAGTGATTCTGCACGACATTGCTTATAAGACTTTTTTGATAAAAGATTATTTATTATTTTTTTTGTAAAAGATATGTTTTTGTTTTAAAATAATCTTATTTTTAAAACTCATTAGAAACTAATTGTACTTTGATTTTGGGAAGAGATATTTTAATTGATTTTTTTAGATTATTACTTTATAAAAAATATGTTTAGATTTTAAACTTAACTCAAATAGAAAAACATTTAATATTATTCTAAGAAGCATTTTTAGATTTTTTTATTATGAATAAAACCATTTACTTTCTATTCTTGAAAGTGGATCTTTGATTTTAATTTTTTTATTTTAATTTTCATCATAAACAAAAGCTATTCACATTTTTTTAGAAAAAATATTCTGGAGTTTTGTGATTTTTATTTTTACTCTTAGCATAAAGCTTATTTAAAAAGAAAAAAAGAAAGTATTTAACTTATAATAAGGACTTTTGATTTAACATAGCTAAAAATATTTACTTATTGTCTTATTCATAAAACAAATCCATTTTGTTTTATCTAAAAATATTATTATTATTATTTTACAAAATATTAATTAAGATTTTTAAAATAAATAAAATAAAATAAATATTTATATTTATTAATATTGGGCTTCTAAAGCCCATTACCTAAAGAAAACGAAAAAAGAAAAACTTTAAGAACGGGCCTCATTAATTGAGGCCCAATTAACTAAACCTAAGGCTAATAAAACAAAAGAAATGAAAGAAAGTGAGGTGGGGGCGGCTGGCAGAGAAAAGAAAAGAGTGAGTGAGTGACTTAGAGAATGGGAGAGAAAGAGAGTGAAAGCTTTGGGAGAGAGAAAATAAAAGAGAGACCATGAAGGAGTGAGTGAGAGTGACGGTGAGGGAGAGAGTGACGGAGAGACCGAGAGGGGAAGGAAAAAAACGAGAAGGGGAGAGAGAAGGGGGACCGAGAGGGAGAGGGAGAAACTGGGAGGGTGAGAGCAGAGAGTGAAGGGGATACCGGAGGATGGTGTTTTCTTTTCTGATCTGTATTCATGTTCTTCTTTTTTTTTATCTGTGTTTATTTTTGTTGGTTTTCTAATTTTTTCTGTTTTTATGATAGTGTAGGTGGTTGAGAGGATGAGTGTGGGTGAGGAATTTTCTAGGTTCTTGGTCTTGATGATGGTGAAGATGAGATTGTTGGTGTTGGGTCTGTTCTCTATTTTTTTTGATTTTTTTTGTTTACTGGTGTATTTTTTTTGGAGTTGGGTGAAGGTAAAGGTGAAGATGATGAAATTGATGAAGGAATTATTCTGGTTCTTCTTATTTTCTGGTTTGCAGGTAGAAACCAGATGATGATCCCCCCTCCCCGTCAAAAATTTGGTTCCTTTTTAAGATATTAAAAAAATTTATAGGGAACAAAAATTATAATTTGAGGCAGATTTTGGGGGAAAAAGTGGCCAGGTTTTTGGGGATAAAGTGGCCTTATTTTAACACAAAACAAATTAATATTTAGAATAAAAACAAAAAACTGGTGTTCACAAATAGAAGACAAAAAGGCATAATTAAGAGGGTTGGTGATAGTAATTAAAAGGTGTAGAATTATTCATGTTTGAATCACTTGGAAGGTAAATGTAAAGCTAGTAGCATAAATGTGATTAGCCCTTTCATTTTTTGTTGTAGGTGTAGTGGAGGAACTACTCCTTTTTAAATATTTCTTCATGCTTGTAATAGTTTAAAAAGCTTATTTATGACCATAACTTAACTTTTTGTTTCTTGTTTTTTGTCATGGATATGTGCATAGGTCAATAAGGAAGTGTAACATGCTTATAAGTTGGTTTGAATTTGATTCGATGATTAGACATCTGATTAATTATGAAAAGGATCAATTTTCAACCTCTTAGAGCTCAACCTTCTAGTGTTCAACCAATTCTAACAAATAGGAAGAATCCTAAGGATAATGAGACTAATTTTGAGTCAGATTCTGAATCAATTCAAAATGAGTCAAGGTGATGAATTTCAAGAAATTTGATTTGTTAGTCAGTGGTTAAAAGTTAAATCTATTACTAACTTGGTGGCTATTTTCAACTCTATAGAAAAGAAATTAATCACAAAATCAGTCACAAGATTAATCTTTAAAGATTAGTCACAAAATCAATATCTAAAAATTAGTCACAAAATCAGTCTCTAGAAATCAATCACAAAATTAGTCTCAACAAATCAATCATAAAATCAGTCACTATCAATCAGTCACAAAATCAGTCTCTATAAATCAATCTCTAATAAATCAGTCCCAAGGGTATAGAGACTGTTAAAAATTTATCTCTAAATCAGTCATAAATACAATTAGTGACCGATTTCTTGAATTTATAGATAAAAAAATTGATGACTTTCTTGTAGTGATAGTTTGATGGTTGCTTGTTCTTATGTTAAAAAAGTTTTCTTGTTTGGTTTTGCATAACGGTGCTAGGTGTGAGTTCCTTGAATGGGTTGATAAAGGTATGAGTAATGAGAAGGACCTTATTATTCTATGACAAAGGAGGAAAATCATAACACTTAAAAGCTTTATCAAATCCATTAGAAAATGGCGTTTTGTGTTGGTTACTATGTTAGGGTTCAATTTGTTTGTAAATTTGGTTCTTGTAGGGTATATACCATTTTAGTACCCCAAGTTGTAAAAGAGAAGAGAAAGTAATGTTTTGACTTAAGGTGTTATGATGTTCAGTGAATGTATTGTGTTATCTAACTTTGAGTTTGAAGTAGTTAAGTTTGTAATGTGGAAGAGCTTTGAATAATTTATTGTAAACAAATTTGAGGTTATCAATGAAATCTAAGTTTCGAAACCTGTTGTTCTAAATAACACCTATACAGTGAATTGAAAATGTTAGTATCATATCCATCAAAGCTTAGTTTAAATGTTGAATTGAATATTGAAGACTGAATTTGCATTAAAAAATTGAATATTAAAGTCTAACAATAGTAATATCAAGGTAATGAGACAATGTTAACAAATTCAAAATTTCACTTCACTTATATTTGTATCATAATTACACTAAAATTATTTTTTTTATATATTACAATTTACACAATCGTCAATCTAGAATTAAAATAGAAAAAATTGAGCAACCACGTTTGTGATTTTAGATTATCATTCTCTATGCCAAACCCAATTGAAAAATTCAAAAAATAAAAATAAGAAAGGAAATGAAAGCTATCTCTTATATGATAGTGATGTTGTCGTGTTGATGCATATGTGTCGCGACCGGGATCGTGACGGGAAACCGACCGTAAAAAGAAAATTAGGTCCCGGATTCCTTCTGGAAACTGTGAAGTCGCCACCAATGTTTTTAAGGTAAAACATCAGAAAAACCCTAATATAAAAGTACTGGTCCTAAGTTGAGATTTTAAGTTTGGGAGTCTTATTATAGGTGGGGAAGGTATTAACAACCCACACTATTTGTTTTAAATGGCCACCTTAAACAGTTTAAGTTTTGATTAATCCTAATGATTTGTAATTTAAACCTTTTAGAAATGTCTTATGGATTTGTTATCGACTTAATAATTAAAGTTATAATTTTGGTGATTAACAGGACGTATCGTCCAAATTAATTGGGTTGTCATTTCAAACGTTATGATTTTATTTTTATAAGTTAATAGAATATATTTATTTTTTAAATTTGGGCCAGACAGGATTAATTACTCTCGCTCCTACATATTCCCCAAGCGTGAGGGGAAATCAGGGTTACGTAGTTCTTTCGTTTATAATTTAAAAATGTAAAATAAATTTAAAATGTTGATAGTTAGGAAATGTTAATCAACATGATGTTTTTTTAAAAGAGAAAAGGAACCTTAGGTTTTATTTATTATCATTATTATTATTTTTAGAAAAAAACTTAATGGTCTAAATCAATTTTAAAATTAAAAATTTATATTATTTGAAGACCTAGATCAACACGACGTCTCGTCTAAATTGATCTCTAATATAAATATTTTAATCTTTGTTATATATTAACATTATTAAAATATTTTATGGTTTAAATTAATTTTAAAAAATTAACTTAAAACATAGATTAATAAGACTTCTCGTCCAAATTAATCAATAATATAAATATTCTAAATTTTGTTATCAAAATATCTTATGATCTAAATTGATTAAAACATAGATGCCTAACATAAAAATTTTAATTTTTGTTACATATCAACATTATTAAAATATTTTATGGTTTAAATTAATAAAACAAATTAAAATATAGATTAACAGGATCCTGTCTAAATTAGTCCCTAACATAAAGATTTTGATTTTTGTTACATGCCAATATTAATTTTATTTTTTAATATCACAAACATGATACTCTAACTTGGTAAGTAACGAATTTCAAAAGGGATTCTATGTTACTGATTATTAGATTTTTCTAGATGGGAAATGACTCTACATGTTTAATCATGCATATTATCTCGTTACAATTCGTTAGAAAACAAGGATCAAGAAAATCATAACAAGGAATAGAAGGAAATTAAGGATCTTTTAGAGACTTACCTCGTGCTTGAACTCCCTCTTTAATCTATATGTCTCAACCCTTGTTTTCTTCTCTCTCAACATGAACTCTTTGGCTTTTTTTCTAATTAGCGTGCTCTTTTTCTATTGATCCTGTTCTTGCTCTGCATGAATATTTCTTTTCTTCCCTACATGATCCCTATGTGACTCTATTATATAAATAAGCTTCACTTGATTTCCCTTTTTTCCTCTCAGTGGCACCTCTTTCTTATTCGCGCATTACATATATATATATATATATGTATGATATAAAAACTGATTAGTTTCTTTATATGGCGTGTGCACCTTTATCTATTTTCCCTCACTCATATATATATATATATTCAAAAAACTCTATCTTATCCTATAATATATATATATATTTAAAAAACTTCATCTTATTCTATTATATATATATATTTATTTAAAAAGCTCTATCTCATTCTATAATATATATATATATATATATATATATATATATAAAGCTCTATCTCATTCTAATATATATATATATATTCAAAAAACACTCTATCTCATTCTTTAAAATTCTCTCATCATTTTTTTTAATCTCCTATCATAAAAATCTAATCCTTTTTTCTATAAAATTCAAATTTTAAACTTCCCCCTTCTTTTTAAAATTTCTCTAAGATTAGATTCCAGGTTTTTTTAAGAAATTCAAAATTTATGGTTCTGATGATGATTTAAAAAATTTAAAAATCAAAGCCGGGGCAACAATTCGAAACACAAACAAACCCACAGGTTCACTTTTTTCTTAAAAATTAAATCCTAGTTAGATTGTTTTTTTTATTATTACTATTTTTATTTTTTATATTTATATTTTTTTTGAAAATTTTAAATGGGCCCGAACAAAATAGGGTCGTAATAGCTTGCCGCTCTTTACTTTTCCCTTACTATATTGCAGTAAAGGATAAGTAAAGACTGGGCGAACTAATTTTGTCTAGGGCGCCAGCTTTGATGACATGGGAATTAAAAGGATGCCATGTTCGGCGACAAGGAAATTTAAAGGCCGCCAAGTTTGGTGACAAGGAAATTTAAAGGGTGCCATGTTCAATGACAAGGAAATTTAAAGGATGCCATGTTTGGTGACAAAATTTAAAAGAAGCCATCCTTCGGCGATATGGACTAAGAAATTTAAAAGATGCCATCTTTCGGCGACATGAACATAGAAATTTAAAAGACGCCATCCTTCGACGACATGAACAAGGAAATTTAAAAGACGCCATTCTTTGGCGACATGGATAAGAAAATTTAAGGGATGTCATCCTTTAGCGACATAGGCAGGAAATTTAAAAGACGCCATCCTTTGGCGATATGAAAAAGGAAATTTAGAAGACGCCATCATTCGGTGACATGAACAATGTAATTTAAAAGACGCCATCCTTCGGCGATATAAACAAGGAAATTTAAAAGATGTCATCCTTCGGTGACATGGACAGAAAATTTAAAAGATGTCATCCTTCGGTGACATGGACAAGAAAATTTAAAAGACGTCATCCTTCAGCGACATGAACAAGGAAATTTAAAAGACGCCATCTTTCTGTGACATGGACAAAGAAATTTAAAAGATGCCATCATTCGGTTACATGGACAAGGAAATTTAAAAGACACCATCCTTCGGCGACAATAACAAGAAATTTAAAAGATGCCATCCTTCGGTGACATAGACAAGAAAATTTAAAAGATGTCATCCTTCAGCGACATGGGCAAGGAAATTTAAAAGATGCCATCCTTCGGTGACGTGAACGAGAAAATTTAAAAGATGTCATCCTTCGGTGACATGAACAAGGAAATTTAAGAGACACCATCCTTTGGCGACATGGACAGGAAATTTAAAAGACACCATCCTTTGGTAATATGGAAAGGGAAATTTAAAAGACATCATCCTTCGGCGACATGGACAAGAAAATTTAAAAGACATCATCCTTCTACGACATGGACAAAGAAATTTAAAAGACACCATCTTTCGGTGACATAAACAAGGAAATTTAAAGGACGCTATCCTTTGGTGACATGAACAAGGAAATTTAAAATACACCATCCTTTGGTGACATGGACAAGGAAATTTAAAAGACGTCATCCTTCGGTGACATAGATAAGAAAATTTTAAAAGACACCATCCTTCGATGACATGGACAAGGAAATTTAAAATATGTCATTCTTTGGTGACATGAACAAGGAAATTTAGAAGACGCCATCCATTGGTGACATGGACAAGGAAATTTAAAAGTTGTTATCCTTTGGCAACATGGAAATTTAAAGGGTGCTAACTTTGGCGATCAAAGTATTAAGACCTCATAGGGGAGTAAAGGAAAATCAAACCAAGTTTAAATCTAGGGAGAAACCTTTGGAACTGTAATCCTTATAGATTTTAGGGCGATACTCATGAATGAAACGGAAAGAACGAGGCGACTTTATCTTCAAAGCATGTATGCAGCTCGATCCCTATGATGCTTATCTAAGGTGCTAATAGATAATAGAAGCATCTCGTTCCCACGACCCTTTTTATTGTTATTGCCTTATTATTTTTGTTAAAACACATATTTTGTCACATCAATGAAACTCATATATAAATATATATTGAAAGGGTAGCAATTTTATTCATGTGGGTCAATCAAGTACAGGGAAAAGAAAAAGGAAATCAGATGTAGGAAAAGGAAAATACGGTCAAAAGCTTGGTTATGGGTGAAGTAAGGAGGGTTTGTAGATCCTTTAGTGAATCCATGAGAACAACAAAAATCTTGATTCCATATCATGATGACGAGTTTATCCTTTGATCTTGCTTTTGAGAAAGTAATTCAACTATAGTCCTTGTGCCCTAGTTTGGTTCTGTTCTGCTTACATGGAGAATTTTAGTTACTTTACCAAAATCTTGACCCTAATTTTTGCCTGAGTCGTCTTTTCAGGTTTTCGACTCACCGGGTCGCTCTGATTTTTTCCTAGACCTCCCTTTCATGTTTTAGCCTAGTGAGCATAATTTCTTTATTTTCTCCATATATATTTTCCTTTTCCTTTTCTTCTTTTTCTTTCTTATTTATTACCCTTTTCTTTTGTTCTTTTTTTGTTTCTTGCTTTTTTTGATTGTTTTATGTTTCTTTATTTTCTTTTTTGTTTTTTTAGGCAAAGTATCTCTTGATTGCGTCTGTATTTATGGGTATCGGCAAGTTATCCCCATCCATATTGGTCAATGCTCCCTTAAATCATAGATATGCCCCTGTTCATTTCGGGACTTGGCAAGGATATTATCCACATAGATTTATGCATCATGTCATGAAACAAGGTCACCATCACCCTCTGATAAGTTTCACCAGTGTTTTTCAAACCATAGGACATCACTTTGTAGCAGAAGGTTCCCTACAAGGCGATAAACGTAGTTTTTTTTCTCAGGTGCCTATTTTAATTTAGTTATACTCTGAGATTTACCATCCATGAATTCCAAGTTGTATTATTAACCAAGACAACAATTTGTGGCAAGGGAAAAATCATCCTTGGGACTGGCTCTATTTAAGCTCCGATAATCCATACTCATTCGCATTTTCCTATCTTCCTTCGAGACCGGGACAATGTTAAACATCCATTAAGGGTATTTTGTAAAAACTAAAAATCTGGCATTGAATTTCTTCTTAACCTTGTTCTTAATCTTTAAGAACATCTCAGGCTTTATCTAACGTAATTTCTGCTTAACCAGGAGGCACTCAGGTTTTAAGGGTAATTTACGTTCTACGATGTTGTTATCCAATCAAGGCAAATCTTGATAGGATCAAGCAAAGACGTTATGAAACAACTTAACTGACTCAGGGAAATGCCAATCTTGACCTCTTTTTATACTTTTCACTTCCTAAGTTGATGGTCTCAATTACCTCTTGATAATGCTGAATTTCTTTATCCTTTTGTTCCAACATCCTGGTTAATTCACGCGAGGGACCATAGTCTTCCTTACCCTCTTTGTCAGCGTAATCAACCGAATACTCAAAGTCGTAAAATGGGATCGTGACCTTACTATTTTTGAGTGGATCATTTTTGGATCTGTATTTGGGTGAATCGTCGATAAGGGATAAAGGGAAAGGGAATCAGTAAAGGGTGAAAATAAAGAGATACTCAAATACACATTTATTAATGAAATTTTAAAAACATGACAAAACATGCATCGCCCTTATTGTAAAAAAGCCCCAAAGCCTTAGGCATAACAATGGGAATATTGAGTCATTAAGGCAATTACTTTGGATTAAAAATTAAAGTCGTAGGGATCTCAACAGCTTCCTAGTTACAAAGTTCTGTGCCCAATGAAAACTCAAAGCTTACGGCATCACAAGAACCGTCTTCAACAAAAGTTACTTGATCTGGATATATTATAATCTCGTAATCCGTCTTAACCATGAGTCTTGCTTGAAGCCGAGTTCTATAAGGTTGTCTCCTCATGATTTCTTTTTTTTTCAAAACAAGATATGTTAGTGAAAAGGAAAAAAAAAGGAGACAACAAAGAAAAAGAGGGAAAACAAGAAAAAGAAGTCAACTTGTGTGGACTTGTCATGTCTCGTTAATCATTATTTCCTAAAAATATTTTCTGTATATATAGGGAATGATGGTTAATGAAACTTAAGAGTAAGTTACAGACTTCTCGGATTGTCTGATTTTTTGGAAAAAAAACTTTGCATAAAAAATTTACAATCCAAGAAGTCTGTGACTAAAAGAATGAAATTGAATGGGCTTGAGAACTGCTTGCCCCATGACGAATTATTGAGCCCTTTTTTAAAAAAGAAACATTCGTTGAGGTTGAAAAGAGAAAATATTTTAATTCAAAAGAAAATGAAAGGTAAAATGAAGGTTGCCCTTTGTGTCCTAAACAAGGTTTGTCTGAAGGTATCCTATCGGTTCTAGGGCTCCTCTACTAGTATCTTCTCACATTGGGTGGCTATTCTAAATTACTAAAGGCCACTAGAGCTTAGACTTCATCCATGATGTTGACCATAACGGTAGGAAGCCTACCAGATGTGGACACCATGAGAAAGTCACGCTCCAGTTGAGGCTCTCATGATGTCAAACAGAGACGAATGTCCTAAATGTCACCGTTACACAACCTCCCCTAAACTTAAAGTTTATTCAGACCCTTGGGTGTAGGGTCCTACTCGAATTGTGTGAAAGGTGTAAGTGTAGTGTGTGGAGGGTCATATATACATGTACCTTACCCTTCCTTCACAAGGAACAAACATAGACCAATACAAATAAAATCGTCTATCCTAGGGTCCTTTAATACAATAATATGATGTCTCCTACCCTAAGGTTCCATAATAACATATATAGACAAAAATACATGGCACAAATACATAGGCAAGAGGCTATATAGGATTATTCTAACGTACCTAAACAAATTAAACAGACTTGACTCTTTAAAGTCCCCAGTGAATTCGCCATCTGTCGCAACTGGCACTACTAAAAAAACACCTGTTAGCGATGGAATAAGTTGGTCGCTAATCCGTGCCAAGACCGTCGCTACATACCTTAGCGATGACATTTTAGACGGGAAAACAGCCGTCGCTAAAACCCTCATCGAAAACCGGTCAGCGACCATAAAACAGACGTCGCTAAAATGCCGACGGAATTATGCCGTCGCTAAAATGGGGTCTGCTTCACTGACCTCAGCCGTCACTAACTGTGGCCATACAGCGACCTCATCTCTCCGTCACTAGTAGCGACGGCCGTGTACCATCGCTGTAGTCAGTCATACAGTGACCTCATGCCCCGTCGCTAGTAGCGACGACCGTTTACCGTCGCAGTGGTAAGTCATACAGCGACCTCATTCCCCCGTCGCTAGTGTTTAGTCATACAGCGACCACAAGATCCGTCGCTAGTGGTTTGTCAGGTAGCGACCGTATATATCCGTCGCTAGTGGTTAGTCATGTAGCGACAACTTCTATCCGTCGCTGTTTATATCTCATAGCGACCGTCCATTACCGTCGCTAACTGGAATTTTTAAATTTTTTAAAATTGGTTCAATATTGACTGGTTTTGTTAATTTAACTTTAAAAATGTATTAATATTTTGTATTTTGTATTGGCTGATAAAATTTTATAATTAAATTTAAATAATTTTTTTAAAATATTAAATTATTATTAAAAACAAAATAATAGATTAAATTTATTTATCAAATAGGTTGAATTATTAATGATAGGTACAATAAGGCTTTTTGATTTGAATTTAATTACCAATAAATATTGACATAATAAATGAAGAATGACAAAATAAATACTGAATGAAATATAACATAAAAACTAAAAATCAAATATACAATGTGTATAAATAATAAAAATACAATCATGGTTGTGGGGGATCCTGGGGTGGTGGTGGGGGCGCCTGGGAAGTGGGGGGAGGTAGCCTCGCCATCAACTGCATCAGTAGCTCCTGCTGCTGAGCAAGTTGCCGACAAGTCTGGGCGTGCTGCTCCTCGGCCCGCTGTCGGTCCGCCTCGGCTTGCTGTCGGTCCGCCTCGGCCCGCTCCAACAACAACTGCCTCTGACGTCGCTCCTCCTGTAGCTCATCGTTCAGGTTTTGAATTACCTGAACGACCTCAGTCGGAAGACCAGAGGAAGACGAAGAGGAAGGGGTCTTCCCCTTTTTCGCCAGCTGCGTGCCGACGCCACCCAATCCAAATACCCTCCCTTTCTTGTTCACACCGCCAACAACCTCCATATAGATGGCGTTATCGTCAGAACAAGAGGAGGAACATCCCCTTCAGGAGTGGAAGCCACCAGGTCCGCCTCCTTCTCGGCCCTCCTGGCCTGATACGCCTCCTGTAAATTCAAAAACAATGATAGGATTAGTAAGCTGAGTTGTAAATTATAAGCATGTGTCAGTTAAAAGTAAATACCGCTAGATCTACAGTCTTCTGGTTTACCCATGCACCGGCTTTGTTCTTCTTGGTCATTTGCATGACCTCAAACAAAGAAGGTTCCCGGTGCTCCCTCAGCTCCTGTGGTGGACAAAAAACATTGAGATTATTATTTGTAAACATGTCAGACGAATCATAATAGAAATGTTTAACATAAATATACTTACAAATCTTTTCTTGTGCTCGAGGGTTGAAATGCTACCCCCAGTGTAAACCGAGGCTGCAACATCGGCGGCTCTGTTGGCCCTGTTCTGATCACTCGCCTGCTGGAACGGGACCCCGCCCCACTTCTAGACCATCCTGTCCCAATGGTCCTCCGGGATCCAACGAGGGCGCTCACCCTTGTCCCTTACCTTCCAAAGGGTACTCTTGATGATTTTGGAGGTCTTTGTGGCAAAGACCTTCCTAATCTCATCAATCATACCCTCCGCCCACTGGTAATCACGCTGTAAAATGAAATGAGAAATCAAAATTAATAAGAGGTCTATTTTACAAATCAAGTCACAACAAATGAGCCAGGAACTTACCGAGAAGGTGTCAAACCACCTATCTTGGACAACCTTCCCAGCATCTGTCCAAGATATATATGGACCATCCCACTGGGCCTTTAATACCTTAGTAATCGCTTTGGTAGTGCGACTACTATCAACAAAGCTGTAATGACAACAATTATATCAGGAGAATAACAGTGGACAATCTAGGGAGACTCCCAAAATTTCGGCAGAGTCTCCCCTGTAAATGTAACATTTCCAAGTTTAAATAGTTACCCTGTTACAAACAGAAGAGTGCCCAGTACAATTCAATCTATACAAGTACTAATTAAAGTAACATCCAATAAACCAACAAGTCTTTCCACTAAAGTTTAATATAAAGTATCATACAAATAACATAAAAGTATTTGAGGTTTAGTCATTTACTCGTCTCCGGCCGGCACGGGTACCAACATGGGCAGAGGGGATGCCGGAGGTGGGGTGGCCTGATGGCCATGGTCCTCCAAGCCACCAACTCCAGGACTCTGCTCTGGGGTGGTCAGTCGGGGTGATGGGGTGGTCTGCTGTGGTGGTGGTGGTGGAGTGGTCTGCTGTGGTGGTGGTGGTGGTGATAGAGTGCTCTGCTGTAGTGGTGATGGAGTGGTCTGCTGTGGTGGTGATGGAGTGGTCTCCTATCCTGGGGTGGGAGTCCCCAACCGGGATGTCGGGGTCCTAGACCCACTACCCCTACTGAAGGGCAGTCGACGTCCCGTCATCTGTGGATAAAATCATGAAAAGAAAGGTTAGTCTCAGGATATATATAAACCTATGTATATATGTTTAACAACTACATACTCTGTGTTTATTTCAGTTTCAAATTCCCCCTCAGTTTCAGTGTCACTGTGGTTATCTGTTTGAACAAGTTCATTAGTATCCAAAGCAGCCCTAGACCGTTTTGATCGAGAGACAAGATCTTTGTCAATGTGTTCACCCCCCGTAGTGGCGAGTGTCTCATCCATTATGACTGGATCAATGTTGAACAACAAATTGGCATCGTTGAGCTCGTGTGGTGCAAGCTGATAAGCGTCATCGACCTCCTCGGAGACATTGTCAGTGATCTGACTTCGGGCCTTGGCCTTGATTACTGCATACCAGTCCCGATGTCCTCCCGGGAAGTCGGTGTAATAAACCTGCTCAGCTTGTTGGGCAAAAATGAAGGGATCAAACCCTTTATATCTACCATTCTTCTTGACCTCAACTAAGCCGTAGTTGTTGTCAACCTTTGTTTCAACACCGATTGTGTTGTCGAACCAATCACATTTGAATAGAACAATATCTCTTCTTAGTCGTCCAGAGAACGAAACTTCAACAATCTCCATCAGCACTCCATAAAAGTCTTCTTCCAACTGTCCGGCGGTGCCTTTAACACAAACCCCGTAGTTATGGGTGCTTATCCCTTCACTCCATTGAAGAATATTAAACTTGTAGCCATTTACGTAGTAAATAGGCCATTTTTTAACAGTTTTCACCGGCCCTCAAGAAAGGGCTTGGAGTAAAGAATCTTCAATATGGTTGTTTGGGTCTTGTATCTATGTACAACATAACAAGTAGGTCATCGTTAGATATCGGGAGTTAGAAGCAAAGATAAAAAACACCTGGTAAACGGGTCTTACGTGTTGCGCGAACCAACCAACGAACTTGGATGACACCTCACTTTGAATTTGGTCATCAGTTAAATCATTTTGCTCAAGTTTTAGCATATCTGTGTATAAGCTATTCAAAGGAAACAAATTTAGATACTATAAAAGCTACGTTTAGAATGTAACATATAACTTCTATGACTTACGTAATAAAGGGTTCCACTTCTGGGAAATTTAGAAGAATGTATAAGTGAGCCGCCTTTCGATCTTTCTCATCAATGTAACATTTTGTGAGCT
The DNA here is from genome assembly GCA_037962975.1 of Clitoria ternatea. Taxonomy (NCBI): domain Eukaryota; kingdom Viridiplantae; phylum Streptophyta; class Magnoliopsida; order Fabales; family Fabaceae; genus Clitoria; species Clitoria ternatea. Next base: position 55,360,998 of record CM075671.1, read on the forward strand.
TGCCCCCCGGGTGACCAGGATAGTTAAAAATCGATGTTTGTTCATCAAACCCTGTGCGGCTGGCTACCCCAAGATTGCGGGGAATTCTACTCATTCTAGTTTCTATCTCTGTCGGAAAATAGAAAGAAGCAAAGGTTGTTATTTCTTCGACTAAGTATGCCTCACAAATTGATGCTTCAACGCAGGCTTTGTTCGACACTTTATCTTTTAAGGAGCGTAAGAATCTTCAACATCATTAACCAGATAGTGTTAAGTTAGAAAATACTATTATAAGAAGTGTTTGCAAGGAAATGAAAGAGTTCTGGCGTTCACCTTTCGAATGGATACATCCAACGATACTGCACCGGGCCACCAACCAAGGCCTCGTAGGGTAGATGGATAGCCAAATGCTCCATCGAGTCAAAAAAACTTGGTGGGAAAATCTGCTCCAACTTACAAATCAATACTGGGATAGTTTCTTCCATCTTCACAAGTTTCTCCACAGTCAACGAAGTAGTCGTCAACTCCTTAAAGAAGTGACTCAACTCCACCAACGGCTTCCAAATAGGCTTCGGTAAGGCATGAAACACGTACGGGAGTAGTTGTTGCATAAACACATGGCAATCATTACTTTTCATGCCAAACACCCTGCCCTCCTTCACGTCGATACATCTACTCAAGTTAGAAGTGAATCCATCAGGCAGGGTCAACCCATTCATCCAAATACACACAGCAATCTGTTATGGTCTAGTTAAAGCATATTTTGCATGGGGTTTAAACATTCTTCCACGTCCCGCATCCCTCAACTCCAACTCCTTCCTAGAACACCAAATCGGAAGGTCTAGATGACTCTTCTCGTTGTCCTTTGTTCTCCCTTTGATGTCCATAACAGTGTCAAAAATATTCATGAAAACATTACGTTCAGTGTGCATGACATCAATGTTGTGTCTTAACAACAAGTCTTTCCAATATGGTAAATCCCACAAGACACTCTGCTTCACCCAGTGGTGTTCCGTACCGTAACCCGCAAACTCCTTAACACTCTTGTCCCAGATGTAAGGATACTCTACGACCCTCTGCCAAACACGTGCACCAGATAACCTACGGGGTGGAGGTTCATTAACAACCTTGTTCTTCTTAAAAGCGGTTTTGTTTCGCCTAAACGGGTGATCCAACGGTAGAAACTTTCTATGACAGTCAAAGAAACTTGTCTTGCCACTAACAGGGAGTGATTCCCCCCAGTATGTTCCATGCATACAGGGCAAGCAAGCTTCCCAGACGTGGACCATCCAGAAAGCATACCATAGGCTAGGAAGTCGTTAATAGTCCACATCAAAATAGCACGCATCATAAAGTTGTTCTTCAAAGACGCATCGTATGTCATTACCCCGACATCCGATAATTATGATAACTTTTCAACCAACGGTTGCAAAAACATGTCTATGTTCGCCTTTGGATTTTTGGGTCCTGGAACCAGTATAGATAGAAACATGACCTCCCTCTTCATACACATATCAGGAGGCAGATTATATGGGGTCAGGATGACTGGCCAACAAGAGTAAGCTCTTCCGTATTGACCGAACGGGTTAAGCCCATCAGTACATAAGCCAAGTCTTACATTGCGCGGATCGGCAGAAAAGTCCGGATATAGCTCATCCAAATACTTCCATGCTTTCCCGTCGGAAGGATGGCAAAGAAACCCCTCTTGTGTTCGGTTTAGAGCATGCCAACGCATGTGTTTTGCCGTGGACAATGAGGCATACAGGCGTTGAAGATGCGGTGTTATAGGGAAGTACCATATTTTCTTCCTGGCCGTCCGGGTTACCTTCCCTCTCTTTTTAACGGTCTTGTAGCATTCCTCATTACAATGCAGACATTTTATGACACTCTTGTCTGCAAACTCATTTCTGAACAGCATACATCCACCAACACAACACTCTATCTTCACACAACCTAACCCCAAGTTTGCCACTTGTTTCTTAGCATGGTACAGGTTTGCTGGCATTCTATGATTACTAGGCATGGTGGAACCCATCAAATTGACCATCCTATTAAAACAACCTCTAGAAAGATTATAATCTGCCTTTAGGCTTAAAGCAGCTAGGGAGGCGGATAACTCAGTGTGACTGTTGCACCCGTCCCACAATGGAGTCTGAGCCCCGCTAACAAATCATAAAATCTCTTTACCTCCGGATTAGGATCCTCCTCTACATTGTCAAAGTCTCCATGACTTGCTTGGTCATTATGTTCCAGCAGACGCCCGGTGGAGGGTCCAACATGATCCATCACCATTTGTTCTATGTTGTTGTACGTATCCCTGTTTCCTCCAACCTCATAGTAAGACTGTTGCACAGTTACGTCTGATGGTCTACGCGATAACTGCTCACCATGGTTGTACCAGCAGTGGTATGTTTCCATGAACCCTTTCTCAGTTAGGTGGCACATGACATCATCCGCGTATTCAAAACTCATGCATTTGCACCTTGAGCACGGACAACGAATCTTCTGAGTCACTTTAAATCCAGGCGTGTTTGTCGTAGCGAACGGAATGAACTCTAATAGCCCCATCATAAACTCCTCAGTCACTCGCCGATTGCGATCTAGTCGGTTGTACATCCATCACCGATTTACCGGTACCTCCATTTACAATATCTAACAAGCACGATTTCTGTTACTTTAAATTATTGTAATTTTATTTGACTATCGGTTGTGAATCACTCTCTATCTCTTTGATGTTGCAAATTGGTGGGGCCCTATCCCATTCAGGATGAATATGCAACCATCTGTAACCCATCGATGTTGTATGTGGTCTATCTTGTGTCATTGATGTTCATTTAAAATTTTGGCAGCATTTCGCATTGGTCCCAGAGTACACAGAGATACGTACGGTATGAAACACCGCACGCAGACATGCACCCTGGGGACAATACGAAATACCATAGCCGAAATTTCAAATGAACATTCATTCAACGTCTCAAGATAGACCACATACAACATTGATGGGTTACGCCCTACAGGTTACAAATTCATTCAAACTGTCCAACCGGGACAATTCAAGATCCAACACAACACGGTACATCGACCGGTTGTTTTGAAACTTGAACGGGAATCTAATGGGTACACACACGACTAAACCCTACATTATTAACGTTGAGTTTCATTTTTTAAGTTCCCTAAGAAAGGGAGCCTGCCGAAATTTTGGCAGAGTCTCCCCTGTAAACTAGACATTTCCCAAAATTAGAAACGGCCTGTTACATACAGAAAACTTCCCAGTATTGATAATTATATATGCTACGCATTGTATGTGATATTGAGAGGTATTAAGTCCTAAATCATGTTATCAACACACAAAACCAATTCCTAATGAGCTCTGCTCTCCACTAACAAACAACATTACACATGCATAAAAAATCATGTTATCAGCACACAAAACCAATTCCTAATGAGCTCTTCTCTCCACTAACAAACAACATTACACATGCATAAAAAATCATGTTATTAGCACACAAAACCAATTCCTAATGAGCTCTGCTCTCCACTAACAAACAACGTTACACATGTATAAAACACATTATAAACACATCAAAACCAATTCCTAATGAGCTTTGCTCTCTACTAACAAACAATAATTGACATGCATACACATATCGGGAAAGTCAGCGTTAGGGGATTACCTAGGGTTTTTTGTCAACGATGAATACGAAGCTGAAGAGATACGATCAGAGACCACGCGTGATGTGTGTTACTATGCATGACAAACCAAGAAGCGGTTAGACAGTTACAAGTAGCAAAGAAACTAAACAAAGAGAGACACACAAAGCAAACTATCTAGCAATATAGAATTTTCCATTTTTCTAAATAATTAAACTTGCAACTTTCATTCAGTTAAAAAAAACAGTGAACCTTATCCATGGATAACTCTTTCATTCAAAATAATTTTATCTCACGAATTGGATTTGAACCAATATCTCCGGGCGTTCTTCATAAGTTAAATTCGTATCTACAACCACATCCTCTATCAACCAGATATGCTCTGGCGACGGTACGTATTTCCTCAGCATGGATACGTGGAATACGTTGTGAACTCTGGAGAGTGTTGGAGGTAGTGCCAAACGGTATGCCACATCGCCTATCGCTTACTTGCGTTCAATGAATGAAGTTTGCTCTTTCTAAGATAGAGTTCCCCCTTATTAGATAGCAATGTTACTCTGAGTTCCTGCTCCACTACAGGGGAAAAGGATACAAACGAAAATAAAATTCGTTAAGCAAAGCCCATGGCCTACCCCTTCTACTCTGCCATACCTGTGAAAGAACTTTTTCAATAGAATAGGCCTAACCGGGAGAGGGTTATGTTTTTGGGTTCTAAAGAGGGACTCCCACCTCAACCATAAGGAGAGATTTAGAATAGTGATTTCTTATGAATACTTTTACTAGCAAGTAAGTGCCGTGCCCTCAAGTCAAGCAAGGTACCGAGTGAGATAATGAATTCTATTCTAGGGGGTGCAAGCCCGGATACTAACTATTTGCCTTGCATTTGAAAAGCATGATTTTTACCTTCGGGGAGGGGTACTTCTTTCTTTTACTTTATAGAAAACATTTATACTTGATTGAAGATATACCAAAACTCTTGTCTATTTCGATGGTATGATAGTGATAAAAATGACCGTAGAATTCGCCTTAGCCTTAGACAAAGAGAACGGGAAACCGGGAACCAAGCAGGCCTCTTGGCAGAAAAACAAGCTAGATCACGTCCTCGAAATAAACCTTTTTTTAAGGTAGGATTGGGTTGGTGGTCAGTGAAGGTCATGACCTCCTAGGAACTACTCGGAAATAAGGTGAGTAAGTTAGAGAGCTCTGTCCCAAGTGTTGAGGAATGGGGTCTTAAGACAGACAAGGCTTTAGTAACGAGTTTGACTAACCAAGGATGAAATTGCCACGGACCAGCATCAGCTAGCTCATGTCTTGGGAATCCTCCTAGTTCAGACTAGCTTTTACCAAGAAATAGTAAAAGATTGCTTTGGTGGTAGGTGAAGTTGTAACAAAGTTCCCTTTTTCAATCAGTTCCAAGACCCCAAAGCTCGAGCCCTAAATCATATTTTAGGGGGATCTTTGCCGTTGATCCTAGCAACGAAGAAAGATGATCTTCCTTTAGCTGGGCACAGACCTTGTCAATAAGATGTGAAGCTGTTCACTCTGCTTTCCCTGGTTCAGACAGATTCCCAAGCTAGGTTGTAGCCATGACGGCGCTGTTCCTTTCTCTTCATTCTGACCTTAAGAGAATAACTTCGCTCTTTTTCTTCTGCCTCGATAGAACAGAGCCTACTATCCCCAAGACCGTCTACACCAAGTTTGGATCCTATTCATGAGGTGCCAAGTTTCTCGCGGGGCAGGAAACCTATCCTAAACCATTGACGTCTAAAAGACAAGTCGTTTTGTCAAAAAAATAGGATTGCCGTGCTTTTAGGACTCAAAGTAACGATCCTTTTCCTGTTGGGGAAGTCTTTTGAAGACAATTGCTCTTGCCTTCCCCGGTCCAACAGCGATAGTTATCTGTCATTTTTTTATTATCTTTTGGGCTATTTTTTCTAGATCGAATGGAATAGATGCCCTATCAGGATGAAAAGGAGTTGGTCTCGGCAGCCTCCTTCCTCTTTACGGATGGATAGATATAAATCCCAGAAATCCTCCCGGCCTACCTCTTCTGGTTAACGCCTCCTTGAAGATCCGTTTAGTTTAGGGTGGGCAAAGAGGGTGAAGCCACTTTTACAGCTCTGCCCGGTAGAAAAAGTGAAACTCAAACAGTTGTCTGATAAAGGAAGTCAGGAAAGGATATTAAACAAAGCTGGCCAACCTATTCCACCTAGCTCCCAAAGCGGGAAAACTGAACTCATGAAATCAAGGTGAGTTTACGAAAGGAAGTAAGACAGTTTGATTCTTCCTATCTATTCTACTTAGACCCCGCTTTCACAGAGGGCTCCTATTGACCTCCTAGAGGAGAGCTTAGTATAGGGAATCCCATCTGTCGTGAAGAGGAGAGGAACGCATTAAAAGTGTTGGTGTATGCACTATGAGCCTTTATGCTTTTTCATTTGTATCATTTTTCTACTTATCAATTGAATAAATATTTTAGTTTAAAGTTGTTTTAAACATATTTATCCTTGGAGTAATAGGTCATATAAAAATTATTCCTAAAATGTCCCTAGTTAAGTATTTACATGGGGACATGTAAATACACTGAGACTAGTGTGTGAGTGTACTGATGACCTGATCTCACAGATCATAGATATAGATGATATCGAGTCTTCACACGGGTACACATTAAGAGTAATGATGTACTGGACAGACCCACCATGAGAACGTTGCATGGATCGTTACATGATTGTCATAAACGATTCTCAATGTGATAATGGTATATGTAGTCCTTCGACCTGAAGTCACTACGATTCCTACATGAGGAGTTTATTGTTTTAATACAATTAAACGTCTTCTGTAACAAGAGGACTATAAAGGTTGTGATTAGGCAATGAACAAATTATGCAGAGGGATGTGAGTGATGTAGATGGGATTTGTCTCTCCTATGTGACAGGAGTGATATCCATAGGCCACTTGATGGAGTAAGACTAAGAAAACGCATGGCCATGCTAGAAAGAATAAATATTAGATATTTATTCGGATCCAGTCTACTCCGGTATCAAGTAAAATAAATTGGGCCGTACAAGGATGACGCGACCATGCCTTGGGCCCAATTAGGATATCGTGACAAAAGGAATAAACGTATTAAATAATTATCACTTATAGGTTATGTTAATAATATTCGGACATAATGATGCATTGCTAGATGCCGCTCTTATTTTATATTAATAATAAAATAGTTTATTATTAATATGACCGGGTATTTTACCTATAGGGTCACACACATAGAGTAAGCCCATCAGAAAATGTTGTCTTATTTTAGTTGGACTAAAATAAAGCTATTGGGCCTAACTCATTTGGAATGAGTAAGGAGCCCACTTTTAGAGAGAACAAATTAGGTCAAACCTAAGCCTATAAATAGAGCATAAGATGCTCATAGGCCGTTCACTCAAGTGAGACACAAAATTCGCAAAAAGTTGCAAGAGCTACACGCCGTCAACCTAGCAGTTGGCAAGTGTTGCGATTCTGGTGGGAGTGCTCGTGTGGACTCCTAAAGGACGAGGCTACGACTGCTTCGGAGTTCTTCAAGAGGTAACCTAAATAATTTCGAAATTGGTTTTTTGTGCTTTGAAACACGGAACCTTGCAAATCCTATGGAATCCCTTTAATTTTTCCGCTGCCCATGCTTAGGGATTTCCTAACAAAAAGAGCATGCGGGTCTCGTCACTACTCTACTTTCATCCATCTAGTCTAAGTCGACTACTTACTAAAAAAAAATTTCGAAAATAACGTAATTGAGCGCTGCCTATCCACTCACTCGAACGAACCATCGCACTGACGCGATTGTGAATCCCGTTTCTGGCTCGAAAAGATGGTTCACTCCACTTTCGAGAACATGAAGAGATTCGTTAGTTTAGCGCTGGAGTCAGTCAGGTAACCTCTTCACAAGTCCTGAGATTCTTAGAGATGATAAAATCGTAGGGACCTTGAGACAGTTTGAAACTCTACTGAGGGTGGGCAAGATAGCATTTCTAACTGAGTGGCACTTTTAGATAAAAAACATAGGAAAGCGCTATGCCTTACATAGTAGGAATTCACTTGCGGCACTACATGTTCACCGAGCCAAAGTGATACCATGAGACCTGCACCAAACCTTTCCTGCTCCAGTTTCATGGTAAGATCCTTACTCAAGCTAGCAACTAATACCATGGATATGCAGGTAGACGTCTTGTTCGATTACAGCTGTTATTTTCCAGTAAGCCTTGTTGGATGACTCAGAGCTCTTGTGCTCCCTCTTTTCAATATCCCTTTGCTGTCTTCGTAACCGTAGTGAGAGTAGGAGCTCAAGCAGTTGCCGCTGCAAGACTAGCCGCTGTTGAGTAAATAGCAGCTCTTACCGCGCTTGATGGTGAATAAGCCTTGGAATCAGCAGCTGTTGAGAAAGCATCCAATTGCAATTCCAAAAGCATATCCCTTTTCTAATAAGAAGGAACTTCTCTCCGGTGAAGTGACAGCGGGGAAGGAAAAGGGACTGATTACACTAGTCAGACATTGTCCTCACATGTATCACAACTGCACATTGTCACTCACATGTATCACAACTGCACATTGTCACTCACATGTATCACAAATACACTTTGCACTCACAGTGACAACAAAATTCAAACAAACAGAACTCAAGTAACAAGAGCATGCAAATTTACAATGAACAGTTACCTACTACTATACAAAGTTTAGTCATCTTAATACTTAATGTTTAACCGATAGGAAATTAACAAAATTTAAACTTAAAATAACTCATGGATTATATTTTAAAAATCAAAATCTTAAGGTTAAACCTAATTTTAATTTTTTAAGTATTAATTTTATATTTATGCTAAAGAGAAAATTAAAACCATGGTGCATTTGAATTTCAATAACCGAATAAAACTAGTGTTAATATACTATTTCAATTTCAATGTATTATTCTGAAATGCATTCCATGAAACCCTAAACAAAATTTCAGATTTTCTAAACATAATTTGCTAAGCAAAGTACTAGAGAGGAGGAGGTGTCGGAGGAACCTTCAAAATGTAGGGCCGAAGAGGAGTGAGTGGGTGAGCAGAGGGAATTGTCACACCTTCGTGAGAGAGAAACTCAGTGAGGGAATTGCCGTAGTTACTAGAATGCACCTTGATTGGAGAGGAGGAGCTATCACACGGAGCTTCAAGCAAAGGGACAACGGAGGGTGAGTGGTGAGCCTAGGAGGTTAAAGGACGACAATTTAGGGCAGACACAATGTCAGAGGAAGGAAGGGAGGGAGGAGACAGGTGGAGGAAGTCACAGGAAGGGATGGAGGGAAGGAGGGCGTCGGGCGGACTCGGAGGGAACAGAGGGGGGAAGGATTGAGAGTTAGGGCAAATGACAGGGAAGGGGGTTACTGTCGAGTTACATTAAAACCATAGCGACGGCTCAAACCCCGTCGCTAACGACGTCACTAACATTAAACACTTAGCGACGGCAACACACATCCGTCCCTAATCTCCTGAACCGTAGCGACGGTGGCAACCCACCGTCACTAACATCAATTATTAAAAGAAAAAATTGGAGGGAAACGAAATTTATAGCGACGGGCGAACCAATCCGTCACTAATCTCCTGAATATTAGCGACGATGTCACCCCCACCGTCACTACCTTCCATTATTTAAAGGTGGAGGGAAGACGAAAACATAGCGACGGCAGAGAATCAACCTCACTAACCTCTTCACAAATAGACTAAATAGCGACGGTAGGCAAATTCTGTCACTAATTTCCAGAACACTAGCGACGGCTATATGCTTCGTCACTAGCATTGAGGAATTTGAGCGACGTCTCAACACCACCGTCGCTACATTGTAGCCATAGCGATGTCATGGAGGACGTCACTGACCCATTAGAGGACATAGCGACCTTACATTTCCCGTCGCTATCAGTTGGCGCCATAAATATATTGGAGGGAAACCAAAAAAGTGGAGGGAATTAACTATAGCGACTGGGTCAGCGACGACGTATGATATTGTGACGGAGGTAGTGACGGTTCTATACCAATGTTAGCGACGGGTGAATATCGGTCGCGGAAGTGGTCACTATGTTTCGTGTTCCGGGTCGCTTTCATTTTGTGGTCGCTAACACGGTCACTAATTAGCGACGACATGTTTCGGTCGCTAATTGGTTATAGCTATTAGTCATTTTTCTAGTAGTGTGGGATCGTGGCGGGAGGCCAACCATAAAAAGAAAATTAAGTTCTCAGATTCCTTCTAGAAATCGTGGAGTCGCCACCAATGGTTTTAAGGTAAAACATTGGAAAACCCTAACATAAAGGTACTGGTCATAAGTTTAGATTTTAAGTTCGGGAGTCTTATTACAGGTGGGGAAGGTATTAGCACCCACACTATCCATTTTAAGCGGCTATCCTAAATAGTTTAAGTTTTGAATAATCCTAATAATTTGTAATTTAAACCTCTTAGAAATGTCTTGTGGATTTGTTCTCGACTTAATAATTAAAGTTATAATTTTGGTGATTGACAGGACGTCTCGTCCAAATTAATCAGGTTTTCATTTAAAATGTTATGACTTTATTTTTACAAGTTAATGGAATATATTTATTTTTTAAATTTGGTTCTGACAGGATTAATTACTCCCGCTCCTACATATTCCCCAAGCGTGAGGGAAAATCAGGGTTACGTAGTTCTTTCGTTTATTATTTAAAAATGTAAAATAAATTTAAAACGTTGAGAGTTAGGAAATGTTCATCAATAGAACATCTCGTTTAAATTGATCTCAAATAGTGTATTTTATTTTTTAAAAGAAAAAGGGAACCTTAGGTTTATTTTTTATTATTATTAGAAGAAAACTTAATGGTCTAAATCAATTTTAAAATAAAAATTTGTATTATTTGAAGACCTAGATCAACTAGACATCTTGTCTAAATTAATCTCTAATATAAATATTTTAATCTTTGTTATATAAAAACATTATTAAAATATTTTATGGTTTAAATTAATTTAAAAAATTAACTTAAAACATAAATTAGTAAGACGTCTTGTCCAAATTAATCTCTAATATAAAGATTCTAAATTTTGTTATCAAAATATCTTATGGTCTAAATTGATTAAAACATAGATTAACATGATATCCCATACAAATTAATCCTTAACATAAAGATTTTAATTTCTGTTACATATCAATATTATTAAAATATTTTATGGTTTAAATTAATAAAAAAAATTATAACATAGATTAACAGGACGTTCCGTCCAAATTAATCCCTAACATAAAGATTTTAATTTTTGTTACATGCCAATATCAATTTTATTTTTTTAATCTCACGAACGTGATACTCTAACTCAGTAAGTAATGAACATCAAAATGGAGATTCTATGCTACTGATTATTAGATTTTCCTATATGGGAAAGGACTCCATATGTTTAATCATGCATATTATCGCGTTACAATTCACTAGGAAACAAGGACCAAGACAATCATAATAAGGAATAAAGGGAAAATAAGGATCTTTTAGAGACTTACCTCGTGCTTGGACTCCCTTTTTAATGTACATATATTTCAGCCTTGTTTTCTTCTTTTTTAGGTGAACTCTCTGACTCTTTTTCTAAGCGGTGTGCCTTTTCTCTACTGATCCTTTTCTTCTTGCGCTGCATGAATATTTCTTTTCTTCCCTACGTGACCCCTACGTGACTCTATTATATAAATAAGCTTCACTTGATTTCCCTCTTTTCCTCTCAGTGACGTCCCCTACTTACTCACGCATGACACATATATATGTATGATATAAAAACTAATTTATTTCTTTATGTGGTGTGTGCACCTTTATCTGTCTTTCCCCGCCCATTTTGTTCTATCCTATATATATATATTCAAAAAATTCTATCTTATCCTAATATATATATATATATATATATATATATATATATATATATTTTAAAAAACTTTATCTCATTCTATAATATATATATTTTTAAAAAGGCTCTATCTTATTCTATAATATATATATTTAAAAAACTTTATCTCATTCTTTAAAATCCTCTCGTCATTTTTTCTCTAATTTCCTATCATAAAAATCTGATCCTTTTTTTCTATAAAATTCAAATTTTAAACTTCCCTCTTCTTTTTAAAATTTCTCTGAGATTAGATTCCAGTTTTTTTAACAAATTCAAAATTTATGGTTCTAACGATGATTTAAAAAATTTAAAGATCAAAGATGGATCAATAATTTGAAATTCAAACAAGCCTATAGGTTCACTTTTTTCTTAAAAATTAAATTTTATGTTAGATTGATTTTTATTATTATTACTATTTTTTATTTTTTTGAAAATTTTAAATGGGCCCAGACAAAATTAGGTAGCAATAATATGCAAGAAGATGGTCAAATTATGATATTTAACAAGAAATTCCAATGATAATTGGATGAAATTTGGCCGACTTAGACGAAGAAGTAACTTTTGGAATTGAAGTTTGATATGAAAAATTAGAACATAATTTATTCTTGCCATCAATGTTGCTGACAAAATTACTCATTGATCTCCCCCCTTATTACCTCTTTTTCTCTCTCTTATTTCTCATGGCAAACATTATTCCATCATGTCTCTGGGCCTTTAATTTGGCAAGAATTTTAAGACATTTTTCTCATAAGTATAACATCTTTCAAATTAGGTCCTCTATAATTATAGGCCTCGAGTGAGTTACCATCTCACCCATTCTCAAGGCCAACCTTTAACAAAATGCTTCTCTTTGACAACAACATAATATGGATGAAGTTGTATGTCACCACCACCTTTGAGGTCTGTTAATGTCATCTCTAACCATCCTAACCACAATCATATATTGTCACAGTTGCATCATCATCGTCTACTAGGACCAACCATCATGAGCCCACTACGCCTCGATGCCTGCAATTATGCCTCAATTATGCAAGAAACTTCAAGGCTTTCAACATATGTCGGGTCTTTGAATGGAAGAGAAGGTGAGGGTGAGGGTTGTTTGGGTGGCTAGGTGGTTCCTTGGATGAATGAGAGAAATAGAAAATGAGAGAGAAAAAGAAAAAAAGGTTATGTGGGGTAGGGAAAAAGAGAAAAAGAATATGAGCTAAGGTGGCATTCCATAAGTGACATGTAATGCTCCATATGCAACATGTGTACTTCTAATATGGACTACTTTAGTCATGTCATCATTTAACAGAAATGGACTAACGTTTACTTTTTTTGTTGGGAACTAAATACTATCATTTTTAATCAAAGACTAAAACCAAAATATGAAACTTTTATAGGGATTAAAAACATAATTAACTTTTTCTTTATATATGAAAATTTAGTATTTTTCATATATTTTTCTAATAATTTCATATCAAAATTTTGACATTATAAAGTTGTAAAAAAATAGTGCATAATATGAAAACTTTTTTTAAAGTTAGGGAAATAAATAAACAAACCAAAAAACAACCTACTCTAGTAGAAACATAACTTCAATGCCAAATGAGGGATTTTCCCCAACATGGAAATTCTCCACCTAGTCTGTACCTAAAGAAGCTATAGAATGCACCAATTTATTACAAGAAGCAATGTAACAAAGTAAAAGACCTATAAAATATCCTTGCGAACAAAGAATGTTGAGGGCTTAGCTTCTCGAATAACCTCTATCAGAAATAAAGTATCCATCTGTAGAATTAATTTGTCACAATTCCTCTCAATAGCAATCTTCAATCCTCCCCTCACCGTCAAAAGTTTTGCTTGGTGAATGATAATGTCTGATTTATCCTTAATTCATCATTTTAAATGTGTATAATTTGCCACTAGTTACTACCTAACATACTGCATTTTAACATATTTTCATAGTTTGAGCTTTATTTAATATTTAATTTTAAAATGAATTAAGCATTGATTTTTAATGGAAATAATTAAATTTTGGTTTCTCTTATTTTGTAGTGTATGATTGAGCTTACAATTGAAAAATAATTACCACAGATCAAATTGAAGAAGCCACAAGTCACCACGCCTCAAGAAAGGGTAAAAAATGCAAGAAAAAGCACCAGAACAGGTCTGGGAATCGATTCACCAACTTGGGAATCGATTCCTACATGAAATCATACTTGGGAATCGATTCATTTCACGGGAATCGATTGACACACCTAGGAATTGATTCCCAGCCCCCAAGAATCGATTCATATGCTATTTTTACCCTTGGGAATCGATTCCCACCCCTTAGGAATCAATTCATGCATGGAATTTACCCAGTGTTTGCCTAAATGAATCGATTCATGTATTTTTTAGGAATCGATTCCTCTAGTGGAAACACCATTACGCAATATAAGGAAGTGGAAACAGGATTATGGATTTTCTTAACCGAAAGTTTCCACTGATCCCATGTTTTTCGCTCATTGTTTCCTTTGCTTCGCCTATAAATAGAAAGGGAAACCACGCTTCTCAACATCCCTTCAATTCATTCTTCCTTTCTTGTTTCAAGCAACAGAGGCTTGTGCTCTGGAGGATTTCTTCCACCTCCTCCGTTGTAATTCCGGGTTTGGTTATTTTTATTTTTAGTTTGTTTTAATTATGGAGGGCTAAAACCCCTAGATTGATTTTCTTGGAGAATATTGTAATATAATTTTGAGGTTCTTATTTTTATTATAGTATGCTTTTATTATTATTTATTTCTTCATAATCTTACTCTGCTTATTTAATTCTATTCTGTTTAATTAAATTTGTATGCTTAATCGATTTAATTATACAAATGGAATAAAATAGGATTTTTATTAAAATGGATTAAGAAAGTATGCATGCTTCATGAATATTTTCATAATCACTTTTAATTATTATGGTTTGCTTAATTCCATAATTTGAGAATAGATTATGTATATAGGCGATGTTCTTACATATGCTCAATAATTCTTAGATTTTATGATTTTGACTCCTTTTTCTTAATTAGAATGCTTGATTAAAATATTCATTTTTAAATGAAAGTAAAGGAATTATGAATTGAAAAAGACGCTTAGTTGATTAATTCAAATTGAGTTAAGAAATGAACAGTAATGAAAAATGTACAAATCATCTTTTGTGAACCAAGAATAAATCTAATTACAATACTCCAAGAAAATCAATCGCTTGTTATTTATTCTTCTGAGTTTCATTATTTATGCTGTTTTAAATTTCTGTGACAAACAAACAACCCCCTAAAAAAAACATTTTTTGTATATTAAATTTTTGTTTGTTAAAATTTAATTTTAAAACTTGATTTTCCTAAATTTTTGTGTTGATCTTCGAGAGAACGACCTAGATTGACACCCTAGTACTACATTAATTATTTTTTAATGTATTAATTTGATGGACCATGACAGTAACACGTCAAATTTTGGTGCCACAGCCAGGGATCAACGATCTTTAGGAAAATTGTTGTTTTAAATTAATTTTTGTTAATACAAAGAAAATTTAAAAAATATATTTCATAAAAAAATAAAAAAATATAATTTGTTTGTTTGTTTTGATTTATTTCTTTGTATAATTTGGGATTCTATTGATGCACTGTTCTTGATTTAATTGTTGTACAATATGTATGACTAGAACAATATCTAGGCATTTGCATTCAATTGATCCTAAAATTGATAGAACTTTTCATAGATTAGTTAGAGAAGCTAAATTTAATAATAACTTTGTTGATATTGATAGTGATAGTATCTCATCTGAATCTGCTAAAAGTACTACTGCTAGTTTATCTGATATGGTTGGACCTCGTGAGAAAACTTTTAGAGAATTAGCTACACCTGAATTCACATACGAAAGTTTGTGTATTCAATATCCTGAAGAGGATGTCCCTTTTATGCTTAAGACCAGACTTATACACTTGTTACTTAAGTTTCATGGTCTTGCGGGTGAAGATCCACACAAACACCTTAAAGAATTCCATATTGTGTGCTCCACAATGAAACCTCAAAACGTTCAAGAAGACCATGTCTATCTTAAAGCGTTTCCTTATTCTTTAGAGGGTGTTGCTAAGGATTGGCTCTACTACCTTGCTCCAAGATCAATCATAAGTTGGAATGACTTAAAGAAAATGTTCTTTGAAAAGTTCTTTCCTGCCTTTAGAACTACTACAATCTGAAAGGACATATCTGGAATTAGGTAACTCTCTGGAGAAAATCTTTATGAGTATTGGGAGAGATTCAAGAAACTCTGTGCAAGTTGCCCTCACCACCAAATTTCTGAACAACTTTTTCTTCAGTACTTTTATGAAGGTCTGCACCACGTTGATCGCAACATGTTAGATGCAGCAAGTGGAGGAGCTTTAGGAGACATGACTACTGTTAAAGCAAGAAACATGATTGAAAAGATGGCATCCAATTCCCAATAATTCAGTGTTAGAAATGATGTTTTCAAACCCATGTATGATTCAAATTCTTATGCATCTGGCTTTAAATTAGAGAGCACACTTGACAGTCTCACCACTATGGTCACACAATTGGCAGTGAATCAAAAATCCATGACTGCTAAAGTGTATGGCATCTGCACTTTACAAGAGCATCCCACTTATTGTTGTCCTTCTCTACAAGAAAAGGATGATAATAATCCCTAAGCCTATGCAGCTAACATCTACCATGATAGACCTCTACCACAACAGCAGCAACAAAACCATGACCTTTCCAGCAACAGATACAACCCAGGTTGGAGGAACCATCCAAACCTGAGATGGGGTAACCAAAAAGAAAATCCCTAATCCTCATTTCAAAGAAATGCACCAACCTTCCAAAGACCTACACCTCAGGCATCCACAAGTGGCCCTTCTTTGGAAGAACTGGTGAAACAAGTGGCTGCACAAAACTTGGAGTATCAACAAAGAAATGATGCTACCATCCAAAGCTTGAGCAATCAAATTGGGCAATTGGCATCATAACTAAACCAACTACAGTCTCAAAACTCTGAAAAATTACCATCTTAACCAGCTGCAAATCTAAGAAATATGAGTACAATTTAGTTAAGATTAGGTAAGAACCTTGAAGTACCCATACCCAAGAAACCTGAGAAACAAACAAATGTGCCCATAACAGTTGAGAATAATGTGCCCTCTTCAAGCACAAGGAAGTCTGAGATGCAACCACCCCAAATTCCATCTCATATCCCTCTTCCATTCCCACCAAAAGTAATTCCAAACAAGAAGATGGAAGAAGTGGACAAAGAAATCTTGGATACTTTTAGGAAAATGGAAGTGAATATACCTCTTCTTGATGCAATCAAGCAAATACCCAAGTATTTTAAATTTCTGAAAGAGCTGTATACTCATAAGAGGAAACTCAAGGGTAATAAAAGGATAAGCATGGGAAGAAATGTATCTGCACTGCTTGGTAAGGAAGTTCCAAATATCCCTAAGAAATGTAAAGATCCAGGTACGTTCACTATACCCTGCATCATAGGCAATAACAAATTTGAAAATTGCATGTTAGATTTAGGAGCTTCAATAAATGTTATGCCTATGTCTGTTTTCAAATCTATGTCTCTTGGAACTTTACAACCTACTGGTGTAGTGATTCAACTAGCCAATAGAAGTACTGCTTACCCTGCTGGAGTCATAGAGGATGTTTTGGTTCAGGTGGATCAACTTGTTTTCCCTGCTGACTTTTTCATACTTGATATGGAAGAAGGTATGCCTCAGATTCTTGTTATTATAATTTTGGGAAGACCATTTTTGAAAACAGCCCAAACCAAAATAGATGTTCATTCTGGAACCCTCTCTATGGAATTTGGTGACACTAAAGTTCAATTCAATATTCTTGATGCTATGAAATACCAATCTGAAGATCACTTTGTTTTTCATATTGACATTATGGATGAATTGATTTGTGAATATCTTTTTGATATCTCTCAAAATGTTGATTTGGAATGTATGGATGATTCAAATAATTTTTTTGTATGCAATGATTTTGGAAGTTATGATATTTATGCTGCAATTAATAAATACATATATTATGATTCAGAATCTTTTGATATGCCTGTTAACCATAAGGATCTAGAATGCATTAACCTGAATGCAGGATTTCAAGAAAACTCTAACAAAATTGTTGAGGTGCAAGCGGAATCCAAATCTACTTTGTTAGTTCCATCTGTTTTGTAGGCACCCAAATTAGAGTTAAAACCCCTACATGAGAACCTTAAGTATGTAAACTTAGGGGATAATGAATAGCTCCCGGTGATAATTTCCACTTCTCTTGATGAAAATCAAGAAGAAAAATTACTACAGGTTCTGAAAAGGCACAAGAAGGCTATAGGCTGGACATTGGTAGACATCCCTAGAATTAGCCCATCCATGTGCATACATAAGGTATTTCTGGAGAAAATGCTAAAGTAGTAAGACAGCCTCAAAAAAGACTCAACCCTATAATCCTTGATGTGGTTAAGAAGGAAATTACCAAGCTTCTACAAGCAGGAATTATTTATCTTATCTCTGACAGTCAATGGGTGAGTCTGATACAAGTGGTTCCTAAGAAAACGGGGATCATAGTTGTGAAAAATGAGAAGGATGAATTGATCCCTACTAAAGTGCAAAATAGTTGGAGAGTCTATATTGACTACAGGAGACTAAATCAGGCAATGAAGAAGGACCATTTCCCTTTACCCTTTATTGATCAAATGCTTGAACGTCTCGCAGGTAAGTCTCACTACTATTTTCTTGATGGATTCTCTGGATATTTTTAGATTCACATTGCACCTGAGGATCAAGAAAAGACCACATTCACCTATCCCTTTGGCACACTTATTTATAGGAGAATGCCATTTGGCCTATGCAATGCTCTTACAACTTTTAAATGATGCATGATAAGTATTTTTCATGATTTCATTGAAAATTGCATAGAGGTGTTTATGGATGATTTTACTGTTTATGGATCTTCATTTGATGCATGCCTTGATAGTTTGGATAAAGTTTTAAACAGATGTATTGAAACTAACCTTGCCTTGAACTATGAGAAGTGTCATTTATGGTAAAACAAAGAATAGTTTTAGGGTATGTAATCTCTGAGAAAGGAATTGAGGTAGATCCTGCCAAGATAGAAGTTATATAACATTTACCTTACCCCTCTTATGTACGAGAGGTTCATTCTTTTCTTTGTCATGTAGGTTTCTACAGAAAATTCATAAAGGATTTCAGCAAGAAGGCTAGACCACTATCCAATCTGCTTCAAAAGGATGTGGTATTTCAGTTTGATGAAAAGTGTAAGGAGGCTTTTAATTGCCTTAAGCAAGCATTGACCACTACCCCAATAATCCAAGCACCTGATTGGACAGCCCTATTTGAGTTGATGTGTGATGCCTTTAATTATGCATTGGGAGCTGTCCTTGGTCAAAAGATTGACAAATAGCCTAGGGTCATCTACTATGCATCTAAAACTTTAGATGCCGCCCAGGTAAATTACACCACTACTAAAAAAGAGCTCTTGGCCATTGATTTTGCATTAGATAAGTTCAGATCTTACCTACTCGGTTCTCGAGTAGTTGTCTTTACTGACCATGCAGCTCTGAAGTACTTGTTGAAGAAAGGTGAGTCCAAGCCAAGATTAATTCGTTGGATGCTTTTGCTCCAAGAGTTTGACTTAGAAATTCATGACAGAAGTGGAACACAAAACTTGGTGGCAGACCATTTAAGCAGAATTAAGAACGCTCCTGATTCGGCACCTATTCGGGACCATTTTCCCGATAAACAACTCATGAGTGTTTCTAACTCTTTTAATACACCCTGGTTTGCTAACATTGTTAATTATCTTGTTGCTTCTGTTTTTCCACCATATGCATCTAGAAACAAAATTTCAAAATTAAAAAGTGATGTAAAATATTATATATGGGATGACCCGTATTTGTGGAAGTTGTGTAATGATAAGGTGATTCGAAGATGCATTCCTGATCATGAGACAAAATTAGTTCTTCGATTCTGCCATGCTTCACCAGTTGGTGGACATGTTGTCCACAAAGAACAACAAGGAAGGTGTTGGATTCTAGTTTATACTGGCCCACCATTTTTAAGGATGCATGGAGAACTTGTAACACCTATGAGAAATGCCAAAGAGCTGGTAACGTTATCACATGGCAACAACAAATGCCTCAACAACCTATGTTGTTTTGTGAAGTATTTGATGTTTAGGGCATTGATTTTATGGGTCTATTTCCTCTATCCTTTGGTTTCACATACATTCTGTTAGCTGTAGATTATGTTTCTAAATGAGTGGAAGCTAAAGCCACCAAAACTAATGATGCTCGAGTTGTTATGGATTTTGTTAGATTTCAAATTTTTTGTAGGTTTGGCATTCCGAGAGCAATTATTAGTGATCAGGGAACACATTTCTGCAATAAGACCATGCAAGCTATGCTCAGGAAGTATGGGGTTATTCATCGAGTCTCTACTCCATATCACCCCTAAACCAATGGACAAACAGAAGTCTCTAACAGAGAAATTAAGAGAATCCTGGAGAAGATAGTACAACCTAACAGAAAGGATTGGAGCAGGAAACTGGATGATGCTCTTTGGGCACATAGAATAGCTTTTAAGGCACCTATGGGAATGTCTCCCTATAGAATTATTTTTGGTAAGGCATGTCATCTTCCAGTAGAAATTGAGCATCGTGCTTACTGGGCTGTAAAAGCTTGCAACTCAACACTTGATCAAGCAGGTGAAGAAATGAAATTACAACTAAATGAGCTTGATGAGATCTGTTTGGCCACTTATGAGAATTCAAAGTTCTATAAGGAGAAAACAAGGAAATTCCATGATAGCTAAATAGCTAGAAATGAGCTTGCTACTGGACAAAAAGTGTTACTGTTTAATTCCCGGATGAAACTAATGGCCGAAAAATTACGCTCTAAATAGGAAAGACCTTTCATTATCACTAATGTATTTCCCCATGGAGCTGTTGAAATAAAAAGTGAGAACTCCAACAAAAGCTTCAAGGTTAATGGACAACGCTTGAAGCCATTCCATGAAAATCCTTCACTTGTAGATGTCACAATGAAGGAGCATGCTTTGGGGAACCACTTCTTGATCCCCTTTGAGGGAGTTTTTCTTAACCATCTCTTTACTTTTTCATTTTATTGTTTCTCTGTATGCTTTGTCTTACATTGAGGATAATGTATGATTTAAGTGTGGGGGTGGGATTATTCTTGTGTGCTTTTTGTTGCTTTTGTTGTGTGAATTTATGATTTTTTTGTGTGACAATTTTTTTCTGATAAAAAAAATTGTGTGTTTTTGTTTAAAATGGTATGTTTTATTAGAATTTTTAGGATATACATGAGTAATAGGTAATTTCTTTCATGTTTGATATGAGCTCAATGATATGTTATAATTTGAACTCAAGCATTTTTGGTATATTAAGAATGACATGTTAAAACAACATGATAATTGATAGAATTATGCCTTGTGAGATTTTTGAGCCTTAAAATTTAATGGATCACCTTATACCATCTTAATTCTTTCATGTGTGATTTATTCTTGAATGCTTCATCTCAATCTTTGTCTTGTTTCTTGATGATACTTGAAACCATATACATGTATTTGAAAGGACACAGGCATTTTGTTCAATTAAGCCACAAGCCATGGAAGCCTACCATGAATAAATCATCTTTAACTAGCCCCTTTGAGCCTATTTAACCATTTCTTTGTTGTAGCTCAAATAAGCCATGGACAAAAAACCAAAAATATACCTACCTTAAGGAATATATTGGAGCTTTGGAATCAAATAAGTGTGGGGGTGCGCAAAAAGGAGTCGCAACTCTTGGTTTAAGTGTTATGCAACCACAAAAGAAAAACAAAAGAAAAAAATATAAAAATAAAATATATACATATATATTGATGTTTGCGACCAAATGTGATCGAACAAATGTTTTACCCTCACTGTTTACCTGTTAAATAAATTGCTCCATCATTCTTTTTGGTATCTAAACTTATTTTCCAAAATTTTACCACCCAATTATACCTTGGCCACATTACAACCGTGAAAAGCCCTGTTGATCTATACATGCATTTGTGTTGATTGTGAAATTGAGAAACTTGCCAAATTTAAGGGACTGTCTATTTTTCAGGAAAATATTTTGAGTGTATACACAAACTCAAAACACTTAAGAGTTGAGAGTATGTCTTGTGAGGTTCTGTCACTTATGATTTTCTTTTCATTTTGATTTAATTTTTCACATGCCTAAGTGTTTGGATGATCTTCATACATATCTTGATGCTTTGTATCCTGCATATTAAATAACTCTTGTTTCTCTGTATGTTCCTAAGATTTCATGACAAGTATGCCAATTCTGTGTGTTATTGTTTTCAACTTAAATGTTTTCACTAAATTGTAAAACTTATTTTTATTTTGATTTTGCCAAGGAGTGTAAAAGAGTAAGTGTGGGGGAATTTGATAATGTATGATTTATCCTTAATTCATCATTTTAAATGTGTACAATTTACCACCAGTTACTGCCTAACATACTGCATTTTAACACATTTCCATAGTTTGAGCTTTATTTAATATTTAATTTTAAAATGAATTAAGGATTAATTTTTAATGGAAATAATTAAATTTTGGTTTCTCTTATTTTGTAGTGTATGATTGAGCTTAC
This sequence comes from Clitoria ternatea, assembly GCA_037962975.1. Classification (NCBI taxonomy): domain Eukaryota; kingdom Viridiplantae; phylum Streptophyta; class Magnoliopsida; order Fabales; family Fabaceae; genus Clitoria; species Clitoria ternatea. Next base: position 55,383,219 of record CM075671.1, read on the forward strand.
AATTGAAAAGTAATTACCACATATCAAACAGAAGAAGTCACAAGTCACCACGCCTCAAGAAAGGGTCCAAAATGCAAGAAAAAGCACCAAAACAGGTCTGGAATCGATTCACCAACTTGGGAATCGATTCCTACATGAAATCATGCTTGGGAATCGATTCATTTCACATGGGAATGGATTCACACATCTGGGAATCGATTCCCAGCCCCCAGGAATCGATTCATATGTTGTTTCTACCCTTGGAAATCGATTCCCACCCCTTAGGAATCGATTCATGCATGGAATTTACCCAGTTTTTGCCTAAATAAATTGATTCATATGGGTTTTCTTCGCCAAAAGTTTCCGCTGATCCCATGTTTTTCGCTCGCTGTTTCCTTTGCTATGCCTATAAATAGAAAGCGAAACCACGCTTCTCAACATCCCTTCAATCCATTCTTCCTTTCTTGTTTCAAGCAACAGAGGCTTGTGCTCTGGAGTATTTCTTCCACCTCCTTCGTTGTAATTCCGGGTTCGGTTATTTTTATTTTAATTATGGGGGGCTAAAACCCCTAGATTGATTTTCTTAGAGAATATTGTAATATAATTTTGAGGTTCTTGTTTTTAATATAGTATGCTTTTATTATTGTTTATTTCTTCATAATCTTACTCTGCTTATTTAATTTCATTCTGTTTATTTAAATTTGTATGCTTAATCGATTTAATTATACAAATGGAATAAAATAAGATTTTTATTAAAATGGATTAAGAAAGTATGCATGCTTAATAAATAATTTCATAATCACTTTTATGTTGTTTTAAATTTTTGTGACAAACAAAAAACCCCCCTCCCAAAAACATTTTTTGTATATTAAATTTTTGTTTGTTAAAAATTAATTTTAAAACTTGATTTTCCTAAATTTTTATGATGATCTTCGAGAGAACGACCTAGGTTGACACCCTAGTAATACATTAATTATTTTTTAAAATGTATTAATTTGACGGACCACGACAGTAACACGTCAGTGAACATCTCCCACAATATGTTTCCCTCGAAAGCCAACAATCCACATTGATTTTTCATCCTAGATCACTCCCTCTGATGTTATACTAAAAGAGTCCAAATCACATCCAACATCTGTGTTCAACTTCTAAACCTCATTAGGAGGGCAAGTACACCTCAAGATACATAATTTTGATGGAGAAGAGACTCTCGTAAGACCTAAGTAACGCAACGCCTCATCATGGAAAAAGCCAATCTTTCTTATGACCTTGTCAATACTCCCTAAATTTCCTTCAAAAATCATGTGGTTCCTCTAACACCATAAACACATCACTACTACCAAGAAAAAGGTAGCTTTTGTAGAACATATCATTCTTCTAATCTACACAAATTCATCCAACTCATGAAAATAAGGTAAGGAGCGAAACCCTAGACGACCCCTAACCTCCAAAACATGCGGGTACTTCTGAAATACATGCAAGCCATTTTCCTCACACTATGCTAAATAAGCTGATTAGTGCATGATATGTTAATGTTTATAAGAAAATACATACTAATATAAACATGTTTCCCATGATCTTGACTTATAAGTGCCATTAGAAAAGGAACCACACTAATTTAAGACTAATTTTGATGTTGTGGCAGAGATATAGATGGTTTTTGACACATGGAATGTGTATTAAGGCGGTTTTATACATGTGGAACTGCACTGTTTGATGTGAAAGACATATTAGTGCAGTTTATAGTTGAAAATAAAAGAAAAAACATAGAAAGAATTTTAGCCATCTAATGGTTATGAAATTAAATATTATATGCCACGCGTATTCAAACCCTGTACACAAGATGGACAAATCCTAAATACTTTTTTAGTAACCAATTACTTTATCTATAATTTCTATGCAACACCAATTGTATTTCTTGCAACTTTCCCACTCTCAAATTCCACAATTCATGAATTTCACTTCCCCAGCACATTGTAAGTTTACTTGCTTCCTTAAACCACTTTATGTTAAAACCACAACTTCATTGGGAAAAAAAGGTGTTCTCCATATGTGCCATAGTCTCAAGGAAGAAAGTAAAGTTAGAGATGGAAATGGAAGAGACTAGACAACCTTTTTTTTTCTCTTTCTCCTATGGGCTGCACTATTATACTATTTTTCTTTCTCACCCTAAACAAGACCCTTATATGTTTGCTTTTTAACACATACACACACACACGCACATATATATATATATATATATATATATATATATATCATAATAATAGTGATTATAGATGCATTTTAATTCAACATCTCAACATCCTTAACTTTAAATAAAGGATTTTGGAAAGAAGTGGAATGGGAATATTTCCTTCTCCATCAAAATATCTAAGAGCCTATCATTGTCAAAGTGATAAAAAATTAAAGCTACATAACTTTGGTACATAGTGCAAAATTAATCACCACTGTAGCTTATAAGTTGGTAATGTAGTTGTTTTGAGAGAACATCTCTCCAAATAAATGCTAAATCCCTCCTTTTCTTTTCATTGAAAAGGTATGCAACTTAGGTATTTGTACTAGTACTAGTCAAATTAGTTATTTGAGCATGTGTGTTCCTCTTTAAGCATCCTAAGTACCCTTTGTAGTTTCTATATCCCCTTGCCTTTATATTTCCTTTCAGTTTTGTTTAACTGTGAGCTTTTCATTTATTTATTCAGTCAACGGACATGTATTAATTAAAAAAGCTACTTAGGAACCAAAGTGTAAAATAGTAATAGGAAGATATTAATTAGTTATAACTATTGGCATGGGGATTGAATAGGGAAAACTATTGAAGGCTATAAATAAGGGAGGAGAGAATGAGACCCCATTACAGGTTAAAAAAATTAGTTTATACTATTATCAGTAAAATTGGTTTGGTATTTGTTATTATAACATTTCTAGTGTTGACAATAAGGTTTCTGGTTGAAAAAGTGCTTCATGGTGAGTTTGCTAACTAGTCTTCAGTAGATGCAACAAAGCTGTTAAACTACTTTGCTATTGTTGTAACTATAATAGTTGTTGTAATTCTTGGAGGGTTACCACTTGCTGTGACACTTAGTCTTGCTTTTACGAAGAAAAATTAATGAATGATATAAGCAACTTATACTAAGTTGGAAGATTAAAATATCATAGATTTCAAAGCAGAACCGTTTGAAAAGATGTTCATGAAGCACTATGATAATTGTTAGTCCATTAGTTAATTGGTTATTAAGTTATAGTTCCTTTTTCCTATAGATACTTTATACCTCACACATGTAAACCATCTTTTAATATTCTAATATAATGAGTGATTACTCTTGTGTTTCCCTCATATTTTGGGGGTCTTATGATAAGTGGGGGAAATTCCCCAAGAACCTCAAGTTTCCTAACATGGTATCAAAGCTCTCCTTTAAGGAGAGAAACAATCCATTCTCTATTGGGCACCCTTTTTTCAACCAAGCTTCCATAGTCGCTACTTTCATTAAGAAATGCTTTCTGAATCTTCTGCCCTAACATGCAACCATATATTATCCTCCTTCGTTTCTCCTTACTCATTTAATCATCTCTCATTTATGGAGATTAACAAAAAGGGAGAAGAAGTTCAACCCTTTTTGCACTAGCATTTAAAATCCTATAGAAGTTGCACAAGAATGGAAACCATCACCCTATCCATTCATTTTTGGTGATTTCACCTTGCGATTTTCATCTTGCAAAAATGGCCACTCATCTAAACAAACATAATGTCAACTTTACTTCATTCTGCTTCCACTTGTTCTTATTCTTCTTCCTCATTCTCTCATATCACTACTACTCTCATTCTTTCACCTTACTTCTCTCTCCGAAACGGCGTCGTATATCAGAGGAAGATTAAGAAGGTAATTACGGCTCTGAAGTTGAAGAATGGGAGGCCAAATACGAGTAAGATTCTGAGTTTCTTAGTGGCAATATCAAATGGGCGTATTCATGATTTGGTTAACAAAAATGACACTCGCCTTAGAATTTTCTCTGATATTGCCAATCCCGTGCTTTCTTAGGAAATCACCTGATACCTAGGCCTGGAGCTAGGAAAAATTAAGATGAAGGATTTGTTTGATGGTGAAATATGTGTTCAGCTGCAAGAAAGTGTTAGGAGGTATGACGTGTTTCTTGTACAGCCCACATGACCTCCTGCTAATGAGAATCTTATACAGGTTCTCATAATGATTGATGCCTGCAAGAGAGCTCAACCAAAATATTACTGTAATATTCCAAATTTTGTTTATGCTAGAGCTGATAAAAACACTCAAGGGCATGAATCAATTGCTACCAAGCTTGTAGCAAACTTAATTACAAAAACAAGTGAAAATCATGTTCTTGCATGTGATCATATGTATGGACAGTCTTTTATACTTGATTACGTTGCTAGCAAGACTATATGTTCAGATGATATAGTAGTTGTCTCGCCAGATGTTGTGGGGTTGCTAGAGCACATGCTTTTTCCAAAAAAATTTGATACTTCTTTAGCTATTGTTGATAAAAGGCGTCAGGGGCATAATGTTGTCGAGGTGATGAATTTGATAGGTGATGTAAAGGGAAAAGTAGCAGTTATGGTAGATGACATGATTGATACTGCTAGCACTATTGCCAAAGGTGTAGCTCTATTGCATCAAGAAGGGGCTAGAGAAATATATGCATACATTATGCAAGTAGTTTTCAATCCTCCTATAACATCCCAAACTTTATGTATAATTAAATAAATAGGGAAAATAAATAGAATAAGTATAGGGAATAATCATTTAAAGTCCCAAACAAGTAGAGAGAATTATTTGGGCATCCCTCGAATTAATACGATTTATTTGGAAATTATTGTCATCATTTAACAGATGAAAACGTATGGATAGAAGGCAAAGATGAACTAGTTGTACAGAGATACATTATATAATCATTAGGAATGATTATTTATCCCCTAAAAATAAAGCTAAATTAATTTTGGTATTTATTGGATTTATCGTGAATTATTTAGGATTTATCAACGTCGTTTTAACGTCGAAAACGTCCAGTCCGGGTATGAACTTTAAATGAACTATTTCAAAAATAAATGTCAAGGATTAGAAAATACTAAAGTAATTATGCTAAACATAAAAATAAACCTGAAAATTTTTTAAGACAATTAATTATGCAAAAAGGGGCCCCGGGTAGCTAAAGCGCTTCATTTTTTAGCCAAAACACAATGAAATTTTCCCATTCCTTTTGGGCTGGTCGAGTGAAATAATTAGGCTAGTTCCATCAAAATCTTTAGGACCTAAAATGCTAAGTTGCCAAAAATGGGCCTTGAAGCCAAAAATTTTAAATGAGAGGCAATATGGTAAATTGCATAAAAGTGGAACAAAAAGAAATATTCCCTCTCTCTTCTCCCTCCCAATTTTTGGTCTCTCTCTCCCATATTTCATTCTCCCATCGAAAATGCCACTTCATTTTTTCCATTCATGAGCCAAACCAAAACCTTGCAAGCCATGGTGATTTCTTGATGCATTCTTGGAGTTTCATGAAGAAAAGCTTAGGTAAGTTCCATGGAAACCCTTAAACCCTTTTTCTTCTTCTTCTCCTTGTTTTTTTGCATTTAGGTCTTCTTCTCTACACCTCATTACCATGGCTGAATCTCACTCTTGCTCACCCTTGAGATTTTTGAATTTTCCAAGGTATAAAGGAGGCATTGTTGTGTTCTTGGAAGTTTAAGAAGACACTTATGAGCTTGGACCTTCTTCTCCACTTTCTATGACTCTCTTGAATTGGGTTTTGAAAAACCATTTGGGTAAGCCTTGGAACCTTTGATGGACCTTAAATTGATGGCATGAAAGTGTTAGAAATTATATTGCTAGTATTCAAATCTCAGGGTTTTTGTATGCTGATTAAAACCCTAGGTTAGAGGACTTTTGAAAGGTTCTTGGAGATTGGAAATTTGTTGGTTCAATAGCTTGGTTATGGTATAAATGTTGGAAAAAATGGTTAGTTGAGAATTAATGGCAAGTTAGTAAGGAACCCTTACTTTGAAATTTAGGGAAAATACATTCAAGAGTCTTGAATATTTCATAGATGACACTAAGATAATTATAGGACTTGAATTAATGTTTTTGAATTGATTTGGTATTGTTGACATGGAAAATGCATTTATTAATAAGCCTTGAATGTTTTTAATGTAGGAAAATTATGGCAAAGTATCATAAATGGTTCCATAAATGCATAAGCCTAGCTAGTGTACTTGAGAAAATATTGTTGGGTATAGATTAGTATTTATGGTGGTTATTGTATAATTATTGGTTGAAAAAGTATAGCATTTATGGTGACTTTAATGATGGGCATGTATGATTTATAGGAAATAAATGTTTTATTGATTTAGAAAACCTTGTTGGGACATGTTAGAAACTAAAAAGGTACTTATTAGGTTTGGAAAATGTTATTCGAAGTGATTTAGTAATTTAGCAAGTTACTTTGTTAGAAATCTTAAGTTAAGCTTTTAAGATAATGATGTCCATTACTTTATACATGTTTCTAGTGGCTAGAAATAAACTATTGGATATGTTGTAGTGTTTATTAATGGTGGAAAATAATTCTGGTTGATAGAATGAGAAACTAGTAGCCATTAAATGAGAAAAACATGGTGTTGAAAGCCATGAATATGCTAACACGAGTATGGAAATTATTATTGGAGGTGAAACAACATTGGTAGAATTTAATTGGTATTTTTAGTGATGGTTGGCTAATTATTTTGAAGAAAAAAATTTAGTGTTCATGATGATTGGGTGAGAACCAAGTGTTGGTTAATTAATAAGCATTTCTAATGACTTAAAACAATTTAACTTGGCATTAGAGCATTTATTTAAGGGCTTGGATGTTTTAAATTGTTAAAAATATAGAGTTTGTAGACTTTCAAGAATAGAAAACATATTAGTCCTAAGGTAAAAATACCATAAGTAGTTATAATGATATGGAAAACTAATTAGGAGCTTTATGAAGCCTAATGGATAAATATTGAACCTTTGACAAATCATGGATAAAGTGTCAGACCTTTAAAATTTTAAGAAATGTTGCAAAGAGGAAAGGAATCCTTAAATCGAAAGGATAATAATTATACAAGTCTATTATGATGTTGTTTATACGATGGTTATACTTATTAACATAAAAAATAAATTTTGATTAGTGTTTGATATAATTCTACATTTATCTAATGTAGGATTTGATAACTCTAGTGAAGTAGGACCGTCAAACCCTGTAGAGTACTTCTCTTGAGGTAGGAGAAAAGTGTATTTTCTAAATACATGATTAAATTCTATGTTTATGATATATGTATTCATGTGTACTTGCATATTTGCCTTGAATGGGTATGAATTCCCTTATTATGTAATTAAATGTGATTGAATCTTATTAATGGATTATTCTAGATTGGCAAGTGTTGATGACATGCATTTGGAATATATTTATATGATTTGCCTTCTTGAATTTCCCAGTATGGATGATGTGAATTAATGTCCTTGGAGACTGTATGCTATTTGTATGCTTGTGAAATCATCATGATTTGTTTCCTGCTACTGACTATGACAATAAATATGAAAATGTTCACCTGAGATAGAGGGTGCGAGATCCATGTGGGATTGAGAATTGCATGTGTATTTTTGCATTTCATGGCATGCATGACATATTATAATGTAATTTATGAAGATCTTGTGAGATCCTGTGAAAAAAACCCAGTGGGAAGGCAACCTTTACGAGGGTATAAATATTTGAGTGACTATGTATGGTTGCAATTACCTTGATAGATGATATTAATGATAGGCCCATAACACCATTGAGACATGTGTGTTATTTATTGTTTAATACCGCACTCAATTTTGCAAGTGTAAAGTGTTACAAAATGGGCATTAGCAGTTTGGCACCAGTAAAAGCATGTTGTGTTTACGAGCACCTAATGATTATGTATACGTGTGATTAAATATTTGCTATAATCGGATTTGTTGCATATGTAGGGCATGGCTCTTGGAGTGAGACTTTTTAGATTGAAGAGGTATAGTGTGAAGGAGTTTCTTGAATGCATTGGGCAACACACTTTTGATTATGTGTATATGACATTTATTTTGTATAGATACACTATTGAATTAATGCCTTAGATTGATGATGGTGATTTGGTATTTTTTTGAAACATTAGTTGATATGCAAGGATCATTATGTGATAGATTTTTGATCTTTTTGTATCCAAAACTAGTATATGATGATGCATGGTATGAAGTTGGAACTTAGCCAACTAGTTTTAATATTATGGTCATAAGTGGTAAATGTTGAATTTTCTCATGGATGGTAAATATTGTGATTGAATGAGTTGTAAGAAGAATTGTTGATCTTAACTAGATACTTGTGATAATACCATAGTATTGAGGATTGGTAATAAAAAATGATGATGTTAATATGTGAGAAAATAGTTAAAGCTTATGCATTAGAATGGCATTGTCAAGTATGTGGGTAGTGAGATATTTTAAGGTGTGAAAGTTCAAAATATATATGAACGGTATTGGTAAAATTAAGAGTGTTAGTGATTGATTTAGCGACATACTACTAGCCCATTGTGTTGGAATTATAAGTGTAATATGGAAGTGTTGTATCAAGTTATGTAAATTATGTGTAATGAGATATGAAAATGAAATTAAAACTTTAGGGTTGATAAGTTAAATTGGAAAAACAGGAAAGTGTTATTAATGAGTCATTTTCGAACCAATTCATAAAACCATTTCTTGCTTTTGGGCCAACTTAAACATTTTGTATACATATATATATATATATATATATGTCTCGTAGTTGTTTTGATTAAATTACTTCATGTGAGTATTGAGTTTTAGTTATACATTCATAAGGCAAGGAGTGGGTGTTTCTTTGAATTTATATACCTTATCATATCACCATATATGAGATACGTCTTTAAATAGATCCAGGGTTGACAACTAAAATGTTTATTGTGGTGTTCTTTGTCCAACAGAATTGTTAAACACAAAAAATTTATTTTAATTTTCTTTATCTATTTATTAATATTATTTATTGGATTAAGGGCACCATACCTCCTACTATTGAGAGGTTGTCGAGTGGTTTATTTCAAGAAGTTATCATAACTAATACAATTCCAGTGGCAGAACAAAATTATTTTCCCTAACTAACTGTCCTATTAGTGGAAAACCTTCTGGGTGAGACTATATGGCCCAGAAGCACACTACCAATACTTGAAGTGACTTTCAAAGTACTTGGGAAGCTGATGTTTGATGTTAGATTGATGTTGGCATATCACTATGATATGATATTTTACCAGATTCTGAACATCCTTTTAAGAAGCATGGGGTCAAAAAAATTAATATTTCAAACTAATAATTGGCACCCAATTATTAGTTTGAGGGGGATATTAGAATTGTTAGCCCATTAGTTAATTGGTTGTTAAGTTACAGTTCCTTTTTCCTATAGATACTTTCTACCTCATACATGTAAACCATCTTTCAATATTCTAATACAATGAATGATTACTCATGTTTCCCTCATATTTAGGGAGTCTTATGATAAGTGGGGAAAATTCCCAAAGAGCCTCAAGTTTCCTAAGAAGCACAAAATCCTGTGATAGTTATTGATTCTAATGAGGATGATAAGAGACATTAAAAAGTTATTCCATTTCATGAAGTTGTGTGCCAAAACAAGTTACGCCATCTCAAATGTTGAAGATGATTGTAAGTTTTTCTCTTTTTTTCAATTATTTGAATATATGATCATTGAAATAATGGATACTAATATGCACCAGCTTTTATTTTTGAATGCATTAGTGCTCTAGTAGCATGCTTCATCTAGGGTAAATTTGATTCATTTTGATGTTTGCTATAGAAGATTCTTGTTAAAATATTATTTATTGTTCCTTGAATTTGTTTTTCCTGAACTCTTGTTCTCTTAAGAATATATTGCCTTATTTTTAGAATATTTACAAAGAAAATTCTTCTGGACATGAGTATATTATAGGTATAACTTAGTATGCCACACATTTATGAGATAAGGTTTATATTATTTTAAGAGTTGAGTTAGTTGTATACTATCATCCACATATGATCCATTCTATATGTTTCACATTTTGTCATATTTTATTGGTATGCATACATATATCACCTCGTACCTAAGTTGTTGCATTTCTAGGCATAGTAAATGTTGCATGCATCTCAAACGACACATGATTATTTTTCATAACCATTAGTTTATGTAATGCATCCTTTTATATATTTAATGAAATTAGTTTTCTTTTAAAAAAAACCTAAACAATTCAATAAATATTTCTCTGTAATACCATTTACCATGATATACTTTTGGCTTTAAGCTATTTTTTACAATTTATTATTAATGACGCCGATGTTACATTTTTCAATACTTGTATTTTTTATCTAAAATCTTAACTATAAAATTATATTTTTTTAGGTATTTATGTGAGGCTTACTTGTCTAAAATTGATAAGGCAAGTAGGTTCTCTATCATATCACCACTTGAGCTAAATGACACTTATGTACAACATATTTGCAATATGCTTCTAAAACATTATGGACAAGATCATTTGTTATTTGCTACAATCAACATAGAGTTAGTAAATGGTTCTTTTTAACATATTTAGTTTTATTCATTCTTGTTTATTATAATTAACTTACAAAATGTATCTAATGATGTAGTCAACATTGGATGTTAGTGGCCATTAATACCGAAAATTAAAAGCTATATTATTTGGATCCACTACGTCACAAGTGATGAGTCTATAAAAGACTCATTGTTTAGTATTTATTTTATGACAATTTAAAGGAAACTTGTGTAAAATAATTACATTTCTAATGATATTATTCATAAAATAAGGTATTAGTTATAATTAGTAAGAGTAGGGAATTATTGATAAATTAAGCATGTTTTATGTAGGAAAATACAAAAGGCAATAAAGGAAGAAAAAGATGAAAAATAAATTATGCTATCAGAATTTCCCGCGTGGGTACGCCAGACTCTTACGCTAGCCAGCGTGAGTACGCCCAACATTAGAGGAGAATAGATCAACATGTGCGTGTGGGTATGCCCACTAGCATACCAGTACGCCCCAAAACACTTGTTACGCATTCCTTGAGCACTTAGGATGATGAAGGTTCATCCAGCTCTGGAGAGTCCTATGAGAAGACAGAATCTACACAAATCTTTTTATGGTTGATGCTCAATCATAATCAGAAGTCAGCTTTAGTGACTCAGATTTAGAAAAAGTAAGTTATTCTAAACTCAAACAAAATTATGATTTGTTGTTTAATGATTTTTCCATGCTGTTGAAAAAATTTAAGAAATTGAAAGTGTAACATGTTGATATGATCACTAACTTTGAAAACCAGATTTCAAATTTGAAAAAAGAGGGTTTTGATAAAAATGTTCAAAATGAGATAGAAGAAAATGAAAGAATGCACCTTGAAAAGCTACACAAACTCAGACAAGAAAACCTTATTTCAAAAACCAATTTAGAAAACAGCAAAGCTTTTTGCAACTCTCAAGTTGATGAAATTATCAAACTCCAGAAGCAAGTAAGTTCACTTACTTCAAACCTGAGGAAGTTTGTAAATGGTATTGAGAATTTATATAAGCTTTTAAGAAAATCTCATGGTAACCATAACAGACCAGATCTAGGCTATATAAAGAAAAATAATCTCAAACAATCTTCATTTCCTTCATTTGTTTCAAAGAAATAGAAGCATGTTAAATGTAATTATTGTAAATGGAACGGTCATGTAATAAATGATTGTAGGAAAAGAAAGAAAGGGAATGAAAGAATGGTTAACCATGTAGGACCCAAAAAGATTTGGGTACCAAACTCATTAATCATTCCTATTGTAGATATGCTTAAAGACAAGGATAAAGCCTCTGCATTGGTATCTTGACAGTGGATGCTCATATCATATGATAGTAAAAAAGTCTATGTTCCTAGACTTGGAGTAGTTTAAAGGTGGAACAGTCACCTATGGAGGAAACTAGACTGGAAAGATCATAGGGTCTAGTAAAGTTGGTAAAAAATTTTCAACTGCCATTGAAAATGTTTATTTGGTTGAAGGTCTAAGACATAACCTACTGAGCATTAGTCAATTTTGTGATAGTGGGTACAAGATTTCTTTTGACAAAGAAAAGTGTACTATCATCAACCATGATGGATCCATACTCTTCTTTGCAAACAGACATCACAACCTGTACAAGGTTGACTTAAATGAACTAAATGATCAAAATGTAACATGTTTGTTTTCAAACTCTAATGAGAGACGGATCTGGCATAAAAATCTTGGGCATATAAGTTTAAAACATATTTCAAAACTTCATAGAAAAGGCCTTGTAAAGGGACTGCAAAGATTTCTTTTAACAGTTTCTTGCCTTGTGAAGCATGCCAAAGAGGGAAATAACATAAAACCTCTTTTAAAATCAAAAATGTTGTTTCCACTGCCAGACCACTGAAACTATTACATTTAGATTTATTTGGTCTATCTCAGGTATAGAGTCTGGTACGAAAGAATATGTATTTGTCATTGTTGATGATTATACAGAATGACATGGGTATACTTCTTAGCACACAAGGATGAGTCTTTCAAAGTATTCAAGATTTTCTACAAGAAAATCCAAAATGAGAAAGGATTATGTATTGGTATAATAAGAAGTGATTGTGGAAAAGAATTTGTCTATGAAGTTTTTGAAAAATTCTACAATGAGTCTAACATAACTCATAATTTTTCTTCTCCAAGAACACATCAATAGAATGGTGTTGTGGAAAGGAAAAATAGATCTCTATAATAGATGGCCAGAATAATGCTTTGTGAAAATAATCTTCCAAAATATTTCTAGGTAGAGGTTGTGAGCACTTCTTATTATATTCAAAATAGAATCCTTATCATACCTGTACTGAACTAGACTCCTTATAAATTGTGGTAGGGAATAAGACCTAACATATCATATTTTTACCCTTTTGGGTACCTACTATATCCTTAACATAAAGGATCATCTTGGAAATTTTGACTCTATGTGTGATAAAGGGATATTCATGGGCTATTCAACCATATCAAAATCTTAGAGTTTTTATTACAAGAACTCAGACCATTAAAGGATCAATGCATGTAAGGTTTGATGATCTTCAAGAGACTGATAGGAAACTAGCGGATCTAGAACTTGATGATGCAGGTGTGCAACAGCAGGAATCTGAGGAAAATCAACAAGAACTTGATCCTACTTAATCTAAACCAGTAGAAAATGGAAATGGGAAATCTAAACAACAATCATCAGTATCTAAACCAAAAACGCCTAGGGACTGGAAGTTCAAGTCATATCATCTTTCAGACCTCATCATTGGAGATCAAGCCGCTAGAGTCAAAACCAGATCCAAACTTTTCAACCAATCCACCATAGCTCTTGTTTTAGAACTTGAACCCAAATCTATTGTAAAACCCTTGAAGGATACTGACTGGGTCATTTCCATGCAAGAGGAATTGAACTAGTTTGAGAGAAATAAGGTCTACACCTTTTTCCCAAGACCTGAAAATAAAGTCATTATTGGAACCAAGTGGGTCTATAGAAATAAGCTTGATGAGGATGGAAAGGTTGTCAGAAACAAAGTCACACTTGTAGCACAAGGCTATAACCAACAAAAAGGTATTGATTTCACTGAAACTTTTGCTCTTATTGTCATACTTAAAGCTATAAGGATACTTATTGTACTTGCTGCTTTTAAAGGAATTACATTATATCACATAGATGTTAAAAGTCCTTTTTTGAATAGGTTTATTGAAGAAGAAGTTTATGTGAAACAACCCCCTGGTTTTGAATATATATATATATATATATATATTTTCTAAACCATGTTTTTAAACTTAGCAAAGCATTGTATGGTCTGAAACAAGCTCCTGGAGTTTGGTATGACACACTCAGTACCATTTTCATTTCAAAATGTTTTACTAAAGGGAAATCAAATACAACCTTGTTCAGGAAAAGCTCTCACAAGAACTTTATAACTGTGCAAATTTATGTGGATGACATTATTTTTTGTGCTACTGATGTAAGTCTATGTAAAGAATTTTTTGAAATGATGCAAGCTGAGTGACTTTGAAATGAGTATGATGGGAGAACTCAAATTCTTCCTAGGCTTGTAGATCAAATAGAACAATGACGGTATTTTTATCCATCAGCAGAAGTACACCAAGGAGCTGCTTAAAAAGTTTAAAATGGTTAATGTTAAGCCAAGGAGTCTGGTACACCAGTGGATCAAACCTTATACAGAGGAATGATTGGTTTTCTTCTGTATCTCACATCCAACAGACCATATATAATGTTCAGTGTTTGCACATGTACAAGACATCAATTAGACCTTAAGGAATCACATTTGTCCGTAGTGAAGAGGATTCCTAGGTATCTTGTAGGTACCACTAACCTTAGGTTATTCTACAAAAGAAGAAACTCTTTCTCTTTATCAAGATATTGTGATGTAGATTTTACAAGAGATAGAGTTGACAAGAAAAGCACAAATAGTGGATGTCACTTTCTTGGCAAAAGTTTGATATCTTGGGGAAGCAAGAAATAGAACTCAATTGCTCTTTTTCAATAGCGGAGGCTGAGTACATGTCTGTAGCAAGCTGTTGTTCTCAACTTCTTTGGATGAAGTATCAGCTTGAGGATTAATCAATCAAGGAAGAAGAGATTCCTATGTTATGTGACAACACAAGTACAATAAATCTCTCTAAGAATCCTATTCAACACTCCAAAGCCAAACACATAGAGGTGAAGTATCATTTCATCAGAGACTATGTACCTAAGGGGATTCTAGACATGAAATTTATGAACACAGACCATCACTGGGAAGATATATTTACAAAGCCCTTGGCTAAGGCTACGTTTGCTTTTATCAAGTACAATTTAAATTTAAGAAATGTTACTTGAATATGTCTGCTTTGTATGTGACTTAGTTTATTTAAAAAGTCTGAATGTTTGCATGAAAGGTCTGAGTCTGATAAATATATACTTATTTGCTTGATATGATTAAACCCATAAATGTCTACTTCTATTTAATGCTAAGAGGAAAAGTTTAAAAATCCTTTGGAATCTGTTTTAACTAAAAGGTTTCACATTTTATTTTCATTAACTTTAAAAGGTACCATGTGGCAGAAGTTAATATCTTTTTATGTAACTGTCACCTGAACCATTTTCTCTCTCTTCTCAAGTAAACAGCTTTTTCCCTTTTAAATAAAGTGCCTTTTTTACTTCTTTTCCCTCTTTGTGCAAACCTCTTGAATTTTCTTTCTCTCAAAGCTTTCTCCCTCTCAGAAGTGCTAGAACCATTCATATTTCTAAAACCCAAAACCCTTCATCTTCTTCACTTTTCTTGAACTATACCATGGCACCAAAGTTCTCAGTGGAAGACATTGTGGAGTCCTCCTTCTTCCATCCTAAACAACACAAGCTTGATGGAAGAGACATGACTGTTGAAATTAAAGGAATCAGATGGACTCGTTTCTATATGGATAGGGAGCCCTTCTCCCTTTCGCTTGTTCTGGAGTTCTAGAACAGCGTCTCTGTTGATAAATTTAAGTTCATCATTCTTTGAAGTCTCAAAGGAAAGGCCATTAAGATTTCTAAAGACGTCATTGCAATAGTGTTGGTTTCCCTGCTATTAAAAATGTATTTGTAGATGACTTTGAGTTTGAAGTCCTTTCTTCTCTAGAAATAAATAAGTTGTTGTATGGTAAGTCTTACCCTACCAAGTTAGTATCTGGGAGTCTTCTTCCTAAGGTGAAAATGCTTCATCTCCTCATGAAGCAAGTCTTCTACCCTAGAAAAAGCACAAAGGACATAGTTATGAAGTTGGACAAATTTCGTATGTACCACATGCTTGTGAAAGAAAATGAGAAGCCCTAAAACCACCATAAATGAAAATGGAACCTCCCTCAAGCAACCCACATTCGGCTAGAGAGAAAGAAGGAGGAAGAGAGAACCATGAAATTAAAGCAACATATATGCTTACCTCGCTTCCCCGGTTCTAAAAATGTAGGTTTTGACACTAAATCTCCCTCCGATTTGCCTCTAAAACTCATATTGATAGAGGGAGAGAAAGAAAGAGAGTAGAAGAAAAAGGTCGCGTGCATTATAACACCATCAGTTAACTAGGATAATCCATTCCACTATATCATCCTACTTAACTGAGAGGTTATGAGTTTTTAGAAAAATATGATTTTTTTTTGTACAAGAGAATTTGGTGGGACAGATACATTATATACAGCTCAGTCATATACAATAAATGGTTATATTCAAACCACTGTACATACTAAAAATCAGGGGCACGTAGACTCCCAAAAAAAACATGAAAAGAAAATCATTTATCCTAATCATCCTCGGTCTAAGGAGAGTCTGGCTGATCCTCGATATAAAGTCTGTGCTGATCTCTATAATGTCTAGTGTATAGTCCAATTAGAGGTCTGTAGAAAAAACTATAAGTGTGAGTCTTTTCTTCCACAACAATCAGAGAGTGTCATTTCTAAGATCCCTTCCACACAATACAAGCCTATATTACTCTCTATTCCTAACATTCGTAACAAGGGTTCCTAATTAGTCTATTATAAGTTATCTATCATCATTCAGCCTTTCTTAATTGTCCTTGACTATACAACGCTCTGCTTTCCCCTTCACCACTAACTATTACCTAACATTATCAAACATTAAGCCCTTAACGTAAATCATTATCAGTAACATAACAATCAACAATCCATAATTAAACACAACTTAATCGAATTATGTAATGTAATGCATAGGTTTCATTTCATTCAGTTAATCTCTTCATTAGCCAACATGATGATGTGGGCCCAAGTCTATCTCATCATTCATCATAATCCTTATACTCATCAGAACCTGTCCTGCCCAGGCTGCCCCTGGACATAATGTTTCTATACTAGAGCGATTGGAGCCCACCAAGTCCCCCACACATCACATCACTGGGTACCAAGGACTCACAGGTCCTACATAAATATGGATCTATGTCATCTCATTACATCATAATGGGACTTGACTCTACATGACCCCAACTACACTTCATCTTTAGTCAAAGTACATTAGGCTTGTCATAGACCATCCGACATTGGGCGCGAATCCAAGCCATTGGATGCCCGACCTAATTGTACTCCCAAGATCCTACTTAGGGATCAAACACGAATGTTCTCCAGCGTACCTCAGTGTATGCTCTAGTTTTCCATAAAAATCTTATGCAAGTGATGCATGTTTCACAGATATTTCTTTTTAATTTCCATCATACTTGTCATCGGTAGGGTCTCCCCCAACAGTCGCTTTCATTCTTAACATCGGATTTATTTTATATCTCCCTTTGAACCTCTTTCAATTATCCTTTAGAGAAAATGGGTCTAGCTAGGGATTTATCCTAAGTCACTTGTGGTACAATTTGTCAATATTTGATAGGACTATTCTAAGGGTATGGGTCGTTCCAATTGTGTAGGTGTATGCTTAGCTTCTATTGATTGTTGGCGGGATGTCTGATTAGTTATTATTATTATTATTCTTTTAATACTCATCATAATGTATTCCCTCCGATAATTAAGAACGAAAGGGGAGTTAAGTATACATATTTATCATTTCTCTGGGTACAAACTTACGTCTCAGTGCATTATCATCTCATCGGATCCATTTTATCATTCTTCCATTGTCATATCATATCAGGATCCCTATCGAGACTCATTCTTGTTTTTGTTTTTTATATAATGATTTACCAATGCATCACAACACAATACATTCTTTCTCATCACATATACTCGTACATACCAACTCATTACATATACCCGTACATACCAACTCATCACATATACTTATACATACCAACCCATCATTGCACATCATTCAATCAACGATTTACATTCATACATAATCCATCCATTTTCACTACAAGTATCATTGGGATCATACACACATAAAAACATATAGTCCAGTCATCACATGACTACCAACAAATAGATTCATATCATTTAGTCAATCACACATAAATAATCAACCATGCATAATCATCTAATCATTGTATTTGTCAAACATGCACACAGTAGTCTATCTAGTTGATACGAACAGTATAGTCATAGTTATTTTGAATTAAGTTTCATAGTAAAAAATTCTTATAGTAATTTCAAATACTTACTCTCAGTAGGTTATATGTATGTATGTGTGTGTGTGTGTATATATATATATATATATATATTTCCATATACTAATCATCTTTAAATACTAGAAAATACTAAACAATTTTTACTAGGTCAATATAGGCATACTTATTTCCTTGGGATATATTTTACTTACTAATTACTACAAGATACTTATTGATTAAATATTCATTACTAATAAATCCATATATATATATATATGTGTGTGTGTACTTTCTTTTCTTAAGGTTGAATTTTTGGTTATTACAGCTCCATTAACTTGATTCCTGATAAAATAGAAAACTTGATTCTTACTCATATTTCTTTTAAAACTAGATTAAGATTTTCCTTTTTATGAAAATTTTATTTTTAACTATAGTTAAACCTATAATTTATACTCATTATTCAATTTGCCTCGGTATTAGTGATTTGTCAATATTACTTTTAACTATAACTATCACCATTATGGAACTCAATGTTTATTCATATACTAATTGTACCTAAGTTCTTTTATTTATCTAAACGTATATATTTTTGTTACTACAAATATCATTATTTCTGATATAGACTCAATTTCTTGTTTAACCCACTATTACTTAGTAACTATACCCAAAATTTATTTGATAATCCAAGAATATCTAGATTACATTAAACACTTTAAATTCTTAAAATCACCATTTTTTTGAGTTCTAACATCATCACTAATGTCTATTGATTCATAATAAATCCTTACTACCCATGTTCTTTATTAAATTCATAAAACTTATACGATAACTCCTTTATAACTGTTTCTATTACTTAATTAATTCTTTATTCATTAATACCCTACTTCATTCATAGATACTTATAAATATACATACATCTTAGGTACATAAAAATATAATTTTATTTGTAAAATAAAATAGGGGTGGCTAATATTATTCAATTTTATCATTATCCCCATTTCACTTACTTTTAATTAATCCTTTCTCTTCATTATTATCTAATTGCTACTTAAGGTTCTACTTACTAAACAATTAAAACATGTACTTAAAATGTATTAAGAATTCATTATTGATACTTTACCGAGCCTACCACTTCTTTTGAATTCCGTAGTAATTTGCAATTTAATAATTTCTTATACAGGAAAACGAGGCGGTAGAGCTGACCATTATGTTCGACAATATAAATAAAAGAAAAGGATATTGAATAAGGCGACAGAGTCGACCATTATATTATAGATAATGGTAATAAAGGAAATTTAATGCGGATAATAAGGTGGCAAGGCCGACCATTATAGTTAGTAACATAAATAAAGAAGAAGGTGCTATAAATAAGGTGGAAAACCCAACCATTATGTTTAATAATATAAATAACAGAATTTTAATAAAGAAAATGCTAAGAATATGGCGGCATAGTTGACCATTAGATTCAATAAAATAATAGGAATTTAATAAAGAAAATATTGAGAATTAAGGCGGTAAAGCCAACCATTATACTCAATAATATAAATAAAAAATTGGATAAAAGAAAAACTATAATTGTTAACGATAATGAAAGATTACGTAACTTTAGATCTAGCTGTCAGATCACAATGAAACTTAAAGGGGTTACCTCCAGGTACTAAAGGAACATTATAGCGCCATTTAAAATAAGAGGAAACGAAACGAAATGATGGTCACGATTTTAAAGGAAGAACAAGGATTGAGCTCTAAAAATTTACCGATCACTAATTAAGATTTATCGACTGCTCCTGATTGTGATTTACAAGAGGTGGCCGCGCCTCTGATACGATGGAGGAGCTACACAATTGGGGTGGCTGATTAGTGAAATTAACAAATATCAAGTGATAGTGAAGATGTTATTTTAGAATTTAAAGAGTAAAATAAAGAGATGTTGTACGGTGGAAATGTAGAGGATGAATTGTTCATTTTTCTTTTTAGAATTGATTAGGCGTGGTGGAATAGGGAATCAGTGAGCGTGAGATGCTAATTAGTTGAAGAGATGTAATGGCCAAAGAATTGAAAGTGATGAGGCGTGATGGTTGTGACAATATATATATGGATATATGAATGGTATGGTGTGGTATTGATGTCATAACATCACAAGGGAAGAATTGAGAAAGTTTAGAAGAGGAAGCAGCATACACAACCAATGGAAATTTGCACGAGAATTCATATATATATATATATATATATATGAATAAAATTGAATGCATTAGAAGTTTTATGTGATGACACATTGTGATGTTGCTTCCTTAAGGCAAACGGCGTGAATGTAGTGGGTCTAAGAAGATTTGCAAAAATGTATTAACCTGGGCAAATTCAGCCTTTGAAGTCTTCATGGAAAATATAGAGAATTTCGTTATGGAGATTTTAACACCGGTTTATGCGAATCTGATATCGTATGAGGGAGTTATGATTTTTTGAATGGAGTATGTGCAATTAAAAGATTCAAACAATGAAGTTTCAGGGTATAATTACTTAACTCTTGATTTAGGGGATGATAGAGTGCCAATTAAGGCTTGGGATCAGAAATAGAGGTTAAAGATCTCTTCGTAACAAAGAAACCAAGGCTGGAATTGCTCAATTCTAGTGTCGTATGAGAAAGTTAGACCCAAAACATTAAAGGTGTTCAGGCCAGATTTGAAGGTTCAATTTGAATAAATCGTTGTATTAAGAAACGAGGTCGATAAGGCCCAAATTAGGATTTGGTCTCTTCAGGAAAAGTTCCTAAAACATCAAAGCAGGTCATTAGGAATTCACTGTGCTACAATCGGATATCCCAAAGTATATACATGATCAACCGAAGAAGGTACTTAAGGCATGGGTCAGGCCTGCCGGACCGAGCACGAGAGGGTCCTAACAGGACTGGTCTCCCTATAGGATCACTAGCCTCAAGCTGAATTATCGAAACTTAATTGTCGGCGGGTCTCACAGTTCAAATCTGAGAAACCCGACAATGTTTTATTATTTAAATATAAATATTAATAAACAATTAAATAAATACCATAAAATATTATTATAATTAATTATGCATATATATTTTATTTTTGAAATAATTAATAATATCAATTAAATATTGAAATATCTGAATAGATAGTAATCAATTATTTAAATTAAATACTTTTAATAAGGAAATATTATAAAGATTATTAACTAATTAATACTAAATTAAAATAAAATAATCATCATTAATTATCTATTAATATTAACATATTTTTCTAATTTAGCGGCATTATTAAACACTTATACTATTATTATATTCTTATTTCGGTTTCTCTCACTTATTACTATACGTGTTAATCTCTCTAATAACCTTTGTATCTCCCTATACTAAATCTCCTTTACATTCCCTCGGTATTCTTATATTTCTTATTTAACATCCTACTGACTTCTCTTTTTCACTATTTGCTTATTCTAGAACACGTCAAAGAGCAGACCAAAGCCTTAACTTACTATAGAAAGCTTAAAAGGGCGCTCTGGGGTCCTGTCCTAAAACTCAGGGCATGCATGGTCGTGGGAGAGAAGAAATGAAATTGAACTTTTAATGCCTCAAGGGTAAGTCTGTCATTTCGCTCTTTTTCCTTTTCTTTTCTATTTTCTTTTATAACCTTTTAGTAATAACCTTTTTACTTTTACCTCTTGGTAACTTATAAATTTGCCATCACCTAATAATTTTTATTTTAAATTTAATAACCAACCAATAAAATTAATGTATTTAATTTCCATCACCTAATTTATTGGTAAATTAATTATAATGATTTATAATGATTTTTCAAAAATCCAAAGTAATTCTAAATAATTTATCTGTTAATTTCCGCCAATCACTGATAATTAATTAAATACCCGGGATGTTACACACCCCCAAAAAAAGGATTTCGTCCCCAAAATATGAAGATCTAAGGTTGGTTTTGATATCAACAACATTAATGGAAGACTTGAAGATTCAAGCAACCGTTTCAAGAAAAATTAAGAATCATGAAGATTCAAGCAACCGCTTCAAGAAAAGTCATGAAAAATATGTACGGTTTACTCATTATACTAAGATCATGGTCTTGAAATATTTTAAACAAATATACATGTATAAAGGCATCACATGAACATTTTTTAACATACAAAAGTTGCAATTTAGATACGCAGTAATCGATTACAACATAACGTTGCAATTTCAATTTCAAAAATAACTGTTTTAATCGATTACCAAAAGTCAGTAATTGATTACAACATCTCCAGAAGTGCATTTGTTCACGTTTTCAGCAAGGAAAAGATATGGCTTTTCTTTTCAAACTCCATGAAACATTATATCCTTTGAAAATCAATTTGATTCAAAAGACATAACCATTTGAATTGAAACCTTTTCAATGCATCTCTTGAAAGCCAATAAATTAAGATGATTTTAGGAATTTTCAACAACAACTCAAAATCATTCTTACATCATTCTATCTTTGAAAAAACTTTCAATGGTCATTATCTTAATATTCTAAGTTAAATCATGAGAGTGCTTCAAGTTGTTCATTATGTTAGCCAAGGCCTTGATACTCAAGAGGGGGGGTGAATTGAATATTTCAAATTTTTACGCGGAATCCCTTTCAAAACAGTTCTTAGTACATAAATGATGCAATATAAAAGATGTAATAATTATGAAGCACATATCATACTAAGATACTTTGAGTTGAAGATACAATATTCAAGAATTGATTTTGATAAACAAGGCAAGTTATTAGTTTAGGCAATTCTTGAAATACTTGGCATGCTATAATTAATTCCAATATAAATATAACTTAAACAATTTCTAACAAATTAATTAAGCATGATTAATTTACCAAGTTATTAACACTAATATTCTACTCACTTATTCAATAATTAAATCCAACAATATTTAAGTCAATTAATTCAAGGATTTAATTTAAGCAATTTTATCAAACCAATTAGATATAAATATTTTTGCATGCAAATTAAATTCTCAATAATAAAGGAGTTTAAGGGAAGAGAGAATTTGCAAACCGATATAACGAGTTCCGCCACCCCGGTGTCCGTCTCGCCTTCAAGCAACCCACTTGAAGGATTTCCACTATTGAGAATTTGAGATTACAAGCTTTGAGCAATCGCGGCTTCCTAGTGTCCCACACTCAAGAACCCAATCCTCATAAGTAACTAGCAACCCACCCAATCTCACAATCTCTCAATAACCCAAAGGTTGAACCCCAACCTTTGTGACCACTCAACCTAGAGTGAATACCTTGGTGTTTTTGGAGTTTGGTTTACAAGATTTTTCTCTCTCACTAGAGTAGATATACAACTTAAAGCTCTCACAAAATAATGATGACTCTCACAGAGAGGATATACAAATTTAGCTTACTCAAAAAGTATTTTTCTCTCTAACTCTCAATTAACTCTTAAAAGAGGAATATGCAAATTAAGAAATAAAAGAGAGAATATTGCCAAGGAAGAAGATGAAAGCAGAGAAATGCGTTCTGCTTGAATGGTACGTTTTGATCCTTCTTCTCAGCTTCCTATTTATAGCCTTCAATGAGCACGGCGTTGGCAATTGAATATTGTTTCCTGAGCATGGTGCCATTGCATAATGAATTACAAGTTACATTGTGGAGCATGGATTTGTAATTTAAAACTCCTTCGATGACATGGAGCAGCATGGTTCTTTGATTAAGAAATTCGTAGTGCAATGCAAGTTGTTTCTAACGTTCCAGAACCAATTGCACTAGATGAATTGATTCATCTTCAATTTGAATGGATTCCCAGCAAGTATTTTCACCTTCTGAAACCAATGAATCAATTCAGGTTTGAAGTTCCTGGGCAAAACACAACGTATGAATCGATTCCTATAAGGTGTCAATCGATTCATGCCTTTTAAAACTGATTCCCTAGGCCAATTAAGACGTGTGAATCAATTCCTTTCAGGAGTGAATCGATTCATATCTTTCATTTTTCAAGTTCCTGAACCATACCACGCATGAATCAATTCCCTGTTGGTTTGAATCGATTCCTGTCATTCAAAATCAATTCCCTGTGCCAATCACTCGTGTAAATTGATTCCCCTTGGTGTTCTTTGTGCCATGAATCGATTCATCTTATTAAAATTGCAATTTCCAGCCTCTGTCATCATGTGAATCGATTCATTTCACTATGCCTTGCATAATGAATCGATTCATGCACCTGTTGCATGAATTTTGTGTTTTGTTTCATCCCTTTTTGATATATGATCAATCATGGTTCCATTCCTTTAATCCTTAGGCACTTTGATGATTATTTTTCCCTATTTTAAATCTCTATAACTTCCTTGAATCATTTCATTGGAATTCATCCATTTTGCATCATCAAACATAATTAATTTGTCCATGATAATTAATGTTTGATCTTTGATTCTTCATTTGTTGTGTCATTATCAAAACCCTTCATCAACATATAAATATACATTATACTATTAAAGGAGAGATTTCTTTATTATGTTTTGATTACTTAGGGAAGGGTTTCCCTGAATTGTGATTAATACTTAAAATGGTGTATCTCTGAGGGTTCTGTACTTGGGTGTGGTATCCCAAGGGTGTATGTGATTGGGTGGTGTATCCTTACTGTGGTGTAATCAAGGAATTGATTAGTGAAGGGGATCTTGAGGACTAGACGTAGGCAGGTGTTGGCCTAACCAGTATAAAATCTCTGTTTGTATTTCTCTATCCCTTAACTCTTTACATTTCAAGTGTTGTTTTTAATTTCTTGACATTGCATAATAACTTTTAGAAAAAAAATTTATTAAGATAGAAAGTCTTTAACAACTCAATTCACCCCCCTCTTGAGTTCCTTAAGGGCCACTTGGGTAACAAAATCAACATACCTCATTGAACAATTCCGGGTACAAACGCCTTATGTTTGATTCCAATTCTTAAGTGCAAGATGATTCATTGACGTTCTGCCACCTCACTTTCACCAACGGTACTTCTTTACTTCTCAGACGTTTAGTGTTGTACACCTCAATACGAATGGGAACTGTGTCCATGGTTAAGTTCTCATTTAGCTCAATGGAATCCTCAGGAATAATCATGGTATCGGATGGAACGTACGCTTTCAATTGAGATACATGGAAAACATCATGAATATTGGCCAAAGACTGCGAGAGATCCAGTCTATACACTACAGCTCCAATCCGTTCTAGGATTTTGTAAGATTCGATGTACTTAGGATCGAGCTTTTGACCCTTCATCACATGACCCACACCCTTGGTGGGTGAAACCTTCAAGAACACCCAATCTCCCACTTGAAACTCAAGCGGCCTAAGTCGATTATCATCTGTCTTGTGCAATTTTCATCTTCTCTCTGATTAGAGCAACTTGATCATTAATCTCTTGAATCATTTCAGGTTCTAAATGCAAAGCATCGCCATTTTTATTCCAACATAGAGGTGTATGACATCTCCTACCATACAAAGCCTCGTGAGGTACCATGCCAATGCTACTATGGTAACTATTGTTGTATGCAAACTCAATTAACGGTAAGTAACACTCCCAAGAGCCACCCTGCCCTAGCACACAAGCACAAAGCATATCTTCCAAACTCTAAATTATGCGCTCTGATTGACCATTGGTCTATGGATGATAAGATAAACTCAGCCTCAACTCTGATCCCAACTCCTGGTTCAAGCTTTCTTAGAATCTAGAAATGAAACGGGGATTGTGGTTAGAAATAATGCTTGAAGGTACACTGTGAAGTCTTATTATCTTTGTAATATATAATCTTGCCAGTTTCTCCAATGACCATTTCATGTTCATAGCCAGAAAATATGTACTCTTAGTTAATCTGCCAACAATAACCCATATGGCGTTACAACTAGATCAGATCCGAGGTTACCTGGATACAAAATTCATCGCTATGCTCTCCCACTTCCATATAGGAACTTCAGGTAGTTGAAGCAACCCAAGAGGTTTTAGGTACTCAACCTTGCTTTTTTGGCATATCACGCAAGAAATAACATACTCAGTAATCGTCTTCTTCATACCTGGCCACCAAAACCCCTTTTTCAAATCATGATACATCTTCGTAATACCAGGATGAATACTCAATGAACTTTTGTGCGCCTCAGCCAATACCAATTTTCAAAAATCACCATCAGTAGGCATAACAACACCTTAAACTGCCAAATACCGTCACGCCCCTTTATTAAATCCATTTGCTTGCCCTTAGCTTGGGCATCAAGTAACCTCAACAACTGCTTATCATATTCTTGGGCCATCGCCAAGGAACTTAAAAACTCATTGGAAATCTTCAACATACCAATAACTATCTGATCAGGGGCTTTCACCACAAACCCCAAATTCATGTCTCAAAAATCCTCTCAATTCATGCTCTTTTACCATCAATGAAGTTACATGTAAGATCTTTTTGCTCAATGCATCAGTAACAATATTTTCCTTGCCAGGATGATATCTCAGGTCAACATCATAATCCTTCAAGTACTCGACCCACATTCTCTGTCTCATATTCAACTCCTTTTGATCAAACAAATATTTCAAGCTCTTGTAGTCACTGAACACCACAAAACAGGAACCAGACAGGTAATGATGCTAAATCTTTAAAGTAAAAACCACTACTGCAAGCTCAAGATCATGTATCAGATAATTTCGCTCATACGGCCTCAATTGCCTAGAAGCATAGGCAATAGCCCTCTTATTTTGCATCAAAACACAACCTAGGCCAAACTTTGATGCATCACAATAAACCATAAACTCCCATGTCGCATCCAATAACGTAAGAACTGATGCAGTAGTCAAACACCTTTTCAAGGTCCAAAAACTTAGCACACACGCCTCTGTCCATACAAATGGAAACTCCTTTTTAGTCATTCTGGTCAAGGGAAGCGCAATGTGTAAAAACACTTCAATGAAACGACGATTATAATCGGCCAGACCTAAGAAACTTTGTATCTCTGTCACTGACTTGGGTCGATCCCAAGCCATAACCGCCTTAATCTTAGATGGATCAACAGATATGCCATCTCGGGAATCACATGCCCTAAAAATTGTATACTTTCCATCTAGAACTCACACTTTGATAGTTTAGCATACAATTGTTTTTTCTGTAACACTTACAACACAATACGAAGGTGTTGAACATGCTCATGAAGAGATTTGGAATACACCAATATGTCATCGATGAACACCACCACAAATTGATCCAAATGAAAAGTTTGATTCATGCGATCCATAAACACAGCTGGAGCATTGGTTACTCCAAACGCATCACAACATACTCAAAATGACCAAAACAAGTCTAAAATGTAGTCTTCGCGATATCTTCTGCTCTCACCCTAATCTGGTGATATTCAAACCTCAAGTCAATCTTGGAAAACACACAAGCACCCCGCAGCTGATCCAATAAATCACCAATTCTAGGCAACGGATACTTATTCTTAATAGTTAACTTATTCATCTGTTGGTAGTCAATGCACATCCGCATGCTACCATCCTTTTTCACCAATAACACCAGAGTGCCCCAAGGTGAAGCACTCAGCCGAATAAACCCTTTTTCGAGCAATTCATTCACTTGTTTTTTAATTTCTGCCAACTCCACAAAAGACATCCTATAAGGTGCATAGGACACAAGCCCGGCCCTGAGAATCAGATCAATTACAAAAATCAATCTTCCTACTTGTAGGCAACTTCGGAATATCTTCTAGAAACACATCAGGAAATTCACACACCATAGGGATATCATTGAGAAAAAGATTACACCTCCCCTCAATAACAAACAAAATAACATAAACCTCAGAGACATCACTCACCATGAGTTTAGAATTGTACTTCTTTGGAAAGATTATTGCCTTATGATAGCAGTTCACCAACACATGATTGGCTGATACCAATCCAAGCCCAAGATAACATCAAGATTTTTCAAAGGCATACACACCAGATTCACCATGAAAGGTCGATTTTCAATAATCAATGCTAGCCCTTCACACACAGTGGTCGTCCTAAATGTAGAGCCCGTAGAAGTAAAAACAATGAGAGCATTCTCTATTAACGCCATAGGTAACCCAAGATGCCGAACATAACTCTCTAAAATGGAAAAGTGCATGACTCTAAAATCATAAATCACATTCACATCATAACCATAGACAACACACTTACCCTGAACAGGATCCTTATTTCTCGCCACATCAGAAGAATAAAAAACAAATACACGCCCTACCGCAATATTTTACACTCCACTGGATTACGCATCACTCCTCCTTTGGTGTTGACCTTCACGACCACCGTTGTTTTGGCCTCCATGTTGTACATTACCGCCACCGGCCACGGAGTACTAGCCCGATTACTTTATGCACTCAGTTGTCGTATTTGTGGCCAATCAGGCCTTTAATGCCCTTGTTGCCCACATTAGTAGCAAATAGGATGGTTAGCACCATAATCCTCAGTAAGATGGCCCTCTCAACCACAATTACAACAACACTTGCTTCCAAAACGGTTGTTAGAACCACGGCCAAAAGAAGATGATGATGTGGTTGAAGATTTGCCACCACAGAAGAACTACCCCATTTTCTTAAAACTAAACCTCTTAGCCTTCAAAGTCTCCTTGTCCTTTTTTTGAGACACCCTCTACAGGCATACTTCCTCAGTCAACCTAACCCTATTCACCGAGGTAGGGTAATCATGGATCTCCAATGGTATAATTATATTACAGAGTTCAATCTGCAGTCTTGCCTCATACTTAACACATTTGTTTCCTCTAGTCCCCTTTAAAGAAAACGGGTGATAAAAGTCATATAACTCATCAAATTTAGTAGTGTATTCAACAACAGACATTTTCCCTTACACCAATTTCAAGAACTCCATCTTTTAGATTTTATAATTATTAGGAAATCTTTAGCGAGAAATCTCCTTCGAAAATTAGCCCAGATCAAGGGCTCACTAGCAGCTTTCATCTAAACCTTGGTCCTATGCCACCATACCCTCGCCTCATCTTTCAACTGGTAAGTAGCAAATTATACTTTTTGCTCCTCTGGGTATTCAAAATTTTCAAATGTCTCAATTTCTCAAATCCATACATATGAACCGTCATAATCATGACCACACTTATAAATGGGCAGAGCTCTTTTATGAAACTTGTTAAGAGTCAGGCTAGATTCAGCCCTCATCATCATTTGAGAGAACTTAGAGAAGAAATCATCCCCACCATGAGAACTAGATCCTTCCTCCATAGATCAATTTTACAATAACCAAACACATCACCAATGAACCACCTAGGGAATAGAAAAAAATCACCTTACATATATATATATATATAAATTTTACCACCAGAGTGCTGAGAGAGCGATGTCAAGGGATCCTATCAATACCATAGGAAAACACAATAATATGTCAATATAAAACTCAAACAAATTACCACGTATTCAACATTTAATTATCACTTTTAATCAATTATTTTTCTTCACGTTACAACATTTCATACGCTCTATTCCGTCCTGAAAGGAATCACTATGATACCACCTTGTAATGTCTGACTAATTATTTGATTTTAAATCATGTATTTACACCTAATTTTAGGTTTAATACACCTTAGATAATATGATGGACACCAAAAATTTAAACCATGATATGAAAAGTTGAAAGAAAAATTTCCAGCATGCTTACTCCCTACACACTACCTAGTAATTTACGCCTAACCGAAGCCACAAAACTCCAATCGAGGTAAATCCAATCGGTACGCCTTCACAACTCAATTATCTGCAAATGTTATGAAGGGGACAAACGCCAACTATGACCCTAAGATTTCCTAAATCGTGGAAAAACCGGTTTGCATAAAAATTCTGCCTAAACACCCTGTAGTATTTTAGGCATAACTCGAGCTATAGACCTTTGATTGACATATAACGCACAGTTAACTTCAAGATTTCATAATTATCTACAACATTTATGAAGAAAGAAAATCTGATTTGATTCTCGCTTGAGAAAAAATTGGCTCATTTGAGCAAAAATTCGATAGAAACATCACCTGTAAGTCTCGCTCAAGCGAAAATACCTCGCTTGAGTGACAATCCATTAGATACTGATAATTTAACTCTCGCTCAAGCGAGATCTGTCCAGAAAACACTCCCCAAATCACTCACAGACTCGCTTAAGCGAGAATTGGCTCGCTTGAGCAGAAATACCAACATTTTAACCTCTAAACTAACTACTTTGCATCCTAACTTGCTCGTTTTAATTCCGATTACCACCAAATTTTATAAGCACTATGTTTTCCCCATTTCGAACCTGCTAGCACAATTTATTTGCCAAAATTCCCACATAAGACAAAGTTATGCACAAAATGCATTTTACTCAAATATGGAACAACACTATGCGCTAAACTTAGTAAATGGACTCAATTTCAATCAAGGGCCATGCATACAAGTTCTAAATGGCTGTGGGGACCTATTGGTCCCCTCCGAGTGTTTTAATTCCCACCGGATCTCAATTTCACCACTCTAGTTCCTATTTTAGCTTATCTTTCACCTAATATGTAAAATGTCATTTCCTCATTCATTAATTCATCAATCCTTATCAAACGCTCAATTCTTACACTATGTTTAACATAATCACCTTTGTATTAATACATATACACAAACATAGTTCACCTGCTCATATGATCTCATCATCAATTAAAATGGCTCCGTGCCAAATAACACATTATTGAACATATATGCATCAAGTTCCAAATCCTAATTCACCATCATCAATCTTTCACATATAAACATTAAATATCATTATCGCAATCAAATCTCAAGTGAGCATACAAATATTAGCATTCAATATCATAATTTTAAACTTAACACATAACGCACAATTAACTTCAAGATTTCACACACCATAACTAAACTATCAAATTCATCAAATATCACCACTACAATAAATCTCGGTCTTTAATTCCTTCCTTGGCATCCGCTCCTCACTTGATGCTTCCCTTTGGGGCATCCATGTCTTCCCTGTCATTGGATACTAAAAAGAAATAAACCATATCAAGGATGAGTGTTTGGAAATCATAATTAATCTAGAACTCACAAATAGTGAAAAGGGTAAACATTTAACCTTAGAATTCATTATCACGTCCAAAATTTAACACATACACTAATATAATTCATTCTCTTTTCAAATACTCAATCGAATTACATAATCACCAAATATATTATCATAATAGCATCATAACAAGTTCACTCACTATCTAAAGTATCATATGCACCAATATAGTTTTCTTTCCATTTCGTCACCGTAAACAACATAATAAACACTAATACAACATCACATAGGTCAAATCATGCAAAGCACAATTAACTCTCAAGCAATTATAATGATGCGCTAGTATCCGGATACTAAAAGGATTAACCTTTAGCTGAGGGTCCTACTTGACACCCCATGAACCTGACTTGGTCCACCAAGCCTGACTTGGCTTTCCACCTCAACCACTTGGTCTTACTTGATCACTGGGTAGCTCAATTGGGTTCTGCTTGACCACGGGAGCCAAAAGCGAGGGGTGAAACATACCGTTGGTTGTCCACCACACAATCACATGAATTCATTTTAAAATTTCTTTCTCTTTGATTAAATGGAATAAAAGCCTTACATTTCAATAATTCAAGGCGGCCATATAGACTCAGCCCCGTATAAAACAACGCCTCATATTAGTAAATCATCATTAAATATCAGTTTTCAAAATAAAAGGGGTGGCCACATAAACCAGGCCCCTAATGGATACATCAAATCACCATACACATCACTATTAACTACACGAAACATAATCATCAAATCATATCCCACACCATCATTAAAAACTCATAAATATAATCGTCATAATAAACTACAAAATCTCATTTCATTCACCACACATAATTTGAATCATAACTCATACCATTTCATTTATCATACACCATAAACCAATCGATATAATTTATATTGTTCTAAAGGCCATAATTTTTCCTAATTATAATTCATCGCATACCGTCATTCCTTAACCCACCTAAATTTATCATATCACACTAACCTGTCTAAATTTCCAATTCTCATCAACTACATATTTCATTTCAAACCCTGATTAGAGTCGATACCCAGTAGTAGTAGTAGTAGTAGTAGTAGTAGTAGTAGTTACCCAGTAGTAGTAGTAGTAGTAGTAGTAGTTACCCAGTAGTAGTAGTAGTAGTAGTAGTAGTTACCCAGTAGTAGTAGTAGTAGTAGTAGTAGTTACCCAGTAGTAGTAGTAGTTACCCAGTAGTAGTAGTAGTAGTAGTTACCCAGTAGTAGTAGTAGTAGTAGTAGTAGTCGATACCCAGTAGTAGTAGTAGTAGTAGTAGTAGTAGTAGTAGTAGTCGATACCCAGTAGTAGTAGTAGTAGTCGATACCCAGTAGTAGTAGTAGTAGTAGTAGTAGTAGTAGTAGTAGTAGTAGTAGAAGAAGAAGAAGAAGAAGAAGAAGAAGAAGAAGAAGAAGAAGAAGAAGAAGAAGAAGAAGAAGAAGAAGAAGAAGGTCGCATACATGGTCGTGGGAGAGAAAAGGAAGTTGAACTTTTAATGCCTCAAGGGTAAATCCATCATTTCACACTTTTCCTTTTCTTTTTTATTTTCTTTTATAACCTTTTTAGTAATAATCTTTTTGGTAGGTTACACAATTTAAAAAATAATAATATAGAGTATCTAATTTATCATTTTTATGCTCAGAATTATGAAAAGATTTTGGCTCCATTGTCGGATTTAGATCACTAAGATCAAATAAATTATAACCGTAAATTTATGATAAGCTTATAATAACTCACGCACCCTACTCAATCAATAGCTATGCCCAAGACACCTCTGTTCAATCTATGTGAAACTTTAAAGGTCAATTCGAGGTGGTTGTGAGTTTCTTATTTACGTTTTCAAAAAAAAAACATGTTCGACAAAAAAGATGCTGAAATGAGTTTTAAGTCATTTTCAAAATGGTTTTTAGTCATTTTTTAAAAACAAGAAAAAATGGTTTCTTGTTTCTTATTTTTAGTTTTATAAACTTCTAACACTCATCTACCACCACCATCATCACCATCATTATCACCACTACTATCATCATCCCTCCACAGCTGCCACCATCACTGTCATGACCACCATGACCCTACCACCACCACCACTATTGTTCCTACCATCACCAACACTATGACCACCACTGCCGCCATGACCACCACCACAAACACCACCATTATCGCTCCCACCATCACCACACCCTTCACCACCACCACCCTACTACCATAACCATCATCCCTACCACCTCCATGACTACCGTCATGACCACCACAATCACTGTCATTACCACCACTCCCACAACCACTATTGCTATGACCATAACCACCACCATCACCACCGTCACGACCATCATTATCATCGTCGTATAACTACTATCATTAGTTTATCACCACAACCACTATTGCCACTACCATTACCATTCTCTCCATCACTCCCACTGCCATCATTACTATTGTTATCATCACAAATGTTGTCACCATCGTCATGATGATAATGACCTTCACCACCACCACTATTGCCATCTCAAGCACCCCATCCGCAACCACCATCATTGTAAAAGATTTATTATTACTATTACTATTATTATATTATTATTGTTGTTTGTAACAACTTAGGTTTTTAGGGGCGGGATCCCAGACCCTCAGAAACCCTACAGATGTCCTGTTAAGCTTTCTATGGAAAGCATGGGACTTCAGCCTACCCCTTGAGCTGCTCTTAGTATGAGAAAATGATGAGATGTGAGCCCAATCGAGGTATTAGGGTGAGATTTATGGACCTCAAGAGAGTATGAGTAATTAGGACTCGAGTCTAAGAAATACAGGGGTTGTGAGGAAGAGTAAGAATGTGTAATGATAGTGAAAGTGAAGCTGAGATGAGGAAGAATGGGTGTAGTAAGTACTCGGTGGCAATGAAAGTAATACAATGTGATTAAATAATGCCAAAAAAATTTGATAATAATATTTATTTGGTAATGATGCATTAGTTAGTATCAGTTAATATTCGATGGTGATAATCCTATTTGGTTAGTATTAATTAATTAATAATATTTATAATATTACTCGACAACAATATTTAATGATATAATAATAAATAAGAATAATTTTTGATAATGTTTAATATTAAATTAATACTAACTAATTTTGAATATATATAATAATAATAATTGATTTAATATTTAATAAATAATTATTTGATTACTGGATAAGAATATTTAATAATAAAATATTGTTAGGGTTTTCAAATTTAACTTCGGGACCTAATGGATGGGTAGGTATCAATAATCCGGCCTAAGACTAGTCATCCCATAAGGAAACTAATAATGTTAGAGAAGCTCCATAGTAAATCAATGAAAACAGGCTCAGACACAAAGGCCCGACCTATACCACCTCAGAAACCTCCCACGTTTGGTCATGCAAGCACTTCCGGATATCTAATTCCAACACGGTCAGTCTCTGATGATCTGGTTCGACAATCTAAACACTTCTCTTAAAGGAATCCAACTCTAATTCGGGCCCTATCGACCCTGTTAACGTCTAGTTAAATTGAAACCCCTGAATTCTCCTTGAGCACCTTTAGTGTTTTAAGCAAATATTTCACATATGAAATCTAGCAATCTCTATTTTTTCCTTATGGAAAACCTAACAATCTCTATTTCTAGTCTCAAACGTCGATTTGCAACTAATTATTCTTAAATTAAGAACCAAGAATTTGTACTCTGAAATCCCGTTTGTCAATCCTTTTAATATGCGCATGGTATTCGTGCAATTCTAATTTCATAATTCTCGTAATGAAATTCTCTATGACTTTTATGAAGACCTTGAAAGCTAGTTCTCACCCCACGAGTGCAGTTAAATCAATATTTTCAAGGTTGTTCAAAATTTGTTATAGCACAGTCCAGAATTAGTAAAATGCGTATATCTCCCTCATACGACATCGAAACAACCTCGTTTTTTATGGTTTCGTGTTGAAAAACCCTACAACTTTCATGAAGGGATCAAAGCCCAATTCCCAAATCCTTTATCCAAGTAAATTAATATTTTCAATCCCAAAGAATTCAGGAGCTCTAGGAGCACTTTTCCTTAGTTCGGGCATAACTCTCCTTCCGGTTATTGGATTTTCACGTACCATATACCTTTTCAAAGAGAAATGGAGAACTATAACTTTCATGTTGGACATTTTTCCTAATTCTCATCCTAGAATTAATTATAGATTTATTAAAAAGCTGTTTCAATTTCTGGTTACCAAAAACTTAAGGCATCATCGGTTTCTTGCGCATTAATTAATTTTTTCGGCCACCATTTTCCAGCACCACCACACCACACCCCCACCTGACACCTTGGCCCCCTATATGGCACCAAACGACCACAAAAACCATTTATTTTTTCCTCTTTACCTATTTTCTTCTTCTCTTGGCAAATTCCCATTTTCTTCTTCTCTTCATCTTCGGCCACCATCACTTACCACCACAGCCACCAAGCTCTTCCTCTTCCATCCCTTACTGCCACCACAAGCTTTCTCCCACCCTCTCGCTCAAACTGTGACCCTCTTCTTCTCATTCTTCCTCCCAGGCTCACCACCACAACCTTAACACACCATCCAAAAAAATTTCACTTCTCCTCCACCATCTACGTCCCTTCACCACTCTGCCCACCTCCATAACATCCTTCTCATCATCTTTTTCATCTCCTCACTGTCACAGCCTCCTCCACCAGCTCCACCACCCTCCTTCAAACCCGCAGCCACCACCTTGACCATCAAGGTAAACCTTTTTTAATTTCTTCTTAGTTTCTTTTTCTCTTTTAATAACTCATCTAAATTCAATATTTGCATGGTTGTTTCCCCTTGTCCTTTGTTGGTCGTGACCCCTCTCTTCCAATCCCTCTTTGCATGTCAAGTTTCCTAGGTCCCGGAAGCGATCAGGAGTAATTAGAGCAATTTAATCGGCGATAATTTTTAGAGCCCGATTCCCTTTTCCCTTCGAGGGTTAAGAGCTATCTCATTTTCAATTGATTTAATTATATCTATGGCCCTCTGGAGTGTCCCTGCCAATTTCTGTTAACTCTACCGATGATTTCATAATTTTCTGCCACATTGTCAACTTTTATTGATGTTTTTGGGTATATTTATATGTTTCTGTAAGTTTCCATAAGTCGTACCTTGAAGATTGTGAGCCCTGTCACCCCTTACCTGAGTTTCAAGAGTCTTGTCACCTCGATTCGTGGCTTACAGGAAGTTACCGTAGGCCCGGTTATATTTTTATTTGGGTCTGTAATTAATTATAAATTTTTATTATTTTTTTGTAATTTTCTGATAAGTCTTGTCATTATGTATAGTCATCTTGCCAGAGTTTTGGAAGTCTTGCTGAAGAAATCACACGTTACGGACATTCTTGCTAATTTTACATTTAATTACGATTTATTTTGATTTATTACATTTTACCACGCCGACGATCATAGATAATTACTCGCGCAATGCTAAATAAATTTAAAATAGATTTAATGGCACATTAAGTAAAAAGTTAAAAAAAAGGCCGAAATAAAGGTAATAAAATAATAACAAAGGTGACGATAAGAACGATAGGTATTTCAAGATATTAAGGTTGTAAACTTATATTTTTTAGAGTATTGGGATATATATATATAAGGGATGTATCTTATGAGAAAGCTCCCATTAGGTGAGGGTGAGAGGGCTTAATATAAGCCATTAGATTAAAATCAATTGCTAAGATTAAATTAAAAAATTAACACCCCTCACATGCCTCTTTTCTCCTTTCTTCTATTTGCGTTTCCTTTCTTCTCTTACGCTTCCTTTCAATGGATCTACAACAGATCTCAAAGCCCGTGCCTTTTTACCATTTCTTCTCTTACATTTATCTTTCCATGGCGGGCTTTACAGAGGATCTCGGAGCCCCCGACTCTTGGGAGGTCACCGATTTGGAAGAGTCCATGAACCACCTCAACCTGATCCTCTTCTCCAACAAAGATTCCAACTCTCATCCAAGCATTGATGATGCTTCACCACTACCACTGTCTCTACCTTTTCATCTTCCTGTAGTGGCGATATGATGTTCTCAATCAATTGCTTCTCAAAGCCATTCAGAATCCTCACGAACATCTTTCAGGTACATTTGCCTTTATATGTATCGGTTAATTTGAGGAAGTGGTTTAGGTTAATTGTTAATTGTTTAGTTACAAACTTCAAAGGCACAAACCTCTTGAAGTTGTAGTCACTGATAATTGCATGCTCCTCTTCAAAGGATGTCGCAGGCAAGGGTGACAACACAGCAAGGTTAGTCATAGGACTTTGTATTTTTTGTTGGCTTTTGTTTGGTTATATTATTTTGGTTATTGGGTGTCTCTAAATTGATTAAATGTTAAATTTTGCTATTGGTTTGAGAAAAAAGTTCCTTTTTGTTGTTGTTAGCTTTTGTTTAGTTATAAACTTATAATCGTTAGGTTATTGGGTGTCTCTAAATTGATTAAATGTGAAATTTGTTATTGGGTTTGAGAAAAAATTCATTTTTTTCTCAACAACTTTTGCATTATTGAGGGGCCAGAGACGGTTCAAGATTTTGTTCAGATGTAGATGCAGGAAATTCAAGACAATGTAAGGAGTAGGCGGAACTAAATCTTTCTTCTCATGGAAGAGGTTAGCTTGTAGTGACACCCCATTACTCCTTAGTGGCCATAGTATTTGGAATAGTGTCAATTCTTAAATTATTAAACTTTCTGATTAGTTATGGTGATTATGAGTATTTTAATATATATGATTCAAAAAAACCGCAGTTTAATCTTTGCAATAATGTCAATTGACTCAACTCTTATACAAGTAAACTCTCAAGTTACATTTTAGTATTCAAGATTTTATAAACCTCAATTTAGTATTTTTAAATTAGGAGGAAATAAAATGTCTCATGGATTCGATCTTGAGGACTAATATAGAGGTTTGCTCGATTTTGTTAACTATACATCTTAGTAACATTTTATTACCATGTATTGAGTATGGCAGTTAAGGAGATTGCGTGTGCAGCAGCAAATAAGAAGCGTGAAAAAAGTTGTGACTGAAGTGGCAGAGGAAGAAACAAATGAGATGCCGGATATTCCATCATCAATTCCTTTTCTTCTTCATGTGGTAAGTCAAAGAACATTATTTTGATTAGGCTGTTGGTATTTGTGGAATTTGGAGAAAAAACATTACAGAGTACTGAGGAATTCTATCAAGTGACAATATTTAGAAGTATTAATAAAGTTTATTGCCAGATAATCTAAACATTTTATTACCCGTACCCCTAACCCTAGAAATGGATGATATTGATAAGAAAAGATTTTTGCCTTAACAAGAAATTTTTGTTAACCAATAGTGTTAAAATAAGATTCATGGGATTTTTTTGTACATTTTTTGAAGTTTCCCTTTGTGACTTCCTTTTGTTTCTTTGTTAACTGCTTGATATGTTTGAAATAAAGCTGGAGCATTTGGTCTTCTTTTATATTTACTAATTGTGTGTTTTTCCTATTGAAGTAGACTCCCAAGACTTTGAAAAAGCTCTATCTAACAAGCACATCCCTCATATCTGGAATAATACATTTCCTGTTAATTATTAATTGTTAATTGTTAATTGTTAATTGTTAATTGTTAATTATTCTCAATCACTTTCAGATCACATTATGATCACTACTTTGTTAATTGTTCATGTTTATAGTGTTTGTTGAGTTTGAATTCCAATTAAGGAGATGGTTTAGGTTCTGATTAGTCTATAAAGTATTCTGATTAGTATTCTAGTTATGGTGAGAAAATAGGCAAGGTGACATATGCAGGAATGTATCTTACATTAGTGTATAGAATGGACTCAACAGTGAATGCGGTATTAAAATCATGTACATCAAGGTTCTTTTCCTTAGCTATATGCTATTTAGAAATTGATAGTTACTGTTAGTGGTGCTAAGGTGCAGTTAGCAATGGCCAAGGATCTTGAAGGGGCTTTCTTCAAAAGGTTGGAAGGTCTTCAACCTTGTGAAGTCTCAGAACTCAAGCTTGGCACTCATATATTTGTTGTATATGGTCTAAAAAATTTATTATTATATTGTTCTTTTGTTAGTTTGAGCTATTTTTTAATTCAAACCATTTAAGTTATATATACCCTAAATCAAGTTAATATTGTTTAGGAGATAACTTCTTTAAGACTGCCAATTATACAATTGATGTAGTGTGTGCTAAATCATATGAAGATACCACTCATAAACATTGAGGCTCAAATTTTAAGAAAGGGGAATGAGCTACGTCAATTTGAAGTAGAATATAGGAAGGTTATTATTTCCTTTCATCATTAATGATTTTAAGTTTGTATTGGCACACTGTTTCTCTCAATATTTTTAGGCATTGGCTTGCTATCAGGAAGTGGCGGACAGATACACTAAAGAAAAAACAATTTGTATGTTCTTTCAAGTTGAGTAACACAAGTGTATTTCTAGAAGTAGACACATTTGCCATTTTTCTAATACCTATTGTGTCTTTAACATAGTTGATAATTTGTTGAAACAATCATATCTATTTCTTCCATAAAGTTGTTTTCACATTTCCTGTTTTCGAGATCTTATGGCAATGGTGGAAACATAATTTAGTTGTTTTCACCATTTCCTTGGTAAGTTTTTAAAATAGAAAATAAATGTAAAAACCATGTGATATTTTTTATAATTATTAGTAAAAATAAAGAACAACACTAATTATTTGAACATGCCTTTTTATTAAGTTTGTGTGACCTTATTGAGGATTAATTTGCATTGCTACACAGGTAGACAATCTTCTGTAACAAAGGGATGGTATCCATTCTTCCTTCACCTTCATGAAGTCAGCCAATATTAATGGAAGTAGTGGTAATTTAAGCAATGGAAGTTCAAGCAAAATTTCTGGTGATGATTCCAAAGTTGAGAGCCCTGACCTGGGGAAGATGGAGGGGGTTCCGATATTAAGGGTTGATTTAAAATACATTTAGATTTTGTTATGGATATTTGTTGTCTTCATTTTTGTAACACTCGCTTTCTTCCTTTCACTTTATCTTTTATCGCTACACCCCTATCTAACATTATGCAGAATTTAATCCAGACACAGTTTCAGCATAATATAAATAGGAACTTTATTACTTCTATATTATAAATTTCAATCTTTATTCTTCTATTTTTTATGTAAATTTCTTTTTTTCTTTTAAAAAACATTTATTTCTTTGTGTAATCACGTGACATTCACCAACTTTAGTGTGGATTCGAATTGAAAATTGGATGTAAAGGTTTGAGATTCATGAGTCTACACAGCTCTGTGTTTTTGGAAGTTAACTTGTACAATTATAGGAATCTACACTTTAGTTAAATAACTACAATATGTATAGTTGATTAAATTTTTAAAAAAACTAGAATCTTCTATGATATGGATGCTAATTAAAAAAGCCATCACAATCTTTCACAAAAGAGAGTAGGGGATAGGGATTGATTATCCTTCCCCTTATTATTTATTTATTTATTTATTTATTTTGTATACAAAATTAATTTTCATAATGTAAAAAAAGATATCATGTAATATATCAAGTTAGTATAATATGACTACACTAATCTCTTAGCTTTTTTGAATTCATTTTCATGTACAAGGTAAATCAATTTCTGGTTTAGTGTTTGTCTGTATGCTGGTTAGGTAACTTTATGATTCATTCTTAAGAATTGAAATATTATGGCATCCACCTAACGTGCATATGAATGTTGTCAAATCAATTTTTAGCAAAATGAATGTCAACATAAACAAACCTTTAGTCTATTTAGCAAATAAGTACCCAAAATTTCTTATATTTGAAAATTAAAATCAACTAAAAACAATTAAAAACAATGTTAATTCTTTGTATTCTAAATCTAAAATTGTTAGAAGCATCAGCACATCTCAATTTTGTTGAATTAGGGGATTATATGTTCTTCTTGACTTTTATTTCCTCATATATTGTGTTATTGCAAAAAAAATAAAACTAATAAAAATCTTAATATAATAATATAAAATAGATTCTATATTAAAAAAATTCAAAAAGCATAAAGTAAATTTTCTTACCAAAAGATTAGAAGAAGATTTTGTCAGACAATTCCGACTATCATGATTTGCATATTGTTGACAAGCTTTACAAAGTCTTGCTCTCCTTTGTTGTTGTTCAATTGCCTTCTCCTTTCCCCATTTAATTCGTTTTCCAGATTCCTTAGTATTTGAAGGTTCTGGAGGGAGAATTTCAACTTCCTTTAACATGTTGGAGCTAGTATAAGACTCTAACTCATCTAACTTTGTTGGAGCAACATCATCTCTCACTTTACTTAACTTCATTTCAATGCCAGAAGCTTCATTTAAGATCAGGAGCAATTTCTCTTTACATGTACCCGCCAAATGCATGCATTTAAATAATTGTGCTCATGCATCTGATATTAACTTTCTCTCAGTCTCCAGTTTTGAACATGCCTTTAATACATTACCATGATAGTAAAAAATTGGTCTACTTGTTGCCAATTTAGTCCACCTATTAACTATGAAATTCGTTTGAATTTTATTTAAACCTTTTCCCTTTAAAACAAAAAGAATATGACAACATGACATACCTTCTAGTTTAAACATCTTACAAGAACACTGTGTGATGTGATTTGAAGGATTGTAAATAACCTTTCTAAGTTTGTTCATTTTCTTTCCATTAACCAAACTGTTATCAAGTATTGAAAACAATGATAGTCCATCTTCTTCCTTTATTTCTTCAACTCACAATCCACACATGCATTCCATAACTTATTCTGAAATATATAAAAGTTTTCATGAGTGTATACTTCCCTTGCATGCTTCTCCAAATCCCTATGTAACTTTAATTCAAGCTTGGAATGAAGTGTGTTGTTGTCTACAAGATATTTATCAAGAAAAAAATATTATATGGGTATTAAGGTTCTCGAACCAATATACATAAGTTAAGAATGGTTACATACCTGCAAGTAATTCTTTATGCCTTTATGATTCCATTGTCGAATCAAATCTCATCCAGAATTCTACCAAGCTAAGATTCTTATTCAAGTAGTTTCTAAAAAATGAGTTTTCACTTTCTGATCTTGATGTTCTTAAAATGCCAGCTAAAAACTTATCTCTAAAGTAAGCTGGTATCCACATACTTCGAATGTCAAACATATGAGAGAGCTAACCATTTTCTTCCAACTTGAAATCAGTAATAATAACTTTCCATCTTCGTTCAATCTCTTTTGGAAACTCTAAATTCCAAACACATGACTTAAATCGACCATTAAAATCAGGATCACCATTTAAGGAAACACTAACCTTTTTCTGAAAGTTTTTTTAGAATATGCCACATACAAAAGCTATGATAAGAACCT
The DNA here is from genome assembly GCA_037962975.1 of Clitoria ternatea. Classification (NCBI taxonomy): domain Eukaryota; kingdom Viridiplantae; phylum Streptophyta; class Magnoliopsida; order Fabales; family Fabaceae; genus Clitoria; species Clitoria ternatea. The sequence goes on from CM075671.1 coordinate 55,425,805, forward strand.
TCAAATATCTTCTCTATTGCAATCTTCATAGCTGGGTCTTGATTTGTCACAAGCATAATAGGTTTATGACCTTCCATTGCTTTCAAAAATGTTTTAAATAACCACACAAATGATTCAACCTTTTCATATGCTAGCAAGGCTGCTCCAAAAGTTATACTTTGCCTGTGATAATTTATACCTGTGAATTGTGCAAAAATCATATTGTACTTATTTGTACTGTATGTTGTGTCAAATGAAACCCCGTCTCCAAATAAAGAGTAATTTTTTTGACAAAGGCCATCTGCCCAAAACATATATTTTAACCTCATTTCATTATCAGTTGCATAGTCATAATAAAATGAATTATTCATCTCATGTTTTCTCCTAAAGTTATCAATAAACATGTGGGCATCTGAATCTTTAATTAGTCCTTTCAAATCACTTGTATAGTTTTAAAGGTCCCTTTGAGTGCATCCTATATTATCATAACCTCCAACCTGCTCTTTTATTAGTTGATAAGCTTTTGAAGGCCCCATATTAGCTTTACTATAGGAAAAGAATAAATTCTTATGAACAGTACTTACACTCCTCGTTGATCTCAGGAATTGCTTCTTTCTAGGTGTGGCTAGTGCATGTGGATGACCTTCATAAAAGAACTCCATATTTTTCTTCTCTTGTCCTCTTAAAAATAACCTTCATATTACAACCTTCCCTTGTTTCTTTTTTCTTTCTATTTTTAGGCAAACAATTATCATCAACAAGCAACTCATGTATTTTTGATTTAGTTTGAAGCCTTCTTTTAAGTAAACAAAATACTTCCACTTCATGCCAATTTTATCTTTTGTTTCATATGAATTCCGCATACTAAAACCAACCGCATGTGCGTATCTTTTATAAAACGCACCTTCTTCTTCTAAAGTATCAAAAACCATGCTAATTGTAGGTTTAAAGTCTTTGTCACATTCAGGAACCCATTCCTCTAAAGTACTTAACATATCATTTACTTCTTCATATGTTATAGCTTGATCAATTTTGTTATTTTTCATCTCCATGAAACTTATTCCTAATAAAAAATAACATAATTAATTAGTAATAAACATAACAATTTTTTAATCATGGTCTCAATCCATTAGAAAAATGATAAATAAATATGAAAAGTTTTAACTAAAAACATAAATTAATGATATTTATTTATTTCATGTGACTACAAGACAAAAGGAAAAATTTTAAATTCTAATCAGAAGCTATAATAGGAGAAATGCAAAAAAATAGTGATGATACTTCGCAAAAGGTAAAATTATAAACTATAATAGAACAAAATTAAATTGAGTTGGAATTATTTATTTCATGTGGCTGTAATACAAAAGGCAAAATTATAAATTCTAATTAAATGCTATAAATTCTAATAATCAGATGCTATAAATTCTAATAAGAATTTTCAGAATAGAGCCATAGAAATAATTTGATCATGCTATAACAGGTCATGCAAATAATTTGTATTTTATTGTTAAGTGATCATGCTATAACAAGAAAGCAAAAAGTGATCACGCTTCACAAACAGCAAAATTATAAACTATATATGACAAAATGAAATTGAGTATGAATTGCCCATCATATGTAGTAGAGAAGAAAATGAATCAAGAGCATACGAGAAAGCGGAGGCGCAACGTGAATCTAATTGTAGATATATTAGGGAAAATAAGAACACAAATAGAAGAAAGGAGAAAAGAGGCACGTGAGGGGTGTTAAATTTTTAATTTAATCTTAGCAGTTGATTTTAATCAAATGGCTTATATTAAGTCTTCTCACTCTTACCTAAGGGGAGCTTTTTTATAAGATACATCTCCTATATATATATATATATATATATATATATATATATATATTGATAGTACTCGGGAACCAAAACGTACGGCGGTGTCAGAGAAACAAAAAGGCATTGTTCTGGAGTCCGCCCAACGAGAACCGAGCCCTGAACCTAGGTCACGAGGTAAAAGGCAGGTGGTGGACATGATTGCTGGAGGCTTCGCAGGAGGCGGACCCTCAAACACCGCCCGGAAAAATCATCATCGTATGATCTTATCTATGCAGGGCAAGAACAAAGAATATCGCCCATTCAGGGACGGAGTTCAGACTCCGCCTATAACTTTCACAGATGATGATTTTGGCCCAACCATTCCTGAGGGAGATGATGCGGTAGTGATCATTGCGGTGATCGCTAATATGGATGTAAAACGCATCCTAGTTGATCAGGGAAGTTCCTGCGACGTTATTTTTTATGACTGTTTTAAACGCATGGGACTGACTGACGCTGATTTGCAGCCTTACACACAGGACCTTATAGCTTTTAATGGCGCCAAACAGCCTACTAAAGGCTACTTGGACACAAGGATTACCTTCGATGGTGAACCTGGAGCAAGGACTGTGAAATCCAGGGTTCTTGTCATTGATGTTAAATCCCCATACAATGGCATCATTGGGCGGCCTACTCTGAATGCCATGGAAGCCATCGTTTCAACCCCCCACTTGTTAATCAAGTTCATCGATAAAGATAATCAAGTCTCGTCTGTCAGGGGTGACAGGAGATGGCTCGTTATTGTTACAATTTAAGTCTTAACATGGTGAAGCTTGAAACCATGTCTAAGAAAAGAAAATTGAATGAAGGAAACAGTGCGGCGGCATCCGTCAACTTGGTGGATCTTGATCCCAGGGCGGAGTCTTCTATAGACCCACTGAACCCTTTGAAACCAACTCCTGATGGTGGTTCCAAGCCTATTGTTCTGGGCAGCACCCCGGAGCAAATCACTAACATCAATGACAAATTGGAGCCTAATGTGGAGGCAAGACTGATTGCACTCCTCCATGAGTACAAGGAAATTTTTGCTTGGACAGCCGCAGACATGCCTGGTATGGATCCTAACTTCTGTTGCCACCGCCTGGCGGTGTATCCTGAAACTAAGCCAGTGGCACAAAAGAAACGGCGTATGGGTCCTGCTAAGCAAAATGCTGCTTGCGAACAAACTGAAGAACTCCTTAAGGCGGGGTTCATCAGGGAACTCCGTTACTCTTCTTGGCTGTCCAACGTGGTTATGGTGCAGAAAGCCAATGGCAAATGGCGCATGTGCATAGACTACGTTGATTTGAATAAATGTTGTCCCAAAGATCCTTATCCTCTCCCCAACATTGACAGACTGGTTGACGACTCATCAGGATACAAGTATCTATCCTTCATGGATGCTTACTCCGGATACAACCAAATTCCAATGTGTGAGGATGATCAGGAGAAAACAGCATTTATCAATGACAGAGGGGTCTTTTGCTACAATGTCATGCCATTTGGGCTGAAGAACGCTGGGGCCACCTACCAGCGCATGATCAACAGAGTCTTTAAGGGCATGCACACAAAGCTGGTGGAGGTTTATATTGATGATATCATCGCCAAAACTCCAGAAGGAGGAGACCATGTTGAAGACCTACGCCTCGTTTTTCAACGCCTGCGGCAATACAACATGAGACTCAACCCACTAAAATGTACATTTGCTGTGCCTGGGGGGAGATTCTTGGGTTTCATGTTAACACAAAGAGGCATAGAAGCTAATCCTGACAAGTGTCGTGTGATACAAGAGTTGCAGAGCCCCAAAACACTGAAAGAGGTACAATCCTTCAATGGCAAAATCGCTGCTCTAGCACGATTCATGCCAAAAATGGCTCATCGCTCTCTCCCCTTATACAAGATGCTGAAGAAGGATAAGAAATTCAATTGGGGCCCAGAGCAAGAGGCGGCCTTCCAGAGCTTGAAAAATGTCTTAGCCAGCCCTCCAATCCTGGTAAAACCAAGCCCAGGTGAGCAACTCATCGTTTATTTGTCTGTTTCAGATGAAGCGCTAGCAGTGGCTCTGGTCAAGGAAACAGTTGAAGGCCAACGACCGGTGTACTTCATTGGTAAAACATTGCATGGTGCGGAGTGCCGTTATCAGAAGATTGAAAAGGCAGCACTTGCAGTTGTTTGGGCCTCACGACGCCTAAGACCTTATTTCCATGCACATCCCATCCTGATTCGCACAGACTTGCCACTCCGTACTATATTGTTCAAGCCAGACTTGGCAGGAAGGATGATCAAATGGGCCATAGAGCTCTCTGAATTCGACATATCCTACGAACCAAGAACTGCTATTAAGGCACAAGTCCTAGCAGATTTCGTAGTCGAATTAACAGGATCCAGCCCGGATGCAGATCATTCACACTGGACAGTATACGTCGATGGGTCTTCAAACAGCAAAGGATGTGGAGCAGGAATCCTTATAGAAAGTGATGACGGGGTACATCTTGAAATTTCATTACACTTTACCTTCACTACGTCTAACAATCAGGCGGAGTATGAAGCCTGCTTAGCCGGACTCAGAGCAGCACAAGATATTGGGGCCAAAACTGTCACCCTATGCAGTGATTCTCAACTAGTCATCTCACAAATTCTTGGTGAGTATCAGGCTAAAGAACCTCTACTGCAACAATATCTGGACTGCGTCAATGAGTTGAAACAGCGCTTCGATGAAGTAACTTTCAAGCATGTACCTCGTGAAGAAAATACACGTGCTGATATCCTGTCCAGGTTAGCCAGCACAAAGAAGGCAGGGTGCACAACCACGGTTGTACAGAGTACTCTGGCGGAGCCAAGTATATCCCTTCCCTCTTCAATTCATATGATTAAAAGCCGCCCCGTTGATGACAACTCCTGGGTAACACCAATAGTTCGTTATCTTGTTAATGGACAATTACCCACGGATGATCTTGAGCGAAAGAAGCTAAGGAGGGAGGCACCCTATTATACACTCCTGGATGGGCAGCTATACCGCCGAGGAATTTCTGTCCCGTACTTAATTTGCATAAATGAAAACGAGGTGCCAGCTGTTTTGGAAAAAGTCCATGAAGGGCAGTGTGGACATCATCCAGGGGCACGGAGTCTAGTGAGAAAAATCCTCAGGGCGGGGTATTGGTGGCCCACTATGAAGCAAGACGCTGCCACATATGTTCAAAAATGCGATCAATGTCAACGATTCGCGAATTTTCACCATACTCCAGCTGAGAAAATGTCATCATCAATAACGCCCTGGCCTTTCTATCAATGGGGTATGGATATTCTAGGTCCATTCCCAATTGCGCCCGGCGGTATCAAATACTTGATAGTTGGTGTCGATTATTTCACCAAATGGATTGAGGCAGAGGCAGTGGTGCACATAACGTCAGCCAGGACTCGAAGATTTGTTTATGAGAACATCATTGCACGTTTCGGAGTCCCTGAACGCATAGTCACTGATAATGGCACCCAGTTCACAGATCGCAAGTTCACTGAACTCTTAGAAAATCTCAGCATCACGCAGATTTTCTCTTCTGTGGAACACCCTCAAACCAATGGACAAGCAGAGGTCGCCAACAGGGAAATCTTGAAGGGCCTTAAAAAACGCCTTGGTGAAGCAAAGGGAGACTGGGCAAATCAGTTATGCCATGTTTTATGGGCATATAGAACCACCCCACACTCCACCACGAATGAATCTCCGTATCGGCTGACATATGGAGTCGAGGCTGTCATTCCCATTGAATTAACAGCCCCTTCAGCTCGAGTCCTCCATTTCAATGAGGAAGCCAATCAACAGAACCTCGCACACGAATTGGAGGTTTTGGCGGAGTTGAGAGAGGAAGCCTTTGTGAGAGATCAAGCTGTCAAAGCAAAGGCCGCCAAACGGTATAATGCACGCATGTGCGAACGCCGTTTCAAAGAGGGAGATTTGGTCTTGAGAAGGGCCAACATTGGCAACAAATTTGCGCACCAAGGCAAATTGGCACCAAATTGGGAAGGTCCATACCGAGTCATCGAGGTTTTGGGAAAGGGTACATACCGCCTAGAAAACTTGGATGGCACTCCGGTCAGAAATAAATGGAACATTTTAAATTTACGCTTATATTACAGTTAGTTGGGTAATACGGTATGATCTTTTCTTCCTAACTCAAGGATCTTCCTCTGTATGCTTTCCTTGAAAGGGTTTCGAAAAGATATATCCCAACTCAATCCTTTATGTAGTTCCATTCTCAATGAAATGCCTTCCTGCATTTAATCTTCACTCTAACTTTGAATTGATTATCCATGGCAGAATTTGTTCCCATGCAGATAAAACAACGACTCTAAAACTGAAGCACAAGCGCATAACTCCCATTAGTGATAGTAATATTCATGTAAGAAACCAAAGACTTTTATTATGAGTCATAATTATGTTTGGTATTAAAATTAAATTAGATAAGATAAGCGATAGGGGTCAAAACAACAAATAGTCCCATTCTAAGTAGAACTAATAAAAACACGTTACACTCAACTTACGGAAGTTATACCAACTAAATAAATCTGTATATATGATTGGTCAAAGTGATGATTGGATGTATGTGTGTATCTATGGATAAATTGTATAAAGTTGTATATTGTGTAGAAGTGGTAGGAGAATGTGTGATTGTGTTATATATGACTATGTGTGTATGCTATGATAAATAGTGATGCGAGACATAAGACAATAATGAGTCTCAGTGGGGTCCTGATATAATTGTAAGGATGGCGTGATGAGATGGAGGCATACTACGGTGCGAGATAGTACCGTAAAGAATGAAAGATAATGGTATGTAACCCTCTTTTACTCTTAATTGTCGACTAACAGCTTGAGACAATTTGAATAAATACCAGTGAGTTATCATAAGAATGTGAGTTAAAGAAAGAAAGTAAAATATCACTAAATTAATTAATTCCACTTATCTACACAATTGAATTAGGTTGTACCTACCCCTATACACGGTTAATCCCATGCTAAAGAAATAAAGGCATAAGTAGATAAGCTAGGTAACTAGTTAATAACTAGTCAACAACCAAGTGGACTCATAAATAAAGCTAAGGTAACCCACACCCCTAATAATATATCTTGATTAAATTAAATAGTCTCACCTAGTAATGCAAAGAATGATATCATAAGAAATTTAGGGAATTCCTGACAGACCTAACCTCCATAAAGTATGTGAGAATAAAACTATTAGAAGCTAAATGGACGACTACTAAGATACTTAATAAAGAGCAAGAAAGAAATAAAACAAACCCCGACATTAAGGATGAAGGCGGGTAATCGGAAGGACCCTACCGATGACGAGTATATGAAAGATAAAAGATTGTACATTGATCATGCATCATAAGCATATGATTTTGGCGTAAGGTGGTGTTGAAAACTAGAGCAACGGTGGGGGTACACTAGAGGACGTTCACATTCGATCCCTAAGTAAGACCTTGGGAGTACAACTGGGTTGTAAATCCAAATGGCTCAAGGGTAGCTCCCTGATATCGGACGTAGCAATACACACCCGGTGTACTTCAACTAGATGATAGAACGTAACTATGATCATTGAGAATCGATTCCATTTACTGTGTGATCATAATGTGACTGTGGAAGGATCTTTCAGAATTGAGGACCTACATGTCCTATTGTACCTAGATGTTGTGGGAATTCGGTGGTCTCCATTCACTCTAGCAATGAGAATCCTCCTAACAAATGGTTGTGGGAAGAGATGAGAATGGTTTTGGGCCCACATGCATCATGAAGGTTAAATGGCAAAGAAATTGATGAATCTAAACTCATGCATCGCATAACATGAATATTCCTTGTTGATCTATATTTTATCTATGGTTGTTGATTATTGTGATATTTATATGACTGTTATATCATAAAATTACTGTAATGAATGATACTCTACATAATACCTTCATAAGCAGTCCGTAATGAAGGAAAGGGGAAAAGGGATCAGAGTAAGAGATAACTAAGAATGGATAAGTGAAGCAGTAAATTAGTATAGAATAAATAGTATGTATTGGGAAGTAAAATAGGGAAGCCAGTTCTATGACTAAAAAGAGAGATGTGATAATACAACTTGTGATGTGTGGGAGGGATGTCAGAAATGACAACTCTACAATTGTTGTAGAAGATTATACTCACCCTTACAGTTTCATTCCAGACCTTCTATTGGACCATGCCCTCATCACCGTAGAGACCAGGGTAGACCTTTTATTATAGACTGACCTAGCCCCAGTACATTAGCAGTCATTATAGAAAAGACAAATGATGTTACTACTAGCCAGCCGCGTGAGGCAGATCATCCTTTCAAGAAAGACATCGAGGTGATTGAGAGCTCGGTTCGACACTATGGAGATCCCCCACTACCAATTTAAGTGGAGGAGTTAGAGGAACTTGCAGGTCAGGAGGCAGCCATAGCAGCAGTTTGGGACCTCATCCACGCCAGAGTCTCCTCGTGCCCCGAGGTTGCCCACTCCAGAGTATATTCCGCTTTCTCCAAGAGGAGATAGTGATGAGCCTGAGGAGGACCCTAAGGAAGAGCCATTAGATATCATGGCAGCAGACCCTCCTATTGTCCTAGTGTTACCACACCATGTTTTGCAGGCTGAGCCCATGTTATTCTATGTCCTAGACGTGGAGGTAGAGGTTTAGGTCCACTAGCTCACCCTGGAACCATCACCTATATAGAGAGGTTTCTTACCAGACGCTAGTGGGATCATTCACAGAACTTCCTCTACCACATATTTCGTAGTTTTATGTATGGTGAGAATGAGGACCTCACTGTAATAATAGCCGAGGCTCGAGACCTACTAGGTGAAGTATATGATTCCTACCACCACCATCGCCACTAGACTACTCAACCCTCAACTAGTGTGACCCCTTTGGAGTCACCATGGACAGATGATGACTAGGGTAGTTTTATGTTATCTTTTTTACTTTTATAGGAGCCTGTGTGCCCTAATCTGTCAGAGTATGTATAGATGTTAAACTCGACCATGTATATATTTACTATATATAATGTTTCTGCCCCACCATGTTTATATGTACAAAAAAAAACTTTCACATTTTTCATTACTTGGTAAACTCTCAGCTAAGTTAAATAATCTAATGGAATGGATTATTCTAGTTAACTGAGGGTGTTACATTGTTTATGTGCAAAGTAGTTTTTATCATAATTATAAAAGGTTTAAAACAACAATTTAAAATTCAAAACCATATAAACTAAAACATGAAACTAAAAATCGAAAACAAGTTTTAGTTTTTTAAAATTTTAAAACTAAAAACCAAACATCACCCGTAAATAAGGCCGAGTTGAGTAAAAATGTAAAACAATATATATGACTTGTTGGCTAAGTTTCATATATAGATTAAGAAAATGATAGTTGTGGGGTGGGTTACTACCCCAGACAGACGTTAATTTATTATTATTATTATAGCTTGTGTTTATGGTTTGATACTCCTTCTACCCTTTTATAATGAATTTTGTTTGTTGACAAAATAATTTATTAATAATGTATATAAAATCAATAACTTGAATCAATATATCTCTTTTATTAAAAAGGGTAAATCCTATAGTAACCCACATTTAAAAGAGTATTGGTACCTTTTAGAATAGAACCTTGTTGGACATGATTCGATCAATGATGAGTCAAGCTAACCTCCCTAACTCCTTTTGGGGACATGCTTTGTTGATAGCAGTTTTCACACTTAATTATATTTCATCTAAGGTTGTTATAAAGACACCATATGAGATATGAATTGGGAAATGACTCAATATGTCTCTTTTTAAGATTCGGGACTATGAAGCTTATGTAAAGTGTCAGATTTTTAATATACTTGGACCCAAATCAGATAAATGTTTTTTATGGGATACCCAAAGGAAACTAGGGGTCATTATTTCTACGATCCTACTAAGTGCAAAGTGTTTGTTGCTGAGAATGATGTGTTCTTAGAAAGGGATTCATCTCTAAAAGAATTAGTGAGAGGAAAGTAGAACTTGAAGAAGTTCAAGACCCATAAGGCATTGAAGAGCCAATAGTGGAAATTGAGCAGAAATCACAAAATGTTGTGATAACACTAGCTCCAATAGAAGACTTACGTAGATTAGATAGAATATGTCAACAACCTAAAAGTTATGGATTTCTTGTAACTCAAGAAGGAAAAGTATTGGTAATAGATCAAAATGAGTCAACATCTTATGAAGAAGCCATTACAAGTCCAAAATCTAAGAAATGACTTGAAGCCATGAGATCCGAAATGGACTCCATGTACACTAGTTGAGTTGGACCTTGGTTGATACACTTGAAGGGGTAAAACCTATAGGATGCAAGTGAGTTTTTAAAAAGAAAACTTACATGGGTAAGTCTTCAAGATAGGAACACTCTTCGCTTCCAACGTTTATCCACCCTTTGTTCTATAGGTCCACACAAGGCCGACTTACCTTGGTCCATTTGCCTTAGGTTTATTATTATCAAAACTTGTTACACCTGTAGGAATCATACAAAGGAGATGGTTGTAATTCATGTGGAAGCCATGGAGATTGATCGGAGATAGTTAAGTAGTGGTCATTTCAAAGTTGAGGTTAAGGAACAACACTATGTCTGCAAGACAGTTTTAGTGTCGACCCCAAGACCGACACTTGGCTGACGCAATGGCAATTTTTGCGTCCATTTTCTGCATTGGTTACTACCGAATTTCTTATAGCGAAATTAGCTTCACTAGTGTATATTTATCTCAGCCCAAGCGAATATAATCCACAAATAGTTGAGCAAAAAGAAACCGAATCTAAAATTCCCTCTTCTCTCAGATTTGTGGCGAAGACGCAATCACCCACTAAGCAAGAAGCAAGAGTTTTGTAACTGTTTCATGATTCAATAATTAGAGGGCATTTTGATCCTAACTATTGAATGATGTAAAGTTTGAACTTAAATGGAGACTACAAGAAAAAGTGGTGAGAGAATACTTTTGGGTCATTATGTCACGAAAGAATTAATGTGGTGGTATACTATTATACTATGCACACCCAAAAAGCTTAAAGTGAAAATGGAGGTGCGTGGACCAGCCAAAATTATTGGTGCCACTTCTGACGGGTACCATCGAAATCGAACAAGACAAGGCAACCACACGAGGCCAACACTGTTGCCTGTCTTCAAAGCACCACATTCACTACATTTTGTTTGTTTCTGATCATAAAAATATGCATACCTAGTTAATTAACCAAATCAATAACTTCTACTAAATTACTAATTAGCTGAGCTTATGCTTCATTGTATTGCGTAACTTTCCCACTGCCATTTGTGTCTATCTCTAGCTTTCTCTTTCTTTATGATCGAATTTTGCTTTTTTCTTTTTACTATAATAATATTGTGCGCATTGCGTCATAATCTTCACCACCAAAAAGATGTTGTAACTGTCCAATTGTATCACAACATAGGCTAAATAAATATTTTTATTATAAAGAATGGTGATAATAGATACACCTTGGAAACGATCAAACTAATAATTGTGGGCCACTATATAGGGCTGCGACATTTACAATTTTGAACATGATTAGTTTCAAATTAGTATGGGTTTATGTGTCTCTTTAATTTCAATAATATACTTTTGCTTGTCGTTAGAAAACTTGTTGACGTTAATTGTACGAGTGATAGATCCCCCTAGCAATGCATACGGATGGGTAAGAATTATTTTAGTTTAATATACTTTATTTGATTTCGAACATAAGGACCACTATGACATTAATATTGGTAAATAAAATGTTTATTTTGGTCCGATTGATCATTAACCATTTGTGCTCAAAGCACGAATTTTGATCTTGATTTTTAACCACTTAATTACCCACGTTTCTTGTAATAAAATATTCAGTACTTGGTAAGGAGGAAGAAATAAAACTCTCTTTTTTTTAAGAGAGACCATATATTTCTCCCTCAAATCTCTCCTTTTGTCAAAAAATAAAATAAAATAGTAAGCCCTAACTGCACGTTTTTTCAGAATGGAGCACAAACCTTGGCGACAATTGAGCCACGTCCATATAAAATTGAATTCCTGCTGTTTCTATTTGATTTACAGCCAATAATGGCTTCTAATTTGTTAATGGAAAAGATATTGAACTGCCGAAAGCGTAGCCACATTAACATTTGGTTAGAGTTTTGTTACTCATCTGGTTTTAACCGGTTTAAATTCAAACATGTTATCTTAAAAAAAATATTAATTGTGTCATATAAATGTCCTAAAATGTTCATTAAAATTAGTTTTAAATAATTCTTAAAGAAAATTAGTATTATCTCAAATAAATCTGAGACGTAACTTATGTAAACTTTTAATTAAAAGAATATTAGTATAATGAAATATGAAGAATTTCAATTAGATAGTTCATAAATCTGAAAAAAATACTAGTTTCTAACTATTTGGACAATAATTTATTGTAATCTTATTGAAATCAATTTTCAATTAAATAATTAAAAGTGGAAAATGATTAAAGTTTAAGGGAAAATGAGAACAATGATATTGATTGCCAAAATTATATGTTAAAGTTGATAAGATATAACTCAATTGGTCGAAAAGAATTAAGTGAGTTGATGTAAGCTTATTGAGAAGTATTCAAATTCTTAGCTATTAAAACCCAAAAACAATATGTTGAAATTTTTTTCAAAAAGATTATCTCTCCTCTATCATTCACCTTAGCAATTTAGGTAGGTACGTGTTTCGGATGGTGGTTTGAGTTCTATGAACCGAATATAATTTAATATATGAGTTGCTTAAAATTCAATATAACAATCCAACTAAATCAACTCAATATTTTTCAGTTTAGCTGGATCAATTTATTCATATTTATTTATTCAATTAGTTAAGCGTAGAACTAATAATTGGAGACTATGGTTGTCAAAACGAAATTTTACCTAGAATTATTCAACTCTTATAAACTCATAAAATAAAGATTTTAGGTAGAGTTGTAAAATTTTACGTATTATTAGAATAATATTTAAAAAACAGTGTCCTTTAAGGCGAGCATAAGTAGTGCATATATGAATATAAAGTATTGAGATATAAATTTGAATTCTAGTTCTCCCACTTTTTGACTCTTATATTTCCATCCTCTTTATTATGTTATTTGAAAGGATAAAAAAATGACTATAATAATATATAGAAAAACACAAAACATAAATATAATAGATAAACAAACAATGTAATAACATTCTAAATTGATATAGTAACTATAAACACCTAAAAAGATTAAAAATTCATATCACGACACTATGTGTTAATAAAAAAATCACAAATATAAAGAAAAGCAATAGACAAATTCAAGTTTATTGATTAAGTTTTACAAACTAACTAGAGGAAGACTGGAAACACAATAGAGGTCATTGTTGAAGTAAAGATGGTTGGGTCAGATGTGGTCATTGGCTTGTCATTGTTGTGTAGTAGAGGTAGTCGTTTGTCATATATACGATCATCACTAGTAGTAGGATCGTCATTGATAAGATGGGTCGTTACCTTTAATGGGATTGCATTCTAGTTGAGCTTATAGTAGAGATTGCTCTAGAGAGAAGAGTTTGTTATGCCATAGTTTCTTGATAACATAAATTAAATTATAAATCTTGGTACAAAAATATATTTAAACACATGATTTAAACTAGTGCTAATTTTAAGTGAAATTATTATTGGTCAAGGCGTACGCTAAATTTGAACTATGAATTAAGCTTTTTCTTTCATCATTCACCACTTCATATTCTCAAACCAATCTTCATCCTCCTTAATCCTCCCTCATATTCTTTCCTCTTAAACCATCTTCATCCTCCTCAATCAACCAAACACATTAGTGCTTTCTTTCCTTTCCCTTACAATCAAAATTTTAACCATTTATAGGTGTGTTTGGTACTAATGAAGACACGATGGAAACTTAAAGATTTGATTAGAAGCACAATCAAGGATCATGAAAAAGGGCATTGCACAATGGTTTTATGGAGGTCTGAGCAATTCTTCAAATAGGTTCTATTTTGAAAGGGAATAATATAGGTAATGAAGTATTGGGTTGTGGATGAGAATAGATGGTTTGAGTTATTAATATGACGGATGGTGGATTTGGGTTAGAAGTTCTGTCTAATGGTAGTCTTGTTATGGTTTTGATTGGATTAAAACAAAGGTGGTGAAAATTGGGTATTCTATTTATTAAAGGAGAAGGGATAACATGGGCTATAGGTTGACATAAATTAGTGTAGACTACACTGTTCTATGTTAATTTAGCTTTAACTATTTTAGCATTATCCTCAAGGTTAATGTTAAGTCAACACTAACTTGGTTGTAGTGTTAAATTTTGCTAGTTAGCGTAAACCAAAAGCTAAGCCTAACTAGCGAAATTCTAACACTGAACCCCCTCTAGAGAATGAAGGATTGTGTAAAGGAGGTCAATGGAACAATGACTATAACTAACGAATGGAGATGGTTATTGGTATTTGGCAAAAGTACCAAATCAAATGTGGTTTCAATAAGTATTTTAGATTTATCATATTCATAAGGACTTGTGAGATATTCAATAATGTCACAACCGGGATCATGACGGGACGGCCGACCCTCGAAAATAATACGGGTTTTTCGAAAATCCTTTCGAAAAGAAAACAGGGAGTCACCACCAATATTTTTTAGGATCGGGAAAAACCTCTTTCAAAACACTGGTTATGAAAATGAAATTCTAAGTTCGGGAGTCGAATTACAGGTGAGGAAGGTATTAGCACCTCACAACTGTCCGTTATAAAACGGTTACCTCAAATTGATAGCGTTTATTCCAAAATAGCCTAGAAATTATTTTAACTTCTTTTATGAAAAGAAACATACAAAATGACAAAGCAGACACAAATAAACAAAACAGACTGAATAGTGACAGTAAGTAATTTGACCAAACAGCGACAGTAAGAAAAAAGAAAACTGCAACGATAGAAGACTAAACAGTGACAGTAAGAAAACAAATAATAACAATAGAAGATTAAAACAGTAACAGTAAGAAATGACAAGCTATGACAGTAAGAAACTCGACAAAACAACAATTATAAGAAAAAAGTAAAACAGAGTGAAAGTAAGGGTTAACAGACCGTCTCATCCAAATTAACCTTAATTTGTACATAAATTTAAATATTAAAATAAAATTAATGAAATAAAATAAAAAAATAAAATTGATTAAAAAATATTTTTTTAATAAAAGTATTAAAAAACATAAGATTAACAAGACGCCGCGTCTAAATTAATCTCATTTTAAAGAAAATAATATTCTAATAAAATATTAAAAAAATATGAGATTAACAAGACGTCGCGTCTAAATTAACCTCATTTTAAAGAAAATATTATTTTAAATAAAAATATTAAAACATGAGATTAACAAGACGTCGCGTCTAAATTAACCTCATTTTAAAGAAAATATTATTTTAAATAAAAACGTTAAAACATGAGATTAACAAGACGTCGCATCTAAATTAATCTTATTTTAAAGAAAATATTATTTTAAATAAAAATATAAGATTAACAAGACGTCACATCTAAATTAACCTCCTTGCGACAATAAAATTTAAAATATTGACTATATAAAATTAATTGAAATAATAGCAGAGACAGAGAAATTAGTAACGAAAAAGTGGGCCCGACAGGAATTGATTCTCGCTCCTACGTATTCTCAAATGTATTGAGAAATCAGGGTTACGTAGTTCTTTGAAGAAATTAATTTTAAAAAATATATTTAAATTATTTTTAATGTTATTAAATTGATTTAATTTTTAATAATAAAAGGAAATTTATGAGGAAGGAAAAATACAAGGCGAAGTAAGATCGCACGTGCATAAACCTTCGAAGTCTTATATCGTAAATATAGGCAAAAGTAATTTTGCACGACATTGCTTATAAGATCCTGATATTTATTCTAAAAGAAACACATATTTAATATTTTTTAGATTTTTCAAATTTAACATAAATAAAAGTACTAGTCTTTATACTTAGAAAGGTGTTTAAATTTTAGCATTTTATAAAGCTAGTTACTTTTGGCTCAAAAGATATTTAGATTTTTTACTTCATAAAACAACACTATCTATTTTACTCAAAAAGGACATTTAGATTTTTAATAACTTTATTGTCTAAAACTTCACAAAAAGAATAAACCATTGATCATTATTTGAAATATTTAAATAAAAGAAACCAGCTAAAAATAATAATAGTAAACAAGTGACCAAAGAGAGACATTTAATTCCCTAAAAAAGAAATTAAAAATATTATTAGAACATAGTCAAATATATTTTGGGATTTTGGAATCTTTATTATATGTTTCTAAAAAAACATTTAAATTTTTTTTTAAAAGGATTTTTGGTTAAAAAAAGAAATGGGCCTCTAGGGCCCAAAAAATAAATTAATTAACTAACCTAATTAAAGAAAAGAAAGGAAGAGAAGAGAAGTGAAGTGGGGGGCGGCAGAAACAGAGGAAGAGTGGGTGAGTGAGTTGCAGAGAGAGAGAGAGGGGAAGAGAAGAGAGGCGTCGGAGAGGGGTGGAGGCTAGGAGGGAGAGGGTGAATCTAAGAGCGGAGAGGGAGAAGCCGAGAGTGATGGAGAGAGAGGGAGAGTGGATCGGAGGGGGAGGGAGACCGGCACGGAGCTGGTCGGCGGTTCGTAGAGGCCGGTTCGCAGGGAGAAGCTCGGTGACCGTGGCGGTGGAGCGTTGGAAGGGAAACCTGTTCGGCGGCGAGGGAGAGGAAGCGGAGGAGATCGGTGGCCTGTTTGGGTTCTCGATGGGTGGAAGCCGGTGCGGAGAAGAGAGAAAACGGAAGGGAGAGAGAAAGAGAAAGAACGGAGGAGAGAGAATGAGAGATGATCGGAGACGGAGAGGGAGAGGGAGAAAAAAAAACCGAGAGTGGAAGAGAGATATACCAGAGAGTGCTTAGAGGGTCTTTGAATTTCTGATCAATGTGCCTGTTGTTTCTTTCTTTTTTTATCTGTATTTATGTTTTTTTTTGTCTCCTCCCCTCCTCTTATTTCTTCTGGTTTATATGATGAGGATGAAGAGGATTGGGAAAGGGAAGAAGATGAAGTCTGGTGGGGGTTAGTGGGGAACTAGACCCAGGTTCTGGTCTGATTTCCTGGGATGGTGGGGAGAAGAAAAATAATATATTATTATTTAATTAAAATTAAAAAAATGGTGTTCACAAATAATAAAATGATAATTACTTGTAAAATCACAAAGAATATATATACATTATGTTCAAAGGTTTGTACATAAAATAGTTTGTTGATGTTGATTGGTTTCACAAGTAAGAAAGTGATAAAAACAAGGTTAACAATAAATAAAGCATTGGGATTGGACTTTCCTATTTTAGTTAATCCTTTCCATTAAGAAATTTTTTTAACAACCATTATAATCAACTATATCTCTAGATGAAGAATATAATGGGCATTTCATCCTTCAAACACATTTGGAAACCTCAAACACATGCGGATAATGTTCTCTCGAATCAAAATACGTATTAGGAATGAAAAATAAAACGCAAACATGATATAAATGTATAACCATACACAATATTCACTACAAAGTCATAAATAGAAATGAGTTACCCAATTAAAAAAAAGGTTTAGCCCCATATTGCGATGAGGGCTAATCCAAAATACATCAATAAACAAAAGGCAAATAAAAAACCTAGAAGACAAGCTCTCCAAGGTCCTTGAATAGTTGCTTCTAGCTCCAAACATGTAATGTTCTTCCCTTGTGCCCAAGATCCCTAAATGTGATTTTGTTCTTTTAAGTGAGCCCTAACAGTGTTTTGCTCGCAATAGGTGCTTGGGCACCCAGTCTAACATTTTAGCTCTGATCCAAAAATTTCAGGTAAACGCTTGAACACGGCTCCAGAATGCTTGAAAATAGTCATTCCAAGTGCCAAAACCTACAAAAAAAAACCCAAATTTATATTGTGTTTCCAAAGAGGATATTACTTCAAAATAAGGACTTCAAATTACATCAATTAAGCATTTTAATGCCAAAATATGTGAAATTCTTACATAAAACAACATAAAATTAACAACTAACAATGGTGAAGGGAGATAACGACATATAAAAGATGGAACATAATGACTTAGGGTAGTAGTGGTGAAAAGAAATCGCAAAGGGAAATGAGTGATAATGGTTAAGGGAGATTTAGAGGCAAGGTGGGAGACGACAACAAATAAAGAGAAGAGAGACTGAGAGATTAGAAAGTAGGATAGAATATAAGAGAAAAAATACTAAGAGATCAATTATTGAATGAAGAAAGTTGAGAGATAAAAAGTGGTTAGGGTTGACACTAAAAGTGTAGTTCTTACAAGATTTTATGAATAATAACTGAAAAATTAGTAATCTTATCGGGCATATAAAGACCACGATGATGGAGGTTAAGTTTTATAATTTTAAACTTGTTATCTTTTAATCATCTCTCTAAAACTGTCTCGACTTTCATAGGGTTAGGGACTCAAAAATTAAAATCCGCCTTCATCCTACCCTATTTCTATCTAACTAACACTTTTATTGCATTAAAAAGATTTAAATTAGTAACCCAACAAGCCAAACTCTTCTAGCCCTCTAATAGCACATTTTTTTGTTTTGCTAAAATGAGGGCACAACATGACATGTTAGTAAGCTTCTTCTCTTGATTCCCCAACCTACATGAATGAACAAGTTAGGTAAGATAGTTCAATTGGTCAAACCCATTTTACCACTTGTGAATACGTAGTTTAAAAACAATCATCAATGTTAGTTAAACCAATATTTTAAAATCTAACTGAATCAATCGGTTAATTGAAAAATCAAAGAATTGTTCATTAGTTCGATCAATTTAAACTAATAATCGATTTATGATTGAATTGGTATTGAACTAGTCAACTTAGTAAAAGCTAGTCAAACTGATGGTTTGTCTTTGAAAAGTTCAGTAAAAAGTGTATTTTGGATTTTTTTTCTATATCTGAATTATTGTTTGGGCTTTTGTTGTAGTTTTAAATGTTAAAAACTTAAAAATTATGTATTATTTTTAGTTTTTAATATTGTGAAACAACTTTATTATTTTATATTAATATTGTTTCATATTAGATATGATTTTTACTAATAGTATTTTATTAATATTATTTGATAAATAATACTTCCTCTTGTCTCATATGTAAAACATAGTTTTAGGAACAAATTGATCTTTTTTTTATAAAACCTAGTTATATTTCTCATATAACATTTACTGAATTTTCCTTATTTACCCTTATAAATATTTTAAATATTCTACTTGATATTAAATATACATATAATTATCAATGATATTTAATTAATCTCATAGAGATAAAATTGTAATGAAACATTAAATTTTAGAAACTCAATACACTTAACTACTCCCCAACTTAACTATAGTTCAATCATTGAACCATGAAACGATTACTTAACCAATCTAACGATTAGTCTAATTTTTGAAACATTGGTTTAAACTTCAAAATGAATTTTGTTTTGTAAATTATCTTGTTTTTTAAAAATAGCCATCATTTTTTTTGTGATTTATAGTGAATATTTCCTATTGTTAATTTTCTTTAAGTTGTAACTTTATATTGTAAATCGAAATAATAAATTTGAGAAAGAATAAGCATATGATGCTTTATGTTTTTTTTAACTATTGATGTCATTTTTAATTAGAGACAATTCTGTTTAAATTGGGAATATTCAAATCTTAATGGAGTCAGAGCTCTTTTAACAAAAAGTTTTTCCGTCTATATATAAGATTCGAACTTAAGACTTTGTTTAAGGAGAATTAAATATGTACTAGTTGAATTAATCATCTGTAGATGTGTTGTTGTTTAGAAAAAATTATACTCTTATAATACACTAATAAACAAAAGTTAATAATATTTATACAATTAGAAAAGGAAACTCAAAAGATATTTTAATTTGATAAAATTAAAAATCCGTTTATTAATACTACTATTCTCCAATATTCATAATGTTACTAGTAAATATATATAATATTTATATTATTTAAAACAGGGGAAAAAATATTAAACGCCTGTGCTTCTGGTGAAGGGATTATAGTTCGTAGCTTTCGATTTGAGCATCAAATAATGCAATTGAATTTCATAAAAAGGGGTTTTGCTATTTATTATATTCTGACAACTTAAATATGAATAGGGTGCATTAAAAATAATGCCTAAGCCTTTTACGTCATGTTTTTCACTAAAATAATTGGGAAAAGTATTAACCTCATTCGTGGAAAGATCTAGCTTTTCTGTTTCAATATTTTGAATAGTGATGTGAACATTTGGTTGGCCAATAAGACTCGGGGAAAGTGACATCTGTCTTGGACACTCGAAAGTATCCAAAGCCCTTGTTTGGCACTAAAAAGGTAAACAAATTAAAAAGTTTTTGATACTCTATAAACCATTTTTCAAAATCATTACGTTCACTTTGGAGCCTACACGAAACTGTAATAATAATAATAAATTAATAACTATTCTTCATTTAATAGTTATAATCAAGTCGATTTTAGTTTCACCTTCTACAAGTACTTTTTATTTTTCCAAGTATCAAGTAAATTCTACACCCAAAAAGTATCAAATAAAACAAATAAAATAGCTAGTAAGAGAGATTGCGTGTTTGATCCAATTTATTATTTTAAATTTTTTTAAACAGCTAATTATTTATTCAATATTCATTTTAAAAAAACATTTAGAGACATAACCTTTGCTTAAACAAATGGATTCAAAATATAGTTTAAATTTAAAAATTCAGAATTATAATTATAACAAAATACAGTACATGCAAAAAAAAAGGATGGTAAAATTATTAAACATTAACGTTAATGTTTAAATTATTTACTACTACTTGAATTTGTTCTACATAGAAAATTTAAATTGTTAAATATGTTTTAGGTTCTTATATATATTTTAATGTATGGTTGAATTTGGTTCTTATATTAAATTTTCATCTTCTTTCATAAATATGTTGAAATATATATTTGCTATTGTGAACACCTATTTCGGTCCGGGCAGTTTCCATGAACACCGCTACAACTGGTACAGTCCATCAAAAGGGTACATTGTCCCTAACACCGTCCCATTCCATGAATGATGTCGTCCCGCTCCAGATCCGATGTCGAAGTGTGAAGAAGTAGTAAAATAGACATCGTCACTAACACAGGTGACGTGCTACTGAAGAGGACATCATCATTCAGAAAAGTCGGTGTCTAAGCCATACAATAAGTTGGACCGGTGTCCCATACTGTCCGATGTTAAGGGTTTAATGAGCCCAACATCGAATACTAGGCCATCTCTTGTAACACCGTCCACAGGGTCCGGTTGCCCATGCCATGACCTGGAAACACACTACTGATTCGATCCTGAAATTCAGGAAATAGCAGACAAGGAATAAGAGATAAAAACTATAAAAAAAAACTCTCTACCCGCCGCTGTTCCCCACAACTGCTAGTGGCCAGGCTGTCCCTCCACTACGCGCATGGGTTAAGTAGAAGTCTGAGCTGTCTAAGCACTCAGCACATGGGAGAGACTCTATGGAGCCTCTATAAATACCTCAATTGAAGAGGTCCAAGGGTCCGCTTTTTGAATCGGGGATCCCTGAGAAAAACTGGTCCAAACTCTGAAATCCAGGAGCCCCCTAAAAGGATTGGTCTGATCCCTGAAATCTTTAATCTCCTTGAAATAGAGAATTTGCCCAAACTTCTAATTCCGATCCTTAAAAAAAGTAGGTCCTAATCCCATTCCTTGAATTTCCTGGGGAAAATCTTCTCCCGTTACCTTGACTCTGTCTAGAACTCCCCAAAATTCCTCTGCATCCCACTTTCATGAAAGGATCTTATATTCATCAATTTCACCGGATCCTCACAGAACTCCGCATCGGCTCCATACTAAATTCCCACCTCGGATTCGCACTGAATTATACACCAGTTTCCCATTGAATTTCACACTGGTTCCCTACTACATCGGTTCTCGCAACTGTTCGGTCCATTTTTGCCATCACTCCGGGCGCTGCTGTTCCAGCCCACACCGGCTCGTACTTGCAGTCCGGTTCTTTCCAGTGCCCACTCCACACCGGTTACGATCTTTTCTCCATTCCTTTACTTTTTTTATATCAGTTTGTTTCACATTGTTTGTTCTTTTGCTAAATCTGTCATTTTTGTTAAGTTTGTTCTCTTGTTTGAATTAGTTCTGCTGTTAAATTTTCTTTTATCCTAATTCATAATAAATAATAACCAAAAACAAGTATTTTCTGCGTTCATTTTGATCAATGTAGAAGTTGGTTTCAACTAGTGTCGTGCGGAAGTACTTTTGCCTACACCTCCTTTTGGGGCCCATACACATGCGACAAACGTTCGCTTTGTATGTTTCCTTTCAATTGATTCACCTCATCGCCAAATTTATAACTTCATTTTTTTTAAAAAAGAATACCTCTTCAAGAACTACGTAACCCTGATTTCTCGAAAACTCGAGAATACGTAGGAGCAGGACTTAGCTCCTGTCGGGCACACTTCCTTTCCTTTCTTATTCCTCTTTGAAAATTAATTCCATTACTGTCACTTTCTTGGAAGTCAATTTAGACATGACGTCTTGTTGACTTTCTTCCACTTTTGCTTAGTCGCTATCATTTTCTCGCAAAGATCGGTATAATTGGGACGAGACGTCCTGTTTATCCCCTTCGACTTCCAACCCGACACTTGGATGAGAGAGTGATTAATTTGGACAGGACGTTCTGTTAGCATTCTTTCTCCTACATACCTCCACACTAAGAGGCCAGGGTTAATTTGGATGTGACGTCCAGTTAACCCCTCCTTTTTCCTTACCGATCTGGTATCTTGACGGAAGGATTACTAATTTAGACGAAACGTCTTATTAGTTTCCTTTCCTCTTTTTCCCGTTTCTCCCATTAAAGCCATGATTAATTTGGACGAGACATCCTGTTGGTCTTACCCCGAGCTTCTTTTTTTCGTTTGTCTCCTTTGTTTTCAAGAAAAAGAAATAGAAACAGTTTTAAGGCTATTCATGATGCGCATTTTCAACTTTGGTACTGTTTTTTTTAACAGGCGATGTCGGGTGCTGATACCTTCCCCACTCGTAACCGACTCCCGAACTTGAATCTCACCTTTTTTTTACCAATGCTTTGTTAAAGTTTTTTCCAATGTTTTTCCTATGGATAAAAACGTTGGTGGCGACTCCCTGTTCTAAATTATTTCTATTTTTGCTACGTCGACGCGATCTCGGTTGCGACAGATGGCGACTCCACTGGGGACATACTTGAGAGTCAGGCCATTTAGGTTGAAAGCGCATGTTTTTCTTATATATCCTTTTGTTTGTTTTAATTTCTTCTTTTGTTTTATCTTTGTTGATAACTGTATATGCTTGCTTTTAATTCCAGTTATGTTTTGTCGTTTATATACTATTAATATTTATGCATGATTATTGAGCCCTAGGGTAGATGACTCTGTGTTAATTTTTTGTATAATTGTTGAACCCTAGGGTAGACGACTTTATTGTTGTTGTCTCGTGTTTGTTCACTGTGCAGGATAGGGTAAGGTACAGGTATTGAATTCCCTGTCACACACTACACTCATATTTTTTGCACACACTTATGAATGGCGCCCTATACCCGGGCCCCAAATGAAACTTAAGTTAGGAGGGGTTGGTAGCGGTGTCCTTTGGGATGTACTTCCCATCCGACGATCGTAAGAACCCTAACTAGAGTTCGACCTTTCATGATGTACGCACCTAGTAGATTCCCTACTGTTGTGACCACATCATGAGTAGGATCTTGGCTCTAGTAACCTTTTAGAAGTTTAGTGCAGGCCACCCAATGTGAGGAGTCACTCTTAGACAAGCCCTACGACCCAGAAAAGACTTTCAGAAAAACCTGGTTTAGGCCACGAAAAGGCAGACTTTACTTTACCTTACGCCATTCTTGCTTTCCCTTTTTTTATCTAAATGGATGAGCCACCTACCCGTCAAAAGATCACTTAGTTTCAAAAAAAATAACTCGCTTTTCTAAAAAAGACTAGAAATCTTTTAACGGGTAGGTAGTTCCCTCTTCTTCGTGTATTTCTGAGGCTTGGGTCGTAGATTTTCCCAGTCGCCGAGACAAAAATAAAAAGAAAAGAATAATTTCATTTCCCTTCAAATCGGGCATTTACGACAATTAGAAAATCTAGGATCCACATGACTTTAGTGTGGCACGAGTTTTGCAGATCACTACTTCTTGAAGCAAAAATGTTTTTCAGTAAATTGGTAAGGAAGTAACAGTTTGCCAAAACATGGCTATAATTGATTTCTTCTTCTTTGTTTTCACAGGGAACTATTCGGGATTTGGTGCACACCTCTGAGCAAGTATGGAAATTAATATGGAACAGGAAAATTGTGGTACAGATATGACAGAATTAAGGAAAATACTTCATGTTAAGGCCAAGAAGGTTGATACGGTTAGTCTACAGGCAATGGGGAAGAAATTAAACCTGACTCAGAAGATGGCCTTTACAAGAAAGTACGGAAAGATTTTAAAGCTCTTGGAGGTTGAAATACAAACTAAGGCTATCACAGCCTTGGCGCAGTTCTACGACCCACCTCTCAGATGTTTTACATTCAGAGACTTTTAGTTGGCCCCGTCCATAGAGGAGTTTGAACAAATATTGGGGATGCCTTTGGAAGGACAAATTCCTTACCTCCATCTCGATCATCATGCAACCATCACTTCAGTCGCCCGTATTTTGAGAATCCGTCCTGAGATATTGAAAAATGTGTAGATGAATAGAAATTAAATTCCTGGGTTTGCTCGAGAATTTCTCGAGAAACACATGCATATCTTGGCAGATAAAGAAGAGTGGGAGGCTTTCATAGACACTTTAGCCATTACTATCTACAGGGTTGTCTTGTTCCCTAATCTGGACAACTACGTGAATTATGATGCTATCGCCGTCTTCCTAGCTCGTAAACACAGGCTGGAGAATACCGTCACAGCCGTATTGGCCAATGTGTACTGCACTATGGATTTCTGCTATACACAAGGTGGGAAAAGAATTATCTGCTGTCTACATGTCCTGCATGTATGGTTCGTGTCTCATGCTTTCCATCAAATTTGTAAGGCCGAATGTCCTATTTCTGATTTAAAATTGTGTCAATTGGCAATAAAAAATGGACGCGAATGGGCCAACCATCTTATAGGGCTCACAGCCGAGAGAGTCAGATGGTATCCCCAATGGTTAGAAGTTGAGTCGATCATCTATCGTTCTGGAAGTTATCCAAATGTTCCTCTCATTGGCACACAAGGGTGTATCAACTACAATCCTGTTATAGCCAAACGTCAGTTGGCTTATCCTTTGCTTGGGCCACCGGACGAAGAATTGCTCACTCCTCTCGTTTTGTACTATGCAAAAGGGAACTATATGTCTACTGTTCGGGATATAGCAAACGCATGGAAAAGAGTTTCCAAGATGGGTAAAGAATTAGGGGCACGAAGCCATGCTGTGGGAGAAAAATATCAAGAATAGGTCCTGAATAGGGTCTCCATTGTTAAATTACCCTTCAGGAGTCCCTCGTATCAATCTACAAGCACTTCCACTCCACCATTTATCGTGGAAGACAAAGCAACCCAAGCTTTGAAGGCCAAGATAGGAAAGTTGACAGCTAAGAATCAAAGGCTGGAAGAAGACATACTAAAATATCAACAAGAATGCACACTCCAAAAGAGGGAAAATTTGGAGAACAAGCAGCCCATGGATGAGATTCAGAAAAATAGAAGATTGAAGAAGACTATAGGGTGAAGCAAGATCAGTGTCTCCAGGTGGCTAATTCTCAACTGAAAATGAAAAGCAAGCAAAGCGACACCATCCTGGCTGAGAAGCATTTCCTAAAAGATCTGCTGACGCAATCAAAGGAAAATGAAAGGGAGACTTTGGTGCAGAAGGAGTTGCTGCAATCCTAAGTCCATAGATTGGAGCAACAGCTTGGCGAGGTAATAAGAGCCTGTGAGCAGGAAATAAATGATGAATGAAGAAATGCCATAAATACAGAGCAACATTATCAAGAGGCCACACACCTTTTAGAAGCTGAATTGGCTCGACAAGATGGGATCATTCGTTCATGGATGGATCACTTCGCTAATCTAGCCTACTTGGTCAATGGAGTTCTGGAGGATCTTCCACTATTGTTGAAACAAGCTGAAGGCATGGCTAACCCTCTCACTACTCCGAAGGAGATTTCAACATTTCTGAATTATTGTCATGAAATAATTTGTAAAATAAGGGCTATGATTGCCCAAGCCAGGAACGGCTAAAAAATGTTGTAATCAAACCTCTACGGTGACATTGTATCTTTATGGGAGTATGAAATGATGAAGTATTTTGCCTCCACAATTGTCTCATGTTAGTTTTCGTTTTACTGCTTTACTTAGTACTTTTGAATGTGACGTTCTGAGGAACAATCAGAGGGCACGCACTGAATCTCGAATCCCTTCCCGCGTAACATCTTTCTTTCTTTTATCGTTTCTATTAACCGTTTATCTTCTTTTTGCTAACAAATCTCCATGTTCCTTTAGACATTACGGGTAAACATCTTTACGAGACCAGGCTCAGAAAGAAACTCATGGTCGAAATAGAATAAGAAAATGAGAGTTTGAGAGCCGAGCTCAGTCAATTGAAGGAACAAATGGCTGAGATGGCCAAGCTTTTGGAAAAGAGGGTCACGGAAAGGGGTTCCTCCACTGGTGTTGAAGACGCCAGACAGCAACCACCTACTCCACGAAACTCTCCTGGTCTAGTTAGGGAACAACGCCCTAATCCTACGACACCTCCCCTCACCTTTCATATTAAAAGGCCAAACCCCGCATACCTTCATAGATGCAGATGTCAATGCTATCCCCTTCCCATTATATGGTTTACCTCCGGGATATTTTCCTCCTCTTCACACCAACCCGCAAACAGACCCGAACCACCAAGATCCTTACCCTGTTCAACCAAACATACCACCCTATCATGAATTCTGTACAACCCAAGGTCAAACACAACCCGTCCAAGCCTATGTTACACAGCCTGCCTACGCGACCCAAACCACTACCCAACCACAGGTCTTTGTAGACCCAGTAAACCCCTCTTATATAGCTACGCATGTACAACAACCTTATGGGCACACAGATCCTCGTGTCGCTACTGGTCCCAGTGGCACTGTAACCATCCAAGAAGGAAGGATAGGGGTCCTTGAAAGGAGATTAAGGGCAATGGAAGGATCAGAAGGTTTTGGGTTGGGAAGTGTCGCGAAACTTTGCCTAATCCCGGATGTCATCATCCCTCCTAAATTCAAGGTGCTAGAATTCGACAAATACCGAGGGTTAACTTGCCCAAAGAATCATCTCACCATGTACTATCGAAAAATGGCATCGCACGCATCTAATGACCCATTGCTGATCCATTGCTTCCAAGATAGCTTGGCTGGGGCCGCCCTTAATGGTACACTCACCTCGAACGGTCTTGTATACACTGCTGGAAAAACCTGGCTGATGCTTTCATGAAGCAATACAAATACAACTTGGACATGGCACCAGATAGGGTACAATTACAAAACATGATGAAAAAGGAGGCTGAGACATTCAAAGAATACGTGCAACATTGGCGCGAAGTGGCCACACAGGTCGACCCTCCCTTATCGGTAAAAGAAGTAGTTTCCATGTTCATCGATACGCTCCAATTTCCCTTCTATGATAGGATGATTGGGAGCGTTTCATCTCATTTCTCTGATATCGTTACTATCGGAGAAAGAATAGAGAACGGAATAAGAACTAGAAAGATTATCCGAGGCCCGTCTAGGGCAGGCACAGTAAAGAGACCAACGACAGGGGAAGGCAGAAGAAGAGATGGAGAAACTAACGCCGTCTCTCACGACCAAAGGAGAAACCAAATGAGGCCATTTACCCCTGTCATATTTCCACCGGCCCATCCACAAATGTCATACCCATGCGTAGCTGCAGCTCAAAATCCAAATCCACCTCACTTCCGTCCACCTGTTATACGAGCACCAACACCACCACAAGCATCTTACCAACCGCCACAAGTAAACTAACCACCAAATCCAAACTCAAGAAGGCTGAACAACGACCGTACCCAGATACAGTTCAATCCCATCCTTATGACCTATACTGAGCTCCTACCTCACCTCATTAAAAATACTTTAGTAGTGCCCTGTCCTCTGAGACCAATTCAACCGCCTTACCCTAGGGGATACAATCCGAATGTGCGGTGTGATTACTACGTTGGTGCACCGGGGCATTCCATAGAGAATTTCCTGGCTTTGAAGTTTAAAGTGAGGGATCTAATCAGGGCCGACTAGATAAGCTTTTGTTTTTCGTGAGGGGAGCCCAAATGTATCAACCAACCCTTTGCCCAACCACGGAGGGGCAGGAGTCAATGCTGTCGAGGAAGATGAAGAATGTATTTTGGAAGTTTGTGACATAAAAATGCCTTTGGAAATAATCCACTCCCACCTGCTTGAGAGGGGGTTAGTAGAAGGCTCATGGGATGAAGAGTGCAATAATGACCGATCTGTGAAGCGACAAGGCTTCCGAAAAACTCTTCAAGAACTTATGGACAGCCATACTGTAGAGGTTTGCAGGCGCCGTGGAGGCAGAGTAAACATGATACAAGAACAGACCAGGATACAAGCTCCAAAGCCCATGGTCATATTTTACAACAAAAATGCACTGGCGGCTCCAGCTCTTGCCAAAACTGTCATTATAGTGCAAGCACCAACCCCGTTCCCTTTCAAGGATTCTCGAGCCGTACCATGGAAGTACAGTATAGAGGTAATCGTTACTAGCTCCAAGGCGATTGATTCTATGCCATCATCCTCTGTTACAAATATTGCCGGGGTCGGAGGCATGACTCGAAGTGGAAAGGTATATGCTCCTCCGGAGTCGAAACTTGACAAAGCTGCTGGGGAGATCAAGGCAGGAAAGGAAGGGATTACCGGCGAGGCAAAGAAGGATGTAACTGAGGAAGAGGCCCAAGAGTTTTTAAAATTCATTCGCCACAGTGAATATCAGGTGTTGGATCAATTAAACCACACCCCGGCCAAAATTTCTTTGTTGTCCTTGTTGATGAGTTCCGAACCACACCGGAACACATTAATGAAAGTGTTAAGTGAGGCACATGTCAAGCATGACTTGTCTGTTGATAAATTTAAAGGCATAGTGAGGCACATAGTCTCTAATAATTATTTGACCTTTACGAATGACACGGTACCCACGGAAGGAAGAGGGCACAACAAAGCCCTTCATATTTCCATGAAGTATCGCGACCATATCTTGGCAAAGGTACTTATCGATAATGGCTCATCCCTCAACGTGATACCAAAGTCTACATTAGCAAAGTTGCCTTTCGATGGGACCTACATGAGACCAAGTTCCATGATGGTGCGGGCTTTTGACGGGACTCACTGGGAGGTCATGGGGGAGATTGAACTGCCAATACAAGTTGGGCCATGCACCTTTCAAGTTCTCTTTCAAGTCATGGATATCACACCCGCCTACAGTTGTTTGCTAAGACGGCCGTGGATCCATTCGGCTGGGGTTATCCCCTCTACGCTGCATCAGAAACTGAAATTTGTCATCGATAACAAATTAGTGATTGTTTCCGGGGAAGAAGACCTCTTGGCCAGCAAGCCTGTCACCACCTCGTACATCGAAGCAGCTGAGGAAGCTCTTGAGACCTCATTCCAGGCTTTGGAGATAGCCAATGTAACTCACGTAATGAAAAGCTTTGCAAGGACATCCTTCCCGAATATGCCTCTAGCGGTGGCAAGAGCAATGCTACGGGAAGGATACGAGTTAGGGAAAGGGCTGGGGCGAGAGTTGGAAGGAAGAGTCCAACCTGTGTGCCTCCCAAAAAACAAGGATAGATATAGCCTGGGATACCGACCCACGACCGCTGATAGAAAAAGAGTAGGGGAAGCAAGAAGTGAAAGAAGGATTGCTCGTCTTACTGGTCAAGAATTCAACACCGCAGGAATCCCTATTTGTGACCTTTACTAGAGCTTTCGGAGCGTAGGGATAATGCCTCCCGGTCATGTGGCCATGATCGAAGATGATCTCAACAGTAACGCTGGGTTTATGTATGCTTGCTCACCAAATCAGGAGCTGAATAACTAGGAGATCATGGAGTTCCCCACGACTCTAAACGTTTTGTCAAAGTAATAATATTTTTTATGACTTGTTGGTCCCTCTACCATGCCTAAGGCTTTGGGACCTCTTTTTGTAATAAAGGCAAAAACTTGTTTGTTTGTTTGGTTAATGAACACTGTCGGATTCTAATATCTTATTTTGCTTGATATCCTTTTACTTAGGCCTTTCAGTTGCTCGTTTTCTTTTTCATTCGCTATAATACAATAAAATGCAGATCCAAAAGTGATTCCTCTGAGAGTAATAAGAACTCGGTTTTGTTTCACGATTCTGATTATCCAAATGATTATGCCACGAAGAAAGTAAGGAAGACTTTAAACCTTCGCCCAAGTTGACAAGGTTATTGGAGCAGGAGGATAAGGAAATTCAACCCCATCAGGAAAAGGTTGAAACCATTAACCTGGGGAACGAAGGAGAGGTTAAGAAGGTCAAGATTGGCACCTTCCTAAGAAAAGAGCGGTGAGAAGAACTGATTAAGCTGCTCAGGGAGTTTCAGGACATTTTTGCATGGTCATATCAAGATATGCCAGGGTTAGATAACAACATTATGGAACACAGGTTACCTTTAAAGCCAGAATGTCTGCCGATCAAACAGAAGCTGCGACGAATGAAACCAGAAATGCTCCTTAAGATTAAAGGCGAAGTTAAGAAGCAGTTTGATGTTGGTTTCCTAGCCGTAGCTAAATATCCTCAATGGGTAGCAAACATAGTTCCTGTTCCGAAGAAAGACGGGAAAGTGAGGATGTGTGTGGACTACCGAGACTTGAATCAGGCCAGCTCTAAAGATGACTTTCCCCTACCACAGATCGACGTATTAGTCGACAATACGGCTCAACACTCTATCTTCTCATTTATGGATGGATTTTCAGGATATAATCAGATCAAGATGGCACCTGAAGATATGGAGAAGACCGCGTTTATCACTCTGTGGGGCACTTTTTGCTACAAAGTGATGTCCTTCGGATTGAAAAATGCTGGAGCAACCTATCAAAAGGCAATGATGACTCTCTTCCACGACATAATGCACACAGAGATAAAAGTCTATGTGGATGATATTATTGCTAAGTCCAGGTCAGAGGAAGGACACATTACTGATCTGAGAAAGCTCTTCGAACGATTAAGGAAATTTAAGCTTAGATTGAATCCGACCAAGTGCACCTTTGGTGTAAAATCTGGCAAACTATTAGGATTCATTGTAAGCGAAAAAGGGATAGAGGTTGATCCTGACAAGGTCAAGGCGATCCTGGAAATACCTCCTCCTCGTACGGAAAAGGAAGTTCGAGGGTTTCTAGGAAGGTTGAACTATATTGCCCGATTCATTTCCCAAATGATAGCAACCTGTGAGCCGATTTTCAAGTTGCTCCGTAAAAACCAACCCGGGCAATGGAATAAGGATTGCCAAATAGCATTCGAAAAAATAAAATAGTACTTGTTAGAGCCGCTAATCTTGGTGCCATCAATTCCTGGGAAACCACTGATCTTATATTTGACCATGCTGAACGAATCCATGGGATGCGTATTAGGTCAACATGATGAAACTGGGAAGAAGGAGCGTGCCATTTATTATTTGAGCAAGAAATTCACCGAATGCGAAATGAGATATTCCTCCCTCGAAAGGATATACTGTGCGTTAGCTTGGGTTGCCCGACGTTTACGGCAATATATGCTATGTCACACTACATGGTTAGTGTCTAAAATAGACCCCATCAAATACATCTTTGAAAAGCCTGCTTTGACCGGAAGAATCGTTTGTTGGAAAGTGCTACTAACGGAATATGACATAACATATGTGACCCAAAAGGCCATAAAAGGGAGTACGCTAGCAGACTACTTGGCACATCAACCAGTTAGCAGTTACCAACCGATGCAGCATGAATTCCCGGATGAAGATATTTTAGCCCTTTTCAAAGAAGAAGATGGTCGTGGAAATAAATGGACTATGAGATTTGATGGAGCTTCTAACACACTGGGGCATGGAATTGGGGTCATCTTAATCTTACCTGACAAAGAGTTCATTCCCATTTACGCTCGGCTATGTTTTGATTATACCAACAATGTTGTTGAGTATGAGGCATGCTCTTTGGGAATACAAGCAACTCTGAATGAAGGAATAAAATCTCTGGAAGTTTATAGAGACTCTACTTTGGTTATCCACCAATTGAGAGGTGAGTAGGAAACTAGAGACAACAAACTAGTTTCCTATCACGCTCACATCAAAGAAATGATCAAAGAATTTGATGAAATTACTTTCCATCACATTCTCCGGGATAACAACCAAATGGATGATGCCTTGGCCACTCTAGCTTCAATGTTTGAGGTCAGCAGTGAGTATGAGGTGCCTCTCATCGAAGTGAAGAAACAACAAGAACCTGCACATTGCCAGGTCATATAAGGAGAACCCGATAGTAAGCCTTAGTATCATGACATCAAAAGATACCTCCAATACCAAGAATATCCTAAGGATGTCACAGATAATGAAAAAAGAACCCTGAGAAGGCTTGCTATGGGTTATCTCTTGAGTGGCAACATTCTATACAAGCGAAACTATAATTCTATCCTCCTCCGGTGTGTTGACACCGTCGAGGTAAATCAAATCATGAGAGATATCCATGATAGATCTTTTAGAACTCACACAAACGGTCACGCCATGTCAAGAGAGATCTTAAGGACCGGATATTATTGGATGACCATGGAAGTAGATTGTTTCACTTATGTGCGGAAGTGTCATAAATGTCAGATATATGTTGATCACATTCATGCACCCCCTTCATCCCTAAACGTCTTGTTGGCACCATGGCCCTTTTCAATGTGGGGCATGGATGTTATTGGGCCCATTGAGCCAAAAGCCTCAAACGCTCATCATTTCATCTTGGTTGCCATTGATTACTTCATAAGTGGGTGGAAGCAGCTTCGTACGTTAATGTGACTAAGAATGTCTTTGTCAAATTCATTAAGAAGGAGTTGATTTGTCGATATGGTTTACCAAATCAAATCATTACCAACAATGGCACAAATTTAAACAACAAGATAATGAAGGAGCTGTGTGAAGATTTCAAAATCTCTCACCATAATTCCTCCTCGTATCGGCCGAAAATGAATGGAGCAGTCAAAGCGGCCAACAATAACATCAAGAAGATAATGCAAAAGATGGTGGTGACTTATAAAGATTGGAGTGAAATGCTCCCTTTTGCTTTGCACGGATACCGGACCTTGGTTGGAACCTCGACTGGAGCAACCCCGTTCTCTTTGGTCTATGGAATGGAAGCAGTACTCCCTTTTAAAGTGGAGATCCCATCCCTCCGTGTAATAATGGAGACAAAACTGGAAGAAGCCGAATGGGTCCAAGCCAAGTACGACCAATTGAACTTAATTGACAGAAAGAGGTTAACTGTCCTCTGCCATGGACAGTTGTATCAAAAACACATGAAGCGAGCATATGAAAAGAAAGTGCGACCCCGACAGTTCCGGGAAGGAGACTTGGTCCTTAAGAAGATTTTGCCAATCCAAAGAGACGATCAGGGCAAATGGACGCCTAATTATGAGGGTCTCTATGTTGTGAAAAAGGCTTACTCCGGAGGAGCTCTAACCCTCACCAACATGGATGGAGAGGATCTGCCAATGCCTGTAAACACAGATGCAGTGAAAAAATACTATGCCTAAAAAAAAGGGCGCTTGCTAGGTTGAAAACCTGAAAAGGAGGTCTAGGCAAAAGTCAGAGCTACTTGGTTGGTCGAAAACCCGAAAGGGCAACATAGGCAAAAATTAGAGCAACTCGGCTAGCCAAAAAAAAACCTGAAATGGCGGCTTAGGCAAAGTCATAATCTAAACTCCTTGCACAATGACTTAGGTTCCCCAAGCAGAAAATGCAAGACCTAACTGGGGCATATGGATCATCGTCGAATTGCATTCTCGGAGGAAGAGTCAGAAGGTGAACATGAAGTCGTGATAGGGGGTCAAGATTCTTATCGCTCTCAGGAAGTCGCTGGAAGATCTATGAGCCTCCCCTTTTCCACTTGTCTTTAATCTCTTGCACTTTATTCTATTCGTTCCATCTGTTTTACATTGCTTTCATTACCACTGTACATGCTTGATATCCATAAATAAAATTTACCCTTCTATCTGTACATGTTC
Organism: Clitoria ternatea; assembly: GCA_037962975.1. Classification (NCBI taxonomy): domain Eukaryota; kingdom Viridiplantae; phylum Streptophyta; class Magnoliopsida; order Fabales; family Fabaceae; genus Clitoria; species Clitoria ternatea. Next base: position 55,459,975 of record CM075671.1, read on the forward strand.
ATTACTAAGTTTTATAAACAAACAAGTGTTCCTAAAAAGTTTTAAAAAAAGTGGAAATGATAAAACGTAGAGTCGTAAGGAACAAAATGCTCTCAACACCTTACCTTGCTTCTGGCAAGCATAACCAACCCTGCTAGGCATTTACCGAGGTTGGAAGTTGCTTCTATTTCATCCATGAGTTATCTCGGGGCCCGTCTCCAAGGAAGTTCACCTGAAAATGTCAATTTGTTTACCTTTGTACTACTCACCTTCTTTTTAAAGGTTGGCAAAGATCCTCGATCCAGAAGCGGATGTTCACCAAGATATCTCCCCAGTAAAGCCACAATTCATCACAAAAATGGAACAAATCTAGTGAGCATACAATCTGGGTCAGATCCTTTCTCCCAACGCGGTCACAGCCCTAACCAGACCCAGGATAAGCCCATTTCCCCAAGCAGTCACCTCCTTAATCAGGCATAGGATGAGTCTGTTCTTCCAGCAAAACCACAGTTACTGTAACACCTCAGCCGCTTTTCAGGAATGAACGACTCGCCCCACAGACCAACACAAGACCTTTCTAGTGTGCTTTGTCCTCAATCACACACTTCCCGAGAACTTCCCAGGAGGTCACCTATCCCAGAATTACTCCAAGTTAAGCATGCTTAACTTTGGAGTTCTTAAGTGATAGGCAACCGAAAAGGCTAATGCATTTGTTGGTATAGGTAGTACGAATTCATTTCTTTAAGCTATCCTCGACTGTATAGTCTCATACCTATACAGTCTTTGGATCCCTCTCATTCTGGTATGTATTCGATTCGTTCATGTGTCCCTCCCACTGGAAGCCTGCCAGGAGCCGCTCCTTGTCCGTGCCTATGCATCGGCGATCACTCCCCACACTCAACAGCGCCAGGATGTCACATGCCCACCAGCTTCCGCCTGGTTCGTCCCTGAACCATACCGTACAGGGAAAGGCTAGGCTCTGATACCACTGTAACGCCCCGGCCACTTTTCAGGAATGAACGACTCGCCCCACAGACCAACACAAGACCTTTCTAGTGTGCTTTGTCCTCAATCACACACTTCCTGAGAACTTCCCAGGAGGTCACCCATCCTAGAATTACTCCAAGTTAAGCACGCTTAACTTTGGAGTTCTTAAGTGATAGGCTACCGAAAAGGCTAATGCATTTGTTGGTATAGGTAGTACGAATTCATTTCTTTAAGCTATCCTCGACTGTATAGTCTCATACCTATATAGTCTTTGGATCCCTCTCATTCTGGTATGTATTCGATTTGTTCATATATCCCTCCCACTGGAAGCCTGCCAGGAGCCGCTCCTTGTCCGTGCCCATACACCGACGATCACTCCCCGCACTCAACAGCGCCAGGATGTCACATGAGATTATAGAAACTAAGGATACATTAGAGGAGGCTTAATTACGAGCATTGGGATGAGAGGGTGTGAAAGGGTGCTTCAGGGGACCTGGGGTAGCTCCCTAGTGTCGGGTACTTTCACAATAAAAATTTTCTCAATCTGACTAGTCTCTAAGTGTTTCCATGTCAGTTGAGTTGTTCATATTATTATTATCCAGACTTATGGAACAGTGTAAACTCCTGGTTGGCCCAGTGCAAATTAAAATTTAAGGGACCACATATATAGGTAAGTTATGATGAAGATATTGCATAACATTCATGCATTCATAATTGATTGTGTATGTGATTGTGATTGATATTATTATGTATTGGTTTGTGAAAACCCCTTGGTTCTTATGTCTTAATCGAGATTATTATATTCTGTTTCTCACTCCTTTCTCCGTGTTTTTGTTTCATATATTCTAAATTGATGGTTCAGAGGGAAGGATCGATGAATTTCGGCAGTAGATATAGCACGTACTAGAAAGGGAGCTCGGTATGAATACCGTGGTCCAATGAATTCTCCCCAAACCTGGGGCATTACCCTAAGTTTTTCACACTTGGGGCATTACCCCAAGTCTCTCTTTTTTCAAACTTGGGGCATCACCCCAAACTCTCTACGTTCCCTCTTAAAACCTGGGGCATCACCCCAAGTCCCTCAAAACTTGGGGCATAAGCCCCAATTCTTTTACTTCCAGTCAACCGAGGGTCAACCCCAATTCTTTTATTTCCAATCAACCGAGGGTTAACCCCAATTCTTTTATTTCAGTCAACCGAGGGTTAACCCCAATTCTTTTATTTCCAGTCAACCGAGGGTCAACCCTAATTCTTTTATTTCCAGTCAACCGAGGGTCAACCCGAATTATTTTACTTCCAATCAACCGAGGGTCAACCCCAATTTTTTTATTTCCAGTCAGTCGAGCGTCAACCCCAATTCTTTTATTTCCAGTCAAACGAGGGTCAACCCCAATTCTTTTATTTTCAGTCAACCGAGGGTCAACCCCAATTCTTTTATTTCGAGTCAACCGAGGGTCAACCCCAATTCTTTTACTTCCAATCAACCGAAGGTCAGCCCCAATTCTTTTATTTCCAGTCAGCCAAGGGTCAACCCCAATTCTTTTATTTTCAGTCAACCGAGGGTCAACCCTAATTCTTTTATTACCAGTCAACCAAGGGTTAAACCCAATTCTTTTATTTCCAGTCAACTGAGGGTCAACCCCAATTCTTTTACTTCCAGCCAACCAAGGGTTAACCCCAATTCTTTTACTTCCAATCAACCGAGGGTCAACCCCAATTCTTTTATTTCCAGTCAGCCGAGGGTCAACCCCAATTCTTTTATTTCCAGTCAACCGAAGGTCAACCCCAATTCTTTTATTTACAGTCAATCGAGGGTCAACCCCAATTCTTTTACTTCCAGTCAACTGAGGGTCAACCCCAATTCTTTTATTTCCAGTCAGCCGAGGGTCAACCCCAATTCTTTTATTTCCAGTCAGCCGAAGGTCAACCCTAATTCTTTTATTTCCAGTCAACCGAGGGTTAACCCCAATTCTTTTACTTCCAGTCAGCCGAGGGTCAACCCCAATTCTTTTATTTCCAGTCAACCGAGGGTCAACCCTAATTCTTTTACTTCCAGTCAGCCGAGGGTCAACCCCAATTCTTTTATTTCCAGTCAACAGAGGGTCAACCCCAATTCTTTTACTTCCAGTCAACCGAGGGTCAACCTCAATTTTTTTATTTCCAGTCAACCGAGGGTCAACCCCAATCCTTTTATTTCTAATCAACCGAGAGGTAGCACCCCCAACCTCTTTACTTCCTGTCAACCGAGAGGGAACACCCTCAACCTTTACTTTCCTGTCGACCGAGAGGCAACATCCTCAATCTTTTATCTCCTGTCAGCCAAAGGGCAATACCCAATTAATCATTTCCTGTTGAAAGTGGGGCATCACGTCGATTCTGTTTCCAGGTTTAGAGTTTAAAAAAAGGGTTTATTAGATCCGATGTTAGCACCGGTCTAAAGGAGGATTTTAACCGATATGAGTACTTTCTGCTAGAGTGAATTCAGTGGAGGTAATGCCGGGTTCACGGAAGAAGCAGGAAAACAAGGCCTCTCAAACACCTTCCGAATCAAACTAGGATCAAACTTCGTTTTGAAAAGATGAAATCAGCCCAGGTTTAAAGATACAAGTCGATGTTGATACTTATTTCACATGGGCTAACAAATTCGATGTAAAAAGAACTAAGAATGATGTTACCCTTATTATACCGGTCAAGAATTTAATTCACTTCGTTTGATTTGATCTTGGAACAAAGATGTTACAATGGACGATGTTGTTTCGAGTTGCTTCATCAATTATACATCGGTTCGGAGTTCAATTGCCAGCTTTAATTACAATGGACGATGTTATGTCAAGTTGCTTCATTAATTACACATCGGTTTAGAGTTCAATTTAACTTGCGTTATTGAAGAAAGGTAGAGGCAGATATGTAAAAGAGTCACTTCATTCAAAAAAAAAAAGAGGGTCACTATGGCCTTACAAAATTTTCAAATCCAGAGCCTATCCCGGAACAAGGCGAACAAAAAGAAAACTAATCTATACACTGGTGGTAGGGGAGTCCGGTTCGGCGACGGTGGCTATTCTCTCGGAATCTTCTGACACCGTCCTCAGCTCTATACTTTGGCCCTCAGGGAGAGGCAGAGGTTCGTAAGGAACATCCTCAGGTTCCACTACTTGACCCTGGTCCATAGCATATAGGTGTCCACCATGAAATTCATAGTAAACACCTATGCCATTCAAGTTGAGCTGCACAACAGAGTTCCGATGTACAATTTGACGAACGACGGTGCTGAAAGCGATGTTGGCGAGCTCCGAAAAAGCAGCCATTTCCTCCTCCCTCTCCTGTTGCTCTCGAAGTCGAGCCTCCTTCACAGTTGCAACCTCGGCTGCAAGCTCTTCATTTTTCTTCTCTACATCGGCCCGTCCAGCAAGGGCTTCATCCAGTTTTGCTTGAAGAGCTTGAAGGGCATCCTTCGCGGCCTTTTGTTTGACCTCAGCCTCCTTTGCCCTATCAGCAGTTGAATTGTACGCCGCTGTGAGTTCGGCCATATCCTCCTCCCTCTTGGCCAAAACTGTCTGGGCCTCCACTCTTTGGGCTTCAGCCTCCTTCATCCGGTCTAGGAATTGTTTAGCCTCGACACTGGAACAGTAAGACTGCCCTAAAGAGTGAAGGACCCCAGCAGCCTCGATCAGGTTAAAGATTGCTCCCTTGGTAGCACTCCTCACCTCAGAAGCAGGAAGATCCTTCTTGAGCTTGAAGGGGACTTGGAACCGCACTGGTGTATCCTCGATGTAATCTAAAAACTCTGAAATGTTAGAGTTGCAGTGGGGGTCGTTAGGGTCGGCTGGCTGAGTCCGGTCAAGAACGTTATTTACATCATCAGCCTCCTCCTCTTCACGTTGGGCCTCTACCCCGGTCTCTGCCCTTTGGTACTTATGTTTCTTGCCCTTGGAACTTTGGCCGGAATGGTGATGCTTCTTACCCTTATCCTGGGCCCTATTCTCCGGAGCCAGAGCCAAGTCACCAACTTTGTCAGCCGGTATGCTGACAACTTTGGCCGCTGTCTGCTTTGGAGTGACCTTATTCTCCGCATCAGTAGTAGCAACATTCCTGGCCTCGGCTTACTCCCTGAGCTTCTTCAAAATGTCTATCCGAGCCATTTCGCTTGAAAAGAAGAAAGAACCGTTGTTAACACCGGTAAAGATGATGTAAAAAAATAAAAAAAACAAAACCTACTCAGATAGCCATCCCGGCGAGACTTCTCCCCCTGGAGGGTTTTACAGGAAATCTTGGAGAAGGTGGAGTAAGCCTTCAGGGCGTCCAGCACCTTTTTGGACTCCGTCGACAAAATACTCTCACTGACGGAGTAGGCGTTACTGGTTAGGAGGAAATGCTTATGAGTCCAGCCGGTGTAGAACTTCCTAGAAAAATCAGAATTCTCCCAGAACACCGCTTTCCTGGGTTGACCTCAACCTTGACATAAGTGTGTCTGAAGCTCACCCCGTCTGTCTTGGCCAATTCAGTGAAGCTTTCGAAGTTCACCACCTTGGCGTCACACCGGAGATTGATGAAACTGAGGCCACCACCTTGGTTACCCCGGCGCATCACCCTGCAGTAAGTAAAGAAGAGCGCCACGATGGGGACGAAGTGGAAGTATTCCCCCAACACCTTCAAAGCTTTCACCAAACCCCAGCCGTTGGGATGAAGTTGGCTGGGAGAACAGTCCAGGAACCGGAGTACGCCCATCTCGAACTCCGTCAAGGGGAAGTGGATGCCAACCTTAGAGAATAATATCTCATTCATGAAGAGATATCTGGACCCAGCTGATGGCAGATGCGCTCCGAGGTCAGTGGGCACAGAACGGTAAAGAAATCTTCGTACTCCTCGCCAGCGTGGACGACGACGTCTTTAATAATCACATCGGTGACATCTTCAGCGTAGCGGGAGACGATGTTCCGCGGCTCATCATGAACCCAAAAGTAAGGATCCTTGGCCTTTTCAGCGAGCCAGTTGATCCGGTGTGCAAGGACATTGGTTTCGATGGTATTTGTCTCAACAACAGGGATACCGGTAGCAGAGTCTCCATCGGAAGCCATGTGGACGGTGTGGCAGAGAAAGGGAATACAACTATAAAATACCACATCGTCAGATAAATAAAGACCGGCACTACTGCCACATTTACTAGCAGAGCCTAAGATAAAAGATGAGGATGATGTATGGGTGCCAGACGATATGTCTAGCTCCCTCGTTTCCCATAAGGGCAGTATGGAGAAATGATGTCCCGAAAGTCTTGGCCGATGTGAAACCCCAAAGATAGCTTCACCTTGGCGACGCTGACTGTGAACACCTATTTTTGTCCGGTGATATATATTAAAAAAAAAAAAAGAAAAGAAAAAAAAAAGAAGAAAAAAAAAAAAGAGTTTTTTGTCCTAGAGTCCGGAGTCAATGTCGACTGCATTAACCGGGGTCCTAGCACGGTTTCATGACCGGTGTTACCTCATTAGTTCTAAGCTCGTACAGCCTCAGTGGAGTACGGTATTTTACACCTCAGTTCGAAGGGAATCCGAGGTTCTTCAAGGTTAAAACTGATGTGTTAATCCGTACTTGAACTTCAAGACACACCGGAGGTACACCTGATGTGTTAATCCGTACTTGAACTTCAAGACACACCGGAGGTACACCTGCAGGAGATTCCCCAATGCTTAATATTTAACCGAGGTGAAGAGAAATGTCTATAGTTGACCAATGATTTCAGACCCCGGTTATGACTTACCAGTTCTCGTTGGTGACGCGGTACAGTGCTTAGAACCCCGCCCAGTCCAGATTGCCATCCCGGATCATATTAAAAAAAAATAATATTAAAATTGCATAGTGACCGTTGGAATAGTAACCCTTCCCCATCTCTATAAATACCCAATCCCTCTTCATTTCCTATCACACCTCTCATTTCATCAATTCTCTTCATTTCTCTCAAGCAATGACTGATAGATGCCGAAGCCAAGAGGAAAGAATAAGGGAGGGAAGACGATGTTTTGTGACTACCTTTTTACTCCTTATAGTGTGGGTAGTAATTTATATTTATTGGATATTTTATATATTTTCATATATGTAATAAATAATTTATGTTTCCATTTGTACCTTTAAATAAAAGGCCAAAAAAAAAATAAATGGGCAAAAAAAAAAAAAAAAAAAACATAAAAAAAAAATCAGAAAAAAATTCAAAAAAAAAAAAACGAAAAAAAAAAAAAATAATAATAAAAAGGGCCAAAAAAGAAAAAAGAAAAAAGAAAAAAAAAGGGCCCAAACAAAAAAAAAACAAAATAAAAAAAAAAAAAGAAAAAAGCCCAAAAAAAAAAAAAAAGAGAGATATGGGCCCAAAAAAAAAAGGTCCAAAAAAAAAAAGTTAAAAAAAAAAAAAACGAAAATTAAAAAAAAAAAAGAAAAAAAAAAAAAGAAAAAATCAGAAAAGAAGTGACGGTGGTTTTAGTGGTGGGCCCCGGTTTGGTTGGATAATTGGAGAAAATTGAGGAAATTGATATGGAATTTGGACAAATTGGAAAAGTAGGAAAGTGATGTCTTTTAGGGAGGATCCAATGCCAATTTTCTTCTATAAATAGAAGGTGATATTGAGGCATTTTGGAGGAAGAAGAAAAAAAGGAGGGGAAAGAGTGTTAAATTTTTGTGAGAATTTTTAGAAGTTTTGGTTTTCAAAAATTACTTTGTGTAATTCTAGTTAGGAAAATGAGTGCACCACTCTTGTTTGTCTTAGTATGTGAGTTTTTATGAGCTAAAATACTGTCTAAGTGTTGTAACCGGTATCCAAATACCTTCAAATCAAGTCCAAACAAAGCCAAAAGCAAAGGAAATCTACACAAAATTGATTTCCCGACTTCCGTTCTAGTTTCTCTGTAATTGATCTTGTACCAAGGTATTTTTTATTAATACAAAGTTGTTTATTTATATTTATTTATTCGTCTTATTTAATTGTTATTTATTTTTCTGCACTTTTATTTTTCTTTATTTATATTCAAGCACTTTATTTTCCTGCACTTTATTTTTCTGCAGTTATTTATCTGTTTATTTATTTTTATGCATCTCCATCTTTATTTATTTATTTGTACCTTTATTTTTCCTTATTTATTTATTTATTTATTTTACACTTTTATTCCTCTTTATTTACTTTTCTGCACTTTTATTATTGTTAATTTATTTTTCCGCACTTTATTTATCCGCACTTTATATTTCTGCAATTATTAGTTCATTTTTTTTTATTTTTTACATTTTTATCTTTATTTATTTATTTTTATGCCCTTTTATTTTATTTATTTACTTTCCCGTCTCTTTATTTTTGTTATTTACTTTTCTGCCCTTTATTTTTATGTATTTATTTTTCTGCCCCTTTATTTTTGTTATTTACATTTCTGCCCCTTTATTTCCATGTATTTACTTTTTAGCCCCTTTATTTTGATTATTTACATTTTTGCCCCTTTATTTTTGTTATTTACATTTCTACCCCTTTATTTTTATATATTTACTTTTCTACCCCTTTATTTTTGTTATTTACATTTCTACCCCTTTATTTCCATGTATTTACTTTTTAGCCCTTTTATTTTGGTTATTTACATTTCTGCCCCTTTATTTTTATTATTTACATTTTTGCCCCTTTATTTTTGTTATTTATATCTCTGCCCCTTTATTTTCATGTATTTGCTTTCCTGTCCCTTTATTTTTCTTATTTACTTTTCTGCTGCTTTATTTTTGTTATTTACTTTTTTGTTCCTTTATTTTTTATTATTTATTTTTCTGCCCCTTTATTTTATGTATTTATTTTTTTTTCTGCTCTTTTATTTTTATGTATTTATTGTTATGTCTATTTATTTTTATTTTTATTTTTTTGAACTTTTCATTTATTTTTTTTTCTACCTTTATTTTTTTTTTTATTTTATTATTATTATTTATTCTCTATACTTTTTATTTTTAGTTATTTATCTTTTTGCTTTTATCTTTCTACACTTTCTATTTATTTATTTACGTTTGACCATTTTAATAGTTTATAAATATGTTATATATATACATAATTATCCATTTTTATTATGGTCATGATTTCTTATTATTTTCTCTTAGTAACCTTTTAATAATTAAGAAGATATTATTTTCATAAAAAAATAAAAAAAATCAAGACTAATAAATAGTGTGTTATTTATTCATTCATTTTTCTCTTAAATTTAAGATGAGATTAATTTAGATGAGACATCTTATTAATCTTATTTTCTTAAAAGATAATTAAATAATATTCCGTGTCAATTTTAATTAATTAAGTGTATTATATTTCTTTATCTTCATGTTGATGTGTTTAATTTTATTTTATTTTTTCTCTTATCTTTATTTATTTATTTATTTATTTGTTTTGAACTTTATATTTCTCAATAAAAATCAATTTTTTTTACTAGAAAATAAGTAAGACAAGACGTCTTATTGTTTTTTTATCTTTTTATTTTTATGGTCTTTTAATCATTTGTTTATTTATTTTCTTAGAACTAAAAAACAACAAACTTAGGAGATGTATTTTTTTTTACTATCTTTGTTTTATTCATATTTATATATTTTTTTATTGTGTATATTATTTATGATTGTTTTATGAAGGATGAAATATTTGATAATCATTTTTTAAATTATACATGATCAATTTGGGTAACCGTTTTTTACGGACAGTGTGGGGTGCTAATACCTTCCCCTCCTGTAATTCGACTCCCGGACTAAACAGAATCTCATTTTTTTTAAAACAAAAAAACCAGTGCTATTTAAAGGTTTTCCTAATATTTTCCTTAATAAATATTGGTGGCGACTCCTTGAACCCTTTATTTTTTAGGCTTCTCAAGAGCCTCACTTCAATGTCGTTTCAATTTTCTTTTATTTGTCTTTAACCAGTCCGCGTCGTGCGCCGGGACCCCGGTCGCGACAGATGGCGACTCCACTGGGGATATTTTGAGAGTCAAGCCCGTTAAATTGATCTTGTGTATTTTGTTGATTGTTAATTATTTCATCCTTTATATTTATTTGTTATGTTATTCTTGTTATTTATCTAGTCTTCCGTTAATTTTAGATTTTATACTTTTTTTTTTTTTACTTCTTTATTGCCTTAATTTAGAACCTTAGGGTAGAAGACATGTGATATTTATTTTGCTTTATGTTTGTTCATTGTGAAGAATGGGTAAAAATCCAGGTATGAATGCCCCACACACTTCACATTCACCATAATGCACACACTATTAGAAGGGACCCTATTCCCGGGCCCCGCAAAAGACATAGGCTAGGGGAGATTATTAGCGGTGTCATTTAGGACGAGACGTCCTACCATGATTCGCGTGAAAATCTCAGCCGGGGTGTTATCTTAGTTATGATGTCCGCACTAAGTAGGATTCCCTACTTTTTGCATAAGACTCATAGCTAAAGATCAGAGCTCCGGTGACCTTCTTAGAACCAATTAGAACAATTACCTTTTGAAGAAACACGATTAAATAGCCTTAGAGCCAATTAGGTGGTTACCTTGTCTAAGACACAATTGGGCAAACATTCCTTTTATCTTTTATTCATTTGCACAAAGTTTTTTTTAAAAAAAAAAATCATCAAAAATGTATATTTTCTATACTCAAGTCATGATAAATACTATCACTCTTATGTGAAGATATTTATCAAACTGTTTTCTTTGTTAATCTGATTCATTTATTTCTTTTGTTAAAGGTGAAATTTAAACATCGGTAAGTATCACTAAAAATGGAATTTAACATGAGATCAAGTGATCAAGAAGTGAAGGCAACTGGTTTAAAAAATTTGTTACACCTCAAAGTCATCAGATCAGATACTAGCAATCTGTTGTCCTTAAGCAAAAGGATGGATATTACCCAGAAAATGACCTTTACAAGGAAGTATGGAAAGATCTTAAAATTCTTAGAGGTCGAAGTGCAAGAAGGGGCCCTTACTGCTCTAGCTCAGTTTTATGATCCTCCTCTTCGCTGTTTTACATTCAAAGATTTCCAGTTAGCTCCTACTTTGGAGGAGTTTGAACAGATATTCGGCTTGCCGTTAGAAGATTTGAAACCTTATCGTCGAACTGAACATCATGCTTCAATCTTCAGTGTAGCTCGTATCCTCAAGATGGATCCTGAAATGCTTAAGAAGGCTCAATTAAACAGGAACCAAATTTCAGGATTCGCACTAAGCTTCTTTGAGCAGCAACTCCTCAGTCAGGCAGGGAAAGGAGAATGGGACGTGTTTGTTGACATTTTGGCGTTGGCCATCTATGGTGTGATCCTCTTCCCAAGCCTTGATAATTATATTGATTTCAAGGCAATTGATGTTTTCCTAGCTAGAAAGCTTAGGGGTGAAAGTTCCATGACTGCTGTCTTAGCTGATATCTATTGTACAATGGATTCCTGTCATAACCGGAATGGGAAAAAGATTGTCTGTTGTCTACCCGCCTTGTATCTATGGCTTACTTCTCATGTCTTCAATCAAGTTGGCAAGGTTGAATGTCCTATTTCTGATTTGAAGCTCCTTAGGTTAACCAAGAAGACTAATAGGGAGTGGGCAGGACATCTGGCAGGATTATCTGCTAGCATGATTCGGTGGTATCCTCAGTGGATGAACGTGGATTCCATTATTTACTGCTGTGGAAAATTTCCGAATGTGCCTCTCATGGGAACTCAAGGATGCATCAATTACAATCCTAGCATTGCAAAAAGACAACTTGCTTATCCTATGATACAACCTCCAGAAGAAGAAACAGTAACGCCTTTCCTTCATTATTATATTGAGGGAAATAGTGCTCCTGTTATTCAAACTGTCATTGATGCTTGGGGCAAGGTTCATAGTAAAGGAAAAGAATTGGGTGTCCGAAGTCATGCCGCAAAGGAAAGTTACCACCGGTGGATTTTAAATAGGGTAGCCATTGTTAAATTACCCTTTAAAGATCACGGTGCTCATGTGAGAAATCCAGTTCCCGATGAAAGCAAAGAGATTGAAAATTTGAGGAGTGAGTTGGCTAAAATGACAAAGAAAAATCAAGCTTTGGAGGATGATTTGATCAAAATTCAACAAGACAATGCTTCCCTTAAGAGAAAAAGGTGTGAATTAGAAAATGCCTTTGAAGACATGGGTAAGAAGCGACAAATTGAAAGAGAACATATGATGCAATTGGATCAATGCCTCCAAACAGCGAACAGCCAATTGAAGACCAAAGAGAAACAAAAGGATGATATATTGGCTGACAAAGGGCGGTTACGAGGAATTCTAGCCAAGACAAAAGAAGAAGCTCAAATTGAAAAGAACCTTATGCAAGCGCGAATTGATGAACTAGAACGACAAGTCAGAGATGTCGTCAGTGCTTGCGAGCGTGAAATAAATGAAGAAAAATGGCAAGCCATGGAAGACAAGGATAGATATGAAGAGATTATACGTTTAATGACCCTAGAAAGGGTTGAGTTGGAAAGTCTTGTCTATTCTTGGAGAGACCGTTTTTCTAATCTAGCCGGTCTTGCTAATGGAACACTTGGAAATATTCCTCACCTGTTAAAAAAGGCTGAAGCGATGATGAATCCGCTTTCTACACCGGAGGAAATTACAACATTCATCCAATACTGCAAGGGGCGATTGGATGAAATGAAGGTCTGGATTGCTAAAGCAAGAGAGAATTGATTTTGAGTTGTTGTAACAAACAATGTATCAGAACTTGTTGATCAATGAATAAATCTCATGTTGAATTTGCATTTTTCTTCTAATTTAGTACTTTAGAAAAAGACATTCTAAAAGAAAGGTTTATCTTTGCTTACCGATATCTTAAATTCATCATGTATTTACTTTACATCTCTTTATGTCATTTAACAATACTTGTTCTTGTACCAAAGGGGGTTTCTTTGTATTTATTCACATCACGGGGAGAAGGGGCTCAAAGCATCCTTATCAAACCAGACTGCAAACAAGACTCATGGCAGAGCCGGAAAGCGCAGTTGAAGAATTGAGGAATGAAGTTGGTCAGATCAAGGAGCAGATGGCAGAAATACTTAAGCTCCTTGAAAGAAGAGGTACAGAAAGGGGATCTTCTGCAGGAAATGGGGAACAAACATCCACCCCTCAAGTTCAAGCTCAAGAGGGGAACCCTATACCTTTAAATGATCCTGCTCCAGTCACTGAAACTCCATTCATCCCACACCAACCTTATGGTATGCCATTGCCACCTTTTGTTTCCCAAGACGGGAATGTTCAGCAAGCATATGCTTGGCCTCCATACGGCTTACCTCAAGGGTATTACACCATGCACCCTAATCCTAATCAAGAAAATCCTCCTGCTGCTCAACAAATTCCCAATCCCCCGATATCTAACCCTCCAAATTTCAACCAATCAACAGCTGTCCCCCAAAACACTCAGGCTCCACCCAATGTCACTCCACCTAATACAATTCCACCACAAAATCACCAGACTCCAAATGATGCCACACAACCAAACCCACAAGCAGTGCCATATTATTTCCCTTATGGTTGCCCAATACCACAGGCAGGTGCTTCCCAAAACCTGTCACACAAAGCTCAGGTCCCTCCACCAAATCTTGATCAGCCAGCAGCGCCTTTGTCAAAAGGGCAAATGGAGATATTGGAAGAAAGGTTGCGTGCAGTAGAGGGAGGAAGTGGCTTAGGCATAACAAATGTTTCTGAATTATGCCTAGTCCCAGATGTGGTAATTCCTCCTAAATTCAAATTGCCGGAATTTGACAAATACAAAGGAACAACTTGTCCTCGTAACCATTTGACCATGTACTGCCGAAAGATGGCTGGATATGCTTATGATGAAAAGCTGCTGATTCATTTTTTTCAAGATAGCCTTGCTGGGGCAGCGTTGAGCTGGTACACTCACCTTGAAAGAACTCGTATTCGTTGTTGGAAGGATCTAGCCGATGCCTTTCTGAAGCAATATAAATACAATATGGATATGGCACCAGACCGGCTACAACTTCAAAATATGACCAAAAGGAATACTGAGTCCTTCAAGGAATATGCTCAACGATGGAGAGAAATGGCTGCACAAGTTGAACCACCCCTGATAGAGAAAGAGATAGTGGCAATGTTCATTGACACTCTTCAGCCACCGTTCTATGAAAGGATGCTTGGGAGTGTATCATCAAGCTTTTCTGATATGGTGGTAATAGGGGAAAGAATTGAAAGTGGTTTGAGAACAGGAAAAGTTGTCCAAAGTTCCCCATCAATAGGAAGACCTATGACAGGGGCAGGAAGAAGAAAGGGTGAGGAAGCAAATGCTGTAATGGGAAATCAAGGTCAACATAATCAAAAAATGTTTCAACCTTCCCCTTTCCCTTTCCCACCTCATTATCCTCCGTACGGAACTTACCCTTATGTAGCTGCTGCTTCTGGAAATCCATTTCCCCATCCTCAATCATATAGACCCCCACCCGTCCATAATTTCAAGAATACACCACCACCTCCTCCCCAACAATGGATGCAAAATCCCAACCCAAATCTTCCACAAAAAAAGCCAAACAATGACCGTCCTTCTGTCCAATTTGATCCAATTCCCATGACATATACTGAACTTTTACCTCAACTTCTCAAAAGTTCTCTTGTTGTACGATGTCCTTTAAAACCCGTAGGGCCACCCTATCCTAAGGGGTATGATCCTAATGTGAAGTGTGATTATCATGCTGGGGCACCGGGGCATTCTACAGAAAATTGCATTGCCTTAAAGTTTAAGGTACGTGATTTGATAAATGCCAAGTGGTTGGATTTCGAAGAAGGCTCCCCAAATGTAATTAGAAATCCTTTGCCTAATCATGGAAATACTGGGGTAAATGCAATAACACATGACTTGGGAAATGATCATTGTCCCCCTTGCAATGATGTCAACATGATCCATGGGCAGCATGGTACAGACTCAGTAAGCCCAGTCACCCCTGTTCCTTTGGTGGTCTATTACACCAAGAAACCTTTGACTGAACCAGTCATGAACCATCCGTCCTTGACAATTAGGACCCCATCTCCATTTTCATACAAGGATACCCATGCAGTACCTTGGAAGTATGAAGTGGATGTAATCCCTCAACTCCTAAAGGGATCGTCATCCTCAGTAACCAATATTTCCGAGACAAGTGGAATGACTAGGAGTGGACGAGTTTATGCTCCTGAAAACTTGAGAAAGGAGGATGTACCTGTAAGTGAAAAAGAAAGTTGTGGTAAAGAACAAGATCCTCCCCAAGGAATAACAGAGGAAGATGCTTGTGAATTTTTGAAATTTATTAAGCAAAGCGAATACCAGGTCCTCGACCAGTTAAACCGCACTCCTGCAAAAATATCCTTGTTATCTCTCTTATTGGACTCAGAACCACATCGTGGAAAGTTATTGAAGGTCTTGAATAAAGCACATGTTACGAAAGATATTTCGCCTGAAAAGTTTGAAGGCATAGTGGGGCATATTGCCTCAAATGACTACTTAACTTTCACCGACGAAGAGATACCTGCTGAAGGAAGAGGTCATAATAAGGCATTACATATCTCTGTCAAGTGTCGGGATCATATCGTAGCCAAGGTCCTAGTTGATAATGGTTCCTCTCTGAATATCATGCCAAAGTCCACTTTAAATCAACTACCTTTTGATGGGTCACATATGAAGCCAAGCTCAATGGTAGTAAGAGCTTTTGACGGTACTCGGAGAGAGGTCATTGGAGATATTGAGATCCCCATCCAAGTAGGCCCATGCACCTTCAACGTATTGTTTCAAGTGATGGACATCAACCCTGCTTATAGCTGCCTATTGGGGAGGCCTTGGATACATTCTGCCGGTGTGGTTCCATCTACCCTTCATCAAAAGCTTAAATTTGTGGTAAACAACAAGCTAGTCATTGTTTCTGGTGAGGGAGATTTCCTTATCAGTAAGCCCATGTCAACTCCATATATAGAAGCGGCTGAAGAAAGTCTTGATACTTCCTTCCAATCATTGGAAATTGCTCACACCACCTATGTGAGCGAAGGGTTACAACTAGCTCGTCCTTCTAAAGCTTCTATGATGGTAGCTAAAGTGATGATGAAATCTGGATTCCAGCCAGGGAAAGGGCTTGGAAAGATGCTTGATGGAGGAGTAGACCCATTATTGGTTAAGGAGAATAAGAACGGCTTTGGGCTGGGGTATCATCCATCTCCAATGGAAAGAGCGAAGGTTTTCACAGATAAGAGAGAAAAGCGACTTGCACGGTTAGAAAATCGAGAACCTTTAACTGCGAAGATCCCTATCTGTGACCTTTACCGAAGCTTCAGGAGTGCAGGCTTGACATCTCTAAACCAAGTGGCGGTCATCGATGATGAGTCCAAGAGAGAAGAAGACTTGATTTACCCTTGTCCTTCAGATACTGAACTGTGTAATTGGGAAGCCGTTGAGCTTCCAGAGATCATTTCAAAGTAATTGTTCACTTTGTAGGTTTTTGTTTAAATCCTTTGGCTATGCCTAAAGCCTTAGGATGAGTTTTAATAATGGCAAAACATGTTTCCTTTATCATTTCAAATAAATAAAAGTTAAGTTCAATTATCATTTTCCTTATTTTGCCTTTTTTTTATATTAAATAAATTGCAGATCTGAAATTGAATTCCAAAATAATAAGATTGCTTTCTCCCATCATGATTTTAATCCAACAAGCGAAGAGGATGAAGAGTCCGATGAACCTTCCCCTGAATTACTAAGGCTGCTAGATCAGGAAGATAAAGAAATTTCTCCCTATCTAGAAATTGTTGAAGTCATAAATTTGGGGAGTGAAGAAAACAAACAAGAAGTCAAAATCGGCACCTCTTTGAGTAGAGAACATAAGAGAGAATTAATAGAATTGTTGGTCGAATTCAGCGATGTGTTTGCTTGGTCGTATCAGGATATGCCGGGATTAGATAGCTGCATCGTTGAACACAAGTTGCCATTGAAACCCGGTTGCGTCCCCATAAAGCAAAAGTTGAGAAGGATGAAGCCAGAAATGCTCTTAAAGATTAAAGAAGAGATAACCAAACAGTTGGATGCTGGGTTCTTGGCTGTCTCCAAATACCCTGAATGGGTGGCCAACATTGTTCCAGTCCCGAAGAAAGATGGGAAAGTACGAATGTGTGTTGATTACCGGGATTTGAATAGAGCTAGCCCAAAAGATGACTTTCCATTGCCACATATTGATGTTCTTGTTGATAACACGGCCCAACATTCCATTTTTTCATTCATGGATGGATTTTCTGGGTACAACCAAATCAAGATGGCACCCGAAGACATGGAAAAAACCACTTTTATTACTTTGTGGGGAACCTTCTGCTACAAGGTGATGTCTTTTGGATTGAAAAATGCCGGTGCCACTTACCAAAGAGCAATGGTAACTCTATTTCATGACATGATGCATAAAAAGATAGAGGTTTATGTGGATGATATTATTGCCAAATCCAAATCTGTTGAAGGTCACTTGATTGACTTACGAAAGCTCTTTGAACGCCTGAGAAAATTCAAACTCAGATTAAATCCGGCTAAATGCACTTTTGGGGCTAGCTCTGGAAGGTTGCTTGGTTTCATTGTCAGTGAGAAAGGTATCGAAGTGGATCCCGATAAAGTAAAGGCAATCATGGAAATGCCCGCTCCTAGCACTGAAAAAGAAGTACGAGGATTCCTTGGAAGGTTGAATTACATAGCTCGTTTCATTTCTCAACTAACAGCTGTATGTAATCCAATCTTTAAGTTGCTTCGTAAAAATCAACCATCACAATGGAATGATGATTGTCAGGAGGCCTTTGACCAAATAAAGCAATACTTGCAATCCCCACCGATCTTGGTTCCCCCAACCCCGGGAAGACCACTCCTGTTGTATTTGACTGTGAGAGATGAGTCTATGGGCTCTGTACTGGGGTAGCATGATGAGTCTGGGAGAAAAGAGCATGCTATTTACTATTTGAGCAAGAAGTTCACTGAGTGCGAAGCACGATATTCCACTGTAGAACGAACTTGTTGTGCATTAGCATGGGCTGCTCGTCGCCTAAGACAATACATGTTATCTTATACTACTTGGTTGATATCTAAGATGGACCCAATTAAGTACATCTTTGAGAAACCGGCTCTGACGGGAAGAATAGCTCGTTGGCAGGTTCTTTTGACTGAGTATGATATCATTCATGTCACCCAAAAAGCTGTAAGAGGGAGTGCTTTAGCTGATCACTTGGCCCACCATCCCCTAAAAGAGTACCAACCAATGTCATTCGAATTTCCTGATGAAAATATTATGATGTTGTCAGAAGAGAAAGATTGTCCTAATAGAACTTGGATTTTGATGTTCGATGGGGCGTCGAATACACTGGGGCATGGGATTGGGGCCATCCTAATCTCACCAGATAACAAGCTTTTCCCATTCACTGCTAGACTTTGTTTTGATTGTACCAATAATATTGCAGAATATGAAGCTTGTGTTTTGGGGATTCAGGCGGCACTTGAAGCAAAGGTGAAATCTCTACAAATATACGGAGATTCTGCCTTGGTGATTCATCAACTGAAAGAAGAATGGGGTACTAGAGATGGCAAATTGATTCCTTATCAAGCTCACATCATGGAACTAATCAAAGGGTTTGATGAAGTCTCTTTCCATCATATTTCTCGGGATGATAACCAATTAGCCGATGCTTTGGCCACGTTGGCCTCCATGTTCAACGTAAGTAGGGAGTGTGACATGCCCTTCATCGAGATCGAAAGGCGTCTCGAACCTGCATATTGTCATGAGATAGAAGAAGAGCCCGATGGGAAACCATGGTTTCATGACATCAAAAATTATATTCAAAATCAAGAATATCCTCCTGGTATCTCAGAAAATGATAAAAGAACCCTCAGACGCCTAGCCATGAATTTCTTTATGACTGGGAATACACTCTATAAGAGAAATTATGATTCTGTTCTCCTTCGTTGCGTAGACGTGACGGAAGCTAACAAAATCATGAAGGATGTTCATGAAGGGTCTTTCGGAACACATGCAAATGGGCACTCGATGGCAAGAAAAATTCTCAGATCTGGATATTATTGGATGACAATGGAAAATGATTGTCATAACTATGCCAAGAAATGTCACAAGTGTCAAACCTATGCAGATAACATTCATGCACCACCATCTTCTTTGCACGTTCTAACTGTGCCTTGGCCTTTTGCTATGTGGGGCATAGATGTTATTGGTCCCATTGAACCAAAAGCATCGAATGGGCATCGCTTTATTTTGGTGGCCATTGATTACTTCACTAAGTGGGTTGAAGCAGCTTCCTACACCAACGTGACTAAAAATGTTGTGGTCAAATTCATCAAGAGAGAATTGATTTGTAGATATGGTTTACCAAATCAGATCATCACTGATAATGGTACAAACCTGAATAATAAAATGATGGATGAACTTTGTGAGGAATTCAAAATCAAACACCTCAATTCATCTCCATACAGACCTAAGATGAATGGAGCAGTGGAAGCTGCTAACAAAAATATAAAGAAAATCATACAAAAGATGGTTGAAACCTACAAAGACTGGAGTGAGTTGCTTCCTTTTGCTTTACATGGGTATCGTACCTCTGTACGAACTTCGACAGGCGCAACACCCTTCTCATTGGTGTATGGTATGGAAGCTGTTTTACCAATAGAAGTGGAAATTCCGTCTTTAAAAGTAATCACGGATGCCAAATTAGAAGAAACTGAATGGGTTCGGTCCCGGTATGATCAATTAAATTTAATTGATGGGAAAAGGTTAACCGCTCTCTGTCATGGGCAGTTATACCAAAAGCGTATGAAGAAGGCATACGAAAAGAAAGTGCGACCTCGTCAATTTCATGAAGGTGATTTGGTACTGAAGAAAATCTTGCCGAATCAAAATGATCACCGAGGCAAATGGAAGCCAAATTATGAAGGACCATTCGTCGTAAAGAGAGCCTTTTCTGGAGGAGCTTTGATTTTGACGAACATGGATGGTGAGGAGTTATCTTTCCCAATCAATTCAGATGCAGTCAAAAAGTATTATGCTTGAGCGTACTCTAAAGGGATAGGGTAGTCTTTATGTCCTCTAAAAGTTTGGATTAAAAATTATGATATAAACTTGTAATTTTCCCAAGTAAATATATGGAATTCTCAATTTCAGTTCCAATCCTTATCTTGTCAGGTTTCATTTGCATGCATTTTGTGGAAAATATTAAAAAAAATCATGAAAGGCATATTTTTAATCTCAAACAAGCTTGATACTTCCCAATTACACAGACCTTGGTAATCAGGATATTCCGCTCTGCCATGAGTAATAACAAGTCCCATAAGGATTGTGGTAGTCACCTGGAGGAAACAAGATCTTTGACCTTTGGTTTTCCACTTGACTATTTCTTCCATGCAGGTTTGAGGGTACAACAAGGACAAACGCTCCCCATGAAGAGTCGAGATCAACAGTTTCATCCTATCCCCTAACTCCAGTCGGGATGGTTTACTGAGATGTGAAAATGCAATCCTTGTATTCACTCAGAACCCACACTAAACTAGAAAAGTCAATCTCAGACACATTCTTCTTGATCATAAATCTCATATAATTCTCTACCATAAGTCATTATGGTAGAGGTATCTCCCTTAAGTCTTACTTCATGTCCAAGCCTAAGGTATCCATTCCTAGGCTACTCAGATCAAATCAGGGGCATTTCCCCAGTCATTTAGTTTCATGTCAAAGCCTCAGGTATCCATCCCTAGTCTATCTCAATCAAAATCAAATCAGGGGCATCCCCCCAGTCATTTAGTTTCATGTCAAAGCTTCAGGTATCCATCCCTAGGCTATCTCAATCAAAATCAAATCAGGGGCATCCCCCCAGTCATTTAGTTTCATGTCAAAGCCTCAGGTATCCATCCCTAGGCTATCTCAATCAAAATCAAATCAGGGGCATCCCCCCAGTCATTTAGTTTCATGTCAAAGCTTCAGGTATCCTTCCCTAGGCTATCTCAATCAAAATCAAATCAGGGGCATCTTCCCAGTCATTTAGTTTCATGTAAAAGCTTCAGGTATCCTTCCCTAGGCTATCTCAATCAAAATCATTCAGGGGCATCCCCCTGTCATCTATTTTGTGTCGAAGCCTCAAATACCCATTCTTAGGCTCCTCGAAATGTCAAGACAACTTCATATTTTTCCAAAGCTTCAGGTATTAACCCCTAGGTTATGCCATTTATCTTCCTGTCATGTTCCAAGTGCCTCTCCTTAAACTGTCTAGCATAGAGACAACACCATTCGGCTATTTACTTCTTGTCAAAAGTTGTCGAGTATTCTTAGTGGTGTTCACGTCTTTACTTTCTTTTCACATCAATAATATGAATATGTCTCATATTCTTTCATGAAAAGAAGTAAAGAGGGGCATCTGTGAACACCTATTTTTGTCCGGTGATATATATTAAAAAAAAAAAAGAAAAGAAAAAAAAAAGAAGAAAAAAAAAAAAGAGTTTTTTGTCCTAGAGTCCGGAGTCAATGTCGACTGCATTAACCGGGGTCCTAGCACGGTTTCATGACCGGTGTTACCTCATTAGTTCTAAGCTCGTACAGCCTCAGTGGAGTACGGTATTTTACACCTCAGTTCGAAGGGAATCCGAGGTTCTTCAAGGTTAAAACTGATGTGTTAATCCGTACTTGAACTTCAAGACACACCGGAGGTACACCTGATGTGTTAATCCGTACTTGAACTTCAAGACACACCGGAGGTACACCTGCAGGAGATTCCCCAATGCTTAATATTTAACCGAGGTGAAGAGAAATGTCTATAGTTGACCAATGATTTCAGACCCCGGTTATGACTTACCAGTTCTCGTTGGTGACGCGGTACAGTGCTTAGAACCCCGCCCAGTCCAGATTGCCATCCCGGATCATATTAAAAAAAAATAATATTAAAATTGCATAGTGACCGTTGGAATAGTAACCCTTCCCCATCTCTATAAATACCCAATCCCTCTTCATTTCCTATCACACCTCTCATTTCATCAATTCTCTTCATTTCTCTCAAGCAATGACTGATAGATGCCGAAGCCAAGAGGAAAGAATAAGGGAGGGAAGACGATGTTTTGTGACTACCTTTTTACTCCTTATAGTGTGGGTAGTAATTTATATTTATTGGATATTTTATATATTTTCATATATGTAATAAATAATTTATGTTTCCATTTGTACCTTTAAATAAAAGGCCAAAAAAAAAATAAATGGGCAAAAAAAAAAAAAAAAAACAGAAAAAAAAAATCAGAAAAAAATTCAAAAAAAAAAAAACGAAAATAAAAAAAATAATAATAAAAAGGGCCAAAAAAGAAAAAAGAAAAAAGAAAAAAAAAGGGCCCAAACAAAAAAAAAACAAAATAAAAAAAAAAAAAGAAAAAAGCCCAAAAAAAAAAAAAGAGAGATATGGGCCCAAAAAAAAAAGGTCCAAAAAAAAAAAGTTAAAAAAAAAAAAAAACGAAAATTAAAAAAAAAAAAGAAAAAAAAAAAAAGAAAAAATCAGAAAAGAAGTGACGGTGGTTTTAGTGGTGGGCCCCGGTTTGGTTGGATAATTGGAGAAAATTGAGGAAATTGATATGGAATTTGGACAAATTGGAAAAGTAGGAAAGTGATGTCTTTTAGGGAGGATCCAATGCCAATTTTCTTCTATAAATAGAAGGTGATATTGAGGCATTTTGGAGGAAGAAGAAAAAAAGGAGGGGAAAGAGTGTTAAATTTTTGTGAGAATTTTTAGAAGTTTTGGTTTTCAAAAATTACTTTGTGTAATTCTAGTTAGGAAAATGAGTGCACCACTCTTGTTTGTCTTAGTATGTGAGTTTTTATGAGCTAAAATACTGTCTAAGTGTTGTAACCGGTATCCAAATACCTTCAAATCAAGTCCAAACAAAGCCAAAAGCAAAGGAAATCTACACAAAATTGATTTCCCGACTTTCGTTCTAGTTTCTCTGTAATTGATCTTGTACCAAGGTATTTTTTATTAATACAAAGTTGTTTATTTATATTTATTTATTCGTCTTATTTAATTGTTATTTATTTTTCTGCACTTTTATTTTTCTTTATTTATATTCAAGCACTTTATTTTCCTGCACTTTATTTTTCTGCAGTTATTTATCTGTTTATTTATTTTTATGCATCTCCATCTTTATTTATTTATTTGTACCTTTATTTTTCCTTATTTATTTATTTATTTATTTTACACTTTTATTCCTCTTTATTTACTTTTCTGCACTTTTATTATTGTTAATTTATTTTTCCGCACTTTATTTATCCGCACTTTATATTTCTGCAATTATTAGTTCATTTTTTTTTATTTTTTACATTTTTATCTTTATTTATTTATTTTTATGCCCTTTTATTTTATTTATTTACTTTCCCGTCTCTTTATTTTTGTTATTTACTTTTCTGCCCTTTATTTTTATGTATTTACTTTTCTGCCCCTTTATTTTTGTTATTTACATTTCTGCCCCTTTATTTCCATGTATTTACTTTTTAGCCCCTTTATTTTGATTATTTACATTTTTGCCCCTTTATTTTTGTTATTTACATTTCTACCCCTTTATTTTTATATATTTACTTTTCTACCCCTTTATTTTTGTTATTTACATTTCTACCCCTTTATTTCCATGTATTTACTTTTTAGCCCTTTTATTTTGGTTATTTACATTTCTGCCCCTTTATTTTTATTATTTACATTTTTGCCCCTTTATTTTTGTTATTTATATCTCTGCCCCTTTATTTTCATGTATTTGCTTTCCTGTCCCTTTATTTTTCTTATTTACTTTTCTGCTGCTTTATTTTTGTTATTTACTTTTTTGTTCCTTTATTTTTTATTATTTATTTTTCTGCCCCTTTATTTTATGTATTTATTTTTTTTTCTGCTCTTTTATTTTTATGTATTTATTGTTATGTCTATTTATTTTTATTTTTATTTTTTTGAACTTTTCATTTATTTTTTTTCTACCTTTATTTTTTTTTTTTATTTTATTATTATTATTTATTCTCTATACTTTTTATTTTTAGTTATTTATCTTTTTGCTTTTATCTTTCTACACTTTCTATTTATTTATTTACGTTTGACCATTTTAATAGTTTATAAATATGTTATATATATACATAATTATCCATTTTTATTATGGTCATGATTTCTTATTATTTTCTCTTAGTAACCTTTTAATAATTAAGAAGATATTATTTTCATAAAAAAATAAAAAAAATCAAGACTAATAAATAGTGTGTTATTTATTCATTCATTTTTCTCTTAAATTTAAGATGAGATTAATTTAGATGAGACATCTTATTAATCTTATTTTCTTAAAAGATAATTAAATAATATTCCGTGTCAATTTTAATTAATTAAGTGTATTATATTTCTTTATCTTCATGTTGATGTGTTTAATTTTATTTTATTTTTTCTCTTATCTTTATTTATTTATTTATTTATTTGTTTTGAACTTTATATTTCTCAATAAAAATCAATTTTTTTTACTAGAAAATAAGTAAGACAAGACGTCTTATTGTTTTTTTATCTTTTTATTTTTATGGTCTTTTAATCATTTGTTTATTTATTTTCTTAGAACTAAAAAACAACAAACTTAGGAGATGTATTTTTTTTTACTATCTTTGTTTTATTCATATTTATATATTTTTTTATTGTGTATATTATTTATGATTGTTTTATGAAGGATGAAATATTTGATAATCATTTTTTAAATTATACATGATCAATTTGGGTAACCGTTTTTTACGGACAGTGTGGGGTGCTAATACCTTCCCCTCCTGTAATTCGACTCCCGGACTAAACAGAATCTCATTTTTTTTAAAACAAAAAAACCAGTGCTATTTAAAGGTTTTCCTAATATTTTCCTTAATAAATATTGGTGGCGACTCCTTGAACCCTTTATTTTTTAGGCTTCTCAAGAGCCTCACTTCAATGTCGTTTCAATTTTCTTTTATTTGTCTTTAACCAGTCCGCGTCGTGCGCCGGGACCCCGGTCGCGACACTGACCCCGGCTCATGACTCCTCCCGACTGACACCAGGATTGGACTGAAGGAGGTCCGGATAGAACCTCAACAGAGTCACTACTTGAACCGTTGTCCCCCATATCCTATCTAAAAATAAAGAAATGAAAAGAAAGGTATGAAGGTACCAGCTGAGATGATGTGGGCTGTTTTGCAAGTGCGAGCCAGAATGCTTTGTGGACACCGAAGGATTTGAATGTCGGAGCAGCAAAACTTCAGAATAAGAAAATGAGTGAAAATGACTGACCCCCGTGCCTGCTTTTATAGGGAGTGGAGGGAAGGGGATCTAGAACGTTCCACATTCCGGCCCGGGCCTATGAAAAGAGGCCCATTAGCAGCGATGGTTTGCATTCCAGCTAGAAGGCGCGAAATGGCGAAAATGATACGACGAATCAGATGATGACACGTGTAAAGATCCACTAACAATTCTAAAGAACACCGTCCATGCAGAAGATCACGTCGGCCTAAAGTTATTCGTAAATTGTCAAATCATTGATCTCCTATGAGCAGCATTTCACTTGACCTCGACCTAAGTGTTCACGTCTTTACTTCCTTTTCACTTCAGAAACATGAACGAACTTCATGTTTCTCTCGCGAAAAGAAAGTAAAGAGGGGCATCTGTGAACACCTATTTTGGTCTAGCTAGTTTCCATGAACACTGCTACAGCTGGTACGGTCCATCAAAAGGGTACATCATCCCTAACATCGTCCCATTCCATGAATGATGTCGTCCCGCTCCAAATTCGATGTTGAAGTGTGATGAAGTAGTAAAATAGACATCGTCACTAACACAGGTGACGTGCTACTGAAGAGGACATTGTCATTCAGAAAACCGGTGTTTAAGCCATATAATAAGTTGGACCGGTGTCCCATACTATCCGATGTTAAGGGTTTAATAAGCCCAACATCGGATACTAGACCGTCTCTTGTAACACCGTCCATAGGGTCCAGTTACCCATGCCATGACCTGGAAACACACTACCTGATTCAATCCTAAAATCCAGGAAATGGCAGACAAGGAATAAGAGATAAAAACTATAAAAAAACTTTCCACCCACTGCTGTTGCCCATAATTGCTAGTGGCCAGGCTGTCCCTCCACTACGCGCATAGGTTGAGTGGAAGTCTGAGCTGTCTAAGCACTCAGCACATGGGAGAGACTCCAGGAAGCCTTTATAAATACCTCAATTGAAGAGGTCCAAGGGTCCGCTTCTTGAATCGGGGATCCTTGAGAAAAATTGGTCCAAACTCTGAAATCCAGGAGCCCTCTAAAAGGATTGGTCTGATCCCTGAAATCTTTGATCTCTTTGAAACGGAGAATTGGCTCAAACTTCTGAATCCGATCCTTGAAAAGAGTAGGTCCTAATCCCATTCCTTGAATTTCCTGGGGAAAATCTTCTCCCGTTACCTTGACTCCGTCCAGAACTCCCCAAAATTCCTCTGCATCCCACTTTCTTGAAAGGATCTTATATTCATCAATTCCACCGGATCCTCACAGAACTCTACATTGGCTCCATACTGAATTCCCACCTCGGATTCACACTGAATTCTACACCAGTTCCCCATTGAATTTCACACTGGTTCCCTACTACATCGGTTCTCGCAACTGTTCGGTCCACTTTTGCCATCACTCCGGGCGCTGCTGTTCCAATCCACACCGGCTCATACCTGCAGTCCGGTTCTTTCCAGTGCCCACTCCATAACATTTACGATCTTTTCTCCACTCCTTTACTTTTTTTTATCAGTTTGTTTCACATTGTTTGTTCTTTTGCTAAATCTATCATTTTTATTAAGTCTGCTCTCTTGTTTGAAGTAGTTCTGCTGTTAAATTTTCTTTTATCCTGATTCATAATAAATAATAACCAAAAACAAGTATTTTCTGCATTCATTTTGATCAATGTAGAAGTTGTTTTCAACTAGTGTCATGCGGAAGTACTTCTGCCTACACCTCCTTTTGGGGCCTATACACGTGCGATGAACGTTCGCTTTGTATGTTTCCCTTCCATCGATTCACCTCATTGCCCAATTTATAACTTCATTTTTTTTTAAAAAAAGAATACCTCTTCAAGAACTATGTAACCCTGATTTCTCGAAAACTCAAGAATACGTAGGAGCAGGACTTAGCTCCTGTCGGGCACACTTCCTTTCCTTTCTCGTTCCTCTTTAAAAATTAATTCCATTACTGTCACTTTCTTGAAAGTCAATTTAGACGTGACGTCTTGTTGACTTTCTTCCATTTTTGCTTAGCTGCTATCATTTTTTCACAAAGATCGGTATAATTGGGATGAGACGTCCTGTTTATCCCCTTCGACTTCCAACCCGACACTTGGATGAGAGAATGATTAATTTGAACGAGATGTCCTGTTAGCATTCTTTCTCCCACGTACCTCCACACTAAGAGGCCAGGGTTCATTTGGACGTGATGTCCTGTTAACCCCTCCTTTTTCCTTACCGATCTGGTGTCTTGACGGAAGGATGACTAATTTAGATGAAACATCTTATTAGTTTCCTTTCCTCTTTTTCGTGTTTTCCCCCATTAAAGCCATGATTAATTTAGACGAGATGTCCTGTTGGTCTTACCTCGAGCTTCTTTTTTTCGTCTGTCTCCTTCGTTTTCAAGAAAAAGAAATAGAAACAGTTTTAAGGCTATTCATGATGCACATTTTAACTTTGGTACTATTTTTTTAACAGGCGATGTGGGGTGCTGATACCTTCCTCACTCGTAACCGACTCCCGAACTTGAATCTCACCTTTTTTTTACCTGTGCTTTGTTAAAGTTTTTTTCAATATTTTTCCTATGGATAAAAACGTTGGTGGCAACTCCCTATTCTAAGTTATTTATATTTTCGCCGCGCCGTCGCGATCCCGGTCGCGACAACTATATTAAAATTTCATAATTTTAATTCCTTTTGTTTTAAGAATAGGGTTAAAAGGACATACTTTTATTTTATAGAAAGGGGCTTAAAGAAAAAAAAACTAAAATAGTTAATGACATTATATTGACTAAATTAGAAAAATTGAAGATCTTTTCCCCACTTATAACCCCCTCATACTTGGCCAAGCTATTTGCCACATTGTTGGCCTTACAAAATACATGACCACACTTAATCTACAAACCTCTTGCAATCTACTAAATGTTATCTACCGAATGAGCACTAGGGTGTTTGATGTCAAGATTAGAAACCAAGAAAGTAATAGCACTTGTAAAATTAACTTCAGCAAGAACTTTGTTGAATCCCTTAGCCTTAGCCAAGTTAATCCTTTTTAGGATTCCCTAGAATTCAACACTCATTATAGTATAATTGCCTAAATTTGTAGAAAAGGCACAAATGAATCTACCATCTTCATCTCTCAACACATCTCCAAAAGAGGCTAAACCATCCTTAGAAACTAAGCCATCATTATTCATTTCATCCATCCCTGCCAGGGGGCCTCCAGCTCACTATAACTTGAGATACTATTACTTTTTCAACAACCACCAAATTGTCGAGATCCTTAGCTTGAAGGATACAAGCCACCTGGTTATCAATTCTTTGCCTTAAAATTTGTTCCTATATATCCGGTATTATTTAAATAGATACTCGTTCCCTCTCCTCCAAAGCATGTCTAAACAAACTCCAACTGTGGAATAAGTTATCCTAACTACTATTCTCAAATTTCTAATCAACCACTTATCAAAAGGTAAATTAAAGAACTACTTCCTAGATTTTGATAAATTTATAGAAAGTTAGATATTTCTAGAGAAAGTATAAGATCTAAAAGTATGCTCTAAACATTCAACTATTGAGAAGCACAAGGCACATCTAGGATTAGTGGTAATGTGCCTTTTGACACCTTTTCACCATTAGTGAGAAGAACCTTATTGTCTATTCTCTATAGTATGTGTTTAACTGTTTGAGGACCTGCCCAATGCCATAACAATTTGAACACATGGTTACTTTGCAAACCAACCTAATTTGAAACCAAATTATAAGTTGAGGCAAAAGAAAATTCCCCATCATTAGTGAGATCCCATGCTAGAGTATCTTATCTGGTTCAGATGAGCCAACTTTAAAATCTTTTAGCATAAATTAGTAGGAAGTGTTGGGTTAAGGCAACGTCTATTCCAATATCCATTTAAGTATGCATCTTTAGTTAACAAAACATCCATGTTGAGTCCATGAATAGAGTTAGAAGCATACTCCTAAAGGGCTCCTACTTGTGGAACCCAAGGATATTTCTAGAACTTGATCTGCCTACCATTACCTATTCTCCAAATAAAACCTGGTTGAACCTTCTTCCAAACAAAACATGTACCAAGCCACGAGTTAGGATATCTTGGCTTCTTATTAACTTGAAGGATCTTGTATGCACCATATTTGTATTTTGCTATAATTATTTTGACCCAAAGAGCATATTTCTCAAAGCAAAGATTCTAAGCAACTTTGGCCATTACAACTTCCTTGATCAGTTTTGTGTGCCTGAGTCCTGGTCCACAAACAAGCTTGGGACACTATAATTTATCCCAACTCAAGATATGCATTTCCTATTTTTCTCCTTAATCCCCATAGAAAATCTTGTCTAAGGTGCTACAAACTTGCTTGGGAATCCACATGGTCTACATCAAGTAGATGGGCATTGCCTACAAAACAAATTGTGTTAGTAAAAGCCTTCCAGCATAAGAAAGTTGTCTTGCTTTCCATGTGCTCAAACCTCATTTCACCTTTCTAATAAGACCGTGAATTTTTTTTAAAAAAAGTCTATTATGGATAAAAGACACTCTTAAGTGTTTACCAAGGTCCTCAATGCATTGAAAACCAAAGCCAACATTAATTTCTCTCCAAGTATTCCAATGAACATTTTTAGAAAAATAGATCCTAGACCTATTAATATTAACTTTTTGCGTTGAATAAACAATTAAGATTCTAAAACCTTATACATAACTTCCACTTGTTTAGAGCTAGCTTCACGAAAGAGAATTATATCATCAACAAAACATAAATGAGACAAACAAGGACCATTCTAAGAAAGTTTAATAGGCTTTCAAATTTTGAAATCAATAGTTAAATTGATAAGGTGGGAGAACCTTTCTAGACACAAAACAAATAGGTAGAGAGATAAAGGATCTCCATATATAATACCTCTAGGGGGTAAATTGCTTTAACACTTCTCCATTCCATAAAAGATTCATAGTTGGTGAGGAAATGTAGCATTTTATAAGATCAACCAAGGAACCAGAGACACTGATGTCTTCAAGGGTTTTCAACACAAGCAGATTTTTTTAACCAATCATATACTTTTTCAAAGTCAGTTTCAATCATCGGTCAACCAGCTTTCCCAAACTTCTTTTTTAGGGAATGAATAACTTCTTGAACTATAAAAACATTATCATATTCATTTCTTCCAAGTACAAAACTACATTGTGTAGGTCCAACCGAGTAGTCCATCAAACTTTTCATCTTATTAGCAATCAGTTTATAAATCACATTGCATTTGGAGATAGACATAAAATCTAAAATTTTCATAACATTGTCAAACTTTGGAATTAGGGAGATCAATGTTGAATTTACTTGTTGAATCAAATGAGAGTTCTCAAACACCTGTTTCATCCAATTACAAACAGAAGGGCCAACCAAGCTCCATTCACTTTGATAAAACACAACATGAAAACATCCAAATGAGGGGCCTTTATTCCCCATGCTGAGAAGGGTTTGCCTAATTACGTTTATTTGTGAGGTTAGTAGCTAAAGTTTGTTTGTGAGAATCCAACACAGAAAGGTTCATCCTAAGAGTCATTAGCATATAAATTTGAATGGAACTCTCACATTCTCCAAAACATTCTGATCGATGATCCAGACCCCCTCAATTCCATTCCTTTTTCTTCTAACCATGATAGTATTATGAAAGTACTTAGAGTTTGTATCATGATGCTTTATCCACTTGCATCTAGCTTTCTGATACCAAATACTTCTTCGAATAGAATTTTCTAGTATTCTAGCTCCAGATATTTATGCAGGTTCTTGAGAAATGAAATAAGAAAATTTAATATAAGAATTAATTTTAATAAGGTGTTATACGAACCTAGACATATTTAACCCAATCTACCCCTAATTCTAAAAATATTTTTAAATTTTTATAAAAATATATTTTAAAATTAAAATTAAATCTATCTTTATAATTAAGCATAACCTATTTCGTTTTTGTTGCACAATATATTTTTTATTTAACATATCTTCTTTAAGTATAAAAAAAGCATTAGAATTTCGAGTAATAAATTCTTTCCTACTAAACCCATTATCTGTAAGAGTTTGGATAATTAAGTTTATGTTAAGTTTAAATCTCTCTCTACCTTCCAAATGCCCATCGAGTATTAATCTTGGTGACCCAAGTTTGGACTTTTAATTACCAAATAAAATTTCATCCTCCAATGTTTTACTCCCACCCTTTCTTTTTATCATTTTCTAAGGTTGATATAGATGCTTGAGAAATATAATTGTCTTCCGACTCATTTATTTTGTTAATATGTTCTCTCTTTTTTATATTTAATATCATTGCTTTAATTAATATTATTTATTTAGAAAAAAATAAGATAAAGGTATAATTAATAAACGCACATTTGATTATATTTTAAAATCTTTTAAAAAAATAAGTATCTTCATCATTAAATATAAAATCCATTTTCAGAAAAAAATTATCTTTTAATATAAGACTTTTTTTAAAATTTTCATGCAATTAATTATTTTTTACTAAAATACCCCTACTAATGTATAACTTCTTTTAGAATTAATATATAGTAATAAACAGATACATCAACTACATTATTTATCTCTCCTATGATAAATAATGAATGATAATCACTTAAGGACAATTTTAAAAATTATAATAAATTTTAAAACAAATTTAATATTTTTAATTAAATTAATCAACGTTCTCAATACAAATAAATTAAATAAATGAGGCTTTATAGCAATAAAACAAAACAAAGCTCTTAAAAAACATAAATCGGTAGGGAGTAACTTAATTGCACCTTCAGCTATTAAACTTATTCTCCAAATTAACAATTAGAATTATAAAGATATTTATAGTTTCAAATGAAAATATCATAGAGTGTATTTAGTAGCCAATTAAAAAAATTAAGTTTAACAAACAAAGTAATCTAAATCTACTACTACCCGTTCCTAAATATAAGAGAAATTTTTTTATCCCTTAATATAAAATTATCTTTCAAATTTTAATGTGATTATTTATTTCTTTTATCTAAATACCCCTTATTAATGTACTACTATAACTTTTATTGGAATCAACATAATAATAAATGACATATTTTAATTAGATTATTTATCTCTTCAATGATAATTGGATAGTAAGTGGAGAGATTAAATGGAAAGAAAATAAGTAAAAGAATTTAATGAAAAGTGATAATCACTTTAAGAATAATTTTAAAAAAATTTAATGATTTTAACTAAATTAACTAACTTTTTTAATATATTAAATTAAATAAAAAATCTTAATTTAGATAGGGAGATATAACTATGCACACACTCTTCAAAACATTTTAGAACTCCATATGAAAAATCTTTAAAATTGCTTAACATGAACCCGAACTCGAAACTAAAAAAGTCCGCGAGATATCCCAGCTAATAATAATTGGAAAAGAAGGGTTGACGTGTGATTTCATTTCTCGTTAATGAGGATTGATATTTGATAATGAACATCATGATCAAAAGAAAATCAACGGCGCAGCTTCACTCCTGTGTTTCGGGCTCTTGTTTTATTTATCTCCCCCCGAGCATCACTGTTTTCACCTTCACCTACCTTCACTCACTCTCTCTCTCTCTCTCTCCCCCTTCAAACCAAAAAAACCATAGAACTTTTGCAGATACACAACAACAAATTGAGAATACAAAGTGAGGAGAAGAAGAAAAAGAAAAAGGAGGGAATTAATCAAATTAATAAGAAGATGCTGCTAGGGAAGAGACCTCGTCCTCCAATGAAGAGAACCACAAGCATGTCGGAGATAACCCTGGATCTGAACACCACTGCCTCCGATGTTGCTTTCAACCCCTCCCACCAACACAAATCAGCTTCTGCTTCTGCTACTCCTGCTGCTTCTAACCACAACACAACACCCAAAATCCATAGAAGACACTCCTCGGAATTCCTAGAAACACCTCACTTTTTGCGTGCTTGCTCCCTCTGCAAACGCCGCCTTGTACCCGGTCGTGACATCTACATGTACAGGTTCTGTTACATTCCATAACCGCCACCTTTTTTCTTTATCGGCAAAAATTAGTTGTTGGTATTTTGTTAGAACTATTATCCTTGGATTCGAAGCCGCTACGTCCCCATCTTTGTTTCTCCCCACCATTATGTCACCCTTATATCCCGCCACCGCCACCATTAACTCTTAAGATCGTTAATTAACCTCCAACCCCACTGTTCTATCCCAAATTTTTCTCTTTTCTTTTGCATAAAATTTTATTTTTGATTAAAAATAAGAAAAATTGTCTGTATTAATTTTTTTCTTCTTTCTTTGTATGACCGTGGGTAAATTTATGTTTTTAATTTTTCGGGTATGGAATTTGTTATGATTGATATGGATAATTTCTTTTTGTTTGCAGGGGTGATAGTGCTTTTTGTAGCTTGGAGTGTCGTCAACAGCAGATGAACCAGGATGAGAGGAAAGAGAAGTTTGTGGTGGCATCGAAGAAACAAGTTGTGGCTCCACAATCTGGGTCTCAAGTCGCAACCACCACCAAAGGCGAAAACACCGTGGTTGCGTTGTAGTTTGCAAAACCCAAACCCGGTTTCGATTGATGCAATTGCTATGGATGCTATGCTACCTTAGTTTATGTGGGTGCTTTGATCGATGATGATACCTTGTCGGAAATACGTTTATATACATCCTCTCCTTGATCTCTCTCTTTTTCTCTCTTGCATCGTTTTTTTTTGGGTTATTTTTACCGTGGTGGTGCCTTTTGGATGATGGGAGTGGGTGGTTTTGTCTGCTTGAATGAGCAAATTAACTGGGCAAGTATTATTATTTTTGGAAGTACCTGAATTGTAGTGATCTTTGGAATTTTGAATCAATAGATAACATGGAAAAGATAATTCCCATCCTGTTCTTTTGTTTCTGGATAGTAAATCATATCCTTCCTCGTTTACTCTTGTTTGTGATCAATGGTAGATTCGTTCATTTTGTTTAAACACATGCACATTGTGGAGGTATTTTTTTTGCCGTGTGTGAGTGAATAGATAAAAGACTAAAGACATATGATTGACTTAGAGTGAGTTGTGAAGACCATTTTATTTTATTTTAGTGATTAGCTTGTTGTTATAACTTTTTAAAAATAAGGCAAAAATACAACTTTGGTTCTTTATATAAAGTTGTATATCTTTGCCTAAATGCATGCTAAGATAAAATGGCTTTCATTAGCAATGACTTTTATATGCGAACGTGGGAATAGTGAAATTTTTATGGCGTTGCTGTAACCCCACTATTGTAACTGGATCAGTCCTCCCCTTATTAAGCAATGTTAAAAGTGAATAGATATTGTAATAAGTTGATACAATTTCCTGTTTCAAACCAAGTTTAATTTGGTTAATAATCAATTCACATCATCTATCCTTTGATTGCTGCCATGGTCTTAAAGTTCTGAAAGTATTTGCAATAGTTTCACGACTGTAATTTTGGCCTTAATTATCAGTTTTTTTTATGGCCCGTCATCATATGTTAAGGTTTCAGAAGTACATATTTATTTTTACAGAAGTACAATTTTTAAATACGTTGGATTTTTTTATCAACACCATTGGATTATTTTTAAATAGTAGAGGTTTTGATCTTCTTAAGAAAGATTTCCGCTTGAGTCTTGTATAAAAAAAACCTATCTGTTCAATTAGTTTCACTACATATGTCGATGTTCTTGATTGAAAATGAAACACGCCATGTAGAATTGAAATTTGAAACGGATCCTCAGGGGAAATAAATCCAAAGAGTTTTGGCAGAATATGTATGCAGATTTACATAGGTTTCAGATTGGAGTTGTAACTTTTTTTTCAGATTGGAGTTGTAACTTTTTCTTTACACCTAAGCACCGGGATAGAGGCGAGTCGATTCATCTACAGTTGGGCATAAATTAAAGGAGAATTCTATAGCATCTCAAAGATTTGATATCTTTGCCTGTCTTATTAATTAAATGAAAATAATTGTTGAATGTATAAATTTAGATACACAAGAAGAAAATTTATTTATTTTTATGACAAAAATCATCACTAATTCTCAAGTTTCTCGGTTATAAATTCTAAAATTTTCATCAATAATATTATAGTGACATTGAAATCCATTGGAAAAAATACATTTTCTTACGGTAATATAAAATTAACAATGAAAGATATAAAGATAGCAACAACTTGCTACATTAAATAATAGTAGAGCAACACTCAGTGAAACTAACCAACAAGAGCAACCTGTGGGTTTGTAGTAATACCCAAGTAAGTGCAACTTGTGGTGCAGATTGCATATAACAAAACAGACAGCGGGATCTTCCACAAACTTACGAAAAAAGTAACAAATAAAAATTCGTCATTGATAGGACTTGTCACGTGTTGTTAGAATCGCTTTGTTATTTGAAGATATAAAAATCGATATTATACATTAATTATAATACTTTTTGTCATCTACTTGTTTTTGATACATATGTATAGATGTTTTTTTTTTTTGGAGAGGGCGGTGATAAGGGTTTATACCCTGCTGTTCAAAGTAACCCATAAATACTTTTAATTACTTAAGCAACAAAGAGATTTGTACGTAAAGATGTTAAAATAAGCTACTTGTTTTGTATCAGGTGGATAATACAAATAATTGAGTATGATGAGATAGGTTTAGAAAGTCCAAATTTAATTCCGACCTACAAAATAATGTGTTTAATAAGATGGTAAAGTCTATTTTCCAGTGACTTTTTTTCTACAGATTTTAACTTGCTTATTCTACATCGCACGTTGCTTGGTTAGACTAACTAAATAGTTTTGGGATTATTCGGGTTTTAAAATTGAATGTTCAAGCCTGTTCACATCTCTAAGTTTGGATTATTTGTATGAGATTATTAGTTTAAATATCGATACTTTTTTCGGTATAAAAAAATTGATACTTCTATTGTAAAAGAAATAAAAATCTCCCGAGAGCGAGGATAGGAAAAAGAACATTTTCCTAAAATTGTCACTAATGTTACCAATGTTAAAAAAATAATTCCTTTCCTAGAATTACAATATGATCGATAACATTTCAATGATTTTCTATTTTCTTGAAAAACTGGTTAAAAAGTATGCTGTGTGTAAGAGACGTAGAGAAAAGGTCAAGACTCAAATGATTAAATATTCATGATAGATTTCATTGTACATATATAGCTAAATTAAAAATTCTCAATTTATAAATGCCATGTTCTTCTATTGAAGTATTGAGTATTTTGTTTCCTAAGATTTAATTAAAACTAAAATGAAATAAAATACTCAAAATTCTTCGTTCTCATTGGAGGTGTAAATAATATAATGTATTCAGTTCAGTCGTACTTTTGCAATTTTTAAAGACTACCAGCAGCAAATTCCTTTGCTTCATAAAGAAATTATCTTCATATTCTAAACATAGTTTAGAACAAAGATAGACTATTCTATTATAAAATAAGACTAATTATACAAGTCTATGTTATAGAGTTTTACATATATTTGCAAATAATTTATTTGTGAAAATCATAAATAAAGACCAACCGATAAATAACTCTAGGTCTATTTTACCAAAGTAGCTTATAACTCTTGTAGAAATTCTTTTGTTTTATAAAGAAATTATCTTCATATAGTAAACATAGTTTAGAACAAAGATAGACTATTCTATTATAAAATAAGACTAATTATACAAGTCTATGTTATAGAGTTTTACATATATTTGCAAATAATTTATTTGTGAAAATCATAAATAAAGACCAACCGATGAATAACTCTAGGTCTATTTTACCTAAGTAGCTTATAACTCTTGTAGAAATTTATAATTCTTCAAAAGTTATTAGAGTTGTTTTGTGAACATAAAAAATGAAAGAAAACTATAAACTTCAAACTTTTGAAAAACTACTTGAGATAGTCTATGATATTTTAAAAGTTATAAGCTCTTTCATTAATTGTTTAGTTATTATTTTACACTTATATTTTTTAAAATGATAATTTTTATCTCTCATATGATTAAAATGTTACATATCCTTTAAAGTCATTTAACATAATTTAAGTTAACTTTACCAAACAACTCTATTTCAATAATTCTTCTAAAAACTATAAGTTATTCGAAAAGTCAATAAGCTATAAGCTCGTTTTGTCAAACGAAAGCTTTGTAGATGAATCATTAAGCAAGCTTTAACCGGAAGGATCGTAGTTAAGCTTCTTTTTTTTTTGTTACGACTTAATCTTTTTTAGTGTATGTTTTATAAAACTAATAAAAAAGCTTGCTGAAACTAAAAATTTAGTTGAAAGCTAAAACCTATTGAAAGATGAATGTCAATACACTAGTGCAAAAAAAGGTTATGACCATAAGGGTATAAACTCGGTTAGAAAGGAAACGAGGTTGCAAAAGATGCAGTGTTAATTTTGAAATTATCAGAACAATATTGAAACTCGGTTTCATATGGAACTGGGTTCTTAGGATTCACACTTCATTTTAAAATTTTTTTAGAGAAACCTTTATTCATGGTTCCCGCACAACAGAGTTGTTTGGTTGTTATATTTTAAAAAAATTAACTAGAACTAGGAACTCAGTTTAGCATAACTGAGTTCTTAGGTCTTGAATCTTTTATTTTAAATTTTTTTAAAAAGATCTAAGAACTCAGTTCACGCTGAACTGAGTCCTTAGGATTTTGGTTTTCTATTTTAAATTATTTTAAAAAGAACTAAGAACTCAGTTCTCGATGAACTGAGTTCTTAGGGTATTGGTCTTTTATTTTAAATTTTTTTAAGAGAACTAAGAACTCGATTAAGCGTGAACCAAAATCTTAGGATGACCTTTAGTATTTTCATTTTTAGGAGACCA
Organism: Clitoria ternatea; assembly: GCA_037962975.1. Classification (NCBI taxonomy): domain Eukaryota; kingdom Viridiplantae; phylum Streptophyta; class Magnoliopsida; order Fabales; family Fabaceae; genus Clitoria; species Clitoria ternatea. Next base: position 55,498,010 of record CM075671.1, read on the forward strand.
ATGAACCCAGTTTATGGTGGAACCGAGTTCATAAGTCAAATTATATGTATCTACATACTCGATTATGTAATGAACTGAGTTAGTAGCTTTAAAAACTTACACTAAACCTCAAAACACTTCACAATCCAAACGATTTTGTACGTTTTCCCCTTACGTTATACTTGCTTGCTTCCATTATTGGTGCTTTCATTTCTACTCACGTTTTTGTGTCTTCTCTTGCGCGGTTTCTTCGTCTTCGTCTTTGTCATTGCTCGGGTCCTCCATTGCTGACTACTTCATCTTTATCTTCCATTTACATTTAAAAGGTTAGTTGTCTTTGTCTTTGTTGACTAGTGTTCCTCCATTGTTGTTACCGTGTTTAGGGTATCCATTGACTGTTAATGCATTGGTCGTTTTGGTACTGCCATTGTGCTTGCCTTTTTGTTTGCCTTTGTGTTGGATATGCCATTGCCATTGTATTATTTACCTTTGTGTTTTCTAAAAAAAAATATTATTCTTGTAGTTTTATGAAAAAACTTATCGGCTACTTTTTAGATTTGTTTGAATGCATAATTTTCTATAGCATACTTCCTTAATTTTCTATTTCCATTATGTTTGTTACTGGCATTACCAAATATTTCTTCTTTTTTATATTAGTGTTTAGTGAACTCTATGTTACTGCCATTACCAAATTTTAGTTCATTTTTTATGCTTCTTTAGTTAACATGTAATGTTAGTGTTTAGTGAACTCTATGTTTTCTTTAAATACTTACATCTTACCATTGTGAACTCTATGTTTTCTTTAAATAACATAGGCAAAAAATAAAAATAAAATTTTAAACATTAGAGATCTATTTGGGTAAAAAAAATTATAAGAGACCAAGTGTTTGATGTAGTATATTATGTCTATTTCAGTTAAGAATCATAACTTTTGAATGATTTTCTTAATTCTAATTGACCAAGTGTACTCTGTGTTGAATAGTGTCATATCGTAAGTGTTGTATTTGGGTCATGGATAAAAATTGAATTAATGCATCACGGTTAATTGATGTGTATGAGAGTGGAGTTGAAATGTTCATAGAGTTTGTATTTCAAAATGTCGAAGACAATAATGGAAGATACTTTTGCCCTTATGTTGAATGTGGGAATGCACGTTTGCTAGGCCTGTAAATGATAAGGGAACATCTGTTATGTGATGGTTTTCTCAAGAGTTGTACATGTTGGATATGGCATGGTGAACATGTTGTCACGCCAAGTATGATGAATGTAAGTCAAAATGAAGGTTCTACACATGATGTTGATTATGATATGGATGATCGACTTAAAGAAATGATTCGTGATGTGGGTGAAGAAATTTTCTAGAGAGCACATGTGTATGAAACTCTCTGTAAGGATTTAGAGAACCAGAAGTATCCAAATTGCACTAATTTCACACGGTTATTGGTGATTTTATGATTGTTTAACTTGAATATGAGAAATAGGTGGACGGATAAAAGCTTGACTGAATTTTTACAACTATTGAAAGACATGCTTCTAGCTGGTAATACCTTGCCAAGTCGTAACTACGAGGCTAAAAGATATTGTGTCCTATGGGGTTAGAGTACAAGAAGATACACGCATGTCTAAATGATTGTGTGTTATACGAAGGTGAGTATGAAATGATGCATGAATGTCCAACGTGTGGGTTGTCATGGTATAAGAAAAAAGACAATGATTTTAGTGAGGAGGTATACACCAAAGGGCCTCCTACAAAGGTGTTATGGTATTTGTCTATCATTCCTAAATTGAAGCATTTATTTGCCAATAAAGATGATGCAAAGTTGATGAGGTGGATTTTAATGGAAGAAGTTGGATTCACTATTTCTAGAGTTTGTTAATGACCCAAGAAGTTTAAGACTCGGATTGGCAACAAATGGAATGAACCTATTCGGTAACTTAAGCACTACACATAGTTCATGGCCTATTTTGTTATTTATTTACAACCTACCGTCATGGTTATGTGTGAAGAGAAAATATGTGATGCTATCGATGATGATCTTAAGTCTAAGACAACCGAGTAATGACATTGACGTGTACTTAAAATCATTGGTTCGAGACTTGAGACGGTTGTGGGATGAAGGAGTTGATGTTTTTGATGCATTCGGGTATGAGACATTCAAGTTGTATGGAATGTTGTTTTGTACAATCAACGACTTTCCAGCCTATGGAAACTTATCTGGTTATAGTGTAAAGAGCCACAAAGTGTGTCCTATATGTGAGGATAACACTTGTTACCAACAACTACATCATGGGAGGAAGACGGTTTACCTTCGACATTGAAGGTTTCTAAAAGCAAATCATCCATATCAGAGGTTAAAGAAGGCCTTTAATGGTGAATAAGAGTTTGATATTGCTCCTTCAATGTTAATCAAAAAAGAATTTTTTGAACAGGTCAAATTCTTAAATATGACCTTTGGTAAGTATGAAAGGCGACACAATACGTAGAGGATATGAAAGAAAAGGTCAATATTCTTTGATTTACCTTATTGGTAGGAGCTTGATGTAAGACATTATATTGATGTGATGTATGTGGAGAAAATGTTTATGACAGTGTTGTTGGGACGTTGTTGAATATACAGGGTAAGATGAAGGATAACTTGAATTCTCATCTTGATTTAGAACTTATGGGTATACGATCAGAATTGTGTGCACAGTTAAACGATAAGGGCATCTACTTGCCCCCAGCCTATCATACATTGTCGAAAAGGGAGAAGATAAGTTTCTGTGAATGTTTACAAAGTGTGAAACTTCCATACAATTATGTTTCTAACTTGAGAAGTCGTGTTTCCCTTAAGGATCTGAAGTTAGTCGACTTAAAGTCTCATGATTTTCACATGTTGATGCAGCAATTTCTTCCTATCGCAATTTGTGACATTCTCCCTAAAAATGTGAGGGATGTGATAACAAGGCTGTTATTTTTTTAATGTTACTTGTTGTAAAGTTATTCACCCTGACACATTGGCATTGTTGGAAGAGAAAGCAGTTATTATATTGTGTCAATTAGAGATACATTTCCCTCCTTCCTTTTTTGATATCATGGTACACTTAATCGTTCACTTAGTCAGAGAAGTGAGGTTATATGGTCCTATGTTTTTGAGGTGGATGTATTCCATTGAGCGATACATAAAGATATTGAAAGGGTATGTCAAAAACCAACACTGTCCAAAAACATCGATCGTAGAACGGTATATGGCAAAGGAGGCAGTTAAGTTTTATAGAAAATGCATGTCCCAAGCTGATAGTATCAGGATTCCTAAAACATGCCATGAGGGAAGAATTACTAGTAAAGGTACAATTGGTCTAAAATTGAAGAGCAAGCTACAAGATGAAGTGCTTCAAGCACATTTGTGCATATTGAACAACACTGATGAAGTCTTGCCTTATTTAGATGAGCACAAACACCTAGTGAAGAGAAACAACCCAAGAATGTCTGAGAGATGGGTGTTGAACGAATATAACAAAACTTTCATGTAATGGTTCAGAATGATTATCATGAAAGATTCATCAACATCTGCAACCCTACAACGTCTAGCTTAAGGACCCAACTTAGATATCTTCACTTTTAGTGGGTATGACATAAACAAGTACTCATTTTATACAAAAGAACAAGATGACAAGAGCACAATGCAGAAGAGTGATGTTATGGTAATGGCCGAGTCGATGCATTTCTCCACTGTAAAAGATAAGAATCTTGTAATGGCTGAGTAGTGTTATTTTTGTGTGATTAAAGAAATATGGGATGTCAATTACAGTTCCTTCACGGTACCTGTGTTTAAATGGAAATAAGTGAGTAGTAATCAGGGTGTGAAAATTAATGAGTTTAGATACACTTTGGTTGATCTCAACAAGGTAGGCCATAAGGAAGAGCCTTTTATTATGGCGACTCAAGTGAAACAAGTGTTTTATGTTAGTGACTCGTCTAACAAAAGATGGTCAGTTATTATGCATAGTAGACCCAACACTGGATATGCCGACATAAGGGATCTTAGTCCTGATATCTTGGATACCACTATTTTGACAACACGTCTGTCAACAATAAACCTAGTAAACCACATAGATAAAGTCCAAGCAACTTATGATGATCACCATGAAAGGCATATGGGAGAATATATCAACTACATAGTATGTATTATTTTTTCAAGGTGTTTGTTATTAAATGTGTTGTACTTCATGGTGTTTGTTATTAAATATGTTATTAAATATGTATTAACTCATGGTGTTTATTATATCAACTGACAAATGATTCTCCTTTTATGCAGGTATAGATGGCATCATAGCAGGGTTTAGACACATCTTCCAGGCGATAGAGAGGTGTGACACGAATGACTGATATTGTCACTCATAGATATCAGGAGATCAACTAGGTGTCGACATTGACGTCAACACAGGGAGAGTATCTGGGCTGAACGCGTCCAAGTTTAACAGTTACTTAGGGGTGTTGGCCCAGAGTCGGGTCCCTATTACTCTTCCAGATTGGGATCACGTCGAGGAGGTCATAAAACTTTAGATTTGTGAGGATGTTCTGGTACGTTATATTGTATATAAGTTATCTTACTTTACTCATCTGTTATTTCTATGATGCTAACTAAATTATGTTTTTTTTTCATTGTAGGCTACATGGGAGATCCCATCAGTGGATACCTTGAGAAGGAAGGTACTCTCCACTATTGCTGAGAGGCGGAGGGCCTTCAAGACCAAGCTCACTACTCAGTACGTTTTTGGAGATCTCAAGGGAGATTTTCTTGGTGAGGAGTGAGAGTTTATTAACCATGGCACCTGGGATTCCTTTATTGCATCTCGACAGACTTCAGATTGGGATGTAAGTCAAAAACCTTTACTCAACGTCTCATTTTATTTGTAATTAATTTCCATAACTTATTATTCTTTTGTTTGCAATTGAATTAGGAAGTTAGGAAGAAGGCCCAGGATATTTGAGGAAAGAACGATTATCCCTACAGATTGTTGCATGGTGGATATCGTCTTCTTGGGAAGCAGATGATTGCTAAGAGGGCCAACCAAATAGACCCTGACTCTGCTGATCCTTCTTCTCCCCATCATGCCATGAGAAGTGGATTTTGTATATATACATTTACTGTTTGGTATATACTTATAATTGTATTAGGTCAATTTGCTCTTTGCAGGTTTGGGGTTATAGAAAAAAATAGATAATTAAAAAAATCCTACCTACAAACTCGGTTTTGTCATTAACTGAGTTCGTAGGACATCTATAAACTCGATTGTTGCTTAAACCGAGTTCACACTTTGTTTCTGGGTTTAGGGTTTAGGAACTTGGTTTAAGCAACAACTGAGTTCATACTCTATTTCTAGGTCAATCTAGAGAGAGTATGAACACGATTTATCCAAAAATTGAGGTCATAGATTGAACCAGAAATAGAGTATAAACTTGGTTAGTCTTATAACGAGGTCATATACCTTTGTTACTTACGAACACAGCCGCAACGAACTTAATCTCACAATTGAGTTTGTATCCCATTTTTAACCGAGTTCATAGACCTTTCTACACATAGATTAAAAGCATAAGATCAACTTATAGGGAAGGGAAGCAAAGAAGTTATAACAACCATAGCTTCCAAATAGAGAAAAGGAAAACCAAATAAAAAGGAAAGAAAAAAAAAAGGATCAAACTGTACCTAAACTTAAGAAACATAACTTATGAATGTCATCTTCCATCAACTATGGATGTCATCTTCCATAGTCATCAATTCTATGAAAGCTAAAATAGCTAAAAACAATGAGTTTAACGTCTTCCCCCATGTTGGACAATGTACATCTTGAAGTCCTAACTTGCTTGCAAAATTCCTAAATGATGTTGAATGCAAAGGCTTAGTGAAAAGATCTTCTATTTGATTGCTTGAAGTGATAGACAACAAATGAATATGCCTCAATATGCTTGCTTATTTCATGAAAAATAAGATTATGTGCCAAGTAAATTGCTAAGAGATAATCACTATAAATTGAAGTTGGTTGAGAAAGGCTTATATCTAGGTCTTTGAAAATGTAATTCAACCATTGAATCTTATGAGTTAAATTGGCCAAAGCTTTATATTCTTCTTTTGATGAACAAGAGGAGACAATGACTTGGTTCTTGCTCTTCCAAGACGCAAGAGACTTACCAAGAAAACACAAAAACCTATAATCAGTTTCCTTGTTTCCTGACCGCCACAAATCTGAATCTGCATATGCTCATAAGAATGTCCCTTGAGAATATGAATTTTTTAAAATATTTTAAAACATGAATAGTTGCCTTATAATGCGAATCCATAGGATTACTCATGAATTGACTTAGTTTTTGCACAGAATAACCAATGTTAGATCGAGTTAATGTTAGATAAAGCAACTTTCCCACTAATTTTATTTAGGAGAGCACATCGTTAAAAGGATTTTTGTGGTCTGATTGTAACTTGGTTAAAGGATCAAAAGGTGTCTTAGCTAGCTTAGTAGCGAAGTTACCACTCTCTTGCAAGAGTTTAAGAGTATATTTTCTTTGATTCATGAGAATTCTAGTCCTGGATCATGCAATTTTAAGTTCTGGATCATGCAATTCTAGTCCTGATCGAGTTTCACTTTGATAGTATTAATTTCTTCCATGTAATCTATTATAAGTACAATATCATCTACATAGATAAGAATTATAGTGAAGTGGAAATTTTGATTCTTGGTGAAGAGAGCTTGGTCATCTTGTGATTGAGTATATTCTAATGTCAAAAAGGCATTAATATAAGTAGTATACCATTCTCTTCTTACTTGTTTTAGTCTGTAAAAGAACTTGTTGAGTTTGTGAATTCTTAGAATCATAAGGTAAGAGGCCAAGAAAAGGAATCATATAAACTTCTTCATAAAGGCTTCCATGTAAAAAGGCATCATATATAATATCTAATTGTTCCATAAACTATCCCTTTATGGAAACAACGACAAGAAGAACTCTCATCTTCACAATAAGTGAAAAAGTCTCATAGTAATCAGCTCCCTCCAACCATGTGTAACCCTTTGCAACCAATCTAGCCTTGAATGTCTCCATAGTTCCATCAGCAAAGTATTTTACTTTATAGAGCTATTTGCATCCTATGGGAGTTACTTCTTGAGGAGGATCAATTAGAGTCCAGGATTGGTTCTATTTCAGGGCTTCAAGATCAACATCCATGACTTCTCTCCAATGTTGATCCTTACAAGCTTGTTGGTAGTATGTTGGCTCGTGAATTGAGCTAATGGACAAAAAAAAACTTTTGTATAAAGGAGAACAATGCTAATAAGAAACAACAAAGAAAATTGAGTGAACAATACCACCTAGTATGTTTTTTTGTTTTGATTTTTGGAAGAAATGAAGTTTCAATGGTAATTAGCCAAGTATGAAGGTATTTTTTTGATTATTTAAGGATGTCTTATTAGGTGATCTTGAACTTGCTTAATTATTTCTTCATTTATCAAATTTTATCAGATCTTGGCCTTGTTGAGTTTTTTTTTATTTTGTTCTTCTTCCTCATTTAGTTCTTGAATATATTGGCACTCATCTTGATGATGATTATCAAGCTGATGATCTAGCAAGTCTAAGACAAAATCATTGAAATATGAAGCAATTATGGAAGAAGGTGAAGACAATTCCCTCCCATATGTTTTTACATAGAATCTAAATGAAAGGAGAAAGAGTCTCATAGAAAAGCATATTCCTAGAAACAAGAAAAGAATGAGATTCTGTTTCATATAAGAGATAACGTTTTGTTCCTTATTTGTAACCTAAAAACATAGTTCTATTAGCTCTAGGCTAAAACTTGGTTCTATGTGATTGAATGCTACTAGCATAGCATAAACATTCAAAAGACCTTGAGATTAGTTAGATTAGGTGGTGTGTTATAAAGAATTTCTTAAGGCAACTTATTTTTAGGATAAGGAATTTATTTATGATATACACGTAGCTAGTGAGTAATGGAAAAATTCTAAAATCTTTTAGGTAAATGTGCTTGAAAGAAAAGGGACCTAGAAAAATTAAGGATATGTTGATGTTTCCTTTTAACAATTACATTTTGTTGAGGGTTTTCTATACATGTAGTTTGATGTAAGATCTCTTCTAATTTATAAAATTCATGCATCAACAACTCTACATAATTATATCTTCTTATAGATTTCAGACAAGTGTTGAATTGATTTTTGATATATGGAAGAAAAGTAACCAAATGTTGTCTAGTTTCAACTTTGCTTTTCTTTAAAAATATCCAAGTGAATCCACTATGATCATCAACAAGGGTAAAGAAAAATCTATGGACAAAGGATAAAGATGAGTGTTTTAGACAAGGAAACTATACCAAAAGTATATGTACTAACAACTTGATTTCCATTTAGAAAAGTGATCCAAGTAGATGGAATGAATTTATGAAAATAAAAATTATCTATACTATAAGTAATGTGACTAGTAGGACCTGTATCAAGGAGCCACTAATTACTAGCATTATCTATAGAGGATTTAAGAAAAGTACAATTACTAGTAGAGAATTTGATGCTTATTGAATTGACTTTATGTGTAGCTTAGTGTGTTTCTTGCTTAGAATGTTGTAGCAGTTCCAAGAGACCTTGATATTACTCTTGGTTAGACACAACTCCTTTATCATAATCTTCTCTAAGATTAGTAGCTTGAGTTATTGTCAAATGGGTAAAAGGTTGTAGTATTGACGACCTTGAAAGACTTGGATTGATAACCCTGTGGAAAACCATGTTTGAAATAACATGTTTTCACAATATGGTTTGTTTTCTTGCAATAAGTGCAATACGTGTTGTTATGTTGGCCCTTTACCAAGTTGTTTTTACCTTTTGGTTGATTTTTCTCGTTGACATTTGGATTATTCTCACCCTGTGGTTGAGGAAAGATGGCTAACACTTAAGAATCAAAATTTCCAGGAGGTGAAATCTCAATATTGAACCGTCTTTCTTGTTAGGAAACCATAGAAAATAATCTTATTGTACTTGGGAGAGTATCAAACAACACTATTTAAGTCTTAAGTTGTATATATTGATCATTTAACCCCTTGAGGAATTTGATAATCTAACCTTGTTCTTTATAGATCCATACCAACTCAATGGCACCACAAGAACATCGAATAGAGTACTTGCATCTTGGAGTTGGCCTGTAATTCTTAATTTCTTCCTAAATTTCATTGAGTTAATTGAAGTATTATGAAACTTCATAACTTCCTCTGTGTAAGTGGTAGAATTCTTCTTGCAGTTCAGAGATCATAAAGATCTTAGCTTAAGAAAATTGAGAATGAAGATCCTTCTAAGCATCAACAACATTCAATCCATAAGATCGATTTGGGAAATTGAAGGCTCTACTAAATAAGGAATCCAAGAAAGGATCATGTCTTTGTAGCGTTTCTAGGGAGCAAAAACAGGATCAAATTTGGTAGGTTGTATAGTGGTGCCATCAATAAACTCTAGTTTGTTTTTTGAATCCAAAGCAACTTTCGTATCTTAGGCCTATGTGTGATAGTTTTTTCCATTCATCAAAAGTGTCACCATGATGATTTTTGGTTTTCATTTGAGTGTAGAAAATAAAAATTTGAAAGATTGGTGTTGTAGTTAAGATAATCTTAGAGGAGTTACAAAAGTGTTTGAGGAACACCACATGACTTGTTATGACTATTTAAGTGATAGTGAGTCCAAAAAATGCAAGGTTTTCGATATGCCTAATCCAATGAGAGTTTAAACTCTCATTCAAATTATCAAGATTCTACTTTGGAAAGAGTAGAAGTAGTTGCTCTGTTCTCCTTTTTGGGTTATATATATGTATATGATATCACATGATACTTTTTGTAATGATATACTATACTGTGTATTTTTTTGGTGTTCATGTGCACATGGCTAGAGGTTGAAGGTTGATGTCATTCAACATTGATAGCAGATGTGTTGCCATTTTGGATCCCTTTGTATATAGAACGTTATACCATATTATGTATTTAAGTGATGACAATTCTAAACCTTTATCAATTGATGTCAATTCTATGTGCAATGAGTAATTAGGAATGCTACATGGCTCAAGCTGATAAATATATCCGCCTTAATATTTGTCAGAGTTTACCGAAATGCTGAGATTATTGCTACAGTTACTAGTTTTCTGGTGTATTTATCTATGGTTCAAAGTTGTTATGGGTATTGCCATAAATTAATGAAGGCATAACATTTTAAGCATTGCAATGAAAAGAGTTTTGACATTTGAACTTGGTTTCCATGTTGTAATATTCCATGAGCACAAATTATGCTTATTGGTTTATTGATGATTCTGTTTTTTCTTTCTTTTTTAAAAAAAGCATGAGACTAAAGCTAAAGTTTAAGTAAAGGATGAAAATCTTAAAAGGAAAAACAAGAAACATACCATTATTTATTTAGAGTTTAGATTTTTTTTTCAATATTTTAAACATATTATATCTTTTTATATTTTATTAATAAAATCAATTTCATTAAACTCATTTGTTATTTTATGATTTTGTTTTAACAATTTTTTTATGATTCGTTAGGATTTTCAAGGAATTTATATGTAATACAATTGTATATTAGAAATATCTTGATATTACTTATCCATGCTATAATAATTTTGAGTTTTATATAATGCTATTGAAAATAAATTTTTTCTCAATTATATAGTGTACTAATACACTTAACTTTTATTATACTTTCCTATTAAATTTTATCAATAACTTCTACTTTTATAAATGATAATTTATTATAAAACTTTTTATATACTTTAATATTATAATTAATTATTTATTTATTATCACATAAACCTAAAAACATAGTAATTTCTCTAAAAACAATTTCTAAAAAGATAATTCTTATGCATCACATGACTCACTCACTAGTATATTCTAATATTCTAATATCAAAAAAGGAAGTCAAGTGTTTCAACAATAAAATAAAATATCACTGAATCACTTTATGAAAACTAAGATTAATTTGACATATCCTAATAAAATAAATTGAGTTGACAAATAAAAAAACCAAATTACCATTGTATATGACCTAACAAAAGTCAATTATAATTTATAATGTATAGTTTATAAAGCTGCATGGTATTTTTGTTAAAAAAATCTAAATTGTTGATAAAAATGTATTTACGATTAATACAATTGTTAAGGAGAACTAACTTAGTTGGTTAAGTGATAAGTGTCCATTAAGCATAAATTTTACATGTTAATTGGACAATTTTTATGAGATTTTGTTCATTTGAATGAGAATTATTTGATAACACTAAAATTTTGAATCTGAATGAGCTAGCCTAGGTTTTGTGAGCTTGATAGTATTTAATCTCTATATTTTTATGTATTTTGTAGGTAAAAAAGGAAGAAATGAGGAAAAAGGCATGAAGTGGTCAAGGTTTGAGGAAATTTAGACCAACTCGCTTGAGCGAGGCCAGATTTGCTTGAGCGTGGCTTCATTCGCTCAAGTGAAAAGAAGTCAAAATAAAAAAGAAGTTAACTCGCTTGAGCGAGGGTTTTCAGCTCAAGCGAAAAGAGGCCAAAGAGTAAAGAATGATCACTTGCTTGAGTGAGGCTCAGCCCGCTCAAGCGAAAAACATAACAGAGGCAATTGGAGGATCATTCGCTTGAGCGAGCTCAGCTTGCTCAAGCGAAAATAAGCCAGAGGCTTCAGGGCTAGTCTCGCTTAAGCGAGAAACCTTCGTTTGAGCAAGTGCTCGAGGGATCAAGCAGCTGACAAGGCAAGCTTAATGGTGAAGAAATGATTCTCGCTTCGCTCAAGCGTGATTACAAATATATAAGCAATTCTCATACAAACTTGAGGGAACTGCTTTTAGAATCCAAAAACAACGATCTCCATCTTTTTAGGATTTGACGTAGAAGGCTGTGGAACCTATTTTTCTTCTTATTTTCCTTAGCTTCTTGGTTTGTAATGCCTACCATGTGTAGCTAAAACTTCTTTTTGGGATTATATGTAATCGACTTGAGCCCGACGTACTTCGGCTCTATATTTATATACATGGTATTTCATTCTATTGATCTTGGTATTTTATTCTGTGTTTAATGCTTGATTCTATTGGATAAATAGTCTCTTGATCTAGTTTTTATTGAGTTATTGGAAAATGATTCTCAAAAACTGATCTGAATGAAATACTCTATACGATCTGTTGTTAGGAATAACTTCTGATGTATCGAACGCTTTAAACACCTTATTATAATGCTGGAAAAATCCTTAAAATGATTGAAGGATCAACATTTTAGGAGTTTCCTTACGAATTTCAAAGTCGAGGAATCAATATGAATGACTTTTGATTTTGGCGTCAAAATTAATAGCTTCGAATACATCTATATATCTATATCCAGGGTACGGCCATGTAAGGTAGATGAAATCCAATCCTAACTTCTCTTTATTTGATTTTAATTAAAATATTTCACTCTTTTATTGTTCTTAGCTTTGGTACCTTTACTTTTACGCACTACAACTATGAATAGTGATTTATTTTCCCACCAATTGCAATTTTAAATTACAGATTCTAAATTAACCAACCCACAATGGAACGACACTCAATTTTTATATCTGTTATTACAACGGGAAATGGATAACTTGCCACGGTCCCTATCATTGAGCAGGGTGGGTGAATCCTTTAATATAAGTTCAATTCCTAATGAAACTAAAAATATTAATACAATTTTTTTGTAAAAGGATATAAAATTCATTTCACAATGTAACCATTTATTATTATCTTTTATACTCTCTTTCATTTTCTTCCTTTCTATATTTTTTCAAACCACACAACTAAAATAATCATTTCATTTTCTTTATAAATTCTTTCATTTTATTTTCTTTCCTTTTATAATCCTTCCCATCCAAACAAAATGTTAGTGTCTACTTGGTAAAATTAGTTGAAAAGCTATTGAAAGTTGATAAACTAGCTGATTATATTAAAAGTATTTAGTAAAATTAGTTATTAATAATAATTGATAAATGACATAAAAGAACATACTTAATTATTTTAAAAAAACATAAATTTTGTTGTTTATACATAAATTATAACTTTCTATGGGATATTTAAATTAATTTCAAATTTAATATAAGAATGTATAAGTTTTTTTTATTTCTTTATAAAAAATTTATGAAATATATAAATATAAAAAAACATATAGTCAAAATATCATAATTCATATAAATATATCCTCTATAGAAATCAAAATTATTGATAAAAGAGATATATATATATCTATATATATATATATAAAGTATTCCACGATAATAAAAAATACTGGAAATGAACCGTATTAGGAAATTAAAGTGAGATTGTTTAAAATTAAATCAAAGTTTAATTTTTTAAAAAATAAAATAAAGGGTAATATTTGAAATTATTAAAAATATAATAGTTACAATAAAATAAAAATAGATTTACTTATTAAACATATACTTAATTTACTAAAGACATACATGTTAAAAAATTATTAACTTTACGGTTAAACGGAGTTTTGACTGTCTCGAATGGCGTGAAGGATCAATATCAACCCTTAAATTTCTCCATTTCTCCAACTCCGTTTTCCCAACAGGAAACCAAACGGATCTAAGACAAGAATTTAACCATATTGATACTAGGTTAAAGGGAAATGGACCTGTTGTGCTTAATTATAATGTTTGGATTTAATATTAAGCTTATTTGTTTATGATTGCAATTGATAATTTTAAATATTATGGCAAGAGAAAATGTAACACCCCGGTTTTCCGGACTCAGATCCCGATGTAACCAAGATAATAATTAATAAAAATGCAGGTAAATTTTTCGCGTTTGAAATATTTCTAAACACCTCGACGATTACATCAAGATCCGAATCACAGAAAACCGAAGCGTACGATTTAATAAGCTAAGACTGGATCGATAGCTAAATTCGCCCATAACAATATACAAAATAGTAGAGTTTACAGCGGAAGAGAAATGTGTATACTGAGCAAACGCCTAGTCCCATATATGACGATATGAGAAAAGGCTCGGCAAAGCATGCAAATAACCGACGTAGACCTAATAAAAGAAAGCCCGTCTAATTCACTCACGACATACACATGCATTACCTAAGACACAATTATATATGTATATATATACACATACATCCGGGGATATTCTCCCGACTTCCTCTATCATCAATGTACATCATTCAATTTCAATCCTTCTAGTAGACAATAGATCATCTCTTACGTACTACTTATATATATATATTCACCATTCCTAAATATGAAGGATCATTTTATACATGACTAAATTCACTAAATCCTCTATATCATCATAAACAACTTATTCATTTCATAAATTCAATACGTGATAGTTCACAAATAATGCCGGCCAAGGAACTTCCTCTACCACTATTTACCTTCACTAAAGCTTTGATTTAAAATCCGAACTCATCCCATGGCAACTGCATCACAATGCTAAAAAGGAGACCACATGGGAGAGTGAGTTATACATTCAAAATGACGAATATAATATATATTGTGATCATGTGTATATGCATATAATCATCATGTGTGCTTTGCTATAAAACCATTAAATCATCATTTCAATCATCATCATATTAATATAATAGGCATACAAGCCATCATGAATCGCAATCCACAACATAAGCTAGCACAAGCACATACACAATCACATTGCCACTTATCATCAAGGGCATTAACAAATTATCATCATCATTTCATTAGATCTTCGCTCAATTCCTCCTCACAAGGGGTTTCTCATCTCTCGTGGCCATCCCATCTCAAATGCCATGCTCTTATGGCTAATGTACATACTAGTGTTTAGAATGCATATGCACGGATCTGATTTTTAATCCAATAATGATCACAATAACTTAAATTATCATCATCATTCTGGGATATACCCTTCGTGGCACCCCGCAAGGTGATTCAATTCAATAACAAATCACATGATATCATCTTCACTCAGGGATACACCCTTCGTGGCACCCCGCAAGGTGATTTCAATTCAATAACAAATCACATGATATCATCTTCACTCAGGGATACACCCTTCGTGGCACCCCGCAAGGTGATTCAATTCAATAACAAATCACATGATATCATCTTCACTCGGGGATACACCCTTCGTGGCACCCCGCAAGGTGATTCAATTCAATAACAAATCACATGATATCATCTTCACTCAGGGATACACCCTTCGTGGCACCCCGTAAGGTGATTTCAATTCAATAACAAATCATATCAATGCCATGTTTTATCATGAATGCAACAATGCGATAATGCATGTGCCCAACAACCTTGCAAGGATATCACACCCTCTCAATTAGGGATATGTTGTATATTTAGTTTTATTGTCAATGGCATTCAAGTAATCACAAGGCCCCTCAAGGCACAACATTCATATAATTGGCATTTCAATGGCCACAAACATCATTTCATAACAATCCACACAAGGGAATCAGAAGGCACAACAAGCATCATAATATTAATCCACACTTCAAATTATTCGAGGCATAATCATCATCCCACATACGACAATTACACATATGCCCGTCGCAATCATGTCCTTGACTTTATATCTCAACACACTATATATATATATATATATTTCATATCATCTGGCAAGTCAATATTTGTATTCAACCATAGTGGTATTACAATATTATCTCATTCATCAACGTTGCTTAGTAACTAGTGTGGCGACACATCGACTCATCGTTTCAATTCTAAGCCACTCATACAATATTGCACTTGTTATAAAATACAATAACATTTCACAGTTCATCAATAACACATATGTCCTCTTACACAAGGAATAATCATTACATTATTTATACGATACCGATATTATCTCCGATACATCGGCTCATAACAGCCCCCTCACCATTCAATCATTCGCCTGATGGGTTTGTAATCACCCAAGGGTACAATCTCATAACTCATCATCAAACCCTTAACATTGCTCTCACATGTTCATTCTTGGTAGTTAAGATTTATGTTTCCCATTACGTATATTATGGGTGTAAACGAGTTATTCAAATGTTTTAATCATTATTCAACACCACCATAATATGTCCTGATTATATACCCCTATACATTCCCTCAAGCATCTTACAATATAAGGGAAGAAGGCCCAACACCATCAAAACTGAGAAAATAATACAACTTTCAATTCTGGGCAACTCGCTTAAGCGAGCCCTTACTCGCTTAAGCGAGAATAACATAGCTCGCTTGGGCGAACTTCCTCGCGTAAGCAGAAACCATCCAGCAGCATTCCCACGCTTGGTCGCTCGAGTGAGACTCCCTCGCACCCGGTCACTCGCTCGGGCGAAATTATTCCAGTAACCATTTCAACCCGCGGACGCTCGAGCGAGGCTCCCTCCAACTAGCCACTCGCTCGGGCGAGAATTATCCAGTACCTATTTCAAGGCTGGCTCGCTTGAGCGAGACCCAGCTTGCCTCTTCCTCCGCTTAAGTGAATAACTCACAGAACCAATTCCTCTCTCGCTCGCTCAAGCGCGGCCACGCCCGCTTAAGCGAGATTCGTCCAGTGTCTCTCCTGCTCACTTCACACTCGTCTCGCTTGAGCGAGTAGCTCACTCGCCTGAGCGAGATTAGGCCAGAGGCCATAATAATGGTACAGGGGATTCTCGCTTGGGCGAGAATCCATCTCGCTTGGGCGAGAATCCATCTCGCTTGAGCGAGATTATCAGAAGTTATGCAGAAACGAAAATTCTCAGAACTCAACACATGAAGTCTCATTCAAGGCCAATTTAATCACATCCAACACATCATATACATCATATAGGACATGTAAAACTTGCTCACACATTCATACTTATAATTTCTCATTCCAAACTCAATAACCGTAATAAAATTATACTTATCATCATCCAACATACATATACATACTTCCATAACAATCATCACATCCTCCCACACATCATTCTCAATAATCATCAAATTACCATTCATATTATCTCAATAACTACATGGCAAGGCAAGCATGAGTACTAAAACACATACATCAATCACTATCAATCTACTCATGCAATTTGAATGTAAACTCCTCTCCTACCTCGAGGGAAGAGCCGCAACCAATGCACGCTCCGAAAGCTCCGCCACGTAATCCGGAACAAGATCTACATACGACATACATATGCACTCATACAATCAATAACCATTTCAAGGCATTCCTTATAAATTCTAAATAATGACCTATATATTGTATGGATTATGAACAAGTTCTAAACTTGTCAAAACACCAATTTATACAATTGTGTTAGGCTTCGGGAATTCCTTTCCCAAAGCCAAGATCCTCTAGATCTTAAAGACTAACTAAACCCAACATCATCATCATCTCATCCATTACATAATGTAATCCCAAATCACCTCAATCCTTCAAACATCATCATTATCACTCATTATTCAACTTAGCTCTCATATCCTTCAATAACCATAATTAATTAATCAAATTTAAATGGCACACCACAAATGATCTAGAACCTCATCAAGTCACAATCTTATCATACCAATCCCTCACATTCCACATTCATAACAACACTTATCTATAGATTTCACCATAAATGGTCCTCTACCATTTCAAGTAACCTTTAACCTTAAATATCACTTATCCACATTCAACTAACCTCCCAAATTACAATATATTCATTTTTCCTAAATTCCTAGGGCTAGGGTTTCATGAGAACCCAACAACCATCATCAATATTCACCAATCATCATCAATGGCTATCTTTCATCCTTAACATCATTCTCTAACATCATTTAACATACATTCCATTCACATTTTACACTTCCCCCAATTCATTAGAGTTAGGGTTTCACTAAAAACTCATCACTATCATAAATACTCATCAATTTTCCACCCATCCAAGTATTAATTTCGTTTACCCCATTAAAGGCTCTTAAAACTTGCATTTAAAACCACCCCACCTTAGGGTTTCCATGTTTAATGCTCTCCCAACAACCCTTATACAATAAATACTCCCTAAAACACCAAAACCCAAAACCTAAGGCACAAAGCTCATGAAAAATGATGAGGAACTTACCTTAACCAAGAGACAACCATGAGCTTCCAAGGGAGGTAGAGAGAGCACGAAAATAGAGTGGGAGAAGGAGAGCTCCATACCACCAGTGCCATCTCCTCCAAGCTTGATGCACAATAAAAACGGGGAAGAAGAATATACACCATTTTTTTCTTTCTTAGGTTTTTGAAAGGAAGAGGAAGAAAGTGAATGAGGAAGGTAGAAGAAGAGAGTGTTTTCCCCAAGAGAGTAGAAACCAATGTGAAAAATGAAGGGAGGAAAGGAGAGTTCATGTTTTAATATTTGGCTTCACATTAAAATTTCACCGTTTTATAATGAACAGGCTCTCCGTTCGGGCTCAATACATTATCTAAAAATTATTCCGAATATATATTCGGATTCCCATTAATACTCTTAACAGCCCTGACCAACGGCATCTCAATCGGAGATACTTGGTCCGACACCCATATTCTAATCGGGTATTATTTTAATTCTTAAAATCCTAATAAATCATAAATAATTCTTATAAATCTCAATTTAACCATTTTAATATTTTTAGGACATTTATTAACCCATTTATAATTATTTAATATTTATTCTTCCTATTTAATCATTTTTATAAAATTCGGGATGTTACAGAAAATATATAGTTAATAATAAAGTACCATACAAAATTGACAATTTTGATAAATTCCAAAGAAACAATAAAAAGGACACTCCAACGATGCAATAGAAAAAGGTTTACAGTTATAGGGTTATTGTATTTTAAGTAGTGGTTAAGGAAATGTATAAGGAGAGGCCATCAGGAAAAAAAATCAATGGCTTAGTCAGCTTTGTATGGAGTGGGTCCCCCGTGACACCCTAACAGGCTAACAAAACAATTAACGTTGGAAAATAGATTCACTTTGGAGCTTGTTCAGGAGAAGTTATTATATAATATGGGTAACCATAATCATATAATATGGGTTAGGTTTTGCCAAGATGTTTTACATATGTTTCAAATAATTTAATACAAAATTATATTTTTATATTTTTTATATTGGTTGTTGTAATAATCCATGTAAAACATATTTGTTTTAATAGTTATTAAAATAGCATGTGTGAAATATTAATTTCTTTTATATAAGTGAAATATTAATGATTTATTAAAATATAAAAGCATTTAATTAAAAGACAACTTATAGAAGATTTATCATTCTCATGTTTTATTTGTATGACAATTCAAACCAAAATACATTTCTATATTAATAACA
Organism: Clitoria ternatea; assembly: GCA_037962975.1. NCBI lineage: Eukaryota > Viridiplantae > Streptophyta > Magnoliopsida > Fabales > Fabaceae > Clitoria > Clitoria ternatea. The sequence continues at coordinate 55,517,295 of CM075671.1, forward strand.
TATATTAATACATTAATTTTTATAAAAAGACGTTTTAACATTTTAACTTTATGTTTATTTAAATTTAAATTTTAATAGAAAAAATTGTTGAATACACGTAAGTGAGTGAATTTTACGTTCGAAATAGGATCTATAAAAAAAATCCTAGATTGAAAAAAAAATATAAATGTGGCATTGGCAGTTCTAAACTGAAACAGATATGGGAATCTAAGTAACAAGGGAGCGTGAATTGTTTATAGTTTGATGGAAGATGAATACAAACAAAAGAATGGGAGGAAGAATAAGAACAAAATAAAACAAAATAAGAAGGGACATATTGAGGAAACGGAAAGGCCAGACGCGGCGGTGTGGGTGCCCTGTAGGGGACCGCGCTCAACTGTTCCATAACACTAACATACAACCAACCACAAACAATGACTCATTTATAGATTCTCTAAATTATTAACTATAATTCAATTTGATCCTTCATTATATCATTGTTTATATGTACAAACCTTTAATTCTTGTGTCAATATTTTATCATTCTTACTTAAAATAGAAAATCAAATTAAGATGTTAGGTGGAGTAAGAAGAACATAATGGATAAACTAAAATTTGAGGAATGAATTGAGACATTAAGATAAAATTAAAAGGTAAAATATAAGGGCCATCCTAATTAAGACAAACCGTATACTTTGATGACTGCAATACCCAAAATTATAACCCACATTTATTGTGATCCATATTGTTCATTATCTTTACAGTTGACAATCTAAATATGAGCTTGTAAATAATATTGACATGTTCATAATTTTTTTTGGCACAAATCCAAATTCGATCCAACCAATAGAAAGCACAAAAGAAATTATTAGAATTAGTTCTTTTTTTTTATTAGCATTAATTCTTTCAAAACAAAGGAAAACTTTTATAGAATAGAATTATGCGGCGACAGAATTGACAGCATTCCCCTCTAACAAACATGAATATATCCAAATGCACTCAACTCAAGGCTAGCCAGGGAAATGTTATTTGTAAATATAAATATACTGTTTGAAATTGCTTCGTTTCATTTTTAGATATTTTCTAATGCGTTGTTAAGCTTGAAGGTTTAAGGACTCTTGTTCCGTCCACGATTCCACTCGGCCCAATACTGACCCAATTCATTAATACCATGACCAACCAACCAAGACGCTGAGGAAAATAACATAAGTACTGGTGGGTCCTAGGATTATGATTAGATTACCACATAGCCGAATTAGTGATAATTATAAATATGTATATGACTGGATAAGATTTGTACGGATATTGCAAATTAAACTTAAATCAAGGTTCTATTTCCTATATTAGACGTCTCATAATAACAAGTAACATTTTGAGAAATTTCAACCTTAGAGGAAAAAATGTATATTATACTATGTTGGACATGCTAAGCCATAATTTGATCAAATGGTTTATCACTCTCACGAGGATGGATAGCTTTCTGTTTTTGTGTTTAACTAGTTTCGGCACGTTATAAACTGATCTTGCTCGTTGTGCACTCTATCGGAGTCTCTTTTACTTTATTTTAGTTTTGATTCATGATTGTTCTTTTGTTATTTTAATTAATTCTATGTAGCTGAATAAGATTTCCGTAAAACTTTACGTTATTAAAGAGTAGAGTTTCTAAAAAGGATGAACAATTAGGAAGCAAAGCAACTACAACCTTATTCTAAGCGAAGGTAGTTTTAAAAATTTATTTTATATTCTAGATGAATTAAATATAGAAATAAATCTTGATAGGAATAAAAATCTTATTCCCAAATTTTTTTCAGTAACAACCAAATTTATTTTTAAAATTTACTTAAGAATTTTATTTCTTGTTATTTCATTCTGGAAAAGTAACTTGCCTAAAAATAAAAAGTTACTTATATCAAACACCTTAAATTTATGGATCAGTAAGATGAAATGGTTAAAAGTTGTTTGGGATATATTGAAAGCTTTTAGTTCTTAAATGAAAACTGTGAAATAAAATATGTTTGACGAAAATGGAGTTGGATTAATATGTTTAACACAATTTAAAATATTTTTAGTTTACCTTTCAAAAAAAATTGTTTTAAATTGTAATAACAAATCATTCAACTTATTTTTCATGTTGTTATCTCATGGCCTTATCCTACATAAGCCCACGGTTAAAGTAATTAGCCCAAGGCACAACTCGTGTAATTTTTTATAATTTTGTTAATTAATTAATTTTTACTTATATTATAATTTGTTTGTTCCTTTACATAGTTTTAAAAAATATTTTTTTTAAAAACATAATTTAAAAATATTTGTTTTTTTTTGGGATAAAAAAAATATTTGTTCGTGCAAGTTAAAGGTATGGTCCAGTAACTTACAACTTTCATTCGTGGGCCACCCCATATTGGTCTAGAAGTGAGCACCGTTTTTATATTCAAGTCCAAGCCTACAAAAATTTTGTGGCCATTTCTAAAGTAATCCCATGAACTAAGATCTGTATTGTTACCCAAAAAAAAAAACACTAAGATCTGTAACTATGCATAAACGATCTACAACTACCACAATCAGCTTTGTGCACAGTATTGTTACTCCTTTTCTTCTATCTAGGATTTCTTATTGGTGCCTGCCCAAGAAGAAAATCCACATGGGATCTGGTGGTTAATTGCATTTCAAGAAAGTTGTCTCTCTAGAAAAGGAGATACTTGTCTTTTGGAGGTTAGCTATGTCTTTTTAAGTCGATAATATCACTTATTCCTTTATATTATATGTCTTTCTACCGAATGCCTAAATATGTGGTTTTAAATTTCACATGGAATTTTTTTTTTTGGGGGGGGGTTAATGAACTAGGAAAACATGTTAGGTTAAGTGGTAAATGTTTACTGAGAGAAGTCTTTGGGTAGATTAAATGCAAAACACATTAATGCCTTCTTTTTACTCAAGTGGAGGTAGAAACTTATGTTAGATAAAAATAGTCTTACGGTGAGGGTGATAAAGTCAAAATATGAAACTGTTAAAAATATAAAGGACAATTTGGTCTTTACAACTGGGTCCTTTTGGTGACGGGATATGGGAAAATTGCCATCCTTAAGGGGAGGAATCATGGTTATCTAGGATTGTTGCTAGGAAAATAAGAAGGGGGTGAAAATATAAAGTTGTGGGAAGATTCTTGGATGGAGGGTGATAAATTAAAAGACAAATATGAGAGACTATGTTAGGTACCAGAGTATCGGAGTAATATATCACACAACTAAAATAGAGATGAAAAAAGAGGAACTGAATACACAATAATTTTACGTGGAAAACCCTCAACAGATAAGGGAAAAACCACGGGCAAGACCATAGAAATATTTTTACTAAGTGGAAGAAAAATTACAACTTCTCTCTGTCTCACAAGTAGAGAACAACGACACTCTCTCTTTAAATAAGAGAACACTCACTAAGAGAACCTCACAGGAGAACACTATAATTTTTCTCTCTGAACTTTTCTCTCTAGATACTAGGAAATGCTTCTAGTTTGGGATGAGAAAACAAGAGCAAGAGGTTGCTATTTATAAGAAAAACCCATAACAAACTTGTGGCCATAATGCTTCCTTGAATTTTATTGGCCAATGTACATTTTTAATTTTCCACCACAAAATTGCCAACCGCTCCATCATAATTAATTACCCACCATTATTGAAAAAGAAGCCAAATAATTTTGCCACAAAGTGGCTTTATCTTTCCTGACAATCTCCCACTTAAAGTCACTTTGTGAGCTTCTCAAATCTTTCTCTTCTTGCCAGTTTCTTATTGCAATTACGTTTCCGATAGGCCATAGAAGGACCTACACCATTTGAACTTGTCAATGTTGATTGGTTTTGTTATAACATTTGCTAGGTTGTCCTTTGTATGAATCTTCTGGAGATCCACACTCCTTTCCTCCACTACTTCTCGAACAAAGTGATATTGCACACCTATGTGTTTTGTCCTGGAATGAAAGTTCGGATTCCTTGCAATGTGCAAGGCACTCTAATTGTCACGATACACTGTAATCTTCAGTTGCTTGTGCCCGAATTCTTCCAATAAGCTTTGCGTTCAAATTGCTTCCTTGCATGCTTGAGTAGCTACCATGTATTCTGCTTCTATAGTTGATAAAGCTACAACAGATTGTAATTTAGATAACCAACTTATTGTTCCTTCTTCAAGTGTGAACACATAGCATGTAGTAGATTTCCTTTTGTCAAGATCACCTGTAAAATCAGAATCAACATATCATCTGACAATAAACTCTGATCCTCCAAAACATAATACAACACCCAGAGGTTCCTTTAACATATCTTAGGATCCTCTTTATAGTATTCCAATGCTCTTTACCAGGATCTGCCATGAACCGACTGACCATACTAACCACCTAAGCAATATCTGGTCTTGTACAAATCATTGCATACATAAGGCTTCCCACCGCTGATGCATACAGTACTCGAGACATTTCTATCCTCTCTGCTTCACTGCTAGAACACATACTTGAGGATAATTTATAATTGATAGGAAGTAGGGTAGAAATTGGCTTACAGTCTTGCATATTGAAGCGCCGCAAAACTTTTAGTAAGTAATTCTTCTAAGAAAGCTAAACCTTCCTATCTTTTCTGTCTCAGTAAATTTGCATCCCTAAAATCTTGTTAGCTGGTCCCAAGTCCTTCATATCAAACTCCCTAGCCAATTGTGCCTTCAATTTCTGGACTTGATCTTTATTAAAGCCTACAACCAACATGTCATCCACATACAACAATAAAATGATAAAATCATCATCACCAAACCTGTTGTAGTACATACAATGGTCTGAACATAGTCTGTTGTATCTAAGGCTCATAATGAAGGAATCAAATCTCTTGTACCAACATCTTGGTGCCTGCTTTAGACCTACAGAGATTTGGTTAACCTGCAAACTAAATTTTCTTTTCTTTATTCTTTAAAGCCTTCTGGTTGGAGCATATATATTTTATCTTCAAGTTCTCCATGAAGAAAAACAATTTTTACATCCAATTGTTCAAGATGTAAATTAAATAAAGCACACATAGATAACACAACTCTGATAGTAGTAAGTCTTACCACCGGAGAGAAAATCTCATTGAAATCAATGCCTTTTTTCTGAGCATATCCTTTGACCACCAGTCTAGCACGATACTGCTCCACTTGATCATTGCCATCTCATTTGATCTTGTAAACCCATTTGGATCCAGTGGCTTTTCGACCTTCTGGAAGTGTTACAAGATCCCATGTTTGATTTCTATGTAAGGCTTCCATTTCTGCCTACATTGCTGCAATCCACAGAGAAGCATTTAAACTGCTCAAAGCCTCTTGAAAGGTTGACGGTTCTCCTTCTTCTGTTAGAAGACAATATGCATCATGACTTGCCATCACATAGTCTGAGTGCCAAGATGGTTTCCTTATCTGACGTGTTGATCGTCAAACTTCTTTATCATTGGTCTCATCTGGTTCTTGTTCTTTATGCTCTAGTTCTAGTTCAAAAGAATCATCTTCTCTAAACTTTTCATCTATCTGAAAGGTAGTAGCTTCTTTATAAGCGCTCTCATTTTTTACTCACCTTGTAGTTCATTATCTATAAAAAATACATCTCTGCTACCAATACCCTTACGGGTAGTGGGATCCCATAGGCGATACCCCTTAACACCGTCAGCATAGCCCAAGAATATACATTTCTTGGATTTTGGATCCAACTTTTTTCTTTCTTGGGTGTTGTACATTACATACACAGGACAACCAAATACATGTAAAGAAGAATAATCTACTGGTTTTCTTTTTCATACCTCCATTGGCGTCTTAAGACCAATAGCAGTTGATGGTGACCGATTTATTACGTAACAGGCAGTTTTGACTGCTTCTACCCAAAAAGACTTAGCTAAACCTGCAATCTTTAGCATAGCTCTCATCCTCTCCAAGAGAGTTTTATTCATCCGCTCTGCTACACCATTCTGTTGAGGCATATGTGGCACTGTGAATTTCCTCTGAATACCTTCTTTCTTGTAAAATGCTATAAATTCATCATCTATATATTCTCCTCCATTGTTTGTCCTTAAGCACTTGATTTTCTTACCAGTTTCAAGCTCCACTTGTGCTTTGAACTCCTTGAATACTGTAAACACATCAGACTTCTTCTTGATTGGGCACACCCATAATCTCCTGGAATGATCATAAATGAAAGATACAAAATATTTTGCTCCTCCTAGGGAAATTTCTGGTGACTCCCATACATCAGAATGAATCAAGTCTAATATGTATTTGCTTTTAGTAGTAGGCTTATCTCAAATTTCAATCTATGTTGTTTACTAGTCACACAATACTCACAGAAAGGTAAATTGCCGATTTGAGCTTGTGAAGGAGATTGCGCTTTGCAATAATCTTCAAGCCACGTTCTGACATATGGCCCAATTTACGATGCCACATCATTGTCATTCTTCTTGATTGGTAAAAGCAACTAATGCATCTGCCATTTGCAGAGTATCCCAAAAGCATGTATAGATTAGCAGTGATCTTCTCTACTTTTATCACTACTAGAGCCCCTTTCATAACTTTCAAGATCCCACCTTCAATGTGTCTTGCAACCGAGGTCATCTAATTATGTAATTGACAAAAGATTTTTCTTTAATTCCTTTACATGGCGTACTCCCTGAATTATGCAAGCAATACTATCATACATTTTTAATTTGACAGTACCAACCCTAACAATTTCCATAGCATGATCATTTGCTATGAACACTGATCCTTCTGAGATAGGTTCATAAGTACAAAACCAATCTCGTTTTGAAGTCATGTGCCATGTTGCTCCTGAATCCGTTACCCATACGTCAGTGAGCCGTCTTTTGCTTTTGGAACCAATTACAACTTCGCTGTATAGAATTTCTCCATCATCAAAGGTACTAGCAACACACCCTTGAGATGTCCAGATTTTTCTTGCTATACCAATAATCTTTCTTCAGGTGCCCCTTCATGCCATAATTCTAGCATTTAAATTTCTTTCATCTTCGAGACTTTGATCTGCCATGATTTTGGCTCCCACTAGGGCCACGCTCTGTTGATCTTCCTCTCGTCATCGTCAAGGCTTCCGCTTGCTTTGAACTTTCTTTACTATCTTCTTTATTTTTGCACCTAGATTCTTCTTCAAGAATAGCTCCAACGTCATCATCAAAGTGCAAGCAACCAACAATATTATTATTTGTTATATTGATGATGAGCTGATCATAGGAATCTGGCAAACTCTGAAGTAGAAGTTTGGAATGCTTATTTTTTGGTATTGAAAAGTCTGACGCTGTAAGCTGAGCAAACAACGTATTTAGATTGTTGATGTGGTCTGTCACTGATGTGGACTTACTCATCCGAAGTGTATACAACCTTCTTTTCAAAAATATTCTATTGTGAAGCATACAGTTTGATGAGGGTATCCCAAATCTCCTTCTCTGCAATACTTGACAAAACCGAATCTGCCATTGCTAAGTGCAAGGTGGAAACAACGTTGTCATCCATCTCTTTCTACTTTTTGTCAGTTATACCATCGATTCTTCCTTCAATTACCGACAAACAATTTTCTTTCCTCAAAATTGCCTTTATCTTCAATTTCCATAGGGAGAAATTTCTCCCACTGAATTTCTCAATCTCAAATTTCATTGCCATTTTTTGACTAAACCGGTTTACACAATTTCACCATCAATAGTACAATATATGTGAGGAGTATTGTATATTTTTACTGTACACCAGAATAATTCCAGTATATGTTAACAATCACTGCAAAAGTATACAACCACACGTATGAATAGTAACCGTCAATAGTGCCCATGAATAGTACCCTGTGAATAGTACCATAGCGTCAACAACCAGTGGCTTTGATACCACTGTTAGGTACCACAGTATCAGAGTAATATAACACACAACTAAAATAGAGATGCGAAAAGAGGAACTGAACACAATAATTTTACGTGGAAAATCCTTAACAGATAAGGGAAAAACCACAGGCAAGACCAGAAAAATATTTTTACTAAGTGGAAGAAAAATTACAACTTCGCTCTATCTCACAAGTAGAGAACAATGACACTCTTTCTTTAAATATGAGAACACTCACTAGGAGAACCTCATATGAGAACACTATAATTTTTCTCTCTGAACTTTTCTCTCTAGATACTAGGAAATACTTCTAGTTTGGGATAAGAAAATAAGAGCAAGAGGTTCAGAGAGAAAAGTGGCCACAAGGAAGCATTATAAGAAAAACCCATAGCAAACTTGTGGCCATAATGCTTCCTTGAATTTCATTAGCCAATGCACACTTTTAATTTTCCATGACAAAATTACCAACCACTCCATCATAATTAATTGCCACCATCATTGAAAAAGAAGTCAAATAATTTTGCTACAAAGTGGCTTTATCTTTCCTCATAGAATGTGAACACTATTTTTTTCTTTTTCTTGATTATTCTTTTATTATTATTATTATTATTATTATTATTATTATTATTATTATTATTATTATTATTATTATTATTATTATTATTATTATTATTATTATTATTATTATTATTATCCTAACCTGTCACTGTTCATGATCATCATCACATTCTGACCTTTCTTCTCCCTTAGCCTTTTTCCCTATTTTCTACACTAAAGAAGTGACCTTTGCATTGAGGAGCTTCCAAGGAGGATCCAAAAGGATCTGGTTTAGATTTATAGGCAAAAATGGTAAGATTTATTTCACAAAAATGGACATGCCTAATTGATAAATAAACAGAACCAACACAGTAACAGGGGACCTTCTCTGAGAAATTCAAAATTTTCTCTCCTTCATTCTCTAAAAAAAATCAAACCTTTTTCCTCTGCTCACAGTAACAAAAATAGAACTAAATCCCTCTTAGAAAATTTCAAAAAACTCTTTTCTCCTTATTTCCCTATACCAATAACACAACAAAACCAAAACACCACACTCTCTTCTCATCCCACCCAAAAAAACCAAATTAGAATCACAAAATAGCAACAAAAAATAACTAGAAAACCAAAAAGCCAAACAACCATCAAAAGAGGAAGTGGAACCGCCGGAGCCCTGACCGGAGCCCCTTGCCGCTGACTGAGCTCAGTCCGGTCGTCACCTCCGCTAACTGCCTGTGCCGACCTCCTCTCCTCCGGCCTACTCTGTCCGAGACCGACTAGATCCACGAACGGCTGACTTCCACCCCTCTCCGATGCCTCTCTCTCTGGTTCACACTTTCTCTTTCCTCTCTCTCTCTGCCGTTTCTCATCTCACTGTCGCTGCTCTCATTTCTTCCTCTCTTTTTCTTTTCTAAATTAGTTTAGGTTTAGCTTTGTTTGTTAGAGCTATGAGGCCCATTTCCTCTTTTGTTATTCTTGTTACCTTTTCTTTTTTGTTTTAAGTTATGGGCTTCAGTTTTTCTGAGGCCCAATTGTTGTTCAAGTGGCCTCAATACTCAAGAGGGGGGTGAATTGAGTTTTAAAACTTTTAGTTGGAATGCCTTTGAAATTGATTCCTTTTTCACTAAGTATATTTGTATGTAAGAAATAGCAAGTGCAGAGCAAGAATCAATATGAGAAAGTATGCAAATGTTGCTAAGGCAATTTATTAAACACTTGGTGTGCAACACTTTAACTTAGCCTAGTTACTCAAGTTCAAGCAATAATATCACAATCAAATCAATATACCAATTAAGTACAATAAGTAAATGCAAGAGAGTAGGGAAGAAAAGCTTGCAAACGAATTTAATGAGTTCCACCACCCCGGTGTACGTCTCGCCTTCAAGCAACCCACTTGAAGAATTTCCACTATTGAAGTTTAGAGATACAAGCTATGAGCAATTGCAGCTTCCTAGTGTCCCACACTCAAGAACTCAATCCTCACTAGCACAAGGGCAACCCATCCAATCTTTCAATACCCAAAGGTTGAACCCCAACCTTTGTGACCACTCAACCTAGAGTGAATAAACTTGGTGTTTTGATGTTTGGTTTTACAATCAATAAACTCTCTCAATAGAGTAGATGAACAAATGAAGACTCACATAATTTCTAACTCTCACAAGAGAGGATTTATAAATATAAGCTTTAAGTTTCAGAAAATAAAACTAAACAAAGAAATAGAACTCACAAGACACAATATTTGATTTCCCTTTGATGGATTTGATTACTTTGAGTAGCTTGAAGGAGTCTTGTATTTATAGGCCTTGGAGAGGTACCCTAAAGTCTTTAGAGCCGTTGCACAGCATGGGCATTGGAGTAACAATGGAGAAGTGAGCTGGTTTCCCACTTAAAAACACTTTTCCCCAAATTCTGACACTAGTGTAATCGATTAGGCCTCGAGCTGTAATCGATTACACTTTGAATTCTTCAGTGTAATTGGACTTGTAATCGATTAGCCTTTCCCATGTAATCGATTAGCTAAAAGACAGAACCTTGCTAATCGATTGTTCTTTACCTTGTAGTCAATTATGTGTGGCACCTGATGCATTTAATTTGGTTACGTAGCATGGTAATCGATTGTAGCTTATGTGTAATCGATTGGGTATCAAACAGAAACTCTGTAATCGATTAATTCTTAAGTTGTAATTGATTAGTGACATTACAAAACACTAGTAATCGATTGTGGCAGCCTTGTAGTCGATTAGCAGATGCACCGGATGCTTTTAATTCATTTTCTCAGCTTAGTAATCGATTGGCTTCCTTGGTGCAATTGATTAGGTGAGAAATAGAAGCTCTCTAATCGATTAGGAGAGATCTTGTAATCGATTATGTAACAGATAGAAACTTCGTAGTCGATTAGCTCTGGTCTTGTAATCGATTAACTTGCGTGTTTTTGCAGGTCTAATGTTGTTTTCTCTGTTTTCATGGTAGTTTGAGCCTTTTGCTTTGAGTCTTCAATTTCTTTTGTCATTATCAAAATTATTCAACCTGAAATGCATATTCAAACACATTCTCCCCCTTTTGATGATGACAAACAATGTTTATCTCATGAGGGTGTTAGTTCGAATCTCATGAGGGTGTTAGTTCGAATAAAATTATCACCAATGATTATCTCTAAATGTATCTCTAAGGTTATCTCTTAATCATTGTCTTTAGAGTTATCTCAAAAATTATCTCCCCCTATCTAAAGGAGTTTATGCCATTAAAAAAATGAAGATAATCATTTGTTATTTTAACCACTTGTTGTTTTTAGCAAATTTAGATTTTAACAGATTCAATTACTTTAGATGAACTTCAATTATTCTCCCCTTTTATAATCATAAAAAATAAATGAGACAATGGAGACATAATTGAAAGGAAATTACATTCATTTAAAGGAAAGGTACATGAAGGAAATTTGCAGAAAGGAAAAACATAATCAAAGATATCCTAACAAAAGGATCTAATTATCCGGATTATAAAAGCGAAATTCAGAAATTTGGTGAGACAGCTCTTCATAACGTTGTTGCATGAGTTCATAGTGTTGTTGCTCGGTCATTTGAAACTCTTGAAGAGTGTTCTCAAGTCTATCAAAACGCCGATCTAGATGTGCATAAAGTGAAGTGAAGGGATCAGTGGGAGCAGAGGGTTCGCTTTGAGGTGCTTGTGGGGATGGAGGAGGAGGAACAGGATCATTTGCTGGAGCCTTAAAAAGGATGTTAACATGAATACCTTCCATCTTGGACATCCAAGCCCCATTGACAAAAATTATGCCCATCTTTGTGAGATGATGGGTGCGAATGCATGATTTTGGGGGTACCTTCTCAGCAAATTCCCCGGCAAGATCAACACCAAATGCTTTGAAGATTTTGGTGAGGAGGATAGCATAGGGAAGTTTTTGTTGGTCCTTGGCTTTGAGCATGTGTAGTTTAAGGAGTTGAATCCAGTTGATTTCCTTCTTATTGTGCATAGCCCACATTAAGAGGGCGTCATCTTCCTCAACCAAGGCATAGTTGCCACCACGAGGAACAAGAAGCTTAACCAAAAAGAAGTGGAGAAGATGATTGTTAAGAGTGAGATGGCCTACCAGTTTGTGATTGCTTTGGGGGCGGTTAGCCTTCCAAAGAGATTGATGGGCAGTAATGGCATTGAATTGCCACTAATCTTCCGGATTGTCACTAACAAATTCAGCATCAGAGATCAGAAGTTAGGTTATCTTAGCCAGTTGCTCATTTGTAATCCTAAGAGTCACATTTTTGACTCTTGCCTCAAGCAACCCATCAACAATCCTTAAGTTACAGAAGAAAACTCTCATGAGTTCGGGGTAGTAAAATTCTTCCTTAAGAGTAAGGAAAAGAAAAAGATTATAGTGGTGAAGGGATTGGGTGAAGGTAAAGCTAGGGTGGTCAAATACTTCAGCATTGATGAAATGAGGGGAGATTATGTCCTTTTCAGAGAAGTTCTTGATGAACTTTTGAAGGTCTCTTGGTGTGGAGAAGAACCTTAAGAAGTCAAGGGGGTTATTAGTTTGGGCCATGGAGGACCTAGTTCTCTTCACAGTTTTAGAGGAAGACATGATTAAAGATGAAGAAGAGAGAGTGGAAGAGCTTTAAGAGGTTTGAGAGATTGAAGAATAGGTAATGTGATGGTGTGAGATGGAAGTGGTATGGGAAGGGGTATTTATACGGTTAGAGGAGATGGATCAGGATTTGGAGAATGGATTAGGATTGGGTGAAAAGCTGTCACAACGATTAAGCATTTAATTCTGTAATCCTGGTGCGAAGCTAATCGATTAGGCTCATAGGCTAATCGATTAGTGTGTGTTTTCTGAGGAATCTGAAACGCTTTTGCACACGGGTAATCGATTAGTGTAAGGTGTAATCGATTGTGTTAATAACAGAACCTTGGAAATCGATTAGGAGGAGTGTGTAATCGATTATCAAGAAAATGAAACATCAGTAATCGATTAGACAAAGGTTCTAATCGATTTGGCATGAAACAGAGAGCTAGTAATCGATTGGATGTCAGAGTGTTATCGATTATATACGAAACAGAAGGTTACTAATTAATTAGGTATGGCTTAGTAATCGATTAGGGAAGCCCAGAAATACTCAAAACATACAGATTTCAAACAAAGGCACTTGAGATTTAATATATCATGCCTCAATCAATCACTTACTCTTTAAACATACTGTAAATCAAGGAATTATCAAAATCATTCAATATTCAAACACAATTTGAAATATCTAGGATTCCTAATTCTCTTCTAATATATATAAATTGTTCTTTTGTAAGAGGTTTGGTGAAGATATCAGCTAGTTGTTTAGAAGTTTCAACGTGTTCAGGCATGTAATCACCCTTTAATACATGATCTCTAATGAAATGATGTCTTATCTCTATATGCTTTGTCCTTGAATGCATGACAAGATTTTTTGAAATGTTAATGGCACTAGTATTGTCACATTTAAGAGGCACATGGTCTAATATAACACCAAAGTCAAGAAGTTGTTGCCTCATCCAAAGGATTTAAGCACAACAACTTCCAGCTGCAACATATTCTGCCTCAGCTGTTGATAAAGCAACACTTACTTGTTTCTTGCTATGCCAAGAAACAAGAGAGCTACCAAGAAAATTACATGTACCACTAGTGCTTTTTCTATCAAGTTTACATCCAGCAAAATCAGCATCAAAATATCCTATTAGAGTACATTCAACACCTTTAGGATACCAAAGACCTACATTTAGAGTGCCAACAAGGTATTTCATTATTCGTTTTACAGCAGTGAGGTGTGATTCTTTTGGACATGCTTGATATCTAGCACACATGCAAACGGCAAACATTATGTCCGGTCTACTTGCAGTAAGATAGAGTAAAGATCCAATCATACCTCGATATTTGGTAATTTCAACATCTTTACCTTTCTTATCTTTGTCCAAGTAGCAAGATGTGCTCATGGGAGTGGCAATTTTATTTTCCTTGCCCATGTTGAATTTCCTAAGCAACTCCTTGTAGTATTTGGATTGACTAATGAATGTACCTTCTTTGGTTTGCTTAATTTGTAGCCCAAGGAAGAATGTAAGTTCTCCCATCATGGATATCTCAAATTCATCCTGCATTAAGTTAGCAAACTCCTTGCAAAGTAATTCATTAGTAGCACCAAAAATAATATCATCCACGTATACTTGAACCAATAGTATGTCATTCTTTTTGTGCTTGATGAATAATGTTGTATCAACTTTTCCTCTTTCAAAATTATTTTCAAAAGAAATTTGCTTAATCTTTCATACCAAGCTCTTGGAGCTTGTTTTAAACCATATAATGCTTTTCTTAATTTGAAAACATGATTTGGACATTGCTGGTCTTCAAAACCAGGAGGTTGATCAACATATACTTCTTCTTGAATGTATCCATTTAAGAAAGCACTCTTGACATCCATTTGGTACAATTTAAAATCTTTACAACAAGCAAAGGCTAATAATAATCTAATAGCTTCTAGCCTAGCTACGGGTGCATACGTTTCTTCATAATCTATGCCCTCTTCTTGATTGTAACCCTTAGCTAATAACCTAGCTTTGTTTCTAGTGATTATTCCATTTTCATCTAGGTTGTTCCTAAATACCCATTTAGTACCTATTATTTGGTGATCATTGGGTCTTGGCACTAATTCCCAAACTTCATTTCTTTCAAATTGATTTAGTTCCTCTTTCATGGCCAATGTCCAATGTTCATCAATAATAGCTTCATCAATGGTTTTAGGTTCAATTTGAGAGACAAATGCTAAATGATTACAAGTATTAAAAGAACGTCGGGTACTTACACCTTTTGTGATATCACCTATAATGTTGTCCAATGGATGGTATTTTGAGGTGATCCATTCCTTTTGTTGAGTTTCCACTCTTTGTGTTGTGTCTTTTTCTTCGTTATCTTCTTTTTTGTCATCCAAGTTCAATTCTTGAAGAGTACTTACAAGATCATCAACATCTTCCTTTCTCGGAGGGTTATGGCTATTTTCATCAAAATTCACATGAATTGATTCCTCAATAGTATTTGTTTGTTTGTTAAATACTCGATAAGATTTACTTGATGATGAATATCCAAGAAAGATTGTCTCATCAGCTTTTGCATCAAACTTTCCTAGATTATCCTTTCCATTGTTAAGCACAAAGCATTTGCATCCAAATATATGAAAATAAGAGATATTGGGTTTTCTTCCTTTGTAAAGTTCATAGAGGGTTTTCTTTAGAATAGGCCTAATCAAACATCTATTCATAACATGACAAGCGGTATTTACCGCATCAGCCCAAAAATGTTTCGCAATGTTATTTTCGTTTAACATGGTTCTTGCAAGCTCCACCAAAGATCTATTTTTCTTTTAACTACTCCATTTTGTTGTGGAGTTCTAGGAGCTGAAAAATTATGACCAATACCATGTTTTTCGTAAAATTTCTCAAATAGTTGATTTTTAAATTCTCCCCCGTGATCGGTTCTTATGGGTGCAATCTTTGAATTTTGCTCATTTTGGATAATCTTGGCTAGTTTCTTGAATGCATGATATGCTTCATTTTTATGAGCAAGAAACAAAGTCCATGTATATCTTGAATAGTCATCTACAATTACTAGACCATAGTAGTTACCACCAAAGCTTTTGATTTTAGAAGGTCCAATCAAATCCATGTGCAAAAGTTGTAAAGGCCTTTGAGTAGAAACAACGTTTTTAGCTTGAAAAGATGCCTTTACTTGTTTTCCCGTTTGACATGCATCACAAAATTTATTTTCAAATTTGAGCTTTGACAAACCAATTACCAATTCTTTAGAAACAATTTTGTTTAAATGGTCTATATGTATATGTGCTATTCTTCTATGCCATAGCCATGATTCATCCTCTCTAGTCATGAAGCATTGTACATCATTTGAAGACAAACTATCAACATTAATCATGTAAATATTATCAATTCTTTTACCAACAAACTTAACTTCCTTGTTTAGCTTATTTTCAATTATGCAATAATTAGATTCAAACAATACTCTATATCCTTTATCACATAATTGACTTATGCTAAGCAAGTTATGTTTGAGTCCTTCAACATATAATACATCACTAATTAAGGTAGAAGAATTTTTACCAATGTTTCCAATGCCAAGTATTCTTCCTTTGGTATTATCCCCATAAGTGACGCTTCCTTTTCTTTTGGGAGTGAAAGTTATGAATTTGCTCATATCTCCTGTCATGTGCTTTGAACGCCCACTATCCAAGTACCAATGGGTGTTGCTTGCCTTGAAGCATACCTACAAAACAAAATTAGTTTAGAGAACTTGGTACCCATTTTATGTTAGGTCCTTTTTGGTTAGCTTATGGTAATGTCCCTTTGGGAACCTACACCTTTCTTACAACTTTTGGTCCAAGCTTTCTAATATGGCAATTTAAAGCATTATGTCCTTTAGCACCACAATGATTGCATTTAGTGAATGGTGATGAAGATTTTCTAGGTGGTACAAAGAAGTTTTTGTAATGCTTTTCCTTTTTAGTGGAGTTATATCCTAAACCAGTTTTATCAAACATGCATCTTTGATTTCCAAGTAATACATTCAAATTATCTCTACCATTTGTAAACTTTTCTAAGATTTTATTTAAGTCTAAAACCTTAGTTTCTAGGATGTCACATTTCTTTACAAAATCACAAGGTTTATTCTTGGAGCATGCTTGAACATTTTCTAATTCTTCTTTCAAACATTCATTTTCTTTGCCAAGTTCTACAAAATGCATTTCAAGAGTATTAATAGTTTTCCTAGATAACTTGTATTTGTTTGAGATTTTAACAAACTTGTCATATAATTCCTCAAATGTATCTAGCAATTCATTTC
Organism: Clitoria ternatea; assembly: GCA_037962975.1. Lineage (NCBI taxonomy): Eukaryota > Viridiplantae > Streptophyta > Magnoliopsida > Fabales > Fabaceae > Clitoria > Clitoria ternatea. The sequence goes on from CM075671.1 coordinate 55,534,060, forward strand.
TATCTAAGTCAAGGAGACTTACCTCATAATCTTCATCTTGATGATTAGCCATGAGGCATAGATTGGCTTCCTCGTTTTCAGATTCGTCCGAGCTACTTATTTTATTTTCATCCCAAGCAATGTAAGCTCTTCTTCTTCCTCTTTTCTCTTTGTTTTTCTTCTTGAGATTTGGACAATCAACCTTGAAGTGTCATTCCTTACCACATTCAAAGCAATTTGGTGAGGAAGAATTTTCATTTGAAATTGGTTTCTTACCTTGAGGTTTGAAGCTCTTTTGGAAGCGTTTGTTTCTCATAAACTTTCCGAAGCGCTTCACAAACAGTCCAAACTCTTCTTCTTCATCAAGCTCACTAGCGAATTCTTCTTCATTGATAGAAGTGGCCTTGAGAGCTAGAGCTTTCTTCTTGGAAGATTTTTCTTCCTCTTCTGCCATCCTTAATTCTTTCAACTCTTGTTCCTGTTCTTGTAACTTACTGAATAGTGTAGCAAGAGACATTTCATCGATACTAGAAGATTGTTTGATTGCGGTGACTAGAGGTTGCCATTCCCTGGTGAGACTTTTTAACACTTTGTGAATAAGTTCTTTGTTAGTGTAAGTCTTGCCAAGAGTAATGAGATGATTTATAATAAGTGTGAACCTCTTTTATATATCAACAATTGTTTCTCCAGAATTTAATCTAAAGCTTTCATACTGACTAGTTAAGGTACTAATCTTAGAGTCTTTGACATCACTTGTACCTTCATGGGTTATTTGTAAGGTATCCCATATATCCTTGGCGGATTTACATGTAACTACTCTAAAGAATTCATCAGGGCCTAAAGCTAAAGTGATTAGATTTTTGGCTTTATAGTTATATTGGACTTTCTTTTCTTCTTCGCTAGTCCAATCATCCATCAAATTTTTTACTTGCTTACCATCTACAGTATGCATGGGTATGAAAGGACCATTTTCAATTGCATTCCAAACTTTAAGATCAATAGATTGTACAAAAATTTTCATCCTTTCTTTCCAAAAAGCATAGCCTTCCCCATTGAAAGTAGGAGGTCTATTTATGGCACCACCCTCAGGAAAAAGATTTAGAGAATTAGAGGCCATTGTTCTCTTGAAGCTGTTAAGCTTGATCTACCAAGAGTTAAGCTCTGATACCACTTGTTGTTCAAGTGGCCTCAATACTCAAGAGGGGGGGGGGTGAATTGAGTTTTAAAACTTTTAGTTAGAATGCCTTTGAACTTGATTCCTTTTTCACTAAGTATATTTGTATGTAAGAAATAGCAAGTGCAGAGCAAGAATCAATATGAGAAAGTGTGCAAATGTTGCTAAGGCAATTTATCAAACACTTGGTGTGTAACACTTTAACTTAGCCTAGTTACTCAAGTTCAAGCAATAATATCACAATCAAATCAATATACCAATTAAGTACAATAAGTAAATGCAAGAGAGTAGGGAAGAAAAGCTTGCAAACTAATTTAACGAGTTCCACCACCCCGGTGTACGTCTCGCCTTCAAGCAACCCACTTGAAGGATTTCCACTATTGAAGTTTAGAGATACAAGCTATGAGCAATTGCAGCTTCCTAGTGTCCCACACTCAAGAACTCAATCCTCACTAGCACAAGGGCAACCCACCCAATCTTTCAATACCCAAAGGTTGAACCCCAACCTTTGTGACCACTCAACCTAGAGTGAATAAACTTGGTGTTTTGATGTTTGGTTTTACAATCAATAAACTCTCTCAATAGAGTAGATGAACAAATGAAGGCTCACATAATTTATAACTCTCACAAGAGAGGATTTACAAATATAAGCTTTAAGTTTCAAAAAATAAAACTAAACAAAGAAATAGAACTCACAAGACACAAGATTTGATTTCCCTTTGATGGATTTGATTACTTTGAGTAGCTTGAAGGAGTCTTGTATTTATAGGCCTTGGAGAGGTGCCCTAAAGTCTTCAGAGTCGTTACACAGCATGGGCATTGGAGTAACAATGGAGAAGTGAGCTGGTTTCCCACTTAAAAACACTTTTCCCCAAATTCTAGCACTAGTGTAATCGATTAGGCCTCGAGCTATAATCGATTACACTTTGAATTCTTCAGTGTAATTGGACTTGTAATCGATTAGCCTTTCCCATGTAATCGATTAGCTAAAAGACAGAACCTTGCTAATCGATTGTTCTTTACCTTGTAGTCGATTATGTGTGGCACCTGATGCATTTAATTTGGTTACGCAACATGGTAATCGATTGTAGCTTATGTGTAATCGATTGGGTATCAAACAAAAAATCTATAATCGATTAGTTCTTAATTTGTAATCGATTAGTGACATTATAGAACACTGGTAATCGATTGTGGCAGCCTTGTAGTCGATTAGCAGATGCACCTGATGCTTTTAATTGATTTTCTCAGCTTGGTAATCGATTAGCTTCCTTGGTGCAATCGATTAGGTGACAAATAGAAGCTCTCTAATCGATTAGGAGAGATCTTATAATCGATTATGTAACAGACAGAAGCTTCGTAGTCGATTAGCTCTGGTCTTGTAATCGATTAGCTTGCGTGTTTTTGCAGGTCTGATGTTGTTTTCTCTGTTTTCATGGTAGTTTGAGCCTTTTGCTTTGAGTCTTCAATTTCTTTTGTCATTATCAAAATTATTCAACCTGAAATGCATATTCAAATACACCAATGCCTCTAGGGTCTGCTTTTTTTAAAATAATAATAATAATAATAAATAGTTTATACAAAAATAAATATCTTTTTTAAAAATAAAAACAAATAAACAGTTTTATGTTTTATTTTAGAATCCAAATAAAGTATTAAAATAGAAATACCCTTCCATTTTAAGATATATAATGATGACAAATAAATAATTTTCCTTACTTACACCAATATATATCAATTTTTAAAATACTTTTGAAAAAAAATACAAAAATAGTAATTTTATCTATGCTTCATTAAAGAAGAGGTAAAAATATTAACGTTTAAATACCCTTTTTAAGAAATTTAGAAAAAAGAAAATGGTTTCTATGCTAACTTTAAATTAGGAAATATCAAATTTAAGATCTTTTTGGAATAAAATTAACCATTTTAAAAATACATATTTTCTTCTAAATAATGTCACAAAAATCTTATGAGCAATGCCGTGCAAAGTACTTTGCCTACATACGCTTTATAAGATTTCGAAGGTTTATACACGGCGAATTACTTCGCCTTGCATTTCTCCTTCCTCATAAATTCCCCTTATTAAAAATCAAATTAATTAAAATAGTTTTAAATATAGTTTTTAAACATTTTCTTGAATTTAATAAAGAACTACGTAACCCTGATTTCTCAAAAGCTCGAGAATACGTAGGAGCGGGAATCAGCTCCTGTCGGGCCCATTTCCCTTTGTTTAATTTCCATGTCTCTGTCATTATCTAAATTAATTTTATCTATTTAATATTTTATTTAAAATAGTAATTTCTTTAAAATGAGGTTAATTTAGACGCTACGTCTTGTTAATCTCACGTTTTAATATTTTATTTAAAATAGTAATTTCTTTAAAATAAGGTTAATTTAGACGCGACATCTTGTTAATCTCATATTTTTAATATTTTATTTAAAATAATAATTTCTTTAAAATGAGGTTAATTTAGACGCGACGTCTTGTTAATCTCATGTTTTTAATATTTTATTTAAAATAGTAATTTCTTTAAAATGAGGTTAATTTAGACGAGAAGTCTTGTTAATCTCTTATTTTTAATATTTTATTTAAAATACTATCTTCTTAAAAATGAGGTTAATTTGGATGAGACGTTCTGTTTACCTTTGATCTTTATTCTGTTTTGTTTCTTAACTATTGTTTTCTACTATTTAGTTACGTCATCGATTTAAGATTTAATTTGGATGAGACGTCCTGTTGATCTTGTCTCAAAGACTTCGTTGTCAATGTTTCTGGTTTCCTTCTTGAGAAGTTAAACTAATTTTTAGGCTATTTAATATGTGCGTAATTAATTTAAGGTAACCATTTTATAACAGACAGTGTGAGGTACTAATACCTTCTTTACCTATAATTAGACTTCCGAACTTAGAATTTCATTTTTATTACCAGTGCTTTAACAAAGGTTTTCCCGGTATTTTATCCTTAAAAATATTAGTGGCGACTCCGTGTTTTTTTTGAAAGGATTTCGAACCATCTTATCTTTAACGTTTTAAGGGTCGGCCTCCAGCCACGATCCTGGTCGCGACAGATGGCAACTCCACTGGGGACTTTGAGAGTCAAGCCTACCAAATTGATTACACATGTTTATTTAGCCTTTAATTATTTGACTTCTTTATTTTTTATACCGTTTGTTTTTTGTCGATGTTTGTCTGTAACCGTTGCGTTGATGTATTTTGCCATTTATTTTTAGTCAATGTTTGAATGTTGTTGAACCCAAGGATAGGAGACTTTATCTTATTTGCTCTGTGTTTGTTCTTTGTAAAGGATGGTAAGGTAAAGGTATTGGATGTCCCTTTCACACACTACACTCGTAATTCACACACACTTTCGAGCGGGGCCCTATACCCGGGTTCAAATGAAGCTTAAGATTAGGGGATGTTGGTAGCGGTGTCATTTGGGATGTACGTCCTGTCTGGCTATCGTGAGAACCTCAGCTAGAGTTCAACTTATTCATGGTGTCCCACAACTAGTAGACTTCCTATTATTGTGGTCAACTTCATAAGTAGGATCTTGGCTCTAGTGACCTTTAGATGGTAGTGCAAGCCACCTATTACGAGGTATCACTGTTAGACGAATCCTAGAACCAATAGGAGGCCTTCAGAAAAACCCATTTCAGGCTACAAAGGGGCAGACTTTTCCTCTACCTTTCCTCATTCTCACTCTCCCTTTTAATCCAAATTGTTAGACAACTTACCCGTTCAAAGGATTACTTTTGCCACAAATGACATTTCTAAAACTAGTGATCCTTTGATGGGTAAGCAGTCTTTTCCTTTTTCATTTCATTTAAGTCTTTGGGTCTTGAGTTACAGATTTTGAGTCATCAGAGATCAAAAAAAGAAGGGAAAAATAAAAAATGAGGAAAAACAAAAACATCCAAAAGTCAAAAGAGGACAAGACCAAAAAGTTGAAAAAAACAAAAAGAGTCGATGACGATCAGAAAATCCATAACCCATATGGCTCTCGGTTTGTCACGGGTTTTATCAATCATTACACCTGATCATAAAAAAGTTTTCCAAAGTTGCTAAGGGGGGTAGCGATTTATAAAACACGTCGTTCCCCGATGACTAACTTCCTTTTTCTTTCTGTTCTCGCAGGAAGCTATTCAAAGCTAGGCGAGTACCTTCGAGTGAAATATGGAAATTAACATGGGGTCAGGTAGTTGTGGTGCAAGTGTAACTGAATTGAGGAAGCTACTGCACGTTAAGGCTAAAAAGGTCGACACAACTAGCTTACAAGTACTCGGTAAGAAGTTGAATTTGACTCAAAGGATGGCTTTCGCAAGGAAATATGGGAAGATTTTGAAGTTGTTGGAGGTCGAGGTACAAGATGAGGCGATCACCGTGTTGACTCAGTTTTATGACCCACCTCTTCGTTGTTTCATGTTTCAGGATTTTTAGTTAGCTCCATCTATTGAGGAATTTGAGCAGATTTTAGGGATGCCTCTAGAAGGACAAATGCCTTACCGATATCTTGAGCATCAAGCAAATTTCGCTTTCGTTGCCCGTGTCCTAAAAATCATCCCAGAGGTGTTGAAGGGGGCATAACTAAGCAGAAATCAGACCTTGGGGTTTGCTCGGGAATACCTTGAGAAACATATGCACTTCCTAGCTGAAAAGGAAGATTGGGATACCTTCATGGACGCTTTGGCTCTTACTATCTATGGTGTCATATTACTCCTAAACATAGACAACTATGTGGACTACAAGGTTGTCGACGTCTTCCTAGCTTGAAAGCTCAAGTTTAAGAACCCCGTCACTGCTATTTTGGTGAATGTCTACTGCAATATGGACTTCTTCTATATACAAGGTGGGAAAGGATCATCTGTTGTCTGCCAACTTTGTATGCGTGGCTTATGTCACATGTCTTTAACCAAGTCGGCAAGGTTGAATGCCCTGTTTCTGATTTGAAGTTGTGCCAGTTAGCAACAAAGAATGGGCGTGAGTGGGCCAATCATCTGATGGGGCTCACGGCTGAAAAAGTAAGGTGGTATCCACAATGGTTGAGGGTTGACACCATAATTCACCACTGTGGAAACCACCCGAATGTCCCCCTCATGGGCACTCAGGGGTGCATCAATTACAACCCTATCATCGCCAAGCGCCAATTAGCCTACCCACTACTTAGGCCACCCGATGAAGAATCGCTTACTCCCTTTGTTTTCTACTATGCAAAAGGAGATTACACCTCTGCCGTTCGAAACGTAGTAGAGGCTTGGAAGAAAGTGCACAAGAAAGGGAAAAAGTTAGGAGTTAGGAGCCACACTATGAAGGAAGAGTATCATCAATGGGTCCTAAATAGGGTCTCCATTGTCAAGCTTCCATTCAGGAGTCCCTCCTATCTCCCAACAAGCGCGCCTGTTCCCTCACTCATCGTTAAAGATGAAGCAACAAGAGCCATGAGGGCCAAGATAGAAGAATTAACTGCCAAAAATAAGAAGCTGAAGGAAGAACTGCTGAAGTCCCAGCAAGAATGTGCCCTTTAGAAAAGGGAGAACCTGGAAAGCAAACGGACCATCGAGGAGGTCGGAAAAAAGCGAAAAACTGAAAGGGAGTATCTGAGGAAGCAAGGTCAATGCCTCAGAGCGGCTAACACTCAATTGAGGATGAAAAGCAAACAAAGAGACACCATGCTAGCAGAGAAACAACTTCTAAGGGATATGTTGGCAAAGGCCAAGGAAAATGAGCGAAACACTTTGGTGCAAAAATAATTACTGCAGTCACAAATTCACAGGGTGGAGCGTCAGCTCAATGAGGTGGTATAGGCTTGCCAACGAGAAATAAACGGCGAACGTCAACATGTAATGGAAGTAGAACATGACTGTCGTGAGGCTATACGCATCTTGGAGGCTGAGATGACGTAGCAAGACGAAGTCATTTGTTCATGGATGAACCGTTTCGCTAACCTGGCATATTTGGCCAATGGGACTTTGGAAGACCTCCCACTCCTACTCAAGCAAGCCGAGGAAATGAATAATCCCCTTACTACCCTAAAAGAAATTGTAACCTTCCTGAGCTACTCTGGACAAAGGATTTGTAAGATGAGGGCCATGATTGCCCGAGCTAGGAATGGCTGATTTATTTTGATGTAACAAACTTTCAATAGTTATGTATTTTATGGAATTCAGAATGAAGGAATCTTTTGTCTCCACAGCTATCTCGTGTTAATTTCCATTTATCTCATACTTAGTACTTTTAAACACGACGTTCTGAGGAACAGTCAAAGGATAGTCGACAAGTTCTGAATTGCTTTGCGCGTAATTTTGGTTTACACTCTCTTTATCGCCTTGTTTTATTTAATAAACACGTTTTTCTTTTAACGAATTTTTGTTTTCCTTTCAAAAGATATCATGGGTAGGCATCCTTACTAGACCCGACTTCAAAATAGACTCATGACCAAGGTAGAAGTCATGGACGAAGACTTCAGAACTGAGTTTGATCAGCTGAAAGAGTGGGTAGCAGAGTTAACTAGGCTTCTGGAGAGGAGACACACAGAAGGGGGCTCCTCTATAGGTGTTGAGGACGCCCAACAACAGCCTACAACCCCGCCACATCCCCTTGGTTTTGGCCCAGCAAGGACCCAATTCCCTAATCCAACGGCACCTCCTCCTACTATTAATATCGAAAGACCTAACCCTGTCGTTGAGTCCCAGCCACCTTATGGCCAGTCCTATGCACAACAACATACATTTGTCGGCCCTGACGACAACCCGGTACCTTTTCTACCCTATGGCCTACCACCGGGATACTATCCCCCACTCGTTAACCAATAAGACACCCACGACCAGCAAGCGGTAAATCCTCACGCTTCACACCCGGCCCAGCCAAGTATGCCACCACTCTATGACCCATAGACCTATCAAGCCCAAAACACACAAGCTCAGATGGCCCAGCTGACTTACAATGCACAAGCCCAAAACACACAAGCCCAGATGGCCCAGCCGACTTACGCCGCATAAGCTATGGCCCAACCCCGGGTCCCTCGCTAAATGAAGGCCCGATGAACCAGCCTCACGCATCATCTCCTTTCAACCAACCCCACGGCTATTCGTATGGGTACACAAACCCTTATGCGGCCAATCCCCAAGACGCGACCCACATAATGAACCTGGCCGCCGGTCCTAGTGTGATCACTGCTCCCCAAAAGAGAAAGATAGAAATCTTGAAGGAACGTTTGAGAATTATGGAAGGCGCTGAAGGTTTTGGAGTGACGGGCGCCTCTGAGCTATGTTTGGTCCCTGACGTCGTTCTTCCGCCCAAATTCAAAATGTCAGACTTTGACAAGTATCAGGGAATGACTTGTCTGGGGAACCATCTCACGATGTACTACCGAAAGATGGCGTCTTATTCTTCCAACGACCAGTTGTTGATCCACTATTTCTAAGATAATCTGGCCGGGGGCGCCCTTACGTGGTACGCTTACCTTGAGCGGACCCGTATCCGTTGCTGGAAGGACTTGGCGGATGCCTTCATAAGGCAATACAAATATAATCTGGACATGGCGCCTGACAGAGTTCAGTTACAGAATATGGTGAAGAGGGACAGTGAAACGTTTAAGGAGTATGCCAAACGCTGGCGAGAGACGGCTGCACAAATGGACCCCCCGCTATCAGAAAAAGAGATAGTTGTAATGTTTATCGACACACTCCCGTCACCCTTCTATGGCAAGATGATTGACAGTGTTGCATCTAACTTCTCTGACATTGTGACTATCCGGGAGAGGGTAGAGAGCGGGATACGAATATGAAAGATCACCCGGGGCCCATCTGGGGAAAACGCGGCAAGAAGACCGGCACCAGGCAATGGTAGGAGAAGAGATGGAGAAACTAATTCCATCTCTTATGATCAAAGGAGGGCCCAGCCAAGAGCATTCGTTCTTACCACTTTCCAAGCCCCCAATCCTTATACACCATACCCATATGTGGCCACCGCCGCTCATAACCCGACATCTTATACTTCTTACTTCTGTCTGCCCATTGTGAGAGCACCATGCTACAACCCATGCCATACCGTCCCCCACAACAAGCATTTCAGCCACCCAATCCCAATCAGAATGCAAGAAGACCCAACAATGAGTGCATCCTTGTGCAGTTTGATCCTATTCCAATAACATACACCAAACTTTTTCCGCTTCTCATTCGTAATGGTCTGGTGGTTCCCTGCCCCTTGAAGCCAGTGCAACTCCCTTACCTAAAGAGGTATAATTCTAACGCTCACTGTGATTACCACGCGGGGCATCAGGGCATTCCACGAAAAACTGCATTGCCCTAAAATATAAGGTGAGAGACCTGATTAAAGTCGACTGGCTCAACTTTCGAGAAAGAAATCTGAATGTGCCCATGAATCCCCTACCCAACCATGGGGTTTCAGGGGTTAACGTCGTGGAAAAGGATGAGGAGTACATCAGGAACGTTGCTGATATAAAGACACCATTAAAAGTGGTTCATTCCTAGTTGTTCAAGGTGGGACTAGTCGAGGGCCCGTGGAGTCAAAAGCTTGATAATGAGCAGACTACCAAACACCAAGGCTTCTGTGAGTTCCTTTAAGGGCTCATGGATAGTCACATTGTGTAAGTCTGTAAGCGCCACAAAGAAGAAGTGAATATGATTCAAGAACAGTGGGGGGTGCTGGCTCCTAAGCCCTTAACAATTTTCTACAGTAAGAGCTCTCCAACAACTCCCGCTTTTGTAAAGCCAATTATCACTATTTAAACACCTACCCCATTTTCATTCAAGGATTCGTGGGCCGTCCCGTGGAAATATGACGTGGATGTGGTCATTGTAGGCTCGACGATGAGCGACCCGTCTTCATCGTCCATCACAAATATTGCCGGGGTAGGAGATGTGACCCAGAGCAGGAGAGTATACGCCCCTCTAGAGCAAAAGAAGAGTCAAAATGCTAGGAAAACCAAGGCAAATGGAGAAGGATCCAGTGGTGAAACAAAAGAGGCTGTGATTGACGAAGAAGCCCAAGAGTTTTTAAAGTTTATTCGCCAAAGTGAATATCAAATACTGGACCAGTTGAACCATACTCTGGCTAAAATCTCTCTGCTGTCATTATTGATGAATTCTGAGCCACATAGGAAGACACTAATGAAGGTGCTAAATGAGGCTCATGTCAGCCATGACCTCACCGTTGAAAAGTTTCAGGGAATAGTGAGACACATCATCGTAAATAACTATCTGACTTTCACTGACGATGAGATACCATCGGAAGGATTGGGGCACAACAAGGCCCTCCACATCTCCGTGAAATACTGAGATCATATTCTAGCAAAAGTGCTAGTCGACAATGGGTCGTCCCTTAATGTAATGCCCAAATCAACGTTGGCCAAGTTGCCATTCGACGGGACATATATGAAGCCGAGTGCCACAGTCGTGCGGGCCTTTGATGGTACACGGAGAGAGGTCATGGACAAGATTGAACTGCCAATTCAAGTTGGGCCTTGCACATTCCAGGTCCTTTTCCAGGTCATGGATATCATGCCTGCTTATAGTTTTCTGTTGGGTCGGCCGTGGATCCATTCAGCTGGGGTGGTCCCCTCTACCCTGCACCAAATATTAAAGTTCATAATCGACAACAAGATGATAATTGTCTCTAGTGAGGAGGACTTTCTGGTCAGCAAACCCCTGACGACCCCTTATGTCGAGGCAGCGGAAGAGGCCCTTGAGACCTCGTTCCAGGCATTGGAAATTGTAAACACCACATATGTAGGGGAAGGGACCACGATGGTTAGAGCCTACATGCCAACTGCATCCCTGGTGATGGCGAAAATGATGTTGTGCGAAGGATATAAGCCTAGGAAGGGGTTAAGGCATGCTTTAAATGGAGAGGTAGAGCCTGTGCGCTTTGTTGAGAATAGAAACGGTTTCGGCTTGGGGCACCAGCCCATGGCCGCCGACAGGAAAAGGTGAAGGAGGAAAAGAGAGAAAGAAGGGTTGGCCGTCTCGCCAACAGGGAGCCTCATACCACAAGAGTCCCCATATGTGATCTCTACAAAAGCTTCCGGAGCGCCAAATTAATGCCTCCAGACCTAGTAACCATTGTTGAAGATAGTTTCTGTGATGGTCCTGATTTCATGATTGCTTGCCCGTCGGGCCAAGAACTTTGTAAATGGGAGGCCGTCGAGCTCCCTACGACTTTGAATGTTTCACCTAAGTAATTTGTTTATGTTTAAGTACTTGTTTGTCCCTTTGCTATGCCTAAAGCTTTGGGACTCTTCCAGGTATTAAGGGAAAAAACTTATTTTTATCAGTTTCATCAATAAATGCGTATCAAAATTCACAACAACTCTTCTCGTTTCCTTTATCTCGTTTGCTTATTATTGAATAAAAATGAACCCCTGGGACCCTCGCACCTTTCTTTGACCGTGTGGTGTTTTTTAGAGAAGAGAAAGCCTTTGTTTGCATTAAAATAGGTACATGAGGCCATGCCTAGATGCAGCCGAAAATGGGAGCTTAGTTGGCCAATTTTATTGCATAAAATAATGGCATAATGAGAGCCTTCCCACGTGAATTGAATGGAGAAAGGGTGATGTATTTTCCTAGTAAAAAATTCAGCACATGGGACCATTGTGGAGCTTGTCTCGTTGCATTAAACAAATGGCAATGAAACCTTTAATTTTTGGTACAGCTGTGACTAGCCTTTGGCTACCAAATATTTGCATTAAATATTGGCTCCTTTGGACCCTTGTTGGAAGCCATTTACGTGAAGTAGAGAGAGTGGAGCATGATGGGACCTTGACCTCTAAAGTAACATTTATGCATTTTAAATGGCTAAATGTTTCCATTTCCTTTGGCTTTTGATTGTATAAGAGGGAAAGTGGAGGATGGTTTTTTTTCAGAAAGAAGAAACGAACGGTGTTCACATCGTTCAAATTGATTTTGAATGTTGTATAAAAAAAGGAATCTTGGGTTTTATTTTTTGAATGTTGTATAAAAAAAGGAACCTTAGGTTTTATTGATTTTATAATATTTTTAGAGAGAAACTTAATAGTCCAGATTGATTTAAGAATGAAAAGTTTATTTGAAGACCCAGATTAACAGGACGTCTCATCCAAAGAATCTATAAAGATATTTTTGATTTTATTATATTATTGATATTAGTAAAGTGTTTTATGGTCTAAATTATTTTAGGAAATTTTACATAGATTGATAGGACGTCCCGTCCAAAAAATCTATAAAGACCTTAAATTTGTTATCAAAAATATTTTTTAAAGTCTACGTTAATTTTGAGACAGTTATAAATTTATTTTATTTGAAAACTTAGACCAACAGGACATCTCGTTCAAATTGATCACTAATGTAAATATCTTAATTTCTGTTACCTATTAGTGCCATCAAAAATTTTTGTAATCTAAAAATTAAACATAGGTTAACAGAAATGTCTTGTTCAAATGAACCCTGACATAAAGACTTTAATTTCAGGCACATACCAATATTAATTTTATTCTCTTCATTTTATAAACACAACAACTCTAACTTAGTTAATAACGGGACATCAAAGAGTACCACATGATATTGATTATTAGGATTTTTCTAGGAGGAAAAGGATTTTACGCATTCAATCGTGCCTATTATGATTTTTTAGAAAAAAACATAGATCACGATAAATCATGACAAAGAAATCTAAAAGGAAAGAAAAGAAATACCTATCTTTGTTGATTTCAGTTGCTTATTTTCTCTTGTGTTATGTCTCACGCGAATATAATCTTTCAATTCTCCTTGTATATGTTGCTCGTGAATCCTTGTTCCAAATTTTCTCTACAATTGTGTGATCCCTTTAGTGTACTTCACGTTGAAAATTCCTTGGCAGCCTTGATTTATGTAAATTCAATCTGTGGCAAATTGAATTTCCTCCTCCGTGATTCACGTTAATATCCTCCTTCTCTTTTCTAATTATATGCATTTTTCCTATGCCAATTGACCCCCTATCCACTGTAGCGTGAATGTCTTTATATCTATGTTCAATTTTTCAATTACCTAATCTATTGCCCCCTGATTCACGTTCCTATCTTTTATATATATTATAATTTCCTTTATCTCTTTAGTCCTTTTTTTACGTGAACTCTAATATATACTATTATATCAAAACTGATTTTGTTTCTTTTTTTAATGTATATGTATATCTCTTAAAGAAACTTGATAACAATGTATATGCTTAAAAGAATAAAAAAAACTATCGGCGTCGTCCCCTTTTTATATAATAATATATCTATGCGTGACAGTTTTTTTATTTGCATTTATATAGTACATAAGATTTTGTTATTATATGTATATATAATTATATAATTTGATAAGTTGATTTTAATATATATATATCTTTAAAAATTTTATCTCCTTTTAAGAATCCACAAACTAATTTCAAAAGCTTTATCTTATTTTTATAATATATTTATTTAAAAGCTTTATCTCTTCCTATTCAAAAACTCTATCTTATTATTTTTAACAAATCCTCTATCATTTTTTCCCTAATCTCTTAAAGATCTGATCCTTTATAAAATTCAAACTTTAAACTTCCCTTTTAAAATTTCTCTAAGAATAGAAATTTAAAATTCAAATTTTATGGTTCTGATAAGAATTTAAAAATTTTGAAAATTAAAGCCTGGATCAATAATTTGAAATTCAAACAAGCCTACAGGTTAACTTTTTCTTAAAAATAATCCCTAAAAAATATTTTTATTTTTTATTTTTTTGGTATTTTTATTATTTATTATTTTTTGAAAATTTTAAATGGACCCGGACAAAATTGGGTAGCAACACTAGGGATAGCAAGTTGGTTCCCTATAACACCCATATCAAGGAAATGATCAAGGATTTCGATGAAATCTCTTTTCATTATGTTCTTCGGGATGACAATCAGATGGCTGACGCTTTGGCTACTCTCGCCTCAATGTTCAGAGTGAGTAACACAACTAAAAAAACACCTGTTAGCGACGGACAAAAGTGGTCGCTAATCCATACCAAGGCCGTCGCAAAGAAACCTAGCGACAGTATTTCAGACGGCCAAATACCCGTCGCTAAAACCTTCGTCGAAGATAGATCAGCAACCACTGAAACACCATCGTTAAAATCCCGACGGCATAATGCCGTCGCTAGTATGGTCTCTGCTTCACTGGCTTCAACCGTCGCTAACTGACCACGTTCAGCGACCACCAGAACCCCGTCACTACTAGTAGCCATACAGCGACGGAGTGATGACGTCGCTATTAGTAACCATACAGCGACCTCACACCTCCGTCACTATTTACAGCCACACTGTGACCACTTACGGTCGTCGCTATTAACAGCCACACTACGACCACTTATGACCATCGCTATGGTAGCCATACAGCGACCACTAGCCTCCGTCGCTGTTTCTGGCCAATCCGCGACCACTTCTATCCATCGCTATTGGGAATTTTTATTTTTTTTTAAAATTGGTTAAATATTTATAGGTTTTGTTAATTTAACTTTAAAAATATTGATTAATATTTTGTATTGGCTGATAAAATTTTGTAATTAAATTTGAATAATTTTTTTAAATATTAAATGATTATTAAAAACAAAATAATGGATTAAATTTATTTATCAAATAGGTTGAATTATTAATGATAATCACAATAAGGCGTTTTTCTTTGAATTTAATTACCAAGAAATATTGACATAATAAATGAAGAATGACAAAATAAATACTGAATGGGATATAATATAAAAACTGTAAATCAAATATACAATGTGTATACATAATAAAAATACAATCATGGTGGTGGGGGATCCTGTGGTGGCGGTGGGGGTGCCTGGGAAGTGGGGGGAGGTAGCCTCGCCATCAACTGCATCAGTAGCTCCTGCTGCTGAGCAAGTTGCCAACGAGTCTCGGCGTGCTGCTCCTCGGCCTGCTGTCGGTCCACCTCGGCCCACTCCTCCAAAAGCTGCCTCTGACGTCGCTCCTCCTGTAGCTCGTCGTTCAGGTTTTGAATTACCTGAACAACCTCAGTCGGAAGACCAAACGAAGAGGAAGAGGAAGGGGTCTTCCCCTTTTTCGCCAGCTGCGTGCCGACGCCACCCAATCCAAAGACCCTCCCTTTCTTGTTCACACCGCCAACAGCCTCTATATAGATGGCGTTGTCGTCGGAACAAGACAGGGTGGGAGGAACCTCCCCTTCAGGAGTCGAAGCCACCAGGTCCGCCTCCTTCTCGGCCCTCCTGGCCTGATACGCCTCCTATAAATTCAAAAACACTGATAGGATTAGTAAGTTGATTTGTAAATTATAAGCATGTATAAGTTAAAAGTAAATACCGCTAGATCTATAGTCTTCTGGTTTACCCATACACCGGCTTTGTTCTTCTTGGTCATTTGCATGACCTCAAACAAAGAAGGCTCCCGGTGCTCCCTCAGCTCTTGTGGTGGACAAAAAACATTGATATTATTATTTGTAAACATGTCAGACAAATCATAATAGAAATGTTTAACATAAATATACTTACAAATCTTTTCTTGTGCTCGAGGGTTGAAATGCTACCCCTAGTGTAAACTGAGGCTGCAGCATCGACGACTCTGTTTGCCCTGTTCCGAGCACTCGCCTGCTGGAATGGGACACCACCCCACTTCTGGACCATCCCGTCCCAATGGTCCTCCGGGATATAACGAGGGCGCTCACCCTTGTCCCTCACCTTCCAAAGGGTACTCTTGATGATTTTGGAGGACTTTGTGGCAAAGACCTTCCTAATCTCATCAATCATACCCTCTGTCCACTGATAATCATGCTGTAAAATGAAATGAGAATTCAAAATTAATAAGAGGTCTATTTTACAAATTAAATCACAACAAATTGATGTGGTAACTTACCGAGAAGGTGTCAAACCATCTAACTTGGACAACCTTCCCAGCATCTGTCCAAGATAGATATGGACCATCCCACTGGGCCTTCAAAGCCTTAGTAATCGCTTTGGTAGTGCGACTACTATCAATAAAGCTGTAATGACAACAATTATATCAGGAGTATAACAACATACAATCTAGGGAGATTCCCAAAATTTCGACAGAGTCTCCCCTGTAAATGTAACATTTCCAAGTTTAAATAGTTACCCTGTTACAAACAGAAGAGTTCCCAGTACAATTCAATTTATACAAGTACTAATTAAAGTAACATACAATAAACCAACAAGTCTTTCCATTAAAGTTTAAAATAAAGTACCATATAAATAACATAAAAGTATTTGAGTTTTAGTGACTTACTCGTCTCCGGCCAGCACGGGTACTAACATGGGCAGAGGGGATGCCGGAGGTGGGGTGGCCTGATGGCCAGGGTCTTCCAAGCCACCAACTCCAGGAGTCTGCTCTGGGGTGGTCAGCTGTGGTGGTGATGGGGTGGTCAGCTGTGGTGGTGATGGAGTGGTCCGCTGTGGTGGTGATGGAGTTGTCTGTAGTGGTGATGGAGTGGTTCCCTGCTCTGGGGTGGGAGTCCCTAGATGGGATGCCGGGGTCCTGGACCCACCACCCCTACTGAAGGGCAGTCGACGTCCTGTCATCTGTGGATAAAATCATGAAAAGAAAGGTTAGTCTCAGGATATATATAAACCTATGTCATATATGTTTAACAACTACATACTCTGTGTCTGTTTAAGTTTCAAATTCCCCCTAAGTTTCAGTGTCACTGGGGTTATCTGTTTGAACAAGTTCATCAGTATCCAAATCAGCCCTAGACCGTTTTGATCGAGAGACAAGGTCTTTTTCAATGTGTTCACCCACGTAGTGGCGAGTGTCTCATCCATTATGACTGGATCAATGTTGAACAACAAATTACCATCGTTGAGCTCGTGTGGTGCAAGATAATAAGCGTCATCGACCTCCTCAGAGATATTGTCAGTGATCTGACTTCGGGCCTTGGCCCTGATGACTGCATATCAGTCCCGATGTCCTCCCGGGAAGTCGGTGTAATAAACCTGCTCAGCTTGTTGGGCAAAAATGAAGGGATCAAACCCTTTATATCTACCATGCTTTTTGACCTCAACTAAGCCGTAGTTGTTGTCAACCTTTGTTCCAACACCGATTGTGTTGTCAAACCAATTACATTTGAATAGAACAATATCTCTTCTTAGTCGTCCAGAGAATGAAACTTCAACAATATCTATCAGCACTCCATAAAAGTCTTCTTCTAACTGTCCGACGTTGCCTCTAACACAAACCCCGTAGTTATGGGTACGCATCCCTTCACTCCATTGAAAAATATTAAACTTATAGCCATTTACGTAGTAAATAGGCCATTTTTTAACAATTTTCACCGGCCCCCAAGAAAGGGCTTGGAGTAAAGAATCTTCAATATGGTTGTTAGGGTCTTGTATCTATGTACAACATAACAAATAGGTCATCGTTAGATACCGGGAGTTAGAAGCACAGATAAAAAACACAAGGTATACGGGTCTTACGTGTTATGCGAACCAACCAACGAACTTGGATGACACCTCACTATGAATTTGGTCATCAGTTAAATCATTTTGCTCAAGTTTTAGCATATCTGTATATAAGCTATTTAAAGGAAACAAATTTAGATACTATAAAAGCTAGGTTTAGAATGTAACATATAACTTTTAAGACTTACTCAAGAAAGGGTTCCACTTCTGGGAAATTTAGAAGAATGTACAAGTGAGCCGCCTTTCGATCTTTCTCATCAATGTAACATTTTGTGAGCTTGCCCCTCGGATGACCAAGATAGTTAAAAATCAATATTTGTTCATCAAACCCTATGCGGGTGGCTACCCCAAGATTGCGGGGAATTCTACTCATTCTAGTTTCTATCTCTGTTGGAAAATAGAAAGAAGCAAAAGTTGTCATTTCTTCAACTAAGTATGCCTCACAAATTGATGCTTCAACGCAGGCTTTGTTTGACACTTTGTCTTTTAAAGAGTGTAAGAATCTTCAAATCATAAACAAATGTTAAGTTAGAAAAAACTATTATAAGAAATATTTGCAAGGAAATTAAAGAGTTTTGGCGTTCACCTTTCGAATGGATACATCTAACGATACTGAACGGGGCCACCAACCAAGGCCTCATACGGTAGATGGATAGGCAAATGCTCCATCGAATCAAAAAAACTTGGTGGGAAAATCTACTCCAACTTACAAATCAATACCGTGATAGTTTCTTCCATCTTCACAAGTTTCTTCATAGTCAATGAAGTTGCCGTCAACTCGTTGAAGAAGTGACTCAACTCAACCAACGGTTTCCAAATAGGCTTCGGTAAGGCATGGAATGCGTACGGGAGTAGTTGTTACATAAAGACATAGCAATCATGACTTTTTATACCAAACACCCTCCCCTCCTTCACGTCGACACATCTACTCAAGTTAGAAGCGAATCCGTCAGGCAAGGTCAACCCATTCATCCAAATACACACAACAATCTGTTGCGGTCTAGTTAAAACATATTTTGCATGGGGTTTAAACATTCTTCCACGTCCCGCATCCCTCAATTCCAACTCCTTCCTAGAACACCAAATCGGAAGGTCTAGACGACTCTTCTCGTTGTCCTTTGTTCTCCCTTTGATGTCCATAACAGTGTCAAAAACATTCATGAAAACATTACGTTCGGTGTGCATGACATCAATGTTATGTCTTAATAACAAGTCTTTCCAATATGGAAAATCCCACAAGATGCTCCGCTTCACCCAGTGGTGTTCCTTACCATAACCCGCAAACTCCTTAACATTCTTGTCCTAGATGTAGGGATACTCTTCGACCCTCTGCCAAACCCATACACCGGACAACCTTGTTCTTCTTAAAAGTGGTTTTGTTTCTCCTAAACGGGTGATCCAATGGTAGAAACTTTCTATGATAGTAAAAGAAACTTGTGTTGCCACTAACAGGGAGTGATTCCCCCCTGGTATGTTCCATGCATATAGGGAAAGCAAGCTTCCCAGACGTTGACCATCCAAAAAGCATACCGTAGGCCGGGAAGTCGTTAATAGTCCATATCAAAACAACATGCATCATGAAATTGTTCTTCAAAGATGCATCATATGTCATTACCCCGACATCCCATAATTGTGATAACTCTTCAACCAACGGTTGCAAAAACACGTCTATGTTCGCCTTTGGATTTTTGGGTCCTGGAACCAGTATAGATAGAAACATGACCTCCCTCTTGATACACATATCAGGAGGCAGATTGTATGGGGTCAGTATGACTGGCCAACAAGAGTAAGCTCTTCCATATTGACCGAACGGGTTAAACCCATCAGTACATAAGCCAAGTCTTACATTGCACGGCTCGCCAGAAAAGTCCGGATATAGCTTATCCAAACACTTCCATGCTTTCCCGTCGGAAGGATGGCAAAGAAACCCCTCTTGTGTTCTGTTCAGAGCATGCCAACGCATGTGTTTTGCCGTGGACAATGAGGCATACAGGCGTTGAAGACTCGGTGTTATAGGGAAGTACCAGATTTTCTTCCTGGCCGTCCGGGTTACCTTCCCTCTCCTTTTAACGGTTTTTGTAGCATTCCTCATTACAATGTAGACATTTTGTGACAATATTATCTACAAACTCATTTCTGAACAGCATACATCCGCCAACATAACACTTTATCTTTACACAACCCAACCCCAAGTTTGCCACTTATTTCTTAGCATGGTACAGGTTTGTTGGCATTCGATGATTATCAGGCATGGTGGAACCCATCAGATTGACCATCCTATTAAAACAACCTCCAGAAAGATTATAATCTGCCTTTAGGCTCAAAGCAGCTAGGGAGGCGGATAATTGAGTGTGACTCTTGCACCCGTCCAACAATAGAGTCTAAGCCGCCGCTAACAAATTATAAAATCTCTTCACCTCCGGATTAGGATCCTCCTCTACATTGTCATCCTTATTCCCTGCTTAGTCATCATGTTCTAGCATACGGCCTGTGGATGGTCCAACATGATCCATCACCATTTGTTCTATGTTATTGTACGTATCCTTGTTTCCTTCAACCTCATAGTAAGACTGTTGCACAGTTACTCCTGATGGTCTAAGCGGTAACTGCTCACCATGGTTGTACCAGCAGTGGTATGTTTCCATGAACCCTTTCTCAGTTAAATGGCACATGACATCACCCGCGTATTCAAAACTCATGCATTTGCACCTTGAGCACGGACAACGAATCTTCTGAGTCACTTCAAATCCAGGCGTGTTTGCTATAGCGAACGAAATGAACTCCAATAGCCCCATCATAAAATCCTCAGTCACTCACCGATTGCGATCTAGTTGGTTGTACATCCATCGCCGATTTGCTGGTACCTCCATTTACAATATCTAACAAGCACGATTTCTGTTACTTTAAATTATTTAAAATTTATTTGACTATCGGTTATGAATCACTCTCTATCTCTTTGATGTTGCAAATTGGTGGGGCCCTATCCCATTCGGGATGAATATGCAACCATCCGTAACCCATCAATGTTGTATGTGGTCTATCTTGTGTCGTTGATGTTCATTTGAAATTTTGGCAGCATTTCGCATTGGTCACCAAGTACGCAGAGATACATACGATATGAAACACTACACGCAGACATGCACCCTGGGGACAATACGAAACACCATAACCGAAATTTGAAATGAACATTCAACGTCTCAAGATAGACCACATACAACATTGATGGGTTACGCCCTACTAGTTACAAATTCATACCAAACTGTCCAACTGGGACCATTCAAGATCCAACACAACATGGTACATCAGACGGTTGTTTTGAAACTTGAACGGGAATCTAATGGGTACACACACGACTAAACCCTACATTTTTAAAGTTGAGTTTTATTTTTTAAGTTCCCTAAGAAAGGGACCCTGCCAAAATTTTGTCAGAGTCTCCCCTGTAAACTAGATATTTCCCAAATTTAGAAATGGCCTGTTACATACAAAAAACTTCCCAGTATAGATAAATATATATGCTATGCATTGTATATAATATTGAGAGTTATGAACACTAAATCATGTTATCAGTACATAAAACCAATGCCTAATGAGCTCTGCTCTCCACTAACAAACAACATTACACACGCATGTAGAATCATGTTATCATCACACAAAACCAATGCCTAATGAGCTCTGCTCTCCACTAACAAACAACATTACACATGTATAAAAAATCATGTTATCAGCACACAAAGCCAATGCCTAATGAGCTCTGCTCTCCACTAACAAACAACATTACACATGCATAAAAAATCATGTTATCAGCACACAAAACCATTGCCTATGAGCTCTGCTCTCTACTAACAAACAACAATCGACATGCATACACATAATGAGAAAGTCAGTGTTAGGGGATTACCTGGGGAAAAAAGTCAGGGATGAATATGAAGCTGTCGACAGACGATCAGAGACCACACGTAATATGTTCTAGTCTGCATGACAAACCAATAAGTGGTCAGACAGTTATAAGTAGCAAGGAAACTAAACAAAGAGAGACACGTAAAGCAAATTATAGATTAAGTTCATCATCAAAACCCAGAACACGCTCAAAGTTTAGCGTACTAACACTATACCAAAATTAAACTCTTTAATAGTATAATAATTCTTGGTAGGTTTTCTATCAATGTCAGAAGCGTAATGTGTACTCAAACTTGTCAAAGCATAAAGGGTGAATGGAAATGTAGTTGAGGCAAGGGGACATAATGGTGTTTAATATTAAGTAGGTAGATTGGAAGCAAGTTGGGAAGAGGTTGAGGGAAAAGGTAAACTAAACAGGTGTTTACTAGGGAGAAGTAATCATAATCAAATGTTTTAATCTGAGTGACAACAATGGATCATATAGGCTTCTTAGCAAGAATAATGTAAACTAAATAGGTGTCATAAAATTACTTTCTCCTGTTGTTCCAATGTTCTATCAATTATGAATATCTCAGAATACCATATCAGAATGGATGTTTGATAGTGATGGATAAGTTTGATAGTGATGGACAGGTTTTTGTATATTTGTTGTTGGAATCAGCTAATTCTAACCAATATTCTTGACAGGGTCCGTTTTTGCTCTTCGGTCGCTATAACGGTCACTAATTAGCGACGGCCTCTGTTGGTCGCTACCTTGAAGTAGCTATCAGATGGTATATTGCCGTTGCTAAATCTAAATAATCTTATTCGATTTCCCCTTCCAAATTAGTTCCTCTCCTAAATCAGTGCCCTACCTTTTTTTATTAGTTTTATCCCTCCCTCAGTTGCCCTACCTTCCTCCTCCCTCTCATCTCCGGTGGCTCACTTTGTCGACGCTATTCATTTGTCTCCGATGGCCCACTCTCAAAGTCTCTGGTCTCTCGCGTTCCACGGCGGTTCACGAGCCCACTCTTGAAGGTTATTACTTCTGTCAGGCACAAAGTGGGATTTCATTCAAAGAGCTAAGGCATACAAGGGACATCCTACAATTTCAAGGTAAAATAATTAGAAATATAACCTCTTTTATATGCTTCTCAGTCAATTCTTGGATGTCATTTAATAGACTGAAACTGTATTATGCTTTTGCTTAAAGGGTAGATTAACAGATATTGGTTTGTCTTTTATAAGAATCACCCCGTAGTGAAATTATTGTTTCAATGGCCACAACATAGGATGTAGGCACTTGTAAAAGACTTAGTCATACTAGTTAGCTTAGAGGAAGCAAACAATGCACATTAGAAATCAATAGCCATAATTAATCTTGATGGAAACTGATCATTGGATTTTATAGTGATTGTTACAATATTATGTAATGGAAATCAAATTTCTTAAAGCTCAAGGCTAGCCGAGTCTGTAGTTTTAGAGGCAAACAATGCTACCTCCCAAATGAAACCATGTAAATTTCAGGGTATGCATTTACACATCAAGTGGATGAGAAATCCGGTAAAGAAGTCTTTTCAATTTTCATATATAGGCTAAATTTTCATATTCAACAAGACAAATTGGATGGTTTAGATCAAGTTTCTAGTCAGTATCCTATTTTGGTTAAGTTCCAAGTAAAAACTAGCTTTTGGTTAACACTAGTTGGCTTAAGTAGGAACCAGCTACTGCCAAGTCAATGTATTTTGCATGGTGTAACTTTTCTATTTTTATTTTGGGGTTGAATAATCTTTTTGATTTTTGCTAGGAACTAAAGTTGATTTCTAGTTTTTTCGATTTAATTCTTTGGATTCTATTTTTTTCCATTTTTGTAGGATATATGTTATTAGATTTAACTTATTTTGTTTTCACTTTGGTCAATATGCTACCTGATTTGGCATTTTAAATAATGCGTTGGTTAAGATAAGGCTTTGTTCATTGAGATCTGTTTATCATTGAGTTGTGTTTATCACTGAGTTGTATTTTTGTGAAAACTGAATGTATTTCTACGACTAATATATATCTCTGTATACCACTCAGTCATTCCCCCTAATTCAGGGATTTATCACTGAGTTTGTCTTTAAGTAATGTCATGTCGTGCAAAATAATAATAGTTGTTCAAGTGAGATCTGTTTGTAATATCCATACTATCCGAAATTTGAAATTAGGAAATTAAAAACAAGTAATTTAAAACTATTTTTTGTGAATTACACATGCACTTCCTTTGTGAATGGGTTATACATAACTATGTTATAAATCAACAAAAGAATAAAGTCAAGATATATGACAATAATACATCACGAGAAAAAACAAACAGAAACTTGTGATTTGTATAGGTCAGAGCTCTCAAAAACTAAAAACAACACCTATGCCATCAACCACACACAAAAATATTGCTACCACTAATTGAAACAAACAGAAACCTGTTACCATACCACCCCACCTCTCTTTATGCTACACACCACTACTCAATCAAATCAATAGCCCCTGAAATCTATATGCTATAAGTTACCTAAAAATATATGCTATAAACCATACTTCATAAGTCTTATAATTTATAGTAAGCCATAAGTCTTATAATTTATAGTAAGTCTTATAATTTTTACTTCCTCAACTCTCATTTTAAAACAAAGAATAGAATATCAAGCGGGAAGTTAAACTTTACCAAATAGAAAACATAACAAACAGAACATCACAAAAACCAATAGCTAACAAATCATAAATTTTAACTTTACCAAACAGAACACAATAGGAAGCTTTTACCACCCTAAGCTTGAAAAACCCAATGTCAGGGAGTAAGGGAACGAATTCGAACCTGACCACTGCAGAGTTGTGAGGGAGACAACCGTGAGTGTGTGTGACAGAGACGATGGAATGATGACCTGTGTGTCAGCCGTGGGGGAGCCGGGAGCTAGGAGGGAGTGAGCCACTAAGGTGAAGAGGGACTGCTACACCGGTAAGGGGGAGTGGTGTTCAGTGTGTCTGACGGAGAGGATGATGGAATGGTCAATACAACCAATGGAGAAAGGAGGAATGGGGAGGGAACCGACAATGTGGTCAATGGAGGGGGAGACGTGAGATTAAGAGCTCGAGAGGGAAGAACATAGTGGAAAAGGATGCACGGGGCAGAGAAGAAGAGGAATGGGTCAGAGAAGAAGACGTGTGGAACAGAGCAGAAAAACTGATTAGGGCTTGAGAAAGGGGCGAATAAGTTATAACCCTTAGAGACGGTAAGGTACAGAGTCACTAATAAAAACACACTAGCGACGGCCAACCCGTCGCTAATTTTGAATTCCCTCTAACTTTTTAGACCCCTCCAGGGTTTTAGACTTAGCGACAGATATTTTTTGGTCACTGATGTGGTCACTAATTTTTTTTTTGTGGTCTCTTTCGTGTTACGGTCGCTAAGGCGGTCGCTAACTGGCTGTGGCTATTAAGGGTTTTTCTAGTTGTGTGTAGCGACGGTAAAACAATTCCGTCACTACTCCCCTGAAGATTAGCGATGGCAAAACAATTTCATCACTAATCCCCTAAAACATGTAGCGACGGCAAAACAACTCCGTCGCTACTCCACCGTCACTACCTTCCTTTCTTAAAAGTAAAATTATGGAGGGAAGACCAAAAATAATAGCGACGACCAACCACCCGTCACTAGTACAAAACCCTCAATATCGCTAATGTTTGGAGGGAAACTCAGCGACGGTCACTACCTTCACTATGGTTTAGCGCCATCAAAAACCTTGGAGGGAAACAAAAAATGGAGGGAGGTGAAATCTAGCGACCGCTCCAGCGACAAGGGTGGAGTTAGCGACAGTAATAGTGACAGAATATTTCAATTGTTAGCGGCCACTTTTTTTATGGTCGCTAACCTTTTTTTGGTCCTTTTTTTCCTAGGGGTCGCTAACTCGGTCGTTATTTAGCGACAGGATTCTGGTGGTCGCTAAATCGAGGTAGCTGTTCAGGGTTTTTTTAGTGGTGTAATGACTACGATATGCCTCTTATCGAGATAGAGAAGCGCCGCGAGCCCGCATACTACTAGGTAGTCGAGGATGAGTCGGATGGGAAACCTTGGTACCACGATATTAAGAGGTATATCCAGAGTCAAGAATACCCCGACGGTGCTACAAAGAACGACAAGAGAACCCTACGACCACTCACCATGGGTTTCTTCTTAAATGGATGTTCTTTATAAGAGAAACTATGACTCTATCCTTCTTCGTTGTGTCGACGTTGTTGAGGCAAATAAAATCATGAAAGATGTTCACAAAGGATCTTTTGGAACTCATACTAATGGGCATGTCATGTCGAGAAAGATCTTGAGGGCCGGTTATTACTAGGTGACTATAGAAGCGGACTGCTTCGCCTATGTTCGGAAGTGTCACAAATGTCAAATATATGTTGACCATATTCACGCGTCCCCGTCATCTCTAAATGTCTTGTTAGCACCTTGGCCCTTCTCAATGTGGGGCATGGATGTCATTGGGCCTATCGAGCCAAAGGCCTCAAACGGTCATTGTTTTATCTTGGTCGCCATTGATTATTTCACTAAGTGGGTAGAAGCAGCTTCATATGCCAATGTGACGAGGAATATTGTAGTTAAATTTGTTAAGCGGGAACTGATATGCCGATACGGGTTGCCAAGTCAGATCATTACTGACAATGGTATGAATTTGAACAATAAAATGATGAAGGAACTCTGTGAGAGCTTCAAAATTCACCATCACAATTCCTCCCCTTATCATTCTAAAATGAATAGGGCAATCAAGGCAGCCAATAAAAACATCAAGAAGATAGTACAGAAGATCGTGGTAACCTACAGAAAATGGAGCGAGATGCTCCCTTTTGCTCTACATGGGTATCATACCTCAGTCCAAACTTCAACTAGGGCAACCCGTTCTCCTTAGTTTATGGTATGGAAGCGGTCCTGCCTTTTGAAGTAGAGATCCAGTCCCTTCGGGTGATGATGGAGGAAAAATTAGAAGAAGCTGAGTGGGTCCGAACTTGACATGACCAACTAAACCTGATCAAAGGTAAAAGACTGACTGCCCTCTGTCATAGTCAGTTGTATCAGAGGCGTATGAAACAAACGTTTGAAAAGAAGGTGCGACCTCGATAGTTCCAAGAAGAAGACCTGGTCCTCAAGAAGATTTTGCCAATTCAGAAGGACAACCAGGGCAAATGGACTCCTAACTATGAAGGGTCGTATGTCGTGAAGAGAACCTTTTCTGGAGGAGCCCTGATACTGACTAGCATGGATGGTGAGGACTTGCCAATGCCTATAGACACAGACGTAGTGAAGAAGTACTACACCTAAGGAGGGAATGTTAGGAACAAGAGGAAACAAAAAGAAGAGAAAAGAAAAAAAAGTAAAAATGATGCTCGCTAGGCTGAAAACCTGAAAGGGTGGCCTAGGCAAAAGTTAGAGCAACCCGATGAGTCGAAAACCCGAAAGGGCGGCTTAGGCAAAAGTTAGGGTTAAATTTCTGGTAATACGACTAAGACCTCCGACTCAAGAAGTGTAAGTCCAAGCTGGGGCACGTGAATCATCGTCGAACTTACCTTCTCAAAAGCCAGGTCAAAGGGTGAACATGAAGTCCTAGTGAGGGATTAAGATTCTCGCTAGTCTCAGGGTTCACTGGAGGATCCATGAACCTTCCCTGTTTCACCTGTCCTTGACCTGTTCCATGTGACTTCATTCATTTCATTTACTTTCCCTGTTTTCCTTTCTCTGTACTCATTTGACATATATGAATAAAATTTCACCCTTTTTGATATGTGTTTATGTTATTGATGTGATAAAACATATGTTAATGAATAAAATGAAAGAATGGTAAACATTTAAAGTCGTGAGGGACAAGATGCTCCTATTACTCGATCTTGTCTCAGGCAATCATCACAGAAACTTGGCCAAGCATGCGCTCCAAAGCTATGGTTGCCTCATTCGTTCTGTTTCGTCCATGAGTCATCTCAAGGGTCGCGGTTTCACGGGATTTACCTGAATTTCAATTTTGCTTTGTACTATCTACCCTCTTTTATAGGTTTTGACAGCTCAATTGCCGAAGTCGACCTTCTTTAAATTTCTTGTTTTATTGCCAAAGCTGACACCTTTTAAGTTTTTGTCTCTTGATTGCCGAAGACGGCCTCCTTTTATCACCAAAGTTGGCACATTTTAAATTTTCTAGTCTCTTAATTGCCAAAATTGGCACCCTTAAATCATTTCATCGCCAAAGCGGGCCTCTTTTAAGTTTTCATTGCCAAAGCCGGCACCTTTTAAGTTTTCTCTTCTCTGTCCTTTTATCGCCAAAGCTGGTCTCTTTTAAATTTCATTTCTTAATCGCCAAAGTTGGCACCTTTCAAGTTTCTTTTCTGCCAAGGCTGGCACATCTTTAAGTTTTCTCATTGTCGAGATTGACACCTCTTCAAGCTTTTCTCGCCAAGAATTGGCACTTTTATGTTTTCTTATCGCCAAAGTTGGCTCCATATAAGTTTTCTTTGTAGCCAGGATTAGCGCCTCTTTAAACTTTTATCCCTAAAGTTGACACTTTCAAATTTCTCTATTACCAAAGTTGGCACCTCTTTAAGTTTTCAAGTTTCTTTATTGCCGAAGTTGACACCTCTTTAAGTTTTTAAGTTTATCATTGCCAATGTTGGTATCTCTTTAAGTATAAGCTTTGTGATTGCCAAAGTTGGCACCTCTTTAAGTTTTCAAGTTTCTTTATTGCCAAAGTCGGCAACTCTTTAAGTTTTTAAGTTTATCATTGCCAAAGTTGGCATCTCTTTAAGTTTTAGCTTTATTATTGCTGAAGTCAACATCTCTTTAAGTTTTAGCTTTATCATTGCCGAAGTTGACATCTCTTTAAGTTTCAAAGCTTTCTCATTGTCGAAGTTGGTATCTCTTTAAGTTTTAAGCTTTATCATTGCCAAAGTTGGCAATCTCTTTAAGTTTTAACCTTTATCATTGCCAAGGTCAACATTTCTTTAAGTTTTAAGTTTTAAGTTTCCTCATTGTCGAAGTTGGCACATCCTTAAGTTTTCTCATTTGCCGAGATCGGCACCTCTTTGAGCTTTTACCACCGAGGATTGGTACTTTTAAACTTTTCGCCTATTTATTATCTTGTTGTCAAAGTCAATGCTTTTATTGCCAAGGAAAACTTTACTGTTAATGTTGACGCCTTTCAATTTCATCAAAAGTATGGTTTCCTTCTAAAGAATCAACACCAGTTTAGTCTTTTCATCACCAGAGTTGGCATCCCCTCTTGAGCCCTTTATAAGCATAGATTTCAGGGCCCCACCTAGAAATGGTGTCCACATCTTTACTTCCTTTCCGCTATATGAATGAAGCATTCATATTTTCACGGAATGTAAGTAAAGAGGGGCAACTGTGAATACTATTTTTTTCTTTTTCCTGATTATTCTTTTTTTATTATTATTATTATTATTATTATTATTATT
Organism: Clitoria ternatea; assembly: GCA_037962975.1. Taxonomy (NCBI): domain Eukaryota; kingdom Viridiplantae; phylum Streptophyta; class Magnoliopsida; order Fabales; family Fabaceae; genus Clitoria; species Clitoria ternatea. Next base: position 55,563,004 of record CM075671.1, read on the forward strand.
ATTATTATTATTATTATTATTATTATTATTATTATTATTATTATTATTATTATTATTATTATTATTATTATTATCACAACCTGTCACTGTTCATGATCATCATTACATTTTGACCTCTCTTCTCCCTTAGCCCTCTTCCCTATTTTCTGCACTAAAGAAGTGACCCTTGCATTGAGGAGCTTCCAAGGAGGATCCAAAAGGATCTGGTTTAGATTTATAGGAAAAAATGGTAAGATTTATTTCACAAAAATGAACATGCCTAATTGATAAATAAATAGAACCAACATAGTAACAGGGGACCTTCTCTGAGAAATTCAAAATTTTCTCTCCTCCCTTCTCTATTCACAATGAACCCAATCTGAAAAAAAATCAAACCTTTTTCCTCTGCTCACAGTAACAAAATAGAACTACAATCCCTCTCAGAAAATTTTAAAAAACTCTCTTCTCCTCATTTCTCTATACCAACAACATAACAAACCCAAAACACTACACTCTCTTCTCATCCCACCCAAAAAAACCAAATCAGAATCACAAAACAGCAACAAAAAACAACTAGAAAACCAAAAAGCCATCAAAAGAGGAAGAGGAACTACCGGAGCCACTAACCGGGGCCCCTTGTCGCCGACTGAGCTCAGTCCGATCGTCACCTCTACTAACCGCCCGTGCCGACCTCCTCTCCTCCGGCCTCCTCCATCCGAGACCGACCAGATTCACGAACGGCCGGCTTCCACCCCTCTCTGACGCCTCTCTCTCTAGTTCATGCTTTCTCTCCCCTCTCTCTTTGCCATTTCTCCTCTCACTGTCGCTGCTCTCCTCTCTTCTTCTCTTCTTTCTTTTCTTAATTAGTGTAGGTTTAACTTTGTTTGTTAGAGCTTGGGCCTCATAGTGAGGCCCATTTCCTCTTTTGTTATTCTTGTTACCTTTCCTTTTTTGTTTTAAGTTATGGGCTTCAGTTTTTCTGAGGCCCAATGCCCCTAGGGTCTGCTTTTTTTAAATAATAATAATAATAAATAGTTTATACAAAAATAAATATCTTTTTTAAAAAATAAAAACAAATAAACAGTTTTATGTTTTATTTTAGAACCCAAATAAAGTATTAAAATATAAATACCCTTCCAATTTAAGATATATAATGATGACAAATAAATAATTTTCCTTACTTACACCAATATATATCAATTTTTAAAATACTTTTTTAAAAAAATACAAAAAATAGTAATTTTATCTATGCTTCATTAAAGAAGAGGTAAAAATATTAACGTTTAAATACCCTTTTTAAGAAATTTAGAAAAAAGAAAATGGTTTCTATGCTAACTTTAAATTAGGAAATATCAAATTTAATATCTTTTTGTAATAAAATTAACCATTTTAAAAATACATATTTTCTTCTAAAAAATGTCATAAAAATCTTATGAGTAATGTGGAGCAAAGTACTTTGCCTACATACGCTTTATAAGATTTGGAAGGTTTATGCACGTGCGAATTACTTCGCCTTGTATTTCTCCTTCCTTATAAATTTCCCTTATTAAAAATCAAATTAATTAAAATAGTTTTAAATATAGGTTTTAAACATTTTCTTGAATTTAATAAAGAACTACGTAACCCTGATTTCTCGAAAGATCGAGAATACGTAGGAGTGAGAATCAGTTCCTGTCGGACCCATTTCCCTTTGTTTAATTTCCATGTCTCTGTCATTATCTAAATCAATTTTATCTATTTAATATTTTATTCAAAATAGTAATTTATTTAAAATGAGGTTAATTTAGATGTGACGTCTTGTTAGTCTCATGTTTTAATATTTTATTTAAAATAGTAATTTCTTTAAAATAAGGTTAATTTAGACGTGACGTCTTGTTAATTTCATGTTTTTAATATTTTATTTAAAATAGGAATTTCTTTAAAATGAAGTTAATTTAGACGCGACGTCTTGTTAATCTCATGTTTTTAATATTTTATTTAAAATAGTAATTTCTTTAAAATGAGGTTAATTTAGACGCGACGCCTTGTTAATCTCATGTTTTTAATATTTTATTTAAAATACTATCTTCTTAAAAATGAGGTTAATTTAGACAGGATGTTCTGTTAACTTTTGATCTTTATTCTGTTTTGTTTTTTAACTATTGTTTTCCACTATTTAGTTACGTCATCGATTTAAGATTAATTTAGACGAGACGTCCTGTTGATCTTGTCTCGAAGACTTCATTGTCAATGTTTCTGGTTTCCTTCTTGAGAAGTTAAACTAATTTTTAGGCTATTTAATATGTGCGTAATTAATTTGAGGTCACCGTTTTATAACAGACAGTGTGAGGTGCTAATACCTTCCTCACCTGTAATTAAACTTCCTAACTTAGAATTTTATTTTTATGACCAGTGCTTTAACAAAGGTTTTCCCGGTATTTTATCCTTAAAAATATTGGTCGCGACTCCTTTTTTTTTCGAAAGGATTTTGAACCGTCTTATCTTTAACGTTTTAAGGGTCGACCTCCCGCCGCGATCCTGGTCGCGACACAGACTACATAAAGGGGAAAGTGTTAGTGAGTGTGGTGGCTAGGTACAAGGGAAATGGGTATGGTCTCTTCATTAGAGGAGGGAATTTTTTGTTTGGGAATAAAATTCAGCTGCTAAATTCTTTCAGGATATTAATAGGTCCAACTTATTTACAATAAACAAGACTCATGGATATAGAAACCAAATGAAGCTACTAGTTTTACAATCAAATCAATGTACAATTTTCTGTTAGTGCAAAATGCAGTGCCAGATTGTAATTTTTTCAAGCATATTTTGGTGCATTTGTTGATGTTTAAAGATGACGTTGAGAAACTGAAAAACTATACCTACCAGAGCATGTGTTTTTTGTCCATTGTGTAACCTAAAATAAATCTTTAAACCATCTCTTTTTCAAACGCAAAGTAGCCTATCATATTTGCCATTCTTGTCTTGCTTGGCTCAAGGAAACAGCCCCTGCATGTTGGTGCACATTACCGTTTGACTACTAATAGAAATTTATTTTCTGGGAAAAAAGGAAAAGTAATTGGAGTGGTTGTGTGAAGTTCAACAATTTGAACTATTTGATTCCACCAAAACAAAATGGTCTTTGAAGACTAGAAAAGTTGTTTGAAATCATCACGTGATCTTGTAAAAATTAGAGTATTGAGTTGGTTGAGAGTTCGATTTGATGGATTTTTCTTTTCTTTTATTGATTGAGATAGAGAGTTAATTTTATGCATTTAACTTTTATAATTGTTGATTTTTAGATAGTAAATCTCATATGATTCCAATCCTATAAACTTGTATAACTCAGGATAACCTTGTATCTTGAGTTTTTTCTAATATATTTAAGCTTCTTTTGATAAAAATTGAGATAAAGAATAGAAGTGTATGTCAAAGCAACTTCAATTTAATTAGGAGAACAAGATTCCGAATTGCTAATCAAAGAGAAAGTTAAAAAAAAAAATTACCTCAACGAGGTCAGGCTTAATTTTACAAAGACAAGGCTATGGTCAAAGTGCATGAGGCCCCTTATTTATGAGTTCGAAAATTATAGAAGTTAAATATTAGTTTTTTAAGACTATATGTATCCTTCATAAGATAGTTCTATCGGAGGGTGGAACATCCATGTTAAAGGTTAATGCACCGTAGTTTAATCTATAAATTTATTTTCATAAGTGAAATAGGAAAATATTTTGAAAATGCTTAATTAATAAATCACGCAAACATATTAACAACTAGAGAGCGTATTTTATAACCCAAAAAGTAAATTATATAAATAAAAGGATAAACGATGTATTATAAGAGAAAGAATTTTTTTAAATGAGAGTGATATAAATAAATCTGAACTATTAAATTTTATCATAAATTATAGAAATTAAAATATATTAATTATTTGACTCTTTAAGTAATCATATAATTTTAAAAAAACTTTTAATCATGATTATCCATGTATAGTTATACAACCCAAATTTATTCCCCTCACTCTTTCCTAAAATGACCTTTCTTACAAAATACATTCTTAGAGCTTATATATATATATATATATATATATATATATATATATATATTGGAAGTTTAATTTTTTATCTCCCTTCGTATTCACTTTTATCTTATTTTTAATTGTTTTTTCATTTGCTAATTAATAAAATATCTGCAATAAAGAAAATAAAACATAAAAGGTAAAATAAGAAAATTTATGCTGTATATTACAATTAGTAACTCTTTGACTCTGTACTTAATCATTTTCCGACCTCGAATATTGATATTGTTGTAAAGTGGTGCTTGTTATTAATATATATTTCGAAGACATTAGGAAAATATTAAAAAACAAAAACCATTGTATTTATAATATTTAGAATCATAATTAAATGTATGTTTCCTAATATTTATTTTGAACACAATGATATTTTGAAGCAAACCAATATAGAAGATACTCGAAACTCAAAATTAGTGAAATGACAATGCTTTTTTCTTAAAACAAATTCATTGACATTTATTCTTGGTGGAACTTCTGTCCAATAACAAGGCACAAAGTGACAAGGTGACACCTCAATTCCTGAGTTGACGAGAATAATTGTAACTCTTAGTGATGTAATATGTGTGATGCATGTAGAGCTGGGTATACGGGTCGGGGACCGCGGACTGACCCGTTTAATTTCTTTTTACGCGGGTTACGGGTTAGAAAAAAGTGAACCATTTAAAACGCGGGCTCACGGGTTGAGACCGTTTAACCCGCGGTTTAAACGGTTTGAGCCCGCGGGCTTGCGGGCCAACCCGCGGGTTCATAATAAAATAATATAAAAATTAAAAAATAATTTATATTAAAAATTTAAAACCCTACATTTCTCACTTAAGTTCACCGCATAAAATAATTTTATGCTTCCTGAGTTTCTTTCTCCCTGCGCCACTGCCCAGTACCCCTCCTCCTTTATTATTTTTTAATTTCCCCATCCCAAATTCCCAATCCCATCCGATCCATACAAATCTGGTTGCGCCACTGCCTGTTGCCAAATTCCCAACTCCACTGTATCTTCCCACATTGGCTTTTTCACGTTTCACACGCTGGTGCTTGGTTAGCAGGCTTCTCTTCTCTTACGTGCATCACACAACACAATACGCATATGAGCAAGCAGCTGCAAGCTTGAGTGGACAACATATGGAGCAGGACGCTGTTGGTTCCCTTCACAGTTCACATTTAGAACCTACTTTGTGTTGTGTATTTAAATTTTATGGATTATGAAACTTGTCATGATTAGTTAAATTTGATGATTAAACTTTTAAGCTTTTGGAATTTTGATGATTAAATATATTGAGTTGTGTTTTTTGTTTCATGAAAAAAATATTTTGGCCTAAAGCCCAATTATTTCAAAATAAAAAAAGGAAAAAAACAGTTTTTGGCCATATGCGGGCTAGCCCGCGGTCCAACCCGTGTAACCGCGGTCCTTACACGGGTTCAAAAAAATCAACCCATTTAAAAAGCGGGTTTCGCGGGTTGGCCCGTTGCGGGGCAGGCCTATGCGGGCTGGCCCGTTGCGGGGCGGGTTGGCCCGTATACCCAGCTCTAGATGCATGCATGAGTGGTGTGCCTTGAGGTCCCCCCGAGTGTTCAATTTCGAGTCTCTCGCGTTTACTTTAAACGATGATAAACAATTAAAGATTATAACTTTTATGTAAATGTAGTTATTTTCCTTTTGTGTATTTCTCACATTGGAAAACTTTGCTTGCATGCCACATGACTAATTAAATTGGGTTACATTATTGTTGTGATCGGGATTATAGTGGGAGGCCAATGAAAGAAGAAAGTTTAATTTTTTTTTGAAAAAAACATGGAGTTGTCATTAATATTTATTTAAAAAAAAATCGGAAAAACCTTTGTTATGACACTGATCATAAAACGAAGTTCTAAGTTCGGGAGTCAAATTATAGGTGGGAAAGGTATTACTACCCCACATTCTCTGCTACAAAACGGATACTAAGTAAAAGCATTTTGAAATAGCCTAGTAATTGATTTAATCTCTTTTAGAAAAGAAAAGCATTTAGATGAATAAGAAAAAAAAAGGAATTTCGAAATGAGGTTGACAAGATGTCTCGTCCAAATTAACCTCAACTCAAACATGTCTAAAATTTAACAAGATTAATAAGACGTCTCGTGCAAATTAATCTCGCTGTGAAAAAAAAAATTATTTTTGCGATTGGAAGAAAGGTTGTAAACATGATAAGATTAACAAAACGTGTTGTCTAAATTAATTTTATCGATAAAAATGGTTCCTCAATTTAAACAATTACAATTTTAAAATCGATCAAGACATAAGACGGTAAACAATAATTTATTAAAATGAAAGTGGGCCCAATAAGAATTATTTATGCTCCTACGTATTCTCGGATACGCCTGTAAATCAGTGTTACATAGTTCTTCAAAATTTAGAAATTAACTTTGAAAATTGATTTTTTTTAGTTTTTTAAATGATTTTAAAGGCTTTGAGAAATATATTTTTTTTTGAAACTTTGGCCTAATTTGAAGAAATGATAGTTGTGAATTTTCATTTAGTTTTAAAAGAGATTCTATTGCATTTTTTTGGATTTTTTTAATGAAAGAAAGGTTTTATAGAGAAGGAAAAAAAATACACGACGGAACACTCCATACATGTATCAATCTTCACGACCTTATAACGTCGGTGTAGGCAAAGTATTTTGCATAACAATATTATAAAATCATTACATAATTCATTTAATGAAAATGATTATTGTTAGATAAAAGTATTTTGCCCAAAACACTTTGTAACATGCCAAATTTCAGAAAATAAATTATAAATATGAAAATGATTAATTATTTAACATCCAAAACATGTAGGGTAATTAATTTAAATATTAATTGTGAATTATCGGTAAAATAAAATTTACTAATCATGAATAATTCCACTGGTGATATGGGACCCATTAAATCATTTTGCGCATTTGATGGGTATAAGACGATAAGATAATTATGGTGAGTATAAGGTTATGTTCATATGAATTTTTAAAGTTGAGGAAGGATTTATTCAGACATTGAACATAATTACAGAATGATGCATGTGTCCTACCCATTTACCTTACCCTTCCATTGCATTGCACTATGACCTTATCCATCAAAAGAGCTACTATGACAAGCGTCAAAAACCCCTCGAGTTTTAGGAAAGAGATCATGTTTTTCTGCAAGTTACTCCTATAATAGGAGTAGGGAGAGCCTTGAAGACAAAGAAGTTAAGCCCCAAGTATGTAGGACCATATCAAATTCTTAAAAGAATTGGGCCGAGTGCTTATCGCATCACCCTACCTCCTGAATTGTCCAACCTTTATAATGTCTTTCATGTTTCTCAGCTTTGAAAATATGTATCACATTCTGATCATATCCTAAAACCTGACCAACTTGATCTTAAAGAGAACCTTACCTACAAGGCTATACCAATAAAGATTGTAGATAGTCGTCTGAAGCAACTAAGAGGGAAGGATGTATCCTTGGTAAAGGTCATCTAGAGTCAGACCGATGAAGGAAATGCTACATGGGAGCTTAAGGAAAAGATGCGAATTCTTTATCCTCATTTGTTTGCTAGCACTAGGTGAAATTTCGAGACGAAATTTCTAAAAGGAGAGGAGAGTGTAACAACCCTCGTTTTTGTGTTAGGTCCTTGAGACCCGTTATCTGAATTCTGTGATAACTTTTATGTGTATTGATGAATGGGCTATGACCGACTTATTTATTTATTCTGTTTTAAAGAGATTTTATGAGTGTGAGGTAGAGGTTCTGATTTTAATTATGTAAGTAATAGAAATAATTAGGAAAATAATAATAATGTGTCTAATAACATTAATAATAACAAAAACTTATAAAATAAAACATTAGGTGATTTAATAGAAATATCTAAGTAATTATTTTAAGTTAATGAAATTGTGTAACTCTCCGGTTTGAGCCCAAAAATAATCCATGAGACTTGATTAAATTATTTTTATCCCAAAATGTCCCTCATGTTATTCCTAACAACTTTTGTGAAGAGCCCAATACCCAATTTTAAACAACCAAGCCTAAAAACGTTAATTTTAAGTTACCCGGGTAAGCCAAAATGCACGTCTGTACATATTTTGAGCGTAATTTATTCTCCCGATATTGGATTTGAGTCATTCTTGTTCCAAAATCTCCGTATCGAAATTATCTACAACTCTTATGTTGGCTATAAAGATAATTTCTCATCCTATAAATCCCAGAAATTAAAACACTACACCAATTCACGTTTTTCCAGCATCAGTTTGCACTAGGTGCAGTGTTTTCTACATTTATCCCTCATATGGCCATGAAATTAAATGATGCCATCACCAAAAGTTTCCTAACATAATTCTCCATAACTTTTATGAAGAAACCAAAGCCCAAATCACAACCCATTGGGCCCAAGAAAATTCATTTATGCAAGGGACAAAAATCCTGTCATAGCCCTGCACCCCTTTTGTATTTGGGTCATAACTTTCTCAATTATCAATGGATTTTTTGTGCTTTATATCAATTTAAAGAGAAAAAAAGGTTATACAACTTTTATGTTCAGACCATATGCAAAATCGGCCTAGAAATCCACTTAAAGCCATGAACAAGCTGCTGCCCTGCACTTGACACCTAAGCTTGCATGCACCATGGACCAATTAAATTGCTCCATCACTTGGCCACTTGTCCCAACCATGCATAAACCTTCACCACATCACTTTCAGCTGCTTGTGACACATTTCCCTTGCATGAATTTCAAGTGACACTTGCCCCACCCACTTGCATGACCGCAGGAACACCTAGGGAGCAAAGCATTGCATGTAAAATTTTCTCTTCTACCAAAACATGCTTTGTTCTCTGGTTTTCTCCATTCTTTTTCTAACTTAGAAAAAGTTCCATCCGCTTTCTTCTTCATTTTCTTATGCTTATCTCCATCTAAATCATCACCATACACCCATCATCATCCATCCTAAATCACCACACCACACTACAACTTCAAGATACCACCTTCTAAAATCAAAATTTCTTCTTCTCCTCCACCAAAAATAGCAACATTTTCTTCATTATTCCACCACCAAATTCACATGATCCACCATTATTTAAGGCATCCATTTCCTTCCTCCTTGATGAAGCAATCCATGGTGGCCTAGGAGAAAATTTTGGAGTCCTTGCTACCCTTTCTTACAGACAAAATTTTGGTGGTAAGGGGGAGTACCTTGCTTAACTAGATCCATAAAATTATACATGCATGATGAAGTATAAGTGTCCCTTAAACTTATACTTTGATATCTCCTTAAAGATCTTAGTTTATATGGTTTAGATCTTGAAAAATCTTTGTGAAAAATATGGATCTTTAAAGAGATATCATGGATGCACCATAGATTTAATTAATTCTTTAAAGTTTGAAATTTTGATAATAAGTTACTAACCTGGATTTTATTGTTATAGATTTTTTTGGTTGTATCTATATGCATGTGATAAATTGTTTGATTATGTGTTGCTTGATTTAAATTGGTGACTTGTGGTGTTAGTTATATTTTAGAAAATATAAGATCTTTAAAAGTGAATTTTATGATAAATAATGAACTAACATTGCTGCTGAAAAATTTTTTAATAGTTAGTAAACAACTTAAAAATTTTAGATCCTAACGTATAAACTTGAAAAAAATAATTTTGTGGTTGGAATTTGGTAACATGGCTTGATCTTTGAGATTTATGTGATAAAAGTAATTTATAATATAAGACTTTAATTCTGGAATTTTTATTAAAAATAAGAACAAGTGATTTTTTTGTTATAGTAATTAAATAATACGTTTATGACATTAAGAAAGTAAATTACAAGAGTTTTAGAAAATATTTCTTGGTAAATATTTGTGATAATTAGTGCTGCTGTATTTTGATGTATTTGAATATTATTTGTGATTATAAGAATTTTATGAATGTGGTAAATGATAAAAGAATAAAAAGGGACCCAAGTTTAGGCGCGAACAAAACGTAGGAAACGGTATAAAACGCACTTTTGTAGGCAAACAGAGGAAATTGGTAAAACTATTTTGGAGAAATATTTTGTGGTATTAGAAGTGAATTTTGAGAATAAGAAAAATACCCAAGGAAGAAAAATTGGTTGGAAGAAATTTTGATGCGCGATTTGTCCTTAAAACGCATTTTTACGAACGTTAGAACAACAAATTTTGGCAATTAGTAACTTTTTGTGTAAGGACTATTTTCTGGATGGATTTCATTTTTAAATTTACTATATTTAATTGGCATTTTTAAAGTTAAACACTTTTGGCTTTGGAATCACTCAAATCGGAACTTTCTAAATAAATTACGACAAGAATTAAGTTTTGATAAACGGTAAAAACTAACTACTTTATATCCTTAATTTAGAAAAAGAGAATTTCTTTTATTTTCAATATAGGACTAGGGGGAATGTTTTGTAATGATAAAATGTTTTACCCAAGGCTTTATAAAAAGTTTTAGAAAGTCAAAGCCGTAAGTCAATACGGTGAAACGGCATTGGTAAAGAATTGAAAAATCATTAGAAAAATACTTTTGTCCTTATTTTTCTCTTAAAATGTATATCTAACCTGTAGGGCATACCTTTGAATAAAAGAACAAAATAAGTTAGAGAATCTTACTCTTTAAGAAATTTAATTAATGAATTATACTTAAAATATCTTTTAGAATTGATAAATATGTTTTGTCCTTACTTTTCTCTTCAAGGTGATATTAAATTTTAAGTTCATATTTTTTTAACAAAGAAACCAAATGATTTAAAGAAATTGTGTTCTTTAAAAAGCTTATTAAATGTATTATATTTAAATATCTTCATAGATTTATAAATAGATTGGATCTTTTAATACTAGAAAGTTTTCTTATAAGTCTTGTTTAGAGAATGTTCTTGATACTCTTAGTAAAATGGTTTGAGTAATAATTAGACTTTGGTTCCTTGTATGTACTATGCGAAAAGACCTTTACTATTAAATACTTGCACACTTTAAGGACAAATACACTATGTGAGTTTGGTTCTGTCTAGAACTCAGGCACCCTAGTAATTGAGATAAGTACATGGCATTTTGCATTCAGAGTTGAGGAAGGTTGTTGGACTAATCCCCTAGAGCATACAGTGATGGGTACATTGAAGAATCTGTCAGCGCCTCGATACCTGAGGGCAGTCTAGAGAGTATAATTGGAGGCGGGAATTCCAAGTGGCATCGGATTCGCGCCCGTCGCCGGACAACCCGTAGCAAACTCTGGTGTACTTCAACAAGAGTCGGGATTTTCTATGACCGTTGAGTGCCCGTTCTGTGGTAATGTATGACTGGCCATTTTGATGATTGGACTGTGAGTCCATACCCAATTGTGAAAACTAGAACGAGGAGAGCTCCAATCGCTCTAGTTGGGCAGGGGAGATAAGAGTAGCGGATTGGGTACATGATTATTGAGATTGATGAGTGGAAGTTGGGCCTTATTTCATATTGGTATTGAATTATGATTTACAATAATTGAATCTAACACATGCATAGCATGCCATCATTATATGACTAAACCTCTGATTGTCGTTGATATTTGTGTAAGTGAAGCTTTATATATCTATTCTAAGGTATGTTGTATGTGATTCTTTTGGTAGCTTAAAATATTAAGCCACCCTTGTATGCATACCTTATGGGTTGAGAGTTTTGTACTCGCTCCTTCTGTTATTGTGTATTATTTCTCTTTTCCCGTAATCATCAGTTGAAGGACAAGGTGAACGTGGGCAAAACTTGGACTACTTGCAGTAGAGGACACCAGTTGGAAGCGACAACTGTGTATATTTCTGTTTATGTTGAGATCGTCATAGATCTCGATGTTTTATGTATGTTGTTATTTTGTAGTAGTTGTTAGGAGCTTGTGAGCTCTATACTCTGTTAAGTACAATTATGTTTTAAAGAATTGATCTATATATTTATTTTAAATCTTGTGCTGATGATCACCATTAAAAAGAAATTCCTATTTTTAGTGACTCCTTAATTAAGTAGGACGTTCCAGCGTGGGAATTTTTCCTAGTTAATCGAGGGTGCCACAGGGAAAATGTGATTTATTGCCATAGGAATAATTATTGAGTATGGAAATAAATTTATAATGCATGACAAGAATTATTGGTGATGAGGAATTATGGAACCATGACAAAGTATTGGTGTCTTAAGTTATTAAATATGGTGAAAGGTATTTTCTTGATAAGAATGGTATGAACCATCATAATGATGTGTTGTGGAACATTAAGAATTCATTATGGATGATGGGTGAAGAGAATGATGTTGATATTGGTATGATTAGACATTGAGTGTAACCACTTAAATGCTAGATAACATTGATTAAGGGAAAGAATTCCTGAAACCTAATGTAATGTGAAATTAAAATCTAGAAATTATTTAAAACACATTGGAAACCTTGAATATAATTATTTGTGTAATTAAGATTGAAAATGAGTGGTTAACTAGATAATTGATTATGTTTAAATATGTATTGGATGTAGGACCTAATCCGGTAGACGAGGCGGGACCGTTAAATCGCGCAGATTTCTTCTCTTGAGGTAGGATAAAATGATCTAAGACCTCATCAAGCCACATTCTTATTTCACTAATCCCATACATTCACCATGGTTTTGGTGTCTACATTTATTATTCCGTATTCATAATAACACCTATCTATAGGTTTCACCATCAATGGTTCTCTATCATTCTCACTATCACTTATCATCTTACAAATGAACACTCAACATTGAGTACCTTATATTTACTTCTCAAAAACCATTTCTTCTAGCCATAATATATACACATTCTTAAATCTCAAGGTTCATTAAAATTCTATAACAACCCTCATCACATATACCTTATCCCAATTCATCCACCATATCCTCTTGGTTTCTCAAATCCTCAACATCAAACAAGTAATGTCACTCTCTAAGAAACTCATTCCCACATACAAAACCTTTCCAACATCAATTATTCATAATTCCTCAAGATTTTCCAAAAGCCCTAAATTTAAATTTTCTAGGGTTTTCACAAAAGTTCACTATTATCAAATCCAACTATATTTATGCCTCATTTCAAACATCCATAGGCTATCCACATTTCATTCAAACCATTATCAACAACCACAACAATCCCCAATGGTTTTCTAACCTATGGATTAGTTCCATATGCCATTATCCATCAAAACAACATCCAATCTTCCATCACTATACTTAAATGAACTCAAAACCATAAACAAAAGCCATGTGTGTTCAAAAATCATACCTCTCTTCCAAGCCCAAAGGTGAATACAAAAATGAGAGGAAGAGAAGAGGAGATATGCCAAGCTTTGCCTCTATGTCCAATATAAGCTTCATAAACCTAAGGGATCCTCTTGATTTTGGGTGGAAATGGCCATGGGTGGTGGTAGTCACATTTGGCAAGAGAAGGGATGGAGAAGACACTAGTGGAGAAAGAGGTTTTAAGCATGGTTCTTTTGGAACTTTAAGCACGGTTCTAGAACCGTGCTTGTTGCCACCGTGTTTGTAGATAAGGACTTTTAAGCACGGTTATGAACCGTGTTCGTAAGTGACTTTTAAGCACGGTTCTAACCAACCGTGGTCGTATGTTGGCACTTTTAAGCATCATTCTTTTGAACCGTGTTCGTATGTTGGCACTTTTAAGCATGGTTCTTTTGAACTGTGTTCATAGGTGAGGCACTTTTAAGCATGGTTAAGGCATAACCATGCTTAAAAAGGGTGACTTTTAAATACGGTTATGGCTATAACCGTGCTTAAAACCTTTATTTTTTTAATTTTTTTGTTTTTTACTCATTCCAAAAACCTGCAAGCAGAATATAATCAGATAGCCCAATAATGCATACAATATATCCATACATATATATATATATATATCGCTCAAATAATGAAAATGAATAAATTTCAACTAAGCTATCTAAACATCAAACATGGTACATAAAATGCATAATAATCCGAAAGCCACACTAATAGGTATATAACTACACACTAATAATATAATAAATGACAAAAGTCTATTGGAGTCCTTCCTTGACTTGAAGAAGGCTGGTGGCCCAATGGTTTCTGACTTCATCAATGTATCTTTCAGGAAACATTGAGAAGTCTTGAAAGTGCTGCAAAGAGAGACAATCATTAATAGTAGTGGTAAGCAACAAATTATAATAGTAGTATGTAAAAACAAAATAAATTAATGTAGCAACAAATTATAATAGTAGTAGTATGTAAAAACAAAATAAATAAATTAATACATCTGTTAACCCGACACTGACTCGGAAAACAATAATAGAGCCTGTAGCCTAGCCCCATTATAAGCTTAAAAAGCCCTTACTGATCTGATTGTGCTGGCATATGTCATGATGTTTAGAACTGTTGCAAGCCTATGTTGATCTAACAAAGATGCAGGTGATGAGTGCATATTGCTTAACCTATACACCGAGAGAAGAGTGAAACACGAATCCAGTGAGGAAGGTATCACCATCTTGTTTCCCAAAGGAGGTGTGAATTATTATATTTTCAGAATTTGCGAAAAGAAAGCATGGTCGGTGTTCAATAATTATAGTATGAATTAAGTTAAGGAAATGTTGATTGTTTTGAATAACAGCTTGTCAGTTAATTAATCTGAGTATTTGCTTGAGGACAAGCAAGTTTTAAGTTTGGGGATGTGATAAGTCTTGAAAAGACTTAATTATTTCTTCTTTAATTAACATAATTTATTAATTATTATTTAGTTTGGCTTTATTATTTAATAAATTGTTAATAATTCGTATTGTAATTATTTATTTTAAAAGTGCTTTATTTATGTAAGAAAATGATTAAAAACATTGAATAGTTAAGAGTTTATGATTATTTATAATTTCACTGAGCAGCCAGCGTACAAATGCTAGGCAATTATGTGTTTATTGGCACAGGAACAGGTCGCGCTCAAGCAGAAAAGAAAAAGAAGGAAAATTCGAGTGAAATTCCAAAAAAGCCGAGCGAGATTTCACAAATCCGAGTGAAACTCCAAAAGTCTGACTGGGAAATGCTTCAAGACACCGACTAAAAAAGGGAATAGAATACCGTATGAAGAACTCGAGCGAGACTTTAAAAGCACCGATTGAAAAATACGTCTACTTTAGAATGCTGATTGAATAATCCATAACGCTAAAGCGAGCAAGCTCACGCTCAAGCGTGACTCCAAAACATCACCCCCGCCCAAGCTTCTCCATAACGCTTAAGCGAGAAAGCGATACTGCAGTGTATATTTCGAGCTCGCTCAAGCGAGAGTCCTTCACGCTCAAGCATGAAGGCAGTTATTTAACACTGACTGTTCCCTCCAAAAAGACACTCGGCACCAGTGCTGTTCCTACTGCCTTCTCTCCTACTTTTGTACCTTAGTAATTTAAGTGCTGAGCTGTAATTAGTTAGTGTTGAGCTGTAATTAGTTAATGCTGAGCTATAATTAGTTATTTATTTTGTAATTATGTAATTAGTTAGTTGGTTTAATTATTAATTCAGCTTTCTTAGTGATTAGTTAAGTTAGTTAGTTAGTTAGATGCCTATATATACTTGTATATACTCTGTAAACATACACACAGAGAACAGAGCACAACATAGAACATGATTCATTTTCGATTTCCAACCTCTCACTACTTCCTTTCTCTCTCTAACTCTCTCATCCATGTCTTTCCGAATTCCTTTGATAGAATCCATGTCGATGGATTTCTAAATCCCTAAGGTTGGGATTGCGAAGGTTTGCAATGGAATCTTGAAGGTGTATTGAGGAAGTTGACTTCTAGATCCTGAGGAGAATGAGCTGAGGAGTGGATCTGCTTGGCTGGATTGACAAATCCAGATCTGATGAAGAACTTCACCAGTGAGGAATCATGGTTGAAGCTTAGGTAACTTCCAGCTTTCTAACTAATTCAGGCCTAGTAATTAGGTGAATAGTTAGAGTTCAACCTCCAATTTCGCATTAGATTCGTATGTTAATCAAGCACTTAAGGGATTAAGGTTTGATGCATAGGAATTAGTGTTTTTCACCTAAGGAATTAGGGAATAACCACTTACGAATTGTCCTCTTGATGTCTGAAGTTTGATTAAACCTCAATTGCATATGTCTTGATGAAGTTGTAAACTGAAGCAATCCTAACCTACCTTCTACTAATCGCATTTCATCCTTTACACTGTCTCTGAAAAATATAAAAACATAGAAAACATAAAATCAACAAAAACAGAATGAATCTTATGTGTATTGCGTTGGTTCAGCTTGTATCTGTCCAAGATTGAGGTACTTACCACAATCCCCGTGGGACGATCAAATATAATACAATTTTAACGACTGGTGCGCTTGCCAAAGAATAAATCCTCTGAGAATTACACACCAAGTTAATGACTCGGAGATTTAGCATCAAGTTAATGGCGCCGTTGCCGGGGATTGTTGAGTAATATCAACAATCCTTGGACTGGTACTAGACTGAACCGTTTACTGATTCTTGTTTCGAGTATAGTAGTAGTAGTTTGTTTTTGTGTAGCTGTGAATTGCTTTTGTGTTTAACATTTGGTGTATGCAATCAAGGAACAGAGGAGAGCCTTTCTTCTTTGATCCTGATATTGATTTGTTAGAGCGTAAGTTGAGAAAGGAGAAAAAGCAAAAAGAGCAAAAAGAAATGGAATAGAGGAGAGTTACACTAGGTGACTACTCCAGGCCGACTGAAGAAGGATCGCAATCTAGCATCCTTAGGCCTCCGATTGCAGCAAATAATTTTGAACTTAAACCGGCTTTGCTGCAATTGATTAGAAATGATCAATTTGGAGGAACTGAGGTTGAGGATCCAAATTTGCATTTGGCAACCTTCCTTTAAATTTGTGATACTGTTAAAATGAATGGAGTCCCTGAAGATGCCATTAGACTGAGGTTATTTCCTTTTTCTTTGAGGGACCGAGCAAAAGCCTGGTTGCAGAGTCAACCGAGAGGTAGTATTTCCACTTGGGAGGATTTACAAAGAAAATTTTTGATTAAGTATTTCCCTCCTTCCAAGTATGCTAAGCTACGCAATGAAATCACTTGTTTCCAACAAAGAGAAGGTGAATCTTTAATGGAAGCATGGGATAGGTATAAAGAGAGTTTGAGGAAATGTCCTCATTATCAAATCACTGATGTACAACAAGTTACTATTTTTTATAATGGTGTAAGACCAGCTACCAGGGTCTTAATTGATGCCTCAGCTGGAGGTTCATTAACGACCAAAACTATGGAAGAAGCCATAGAGCTGATTGATGTTATGGCTTCTAATGAGTGTCTGGTTAGTGAAAGGAGCCAAATCCCTAAGAGAGGGATACTAGAATTGGAAGCACAGGATGCTTATTTGGCTCAGAGTAAATTGATGACTCAGGCTTTAGAGAAATTAAGTGTACAGATTTCAGAACTCCAAAAGCCGAGTCAAGTTGGTATGGTAAGCTGTGATTTTTATGGTGGAGACCATGAAAATGGAATGTGTGATCCAAATGTGCCTTCCGAGCAAGTGAATTATATGGGGCAGCAACAATTTCCTAACTATAGGAATCACCCTAATTTTTCATGGTAGAAAAGTCCACATTTGAATCAGAATATGCCACAAAATGAACCCACAAATAGACCACAACAATCCATTCCCCTCTTTCTAAAGAGAAGTCAGAACTTAAGAATGTGCTGTCTCAGTTCATTTAGGCCACTCAGGCCAGTTTTAAAAATCAGGAAGCGTCCATAAGAAATTTAGAAAATCAAGTTGGACAGTTATCGAAGCAACTAGCTGAGAGACAAGCAGGCAATTTCCCTGGAGAT
This sequence comes from Clitoria ternatea, assembly GCA_037962975.1. Lineage (NCBI taxonomy): Eukaryota > Viridiplantae > Streptophyta > Magnoliopsida > Fabales > Fabaceae > Clitoria > Clitoria ternatea. The sequence goes on from CM075671.1 coordinate 55,580,836, forward strand.
ACCGAGGTAAATCCAAGGGAACATTGCAAAGCTATAACTACTAGGAGTGGAAAAATTCTTTCTCCATCTCCGAGTCAGGAAGTGAGGTCAGAAAAAGACAAAGAAAAAGAAAAAGAGCAGGAAACCGAGCAAGTTAATAATGAAACTGAAAATAATAGTGAAGAAGAAAAAGAAAAAGAAAATCAAGTCCACCAAAAGAAAAAGAAGAAGGTTGATCTGATTTTGGAGGAAGCTTCTAAGCTAACTCCTGAGAAATTAAAGAACGCTCCATTTCCACATAGATTTAGAAAACAAATAGAGGAGCAAAAGTTTGCTAAGTTTTTAGATGTGTTTAAGAAACTTCACATAAATATTCCCTTTACCGAGGCATTGCAGGAGATGCCGTCGTATGCTAAGTTTTTAAAGGAACTTTTGTCTAAAAAGAGGAAGCTTAAAGGGGATGAGATGATTGCCCTCACTCAAGAGTACAGTGCAATTATTCAAAAGAAACTCCCTCAAAAGCTGGAAGATCCTGGGTCGTTTACAATATCGTGTGCAATAGGGGATATTCATGTAGGAAGTGCTTTATGCAATCTAGGAGCTAGCATAAACTTGATGCCTCTATCTTTGATGAAGAAATTAGGAATTAATGACCTGCAACCGACTCGCATGTCTTTGTAGTTGGCTGATAGGTCCATTAAATATCCTCAGGGGATGCTGGAAGATCTTTTAGTTAAGGTAGATAAGTTTATCTTCCCAGCAGACTTTGTAGTTTTGGATATGGAGGCCGACAGAGAAATACCTTTGATTCTAGGACGACCCTTTTTAGCTACAGGCAGAGCTTTAATTGATGTAGAAAAGGGTGAACTAATGTTGAGAGTCCAAGAGGAGCAAGTAAATTTAATGTCTTTAATTCTATGAAACATCCAGCTGAAAGGATGGATTGTTTAATGATTGAAGAAATTAAAAGTTATAAGACTCCGATGCTTTTAAAAACTGAAGAAGAGGTGTTACAAGCTTTTTTGGAGGATGATTTTGACTCGGATACTGAAGAGTTAAATGACTCTCATTCAGAATTGCTGAACCTACTTGAAGTATGTAGAGTAGGTGATTTTGAAAATGAAAAGAATGAAAAATTGAATAATCCTGAACTTGAGAAAGGAAAGGAAGTTTCTGTAGAAGAACATGAAATAAAACCTTTGCCTTCTCATTTGAAATATGTTTTCCTGAGAGAGGATGAAACACATCCGGTAATCATTAATGCCGAGTTGAAAGATGAGGAAGTAGAGAAATTAATAGGGTTTTGAAGAAATATGAGTCGGCTATTGGCTGGAACATCTCTGATTTAAAGGGAATTAGTCCATCATTTTGTATGCATAAAATTCTGATGGAAGATGACTATTCCCCTATTGTTCAACCACAAAGAAGACTAAACCCCATTATGAAAGAAGCTGTAAGGAAAGAAGTGGTTAAACTCCTTGATACAGGAATCATCTATCCTATCTCGGACAGCGCTTGGATAAGTCCAGTCCAAGTGGTGCCCAAGAAAGGAGGGATGACGACTGTTAAAAATGAAAAAGGTGAAGTCATTGCCACTAGACCGACCACAGGTTGGAGGATGTGTATCGATTACAGAAGGCTGAATGACTTCACTAGAAAAGACCACTTTCCTTTACCGTTTGTAGACCAAATGCTTGAGAGGCTGTCGGGTCATGAGTACTACTGTTTTCTTGATGGATATTCAGGTTATAACCAGATTGTGGTTGACTAAAAAGATCAAGAAAAGACAACATTCACCTGCCCCTATGGAATCTTTGCTTACAGGCGCATGCCGTTCGGTTTGTGCAATGCTTTAGCAACCTTTCAAAGGTGTATGCTGGCCATTTTTGGGGATATGGTAGAGAAGTTCATTGAAGTATTCATAGATGACTTCTCGGTGTTTGGTAGTAGTTTTGATACATGCCTCAGCAACCTATCCAAGGTGCTGGTGAGATGTCAGGAGGCTAACCTTGTCCTTAACTGGGAAAACTGTCATTTTATGGTTAAGGGAGGGATAGTCCTTGGCCACAAAATCTCTGTTGAGGGCATTCAGGTAGACAGAGCCAAGATAGAAATCATTGAAAAGCTTCCTCCTCTGATCAATGTGAAAGGAGTGAGGAGTTTTCTAGGATGTGCTGGCTTCTACAGAAGATTTATAAAAGATTTTTCAAAAATAGCTAAGCCTTTGACTGACTTGCTTGTAAAAGATCATGTCTTTGCGTTTGATGAAAAATGTGTCAAGGCTTTTGAAAATTTGAAACAGAGATTGACTTCAGCTCCAATCCTTGCACCACCCGATTGGTCTTTACCGTTTGAATTAATGTGTGATGCAAGTGACTTTGCAGTCGGAGCTGTGCTGGGTTAGAAAAAAGAAAAATTAACTCATGTGATTTATTATGCTAGCAAAGTGTTGAACGAGAATCAAATAAATTACACCACTACTGAAAAAGAAATGCTTGCTGTGGTGTATGCATTTGATAAATTTAGAGCTTACTTGATTGGTGCTAAGGTCATTGTGTATACAGATCACTCGGCAATCAAGTACTTGTTAGCTAAAAAAGAATCTAAGCCAAGGTTAATCAGGTGGGTTCTTTTACTCCAGGAGTTTGACTTAGAAATCAGAGATAAAAAGGGAGTAGAGAACTCAGTTGCTGATCAACTGTCTCGTCTGGAAGGTGAATCGGATTCTATTTTAATTAAGGAAGAATTTCCAGATGAGAGGTTGATGGAAATTATCACCGGGCCATGGTATGCTGATATGACAAACTTTAAAAGTGCCTCGGTGGTACCTGAAGGCTGGACATCCCAAATGAAGAAAAAATTCTTTCATGATAGTAAAACCTTTCTTTGGGATGATCCATTTCTTTATAAAATAGGAGTAGATGGAGTGATCAGGAGATGTGTGCCTGAATCCGAGCAGGAAAGGCTCTTGTGGCATTGCCATGACTCCTATTATGGAGGACACCATGGCGCCTCCAGAACAACAGCAAAAGTTTTACAGAGTGGCTTTTATTGGTCGACTATTTTTCAGGATGCTAAAGTGTATGTTCAAAGGTATGATAAGTGTCAAAGAAGTGGAGGTCTCTCTGCTAAAGCTGGCATGCCTTTGACAAATATTTTAGTTGTGGAATTATTTGATGTTTGGGGTATCGACTTTATGGGACCATTTCCAAAGTCGTTCTCCAATGAATATATCCTTATTGTTGTGGATTATGTCTCCAAGTGGGTGGAGGCAATCCCGACCAGAACCAATGATGCACAGGTGGTGCTTAGGTTCATAAAGAAGAATATTTTCTCTAGGTTTGGAGTTCCGAGAGTCCTCATTAGTGATGGGGGGTCACATTTCTGTAATAAAATTATGGAAAAAGCCCTGAGGCACTATGAGGTTTTGCATAAGGTATCTACTACATACCATTCACAAACATGTGGACAAGTAGAGCTTTCAAATAGAGAAATTAAAAGAATTTTAGAGAAAGTGGTCGGGAAGTCTAGGAAAGATTGGTCGGTTAGATTGGATGATGCATTATGGGCCTATAGGACAGCATTTAAAACTCTGATTGGCATGTCCCCGTATCAGTTAGTTTATGGTAAGGCTTGCCATCTCCCTGTGGAGTTAGAACATAAAGCATGGTGGGCCACAAAGCTGTTAAATATGGATTTCGACCAATCTCAGGAGGAAAGAGTCCTAAAACTCCATGAACTTACGGAGTTCTGACTCAACGCTTATCAGAGTGCCTCCATTTATAAAGAGAAAACTAAGAGGTGGCATGATAAGTGGATAAATAAAAAAGAGTTTCAAAAGGGTGATAAGGTCTTGTTATTCAATTCTCGATTGAGACTTTTTCCCGGAAAGCTTAGATCTAAGTGGTCGGGACCTTTTATTGTGAATGAGGTTTTTCCTCATGGTGCAATCGAATTGAAAGACCCAACCACCGAGAGAACTTTTAAGGTGAATGGCCAAAGACTCAAACTCTACTTTGGAGGAGAGTTTGACAGGCAGAAAACCTCCATGTTGTTGCAGGCATCTTCTTAGATGCTAGAAGATCAAGTTAGTGACCTTAAAGAAGCGCTCTAGGGAGGCAGCCCTACATTCCGAGTGTTAACTTTTGTGCTTTTGTGTCGGAATTAATAAAAGGAAAACTAAAGAGTTTGTGAATAAAGTTTGAATAAAATTTGTGAAGTTTTAAAGAAGGGAGTCTGATCCTGATTCTTCCATTCTGCTAAGGCGAAGCACTTTTAGTTTAGGCGAGAAGCTTCTGCTATTGTTTCACGCTTAAGCGAAAGTTTAATGAGCTTGAGCGAGAGTGGTACACTCGGGTTACTGATACTCATTCTTGTTCCCTTTCCCGACTGAAAACTCTTCACTCGTCATTCTTCAATAAACTCCCAATTTTGATGTTGGATAAAAAGGGAGACTTTAATAAATGGTTTGTAATCGTTGATTTAATGGACGGGGTCAGATGATGAAGGGTGACTTGTCTTAGTCGGCCCTGTTATCACTAGGTCTCTCATTTCACTCACTCGGTCAGTCATTTAATCTTCCACTCGTCCTTACTTTCACTCATTTTTCTGTTCACTCGTCTCTCTACAGTCGTTCACTCGTCCACTCATTGTCACACTCGTCTCTCATGCGCTCTACTTTATTTCATTCATTTTTTCACTCGTTCTTGTATCCATTCGTCCTTCATTCACTCAGGATCATTTCCATTCAGTGTTTTATTCACTCGTTCTTTCAATTTACCTGATTTCTATTTTCGTTCCTTCACCCATCTTTCCGTAATTTTCTCATTCACTCATTTTTCATCCACTTGGTGTTCCCATTACTTGACTTTTTATTTTTCAGTTTCTCGTACGATTCTGTCATTCTCTCATCTACTCGGCCGACCTCTTTCTCGATTTTGGTTCACTCGGGATCTTGTTCATTCGTTCTCCCTGCAGTTTATTTTTTCATTTACTTGGTTTCTTATTTGATCACGTGTCATTCTTCCATTTGTTCTTCCACTCACTTTTGCATTTAGTCATCTCCTTCATCCGGTCGGTATATCTTTCACTCGTCCCATTTACTCGGAATTTTTTTTCATTCATTCTTTTTTATTTGTTCTTTCTTCCACTCGTTCTTTTTCATCCACCCTCATTGTCACTCGTCTTTCTTGTATCCACTCGGTCATTTTTTCACTATTTCGTTCTCACCTGTCATTCAATCTCTCATTCCCGCACTCTATCTTTAATTCATTCGTTCTTGCACTGGTTGTTTCATTCATTCAGTTTTTCTCTCACTTTTCCGTCCGTCTTTCATTCACAACATTCTTCCATTTACTCAGTTCCTCTCTGCACTCGATGTTTTGTTCACTCACCACTCGGTATTTCTTTCTCAGTCCTACTCGGTCTTTCATCTATTCAGTATGTGAGCCCGAGCAAGAATGCTTTATTGAATACCATATTTTCTTGAATATATATATATATAATAAATAAAAATAATAAAAGAAAATTGGGCGTTGGTACGCCAACATTTCAGCGTACTTACGCGTATCTCAGGTAGAGGGTTCAACAGTATAAAAACCCTAAATTGTACAAACCCTAAATTCCTACGCTGAAACTTGGGTTGAAGAGGAAAAGGCACACCTTCTAATTCCTGAGAAAGGTACCATCTTTTCACTTATTTCTTTCACTTCTAAGTTACATGATTAGTATTTTACTGTTTTATTGATTAAATTCTTCTATTGTTCATAGCCATTCATCTCACATTTTCGGTTTGCTGTGGTGGTTTGGGTTTTCTGTACTTGTTTCATTTAGGCTGTTTACCACCATTTTTATCATTCACCATGAAAAGAAGATCACAGAGACTTTTGCAGAGGGAAGTGTGAGGAAAAATCAAAAAGATAACGAAAAGGAGGTGGCAACAATAAGTATTTCTGATTCTCCTTCACCTGCACCTAGTCAAAGTCAAGCTGAAAGGAATGGCTCTCCTGAGGTTGAGAGAAATGTATCCCCTGCAGTTGAGAGGAACGAATCTTCAGAAGTTGAAGGCTTTGACAGGCACAGGTTCAGAGATGCTAAGGCTGCTGAAGAATATGAGAGAAAATTCAAAACCAGGGGAGTCATTAGGGACAGAGCTCTGGTCCTTGATGGTGAAAAATATGCTGATGCTGATGTTCAAGTGGCGATGATTCAGAGGGGATGGCAATTCTTCAATGAAAATTTGGGCAATGGCTACTAGGAGCTCACCCGAGAGTTTTATGCCAACCTAAGGGCTCACTCTATAGAGGATGAATTTCCCTTCTCTTTTTTCTTGAGAGGAGTAACCATTCCCTTAACTGGTAATCTGCTGAACAAACTTCTGAAAGTACCTATTCTGGAGGAGGAAGCATGCCAATACGCATGGAAGGTAGATATGTTTCATCAGGCTGAGAATAAGGATCTGAGGAAGGAAGTATTGGAGGAATGTTGTGTAAAGGATGCTGCCTACCTGACACGGACTAACGGTCTACCGAAGAGTGTTAGGAAAAATTGTCTGAACCATCTTCCTCTACTGTGGTGCCATTATCTCTTATCATCTTTGCAGCCCGTATTGCATGCTACGGAAATTACCAGTAAGAGGTTGGTTTTGTTATACTGTTTGATGAAAAATTTGAATGTAAATCTAGGTGAGCTAATATTAAGGGAAATGATGAAGAATTTGGAAAAGAATCTCCAGTTGCCATACTGCTCGGTTATCACATTGTTGGCTCAAGCGAATCAGGCTGTGGTCAACTATGCTGAACTAACAAGGGTCAAGCCCGAAAGAGTCATAGATAGGCAATGGGTGATTAGCCACATTGATAATTTTATGCCCAAGAAGCCCAAGCGTCAAAGGCAGTCTCAATCAACAGGAGCAGGTCCTTCTTCTGACATTTCTTTGATATTGCAGGAATTGCAGGTCATGAAGAGGATGCAACTTGGAATTTATGATCTGGTTTTACACCATGATCTTATGCTCAGGAAGATTGTTGCCAGATTGGATGTGGATCCCGCGGAAGAAATGGGGGTTCCACCCATTAGAGATACGTGGCTGGCCTCTATTGGATTCATCATTCCTTCCGATGAAACGCCCTTGGCAACTGAATTCCCGTCCTCCCCTGACCAAAATGATGAGACGTCCTTGCATGAAGAAGAGGACGATTCATGTTTTATTCTCTGATTCTTGTGATAATGTTTTATTATCTGTGTAATAACTTTATTTTAGTGTTTTCCTAAACAATGAATTCTCTTTTGTTTTAGTTGTAATGAAATTTTATTTCTTTGTTAAATTGCTTGTTATTATTTTGTTTTTTGAATGTATCGGTAAATCCATGCATCCCAATCCGACCACGTGTTTCCCATTCACTGCCACTCAGGTAAAAAGGGAAGTATTCTATCTTTCCGACTCATTATTTGATAAACTATCTTAACTATTTACTCATTATTTAATTTAAAATCCATCTTAATTATTTAACTCTTGCTGATTCTCAGGCTTTAATCAGATTAATTAATTGATCGACATTGTTTAACTCATAAACCCTATCCATAGCTATTTTTCATTATTAATTAATTATTTACTCGGCATGCTAGTTAGCAATCTGAATGTATGACCTTACATTAAGTTTGGGGACATGACTGGCTAATTAACTGTTATATTCGTAGCTTTTGATCCTCTATTATTCTTTTCCGAGTGAACCTGCATGCTAGTTAGTGAGACAGAATTTGCTTCAGTGCTTGCTAAATGGTTTTATGACTGCCAATCGGAAATGATGAAGGTCTTCTTTGTTAATTAGCCAGGGCCAAAAATTAGCCATCCTAATATTATTAAATTATCCTTTGACCCAATAATTATGTTTGAGCCTGAGACTCCTTTCATTCTTTTTATGCACCTAACGTTACAAGCCTAAATATCTAAGAAAAACCGACTGAATTACCCCTGGATGTTCCACTGATGAATTGCTCAATCTTACTTATTGCTAGGGACTAGCAAGTTCTAAGTTTGGGGATGAAGAGTGTGCCTAACAGCAATTAAGGACACACTCTGACCTTGGTTATAGATGAATAACTAGAGAAATAAAAGGAGGAATAGCGAAGCTGAAAAGAAAAATGAAAAAAAAAGGGTGCAAAGCACCACAAGAAAAAGTTTTGTGATCGAAAAAAGATGGAAGGAAAGAAAGAAAAGAAAAAATCCAAAGGACTGAAAGAAAAAGAAGGTGCAAAGCACCGCAAGTTATTAAGTTATCATTCATTCGGAAAATAATAGAGCTTGCTAGTAGAGGCAATTAAGTTAAAATTGAGGCAAGGCATCAGTGGATACATCTGTTAACCCGACACTGACTCGGAAAACAATAATAGAGCCTGTAGCCTAGCCCCATTATAAGCTTAAAAAGCCCTTACTGATCCGATTGTGCTGGCATATGTCATGATGTTTAGAACTGTTGCAAGCCTATGTTGATCTAACAAAGATGCCGGTGATGAGTGCATATTGCTTAACCTATACACCGAGAGAAGAGTGAAACACGAATCCAGTGAGGAAGGTATCACCATCTTGTTTCCCAAAGGAGGTGTGAGTTATTATATTTTCAGAATTTGCGAAAAGAAAGCATGGTCAGTGTTCAATAATTATAGTATGAATTAAGTTAAGGAAATGTTGATTGTTTTGAATAACAGCTTGTCAGTTAATTAATCTGAGTATTTGCTTGAGGACAAGCAAGTTTTAAGTTTGGGGATGTGATAAGTCTTGAAAAGACTTAATTATTTCCTCTTTAATTAACATAATTTATTAATTATTATTTAGTTTGGCTTTATTATTTAATAAATTGTTAATAATTCATATTGTAATTATTTATTTCAAAAGTGCTTTATTTATGTAAAAAAATGATTAAAAACATTGAATAGTTAAGAGTTTATGATTATTTATAATTTCACTGAGTAGCCAATGTACAAATGCTAGGCAATTATGTGTTTATTGGCACAGGAACATGTCGCGCTCAAGCAGAAAAGAAAAAGAAGGAAAATCTGAGTGAAATTCCAAAAAAGCCGAGCGAGATTTCACAAATCCGAGTGAAACTCCAAAAGTCCGACTGGGAAATGCTTCAAGACACCGACTAAAAAAGGGAATAGAATACCGTATGAAGAACCCGAGCGAGACTTTAAAAGCACCGATTGAAAAATACGTCTACTTTAGAATGCTGATTGAATAATCCATAATGCTAAAGCGAGCAAGCTCACGCTCAAGCGTGACTCCAAAACATCACCCCCGCCGAAGCTTCTCCATAACGCTTAAGCGAGAAAGTGATACTGCAGTGCATATTTCGAGCTCGCTCAAGCGAGAGTCCTTCACGCTCAAGCGTGAAGGCAGTTATTTAACACTGACTATTCTCTCCAAAAAGATACTCGGCACCAGTACTGTTCCTACTGCCTTCTCTCCTACTTTTGTACCTTAGTAATTTAAGTGTTGAGCTGTAATTAGTTAGTGTTGAGCTGTAATTAGTTAATGCTGAGCTATAATTAGTTATTTATTTCGTAATTATGTAATTAGTTAGTTGGTTTAATTATTAATTCATCTTTCTTAGTGATTAGTTAAGTTAGTTAGTTAGTTAGATGCCTATATATACTTGTACATACTCTGTAAACATACACACAGAGAATAGAGCACAACATAGAACATGATTCATTTTCCATTTCCAACCTCTCACTACTTCCTTTCTCTCTCTAACTCTCCCATCCATGTCTTTCCGAATTCCTTCGATAGAATCCATGTCGATGGATTTCTAAATCCCTAAGGTTGGGATTGCGAAGGTTTGTAATGGAATCTTGAAGGTGTATTGAGGAAGTTGACTTAACGAGCTGAGGAGTGGATCTGCTTGGCTGGATTGACAAATCCAGATCTGATGAAGAACTTCACCAGTGAGGAATCATGGTTGAAGCTTAGGTAACTTCCAGCTTTCTAACTAATTCAGGCCTAGTAATTAGGTGAATCGTTAGAGTTCAACCTCTAATTTTGCATTAGATTCGTATGTTAATCGAGAACTTAAGGGATTAAGGTTTGATGCATAGGAATTAGTGTTTTTCATCTAACGAATTAGGGAATAACGACTCGCAGATTGTCCTCTTGATGTCTGAAGTTTGATTAAACCTCAATTGCATATGTCTTGATGAAGTTGTAAACTGAAGCAATCCTAACCTACCTTCTACTAATCGCATTTCATCCTTTACACTGTCTCTGAAAATATAAAAACATAGAAAACATAAAATCAACAAAAACAGAATGAAACTTATGTGTATTACGTTGGTTCAGCTTGTATCTGTCCAAGATTGAGGTACTTACCACAATCCCTGTGGGACGATCAAATATAATACAATTTTAACGACTGGTGCGCTTGCCAAAGAATAAATCCTCTGAGAATTACACACCAAGTTAATGACTTAGAGATTTAGCATCATTGGCACCTTAACATGTTCACCATGCCATATCCATCGCGTATAAGTCTGAAGAAAACCATCACATAACATATGTTCTCGTACCTCTTCCAATTCTAGTCGGCGCATGTTCAAGCATTTAACACAAGGGCAAAAATACTTTCCATTCACGTTTTCAGCATTTCATATCACGAATTCTATGAATGTTTTAACTCCACCCTCGTAATATGGACTTATACGTGATGTAGTTATCCAACTTCGATCCATACTCACTATTTACAATACCAGTAAATTTAACGATGCTATGAATCTTACTTTCTTCACAAAGGTGGTGGTCCTACCCATTCAGGATGAACATTTTTCTATACTTCATAACTACATACAACTTAGGAGTTATTTTAAAATTTGATAAAATTTCGGTAACATTTCGTATTGGACTCTAAGTACACGAAATGAAAGTGGTGACATCAAATTTAACCACAATCAAATATGGACCCAGGGAACAATACAAAATTTAACTAACCAAAAATTGATCAAATTTTAAAATTACTCCTAACTTGTACATTAGCAATAATGCATAAAAATTTATTCATCCCAAACTATCCAAACGGACAATTCAAGATTCAACACAAACGATGAAATCAATTAATTTAATTACCAGTTGTGTCGAATCTCAAACGGGAAACTATGGTTCTCTCACACAATTTAAAAAATCATAAACTCATTTCAAACGGACTAAATAAACTTATCACATCATAAACAAATAACAAATCAAAATTACCAAACAAAATTAGCAACACAAAATTAAAATTCAAACTAAAGACAGTAGTTAGTTTACCACTACTAACTTTTTTATTTAGTCGGGTACAATTTAGATTTCCAATGTAATATTGGGGTGTTCAATAATAAACTAAACTAGTTATTATTATAATAATAAAATTATTTAAAATTATACAACTAAATTAATTTTGGGATTAATTCATTATGTAATTAAAATCTTAACTTGCCTAATCAACATTAATTATGGGGTTAATTCATTTTGTTATATTGTTCATGTTTAATACAATTTATTATTTTACTCTTACAACTAACTTTTTATTTAGTTGAAGTTATCAATTTTTATGTATTTAATTTTTTTAACTAATGTAAGGAATAATACTAATTAATGTTTATGTATTTATTTAGTTGAAAATATTATCTTTTTTACTTTAATATCAATTTAGATACCCAAATTAATAAAACACCAAAATACAAAATAAATTTAACAATAAATCCTAGGCATTCCTAATCTATACCTAACAACATTAATTGTATAATTTTGTTACAATGTTCATCTTTAATACAATGTATATTATTTTATCTTTACAAGTAACTTTTTATTTACTTGGAAATATCAATTTTTTATGTATTTCATTTTTTTACTAATGTAAGGAATAATAGTAATCTTTATATATTTATTTAGTGGAAATATCAATATTTTTACTTTAATATCAATTTAAATTACTAAAATTAATAAACAGAGAATACAAAATAATATCATTCTCATTTTAAATTTTCCTAACCATTCCTAATCTAAAACTAACAATATTCTAATTTCCCTAATCATATTTTTAAAATTTATAACTAATAGCATAACATCCAAATTATACTACTAATCAAATACTAAGCCTAACATGCCAAACATCTATAACCAACATTGCATAACCATAAGGGGAAAAATAAGCTTAGGGAAGAACCTGATGCACGTCGTACGAGAGAAGAGGGAGAATGCCCTTTGCCTATGTAGAAAGAAGAAGAAAAAGACTTGGAAACAATAGAGGGAACACGTTCGTCGTTTGGGAGAGAAGACGGAAACGAAGCAATGTGGGCACGGTGGGGAACATGAATGGAAGGGAAGATAACTTTTGTGAAAGAGAAAATGAGGTAAGGGGGGAGAGAAGATGACTTTCATAAAAGAGAAATGGAGGGGAAGACAAAAATGTGAGCACGGTGGGGAACACGAATGGGAGGGAAAATGACTTTTGTGAAAAAGAAAGGGAGGTAAGGAGGGAGGGAAGATGACTTTTGTCAAAGAGAAATGGAGGGAAGATGAAGAGGTGGGCACAGGTTCAGAGGAATAAGAAGCGTTAAATGAAAACTTAACAGGGAACTGTTTTAAAGAAGCCACTTATAAACATGGTTAAAAGCTAACCGTGTTTATATCATACCTTTAAACACGGTTCTATCCCCACCCATCTTCGTATATCTTATGAAAAATTTTTAAAAAAATTATGATACCCTTTAAGCACGGTTCCATCCGAATCGTGTTTATATATATCTTTTAAGCACGGTTCAAGTTTAACCGTGTTCGTAGATACGTTTTAAAATTTTTTAAAATTTCCAGGTATTTATAAAACTGCCACCGTGTGGTTTTAAACAGGGTTTTGGGATAACCGTGTTCGTATCCCGTGCTTATAGCTCTTTTTTGCTCTAGTAAGAAGAAAGAAATGAAGAAAGAAGAGGGGATGGAAAACCACGTGAAATGAGAGGGAGGAGAAGAGAGTGTTATGTTTTATTTTTAACCCTCATTAATAATTTCTCCGTTTTATAATAAATAGAATCTCTGCTCAGGCTTAATACTCAATCTAAAAATTATTCCGAATATATATTCGGATCCCCAATAATATTCTTAATAGCCCTGACCAACGGCATCTCAATCGGAGATACTTGGTCCGACACCCATGTTTTAACCGAGTATAATTTTAGTTCTTTAAGCCTTAATAAATTATAAATAATCCTCATAAATCTCAGTTTAATTATTTCAATATTTTTGAGACACTTATTAACCCATTTATAATTATTTAATATTTATCTCTCTTAATTAATTATTTTCCTAAATTTTGGGATGTTACATTTACCATTTTATATTAATTATGATTTTATTTCCAAACACTCACCCTTGTTGTGGTTTTCTATTTATTTGAGTAACGAATGATAGGGAAGGTGCGGGTGCCCTGAAAGTAAGGAGTTGTTGCCAAGGAAACGATAAAAGGAGAAATTGTGTAATAGTTAGAAATGAATTGTTTGAATATTAGTTAATGTATGTTGTGATGTATGATGATTAAATTCATGGTTTGAGTTTTGAGGTTTCTTGCATCGCTTGTGGTTTGATTGTGTTAAATGTGATATTTATGATGGAATGATGATGATTAGAGATAAAAATTATGATGTGAAATTTTGAATATGCGGTATTGGCCCTGTTTATAGCATTATGAGAAATGTGTGATTATGGCACGGAGCCATTATGTGATTGCTTGATATGGGAAGGTACTATGGTGTGTGTGTAGTGTATATGTTGAGTGTGAATGTATATGAAGGGTTGATGTGATGATGAATTAAAACATATTATGCATGATAGTGGATATAGGCAAAAATATGGAATTTAGGAACCAGAGGGGTGATTTTGAGATTCGATGGATTTTAGGACCCTCTAAAGAGACTAATAGGTTCCCTACCTCATCTAGGACTTGTGTATATAGGCCTTACCTAGTTTGAAGCTCATTTGGTAGTGTGGTGCATGCATTTGCATAATTTTTGATTTAAATGCTTTTTTTGTATATCTTGAGCATATGTTGGAATTTTGGCGAACGGATGGCGCCAACAGTTTTGGAATAGGGAAAACATATGGCCCGTGAAGTTTTGTGGCAATGGGATCTAAAATGGGCCATTTAGGTAGGTCAGAAGTTGACCAAATGACCTAAATTCCATGATAGCAGTATTGCTGTTACTGTCATGGCTGGCGCGTAGCGCCAGCCTTCACGTAGCGCCAGGCACGAAACAGTGGCCTTATGCGTAGCGCTTCAGGCCCCTGTTTCTTCCAACCTTATTTTGTCAATCGCAATTGAACCATGGTCCTTAGGAGTGTTATCTAGATACTGTTTAGGGGTCATTTGACTTCTTAGGAGGTTTAATTAATTATTAATTATTTTGCAAAAAAAATTATTGAGATTTTATTTAAATAGTTAAAAATTTAGGTAAATAAGTGGGGGATGTTACATGTGTGCCTATGCCTTGTTGTGAAAATATGTATATTTCACCACTAGGAATGAAAGTTGATGATTGATAATGAGATTGGATGGATTATTGTTGTATGACACACCCATGAGTGTTGATGAAAATTGAGAAATGTTAATGATGCCATTGTGTTTGGTACAAGCTATATGCTTGTAATGATTATTGAAATTTGTGGTATCCCTCCTAATAATTAAAGTTTAAACAAAGTGTTTATGTTAAATTTATCTTAATGCTGCGTCAAGTTAAGTTAACAATATAAATAATCCAAAATAGCTCGGTGGCATTTCATGTTTTACCTCGGGTTAAAGGAAAATGAGGTAAAATTTTTCACATTTAAACCCTGATAGCGAATCATGAAAGCCCCAAGCGACGTCAATCTTAACATTTCCAACAAAAAGCATAAGAAGCACCATGTTATAAGCAATGCGGAAGACGAACAAAATATACAAAAGCCCCGTGAATCCCCACTCTTTATCATAGGAAAACCAGAAGGGAAAGCAAAACAGGACAATCTCGCTCAAGTAAGGTACCACTCGCTTGAGCCAACGTGAGTATGTACTTGGAAACAAGCTCTCGCTCAAGCGACCACTTTTTGCTTAAGCAAAGCACCAACAAAGCCACGCAGGGTACTCTCGCTTAAACGAGATACCACTTACTCAAGCGAGAACGCAAGGAGGATCAGACATGGCCCTTCGCCCAGGCGAAAGGCCACTCGCTTAAGTGAGAAAAGGGAAGGGAGCAGCTATACATACCTCACTCAAGCGAGGTTCCACTCTCTTGAGTGAGAAACACACAATCAAAACATCATTCTTTGCTCAAGCGGGACACCACTCGCTTGAGCGAAATACGTCTAGTAGAAATATATGGTTGACTCGCTTAAGCGACATCCTCACAGAACCCCATTGACAATACCTTGTTCAAACGAGATCCATCCCGCTTAAGCGAAAAACCTACAAAATGCCTAAAATGACCAAGGGAGTATCTCACTTGAGTGAAAATACTCTCACTCAAGTGGTAATTGCAACTTTTACCCTCATTTGAGTTTCCAAGACATCTATCTTCTATGATTGAGCTCCAATCGACACCAAACTTTACAAATGACATGTTTTCATCATTTCAGAGCTGTTGGTGAAGTTTGTTCGCCCAAATTGTAATGTATGCATAAGATATGCAAAAAATGTGTTTAAACCAAAGGTAATGTAATTCAATACACAAAACTTATCAAATGGACTCGAATTTGGTGAAACCTACATGCATGAGTTCTAAGTAATGTAGGGAACCTATTGGTCCCTTCAGGGGGTCTCTAAACCCACCAGATCATAAAATCACCCATCCAGTTCCCTATTTCCACATGACTCCACTTATTTCCATGAACATGCATAATGTCGAATTTCAATCACCATTTATCACATATGTTCATGTTCACACACAACATGCAAGTTATACACATAAAGACGGTACCTACCCATTCCAAACAATCACACAATTGCTCTGTGCCATGCATACATATTCATCATCACACCACAATCAATATCTCTAGTCTAGCAGAACTTTAACTTTAGTTATCATGTAATCCAGCACACATAAGTCAACATTAAAGCAATATACTACTAAACTATTACATAATTTCTACTTCCACAACTTTCTTGACATCAGCTTCTTACTTGGCAGTTTCCTCCATGACATCCACGCCTTCCCTGTCACTAGTTATTGAAAGAAAGAAAACTATAGCAAGGGTGACAGTTTGGAAACAAAATCATAATTAATATAAAACGATAAACACAATACCAAAATAACAACATTAATGCTTTACCATTTGTACCACTTAACTTCTCAAGTCTCCTACAAGCTCATAAAAGTATCATACTATAATAATCCACCATGAACATCTCATTCTCAAATAGTTTGCCAATCACTAGTTCATACATCATCACAATCACACCAATAAAACATCATTGACTCTCATCATACGACATGACGCCTAGTATCCGGATACTAAAGGATTGACCTTCAGTTGGGGGTCCGACTTGACAGCCCATGAACCCGACTTGGTCCACTGATCCCGACTTGGCTCTCTACCTTAACCACTGGGTCCTACTTGACCACTAGGTAGCTCAACTGGATCTCAATTAACCATGGGAGCCAAAAACGAGGGGTGAAACATACCATCGGCTATCCCACACCACATAGTCATATAAACATATCTTAAATCACATCACTACTAAAAAGCCACTGACAGCTACCAAAAGATAGTGACCAACAAGATCTGTCGCTAATTAGCGACCACATTAGCGACCGCAATGTCCAAAAACACCCTGAAAAGAACATTAGTAACCACATCAATGACAACATAAACGCCGTTGCTAAAAATGGCAAAAATTCATCATTACTTCTGTCGCTTTTCTAAACATCGTCGCTGGGTTGGTCGCTATATTTTGCCTCTAATAATTGTTGGGTTCCCTCCAAGTTTTTTTTATTGGCGCTTAACATTAGCGACAGATCGAGTCCTTCAGTAAAAATGTTTCGTCACTGAATTCGTCGCTACTAATAGAAACCGTCGCTAAGCTGGTCACTATATTTAACTTCAAACTTTTTTTGGTTTCCCTCCAAGTTTTTTTATTGGTGCTTAATATTAGCGATGGATAGTTTCTGTCAGTAAAAATGATTCGTCGTTGAATTTATCGCTACTATTAGAAACCGTCGCTAAGCTGATCACTATATTTAACTTCAAACTTTTTTTGGTTTCCCTCCAAGTTTTTTATTGGCGCTTAACTATAGCGATGGTTATACGACCGTCACTACATGTTATGTTTGATGGAGTGTCACTAGTTCTGTCACTCTGTTGTATATGTTTAGTGACGTCTCTGTCACGGTCACTAAAATTGGTCATCCTGATGGTTCAGTGATGGGTTTCTTGGGTGATAGGGTTACGATGGCTTGTTGGCGTCGCTATTTGGACACGTGTCAACCTTTTTTAAGTCAGCGACTGTGTTGTTTTCGTCACTAAGTCATATAATCTAATTTGAGCCCTTCTCCTCCTAAATTATTTTCCCTAGTTTCCCAAATCCTCTAGCCATCTCTCTCTGTTCTTGCCTTAACTTTGTCCCTGCCTTGAAAACTTCCTCTAGCCCTCTCTCATTTACCAAATTCTTTAGCCCTCGACACTGTCCCTGCCTTAAGTCCATCCCTGCCTCGATGACTTCTTCTCTCGTCCACTCTTTCTACGACCTTCGTCTTTCCTATCTGCGGCTCAAAAGGATCCTCTCGTCTGTCGCAGCTCACGAACCCTCTCTCATGTGTTGGCTCTCTTCTCTGGTGGCTAACAGGTTTGTCTCCTACTCACATTATCGTCCTTTATTACCGTGTTCTCTGTGTGTGTTGATGAACTATGTTGTCCTCTATGTTGATGAACTGTGTTATGTTGATGAACTGTGTTATCCTCTATGTTGATGAACTGTGTTGTGTTGTCCTCAACCAGGAGCATCGGTGAAATATTTTTACCTCGTATAACATTTTGAAAATAAATGATACCATTCTTTAAATGAATTGTTTTTTGGATTTTTTATCATATGTAATTTTGTTAAAAAATCACATAAATTTAACTTAACCCAAACTGATTACTTTTAATGGGTTTAAATATGCTTTTCTCTTAAAATTGATCTAATCTAATATTGGGTCACCCAACATGAGGGTACTATTGAAATTAAAAAATAAAGAAACTCAACTAGTCAACCATGTTCAACAAAAACATCTCTGTCACTAATTATATTCAACCATCTTCCTACAACTGAGTTTGTTGTCAAATAGGGGTTCTATACCTAATTATTTTGTTTGAACATAATCACATATTGTTGAATGAAGGTTTAGCTTATTTAATGAAGGTGAGACCTTGTTGAACCGACAACTAAATACACTAAGTTTTCATAGTTGTATCTTAGTACCTTATACTAAGGTTCCTCTTAAGAGGTTTAGGCTTGAATCCTTTTCGATTGTATGTGTTTTCTTAACTTTATAGGTTTCAAAATGCCACAAAAGAAGAATCTAGGTCTAAAATATCCCTAAAACTATAACAGGATAGAATAAGTGGACTCTGGATCTAGCACCCCTTGTATCATCAATTCTATGAATACTCTAGATCAATATCATAGTTCTCTAAGCTTGATAGTTATTATAGTTTACATATTTATTTATTTTTTCATAATAAAATGAAAGCAAAAATATGTCTTTTAGATTTTAGGTGAAATCCAATTACTTGTCCAGATTTACCTAAGCCAATAAGTATAATTGCAGGCTCTCCATCACTGTTAAGCTTTGAGTTTCAGTTCTATGTGGAATTTTATGATTGGGCCTGATTTAAGTGTAACAACTCAGTGTGTTATGTATTAGATTACCAAACAAGGCAGATAAGGAGAACTATAAGTATTAGATTTAAGTTTAAAAATATAATGCAGTGTTTGATAAGGAGAACTATAAGTATTAGATTTAAGTTTAACAACTCAGTGTGTTAAGAATTTTATGATTGGCCTGCTACCACCTGATTTAAGTTTTATGATAGGGTCTGATTTAAGTTTAAGAAACTGCCCCTTTGTTCTCCTTATAAAGTTGAAGCATAAAATTTTGTCTCCAACTATCGTTTGAGTGGGACAGCCTCCTGGTTTGCATTTGACATCATTTTCAATTTAGACAATTCTTTCCAATAATTAAACTTGTTCTATAACCTATGATAATTAGGAGCCGCTGGTAATCCTTGTTCAAACTCCACCTTTAGTTTTTCTATTTTATCCTTCAGCAATAGATCGTTAAGTTGATTACCTGCATTTACTTTCGAAACTTTCTCCCTAGTTTCAACAACCTATCTATCAAGCCCATGGCTTTAACTGCCTCAGAGTATCTCTATGAACGTCCCTTTCTAGTTTCTTTATCATCTCATCTAGATCTAGTTTTGGAGTACCATAAAAGGATTCCTTAGTTTCCATAATCTGTTGCTTTAGCTTCTCAACCTCAGTCTCTAATTCTTCATCAAGAATATTCTTAGTAATAGACAAATCTTTCTTCTCCAGGTTGACTTTTCTCTTAAGATCTATAGGAACTCCTTCCTGGAACCCACCAATCTTTCGAAAGTTCAACATGCGATGTTGAATTAGTTCTTCGGTTTTCATCTTAGTGAGGTCGTACACAGTAGACAAGCCAAATTTCAAAGTTAACAAATGTTTTTCATATATTAAGTTTCAGTAGAACACTTTCTGTTCACAAAACTTACATCCATAGATTCATTGATGGTATTTTTTTATCTGTTGAGAGGTCCAATAGGAATCTGTTTGCTAGCTTAAATTTCAGGCTGCTTATCCGAGTGTTCAAACCCGCATTTCACCTCTCTAAACTCTAACCAGCTCACCGAGAAATTAGAATAAAAGCCTTTTAGTTTTGGACAGTGAAATTATAAACCAAATCAAAGTCATAATTCAAAACATAATAAAAGGTGAGGAGAAACAGATGATTCATGATATGGTGTGGTTGGTAATTGACTAGTTGGTCACAGTAATTATGTTGTTATTAAGCCTTTGTAAGATGTTTATTTGCTGAATCGTTTGATTAGCTCTTTTGTGTGAATTAGTATTTATTTTTGGGATGGGATAACACCATTACATCTTATACAATCTTTCAGGAGAATTTAGATCCAGGAGGTTTTCTTTTTTAATGGAAATATTTATTTAACTTTAATCAAAATCTTTATTGAAAGTCCATGTTGTTTTCAAATGGAAGAATTTATCACTTTTTTATATGAATTTTGATACAGTGCTTTGTGAATCTCTATAGCATTAGTCTCCCATTTGTATTGCTTACATAGATACCAGTTTCAGGATCATTAGGTCATATAATCCGTGATTGGTAGAGATTTGAAGAATAGATTTTTTGTTATTATTAGCTTCTCCACTAGACATTTATTATGTAGTTACATTATCGCATATTGATTATGCTTTATACTCATTTTAACCTTAAAAAAATCAAATGGAGTTATGTTTTTTATTTATTTGTATTTTTTGAACAAATGTTATCCCTTTTAAGTAAATTATTGATTTCATTCCTAGTTTTTTCTTTTGAACCCACTACTTAATGACAGAAATTTAAAATTTCAAAGACTCATCTTCTGTGCATTTTGTTTAAACAATGATGTGTGAAATTTAAATGTGTATCATTTAGTGGGTTTATAGAGAGAATAATCATAAGGCCATGCTTGACAGGGGAAGAAAGGCATACAACCTGGCATTTTAATATAATCTTTTCATTATAAAAAACTAATTTACACTACTAGAAAAATGACTAATAGCTACACTCCAATAGCGACCGCCAAACACCGTCGCTAATCAGTGACCGAATTAGCGACGACAACAAGAAAGGGACCTTGAATACGAAAAATAGTGAACACATCAGCGACCAACACTATACCGTCGCTGAATTTGGCAAAGAACCGTCACTAATACCGTCGCTAAATCATACCCCGTCCCTGATACGGTTGCTAAAGTTATTTCCCTCCATTTTTTTGGTTTCCCTCCAACTTATATATGGCGCCAACTGATAGCGACGGTGATATTGCAGTCGCTATGTCTTCGGACAAATCAGCGACGTAGACACGTCGTCGCTATAAACAAGGTAGTGACGGCAGGGTATCATCGTCGCTATGTTTGGATACTTCAGCGATGGAGTATGACTGTCGCTAAGGTTCCTGAAGGGTTTCAAAATTTTGGAGGGATTTCTACATTGAGCGACGGATGTAGTCGTCACTAGTGTTGGTATATTAGCGACACATGTCGTTATCCGTCGCTATATTATTATTTTTTAATTCAGTGACCTTGATAGCGACGGGTTGTCTCCGTCGCTAAGTATAATAACTTACTCGATGGAAACCTTCCCTGTCAATCACTTTTGCTATCCCCCAAGCCCTAAACCCTTTTCCCTCTTCTCTCCCTCCGTCCTCTCAATCACTCCGTCACTGAGCCACTATTCTCTCCAGCACACTCTGTCACGAACCATCAAACCACAGAACCTTCACCTCCACCACCTCTGTGACTCCCTCTCACCGTCTTCTCCGTTGTCTAGCTCTCTTCTCCAATGGCCTGCCCTAAACCCTTTTCCCTTTTCTCTGCCTCCGCCCTCTTAATCACTCCGTCACTGAGCCACCATTGTCTCTGGCACACTCTCTAACGAACCATCAAACCACGGAACCTTCACCTCCACCGCCTCCGTGACTCCCTCTCACGAAGCCACCGTCTTCTCCGTCGTCTAGCTCTCGTCTCCGATTGCCTACCCTTTCATCTTTGGTGTCTCATCTCAGGCGGCCTACTCTCACAAACTCAGTGTCTCGTGTCCCCCAACAATTCACTGACTCACCCTCAATAACAATAAGAAGGTTCCTCCCCATCCTCTTCTCTGTGTTGTTTCCATGTTGGTATATGCATTTGTTATTTCCAAGTTTTTATAATGATATATGCATTTATTATGTCCACGTTTCAGTCAGACATATATACATCTGCTGTTTACAATTAAAACATTTTAATTTGTGAAATTAGGTCTAGGAGAAACCTTAATTGGAAATGGTTGTGTGTTTATGTTAATAATAAACAAAGGCTACTACTACTCAGCTCATATATTAATTGGTATTTGGTACCCGTGATATATAATTGGTATGGAAGCATAAGCTCGTGCAGTATAAACCTTATAATTCACAATAAAGTAGTGCTATTAGCTTTGTTTTAGTTTGAGAGTGTGATCTATGATGTTGTCTGTGATGGCTTAGTGTTATATATATGTGTAGTGATACACTGTCCTAAAAATTAATCTCATTTCGCCCATTTTACTATAAACTGTCTCTCATAAATCCTGTCTTGCCAACTGTAGAACATTTGGTTATTTTCAAAACTGAGAACATTAATATAAAATGTTAAATTTTATTTAAATACTTAACATTAAAATGCATATATATTCAAGATTCCATGACTGCTAACTACATAATCATCAATAGATGATTATATGATTTAAAATTATTATTCTTAACTGTTATAAATAATCAATGGTTTCCTATAGTTTCATATATATATATATATATATATATATATATATATATTAGAGTCTTGTTTTTTTTAATCATAAATATTTTTTTGAATGAAATCCTATTCAAATCAAAATATCTATAATATGACGAGAATAATTCTTTTAACAGAAACTATTTTTTTTTACTTACAACACAAACTTGTTTAGAAAAATGGTTGATTCTTTCGGTAGAGTCTAATGGATGATTAAAAGAAAGAGGGTGTTGATTTATTATGCTAGATAATAATATATTGCCATGCGTCGGGAAAAAGAAAATTTTCATGATTGTTAACCAATGAACAGATAGAGATGGAGATAAATGAAATGGGAAGAAGATTTTGTGTGGTGATATATGTGGGGAGGGTAAGGCAAGTATATTGTCATATCCTGTTCCAATGTGTGTATCGAGTACCAAGAAGTCCTGTGCTGTTGGTTTTGTTTCTGCATTGGTGATGTCGTTATTTAATAGTAGTTGTTCCCTTGTTAGCTTCAATTACGCCAAACGTGTATTTCCAATGACATTCCTCTGATCATATGTATCAAAAGTTTCTTTTACGCCATCTTCAATACAACTACTTTCACTAATTCTTTTATACTTTTTAATATCACATCATTTTTATTACTTTAAACAACCCACTTAACATTTTAAATCCAAATCCTGGCCTTGCATGACACTATTGGAGTTTCATCTTACATGATTCTTTAATGTTTTACTTCATCTCGATTATTCTCTCTCATACGTGCCTGTACCTTCTTTCTTTCTCTATTGGACTATTAATTAATGTCATTCCAATCTAATGAAGTTTACTTTTTAAAAGGAATGGAACTCTTTTTGATTGATAATTAAGTTTCTATGTGAGGAACCGAAAGACACCTCATAATAATTTGTCATAAGCTATTGGACAGTGACCAAACTAGAATTTTAATCATATTAAGAATTTAAATTATGTTGGTAAAAAGTAGCTCATTGGATTTGAAAACCTATATTAATTAAATGGGTACCATTAGCACTGAAATTTTTTAAAAAAAATAAGGGAAAGAAGCACGTCTTTGTAGTTGATATGAGAACCAAATGGATTCTCACTTTCTTGTTCACTCTCATTTATAAAAACTCGAATGGAAATTTCTAAATGTCATAATACAAAATTGGGACCACTAGCACCACTTGAATAAATCTACTATGTTCCTGACCAAGAAAATTACTCCAATTCAAGTTCGATTTATTGAATAGAAAAATAGCATATGCAAGGAGAAAACTAATTTAAGTCATGAATTTGTTATTAAAGGAAAATAATGGAGTGAATAGTGTGAATAGGATGGGTTGAATTAATTGCCTAATATATTTTTTTTCCTGGTAAATTGGAACAAGTTTATGTTGTCCTGTTGCATAAAATTATTAATTTAATTTCTATTCGCATTACATGACCCGCAGAAATTACGGTTTCACTAGAAATGTTGCTCACCTTTTCAGGAAAAATTCACTCTACCATGTAAAGTAGGACTGGATAAATCTTTTGTGAAAGTGACCAGGCAAGGTTTTTTTTTGTGAAAAAAAAGTCATAGGCTCACATTTGTTGTGTCCACGTTTCAGTTAGACATATATGAGTAGGTTAATGAGTAGGTTTGTGTGGTTTGATATATTCTTTGTGGTTTGATATATCACATTTGAATCCCCAACGGAAATCTAGGAAAGTAATCAATCAGCACTGGTTAATGAGTAGGTTTTTGTGGTTTGATATATTCTTTAGATTAGGAATGTTTCACTTCAAATTGAATTTGAACAAATTTCTAGTTTTGAGTAGGTTTTATGGAAGAAATAGAAAATAAATCAAATAAGGATCTTTTAAGATGCATTTTTAAGTTTCAAATTAAAAAAAAATGTATTATGTCTTAACTTTTTAATACTGCCTTTGAGTTTGTCACAACCCCCTCTCTATGCCGTGAAATCTATTTTATCAAATGTTCTGTTTAACCCCATTTCACTTAGTACATAATAATCAAAATAATTTATTCTAATGATTAAATGCTCTCTTATCTATTATTTAAGTCTGACATGTTTGATAAATTTGCCATGTGTATAAAACCAAGTTTGTTGAATAAAAAAAATCTTACTTCATTCATTTAATCAAACTCAGTTGCATCTCTTTCTCTTTGAGCTCTTGCTTTTCTCTTTGCCTATGGCGATCTTCTTTGCTTTTGTTCTGTATGTTTGTTTTTTATGTTTAAGAGGATTCATGATGACCTTTTTATAATGGTAATGTATTGGTACTCTTGTACTTTGATTGACAGACACATGTCATCTAGATGATAATATTACATTCATCCATTCATCTCACTTCATGCAAGTTAATCATATTGGTGTTCTTTACTAACTAACTTTGAATTTTAATTAGATAAAACTGATTTTCCTTTGGCTATTATATTATGTGCTTGAGTTTTGACTTCTAAAATGTAATTTCTAGTAACATACTAAAATGATTTTGTTCCATATATCCAAAATAAATGAGTCTTCCGGATAAACTGATTGGCTTAATTGACACTACTAAACTACTGAATTGTTAATGATGACAACCATAACCATTATGCATTAAGACCATAACCATAATTTGAAAGTAACTATATTATTAATTGTTAATTGACACACGCTCTATCCACTGAGCTACAGGCGCCTGGATACCTAATTTGAAAGTAACTATATTATATATTATACATAATTTTACTCCATCAGCTTTAGAATGTTTAATAATGCAAATATAGTCTCTGTTGCATCTCTCATGGACTCATTCTCACGTGGATCCCAAGTCTCTAGATCACTAAGAAGTCATTGCTGTGTAATCTATAATTTGCTTTACGTGTCTCTCTTTGTTTAGTTTCCTTGCTACTTGTAACTGTCCAACCACTTATTGGTTTGTCATGCAGACTAGCACACGTTACGCGTGGTCTCTGATCGTCTGTCGATAGCTTCATATTCATCCCTAACTTTTTTCCCTAGGTAATCCCCTAACACTGACTTTCTCATTATGTGTATGCATGTCAATTGTTGTTTGTTAGTGGAGAGCAGAGCTCATTAGGCAATGGTTTTGTGTGCTGATAACATGATTTTTTATGCATGTGTAATATTGTTTGTTAGTGGAGAGCAGAGCTCATTAGGCATTGGTTTTGTGTACTGATAACATGATTTATGATACATGTGTAATGTTGTTTGTTAGTGGAGAGCAGAGCTCATTAGGCATTCATTTTATGTACTGATAACAGGATTTGGTGTTCATAACTCTCAATATCATATACAATACGTAGCATATATATTTATATATATTGGGAAGTTTTCTGTATGTAACAGGCCGTTTCTAAATTTGGGAAATGTCTAGTTTACAGGGGAGACTCTGTCAAAATTTTTGACATGCACCCTTTCTTAGGGAACTTACAAAATGAAACTCAACTTTAATAATGTAGGGTTTAGTCGTGTGTGTACCCATTAGATTCCCGTTCAAGTTTCAAAACAACCGGCTGATGTACCATGTTATGTCGGATCTTGAATTGTCCCAGTTGGACAGTTTGGTATGAATTTGTAACCAGTAGGGCGTAACCCATCAATGTTGTATGTGGTCTACCTTGAGACGTTGAATGTTCATTTGAAATTTCGGTTATGGTGTTTCGTATTGTCCCCAGGGTGCATGTCTGCGTGCAGTGTTTCATACCGTACATATCTTTGTGTACTCGGGGACCAATGCGAAATGTTGCCGAAATTTCAAATGAACATCAACGACACAAGATTGACCACATACAACATCGATTGGTTACGGATGGTTGCATATTCATCCCGAATGGGATAGGGCCCTACCAATTTACAACATCAAAGAGATAGAGGGTGATTCACAACCGATAGTCGAATAAAATTTAAGCTAATTTAAAGTAACAGAAATTGTGCTTGTTAGATTTTGTAAATGGAGGTACTGGCAAATTGGCGATGGATGTACAACTGACTGGATCGAGTCGGTGAGTGACTGAGGAGTTTATGATGGGGCTATTGGAGTTCATTCCGTTCGCTACGGCAAACACGCCTAGATTTGAAATGACTCAAAAGATTCGTTGTCCGTGCTCAAGGTGCAAATGCATGAGTTTTGAATACGCGGATGATGTCATGTGCCACCTAACTGAGAAAGGGTTCATGGAAACATACCACTGCTGGTAAAACCATGGTGAGTAGTTACCGCCTAGACCATCAGGCATAATCGTGCAACAGTCTTACTACGAGGTTGAAGGAAATAGTGATACGTACAACAACATAGAACAAATGGTGATGGATCATGTTGGACCCTCCACAGGGCGTATGTTAGAACATGATGACCAAGCAGGGAATGAGGATGACAATGTAGAGGAGGATCCTAATCCGAAGGTGAAGAGATTTTATGATTTGTTGGTGGCGGCTCAGACTCCATTGTGGGACGGGTGCAAGAGTCACACTCAGTTATCTGCCTCCCTAGCTGCTTTAAGCCTAAAGGTAGATTATAATCTTTTTGGAGGTTGTTTTAATAGGATGGTCAATCTGATGGGTTCCACCATGCCTAATAATCATCGAATGCCAACAAACCTGTACCATGCTAAGAAACAAGTGGTAAACTTGGGATTGGGTTATATGAAGATAGAGTGTTATGTTGGCGGATGTATGCTGTTCAAAAATGAGTTTGCAGATAAGAGAGTCACAAAATGTCTACATTGTAATGAGGAACGCTACAAAACCGTTAAAAGGAGAGGGAAGGTAACCTGGACGGCCAGGAAGAAAATGTGGTACTTCCTTATAACATCGCGTCTTCAACGCCTGTATGCGTCATTGTCCACGGCAAAACACATGCGTTGGTATGCTCTGAAGCGAACAGAAGAGGGGTTTCTTTGCCATCCTTCCGACGGGAAAGCATGGAAGTGTTTGGATGAGCTATATCTGGACTTTTCTGGTGAGCCGCGTAATGTAAGACTTGGCTTATGTACTGATGGGTTTAACCCGTTCGGTCAATACGGAAGAGCTTACTCTTGTTGGCCAGTCATACTGACCCCATACAATCTGCCTCCTGATATGTGTATGAAGAAGGAGGTCATGTTTCTATCTATACTGGTTCCAGGACCCAAAAATCCAAAGGCGAACATAGACGTGTTTTTGCAACCGTTGGTTGAAGAGTTATCACAATTATGGGATGTCGGGGTAATGACATACGATGTGTCTTTGAAGAAAAATTTCATGATGCGTGCTGTTTTGATGTGGACTATTAACGATTTCCCAGCCTACGGTATGCTTTCTGGATGGTCAACGTCTGGGAAGCTTGGTTGCCCTGTATGCGTGGAACATACCGGGGGGGAATCACTCCCTGTTAGCGGCAAGACAAGTTTCTTTGACTATCATAGAAAGTTTCTACCATTGGATCACCCGTTTAGGAGAAACAAAACCGCTTTTAAGAAGAGTAAGGTTGTTAATGAACCTCCACCCTGTAGGTTATCCGGTGCACGGGTTTGGCAGAGGGTCGAAGAGTATCCCTACATCTGGGACAAGAGTGTTAAGGAGTTTGCGGGTTATGGTAAGGAACACCACTGGGTGAAGCAGAGCATCTTGTGGGATTTGCCATATTGGAAAGACTTGTTGTTAAGACACAACATTGATGTCATGCACACTGAACATAATATTTTCATGAATATTTTTGACACTGTTATGGACATCAAGGGGAGAACAAAGGACAATGAGAAGAGTCGTCTAGACCTTCCGATTTGGTGTTCTAGGAAGGAGTTGGAATTGAGGGATGCGGGACGTGGAAGAATGTTTAAACCCCATGCAAAATATGTTTCAACTAGACCGCAACAGATTGCTGTGTGTATTTGGATGAATGGGTTGACCCTGCCTGACGGATTCGCTTCTAACTTAAGTAGATGTGTCGACGTGAAGGAGGGCAGGGTGTTTGGCATGAAAAGTCATGATTGCCATGTCTTTATGCAACAACTACTCCCGTACACGTTTCATGCCTTACCGAAGCCTATTTGGAAACTGTTAGTTGAGTTGAGTCACTTCTTTAAGGAGTTGACAGCAACTTCGTTGATTGTGGAGAAACTTGTGAAGATGGAAGAAACTATCCCGGTATTGATTTGTAAGTTGGAGTAGATTTTCCCACCAAGTTTCTTTGACTTGATGGAGCATTTGCCTATCCATCTACCGTATGAGGCCTTGGTTGGTGGCCCCGTGTAGTATCGTTGGATGTATCTATTCGAAAGGTGAACGCCAGAACTCTTTAATTTCCTTGCAAACATTTCTTATAATAGTTTTTTCTAACTTAACATTTTTTTTATGATTTGAAGATTCTTACGCTCTTTAAAAGACAAAGTGTCAAACAAAGCCTGCGTTGAAGCATCAATTTGTGAGGCATACTTAGTCGAAGAAATGAAAACTTTTGCTTCTTTCTATTTTCCAACGGAGATAGAAACTAGAATGAGTAGAATTCCCTGCAATCTTGGGGTAGCCACCCACACAGGGTTTGATGAACAAATATCGATTTTTAACTATCCTGGTCATCCGGGGGGCAAGCTCATAAAATGTTACATTGATGAGAAAGATCGAAAGGCGGCTCACTTGTACATTCTTCTAAATTGCCCAGAAGTCAAACCCTTTCTTAAGTAAGTCTTAAAAGTTATATGTTACATTCTAAACCTAGCTTTTATAGTATCTAAATTTGTTTCCTTTAAATAGCTTATATACAGATATGCTAAAACTTGAGCAAAATGATTTAACTGATGACCAAATTCATAGTGAGGTGTTATCCAAGTTCGTTGGTTGGTTCGCACAACACGTAAGACCCATATACCGAGTGTTTTTTATCTGTGTGTCTAACTCCCGGTATCTAACGATGACCTATTTGTTATGTTGTACATAGATACAAGACCCTAACAACCATATTAAAGATTCTTTACTCCAAGCCCTTTCTTGGGGGCCGGTGAAAACTGTTAAAAAATGGCCTATTTACTACGTAAATGGCTACAAGTTTAATATTTTTCAATGGAGTGAAGGGATGCGTACCCATAACTAGGGGGTTTGTGTTAGAGGCACCGCCAGACAGTTAGAAGAAGATTTTTATGGAGTGCTGACAGAGATTGTTGAAGTTTTGTTCTCTGGACGACTAAGAAGAGATATTGTTCTATTTAAATGTGATTGGTTTGACAACAATATCGGCGTTGGAACAAAGGTTGACAACAACTACGACTTAGTTGAGGTCAAGAAAAATGGTAGATATAAAGGGTTTGATCCTTTCATTTTTGCCCAACAAGCCGAGCAGGTTTATTACACCGACTTCCCGGAGGACATCGGGACTGGTATGCAGTAATCAAGGCCAAGGCCCGAAGTCAGATCACTGACAATGTCTCCGAGGAGGTCGATGACGCTTATCAGCTTGCACCACACGAGCTCAACGATGGTAATTTGTTGTTCAACATTGATCCAGTCATAATGGATGAGACACTCACCACTACGGCGGGTGAACACATTGACAAAGACCTTGTCTCTCGATCAAAATGGTCTAGGGCTGATTTGGATACTGATGAAGTTGTTCAAACAGATAACCACAGTGACACTGAAACTGAGGGGGAATTTGAAACTGAAACAAACACAGAGTATGTAGTTGTTAAACATATATGACATAGGTTTATATATATCCTGAGACTAACCTTTCTTTTCATAATTTTATCCATAGATGATGGGACGTCGACTGCCCTTCAGTAGGGGTGGTGGGTCCAAGACCCCGGCATCCCGTCTGGGGACTCCCACCCCAGAGCAGGGAACCACTCCATCACCACCACAGCTGACCACCCCATCACCACCACAGCTGACCACCCCAGAGCAGACTCCTGGGGTTGGTGGCTTGGAGGACCCTGGCCATCAGGCCACCCCACCTCTGGCATCCCCTCTGCCCATGTTAGTACCCGTGCCAGCCAGAGACGAGTAAGTCACTAAAACTGACATACTTTTATGTTATTTGTATGGTACTTTATTTTAATCTTTAGTGGAAAAACTTGTTGGTTTATTGTATGTTACTTTAATTAGTAGTTGTATAGATTGAATTGTATTGGGAACTCTTCTGTTTGTAACAGGGTAACTATTTAAACTTGGAAATGTTACATTTACAGGGGAGACTCTGTCGGAATTTTGGGAGTCTCCCTAGATTGTATGTTGTTATACTCCTGATATAATTATTGTCATTATAGCTTTGTTGATAGTAGTCACACTACCAAAGCGATTACTAAGGTTTTGAAGGCCCAGTGGGATGGTCCATATGTATCTTGGACAGATGCTGGGAAGGTTGTCCAAGATAGGTGGTTTGACACCTTCTCGATAAGTTACCACATCAATTTGTTGTGATTTGATTTGTAAAATAGACCTCTTATTAATTTTGAATTCTCATTTCATTTTACAACGTGATTATCAGTGGGCAGAGGGTATGATTGATGAGATTAGGAAGTTTTTTACCACAAAGACCTCCAAAATCATCAAGAGTACCCTTTGGAAGGTGAGGGACAAGGGTGAGCACCCTCGTTGGATCCCGAAGGACCATTGGGACGGGATGGTCCAGAAGTAGGGTGGTGTCCCGTTCCAGCAGGCGAGTGCTCAGAACAGGGCAAACAGAGCCGCCGATGCTGCAGCCTCAGTATACACTGGGGGTAGCATTTTAACCCTCGAGCTCAAGAAAAGATTTGTAACTATATTTATGTTAAACATTTCTATTATGATTCGTCTGACATGTTTACAAATAATAATGTCAATGTTTTTTGTCCACCACGGGAGCTGAGGGAGCACCGGGAGCCTCCTTTGTTTGAGGTCATGCAAATGACCAAGAAGAACAAAGCCGGTGTATGGGTAAACCAGAAGACGATAGATCTAGCGGTATTTACTTTTAACTTACACATGCTTATAATTTACAAATCAACTTACTAATCCTATCAGTGTTTTTGAATTTACAGGAGGCGTATCAGGCCAGGAGGGCCGAGAAGGAGGCGGACCTGGTGGCTTCGACTCCTGAAGTGTAACACCCTCGGTTAGATAAGACAAATCCTTCTGTAGGTTCATCCCATTTAACTGAGAGTGTTAACAGTTTTTAGAAAAAGTGAATATTTTTTTTTAAAATAAATACGTGGCAGATCAGCGGAAGTAATATTGTATATATCACATAGTCATTCACAAACTGTAAATAATTGTACTCTTAACAGAATGGAGCACGTAGGCACCCTTAAATATTATACAGTCATCTGGTGTCTGATTATAAATATTCTATCCTTAATAATTGTTCTCAATGTGTTCAGCGTATTGCTGATCTTCACACTCGGGTTCCTGAGTTTCTAATTCCTCTGAAAAATGTTCAACAGTAAGGGTGAGTATAACCCAAGACCCTGATTGGTTCATCCGGTGCAGACATAATCCAGTTAACATACAATGTCACATAGATCATACATTTAGCATATTTATAACGATCAAGCATGTTGTCATCACATAATCGTATATTTAGCATATTCACAATTATAACAATCAAGCATATTACTATGAAATAAATCATACATATAACATATTCACAATCATAACAATCAAATATGATGTAATGAATGCATGAGTTCGGATCCATTATGATTTATCTTTGATTAAGTCTCATGATGCATGTGGGCCCAAGAAATTATTTCTTCTTCTCTGGAATATCACCATTCCAATTCTCTAAAGCGATCAGGGTCCGCCCAAGCTCTGGTACAAATGAACTTATTGGTTCTTATCATTGATTTATATATATATATTTGAGACTTGGATCCCTACGATCATGGTCACACTCCGTCATTTAGTCAAAGTACACCAGAATTACTCGTCTCACCCGGCTATCAGGGCGCGACTCTGATGCCATTGGGTTGCCGTTCCAGTTGTACTCCCAAGATTCTTCTACTGAGATCGAACGTGAGTGTCCTTCACTGTACCAAGTGTATGCTCTAGAGGTTTTTCTTCTTCAAAATATTTTCATGATGCGAAATGCATTTATCTTATCAATTGATCCCTTGGGTATCTTATGTATTTCCAGTCTCATCATATCATTTCCAAGTTCTTTGGATTCTATCAATTATTTAAACATTTGTAAGTATATCTAGTATATAGTATTTTCCATAAGGAGTAAAATAATTTATTCTTTATATAATTACGCATAATTAGAATGTTAACAAGGTTTATAACAAGAAAACTGCTAATAATAATATTAAGATTAATAATAATTAGGATAATAATAGAATAAGGATAATAATAATAATCATATCTTCTCATTAATTTAAAAAGTATTATAAAGTAGTTTCTAAATGAAAATCCAAGCGAAAACCATTAAAAATAGAGTTTTCCGAGTGAAACAGGGTCAAATCCGAGTGAAATATGTATGATTCCGAGTGGAATCATACTGAGAAGGGTTCTCCAAACGTTCTGGTTAAAAATCCGAGTGAAATTATACTGGAAAGGCTATTTTCCGACTGAAACAGATCTGATTCCGAGTGGAAATAATTCTTCCGATTAAAACAAGTTATATCCGAGTGAAAATGTTGATATCCAAGCTTTCTGAGTAAAATAGGTGTAATACCGAGTGAAATAATTAAGATTGCGAGTGTAATAATCACGATTTCAAATAAAATCAAGCTGAGAGGGTCTTCTAAGTAAAACAGTTCTAAATCCGAGTGAAATCAATCTGAAAGAGTTTCCTTAGTGAAGTTAAAATGCCTTTCGAGTGAAACAAAATGAAGAAACAGTTTTCTGGGTGAAATTAATATAATTCTGAGTGAAATAAAATAGGATTCCGAGTGGAATTATTCTGAAAGGAGTTTTCTGAGTAAAAATGTTTGTGAATCCGAGTGAAAATGTTCCTGAATAAAAATAAGATAAGTTTCCAAGTGAAACATGAGTTTACCGAGTGAAATTAATTAAAAAGGGTTCTGTCTGAATAAGATACATCTGAATAAAGAAAATCCGAGTAAGATAATCCTGATTCCGAGTAGAATCAGGTTGGGAAAGGTCTTCTGGTGAGTTGACTTTATATACCGAGTTACATCAAGTTGAAAGGAGTTCTTTTAGTGAAAATAACTATTTGCTGAGTGAAATAAATTGTTTTGCCGAGTGAAATAAGGTTGGGAACCTACTGTCCGAGTAAAATATGATGTTTTCTGAGTGCAATAAGACTGGGAAGCTACTGTCCGAGTAAAATAGTATGTTTCCGAGTGAATTTAATGAAAAAGAGTTCTGAGTAAAAAGTAATTATATTTTCTGAGTGAAATTAAATTAAGTTCTGAGTGAAATAATATAAGAAAGAGATTTCCGAGTAAAATAAGACTTGGGAGATACTGTCCGAGAGAAATAGAGTGTTTTCCGAGTGAATTACTCTGTTTTCCAAGTGAAATCAACTAGAAAGATACTATCCGAGTATAAATAAGCAAAATCGAGTAAAATAAGTGTAAAACCGGTCGGATTATCATAAAACATAACCTGTTATCATATTTGTTTCACTGGAAATCACACGGTACCCATGATTCTTAATATTTTCAATCCAATATTTCACAATTCAGCAATGATTATATACACTCGGTAACAGATATATATACATACATGCATATACAGATACAATTTGATGCATTTAATTCATACACACTGAATCTGTCCTCCACTCGGTTTTCCCACAAGGCACCCAAGAATATACCCCCTTACCTCAATGAAGTTCCTGGAGGAGAAGAAAGAGGCTCCCTTCACTGTCCTGCTTCGAATCCGAGTGAAATGGAAGGAAAAAAAGAGAAAGAGACTTGTTGGGAAGGAAAATGATGAAGGATGTTATGTCGTGTGTGTGGTGTGAGTTCTGAGGACGTTGAGCTTGTTTAATAGGGAGGAAGTGAGTGGGAAGACAAGTTGGAGACAGCTTTTCTGAGTGGTACGCTGAGTCAGTGCCCATTTCTGAGTGGTATGCTGAGTCAGTGATAATGGAAGGGTCACTAGGGATTAAACAAATATATATGTTGAGTCAGTGTCCATTTCTGGTCGTCCACCATCCATAATGCGCACGATTGGATTTAAATATCATTAAAAGACAAAATTGAAGTCAAAACGCACTTCTGTCAGTGAATACCGAGTGAAATTACACTCGGTTAACACTTCTGTCAGTGAATTCCGACTGGAATTCCCACTTCCGAGTCACAATTACAAGGCTCGCTTGAGCGTGGCTTGCTCGCTTGAGCGAATCAGCCAATCCTCACTCGGCATTCCCATGAAACCGACTCATCTTTCCCATCATTCACTCGGTAATTCACCCCCACACCGACTCCTAATTTGCTTGGCCTTTCACTCGGTATTATATCCCAAATCCGGGTCATTTCTGATGGTTCTTACTCGGTTAAATCATTCCAAGCCTAGTCTTTTATCACTCGGTAATGTCCTTCAAAAACCGACTCCCTCGCATTCTTTTCCTATGTTTCTTCTACTCGAAGTTTTTATTCCAAATCCGAATCTCTACATACACTGTTCCACTCGGTAAAAGTCATCCACTTACTCGGAATGCTACTTTCCATACCACTCGGTGTATTTAACTTCAACACAATCGGGAATGTTCTTCACATTCATCAATCGGCATAGACTTATAATTTTCACTCGGAAGTGTTTCTTCTAGAACCCGACTCTCTATCCTAATTAGTCAATCACTCGGAATTTATTCAAACTCTAATCACTTAGGATATATTCCAATAACAATTCATATCTTAGAAAGGAATCAATCGGATTTACCACTCAGAAATACTCAAACTTTACTCACTCGGTTTACTCATATTTCTCTCTCGGTTTTAACCAAATTCTTCAACTACAATTCCAATCAGAACATATTAAGGCCCTCACTTCTCGGAAAAGACTTACACATACAAGTCTTCACTCGGAATTGGTCCAATAGAGTATATCTCACTCGGAAGAGGAGTCATACTCATAGATTCACTCGGAAATGGTTCAGCCTCTCTATATTTCACTCGGATTTTACCTTCCAGGAGCATTTAAGTCCTTCCCCACTCATATTTCACTCGGTTACTCATCTCTTAGGTACACATACACTATCCTTCCTCAAAATGTGTTTCGATCGGAATCCTTTAAGGTTTTTATCACTCGAAAAAAGAGTCATAAACATAGCCTCACTCAATAATGGCTCTAAACCTTATATATTCTACTCGGATTGGGTTTTCCTTCCTATATTCCACTCGGAATGAGCTTCCATTACTCTATATTTCACTCGGAATTGCATATTTGGGGTCATGCTTCTTAGAACAGGTTATACTGCATTCAAATATGCCCTTACTCAGAACTCTACTACCCAAAACACCACACTCGAAGATCTTTCTACCCGAAATGTTATTCCCTTCTTCTCTAGGAAGATCTGAGTTGGACAACTCACTCGGATTGCACTTGGTTATAATTCTAATTGAGTCTATTCACTCGGTATACTGTAATTATAACGATTGTTCACTCGAAAAGAAGCGATTGGAAAGGTCTGACTCAGAAATGAGTCTCTCAAGGGTGTTTTCACTCGGAATATTCATCCAGAAGTTGTTCCCTTGAACCTACTTCACTCCAGCTGTCTCTAAGACCAAGATTTCACTCGGTAGTATCCCTTTTTAGAAATGTTTTATTCGGTCATCCTAACTTACACTCGGAATTTCATTCCTCACTCGGATTTTCTTTCTATCACTCGGAATTGTTAATCCTCCACTCGGAATTTCACTCTGTCACTCGGATCGGAGTCTATTTCACTCGAAATTTGCATAATTTCACTAATGGTCCATATAAATTCCATTATTATGTACAAAAATGACATTTCTGAGATACCACAGACTATCAACAGGGTGTATATTCACTTATTACCACTTACAGACCTTCTAAACTTCAATTTTTACTAAATAAGACTGCTACTAAAAACAGGGATGTTACATTCTCCTCCCCTTTTAGGAATTTCGTCCCGAAATTCATGGTTGGAATAATTGAGAGTACAATCCTCTTAATCTTTTCCTTAACTTTCCAAGTGGCGTCCCTATCATTCAACTGACTCCAACTACTTTGATCAAAGAGATTTCCTTTCCCCTTTAACTATTTTCGACATCGATTAACAATCTTAATCGGTGATGCTTCAAAGGTAAGGTTTTTCTTTCCAGAACAAATTGATCGGGACTTCGAACATGATCAGGGCCTAGTACATATGTATGGACATCATGAAGGTTTGGAAGGGCTATACGGCACACATTGGTTCCTATCTTTTGCAGAATTTGATAGGTTCTATGTATCTGAGACTTAACTTCTTGGTCTTTATAGCTCTGTCTATTCCAGTGGTAGGGGTAACTTTTGAGAAATACTTGCTACTAATATACCATTATAAGGCATTATTCCCTCATAACTCGTTGTCAAATCCTAGACTTGTCTAAATCCAATTTACACGTTTATATTAGACTTCGGAAATTCTTCTCCCAAAACCAAGATTCTTTAAATCTTAAAATGCTAACTACACCTAATAATAACAATACTATGATTCCTTAGCCTTAAGACTTCCAAATCATCACATGAATCATTCAATCATTACTAAAATTTAGTCAAACTCATTATAAGTCTCTCGGTTTCATCTAAGATCATCACCAATTCATCTTATTCGAAAATGACATGCCTATTTATCATTTCAAATATCTTAATCCACTATCAATTGTTTCCTTAATCTACTATCATAACATCAATAGTCTAAATTAATTACTCTAATTACATACATTTCTTCACCAATCCTCAATAATCAACACCTAATGCCTCAGATATTCATTTCCTTATATGTAATCATTCTAGGGTATTTTAAAGCCATCAAGATCATCAACTTAGTTAAAATCCTCAAATCACTGCACTTAGGGTTTTTCATCAAAATTCAATGATCATTTCTAATAATCACCAATTTCCATTAACAATACCTACATACACCTTATCGGGGTTTTCGCTAAAAATCATCTCTCATGACATTATTATTCACTTCCCTTAAATCCTAAGTTAGGGTTCCACTAGAATCAAACAATCGTCATTAACAACCATCATCTTCTGTCTCAAATCTTGAAAAAAATTTTTTTTTTATACCACTTCACATCCATCCTAAAACACACATAAGTGTATTCTACCTTTGGGTTTTGCATGAAAATGGTTTCTATTCCTAAAACCCATTCACAAGGCATTTCCTTAATCACATAGAAATTCAAAAACCTAGAAACAAAGATTAGAGAATTTTACCTTACGCTCCGAGCTATCCCAAGCCCTAGTATGCACACAAAATGAAGAGAGAATAAGGAAATAGGTCATATCTTGTTTCCCGTTTTACAACGAACAGGATCTCAGTTTGGGCTTAATACTAACTTCAAAAATTTCACTAATTTCCTTAATAGTCCTTAACCAATGATATCTCAATCGGAGCTACTTGGTCCTAAACTCAGATTTCTAATCGGTTCTTATTTTAACTCTTATGGTCTAATAATACTTGACGGATTTTCTGTCGTAGCTCTTCTTCGAATTGTGTAAGATCGTTTCGCTGAAAGTTAGCTAATCCTTGGCTCTGCCTAGTAGAGTATGGGATAATTCTCGTTGTCTTATCGTCTCCATGATTTGAGTAAGAAGTTTCTCCAGGTCATGATCATTGTTTAAGTGAATCGCTTAGGAATTTGTTGATAGAATATCAACAAAGAGGTTCTGTGTATATGTTATGTGGAGAATTCCACATAGGAAATCTAGTCTTAGGTGTTTTATGGACTGTTTAATATTTCTATCAGAGTACGTGGAAACCTAATGGTCCACTCCACAAGCTTAATGAATCGACTATGCTCTGATACCACCTTGTAACACCCTCGGTTAGATAAGACAAATCCTTCTGTAGGTTCATCCCATTTAACTGAGAGTGTTAACAGTTTTTAGAAAAAGTGAATATTTTTTTTTTAAAAAAAATAAATACGTGGCAGATCAGCGGAAGTAATATTGTATATATCACATAGTCATTCACAAACTGTAAATAATTGTACTCTTAACAGAATGGAGCACGTAGGCACCCTTAAATATTATACAGTCATCCGGTGTCTGATTATAAATATTCTATCCTTAATAATTGTTCTCAATGTGTTCAGCGTATTGCTGATCTTCACACTCGGGTTCCTGAGTTTCTAATTCCTCTGAAAAATGTTCAACAGTAAGGGTGAGTATAACCCAAGACCCTGATTGGTTCATCCGGTGCAGACATAATCCAGTTAACATACAATGTCACATAGATCATACATTTAGCATATTTATAACGATCAAGCATGTTGTCATCACATAATCGTATATTTAGCATATTCACAATTATAACAATCAAGCATATTACTATGAAATAAATTATACATATAACATATTCACAATCATAACAATCAAATATGATGTAATGAATGCATGAGTTCGGATCCATTATGATTTATCTTTGATTAAGTCTCATGATGCATGTGGGCCCAAGAAATTATTTCTTCTTCTCTGGAATATCACCATTCCAATTCTCTAGAGCGATCAGGGTCCGCCCAAGCTCTGGTACAAATGAACTCATTGGTTCTTATCATTGATTTATATATATATATTTGAGACTTGGATCCCTACGATCATGGTCACACTCCGTCATTTAGTCAAAGTACACCAGAATTACTCGTCTCACCCGGCTATCAGGGCGCGACTCTGATGCCATTGGGTTGCCGTTCCAGTTGTACTCCCAAGATTCTTCTACTGAGATCAAACGTGAGTGTCCTTCACTGTACCAAGTGTATGCTCTAGAGGTTTTTCTTCTTCAAAATATTTTCATGATGCGAAATGCATTTATCTTATCAATTGATCCCTTGGGTATCTTATGTATTTCCAGTCTCATCATATCATTTCCAAGTTCTTTGGATTCTATCAATTATTTAAACATTTGTAAGTATATCTAGTATATAGTATTTTCCATAAGGAGTAAAATAATTTATTCTTTATATAATTACGCATAATTAGAATGTTAACAAGGTTTATAACAAGAAAACTGCTAATAATAATATTAAGATTAATAATAATTAGGATAATAATAGAATAAGGATAATAATAATAATCATATCTTCTCATTAATTTAAAAAGTATTATAAAGTAGTTTCTAAATGAAAATCCAAGCGAAAACCATTAAAAATAGAGTTTTCCGAGTGAAACAGGGTCAAATCCGAGTGAAATATGTATGATTCCGAGTGGAATCATACTGAGAAGGGTTCTCCAAACGTTCTGGTTAAAAATCCGAGTGAAATTATACTGGAAAGGCTATTTTCCGACTGAAACAGATCTGATTCCGAGTGGAAATAATTCTTCCGATTAAAACAAGTTATATCCGAGTGAAAATGTTGATATCCAAGCTTTCTGAGTAAAATAGGTGTAATACCGAGTGAAATAATTAAGATTGCGAGTGTAATAATCACGATTTCAAATAAAATCAAGCTGAGAGGGTCTTCTAAGTAAAACAGTTCTAAATCCGAGTGAAATCAATCTGAAAGAGTTTCCTTAGTGAAGTTAAAATGCCTTTCGAGTGAAACAAAATGAAGAAACAGTTTTCTGGGTGAAATTAATATAATTCTGAGTGAAATAAAATAGGATTCCGAGTGGAATTATTCTGAAAGGAGTTTTCTGAGTAAAAATGTTTGTGAATCCGAGTGAAAATGTTCCTGAATAAAAATAAGATAAGTTTCCAAGTGAAACATGAGTTTACCGAGTGAAATTAATTAAAAAGGGTTCTGTCTGAATAAGATACATCTGAATAAAGAAAATCCGAGTAAGATAATCCTGATTCCGAGTGGAATCAGGTTGGGAAAGGTCTTCTGGTGAGTTGATTTTATATACCGAGTTACATCAAGTTGAAAGGAGTTCTTTTAGTGAAAATAACTATTTGCTGAGTGAAATAAATTGTTTTGCCGAGTGAAATAAGGTTGGGAAGCTACTGTCTGAGTAAAATATGATGTTTTCCGAGTGCAATAAGACTGGGAAGCTACTGTCCGAGTAAAATAGTGTGTTTCCGAGTGAATTTAATGAAAAAGAGTTCTGAGTAAAAAGTAATTATATTTTCTGAGTGAAATTAAATTAAGTTCCGAGTGAAATAATATAAGAAAGAGATTTCTGAGTAAAATAAGACTTGGGAGATACTGTCCGAGAGAAATAGAGTGTTTTCCGAGTGAATTACTCTGTTTTTCGAGTGAAATCAACTAGAAAGATACTATCCGAGTATAAATAAGCAAAACCGAGTAAAATAAGTGTAAAACCGGTCGGATTATCATAAAACATAACCTGTTATCATATTTGTTTCACTGGAAATCACACGGTACCCATGATTCTTAATATTTTCAATCCAATATTTCACAATTCAGCAATGATTATATACACTTGGTAACAGATATATATATATACATGCATATACAGATACAATTTGAAGCATTTAATTCATACACACTGAATCTGTCCTCCACTCGGTTTTTCCACAAGGCACCCAAGAATATACCCCCTTACCTCAATGAAGTTCCTGGAGGAGAAGAAAGAGGCTCCCTTCACTGTCCTGCTTCAAATCCGAGTGAAATGGAAGGAAAAAAAGAGAAAGAGACTTGTTGGGAAGGAAAATGATGAAGGATGTTGTGTCGTGTGTGTGGTGTGAGTTCTGAGGACATTGAGCTTGTTTAAATAGGGAGGAAGTGAGTGGGAAGACAAGTTGGAGACAGCTTTTCTGAGTGGTATGCTGAGTCAGTGCCCATTTCTGAGTGGTATGCTGAGTCAGTGATAATGGAAGGGTCACTAGGGATTAAACAAATATATATGCTGAGTCAGTGTCCATTTCTGGTCGTCCACCATCCATAATGCGCATGATTGGATTTAAATATCATTAAAAGACAAAATTAAAGTCAAAACGCACTTCTGTCAGTGAATACCGAGTGAAATTACACTCGGTTAACACTTCTGTCAGTGAATTCCGACTGGAATTCCCACTTCCGAGTCACAATTACAAGGCTCGCTTGAGCGTGGCTTGCTCGCTTGAGCGAATCAGCCAATCCTCACTTGGCATTCCCATGAAACCGACTCATCTTTCCCATCATTCACTCGGTAATTCACCCCCACACCGACTCCTAATTTGCTTGGCCTTTCACTCGGTATTATATCCCAAATCCGGGTCATTTCTGATGGTTCTTACTCGGTTAAATCATTCCAAGCCTAGTCTTTTATCACTCGGTAATGTCCTTCAAAAACCGACTCCCTCGCATTCTTTTCCTATGTTTCTTCTACTCGAAGTTTTTATTCCAAATCCGAATCTCTACATACACTGTTCCACTCGGTAAAAGTCATCCACTTACTCGGAATGCTACTTTCCATACCACTCGGTGTATTTAACTTCAACACAATCGGGAATGTTCTTCACATTCATCAATCGGCATAGACTTATAATTTTCACTCGGAAGTGTTTCTTCTAGAACCCGACTCTCTATCCTAATTAGTCAATCACTCGAAATTTATTCAAACTCTAATCACTTAGGATATATTCCAATAACAATTCATATCTTAGAAAGGAATTAATCGGATTTACCACTCAGAAATACTCAAACTTTACTCACTCGGTTTACTCATATTTCTCTCTCGGTTTTAACCAAATTCTTCAACTACAATTCCAATCAGAACATATTAAGGCCCTCACTTCTCGGAAAAGACTTACACATACAAGTCTTCACTCGGAATTGGTCCAATAGAGTATATCTCACTCGGAAGAGGAGTCATACTCATAGATTCACTCGGAAATGGTTCAGCCTCTCTATATTTCACTCGGATTTTACCTTCCAGGAGCATTTAAGTCCTTCCCCACTCATATTTCACTCGGTTACTCATCTCTTAGGTACACATACACTATCCTTCCTCAAAATGTGTTTCGATCGGAATCCTTTAAGGTTTTTATCACTCGAAAAAAGAGTCATAAACATAGCCTCACTCAATAATGGCTCTAAACCTTATATATTCTACTCGGATTGGGTTTTCCTTCCTATATTCCACTCGGAATGAGCTTCCATTACTCTATATTTCACTCGGAATTGCATATTTGGGGTCATGCTTCTTAGAACAGGTTATACTGGATTCAAATATGCCCTTACTTAGAACTCTACTACCCAAAACACCACACTCGAAGATCTTTCTACCCGAAATGTTATTCCCTTCTTCTCTAGGAAGATCTGAGTTGGACAACTCACTCGGATTACACTTGGTTATAGTTCTAATTGAGTCTATTCACTCGGTATACTGTAATTATAACGATTGTTCACTCGAAAAGAAGCGATTGGAAAGGCCTGACTCGGAAATGAGTCTCTCAAGGGTGTTTTCACTCGGAATATTCATCCAGAAGTGGTTCCCTTGAACCTACTTCACTCCAGCTGTCTCTAAGACCAAGATTTCACTCGGTAGTATCCCTTTTTAGAAATGTTTTATTCGGTCATCCTAACTTACACTCGGAATTTCATTCCTCACTCGGATTTTCTTTCTATCACTCGGAATTGTTAATCCTCCACTCGGAATTTCACTCTGTCACTCGGATCGGAGTCTATTTCACTTGGAATTTGCATAATTTCACTAATGGTCCATATAAATTCCATTATTATGTACAAAAATGACATTTCTGAGATACCACAGACTATCAACAGGGTGTATATTCACTTATTACCACTTACAGACCTTCTAAACTTTAATTTTTACTAAATAAGACTGCTACTAAAAACAGGGATGTTACATGAAGGGGGGGTTCCTCCCACCCTGTCTTGTTCCGACGACAACGCCATCTATATGGAAGCTGTTAGCGGTGTCAACAAGAAAAGGAGGGTCTTTGGTTTGGGTGGCGTTGGCACGCAGCTGGCAAAAAAGGGTAAGACCCTTTCCTCTTCCTCTTCGTCTGGTCTTCCGACTGAGGTTGTTCAGGTAATTCAAAACCTGAACGACAAGCTACAGGAGGAGCGACGTCAGAGGCATCTTTTGGAGGAGCGGGCCGAGGCGGACCGACAGCAGGCCGAGGAGCAGCACGCTGAGACTCGTCGGCAACTTGCTTAGTAACAGGAGCTACTGATACAGTTGATGGCGAGGCTACCTCCCCCTACTTCCCAGGCGCCCCCACCACCACCACAGGATACCCCACCACCATGATTGTATTTTTATCATGTATACACATTGTATATTTGATTTACAGTTTTTATATTATATTCCATTCAGTATTTATTTTGTCATTCTTCATGTATTATGTCAATATTTATTGGTAATTAAATTCAAAGAAAAATGCCTTATTGTGATTATCATTAATAATTCAACCTATTTGATAAATAATTTTAATCCATTATTTTGTTTTTAACAATAATTTAATATTTAAAAAAATTATTCAAATTTAATTTCAAAATTTTATCAGCCAATACAAAATATTAATCAATAGTTTTAAAGTTAAATTAACAAAACCTATAAATATCTAACCAATTTAAAAAAAATTAAAAATTCCCATTAACGACGGACAAAGATGGTCGCTATATGACTACCAATAGCGACGGATATAAGTAGTCACTGTTTGGCCAGAAATAGCGATGGATGATAGTGGTCGCTGTATGACTACCTATAGCAACAGACCTGTGCGGTCGTTGTGTGGCTACCCATAGCGACGGCCGTAAGTGGTCGTAGTGTGGCTGTTAATAGCGACGACTATAAGTGGTCGCAGCGTGGCTGTCAATAGCGACAGAGGTGTGAGGTCGCTG
Source organism: Clitoria ternatea (assembly GCA_037962975.1). Taxonomy (NCBI): domain Eukaryota; kingdom Viridiplantae; phylum Streptophyta; class Magnoliopsida; order Fabales; family Fabaceae; genus Clitoria; species Clitoria ternatea. The sequence goes on from CM075671.1 coordinate 55,625,257, forward strand.
TATGGTTACTAATAGCGACGTCGTCTTTCTGTCGCTGTATGGCTACTAGTAGCGACGGGGCTATAGTGGTCGCTGAACGTGGTCGGTTAGCGACGACTGAAGTCAGTGAAGCAGAGATCATGTTAGCGACGGCATTATGCCTTCGGCATTTTAGCGACGGTGTTTATATGGTCGCTGATCTATCTTCGACGAAAGTTTTAGCGACAGGCACTTGGCCGTCTGAAATACTGTTGCTAGGTTGGTTAGCGACGGCCTTGGTATGGATTAGTGACCAATTTTGTCCGTCGCTAACAGGTGTTTTTTTCGTTGTGTTAGTTTAGGGTTTAAGAATCATAATATTTACACCACCAAAATTTACATCTAATTTTAGGTGTTAATCTCAACTGTCTCAAAAAATTTACTTAAAAACCGAGCCTGTTTGCTCCCCAATTTCCCTAGCATTAGTTGCAGCTATTGTCTCTTACACCTTATCCAAATTGTTGTCTTCACTTTTCACAGAAACCATTATTCTTTCTTTACTTTTCATAGAAACCATTATTCTTTTTTCATACTTATTAATGCCAAGCTTAATGTGTGATACTGATCCTTGTTTGAGGGTCAGTCCTTTAATATATCTTTGATCTCTTTTGTGTCTGTCTATCATAGCTGGTGTGAATTATCATAATATGCATCATCTAGTTTGAAGTGTTGAACTATGCTTTCATAATTATCTTTGTTTGAATGATAGTGTATGGTTTCAGCACAACTCTTTTGGGTAAATCAAATGTAAACTGCAAATTTATTTTAAATTTTGATTGTTTGGTTCTGGTTCTGATTCTGCTTCTCTTAATCCATCATTTTCATATATCATAAGGTTAAATGGCAACTGGTTAAAACTGTTGATCTTGATCTATGGTTAATTTGTATCATCTTAAGCATTGAGCTACATTTAGTAGCTTTGATGTCTTCACTTGGTAGTGAGTTTAAACATATTTCTCTTTGAAGTGTAATTTTATCCTCTGAGATTAAGTTTGTTGATGCGTGGCATGAAAACAAAATGTTGGAACCTGAGTTTGAACTTTGGTTTTTCCATTTTCTCACAGTTATGCATCTCTCCTGTCATTCTAAAGGAGATAAAAAAACATTATTATAGCACTACCCACATTCTGATTTTTCTCATTGCCATTATCATTTGAAAGATTTACACAACTAGTGAATATCATTTAGTAAAGAAGCAATGCACTGATAAACTAATGTCAGATAATTGAATGTTGATGAGTTTTAGCAATTAGCAATGATTATTTTCTTTAGCAATATGACATACTAGATTTGTTTCAATGAGTATCTAATGTAAAGTTCATTATATACAATTGTCAAAGGTTTGGTGTTAATTATGAAGTTAGACAGCAGTGGCTGGGTTATGTTGGTGATATCTAAGTTTTGTCAACTATTTGATAACTTAACCTGCAGCCCCCAACTCTCTCATTGTCTCTCTGTTTCCTCACAACCTCGGACGTGTGCCTTCACCATTTGTTCTCTCCCCTACCTCCCGACGCGACCTCTAGTAAGTCCCATTTCCTTTCTTTTTTTGTATGGGAAATGCATTGTGTGAATTTTATGTTTTTAGCTGTATGTTTGGATACAACCCTAAACCCTTATTAAAATTTTCAACTCACCATTGATCTAGTGTATTTTTTATGATTAATATAATGTCTTTTTATTGATTATTAAATTTAAAATTTATAGAGGTTTCCGTTTGTTTTAATTTGTCGTAGTAATATTTTTGTGTGTGGTTTCTGTTTGTTTTAATTTGTGTATGAGGCATAAGTGCTTCTAATTTTCATTGTTTTGTTTTAGTGACAATAGAGCTTAGCAGATTTTTATTTAAATGATATTGATTTTTCCCTTACTTCTTGTTTAATAGGAGCTTGTTAGTAACTTAGTATTACTTTAATATATTGAATAATATTTTGAATCATATTACCTCAGTAATTCTATTTTGCTTTTGTTTTTAAGTTTTGTCTTATCTATTTGGAACATATTAGCCATTGGTAAAACTTTATAATATTTGGAAGACATTAGCCATTGGTTTCTAGGAAATAATTTACATGATAGAAAATGTAAAGGAAAGATACAGGTTGTACTATGATGGGTAAGCATTTGTTGCTTTGTAATAGAAAAGATATAGGTTAAATAGTGATTGTATTTCAACATTAAAAATTGTATTTAAGGGAGTATAATACTCTAGGATCAACTCGATTTGGTTTAGTGGAAGAGGTTCATCTTTCTTTTTTTAATAGTTTTTAGTAATTGTTGATATTTTTTTAACTAAGTATTGAAAGTTTGATCTTTATCTTAGGTATATAACAACTTTAAAACTCTAAACCTTTTTTAGTAATTGTTTTATTTCTAACTAAACCTTTATCTTTTATTTAAAATAAGATAACATGTTAATAAAAATAACACTAGAAATAGAAAGAGAAAGTATATATAAAAAGGGAGGTAGTATTATAGGAGAACATAAAGCTGCCAACAAGTAAGTGACAATAATCAGACAAACTTTTTTATGTTGAAATACAAAAATGAGGTTGCTGCCTTGTTTGCTACTTATATGGGAATCAGTTTTATAAACTTACTAGAACTGGAATACCTTTGTAGATAGGAATGACACTATGGATGACTTTATATTTCTCTATCATGAATGTAAAAAAATACTCCAAAGTTGAGTTTAAGAGAAATAGATTTAAAATTATAAAACTTGCAAGCATATGAGAAAACTTCTAAGCACATTTGAAATTCCAAAGTTGGTCATATGATAAAACAGATTTTGCATATGCTAAAAAACCAATCCTAAACATATTTATTGCCTTTGAGATGTATAGTGGAGAGCAATAGAGTTCTTATTTAATCTTGGACTAATAAATAAAAAAAGGTATATAAAAATTCAATGTATAAAATTTAGAGTTAGACTTCACAATTATAATTGCATCTAAACATATTTACTTTTACTTGTCATTATTTTTACTTTAAGCTTACTTAAATCCTATTTAAGTTGTGAGATCACATGCATTCACATATTTCTTTGTTGTTGGTAACTAATTTTAATTCTTTTGGGTGGTATTTTTGTTTCCCAGGCACAAGACTTTTGTTTCTTCCCCGTTCCTTTCTCAACCCCCTCATTCAAGTAAGTCTTTATACATGTTTTTTGTTTTAACATTATAGTTACAATTAGTTTAAACTGTGTTTTTGCAACTGTGTTTGGTACATTCATCTTTGTTGAATGCTTGTATTGCATCTATGTATAGTGGATAAAATAGTCATGAGAATGTGAAAAATATTATGTTAGTGGATGAAATTAACTAATTGTTTAATTTGGATATATTATGAAAAAATGTTTTTGTTAGGATCTGGTTCCCAAGAATTACTAAGATGTTATCTAAAATATGCATTTTGAATTATATCCCCTTAAATAATCCATATTTTATATATTAAACTGTATTGGGTATTTTCTGTGTGTAACAGGGTTTAGTAAAATTTAGAAATGTCTAGGTTATAGGGGAGACTCTGTCGAAATTTTGGCAGGCTCCTACTGTCGTTAGACCGTGTGTGTACCCAAATAGATTCCCGTTCAAGGCTCAACACAATAGGCCGATAGACCATGGTGCGTTGGATCTTGAATTATCCCGGTTGGACAGTTTAGGATGAATCTGTAACCAGTAGGGCATAACACATAGATGTTGGTGTTTCTGTGAAACTTGTGTTGTTGATGTGCAATTGGAATTTTGATATTCGCATTTCGTGTTGTCTTCGAGTGCATGTCGCCGTGGGGTGTTTTGACCCCCCACGTACCTCTATGTACTCGGGGACCGATGTGAAATGCTGCCGAAATTCTGATTAAACGTCAACACACAAACTTCACCCAGACACCAAGATGGGTTACCGATGGTTACATTTTCATTCTGAATCGGATAGGTCCCCACCTACTTACAATATCAATGTGGTAGAGAGTGATTCACAAACGATAATTAAGTCTTCTTTAATTAAACTAACAAATCTTATTATTGTTAGACATCGTGAATGGAGGTCCCGCCACATCAACGAAGGATGTTCAACCGGCTGGATCGTAATCGGCGAGTCACTGAAGAGTTTTTTTGGGGTTGTGTGAGTTCATTCCATTCGCTACGGCCAACACCCCTGAGTTTGAAATGACCTAGAAGATCCGTTGCCCTTTCTCTAAGTACGGATACATGAATTTTGAATATGTGGATGACGTGATGTGCCACTTACAGCAGAAGGGATTCATGAAAGCATATTATTGGTGGTACAACCATGGTGAGCAGTTACCGCCAGGCTACTGAGCGTACCTATGCAAGTGTCTTATTTTGAAGTATTCAACAACAGGAATAACTATAACAACATGGAACAGATGGTGATGGACCATGTTGGACCTTCCACCAGGCATGCTCTACAACATGAAGATAAATTGGGGGATCAGAATGAGGGTGTAGAGGAGGACCCGAATCCGGATGTTAAGAGATTTTATGATTTGTTGGCGGCGGCCTAGACCCTATTGTAGGACGGCTGTGAGAGTCATACCGAATTATCTGCCTCCCTGGCTGCTTTAAGCATAAAGGTAGACTATAATCTCTCGGGTGGCCGTTTTAATAGAATGGTGGATTTGATAGGGTCCACTATGCCAAACGGAAACAGAATTTCGTTAAAACTGTATTATGCTAAGAAAAGTGTGGCGAATCTGGGATTGGGATGTATCAAGATAGAGTGTTGTGTTGACGGATGTATGTTGTTCCGGACCGAGTTTACGGATAAGAGTGTCGATAACTGTATTCACTGTAGCAAGGATCGCTACAAAACCGTCAAGAGAAGAGGGAAGGTAACTAGAACGACAAGGAAGAAAATATGGTACTTTCTGATTACTCTACGGGTTCAACGTTTATACACTTCGTTGTCAATGGCAAAACATATGCGTTGGCATGCTCTAAACCAAACACAGGAGGGTCTGATGGGAAAGCATGGAAGTATTTGGATGGGCTTTACCCAGAATTTTCACATGAGCCGTGCAATGTACGGCTTGGCCTATGTACTGATGGGTCCAACCCGTTTGGTCAATATGGAAGAGCGTACTCCTGTTGGCCAGTGATCCTGACCCTGTACAATCTGCCTCCTTAGATGTGTATGAAGAGGGAAGTGATGTTTTTATCCGTACTGGTCCCAGGACCCAAAAATCCAAAGGTAAAAATAGATGTCTTTTTGCAAACATTGATTGAGGAGTTGACAGAATTGTGGGATGTTGGGGTGATGACTTACGATGCATCCTTAAAAAATAATTTAATGATGAGGGTTGTTTTGATGTGGACCATTAATGACTTCCCTGCGGATGGCATGCTTTTTGGATGGTCAACGTTTAGGAAGCTTGCTTGTCCTATATGCATGGAACATACTGGGGGTGAATCACTCCCCTTTAGTGGCATGACAAGTTATTTTGACTGTCATCGCAAATTCCTACCATTGGATCACCCTTATAGGAGATCAAGAACCGCTTTTAAGAAAAACAAGGTTGTCAATGAACCTTCACCGCGTAGATTATCCAGTCCATAGGTGTGGGAAAGAGTATCTAAATATCCTTACATATGGGATAAGAATGTTAAGGAGTTTGCGGGTTACGGGAAGGAGCATCATTGGGTGAAGCAAAGTATATTATGGGATTTACCATATTGGAAAAAACCTTTTGTTAATACACAACATAGATGTCATGCACACTGAACGAAACATTTTCACGAACATATTTGACACTGTGATGGACATCAAAGGCAGAACAAAGGACAATGAGAAAAACCAATTAGACGTTGCAACTTTGTGTTCAAAGAAGGAGATGGAGTTGAGAGATGTGGGATGTGGTAAAATGTTTAAATTGTAAGCGAAGTATGCATTAACAAAGGCTCAACGGATGGATGTATGGTCTGGGTGAATAGGTTGACCATGCCTGACAGGTTTGCTTCGAATTTGAGTAGATGTGTTGACCTAAAGAAGGGCAGACTGTTTGACACGAAAAGTCATGACTGTCATGTGTTTATGCAATGACTACTGCCATACATATTTCATGCCTTACCGAAACCCATCTGGAAACCGTTGGTTGAGTTGAGTTATTTTTTAAAGAGTTGACAGCAATAGTCTTAACAGAGGAGACTCTTGTGAGGATAGAGGAAATCATTCCATTGTTGATTTGTAAGCTGGAGCAACTTTTCCCCCTTAGTTTTTTGATTCTATGGAGAACCTGCCGATTCATCTACCATACGAGGCTAGGGTTGGTGGACCCGTCTAGTATCGTTGGATGTATCCGTTTGAAAGGTTAGATGCTATAACAACTTCAAATCTATTAATTCACTTTCTTGCAAAACTATTAAATTGATTATAACTCAACAATTCTTTATGTTTCACTAGATTCCTACGTTCTTTAAAAGACAGTCTTCAAACAAGGCATTCGTTAAGGCATTGATTTGTGAGGCATACTTAGTGGAAGAAATGACCACTTTTGCTTCATTTTACTTTCCGACGGAGATAGAAATAAGAATGAATAGAATCCCCCGTAACCTTGCAATGGCACCAAACCCTGGTGTTGGCGAAGAAACCTCAATATTTAACTATCTCGGTCGTCCTGGAGGCAAGGTCATAGAATGTTATATTAATGAGAAACATCGAAAGGCGACCCACTTGTATATTCTCCTAAACTACGAGGAGGTTGAACCATACCTCGAGTAAGTCAAATATTTTTTCATTTTTCCAACTTCACTTCCATAGGATTACTGTGTAGTTAAAGTTTTCTACTTTAAATAGTATATATACAGATATACTTAGACAAGAGCACAATGATATAACTGACGACCAAATCCGTAGTGAGGTATCATCCAAGTTCGTCTATTGGTTTGCACAACACATAAGGCCGTACACTATATGTTTATTCTTTTATGTTGTATAGTTATCTACATTCTAACATAATGCATAATGTTATACTCTGAATAGATTCAAGATCCAAACAACCAAATTGAAGACCCTTTACTCCAAGCTCTTTCTTGGGGCCCTGTGAAAACTGTTAAAAAATGGCCAATTTACTTGGTAAATGGCTATAAGTTTAACGTTTTCCAATGGAGTGAAGTAATACAAACACATAACTTTTGGGGTTTATGTTAAAGGTACAACTAGGATTTTAGAGGAGGACTTCTATAGTGTGTTAAAAGAGATCGTTCAAGTTTCTTTCTCTAGACGGGATAGTAGAGATTTAGTTTTATTCATTGGTACGACAACACAATCGGAGTGGGTACAAAAGTCGACAACCATTATGGATTGGTTGAGGTGACAAAGAATGGTAGATATAAAGGGTTTGATCCCTTCATCTTTGCCCAGCAAGCCGAGCAAGTTTATTACACAAAATTCCCTAGAGGGAACCGGGATTGGTATGCAGTCATCAAAGCCAAGGCTCGTAGTCAGATCACTGATAACGTCTCCGATGAGGTTGAAGATGCTTATCAGCTAGCTCTGAGCGACCTCTACGAGAGTCACTCAGTGTTGAATATTGATCCAAACATTTTGGATGCGACACTTGTAGCCTCAAGTGGTGAACACATTGACACACAAGCTGTCTTGTCATTAAAATAGACCAGGGCATTTGGACAATGATAACACGTCTAAAACAAATTCTGACAGTGACATGAACACTGAAGGGGACTTCCAAACTAAAACAGACACAGTATGTAGTTGAGTATAGATTTATGTATATATATGTTAGTTTTTAATTCCTTAATGCTTACATTGTTTCATTGACAGATGACTGGATGCAGAGGATGATTTAGTCGGGGTGGTGGTAGGCACTCCCCAGTTACACGGCTGGGTACCCCTACCTCGCAGAGGGAGACCACACTGACCAATGACACGGCACACATGACGCCCTCACCGACCATTTCGGGTGATGTTGCAGGCACTTCCACCATCCTGGACAGCGCACAGCCTCAAGACCAACAGGAGAAGAAGGTCCGTGAGGTAACCCTTCTACAGCATCCGACCCTCTTTCGCATCTCGTCCCATTATCGAAAGCCGACGAGTAAGTATCACTATATATCCTGACACTTACGTGTTTTTGTATTGACTTGTGTGCTGATCGCATTACTATTGAATTTGTAATCATGTCATATATGATTTATATGTGTTAGTGGAGAGCAAGGCTCACTAGGATGAATCTGTATGTGTTTTATGCTTATGTAAACTTATGGATGTTGATGGTCGTCATGATTTATTTTTATGTTAGTAGAGAGCAAAGCTCACAAGGAATTGTTGTTGTTTATTTACATTGAACTTTATTGGGAAGTTTTCTATGTGTAATCGGGTTTTCATAAAAAATTTGAAAATGTCCAGTTTATAGGGGAGACTCTGCCGAAATTTTGATGGACTCCCAAGGTTTATGTTTGTTTGATTATAAATTTTTTTTTGTTAATTAATTGTTCAATCGTATGGCATACAGTTATGTTGATAGTATTCATACTACGAAGGTGATTACTAGGATTTTGAAGGCCTAGTGGGATGGTCCTTACATCTCTTGGACGGATGCTGGTCAGACTGTCCAAGATAGATGGTTTGACATATTCTCGGTGAGTTTAGCACAACTCTTCTAATTTCATGTAACTTTTATTGTTGAACATTGCTTACGAGTTTAATTTGGAATTGCATTTTAATCTACAGCGTGGCTTTCGGTGGGAGGAGGGTTTGACTGATGAGATTAGGAGGATCTTTACCGTAAACACCTCCAAAATCATCAAGAGCACCCTATGGAAGGTGAGGGCGAAGACGGAGCGCCCCCGTTGGATCCTCGAGCCCCACTAGGATGACATGCTGCAGAAGTGGGGAGGTGTCTTGTTCCAGTAGGCCAGTGCCCAGAACAAAACAAACAGGCAGGATGATGCTAGAGCCTCCGTCTACACTAGGGGCTCCATCTCATTTATTGATCATAAAAAGAGATTTGTAAGTATATTTTCTTAAATGTGTTTATTATTACAATGACTTGAAAGCTTTTTCACTAACAAATTTAATATGTTGTAAATTGCAGGAGCAGAAGGAGCACCGTGAGCCTTCGTTATTCAAGGTGATGCATATCACCAAGAAGAACAAGGCTGGTAACTGGGTTAACCAGAAGACCACCGACATGGCGGTACTTTATTAAACTTATAACTGTTTTTTAATTTTTTTATACATTAACATATACTAACGTAATTGATTTTTCTAAACATATGCAGGAGGCGTGCCAGGCCATGCGTGTTGAGAAGGAGGCTGAGCTAGCCTCTCAGACTCCTAACGAGGAGGCACCTCCCACCCTCTCTTCTACCGATGACAATTCTATCTATTTAGAGGCTGTCGGAGGTGTAAACAAGAAGGGGAGGGTGTTTGGCCTCGGTGGGGTTGGCACCTAGATAGCCAGGACTAGGAAGGCCCCAACCTCTTCCTCTACGTTGCCAGTAGATGTTGTTCAGGTCATTTAGAACTTGAACAATGAACTCGCAGAGGAGCGCAGACATAGGCAGCTGGCAGAGGAGCGAGCTGAGTGGGATCGTGAGGACACTCGTCGGCTGATGGCTCAGCAGGAGGCTCTGATACGCTGGTTATTGGAGCAGTTATCGGCTGGACCTGGCGACGGAGCCTCTACTTCCAGACCACCACCCCAGGATCCCCCCAATTGACTCTTATTTTATTGATTATTTTTTTAGTGTTACACATTTTTTGTATTTATTTTTTTGTTATTACACATTTTTGTATTTATTTTTTTTATTGTTACACTTTTTTGTATTTATTTTTTTATTGTTTGAGTTGTAAATATGATCACGGTTTACTATATTTTATATTACATTGTGTTTGATGATATATTTTTTCTTTATTAATCATGTTTATTACCAATTATTAAAAGTATTACAAAAAATTATCATATATATAAATATTTAACGAAACTTTATAAAAGAACTTTGAATCATCAAATTTAAGAAAGAACTAAAAAAACAATAATATTAGCGACGGCTAAAGGAGTCGCTACAATGTAAATATATTAGCGACGGACAGTCACCGTCGCAAACTTTATGAGTATTTAGCTACGATAAACCCCGTTGCTAAGCTTGTGCATATTTAGCTATGAACAAGTATCATCGCTAACACTGTCTCTATGTAGCTACGACCAAAACTGACGCTAACGTTGTCCCTATTTAGCAACGACAGACCCCGTCGCCAAGCTTGTGCCTATTTAGCTACAAACAAGTGTCACCACTAACACTGTCTCTATGTAGCTACGACCAAGACCGTCGCTAACATTGTCCCCATTTTAGCTACGGCCTCAGCGACGGTGGTTAAAAAGGAAAAAGCGACTACCATTTTCCCGTCTTGGCCTGTTAGCTACGGAACTAGCCACGGGATTGTGACCTGTCCGTCGCTAACCTAGCGACGGGAACCTACCTTTTCCAATCGATGATTTAGTGATGGGGTTAAGCTGTCACTAAGTTGGCCATGGTCTTTTAGCCCGTTGCTAAGATGTTAGCCACCAAGGATGGAGCGACGGTATTTTGCCATAACAAAGGTCATCGCTAATACACGTAGCGACAGAGTTTTATCTGTTAGCGACGGGTTTTGTTCGTTGCTATTCCATCTTTTTTTGGTAGTGCATGTTTCTTTATCAATAATCAATAATCACCTGGGGCGGCCACACAGACCAAGCCCTTAAACATATCGCCTCAATGCACATACATTAATTCATCATTATTCATCAACTTCACCAACATACGCCTAATAAACTCATAATTCAAGTCCAACTAATCAAATGCAACCATATACACATGTATCTTGTCATTCAAACTAAATTTATCATACATAACTATATACCCACGATCCTCAAAGTCATTACACATAACTATACAATCCATTTACTAATCAATCACACAATGACGGAAGACCTATCAAATATATATCTACGAAATTGATCCCATCGCTAAGTTTGGTTCCTCTTTAGTAACCACCACAGTGATAAAAGACCCATCAAATATATAGCTACTAACTGACCCCATCGCTAAGTTTGGTTCTTCTTTAGCGACCACCACAGCGAGGGAAGACCCATCAAATATATAGCTGCGAAGCTAACCCTGACACTAAGTTTAGTTCCTCTTTAGCGACCACCAAAGTGACAAAAGATCCATCAAATATATAGCTACAGAGCTAACCCCGTCGCTAAGTTTGGTTCCTCTTTGGTGACCACCATAGCGACGAAAGACCCATTAAATATAAAGCTACGAAGCTGACCCCGTTGCTAAGTTTGGTTCCTCTTTAGCGACCTCCATAGCGACGATACATCATCATCCAATTAGCTACAACTGCGTTATGTCGCTAAATTAGCCTTGATTTAGTGACAGAGATACTTAAATTTTTCAGATAATTAAATATGGGACCAAAACAGTGATAAAACTAACATAAAAGGGACCACCTTCTGCAACGTAAGTCTACCGTCAGAATGTTTGCCACGATTGTCATTTACTGTCACTGACTTGTTAGCGACTCGGTTCATAGCGATGAGTTTCTGCCGTAGCTAGCACCGTCGCTGATGTATATAGCTATGGCTTACTGGTTCTTAGTGACACATTTTTTTGTCGCAATTGGTTCTTTTTAGTAGTGCAAGCTCTTGAATGAGAGCTACCTTTTGAGTTAATGTGTGATGCAAGTGACCATGAAATACAGACGATTCCTAGGAAAAGGAGGGATAATATGTTGTATGACATATATTATGCAAGAAAAATGCTAGATGAGGCTCAAGTGAATTGTGCAACCATTGAAAAGAAACTTTTTACTATTGTGTTTCCTTTTGACATGTTCAGGTCATATTTAGTAGTATCCAAAGTAACAGTGTAGATCGATCACGCTAAGATCAAGTACTTGTCTATCAGTCACCACGAATTTTGCCTTGATGGTCCTTACCCCTACTCCTTGGCCAAACATCGCAGGTAATTTTGCATATATGATGCTAAGTCCTTGAGTCATTAATTTGGTTGGAAAATCTTGAATTAATATTGACTTATAGTGTGACTCTCAGAGGATTTATTTCTTTTGGCAAGCACACCAATCGTTAAATTTGTAATATATTTGATCGTTCCTATAGGGATTGTGGTAATTATTGCAATCTTAGACTAGTACAAGCTGAACCAATATAATACAGATAGAATTCATTCTGTTTTTGTTGTTTTTATGCTTTCTAATGTTTTTGTATTTTCAGAGACAGTACAAAAGATGAAATGAAAGTAACGGAAGATAGGTTAGAATTGCTGTAGTTTATAATTTCATCAAGAAACATGCATTTAAGGTTCAATCAAGCTTCAGACTCAAGAGGACAATCCACAGATGTTTACTCCCTAATTCCTTAGGTGAATAACACTAATTCCTAAGCATTAAACCCTAATCCCTTAGGTGTTCAATTAACAGAGAAATCTAATGCAAAATTGGGGGTTGAACCCTAACTATTCACCTAATTACTAGGCCTGAATTAGTTAGGAAGCTGGAAGTTACCTAAGCCTCAACCATGATTCCTCACTAGTGAGTTTCTTCATCAGATCTGGATTTGTCAATCCATCAAAGTAGATCCACTCCTTATCTTGTTCTCCTCTTGATTTAGAAGTTGACTTCCTCAATACACTTTCAAGAATTCATTGCAAACCTTCGCAATCCCAACCCTAGGGGCTTAGAAACCCATGGAAATGGATTCTATCGAAGGAATGTGGAGAGACATGGATGAGAGAATTTAGAGAGAGAAAGGAACTAGAGAGAGATTAAAAATGGGAAAATGAATCGTGTTCTGTATCTACTGTCTCCTTCATCTCTGTACAAGGTATGTACAAGTATATATAGACAAATAACTAACTAACTATCTTAATTAATTACAAAGAAACCTTAATTAATAATTAAACTAACTAAACTAATTACATAATTACAAATAAATAAATAATTACAAACATTACTTAAATTACAAAGGTACAGCAGCAATACAACTCAGGCAAAGTAACAGAACAGAGCTAATTTTTGGAGGGAAAGCATCAACTTTAAATAACCACCTTCACACTTGAGCATGAAGGGCTCTCGCTTGAGCGAGGTCGAATTATTCAATGCATTGATGGAGTCACGCTTGAGCGTGATGGAGAAGCTTGGGCGTGGGTGCTGTTTTGGAGTCACGCTTGAGCGTGATGTACTCGCGCTTGGGCATGCTCATGTTTTTTTCCTTTTCTCTACGTACTTTGCATGGCTCTCTCGCTTGAGCTTGCAGCCTTCAAGCTTGAGCGTGACTTGTTCCTGCACATATAAACAAATAATTGCCTAGCGTTTGTACGCTGGCTGTCCAGCGCTTATACGCTGGATTAGTGAATTTATAAATAAACATAATTTCTTAACTAATTATTGTTTTTAATCATTTTCTTGCATAAATTAAACACTTTTGAAATAAATAAATAAAATAAGAATTACTGACAATTTATTAAATAATAAAGCCAAACTAAACAATATTTAATGAATTGAGTTAAATAAAAGATGAAATAATTAAGTCTTTTCAAGACTTATCACATCCCTAAACTTAGAACTTGCTTGTCCTCAAGCAAATACTCAGATTAATTAAATCAATTACACTTACTCAAAACAATCAACCTTTCCTTAACTTAGTTCATACCATAATTATTGAATACCAATCATGCTTTCTTTTCATAATTTCTGAAAATATAATTACTCACACCTCCTTTGGGAAACAAGATGGTGATACTTTCCTCACTGGATTGGTGTTTCTCTCTTCTCTCAGTGTATAAGGTTTAATAATATGCACTAATCACCTGCATAATTGTTAGATCAACATAGGCTTGCAACAGTTCTAAACATCATGAAATATGCTAGCACAATTGGATCAGTAAGGGCTTTTTAAGCTTGTAATGGGGTTAGGCTACAGGTTCTATTTTTGTTTTTCTAGTCAATGTTGGGTTAAAAGATGTGCCCACTGATGCCTTGCCTCAATCTTAACTTAAATGCCTTTACTAACTAGTTCTTTTGCTTTCATTATTTTTCAGATGAAGAGGTACTCAATTACTTGTGGTGCTTTGCACCTTCTTCTCTTTCAGTCCTTTGGACTTTTTCTTTCTTTCTTTCTCTTCCATCTTTTTCAAATTTTTTTTTCAATACCATTTTTCTTGTGGTGCTTTGCACCTTCTTTCTTTGCTGATTTTTTTCACTTTTCTTTTACATTTGTTGTTCTTCCTTTCATTTCTCAAAATCCTTATCTATAACTAAGGTCAGAGTGTGTCCTTTAATTGTTGTTAAGCACACTCTTTATCCCCAAACTTAGAACTTGCTAGTCCCTAGCAACAAGTAAGACTCAGCAATTCATCAGTGGAACATCCAGGGATAATTCACTTGGTTTTCTCAGATAAATAGGCTTGTAAAGTTAGGTATATAATAAGAATGAAAGGGTCTCAGGCTCAAAGATAATTATTGGGTCAAAGGATAATTAATAATATTAGGATAGCTAATTTTGGCCCTGGCTATTTTAACAAAGAAGGCCTTCATCATTTCCAATTAGCAAACAAATAATGATTTAGCAAGGACTGAAGCAAATTCTGTCTCACTAAACAAGAATGCAAGCACACTCAGAAAAGAATTAATAAAGGCTCAAAAGCTAAAAATTAACAGGTAATCAGCCAATCATGTCCTCAAACTTAATGCAAGATTATAAACTCTGATTGCTAACCAGCATGCTGAATAAACAAATAACATAGGATTGAAATAGTTATGGATAGGGATCATGAATTAAGCAATGTGAATTAATTAATTTATCCAATTAAAGCCTGAGAATCAGCAAATTTTAAATTATTAAGATGGATTCTAAATCAAACATAGTTAACATAGTTTATCAATTAATGAGATGAAAGGATAGGATACTTCCCTTTTTTTTACCTGAATGGCAGTGCATGGTGAGAAATTGTTCGGAATAGAGTGCATGGATTTAACTATACAATTGAGAAAAGAAATAACAACAAACAATTTAACATAGAAATAAAGTTCCATTACAATTGAAAAAGGAAATACATTGTTCAAGAAAAAATCTAAACAAAGTCATTACAAAGAAGCAACATAACATAAACACAAAGTAAAAGATCAGTCATCCTCTTCTTCACTTTCTTCATTCATAGACTCATCAGCATCTTGCTCTGGATAAGGTGGAAATTCAACTGCTAAAGGTGTGTCATCAGGGGGAATGGTGAATCCAATGGAAGCCAACCATGAATCTCTGTCAGGTGGAACTCCCATTTCTTCAGCATGATCCACATTTAATTTAGTGGCAATCTTTCTCAGCATGAGATCATGGTTCAAGACCAGATCATAGGTTCCTAGCTGCATCTTTTTCATAACCTACAGTTCCTGCATTATCATGGAAATATCAGAAGAAGGACCTGCTTCTGTTGAAGGTGGTGCAAAAGATGTTGGTTGAGGTTGCCTTGGACGCTTGGGCTCTTAAGGCATAAAATCGTCAATGTGATTTATCACCCATTGCTTATCCATAATCCTCTCAGGCTTTACCTTTGTCAGTTCAGCATAATTCATCATAGCCTGATTCTTTTGGGCCAACAGGGTGATAACAGAGCAATATGGCAGTTGAAGATTCTTTTCAAGGTTCTTCATCATCTCCTCCAGTATTAACTCACCCAAATTTACATACAAACCTTTCATCAGACAATAAATCAACACCAACCTCTTAATGGTAATCTCAGTAGCATGCAGCACAGGTTGTAAAGATGATAGGACATAGTGGCACCATAGAAGGGGAAGGTGATTCAAACAATTCTTCCTGACACTTTTTGGTACACCATTGACCCGTGTCAAATATGCACCTCCCTGTTCACAGCACTCCTCTAATATTTCTTTCCTAAGATTTTCATTTTCAGCCCTATGAAAAATATCCACTTTCCATGTATAGTGACATCCTTCTTCCCCTAGTATAGGTACTTTTAACAGCTTGTTCAAAATATTACCAGTTAGAGGAATGGTGACTCCTCTCAAGAAGGAAGAAAAAGGAAACTTATCCTCCATAGAATGAGTTCTCAGATTGGCATAAAATTCTCTAGTGAGTTCCTGGTAACCATTGTCTAAGTTCTCATTAAAGAACTGCCATCCCCTTTCAATCATAGCAGCTTGCACATTAAGGTCAGCACATTTTTCTCCCTCAAGAACCAGAGCTCTATCCTTTATTACTCCTTTGGTTTTAAACTTTTGTTCATAATCTTGGGCAGCTTTAAAATCTCTAAACCTATGCCCATCAAAACTTTCAACTGCCTGGGATTTATTTCTCTCACTCAGACTTTTACTTATTTTGGGTGGTGGAGAATCAGAGATACTGACAGTAACCACCCCCTTTCCCTTATCTTTTGGGGTTTTCTTCACATTTTCCACTTCCACAATTTCTTCAGGTTTTTTCAAAAATCTTTGTGATCTTCTCATTATGAGTGGTAAAAATGGTGGTTAAAAAGCCTAAATGGAAATAAGTACAAAGCAAACAATCACAGCAAACCAAAAAAAAATGTAAGATGAATGGTTATGAAAAATGAAAGAATTTTGACAATGAAATTGTAAAATGTTAATTATGTAACTAAGAATTGAAAGTAAGAATTGAAAAGATGGTACCTTTCTTAGGGATTACAAGTTGTGCCTTTTTCTCTTCAACAACCCAAGTTTTCCAGCGTAGGAAGTTAGGGTTTGTACACTTACCTGAGGTAAGCGTAACTACGCTGTAATCTTGGCGTACCAACGCCCAAATTAATTCACATAGGAAGCATCAGGTATGATATTCGCTCAAGCATGCTAAATCACGCTCAAGCGCCAAACAAACAGTATCAGAGGTTAACAAGGCTTAAGCGAGAAGTTGAAACAGGGCTGCCTTAGCCCGATCACGCTCAAGCGTGAGGTTGGGGAGCTCAAGCGAGGCACTTGTTTATAAGGCACGCTCAAAGCGTGGTCAGCAAGCGTTAAGCGCGTGCATCAGTGGCTTACAAACAAGCCCATGCTCAAGCAAGAATAATACGCGCTCAAGCGCAGTGTAACAGCAGGGGAACAGCATGATCACGCTTAAGCTTGATGAGCCAGGCTCAAGCGTAATAGTTACTTATGCATCACGCTTCAAGCGTGAATGAAGGATGCTCAAGCGTGAAAGCATGCTATTAGGTACCAGGGGTCACGCTTTAAGCGTGTAGGCATACGCTCAAGCACGGAATACAAACAAGTCATGCATCACGATCACACTTAGAACGTGAGGACTGTTGCTTAAGCGTGAGATGCAATCAGGAAGTAGTTCGCTCGAGCGACGGCAAGGCACGCTCAAGCGCAAGGAGGAAATCATCAGTCACGCTCAAGCGTGCGACTGTTCGCTCAAAGCATGAGAATCAGTGGCTCACAGGTGAGCTCACGCTCAGGTGAAAATAATGTGCGCTCAAGCGCGGGTTGCAAACAGGGGTACAAAGTTCGATCACGCTCAAGCTCAATAAGCTTTCGCTTAAGCATGGAGGAACAACAGGAGCCTCTCGCTTAAGCTTAAATGGTTTCGCTTGAGCGAGCAGAAAAGACCTTGGTAATTTTGCATTCTGTATAAAATTCGCTTAAGTGAAAGATGCTTCGTTTGAGCGAAATAAAAAGAATGGATGCACTCGCTTAAGCTCACAGTGTATTCGCTTGAGCGAGTGGAAAGATCAAACCTGGAATAGTTCTCGCTTTAAGTGTGAATAAATCACGCTCGAGGGACTAGTTCAGTAAAACAGGTCTCGCTCAAGCGCACATAGATTTCATCCAAGCGACTGGACAAACAGGAGGTCACGCTTACACGCAAATAGATTTGCTCAAGCGAACCAAGGTTCCTGATTCTAAATCTAACTAATGAAATTGCAAGAATGTACACTGAAAATTTGAGTGTGTGAACACTCAGACCTTATTCAAAATTTTACAATTTGTTTCATATTTTCTTTTATTATTTCCAACACAGAAATTCAACAATCAGAATGTAGGGTTGCCTCCCTAAAGCGCTTCTTTAAGGTCACTAGCTTGACCTTTTGACATCTAAGAAGATGCCTGCAGCAGCATGGAGGTTTTCTGCCTATCAAACTCTCCTCCAAAGTAGAGTTTGAGTCTTTGGCCATTCACTTTAAAAGTTCTATCAGTGGTTGGGTCTTTCAATTCAATTGCACCATGAGGAAAAACCTTATTCACAATAAAAGGTCCAGACCACTTGGATCTTAGTTTTCCTGGAAAGAGTCTCAGTCTAGAGTTAAACAACAAAACCTTATCATCTTTTTGAAACTCTTTTCTATGTATCCACTTATCATGCCACCTTTTAGTTTTCTCTTTATAGATTGAAGCACTCTGATAAGCATTGAGTCTAAACTCCTCAAGTTCATGGAGTGTTAGGACTCTCTCCTCTTGAGACTGGTCAAAATCCATATTTAACAGCTTTGTAGCCTACCATGCCTTATGTTCTAACTCCACAGGAAGATGGCAAGCCTTACCATAAACTAACTGATAAGGAGACATGCCAATGGGAGTCTTAAATGTTGTTTTATAGGCCCACAATGCATCATCTAGTCTTACTGACCAATCTTTCCTAGACTTCCCTACCACTTTCTCTAAAATTCTTTTAATTTCTCTATTAGACAGTTCAACTTGTCCACAAGTTTGTGGATGATATGGAGTAAATACCTTATGCAGTACCTCATAGTGTCTCAGGGCTTTTTCCATAAGTCTATTACAGAAATATGACCCTCTATCACTAATGAGGACTCTAGGGACTCCAAATCTAGAGAAAATATTCTTCTTTATGAACCTAAGCACCACATGTGCATCATTGGTTCTGGTAGGGATTGCCTCCACCCACTTAGAGACATAATCCATAGCAACAAGGATATATTCATTGGAGAATGACTTTGGGAATGGTCCCATGAAGTCAATGCCCCAAACATCAAATAACTCCACAACTAAAATATTTGTCAAAGGCATGCCAGCTTTAGTAGAGAGACCTCCACTTCTTTGACACTTATCACACCTTTGAACATACACTTTGGCATCCTAAAAAATGGTTGGCTAATAAAAGCCACTTTGCAAAACTTTTGCTGCTGTTCTGGAGGCACCATGGTGTCCTCTATAATAGGAGTCATGGCAATGCCACAATAGTCTTTCCTATTCAGATTCAGGCATACATCTCCTGATAATTCCATCTACTCCTATCTTATAAAGAAATAGATCATCCCAAAGAAAGGTTTTACTGTCATGAAAGAATTTTTTCTTCATTTGAGATGTCCAACCTTCAGGTACCACAGAGGCACTTTTAAAGTTGGCCATATCAGCATACCATGGCCCTGTGATAATTGCCATCAACCTCTCATCTGGAAATTCTTCTTTAATTAAAATAGAATCAAATTCACCTTCCAGACGAGATAATTGATCAGCAACTGAGTTTTCTACTCCCTTTTTGTCTCTTATTTCTAAATCAAACTCTTGGAGTAAAAGAACCCACCTGATCAACCTTGGCTTAGATTCTTTTTTAGCTAGCAAGTACTTAATTGCTGAATGATCTGTATACACAATGACCTTAGCACCAATTAAGTAAGCTCTGAATTTATCAAATGCATACATCACAGTAAGTATTTCTTTTTCAATAATGGTGTAATTTATTTGATTCTCATTCAATAATTTTCTAGCATAATAAATGACATGTGCTAATTTTTCTTTCTTTTGACCCAGCACAGCTCCTACAGCAAAACCACTTGCATCACACATTAGTTCAAATGGTAAAGACAAATCAGGTACTGCAAGGATTGGAGCTGAAATCAATCTCTGTTTCAAATTTTTGAAAGCCTTGACACAGTTTTCATCAAAAATAAAAACATGATCTTTCACAAGCAACTCAGTCAAAGGCTTTGCTATTTTTGAAAAGTCTTTTATAAATTTCCTATAAAAGCCAGCACATCCTAAGAAACTCCTCACTCCTTTCACATTGATTGGAGGAGGAAGTTTTTCAATGATATCAATCTTGGCTCTATCTACCTGAATGCCCTCAGCAGAGATTTTGTGGCTAAGAACTATCTCTCCTTTAACCATAAAGTGACATTTTTCCTAGTTAAGGACAAGATTAGTCTCTTGACATCTCACCAGCACCTTAGATAGGTTGCTAAGGCATATATCAAAACTACTTCCAAACACAGAGAAGTCATCCATGAATACTTCAATGAACTTCTCTACCATGTCCCCAAAAATTGCCAGCATACACCTTTGAAAGGTTGCTGGTGCATTGCACAAACCAAATGGCATGCGCCTATAAGCAAAGATTCCATAGGGACAGGTGAAGGTTGTCTTCTCTTGATCTTTTGGGTCAACCACAATTTGGTTGTAACCAGAATACCCATTAAGGAAGCAATAATACTCATGGCCTGACAGCCTTTCAAGTATTTGATCTACAAATGGTAAAGGAAAGTGGTCTTTTCTAGTGGAGTCATTAAGCCTTCTATAATCTATGCACATTCTCCAACCTGTGGTTGGTCTAGTGGCAATGACTTCACCTTTTTCATTCTTAACAGTGGTCATCCTTCCTTTCTTAGGCACCACTTGGACTGGACTAATCCAAGCGCTGTCTGAGATAGGATAGATAATTCCTGCATCAAGAAGTTTAACCACCTCTTTCCTTACAGCTTCTTTCATTATAGGGTTTAATCTTCTTTATGGCTGAACAAAAGGGGAATAGTCATCCTCTATCAAAATTTTATGCATACAAAAGGATGGACTAATTCCCTTTAAATCAGAAACGTTCCAGCCAATAGCAGACTTATGTTTCCTTAAAACCCCTATCAATTTTTCTACATCCTTATCATTTAAATCAGCATTAATGATTATAGGATGTGATTCATCATCTCCTAAGAAAACATATTTCAAATGAGAAGGCAAAGGTTTTAAATCAAGTTTTTCTTCAAACACCTCCTTACCTTTCTTAAGTTCAGTATTATTGAAATTTTCTTTCTTTTCATTTTCAAAATCACCTACTTCACATGCTTCAAGTAGGTTCAGCAATTTAGAATGTGAGTCATTTAACTCATCAGTCTTAGAGTCAAAATCATCCTCCAAAAAGGCTTGTAAGACCTCTTCTTCATTTTTCAACAGCATAGGAGTATTATAACTTTTAATTTCTTCAATCATAAAATAATCCATCTTCTCAGCTGAATGTTTTATAGCATTAAAGACATTAGAAGTTACTTGCTCCTCTTGAACTCTCAGCATGAGTTCACCCTTTTCTACATCAATTAAAGCTCTACCTGTAGCTAAAAAGGGTCTTCCTAGAATCAATGGAATTTCTCTATCAGCTTCCATATCCAGAACTACAAAATCTATTAGGAAGATAAACTTATCTACCTTAACTAATAGATCTTCCAGCATCCCATGAGGATATTTGATAGACCTATCAGCCAACTACAAAGACATGCGATTTGGTTGCAGGTCATCAATTCCTAACTTGTTCATTAAGGATAAAGGCATCAAGTTTATGCTAGCTCCTAGATCACATAAGGCACTTCCTACATGAACATCCCCTATTGCACAAGGTATTGTAAAAGACCCAGGATCTTCCAGCTTCTGAGGGAGTTTCTTTTGAATAATTGCACTACACTCTTGAGTGAGAGCAATCATCTCATCTCCTTTAAGCTTCCTCTTCTTAGACAGAAGTTCTTTTAAAAATTTAGCATATGAAGGCATCTCCTGCAATGCCTCAGCAAAAGGAATATTTATGTGAAGCTTTTTAAACACATATAAGAACTTAGCAAACTTTTGCTCCTCTATTTGTTTTTTAAATCTATAAGGAAATGGAGCATTCTTTAATTTTTTAGGAGTTAGCTTAGAAGCTTCCTCCAAGATCAAATCAACCTTTTTCTTTTTCTTCTGATGAACTTGGTTTTCTTTTTCTTTTTCTGTTTTAACTTCATTTTCAGTTTCATTATTAACTTGCTCACTTTCCTGCTCTTTTTCTTTTTCAGTATCTTTTTCTAAACTATTTTTATGACTTGGAGTTAGGGAAAGAATTTTCCCACTCCTAGTAGTTATTGCTTAGCAATGTTCCCTAGGATTTACCTCAGTATCTCTAGGAAAGTTACCAGACTGTCTCTCAGCTAATTTTTTTGATAGCTGTCCAACCTGATTTTCTAAATTTTGAATGGACGCTTCTTGATTTTTAAAACTGGCCTGAGTGGCCTGAATAAACTGAGACAACACATTCTCAAGTTCCAATTTTTCTTTGGAAGGAGGGGGAGAGATTGTTGTGATCTATTTATGGTTTGATTTTGTGGCATGTTCTGATTCAAATGTGGACCTTTCTGCCATAAAAAATTGGGGTGATTCCTATAGTTAGGATTAAAGGAATTAGAGGGATAATTCCTTTGAAATGGTTGTTGCCCCATATAATTCACTTGCTTAGTAGGCACATTTGGATCACACATGCCATTTTCATGATCTCCACCATAAAAAGCACAGCTTATCATACAAACTTGACTAGGCTTTTGAAGTTTTGAAATTTGTACACTTAATTTCTCTAAAGCCTGAGTCATCAACTTACTTTGAGCCAAATAAGCGTCTTGTACTTCCAATTCTAGTATCCCTCTCTTAGGGATTTGGCTCCTTTCACTAACCAGACATTCATTAGAAGCCATAACATCTATCAGCTCTATAGCTTCTTCTACAGTTTTGGTGGTTAATGAACCTCCAACTGAGGCATCAATCAAGACCCTAGTAGCTGGTCTTACATCATTATAGAATATAGTAACTTGCTGCACATCAGTGATTTGATGATGAGGACATTTCCTCAAACTCTCCTTATATCTATCCCATGCTTCCATTAGAGATTCACCTTCTCTCTATTGGAAACAAGTGATTTCAGTACGCAACTTAGCATACTTGGAAGGAGGGAAATACTTAATCAAAAATTTTCTTTGTAAATCCTCCCAAGTAGAGATACTACCTCTTGGTTGGCTCTACAACCAGGCTTTTGCTTTGTCCCTTAAAGAAAAAGGAAATAATCTCAGTCTTATTGCCTCTTCAGGGACTCCATTCATTTTCACAGTATCACAAATTTGGAGGAAGGTTGCTAGATGCATATTTGGATCCTCAACCTCACTTCCTCCGAATTGATCATTTCTAACCAACTACAGCAAAGCCGGTTTAAGTTCAAAATTATTGGCTGCAATCGGAGGCCTAAGGATGCTAGATTGCGATCCTTCTTCAGTAGGCCTGGAGTAGTCACCTAGTGTAACTCTCCTCTGTTCCATTTCTTTATGCTCTTTTTGCTTTTTCTCCTTTCTAAGCTTACGCTCTAAGAAATCAATGTCAGGATCAAAGAAGAAAGGCTCTCCTCTGTTCCTTGACTGCATACTCCAAATGTTAGACACACACAATAGTAAAGCTACTGCTACAGCTACATAAAAATAAACTACTACTATACTAAAAACAAGAATTAAACTACTTACTAAATGCAAAACAAAATTAAATGGTTCAGTCTAGTACCAGTCCAAGGATTGTTGATATTACTCAACAATCCCCGGCAACGGCGCCATTAACTTATGCTAAGTCCTTGAGTCATTAATTTGGTTGGAAAATCTTGAATTAATATTGACTTATAGTGTGACTCTAAGAGGATTTATTTCTTTTGGCAAGCGCACCAATCGTTAAATTTAAAATATATTTGATCGTTCCCACAGGGATTGTGGTAATTACCGCAATCTTAGACTAGTACAAGCTGAACCAACACAATACAGATAGAATTCATTCTGTTTTTATTGTTTTTATGCTTTCTAATATTTTTGTATTTTCAGAGACAGTACAAAAGATGAAATGTGAGTAACAGAAGAAAGGTTAGAATTGATGCAGTTTACAATTTCATCAAGAAACATGCATTTAAGGTTCAATCAAGCTTCAGACTCAAGAGGATAATCCACAGATGGTTACTCCCTAATTCCTTAGGTGAATAACACTAATTCCTAAGCATTAAACCCTAATCCCTTAGGTGTTCAATTAACAGAGAAATCTAATGCGAAATTGGGGGTTGAACCCTAACTATTCACCTAATTACTAGGCCTGAATTAGTTAGGAAGCTGGGAGTTACCTAAGCCTCAACCATGATTCCTCACTAGTGAGTTTCTTCATCAGATCTGGATTTGTCAATCCAGCAAAGTAGATCCACTCCTCAGCTTGTTCTCCTCTTGATTTAGAAGTTGTCTTCCTTAATACACTTTCAAGAATTCATTGCCAAACTTCGCAATCCCAACCCTAGGGGCTTAGAAACCCATGGAAATGGATTCTATCGAAGGACTGTGGAGAGACATGGATGAGAGAATTTAAAGAGAGAAAGGAACTAGAGAGAGATTGAAAATGGGAAAATGAATCGTGTTCTGTATCTACTGTCTTCCCCGTCTCTGTACAAGGTATGTACAAGTATATATAGGCAAATAACTAACTAACTATCTTAATTAATTATAAAGAAACCTTAATTAATAATTAAACTAACTAAACTAATTACATAATTACAAATAAATAAATAATTACAAACATTACTTAAATTACAAAGGTACAGCAGCAATACAACTCAGGCAAAGTAACAGAACAGAGCTAATTTTTGGAGGGAAAGCATCAACTTTAAATAACCACCTTCACGCTTGAGCGTGAAGGGCTCTCGCTTGAGCGAGGTCGAATTATTCAATGCATTGATGGAGTCACGCTTGAGCGTGATGGAGAAGCTTGGGCGTGGGTGCTATTTTGAAGTCACGCTTGAGCGTGATGTACTCACGCTTGGGCGTGCTCATGTTTTTTTTCCTTTTCTCTACGTACTTTGCATGGCTCTCTTGCTTGAGCTTGCAGCCTTCAAGCTTGAGCGTGACTTGTTCCTGCACATATAAACAAATAATTGCCTAGCGTTTGTATGCTGGCTGTCCAGCGCTTGTACGCTGGATTAGTGAATTTATAAATAAACATAATTTCTTAACTAATTATTGTTTTAAATCATTTTCTTGCATAAATTAAACACTTTTGAAATAAATAAATAAAATAAGAATTATTGACAATTTATTAAATAATAAAGCCAAACTAAACAATATTTAATGAATTGAGTTAAATAAAAGATGAAATAATTAAGTCTTTTCAAGACTTATCACATCCCTAAATTTAAAACTTGCTTGTCCTCAAGCAAATACTCAGATTAATTAAATCAATTACACTTACTCAAAACAATCAACCTTTCCTTAACTTAGTTCATACCATAATTATTGAATACCAATCATGCTTTCTTTTCACAATTTCTGAAAATATAATTACTCACACCTCCTTTGGGAAACAAGATGGTGATACTTTCCTCACTGGATTGATGTTTCTCTCTTCTCTCAGTGTATAAGGTTTAATAATATGCACTAATCACCTGCATAATTGTTAGATCAACATAGGCTTGCAACAGTTCTAAACATCATGAAATTTGCTAGCACAATTGGATCAGTAAGGGCTTTTTAAGCTTGTAATAGGGTTAGGCTACAGGCTCTATTTTTGTTTTTCTAGTCAATGTTAGATTAAAAGATGTGCCCACTGATACCTTGCCTCAATCTTAACTTAAATGTCTTTACTAACTAGTTCTTTTGCTTTCATTATTTTTCAGATGAAGGGGTACTCAATTACTTGTGGTGCTTTGAACCTTCTTCTCTTTCAGTCCTTTGGACTTTTTCTTTCTTTCTTTCTCTTCCATCTTTTTCAAATTTTTTTTTCAATACCATTTTTCTTGTGGTGCTTTGCACCTTCTTTCTTTGCTGATTTTTTTCACTTTTCTTTTGTATTTGCTGTTCTTCCTTTCATTTCTCAAAATCCTTATCTATAACTAAGTTCAGAGTGTGTCCTTTAATTGCTATTAAGCACACTCTTTATCCCCAAACTTAGAACTTGCTAGTCCCTAGCAACAAGTAAGACTCAGCAATTCATCAGTGGAACATCCAGGGATAATTCACTTGGTTTTCTCAGATAAATAGGCTTGTAAAGTTAGGTACATAATAAGAATGAAAGGGTCTCAGGCTCAAAGATAATTATTAGGTCAAAGGATAATTAATAATATTGAGTTAAATAAAAGATGAAATAATTAAGTCTTTTCAAGACTTATCACATCCCTAAACTTAAAACTTGCTTGTCCTCAAGCAAATACTCAGATTAATTAAATCAATTACACTTACTCAAAACAATCAACCTTTCCTTAACTTAGTTTATACCATAATTATTGAATACCAATCATGCTTTCTTTTCACAATTTCTGAAAATATAATTACTCACACCTCCTTTGGGAAATAAGATGGTGATACTTTCCTCACTGGATTGGTGTTTCTCTCTTCTCTCAGTGTATAAGGTTTAATAATATGCACTAATCACCTGCATAATTGTTAGATCAACAGAGGCTTCCAACAGTTCTAAACATCATGAAATATGCTAGCACAGTTGGATCAGTAAGGGCTTTTTAAGCTTGTAATGGGGTTAGTTATCCTCTTTATCTCTTATTGGCACATTGTTTGTCCCCTACTAGTGGTGTACTTGGATAAATATCCTCTCTTGATAAGTTTCCCAATCTGATTTTCCCTCAGTATATGTTTCTTTCTCTTGTTCAACTTGATGAAATTCTTCTATTTGTTTTCCTAAAGATCTATATCTACCCTCCAGTATGATCGCTTTTTTAGTTGGAATTCTTTCTGCTAGTCAGGCCCATGTACCTCGCTCTTTCTTATTTTCTCTTTTGTCTCATTCTTAACCTATTTGATCTCCTCTAAGTTAATGTGAACACCCTTTATTTATTTATTATTTTTTAAATTTTTTAATTATGTTTCCGATTATTATTATTATTTATTTTCCCCTCTCCTTCCTCTTTCAGACCATCTCATCATCTCTTTCCCTATCCCTCTTCCCCATTCTTCATTTTTGGCAGTTGGAAAAGACAAGTCACAATATCAATGGAGGAGGCTTCAAGCAAGATAAAAAATGGAAAACTCAGAGATTTAAAACAAGAGATTTGTTAGAATATACAAGTAAAGCACAAAAAAAGGAAATGTCAACAAACATAAAATCTATCACAAATCAGAAAAAATAAGCAAAGAGAAGAGCAAGAACAAGAGCAATAAACAGAACCAATCCCTCTGAAAAAATCAAAACCTATCCTCTCATTTTTTAACTCGATACAGAACCAAAAATAACCAAAAAAAGCACAAAACAACAACCCAAAACTATCAATATAGTAACAAAAAATAGCCAAAAAAAAAAGAGAAGAAGAAAAGAGGAACCACCGTCGCCACCCACCTCTTCCGCGACCACCATTGCCAGCCACTGTCGACCCAGGACCGCCTATGTCCAACTGGCCCGACCGTGACCGACCTTGAGCCGGCCACCTCCTCGCGTGATGATCGGCACGTTCTGTCAACCCCAAGACCGCCTGGATCTCCGCTCGCCTGCGACGACCCAGGCCTTCTCTGTGAATCACACACCGGCCCTCTTCCCTAGCCGCCAACCCCGACACTGTCTAGTCTAGATCCAGCCTCCCCGCACCGCGTGACCGTGCTTGACTCCTTAATCGCCCGTATCGCGCCACCCACGTGACCCTCGAGCCTGATCCCGTCGATTCTGCCGCCGTCTAGTCCCGCACTGTCTAGATTCTCGCCGCTCAGGTCCAGCTAGTCCCACCTCGCATGTGCCATTGTCGACGCCGTCCTCCCTCTGTCTCGGTCCAACTCTCTTTTTCTCTCTCCTCTGATCTATTTCTCTCTCCTTCGCTCCTCCTCTCTCTTCCGTTGTTACTTCTTTCTCTTTTCTTTCTTTTCTTTGTTTAAAAAAGTTTAGGTTTTAGGTCTTTTTTATTTTGGTTTTCTGTTTGTTTTTTGGGCCTCAAGAATACGACTCATTTTATAAGTCATTGTTCCTTTTTTTCAGGCCTTAGGCAGTGAGGCCTATTTTTTCTTTTCTTTCTCTCTTTTCTTTTTTTTACCTTGTTAGTGGGCTTCAGAAGCCCAAAGTTCCAAAAAGGTATAAAAAAGACATTATTATTATTATTATCATTATTTCTAAAATTCCTAGGTAAAATATATAATAATAATAAATTATTATTATTATTATTTTAGATTTGCACTTGGGTTTTCTTTTATTTTTATTTCTAAAACTTTAAGTGAAAATAAATAGTTTTTTATCATAAATTTAAAATAGAAAATATTAAAAATCTAAATATGTTTTTTTAGGATAAAAATAAAGTCTTTATTTATGTTAAATTAAAAATGATATATCTCCTTTCCTTTTAGAATAAAACATCATAAATTATTATAAGCAATGTCATGAAAAATACTTTGCCTATATATGCGTTATAAGATTTCGAAGGTTTTATGAACGTGCGAATTTAATCGCCTTGTATTTTTCCGTCATGAATTTTCTTTCATTATTAGAAAAATCAAATCAATCAAAAATAATTCCAACATTTTCAAAGGTTAATTTTTAAAGCAAGAACTACGTAACCCTGATTTCTTGATGCGGTTGAGAATACGTAAGAGCGGGAATAATTCTTATTTGGCCCACTTTCTTGTTGGGCCCACTTTCCTTTTATTAATTTTTGTGTGTCTTTGTCTAATCTCAATTAATTTTATATCGTTGCTATTTAATTTTAAAACACTATTTTACCACGAGAAGGTTAATTTAGATGAGACATCTTGTTAATCTTTTCAAATTTTCAATCTATCGTTATTCGCTAAATAATAATATTTCTTATAAAAGAGGATTAATTTAGACGAGAAGCCTTGTTAATCTTCTCATATTTTCAATATACTTAATAATAATGCTTCTCATTAAAAAAAGGTTAATTTGGACGAGTTGTCCTGTTAATTTTTTGTTCGATTTTAATTCACTTCATGTTATCTCACCTTGTTTTATCTCGTCTCGTTCCATTTTATTTAATCTAATTCCATTTAACTTTATTTTATTTTAATCTCTAAATCTTTATTACAAACTAAGATTAATTTGGATGAGACGTCTTGTTGATCTTTATTTTTATTCTGTTTTATTTTAAATTATTATTATTATTACTATTTAAATAAGTTGTTCAATTTAAATTATTATTGAAAATTTCTTTCTATGTTATTTGTTCTTTTTCTTGAGAGGTTAAATTATTTTCTGGGTTATTTAATGTGTGCGCAATCAATTTAAGGTAACGTTATATAACAAATAGTGTGAGATGTTATACCTTTCTCACTTGTAATTCGACTCCCGAATTTAAAATCTCACTTTTTATGACCAGTGCTTTTAAAAGGTTTTCTCGGTATTTTACCTTTTGAAAAATATTGGTGGCGACTCCTTAATTTTTGAAAGGATTTCGAAATGATTTATCTTTTTCGGTCGGCCTCACGCCACGATCCCGATCATATTACATATGGGATCAGGTGGTTGTGGGACCAATGTTACGGAGCTAAGAAAGCTTCTACATGTCAAGGCTAGAAAGGTTGATACGACTAGTTTGCAAGCTTTAGGGAAAAAGTTGAATCTGAATCAAAAAATGGTCTTCTCGAGAAAGTATGGGCGGATCTTGAAGCGATTAGAGGTGGAGGTACAAGTCGAAGCAATCACCGTTTTGACTCAGTTCTATGACCCACCTCTTCGGTGTTTCATATTTTGAGATTTCCAATTGGCCCAGTCTATCGAGGAATTCGAACAAATTCTAAGGATGCCATTGGAGGGGTAAAAGCCTTATTGTCATCTCGAGCATTGATAAATCAATTTTAATACACTTCTTATATTTTTACACTTGGGGTTTATTATATAATTACTATGTTTAATAATAGTATTTTAATTAAGTTTTATGTTGTTTAGTTAAATTGAAGTATTATGTATATATGGTTCAATTTTCGTTTTTTGTATGTATCTTGAGTATCTTGTATTGTTTTGGCCATAACTTGGGCTTTTGTGATCCAAATGAGCTAATCTTAGAGTCCATGGAAAGCTAAAACAGAGGCCTACATCATTATGATCAGATTTGGTTATTTTGCATCTGAAAAAATGAAGAAATGGAGCTTGAATCAATCAGCCCTCATGTGTCCCACCACCATTGACATTGTTCACCAAAATACACATATCTGGAGTTGTAGATGTCCAAATGACCTCATTCTTACGCCACAGTCTCAATAAGACAGAGGTCTACAACTTTCATGTTAAAGATTTTGCAAAATTTGGCCATCTAGATGGTCATATTTGACTCACAAGGTTGAGAAGATAAAGAGGAGAATGAATTTCAACACCTACCATTATCTTCTTTTGAATTATTGTAATTTCAAGCCCACCAATGTTGAAAAAATGCATTAATGATCAGAAAATGAATGTATAGTATCATGATATCTTGCCTATAAATAGATTCTTGAAGTTGTAAGGAAGATACACAAGAGATACTTAAGAAATACATGCTTTAATTTTCATTAGATTTCTATATCTTTGCTTTAGTTCTTTCTCTTACTTTATTTCTTTGTTCTATATTTCATCCCTCAAGTTATGGTTTTCATTTCCTTTCCACAATATCAAGTAAGTTAGTTTTATTATTTGTTATTTACTTTTATAATCAAAGTTATAGTTAATTTAATATTAACTTTCATTGTTAAAAATTATCATGGAAGCTTAATCTTTTAAAATCAACTCAAGGAATTTAATTTTTCTTTATATTAACTTTGAGTTCTTGCTCTTAATATTTTGATTGAAGATAATTACTTTTCTTTGTTTCTCAAACACTTATGATGGTATATTATTTAAGTGTATAACCGATTGGTATATAAATAAATAATCTATAATCTAAACTGATGTTGGTTGGTTAATCAATAATCAATTTGAGAACAAAGATTAAGTCACTAAATAAGAGATTTCTATTTAGTTTCTTAACTCAATCAAATTATGGTTTTAAAGTTATTTTAGTAATTAATAAGAGTATATTGATTGATTATTCTTATTAGTTCAGTAATTCAATTCTAGAAGATTTTCTAGAATATAATCATTTAGGGATTCCAAATGATTCAAGGTTAAGAAATTAATTATATTTAATCATATTTGTGATCAATCATTAGTTAACTAAAGATCTATTAATTCCTTGGGTTGGTTGTTTCTAAATTTGATTATTCTTACTCATAAATTTACTTTTTGTACTATTATATAATTACTTAATTTTCCTTTCAATCTTAACACAAACCCCCCTTTGTGATAACTAAATTGAGTGTAACTAATTGAACTAAGGTCCTCGAGAGACGACTAAGGTTGTTCACCTTATACTATATTAATTTAACTTTTTATTTGACCCGACAACGACAATGTGTCAAATTTGGCGCCGTTGCCGGGGACCTTTGGTCCTAATTATTTGCATTCAATTACCTAATATGTTTTACATTTTTTTGTAGGTGTGTTGAAGATATTCAGGTTTAGTTGAATGTCAGCATATAAAAAAAATTTAAAAAAATTCCACTTTATTATATTCTTATTTATTTTCTAGTAATCTCATTTTTAACCATTGAAAAAAAATATAAATATAAAAAAATCTTTAAATTTTTAAATATATGTTCTAAGCATTTCATAATTAAAATGATAATTTTTTCCTTTTATTACATAGTTGTAGTATTTTTTTACAATATATGTAGATGTATTGTGCATGACTAGATCTAATCCCGAACCACTATATTCTTTTGATCCTGAAATATATAGAACATTTCATCAATTAGTTAGATCATCTAAGAAACTATTAGACAATAATAATAATAATAATAATAATAATAATAATAATAATAATAATAATAATAATAATAATAATATTAATATTCTAGCTAATAGCATAAGCAGTGAAACTAAACCTTCAACTTCTGAGAATTTTTATAACATGGCTGAAAAGACATTAAAAGAACTAGCTACACCAGATGTCACTAATCAAACATCATGCATCTTATATCCTGAGGAAGATGTTCCTTTTGTGCTTAAAACTGGTTTAGTTTATTTGTTACCAAAGTTTCATGGTCGTGCAGGTGAAGATCCTCATAAACACTTAAAAACATTTCATATCCTTTTCTCTACCATGAAACCTGAAGGGGTTTCAGAAGAACATGTAAAACTTAAAGCTTTTCCTTTCTCCCTGTCGTGACCTAAATCGCGGCGGGAGGCCGACCGTAAAAAGAAAATAAGGCTTCCCGAGTTCCCTCCGGAAACCGTGGAGTCACCACCGATGTTTTTAAGGTAAAACGTCAGAAAAACCTTAACGTGAAGGTACTAGTCCTAAATTAAGATTTTAAGTTCAAGAGTCTAATTACAGGTGGGGAAGGTATTAGCACCCTACACTGTCCGTTTTAAACGGTTACCCTAAATTGTTTAAGTTTGAATAATCCTACTACTTTATAATTTAAACCTCTTAGAGATGCCTTATGGATTTGTTGTTGATTTAATATTTTTTTTAAAATTATAAATTTTACGATTAACAGGACGTCTCGTCCAAATTAATCGAGTTGTCGTTAAAAGCGTGATGATTTTATTTTTACTAGTAAAAGAGATATATATTTTTTAAAATTTGGGCCCGACAGGAATAATTATTCCCGCTCCTACGTATTCCAAAAGCGTTAGGGGAAATCAGGGTTACGTAGTTCTTTGGGTTATTTTAAGAAAATGCAAAGTAGATTGAAAAATATCGAGATTTAAAACGTTAACCAATAGGATGTCTCGTCCAAATTGATTTCGAATGTTGTATAAAAAAAAGAACCTTGGGTTTTACTGATCTTATTATATTTTTAGAGAAAAATAGTCTAGATTGATTTAAGAATGAAAAGTTTGTTTGAAAACCTAGATTAACAGGACGTCTCATCCAAAGAATCTATAAAGATATTTTGATTTTTGTTATATTGTTGATATTACTAAAGTGTTTTATCGTCTAAATTATTTTTAAAAAAATTTAACATAGATTGGCAGGACGTCTCGTCCAAAAAATCTATAAAGATCTACATTTGTTATCAAAAATATTTTTAAAGGGGCTATGTTAATTTTGAGACCATTATATATTTATTTTTATTCAAAAACTTAGGCTAACAGGGCGTCTCATCGAAATTGATCCCTAGTATGAAATATATTAATTTTGTTATATATTAGCACTACCAAAATATTTTATGATCTAGAATTTAAATGTAGGTTAATAGGACGCTTTATCTAAATTAACATTAGTATAAAGATTTTAATTTTGGTTACATACCAATATCGATTTAATTACCTTTTTCATTTAGTCACCAAACATTAACGGGTATCTTATGCTACTGAATATTAGTTTGTTTTAGATGAGAACAAGTTTCACACATTTAATCATACATATTATAATTCTCTATAAGACAAGGATCACTGATAATCACAACAAGAAATTATGGAAAATAAGAAAATATCTGGCGTTGGTTTTATTTTTCAATTGTTCTTCTGTGAATTATGTAAATCTGCTTATATGTTGGAAGTTTTGTTATGCTTTTCACTTACGCAACTGTGCCAAGCATCACGTCAATTGTTTCCTCCCCCTTGATTTACGTGAATGCAGAATTTTTCCTCTACGTGGATCCCTTCAGTGTATTTCACGTTGAAAATTCCTTGGCAGCCTTGATTTACGTAAATGCAATCTGTGGCCAATTGAATTTCCTCCTCCCTAATTCACGTTAATATAACCCTTCTCTTTTTCTAATTATATGCGTTTTTCCTATGCCAAATTGACTCTCCTTTTTAGCGTAAATGTGTTATCTATATATACAGCCAATGGAACCTTATCTTTTATTCCGTTTCATTTTTTTCTCCTGATCTCTTTTTCCTTTTTGCATATCAACATATTATAGATATATAATAACCTCCATGGTTTTTCAGCTATCCTTTTTTCTCGATCTGCGTGCTTTAATCCCTATATATATGTATTATATTCTTTTCTTTTACCTATTAGTTTTCAAAACATGATCTCCTGCCCTTTTTAATTCATGCGTCACATGTATATATCATATAAAAATCATTTCTTTCTCACGTGGATGATATTATATATATTTCTTCATTTTTATAGTATATATTAAAAAAACTGATTTCATTAATATATATATATAAACACTTATCTCCTAAAACTCTTATCTCTTAAAATCTTCTCATCATTTTCTTTAATCTCTTATCTAATCTCTTAAAATTTGAATTTTAAACTTCCTTTCTCTATTTGAATTTTAAAATTTTTAGGATTAGAGGTTCAAAAGTCCAAAATTTATTGTTCTGATAAGGATTTAAAAATTTTGGAGACCACAGCCCAGATCAATAATTTGAAATTCAAACAAGCCCACAGGTTCACTTTTTCTTTAAAAAAATAAATTATTTTTTATTTTTTACTTTTTTAGAAATTTTAAATGGACCCGGACAAAATTGGGTAGCAACACTCCCTAGCAGATATCGTTGAGGATTGGTTATTTTACCTTCCTCCTGGCTCCATTACAAGTTGGGATGACCTAAAGAAAATGTTTCTTGAAAAAATTTTCCCCGTTTCAAGAACTTCCTCAATTAGAAAAGAAATATGTGGCATCCGACAACATGACCGGGAAAATCTTTATGAATACTGGGAAAGATTTAAAAGATTGTGTGCTAGTTGTCCCCATCACCAAATTACAGACCAACTTCTCATACAATATTTCTATGAAGGTCTTAATCCAATGGATAGAATTTTGGTTGATGCAGCTAGTGGTGGTGCTTTGCAAAATAAAACTACAAATGCAGCAAAAACTTTAATTGAGAACATGGCTGCTAATGCTCAACAACATGCCACTAGAAATAATTCTGTAGTAATTAGAGGAATCCACAAAATTGAAACTACTAATGATGGAGATAAAAAATGGGAAAGTAAATTTTGCTGAACTAGCAACACTTATGAAAAATATTATTGTGTCTCAAAAACAACAACATGCAACCCCTGCTAAGGTATGTTCTATTTGTACTTCATTAGATCATTATATCGATTGTTGTCCTACATTGCAGGAAGCTAAAATTCCTGATAAAAATCCTCAAGTATATGTTGCCAACTTATACAATAACAGACTGCCACAACAATAACCTAATAATTATGATCTTTCTTCTAACAGATATAATCCTGGTTGGAGGAATTTGTTAGTGTATGCACTATGAGCTTTATGTTTTTTTTTCATTTGTATCATTTTTCTGCTTATCAATAAAATAAGTATTTCAGTTTAAAATTGTTTTAAAACGTATTTATCCTTAGAGTAATAGGTCATATGAAAGTTATTCCTAAAATGTCCCTAGTCAAGTATTTACATGGGGACATGTAATTACATTGAGACCAGTGTATGAGTGTACTGATGACCTGATCTCACAGATCATAGATATAGATGATATCAAGTCTTCACATGGGTACACATTAAGAGTAATGATGTACTGGACAGACCCACCATGAGAACGTTGCATGGATCGTTACATGAATGTCATAAACGATTCTCAATGTGATAATGGTATATGTAGTCCTTCGACCTAAAGTCACTACGATTCCTACATGAGGAGTTTATTGTTTTAATACAATTAAACATCTTCTGTAACAAGAGGACTATAAAGGTTGTGATTAGGCAATGAACAAATTATGCAGAGGGATGTGCGTGATGTAGATGGGATTTGTCTCTCCTATGTGACAGGAGTGATATCTATAGGCCACTTGATAGAGTAAGACTAAGAAAACGCATGGCCATGCTAGAAAGAATAAATATTAGATATTTATTTGGATCAAGTCTATTCCAGTATCAAGTAAAATAAATTGGGTCGTACAATGACGCGACCATGCCTTGGACCCAATTAGGATATCGTGACAAAAGGAACAAACATATTAAATAATTATCACTTATAGGTTATATTGATATTAAATAATATTCAGACATAATGATTCATTGCTAGATGCCGCTCTTATTTTATATTAATAATAAAATAATTTATTATTAATATGACCGGGTATTTTACCTATAGGGTCACACACATAGAGTAAGCCCATCAGAAAATGTTTTGTTTTATTTTAATTGGACTAAAATAAAGCTATTGGGCCTAACTCATTTAGAATGAGTAAGGATCCCACTCTTTAGAGAGAACAAATTAGGTTAAACCTAAGCCTATAAATAGAGCATAAGATGCTCATAGGCCGTTCACTAAAGTGAGACACAAATTCGCAAAAGTTGCAAGAGCTACACGCCGTCAAACTAGCAGTTGGCAAGTGTTGCGATTCTGGTGGGAGTGCTCGTGTGGACTCCTAAAGGACGAGGCTACGACTGCTTCGGTGTTCTTCAAGAGGTAATCCAAAATATGTTTTTTTTGTGTTTGTTTTGTGCTTTGAAACACGGCACTTTGAAAATCCTATGGAATCCTTATTTTTTCCGCTGCTCATGTTCTAGGGATTCCCTAACAGAATCACCCTAATTTAAGATGGGGTAATTTCTTACAACAACCTCATGCACCTTTTCAGGTAAATACTAGACCAAGCAGACCTTATCAACCTCCTCATATTCAACAACAAGCTACACAAATAGCTGAACCTTCCACTGAGAAATCAAATTTGGAGGAATTGATAAAGCAAATGTTAATAGATAATTTGAACTTTCAAAAAAGAACTGAGGCTACAATTCAGACTCTTGAAAATCATATTGGTCAATTGGCTACATC
Organism: Clitoria ternatea; assembly: GCA_037962975.1. Taxonomy (NCBI): domain Eukaryota; kingdom Viridiplantae; phylum Streptophyta; class Magnoliopsida; order Fabales; family Fabaceae; genus Clitoria; species Clitoria ternatea. The sequence goes on from CM075671.1 coordinate 55,662,058, forward strand.
TTTGAACCATTTGCAGTCTCAAGGTTCAGATAAGTTTCCCTCTTAGACAATTGTCAATCCTAAAAATGTAAGTGCAATTACTTTAAGATCTGGTAAAGCTATCCATGGACCAGAAACACAATAACAAACTGAAATACTATTGTCACAGAAAAACATGCAGAAGAAGTTTTAGATAGTTCAAGTAATAATAGTAATAATATATCTCTTACAAATCCTCCTTCTGTAGCTGGTCCTGATAAACAACATATCCCTCTTCCATTTCCACAAAGACAAAAATCTATACAAAATAAGAAAATGGATGAGGAGATCTTGGAAACATTTAGAAAAGTAGAGGTAAATATACCTTTATTAGAAGCCATCAAGCAAATCCCAAGATATGTCAAATTCCTTAAAGAACTGTGCACTAATAAAAGAAGACTAAAAGGCAATGAAAGGATTAACATAAGTAGAAATGTGTCTGTATTAATTGAGAAACCTTTGTCACATATACCAGAAAAATGTAAAGACCCTGGGACGTTTACCATTCCACACATAATAGGCAATAACAAATTTGAAAATGCCATGCTAGACTTAGGTGCATCTATTAATGTTATGCCTATGACTGTATTTACTTTACTTTCCCTTGGACCTTTGCAAACTACAGGTGTGGTTATACAATTAGCAAATCGAAGCTCTGCACATCCTGTAGGAATTATTGAAGATGTCCTTGTTAAAGTTAAGGATTTAATTTTTCCTGTAGATTTTTATATTCTAGATATGGAAAGTGAGAATTCCACCAATAAAGCTCCAATAATTTTAGGTAGACCATTCTTAAAAATAGCTAGAACAAAGATAGATGTGCATGCAGGAACACTTTCTATGGAATTTGGAGATAGTGTGGTTAGATTCAACATTTTAGATGTTATGAAGCATCCTACTGAGGATCATTCTATTTTTTAAATTGAGTTAATAACTGATTTAGTTGATGATAATATTATTAAGTCGTTTGATGATGTTGATTTTTCTGTATTGTCTGATTTTTGTGATTCATTTATTTATGATTCATGCATGGATTCTCATCAATGCAATGTGTGTGCTGAAATTGAGAAATATCTGCTTAATGATAATAATGATCCATACTCCCTTAAAACAGAAAATATAGTTCCAGATGTTGTTTCAAAAGAATCAGAATGTAATAATTTTATTAAAGTAGTTACAAATATATCTAATTATGTTGAAGTACAGGTTGCTGAGACAAATTCAACCAAATTGATTCCTTCAATAATGCAGCCTCTCATGTTAGAGTTAAAACCTCTTCCTGAACATTTAAAGTATGCATATTTAGAGGAAGATAAGAATCTTCCAGTGATTATTTCTAACAAGTTAAATGTTGATCAAGAAACAAGGTTGTTGCAGATTATTAGGAAGCATAAGAAAGCAATTAGTTGGACTTTGGCAGATATCCTAGGTATTAGCCCTTCCATGTGTATGCATAGAATTCTATTAGAAGAAAAAGTTAAACCAGTAAGGAAACCACAAAGAAGACTTAATCCCCAGATCCTTGATGTAGTTAAAAAAGAGGTAACAAAATTATTACAAGCTGGCATCATTTACCCTATATCAGATAGCACTTGGGTCAGCCTTGTACAAGTGGTTCCCAAGAAGTCTGGAATCACAGTGGTTAAAAATGAAAATGATGAACTAATTCCTACCAGAATCCAAAATAGTTGGCGAGTATGCATTGATTATAGGAAACTTAACAAAGCAACCTGAAAAGATCACTTTTCTTTACCTTTCATTGATCAAATGTTGGAACGACTAGCAGGTAAGTCATATTACTGCTTTCTAAATGGATTTTCAGGTTACTTCCAAATTTATATTGCACCAGAAGATCAAGAAAAAACAACATTTACATGTCCTTTTGGTACTTTTGCTTATAGGAGGATGCCTTTTGGCTTGTGTAATGCCCCTGGTACCTTTCAACGATGCATGATTAGTATCTTTGCTGATTTTCTTGAAAATTGCATGGAAGTATTTATGGACGATTTCACAGTATATGGTTCATCATTTGATGCTTACTTAAATAGTCTAGATAAAGTATTACATAGATGTATTGAAACTAACCTTGTCCTTAATTATGAGAAATGCCACTTCATGGTAGAAGAAGGAATAGTTTTAGGCCATGTAATATCTAAAAAAGGCATAGAAGTAGACCCTGCAAAAATTGATGTAATTTCTCAATTACCTTATCCTTCTTGTATGTGAGATATTCATTCTCTTCTTGGTCATGCAGGTTTTTATAAGAGGTTTATAAAAGTCTTCAGTAAGATAGCCTTTCCGTTGTCTAACTTACTACAAAAAAATATAACATTTGACTTTAATGACAAATGTAAAGAAGCTTTTTATTGCTTAAAGAAAGCTTTAACTACCACTCCTATCATCCAGGCACCAGATTGGTCACTTCTATTTGAACTTATGTATGATGCATCAAATTATGCATTAGGAGCAGTTCTTGCTCAAAGAGTAGGTAAAGTACAACATGTTATTTACTATGCCTCACGAACTTTGGATACTGCACAAATAAACTATACTACCATAGAAAAAGAACTACTTGCTATTGTGTTTGCACTTGATAAATTTAGATCTTATTTGCTTGGTTCAAAAGTGGTTGTATTTTCAGATCATGCAACATTAAAGTTCCTTTTAAAGAAACCAGATGCAAAACCAAGATTGATCAGGTGGATGTTGCTACCCCAAGAATTTGACATTGAAATTAAGGATAAAATTGGAGCAGAAAATTTAGTGGCTGATCACTTAAACAGAATTGAAAAAGAACTTGACCCAATTTCCATTAGAGATGATTTCCCCGATGAGCAACTTATAGTAATACATGATTCCACTCCATGGTTTATTCATTTGGTAAACTACTTAGTTGCTTCTGTTACTCCCATACTTGCATCCAAACAACAAATAAAAAAACTAAAAAGCGATTCTAAATACTATGTTTGGGATGATCCTTACTTATGGAAACTTTGTAGTGATCAAGTCATTAGAAGGTGTGTACCTGAAATGAATTTCATTCCATTCTTACATTTTGTCATACATATGCATGTGGTGGACATTTTGGACCTCAACGTACAGCAAAGAAAGTATTAGAATCTGGTTTGTATTGGCCAACAATTTTTCGTGATGCATATACATTTTGTAAATCTTACGAACGATGTCAAAGAATGGGAAACATATCTCGTAGAAATGAAATGCCTCAATAACCCATGTTATTTTATGAAATTTTTAATGTTTGGGGTATAGATTTCATGGGACCTTTTCCTGTATCTTTTGGTTTTGTTTATATGCTGCTTGCGGTCGATTATGTGTCTAAATGGGTTGAAGCCAAAGCTACTCGAATTGATGATTCTAAAGTTGTTGCAAATTTTGTTAGATCACACATATTTTATAGGTTTGGTGTTCCTAAGGCCATCATTAGTGATCAAGGATCATATTTTTGCAACCGTAAAATGGAGTCCCTTCTTAAAAAATATGGAGTTATGCATAAGGTTTCAACACCTTATCACCCCCAAACAAATGAGCAAGCTGAAGTGTCCAATCGGGAATTAAAAATGATCCTTCAAAAAATAGTACAACCAACTAGGAAAGATTGGAGCAAAAGGTTAGAAGATGCTCTTTGGGCTTATAGAACAGCTTATAAAACACCTATTGGAATGTCACCCTATAGGATTGTTTTTGAAAAATCATGTCACTTAGCTGTAGAAATTGAGCATAAAGCTTATTGGGCAGTAAAACAATGTAACTTGGACTGAAATGAGGTCGGTAAAGAAAGAAAACTCTAACTACAGGAACTGGAAGAAATTCGTTTGGAAGCTTATGAAAGTTCTAAAACCTATAAAGAAAAAGCCAAATCCTTTCACAACAAACAGGTCTTGAGAAAAAACTTTTTCATTGGACAAAAAGTTTTATTATACAATTCATGTCTAAAGCTTATATCTGGTAAGCTTCGCTCTAAATGGGCAGGCCCATTTGAAATAACTAATATCTTTCCTTATGGTGTGATTGAAATTTTAGATAAAGCGACAAACAAGGTTTTCAAGGTAACTGGGCACCGACTTAAACCTTTCTTTCAAGGGTTCCAAGAGAACATAGATATGGAGGTGTATTTGTGTGATGCCTGATATTTTGACTAATTTTTCCTAATAACAATATTTATAAAAAAAATAAAAAAATAAAAAAATAAAAAAATGGATATCAATTAATTACATTATCATTTTTTCGGTGCTAACACTTGTCTCAATCATTATTACTATTATTGTTTTGGCATTATTATCATTTTCTTGTAGTAGTTAAAAGGTCATCGTCAGGCTCGTGACGTTAAACAAGCACTTGATAGAAGGCAACCTATCACCTTTTCACCTTCTTCATCTCTACTATTCTCTATAACCTCGTTTTCTATTCTCTCTTTTCTAAACAGCTACAACTTCAAAGTAATCTAACAATGGAACAAACCCTTGCAAAACTTAAGGAAAGATTTCCTACACTTCCACGTGATGTGGTTGTAAAAATTTACAAAGCTCGAGTTCAAAGGTTAAAACTACTCATATTTTGGCATTCCAGAGGATGTTCCTTGGCTTATTGAAGCAAAGGTACGTCTTTATGGTGAATTACACAAATCTTATATAAAACATTTGCTAGGTATAGGACGTAGTTCTTATTCTAAAAAATGAAGAGCTAAGAGGATGGGAGTTTGCCATAAGTGTGCAAGATGAAACTGTAATACACGTTGTAGAAACCCTGGAATGGTATCTATAAATCAGGAGGACAAAATTAAATTTATAAAGGATGGACTGAGTAAAGAGTGCAACTTGGATAACTTAATCCAAAACTCTTGAGACGCATCCATGTGGAATTGTTCAAGAAGTCCTTCTGAAATTATATGATCTATTCATTCAACAAAAAGAAAACTATAGCCTTGGGAATCTGGCGTTAAACGACCCTGTTTGTAAGTTTATAAGAAAACTGGATGGGTAGCAAAAACCTCGACTCATAGAAGGCGTTTAAGCCGTTACTAGATGTAAAACCAGAGGAAGATGTGAGCCACAATCATAACTACTATACATATTTACTGTTGTTTTCAATGTTTTACTTTTCTGAATTCACTTTGACTTTTAAAATTACCTGTTTTTATTTTCTTCAATCATGTCTTTTCAAATTTCTTCAGTACCGTCATTTATTTTTATATGATAATAATTGTGTAAACTTTTTATCTTTTATCAATTATTTCATCTCAGTTTTCATCTATATAAAGGTGCATAACTCTATATAGAAAACACAAAAAAAGATGAAAAAAATCAAATCCATTTGTGTGTTTGGTGGATCCAACAATGGTAATTGTAAGGAGTGCCTAATAGCAGCTACTAAGTTGGGAAAACTATTAGCTGTGAAAGAAATAAAGGTCTTGTATAGAGAAGGAGTACAAGGTTTGAGAGGCTCCATGGCACTATCTGCACTAGTTGAAGGAAGCAACGTCTCTAGTATCATCCTACAACATGTTGGTATTACACCAGCTATTGCTGTAGGAACTGAGGTAAAAGTTACAAGCATCCATCAACGAATGGCTCGTATGGTTATAGGTGCTGAAGCCTTTATTGCACTTCCTAGAGGTTTTGGTATTTTTGAGGAAATATTTTGCATTGCATCATGGTGTAGCATGAACCTTCATAAAAAGTCATTAGGATTGTTAAATATTAATGGTTTTTATGACAGTTTGTTAATGATTTTAGATAAAGCTGTGGAACAGGGCCTTATAACTCAAGATGATCGATTATTCATTCATGCTTCTTCAAATGCAGATGAATTGATTGATATTTTACAGAGCTTTTTACCCCAACCTCAACCCCTCTTAAAGCAAGATAAGGATCACACACACAAGCGCAAGAATCCAGAACCAGACACCACCCTTCGGTTATAACTTCTTTCTCACCTTTATCTATATTAAAAAATAAAAAAATAAAAAGAAAAAAAGAAAAAAAAGAAAAAAAAGACTATGGAAATCATATAATACACTGAGGACAATGTCTTGAATAAGTGTGGGGGGTCTGAGTTATATATATATTCTATTATTTTTTTGTGAGGGATAGACAGAGTAAAGATTAATTTGGGAAAGTTGCATCTAAAATCATAAAGATGCATCTTTGAGAACCAAAGTCTTGAGACGTATCCTTCACTATATAGTTTCAGTATCACTTTTGTTTAATTTTTTTATTTTAAAATAAAAAAATAAATTTTTTTTGTCATGAGTACTTTTGTTGGGATGGGCTGAGTAAAGAGTCCAAACTCTTGAGACGCATCCTCATAACACATCTCACTTGGATAACCACAATCGTTTCACCTTCTTTATCAATTTTTTTAAAAAAACAAAAAAACACACACACACATATAGCCACTATCTTTACTTTAGTGTTAGGTATCCTTTGCCTTTACCTTCACCAGAATCATTTCCATTCGACATCAACCATTCTGCAACCATAAACATCATCTTCATCATTCTCTAGCCGCCACACTTTGCCTTCATCCTTTTCTTTCAGATCGGAGCCACACCTCACCACTAGTCAATCATCAGGTTCTTTATTTTCTCTTAATGGATGATATAGCAGAGTCTTTCTATAGGCATATGAATGAATTAAGATGTATGTTATTGCTCTTGATGCTACTCATAGTTGTGTTGATGATGTTTTTCTTTTGGGTTCTAACACAAGTCCCATGAAACTGGATTGTATGACATAATCAAATTGTTCAGTTATACTAACCATTTCACATGTAATTGAACTGATCAATTTGTTGTAGGTATCTTCGTTACTAAGCGCCCTTAAAAAAAGTACAGAGCAAGAAGCATAAGGAACCGGATCTTGACACCAATATTTGGTTATGATTTATTTTTCCTTCTTTGTTTCTTATTCAAAAAAGAATCATCATTTCCAGTTTTTCATTTTAAATTCTACATACTTTTCACTGATTTTTTTTTAATTTGTCTGAGTAATGAGTAATTACATCACCCTTGTCCAATATTTCATAACATGTTATGAATAATTTCCTTGCATATTAATTTAATAAGTTGTCTGTGAAGATCAAATTGTATATGAATTGTGATAGATTGACCACCCTCGGTGAGATTTTGAGCTTAATTGGATGGACCAGATTATGCCATCTTTCTTTTATTTTTGATTGACCCTTATTTATTAGTATTCTAGAACTTGACTTGTTTCTTTTTGATGTATTATGTTCCATATGCATGCTTTGATGTGATTAAGGCCATTTTTGTTTTTACCAAACACTAGCCATATGCCTTACCTTACATATTTTCCATTGTTACCCACGTTGAGCCTATATCCATTTCTTGATTCAGCCACATAATTAGCCAATAGCCCTAAAAAAAACATGATCACCTTTGCTTAGGAATTGATTAGGAGTTTTGGAATTACTATGAATAAAGATTCTTGATAATTATGGAAATGTAACCAAGATATATATGTTGTTGTTTCATTGTTCAAAAAGAAAGTAAAAAAAGGAAATGTTAAAAAAGAAGAAGAAAAAGAAGAAGTGGTGAATATATGTATAAAAATAATCAGGAGGATTTATTCTCCTATTTTATCCTCCATCATGTTTCATTTTACTAAGTATTGAGTTTCAAAATGAACTTCCACAATCACTGAATCACTTACTCCATTGCTCTTTTTCAACCCTAAGTTTAGCTATACTATTTTATTTTATCCACCCTATATCACCTTGGCCCCATTACAACCTTAATAAAGTCCTTTTGATCTCTGCATGCATATGTGTTCAAATATGAAAATTAGAAATTTGTCAAGCCTATGGTAGTGCTAATTTATTTGGGTGATTTCTGAGAGTATACACAAACCTAAATAATTAAGATATAGAGAGCATGAAGAGAACATCTATCACATTTTCATCCACTCTTTGATTTGACCACTCAATTTATGTAACTAGTATGTAATACTTCTTATTCATACTTATCATGACTTCTTGATATAAAGGATGATGTGTATTACTTATTATTTTAGACTTCAAAAAAAAAGTCAAAAATCAATTTTTAAAAAAAAAACTTTTTCTGTTGTTTCTCATTTTAGTTTTTGCTTTGGTTTTGTCCTGGAGTGCAAAAGCTTAAATGTGGGGGAATTTGATAAATCAATTTTAATACACTTCTTATAGTTTTACACTTGGGGTTTATTATATAATTACTATGTTTAATAATAGTATTTTAATTAAGTTTTATGTTGTTTAGTTAAATTGAAGTACTATGTATATATGGTTCAATTTTCATTTTGGTATGTATCTTGAGTATCTTGCCTTGTTTTGGCCATAACTTGGGCTTTTGTGATCCCAATGGGCTAATCTTGGAGCCCATGGAAAGCTAAGATAGAGGCCTACATCATGATGATCAGATTAGGTTATTTTGCATCCTAAAAAATGAAGAAATGGAGCTTGAATCAATCAGCCCTCATGTGTCCTACCAACATTGACATAGTTCACCAAAATACACTTATCTGGAGCTGTAGATTTCCAAATGACCTTATTCTTGTGCCAAATTCTCAATAAGACAGAGCTCTACAACTTTTATGTTAAACGTTTTGCAAAATTCGGCCATCTAGATGGTCATATTTGACTCGCAATGTGGAGAAGATAAAGGGGAGAATGAATTTCAACACCTACCATTATCTTCTTTTGAATTATTGTAATTTCAAGCCCACCAATGTTGAAAAATGCATTAATAATCAAAAAATGAATGTATAGTATCATGATATCTTGCCTATAAATAGATGCTTGAAGTTGTAAGAAAGATACACAAGAGATACATAAGAAATACATGCTTTAGTTTTCATTACATTTCTATATCTTTGCTTTAGTTTCTTAAATTTTAGTTCTTTCTCTTGCTTTATTTCTTTGTTCTATATTCCATCCCTCAAGTTATGGTTTTTATTTCCCTTCCTCAATATCAAGTAAGTTAATTTAATTATTTGTTATTTACTTTTATAATTAAAGTTATAGTTAATTTAATATTAGCTTTCATTGTTAAAAATTATCATGGAAGCTTAATCTTTTAAAATAAACTCAAGGAATTTAATTTTTCTTTATGTTAACTTTGAGTTCTTGCTCTTAATATTTTGATTGAAGATAATTACTTTTCTTTGTTTCTCAAACACTTATGATGGTAGATTATTTAAGTGTATAACCGATTGGTATATAATTAAATAATCTATAATCTAAACTGATGTTGGTTGGTTAATCAATAATCAATTTGAGAATAAAGATTAAGTCACTAAATAAGAGATTTATATTTAGTTTCTTAACTCAATCAAATTATGGTTTTAAAGTTATTTTAGTAATTAATAAGAATATATCAATTGATTATTCTTATTAGTTCATTAATTCAATTCTAGAAGATTTTCTAGAATATAATCATTTAGGGATTCCAAATCATTCAAGGTTGAGAAATTAATTATACTTAATCATATTTATGATCAATGATTAGTTAACTAAAGATTTATTAATTCCTTGGGTTGGTTGTTTCTAAATTTGATTATTCTTACTCATAAATTTACTTTTTGTACTATTATATAATTACTTAATTTTCCTTTCAATCTCAACACAAACCCCCTTTGTTATAACTAAATTGAGTGTAACTAATTGAACTAAGGTCCTCGAGAGACGACTAAGGTTGTTCACCTTATACTATATTAATTTAATTTTTTATTTGACCCGACAATGACAGCGTGTCAAGCATCATGCAAACATTACCTTTCTCGCTAATGTCTTGAAGATTAACCCAGAATTGTTAAGAAATACACAACAGAATAGAAATCACACCCTAGGTTTCGCCCAAGAGTATTTTAAGAAATATATGCACATTCTGGCTGAAAATAGAGATTGGGAAGATTTTATGGACACTCTAGCAATCATGATTTACGGTGTGGTTTTGTTCCCCAACATTGACAACTACATTGATTATGATGTTATTGATGTTTTCCTCGCTCGCAAGCTCAAGTTCGAAAATCCCGTGACTGCTATCTTGGCAATCATCTATTGTACTACGAATTTTTGCCATACCCAAGGGGGGAAGAGAGTTCTTTATTGTCTGCCTACATTATACGTATGGCTTACATCTCACATCTTCAACCAAGTCGGCAAAGTTAAGTGTCATGTTTCTGACCTAAAGTTATGTCAATTGGTAACAAAGAATGAGCGCGAGTGGGCCAATCATTTAGTTGTGCTCACCGATGAGAAAGTAAGATGTTTCCCCCAATGGCTGGGAGTTGAGACGATCATTCACCACTATGGAAACTACCCAAATTTTCCTTTTATGGGTACTCAAGGGTGTATTAATTATCACCCCATCATAGCTAAGCGCCAGTTAGCCTACCCTTTTCTCCCGCCACCCGATGAAGAATCACTAACCCTCTTCGTCCACTACTACTCAAAAGGAGACTACATCTTTATCATTTGGGATATAGGAGATGCTTGGAAGAAGGTCCACAAGAAATGAAAAGAATTGGGTGTTAGAAGTCACACCGTGAGGGAAGAATATTATCAATGGATCCTGAATAGGGTCTCTATTGTCAAGCTACCATTCAAGAGTCCTTCCTCTCTCCCAACAAGCATACCTGCCCCCCCACTCGCCTTTAAAAATGAAGCGACCAAAGCAATGAAAGCTAAAATAGAGGAGCTAACTGCCAAAAATAAGAAGTTGGAGGAAGAATTGCTAAAGTCTTAATAAGAATGTGCCCTTCAGAAAAGAAAAAATCAAGAGAATAGGCAGACTATTGAGGAAGTTAGTAAGAAGTGGAAGTCCAAAATAGACCATATAAGAAAGTAGGATCAATGCCTCCGAGTAGCTAACTCACAGCTGAAGATGAAAAGCAGATAGAGAGACACCATGCTAGCAAAAAAACAACTTCTGAAGGATATGTTAACATAAGCCAAAGAAAATAAACAAAATGCTCTAGTGGAAAAGGAGCTCCTGCAGTCACAAATCAGCAGGATGGAGCGCCAACTTAATAAGGTGGTAGAGGCTTTCTAGTAAGAAATAAACGGCAAGCGATGACATGCAATGGAAATGGAACAAGATTGTCGTGAGGCGGTACATATGATGGAGGCCGAGATGGCACGACAAGAAGAAATCACCCATTCATGGCTTTTCTCCAACCTGGCACATTTGACCAATGGAGCTCCAGGGGACATCCCATCCTTGTTGAAGGAAACCTGAGAAATGGCGAACCCTCTTACTACCCCCAAGGAAACTATAACCTTTTTGGATTATTATAAGGGCTAGATTAGTAAGATTGCTTGAGCTAGGAATGGCTGACTAATTTCCTGTATTTGTAATGAACGTTTATGACAGTAATGAATTTTGTGGTATCTCGGAATGAATAATTCTTTTGCATCCACGTTTATCCCATATTAATTTCCATTTTCACTCTACTTAGAAATTTTGAACAAGATGTTCTGAAGAGCAATCAAGGGATGCTCATCAAGACTCGCGATCGCTTCACACGCTATTTTATTTTAATGCATTTTACAATTTTGTTGTTCTGTTTCTTTTCATTTTTTCCTGATATATTTTTGTTTTAACAAAAGACACCATAGAGAAACACCCTTACAGAACCTGACTCCAAAAGAGACTCATGGCCAAAATGGAACACGTGGACAAAGATCTTAGGAACGAGGTTAACGAGCTAAGAGAGCAAGTAGTAGAATTGACGAAGCTCTTAGAAAAAAGGATCACTGAAGGGGGCACGTCTATAGGTAATGAGGAGCAACCGTCTACCCCTCTATATACCCTAGGTTTTAGTCTAACTCAGTCCCAAGCTGCAAATCCCATGACAGCATCTTTCACCATCAACATCGGGAAACCTAACCAAGTCGTTGATCCCTAACCACCCTATGGTATGCCTTATAGTTATGCACTGCAATGCACCTTCGTTGGCAAGGATGGCAACCCTCTGCCTTTCTCACCTTACAACCTACCCCCAGGGTACTCTCCTCTATTTCTCACCAATCCATAAAATAGTAATGATCAGCAAACAGTGAATCCCCATGCTTCGAACCCTGCCCAGCCAACAAGGATTATAGAAGGTGTGGAAGGCCTTGGCGTAACTGATGCTTCTGAACTCTGCCTGGTTCCAGATGTTATTATCCTACCAAAGTTCAAAATGCCAGATTTTGATAAGTACTAGGGAATGACTTGCCCATGAAATTATCTGACGATGTATTGTTAGAAGATAGCCTCCCATGCCTCTGATGACAAGCTGCTAATACACTGTTTTCAAGACAGCCTAGCTAGAGTTGCGCTGACCTGGTACACTCACTTGGAGCGTACTCGCATCCGCTGCTGGAAGGACCTCACAAATGCCTTCCTTAAGTAGTATAAGTATAATCTAGACATGGCACCTGACAAAATACAACTTTAGAATATGACAAAAAAGTATAGTGAGATAGTTGCATAGGTTGACCCCCTTTCTCTAAGAAGAAAGTGGTTGCGATGTTTATTGACATACTCCAGTCCCTTTTCTACGATAGGATGATTGGCAGTGTTTCATCCAACTTCTCCGACATTGTAATTATTAGAGAAAGAATAGAAAGTAGATTAAGGACGGAGAAGATTGCCCAAGGCCCGTCTAGGGCACCTGCTACAAGAAAACCTACGCTAGGAGATGAAAGGAGAAGAGATGGGGAAACCAACTTCTTCTCTTATGACCAGAGGAGGGCCCAACAGAGACCATTCACCCTTGCTGTTTTTCAACCTACCAATCTTTTTCCTCATGCACCATACCCATATATGGTTGCCGCCACCCATAACCAGACCCCTTATCCTGCCTTACCACAATCCCACTTTTGTCCACCTATCACTAGAGCACCCAAATCCCCAACTAATGCCATACCATCCTCCATAGTAGTGGATCCAACCCTCTACCTCTAACCAAAACCAAAGGAAACCTAATAGTGAACGTACCTCTGTCCAATTTGATCTGATTCCCATGACATACACTAAAATTTTACATCACTTTATTTATAATTCCCTCGTAGTCCATGTCTTTCCAAACCCTTGGAATCCTCATACCCTAAGGGATATAATCCAAATACTTGATGTGATTATCATGCTGGGGTGTTTGGGCACTCCACTGAAAATTGTATGGCCTTGAAATATAAAGTGCGAGATCTGATCAAAGCCAAATGATTGAATTTTCAAGAGGGCAATCCAAATGTGGACACAAATCCCTTACCCAATCATTGGAGTTCAGGGGTTAACGTTGTGGAAGAGGACGAGGAATATGTGATAAATGTCTACCGTTGAAGTTTATTCATGCCTAGTTGTTCAGGAGAGGTTTGATGGGAGAACCTTGGGACCATGAGAGCAACGATGAGCAGACTACGAGTCACCAGAGTTTCCGTAACGTCCTTCAGCGACTCATGAATAGTTATATTCTACAAGTCTGCAAGCACCACGAGGGTGATGTAAATATGGTTCAGGGGCAGTCGAAGATGTAGGCCCCTAAGCCGTTAGTGATTTATTACACCAACAACCCTTTAACAACTATGAATTCTATGCATCAGTCAGTCACTATTCAAACACCTACCCCTTTGTGTTCAAAGATTATCGTGTTGTTCCATGGAAATATGATATGGATGTAATCGCTAAAAGCTCATAAATAAGGGACCCATCTTCGTCTGCCATAACAAATATATCAGGGGTAGGAGGGGTGACTCAGAGCGATCAAGTTTATGCCCCATCAGAGTTTAGAAAGGATCCAAGCCCCAGGAAAGCCAAGGCGGGAGAGGAGAGGAGTAATGTTGAAGTCAAGAAGATCGTGACTGATGAAGAGGCCTGTGAATTTCTTAAGTTCATTCGTCAGAGTGAATATCAGGTCATTGACCAACTGAATTTCCCTTTTATCACTTCTATTGAATTTTGAACCCCACCGAAAGATTTGGATGAAAGTCCTTAATGAGGCCCATGTAACCCTAAGCATTTCTGTTGATAAACTCCAAGGAATAGTGAGTCATATCATTGCTGACAACTACCTGACATTCATGGATGACGAGATACCTATGGACAGAATGAGACATAATAAAGCCCTCTACATCTCAGTTAAGTGCCGAGATCACATTTTGGCAAAGGTGCTCGTTGACAATGATTTGTCTTTAAACGTCCTACCCAAGTCCACTCTGGTTAAGCCACCATTCAATGGGACCCATATGAAACCAAGTACCATGGTAGTAAGAGCGTTTGATGGCACTAGGAGAGAAATTAAGCTCTTAATACAGGTCGGACCGTGCACATTCCAAGTCCTTTTCCAGGTTATAGATATCACGCCAGCTTATAGTGGTTCATTGGGCCGACCGTCGATCCACTCCACGGGGTAGTTCCTTCTACTTTACACCAAAAGTTGAAATTTATCATTGATAATAAGCTAATAATTGTTTCTACTGAGGAGAACCTCTTGGTCAGCAAATCCCTATCTACCCCCTATGTCGAGGCTATAGAGGAGGCCCTTGAGACTTCCTTTCAGGCATTGGAAATTGCTAATGCCACTTATGTTGGGGAAGGGGCAGCAATGGTAAAAGCCCATGTACCAAATACATCCTTGATGATGGCTAAGATGATGCTGCAAAAAAAGGTATCAGCCTGGAAAAGGTTTAGGGTATAACCTAAAAGGAAGATTAGAATTAGTGCACCTGCTAGAGAACAAGGAAGGGTATCGTTTGGGATACCAACCCTCAACAGCTGACAGAAAGAGTATCACAGAGGAAAAGATGGAGAAAAGAATGACCCGTTTAGAAGGTCGTGAGCCTCGTACTGCAAGAGCCCCCTATATGACCTCTAGTAGAGCTTTCAGAGCGTGGGTCTAGTACCTCCTGTGTTAGCCAAGGCCTCGATACTCAAGAGGGGGGGTGAATTGAGTATTTCAAATTTTCGCGCGGAATCCCTTTCAAATCGGTTAGTAATACACAAATGATGCAATATAAAAGATGTAATAATTATGAAGCACATTTCATACTAAAACATATTGAGTTGAATGGACTATATTCAAGAATTGATTTGATGAACAAGGCAAGTTATTAGCTTAGGCAATTCTTGAAACACTTAACATGCTATAATTAATTTCAACATAAGTATAACTTGAACAACTTCTAACAAATTAATTAAGCATGATAGTTTTACCAATTTGTTAACACCAATATTTTTCTTCCTCAATAATTAAATCCAACAATGTTTAAGTCAATTGATTCAAGGATTTAATATTACCAAACCATCAAATATTCTAGGCATGCAAATCAAGTTCACAATAATAAAGAGTTTAAGGGAAGAGAGAATTTGCAAACCGATATAACGAGTTCCACCAACCCGGTGTACGTCTCGCCTTCAAGCAACCCACTTGAAGGATTTCCACTATTGGAGATTAGAGATACACACTTTGAGCAATTGCGGCTTCCTAGTGTCCCACACTCAAGAACCCAATCCTCACAAGTACAAGGGCACCCCACCCAATCTCTCAATCTCACAATTACAAGGTTGAACCCTCAATCCAAACCTCTAAGGGATTTTGGTGTTTTAATGGTTACAATGATAACTCTCTCACTAGAGTGGATACACAATTTAAAGCTCATACAAAAGTAGTAACTCTCAAAGAGAGGATATACAAATTTAGCTCACACAAATATTTTCTCTCTAACTCTTAAATAACTCACTAAGAGAATATACCAATGTAGAATAAGAGAGAATGAGTAGAAGAGCAAGATAATGGAGGAGGAAGAAACCAATGGAATTGCTTCAATGGTTTGGGACATCTTGCAAGTGCAATTCCTTCTCCTATTTATAGGACTTCAAGAGCATGGCATGTTCAAATTTGAATTCCTCCATCACATGGCTTTGCATTATTTAATTCCTCCATCACATGGCTTTGCATTATTTAATTCCTTGGAATCTTGAAAAGTTAGGCATGCTTGTCTCAATTCAAATTGCATTCCATTTCCAATGAGACATATGCATGTGGAGAGGGACAAAGTGTGAAGCATTGTCTTGGATCTTCCAATTTGTGTTGTACAATGTTTCTATTCAAATTTAAATGATTCCAGCGTGCATTTTGGGTCTGTTGCAGCTCATGAATCGATTCTTTGTTGTATGAATCGATTCAGAAAGGTAAATAACACATCCTGGTCATTAATAACACGCATGAATCGATTCTTAACAAGGATGAATCGATTCAATCACCTGAAAAGTGGATCCTGGCCATTTTATAACGCATGAATCGATTCAATGGAGGAGGGAATCGATTCAACCATTTGTTTTGCATATCCTGGGGCATTCTGTACGCATGAATCGATTCATATGGCTATGCATGGCTATGTGAATTGATTCAATTACCTGATTCATGCATTTTGGCACTTTGTTTCACTCTTTTTGATATTTGTTCAATCATGGCTTTAATCCTTTGATCCTTAGGCACTTTGTTGATCATTTTCCATTTGATTTAAGCCACTTAAAATGCCTTGAACCATTCTTTCAAATTCTATCATCAAACATAATTAATTTATCCATAAATATATATATGTTTGATCTGGATCCTCCATTTGTTGTGTCATTATCAAAACCTACATCAACATAAAAATACATTCTCCCCCTTTTTGATGATGACAACAAATGCTTGTCTCTTGGGGTGTTAGTATCATAACAATTCATACATATTGCAAGAAAGACTCCCCCTATCATATATAATTTGATACCACATGTTGATGAAATCATAGGCACAAGTTAAGAAGAGAATATTAAGGATAAAAGATCTCTCCCCTTTAATAAGGTCTCTCCTCTTTAATATATGGTTTCTCCCCCTTAATATATGTTCTCTCCTTCTTAGTTATCTCCCTTTAATCATACAATACTTTAAGTATTTCTCACCTTTTACAAGATATTTTTATAAATTCTTCCCCTTTCTTATAGATATATCTCTCCCCCTTTAAGAATATGTATTTCTCTCCCCCTTTGGCATCATCAAAAACTTTCCTTATGATAAAACATTAGTCATAGTAATAACATTTTATCCTTTTTACTAATCTTTCCACTAATCTCTCCCCCTTTGGCATCATCAAAAAGATCATCATCTTAATTATATTCTATGCCATCAACATATAAACTCATGTATTTGAATTAGAGAGATTTAGAGCAAGAAAAACTCATAACATGATCAAGGATATATGCCAATTTTATGCATTTAGAGTCAATAATCAATCACATAATTCATTTATCAAGTAAACATATAATTGATTGCTAACTCATTTTCAATCATGTAATTGATATTACTTTCAAGTATGGTAAGCGTCACATGATTTTTTCCAAATAAGCACACATGTCATAAGTACATAATCTTCTCCTTTTTGGCATTATCAAACACACAAGGATTTTTCCAAGTAAGCATATAGGAGAATACAATTGTAAACATAAATGCCATAGACATAAACATAAAGAGGTAAAATGATGGATATTCATTCATGTGTATGCTCCCCCTTACTATTGTAATTGATGTCACTTTTAAAAACATATACCACTTATTAACATGTGAAATCAATTTGATGAAGTTTGATACCAATTGTTGAACACATGTCATGCATTTAATAGATACTAATTGTTGAAAGATATACCAATTGTTAAAAGATCATAATGTATCATGCAAGATATATCTCCTCCTTAGTCATTTAATAAATACTAAGATGTCATTGATATTTTCTCCCCCTTTCACATATATTTTGATACTAATTGTTATGAACCCAATTACACCAATTTGATTAAGTCTAATACCACTTATGAGTCACTTCAATCAAGTTTAGCACCAAATATTATTAACACATGTAATTGAATACCAATTGTAATTGAATACCAATTGTTAAGCTAATTGATGTAATTCTTAAGCTAATTGATACCAATTGTTCATGTTGGTCTATTTAGCGAGTTTGATACCATTTGTTTATTTCTTAAGCACATGATCACCTTTGAATAGATACCACTTATGCAATGAATAAATATCACTCAAAAGTTAGATACCAATTGTATATAAAATTCACTAGTCAATCTTCAATCAAAGTGGTAATCATAGAAGAATTTTCAACAATATGCACTTAAATGTAGGTATCATAGCAATGGTAGAATGATTAATACAACTTGTTTGCTTACTCATGCATTTGTATTGTAACACATGCCAATATATCTATATGATTTTTCTCATGACCCTTTTTGTGTCAAACATTCTTTTCTTGATCAACAACATTTATTTCTTATTCATTGTCCATGCCATTTGTTGCTAGTATCTAGTCATGATATCACTAGATGGATTTGCCAATTTAAGCTCTTGATATCAATTATAAACATTTAAGCATATTATCACAAGATCATTCAAGCATACATCATAATGTTGTTCAAACATTCTTTTCAATCTTAATGATGTATTTATTCAAATTTCTTGTCACATTCAAGATCATGCATCATTAAACATATATGTCACTCAAGATAGATGCCAATTTGCTCAAGCATGGTGTACCAAGGAAGGTCATGTCATGTATTATAATGCATTTTCTCTTAATGTACCATGTATTATCACATATCATGCATTGTCATTTACCATATTTCTAGTCATGAAATTAAAGTCTAGGCATAGAGCATACATACTTTCTCCTTAGGCATTATCAAAACCAACATATAATTGCATTGAAAATATTTTGCCTAAGCTTGTCAACTTTGTAAAGCATAACATAGTTCTAACTCAAAGCAACTTTAAGGTATGTCATAATCAACTTGTCATAACATTTTCTTGATATGAAGTTCAATGCCACTTGTTATGAAAAGATACTTGCTTGTTAGGAAAAATAATATATCACTTGTATACAACATATGTATTTATCATCAAAGCATAGTGACAAGTATATAATCAAGAATATGTCCTCATGATCTCTTCCTCTTACTAATTCAATTGATACCATTGTTAAAGGAATATGTTTGTTATTTAGATACCACTTGTTAACTAACATACTTCTTGTTCAATAAATGATACATCATCAAGAATTCATGTTCAATCAAAAGTTCATATCATTAAGAATTCATACATTATCAAGAGTTCATAATGCATACATCATCCAAATTTATTCATCAAGAGTTCATGCATCATTTTGAATCTAAGCATCAAGATTTAGTATTTCAACATTTTCATGTCTCAATCCTTCCTAACACACATGGATGCAAACACTTTTATCTCAAGTTTTTCATGAAATTAAAACATGTTATTTAAGCAATCATGCACCAATCAAAATCATAAGGATATACATCATTGATCCTAAGATTTCAATTATTCATTTATCCATTTCAAAACTTTACACCTTTCATGTTCAAACTCAAATATATCAAATCAAAGTTTGATTTTCACACATCAAAATTCATTATTAACAAGTGTAGAATTATTTAGACATTTCTAAGGATTCTCAATAAATTATCAACCAAGTCCATAGATATTTAAACATAATTAAGCATACAAAATACATAGTCAACATGATATTTAATCAACTAGAGTAAGGATCCGATCGTACCTTGTAGTTGTGTAAAGCCTTACGTTCTTATCCTTTTCATCCCTTGTTCTTTTAGATGAATATTGTGTATCTTGATTCCTTGGTAATTCGTCAATGAGAAATTGCCGATTGAAATATCCCTACAAAGTTTAAGGTTTTTGTGGTACCCTTTTAAAAGTTGGGTCCTTTCTTGTTAGTTTAGGATTTCAAATTTGTTTTTGGAATCCATACCTTTCTTGTACACTTTTGACGGGATTTCTTTATAAAGCAATTAGAAGATATATGACCATATATTCCACAATAAAAACATGTTGCATCCAAAGAGTAAGTCATAGTAGAATTGTAATAGTTCTTATTATGTTCTAAATGATTCCTTTTAAAACAATTAGGCAATGAGTTCTCTTTTCTTTCATGGTTTGTGCATCTAAGAGAGGATTTGAAATTTTCTTTGTAGGATGCACAAGGGTTCTTGTAATGAACTATTTTTCTTCTTTCAAGTGTATGCTTTTGATCTTCAAGAGGTGCACTTAGATTCTTTTGACTACTTGTAAGCTTACTAAGTGCTTCTTTTAGTTCTTTATTCTCTTTTTCAAGAAGCATACATTTATCAATAAGCACACAATCATTATTATCATTACAAGTTCTAAGAGATACATTTGAAGCTACTAATTCATCATTTTGAACTCTAAGATATTCTTTTTCTATGTGAACATCATGCAATTCTTTTTCAAGAGTCAAAATGGTTTGTTTAGAGCATGCATATTTCTTTGATAACAAGACAAATTTTTCATGCAATTCTTCAAATGCTTCTAATAATTCATCCTTATCAATTTCATCATCATTATCATCACTAAAAGCATTTAAAGAGCATACCTCATCATCTTGAGAGTGCTTTGTCATTAGGCATGCAATTTCTTCTTCCGTTTCATTTGTCTCTTTCTCTAGACTTCTTTCGGATTCTTCATCTTGACTAGAAAGAGTACTAATTCTTGCATCTTTATCATCATTAGTATTTCCATAAATTGTTTCAAGAGTTTCCCACATTTCTTTAGCATTGTTACAAGTAATAACTCTAGAAACATCATTAGGTTCTAATGCTAATGTGATAAGAATTTTAGCTCTAAGATTAAATTGTACCTTTCTTTCTTCTTCCTTAGTCCATAAGTTCATGGGCTTCATACATTCTATATTATCAACAATGTATTTAGGAATGAAAGGACCAAATTGAATAGCATTCCATACCTTGATGTCATAGGCTTGGATAAAGATTTTCAACCTTTCTTTCCAAATAACAAAGTTTTTACCATTGAAGATTGGTGGTCTATTTAGTGTACCATTTTCCGGAAATGCATCATAGGATGTAGAGGCCATCTTGATCTCTTGAAGCGGTTAAGCTTGATCTTCCAAGAGTCAAGCTCTGATACCAATTGTTAGCCAAGGCCTCGATACTCAAGAGGGGGGGTGAATTGAGTATTTCAAATTTTCGCGCGGAATCCCTTTCAAATCGGTTAGTAATACACAAATGATGCAATATAAAAGATGTAATAATTATGAAGCACATTTCATACTAAAACATATTGAGTTGAATGGACTATATTCAAGAATTGATTTGATGAACAAGGCAAGTTATTAGCTTAGGCAATTCTTGAAACACTTAACATGCTATAATTAATTTCAACATAAGTATAACTTGAACAACTTCTAACAAATTAATTAAGCATGATAGTTTTACCAATTTGTTAACACCAATATTTTTCTTCCTCAATAATTAAATCCAACAATGTTTAAGTCAATTGATTCAAGGATTTAATATTACCAAACCATCAAATATTCTAGGCATGCAAATCAAGTTCACAATAATAAAGAGTTTAAGGGAAGAGAGAATTTGCAAACCGATATAACGAGTTCCACCAACCCGGTGTACGTCTCGCCTTCAAGCAACCCACTTGAAGGATTTCCACTATTGGAGATTAGAGATACACACTTTGAGCAATTGCGGCTTCCTAGTGTCCCACACTCAAGAACCCAATCCTCACAAGTACAAGGGCACCCCACCCAATCTCTCAATCTCACAATTACAAGGTTGAACCCTCAATCCAAACCTCTAAGGGATTTTGGTGTTTTAATGGTTACAATGATAACTCTCTCACTAGAGTGGATACACAATTTAAAGCTCATACAAAAGTAGTAACTCTCAAAGAGAGGATATACAAATTTAGCTCACACAAATATTTTCTCTCTAACTCTTAAATAACTCACTAAGAGAATATACCAATGTAGAATAAGAGAGAATGAGTAGAAGAGCAAGATAATGGAGGAGGAAGAAACCAATGGAATTGCTTCAATGGTTTGGGACATCTTGCAAGTGCAATTCCTTCTCCTATTTATAGGACTTCAAGAGCATGGCATGTTCAAATTTGAATTCCTCCATCACATGGCTTTGCATTATTTAATTCCTCCATCACATGGCTTTGCATTATTTAATTCCTTGGAATCTTGAAAAGTTAGGCATGCTTGTCTCAATTCAAATTGCATTCCATTTCCAATGAGACATATGCATGTGGAGAGGGACAAAGTGTGAAGCATTGTCTTGGATCTTCCAATTTGTGTTGTACAATGTTTCTATTCAAATTTAAATGATTCCAGCGTGCATTTTGGGTCTGTTGCAGCTCATGAATCGATTCTTTGTTGTATGAATCGATTCAGAAAGGTAAATAACACATCCTGGTCATTAATAACACGCATGAATCGATTCTTAACAAGGATGAATCGATTCAATCACCTGAAAAGTGGATCCTGGCCATTTTATAACGCATGAATCGATTCAATGGAGGAGGGAATCGATTCAACCATTTGTTTTGCATATCCTGGGGCATTCTGTACGCATGAATCGATTCATATGGCTATGCATGGCTATGTGAATTGATTCAATTACCTGATTCATGCATTTTGGCACTTTGTTTCACTCTTTTTGATATTTGTTCAATCATGGCTTTAATCCTTTGATCCTTAGGCACTTTGTTGATCATTTTCCATTTGATTTAAGCCACTTAAAATGCCTTGAACCATTCTTTCAAATTCTATCATCAAACATAATTAATTTATCCATAAATATATATATGTTTGATCTGGATCCTCCATTTGTTGTGTCATTATCAAAACCTACATCAACATAAAAATACATCCTGATCAAGTGGCCGCCATTGAAGACAATCCCTATGAAGATGCAAGATTTGTGATTCTCTGTCCACCGAGTAAAGAGCTTTGTAACTATGAGGCCGTCGAGCTCTCCACGACGTTAAGTTTTTAATCAAAGTAATTTGTAGTACTTTAATGACTTGTTAACCGCATTGCTATGCCTAAGGCTTTGGGATGTTTTTGTAATAAGTGGAAAAACATGTTTTATCATTTTAAGTTTCTATCAATGAATGTGTGTTAAGTTTCAGTCTATTTTTTCTTGCCTTCTTTATCTCTACATTAATTCCCTTTTCCCTTTACTTGATTGTTTCCCTTTTTTCATTCACCGTAACAAACTAAATAAATACAGATTCAAAAATAACTCTCTCAAGAATAACGAGCTCGCAATCCCGTTTCACGACTTTGATTATATTGACAAAGAGTGTAAGGAAGCCTATGATCCTCCGCTTGAGTTAGTGAGGTTGTTAGAACAAGAAGCTAGGGAAATTCAACCCCAACAGGAGGTAGTTGAGACCATTAATTTGGGGGATGAGGAGGATAAGAAGGAATTCAAGATTGGCACTTTCTTGAGTAAGGAGAGAAGGGAAGAGTTGGTTAAGCTGTTGATAGAGTTTCGCGGCGTCTTTGCCTGGTCTTACCAAGATATATCCGACCTGGATACTAGCATTGTCGGGCACAAATTACCATTAAAGCCTGAGTCCCCCCTGGTAAAGCAGAAACTACGCCAAATGAAGCTAGAGATGCTCCTAAAGATCAAGGAGGAAGTTAAAAAGTAGTTTGATGTCGAGTTCCTAGTCGTGCCAAAGTACCCTCAGTGAGTAGAAAATATTATCCCTATTCTAAAGAAAGAGGGAAAAGTACATATGTGCATGGACTATCGAGATCTGAATAAAGATGATTTTCCTTTGCCACAAATCGATATCCTAGTTGATAACATCGCCCAACATTCTGTCTTCTTATTCTTGGATGGTTTCTCTAGGTACAACCAAATTAAGATGGCATCAGGGGACATGGAAAAGACTACGTTTATCACCCTGTGGGGCACCTTTTGTTACAAAGTAATATCCTTCGGTTTGAAGAATTCAGGGGTAACCTACCAAAGGGCGATGGTGACCCTCTTCCATGACATGATGCATAAGGAGATAGAAGTCTATGTGGACGATATCATTGCTAAATCCAAAACCGAGGAAGGACATATCATTGATCTATGAAAGCTTTTTGAATGGCCAAGGAAGTTTAGGCTTAGGTTGAACTCGGCGAAGTGTACCTTTAGCGCAAGGTCAGGAAAACTGCTAGGGTTCGTGGTAAGCGAAAGAGGGATAGAAGTTGATCCCGACAAGGTTAAGGTAATTCTTGAAATGCCTTCACCCCTACATAGAAAAGAAAGTCTGAGGATTCTTGGGAAGGTTGAATTACATTGCCTGGTTCATCTCACAACTAACAGCAACTTGTAAGCCGATCTTTAAGTTATTTTATAAGAACCAGCCGGGTCGATGGTATAAAGATTATCAGGCAGCTTTTAAAAGGATAAAGCAATACTTATAGGAGCCACCAATCTTGGTGCCTCCAACCCCCGCGAAGCCGTTAATCTTGTATCTGATTTTGTTGGATGAGTCCATAGGTTGTGTGTTGTGACAATATGATGAGACTCAAAAGAAAGATCAAGCTATTTACTACCTGAGCAAGAAGTTCACTGAGTGTGAAATAAGATATTCTGCTCTTAAACAAACCTGTTGCGTGTTAGCATGGGCAGCCCGATGTTTGAGGCAATATATGCTATGTCACACCACTTGGTTAGTTTCCAAAATGGACCAGGTCAAGTACATCTTCGACAAGCCCGCCTTAACTGGAAGGATCGCTCAGTGAAAGGTTTTGTTGATTGAGTACGACATAACACATCACTTAAAAGGCCATAAGAGGAAGTGGTTTAGCGGATTACTTGGCGCACTAGCCCGTTAGTGACTACCAACCCATGCAATTTGAGTTCCTAGATAAAGATATCTTGGCATTGTTTAATAAAGAGGATACCCGAAAAGACAGATAGATCATGAGGTTTGATGAAACTTCTAATGCATTGGGGCATGGAATAGGGGCCCTCCTGATTTCACCAGATAAAAAGTTCATCCTTGTTTACGTTGGGCTATGTTTTGACTATACTAATAATATCACTGAATATGAGGCATGCTCTTTGAGGATCCAACAGCACTAGAGGTAAGACTAAAGTTGTTAGAGGTATACAGGGATTCCACCTTGGTTATTCACCAATTGAAAGGCGAGTGGGAGACTAGGGACAACAAGTTAATTCCTTATCACGCTCACATCAAGGAGCTGATTAAAGAGTTCAACGATATCTCTTTGTACCATGTTCTCCGGGATGATAATCAAATGGATGACGCTTTGGCTACCCTTGCATCGATGTTTAATTTTAACAATGATTGTGATATTCCCCTCATTAAGATAGAGAAGCGCGACATGCCCGCATACTGGCAAGTAATAGAGGAGGAATCGGACAGAAAACCATGGTATCATGATATCAAAAGATATATCTAGAGTCAAGAATATCCTGAGGGTACCATAGAGAATGACAAAAGAACCCTAAGATGACTCACCATGGGTTTCTTCTTGAATGGTGATGTGCTTTACAAGAGGAATCATGACTCTATACTTCTTCATTGTGTCGACACCGTTGAGGTGAACAAGATCATGGAGGATGTTCATGAAGGATCCTTTGGAACCTACACTAATGGACACACTATGTTAAAGAAGATCTTGAGGGCCGGATACTACTGGATGACCATGGAAGCAGACTGCTTTGCTTATGTCTGGAAGTGTCAAAAGTGTTAGATATACACTGATAATATTAACGCACCCCGTCGTCCTTGAATGTCTTATCATCCTCGTAGCCCTTCTCAATGTGGGGCATGGATGTCATTAGGCCCATTGAGCCCAAAGCCTTGAATGGTCAACATTTTATTTTAGTATTCATTGATTATTTCACCAAGGGGGTAGAGGAAGCTTCATACGCAAATGTAACAAGAAACGTTATGGTCAAATTCATCAACCGAGAACCAATATACCGATACAGTTTACCAAAATAGATCATTACTGACAATGGCATGAATTTGAATAATAAGATGATGAAGGAACTCTACGAGAGCTTTAAAATTTGCCACCACAATTCCTTCTCTTATCGGCCTAAGATGAATGGAGCAATTGAGACGGCCAACAAGAACATCAAGAAGATTATGCAGAAGATGGTCGTAACTTATAGAGATTGGAGTAAAATGCTCTTTTTTACTCTTTACGTGTATCGCACCACAGCCCGAATGTCGACATGGGCAACCCCATTTTCTCTAGTATATGACATAGAAGCAGTCCTACCTTTCAAAGTGGAAATACCATCCCTTAGGGTAATCATGAAGGCAAAGTTGGAAGAAGTCGAATAGGTCCAAGCTCGACATGACCAACTAAACTTGATAGATAGGAAGAGACTAACCGCCCTTTGCCACGACCAGTTGTATTATAGGCGTATGAAAAGAACTTTTGAAAAGTAGGTACAACCCTGATAATTCGAAGAAGGAGACCTAGTCCTCAAGAAAATTTTTCTAATCCAAAAGGACAATCGGGGCATGTTGAACCCTAATTATGAGGGACCATATGTCGTAAAGAGAGCCTTTTTGGAGGAGCCTTGATACTCACCAACATGGACAACAAGGACTTACTGATGCCCGTAAATGCAGACGCGGTCAAGAAATACTTCACGTAGAAAAAGAACAAAAGAAAAAGAAAGAAAAGAAAAAGAAAAGGAAAAGTAAAAATGATGCTCGCTAGGTTGAAAACCTGAAAGGGCGGCCTAGGCAAAAGTTGGAGTGACCTAGTGAGTCGAAAACCTGAAAAGACGGCTCAAGCAAAAATTAGGGTCAAATATCTGGTGATAGGACCGAGTCTTCCTATGAAAACAATACGAGCCCAAACTAGGGCACGTGGATCATGGTTGAACTACCTTCTCAGAGGCAGAGTCAAAGGGTGAGCTTAAAGTCGTGAAGTGGGATAAAGATACGCGTTGTTCTTAAGGATTCACTTGAGGATCTGCAAGTCTTCCCTATTTCATCCGTTATCAACCTTTTGTATTTGACTCCACTTGTTTCTTTTGCTTTCCCTACTTTCCTTTCTCTATACCTACTTGAGATACATGAATAAAAGTTTAGCCTTTTCAATACATGTTTACATTGAGAGTTTCATTGATATAATAAAACATGTGTTTTTCCCTAATAAATAAAATGAGAAAGTAATAACTATTTAAAGCCATGAGGACAACACGCTCCTGTTACCCGATCTCACCTCAAGCAAGTATCATGAGGACTGAGCCAGATATGCGCTCTGAAGTTAGGGTAACCTCGTTCGTTCTGTTTCACTCATTAGTCATCTCAAGTTCCAAAGGCATCTCCTCAAATTTAATTTTTTTATCTTTGCACTGCTTATCCTTTTCTACAGGTTATCATAACAGACAGTCATGTTGAGCCTTAGTTCCTCGAGCGCCAAAGTTAGCACCTTTTAAGTTTCTGTTTCTTTATTGCCAAAGCCAACAACTTTTAAGTTTCTATTTTAAGTTTCTTTATTGCTAAAGTTGTTACCTTTTAATTTTCTCACTGGTAAAGTTGGCACCTCTTTAAATTTCCTTGTTGTCAAAGCTGATACTGCTTTTAAATTTTTTGATTGCCAAGTTGGCACCTCTTTAGCTTTTTATTGTACCTTTAAAGCTTTCTTATAGTCGAAGTTGGAACCTCTTTAAGCTTTTATTGCCAAGGATTAGCACTTTTAAATTTTCTTATTGCCAAAGTTGGCCCTATTTAAGTTTTCCTTATAGCCGAAGATGGCACCTCTTTAACCTTTTATCACCAAGGATTGGCACTTTTAAATTTTCTTATTGCCGAAGCTGGCATCATTTAAGTTTTCATGTACTCAAAGTTGGTACCTCTTTAAGTCTTTATCACTAAAGTGGGCACTTTTAAATTCCTCATTTGTCGAAGCTGGCGCCTTTTTAAACTTTTTATTGTCAAAATCAAAGCCAATGTTTGTACCTTTTAAATTTCTTTCTGTCAAAGCTAACACGTTTTAATTTCCTCAGTGTCAAAGATAGTTTCCTTTTAAATTTCTTAATTGGAGAGTCGGGATAATTTTAGCTTCCTTGTCGCCATATCTGACATCCATTTGAGTCTTTATGATTACTGATTTCAAGAACCTGGTCTGGGCAACGTTGTTTGTATCTTTACTTCCTTTCTTCGGTGACAATATGAATAAGGCATTCATATTTCCACGGAAAGAAAATAAAGAGGGGCAGCTATGAACACCCCTTTTATTTATTATTATTTTTATTATTTTTTAAATTTTGTTTCTGATTATTATTATTATTATTTATTTTCCCCTCTCCTTCCTCTTTCAGACCATCTCATTATCCCTTTTCCTATCCCTCTTCCTCATTCTTCATTTTTGGCAACTGGAAAAGACAAGTCACAATGTCAATGGAGGAGACTTCTAGCAAGATAAGAAAATGGCAAACTCATATTTGAAACAAGAGTTTTGTTTGAATCTACAAGTAAAGCACAAAAAAGGAAATTTCAACAAACATACAAGCTATAAAAAATAGAAAAAACCAGCAACAAGAAGAGCAAGAACAAGAGCAAAAAATAGAACCAATCCCTCTGAAAAAATTAAAATCTCTCCTCTTAATTCTTTCAACTCAATACAGAACCAAAAACAACCAAAAAAGCACAAAACAGTAACCCAAAACCATCATTACAGTAACCAAAAACAGCCAAGAAAAAAAAAGAAGAAGAAAATAGGAACCATCGCCGCCGGCCACCTCCTCCATGACCACCATCACCGGCCACCGTCGACCCATGACCACCCGCATCCAACCGGCCCCGCTCCGACCACGACCGATATCGAGTCGGCCACCTCCTGCCACGACGCCTGATACGATTCGCGAACCCCGAGACCACCCAGATCTCCACTCACCCGCACCGGCCGAGGCCTTCTATGCGAACCGCACGCTGGCCCCTTCCCTAACTGCTGACCCCGACGTAGTCTAATCCATATTCGGCCTCCCTACACCGCACAACCCCCCGATCGCTCGTATTGCGCCACCCACGTAACCCCCGAGCCTAATCCTGTCGATCCCGTCGCCATCCAAACCCGTGCCGTCTGGATCCATGCCGCTCAGGTCTAGCCCGTCCTGCCCCGCACGTGCCATCACTAATGCCGTCCTCCCTCTCTCTTGGTCCAACTCTTTCTTTCTCTCTCCTCCAATCTCTTTCTCTCTCCTCCGCTCTCCCTTTCTCTTCCATTGTTGCTTCTTTCTCTTTTCTTTGTTTTAAAAAGTTTACGTTTTAGGTTGTTTTTTATTTTATTTTTCTGTTTGTTTTTTGGGCCTTAGATAGTGAGGCCTATTTTTATAAGTCATTGTTCCCCTTTTTCTTCGGGCCTTAGACAGTGAGGCCTATTTTTCTTTCCTTTTTGTCTTTTCTTTTTTTGTTTACCTTGTTATAATCTGAAGCGCAAAGTTCTGAAAAGGTATAAAAAATAGCATTATTATTATTATTATTATTATCATTATTTATAAAATTCCTAAGTAAAAAAATATAATAATAAATCATTATTATTATTATTTTAGATTTGCTATTGAGTTTTCTTTCTATTTTATTTGTAAAACTTTAAGTGAAAATAAATAGTTTTATGATAAATTTAAAATGGAAAATATTAAAATCTAAATATCCTTTAGTCTTTATTTATGTTAAATTAAAAATGAAATATATATATATATATATATATATATTTCCTTTCCTTTTAGAATAAAACGTCATAAAATCTTATAAGTAATGTCGTGCAACATACTTTGCCTACATATGCGTTATAAGATTTCACAAGTTTTATGCACGTGTGAATTTAATCGTCTTGTATTTTTCCTTCTTCATGAATTTTCTTTCATTAGAAAAATCAAATCAATCAAAAATAATTCCAATGTTTTTGAAGGTTAATTTTTAAAGCAAGAACTACGTAACCCTGATTTCTCGATACGCTTGAGAATACATAGGAGCGGGAATAATTCCTATCGGGCCCACTTTCCTTTTATTAATTTTTGTGTGTCTTTGTTTCATTTCAATTAATTTTATATCGTTGCTATTTAATATTAAAACACTATTTTATCACGAGAAGGTTAATTTGGACGAGACGTCTTGTTAATCTTTTCAAATTTCCAATCTATCATTATTCGCTAAATGATAATATTTCTTGTAAAAGAGATTAATTTAAACGAGACGCATTGTTAATATTTTCATATTTTTAATATACTTTACTTAATAATAATGTTTCTCATAAAAAAGGGTTAATTTAGACGAGACGTCCTGTTAATTTGTTGTTTGATTTTAATTCACTTCTTGTTATCTCACCTTGTTTTATCTCGTCTTCTTCCATTTTATTTAATCTAATCCCATTTAACTTTATTTTATTTTAATCTCTAAATCTTTATTACAAACTAAGATTAATTTGGAGGACACGTCCTATTGATCTTTATTCTTATTCTGTTTTATTTTAAATTATTATTGTTATTATTTAAATAGGTTGTTCAATTTAAGATTAATTTGGATGAGACGTCCTGTAAATCTTGTTTTAAAAATTTCTTTGTCTATGTTATTTGTTCCTTTTCTTGAGAGGTTAAATTATATTCTAGGTTATTTAATGTGTGCGCGATCAATTTGAGGTAACTGTTTTATAACAGACAATGTGAGGTACTAATACCTTCCTCACCTGTAATTCGACTCTCGAATTTAGAATCTCAATTTTTATGACCAGTGCCTTCAAAAGGTTTTCTTGGTATTTTACCATTAAAAAAATATTGGTGGCGTCTCCTTGTTTTTCGAAAGGATTTTGAAATGATTTATCTTTTACGGTCGGCCTCCCGCCGCGATCTTGGTCGCAGAAGCTAATATACTTGCATGCCCTTTGTCTCTTGCTTTAGGCCAACCAAGGCAATGGAATCCCTGCTAACTAACCGGCTAGTTGAGAATTGAGTAACGAATTGGTCATCCAACTCATTGTAACTCCTTATTAATCATGGTGGAAGATTACCAAACCACAACACTGAATCTTTCCATAAAGTTGATGGGAAATCACTACACATCAATGTGCTAGATGCTCCATACAATAATATATTGTTGTTGAACATCTTTAAATATTCTTCTTGATATGTGTTTCTGTCACACCCTTCCATGGATGGTATTTTAAAATTATATGGAAATGGAATTTCCATCACTTTCTTCAAGAATGGAAGGGGGCCATGATGATCAACCATAACTGAGGTTTCCAAGAGGCCTCACAATCCTTCAATTCTCCTTTTTATATGATATGTTTCAACTGCCTTGATTAGTTATTGTTCTTCTCTAGTCCCTATCTCCTTTCTCAATAGATGAATCTACTCATCTCAGTTGTCCTGCTTGTTATCGCTAGATGAACCTTCACCTCATCCAATTTTTTCCTTGCTCTATGTTTTCATAATCGTGTCACCCGAAGAAAATAAGAAACGTTTTACCTAACCCTCACTTGGCATGTTAAATGTTCTAACAGCCTCGGAGGTATCCCAAAGTAATATCCCTAGTGAATGTCTACCAAGTAATTTGAGTTTATTGATTCAAACCTCCATCCTTAAAGTAATTATATAAAGGGCTTTACAGATAAATATGATACAAGAGATGACTTATTTTTCTAGCATTTAAATTATAGATAAAGATAAGCATAATGAGAGACAAGTAAATTATTCTTTATTCTAATGAACCAGGTGTTGAGTAGGATAACTGAGTAAGGGTTTGACCAATGGTTAACTAAGTAAAGATTGCGCCAAGTGATGGTTGAGTTGGGTCATGCGTTAGACCGATTTGTTGACTAGTTGAACATTACCTAGCTAACCTTTTTAAGGTTTGACTAAGCTTAGTACTTAGTGTGTTTGAATATGATTACAGGTTCAAGGATTTTGATAATGACAAAGGAATTTTGAAGAATATCTTGTAAAAATAAGATTCAGCATCAGACCTGTAAAAACAGCATAGCTAATCGATTAGAGAGACAGGGCTAATCGATTACAGAGCTTCTGACTTATAACTAATCGATTACACCAGTATGTTAATCGATTACCAACATCAAAAATTGGATCAAATGTATCAGGCATATATGCTAATCGATTACAGGACTTCAGCCAATCGATTACCAAGCCACTAAAATGACACTAATCGATTACATGAGTGTGCTAATCGATTACCAAGATCAAGAAATGAATTAAATGCATCAGGTGCTATGGCTAATCGATTACTGGGCAAGATCTAATCGATTACCAGAGTTCTGACTTTAAGCTAATCGATTAGATGGTGAATACTAATCGATTACAGCACGAACTAGACTGAAAAACTCAAAATGTAATCGATTACAGATCGAGGCGTAATCAATTACGATAGTGGGAAAACATATTTTAGTGGGAAACCAGCTCATTTTTTCACCATTTCTTAGATGCCCACTACATGCAATGACTAGGAACTCCATTATACTCATCTCCAAGCCCTATAAATGCAAGACTCCTTCAAGCTACTCAAAGCATCAATTACATCCATCAAAGGAAATCAATTCTTGAGTCTTGTGAGTTTTATCCTTGTATAGTTTCATTTTTCTGAAACTTAGAACTTCAACTTGTATATCCTCTCTTGTTGAGAGTTAGAATTTGAGAGAGCTTTCAATTGTACATCTACTCTATTAAGAGAGACACTTGCTTGTAAACACTACTCCAAACGCAAAGGTTTTCACTCTAGATTGAGTGGTCATAAAGGTTGGGGTTTAACCTTTGGGTATTGAGAGTTTGAGAGATTGGGTGGGTTACCCTTGTGCTAGTGAGGATTGAGTTCTTGAGTGTGGGACACTAGGAAGCTGCAATTGCTCATAGCTTGTAATCTCTAAACTTCAATAGTGGAAATCCTTCAAGTGGGTTGCTTGAAGGCGAGACATACACCGGGGTTGGTGAAACTCGTTAAATTGGTTTGCAAACTCTTCTCCCTAACTCTTTTATATTTATATACTGCATTGAATTGATTTAAGTTGGTTGATTGGGATTTACATACTTGAGCTTGCTTGAATTAGTTAACCTTGAACATTGCACACTAAGTGTTTGATAAATTGCCTTATCCATATTTGCCTCTTGTTTTGCATTATCTTTTGAACTTTACTTGATCTTACTTTCATAATCTCTAAACTTGTGATAAAAGAATCAAGTTCAAAGGCATTTCAAGCAAAGTTTTAAAAACTCAATTCACCCCCCCTCTTGAGTATTGAGGCCACTTGAATAACACTTAGTCTCTATACATGATCTAAAAATGGGCCTTTATTATGAGGTTAATCCTCAATAAATTAAATGTGTAAGACCCCTAATGTAACAGCCCTGATTTTTTAGAGTAGGAGCTCAAGCTCTCAAGACCTCCGAGAGTACCTCGTTAAGTATTTTAGGAGAGTTGAGGCTTTAGCCTAGCCCCTAGGTTGTTTTGAGCATGAGGAAAAGAGAGACCGAAAGAATGTGAATAGGGAATAACTCAGTCAATGAAACTAAGTGAATGAGAAAGGCTGTGGATAATAGTGACAATTAAAGGAATTTATTAACTAAGTAGTGATTTATATGAGGAGATGAATGTGTTTGATTTAACCTTGGAACTATTGCTGAAATGTCTGTATATATGTATACTCTTGTCTTTGATGTTGGAAATGATAATTTATGAATAATGTTTAATCTTGGTAATTTATAGATGATGTTAGTCAATTACCTGTTAATAATGGCAATAAGTGATTTAGAATATTTGGTTTTAATTAAGTGTTAAGTATGATTTTAAGGTTAGATGATTTTTAAAGCCCAAGATTTCATAAGACATTAATTAACCCCTTTAGTAAAAGTCATTAGTAGATAATACCTAATTTTGATCTTAACTGGTTAATGGGTTTTATTATTAATGATTTTAATTAATTAAGATAAAATGAAGTGAGTAGATAATATTTATTTTGATACCTAATGTTATTAATAACGAGTTTAAAATATGAAAGTATATGTATAATGAGGTTTAGTTTAGAAATTAATTAACTATTATTAATATTTTAATAATAAACGTTGCCCGGTCCCCCGGATTTGAACTGTGGGACTCAACCTGAGGTTAGACTCTAACCGTTTGACCCGCGACTAGTGATCCAGTAAGGAAACTAGTCCTGTTAGGATATTTTCATGAAGAATCAAGGGTGTCTGACTTAGCCTAACCGGCCAAATCAAAATCCTTAATGTCCCCTACGTTTGATTGTTCATATACCTCGGGATATCCGATTATAGCATGGTCAGTCCTTGGTGAGTCATTTTAATGTTTTAGGAACTTTTCCTGAAGGGGCTGAAGCCCGGTTTGGACTGTATCACCCTCGTTTTTCCGTAAATTAGTTTCTTTATAAATCGTTTTAAAACTTGACTTGAATACCTTCAGTTTTTGGTCCCAACTTTTACATACGACCTTGGAATCGAACGATTTTGGTCTCAATCTCTTTGTTTTGAAAAGATCTTCAATCTCCGTTCTAGTCCCAAACTCCGATTCCTACTCTATCAACCTTAAAATCGAAGATTAAGTATGTTCACCTTAAAATTCCACCGTTTGGACATTTTTCCCTACGCATGGTTCGAAAAAAAATTCATAACTCTCTCATACGATCTTCAATTCATGCAAACTAAGTGTCAAAATCTTTGTAACAAAATTATCTACATTTTTTATGAAGACATCAAAGGCTAAATCCCTCTACATCGGTACGGTTTAATAAATCTTTATGACCCCTTGGTTGTTTCGTTTTAATACTGGTTGTCTGTAGAAAAATTTGCACATCTCCCTCGTTTGGTGCTTAAATTGCTTCGTTCTTTTCGTTATAGTTCCGTATCAAGAATATCTACAATTTTATGAAGGGCACAAAATCAAATTCTTAAAGAAGAAATTATGGTGAATTTATTATCGAGATCCTAACTGATTAGGGAGCTTCTGGATCATCCTATCATAAATCAGGTATATCACGAGCTACTTATCTCTGATCGTCACGTATGATTTATTGATTTAAAGAGAAAAAGAAGATCTACAACTTTTGTGTTGGGAGTTTTCCCTAATTCCAACCCCATTGCATTTTTAAAAGTCGGGAAACATTATTGAAAACTTTCACTAAGGAGAGGGAGAAATTAAACAACATTTAACAAAAGAAAAGTAACCGACATTAGAAATGAAATAGAGTCCTTAAGGGAACCTTGTTGAAAAACCATCCAATAATAATTTTGATAATTGAGCCATGCATCATACCTAGAGGATAAGGGTGGATGTTTGAGTGACTCCTTAGAGCATACAGTGATGAGTACACTGAAGAAACAACCGCGCCTCGACCCCCAAGGCTAGTCTAGGGAGTATATTAGAGGTGGACCTCCAATGCCTCAAATTCGCGCCCGATGCCAGACAACCCGTGGCAAACTCTGATATACTTCGACGAGAGGTGAGAGTTTACTATGGCCGTTGAGTGCTCGTTCTGATAAAATATGTTTTGGATCCTTTGTTGATAGGACTGAGTCTTTACCTTTTGTGAAAATAGAATGAGGTAAGCTTCGGTCGCTCTAGTGGACATGAGGATAAGGCAGTACTTGACTGATGATGTGTTGTGATTAATGGAGTTTCATGCATGATACCAGTTAATTATATTAGTGAAGACATGAAATCCATGCATTACATCTTTATGTTGAGATCATGACTACTTGTGACTTAATTATGATTATGTGAACCTTAGTGATTCGAGGAGACTAATGGGGAATGGAAATTATCTGATAAGACCAAGAGCGGTGAGATGAGTTAGAATACACACTAGGGACCCCAAAGAGGCTTGGAAGGAACGATTAAGAATGATTGATTTATGTGGGGAGAGCATCAGAGATGACACTCCCTGATTGTTTGGAGGTAGAGACTCACCTTTACAACTATTCATCCCAGATCCCCAGCTAGGCACATATACTATACGAGGAGAGCACTACGCTAGGAGGACCAGGCAGGTCCCAACCATCTACCTGTGATCCCCGAGGACACTCCAGTTGATGTACCTTTGCCACCTTAGCCAGAGGCAGAGAGACCCTATGACTAGGGTGTAGAGGTCATAGAGAGTTCAGTTAGACGATATGGTGATCCATCGCGTCCTTTGTAACACCCTGAATTTTAAAATAAAGGATTAATTGGGGAAATGAATATTAAATACTAGCATATGGGTTATTTAATATCCCAAAATATTGGAAATAAATAAATTAAGATTTTTGGGAACTGTTTATAATTTATTGGAATTGGATAAGCTGAAAATGAGCCTGATTAAATATGGGTGTCGGACTAAGTATCTCTGATTGAGATGATATTGGACAGGGCTGTTAAGAATATTATTGGGGATCCGAAGGCATATTCAGAATAATTTTTAGAACAAGTATTGAGCCCGAACGGAGACCCTGTTTGATTTAAAACGGGGAAACTTTAATGAAGGGATGAATTAAATTACTTAAACACTCTTTTTCCCTTCTCTAATTCACGTTACATCTTCTTCTCCCTTCATACATTCTCTTTTCTTCTATACTCAATTTCCACTCATTCTTCTTCTCTATAAACCCTAAGTGTGAGGTACCATTCCTTCTCTCCTATTTTTGTTCTTGGAGCTGGCAAGGGGAGCTTGGGAGCTTGGGAGCTTGAAGACTCTCCTCCCTCTCTTCTTATTTTTGTGTGCAACATTCCCCCTCTTGGAAAACCCACTCCCTTTTTCTCTTAAGGTAAACTCTTGCTATTTCTCAAGAGTATAAACTATAGGTTTTTAGGTTTTGATGTTGGGAAAGTGATTTAATAAATGTGGGTTGTGTTGAGAAGCCATTAATGATGTGAAACCTAAGGTGGGTTATCATAAATGGAAGCCTTAGTGGAAATAAATGAGGTAGATGAATATATGATGGGAGGGTGATAAAGAGTAATGATGCATTTATGGATGTTGTTGGATTTTTGATAAAACTCTAACTTTATAAATTAGGGGAAATATGATTTGTGGGTAGAATAGCATTTATTATTGATGGTAGATGCTATTTATGATGTGTAATGACCATTAATGATGGTAAATGGTTGGTGGAGTTCATTAATATGGAAGCCCATGAATGGGTTTAGCTTTGAATGCACAATAATAAGATTAGGCACCTAACCTATGGTGGTTATGGTGGATGAGATAAGGTAATTAAGGTTAAGGATTAAAATGGTATAAAGACACAAAGAAACAAATATGAACACTTGAGACTTGGTAGTTAAAATAAAAGTTGATTGTATGGTATGTTGTATAATGTAGGGAATGACCACATCGACGAGGCAGGACCATCAGACCGCGTTGATTTCTACTTCTCTTGAGGTAGGAGGGTGTAACTATTCTAAATGAATGATTTCATCCATTAGTGATGTGTGTATATAATTATGAATTTCTAATTTAGCTTGGATGGATGACTTGAGGATTATATGATTGTAATGCATTTAGAATGATTGATGTTATGTGGCATATGTTTTTGGGATGATGAGTATGGTGTTGTTTTGGTTCATGTTAATGAGTTTGTTATGAATGGCTTGAGACCATAGTTATAATTATTAATATGTGGTTGAACATCCATGATGTGTGAACTAATAAATGTTAATTGCCACTAACTAATAGTGTGTATGAAATCCAATGAATGTTGGTGGTAGTAGAGAATGATGAGTATATAAAATCCACTAAGTGGTTATGGTAAATTGTTGAATGTGGAGTGGCATGATAGGATGCATAGAGTGAGAATGCATTGATTGGCATTTGCATCCATGGCATATCATACATTGTCTATGTGGAATGTTAGTGGTTCCACTAGGCGGGCCCAATGGGAGAGCGACCCAGTGCACGAGTATATTATTGTATTCCCTAGTGATTCTGGGAATCATGAGCTGTCCATAGTTTGGTGACGAGGTACCCATTGTGGCGGGCCCAGTGGGTGAGCGGCTCTGTGATGAGCAAGTTACCTCGGTGTCCGATGGGACACGGCTCTCCCGATGTGTGTTCAAGAGGGGCCCATAGCACTTTGGCAAGTAAGGCCATGATTATAGATCCGCAAGTCACGGGTGACTAGTGCTACAGATGGGCGAGAGTGGTTTGGTACCATGTTATTGAGCATGCATGAATTAAGGTATATGTGTACACATTTTCTACTGCGGTAGGGGCATAGTAGCATACTTATGCTTGTCCCACATTTATTATGGTATTGTTTCCCACAGTTGGATCCGCATTTCATATTAATTCATTTGTGTATATGCATTAGCTATAAGAGCATTTGCATATAGCCAGAGATATGCCTAGTTGGAAGCCTGTGGTGGCGATGGATGATTGAGAAATAAAGAGGGAAGAAATACGGTACTAACACTAAGTGTATGATAATGATATTGAGAATACCAATGATTTGAATATGTGAGTTGTGGATGTATTTCTTGAGTATGTAACATGTTGCTATGAATGATATAGTATATGAATAAAACTATGATGTTTCTTGTGAAATGTATTATATGTGAGCATGTATGGATATCATCATAATGTATGACTTTGATACATTTGGGTTATGTTACTCACCTCCTAGTTGCCATTTTTAAGTTTGATGTAGGTGTGATACAAATCCTACTCTTTTGGAGGTCGAGTTTTGATGAAGGTAAATATGAAAGGAAAGTGGGTGAGCCTTGGCAGGCCTAAGATCATTTTATAGAGTATATGATGTATATATACTAAATTTTATGAATTGATATGATGAGTGATGATTTTGGAGGTCCTGTAGGAAAATGAGACCCTTGTGTGTATGACTTATTTTTATTAGTGACCTTGTCAATGTATGAATAATGAATATGATGTGAATTACTTCTAATTTTGATGAATGAATGGAGGATTATATGAGAATCTTAGTTTCATAAAGTTTATAAGGCGATAGGCTTAGTTATGATATAATTCATGAGTTAGAATAGAGATCTTTGAGTATGATTACTTGGAACAAGTTTTAAATGCCTAAGATGATGTATGTGATACATTAAATTTGATCAATTTTGCTTAGTGTGGGTTTTGGTATGTGGAGTTGTGAGATTTTACTTGTTTTTTATGCATATGCTAATAATCTCGCTCAAGTGAGATGGATTCTCGCTCAAGCGAGAATCCCCTGTATCAGTTATATGGCTTCTGGCCTAATCTCGCTCAAATGAGAGTGGTCCTCGCTCAGGCGAGATGACCCTACATCTGATGTGTGCATACTGGACATTCCTCACTCGAACGGCTCAGCTCCGCTCAAGCGAGTGTTGTGTGGAATTGTTCAGGATGAGGTTCGCTCAGGCGAACTCGTGTCTCGCCCAGGCGAGATGCTTAAGTATCAGGTCGGAGCTACTGGATGGAATTCGCTCAGGCGGCTCTGGCCTCGCTCGAGCGAAATGTGGACAGTGAGGTTCTGTCCCTTTCTCGCTCAAGTGAGCATGCCTCGCTCAAGTGATCGAGAGTGGTATCGGTTCTGGAGTGTTTTCGCTCAAGCTCGTTGGCCTCGCCCAAGTGATCCGTGTGGGTCTCGCTCAAACGAGATAGGGTCTCGCTTAAGCGAGTTGCCCTGTATCCAGTTTCTTCATTTTGTTTCTTTTATTTAATTTCCTTGTATGTTTTGGGTTCCATAACCTCTAAAAACATTCTTACTATTATGAAATTATATTACCAATGTTTAAACGAATTGATGGCTCATCTTTCAATCTCTTTACATATAAATTTTTCTAATCCTCAGTTTTTAGTTATATCTTCCACTTTTCCTTCTTGAAGATCTTGAGTTTGATTGTCCAAGGAGCACTCTGATCCCTTCTCATATCTTCATATATGAGGTAGGTTATTTAATGATCCGGGGTAACCACTCAATATTTTATATATCGCGTTTCTTCTACTTATAATTATTTTTAAATCGTGAAAAATTTACTCCCATTTTTGGGGTGTTACAACCTGGTATCAGAGCGCTTGTTAATGCTCATTGTTTTTTATATGTGAATAAAATACCAAGGTTAAGTGACTCTCTTGTTGAATTGAGATTGTCTATCATTGAAATGTTGTTGAGTGTCCTTGAACCATTGTTATGCTTCATGAAAGCACTAGCGGCTTAATGTCAGGATGTTGTTATTATGGATGAGCATTGTTGGGGCATAGATTGTCCCTTAATTCATATTATGAATGGTAATGATTGTGTGATCGTTATTAAGCCCGGCCAGGTATTTTTTTTCCCATATTTACCTTTAAATTGTGAATATATTATGATGATACTTGTATTAATGATAATTGATGATGATTGGCATGTATTGAGGAAAGAAACGCAAGGTTTCTAATTATGTTTGTGTTGTGTGTCTAGATTGATTGATGGCGAATAGGCGTAATGTTGACGCAGCCGCTATGGCTAAAACTTTCAATCGGTTTGCCGATATCCTTGAACGGCAACAACAACCCACTGGTCAACCAAACCATGGTCTTGACCGATTCCTCAAGCGGAAGCCTTCTGAATTTCATGGAGGCTATAAACCGGAGGACGCTTATGTTTGGATCCGTGACTTGAAGCGGATATTTGCTAGAATAGAGTGTACAGAAGCTCAAAAGGTTGAGTACGCGGTATTCATGATCCGTGATGAAGCTGAATCTTGGTGGATTCTCACTCATGGGCGTATGATTACAGCTCACACTCCTTTGAATTAGGAGAACTTTAAGGTGGAATTCCTTAGGAAATACTTTCCTGAGAGTTACAAGAACAAGAAGGAACTTGAGTTTATGGAGCTCAAACAAGGAAGCACGTCGGTGGAGGAATATGCCTCAAAATTTGAAGAGCTATGTTTGTTTTACCCTCCTTTCCAACAGGAAGGTACCGAAGCTTTGATATGTGTTAAGTTTGAGAATGGATTGCGTCAGGAGATCGAGAAGGCTAAATGTCATCAAGAGATTGGGAGTTTTCCTACTCTTGTGAACAAGTGTAGAATCTTTGAAAAAAATAATGTGACTCCAAAGAGTTATTCGGGGCATGATCATAGATTGAAGGGCCAATCATCTAGTTTCAAGAAGAGGGGTGATTTCAAGAAGAATATTGAATTTGTGCATGGTTCCTCTTCATTTAGAGGTGGAGGAGGTGGTGGCAGACATGTTACCAATGGTGGCCGAGGTAATAGCCAAGGTCTTTGTTGTTTCCGGTGTGGCGGAAACCATTTAGCTTGCGAATGTAATCATAAGGAAACAGTGGTGTGCTATAGATACAACCAACCGGGGCACATTCGTCCCGATTTCCCCTTGAATGCCACGGACGTGGTGGTAAGTAATGATGCAAACCGTGGAGGCTATGGTGCTTTTAGAGGCCGTGGTCATGGAAGCGGTAATGGCGGCCGCAATGGTAGTCATAATGGTAATGGCAACGGAAATGGTGGCAACGGTCGTAGTAATGGGAACGGCCGAGGTAATGGTAATGGTGGCTGGAACGGTCACAATCATGGTGCTAACCAACGAATTGCTGGAAGAGTCTTTGCCGTGACCGGTGAAGAAGCTGCCAGGGCCGAGGATCTTGTCCTAAGTAAGTGCCAAATACATGGTAATTGTGTTGATGTATTGTTTGATTCAGGTGTGATGCACTTATTTATTTTGGAAGATTATGTGATGCGACTAAAATTGCCAATAAGCATGATGAAAGGTTCTATCATGGTGTCTACGCCGACCGGTACTTGTTTACGGGCGGTCACTCGATGTATTGATGTTGAGATAATTCTTGAGGATAGAAGATTCGTTGTATTTGTTATTTGCTTACCCTTGAAGGACTTGGAAATTATTTTGGGAATGGATTGGTTGTCTGCCAACAAGGTCTTGGTAGATTGTCAGAATCGGAGCATCGTTCTTCCTTCTCCGAATACCGAGCGCTTTGATGTGCAAGGTATATCTTAAAATCATTGTTATGCTATGCATGGTGGATGGAGAAAATACTATTTAATCCCTTGATATTCCCATTGTGTTTGAATTTTTGGATGTATTTTCTGATGAGGTACCTGGTTTACCTCCTCCACGAGAGGTGGAGTTTTCTATTGATCTTGTTTTGGGTGCGAAACCTGTTTCCCGAGTGCCGTATTAGATGTCTCCTATGGAATTAACCGAGTTGAAAAGGCAAGTTGAAGAGTTGTTAGAACGAGAGTTTATTCGCCCAAGTGTGTCTCCTTGGGGTACGCCTGTTTTATTGGTGAGAAAGAAGGATGGAAGTATGACGTTATGTGTGGACTATCGACAACATAACAAGTTGGCCATTAAGAACCGATATCCCCTACCTCGTATTGATGATCTTTTGGATCAATTGAAGGTTGCTGTGGTGTTCTCAAAGATCGATTTGTGATCCGGATATCATCAAATTCGGGTGAAGGCCGAAGATATCCCAAAAACTGCTTTTCGAACGCGATATGGCCACTATGAATATGTGGTGATGCCATTTGGTGTGACGAATGCACCTACGATTTTCATGGATTACATGAATCGCATCTTCCACGAATATCTTGACAAGTTTGTGGTGGTGTTTATCGATGACATCCTTGTCAATTCCAAGAGCCATAAGGAACATGAAGAACATCTTCATCTTGTATTGAATGTCCTTCGTGTCACACCCAATTTTTTAATTAAATTTGAATCAGCAATTAAATAGTAAAAAATTTAAGTTTCTCAAAAAAATAAGAAATAAATTTTAGAAAACAGAAAATTTTATTCCGGTTATAAGGATATTTTTATTTCGTAAATCGGATTTAAAATGAGACCAAACGGAAATAAAATGCGACAAGAAAAGGAAGAATTATTAAGGAACCCATTATTTAAATAAATAAAAAATAATAATAAAAAGATCTTCTCTCTCCCGAAAGCTCTCCTTTCTTCTCTTTTCCACCACCTCATTTCCACCGCCATTGGAAGCCTATAAATAAGGCTCCAACCTTCCAAATCTCTTCAAACCAAAAACACTATAAATCCCTTAACCCTTCATCACCCTCTTGAAGCTTCTAAATACTCATTTCCACATCTTAAAGCCTTTCAATTTTGCATATTAAGGAACCACACTCACTTGAAGATTTGAGGAAATACAAGGGAGTTTAGCACAAGGAAACCTTAGGGATCTTAAATTGAGGTAAGAAAGAGGGGATAGGATATTAAATACTTAGAAATTAAGTTAGAATTGTTTGTTTAATTGTTAATTGTTTAGAAATTCATATAGTTAAATTTTGATTTAATTTGAATTAGGTTATGAAATTTGATGTTAATTGGTTTGGAATATGATATATGATATGTTTCTAATGTTGTATGATGAATTGGAATCAATTGGTATGTTATTTTTGTATTTAAAATTAATT
This sequence comes from Clitoria ternatea, assembly GCA_037962975.1. Taxonomy (NCBI): domain Eukaryota; kingdom Viridiplantae; phylum Streptophyta; class Magnoliopsida; order Fabales; family Fabaceae; genus Clitoria; species Clitoria ternatea. The sequence goes on from CM075671.1 coordinate 55,705,380, forward strand.
AAACAGTAAAAACAGCAAGAACAAAGTGTTGTTTTTCATTTCTGCATAATCAGACCTTTTAACAACGGACTCTTTCAACCGGTGTTAAACACTGAAAGCGGTGGCATTTTCGTAAATAAAAATGTGCGGTGGCATTTTTGTAAATATATCAGAAGCGGTGGCATTTTTGTAAATAAATTAGAACGGTGGCATTTTTGTAAATAAGACCAGTGGCATTTTTGTAAATATGATTAAAAACTTAAAATAATGATTTTTTAAAAAAATCAAAATTGTTATTATTATTGGATTTTTATTATTCTAGAGACTTTATTTTGAAATAAATAAATAAAATGAATTAAATTAAATTCAGAAGTTTATTTAAACATATTTAAAGGAAGAAAACTCTTGTTTTTAAATTATTTTAGTAGTATAATTTTATATCATGGAAAATATGTTTTCCATATTCTTTGGAATATGATATTAAATAATTACGATAACATGAAAAATGTGTTTATATATTTTTTAAATTATTAAATATTATGAAAAATTGTGTTTCCATATGTTTTGGATTATGACATAAATATTATGGAAAATGTGTGTTCCATATTCCTTGAATTATATATAAAGTATGCTTATTTGATTATTATGATAATTTTATTACTAAGATTAATTATATAAAGGAATTTGATAATTTAATCTAATGCATTCATGCATCATATGCATTGGCCGTTCAAAGAATCCGTATAGGGTTCTTTGAGGGGTTCCCGGTGGGGGAACGCGCTCTGTTGAGAAACAAACCTCTGCGGTGGTTTTATACCACCGCCGTCTTAATGGCTAAGCAGTGTGTCCTTAAGAGGGGTCTCACAACACTTGTTATTGATATTATGATGTTGTTATCCGATGTTGGTGTTGCATTATCGGGCGCGGTATTGGTTGGATATCCGTAAAAATGTTATTGTTGAAAATCACTACAGATGTTCCCACCAGAATGGATCCATCATGCATTTTCACTCATATAGAGAATGGAAATATTAATATAAATATAATACAAAATACTTGTTTGGCGTCTGCATCGTATAGTATCCTACTTGTGATTGTGTATGTTCTAATTTAATTTCTATTAATTTGATATTTTATCTCACTCTTTCTGTTACTTATGGCAACCCTTTAGTGGTTAATCAGTAAGACATGTGACAAAGTGGATGATGTTTGATGTGGATGAATTATGAAGGCTTTTGATGTTGATGCTTGCTTGCGTGACTACTATGGCTGTATTATGTGTATGCTATGTTTTGGTACTTTACATCTTTATATTTTATAAGATCTAGGTGCCTGTTGTAAAATATAATATGTATAAAACTCTGATATTATGTATAATAATAAAAAGTTAATTATGAAAAGGTTTCGCACTCTGATATTGTATCAGTAACCTCTGGAATCAGGTTGTGAATCACTTGATAATTACCAGGCGATAAATAAGTTATCCAAGAAATTTTATATGGTGATGGTAATTATCTTGGGATTTTCAAGTTGGCTCCAGGGTGTTACAAATGAAGTGTTATCAGAGCAATGGTATATAAAATATAAAGAAAACTTTAGGAAGTAATTAGAGAATAACATGAGATAGCTTGAAGTTTATGAACTTTGAATGCTATTTGTCTGAAATTTGTGTGCCTATGTGTTATGTGTGTTCTTTGTATGTTTTTGTTTAGTATGTTAGTTAGTTAGATAATGTAAAATTTTTTAAAACTCTTAGTATATTAGATACTCAGTAACTGAATGCAGTGGTACCCGTACCTATAGGATAAGAAATGGCTAGACGACAAAACGACGATGCCATGGCAGCTGCATTCAATCGCTTTGCTGAGATCCTTGAAAGACAGGAACAGCAAAGGTTAGCCGAAGGAACCCATGGACTTGACCGTTTCCTGAAAAGGAAACCTACCCAGTTTAAAGGAGACTATAATCCAGAGGTGGCTTACCTATGGATTAAAGAAATGGAACATATCTTCCGATCCTTACCTTGTACTGAAGCCCAGAAGGTAGAATATGCTACCTATATGATGGTAGGGGAAGCAGAGATTTGGTGGATCTTCGCTCGCGATAGGTTACTGGAAGCCGGTAGGCTACTCAACTGGGAGAATTTTAAAGAAAGCTTTCTCGAGAAATATTTCCCTGCTAGTGTTAGGAGCAAAAAGGAATTAGAATTTTTAGAATTAAAGCAAGGGAATATGTCTGTCGGAGAATACACCACCAAATTTGAGGAACTATCATTGTTCTATCCTCCTTTCCAACAGCCAGGAACTGAGGCTTCTAAATGTGTCAAATTTGAGAATGGCCTAAGACCAGAAATTAAAGAAGCCATAGGACATCAGGAGATTAGGAGTTTTCCCACTTTAATCAACAAATGCAGAATCTTTAAAGAGAACCATCGGGCTAGGATTGAGCAGGAGAAAAACAGTAAGCAATTGAGACCTCAATTAGTGAACTTTAAAAGACGAGGAGCATTTAATCAGAATCGATTTCGAGGTGGATCATCTACATCATCTGGAGGACGTGTGAACCAACCAATCACATGGAACTGTTACAAATGTAGAGGAAATCATAGAACCCGAGATTGTACACAGACAGATGTTACCTACTTCCAATGTAACCAGAAGGGACATATTCGTCCTAACTGCCCACAACTTTGCCAAGGCACTAACACTGTGAATATTAAAACTGAGAACAACAACAATGAAGCTAGCAGAGGAGGAGTCAATATCCAAGATGAACGTAATACAAATGGTCATGGAGGACATAATGTTAGAGGCACAGTTGGTCGAGGGTGAGAAAATGGATAACTAGTGAATAGTCAGAACAAATCACCTGTAGTTGGTAGAGTATTTGTAATTAGTGGATCAGAGGCATCACAGGCAGACGACTTAGTATAAAGTGAGTGCATTCTTAACGACACTACCTTATCTGTTTTATTTGATTCTGGTGCAACACATTCTTTTATCGCTGAAGAATGTGTTAAGCATCTAAATATACCTGTGAAATCTATGCAATATGATTTGCTTGTTTCTACTCCTACTGGTAACCATCTTAGGACAGCTAACGTCTGCGAAGGTTGTTCTATACATATAGGAGGTAGAAATTTTAACGTGAACTTAGTATGCTTACCATTAAAGGACTTGGAAATCATTTTGGGGATGGATTGGCTATCTGCTAATCATGTTCTCATGGATTGTCATAAAAAGATAGTGATCTTTCCACCTGATAACATGGAGTGTCAGGAGTATGATGCCTCACAAAACCCTATAGGATATTCCTTGAACAATGAAGCCTACTTATTCATGGTATTTGCACTTACAAAAGGGAAAGTTATTCCTGATGTAAGTAAGATACCAGTAGCCTGTGAATTCCCAGAAGCATTCCCTGAAGATGTTCCAGGATTACCTCCTGAACAAGAGATAGAATTCTTTATTGACTTAATTCCTGGAGCAGAACCCATTGCTAGAGCACCCTATAGAATGTCTCCAGTAGGACTGATTGAACTAAAGAAGCAAGTTGAGGAGTTTTTAGAAAAGCAATTTATATGACCTAGCGTATCTCCTTGGGGAGCACCTGTACTACTAGTCAAAAAGAAAGACGGTAGTATAAGACTTTGTGTCTATTATCACCAACTGAACAAAGTCATGGTCAAAAATAAATACCCGTTACTAAGGATCGATGACCTTATTGATCAACTACGAGGAGCTACTGTGTTCTCCAAGATAGACCTGAGATCGAGATACCATCAGATTCGTGTGAAGAAAGAAGATATTCCAAAGACAGCCTTTAGGACACGCTATGGCTATTATGGATATTTAATTATGCCTTTTGGGGTAACTAATGCTCCAGCCGTGTTCATGGACTACATGAACCGAATATTTCATCCATACCATGATCAATTCGTTATTGTCTTTATAGATGATATTCTCATCTATTCCAAAACCAAGGAGGAGCATGAGAAGCATTTGTACTTAGTGCTACAAATACTAAAGGAAAAGCAACTATATGCCAAACTATCCAAATGTGAGTTTTGTCTTAATGAAGTAAAATTCATAGGCCATGAGATATCTAAGAATGGAGTGTCAGTCGACCCTGCGAAGATTGAAGCTATAATAGCTTGGGAAAGGCCGAAGACTGTCACAGAAATCAGGAGTTTCTTAGGACTCACTGGTTACTACCGAAGATTTATTGAAGGATTCTCCCAAATTGCCCTACCAATGACCCAATTAACCTATAAGAATAAACCTTTCATTTGGACTCATGAATGTGAAACAAGTTTCCAAGAATTAAAGAAAAGATTAACAACTGCACTAGTTCTAGCTTTACCAAACCCACAAGAAAACTTTGAAGTTTATTGTGATGCTTCAAAGATGGGACTTAGTTGTGTCCTAATGCAACAAAGGAAAGTAATTGCTTATGCTTCAAGGCAATTACGACCACACGAACTTAATTACCCTACTCATGACCTAGAATTAGCGGCCATTGTCTTTGCTTTAAAAATTTAGAGGCACTACTTGTACGGTGCAAAGTTTAAAGTTTATAGTGATCATAAGAGTCTCAAATACCTGTTTGACTAAAAAGAATTAAACATGAGACAACACCGATGGATAGAATTTCTCAAGGACTATGACTTTGAGTTAAAGTACCATCCAGGGAAAGCCAACATGGTTGCTGACGCGCTTAGTAGAAAAGCTATTCATATGGTAGCTTTAATGATAAAAGAATTAGAAATAATTGAACAATTTGGAGATTTAAATATAGTAGTTGAAGAGAAGTCTTCAGTAAATATGATTGTGGGAGTCCTGAAAATCACTAATGATTTTCTAAAGATTATGTGTGAAAGACAAAGATTGGATACATATCTACAAGGAATGATCGAGACATAATATAATGGGAAAGATCTGGGATTATAAGAAGGTTCAGATAGAGTATGGAGGATGAAAGGAAGAATATGTGTCCCAGAGGATGTAGAATTAAAGAAGATGATTCTAGATGAAGCTCACAAAAGTATGCTCAGTATTCATCCTGGATCTACGAAGATGTATCAAGATTTAAGAAAGGACTTCTGGTGGAAGAGGATGAAAAATGAGATAGTTGAGTATGTTTCATCTTGCTTAATATGTCAAAAAAGTAAAGTTGAACATCAAAAACCATATGGCAGATTACAACCACTAGAAATACCAGTATGGAAATGGGATGACATTGCCATGGACTTTGTGTCAGGCTTGCCTAGAACACAAAGAGGCAATAATGTATCTGGGTAATAGTCGACAGATTAACAAAATTATCCCATTTTCTTCCAATCAATATGAAGTATTCACTTGAGAAATTAGCTCAAGTGTATATAAAGGAGATAGTGAGATTACATGGAGTACCGTCAAGTATAGTTTCTGATAGAGATCCTAGATTTACTTCTCGATTCTAGGGAAGTTTGCATGAAGAGCTTGGTACTAGACTGAAGTTAAGCTTTACCTATCATCCACAAACTGATGGCCAGTCAGAGAGGACTATCCAAAGTCTGGAGGATTTACTGAGAGCATGTGTGTTAGAACATGGTGGAAGCTGGGAACATTACCTTCCACTAATCAAATTCACATATAATAACAGTTATCACTCAAGCATTGGGATGGCACCATATGAAGCATTGTATGGTAGAAAGTGTAGGACACCAATTTATTGGTTAGAGATGGGTGAGAATCTAACTCTTGGACCAGAAATTGTTCAGCAAACGACAGAGCAAATTTAGATGATTAGAGAAAGGATAAAAGTTGAGCAGGATCGGTAGAAGTCATATTATGATCAAAGGAGGAAGCCATTAGAATTCCAAGTTAAAGATTATGTATTCTTGAAAGTATCACCCAACAAAGGAGTTGAAAGAGTGTTAAAAAGCAAGAAGCTTACTCCAAGGTATATAGGACCATATGAGATTCTAAAAAGAATTGGTAAAGTGGCATATCAGATTGCATTGCCACCTCACCTTTCCAATCTTCATAATGTGTTCCATGTCTCACAATTACGGAAGTATGTACCTAATCCAGACCATGTGATCGAGACTGATGATATAGAAGTTAAGGAAAACCTTACGATTCTAGTAACACCAGTGAAGATAATGGACAGAGATGTCAAGCAACTAAGAGGCAAGGAGATCTCATTGGTGAAAGTAGCTTAGCAACAAAAAGATGAAATAAGCATAACTTGGGAACGAGAAGATAAGATAAGAAGTTAATACCCTGAGTTATTTTAGCCAGGTACATTGAAATTTCAAGGACAAAATTTTTATAACGGGGGGAGAGTGTCACAACCCAATTTTTTAATTAAATTTGAATCGGTAATTAAACAGTTAAAAATTAAAGTTTCTCAGATAAATAAGAAATAAATTTTAGAAAATAGGAAATTTTATTCCGGTTATAGAGATATTTTTATTTCGTTAATCGGATTTAAAATGAGACTAAACGGAAATAAAATGCGACAATAACAGGAAGAATTATTAAGGAACCCATTATTTAAATAAATAATAATAATAATAATAATAATAAAAAGATCTTCTCTCTCCTGAAAGCTCTCCTTTCTTCTTCTCTTCTCCACCGCCTTATTTCCACCGCCATTGGAAGCCTATAAATAAGGCTCCAACCTTCCAAATCTCTTCAAACCAAAAACACTATAGATCCCTTAACCCTTCATCACCCTCTTGAAGCTTCTAAATACTCATTTCCATATCTTAAAGCCTTTCAATTTTGCATATTAAGGAACCACACTTACTTGAAGATTTGAGGAAATACAAGGGAGTTTAGCACAAGGAAAGCTTAGGGATCTTCAATTGAGGTAAGAAAGAGGGGATAAGATATTAAATTCTTAAAAATTAAGTTAGAATTATTTGTTTAATTGTTAATTGTTTAGAAATTCATATAGTTAAATTTTGATTTAATTTGAATTAGGTTATGAAATTTGATGTTAATTGGTTTGGAATATGATATATGATATGTTTCTAATGTTGTATGATGAATTGGAATCAATTGGTATGTTATTTTTGTATTTAAAATTAATTAAACAGCAAGAACAAAGTGTTGTTTTTCATTTCTGCATAATCAGACCTTTTAACAACGGACTCTTTCAACCGGTGTTAAAAACTGGAAACGGTGGTATTTTCGTAAATAAAAATGTGCGGTGGCATTTTTGTAAATATATCAGAAGTGGTGGCATTTTTGTAAATAAATTAGAACGGTGGCATTTTCGTAAATAAGACTAGTGGCATTTTTGTAAATATGATTAAAAACTTAAAATAATGATTTTTATAAAAAAAATCAGAATTATTATTATTATTGGATTTTTATTATTCTAGAGACTTTATTTTGAAATAAATAAATAAAAGAATTAAATTAAATTCAGAAATTTATTTAAACATATTTAAAGGAAGAAAACTCTTGTTTTTAAATTATTTTAGTAATATAATTTTATGTCATGGAAAATATGTTTTCCATATTCTTTGGAATATGATATTAAATAATTACTATAAGATGAAAAATGTGTTTATATATTATTTTAAAATTATTAAATATTATGGAAAATTGTGTTTCCATATGTTTTGGATTATGATATAAATATTATGGAAAATGTGTGTTTCATATTCCTTGAATTATATATAAAGTATGCTTATTTAATTATTATGATAATTTTATTACTAAGATTAATTATATAAAGGAATTTGATAATTTAATCTAATGCATTCATGCATCATATGCATTGGTCGTTCAAAGAATCCGTATAGGGTTCTTTGAGGGGGTTCCCGGTGGGGGAACGCGCTCTGTTGAGAAACAAACCTCTGCGGTGGTTTTATACCACCGCCATCTTAAGGGCTAAGTAGTGTGTCCTTAAGGGGGGTCCTGCAACGCTTGTTATTGATATTATGATGTTGTTATCCGATGTTGGTGTTGCATTATGGGGTGCGGTATCGGTTGGATATCCGTAAAAATGTTATTGTTGGAAATCACTGCAGATGTTCCCACCAGAATGGATCCATCATACATTTTCATTAATATAGAGAATTGAAATATTAATATAAATATAATACAAAATACTTGTTTGGCGTCTGCATCGTATAGCATCCTACTTGTGATTGTGTATGTTCTAATTTAATTTCTATTAATTTGATATTTTATCTTACTCTTTCTGTTACTTGTGGCAACCCTTTAGTGGTTAATCAGGAAGACATGCGACAAAGTGGATGATGCTTGATGTGGATGAATTATGAAGGCTTTTGATGTTGATGCTTGCTTGCGTGACTACTATGGCTGTATTATGTGTATGCTATATTTTGGTACTTTACATCTTTATATTTTATAAGATCTAGGTTCCTGTTGTAAAATATAATTTGTATAAAACTCTGATATTATGTATAATAATAAGAAGTTAATTATGAAAAGGTTACGCACCCTGATATTGTATCAGTAACCTCTGGAATCAGGTTGTGAATCACTTGATAATTACCAAGCGATAAATAAGTTATCCAAGGAATTTTATATGGTGATGGTAATTATCTTGGGATTTGCAAGTTGACTCTAGGGTGTTACACTTCGAGAGAAACAGTTGTACGCGAAGCTCTCTAAATGTGAGTTTTGGTTATCCGAGGTCCAATTTCTTGGACATGTTATCTCCAAAGATGGTGTTGCCCTTGATCCATCTAAGATTGAAGCCGTGATAGCTTGGGAAAGACCGACGTCTGTGACTAAAATAAGGAGTTTTCTTGGTCTTGCCGGTTATTACCAGAGATTTATTGAAGGTTTCTCTCGTTTGGCTTTGCCATTGACGAAGCTAACCCGTAAAGATCAATCATTTGTGTGGAATCTCGATTGCGAGAGAAGTTTCCAAGAGTTGAAGATAAGACTCACTTCTGCTCCTGTGTTAGCTTTGCCAGACTTATTGGATGATTTCGTGGTGTATTGCGATGCTTTCAAGCTTGGTCTTGGTTGCATGTTGATACAAAAAGAGTATGTGATAGTCTATGCGTCGAGACAATTGCGACCGCATGAGGTTAACTACCCCACACATGATCTTGAATTGGCGATGGTGGTGTTTTCCTTGAAGTTATGGCGGCATTATTTGTATGGCTCTAAGTATGTGGTCTTTAGTGATCACAAGAGTCTCAAATATCTATTTGACCAGAAGGAGCTTAATATGCGCCAACGACGATGGATGGAGTTTCAGAAAGATTATGAGTTTGAATTGAGATACCATCCCGGAAAGGCGAATGTGGTTGCCGATTCCCTGAGTCGGAAATCGTTGCATGTTTCTGCTATGATGGTGAAAAAATGGAGCTCATTGAGAAATTTCGAAACTTGAACATGGGTGTAGAAATATATACCCCGAAGAAGATGTCCCTTGAGGTGTTGGCGATAGCAAATGTGTTCCTTGAAACCGTGAAATTGCAACAATCGAAGGATGAGTATTTGATTGAGATGAAGGAAGCTCAAGCTAATGGAAAGAATTTATTTTTGATGGAAGGTCATGATGGCATTTGGCGTCTGAAGGGCCGAATTTATGTCCCATCTGGCGGTGATTTAAGAAAGTTGGTGCTTGAAGAAGCTCATAAGAGTGTGTTGAGCATACACCCTGGTTCCAGAAAAATGTATCAGGATTTGAAGAAGAATTTCTGGTGGCCCGGCATGAAGCGGGATATGGCTAATTATGTAGCATCTTGCATTATTGACAAGGTTAACGTTAAGCATCAGAAGCCATCTGGTTACTTGAGACCTCTTGATATCCCTATGTGGAACTGGGATGACATTGCTATGGATTTTGTCTCTGGATTGCCCAGGACACACACTGGAAATGATGCAATATGGGTAATTGTTGACAGATTGACGAAGTGCGCTCACTTTTTGCCCATGAACGTAAAGAGTTCTTTAGAGAAATTGGCATAATTGTACATTAAGGAGATCATTAGGCTACATGGTGTGCCTTCGAGTATTGTGTCGGATCACGACCCGCGGTTCACTTCCCGATTTTGGGGAAGCTTGCATAGAGAATTGGTGTCTAAACTTAAGCTTAGTTCGGCTTATCATCTGCAAACGAATGGACAATCCAAACGAACAATTCAAAGCCTTGAAGATTTGTTGCAGGCTTGTGTATTGGAGCATGGTGGTTGTTGGGAAAGATTTCTACCACTAATTGAATTTACATACAACAATAGTTATCATAGTTCTATTGGTATGGCTCCCTATGAAGCGTTATATGGTCTGAAATGTAGAACTCCGTTGTGTTGGCTTGAAATTGGTGGGAGTTTGGCTTTAGGGCCAGAATTGATTGCGGAGACAAATGAACAGATTAAAATGATACAAGAAAAGATGAAAATTACCCAAGATCGTCAGAAGAGTTACTATGATAAAAGGCAGAAGCCACTTGAGTTTCAAGTTGGCGATCACGTGTTTTTGAGAGTGTCAAGAGATAAGGGTATTAGAAGAGCTTTGAAGAGCAAGAAATTAAGTCCTAAGTTTATTGGGCCTTATGAGATTCTTGAACGAATTGGTGATGTGGCTTATCGGATTGCACTTCCTCCGCACCTTGCGAATCTGCACAATGTATTTCATGTGTCGCATTTGAGGAAGTATATTCCTGATCCCTCACACGTAATCCTGATTGATGATGTTGATGTGCGAGATGACTTGACTATCCCTCTTATTTCCGTTCGTATTGTTGAACACTCTGTGAAGAAGTTACGGAACAAATTGGTACCTTTGGTGAAATTTGCATGGAAGCATGGGAATGTGGAGACGTTCACATGGGAACGTGAAGATGATATAAGGGAACGATACCCTGATGCGTTCGAATCTGGTACGTTAAATTTTGAGGACAAAATTTTCTTTTGGTGGGGTGGATTGTAACACCCTGAATTTTAAAATAAAGGATTAATTGGGGAAATGAATATTAAATACTAGCATGTGGGTTATTTAATGTCCCAAAATATTAGAAATAAATAAATTAAGATTTTTGGGAACTGTTTATAATTTATTGGAATCAGATAAGCTGAAAATGAGCCCGATTAAATATGGGTGTCGGACCAAGTATCTCTGATTGAGATGATATTGGTCAGGACTGTTAATAATATTATTGGGAATCCGAAGGTATATTCGGAATAATTTTTAGAATAAGTATTGAGCCCTAACGGAGATCCTGTTTGATTTAAAACGGGAAAACTTTAATGAAGGGATGAATTAAATTACTTAAACACTCTTTTTCCCTTCTTTAATTCACGTTACATCTTCTCCTCCCTCCATACATTCTCTTTTCTTCTATACTCCATTTCCACTCATTCTTCTTCTCTACAAATGCTAAGTATGAGGTACCATTCCTTCTCTCCCATTTTCGTTCTTGGAGCTGGCAAGGGGAGCTTGGGAGTTTGAAGACTCTCCTCCCTCTCTTCTCATTTTCGTGTGTAATATTCCCCCTCTTGGAAAACCTACTCCATTCTTCTCTTAAGGTAAACTCTTGCTATTTCTCAAGAGTATAAACTATGGGTTTTTGGGTTTTGATGTTGGGAAAGTGATTTAATGAATGTGGGTTGTGTTGAGAAGCCATTAATGATGTGAAGCCTAAGGTGGGTTGTCATAAATGCAAGCCTTAGTGGAAATAAATGAGGTAGATGAATATATGATGGGAGGGTGATAAAGAGTAATGATGCATTTATGGATATTGTTGGGTTTTTGATAAAACCCTAACTTTATAAATTAGGGGAAATATGATTTGTGGGTAGAAGAGCATTTATTATTGATGGTAGATGTTATTTATGATGTGTAATGACCATTAATGATGGTAAATGGTTGGTGGAGTTCATTAATGTGGAAGCCCATGAATAGGTTTAGCTTTGAATGCACAATAATAAGATTAGGCTCCTAACCTATAGTGGTTATGGTGGATGAGATGAGGTAAATAAGGTTGAGGATTAAAATGGTATAAAAACACCAAGAAACAAATATGAACACTTGAGACTTGGTAGTTGAAATAAAAGTTGATTGTATGGTATGTTGTATAATATAGGGAATGACCCCATCGACGAGGCGGGACTATCGGACCGCGTTGATTTCTACTTCTCTTAAGGTAGGCGGGGGTAACTATTCTAAATGCATGATTTCATCCATTAGTGATGTGTGTATATAATTATGAATTTCTAATTTAGCTTGGATGGATGACTTTAGGATTATATGATTATAATGCATTTAGAATGATTGGTGTTATATGACATATGCTTTTGGGATGATGAGTATGGTGTTGTTTTGGTTCATGTTAATGAGTTTGTATGAATGGCTTGAGACCATAGTTATATTTATTAATATGTGGTTGAACATCCCATGATGTATGAACTAATAAATGTTAATTGCCACTAGCTAATAATGTGTATGAAATCCAATGAATGTTGGTGGTAGTAGAGAATGATGAGTATATGAAAGCCACTAAGTGGTTGTGGTAAATTGTTGAATATGGAGTGGCGTGATAGGATGCATAGAGTGAGAATGCATTAATTGGCATTTGTATCCATGGCATATCATACGCTGTCTATATGGAATATTAGGGGTTCCACTAGGCGGGCCCAGTGGGAGGGCGACCCGGTGCACGGGTATATTGTTGTATTCCCTAGTGATTATAGGAATCACGAAGCTGTCCATAGTTTGGTGACGAGGCACCCTATATGGCGGGCCCAGTGGGCAGGCGGCTCTATGATGAGCAAGTTACCTCGGTGTCCGACGGGACACGGCTCTCCCGATGTGTGTTCAGGAGGGGCCCGTAGCACTTTAGCAAGTAACGCCATGATTATAGATCCACAAGCCACAAGATGACTAGTGCCACAGATGGGCAAGAGCGGTTTGGTACCAGTAAAAGTATGTTGTTGAGCACGCATGAATTGAGGTATATGTGTACATATTTTCTACTGTAGTAGGGGCATAGTAGCACACCTATGCTTGTCCCACTTTTATTATGTTGTTGTTTCCCACAGTCAGATCCGCATTTGATATTAATTCCTTTGTGCATATGCATTAGCTATAAGAGCATTTGCATATAGCCAGAGATATGCCTAGTTGGAAGCCTATTGTGGCAATGGATGATTGAGAAATAAAGAGGGAAGAAATATGGTACTAACACTAAGTGTATGATGATGATATTGAGAATACCAATGATTTGAATATGTGAGTTGTGGATGTATTTCTTGAGTATGTAACATGTTGCTATGAATGATATAGAATGTGAATGAAACTATGATGTTTCTTGTGAAATGTATTATATATGAGCATGTATGGATATCATCATAATGTATGACTTTGATACATTTGGATTATGTTACTCACCTCCTAGTTGCCATTTTTAAGTTTGATGTAGGTGTGATACAAATCCTACTCTTTTAGAGGTTGAGTGTTGATGAAGGTAAATGTGAAAGGAAAGTGGGCGAGCCTTGGCCGGCCTATGATCATTTTGTAGAGTATATAATGTACATATACTAAATTTTGTGAATTGATATGATGAATGATGATTTTGGAGGTCATGTAGGAAAATGAGACCCTTGTGTGTATGGCTTATTTTCATTAGTGACCTTGTCAATGTATGAATGATGAATATGATGTGAATTACTTCTAATTTTGATGAATGAATGGAGGATTATATGAGAATCTTAGTTTCATAAAGTATATAAGGCGATAGGCTTAATTATGATATGATTCATGAGTTAGAATAGAGATCTTTGAGTATAATTACTTGGAACAAGTTTTAAATGCCTAAGATGATGTATGTGATACCTTGAATTTGATCAATTTTGCTTAGTGTGGGTTTTGGTATGTGGAGTTGTGAGATTTTACTTGTTTTCTACGTATATGTTGATAATCTCGCTCAAGCGAGAATCCCCTGTATCAGTTATATGGCCTCTGGCCTAATCTCTCTCAAATGAGAGTGGTCCTCGCTTAGGCGAGACGACCCTGCATCTGATGTGTGCATACTGGACGTTCCTTGCTCGAGCAGGCTCACCTCCGCTCAAGCGAGTGTTGTGTGGAATTGTTCTGGACAAGGTTCGCTCAGGCGAACTGGTGTCTCACCCAGGCGAGATGCTTAAGTATCAGGTAAGAGCTACTAGATGGAATTCGCTCAGGAGGCTCTAGCTTCGCTTGAGCGAAATATGGACAGTGAGGTTCTGTCCATTTCTCGCTCAAGCGAGAGTGCCTCGCTCAAGCGATCGAGAGTGGTATCGGTTCTGGAGTGTTTTCGCTAATGCTCGCTGGCCTCACTTAAGCGACCCATGTGGGTCTCGCTCGAGCAAGACAGGGACTCACTCAAGCGAGTTGCCCTGTATCCAGTTTCTTCATTTTGTTTCTTTTATTTAATTTCCTTGCATGTTTTGGGTTCTATAACCTCTAAAAACATTATTACTATTATTAATTATATTACCAACATTTAAACGAATTGATGGCGCATCTTTCAATCTTTTTTCATATAAATTTTTATAATCATCAGCTTTTAGTTATATCTTCCGCTTTTCCCTTGTGACGATCTCGAGTTTGATCGTCTAAGGAGCACTCTGATCCCTTCTCATATCTTCATATATGAGGTAGGTTATTTAATGATCTGGCGTAACCACTCAATATTTTATATATCGCATTTCTTCTACTTATAATTATTTTTAAATCACAAAAAATTTACCCCTATTTTCAGGGTGCTACATCCTTTGAGTGTGGAGGAGCTCGAGGAGTTGTCGGGTAGGGAGGCAGACCCCTTCAGCTTCTATCCTCTGCCCGTTCCACCTATGGTTCCACCTCCTATTCAACAGGCAGAGATTCCAGCCACACCAGGACCAGTCGGAGTAGCACCGAGAGAGCCGACTCTGGAGTATGTCCCCCTCCCCGTCGAGGAGGAGGATGAGGAAGATCCAGAGGAGTTTCTGTTTGAGGATATACCGATGGATCTGTAGATCATATTGCACTACCTATCTTGCCTCCATAGCTTCCACCAGCCCTTCCCCTTACAGTTCATGTAACAGGCGGATTAGAGGATATCCCGATGCGCCAGGGGGTATTGGTACTAACCCCGATGGAGAGGTACTCGGTTAGACGACAGTGGGATTGGTCTCAATGTTTTCTCCACCACATTTACCGGAGCTACATGTATGGTGAGACAGAGGATTACCTGGATATGTCAGTTGCAGCCTAGGGTCTCTTGGCAGAGGCCTATGAGGCTTACGCCAGCCGTAGGCATCAGCCGGCCCGTTGGGTTAGCGACCTACCATCCACGAGTTCCACTCCTCCAGATCCGTC
Source organism: Clitoria ternatea (assembly GCA_037962975.1). NCBI lineage: Eukaryota > Viridiplantae > Streptophyta > Magnoliopsida > Fabales > Fabaceae > Clitoria > Clitoria ternatea. The sequence continues at coordinate 55,720,679 of CM075671.1, forward strand.
TCAACTAGCGACTACCTCCGATCCAACTGCATCTCCATGGTCAGACGATGAGTTTATGAGCGAAGATGAGTAGTTGTAGGGTTTACTTTATGTGTATATTTGTTTCCTTATATTTTACATAGGGTGCCTGTGTGCCCCTCTTTTGCTTTAGTTGTATAGATCTGATGAGACCGCTGGATGTATATATAGCACCTTATGTATATATGTTATGCTTTATTTCCACCATGTGTTATCATGCACACAAAAAAAACTTCTACATTTTTTAAAAAATTTATAGCCTCTCAGTTAACCAAGATAACTTAGTGGAAGAGGTTATCTTAGTTAACCGAGGGTGTTACACCTAGGGGTGGGGGAACACTATCCTTTGTATGTAATTTTTTATGGGTTTTATCAAGTCTTATACCTACTCCTAACCTTATTCTTGAGTGTTAAAAATGTCTACTTTCTTTTCATATATAATTAATTATATATACATACTTTGTTTATTTGAGAAACCACAATTCAAAACATACAGGTACAATCTTCAAGAACTATATTACATGAACAATTGAAAAGTGAAACTAAGTACAAATGACTTTGAACACATTGTGTCCAAACCCGTTTATATCATAACAAAATTGAGAAGTTCTTATAATGCAAACAAAACTAAACAAAATAGTTTGTTTGTAGTTTCTTTTTAGTTGTTTTAATTTTTTCTAATGTAATACAGGGATCATTAGAAGTATAGATGTTTTTATGCTCATGTCATAAATGTAATATTACACATTCGAAGTTAATTATTTGGGCTTCACATTTATATATTAAAAAAATAGTTGAGAAAGAGACTTGGCTTCTAAATCTTGATAGGATAAGTTATTGAGCATTAAGCTGATGAGGAGGATGAGCTTGTTTACATTGGTCATATTCTACAGGTGGTTCATTCTTAGGTGGTTCTACATGTGAGGTAGTGATTGGTATGCTCACTTGCCCATGTGGCATTATATCTGGCATATCTGGTCCCATCATGTCATGTTGAATATGAGGATATATTGTGTACCCTTGAGGCCATGCTTGAAGGTTCCCATCACTTGGGTTTGCCACATGGCACTCACCCATGCCTTGTGGATCGACATTTGAAGTTGTATCTTGGGAATATGAGCCATACATGGTAGAAGACAAGTCCCTTAAAAAATATATTATTATCATCACTTTTCACGTAGATTAAAACAAATGTAAAATCTTTGCACATTAAAAAATATTTACATTCTTATTGAAGAAAATAATTAGTAATTAAAAATTAATAACATATAACATGATACCTGAGAGGATCTAAAGGTGTAGATGCATCAAAAATTTGTGGATGATTTTGACTCCCATCTTGCAACCAACTCACATTCTCGAAAGAGGTTGGAATCCCCTGTCATAATTACTTCTAATTAATTTTAAATAATGTGTATATATATATATATATATATATATATATATATTCTTCATTTCTAAAATTTCATCCAATTACCTGGATATTAGATGGATCATACGAAGATAGATGATTGCTCAATAAATATTCCTACAGTCATAAGTAAACATCAATAATTTTAAAATAATGAATCACATACTAGATAAAATTTAATAAATCATTACAACACAAAAGATATATTAATGATTTGAAGACTAAAGTGGGAGGAAAATTTTTTGTTCATTTTATATTTTAAATATATTGTGAGGTAAATGTAAAAGTTGAAGATTAAATAAGTGATGAATATAATTATACAATATTTGCTATGGTGTTAATTGTTTTTATTCAAATAATTCACCACAAAAGAAATATAGATTAATTATTGTATTATTAAACCTTTCTTTGTATGACACGTGTCAGCATATCAACAAGGTTCTTTTCATTGGTTTCTAGCTCCCCCATAGATGTCATCTTTAAAGGGTCAGGTTCATATATCCTGTAATTATTATCTCAATGTTAATAACATTATTAAAAATGAGTAATCAAATATGTGTTATATTAGTAATAGAAAAAGAAATTAAATTAAGTATTAAGGATATATATGAAGGAACCTAATTTGCTCCTCAACCATTTGAAGTTGATGTTGTAGTCTATTAACTTCTTGTTGAAGTTCCTGGTTTTTAAATAAATTTTGAACATCATGTGAAATAAAATGAAAATAAGAATTATAAAAATGTCACAGCAAGAATTGGATGCATTAAAAAAAAAACTCATGCATCATCCCTAACTCTCTCATCATTGTGGTATTAGTGACATCAATTTTTACTCTTTTAAAATTAATGTCATTAATATAATAATCATTTCTCTAAAAAACGGATGTCATTAATATAACAGTGGTGTGAAAATTAGTACTATTGACTTTTTTTTATTTATCATAAAACATCTATTTTCTTTTAACATAGAATATAGCATAGTGTACTTACCTCAATCTCAGAGTTAATGTCTCCCGGACTTGTTTGAAGTAGTAAATGAAAAAGTAGGAAAGGAGAAAAGTAACACTATTTAGATCAATCAAGATTCTTTTAGAAAATATTCTAAAATAATTCTTAAAAGGTTAACATTTACATACTTGGCCAGTTGAAGCGCTATATCATTTTCATTTCTCAATTGTTGAAGGGTCCTTAGCAAATACTGTAAATACCTAAACATTTATGAAGTATTCAAGTTTGCAACAAAGAAACAACTACCTAGAAGGTATAATTACGAGGTATTGGGAAAAAAATTATCCAAAGCTTATTTAAGTTCATTTTATCTTAAAAGTACTAATTAGAAATGAACAAAGGATCAACTCACTCTATGAGTAGCTTTCCTGAAATTACTTCGTTGAATAATTTTTAAAAGAATGCAAGACAAATATTACAATGAATGTACAATATTAGCTTATTATGCACAATAAATTTTTAAAAAATCCAGTATTGATAAAAGTATGTTATTATGAATAAATTTAATGAATAAATTTACATTCATGTGTTTACAAGAAGTTATTGAACAGAATAATTAGTGGGTGTTTTAGTTAAACTTTATAAAATGACTCATCATTTTTCATAAATTCTCAGCTCGTTTCAATATATATTTTTTTTTGTTAAATAAGTTATAAAATTTCATATAATAAATCATATTAAGTAAGTGTTTGAGTAAATTATCTAGTAAAAATTACGCCAAAGATATTACCATAGAATTAATATTATAAGTGAAAATACCTCTTTGTTTTGAATACCCCTGCAAAAGAATAAATAAATAAATAATAAGAAAAAACACATGCATGAAAAATAAAGTATTATAAAGAAAATAAAATAGTAAAGAAACATTTAAGAACAAGTTACAGAATTCTTAAAAGTATACCTGCGATAGGGTAGCTCAGGAAAACTTACAGCACTACAAAAAAAAAATATTACCATAACAAATTAAAATTTGAATACAATAAGAATATTAGAACCACTATATCATATGAAATTAAGGTATATGTACACAACTTACTTATCTCTTTCCTGTTCAGGAAGATTTATATAACGAGTAAAAACATCCTCAATCCTGATTAGCACATAGGTAACAATGAGTATGACTTATAGTGAATTTTGTCATGAATAGTAAGAATTAAAATTTGAACAAAATAATAAGAACAAATCCAACATTTATTCATCTAAAGAAAGGTATGAAAAATATTAACCATGAAATAAAAGACGCAAATTAAGTAAAAAAAATTCAAATACACAAAATGGTTATATGTATAGGATGCCCACACATGTGAATCTCTGTAAGTTTATGGATATAAAGCTTATTTTATAGCTCTTTAATTATTCGTATACACAAAACCTTCGTAAAATGAACAAATTGATATCATCATTAGTTACTTGCCATTCAAACTTTATGTTCTCTTGAAAAAAATAATTTGTTGTAACTTTGCAATAAATTTTGAACGTACATAATGATACGGCAAAAAATCAGCAAAATATATTGGTCAATATCCTAATATGTGGGTTATGTATACATCTCTTTCGCTAAAAAAGTAGAACTTGAACAATCTAATGAGAACACCAAACTAATCAATGAAACAACGACAAATATAACTCTGTTTATGCCGCCTCTAGTTTCACTCCATCCAAACAAACAAAAGCTTTGATAGGAAAGTGAATTCATAAAAATAAACTATAAACCCCATAGGGCTAGATAATATAAAGTTAAAGAAAAGCTTTAACTTTCCAAAGAAAAATTACAAACTTCATAGTTAAGTTTCTCTCCGTGGGAATATTGTTGTGCTCCATTAATATAAAATCCTTCCTCCAAATTAAAATGAAAATAGCATGATAATTTATTAATTGCATTCGTAACCTAATGAACCTTCAAATTTGAGAAATATAAGAAAATATATAAATTAAGAATAACAACTTTCTAAAAGCTGATTCGAAGCAATCAACCTTTTAAATGCATTCCATGTTATATGAATGAAAGAAATTCAAAACGATTCTATGTTTAAAGATGAAGAATGTGTATCATTGTACAAAGTTAACAAATTTATGTGACAATCCTTTGTTTAGCAAATTGAAGAAATAGGATAACATATGATGAAGGGAGATGTGTACCTCCTTCTACCAGAAAAGTGGTTGAGCTTTCCTGATGGAGAAAACATTATAAGGGCAATATCAATGTCACAAAGGATAGATAGCTCATACGCTTTTTTGATGAGGCCATTTCTACGCTTTGAGAATGTAACTTGTCGATTTGTGACATTTTCTATTCTCTTTATCTCAAGTTTAACACGACCCATCTTGATAGATGGCTTTTTATGTATCAACTATAAAGAATGAACGCACACATGCATGAAAAGAGAAATGCAAAATCAATAAGAGGAAATCTAAATTGCCCTTTGTTTGTTTGAATCAGAAAGCCAAAGAGTTTTATTATATGGACGTATGCATGAAGAACCTTAAAAGAAGGAACCATTGGATGGCAGAGAGAGCGAGAGAGAGGAGAAAAGGAAGGGAGGCGGAGAGATTTGATGAGTTATTAAGGAAAGGGTCGTACTTGCTTTGGGTCATTTTATTTGTTGATGAATGAAAATATAAAACACACTCAAGTAAGAAAAATCATTAGTTTATTATATTGATTTTCTATCTATTCACATTAAATTTTAAAAAAAAAACTAATGTTCATTTATGTGTGAAATACCATAGAATTATAATTGTTAATTTAACTTTTTATTTATAATTAATACATTTAAAATAATATTTATATACTCATATATAGGGTATTGAAATTTTTATTAAACTTATAATAATTTTTTAAATTTTTGGTTGTTATTTACTTTTATATTTTAAATTAACTTTTCATTTATATTATAAACGTAATATATATATATATATATATTCTCTTTTGATATTTCTATTTTTTCAATTTTTTGTTGACCTAGTAACTGTAGATTTTTCCCATTATATAAAATTCTGAGACGAATTCAAATATGTGAAAAATATATAAAAAATTATATAACTTAACAATAATAGTAATAATTAAAACATATATTATATGAATTTATACTTTTTTCTTACTTAGAAGTAATATACATAATAAAATACCTTTTTGCAATCTTATTAAATTATAACAAATTAAATGAATTAAAAATGAAAGGTTTAAAATATGAAAATTCATGAAACGTCTACGTGAAGTTAATATAAATTTATAAAATAATTAAAACATTATGCAACCTATAGGTTTTAATTTGTATGAAGGGAAAAGTCATTGGAGATTAGATATTTTCTAATATTAATTTTAATTATACCAACTGATTATTAAATTAATAAGACAATATCTAATATTATTAATTATAATATAAATAATTATACTAATAATTTATTTAGATGATTTAAATCATTGGATTTTTTTTATTTGAATGACCTATAGTGGTTGGCCTATTCGTTTAGTGCCCAATAAGCTGTCTTTGCTCTCATCTGATCAGGCTGATATAACTTTTGCCCCATTAGGCCGTTGTTATGGGGAAGAGAGTAATGCACTCATTTTGAAGACTAGATGTTGCTACCTAATTTTTTCCAGGACAATTAAATTTTTTAAATAATTAGGATAAAGAATTTAAATTTTAAATTTTTAAAAAGGATTTAAAATTCAAATTTGGTTATGAGATATTTTAAAATCTAGATAAGATTACAAAATTGGTTAACAGATATTTTAAGATAAAGATAAGATTTAAAATTTAAATTTGGTTCAGAGAAGATTTCAAAGTGATTATAAGATTTTTGATTTTTTAGTTATCAGATAAATCAGATTTTTAGTTAACAGATAAATAATAAAATATTCATTTTTGTTATTAGATTTTTAATTAAATAATAAAATTCATTTAAATATCAGATTTTTATTGTGCCTTAAAGTTTCCTTTTTTGTTTATATATAGCACACAATATTTTCTAAAAAGGACTGGCAGCCAGGAAATAAATTTTGAAAAAAGAGAAGAAAGTCTGGTTCGATAAAAGTATGTTTTTTCTCTTACGCTGGTGTGTGATTTTATTCTTCTCTTCCCACTTCTGTACAACAATTATTTTTCTTTCTTGAAAGGCATGATGTGTTGGATTACATAAAGGATAAGGGGGCTCGATTTTCTTTTCTTTCTCTAATAAACCCACGTTTTCTAAATTATTAAAATTGGTTTCAATATATAGTTTATGCTTGCCTGATTCCAATGTGCTTATAGGTTAATGTACTTTAAAACTATATTCGCGTGAATGCTTATATTTGTATGGCAGGATAGCAAATGCATTTTTAGAATTATGTGAGCGTGGTTTTAATATCTATATACAAATATAACTTGCATGAATACATATATGTCATTGATTCTTAAATTGAAATATGATGTTACGCGTGAATGTTTTCATATAATATTGATTCTTTAAAAAGTGTATTTAAAATATGTTAACATATATTATGTAAAGTTATTGGTGTAATGCGATATATAACATTAATAAAATTTGTTTTAAAAATTATAGAAACAATTTTATTGGTGTAATGGGATACATTACACCAATAAAGTTGTTCTAAAAATTTAATGAATAACTTTATTGGTGTTATGAGATACATTACACCAATAAAGTTCTTCTAAAAAATTATAAATAATTTTATTTTATTAGTGTAATGGGATACATTATATCAATGAAATTATTATAAAAAAATTTTGAATGAATAATTTTGTTGGTGTCGTGGGATACATTACACCAATAAGATTACTCTAACAATTCTATCGGTATCGTGAGATACATGATATCGATTAAATAAAATTATAAGAGTACTTTTTTAACAAGAATTACGTAACCCTGATTTCCCATTGCACCTGGGAATACGTAGGAGCAAGATTTAGGCCTATTTTTTCTAAAAATTAATTTTTTCTTTATGTAAATAGTTGTTTTTTTATCATTGGGTCACTTTTAAATTATTAAAAATAATTACGCAATTTAATTAAAGTATCGTTCCTTTGGAACAGGCGAATAGGGGTGCTGATACCTTCCCTATTTGTAACTAACTCCCGAACCTAGAGCTCTAAAGGGTTTTACCAATATTTTACTCTTTTAAAATAAAAACAAAATCTTGGTGGCGACTCCACACCTTTTTATAAATTATTTTCAAAAAAATTAAATTTGTGGGAATCATTATCGGTCGTCCACATCGCAACGGATGACGACTCCGCTGGGGACATTTTGAGAATTAGGCCATTCAAATTAAATTGCATAATTCATGTATTAGTTTATTTGTGACCCTTTGTGTTTGTTTTTTTTTGTGTTTTTTTTTGTCTTTATCTTTTTTAGTTTGGAATATTTGTTATATATGAATGTTTGTCCTTGTATATACTTGTTTGGATGATATATTCTGTACACCCTAGGGTAGACGACTATTTGAATTGTGTTTGGCTCAATTGTTTGGTTTTAGGGGTAATGTATGATAGGTTTGTGTGTCCCCTAGCACACACCTCACTAATTTATTTTAAGACTGGCTCTATACCCAAGAGCATGAGAAGAACCTTTTGGATAGAGGGCAATTAACGGTGTCAATTGGGATATACTTCCTGTTGGCTTCCGTGAAAGCCCAGCTAAAGTGTGGTTTTCTTGGGCGTCCCACAGCTGACATGTACCTGTTATTATGGTAAACGTCTAAGAAAGTCGTGGGACCTTTTAGGAATAATAGCACCTTCCTGTGAGATGCAAAGTATAGATACCCTAGAACCCTAGGGTAGAACCCAATAGGCAATCCAATTAGGACAATAAAGGGGCACGCCCTTCTTTCTTTTTCAACCTTTCCTTAATTATGTATGGATCGTTGATCCTTTGGGACAAACGTGAAAATTCTTTTTTTCTCAAGTCTATGCAAAGGATTAATGACACATCGATATGAGTTACTAATCTCTGATTCCATGATTTTAAAATATGTGGCGGTCCATGAATTTGCAAAAGAAATAAGTGGATCAGGAGATTAACAACTCACTAATGTTTTGTTTTCTCTCTTTTCTTTTTCCTTTCTTCTACCATTAATGTGTTTATTGTTGTTGTCACAGAATCTTAATCTTGTCACAAAAGAAAGAGAAAAAAATAAGAATGGAAATTAATATGGAGCTAGAGTAGACTTTGCCAGTTTGAGTTAGCTTGGAAGGAAATTGAGTTCTCGCCAAAGATTAGCTTTCGAGAACAAGTATGGAAATTTGTTAAAGATCCTGGAAGTGGATGTTCAACATGGGGCCATTACTGCCTTTGCTCAGTATTTTGATCCTCTACTGCGATGTTTCACCTTCTTCAACTTTTAGTTGGCTCCCACAATAGAAGAGTTTGAGTAGATATTCGGCCTCCCATTAGGGAATAACAAGCCTTATCAGTTCCGTGAACATATAACCCACATCAGCGAATTAGCAGAAGTCCTAAAAATGAACCCTGATGAGTTAGAAAAATCAAAGATTGAAAATCAGACAACTTGGGGTCTAAGCCAAAACTTCCTAAAATACATGCAAAGGTTAGCGGCAACAGCCAAGTGGGATACTGTTATGGAGGTCCTTGCTCTTACAATTTATGATATGGTTTTGTTTCCCAACGCGGATAGCTTAGTGGACAGACTCGCTATAAATGTATTCATGGACTTTCGAAAGTACTCAGCATCTCCAGTCATAGCCCTTTTAGCCGATGTCTACTCTACTATGCTCTTCTGTCATGAAAAAAGAGGACAAAAGATCTTATGTTGCTTACCCATCTTTTACATTTGGATCACCTCTCATGTGTTTAAGAGGGCTAGCAGCATCACTTGTCCAATTGACGACTACATGGCATTCCGACCAAACATTAGAAAGCCGAAAGATTGGAAAACACTTTGTAGTAGTTTACATGACGATAAGATAAGATGGCAGCCATTCTGGCTACAAAAGTCTAAGCTTATTTACTGCTGTAAGGATTACCCTAATATGCCACTTATCGGGTCTCGTGCTCTCATAAACTACAACCCTATTTTGACTCTGAGGCAATATTCTTACTCTTTTAAGTGTTCACTTTCTATGGAAGCCTTAAGACCTGTCATATTCTACCTTGGGGAAAAACTTTTCATCGGAGGACTTCAGAAAGCTCGCCAAGCATGGAAGAATCCAGTAATAAGAGGTAGAGAGATAAATCTTGAACTTTGTAACCCATCTATAACTTACTGTCAGTGGATAACAGAAAGGGTAAAACAAATCAAGCTACCTTTCGAACCATTGGCAGCTAATGATCCAAGCAAAGATAGACTCCCTGAGAAGATTGAATTAATAAAACTGTGACAACTTAAGGAAAAATTAGCCAAGGTCATAAAAGGAAAAGAAGAAGAAGAAATGGGGCACATTCAAAGCCGTCAAGACAGTATAACTTTGAAGAAAAACTTGGATGACAAAACTAGGGAGTGTAAAAGGATCGCTAAGGAACTACAGGTAGAACGGGAATCCCGAAGCCAAGATAGAGGGTGTGTACTCCAGATTGAAAGCATAGACCAAAGAAGTTGATGACCTATTATGCCAGAAAGTAGAATTGAAAGTTCACTTGACTCAAGTGACCAATGAAAAATATGTTGCCAATCAAGAGATAAATCGCTTGAGAGATCAAGTTATTAGCCTACAATAAGAAGTAATGTTCATGCAAACTGATTATGAAGGTAGGCTCAACTTTCAGAAAGAGGAGATAACCAGATATGTTCACGAATGTAATGAGAGGATCAGAATAAAAGACCAAGAGCTACAGGATAAGGATACACATGTCGAATTTTGGCATAACCGATTCAGGCGACGGGAAAGATTCTGAGGAAGTTACAAAATGCCTAGGCATTTGTTTCTCCCCTCCTTACTCCTCAGAGCATCATCAAGTTCCTTGATTATTGCCAGGAACTTATGGATGAGCTAAAAGTGACGATTCATAGGGCAAAGGATAGTTGAATATTATATTTTATCTTTTGAAAAAAGTTAACAGTAGTGTTAACTGAAATGTATTTTTTGTTGACCTCTGGTAAGCTTATCTTATGTAATCATAAAAATTGGCTATTTTTGATCCTAAGTTAATTTATATTCTCGCTTCTCCATGTCATGTGACAATGATTACGATTCCAAATTGGTAATTTGTATTTTATTTTATTTTATTTTATTTTATTTTAGTTTAATTTTAAGGGAAACATTATACTAACAAATTGTGACTCTTAAAAGGAAATTCAAATATTCAAATTAATTCCCCGTTATCACCACAACACTTGCTCGAAAACTAAGGCAATGGTTGATCAGGAGAGAGAGAGAGAATGAAAACTTGAGGAAAGAGATCGAGCAGTTGAAAGAATAGTTAACCGTCGGATTATTCTCCACCATTTGTTTATTATTAAGAGTCGGGGGGCGCACAACATGTTTCTCAAGCTACTGAAGCATAAACCTCTAAGCCCGGACAACCCAACATTCTGATTGCACCCAATGCTCAGCCTGTTATCCTCATATCTCAACCCAATCCATCTGCAGCTGCCTTTCATACATCTCAAGCTAACCCATCTATATATAGCTACCACTCGTCCACTTTTTGTGCCTCATACAGGAGGGTCGGGGCAGCCTTACTTCATCTTGATAGCGCAACCAGGGGAAAGGATGCACAATCTAGAGAGAAATGGAAAATCTAGAGGATAGACTACAAATTATTGAAGGAGGTAATTTTGGGATAGGTGATGCTTCAGACTTGTGCTTGGTCTCGGATGTCATTATCCCACCGAAGTTTAAAATTCCTAAATTTGAGAGATATAAGGGGATATCCTGCCCAAAGCAGCATCTCACCATGTATTGTAGGACGATGGCCTTTCATATTCATGATGAGAAATTATTGATCCATTGCTTCCAATATAGTTTGTCTGGGGCAACTGCAAGCTGTACACCAATCTAGAGCGTGGACACATCAAAATAAGGAAGGATCTTACTGAAGCCTTCATTAGGCAGTATAAATATAATATTGATTTGGCTCCTGACCGGATAAAATTGCAAAATATGGGGATGAAGGGAGGAGAAACTTTCAAGGAGTATGCCCAAAGATAGAGGGAGGTGGCTTCACAGGTGATACCACCTTTATCTGAGAGAGAGATGGTGTCTACTTTCATTGACACCCTACATGCTCCGTTTTATGACAAAATGATCGGGGGAGTGTCTACTAATTTTGCTGACATGGTCATCATCGGTGAAATGGTAGAAGTAGGTGTAAAAAGCAGGAAAATACCAAAAAATGATGCTTCAACACCTAGTGGTAAAAGGCCCTTTTCAGAAATTCAAAGAAAAAGGATAGAGAGACATATTTTGTTACATTAGACCTTAAAGAAAATCCTTTCCCAGGACCAAATGTCATGTTTTATCTATCAAATTTCTATTATCAATCTCGCCAATATTTGGATAATGCCTCCCATACAATTCACCCTCGACCTTACAGACCACAATTCACTCAACCCTACCAACCCCACTCCTCGACCCATCCAACCTCCACCCACAGTTCCAAACACGAACCAAGATAGGGCAGAAAAGAGGAGAGTCCAATTTGACCCAATTCCCATGCCTTATGCCAAACTCTTACATTGCTCGGTTTATCTCACAGTTGACTGCTACATGCGAGCCAATCTTTAAACTATTAAAGAAAAATTAACCCACACAGTGGAACGATGAGTGCCAAACGGCTTTCGATAAGATAAAAACTTATTTGTAAAACCCACCAGTACTAGTGCCACCTAGGCTGGGAAAACCTCTTATAATGTACCTTACGGTACTAAACCAGTCAATGTGATGCATTCTGGGGCAAAAGATGAGACAGGGAGAAAGGAATAAGTCATTTATTATCTAAGAAAAAAGTTTAAAGGTTGTGAATCTAGATACTCCTTAGTAAAATGAACATGTTATGATTTATCATAGGCAGCTAAATGTTTATGACAGTACATGTTGAACAACACTACTTTGTTAATTTCTAAAATTGACCCTATCAAGTATATTTTTGAGAAGTCAGCCTTGACAGGACGAATTGCTCGATGGCAAATGTTACTGTCAAAATATGACCTCATTTATATTACTCAGAAGGCAATCAAGGGAAGCGCTTTGACTGATCATCTGGCCCACCACCCTCTGGATGATTACCAATCCATGTAACATGAGTTTCCCGATGAAGATATCATGGTAATGTCTTAAGAAGAACCTCAGAATGGTAAAAAGTGGAAGTTATGGTTTGACGGTGCATCGGACGCGTTAGAACATGGGGTAGGAATATTTTTGATCACCCCAGAAGAACAATTCATTCCCATCACGGCTCATTTATTCTTTAATTGTACAAATAATATGGCCAAATATGAAGCATGAACATTAGGTGTCCTAGCAGCCATTGACGCCAATGCAAGAATTTTAGAAGTGTATGGGGATTCTACTTTGGTCATCCACCAATTGAAAGGAGAATGAGAGACTAGGGATGATAAATAGATCCCTTACCAAAGCTATATTCTGAAAATGGCAGAACACGTTGAAGAAATTACCTTTCATCATGTCCCTAGAGTAGATAATCAGTTGGCAGACGCTCTGGCTAACTTATTCTCAATGTTTGATGTCAATCAAAGTAAAGATATGCCCCTGATTAAAATTTAGACACATGACCAACCTACATATTTCCACCTAATAGAAGAAGAGTTGGACGAACGACCTTGGTACCACGACATCAAGTGTTACTTGTTGAAACTGATAAGTGAACCTTAAGAAGGCTAGCATTCAATTTCCTTGTGAGTAAGAACGTGCTTTATAAAAGGAACTATGATATGGTATTGCTTTGATGTGTTGATACTACAAAAGCGAGTCAAATAATGAAAGAAGTTCATAAGGGTTCCTTTGGGACACACATGAATGGTCATACCATGGCTCGAAAAATTTTAAGGGCTGATTATTTTTGGTTAACCATGGAGTTGGATTGTTTCCAATATGTCAGAAGATACCACAAATGTCAAACTTACGCTGATAATATTAATGCCCCACCAATACCCTTGAATGTCATAACAGCTCTATGGCCATTTTCAATGTGGGGAATGGATGTTATTGGGCCTATTGAATCCAAAGCCTCTAATGGTCATCGTTTCATTCTAGTCGCGATAGACTATTTTACAAAATGGGTTGAAGCTGCATCATACACCAATGTTACCGAAAATATGGTAATTAAGTTCATTAAAAAGCACTTGATTTATCGTTATGGGTTTCCAAGTAAAATTATAACAGATAACGCGTTAAATTTGAACAATAAGATGATGAAGGAGCTATGTGAAACTTTCAAGGTCCAACATCATAACTCATCTCTGTATCGACCAAAAATGAATGGGGCGGTAGAAGCAGCAAATAAAAACATTAAAAAAAATCATTTAGAAAATGGTGGTAACATTTAGGGATTGACATGAAATGCTTCCATTTGCCTTACATGTGTATTACATTACTGTTCGTATATCAACTGGGGTAACCCCTTTTTCCTTGGTGTATGGTATGGAGGCAGTGTTACCATTTGAGGTAGAAATTCCCTCCTTGTGTGTCCTAAAAGAAATCGAATTAGAGGAAGCTGAATGGGTTAAAACAAGGTTTGAACGACTCATTTTGATGGAAGAAAAAAGACTGATAGCCCTTTGTCATGGTCAGCTATATCCAAAAGAATGAAAAAGGCTTAAGAAAAGAAGGTTCGTCCTAGGGAATTTCATGAATGAGACTTAGTGCTGAAAAAGATATTGCTTGTTCAAAAAGATCACCAAGGGAAATGGATGCCAAATTACCAAGGTCCTTATGTTGTCAAGAAAGCTTTCTCAGGAGGAGCTCTCATTATCACCAATATGGATAGTGAAGAGCTTTCCTACCTAGTGAATTCACACGCTATCAAGAAATATTATGCTTAAAAAAGCTCGCTAGGTCGAAAACCCATGAGGACAATCTAGGCAGAAGTTGGGGCTTCAAAAAATGAAAATAAAAGGAGCTTGCTAGGTCAAAAACCTGTAAAGGCGATCTAGGCAAAGGTTAGGGTCTCAAAAAATGAAAAAATAAAAAAATAAAAATGGCCTGCTAGGTCGAAAACCCGTGAGGGTGATTTAAGCAAAAGTTAGGGCTTTGGAAAAGAAAATGAAGCGCCTGCTAGGTTGAAAACCTGAAAGGGCGACCTAGGTGAAATGACAATTAATCATATGAACATTCAGAGGTAGTCATTGTTCTAAAGTTTGCCTAGCAGGTACATCAAAGTCATAATTTAGGAAGAATGACAGTTAATCTTAGGGATATGACCATTCAGAATTTGTTTTACTGGATTCCTCTATCTATTAAATTTTTCTCTATACCATAAACAATTATTTGTTTTTATCATTGAATTATCCACCCCGTTTTCTATTTTTTTATTTATGAGCATGCATAGGTTAGCAACTGAAATGTTAAAAATAAAAATGAAAATAGGTGCTACGGTTACGTCAACAATGGTTTACGGGAAATAAAGTAATCCCATATGTGACGTTAAGAAGTTACCAATTATTTCGCTGCAAACAAAGTAAACGTCAAGCACTGTTGTATCTCTTTTGAAAGAAAGGAACACCAAATCAAGCCTAGCTAAATTGGAGAATACTAAGGTTACGCTAATGATGGGGAATCAGATTGGCTATAAATTTCTAACAACTAGTCATTTCCTGTTTTGTTAAATTTTTACAACTGTGTTAAATTTCTGCAACTGTATTAAATTCCTACAACTGTGTTAAATTTTCACACCTGTTAAATTTTTTACAACTATATTAAATTTTTGCAACTGTGTTAAATTTCTGTACCATGTTAAATTCCTACAACTGTGTTAAATTCCTACACCATGTTAAATTTTTACAATCGTGTTAAATTTCTGCAACTATGTTAAATTTATGCACTGTGTTGAATTTCTGTAACTGTGTGAAATTTCTGCACTGTGTTAAATTCCTGCAACTGTGTTAACTTTCTGCACCTGTGTTAAATTCCTGTAAATGTGTTAAATTTCTACAACTGTTTTAAATTCCCACAACTGTGTTAAATTTCTACAACTGTGTTAAATTTTTGCACCATGTTAAATTCCTGTAACTGTGTTAAATTTCTATAACTATGTTAAATTTCTACAACTGGGTTAAATTTCTACACCGTGTTAAATTTCTGCAACTGTGTTAAATTTCTATAACTGTGTTAAATTTCTATAACTGTGTTAAATTTTTGCAACTATGTTAAATTTCTACACTGTGTTAAATTTCTGCAATGTGTTAACTTTCCACAAATGTGGTAAACTCCTGTTTGTGTTAAATTTCGGCTTATTTTCACACTATGTTACATTTTTTGCACTTCTGCCTATAATGCTACATGTGTTAAGTCTTTGCCTATCTTAAATGCTTGTTGTATATGTCATGTGTGGTATGTTTCCTATCATATATGGCGTATGTGTTGTGTTTCCTACCGTATGTGTCATATGTGCTTCTTGCCATATGTGTCGTATGTGTTGTGTTTCCTGTCGTATAGGTTGCATGTATTGTGTATCCTGTCATATGTGTCATATGTGTTGTGTTTCCTGTCGTATGTTTCATATGTGTTTCTTGCCATATGTGCCGTATGTGTTGTACTTCTTGTCATATGTACTGTATGTGTTACATGCCGCGTATATGCCCCTTATTGTTCTTGAAAAAGTTTTGCCTCCACTACAAGAAAATATGTATTTGTGGAGGTTTTTTTTACAATTTGCGGTGGTTTCTGACCTCCCACAGATTGATTACAGAGTTTCTAAAACCGCCACAGTTAGCATCGCCACAAAGTAATTTGCGGAAGTTTTTTGGGACCTCCGTTACCATGGATAGGACCTCCATTGTTTTTGGAGGTTTTTTATAGGGGGTTTTGAACCTTCTCCCTTAGAAGAGGTCTTTTTTATGGAGGTTTAATCCTTCTTTCACTACAAGAAAAACATAGGTTGGCGGTAATTTTTAATGTGCATTAGCGATGGTTTTAACCGCCACTAATGCAATTACCACTGTAAAACCGCCGCTAATCTATTGACTAAAATAAAAAAAATTAATACCATAATATATATATATATATATATATATATATATATATATATACCAATTTTCATCACACAATAGATTGGTGCCCATAGAAAAATTGGATGTCTCAATAGTAATAATAATAATAAATAATTCCATATAATATATATATATATATACACACACACACATACCTCTGTGTAATATATAAGGCTAAATAATAGTAGCAATAACATTTGACTACGAAACATCCATGACGAAGGTTGAGGTAATAAATTATAAAAGTCATATAGCATTTTGGACTTAGGCCTTAAAACAATAATTTAATCAACTGATTTAAATTATAAATGCCAACAATCTCCAAAACTAAGAAGTATACCGATACTAGTTTCCATTTGCATCAATCACTCACATACATTCATCTAAAGGAACAAAACCATGTTGTGTTACAACATCAATTTGCAAGAACATGTAAAGAAAAATATCCAATCACTTCCTTTGGGGAAAACATTTTCTCCTGAAGACATATTAGTTAGAAAGGCATATATTCTTCAATCTAAGGCCTTTTGTGAATGGGGCCTTGCCAGTTGCTATTAGTGCAACATCCACCTACACAAAAGTAGTAGCATCTTGTAAAAATTAAGTAATTAATTATCAGGTAAGGATGTGTGGTTATACACTCTACATATATAACATTATATAAGTGAGTGTGAATGAATGTGTCAAATGTGATCTATAATTAAGATTTTTTAGATAGTTACAATGGACCAACGGTAGTACACTTGTAACTCATATCCTATCCTCATTAATACTTTAAATGTATGACGAGTGATGACTATGACAATTGAAACTGGCAACCTAACGAAAATTTATACAAGAAATTAGCAGATGTAGTTTACCTTGGATGCGAAAACTCTAGTATGATAGTCAATATTTCGGGGGTTTATGAGAACCCTCTGAACCAACTTGCTAATTTCAGGGTCAAATCTAAGCATGAGCTGGTATAGAGCTTTAACAAAAGTAACCTGTAGAGTAGCATTATTTCATATTATATCCGTTTTAAACTAATTAGGCTTCTAAAGTATAAAAATAATGAAATAATACATTTTTTTAGTAATAAAAATACAAAGTATAAAAAAGAATTATGTGCTTATATAGAACACAAACTTCAGAGGTAAGAAAAGATCAAAAGTAGAGTAAATTATTGCAAAGTCTTCACATGAACAAAATACATCAGGGAAAGGGGAAAAAAGAATCAGGAAAATGGTACCTCACTTCCAAGTGTATATACATCATTGAATTCCAGACCAATATAACCACTTCCTAAAATTGTTATCCAATCTGAAACAGTCTCTAGTTTGAGTGCATGATCACTAGTAATCACCGTCTTTCCTAAAGGCATTTACTTAGCGAGTTTCCATTGATGATACTGAATAAAAATTACAAGAAGAAATAAAAAATGGCTCCCCTAATGCCCATTTCATTATAGTCTAATAATATATTCCTAAATATGAATATACTGTCAACCAAAAATATATCTCATCTAATGTTTCCTGTGAAGCAACACTATCTTCTTCCCTGGATAAATTTATCAGGGTCAATTCCTTATGACTAAAGGAAAATAAAGAGGAATTTTCTTTAATATAGGAAGTTTCAGAGGACATGGACAATGAACTTTCTAGAATGTGGTAGGAATCAGCCGTAGCAATCTCGCTTACTGGCCCTTCAAATTCTTTACACTCAATAGCCTTAGACTTCAACTCATCACCGTCATCATCACCACATGTTGTGTTATTATCATTGTGCTTTAAGAACTTCTTTATGTGGTTCTGCCAATAGTTCTTTATTTCATTGTCCATTCTTCCAGTTAAACTCTCAGCAATCAAAGACCATCTGTGACAAGAAAACACAACACACCATATGTTAAATTAGTCATGTACCCTTAATTTACATGAGACTAGCTCAATTATTAGCCTATCAGTATGTGTAAGTTATTAAACCAAAAAAGAGGCTGAATAGTTTATCCTCTTCGATCTTCATTGATCCCAGAAATTAATGACCAAACAACATAAATATATGGTCAAATCAGTTGATGGGACAAAACTTCCCTACATTTCTTCAGGTATTTTTGTGGTATTTATTGTGAAAATTCAAATTTTAGCAAATATAAAGTTTGAATATATAAATGACAAGTACAAGTCACCAAAAATGCAAAAACATATCGTTGCACCAGAGTTTTGTTCTAATTGGTATTAATGGCAATTAATATATATACTTTCCTTACCATAAGATTAAATAGAAATAATAAAATACTTACTTATTTCCATGTTTTTTATGCAAATTGTGTAATCCATGATTAAATTTGGTAAATACCATGATTAAATTTAAGTTAATAATTGTGTAATCCGAGTGTTAATTGAAACTAGTAAATTAATGTTTGTATTTATAGATTAATTTGACACCTGCAAACTTTAGGAGTTGACGCCAATTGGCTAATAATATATTCCTAAATACACCTTCCTGTGTTCCATCCAACACTACATCAGACTCAAATTTTAGGCTACTTCTACACTTAAGAAAATTCCTTACCTTAAATTAATAACAATTAAAAACAACATAAATTCAAAAATAAGATAAAATGTACATAGCTACGAAAACCATTGATATTGAGAAAGACTAAGCAATAGTCACAACTTACTAGATCCTATTAGACGCATCCCCTTCCAAAGCCCATAGTTGTTTACAACACCAAACAATTCAACTCAATTCAATTTTCCTTCAAAGAAACTCAAACATATTGAATCTTACCTTAAAAATATGAACTTTGGTATGAAACTACCACATTACATGCATTGATCTATGTCTTGCTCTTATGAGATCTATAAACTAATTCTTGATGCTATAGTGTCTAAAAGGTTTCTAGCCTAATCTTATAAGGATATAAGTCATGTGTCTATAGTTGTCAAATATATCTACAAGTGTAACTAAAAGACAGTAGATGACAGACTTACCAAATGTATATCATACCTTTTCCTATTATAATAATCATATTACCTTTTACTATTTCTTGTGATTCCAAGATTCTTGGTTTTAGACATCAGGCCTCCAAACTTCTTTATCAGCTCATTGAATTCCTGACATTTTAAAATCCCATATATTCTCAGATATATTTAAACATTTCTACCATAATATAATTAAAAAATCAAAGAATTTAGGAACTAAATGATGTTTTCACATGATATTATGTTATATAAGTATTACTATAGTCTTGAAATATTATTGCAGAATTGAACTTGAATCCAATTTTAATGCAACCAAATAGACAACTTTAATTAAGTGACACCTAATAAGAGATAACAACTTAGTTCCTGAATTTTCACCAAGCTTTATCTTGGAATCATTCAATTGAAATCTCAAGTTTCAACGGAACACTTCAAGAGAAAATGATTATCATCCAAAGTAACAAGATAGAAGATAATCTAATTAAAGCTAACTTAGAAAACTTAATGATGTTTAGAAGTATTGGTGTTTGAAGTTTTATTATCCCCTAAATTAATTTTAGGATTATCAGTATCAAATGCACTTTTAGAATAAAACTTTTGATTTTAAAAAGGAGACACTCTTGAGTGTTTTACCTAGGAAGACATGCTCCAAGTCAGTAGCTAATTAATCCGTGACTTGATTCTGTTAATTAAGTGGTTGACAATTCTTAACAAACATTAAATTTTGGATGAATATGATAGACATATTATTACTGGGCTATATAGAAAATTTCAAGTATGCATGCATATGATTAATCAACACTTAAAAAATTGATTGATTGAGACTCTTAATTAGTCGATGTATGTTTAGCAACTATATTTATTAATTAGGGTAATTCTGATTTTGGGATACGTTGAGTATTAGTGCCTAAAACAACGCTCCCAAAATATTTTTCACATGAATATGATTAACACAATGCTCCCAAAATATTTGCTTGGATTAATCAAAACCACTTGTATGGAGCATTGAGTATTGGTGCCTAAAACAAATAGTAGAACATTGTCTGGAAAACAAAAAGGATTTGGGAATGCGTGCTCTTTAGGCAATAAAATTTCAGATTTTACGTAAGATCCATCCAAAAAAAATATTATATGATGCAAAATCCTAACCTCTAAATCATTAAAATGCAATATAAACCCATTCCAAAAAAAATAGTATATGATGCAAACCCTAACCCCAAAATCATTAAAATTGAATATACACGAGAAAACGAACAAAGGAATTTATATGGCTTCCAAACAATATCACAAAGCAGAAAAAAATTAAAGATTAAACCTGTATGGAGTGGAACGTGGAAGCTGTAACAGGAAAAGAATTTAGGAGGAAAAAGGGCAAATAAACAAATAGAAGCACGCTGCTCTACGAGATGCTATAGACGGAAGAAAACTGAAACGCAAGCATTGCTGGAACGCGTGCTCCTAGAACTCCACGTAATGGCAAAAAGATTCACCGAACAATTGTTTATTTTAATTCAAGGGTTACGTAGAAACTTTAAGAGGGAACTCCTGAAAATATTTACGACAAAGTTAATTTAATATTGAATTTCAATTAGGAAATAAAATAATTTAGTTATAAAAAGAAACAAAATAATTTAGGAGGAAAGAAAAGAAACATAATAATTTTAGGAGGTTTAAGATAAATCTCATCAATTATATTAGAAACCTTCCTTAAAATAATTTATTTGGGGAGGTTATAAGAAACTCCTTAAAATAAATACAAAACCTTCATTATTCAATTTATTTTAGAAGGTTATAATAGACACCCCAATATACATTAATTTGAGGAGGTTTTTGAAAACTCCTTAATAAAACCTCCTCAATTTACCATTTTTTTGTAGTGCTCCCATCATGGGTGTTAAATTTTTCGCTGGCTATATTCTCTACCCTTTGTGTATTAAAATTCCTGGTCGTATATGTGGTGTGTGAATCTTTTGTGTCTGGTACTCTTGGTTGGTTTGAGATCCCGGACAAAATCAGTTTGCTCAGTCTTTACTTATACCTTACTACAACGTAATAAGAAATAAATAAAGAGGGGCAAGCTGTTGCTACCTAATTTTGTCCGGGACAATTGTATTTTTCAAATAATTAAGATAAAGAATTTAATTTTTATTTTTTTAAAAAGTATTTAAAATTCAAATTTGATTGTGTAACGTCCTAAGTTATTTTACATTTATTTTTATTTAATTGATTAAATCTTATGATAAATTTTTCCCTTTCTTGATAATTAATCGAGATTTAGTGAAATAGCATTTATTTTTACTGATTTATTCAAATGACAAACAGTTGCAGTCAAATTAAATAAATGAAATAAAAAAAAGAGGAACAATTTAATCTAAGCACAACAAATGGGGAGAAATGGAATCAGGGCCTCCCGCTTGAGCGAGGCCCCTACTCGCCTGAGCGAGATTCCGAACTCTCGCTTGAGCGAAGTTTCTATTCGCTTGAGCGAATACCTTTCGCAAATCTGAGTGGGCAAAACATACTAACGGACTCCTGAAAAATCTCACCCTGAAAATGATTCTGTTAACCAACGAGTTGTCATAGCAACCATGAGAGCATATATAAATGGACAGTGATGTATTTTAAAATATAGATTTGTATCCGATCCGGTCTTGGTTAACACACAGCTAATAATAACGCTCGGAAGTTCTCATACACACATATAACTCTACAGAGTCACTCAAAGTCACTCGGGCCCTGACACCGATCTCCCCCTTGGCGCAACTCCATGGCTCCTTCCCCCTCCCTGTCACTGGTTACTAAAAAAAAAAGGGCAAGGGTGAATGTTTGGCATTGTAATTAATATAGAATAGAACTTAACAAATATACATACATTAAGCATTATTCGAAAGTAAGCACAGTTTACTCAACAAGTGTATCATTTGCAACCATCAAGGGGTCAGCCCATACTTAACAAGATATCAACTTTTCACTCGGAAATCTATCAAATTGCACACAGAAACATAGTGTATTACATACGATAACTATATTAACCTAACCAAGCAATTCCATCACATTCATCACAATCACCACTGACTCTCATACAATCTGACTCCTAGTATCCGGATACTAAAGGATTGGCCTTCAGCTGGGGGTCCTACTTGACACCCCGTGAACCCTGCTTGGTTCACCGAGTCCTGCTTGACTCTCCACCTCGACCACTGGGTAGCTCAACTGGGCACGAAAACCACGGGAGCCGGAAATGAGGGGCTATCATATACCGTCGGCCATCCCACACCACATAGTCATCCAACAATTTACCTTTCACATAATAATATCAATTCCTCATCACTCGGGTAGCCTGCTTGCTAACCCGGCGTCACATAACACTAATCATTTCAACATTAGATATTATAAGATCATAACATGATAAACTCAACCACACACCCGATCCTCAACTAATTAATGTACACAGTCACGCATGCACAAGCATAAACACACAACTACGTTTAGTAACATTTTCCTTAACCTGCTTACACAACCTCAATGACCTGAATAAGAAGCGAGTCCTATTCTAATTAATTATAACCCGAACACCCCCTTACTTTGGTTCCACGCTTCGATAATCTGCTCCCTGTGTCGATTCCTTCCTCTGAGCACTGGTTTTGCAGTTTCAGCTCCGTCACTCAGTCTTCCGTTGCTTAACCTACTACCTACGGATCATAAAGTACAGCTCGTCACTTCAACGCCCTTAGTTCATGGACCGCATTTGGGCTCACACTCACCAGAGGAATGGAGAACAGCATCGTATATAGCCATGCATGGCCCTTGACCGCCAAAGAATAAAAGGGATAAGGGAATCACAATTAGAACGGATCAGTAGACTCACCTTGAAGCCTCGATCACAGGAATGGGGTTCAATTGAAGTTCAGACACAAATGGAGTCCCTCCCAGCGCATGCAACTCAGCGTTAAGAGATGAGAAAACAAAAGAGAAGGGACAGACCAGCAGCAGAGGTAACTCGCAATTAATGAAGAGGGAAGGAAGAGAATCTCCTTGTATATATAAAGCTCATGGGCAAGATCGTCTTTTCCTTTATTTTATTTGTATTCTCACAAACTTTTAATCAATTTCACCATATTAAACTATTTCATAGTTTATCAAATCAATTACACTTATTTATTCCCTCAACGTTTAATTATTCACAATTCTCTAATACTTCGCAAGAGTATAGGCCCAGTATGAATACCGGCCCACCGGCGTCCTAGCTTAGTGTTCATACCTCAGAAATCCGAGCTACATCCTGAGAGGTCGGATATCTCATCCGCGCTCGCCTCTTGGTTACCTACACCCGCTGTTTTAGTCATTATGAGGTTGATCCGGGCTATGACCCCGAGTGAGGCGCTCTCCTCACATCGGTTTGGACCAAACCACCTGGCCCTGCCCGCTCTTCTCTTACACTCCCGATCTTCAACTCCGCCTGCCCGCTCTTCTGAGACCGGTCTCGACACCGGCTTTCTCGTCTCTCTCAGACAGAACAAATATTACATAAAACTTCTAAAACATTTACTAACATTTCCCATTTCTTCTAACTCTCATTAAAATACCAGGGATGTTACATCCACCCCCCCTAAAAGGAGATTTCGTCCCCGAAATCAGTGTTCCAGTTGGAAAAGATGAGGGTACATTCGCCTCATATTGGATTCTAACTCCCAAGTGTAGTTCATCCAATGTAAATTCTGCCACTTCACCTTCACCAGCGGTACCTCCTTGTTCCTTAACCTTTTGGTTTGATGCTCTTCAATGCTGATCGGTACAGCCTCCACCGTCAGGTTCTCCTTCACTTCAATGGAGTCACTCCCGGATGTATACTCAGAGAGCTCTTGTGTGCTTCTGCTAGCACAGCCTGCCTGAAGCCTGCATGTGCAGGCACCACCACTCGGTTCCTGAATCTCCATATACCATCGTTACCCCGAGTTATCTCCACATTTTTGCCTTGGGCCTAAGTATCAATCAGCCTCAGTAACTCTTCATCGTCTTTCTGTGCAGCTACCACAGACTCCAGAAATTCGTTGGAGATTTTTAACATTCTGATTGTCATTCGGTTTGGCGCGTCCATAACAATTCCAACATTCATATCCCTAAAGCTTTCCAGCAATTCCTGTTCTCTACCCATCAGGTAAGTCACGTGTAATACCTTCCTGCTTAGTGCATCTGCCACAACATTCGCCTTGCCCGGGTGATACTTCAAATCGAAGTCGTAATCCTTCAAATACTCCACCCATCTCCTCTGTCTCATATTTAGCTCCTTTTGATCAAATAAGTACTTTAAACTCTTGTGATCACTGAATACTACAAAGCGAGCTCCATACAGATAATGACGTCAAATCTTCAGTGCGTACACCACTGCTGCAAGTTCCAGATCATGAGTCGGGTAATTCTCCTCATGTGGCCTCAATTGCCTTGAAGCATAGGCAATTGCCCGATCAGCTTGCATCAACACACACCCTAATCCAAATTTGGATGCATCACAATATACTTCAAATTCCTGTGTTACATCGGGCAGTGCAAGCACAGGGGCAGTCGTTAAACATCGCTTGAGAGTTTGGAAGCTTAATTCACACTTTTCCGACCACACGAAGGGGTTTCCTTTCCTTGTTAACCGAGTCAGAGGGAGTGCTATCCAAGAGAACCCCTCAATGAAGCGTCGATAGTATCCAGCTAATCCGAGGAAACTCCTGATTTCAGTTACTGACTTCGGCCTCTCCCAAGCCATAACCGCCTCAATTTTTGTCGGATCAACTGAGATTCCCTCTCGGGAAATTACATGCCCCAAGAATTGTACACTACTCTCCCAGAAATCACACTTAAATAATTTAGCGTACAACTTCTTCTATCGGAGTACTTGTAAAACAAGTTGAAGATGTTGAGCATGCTCCTCGTCCGACCTCGAATATACCAAAATATCATCAATGAATACCACCACAAACTGGTCCAAGTACGGTTGAAAGGTCCGATTCATATAGTCCATAAAAATGGCAGGAGCGTTCGTTACTCCAAAGGGCATTACTACGTACTCGAAGTGCCCATACCGAGTCCGAAATGCTGTTTTTGGGGTATCCTCTGGCCTCACACGGATTTGGTGGTACCCTGACCTCAAGTCGATCTTAGAGAACACAACGGCGCCTCGCAACTGGTCCAGTAAATCGTCAATCCGAGGTAGTGGATATTTATTTTTGATCGTCAGTTTGTTCAGCTGTCGGTAATCAATGCATATTTGCATACTACCGTCCTTCTTCTTTACCAGTAACACCGGAGTGCCCCAGGGTGAGGCACTGGGTCGGATAAAGCCCTTTTCTAGTAATTCGTTTACTTGTTTCTTCACTTCGGCCAATTCCACCGAAGACATTCTATATGGCGCTCGGGACACAGGTTCTACCCCGAGAATCAAGTCAATAGAGAAATCAATCTCCCGACTGGGAGGTAGCTCCAGAATTTCTTCCGGAAAAATGTCAGGAAATTCGCAAACAATTGGAATATCGCTCGGCAGGAGGTTATGTCGACCCTCCGAAGCGAATAAAACAACATACGTGGTTAGGACATCGCTCACCCCGTCCTTCATGTGAAGTTCCTGAGAGAAAACAATATTCTTCCGATAACAATCGACCAACACATGATTAGCAGCAAGCCAATCGAGACCTAGAATAACATCTAAGTCCGTCAGTGGCATACAGATAAAATTCACTCGAAAAGTACGGGCTTCGATTTGCATCGGCAGTTCTCTACACACTGTAGTCGCACGGAAAGCGGAACCAGTTGGAGTGGAAACAATAAGAGCGTTCTCCATTAAACCGATCGGCAGACCAAGCCGTCGCACACAACTTTCCGAAATAAAGGAATGGGTGGCACCCGAATCATAAATTACATCAACCAGATAGCAACAGATGAGGCACTTACCTTGTACCAAATTGTCATTCCTCGTAGCTTCCGAAGCATCAAACGCAAACACTCACCCGGTCATGGCGTTCTGGGCACCGCTAGATTGGGCATCATATCTTCCCGATTGTTGGTTCCCTCTACCAGCTCCATTCCGGCCTCCCCTCGGAAATTTGGAACCCCGGGTCCCAGAAGAGTTAGTTCGGTTGTCCTGCCTGCCCTGCTGCTGCCTCTGAGGGCAATCGAGCCTGAGGTGCCCTGGTTGTCCGCACTGGAAGCACACAATTTGATTGGCTTGGCAATGTTTGGCAATGTGACCTTCCTGACCACAATTGTAGCATGCACGGCTACCAGAAGGATTACCCGATCGACCGGTGGAACCCCGACCAGAAGAGGATGAGGAGGTAGCAGAAGACTTGCCGCCCTGGAAGAATTGACTCATCCTCTTGAAGCTGAATCCTTTCGCCTTCAGTGGCTTTTTATCTCTCGGCTGGGACGTCCTTTGTAACTGTACCTCTTCAGTCAGTCTTGCTTTGTTCACCAGGGTTGGGTAGTCCCTAATCTCCATCGGTACGATTACACTACGGAGTTCAATCCGTAGTCCAGCTTCGTATTTGGCACACTTACTACCTTCAGTCCCTTCTAACGAGAAAGGGTGGTAAAAATCACACAGCTCGTCGAACTTGCTGGTGTACTCAGCCACAGACAGCCGGTCTTGCTCCAACTTCAGGAATTCCATTTCCTTCCGGATTTTGTAGTTATCGGGGAAGTATTTAACAAGGAACCTCCTTCGGAAATTTGCCCATACCAACGGCTCATTTGCTGCGTTCATCTGCACCTTCACTCGGGACCACCATACTCTAGCCTCTTCTTTTAGTTGGTAAGTAGCAAATAAAACCTTTTGCTCTTCTGAGCACTCAAAATATTCAAAAACCTGCTCGATATCCCTGATCCAAATGTATGCCCCGTCATAATCGTGTCCCCCCTTGTAGATCGGAGGACTCCTTTTCAGGAATTTATCCAGAGTGGGACCGGACTCGGTCCTACTCATCAGCTGAGTAAATCTAGAGAAGAAATCATCTCCTCCCCTGGAACCAGTCTCTTCGGCCATTTAGTAATTCTACAATGAGCAAACACATCACCATCAATAACCAAGGTCAGCCAGGGAATCGGAAATTTACCTTATATTCATAGAATACTACGCCAGTGGAGTGCCAAGGGAACGATGCCAGACCACACAGAATCATAGTACAATGAAATACAGTCAACCTTCATAAGACTAACACAATCACTAGACTGACCCATACACCGGCTCTAGAAAGAACCGCTCTGATACCAAGTGTAACGTCCTAAGTTATTTTACATTTATTTTTATTCAATTGATTAAATCTTATGATAAATTTTCCCTTTCTTGATAATTAATCGAGATTTAGTGAAATAGCATTTATTTTTACTGATTTATTCAAATGACAAACAGTTGCAGTCAAATTAAATAAATGAAATAAAAAAAAGAGGAACAATTTAATCTAAGCACAACAAATGGGGAGAAAGGGAATCAGGGCCTCCCGCTTGAGCGAGGCCCCTACTCGCCTAAGCGAGATTCCGAACTCTCGCTTGAGCGAAGTTTCTATTCGCTTGAGCGAATACCTTTCGCAAATCTGAGTGGGCAAAACATACTAACGGACTCCTGAAAAATCTCACCCTGAAAATGATTCTGTTAACCAACGAGTTGTCATAGCAACCATGAGAGCATATATAAATGGACAGTGATGTATTTTAAAATATAGATTTGTATCCGATCCGGTCTTGGTTAACACACAGCTAATAATAACGCTCGGAAGTTCTCATACACACATATAATCTGACTCCTAGTATCCGGATACTAAAGGATTGGCCTTCAACTGGGGGTTCTACTTGACACCCCGTGAACCCTGCTTGGTTCACCGAGTCCTGCTTGACTCTCCACCTCGACCACTGGGTCCTACTTGACCACTGGGTAGCTCAACTGGGCACGAAAACCACGGGAGCCGGAAATGAGGGGCTATCATATACCGTCGGCCATCCCACACCACATAGTCATCCAACAATTTACCTTTCACATAATAATATCAATTCCTCATCACTCGGGTAGCCTGCTTGCTAACCCGGTGTCACATAACACTGATCATTTCAACATTAGATATTACAAGATCATAACATGATAAACTCAACCACACACCCGATCTTCAACTAATTAATATACACAGTCACGCATGCACAAGCATAAACACACAACTACGTTTAGTAACATTTTTCTTAACCTGCTTACACTACCTCAATGACCTGAATAAGAAGCGAGTCCTATTCTAATTAATTATAACCCGAACACCCCCTTACTTTGGTTCCACGCTTCGATAATCTGCTCCCTGTGTCGATTCCTTCCTCTGAGCACTGGTTTCGCAGTTTCAGCTCCGTCACTCAGTCTTCCATTGCTTAACCTACTACCTACGGATCATAAAGTACAGCTCGTCACTTCAACGCCCTTAGTTCATGGACCGCATTTGGGCTCACACTCACCAGAGGAGTGGAGAACAACATCGTATATAGCCATGCATGGCCCTTGACCGCCAAAGAATAAAAGGGATAAGGGAATCACTATTAGAACGGATCAGTAGACTCACCTTGAAGCCTCGATCACAGGAATGGGGTTCAATTGAAGTTCAGACACAAATGGAGTCCCTCCCAGCGCATGCAACTCAGCGTTAAGAGATGAGAAAACAAAAAAGAAGGGACAGACCAGCAGTAGAGGTAACTCGCAATTAATGAAGAGGGAAGGAAGAGAATCTCCTTATATATATAAAGCTCATGGGCAAGATCGTCTTTTCCTTTTTTTTATATGTATTCTCACTAACTTTTAATCAATTTTACCATATTAAACTATTTCATAGTTTATCAAATCAATTACACTTATTTATTCTCTCAACGTTTAATTATTCACAATTCTCTAATACTTCGCAAGAGTATAGGCCCAGTATGAATACCGGCCCACCGGCGTCCTAGCTTAGTGTTCATACCTCAGAAATCTGAGCTACATCCTGAGAGGTCGGATATCTCATCTGCGCTCGCCTCTTGGTTACCTACACCCGGCATTTCAGTCATTATGAGGTTGATCCGGGCTATGACCCCGAGTGAGGCGCTCTCCTCACATCGGTTTGGACCAAACCACCTGGCCCTGCCCGCTCTTCTCTTACATTCCCGATCTTCAACTCCGCCCGCCCGCTCTTCTGAGTCCGATCTCGACACCGGCTTTCCCGTCTCTGACTCAGACAGAACAAATATTACATAAAACTTCTAAAACATTTACTAACATTTCCCATTTCTTCTAATTCTCATTAAAACACCAGGGATGTTACAGATTGTCAGATATTTTAAAATCTAGATAAGATTAAAAAATTGGTTACCAGATATTTTAAGATAAAGATAAGATTTAAAATTCAAATTTGGTTCAGAGAAGATTTCAAAGTGGTTATCAATTTTTTAGTTATCTGATAAATCAGATTTTTAGTTAACAGATAAATAATAAAATATTCATTTTGTTATCAGATTTTTAATTAAATAATAAAATATTCATTTAAATATCAGATTTTTATTGGCCCTTAGGGTTTCCTTTTTTGCCTATAAATAGCACAAAGTATTTTCTAAAGGGGACTACTAGCCAGGAAATAAATTTTGAAAAAAGAGAAGAAAGTTTGGTTTGATAAAGGTATGCTTTTTCTCTTATGCTGGTGTGTGATTTTATTCTTCTCTTCCCACTTCCGTACAACAATTATTTTTCTTTCTTGAAAGGCATGATGTGTTGGATTACATAAAGGACAATGGGGCTCCATTTTCTTTTCTTTCTCTAATAAGCCCACATTTTCTAAATTATTAAAATTGGTTTCAATATATAGTTTATGCTTGCCTGATTCCAATGTGCTTATAGGTTAATGTACTTTAAAACTATACGAGCATGGACTCGCGTGAATGCTTATATTTGTATGGCTGGATAGCAAATGCATTTTTAGAACTATGTGAGCGTGGTTTTAATATCTATATACAAATAGAACTTGCATGAATACATAGATGGCATTGATTCTTAAATTGAAATATGATGTTACACGTGAATGTTTTCATATAATATTGATTCCTTAAAAAGTGTATTTAAAATATGTTAGCTTATATTATGTAAAGTTTATTGGTATAATGAGATACATAACATCAATAAAATTTGCTTTAAAAATTATAGGAACAATTTTATTGGTGTAATGGGATACATTACACCAATAAGGTTGTTTTAAAAATTTAATAAATAACCTTATTAGTGTCGTGGGATACATAACACCAATAAAGTTGTTCTAAAAAATCATAAATAATTTTATTGGTATAATGGAATACATGATATCAATGAAATTATTCTAAAAAAATTTTGAATGAATAATTTTATTGGTGTCATGGGATACGCCGATAAGATTGCTCTAAAAATCATATCGGCATCGTAGGATACATGGTATCGATTAAATAAAATCATAAGAGTACCTTTTTATATAAATATTTGTTTTTTATCATTGGGTCACTTTTAAATTATTAAAAATAATTACGTAATTTAATTAAGGTAGTGTTTGTTTGGAACAAGCGAATAGGGGTGCTAATACCTTCCCTATTCATAACCAACTCCCGAACCTAGAGCTCTAAAGGGTTTTACCAATATTTTACACTTTTAAAATAAAAACAAAATCTTGGTGGTGACTCCACACCTTTTTATAAATTATTTTCAAAAAAATTAAAGTTGTGGGAATCGTTATCGGTCGTCCACGTCACAATACTAGAGTCGAGATCGATATGGTACTCGTTAGGTATGCATTGATTGGGTAATTACTAATTGAATTGATTTGAACATGCTATGTTATGTATTATATGTGATTATGTTTAATAATTCAACAATTGGTATCAAGACATTGGATTAATACGTACCATAGTTATTCAACCCTATTTTATTTTTGCAATTTTGAAGTTTTACGATTTTATGTATGGATTTCAAAATTGATTGACAAGTTTTAAACTTTTATCATCCATGATTAAAATAACATACATATCAATGTAGTTGGGCTTTTTGCTTTACGATCCACTTCTTTCTTATTTCTTTAAAACGTGGCCTTCGATCTTCCATGGTTTGAATCTTGATGTAAGTGGGTTGTTACGAAGCTTTAAATCGTGAAAATTTTATTCTTGTTTTCATTGATTAAATATGCTTATATCGGAATTCCAATTCAAGGAATTAGGGCATCACAAGACTAAGCAAATGCAATGTCATGCAAGGGAGAATAAATATTGAATATTTGTTCAAATAAAGTCTACTCTAGTATCAAGTAAAACAAATTGGATCATACAAGGATGATGACAACCATGTCTTGGGCCCAATTAGATATCATGTCAAAAGGACCAAAGACATGAAGTTTATTACATATAGGTTATTTTGATATTTATATTTAGATAATGATGTGTTGCTAGATATTGTTTATATTTAATGTGAACCAAATATATTTTCTATAGTGTCACACACATAGAGTAAGCCCATCAGAGGATTGTTTTATTTTAGTATACTAAAATTAAAACTATTGTGTGTAACTTATTTAAAACGAGTAAAGAGCCTATTCACTAAACAATGCTCATTAGGTCAAACCTAACACCACTAAAAAAACAACTGATAGCGACGGAAGGTATTGGTCGCTAATCCACAGAATGACCGTCACTAAACACATTAGCGACGGCATCTCAGACGGAAAGGAGGACGTCGCTAAAACCCTCGTCGAAAAGACATCAGCGACGCCACACCTGCCGTCGCTAACATATTGACGGCGTAAGGCCGTCGCTAAAATCGTCTCTGTCCCAATAACCCCAGCCGTCGCTAAGTGTTGGCATACAGCGACCACGAAAGCCGTCGCTAATAACAGCCATCAGCGACCACCCTATGCCGTCGCTACATGTACTCATGTAGCGACCACCCTTGCTCGTCGCTATTTGTAACAAGTACAGCGACGACAGAATCCGTCGCTAGTGGTTATGACGTAGCGACCACAATGTTCCGTCGCTAGTGCTTATGATACAGCGACCACAATGTTCCGTCGCTAGTGCTTGTGATACAGCGACCACGATGTTCCGTCGCTAGTGGTTGTGACGTAGCGACCACTGTAGCCGTCGCTAGTGTTTGTGATGTAGCGACCAGGTCGTCCGTCGCTAGTGGTTGTGGTGTAGCGACCAAAGTGTCCGTCGCTAACCGTCATTTTTAAATTTTTTTAAAATTGATTCAATGATTTAATTTAACTTTAAAAATATCTTAATATTTTGTATTTTGTATTGGCTGATAAAATTTTATAATTAAATTAAAATAATTTTTTTGAAGTAATAAATTATTATTAAAAACAAAATAATAGATTAAATTAATTTATCAAATAGGTTGAATTACTAATGATAGGTAGAATAAGGCTTTGTGATTTGAATGTAATTACCAATAAATATTGACATAATAAATAAAGAATGACAATAAATACTGAATGAAAATATAACATAACTAAAAATCAAATATACAATGTGTATAAATAAAAGAACTACAATCAAGGTGGTGGGGGATCCTGGGGTGGTGGTGGGGGCGCCTGGGAAGTGGGGGGAGGTAGCCTCGCCATCAACTGCATCAGTAGCTCCTGCTGCTGAGCAAGTTGCCGACGAGTCTCGGCGTGCTGCTCCTCGGCCCGCTGTCGGTCCGCCTCGGCCTTCTGTCGGTCCGCCTCGTGCCGCTCCAACAGCAACTGCCTCTGACGTCGCTCCTCCTGTAGCTCATCGTTCAGGTTTTGAATTACCTGAACGACCTCAGTCGGAAGACCGGAGGAAGACGAAGAGGAAGGGGTCTTCCCCTTTTTCGCCAGCTGCGTGCCGACGCCACCCAATCCAAACACCCTCCCTTTCTTGTTCACACCGCCAACAGTCTCCATATAGATGGCGTTGTCGTCAGAACAAGATAGTCTCCTATCGTCAGAACAAGATTGTTGTCATTATAGTCTCCATTAATCATACCCTCCGCCCACTGGTAATCACGCTGTAAAATGAATTGAGAAATCAAAATTAATAACAGGTCTATTTTACAAATCAAGTCACAATAAATGAGCTAGGAACTTACCGAGAAGGTGTCAAACCACCTATCTTGCACAACCTTCCCAGCATCTGTCCAAGATATATATGGACCATCCCACTGGGCCTTCAAAACCTTAGTAATCGCTTTGGTAGTGCGACTACTATCAACAAAGCTGTAATGACAACAATTATGTTAGGAGTAAAACAACACACAATCTAGGGAGACACCCAAAATTTCGGCAGAGTCTCCCCTGTAAATATAACATTTCCAAGTTTAAATAGTTACCCTGTTACAAACAGAAGAGTGCCCAGTACAATTCAATCTATACAAGTACTAATTAAAGTAACATCCAATAAACCAACAAGTCTTTCTACTAAAGTTTAATATAAAGTGTCATACAAATAACATAAAAGTATTTGAGGTTTAGTCACTTACTCGTCTCCGGCCGGCACGGGTACCAACATGGGCAGAGGGGATACCGGAGGTGGGGTCGCCTGATGGCCATGGTCCTCCAAGCCACCAGCTCCAGGAGTCTGCTCTGGGGTGGTCAGTTGTGGGGGTGATGGGGTGGTCTGCTGTGGTGGTGGTGATGGAGTGGTCTGCTGTAGTGGTGATGGAGTGGTCTGCTGTAGTGGTGATGGAGTGGTCTCCTGCCCTGGGGTAGGAGTCCCCAGACGGGAAGCCGGGGTCCTGGACCCACCACCCCTACTGAAGGGCAGTCGACGTCCCGTCATCTGTGGATAAAATCATGAAAAAAAAGGTTAGTCTCAGGATATATATAAACCTATGTATATATGTTTAACAACTACATACTCTATGTCTGTTTCAGTTTCAAATTCCCCCTCAGTTTCAGTGTCACTGTGGTTATCTGTTTGAACAAGTTCATCAGTATCCAAATCAGCCCTAGACCGTTTTGATCGAGAGACAAGGTCTTTGTCAATGTGTTCACCCCCCGTAGTGGCGAGTGTCTCATCCATTATGACTGGATCAATGTTGAACAACAAATTGGCATCGTTGAGCTCGTGTGGTGCAAGCTGATAAGCGTCATCGACCTCCTCGGAGACATTGTCAGTGATCTGACTTCGGGCCTTGGCCTTGATTACTGCATACCAGTCCCGATGTCCTCCCGGGAAGTCGGTGTAATAAACCTGCTCAGCTTGTTGGGCAAAAATGAAGGGATCAAACCCTTTATATCTACCATTCTTCTTGACCTCAACTAAGCCGTAGTTGTTGTCAACCTTTGTTCCAACACCGATTGTGTTGTCGAACCAATCACATTTGAATAGAACAATATCTCTTCTTAGTCGTCCAGAGAATGAAACTTCAACAATCTCCGTTAGCACTCCATAAAAGTCTTCTTCCAACTGACCGGCGGTGCCTTTAACACAAACCCCGTAGTTATGGGTGCGCATCCCTTCACTCCATTGAAGAATATTAAACTTGTAGCCATTTACGTAGTAAATAGGCCATTTTTTAACAGTCTTCACCGGCCCCCAAGAAAGGGCTTGGAGTAAAGAATCTTCAATATGGTTGTTAGGGTCTTGTATCTATGTACAACATAAGAAGTAGGTCATTGTTACCATATTGACGGGAGTTAGAAGCAAATAGGCTTAAAAACACTTGGTATACGGGTCTTACATGTTGCGCGAACTAACCAACGAACTTGGATGACACCTCACTATGAATTTGGTCATCAGTTAAATCATTTTGCTCAAGTTTTAGCATATCTGTGTATAAGCTATTGAAAGAAACAAATAAGTTTAATATAAAAGCTACGTTAAGAATGTATAATATAACTTCTATGACTTACTCAATAAAGGGTTCCACTTCTGGGCAATTGAGAAGAATGTACAAGTGAGCCGCCTTTCGATCTTTCTCATCAATGTAACATTTTGTGAGCCTGCCCCCCGGGTGACCAGGATAGTTGAAAATCGACGTTTGTTCATCAAACCCTGTGCGGCTGGCTACCCCAAGATTACGGGGAATTCTACTCATTCTAGTTTCTATCTCCGTTGGAAAATAGAAAGAAGCAAAGGTTGTCATTTCTTCGACTAAGTATGCCTCACAAATTGAAGCTTCAACGCAGGCTTTGTTTGACACTTTATCTTTTAAAGAGCGTAAGAATCTTCAACATCATTAACAAGACGGTGTTAAGTTAGAAAATACTATTATAAGAAGTGTTTGCAATGAAATTAAAGAGTTCACCAAGCATTCACCTTTCGAATGGATACATCCAACGATACTGCACTGGGCCACCAACCAAGGCCTCGTACGGTAGATGGATAGGCAAATGCTCCATGGAGTCAAAGAAACTTGGTGGGAAAATCTGCTCCAACTTACAAATCAATACCGGGATAGTTTCTTCCATCTTCACAAGTTTCTCCACACTCAACGAAGTAGCCGTCAACTCCTTAAAGAAGTGACTCAACTCCACTAACGTTTTCCAAATAGGCTTCGGTAAGGCATGAAACGCGTACGGGAGTAGTTGTTGCATAAACACATGGCAATCATGACTTTTCATGCCAAACACCCTGCCCTCCTTCACGTCGACACATCTACTCAAGTTAGAAGCGAATCCGTCAGGCAGGGTCAACCCATTCATCCAAATACACACAGCAATCTGTTGTGGTCTAGTTAAAGCATATTTTGCATGGGGTTTAAACATTCTTCCACGTCCCGCATCCCTCAACTCCAACTCCTTCCTAGAACACCAAATCGGAAGGTCTAGACGACTCTTCTCGTTGTCCTTTGTTCTCCCTTTTGATGTCCGTAACAGTGTCAAAAATATTCATGAAAACATTACGTTCAGTGTGCATCACATCAATGTTGTGTCTTAACAACAAGTCTTTCTAATATGGCAAATCCCACAACACACTCTGCTTCACCCAGTGGTGTTCCTTACCGTAACCCGCAAACTCCTTAACACTCTTGTCCCAGATGTAAGGATACTCTTCGACCCTCTGCCAAACCCGTGCACCAGATAACCTACGGGGTGGAGGTTCATTAACAACCTTGTTCTTCTTAAAAGCGGTTTTGTTCCTCCTAAACGGGTGATCCAACGGTAGAAACTTTCTATGACAGTCAAAGAAACTTGTCTTGCCACTAACAGGGAGTGATTCCCCCCCGGTATGTTCCATGCATACAGGGCAAGCAAGCTTCCCAGACGTGGACCATCCAGAAAGCATACCATAGGCCGGGAAGTCGTTAATAGTCCACATCAAAACAGCACGCATCATAAAGTTGTTCTTCAAAGACACATCGTATGTCATTACCCCGACATCCCATAACTGTGATAACTCTTCAACCAACGGTTGCAAAAACACGTCTATGTTCGCCTTTGGATTTTTGGGTCCTGGAACCAGTATAGATAGAAACATGACCTCCCTCTTCATACACATATCAGGCGGCAGATTGTATGGGGTCAGGATGACTGGCCAACAAGAGTAAGCCCTTCCGTATTGACCGAAAGGGTTAAACCCATCAGTACATAATCCAAGTCTTACATTTCGCGGCTCGCCAGAGAAGTCCGGATATAGCTCATCCAAACACTTCCATGCTTTCCCGTCGGAAGGATGGCAAAGAAACCCCTCTTGTGTTCGTTTCAGAGCATGCCAACGCATGTGTTTTGCCGTGGACAATGAGGCATACAGGCGTTGAAGACGCGGTGTTATAGGGAAGTACCATATTTTCTTCCTGGCCGTCCGGGTTACCTTCCCTCTCCTTTTAACGGTCTTGTAGCGTTCCTCATTACAATGCAGACATTTTGTGACACTCTCGTCTGCAAACTCATTTCTGAACAGCATACATCCACCAACACAACACTCTATCTTCACACAACCCAGCCCCAAGTTTGCCACTTGTTTCTTAGCACGGTACAGGTTTGCTGGCATTCTGTGATTACTAGGCATGGTGGAACCCATCAGACTGACCATCCTATCAAAACAACCTCCAGAAAGATTATAATCTGCCTTTATGCTTAAAGCAGCTAGGGAGGCGGATAACTCAGTGTGACTGTTGCACCCGTCCCACAATGGAGTCTGAGCCGCCGCCAACAAATCATAAAATCTCTTCACCTCCGGATTAGGATCCTCCTCTGCATTGTCAGAGTCCTCATGACCTGCTTGGTCATTATGTTCCAGCATACGCCCGGTGGAGGGTCCAACATGATCCATCACCATTTGTTCTATGTTGTTGTACGTATCCCTGTTTCCTCCAACCTCGTAGTAAGACTGTTGCACGATTACGTCTGACGGTCTACGCGGTAACTGCTCACCATGGTTGTACCAGCAGTGGTATGTTTCCATGAACCCTTTCTCAGTTAGGTGGCACATGACATCATCCGCGTATTCAAAACTCATGCATTTGCACCTTGAGCACGGACAACGGATCTTCTGAGTCACTTCAAATCCAGGCGTGTTTGCCGTAGCAAACGGAATGAAGTCCAACAGCCCCATCATAAACTCCTCAGTCACTCGCCGATTGCGATCTAGTCGGTTGTACATCCATCGCCGATTTGCCGGTACCTCCATTTACAGTATCTAACAAGCACGATTTCTGTTACCTTACACGTTTAAATTTTTATTTAACTATCGGTTGTGAATCACTCTATCTCTTTGATGTTGCAAATTGGTGGGGCCCTATCCCATTCGGGATGAATATGCAACCATCCGTAACCCATCCCATAATTGTATGTGGTCTATCTTGAGTTGAATGAATGTTCATTTGAAATTTCGGCAGCATTTCGCATTGGTCCCCGAGTACACAGAGATACGTACGGTATGAAACACCACACGCAGACATGCACCCTGGGAACAATACGAAACACCATAACCGAAATTTCAAATGAACATTCATTCAACTTCTCAAGATAGACCACATACAACATTGATGGGTTACGCCCTACAGGTTACAAATTCATACCAAACTGTCCAACCGGGACAATTCAAGATCCAACACAACACGGTACATCGACCGGTTGTTTTGAAACTTGAACGGGAATCTAATGGGTACACACACGACTAAACCCTACATTATTAACGTTGTGTTTCATTTTTTAAGTTCCCTAATAAAGGGAGCCTGCCGAAATTTTGGCAGAGTCTCCCCTGTAAACTAGACATTTCCCAAATTTACAAATGGCCTGTTACATATAGAAAACTTCCCAGTATAGATAAATAAACATATCATACGCATTGTATATGATATTCACAGTTATGAACACAAAATCATGTTATCAATATATGTCATCAACGGCTAATGAGCTCTGCTCTCCACTAACAAACAACATTACACATGCATCATAAATCATGTTATCAGCACACAAAACCAATGCCTAATGAGCTCTGCTCTCCACTAACAAACAACATTACACATGCATAAAAAATCATGTTATCAGCACACACAATCACTGCCTAATGAGCTCAGCTCTCCACTAACAAACAACAATCAACATACATACACTTCAACACATACAACACACATAGCCGGATAAGTTAGCGTTAGGGGATTACCGTCGAAAGAGAGATAGCGATGGAGACAAAGCTGATGAGAGCCAAACACAGACCACGCGTAAAGTGTATTGGTCTGCATGACAAAGTTGATTGTTAACAGTGTTAATCAAAGTTCCCAACATTCAACTGGCTTCCATAATGAAGTTTCTAAAGATGTAACAGATAAGAATGTAATAACTTTTAGCTTTACAACTGACTAAGTTTATATCAACTTAAATAACTAATTTGACACATATTAAGAATATTAGTTGGAAGTAGTTTTTTTTGTATTAATGTTATTGAATATTAACATATCTCTAATATCATTTATTATACAAAACATTAATGATTTTGGGAATATATACAAGCAAAACATTTTTGATAAATGAAATGTGAGGATGATCAGGAAGAGCCATGGAAGAAGAGAGTGATGAATGAAATGTGAGGATGATCAGTCTCATGCTGAAAAGGAAGCAATTTATAGAGTGCTGGAGGGTCTGATCCAAAGAGCTAAGTTGGAGGGCTTCAAACCCTTCACTGATTTGGTTTTGATGGAGAGCAAGTTACCGAAGCATCCAATTCATAAAGTGCCTTCAAACGTAAATACGGCACATGTTTTTGCCATGTTTTATCATGTTATCGTAATTAACTGCTAGCGCAAGATGAAGTCTTCCCCAGACTACTTATTTGGCTGAGTGAGTGTCAAGTATCGTATCCTCTGTGCGTAAGCCGTATCCCACTTGAGCTTCGCGTATCGGAGCCGTATCCCATGTGTATCTGTTTTTGGGTTTCAATTAAATTATTTTTTTTAATTCCGATACTTTTTGGATACGTATCGGGACGTATCGGTTGCGTATCGGTATCCGATACGTGTCTGATACGGGTACTTCTCCATTTTTGGAGTATCTGGGCTTCACAGGGAAACATCCATTTCTCCATCTCTTTTTCGGATGCCCAAAATAAAAGCTCTTTCTTTTGCTCTTGAGGAGTTAATCTTATCTTTGCCAAATTCATCAACTCAAAGCATGTTGTTGAAAGATATCTTGGATTCACGTGTTCCTCTTTCTTCCTCTCGAAGAGACACCCAAGATATAGCATGTGTTGTGAAAACAGCATTAGCATGTTTGTGTTCAAATCCAAAGCTTAGACCATCAATGCAACAAGTGGTTGCCGAGTTCTCTTGTTCCAAATATTCATTGCCTTCTCCTTTCAATCAAATTTCAATCCATCAGTTGATGACTCAGTAGATCAATATTTTACTTTTTGTAAGAATTTTGATTGATTAAACATGCGACAATTGAATGTTTGTTGACTTGTTGGTCTTCCCTTGTTTTGCTTGAAATTTAGGTACACCAATTCAGTTGAAAACTTGTTGATTTTGACTGAATATATTAAAAAAATGAATTTAAAATTTAAGTTGAAATAGTTTGTTGACTCTAACATAATTTGTGACAGTTAAACACTTACGGCTTTTATTAAAAAAATCTCTATTACAGGGTAACACATAACTCACGTCTAACATAAATTACAAACTATAATCAAAATAATTGCTTAAGTACTAATTAGCCAATTAATTAGGTGTTTAATTTAAAAGTTTTTAGATTAAAAATATTCTATCTTAAAAAATTTATGAAAAAATTTCAATTACATTATGAAATACTAAGCTTATGAATTAAGTATGACTCTTCTTTGTTTGGGATTATTTTACACTCAACAATATCGCTAGGATTAAGACAAATTCTGAATTGCAATTTGCAGAGGAGGGAGGACAGGCTACTACTGAAAACTAAAAGACATTTTCATTTTTTCAGAATTTTTTGGTAACCATTTTTTTTTTCAGAATTAGGATTCAACAAAGTCCTTTATCCAAATAGGCTTTTGGGCTATGCATTTGGGCCTTCCTGGGCCCATCTCAATATTTTCAAGTGTGACATAACTTTCAACATATCAAATAAAGAAATGAACAAAATCAACAGGAAATGCTTCAACAAATTCAGCCATAAATAAATAAGCAAACAAGTAGTCCTTACATCCGAATTAGCCTACTCATAATACTATATAAAGTGCAGCATCTACCTAATCAGCCGATATGATAATTAAATCAGATACTCTACCTAGCTGCAACTTACAACAGTGTAAAACTACATCCTATGGTAATAGACAACAAGTCTTAGATCACAGATAACACTGTAAACATCAAATCAAATAAATATTACATCTCAGTCGTGGATTTTGTCAGTAATATTTGAGTATAGAGACTGGAGGTTGATCATCATCTCATCTCATATCATCAATTTAACTATCAGGCAAAGATATGTTAATATCAGTAGCTGACTTTCTAGGGTCTGGCATTGAATGCATGTTGACCCAGTTGTCTCTTCTAAAGGCGTTATTATTAGGAGGTGTGAGGTTTGAGTTAAGGGCTCCAGAATTTTGCAGTACATGGCCTCCACCACCCATCACATTCACATCCTCTTTTTCAACATTGGTTGGTGGTGGAGGTGCAGAAGACACTGCAATGCCTGGAGGACTAACAGTAACTGCTGCATAATCATTATTGGACTTTGGCTTCTTTATTTTCAAGATATCTTTTGAACATTTGATAACACTTTAAAGGATTTAATTATAGGTTAACTATAGAGAGCTTTCTTGATCTAATTTTAATGTTATCTAAACACAAGTTTAATTATGATACATTTTAAATTAAATATTTTTGGTTTTGCTGTTGGGTTGTCAACAGAGTATGCAACCCAACAACATGAATTTTAAGTCTGGTGCGTTGAGAGTGTTGTAGGGCAGAATGCATAGTGCAGAGTATGAAACACGTATGATGTGTATATACGTAGAGGTGATATCATGGTTAGAGTAGGATTATTGTTCATGTTGCATGTTAATAAATAATGAGACAAATACGTGATTAAAGTTCTAGTAATAAGCATAATTTAGCTATTTTTTTTATCATTAGAACATGTGAACATGCTTTGTGTTGTGGATATTATTAGAAAGGTTTTTTAAAATTTTATATTACAAATGTGTGATATAACACTTGGTGTGTTTCTTGTCAGTAATCAAGTTTTTAGCTTCCTTATGTTACTGTATAAACATGTGCTTATTTTTTGGCTAAATTTAATGGCTGTGAACATTTTATATTGCTGTTAGACATGAATTTTTTATATAGAAAAATCAACCATGCATGTTATTTTAGCAGCAGAATATGGAATTATTGGCAGTAAGAAGTGGGTCGCTTCCAGATGACATTCGTGTTACAATACCATCAGATGATAATCCCAATCAAGTTCTAATCATAGGGAAGAATGGACACCCATTGCCCCTGAATCAACAGTATAGGTTATACTTTGAGCCTACTAATGTTTATTAAACATATATCATTTTTGTATATTCTATTGTATATCTCTGACATATTTTAATAGCTACCTAATGCGTTTTCAAACTTGTGCAATATAAAAGAGATCAAGAAGTGCCATTTCAAAGACTAAACTCTAGAGCATAGATCAAACTTCACACCCTAAACCAACACATACAGAGACAACAAAAATAGAGGGAACGATGTACGTTACCTGCAGTCACGAAGGAGGAAGCCGGTGGAGAACAGACGGTGGCTCTAAAACGACGGAGGGAACGGAGCCTCAAATGCTCGAAGCTTCCAACGGAGAGGGTGAAGAGAGACGGCGGTTTCTTACTGGGGACCACGGTGGCTCAGAGATTTGGGGGACGGTAGTTCGGTGGTAAGGGGGACACGGTGCTTCAGACCTTCGGCCAAGGGTGGTTCGGTGGTAAGGGGGAGACGGTGGTTGGTGGTTCAAGAGAGAGAATGATGGAGGTAGAGAGACGAAGGAGACGAAGTCTGAGGGGTTTAGGGTACAGAGATGAAGGAGACGAAGTCTGAGGGAGGAAGAGATTGGGGAAAATAGGTTTTCCCCCAAATACATTTAACACTTAGCGACGGTAACACCGGTCGCTATAAAGGTCACTGAATTAAAATTATAGCGACGGAAACGACCTGTGTCGCTAATATAACAACACTAGCGACGACTACATCCGTCGCTCATTTTACAAATCCCTCCAAAATTTTGAAAGGCTCCAGGAACCTTAGCGACCGCAGAACACCGTGGCTGAAGTATCCATACATAGCGACGGCGGTACCCTGCCGTCACTACCTTGTCTCTAGCGACGGCCACTCGGCGTCGCTGATTTCTTGAAAGACATAGCGACGGTAGAGTAACCGTCGCTATCAGTTGGCGCCATATATAAGTTGGAGGGAAACCAAAAAAATGGAGGGAAATAACTTTAGCGACCGTA
Organism: Clitoria ternatea; assembly: GCA_037962975.1. Taxonomy (NCBI): domain Eukaryota; kingdom Viridiplantae; phylum Streptophyta; class Magnoliopsida; order Fabales; family Fabaceae; genus Clitoria; species Clitoria ternatea. Next base: position 55,764,074 of record CM075671.1, read on the forward strand.
TCAGTGACGGGGTAAGATGTAGCGACGGTATTAGTGACGGTTCTTTGCCAAATTTAGCGACGGTATTGTGTTGGTCGCTGAGTTTGTCACTATGTTTGGTATTCCAGGTCTCTTCCCCTTAGCGGTCGCTAATACGGTCGCTATTTAGCGACGGGAATCGTTGGTCGCTAAATTGAGGTAGCTGTTTAGGGTTTTTTTAGTAGTGTAAACTTCTAAATAGAGCATATGATACTCATCGACCAAACTCTTGATACCTAAAAAATCAGTAAATTATTGGAAAAGTCATGCTTTGACAAACTAGCATTCAGAAGTGCGAATTCTAGTGGGAGTATTCAGGTGGATTCTTTAAGGGCAAGGCTATTACTTCTTCCAGATCTTCTTGTTCTACGATAAAGGAGGTATTTCTTTAGCACAATTTTAATTCTATGTTATTACGTTGAAAAGTGAAGTTTGCAAGACCAATAGGAATGCTTGCATTTTAATTTTCTATACTAGTGATTCCTTAACACTGCCATCATCCAAAACCAGAGAAGATAGTTTTCCTTCTATGTTACATCTTGAATACAAGATATTCTCTCTTTAGGTGTCATCATCAACCCTCACATGGATTCCCAAAAGCCTCCTCACTAGACAAAATTCACATTTTTCCACTATTACATTCTCACTATCATAACTCTCTCCACTTGAGTCACTACTAGAAGATGAGGAACACTACAAAACAATAGGTAAATAACAGAGGTTTTTTAGAGGAGGTTTCAAAACCCCCCGCTAATAAAATTATATTGGGGCGTATTTTCAAACCTCCTTAAATTAAATTTATAATGGAGGTTTTTAATTTATTTAGGGGAGGTCATTTTTTTACTCCATTAATAAAAAAATATAAATGAGGTTATTTATGTTAATTAGTTAAGATTATTAAAAACCTCCTTAATTTACACTTATTTTCAACCAAAAATTTCCTCTAATTCTTCATGTATCCCTTTCCTCAAATTTAATTATAAAATTTTATAAAATAAAATATATTTTCAATTGTTCCCTCCCTTTTAAAAAAGACTATTCCCTTCAATTAAATAGGTAACTCAAAAAAACTATTTTAATTAGACTAAATACATAATTTGATATTAACTTCATTTCAATGTGTTCTCCTTGGCATCAAATCTGGAGAAATTAAAACAACTTCAAATAATTAGTCTCAAACCATCTAATACCCCAAAATAAACCTCTAAATCCCTAATCATTCCTTAGCTTCTCATTTCGCTTCTCTTCTCTCACCCACGATCACCTTGAGCCCCAAAACTTCCAACCCACAAAACTTAATGCGCCAGAGTTAAAATTGGCTCCACTCTCCCGTAAACCCTTTCCCCCTAATTTGGCTTTGTTCCATTTTGCAAGTCTACCTTCTCCAATCTCTACGTGCCCCACTCATCTTCATCTCTCACGTTGTGCCACAAGGTTCTTCTTTTCCCTGTTCCATCTCCAAGCACGTTGCTCTATTCATCTTATCTTATTGTCTCACGCGTAAGGATGTTCCAGACATTGCCACAAGACACGTACAAGGTTTTTCTTAACTGAAACTGTAACTTAGGGATCAGCCTAAGTATAAATTTATAATTTTTATTTTATTGAAGTGACATGGTTCCTTTACTCGGCTACAGTTCTTCTACACACATGTTTGTTGTTCATGCTTGTCATGTTTATTAATTTGTTTCATAAGCCTTGGAGTTTTTGCACCATTTCTATATTCTGTGATGAGATGAAGCCTTGGCAGTGATCTCTAATAGACCAAAAAGCTTCCACATTGCAGTAGCGGAGGTAAGGAATTTTCATTTTTATATAAAATAAATGAAAAATCATAATGCAGTAATGCTAAAATTTAAAAATTGAAAAAAAATAAAAGAAACATTGCCAATGCCATGATTTTATCTAGCATGTTGAAAGCCAAATGAGCATCTTCAGAGAGGAATAATACACTCTTGACTATAATTAGTTGCTGCCAAACTCTGCTCAACAAAATATACCTCTATCAAAGGCGAAACATAACATAAAAGTTATTGTAAAATCATTGTCATCTTATACACTTTGCTTCTATACTGTGAAAATTGTATATGTATCTCTTTGTCGAAGTTCTATATGTTGACATTGTGATTGTTAAAATAATACATATTTAATGATGTTATATTGAAAATGCATCCATCCTAATTGTAGAGTTTAAGCCGTAGCCAGGGAGGTTTAAAATTTCTTGACAATGCCAATGACTTGTCAACCATTAGTAAGTACAAGGAACAACCTAAATTTCTTAGTTTAACATCTTTTAGCTCTTTAGATCTTCAAGGTTTACCCTGTTTTAATGCTCTTTACGTGTTAATTATCTCTGATTGTTGAACCCAAACCAATTCCAAATAAGGAGAGAAACAATGAAACATCATGGTGTTTTTGAAGTCCAATGTTTGGTATAAAACATACACAGGCTTTGGATAATAGTAATAGGTATAATTTTTTTGCACTTTTCTTTAACTTGTCTAGCGATTGTGCTTGCCGTTGTTTTTTTGATCTATAAGCCTTACATTTTTTAATTACTTTTACCAATTGAAATCAATGAATGGTCTAAGAGGAAACATGACAAGTAAAATATGGAAAAGGTTTACTTCAAGGCTATTTTCTCCTCATGGTAAATTTTCCAACAAGTGATACTTACAATGTTTGATGTAGTGACTTCAAACGAACATTGCCTGAACACCATGATGAAACGCATTGTGGTAAGATTTTAGTTTTGGTGTCCCCATTATTTATGGGTCAATATATATCTACATTATATTCCTTGAGATAACTATAATCTTCCATTTCCTTGTTTTGGCCTTTTTTCTTTATTGTATTACATTAATTCAATTTTTTATTCATTCAAATCATACACCAAATTTTAAGCTTCTCCTTTAAAATTTACAAACAGAAAATTTATTTGGTTTTGTAGTTCAATATAACCTTTTAACTCATTAGGAAGTGTACACTTCCATTCTAATCTGATAGTTAAGGCATAACTATTGAATCACTCTACTCCATTTATTGTTTCAAACTTGGTGCAGTTGGATTCCTCGACAAACCACTATTCGAGGATAAGCTCAGAAATATCCTACAACATGTGGTTCATAAACTCTGTTAATATTGGTGATATTACATTTGTTAGGGAATTTTGCAACATCACGCCTTGATTAGATTCGAGAACGAGCAAAAATGCGGAATAATAAGACACAAAATTTGATAACGGAGTTCGGCCAATTATGCCTACGTCTCCGGACTGCTGCAGATATTTTACTAATAGAAAGGGAAGATACACAAAGTGTTTACAAACACTCACAACCTCTCAAAACCCACAACCCAATTACACCCAATTTTCACTCACTAAAAAACTTATCTCTCTAAGTTTTTCTCTCTTGAAAGCTTAGAACTTCTTAAGCTTGGAATGAATTTCTTCTTCCATGGATGCATCTATTTATAGCAAGTTTTGGGCAATGTGAACACGTTAAAAATGGTTGGCCACCAACCATTCACATTTTTCTCATTTGCAAGGTTGGTGGCCTAACAAATTAGGCAATTTTTGACTAACAATCTCCCACTTGAAGACTGATTTTAATCTGTCTTCACACCTTGATCAATGCAGCAGTCTTTCCTGGTCTTGTTATCCTAACAGGCCAACTGAAGTTGACCACAACTTCAGTTTGTCAATAGTCACCACCTTTGTTAACATATCTGCTGGGTTCATACTTCCTTGAATCTTTTTTAATGTTAACACCTCATCCTCAAGAAGAGATATGATGAAATGGTAACGAAGACCGATATGTTTTGTTCTTGAATGAAATGTTGAGTTCTTCGCCAGATGTATAGCACTCTGACTATGACTATGCAAAACACTTTTCTCCTGGATGAATCCCAACTCTTTTAACAAACCTTGAAGCCGTATCAATTCTTTGCTGGCTTCAGTCACTGCTACATACTCAGCCTCTGTAGTGGATAAAGCTACAATCTTTTGTATCTGCGACATCCAACTAACAGCTGTAGTTCCGACAGTGAATATGTAACCAGTGGTACTTCTTCGGCGATCAACTTCACCTACAAAATCTGCATCTACATAGCCTTGTACTTTTAATTCACTTTTACCAAAGTATAAACATTTCTTTGGCGTACCTCGTAGATACCTTAGAATCCATTTGACAGCTTCCCAATGAGCTTTACCTGGATTTGACATAAACCTGCTAACAACTCCTACTGCATGGCCAATGTCTGGCCTTGTACAGACCATTGCGTACATCAGACTTCCAATGGCTGAAGCATATGGAACTTTAGCCATAAATTCTCTTTCTTCTTCTGTTTGAGGGGACTGATCTTTGGATAGATGAAAATGACTTGCCAAAGGTGTACTAACTGATTTGGCATCACCCATATTGAATCTTTGCAAAACACGATTGATGTACTCCTCCTGAGATAATCGTAAAACTCCTTTTTGCTTATCTCTTGTGATTTGCATTCCAAGGATCTTCTTTGCTGGGCCTAAGTCCTTCATGTCAAACTCTTTTGACAACCGCATCTTCAAACTTATAATCTCATTCATATCTGAACCTGTTACTAACATATCATCAACATAAAGTAGCAAAATGATATAATTGGACTTACTTCTCTTGAAGAAGCAACAGTGGTCAGCATTGCACTTCTGGAAACCTTCCTTGTGCATAAAGCTATCAAACTTCTTGTACCACTGTCTTGGAGCTTGTTTCAGGCCATACAAGCTTTTCTTCAATCTGCACACTAAATTTTCTTTTCCTTTCTCTAAGAATCCTTTAGGTTGGTGCATGTATATCTCCTCATCTAAGTCTCCATGGAGAAATGCAGTCTTTACATCTAACTGCTCAAGATAGAGTTCTTCACTGGCAACAATACTTAACACTGACCTTATAGTATTGAGCTTCACAACCGGAGCAAAAATTTCAGTGTAGTCGACTCCTTCTTTTTGCTGGAATCCTTTGACAACTAATCGGGCTTTGTACCTTTTTGAGCCATCATGCTCCTCCTTCAATCGATATACCCACTTGTTGTGAAATGCCTTTTTCCCCACGGGTAACTTAGTCAGTTCCCATGTCTGATTTGAGATTAAAGACTTTAACTCTTCTTCCATGGCAAGCTCCAACTTGCTGCCATACACGGTCTGACATGCTTCCTCAAAGTCTTCAGGCTCCCCTCCATTAGTCAGCAACATGTAGTCCATGTATCTCCTGTTAGGCACATGAGGCCGAGAAGACCTTCTTAATATAGGAGCTGGAGTAGGAGGCTCTAGTGTGTCAGATTGTTGGTCACTACTTTGCTCGGTTGATTTCTCTAGGTGAGGACTCTCAACTATAGGACTTTCTGGGACATCGTCCACCTCTGCATACACTGGTTCACTCTGTTCTGAGTTGTGGTTGTTTATGCTATGCTTATCCTTGTACAACACTCTTTCATTGAAGATCACATCTTTGCTACGGATCACCTTCTTGTTTTCATCATCCTAGAGGCGCTAGCCAAACTCATCTTCACCATAACCAAGGAAAGTGCACTTCTTTGATTTTGGGTCAAGTTTGTTTCTGCCTTGATCACTGATGTGCACATATGCTACACAACCGAAAACTCTAAGATGTGAGAGTTTTACTTCCTTTCTGCTCCATACCTCTTCTGGTATCTTATGCTCCAATGGTACCGATGGACTTCGGTTTATCAAGTAAGCTGCTGTGTTGACTGCTTCTGCCCAAAACTGCTTTGGTAAGCCTGACTGCATACGCAAGCTTCTGGCTCTTTCAGTCAACGTTCGATTCATACGCTCAACTACACCATTGTGTTGAGGCGTACCAGGCACGGTTCTCTCCATTCTGATTCCGTGCTCATAGCAAAACTTCTTGAATCTGGTGTCTTCATATTCACCACCATTGTCGGATCTGAGCTTCTTAATCTTCAATCCTGTTTCATTTTCTACCATAGCTTTCCAAATCTTGAAAGCCTCAAATACTTCTGACTTGTGTTTCAAAAAGTAAACCCATACCTTTCTAGAGTGATCATCGATAAAAGTCACGAAGTATTGCTTCCCACCAATAGATGAGATAGTCGTTGGACCCCAAACATCAGAGTGGATGAGCTCAAGCTTCTCTTTCTTTGGAGTTCTTCTACTTGTCTGAAAGCTAACTCTCTTCTGCTTTCCAAGTATGCAGTCTTCGCACATGTCAATTTCTACTGACTGAAGACCTGGTAACTTCCCCTTTGAGTGCATGATCTTTATCCCTTTCTCACTCATATGGCCTAGTCTCTGGTGCCATAGATTGGGATTTTCATTAGTTGCGACCGCAATCAAATTGCATGCTCCTGCTGTCTTGTAAAGAGTACCACTCTTTCTACCACGAGCAATCGTCATTGCACCCTTTGAAATCTTCTATTGATCTCCATGGAACACTGTTGTGTAGCCATCATTGGCCAACTGGCCTATTGAGATTAAGTTCTTTGTTAGGTCGGGAATATGTCTGACATTTTTTAATACACATACAGACCCGTTCAGCTTAATCTTCACTACACCTTTTCCAACAATCTCACAAGATTGCTCATTACCAAGGTAAACTTTACCAAGGTTTCCGGGGACATAATTCTCAAAGAATTTTTTCTGTGAAGTGGCATGAAAGGATGCTCCAGAATCTAGCACCCAAGACTCTTCCTTGTTCTCCAAAGAGCATATTAATGCATCATCCCCTCCTGAGGTGGAAGCAACATTTGCTTCCGTCTTCGCCTCCTGATTCTTTGGTGTACTCTTGCATTGATTTTTATAATGCCCGGTCTTTCCACAATTCCAATACTCGATAGTTTTCGAGTTGTGGGAATTACGATGATTTCTGGATTTGGATCGTCTGTCCTTCGATTTTCCACGAGCATTTCCTCTGGTTGAATTTTTCCCTCTTGACTCTGTATGCAATACTGAAGAGGTTGATGATTCACCCGACTCTCTCCGTCGGATCTCTTCACTGAGAACCATATCACGAACATCATTAAATTTCAACATACGGCTTCCTGTTGAGCTACTCACAGCTGTGACAGTAGCATTCCAACTCTCTGGAAGAGAAGATAAAAGTATCAATGCTCGTACCTCATCATCAAATTTGATTCCAACTGAACTTAATTGGGTTGTGACTGAGCTAAGTTCATTGAGATGCTGGGCTACAGATCCGCCTTCTGCCATCCGCAAGTTAAACAGCCTCCTCATCAAATGAACTTTGTTTGAAGTTGACGGATTTTCATACATGCTGGAAAGAGCCGCCATAAGACCTGCCGTGGTTTTTTCTGTTGCAATATTGAAAGCAACATTACGGGATAATGACAATCGGATAACCCCAAAGGCTTGTCTATCGAGAAGATTCCATTCATCATCCTTCATGCCATCTGGTTTCTTTTCTTGGAGAGGTTGGTACAACTTCTTCTGATACAGATAATCTTCAATCTGCATTTTCCAAAAGCCAAAGTCTGCACCATCGAACTTTTCAATTTTCACCTTTCCTTCATCTGTTGCCATTGCTTCCACTCAAATGTGACTTCCTCTGGATCGTTTCTGATAATTTCAGTGAACCACCATGTATCAGAACACTGCTGTGGATGAATTTGGTATTACTGACCAAAATTCACTATTCATGAAATTTACTATTCACGAAATTACTATTTACATGAATAGTACCCGTTGTGAAAATTTGACAGAAATAAGAACCTAAGCTCTGATGCCAGTTGTTAGGGAATTTCGCAACATCACGCCTTGATTAGATTCGAGAACGAGCAAAAATGCGGAATAATAAGACACAAAATTTGATAACGGAGTTCGGCCAATTATGCTTACGTCTCCGGACTGCTACAGATATTTTACTAATAGAAAGGGAAGATACACAAAGTGTTTACAAACACTCACAACCTCTCAAAACCCACAACCCAATTACACCCAATTTTCACTCACTAAAAAACTTATCTCTCTAAGTTTTTCTCTCTTGAAAGCTTAGAACTTCTTAAGCTTGGAATGAATTTCCTCTTCCATGGATGCATCTATTTATAGCAAGTTTTGGGCAATGTGAACACATTAAAAATGGTTGGCCACCAACCATTCACATTTTTCTCATTTGCAAGGTTGGTGGCCTAACACATTAGGCAATTTTTGACTAACAACATTGACATTTGCTATTAACTAAAATAGAAAACTTAGGTGCTATTATTTACATACAGTTAGAATTGTTCTCTAATCAGAAATCAAGTTTTATCTCAGTAGCATGCCAAATAAATATTGACATTAATGATTGGCCAAGTTACCACGGGAAAGCTTCAATTCTGATTGAAGAACAACACCTAAGTTTTTCCTTAACATAATTTGAACAAAATGATTTCTCAAGTGGTTGAACTCAAGCAGGCATTTAATGTTGAGGCAAATGCCAAGTCTAAATCACTAAAACCTGTCAAAGAATCTGTAGTATCCATGTTGCAGCTCCATATAGATAATGAACAACATGAAAATAGAGTGCTGATTGATTTAGACAAAGTATCCAGGTTTACTGATAATGACCATGACAAGTCTCCTGGAAATGATAAATATCCAGCTTCTTTAACCCCACAATTGGAACAAGGGACAAGATTGTTAGACGATAGGGATTGCCAAGAATAAACTAATTGCTCAACAAAAAAGGAAAGTGGGGAACAAGATGGAGAATCTAAATTCGTCTGTGGAAATTTGAATGCTGAAAGTACTCCTCAACATAGGAAGTCTAAAAATACTTTGGTTAGGGAGGAGGTGTAACAACCCTCATTTTTGTGTAATGGGTCCTAAGACAGAATGCATTGTTTCTGTGTTAAATTTTATGTGCAATGATGAATGAGCTACGGCCGACTTGTTTGTATATATGGGTGACTACTATTCTAGGAGGATTTAAAGAATTAAAAATGATTATTTTCAATTTAAGTTATATGAATAATAATAATAACAATAATTAAATTAAGAAAACCTAGTAATTCAATAGGATATTTAAATTATATTATTTTTAATTTTTAATTTTATGCATAATATCCCCCCGTTCTAGCCAAGAGGTTGTCCTGAGCGTTTGAGCCAAGTCATTTTATACTGGTACACCTTCCATACCGTGTCTTATAGTTTTTCATGAAAGGTTCGATGCCCGTTTCCTATCGTCTAACCTAAAAGACTCAATTTCAAGTTAATGGTCTGAGCCAACTGCCCACTTGTACGTATTTTGGGCATAATTTCTTCTCCGGTTATTAGAATTGAGTTGTTCTTGTCCTAAAATTTCCATATCAAAATTATCTACAACTTTGATGTTGATACCACACTAATTCATGTTTTGCTGGTGACAGCCTACACTATGTCAAGTGTTTTCCGTATTTCTCACTCATATGACCATGAAACCAAATGATGCTTTTACCAAAATTTTATAGACCCAATTCCCTACAACTTTAATGAAGGAAACAAAGGCTAATTTCTCACCAATGTGGCCCAAAAAATTATTTCTTTTAAGAAACTTAAACCCCAGAACAACATTGCATAGTGTTTGTAAAATAGTCATATCTCCCTCGTCTGATAATAGATTTTTTACATGCCATACATTATTTTAAAGATAAGACAAAGATCTACAATTTTTTTGTTTTGTACTTTTTCTAATTCAGCCCACAACATCCCCTAAAAACTCAAAAAAGTTGTTGGACCTGGTGTTGACACCTCAGCTTTGCATGAAAATGGACCAATTACATTGAACCATGCCAAGGACACTTACCTAGCTCTTGAGAACTCCTTCCTCCACACTCCATCAGTTGCACTTGACACCTAGCCATGCATGAAGAGAGCTTGACACCTCTCCTTCACTCTCCCTCCAGTCGTGACACCTTAGCCACCAAAGGAATGCATGCAAAATTTTTCTTTCAATCAAACACTTCACTTTTTTTGCCATTTCCTAAGACCACCCAACCATTTCCTCTTCTTCTCCTTCCCTCTCCACGTTAATCATCATCAATCTTCCAACCACATGAAGCTAAAAACACTTCATCATTTCCCTTAAACCTCACACATGAAATAAATCCCTAAATACTTCACCACTTTTGTTGCCTTCCAAAAACAGCAACTTTGCCTACTCCTTCTCATCATTATCACGTCATTCCCATCCACCAAGCCTCTATCTACTTTTTTCTTTTGGTGTTACAACTTGTGGTGGCCTCAAAGACAAGCCTTAAAGCTCTTGGTGTATCTTCTCTTAACCAAACCTACTCTAAGATTAAGGGGAGTATTTGCTCATTTGAAACCTGTAATTCCACATGCATGGTGAAGTATGGATGTCCCTAACATTTTCACCTCGGTATCTCCATTAAAGATCTTTATTTTGTGGGCTAGATTATTAAAATTGATTTTAGAAAACTTGTGATCTTTTGGGTGGTAATATGGCTTCACCATGATCATGTTAGATCTTTAAATTTTGTGAGATTTAAATTGTGAAGTTGCTAACTTTAATGGGTGTGTTGCTGCAAAAATTTTTCAAGTACATGCATGTTGTTGAAAAAGTCAAGAGATTACGTTTTCTGTTGATTTAAGTGGTTGCATGTGGTATTATTCATGCTTGAAAAATGAGCCTTAAAACCTAACTAAAGATATATTGCTGCTAAAAATTTTCTACCTTGTCTTAAATGGCCTAGTAATTAAAATTGGCATGCATGGCTTGATCTTTGGAATCTTGTTGACAAAAATGAATTTTTTAGATGTAATTTCAATTCTAAATTTTTTATAAATTAAGAAATCAATCACTTATACTTATGATAATTGCCTTGTATGCTTAAAAATTAAAGAAAATGATTTATAGAATATGTAAAGTTTAATTTTAAAGGAAGTACAAAATAATAGAGCTGTTGTATTTTCACTAGTGTAAAAATTGGATATAACAACGAGATATAATCACGAGTTAAAGTGGATCAGTAATAAAAACATGCGCGGTGACATTTTTGAAATTATAATGTAACTATATAATCACGGTTAGTTAACCTCCGTGGATGTAGGTTCAGGGTTAAGTATATAATCACGGTTAACTTAACAACCGTGGTTGTATCCTTAAATATATAATCACGGGTAATACTTCCAACCGTGAATATATAGTTTAGGGTTCAGGTTTTATAGGTTGGGGACTCTATAATCACAGTTGGCTCTAACTGTGGATATATATTACGTATACGATCACGGTTGTTGGATTAACTATGGATATAGTCTTTATATTTAACCATAGTTGTTGATTTAACCGTGAATATATATGTAATATAACCACGGTTGTGCATTTAACTGTGATTATATATATTTTCAGAAACTTCAAAAGACGCGCCTGATCGCTTTTTTGCTCATTCTCCTTCTTTTGTGCTGGTCTTCCTCCACCTTTCTTTGCCCTGTTGTTCTCATATTTGCACTGGTTCTCTTCCCCCTTTTGTCCTCTTCTCTCATCGTCCCTGTCAGGTAAGTCGTCCCACTTGTTTTTTGCTTTTTCACTTTCTCCTTCTTCGTTCGAGCTGTTTCTCATCTTCTCTATTTGTCCCAGTATGCTCGTTGCTACTGTTGCCTTCTTCTTGCTCGTCGCTTGTCCCAAGCTACTCGTTGCTTATCCCAGTGTTGCTGCATTGTCCTGTAAGTCATCCCTGTTTTTGCTCGTAACTGCTTTTGTTGCTCCCTATTTGAGTTAAATTTGTTTGATGCGATATATGGGTTCTGTTTTGTGTTGAAATGGCTTTCTGTCTCTGTTTTGCTGGTTCTATGTATAATGTGCGGGGAAAAAATGTTTAAATTTTTCTTTTTCCTTGTGAAAGCATGCAATTTGAACATGAACAATATTGCTTACCAGCAAAATTGTATTGTTGATATATGTTATTTAGTAAATAGAAATTTAAAAGCTTTGTCTAATAATTACACGTTTGCTAATATTAGATTTTTAGCAACACAGAACCAACACAAAAATAGTTTAGTTGGTATCCAAGAACAACTTTTCTGTGTATATTTCTTCAATCCTACCACTCTTCTAGCATACCCATAACTCCTCAACTGCTATTAGAATTAGGAAATTAGGGTGAGTGGATACCCTGTTGTAGATTAAGTTTCATGTCACACAAAATTATCATAATGTATGCATAAAAATTAGTTTAGATAATGAAAAAATTAGTGTTTAAGGAATGGTTAACTTATTCATGAGTTATTTTTTTAGGTTCAGGTCCTAGAATCCATGATAATGATAAATAGATTTTTATTAAAAGATATGTGAGAATGAATTAAAAATTAAAGTTGAAGTTATTTTTAACTAAAATTTACCCACCAAAACATCATATTTAAAATTGTAAAAAATGTTTCCCTTTAGATTTTATCAAACAAATCACCCTAAAATTGTTTTAAGCTTTATCAAGTTTCAAGCAAATATCTTATTTATAAAATATTCAAATTGTTTCAACTATTAATTAGTTCTTTCACCATATTCGTAATCCATAATCCATAATCCAACATCCAACACCATATCCATAATCCACAATCCATAATCCATAAAATAATAGTTCAAACTAATTATTAAATAAGAGTCTTATAATCTAACACCATAATCCATAATCCATATATCCAACACTATAGTTGTACTTCAAAATAACATAAATTGAAAACATCATACTGATTTAGGAGAAAAGTTAAGTAAATTATTATACACTTTTAAGTATTATTTTTAATCAAAATATATATTTCATTATACAGTATATAATGTTATTTCTGCTGTTATTGGTTGTTTTCATATATAATGTTATTTCTGTTGTTGTATGCGTGTGGTTGTCAATGTTACGAACTCATAGGCACATGCTTGTTAACTAGTATGAAAGTTGCTTTGCATGAGTGAACCGTAGTTCCCCATTTAAGATTCGACATAAATGGTCATTAAGTTAATTGATTTCATCATTTGTGTTGAATCTTGAATTGTCCATTTGGACAGTTTGGGATGTTCAATTTTTTTATATGCCGTTGGTATGTACAAGTTAGGAGTTATTTTAAAATTCGATAAAGTTTCAGTAACTTGCATTTTGTGTTGTTCTCTAGGTGCATATTTGGTTGTGGTTGAATTTGATTTGACCGCTCCCATTTTGTGTACTTAGAGACCAATGCGAAATGCTGCCAAAATTTCATCAAATTTTAAAATAATTCCTAACCTGTATATATCAATGATGTATACAAACAATTGTCATCCTAAATGGGTATAGGACCACCACCTTTGTAGAAAAAGTGAGATTGATCATAGAACCTTGTAAACAATTGGTATGGATCAGAGTTGGATAACTGCATCATGCATAAGTCTAGAGTATGAGGGGGGAGTTGAATCATTTATAGAATTCGTATCGAGGAATACTGAGGAGGTGAATGGAAGGTATTTTTGCCCTTGTGTTAAATGCTTGAACCTGCGTCGGCTAGACTTGGAAGAGGTGCGAGACCATCTACTGTGTGATGGATTTCTTTGTAGTTATACCTGTTGGATATGGCATAGTGAAGATGTGGTGGTGCCAAGTTCCAGTTGTCAAACTGAAAACCGAAGCTTGAGGCATGAGACCGATGTCGACATGGATGACCGACTTGAGGATATGATCCGTGATGTGGGGGTAGAAGGTTTTAAGAAAGCTCATGTATATACGACTCTGTGTGAGGATTCTGAGAAGCCGTTGTATCCAAAATGCATCAATTTCACGAGATTATCAACAGTTTTATGGTTGTTTAATTTGAAGGCCATTAACGGGTGGACGGATAAAAGTTTCACTGACTTACTAAAGTTATTGAAAGAAATGCTCCCAGCTGGAAACACCTTGCCAAATTGTAACTATGAGGCCAAAAAGGTGTTGTGTCCTATGGGTTTAGAGTATGAGAAAATACATGCATGCCCAAATGATTGTGTATTATTCTAGGGGTGAGTATAAAATGTTGCATCGATGTCCTAGGTATGGAGTGTCACGGTATAAGAAGAAAGAGGTTGATTCTGATGAGGTCTGCACTAAAGGGTCTCTTATAAAGGTGTTGTGGTATCTGCCTATAGTTCCAAGACTAAAGTGTTTGTTTACCAATGTAGATGATGCAAAACTTATGAGATGGCATACTGATGAAAGGGTTGTTGACGGACTACTTAGGCATCCAGTCGATGGATCGTAGTGAAGAAAATGGATACGATTTTTCTGGATTTTGCCCATGAACCAAGAAATGTTAGGCTTGCACTAGCCACAGACGGCATGAACCCGTTCGGGAACTTGAGCGCAAACCATAGTTCGTGGCCTATTTTGTTGTTTGTTTATAACTTGCCGCTATAGGTATGCATGAAACGAAAATATGTTATGTTATCAATGATGATTTCTGGTCCACGACAACCAGGGAACGACATTGATGTATATCTAACTCCATTAGTTGAAGACCTCAAAGTGTTGTGGGAAGACGGGGTTGATGTGTTTAAAGGGTTTACGGGGCAACCATTCAAATTACGTGCCATGCTATTTTGCATGATCAATGACTTTCCAGCGTATGGTAACTTATCCGGGTACAACATGAAGAGTCATAAAGCTTGTCCTGTATGTGAGGAGGGAACTAGTTCTGTGCGGCTGCACCATGGTAGGAAAAATGTTTATCTTCGACATCAAAGGTTTCTTAAAGCGAATCATCCATTTCGTAGGTTAAAGAAGTCGTTCAACAGAGCGCAAGATTTTGAAATGACTCTTCCACCACTATCTAGTCGCCAGACATATGAAAAGGTGAAAGACGTCAACATGGTGTTTGGCAAGTGTGAAAGACAATCCACCACAAAGAACCACAAGAAGAAAAAGTCAATATTTTTTGTCCTACCATATTGGAGGGAGCTTGATGTAAGACATTGGATTGATGTAATGCATGTGGAGAAAAATGTGTGCGACAGTTTGGTTGGGACACTTTTAAACATACACGGGAAGACTAAGGATGGCCTAAATTTACGTATGGACTTGGAGTTGATGGGTATACATAAGGATTTGCATCCACAATCAAAGGGTTAAAGAACATATTTTCCCCCAGCATGTCATACGTTGTCTAGAAAAGAAAAGCAAAGTCTGTGTGAATTGTTACGTAGTGTGAAAGTTCCGTCTGGTTATGGCTCCAACACCAACTCTTGTGTTTCAATAAAAGATTTGAAGTTAGTTGGGTTGAAGTCTCACAATTGTCATATGTTGATGCAACAGTTTCTACCTATCACCATTCGTGACATTCTTCCTAAAAATGTGAGAAATGTCATAACAAGATTATGTTTGTTTTTCAATGCCATATGTTACAAAGTAATCGTCCCCAACGAATTGGATGTGTTGGAACAGGAAGTATCACTTATACTATGTCAGCTTGAAATGCATTTCCTGCCTTCCTTTTTTGACATAATGGTCCACTTAATCATCCATTTGGTGAGAGACGTCCGTTTATGTGGTCTAGTGTTCCTGCGGTGGATGTATCCCATTGAGCGATATATAAAGATATTGAAAGGGTATATGCAGAATTAACGTCGTTCTGAAGCTTCAATTATGGAAAGGTATATTGTAGAGGAAGTAATTGAGTTTTGCACTGATTATATGTCACATGATGAAAGCATTGGTATTCCGAAGACTCGTCATGATGGGCAATTGGATAGGAAAGGTACGATTGGTAAAAAAAAATAAAGAGCATGCCACGTGATGATGTCCTCTAAGTGCACTTGTATATTTTGAACAACACGGACAATGTGCAACTGATAAGTGCTTTATAACACAATAAAATAGATCTACTTTGCTTAGAATTTTAATCATTATGCACTGTATTTCCTTTATTTATTGAGATTTTTGCTTTCTTTCCACTCTATTCTACTTGGGTATGTTATTTTGCAAGAATTAAGGTAATAAAGGGTCAAAAATAAGAGAAAAACGACCATAAAATGATAAAGAAACAAGAAGAACAAGCCCAAAGTAGAAAGAACTCTCTTTTTATGCTGAAATCTAACTCAGAATGTTAAAATCCGACTCAGAAATGCTGAAATCCGACTCAGAATGTTAAAATCCGACTCAGAAATACTGAATTTCGACTCAGAATGTTAAAATCCGACTCAAAATGACCAAATCCGAGTGGGTTGACTGAGAAAGGACCAAATCCGAGTGGAATTACTAAGAATGGAGCAAATCCGAGTGGAATACTTCACTGTTGGATTAGAATCCGAGTGGAAAGTTCCCTGTCTTAGACATTCCGAGTGATAAATGGCTGACTCTGTTGGAGGTTCAATGCTAAAAAGGAATAAGTCTCGGTTGGAGGTGATTCCGAGTGGAAGCTGTCTGAATACAACCATTCCGAGTAAAAAAAGGGACTGGCCTTCAATAAAAACTGCCCAAAGCTAATTCCGAGTGAAGGGATGCTGACTGAAGCAGATCTGACCAGGGAACAAGAACTTTTCTGGGCAAAAAGCTGTTCCGAGTGAGTTGATTCCGAGTAGAAGAGGCCACTGAATGAATGTGTTGAATAAGGAGGAACCCGAGTGGTTTCATTCGGAGAAAATGGCATTCTCAAGCGGAACAAGGCATTTCTGAGTAGTGTCTTAGCAAGCAAGGAAACATCCGACCGGAAATGAAACACACTCGGGCAGACTCTCAAGTTTCACACTGAGACTGAGTGAGAAGTCTCCAAGGAAGACATCCGAGTGAGTTGGGGCAGAAAGCTGAATTTCCGAGCAAAGCAAGGCTCGGACATGAAAAGAATTCTATCAGCCAGATTCCAGTCTTTCAAGTCCAAATTTTTGAGTGAAAGGTATATCCGAGTGAGTTGATTGACGACTGAAGTCAATTCCGAGTGGAAATCAACTCGGACTTCCGAGTGAAGATGTGATTTTATCATTTGAATGAGTAAAGGAAGGTGTCCGAGTGAATTCCTGAGAAATCCGAGCAAGATCTCTCCGAGTGGTTCAATTCTAGAGACATAGCCGAGTGAAACAGTGAAAGAAGACTTCCCAATCCTGAGTGAGCCATTTTCCAGTCGGTTCCGAGCCACCTTTTAACCAGTTCCGACTGAATCACTTTTCACTCGGTTCCGATTCACTCTTCAATCGGTTCCGAAGGAATAAAGCAATCAGAGTTGCTTTGCTCGTCTCCTCACAGCAACTCTAACACTGTCCGACTTCACAGCAACTCAACACCGACCGGTTTCTTCCAAACACCGACCCTCAACTCAATACCGACCGGTTTTCTTCCAAACACCGACCCCTCAACTCGACACCGAGCAAAGATTTCACTCGGTCTTCTGTACAAAATGCACCTTTTTCCAGTCGGTTTTATGCACAAAAGGCATTTTTCCACTCGGATTCTAGAGAGAAGGTGAAATCCGACCCACATTCCCTCTTTTCTATCCGCTGTCCCTTTCCTCTCCATCAATTCCACACCGTCCAGCCCACAACGTCCAGTCTCTTCACCACCAACAGACACCGACTCTCCATCAACACTCTCTTCTCCACACCGTCCTAAACCAACATCGTCGAGCAATACTCCTCTCCACACCGTCCAAATCTCCATCCAACAGCAAGCCACAAAACTGACCAACACCTTCCAGCAAGCTGTCACTCGGTCTTGGGGATAAACAACAAGCTTTCACTCGGTTTTGTGGAAAAACAACACTTTTTCACTCGGAATTTCTCCACCTGCACCAATCATCACTAAATCCAAGCACCGAATTATTGGAAATATTAAAATATGCAAATTGGAAACAAGTTGGCACAGCTGGAACTCACATGCACCGAAAGTTTCTTCTACTTGCAATTTTAACGCGTTTTCTTAGCTGGATTCATTCATCCATTCGCCTATAAAAGGGAGAGCACCACAGCATCAATGGGCATCACTTGAATTCAATTCCTTTTCTTTCCTTTCTTGTTCTTCTTCTGTCCTTCTCTTTTCTTTTCTTTCTTTCTTCTTTATTTTCCTTCCTCCGTCCTTTTCTTTTCTTTCTTTCTTTTTCTTCATTTTTCTTCTTCGTTCTTTTTTCTTTCTCTTTTTATTTTCTTTATTTTATTTTAAGAGTTGTGAGGGCTGTAAAAGTGAGTATTTAAATTTGTAATTGGTGGAGAAATATTGCATCAAGGAAATACAGTGGTAAATTATTCTAAGCTTTTGGAGAAACCCGTAAGTCTTTATTTTTTACCATGTCTTGTATGTTTTATTTTTCCATTATTTATATGAATTTGAATTATTTCATGAGTAGCTAAATTAATTATCTTGGGATGAAAGGGGTTTGATAATATTTTATTTTAATGTTATTTTGACTTAGAATTAAATAAATTTCTGTTTTCCATTTAGTTCAATTGTGCTCAATGCTTTTAGTGATTCCTAACAAGAACCTAAATGATAAAACTGTATACTTGCGGGTATATTAGTAAGTTTAGGTAATAAATAGAATCGAGAGATTTATTTTTACCGGAAAGCTTTGAACTAAACCTAAGATTTTTGAGATGCTTTTTGTGACCTCGGTAAAACCGTGAAAGTAATCAAAATTCTTTTGAGGAAATAAAAGGGATTTTCATAAAACGATAATGGGCCTTTCTGAGGATTAAGCAGCGCTTTCCATAGGTTAGGTACATTAATAGGATTCCGAGAGGAACATATTAATTAGCTTTTGGAAAATTCACCTTGGAAAACTTAATTTGATTCTTATTTATGAAAAGTTAAAATTCATTAACATAAAATAGAGTCTTGATCCCCCGAAATCCCAAGATACTCTCAACTCTGAGTTTTAAGTGTCAAGTAAATTTTGTTTCTAAATTTAGATTTTTAAATTGTGTTTTATTTTACGAAAACCTTAAAAATCAATTGTGTGGATAATTAAATTTCAATATGCTGGTACTTTGAACACAGTCCCTGTGGAGAACGATAATCTTTTATATTACGTGACATAACCCGTGCCCTTGCGGGCCCTGTCAAGTTTTTGGCGCCGTTGCCAGGGACTGTTGTCCCTCAAATATTGGCAATATTGAAATTTGATTAGATCATACTTGTTAATATTTTTATTGTTATTTTTTTTTTATTTTGTTTGTAATTTTGTATTTTGTTCTTTATTTTGTGTATCTGTTGTTGTTTTATTTTTGTGATAATTTGTTTTATTTGTCATTTATTTTCTTTTTATACGATGAAGCCGTAGTGTCGATCTAAACTTAGGATTTGACCCTGAGATAGAACGTACCCTTAGAGCTTTGAGAAAACAACAAAAACAACAAAAAGAACAAAAAGAAAAACAAATGGCAGACCAACACAGACCCTTAAGAGATTTTGCCGCTCCAAGTACAAATGGAAGAGGATCCAGCATCCTCAGACCCACAGTGGAGGCTAACAATTTTGAATTGAAGCCTTCACTACTCTCAATGGTTCAACAGAACCAATTCGGAGGTTTACCCTCTGAAGGTCCAAACCTTCACCTTCAAATCTTTCTTGAATACTGTGACACCCTGAAGATGAACGGAGCAACCAATGATGTCATTCGCTTAAGACTTTTCCCTTTCTCCTTAAGAGATAAAGCGAGAGCGTGGTTATACTCTCTTCCTGAAGGATCCATCACAACTTGGGAACAATTGTCCAGTGCTTTTATCAATAAATGGTACCCAAGGAACAAGTCTGATGTGCTAAGAAAACAAATCATCAATTTTTCACAAAAAGATGATGAATCCTTGTATGAAGCCTGGGAAAGATACAGGGAGATGCTGAGAGAATGTCCTCACCATGGGATAGAAAGGTGGCTAACAATCCATATTTTCTATAATAGACTAACTTCAACACAAAAGATCTCTTTAGATGCTGCAGCTGGAGGAGCCTTCATGAGTTAAAATGTTGATGAAGCTGAGAACCTGATTGAGGAAATAGCTCAAAACACTCACCAGTGGAACTCTGAGAGAGGAGTACCTTCTAAAACACCAGGTAAGTATTCTGTCAATGCTCTTTCCCTACTTTCTGCCAAAGTTGAAGCATTAACATTAAAACTTGATAAAATAGGGTCAACAGGTGCTACTAATATTGTTTGTGAAGTTTGTGGTGTTTCAGGACATGGAGCTATAAACTGCCATTTAGCAATGACCCCTAATCAAGAACAAGAAATGCATCCGGTGGATGCTATTAGAAACTATGGTGGAAATTATCAAGGTAACTACAGACCTCCACAAGGTCCACCTGGCTTCCAAAATAGGCCACCTCAATTCCAAAGTAACTACAAACCTCAACAAGGAACCTATATTCCACAAAAATCAAAGCTAGAATCCTTGAAGGAGACATTTGTAGCTACTCAACTTAAACAAAATGATGAATTCTCTGATGCAATAAAAAACTTGGCTTCAAAAGTGGACTCTCTTGCCACTCACAACAAAATACTGGAAAATCAAATTGCCCAACAAGCCTCCTATTCTCAAAGAGCACCAGGAACATTTCCTGGAAAACCAGAGGCTGGACCATCTAACCAAACCATGGCTGTCACTCTTAGGAGTGGTACTCAATACGATGGGCCAGTTGACAAGACTGCAAAAGAGGAAAAGAAAGTCGATGAATCTTCATCCCATCCAGTAATTGAAGAAGAGAAACCACAAGAAAAGAAGGAGGAGGTTAAGCCATATGAACCTCCCATTCCATTTTCTCAGCGCTTAGCCAAAGCAAAGTTGGACAAACAATTTGGTAAGTTCCTTGATGTTTTAAAGAAATTGTATATTAATATTCCCTTTACAGATGCTTTGCAGCAAATGCCTACATATGCGAAGTTCCTGAAGGACATTTTGTCCAACAAAAGAAGACTGGAGGAAGATGGTATAGTTGCACTTACTGAAGAGTACAGTACTCTATTTCAAAGGAAACTTCCACCCAATCTCCAAGATCCAGGTAGTTTCTCTATTCCTTGCATGATTGGTGACATGATTATAGATAAAGCATTGTGTAATTTAGGAGCGAGTGTGAGTTTAATGCCATTATCTGTTGCTGAAAAGTTAGGATTGGGTGAACTGAAACCTACTAGGATGTCTTTACAATTGGCTGATAGATCTGTAAAATATCCTGTAGGGATTTTAGAGGATGTTCCTATTAAGATAGGAAAATTTTTTATACCTGCTGACTTTGTTGTGCTTGCAATAGATGAAGATTCTTTGATTCCTATTATTTTAGGCAGACCATTTTTAGCAACTGCAGGTGCTGTGATCGATGTCAAGAATGCTAAGTTGTCTCTAACTGTAGGAGACCAAAAGGTTGACTTCAACTTGAAAAATGTTTTAGAAAAACCTTTTAATAATGATGTTTGTTGTACTGTGGATTTTGTCGAACAAGTGGTAAAGGAAGCAACCCTTCCTAATGACCCACTTAAAACTATTTTCATGATTGAGCCGACAGAAGCATCTAATTGCTCTGAGGCCCCACATGATACTGAGGTCATGTGCGACAAAGTGGTAAGCCCCAATGTGGAATTAAAACCTTTACCAGCTTCTTTAAGGTATAAGTTTCTTGGCCCTAATTCCACATATCCTGTGATTATTAATGCTGAATTAAATCCATCTGAAACTGAAAAACTTTTGAAACAACTTAGGTTGTATAGAAAGGTAATAGGTTATACAATAGATGATATCAAAGGGATTAGCCCTTCTCTTTGTATGCACAGGATTACTGTAGAAAATGAAAGTAGGCCCATAGTAGAACCACTTAGGAGATTAAATCCTAAAATGCAAGAAGTGGTTAAAAAGGAAATTTTGAAATTGCTTGATGCTGGAGTCATATATCCTGTTGATAGTAGTAAATGGGTAAGTCCTGTCCATGTGGTGCCTAAAAAGGGGGGAATAACTGTGATTGAAAATGATAAACATAACTTGATTCCTACTAGGATTGTCTCTGGTTGGCGCATGTGCATTGATTATAGGAAGTTAAATAGCGCCACGAAAAAAGATCATTTTCCCCTCCCTTTTATTGATCAGATGCTTGAAAGACTTGCGAAACACTCTTATTTTTGTTATTTGGATGGGTATTCAGGTTTTCATCAAATTCCCATTCATCCATCTGATCAAGAAAAGACTACATTCACTTGGCCCTTATGGGACTTATGCTTACAGACGTATGCCTTTTGGTTTATGTTATGCACCTGCAACTTTTCAAAGGTGTATGCAAGCAATTTTTTCTGATCTTATTGAAAATGTGATGGAAGTCTTTATGGATGATTTTTCAGTGCATGGTTTGGATTTTGATAATTGTTTAACAAATTTGTGCCAAGTATTGCAACGTTGTGAAGAAACCAATTTGGTTCTAAATTGGGAAAAATGCCATTTTATGGTAAGAGAAGGCATAGTTCTTGGACACCTGGTGTCTGAGAGAGGTATAGAAGTTGATAAGGCTAAAGTGGAAGTGATTGAAAAATTGCCTCCACCCACAAATGTGAAAGGTATTTGGAGTTTTCTTGGACATGCAGGGTTTTACCGCAGGTTCATTAAAGATTGCACCGACAAAATCCAATGGACAACACTAAAGGTGGTACAACAAAAGGTGCAAGCAATTATCATATAATCAATGTTAACACTCATTCTTGATGAATCTTGATGTGTGAAAATCTAACTTTGATTTGATATATGATTGAGCACGAATAATATGAAATCTTGAGATGGATGAACAAATAATCTTAGGACCCCTTAAACTTATGAAATCCTTAGAATCAATGATGTATATGTATATAGTAATTGATGATTAGTAATGGTTGATGATGAGTTTGATGAATGATTGCTTGAATAACATGGTACATGAAAATCTTGAGATTAAAGATGATTATGCACAAACATACATGAATATTTGATAATGTTTAAACCCTTGATGATACATGAACTCTTGATGATATATCATGAATTCTTGGTTATTGTATTGATTCTTAATGATGCATGAATTTTTTATTGAATATGAATTCTTGATGATGTATTGAACAAGAGATATGTTGTTTAACTAGTGGTATCTAAATAACAAACATCTTCCTTTAACAATTGTATGAATTGAATTAGTAAGAGGAAGAGATCATGAGGACATAATCTTGATTATGTGCTTATCACTATGCCTTGATAATAAATACATATATTGTGTGTACAAGTGGTATCTATGCTTTGACAATCTATGCAATTATATTCCTAGAGATAAAGCATGTATGTTACAATAAGTGATTGCCTAGACTTTAACTTCATGATTGTAACATAATAGGCATGAACATGATGATGTGTTAAGAAACAATGCATGATATGATAAGTGATAATGCATGCCATGATCATATACCATGCTTGTGCAAGTGATATCCATCTTGATTGACACCATATGTTTGATAATGCACAATCTTGATTGTGAAAAGAAATTTGAAAGTATTGCATCATTGAGATTGAAAAGAATTTTTGAACTACTTTATGAAGAATGATGTATGCTTGAATAATAACAATCTTGTGGTAAATGCTTAACTGTTATTAATTGATATCAAGAGCTTAAATTGGCAAATCCATCAAATGATATCATGCCTAGATTCTAATAACAAGTGATATAGACAATAAAAATAGAAACAGGTGGTATTCATAGATAAAGAAAGATTATCTTTACCATTACCCATGTTGAAATTAGTGTCTATTTTACCATTGTGATTTGTATGGATTATATTAATAAGTGGTATGACATACATGGCAATGAATATATGACTTGCAGCCACATTATGATCATGAAATGTTTTTGTGACTTGTCTCTATTTTACCAAAAGTTGTTGCTATTTATCTATGCAAAATGTTTTCTTGTACATATTTGATAAATGCCATATGTGAATGCTTGACTAGACCTATATGTAACATCATAGGCATAAGATAAGAAGAGATTATTTGAGATACAAAAGTCATATGGAAAATAGTGAATATTTGGCACATGTTCTAGCACAAATGCATGAGTAGTACAACAAAATTGTTTTAATCACTCCATCTTTGCTTTGATACCTAGACATAAGTGAAATCGCATTAATAAAGTGGTATCAACATCTATATTTGTCCTTGTTAAATTGCATGATTAAGGGGGAGTTTTATAACATTTCTTTTTAACAAGTGATATCTATTGATGATATGTTCTTGATATGTATTGACCCATGGCTTATTCCTTTGATCCTCATGCTTGTTTCCTTGATTCTTCTTTAACTTATGAGCTTGTTCTTCATGATTTAGTTCATGTCATCAACCTTGTCTTCCATAGCTCATGTTTCTTTAACTCTTTGTAAGGCATCTTCATCTCTTTGTTCTTAGCCATTGTCTTTGTGCTTGAACCTTCTTGTTTCTGAACCTTTGCCATTCCATCATCATCATGAATACTTTGTCATTCATCAAAACTACTTTGCATACTTACATATGCAACTTCATTCTCCCCCTTTTTGATGATGACAATTAATGTTCCATATGGCTTGTATTCATGTGTTGCAAATTCATCATATTGGCTTCATGGTAATATCCTTTCTTCCTTTAGGAGTCTTTGCCTTAGTCTTCACATTTGTCATTATCAAAACCTGTTTCAACATTTAAACACAATTTTATTTTTGTGATTGTTTGTTTTATTTGTCATTTATTTTCTTTTTATGCGACGAAGCCGTAGTGTCAATCTAAATTTAGGATTTTGACCTTGAGATAGAACGTACCCTTAGAGCTTTGAGAAAACAACAAAAAACAAGAAAAAGAAAAACAAATGGCAGACCAAAATAGAGCCTTAAGAGATTTTGCTGCTCCAAGTACAAATGGAAGAGAGTTTAGCATCCTTAGACCCACAATGGAGGCTAACAATTTTGAATTGAAGCCTTCACTACTCTCTATGGTTCAGCAAAATCAATTCGGAGGATTACCCTCCGAAGATCCAAATCTTTATCTTCAAATCTTTCTTGAATACTGTGACACCTTGAAAATGAACGGAGCCACCAATGATGCCATTCGCTTGAGACTCTTCCCTTTCTCCTTAAAAGATAAAGCGGGAGCATGGTTATATTCTCTTCCTGAAGGATCCATCACGACTTGGGAACAACTATCCAGTGCTTTCATCAATAAGTGGTACCCAAGAAATAAAACTGATTTGTTAAGAAAACAAATAATTAATTTTGCATAAAAAGATGATGAATCCTTGTATGAAGCCAGGGAAAGATACAAGGAGTTGCTGAGAGAATGTCCTCACCATGGATAGAAAGGTGGTTGACAATCCATATTTTCTATAATGGACTAACTTCTACATAAAAGATCTCTTTAGATGTTGCAGCTGGAGGAGCCTTCATGAGTAAAAATGTTGATGAAGCTCAGAACCTAATTGAGGAAATAGCTCAAAACACTCACTAGTGGAACTCTAAGAGAGGATTACCTGCTAAAACACCAAGTAAGTACTCTGTTGATGCTTTTCCCCTACTTTCTACCAAAGTTGAAGCATTAACATTAAAACTTGATAAAATAGAGTCAACAGGTGCTACTAATATTGTTTGTGAAGTTTGTGGTGTTTCAGGACATGGAGCTACAAACTGCCATTTAGCAATGACCCTTAATCAAGAACAAGAAATGCATCAGGTGGATGCTATTGGAAACTATAGTGGAAATTTTCAAAATAACTACAGACCTCCACAAGGTCCACCTGGCTTCCAAAATAGGCCACCTCAATTCCAAGATAATCAAAGTAACTGCAAACCTCAACAAGGACCCTATATTCCACAAAAATCAAAGCTAAAATCCTTGATGGAGACATTTGTAGCTACTCAACTTAAACAAAATGATGAATTCTCTGAGTTAATAAAGAACTTAGCTTCAAAAATGGATTTTCTTGCCACCCATAATAAAATATTAGAAAATCAGTTTGCCCAACAAGCTTCTTATTCTACAAGAGCACCAGGAACATTTCCTGGAAAACCTGAAGCTAGACCATCCAACCAAACCATGGCTGTCACTCTTAGGAGTGGTACTCAATATGATGGGCCAGTTGGCAAGACTGGAAAAGATGAAAAGAAAGTGGATGAATCTACATCTCATCCAGTGATTGAAGAAGAGAAACCACAAGAAAAGAAGGAGGAGGTTAAGCCATATCAACCTCCTATTCCATTTCCTCAGCGCTTAGCGAAAGCAAAATTGGACAAACAATTTGGTAAGTTTCTTGATGTTTTAAAGAAATTATATATCAATATTCCCTTCACAAATGCTTTACAGCAAATGCCTACATATGTAAAGTTCCTGAAGGACATTCTGTCTAACAAAAGAAGACTAGAGGAAGATGGTATAGTAGCACTTACTGAAGAGTGTAGTGCTCTAATTCAAAGGAAGCTTCCACCCAAGCTCTAAGATCCAGGTAGTTTCTCTATTCCTTGTATGATTGGTGACATGAATATAGATAAAGCATTGTGTGATTTAGGAGCAAGTGTGAGTTTAATGCCATTATCTGTTGTTGAAAAGTTAGGATTGGGTGAGCTTAAACCTACTAAGATATCTTTACATTTGGCTGATAGATCTGTCAAATATCCTGTAGGAATTTTAGAAGATGTTCCTATTAAGGTAGGAATTTTTTTTATACCTACTGACTTTGTTGTGCTAGAAATGGACAAAGATTCTTTGATTCCTATTATTTTAGGTCGACCATTTTTATCAACTGCAGGTGCTGTGATCGATGTCAAGAATGGTAAGTTGTCTCTGACTGTTGGAGACCAAAAGGTTGATTTTAACTTGAAAAATGCTTTAGAAAAACCTTTTAATAATGATGTTTGCTGTAGTGTGGATTTTGTTGAACAAGTGGTAAAGGAAGCAACCCTTCCTAATGACCCACTTGAAACTGTTTTCATGATTGAGCCTACAAGAACATCTGATTGCTCTGAGGACCCACTAAAACATGATACTGAGGTCATGTGTGACAAAGTGGTAAGCCCCAATGTGGAATTAAAGCCTTTACCAACTTCATTAAGGTATGAGTTTCCTGGTCCTAATTCCACATATCTTGTGATTGTTAATGCTGAATTGAATCCATGTGAAACTGAAAAACTTTTGAAACAACTTAGGTTGTATAGAAAGGTAATAGGTTATACAATGGATGATATCAAAGGGATTAGCCCTTCTCTTTGTATGCACAGGATTACTATAGAAGATAAAAGTATGCCCACAGTAGAACCACTTAGGAGATTAAATCCAAAAATGTAAGAATTGGTTAAAAAGGAAATTTTGAAATTGCTTGATGCTGGAGTCATATATCCTGTTGATAGTAGTAAATGGGTAAGTCCTGTTCATGTGGTGCCTAAAAATGGGGGAATAATTATGATTGAAAATGATAAACATAAATTGATTCCTACTAGGATTGTCTCTGGTTGGCGCATGTGCATTGATTATAGAAAGTTAAATAGCGCCACAAAAAAAGATCACTTTCCTCTCCCTTTTATTGATCAGATGCTTGAAAGACTTGCGAAACACTCTTATTTTTGTTATTTGGATGGGTATTCAGGTTTTCATCAAATTCCCATTCATTCATCTGATCAAGAAAAGACTACCTTCACTTGCCCTTATGGGACTTATGCTTATAAGCGTATGCCTTTTGGTCTGTGTAATGCACATACGACTTTTCAAAGGTGTATACAAGCAAATTTTTCTGACCTTATTGAAAATGTGATGGAAGTCTTTATGGATGATTTTTTAGTGCATGGTTTGGATTTTGATAACTGTTTAACAAATTTGTGTCAAGTCTTGCAGCGTTATGAAGAGACCAATCTGGTTTTAAACTAGGAAAAATCCCATTTCATGGTAAGAGAAGGCATAGTTCTTGGACACTTAGTGTCTGAGAGAGGAATAGAAGTTGATAAGGCTAAAGTGGAAGTGATTGAAAAATTGCCCCCACCTACAAATGTGAAAAGTATTCGGAATTTTCTTGGACATGCAGGGTTTTACCGTTGGTTCATTAAAGATTTCTCCAAAATCACAAAGCCTCTTACAACTCTTCTGGGTAAGGATGTGCCTTTCAATTTTGATTCATCTTGTATAGAAGCTTTTTGCAGGATTAAGCAAGCTCTAATCTCTGCCCCTATCGTGCAACCCCCTGATTGGGAACTCCCATTCGAGTTGATGTGCGATGCGAGTGATTACGCAATGGGGGCTGTGCTTGGGCAACGGAAGGACAAAAAGCTCCATGTAATTTATTATGCCAGCCGGACGCTGGATGATGCTCAAGTAAATTATGGCACAACTGAGAAAGAACTGTTAGCCATTGTCTTTACTTTTGATAAATTTAGATCTTACTTGGTGGGTTCACATGTTATTGTTTACACCGATCACTCTGCCATTAAGTATCTATTGAATAAAAAGGAAGCAAAGCCTAGGCTAATTATGTGGATTCTAATATTGTAAGAATTTGACTTGGAAATTAAGGATAAGAAGGGTATTGAGAACCTGGTTGCTGACCACCTATCTAGGTTGACATCTGAAAAAGTAGAAACAGATAATATTCCCATCAATGAATCTTTTCCGGATAAACAACTCTTGAGTCTTAGTATCCAACGTGTTCCTTGGTATGCTGATTTTATAAATTTTCTTGCATGTGGTATCTTACCTCCTGATCTTAACTTTCAGCAAAGGAAAAAGTTTTTTGCAGATGTTAAACACTACTATTGGGATGAACCCCTCTTATTCAAGCAATATGCTGATGGTTTGATTTGAAGGTGTGTTCCACAAGATGAGGTCCATGCTATCTTAGACCATTGCCATTCTCTTTCCTGTGGAGGGCACATGAGCACCTCCAAGACAGCCGCTAAAATATTGCAAGCTGGGTTCTATTGGCCACATATTTTTAAAGATGTACGTAAGTATGTTCTAACTTGTGATGTTTGCCAAACAATAGGTAACATTGGCAAGAGACATGAAATGCCATTGAATAACATTTTAGAGGTTGAATTGTTTGATGTATGGGGTGTTGATTTTATGGGACCCTTTCCTTCCTCTTTTGGAAATCAGTTCATATTAGTGGCAGTTGACTATGTGTCAAAATGGGTGGAAGTCATTGCTTTACCCCATTCTGATGCTAAAACTGTTATTAAACTTTTCAAGAAAATAATATTTCTGAGGTTTGGGGTCCCAAAATGTGTTATAAGTGACGGAGGGTCTTATTTTATTGAGAAAACTTTTCAGACCCTCCTAAAAAAATATAGAGTTAGGCATAAGGTTGCTACACCTTACCACCCACAAACTAGTGGACAAGTTGAGGTATCCAATCGGGAAATTAAAAATATTCTTCAAAAAGTGGTGAATACATCACGTAAGGATTGGTCTATTAAGTTAGATGATTCCTTATGGGCGTATCGAACCGCATACAAAACTCTCATTGGAACCATACCTTTTAAGCTAGTATATGGAAAGCCCTGCCCTTTACCTGTTGAGCTAGAATATAAATCTTTTTGGGCTGTTAAAACTCTTAACTTTGATCATAAGGCTGCAAGTGAACATAGATTCTTGGAATTAAACGAGCTTGAAGAGCTCTGTTTAAATGCAGATGAAAATGCCAGAATTTATAAAGAAAAAAACAAACAATGGCATGATCATCAAATCCTACGGAGAACATTCAATCCAGGTGATATGGTTTTACTATTTAATTCTAGATTGAAGCTTTTTCTAGGTAAACTGAGATCCCGATGGTCGGGACCATTCAAGGTAACAAAGGTCTTTCCTTTTGGAGCTGTCAAGTTATGGAGCGAGAAATCTGGTACATTTAAGGTAACAAAGGTCTTTCCTTTTGGAGCTGTCAAGTTATGGAGCGAGAAATCTGGTACATTTAAGGTAAATAGACAGAGAGTAAAGCACTACTTGACAGGTCAACCAATACAACAAGTGACTTGGACTTGTTTGATGCTCCTGATGAGTAAATCCAAATGGTGAGAAGTCTGACTGAAGACTTAAAACTTAGCACTGATAGGGAGGTAACCCTATACATTTGTTGTTTCATTACCAAAAAAAAAACTATGTCAAATCCTTGTTTAGGGTAACTACGGGTAAGTTTTCTTATCCTTTTATCATCCATTTTAACATTGAGGACAATGTCAAATTCTGGTTTGGGGTGGTAGATAAGAAAACTTAACTGTTTTGTTTGCATTATGTGATTGTTATATTTTTCATGCATGTGTGTTTTCCTTGTTTTGTTTGTTATCTTGTAATTTACCATGATTACATGATAATTAACTTTGAACACAAAGCTAAAGTATCTAAGGACCCCAAAATTTTAAGTAAAATTTTTCAAAAATTTAATTGTTTAAATGCCAAATCAATATCTAAATGAACCTTATGTGTTTAAAATTTTCTTTGAAAAGACTTTCCATGATGAGACTTGAGCCTAAATGGGTAATTTATCAAAAAAATAAATTTCAATCCCATATTTTCTTGATTGAGTGAATCTCGTAGTCATCAATATTCTAGAACTTGTTTTTCAATCGATTCAAAATGGTTTTTGATTGCATGTCTTAGGATGATAAAGGCACAATTAGGTCTTATTCTTAAGCCTCAGAATTTTGCACAATTTGACCCCTAGGTGCCCCTTTTGAGCCTAAAAGTGAAAATTTTTCTTTGAAGCCTGTTCATTGACTGATATTCTCTTAAAGATGAAAAATTTGAAAATTTAGTGGAGCAAATAAATAAAAAGGACTTAAGAAAAATATGTATGAGATGCAAAGAAAAGCAAGAAAAAGAAAATAATATTAAAAGGATGATATTGAATGAATTGCTAAAATGTCCGTAAATTCAAAAATTTTCTCTGCTTCTAAAATTACAAAAGTAATTTAATCATTCATGACTGTTTAAGCCTTTTTGTGTTTCCCTTTTCCTTGAACATCCTTCCCTGACAATTCATCCCCTGGCCTCATTACAACCTTTTTAAAGACCTTTTGACTTTGACATGCTTTCTTTTCAAACTGTGGAGTTTACGGTTGACTACCAAGCTTATGGTAATATTTTTAACTATAATGATTTGAGTGATACACAAACCATAAAACGCTTAGAGTGAAATTGAGAGAAGGGTATCTCAAGTCTTGATATTGAAAATTGACTCACATAAGAAAATTAATTTTGGCATTTGAATAAATCTATTTCTCTGTATTGGATTCCTTAGTTTACAGAGCTTAGTGTTTTCTGTATCTTATCTTGTGAATATGGTGATTGCTTGAGGACAAGCAATGTTTTGGTTTCGGGTATTTTGATAAGTGTTTCAAAACACTATTTTTCACTGTTTAATTTACTTAAAATTAAATGTTTACCGTATCATTTTTTCCCAAATTTCATAATTTCTGTTTTCTTTTTACTGTTTCTGTTTAAGTGTTGTATTTTGTATGAATTAATTTAAATGGAACGTTTAAAAAATTATTTTTTTTAGAATTGGAAAATTAATTTTTGATTGGTGCTAAACTAGTTTTTTTTAATGATTATAATTCCATTTCTATCAAATAAAATATTTAAATGTTCCATTTAAGTTAATTATGTTGTTTTATTTCTCTTAAAATGCAAAAATCCATCTCCACCATTTTCTTTCTATTTAACGTGAAAGTCATGCCATCCATGCATCAAGTTTTCCAATAATTCATAGTTGCACTAAATTTTCCACTCACTAATATTTTCTTAAGTCCATGCTCCACTTCTTCTCCTAAATCTATGTAGCTTTCTAGAAAAGAGCAAAACCATGTGCTGAATTTTCAAAGACAAAGCAAAAGGGTCCCATGCTTTAACTTTTAATACAAGTTGCTTCCATGGTCAAAGTTGGACTCAAACAATATTTTAATCAATCTTTTTCATTGCTGAATGGTAACATTAAATAAGCTTGAAATTTATCAAATTTTCTTCCTCCTGCAGCTATGCATTTCACGTGAAGGGACCTTACAAAATAAGTTTGGAGTTTGATTTAATCAATCAAAATTTACTCCTAATGCCAAGGTGCTTCAACGTGAATTAACAAGCCATGGAGTAACATGAAATTTTGTCCATTCACTCCCTATTTTCACGTTAAAAGTCATTAAAAGCAAAGGGACATGGTGCAGAATTTTTCACATGGTAACCTAATTTTGACTTGGTCAAAATTGGATTTAAATTGTTTCCAATAAGGTCCCATGTGCAGAATTTTTAATGCAAATTGCCTTCCATTTCCTCTTGACTCTCACGACAACAACAAACATCCATTCACTTTTATTTTATTCAATATCCCTTGTCCTACATGGTATCCTATTTCCTATTATTTTAATGCAAAAGAATTCTACCACTTCAAATGCATTTCACACTGCAGTAAACAAGGCAAAATGGCACAGCAATTCACGTTGAAATGAGCTGCTAAATTTTGGACAGCACTTAACAAGCATTTTGGTCATTAAAATAAAGCAAACAAAGTGTAATGGAAAGCATGAAATGGACATGGAAAAGCTGGACATAGGCTGGCTGAGTTACAACGTAAATCTAGATAGCAAACAACAAGATAATAATGTGAATTAGACAACAATTTTTAAAGAGGAAATTCACGTTTTCATGGGCTGATGGGAATTTAATACATTATTGAGAATGGGTTCCCATTTGTAAAGCTTTGCCAACGAAAAAAACGAGAAGACAAAATGGAAGAATGGGTGGCTGCCTTTGGAAGAATGAATAAAAAATTCTCACCTACAGTAGTATAAATAGAGCATACACAGCAGAGAGTGAGGTGTTAGAAAATATAGGAGAGTAAAGGGAGTCAGTTTCATGCAGAGAGAAAAATTTATTTTCTTTGTTCTTTTTTTGTTATTATTTGGTAAAAAAGAATTGAGAGAGTAGTGAAATTCAGTGTTTAAATTTGTGTACTATGGAGGATATTGCAAATACAACAAGGAGTGACAGTGGTGAATTTATTAGGCTTTTTGGAGAAACCCGTAAGTCTTTATTTTTACCATGTGTTGTATGTTTTACTTTTCTTCTATCATGTGTATGAATTTGAATTATATCGTGAGTAACTAAATTTTTATCTTGGGATGAAGGGGGTGTGACAATATTTTATGTTAATGTTATTTTGACTTTGAATTAAATAAATTTCTGTTTTCCATTTAGTTCAAATTATGCTTAATGCTCTTAGTGATTCCTAACAAGAACCTAAGTGATAAAACTGTATACTTGCGAGTATATTAGAAAGTTTAAGTAATTAATAAAATCGAGAGATTTATTGTTACTAGAAAGCTTTTGAACTAAACCCAAGGTTTTGAAATACTTTTTGTGACCTCGGTAAAACCGAGAAAGTAATCAAAAATCTTTTGAGGAATAAAAAGGGATTTTCATAAAACAGTAAAGGGCCTACCTTAGGGATTGAACACGGTTCTCCGTACGTTAGGTACATTAATAGGATTCCGAGAGGAACATATTAATTAGCTTAAGGAAAATCTGCCTTGGAAAACTTAATTTGATTCTTATTTATGAAAAGTTAAAATTATTAGCATAAAATAAAGTCTTGAACCCCCGGAATCCCAAGATACTCTTAATTTTGATTTTTAAGTGTCTAGAAAATTGTTTCTGTATTTATTTTGTGTAAACTTTGTTTTGAGTTTTATTTTATAAAACATAAAAAATTCAAACTGTGTGGATAATTAAATTTCAATATGCTGGTACTTTGAAAACAGTCCCTGTGGATACGATAATCTTTTATATCACGTGACATAACCCGTGCGCTTGCGGGACCTGTCAATTCACTCAGTCAAAATGCTTTACAACCTTGCATCGCATTAGCACTCCACTAAGCAGGCACAACGCTCCATGCTACATACTCTGTTGCATCGAAGAGAATAAATTAATTACAAGCCATGCTAAAAGAATTTTTTAAAGGCCAAGGACCATGCAGTATATGCCTATAAATAGAAGGATGCAGGAGGTTGTAATTCGTCCCAAGCATTTGAAGCACTTCCATTTGCTCTCTTCCTCCTTGCTCTCTATTCCTTTTATTTACTCTCTCTTTTATTGGCATATTTCTTTGAAGCTATTATTTTGAGAGTTAGTTTGTGAGGAAAATATTTTGAGTGAGCTAAAATTTGCATATCCTCTTTTTGAGAGTTATCATTTTGAGAGAACCTAAATTTGTATATCTACTCTATTGGAGAGTTATTTTTGTACACTTAAACACCAAAAATCCTAGAGATTTGGGGTTGGGTTTCAACCTTGTAAATTTGTGAGATTGAGAGATTAGGTGGGGTGCCCTTGTACTTGTGAGAATTGGGTTCTTAAGTGTGGGACACTAGGAAGTCACGATTGCTCAAAGTTGTATCTCTAATCTCCAATAGTGGAAATCCTCTAAGTGGGTTGCTTAGAGGCGAGACGTACACCCGTGTGGTAGAACTCATATATATCGGTTTGCAAATCTCTCTTCCCTGCACTCATTTAAATTTGTGCACTTAATTACTTGCTAAATATTTATGTTTATAAACTAATTAGTTAAGCAACTTTATCAATTTACTTGTTAAAATTAAAGTGCATATTCCATTGGCTTGATTAAATTTGTAAATCACTTAGATTAAATTTGTTGAAGTTGTTAAAGTAATATTCATAGTGTTGTGATTAATTTGAATATAACTTTATCTCTTAAGTGAATTTATTGCCATATACTTAGTACTTGTTAATTTGCTTTGTGTATAAATTATTATCATTTGTGATTAAATTTATTATTTTCATTAAGCATAATTATTAAAGAATCAATTTCAAAAGCATTCTAAGTAAAATTTTTAATACTCAATTCACCCCCTTCTTGAGTAATTGAGGCCACTTGGTTAACAAGTGGTATCAGAGCTTGACTCTTGGTAGATCAAGCTTAACAGCTTCAAGAGAACAAATGGCCTCAAATTCTCTAAACCTTTTTCCTGAGGGTGGTGCCACAAATAGACCTCCTGCTTTCAATGGTGAGGGTTACACTTTTTGGAAAGAAATGATGAAAATTTTTGTGCAATCAATTGATTTGAAAGTATGGAACGCTATTGAAAATGGTCCTTTTATACCTATGCACATTGTTGATAATAAAAAAATAGAAAAGCCTATGGATGATTGGACGAGTGAGGAAGAAAAGAAAGTACAGTATAATTACAAAGCAAAAAATCTTATCACTTTAGCCTTAGGTCCCGATGAATTTTTTAGAGTAGTTACATGTAAATCTGCTAAGGATATGTGGGATACCCTTCAAATAACTCATGAAGGAACTAGCGATGTCAAGGATTCTAAGATTAGTACTTTAACTAGTCAAAATGAAAGTTTTAGAATGAGTTCCAATGAATCTATTTTAGAACTTCAGAAGAGATTTACTTTGATTATTAATCACCTTATTACACTTGGTAAATCTTATACTAACAAGGAACTTATCCATAAAGTTCTAAAAAGTCTTACTAGGGAATGGCAACCTCTTGTTACTGCCATCAAGCAATCTCCCAATATAAATGATATGTCCCTTGCCACTTTATTTGGTAAACTCCAAGAACAAGAACAAGAGTTTAAAGACTTGAAACAAGAGGAGGAAGAAGAAAAAGTCTCTAAGAAGAAAGGGCTAGCTCTCAAAGCCACCTCAATTGTTAAAGATGAATCCAAGAGTGATCTTGACGAGGATGAAGAGTTAAGCCTATTTGTGAAACATTTTGGAAAGCTTATAAAGAGCAAACGCTTCCAAAGGAACTTCAAATCACAAGGTAAGAAACCTAATCTTAAAGAAAATTCTACTTCACCTACTTGTTTTGAATGTGGAAAGGAAGGACACTTCAAGATAGATTGTCCAGACCTAAAGAAGAAAAACAAAGAAAGAAAAGAGAGGAGAAGAGCATATATCGTATGGGATGAAAACGAAATAAGTAGCTTGGATGATTCAGAAAATGAAAAAGCAAACCTTTGTCTCATGGCAAATCACCAAGATGAAGAAAATGAGGTATGCTTTAAAGCGAATAACACCCATTGGTATTTGGATAGTGGGTGTTCAAAACATATGACGGGAGATAAAAGTAAGTTCATTTCACTTACTCCACGAAATAAAGGATTTGTTACATATGGAGATAACATAAAGGGAAGAATACTAGGAATCGGAAATGTTGGTAAAAATTCTTCCACTTCTATAAATGATGTATTATATATTGAGGGACTTAAACATAATTTGCTTAGTATTAGTCAATTATGTGATAAGGGCTATAAAATTATTTTTGAATCAAACTGTTGCATAATTGAAAATAAGCTAGACAAGGAAACAAAATTCGTTGGTCAAAGAGTTGATAATATTTATATGATTAATCTCGATTGTCTTGCTTCAAATGATGTGCAATGCTTCATAACTAAAGAGGATGAATCATGGCTATGGCATAGAAGAATTGCTCACATTCATGTAGACCATTTAAATAAACTTATTTAGAAAGATTTAGTAATTGGTTTACCAAAATTGAAATTTGAAAATAAATTTTATGACGTATGTCAAAAGGGAAAACAAGTAAAGGTTTCTTTTCAAGCAAAAAATGTCATTTCAACAAATAGACCTTTACAGCTTTTACACATGGATTTATTTGGACCTTCAAAGATTAAAAGTTTTGGTGGAAATTATTATGGTCTTGTGATTGTGGACGATTATTCTAGATATACATGGACTTTATTTTTTACTCATAAACATGAAGCATATCATGCATTTAAGAAACTTGCCAAGATCATCCAAAATGAACAAAATTTGAAAATAGCATCCATTCAAACAGATCATGGGGGAGAATTTGAAAATCAATCTTTTGAAAAGTTCTGTGAAAAATTTGGCATTGAACATAATTTTTCGGCTCCAAGAACTCCATAACAAAATGGAGTAGTTGAAAGGAAAAATCGATCTTTAACGGAGCTTGCAAGAACTATGTTAAATAAAAGTAATATTTCGAAATATTTTTGGGCCGATGCGGTAAATACCGCTTGTCATGTTACGAACCGATGTTTGATAAGACCTATATTAAAGAAAACCCCCTATGAGCTTTATAAAGGAAGAAAACCAAATATTTCTTATTTTCATATATTTGGATGCAAATGCTTTGTTTTAAACAATGGAAAGGATAATCTCGGCAAATTCGATGCAAAATCTGATGAAGCAATATTCTTAGGTTATTCATCTACAGTAAAGTATATTGACTCTTTAACAAACGAACATGTACAATTGAAGAGTCTATACATGTCAAATTTGATGAACTTAACCAAAATCCTCCGAGAAAGGAAATTGATGATCTTGTAGGTACCTTCCAAGAAATGAACTTGGAAGATAAAGAAGGAAACAAAAATGAAGGAGAAACACCTCATAATAACCAACCTCAACAAAAGGAGTGGATCACCGTAAAGAATCACCCCTTGGATAATATCATAGGTGAAATAACAAAAGGTGTAAGTACTCGAAACGCTATTAGAAATGCATGCAATCACTTAGCCTTTGTATCACAAATTGAACCCAAAAATATTGATGAAGCTATTATTGATGAACATTGGATGTTGGCAATACAAGAAGAATTGAATCAATTTGAAAGAAATGAAGTTTGGGAACTTGTGCCAAGACCCAATGACCATCTAATAATAAGCACCAAATGGGTATTTAGAAATAAGTTAGATGAAAATGGAATAATAACTAGAAATAAAGCTAGATTAGTTGCTAAAGGATATAATCAAGAAGAGGGAATAGACTATGAAGAAACATATGCTCCCATAGCTAGGTTAGAAGCCATAAGATTATTGTTAGCTTTTGCTTGTTGTATGGATTTTAAGCTTTATCAAATGGATGTCAAAAGTGCTTTTCTAAACGGATATATTCAAGAAGAAATTTATGTAGATCAACCTCCCGATTTTGATAATCACAAATTTCCAAACCATGTTTTTTAATTGAGAAAAGCTTTATATGGTTTGAAACAAGCTCCAAGAGCTTGGTATGAAAGACTTAGTAAATTTCTTTTAGAAAATAATTTTGAAAGAGGAAAGGTTGATACTACACTTTTTATAAAATGCAAAAACAATGACATTCTTTTGGTACAAGTTTATGTTGATGACATAATATTTGGTGCTACTAACGAAATTCTTTGTCAAGAGTTTGCCAAGATTATGCAAGATGAATTCGAAATGTCCATGATGGGAAAAATCCCCTTCCTCCTTGGATTACAAATCAAACAAAAAAATGAAGGGACTTTCATTAGTCAAACAAAATATTTCAAAGAACTACTCAAAAGATTTGAAATGGACAAAGCAAATGAAATAACAACTCCAATGAGTACTTCTTGCTACTTAGACTAAGATGAGAAGGGTAAGGACATTGAAATAACTAAATATCAAGGTATGATTGGATCCTTACTTTACATAATAGCTAGTAAACCCGACATTATGTTTGTTGTATGCATGTGTGCTAGATATCAAGCATGTCCTAAAGACTCACATCTCACTGCCGTAAAAAGAATTTTAAAATATCTTATGGGTACTCAAAATGTTGGTTTATGGTATCCCAAAGGCGTTGAATGTATTCTTGTAGGATATTCTGATTCTAATTTTGCTGGCTGTAAACTTGATAGAAAGAGTACTAGTGGCACATGTCATTTACTTGGTAGTTCCCTTATTTCTTGGCATAGCAAGAAACAAGTAAGTGTTGCTTTATCGACAGCTGAGGCAGAATATGTAGCAGCTGGCAGTTGTTGTGCTCAAATTCTTTGGATGAGACAACAACTTCTTGACTTTGGTGTTGTTCTAAATAAAGTGCCTATTAAATATGATAACACTAGCGCCATAAATATATCCAAAAATCTGGTCATGCACTCTAGGACTAAACATATTGAAATAAGACATCATTTTATAAGAGACCATGTTTTGAAAGGAGATTGTGTTCTTGAATATGTTGAAACTTCAACACAATTGGCAGATATTTTTACAAAACCCCTTCCAAAAGAACAATTTATAAATATTAGAAGGGAATTAGGAATTTTGGAAATTATTTAATTAAGTTATTAATTTCTTACTCTTTGAACATAGTGATTTACTTTGTGATATATGGTCAAATCTTTTTCATTGAAAAGCCAATCACATTATCAATAATCATGTTAATTCTCCACAAATCATTTGTTTTATTGACTTTCCAAGTAGTCTTTACTTAATTAAACATATTTTTGACACCAAATAATCTCTTATATACCACATGGATCTCAAAAACAAATGGCAAACTACCTTTGATTTTCTTGACTCTTTAGTGCAATAAAAATATTGGCAAATTGCAAAATTTTAATCCTTGTATAACCTCTCACAAAACACCCATGAGACTTTGCTTATCCAAAAGAAGGAGAAAATATCATTATGATTTCTTACACACCTTGAATTATTCTGTGATATCTATTGCATGCTTTAGGGGGAGTTTTATATATAGTTGGTATCTTGCTTCAATAATGAATGTATCTGTCTTAAAGTGGTATATATATTCTTAGATGTTTTTGATGATGCCAAAGGGGGAGAAAATAAATATATACATTCTAAGTGGCAAAAAGTATCTTACAAAGGGGGAGAGAATATCATGTTGTTATAATGCTTAAGTGAGAGATACAATCTATGCTTAAGCGAGAGATACAATCTAGAATCAACATCTATATCAATCCTTATTGAAATTGCATGATTAAGGGGGAGCCTGCCTTATAATAATTTTTTTTACAACAAGTGATATCCAAATACATGTGTAAATGATAAAGTGGTATTCAATTATATGTGTGACATATGTATAACATGTGCTATCAAATTATACGTGTAAGGGGGAGTCATTTATGCCATATATATGAACTGTTATGAAACTAACACCCCGAGAGATAAACATTTGTTGTCATCATCAAAAAGGGGGAGAATGTATTTATATGTTGATGTAGGTTTTGATAATGACACAACAAATGAAGAAATATTAAGGATATTATCAAGCTATTAAATTTGATGAACAACAAAGGACTTGAGCCAAGGCATTCACAAAGATCTAAATCTAGTGAAAAATGATCAACAAAGTGCCTAAGGATCAAAGAATTAGAACCATGATTCATGAAGTATCAAAAAGGGTCCAAAACACAACAACAATGCAAAGGAACAGCTTCTTGAATCGATTCATGTAGCTAAGAATCGATTCACACGGTTATATTGTCCAGGAACTTGAAAATTTTAAAGCAGGAATCGATTCAAGCCAAAGGGAATCGATTCATACGTATTTAGCAAAGCAGGAATCGATTCATTGTGCTTAAGAATCGATTCATTCAAACACAACACACAAGGAATCGATTCATTCATCTAAAGAATCGATTCATACACAAAAATTCACCAGGGAATCGATTCATTCATCTAAAGAATCGATTCATACAATGTCAGAAGGCCAAAATGCACAGTGGGAATCTATTCATTCATCAATTCACTCAATCAAAATGCGTTACAACCTTGCATAGCATTAACACTCCACTAAGCAGGCACAACGCTCCATGCTCCATACTCCTTTGCATCGAAGAGAATAAATTAATTGCAAGACATGCTGAAAGAATTTTTTGAAGGCCAAGGACCATGTAGTATATGCCTATAAATAGAAGGATGCAGGAGGTTGCAATTCGTCCCAAGCATTTGAAGCACTTCCATTTGCTCTTTTCCTCCTTGCTCTCTGTTCCTTTTATTTGCTCTCTCTTTTATTGGCATATTTCTTTGAAGCTATTATTTTGAGAGTTAGTTTGTGAGGAAAATATTTTGAGTGAGCTAAAATTTGCATATCCTCTTTTTGAGAGTTATCATTTTGAGAGAACCTAAATTTGTATATCTACTCTATTGGAGAGTTATTTTTGTACACTTAAACACCAAAAATCCTAGAGATTTGGGGTTGGGTTTCAACCTTGTAAATTTGTGAGATTGAGAGATTGGGTGGGGTGCCCTTGTACTTGTGAGAATTGGGTTCTTGAGTGTGGGACACTAGGAAGCCGCGATTGCTCAAAGTTGTATCTCTAATCTCCAATAGTGGAAATCCTCTAAGTGGGTTGCTTAGAGGCGAGACGTACATCGGTGTGGTGGAACTCGTATATATCGGTTTGCAAATCTCTCTTCCCTACACTCATTTAAATTTGTGCAGTTAATTGCTTGCTAAATATTTGTGTTTATAAACTAATTAGTTAAGCAACTTTATCAATTTACTTGTTTAAATTAAAGTGCATATTCCATTGGCTTGATTAAATTTGTAAATCACTTAGATTAAATTTGTTGAAGTTGTTAAAGTAATATTCTTGAATTATTCTTTAAATCCTTCTAAGTACCAAAAATAGTGTTGTGATTAATTTGAATATAACTTTATCTCTTAAGTGAATTTATTGCCATATACTTAGTACTTGTTAATTTGCTTTGTGTATAAATTGTTATCATTTGTGATTAAATTTATTATCTTCATTAAGCATAATTATTAAAGAATCAATTTCAAAAGCATTCCAAGTAAAATTTTTAATACTCAATTCACCTCCCCCTCTTGAGTAATTGAGGCCACTTGGTTAACCCCCCTAACGTTTCAACATCGGTGGCTATGATATGTCATGGATGCAATGCAATGCAAATCAAATGCATTCTCACTCTGTGCATCCTAAATGCCACTCATCAATCATCATCATCATAATCACTAACACCACCATACACACCTTAGTGGATTTTATCATTGTTGGTTTTAGCCATTGTTTTCAAATTTTATATGTGGCATTACATCTCAATATATTTCATATATATATTTCATTCCATACATGTAAGTCAATACTTGCAATCAACCATAATGGCATCACATCATCATAACTCATCATTAATGTTTATTACTCTTTCCTCAATACCACTACATAATCGTATAGTGGATTCTCATTTCATTCATCATTACCATTGTTTCATAACTAGCTTGACAATACAACAATTAATCAATACAATTTTAAACCACACATACAAGATTGTACTTGTACCATACAATGGTATACAACAAATCATCAATAACGACTATCAAACTTAATAGACATTATCCTCATGCAAGGAAGAGATTAACTTCATCATCTCTCATCAATCAACATCGTATTTTTCTCTAATTTATCAATTCACGATGGATACTATGTCATTCAATTACTCTTTTGTTGGTTTTAGAATCACTCAAGGGTATATCTCATAAC
The DNA here is from genome assembly GCA_037962975.1 of Clitoria ternatea. Classification (NCBI taxonomy): domain Eukaryota; kingdom Viridiplantae; phylum Streptophyta; class Magnoliopsida; order Fabales; family Fabaceae; genus Clitoria; species Clitoria ternatea. Next base: position 55,806,273 of record CM075671.1, read on the forward strand.
CCCATCATTATATTCTCATTATCATCCTTTCATTATTCCATTTTAGGTGGTAAATATATCATAAACAATTAATCCCAATTGTACCAATCAATCCCAATCACCACTATGTTATATCATCATTATATTCATTAATCTTACGAAGAGTGTGGATGAATTTGAAAGGAGTATAAAAGTGTACAATAATCATGAAATAGACCTAAGAAGCCAAGGAATGCAAGAGAAATGTTCAACATAGTGAAATTTCCAATTTCAAATTGATATAATCGATTAGGCCAAGTGCTAATCGATTGCACTAATCGATTATAGAGTTGGGGGTAATCGATTATAGGGCTCCTGGAATTTATGTAATGCATCAGGTATTTCACCGATTCGATTACAAGGACTAATCTAATGGACTACAAGGCTTCAAGTTGGTTCATAATCGATTACAGCACTCAATGTAATCGATTACCTTGGTTATATTTAACTCATAATCGATTAAGTTGATCGATTACCTTAAAGACGGAGGCCTTGTAATCTATTAGGCCAGGGGGCTAATCGATTACACCCTATCAGTATGAAGAAATTATGTAGATTTTGAAAAAGAGATGGACTTCTCACACACCTAAACCTATGCAAATGATATTGGAATGCTACCAAATTTTGACATAAGTTATGATATACCATTTGTAACGTGTGGCCATCGGTCTCACTCAAAAATTCCCAAAAATGAGGGACGTATGCATATAAATATGTTTTGCCCATTTTAAGCCATTTTAATGCAACTCAAGGGTCATTTCTCACTTAAATTGACCCATTCCAATTTCCACAAGTTTTAATTCGCACATGGAAGCTATTGGAACTACCCTAGGTCATCAAAACCACATAAAACTCTATATGACCCCTTCACTTCCATGATTATGCATTAAAATGCACTTTCTAGTCAACAACCAAGATCAAAACTATTTAAACCACATGATCTATATTCTAAACCAATGTCAATAATATTCAAAAGTATAATGGAGGTTATGCATCCTATTTCCATGTCTTATAACCTTTTGGATCAAAATATGACCCATCCACTTACTCAATATCATACAAATCAATATCATATACAAAACATATCATTATGTTTCTCACACACACAATTGCCAATTATAACATTCCTCACATTATCAACCATATCATCATTCCATATAATCATGGCAAGGCAAGCATGAACATATTCATATACATCAAATCATCAACCATTCACTCATGCAATTGAAATGTAAACTCCTCTCATACCTCAAGAGAAGAACCACAATGATTTGCACGCACTAAATGCTCCATTACATTGCCCAGAATGCCATCTCCTATTAACACACATATAAACACATGTACTCAATTTATGAGCCAACACAAGGCATCATCACAAGTTTAAATAATTGACTCATCTCTTAGAGTTCAATATCAGGTCCTAGGCTTGTCAAAACACTATTTCACATACTTGTGTTAGGCTTTGGGAATTCCTTTCCTAAAACCAAGACTCTCTAAGTCTCAAGGGGTTGAACAAATCCAACAATAATAACATCATGGCCCTTAGCCATAAGGCATCCAATATCTCATGTGAATCACTTAACTATCATCACAATTTATTCAAATCCATTATAAGCTTCTTGGCTCTATTGAAGACCATCATCAATCAACAAACTCTTGAGATATTTATCATAGCCTAACTACTCATCAACTCAAGTATCCATTTCCTTAATACACTATCAATGGTTTTTTCTTAACTATGATTATCACAATAACAACATCTCATATTCACTCTCAACCCAACAGCTCAAACCATCATTCCTACATACATGTATATATCATCTTACACAACCTCATGAACATAGCTTAAAATATCATCAACCTCATTAATCAATCTCAATGATTCTAAAGATTCATTTCCTTCATATAAATCATTCTAGAGTATTTAAAACCATCAAAATCATCAATTTAGCCAAAACCCCCCAAATCACCACACTTAGGGTTTTTCATCAAAACTCAATAACCATTTCTAATAACCATCAATCTCTATCATTAACAACACCCACACACACATTTTCATGGGTTTTCACTAAAAATCATCTTTCATGGCATTATTACTCATTTCCCCTAACTCCTATAGTTAGGGTTTCATTGAAATCCAATAATCACTACTAACAATCATCATCTTTCTCTTCCCACATTGAAATTTTTGTATACCCCTTTACACCCACACAAAAACAGACATAAATCACACCCCACCTTTGGGTTTTTCATGAAAATGGCTCCCATTCCTAAACCCAATCATAAGGCACTCTCCTAATCAAATAGAAACCAAAACCTAGGGCCAAAAACATCAAAAGTATGGAGAAATTTTACCTCAAGCTCCAAGCTATCCCAAGCCCTAGCATGTACACAAAAATGGAAGGAGAGAAAAAAGGCTCCCAAGCATTTGAATCATCTCCAAAATGAAGAAGAAGAAGCATGGTTGGTTGGGTATGGAAGGAGGCCTACAAAAATGGTGAGCTTTGTAGAAGAAGAGAGGAAAAGAGAGGGTTTGTGTAGGGGAAAAATGAGGTGATGAAAAATGAGGGAGAAGGGGGAGAGTTACACGTGAAAATAAGGAAAAGAGAGAGGGAAATAAGTTATATCTTGGTCCATCATTAAAATGTTTCTCGTTTTATAACAAACAGGATCTCAGTTCAGGCTCAATAAATTATCTAAAAATTATTCCTAATACATATTCGGACTCCTAATAATATTCTTAACAACCCTGACCAATGGCATCTAAATCGGAGATACTTGGTCCGACACCTATATTTTGATCGGGTATAATTTTGTCTCTTAAAGCCTCAATAAATTATAAATAATCCTTATATATCTCAATTTAATTATTTCAATATTTTTGGGACATTTATTAGCCTATTTATAATTATTTAATATTTATTCCTCTTAATTAATCATTTTTATAAAATTCAGGTGGTTACAATCCACCCCAGCTAAAAAGAAATTTCGTCCTCGAAATTTAACCTCGATATATCCATTATAAGGCCACCCTTTGGGCCGTGCATCAACAAGATTCAATGTCATCTTATCATAACATTAGACTTCCCAAAGTCCACAGGACGAGATCATCATTATTTCTTTGTCCTAAGCATAAAATCTCATACATCCAAAGTGAGTCACAACTCATCAATTCTCAATTTATTCAACTCAACTTACACATTCATATCCAGTACCACCAGATAAACTCAAACATTCACCATAAGCAGTTACAACCCTACACCTGCCCTGTCTAAGTGTTGCTGCATCCGACATACAGGAAGGCGTCTCAATCCTGTAGTGGTTACCACAAACACATGAGGTTGACGCATAAGTGCATGTTGCCATAATACCTATGGCATGTAGAATCATATCGGGACAAGTGCCTTCAATTCTTATCACTCACATTATTCATACTCGTCCAAACAATACCAACTCACATGAGACTTAGTAGCATTTCACTCAAGTCTATGACCAACTCTCTCATATCACATCGTCATTATACATATAATCTGGCATCAATCACGTCGTATAGATCATCAAATATCAATTAACATCACCATAAATTGATGCATTAAGCATCCATCTCCAATCACCACAAGGTAAATACCCAATCATCGAGCTTTATTCATTCAGAAACCATAGTCAATTAGCCTAATAATCATTTACCCTATTCACAGTCGGCTATAAATCATCTCAAGCTTAAACGAGTCAATAAACTCATATCAAGTGTGTAATCACAAGGCCATAATAGGGTTCATATCCATATAATAAGCTTTCACATTAGTGATTTCCCTCACAAATCATGACCAAAGTCCATAAATTGGGCATACAACTCATATCATATCACATCACTATGTGGTTTCTACCATCAATATAGCATCTTTCAAACAAAAAAGGAGGTAATAGCAGGGTCAAATTTCCTTTCACTAACCCGTAATCACACATATCATCTCTACGTCATAGTATAATCCATCCTCAATCTAATGATCATGACTCCAAGGGCACATAATTTAGCCCAAATTCATATCATGGAATATCACATCACATTCAATGCCAAATCATACTCCGAATTCAATATTACCATTCATTAACTGCTTAGGGGCTTACATTCATTATTCGAATTCCATCACATATCGGTTCTAGGCTCAACAATTTATCTCACAACTCATTTTACTATGGCTTAATAATTCATAAGGTTCGATCAATCACTGAACTCAGAAAGCCTAGGGTTATCTAATATTCATTGTGGGATACTTCCATAACACACAACATCATTAAGTATGGCTCATCAAAATAACATAAAGCCTAGACCACTATAGGGTCCAATTCCACAAGGTTCGATCTTTGAAGATCACATCAAGTCAACCGAGTTTACCACACTTAGTGGGTCATAATTAATTTAATCATTCACTCGGTTTTCACATAAAATCGAGGCATAACCTCAATCATGTGCCAACATAATTTCATATTCAATCATCTTATCACTTATTCATGTTCTCAATCTAAGCAGACATAGCAAATCAACTGCATCATACACATATAATGTTATGCCTAAGGATACAAAATCCATCTTCCAAAATTAGCATAATTAATCATTTTAATTCATAAATATCCATATCAAGGAATTCTTTCATTATCATTTATCTAATCAATTTTATCACATGAAATTCTCACATTCAATAAACATACTTTGGCTATAAGCCATAAGCACAACTCGTACAAGAAATCTAATCACATAATTCAATTCCAGTATATATATCAAGGTCTCAACATATATGGTCTACCGCCATCTTAATTCTCATTTAATATCTCCTATCCGTAATCAACACACGACATAGGTCCATCATTAAATCAATTCACATTCAATATATCATCCATGATCACACGTGGTATAAATTGATCATCAAGTCAAGTTATACTCAATATATCAATATCAAATGCATAATATCAATGTATTCGTCATTAAAAGGAAATAGTGCAAGGAACTTGGCCGGACTTACACAAACAACCATATCAATCACATTAAGGAATTCATCCACATGTATTCAATCCCATGATTCATTAAGTTTGCCAATAAGGAATCATGCCCCACAAGTGCATATCAATGATAATGGGCATACTTCCATAAACAACAATCACAACTCAACATTAACGATTCATAAAGAATCCTCAATAAGCAATAATGCCCCTATAATCAATTTATAATTCTTAGACAACTAGTCATTCATAAATCCATGAGGGGCAACTAATACCTTAACATATTATCATCCTCTAGATAATTATCACTCTTAAGTCTATTCCGAACAACCATATTCCAATAATCACCAAAATATCTCACTATTGAGCAATCATGCTCCAATCATCCATAATATCAATTTTAATGCAGAGCAACCACGCGCTGACAATAGTCAAGAACTCTAATTCAGAGCAAAGTACGCTCTGATACAAGATTATAATACCCCCGATTTTCCAGACTCAAATCCTGATGTAATCAACATAATTAAATAATAAAAATACGAGTAAATTTTTCACGTTTGAAATAGTTTCTAAACACTATCTCGACTACATCAAGACTCGGGCCACAGAAAACCAAAGAGTGAGATTTAATAGCCTATAACTGGATCGGTAGATAGTTTGCCCATAACGATATACAAAATAATAGAGTTTACAGCGGAAGAAGGATATGTATACCGGGCATACGCCCAGTCCCATATATAAAGATATGGAAAAAGGATCGGCAAGGCATGCAACTATACAACACAAGCCCATTAGGCCACCCCAATCTTACACATAAATCATAAAAATACAATGCCTTAAAAATATCTATACATATCCATCCATATAGTCATGCGACACACATCTCCAATGTTTACATTCTATAATTGACCATAATCAATTCAATCCTCTATGTCATATATCATCAACTCATATACATTCCCATAATTTATAATTGACCATATTCGATTCATCCATAGAATCATACATTATCAACACTTATACATTATTCGCATTACATCCACTAATAACAGTAGTTATCAACAACCTCATATACATTTATTCATAATGAAATAGTCCACAAATGCTGCCGGCCAAGGCATTCCATTTAACACTATTTTACCTTTACAAAAGCTTTACTTTAAAAATGTTCTCTTCCCATGACATCCCTGCATCAATACTAAAAAGTAGACCACATGGGAAAGTGAGTTATACATTTCAAATGACGATATGAATACAATTGAAATTATGTATATATGCATATCAACATCATGTATGCTTTGCTAAAGATATCAATGATCATCATAATTTGCTAATTCACAACACCACATACGTATTTCATATTCATTAACCAAGTCATAGCAAAGCTAGCATATACATATCTATCACAACGCCACAATGGGCCAACATCATCAACATTGATCATACATAAATATGCCCTTCATCATATTGGGCCATCACATACATATCGTCATATTCGATGTCGTTTCATTGTATTCATGTTTTTTATCACTTTTATGTAGTCTTTTAGGTACTCAATTACCCATCTCATCACCACCATACCATAATCTCAATCATCATCAATCATCATCACCATCTGACATATCTCCATGCTATATGTAAATGCTCTTATGGATAATGCATATGCACAATGGAATATCATTAACAAATGCGGATCTGACTATGGGAAAATACACCAAATTGTGGGTCAAGCATAATCACATACCATGCCCCTACTGCAGTAGTAAAATGTGTACACATATATTCATAATGCATGCATAATCACCAAATTTTATTGGTACCAAACCGTATCGCCCATAATGCAACACCTGGCTATTTTCACCGTGACCGCGGTAAACAACATAATCAATATATGGTGTTGTGGGCGGGCCATATCTCATATCATGGCGGCTGTGATCCAATGGACCACCGATGTTACCTACTCATCAAGAGCCACCCCCCACAAGGGTCGGCCACATGTAGCTCCCCGTAGCAATACGTGGGCGGCTTCGTGGCTTACAACCTAGTCACAGGGGAAACAACAAATTGCTCGTGCATTGAGCCACCCTCCCACTGGGTCGGCCGAGGGAACTCCCCTAACATTCCAATATCGGCGGCTATGATATGCCATGGATGCAATGCAATACAAATTAAATGTATTCTCACTCTGTGCATCCTAAATGCCACTCATCAATCATCATCATCATAATCACCAATACCATCATACACACCTTAGTGGATTTTATCATTGTTGGTTTTAGCCATTGTTTTCAAATTTTATATGTGGCATTACATCTCAATATATTTCATATATATATTTCATTCCATACATGCAAGTCAATACTTGCAATCAACCACAACGGCATCACATCATCACAAATCATCATTAATGTTTATTACTTTTTCCTCAATACCACTACAAAATCGTATAGTGGATTCCCATTTCATTCATCATTACCATTGTTTCATAACTAGCATGGCAATACAATAATTAATCAATACAATTTTAAACCACACATACAAGATTGCATTTGTACCATACAATGGTATACAACAAATCATCAATAACGACTATCAAACTCAATGGACATTATCCTCATACAAAGAAGAGATTAACTTTATCATCTCTCATCAATCAACATCATATTTTTCTCCAATTTATCAATTCACGATGCATACTATGTCATTCAACCTCATTAATCAATCTCAGTGATTCTAAAGATTCATTTCCTTCATATAAATCATTCTAGAGTATTCAAAATCATCAAAATCATCAATTTAGCCAAAACCCCCAAATCACCACACTTAGCGTTTTTCATCAAAACTCAATAACCATTTCTAATAACCATCAATCTCTATCATTAACAACACCCACACACATATTATCATGGGTTTTCATTAAAAATCATCTTTCATGGCATTATTGCTCATTTCCTCCAACTCCTATAGTTAGGGTTCCATTGAAATCCAATAATCACTACTAACAATCAATATCTTTCACTTCCAACATTGAAATTTTTGTATACCCCTTTACACCCACACAAGAACAGACATAAATTACACCCCACCTTTGGGTTTTTCATGAAAATGGCTCCCATTCCTAAACCTAATCATAAGGCACTCTCCTAATCAAATAGAAACCAAAACCTAAGGCCAAAAACATTAAAAGTGTGGAGAAATTTTACCTCAAGCTCCAAGCTATCCCAAGCCCTAGCATGTACACAAAAATGGAAGAAAAGAAAAAGGTTCCCAAGCATTTGAATCATCTCCAAAATGAAGAAGAAGAAGCATGGTTGGTTAGGTATGGAAGGAGACTCACAAAAATGGTGAGCTTTGTAGAAGAAGAGAGGAAAATAGAGGGTTTATGTATGAGAGAAGGGAGGTGATAAAAAATGAGGGAGAGAGGGGAGGAGAGTTACACGTGAAAATAAGGAAAAGAGAGAGGGAAATAAGTTATATCTTGGTCCATCATTAAAATGTTTCCCGTTTTATAACAAATAGGATCTTAATTCGGGCTCAATGCTTTATCTAAAAATTATTCTGAATACATATTCAGACTCCCAATAATATTCTTAATAGCCCTGACCAATGGCATCTCAATCTGAGGTACTTGGTCCGACACCCATATTTTAATCGGGTATAATTTTGTCTTTTAAAGCCTCAATAAATTATAAATAATCTTTATATATCTCAATTTAATTATTTCAATATTTTTGGGACATTTATTAACCTATTTAAAATTATTTAATATTTATTCCTTTCATTTAATGATTTTTATAAAATTCGGGATGTTACACCGGTTACAACTTTTAGACAGTATTTTAGCTTACAAAACTCACATACTAAGACATATTAGAATGATGCACTCATTTTCCTAACTATGATTACATAACATAATTTTAAGAAACAAAAACTTCTAAGAAATCTCTCAAAAATTTAGCACTCTTTCACCTCTTTTTTTTTCTTCCTCCCCAAATATCTTAACATTACCTTCTATTTATAGAAGAAAATTGGCCTTGGATTCCCTATAAAATGACATCACTTTCCTACTTTTCCAATTTGTCCAAATTTGATGTCAATTTCCCCAATTTTTTCTAATTATCCAACCAAACTGGGTCCCACCAACAATAACCACCGAATACCCCTTTTCTTTTCTTTTTTTAATTCTGATTTTCATTTTTTTTGGACTTTTTTTTGGGCCCATTTTCTTTTTTTAAATTTGATTTTTTTCTAGGCCTTTTTTTAAAAAAAAAAATTTTTAAAAATTTTTAAATTTTTTTTTAAAAATTTTGAATACAAATGACTAATCACTTACTCTTATGGAAACATAAATTATTCATTACACATGTGGCCATAAATAAAGTACCCAATAAAGATAAATTACTACCCATGCTATAAGGAGCAAAAAGGTAGTCACAAAACATCGATTTCCCTCCCTTATTCTTTCCTCTTGGCTTCAGCATCCATTCGCCATTGCCTGAGAAGAATTATGGAAGAAGGTTGATGAAAGGAGAGGTGTGGTAGGAAATGAAGAGAGATTGAGTATTTATAAAAATATAGAAGAGTTACTATTCCAACAGTCACTATGCAATTTTTTTTATTTTTCCTTTTTTTTGAAAAATAATAAAATATGATCTGGAGTGGCAACCTAGAATGGACGAGGTTCTAAGCACTGCACCACGTCACCAATAAGAACTGGTAAGTCATAACCGGAGTCTGAAATCATCGGTTGACTATGGACATTTTTCCCAACCCCGGTCAATAACTAATAACCCGACAATCAATCAGAAGAGGTATGGGCAACCTGACCCCGCAAACACTCCGTAATCATATGTTGTCTTAGTAATATACTGACTTAAACATTGGAGAATCTTCTGCAGGTTCACCTCCGGTGTGTCTTGAAGTTCCAGTACGAATTAAGACATCAATTTTCACCTTAACTTGAAGGACCTTGGATTCCCACTGAACTGAGGTATAAAATGTCGTACTCTACTAAGGCGGTGTAAAACTTAGAGTTAGTGAGGTAACACCGGTCAGGATACCGTGCTAGGACTCCAGTTAATGCAGTCAATATTGACTCCGGATGCCAGGACAGATCAAAATGAAATAAATATACCTTTTTCTTTTTTTCTTTTTTTAATATTTTGCCAGACAAAAATATGTCCACAGATATAAATGGTTTGATCCCTTCATCTTTTCCCAGCAAGCTAAGCAGGTTTATTACACAGAGTTCCCTGGAGGGCACCGAGACTGGTATGCATTCATGAAAGCCAAGGCTCATAGTCAGATTACTGATAATGTCTATGGTGAAGTTAAAGATACTTATCAGTTAGCTCTGAATGAACTTAACGATGGTCATTTAGTGTTGAATATTGATTCAGTCATATGACTTCATATAGTTATTCTTAAATAACTAGGTAGTCATACATATATATAAATATATGTTTTATTCTTTTTGTTGAAACTTATTTACATTGTTTTATTGACAAATGACTAGATATATATCGCGGTACGCTCGAGGTGGTAGTAGACAGACCCCAGTTACTTCTCTTGGTACCCCTAGAACATTGAAGAAGTTGGTGGTAGATGAGATTAAATAGCAGACGCCCTCAGCAACAGTTTATGGTGATGCTATACCCACGGACAGCCCAGACACATTACATGCTCAGCAGCAGGTCCTGGTCCACGAGGCGACCCCTTCCTCTACATCTAATACCCTTCTTGCTCAGGTCCCATTGTCAAACGTGGATGATTAAGTATTACTATATTTCCTAAAGTTAATATTATTTGTATTGTTGTATAGTAGTAAGGAAAACCTTAATAACTTGTCTTTATATGCATTTGTATTGTTGAGAGTAATTTGGTTGTTGTTTGTTAATGGAGAGCAAAGCTCACTAGGTACTGATATGTATGTTGATAATATATGAAATTATACATGTCTGTTGTGTTTTCTTTACATTGAACTGTACTGGAAAGTTTTTTGTGTGTAACAAGATGCTTATAAAGATTTGGAAAGGTCCAGTTTATAGGGGAGGCTCTGTCAAAATTTTTGTAGACTCCTTATGTCTTTAGTCCAAAATAAGAAACCCTTAACTCTCGTTTATTTGATTTTGTTTATGATAGTTTTATGGATGGTTTACTTGATTACTTGTTTCATTTTTTAAAGTATAATTATTTTGATAGTACTCGTATTTCAAAAGGAATTACTAAGGTCCTTAAAGCCCAGTGGGATGGTTCTTACATCTCTTGGACAGATACTGGTAAGACTATCCAATAGAGATAGTTTGACACTTTTTCGGTAAGTTTAACATTCTTTCCTTATTTCATCTATCTTTTGCATGATTATATACGCTTATTTTTTAATTTAGAATTATATTTTAATTTACAGCATGACTATCAACGGAAGGAGGGTATGACTAATAAGATTAGCAGGATCTTTACCATAAAGACCTCCAAAATCATCAAGAGCACCCTATGTAAGCTGAGGGCAAATAATGAGCACCCCCGCTGGATCCAAGAGCCCCACTGTAAAGGGATGCTTCAGAAGTGGGGAGATGCCAAGTTCCAGCAGGCTAGTGTTTAGGGTTTCTTTAAAGATTTACAAGTTAAATTACTAATTTGTTTCATCTATCTTTTACATATGTAGGAAACATATCTAGCCATGCGTGCTCAGAAGGAGGCTAAGCTGGTGGTCCAAACACCCGATGGAGAGCTACCTCTACCATTTCTTCTACAAATGATAATGCCATCTATTTAGAGGTTTTCAGCAGCGTCAATAAGAAAGGAAAGGTGTTTGGCCTTCAAGGGATCAGGGCACAAACTGCTAGGACGGGGAAGGCCCCTGCCTCTTCCTCTAGGTTGCCAGCAGATATTGTTCAGGTGATTCATGTGTTTGAATATGTGTTTCAGGTTATAAGATTTTGATAATGACAAAGCAATTGTGCAACCATGATATAAGACTCATGAAGCATTGTTACAAAGAATAAAAACAGAGAAGAATCAACAAGTCAAGCTTCAGTACGCAGGCTAATCGATTACAAGGTCCAAGCTAGTCGATTACAAAGCTTCTGTCCAACACCTAATCGATTGTATCATCAAGACTAATCGATTATGGAGTTTCTATTTGTCACCTAATCGATTACATCAAGGAAGCTAATCGATTACCAAGGTGAGGAAATGAATAAAAAGCATCAGGTGCATCTCTAATCGACTACAAGGCTGCCCTAATTCAGACGTCCTAAAAATACGGGGAAATTTTTCACGTTTTGCAAGAATTAATTCCATGAACAAATAAGATGGAGAGCTCTGATCAGTACCCTAGATCTATGCAACCTATCTTATATATGAAGATACGAGAAGCTGTCAGAGTACGTAATATATGTTCAACAATACCATTTAGTTCTCCGAATAGTATAATCGACTATCCCTTGCATAATTAAAGCTTTAAAGGATTGGGGATAATCAATTATAATGTCCTAATCGATTACCAAGCAAAGAGTAATCGATTACAGACTTCCTGGAAATGGTACATTGAATCAGAGGCTTTACCTAATCGATTACAGAACCTTAGCTAATCTATTACAAGGTTTTTGTTAGGTCCATAATCGATTACAACGTTACCCATAATCGATTAGCAAGCTGCTGGAATTCATATACTGCATCAGATATTTCCTCTAATCGATTACCACTCAGGACACAATCGATTACGTTGTTCCTGGAATCTATGCTAATCGATTAGAGAGTTGGGAGTAATCGATTACAGAGCCCCTGGAATTTATGTAGCGCATCAGGTATCCCACCTATTCGATTACAGGGACTATTCTAATCGATTACAGGACTTCGGTTAGTTCATAATCAATTACAACACTCAGTGTAATCCATTACCTTAAAAACAGAGGCCCTATAATCGATTAGGTAAGTGGATCTAATTGATTACACCCTGCCTTTATGCAGAAATTATGTAGATTTTATAAGAGAAATGAACTTCTCACATACCTAAACCTATGCAAATGATATTAGAATGCTACCAAATTTTGACATCATCTATAACACACCATTTATGACGTGTGGCCACTGGCCGCACTTAAAAATTCCTAGAAACGAGGAATTTATGCGCATAAACGCATTTGGCTCATTTCAAGGCATTTGGAGGCAACATGGGGGTCATTTCCCTATAAAATTAGATCATTCCTTTTTCCACACACCACAATTGACATGTTTAAGCTAGTGGACTCATCACATCATCCTAAAACTTCATAAATCATAATTTGGCCCTACTAGTTCCTTATTCATGCATAAACAATCATGGAAATCTTCAAATTTATATCACTTATCGATAAGTGTTATAATTCATCATCTTACATCATTTGGGTCATTAATGAAAATTGGCCATACACACCAAGGTCCAATTTTCCTACATGACCCTCAAAATCATCATCTACAATTTAGATATCAAAATAAGCATATATACATCTCATATGCTATACAAAAATCTAGATTTCGCCAGCCAAGGCACGTCCTATACCACTATTTACCTCCTCAACCAAGATGCGCTTCAAAATGTTTACTCTTCCCATGAGTGCCCTGCATCAAAAGTCTAAAAATAGACAACATGGGAGAGTAAGTCACACATTCCAAATGAATGAATATGAATACCATGTGATTATGTACATATGCATCAAAACATGTATACTTTGCACATACATATCATCCACCATATAATTTATCATCATAACACCATCACACATACATCACGAGTAACATTACAATTTAGACAAAGTACACAAGCACATACATAATCAAGTCCTTCAATGATTGGACTATTACACAACTATCATTTGGTATTCATATCTTTTATGTTGTCTTAGTATATTATTACATCCTCATCATATCCATCATCATATCTCATCACCATCGGCATACTTCCTTGCTATATGTAAATGCTCTTGAGCTAATGCATATGCACAGTGGAATATTTCAACAATTGCAGATCTGACTGTGGGAATATAAACACCAAATGTGGGATCCAAGTATGATCATCTAACCATACCCCTAATGCAGTAGTAAAATATGTACACTTATTCTTAAATTTGCATGCATTCACCAATTATTTTGTTGGTGCCAAACCACATCACCCATCTTGCAACACCTGGTCATTTTCACCATGACACGGTATACAACATATCAACATAAGGTGTTGCGGGCCAACCATGAGTTATATCATGGCAGCTGTGATCCCAAGGACCACCGGGGACACCTGCTCATCAAGAGCCACCCCCATAAGGGTCAACCACATGCGGCTCCCGGTAGCACAACATGGGCAGCTTCGTGATTTACACACCGAGTCACAGGGGAAATATAATTTGCTCATGCATTGAGCCGCCCTCCCACTGGGCCAACCGGGGGAATCCCCTAATATTCCAACACCGGCAGCTATGCAGTATGCCGTGGATGCAGATGCAAATCATATGCATTTCTCACTCTATGCATCCTATACATGCCACTCATCATACATCATCATCAACTCCATTACCAACATCACCACAAAGCTTTTATTATTGTTGGTTATTCATGTTAGTTTAAGTCTTTGTGTGGCATTCTCATTTGTTCTCATTCTTATCACTCAACTTTACCATCAATACAAATACTTCAAACATTCTCTATCAAACATTATCAACATTCATCTTATATTCATGGTAGATACAAGCATAACACCATATCATTGATCACTATACATCACTATATAGCATACCATGAACATTCTAAATACACCAAAGCATGTTGCCAAACATATTATCCACACCGTATAGCACATTACAAATTTCTCATATCATCTCAAGCAAGGCTAACATGCATACCAATACATATGGCAATCAAATAGCATCCAAATTCATGCATTTAGAACATAAGACTCCTCTCCTACCTCAAGAGAAGAATTCTGATTGATAAGACGCATCCGCCTCGTCGTTCGGAATGGATCCTACATTAACATGCATATCAAACCCTAATCAATCAACTACTCAAAACACAATTCCAATTCTAATTGGCTATCATTATATCTACTAATTCATAGCATGTATAAGTCATGCTATAGGCATTATTTTCCATCATTTGTTAGGCTTCAGGAATTCCTTCCCATTAAGCCACATTCATTAAATTCAAGGGTTACAAGACAATTTTAGCCCCAACCTTTACAAAACACCATCTACCAACATTCATATTTCTCAATGTCATGCATTTCTTCATAAAACATATTCTTAAATCAACATTAACTATTTTCCCCAAATCTCAAAGTTAGGGTTTTCCTAAAACCCAACAACTCTCATTAATGTATCATTAATCTATATCTTTTACCATCATAAATGCATCTAATACACTTACCCCTTATTAAAACCTCACATTTATTGCCACCCACCTTAGGGCCCAAGTTTTAAATGCCTCAAATAAATACCCATTCACATGCATGACTCCCCCAAATCATATCATCACATAATCTTAACATTGACCCATCCAAAAGTGGTCAAAGGAGCTTACCTCACCCAAAAACGAAATGGGTTCCAAGGGAGGGAGAAGGATGCACGAAAATGAGGAGGAGAAGGAAGAGAAGACTTCAACCTCTTAGCTTGCCCAAGGACGAAAATGAGGGAGAAGGAGAGAGTTCACCACCTTAGCTTAGGGTTTGAGAGGAGGAAGAAGAACATATGAGAATGAAGAAGAAGTGGAGAAAAGAAGAAGTTTAGTGTTTTTCTCAAAATCCTCTCAGCCAACTCACGTGGAAAAGGAAGGGAATTTGGGGCTTTTGTGTTTTTAATTTTAACATTTATTAAAGGTTTTTCGTTTTATGACCAACAGGCTCTTCATTCGAGCTTAGTACTTAATCTAAAAATTATTCCGAACATATATTCGGATTCCCAATATTATTCTCAACAGCCCTGACCAATATCACCCCATTCAGAGATACTTAGTCTTACACCCATATCTCAACCGGGCTTATTTTCAGCTTAACCGGTCTCTATGAACCACCAACAGTCCCCAAAATTCTTAATTTAATTATTTTAAATATTTTGGGACATTAAATAATTCACACTCACTTTGTTAATATTTATTTTCCTTGGTTTAATCCTCTATTTTAAAATTTGGGATGTTACAATCCACCCCACCAAAAAAGAAAATTTTGTCCTCGAAATTTAACTTACCAGATTCGAATACATCGGGATATTGTTCTCTGATGTCGTCCTCACATTCCCATGTGAACATCTCCATATTTCCATGTTTCCAAGCGACCTTCACTAAAGGTACCAACTTGTTCCGTAGTTTCTTCACGAAATGCTCGACGATGCGAACGGAAATAGGAGGGATAGATAAATCTTCACGTACATCGACATCGTCCATAGGAATCACATGTAGAGGATCATGGACATATTTCCTCAACTGTGACACGTGGAACACGTTGTGTAGATTAGCGAGATGCGGAGGGAGTGCTATCCGATAAGCACCAATCCGCTCCAGTACCTCATAAGGTCTAATAAATCTAGGGCTCAACTTGCCACTCTTTAGCGCCCTTCCAATTCCTTTATCGTGCGAGACCTTCAGGAATACATGATCACCAACTAGAAACTCAAGTGGTTTATGCCTCTTGTCATAATAACTCTTTTATCTATCTTGGGCAATCTTCATATTCTCTTGTATCTTTCTAATTTGCTCGGTAGTCTCCTAAACAATCTCCGGCCCTAAGGCCAAGTTCTCACCAACTTCAAGCCAACACAAGGGAGTTCTACACTTCCTTCCATACAACACCTCATATGGTGCCATGCCAATACTAGAATGGAAGCTATTATTGTATGTGAATTCAATTAAAGGCAAATATTTCACCCATGAACCACCATGTTCCAAAACACAAGCAAGTAACAAATCCTCAAGACTCTGAATAGTCCTCTCGGATTGTCCGTCCGTCTGAGGGTGATAAGTTGAACTCAACTTCAATTTAGAGCCCATAGCCTCATGTAGGCTTCCCCAAAATCGAGAAGTAAAGCGCGGGTCTCTATCAGAAACAATACTAGACGGTACTCCATGCAATCTCACTATCTCCTTAATGTACAACTGCGCCAAATCTTCTAAGGAACTCTTCATGTTAATTGGTAGAAAATGCACACTTTTAGTCAAACGATCTACAATCACCCAAATTCTATCATAGTTGGACCTCGTCCTAGGTAGGCCGGACACAAAATCCATAGCAATAGCATCCCACTTCCAAATAGGGATCTCCAAAGGCCTCAAATAACCAGATGGTCTCTGATGTTCGACCTTAGCCTTCTAACAAACAAGGAAAGACGCTACAAAGTTCGCCACATCACGCTTCATGCCAGGCCACCAAAAATTCTTTTTCAAGTCTTGATACATCTTGGTAGAGCCAGGATGAATACTCAATACACTTTTGTGAGCTTCCTCAAGTACACATTTTCTTACATCACCACTTAAGGGAACATAAATTCAGCCCTTCACACGCCAAATGCCATCTTGACCTTCTACTAGGAATAGATTCTTCCCTTTCTCTTGGGTTTTCTTCATCTCAATCAAATACTCATCATTCGATTGTTGTACCTTTACATACTCAAGAAATTCGTTTGTGACTTTCAACATTTCCAGCGACATCTTCTTGGGTGTATAAGTCTCTACACCCATATTTAAATCCCTAAACTGTTCAATCAACTCCATCTCTTTCGCCATCATCATAGAGATGTTCATTTTCGGCTCAACGCATCGGCAACTATGTTTGCCTTTCCAGGATAATACCTCAACTCGAATTCATAATCCTTTAGGAATTCCATCCATCGTCTTTGGCGTATATTCGATTCCTTTTGGTCAAACAAGTACTTCAGGCTCTTATTGTCACTAAAGACCACAAACTTAGAACCATACAAGTAGTGTCGCCACAATTTCAGAGCGAACACCACCGCCGCTAATTCCAGGTCGTGAGTAGGATAGTTAACCTCATGCGGTCGCAACTGTCTCGACGCATAGGCTATCACACGCTCCTTCTGCATCAACGCACAACCTAGACCAAGTTTAGATGCATCACAATACACCATAAAATCAGCCGTCAAGTCTGGCAATGCTAACACCGGTACGGTAGTAAGTCTTAACTTCAACTCTTGGAAACTTTCTTCACATTCACGAGTCCACACGAATGGTTGATTCTTACGAGTCAACTTCGTCAATGGTAAGGCTAAATGGGAAAATCCTTCAATAAACCTCCGGTAGTAACCGGCAAGACCAAGAAAACTTCTTATCTCCGTTACGGACGTTGGTCTTTCCCAAGCCATAACAGCTTCAACCTTTGACTTATCAACAGCAACTCCGTCGCCAGATATCACATGACCAAGAAAAAAGATCTCATTCATCCAGAATTCACATTTAGAGAGCTTAGCATATAACTCCTTCTCTCAAAGAATGGTCAATACAAGACGAAGATGTCCTTCATGCTCTTCATGACTCTTGGAGTACACCAAAATATCATCGATAAACACCACAACGAATTGATCAAGATACTCATGGAAAATGCGATTCATGTAATCCATGAAAATCGCAGGAGCATTCGTCACTCCAAATGGCATCACTACGTACTCATAGTGTCCATATCGCGTTCGGAAGGCAGTTTTTGGAATATCTTCGATCTTTACCCGAATTTGATGATATCCGGAATGCAAATCGATCTTTGAAAACACAACAGTACCCTTCAATTGATCCAAAAGATCGTCAATGCGAGGGAGAGGATATTTGTTCTTGATAGTTAGCTTGTTGAGTTGGCGATAATCAACGCATAATCTCATGCTCCCATCCTTCTTCTTCACCAACAACACAGGAGCACCCCAAGGGGATATGCTTGGGCGAATAAACTCCCGTTCAAGCAATTCCTCAACTTGCTTCTTCAATTCGGTCAACTCCATAGGAGACATCCTATAAGGAGTCCTAGAAACAGGCTCAGCACCGGGAATAAGGTCAATAGAGAATTCTACTTCTCGGAATGGAGGTAACCCAGGAATCTCTTTCGGAAACACATCGGGAAACTCTGAAACAATAGGAATCCCACAAGATTGGGAAGCACCATTCCCATCAACCAAACAGAACATCATAAGAAGCTGAGAGATACCTTGTACATCAAAGCCTTCTGCATTCGAAGTCAGGAAGATCACCGTCTTGCTATGACAATCCACCAAGACCTTATTAGCGGATAACCAATCCATGCCTAGAATAATATCCAGATCTTTCATAGGCAAACATACGAGGGATATAACAAATTTCCTACCCTCCAGGTTCATCTCGACGTCCTCACATCGAGTTACCGATCTTAAGCAAGTACCGGTCGGTGTAGTCACCAATATAGAACCTTTCGTCATACACACAGGCACCCGCAAGTGCCTCACACAATCTTCAGAAATAAACGAGTGCGTAGCACCAGAGTCAAAAATAACATGTACCGAATTACCAGAGATTTCACACTCACCACGGACAAGATCTTCAGCCTGTGCGACTTCTTCACCAGTAACTACAAATACTCTTCCTGCAGCTTGTACTTGATCACCACCATTACGGTTTCCATTTCTCCCACCATGGCCATTGCCTTGACCATTTCTTCCACCATTGTAGTTTCTACCACGGCCACCATTACGGCCACCATTTTGACCATCACCATTTCCACGACCACGGCCTCCAAAGCCACCATGGCCTCCATGGTTACAACCATAATTCATGCAGTTAGGAGTGTCGACATTAGCACCTCTTGCGTTCAATGGGAAATTAAGATGAATATGACCGGGTTGGTTGCATTGGTAGCACACAACATCATCTTGCGGACAATCGCATGACAAATGGTTGGCACCACATTTAAAACAAGTTAGGCCTTGGACATTACCACGACCTTGGTTACCACCACCATATCCACCTCTAAAAGCACCACGTCCTCTTACATTTGAGGATCCACCATGAAAGAACTTCTTCTTGAAATGGCCTTGTTTCTTAAAACTAGAGATTTGGCCTTTCAACTTAGGCTCGTGCTTTCCATGACTCGAAGGAGCCATATCATCTTCTTCATAAATACGACACTTATTCACAAGCTCGGAAAACTTTGTATCTCTTGATGTCGAATAGCCTGCTTGATTTCAGGCCTTAACCCATTTTCAAACTTTACACACTTCGATGCCTCGGTACCCTCTTATTGATAGGGCGGATAAAATGCACACAACTCCTTAAACTTGGAGGCATACTCCTCCACCGTCATACCACCTTGCTTAAGCTCCATAAACTCAAGCTCCTTTTTGCTTCTATAGTTGTCTGGAAAGTATTTCTTCAGGAATTCCGCCTTAAAGTTTTCCCAAACCAAGGGAACATCAGCAGATATCATGCGTTCTCTAGTAAGACGCCACCAAGCTTCGGCTTCATCGCGGATCATAAAGACCGCATATTCCACCTTTTGCGCTTCAGAACATTCGAAACTAGCATAGATTCTTTCCAAGTCATTGATCCATGAATACGTATCTTCAGGCTTATAACCTCCATGAAACTCTGAAGGTTTCCTCTTGAGAAATAAATCAAGACCTTGGGAGCCTTGTCCCACATTCAGCTGGCCTTGTCTTTCCAAGA
Source organism: Clitoria ternatea (assembly GCA_037962975.1). Classification (NCBI taxonomy): domain Eukaryota; kingdom Viridiplantae; phylum Streptophyta; class Magnoliopsida; order Fabales; family Fabaceae; genus Clitoria; species Clitoria ternatea. Next base: position 55,826,946 of record CM075671.1, read on the forward strand.
GATCAGCAAAGCGGTTTAAGGCATTTGCCATAGCAGCAGCCTCACAATTTGGTCTACCAGCCATATCTTACGCCTATACATTAAAACATGGCTCACACATAAGTACACTAGACCAAACAATAACTTTTCGACTCATGAATTCAAGAATTTTAGCACTCATAGGCCTATCATGGACTACATTGCATAATCTTATAATTTTCAATACTTGGTCACAATATATTCATCATTAGAGGTAAATAGTGTAAGGACTCTTGGCCGGACTTAACAACAATTGCATCAATCTCAATTCAATTATAATCATCACAATTCACCCAAATAGTCCATAAATCAATCATTCATAGCCCATATACTTTATTCATAGGCAATAATCACATGAACAACATCAATCATAATCATATCAAGAGCAACCAATGCTCTGATACCAGGTTGAGACGTCCCGAAAATACGGGGAAATTTTTTGCGTTTTGCAAGAATTAATTCCATGAACAAATAAGATGGAGAGCTTTGATCAATACCCTAGATCTATGCAACATATCTCATATATGAAGATATGAGAAGGTGTCAAAGTACACAATATATGTTCAACAATACCATTTCGTTCTCTGAATAGTATAATCGACTATCCCTAGCATAATTAAAGCTTTAAAGGATTGGGGATAATCAATTATAATGTCCTAATCGATTACCAAGCAAAGAGTAATTGATTACAGACTTCCTGGAAATGGTACATTGAATCAGAGGCTTTACCTAATCGATTACAGAACCTTAGCTAATCGATTACAAGGTTTCTGTTGGGTCCATAATCGATTACAATGTTACCCATAATCGATTAGCAAGCTGCTCGAATTCATGTACTACATCAGATATTTCCTCTAATCGATTACCACTCAGGACATAATTGATTACGTTGTTCCTAGAATCTATGCTAATCGATTAGAGAGTTGGGAGTAATCGATTACAGAGCCCCTGGAATTTATGTAGTGCATCAGGTATCCCACCTATTTGATTATAGGGACTATTCTAATCGATTACAAGACTTCGGTTAGTACATAATTGATTACAGCACTCAGTGTAATTGATTACCTTAAAAATAGAGGCCCTATAATCGATTAGGTAAGTGGATCTAATCGATTACACCCTGCCTTTATGTAGAAATTATGTAGATTTTATAAGAGAAATGAACTTCTCACATACCTAAACCTATGCAAATGATATTAGAATGCTACCAAATTTTGACATCATCTATAACACACCATTTATGACGTGTGGCCACCGGCCACACTTAAAAATTCCTAGAAACGAGGAATTTATGGGCATAAACGCATTTGGCTCATTTCAAGGCATTTGGAGGCAACATGGGGGTCATTTCCCTATAAAATTAGATCATTCCTTTTTCCACACACCACAATTGACATGTTTAAGCTAGTGGACTCATCACATCATCCTAAAACTTCATAAATCACAATTTGGCCCTACTAGTTCCTTATTCATGCATAAACAATCATGGAAATCTTCAAATTTATATCACTTATCGATAAGTGTTATAATCCATCATCTTACATCATTTGGATCATTAATGAAAATTGGCTATACACACCAAGGTCCAATTTTCCTACGTGACCCTCAAAATCATCATCTACAATCTAGATATCAAAATAAGCATACATATATCTCATATGCTATACAAAAATCTAGATTTCACCGGCCAAGGCACGTCCTATACCACTATTTACCTTCTCAACCAAGATGCACTTCAAAATGTTTACTCTTCCCATGAGTGCCCTGCATCAAAAGTCTAAAAATAGACAACATGGGAGAGTGAGTCACACATTCCAAATGAATGAATATGAATACCATGTGATTATGTACATATGCATCGAAACATGTATACTTTGCACATACATATCATCCACCATACTATTTATCATCATAACACCATCATACATACATCACGAGTAACATTACAATTTAGACAAAGTACACAAGCACATACATAATCAAGTCCTTCAATGATTGGACTATTACACAACTATCATTTGGTATTCATATCTTTTATGTTGTCTTAGTATATTATTACATCCTCATCATATCCATCATCATATCTCATCACCATCGGCATACTTCCTTGCTATATGTAAATGTTCTTGAGCTAATGCATATGCACAATGGAATATTTCAACAATTACAGATCTGATTGTGGAAATATAAACACCAAATGTAGGATCCAAGTATGATCATCTAACCATACCCCTACTGCAGTAGTAAAATATGTACACTAATTCTTAAATTTGCATGCATTCACCAATTATTTTACTAGTACCAAACCGTATCGCCCATCTTACAACGCCTGGTCATTTTCACCGTGACGCGGCATACAACATATCAACATAAGGTGTTGCAGGCCAACCATGAGTTATATCATGGCAGCTGTGATCCCAAGGACCACCGGGGACACCTGCTCATGAAGAGCCACCCCCACAAGGGTCAACCACATGCGGCTCCCCGTAGCACAACATGGGCAGCTTCGTGACTTACACACCGAGTCACAGGGGAAATATAATTTGCTCGTGCACTGAGCCACCCTCCTACTGGGCCAACCGGGGGAATCCTCTAATATTCCAACATCGGCAGCTATGCAGTATGCCATGGATGCAGATGCAAATCATATGCATTTCTCACTCTATGCATCCTATACATGCCACTCATCATACATCATCATCAACACCATTACCAACATCACCACAAAGCTTTTATTATTGTTGGTTATTCACGTTAGTTTAAGTCTTTGTGTGGCATTCTCATTTATTCTTATTCTTATCACTCAACTTTACCATCAATACAAATACTTTAAACATTCTCTATCAAACATTATCAACATCATCTTATATTCATGGTAGATACAAGCATAACACCATATCATTGATCATTATACATCACCATATAGCATATCATGAACATTCTAAATGCACCAAAGCATGTTGCCAAACATATTATCCACACAGTATAGCACATTACAAATTTCTCAGATCATCTTAAGCAAGGCTAACATGCATACCAATACATATGGCAATCAAATAGCATCCAAATGCATGCATTTAGAACATAAGACTCCTCTCCTCCCTCAAGAGAAGAATTCCGATTGATAAGACGCACCCGCCTCGTCGTTCGGAATGGATCCTACATTAACATGCATATCGAACCCCAATCAATCAACTACTCAAAACACAATTCCAATTCTAATTGGCTATCATTATATCTACTAATTTATAACATGTACAAGTCATGCTATAGGCATTATTTTCCATCATTTGTTAGGCTTCGGGAATTCCTTCCCATTAAGCCACATTCATTAAATTCAAGGGTTACAAGACAATTTTAGCCTCAACCTTCACAAAACACCATCTACCAACATTCATATTTCTCAATGTCATGCATTTCTTCATAAAACATATTCTTAAATCAACATTAACTATTTTCCCCAAATCTCAAAGTTAGGGTTTTCCTAAAACCCAACAACTCTCCTTAATGTATCATTAATCTTCATCTCTTACCATCATAAATGCATCTAATACACTTACCCCTTATTAAAGCCTCACATTTATTGCCACCCACCTTAGGGCCCAAGTTTTAAATGCCTCAAATAAATACCCATTCACATGCATGACTCCCCCAAATCATATCATCACATAATCTTAACATTGACCTATCCAAAAGTGGTGAAATGAGCTTACCTCACCCAAAAACAAAATGGGTTCTAAGGGAGGGAGAAAGATGCACGAAAATGAGAAGGAGAAGGAAGAGAAGACTTCAACCTCCTAGTTTGCCCAAGGATGAAAATGAGGGAGAAGGAGAGAGTTCACCACCTTAGCTTAGGGTTTGAGATGAGAAAGAAGAAGATATGAGAATGAAGAAGAAGTGGAGAGAAGAAGAAGTTTAGTGTTTTCCTAAAATCCTCTCAGCCAACTCACGTGGAAAAGGAAGGGAATTTGGGGCTTTTGTGTTTTTAATTTTAACATTCATTAAAGTTTTTTTGTTTTATGACCAACAGGCTCTTCATTCGGGCTCAGTACTTAATCTAAAAATTATTCCGAACATATATTCAGATTCCCAATATTATTCTCAACAGCCCTGACCAATATCACCTCATTTAGAGATACTTGGTCTGACACTCATATCTCAACCGGGCTCATTTTCAACTTAACCGGTCTCCATAAACCACCAACAGTCCCCAAAAATCTTAATTTAATTATTTCAAATATTTTGGGACATTAAATAATTCATATTCACTTTGTCAATATTTATTTTTCTTGGTTTAATCCTCTATTTTAAAATTTGAGATGTTACAACAATCGATTACAAATGTTCTGTAATATCACTAATCAATTACAAGACAAGAGTTAATCGACTAAAGAGTTTCTGTTTGTATTATAATCGATTACAACCAAGTCACAATTGATTACCTTGCTGTGTAACAGAATTAAATGCATCAGGTACCACTCACAATCGATTACAAGGTTTGAACAATTAATTAGTAAGGTTCTGTCTCTTATCTAATTGATTACATGGGATATTACAATCGATTACAACACAAGTTTCACTGAAGAATTCGAAGTGTAATCGATTACAGCTTAAGGCGTAATCGATTACGATAGTGCCAGATTTTGGGGAAAAGCATTTTTAAATGGGAAACCAGTTGTACAACGGCTACGAAGACTCTAGAGCACCTCTCCAAGGCCTATAAATGCAAGACTTATTCAAGCTATGCAAATCAATCAAAGGGAAATCATTCATAGCTTACATTTATGCCTTGTAAGTTCTATTTCTTGTTTAGTTTCAATTTCTGAAACTTAAAGCTTATATTTGTAAACCCTCTCTTGTTGAGAGTTATCATTGATAGAGCCTTTCATTTGCTTATCTACTCTAATGAAAGAGTTTATTGATTGTAAATTAAACACCAAAAACACCAAGGTTTTCGCTCTAGGTTGAGTGGTCACAAAGGTTGGGGTTCAACCTTTGGGTATTGAGAGTTTGAGAGATTGGGTGGGTTGCCCTCGTGCTAGTGAGGATTGAGTTCTTGAGTGTGGGACATTAGGAATCTGCAATTTCTCATAGTTTGTATCTCTAAACTTCAATAATGGAAATCCTTCAAGTGAGTTGCTTGAAGGTGAGACGTACACCGGGTTGGTGGAACTCGTTAAATTGGTTTGCAAGCTTCTCTTCCCTACTCTTTTTCATTTACTTGTTATATTTGGCTGGTATATTGACTTGATTGTGATTCCATTGCTTGAACTTGAGTAACTAGGCTTAGTTGAAGTATTGCACACCAAGTGTTTGACATATTGCCTAAGTGACATTTGCACACTGGTTTACATTGATTCTTGCACTATACTTGCTATCTCTTGCATACAAGTATATTTTGTGAAAAGAGAATCAATTTTAAAGGTATTCTAAAGAAAAGTTTTTAACACTCAATTCACTCCCCTCTTGAGTATTGGGGCCACTTGAACAACAAGTGGTATCATAGCTCGACTCTTGGTAGATTAAGCTTAACAGCTTTAAGAGAATAATGGCCTCTAATTCTCTAAAACTTTTTCCTGAGGGTGGTGCCATAAATAGACCTCGTACTTTCAATGGGGAAGGCTATGCATTTTGGAAAGAAATGATGAAAATTTGTGTACAATCTATTGACCTTAAAGTTTGGAATGCAATTGAAAATGGTCTTTTCATACCCATGCATATTGTAGATAGTAAACAAGTTGAGAAACTCATGGATGATTGGAGTAGTGAAGAAGAAAAGAAAGTCCAATACAATTACAAAGCTAAAAATATCATCACCCTTGCTTTAGGTCCGGATGAGTTCTTTAGAGTTGTAACTTGTAAAACCGCTAAGGAAATGTGGGACACTCTCCAAGTCACTCATGAGGGAACTAGTGATGTGAAGGACTCTAAGATTAGCACACTCACTAGTCAATATAAAAGTTTTAGATTAAATTCCAGAGAAACGATTATTGATATGTAGAAGAGGTTCACCCTTATTATAAATCATCTCATTACTCTTGGCAAGACTTACACTAACAAAGAACTTATTCACAAAGTATTAAAAAGTCTCATTGGGGAATGGCAACCTCTTATCACTACCATCAAACAATCTCCAAGCATCAACGAGATGTCTTTTGCTACATTATTTGGTAAGTTACAAGAGCAGGAACAAGAGCTGAAGAACTTGAAGATGGCGGAGGAAGAAGAAAAATCCTCCAAGAAGAAAGGTCTAGCTCTCAAGGCCACTTCAATCAAGGAAGATGAATCCGAGGGCGAACTTGATGAGGATGATGAATTTGGATTATTTGTGAAGTGCTTCAGAAAATTTATGAGAAACAAACGCTTCGAAAAGGGCTTCAAATCTCAAGGAAAGAAACCTACTTCTAATGAAAACTCTTCCTCACCAAATTGTTTTGAATATGGCAAGAAAGGACACTTCAAGGTGGATTGCCCTAACCTTAAGAAGAAGAACAAAGAGAAAAGAGGAAGAAGAATAGCTTACATTGCTTGGGATTAAAATGAAGTTAGTAGCTCGGAAGAATCGGATAATGAGGAAGCCAACCTATGCCTCATGGCAAATCATCAAGATGAAGATGATGAGGTAAGTTTTCTTGACTTAGATAGAGATGAGTTACTAGACGCTTTTGAAGAATTGTATAATAAACATGTGAATCTATCTAGTAAATATAAGTTATCAAGAAAGACCATTGACACTCTAAAAATGCATATCATGGAGCTCTGTAAAGAAAATGAAAGTTTGAAAGAGAAAGTAGCTAATGCTCAACCATCTCTAAAATTAAACCATGTGAATTTGCTATAAAATATGATCATCTAGAAAAGAAAGTCCTAGACTTGAATACAACTCTTGAGAAATTCATATATGGTAGAGATAATTTGAATGTGCTACTTGGAAATCAACGATGCATGTTTGACAAAACTAGATTAGGATATAATTCCACCAAAAAGGAAAAGCATTACAAGAATTTCTTTGTGCCACCTAGAAAATCCTCATCACCATTTACTAAATGCAATCATTATAATGCTAAGGATCATAATGCTTCAAACTGTCGTATTAGAAAACTTGGACCAAAAGTGGTAAGAAAGGTGTGAGTTCCCAAAGGAACATTACCACAAGCTAACCAAAAAGAACCCAACATAAAATAGGTACCAAGTTCTCTAAACTAATTTTGTTTTGTAGATATGCTTCAAGGCAAGCAACACCCATTGGTACTTAGATAGTGGGTGTTCAAAACACATGACGGGAGATATGAGCAAATTCACGACATTCACTCCCAAAAGAAAAGGAAGCATCACTTATGGGGATAATACCAAAGGAAGAATACTTGGTATTGGAAACTGGTAAAAATTCCTCTACTTCAATTAGTGATGTACTATATGTTGAAGGACTCAAACATAACTTGCTTAGCATAAGTCAATTATGTGATAAAGGATATAGAGTATTATTTGAATCTAATTGTTGCATAATTGAAAATAAGCTAAACAAGGAAGTTAAGTTTGTTAGTAAAAGAATTGATAATATTTACATGATTGATGTTGATAGTTTGTCTTCAAATGATGTACAATGCTTCATGACTAGAGAGGATGAATCATGGTTATGGCATAGAAGAATAGCACATATACATATAGACCATCTAAACAAACTTGTTTCTAAAGAATTAGTAATTAGTTTGCCAAAGCTCAAATTTGAAAATAAATTTTGTGATGCATGTCAAAAGGGAAAACAAGTAAAGGCATCTTTTCAAGCTAAAAACGTTGTTTCAACTCAAAGACCTTTACAACTTTTACACATGGGTCTATTTGAACCATTTAAAATCAAAAGCTTTGGTGGTAATTACTATGGTCTAGTAATTATAGATGACTATTCAAGGTATACATGGAGCTTGTTTCTTGCTCACAAAAATGAAGCATTTTATGCATTTAAGAAACTAGCCAAGGTTATCCAAAATGAACAAAATTCAAAGATTGCATCCATAAGAACTGATCATGGGGGAGAATTTGAAAACCAATCATTTGAAAAGTTTTATGAAAAATATGGTATTGAACATAACTTTTTAGCTCCTAGAACTCCACAACAAAATGGAGTGGTTGAAAGGAAAAATAGATCCTTGGTGGAGCTTGCAAGAACAATGTTAAATGAAAACAATATTGCGAAATATTTTTGGGCTGATGCGGTAAACACCGCTTGTCATGTTATGAATAGATGTTTAATTAGGCCTATTCTAAAGAAAACCCTCTATGAACTTTACAAAGGTAGAAAACCAAACATTTCTTATTTTCATATATTTGGATGCAAATACTTTGTCTTAAATAATGGAAAGGATAATCTAGAAAAGTTTGATGCAAAATCTGATGAGGCAATCTTTCTTGGATATTCATTATCAAGTAAATCTTATTGAGTATTTAACAAACAAACAAATACTATTGAGGAGTCAATTCATGTGAAATTTGATGAAAATAGCCACAACTCCCCGAGAAAGGAAGATTTTGATGATCTTGTAGGTACCCTCCAAGAACTGAACTTGAATGACAAAGAAGAAGACAATAAAGAAGGAGACACAACATAAGGTATGGAAATTCAACAAAAGGAATGGATCACCTCAAAAGACCATCTATTAGACAACATTATAGGTGATATCACTAAAGGTGTAAGTACCCGACGCTCTTTCAATGCTTGTAATCATTTAGCGTTTGTCTCTCAAATTGAACCTAAAACCATTAATGAAGCTATTATTGATGAACATTGGATGTTGGCCATGCAAGAAGAACTAAATCAATTTAAAAGAAATGAAGTTTTGGAATTAGTGCCAAGACCTAATGATCACCAAATAATAGGTACTAAATGAGTTCTTAGAAATAAACTTGATGAAAATGGTATAATCACTAGAAACAAGGCTAGGCTAGTAGCTAAGGGATACAATCAAGAAGAAGGCATAGATTATGAAGAAACATATGTACCCGTAGCTAGGTTAGAAGCCATTAGATTATTATTAGCCTTTGCATGTTGTAAAGACTTTAAATTGTACCAAATGGATGTCAAGAGTGCTTTCTTAAATGGATACATTCAAGAAGAAGTATATGTTAATCAACCTCCTGGTTTTGAAAACTATCAATTTCCAAATCATGTTTTTAAACTAAGAAAAGCATTATATCGTTTAAAACAAGCTCCAAGAGCTTGGTATGAAAGATTGAGCAAATTTCTTTTAGAAAATAATTTTGAAAGAGGAAAGGTTGATACAACATTATTCATTAAGCACAAGAAGAATAACATACTTTTAGTACAAGTATATGTGGATGATATTATTTTTGGTGCCACTAATGAATCACTCTGCAAGGAGTTTGCTAAGTTAATGCAGGATGAGTTTGAAATGTCTATGATGGGAGAACTTACATTCTTCCTTGGACTACAAATTAAGCAAACTAAAGAAGGTACATTCATTAACTAATCCAAATATTGCAAGGACTTGCTTAAGAAATTCAACATGGACAAGGTAAATGAAATTGCCACACCTATGAGCACTTCATGTTATTTGGATAAGGATGAGAAAGGTAAGGATGTAGAACTCACAAAGTATAGAGGTATGATTGGATCCTTACTTTACTTAACCACTAATAGACTGGATATCATGTTTGTTGTTTGTATGTGTGCAAGATACCAAGCATGTCCAAAAGAATCACACCTTACTGCTGTAAAAAGAATAATGAAATACTTGGTTGGAACTCAAGATGTTGGTTTATGGTACCCTAAAGGGGTTGAATGCACTCTTGTTGGTTATTCTGACTCTGATTTTGCAGGATGTAAACTTGATAGAAAAAGTCTAGTGGTACTTATCACTTGCTTGGTAGCTCTCTTGTATCTTAGCATAAAAAGAAACAAGTAAGTGTTGCATTATCCACAGCTGAGGCAGAATATGTTACAGCTGGAAGTTGCTGTGCTCAAATCCTTTGGATAAGGCAACAACTTCTTGACTTTGGTGTTATGTTAGACGATGTGCCTCTCAAATATGATAACACAAGTGCCATTAATATTTCAAAGAATCCTATGATGCATTCTAGAACCAAACATATTGAGATTAGACACCACTTCATTAGAGATCATGTGTTAAAAGGTGATTGTGTGCTTGAATATGTTGAAACCTCTAAACAATTAGTTGATATCTTCACAAAACCAATTGCAAAGGAGCAATTCATACACATAAGAAGAGAGTTAAGAATTCTAGACATTTCTAATTGTGTTTAAATATTGATTGATATTGATGGTTCTTTAACTTATAATGTGTTTGATGAGTGAAAATTAATTGATTGATGAAATGAGTATGTTCTATTCCATGATAATTGAATCCTTGATGCTTTTTAATTGACAAACATTTGTTTTAAAGCATTTCTGGGCTGTCATAATCGATTAGATAGCTTCCTCCAATCGATTAGAATCGTTTTGCCCTTACCATAATTGATTTGCTAGCTTTAAATAATCGATTAGTGAGCCTCTGTGTTCTAACTAATCAATTAGTATACATGCCAAATCGATTAGGGACGTTCTGTCTTCCATCTAATCGATTACACACTCCTCCTAATCGATTACCAAGCTTCTGTTTTTAACGAAATTGATTACCCAACTGGCCCAATCGATTAGAACACCTGCCGATTCAAATTCTGAAAGGGTGTAATCGATTATGAGTAAACCCGTAATCGATTACGAGCATATCAGAAGCGTGATTTAATGCAGAATCCGTGTGTGAATCTGTCTCTAAACCCTATCTTTCTACTCCTAAACCCTATAAATACCCGCTCCTTCAACTCTTCTACCTCACACCTCCAATACTCCTCCTTCCTCCAACCTCTCAAAAATTCCCAAAAGTCTCTCAACTTTCTTCATCTCTTCCTCTCCACTCACAATGTCTTCCTCTAGGAATGTCAAGAGAGCTAGGTCCACTCTTGCCCAAACCAATAACCCCCTTGATTTTTCAAGGTTCTTCACCAATCCTAGAGACCTCCAAAACTTCATTCAAAAATTCTCTAAAAAAGATATCATCTCCCTTCACTATATCAATGTTGAGATTTTCGACCATCCCAGTTTCACCTTCACTCACCCCCTTCACCACTACAATCTCTTTCCTTTTCTCACTCTCAAAGAGGAAATCTACTACCCAAAACTCATGCGAGTCTTTTTCTGTATTTTAAGGCTTGTTGATTAGTTACTTGAAGCTAGAGTCAAAACTGTGACTCTAAGGATCACCAATGCATAACTTGCTGAGATTACTCAACTTCCCCTCTCCAAGGGTGAATTTGCTGGTGGTCATCCAGAAGATGAATGGGACTTCAATGCCATCTACGCTCGCCAATCCCTTTGGAAAGCTGACCGTCCTCGCAGCAACCACAAACTGGTAGGGTATTTAACTGTCAACAACCGTCTCCTTCACTTTTTCTTGGTCAAACTTCTTGTTCCCCGTGGTGGAAATTATGCCTTGGTTGAAGAGGATGATATGCTCTTGATATGGGCAATGCAGAACGAAAAAGAGATTAATTGAATTTAACTGTTAAAGATGCATATGCTCAAGGCCAAGGAGCAACAAAAGCTTCCCTATGCCATCCTCCTCACAAAAATTTTCAAGGCTTATGGTGTTGACCTTGCTGAAGAACTTTTTGAGAAAATACCTCCAAAGGCATGCATTGGCACTCATCATCTCACCAAGATGGGTATAATCTATGTCAATGGAGCTTGGCTCTCCAAGATGAAAGGCATTCATCCCAACACTCCCTTTGAAGCTCTAGCCAATGATCTTGCCTCTCCTCCTTCTGCAGCATAAGCACCACAAGGCAAACCATCTACTCCCATTGACCCTTTCATATCCCTCTATTCCTATTTGGATCGGCGTCTTGAAAGGATTGATCATACCCTTCAAGAATTTCAAATGACCAAGCAACAACATTTTGAGCTTATGGAGCAGCGCTATGAGGAGCTTTCAAACAAAATCTCGGAAATGCACTTTTTCAATCCCAATAATTAGATTTTCCTTGTTTTTGATTGTTTTCCATTCTGCACTTTGTTATGGTCATTTTTCAATTCTCTACAATTTTCATTAATGTATCTTTCCCTTATGAATGAATGGAATTTATCTTTCAATTATCTCTTTATTTTTCCCTTGCTTTATTTGCTTTTGATGATTCCAAAGGGGAGAAATTAGTGTTCATCTATTTATAATAATGATAAACAAGTGGTATAAACAAGTAGTCAATAACGATAAACAAGTGGTATAAACAAGTGGTCAATAACAAGTGGTTAACATGGTTAACATATTGATTAATAACAAGTGGTTAACATGGTTAACATATTGATTCTCAATTCAATTGGCTTTAATTCTATAATAGCAAGTGGTTAATGGTTATTAACTAGTTCTAAAATCAGAATAACAAATGTATGCATAAACTCCTTAAGAAAGGGGGAGAAACTTTTGCCTAGACTAACACGCTCATGAGATGAACATTGTTTGTCATCATCAAAAAGGGGAAGAATGTGTTTGAATATGTGTTTCAGGTTATAAGATTTAGATAATGACAAAGCAATTATGCAACCATGATATAAGACTCATGAAGCATTGTTACAAAGAATAAAAATAGAGAAGAATCAACAAGTCAAGCTTCAGTATGTAGGCTAATCGATTACAAGGTCCAAGCTAGTCGATTACAAAGCTTCTATCCAACACCTAATCGATTACATCATCAAGATTAATCGATTATGGAGTTTCTATTTATCACCTAATCGATTGCACCAAGGAAACCAATCGATTATCAAGGTGAGGAAATGAATAAAAAGCATCAGGTGTATCTTTTAATCGACTACAAGGCTGCCACAATCGATTACAAATGTTCTGTAATATCACTAAACGATTACAAGACAAGATCTAATCGACTACAAATTTTCTGTTTGTATCATAATCGATTACAACCAAGTCACAATCGATTACCTTGCTGCATAACAGAATTAAATGCATCAGGTACCACTCATAATTGATTACAAGGTTTGAACAATCGATTAGTAAGGTTTTGTCTCTTATCTAATCGATTACATGGGGTATTATAATCGATTACAACATAAGTTTCACTGAAGAATTTGAAGTATAATCGATTACAGCTCGAGGCGTAATCGATTACGATAGTGCCAGATTTTGGGGAAAAGCGTTTTTAAGTGGGAAACCAGTTGTGCAACGGCTATGAAGACTCTAGGGCACCTCTCCAAGGCCTATAAATGCAAGACTCATTCAAGCTATGCAAATCAATCAAAGGGAAATCATTCATAGCTTACATTTGTGCCTTGTGAGTTCTATTTCTTGTTTAGTTTCAATTTCTGAAACTTAGAGCTTATATTTGTAAATCCTCTCTTGTTCAGAGTTATCATTGTTAGAGCCTTTCATTTGCTTATCTACTCTATTGAGAGAGTTTATTGATTGTAAATCAAACACCAAAAACACCAAGGTTTTCACTCTAGGTTAGTGGTCACAAAGGTTGGGGTTCAACCTTTGGGTATTGAGAGTTTGAGAGATTGGGTGGGTTACCCTTGTGCTAGTGAGGATTGAGTTCTTGAGTGTGGGACATTAGGAAGCTGCAATTGCTCATAGCTTGTATCTCTAAACTTCAATAGTGGAAATCCTTCAAGTGGGTTGCTTGAAGGCGAGACGTACACCGGGTTGGTGGAACTCGTTAAATTGGTTTGCAAGCTTCTCTTCCCTACTCTCTTGCATTTACTTGTTATATTTGGCTGGTATATTGACTTGATTGTAATTCCATTGCTTGAAATTGAGTAACTAGGCTTAGTTAAAGTATTGCACACCAAGTGTTTGACATATTGCCTAAGTGACATTTGCACACTGGTTTACATTGATTCTTGCACTATACTTGCTATCTCTTGCATACAAGCATATTTTGTGAAAAGGGAATCAATTTTAAAGGCATTCTAAAGAAAAGTTTGTAACACTCAATTCACCCCCCTTCTTGAGTATTGAGGCCACTTGAACAACAATTCAGAACCTGAGCAATAAGCTAGTAGAGGAGCGTCGGCAGAGGTAGCTGACAGAGGAATAAGCTGAGGCAGACTACTAGCGAGTTATATTAGTGGAGCAGTGAGCTGAAGAGAATCAACGAGAGACTTGTAGGCAGCTGGTGCAATAGGAGGATATGCTTTGCCGGATGATGGAGGCTCTTGGGGCTCGAGTCACACCTCTATCTGCTTCCCAACCGCCTGTATCACCCTAGGATCCCCCTAGCAGCCACCCACACTAACATGCTCTTGTATTTATTTTTTTTATTGTTACACATTTTTATATTTATTTTTTATTTTAGAATTATACATCTTTTTTGGACTAATTTTATTTCTTTTTATCTCATTTTTATGTGCCTATACTTAGAATTATCATAAAAAACATTATCATGAATAATTATATATAATTTTTTATATCTAAATATTTAATTCAACTTTATAAAATATATTCTATAATTTTATATCAAAATAATAAATTTACATTATAAACAATAATATAGTTTATAAAAAAATCATTTATTATTATTAGCGACAGAAGCATACCATCACTAAATACATTATATAGACAACGACTGATCCTATGTCTGTCACTAACTTGGTCGTAAAATAATGACAACTATAATGACAAACTATGACCAACTACTCAACTACGGACCAGGGTCGTCGCTGAATTGGTTGCCCTGTAGCAACCGCGTTAGTGACTCCCGTCCGCCAACTCCGTAGCTACGTAGGTCTTGTCGTCGCTATTTAGGCTATCCTTTAGCGACGAATTCAATGACAGCTATACTACAATTTAACAGCTATGACTTTATACCATCGTTATTTTGGGACTCAAACAACGACGAACATGATGACAAAGGGGACCATCACTTTTCTTCCTTCAACGACGACTATAGCCTAATATGTCCATCCCAAAGGGTGTGATGGTGTTTTGCTGCAGTCGCTATGAGTTAGCGACCAACCTTTCAACGATGAAGGATTCTCGTGGCTATGTCCGTCGTTGATACTAGATAGTGATGGATTTCTCTTCGTTAGCGACGGGTATTTTCCGTCGCTATACAAACATTTTTTAGTAGTGAAACATTATTTTCTTGCATAGACTTCACCTTATCTTTCATAGCATCAATCCAGTTTTTAGAGTTAGAACTTTGCATGACTTGGCAGAAATTGATTGGATCATTTTCTATTAAACCAATGTCATCCTAATGTTCTTGGAGAAACACAATATAATCATCTGGAATTGCACTCCTTCTTTCTCTAATGGATCTCCTCAATGGCTCTTCTTGAGGTTATTGAGCTTGTAGTATAGGTATTTGAGGGAGAACCTTATTGTTGTCTTGTGCTGGGACGAGGACTAGAATAGTACTAGGCATGAGGACTTGATCACTGTTAAAGATAGGTTCTTCCTCGAAGATAATATTCCTTATGTTCTTTTACTTTCAAACTCAACATCTTCAAGGAATCTCGCATTCCCCGTCCCAAAGAATAATCTAGTAGTAGGATTGTAAAATTTATAGCTCCAAGAGTGTTCAGGATAGCCAATAAATTAACAACAAGCATTCCTTAAATCCAAGTTGCTTTTGTGTGGTCTATAAGGACGCACCTTAATTGGACAACCCCATATATGTAAGTGCTTCAAGCTTGGCTTCTTACCAGTCCATAGCTTATAAGGAGTTCTGTTAATTGCTTTACTTGGCACCTTGTTTAGGATGTAAAATGCAGTCTTGAGCGATTCTCCCCACAATGACTCTAGAAAAGAAGAATGACTAAATATAATTTACACCATATCCTTAAGAGTCTTATTTCTATATTCTGCAACACCATTCATGCTTGGTTTCCCATGCATAGTATACTAAGGAACAATGCTATATTCTAGTAAGAAAAGTGAAAAAGGCCCTGGACGTTGTTCATTTGATCCATCATATCTACCATAATATTCACCTTCACGGTCAGATTGGACAACCTTAATTTTCTTTCCAAGTTGAAGCTCAACTTCAACTTTAAAAGTTTTGAAAACATCTAAGGATTAAGACTTCTCATGAATTAAAAATAGGTAGTTGTACCTTGAATAATCATCTATGAACATAATGAAATATTGTTGCCCATTCCATGATGCCGTAGGGAATGGTCCACAAATATCTGTGTGAATCGATTCCAAAACGTCCTTAGCCCTTTTGACACCTAAGTTTCTAGAATTTGTTTGTTTATTCTTAATACACTCAACGCATACCTCAAATTTTGACAAGTCTAAGGGTCCAAGAATCTCATCTGACACAAGCCTCTGAATTCTCTATTTAGAGATATGACTTAAACGCTTATGCCATAAAGGTGACCGAGTTCTCATTTAATTTAGGATTTAATTAGATTTAGATTTATAAATTAATCTAATTTAGGAATTAGGCCTTATATGACCATGTTAGTTGTTGGCCACTTTTAGGCCTTTGTATTTTTGTTTTTGCTTTAGGGCCTTATATTTTCTGGCCAAGTTTCTAAAGGTTTAGTTATTGGGCCTTAGGGAAGCCAAGGCCCATAGTGTATGGCCAAAATTCCCATAGAGTATATAAGGCTCCATCTCTTTGTAAATCACATCATTGAATTCATTTGTGAACTTTTTAGTAAGAAGTTAAGAATTATCTCTCTCTAGACTCTCTCAAGTACTTACCACTTCTCCAATTCTTATCCTTTGGAACTCCTCCCTAAAGGTGGCAAATTTTCTTGGACTTATCTCCCTAAGGAGTGGTGTCTACCTTTCCTCTAGTCCTAGATCACCATTTCTTTTCCATCTCAAGCTTTCTCCATCACCCTTCCTTGCCATTTCTTAGAGCAAACCTCTATTTCTTTACCTATATACATTCGGCCAGAACTACACTTGCATCATTAGCCATGGAAAAATCAAAGAAAATTTATGAAAATATGAAGATCTTGAAGGAAACTCAAAGCTAGATCCAGCCTCCTTTATAGAGAAGGCTACATCACTCTTTAAGTAATGTTTATGAAAACCCTTTATACTTATGTCTTATCTGTAAAGTGTTGCATTGTTCCTCACCCCTTATTGTTTGATTTTTATGTCCAAAATATATCTTATAGTCATATGTAGTATGTAGTAGAGTGGTTATAGCTCCTAGAGAAAGATGAAAGTATGTAACTATAAGAGTGCAAAGTGGTCTCACCCCTCGATTGGATAATTGAAGGGACATCACAAGAATGTGACTTCTAATTATGTGGTTCAAGATGAGAAAGTGAATAGTCTTGGTTGCAATAGAGGTAGAATGGAAGACCTACCCTTAGCTTTAATTTACCTTATTACTAGAATGGTCAAAATGAGTCATATCAGCTGGTTAAGCCAACCCATAATATAGGTAAGCTTAGGCAATAAAAAATGAGCCAAAATTAAACTTGAGCCTTTTTAATCCCAATATGTGAAAGCCCATACCCGGTTGTGCTTTTGTTGGATTAGGTTGGGCTGACTTGCAGGTAGCCTGCAACAATTTTTTATTTTAGTTTTTTCACTAACATGAAAAAAGTAATACTCTATATATTTTTTACTTGAATTAAATCTTATAATTGATTTAGAGCATGTAAAAATTTTGGTATATTTTTTGTGGTTGTATTTTTTATATTTTTTTACCAAAAAAGGTAAAAACAAATAATGCGAGTTTGCCAAAAGCCTGAAAAAAACCTGTCGGGCCAATATGAGTTAGGCTTGTGCCTTAAAATTAAAGCCTGAATTCAAAGTGATCAACTTTTTTTATCTCATCCGTAAAAAAGCCCAAACCCGTCACGGATCAGACAGGTAATCTTTTGTGACAACTCTACTTATCACAATTTCAAATTTTGGATGACTATAAAAAGGTAAAGGTTAAACTTTAGTAGGTATTGTTTATTAGACATAGTATTATAACTTGTGATATATGAAATTTTTTTGTTGTTGTCATGGACAATTATTGAATAATCAAATTTTGACTTTTATATTTTTTAAGAATCCTTATGTATACAAGATAGGGAATTTAAAGAAAAAAATAATTTCTAAAAATTACACGGTTATCTAATTGATATATATATATATATATATATATATATATATATATATATAAGATGTCATATCACCCTAAGCTAATTAGGGGATTAGTGTGTTGAATAAAATTACATGATTTGGTCAATGAGTTTTGAAAACAAGTTTCAATCTTCTATATGAAAAATTGGAATTAAAAATATGAATTTGATGGCATTAGAGATATAACTATATTTTAGATGTAACTTGATTTTTTCTATTATAAAATGGCTTTTGGTTAGCCTATTGTGTATATGAACTAGATAGTTTCTATCATTGAAATCGGTTTTTGTTTTGCCCATTTCATCAACTTGTTAGGATATGTTATATATCCTTCTATGATGGTTTTTCCTCTCTAGAAATTGGGTGGCCTTGTAGTGACCTTTGTAGCGACGAGTTTATCTGTCGCTAAATGTTAAATCTATTTCAAACAGCCCCTTTTCCCCAATCATTTGCCCTAAGACAAACTTCCCTCTCTTCGCTCGTCTCTCTCCATCCCTCTGACTCCCCTCATCTCCGGTCGTCTCCCTCCCTCCCTCCGTGTCCCTCCCTCCTTCTGGCTGCCTCCGTATCCTTCCCTCTCTCTGACTCCCTCTTTCTCCGCTCGTGTCCCTCCCTCTCTCCGTGTGCCTCTCTCCCTTCGTCCCCTTCTCTTTCTTTGGAGCTGTAGCCTTCGGTCTTCTCAGGCTGTGTCCGAAGCTCCCTCGTCGGCGGTGAAGTGTTTTCCCCTTGTCAGGTTAGGCTAATAGTATTTACTCCTCTGATAGTTTTTATATTTTTATTTTAAAATTTGAAATGCCCAAATAAAGTAAATAATAATCATGCATATAGTGTAGACATGGTTTTCTACTCAAAATTTTGTCTTTAATATGAATGATCCTCACCTCACTAATTTAAGACTTGGGGTTCAAATATTATGATTTAATATAGTAACTTTTTCAAAGGTGTTTAATGTAGCTAGAATTGTTACAAAGACATCATTTTAGGATGGATTAATTTGTAAATTGTAACTGAATCCAATTTTAACTGAGTTAACTTTAGTTGTTTTTTCTTAGGGCTAAATCTTAAAAGCAATAATAATGGTAAAGCTAAGTTTAATTTTTACTGGGTCCTGAATGTTCAAACTCTCAACAGCTGTATTTGTTCATAATTGATCTTTTCTTAGAAAACTATGGGTATTAGAGTCAGCAACAAAAAAAGGAGCTTGTGTGTATTGCTAGTGGCTGGTGTGTATTGGTTTAGGCTAAGTGCTTGTGTGTATTATAGTGGCTGGTGTGTATTTGTTTAGGCTAAGTGCCTGTGTGTATTGCTAGTGCCTGGTTTCTTGCTTCTGTGTATTGAATAACTGAGATCAAGTTTATGGACAACACTAGGGTTAGGCATAACTGAGATCTGATAAGCGAAATGGCTTGATAGAACACTTTTAAGCCAAACTGAACTCCAACTTTTTAAAGAACCAAGACACTTCTAAACAAACATATTAAGATCAACATCATTAAGGATAGAAATAGTTATATCCTTAAGTAACCCAACTCCAGGAAGCCAAGCATTATACCAAAATCTAACATTCCTGCCATCTCCCAACCTCTAGATCAAACCATTTTGAAATTGTAGCAAATTAGCTGAGATTGTTCTCTAATGATTAGAACACCCATTCCTTTTAACAACTTTGGGAATTAGCTGTGTGTTTCTCTTCCTCTGTTGCTTTGCCTCTGTTGCTGTGTGAAGCATTTTCCCTTTAATTATAATATTTCAATTACTTTTGGGTTTTACTTTGGCATTTAGCAGTTTTTGTTCCTTTTTTTCAAGACCAATTTCTAGAAGTTACTTGTGATGCTTACCTTTGCTTTTTCTAGAGGTGGGGTGTGTGCTCATGAACCCATCTTTTTCCCTTTCTTTACTTATATATTGTATTAGTTATGGTTAGTGTGATAAATTAGAATAATAATTTTATGTCTCTTTCTCCATTGGCTGCAATTGGAAATTAATCCTACAGCAAGTAAAAAAAACATAGAACAATTCTGTTCAATCGATATATGTTAAATTATGATGCCTTGAATTGATCTAGTTAGAGGAAAGGTTTCTGCAATTTACAGCAGCCACTAAACAATCTCCTTCATCATTTTGCTCCATTGTGGGTCTGATGAAATGAAAGTTCATTTCAATCTCTAGTAAGATCAGATTTATCTTTGGAAAACTAAGCATATTAATAAACCATGGATTCTACGGTTTCTTGTACAAAAAATGAGTCTTGGTACAATAAATTAAGTCACAATTAAGACTATTCATTCCTTTTGAAAAGTATATTTAACAAAAACCGAATTCAAACTCTTCCTGTAATCTCAATGATTGTTGTACAAGTGGGTAAAATCATTAGCTTTTCCAAATTGAAAGTCGGTGTTGTTTAGTTTTCATGTCAATTGAGTTTCCATTATTTTACAACTAAGATATGAAATCATACCAGAACTTTCCCTCGGTTGGTTGTCTTGCTGTTAGTTGCAATAGTTGTGCTATGTATACCAGAACTTTCCAAATAAAAAACGCTAGTTTTTTATTGGAACAAAATTATTTGTTATGGCTGATATTCTGGAAATGAAGTAGGTGATTTGAATTTGATAATGAGAAAGTTACTGCAATAACTCTGATTCTGAATGGGAAATAGAACCCTGTTGAATGAAAGGTTAACCACTTCTGATCAGAATTTAGAACACTAAACAAGTAAATTTAGAATTTTCATATTCGATGTATAGTTAAACACTTAACAGAAATCAACATGAAGGTCAGCAGGAATTGTGGAGAGCTAGTTAAAAAGTAGACAGAACTAAAGCACTGATATAGCATTGCAGAGATCTTTGTAAGGGGTTTTTGAATTTGAAAAATGATTATATGAGCCAAAGATGAGACAATCAACAAAGCCCTATTTTATTTTTATTCTGCCTCCTAAAAATGATTATAGCAAATCTGTAATCTTTTCAGAAATATTCAAGAGGGACTGCATAACTAATATATGTGTAAAATAGTTTTTTACTAAAAATATACCTTGCAGTTTTTTTTAAGAAAAGTAACTCTAATTTAATGAATAACAAATTAATTTGGAATCATCACCTAGTTAGTTTGTGAGTCAATCAATTGGACCAAACAATCTGATCTGATTTTGATAACAATGATTTAACTAATTACTAATCCTGGGTTTCCAATCCGAAAACTGGAGTTGGGTTTGGCCCATCGGGCTTTTGCACCTTCCCTAGTGGCGGCTGCACCCCTATCTTGCCCACTATCCCTAGTGCTGGTGGCGGCTCACCACCTCATGCATAGAGAAGCTTATACTGTGTTGATTAAGTGAGGATCAAAACTAGGGACTATATAGAGAGTCTTTAGAAGAAGGTTTAATCATGTTACTGTTTGGTAGCTCGTGATTTAAAGTACCGTGGAACTTGCTTAATGTGTGTATGTTTGAGTGTGTTTTATGTTTTTGTTATAGATCACTGTGTTTCGTGTCTTTGTTTCTATTTGGTTGGTCTGCTTCGATCTCATCTTATGGGACCAAGATTCATAATGCTATAATAGAGTAACCCAGCTTTTGTCACCGCGGATGTCACAATTGATTTGCTCTTAATTTGTTTCGTCGTATATTGTGCATATTTAGCAACAGCGACGCATTAATAACTTTATTTTTCTCTTGATATCACTTACTTCCAAGTTTCAATACACTAAGAGTAGTTCTCCAAAATTCTCATGAGCTATAGTCTCATGAGGTATACTACACTGTCACAAAGTTGTTTTAATTTTTGGGTGAATGAGGATTCGTTTTTGGTAGGTGTTGAGGGTGGATTTTGTTATCTTAAGAGGACTCAATAATTCGGTTTATATGAGTTGAATGGGACTTGACGTAATAATGCAGTGTAGTACCACCATTGATTTCATTGACGTAGTCGACAGATATTCTTCACTAATTTTATTGAAGACTAGAGTAAATCTTAGAAATATCTAAGATAATTGAAGTTATTCATCTTATCCTTATCCCTTTTTAGTAGCAAGAGAAAACAGGTACAGGACATTAACAACCCATTACATTAAAGAACTTAGAATAAAACTATTATTATCTTAATTAACTCCAAGGAGAAATCAAATCCCTTGCCTTTTCATGATAAAATATGTTAATTTGAGTATCATATTTAGTTGCATTATCCTTTAAGGTGTCACAGACTCAAATCATGTGGTTATTGAATCGAAAGTATGGTAAGGATTCTAACGCTACATAATTACATATTTTATATTCCTTTTAGACCAATATCAAAGTATACGTCAGGTTAAGTCATCTATCAAATGCCATTTTAATAAAAGTAAACTATCATTCACACGTTAAATGAAGTGATTATTGATAATCAGTTGAGACAAAGTGTCTATTTAATAACTAGTTTGCATTCATTTTAATTTAATGTTTGCTCTCTGAATTTCTGCAATTTTGTTTCTCTGGTAGGCAATTTTGTTTCTCTAATCACCAACGGCGCACCCATTTCCCTCTAGGCTCAGGTCAGTTTCTTTACATAATTTTTTTCTAGTTGCATTCGTTTTTATTTTTATATCAAACCCCTAATCACATACTTAAGAAACAGGGTATTAAACCATTATGTCAATCACATTAGTTTAAAAAAACTATCATTTACAGATACATAAAATTTATGAGTTGTTACACTAGACTCTGTTTTTCATATATAAATTGTACCAATAGACTTTTCTTTTAAAAGTTTCAAATAAAAACAAAGTCTATTGTAACAACTTATAAATTTTGTGTATTTATAAATGGTAATTTTTTTAGTAATAGAAATTGAGTCTTTTAAATATATTTTCATGTTCTCACCCTCAACATATATATAGCATTACCGTTACCCAAGCTTGACTCAGTAGCATATATATATGGCATTTTTATTATGATTAATATCTATCATGGACATGAATCATTATTCATATTGAGTAAATAAAAATTCAGCGACAATAACATGACAATTAAACCTGAAGCATATAAATTAAACTATTATAATTAAACATCTCATACTGTGCTTCACATTAATTAAACTAGTTGTACATACTTCGCATACTGCATAATTCACCTAAACACACTAGAAGCATGTGAATTAAACAAATATTACATACCAAGTAGTTCCACATATTGTCCATGTAATCCTATTAACAAAAAGGTCATTACTTTTCCCATAAAATTGATTCATCTATGGTTAGAGGTTGGCAAATGCTGTAACATATAACCAAAAAAACTGAACCAAAACCAACATTAGTTGCTGCCATATGATCATGGCACGGGTTTGGCTAACAATGGTCTCTGTTACAAAACCTTTTTGTAACATTAGCATTTCTTCTTATTATCTAAACACAATATGTGATGTGAGTATCCAGGAACCAATATAGCTGTTGCTTAATTTAATTCAAAGGTTGTATATGCATAATCTTTTACCTACCGCTCTTATCTGAACATTTATAATCAGGCAATGGTCAAACAAAATTTGTAAATGTTTTTTGAAGTTAGGTTTGCTTATAGTGACTAGTATTTTGACTTGAGTGGAGGACAATTTTACATGCCAAAAATAGGAATTTGAATGAAGTTTTGATGTGTATACTAATGTATTTATGTGCTCTCCAAAACATGAATATGTAATTGATTATCCCATTAATGTAGTTGTGGTTTCAAGTGGTTCATTTTTGTTTACGTTGTTACTTATCAGTTGCTGTTGGTGCTTTGATTTGTATCATCATGTGATTTTCTTAAAAATATTTGAGTTCTTTAGGATAATTGTTGTTGGTATTTACTTTTGTCAAAGAATAACTGATTTTTCCGAAGGAACAAACCATGTTTTTCCAAACTCAAATACCAATTACATCATATACTATATGCTATTATTATTTTTACTCAACTTATTTTTCTATCAGTTCCTTAACTATCACATCTTTTTTTATTCTTTTTATCTCCTCCTCAACTACTAAACACCAGAAATAATTAGTGTACACTTATCATTTTTGTGTCTAGAAAAAAAACTCCCTTCATAGAAGTATAACATAAAATTGAGTAAATTCTTCTAGTAGTTAACAGTCGGGGTTTTGAAAATCTGCGACCAATCTGAATTAATTTCTATATATTTTCATAAAATTAATACATTGAATACGATTCTCAAAAGTATAAAATAACAATACAAATTAATAGAAAACATATATTAAAACAAGTATTTTATGAAGTTTGAGATTAATTTTTTTTTTAAATGTCCTGAGGCAATATCAAAGATTGATTTCGCAATTATATTTCTTCACCTAATAGTTTAAGTTTTTATATGGTTTTAGTTCAACCCATGTTATTAAGTCATTTTAGGGTTCAAGGTTAAAGGACTTTTTGGATAAGAGTACATGTTAGAAATACAATTTAAAATCAAGACTAGTTAATAGTTTAGGCAATGGTTGTTAAAATCATGAATTAACACGTAGAATCGGACGATTCTACGATTCTAGGTGAAAAAGCGCGTTAAATTGGAAGTAGACTCGTTTTAGAGGTAGAATCGGAGGTAGAAACGGTGAAATCGGTAAAAACGCCCCGTTTCTATAGATTCTACCGATTTTATTAGTTTTTTTAACCCAAAAACGACCAAAACGATGTAGTTTTGGTCTGAAAATTTTAAAACCTAAAAATCCCTAATCCCCCTTCTATTTCGCGTCGTGTCTCTTCTCCATTGGGCTGTTCTGCCCCGTTCGTCTCTGCCTCTCCTCCGTTCTCCCGTCGTGGTTGGCGTTGCCTTGTCTCTGCCTCTCCTCTGTCCTCCCCCGTTCTCGTGGTGCGCGTGCTTCTGCGTCTGTTCTCGTGCGTGAGCTCTGCCACAGTGGTCACCTCTCCGCTGCTGGTTGCGTGACCGCGTCTGCCTCTACTATCCACCATGCTCCTCATGCGTCCTCCTCCTTCTCCCTCACGATATCATTTAGTGTTGCTGTTTGGGTTTAGAAATTATGTTGTTTGTTACTACATGTTGCTATTTGGGTTTAGGAATTTTGTTGTTGCTGCGTGTTGTTGTTTGGGTTTAGAAATTTTGTTGTTGCTGCGTGTTGCTGTTGGATAATCTGCTGTGCTGTTAGAAATTTAGTTGTTAGAAATTTGGATAATCTGCTGTTAGAAATTTGTTGTTAGACATTTAGTAAATTATTACACAATTAATCTGCAATTTTATGTTTTATTTTATGTCTAGGTATGCTATTTTTTTAATTAGAAGTAGAATCTTACGATTCTACCTAGAATCTCGATTCTACGAGTTGTTGGGGCCTCCACGATTCTAGGTAGAATCTCGATTTTGACAACCTTGGTTCAAGCACTTAGCACTTGATTTGGATCCTTTGATGGCTCTTCTCTCTCTTTATCTTTGTTTTTAATATTTTTTACCGTCAAGTTAAATCCACAAAAGTCTAAGCATGATCAGCTTGGTTTCAACACCTAACTACAAATCTGAATTAAAAGAGTGACCTTTTTTCTCTTTACCTATCTTGGATCAGATTTTAATGGTTTACCAACTTTATAATCATTCATGGTTATTATATCATGTTTGAGATTCAATTTAAAATTAAAGTATAGTATAACTCCACAGTGTCCTTAATTAAAAAATTATTTTTTACCTCAGTTTCAAATCAACGAACCATATTGTTTATTCTTTTTGATGAATCATTGATTTTTGACTAAACCATATTGTTTACCTCAGCTTCATAAATGTATATCTTAGTAGATTTGATGAAGTTCACTTTAGAACATATACACATATATGTATGTTTGTGTGTATTGTGTAACATGTCTCATTGGTTGTATTTAATTTGGTTAGAAGTATAGTTTGACGTTTTCCTCTGCTTTCTCTTGTTTCAGATTTCAGAGTCGTGGCTCCCTCTCCGTGGCTTCTATTTCTGGTGGTCTCTCGGATTTCAGAGTTCCTTCTCCCTTTCTCGTCTGTCTTGTCTCCGGTTAGGTCAGTTCTCTCACTTGATTTTTCTTCCTTGTTGCATTCATAAGGAAAATTATTTGGAGATTGCATGTTGTTTGGAGACTATCCACTTTGTTTAGTCTTTATCTCTTGTTAGGAGGATTGTTAATAAAATTGTTGATTGGCTAGCTAAGTTTGTTTCTGAGGTGAAAGGTTCCACATCAACGTTGAATTTAATTTCTTGAACTTGTAGTACCTTGATTGTGTCACTTCTCACTTTCCCATCTTGATAATTATAATGGTCGCATGCAAATGGTAGGCCTAGAATAATTAAGACAAGTATCCCCTTAAATAATCCATAATGTATATATTGAACTGTACTGGGATGTTTTTCTATGTGTAACAGAGCCTGATTATAAATTTTGAACTGTCTAGTTTATAGGGGAGACTTTGCCAAAATGTTGGTAGGGTCCCCGTGTCAATAGACCGTGTGTGTACCTAATAGGTTCCCGTTCAAGACCCAACACAACGGGGAGCATACATTCGTGTTGTGTTTGATCTTGAATTGTCCCGGTTAGACAGTTTAGGTTGAATATTTAACCAGTAGGGCGTAACCTATACATATTCTTGTTTGTGTGAAACTTGTGTTGTTGATGTGCAATTGGATTCTGGTTTGTGCATTTCGTGTATGTCTCTGGGTGCATGTCTATGTTGGGTGTTTCGACCCCTACGTACCTCTGTGTACACGGGGACCAATGCGAAATGTTGCCGAAATTTTGATTGAACGTCAACAATGAACTTCACACAAACATACAAATGGGTTACAGATGGTTACATTTTCATTCTGAATGGGATAGGACCCCACCTACTTACAACATCAAAGAGGTAGAGAGTGATTCACGAACGATAGTTAAGTCTTGTTTAATTAAACTCACAAATCCTATTATCGTTAGATATCGTGAATGGAGGTCTTGGCACATTGATGATGTATGTACAACCGTTTGGATCGTAATCGGTGAGTCACTGAAGAGTTTTTGTTGGGGTTGTGTGAGTTCATTCCATTCGCAATGACCAACACCCCTAAGTTTGAAGTGACCTGGAAGATCCGTTGTCCTTGCTCTAAGTACGGATGCATGAATTTTGAATACGCAGATGACGTCATGTGTCACTTACAGGAGAAGGGATTCATGAAAAGATATTATTGGTGGTACAACCATTGTGAGCAGTTACCTCCCACGGCACCGAGCGTACCTGTGCAAGCATCTTATTTTGAAGCAGGGGCAACAGGGATAACTACAACAACATGAAGCAGATGGTGATGGACCATGTTGGACCTTCTGTTGGATGTGTTCTACAACATGATGACGAAGCTGGGGATCAGAATGAGGGTGTAGAGGAGAATCCTAATCCGGATGTTAAGAGATTTTATGATTTGTTGGCGGCAGCGTAGACCTCGTTATGGGACGGCTGTAAGAGTCATACCGAATTATCTGCCTCCCTAACTGCTTTAAGTATAAAGGTAGACTATAATCTCTCAGGTGGCTATCTTAATAGAATGGTGGATTTGATGAGGTCCACAATGCCAAACAGAAACAGAATGTCATAAAACTTGTATTACACCAAGAAAAGTATGTTGAATCTGGGGTTAGGATGTGTGAAGATAGAGTGTTGTGTTGACGGGTGTATGTTGTTCCGGAACGAGTTCGCGGACAAGTGTGTAGACAAATGTGTTTACTATAGCAAGGATCACTACAAAACCGTCAAGAGAAGAAGGAAGGTAACTAGAACGACAAGGAAGAAAATATGGTATTTTTTGATTACTCCACGGCTTTAACGTTTATACGCCTTCTTGTTGACGACAAAACACATGCGATGGTATGCTCTAAACCGAACACAGGAGGGTCTTTTGTGTCATCCGTCTGATGAGAAAGCATGGAAGTATTTGGATAGGCTTTACCCAGACTTTTCACATGAGCCGTGCAATGTACGGCTAGGCCTATGTACTGACGGGTTCAAACCGTTTGGTCAATACGGAAGAGCGTACTCTTGTTGGCCAATGATACTGACCCCGTACAATCAGCCTCCTAAGATATGTATGAAGAGGGAAGTGATGTTTCTATCCATACTGGTCCCAGGACCCAAAAATCCAAAGGCGAAATAGACGTCTGAATTATGGGATGTTGGGGTGATGATTTACGATGCATCCTTAAAAACAATTTCATGATGAGGGCTGTTTTGATGTGGACCATTAATGACTTCCCTGCGTATGGTATGCTTTCTGGATGGTCAACGTTTGGGAAACTTGCTTGCCCTATATGCATAGAATATACTGGGGGGAATCACTCCCCTTTAGTGGGAAGACGAGTTATTTTGACTGCCATCGCAAATTTCTACCGTTGGATCACCCTTACAGGAGATCAAGAACTGCTTTTAAGAAAAACAAGGTCATCAATGAACCTTTATCCCGTAGATTATCTAGTCCACAAGTATGGCAGAGAGTATTTGAGTATCCTTACATCCGAGATAAGAATGTTAAGGAGTTTGCGGGTTACAGGAAGGAGCATCATTGGGTGAAGCAAAGTATATTATGGGATATACCATATTGGAAAGACCTGTTGTTAAGACACAACATATATTTCATGCATACTGAACAAAATGTCTTCATGAACATATTTGACATTGTGATGGACATCAAAGGCAAAGCAAAGGACAATGAGAAAAGTCAATTAGACGTTGCAAGTTTATGTTCAAGAAAGGATCTGGAGTTGACGGATGCGGGACGTGGCAAAATGTTTAAACTGCAAGCGAAATATGCATTAACAAAAGCTCAATGGATGGCTATCTGTGTGTGGGTGAATGGGTTAATCATGCCTGACAGGTTTGCTTCGAATTTGAGTAGGTGTGTCGACCTAAAGGAGGGCAGACTGTTCGGCGTGAAAAGTCATGATTGTCATGTGTTTATGCAACGACTACTACCATACGCATTTCATGCCTTACCGAAACCCATTTGGAAACCATTGGTTGAGTTGAGTCATTTTTTAAAGAGTTGATAGCAACAGTCTTAACAGAGGAGACTCTTCTGAGGATGGAGGAAAGAATTCCGGTGTTGATTTGAAAGCTGAAGCAGATTTCCCCGTAGTTTTTTTGATTCTATGGAGCACCTGCCAATTCATCTATCATACGAGGCTAGGGTTGGTGGTCCCGTCCAGTATAATTGGATGTATCCGTTTGAAAGGTTAGACGCTAAAACAAGTTCACTTCCATTAATTCAATTTCTTGCAAAAATTAATTTGAACGTAACTCAATAATTCTTTATGTTTCACTAGATTCCTGCGTTCTATAAAAGACAAAGTGTTAAACAAGGCATGCGTTGAGGCGTCGATTTATGAGGCATACTTAGTGGAAGAAATGACCACTTTTGCTTCATTCTACTTTTCGACGGAGAGAGCAACAAGAATGAATAGAATCCCCCACAACCTTACAGTGGCACCAAACTCTGGTGTGGACGAACAAACCTGAATATTTAACTATCCCAGTCGTCCCTGGGGCAAGGTTATAGAATGTTACATTGATGAGAAACATCGAAAGGCGGCTCACTTGTACATCCTTTTAAACTGTGAGGAAGTTGAACCATACCTCGAGTAAGTCACCTACTTTTACATTTTTTCCAACTTTACTTCCATAGGGTTTTCGTGTAGTTAAACTTTTGTTCTTTAAATAGTATATATGCAGATATACTTAGGCAACAGCAAAATGACATAACTGACGACCAAATCTGCAGTGAGGTATCATCCAAGTTTGTCGACTGGTTTGCACAACACGTAAGGCCATACATTATATGTTTTTTTAAGTTGTATAGTTATGTACATTCTAACATAATGCATAATGTTATGCTTTGAATATATTCAAGATCCAAACAACCAAATTGAAGACTTTTTACTCTAAGCTCTTTCTTAGGGGCCTGTGAAAACTGTTAACAAATGGCCAATTTACTTCGTAAACGACTATAAGTTTAACGTTTTCCAATGGAGTGAAGGAATGTGAACACATAACTTTGGGGTTTGTGTAAAAGGCACAACTAGACTTAGAGGAGGACTTCTACGGTGTGTTAAAAGAGATCATTAAGTTTCTTTAGTGGGTACAAAAGTCGACAACCATTATGGATTGGTTGAGGTGAAAAAAACTGGTAGATATAAAGGGTTTGATCCCTTCATCTTTGCCCAGCAAGCTGAGCAGGTTTATTACTAAGAATTCCCCGGAGGGCACCAGGACTGGTATGTAGTCATCAAAGCCAAGGCTCGTAGTCAGATCACTGATAACGTTTTCGATGAGGTTGAAGATGCTTATCATCTAGCTCCGAGCAACCTCCACGACAGTTACTCAGTGTTGAATATTGATCCAGTCATATTGGATGAGACACTTGCGGTCTCAGGCGGTGAACACATTGACACATAAGCTGTCTTGTCCTTAAAATAGTCTAGGGCCAATTTAGACAATGATAACACGTCTGAAACTAATTCTGAGAATCACGCTGACACTGAAGGGGACTTCCAAACTGAAACAGACACAGAGTATGTAATTGTATATAAATTTATGTATGTATATATATATATATGTTATTGTTAACAAATTGTTTAATGCTTACATTGTTTCATTGACAGATGACTGGACGTAGAGGACGCTTTGGTCGGGGTGGTGGTAGGCACTCCCCAGTTACACGGCTGGGTACCCCTACCTCACAGAGGGAGACCACATCGACCGATGACACTGCATACGTGACACCCTCACCGACCATTCCGGGTGATACTGCAGCCACTTCCACCACCTTGGACGGTGCACAGCCTCAGTAGTAGCAGGAGGAGTAGTTCCACGAGGCGACCCCTTCTATAGCATCTGACCTCCTTCCCACTATGGTCCTATTATCGGACGCTGACGAGTAAGTAAACAATAAATTTCCCTTACTTTACGTGTTTTTGTACTCATTTGTATGTTGATAACATTGCTATTACAATAGTTGAGATTGATATATGATTCATGTTTGTCAGTGGAGAGCAAAGCTCACTAGGTACTTCTGTGTGTGATTTATGCTTATGTTATCTATAATGTTTTTGTCGTCATAATTGTTGCTTGTTAGTGGAGAGCAAAACTCACTAGGGTTTAGGGTTTGTGTGCTGATAACATAACTACTGCAGGTTTATTGTTGTTTCTTTACATTAAATTGTACTGGATGCTTTCTGTGTGTAATAGGGTTTTCGTAAAAATTTGGAAATGTCTAGTTTATAGGGGAGACTCTTCTAAAATTTTGGTGCCCTCCCAAGGTTTGTTTGTTTGATTCAATCTATTGTTAATTAATTGTTCAATTGTTTGAACTACAGTTATGCTGATAATATTCACAATACGAGGGCGATTACTAGGATTTTGAAGGCCCAGTAGGATGGTCCTTACATCTCTTGGACGGATGCTGGTAAGACTATCCAAGATAGATGGTTTGACACTTTATCGGTGAGTGTAGCACAATTCTAATTTCATTTAACTTTTATTGTTGAACATTACTTACATTTTTAATTTGGAATTGCATTTTAATTTACAGGGTGGCTTTCGGTGGGAGGAGGGTATGACTGATGAGATTAGGAGGATCTTTACCTTAAAGACCTCCAAAATCATCAAGAGTACCCTCTGGAAGGTGTAGGCGAAGACGGAGCGCCCCCGCTGGATCCTCGAGCCCTACTGGTATGGCATGCTGCAGAAGTGGGGAGGTGTCTTATTCCAGCAGGCTAGTGCTCGGAACAAGGCAAACAAGCAAGTTGATGTTGGAGCCTCCGTCTACACTGGAGGCTCCATCTCAGTTATTAAGCACAAAAGGAGATTTGTAAGTACATTTTCTTAAATATGTTTATTATTACAATGAATTCAAAGCTTTTTCATTAACAATAATATGTTGTAAATTGCAGGAGCAGAAGAAGCATCACGAGCCTTCATTATTCGAGGTGATGCAAATCACCAAGAAGAACAAGGCTGGTAACTGGGTTAACTAGAAGACCACCGACATGGCGGTACTTTATCTAAACTTATAACTGTTTTCAAATTTTTGTATACATTAACATTTACTAACGTATTTGATTTTTCTAAACATATGCAGGAGGTGTATTAGGCCATGCGGGTTGAGAAAGAGGCTGAGCTGGCCTTTTAGACTCCTGACAGGGAGACACCTCCTACCTTTTCATTTACTGATGACAATGCCGTCTATTTAGAGGCTATCAGAGGTTTCAACAAGAAGGGGATAATGTTTAGCCTCGGTGGGGTTAGCACCCAAATAGCCAGGACTGGGAAGGCCCCTACCTCTTCCTCTACATTGTCAGCAGATGTTGTTCAGGTTATTAAGAACTTGAACAACAAACTCGCAGAGAAGCACTGACAGAGACAGCTGGCGGACGAGCGAGCTGAGCAAGAGGCTCTAGTCCGCTAGTTGATGGAGCAGTTACCGACTAGACCTAGCGACAGAGCCTCTGCTTCCCGACCACCACCCCAGGATCCCCCCAGTTGATGAACTTTTTCTTGATTATTTTTTTTAGTGTTACACATTTTTGTATTTATTCTATTTTTTATTGTTTGAGTTGTAAATAATATGATGATTTACTATATTTTATATTCGATTGTGTTTATTATCGATTGATGATGTTATATTTTTTCCTGTTTATTATGTGTCTATATATACACTATTAACTAATGAACATATAAAAAAAATTATCATATATTTTACTCTTATAAAACTATTTAATGAAACTTTATAAAATAACCTTAAATCATAAAATTTTATAAAAAGAATTAAAAAAATAGTTTTTAACATTAGCGATGGATAATAGTTCGTCACTAATTTGTAAATACGTTAGTGACAGTAAACAATGGTCATCAGTTTATTGACGAAGGAATTTCGTCGCTAACTTTGGTACCTGTTCAATTACGACTCAACGAAGGAGTGGTCCCTCATTAGCTACGCCAGTGTCTCTGTCGCTAATGTTGGTCCCAATTAGGCTACAAGGGTATTCCGTCGCTAATGTTGTCCCTATTCAACTACCATACAACGACGGAATAAAGTGGACCCTATTTAGTTACGAAGAGTCTCCTCGCTAACTAGGTGTTGTCAGCTACGATGTTAGCGGCGGTGTTTTAGAAAAAGTAGCTATGGAAGTAGCGACGGTGACAATTAACTTAGCAACGGACGTAGTGCCCATCACTAACTTAGCGACGGACGTCAGAGATTTGGGGACCAACAGTTAACGACGGCGGCACGCCGTCACTAAGTTAGCCACGGTCTTCAAGTCCATCGCTGAGATGTTAGCCATCAAGATTGGAGCGACGGGATACGTTTGTAGTAGATTCCGTCGCTAATACATGTAGCGACAGAGTTATATCTCTTAGCGATGGGCTTCTTTTGTCGTTAACACATCTTTTTTTGGTAGTGTTTCCAAAGAAATCATACTGCACTTTTGTGGTAAAACTATTTGGATTGATTTGTCGGAACGTTTCAACAGCAAAACAAACCTTGTATTTTCCAGCTCTAGTGAGATCACATGAGTTTACAATAAGGTTCTATGATGGTTAGCTAATATTTCACTAAATTGAAGTCAATTTGGGAACAACGTTGAGACTTGGAGAAAGAGAATGTGGGAAACTATGGGAACAGAAAAATAGAGAAGAAGAAAATGGCAACTGAATTTCATTCATTCGAAAAGATTAATGGCAAAAGGGAATGATACAATTATTTATAGGAAATTGAAGACTTAACAACTAACAAACCTTTATATTCCTAATATCCCCCCTCAAACCAATAAAAGGGTATCAACTATTGGTTTGAAACTCTAAAAATAACAACCAAATACCATGTGATTACAAAATTATCAACAAGCCACAATTGTTGCTTCAATATCACCTGTGAGCCTAACCATGTCACTATACACATTGTTAGGCTCAAACCAGATCTGAGAATGGGTTTTAGGGTCCATTCAAAACCAAATATAGAAACCATGTGTATAATCCCCTGCTCTTTCATGGGGTAAGCTAGAAAGCTAGAGCTGCAGCTTATCCTTCAACAACTCTTCAAGAAGCCAGTTAATAGTACTAGATGATGTTTCGTTGCCATCTAGAAGAGCGTCTATAACATGGCTCCATGAACCATCATTTTCTTTCTGTTCTATTAGAAAATGAGCATAGGCATCAATCACAGTGGTATAAGTAATAGCATTTGGCAAAACTCCTTTGCTTGGCATAGTATCCATGACTGTAGCCCTTTCTTCATCGAGAAACCCAACTCTCCATAAACTCATTGTAAGTAACAAAATCAACAGGGCAATTGTTATCCTCTATTTCCTTCAAGACATTCAAGGCCTCAGTGTATATTCCAGCCTTGCGAAAAACCTGCAGTATAACATTGTATGTAACAGTTCCTGGTTTATACCCACTCAATTTTAATTCAGCAAAAGAATTCCTTGCTTCATCTAGCATACCCTCTCTCCCATAAGAAGATATCACAGTGCTATAAATAAACTCATCAAATTGTAGCCCTTTACTCCTCATCTCATCCAATAGGTCCAAGATTCTATTCCAAGACCTACCTATTTTTCCATAAACATTAAGCATATTATTGTAAGTGACCAAAGTTGGACCAATAACAAACTCCTTCATCTTCTCAAAGATATAAATAACTTGATTATACTTTCCTGAGTGACCATAGGCATGAAGAATAGTGGTGTAAGCTCTCACATCGAGCGAGTACTCTTCAACAGGAATTAAATTAAACAACTTTGATTCAATCAAATGCCACGACTCTCTCCCTAATATTCTAACCATAATCGAATGTATGACTTGTTCAAGAACTTGAGCACTAACAACAAAAACCACAACTAGTGAGGCCTTTTATCAAACAATTGATGAGTGACCATTTCTTCTCAAAATTTCTCAGCAACTACAACATAGCCCTTGATGACTTGATTAACCAACTACTTTGCCGACTTAATTTGGTCAAGAGTCGATCAACTTTTAATGTTCTCTTTATTGATGTGTCACCTGGGGGAAGATGTAGAGGTATTACCTAAATTCGTGGACCAGTCGAAGCATGCATGCTTTTCATTGTTTCTCCACCTTTACCAATTATAAGACCAACCTTATTGTTAAGGATTTTCATAACAAATTAATTAGACTTGAGCTGTCAAGTGAGTCTTCGAGAGACAATGCCAGAACCCCCGGTTTCAGCCTCTGCTAGAACTTCGTTAATGAGTTTCTCAATAGAGGCAACGACATTGGAAATCACCTCTCTAAACTTAGAATCGATTTGGTTCCTACACTGGTCACCTATTCAATTGTAGCAATTCCAAGTCTCGCGCATTGTATCTATTTTCGCCGGCACATTGGGCTGTGTCAATGACTCCACTGTCTCCAGCGCAGACAGGTTTTCTTCTTCCTCCATGTCTGAACCGAAATTTCTAAACATGAATGGACATTTGCAGGCTTCTATTTTGATGTGGGTTCCTTGGACTTGTTCAAGCTAATTTTGAGAGAATTGAACTTCTTCTCAAGTTTGGTTAGCCTCCATAGATGAGAAATTATGGAATGCATAAGGAGAAACGAAGGGGATCGTATATGGTTTCTTGTAGGGATAGAACTGAGAATGGATCATTTCTCTCCTCAAAGGAGAGCTTTGATACCATGTTGAAACTTGGAGAAAAAGAAGGTGGGAAAAGAAGGTGGGAAACCTCAGGATGAGAAAAACAGAGAAGAAGAAAATGGTAACTGAATTTCATTCATTCGAAAAGATTAATAGCAAAAGGGAATGATACAATTATTTATACAAAATTGAAGACTTAACAACTAACAAACCTCTATATTCCTAATAAACAACTCGGTGAATATCGCGTGATCTCAATAATTCAAATTACGGTTGAATTTGTTAGAATTCTAGATATCATAAATAGGTTGAGTCTTGTGATAGCATTGTTCATAACTGTTTATTCGTCTAAGATGTGATACCAAGGATATAACTTATCTTTTAGTTAAATCATGAACACAAAACTAACAAGGAAATTATTTTTGGTAAAATTAGAGATTAGGATTCTTGAAGGCTTAATATTTATATAACTCTATTATGATTAGATAAGAGCATAACTAAATAATTAAATATTAGAATGATTTAAGATAAATTAATACAATATTAAACACCTTCAAAATATCTGAAAAATCAATGAGGACTAACTCAATGACACAAACTTAGTTCCTAGTGAGGAAAAAAAATATCTTTGGAAAAAGCTAATCGGTTATTAATGTTAACTAATTAAATAATAAAATAATTGGAAACATTTTTAAATATTGATAAATATCTTTGTAAGATAAGATTTAACTCATAAAAATAGTCATTAACCCTTTTAAAATCAAAATCTTAGAAAAAAAAAACATAAATTAAAGAATTTGCATTAGAAATCAATATTTCAATCCAATCTCATAGCTTCTTACTTATTTACAGGTGAATGCTATGGTGGAACTGATTTTTTTGGGTGTATGGTAAACCCACTGAAAGTTACCTATTATAATAGGTCATATTATACTTTTTGTATTCAAATAATTTACCTATAACTTGTATATATTATAGATAGGCACATATGGGTCAATTATTAAATATTAAAAGATTAGATTAAATAAATTTTAGTTAATATAAAACTGTTAACTTACTAAAAAATTAATCTGAAATAATAACTAATTATAAACTTCATTTTATATGACTAAATTGCACCCTATTCTTAACTAACACTAAAAATCCTATTTTTCCTTTCAGAGAGGCCATCTCCTTCTTGTTCATCCTCCTTGTTGAAAGAGACTAAATTTCCTATGTTGGCACAATCAAAACCCCGCCCCCCTTGATGGCATAATCGAAACTGTGCTTCTTCATTGTGAAACCTTGTTCATTCTTCTTCTTTGGGTTCTGTCAGGAACGTCTTATTCATTCTTCTTCTTCGGGAACTTCATAGTCGTCTTGTTCCTCCTCCTTCTTCGGGCTCTGTCGTAGTCGTCCTCTTCATCCTCCTTCTTCGGCCTCTGCTGTAGTTATTTTTTTGTGAAATTTTTTGAAAGCCATCTTTCTGATCTGGTGATATGTCATGTTCGTTGGGCCAAGTTCCTAGCTGATATTGTTGTCTTTGAAAATCGTATGGTATCTCTTCCTTGGCTCAAGCTCTTAGCCGTGTTCTGTTTCTTGGGTTTACATTTGCAATTTTTCCTCTTTGAAACCCTAAATGGTGTACATCTATTCGTTTTTTGTAGCTTTTATGATGGAACCTGTAGAAAACTATTTTGAGGTATAAGATGAAAACTCTCTTGACGAGGAGTTTGAAGCTTCAAGAGAAATGCAAGATGGAAATTTGAACGAAGTGCAGCTTTCAATTCCGATGGAGGAGGAGATTAAAAATTCAATGGAGGTACAGGAAATTCTTACTCTGGCTGATTAGTTGAATCTATTTTGCTGATTATCACCACAGACCCATTTTTGTATTGATGCAACATAGTTACAAATGATGTCAATTTTCCAAAGAATAATACCTTGGTTGGTTGAAGGTTTTATAATGGATACACAAATTTGAATTTCGTAAAGAAATTTTCTTTCTTTAACTTGACTGTAATACCCGTATACCAAAAGAAAAAAGAAAAAATAGGATGTAGTTATAACAAAGAGTATTTGATTATGATGCATTCTAAGAGTTTGATAAATTGTACCTATGAATTCCAAATATATGAAGTTAAGCATTTGCTATCTTTAGATGGTGAAATAGGTTGAATATTTACATAATGGGTATGAACCATAAACACTTACATTTGATATAAACATTCCTTAACAACATTAGGGTGGAGACCGGTGAGGTGTGACAGCGATTTGGTGGTAAAAGTTTACAATTGTATCAATTAACAGTGTGGAGATCAAATCTAATCAAGTTAAAAATATAACGATCCTCATTTAGATAATTTTTTTAAATGAGTAATTAATTTTAAAATTTTAAAAGGGCTAATCCAAAGTAAACTTCATTTACAAACTAAGAACTCTTGTTGATACATTCTGCTACTGCACAATAACAGCATTCCAAATCCAAAAATAAATAACCTACCAAAAATTAGTCAAACCGATTCAACAAACCCCATTTTGTCAATTACTTTGGAAATTAAATCACCAAGATTTTCACTATTTTATCACTGTTACACACTCACCACACATGCACACAAGAACACACAAAATCATACAGGGGAACATATGACAACAATTTTACAATAGTGATATCCACAAATGGTACATTATGCTTCCATTGCACAAATCTTTTACTGAACTTTGACTTCCATAAACTTTAGAGACTTTTAACATTGTTCAAGTGGTGGTTGTAAGTTGGCCATGGACAATAATTAAGAAGATGAAATAACATTTTAATTTGAATTTTGTCGAGGTTTTTCCTATTTATATATTTTTCCACAAATTAACTTTGATAATTAGTTATAAGAATAAAATTGTTGAAATGAAACAAGTTATATAACTGATATTGATTTTACATATCATTCGATAAAATTAAATTTTCATTGAACTAACAGACTTTTTTCCTATTAGTTCAACCTAAATTTAACTGACACAAATACTTACACGACTAATTTTAAAAGCATCTTGAATGTTTTCTCCAAAGGTCTATTTATAAACCCTACTTGGCCAAACAACCTATTAAGTTATTCCTATTAAAAACTGGAATAAGATAATACAACATATGAAAATCCCTTAATAAAGATAACAATGAATAATAACAAATGAAAGAAGTCAAAGAACACTGATTGTGAAATTAAAAATCCTTAATGCTTATTAGTAGAACTAATAATAACACAATTTACAACAGTGATATCCACAAATGATACAATTGTCAGTTCCAATAACTCTAGTAGACTAACTATATATAAAATTTGAGTAACAGGAACCAATCCTTTTCCATGGCCCAGCGTTTGGTGAAGGGGCAGTTTCCTTGTCCACCTACATATCATTACTTCATTAGTTAACCATGACAGAATAACGCTAGCCAACAAAAAATAATTAAGTCTTCTATATCCATGAACATAAAGACTATTTATACCTCTTCAAACTTCTCAAAGTTTTGAGTATCTAACTCATTGTTGACCTCGGGTATGAAGGCAGTTTTCATATGGTACAGTTTGTCCTATTCAATGCTTTTGAACTATGGATAAGCCTGGACACAAATGACCAACCATTTATTGGTTTCTAGGAAACTGTATCCCTAAGTAAGTTATAGAATTTAGAAAAGAACACACTACAACACCTTTATTTCATCAGCTCTTTTAGTACTAAGCCTCTGGTCAACATTACATAGGAGTCTATAAATAAGATGGTTTGGCTCTGCTGATAGGTTAGCTTCTTTAGGAAATTTTAAATGAGTTCTCCAATTTACTATCTACATATTGAAGGAGATAAAATAATATGACAACGAACTAGATAAAAAATCATAGAATAAAAAGTAACCATGGAAGCAATAATCATACAAAACAATGTATATAATATCTTAAGAATGAAAAAAATCTCTACATTAGGAATCCATCTCTTTTCCTTCTTAAACTAGTTCCTCAAATCAATTCTCAATAACTACAGGCCTTCTATCAAATTCAATAGTTCTAAGCCTTTCTGAACTTTAAGCAGTCTTGGATTAGTTTTTAACATAAAAGAGACAGCCACGGTTTCCCATTACATTCTTAGTTATGGTTATGTTTATCTAGATGATTAAACATTTCTACATGGAGGTACATTTTGGGAAAAACCTTGTCTAGAAGCAATGAGTTCACTTAATTGTACCAAGCTTTAATTGTACATGTTTTTTAAATGTTACCCTATATATGTTGTTCCGGTTTCATATGTTCCTAGTGGTTGATATAAAGGTGTAAATAGGTTGTAGTAACCTATGTTAATGTTTACCATTTAGCTTTGGTATAACACCCTAAATTTTAGGGGGAAAATTTTCACGAATTAATAAAAGAATAACCTGGATCCATAATAAAAAACACTCCCTTATATGAAGATAAGAGAGCTGGCCCCATGGCCAAGAAGAAAAGACAGGGAAGTCAAAGGAATCAAAACCATCTACACGGAAGCACCAAACAGCGCCTGAGCGAACCACACAACAACGTGCACTCGCTCAAGCGAGATTCAAATCCGCTTGAGCGAGACCGACCAACTCGCTCGGGCGAACCACCATTCGCTTAAGCGGAAACATAACAAAAGCCTTCCAACAACATACACTCGCTGGAGCGAAACCTTCATTCGCTGAAGCGAGAAGCCACTCGGCAGTCAATCACCCGGAAAACCGAGACATTCACTCACTCGGTAAACGACTTAGTCCACTAGGTATAAGTAATTCCAATTACTCGAGAACCATCCCAACAATTGTCTCACTCGGCAACCCATAACTCAGTCTCTCAATTCTATCCACCAAGTCAACATAAGGATCCACTCGGGAACTGAGGGTTATCCCACTCAGATTCTATCAACCCCTTACTCGGGATATCTTCCATTCAAACGCCACGTAGTATAACACAACCTCAATTCACTCGAAATACATTCATAAATTGTACACTCAGAATATAATCAATCTGAGTCATTACAACAACACTCCTCTTGGAAGAGGATCACTCGGATTCCACTCGGATTACACAAATCATTCCCCACCCGGGGTTCACCATATATTCTTCACTCAGAATCATTAGCTTAAAGTTATTCACTTGGAAAAGGCCACATATTCATCCTCACTCGGCTCGGCTCCCATAATAGCGTTTCACTCAGAATTCTTTACCTTAACATTATTCTATTCAACATTATTTATATTTCAGTAGGGAGAAGCATCAAATCAACATAAATCACTTATCTATATATGCTCTCTAAGTCCAAATCCGAGTACCAAAACAACAATGTACTTCCACCGATTCATATCTATATTATTAACATAACATATATATATATACACACGCATACACTCGGATTATTACTTTTATGCATTCCATTCACCAACACATTCAATCGGTATGCATATAATGCCATCACTTGAAGTATATATATTAACATGCACTCGGATCCCAATACATTTATTTCATATTCATGATTATGTTCATCCTCTTGGATTCTATACATATATATTTGAATTCGCTATACAACATTAATATTATGAGCCGGCCAAGGCTTTAGTACATCAAATGTACTCGGAATATAACATTATATATACAGCCTTATTGTAACCGCCCAACACTCGGGTTAAGGCCCTTATATCAATCCAAACCGACCTGCAAACACTGAAAAATGGTGTAGGGGTGAGCATTACATATTAAATGACAGATATTGGCTCGGATTAATCATAGAATCCACAATTCAATTATATACATATATCATCAATCAATTGACATGTACTGCCATTCAATATGAACAATCACAAACATCTTCCGATCGGGTTTCTTACCCATTTCACTCGGCTATAAAGCTCAACTCACTCAGTAACTATTATACTGATCCACTCGGATTTCACTCAACTCTGAGCCCTACTCAAAAAGTCTGCCTTAGCCCAGCTTAAGGACTTAACTACATTCACATGGATTTCATCATCTGATTGCCGATCGGTATATATATACATACTCCAAGCATTCCAGTGGCGAATCGGATGCATATGGTCACATTCACATTCACATTCACTCGGAGTTCAACTCCAATGCACTCGGCATTTGCCTTGGGTCCAACCCAAGGACTTTCATCAAGCGTCTCATTCACGCTTAGTGCCCTAGGCACTGCCCGAGTCCAACCCGGGTCTCATATCACATCAACACATTCAGTTTCATTAAACTCATATTCATCCGATTGCCCACTCGGTATTTAGCATTCAGCATAATATGCACTCGGCAATTCAACAATAATCAGATGACTCAGTAACTCATTACATTCATTCGGCATTCCAATGCCATCCACTCGGATTATCCTCTATTCACTCGGATTTATCCTTTACAGTAAGCATTTCTTGCTTTCCTCTATAAAGCCCACTCGGCATTCATCATAACAGTCCCCATTCATTCATTTATCACAAGCATAAGCATCAACAAGCATCACATGCATTCAAATGTACAACATACTCAGGGACAGATAGAGGATCACACAAAGAATACAACATTCATCATGTGCATCTCATACATCTCAACATAACATCATAAATAAACATCACACATCATATGAACGGGTATCATATATTAGATAAATAATAAGCATCAATAATCCGGGCTATTTACTCAACCACAGCATACCATACACATTAAAACACAACACAGTGACAATTTCACCCGGAAACCCGTCCAGAAATCCATGCATTTGAGATGCAAAGCCCCCTTTACCTGGATGAAGCTTCCAGGAGTCACATGGGCCACTCGGTCCAGCCATAGCAGCTTCTGCTTGGCATTCCAACGTAGGAAGAGCCAACAGCATCAATCCTCAGCCTTTCGCTCAAGCCACACATGCACTCGCTTGAGCGAAACGGGTCCAGTGACCATTTCTTCACTGGCTCGCTCAAGCGTGACCATTCTCGCTTGAGCAAGATACGTATAGAAGCTCATCAACACTCCATGCTCCACTCTGCTCACAGCCATGGAAGAATCCATGCTGTTTCACTCGAGCAGCAACCACCAAGGCTTAGCACAAAGCTGTCCCACACTCGAACAGCACCATCCATGTATGCCTTCTTCCTTACAACATCACTGCCTCACATAGTGGACCACCATCCACAAACCAAGGCACAACAGCCCATCAACGAAGATGAGGAAGAGAGGAAGAAGAAAAATAAGGATCACCAAGGAAAACAAAGGAGGAACCTGCACCTAGCCTCCAAGCACACAGCCACCATGCTGCCCTACATGGTTACACATAGCCACGCTGTCCACCATCACCATGCAGCTCCACTCAGGCTCAACACAGCGTTGAGTAGAGGAAGATGAAGATAAAGGAGACGAAGGAGACGAAGGAGAAGAAGAGTCTCCAGAGAGTTTTTTAGAGAGAAGGGAGAGCATTTCTCTCACCAGAACATGCACCAACGAGGAAAATGAAGAGAGTGAGGAGGAAGACCAAAGCTGAAGTCTTATCAACACACCTCCATCATCTCACTTCCCACTCAGCCCCATCATCACGCTGCTCTGCCACAGCTCCTCAAACAACCATCACTTCTTTATTTAATGCAAGTCCTATCAGCATTAAATGCTAACTCTCACAGCCATCATAGCACTCCACGTGGACAGGGAGAGAGAAAGGGAACCAGACCCAAATGACCACCAAAGCACAAGGGTCATTTACAAGCTTTAATATTATTATTATTCCTTAATTAATCTAATTAGCCATCAAATAAACCAATCAAAATCCTTAACCAACCATTAACTCAATTAATTCCATCAATCCATAACCTTAGTTTGTATTTTGTAATTATTCAAAAATCTGGGATGTTACATTTGGTCTGTGAGAGCACGAAATAATGTTTTGAAGGTTTATGTGAGCTGCCATCATGCATCGGGAAAATTCATGAATATAGAAATACTTCTGGTTATAAGTTAGAAATTGTATAATTGTCATTAATGGTTTGCTGTTGCTAGTGTTGCTTAGGTTGGATTATGTTACCGCCCGTCCTTGCTTAATGTGGGAACATCATTTGAATAGAGGAAAGCTGTTAAAATTAACTAGCATACAAAATACGTAGATTATTGGACCTTTTTGCTAAGTTTGTTATGGTTAATTGATATACAATTTCTTTAGGTGTTACAGGGACTGGATTCAATATCTGTTAACAGCGATGAGGATAATTCCAATAAGGGGGAGTTTGGTGTTGGAGTCATTGATATTGGAGGGTTGTTTGACTTCACCAAAATTGATTGGAAGAATGTGTGTAAGGACACTGTGCAAATGTATTGTTTTCCAAATATTGAGATCGTATTTTCTTTTTATAATTGGTACGAGAGGTGTAAGGGATTTGCTGCACGACAAAGCAAGTTACAACGAAATAAGCATGGTGAAGTAGTTATGCAGACCTTTGTTTGTAACAAGGAGGGCTTTAGGCAAGGGAAACATTTGAATAGGGTTGGCTGATTGCGAGAGGCCAAACCCGAGACAAGGTGTGGATGCGAGGCTAAAAT
Source organism: Clitoria ternatea (assembly GCA_037962975.1). Taxonomy (NCBI): domain Eukaryota; kingdom Viridiplantae; phylum Streptophyta; class Magnoliopsida; order Fabales; family Fabaceae; genus Clitoria; species Clitoria ternatea. The sequence goes on from CM075671.1 coordinate 55,871,260, forward strand.
GCAAGTCCGGATCAACTCCAACACGTTGAAATGGGAAGTTACACATTTCCAGGATGTTCACAATCATGACATGTTAAATGAGAAGTTTCATGGTATGCTTGCACCGCATCGAGGAATGACTGAGGAAGCCATTCTAAAAATGAATGTCATGAGGTCAGCTGGGAATAAGGACACTGAATATTTATTGCTCTTTCAGTAACGAATGTGATGGATTTGAAAATGTAGGATTCCTTAAGAAGGACATGTATAATAGAATTGACAAACAAAGGAAACTGGAGAACAATGATGCTTGTGCTGTTATTGCTTATATGAGACAATTATCTATGGCCAGCAAAGATTTTTTTGTCTGTCATACAGTGGATGAGGAGGGTCGGCTTCAAAACCTGTTCTGGTGTGATGGGTTGAGTCGATTGGATTATGCCGTTTTCGGGGATGTCCTCGCATTTGATGCTACTTACGGTAAAAATAAGTATTATTGTCCTTTGGTGGTTTTCTCCGGTGTTAATCATCATAACTCCACCACAGTCTTTGCCTTTACTGTGATTACGGATGAAAGTGCAGACACTTACGTCTGGTTGTTGGAACAGTTTCTTATAGCAATGAAAGGTAAACAACCAGTGTCAGTTATCACTGATGGATGCAAGTCAATGAGGAAAGCAATACGCACTGTCCTACCATATTCACATCACCGGTTATATGCTTGGCATCTCATTCGAAATGCAACAAGTAATATCAAAAAGGCCAAATTTACCGCTGAATTTAAGAAATATATGTTTGGGGATTGTCCAATCGGTGAGTTTAAAAAAAGATGGTTTAGCTTGGCTGCTAGGTTTGGTGTAGAGAATCATAATTGGATTGTTAAGATGTATGAGAAGAGAGAGATGTGGTGCAATTCATTTATGAGAGGAAGGTTTTTTGGGGGTTTTTGAACTACTTCAAGATGTGAAGGTATGCATTCCCAAATTGGGAAATTTATGAAATCTCGGTATAATTTGCATGAATTTGTTGAGCACTTGCATCGTCTGTTGAAAGTAATGAGGTTTAAGGAAAGGGAGGCTGATTTTATGTCTATTAATAGGCAACCTGTGTTGCAAACTAATTTTCGTCAACTAGAGAGATTTGCATCAGAGGTGTACACTCGTAAGCTGTTTATGAAGTTTAGGGTGATCATTGGCCATGGATGTCAATTGGAGGTGATAAATTGTAAATACACTCAATGTTATGTGATGTACGTGGTTTGTAGGCAAGATGTTAACTCCAGGAGGCGCCATGTTTTGTTTGATCCGTCTACAAAGGATATGAATTGTTCTTGTTTGTTCATGGAGTCAATGGGTCTACCTTGTGAGCATATAGTTTGTGTGATGCTTCACTTGAAGTTACACAAATTGCCTGATAGCCTAATTCTTGAGCGGTGGACAAAGCAAGCAAAAAAAGCAACCATAGCCAATTATAGTGTAACTTTAAATGATAAGAGGTCTGTAATGATGTTGAAACGGGTGGCTCTTAATGATTATTGTCGGGTTATGTGTGACCTTGCTTGCAGATCAGATGAGATGTATGAAAACACCCGCATGTATGTAAAAGATCAGATCAAGCGACTCAATGAACAATTGATTTGTAGAGTTGGTGACGATGAAGAAGGTAACACTCATGTTCAGTTATCTATGAGAGACCCGAAGAAGGTGAAAAGGAAAGGTTGCAGTAAAAGGGTTGGAGGCGTAGACGGGAAAGGGAAACGTGTGACGCACTGTGGTTTGTGTCATGAAGTTGGCCATAATCGGAAGACTTGTCACCTTAGAGATGAACAAAATGAAGTCAACCAAGGTGGATTTGACAATGAACAAAATGAAGTCAACAAAGATAGAGGCTTATCTGATACGGCCTCAATGGATAACTTGGTTAGCACTATATAAAAACATTTTTTTATTTGTTTTCTAACATAGATTGAGAGTTTAAAGATTTGCAATAGTATATAGTTGCGTACCTCATGCATTATATTATGATATTTCACAGGAGGATGCAGACTTTGATGGTGATGACTACATGGATCAACATCATGCAGATTACGATATAGAATTTTAAGGGCTTGTGTTTGCTGTATAATGTTGTTTTATTGGTAGTTTGTTATTTCTTTGTGAACCATAATCTGGTAGTATGTAGTTGTCCAAAAATTTGAACTTGTTATGGAGTCAATATTATTATGTTTGTCATGTTTTGAATTAGAGTATCACTATTGTCCTAGTGTGGCAGCAGTTATTAGCTATTTGTTATTTGTTATTTGTTATTAACTGCAAAAATTAGAGGTTTGATCTTTGGAAGATGAGCATGTATATGTTTAATGAATAGCTAACGAAGAGGAGCAGGTATATGTTTAAGGAGGGGGAGGATATATATGTTATAGTTTAGGCATGCCCACACTGGAGTCTAGTTTCTCTATTTTTTCACTAGATCCATTACTCCCTAAGGAAAATATAACACATTTTGCTATATGGAGAAAGGTTTCTGGTTGAATTATTTCATCTTTATTTTTTAAAATAAACATGATAGTGGATATCGAATTTGTCTATGAGCAAGGTAACAGATATAAATGGCCCTGATTTTTATATGGATCAATTTTTGCATCACCTCATCCCTTCTTCAGCTCAAGATGCTGAAATAAATACATGATAGTTTATTTCTCATAACTAATAAAGAGCTAACACACTTCAATTTATTTACAGAGGAACTGTTTAGGCATAATAAATAATGTTGCTAATGTGTGTTGTGTTCAATTCTCTGCTTATTCCTGCCATTTGCTAGCCTTTAGATCTGCAAATTACTCAACATACTGTTATGATCTATGGAATCTTAGAAGTCCCTGGTGTGTATTGGCTGGCCATCATAAAGCTGTAAGCTATGTTAAACTCTTGGACTCTGAAACACTTGTTTGTGCTTCTACTGATAATACATTGAATATCTGGGATCTTAATAAAACCTCTCCTGTAGGTGCATCCATTAGTGCTTGCAGCCTAACCCTGTCAGGACACACTAATGAGAAGGTTGGTTTTCAATTTCATTGCACTAGATAGAATTTATGTTTGAAATTTGGCTGTCACGGTCTCTTGAAGTTTTGTTAGAGAATTTCACTTATTCGTGTATTAAATGGAGCATCATATTTTAGTTGATGATTGGTAAAGTTTTTTCATATCAAATATAACATGCTGGTATCACAACTATAGTCAGTTTGTTTCAAGTGTGTGCTGGAGAGGGTAATCAGACATCCTTATTGCATCCAATTCCAATGGATATGTAAAAGTGTTACAGATGATTTGAAGGAAAGTTTGCCTTTCTAATTTCTTTTGTAAGGCCTGCTCTGTTAATATTGGTGGAAAAAATAAGTTTGCCACAAGGGTGGCAGCAGTGATAACAAATGTGATGTGAAACCGTAAAACCATCAAAGCTGGAGTATTTGTTGGCGTTCTCCTTCTCATGGATAAACCGAATTTAATAAAAGTTAAGGCTGCTGAAGTAGCTGTGACGAGAGAGATTTTCAAAATTATTCTGCACTTAAAGAAGATACCATTGTTTCCTGTGTTGCTTTTTGTCATCCTCTGGGTTTAACAGATAAGAAATAGATATTTCATAAAGTAAATATTGTTGTGACCGTATTGATTCTTATTTCTTATATCACTGCTCTCCCTGTTTCATTTCAAAGGCCTTAACATAAATTGATTAAATTAGCCCCACAGGTATATGTCAATGGAAAATAAAAATGTATACTTACGTACCTACTTACATTTTTATGAAACATTTCATTATGTATATATTAATTTTAGAAACAGGGTTTTTCTATTGATTGATTTCATGTACTTTAGTGTTAAAAGGCTTTTGTCCTTTTCTATTTTCAAAGGGTTATTTTATTCTATAAAATTGACTATAGCTTATGGATTTAGTGTAGGGGTTTGTACAGATCTTCATACACCAACAATTCAAAGAGGTGAGTATGGCACTACATTATATCAGATGTTTCTTTTATTTACTCCATCCAATAAACCAGATGTTTAGGTTCCTGCATACAAGTAAGAGTTTAAATTTTATAGGTTGAATCTGCCTGGCTAGATGACCTTGTCCTTTCAATTTGAGTTATCTTAAATTATCATTGCTCATAATGGTTTTTGGCTATTAAGGTCTTCACATTGGTATTGCTTGTCCTTTGAATGTATGCATTTGTTTTATGTGTAAGACTACTAATTCTGTAATTTTACCAAAGATTTTTAGGCAACATTTTATCTTTTGTTTTTTTTTATTTCACCACTTAACCATAAAATTCGAGCAAACTATGTTTCATAAATTTAGTGGTAGCTAATATGGACTTTGGAAACTAATTAATTAATGATTTTAATAAACTTAAAATATGTTCTCCAAGTATGCTTATCAAAGATAATGACACTCTTAATACATATGCAAAAAAATGGCCTGGGTGTGTGCATGTGAGTGTGTGATGGCCTTACCTTGTTAGTTCTGCTTGTACATGATGTTAGTGATTCAGATTTTTTAAAGCAGGGCCTTATCTTGTTAGTCTTGCCTGTACATGCTGTTAGTGATCGCCAGATAACAATACTACGAAATGGTTTACTTACAATATGGTGGCCAATTAAATTTTTTATTAAATTCCCTAGAGTTAGGTTTCATTAAAACTTAATTTAAACTGGAGAATATTCTTCCCTTACTTGAAATCTGCTTATTGTTTGATTCTAAAATAAAATTCCCCTTTTCCGTTTTTCAGTTCTTTAAAGATAATTTTGTTTAGTTTCTTATTGAATGCAAAAGTAATTTTTTTATTTTTACATTATATCTTCTTAATTCCATTGGTCATACATAATATATTGTTTTTATGTTTACATATATAGCTTTAACAAGATGTCCTGATTTATCTGTATTTGTCATCTGACTATAGGAAGCTGAAGGACATCAAAATAGAAGACGAGCTATTAGGTATGTATAGCTCGCAATAGATTAAACTTCATAAAATGTTTATAAAGTTCAATATGTTTTTTTGTTAGGAACATAATCCATTCATAGCCTTATTAGTCTATCTTCGATTTATACTAGGGACCATGATTATTAAATTCTTAAAAAATTTATTACTTTAAATTTGGATAAATATGCTATTTTACATCTTTCTCTCTTAATAAGTTCTCCTTATCTCTTTGTATAACCATAGAATAATGTCAACCTTTGGTGCAGAATGGATATATATAAAAAAATGGAATTGGGTTGATTACAGGCAATAAAATGGAGTTGGTTTGAATATATGAAAAATAATGGAGTTTAATTTTTTTACTATAAATTAATATATGTAGTTTTTTGAAATGTATTTAAAGGGCCCATTTTATATTTTGACAGCTTTTCCTATCATGTGTGCAATGTATTGAACATTGAAGTTGCGTGTGAGGGAGTTCCACTGCCATAATCAGACTCATTGCACGCGGAACAAGGCTGATTGGTCATTGCAAGTTTTTTTCACATAAAGCAACATGGGGACAGGTTCCACTTATGTAAAAGAATTATCCCATTGTCTGGAGTGTTTAGCCATGGACACCATTACAAAAGACAAAAAAGTTACATTTAAACATGTAGTCTTGTCTTTTCAGGCAGGTTAGGAAAAAGACGTGTGTAACTTTTTTAAAGGCCTGTGATGCAATTAGTGTTTGTTGGTTGTTGTATGAATTTATTTTTTATATGGTTAATTTAATCTTACGTAATAGAAAATATTAATCAGAAATGCATAATTGAATATACAACATCTCGAAAGTTAATGTTATTGCATAATTGGGAACATGTGCAGAGGCTTGCCTTAACTTTTTATTGAACGTTCATTAAATGGAGCGGTGAAGAAATTAAATACGTTTTCCAGCAACCACACAACATTCACCTATAAATATGCATATACTCAAACTACCCTTGCACAGTTTTGCTTTAACACACTGTTATCATCGTTGAGTGTATTTTGGTGAGCTTCATGGAGAATGCTAGCAGTGAGTATAAAAAACACTATGTTGTGTTTACAGGTCACAAGCCCGAAATTTATCAAACATGGCATGAGAGTAAGGCACAGGTGATTGGTTTCAGTGGTGGCTTTTGTCAATGTTATGCGTCTCGCGCACTAGGCCAGGCAGCTTGGACAAATTTCGTGGAAGGGAAGTCAACATACGATGCATGTGACACCAAAACCCAAACCAGTAGTGCAGGATTCACATCTTCATCGAATTATTGTGAGGGGAACTTTAACCAAACTTCAGCATGGTTCAGTGATACTACAAGTGGATCAACACAGTATAGTAAATCCACACCGATGCCCATGTCTAGAACAGGTTAAATAAAAGGTTTTTTACTTTAAATCATAGGAATACTTTTAAAATGTTAATAATAGTGCTGCTTTTGAAAAAAATTAGTGCAAAGGTAATTTCTTCATAACATATAAATGGTTGATATGATTAACACTACATAGATTTACTTCAATCATTTGTTATTATCATGTCACAGGATATACATTCACGCAAAAAGGTGGTCCGGATAAAGCCGTAATGGATTTTGCACCTGAAATCGACAATTCTGTTTTCCTTGGGACATACCCAATGCAACTATGGTTACGTCAAGCAAGTGACTGGCTGAAAACATCACCACCCATGTATACGAGACATGACTATACATGTCCGAACGGAAAACTTTATTTTAGGTACAGGGTTTCATTAAAGTCAAATCTTTTTAAGTATCCTGTCTCTGTTTTTGGTAGATTCTCATTTGATGATCAAGACGCCAAAAACGATGCTGCTAAGAAGATGCTAAACCAACTCACCGAAGCATCTAACATGACTATATGTGATTTTAATTATGATAGAGTGGTCGATCTTGAAGGGCAGGTTAAGAAATTGGAAATTGATATTTTTGATCTAACACTGGAGAATAGCCTGCTGAAAGATGAGATAAGGAAACTTCAACTCCATGACTAGTAATTTAAAGGAAGAATGATGACGCTATATGAATGATTATTCAGCGTTGATATATTAAGAGTGGAGCTAGAGAACAAATTGGGTGTAGTGTTGCAGTCCTAAGTATCCTACTTTGTTAACTTTTATTTAGCTTGGTTTGAAGTATTATTTATGGCAATTATATTTTGTAGACAAATTGTTAGCTCCAACGCTTATGTTAAAGTTAGTGTTAATTATAAAATGTTGGTCAACAGATGAATTAAACTTAATTTAGTTAATTATATTTAAGTAAACATAAATTTAGTTAATATGCCATTAATTGACTGGAAGACATTAAGTTTCAAAACCTTCCCTCAAAAGACAACATCAATTTATTTATTACCAAAATTAATCAAAAATTCGTCACCTAAAAAATACATAAAGTTATTCTATTATAGACTTATGATAACATATATTATTTGCTGGATTTGTTTGTTTGGATGTGATTTTGAAATTGGATGAAATAAATTGAATGTTGACACATGAGATATATTAGATTAGTTAAACGTTCACACATGAGATTGCATTTTAAAACAAATGCATATAGTCAGAACAATTTAAAATCCAAGAATCATAAGAGATAGTCTTAATGCTTTAAAATAGTTTTAAAATATATATAGTTTCACAAAGCCATTAAAGGAGACATTAAAAAATTAAATACCTAGATAATTCGAAGGTGCATTGAAAGATCATGTTAAGGTCTTTATCAAAATACAATTTCAAAATAAGCCTAATCATCACAGGCTGCATACAAAAAAAAAGAATTGGAAAATCCTGGTAGTTTAAGATGCGTGAAGGTTCTTCATATGCTTCCAAAAGTAACGACCCATGAATTCTAACATAGGGAACACTTCAGATCGTCATGCTAGTTTCTCCATCTTTAGAATTGTGTTCCTTCAAAAAGATCATGTACACAACTTTGATAAGGTTGAATAACAAATCCAAAAGGCAATTCACCTTTAATATTTCATTACTGTCTTCATTTTTTATATATAAAAATCAATAATTTCATTAACATCATAAAAGTATTTAAAGATTAAGAATAAAATTAATTAGAAGGATACTTAAAACACATCCTATTAAAAATTATTATGCATTGACTGTCTTTTGCATAAATAGCCTAACAAATATTATATTGTTAGAATTTACAAACTGTTTTTGTTCTAGTATGTTAAGCTTGTGATTTCATTCACATTGATAATGGTTACCTCTAATGAATCGTGTGTGTCACCATTTTTAAGATTGTTGTTTGAACTATTGGGATGGATAGAGATTTGAATCTGAAAGACATCTTCCTCCTCAACAGTATCTAAAATTTGCATTCCTTCACCCTCCAAGGGACCTCGAGGTGAATAGTGTGCTTCATTAGGTCCAATATGTACAACCTGAGAGTTGTCATTCTTGATCTCATTGATAATAGACAGAATTTGTTGATTTGTTTCCTCCATCTGGCCAACTGATTCTTTTATGTCCTGGAAAACAAACACCATGTATTAGTAGAATGAAAAATGCTTAATGGTTGTTCCATTTTGTAAGACCAAGTTGAAGTTATTTAAGCACCTTTATTGATTCAATGATCTCATTCAGCTTTGCATCAAAGGCTTCAGAGAGGATCTTCAAGGTGGAGGGCATTCCTTCAACACCCTAACAACCATACACAAAAGGAAAGGATTTAACCATTAATATAAACCATAAGAAACGAAGAGGTTACAAAATATTAGTCAGTTGGAATGTCTATAGGTACCTGATAAGACGAATTTTATGGATAGGTATTCCCTTCCAGGTGCCTCCCTTCCATGAAGTCTTTTGGATTCTCAATAGTTTGAACTAGGGGAGGAGTCTGCACCGCTATAAGGTTAGTTTCCATGCCTTTTGTGAAACTATAAGGTCAATTGTTGCACTACTACACGACACCTCCTGATGAAGGTTTTTCCCAACCATCCTTTCTCATTTGATGCTTGAACAAATAATAGAGGAGAGGGTCTATCCCATTGACAAAAACAGAAAAAATTGAACCTTTAATAAAAAGGCCTATTCAAAAAATATGAGATTTAATGCAAAGGCTCAATGAAACAAATATTTTAAAATTACTTGAACTATGCTTCGTAAATCTGATGCCAATTTTGATGTTTCATTTCCCAGGTGAACATAATTTCGGACAGGGACGCAGACTGCTTCTGTAGGGGAACATAATTTACGCAGACAGCTTTTCCATGTTATATTGTTACTATTATATGTTATATATTATATTATATTTTTTTGTATCATATGTTAGTACTATTTTCTTAACTATACATGGCTTACGTAAATTTACATTATCATATTATTACTATTGTATATTATATATTGTATTTTGTTTTTTTATCATATATTAGTACTAATATTTTTAATTATACACGTCTTACGTAAATTTATATTAGTATATTATTACTATTATATATTATATACTTTATTTTGTTTTATTCATAAATTACTACTAACTATTTTTAAATATACGTGCCTTACGTGGAATTATATTATTATATTATTACTTTTTGTGTTATACTTAGAATTTTTATTCACACTGATAGCTTAAGAAAATTTTGGGAAATTTCTGCCACGTATTTAATAATTACTGTTGCCCTCTGTAGTTGTTGACATGCATTTAATATAAAGTTGCCCTCTGTATTTGAATAACATTACTTTATTAGGTTGACATGACAAGACAAGCACATGATACAAATGTTATCCATTTCCCTTTTAATTTTGATTAGTGGCTTTATGTCACATGAGAAAAATCTTTACATTTCAGTGTAAGGCTTGGCCAATTCAAAAGTGAGGTATGTGTACACACGACTTTAAGTTCAACAACCCATTTAGATGCATTAATTATATTGTATATTATATAAGCTATGTTCCTGTGCTCACTTTGTTCATCTCATATATCAATAAACCAGTTTCATTGTCACGCTGCAAAAATGGATGACGAATCGAGGAAATGGTATGTTGTCTATAATGGTAAAAAGCCTGGAGTTTACGACAATTGGGATGATTGTTATAATCAAATTGATGGTTTTAACGGTAATAGATACGAGCGAGTCTCTACAAAATCGAGAGCACAAAAGGCATATAGGGAACACCGTTTAAGGGAAGAGTACCGAAAGCACCAGGCTACAACTGAAGACTCTTCAACAGATAGTCATCCCCCTGAAGAGGATCACAAGAATATTTGTTGTATGTGTTTCTACGAGCAATTATTAAATATTTTAAGTAAATTGTTAATTCAAAGTTTATTATATACTGACAATGTATCAATGTAGGTTCCACCCCTTTTGCAAACCAAGATGATTCACTTGAATTCATCCCAAATCGTGAACCAAAGACAATTCTAGCTCAGTTTCCAATGCATAAGGTACTAGCCACGGCTTGCGTGGGATTGGGGTTTGGCGAACCAAGTTGGACTAAACATAGTTACTCATTAGCAAATAGTTCTCCGTTCTATAGGTACCGTGTTTCAATAATGTCTTCCCCTCTCGAATGTCCACTATCTTCATTTGGTGGCTTTGCCATCAAGGAGGAACAAGCGAAGGAAGATGCTGCACGTAAGATGCTTTAACTGCTTGCACAATTATCTGGAAAGATTATTGTTGACTACAACTACAAGAAAGTTAGGGAGCTAGAGCAAGAGATAAGAAAGTTACATACAGATATTTCTGATTTGACCATGGAAAATGGTTTACTGAAGGAAGATTTGAAAAAAATGAAAAACAAAGCCAAGTATGAGTACTAATTTCCATGGATAAGGATTTAGTTAAAATGTTTAGCTACGTATTAGTGTGATTAGTTTAATTTTAGGAGTAAGAGAATTATGTAATGGTGTTTTGCTTTGCAATGAAATATTATTCCGTAAATTTTATTTTATCTTTAGCTGTTATTATAAATTTTGTTAAAATGTAGTGATTTTTTTAACTAAAAGTAGATACATTTTGTATAATACCCGATTTTGGAAGTTATAATTACCTAATCATACATTAGGTACATATAAATTAAATGAATATAAAATAGCCAGTTTGAAAAACTAGCATTTTGTAAGTATAGTGAAATTAGTTAATTAGAAAAAACTTAATTAGATCATATGTAAAGTGAAAAATAGTTTAGCAGCAACTACTTATTTAGAAAAAATTTAAGTTAAAAAATACTTACGTATAAAATAAATAAGTGAGGTATTAGGGCTAGGATTAGTGTACATTGGATGACTTTAAGGGTTCGTGGGTATAAGTAAGTCATTATGGTTAGGGTCAGGGTTGTATATCAATAAGTGAGGTATTAAGGCTAGGATTAGTGTACATTAGATGACTTTAAGGGTTCGTAGGTATAAGTAAGTCATTATGGTTAGGGTCAGGGTTGCATATCAATAAGTGAGGTATTAAGGCTGGGATTGGTGTACATTGGATGACTTTAAGGGTTCGTAGGTATAAGTAAGTCATTATGGTTAGGGTCAGGGTTGCATATCAATAACTTAGGTATTAGGGCTAGGATTAGTGTACATTGGATGACTTTAAGGGTTCGTAATAATAAGTAAGTCATTATGGTTAGGGTCAGGGTTGCATATCAATAAGTGAGGTATTAAGGCTAGGATTAGTGTACATCGGATGACTTTAAGGGTTTGTAGGTATAAGTAAGTCATTATGGTTAGGGTCAGGGTTGCATATCAATAACTTAGGTATTAGCGCTAGGATTAGTGTACATTGGATGACTTTAAGGGTTCGTAAGTATAAGTAAGTCATTATGGTTAGGGTCAAGGTTGCATATCAATAAGTGAGGTATTAAGGCTACGATTAGTGTACATTGGATGACTTTAAGGGTTCGTAGGTATAAGTAAGTCATTATGGTTAGGGTCAGGGTTGCATATCAATAAGTGAGGTATTAAGGCTAGGATTAGTGTATATTGGATGACTTTAAGGGTTCGTAGGTATAAGTAAGTCATTATGGTTAGGGTTAGGGTTGTATATCAATAACTTAGGTATTAGGGCTAGGATTAGTGTACATTGGATGACTTTAAGGGCTTGTGGGTATAAGTAAGTCATTATGGTTAGGGTTAGGGTTGTATATCAATAACTTAGGTATTAGGGCTAGGATCAGTGTACATTGGATGACTTTAAGGGTTCGTAGGTATAAGTAAGTCATTATGGTTAGGGTCAGGGTTGCATATCAATAACTTAGGTATTAGGGCTAAGATTAGTGTACATTGGATGACTTTAAGGGTTCGTAAGTAAAAGTAAGTCATTATGGTTAGGGTCAGGGTTGCATATCAATAAGTGAGGTATTAAGGCTAGGATTAGTGTACATTGGATGACTTTAAGGGTTCGTAGGTATAAGTAAGTCATTATGGTTAGGGTCAGAGTTGCATATCAATAACTGAGGTATTAAGGCTAGGATTAGTGTACATTGGATGACTTTAAGGGTTCGTAGGTATAAGTAAGTCATTATGGTTAGGGTCAGGGTTGCATATCAATAACTTAGGTATTAGGGCTAAGATTAGTGTACATTGGATAACTTTAAGGGTTCGTAAGTATAAGTAAGTCATTATGGTTAGGGTCAGGGTTGCATATCAATAACTTAGGTATTAGGGCTAGGATTAGTATACATTGGATGACTTTAAGGGTTCGTAAGTATAAGTAAGTCATTATGGTTAGGGTCAGGGTTGCATATCAATAAGTGAGGTATTAAGGCTAGGATTAGTGTACATTGGATGACTTTAAGGGTTTGTGGGTATAAGTAAGGCATTATGGTTAGGGTCAGGGTTGCATATCAATAACTTAGGTATTAGGGCTAGGATTAGTGTACATTGGATGACTTTAAGGGTTCGTAAGTATAAGTAAGTCATTATGGTTAGGGTCAAGGTTGCATATCAATAAGTGAGGTATTAAGGCTAGGATTAGTGTACATTGGATGACTTTAAGGGTTCGTGGGTATAAGTAAGTTCTAATGTATTAATTCTATGATAAAATAGTAAATTCTAATGTATTAATTCTATGATAAAATTTTAAATGAGTTAATTTTAATGAGTAAATTTTAACCAAACATTGTAAATAAGTAAATTTGAATAAATAAATTCTATAATAAAATTTTTAATTACAAATTTAACTTGTGTAAAGTTAAATAAAAAATTTGTCACATTATAAAGTTTAGTAAGTTTTGTTTACATAATAAATTGTTTCACTATTATTATATAAACTAGTTATGTATTAAAACATTTAAACATATATCTCACCATAAAAATATTTAATTAATTGATTTTTTTTGATTAATTTTTAAATGTTAAACGTCATTTTTGTTTCAATATTGCAAAACTGGACTCTGATTCCATTTTTAATTACAAATCTAACTTGTGAAAAGTTAAATTAAAAAGCCATCACTAATAAAATACAATAAGTTATTTGTTTCAACAATACATTATTTCAATATGATTATATAATCTAGTTAGTTATTTACATATATAAAAATTTCTCACTGTTAAAATATGTAATCTATCAACTTTTTGAATATTAAAACAATGTTGAATATTAAAAAAATATCTACTGAAAGATGAATATTTAATTTAATGGTGTTCATTTTTTTTGTTAATTTATGAATGTTCAGCGTCAACATTACTTCAATATTGCATTTCTAATTTATAGTGCATTGTCATTACTTGAAAGTTACATTGTTTAAAGGGATTGTCTATGCAGGCGGTGCTTGTGGTAGGAAGTCCAACAACATATCCATTTTTATTTATATAAATAAAGCAGTACTATGGTTTCAAAAAAAAAATCTATCACTGTGACCCTAAATGAAGTAACACTTTGACCCAGTTTTTATATATCACAAATCAGCCCAACAACACTAATTAGTGAAATTCATGTATCCCAATTACATAGTGACTACTTTTCCAATTGTCAGGTGACAAAGTGTATTTTCGTTGATTCCATGCATGGAAAGTGAGTACAATACAAACTCAATCTCCTTTGCCTTGGTCTGCTAGAGTACAATACCAACTCATTTAGGTCCTCCTCTCTTTGCATTGGTTGTATTGCTTTGCTTGCTGCTAAGGTGTTTCCTGCTACAATGGAGGATCAAGAAGAAAGTTTCAGCATCAAACCACCACAAAGGTGAGGGAAAACAGTTTTATACTAACTTAAATTTAGTCCCTTTACTAATGTTCAGTTAGTCTATTTACTAATTACCTACTAACACCTAACTCATCAATGTTTTTTCTTGTATTTGTCAATGGTTGCTATTTAAGGGACAAATTACTTTTGCCATTACTTTAACATAAAGCAAATGTGACCATGGAGGACACCGTTGCGGTACAAAATGCATCCCATCAACAGAAAGTGACCTTAATATTGGAATATATAATGACAGCCATTATTGACATTAAAAAAATGGTTGATGATCCTGGCCATAAAAATGAGGTATACAAAACCAAGTTTAATCATAACACATTTAACTAGTTATATTCAAAATTTTACTCGATTATTCCTTTACTTTATTATCCCATTTATCATTTAACTATTTTTTACTGCTCTAATGATTGTTGCTGCACTATTTTTAATTTTGTAAACCTCTAATGGGTTCCTCCATGTGTTCCTCCTACATTGAATAGTATACTATGCTGCAACAATTATTGTTGCACTATTATTGGTATAGTATATATCTAGAATGTATAAAATAAATATCTAACATACTATATATTCATACACTATTATTGCTGCACTCCTCACTGAAGATACTATATATTGCTACACTATTATTGCTGCACTATTATTGATATAATATATATGTAGATTCTATAAGACAAATATCGAAGATACTATATATTGCTGCATTTTTATTGATATACTATATATGTAGAATCTCTAAAATAATGCTGCACTATTATTGATATGGTATATATGTAGAATCTATTATTGTTGCACCATTATTGTTGGAGTTGAATCTAATATCTTTGGTCTATTTCTAATGTCATGACCTTTTTTATTTGTAATCATATTTTTCAAGTTTTTTTGCCATCAGCTGCTGTGTAAAAGGTTGGATGTAATAGACAACAACATATATTACTTGATGTCTTCAGTGAGGAGGATTGAAGAGTTGTTGTCAACCAAAGAACCACTGAAGCATGAAAGATCAAACAACACAAACAGTGTTGGGTGTTTTAACCAAATAGTAGTTGATCACAAAAAATGGGCAAATGATATACCATCCAAGAAGCCCAAATCAACATACATAATTGGTGGGAAAGATAGTGAAGTGTACAACATATCAGACGATGAACATAGTTTATTAGGTGTTGTATCAAAAGATAAAGCAAATTCAAGCATGAATTCGATGACACCTAAACTAAATATGTCAACCAAGAGGGCTGCTACAACACCACGTAGGAAGAATGTGCCATGCGTTAAAAGGGAAAAAGTGGAAAGTCAATCTGACAATCTTAAAAAAAAACTTGACAGGGTTAGATAAGAATTTGACATGTAATTGCTTATTTCCTACTAGTACGGGTTATGTAAAACATTTATTATAACTTGTATACTCTATAATATAACAGACAGCTTCTAAAGGGAAAAGACAAGAAGTCACAACTCATGTGGCGCAAACTCTGTTCACTACACCTGATAACAAGCAAAGTCAATCAGCCAAAGAAGATGAAAATGCTGAAATGGATGAAAGATACTTACCACCTGGTTCCATCCTATTCATGATACTACACGTAACTATTTATTTCTCATCATTATAATTGTTACTATTTTTTTAGAAGCCTATGTTTTAATTAAAGTAACCATACCTAAAGCATTAAACATCCGTATCACTTTGCTTGTAGGGAATGATATGTAAGTTTAGACCCACCACAAATATGCATTTGAGTGACCCTGAGGTAGAAGTTTGTGCACTAGTATTCCATCCGGACAAGGACCCTGGGTATGTCCATCTTTTAGTGCATCTTTTGATGTAAATTTTTAATATTACTAATATTTGGTTTTGTTCTTGTTTGTTAAAATGCAGTGAACTACTATTCAGGTTCGATAATATCACTGCATGTAGAAGGGATTTTGAATGTCTAATTCCTGGAAACAAAGTTGATGATAAGGTTCATTCATCGTATATTTAATAATGAAAATTTATTTACTTCAATTCATCTCGCAGTCGATATAGAACTTAAAATTTTCAATATGTACAGATTATTGAGTTGATGGCTGTCAAAGGAACCTGGGCATAAGTTTACTACACAGAAACGAATATTTGATCTCTCCCTCCTTCATTCACGGTATGCATTATTTAAAATATATTTAAATTTTGAATACAAGTAAGTTCAATTGTATTTATCAATTAATTAATGACCATAGGAGGATGTTTTCAAAGGCAATGGAAGAACTACACTTGACTTATACCAATTGGTATATGTGTCCACACCAAGACCTGACATATGTGAGTATGTTATAATTGTGTTTTGGTCATATTATTCAGTTAAGCTAACAACATTACAGGTTTATGTGCCCATCAAGGATAAAAGCAATGAATGGTACTTAATGGTTGCTTTTATCAAAGAGAAATTAGTTTACTATCTGGATTCAAACCTCACAACCAGCAAAGCAAAGATTAGGAAAAGTACAATTACTAACATGGTATTACCCTTAAAGACGTCTAGCATTTAACTATAGCATACTTATTTTATATATGGGTATATATTATGTGGTGACTACCATTTTCTACACCCTCTATTTCAGTGCAAGACTTTGAATCAAATGCTGTCTTCTGCTTGGTACCCCAACAACTACTTGAATGGGAACATTGACCTTCATGATTGGGAGATTATAGAAGGAAAAGGCCTACCCCTAAGCACCAATGGGTTGTTACTAATTTATTTATATGTTGTGTTTAATTTCAAAATACTAATTCTTTCCAAGTTTTGTTTTTAATTATATGAATATCTATCAATTTGTTCCAGCATTGATTCGGCTCTTTGGGTTGCTAAATGGCAAGGGATGGAGAATTTTTTCAGCCCTAATGTCAGGTGTCAGGTGAGAGTTCTAATCAATTTTTAGTACATATCATTTATAATTTCCTATGTTTAATTTAAATTATATTTAAATTCAGATGCCTGAAAACAAACTGCGCATGAAGACCCTAATGTGGATTTTATTGGGTCCTCACAATGAATTGTACAACACAATCAAAACAAAGGCCGAGGAGAATTGGAAATACATGAAAGAGGCTGCATTAGGATATGCTTAGATGAGGATTCATCTATTGTCATTATTTTTTTATTGATTTGTGTTTATATACATTGGAGGCCTGTTGTTTGTATTTTTTGAATACACCGATTACTATGTGGTGTAACAGTTTGCTTCTGTTTTTTGGGTAACTTGACATATTGTTCACAAACACAATTCATGAAGGCCCACTAACTTGACCAAATACTTTGTCTATTTTAATGGTAAAGCATGAATTTGAATATTCCTTCATGCCTAGTAATAATATAATGCTAAATTGAGATAACAGAAATTTATTGTTAATTATTCTAAAGATCACATGGTATATTGCAATTGCTCACTAACATAATTCACAAAGGTCCACTAAAATTTCTCATTGAAATATCACACAAACATGTTGTGATGACATACGACCCCAACAGGCATATTAAGAAACAAGATACACACAACAAAACAAAAGCAGCATTCAAACAATCAAGTCACCTCAGTCCAAAGCTTTGATTCTAAACCCTTCCATACAGCAACTGAACTGATCACTTTCAGTCACAATATCCTGTGCCAATAAAGCAATATTTAATATTTCATTAGTTGATCCAAAATCATGAATAGAGCAACCCCCATTAACTCAACTAGCAAGAATAAAGGCAAAGATACCATAGACTTTACCATATCTCAATAAAGAAAATTTTATCTTATGTAATAATTTTATCTTCCTCGATATCAGATATCAGATGAAGAAAAGTTTTTAAATTTAGTAATTCTCTTACATGCATAAAATTCTAACTCAAACATTTGCTTAAGTAAAATTAATTATATCTTGTTTAGTGAACTTAATATACATTATCAGGCATACGTTAGAAAATTGAGTCATCAATTATTAAATTAACGTAACTGCAAGTCAGGTTAATACATTCAATCGGTAAACTTGATAAAAAAATTGAAAACAATATGTAGTTAATGCTTAGTTTCTAATTATCCATTTATAGAGAATATGTTTTGTTTCTAGTTATTAGTCAACTTAGAATTTTAAGAGTTAATCAATCAGTAAATTTTGTCATTTTTTCAATAATATTGTTATTGGTCAAAGGGGACTAATTGAGTTAGTTGAGTAGGGTGGATGAACGAATAAATCCAATCAGATTAACACCTCTAATAACAGGTATAACAAATATAGTAGAGTGAATCAAAGGTATAACAAACATAGTAGAACACAAAAGTTTCTGAATTGAACAAGGAACCATTGGCAGTATCTAATTCTCTATCTAACAATTACCGAGGCTTGATCTCTTGTACCAACTTCGACATAATTGAATAACTGCCTTCTGAATCAGATAGTCCAGCAGGAATGTCTGAAGCAGTAGCTCCATTGGTGACCCCAGTTGGCCATTCATTAGTAACAACGAATCAAGGAAGTGAACAAGTAGAAACAGATTACTTGCCTCGCCAAAGAATTTGATAAAAGTATAAAGCATAAAAATGCACGTAAATTAAAGGATATGTCAAGAACAAATCAACAATTTCAGGTTCCTCAGCAATTGGTCGCAAGGCATCAACATCATATTGGGAATAAGTTCCAAACTGTTGAACACTAGACGACCTCCTACCCGATAAATACACCACAGATAACCATACATATAACTGCAACACATAAGATATCTAATTAAACGAAAAAGGAAAAAAAATTAAAAATCACGAAGCGGAGTAATGTTCACAGATCACGACATGTTTAACAAATAAGGAAACTCAAGAAAAAAGAAAATAATGTTATTAGGTTTAATCATTTAGGAATAAATTGGTATGATAAAGTTTTAAGCTTGCTCTTAAGATTAGAATGTGAAAAAAGCAAAACATAATAATAATAATAACAACAACAACAACAATATATAAATTTATATGACAAGGTAATCAAGGAAATCTAATATCTAATTCAATTAGAATCAATTCTTAATTAGATTGACTCAATTAATTTATTTACCAAAACAAATTCTAATCTACAGTTTGTTTCAACCATCTCTTATTTTCCATATATCATTTTGGACATTTGAATTTTTGTTCTAATCCCCTATCTATAATTATAGAAAGTGAAAGTTTAAAACAGGTTTTTAATCTTCATGAAATATTAACGATGCAAAATACATTATTTTTTGTTTGAACTAAGTTATATATTTATTAACAAAATTAAATGTTAGCCACCGAATTAATTTTAAAAATGCTTATGTGGATCAATTAAAATTTTAAATATTATATAATTTTAAAAATATTTTAATTTTAAAAATACTTATGTGGATCAATTAAAACTTTAAAAGAAGGATCCACAAGTATCCTTATTGAATTATTGAAGGGATTGAAGATGAATTTTTTTTTATTGAAAGTAAGAATGAAATTACTTAAAAATCAATGGAAACTTGTGCCTTTGGGAAAAGTATTAGGACTCTTGTGCAAACTATAGACAGGAAATAGAGGAAAGCTTGGAATAAATGTTTTACCTGGAAACTGCACTTATCAGAGAAAAACCTGAAAACAAAACAAAACAGAACAGTCTTTCAAGAATGTATTATTTTTTACTAAATAGCTTATCTTATAGTTTCATCCACATCTCAGTAGCTACATGTAAAAGTTTTAAATTGTCATGGTAATATCCGTAAACAATAGAAGTTGAGATTTTTAGATTACTATTGAGCAGTTTTTTCTTTTATTATGGGTCAGACACTTTAACACTAAGCAAGCACTGCACCTATTAAATATGCATGAGTTCTATATATCTATAAGCATTGAAGGGGGGAAATGAGTTCAAAACTTATTTTTCCCTTTTGAACTCTTAATACATGTATAATTCAAACAAAATTTTACAGCATTTTTTCAACTAGTGAATAATTAAATTTTTTCTATAATATTTTAGAATAAAATAAGAGTGCATACAAAATAGGCTAAAATGGCATTAGGATATAACAAGATATCCAGTCATTTCAAAACCTTTAACTATCATAGTTTTGTATAGACTAGTTAAAATTTCGGAAGAGGGATGCCCTGGCCCCTATGGATCCATCTCTAGTTTTAAATTAGTTTAATTAATATGGCCAGTTGTACCAGTAACTATTCTTAAAAAAAACTTGTACCAGTGATTAACTTTTAATGATGGTGAAAAGAAGATATGAACAACAAGATTCCAGATTTCTACCAATCGCCAAAAAATTTGATAAAAGTAACTATACCTGGAAGCTTGGGAGAGAATCTTAGGGGCTCACCGATGAAGTAAGTGGAGAGGGGGAGGGGGAGGGGGATGTGGAACCCAATTTCGATGAACGTCATCAACTCGTCTACCTGATCAGGTAAGTTAGGGAAATAAACGTCCTGAACTCGTCTACCTTCGATAAACCCCCCATAAGAGCGCGTCGAATGGACCTGCAGATTTCTTCACTTGAAACGACGTGAAATGGATTCAGCGCCATGCATGCAACAAGTCATGATAAAAGAATAAAAAACCCTAGAAACTAGAGAGGAACAGAGAAACAGAGGGTTACTAATGAGACGCGCTTGAAGAGTTGGTTGAGGCGACCTAAAATGTTGCCGCATAGTAGGATTCCACAAGGTTTAATGGAACGAGCAATACCACACTCAAGTCTGTTTGCCTCTTCACTTCACTCAATTTCTAGGTTCAGTTTTCCAAAGCCAAAAAACCGAATACGAGAGTACAAGGAGATAGAATCTGAGGCGGTAATCATGCTTTGGGGTTAGGGTTGGGTGGAAGCATACCAAACCCTAGGAGAACATGAAGACGATAGGGGACTAATAATATCAACATTTTTCTTTTGTAAAAGAATATATTCTATAATGATGTGATTAAATAATTACTGAGTTAAACAATTTTAATAATGTATTTTAAAACTAGAGACATTAATAATTAATAAGATTTCAGGGGAAAAAATGAAAATAGAACAAATTTTAAATTGTGACTTGTTCAACAGGTTACCATTACTAAATTTCAACCGTTGATTAACATCTAACGGTTAATATTGTTTGGTCTACCGTAAACCCATTTAGCCAAAGTATACCACAGCCTTCACCTTATTTACAAGTCTAAGTCACATTTTCGAACATATATCATGAAAAAATTCACACGCTTAACAATATAAGAATTAAAATGCTTTTGAAGGAGCAAACATTTTTACAACAGAGTTCATCTTTTCTTTGAGTACAGTACGAAACACGACATTAATTTTCTTATGAGCTTGAATGATGAGTTTTATGATATTAGAAGTCAAATTCTTTAGATGAATCTTATACCATCTATCAATTGTATTTTTTTCATCGTGTCTTTAAGATGAGAAAGAAGATATCCTAATTAAGAATTGAATTTATAACATAAAATCACGGATTTTAAAATCTTAATGATGTAAGAATTTTATTAGTGGGGAAATTATATTGGCAGCATATAGTTTTTTATTCGCAACAAGTTTTTTAAAACTTGAAAAAAAAAACTAAAATGGCTTTTCTTTTAACTTTTTTTCTTTCTTCATCTCACGTCTTATCTTCTTTTAAAAGTGGATTCTCTAGTTGTATGGAGGGAAAATAACATAATTTTCCTCCACTTCCACTTGGATCATATAAATGGTGAAACGATTATTCTTATTTTAATCTTCACAATACATAATACATAATATTATTTTTTGTTTACTACATTACATTTTTTTTTACCAGCATCGAACTCCATATAGAACATAGTATGCGCCACGCTACGGGCCATTGGACGGCTACTTATAAAAGAAGACAGCAGGAAATCCAAATTGCGGGGTTGGAATTAGCAAATAACATGACCCTGCCACAAAAATATTGTAACATGAAAAGTCTATGCCGCACTAAAGAAAGAGTTGCTAGAAATTTTTGTATATATGAATGGCCTCATTTTGAGTACGTAATATATTTTCATACTTAGGTGCCAATATGTGCTTTAGAATAAATAGGGAACTCACCAGAGAAGAGTTAAAGGAGAAAGAAAGAAGGAACAAAGCAAAACTCAAGGAAAAAGAGAGAAAAGAAGAGGAAAGGAAGGCCAAAGAGAAAGAAAGAAGAAGGGGGGAAGAAAGGAAGAGCAAGGAAGAAGAAGAGAGAAAGAGAAAAGAGCAGAAAGAGAAGGAAAATAAGAGACAACTACAAGCACAAAAAGAGATGATAAAACAACAAGAGAAGCAAAGAAAAAGGCGTTAAGAGTTGAAAATGAAAGAAAAGGAGAAGCAGCAGAAAATGAGAGGCAAGAAAAAATAGTGAGTCCATGTATACGTCAAATCATGCGCGTCCAATTTAGCTGTTTCGAAGCTATATCCTATATCTTACTATTACTTAAAAAATTACGAGTTTAAATTATCATTTTGTGTATTAAAGCTTTTGCAAAATAATCACTGTTGTTAAAACTTTTATAATGTTCAAATTTGTGACCGGTCATTAGGGACTACATTACTACATTAGCGACATTAAGTTTATTAAAAGAAGAATTTTAAACCAAATTAATATTATAGTAATATATGAATAAATAATAAATCTATCAACAGATAATTAATTTAAATATTTGATTCCTTTTAACCATAATTTTAAATTCAAACATAGTAGATAAATGAATTTTCACGGTTAAAAATTCTATTTGGAGAATTAATTCCACCATTAATATAAAGGATAATTTTAGAAGTATAACAAGAATAATCGACATATTTAATATATTTATCTAGAATGAATATATTTCTTAATATACATGAAATGATGAAATTGAATCTTATAAATAAACCAAATGAAATATATTAATTGTATAAATTTGAAAACATTAATTCTTATGGATAAATTATGAAAAGTTTTCTACTTTCAAAATTTTTATTTTTTAGAATAACTAGAAAAATTCTTAAAAAACTTTTTGACGTTTCAATTTTCTTAAAAAACTCTTTTAAACACTTCTCTGTTTTTCTTAAAAAAATAAAAAAACTCAGTTTTTAGTTTTGTATAAGTTTTTTAAAATATTTTGTAAACAAACATTTTTTTATTTTCTTAACTTTTTTAAGAATAATTTTTTATTTTTTTAAAAAAACTTAAGAAATAAATTCTCTCCTTATCATAGTTTTAAAAATCCAAACAGATTAATAAGTTCAATCAAAAAATTAATGAATCGGTCCTTCATTCAAATCCGCTATACCACCCGTTTGAAGTGGTTTAGTAAAAAAAATGTTTTTTTAGTTTCTTTTAGTGTTTGAGTAGTATTTTCTTTTTTTTTTACACTTGATAATATTTTAGGGTTTAGGGTTTAGTATTTTCTTGTTTTTGTGTATATATTTTTAAATGTTAAAAATCTATAGTTTATTATTTTTAGTTTTTAGTATTATGAAATAATCATATTATATTTTCTATAAATATTATTTTATATATGGTATGATTTTTATTATAAAAATATAGTTTTATTAATATTATTTTTGGTGCATCTATTATTTTCTTAATATAAATTTAAATATGATATATTTTTTATTAAAAATTATGAATTTAATAATACTAGTTCCACTGCAATTTAACTATAACTCGACGACAACGGAATCATGAATCCATAGCTTGAGCAATTCAACAACCAATCCAATTTTTTAAATATTACTCGTTGTTATACATTTTTATCAAAGCCTTGATCAATTTTTACTTACATTTCCACGTATTTATATTATAGGTGCGTTTTAGGCTATCTGTATTTGGAAACAGAGGTAACTTCTTTTTTTTAAATCAAAATATATATGTTACTGTTAGATAATTGCTTTAGGTATTGAATGCTCACCGATATTGTCGTTATTCAAGCCAAAACAGAATTCACATTTTTATTTACAATAAATTTTAAATCAAAAGATGCATAATTAAAAACATGTGACATTATTTTATTGTTTTATTTTACTTATTTTTTTATACCCCTAAATACAACTAGTTCGTATCAATTTGTCTTGAGTTTCAAATGAAAATTTTGTACCATATATAGCGATGTCTTTCCGAATCATGATCAACATAAACCGTTTTCAATTATTTTGTTAAGGAGTAAGACATATCCTTACTAAAAAATTTTCTTAGAACTTTCCAAGCAGACTACTTAGCAAGCTTTGACAGACGGAAAAAAAAGGATATTTTTTCCTACATCATCTCCTTCATTGTTGCCTTCATTATTTTATTTTGCCTTTGTTGATAGTGGGTTAGGGTTAGAAGATGACGGTGACCGAAATAGGATGGCCCCAATTAAAGGATGATTGGACAATGAGAGGACAATGTTTGTGACATCTCTCGGTCGACTAAGACAATCCTTACACATAGTTGTTTCAGTTGATTAAGAGTGTCACATAAAGTTGTAAAAAAGTGGAAGCTTTTTTTTTTTACATGATCCAACAAACATGATGGATCATCAACTTATTAATCACATCAGCTCTCACATGATTCAACATTACTTTACATACTCAAATGAAATCAGGGGCACGCAGGCTCCTATAAACAAATCAAAATAAAATACAATTCCACTATTTAATACACAAAGACAACCTAAACCTAATGACTTTAAAATCTTAAATCTAACTAAGACCCATCTAAAGGATGGATCCTATTACTGTCGTTCTCCTCAGACGATTCATCACTCATAACACTCCCAAGCTTCCCAGATAGCTTGGGGCAGGGGTTTGCACTCCGGTAGAGGAGATCGTAAAGGAGTCGAAGGTGAGGTAACTCTTATTTCTTTTGAGTTGCACTCTCGGTCACCTCTGCATCCATGTCAGGAAGGGGTGGCCTTGTAGCCTATGCATCTAACTCGACTAGAAGATCTTTAGGGATCAAAGGCAATTTGCCTTGCGTACGACGTCTTTTTGATAGCCTGCTACCCATACTACACCAAAAATGTAAACGTGAGACATTAGCCCTACTTATCCACCTCTCAATGGGAAGTTTGTCATCACTGACATTTCCCCTTACCATGTCATCGCACAAATTTCACTCACAATCGGGGATATAGTTGATGCATAAATCCCGAGCCATTAACTTGATTGGAAAATCCTAAATTAATATTGACTTATAGTGTGACTCTTAGAGGATTTATTTTCTTTTGGCAAGCGCACCAATTGTTAAATTTGTAATATATTTGATCGTAGTTCCCATAGGGATTGTGGTAATTACCGCAATCTTAGACTAGTACAAGCTGAACCAATGCAAGCAGATGCAATTCATTCTGTTTTTGTTGTTTTATACTTTCTATGTTTTTGTATTTTCAGAAGCAGTACAAAATATAAAATATGATTAATGGAAGATAGGTTAGGATTACTTCAACTTATAACTTCATCAAGGAACATGCAATCGAGGTTCAATTAAGCTTCAGATGCAAGAGGACAATTCACAGATGGTTAATCCCTAATCCCTTAGGTGACTAACACTAATTCCTAAGCATTAAACCCTAATCCCTTAGGTGTTCAATTACAGAGAAATCTAATGCAAAATTGGGGGTTGAACCCTAACTATTCACCTAATTACTAGGCCTAAATTAGTTAGGAAACTGGAAGTTACCTAAGCCTCAACCATGATTCCTCACTGGTGAGATTCTTCATCAGATCTGGACTTGTCAATCCAGCAAAGTAGATCCACTTCTTAGCTTGTTCTCCTCTTGTTTCAGAAGATAATTTCCTCAATACAGCTTCAAGATTCCATCGGAAGCTTCAGCAATCCCAACCCTAGGGGTTTAGAAACCCATAGAGATGGATTCTAACAAAGGAATGTGAAGAGACATGGACGAGAGAATGTAGAGAGAGAAAATAATTAGAGAGAGATTGAAAATGATAAAATGAATCGTGTTCTTATTTTTCCACACTGCCTCCTCCCTTTTCTACAGAGTATGTACAAGTATATATAGACGACTAACTAACTAACTAACTTAATTAATTACAAAGAAAGCTTAATTAATAATTAAACTAACTAATCTAATTACATAATTACGAATAAATAATTAATTACAACTCAATACTTAAGTTACTATAGTACCAAAAAAAATAGAAACAGCAACGGTGCAGCGCTTCACTTGGAGGGAAAAACAGCAAATTAAATAACCACCTTCACGCTTGAACATGAAGGGCTTGCGCTTAAGCGCACTTGTATTATTACCGTCTCTTTGAATTCACACTTGAGCGTGAATGCGGGAGCCTGGGCGTGGATGGTGTTTTTGAAGTCACGCTTGAGCGTGCGTGATGCTCGCTTGAGCGTGGTTGTGTTTTCCTTTCTTTCTTTTTACGTACTTTGCATGGATCTCTCGCTTGAGCTTGTAACCTTCAAGCTTGAGCGTGAACTGCTCCGACACATGTAAACAAATAATTCCTAGCGTTTATACGCTAGCTGTCCAGCGTATGTACACTGGGTTAGTGAATTTACAAATAGACAAATTTCCTTAACTAATTATTATTTTTAATCATTTTCTTGTATAAATTAAACACTTTTAAAATAAATAAATAAATACAACATTAATGACAATTTATTAAATAATAGTGCTAAACTAAACAATATTTAAGGAATTAAGTTAAATTATGGATGAAATTATTAAGTCTTTTCAAGACTCATCACATCCCCAAATTTAAAACTTGCTTGTCCCCAAGCAAATACTTAGATTAATTAAATCAATTGCATTTACTTAATACAATCAACCTTTCCTTACCTTAAATCTAAAAATATAATTACTCACACCTCCTCTTGGGAACAAGTTGGTGATGCTTTCTCACTAGATTGGTGTTTCACTCTTCTCTCAATGTATAGGGTCAATAATATGCACTCATCACCTGTATAATTGTTAGATCAACAGAGGCTTGTAACAATTCTAAACATCATGACATATGCTAGCACAATTGGATCAGTAAGGGCTTTTTAAGCTTGTAATGGGGTTAGGCTACAGATTCTATTTTTGTTTTTCTAGTCAATGTTGGGTTAAAAGATGTGCCTACTGATGCCTTGCCTCGCCTCAATCTTAACTTAAATGCCTTTACTAACTAGCTCTTTTTCTTTCATTATTTTTCAAATGAAGGGTGCTTTGTACTTTCTTCTCTTTCAGTCCTTTGGACTCTTTCTTTCTTTCTTTCTTTTCTTCCATCTTTTTCAAAAAAAAAATTTTCAAAACCATTTTTTTTCTTATGGTGCTTTGCACCTTTGCTTTGCTGATTTTTCACTTTTCTTTTGCTTTTGTTGTTCTTCCTTTCATTTTTTTCTTTTTTTTTCAAAATCCTCATCTATAATTAAGGTCAGAGTGTGTCTTTAATTGCTGTTAGGCACACTCTTTATCCCCAAACTTAGAACTTGCTAGTCCCTAGCAATAAGATAAGACTCAGCAATCCATCAGTGGAACATCCAGGGATAATTTTCTTAGTTTTTCTCAGATAAATTAGCTTGTAAAGTTAGGTACATAAGTAGAATGAAAGGGTCTCAGGCTCAAATATAATTATTGGGTCAAAGGCTAAATAATAATGATTAGGATGGCTAAATTTGGCCCTGGCTAATTTAACAAAGAAGGCCTTAATCATTTCCAATTGGCAAACATATAATCATTTAGCAAGCACTGAAGTAAATTCTGTCTCACTAAGCAATAATGCAGGCACACTCAGAAAAGAATTAAAAGGCTCAAAAGCTAATAATATAACAGGTAATCAGCCAGTCTTGTCCCCAAACTTAATACAAGATTATAAACTCAGATTGCTAACTAGCACGCTGAATAAACAAATAATATAGAATTGAAATAGTTATGGACAGGGATCATGAATCAAGAAATGCAAATCAATTAATTTATCCGATTAAAGCCTGAGAAGTAGCAAACTTTAAATTATTAAGATGGATTCTAAATTAAACATAATTAACATAGTTTATCAATGAGATGAAAGGATAGATTACTTCTCTTTTTACCTGAATGGCAGTGAATGGTGAGGAATAGTGTGCACAAATTTAACAATACAATTCAAAAAAGAAATAACAACAAACAACTTAATATAGAAATAAAGTTCCATTACACTGAAAAGAAAATAATTGTTCAAGAGAATATTTAAACAAAGTCATTACAACTTGAAAATAGCAAAATAACACATAAACAAAGTAAAAGATCAGTCATTCTCTTCTTCATTCATAGACTCATCATTATCTTGCTCAGGGTAGGGTGGAAATTCAGCTGCTAAGGGTGTGTCATCAGCGGGAATGGTGAATCCAATGGAAGCCAACCATAAATCTCTGTCAGGTAGAACTCCCATTTCTTCAGTGTGATCCACATTCAATGTGGTGCCAATCTTTCTCAACATGAGATCATGGTTCAGGACCAGATCATAGGTTCCTAGCTGCATCTTCTTCATAATCTGAAGTTCCTACATTACCATGGAAATATCAGAAGAAGTACCTGCTCCTGTTGGAGGTGGTGGTGCAAAAGATGTTGGTTTAGGTTATCTGGGACGCTTTGACCCTTGAGGCATAAAATGGTCAATGTGGTCTATCACCCAACGCTTGTCCATAATTCTCTCAGGCTTTACCTTTGTCAATTCTTCATAATTCAACCTAACCTGATTTGTTTTGGCCAACAAAGTGATAACAGAGCAATATGGCAATTGGAGATTTTTTTCAAGGTTTTTCATCATCTCCTCCA
This sequence comes from Clitoria ternatea, assembly GCA_037962975.1. Taxonomy (NCBI): domain Eukaryota; kingdom Viridiplantae; phylum Streptophyta; class Magnoliopsida; order Fabales; family Fabaceae; genus Clitoria; species Clitoria ternatea. The sequence goes on from CM075671.1 coordinate 55,900,140, forward strand.
GTATTAACTCACCCAGATTAATATACAGGCCTCTCATTAAACAGTAAATCAATACCAACCTCTTAATGGTAATCTCAGTAGAATGAGCCACAGGTTGCAGGGATGAAAGAACATAGTGGCACCATAAAAGGGAAAGATGAGTCAAACAATTCTTCCTGACACTTTTTGGTGAACCATTAACCTTTGTTATATATGCAGCTCTTTGTTCACATCATTCCTCTAAAATTTCTTTCCTAAGATTTTCATTTTCAGCCCTATGAAAGATATCCACTTTCCATGTGTAGTGACATCCTTCCTCATCTAATATAGGTACTTTCAACAGCTTATTCAATATGTGACCAGTTAGAGGAATGGTGACTCCTCTCAAGAAAGAAGAAAAAGGAAACTTATCTTCCATAGAATGAGTCCTCAGATTGGCATAGAATTCTCTAGTGAGTTCCTGGTCACCATTGCCTAAATTCTCATTAAAGAACTGCCATCCTCTTTCAATCATAGCAGCTTTTACATTAAAATCAGAACAATTTTCTTCATCAAGGACCAGAGCTCTATCCCTTATTACTCCCCTATGTTTGAACTTATTTTTATAATCTTGGGCGGCCTTGGAATCTCTAAACCTAAACCCATCAAAACCCTCAACTGTTTAAGACTTCTTTCCTCCTTCAAGACTTTTACTCCTTTCAGTTGATGGAGAATCAGGGATACTGATAGTAGCCACCCCTTTTCCTTTCTCTTTTTGGGCTTCTTTAACATTTTCTATTTCAACACTTTTTTCAGGTTTTCTACAAAGTCTTTGTGATCTTCTGATCATGATGAGTGTTAATGATGGTATTTATAATGCCTAAATGGATACAAATATACAAACAGCACAACCACAACAAAATAAAAATGTGAGATGAACAGATATGATGGATGAAAGAAATTTGAAATTGAAACAGTGAACTACAATAATTCTAACTATAAAGTGAAAGTAAGAACTGAAAAGATAGTACCTTTCAAAGAATTTAGAGACTGTGCCTTTTCCTCTTCAAAACCCAAGGTTCCAGCGTAAAGAGTTAGGGTTTGTACACTGAGAGGGTTTTATACTATTGAACCCAATACCTGAGGTACGCGTAGGTATGCTGAAATCTTGGCATATAAACGCCCAAATTAAAAACACACAGGCAGCATCAGGTATGAATCACGATCAAGCGAACCATTATTCACTCAAGCGAATGATATGTAAGTAAATGTCACGCTCAAGCGTGAAGAACTACGCTCAAGCGCCAAACAAACAGGTATCAGATTGCTTCAATAGGACGATTACGCTTAAGCTTACAGCATCACGCTTAAGCGAAAAATTTGAAACAGGACTGCCTTAACCCGATCACGCTCAAGCGTGAGCTTGGGGCGCTCAGGCGTGAAGCAAATATACAAGCCACGCTTAAAGCGTGAATAGCTAAGCTCAAGCGTGGGATTCAATGAACAAGCACCAGTGACGATCACACTTAAGCGTGGACTTGGGCGCTCAGGTGAAGGACAATACACAAGAGCTCACGCTCAAAGCGTGGGAATCAGTAGAAGGCATAACAAGCTCACGCTTAAGCGTGAGTAATGTACGCTCAAGCGACAAACCATGCTGCTCCACTGTGACGATCACACTTAAGCGTGATTGGTATCCGCTTAAGCGACAATTCTGAACAAAAAGCTTTTAATTTCCTCAGCCCCAATCACGCTCAAGCGTGAGATTAGAGCGCTTAGGCGAGGCACTAATTCCATAATCACGCTCACGATCACGCTTAAGCGTGATGTTCCTAGCTTAAGCGTGGCAGTTGCTATGTATCACGCTTCAAGCATGAATGAAGGACGCTCAAACGTGAAAATGTGCTATCAGGTACCAAGGGTCACGCTTAGAATGTGAAGACATACGCTCAAGCGCAGAAATCAGTTCGAAGGGTCACGCTCAAGAGTGGACCCGAGCTCGCTCAAGCACGAGACTTGTAACAAGGTCACTCTCAGGCGTGAGAAAGTTTCGCCCAAGGGAACAGGTATACTTACAGGAGGAAAAATCACGCTTCAAGCATAATTAAGTCACGCTCAAATGCCACAGTTTTTCGCTCAAGCGCAATCAAGTTCGCTCAAGTGCCAAGGGTACCTGATTCTAATTCCAGCTAATGGATTTGTAAGTATGTACACTGGGAATTGAGTGTATAAACGCTCAAACCTTATTGAAAAATAAATTTTACAAGATTATTCGCACTTTATTCAAAATTTTTAGTTTTCTTTTATTATTTCAAACACATACACAAAATGCAACAAACAAAATGTAGGGTTGCCTCCCTAAAACGCTTCTTTAAGGTCACTAGCTTGACCTTCTGACATCTAAGAAGATGCCTACAATAGCATGGAGGTTTTCTGCCTATCAAACTCTCCTCCAAAGTAGAGCTTGAGTCTCTGGCCATTCACTTTAAAAGTTCTATCAGTGGCTGGATCTTTCAACTCAATTGCACCATGAGGGAAGACCTCATTTACAATAAAAGGTCCAGACCACTTTGATCTTAGTTTTCCAGGAAAGAGTCTCAGTCTAGAATTAAACAACAGGACCTTATCATCTTTTTGAAACTCTTTCCTGTTTATCCACTTATTATGCCACCTCTTAGTTTTCTCTTTATAAATTGAGGCACTCTGATAAGCATTGAGTCTGAACTCCTCAAGTTCATGGGGTTTTAGGATTCTTTCCTCTTGAGATTGGTCAAAATCCATGTTTAACAGCTTTGTGGCCCACCATGCCTTATGTTCTAACTCCATAGGAAGATGGCAAGCCTTATCATATACCAACTGATAAGGAGACATGCCAATGGGAGTTTTAAATGTTGTCCTATAGGCCCACAATGCATCATTCAATCTCACAGACCAATCCTTCCTAGACTTCCCTACTATTTTCTCTAATATTCTTTTAATTTCTCTATTAGACAGCTCAACTTGTCCACAAGTTTATGGATGATATGGAGTAGATACCTTATGCAGTACCTCATAGTGTCTCAGGGCTTTTTCCATGATTCTATTGCAGAAATGTGACCCTTCATCACTAATGAGGACTCTAGGGACTCCAAATCTAGAGAAAATGTTCTTCTTTATAAACTTAAGCACCACATGTGCATCATTGGTTCTGGTAGGGATTGCCTCCACCCATTTGGAGACATAATCCACAACAACAAGGATATATTCATTAGAGAATGACTTTGGGAATGGTCCCATGAAGTCAATGCCCCAAACATCAAATAACTCCACAACTAAAATATTTGTCAAAGGCATGCCAGCTTTAGCAGAGAGGCCTCTACTTCTTTGACACTTATCACACCTTTGCATATACACTCTAGCATCCTAAAAAATTGTTGGCCAATAAAAGCCATATTGTAACACTTTTGCTGCTGTTCTGGAGGAACCATGGTGACCTCCATAATAGGAGTCATGACAATGCCATAAGAGTCTTTCTTGCTCTGATTCAGGCACACATCTCCTGATAATTCCATCTACTCTTATCTTATAAAGAAATGGATCGTCCTATAGAAAAGTTTTACTGTCATGGAAGAATTTCTTCTTCATTTGGGATGTCCACCCTTAGGTACCACAAAGGCACTTTTAAAGTTGGCCCTATCAGCATACCATGGCCCTGTGATAATTGCCATCAGCCTCTCATCTAGAAATTCCTCTTTAATCAAGATAGAATCAAATTCACCCTCCAGATGAGAAAGTTGATCAGCCACTGAGTTCTCCACTCCCTTTTTATCTCTTATTTCCAAATCAAACTCTTGGAGTAAAAGAACCCATCTGATCAATCTTGGCTTTGATTCTTTTTTAGCTAGCAAGTACTTGATTGCTGAATGATCTGTATACACAATGACCTTAGCACCAATCAAGTAAGCTCTGAATTTATCAAATGCATACACCACAACAAGCATTTCTTTTTCAGTAGTGGTGTAATTTATTTGATTCTCATTTAATACTTTGCTAGCATAATAAATGACATGTGTTAATTTCTCCTTTTTCTATCCCAGTACAGCTCCTTCAGCAAAATCACTTGCATCACACATGAGTTCAAATGGTAAGGACCAATCAGGTGCTGCAAGGATCGGAGTTGAAATTAATCTTTGTTTCAAATTTTCAAAAGCCTTGACATAGTTTTTATCAAAAACAAAAGCATGATCTTTCATAAGTAAATCAGTCAAAGGCTTAGCTATTTTTGAAAAATCTTTTATAAATCTCCTACAAAAGCCAGCACATCCTAAGAAACTCCTTACTCCTTTCACATTGATTGGAGGAGGAAGTTTTTTAATTATATCAATCTTGGCTCTATCTACTTGAATGCCCTCAGCAGAGATTTTATGGCCAAGGACTATCCCTCCCTTAACCATAAAATGACACTTTTCCTAGTTATGGAAAAGATTAGTCTCTTGACATCTCACCAGCACCTTAGATAGGTTGCTGAGGTATATATCAAAGCTATTTCTAAACACAAAGAAGTCATCCATAAACACCTCAATGAACTTCTCTACCATGTCCCCAAAAATTGCCAGCATACACCTTTGAAAGGTTGCTGGTGCATTGCACAAACCAAATGGCATGCGCCTATATGCAAAGATTCTATAGGGATAGTGAAGGCTATCTTCTCTTGATCTTTTGGATCAACCACAATTTGGTTGTAACCAGAATATCCATCAAGGAAGTAGTAATACTCATGACCTGACAGCCTCTCAAGCATGTGGTCTACAAATGGTAAAGGAAAGTGGTCTTTTCTAGTGGAGTCATTAAGCCTTCTATAATCTATGCACATTCTCCAACCTGTAGTTGGTCTAGTGGCAATGACTTCACCTTTTTCATTTTTAACAGTGGTCACTCCTTTCTTAGGCACCACTTGGACTGGACTAATCCAAGCGCTGTCCGAGATAGGATAGATAATCCCAGCATCACGAAGTTTAACCACCTCTTTCCTTACAGCTTCTTTCATTATGGGGTTTAATCTTCTTTATGGCTAAAAAACAGGGGAATAGTCATCTTCCATCAAAATTTTATGCATACAAAATGATGGACTAATTCCCTTTAAATCAGAAATGTTCCAACCAATAGCAGACTCATGTTTTCTTAAAACCTCTATCAGTTTTTCTACATCCACATCTTTTAAATCAGCATTAATGATTATAGGATGTGATTCATTATCTCCTAAGAAAACATATTTCAAATGAGAAGGCAAAGGTTTTAAATCATGTTTTTCTTCAAACACCTCCTTACCTTTCTCAATTTCAGTATTATTCAAATTTCCTTTCTTTTCATTTTCAAAATCACCTACTTCACATGCTTCAAGTAGGTTCAGCAACTCAATATGTGAATCATTTAACTCCTCAGTCTCAAAGTCAAAATCATCCTCCAAAAAGGCTTGTAAAACCTCTTCTTCAGTTTTTAACAACATAGGAGTCTTATAACTTTTAATTTCTTCAATCATAAAACAATCCATTTTCTCAGTTGGATGTTTCATAGCATTGAAAACATTAAAAGTTACCTGCTCCTCCTGAACTCTCAGCATGAGTTCTCCCTTCTCTACATCAATTAAAGCTCTACCTGTAGCTAAGAAGGGTCTTCCTAAAATCAAAGGAATTTCTCTATCAGCTTCCATATCCAAAACTATAAAGTCTGCTGGAAAGATAAACTTATCTACCTTAACTAACAGATCTTCCAGCATCCCATGAGGATATTTGATGGACCTATCAGCCAATTGCAAAGACATACGAGTTGGTTGCAGGTCATTAATTCCTAATTTCCTCATTAAGGACAAAGGCATGAGGTTTATGCTATCCCCTAGATCACATAAAGCACTTCCTACATGAACATCCCCTATTACACAAGGTATTGTAAAAGATCCAAGATCTTCCAGCTTTTGAGGGATTTTCTTTTGAATAATTGCACTGCACTCTTGAGTGAGAGCAATCATCTCATCTCCCTTAAGCTTTCTCTTCTTAGACAGAAGTTCTTTAAAATATTTAGCATATAAAGGCATCTCTTGCAATGCCCCAGCAAAGGGAATATTTATGTGAAGCTTTTTAAACACATCCAAGTACTTAGCAAACTTTTGCTCCTCTATTTGTTTCTTAAATCTATGTGGAAATGGAGCATTCTTTAATTTCTTTGGAGTTAGCTTGACAGCTTCCTCCAAGATTAAATCAATCTTTTTCTTTTTCTTTTGATGGACTTGATTTTCTTTTTCTATTTCTGTTTCTACTTTATTTTCAGTTTTATCAACAGCTTGCTCACTTTCCTGCTCTATTTCTTTTTCAGCATCTTTTTCTAAACTCACTTCATGACTTGGGGTTGGGATAAGAATTTTCCCATTCCTTGTAGTTATTGCTTTGCAATGTTCCCTTGGATTTACCTCAGTATCTCTAGGAAAATTGCCTGATTGTCTCTCAGCTAATTGTTTTGACAACTGTCCAACCTGATTTTCTAAATTTTGAATGGACGCTTCTTGATTTTTAAAGCTGGCCTGAGTGGCCTGAATGAACTGAGACAGCACATTCTCAAGTTTAGACTTTTCCTTAGAGGGAGGGGGAGAAGGTTGTTGTCTATTTGTGATTTGATTTTGTGGTATATTTTGATTCAAATGTGGACTTTTCTGCCATAAAAAATTGGGGTGATTCCTATAGTTAGGATTAAAGGAATTAGAGGGATAATTCCTTTGAAATTGTTGCTGCCCCATATAATTCACTTGCTCAACAGGCACATTTGGATCACACATGCCATTTTCATGATCTCCACCACAAAAATCATAACTCATCATACAAACTTGACTAGGGTTTTGAAGTTCTGAAATCTGTCCACTTAATCTCTCCAAAGCCTGAGTCATCAACTTACTTTGAGCCAAATAAGCATCCTGTGCTTCTAATTCTAATATCCCTCTCTTAGGGATTTGGCTCCTTTCACTAACTAAACATTCATTCGAATCCATAACATCTATCAGCTCTATAACTTCTTCTACAGTTTTTATGGTCAATGAACCTCCAGCTGAGGCATCAATCAAGACCCTAGTTGCTGGTCTCACACCATTATAGAATATAGTAACTTGCTACACATCAGGAATCCTATGGTGAGGACATTTCCTTAAACTCTCTTTATACCTATCCCATGCTTCCATTAGAGATTCACCCTCTCTCTGCTGGAAACAAGTGATTTCAGTGTGCAATTTAGCATATTTGGAAGGAGGGAAATATTTAATCAAAAATTTTCTTTGTAAATCCTCCCAAATAGAGATGCTACCTCTTGGTTGGCTTTACAACCAAGCCTTAGCCCTGTCCCTTAAAAAAAGGAAATAATCTCACTCTTATTGCCTTTTCAGGGACTCCATTCATTTTTACAGTATCACAGATTTGGAGGAAGGTTGCTAGATGCAAATTTGGATCCTCAACCTTACTTTCTCCGAATTGATCATTTCTAACCAACTACAGTAAAGCCGGTTTGAGTTCAAAGTTATTAGCTGTAATTGGAGGCCTAAGGATGCTAGATTGCGATCCTTCTTCAGTAGGCCTAGAGTAGTCACCTAGTGTAACTCTCCTCTGTTCCATTTCTTACTGTTCTTTTTGCTTTTTCTCCTTTCTAAGCTTACGCTCTAACAAATCAATATCAAGATCAAAGAAGAAAGGCTCTCCTCTGTTCCTGGACTGCATACACCAAATGTTAGACATAAACAATTCAAGGCTACTGCTATAGCTACACAAAAACTACTACTATACTAAAAATGAGAATTAAACTACTACTAAATGCAAAAACAAAATTTAAACGGTTCAGTCTAGTACCGGTCCAAGGATTGTTGATATTACTTAACAATCCCCGGCAACGGCGCCATTAACTTGATGCATAAATCCTGAGCCATTAACTTGATTGGAAAATCCTGAATTAATATTGACTTATAGTGTGACTCTTAGAGGATTTATTTTCTTTTGGCAAGCGCACCAATCGTTAAATTTGTAATATATTTGATCGTTCCCATAGGGATTGTGGTAATTACCGCAATCTTAGACTAGTACAAGCTGAACCAACGCAAGCAGATGCAATTCATTCTGTTTTTGTTGTTTTATACTTTCTATGTTTTTGTATTTTCAGAAGCAGTACAAAATATGAAATGTGATTAATGAAAGATAGGTTAGGATTATTTCAACTTACAACTTCATCAAGGAACATGTAATCGAGGTTCAATTAAGCTTCAGATGCAAGAGGACAATTCACAGATGGTGTATCCCTAATCCCTTAGGTGACTAACACTAATTCCTAAGCATTAAACCCTAATCCCTTAGGTATTCAATTACAGAGAAATCTAATGCAAAATTAGGGGTTGAACCCTAACTATTCACCTAATTACTAGGCCTGAATTAGTTAGGAAGCTGGAAGTTACCTAAGCCTCAACCATGATTCCTCACTGGTGAGATTCTTCATCAGATCTGGACTTGTCAATCCAGCAAAGTAGATCCACTTCTTAACTTGTTCTCCTCTTATTTCAGAAGATAATTTCCTCAATGCAGCTTCAAGATTCCATCGAAAGCTTCAGCAATCTCAACCCTAGGGGTTTAGAAACCCATGGAGATGGATTCTAACGAAGGAATGTGAAGAGACATGGACGAGAGAATGTAGAGAGAGAAAAGAATTAGAGAGAGATTGAAAATGAGAAAATGAATCGTGTTCTTATTTTTCCACACTGCCTCCTCCCTTTTCTACAGAGTATGTACAAGTATATATAGACGACTAACTAACTAACTAACTTAATTAATTACAAAGAAAGCTTAATTAATAATTAAACTAACTAATCTAATTACATAATTACAAATAAATAATTAATTACAACTCAATACTTAAGTTACTACAGTACAAAAAAATAGAAACAGCAACGGTGCAGCGCTTCACTTGGAGGGAAAAATAGCAAATTAAATAACCACCTTCACGCTTGAGCAAGAAGGGCTCGCGCTTAAGCGTGCTCATATTATTACTGTCTCTTTGAATTCACGCTTGAGCGTGAATGCGGGAGCCTGGGCGTGGATGGTGTTTTTGAAGTACGCTTGAGCGTGCGTGATGCTCGCTTGAGCGTGGTTGTGTTTTCCTTTCTTTCTTCTTACGTACTTTGCATGGATCTCTCGCTTGAGCTTGTAACCTTCAAGCTTGAGCGTGAACTGCTCCTGCACATGTAAACAAATAATTCCTAGCGTTTGTACGCTGGCTGTCCAGCGTATGTACGTTGGGTTAATGAATTTACAAATAGACAAATTTCCTTAACTAATTATTATTTTTAATCATTTTCTTGCATAAATTAAACACTTTTAAAAAATATAAATAAATACAACATTAATGACAATTTATTAAATAATAGTGCTAAACTAAACAATATTTAAGGAATTAAGTTAAATTATGGATGAAATTATTAAGTATTTTTAAGACTCATCAATAGTTTCCCTCACATTCAACATTATAGGATTCACAATATTTCTAGGTAACTTATATCATGTTGATCTTAAGGCCACTAATATATATATATATATATATATATATATATATATCCAATTCACATCAAGAAGTTCCTAGCAGAGCATATTCATTATGAAACTATACCCTGGTTATGTTTAATCTCATCATATTGTCAAAGATAGTATAGTCAGCTAGCATCACTATTATGGCATGAATCATTGATAAGTATTAACTAGCCTACCTCTATCAGGTACATTAATGTATATATATATATATATATATATATATATATATATATACACATATACATAACTTACACCATGCCTACTTATAATTCATCATCACTATCAATAACAACACCCAACCAGCATAGTTCCCTAGTAGCCTAAGATTCCTAACTCACAACATACATGATTATAACAAATTCACATTCATAAGAAAGCATTGATATGTATATATATATATATATGCACATGTCATAAATACATCAAAACACAATCACAATAAATGATCAACCAATACATTACTCATGATCACAAGCCATCATAAGAGCCAACACACAACTTACAATTGTTAATCAATTCATATCATCACCCATCAATGCAATTAGTCAACCAAGAAGTTATGCATGAGTTAGGTTCATTATGCCTCTTTCATTTATTTAAGTCTCATGATGCAAATAGGGCCCATTAACTCATCATCATTATCAACAACATCATCACCATCATATCACCTCACCAGTACGTCTATTGGTGAGAAATAATCTTCATGGAATTACCAATGCGGCCGAAGTCCTTTTGAGTTCTCTGCTAGGGGTATACGGATTGCAGCCTATCACCATCAACTCATGGATCCAAACCTCACGTCCCGTACGTGGCATCTTTAGGTACAAGACCGAGCCATCTGGACGCCCGAACCTGGATGTACTCCTAAGGTTCATTGAACCTGAAACACGCACGTTCTCCAGTGTACCCCTTACACTGTCACTAGTGGAAAAAGTGGATATAATCACGGTTAAAATTGGCCTTTAATCATAGTTAATCAACCGTGGTTGTTGCAGCCGTGGTAGTAGATGAGGTCCTTTAACCACGGTTCAAAACCATGGTTATAAATCACATCTAATCACGGTTGCTATTAACCATGATTAAATAAGAACCTATTTAATCATGGTTGTCAATTATAACCGTGAACACAGGTTCATAAAACTTGCATTTACAGACTATGTATAATCACGGTTGTGGTAGCAACCGTGAATAAAGAGAGTCTATAATCACGGTTGTCGAGAATAACCGTGAATATAAGTAGTGATAAAACTTCATTTACAGACTATGTATAATCACGGTTTAGGTGGTAACCGTGAATAAAGAGGGTCTATAATCACGGTTGTTACCATAACCATGATTAAATAATGAGGTTTTTTTTAATATGAGTTCTGTTTTATTTTTTCCCAAACCTGCAATCAGACAACCAGCACAATATACAGTATCCCAGCATATCCAGCAACAATATATAAAAAGAATGGTATGTATATAACATTAATTAATTTGCTATCAATTCATAACAACCTAAAAAATAAAAGTATATACAATTCAGATGAATGTAACCTAATAAAATGTAATTCCTAAATCCTACTCTAGATACATATGTAAGAGAATAAAGATCCTATATCTAGCTAAGTCCTTTCCTGACTTCAATGAAGTATGCGGCCCATTGCTTTCTAACATTATCTACAAGTGTCTTAGAGAAGTATGTCTGGTCCTTAAAGTACTGCAAAAAATGCACAAAATAATTAGAACAAAAGCTATATTTATTACATGAATTTGATGAAATTGGTAGAAAACTAGTCCAAGTGATGAAACTTACATCTGTCCATCCATCTACTAAATGTTGTTGGACGATGGTCAGCATAGTGTGCATGACGTAATAGCCACACTCGAAGGTACCCTTCTACTTATAAGACTACAATGGACATAAAATATAGAATAAGTGAATTCACAACTTAAAAAATATATATTAAAGATTTGAATGAATACGATTGACTTACTTTTGGGTGCACCCACGCAAGTTTTCTTCCGTTGGACTTACTTCCAAGCAGTTGATTGTATCCAACCACCGCCCTACCTCAAATAGAACACAACATAAGTTAGAATCGTATAAGACCATAAATGATGTAAATGAATTTGTACTTAGTTTTTAGGGATTAACTTACCCGTCTACTATACTTTTCAGGTCTTGTGGAATTGTCCCGTGGATAGAATCAAAGTACAGAGCAACATAAGCCCGGGGACAGATCACCACAAGCGTCCAATGAGCGCTGCAGTTACCAGTGATAAGTGAGACTTCAAAATGAAAACATTAATGGACAATAATTATGGAATAGAATGTTTCCCTTTATGATAAGGGCCCAAGTATACACCCTTCCTAGACTCAAACATCCAATTCTGGATGTATGCCTGGGTGTCTGCGCGATGTTTCCTTTCCTCTGTATGAAAGAGGGCTTTAAGAAACCATAAGTTTCATCGAAACCCAAGTCCACACAGATTTTATTCAGAAACCTAAACAAGTTAAGACATGGTTAGTGACAAATAACTTGTATAATGAAAAAATTGGACATAAAATGATATACTTACAACTCCCACAGTTGAATGATGGAGATGTTTAGCATCGTCGACCCCATCATAATCTCACACAAGTCACTCCGTGTAATGTAAACCGGTAGTGAACTTGGACGGCCGAACACCAATGGCCACCATGGGACCTCAAGAGTGTCCTCTCCTAGGTCAGCCCCGATCTGCCATGGCATCCGGATTGGATCGTCAACGGGGTCTGGTTTCTTCAATGCTGGTTCCTGTTGAACAATTGACAACCATCACAGTTTGTACCATAATTGACAATATAACTAAATCAATTAGTGTTTCAGGTTTTTACCTGTATAGGAGCAACCGAAAGGAGTCTGTTGGGCCATATAAAAAAGTGGCCCACCGCCTGATCGACGGTCTTCACCTCTGGAATTGCCACTGGCACAGCAGCATCCTCCTCAAGGACGAGCACAACAGAGACCCTAGACATACAATCAGGTAATGACTGATGGTGAACCGCAGGGCCTAAGTTGTAGACCATGCCAGTGGCAACTGGCTCCTCCGACCCATCAATGAATAGGTCACATTGACGGGTATCTGCAGGCTTGACCCCATCATCGTCAGGGTCAGCTGTAGCACACGACCCCTTAGTGCTAACCCTCCATACCTACATATTTACACATCAAACAAAAGTTATTCAACAATGAAAGAAAGTGATTAGAAACAACAAACAGTTAAGTAGTATAAGGAATCTAACCTGTGGGTCGGTAGCTCGTGCAGTAGTCTCCTGGTGGTGGCTAAGTGAGGCCTTCATCTCCTCCTTGAATCGGGCCATCTCCTGTTGTAGCTTCATAATCTCCTCCTGATACTCAGCCTTCACAACAGCCACCCTCGACTCAACCTTCTGCTCCACCAACTGCTCAACGGAGAGGCAGGGTCGGGAGCACCGTAATAGCTCCAGAGGCCTATGAAATATGAATGATTAGCCCATAATTGTTTAATAGATAACAAAATGAAAGGATATAGTTATTTACAACTTATCTATACCTCGACCAACAGAATGCACCCTTCCTGGGTGCTCTGGCCTGTCGATGGCGGTAGTCAAAATATCCTGCCTACCTGGGCTACGAAAGATCCTTGGGTTGATTGCTCAACCAAGGAATCCTGAAACCAAACAAGTTAGTATTCACTTGCTTCATGTAAACCAAAAAAACTGACACATTTACAAGGGGAATACTTACTATCCGTGAGGCGACCTCCTGAGCTTGTGAGGAAGTGTATTCCCCATTCTTCCTGATCCTGGCCTGCTTCCATTTCTCGTGGCGTGCAGGTGGGGAAAGGGGATCCATAATACCAGTGTCAGGCTGGCTAGTCTGACACTGACTCAGCCTCTTCTGGGCCATCTACTCCTCTAATCTACGGTAACCCCCACGTGACAATCTGTAGGGGTAGTCATTCAGCTTCCTAATGTCCTGTGCTTTCTTTCTGACCACCTACAACAGGAAAGAAAATTATTTAGAGTTAGACTTTTAAATTATACATAATCTAAGCATTTAAAAACCAACGTACCTGAAACCAGTCAGAATGCCTAGATGCAACGAAAGCATCCCAAATCTCCTGATCAATGAAGGCACATTTCTCTCAGGGAACTGTCCTTGGTCCTCCCCGAATACATGGCTACTATTCATATAGTTTTAAACTAAGGATTGGTACAATTTGGCAAAGTGTTGATTAAGAATTTAAAGTCCAAATATACATCTAGGTGAGTGTGGATTTGAACGACCTCCATCACTCAGCAATAATATCGAGGATCTTCCTCCTCACTGTGTCATGTGCTGGTATCTCAAAAGAATCCTACATGAAAGGAGTTAGTCCATAAAAGAGTCCTTATTATCAATTACATGAAATAATACACTAAAATAAAACTTAAATGATATCTAAGTTACCAGAATATCACTCTAAATCTGGTTCTTCACCACTTCCTCGAAATTATCCCAGTCGGGGATAATAATGGACACCTTCGACCGAGCCACAACTCCCAAATAACTGCTAAACTTCGCGGCATGTGGTCCTCCAAATCTACCAATGTTGACATCGATGTCAACACGTAACCTCTCTTCCTGGTGACACCTAAGTGCAACGTCTGGCATCCTTGTAACACCTCTACTTTTTCGAGTAGAGGCATCAGTAGCCTGTGAGTCGGACCTAGAGTGTGGATCCTGGTTAGCCATGAGTATCTGTCCAAACAAGGAAACACAATTGTCAGATATTTAATATAACATTTAATATAATGAATAGTTAATATAACATTTAATACAATAATTAATATAACATGTTTAATACCCTATGAAGTTGAAATATTTTCCCACAAGCCTTCATGGTGGTCATCATGACTGGCAACTACATCATCTATGTCATGTTCCATGATAGATGTTAGAATACGTGTTGTGGTGGATGGAATTTCTACAATATCAAGATTGGGGTCTCCAATGTTGTGTCTACCTTGGATAACAATTGACCACCGTTTGTCATCTGGGTCAGCAACATAAAAAACTTGTTTTACTTACGTTGCCATGATGAATGGTTCCTCCTTATGCCCTATCTTATTGAGGTCCACCAATGTAACTCCAAAATCATCAGTTTTGACACCGTTCTTATTGTCAACCCATTTGCATTTAAACACAGGAACGTTAAACGGACCGTAATCGACCCCCCATATATCTTCGATCACACCAAAGTAGCATGACTCGGCCATTATAGGGTTGTTATCCTTTAAAGTTGAGAAATGCATTGACTGAGCCACAACCATCACTCCATTATTTTGATTTGTACTCTTCTCATCCTGTGTCCTTGTATAAAATGAATAGTTGTTTATGTCATACCCACAAAAGGTGAAGACATCAAAGTTCGGGCCCTGTGCTAGTAGATGTAATGTCGAGGATGCACATGTATCTTTCAAAACGGTCTTTTGGAACCACTGCATGAATGTCTTGTTGTGTTCATTCAATACCCACTTTTCAGTCATTCTAGGGTTATTTCTTTTGACTAGCTCTTTGTGAGTGGTTAGATACGGTTACACGTCGTCCGTGTTGTTTAAAATATACAAGTGTGCTTGGAGGACATCATCACGTGGCATGCTCTTCATCTTTTTACCGATCATACCTTTGCCCATCATGACGAGTCTTTGGAATACCAATGCTTGCAGCATGTGACATGTAATCAGTGTAAAACTCAATTTCTTCCTCTGCAATATATCTTTCCATAATTGAAGCTTCGGGACGACGTTGATTCTTCATATACCCTTTCAATATCTTCATATATCGCTCAACGGGATACATCCACCGTAAGATCACTGGACCACACAAACAGACCTCTCTCACCAAATGGATGATTAAATGGACCATTATGTCAAAAAAAGAGGGCAAGAAATGCATTTCAAGCTGACATAGTATAAGTGATGCTTCCTGTTCCAACACATTCAATTCATCGAGCATGATTACTTTGTAACATATGGCATTAAAAAATATACACAGCCTTGTTATGACATTTCTCACATTTTTAGGAAGAATGTCACGAATGACGATAGGCAGAAACTGTTGCATCAACATATGACAATCGTGAGACTTCAACCCGACTAACTTCAAATCTTTCATGGAAACACATATATTGATGTTTCAACCATAACCAGACGAAACTTTCACACTACGTAACGATTCACACAGACTTTTCTTTTCTTTTCTGGACAATGTGTGACATACTGGGGACAAATATGTTCGTTTTCCCTTTGATTGTGGATGCAACTCCTGACGTATACCCATCAGCTCCAAGTCCATACACGAATTTAGGCCATCCTTAGTCTTCCCGGGTATGTTTAAGAGTGTACCAACCAAACTGTCACACATATTTTTTCTCCACATGCATTACATCAATACAGTGTCTTACATCAAGCTACCTCCAATATGGCAGGTCCAAAAATACTGACTTCTTCTTCCAGTTGTTTTGTGTTGGGGATTGTTTATCATACTTACCAAACACCACGTTGACGTCTTTCACCTTTTCATATGTCTTGCGACCAGACAGTGGTGGAGGAGCCATTTTAAAATCTTAGGCACCATTGAACGACTTCTTCAACCTCCGAAATAGATGATTCACTTTAAGAAACCTTCGATGTCAAAGATAAACATTTTTCCTACCATGGTGTAGCCGCACAGAACTAGTTCCCTCCTCACATATAGGACAAGCTTTATGTCCCTTCACGCTGTACCCAGATAAGTTACCATACGCTGGAAAGTCATTGATCGTGCAAAATAGCATGACACGCAATTTGAATGATTGCCCGGTAAACCCGTCAAACACATCAACCCCGTCTTCCCATAACATTTTGAGATCTTCAACTAATGGAGTTAAATATACATTAATGTCGTTCCCCAGTTGTCGTGGACCAGAAATCATCATTGATAACATGACATATTTCTGCTTCATGCACAACCATGGCGACAAGTTGTAAACAAACAACAAAACAGGCCACGAACTATGGTTAGTGCTCAGGTTCCCAAGCGGGTTCATGCCGTCTGTGGCTAGTTCAAGCCTAACATTTCTTGGTTCATGGGAAAAATCCAGAAAAATCGTATCCATTTTCTTCTATTGCGATCCATCAGCCGGATGCCTAAGTAGTCCGTCAACTACCCTTTCATCAGCATTCCATCTCATAAGTTTTGCATCATTTGCACTAGCAAACAGACGCTTTTGTCTTGGAACTGTAGGCAGATACCACAACACCTTTGTAGGAGACCCTTTAGTGCAGACCTCATCAGAATCCGCCTCTTTCTTCTTATACCATGACATTCCACACCTAGGACATCGATGAACATTTCTAACTCACCCCAGAATAATACAAAATCATTTGGGCATGCATGTATTTTCTCATACTCTAAACCCATAGGACACAACACCTTTTTGGCCTCATAGTTACGATTCGGCAAGGTGTTTCCATCTTTGAACATTTCTTTCAATAACTTCAGTAAGTCAATGAAACTTTTATTCGTCCACCCGTTTATGGCCTTCAAATTAAACAATCGTAAAACTACTGATAACCTCGTGAAATTGATGTAGTTCGGATACAACGGCTGCTCAGAATCCTCACACAGAGTCGTATATACATGAGCTTTCTTAAAACCTTCTACCCCCACATCACGGATCATATCCTCGAGTTGGTTTTTCAGTTTAAGAGCTGTTACTTGGCACCACCACATCTTCACCATGCCATATCCAACGCGTATAACTACACAGAAAACCATCACACAGTAGATGTTCTCGCACCTCTTCCAAGTCTAGCCGACGGAGGTTTAAGCATTTAACACAAGGGCAAAAATATCTTCCATTCACCTCCTTAGCATTCCTCGCAATGAATTCTATAAATGATTCAACTCCCCCTCATACTCTAGACTTATGCGTGATGCAGTTATCCAACTCCGATCCATACCAACTGTTTACAAGGTGCTATGATCAATCTCACTTTTTCTACAAAGGTGGTGGTCCTATACCCATTCAGGATGACAATTGTTTTTATACGTCATTCATATATACAGGTTGGGAGTTATTTTAAAATTTGATAAAATTTCGGCAGCATTTCGCATTGGTCTCTAAGTACACAAAATGAGAGTAGTCAAATCAAATTCAACCACAACCAAATATGCACCCAGAGAACAACACAAAATATAAGTTACCGAAAGTTTATCAAATTTTAAAATAACTCCTAACTTATACATACTAATGACGTATAAAAAATAATTGTTCATCCCAAACTGTCCAAACGGATAATTCAAAATTCAACACAAATGATGAAATTAATTAATTTAATGACCATTTGTATCGAATCTCAAACGGGAAACTACGGTTCACTCATGCAAAGCAACTTTCATACTAGTTAACTAGTATATGAGCCTACAAGTTCGCAAGATTAACAACCATACACATACAACAGCAATAGAAATAACATTATATAAGAGCAACCAACAACAACAGAAATAAAATTATTCATAACTAAACGCGTGATTCATTTTTTCCTTATAAATGAACACAACATCGATCATGCATACTCAACAACGCTGATATATTGATTAGTTAGTTGTAAAGGTTAAATTGTAGGTTGTCTCAAATAAATAAGTATCAGGTTTTCTTCCTAATAAAGTATATTATTCGTATGATTTTTCTTACACAGTACTGATCAATTCAAAAAATTGAGAGGAAGAAAAGATAGAGGAAGAGATATAGGAAGAAAACATGACCACAAAATCGTGACCAAACAGAACCACATAAATTATCATCTGTATCTAAGGTTGATAATCCTATAAATGGGTTACTTAAGGCAAGAAGGTGTGACCAAACAAGAGGATCAAGAAGCAAAAGTAAGAGTAGATCTAAATCTAAAAGTCATTCAACCCTAAAGTGTTCTCATTGTCACCAAACAAGGCATATTCAAAGAAATTATTCCGAAAAAAGAAAATTAGAAAATTCTACAAACATAACAATTGAAAGTTTAGAAGATAGTGATGTTGATTTTGCCTTAATAGTTACCACTAATGACTCAGGGAATGAGTGGATCCTTGATTATAGTGCATCTTTTCATATGACACCTAATAGGCATTTTTTCTCTTTGTATGAAAAGCGAGAAAGAAAGATCGTATTAGGAGATAACATAATTACTGTCATATACTGAACTTAATCTCGTTGAGTGCCCTATACAATAAAGGATACAAGTTTATTGGAGAAGGTGATGATAAAAGGAAAGTTACAATGAGGGATTTATATTTTGCTTGAAGGAACAACTCTTGGGACTATTGTTGTTTTATACTCTAAAAGATCATATGATTCACATAATTGTAGTACATAAGGCTCAGTCATATGAGTGAGAAGGGAATTAAGAGACTTGTTGATAGAGGATTACTAAAAGGTTTGAAAACCTATGAACTTAGTTAGTAGTGAAGACTGTGTGTTTAAAAAGTATAAAAAGTATAGTTTGGTCATGCAAAACATAGCAACAATGGGATACTAGAATATGAATGTCAGTTTTTTTTCCTTACAAAAATTATTCATAACCAAATGCGTGATTCATTTTTTTATTTACAAATGAAGACAATGCATACTCAACAACGCTGATATATTGACAAATAAGAGATAGAGGAAGAAAACATAAAGGAAGAGATACAGGCACAAAAAGAAAATAGAACCACAGAACCGTGACCAAACAGAACCCCAGAAAGTCATGACAAAGGCACAATGCAGCACATAGAGAAAAGATAGAGAAAGAAAACACTTAGGGAAGATGGAACCTACCTGAATGAAGAAATAGAGAAGGGCACGATGCTTAGGGAACCACCAATGTATATGCTCTACACAGCCAAACAGAAAAAGAGAACGTCATGACAAAGGCATAATGTAGCTTATAAGGAAAAAGATAGAGGCAGATAACACTTACCTGAACGAGACGATGACAAGAACAGGAAACATAGGGAAGAGAACTAACAAGAAAATGAAAGCAAGCACAGAGAGGTCGAGGACAAGCAGTGGAAGACTAGCACGAAAGAAGGAGAAGGAGAAAAAAGCCTAAAGGCGCGACTTTTGAAGTTTCTGAAAACATATATAATCACGAATCACCTTGAAACCGTGAATATATTACACATATATTCACGGTTGAACAAACACCCGTGGATAAATGTTAACTCTATCACCACGGTTAAGACCACAGACGTGAATAAATATTAACTCTATAATCATAGTTATAGAAACAACCGTGGACATATAATCCCCAGTGATTAAACCCTAAAACCTGAAATATATATCCACGGTTGACTACACAACCGTGATTATAGACATCAATATATATTCACGGATAACATAAGAGCCGTGATCATACCCATCCATATATAGTCACGGTTGTGTAGTCAACCATGGATATATATTTTAGGTACTGTATATCCACAGTTTACTCCTCAACCGTGATTATATATTGATGGGTACAATCACGGTTATGATGTTAACCGTGGATATATAGTTTTCCCTGATTATATCGTTTACCTTATAATTTCAAATATGCTACCACGCATGTTTTTATCACTGATCCACTTTAACCCGTGATTATATCCCGTTGTTATATCCAATTTTTGCACTAGTGTGTAATGCAACTGGCCACGACACATCAACATCTTATCACAAATGCAATGATGCATGAAATGCTCATCATCTTTTATTCTTTATCATCATCATTACTATTATCATTTTCATCATAAAGTTACCGTGTAGGGTCCTTACATTACTGAGTCATTATCCTTAGAGGCACATCTCATAACTATTTCCTCAACCCATATATATTCCTTCTCAAAACAAATACTTAAAACGCTTAAGACATTAAAATATCTTGAAAATAAAAACCTTAAGAGAAAGAAATTTATAAGATACCCATCCACTGAAAAGTTCTAATTTAAACTTCCCAAGACCAAGCCATTGAACCCTTTTATAATTTCTTATTCATAAAATAGGAAAACATTAAAACTAACCCATAATACAAAATAATTTAAAATCATCAGCTCTATCTCATTTTCAAGCATTATTAAGAACAATGACCATCACATACACATCCCATTTTCATTTCCATTCGCAGGGCATCATCAAACCTATCATCACAATTCCAACCATCAAGAACCATCAAAGGTAAAGGCATCGTGCCTGTTCATCATCAATCACACAATCACATTCATTCAAATCTTATTAGGGACCCTACCAAAACTTTATTCACCTTTCATTTCATAGTTTATTCTTATTGATTTATTCGTCAATCAAACTTAATCATCAAGTTAGCACCACAGTGCCCAAACCGCACAAACGACTCATCAAGCAATTTTATCATCACATTACATCTCATCCATTCATGTCATAGTAACTCCACACTAGTATACTCAAACATACATCAATTTCATCAACATAGTACAACCATAACATTGAAAATCAAGTACTTCATTCCATACATTCAATATACTAATCACACTACATCCTAATCATTCATATTATAACCACGCTCCACACATTTACATATATTTCAATCGTAACACATACTTCAATACCAAAAGCACATCAATTTCAATCATCACTAAAAAACAAATCATATCCACATTGAATCTTTTATTCAACTTCTGTATGAACCACAATCTTTTTACTAACACTCTT
Organism: Clitoria ternatea; assembly: GCA_037962975.1. Taxonomy (NCBI): domain Eukaryota; kingdom Viridiplantae; phylum Streptophyta; class Magnoliopsida; order Fabales; family Fabaceae; genus Clitoria; species Clitoria ternatea. The sequence continues at coordinate 55,921,415 of CM075671.1, forward strand.
TACACCAAAAATCTTAACATTACATTAAATCGTTTTTAATGTCTTAGTCTTCAATAGTTTTTCCCGTACTCCCTTCTCTATATATGTTTAATTAGTATAAAACCCCAAGACCAAGTATTAATTATTGAAACACTTATCATTAAAATTTTCATTAATTAAATCCTAGGAACCTATCTTTGAACCATTGCTTGTTTTCCTTATTTAAATCTTAAGCTTTTATTTCTCTTATATATATAATTTCTTTTTTTAACAAGTTTCTCTTTATTTTAAATCATCAAGTATAAAAAGAAATAATACACTTAAAACTCTTAACTTATTTAGGACATCCTAGAACTCAACTTTTAAAGTACCTTTTTTCTTTATAAAATTATCCAATAAACTTTTCTTAACTTAAGTGATCCATTGTTAATTTATGAAAATTTCTTTTAGGCCAAATTGCCATAGAAGAATTATTATCCAAAAAGTTCAACGTCTAATTTATCACTTGAAAATTTGGTTTTCAATCTTAGAAAAAGTTAAATTTTAGCTCTTCTTAAAATTTTTATTTTTAACATCATCAAAATTTGACTTTTCACACCTCTTAAAATTTTCAGCTTTTAAATCTATAAGATTACAGGTTTTAACACCCGATACAGTCATCTTTTAGCATCTACTGTTTTCTTTTTTAACACCTTTTGTTTTCTGCCCTGTTACACCTATTGGTTCAGACTTTTAACACCAGTAGATTTTTTACTTTTAACACCATCAGTTTCAAACTTTTAACACTTGTTGTCTTCTGTTTAACACCACCAATCAGTTTTCAACACCTTCACATCCCATATTTTTTTATATGAATTAATTAAATTTATAATTAATTTTAGTTTAGGCCTTGCATGACCATATTTTTCATTTTGGGCCATGTATTTTTAGATTTTTGGCCTTGGGCAAGCCAATTCTGAATTTTCCTTTCCCTAGAGGTATATATACCTCATTTCCTTTGTAAATTGCCATAACTTGAATTTTAAGAGAACTTTTAGTGAGATAGAGTGTGACCTCTCTCTAGAAATTGAGCTCTTAGCTCTCTCCCAATAAGTTTCTTATCCTTTGCACTCCTTCCAAAGGTGGTGAAGCATCATCTTGACACCTTATCTCTTCCAAGGAGTGGTGGTTCACATCTCCCTCTCTTGTCTCTCCATACTCTACCTTTTTAACCTTAGATCCAGGATTCCTAAGCAAAAACCACTCTACTTCCTCTATATACACCTCACGGCCTACACATTCCACTTCCATTTTTGAATTTGTTTAATACTTTAGAGTTTATTTGGCTTGGATTTTAAAGGAAACAAGAGGAAGATCCACCCCCTCCTTCTAGGTTTTGAAGAAAATCCTACAACATAAGTAGACTAACTCATTAATTAGTCTTGTATGTTAAAATGAGGTAACTTAAAAGATTAATTAATGAACTAAATTTAGGATTCAAAATCAAGCTCAATGGTTCGAACCAATTAGATGGAATGGTTCGAACTAGTAGCAGCCAAGAGCAGTTCAAACCAATGAGCATGATGGTTCAAACCATTGCTCAAGATGGTTTCAACTACTTAATCGAATAGGCTTTTGTAGATCCTAACTTATTTATGGTAATCGGGTAGATTGTTATTTCCTTATTTAGTGATAATTTTTTATATTAATTGAAGTTTCAAAAATAGTATCCCACTACTCAGTTGTCTGTATACGAGTTAGAATCCCTTCTCAGTTATGTCTTTTCTTTCATAAGTTCCTGTCTATAATCTTTTATATTTTGTGATATTGGGCTAAGAGTGTTTTAGGTTTAGGTGTGAGAGAAAGCCTTCTCTAGAGAGACCTCAGCGACCTTGTTGATCCTATTGGGATGGAAATAAGAATATAAGGTACATTAAGCTTTGAGCAAGTAGTCAAAGGGTTGTAATCAAAACCTTGGAATTGATTTTGATATAGTTAAATTCTAGGCCTTTATGCTAGGAAACTGGACTAGATCATAGTGGTGGTGATCAAACCGGGAGGTTTGCTTCTCTCATCCCTTTTATCTTTACATCTTTCAATTTATCTTCTTATCTTGTTTATACATTTTATCTCTTCATTTTCTACAAAGCTTTATTTTGAAACAAAGGATCTTTTTTAGAATAATATTTCCTAAACACGCTTCTAAAAAATTAAAGTTTTTTCCAACTTAATTCATCATTTTCTTAAGGTTGAAGTCATATTCCAACACTTTCTTAGTCTTACTGATGGATAGAAAGTGGGGGCTTATACTTTACCGTTGTATGATGGACCCAACTTTGTAAAGATATGAAGAAGGTGAAGTTGCCTCTTCTAGATGATTGGGATAACCTTAAGGGCTTGATAAGAAAGCGATATATGTTTTTTTACTATAGAGGTGAGTTTTTGGAAACGCTAAACAAACTCACACAAGGCATAAAGACTGTGGAAGAGTACCATAAGGCCCTTGAGATTGCTCTGATTAAGGCCAATGTAGAGAGGATGAGGAGACCCTAATGTATAGAGAGATTAGGGTCTTAATAGAGAGATTAGAAAGAAGCTGGAACTCTTGCCTCATGTTGATCTTGAGAAGATCCTTTATCAATGCATCAAAGTGAAGAACCAATTGAGTGAGAGAGGGTCTCACAAGAGAGGGGACTTCAAACCCTCTAAGTCCTATTCCAAGTAAATGGGACATGAAGGGAATAAATTATACACTATAAGGGTTAAAAGGAATATTCCTTCCACCCTAAACCATCCACAAATACCAATCCTACCTCCTGACTGTCCACTTTTAGGGTAATCTCTAACAGGTACTTTAAGTGCTTAGGAAGAAGACACTTAGTGTCTTAATGTCCCATAAAAAGGCCATGATCATAAGGGGATAATATTGCTACTCAAGCCAAGAGGAATCTTCCACTACAAGAAAATCGATAATTTGCGGCGGTTTATGACCTTAGCGGATTGATTTACGGCGTTCCTAAAAACTGCCACAATTAGCATCGTCACAAGGTAATTTACGAAGGTTTTTTGGGACCTCCGCTACCATGAATATAACCTCCACTTTTTGTGTAGGTTTTTATAGGAGGTTTTGAACCTCCTTCCCTAGAAGAGGTATTTCTTATGGATGTTTAACCCTCCTTTCACTACAAGAAAAACACAGGTTTGCAGTAGTTTTTAATGTTCATTAACGACAATTTTAACTGCCACTAATACAATTACCGGGGGTTAAAACCGCTGCTAATCTATTGACTAAAATAAAAAAGAATTAATACCATATATATATATATCATTCTCATTCCATAGATAATACCATATAAAATATAAACAAATATATATATATAGTCACACACACATACATACTAACCTCCTTGTGCAATGCATAAGGCTAAATATGAGAGATCTCTTCACAAATTTCTTCGAGAAAAATAATATATGAAAAAACAAATGCATTTGCTATATCTTTCTACAAATTCTAAAGTTAGTGTTAATTATACCTACTTCTCTCTATTTAAGAAATTAGACCTGACTACCTTACTTGGCTGAAATTCATTATAAGTATATATTACTATTAATGAGTCATTAGATGTTTTAGTGAAACATGCCAAACACATGATCATTATTTTAAACTTCATAAACAAATTTAATATAATAATATTACCTTTATTTACTTGTTATTTGACATTAAGGCTTTGCAATGATCATGGAGGCCTAATGAAGTTGTGACTAGTAGAAGACCTCTAAAATTCAATGAATGTGAGACCCTAATGCCATAACAAATAATTAAAGGTAATACTATCATATTAAAACTCATTTTAAAAAATAGTCACATGTTTGACACGTGTCTACGTCTATCAATCCATTAATAGTAAAGGCCTAAAGGGTGTACTTTTAATGAGTGCTAATCAAACAAGGGTATAGGGTCTGATTTCTTAAACAAGGAGGAGCTAGGAGTAATTAATGTTAACCTAAAGGGAAGTCAATGTACAAGTAAATACTTCTAAATGAATGTTGCCTCACATGAAAGAACATTCACAAAAAATGAACTTTAACTCATGTGAGACAATATTTATTAAAGGATTTAATCATGACATAATTATACTGTGGTTATTTGGCCCCTGCTTATTCTTAGTTATCCCAAAAACAAATAACTTTAAAGTTTGTAAGCAGTCTAACGTGGATTCAATAAATAAAAAAGGTTCATACCTCTAAAGTAATTACTCCTTGAAAATGTCTCTCTTCTTGTTTTTTGGTGTATCCAAGCTGCCAATATAAAGTATAGTTAAATTATCATATGAAAGGCTAAACCTTAATTACAGCAAAAAGCTTAAGTAACAAAACAAAAGAAAACAAAGTGGTCCAAAGTTTGATATTATAAGCAACAAACAATAATAACAAGATACACTATTTACAACTTAATGTACACATTAATATAGGACTAGTAAGCTGCCAATTGGATGCAGGGTAGAAAAGAACATTCTCTCAGTAATTTTGAGCCTCATTAAAGATGCTTTGTTTTCCCATTATAGTGTAATCCCAAGGACCTCCAAATAGAACTTACACAACTTGAGACTGAATACATACTGGTTTTTTCTATCAACTGACAAGGGACAACAACTAATAAATAAGAACTTCACTTTATCATGACAGTGTTATACCTTATCTATTTTAATACTTAATAATAATGATATTTTTCTCTAATTTTAACATAAATGGTTCAAATTTCAGTACATTGGCTAAACACTCAATCAGATGCAAACTCACTCAATTACTAGAGATGTCAAGAACTAAGGAAAAAGGAAGACTAAAATTAAAATAAAATGACTTTGATAAAAAACCAATAACCATCTATATCGAAAATGAATTCAGAAAATATCATTTTCAATTTCACCAAAGAAGTTATTGTTCATATAAAACATTATTGTGTAGCTACAAGGCATCCATATATAGAGCGGTTTAACTAAACCAATCTTGAACCATGTTATTCAGCATTGGATAAGATAGCTTACTAACCTTGCCACTCTTCTCATTTAAAACAAACCATCATCTACTCCAACCACTACCTTTTTCACTATTTTTCAACAAATATCCTACATAGAGAGACAAAATCAATTCTACCTATTGAACTTGTAAACTAAAAAACATAAAATTCTTTAATTTAAAATAACGAGAGGGAAAAACAAGGTGGGCCTAGAAATAAAAGGGACGGCAAAACAAACTGTTGTGGTGTATGAAGGGTTTTGTTTAAGCAACTGAAAGTCATAAGCTTTTTTTGGAATGCATGTAGTAATTGCATCACAAAAATAAAAATACAATAAATGTCTTCATTTCCAAGAAAAGTTTACCACTTTTGGTGGCTTAAACTCAGTCCTTAGGGCTGACGTTAAGAAAAACCTTGTATGAATACTGTACGAGAATTGATAACTACAGTGGAAATTAGGTTAAAGGCTACATATATTTATAGCTTCCAACAACCACTAGGTGTGGTCGACTACAAGGAGCAAACAATGTCATTGTATTCTGTCATGACTTAATAAGAATATATAGGATAATCCTTTTGTCAATCCTTTATTTATGAAGTAGCGTGAAATGGAAGAGATCCTTAATGCTGTTGTGTTTTCAAATAATTATGCACACTATCCCAACATCACTAATTTAGTGATTAAACAACCAGCCATAACTAAATGTGCAAAACAATATTTGGAAATATCCACCTATTGCAAGTGGTATTTCATAAGGATTACCACTAAGTACACAGAGGTAACTGTTTTGAATAAGGTGAATTCAGAAACTCTAGATCTAGGATAAGGGAAAAGGCATTAATAAAAGAACTGAAGGAAGCCGCCGGGTTTGCAGTTCAATGTTGGTGTAGCCCAACAGATTAAAAAGAATGACCTTCATAATATTAGACTTGGAATATAAATTTAAGGATGAATAATATAAAACTGTTGTTATCTCCCCATCAGGCCCAACAGTCTTGTCCTGCTAACTAGATTTCTCTTTCATTGATTTTAAGTTTCCTCCACTTTGTTGACCTATTTGAGGACTGGTTGCCTGGAAAGAGAAAGAGAACACCTTAAATTTAAACCTTGACATGGTATGTAACAAATTCAAGTATGTAAATTTTTTAAAATGTCCCGCACCCTATTTACACAGTTTTGCATTCAAATATTAAACATGAATTTTATGTGAAAAAATATTCAAAAGGAAATTTTCAATCCTGCCAAGGCAACAATCAAAAAGGAAATAAATAAATCCATAGTAAACTAGCAAATCAGGCGTCCAGTCTGCCTGAGACCAAAAACATTATAAAGCAACAACTTGGATAAACAATGATTAATAAAAAAAACTGTATGGAAATATTTATTAGAACTCTTAAGACCAGATTGAGGTCACATTAGCTAATGAAATTGCAGTTTTTGGACATGGATTGGTTGAAAATGAAATATCCCAAAATATTGAGAATCAAAAGTTACTGCTTTGATCTCAATAATCTGTCAAGGAACGTTATCATAATTTGACAACACATCCTACTTAAAACAGATACTAGAAGATGTGATTATTAGAGTAATGTTGTTTAACCAAGCTGTTACAATTGAAAACCCCAATATCCTTTCCTTTCTGGTCAAAGACTAGTAATGATTTGACAATTCCATCACATGATTTGGTTTAACCACTTCATGATTATGAATATGGAATAGACTGGAGATATGTCTTCCTTGTTCCAATGCAGACAATATAAACATAAAACAGATTAAAAAAAGTTTGTACAAATTTTGTCTCGCACAGTGATTCTAATTTACGAGCAAAAAATAAGGGCAAAAGAGTTAGAGAGACAGGAACATTGTAAGAAGAATGAATACTCATAAAGCAACTTACTTTCTTCTTTTTCTGATTAGCTTTAGGCACAAATGAATCCCTATGAAAGCCTACTTTATTTAAAGCCTTTGTATTTCCATTTGTGTTACAGATAACCTTTCTATTTTGTGTATGTGGAGAAGCAACACTCTCACCCTTGGAAGCATCAGCTAAATCCTCCTCCTCCTGTGACACTTTTGATTAACTAGGACTAATTCCTACACTGAAATGTCCTATTTAATTAAGGAGTCACTAATTATTTAAAAAATAGGAGAGTTTTTTTTTATTGGTGATCATCAACACATGGTTCAAACAGATATTATAACACAAATCGATTCTTTACATCAATAGTGTACTCAAAAGGTACGGGGCTCGCAGGCTCCCATTAACAACTAGTGCAATAATAACATAACATAATTAAATGTCGGGACCTACAACAGTCTCGACACTAACAACGAGTATAAACAGTCGACGTCCACGATTCTACGTCCTCTACTATAGGTAGTCCAGGTCCTGCTCGCGCTCACCTTGACCTTCAGCTAATGATCAAAAAGGGGAAAGTAGACACACAACACAAAAGGGGTGAGTATAAGCTCTCAACCCATATACCTCACATGCAAGGGCGACTCTAGATATTATATACACAAATACTAAACAGATACAAGGAAATCTCTATGACATACATCAAGCAATCACATTAGGGAATAAACATTAACAAAGTTAGTCACACAATTATGGTATGCTATGCATGTGTTAGGTTCATTATTACTTATCTTGATTAAGTGCTAGCATGAAATGGGCCCAACTTCCACTCATCAATCTCACATATTCATATCTGAGTGCACAACAATCCCACCTTATCCTCTGCCCAACTAGAGCGACCGAAGCTCGCCTCATTCTGTTTCCACAAAAAAGGGTAAGGAATCACAGTCATAGAAACCCTCGTCCGGAGTCAAAGTACATCAGAGTTGCCACGGGCTGTCCGGCCTTGGGCGTGAATCCGAGCCAGTCCGCCCCCGGTATACTCCCAAGACTATGCTCATGGGATTGAGACGTCTGTTGTTTCTTTAATGTACCCATCACTGTATGCTCTAGGGGATCACCCTAACATCCCCTCCTCAACTCCAAATGCATCATGCAATTTACTTGTCTTATTATAAGGGTGCCCGAGTATTAGACGAAACCTTACTCACCTGACGTATTTGTCCTTAAAGTGTGTAACTACTTGTCATAGATTCTTTTCATGAATGGAATCTAAGGAACCAAGGCTTCGATGTTACCAAAATGATCCTTCTAAGAGCATTGAGGTTTAGTCCCCAAGTAAGTTTTAATACAAGAAAATTTTGAGAACCTTAATATCTAATTTATTTTAAAGAATAACTTGAGGTATTTTCTTTTATTGAGTTTTATGGAGACAAAGCTCCTAACTCATTTTATTTTCATTTTTAAAAAATATGATTTTATATCTAGATATTAAGTTTCAAAAAAAGGATGAGAACAAAGTGTTTTTCTTACGATTTTTCGATTCTTTACCAATGTCGTCCCGTCGTATTGACTTACGACGAACAAACTAGATTGGCCATAATTCTTTAAAAATTTCTAAGACCTTAAATAAAATACCTTATTATAGTTATTAAAATCCATTTTAGTCTCATACTCAAAACAAAACTTTCTTGGGTTGAATATAAGCTATGAAGTCACTAGTTTTCATTGTTTACCAAAAACGTTGTTTTTGTCATATTTTATCTAGAAAATTCCAAATTGAGTGATTCCAAAGCCAAAAGTGCTTAACTTTTAAAATAATAATTAATTGTTGAAAAATTAAATATTAATTCTGCCTAGAAACAGGTCCTACATGAAAATGCACTCAGGTGCCTAAGTTCGTCGTTTTAGCTTTTGTAAAAACACATTTAAGGATAAACAGAATTTCTTCAAACCAATTTTCCTCATTTGGGTAATTTTTCACTACTCCAAATTTATGTCATACCTCATAAAATACACATCCAAAACAGTTTGGCCATTTTCTTCTGTTTGCTTATGAAAATATGTTTTATTTCGTTTCTAACTTCACCGTTCGCGTCTAACTCGGGACCCTTTTTAATTTTTCATCTAATATCACATTTACACAATTTTTGTAATGGCCTTTAATCATGGTTAAAGAACCGTAGTTGTTGCAGTCATGGTAGTAGATGAGGACCTTTGATCACGGTTCACAACTGTGGTTATAAATCATATCTAATCATGGTTGTTATTAACCGTGATTAAATAAGAACCTATGTAACCACGGTTGTCAACCATAACCGTGAATATAAGTGACATAAAATGTGCATTTTCAGACTATATATAATCACGGTTATGGTAGCAACCGTGAATAAAGAGGGTCTATAATCACGGTTGTCAAGCATAACCGTGAATATAAGTGACATAAAACGTGCATTTATAGACTATGTATAATCACGGTTATGGTAGTAACCATGAATAAAGAGGGTCTATAATCATGGTTATGGTAATAACCGTGATTAAATAATGAGGTTTTTTTTAATATGGGCTCTGTTTTAGTTATTTCCCAAACTTGCAATATGAAACAGCCAGCACAGTATATCCCCAGTATATGCAGCAACAATAAATGAAACAAATGGTATTTACATAACATTAAGTTGCTATAAAATCATAAGAATGTTGTCAAATGAAACTATATACAATTTAAATGAAAATCCTAAATCCTAAACCCTACACTAGGTACAACTATAAGAGAATGAATATCCTATATCTATCTAATACAACTATAAGAGAATGAAAATCCTATATCTATCTAAGTCCTTGCCTCACTTCAAGGAAGTATGTGGCCCATTGCTTTCTAATATGTAGCCCATTGCTTTCTAATATTATGTACCAAAGCCGTAGGGAAGTATGACTGGTCCTGGAAGTACTACAAATAATACACTAAACAATTAGAACAAAAACTGTATTTATTTTATAAATTTGATCAAATTGTTAGAAAACTAGGCAAGTGAGACTTATATGTCCATCCATCTACTAAATGTTGTTGGACAATGGTCAGCATAGTGTGCATGACGTAATAGCCACACTCGAAGGTACCCTCCTGCCTATAAGACTACAATGGACATAAAATATAGAACCACTAAATTCAAGTTTTCAAAATATAATAAAAGATTTCAGTGAATTCAATTGACTTACTTTTGGGTGCACCCACACGAGTTTCTTCTCGTTTGACTTAATACCATGTAGTCGATTATATCCAAGCACAACCCTACGTCAGAAAAAACACAAGATAAGTTAGAATTGTAGAAGAACAACAATGACATAATCGAATTTGTAAAAAGTTAATTTATTTTTTACGGTTTAACTTATGTGTCTACTATGGTCCTGAGGTCTCCTGGAACAGTCCCGTGCACAGAATCAAAGTATAAAGCCACTTAATCCCAGGGACAGATCACCAAGAGCATCCAATGAGTGCAATTACCAATGATAAGTAAGACTTCAAAATACAAAAATTAATAGACAATAGTTATGGAATAGAATCTTACCCTTTATGATAGGGGCCCAAGTATACCGTCTTCCTAGACTTATATATCCAATTCTAGATGTATGCCTAGGTGTCCTCCTTGTTGTTCCATTTCCTCTGTATGAAAGAGGACTCTAAGAAACCATAAGTTTCTTCGAAACCCAAGTCCACACAAATTTTATGCAGAAACCTAAACAAGTTTAGACATGGTTAGCAACAAATAACTTGTAAAATGAAATAATTGGACATAAAATGATATACTTACAGCTCCCACAACTGAATGATGGATATGTTCAGTATTGTTGACCTTATCATAATCTCACAAGTCACTCCGTGTAATATAAACCGGTAGTGAACTTGGACGACCGAACACTAGTGGCTGCCATGGGACCTGAAGATCGTCCTCTCCTAGCTCAGCCCCGACCTGCCATAGCATCTGGATCGGATTGTCGACGGGGTCTTCTTTCTTCAATGCTGGTGTTGCTTCCTGTTGAATAATTAAAACCATCATAATTTATACCATAATTGATAATATAACAAAATCAGTTAGTGTATCAGGTTTATAGCTGTATAGGAGCAACCGATAGGAGTCTGTTGGGCCACATAAGAAAGTGTCCCACCACCTGACCGACGGTCTTCACCTCTAGAGTTGCCACTAGCACAGCAGTATCCTCCTCAAGGACCAGCACAACAGAGACCTTGGACATACCATCAGGTAATGACTGATGGTGAACCATAGGGCCTAAGTTGTAGACCATGCCAATGGCAACTGGCTCCTCCGACCCATCAATGAACAGGTCACATTGATGGGTATCCACAGGCTCAACCCCATCATCGTCAGGGTCAGCTGCAGTGCACGAAACCTTAGTGCTAACCTTCCATACCTACATATTTACACATCAAGCAGAAGTTATTCAATAATGAAAGAAATAAATTACAAAAAAAGAATAGTTAAATAGTATAAGGAATCTAACCTGTGGGTCGGCAGCTGGTGCAGTAGCCTCCTGGTGATGGCTGAGTAAAGCCTTCATCTCCTCTTTGAATTGGGCCATCTCCTGTTGTAGCTTCGTAATCTCCTCCTGATACTCATCCTTCACAACAGCCACCCTCGACGCAACCTTCTGCTCCACCAACTGCTCAACGGAGGGGGCAGGGTCGGCAGCACCGTAATAGCTCCGGAGGCCTGTGAAATATGAATGATTAGCCCATAATTGTTTAATAGATAACAAAATGAAAAGATACAGTTATTTACAACTTAGCTACACCTCGACCAACAGCACGTACCCTTCCAGGGTGCTCTGGCCTGCCGATGGCGGTAGTCAAAATATCCTTCCTACCATGGGCTATGAAAGACCCTTATGTTGATTGCTCAACCAAGGAATCCTGAAACCAAACAAGTTAGTGTTCATTGCTCCATGTAAACCAAAAAATTGGAAACTTTATAAGGTGAATACTTCTTATCCGTGACACGACCTCCTGAGCTTGAGAGGAAGTGTATTCCCCACTCTTCCTGACCTTGGCCCGCTTCCATTTCTTATGACGTGTAGGTGGGGAAGGGGGATCCATAATACCAATGTCAGGCTGGCTAGTCTGACACTGAGTGAGCCTCTCCTGGGCCATCTACTCCTCCAATCTACTGTAACCCCCACGTGGAAATCTGTGGGGGCAGTCATTCAGCTTCCTGATGCGTTGTGCCTTCTCTCGTATGTCCTGCAACAAGAAAGAAAATGTGTTAGAGTTACATTTAAATTATAAATGATTTAATCATGTTAAATACCAATGTACCTTCCACTGGTTGGTATGCCTAGATGCAATGAAGGCATCCCAAGTTTCCCGATCAATGAAGGTATATTTCTCTTCGGGGAACTATCCTCGCTCCTCCCCGAATATATACCTACAATTCATAATTAAAATAAGGTGAAGTAAAAATTGAGAATACAATAGGTAAATTCTTGATTAAGAATTTAAAATCCTTACATACCTCCTTGTGAGTGAGGACTTGAATGACCTCCATCTCTCAGCAATAATACTGAGGATCTTCCTCCTCAGTATGTCATGTACTGGTATATCCCAAGAGTCCTACAAAGGGGAAATAGTCAGTATATGAATTACATGAAACAATACAATAAAATAATTAATATAACATAATTAATATAACATATATAACTTACCAGAATATCACTCCAAATATGGTTCTTCAAGACCTCCTCGACATTATCCCAGTCGGGGATAATAATAGGCACCTTCGTGCATGCCACGACTCCCAAGTAACTGTTGAACTTTGAGCCATGTGGTCCACCAAATCTACCAGTGTTGACATCAACATCAACACACAACCTCTCTCCCCGATGACGCCTGAGTGCAACATCCTACATCTGGGTAACACCTCTACTCTTCCAAGTAGAGGAACCTGTGGCCTGTGAGTCGGACCTAGCAGTACCATCCTGGTCAGCCATGAGTATCTGTCCAAACAAGGAAAAACAAAATGTCAATACATAGTACTTGTAACATAATTAATACAATGAATAATTAATATAACATTTAATACAATGATTCATTAAAATAATATTCAATACAATCATTCATACCCTATGAAGATGGTATATTTTCCCATAAGCCTTCATGGTGGTCATGACGACTGGCAACTACATCATCTATGTCATGTTCCATGACAGATGACGGAATACGTGTTGTGGCAGATGAAATTTCCATAACATCAAGGCTGAGGTCTCCAATGTTGTGTCTACCTTGGATAACAATTGACCACCTTTTGTTAGCTGGGTCAGTAACATAAAAAACTTGCTTCACTTGCGTTGCCATAATGAATGGTTCTTCTTTATAACCTATCATGTTGAGGTCCACCAATGTAAATCCAAAATCATCAGTTTTGACACTGTTTTTATTGTCAACCCATTTGTAAATCCAAGGTGAAAGGACTGTAATCGACTTCCCATATATCTTTAATCACACCAAAGTAACACTGGTCGGCCATGATAGGGTTATTGTCCTTTAAAGTCAAGAAATGCATTGACTGAGCCACAACCATAACTCCACTATTTTGATTTGTACTTTTCTCATCATGTGTTCTTGTATAAAACGAATAGTTATTTATGTCATACCCACAAAATATGAAGACATCAAAGTTCGGTCCCTGTGCCAGTCGATGTAATGTCATATAAGCAGATGTATCTTTCAGAATAGCATTTGGAACCACTACATGAATGTCTTGTTGTGTTCATTCAACTCCCACTTTTCAGTCATTCTAGGGTTGTTTCTCTTGACTAGCTCTTTGTGAGTGGTTAGATACGGTTGCTGACAGGGCCAGCAAGCGCACGAGTTATGTCGCGTAATATAAAAGATTATCGTTCTCCACAGGGACTGTGTTCAAAGTACCAGCATATTGAAATTTAATTATCCACACAATTGATTTTTAAGGTTTTTGTAAAATAAAACATAATTTAAAAATCTAAATTTAGAAACAAAATTTACTTGACACTTAAAAATCAGAGTTGAGAGTATCTTGGGATTTCGGGGGATCAAGACTCTATTTTATGTTAATGAATTTTAACTTTTCATAAATAAGAATCGAATTAAGTTTTCCAAGGCGAATTTTCCAAAAGCTAATTAATATGTTCCTCTCGGAATCCTATTAATGTATCTAACCTATGGAAAGCGCTGCTTAATCCTCAGAAAGGCCCATTATCGTTTTATGAAAATCCCTTTTATTTCCTCAAAAGAATTTTGATTACTTTCACGGTTTTACCAAGGTCACAAAAAGCATCTCAAAAATCTTAGGTTTAGTTCAAAGCTTTCCGGTAAAAATAAATCTCTCGATTCTATTTATTACCTAAACTTACTAATATACCCGCAAGTATACAGTTTTATCATTTAGGTTCTTGTTAGGAATCACTAAAAGCATTGAGCATAATTGAACTAAATGGAAAACAAAAATTTATTTAATTCTAAGTCAAAATAACATTAAAATAAAATATTATCAAACCCCTTTCATCCCAAGATAATTAATTTAGCTACTCATGAAATAATTCAAATTCATATAAATAATGGAAAAATAAAACATACAAGACATGGTAAAAAATAAAGACTTACGGGTTTCTCCAAAAGCTTAGAATAATTTACCACTGTATTTCCTTGATGCAATATTTCTCCACCAATTACAAATTTAAATACTCACTTTTACAGCCCTCACAACTCTTAAAATAAAATAAAGAAAATAAAAAGAGAAAGAAAAAAGAACGAAGAAGAAAAATGAAGAAAAAGAAAGAAAGAAAAGAAAAGGACGGAGGAAGAAAAATAAAGAAGAAAGAAAGAAAAGAAAAGAAAAGGACAGAAGAAGAACGAGAAAGGAAAGAAAAGGAATTGAATTCAAGTGATGCCCATTGATGTTGTGGTGCTCTCCCTTTTATAGGTAAATGGATGAAAGAATCCAGCTAAGAAAACGCGTTAAAATTACAAGTGGAAGAAACTTTCGGTGTATGTGAGTTCCAGCTGTGCCAACTTGTTTCCAATTTGCATATTTTAATATTTCCAATAATTCGGTGCTTGGATTTAGTGATGATTGGTGCAGGTGGAGAAATTCCGAGTGAAAAAGTGTTGTTTTTCCACAAAACTGATTGAACTGTTTATCCCCAAGACCGAGTGACAGCTTGCTGGAAGGTGTTGGTCGGTTTTGTGGCTTGCTGTTGGATGGAGATCTGGACGGTGTGGAGAGGAGTATTGCTCGACGGTGTTGGTTTGGGACGGTGTGGAGAAGAGAGTGTTGATGGAGAGTCGGTGTGTGTTGGTGGTGAAGAGACTGGACGTTGTGGGCTGGACGGTGTGAAATTGATGGAGAGGAAAGGGACAGCGGATAGAAGAGAGGGAATGTGGGTCGGATTTCACCTTTTCTCCAGAATCCGAGTGGAAAAATGCTTTTGTGCATAAAACCGACTGGAAAAAGGTGCATTTTGTACAGAAGACCGAGTGAAATCTTTGCTCGGTGTCGAGTTAAGGGGTCGGTGTTTGGAAGAAAACCGGTCGGTATTGAGTTGAGGGTAGGTGTTTGGAAGAAACCGGTCGGTGTTGAGTTGCTGTGAAGTCGGACAGTGTTTAGTTGCTGTGAGGAGACAAGCAAAGCAACTCCGATTGCTTTATTTCTTCGGAACAGATTGAAGAGTGAATCGGAACCGAGTGAAAAGTGATTCACTCGGAACTGGTTAAAAGGTGGCTCGGAACCGACTAGAAAGTGGCTCACTCGGGATTGGGAAGTCTTCTTTCACTGTTTCACTCGGCTATGTCTCTGGAATTGAACCACTCGGAGAGATCTTGCTCGGATTTCTCAGGAATTCACTCGGACACCTTCCTTTACTCATTCAAATGATAAAATCACATCTTCACTCGGAAGTCCGAGTTGATTTCCACTCGGAATTGACTTCAGTCGTCAATCAACTCACTCGGATATACCTTTCACTCAGAAATTTGGACTTGAAAGACTGGAATCTGGCTGATAGAATTCTTTTCATGTCCGAGCCTTGCTTTGCTCAAAAATTCAGCTTTCTGCCCTAACTCACTCGGATGTCTTCCTTGGAGACTTCTCACTCGGTCTCAGTGTGAAACTTGAGAGTCTGCCCGAGTGTGTTTCATTTCCGGTCGGATGTTTCCTTGCTTGCTAAGACACTACTCGAAAATGCCTTGTTCCGCTTGAGAATGCCATTTTCTCCGAATAAAACCACTCGGGTTCCTCCTTATTCAACACATTCATTCAGTGGCCTCTTCTACTCGGAATCAACTCACTCGGAACAGCTTTTTGCCCAGAAAAGTTCTTGTTCCCTGGTCAGATCTGCTTCAGTCAGCATCCCTTCACTCGGAATTAGCTTTGGGCAGTTTTTATTGAAGGTCAGTCCCTTTTTTCACTCGGAATGGTTGCATTCGGACAGCTTCCACTCGGAATCACCTCCAACCGAGACTTATTCCTTTTCAGCATTGAACCTCCAACAGAGTCAGCCATTTATCACTCGGAATGTCTAAGACAAGGAACTTTCCATTCGGATTCTAATCCAACAATGAAGTATTCCACTCGGATTTGCTCCATTCTAAGTAATTCCACTCGGATTTGGTCCTTTCTCAGTCATCCCACTCGGATTTGGTCATTTTGAGTCGGATTTTAACATTCTGAGTCGAAATTCAGCATTTCTGAGTCGGATTTTAACATTCTGAGTCGGATTTCAGCATAAAAAGAGAGTTCTTTCTACTTTGGGCTTGTTCTTCTTGTTTCTTTATCATTTTATGGTCGTTTTTCTCTTGTTTTTGACCCTTTATTACCTTAATTCCTACAAAATAACATACCTAAGTAGAATAGAGTGGAAAGAAAGCAAAAATCTCAATAAATAAAGGAAATACAGTGCATAATGATTAAAATTCTAAGCAAACTAGATCTATTTTATTGTGTTATAAAGCACTTATCAAAATACCCCAAACCACAGCATTGCTTGTCCTCAAGCAATCACCATATTCACAAGATAAAATACAGAAGACACTAAGCTTAATAAACTAAGGAATCCAAAACAGAGAAAAAGATTTATTCAAATGCCAATTTTAATTTATTTACGTGAATCAAATTTCAATGTCAAGACTTGAGATACTCTTCTCACAATTTTCACTCAAGTGTTTCAAGGTTTGTGTATCTCTCAAATCATCATAGTCAAAAAAAATATTACCATAGGCTTGTTAATAAACCAAAGACTCCACAGTTTAGATAGAAAATATATCAAAGTCTAAAGGTCTTTCAAAGATTGTAACGTGGCCTTGGGTTGTATTGTTAAGGTAGGAATTTCAAGAAAAATGGAATACAAAAGGGCTTTATCAGTCATGAATGATTCAAATTACCATCATAAATTTAACAGAGCAAATTTTTGAACATTTTTGGACTTTTTGGAATTCATTCAATATCATCCTTTTGATTTTCTTTTTTTTCTCTTTCTTGTTTTTCTTTGCATTCAATACCATATTTTTCTTAAGTCCCTTTTTATTTCTTTGCTCCACTAAATTTCCAACTTTTTCACCATTAAGAGAATATCAGTCAATGAAAGGTTTCAAAGAAAAATTTTCACTTTTAGGCTCAAAAGGTGCAACTAGGGATCAAATTATGCAAAAATTCTGAGGCTTAAGAATAAGACCTAATTGTGCCTTTATCATCCTAAGACATATAATCAAAAACCATTTTGAATTGGTTGAAAAACAAGTTCTAGAATATTAATGACTATGAGATTCACTCAATCAAGAAAATATGGGTTTTGAAAATTTGTTTGATAAATAACCCATTTTGGCTCAAGTCTAACCATGGAAAGTCTTTTCAAAGAAAATTTTAATCACATAAGGTTCATTTAAGCATTTATTTGGCATTTAAACAATCAAATTTTGAAAATTTTACTCAAAATTTTAGGATCCTTAGATACTTTAGCCTTGTGTTCAAAGTAAATTTATCATGCAATCATGGTAAATTACAAGATTACAAACAAATCAAGGAAAACACACATGCAAAATAAAATAACAATCACACAACATAAACAAAACAGTTAAGTTTTCTTACCTACCACCCCAAACCAAAATTTGACATTGTCCTCAATGTTAAAATAGATGATAAAAGTATAAGAAAACTTACCTGTAGTAACCCCAAACCAGTAGTTGACATAGTTGGGTTTTTTTTTTAACTTAAAATGAAACAACAACTTTTTATAGGGTTACCTCCCTATCAGTGCTAAGTTTTAAGTCTTCAGCCAGACTTCTCACCGTTTGGATTTACTCATCAGGAGCATCAAACAAGTCCAAGTCACTTGCTTGTTGTATTGGTTGACCTGTCAGATAGTGCTTTACTCTCTGTCCATTTACCCTAAATGTACTAGATTGCTCGCTCCATAGTTCGACAGCTCCAAAGGGAAAGACTTTTGTCACCTTGAATGGTCCCGACCATCGAGATCTCAGTTTACCTGGAAAAAGCTTCAATCTGGAATTAAATAGTAAAACCATATCTCCTGGATTAAATGTTCTCCGTTGGATGTGACGATCATGCCATTGTTTGGTTTTTTCTTTATAAATTCTAGCATTTTTGTATGCATCTAGACGGAGTTCTTCAAGCTCATTTAATTCCAACAACCTACGTTCACCTGCAGCCTTATGATTAAAGTTAAGAGTTTTAACAGCCCAAAAAGATTTATATTCTAGCTCAACAGGTAAATGACACGGCTTCCCATATACTAGCTTAAAAGGTGTGGTTCCAATGGGAGTTTTATATGCGGTTCGATACGCCCATAAGGAATCATCTAACTTAATACACCAATCCTTACATGATGTATTCACCACTTTTTGAAGAATATTTTTAATTTCCCAATTGGATACCTCAACTTGTCCACTAGTTTGTGGGTGATAAGGTGTAGCAACCTTATGTCTAACTCCATATTTCTTTAGAAGGGTCTGAAAAGTTTTCTCAATAAAATGAGACCCTCCATCACTTATAACATATTTTGGGACCCCAAACCTTGGAAATATTATTTTCTTGAAAAGTTTAATAACAGTCTTAGCATCAGAATGGGGTGAAGCAATGGCTTCCACCCATTTTGACACATAGTCAACTACCACTAATATGAACTGATTTCCAAAAGAGGAAGGAAAAGGTCCCATAAAATCAACACCCCATACATCAAACAATTCAACTTCTAAAATGGTATTCAATGGCATTTCTTATCTCTTACAATTGTTACCTGTTCTTTGGCAAGCATCATAAGTTAGAACATACTTACGTACATCCTTAAAAATATTTGGCCAATAGAACCCAGCTTGCAATACTTTAACGGCTGTTTTAGAGGTGCTCATGTGTCCTCCATAGGAAAGAGAATGGCAATGATCCAAGATAGCATGGACATCATCTTGTGAAACACATCTCCGAATCATACAATCTGCACATTGCTTGAAAAGGAGTGGTTCATCCCAATAATAATGCTTGACATCTGCATAAAACTTTTTCCTTTGCTGAAAGCTAAGATCAGGGGGTAAGATACCACATGCAAGAAAATTTACAAAATCAGCATACCAAGGAACACGTTGGATACTAAGATTCAAGAGTTGTTCATCTGGAAAAGACTCATTGATGGGAATATTATCTGTTTGTTCTTTTTCAAATGTCAACCTAGATAGGTGGCCAGCGACCAAGTTTTCGGTACCCTTCTTGTCCTTAATTTCCAAGTCAAATTCTTGCAATATTAGAATCCACCTAATTAATCTAGGCTTTGCTTCCTTTTTATTCAATAGATACTTAATGGCAGAGTGGTCAGTGTAAATAGTAACATGTGAACCTACCAAGTAAGACCTAAATTTATCAAAAGCAAAGACAATAGCTAACAGTTCTTTTTCAGTTGTGGCATAATTTACCTGAGCATCATCTAGCGTCCGACTGGCATAATGAATTACATGGAGCTTTTTATCCTTTCTTTGCCCCAACACAGCCCCCACTGCGTAATCACTTGCATCGCACATTAACTCAAACGGGAGTTTCCAATCAGGTGGTTGCACGATGGGGGTAGAGATTAGAGCTTGCTTAATCTTGCAAAAAGCTTCCATACAAGATGAATCAAAATTGAAAGGCACATCCTTACCCAGAAGAGTTGTAAGAGGCTTTGTGATTTTGGAGAAATCTTTAATGAACCAACGGTAAAACCCTGCATGTCCAAGAAAATTCCGAATACTTTTCACATTTGTAGGTGGGGGCAATTTTTCAATCACTTCCACTTTAGCCTTATCAACTTCTATTCCTCTCTCAGACACTAAGTGTCCAAGAACTATGCCTTCTCTTACCATGAAAAGGCATTTTTCCTAGTTTAAAACCAGATTGGTCTCTTCACAACGCTGCAAGACTTGACACAAATTTGTTAAACAGTTATCAAAATCCAAACCATGCACTAAAAAATCATCCATAAAGACTTCCATCACATTTTCAATAAGGTCAGAAAAAATTGCTTGTATACACCTTTGAAAAGTCACAGGTGCATTACACAGACCAAAAGGCATACACTTATATGCATAAGTCCCATAAGGGCAAGTGAAGGTAGTCTTTTCTTGATCAGATGAATGAATGGGAATTTGATGAAAACCTGAATACCCATCCAAATAACAAAAATAAGAGTGTTTCGCAAGTCTTTCAAGCATCTGATCAATAAAAAGGAGAGGAAAGTGATCTTTTTTTGTGGCGTTATTTAACTTTCTATAATCAATGCACATGCGCCAACCAGAGACAATCCTAGTAGGAATCAATTTATGTTTATCATTTTCAATCACAGTTATTCCCCCATTTTTAGGCACCACATGAACAGGACTTACCCATTTACTACTATCAACAGGATATATGACTCCAGCATCAAGCAATTTCAAAATTTCCTTTTTAACCAATTCTTGCATTTTTGGATTTAATCTCCTAAGTGGTTCTACTGTGGGCCTACTTTTATCTTCTATAGTAATCCTGTGCATACAAAGAGAAGGGCTAATCCCTTTGATATCATCCATTGTATAACCTATTACCTTTCTATACAACCTAAGTTGTTTCAAAAGTTTTTCAGTTTCACATGGATTCAATTCAGCATTAACAATCACAAGATATGTGGAATTAGGACCAAGAAACTCATACCTTAATGAAGTTGGTAAAGGCTTTAATTCCATATTGGGGCTTACCACTTTGTCACACATGACCTCAGTATCATGTTTTAGTGGGTCCTCAGAGCAATCAGATGTTCCTGTAGGCTCAATCATGAAAACAGTTTCAAGTGGGTCATTAGGAAGGGTTGCTTCCTTTACCACTTGTTCAACAAAATCCACACTACAGCAAACATCATTATTAAAAGGTTTTTCTAAAGCATTTTTCAAGTTAAAATCAACCTTTTGGTCTCCAACAGTCAGAGACAACTTACCATTCTTGACATCGATCACAGCACCTGCAGTTGCTAAAAATGGTCGACCTAAAATAATAGGAATCAAAGAATCTTTGTCCATTTCTAGCACAACAAAGTCAGCAGGTATAAAAAAATTTCCTACCTTAATAGGAACATCTTCTAAAATTCCTACAGGATATTTGACAGATCTATCAGCCAAATGTAAAGATATCTTAGTAGGTTTAAGCTCACCCAATCCTAACTTTTCAACAACAGATAATGGCATTAAACTCACACTTGCTCCTAAATCACACAATGCTTTATCTATATTCATGTCACCAATCATACAAGGAATAGAGAAACTACCTGGATCTTAGAGCTTGGGTGGAAGCTTCCTTTGAATTAGAGCACTACACTCTTCAGTAAGTGCTACTGTACCATCTTCCTCTAGTCTTTTTTGTTAGACAGAATGTCCTTCAGGAACTTTACATGTGTAGGCATTTGCTGTAAAGCATCTGTGAAGGGAATATTGATATATAATTTCTTTAAAACATCAAGAAACTTACCAAATTGTTTGTCCAATTTTGCTTTCACTAAGCGTTGAGGAAATGGAATAGGAGGTTGATATGGCTTAACCTCCTCCTTCTTTTCTTGTGGTTTCTCTTCTTCAATCACTGGATGAGATGTAGATTCATCCACTTTCTTTTCATCTTTTCCAGTCTTGCCAACTGGCCCATCATATTGAGTACCACTCCTAAGAGTGACAGCCATGGTTTGGTTGGATGGTCTAGCTTCAGGTTTTCCAGGAAATGTTCCTGGTGCTCTTGTAGAATAAGAAGCTTGTTGGGCAAACTGATTTTCTAATATTTTATTCTGGGTGGCAAGAAAATCCATTTTTGAAGCTAAGTTCTTTATTAACTCAGAGAATTCATCATTTTGTTTAAGTTGAGTAGCTACAAATGTCTCCATCAAGGATTTTAGCTTTGATTTTTGTGGAATATAGGGTCCTTGTTGAGGTTTGCAGTTACTTTGATTACCTTGGAATTGAGGTGGCCTATTTTGGAAGCTAGGTGGACCTTGTGGAGGTCTGTAGTTATTTTGAAAATTTCCACCATAGTTTCCAATAGCATCCACCTGATGCATTTCTTGTTCTTGATTAAGGGTCATTGCTAAATGGCAGTTTGTAGCTCCATGTCCTGAAACACCACAAACTTCACAAACAATATTAGTAGCACCTGTTGACTCTATTTTATCAAGTTTTAATGTTAATGCTTCAACTTTGGTAGAAAGTAGGGAAAAAGCATCAACAGAGTACTTACTTGGTGATTTAGCAGGTTCATGATGATGATGGAATGGCGAAGGTTCAGAAACAAGAAGGTTCAAGCATAAAGACAATGGCTAAGAACAAAGAGATGAAGATGCCTTACAAAGAGTTAAAGAAACATGAGCTATGGAAGACAAGGTTGATGACATGAACTAAATCATGAAGAACAAGCTCATAAGTTGAAGAAGAATCAAGGAAACAAGCATGAGGATCAAAGGAATAAGCCATAGGTCAATACATATCAAGAACATATCAAAGACCTTGAAGAAGTACATGTGCTAATCGATTAAACCATTGCCATAATCGATTACATAGGTTCTGGAATGAACATAATCGATTACAGATAAAAAGCTAATCGATTACCAATTGAAAAGGTTGAAGACTGAGCATCAGGTATTTGGAATAATCGATTACAAGGAAGAATCTAATCGATTACAGAGCTTCTGTTTTGTCCCTAACCAATTACATTAGTACCTAATCGATTACCATGCTGTGAGACATAATTAAGAGCATCAGGTATCATTCATAATCGATTACAAGGAAAGGCATAATCGATTAGAAGGGTTCTGTTTCATAGCTAATCGATTACAGTAGAAATGCTAATCGATTACCTGCTGCATAATACTGAAGATTTCAAAAGCTAATCGATTACAACTTGAAGGCTAATCGATTACCATAGTGTCAGAACATGGGAAAATGCTTTTAAGTGGAACTCCAGCTCATTTCTTCACTCCCACTTTATGCCCATGCTAAGGTATCCGTTGGAGACAATGTGCAACGGCTGGAAACCCTAAAAATGGCTATAAATGAAGCATGGATTCAAGCAAGAGAGGACACAAAAAAAGGGGAGACCAAGACACAACACAAGGCAACAAACATTTCTCTTCTTAAGGTCTTCTTACTAGATTTCTCTTGTATATTCTGCAACTCTTGTTTCTAAACTTGCATATTGCTTAAGAGTTGTTAGATTGTGAGTTTCAATTTGCATATCCTCTCTTGTTGAGAGTTAGAATTTGTGAGAGCCTTCATTTATGTATCTACTCTATTGAGAGAGTTAATTGCTTGTAAAGCAAACACCAAAACACCAAGGTTTTTCACTCTAGGTTGAGTGGTCACAAAGGTTGGGGTTCAACCTTTGGGTATTGAGAGATTGTGAGATTGGGTGGGTTGCCCTTTGCTTGTGAGGATTGAGTTCTTGAGTGTGGGACACTAGGAAGCTGCAATTGCTCAAAGCTTGTATCTCAAATCTTCAATAGTGGAATCCTTCAAGTGGGTTGCTTGAAGGCGAGACGTACACCGGGTTGGTGGAACTCGTTAAATTTGGTTTGCATTTCTCTCTACCTTGAACTCTTTATACAACTGCGCATATAAACTATTTGTTGAAATGCATGAGCTGAATATTTAAATCAAAGTTGTTGTTCAAATAGAATACTTAACTCTGCATGCCAAGTGTTTGATAATTTGCTTGAATCAATATTTGGTAAAGTTCTTCAAAACTGGAAATTGCTATAACTTACCAAATATCTAATACATTGTTTCCTATTAAGTCTTGTGTGATACTTACTTGATTGCTATTACTTCCCACATTCACATAAGGTGTTTGATAACTTGAATGAGCTGAATCTTCATAGGAAACATCATATCATCTCTTAAATAAATTTATGCACTCTAACTGTTTGATAAATTGTTCAAACCAATAACTTGCTTGTTTATCACACTTAAAGCTAAATATTGTCATTGCACATCAAGTGTGTCATAGTGTGATATGTGCATAAGAGTTGTTGTCTCTTCATTATTGCATCATTTGTATATTACTAACCATCTCCAAGGGGATTCCGCGCAAAAATTTGAAACACTCAATTCACCCCCCTCTTGAGTGCTGAGGCCTTGGCTAACAAAAACAATAACAGATACACAGAATAAAGAACAAAATACAAAATAACAAACAGAATAAAAATAAAAATACAGAAAAATATAAAAAGAAACAAACAAAACAAATAAAATAAAATAAAAATATTAACAAGCATGATCTAATCGAATTTTAATATTATCGATATTTGAGGGACAACAGTCCCCGGCAACGGCACCAAAAACTTGACAGGTCCCGCAAGCGCACGGGTTATGTCGCGTGATATAAAAGATTATCGTATCCACAGGGACTATTTTCAAAGTACCAGCATATTGAAATTTAATTATCCACACAGTTTGAATTTTTTATGTTTTATAAAATAAAACTCAAAACAAAGTTTACACAGAATAAATACAGAAACAATTTTCTAGACACTTAAAAATCAGAATTAAGAGTATCTTGGGATTCCGGGGGTTCAAGACTTTATTTTATGCTAATAATTTTAACTTTTCATAAATAAGAATCAAATTAAGTTTTCCAAGGCAGATTTTCCTTAAGCTAATAAATATATTCCTCTCGGAATCCTATTAATGTACCTAACGTACGGAGAACCGCGTTCAATCCCTAAGGTAGGCCCTTTACTGTTTTATGAAAATCCCTTTTCATTCCTCAAAAGATTTTTGATTACTTTCTCGGTTTTACTGAGGTCACAAAAAGTATTTCAAAACCTTGGGTTTAGTTCAAAAGCTTTCTAGTAACAATAAATCTCTCGATTCTATTAATTACTTAAACTTTCTAATATACCCGCAAGTATACAGTTTTATCACTTAGGTTCTTGTTAGGAATCACTAAGAGCATTGAGCATAATTTGAACTAAATGAAAAACAAAAATTTATTTAATTCAAAGTCAAAATAACATTAACATAAAATATTGTCACACCCCCTTCATCCCAAGATAAAAATTTAGTTACTCATGATATAATTCAAATTCATACACATGATGGAAGAAAAGTAAAACATACAACACATGGTAAAAATAAAGACTTACGGGTTTCTCCAAAAAGCCTAATAAATTCACCACTGTCACTCCTTGTTGTATTTGCAATATCCTCCACAGTACACAAATTTAAACACTCAATTTCACTACTCTCTCTCAATTCTTTTTTACCAAATAATACCAAGAAAAGAACAAAGAAAATGATTTTTTCTCTCTGCATGAAACTGACTCCCTTTGCTCTCCTATATTTTCTAACACCTCACTCTCTGTTGTGTATGCTCTATTTATACTGCTGTAGATGAGAATTTTTTATTCATTCTTCTAAAGGCAGCCACCCATTCTTCCACTTTGTCTCCTCTTTTTTTCGTTGGCAAAGCTTTACAAATGGGAACCCATTCTCAATGATGTATTAAATTCCCATCAGCCCATGAAAATGTGAATTTGCTCTTTAAAAATTGTTGTCTAATTCACATTATTATCTTGTTGTTTGCTGTCCAGATTTACGTTGCAACTCAGCCAGCCTATGTCTAGCTTTTCCTTGTCCATTTTATGCTTTCCATTACACTTTGTTTGCTTTATTTTAATGACCAAAATGCTTGTCAAGTGCTGTCTAAAATTTAGCAGCTCATTTTAACGTGAATTGCTGTCTCATTTTGCCTTGTTTGCTGCAGCGTGAAATGCATTTGAAGTGGTAGAATTCTTTTGCATTAAAATAATAAGAAATAGGATACCATGTAGGACAAGGGATATTGAATAAAATAAAAGTGAATGGATGTTTTTTGTTGCCGTGAGAGTCAAGAGGAAATGGAAGGCAATTTGCATTAAAAATTCTACACATGGGACCTTATTGGAAACAATTTAAATCCAATTTTGACCAAGTCAAAATTAGATTACCATGTGAAAAATTCTGCACCATGTCCCTTTGCTTTTAATGACTTTTAATATGAAAATAGGGAGTGAATGGACAAAATTTCATGTTACTCCATGGCTTGTTAATTCACGTTGAAGCACCTTGGCATTAGGAGTAAATTTTGATTGATTAAATCAAGCTCTAAACTTATTTTGTAAGGTCCCTTTACGTGAAATGCATAGCTGCAGGAGGAAGAAAATTTGATCAATTTCAAGCTTATTTAATGTTACCAATCAGCAATGAAAAAGATTGATTAAAATATTGTTTAAGTCCAACTTTGACCATGGAAGCAACTTGTATTAAAAATTAAAGCATGGGACCCTTTTGCTTTATCTTTGAAAATTCAGCACATGGTCTTGCTCTTTTCTAGAAAGCTACGTAGATTTAGGAGAAGAAGTGGAGCATGGACTTAAGAAAATATTAGTGAGTGGAAAATTTAGTGCAAGTATGAATTATTGGAAAACTTGATGCATGGATGGCATGGCTTTCACGTTAAATAGAAAGAAAATGGTGGAGATGGATTTTTGCATTTTAAGAGAATGAATCGATTCCCTGGTGAATTTTTGTGTATGAATCGATTCTTTAGATGAATGAATCGATTCCCTGTGTGTTGTGTTTGAATGAATCGATTCTTAAGCACAATGAATCGATTCCTGCTTTGCTAAATATGTATGAATCGATTCCCTTTGTCTTGAATCGATTCCTGCTTTAAAATTTTCAAGTTCCTGGATAATATAAGCGTGTGAATCGATTCTTAGCTACATGAATCGATTCAAGAAGCTGTTCCTTTGCATTTTTGTTACGTTTTGGACCCTTTTTGATACTTCATGAATCATGGTTCCAATTCTTTGATCCTTAGGCACTTTGTTGATCATTTTTCACTAGATTTAGATCTTTGTGAATGCCTTGGCTCAAGTCCTTTGTTGTTCATCAAATTTAATAGCTTAACAATATCCTTAATATTTCTTCATTTGTTGTGTCATTATCAAAACCTACATCAACATATACATACAAGGGGAGTTCCCTCGGCCAACCCAGTGGGAGGGTGGCTCAGTGTACGAGCAATTTGTTGTTTCCCCTGTGACTAGGTATGTGAGTCACAAAGCCGCTCAAGTATTGCTACGGGGAGCTACATGTGGCCGACCCTTGTGGGGGGTGGCTCTTGATGAGCAGGTGACCCCGGTGGTCCATTGGATCATAGCCGTGATGATATGAGATATGGCCAGGCCGCAACACCATATATTGATTATGTTGTTTACTGCGGTCATGGTGAAAATGGCCAGGTGTTGCATTATGGGCGATGCGGTTTGGCACCAGTAAAATTTGGTGATTATGCATACATTATGAATATATGTGTACATATTTTACTACTGCAATAGGGGCATGGTATGTGATCATGCTTGACCCACAATTTGGTGTATTTTCCCATAGTCGGATCCGTATTTGTTAATGATATTCCATTGTGCATATGCATTAGCCATAAGAACATTTGCATATAGCATGGAGATATGTCAGATGGTGATGATGATTGATGATGATTGAGATTATGGTATGGTGGTGATGAGATGGGTAATTGAGTACCTAAAAGACCACATAAAAGTGATAAAAGACATGAATACAATGAAACGACATCGAATATGACGATATGTATGTGATGGCCCAATATGATGAAGGGCATATTTATGTATGATCAATGTTGATGATGTTGGCCCATTGTGGCGTTGTGATAGATGTGTATATGCTAGCTTTGCTATGACTTGGTTAATGAATATGAAATACGTATGTGTTGTGAATTAGCAAATTATGATGATCATTGATGTGTTTAGCAAAGTATACATGATGTTAATATGCATATGCACATGATTTCAATTGTATTCATATCATCATTTGAAATGTATAACTTACTCTCCCATATGGTCTACTTTTTAGTATTGATGCAGGGATGTCATGGGAAGAGAACATTTTTAAAGTAAAGCTTTTGTGAAGGTAAAATAGTGTTAGTGGAATGCCTTGGCCGGCAGTATTTGTGGACTATTTCATTATGAATAAATGTATATAAGGTTGTTGATAACTATTGTTATTAGTGGATGTAATGTGAATAATGTATAAGTGTTGATAATGTATGACTCTATGGATGAATCGAATATGGTCAATTATAAATTATGGGAATGTATATGAGTTGATGATATATGACTTAGAGGATTGAATTGATTATGGTCAATTATAGAATGTAAACATTGGAGATATGTGTCGCATGACTATATGGATGGATATGTATAGATATTTTTAAGGCATTGTATTTTTAAGATTTATGTGTAAGATTGGGGTGGCCTAATGGGCTTGTGTTGTATATTTGCATGCCTTGCCGAGCCTTTTTCCATATCTTCATATACGGGACTAGGTGTATGCCCCGTATACACATCCTTCTTCCGTTATAAACTTTGTTATTTTGTATACCGTTATGGGCAAACTATCTACCGATCTAGTTATAGGCTATTAAATCTCACTCTTTGGTTTTCTGTGGCCCGAGTCTTGATGTAGTCGAGATTGTGTTTAGAAACTATTTCGGACGTGAAAAATTTACTCATATTTTTATTATTTAATTATGTTGATTATATCAGGATTCGAGTCTAGAAAATCGGGGGTGTTATAACCGGTGTCCAAACACCCTTGAATCGAGTCCAAACGAAGCCAAAAGCAAAGGAAATCTACACAAAATTGATTTCCCGACTTCCGTTCTGGTTTCTCTTTAATTGTTCTTGTACTAAGGTATTTTTTATTAATACAAGGATGTTTATTTACCTTTATTTATTCATCTTGATTTAATTGTTATTTATTTTCTGCACTTTTATTTTTCTTTATTTATATTCACGTACTTTATTTTCTCGCACTTTATTTTTCTGCAGTTATTTATTTGTTTATTTATTTTTCTGCATTTTCATCTTTATTTATTTATTTGTACCTTTATTTTTCTTTATTTACTTTTCTACACATTTATTTTTCTTTATTTACTTTTCTGCACTTTTATTTTTGTTAATTTATTTTTCTACACCTTATTTATCTGTACTTTATATTTCTGTAATTATTAGTTTATTTATTTATTTTCTATATTTTTTTTATTTTTTTTTATTTTTCTGTCATTTTATTTTTATTTATTTATTTTTCTTTCCCTTTATTTTTATGTATTTATTTTTCTGCCCCTTTATTTTTATGTATTTATTTTTCTGCCCTTTTTATTTTTATGTATTTACTTTTCTATCCCTGTATTTTTATGTATTTATTTTTCTTCCCATTTATTTTTATTTATTTATTTATTTTATTACATTTTTATTTTTATTTATTTATTTTTCTGTACTTTTATTTTTAATTATTTATTTTTTTGTACTTTTATTTTTTGTTATTTATCTTTATGTACTTTTATTTGTATTTATTTATTTTTCTACACTTTCTATTTATTTATTTATGTTTGACCATTTTCAAATAGTTTATATATATATACATAATTATCCATTTTTATTATTGTTATGATTTCCTATGATTTTCTCTTAGTAACCTTTTGATAATTAAGAAAAATCATTATCATAAAAAATAACAAAAACCAAGACTAATAAATAAGGTGTTATTTATTCCTCTATCTTTCTCTTAAATTTAAAATGAGATTAATTTAGATGAGACATCTTATTAATCTTATATTTTTTTAAAAAAATAATTAAGTGAGGTTCATTTGTCAATTTTAATTAATTAAGTGTATATATATTTCTGTATTTTCATGTTGATATGTTTAATTTTATTTTTTTCCTTTCTTATGTTTATTTTTTTTACTTTTTCATTTATTTATTTGTTTTTTTACGAACCATATATTTCTCAATAAAATCAATAGACTTTTTTTACTAGAAAATAATTAAGACAAGATGCCTTATTGTTTTTTTATTTTATGGTCTTTTAATCATTTGTTAATTTATTTTCTTAGAACTAAAAAATAATGAAAATTTAGGAGATATGTTTTATTATTATTTTTGTTTTATTCTTATTTATATATATTTTTTATTATTATGTATATTATTTATCATTATTGTTTTCTTTTTTAAGAAGGATGAGATATTTAATAATCATATTTTTGAAAAATTATGCATGATCAATTTGGGTAACCATTTTTTTGACGGACAGTGTGAGGCGCTAATACCTTTTCCTCCTGTAATTCGACTCCCGGACTAAACAGAATCTCATTTTTTTTAAAAAAGAAAAACCAGTGCTGTTTAAAGGTTTTCCTAATATTTTCCATAATAAATATTAGTGGCGACTCCTTGAACCCCTCTATTTCCTTTAGGCCTTCCAAGGGTCATTTCAATGCAATTTCGATTTTTTTTATTGTCTTTAACCAGTTCGCATCGTGCGTCGGGACCCCAGTCGCGACAGATGGCGACTCCACTAGGAAAATTTTTGAGAGTCAAGCCCGTTAAATTGATCTTGTGTATCTTATTGATTGTTAATTATTTCATCATTTATATTTATTTATTATGTTATTCTCGTCATTCATCTAATCTTCTATTTATCTTAGATTTTATATATTTTTTTACTTCTTTATTGCTTTAATTTAGAACCATAGGGTAGAAGATATGTGATATTTGTTTTGTCTTGTTCATTGTGAAGAATGGGTAAAAATTCAAGTATGAATGCCCCACACACTTCACATTCACCATAATGCACACACTATTAGAAGGGACCCTATTCTCGGGCCCCGCAAAAGACATAGGTTAGGGGAGATTATTAGCGCTGTCATTTAGGACGATACGTCCTATCATGATTCGCGTGAAAATCTTAGCCAGGGTGTTATCTTAGTTCTGATGTCCGCACTAAGTAGGATTCCCTACTTTTTGCATAAGACTCATAGCTAAAGATCAGAGCCCCGGTGGCCTTCTTAGAACCAATTAGAACAACCACCTTTTGAGGAAACACGATTAAAAAGCCTTAGAGCCAATTAGGTGGTTACCTTGTCTAAGACACAATTGGGCAAACATTCCTTTTATCTTCTATTCATTCACACAAAGTTTTCTTTTTTTAAAAAAAATAATCAAAAAATATACATTTTCTAGACTTAAGTCATGATAAATATTATCACACTGTTATATGAGGATGATATTTATCAAACCTTTTTCTTTGTTAATCTGATTTATTTATTTCTTTTGTTAAAGGTGAAATTTAAATATTGGTAAGTATCATAAAAAATGGAATTTAACATGAGATCAAGTGATCAGGAAGTGAAGGCAACTGGTATGAAAAATTTGTTACACCTCAAAATCACAAAATCAAATACTAGCAATTTGTTATCCTTGGGCAAACAGATGGATATTACTCAGAAAATGACCTTTGCAAGGAAGTATGGAAAGATCCTGAAATTCTTGGAAGTTGAAGTGCAAGAAGGGGCCCTTACTACTCTAACCCAGTATTATGATTCCCCTCTCCGCTGTTTTACATTCAAGGACTTTCAATTAGCTCCTACTCTAGAAGAATTTGAACACATATTTGGCTTGCTATTGGAAGATTTAAAACCTTATCGACAGACTAAACATCATACTTCTATTTTCAGTGTAGCTCGTGTTCTTAAGATAGATCCTGAAATTCTTGAAAAGGCTCAATTAAAAAGAAATCAGATTTTAGGCTTCGCGCTAACCTTCTTTGAGCAGCAACTCCTCAGTCAAGCAGGGAAAGGGGAATAGGATGCCTTTTTGGCATTAGCCATTTATGGTATGGTCCTTTTCCCCAGTCTTAATAATTACATTGATTTCAAGGCAATTAATGTTTTCCTGGCTCGAAAGCTTAGAGGAGAAATGAGACGCCCCAAACCCCCCAAATAAAATAGGGGAAAATTTTTCGCGTCTTTGAAAATATTAATAAATTCAATAATTAAAGTAGTGAAATATTTTTCACCAAACCCCTGGATCTAAAATGAACCACTCCCATATATGAAGATATGAGAGAGTGAAACTAAATGCAAATTTTCAATCAGAATCAACGGAAGAATTATTTAGTTTGGTTTAATTAGTGGCTAATTGATTTCCAAGAGGAGTCCATTCATAAAAATATGGGATACAATTTATATAATCTAGAAGGCCTAAATATACTCCTCAATACCTTTAAAATAATATCTAAAGAAGAAATAATGCATAACATTTTAAAAATTTAATTTAAAATAACAAAATGAGAATCAGGGGCATACTCGCTCAAGCGTGACTCAAGTCGCTTGAGCGAGCCAGCGTACCCACGCTTGAGCGGGCGCTGGGCGATGCTGAGCGAAATGAAGGAATGGGCATCAGGGCCCAGCTCGCTTGAGCGAGCCCTATCTCGCTTGAGCGAGACATGAAGGAATGCTTGAGCGAAGAAAGCGAGACGCTTGAGCGAAGAAGGAAAGGAGCATCAGGGGTCGATCTCGCTTGAGCGGCCCAAGGCTCGCTTGAGCGAGATTGGTCCAGAAACGTTGAGAACTCTCTGGCCAATTTTCGCTTGGGCGAGGCACCACTCGCCTGGGCGAAAATCGTCCAGAATCCATTCTCCTTCTCCCTCGCTTGAGCGCTGCCCTTCACGCCTGGGCGAAAATTGTCCAGAATCAAAACACTGATTCTGTGGCAATCTCGCTTGGGCGAAATGCACGTCCGCTTGAGCGAATTTGGGGCAGAAACGAATCCCCTGTTCCACAACCATCTCGCTCGGGCGAGATTACTACTCGCTTGAGCGAGTTCTGCAGAAACTCAGCAGAAAACGTGAACTTGCATTGCTAACACTCAACCTACCATACTAAAACTCAATCTATGGCAATTCATTCAGTTCCTACAAGATTTATACATTATATAACACCCTTGGAACCTGCCTCATTCACCATTAACCATCATCATGCTAACATTAGCTCATGCATATAATTTAAATTCATCATCAAACCACATGCACTCCCTACATACATCTATATTCCACATCATTCCACAAGCTCCATAATATAGCATGAAAACACAACATCCATTCATTTAACAAAGTCAAGTATTCAGATTCATTCTTTACATCTTTTGGGTCATGAATGAAAATTGTCATTACACAAACATGTCCAATTTTCTCCCATGACCTCCAAAATTATCAACATTACAAAATTGAGTATATAAACCTCTTATACTCTACAAAACAGATTTCATGCCGGCCAAGGCTTACGCATTCCTATCCATATTTTACCTTCTTCATACTCGGCCTCCAAAAGTTATAGGATTTAAGTCATACCTACATCAACTTTAAAAATGGTAACAGGGAGGTGAGTAACATAATCCAAATGAATTAAAGTCATACATTATGATGAAATACATGTATACTTGCACAATTAGCAATCATTACACCACATCATACATTATACACAATACATCTTATAATTTCAAGTATACATTCACAATATCAATCATTTGGATTGCCAAACACACACATCAGGTTAGTATTCAACTCTTTCCCCTTTCAATTCTCATTCATCCGTTGCCACCAAGGGCTTTCACCTAGGCATATCTCCAGCTATATGCAAATGCTCTTAAAGCTAATGCATATGCACAAGAATTTCTTATCAAACAATGCGGATCCGGCTGTGGGAAAATATATCATTAAATCAATTATGGGACAAGCATAGGTGTGCTACTATGCCTCTACTGCAGTAGAAAAATTGTGTACACATATATCTCAATTTATGCATGCTTACATCATCATCATAATTTTACTGGTACTAAACCGCTATCGCCCATCTGTAGCACTAGTCACCCTGTGACTTGCGGATCAACATCGTGGCCTCAACTACCACAAGTGCTACGGGCCCCTCCCGAACACACATCGAGAGAGCCGTGCCCCATCGGACACCGAGGTAAACTCGCTCACCATAGAGCCGCCCGCCCACTGGGCCTGCCACATAGGGTGCCTCGTCACCAAACTATGGACAGCTTCGTGACTCATACACCGAGTCACAGGGGAAAGTCATAATACGCTCGTGCACTGAGCCGCCCTCCCACTGGGCCTGCCTAGTGGAACCCCCTAATATTCCACATAAACAGCTATGATATGCCATGGATGCAATGCAAATGCAAATCAAGTGCATCCTCACACTATGCATCCTAGATGCCACTCCACATTTAATCATTCATCACCACCACTTGGTGGATTTCAATATTCTCATCATTCTTATCCAATCCCAATTTTCTTTGACTTATTCTCATCAATAGTTAGTGGCATACATATTCAATAAATCATACACACATATTTGGGATATTCACATCACAATCTCAATCCACATATGGTTACAAACCATCATCATACTTCGTTAATATAATATTATCACATCATTAATTTTATCCCAAACACAATGCCACATAACAATCATCATTCTAAATGCATTCAAATCAAACGTATCATATCACCCATTCAAACAACCATTAACATAATCACATATACATATTTTCACATCACCAATGGATGAAATCATGCATTTAGAAAAGTTACCCCCTCCTACCTCAAGTGAAGTAGTGATCAACGCGGTTCGATGGTCCCGCTTCGTCAATGGGGTCACTTCCTACATCACAATACATTATACAATCAATTTTCTACTTACTCATTAAGGTTCAAATACTTATATATCAATAAATACTTGCTGTTTTTATTATTATAACTCTCAAAACTCTTTTATTTCATTTTATCCACCATAACCACCATGGGTTAGGTGCCACCATTTATTATTATGTACTCAACAACCAACCCTTTCATGGGTTTCCCCATTAATGACTTCCATCAACCAAATACCATCACCATTGACCCTTATGCATCATAACTCACATTTATTACCAACAATAAATGTTCATCAACCTCCATTATACATTTCCCCCAAATTTATGAAGTTAGGGTTCCATAAAATTTCCAACAACCATCATAAATATTCTTCTCCTTCCAACCATAATTACATCCACTTCATTACTTCTCAAAGAAACCTCATTCTCATACAAAACCCACATTAAACTTTTGCATTAAATGCTCTCCTCAAAACATTCATACACATGCATGGCTTCCAAACTCATAAATACCATATACCCATAACCAAAACCTTAGCAAAAATGGGTATACTTACCTCAAAGCCCAAAAACGAAAATGGGTTCCCTTAGAGGGAGAGTAAGCTGCGAAAATGAGGAAGAGGAGAAGGAAAAACAGCAGCTCACAAGCCTCCTTCAAGCTCCACCAACGAAAATGAGAAGGAGATGTGGAAGATGAACTCAATGTGTTAGGGTTTGGGGAAGGAAAGGAAGAGAATGGAGAAGATGATAATGAAGAGAAGGAGAAAAATGAAGTGTAAGTGAAATGTTCACACCTCCAGCACGCCTACGTGAATAGAGAGGGAAAAATAGGATTTTCAATTTTTCTTTTAATCCAATTCATTAAAACTTCATCGTTTTATAACCAACAGGTTCTCCGTTCGGGCTCAATACATCATCTGAAAATTATTCCGAATACATATTCGGATTCCCAATATTATTCTGTACAGCCCTGACCAATATCATCTCATTCCGAGATACTTGGTCCGACACCCATATCTCAACCGGGCTTAATTTCAGCTTAACCGGTCTCCAAAATTTACCAAAAATTCCCAAAATTATCAATTTAATTATTCTCAATAGTTTGGGACATTAAATACTCCATATACCAATTTCTAATATTTATTTCGGTAATTAATTCTCTCATTTTAAAATTCGGGATGTTACAATCCACCCCACCAAAAAGAAAATTTCGTCCTCGAAATTTAACATACCGGATTCGAATGCGTCGGGATACCGTTCTCTGATGTCGTCTTCGCGTTCCCATGTGAACGTTTCAGTATTTCCATGTTTCCAAGCGACCTCCACCAAAGGTACCAACTTGTTCCGCAATTTCTTCACGGAATGTCCGACAATGCGAACAGAAACAGGAGAAATAGATAGGTCATCTCGCACCTCAATCTTGTCCATCGGGATCACGTGTAAAGGATCATAAACATATTTCCTTAACTGCGACACGTGAAACACGTTGTGTAGATTAGCAAGATGCGGAGGGAGTGCTATCCTATAAGCAACCTCACCAATCCGCTCCAACACCTCGTAAGGTCCGATAAATCTAGGGCTCAACTTCCCACTCTTCAAAGCCCTTCCAATGCCTTTGTCACGCGAGACCTTCAAAAACACATGGTCACCCACTTGAAACTCAAGGGGTTTATGCCTCTTGTCATAATAACTCTTCTGCCTATCTTGAGCAATCTTCATATTCTCTTGGATCTTCTTAATTTGCACTGTAGTTTCCTGAATGATCTCCGGCCCTAAAGCCAAGTTTTCACCAACTTCAAGCCAACACAAGGGAGTTCTACACTTCCTCCCATACAACGCCTCATACGGTGCCATACCTATGCTGGAATGGAAGCTGTTATTGTATGTGAATTCGATCAATGGGAGGAATCTCTCCCAACATCCACCGTGCTCAAGGACACAAGCTCTCAACAAATCCTCCAAGCTTTGTATAGTTCTCTCCGATTGTCCATCGGTCTGCGGGTGATAAGCGGAACTAAGCTTCAACTTAGAACCCAACTCATCATGCAAACGTCCCCAAAACTGAGAAGTAAAACGAGGATCACGGTCGGATATGATGCTGGACGGAACGCCATGCAGTCTAACAATCTCCTTAATGTATATTTATGCCAATTTCTCCAAAGGACTCTTCATATTAATGGGCAAGAAGTGAGCATATTTTGTCAATCTATCAACAATCACCCATATAGCATCGTTTCCAGCACGAGTTCTGGGTAGTCCAGAAACAAAATCCATAGCTATACTATCCCATTTCCAAACAGGGATCTCCAATGGTCTCAAATAACCAGATGGTCTCTGATGCTCAACCTTCGCCTTTTGACAAACAAGGCGAGATGCTACAAAATTCGCCACATCACGCTTCATACCAGGCCACCAGAAATTCTTCTTCAAATCTTGATACATCTTAGTGGAACCAGGATGAATACTCAATATGCTTTTATGAGCTTCCTCAAGTACACGTTTCCGCACATCATCGCTTGAGGGAACATAAATTCGACCTTTAACACGCCAAATACCATCTTGACCTTCTACTAAGAACAGATTCTTCCCTTTTTCTTGGGTCTTTTTCATCTCAATCAAATACTCATCATTGGGTTATTGCGCCTTCACATATTCAAGAAATTCATTTGCAACCTTCAACATTTCCAACACCATTTTCTTGGAAGTGTAAGTCTCCACGCCCACATTCAAATCTCTAAATTGTTCTATCAACTCCATTTCCTTTGCCATCATCATGGAGACATGCAATGACTTTCTACTCAATGCATCGGCAACTACATTTGCCTTGCCGGGGTGATACTTCAATTCAAATTCGTAGTCTTTTAGGAACTCCATCCACCGTCTTTGGCGCATATTCAACTCCTTCTGGTCAAACAAGTATTTAAGGCTTTTGTGATCACTAAAGACCATAAACTTAGAGCCATATAAGTAGTGTCGCCACAACTTCAATGCAAACACCACCGCCGCCAATTCAAGATCATGTGTAGGGTAGTTAACCTCATGCGGTCGCAACTGCCTCGACGCATAGGCTATCACACGTTCCTTTTGCATCAATACACACCCAAGACCAAGCTTAAATGCATCGCAATATACCACAAATTCATTCATTAAGTCGGGCAATGCTAACACCGGTGCGGTAGTAAGCCTTAACTTCAACTCTTGAAAACTCTCTTCACATTCACGAGTCCACACAAAAGAGTGATTTTTCCGAGTCAACTTCGTTAGTGGTAAAGCCAAACGGGAAAACCCTTCAATAAATCTCCGGTAGTAACCGGCAAGACCAAGAAAACTCCTTATCTCCGTCACTGACGTTGGTCTTTCCCAAGCCATCACAGCTTCAACTTTAGATCTATCCATAGCAACTCCATCATTTAAAATAACATGTCCAAGGAATTGGACCTCAGACAGTCAAAATTCACATTTAGAGAGCTTCGCATACAACTCCTTTTCTCGTAGAATAGTCAACACAAGACGAAGATGTCTTTCATGCTCTTCATGACTCTTGGAATACACCAAAATATCATCGATAAACACTACGACGAATTGGTCAAGATATTCATGGAAGATGTGATTCATGTAGCTCATGAAAATCATAGGGGCATTAGTCACACCAAATGGCATCACTACGTACTCATAGTGTCCGTATCGCGTTCGGAAAGCAGTCTTCAGAATATCTTCAGCCTTCACCCGAATTTGGTGATATCCAGAACGCAAATCAATCTTCAAAAACACAACAGCACCCTTCAATTGATCCAATAGATCATCAATGCGTGGAAGAGGATATTTATTTTTAATGGTTAGTTTGTTGAGCTGGCGATAATCAACGCACAATCTCATGCTCCCATCTTTCTTCTTTACTAACAACACAGGAGCACCCCAAGGAGACACACTTGGGCGAATAAACTCCCGTTCAAGTAATTCTTCCACTTGCTTTTTCAATTCAGCTAACTCCATAGGAGACATCCTATAAGGAGCTCGGGAAACAGGTTCTGCACCCGGAATAAGATCGATAGCAAATTCCACTTCTCGTGGAGGAGGTAATCCGGGAATTTCTTCCGGAAACACATCGGGAAATTCCGAAACAATAGGAATCCCACAAGATTGGGAAACACCATTCCCATCAACTAAACAGAACATCACGAGAAATTGAGAGATACCTCGCACATCAAAGCCTTCAGTATTAGAGGTTGGGAAAATCACTGTCTTGCTATGACAATCCACCAAAACCTTGTTGGCGGACAACCAATCCATGCCTAGAATAACATCCAGGTCTTTCATAGGCAAACACACGAAGGATACAACAAATTTTCTACCCTCCAAGACCATCTCGACATTATCACATCGAGTCACCGATCTTAAGCAAGCACCAGTCGGTGTAGTCACCAATATTGCACCTTTCATCATACTCACAGGCACTCGCAGGCGCCTCACACATTCTTCAGAAATAAAAGAGTGCGTAGCACCCGAATCAAATATCACATTAACAACATTACCATATATCTGGCACTCACTTTGGACAAGGTCTTCAGCTTGTGCAGCTTCTTCACCGGTCACGGCAAAGACTCTTCCAGCCATTTGTTGATTAACACCACGATTTGGGCCATTCCGACCACCATTGGCATTACCTCGGTTGTTTCCATTACCACGACCGTTACCACCATTTCGGTTTCCATTTCTTCCACCATTACCGTTTCCACGACCACGGCCTCTAAAAGCACCATAGCCTCCACGGTTTGCATTATCACGTGGCACAACATCTACAGCATTCAAAGGACAATCAGGGCGGATATGCCCCGGTTGGTTGCATCTATAGCACACCACTATTTCTTCTTGATTGCACTCTCTGGCTAAGTGATTTCCACCACATCTGTAACAACGGAGTCCTTGGCCATTACCTCGGCCACCATCGGCACCATGCCTTCCACCACCTCGTCCACCTCTGAAAGAAGAGGACCCACGTACAAATCGTCTGTTGTTTTTAAAGTTGCCTTTCTTCTTGAAGCTAGAAGATTGGCCCTTCAACTTATAATCATGCCCCGAGTAGTTCCTTGGAACAATATCATTTTCTTCAAAAATTCTACACTTATCCACAAGAGTAGGAAAGCTCCTAATCTCTTGGTGGCAAATCGCCTTCTTGATCTCTTGGCGCAGTCCATTCTCAAATTTAACACACTTCGAAGTTTCAGTGCCCTCTTACTGAAAGGGAGGATAAAACACACATAGCTCTTCAAATTTCAAAGCATACTCTTCAACCGACATGCCACCTTGCTTGAGTTCCATGAATTCAAGCTCTTTCTTGTTTTTGTAACTCGCAGGAAAGTACTTCTTAAGAAATTCAGCCTTGAAATTCTCCCAATTTAGAGGAGTGTGGGCAGCAATCATACGCCCACGGGTAAGGATCCACCAAGATTCGGCCTCATTCCGAACCATGAACACCGCATATTCCACCTTCTGCGTTTCGGTACATTCCATGCTAGCAAATATCCGTTCCAAGTCACGGATCCAAACATGAGCATCTTCTGGCTTATAGCCTCCATGAAATTCAGAAGGCTTCCGCTTAAGAAACTAGTCAAGGCCTTGATTCGGCTGACCAATAGGTTGTTGTTGCCGTTCAAGTATGTCGGCAAAGCGATTAAAGGCTTCAGCCATAGCGGCTGCATCAGAATTGCGCCTATACGCCATCACTCAATCTATACACAACAACATAAACATAATTAGAAACTTAAAGTCTCTTCACCCAATGTGCATACATATCATTCATCATTAACTTCATTGGCACAAGTATCATCATAATGTATTTCATAATTAGAAGGTAAATATGAGAAAGGAATTGCCTGGCCGGGCTTAACAATAATCATGTAATAATCCCATTTCAATAACCACTATCATAATTCACCCATATAATTCATAAATCAAGCAACCATAAGCAACAAACATATAAACATCATCCATTTTAATTGTATCAAGAGCAACCATTGCTCTGATACCAGGTTGAGACGCCCCAAACCCCCCAAATAAAATAGGGGAAAATTTTTTGCGTCTTTGAAAATATTAATAAATTCAATAATTAAAGTAGTGAAATATTTTTCACCAAACCCCTGGATCTAAAATGAACCACTCCCATATATGAAGATATGAGAGGGTGAAACTAAATGCAAATTTTCAATCAGAATCAGCGGAAGAATTATTTAGTTTGGTTTAATTAGTGGCTAATTGATTTCCAAGAGGAGTCCATTCATAAAA
The DNA here is from genome assembly GCA_037962975.1 of Clitoria ternatea. Classification (NCBI taxonomy): domain Eukaryota; kingdom Viridiplantae; phylum Streptophyta; class Magnoliopsida; order Fabales; family Fabaceae; genus Clitoria; species Clitoria ternatea. Next base: position 55,962,638 of record CM075671.1, read on the forward strand.
ATATGGGATACAATTTATATAATCTAGAAGGCCTAAATATACTCCTCAATACCTTTAAAATAATATCTAAAGAAGAAATAATGCATAACATTTTAAAAATTTAATTTAAAATAACAAAATGAGAATCAGGGGCATACTCGCTCAAGCGTGACTCAAGTCGCTTGAGCGAGCCAGCGTACCCACGCTTGAGCGGGCGCTGGGCGATGCTGAGCGAAATGAAGGAATGGGCATCAGGGCCCAGCTCGCTTGAGCGAGCCCTATCTCGCTTGAGCGAGACATGAAGGAATGCTTGAGCGAAGAAAGCGAGACGCTTGAGCGAAGAAGGAAAGGAGCATCAGGGGTCGATCTCGCTTGAGCGGCCCAAGGCTCGCTTGAGCGAGATTGGTCCAGAAACGTTGAGAACTCTCTGGCCAATTTTCGCTTGGGCGAGGCACCACTCGCCTGGGCGAAAATCGTCCAGAATCCATTCTCCCTCTCCCTCGCTTGAGCGCTGCCCTTCACGCCTGGGCGAAAATTGTCCAGAATCAAAACACTGATTCTGTGGCAATCTCGCTTGGGCGAAATGCACGTCCGCTTGAGCGAATTTGGGGCAGAAACGAATCCCCTGTTCCACAACCATCTCGCTCGGGCGAGATTACTACTCGCTTGAGCGAGTTCTGCAGAAACTCAGCAGAAAACGTGAACTTGCATTGCTAACACTCAACCTACCATACTAAAACTCAATCTATGGCAATTCATTCAGTTCCTACAAGATTTATACATTATATAACACCCTTGGAACCTGCCTCATTCACCATTAACCATCATCATGCTAACATTAGCTCATGCATATAATTTAAATTCATCATCAAACCACATGCACTCCCTACATACATCTATATTCCACATCATTCCACAAGCTCCATAATATAGCATGAAAACACAACATCCATTCATTTAACAAAGTCAAGTATTCAGATTCATTCTTTACATCTTTTGGGTCATGAATGAAAATTGTCATTACACAAACATGTCCAATTTTCTCCCATGACCTCCAAAATTATCAACATTACAAAATTGAGTATATAAACCTCTTATACTCTACAAAACAGATTTCATGCCGGCCAAGGCTTACGCATTCCTATCCATATTTTACCTTCTTCATACTCGGCCTCCAAAAGTTATAGGATTTAAGTCATACCTACATCAACTTTAAAAATAGTAACAGGGAGGTGAGTAACATAATCCAAATGAATTAAAGTCATACATTATGATGAAATACATGTATACTTGCACAATTAGCAATCATTACACCACATCATACATTATACACAATACATCTTATAATTTCAAGTATACATTCACAATATCAATCATTTGGATTGCCAAACACACACATCGGGTTAGTATTCAACTCTTTCCCCTTTCAATTCTCATTCATCCGTTGCCACCAAGGGCTTTCACCTAGGCATATCTCCAGCTATATGCAAATGCTCTTAAAGCTAATGCATATGCACAAGAATTTCTTATCAAACAATGCGGATCCGGCTGTGGGAAAATATATCATTAAATTAATTGTGGGACAAGCATAGGTGTGCTACTATGCCTCTACTGCAGTAGAAAAATTGTGTACACATATATCTCAATTTATGCATGCTTACATCATCATCATAATTTTACTGGTACCAAACTGTTATCGCCCATCTGTAGCACTAGTCACCCTGTGACTTGCGGATCAACATCGTGGCCTCAACTACCACAAGTGCTACGGGCCCCTCCCGAACACACATCGAGAGAGCCGTGCCCCATCGGACACCGAGGTAAACTCGCTCACCATAGAGCCGCCCGCCCACTGGGCCTGCCACATAGGGTGCCTCGTCACCAAACTATGGACAGCTTCGTGACTCATACACCGAGTCACAGGGGAAAGTCATAATACGCTCGTGCACTGAGCCGCCCTCCCACTGGGCCTGCCTAGTGGAACCCCGTAATATTCCACATAAACAGCTATGATATGCCATGGATGCAATGCAAATGCAAATCAAGTGCATCCTCACACTATGCATCCTAGATGCCACTCCACATTTAATCATTCATCACCACCACTTGGTGGATTTCAATATTCTCATCATTCTTATCCAATCCCAATTTTCTTTGACTTATTCTCATCAATAGTTAGTGGCATACACATTCAATAAATCATACATACATATTTGGGATATTCACATCACAATCTCAATCCACCTATGGTTGCAAACCATCATCATACTTCGTTAATATAATATTATCACATCATTAATTTTATCCCAAACACAATGCCACATAACAATCATCATTCTAAATGCATTCAAATCAAACGTATCATATCACCCATTCAAACAACCATTAACATAATCACATATACATATTTTCACATCACCAATGGATGAAATCATGCATTTAGAAAAGTTACCCCCTCCTACCTCAAGTGAAGTAGTGATCAACGCGGTTTGATGGTCCCGCTTCGCCAATGGGGTCACTTCCTACATCACAATACATTATACAATCAATTTTCTACTTACTCATTAAGGTTCAAATACTTATATATCAATAAATACTTGCTGTTTTTATTATTATAACTCTCAAAACTCTTTTATTTCATTTTATCCACCATAACCACCATGGGTTAGGTGCCACCATTTATTATTATGTACTCAACAACTAACCATTTCATGGGTTTCCCCATTAATGACTTCCATCAACCAAATACCATCACCATTGACCCTTATGCATCATAACTCACATTTATTACCAACAATAAATGTTCATCAACCTCCATTATACATTTCCCCCAAATTTATGAAGTTAGGGTTCCATAAAATTTCCAACAACCATCATAAATATTCTTCTCCTTCCAACCATAATTACATCCACTTCATTACTTCTCAAAGAAACCTCATTCTCATACAAAACCCACATTAAACTTTTGCATTAAATGCTCTCCTCAAAACATTCATACACATGCATGGCTTCCAAACTCATAAATACCATATACCCATAACCAAAACCTTAGCAAAAATGGGTATACTTACCTCAAAGCCCAAAAACGAAAATGGGTTCCCTTAGAGGGAGAGTAAGCTGCGAAAATGAGGAAGAGGAGAAGGAAAAACAGCAGCTCACAAGCCTCCTTCAAGCTCCACCAACGAAAATGAGAAGGAGATGTGGAAGATGAACTCAATGTGTTAGGGTTTGGGGAAGGAAAGGAAGAGAATGGAGAAGATGATAATGAAGAGAAGGAGAAAAATGAAGTGTAAGTGAAATGTTCACACCTCCAGCACGCCTACGTGAATAGAGAGGGAAAAATAGGATTTTCAATTTTTCTTTTAATCCAATTCATTAAAACTTCATCGTTTTATAACCAACAGGTTCTCCGTTCGGGCTCAATACATCATCTGAAAATTATTCCGAATACATATTCGGATTCCCAATATTATTCTGTACAGCCCTGACCAATATCATCTTATTCCGAGATACTTGGTCCGACACCCATATCTCAACCGGGCTTAATTTCAGCTTAACCGGTCTCCAAAATTTACCAAAAATTCCCAAAATTATCAATTTAATTATTCTCAATAGTTTGGGACATTAAATACTCCATATACCAATTTCTAATATTTATTTCAGTAATTAATTCTCTCATTTTAAAATTCGGGATGTTACAAGAAAGTTCTATTACCATTGTCTTAGCCGACATCTATTGTACAATGGATTCTTGTCACAACGGGAATGGGAAAAAGATCATTTGTTGTCTACCTGCATTGTATCTGTGGCTTACTTCTTATGTATTCAATCAAGTTGGCAAGATCGAATATCCTCTCTCTGATTTGAGGCTCCTTCGGCTAACTAAGAAGACTAATAGGGAATGGGCAGGACATCTAGCAAGTTTGTTTGCAAACATGATTCGGTGGTACCCTCAGTGGATGAATGTGGATTCCATTATTTAATGCTGTGGGAAATTTCCCAATGTACCTTTCATGGGAACTCAAGGATACATCAACTATAATCCTGTCATTGTAAAAAGACAGCTTGCTTATCCTATGCTTCAACCTTTGGAAGAAGAAACGGTAACACCTTTCCTTTATTACTATATAGAGGGAAATAGTGCTCCTGTTATCCAAACTGTCATTGAGGCTTGGTCCAAGGTTCATAGGAAAGGAAAAAGTTGGGTGTCCGAAGTTATGCTGCAAAGGAAAGTTACCACCAATGGATTTCAAATAGGGTAGCTATTATCAAGTTACCCTTCAAAGATCATAGTTCTCATGTAAAAAATACACTTCCCACTAAAGGAGAAGAGATTGAAAACTTAAAAAATAAGCTAGATGAAATGACAAAGAAAAATCAAGCATTAGAGGATAAATTAATCAAGATTCAACAAGACAATGCTTCCCTTAAGAGAAAAAGGTGTGAATTAGAAACTGCCTTTGAAGATGTCAATAAGAAGCAGCGAATTGCAAGAGATCATGCGAGGCAATCGGATAAATGCCTCCAAACAGCGAACAGCCAATTGAAAACCAAAGACAAGCAAAAGGATGATATAGTGGCTGACAAAGGGCGATTACGAGAAATTTTAGCCAAGACAAAAGAAGAAGCTCAAGTTCAAAAGAACCTCATGCAAGCACGAATTAATGAACTAGAACGACAAGTCAGAGATGTTGTCAGTGCTTGCGAGCATGAGATAAATGAGGAAAAATGATAAGCCATGGAAGATAAAGATAGATATGAAGAGATTATACGTTTAATGACCCTATAGAGGGTTACGTTGGAAAGTCTTGTCTATTCTTGGAGAAACCGTTTTTCTAACTTAGCCAGTCTTGCTAACACTTGGAGATATTCCTCACCTGTTGAAGAAGGCCGAAGCAATGATGAATCCACTTTCTACACTAAAAGAAATTGTAACATTCATTCAATATTGCAAGGGGCAATTGGATGAAATGAAGGTCTCCTTGCTAGAGCGAAAGAGAATTGATTTTGATTTGTTGTAACAAATAATGTATTAGAACCTGTTGAACAATAAATAAATCTCATGTTGAATTTCCATTTTTTCCTAACTTAGTACTTTAGAAAAAGACATTCTAAAAGAAAGGTTTATCTTTGCTTACCGATGTTTAAAATTCATCACGTATTTACTTTAAGTCTCTTTATGTCATTTAACATTATTTGTTCTTGTACTAAGGGGGTTTCTTTGTACTTACTCACATCACGGGGAGAAAGGGCTCAAAGCATCCTTATCAAACCCGACTGCAAACAAGACTCATGGCAGAGCCGGAAAGCTCAGTTGAAGGGATAAGGAATGAACTTGGCCAGATCAAGGAACAGATGGTGAAAATACTAAAGCTCCTTGAAAAAAGAGGTTAAGAAGGGGGGTCCTCTGCAAGAAATGGGGATCAAACATCCGCTCCTCAGGTTCAGGCTCAAGAGGGAAGCCCTATACCTTTGACTATACTCCTAAGTGATCCTGCTCCAGTCACTGAAACTCCATTCATCTCACACCAACCTTATGGTATGCCATTGCCACCTTTTATTTCCTAAGACGGGAATGTTCAGCAAGCATATGCCTGGCCTTCATATGGCCTACCTCAAGGATATTACACCATGCATCCTAATCCTAATCAAGAAAATCCTTCTGCTGCTCAATAAATTCCCAATTCCATGATATCTAACCCTTCAAATTTCACCCAATCAACAGCTGTTCCCCAAAACACTCAAGCTCCACCCAATGTCACCACACCTAATACAATTCCACCACAAAACCATCAAATTCCAAGTGATGCCACACAACCAAACCCACAAACAACCCCATACTATTTCCCTTATGGTCGCCCAATACCACAGGCAGGTGTTTCACCAAACTTGTCACACAAAGCTCATGTCCCTCCACCAACAGTGCCTTTGTCAAAAGGGCAAATGGAAATATTGGAAGAAAGGTTACGTGCAGTAGAGGGAGGAAGTGGTTTAGGCATAACAAATGCTTTTGAATTATGCCTAGTCCCAGATGTGGTAATTCCTCCTAAATTCAAATAGCCAGAATTTGATAAATACAAAGGAACTACTTGTCCTCGTAACCATTTAACCATGTATTGTCGAAAGATGGCTGCATATGCTTATGATGAAAAGTTGTTGATCCATTTTTTCAAGATAGCCTTGCTGGGGCAGCATTAAGCTGGTACACTCATCTTGAACGAACTCGTATTCATTGTTGGAAGGATCTAGCCGATGCCTTCCTAAAGCAGTACAAATACAATATGGACATAGCACCAGACCGGCTGCAACTTCAGAACATGACCAAGAGGAATACTGAGTCCTTTAAAGAATATGCTCAACGATGAAGGGAAATGGCTGCACAAGTTGAACCACCCTTGATAGAGAAAGAGATAGTAGCAATGTTCATTGACACTCTTCAGGCACCTTTCTATGAAAGGATGCTTGGGAGTGTATCATCAAGCTTTTCTGATATTGTGGTAATAGGAGAAAGAATTGAAAGCGGTTTGAGGACAGGAAAAGTTGTCTAAAGTTCACCGTCAATAGGAAGACCTATGACAGGGGCAGGAAGAAGAAAGGGTAAAGAAGCAAATGCTGTAATGGGAAATCAAGGTCAACATAATCAAAAAGTGTTCCATTCTCCCCCTTACCCTTTCCAGTCTCATTATCCACCATGTGGACCTTACCCTTATATAGCTGCTGCTTCTGGAAATCCATTTCCCTATCCTCAATCATACAGACCCCTACCTATCCATAATTTCAGGAATACACCATCACCTCCTACCCAACAATGGACGCAAAATCCTAACCCAAATCCCTCACCAAAAAAGCCAAATAATAACCGTCCATCTGTCCAATTTGATCTAATTCCTATGATATATACTAAACTTTTGCCTCAACTTCTCAAAATTTCTCTTGTTGTATGATGTCCCCTAAAACCCGTAGGGCCACCATATCCTAAGGGATATGATCCTAATGTAAAATGTGATTATCATGCTGGGGCACCGGGGCATTCTATAGAAAATTGCATTGCCTTAAAGTTTAAGGTACGTGATTTGATAAATGCCAAGTGGTTGGATTTTGAAGAAGGCTCCCCAAATATGACTAGAAATCCTTTGCCTAATCATGGAAATGCTGGGGTAAATGCAATAACACATGATTTGGGAAGTGATCGTGTTAGGAATGTTTCAGATATCAAAACTCATCTCCCATGGATCTATAAGGAACTTTTAAGGAAAGGATTAATATCTGAAACTTAGAGTTCTAATAAGGACGTTCATAATCAGATGCACGTTGATGCAAAGTTTATTGAAGTGCTTCAAAAATTACTTGACACACATCTGGTACAAGTTTATCGTCACCCTTGCGATGATGTCAACATGATCCATGGACAGCATGGTACAGGTTCAGTAAGCCCAGTCACCCTCGTTCCTTTGGTGGGCTATTACACTACGAAACCTCTGACCAAACCAGTCGTAAATCACCAGTCAATGACAATTCAGGTACCTGTTCCTTTTGCTTTTAAAGATACTCACACGGCACCGTGGAAATACAAAGCAGAGGTGATCACTGATCCCCTGGCTAGTGACCTATCTTCTTCGATTACGAATATTTATGGGTTAAGTGGAATAACTAGGAGCGGTCAGATTTTTGCTCCAGAAGAATTAAGGAAAGAACCTAAATTAACAACAAGGAGGAACAATCTAGGAAAGAACAAAGAACAAGACCCTTCCCAAGAGGTAACAGATGAAGAAGCTTATGAATTTTTGATGTTCATCAAGCAAAGCAACTACTAGATAGTTGACCAACTAAATCGTACTCCTACTAAAATATCTCTTCTGTCCTTATAGTTGATTCAGAGCCATATCATGAAATGTTAATGAAAGTCTTAAGCAAGGCTCATGTGACTTAAGATATTTCTCTCGAGAAATTTGGAGGAATAGTCAATCACATTACAGCTAATGATTATTTAAGTTTCACGGATGAAGAAATACCCCCTGAGGGAAGAGGTCACAATAAAGCTCTGCACATCTCTATTAAATGCCCAGATTACATCTTGGCAAAAGTGCTCATTGATAATGGCTCTTCCCTAAACATAATGCCCAAGTCAACTCTTACACAACTTCCTTTTGATGGAACACATATGAAACCTAGTACCATGTTAGTGAGGGCTTTTGATGGTACAAGAAGGGAGTTCATAGGTGACATTAACATTCCTATTCAGGTTAGACCATGCACGTTTAGTGTCTTATTTCAAGTAATGGACATCATTCCTGTGTACAGTTGTCTATTGGGTAGACCTTGGATCCACACTGCTGGGGTTGTTCCTTCTACTCTTCACCAAAAGCTGAAATTCATTACGAATAATAAGTTGGTTATAATCTCTGGTGAAGAGGATTTCCTAATCAGTAAGCCCATGTCCACTCCCTATATAGAGGCTGCTAAAGAAAGTTTGGAAACCTCTTTGCAATCTTTAGAAATTTCCCATACCACCTATGTAGGTGAGAAGATGACAGCAGCTTAGTTACCTAAGGCATCCTTAATGATGGGAAAAATAATGGTGAAGGCCGGGTATGAGCCAGGAAAGGGACTTGGAAAGAATTTGGGTGGAAGAATAGAGCCTGTGTACCTTAAAGAAAATAATGATGGATTTGGGTTAGGATACTACCCATCTCCAGTAGAGAAAATGAAGGTTGCTGAAGAAAATAAGGAAAAACGGATGGCTCGTTTGGAAAATTGAGAACCCCAAACTGCAGGATCCCCCATTTATGATCTCTACAAGAGTCTCAAAAGTGAGGGCTTGACATCTCCTGATCAAGTTGCAGTAGTCAACAATGATTTTCCTGGAAAAGAAAGTCATGTTTACCCTTGTTCGTCAGACACCATTCTATGTAATTGGAAGGCCATTGAGTTTCCCGAGATTAGTTACATGTAGTTTATTACTCTTTGATCTTTGATCCATTAACTATGTTCGAAGCCTTATGCCATTTCTTTTCAATAAAAAGTTTCTTTATCAATTATAATGATCCAAGTAAATGCACACTAAGGATTCTTGTCTATTTTCTTGCAAATAACCTAATAACCCTTTTCTTATTCAGTTTTACATTAAATAAATTACAGATCTGAAACTGACCCCTCTAACAAATGAAAAAATTACATTTTCACATCATGATTTTGAATATTCAAATGGAGAGGATGAAGAAGATAATGAACTATCACTTGAATTATTAAGATTGCTAGATCAGGAAGATAAAGAAATTTCTCCCTATCTAGAAATCGTTGAAGTCATAAATTTGGGGAGTGAAGAAAATAAAAGAGAACTCAAGATCGGTACTTCTCTAAGCATCGAGCAAAGGAAGATTCTGATAGAGATGCTAATTGAGTTTAATGATATGTTTGCTTGGTCATACCAAGACATGCCGGGATTGGATGCTAGTATTGTTGAGCATAAGTTACCATTAAAACTAGAATGCCCTCTTGTAAAACATGTAAAACAGAAGCTGAGAAGGATGAAACCTGAGATGCTTTTAAAAATCAAAGAAGAAGTCACAAAATAGTTTGATGCAGGTTTCCTAGCTATTGCAAAATATCCTCAATGGATAGCCAACATTGTCCCAGTTCCAAAGAAAGATGGGAAAGTACGAATGTGTGTGGACTATCGAGATCTGAATAGGGCTAGCCCCAAAGATGATTTCCCACTACCATATATTGACATTTTTGGTAGACAACACAGCTTAGCACTCTATCTTCTCATTCATGGATGGATTTTCTGGATATAATCAGATTAAGATGGCACCCGAGGACATGGAGAAAACAACATTTACCACTTTATAGGGAACCTTTTGTTATAAAGTGATGTCCTTTGGTTTGAAGAATGCTGGGGCAACATATCAAAGAGCTATGGTAACCTTGTTTCATGATATGATGCATAAAGAGATAGAGGTTTATGTGGATGACATAATTGCTAAATCTAAAATAGTGGAAGGACACATCAATGACTTGAGAAAGCTTTTTGAACGTCTTAGAAAGTTTAAACTCAGATTGAATCCGGCCAAATGCACTTTTTGTGCTAAATCTGGAAGGTTACTCGGGTTTATAGTCAATGAAAGAGAGATTGAAGTAGACCCTGATAAAGTAAAGGCAATCATGGAAATGCCTGCTTCTAGCACTGAAAAAGAAGTACGAGGATTCCTTGGAAGGTTGAATTACATAGCTCATTTCATTTCTCAACTAACAGCTGTATGTAATCCAATCTTTAAGTTGCTTCGTAAAAATCAACCATCACAATGGAATAATGACTGCCAGGAGACCTTTGATAAAATAAAGCAATACTTACAATCCCCACCGATCTTGGTTCCTCCAACTCCGGGAAGACCACTCCTGTTGTATTTGACAGTGATAGATGAATCTATGGATTTTGTGTTGGGGCAACATGATAAGTCTGGGAGAAAAGAGCATGCTATTTACTATTTGAGCAAAGAGTTCACTGAGTATGAAGCGTGATATTCCACTGTGGAACAAACTTGTTGTGCATTAGCATGGGTTGCTCGTCGCCTAAGGCAATACATGTTATCTTATACTACTTGGTTGATATCTAAGGTGGACCCAATTAAGTACATCTTTGAAAAATCAGCTCTGACGGGAAGAGTAGCTCGTTAGCAAGTTCTTTTGACTGAGTATGATATCATCCATGTCACCCAGAAGGCTGTAAGAGGGAGTGCTTTGGCTGATCACTTGGAACATCATCCCTTGAATAATTACCAACCTATGTCAATTGAATTCCCTGATGAGGACATCATGATGTTGTCAGAAGAGAAAATGTTTTTAAAGGAGACCTGGATTTTGATGTTTGACGGGGCGTCGAATGCACTAGGGCATGGGATTGGAGCCATTCTAATCTCACCAAATGATAAATTTTCCCATTCACTGCTAGACTCTGCTTTGATTACACCAACAATATTGTAGAATATGAAGCTTGTGTTTTGGGAATTCAGGCAGCACTTGAAGCAAGGGTGAAATCTCTAAAAGTATATGGAGATTCTGCTTTAGTGATTCACCAGTTGAAAGAAGAATGGGATACTAGGGATAGTAAATTGATTCCTTATTAAGTTCACATCATGGAACTAATCAAAGGGTTTGATGAAGTCTCTTTCCATGATATTCCTCGGGATGATAACCAGTTAGCTGATGCTTTGGCCACGTTGGCTTCCATATTCAACGTGAGTAGAGAATGTGATATACCCCTTATTGAGGTAGAAAGATGTTCCAGGCCTGCTTATTGTCATGTGGTTGAAGATGAACCAGATAGAAAGCCTTGGTTTTATGATATCAAGAGATACATTCAAAATCAAGAGTATCCTTTAAATGCTTCTGAAAATGATAAAAGAACTCTAAGACGTTTGGCTATGAGGTTCTTTCTGAATGGGGATGTACTGTATAAAAGAAATCATGATTCAGTCTTCCTCAGATGTGTTGATGCCACAAAAACTAGTGAAATTATAAGGAGTGTTCATGAAGGATATTTTGGAACTCATGCAAACAGGCACTCAATGGCAAGGAAAATATTAAGGGCTGGATATTACTGGATGACTATGGAAACAGACTGTTCCAACTATGTTAGGAAATGCCATAAATGTCAAATATATGTAGATAATATCCATGCACCCCCATCATCCCTCAATGTCCTAGCACCCCCCTAGCCCTTTGCAATATGGGGCATCGATGTTATTGGTCCCATTGAACCAAAAACATCAAATGGGCATCGGTTTATTTTGGTCACCATTGACTACTTCACAAAGTGGGTGGAAGCAGCTTCTTATGCTAATGTAACCAAAAATGTGGTAGTCAAGTTTGTCAAGAAAGAATTGATATGTAGATATGGTTTACCAAGTCAAATCATCACTGATAATGGTACAAACTTAAACAATAAAATGGTGAAGGAGCTCTGTGAAGATTTTAATATCAAGCACCTTAATTCATCTCCATACAGGCCAAAGATGAACGGAGCAGTTGAAGCTACGAATAAGAATATAAAGAAAATCATTCAGAAGATGCTTGAAACCTACAAAGACTTAAGTGAATTACTTCCTTTTACTTTACATGGATACCGCACTTCTGTTCAAACTTCGACAGGGGCAACACCATTTTCTTTGGTGTATGGGATGGAGGCGGTACTACCAATCAAAGTGGAAATCCCGTCCTTGAAAGTGATCATGGATACCAAGTTGGAGGAAGCCGAGTGGGTACAATCCCAGTATGACCAGTTAAACTTGATAGAAGAAAAAAGGTTAAGAGCTCTTTGTCACAAGCAATTATACCAAAGACGTATAAAGAAAGCATTTAAGAAGAAAGTATGCCCTCATCAGTTTCAAGAAGGAGAGCTAGTCTTAAAGAAGACTTTACCAAATCAGGCTGACAATCAGGGAAAATGGAGGCCCAACTACGAGGGACCATTCATAGTCAAGAAGGCCTTTTCAGGAGGAGCTCTAATTTTGACCAATATAGATGATGATGACTTACCTTTCCTAGTGAATTCAGATGCTGTTAAGAAGTATTATACCTGATAAAGGGAATCCAAATTTCAGGAGCAATACACATGTCAAAGCAGATACTGATGTCCTTTGTAAATTAGAATCATGATGTGAAACTTGTAAAAAAAAATGTGTATATAATTCCATCAAATAACATTTTTGTGTTAACAATTGTTTTTATCATAATCTCGTAATATTTTCTTCCTTTATAGGCATTCTGCTGGATCATTTAATTGATGGGAAACATTTTCAAACAAGATAAATAAAATAATAATAATGGATCAAAGTGACTTCAATCTTAGGAAATTTGATACTCTTTAAGTATACAGTGGTTGCTAGTTGAAGATATTTCGCTCTGCCATGAATCATATCGATTCCTATGGAGATCGTAGAAGTCACCAAGGGATACGAGATCATTAATCTTTGGTTTTCCACTTGACTATTTCTTTTATGCGGGATTGAGGTTATAACAAGGACAAATGTTCCCCATGAAAAGTCAAGATCAACAATTTTAGTCCATTACCTAACCCCAGGATAGGTGATTTACTAAGATATAAAAAGGGAATCCTTGTATTCACTCAGAACCTTTAGTGAAGTCATATGACCAAAAAGTCAGTTTCTTTTAAATCTCAGTCCTTCAAAAGTCCTGACCTCAAACACATTCTTCTTGAGTATAAATTTCATGTTTCATATAATTTAATTTCCTCTTGCAAATGTCAAAAAATTTTATCCTCCACTATAAGTCACAGTGGCAGAGATATTTCCCTTAAGTCTTACTTTATGTCCAAGCCTCAGGTATCCATTCCTAGGCTACTTAAACCATGTCAAGGGCATCCCCCCAGTCATTTATTTTTCTTCAAAAACTTCAGGTACTCATTCCTAAGCTATGTCGTCCAGTCAAACCAGTCAGGGGCATCCCCCTAGTCATTTATTTCATGTTAAAGCCTTAGGTATCCTTCCCTAGGCTATTTCAATCAAAATCAGTCAGGGGCATCCCCTCAGTCACTTATTTCATGTTAAAGCCTCAGGTATCCTTCCCTAGGCTATTTCAATTAAAATCAGTCAGGGGCATCCCCCAGTCACTTATTTCATGTTAAAGCCTCAGGTATCCTTCCCTAGGCTATTTCAATCAAAATCAATCAGGGGCATCCCCCAATCATTTATTTCATGCCAAAGCCTCAGGTATCCTTCCCTAGGCTATTTCAAACAAAATCAGTCAGGGGCATCCCTCGGTCACCTATTTTGTGTCAAAGCCTCAGATACCCATTCTTAGGCTGCTCAAAATGTCAAGGCAACCCCATATATCATTTACTTTCTTTCAAAGCTTTAAGTACCAATTCCTAGGTTATGTCGTCTAGTCGAAACGTTGGGAGCAACTCCCCATGACGTTTATTTTCCTTCTAAGCCTCAGATGCTTCTCCTTAGACTATTCATTTTCAAGGGCAAATATTAGAATAACATCATTTGACTGTTTACTTCTTGTAAAAAGCTGTCAAATATTCCTTAAATTTTTAGTGGTGTTCACGTCTTTACTTTCTTTTCACATCAATAATATGAATAGATCTTATATTCTTTCATGAAAAGAAGTAAAGAGGGGTAGTTGTGAACACCTATTTTTGTCCAGTAAAATATTAAAAAAAAAGAAAAAGGTATATTTATTTCATTTTGATCTGTCCTGGCATCCGGAGTTAATGTTGACTGCATTAACCGGAGTCCTAGCAAGGTCTCTTGACTGGTGTTACCTCACTAACTCTAAGCTTTACACCACCTTAGTGGAGTACGGTATTTTATACCTCAGTTCAATGGGAATCTGAGGTCCTTCAAGTTAAGGTGAAAATTGATGTCTTAATCCGTACTGTAACTTCAAGACACACCGAAGGTGAACCTATAGAAGATTCTCCAATGCTTAAGTCAGTATATTACTAAGATAGCATATGATTACGGAGTGTTTGCGGGGTCAGGTTGCCCATACCTCTTCTGATTGATTATCGGGTTGTCAGTTATTGACCGGGGTTGGGAGAAATGTCCATAGTCAACCGATGATTTCAGACTCCAGTTATGACTTACCAGTTCTTATTGGTGACGTGGTGTGGTGCTTAGAACCTCGTCCATTCAAGGTTGCCACCCTGGATCATATTTTATTATTTTTTTAAAAAAAAGGAAAAAATAAAAAAATTACATAGTGACCGTTGGAATAGTAACTCTTCTCCATTTTTATAAATACTTAATCTCTCTTCATTTCCTACTACACCTCTCCTTTCATCAACCTTCTTCCATAATTCTTCTCAAGCAATGGCCAATAGATGCCGAAGCCAAGAGGAAAGAATAAGGGAGGAAAACCGATGTTTTGTGACTACCTTTTTGCTCCTTATAGCATGGGTAGTAATTTATCTTTATTGGGTACTTTATTTATGACCACATGTGTAATGAATAATTTATGTTTCCATAAGAATAAGTGATTACTCATTTGTATTCAAAATTTTAAAAAAAAATTTAAAAAATTTTCAAAAATTTTTTTTAAAAAAAAAAGGGCCCGAAAAAAAATCAGATCTAAAAAAACAAAAATAGGCCTAAAAAAAGTCCAAAAAATTCAACAAAAAAATGAAAATCAGAATTAAAAAAAAAGAAAAGAAAAGAAAAGGGTGTTCGGTGGTTATTGTTGGTGGGACCCAGTTTGGTTAGATAATTGGAGAAAATTAGGGAAATTGACATCAAATTTGGACAAATTAGAAAAGTAGGAAAGTGATGTCATTTTATAGGGAATCCAAGGGTAATTTTCTTCTATAAATAGAAGGTGATGTTAAGATATTTTGGGAGGAAGAAAAAAAAAGAGGTGAAAGAGTGCTAAATTTTTTAGAGATTTCTTAGAAGTTTTTGTTTCTTAAAATTATGTTATGTAATAATAGTTAAGAAAATGAGTGCATCATTCTAATATGTCTTAGTATGTGAATTTTGTAAGCCAAAATACTATCTAAGAGTTGTAACCGGTGTCCAAACACCCTTGAATCGAGCCTAAACGAAGCCAAAAGCAAAGGAAATCTACACGAAATTGATTTCCCGACTTCCATTCTGGTTTCTCTTTAATTGCTCTTATACTAAGGTATTTTTTATTAATACAAGGATGTTTATTTACCTTTATTTATTCATCTTTATTTAATTGTTATTTCTTTTTCTGCACTTTTATTTTTCTTTATTTATATTCGTGCACTTTATTTTCCTGCAGTTATTTATCTGTTTATTTATTTTTCTGCATTTTCATCTTTATTTATTTATTTGTACCTTTATTTTTTATTTACTTTTCTACACTTTTATTTTTCTTTATTTACTTTTCTGCACTTTTATTTTTGTTAATTTATTTTTCTGTACTTTATTTATCCATACTTTATATTTCTATAGTTATTAGTTTATTTATTTATTTTCTATATTTTTATTTTTATTTATTTATTTTTCTGCCATTTTATTTTTATTTATTTTTCTACCCCTTTATTTTTATGTATTTATTTTTCTACCTCTTTATTTTATTGTATTTATTTTTCTACCCCTTTATTTTTATGTATTTACTTTTTTGCCTCTTTATTTTTATGTATTTATTTTTCTACCCTTGTATTTTTATGTATTATTTCTCTGCCCATTTATTTTTATTTATTTTTTCATTTTTTTGTACTTTTATTTTTATTTATTTATTTTTCTGTACCTATATTTTTAATTATTTATTTTTCTACACTTTTATTTTTAGTTATTTATCTTTCTGCACTTTTATTTATATTTATTTATTTTTCTACACTTTCTATTTATTTATTTATGTTTGACCATTTTCAAATAGTTTATATATATATATATACATAATTATCCATTTTTATTATTGTCATGATTTCCTATTATTTTCTCTTAGTAACCTTTTGATAATTAAGAAAAATCATTATCATAAAAAAATGACAAAAACTAAGACTAATAAATAGTGTTTTATTTTACAAAAACATTAAAAATCAATTGTGTGTATAATTAAATTTCAATATGCTGGTACTTTGAACACAGTTCCTGTGGAGACGATAATCTTTTATATTACGCGACATAACCCGTGCGCTTACGGGCCCTGTTAAGTTTTTGGCGCCGTTGTCGGGGACTATTGTCCCTCAAATATCGGCAATATTGAAATTCGATTAGATCATACTTGTTAATATTTTTATTTTATTTTATTTGTTTTGTTTGTTTCTTTTTATATTTTTTTCTGTATTTTTATTTTTATTTTGTTGTTATTTTGTATTTTGTTCTTTATTTTGTGTATCTGTTGTTGTTTTATTTTTATGATTGTTTGTTTTATTTGTCATTTATTTTCTTTTTATGCGACGAAGTCGTAGTGTCGATCTAAACTTAGGATTTGACCCTGAGATAGAACGTACCCTTAGAGCTTTGAGAAAACAACAAAAACAACAAAAACAAGAAAAAGAAAAACAAATGGCAGACTAAAACAGAGCCTTAAGAGATTTTGCTGCTCCAAGTACAAATGGAAGAGGATCTAGCATCCTTAGACCCACAGTGGAGGCTAACAATTTTGAATTGAAGCCTTCACTACTCTCTATGGTTTAGCAGAACCAATTCGGAGGATTACCCTCTGAAGATCCAAATCTTCATCTTCAAATCTTTCTTGAATACTGTGACACCTTAAAAATGAATGGAGCAACCAATTATGCCATTCGCTGGAGACTCTTCCCTTTCTCCTTAAGAGATAAAGCGAGAGCATGGTTGTATTCTCTTCCTGAAAGATCCATCACGACTTGGGAACAACTATCTAGTGCTTTCATCAATAAGTGGTACCCAAGAAATAAAACTGATTTGTTAAGAAAACAAATAATCAATTTTTCACAAAAAGATGATGAATCCTTATATGAAGCCTGGGAGAGATACAAGGAGATGCTGAGAGAATGTCCTCACCATGGGATAGAGAGGTGGTTGACAGTCCATATTTTCTATAATGGGCTAACTTCCACACAAAAGATCTCTTTAGATGCTGCAGCTGGAGGAGCCTTCATGAGTAAAAATGTTGATAAAGCTCAAAACCTGATTGAGGAAATAGCTCAAAATACTCACCAGTGGAACTCTGAGAGAGGATTACCTGCCAAAACACCAGGTAAGTACTCTGTTGATGCTCTTTCCCTACTTTCTGCCAAAGTTGAAGCATTAACATTAAAACTTGATAAAATAGAGTCAACAGGTGCTACTAATATTGTTTGTGAAGTTTGTGGTGTTTCAGGACATGGAGCTACAAACTGCCATTTAGCAATGACCCTTAATCAAGAACAAGAAATGCATCAGGTGGATGCTATTGGAAACTATGATGGAAATTTTTAAAATAACTATAGACCTCCACAAGGTCCACCTGACTTCCAAAATAGGCCACCTCAATTCCAAGGTAATCAAAGTAACTACAAACCTCAACAAGGAACCTATATTCCATAAAAATCAAAGCTAGAATCCCTGATGGAGACATTTGTAGCTACTCAACTTAAACAAAATGATGAATTCTTTGAGGCAATAAAGAACTTAGCTTCAAAGGTGGACTCTCTTGCCACCCATAACAAAATACTAGAAAATCAAATTGCCCAACAAGCCTTCTACTCTCAAAGAGCACCAGGAACATTTCCTCGAAAACCAGAGGCTGGACCATCTAACCAAACCATGGCTCTCACTCTTAGGAGTGGTACTCAATATGATGGGCCAATTGGCAAGACTGGAAAGGATAAAAAGAAAGTGGATGAATCTTTATCTCACCCAGTGATTGAAGAAAAACCACAAGAAAAGAAGGAGGAGGTTAAGCCATATCAACCTCCTATTCCATTTCCTCAGTGCTTAGCTAAAGCAAAGTTGGACAAACAATTTGGTAAGTTTCTTGATGTTTTAAAGAAATTGTATATCAATATTTCCTTCACAGATGTTTTACAGCAAATGCCTACATATGTAAAGTTCCTAAAGGACATTCTGTCCAACAAAAGAAGACTAGAGGAAGATGGTACAGTGGCACTTACTGAAGAATGCAGTGCTTTAATTCAAAGAAAGCTTTCACCCAAGCTCCAAGATCCAGGTAGTTTCTCTATTCCTTGTATGATTGGTGATATAAATATAGATAAAGCATTGTGTGATTTAGGAGCGAGTGTGAGTTTAATGCCATTATCTGTTGCTGAAAAGTTAGGATTGGGAGAGCTAAAACCTACTAGGATGTCTTTACAGTTGGCTGATAGATCTATCAAATATCTTGTAGGAATTTTAGAGGATGTTCCTATTAAGGTAGGAAAATTTTTTATACCTACTGACTTTGTTGTGCTTAAAATGGATGAAGATTCTTTAATTCCTATTATTTTAGGTCGACCATTTTTAGCAATTGCAGGTGCTGTGATTGATGTCAAGAATGGTAAGTTATCTCTAACTGTTGGAGAACAAAAGGTTGATTTTAACTTGAAAAATTTTTAGAAAAACCTTTTAATGATGTTTGTTGTAGTGTGGATTTTGTTGAACAAGTGGTAAAGGAAGCAACCCTTCCTAATGAACCACTTGAAACTATTTTCATGATTGAGCCTGCAGGAATATCTGATTGCTCTGAGGCCCCACTAAAACATGATATTGAGGTCATGTGTGAAAAAGTGGTAAGCCCCAATGTGGAATTAAAACCTTTACCAGCTTCATTAAGGTATGAGTTTCTTGGTCCTAATTCCAGATATCCTGTGATTGTTAATGCTGAATTGAATCCATGTGAAACTGAAAAACTTTTGAAACAACTTAGGTTGTATAGAAAGGTAATAGGTTATACAATGGATGATATCAAAAGGATTAGCCCTTCTCTTTGTATGCACAGGATTACTGTAGAAGATGAAAGTAGGCCCATAGTAGAACCACTTAGGAGATTAAATCCAAAAATGCAAGAAGTGGTTAAAAAGGAAATTTTGAAATTGTTTGATGCTGGAGTCATATATCCAGTTGATAGTAGTAAATGGGTAAGTCTTGTTCATGTGGTGCCTAAAAAGAGGGGAATAACTGTGATTGAAAATGATAAACATAACTTGATTCCTACTAGGATTGTCTCTGGTTGGCGCATGTGCATTGATTATAGAAAGTTAAATAGTGCCACAAAAAATGATCATTTTCCTCTCCCTTTTATTGATCAGATGCTTGAAAGACTTGTAAAACACTCTTATTTCTGTTATTTGGATGGGTATTCAGGTTTCATCAAATTCCCATTCATCCATCTGATCAAGAAAAGACTACCTTCACTTGCCCTTATGGGGCTTATGCTTATAGGTGTATGCCTTTTGGTCTGTGTAATGCACCTGCGACTTTTCAAAGGTGTATGCAAGAAATTTTTTCTGACCTTATTGAAAATGTGATGGAAGTCTTTATGGATGATTTTTCAGTGCATGATTTGGATTTTGATAACTGTTTAACAAATTTGTGCCAAGTCTTGCAGCGTTGTGAAGAAACCAATCTGGTCTTGAACTGGGAAAAATGCCATTTTATGGTAAAAGAAGGCATAGTTCTTGGACACTTAGTGTCTGAGAGAGGTATAGAAGTTGATAAGGCTAAAGTGGAAGTGATTGAAAAATTTCCCCCACCTACAAATGTGAAAGGTATTCGGAGTTTTCTTGGACATGCAGGGTTTTACCGTTAGTTCATTAAAGATTTCTCCAAGATCACAAAGCCTCTTATAACTCTTCTAGGTAAGGATGTGCCTTTCAATTTTGATTCATCTTATATAGAAGCTTTTTGTAGGATCAAGCAAGCTCTAATCTCTGCCCCCATTGTGCAACCCCTAACCGAGAACTCCCATTCAAGTTGACGTGTGATGCGAGTGATTACGCAGTGGGGGCTGTGCTTGGGCAACGGAAGGACAAGAAGCTACATGTAATTCATTATGCCAGCCGAACGTTGGATGATGCTTAGGTAAATTATGCCACAACTGAAAAAGAAATGTTAGCTATTGTCTTTGCTTTTGATAAATTTAGATCTTACTTGGTGGGTTCACATGTTATTGTTTATACTGATCACTCTGCCATTAAGTATCTATTGAATAAAATGGAAGCAAAGCCTAGGTTAATTAGGTGGATTCTAATATTGCAAGAATTTGACTTGGAAATTAAAGATAAGAAGGGTACCGAGAACTTGGTCGCTGACCACCTGTCTAGGTTGACATCTAAAAAAGAAGAAACAGATAATATTCCTATCAATGAATCTTTTCTGGATAAACAACTCTTGAGTCTTAGTATCCAACGTGTTCCTTGGTATGCTGATTTTGTAAATTTTCTTGCATGTGGTATCTTACCTCCTGATCTTAGCTTTCAACAAAGGAAAAAGTTTTTTGCAGATGTTAAACACTACTATTGGGATGAACCCCTCCTATTCAAGCAATGTGCCGATGGTTTGATTCGAAGGTGTGTTCCACAAGATGAGGTCCATGATATCCTAAACCATTGCCATTCTCTTTCCTGTGGAGGGCACATGAGCACCTCCAAGACAGCCGCTAAAATATTGCAAGCTGGGTTCTATTGGCCAAATATTTTTAAGGATGTACGTAAGTATGTTCTAACTTGTGATGCTTGCCAAAGAATAGGTAACATTGGTAAGAGACATGAAATGCCATTGAATAACATTTTAGAAGTTGAATTGTTTGATGTATGGGGTATTGATTTTTGGGACCCTTTCCTTCCTCTTTTGGAAATCAGTTCATATTAGTGGCAGTTGACTATGTGTCAAAATGGGTGGAGGCCATTGCTTCACCCCATTCTGATGCTAAGACTGTTATTAAACTTTTCAAGAAAATAATATTTCCAAGGTTTGGGGTCCCAAAATGTGTTATAAGTGATGAAGGGTCTCATTTTATTGAGAAAACTTTTCAGACCCTTCTAAAGAAATATGGAGTTAGGCATAAGGTTGCTACACCTTATCACCCACAAACTAGTGGACAAGTTGAGGTATCTAATCGGGAAATGAAAAATATTCTTCAAAAAGTGGTGAATACATCACGTAAGGATTGGTCTATTAAGTTAGCTGATTCCTTATGGGTGTATTGAACTGCATACAAAACTCTCATTGGAACCACACCTTTTAAGCTAGTATATGGGAAGCTCTGTCATTTACCTGTTGAGCTAGAATATAAATCTTTTTGGGCTGTTAAAACTCTTAACTTTGATCATAAGGCTGCAGGTGAATAAAGATTGTTGGAATTAAATGAGCTTGAAGAACTCCATCTAGATGCATACGAAAATGCCAAAATTTATAAAGAAAAAACCAAACAATGGCATGACCGTCACATCCTACGTAGAACATTTAATCCAGGTGATATGGTTTTACTGTTTAATTCCAGAATGAAACTTTTTCCAGGTAAACTGAGATCCCGATGGTCGGGACTATTCAAGGTAACAAAGGTCTTTCCCTTTGGAGCTGTCGAACTATGGAGCGAGAAATCTGGTACATTTAGCGTAAATGGACATAGAGTAAAGCACTACTTGACAGGTCAACCAATACAACAAGCAAGTGACTTGGACTTGTTTGATGCTCCTGATGAGTAAATCCAAACGGTGAGAAGTCTGGCTGAAGACTTAAAACTTAGCACAGATAGGGAGGTAACCCTATAAAAAGTTGTTGTTTCATTTGAAAATAAAAAAAAATCAACTATGTCAAATGTTGGTTTAGGGTTACTACAGGTAAGTTTTCTTATCCTTTTATCATCCATTTTAACATTGAGGACAATGTCAAATTCTGGTTTGGAGTGGTAGATAAGAAAACTTAACTGTTTTGTTGTGTGATTGTTATTTTATTTTGCATGTGTATGATTTTCCTTGTTTTGTTTGTCATCCTGTAATTTACCATGATTGCAAGATAAATTTACTTTGAACACAAGGCTAAAATATCTAAGGACCCCAAAATTTTGAGTAAATTTTTTTAAAATTTGATTGTTTAAATGCCAAATCAATGTCTAAATGAACCTTATGTGATTAAAATTTTCTATGAAAAGACTTTCCATGGTTAGACTTGAGCCAAAATGGGTTATTTATCAAACAAATTTTCAAAACCCATATTTTCTTGATTGAGTGAATCTCATATCATTAATATTCTAGAACTTGTTTTTCAACCGATTCAAAATGGTTTTTGATTGTATGTCTTAGGATGATAAAGGCACAATTAGGTCTTATTCTTAAGCCTCAGAATTTTTGCACAATTTGACCCCTAGTTGCCCCTTTTGAGCCTGAAAGTGAAAATTTTTCTTTGAAGCCTTCCATTGACTGATATTCTCTTAATGGTGAAAAAGTAGGAAATTTAGTGGAGCAAAGAAATAAAAAGGACTTAAGAAAAATATGTATGATATGTGAACAAAAGCAAGAAAAAGAAAAAGAAAATCAAAAGGATGATATTGAATGAATTACAAAAAGTCCATAAAAGTTCAAAAATTTGCTCTGTTAGTTTATGAAATTATGATGGAAGTTTGAATCATTCATGACTTTTTAAGCCCTTTTGTATTCTATTTTTCTTGAAATTTTTACCTTGACAATACAACCCATGGCCACATTACAACCCTTGAAAGACCTTTAGACTTTGACATACTTTCTATTTAAACTGTGGAGTTTCTAGTTTATTCACAAGCTTATGGTAATATTTTTTGACTATGATGATTTGAGTGATACATAAACTATGAAACACTAGAGTGAAATTATGAGAAGAGTATCTCAAGTCTTGACATTGAAAATTGACTCACATAAGAAAATTTAATTTGGCATTTGAATAAATCTGTTTCTCTGCTTTGGGCTCTCTAGTTTACTGAGTTAAGTGTTTTCTGTATCTTATCATGTGAATATGGTAATTGCTTGAGGACAAGCAATGTTTTGGTTTAGGGTATTTTGATAAGTGTTTTATAACACAATAAATTAGATTTAGTTTGCTTAGGATTTTAATCATTATGCACTGTATTTCCTTAATTTTTATAATTTTCGCTTTCTTTCCACTATATTCTCCTTGGGTATTTTATTTTGCAGAAATGAATAAAATTAAGGAACAAGTACAAAGATAATCCAAGGGTCAATAACAAGAGAAAACGACCATCAAATGATAAAGAAACAAGAAGAACAAGCCCCGGTGAAAAAAGAGCAACAAAAGCATGAAAATTGGCTATTAGTGCGTTATCTATTAGTGTGGTTGTAATAGGAACCACACTAATAGGGTGTGAATCGATTCACACATAAAAATTGCTCCAGGAATCGATTCCCAAGCCCATGAATTGATTTCCAAAGCCATGAATCGATTCCCCACCTAAATGAATCGATTCCTAGTTGATTTTCATGCCATGAATCGATTCCCAACTCAATGAATTGATTCATGGACCTATGAATCGATTCCTCCTCCCTATGAATCGATTCATACGCTGTTTTTTATGCAAAAATAAACTGGAGGAATTGGTTCATCAATCAAATCATGTGCCGAATCATTGGAAACAACAAAACGCAACTTGGAAACAACTGGAAATCATCATGCACCGAAAGTTTCCATTTGCTCCTTAAATCACGCACGCGTTTTCATTCGGTGCCTCCTTTCCATCGCCTATAAAAGGATAAGAAGTTGCAAGCAGAGAGCATCCAATCCCAGAATTCATTCTTCCTTCCTCTCTTTTCTTTTCCTTCATTTTCCTCTCTGTTCTATTTTCTTTCTCTTTTTATTTTCTTTTTCTTTCTTTTATTTTGTGTAAGAGTTGTGAGGATTGTGAAATTGAGTGTTCCAATTTGTAATTGGTGGAGGAATATTACAACAAGAAAATACAGTGGTGAAATTATTTTGAGCTTTTGGAGAAACCCGTAAGTCTTTATTTTTACCATGTCTTGTATGTTTTATTTTTCTATCATGTGTATGAATTTGAATTATTTCATGAGTAACTAAATTAATTATCTTGGGATGAAGGGGGTATGATAATATTTTGTGATAATGTTATTTTGACTTTGAATTAAATAAATTTCTATTTTCCATTTAGTTCAAATTATGCTCAAAGCTCTTAGTGATTCCTAACAAGAACCTAAGTGATAAAACTGTATACTTGCGGGTATATTAGTAAGTTTAAGTAATTAATAGAATCGAGAGATTTATTGTTACTAGAAAGTTTTTGAACTAAGCCTAAGGTTTTGAAATACTTTTTGTGATCTCGGTAAAACCGTGAAAGTAATCAAAATCTTTTGGGGAATAAATAAGGGATTTTCACAAAACGATAATGGGCCTTTATTAGGGATTGAACGTTGTTCTCCATAAGTTAGGTACATTAATAGGATTCCGAGAGGAACATATTAATTAGCTTAAGGAAAATCCGCCTTGGAAAACTTAATTTGATTCTTATTTATGAAAAGTTAAAATTCATTAACATAAAATAGAGTCTTGATCCCCCGAAATCCCAAGATACTCTCAACACTGATTTTTAAGTGTCAAGTAAATTTTGTTTCTAAATTTATTTTTAAGTTGTGTTTTATTTTACAAAAACATTAAAAATCAATTGTGTGGATAATTAAATTTTAATATGCTGGTACTTTAAACACAGTCCCTGTGGAGACGATAATCTTTTATATTACGCGACATAACCCGTGCGCTTGCGGGCCCTGTTAGTAGACAACAAATTAGGAACACAAGGCAATTACTAGGATAAAGTAGAGAGTGATTTGGTGTCATTTTCTTTTAATTTTATGAACAATACACCTATAGTGAAATATATAGGTTCAGATCTAAGAAAATCAAAGCAAGATGGCCAAGTTAACATGGAAGAAGATAAAATGACACCAATTACTAAAATACACACAGAGGCTGCCACATAAGTTAACTCTAACAAGTAAGCTTAAACTAGAACAAAATTTCATGAAATATTTTATTCCAAACGCACTCAAAGTCTTTAGTTTCACTAGTTATTAAATCTAATATAGAATTCGTAAAACCTTAACTAGTTCCCATCCTGCATGAGATAAAATTATAGTGTACATAACTAAAGGCCAAAGTTTGGAATTCAGAAACAAAAAAAAAAGAACAATAACAATAATAATGAAGCAGTTCAATAAATCACCATCAGTCTCCCTAATTAGTAAACTACATTCTAACTCTATTACCCTATGTAGTTGGAAGTTCAGAGCAAACCTACTTGGTCTCAGTGCCCTTTTGAAACTTAATCACGGATACCAACAAAAATACCATTCAGAGATTTTGTTCGGAATCATTAAAATTTGGAATTCATATTTTCATTGATTTTAAAATCAATTGTTATGTATTTAGAATTAAGATCTAACTGGTTGAATCAATTCACAAACAAAATTCAATTGTTCTTCATGACACAACAGAGACAAGTTGAACATCTTATTCTAAAAATTTACTTGATTACACTCACTTATAACAAGTATATGATTTAACAAACTAGAAAGAACAAGTCAACTCTAACAAGTAAGCTTAAACTAAAACAAAATTTCACGAAATATTTTATTCCAAACCCACTCAAAAGTATTCAGTTTCACTAGTTATTAAATCCAATATAGAATTCGTAAAACCATAACTAGTTCCCATCCTACATGGTAGTTTTTCCCCTGATGTAATGTGATTCCCAAATTGTCAAAATTATACTGTACACATCATAGAACCAATCAACATAAATATTTATAAAAATTATCAATACATTAATAACCATGATACTATCTCATATGACACAAACATTTTAGACATACTTCGTACTTTAAATGTAGGCCTTAGAAATAAAGCAGACCACCCATAATGTAAGCTCATTTGCACCCTTTAAACCATTGTTTGGAAGTGAAATACAATACTAAGTTAACTAATAGATGCCAAGTTACACAAATTTATTTCAAAGATTAAATTCATTCTTATTTTCAAAATGTGATATACGAAAAATAGAATAAAATTAGTATAGTTTAATATGATATTAAACTCAATTCGGTTATAACTAAACTTTTCATATTTTGGAATTTGGATCGGTAAGTAATGCTCAATCCAATCAAATTTAGGATCATCTTCGCTCTTAATTTTGTACAAAGCTTCTATAAAATGTCCACCCATCACAATTGTGAACACCATATTTTTTTCCTTTTCCTTTTTCATTTGTTTATTTCTCTTAAAAATAATAATAATAAACTCATCCCTCATTCCCTTTTGTTCCCCACTGTTGCTGGCCACAATTCCCATGGCTGCCCATTCTTCACCAATTTCACTACAAGCATGGAAGAATGAATTAATTAAGGAAATCAATCAAAAAAGGGGAACACGAATCAAGAACCATCCTCATTTCTTTCAAGAGACCAGCTCACAAAACAAAAAGAACATCAACAACAAAAGGGGTTCATTAACAAGAATAACCGGGGAGGAAACCAACTTTAGAATATGATAGGTTACAGATGATTACATATTTATCTCAAATGAGATAGGGCCTTACTTACTTATAACATCAAATAGATAGAGAGTGATTCATGAACAATAGTCATATAATCTTTAAATTAAAGTAACTAGTGTTGTGCTTATTAGATATCATGAATGAAGGTTCTAACAAATTGGCGATGGATGTACAACCAGCTTGATCGCAATCGGTAAGTGACTGAAAAGTTTATGATAAGGTTGTTAGAGTTTATTCCATTTGCTACGGAGAACACTCTTGATTTTAAAGCGACTCGGAAGATTCGTTGTCCTTGCTCAAAGTGTAAATGTGAGTTTTGAATACACGGATGATGTCATGTGCCACCTAAGTGAGAAGGGATTCATGGAAAGATACTACTGGTGGTATAACCATAATAAGTAGTTACCGCCCAGGCCACTGGCCGTAACCGTGCAACAGTTTTACTACAAGGTCGGAGGGAATAAGGATACGTACAACAACATGGAGCAGATGGTGATAGATCATGTTGGACCCTTCACAGGGCGTATGCTAGAACATGATGACCAAGCTGAGAATTAGGATAAGAATGTAGAGGAGGATCCTAATCTAGATGTCAAGAGGTTTTATGATTTGTTGGTGACAGCTCAGACTCCATTATAGGACAGGTGAAGAGTCACATCGAATTATCTGCCTCCCTAGCTGCTTTAAGCTTAAAGGCAAAATATAATCTTTTAGGAGGTTGTTTTAATAGAATAGTCGATTTGATAGGTTCCACTATGCCAAGTCATCATCGAATGCCATCAAACCTATACCATGCTAAGAAAAAAGTGGCAAACCTGAGGTTGTGTTTGTGAAGATAGAGTGTTGTATTGGTGGGTGTATGTTGTTCCAAAATGAGTTTACAAACAATAGTGTCACAAAATGTGTACACTATAATGAGGACCGCTACAAAATCATTAAAAGAAGGGGGGAAAGTAACTAGGACGACCAGGAAGAAAATGTGGTACTTTCCCATAACACCACATCATCAATGTTTGTATACCTTATTGTCCATGGAAAAACACATGCATTGGCATGCTCTAAATCGAACAAAGGAGGGTCTTTTGTGCCATCCATCTGATGGGAAAGCATGGAAGTGTTTGGATGAGCTATATCTGGACTTTTCAAGTGAGCCATGCAATGTATCACTTGGCTTATGTATTGATAGGTTCAACCTATTTGGTCAATATGGAAGAGTGTACTCTTGTTGGCCAGTCATATTGACCCTGGTTGCTGATATGTGTATCAAGAGGGAGGTCATGTTTCTATTTGTATTGGTTCTAGGACTAAAAAATCTAAAGGCGAAAATAGATGTGTTTTTGCAACCGTTGGTTAAGGAGTTGTCACGATTGTGGGATGTTAAGGTGATGACCTACGATGCATCATTAAAGAACAATTTCATGATACAGGCTGTTTTGATGTAAACCATTAATGACTTTCCTGCCTATGGTATGCTTTCTGGGTGGTCAACATCTGAGAAGCTTGCTTGCCCTGTATGCATGGAACATACCAAGGGGAATCACGCCCTGTTAGTGGCAAGACAAGTTTTTTTTATTGTCATAGAAAGTTTCTACTATTGGATCACTCATTCATGAGAAACAAAACCGCTTTTAAGAAGCACAAGGTTGTTAATGAACCTTCACCCTATAGGTTATCCGGTACACGGGTTTGGAAGAGAGTCTCGGAGTATCCGTACATCTGGGATAAGAATGTTAAAGAGTTTGCAGGTTATGGGAAGGAATACCACTGGGTAAAGCAAAGTATATTATGGGATTTTCCATATTGGAATGAATTATTGTTAAGACACAACATAGATGTGATGCACACGTGAGCTACCAATGAGGGAAAGTATGGTTTGTGAAAGAGAGAAATGAGTAGCTATGTGAGAGAGAGAAACGCGTTAGAGGTCATCATCAGAGGTCGTCATCTAAGAGAATGGAAGAGAGGAATAGGGTTTAGGGTTTTGTAAAACTCAAACTGATGGAGGGGAAAGGTTTCCCTCGAATAAGTTATTAAATTTAGCGACAGACAAATTTCATCACTAGTTTTAAAAAGTGGACACATGTCTGAAATAGCGACGATGGCCATCCATCGTTATCTTGGCTAACCTATCGACGTAACACGTCCGTCACTGAAAGATTACGGTGACCAACAATAATTAATTTAGCGACAGCCTCAGCGACATAAGTTCTTTATTTTGACTTAGTGACGCACGGTTCCCACACGGTTCCCGTCGCTACCTTAGCCAAATATAGGGACGGCAAGGGCTCGTTGCTACATTGAATATAAAATAAAAAAAATTAGAGGATAGGAAAACTTAGCAACCGTTAAGTTCGTTGCTAATATGGGCGCCAACCAAAAAAAATTGAGGGAAACTAAAAAATTGAGGGAAGTTAATATAGCGACGGACTTAGCGACGACACGAGTTTTTAGTACTGGTAGCGACGGTAGCGCTCCGTCGCTAAAGCAATAAAAAGAGATGGAGGGAAAGCCAAAATTTAGAAGGAAACCAATCCAAAGTTTAGCGACGATGTATAGTTCGTCGCTATTACGTCCATGTAACGTTAGAGATGCATTCAACGACGGTGTATACTTTAGCGACGATATTAGTGACAACATTCTGATAATAGTTAGTGACGGGGTTTCTCACTGTTACGGATTTGGTAGTTGATTCTCTTCCCAAGTGTGTTAGTGGTCACTTTTCCATAGCTGTCACTGATTCTGTCACTAATTAGCAACGACCACTTTCAATTGCTAAGTTTTTGTAGCTGTCAGTGACTTTTTTAGTAGTGATATAAGTGATAAGGAACAAGAATGAAACAAGCCTGGAATGGGAGCCTAAAGGGTCATATTTTGATCCATGATGTTTTGTTGTTTGCATATAAGTTAGACAACATTTATTGTATGTTAGAAACATGTTGGAATCATAAAGGTACCATTTAAATAGGTTTTGGTGAGTTTTGGATAAGTTGCTATGGTTCTAAATTTTTCTACATAATGACATGGAACAAGCTTTAAAATTATATGAGATGAGATGATTAATTGATAAGTCAAATGCATAATTTTGTGGGAGTGGTTTTCATGCTAAAATGCAATGAATCAAATGGGATATGTGTGCCAAAAATAACCTAGGGGATGCATGAGTCATGGGTGACCCAAACAGGACATTTTGCATGTTAGAAACAAGGCCTAACAATAAGAACCACGACCATGGCAGAACCACAGCCAGGCTGTGGAACTCATTGCCTCTGGACCCCAAAAATTGTGTTTCTCCCCTTACCTGATAGTGTGAACCATGAACAATGGTAGGAACCATGGCTAGGTCATGGAACACACTGCTAGGGGGCCAAAATTTTGATGCTTTCTCATCCATTGATTGCTCAAGTGTGCCCTTTTGTGTTAGAGATTATACCCTTATGCTTCTTGGCTCATTTGTGGATTTTTATTCACATGTTTCCACTTCAATGCGCTATGGATTCTACCATGAATCCATGTAGTGTCTTTTCGAGCTTTGCCGCAACTCTTTTTTATTTAAAATCTCACGCATGGGACTTATATTCCTTTGTTCCTTTCTCATATTTTCATATATGGGAAGGGAAAGATCCCCTGTATACGCCTTGTTCCGTTGCTATTATATTTCATGGCGTATAGGTTTGGGGTTCTGCTTTATTGATCCAGTCATTGTGGTAATCTATCATAATGAGGCACTTGATTTCCTGTGACACGGTCGGTAATGCAAGTGGTTGGATTGGTGTGTTTAAACGTGAAAAATTTATCCGTATTTTCACTAAATGATTATAGTAGCATCGGGATTCAAGTGTGGGAAATTGAGGAGTCAAAAATCATAATAAAAGAGGACGTGAAATCAAAATCAACATCAAAATTAAAATCTGAATTAATGAAAATTGAAACAAACTAAGATAGAAATCTACCAATTAGTGATAAAGACTGAGATAAAATATGAATCCTTGGCAACGAGATGCAGAGAAAGAGATTGTGAAAACCTTTGTAATGATATATATATATATAGAGAGAGAGAAAGAAAGAGAAAGGGGGGGGAGGGAGAGAGAAAGAAAGAAAAACAAAAAAAGATTGAGAAAACCTTGGAACATGAGAAAGAGAGAACATAAGATCTAGAGCAAAGTGTGTAAAGTAAAAACAAAAAAGTGACTAAAAAAGAAAAAGTAAAAAATAGATATAATTAAATTATCAATTGTTTTAAAATATGATTAGCAATGCTTTTTAAAAATATTATTAGTAAACTTCTCATGGTTAACAAAAATATAGTTATTTCCTTTATTTTTCAATGGTCATACCAATTATGGACAAAAGGGCATAGGGAAAATTAACTTTTTTTGTAGTGACGTCTAATATATATTCTTTGTTTGATGACATCATTAGATATTAGACACATTAAAATTTAAATGGATGATTGGTATCTGTGGTATCTATGTTCGATTACTTGTAGGATCGTGTCTATAAAATTTGAGGTCTTTAACAAAAATTCTAAAGATTTTTAAAATAATATACATAATAATACTTTATTATTATTTTCCTAGAGTTTGTTTTGTTTCAAACTTTATTCGAGTTTTATAATCAAGTAATTTTGATGTTTCATTCTTCAAAAATAGTAAAATTAATCAATTTAATCTATATTATAACATAGTTAATCTTAGGTGAGATCTAAATGACTTTAATTTTAAAAAACTTCTTTTAACAATATCAAATTTCTACAAATACACTATCAATAATATTCTATTAACAATGCATTCAATATATATATATATATATATATATATATATATATATATATATATATATATATATATATATATATCAATTCCTCAATAACAACAAGTCAATGTTGGGATCTAACGTAATAACCTTAGTGATTAATTTACTAAAAAAATCAAGACCTAATAAATTATAAAGATTAAGACAATGACCTTCATGATTTATGTCGTTTTAGTGATATGAGTTGCTTTCTTCTCTTTCATTTGCATTTATCTCTCTATCCTTCTCTTCTCTCCTCTTGGTCTTAATTTTTCCACCATCACAAGAACAATGTTTTGTTCAGAAGGAATTTTAAAGTAATTGCATCTAAGGCTTAGGATTAGGCGTTTTTGGAATGTAGTAGCATGAGGCGTCAAACAAATAAATTAGGCCGCTTGGTGGTGGATAATTTCCTCGATGCTGCAATAACCAGACACTTACCTTACCTATGCTAAAATTGAGACTTTCAATGTACTAGTGTAAAATGTTTTGCTTTAATCATATATTCAAATAAAATTCTTACTAAAAATTATTCAAGGTATCTATAAATATAGTTTATATTTCTCTCACGTGACATAAAATATGATTAATTTAATTATTTATAAATTTTAAGAACCTTAGTTAATTACAACCATAATTAAATTTTTGTTTTATACATCTCATTATTTAAAATAAAACTATAAATTAGTTGTGATTTAGTTAAATCACATATGAGGTCAATATTTACTAAACATATGTTTTTTTTAGAATAAATAATCTTAATTGTGACTTGACTGACCGAGCATATTTGTTGTTAACGCAAAAAGATGAGACTATTTTCTTAAAAGGATGAAAAATCCTCGTCAATTCAGAACTTGCTTTGGTTACAATCAAAAGAAATGAACTTCTTTTTTAAGACATTATTTAACTAATAATATTTTTTTATTTGTTTAATAACAATTCAAAGGTATGAACGGGCCGTACCAAGCGGGGGCTAATAACTTGAATGGCTTCTTCATGATAGATAATGACCTCGTTTATTTAAATTTATTTTAAAAAATAAGTATTTTTTAATTAAAAATATTTATTTAAAATTTTATGTGTTTATTTAAAATTTAAAAAATAAACAGAAGTAAAAAGTAAGTAAATTTCTGTTTATTTTAAGAAATAATTCTGATTTATTTATTTAAAAATACTTATAAAAAATACTTTTTAAAAAACAATTAAAAATAAATTTAAATAAATGACCCATTACCAACGCTCAGCTTATTAGTGAAGTTAGGTATATAGATTGTAAAAATATTTTGTTTTAGTTTTAATTATAAAATTATTATTATTATATTCTTATTTCTAAAAATTTATATTGGAAAAAATGATAACAGAAAATAAAAATAACAAGAAATATTTTTAATATTTCTTATATAAAATTTTAAAAACAGAAAATAAAATAAAATTTTATAATTAAAATTAAAAATAAAAAATAAAATCAGAAAATATTCTCCGAATTCAAACGAGTCTTATTTCTCCAATCGGAACGATCATCTCTCTCCCTTTCTCTTTAATTTGTTTCTTCTTTTGCAATTTCATTTCATTTTGAGGTCATGTATTTTGATATATTTTTTAACGAGTATTCTAATTTAAAAGATATGTTTAAATTTTAAAGGACCTTATAAAAATTTTAGTATATTATGAAAATTAAGGATTCTGAATATATTTTTAAAATATATTATGTAATTATACTTTCAAATATAAACAAAACATACTTATTATCATGAGTCATCACATTTCAGATTTGCTCAATTCCTAGTACAACATGAAAAAAAAAACAAGCATATTTATGCTAAGCTTAGGTTAAATGATATAAACCGGATCAAAAAATCAGTAAACCAGTAGTTAGGCTGATGTGAACATCAAAATAAAATAATAATTATTAATAATAATTTTGGCCCCCCCACTCCGGGAATCCTGAAGCAGGATCCGGAGGTTGTCTCCTCCACTTTCTCCATCACCATCATCAATTACCCCCACTAACAGACTCCACTGGAGGACCTCTTCATTTTCTTCATGATCCGAGCACCACCACCAGAACACGGATCTCCCTCACCTCATCACTTCCCAACATCAACCATCATCATCACCCAACAACAAAGATCCCTTCATCAGACAACACCCTCACCAGATCAATTTCTTCACTCTCATCTTTCTCAATACCACCAACAACCACAAACAGCAAAATAAACAGAAAATAGAAACCAAATAATAACAACACAGAAAACAAAAGAAAGGGGAAGAAGGGCCCTCAGCGCCGGTCACCGCCTCTCCGACCGCTGGTCTCCACCTCACCACCGCCGGCTTCCACCTCACTCTCTCCCTCGGTATCTCACTCTCCTCCCTCACCGATCTCCTTCTTCTCTCCCTCTCTTCCTCCGTCGCTCTCACTCTCCTCTCTGACGCTCTCTCTCTCTCGCCTCTCTCGGATCTCTCTATCTCTCCGCCTCCTTCGCCCTCTCTCTCACTGTCGCCGGTGACCACCGGCGAACTCCTCTCCCTCCGGTGACTCATCCCCTCCTTTCCTCTCTCTCTGATCCTCCCCCTCTCCCTCACTGTCGGCTCCCTTTTCTCTTCTTCTCCCTCTCTTTCTTTTTCTCTTCCTCCCTTCTCTCTTTACCACCGCCCCCCTCTCTTCTTTCTCTTTTCTTTTCTCTTCTCTTTTCTTTTGATTAGGTTAATTTTGGGCCTCAAATAGTGAGGCCCATTATCATATCCCCTTTCTTTTTTTTATTTTGTAGTTTTGGGCCCTTAAGGCCCATTTTCATTTTCTTTCATTTTCTTTTTTTTAAAAAAAAAATTATTATTATTATACTTTAAAAAAAAATTATTAAATAATAACAAATTGTTTTTAATTGATAAATAATAAAATTCTAAAAGACAAAATATATTGGTCTAGTTGTTATTTTTGTGTCATTAGATTATGTTTTTAATAATAAAAATTCTAAAAATAACCAATAAATAGTTTTTTTTTTTTTTTTTTTTTAGTTGATGGTGAGCCTAAAAGAAAAATAGATTATAATTTAAATATACCTTTTAAAAAAAATCAAAAACATATTTTCTAAAATAAAGGTACAATTAGTTTTAAAAATAATAAGGTTGTACTAGATCTAAGTATATCTTTTATAAAATACAACCTTACTTGCTAAATCTATAATCTCATGAGCGATGTCGTGCGAGATTACTTTTGCCTACATTCGCGATATAAGAATTCGAGGGTTTATGCACGTGCGATGTACTTCGCCTTGTATTTTTCCTTCTTCATGAATTTTCTTTCTTTATTTAAAAATTAAAATAAATCAAAAAAATGACTTAAGTAATTTCTCAGATTTTCAAAGAACTACGTGACCCTGATTTCTCAATACACTTGAGAATACGTAGGAGCGGGAATCAATTCCTGTCGGGCCCATTTTTTCGTTACTAAATTTCTCTGTCTCTGTTATTATTTCAATTAATTTTATATAGTCAATATTTTAAATTTTATTGTTGCAGGGAGGTTAATTTAGACGTGACGTCTTGTTAATCTCGTATTTTAATATTTTTATTTAAAATAATATTTTCTTAAAATGAGGTTAATTTAGACGTGACGTCTTGTTAATCTCGCGTTTTTTTATATTTTATTAAAATAATATTTTCTTAGAATGAGGTTAATTTAGACGAGACGTTTTGTTAATCTCATGTTTTTTTATTTTATTAGAGTGTTATTTTCTTTAAAGTGAGGTTAATTTAGACGTGACGTCTTGTTAATCTCATACTTTTAATATTTTTATTAAACAATAATAGTTTCTTAATTAATTTTATTTTTTATTTATTTATTTATTTTAATGTTTAAATTTATGTATAAATTAAGGTTAATTTGGATGAGACGTCCTGTTAACCTTTACTTTCACTCTGTTTTACTTTTTTTATTATAGTTATCATTTTGTCGAGTTTCTTACTGTGATTGCTTTATCGTCTCTTACTGTTACTGTTTTAAACCTTCTACTGTCATTATTTGTTTTCTTACTGTCACTGTTTAGTCTTTTATCATTACTGTTTTCTTCTTTCTTACTGTCGCTGTTTGGTCAAATTTCTTACTGTCACTATTTAGTCTGTTTTTTCTGTTTGTGTTTCTTTTGTTGTTTTGTATTTTTTTTTTTTCATAAAAGAAGTTAAAATAATTTCTAGATTATTTTGAAATAAGCGCTATCAATTTGAGGTAACCGTTTTATAACGGACAGTTGTGAGGTGCTAATACCTTCCTCACCTGTAATTCGACTCCCGAACTTAGAATTTCATTTTTCATAACCAGTGTTTTAAAAGAGGTTTTTTCTGATATTTTTATCCTAAAAAATATTGGTGGCGACTCCCTGTTTTTCTTTTCGAAAGGATTTCGAAACCCGTTTTACTTTTAAGGGTCGGCCATCCCGTCACGATCCCGGTCGCGACAGATGGCGACTCCACTGGGGACAATTTAGAGAGTCAAGCCAATCAAGTTGATAGCGCATGTTTTTAAATAGTTTGTTAATTATTTAACTTCTTCCTTTATTTTATATCAATATTTGTATGTGATTTCTGTTTTGTATGTATTTTGTTATTTATGTTCTGTTAACGTCTGTGTGATTGTTGAACCCTAGGGTAGACGACTTTGTGTAATCGTTTTGTGTTTGTTCTCTGTGCAGGATAGGATAAGGTACAGGTATTGAATGCCCTTTCACACACTACACTCACAATTATCACACACTTATGAGTGGCGCCCTATACCCGGGCCCCAAATGAAGCTTAAGTTAGGAGAGGTTGGTAGCGGTGTCGTTTGGGATGTACTTCCCATCCGGCGATCGTAAGAACCTCAACTAGAGTTCGACCTTTCATGATGTACGCACCTAGTAGATCCCCTACTGTTGTGGTTACATCATGAGTAGGATCTTGGCTCTAGTGACCTTTTAGAAGTCTAGTACAAGCCACCCAATGTGAGGAGTCCACTGTTAGATAAGCTATAGGTCCCAGAAAAGACTTTCAGAAAAACCTGACTTAAGGCACAAAAGGGCAGACTTTACTATACCTTATCTCATTCTCGTTTTCCCTTTAAATCCAAATTGATGAACTGCTTACATGTTCAAAGGGTTACTTTATTCAAAAAAAAATGACTCATTTTCTTTTTTAAAAAAAACTAGTAATCCTTTAACAAGTAAGCGGCTCCCTCTCTTTTCGTGTACTTATGAGTCCTGGGTTATAAATCTTCCCAATCATCAAAACAAAAATGAAAACAAAAATTCTCTTCAAGCAGATATTGACGATGTTTGGAAGATCCATGACCCACGCGACTTTAGTTTCACGCGAGTTTTGCCGACCGCTACTTCTCAAAGTGAAAATGTTTTCCAATAAATTAATAAGGAAGTAACGGTTTACAAAACATGACGGTAGCTGATTTTTTTCCTTTCTCTTTGTTCTTGTAGGAAGCTGTTTGGAACTTAGCAAGTACCTTTGAGCAATATGGAAATTAACATGAGATCTGATAGTTGTGACACAAATGTAACCGAATTGAGAAAAATATTACACGTTAAGGCCAAGAGGATCGACATGGGTAGTCTACAAACAATGGGGAGAAAATTAAACCTAACACAGAAAATGGCTTTTACAAGAAAGTATGGGAGGATTCTAAAGCTCTTAGAAGTGGAAGTGCAAACTGAAGCGATCACTGCCTTAACACAGTTCTACGACCCACCTCTCAGATGCTTCACATTTAGAGACTTTCAGTTGGCCCCATCTATTGAGGAATTCGAACGAATCTTGGGGATGCCTTTGGAAGGACAGATACCTTACCGTCATCTTGATCATCATGCAACTGTTACTTCCATCGCCCGTGTTCTGAAGATCCATCCCGAAACTTTAAGGAGTGTACAACTGAATAGAAATCAGATCCCTGGATTCACTCGGGAATTTCTCGAGAAACATATGCAGGTCCTGGCAGAAAAGGAAGATTGGGAAGCCTTCATGGATACTCTAGCTATTGCCATCTATGGTGTTGTCTTGTTCCCCAACATTGACAACTATGTGGATTATGATGCTATCGCTGTATTCCTAGCTCGCAAGCACAGGCTTGAGAATCCTGTCACAGCTGTATTGGCAAATGTGTACTGCACTATGGATTTCTGCCACACACAAGGTGGAAGGAGGGTTATTTGTTGTTTACCTGCTTTGTATGTATGGCTCACATCTCATGTTTTTAACCAAGTCTGTAAGGCGGAATGTCCGGTTTCTGATCTAAAACTATGCCAACTAGCAGTGAAAAGTAGGCGTGAGTGGGCCAATCACCTGGTAGGGCTCACAGCGGAGAAAGTTAGATGGTATCCCCAATGGTTAGAAGTTGAATCCATCATTCATCACTGTGGAGATTACCCAAATGTTCCCCTTATTGGTACGCAAGGATGTATCAACTATAATCCCATCATAGCCAAGCGTCAGCTAGCTTATCCTTTGCTTGGACCACCTGATGAAGAGTCTTTCACTCCTTTCATCTTGTATTACTCGAAGGGAAGCTATGTCTCTGTCATTCGGGATATAGCGAATGCATGGAAGAAAGTCTACCGAAAAGGAAAAGAATTAGGGGCTCGGAGCCATGCTGTCAGAGAAGAATATCATGAATGGATCCTGAATAGGGTCTCTATTGTTAAATTACCCTTCAGAAGTCCCTCTTATATCCTAGAAAATACTCCTGCTCCATCACTTGTTGTGGAAGATAAAGCAACCAAGGCACTAAAGACCAAAATAGAGGAACTGACTGCCAGGAACAAGAAGTTAGAAGAAGACTTGCTGAAATGTCAACAAGAATACACCTTTCAGAAAAGGGAGAACTTAGAGAACAAGCAAACCATTGAAGAGATTGGAAAAAAATGAAAGATTGATGAAGACTACATGATAAAACAAGACCAATGTCTTCAAGCGGCCAATTCTCAGCTAAAAATGAAGAGCAAACAAAGTGATACCATCTTGGCTGAGAAACATCTTCTGAAGGATATGTTGGCACAATCCAAAGAAAATGAGCGGACTGTCATGGTGCAAAAGGAACTTCTTCAGTCTCAAGTCCACAAATTGGAACAACAGCTTAGTGAAGTAATGGAGGCTTGCGAGCAAGAGATAAATGGGGAGCGACAACGCGCCATGAACATTGAACAAGATTGTCAAGAGACCATACGCCTCTTGGAAGCTGAACAAGATGAAACTGTTCACTTGTGGATGGATCGTTTCGCTAAACTGGCATACCTGGCTAACGGGGCTCTAGAAGACCTCCCATTTTTACTCAAACAAGCTGAAGGAATTGCCAACCCTATCAATACTCCTAGAGAAATTGCAACGTTCTTAGATTACTGCAGAGGACGAATTTGTAAAATGAGGGAAATGATTGCCCGAGCTAGGAATGACTGATTTATTTTCCTGCTTTGTAACCCAGCACTTTATGGCAGTAATGTACTTTTTCGAGATGATGGATTCCTTTGTCTTCACAACTATCTCATGTTAATTTCCATTTAATGCTTTACTTAGTACTTTTGAACGTGACGTTCTGAGGAACGGTCGAAGGATTCGTCAAGTTCCGATATCGCTTCCCGCATAATCTCATTTTACTTGATTTTATTGTTTGCTTATTTTTCTAAATTTTGTATTCCTTTCTAAAGGCAGCACGGGGACGCACCCTTACGGAACCCGACTACAGAGGAAGCTCATGGCTGAAACAGAACAAATGAATGAGAACCTCAAGAATGAGAATAATCAGCTAAGGGAACAAATTGCAGAACTAACGAAGCTCTTGGAAAGGAGGATCACTGAAGGGGGCCCTTCTGCGGGAAATGAGGAACAAACACCTACTCCACCATATCCCCCTGGTTTTGGTCCAACGTCGGGCCAGGCTGTAAATCCCACGGCAGTTCCCCTCACTATTAATGTTGGGAGTCCCAATCAACCTGCTGATTCCCACACCAGGCCTCATGACTTGCCACATGGTTATACGCCACCACACATTTTCATTGGCTCAGACGGTAACCCTGTACCCTTTCCACCATACGGCTTACCTCCAGGGTATTTCCCTCCTCTATTAATCAATTCCCAAGATGGCAATACCCTACAGTGGACAAACCCCCAAGTTCCAAACCCTACCCAGACAACCATTCCGCCAATCAACCAAACCCTAGGTCCTCAAACCACCCAAGCTCAAACCACCCAAACTCAAACAACCCCAGCTCAAACCACCCAAACTCAAACCGCCCAAGCAGCTCAGCTAATCCCCATCACCCAAGCAACAGCCCAATCACAGGGACCGGCGCAAAATACTAACCTGATGAACCAAGCTCATTCGACAATGCCTTTTTACCCATATTACGGTTACCCGTATGGGTACATGAATTCTTACACTGCCAACCCGCGAGATGCGACTCAAACGATAAATCCGGTTATTGATCATGGCACAACCACAGAGTCCCAGCAAAAAGGGAAGATAGAGATCCTGGAGGAGAGATTGCGGATTGTGGAAGGTGTGGAAGGACTTGGCTTAACAAATGCTTCTGAACTCTGCTTAGTCCCAGATGTCATTATTCCACCAAAGTTCAAAATGCCAGATTTTGACAAATACCGAGGGATGACTTGCCCTCGAAATCATCTTACAATGTATTGCCGAAAGATGGCTTCCCATGCCTCCGATGACAAGTTGCTGATACATTGCTTTCAAGACAGCCTAGTTGGGGCTGCGCTCACTTGGTACACTCATTTGGAGCGAACTCGTATTCGCTGTTGGAAAGACCTGGCGGATGCCTTTTTGAAGCAGTACAAGTATAACTTAGACATGGCGCCTGATAGGATTCAACTCCAAAACATGTCAAAGAAGGATAATGAGACATTCAAGGAGTATGCACAACGCTGGCGTGAGATAGCCGCACAAGTAGATCCTCCACTCTCTGAAAGAGAGGTAGTGACCATGTTTATTGACACACTCCAATCACCTTTCTATGATAAGATGATCGGTAGTGTTTCATCCAATTTCTCTGATATTGTAATTATTGGAGAAAGAATAGAGAGTGGTCTAAGGACAGGGAAGATTTCCAAAAGCCCATTTGGGACACCCGCTGCAAAAAGATCAGCACTAGGTGAGGGGAGAAAGAGAGATGGGGAAACCAATTCCGTCTCTTATGACCAAAGGAGAGCTCAATCCAGACCATTTGGCCCTACCACTTTTCAACATACCAATCACTTTCCTCATGCTCCATACCCACATATGGCAGCCGCTACCCATAACCAGATCCCTTATCCCGCATCACCACAATCCCACATCCGTCCACCCATCATCAGGGCACCGAATCCACAGCCAACCCAGTACAATCCTTTGCAACAGTGGCCTCAACCACCTAATCCCAACCAAAACCAAAGAAGACCAAATAATGAACGAACACCGGTCCAATTTGACCCAATTCCTATGACATACACTGAACTTCTACCTCACCTTATTCGATATTCCCTTGCGGTCCCTTGTCCTGCAAAACCATTGGAACCTCCTTACCCTAGGGGGTATGATCCAAATGCCCGATGTGATTATCATGCCGGGGCACCCGGGCACTCCACAGAAAATTGTATGGCCTTGAAATATAGAGTGCGAGATTTAATCAAAGCCAATTGGTTAAATTTTAAGGAAGGAATGCCAAATGTGACCACAAATCCCTTGCCCAATCATCAAGGTCCTGAGATTAATGCTGTGGAAGTAGATGAGGAGCATGTGGTGAATGTCTCTGATGTCAAGACACCATTGAAGGAGATTCATGCCCAATTATTCAGGAGAGGTTTAATAAGAAAACCTTGGGACTATGAAAATGATAAGGAGCAGACTATTAGCCACCAAAATTTTTGTAAAGTACTCCAGGGACTCATGGATAGTCATGTCTTCCAAGTCTATAGGCGTCATGACAGTGATGTAAACATGGTTCATGGGGAAACAGGAATGTCAGTTCCTAAACCACTGGTAATTTACTACACCAAGAACCCCTCAATGACTATAAGCCCTACGCATCATCCTGTCACAATCCAGACACCCGCTCCTTTTGCATTCAAAGATTCTCACGCTGTTCCGTGGAAATATAATGTGGAGGTAATAGTTGAAAGCTCAAAAATGAATGACCCATTTTTGTCAAACATATCAGGGATAGGAGGAGTGACCCGGAGTGGTCGAGTTTACTCTCCACCGGAATTAAGGAAGGAACCAAGTCTAGTGAGTGGAGCTGGTAGTAGTGGAAAGGCCAAGTTGGTCAAAGGGGATATTGATGGAGAAATCAAAAGAGCTGTAACTGATGAAGAAGCTCAAGAGTTTTTGAAATTTATTCGCCAGAGTGAGTACCAAGTGATAGACCAGTTGAACAATACCCCTGCAAAGATTTCCCTTTTGTCACTTTTGCTGAATTCTGAGCCCCACCGAAAAATTTTGATGAAAGTGCTTAATGAGGCTCATGTAACTCACGACATCACCATTGATAAATTTCAAGGAATAGTGGGGCACATCGCTGCTGACAATTATCTATCATTTACAGATGATGAGATACCTGTGGAGGGAATGGGGCATAATAAAGCCCTCCACATCTCAGTTAAGTGTCGAGATCACATATTGGCGAAGGTGCTTGTCGACAATGGGTCATCATTAAATGTCATGCCAAAATCTACATTGGCCAAGCTCCCTTTTGATGGAACCTATATGAAACCAAGTTCTATGGTGGTGAGAGCATTCGATGGCACTAGAAGGGAGGTGATAGGTGAAATTGAGCTTCCAATTCAAGTAGGGCCATGTACTTTCCAGGTTCTCTTCCAAGTGATGGATATTATGCCTGCCTATAGCTGCTTGTTGGGTCGGCCCTGGATCCACTTAGCTGGAGTGGTTCCCTCTACTTTGCACCAAAAACTAAAGTTTATTATTGATAATAAACTAATTATCGTTTCTGGTGAAGAAGATTTTCTGGTCAGTAAACCCTTATCTACCCCCTACATCGAAGCTGTAGAAGAGGCACTTGAAACTTCCTTTCAAACTTTGGAGATTGCAAATACCACGTATGTTGGAGAAAGAAGTGTAGAAATAAAGGCCCATATGCCAAATGCATCCCTGATGATGGCCAAAATGATGTTACAAAGGGGATATCAACCTGGAAAAGGCTTGGGGCATGGCTTAAAAGGAAGAATGGAACTGGTGCATCTTCCAGAAAATAAAGACAGGTATGGTTTGGGATACCAACCTTCAGCAGCTGACAAAAGAAGAGTAGTAGAAGAAAAGAAAGAGAGGAGGATTGCCCGTTTAGAGGGTCGAGAACCCCGCATTGCTAGAGTCCCCCTATGTGACCTCTACCAGAGCTTCCGAAGTGCTGGTCTAGTACCCCCTGATCAAATAGCTGCTATTGAAGATGATTCCTATGAAGATGGAAGCTTTGTGATCCCTTGCTCACCAGACAGAGATCTTTGTAACTGGGAAGCCATCGAGCTGCCCACAACTTTAAATGTTCTATCAAAGTAATTGACAAAACTTTAATGACTTGTTGGCCTCATTGCTATGCCTAAGGCTTTGGGGTATTTTTCTGTAATAAGGGCAAACACATGTTTTTATCATTTTCAGTTTTCACAATAAATATGTATTGAATTCTAGTCCTTCTTGCTTTCCCTATCTTTGCATTGATTCCCTTATCCTTTACTTATTTTTTATTATTCACCATAATAACCTGAATAAACGCAGATCTAAAGATGATCCTCTTGAGAATAATGAGCTTGCAATCCCATTTTGTGACTTTGACCACCCGGTTGACTATGCTGATGAGGAATATGAGGAAGTTTGTGATCCTTCACCTGATTTAACAAGGTTATTGGAACAAGAAGACAGAGAAATTCAGCCTTATTTGGAGATAGTTGAGATTATTAATTTGGGGAATGAGGAGGATAAGAAGGAAGTCAAGATTGGTACCTCCTTGAGTAAGGAGCGGAGACGTGAACTAATTAAGCTATTAATAGAGTTCCATGACATCTTCGCTTGGTCTTACCAAGACATGCCCGGTCTTGATTCTAGCATTGTTGAGCATAAATTACCACTGAAGCCAGACTGTCCCCCGATAAAGCAAAAATTACGCCGAATGAAGCCCGAAATGCTCTTGAAAATCAAAGAAGAAGTTAAAAAGCAGTTTGA
Organism: Clitoria ternatea; assembly: GCA_037962975.1. Classification (NCBI taxonomy): domain Eukaryota; kingdom Viridiplantae; phylum Streptophyta; class Magnoliopsida; order Fabales; family Fabaceae; genus Clitoria; species Clitoria ternatea. The sequence goes on from CM075671.1 coordinate 56,006,550, forward strand.
TGCCGGATTCTTAGCAGTGGCAAAGTATCCTCAATGGGTAGCAAATATCGTCCCTGTCCCAAAGAAAGATGGAAAGGTACGAATGTGTGTAGACTATAGGGACCTAAACAGGGCTAGTCCCAAAGACGATTTTCCTCTGCCACAGATTGATGTCTTGGTTGATAACACAGCCCAACATACAATCTTCTCGTTCATGGATGGTTTCTCCGGGTATAACCAGATTAAGATGGCACCCGAAGACATGGAGAAGACCACATTTATCACTTTGTGGGGCACCTTTTGTTACAAAGTGATGTCCTTCGGTTTGAAAAACGCTGGGGCAACCTACCAAAGGGCAATGGTGACTCTTTTCCATGACATGATGCATAAAGAGATAGAGGTTTATGTGGATGATATCATTGCTAAATCTAAAACTGATGAAGAGCATATTGTTGATCTGAGAAAGCTTTTTGAAAGGTTAAGGAAGTATAAGCTCAGGTTGAATCCGGCCAAGTGTACCTTTGGCGCAATATCAGGCAAACTGTTAGGGTTCATTGTAAGCAAGAGAGGAATAGAAGTAGATCCTGACAAGGTCAAAGCGATTCTCGAAATGCCTCCTCCCTGTACAGAAAAAGAAGTCAGAGGATTCTTAGGAAGGTTGAACTACATTGCTCGGTTTATCTCACAACTGACAGCAACTTGTGAGCCGATCTTCAAGTTACTCCGTAAGAACCAACCGACGCAATGGAATGAAGATTGTCAAATGGCTTTTGAGAAGATAAAGCAATATTTACGGGAACCACCAATCTTGGTACCGCCGACTCCTGGAAGGCCACTGATCTTGTATCTGACAGTGTTGGATGAATCTATGGGTTGTGTATTGGGGCAACATGATGAGACTGGAAAGAAAGAACATGCCATTTACTATTTGAGCAAAAAGTTCACTGACTGTGAAATGAGGTATTCCGCTTTAGAGAGAACTTGTTGTGCATTAGCATGGGCAGCCCGACGTTTAAGGCAATATATGTTAAGTCACACTACTTGGCTTGTTTCCAAATTGGATCCTGTCAAGTATATCTTTGAAAAACCCGCCTTAACAGGAAGAATCGCTCGATGGCAGGTTATATTAACTGAATATGACATAATCTATGTCACTCAGAAAGCCATAAAAGGGAGCGCTTTGGCAGACTACTTAGCCCATCAACCTGTAAATGACTACCAACCCATGCACTTTGAGTTCCCGGATGAGGATATCTTGGCATTGTTTAATGAAGAAGACACCCCAAAAGACAAATGGATTTTAAGATTTGATGGAGCTTCTAATGCACTGGGGCATGGGATTGGGGCCGTTCTAATTTCACCAGATAAAGAATTCATCCCTGTATGTGCCAGACTTTGTTTTGACTGTACTAATAATATTGCCGAATATGAGGCATGCTCTCTGGGGATCCAAGCGGCATTAGATGCAAAAGTGAAGAAGTTAGAAGTCTATGGGGATTCCGCCTTGGTCATTCACCAACTAAAAGGGGAATGGGAGACTAGAGACAGCAAGCTAGTCCCTTATCAAGCTCATATCAAGGAGCTAATCAGGGAATTTGATGATATCTCTTTTTACCATGTCTCCCGAGATGACAATCAAATGGCTGACGCTTTGGCCACCCTTGCATCGATGTTTAAATTGAGCAATGACTGTGATAGGCCCCTTATTGAGATAGAAAGACACAACAAGCCCGCGTACTGCCAAGTAATAGAAGAAGAGTCAGATGGAAAACCATGGTACTATGATATCAAGAGATATATCCAGAGTCAAGAGTACCCTGAAGGTGCCACAGAGAATGACAAAAAGACCTTGAGACGACTTGCAATAGGTTTCTTCTTGAATGGTGATGTGCTTTACAAGAGAAATCATGACTTTATCCTCCTTCGTTGTGTCGATACTGTTGAAGCAAGCAAGATCATGGCAGATATTCATGAAGGATCCTTTGGAACTCATACCAATGGACATGCCATGGCGAGAAAGATCTTGAGGGCTGGATACTATTGGATAACCATGGAAGCTGACTGTTTCACTTATGTTCGAAAATGTCACAAGTGTCAAATATACGCTGACCATCTTCATGCACCCCCATCATCTCTGAATGTCTTATCGGCGCCATGGCCCTTCTCAATGTGGGGCATGGATGTTATTGGACCCATTGAACCAAAAGCCTCAAACGGTCATCGTTTCATCTTAGTTGCCATTGATTATTTCACCAAGTGGGTGGAGGCAGCTTCATACGCCAATGTGACAAGGAATGTTGTGGTCAAATTTGTCAAGCGAGAATTGATATGTCGGTATGGTTTGCCAAATCAGATCATTACTGACAATGGCACGAATTTAAACAACAAGATGATGAAAGAATTGTGTGAAAGCTTTAAGATTCGTCATCACAATTCCTCTCCTTATCGACCGAAGATGAATGGGGCAGTTGAGGCGGCCAACAAGAACATTAAGAAGATCATACAGAAGATGGTCGTAACTTACAAAGATTGGAGCGACATGCTCCCTTTTGCTCTACACGGATATCGCACCTCGGTTCGAACTTCAACAGGGGCAACCCCTTTTTCTCTGGTGTACGGTATGGAAGCAGTTGTACCTTTTGAGGTAGAGATTCCATCCCTTAGGGTGATAATGGAGGCTAAACTAGAAGAGGCTGAATGGGTCCAAGCTCGATATGACCAATTGAACCTGATAGATGGGAAGAGACTGAATGCCCTCTGCCATGGTCAGTTGTATCAGAGGCGTATGAAACGAGCGTTTGAAAAGAAAGTACGACCTCGACAATTTCAGGAAGGAGACTTAGTCCTCAAGAAAATTTTGCCAATCCGAAAAGACAACCGGGGCAAATGGACACCTAACTATGAAGGTCCGTACGTTGTGAAGAAAGCCTTTTCTGGGGGAGCCTTGATACTCACGACTATGGACGGTAAGGACTTACCAATGCCCATAAATGCGGATGCGGTCAAGAAATACTTTTCCTAGAAAAAGAATATCAAAACAAAAAGAAAAGAAAAAGAAAAAGTAAAAAAGATGCTCGCTAGGCTGAAAACCTGAAAAGGCGGCCTAGGCAAAAGTTAGAGCAACCCGGTGAGTCGAAAACCTGAAAAGGCGGCTCAGGCAAAAATTAGGGTCAAAATCCTGACAGTATGACTGAGACTTCCCATGCAAAAGGTGCGAGTCCAAACTGGGGCACAAAGATCATGACTGAATCGTTTTCTTAGAAGCTGAGTAGAAGGGTGAGCTTGAAGTCATGATATGGGGTTTAAGATGCGCGTTATCCTCAGAGGTTCACCAAAAGATCAGCAAGCTTTCCCTTTTTCATCTATTATCAACCTGTGTATTAGACTTTTTTTTTGTTTCCCCTACTTCCCTCTCCATGTACTTACTCAACTCGTAAATAAATTTCACCCTTTTTCGATACGTGTTTATATTGTGAATTTCATGAATATGATAAGACATGTGTTTTCCTTTATCAAATAAAATAAAAAATATAATTATTTAAAGTTGTGGGGGGCAAGATGCTCCTATTGCTCGATCTCACCTCAGGTGATCATTATGAAGACTTGAGCCCAGACGCGCACTTTGAAGTTAGAGTTACTTCATTCGTTCTGTTCGGTCATGAGTCACCTCAAGAGATCATGGTTCCATGGGGAGTCTCCTCAGATTTCTATTTACTTTGTCATTGTTATACTTATCCCTTTTCTGCAGGTTGTTATAATAAGCAGTCATGTGGAGTCTCATCATCCCATTCAATTCCTCCCCAGTGAAACTACAATCGCCAAAGCTGGCACTTCTCAAGTTCTTTTCCCCAGTGGAACCAACCGCCAAAGCTGACACTTCTCAAGTTCTCTTCCCCAGTCGCCAAAGCTGGCACCTTTCAAGGTTTCTTCCTCCATCGCCAAAGCTGGCACTTTCAAAGTTTCCTCCATAATTGCTAAAATTGGCAATTCCTTGAAATCTCCTCCTTAATCGCCAAAGATGGCAATCCTCAAAATCTCATCCATAATTGCCAAGGTTGGCAATCCTTCAAAGTCTCATCCTCAACTGTTAAAGTCGGTATCTGTCAATTTCTCTTCCCCAGTGGAATCGGTCGCCAAAACCTCTCAAGTTCTTTTCCCCTGTTGGACTCTAGATTTTCCATTCTCGATTAAGGGGCAGTACTCCGAATCTCCAAATCTTTCCCCAGTGGAACTACACTTCCCAGACAAATCAAATTGGGGCATCTCCCCAAATTCCTCTTGCAGTCAAGGGGCAGTTTCCCCCAAAGCTCTTTAGATCATGTCAAACTGGGGCATCTCCCCCGGGTCATTTTGTCAACCCAAGGGTAGTACCCCGCGCTCCCGGGAAGTTCGAGCTGGGGCATCACCCCATATCTTTCTCCCAGCCTTGGGGTAGTACCCCTAAATCTTCGAATCTTTCCAAAATTGGGGTATCGCCCTAAATCCTTTCTCCATTCGAGGGGCAATATCCCTAGCTCCTTCAGCCATATTTTCCCCGTTCATTTTCTCTCTCAATCAAGGAGCAGTACCCCGAATCATCCAAGACAGCTTAAACTGGATCATCCCTAGATTTCTTTCCTCCAGTAAGCCCACCATACATCTCCAGTGGACTCCAGATTCTTCCTGCCAGTCAAGGAGCGGTTCCCTGAAATCCCTTCAATTTTCCTAATTGGGGCATCACCCCAGACCTACTCTCTCAACCAAGAAGCGGTACCCCAGGGTTCTTTCAATCATCGCCCCAGATCCACTCTCTCAGTCAAGGGGCAGATCCCCGTGATTCTTTCAAATCATGTTAAACTGGTACATCTCTCCCAGGTCTTTACCTTCCAGTCAACTGAGAGGCAACATCCTCACCCTTTACTTTGTGTTCGCCTATTCAGGCACCCTTTCCTTTCAGTCGCCTATTCAGGCACCCTTTACTTTCCAATCGCCTATTCAGGCCCTTTACTTTCCAGTCGCCTATTCAGGCACCCTTTACTTTCCAATCGCCTATTCAGGCACCCTTTACTTTCCATTCGCCTATTCAGGCACCCTTTACTTTCCATTCGCCTATCCAGGCCCTTTACTTTCCAATCGCCTATTCAGGCACCCTTTACTTTCCAATCGCCTATTCAGGCACCCTTTACTTTCCATTCGCCTATTCAGGCCCTTTACTTTCCAATCGCCTATTCAGGCACCCTTTACTTTCCAATCGCCTATTCAGGCACCCTTTACTTTTCATTCGCCTATTCAGGCCCTTTACTTTCCAATCGCCTATTCAGGCACCCTTTACTTTCCAATCGCCTATTCAGGCACCCTTTACTTTCCATTCGCCTATTCAGGCACCCTTTACTTTGTGTTCGCCTATTCAGGCACACTTTCCCTTCCATTCGCCTATTCAGGCACCCTTTCCCTTCTGTTCGCCTATTCAGGCACCCTTTCCTTTCAGTCGCCTATTCAGGCACCCTTTACTTTCCAATCGCCTATTCAGGCCCTTTACTTTCCAGTCGCCTATTCAGGCACCCTTTACTTTCCATTTGCCTATTCAGGCCCTTTACTTTCCAATTGCCTATTCAGGCACCCTTTACTTTCCAATCGCCTATTCAGGCACCCTTTACTTTCCATTCGCCTATTCAGGCCCTTTACTTTCCATTCGCCTATTCAGGCACCCTTTCCTTTCCAGTCGCCTATCCAGGCACCCTTTACTTTCCAGTCGCCTATTCAGGCATTCGCCTATTCAGGTCCTTTTCCTTTTCGTGCGCCTATTCAGACACCCTTTCCTTTCCGTTCGCCTATTCAGGCACCCTTTACTTTCCAATCGCCTATTCAGGCACCCTTTACTTTCCATTCGCCTATTCAGGCCCTTTACTTTCCAATCGCCTATTCAGGCACCCTTTACTTTCCAATCGCCTATTCAGGCACCCTTTACTTTCCAATCGCCTATTCAGGCACCCTTTACTTTCCATTCGCCTATTCAGGCACCCTTTACTTTCCAACCGCCAAACAAGGCACCTTTTATTTCTTGTTAACCGAGGGTCAACCCCCAATCCTTTTATTTCCAGTCAACCAAGGGGCAACACCCCTGATCCTTTAAATTCCTTTCATTGCCTAGGATGGGCAAATTTTATATTTCTTTCATCGCCCAGGATGGGCACTTTTAAGCTTTCATTGCCAAGGATAGGTGTTCTCAGGATTTTCTGTTTGCCAAAGTTGGCACCCTTTCAAGCTTTTATCACCAAGGTTGAAATTTTTAAGCTCTTCGACTGCCAAAGCTGGCATTGTTTAGGTTGTCTTTTTATCAAAACTGTCATTTCTGTGAAGTTATTAATGTCGAGATCATCTCTAAAGAGAAGATGTTCACGTCTTTACTTCCTTTCCTCGATATGAATGGATCATTCATACTATCGTGAAAAGAAAGTAAAGAGGGGCAACTGTGAACATCAAAATAAAATAATAATTATTAATAATAATTTTGGCCCCCCCACTCCGGGAATCCTGAAGCAGGATCCGGAGGTTGTCTCCTCCACTTTCTCCATCACCATCATCAATTACCCCCACTAACAGACTCCACTGGAGGACCTCTTCATTTTCTTCATGATCCGAGCACCACCACCAGAACACGGATCTCCCTCACCTCATCACTTCCCAACATCAACCATCATCATCACCCAACAACAAAGATCCCTTCATCAGACAACACCCTCACCAGATCAATTTCTTCACTCTCATCTTTCTCAATACCACCAACAACCACAAACAGCAAAATAAACAGAAAATAGAAACCAAATAATAACAACACAGAAAACAAAAGAAAGGGGAAGAAGGGCCCTCAGCGCCGGTCACCGCCTCTCCGACCGCTGGTCTCCACCTCACCACCGCCGGCTTCCACCTCACTCTCTCCCTCGGTATCTCACTCTCCTCCCTCACCGATCTCCTTCTTCTCTCCCTCTCTTCCTCCGTCGCTCTCACTCTCCTCTCTGACGCTCTCTCTCTCTCGCCTCTCTCGGATCTCTCTATCTCTCCGCCTCCTTCGCCCTCTCTCTCACTGTCGCCGGTGACCACCGGCGAACTCCTCTCCCTCCGGTGACTCATCCCCTCCTTTCCTCTCTCTCTGATCCTCCCCCTCTCCCTCACTGTCGGCTCCCTTTTCTCTTCTTCTCCCTCTCTTTCTTTTTCTCTTCCTCCCTTCTCTCTTTACCACCGCCCCCCTCTCTTCTTTCTCTTTTCTTTTCTCTTCTCTTTTCTTTTGATTAGGTTAATTTTGGGCCTCAAATAGTGAGGCCCATTATCATATCCCCTTTCTTTTTTTTATTTTGTAGTTTTGGGCCCTTAAGGCCCATTTTCATTTTCTTTCATTTTCTTTTTTTTAAAAAAAAAATTATTATTATTATACTTTAAAAAAAAATTATTAAATAATAACAAATTGTTTTTAATTGATAAATAATAAAATTCTAAAAGACAAAATATATTGGTCTAGTTGTTATTTTTGTGTCATTAGATTATGTTTTTAATAATAAAAATTCTAAAAATAACCAATAAATAGTTTTTTTTTTTTTTTTTTTTTTAGTTGATGGTGAGCCTAAAAGAAAAATAGATTATAATTTAAATATACCTTTTAAAAAAAATCAAAAACATATTTTCTAAAATAAAGGTACAATTAGTTTTAAAAATAATAAGGTTGTACTAGATCTAAGTATATCTTTTATAAAATACAACCTTACTTGCTAAATCTATAATCTCATGAGCGATGTCGTGCGAGATTACTTTTGCCTACATTCGCGATATAAGAATTCGAGGGTTTATGCACGTGCGATGTACTTCGCCTTGTATTTTTCCTTCTTCATGAATTTTCTTTCTTTATTTAAAAATTAAAATAAATCAAAAAAATGACTTAAGTAATTTCTCAGATTTTCAAAGAACTACGTGACCCTGATTTCTCAATACACTTGAGAATACGTAGGAGCGGGAATCAATTCCTGTCGGGCCCATTTTTTCGTTACTAAATTTCTCTGTCTCTGTTATTATTTCAATTAATTTTATATAGTCAATATTTTAAATTTTATTGTTGCAGGGAGGTTAATTTAGACGTGACGTCTTGTTAATCTCGTATTTTAATATTTTTATTTAAAATAATATTTTCTTAAAATGAGGTTAATTTAGACGTGACGTCTTGTTAATCTCGCGTTTTTTTATATTTTATTAAAATAATATTTTCTTAGAATGAGGTTAATTTAGACGAGACGTTTTGTTAATCTCATGTTTTTTTATTTTATTAGAGTGTTATTTTCTTTAAAGTGAGGTTAATTTAGACGTGACGTCTTGTTAATCTCATACTTTTAATATTTTTATTAAACAATAATAGTTTCTTAATTAATTTTATTTTTTATTTATTTATTTATTTTAATGTTTAAATTTATGTATAAATTAAGGTTAATTTGGATGAGACGTCCTGTTAACCTTTACTTTCACTCTGTTTTACTTTTTTTATTATAGTTATCATTTTGTCGAGTTTCTTACTGTGATTGCTTTATCGTCTCTTACTGTTACTGTTTTAAACCTTCTACTGTCATTATTTGTTTTCTTACTGTCACTGTTTAGTCTTTTATCATTACTGTTTTCTTCTTTCTTACTGTCGCTGTTTGGTCAAATTTCTTACTGTCACTATTTAGTCTGTTTTTTCTGTTTGTGTTTCTTTTGTTGTTTTGTATTTTTTTTTTTCATAAAAGAAGTTAAAATAATTTCTAGATTATTTTGAAATAAGCGCTATCAATTTGAGGTAACCATTTTATAACGGACAGTTGTGAGGTGCTAATACCTTCCTCACCTGTAATTCGACTCCCGAACTTAGAATTTCATTTTTCATAACCAGTGTTTTAAAAGAGGTTTTTTCTGATATTTTTATCCTAAAAAATATTGGTGGCGACTCCCTGTTTTTCTTTTCGAAAGGATTTCGAAACCCGTTTTACTTTTAAGGGTCGGCCATCCCGTCACGATCCCGGTCGCGACAGCTGAGTAATCTAAGTAATCAGAGGTGTAAAAAGCAGATTAATAACCGGTCAAATCGATCTTGAACCAATCAAAAACTGGATAAAAATTAATCTCTGGAAACCAGTTTGAAGTAGTCTTATATTAAAAAAATTGTTTAATTTTTAAATACTCTTATAATAAATAAAATTCATACATATATGAAATATATGTCTGAATTATTATTATTATTATTAAATTATTTTTAAAAATTAATTTTGTATAAAACATATAATATGATTGATTTATATTAATTTAAAACGAGTTTTATCCTATTTTTATATTTTTTATAAATTTATTATTAATATATTGTATGATATTAAAAAATATATATTTAATTATTACCAAATGACCCTGGTTTACGGTTAAATCACACTAAATTTTAACTAATGTCTTCACTAGTTGATTCACCATTCTAGTTTATAAACATTAATTAAATCACTCTAATAGACACCAAAAAGAAAAAGAACAAGTGATATCAAAATAACTCATTGTTTTTTACATATAATCGATCCAAATGTGTAATTTTAATTAAATAATTGAATCGACTCACATCAATCCATTATTTTTTTATTTCAATCATTTTTTAGTTTTTGCCAAGCATTTTTTTATTTTTATATAAATATATATTGAGATCAATTGGAATTCATACATGTAGATATGTTAATTTTTCATATTAAAATTAATCAGTAAGACTGTTTTACAAATTTTCAAAGTGGGTAAAGAAAAAGAATACAAAAGCATTTAATGCTCTAATAATTTCAAAAGATAAATTTTAATATTATATTATATTTTTATATGTATATAACTAGGTAATTAGAAAAATTATTTGACAAATGTCACAGGATTATTTTTTTATTAAAACAAATAATAAATCTTCCTAAACTAGTGGTGTAATAAATTTGTTCAAAATTATCTAAGAAGGAAACAAAAGACTAAAAAGGCACATGTGCCTTTATTACTATATATATGAAATTCCTATATTCACATTCTTTTCTATATCTATTTTTTTCTCCCCCTCACATTTACATTGTACTTCATTTTTCTTGTTATATATACTTGTTATATGTACTTCATTTGAAACAACTTCACAGTTTTCAATTCAGGAATCTGTAACAAATCCGGTAGCTACGACCCATATGAAAAACCTGGTAAGCTTTGTTCACTCCTTTTTATGTATTTGTACTCTATCTCTTCTTTTTGTGAAAATTTGGATAGTATAGATTGCTTGTCATAGTGTGAAACAATCACTTAGGTTAAAAATAATTATTATTATTATAAAAACAAATGTATGTGTGTATCGTTACAGGACTTGATTTTCATTTTTCAAATGTCACGTGTACTAATTATTCTGGAGGAATCTCATCTGAAGTCGAATTTTGTTTGCCATATACACAAAACAAAAATATGCCAAAGAGAGACAACAAAAAAGTTGAATTTACAAATATTGATTTGTATATAATATCTTATCGGTTCACGTTTTAAGAATAGATAGGCCGTTTGGTTTGAAAGAAAAAATTGTCTCCATTTTCTGATCTTTCTTTTGATTACAAAATTTGCACTTTATTTTTTTATTTTTAGAAGTTTGTGAAAAAACATTAAAAATAGTATTTTTATTTTGACTTATTCCTGTATAAAGTTTTGAAAATAGAAAATAAGATGACGATTTAATAATTAAAAGTAAAAAGGGAAAAAAAACATTTTTACCCATTCTTTTTACTTATAACTTTCTATGTAATTGAGCAAAAAATTATTTCTCATAATGTTACTCACATGTAAAGTTATTTCTCAAAATATTAATTACATTTGTCCCTCCTACTCTCACTTAAAATAATATTTTTCATAAGATACATCTTTTATATATATATATATATATATATATATGTATATATATATAAAAGATAAAAATCAATTGGATCAAGCTTAGCTATACAGGGCTGACCTGTTACTTAATTACAAGGTCTGAATCTAACATATTACATAACATAAGCTATATTTTTTTGCCTAGCTAAACCTATTTGGATATTCGATTTAACCCACATAGAAGCCTTATTTATATTAAAGTTAGTGAAAAAACAAACCAACATATATTAAATGTGAGTTTAGAAGAGCTTGTAGGTAACCTATAGAAATAATTTATAACTCTCGTAAGTTGTGTTTTACTTATTTTAATAAGTTAGTTTATATAACTTATTGAAATAAATTATTTTCAACTTATTTTAACAAATTTTACGATCAAATTTATAATGCACTCAAAAATAACTTATTATATAAGCTTTTAACTAAGTTGAACATCTAAATTCACCATAAACATTAGAGAGCTTATTTTAAACAAACTAATAGACTTTCAAAAGGTTAACCATCTACATAAAATATATATTTAATTATTAATTTTACGTAATGAAGGCAATTTTAACATTTTTAATATTAATATTAATTTTATAAATATGTTTCAAAGAAAATATTTTTTTTATTTATAAATTATCATATACTATTAATTAGTCATAATTTATTTTATAAAATTGTACATAAAATCTTAAAATAATCGGTTCAATATGTCAAAAAGATTTTCTCAATAGATTGTATCAAACTAACTCTTAAATAGATTGAATAATATACTTCCTCAATATTTTCATTTCTAATATATATATATAAAGACTCTTTTGTGTAAGAGTGAAAAGAGCGAATCTGGGTCATACAACCAAATAATATATAGTTAAGATTAATCATGTGAATTTTTAAAAAAGTCATATGATCTTTTAAGTGATCATATAACTTTAAAAAACTTTTAATTTTAAGGTATGAGTATGAATATACGTATATTATATATATTAACTAATGGTTTTGAAAGTTTTCCATTTGGATAGCATTAATTTGAGAGAAACAAAACAATTAGAACTTCCTCGGTAGTTGCTACAATTAAGCAAAATTTTACAGTCTAATTATAAAAACCTGTTGCCACAATATTAATTAACTTTTATTTTCCAAAAGAACTTTTCATAATTTTATTCTTTTAGAAAATAAAAATATATTAGATCAAAATTACTTACCAAATCTTAAATTTAAACATAAAACTGTTTTTATCAACAAAAGAAGAGAAAGTTTTATTTTAATCATTTTAATGAATACCTAACCAATCACAATCTCATAAAAGTTATAAGCAGTCCAAGCATTTGACCCTAAATCATGACCATACTCTAATTTTAAATGGGTCCACCATAGTATTGATGCTGTGACTTTTCATTTTTAAAACAAATGTTATTTCTATTACGCTCCACACGACTTAAAACGACACGGTTGTTCAAGCTTTTGTTGCTTTCTTCCCTTCAAACCAACTGGTATATATTGGGATTTGGTTATTATAGTTTATTATCTTTGTAATCAGCCACACTATCTTATTTAAAATCTATCTATTCAGTTTGAAATTAATTAAAGTATAAACTTTCTTAGGATAGTAGGGTTCCAAATGCTTCTAAAAATCCACTTTGATGTGCCACTTCACTCCCTTACAGAAAATTATACGTTGACTTTCCAATTCATCTGACTTGTCTTCACTGATTTGGACAACATTAATAACTTGCACTAATCAGATAAGAATGTTTTTCCCAAACAAACAGAGTTCTACGCCAACTTAACTGGCTGTTTGGTTGCATAATGCAAACGGAGAAAGTTCCGTTGAATTGAGGGAGGTTTTAGATTCTACGGTTCAACGGATTTTTGATTGCCTCGAATGACGTGAAAAATTAATATCAACCTTTAGATTTTTCACTTCAACTCAACTCCGTTTTCCCAACTACAAACCAAACACTCCATAAGTCCCAATGCCAAACGCCATCAGAGTTTCCCCCCAAATCACTAATCAATTTTTTGTTTATTTTATGACAAAAAATATAACCTATTAAACTTGTCCTTCAAAACTCCCCCATTTTGTAAGTAGTCTCCATTTCCATTTAGCAAGTAATGATACGGTGAAGTTTTCTATGTTTCTAACCCCTCAGTTTCCCCTTAGTTTATTTTTACACACATTGTCCTAGCTTACCAATAGTTTTCTTCACACCCTCCCCATAATAGTTCGTTTGAAAGGAAGTTATCTTCCTAACCACATATTTAGGCATAGAGGAGTGGGAGAGAGAGAGAGAGAGAGAGTAACCTCTTTTCATAGAATAATCCAAAAAATACATACTTAAGGTTTTAAGCATTCTTTTAGATAACATTCCATTAATTAATATCTTATGTATACATAGAAGAAATTAAATATGGTTAATTTGTTCACTAAAATGAACAATGTTAGAGAATGATACTACTGAGAAATCTTTTCATTTTCAGGAATTTTAGTAAAGTATTATGTATATCAAACAGGGTGCTATATATAAGGTGATTGAATGATATGGGCTTGCAAACTTAGATCATTTGGGATAATTGGGATATATGGTCATATTGTAGTCTTTTTTCTCAATTATACAATTATTAGGGATTCTCATGCCTCGATCCTTTAAAAAATGTGTACATCTGTCCATAAGTATGAATATTGTGCAGGTTCAACACTTGCCAGGATCATTAATTAGCTATGGTAAACAATCAACCTCAACCCGCAGATTCTTCTAGTTATGAAAATCCAACGATTCCTCCATATCGGGATGATCTTAACTTATTTCCCCATTCACCAAACTCCTCAACAGTACCTAATCATCATCATCAGTTAATACCCTTGGTAAGTTCATAAATTTCAAATTTTCAATTAATTATCCTTTGCATGGCATGATGCATGATGCATCATGATCATGTATCTTCATCAGTTGCCTTGTACACATAATGTAACTGAGAGACATGTAAATGCATTTGAATTTTTGCAAAGATAGATGCATGCCAACGAGAGTTCATTTAGTCAATTAATCAAATTGAATAACCTGGAAAAGATTGAATTTCATTTCTATAGTGAATTTGTTATTGATTGGCCATCTTTTAAATCTTACCACAAGTTCATTAGGTCACACTTTAGATATTTTATAGCGTTGAATGTTATAGTTGATATTGATTATATACATACAAGAATTATCAACATATTTTTAATTATATTTTTATCTCTTTTCTCATTTTGACAACTTGATTAGGGAGGATTTAGATTACAAGGAGAAACTTCACAGTTTCAAGAGCAAGACTTAGCTGCAATAAGCAGGTATAAGTCGTTTCAACAGTCTTTAAAAGAAAATTTGACTGAGTATGATTTACTATGTCATTCTCAAACTACAACTTAAATTTTGATTTATACTATATATTCGTCTCTCTTTCTTATTGTTAATCTAGTGAATAATCTATACTCTACTTTTCTATGTTGTACATAGGGTTTGTATGTTAGATCTAGCTAGTCAGCGCAACACAAATCAAATCTTGATGCAAAATATGATGGAAAACAATACTTTCAATGGATTCAATCAACATTCATCCAGTTACCCTTCTTTGTTTCAGCAACACCTTGTGAGTAAAATCATCTTAAACATATTGTTCCACGATAAATTGACATTGATACATTATTCTTAGTAAGCATATTGATTGTTAATTGTCATTGTTCATTACAACTCGGAAACAGGGAGAGGTAAGAGCAGAAGTTGGCATAGGAACACTAAACGAACAAATCATGACCCACCACATATCTACAGTATCACCTCATAATGATCATATTTTAAACTCTCAAGGGGCATGGAACTCCAGGTGGTATATCTGTGACATACACCTTCGAATTTATTCTCATCCCTTTAACAAATTTTAATGCTTGCATGTTCTTAATGTTGATAATGAGGGTTGCTTGAATACAAATTTTGAATTGTAGGCCCAGTTAAGTAAAATGTTTACAAATAATATTTATGACCCATAAAACACTTAATTTCATGGAGTATATGGTACTTCTGCTTCATATATAAAATACATTATTTTAGGGATTGATTAATTAATAAATAAACAACAAATTATATTATTTTATTAGTCAACTTGATAGTCCACTATGCAAGTTCTTTATTACATTAAACTTACTATATTTTTATCATAAAAAATTAACAAAATGTTACCTAAAATGTTAAAAATTTTGTGATTCTTATTTAAGGCTAGGATTACGAGTACATTCACATCAACTTGATTTTTCCATTGTTACAATGCCACCAAATTCATATGATCATTAACATAGTTATAGGCTTATGTTATTTGAGCAGGTATTCATTTTGCATATTCATTCTTTCAACTTAATATGTCAAATGATATTTACTTGGAAAATGTAACTTGATACAGGAACGATTTGTATCATAATTATCATTTACGACTTAGCCCCTTCGAGATGACAAACAATTCCTTTACTTGTGGATCCTTAATGCCTCCAAGGTATCAAACCAGTTTCTTTGGAAATAATATTTTTACTTCTCATTTTACAAATATAAGAATTCATCAAGTTCTCTCATTGTTGTGATACCCAAATATATAGTCAACAGAACCATTCTGAAGTTGTGCTGTCCAACATTTATATGCAACAACTTGTTAACTCTACTCAGTAAGTAATCTACAGAAATAACTCTTACTTTTCTGCAGCAGCAAGCATTGACTTATATTTATGCCTATTTGCAATGCCTTGCTTTGCAATCCCTGTCACATATAAAATTTTATTTATGGGATAGCCATAGTAGGTAAAAACTACCTCAACAAGCTTGAACAAATCAAACTTCAGAGTAGAAAAATAAAATTAATAAAAACATAAAAGTAACTATGAATTTAAGGAATCCTTGTATACTTATACAAAATTATCCTTGATAAGAATTACACCTTATTAGCTATACTTATTTAATACATTGAATAGACATATATATACCAATAGGAAAAGGATAAATCTCTATATAGTTTTAGTAAAATCAAGATCTCTATCGTCATTTTTATAAGATTCAAATGCTCATCAAATTAGTTAATCCTTGCCTAAAATCATTCTCGTTATTCCTTTGCAATTAAACTCATGCATTAAAAAAATAGTACAATCAATACTCTATATTTTTAACCTTTTCTTCCCCCTCACGCGCCTTCACTAAAACATTATACACGGTAACAAAAAATGTCATTTATTCTCTTCGAGTGGCGCTGCATCAAATCTTATCCAGAGATGAATTAAAACCAAACTTTAGAAGCATATTTGTCAAATATTGTGAAGTTTCTTGAACCTATTACAAAAGATGTATATAACTTCTTATTTAGCAAGCATGTGTCTCCTTTCCTATATATATATTTGTATCTGTATGTTATTGCATAAACATTTGCTAATAAAATGCCTCAATCTTCATTAGAATAATGTCGTTAAAAAACATTTAGGAAAACTTCACATATTGCATCATATATGCCTCTTAGTAGTTAGTCTTGGTTCAAAGTTTGATTCATTAGTAAAAATTAATCAGCAAAACATTTTAGCACAATCCATGGCTAATTAAATAACTATCATATGTACTCAAAATAAATTGAATTAAGTTGTTCATACATGGACTCTTGACATAAATGGTTTGAAGTGGCTTATACCTTTAATTTGTTTGGTAAAACATTTTAGCTAATTAAAAAGTTGAAATCAATAGTTAAAATATTACTTTTTAGTTAGTTACTAGTATTTTTTAAAACATTACTTTAAGTAACATTTTTTTAATTTTAGTTACTAGTTAAAATTCATTTTTACTTTATTCTCCTTACATATTTTTAATAATTTCTATTACTACTCTTAATATATTTTTATCAAAACTTTATAAATATATGAAACTGACTTCTATAAAAAAATACTTATATGAATTATCGTATTTGAAATATGTGTTTTTATTTATATATTTATATATTTCATGGCTTTTTGTTATAAAGAAAAAACATTAAACATCATTTTATTAATCTTATATAAATTAAAATAACTTAAAAAGCTACAAGTTGTATATATATAAAAAATCAAGTTTTCCTAAATAATTGTACATGTGTCATTTAATATCGTTTTATATTTTTCAACGATTTAAACTAGTTTTACCAAATTCTTTCAATATAATCAGTTAGTTTATAATTTCCAGCTTTTAATAGTTTTTAAGTTTTTAATTCCTAATAGCTTTTCAATTAGTTTTACCAAGACACCCACTAATTTATTGTCATTTTGCTTTTAAGAAAAATTGAATCTAAGCTATGGAAAATTGATTAGATTCATAGTTTTTCAACAAGTGAATCTTAATCTCAATTAAAATAATAAAATTGATGTCTCCATTTAAAGTAGTAACAGGTTTTCTATTGTTCCATAAATAGGGGTGGTAATTTGGGCTTGACCCGCGGGTCAATCTGTTTGACCTGTTATAAATAGATGGGTCAGGCTAAGATTTTGAATTCGTTTTCCTAAATAAGCCCGACCCGTTTTAACCTGTAAAAAAAATACGCCCTATGGGGGTTGGCCCGGCTGGACCCGTTGGGCCAATATTAAAATACTAAAAAAATATTTGTATATTAATATATAATTTATATGTGTTAAATAGGTTATGTTTTCCTATTTTTTTAATTTATATATGTTATTATAAATTTGATAGTATAATATTATAAAATGTAAATAATAAATTTTTGTTAACATTTAATGCAAATATAATTTATTTGAACTTTTAATGAAATAAATTGGGTTAATTATAAAAAAACTAGTTTTAAAAAAGGTAAATCTAGTTTTTATATCTAATTTTTAAAAAAAAACCTAAAAAATAGTACAAATTTAAAATTAAAAAAAGCATAAATAATTAAAAAGAAAACAGGCCGGGCCGTTTGGCCCACGGGCCACGTAGAAAACGGGTCAGGTCAATATTTTTGACCCATTTTTCTTATTTGACCGGACCCGTATTTTATGGAACATAAACCCATCCATGCCATGATAAAATTGTTGTTAATTTCAATTTTATATAAATCTTTTTACCATGTACATGATTGATTAGATTCGCCAAATACTTAGGTCATGAAAATGGGTATAATAAACCTTTTATATGGATAGACACACACAACAATGCTCGGCCACAAAGCATCCTTTTTCATTTGCATTCTCCATTCTCATTTAAACAAGGTAGAATAATTTTTTTAGAAATTGCCAAGGTTGCTTCTATTTGATGATTTATAGCCATTTTTTCGCCAACTTAAAATTTTTTATATATGAAGCTAATTTACACTCGAAAATTGTTACACTTGCAAAAAAATTCAAAGTGCTTTTGACTTCCAAACAAAGTTATTAATTATGTAGGGAAAGGAAATGAAAATAGCCAATGGTAAAACTTTTTCTAATTTTTCTAGAAGTAATTATGAACATCAGTTTAACATGATGACGACTTATATGATTTATACATTTTCATGTTGTTAGTCTAATTATATATATAACATGACTTTTCTAGAATTGCTTCCATCATTTTAATCCCATTGATTCTCCTGTTTAAGCAGCGTTGACCAAGCAATGAGTATGCAGACTCAACAAGTAAACCCTGCTTATGAAAATATAGTTACCTCACAACGTGAGCAAGCAATAGGTCTTGGATCTTCATCTTCAAGGTAACAATTTACATGAAGTTAATTATATATGATTTTGCATAGTTTTAATGTAAATCTTTCTAAGTAGATAAGGTTGTTCATATTGATTTTGCTTTCATGAGTTGCAAGCAATGAGAATATACATGACAAAACAGAGCAATTTATAGAAGTTGTGCTTTACACTTTAAATCCTATACTTAATCTTTATTTTTATGTATGTATGCTTATTATGAATATAATTTATTTGAAAAAAGATATCAACTTATTATTTTAAAAAATACTTAATCTATGTATGTATGTTTATTATGAATATAATTTATTTTAAAAAATATATCAACTTATTATTCCACTTTCACTAACCAATTAATTAATCTTGTCAAATACAAATGACTCGTCATTATATCAATTTGTGGGTAGCATTTAAAGTGTGTTATGTTGAGCAACTTTAACATATTGAATACTTGCAACTTTAACATTTTGAATACTTAGTTCATATACAAGTCCATTTTTACTATGCAGGCCTTCATATTACACCTTTTAAGCACAAAATTCACTTTAGTCAGAAAATAGATACAATATATAAAATAATTCCTTTCATCCATGCTAAATTAAGATAAGTTTGTATACGTAAGTCAACTAAAAATTTATACAATAAATTATTTTTACATGATAGTTTATATTATAAATTTTATCATATAATTTATTAAAATAAGTTGATAAAGATAACTTATTTTAATAAGTTAAACTACAAAACTTGTTAAAAGAAGTGAAAAACAATCTAAAATATAGTCATAAGTTATTTTTATAAATTCTTTTAAATGCACTCTTAGTTTGTCTTCTTAATTAATTCAACTCAATTGGTTAAGTTGCATGATATTAATTGTAATTGCATAAGTTCCATCCTTTTCATTATTGGGTCTACTGTGAGCTTTCCCTTGGATAAAAATAAAAATTACTTTTTAGATATATAGTTCTTGTAAAAAATGAGGTAACTTGAATTGAAAAACTTAGCAAATAACAAGGCTAGCTTCAAGAATTCACTATCTCATTTGCTTTTTATATGGTTGAATCATACACAGGGCGACTTCTTCCAATGCAAGTCCCAATATGTTGAACCAAAATCTTGCACTAATGGTTCCATCCATTACTGGTGGTCCTTCTAGTTTCTTGACTCCTCAGCAAAATCCAAGGATGAACCTACACATTGGAAGGGTAAAATTGAATTCACTTATTTTTTATCCAATAATGAGGACATTAATCACTGTTAAATTATCATATATAGTTTGATTTTCTTACACCAAACGATGTTTAATGAACTTGTAAAGAGACTAGCGAAAGAAGAACTTGATTTCATTAATATTAAAAAAGTACGGAAAGCAAGAAATATATCTTGAAAATATATATTTTTAACCAAAGTTATAATGAATAAGCTATAGAAAAATTTTGTTTTAAAACATTAATTACTTTGGTAAATAAAATAAAATAAAAATGTAAATTACAAAGTGTAACTTGCCTTGTAGGGACAAGAAGGACAGCGAAGTAGAGTTCGACCCTTCAGACAATTTGAAACTGGAGAGTCTTCATCTTCTAAACGTCTTAAGGTACCCAAATTTATTTTTCATGTATATGTAGGTATGGAACATTATCACTAGGAGTAGTCATACCTATCAGAATTCTTTTCTTTATTTAGGATAATCACGATAAATGTAGTTGATTAATTACCAAAAATTATTGATAAATGGCAATAAGATATATAGATTTTTCTTCTTTTTTTTTAACTATAGATATATTTCTTTAGAGATAATTCTTTTCAAGATTTAGTCAAAGTTAAGTCTCATCACTATTGTTTTTCATATTTTGACTTTTTCATTAATATGTCAATCTTGATAAATTTTTAAAACTATAGCACTGTTCATCATAGGTCACTCGACTTTATATTCCATGGTTTTCTCTGTGTAAATATTGTCGTATGAAATATTGACCTAAGATGGATTTTGAGGTTATTCTCTGCCTTTTTCTTTGTTTTGCAGAAGGATGCATCCATGACAAAAAGAGCCAACACAATGCCTACAACCCAAGAAGCAGACAAGACACTTCAGAATGACGATAAGAACAACCCTTTTTCTGTGAGGTTGTTCTCCAATCCACGTTATTCTCATTTGTCATTCTTACTGAATCTCTTATGATTTTAACTCCCATTTCATATTTTGGTTTGTCAGGAATGCTCTCTATGACCCTTTGTTTGAGACTCTTGGTCTTCCAATTGATCCCCATCTTCGAGTTTTGAAGCCATTACATTAGGAGGTAATGGCAAATTTACGATCACCTATTTTTTATGACAATTAATTAATTTCTTTGAATCATCTCCTATTTTTTTAAAAAACAAATCCCACTTTCTAAAACTCTTTCCATTAAAAGTTATCCCTCCTTTTACATTACGCATGCATATTAAAAATGTTATTAGGGGCATCGATTATTATAAACATGTTTATTTAAAATATCACCATTAATGAATGATACAAGTCTAAAAAATTTCTCACTTTTTCCACGTAAATGAGATATTCATGTAACAGAGAAAATAGTCACATTATTCGTACTCCATAGATTGTTTGGTCCCCGACTAAGTCTTTAAAGATAACAAATTTTAAATGAGTCATTAATTTAAATATTAATTTAATTATCATAATTAAACCCTTTTACAAACTTAAAAATCGATAAGTAATGAATACTTTAACCGATACAAAAGAGTTTAAAGTATAATATGATGACCAAATCAATCTTTAGTCGATGGAAAAATAGTTTAACTATTGTAAAAAAGTTAACTTTAGTAACTTATTTTAAGTTTATCATCTTTAAAAATCTACTTAGGGACCACTTATCTTTAAAGAATCAATTTAAAGGTTTTCTCAAAAAAGAAAAAAAGTAATTCTATCATCAAATATAGTAAAATAGAGGAATAATATAAAAAATTTACAATACTACATCACCTTTTATTAAAGGGTAAAAGACTAATACGGTGACCAATTAAATTTTTTAATTGTTGTAAAATGATTTTACCAGAATAAAAAGATTGATTTAAAAGACTTATTTAGAGTTTAAAAAGAGTTAGAGATCACTACATATTTAAAAGACTAATTTAAAGATTTTAAAAAAATTAATTGATGTTATCTTAGTTGGTGACATGTTTTAAAATGAAGCAAGATTCTTAAATCATCAAATATATTAGAACAGAGGAGTAATATGGTGCAATTCACAGTATTTCATTTACCTTTTATTGAGTGGTGTATGTTCTAATTAGTCTCTCTATGATTACAATGTAAACAAAATTCACATTAGAAGCGAGCATTATATTTTGAGCTAAAAATTAACACTTCTAATCTGAATGCAGAGCAACAAAGTAATGGAAATCACCATTCCCAGTGAAAAGTGCGCGGAATTCTCAACAGGGGATCCATAAAATGGTGTCAACCCAGTACCCTTTAAAGACTAGCCGTTTTTCAATACCTTCTCAAACTTGGGATCATTTATGTTCTTTTATTTATCATTGAGAGTACACTGCACTAGATGAAACTTATTTTACTGATTTCCATCTTTTTTCTGGAACACATAACAGACCTACAAAGTTGGACCAAATAGTATGGTGCCTTTATTATCTCGCTGCTATCACTTGCGTATAGAAATGGTAAAGGTGGTTGATGGGTCGGGCTGAGTCTAAGCCCGAGACTGTTTAGACCCTTAAAAAAACGGGTTAAGAATTTGGATCCGGTCTATTTAGGAGTGAGTTGGTAGGTTGGTAGATTAGCTTATTCTCCCATTCTTCCTACATTTTTTCTAACATTTTTTTTTATCAAAATTTTATTTTTAATGAAAAATAATGTTTTATAGATGATTTTTTTGTAGTGACCCGTTTTTTCTTATAACCCACTAAAAATAATATTTTTTAGAAAAAATATATAAAATTAGTATTTAAATATATGTGAAATTAGTTTCTATTTATTTTTTAAATATAGTTGGCGCGACAAACCAACCCTGGTCTATTTTTTAATGAGGTAAAATAAATGGAGTCTAAATGAGTTGACGAGTCAAAAATCTTGTCCCAACCTACTCTCTAACCCGTTTTTAATAGACTGATCTAGTAGGCCCAACCGACTTTAACATCCTACTTACATGATTTGTCAAGATAAAATATCTATATGCCGTTTTAACTGTTGGGATTAATTAAGTTTATGAAAGTGCACCATATACTTATTCTAAGAAATTTGGCTAATATTGATTCAATTGTTTATTGATTAAATATATCTTAGTTGATGGGTAAATAAATTGAAAATAGAATAAAAATGTTCAATGAGTGCACATGAATAAATCCTGGCTGGTATATATCGTTTTAAATAGTAGTTAATGGATAGTGTAAAAATACATAGTGGTTTATAATGATAAATATCAGCAACCAAGAATCATGATCACTTAAAGAAAGATGAGAGAAGGAGGGCAATACATATAAAATACGATATGATACCATAACCAAATATAATAGGATAGAATAATAGCAGGATATAATAAGGGTAAATATTTGAATAATTCCATTATTAATAATAATAATATAATAAAATAATAATAGTATAATAAAAATAACAACAATAATAATATAAAGACATATATTGTATCATATTCTATTCATTATTCATTTGGCTCTCACCTCATGATAGAAATTATATAAGAACAACAAAATAAGATAGACAACAAGATAAATTTATCATATCATATTTGCTTAACAAACACATAATATGATAGTTTATTTTATCTTATCATTCTCATCATATTCTTATCTTTCCATGTAAGAGACCTAAATAGTTATATTATTGAATTGAGTTACTTTTATACAAGAGCAATTAACTGAAAAGATATCTAAGTTGAGTCAGCAATGTGTCATGCATTATACATTAGTCAACCACTAAAGCAAAAGAAGAAAACAAATAAATATCATGTGATTTTAGTGAGAGTATGCATAGATAATACCTGAGATTTGACCAGCAAAAAAATAATCTATTGATTCAATAAAATTTTGACTGTTTTGAACATATCAATATTAATTATTAAATTTTTTTTATTTTCATAATTTTATTTTCCTAACGAGTTACTAAACAAACATGTAAATTAACAAGAGGAAGAAATAGGAATGAGATGCAAAAAGTCTTGATTATAGTTTGGCTCCAACAAGATTTTGTTGGCTCATGGAAATTGGGAAATGATCCGGGAACACTCCCACTAGAAACTATACGGATCAACCCCTCCTCTTGCATTATTGCGCCAAAGATTGACCTCCGTGGAAAGGATGATTCATTCGGATCGACATGAGAGTCCAACCACATTGCATTGCCAGAACCCATGTTGTATATTTGAAAAAGGTTTACCTCCTTGCTTCTCTCATGTTACAATCCTCTTACCGCTGAGCTCTCTTTCTTCTCGGTCCATAGAAACAAAATGTAAGACTGATGTAAATACTAGTTTGTCAAAGCTTGGTGATCCTCGTAACTTCTATAAGACTCTATGTATATTACTCTTTTTTTTAGTCCTTCTATGTGAGCTCCCTTTCTTCTCGGTCCACAGAAACAAAATGTAAGACTGATGTAAATACTAGTTTGTCAAAGCTCGGTGATCCTCGTAACTTCTATAAGACTTTGTGTATATTACTCTTTTTTTTTTAGTCCTTCTATGTATATTACTTGAGTAGTCACTTTTTTTTTTTGTCTGGGGAGGGGGGAGGCAGGGCTTGAACCCTGCTATTCTATGTGACCCCAAATGCTCTTAACCACTTGAGCTAAGGAAGGGGTCTATTTGAGTGGTCACTTAAGAGCATCTCATGACTCCTGGATTTGAACCTTTTCTCACCTGAGCCCATTAAGCGTATCAGTTGTTGAATTAATGATTGAAGTGTTGACACTATTTGAGGCATATACATTATTATTAGAAGTGATTAGAGACTATTGAAGAAGAGACATCAGCTATTGGTATTGTTCTTAGCTTATTCCAACCCTTGGATTCAGTATCCTCCTTGCCATTACTTGCAACCTCTTATGATGTTCCTGGATTCACCTCCGTCAAGTTTGCCGATCATGTATTTTTCTGCCTGGTCTTATAGCCTTGTGGAAAACCAAGGATATGGAAGCATGTGCCCACTGTATGATTATCTCTACCATAAGTGGTAGTGTTCAACGCCAAATTTCCATTATCAACAGAGTTGCTAAGAAGTGGACTACCAAACTCACACTCAAGTTGCACCACTAGTGAAAATGCTCGTTTCATGGTAGGCATGGGATCCATAAGCATAATTTGTCATCGGGCCTGCATGTATTGTTCATTTATACCTCTTTAAAACCTTACTACATATATCTCCCAATAATTCCTCATCATATTGACTGCACCACATGTACAATGGATCTCATAAGTGCACTATGGCAAAGGTTCAAACACCTCGAGTCCTCTCAAAGGATTTTCAATTCGGTAATTATTTCAGTCTCATGGCTCTCTCAAAGGATATTCAAGTTCTGGTTGCAGAAGTGTACCATTGACAAATCGAAGTTTTTTTTATATATAAAAGAGCATTTATCATGGATCTCAGCTATCAATGATAATTTTTTTTCTATGAGAAGTGCATATTGTGGAATTGACACCATGGGAGGATTTTTGCTTGCATAGATGTAGTAAAATACTTGTCGGATTTGTCATGTGATCCATCAAAACATTACAGGTCATGTTCGAAGTCGTGAACAGAATCAAGAGAAGAAGCTGAACAAAGAAAGAAAGAACGAGAAGCAACGAGAAGGTGAGAAGTGTGTACCAGAGTTCTATGTAAAGCTTTGATACCCTATTAGCAACCAAAAATCCATGAACACAGAGAAAGATGAGAGAAAGTGTACAACAGGCTTTAGAGAGTTTTACATGAATTGAAAAATCATCAAGTGGGTATATTATTGACACTGGGTTAGCTTAAATACAATAGCAAATGAACTGAAAAATATCTAAACTGAGTCAACAATGTGTCATGAAATAATTGTTTATAATATTTCCTGTACAAGATTTTTTTAAAAAAATATAATAAGGTATAGTATCACGTGGTTTCCATCACATATCATGTGATAAAGGTATTTCCTACATGGAAAGTCACTATTCTGAAGAACCTGGTAGCTCATGATTCATGAATCATGTGCCTTACATCATTCGTCTAGCTCACCCATTGTCGGGGATGATACTCGAGATACAACCTAAGCCCAGTTGTTGGAATAGCATCTTGGTTTTAATGACTTATTTTTCTCTTTCCCGTCACTATGTGAACGAATATTTTCAAGATTTGGTTCTATGCTGCTTTAGTCACTCACACCTTGCTCAAAGTTCTATGAACTTTAAGAATTTAAACCCGGTAAAGGGGTATTTTAAAGGAAAATAAAAGCTGACAAAAACAAAGGAAATTAAAAACAATACGGCTAAATTACCCACAACCTCCTAAACTCAAATTTCATTATTTGTAAGTTTGTGCAAATAATGTCCGCACCATTTTTAAAGTGAGTTGATGAAATTGTGAATGGCATGAAAAGAATATTAAATTGTATGGCCAATAAATGAGTCAATAATTCAATATGCTCAATCAACAATGCCAAAAGGTAGACATAACAATGTATTCTAATGCCAATTAGAAGAATACATAACTTAAAATCTTGGGATCCAAATAATCACCTTGTTGTAGTAAGTCTGTCAAAGGTTACTAAGAAAAAGAAGTAAAAACAAAGGATGGCATAATATACACAACTTAAGATAAGGAATACTTTGTAAGTATCGTTTGGCTTTGTATTGGACAAAAAAATAAGATAATGAATACTGCATATGCATGAGGGAAAAACATGTGTAAACAAACTTGAAGGAATGGAACCAGAAATTTTGCTAAAAGGGGGGAAATATTAATCACATTATAAAAAACTAATTAGTAATATGTTAAATGCACGAAATTTTTCTTCTATATATTTTTATTTTATACGTATAGAAATTATGAAAAGTTATAATATTAAAGTCTGTAGTTTATTTTATTATAATTTAAAAGAAACTTGGTTGAACAACTATGATAGTTCAACCCCCCACAACTCAACTTGATGCATATGGATACGTCTTCTCAATCTTGTCTTTTTAAGAATTGGTCACTTGGTCAGAAAAATTAAAAGTTTAATACCATCCATACTGAGGACCAATTCAGTTGAAAGTTCAGGTGGAGGGCGTGGAGGTTCATCAATGTCTTTATTATACCCAACAGTTTCTACTTGGAAAATCAATCAAGTAATCAGCAAGTAGAAAGAGTATTTTCATAAGTAGTTCAAGCACACCAAAAGGTACATAGCAAGCCATAGTGAACTAGCACTAAGGAATCAGGCAAAAATCTCTCAACCTCGGTTAGAGAGCGGTGCAATAAAAATTCATCAGTAGAATGGAAACGGTATTATCAGAGAAGAAATTCATCAGATTTGGATGGACAATAATTGCAGTGCCCCAGAGAGAAGCTTTTAACCCGAAATAGACCCCCCGCCCTAGCAACAATCTTTTTGTTTCCTTTGCAATGCCAAAGGCACAAACTTCATGTTACCAAAATATATTTCTAGTTTGCTACAGAAAAGATTGACCTACAAAAGCAATACATTTACGATAAAGACGAGAAATCTAATAGATGATCCCCACCCCATAAGTGAAAATACTTCACTTACAATAGTAGTCGTCAGAGCATGACCATAAAGTATATTTTGAGCACATAAAAAGAAACCTCAATAACGTGAGTTATCAAACACCCATGGCTCGTGCATAAACAGCTCCCTGCCATTCATCTGAACTGTTCCAGCTGCAATATCTTCTGCACGTTTCTGGGATATTTCAGCTTTTCTAGCTGATGCAGCAGCATCCTGAAAAAGGAGTACATATACTGTAAAGGTTATATAGGATCATTTGGCCCCTGCAATAGAACAAAGTTTCTCACGAGCAACTAACTTGAAAGTGCTTCAATCCATTTGACTGACATAATGTGGTAAACCGTGGTTCAAGATGGTAAAAAGTGATTTGATCCAATAAAATGATGTGGACGATTTTGTGAAATATGGTTTAAATGAACGTAAGCACCATTTCATTGAAGCAATTATTTCTTGCTTCCACCACAGTGATAGAGAATTAATCATGATAAAGATAATTTACGTTTTGGTGATTATGTAAACAGTTTTATAAAGAGCATCCAAACATCATTTTCTATAAAAAAATCACTTTTCTGATGTCTATTATCCAAACAAAAATCACATTACTTTAAAATTAATTTTACAAAATCAGGTTGGTCAATCTAAAATCAGTTCTATCACGACAAACCAGACGCACACTGAATCCTTTGGCTAGGAAGTTCAATAAACTATCATCCCTAGTAATAAATGGCTAAGCCATTTAATTAATCAATTCTGATTTCAATGCAACAATCCCCCCCCCCCCCCCCTGAAAAATTACATAGTAAATTCTCAATTTAGTCCACGAACGAAGCTGTAAGCATCAATCACTTTAGTATTTCACATTTTAAAAAATACACTTTAGTCCTTGACTTCATAAGTCATTCATTTTAGTCTTTTTTCACTCATTTTTCTATTGTTGTATTATATTAAAAACAATTATTTTACAAAGTCGGGAAATAAAGTAATGAGTTTACAAAGTCAATGACTAAAGTGATGGATACTTACGGTTTGAGGAACTAAAACGAGGGTTAACTCAAAAGGTTATGGAATAAATTGAACTGTTATTGCTGGAGGCCCGTCAGTCTGTCACTTATGCATTGAATCCCCCTTTATTCTCAGTTCTTTGATTTAATGTTTTCTTCTCATAGGTAATCAGCAAATTTAACCACTTAGTATAGAAAACAATCTCTCATTAGCATCCTTCTACTTTTGAGGGAGACAAATAACTACGTCAACAGGTAGAAAGTCTAAAATCAAAGGCAAGGCCCATCATATCACAGAACAATCTAATCTAGGAAGCTATAAGAACCACCAACATATTTAATTAGTGCATGAGTTCAAGATAAGACTAAAAAGTTCTCTTTTATTCTTGCTAGACAACAATACAATGACCAATGAGTTTTAGATAAAGTTAACAACCTCGGTTGGGATTGTAGGAGTCCGGGTTTTATCCTTATTAAACACACTTTTGGTGAGAGACGAAGAAACGTGACAATTACCTTGAATTATATTCAGGATACCTCTCATTCCAAAAAAAAAACAACAATGTTTTGACCACCATAGATCATGCTGTTGAAGTCTTAATCGTGAAAACTACCCTATACCTCCATTTTATCAGAGAAAGTAACATACAAGATCAAAAGCTCTTTATTTAATTCTGAACTAAATTACAACCATAACACTGTAAAACTATTTTTTAAATAATATATAGTTTTTTTTTTAGATGAAAGACAGAGTATCCATGGTTGATCACTGTGACTCATTACTTCAGAAGTTTATAGACACCTGAATGACTGGATAGATGACTTAGAATTTTAACGTTGTTCCTTACCCAAGATATCCATCAACACTTGGTTAAGGGAGGATGACCCCTTTCTACTCAGCCGTGTTATAAGTATAACCACAATTAGTTAAATTATTGGACAAAAGTACAAAATTTCACAAATTAAAAAAAAAGAAGAACTTAGAATTATTGCAGAATCATATAACAACGAACATATTGTTAAAAGACACACGTCAGAAAACAGAATCGGAAACGCAAGAGAGAAAGAAACAAAAACCGAAGTATGAAATTGGGAAAGTGAGAGATGAAGAGACCTTCTGACGCTTCCACGAGAGGAACTGTTCCGGTGTAAGAGTGGGCCTTGGCCTCTCTTCTTCGAGTTTTTCGTGCAATTCAGTTTCAGCTCCCATCGTTTCGTTATCCACGAAACCTCCGGATACTCTGAGGAGGAGCCCCTACAATGCCCTCAACGATGTGTCGTTTACACGTTGGTTTACGCAAAAGTATTTTACGCAAAAAAGTTCTAATTGGATAAAAGAATTTAGAATCATTAGGATTTTGTCATGAAATTGTATAGAGATTAAAAGTAAAAAAAACAAATTTGTTGAAAATGTACGGATATTACTTATAAATTATTACAAGCAGGTAAGTATTAATGATATTTCTAAATATATTGTTTTTAGTCTTTGACCTTTGATAAAAAAACTTTGCACATAAACTCTTATAATTATACCAAAATAACAAGCAGCCTTAAATTTTTATTTTTAATTAAGATTTTGTTCATATAAAAATTTTACAGTTCAATTTGTCTTAAACAAAAAAATTCTTAGTATTTAATTTTTGATCAGGTGTTCATATCGGCTTCCCAAAAGTAGGTGACATCGGAGGAGTAACAATCTGTGCAAAAAGCAAGAGCGAGGTCGTCATGACGACCGATATGGCTCAAAGTTGAACATCGATCAGAAAAGCTGCCACCATCCTAGAGTCAAAAGCAAGTGGCCAACTTGCATCTGAGCAGAGGCAGCAGATCTGACAGGGGTCAAATCACTAGTTGTACCACATGAAATGCTATAAATAAGGAGCATTCATTAACAAGAAGGAAGGTTATTCTTAATAATTCTAGTCTGATCATTCTTTATTACTCCGTTATAATAGAACAATGACTTAAGCATCAAAGTGTTTTTTTATAGATACAACCTCAGTTAGTCCAATCCACTCTGGTTTGAGCTATCCAAGCATTGAGCAGAAGGGCACAATGTTCTCATTGAACCTATGTTAAATAATACCAGACTCCCATTGAACCGCTCTAATATTTGAGTGGTAGCAAAGTTTGACACCAATTACGAGGGGACTTCTTTACCCCCCCTGCACACACCGGCTTGATCAATTTTTAACAAAAGCTAAATGTTAGTGTTTATTTTGAGTCCTTATTGCTCATTCAAAGTCAAACTTAAAAAAGGGGTTGAATAAATCTTTCACTCTTTTTGCGCGGAACTTAAAAACTTTTTGAGCGTAAAGCTACCAGACTTTATAAAATCAAGGATAGAGATTGAACACAAAGAATTTATACTAATTTACTTCCAACTCAGAAGCTACGTCCAGTCCCTTCAAACTTGAATGATTTCCACGATGTAAAAACACTTTTTACACAACAACATAGACCGTGCCACAAGTATTGTTGACTTCAGCCACTCTTGGCCTAAACCCAAGTATTGTTTCAACAAGCCACACACAGATCAATCCCAAGTATTCTTTTAAAAGTCTCTTCAGGGCAAACAATTGTTTCCCAACAGAAACTAAGACTAGCAACACACTAGACTTTTATACAAATAAGGATTTGAAAGAGAATTTATGTTTGTGTTTCTGATGACTTAGTGCATTCAAAAGGTACAAGATAAAGAATTGATACACAAAGTATGAAAGACAAAGACTAAGGTTTGCTAGGAGCTGAACAACAAAGAAAGTCTTTGCTTTAGAGAAGAAAGCTAAGACTGATTCTCAGAGTCGTTAACTTCTTCAAGTTTTGAGATCCCTTCATATATATAGGCCTTTGAGATAGTCGTTGTGCTTTTTTGTCCATTCTATCTCCTGTAAAATCTGCATCACAAAATCCAGACAAGAAAAACGAGTCTGTCCTTTTATAGAACAGCCCAAGGTTAGTGGTGCCTACAAGATATCTGAGAATCTTCATCACTGTAGGCAGATGTGATTCCTTAGGGTTTACTTGATATCTTGCACAAATGAAAATACTAAACATTATATCAGGTTTACTGGATGTTAAGTACAAAAGTGAACTAATCATTTCTCTGTACAAGGTTTGATCCACTGATGTACTAGACTCATCTTTACTGATTATGTAACTTAGATGCATAGGAGTACTCATTGGCTTGGCCTCATCCATTTTAGACTTTTTAAGCAACTCCTTGGTGTACTTCTGTTAATGGATAAAAATACCATTATCAGTCTGTTTGATTTGCAGACCTAGAAAGAATTTGAGCTCTCCTATGATACTTATCTCAAATTCAGCTTGCATCATTTTAGAAAAATCTCATACTATCATCGGTATCACCAAAAACAATGTCATCCATATAAATTTGCATAATTATAAAGTGTCTTTTAAAGCTCTTTCTAAATAAGGTGGTGTCAACCTTGCCTCTTGTAAAACCTTTTGATATTAAAAAGCTACTGAGTCTATCATACCAAGCTCTAGGGGTTTGTTTCAGACCATACAGTACTTTACTAAGTTTGAAGACATGGTTTGGAAAAGATTTATCTTCAAACCCTAGAGGTTGTTTTACGAAGACTTTCTCTTTAATGAAACCATTTAGGAAAACACTTTTAACATCCATTTGATATAATTTAATTCCCTTAAAAGCATCAAAGGCAAGAAGAATCCTTATAGCCTCAAGTCTGGCTACAAGGGCAAAAGTTTTAGTGAAATCAATACCTTTTTGCTGATTATAGCCTTGTGCTACAAGTCTGGCTTTGTTTCTGAAAACTTTTCCATGCTCATCAAGCTTATTTTTGTAGACCCACTTGGTTCCAATTATGCCTTTGTTCTTGGGTCTTGGGACAAAGGTCCAGACTTTATTTCTTTTAAATTGGTTCAACTCTTCTTTCATGGCAATGATCTAGGCTGTATCTTCCAAAGCTTCTGCCACAGACTTAGGTTTTAATTTTGAGACAAGAGCTATGGTTGATTGGTTGAGAAGTTTGGTTCTGGCCCTAATTCCATCAGCTTGATCTCCAATGATGACGCTTGAAGGATGATATGCCTTGAGCTTCCAATCCCTAGGTTTCTCAGGTTCAGACACTGATGGTAGTTATTCAGACTCTTTATTTCCATCTTTTGTTGATTCTAGCTAAGTAGGGTTAGACTCTTATTGTTGAATACCTGCATCATCAATATCTAGATCTGTTAGTTTCTTGTCAGTCTCTTGAAGATCATCAAATCTTATATGCATTGATTCCTCAATGGTTTAAGTTCTTATGTTAAAAACTCTGTAAGATTTTGAGGTGGTTGAGTACCCTATGAATATCCCTTTATCACATTTAGAATCAAATTTTCCAAGATGATCCTTTGTGTTGAGGATATAACATATGCATCTGAAGGGGTGAAAATATGATATGTTGGGTCTTCTTCTCTTCCATAATTCATAGGGAGTCTTGTTCAGTATTGGTCTGATAAGGATCCTATTTTAAATATAACAAGAAGTGCTCACAGCCTCTGCCCAGAAATATTTTGGAAGATTATTTTCATAAAGCATTGTTCTGGCCATTTCTTACAGAAGTCTGTTTTTCCTTTCCACAACACCATTCTGTTGAGGTGTTCTTGGAGAAAAAAAACTATAAATTATGCCAGACTCATTGAAAATTTTTTCAAAAACTTCATTTTCAAATTCTCTACCATGATCACTTTTTATTGTACCAACACACAATTTTTTCTCATTCTGGATTTTCTTATAGAAAATCTTAAATCTTTCACCAAATCGTCTTTGTGGGCTAGGAAGTATACCCATGTCATTCTTGTGTAATCATCAACAATGACAAATCCATACTTCTTTCTTGTCAGAAGTTGTATTTGGGATGAGTTAAACAAATCTAAATGTAACAGTTCTAATGGTCTGGCTGTGGAAACATTTTTGTTTTCAAAAGAGGTTTTATATTGTTTCCCTTTTTGGCATGCTTCACAAGGCAAGGAACTGTTAAAAGAGATTTTTGGCAGTCCCTTAACTAAGACTTTTCTATAAAGTTTTGAAATATGTTTTAGACTTACATGCCCATGCTTCTTATGCCAAATCCATCTTTCTTTAGAGTTTGAAAACAAACATGTTACATTTTGATCATTCAACTCACTTAGATTAACCTTGTAAAGGTTGTTGTGTCTGTTTGTAGAGAAGAGTATAGTTCCATCATTATTGATGATAATACACTTTTCTTTATCAAAAGAGACCTTATACCCGCTGTTACAAAATTGACTTATGCTAAGCGGGTTATGTCTCAAACCTTCCACAAGATAAACATTCTCAATAATAAGGGAAGGGATTTTACCTACTCTACCAATACCGATGATGCTTCCGGTCTGGTTACCTCCAAAGGTGACTGTTCCACCTTTAAACCATTCTAGGTCTAGGAATATAGACCTTCTTCCTGTCATATAATGCAAGCATCCACTATTTAGATACTAGTGCTGATTCTTTATCTTTGTCTTTAAGCATATCTTCAATAGGAATAATTAATGATTTTGGTACCCAGATCCTTTTGGGTCCTGTATAGTTAGCAAGCTTTGCATTTCTTTTCTTTCTTTTCTGACAATCATTAATGACATAACCATACCTCTTACGATAGTTACATTTTATATCACTACCACGAAAAACAGCTTTTAGGGCCTTTTTTTTGGGCTTTTAGATGCTTTTATGCGTCCGCTGTAGTAGAGTACCACATCTACTACAGCGCTGTAAAAGTGCTTTAGTATGGTCTATTTTTTAAAGCGCTTTTTTAAATTATGTGTTTTAGAAAGGTTATTTTTTACAGGGCTTATTTTAGTGACTTGTTTTAGAAAGCTGACATTTTAAAGCGCTTCTCACTATTAAGTGCTTTAGAAGATACTATAATTTACAATGCCTGTTTTGAATAAGCGTTTCAGAATAGTATTTTCATTTAACATCACCCGCTCCAATTAAGCGCTTTAATAGGGTATTTTTAATATATTTTAGGTCCTGTTTCAATTAGTATATATTTTACACGTCCTGTTTGAATTAGTATATATTTTACGATTGCATTGCATGTAAGAAAAATATATTTAAATAATATTTCCTTCCATATATTTGAAAGAGGTTGTATTCAAAAACTTTAATTCAAACACCACAAAAATATATAACCAATAACTAACTACGTTATACCTGAATAGATAGAAGTCATGTAAAACTTAGTTAAGTCACTTGGAAGGGTCAAAATACATATTCAAATAAAGTTTTTAACAATGTATCTAGATAACTCTTCTTTGACCTCCATTAATTAAGAATGAGTGTAGGTAGCACATCTATACTCGGGGAAGAACTGCAATAACATCAAATGAAGAATAAATTAAAGTGAAATTAAATTGGGCTTTTCAAATCAAGAAATAACAATAAATATAATTTACACATTATTCATACCGTTATGGGAATTACCAGCTGGTTGGCTAAAATGATCTCTTTCATAAATCTCATTATATAGTAGCCACAGTCAATATCATTCAATTGACGAGGACACTGTTAAAATAATTAAAATTAATAAAAGGATGAGAGTTGTTTCCTAAATAATATATACAAGATTGCTTAATTAGAAATACCTCTACAGATATCCAATTAACTACAGTTAACTTGAATTTTGGCAACCTAACGCCGGTATTTGCTCGAGAAATTTGCAAAGCTCTTACAATGAAAAAAACTTGTATAAGTAAATGTTTTTAACGATAAAAAAGATGACTGGAAATAAATTAACAACATATATTACTGTCTAAACATTGTCTTCATGCTTGGTGTATTTCTTGGATCACCGTGTAAGAAATCTAGATAATATATTGTATCCATTGTAGTAGTGATAACAATCAACACCCAATGTTCCCTGTATAAATAATATTTAATCAATCATCCATTCATAAATATTAATCCTAAACAAAGCATAAGAGAAATTAATTTAATCAAAAGTCATTTACCCCACATTATAGGGTGCTAAGAATAACTTATCCTTCTCTTTGAACTTTCCAAGCACATCAGCAACATATTGGGCACATCCATTAACTAATGAAGATGTAAGATGTAGAGATAAAAAAGAGAACCTTCTTGTCTTTTGAGTTGGAAGTAACATCTCAAAATATAAATACCTAAAAAAATATATGCAAAATCAACTATCATTAAAGAGAATCATCCAGAAAAAAAGAGTAGTAAACATAATTAACTAGCATTTGTGAAACCAACAATACCTAATATATGTGCAAATGAGAGAGGCACCTATCCATTCATGATGAAGAAGTTCAGTGATTTGTTGTTTGCTAATATAGTCAACAAATGCCCTACTAAATATGGCTTCCTCCATTTCTATGCGTAATTAAAATTCATTATCCATCTTAGATTGCACATGAATATCAAGATAAGTCATGCATGGGCTATGAGTTGAAATAGCAATCAAAGAAGGCTCTTGAATCACATTGTTTCCTATTTTATTTTTCCCTATTGTCACCGACTCCTTTGAATGAGGTGATACTTTGTACTTCTTTCCTTTG
Source organism: Clitoria ternatea (assembly GCA_037962975.1). Classification (NCBI taxonomy): domain Eukaryota; kingdom Viridiplantae; phylum Streptophyta; class Magnoliopsida; order Fabales; family Fabaceae; genus Clitoria; species Clitoria ternatea. Next base: position 56,042,395 of record CM075671.1, read on the forward strand.
GATTGCACAGATGCTTAAGAAAGTCAAGCAAGCAAACAACATGTAAAGAATATTATAACATATCAAATATACTAATTAAATTTAATATACCAACATTTAAAGAATGTAGGAATCTAGTGAAACATAAAGAATTATTGAGTTATGTATACATTAGTTTTCACAACAAATTTTGGAAAGAAAGTAAAGTTGTTCTAACGTCTAACCTTTCAAACGGATACATCCAATGATATTGCACGGGACCACTAACCCTAGCCTCGTATGGTAGATGAATCGGTAGGTGCTCTATAGAATCAAAAAAACTAGGGGGAAAATCTGCTCCAGCTTACAAATCAACACTGGAATTCTTTCCTCCATCCTTGCAAAAGTCTCTTCTATTAAGATTGTTGTTGTCAACTCTTTAAAAAAATGACTCAACTCGGTTTCCAGATGGGTTTCGGTAAGGCATGAAATGCGTATGATAGTAGTCGTTGCATAAACACGTGACAATCATGACTTTTCATGTCGAACAATTTACCCTCTTTCAGGTTGACACATCTACTAAAATTCAAAGCAAATCCGTCAGGTATGGTCAACCTATTCTCCCACACATAGACAACCATATTTAAGGTGCTTGAGTTGAAAGAGAAGCAGTTTAATGGACATGTAGAGGAGCTTGAGTTAAAAGAAGAGGATTAAGAAGGCAAAGTGAATGAGCTTGAATTGAAAAAAAAAGCATTGTGAAGTACAGATGAGTAAGCTTCAGTCCATTGAGAAATAATAACAGAACAATAACACAAAGCTATATACATGGAACTAAAGTAAAAGGAAAAACTATAGACATTGAAAACCGACTTATGGACCAATATTTAACCCCAAACGAGTTAAAGCTGGTTTTAAACCCCAAACCAGTTGTGAACTCCAAACCCAATTCTAAACCAGTTTTAAACCTAAAAACTAGTTTTGAACCGTAAACCAAATTAAAGTACATAATATGTTGTCCCAACCCAGTTTCCTACTGAAATGAGATTCTCAATTAAGTGCAAAAGATTAATTTGAATGATATATTGTGCCTGATAATGATATAAATACACTAATAACTTGATATATGGTTTTGTATTTATGGTCTCATCATATAAATTTTAACAACTAACTCAACATGTTACCTATTAACATAGTACAAACCCTCTTCTTAAATATGAATCTCTAGTTCCTAAACCATTATTTTGTTTACATTCAGATTAGTGATTACTAATTTATTAATAAAATAATTAGAACTATCACATCTACTCTAAATTAATATCTCTCTTGCATGTAAAATGTTGATGCCAACTATCATTTCTATTGGAATGTTACACAAAATCTGATGAGTTTGGGGGTTTTCATAGTCACAACAAAGTACAATTGGGCCTTCCAAGAACAGGTTTACTTAACAGGGATTCCAAGTTCAATTGAACTAATGAAATTAGATTATTCCCTATTTATATATCGATAATAAATAAGGTGCAGAAAAACATTTGACGAACCATACTTTATGATGGTTTATTTAATAAAAAGATTTTTAAAAAAAGAGCCTTGAAAAACTAGTCAAAAGAACTCTTTGCACTACATGTGTGAAATAATGTAGAGGAAACTTGACATTCCACTAAAATATGACAAAGTAAAAAAGGACTGGAGCTTCAAAGCTCATTTTTATTCAAATGTAAGACTTAATCAAATATAAAATATAAACAAGAATGCTTTCTTATCATGCTTCAGTATCTCACTCCAACAATTAACAATCTTAACATATTTATGAAACTAACGGGTGGAAAAGAAAACTACTTTAGAAATCAACAAATGATAAAGAGTTCTGTTGAGTACAAGAAAAGAATTAGAAAGGTTTTATATCGATGAGTGATTAGAAATGGTTTAAAAATATATACAGAACAACGCCATTAAGTTTTGTCTTGGAAATTGTTTAAAAATATAAACAGAACAAAGCCATTAAGAATTGGAAATGTTTAGATCTATGAGTGATTGCATAAACTGTTAAATTGACCTAAGTAAGTTCTGTCTTGCTTCAAGGACTAGGTCAACTCATATATGATACAAATGAATCTGAAGAATCAAATGACTTAATTTACTGTTCTTTATAATTGAATAATACACTATATAAAAGTGATGAGAAGATTCACAAATGATTTCTGGGCCCAGATTTGGTGCACCATTATTGGATTATACCAAGCTAATAAATGAGAGGAGACAAACTTAACTGAAAAAGGAAAAAGTTAGGATCCTAGAATTATTAAAATTATTATCTGATGTAGAAATCAATAACTTGATACTCTAATCAGAATTGTCCATAATCTTCATTCCATAATTGAAACAGGCCATAATCTTCATATCCTCTGAAGATAGGAGTAGATGTTGATCAATCCCAGCTTGGAATGTAAGTTTTTAAAAGTGAAAAGCCTTTGTGAATCTATTAACAATTTGAAGGGTTGAAGGAAAGAAGTGTACTTATTGTTGATGTTTCTTCAATATTTTCCTTCCACATGCTTTATTTTGTCATAATTTGGAAGTTCTTGTCTGCTGTAGCTGTTCCAAAGGTTAATAAAGACATTCATGTACCTACCTAACAACTTAAGCTTTTGGGATAGTTGGTTCATGGAAATAGGTTAAGGATGGATCTGTTATTAGGTTAGTTGTCAAAACTGAATTGGGGTCCAAAATTATGGGAATCTTGATGAATTCTTTAAGTGAGATATGTTGTTACGAGGACAACTTCTCCCCAACAGCAATTGGGTAGACTGGTTATAAAATTGAAGACATGGGGAACTTGAGAAGATGGTGGTTTTTCTTTCATACTTTTTCATATCAATGTAAGAGTGTTGGACAATCCCATTCTCATTCTAGTAATCTCCATGAACAAAATTGAAGTATATAGCATTATAGTCAATTAAAAATGTGGATGTTAGATTGGAATTGATTCCAGATCACTGAGTGAAATTTATGGAATTGTTCATCTTATAGGGGGACTAAGCTCATGAACCATAATATAAAACTATGGATGGGTGTAACTATAATCTAGCAGAGACTAAGAGGAGACTTATATTCCTGAATTAATTAGGTTTTATGTTTGGGAGGTAGAAGCAATATGCTTGCTATGATGATTGTTGGAGAGATGTAACTGTAATCTAGTCCTCTCCTCTCAACCACTAAGCCGCAATGAACCAAAGCAGAGTTCAACCTCAATACCCTCCCTACCCAACCACACTAAATAACAACCATGCCTCACCTCTATGCCTTGATCGCAACCAAACCACAACACTATCCCTTCACCAACAGTAACCCTCCACCTGAAACACCAACCATAACCCTCTCCCTCTCCCATCCTATGACCACCATCAAACCATGACTATTTTATACTTCCTTCTCTAATTTTCTTTTGCCACCGTAAACCACCACCAAACAACCACCATAAACCACTTTCACTTTCTAACTTCATCAATCCACAAATGCAAAATACAGAGAAAAGAACAAAAAATCAGAGAAAACCATAGTTCTGAGATTATGAGTGCACTTTGAAAGCGCCACATAGAACACACACCACACAACAATTAATATACAATTAATATATTTTAGTTTGGGTTTATGAATGCACCTTGAAAGAGCCACTAAAATCAGAGAGCATGGGTGGGATATGAGGAGGATGACGGAGGCGAGGCCGCTCGGCTACGAGATCGACCGTGAGAGGGCTAGAGTCTATGAGAGACTCAGGGAAGACAGTGAGCCACCGAGAGATGAGAGAGATTCCACCAAAGATGAGAGAGATTATAGATGAAGAGGGGGAAGAGAGGGGAAGAGGGAGGAAGAGGGAGGAAGAGGGAGGAATAACTTAGAGCAACTGATTTGGAAGGAAGGGGGCTTTGGAAAAAGATTAAAAGATTTAACAACAGTGCAAAATCCGTCGCTAATCTGTCACTGGCTTTAAAAGGTGGACACATGCCAGAACTAGCGACGCTACACACCATCGCTATCCTGAATAACCTAGCGACGATGAACAGCTCTATCACTGAATTAACCAACAATAGCAACCCAATATGGTTATCGCTACGTTGAACCTCAGATTTTAGAGTTACAACAAAGCCAACAACGACTAGAAGCCCGTCACTATAATTAACAAGTATAGCGACGACATAGACTCTGTCACTACAAAAAATAGAGGGAATCCAACAAAATGGATGGAGGGAACAAAAAATAAAAAAGATGCATTGAACAACCTAGTGACGACGACATCTTGCCCATCGCTAAAGTGGGCGCCAACAAAAAATTTAAAGGGAAGTCAAAAAGTTGGAGGAGGGGAAATAGAGTGACAAATGTCAGCGACGGAGATAGCGACAGGGTTTTGCAAATATTAGCGACGAGTTTGTATTGGTTGCTGATAACTAATTTTCTTTTGAATGGCCCTTTTAATATTTCGGTCGCTAATACGGTCGGTGACGTCGGTTGCTAACTTTAAGTAGCTATCAAATACTTTTTTAGTAGTGGATAGCGACTTCTCATAAACCTTTGTGATGTCCATATAGCGACAGCGTGGTGATGGATGAATATTAATGACGGAACACACTTGTTGCTAAGTTGTGCGCCAACAAAAATGCTTGGAGGGAAACCAAAAAATAAAGGGAGGTCAAATATAGCGACAACGTTAGTGACGACATAACTACAACGATGAAGTTAGCGATGGGGTTCTTTTGGTCGCTAATGTGGTAACTAATTTTATTTTTAAGGTCCCTTTTTCTGTTGTGGTCGCTAATTAGCGACGGGTGTGGGGATTACTAATTGAAGATATCAGGGGTTTTTTAGTAGTGTTACATTCTATCAATAAAAGTTATAAATTTTCTTTCTAAATAGGTTAATTACAATTTGGAATACCATATTGACTAATAAATCAATTAAAATAATAATAATAATAATAATAATAATAATAAATTAATAATCATAATTTAATAATTTTTTATATGTATATAAACTTTTTATTAAATAAATAGATATTTAGTAAATATCTAATAAGAGGTATATAAATCATTTTGTGGATAATATATATATTATTAATAAAATCATCAATATATAATTAAATAAATATTAAAAATATTTAATTATATATTTAATTTAATATATTAATATTTATTATATATTAAATAAAGATTACTTATCAAAAATGTACTTAGGATTTAAACAATCAATATTTTTAAAAATAATAATATTTAATTCATTTATTAAACATATTAGACTTAGATGGTAAAAGTTTTGAATTACTATAGGGATGTTATTATTTTTGCATTGTATTATATAAACTGATTGACTAAAATTTTTTGATTTAGTAACAAGATATACAATACTTTAATCCTTACTAAAATTAATTTATTTGAATTATATTATTTTGTATAGAAAATTATTATTATTATTATCATCATAAAATCATCATTGATATGAAGAAAATCTGGGCATATTGAAGAAACTCATGCCACCAACACCAACGCCTCACTTCAAGGGTCCTCTCAGACCTTATCAGCTCTCTAAAGCTAGTCTGAAAAGCATCTTGACTGCTCCCAATCCAACTAAAGCTCATGCTAATGCCCTTTCGTCTCACCATTTTTGGACCATCAAAGAAGAAGGCTCTGGTTCTCATGCCTCTTGGCAACTCTTTCCACATCATCCTACTATCATTTTTTTTTCACTCTCCATCCATCATTATCCACCAGACTCGTTACTTCATCCTTGTTTCCTCAACAACTTCTCTCCTTATTAACTCTAATCCTAATTTTGTTTTATCTCTTGTGGTCTATTCTCATTGGTCTTCCTGCTCTTTCCTCTTTGTGATGCTCTGTCTTTTGTTTATATCAAAAGGGGGAGACATTTAGAAGTTTTATGCAGGGTTGTTAACATATCTTAGTTAACAAGTTTTTTTTAGAAGTCTTATGTCTTCAGCCCTTTTGTAATGATTTTCCATGCTTAATGAAATGGTGTTTTGTTCTAAAAATTTACTTTAATGCTTTAATTGATATATGCATGATGTTTTGTTATGCTCTATTTCTCTGATAACAAACAAGTCTGATCATATAAAATTTATTAATGATTAAAGACTAAAATAGGCTTTGTTTAGTAGTCTAATGAAATCTGATTTGATTTAGCCTCTGTATGATATTTGCTCTTGTTTTTAGAACTCATTCTGTTTATTACTCTGATTATGGAATTCTTTTAATTTGATTATATAATGTTCTAACTATGGACTTCATAAAAAAACTTGATGTTTACTGAACCAGACCTCAGATTTTGTTTTATCTTCAGACCTCAGATTTGTTAATAACATTCATTAAGAACCCATTGGAAAATAAAGTCTGTATATCAAGGAACTAATTTTATGTATTCAAGTATTTCAGGATAAATAATACTCAGGCTATAAAACAAAAGGGGAGCCTTTGTGCTCAAAATCTAAATTCCAGCATTTGGATGATGTCCAAGAGTCTAATAGAAGAAGCTTATCTTACCCAATCAAACTTATAGAGCATCAGAAGAAAAATGTTGCCTTTAAGGATTCAATTGCAACGTTTTTAATTCTATTTGCATATTGAATTGGGTTCTATGCTCTTATCAAATATGTGTGCTTATCATCAAAGAAGGTAAGAGATAAACAAAGCTCAGTAGCTAAAGTCAGCATACTTAACTCTACGCATGAACAGAAAAAGCTGAACTAAAGTCAACATGTGTGTCAACTCGAATTTAGAAGATTACAACATTGACTTCTACTCTTTGTATCAATCAAATAAAGCAAATAAATAACTTTATTTGTTGAAGAAACAAAAGAGACTATTTTCATGCAAGCACTGTCAAATCCTACTACCAGACTCTTGAACCCTTCTTTGATTATCAAAGGTCTTGTAATGAAAGCTCAAGGAAAACACCTTCATAGGATTTCCAACGTCTATATCTCCTTTGAAGGATCAACAACGGTCAAATTCCAACACCTATTTATACTACAGAAGATTGAATTATAAAGCAGAGAAACAAAAAAGAAGTTATTGAGAAATCTCTTAAGTCAAATTCTTCTTCTTTATAATCCATTCAATCTTTTTAGACAGAGGTCTTTCTTACTCGTTCTGCCTCTAGCAGACCTTGGTCTTGTGTCATTTATATCTTAATGTTTAATCTCTCAATTGTATATTTGTCATAAACTAAGTTTTGTGAGTTACTTTCCATTTCTTACAAATGATTTGTAAAGTCTAGTGTGTTGCTAGCATTTATGAGTGTGGGAAACACTTTGTGGCTAAAGAGGCTTTAGAAAGAATACTTGGGTTGAGCCTGGAGTAGCTTGTTGAAAGAATACTTGGGTTTAAGCAAGGAGTGGCTGAAGTCAAGAATACTTGTGGCACTAGTCTGGGGCTGTTATTATAAAGGGGAATTTACAATAGTGGAAATCCTTCAAGTTAGAAGGGACTGGAAGTAGCTTCTATGTTGATTTCCTTTCTTGCTCTTTAAAAGTTTGCTTTGCAAAGATTGGTTATTTATTTTCTTTGGTTCATTATTCCATGAAAAGAGTCTCTTACTTATTCAACCTCCCGTTCTAAGTCAGACTCTGAACCCTCAATAACTTTAGTGTTGGCAAGAATATAAAAAGCTTAATCAAATTTTGAGGTCATCAAAGTTAATTAATTAGGATTACAAGAATAAGTTTTACATTTAAAATAAAAGGAAAATAAGAGTGAGCCCAATAAAGTTAAAATGAAATAATGAAAAAAAAGTTTAGCTCAAACACAAAATCTTTCAGACCAATAACAAGCAAATTCAGTCAATTGCAATTCTTGCCCATGGCTACCATCCTGTTAATGTAATTTCAACCACAGCCAACCATACATACACAACACAACATCACTAATTTATCCACTATAATTCTATAATGTAAAAATCATGATACCATGCATTAATATACCCTAATCAATTCCACAACAGATAACCTGCAATATGCCAAACACTGTATCAAATAAAGTATATATATATATATATATATATATATATATATATGGTTTCACACCAAAATCAATATTATTCATTAAAGTATACTTATATACATGCATGTGTGTAATTCAAAATTTTAGGTACCATATAATCCTGCCAAAACATCAAAATATTAACACTATAAAACACACACACACACACATACACACATATATATATATACATCACCATCATAGTCACTAAAATAGCCATATCAAACTATAAATAGTTATACGCTACACATCTATATTATGCATCCACTATGGCCCTTTAATGCATTTCCCTCAATCCAGATCATTGGATGAAGTCATCCCTTGACATATTCACTGCAAAATCCACACACTTAGAGGATGAGTACAACTTAAGAAATAAACGATAATTTAACATCCAATAATTTGCATTCAACATTCATCAATTACGTATACATAATCTTTAATCATTAATTTATACTTTCACTCCATACTCATTAAACAAGGATACCATTAAAATACAAGGGGACTATGCAATGATATTTTATAAATCTTGTTTAATTGTGAACCAGGCCATGTAATATAGATCCGTCTTATCAACATAGTGCAAGTGTAAGGATAGCACACTCAGTGAACCATAGCATTGTAAGCGAGGGGGATCCAGGTAACCACACAGTGAACCAAAGCACTATCAATGGTGATACCCAAGGACTACCACTTAACCATTACACCATAATCAGTAGCCTGTAACACAAGATGCCATAGACTACACAATGAACCATAAAAATATAATATGAGAACCTCTTCGACAAACCATAGTTCCAGAAATGCATATGATGGTATGGAATGACGATTCATGCATAAAAATATGAACCATAGCCACAATGAACAGTATAAACATCACATATCAATTCAATCATGAATCAATAGTTCCAAACATGCCACCACTATAAATGAATATTCATAAGTACATAGTTTTTAAGAAAATTAAATAAAGCCCTAGAGGCTAAATTCTTGTTATCCCTCAACTTGCACACGCCTCGTACATATAAAACGTACCTGAAAGTGATCTGTTACTCAATTAGGATCTTGATTAGTTATCCGGTAATAGCAAAGATCCTAAAAATTTATAAAATTCACAATTTTTCATTTCAGCAACCCAACATACACTAGTCATTAATTTCAAGAATTAATCTAAGGTTCTAACATTATTTCAAAAGGATTTAGTTTATCGGAATGTCGTTCGTTCGTCGACAACTTCCTGGTATGCTTCCGATACACCAAATGTCACTCGACCGCCTCCATAATAGCTTTTCAAAAGTTGTTCCCCAACCAATGCATAGAAATTTAGCAGTTGCACACATTGGGAAAGTTATCTTGATGCTGAATATTTTGGGGAACATGCATCCTTACCTTACATCCTCCGAATGGTTTCAAAGTCCAAACCCCACTTCGGTGTACTTCAAAAACATTTGTCCAGTTGCTATCCACATTTATGTAATGTAGATTATGAAATTTTAAACCTCGGGTGTTGGCTTACACTTTTTCATAAAGTGTCAAGGGGAAGGGATATACAATCTTACCTCCTTAATGCCTCAATCGACAAGCCCCAAAGTTTCCCAAGCCCTCATAATCTAAAATGACAGTCACAACCATGCTGCAAAGAAGGAGAAGCATTGGTTCAAGCTTGATTCAAAAGAATCTGAACATAGGAAGAAGAAGAGGGAAAACCAAATTTTGTGAATTGCATGCATATACCTTTAGGGATGAAAATCCTATACCACTGGGAAAATGGCAACATGCAAGCATTATTGGGTAACTCAGGTGATTGAAAGCAATGGAATGAAGAGGAGGAAATAAAACTTTGTTTTGTTCAAGAGAAGTGTTTACACGAGTAACAGGAAGAAAGGTTAAGGAGTTTTCTAGAAATAAAAAAATCTAATAGTAGCACAATTAGGAAATAATATTGGAATAGAATTTTAAAATTTAGAAATTGATTAAACACATTATGAAAATTAGTGTATGGTTTAATCTAGTTTTAGTACTTAATTTAATTCAACTAAAGTTATATTCATTATTTAATTAATAGAGATTTCATATTATTTTTAAAATTTTCCCATAGTTTAAATTTATCATCCTTATTCATAAAAATTTTAAAATTTTAGGATGTTACACTTCACCCCGCCATAAAAGAAATTTCTTCCTTGAATGTTAAACATGGGTATACCTCAATCAAATAACTCTGGGTGATGCTTCCACATAAAATCCCCACGCTTCCAAGTGAATGTAGTGTAACTATCCTGCTGCTATGCTACCTTCACTAATGCGACATCCTTGCTTAAGGCATTTAACTGATCTGTCTATGAGGAGGAAGTGTGATCCTATAAGCTACTAGGCCTATCCTCTCTAAAACCTCATATAGCCCAACAAATCTTAGGCTCAGCTTCCTGCTTTTCAACACTCTATCGACACCTTTGTGTGGTGAGACCTTCAAGAATACAAAGTCACCCACCTGAAACTCAAGTGGTCTATGCTAGTTATCATAATAGTTTTTCTGCCTATCTTGAGCAATCTTCATTTTCTTACGAATCATCTTAATCTGCTCAGAGATCTGCTGAATAATATCATGCCCTAATGCCAAACTCTCACCAATCTCTAACCAATAGATAAGTGTCCTACACTTTTGACCATATAACGCCTCGTATGGAGCCATGCCTATACTGTTATGGTGATTATTGTTGTATATAAACTCAACTAGTGGAAGAAAATCCTCCTAAGAACCACCATGCTTTAAAACACATGCTCTCAACAAGTCTTCTAAGCTCTATAAAGCCCTTCCAGTCTATCCATTAGTCTTTGGGTGGTAAGCAAAACTCAACTTCAATCTGGAACCCAACTCCTGATGTAAACTACCCTAAAACTATGAGGTAAAATACGAATCACGATCAGAAATAATGCTGGAAGGTACACCGTGCAATTTGACAATCTTTTTCATAAACAACCTAGCCAAGCTCTCCAGGGTAGCTTTAGATCTTATGGCAAGAAAATTGGCATACTTAGTTAGTCTATCAACAATCACTTATATAGAATCATTACCAGAATGTGTCCTTGGTAATTCGGATAGAAAATCCATAGAAATGGAATCCCACTTCCACACTAGGATATCAAGAGGCTGTAAAATAGTAGAAGGTTTTCGATGCTCAATCTTGGTCTTCTGACAAACCAAGCAAGATGCAACCAAGTCCACTTCATTACGCTTCAAGCCAGACCACCAGAAATTCTTTCTTAGATCATGGTAAATCTTAGTGGTACCAGGGTGAATACTCAACATGCTGCAGTGAGCTTCATTCAATACACTTTTCCTCAGCTCATTCTCTTCAAGGACATACTTTACCTTTTACCTTCCATATACCATCGTGACCTCCAACAAGGAACATATCTTTGCCTTTTGTCCGAAGTTCCTTTAACTCTTGAAGGTAAGAATCACTCTTCTATAAATCACCCACTATCTTCAAGAGTTTATTAGTTATTTTCAAGACACCAATTATAATGGTATCATTGGAACACACTTCCATACCAAGGTTCAAATCATAAAACTGTTCTAGTAATTCATGTTCTTTTAGCATTAAGGAAGAGACATGTATGGACTTTCAGCTTAAAGTATAACGCCCTAAATTTTAAAGAAAATAATTTATGGAATAATGGTGATTAATTATTTATGGTCTAATAATTATGGGAGAATTAATTTGACATTAGAGGTGAATTATCGGTAAATTAAGATTTACTGGAATTGGATGATTTAACAAATGGTATGGGACCCACTTGGTCAAATTAAATATTTGATGGGTCTAGAATATTTAGAAAATTATTATGGTTAGGGGGTATAGCTGAAATAATTTTTAGTGTTAAGGATATAATTAATTAGACTCGATATATGCTACTAAACGGGGAAATTATGAACCAAATTGGATTAAAAGAAAATGAAAACTCCCATTTTCTCTCTCCACTCAACCGTAGTCTCTCTCCCTTTCACCTTTTCACTTTTTTACCCAATGGATATAGGATTTTATGGCACAATAGATAATGGACTAATGGTGCATTGTTTTAACCAATTGGTAATGACCAATTTTGGTCATCTTTTCCATTTTCCCTAGCATTTCCCGTGGCCCCTCTTCTCCTCTCATCTAACTTCATTTCTCCTTCTTCTTTTCACCTCTTCTTATGCCAACCATCCACCCCCTCTCCATTCCATTTTTCTTACAAAAATCAACAACAAAGCTTGGATTTATGAAGCATTTATGGAGCTTGGAAGCTTTGTGGGATCACCTTCCTTCTTCCTCTCCTTCATTTTCGTTTTGGCTTGGCTTGGGTGGTGAGGTCAGACTTTGAACCCCTCTTCTTCCATTGGTGATTTTCATGTTGTTTAAACTTGGAAATGGTAGTGTTAGAGGTTTTGGGTGTTGAAGGAAATATGGAAACCCTAGGCATGAGGACATGAGAAATGATTTTATTTATGGTTTCATGTTGAGAATGGATGAGAAATTGTTTTGTTCATAAGGATTTAGCAACATGGATGGGATTTTATTATTATTGACAAGTCTAGAGAAAAACCCTAAGTATGATAAATTAGGGGTTTTGGCTAAATAGGTGACTTTGATGATTTTGATGCCTTAGAATAATTTTATATGAGGAGATGAATGTTTGAAGCATTGGTGTTGATTATTGTGGTTTGGGAGATGAGTGCATATGAGTATGTATGTGATTAGAGGAAATTGATTTTGATTGTTGATATTTATGATGATGTTAATAATGGGTGCAAACCATTGATAGTGGATTAGGGATATGGATATTTAATTTGGTGAAGTCTTAGGCCTTGATATGTGCCATTTAGAAATTATTGATTGATGATGGTCTTGAATGGAGCCTAGAGGCTTATAATGAATTTGAATGAATTGTGATGAGTAGTAATCCACATGATGATTTGGAAGTCTCATGGATAAGGACCATGGTATTGTTGTTGTTGGATTTGTTTAGCCTTTTTAGATTTAGAGAATCTTGGTCTTGGGAAAGGAATTCCTGAAGCCTAACATAAGCATGTGAATTGGAGTTTAAACAAGTCTAGGACTTGATATGATCCCCATAGGATGTTAATAATTTATTAACATTGTGAAAATGCCTTATAATGGCTCATTAATTGAATGAATGCATGTGTAATATATAGATTGTGTTCCAGATGAGGATGCGGAATAATCGGAGCGTTTAGATTGTAGTTTTTCTCTCGAGGTAGGAGAGGAGTTTGCATTTCAAATTTGCATGAGTGAATAAGTGTTGAATTATGTATATGAGTGGACTCATGCATTGCCTTACCATGACTATGTTGTATGTTGAATAGATGATGTAATGAATGATGGCTTGGTTTTTGTTGGACATTAAGAAATTAGTTATTTAACATGATGAAATGAGAATAATTGTTTGATTGTCCTTGGGTTGGACATGAATTAGCTGTTGATGAAAACCTATGAATAGATGAACTAATTAAGGTGTAAAGTATTGTTTGTGCAGAAAAATAAGTGAGGTAGTGATGTGGAATGTTGTTAAAACCTCCTTTAGGTATTTGAAGGTTTAGAATTGAAAATAGAGAGGCATGGTTTTCAGAAATAAGCCTAAATACATAATTCAATATAAGTAAAGTGTTAAATTAGGCCAACTATTGATGAGAAGTATATTGGTATGTGGAAAAGAGTGAAAAACTTAAGTTTTTGTGTGTGTGATGGTTAACTTGCTCAAGCGAGTTGGGATCTCGCTCAAGCGAGTTCCCCCTGTATTAGAGGGGTGGTCTCTGGCCCAATTTCACTCAGGCGAGGAGAAGTCTCGCTTAGGCGAGACACGTATGCAACAGAGGGATGCTTACTGGATGAATCTTGCTCAAGCGGGTATGGCCGTGCTTGAACGAGCGAGAGAGAAAAATAGTTCTGGATAAATCTTGCTTAAGTGAGTGGCGTGGCAAATGGAATCTCGCTCAAGCGAACGAGCCTAGAATGAGGTACTGGACGAGTTTCGCCCAAGCGAGCGTGACTCACTTGAGCGCGCGTGAAGGGTCTGATACTAAACTCTATCTCGCTCAAGCGAGTGGCCAATGAAGGGGAGCCTCGCTCAAGCGAGCGAGCGTGGAAATGCCACTTGGAAGTTTTTGCTCACGCGAGAGGGCTTGCCCAAGCGAGCTATGTTGATCTCGCTCAAGCGAAGGTGAATCTCGCTTGAGCGAGTTGCCCAGAATGTAATTTTATTTTATTTTCTTTGTTTTGGACTTATATTGGACCCCTTCCTTTGTGTTATGAGATGATTGAGAGAATAAATGATGGGTATATAATGATGATTAAACATGGTGGTGATTGGAATTGATGGATACACTTGGAATGATTTAATCATGGTATATTCACCACCAAAAATATGATATGAAAGAATGATAATGAGAGTTTGATGATAGGATTGTGAGATACACCCTTGAATGATTATAAAACTAATGATGGGATGATTCAATGATATAATATTTGTAATAACTCAATAAATCAGAAATCACATTGATAATGAATAATGATAGATGATGATGTTGATCATTCCCTTGGATAGAGGGTAATTGTTATTATTGATGAATTGTAGAATACCATTATGTGCGATACAATTGTGATCTTTCATATGTGGTTTAAATTATATTAATGAAATGTTGTGAATGCCACACTAGTTATGAAACAATGGTAATGAATAATGATATGAAAATCCACAAATTGATTGTATAGTGATATTGATGAAAGTTCAATGAATAATGTTTGTGTTGTGATGCCATTATGGTTGATTGCAAGTGTTAACTTGCATGCATAATATATGATATATTGAGATGAAAATGCCATATACAAAACTTGAAAAATAATGGCTAAAACCAACAATGATAAAATCCACTAAGGTGTGTATGGTGGTGTTGGTGATTATGATGATGATGTTTGATGAGTGGCATTTAGGATGCACAGTGTGAGAAATGCATTTGATTTGCATTGCATTGCATCCATGGCATATCATACGCTGTCGGTAAGGAATATTAGGGGGTTCCCTTGGTTGGCCCAGTGGGAGGGCGGCTCAGTGCACGAGCATTCTTGTTGTTTCCCCTGTGACTCGGTGTGTGAGTCACGAAGCTTCCTATAGTTTGGTGATGAGGCACCCTATGTGGCTGGCCCAGTGGGCGGGCGGCTCTGTGATGAGCAAGTACTTCAGTGTCCGACGGGGTATGTGTGTTCGGGAGGGGCCCGTAGCACTTTTGGCAGTTGAGGCCATGTTGTTGATCCGCAAGTCACGAGGTGACTAGTGCTACAGATGGGCGATAGCAGTTTGGTACCAGTAAAAGATGTTGTTAGTATGCATGCATGCTTTGAGATATGTGTACACATTTTTCTACTACAGTAGGGGCATAGTAGCACACCTATGCTCGACCCACACTTGGTGTTATTCCTACAGTCGGATCCATATTTGTTATCTATTCCATTGTGCATATGCGTTAGCTATAAAAGCATTTGCATATAGCATGGAGATATGCCAAATGATGATGATGATGATTGAGATTGTGGTATGGTGTTGATGAGATGGGTAATTGAGTACCTAAAAGACCATATAAAATTGATAAATAATATAATTACAACAAAACGATATTAAATATGACGATATATATATTATGGCCTAATATAATGAAGGGCATAATTATTATGATTAATGATATTGATAATAGCCCATGGTGGCTTTGAGAAAAGACCTGAATGGTCAATATTGATGACGTTGGTCCATTGTGCCATTGTGGTAGATGTGTATATGCTTGCTTTGCTATGACTTGGTTAAAGAATATGAAATGTGTATATGTTGTTGATGTAATAATTTATGATGATCATTGAGGTGTTTAACAAAGCATACGTGATGTTGATATGCATATGCACATAATTTCAATTGTATTCATATCGTCATTTGAAATGTATAACTCACTCTCCCATGTGGTCTACTTTTTAGTATTGATGCAGGAATATCATGGGATGAGGATTTTTATTAAGTAAAGCTCTGGGAAGGTAAATAGTGGTAACAGAATGCCTTGGCCGGTAGTGGTTGTAATTATTATATTGTGAAATAAAATGTGTATCATAGTGATGATAATTCTTGATATCGATGGATGTATTGTGAATGATATTATGAGTGGTTAATATATTGATCATACGAGTATTGGGATTCATACCCATTTGATGAATATAATGGTGTCGGTTATGTAGCCACCTTGGGAATGTATATGAGTTGAAGATATATGACTTTGAGGATGAATTGAATATGGTCGACTATGAATATTGGAGATGTATGATGCATAACCATATAGATATGTATATACAGATACCTTAGGCATTGCATGTTCATGAGATTGTGTGAAAAGATGATGGTTGTCTATTAGGCTTATGATATGCCGTTGCATGCCTTGCCGAGCCTTTTCTCATATCCTCATATATGGGACTAGGCGTATGCTTGATATACACATTCCTCTTCCGCTGTAAAACTCTGTTATTTTGTATACCGTTATGGGTAAACTATTTAATGATCCAGTTATTGATAATCAAATCTCACCTTTTAGTTTTCTATGGTTCGAGTCTTGATGCAGTCGTGGTGGTGTTTTGAAAATATTTCAAACGTGAAAAATTTATTCATATTTTTATTGTTTAATTATTTAGATTACATCGGGATTCGAGTCCAGAAAATCGGGGTGTTACATAAAGCATCTGCTATAACATTATCCATTCTAGGATGGTATCTCAAATCAAAGTCATAATCTTTTAAGAACTCCATCCACTACCTCTGACGCATATTCAACTCCTTCTAATCAAATAAATACTTGAGGCTCTTGTAATCACTAAAGACCATAAACTTAGAACCATATAAGTAATGACGCCATAATTTCAATGCCAAAACCACAACTACTAACTCCATGTCATGAGTAGGGTAATTAATCTCATGAGGTAACAATTTCCTTGAGGCATAAGCAATTACTTGGTCATTTTGCATCAAAACACACCCAAGACCAAGCTTGGAGACATCACTATACACTACAAAGTCCATCTGTAGACCAGGCAATGCAAGAACAGACACAAAAGTAAGTCTATGCTTCAACTCTAAAAAACTTCTTTCATACTCTAACTGTAACATCCCAAATTTTAGAGAAATAAAATTATTAGATAATGATAATTAATTAGACACTAATTGTGATTTATCCGTAAATAAAAATTTACTGGAACTAGACAATTTAACAGATGGTGTGGGACCCATTAAACAATTTTGGGCATTTGATGGGTCTAGAATAATAAGGGATTTATTATTGTTACAGTGATATTTTCAAAATAATTTTTGGTGTTGAGGAGATATTTATTTGAACACGACATATGTTAATAAACATCGAAATTACGAGCACAATAAAATTTAAGAAAATTACAAAATCCCATTTTCTCTTCTTTTCATTACTGTGGACTCTCTCTTGACTTTCTCTAATCTCTTTTGTCCAATGGACAAAGGGTTTTATGAACCAAAAGGTAAAAAGTAAAAGTGTGTAATATCCTTTGGGCAAGGACCAATTTTTGACATTTTCTCTCTCCTCCTCCTTATTTTTGGTGGACTTCTTCTTCCTCTCCACTCTATTCATTTCATCTTCTTCTTCTTCCCCTCCTTAAACACAAAACCGTCTACACCTCTTCCTTCTTCATTTCTTGCAAAAAATCAACATCTAAGCCATGATTCATGAAGCTTTAATGGAGTATTGAGGCATTTCTTCTATCATCTTCTCCTCCTACATTACGTTTCTATTTTTGGTTATAGCTTGGACAAAATATTGGTGTTTTTGATATTTAATGTTTTCTAGTTGTTGTTTTAAGGTTCTTGAAGCATTAGAATGGAAGATTAGGTGTTCATGTAGAAATTCTAATGCATAACAGTTTTAGCTTTTTGCATTTTGAGGTATCTTTGGGGCATAATTGGTCTCCAACCTCTTTATAATAATTATAGATAATTATGTTATGGAGGTGTACAAATTGGAATCATCTCAATTAGTTTTTTTATAACTCTCAATAGGTGTAAAACACCAAATCCAGTGTAGTGTAAAACTTAAATTTAAGGGGGTTTAAACCCAACTTTTTATGATTTCCAATTTGGGGCCTAATAAGTGATATTTATGACATGTTCCACTATTCCTAGGACTAAAAATGAACTTTTCTTTCCATGGGACTTGTACTTCATGCGTCCCTATGCTTGTACTCCAATTCCTTATCCTTGATTGCTTATAGAATGCTTCTTTGACATGTTTCCTTAATTAAATGCATATACTTCCAATTATGGAATGTTTGTATAGATGAATGTACATGTCTTTATTAAATTTTGGAAATCACCTTATGATTACTTGGATCATTTCTCATATCCCTTCTCACTCTCAAATTGACCTATATGTTCTATAAACACTTGTACGGTGACTATGAAATTGATTACCCTACATAGACGTTCGTCTAAACTATTCACTTTCTCATATCGTCATATATGAGATAGATCTTTAAAAAGGTCTGGGGTTAATTGTTAAAGTTTGATTTGTGGGGTTCTTCATCCAACAATTATTTAAACCTTGAAAAATTTATCCCCACCTTTAATATCTAAATAATAATATCTTTAATATTATTTACCGGATTAAGGGCGCTACATTAGGTAGTATCAGAGCGTGTTTTGCTCGGTATTGAAGTTGTTAATTATTATCAAAGTGTGGTTGCTCTGCATTGAATTGATATAATGGATGATTGGAGCATGATTGCTCAATATTGAAACATATTTGGTAATTATCAGAGTATGGTGCTCATTGTCAGAATGTGGTTGCTCTGTATGGACTTATGAATGCTAATTGTCTAGAGGATGATGTTTATGTCAGAGCATTGGTTACGTTACATAGATTTATGAATGACTATTTGTCTAAGAATTGTGAGTTGACTATCAGCGCATTACTTGCTCATTGTTTATTCTTTGTGAATTAATATTATTGTGTTATGATCGTTGTTCATGGAAATATACTTATCTATCATTGAAGTCATGTCATACACTAGCAGAGCATAGTTGCTCATTGACAATCTTAGTTGATTCATGGGATTGAATACGTGTGAATAAATTATTTGGTGTGATTGATATACATGTTTCTGTAAGTCCGACCAAGTTCCTTACATTATTTCCTTCTATTAACGAATACATTGATATTATGCATTAATATTGATATATTGAGTATGAATTGACATGATGATGGACCTATGGATAGGAGTTATTCAAATATGAATTGTTATGGTGATAGACCATGGATGTTGAGACCTTGTTATATATTGAAATTGAATTATTTGGTTAGGTCTCTTGTATGAGTCATGCTTATTGTAACATCCTTGATTTTATATAAATGATTAAATATTGGGAATAAATACTAAATAATTATATGTGAGTGAATTAATATCCTAAAAGATTGGAAATAATTAAATTAAGATTTTTGGGGGCTATTCATAAGTTAAAATTGGACCCGATTAAAATATGGGTCAAGTATTGAGGTACCGTTGGTCAAGGCTGTTAAAAATATTATTGGGAATCCAAATATGTATTTGAAATAATTTTAATTGGGAGGCTTTCTCTCACTCCCCCTCTCTCCATTTTTGTGTTCTTCCTTACCCAATCTAGAAGCTCTCCTTTTTTGGTTTAAGGTATGGACTTTTCTTTATTTTCTTAAGCTTTATGCCCTAGATTTTGGGTATTGGTTGTTGGGGGAGAGTTGAATGCATGTGGGTTATGTTAGGAGAGACATTTATGATGAGAAACCCTAAGGTAGGGTGTATTTAATGTGAGTTTTATGAGGGCCTTGGGTGGCACACAAAAATGGCATGAGAATGATGGAAAATAATGAACACAAATGGTGGTTATTGGGTTTTTTATGAAACCCTAACTTTTTAAATTTGGGGAAATATGATTTGTGGGTAGATGAGTATTTATTATTGATGGTAGATGCAATTTATGATGAGTAATGACCATTAATGATGGCAAATGGTTGGTAGAGTTCATTAATGTGGAAGCCCATGAATGGGTTTAGCCTTAAATGCATAATAATGAGTTGGGCACCTAACCCATGGTGGTGATGGTGGATTAAATGAATAACTAAAGATTGAGAATTAAAAAGGCATAAAACACCAAGTGGTTAATTAAGAGCACTTGAATCTTGGTGGTTTAAATTGAGAATAATTGTGTGGTATGTTGTATAATGTAGGGAATGACCCTATCGACGAGGCGGGACCATCATACCGCGTTGATTTCTACTTCTCTTGAGGTAGGAGGGGGTAACTATTCTAAATGCATGATTTCATCCATTGATGATGTGAAAATATATATATATATATATATATATATGATTGGGTTTGATGATTGTTTGGATGGATGATGTGATGATTTCATGATTTGAATGCATTTAGAATGATTGATGTTATATGGCATGTGTTTGGGATGATGAATATGATGTTATGTTGAAGTATGTTGATGAAATATGTTATGAATGGTTTGAGACCATGTTCGTATCGAATTCAATATTATGAGATATCCCAACATGTATGTGTGAGTTGATAAATGTGATTGCCACTAACTATCGATGTGTATGAGTTCCAAAGAGAAATGGTAAAGATTGAGAATATTGAAATCCACTAAGTGGTAGTGGTGAATGGATGATTGATGAGTGGCATTTAAGATGCACAGTGTGAGAAATGCATTTCGCATTGCATTGCATCCATGACATATCATACGCTGTCTATATGGAATATTAAGGGTTCCACTAGGCGGGCCCAGTGGGAGGGTGACCTAGTGCACGAGTATATTGTTATATATTCCCTAGTGATTCTGGGAATCACGAAGCTATCCATAGTTTGGTGACGAGGCACTCTATGAGGCGGGCCCAGTGGGTGGGTGGCTCTGTGATGAGTAAGTTACCTCGGTGTCTGATGGGACACGGCTCTCTTAATGTGTGCTCGGGAGGGGCCCGTAGCACTTTGGCAAGTAAGGCCATGATGTTGATCCGCAAGTCACGGGGTGACTAGTGCTACAGATGGGCGAGAGCGGTTTGGTACCAGTAAAAGTATGTTGTTGAGCATGCATGAATTGAGGTATATGTGTACACATAATCTACTGCAGTAGGGGCATAGTAGCAACCGATGCTTGTCCCACATTTAATATGTTGTTGTTTCCCACAGTCGGATCTGCATTTGATAATAATTCCTTTGTGCATGTGCATTAGCTATAAGAGCATTTGCATATAGCCGAAGATATGCCTAGTTGATAGCCCGTGGTGGCATGGATGGTTGATAAATAAAGAGGAAAAGAGTTGTGGTACTAACATTGAGGGTGCGATGGCTTTTGTTGAGAACAATAATGATTTTGATATATATATATATATATATATGTTGTGAATATGTTAATTTGGGATATGTGTTATGTTGAAATGAAATGATATGGCATGTGAATGGAGTCTATGATGCACTTTGTGAAATGTGTGTTGTTCATATGTATATATGTATGAATATCATCATAATGTATAATTTTGATTCATTTGGTATATGTTATTCACCTCCTTTGTTGCTACTTTTAAAGTTTGATGTAGGCATGTTGAGCATCCTACTCTTTTTGGAGGATTGAGTCATGGAGGAGGTAAATATGGAATGGAAGTTCGTAAGCCTTGGCCGACATTCCTTTTGTAAAACAATGGATATATGTATATGCTCATTTTATTTTGTGAATATTAGTATGTATTCTTTTGGGGGTCACTTATGAAAATTGGACCTTATATGTTTTGAAAGGCCAATTTTTGGGTAGTGACCTTAATATTGGTTGACGTTGACATGGATATATTGATTTTAGTCTACCATATATATGAATGAACATTAATCATGAAGTTTCTTGGCCAATTGATTGCATTAGTGTGCATGATGCATGATGAATTAATTAATTGGCAAAGATTGTATGTGAAGTTCATGCACAATTGAGAAACCAATAAAGTCAAAATGAGTTTTATGAGTTTTGGATAGCATGTGATGGTTCCAAGAACTTAATTATATGATTTGTGACTTGTAGAAGTTGGTATGGGCCAATTCCATTGAGAATTGACCCCTAAGTTGCCTCACAATGCCTTGAAATGAGTTAAACACATTTATGCCCATATTTCCCTTATTTTTAGGAATTTTTGAGTGCGGCCAGTGGTACACGTCACAAATAACATAATTTAGCTTGGGTCAAATTTTGGTGGCCATTGGATTTGATTTGAATGAGATAGGGTGATTAGAAGTTGGAAATTGGGTAATTTTCTGCATAAAATGCAGCAGGGGTCTGATTTGCCAAGCTTGATTCGATTCAAGAAAGGCTTTGAATCAATTCAACGCTTGCTGGATTTATTATTCATTTGGGTAGAAACGTGTGAATCAATTCACACCAAACATTGAATCGATTCAATCCTTGTTGTTTCTATTGTTCCTGAAAATCCTCATTCGTGAATCGATTCACCCTGGCACATTTATACGCATGAATCGATTCATGCTTTGAATCAGAGGTCCCTGCATTGCATTTTCGTATGAATCGATTCACCCCCTTTTGGGAATCGATTCATTCCCCTGACTGAAGAAATATGGTACTCCAGAAATGCATGAATCGATTCATGCGAGGTGCTAAATCGATTCATGGACCTGTATTGGCATATTTCCATCAATTTTCAATTGTGTTAGGTACCTTTGTTCCACGCTATGATTATGTTACTTTTCCTCAAACAATTGAGATATAATTAAGATTAATAATCTTAAGATTAAGTGTGTCTTGACTTGATTT
Source organism: Clitoria ternatea (assembly GCA_037962975.1). Lineage (NCBI taxonomy): Eukaryota > Viridiplantae > Streptophyta > Magnoliopsida > Fabales > Fabaceae > Clitoria > Clitoria ternatea. The sequence goes on from CM075671.1 coordinate 56,065,302, forward strand.
ATTCACCTCCTCATATCTTTATATATGAGGTGGGTTCTTTTAAATGATCTGGGGTTACATTGTTAAAAAGTTATCTTGCAGTTTCTTCCAATGTTTTATTAATTTCAAATCCCAAAAAAATTACTCTCACTTATGGCTCATAGCCAAGGTATACTTATTGAATGTAGGTAATTCACATGCTAGAGATGATTAAGTGAATGATAGTGAAGGAACTTTCATATGAGTATCTATGGATTGAAATGATTGATAATGCTATTGTTGAAAGATGGATTTTATGTCCTTAGGTATGAAAACGCTATATAATATGATGCAAGTGATTTTCTATGTTTCCCTAGGTTGGGAAAATGAATAAGTGGTAAAATGATGGGATGTAAAGTTGTATATGCACTAGACTGAGGCAGACCCTACAAGGTATACTAAGAGTATATATATATATATATATATATATATATATATATATATATGATAAAGATTGCAAAAGGACTAGAGTTGTTAAGATGGATTCCCTACAGATTGGGGTTAGACTCAGTTTTGTATGTGAAAACCAAGTGGATGATCGATTTAATTGTGACCCATGAGGTATGGTACCCTTGGCTTGACTTGGTATAATCTTGTATGATTGAACCTTGTGGAATTAAACCCTATGGTGGTCTAAGCTCTATGTTATTTTGATAAGCCATGTCTAATGACGTTTGAGTATTGTGGAAGTATCCCACAATGGGTACTAGGTAACTCCTTGGACTTACTAGGTCTGATGATCTGTTAAACCTTGTTGTTAGTTGAGCCATAGTAAAATTAATTGTGTAATAAATATTTTAAGGCTAGAGCCGTCATAAGATGGAATACGAATAATGAATATGATCCCTGAATGGGTGGTGAATGATAATGTTGAATTTGGGGTACAATTTGGTATTGGGTATGATATAAAATTTTATGGTAGGTCTTTGGGCTAAAGTGTGTGCCCTTGATATTGTGATCATTGGATCAGCTATGGACTATGATATGACGTTGAGACGACATGTGTGATTTTAGGTTGGTAAAGGAAATTCGATCATGTCATTACCCTTCCTTTTTGTTTTGAAAAGGATATATTATTGATAGAAACCATGTAATGATGTGATAAGATGTGGGTTGTACGTCTAGCTTGTGGATTTTGCTTATGGTCAGTGAGGAGTTTCACTGATGCAGAAGCTTGGTTATGTGATTGAGAACCCTATTATAACCTTGAGGTTGCATACCTAAGGTGAGTTTAGTGAATCATTTAGGCTTGAGTTGATTTATGGCCAGTAGTGTGTGGATCAAACAAAGGATTATTAGACTATTTGACTATGGCTTCAGGATGGATGAGGTTCAATGATGGGGTATTTACCTTGTGATGTCTGGAAGTCTATTGTTATTATACCAATTTATGGTGATGGTAACTGATATTTGATGATTATTATAGCATGATTTATGTCAGATTATGTATAGTGACGATGTTGATATGAGTGTGTTGGTTATGGACTTGTGTGAATTATCACTAAGCCTTATGTAGATGTGTTTGAAAATTGTTTCAGGATTTTGATAATGACAAAGCAACAAATTGAAGAATCATGACATGATAATGAAGTCCATATAAACTCAAAATGCCAAGGACAATATGCAATAAACTTCCCAGAAGTTTACATAAAGAAGAGCAAAGAGTCTACAAGTCAAATTAAGCATCAGACCTGAAGTTGACATAGCATAATCGACCACACCATTATCAAAATCGATTACCTTGGTTCTGGAATGAAGCATAATCAATTACATAAAGTAAGCTAATCGATTATGGTGATGCGTAATAGGAATTAAGAGAATCAAGTATAATCCACAATCGATTATTAGGCTGTACTAATTGATTACCATGGTTCTGTTTTGTCACCTAATCAATTACAACTAATAGCATAATCGATTACACCAATGCAATAAAAAAATGTATCCGACATGTTGCTCAATCGATTATAAGGCAAGATATGATCAACTGCAAAGTTTCTGTTTAAATGATAATCGATTATATGATATAGACAATCGATTACAGGACTACCAGAAGGAATTAAAATGCATCAGGTACATTTCCCAATCGATTACAAGGAATATGACAATTGATTACAAGGAATATGACAATTGATTACAGAAGTATCCATAATCGATTACGTAGCTACTGGAGACTTGAATTAATGGAATACAACGAAGCATAATCGATTACAACTCAAGGTGTAATCAATTATGCAAGTGCCAGAATTTAGGGAAAGTGACTTTTAATTGCAAAACCAGCTCACTTCTCCACAAAAGCTCAAACGCCCATACTGTGCAATCGCTCTGAAGACTTTTAAGCTCCTCTCCAAGGCCTATAAATACAACACTCATTCAAGCTACTAATCGAATCAATTCACATCAAAGGGAAATCATTCATATCCTACTCTTGTGCCTTGTGAGTCAATTTTTTGTATAGTTTCATTTTCTGAAACTCTTGTTCTTAAATTTGTAAATCCTCTCTTGTTGAGAGTTACTATCTTGAGTGAGCTTTCATTTGTACATCTACTCTATTGAGAGAGTATATCCTTGTAAACCAAACATCAAACACTAAGGTATTCACTCTAGGTTGAGTGGTCACAAAGGTTGGGGTTCAACCTTTGGGTATTGAGAGATTGTGAGATTAGGTGGGGTGCCCATTTGCTTGTCAGAATTGGGTTCTTGAGTGTGGGACACTAGGAGACAATTGCTCAAAGCTTGTATCTCAAATCTTCAATAGTGGAATCCTTTAAGTGGGTTGCTTGAAGGCGAGACGTACACCGGATTGATAGAATTCGTTAAATTGGTTTGCATTTCTCTTAACCTTGAACTCTTTACTTAATTGTGCATATAGAATGTTTGTTGTTTTGCCTAAGCTGAATACTTGAATTGATCTTTCTATTCAAGAAGAAACATAAACTTGCACACAAACTGTTTGTTAAAATTGCTGAACCAATACTCTACTTTGTTTCTCATTTCTCGGTTAAGATTACTTTGATTCTAGAAGTCCAATACCTTGATTCAAACCATTCAAAGTGTGTTACATACTAGTTGCTTGTAAAAATCTTATATATCTTGTTTGAGTTGCATAAAGAACCAAGTTCAAAGGCATTCCAAGTAAATTTTTTAAAAGACTCAATTCACCCCCCTCTTGAGTATTGAGGCCACTTGAATAACAAATGGTATCAGAGCTTGACTCTTGGTAGATCAACCTTAACAGCTTCAAGAGATTAAGATGGCCTCTATCTCATATAACATGGTTCCTGAGGGTGGTGCTACAAATAAACCTCCAGCCTTTAATGGTGAAGGTTATACTTTTTGGAAAGAAAGAATGAAAATCTTTGTATAGTCTATTGATTTGAAAATTTGGAATGCGATTGAAAATGGTCCCTTTATACCTATGCATATTATTGATGGAAAAGAAGTAGAGAAATTAATGGATGATTGGACTAGTGAAAAAGAAAAGAAAGTCCAATATAATTATAAAGTCAAAAATCTTATCACTCTAGCCTTAGGTCCAGATGAATGTTTTAGAGTAGTAACTTGTAAATCTGCTAAGGAAATACGGGATACTCTCTAAATCATACATGAAAGAACTAGTGATGTAAAGGACTAAAAAATTAGTACACTCACTAGTCAATATAAGAGTTTTAGATTAAACTCCAGGGAAACCATTCCTGAAATGCAAAAGAGGTTCACCTTAATCATAAATCATCTTATCACTCTAGGAAAATCTTATACTAACAAAGAGCTTATTCATAAAGTTTTGAAAAGTCTCACTAGGGAACGGCAACCGCTCGTCACTGCAATTAAACAATCTCCAAACATCAATCATATGTCTCTTGCAACACTGTTTAGAAAACTTCAAGAACAAAAGCAAGAGCTCAAAGACTTGAAGAATGCAGAGGAAGAAGAAAAGACTAGCTCTCAAGCCCACTTCAACTAATAAAGAAGAATTCGAAAGTGACCTTGATGAAGATGAAGAGTTTGGATTGTTTGTGAAGAAATTTGGCAAGTTCATGAAGAAAAAGAAGTTTCAAAAAGCTTCACAAACCAAGGTAAGAAACCCATGATCAAAGATAATTCTTCCTCACCCTCTTGTTTTGAATGCGGCAAGGAAGGACATTTCAAAGTTGCTTGTCCAAATCTAAAGAAGAAGAACAAAGAAAGAAAAGGAAGAAGAAGGGCATACATAGCTTTGGATAAAAATGATGTAAGCAGCTCTGAAGAATCGGACAATGAAGAAGCAAACCTTTGCTTAATGGCCAACCACCAAGAAGAGGAAGATGAGGTAAACAATCATGTACTTGATAAAGAGGAATTATTTGATGCTTTTGAACAATTATATGATAATATATTAAATTATCTAGTAAATATAAACTATCAAGAAAAACCATAGAAACACTTGAGATGCATCTAATTGAGCAAGTAAAAGAAAATGAAATCTTGAAAAAGAAAGTTAAAGAAAATCAAACTTGCTCTAAAACAAAACCATGTGAATATGTCAAGAAATGTGATCATCTAGAAATGAAAGTCTTAGACTTGAATAATACTCTTGAAAAATTCATAAATGGTAGAGATAATCTAGATGCATTACTTGGAAAACAAAGATGCATGTTTAACAAATCCGGCTTAGGATTTAATCCCACTGTGAAAGAAAAACATTATAAAAATTTCTTGGTACCTCCTAGAAAATCATCATCACCTTTCATGAAGTGTAATCATTGTGGTATTAAAGGTCATAATGCCTCAAATTGTCATGCTAGAAAGTATGGACCAAAGGTTGTTAGAAAGGTGTGGGTTCCCAAAGGAACATTACCACAAACTAACCCAAAAAAGCCCAACATAAAATGGGTACCAAGTTCTCTAACTTGACTTGTTTTGTAGGTATGCTTCAAGGCAAGCAACACTCATTGGTACCTAGATAGTGGGTGTTAAAAGCATATGGCGGGTGACATAAGCAAATTCTAGACATTCACACCTAAAAGAAAAGGAAGGGTCACCTATGGAGACAACACCAAAGGAAGAATCCTTGGTAGTGGAAATATTGGTAAAAACTCTTCTACCTCAATTAGTGATGTATTATATGTAGAAGGACTCAAAAATAATTTGCTTAGTATAAGTCAATTATGTGATAAAGGATATAGAGTAGTTTTTTAATCAAATGGTTGGATAATTGAAAATAAGCAAAATAAAGAAGTAACATTTGTTGGTCAAAGAATAAATAATGTTTACATGATAGATGTTGATTGTTTGTCTTCAAATGATGTGCAATGTTTCATGACTAGAGAAGATGAATCATGGCTATGGCATAGAAGGAGAGCACACATCCACATAGACCATTTAAACAAACTTGTCTCAAAAGAGTTAGTAATTGGTTTGCCAAAGCTAAAGTTTGAAAATAAATTTTGTGATGCATGTCAAAAGGGAAAACAAGTAAAGGCATCATTTCAAGCTAAAAATATAGTTTCAACTTAAAGGACTTTATAACTTTTGCATATGGATTTATTTGGACCTTCTAAGGTCAAGAGCTTTAGTGACAATTATTATGGTCTAGTGATTGTAGATGACTATTCTAGATATACATAGACCTTGTTTCTCGCTCACAAAATGAAGCATATCATGCATTCAAGAAACTAGCCAAGGTTATCCAAAATGAACAAAACTCAAAGATTGCATCCATAAGAACCGATCATAGGGGAGAATTTGAAAATCAATTATTTGAAAGATTTTGTGAAAAACATGGCATTGAACATAATTTCTCAGCTCCTAGAACTCCACAACAAAATGGAGTTGTTAAAGGAAAAATAGATCTTTGGCAGAGCTTTCTAGAACCATGTTGAATGAAAACAATATTGCTAAACATTTTTGGGCCGATGTGGTAAATACTGCTTGTCACGTCATGAATAGATGTTTAATAAGGTCTATTTTGAAGAAAACCCCCTATGAGCGTTACAAAGGTAGAAAACCAAATATATCTTACTTTCATGTATTTGGATGCAAATGCTTTGTGCTTAACAATGGAAAGGATAATCTAGGAAAGTTTGATGCAAAATCTGATGAGGCAATCTTTCTTGGATATTCATCTTCTAGTAAATATTATCGAGTCTTTAACAAACAAACAAACACTATTGAAGAGTCCATTCATGTGAAATTTGATGAAAATAGCCATAACCACCCGAGGAAGGAAGACGTTGATAATCTTGTAGGTACACTCCAAGAAATGACTCTAGAAGACAAAGAAGGAGAGGAAGAAATCACAAATGAAGTAGCTTATCCAAATGAACAACAACAACAAAGTTCTCAAAAAGAATGGATCACATCAAAACACCATCCCATGGACAACATTATAGGTGATATCACTAAGGGTGTAAGTACTCGACGCTCATTCAATACTTGTAATCATTTAGCATTTGTTTCACAAATAGAGCCTAAAACCATTAATGAAGCTATTATTGATGAACATTGGATACTGGCTATGCAAGAGGAATTGAATCAATTTGAAATAAATGAAGTTTGGGAACTTGTGCCAAAACCTAATGACCATCAAATAATAGGAACCAAATGGGTATTTAGGAACAAGCTAGATGAAAACGAAATAATCACTAGAAACAAAGCTAGGCTAGTTGCTAAGGGATATAATCAAGAAGACGGAATCGACTATGAAGAAACGTATGCTCCCGTAGCTAGGTTAGAAGCTATTAGGTTATTACTAGCTTTTGCATGTTGTAAGGATTTCAAATTGTATCAAATGGATGTCAAAAGTGCCTTCTTAAATGGATACATTCAAGAAGAAGTGTATGTTGATCAACCACCTAGTTTTGAAAACTATCAATTTCCAAATCATGTTTTCAAACTAAGAAAAGCTTTGTATGGTTTAAAACAAGCTCCAAGAGCTTGGTATAAAAGATTGAGCAAATTCCTTTTAGAAAACAATTTTGAAAGAGGAAAGGTTGACACAACATTATTCATTAAGCACAAAAATGATGTCATACTTTTGGTACAAGTTTATGTGGATGATATCATTTTTGGTGCCATTAATGAGTTGCTTTGCAAAGAGTTTGCTAAGATAATGCAGGATGAATTTGAGATGTCCATGATGGGAGAACTCACATTCTTCCTTAGGTTGCAAATCAAGCAAACTAGAGAAGGAACCTTCATTAGCCAATCCAAATACTGCAGAGAGTTCATCAAGAAGTTCAACATGGACAAAGCTAACGAAATTGCCACACCCATGGACACTTCATGTTATTTGGACAAGGATGAGAAAGGTAAGGATGTAGAACTCACAAAATATCGAGGTATGATTGGATCCTTACTTTACTTAACCGCTAGTAGACCGGATATCATGTTTGTTGTATGTATGTGTGCAAGATACCAAGCATGTCCAAAAGAATCACACTTAACTACTATAAAATGCATAATGAAATATCTTGTTGGAACTCTAGATGTTGGTCTTTGGTATCCTAAAGGTGCTAAATGTATTCTTGTAGGATATTCTGACTTTGATTTTGCAGGATGTAAACTTGATAGAAAGAGTACAAGTGGCACTTGTCACTTGCTTGGTAGCTCTCTTGTTTCTTGGCATAGTAAGAAGCAAGTTAGTGTGGCATTATTAACAGCTGAGGCAGAGTATATTGTTGTTGGGAGTTGTTGTGCTCAAATATTATGGATGAAGCAACAACTTCTAGATTTTGGTGTTATTCTAGACAATGTGCCTCTTAAATATGATAACACTAGTGCCATTAATATTTCTAAGAATCCTGTCATGCATTCAAGGACCAAACATATAAAAATAAGACATCATTTCATTAGAGATCATGTGTTGAAAGGTGATTGTATGTTTGAACATGTTGAAACATCTAATGAATTAGCTGATATATTCACCAAACCCCTTGCAAAAGAATAATTCATTAAAATAAGAAGAGAATTAGGAATTCTGGATGTTAAAAATTGTCTTTGAGAAACCAAAATTAACAAATATGCATGTTAAGGGAGAAAATTGTATGTTTCTTAAGAAAATATGTGTTTCTGCATTTCTGGGCATACTATAATCGATTAGGAGCTCTCTGTGTACTACATAATCGATTACACATCTCTGTATAATCGATTATAAACCTTCTGTGTTGTACATAATCGATTACATATATATGTATAATCGATTATGATCATGTAATCGATTATAACCTTAAAACTAATCGATTACGGAGTTTCTGTTAAAAATCCAATCTTGATCTAATCGATTACACACTTGGTATAATCGATTATGAACCTGTCGTTTCAAATTCTTCACAGGTGTAATCGATTACTCCCTGACTCGTAATTGATTACAGAGTCACCAGGATTGTAGATTTTAATGCTCAATCCATGTGTAGCTTGGCCCAACCACTCCTAAATCCTTTCAAAACCCTAAATCCCACTCCTAATTACTATAAATACCTCCTCCCTCACCCTTCTTATCCTACACCACAACCCTCCTCTCTTCTACACTTCCTACTCCTCTCAAATCCCAATTTCTCCTAACCTCTTCATCTTTCTTTTCTTCATAATGTCTTCCTCTAGGCATGTCAAATGGGCAAGATCCTCTATTGCTCAAACCAACAACCCTCTTAACTTCTCTAGGTTCTTCTCAAATCCTAGAGACCTCCATAATTTCATTAAGAAATTTTCTAAAAAGGACATCATTGCTCCTCACTTCATAAATGCTGAATTTTTTGATCACCCAAGCTTTACCTTCACTCAATTTCTCAACCATTACAATCTCTTCCCCTTCCTATCTCTCAAAGAAGAAGTTTACTATCTTGAGCTTGTTCGAGTCTTCTATTGCAATCTGAGACTCGTTGATGGGGTGCTTGAAGCAAGAGTCAAGAATGTGACTCTCACAATCACCAATGAATGATTTGTTGAGATAAGCCTCCTCCCTCTCTCTGATGCTGATTTTTCTGGTGGTCATCCTGAAGTTGAATGGGATTTCAACAACATCACTGCACACCAATCTCTGTGGAAAGCTGACCGACCTTGTAGCAATCACAAATTGGTAGGTAACCTTACTCTAAGCAATCATCTTCTCCACTTTATTCTGGTTAAGCTTTTGGTTCCTCGTGGAGGCAACTATGCCCTTGTTGAGGAAGAAGATGTGGTGCTCATGTGGGTAATGCAAAACCACAAAGAAATCAATTGGATTCAGCTCCTCAAACTCTATATGCCCAAGGCCAAGGACCAACAAAAGCTCCCCTATGCCATTCTTCTCACAAAGATTTTCAAAGCCTATAGTGTAGATCTCAGTGGAGAACTTCCAGAGACCATACCCTCTAAAGCTTACATTGGTACTCATCAACTCACCAAGATGGGTATAATTTTTGTAAATGGAACTTGGGTCTCTAAGATGGAAGGAATTCATGCTAATATCACATTTGAAGCACCTACAAATGATCCTGCTTCTCCTACCCCTGCTACCCAAGGCGAATCCTCTGCTCCTGCTGATCCTTTTACATCTCTTTATGCTTATCTTGATCGGCGCTTTGAAAAACTTGAAAACTCTCTTGAAGAATTTCAAATCACTGAGCAACAACAGTTTGAGATCATGGAGAAAAAATATGAGGATCTATCTAATAAGATCACTGATCTTCACTTCTTTAATCCTAATAATTGAATTGTTTTTCTTGTTGGTTATGTTTTATCTTAGGAGCTTTTTCTACTTTGCCTTTGCTTCTGAAATTTCCTTCAGTCATCAATGAAATTTCTTTGCTTTCATATTTACTCCTTACTTGCATTATTTGTTTTTTGATGATTACAAAGGGGGAGAAAAATTAAGTGTTAATGTTTATCAAAAGTAGAATCTGCAAATGGTTAATAAATGGTTAATAACAAGTGATCAATCAAAAAACCTATAATTTATAACAAGTGGTTAAATCAAAGATAACAAGTGGTAAATCTGAGCTCTAATAACTATCATTATTAAGCATTTTCATGATTCTTAAAATTATGCATAAACTCCTTGAAAAAGGGGGAGAAATTCTATCTGGACTAACACCCTCATGAGATGAACATAGTTTGTCATCATTAAAAAGAGGGAGAATGTGTTTGAAAATTGTTTCAGGATTTTGATAATGTCAAAGCAACAAATTGAAGAATCATGACATGATAATAAAGTCCATTTAAACTTAAAATGCCAAGGACAATATGCAATAAACTTCCAAGAAGTTTAAATAAAGAAGAGCAAAGAGTCTACAAATCAAATCGAGCACCAGACCTGAATTTGTCATAGCATAATCGATTACACCACTATCACAATCGATTACCTTGGTTCTGGAATGAAGCATAATCAATTACATCAAGTAAGCTAATTGATTATGGTGCTACATAACAGGAATTAAGAAAATCAGGTATAATCCATAATCGATTATAAGGTTGTACTAATCGATTACCATGGTTCTATTTTGTCACCTAATCGATTACAACTAATAGCATAACCGATTACACCAATGCAATAAAAAAATGTATCAGACATGTTGCTTACTCGATTACAAGGCAAGATATAATCTACTACAGAGTTTCTATTTAAACGATAATCGATTATATGATTTAGATAATCGATTACAGGACTACCAAAAGGAATTAAAATGCACCAGGTACATTTCACAATCGATTACAAAGAATATGACAATTGATTACACTGACATAATCGATTACAGGAGTATCCATAATCGATTACACAGCTACTGGAGACTTGAATTAATGGAATACAATGAAGCATAATTGATTACAGCTCGAGGCATAATCGATTACACAAGTGCCAGAATTTAGGGAAAGTGACTTTTAAGTGCAAAACCAGCTCACTTCTCCATAAAAGCTCAAATGCCCATGTTGTGCAACGGCTTTGAAGAATTTCAAGCTCCTCTCCAAGGCCTATAAATGCAAAACTTATTCAAGCTACTAATGGAATCAATTCACATCAAAGGGAAATCATTCATATCCTACTCTTATGCCTTATGAGTCTATTTTTTGTATAGTTTCATTTTCTGAAACTCTTATTCTTAAATTTATAAATCCTCTCTTGTTGAGAGTTACTATCTTTAGTGAGCTTTCATTTATACATCTACTCTATTGAGAGAGTATATCCTTGTAAACCAAACATCAAACACTAAGGTATTCACTCTAGGTTGAGTGGTCATAAAGGTTGGGTTCAACCTTTAGGTATTGGGAGATTATGAGATTGGGTGGGGTGCCCATTTGCTTGTGAGAATTGGGTTCTTGAGTGTGGGACACTAGGAGACAATTACTCAAAGCTTGTATCTCAAATCGGCAATAGTGGAATCCTTCAAGTGGGTTGCTTGAAGGCGAGACGTACACCGGATTGGTGGAACTCGTTAAATTAGTTTGTATTTCTCTTAACCTTGAACTCTTTACTTAATTGTGCATATAGACTGTTTGTTGTTTTGCCTAAGCTGAATACTTGAATTGATCTTACTATTCAAGAAGAAACATACACTTGCACACAAACTATTTGTTAAAATTGCTGAACCAATACTTTGCTTTGTTTCTCATTTCTCGGTTAAGATTACTTTGATTCTAGAAGTTCAATACCTTGATTCAAACTATTCAAAGTGTGTTAGATACTAGTTGCTTATAAAAATCTTATATATCTTGTTTGAGTTGTATAAAGAACCAAGTTCAAAGGAATTCCAAGTAAAATTTTTAAAACACTCAATTCACCCCCCTCTTGAGTATTGAGGCCACTTGAATAACAGTAGATTGGTATTATTTAAGTAAGTGTAATTAATATGAGCTATAAGAATGGGAGGCATTTTTTCCTGATATGACTCTGCGTGCCATAGGTATTGTGGTAGCGTACACTTTTACACCGACCTTATGTGTTTGTTGTAACCACTACGAGAAGGGACGTCATCTTGTATGACAGATGCAGTAACACATAGGCCAGGCAGGTGGGGCTGTAACTGCTTATGGTGAATGTACTGAGTCTATCTCATTGCTTTGGATAAAATATGTGAGTTGTGTTGGGTGGGTTTTAATTGATAATGTGTGACCCATTTCAGATATCACCACTAAAAAAACACCTGTTAGCGACGGAAATAATTGGTCGCTAATTCATCCCAAGTCCGTCGCTACAACCCTTAGCGACGGTATCTCAGACGGGACACACACCGTCGTCGAAAACATATCAGCGACCACAGACACACCGTCGCTAACATATTGACGGCATAATGCCGTCGCTAAAATGGTCTCTACTTCACTGACCCCAGCCGTCGCTAACTGTTGCCATAATGCGACCTCACGTCTCCGTCGCTACTAACAGCCACACTGCGACCACCATATACCGTCGCTACGGTTAAACATATAGCAACCGACGCGTCCGTCACCAAGTGTGGCCTTCCAGCGACCATGCTCTGCCGTCGCTACTGTTACTCTTATAGCGACCGTAAACTTCCGTCGCTGTGGGAAGCCATACAACGACTACTGTATTCCGTCGCTGTGTCTGGCCAACCAGCGACCACTCTCCACCATCGCTATTTTTACATTATAGCGACCATCTGATGTCGTCGCTAATTGGAATTTTTTATTTTTTTAAAATTGGTTAAATATTTATAGGTTTTGTTAATTTTACTTTAAAAATGTAGATTAATATTTTGTATTTTGTATTGGCTGATAAAATTTTATAATTAAATTTGAATAATTTTTTTAAAATATTAAATTATTATTAAAAACAAAATAATGGATTAAATTTATTTATCAAATAGGTTGAATTATTAATGATAATTACAATAAGGCTTTTTTATTTGAATTTAATTACCAATAAATATTGACATAATAAATGAAGAATGACAAAATAAATACTGAATGAAATATAATATAAAAACTATAAGTCAAATATACAATGTGTATAAATAATAAAAATACAATCATGGTGGTGGGGGATCCTGGGGTGGTGGTGGGGGCGCCTGGGAAGTGGGGGGAGGTAGCCTCGCCATCAACTGCATCAGTAGCTCCTGCTGCTGAGCAAGTTGCCAATGAGTCTCGGTGTGCTGCTCCTCGGCCCGCCGTCGGTCCGCCTCGGCCCGCTATCGGTCCGCCTCAGCCCGCTCCTCCAACAGCTGGCTCTGACGTCGCTCCTCCTGTAGCTCATCGTTCAGGTTTTGAATTACCTGAACAACCTCAGTCGGAAGACCAGAGGAAGAGGAAGAGGAAGGGGTCTTCCCCTTTTTCACCAGCTGTGTGCCGACGCCACCCAATCCAAATACCCTCCCTTTCTTGTTCACACCGCCAACAGCCTCCATATAGATGGTGTTATCGTCAGAACAAGATAGGGTGGGAGGAACCTCCCCTTCAGGAGTGGAAGCCACCAGGTCCGCCTCCTACTCGGCCCTCCTGGCCTGATACGCCTCCTGTAAATTCAAAAACAATGATAGGATTAGTAAGCTGATTTGTAAATTATAAGCATGTGTCAGTTAAAAGTAAATACCGCTAGATCCATAGTCTTCTGGTTTACCCATGCACTGGCTTTGTTCTTCTTGGTCATTTGCATGACCTCAAATAAAGAAGGCTCCCGGTGCTCCCTCATCTCTTGTGGTGGACAAAAAACATTGAGATTATTATTTGTAAACATGTCAGACGAATCATATTAAAAACATAAATATACTTACAAATCTTTTCTTGTGCTCGAGGGTTGAAATGCTACCCCAGTGTAAACTGAGGCTACAGCATTGGCGGCTCTGTTTGCCCTGTTCCGAGCACTCGCCTGCTGGAACGGGACACCGCCCCACTTCTGGACCATCTCGTCCCAATGGTCCTCCGGGATCCAACGAGGGCGCTCACCCTTGTCCCTCACCTTCCAAAGGGTACTCTTGATGATTTTGGAGGTCTTTGTGGCAAAGACCTTCCTAATCTCATCAATCATACCCTCTGCCCACTGGTAATCACACTGTAAAATGAAATGAGAAATCAAAATTAATAAGAGGTCTATTTTATAAATCAAATCACAACAAATGAGCTAGGAACTTACCGAGAAGGTGTCAAACCACCTATCTTGGACAACCTTCCCAGCATCTGTCCAAGATATATATGGACCATCCCACTGGGCCTTTAAAACCTTAGTAATCGCTTTGGTAGTGCGACTACTATCAACAAAGCTGTAATGACAACAATTATATCAGGAGTATAACAACCTTACAATCTAGGGAGACTCCTAAAATTCTGGCAGAGTCTCCCCTGTAAATGTAACATTTCCAAGTTTAAATAGTTACCCTGTTAGAAACAGAAGAGTGCCCAGTACAATTCAATCTATACAAGTACTAATTAAAGTACTATACAATAAACCAACAAGTCTTTCCACTAAAGTTTAATATAAAGTACCATACAAATAACATAAAAGTATTTGAGTTTTAGTCACTTACTCGTCTCCGGCCGGCACGGGTACCAACATGGGCGGAAGGGATGCCGGAGGTGGGGTGGCCTGATGGCCATGGTCCTCCAAGCCACCAACTCCAGGAGTTTACTCTGGGGTGGTCAGCTGTGGGGGTGATGGGGTGGTTCTCTGTAGTGGTGGTGATGGAGTGGTCTGCTGTAGTAGTGATGGAGAGGTCCGCTGTGGTGGTGATGAAGTGGTCTGTTGTAGTGGTGATGAAGTGGTCCGCTGTGGTGGTGATGGAGTGGTCTCCTGCCCTGGGGTGGGAGTCCCTAGACGGGATACCGGGGTCCTAGACCCACCACCCCTATTGTCAGAGTCTCCATGACTTGCTTGGTCATCATGTTCTAGCATACGCCCGGTGGAGGGTCTAACATGATCCATCACTATTTGTTCTATGTTGTTGTACATATCCCTGTTTCCTCCAACCTCATAGTAAGACTGTTGAATGGTTATGCCTGATGGTCTAGGCGGTAACTGCTCACCATGGTTTTACCAGCAGTGGTATGTTTCCATGAACCCTTTCTCAGTTAGGTGACACATGACATCATCCGCGTATTCAAAACTCATGCATTTGCACCTTGAGCATGGACAACGAATCTTCTGAGTCGCTTCAAATCTAGGCGTGTTTGCCGTAGCGAACGGAATAAACTCCAATAGCCCCATCATAAACTCCTCAGTCACTCACCGACTGCGATCTAGTTGGTTGTACATCCATCACCGATTTGCTGGTACCTCCATTTACAATATCTAACAAGCACAATTTCTGTTACTTTACATTTTTAAAATTTT
This sequence comes from Clitoria ternatea, assembly GCA_037962975.1. Taxonomy (NCBI): domain Eukaryota; kingdom Viridiplantae; phylum Streptophyta; class Magnoliopsida; order Fabales; family Fabaceae; genus Clitoria; species Clitoria ternatea. Next base: position 56,080,549 of record CM075671.1, read on the forward strand.
ATTTGACTATCGGTTATGAATCATTCTCTATCTCTTTAATGTTGCAAATTGGTGGGGCCCTATCCCATTCGAGATGAATATGCAACCATCCGTAACCCATCGATGTTGTATGTGGTCTATCTTGTTGCATTGATGTTCAGTTGAAATTTCGGCAGCATTTCGCATTGGTCCCCGAGTACACAGAGATACGTACGGTATGAAACACCGCACGCAGTCATGCACCCTGGGGACAATACGAAACACCATAACCAAAATTTCAAATGAACATTCAACGTCTCAACATAGACCACATACAACATTGATGGGTTACGCCCTACTGGTTACAAATTCATACCAAATTGTCCAACCGGGACAATTCAAGATCCAACACAACACGGTACATCAACCGGTTGTTTTGAAACTTGAACGGGAATCTAATGGGTACACACACGACTAAACCCTAAATCTTCAAATCATGAGTTTCATTTTAAGTTCCCTAACAAAGGGAGCCTGTCAAAATTTTGGCAGAGTCTCCCCTGTAAACTAGACATTTCCCAAATTTATGAACGACCTGTTACATACAGAAAACTTCCCCGTATAGATAAATAAACATACCATACGCATTGTATATGAAATTCAGAGTTATGAACACCAAATCATGTTATTAGTACATAAAACTAATGCCTAATGAGCTCTGCTCTCCACTAACAAACAACATTACATATGCATCTTGCAGTCATGTTATCAGCACACAAAACTGATGCCTAATAAGCTCTGCTCTCCACTAACAAACAACATTACACATGCATCTTTAAATCATATTATCAGCACACAAAACCAATGCCTAATGAGCCTTGCTCTCCACTAACAAACAACAATCCACATGCATACACATAATGAGAAAGTCAGTGTTAGGGGATTACCTCGAGGAAAAAAGTGAGGGAAGAATATGAAGCTGTCGACAGACGATCACAGACCATGTGTAACGTGTGCTAGTCTGCATGACAAACCAATAAGTGGTTGGACAGTTACAAGTAGCAAGGAAACTAAACAAAGAGAGACACGTAAAGCAAATTATAGATTAAGTACATTGCAAGGAAACTAAACAAACAGAGACAGCCAAAGCAAATTACTCAATATTATATAAGGTCTATCCCATTCAATGTTAAAGGTCAAGTTCAAGTAAGAAAAATAAGAACACTCTAATGGATTCGGATAGGGAGGCTTTAATGGATTTAGGAGGTTGAAGACTGGCTATATCAAAGATTATTTTTCTATTATTTAGAACCTAGACTTTAGGAGGAGCTCTCAATTCTTTTCTTTTATAAAATAAGAAAGAGCTCTCAATTCTTTAGATATCCATGTGCGTATACTTAATAGACTCAGAAGATTAAGTGCAAACCCAAAACAAGAAAAAGGATTATTAAGTCTAACCAAGCACACCTTTCCAAAGATTAGTTGATAGGATTAAAACTTAAACATATTTTTCTTAAAATAAAATGAAATTTCTATGCAATAGATTTTAGTAATGCAAGATGGAATAAAAATTACAAAATCACTTGATTATTGATATTTACAAGGCAAATTTCTAACTCAACTTTCACAATTCAAGTTTGCCGGTGTTGACCGACGAGAGGGAGGGAGAACGGAGGGGTGTAGGAGCACAAGTCAGTGTTAGGGGGGAGAACAATCTGAAACAGAGATAGGGCTTGTGGAGAGTGAGGTCTCTCAAATTACCTCTAGTTACTAAATCTTGTAATCTGACCTCCGATTCCTAATCTCTACCATATTGGTACTGCATTAGGGATTAGGTCCAGCAATAAAGATCATCAATACTATTCAGTTTATCAGTTATTTCTATCAAATGGTATCAAAGCACCGATCCTGGTGCTAGGCAGTGATTTTGTGGGGAAATTGATGCATGGGCAGAACAAGAATGGAAGCAAGAATCGAGGCATTGGAGCGCACAATACAGAATTGGAATCACGATCGTGATCTTCAAGAAAATGTGCAAGATGAAAGATTTCAGAAGTTGGAAAGCATGATTTCAAATCTCACCGACATTGTAGGATATTTGTCACGAAGGAATCACAGGCAAGAAAATGGTCACCATCAAGAAAGTGCTCATAACCATGGAAGAAATAGAAAAATAGGAGATTCTGACTCTGATGCTGAACAAGATTTTCAGAGTTCCAGTAAAGAAATGCAATGACGAAGACTTGAAATTCTGATATTTACGGGTGATGAGGCTTATGGGTGGACCAACCGTTTAGAGAGATATTTTCGCTTGAAGGGAGTTCAAGAAGAGGAAAGAATGCAGGCAGTCATGGTAGCAATGGAAGGAAGGGCATTGAATTGGTTTCAATGGTGGGAATTTTGCAATCCCAATCCCACATGGAGTGTGTTCAAGACAGCAGTTGTAAGGCGATTTCAACCATCTATGATGAAGAACCCTTTCGAAATCTTGATTGGGCTGAAACAAACAGATTCTGTTGAAGAATTTGTTGAACAATTTGAGAAGTATGCAGGGTTCTTGAAGGGTATTGATCAAGATTGCTTAGTAGGAATTTTTTTGAATGGACTGAAAGAAGAAATCAAAACAGAGGTAAAGTTATATGAACCTAGCAATCTGGCAGAGCTAATGACAAAAAGCCCAAATAGTGGAAGAAAAAAATCAAGTTATAATGAGGGGAGCAACTCAACAAGGGAACAAGACAGGAAATCCTTTTAGGTCATTCACTGGGACTAGAAGTTATACTAATATACAGCTCCACTGTGGAGCTACACTTGTCTTATTTGAAAGAGGTATTGAGGGTGTTGCAAACACACAAATTAAAGGTAAACCTTTAGCTTTTTTGAGTCAACCACTAACTGAGAGGGGGCAGAATAAGTCAGTCTATGAAAGAGAATTGATGGCAGTGGTACAAGCAGTACAGAAGTGGAGGCATTACTTAATGGGCACTCATTTTATCATAGTTATAGATCAGAAAAGTCTCAAATTCCTCACTGAACAAAGATTACTGACAGAGGAACAGTTTAAATAGGTATCCAAATTAATAGGATATGATTTTGAGATTAAATATAGGCCTGGAAAAGAAAACACTGCTGCAGATGCACTCTCCAGGAAGCCTATGTTCTTGACAATGACAGTGTTGAAATTTGATGAATGGGAGAATTGGGATATGGAAGTCCAGAAGGATTCTCGCTTACAAGCAATAATACAAGAATTATTGGTTGACCCCAATACAAATGTTGGGTACTCCATGAGAGGCGGCAAATTATACTACAAGGGAAAACTGGTGCTACCTAAACACTTTTCAAGGATTCCAGCAATTATGAATGAACTCCACAGCTCACCAACAAGAGGCCATTCAGGTTATTTCAGAACTTTTAAAAGGGTCGCTGGAGTGTTATATTGGGAAGGAATGCGGAAAGATATCAAAGAGTTCGTGATGCAATGTGAGATTTATCAAAGAAACAAGCATGAGACCCTTTCCCCAGCAGGATTGTTGCAACCATTGCCTATTCCAACGCAGGTTTGGGCAGATATTTCTATGGATTTTATTGGTGGATTACCCAAGGCTCAAGGTAAGGATACCATCATGCTGGTGGTGGATCGACTTACTAAATATGCCCATTTTATGCCACTGAGTCATCCATTCACAGCAGTGGAGGTAGCGCATACCTTTGTGAAAGAAGTAGTAAAGCTACATGGGTTTCCTTCCACCATTGTCTCTGACAGAGATCAAATTTTTTTGAGTGCTTTCTGGAAGAAATTGTTCAAACAAGCTAGCACCAAATTGAAATTTAGCACTGCTTACCACCCTCAAATGGATGGTCAAACAGAGGTTGTGAATCGCTGTTTAGAAACATATTTACGTTGCATGACAGAGTCTAAACCCAAAAACTGGCATGAGTGGTTGAGCTGGGCAGAATTCTAGTTCAACACTAATTACAGTGCTTCCACAAAGATGTCTCCATTCAAAGCCTTGTATGGTCAAGACCCTCCACTGTTGTTAAAAGGTACTACTATTCCATCTAAGATTGAGCAGGTCAACCAGTTACAAGAGCAAAGAGATGAGATATTGAAAGAGTTACAGAATAACTTGTGTAAAGCTCAAGATCAGAATAGATTGCAGGCAAACAAACACAGGCGAGATGTTGTTTTTCAAGTCAGTGATTGGCTATTTTTGAAATTACAACCTTATAGACAGGGATCTTTAGCAAAAAGGCCTAATGCTAAGTTGAGTCCTAGATATTATGGGCCTTATCAGATTATAGAGAAAATTGGACAGGTGGCCTATAAACTACAACTTCCGAAAGATAGCCGTATACATCCGGTTTTTCATGTATCACTACTTAAAAAGGCTATTCATCCATCTACATCAACACAACCTCTACCCCCTATGTTGACTGAAGAGTATGAACTAGAAGTAAGCCCCGACAAGCTGTTGGGGACTCGACAGAATGCTGCAGGAGAAACAGAGGTTCGTATCAAGTGGAAGCAACTGCCAGATCATGAAAATAGCTGGGAGTTAGCTAGCACTATTCAAGAAGTTTTCCCTGACTTTCACCTTGAGGACAAGGTGGCTCTTTTAGGGGGGGGGGGGTATTGATAGATTTAAGAAGGTATACAGCAGAAAGAAAAGAGGGAAATTAGGAAAGTAATGAACTAACTAATTTATGTTAGTTATGACAGCTGGCTTAATAATTGTATAAGTAGGAGCACAAGTCAGTGTTAGGGGGGAGAACAATCTGAAACAGAGATAGGGCTTGTGGAGAGTGAGGTCTCTCAAATTACCTCTAGTTACTAAATCTTGTAATCTGACCTCCGATTCCTAATCTCTACCATATTGGTACTGCATTAGGGATTAGGTCCAGCAATAAAGATCATCAATACTATTCAGTTTATCAGTTGTTTCTATCAAACACCCCTGAAAGTTTGGCAATATATCACTAAGACACCAACATAATATAAAAAAATTAGCTCACACACACAACCCCAAAACCTTCTCAACCATATTTGGAGAGCTATCCAAAAACAGTACCCAAGGTCAAAAACCCAAGTTACAATGCAATACAGACAATATGAAATAAAGAATATGAACACACCAATATTTTTCCATTCTAACATCCTTGAAAGTTTGGCAAAAAAGTTTGGCAACTATATCACCAATATGCTTCAGAAAATTAGCTTACTTACACAACTCCAAAACTTTCTCAACCACAGTCGGTGAGATCCAAACAATACCAAAGGTCAAAAAACCAAGTTACAGTGCAAAACAGAAAATATCAAAGAAAGAATATGAACACACCAATACCTGAAACACACCTAGGGCCACTATGAGGCAACAAATTACCTTACTCACACTGACTCCACAAACCTTACCTGTCTATTTCTTCTTTGTAATTCATCATAATAGTAACCAAGAGAAAACAAACAACAAAGGTCACACTGATGAGTATACTAAAAACACTATTTATAGAATTAATAAGTAAAAAGTTTTTACCAGGAATCAGTGAGCTCACTATAGAATTCACATTAGGGGTGTGTTATCAGTTTCATAAAAACATGAAAACTTTAAATTCTTTGAATTTAACCAATATTCTTAGGACACTCATTAGTATGTAGTCCCCTCCCCTAACAATAACAATATTTTCACAGACTTAAGGCACCCTAAATTTTATATTTCAAAAAATATTTTTGCAGACAGGTTAGGGTTCATTCACCAGAGAATAACAAAAACTCAAAACATTTACATGACACAGATTGAACAGCCAGAAGAGAGTAGGAATTAGTAAAACATGTAGAGCATATGAAACAGAAGAGGATAGAACTCTACTTACCTGAGGGAGTGAGAGCCGACGAAAGGAGTGAGAGAAAAGGAATACCGTCAAGAGCTGCGACCCACGACCTGAACAGAGAGGGAGAGAAATTGATGAGGACAGTTTGGATAGGAAGAGGGGAACCAGTCGAAAGGGTTCAGTTGAAGTTGAAGAAAGGAAGGGGTGGTGGTATCGGAGACGACGAAGAGGGAGACGGTGGAGAAGACGACGGAGGTGAGACGGTGGCTCGTGAGAGGGAGACGACGGAGAAGAAGGTGGCTTCATGAGAGGGAGTGATGGAGAAGAAGGTGGCTTCATGAGAGGGAGTGACAGAGGCGGTAGAGGTGAAGGTTCGGTGGGCAGAGGAGAGGGAAAAGGGTTTAGGGCTTGGGGGATAGCAGAAGTGATTGACGGGGAAGGTCTGCATCGAGTAAGTTGTTATACTTAGCGACAGATTGAATCCATCACTCTCAAGGTCACTGAATAGAAAAATTAATAACATAGCGACGGATGACGACATGTGTCGCTAATATACCACCACTAGCGACGACTACCTCCGTCGCTAAATTTAGAAATCCCTCTAACATTTTGAAACCCTTCAGGAACCTTAGTGACAGACAAGTTCCATCACTACAGTATACAAAAATAGCGATGGTTAATGGTTGCCGTCACTACCTTGTTCATGGCGACGGCATGTCCACGTCGCTGTTTTTTCCGAAGACATAGCGACTGCAGTTTCACCGTCGCTATCACTTGGCGCCATATATAACTTGGAGGGAAACCAAAAAAATGGAGGGAAATAACTTTAGCGACCGTGTCAGGGATGGGGTATGATTTAGCGACGGTATTAGTGACAGTTATTTGCCAAATTCAGCGACGGCATTTATTGGTCGCTAATATGGTGACTATTTTCATATTCAAGGTCTCTTTTCTTGTTGTCGTCGCTAATTCGGTCATTGATTAGCGACAGCGTTCGGCGGTCGCTATTGGTGTGTAGCTATTAGTCATTTTTCTAGTAGTGTATAAAAAATTTGTATTTAGGAAAAAGGAATGATGATAGTAATATTCCATTGGACTTTATAAAGTCCAATACTATTTTACGATGTCATTAAATCCTGTTGAGGTACGGCCAGAAGTGTGGCTTTGTAATATATATCGAGATTAAATTTTAAGGACGAAATTTCTTTTAAGGTGTGGTGGATAACATCCCAAATTTTTGAAAAATAAAATTATTAGTTAATGATAATTAATTATTTGTGATCCAATATATATGGGAAAACTAATTAGACACTAATTGTTATTTATCGAAAAATAAAAATTTACTAGAACCAGACAATTTAACAGACAGTGTGGGTTCCATTAAAAATTTTGGGCATTTGATGGGCTAGAATAATGAGGGATTTATTGTGGTTACGATGATATGTTCAAAATAATTTTTGGTGTTGAGGAGATATTTATACGGACATGACATATGTTAATAAACAGCGAAACTACGAGCGAAATAGAATTTAAGAAAATTACAAAATCTCATTTTCTCCTCTTCTCATTACCGTGGACTCTCTCCTCACTTTCTCTAACTCTTTTGTTCAATGGACAAAAGGGTTTTATGAACCAAAAGGTAAAAAGCAATAATGTGTGTAATATCCTTTGGGCAATGACCAATTTTTGGCATTTTCTCTTTCCTCATTCTCTTCATTTTCGATGGACTTCTTCTTCCTCTTCACTTTATTCATTTTTTTTCTTCTTCCCTCTCCTTAAACTCGAAACTGTCCACACCTCTTCCTCCTTCATTTCTTGCAAAAAATTAACATCTAGGCCATGATTCATGAAGATTTAATGGAGTATTGAGGCATTTTTACTCTCATCTTCACCCTCTACTCTCCGTTTTTATTTTTAGGTATAGCTTGGACAAAAGGTTAGTGTTTTTGACATGTAATGGTTTCTAGTTGTTGTTTTAAGCTTCTTGAAGCATTATAATGCAAGATTAGGTGTTCATGTAGAAATTCTGATACATAACAGTTTTAGCTTTTCACGATTTGAGGTATCTTTAGGGCATAATTCATCTCCGACCTCTTCATAACAATTGTAGATAATTATGTTGCGGAGGTGTACAAATTGGAATCATATCAATTGGTGTTTTATAACTCTCATTATGCGTAAAACACCAAACCCATTGTAGTGTAAACCTCAAATTTAAGGGGGTTTGAACCCAACTTTTTATGATTTCCAATTTTGGACTAATAGGTGATATTTATGACATGTTCCACTATTCCTAGGACTAAAAATGAACTTTTCTTTCCATAGGACTTGTACTCCATGGGTCCTTATACGTGTACTCTAATCCCTTATCCTTGATTGCTTATAAAACGCTTCTTTGACATGTTTCCTTAATTAAATGCATATACTTCCAATTATGGAATGTTTGTATAGATGAATGTACATGCCTTTATTAAATTTTAGAAATCACTTTATGCTTACTTGGATCATTTCTCATATCCACTCCCACTCTCAAATTAACCTATATGTTCCACAAACACTTGTATGGTGACTATGAGATTGATTACCCTAAGTAGACGTTCGTCTAAACTATTCACTAAGTGCTAAAATCCTTTGTTTAAACGTTTGGAAAAAATGCGTTTTAAGGACAAATCGCAGGTCAGAAATTCTCCCAATCAATTTCACTCATTCAGGTATTTTTCTCATGCTCAAAATTCATCTCCCCTATCACAAAATTCTCCTCCAGAGCAGTTTTGCCAAATTCCTCCATTTACCCACGAAAATACATTTTTCACCGTTTCTAATTCGTCATTCGCGTCTAAACTCGGGTCACTTTTTAATTTCTTTATTAATCATCACATCTAAAATTTTTTCCTTTCTTTCAAATCAAATACAATACCAAATGCAAAAAATACAGCAACTTCAAGCTTCCATAGTTTACCAAGGAATGCGTTTCAAAAGTTCTTTTAAATCATTTTCGTAGTGTCGTAAATGTGTCGCATAATTACTATAACTAAAAGTCACTCATTTCTTCTTTTAACAAAAATTTTAGAATTTAGTAAATATTCAAAAACTCATTTTTAATACAAAAATTTAAAGATTAATCCATGCAACCAAATCCCAACCACTAAATTCACTTTTCGCGAGTTTATATGTTATGATCTATTAACATTAAATTGTTTCACTAACTATTAAAAATTTCCAGCAGCAATGATGGTTCATTATTAGTTGTAAAAACACATTCTAAGATATTCTAGATTTCTAAAAACATCATCAACACCATAAGCCACCAATTAAACCAAGAACACACCATATTTAGTAAGGATAATACATGCATGTACTTATAACAAAAAAATTTACAGCAACCAAAATTAACAAGTTAGCAACTCCATCATTAAAAATTTAAGAATTTAAAGAGTTTAATAAAATCATGGTGTAGCCATGATACCACTTAAAGATCTCAATTTCGCCAAAGGATTTTTCAAGATTTAAGCCTTGCAACAAAGATCTTTAAGGAGATATCAAGGTATACGTGCTAAGGAACACTTATACCTCACCATGCATGCATCATTTTATGGATTTAAAATAAGCTATTTACTCCCCCTTACCAAAAAATGTTTGTGCTCAGGAAATGGTGAGAAGAACTTCAAGGCTTGCTCCTAGATCTTCATGGTTTGCTTCATCAAAGAGGAGGAAAATGGATGCTTGAAGGATGGTGGATTTAACATGAATGTGGTGGTGGAGAGAGTGGAGGAAAACGTTGTTGTTTGGTGGAAATTTAAGAAGAAGTTTTGGTAATTGGAAGGTAGTAACTTGAATTTTAGAGGTTAGAAAGGGTGGTGTGGTGGTTTGGGTTGGATGGTGATGAGTGGATGGTGATGTTTAGGGTGGAGAAAGCTTAAGAGAAGTGGAAAAAATGTTTCTGGATTTTTTTTCTAAGTTAGAGAAAGTGAAGGGAGCAAAGGAGAAGCAAGAGTAGTCTTTGGGAATGTGAAAGTTTGCATGCAATGCTTTGCCCCGCCCAAGGAGTCACACGACCAAAGAGTGAGTGAGAGAAGTGTCAAGATATTTTCATGCAAATGCTAAGTGTCATCTGCAGCTAATGGTGTGGTGGAGAAAGCCTTGTGTGGTTGAGACAAGTGGCAAGGTGGTGGTGCAACATGATTGGTTAATTGTTTATGCAAAATGATGTGTCAAGTATAGAGGCAGTCACTTGCTCATGGATTTAAGGAACCTTATGGGCCTAATTTCAAAATAAGCCAAACACAAATGTTTTAGGGCTTTTTGTTATCTTTAATTTGGTATATGGCACAAAAATGTTCATTAAAAATAAGGGAGTTATGACCCAAATACAAAAGTAGTGTAGGGCTGTAACGGGATTATTGTTCCTTGCAAAGATTATTTTTTTGGGATAAATTGGTTGGGATTTAGGCTTCATTTTCTTCATCAAAGTTGTATAAAATTGAGTTAAGAAAATTTTGGCAAATGAATTGTTTGATTTCATGGTCATACGAGGGGGAAACGTGAAAAATACTAAACATGGTGCAAGCAGCCACTGGAAAAATGTGAATCAGTATGGTATTTTAATTTCTGGGATTTATGGGGTAAGAATTGGCTCTCGTGGTCAATATCAAAGTTTTAGATAAATTTTCTATAGAGATTTTAGGATAAGAATGACTCAAATACAATAATGGGAGAAGAAATTACGCCTAAAATACGTACAGACACGCATTTTGGCTTACCCGGGTAACTTAAAATCAAAGTTTTTGGGCTTGGGTGGTTAAAAACGGGCATCAGGCTCTTCGAAAAAAATTGTTAGGAATGATGTGAGAGATGTTTTAGGATAAGAATAATTAGCTTAAGTTCCTCAGATAATTTCTTAGCCAAAACTAGGGAAGTTGCATAGTTTAAATACTTTAAATAACTTTATCAAACCATCAATACTCATTAATTAATCTTTGTTATTATGAGTATTATTTAACACACTTATTATTATTATCTAAATCATTATCATTATTCACATGGTTTAGTAGAAACACCCTTCATTAGCTCATAAAACCTTTTTAAGATACTAATCAGTCATTAAGCAACAAGTCGGTCTTAGCCCAGTCATTAGTACACACAAAATTATTACGCAGTCAAGATTATTAACTTTAAAAATCTAACACACAAAATGAGCGCTGTTACAATTAGAGAGTGAGCGAAGGAGAAGAAATCCCAATGAGAGTGAATATGATACGGGGAGAACGCGAGAGTGCTGAGAGAGCAAAAGTAAAGAAGTGAAAAATAAGTTCATTACAATGGGCCTCTGAAAGGTTTAAACAAATAAAGCAAGCAATTATTTTTTAAATTTTAAATAAGTATAGATAAATTTACTGTGATAAGTAAAACACAAGTAAATTTTATATATTTTTAATGGTTTTATCAACCTCTACTAAATAACCTCAGGAATACATTTTATATATTTTAGTGTCTACCATACAGTGAATCAAAGCACTATCAACGGTGATACTCGAGGACTACCAGTGAACCATAGCACCATAATCGGTAGCCTTTAACGCAACTTACCATAGAGTGCACAGTGAACTATAACATTATAATGTGACAGCCTCTTCGGCAAACCATAGTGCCAGAAATGCATATGATGGTATGGAATGACAATTCATGCATAAAAATGTGAACTATAGCCACAATGAACAGTATAAACATCACACATCAATTCAATCGAGAATATAGAGTTCTAAACATACCACCACTGCAAATGAATATTCACAAGTACATAATTTTTAAGAAAATTAAATAAAACCCGAGACGCTAAATTCTCGCTATCCCTCAACTTGCAAACTCCTCGAACTTATAAAGTGTACCTGAAAGTGATTTGTTACTCAATTAGGATCTCGATCAGTTATCTGGCAATAGAAAAGATCCTAAAAATTTATAAAATTCATAATTTGTCATTTCAGCAACCCAACATATGCTAGTCATTAATTTCAAGAATTAATCTAAGGTTCTAACATTATTTCAAAAGGATTTAGTTTACTGGAATGTCATTCGTTCACCGACAACTTCTTGGTATACTTCTGATACACCAAATGTCACTCGGTCACCTCCACAATAGCTCTTCAAAAGTTGTTCCCTAACCAATGCATAGAAATTCAGTAGCTGCACACATTGGGAAAATTATCTTGATGCTAAAAATTTTAGGGAACATGCATCCTTACCTTATGTCCTCAGAATGGTTTCAAAGTCCAAACCCCACTTTGATGCACTTTGAGAACACTTGTTCAGTTGTTATCCATATTTACATAATGCAGATTATGAAATTTAAAACCTTGGTTGTTGGCTTACACTTTTTCATAAGGTGTCAAGGGGAAAAGGTATACAATCTTACCTCCTTAACGCCTCAATCGACAAGCCCTAAAGCTTCCCAAGCCCTCATAATCTCAAACGAGAGTCACAGCCATGTTGCAAAGAAAGAGAAGCTTTGGTTTAAGCTTGATTCAAAAGAATCTAAACATAAGAGAAAGAAGAGGGAAAACAAAAATTTGTGAATTGCATCATATACCTTTAGGGATGAAAATCCTAGACCACTGGGAGAATGGCAACATGTAAGCATTATTGGATAACTCAGATGATTGAAAGAAATGGAATAAAGAGGAAGAAAGGAAACTCTGTTTTGTTCAAGAGAAGTGTTTGCATAAGTGAGAGGAAGAAAGGTTAGGGAGTTTTCTGGAAATAATAAAAAAATCTAATAGTAGCACAATCAAGAAATAATATTGGAATAGAATTTTAGAATTTAGAAATTGATTAAACACATTATGAAAATTAATGTATGGTTTAATCTAGTCTAAGTAATTAATTTAATTCAACTAAAGTTATATTCCTAATTTAGTTAATAGGGATTTCATATTATTTTTAAGGTTTTCCTACAGTTTAAATTTAGCATCCTTATTAAAATTTTAAAATTTTAGGATGTTACAATAACAATATACATATCACTGTTTCACATCATCAACCACATATTACACCACTAACTCTCATTCAGGGTTTAGTTAGAATCGATAGTATTCAGATACTAAAATGGATCGTCTGCCAGCTGGAGGTCTTACTTGACACCTAGTGAACCCTACTTGGTCCACCAAGCCCTGCTTGGTTGACATAACCATCACCTAGGAGGAAGCCACAAATCCCTTATAGACTTTGGAGGTTGCCTTATAGAGCTTTAAGGATCCTTTAACTAGGTAAAGGGCTAAGAGAGCTAGGGAGACACTCCAGACATACTTGGCTTCCTTTATGACTTCCATAGTTAGGCCCAAGCCCAAGGAGGAGCTCGTGAGGACTCTTACTCTTTACACTTACTCTATCTTAGAGTAAAGGGCCTCATTTCACTTGTTGGACCTCTTTTAGGCCTCTATTTTGGGCTTGACTATCTTTTGTACATATTTTAATTTTCATATTATTAGTTTTAGGAATATTTTAGGATTTAAAATTAGAAATTAGTTTGGGCTTTGCATAGCCTTTGTTTTTGGGCCATTTTTGGGCCTTGTACCATGTCTAGTTTGTATTTAGGCTTGTATTGGGCCAATTCCTCTTAGGATTTTAAGATTGGGCTTTTAGAATTAATCCAACGCTCATGAGCTAGCTAAGTGGCTGAATTTTTCGAGGAGCCTTAAATAGCTCTTTTGCTTGTAATTGATTCATAATTTGAGTTTTAAGAGATTTTAGTGAGATAAACTTATCCTTCTCTCTAGAAAAGTAGAAGCCTTAGCTTCTTCTCTAAGTTCTTATCCTTTGGCTTCCTCTCAAAGGTGTTGAACATTCAAGTACCTTATCTCTCTACCTTAAGAGTAGCGGATCTAAATCTCCACACTTACCTCTTCATAAACTTCAATTTCTCTCTTAAATCCTAGCCTAGATCTAGGTGTTCTCTTGTTCAATTCCTCCATTTCTCTTCATATGAGTTCACAGCCTACACTTGATCTCCTCATTTCCAAAATTACATCAAGCATTTGGAGTCACTTGCCTTGGATTTGAAGGAAACAAGAAGAAGAATGTCCATCCTCCTTAAGGAAATCACCTATTTCCTACAACATTAGTTCTCTACCTCAACCATTGGGTCCTGCTTGACATCTGAGTAGCTCAACTTGATTCTACTTAACCATGGGAGCCAAAAATGAGGGGAAAAATATACTGCACAGCCATCATCACTTCCCAAGCTACTCAGGCATTTTATTAATCATATGGTGGCCACTTAAGCATACACCACATCTCAATTTCTCTTCATATCATCATATAGCCACATAAACATTATTAATAATGAATCAGATCTTGAATAACCATTTAGGTACAAGTTCACTCACAAATATAAAAGCACTTACAATTATAATTTGTCATGTACACCAATCTCATCATATATCAATCTTTTTCATATTAATATAGCCATACAGGCATTCCAATTCAAATAAAATGGTAACCACTTAGGCACACACCATCTCTCAAATTATCTTTCACATCATCATATATTATGTATTTATTTCAGACTCGGTCATAACTATAATTAATTACAATTAAAACTTCTCATGCATATATTGGTTTCATCATAATTCATTTATTAATTTCATTTGAAGTGACTTGGGCATAATCCCTACAATAATTTTATAAGCAACACTTAAATTCAATCTTATATATATATATATATATATATATGTATATTCATCTCTATAATTTATAAATTTCATAACATCAGTCTTATCACATTATTTGGAAACTTATTTCAATACATATACATGAACGTATGATACACATTATCCACTAAATCTCATTAAAATTTATCATTAATCTTCTTATATACATAATCATTACTAATCTTTCACTATTATCGATACTAACCTCTAATCTTTTTGTCATTCCAATATTAGAAAACTTTAGTTCATACATAATAATTCCTAACTTCTCGTTCTCATCATAACTAAAATTATATCTAGTCATAATGTATATTATAAATTCTATCAATTATATATGTTTAAATTAGCTATTTTACGCTAACTATATCCCCTTTTTCTGAACGCCACTTGATGTCGAATAATATTTCTAATTAATTAATACTCTAAACACCCTTTTACCTTGATTCCAAGCTTTCAAATCTTGTTCTCTATATCGGATACGTCCAATATCTATAATTTAAGGAATTTACAAAGTAAGTTAGCAATCCGGCCTCCAAAATCAAAAATTGCTTACCAAAACAATTCCAAATATACTTTTAAAGCTTCCAAAGCCTTCCTTGATTAATTCTGCTCTTGTTTCCGAGTCCCTTTTCAGCCAACGCCTTATCGATCCTTAGTTCGTAACCTACGGGAACCAAAACAAAAACCCGTCAGCAAACTGACAACACCCATCATTCCAAACTTTCATTTACAAGCTTAAAATGTAATAGTTCAAAGAAATTGAAACTTTTTTTATCATAGGTGAATTTTGGTTTTAGGAAGGAGATGATCAAAGCTAGAAATTGAAGGTACCAATGTACTGACATCATTTTCACGATCCCGAATATAAGATCAATTTTAAGTTTTGGTAAGAATTCAAGCTCCAATTAAGCCTCGACATGGACAGGCATGGAGGAAGCTATGTAATGGCTTCTGTTTCCTTTCTCTCTCGTGTGGGGGAAGAAAAAAAATGAAACATTATAACCTCAAGGGCATTTTCATAATTTCATTAAATATTTACAGGTTTTGATTTCAGAGGCTGAATTGCTAACCCATTTCATAAATTCCTTAAATTATAGATATTTTACATACCCCGCGTAGAGAACAAGAGTCAAAAGCTTGGAATCGAGTGGCGCTTGAAAAAAGGGATATAATTAGCGTAAAATATCTAATTTACCATAATATATAATTGTAACACCCTAATTTAAACAAATCAAAGACAAGAAAAACAGGGAAAATTTTTCATAATTAAAACCAGAATACCACGGTATAAGAAATGAGAGGAGAAGAAAAATAGGAGAACAAAAGAAATTCAAAAAAACTAACAGCGGAAGAAAGGGAAAATCGCTTGGGCGAATCACACAGCAAAGCGCACTCGCTCAAGCGAAACTTCACTCGGTATTCGCTCATTTCACTCGGTTATCCGCACTCGGGTTCCAGCACCTGACTCACTCGGAGGATCCAACCTCAGTCTACTCGGACTTAGCTCTAGCACCTACTAGCCCCATACGGACAATGCAACTTATTCTACGGCCTCATCAATCAGAACATATACGCGAATAACACGGAAGTGGTCCCTACTATCATTCACTCGGGATCTAGGAGGACTCCTCGCTCAGAGTAATCTTCACGTCCTTTTTGTCACTCGGGTTATTTCATTTAGTTTTTACTCGGTAACCATAATCTTCTGACTCTCAATATTCTACTAAGTTAAGACTCACTCAGATTCTTTCGTTACCAATAGTTTACTACAGTAGGGTCCCTTAGAGTCTAAGGTGTCACACTCCAGTCGGGAAAACCATCACTCAGCAATTTCTCACTCGAGGATCATTGATTATTCTACGCTCGGGAGGATTCCTAGCAGTTGTCACTCGGAAGCATATCTAGACTCGCAACTCCGAATCCTAACAGCTCATCATTGGGGGCAGTCTTCTACGTCAATCCCTATTCGGAGCTATCGGGTTTCACTCACTCAGAATGTCTGAACCTCCCCCACTCGGTGCCAGAGTCATAAACTCGCCCTCTAGACCATAGACTAGCTTCCTTCATGCTAGGTTATGACATTTTCTACACATTCGGAAATATGAACGCATATACATATATATAGATCACCCAGGCATCATACATAATAAGATTGACATGCAACATGGCATAACATAGGCATATATATATATATATATATATATATATATAGAAGTGTATATCACAATTTTACAACCACAATATCATGTTCCCATCCCAAGGGATTCAACTCTGTTTAAAAGACTAACAACAAAACACGAGCCAGCCAAGGCTTAACTCAAAACACTATATACAGTATATACACAGGCATAAAATTCCATAGTGCATCAACGCTTCACCCAGCATTTTAGCTCTTCCTCCAATCCTCATTACGGGAGATGTTCACTGAAAATTTCCACAGCAGGGGTGAGTATCTTAAATTTTAAATGATAGATACTGACTCAGGTTGCCTCATATTTGTACAACTAGATATAAATACATACACACAATCATACGTGGCAACAATAAAGGTCAGAGTTTTACTGATCAATTCAAAACACACACAAGATCTTTACCGATCGGAATTCCCCAGTTGTCGCTCGGCTCTTTACACACATCAGCTCAATAATATTAACATACAACAATCCGTGACATGATATTAAGGACCATGAATCAGAACGCATCTATAGAACATTTATCAATCAGGGTACAAAATTCTCACTCGGTCATATATTCACAGCTTTTCAACAGCATAACATACATTTATAGAGTAGATCTCAGTCAACATTAACAGCACATGCACACGGAATAATGCACTCAGTCATGAGTATACGTCGTCTTACTAGCATCATCACATGCATAATTAATTCCTCACAACATCAGTAGGAATATATATATATATATATATAGATTATTCACTTGGTTCTGCATTCGTGTGTAATTGGTTCTGACGTTGCAACGTAGGCTCTCAACCTTTTGTACAGAGCTCTCAGCTATCATTTCAGCTCCCAGCTGCTTGGCCGTTTTACAGGTACCCAACCTCTTGCCCACAGGTGACACCAACGCTCTCAGCGCCAACGGAGGTGTTCACAGGCATCCCGAGTCCCACTCGAGGGCTACCTTGAGTCCCACTCAAGGATTTCATAGCGTCCCACACTTAATAACCGATGGTAGTGTCCCACACTACGTGCTCCCAGCACAACGCATCCCATGCGCCATGTAACATCCTGCTTTTAATAATAACTCTATTTTGTAATTTATGAAGCATGGAAGGCTTGTAAGTGTTGACTAATGAATAAAACACTCTATGGATAGCTTTTAATGCTCCAAAAGTTTCATTTTTAGGTATAATTCTATAACTTATATAGATCCCTATTAATGAGACCCAAATTCCGAGTGAAAATACCTTAGAAAGAACTGTCCGAGTGAGAAAGAGAGGCTGTTCCAAGTGAAAACTGCAAATTCCGAGTGACCAAGAGGAATTCTGAGTGGAAAATGGAAATACCGAGTGCCAATGATGTTTTCCGAGTGGAACATAGTCAGGAGGACTTATTCCGAGTGAAATAATGTCTCAGAGACTCACTGCCGAGTCAAACATGCCAAGAAGACACAATTTCGAGTCAAGACTTTCAAAGGACTCATTTCAGAGTCCATTATTCTTGAGTGACTCGTTTCTGAGTCAATTAAGATTAGAAGTTACAATCCTGAGGGAAGGAATTCCGATTGACAACGAATAAGTCTTGGGTCGGTTTAGGATCTATATTAACCGAGTGAAACCCGTATGGGAAACACTTCTATATTCCTAAGTGTTAATAACCGAGTGGAAGACATTATACGTATTCCGAGTGAATCATGTAAACCGTATTCCGAGTGACTAAGTAATGACTGAGTCCGAATGAGACTTAACTGTGATGCTTGTCTCTGATGAATGAATGGTTAAGTTATTCCTCAGATGAGAAAGGACATGAACACCGAGTGAAGATCGAATGAGCTTTGAGTCAGCCTGAGAAGACTTAACCGAGTGAAAAGTTGAAAGAAGAGGAGTCGGTTGAATGGGATCGGAAGAGACACTTATGATCCGTTCTGATCTCAAAAGGTAGGACGACGTCAAGACTTCAAAGAAGAAGATCGGAAGTCCACTAATACCACATCACATCGGATGACCGATGTAGGGAGGACAGCTTATGTGAAGCAGACCGGATCAATGTTTTACTGTGAGCTATGGGTCGTATGACCATGAGACCGGATTAATGCTTTGTCATTTGTGAACACCGGTTAGATTCAAGGAAGGTTCATCCTTAAAACTAATGTTCACATCGGATAAATTGTACCGGTATTAAAGACCGGACTGAGTCCGTCCAGGAAACAGAAGATTACAGACTAGGAAGGGTAGTTTTCTTACAAAACTGGGGTCTCATGCCTTGGCGGAGTAGTAAATTTAGGCGGGGTCACACGTTTTGGCGGAGTCATAAGCATTGACGAGGTCAAATGCCTTGGCGGAGTAACGTGAACATCCTTTAGAGCATGGACATCTCTTAAGATACACTCAACATCGCCCTTCACACAACACTGCCCTTCACACAACACCGCCCGTCACTTAACACCGCTTCTCACACTACATTCCACCCTCATAAATTCAATACTGCCCTCTTCAAAATCTCCATCAACGAACACCTTTTAACTCCACTCAGACCACTTTATATAAATTAATATATCACTAACCTCTTTAATGCAAAGATGACAGTGAGACGAGTCAAAAGGTTCCATTAAATCTCACCTAATCCTCCATTCAAGTCTGCCACTTATTCTCTCATTATTAACAACTCACCACCTACATACGAACCACTTAGCAAATCACACACTCTTTTTCTTCTTCTTCTTATCCTTGTACGTTCAAAAGGCTGTTCTTTCCATTTCTTCCATTACGGACTGGAATGAGGGAACTACAAGACATACCTTGTTAATCAAAGGACATCAAATCAAGTAAGAGGGGACAGGGTTGTGAATATTTGTGAAATGGGTAGAAGTGTATGCTGTTCTAGGATTCCAGAATTAACTTCGTAACTTGTTGCTCATTTTTGAAATTGAAAACATGTGAATTTGACTCTGACTTCTTCATGAAAGTTGTAGAACTTTTTGATATCTGAATTTTGAGACCTGAATCAAGTAATTTGAATAAGTATAGCAAAAGTTATAGCCAAAGTATTACAGCATGTTTGTGTGGAAAGTTTATCCTATGTTTTGTGTATATATTGATTTACGGGAATTGTACGTGCATAATCAGCCCTTTATGTCTTCATGAAAGTTGTAGATAATTAAGTTGTGGATTTTTAGAAAGTGGTTTCACATCAAAATAATTTTTGTAACTCAAGTTATGCTCAAATTACTGAAGTATGTGCAAGCTGAAAATTCTGAAATTCTGAAATTTTGAAATCCGAATCTTGTTTTTAAAACTGGGAAGTTTGTGGTGAGAATTAGGGGTTGGTGTCTTCATGAAAATTGTAGATATGTGTGTTAAGAATAATTTAGAATTGGGTTCATGTCAAAATCACGTTTGTAACTCCAGATACGTTTTAAATACTAATCTGTGTACATTTTGGAAAACTTATCTTGAAGCAGTATGGTATTTTGTGAATAAGTAGTATTTCTGATTGGAATCTGAAACTGTGTTCTTCATGAAAGTTGTAGATAATTGTATTATTGAGCTATAGAAAGTGGAATCATCTAAAAAGGAGTTGATTTGCCCATGTTATGACTGTTTTGCTAATGTATGTTACTGTTGGGGATACTGAAAGTCACTTTAAAAGGCTATTTTGAAAGAAAATGATATTTTCTCTATGGATAAAGATTATTTATTAAATTCTTGAGTGATTATGGATTATTATAAATGCTGTTGAGTATCACACAGTTTGTATATTGTGATGGTGAATAATTATGAATGACATAATTAATATATATGTACATGAATGCCTTGTGTTTATTGACATATGTGGTTGAAACAGTAAATCCATGATGTTGTGAATTATTATGTGTATTGTGTCCCTTGAGGACTTGTATTATCCAAGAGGTTTTGGAAATAGGGAGATCATGGTATGTTAAAAGAATTAAAGGCATTCATGCATCATAAGCATTCGGACGCACCATGGAATTTAGGGGTTCCATGATTGCCTACCCTGGTGGGGGGTTACTCTATGATGAGTTAAGCCCTATTTTGTTGTGTGCCATGGAGTGTAGGGATTCATGGTTTATGCAAAAGTCCTACTTATGATATTGTATACTTCGGTACTTAAGCGCCATGAAGTATAGGGATTCATGGCATATGCTAAAGCCCTATTTGTGTCTCTATGAGACTTTTACTGTAGTATTCCCACCAAATCAAATGGATCCAACATGACATCATTTAACTAATTAAAGAATTATTAAATGGACTTGTTTGGCATATTCATCATATCATTATGAGTTATTGATCGTGTTTGTGCAATTTTATCTATTTTATATTTATTCTATATTTTGTCTCACTCTTACATTACTTTTTACAGTGAATGATACACAGAATGCAGAGTGATGCCATGATGGATGTCTATTTGAATTATTACCTGAACTTTGATTTTATGGGTTGTAATAAATATAATATGTCATGTACTATTATGTTCTAAATCGTTTCCGCTATTTAAGTATTTTCTTGAAATTAATTATTCACGACTAGCATGTATGATAATTTTCCCGCTGTTATCAACTATTACATAAACTCTGAATTAAATTGATGATCTTTCGAAAAAGCGAAAAATTTACTTGAAAATTTTAATCAACGTTTCGGGGCGTTACATGTTGGTATCAGAGCATTTTCAAAAATTCAGGACCAATTGTTATGACATGTACTGTTTCTCGACGTAATATGTGAAATGTTTGATTTCTTGCTTGATAACATGCTAAATGTGTACTATGTGACTTGTGCCTGACTGATTAATTGCGAAAAAATTTGTTTGATTACCTCTTGATAATATGATAAATGTGTTATATGATTTATTGCTTAAACCATAGAATAATGATAGTTATGTAGTATTTCTATATATTATCCCTTAGAATTGGTATAAACCAAACTACGAATATAGGATGGCAAGAAACAACAACAACAACAACGATATGGCAGCAGCTTTCAACCGTTTAGCTGAAGCCATAGAACGACAAAACCAACCAAGGAGCACTGGAGGACTCCATGGGTTAGACCACTTCCTGAAGAGAAAGCCTTCACAATTCAAAGGAGGTTATAACCCAGAAGGAGCATATCTTTGGGCCAAGGAAATGGAGCGCATCTTTCGAGCATTGCCCTGCACAGAATACGAAAAGGTGGAGTATGCCACCTATATGTTGGTGGAAGAGGCAGAGAACTGGTGGATTCATGCTAGAATCCGTATGATCGAGACTGACAGACCCTTGATCTGGGCCAACTTCAAAGACTGTTTCCTGGAGAAATATTTTCCAGCATGTGTGAAAAGTCGCAAGGAGCTGGAATTTATGGAGTTAAAACAAGGCTCGATGTCCGTTAGAGAATATGCTACAAAGTTTGAAGAACTATCTCTCTTTTACCCTCCTTTTCAATAGGCTGGTGCCGAAGAATCGAAATATGTTAAATTTGAGAACGGACTGAATCTGGAAATCAAAGAAGCGATAGGGTACCAAGAAATTCAGAGTTTTCCTATTCTGATCAACAAATGCAGAATTTTTGAAGAGAATCACCAAGCCAGACTGGCACATGAAAAGGCTAATAGACAACTGAAACCTCAGTCAGTTGATTTCAAAAGAAGAGGATCGTCCTATCCAAATCGCTCCAGAGGAGGATCATCATCATTGTCATCTTTTGATAGACGCAACAATATGAGATGTCTTAAGTGTGGAGGTAATCATCATGTACGTGATTGTAACAGACGTCTTGAAGAGGTCACTTGTTTTCGATGTAATCAAAAAGGACACATCAGTCCAAATTGTCCGCAGAACAATCAAAACAACAACAGAAACACTATGAGTGAACCAAGAGGCTCTAATTATCAGAGAGGCCATGGAGGAGACACACGTACTGCCCAACCCCCGAGACAGAACAGGGAGTCCACAGATCAGAGGTTGCAACAAACAACTGGGAGAGTCTTTGCCATCAGCGGTTCAGAGGCAGACCAAGCTGATGACCTTGTACAAAGTAAGTGTGACATTAATGGTACAATCCTATCTGTGTTATTTGATTCTGGTGCTACGCATTCTTTTATTTCTGATGAGTGTGTTAGACGCCTTCAATTACCTGTGAAGCC
This sequence comes from Clitoria ternatea, assembly GCA_037962975.1. Classification (NCBI taxonomy): domain Eukaryota; kingdom Viridiplantae; phylum Streptophyta; class Magnoliopsida; order Fabales; family Fabaceae; genus Clitoria; species Clitoria ternatea. The sequence goes on from CM075671.1 coordinate 56,103,353, forward strand.
TATGACATATGATCTGATTGTTTCCACTCCCACCGGTACACAACTTAGGACTGCTAAGGTGTGTAACGAATGTTCTATACTCATAGAAGGTAGACACTTTCTAGTTGATCTTGTTTGTTTACCTTTGAAAGATCTGGAGGTGATACTAGGGATAGACTGGTTATCGGCAAATCGAGTCTTGGTGGACTGTCACAACAAGACCGTGATATTTCCATCAGAAAATCTAAATTCTGACAACCTCAAGACCTATGTGTTACAAGATGAAAGTCTATTGTTTGCTTTATTCACTCTTTACAAAGAAGATGGTGAACCTAAAGCAATCGAGATGCCGGTTGTTTCTGAATTTCCTGAAGTATTTCCGGAGGATGTCTCAAGTTTACCTCCAGAACGTGAGGTAGAATTCTCCATTGATTTAATTCCAGGAGCAGAACCAGTGTCTAAAGCTCCATACCGTATGGCACTAATTGAACTGGCGGAACTGAAGAAACAAATTGAAGAGTTGCTGGAGAAGCATTTCATCAGACCTAGTGTGTCACCATGGGGAGCGCCAGTATTGCTCGTCAAGAAGAAAGATGGAAGCATGAGGTTATGTGTAGATTATTGTCAGCTGAACAAATTGACGGTGAAGAATAGATATCCTCTGCCCAGAATAGATGATCTGATAGATCAATTGAGAGGCGCTGCAGTGTTTTCCAAGATTGATCTAAGATCGGGGTATCATCAGATTCGTGTCAAGTCTGAGGATATTCTAAAGACAGCCTTTAGAACACGATATGGTCATTACGAGTATCTTGTGATGCCCTTCGGAGTGACCAATGCCCCAGCCGTATTCATGGATTACATGAATCGAGTATTTCATCCCTACTTGGATCAATTTGTCATCATTTTCATTGACGATATTTTGATCTATTCAAAAACTATAGAGGAACATGAAAAGCATCTTCGAGTGGTATTGCAGATTTTAAAGGAGAAGCAGTTGTATGCAAAGTTATCAAAATGTGAATTCTGGTTGAAAGAGGTAAAATTCCTAGGCCATGTAATCTCAAACGAAGGAGTGTCTGTGGATCCTTCTAAAATAGAAGCTGTGGTAAACTGGGAGAGACCTACTTCAGTCACTGAGATACGAAGTTTCCTGGGATTAGCTGGTTATTATCGGAGATTCATTGAAGGGTTTTCTCAAATTGCCCTACCAATGACTCGGCTAACCCGGAAGAATCAACCTTTTTCTTGGACGCCAGAATGTGAGAAAAGTTTCCAAGAACTGAAGTTGAAGCTTACATCTGCTCCAGTCTTAACCTTACCTAATCCACAAGAAGATTTCGTGGTTTATTGTGATGCTTCCAAAATGGGCTTAGGATGTGTTTTGATGCAGCAACGAAAGGTGGTTGCCTATGCTTCCAGACAGTTGAGACCACATGAGATGAACTATCCAACGCATGATCTAGAATTGGCAGCAGTGGTATTTGCTCTGAAAATCTGGAGACACCATTTGTATAGAGTCAGGTTTGAAGTGTTTAGTGACCACAAGAGCTTGAAGTATTTGTTCGATCAAAAAGAATTGAACATGAGGCAGCGAAGGTGGATGGAGTTTCTTAAAGATTATGATTTTGATTTGAAGTACCATCCAGGAAAAGCAAATGTGGTGGCAGATGCACTAAGCCGAAAGTCCATTCATATGGCATCTTTGATGATAAAAGAAATGAAGATGATAGAACAGTTCAGAGACATGAACTTGGGTGTAGAGATAAAATCTTCAAGGAGTATGACCTTGGGGACTTTGAAAATAACCAATGATTTCCTGAAACTGTTAGGTGAAAGACAGAAAGAAGATTTGCCATTACAAGAGTTGAGAGAATTACAGGCGAATGGCAAAGATATGGGACTACAAGAAGGATCAGATGGAATTTGGAGGATCGGGAATAGAATTTGTGTACCAGATGATGTTGATCTAAGAAGGACGATTCTAGAAGAAGCGCATAAAAGTATGATGAGCATTCATCCTGGATCAACTAAGATGTATCAAGATCTGAGGAAAAGCTTTTGGTGGCCAAGGATGAAGAAAGAGATAGTTGAATATGTATCTTCATGTCTGGTGTGTCAAAAAGCCAAGGTAGAACATCAGAAGCCATCTGGTGAACTGCAACCATTAGAGATTCCTGTCTGGAAATGGGATGACATCTCAATGGACTTTGTGTCAGGGTTACCAAGAACACGTTCAGGGAATGATGCAATCTGGGTTATTGTAGACAGATTGACAAAGTCTGCTCACTTCCTCCCAATGAATATGAAGAACTCTTTACAAAAATTGGCACAATTATATGTGAAGGAGATCGTAAGACTACATGGTGTACCATCTAGTATTGTGTCAGATAGAGATCCAAGATTCACTTCCCGATTCTGGGGAAGCTTACATCAGGAATTAGGTTCAAAGCTTCGATTGAGTTCAGCTTATCATCCCCAAACAGACGGGCAGTCAGAGCGTACCATACAAAGTTTGGAAGACTTACTGCGATCTTGTGTGATTGAACATGGTGGTAGTTGGGAGCAGTTTCTTCCATTGATTGAATTCACATATAATAATAGCTACCACAACAGTATTGGTATGGCTCCATTCGAAGCATTGTATGGTAGGAAGTATCAAACGCCACTTTGTTGGTTAGAAACTGGTGAAAGTTTGGCGTTAGGACCTGAAATTGTGCAGCAGACTACTGAACAGATAAAAATGATCAGAGAAAAGATGAAGGCATCTCAAGACAGACAGAAGCAGTATTATGATAAGAGGAGGAAACCACTTGAATTCCAAGTTGGTGAGCATGTATTTTTGAAGGTTTCACCTCATAAGGGAATTGGTCGAGCATTGAAGAGTAAGAAGTTGAGTCCAAGGTTCATTGGACCATATGAGATCCTAAAGAGGGTTGGTACAGTGGCATATCAAATTGCACTTCCTCCTCACCTGGCAAATCTGCACAATGTATTTCATGTATCACAGCTGAGGAAGTACGTACAAGATCCCAACCACGTGATTGCTGCTGATGATATTGAAGTTAGAGAAAATCTAACCATCTCCACAGAACCTACACAGATCCTAAAAAGATCGAATAAACTCTTGAGGAACAAGAATGTACCACTGGTAAAAGTTGCATGGAAACAAGGAACTGATGTAACTCTGACTTGGGAGCATGAAGATGCTATGAGAACACAGTATCCAGAATTGTTTCACTGAGGAGCGCATTAAATTTCGAGGACGAAATTTTTATTAGGGAGGGAGAATTGTAACATCCTGCTTTTAATAATAACTCTATTTTGTAATTTATGAAGCATGGAAGGCTTGTAAGTGTTGACTAATGAATAAAACACTCTATGGATAGCTTTTAATGCTCCAAAAGTTTCATTTTTAGGTATAATTCTATAACTTATATAGATCCCTATTAATGAGACCCAAATTCTGAGTGAAAATACCTTAGAAAGAACTGTCCGAGTGAGAAAGAGAGGCTGTTCCGAGTGAAAACTGCAAATTCCGAGTGACCAAGAGGAATTCTGAGTGGAAAATGGAAATACCGAGTGCCAATGATGTTTTTCAAGTGGAACATAGTCAGGAGGACTTATTCCGAGTGAAATAATGTCTCAGAGACTCACTGCCGAGTCAAACATGCCAAGAAGACACAATTTCGAGTCAAGACTTTCAAAGGACTCATTTCAGAGTCCATTATTCTTGAGTGACTCGTTTCCGAGTCAATTAAGATTAGAAGTTACAATCCTGAGGGAAGGAATTCCGATTGACAACGAATAAGTCTTGGGTCGGTTTAGGATCTATATTAACCGAGTGAAACCCGTATGGGAAACACTTCTATATTCCTAAGTGTTGATAACCGAGTGGAAGACATTATACGTATTCCGAGTGAATCATGTAAACCGTATTCTGAGTGACTAAGTAATGACTGAGTCCGAATGAGACTTGACTGTGATGCTTGTCTCTGATGAATGAATGGTTAAGTTATTCCTCAGATGAGAAAGGACATGAACACCGAGTGAAGATCGAATGAACTTTGAGTCGGCCTGAGAAGACTTAACCGAGTGAAAAGTTGAAAGAAGAGGAGTTGGTTGAATGAGATCGGAAGAGACACTTATGATCCGTTCTGATCTCAAAAGGTAGGACGACGTCAAGACTTCAAAGAAGAAGATCGGAAGTCCACTAATACCACATCACATCGGATGACCGATGTAGGGAGGACAGCTTATGTGAAGCAGACCGGATCAATGTTTTACTGTGAGCTATGGGTCGTATGACCATGATACTGGATTAATGCTTTGTCATTTGTGAACACCGGTTAGATTCAAGGAAGGTTCATCCTTAAAACTAATGTTCACACCGGATAAATTGTACCGGTATTAAAGACCGGACTGAGTCCGTCCAGGAAACAGAAGATTACAGACTAGGAAGGGTAGTTTTCTTACAAAACTGGGGTCTCATGCCTTGGCAGAGTAGTAAATTTAGGCGGGGTCACACGTTTTAGCGGAGTCATAAGCATTGACGAGGTCAAATGCCTTGGCGGAGTAACGTGAACATCCTTTAGAGCATGGACATCTCTTAAGATACACTCAACACCGCCCTTCACACAACACTGCCCTTCACACAACACCGCCCTTCACACAACACCGCCCGTCACTCAACACCGCCTCTCACACTACATTCCACCCTTCTAAATTCAATACTGCCCTCTTCAAAATCTCCATCAACGAACACCTTTTAACTCCACTCAGACCACTTTATATAAATTAATATATCACTAACCTCTTTAATGCAAAGATGACAGTGAGACGAGTCAAAAGGTTCCATTAAATCTCACCTAATCCTCCATTCAAGTCTGCCACTTATTCTCTCATTATTAACAACTCACCACCTATATACGAACCACTTAGCAAATCACACACTCTTTTTCTTCTTCTTCTTATCCTTGTACGTTCAAAAGGCTGTTCTTTCCATTTCTTCCATTACGGACTGGAACGAGGGAACTACAAGACATACCTTGTTAATCAAAGGACATCAAATCAAGTAAGAGGGGACAGGGTTGTGAATATTTGTGAAATGGGTAGAAGTGTATGCTGTTCTAGGATTCCAGAATTAACTTCGTAACTTGTTGCTCATTTTTGAAATTGAAAACGTATGAATTTGACTCTGACTTCCTCATGAAAGTTGTAGAACTTTTTGATATCTGAATTTTGAGACCTGAATCAAGTAATTTGAATAAGTATAGCAAACGTTATAGCCAAAGTATTACAGCATGTTTGTGTGGAAAGTTTATCCTATGTTTTGTGTATATATTGATTTACTGGGAATTGTACGTGCATAATCAGCCCTTTATGTCTTCATGAAAGTTGTAGATAATTAAGTTGTGGATTTTTAGAAAGTGGTTTCACATCAAAATAATTTTTTTAACTCAAGTTATGCTCAAATTACTGAAGTATGTGCAAGCTAAAAATTCTGAAATTCTGAAATTTTGAAATCCGAATCTTGTTTTTAAAACTGGGAAGTTTGTGGTGAGAATTAGCGGTTGGTGTCTTCATGAAAATTGTAGATATGTGTGTTAAGAATAATTTAGAATTAGGTTCATGTCAAAATCACGTTTGTAACTCCAGATACGTTTTAAATACTAATCTGTGTACATTTTGGAAAACTTATCTTGAAGCAGTATGGTATTTTGTGAATAAGTAGTATTTCTGATTGGAATCTGAAACTGTGTTCTTCATGAAAGTTGTAGATAATTGTATTATTGAGCTATAGAAAGTGGAATCATCTAAAAAGGAGTTGATTTGCCCATGTTATGACTGTTTTGCTAATGTATGTTACTGTTGGGGATACTGAAAGTCACTTTAAAAGGCTATTTTGAAAGAAAATGATATTTTCTCTATGGATAAAGATTATTTATTAAATTCTTGAGTGATTATGGATTATTATAAATGCTGTTAAGTATCACACAGTTTGTATATTGTGATGGTGAATAATTATGAATGACATAATTAATATATATGTACATGAATGCCTTGTGTTTATTGACATATGTGGTTGAAACAGTAAATCTATGATGTTGTGAATTATTATATGTATTGTGTCCCTTGAGGACTTGTATTATCCAAGAGGTTTTGGAAATGGGGAGATCATGGTATGTTAAAAGAATTAAAGGCATTCATGCATCATAAGCATTCGGACGCACCATGGAATTTAGGGGTTCCATGATTGCCTACCCTGGTGGGGGGTTACTCTATGATGAGTTAAGCCCTATTTTGTTGTGTGCCATGGAGTGTAGGGATTCATGGTTTATGCAAAAGTCCTACTTATGATATTGTATACTTCGGTACTTAAGCGCCATGAAGTATAGGGATTCATGGTATATGCTAAAGCCCTATTTGTGTCTCTATGAGACTTTTACTGTAGTATTCCCACCAAATCAAATGGATCCAACATGACATCATTTAACTAATTAAAGAATTATTAAATGGACTTGTTTGGCATATTCATCATATCATTATGAGTTGTTGATCGTGTTTGTACAATTTTATCTATTTTATATTTATTCTATATTCTGTCTCACTCTTACATTACTTTTTACAGTGAATGATACGCAGAATGCAGAGTGATGCCATGATGGATGTCTATTTGAATTATTACCTGAACTTTGATTTTATGGGTTGTAATAAATATAATATGTCATGTACTATTATGTTCTAAATCATTTCCGCTATTTAAGTATTTTCTTGAAATTAATTATTCACGACTAGCATGTATGATAATTTTCCCGTTGTTATCAACTATTACATAAACTCTGAATTAAATTGATGATCTTTCGAAAAAGCGAAAAATTTACTTGAAAATTTTAATCAACGTTTCGAGGCGTTACACGCCACATGCGGATTCACCACACAATATAGAATTCATGCACACAACCTTTCATTCAGTTATACATATTTCACATGCAGTCGGTAATACGCATTTTCAGGACTCCACATATTAATTTAACACACACATACTTCCATGCAATCATCATCATAGCTCCAATAGAAACATATGAGTCCAATGCAATCGGTGTCAATCAATATCAACTTCTATAAGCATTCACATCATCTCAAGCATAACATGCACTCGGTATACAGCAGTGTCAGAACTTAATAAACGCATGCATCCATATGAAGATCAACAAGCTCAAACAAGCATTCCAATCAACACAACATAACATGCAATCGGTATACAACAGTGTCAGGACTTAGCCAACGCATGCATCCATATGAACATGAACAGATTCAACAAAGCATTCCAATCACACAACATAACATGCAATCGGGTTCTGTGGTATCGAAACTCAAACAACGCATGCATCTTCAAGGACGATAATAACATGCAACATTCACTCTCACTTATCTTACACTCGGGTATTCCACATGCAAGCATATCATACAACAGGATATAGAACCACCATTATCAACACTCGAAACCTGTTCCTAACCCATGCATTTAACATGTAAGGTACTCCCTCTACCAACTACAAGACTCCGAGAGACTTTTCTGCTTGGGTGTTGGTTCTCTTCCTTACTGCTTCACTTAACGCTTTCCACTCGCTTAGCCTTTACTTGAATCCTTCTGTCCTCCACATGTGGTGCAGAGGCTGTTTCTGCTTCTACTTCTACACTCGTCCTCTACTCGTATAGGGCAGCTCTGACTCCTCTGCAGCACCGTCACTTGGCTTCCACAACAGGGAATGGAACAGAGAGCAGAGAAGGGGAAGAGAAGAAGAAGGATAAGAGAGAAAGAGAAGAAGGAAGAAGAAGAAGAAACTCGCAGGGAATTCTGAAGAACGAATGGCAAGGGAGGCCATCGTCCACTTATAAATACATGCACGAGGGAAGGAATGGTGGGGTGGGAAAACGTGAGAAGCAGTCTGCTCACGTCACCCAGTCCTATCAGCACCCACTAAGGCTAATCGCCCTTTTTAATCAGCACACCCTTTGATTAATTAAGTTAAAACAAATTCCCACTTCTGAAATTATTTTAATGGCTTTATTCACCCGGTACATTATAAAAAAATTGGGATGTTACAGTTCTCCCCCACTTCAAAAGAATTTCGTCCTCGAAATTCAGTCGGTAACTCACCTTGGTCAAACAACTCAGGGTACTGCTGCCTCATGGCATCCTCGCGCTCCCAGGTATAAGAGGTATATTCGTTCTGCTACCATTCCACTTCAACCAGTTGCACATTCTTACTCCTTAATCGCTTTACCGATCGGTCCACGATCCTAGTCGGTATAGTTGCAGTGGTCAGGTCTTCCTTGATTTCCACCTCATCATCAGGCATTGTGTGAGTAGAATCTGGCAGGTACTTCCTTAGTTGAGACACATAAAACACGTCATGCAATCGAGATAAATAGGTCGGTAATGCTATTTGGTATGCCATGGAGCCGACTCGTTTCAACACCTCATAAGGCCCAATGTATCGAGGGCTTAACTTCCTGCTCTTCAAGGCTCGCCCGACTCCTTTATTCGGTGAAGTCCTTAAAAATACCTTGTCTCCGACTGAAAATTCCACTGGTCTAGTGCATTTGTCATGGTAGCTCTTCTGCCTATCTTGGGACGCTTTCATCTTTTCTCTTATCACCCGAATCTGCTCTGAAGTCTGCTTCACAATTTCCGATCCCAATAGCAGACTCTCACCCGATTCCGACTAGCAAAGCGGGGTTCGGCATCTTCGTCCATACAGTGCTTCGTAGGGTGCCATACCAATACTATTGTGATGGGTGTTATTGTACGTAAACTCAACCAAGGGAAGGTACTGCTCCCATTCCCCACCGTGCTCTAGCACACACGCCCTTAACAAGTCCTCTAAGCTCTGGATCGTCCGCTCGGATTGTCCATCAGATTGAGGGTGGTAAGCAGAACTAAGCCAAAGTTTTGTACCCATTTCCTGGTGCAGGCTGGTCCAAAACCGGGACGTGAACCTAGGATCCCTATCCGATACGATAGATGTTGGTATACCATGCAGTCGGATAATTTCGCGAACATAGATCTGAGCTAACCTATGTATCGGGTACTTCATGTTCACAGGTAGGAAATGTGCACTCTTCGTAAGTCGGTCAATAATGACCCATATTACATCATGGCCCGCTCGATTTTTGGGCAATCCCATGACAAAGTCCATAGCAATTGACTCCCATTTCCACACGGGAATCTCCAGGGGTTGCAATGCACCATACGGCTTCTGGTGCTCCACTTTTGACTTCTGACAGGTGATGCACCGAGCCACATATTCTGCCACGTTCCTCTTTAATCCGGGCCACTAGAACTGGGTTCTCAGGTCATGGTACATCTTCGTGGCACCCGGGTGGATACTTAGCAAGCTCTTGTGAGCTTCATCAAGAACTATTCTTCTCAATTCTCCCCCACCCGGCATGTATATTCTATTTCTTACTCGGTAGATTCCATCTAATCCCTCAGTCAAGGACAAATCCTTACCTTTGGCCTGAGTCTCCTTTATCTCAGCCAAGTAGGAATCTGACTGCTGTTGCTCGTACACGGATTTCAGGAATTCATTGGCAATCCTCAGCGTGCCGATCGTCATTTTCCGAGAGGAGGGGATGTCAACATGTAAGTTCATGTCTCAGAACTGTTCCAATAGCTCTACCTCCTTCACCATCATCACTGCTACATGAAGGGATTTCCGACTCAACGCGTCGGCAACAACGTTTGCCTTACCCGGATGGTACTTTAGCTCAAAATCATAATCTTTTAAAAATTCCATCCATCTCCTCTGCCTCATGTTCAGTTCCTTTTGGTCGAATAAGTATTTGAGGCTCTTATGATCACTGTATACTTCAAATCTGGACCCGAACAAATAATGCCTCCAGATTTTTAATGCAAACACCACAACTGCCAATTCCAAGTCGTGGGTCGGATAATGCTGCTCGTGAGGTCTCAATTGCCGAGAGACATACGCTATCACTCAGTCTTTTTGCATTAGCACGCATCCTAATCCGAGTCCTGATGCATAACAATAAACCACGAAGCTCTCTTGCAAGTCAGGTAATGCCAGTACTGGAGCAGTCGTCAACTTGTCCTTCAGCTCTCGGAACCTGTTCTCGCACTCGGGACTCCACACGAAGGGCATGTTTTTTCGAGTCAATTTAGTCAGTGGCAAAACCAACTTAGAAAAACCCTCAATGAATCTTCTATAATAGCCTGCCAGGCCCATAAAGCTCCTTATCTCTGAGACCGACTTGGGTCTCTCCCATGCTATTACAGCTGCCACCTTCGAAGGGTCCACCGAGACACCTTCCTCGGAAATCACGTGTCCGAGGAAATGGATTTTATCCATCCAAAAATCATACTTTGAAAGCTTTGCAAACAACTGCTTCTCCCTCAACACTTGGAGTACCGTCCGGAGATGTTCTTCATGCTCCTCAGAAGTCTTAGAATAGACTAGGATGTCATCAATGAAAACAACTACGAATCGGTCTAAATACGAGTGGAATATGCTGTTCATGTAATTCATGAAGACAGCAGGGGCGTTTGTTACACCAAACAGCATCACTATATACTCGTAGTGACCATACCGAGTCCTAAAGGCAGTCTTTGGAATATCCGACTCCTTCACTCGGATTTGGTGGTATCCCGATCGTAGGTCGATTTTTAAGAAAATTGAGGCTCCACGCAGTTGGTCAATGAGGTCATCAATTCTGGACAACGGGTACCGATTCTTAATCGTGAGTTTGTTTAGCTGCCGGTAGTCTATACAAAGCCTCATGCTGCCATCCTTCTTCTTAACGAGCAGTACAGGTGCGCCCCATGGTGATACGCTCGGTCTAATGAATTGTTTTCCGAGTAACTCATCTACTTGCTTCTTCAGCTCGGCCAATTCAGTTGGGGACATTCTATAAGGTGCACTGGAGACTGGCTCGGCTCCAAGGATCAGGTCTATAGAGAATTTGACTTCTCTATTGGGAGGGACACTCGGTACGTCTTCAGGAAACACCTCTGGGAGTTCACAGACAGTTGGAATTTTGTTCACTCGGGCTTTGTTCTCACCCTCGGTTAGACAAAGCATCATAAACAGTTGGGTTATACCTTGTGCGGTGTCGCCTTCATTGTGCTGCCTCGGGAAGACGATCCTTCGGTTTCTGCAATCCACTAACACCTTGTTGGCTGAAAGCCAATCTATTCCGAGCACAATATCAAGGTCCTTTAAGGGTATGCACACCAAATCGAAAGTGAAACTTCGATCACACAACACAAATGTTACATCCTTGCACATTGACGAAGTCAACACTTTAGGGCCAGTCGGATTGGCCACTTCCAAGGTCTGATCCATAAACACAGTCGGTAACTTTAAACGCTTTACTCATCAGCTATAAAAGAATGGGTGGCTCTCGAATCGAAAACAACATTAAGTGTATGTCTACCGAGTGAGCACTTATATTGTACCAGGTCATTTGCTTGTGCAGCGTCCTCTGTGTTGATGGCGTAGACTCTCCCCACTGCTGGTTGGTCGGTATTCCTCTCTCGGTTATTTGGAGCAAGCATTATGTTTCCTCTGGCTCTGTTGCCTCTGCCGCCCGGTCGTTGGTTATCATTCACTCGGTTTCTCTCTTGGAAACCTCTTTGTCGTACACTGGTGTTTGCTTGACAGAGTTGGGGGCAATCGGGGCGAATGTGTCCCCTTTTATTGCAATGGAAGCACACCATTTCACCATTGTTGTTGCAGTCTCGTGCATAATGATTTCCTCCACACTTGAAACATTTTCCGTCTCCTACAACTGGTCATCTTTCAGACTGATTCCGACCCCCAAATCTGGAAAAGGATCAGTTTCTACCAACATTACTCAGCCTCTTGAAGCGGGATTGCTGGGACCTCAAAGAATGGTTAGCTCGGCTGCTCTGGCCTGAATGGGCTTTGTCATCCTCCTCAAATATCCTACACTTATTCACCAGTGCAAGAAAACTCCGTATTTCTTGGTACCTACAGGCTCTCTTAACATTAGATCTCAATCCATTCTCAAATTTAAGGCACTTGGAACTCTTCGTCCCCGGTTGTTGGAAAGGCGGGTAGAATAGGCACAACTCTTTGAATCTGGTCACATACTCCTCCACAGTCATGGAGCCTTGTTTTAACTCCATAAACTCCAACTCCTTCCGACTCCTTACAGGGTCGGGGAAGTACTTCTCTAAGAAACATGTCTTGAAATCATTCCATGTCAACTGAGCATCATCATCAGGGAATCGGTTTCTGGCTATCTTCCACCAGTTTTCCGCCTCGTCTCACAGCATGTACACTGCGCATTCTACCTTCTGGGCCTCGGTACAACGAAGACCCCCAAAAATCCTTTCCAGCTCCTGAGTCCACTTAAACGCTGCCTCAGGGTTCCGTCCTCCTAGAAATTCACTCGGCTTCCTCTTCAGGAAGCGGTCCAGCACTTGACCCTCTTCAGCTCGAGGCTGGCCCTGCCTCTCAAACACGTCTGCAAAGCATTGGAATGCCGTGGCTATAGCCTCCATGCTTTGGTGATGCGTCATCCCTTATCCTGAAATTACACCCTTCAAGGATAAGTATACCAAGCCACTTGCTACCGGTCGGATTTCAGCCTAATGTTCAGTAACTTAGCACATCATACTATTTCTATATACTACACAATCAATCGGACCAGAGGGAAGCAACCTCCTATCCACAAGTCAATATCAATCAGGTTCAATCATGATAACCCCTCAGTCAGAAAGTACACAACCGCTCGTACTCGGCAAGCACACCTTGGCCTTGGACCTTTCAGTCTGCTCTGATACCAAAATGTAACACCCTAATTTAAACAAATCAAAGACAAGAAAAATAGGGAAAATTTTTCACAATTAAAACCAGAATACCACGGTATAAGAAATGAGAGGAGAAGAAGAATAGGAGAACAAAAGAAATTCAAAAAAACTAACAGCGGAAGAAAGGGAAAATCGCTTAGGCGAATCACACAGCAAAGCGCACTCGGTCAAGCGAAACTTCACTCGGTATTCGCTCATTTCACTCGGTATTTCCGCACTCGGGTTCCAGCACCTGACTCACTCGGAGGATCCAACCTCAGTCTACTCGGACTTAGCTCTAGCACCTACTAGCCCCATACGGACAATGCAACTTATTCAACGGCCTCATCAATCAGAACATATACGCGAATAACACGGAAGTGGTCCCCACTATCATTCACTCGGGATCTAGGAGGACTCCTCGCTCAGAGTAATCTTCACGTCCTTTTTGTCACTCGGGTTATTTCACTTAGTTTTCACTCGGTAACCATAATCTTCCGACTCTCAATATTCTACTAAGTTAAGACTCACTCAGATTCTTTCGTTACCAACAGTTTACTACAGTAGGGTCCCTTAGAGTCTAAGGTGTCACACTCCAGTCGGGAAAACCATCACTCAGCAATTTCTCACTCGGGGATCATTGATTATTCTACGCTTGGAAGGATTCCTAGCAGTTGTCACTCAGAAGCATATCTAGACTCGCAACTCCGAATCCTAACAGCTCATCATTGGGGGCAGTCTTCTACGTCAATCCCTATTCGGAGCTATCGGGTTTCACTCACTCAGAACATCTGAACCTCCCCCACTCGGTGCCAGAGTCATAAACTCGCCCTCTAGACCATAGACTGGCTTCCTTCATGCTAGGTTATGACATTTCCTACACATTCAGAAATATGAACGCATATACATATATATAGATCACCCAGGCATCATACATAATAAGATTGACATGCAGCATGGCATAACATAGGCATATATATATATAAGTGTATATCACAATTTTACAACCACAATATCATGTTCCCATCCCAAGGGATTCAACTCTGTTTAAAAGACTAACAACAAAACATGAGCCGGCCAAGGCTTAACTCAAAACACTATATACAGCATATACACAGGCATAAAATTCCATAGTGCATTAATGCTTCACCCGGCATTTTAGCTCTTCCTCCAATCCTCATTACGGGAGATGTTCACTGAAAATTTCCACAGCAGGGGTGAGTATCTTAAATTTTAAATGATAAATACTGACTCAGGTTGCCTTATATTTGTACAACTAGATATAAATACATACACACAATCATACGTGGCAACAATAAAGGTCAGAGTTTTACTGATCAATTCAGAACACACACAAGATCTTTACCGATCAGAATTCCCCAGTTGTCGCTCAGCTCTTTACACACATCAGCTCAATAATATTAACATACAACAATCCGTGACATGATATTAAGGACCATGAATCATAACGCATCTATAGAACATTTATCAATCAGGGTACAAAATTCTCACTCGGTCATATATTCACAGCTTTTCAACAGCATAACATACATTTATAGAGTAGATCTCAGTCAGCATTAACAGCACATGCACACGGAATAATGCACTCAGTCATGAGTATACGTCGTCTTACTAGCATCATCACATGCATAATTAATTCCTCACAGCATCAGTAGGAATATATATATAGATATAGATTATTCACTCGGTTCCGCATTCGTGTGTAATCGGTTCTAACGTTGCAACATAGGCTCTCAGCCTTTTGTACATAGCTCTCAGCTATCATTTCAGCTCCCAGCCGCTTGGCCGTTTTACAGGTACCCAACCGTTTGCCCACAGGTGACACCAACGCTCTCAGCACCAACGGAGGTGTTCACAGGCAGCCCGAGTCCCACTCGAGGGCTACCTTGAGTCCCACTCAAGGATTTCACAGCATCCCACGCTTAATAACCGATGGTAGTGTCCCACACTATGTGCTCCCAGCACAACGCATCCCATGCGCCATACGCGGATTCACCACACAATATAGAATTCATGCACACAACCTTTCATTCAGTTATACATATTTCACATGCAGTCGGTAATACGCGTTTTCAGGACTCCACATATTAATTTAACACACACATACTTCCATGCAATCATCATCATAGCTCCAATAGCAACATATGAGTCCAATGCAATCGGTGTCAATCAATATCAACTTCTATAAGCATTCACATCATCTCAAGCATAACATGTACTCGGTATACAGCAGTGTCAGAACTTAATAAACGCATGCATCCATATGAAGATCAACAGGTTCAAACAAGCATTCCAATCAACACAACATAACATGCAATCGGTATACAACAGTGTCAGGACTTAGCCAACGCATGCATCCATATGAACATGAACAGATTCAACAAAGCATTCCAATCACACAACATAACATGCAATCGGGTTCTGTGGTATCGAAACTCAAACAACGCATGCATCTTCAAGGACGATAATAACATGCAACATTCACTCTCACTTATCTTACACTCGGGTATTCCACATGCAAGCATATCATACAATAGGATATAGAACCACCATTATCAACACTCGAAACCTGTTCCTAACCCATGCATTTAACATGTAAGGTACTCCCCCTACCAACTACGAGACTCCGAGAGACTTTTCTGCTTGGGTGTTGGTTCTCTTCCTTACTGCTTCACTTAACGCTTTCCACTCACTTAGCCTTTACTTGAATCCTTCTGTCCTCCACATGTGGTGCAGAGGCTGTTTCTGCTTCTACTTCTACACTCGTCCTCTACTCGTATAGGGCAGCTCTGACTCCTCTGCAGCACCGTCACTTGGCTTCCACAACAGGGAATGGAACAGAGAGCAGAGAAGGGGAAGAGAAGAAGAAGGATAAGAAAGAAAGAGAAGAAGGAAGAAGAAGAAGAAACTCGCAGGGAATTCTGAAGAACGAATAGCAAGGGAGGCCATCGTCCACTTATAAACACATGCACGAGGGAAGGAATGGTGGGGTGGGAAAACGTGAGAAGCAGTCTGCTCACGTCACCCAGTCCCATCAGCACCCACTAAGGCTAATCGCCCTTTTTAATCAGCACACCCTTTGATTAATTAAGTTAAAACAAATTCCCACTTCTGAAATTATTTTAATGGCTTTATTCACCCGGTACATTATAAAAAAATTGGGATGTTACAATAATTGATAGAATTTATAGTATAAATAGTGACTAGAACAATTCCAAATATATTTTAAGGCTTCTAAATCTTACCTCGATTAATTCCTCTCTTGTTTCCTAAGTCCTTTTTTGTCCAACACCTTGCCAATCCTTGGTAACCTATGGGCACCGAAACAAAAACCCGTCAACAAAATGGCAACAACAATCATTCCAAGCTTCCATTTACAAACTTAAAATGTAATAATTCAAAGAAATCTAAACTCTTTTATCATGGGTGAATTTTAGTTTTAGGGAGGAGATGATTGAAGCTAGAAATTGAAGGTACCAATGTACTTACGCCATTTCCACGATCCCATTACACCCTTAATTTACCATTACACCCTTAATTTACCATTGCAAATTTACCCACTTCCACTCTCTGCACTTCACGTTGAATATGAAAGGAAATTGGAAATCAGAATTCAATTTGTTTCACTTTCTTCACGCATGCAGTGACAGTTGTGGTGCCATATTCTTCTCCTTTTTCTCTATGGGTTCATCTCCATCACTACTTCATCTAATTTCTTCAACAATCTCTTCCTTTTCCCTCTCGGTAGCCATGGGTTTTGGTGGGGGAGCTCTAATTTCGTGAATTTAAGGTATAGATCAAACACCCATTGTCAGTTTTGAGTTATTTCTTGTTCCCAATCTCTAATTCTCCTCATTTCTTGAATTTTGAAGCATTGTGAAGCTTTGGGTGATTATGCTCAGCCTTGGGTGTTAGCGAATTTTGACATTTTCTAACTCTGAGTAAGTATTTTGGATGCCATAGCTTCTAAGATATCATTCTACGAGTTTGAAGGCTTGATAATAATTAATTTTACGAAATTAGGTGGTTTCGGAGGTTGTTTTATGAGCGGATAACTTTGGGATCCTTCGAAGTTGAGATTCAGAGGTCGACGGCTTGATTCGGTAAGTCGTTAAGTATTGAAATAATTATCAGAAGGTTATTCTAGCTTCGTTTCGTGAAATTTAAGTATTAATTAGGTTAATTATAATTTAGGAATAATTTTGGAAGCGTTTCAGAGTTCGACTATTGATCGCAGACAAGTATCGAAGGTGGATATTATTTATCGATAAGTTATAATTATTGAATATTGAATATAATATTGATTATAAGCCTTGAAGCATGAATTTAATAACGTTTGGGTTATTAAAAAATAATTATCCATGTTTTAGGATTTTTAGAGGCTTTGGATTAGTGATCATATAGCTTTGGATAACGTTTGGATAGCTTGGGGAGCTTCTGAGATTTCTTTTTCCAGGTAGGGAGAGCTTTATATTTTAAATGTATAGTTTATGGACGAGTTCGGTGTTATATTGTCATGTTATGTGTTATATATAGTGAATTATGATAAATTGATATGTTTAATTATGAGTTACTGTTGAAATACCCCGATTATATGGTATCTGAGAGATACTTAATTATTATGATGCTTTTCGTACATGTTAATATGATTTTAATTACATGAGATGTAATTAGAACATTGATGATAATGAGTTTATGATTGAGTTTAGCATTAGATGCTTGTGTTTATGAGATGTATACATTGATTGATAGTTCCTATGCATAAGATGTAGTAGGAGACTTTATTGATGATATGAATTATATGCATGAGATGCAAATTGATAAATGCTGAGACATATAGTGTGAGACGCTTAATGATTGAAATGAAATCGATGAATTGATGATGATAATACACATGAGATGTTATAAAAGACCTTGAGTGGGACTTAAGGTAAGCCTATTGAGTGGGACTCAGGGCTAGCTCGTAACACTGACGTTGTCGTTGAGAGTGATTGTGTTACGTGAAAGGGGAAACAGTTTGGTATCAGTAAAACGGTCGGATCAGCTGAGAGCTGGATATATGGCTGAGAGCTAGTATTGCAACACAAAAATTAATAATGTATAATTGTATCTAATTGAATGAGAAAGTACACTACTAAAAAAACCCTAAACAGCTACCTCAATTTAGTGACCACCGATTCCCGTCGCTAAATAGCGACCGTGTTAGCGACCATTTTATATAAAAAGGGACCAAAAAAATGTTAGCGACCAAAAGAGGAAGCGGTCGCTACCAATTGTAAACACCGTCGCTAGTACGGTTGCTATATTTTCAGCTCCTCCTTTTTTGGTTTCCCTCCATGGTTTTTTGTTGGCGCCAAACATTAGCGACGGTCTAACTGCGTCGCTATGTTTTGTGCTAGTGACGGAGGCCTCCGTCGTCGCTATTATTTTTGGCCTTATTTTAATTTTAAGAAAGGGACGTAGCGACGGTGGGCTGACACCGTTGCTACTATTTAGGAGATTAGTGACAGAATTGTCCTACCGTGGCTAATATTCAGGAGCGTAGTGACAGAATTAGTGTGCCGTCGCTAAAGTTTTTAATTGTAGTGACGTTTTTAGCGACGGGTATTAGTCGTCGCTAAGTTTTTAATCTATCTCGACAGCAACCCCTTTCCCTCTCATTTGCCCTAACGCTCCTTTGCCTCTCTCAGCCGCCGTCTCCTTCTCCCTCAATCCCCGTCCATCACTTTTTCCACCCCAAGCCTCTAATCCCTCTTTTTTCCTCTTTGTGCCTCACGAACCACCAAACCACCATCGTCTCTGTCCACACCGAACCTCCAAACCACCGAACCACCACGACCTCTCTCACGAAGCTCCAAACCTCCGTCTCCCTCCCACAAACGACGGTGACCCTCTCCGTTGGAAGTTCCGGCCGTTCGAGGCTCCCTCCCTTCCACTGTCAACCTCCCTCCCTCTGTCAACCTCCCTCCAGCCGTTGACCTCCCTCCCTTCCTCCCTTCTTCCTCCAGCCATCGACCTCCCTCCCTCTGTCCCGTCCCTGGCTTGGAGCTGTCTCCCCCTCCGTCTCTGTTCAGAAGTTCCCTTGCTGGCAGAGTCACCGGTGAACCTACCTCACCAGCAGGTATCAAAATCCAACCTTTCTCTTAACTCTTAACTCCTAGTTTAGATAATGTAACTACCTTGGAGCTCTGTAACAATTAGTATTAATAGTTTTACTGGAAATTCAGTTTCTGATTTAGCTTTAAAATAAATTTTTTGATAGCACGTAATTCATGCTCGTAATTCACATCAAATTTATTTAACAATGTGCAACAACCAGTAAAATGTTAGCAACTTGTGAACCTATACATAGCACGTTGGCCAAATGGTACAGTAATTTCAACAGAAGTTGATATTAGTCAATAATAACTAACAGAGAAAGTTATAAGGCAGAGCAAATCAGAAAATGGCTAATAATGTGAGATTTATAATTTAACTAATATTACCAAAGTATTTTTTATATAATATTTATATATTTATGTCACTAGTATTATAACTAACTAATTTAATATTCTAAAACTTATATTAAATAAATAAAATAGAAACAAAAATTAACCAATCCGAATTGAATTGTAAAAGATTGGAT
The DNA here is from genome assembly GCA_037962975.1 of Clitoria ternatea. Lineage (NCBI taxonomy): Eukaryota > Viridiplantae > Streptophyta > Magnoliopsida > Fabales > Fabaceae > Clitoria > Clitoria ternatea. The sequence continues at coordinate 56,122,822 of CM075671.1, forward strand.
TGTGCTAACTTGGTTTCATTTTAAATTTTAATCAAATCTAAGTTGCAGGGACTAATCAGTTATGGTTCAATGGCAAAACAAATTGAAATTGTAGGAAGAAGCTTACTACTATATCAAATATCAAGAATCTTATTCATAACTGATTAGTCAATTAAAGGATCATAGCATACCTTCGACTCCCACAATTATAAGTAATAATAAATGATCCATAGTACAACGCAGATGAAAAACTATAATTAGTCAACTTACAAAGAGAGCAATTATGTCATTTTAATAATGATTTATATCCAAGGACTAGTAATTTCAGATCATAAGTTTCTATAATAACAAAATCTTGGGATTTTACCGATTTTGGGATCTTAATCCCGATTTTACTCCGATTTTGCCCATTCATGATTTTCCATGGGATCTTGATCGGAATACTTGCCCAAAATCGCAAAATCGTAGGATTTTGGGATTCCACTCCCGATTTTGACTACCATGATAGATAGCTCATACGCTTCTAAGGCACTTGCCTTGTTCTGAACAATATCAATCCCGTGCTCCACCAAGCTCCAATACTCCTTAGAGCGCAAGAAATTTTCCATTAATTTAGCCCAATGGTCATAGTGACGATCAAAGCACACATGACAACAAAGACAAATGTAAAATAATCATTACAATAAATAAAAATCACAATACCATGTCGCCGATGTTACCTTGTCTCGGACTTGGTGGTTCAAGGAGATTGGCAGAAGCTAAGAAAGAGGATAGAAGGAGAACAGTGAAAAGCAAACCAATTTGTGGCTTCATTAGTTCACCAAGGGAACAATAGATAGGAAGAGAAAATAAGCAAGCATGCATCAAAGAATGTAGAGAATAAGGGAATAAATAAGTGAAAGGGCCAATAAAGCTATGCATCAAATGCTTGTTTAGTTCCTAATATCCTTTTAGTAATCAATTATAAAAATAGTCATGAAAACTTTCGTTTAAGATAGTTAAAGTTGTGTCAAATAATGAAACTTTTTCTTTTGATTACTCAATTTCCAATCCAACTAAACAAATAAGCCACTATTTGGTTTGCTCAGCTGTAGTTAACTAAAGTAATTTTTTGATGGTTAATTAATTACACTGTTAATAATCAATTTTGTCATGCAGACCAAGACACCTTACGCGTGGTTCGTGTTCGACCCTCATCAGCTTTGTCTTCATCGCTATCTCTCTTTCTCAGGTAATCCCCTAACGCTAACTTTCTGGCTATGTGTGTTGTATCTTTTGAAGTGTATGTATGTTGATTGTTGTTTGTTAGTGGAGATCAAAGCTCATTAGGCGGTGATTTTGTGTGACGATAACATGTTTTTTTATGCATGTGTAATGTTGTTTGTTAGTGGAGAGCAGAGCTCATTAGGCGTTGGTTTATGTATGCTGATAACATGATTTATGATGCATGTGTAATGTTGTTTGTTAGTGGAGAGCAGAGCTCATTAGGCATTGATTTTATGTATTGATGACATGATTTGGTGTTCATAACTCTGAATATCATATACAATGCGTATGATATGTTTAGTTATCTATACTGGGAAGTTTTCTGTATGCAACAGGGCATTTGTAAATTTGGGAAATGTCTAGTTTACAGGGGAGACTCTGCCAAAATTTTGACAGGCTCCCTTTCTAGGGAACTTATAAAATGAAAGTCAACTTTAATAATGTGGGGTTTAGTCGTGTGTGTAGCCAGTAGATTCCCGTTCAAGTTTCAAAACAACCGGTTGACGTACCGTGTTGTGTTGGATCTTGAATTGTCCTGGTTGGATAGTTTGGTATGAATTTGTAACCAGTAGGGCGTAACCCATCAATGTTGTATGTGGTCAATCTTGAGAAGTTGAATGTTCATTTGAACTTTTGGTTATGGTGTTTCGTATTGTCCCTAGGGTGCATGTGTGTGTGTGGTGTTTCATACCGTACGTATCTCTGTGTACTCGGGGACCAATGTGAAATGCTGCCAAAATTTCAAATGAACATCAACGATACAAGATAGACCATATACAACATCGATGGGTTGCGGATGGTTGCATATTCATCCCGAATGGGATAGGGCCCCACCAATTTGCAACATCAAAGAGATAGAGAGTGATTCACAACCGATAGTCAAATAAAATTGGAGCAATTTAAAGTAACAAAAATCGTACCTGTTAGATATTATAAATGGAGGTACCGGCAAATCGGCGATGGATACAACCGACTAGATCGCTGTCGACGAGTAACTGAGGAGTTTATGATGGGGCTATTGGAGTTCATTCTGTTCGCTACGGCAAACACGCCTGGATTTGAAGCGACTCAGAAGATTCATTGTCCGTGCTCAAGGTGCAAATGCATGAGTTTTGAATACGCGGATGATGTCATGTGCCACCTAACTGAGAAAGGGTTCATGGAAACATACCACTGCTGGTACAACCATGGTGAGCAGTTACCGCCTAGACCATCAGACGTAACCGTGCAACAGTCTTACTATGAGGTTGGAGGAAACAGGGATACGTACAACAACATAAAACAAATAGTGATGGATCATGTTGGACCCTCCACCGGGCATCTGCTAGAACATAATGACCAAGCAGGTCATGGAGACTCTGACAATGTAGAGGAGGATCCTAATCCGGAGGTGAAGAGATTTTATGATTTGTTAGCGGCGGCTCAGACTCCACTGTGGGATGGGTGCAACAGTCACACTGAGTTATCCGCCTCCCTAGCTGCTTTAAGCCTAAAGGTAGATTATAATCTTTCTAGAGGTTGTTTTAATAGGATGGTCAATCTGATGGGTTCTACCATGCCTAGTAATCATAGAATGCCTGCAAACCTGTACCATGCTAAGAAACAAGTGGCAAACTTGGGGTTGGGTTGTGTGAAGATAGAGTGTTGTGTTGGTGGATGTATGCTATTCAGAAATGAGTTTACAGATAAGAGTGTCACAAAATGTCTGCATTGTAATGAGGAATGCTACAAGACCGTTAAAAGGAGAGGGAAGGTAACCCGGACGGCCAGGAAGAAAATGTGGTACTTCCCTATAACACCGCATCTTCAACGCCTGTATGCCTCATTGTCCATGGTAAAACACATGTGTTGGCATGCTCTGAACTGAACACAAAAGGGGTTTCTTTGCCATCCTTCCGACGGGAAAGCATGGAAGTGTTTGGATGAGCTATATCTGGACTTTTCTGGCAAGCCACGCAATGTAAGACTTGGCTTATATACTGATGGGTTTAACCCGTTCGGTCAATACGGGAGAGCTTACTCTTGTTGGCCAGTCATACTGACCCCATACAATCTGCCTCCTGATATGTGTATGAAGAGGGAGGTCATGTTTCTATCTATACTGGTTCCAGGACCCAAAAATCCAAAGGCGAACATAGACGTGTTTTTGCAACCGTTGGTTGAAGAGTTATCACAATTATGGGATGTTAGGGTAATGACATACGATGCGTCTTTGAAGAACAATTTCATGATGTGTGCTATTTTGATGTGGACTATCAACGACTTCCCGGCCTATGGTATGCTTTCTGGATGGTCAACGTCTGGGAAGCTTGCTTGCCCTGTATGCATGGAACATACCGGGGGGAATCACTCCCTGTTAGTGGAAAGACAGGTTTCTTTGACTGTCATAGAAAGTTTCTACCGTTGGATCACCCGTTTAGGCGAAATAAAACCTCTTTCAAGAAGAACAAGATGGTTACTGAGCCTCCACCCCGTAGGTTATCCGGTGCACAGGTTTCGCAGAGGAGAGTATCCCTACATCTGGGACAAGAGTGATAAGGATTTTGCGGGTTATGGTAAGGAACACCACTGGGTGAAGTAGAGCATCTTGTGGGATTTGCCATATTGGAAAGACTTGTTGTTAAGACACAACATTGACGTCATGTACACTGAACGTAATGTTTTCATGAATATTTTTGACACTGTTATGGACATCAAGGGGAGAACAAAGGACAACGAGAAGAGTCGTCTAGACCTTCCGATTTGGTGTTCTAGGAAGGAGTTGGAATTGAGGGATGCAGGACGTGGAAGAATGTTTAAACCCCATGCAAAATATGTTTTAACTAGACCGCAACAGATTGCTGTGTGTATTTGGATGAATGGGTTGACCCTGCCTGACAGATTCACTTCTAACCTGAGTAGATGTGTCGACGTAAAGGAGGGCAGGGTGTTTGGCATGAAAAGTCATGATTGCCATGTCTTTATACAACAACTACTCCCGTACGCGTTTCATGCCTTACCGAAGCCTATTTGGAAACCGTTGGTTGAGTTGAGTCACTTCTTTAAGGAGTTGACGGCAACTTCATTGACTGTGGAAAAACTTGTGAAGATGGAAGAAACCATCCCGGTATTGATTTGTAAGTTGGAGCAAATTTTCCCACCAAGTTTTTTTGACTCGATGGAGCATTTGCCTATCTATCTACCGTACGAGGCCTTGGTTGGTGGCCCCTGCAGTATCGTTGGATGTATCCATTCGAAAGGTGAACGCCAGAACTCTTTAATTTCCTTCCAAACATTTCTTATAATTGTTTCTTGTAACTTAACATTTTTTTATGATTTGAAGATTCTTACGCTCTTTAAAAGACAAAGTGTCAAACAAAGCCTGCATTGAAGCATCAATTTGTGAGGCATACTTAGTCGAAGAAATGACAACTTTTGCTTTTTTCTATTTTCCGACGGAGATAGAAACTAGAATGAGTAGAATTCCCCGCAATCTTGGGGTAGCAACCCGCATAGGGTTTGATGAACAAATATCGATTTTCAACTATCTTGGTCATCCGGGGGGCAAGCTCACAAAATGTTACATTGATGAGAAAGATCGAAAGGCGGCTCACTTATACATTCTTCTAAACTGCCCAGAAGTTGAACCCTTTCTTAAGTAAGTCTTAAAATTCCTGAGTTGCATTCTAAACCTCGCTTTTATAGTATCTAAATTTGTTTCCTTTTAATAGCTTATATATAGATATGCTTAAACTTGAGCAAAGTGATTTAACTGATGACCAAATTCATAGTGAGGTGTCGTCCAAGTTCGTTGGTTGGTTTGCACAACACATAAGACCTGTATACCGAGTGTGTTTTATCTATGCTTCTAACTCCAGGTATCTAACGATGACCTATTTGTTATGTTGTACATAGATACAAGACCCTAACAACCATATTGAAGATGCTTTACTCCAAGCCCTTTCTTGGGGGCCGGTGAAAACTGTTAAAAAATGGCCTATTTACTACGTAAATGGCTACAAGTTTGATATTCATCAATGGAGTGAAGGGATGCTTACCCATAACTACGGGGTTTGTGTTAGAGGCACCGCTGGACAGTTAGAAGAAGACTTTTATGGAGTGCTGACAGAGATTGTTGAAGTTTCGTTCTCTGGACGACTAAGAAGAGATATTGTTCTATTCAAATGTGATTGGTTCGACAACACAATCGGTGTTGGAACAAAGGTTGACAACAACTACGGCTTAGTTGAGGTCAGGAAGAATGGTAGATATAAAGGGTTTAATCCCTTCATTTTTGCCCAACAAGCTGAGCAGGTTTATTACACTGACTTCCCGGGAGGACATTGGGACTGGTATGCAGTCATCAAGGCCAAGGCCCGAAGTCAGATCACTGACAATGTCTCTGAGGAGGTTGATGACGCTTATCAGCTTGCCCCACATGAGCTAAACGATGGTAATTTATTGTTCAACATTGATCCAGTCATAATGGATGAGACCCTCGCCACTACGGGGGGTGAACACATTGACAAAGACCTTATCTCTCGATCAAAATGGTCTAGGGCTGATCTGGATACTGATGAACTTGTTCAAACAGATAACCTCGGTGACACTGAAAGTGAGGGGGAATTTGAAACTGAAACAGACACAGAGTATGTAGTTGTTGAACATATATACATAGGGTTATATATATCCTGAGACTAACCTTTCTTTTCATAATTTTATCCACAGATAACGGGACGTCGACTACCCTTCAGTAGGGGTGGTGGGTCTAGGACCCTGGCATCCCGTCTGGGGACTCCCACCCCAGCGCAGGAGACCACTCCATCACCACCACAGTGGACCACTCCATCACCACTACAGCAGACCACTCCATCACCACCACTATAGCAGACCACCCCATCACCCCCACAGCTGACCACCCTAGAGCAGACTCCTGGAGTTGGTGGCTTGGAGGACCATGGCCATCAGGCCACCCCACCTCTGGCATCCCCTCTGCCCATGTTGGTACCCGTGCCGACCGGAGACGAGTAAGTGACTAAAACTCAAATACTTTTATGTTATTTGTATGGTACTTTATATTAAACTTTAGTGGAAAGACTTGTTGGTTTATTGTATATTACTTTAATTAGTACTTGTATAGATTGAATTGTACTGGGCACTCTTCTGTTTGTAACAGGGTAACTATTTAAACTTGGAAATGTTACATTTACAGGGGAGACTCTACTGAAATTTTGGGAGTCTCCCTAGATTGTCTGTTGTTATACTCCTGATATAATTGTTGTCATTACAGTTTTATTGATAGTAGTCGCACTACCAAAGTGATTACTAAGGTATTAAAGGCCCAGTGGGATGGTCTATATATATCTTGGACAGATGCTGGGAAGGTTGTCCAAGATAGGTGGTTTGACACCTTCTTGGTAAGTTCCTAGCTCATTTGTTATAATTTGATTTGTAAAATAGACCTCTTATTAATTTTGATTTCTCATTTCATTTTACAACGTGATTACCAGTGGGCAGAGGGTATGATTGATGAGATTAGGAAGGTCTTTGCCACAAAGACCTCCAAAATCATCAAGAGTACCCTTTGGAAGGTGAGGGACAAGGATGAGCGCCCTCGTTGGATCCCAGAGGACCATTGGGATGGGATGGTCCAGAAGTGGGGTGGTGTCCCGGTCCAGCAGGCGAGTGCTCGGAACATGGAAAACAGAGCCGCCGATGCTGCAGCCTCAGTTTACACTGGGGGTAGCATTTCAACCCTCGAGCACAAGAAAAGATTTGTAAGTATATTTATGATTTGTCTGACATGTTTACAAATAATAATCTCAATGTTTTTTGTCCACCACAGGAGCTGAGGGAGCACCGGGAGCCTTCTTTGTTTGAGGTCATGCAAATGACCAAGAAGAACAAAGCCGATGCATGGGTAAACCAGAAGACTATGGATCTAGCGGTATTTACTTTTAACTAACACATGCTTAATGAATTTACAAATCAGCTTACTAATCCTATCATTGTTTTTGAATTTACAGGAGGCGTATCAGGCCAGGAGGGCCAAGAAGGAGGCGGACCTGGTGGCTTCCACTCCTGAAGGGGAGGTTCCTCCCACCCTATCTTGTTCTGACGACAACGCCATCTATATGGAGGCTGTTGGCGGTGTGAACAAGAAAGGGAGGGTATTTGGATTGGGTGGTGTCGGCACGCAGCTGGCGAAAAAGGGGAAGACCCCTTCCTCTTCCTCTTCCTCTGGTCTTCCGACTGAGGTTGTTCAGGTAATTCAAAACCTGAACGATGAGCTACAGGAGGAGCGACGTCAGAGGCAGCTGTTGAAGGACCGGGCCGAGGCGGACCGATAGCGGGCCGAAGCAGACCGACGGCGGGCCGAGGAGCAGCACGCCGAGACTCGTCGGCAACTTGCTCAGCAGCAGGAGCTACTGATGCAGTTGATGGCGAGGCTACCTCCCCCCACTTCCCAGGCGCCCCCACCACCACCCCAGGATCCCCCACCACCATGATTGTATTTTTATTATTTATACACATTGTATATTTGATTTATAGTTTTTATATTATATTCCATTCAGTATTTATTTTGTCATTCTTCATTTATTATGTCAATATTTATTGGTAATTAAATTCAAATAAAAAAGCCTTATTGTAATTATCATTAATAATTCAACCTATTTGATAAATATATTTAATCCATTATTTTGTTTTTAATAATAATATAATATTTTAAAAAAATTATTCAAATTTAATTATAAAATTTTATCAGCCAATACAAAATACAAAATATTAATCTACATTTTTAAAGTTAAATTAACAAAACCTATAAATTTTTAACCAATTTTTAAAAAAATAAAAAATTCCAATTAGCGACGGCCCTAGATGGTCGCTATACTGAAAAAATAGCGACGGCGTAGAGTAGTCGCTGGTTTGCCAGATACAGCGACGGACTATAGTAGTCGCTGTATGGCTTCCAACAGCGACGGAAGTGTACGGTCGCTGGTAGGCAAGAATTAGCGACGGTGGAGCGTGGTCGCTGGAAGGCCACCATTAACGACGGCATATGGTGGTCGCAGTATGGCTCTAGTAGCGACGGCTGTAGCCAGTGACAAAGAGACCATTTTAGCGATGGCATTATACCGTCAATATATTAGCGACGGCGTACGTATGGTCGCCGATGTGTTTTCGATGAAGGTTATAGCGACGGTGTGTGGCCCGTCTGAGATGTCGTTGCTAAGTATTGTAGCGACGACATTGGGATGGATTAGCGACCAATTATATTCATCGCTAACAGGTTTTTTTTTAGTAGTATGTTATTAAGAATAACATGAATGATGTAGCCTTGAATGAATTATTATGAATAATCTGATGATAATAGTTATGAAAATTATGATGAGATGATGTATGATGTGAGTGAATCATGTTGAATGATAGTATACATTTTTATTTGATTGTGATATCATAGTGTATATTAGAGGAATTGGGTAAGTTGATCTACATCAATAACTGTCATTTGATATGTATTTGCTCACCCCTATTTATGTGGCTATATTTTACTGGATTTGAGCCGTTATATCGATTGGTGAGATGTCACCATACCTGTGAGAAAGACACTATATATATTTGTATATACTTGTATATAGTATTTTGAGATATAGCCTTGGCCGACTCTTGTAAATATCCATTTCGATGTGTATATATGTTTAGTGGATTTGGGCAGCTGATGGTTTCATTGGAAACCTAGTATATTTTAATTATGCATATAATGATGATGATATATATAGATGTGGCGGCCATGGATGATCCTATTTGATTGCCCATGATGCATATGATGCGCAGGAATCGTAAATATTGAGTTTGTGTGTTGAGTACCATGGATGGATTCATGTGTATATGTTGCATTACATTTGATGTCCAGGTGACTGCTGCATTGCATAATTGGGCAAGATTAATCTTATGTGTGATTGAACTAAATTATGAATCAATACTTAATTTGATGATGAATAGATGATAACAAATAGTTTCCAAGCAAGTTTATGCATAATTATGCCAACGATGGGATCACATTGTGTTTATGAAGCCTAGATGCCATGTGCTAGTTCTATAAATAAGGGCGTTTAAGTGTAGGATGATTAATTTGAAATGCATGAAGTGATGATGGGATGATAGAATTAGATTATGTTGCATAGAATCGATGTTGAGCAATGTGGAATTTTGGAACCGGAAGGGTGAATTTAGGATCCGACGGGTTTTGGACCCTCGAAAGGGACCATTAGGTTCCCTACACCATTTGTGGTTTGTACATGTAGGCCTTACCTAGTTTGAAGGTAATTTGATAGGTTTGATGCACCTAATTGCACTAAATTGATCATAACATATTTTTCTGCATAACGTGAGCATACATCAGAATTTTGGCAAACGGATGGCACCAATGGTTCCGAAATAGGGAAAACATGTGGTCTCTAAAGTTTGGTGGCAATCAGACTTAAAACAAGCCATTTGGGTGGGTTAGAAGTTGGCCAGGAGGCCTAAAACTCATGACAACAGTATTGTTGTTACTGTCATGTTGAGGCGTAGCGTGGGGATGACGCGTAGCGTCAGGTGTGAAAGCTGACACTAAGCGTGGGGCTGATGCGTAGCGTGCATCAGCCCCTGTTGCTATTTTTCATATTTTCTTGTTGTTGGTTATTTTTGGGCGTTTGACACATTGTATAGCTGTTGTTTTTACCCCTTTTGGGTAATTTTGACATTTTCCTAATTATTTGGCATTAAATTAATTATGGGAAAAATTTTTCTTGAATTTTTATTATTATATTTAAGTATAAATGTTTTATTTTGGTATTAAAGCAGACTTAAAAAGTCCAAGGCCAAGGAATACTCACTGTATGCTATAAATTGAGTGAAATTACGTTATACATTGCTAAGTGTTGGATTGCTTGATATGATTAAATATAAATATTATGCATTCTTATCCTTAAAAAGTATTAAAGTTTGGTGTTAATTTTAGGATAAGGTATGGCTAACCGCCAGGGCATGGATGCTATGGCGGCGGCTTTCCAACGCTTTGCAGATTTACTTGAGAGGAAAAATCAACCTCAAGCAAATGATGACCAAGGGCTGGATCGCTTTTTAAAGTGAAAGCCCAATGAATTTCTTGGTGGATTCAATCCTGAACCAGCCTACACTTGGATTCAGGATCTGGAGCAGATTTTTGGTAGCCTCTATTGCACTGAGGCCTAAAAGGTGGAATATGTTGTATATATGCTTCATGGGGAAGCTAAAATTGGTGGAAAATCACTAAGGCTGGGATGATTACAGCTGGCACTCAATTGATCTGGGAGAACTTCAGAGCTTGCTTCTTGGAGAAATACTTTCCTGATACTGTTAGAAGCAGAAAGGAACTAGAGTTCATGGCACTCAGGTAAGGTAATATGATAGTGGAGGACTATGCTACTAAGTTTGAGGAACTGTGTTTGTTCTATCCTCTTTTTCAGCAACCTGGGACCGGGGGTTCCAAATGCATTAAATTTGAAAATGGCTTAAGGCCTGAGATAAAGAAAGCATTTAGGTACCAGGAGATTAGGAGCTTCCCTGTTCTTGTAAACAAATACAGGATATATGAAGAGGATGATAAGGCCTCTATTGGCCAAAGCAACAAAGCAGATACTTATTTGAAGCCTTAGCAGCCTAGCTTAAGAAGCAAGGCAAGTCTCACAGAGGTGGACCATCCTCCAGATTCAGAGGTCAGGGTACACGTAGTGGTCATTCTATTGGTCGTCCAAGCGACGACAAATGCTTTAAATATGGTGGTGACCACTTTGCTCAAGACTATGATAGAAAAGATGATGTTGTATGCTATCAGTGTAATGAAAAAAGGCATATCTGCCCTAACTGTCCTTAAATACAGCAAGCTAATGCTAATGCAAACCGTGGAGGCTTCCTGGGATGAGGCCGTGGAAATGGTGACCATGGTGGCCAAGGTAATGGTGGTCGTGGTAACATGATGATTGGCCAGAATGCACGTGGTGGGAATGCTAACCCACAGACTATTGGCAGAGTCTTTGCCATAAATACTGAGGGTGCTGCTCAAGCAAATGATCTGGTGCAAAGTAAGTGTTCACTTAGTGACTTTACTCTTGATGTTGTGTTTGATTCTGGAGCTATGCACTCCTTTATAGTTGATGATTATGTGAGGCGTCTGAGACTACCTGTTGTTGATATAGATCGTACTCTAGACGTATCTAACCCGATTGGTATTAAACTGTGGACATCTATGATGTATAAAGATGTATCCTTCACTTTGGGTGATAGAAGTCTTACTACCAATCTTATTTGCCTACCCTTGAAGGGTCTTGATATTGTGCTTGGCATGGATTGGCTATCAGCCAATAAAGTGATGGTTGATTGTCAGAACTGGCGAGTGATTTTTCTGAAGCGGAGTACCGAAGACTACATGGTCCAAGGTATATCCCAATTACTTGTGATGCTTTGCTTGACTAATTGAAAAAGTGGATCCAGAGTACATGATATTCCTATTGTTTGTGATTTAACTGAGGTGTTTCTGGAGAATGTACCTGGTGCTCCTCCTGAAAGGGAGATTGAGTTCTCTATTGATCTGATTCCTGGAGCTGAACTAGTCTCCAGTGCTCCCTATAGGATGTCTCCTGCTGAGTTGGTAGAATTAAATAAGCAAGTTGATGAATTGCTGGAGAAACAGTTTATCCGACCTAGTATATCACCATGGGGTGCTCCGGTGTTGCTAGTTAAAAAGAAAGATGGCAGTATGCATTATGTGTTGATTACCGCCAGTTGAACAAGCTTACCATAAAGAACTGATACCCATTGCCAAGGATTGATGATTTAATTGATCAGTTACGGGGTGCTTTAGTCTTTTCAAAGATTGATTTATGATCTGGATATCATCAGATTCGGGTTAAGGCTTCAGATATTCCCAAAACAGCATTCAAGACTCGTTATGGCCACTTTGAATATGTGGTGTTGTCGTTTGGTTTAATCAATGCCCCTGCTGTGTTCATAAATTATATGAACAACATCTTACATCCATTTTTGGATCGATTTGTGGTTGTCTTCATTGATGATATCCTAATTTATTCTAAATCACCTGAAGAACATGAAGAACATCTTCATTTGGTATTCCAAGTATTAAAAGAAACGCAATTGTTTGCTAAATTTTCTAAGTGTGATTCTGGATGGATAAGATCCTATTATTTGGGCATGTTATATCCAAAGAGGGTGTTTCTATTGATCCTTCCAAAGTGGAAGTTGTTATGGCCTGGGAAAGGCCTAAATCGGTTACTGAAGTTAGGAGTTTCATGGGTTTAGCTGGATATTATTGGAGATTCATTGAGGGATTCTCTAAAATTACATTGCCTATGACTAAGCTAACCCAGAAGAATGTCCTTTTTGTGTGGTCTTTTGAATGTGAGAAGAGTTTTCAGGAATTGAAGGTCAGATTGACTTCCACGCCTATATTAGCATTGCCTAATTTGCAAGAGATTTTTTTGGTGTATTATGATGAATCCAGGCTGGGCCTTGGGTGTGTGTTGATGCAAAATGGAAAGGCGATAGCTTATGCTTCATAACAGCTGTGACCACATAAACAGAACTATCCTACGCATGATCTAGAACTTGCAGCTGTGGTCTTTGCATTGAAAATTTAGAGACATTACCTTTATGGTTCCAAATTTGAGGTGTATAATAATTATAAAAGTCTAAAGTATCTGTTTGATCAGAAGGAACTGAATATGAGGCAGAGAAGGTGGATTGAGTTTTTGAAGGACTACGACTTTGATTTGAGATACCAACTGGGAAAGGAGAATGTTGTAGCTGATTCCTTAAGCTGGAAATCCATTCACATTACAGTTATGATGGTTAAGGAGATGGAGTTACTTGAGTAGTTCAGAGACTTGAGTCTGACTGTGGATGTTTCTTCACTTGAAAAGGTGGTTCTTAGCAGTTTAAAGATAGCAAATGAGTTTTTGAAGCTTGTATATATGCAACAGTTAGGTGATGCTTACCTAGCTGAGTTGAGAGAGACTCAGACTAGTGGTAAGGACCTGTCACTATCTGAAGGTCCTGATGGTATTTGGAGGGTGAAAGGTCGAATTTATGTGCCTGATTCTGGTGATTTGAGAAAAATAGTGCTTGATGAAGCTTATAGAAGCATGCTGAGTATCTATGCAGGCACTACAAAAATGTATCATGATCTGAAGTTGCACTTCTGATGGCCTGGATTGAAGAGAGATGTGGTTAATTATGTGGCTCACTGTATTATTTGCCAGAAGGCAAAAATTGAACACCAGAAGCCATCTGGTACTTTGCAGCCTCTTGAGATACCTGTATGGAAATGAGATGCTATTACCGTGGATTTTGTGATGGGATTACCTTAGACTCGTAGTGGTCATAATGCTATTTGGGTTATTGTGGATAGATTTACGAAGTCTGCATATTTCTTGCCTAACAGTATGAGGTATTCTTTACAAAGACTAGCACAGTTGTATATCAGTGAGATCGTTCAACTGCATGGTGTTCCATCTTCTATTGTGTCGGATAGAGATCCGAGGTTCACTTCTTGATTTTGGGGAAGCTTGTACTAGGAGTTAGGTTTGAAGCTCTGGTTGAGTTCAGCCTATCATCCCTAGACAGGTAGGCAGTTCGAGCATACTATACAGAGTTTGGAGGACTTGTTGAGGTCCTGTGTGCTAGAGCATGGTGGTGGCTGGGAACAGTACCTCCTATTGATTGACTTTAGTTATAATAACAGCTACCATAACAGCATCGGTATGGCTCCATATGAGGCTTTATATGGCAGGAAATGTCAAACACCTCTTTATTGGTTAGAGATCGGAGAGAGTTTGATATTGAGGCATGAGATCGTGCAGCAAACTTCTGAGCAGATTCAGATGATCAGAGAGAAAATAAAGGCATCCCAGGATCGTCAAAAAAGTTATTATGATAAGCAGACAAAACTGCTTGAGTTTCAGGTTGGGGATAAAGTATTCCTGAAGGTATCTCCTAATAAAGGCATTAGGCGAGGAATGAAAAGTGAAAAATTGAACCCGAGGTACATTGGACCTTATGAGGTGCTTGAAAGAGTTGGTTCTGTAGCATATCGAATTGCATTGCCTCCTTATTTGACAAATCTGCATAGTGTGTTTCATGTCCCTCAGTTGAGAAAATATCTGCCTGACTCTACTCATGAGATGCCAGATGATGAGGTTGAGATCAGAGAGACCTTAACCACTATAGTTGTGCCTAATGGTATTGCGGATCGGTCTGTGAAACACTTGAGAAGCAAAGATGTACAGTTGGTCAAGGTAGCATGGCAGCAAAATCGTTGCACTACTTACACTTGGGAGCATGAGGATGCTATGAGGCAGCAGTATCCAGAGTTATTTCATTGAGGTATGAATATATTTGAATTTCGAGGATAAAATTCTTTGATGGTGGGGAGAATTATAACATCTTAATTAAAAATTAATGGGAAATTAGATTAAATGATTAATTAATTGGAATTAATAAGGAAGTTACCATTACACCCTTAATTTACCATTATAAATTTACCCACTTTCACTCTCTGCACTTCACGTTGAATATGAAAGGAAATTGGAAATCAGAATTCAATTTGTTTCACTTTCTTCACGCATGCAGTGACAATTGTGGTGCCATATTCTTCTCCTTCTTCTCCGTGGGTTCATCTCCATCACTTCTCCTTCCAATTTCTTTAACAAAAGTAAAATTCAAGCTCTCCTCTCTTCTTCCCTCCCGGCAGCCATGGGTTTTGGTAGGGAAGCTCTAATTCTGTGAATTTAAGGTTGAGATCTGATAAGTATTTTATAACACAATAAATTAGATTTAGTTTGCTTAGGATTTTTATCATTATGCACTATATTTCCTTAATTTTTGTGATTTTCGCTTTTATTCCACTATATTCTACTTGGGTATTTTATTTTGCAGAAATTAATAAAATTAAGGAACAAGTACAAAGATAATCCAAGGGTCAATCACAAGATAAAAACGACCATCAAATGATAAAGAAACAAGAAGAACAAGCCCCGAAGTTTACATGGTGAAAAAAGAGCAACAAAAGCATGAAAATTGGCTATTAGTGCGCTATCTATTAATGCAATTGTATCAGGAACCGCACTAATAGGGTGTGAATAAAAAGGAAAAAAAATTCAGGAATCAATTTCCAAGCCCAGGAATCGATTCATTGCACCCTTGAATCGATTCATGATTGATTTATTGGCCTAGAATGACGTTTTCAGGCTTTTGGATTATGGGCAAGGCACTGAATATTTATAATGGAGCACTGAACATTGATAATGGAATACTAAACAGCGCCAAGAACTTGTTAATTGAAGAGTGCACACTCCATTACATCAATGGACAATTGTTTATGGCAATGGCTTGCTTTTGGACTCCTATAAATAGACACTGAGAGGAAGGCTTTCTTCATTCCATTCTTGATCCAATTCTCTATTCTATTCTAGAGGAAGCATTTCCCTCTTTGTTCTCTCTTTTCTTCTTTGTTTTGTTTCTTTTCTTTTCTTTTCTCTAGTTAAAATTTTCTTCTTGAGAGTTATGAGGATTGTAAAAGTGGGTGTTCCAATTTGTATACGGTGGAAAATTCTGCAAGGAAATACAGTGGTGAAATTATTGGGCTTTTTGGAGAAACCCATAAGTCTTTATTTTTACCATGTCTTGTATGTTTTATTTTTCCATCATGTGTATGAATTTGAATTATTTCATGAGTAACTAAATTAATTATCTTGGGATGAAGGGGGTGTGATAATATTTTGTGATAATGTTATTTTGACTTTGAATTAAATAAATTTCTGTTTTCCATTTAGTTCAAATTATGCTCAAAGCTCTTAGTGATTCCTAATAAGAACCTAATTGATAAAACTGTATACTTGTGGGTATATTAGTAAGTTTAGGTAATCAATAGAATCAAGAGATTTATTGTTACTGGAAAGTTTTTGAATTAGCCTAAGGTTTTGAAATACTTTTTGTGACCTCAGTAAAACCGTGAAAGTAATCAAAATCTTTTGGGGAATTAAAAAGGGATTTTCACAAAATGATAATGAGCCTTTTCTAAGGATTAAGCAGCGCTTTCCCTAAGTTAGGTACATTAATAGGATTCCGAGAGGAACATATTAATTAACTTAAGGAAAATCCATCTTGGAAAACTTAATTTGATTCTTATTTATGAAAAATTAAAATTCATTAACATAAAATAGAGTCTTGATCCCCTGAAATCCCAAGATACTCTCAACTCTGATTTTTAAGTGTCTAGAAAATTTTGTGTATTTATTCGTATTCTGTGCAACTTTATTTTGTGTTTTATTTTACAAAAACATTAAAAACCAATTGTGTGGATAATTAAATTTCAATATGCTGGTACTTTGAACACAGTCCCTGTGGAGACGATAATCTTTTATATCACATGACATAACCCGTGCGCTTGCGGGCCCTGTCAAGTTTTTGGCGCTGTTGCCGGGGACTGTTGTCCCTCAAATATCGGCAATATTGAAATTCAATTAGATCATACTTGTTAATATTATTTTTATTTTGTTTAATTTGTTTCTTTTTCTGTATATTTATTTTAATATTTTTCTGTATTTTTATTACTTATTTTTATTCTGTTTGTTGTTTTGTACTTTGTTCTTTATTTGTGTATCTGTTGTTGTTTTATTTTTGTGATTGTTTGTTTTATTTGTCATTTATTTTCTTTTTATGCGACGAAGCCGTAGTGTCGATCTAATCTTAGGATTTGACCCTGAGATAGAACGTACCCTTAGAGCTTTGAGAAAACAACAAAAACAACAAAAACAAGAAAAAGAAAAATAAATGGCAGACCAAAACAGAGCCTTAAGAGATTTTGTCGCTCCAAGTACAAATGGAAGAGGGTCTAGCATCCTTAGACCCACAGTGGAGGCAAATAATTTTGAATTAAAGCCTGCACTACTCTCTATGGTTCAGCAAAACCAATTCGGAGGATTACCCTCCGAAGATCCAAATCTTCATCTTCAAATCTTTCTTAAATACTGTGACACCCTGAAAATGAATGGAGCCACCAATGATGCCATTCGCTTGAGACTTTTTCCTTTCTCTTTAAGAGATAAAGCGAGGGCGTGGTTATACTCTCTTCCTGAAGGATCCATCACAACTTGGGAACAATTGTCCAATGCTTTTATCAATAAATGGTACCCAAGGAACAAGACCGATGTGCTGAGAAAACAAATCATAAATTTCTCACAAAAAAATAATGAATCCTTATATGAAGCCTGGGAAAGATACAAAGAGTTGCTAAGAGAATGCCCTCACCATGGGATAGAAAGGTGGTTGACAATCCATATTTTCTATAATGGACTAACTTCCATGCAAAAGATCTCTTTAGATGCTGCAGCTGGAGGAGCCTTCATGAGTAAAAATGTTGATGAAGCTCAGAACCTGATTGAGAAAATAGCTCAAAACACTCACCAGTGGAACTTTGAGAGAGGATTACCTGCTAAAACACCAGGTAAGTACTCTGTTGATACTCTTTCCCTACTTTCTGCCAAAGTTGAAGCATTAACATTAAAACTTGATAAAATAGGGTCAACAGGTGCTACGAATATTGTTTGTGAAGTTTGTGGTGTTTTGGGACATGGAGCTACAAATTGCCATTTAGCAATGACCCTTAATCAAGAACAAGAAATGCATCAGGTGGATGCTATTGGAAACTATGGTGGAAATTTTCAAAATAACTATAGACCTCCACAAGGTCCACCTGGCTTCCAAAATAGGCTACCTCAATTCCAAGGAAATCAGAGTAACTACAACCCTCAACAAGGACCTTACATTCCATAAAAATCAAAACTAGAGTCCTTAATGGAGACATTTATAGCTACTCAACAGAAGCAGAATGATGAGTTCTCTAATGCAATAAAGACCTTAGCTTCAAAAGTGGACTCTCTTTCCACCCATAACAAAATACTAGAGAATCAAATTTCCCAACAAGCCTCCTACTCTCAAAGAGCGCCAGGAACATTTCCTGGGAAACCCGAGGCTGGACCTTCCAACCATGCCATGGCTATCACTATTAGGAGTGGTACTCAATATGATGGTCCAGTTGGCAAGACTAAGGAGAAAAAGAAATTGGATGAGTCTCCATCTCACCCAATGAATAAGGAAGAAAAACCACAAGAAAAGAAAGAAGAGGTTAAGCCATATCAACCTCCTATTCCATTTCCTCAGCGCCTGGCTAGAGCAAAGTTGGACAAACAATTTGGTAAGTTTCTTGATGTTTTAAAGAAATTGTATGTCAATATTCCCTTCATAAATGTTTTGCAGCAAATGCCTATCTATGCAAAGTTCTTGAAGGATATTTTATCCAACAAAAGAAAGCTGGAAGAAGACGGTACAGTGGCACTTACTGAAGAGTGTAGTGCTTTAATTCAAAAGAAGCTACCACCTAAGCTTCAGGATCCAGGTAGTTTCTCTATCCCATGTATGATTGGTAACATGACAATAGATAGGGCATTATGTGATTTAGGAGCTAGTGTTAGTTTGATGCCTTTATCTATTTTTGAAAAATTAGGATTGGGTGAATTGAAACCTACTAGGATGTGTTTACAATTGGCTGATAGATCTGTAAAATATCCTATAGGAATTTTAGAGGATGTTCCTATTAAGGTAGGAAAATTTTTTATACCTGCTGACTTTGTTGTGCTTGAAATGGACGAAGATTCTTTGATTCCTATTATTTTAGGATGACCATTTTTAGCAACTGCAAGTGCTGTGATTGATGTCAAGAATGGTAAGTTGTCTCTAACTTTTGGAAACCAAAAGGTTGACTTCAACTTGAAAAATGTTTTAGAAAAACCTTATAATGATGTTTGCTGTAGAATTGAAATTGTTAACCAAGTGGTAAAGGAAGAAACTCTTCTTAATAACCCACTTGAATCTATTTTTCTGAATAAGTTTGCAGGAACATCAAAAGGTAATGAAGGTAACATACCACTGAGACATGATACTGAGGTCATGTGTAGAAAAATGGTGAGCCCAAATGTTGAACTTAAACCTTTACCTTCCATACTAAGGTATGAATTTCTAGGCTCTAATCGGTTCTTGACTGTGATTGAGGTATAGAGTCTGGCTGAAGACGTTAAACTTAGCACTTGTGGGGAGGTAACCCCATGTCTTTATTTTTCTTTCCAAGTTCAAAAATAAAAATAAAAATAAAATAATAATAATAAAAAAAAATAAAAAATAAAAAATAAAAATTATCAAAATTCTGGTTTGGGGTGACTTCAGGTAAGTTTTCTTATCCTTTTATCATCCATTTTAACATTGAGGACAATGTCAAATTCTGGTTTGGGGTGGTAGAATAGAAAACTTAACTGTTTTGTTGTGTGATTGTTATTTTATTTTGCATGTGTATGATTTTCCTTGTTTTGTTTATAATCTTGTAATTTACCATGATTGCATGATAAATTTACTTTGAACACAAGGCTAAAATATCTAAGGACCCCAAAATTTTGAGTAAATTTTTTCAAAATTTGATTGTTTAAATGCCAAATCAATGTCTAAATGAACCTTATGTGATTAAAATTTTCTTTGAAAAGACTTTCCATGGTTAGACTCGAGCCTAAATAGGTTATTTATCAAATAAATTTTCAAAACCCATATTTTCTTGATTGAGTGAATCTCATAGTCATTAATATTCTAGAACTTGTTTTTCAACCGATTCAAAATGGTTTTTGATTGTATGTCTTAGGATGATAAAGGCACAATTAGGTCTTATTCTTAAGCCTTAGAATTTTTGCATAATTTGACCCCTAGTTGCCCCTTTTGAGCCTGAAAGTGAAAATTTTTCTTTGAAACCTTTCATTGACTGATGATCTCTTAATGGTGAAAAAGTTGGAAATTTAGTGGAGCAAAGAAATAAAAAGGACTTAAGAAAAATATGTTATGGGATTAAACAAAAGCAAGAAAAAGAAAAGAAAATCAAAAGGATGATATTGAATGAATTACAAAAAGTCCATAAAAATTTCAAAAATTTGCACTGTTAGTTTTTGAATTTAAAACATTCATGACTGTTTAAGCCCTTTTGTATTTCATTTTTCTTGAAATTCCTACCTTGACAATACAACCCATGGCCACATTACAACCTTTGAAAGACCTTTAGACTTTGACATACTTTCTATCAAAACTGTGGAGTTTCTGGTTTATTAACAAGCTTATGGTAATATTTTTGACTATGATGATTTGAGTGATACACAAACCTTGAAACACTTGAGTGAAAATTACGAGAAAAGTATCCTCAGTCTCGACATTGAAAATTGACTCACATAAGAAAATTAATTTTGGCATTTGAATAAATCTGTTTCTCTATTTTGGATTCCTTAATTTACTAGCTAAGTGTTGTCTGTTTCTTATCGTGTGAATATGGTGATTGCTTGAGGACAAGCAATGTTTTGGTTTAGGGTATTTTGATAAGTGTTTTATAACACAATAAATTAGATTTAGTTTGCTTAGGATTTTTATCATTATGCACTGTATTTCCTTAATTTTTGTGATTTTCGCTTTCTTTCCACTATATTCTACTTGGGTATTTTATTTTGCAGAAATTAATAAAATTAAGGAACAAGTACAAAGATAATCCAAGGGTCAATCACAAGAGAAAAACGACCATCAAATGATAAAGAAACAAGAAGAACAAGCCCCGAAGTTTACATGGTGAAAAAAGAGCAACAAAAGCATGAAAATTGGCTATTAGTGCGCTATCTATTAATGCGATTGTAATAGGAACCGCACTAATAGGGTGTGAATAAAAAGAAAAAAAATTCAGGAATCAATTTCCAAGCCCAGGAATCGATTCCCAAGGCCATGAATCGATTCATACGTGAATTTTTATCCCAGGATGACATTTTGAACCAGATGAATCGATTCATTGCACCCTTGAATCGATTCATGATTGATTTATTGGCCTAGAATGACGTTTTCAGGCTTTTGGATTATGGGCAAGGCACTGAATATTTATAATGTAGCACTGAACATTGATAATGGAATACTAAACAGCGCCAAGAACTTGTTAATTGAAGAGTGCACACTCCATTACATCAATGGACAATTGTTTATGGCAATGGCTTGCTTTTGGACTCCTATAAATAGACATTGAGAGGAAGGCTTTCTTCATTCCATTCTTGATCCAATTCTCTATTCTATTCTAGAGGAAGCATTTCCCTCTTTGTTCTCTCTTTTCTTCTTTGTTTTGTTTCTTTTCTTTTCTTTTCTCTAGTTAAAATTTTCTTCTTGAGAGTTATGAGGATTGTAAAAGTGGGGGTTCCAATTTGTATACGGTGGAAAATTCTGCAAGGAAATACAGTGGTGAAATTATTGGGCTTTTTGGAGAAACCCGTAAGTCTTTATTTTTACCATGTCTTGTATGTTTTATTTTTCCATCATGTGTATAAATTTGAATTATTTCATGAGTAACTAAATTAATTATCTTGGGATGAAGGGGGTGTGATAATATTTTGTGATAATGTTATTTTGACTTTGAATTAAATAAATTTCTGTTTTCCATTTAGTTCAAATTATGCTCAAAGCTCTTAGTGATTCCTAATAAGAACCTAATTGATAAAACTGTATACTTGCGGGTATATTAGTAAGTTTAAGTAATCAATAGAATCGAGAGATTTATTATTACTGGAAAGTTTTTGAACTAAGCCTAAGGTTTTGAAATACTTTTTGTGACCTCGGTAAAACCGTGAAAGTAATCAAAATCTTTTGGGGAATTAAAAAGGGATTTTCACAAAATGATAATGAGCCTTTTCTAAGGATTAAACAACGCTTTCCATAAGTTAGGTACATTAATAGGATTCCGAGAGGAACATATTCATTAACTTAAGGAAAATCCGCCTTGGAAAACTTAATTTGATTCTTATTTATGAAAAATTAAAATTCATTAACATAAAATAGAGTCTTGATCCCCAAAATCCCAAGATACTCTCAACTCTGATTTTTAAGTGTCTAGAAAATTTTGTTTATTTATTCGTATTCTGTGCAACTTTATTTTGTGTTTTATTTTACAAAGACATTAAAAACCAATTATGTGGATAATTAAATTTCAATATGCTGGTACTTTGAACACAGTCCCTGTGGAGACGATAATCTTTTATATCACGCGACATAACCTGTGCGCTTGCGGGCCCTATCAAGATCAAACACCCATTGTCGGTTTTGAGTTGTTTCTTGCTCCCAATCTCTAATTCGCCTCATTTCTTGAATTTTAAAGCATTGTGAAGCTTTGGGTGACTATGGGCAGCCTTGGGTGTTGGCAGATTTTGACATTTTCCAACTCTGAGTAAGTATTTTGGATGCCATTGTGTTTGAATATGTGTTTTACGTTGTATAATTTTGATAATGACAAAAGCAATTGAAGAATCATGGAAAAGAGTTCAAGTGTTCATAAAAGTATAACTGCAAGGATAAAAACAGAGAAGAAAGCATCAGATCTACAAAAACACATAGCCTAATCGATTACAGGGTCATATATAATCAATTGCAGAGCTTTTGTCCAACAACTAATCGATTACCTCATCAAAGCTAATCGATTATTGAGGTTCTATTTTATCACCTAATCGATTGCATTAAACAGGATAATCGATTACCAAGCTGAGAAAATGAATAAAAAGCATCAAGTGCATCTTCTAATCGACTACAAGGTAGCCATAATCGATTACCAATGTTCTGTGATGTTACTAATCGATTGCAAGATAGAAAATAATCGATTACAGAGTTTGTTTGTCCTATAATCGATTCTAACCAAGTCACAATCGATTACCTTGCTACGTAACAGAATTAAATGCATCAGGTACCACTCATAATCGATTATAATGTATGAACAATCGATTAGCAAGGCTCTATCTCTTAGCTAATCAATTACATGGGATATCACAATCAATTACAAGATAAATTTCATTAAATAATTTGAAGTGTAATCGATTACAGCTTAAGGCGTAATCGATTATGATAGTGCTAGATTTTAGGGAAAAGTGTTTTAAGTGGGAAACCAGCTCACTTCTCCATTTTCAATCTGATGCCCACACTGTGAAACAGCTATGAAGACTCTAGGGCACCTCTCCAAGGCCTATAAATGCAAGACCTATTCAAGCTATGAAACATATCAAAGGAAAATCATTCATAGCTTACATTTGTGCCTTGTGAGTTCTATTTCTTTGTGTAGTTTCAATTTCTGAAACTTAGAGCTTAAATTTGTAAATCCTTTCTTATTGAGAGTTATCATTGTTAAAGCTTTTCATTTGCTAATCTACTCTATTGAGAGAGTTAATTGATTATAAATCCAAACACCAAAACACTAAGGTTTTTCACTCTAGGTTGAGTGGTCATAAAGGTTGGGGTTCAACCTTTGGGTATTGAGAGTTTGAGAGATTGGGTGGGTTGCCATTATGCTAGTGAGGATTGAGTTCTTAAGTGTGGGACACTAGGAAACTGCAATTGCTCATAGCTTGTATCTCTAAACTTCAATAGTGGAAATCCTTCAAGTGGGTTTCTTGAAGGCAAGACGTACACCGTGTTGGTGGAACTCGTTAAATTGGTTTGCAAGCTTCTCTTCCCTACTCTCTTGCATTTACTTATTGCATTTGGTTAGTATATTGATTTGATTATGATACTATTGCTTGAACTTGAGTAATTAGGCTAAGTTAAAGTGTTACACACCAAGTGTTTGACATATTGCCTAAGTGACATTTGCACATTATTTTACATTGATTCTTGCACTACACTTGCTATCTCTTGCATACAAGCATATTTTGTGAAAAAGGAATCAATTTCAAAGGCATTCTAAAGAAAAGTTTTAAACACTCAATTCATCCCCTTCTTGAGTATTGAGGCCACTTGAACAACAAGTGGTATCAGAGCTTGACTCTTGGTAGATCAAACTTAACAGCTTCAAGAGAACAAATGGCCTCAAATTCTCTAAACCTCTTTCTTGAGAGTGGCGCCACAAATAGACCTCCTGTTTTCAATGGGGAAGGCTATGCATTTTGGAAAGAAAGGATGAAAATTTTTGTGTAATCAATTGACTTACAAATTTGGAATGCCATTGAAAAAGGTCCCTTTATACCAATGCATGTTGTTGATGGAAAACAAGTAGAAAAATTGATGGATGATTGGACCAGCGAAGAAGAAAAGAAAGTCCAATATAATTACAAAGCCAAAAATCTAATCACTTTAGCTTTAGGCCCTGATGAATTCTTTAGAGTAGTTACATGTAAATCTACCAAGGATATATGGGATACCTTATAAATAACCCATGAAGGTACAAGTGATGTTAAAGACTCTAAGATTAGCACCTTAACTAGTCAATATGAAAGCTTTAGAATGAACTCCAATGAACCTATTTTAGATCTTCAAAAGAGATTCACCTTGATTATTAATCACCTCATTACTCTTGGAAAATCTTACACTAACAAGGAGCTCATCCATAAAGTTTTGAAAATCCTTACTAGGGAGTGGCAACCTCTTGTCACCGCTATCAAACAATCACCAAATATAAATGATATGTCTCTTGCTATATTGTTTGGTAAGTTACAAGAACAGGAATAAGAGTTGAAAGAATTAAAGATGGTGGAAGAGGAAGAAAAGTCTTCTAAGAAAAAGGGACTAGCTCTCAAGGCCACTTCTATCAATGAAGGAGAATCCAGTAGTGAGCTTGATGAAGAAGATGAGTTTGGACTATTTGTGAAGTGATTCAGAAAATTCATGAGAAATAAATGCTTCCAAAGAAGTTTCAAACCTCAAGGTAAGAAACCTATTTCTAATGAAAATTTTTTCTCACCAAATTGTTTTGAATGTGGCAAAGAAGGGAACTTCAAGGTAGATTGTCCAAACCTCAAGAAGAAGAACAAATAGAAAAGAGGAAGAAGAAGAGCCTACATTGCTTGGGATGAGAATGACGTGAGTAGCTTGGACGAATCCGAAAATGAAGAAGCTAACTTGTGCCTTATAGCAAATCATCAAGATGAAGAGGATGAGGTAAACTTCCATGACTTAGACAAAGAGGAACTACTTGATGCACTTGAAGAATTGTATGATAAATTTATAAAAGTTTCTAATAAGCATAAATTGTCTACAAAAACCATTGACACTCTTGAGATACATCTTATGGAAGTATGTAAAGAAAATAAAATTTTAAAAACGGAAGTAGCTAAAGAACAAGCATGCTCTAGAACTAAACCCTGTGAATTTGCTAAGAAATGTGACATTCTAGAAACTAAAGTTTTAGATTTGAATAGAACCTTAGAAAAATTCACAAATGGTAGAGACAATTTAAATGTTCTACTTGGGAATCAACGATGTATGTTTGATAAAAACCAGATTAGGTTTCAATGCCCATAAGAAGCAAAAGAACTACAAAAACTTCTTTGTACCTCCTAGTAAATCATCATCACCATTTGCTAAATGCAATCATTGTGGTGCTAAGGGTCATAATGCTTCAAATTGCCATATTAAAAAATTTGGACTAAAAGTGGTAAGAAAGGTGTGGGTTCCTAAAGAGACATTACAACAAGCTAACCAAAAAGGACCCAACATACAATGGGTACCAAGTTCTCTAAACTAATTTTGTTTTGTAGGTATGCTTCAAGGCAAGCAACACCCATTGGTACTTAGATAGTGGATGTTCAAAGCACATGACGGAGATATGAGCAAATTCACGACATTCACTCCCAAAAGAAAAGGAAGCGTCACTTATGGGGATAATACCAAAGGAAGAATACTTGGTATTGGAAACATTGGTAAAAATTCTTCTACTACAATTAATGATGTATTATATGTTGAAGGACTCAAACATAACTTGTTTAGCATAAGTCAATTATGTGATAAAGGATATAGAGTATTATTTGAATCTAATTGTTGTATAATTGAAAATAAGCTAAACAAGGAAGTTAAGTTTGTTAGTAAAAGAATTGATAATATTTACATGATTGATGTTGATAGTTTGTCTTCAAATGATGTGCAATGCTTCATGACTAGAGAGGATGAATCATGGTTATGGCATAGAAGAATAGCACATATACAGATAGACTATCTAAACAAACTTGTTTCTAAAGAATTAGTAATTGGTTTGCCAAAGCTCAAATTTGAAAATAATTTTTGTGATGCATGTCAAAAAGGAAAATAAGTAAAGGCATCTTTTAAAGCTAAAAACGTTGTTTCTACTCAAAGACCTTTACAACTTTTGCACATGGATCTATTTGGACCATCTAAAATTAAAATCTTTGGTGGTAATTACTATGGTCTAGTAATTATAGATGACTATTCAAGATATACATGGACCTTGTTTCTTGCTCACAAAAATGAAGCTTACCATTTAAGAAACTAACCAAGATTATCTAAAATGAACAAAACTCAAAGATTGCATCCATAAAAACCGATCATAGGGGAGAATTTAAAAATCAATTATTTGAAAAATTTTACGAAAAACATGGTATTGGTCATAATTTTTTAACTCCTAGAACTCCACAACAAAATGGAGTGGTTGAAAGGAAAAATAGATCTTTGGTAAAGCTTGCAAGAACCATGTTAAATGAAAATAACATTGTGAAATATTTTTAGGCCGATGCGGTAAACACTACTTGTCATGTTATGAATAGATGTTTGATTAGGCTTATTCTAAAGAAAACCCCCTATGAACTTTACAAAGGTAGAAAACCAAATATTTCTTATTTTTATATATTTGGATGCAAATGCTTTGTACTTAACAACGGAAAGGATAATCTAGGAAAGTTTGATGTAAAATCTAATGAGGCAATCTTTCTTGGATATTCATCATCAAGTAAATCTTATCGAGTATTTAACAAACAAACAAATACTATTGAGGAGTCAATTCATATGAAATTTGATGAAAATAGCCATAACTCCCCGAGAAAGGAAGACTTTGATGATCTTGTAGGTAACCTCCAAGAATTGAACTTGGATGACAAAGAAGAAGGCAACAAAGAAGGAGACACAACACAAGGTGTGGAAATTCAACAAAAGGAATGGATTACCTCAAAAGACCATCCATTGGACAACATAATAGGTGATATCACTAAAGGTGTAAGTACCCGACGCTCTTTCAATACTTGCAATCATTTAGCATTTGTATCTCAAATTGAACCTAAAACCATTGATGAAGCTATTATTGATGAACATTGGATGTTGGCCATGCAAGAAGAGCTAAATCAATTTAAAAGAAATGAAGTTTGGGAATTAGTGCCAAGACCCAATGATCACCAAATAATAGGTACTAAATGGGTTTTTAGAAATAAACTTAATGAAAATGGTATAATCACTAGAAACAAGGCTAGGCTGGTAGCTAAGGGATACAATCAAGAAGAAGGCATAGATTATAAAGAAATGTATACACCCGTAGCTAGATTAGAAGCCATTAGATTGTTATTAGCCTTTGCATGTTGTAAAGACTTTAAATTGTACCAAATGGATGTCAAGAGTGCTTTCTTGAATGGATATATTCAAGAAGAAGTATATGTTGATCAACCTCCTTGTTTTGAAAACTATCAATTTCCAAATCATGTTTTCAAACTAAGAAAGGCATTATATGGTTTAAAATAAGCTCCAAGAGCTTGGTATGAAAGATTGAGCAAATTTCTTTTAGAAAACAATTTTGAAAGATGAAAGGTTGATACAACATTATTCATTAAGCACAAGAAGAATAACATACTTTTAGTACAAATATATGTGGATGATATCATTTTTGGTGCTACTAATGAATCACTCTACAAGGAGTTTGATAAGTTAATGCAGGATGAGTTTGAAATGTCTATGATGGGAGAACTTACATTCTTCCTTGGACTGCAAATTAAGCAAACTAAAGAAGGCACATTCATTAGCCAATCCAAATATTGCAAGGAGTTGCTTAAGAAATTCAACATGGACAAGGCAAATGAAATTGCCACACCTATGAGCACTTCATGTTATTTGGATAAGGATAAGAAAGGTAAGGATGTAGAACTCACAAAGTATAGAGGTATGATTGGATCCTTACTCTACTTAACCGCTAGTAGACCGGATATCATGTTTGTTGTTTGTATGTGTGCAAGATATCAAGCATGCCCGAAAGAATCACACCTTACTGCTATAAAAAGAATAATGAAATACTTGGTTGGAACTCAAGATGTTGGTTTATGGTACCCTAAAGGGGTTGAATGCACTCTTGTTGGTTATTCTGACTTTGATTTTATAGGATGTAAACTTGATAGAAAAGTACTAGTGGTACTTGTCACTTGCTTGGTAGTTCTCTTGTATCTTGGCATAGCAAGAAACAAGTAAGTGTTGCATTATCCACAGCTGAGGCAGAATATGTTGCAGCTGGTAGTTGTTATGCTCAAATCCTTTGGATGAGACAACAACTTCTAGATTTTGGTGTTATGTTAGACCATGTGCCTCTCAAATATGATAACCCAAGTGCCATTAATATTTCAAAGAATCCTGTGATGCATTCTAGAACCAAACATATTGAGATTAGACACCATTTCATTAAAGATCATGTGTTAAAAGGTGATTGTGTGCTTGAACATGTTGAAACCTCTAAGCAATTAGCTGATATCTTCACAAAACCACTTGCAAAGGAGATATTCATACACATAAGAAGAGAGTTAGGAATTCTAAACATTTCTAATTATGTTTAAATATTGATTAATATTGATGATTTTTTGACTTACAATGTGTTTGATGAGTGAAAATTAGTTAATTGATGAAATAAATATGCTCTATTCCATGACAATTAAGTCCTTAATGCTTTTTGATTGAAAAACATGTGTTTTAAATAATTCTGGGCTGATATAATTGATTATGTTGCCTCAGGTAATCGATTAGAATAGTTTTGTCTTGACCATAATCGATTAGATAGCTTCCCATAGTCGATTAGAGAGCCTCTGTGGTCCATAAAATCGATTAGGAATGTTCTGCCTTCAAGCTTATCGATTACACACTCTTCCTAATCGATTGCCAAGTTTTTATTTTTAACGTAATCGATTACACACCTGACGATTCAAATTCTGAAGAGGTGTAATCGATTATGAGTAACCCCATAATCGATTACGAGCGTATCAGAAGCGTGATTTAATGTAGAATCTGTGTGTGCCTCTTTTGCCCAATCCAAATCGCCCCTCTAAACCCTATTTTTCCACTCCTAAACCCTATAAATACCCCCTCCTTCACCTTTTCTACCTCACACCTCCAATACTCCTCCTTCCTTCAACCTCTCAAAAATTCCCAAAGGCCTCTCAACTTTCTTTATCTCTTCCTCTCCACTCACAATGTCTTCCTCTAGCAATGTCAAGAGAGCTAGGTCCTCCATTGCCCAAACCAATAACCTTCTTGATTTTTCAAGGTTCTTCACTAATCCTAGAGACCTTCATAATTTCATTAAGAAATTTTCAGAAAAGGACATCATCTCCCCCCACTTCATCAATGCTGTAGTTTTTGACAATCCTAGTTTCACCTTCACTCAATCCCTTCATCACTACAACCTCATGCCTTTTCTTACACTCAAAGAAGAATTCTACTATCCTAAACTCATGATAGTTTTCTTTTACACTCTCAAATTGGTTGATGGGGTACTTGAGGAAAAAGTCAAAAATTTGACTCTAAGGATCACAAATGAGCAACTTGCTAAAATTGCCTAACTTTCTGTCTCTGATGCTGAATTTGCTGGTGGTCATCCGAAAGATGAGTGGGATTTCAATGGCATTGCTGCTCAACAATCATTATGGAAGGCAAACCGTCCTCTTAGTAATCATAAATTGGTAGGTCATCTCACTCTAAACAATCGTCTCCTTCACTTCTTTCTGGTTAAGCTTTTGGTTCCTTGTGGTGGCAACTACGCCCTTGTGGAAGAAGCTGATGTACTCTCAATGTGGGCTATCCTTAACCAAAAGGAGATCAACTGGATTCAACTCCTCAAGCTTCATATGCTCAAGGCCAAGGAGCAACAAAAACTTCCCTATGCTATACTCCTCACCAAAATCTTCAAAGCCTATGGTGTTGACATTACCAAGGAACTTCCAGAAAAAGTCTCTGTTCAAGCTTACATTAGCACCCACCATCTTACCAAGATGGGAATGGTCAATGTTGCAAGAAGATGGATCTTCAAGAGTGATAGGATTCATGGAAGCAGCCCATTTGAAAAAGATCATCCAGTTAATCATCCCTCACCTATTGCTAATCCTACTGCTCCCGTATCACAAGACGAACCATCTGCTCCTGCTGACCCTTTCACCTCCCTCTATGCTTATTTGGATCGGCATTTTGAAAGGATTAATAATACCCTTCAAGAATTTCAAATGACCGAGCAACAACATTTTGAGCTCATGGAGCAGCGCTATGAGGAGCTTTCAAACAAGATTTCTAAAATGCCCTTTTTTAATCCTAATAATTAGATTCCCCTTGTTTTGGTTGTTTCCCATTCTGCAATTTCAATTCCTGTACTTTGATTATCTATCTTTCCCTTATTAATGAATGAATGAATTTTCCCTTTTACTTATTTCTCTATTTTATAATGCCTCATTTATTTTTGATGATTACAAAGGGGTAAAAGATATATAAGTTTTAGTGCTAGTGTTCTTCTAAAAACAACATGTGATTCATAACAAGTGAAATATGTTAACAAGTAGCTTGGCTCTAAAATCAAATGATCATGTATGATTAACAAGTGGCTCTAAGTGGCTCTAAAATCAAATGATCATGACTAATTCTAAGTAGTTAATTATTCACTTTCATGATTCTTAAAATTATGCACAAACTTCTTAAGAAAGGGGGGAAAGTTTATTTGGACTAAACCCTCATGAGATGAACATTGTTTGTCATCATCAAAAAGGGGGAGAATGTGTTTGAATATGTGTTTCAGGTTGTATAATTTTGATAATGACAAAAGCAATTGAAGAATCATGGCAAAGAGTTCAAGTGCTCATAAAAGTATAACTGCAAGGATGAAAACAGAGAAGAAAGCATCAGATCTGCAAAAATACGTAGCCTAATCGATTACAGGGTCATATATAATCGATTATAGAGCTTCTGTCCAACAACTAATCGATTACCTCATCAAAGCTAATCGATTATTAAGGTTTTGTTTTGTCACCTAATCGATTACATGAAACAAGATAATCGATTACCAAGCTGAGAAAATGAATAAAAAGCATCAGGTGCATCTTCTAATCGACTACAAGGTAGCCACAATCAATTACCAATGTTTTGTGATGTTACTAATCAATTGCAAGATAGAAAATAATCGATTACATAGTTTCTGTTTGTCCCATAATCAATTGCAACCAAGTCACAATTGATTACCTTGCTGCATAACAGAATTAAATGCATCAGGTACCACTCACAATCGATTATAATGTATGAACAATCGATTAGCAAGGTTTCGTCTCTTAGCTAATCAATTACATGGGATATCACAATCGATTACAAGACAAATTTCACTGAAGAATTCGAAGTATAATTGATTACAGCTCGAGGCATAATCGATTACGATAATGCCAGATTTTGGGGAAAAGTATTTTTAAGTGGGAAACCAGCTCACTTCTCCATTTTCAATCTGATGCCCACACTGTGCAACGGCTATGAAGACTCTAGGGCACCTCTCCAAGGCCTATAAATGCAAGACTCATTCAAGCTATGAAACATATCAAAGGAAAATCATTCATAGCTTACATTTGTGCCTTGTGAGTTCTATTTCTTTGTGTAGTTTTAATTTTTAAAACTTAGAGCTTAAATTTGTAAATCCTCTCTTGTTGAGAGTTTTCATTGTTAAATCTTTTCATTTGCTAATCTACTCTATTGAGAGAGTTAATTGATTGTAAAATCTAAACACTAAAACACCAAGGTTTTTCACTCTAGGTTGAGTGGTCACAAAGGTTGGGGTTCAACCTTTGGGTATTAAGAGTTTGAGAGATTCGGTGGGTTGCCATTGTGCTAGTGAGGATTAAGTTCTTGAGTGTGGGACACTAGGAAGCTGTAATTACTCATAGCTTGTATCTCTAAACATCAATAGTGGAAATCCTTTAAGTGGGTTGCTTGAAGGCGAGACGTACACCGACTTAGTGGAACTCGTTAAATTGGTTTGCAAGCTTCTCTTCCCTACTCTTTTGCATTTACTTATTGCATTTGGTTAGTATATTGATTTGATTATGATACTATTGCTTGAACTTAAGTAATTAGGCTAAGTTAAAGTGTTGCACACCAAGTGTTTGACATATTGCCTAAGTGACATTTGCACATTATTTTACATTGATTCTTGTACTACACTTGCTATCTCTTGCATACAAGCATATTTTGTGAAAAAGGAATCAATTTCAAAGGCATTCAAAAGAAAAGTCTTAAACACTAAATTCACCCCCCCTCTTGAGTATTGAGGCCACTTGAACAACAGCCATAACTTCTAAGATATCATTTTGTGGGTTTGAAGGCTTGATAATAATTAATTTTGCAAAGTTAGGTGGTTTCGGAGGTTGTTTTATGAGCGGACAGCTTTGGGATCCTTCGGAGTTGAGTTTCGGAGGTCGACGGCTTGACTCGGTAAGTCGTTAACTATTGAAAAAATTATCTAAAGGTTATTCTAGATTTGTTTCATGAAATTTAAGTATTAATTAGGTTAATTATAATTTAGGAATTATTTTGGAAGCGTTTTGGAGTTTGAGTATTGATCAGAGGCAAGTATCGAAGGTGGATATCATTTATCGATAAGTTATAATTACCGAATATCGAATATAATGTTGGTTATAAGCCTTGAAGCATGAATTTAATAGTGTTTAGGTTATTGAAAATTAATTATCCATGTTTTAGGATTTTTAGAGGCTTCGGATTAGTGATCATATAGCTTTGGATAGTGTTTTGATAGCTCGGGGAGCTTCTTGGATTTCTTATTCCAGGTAGGAGGAGCTTTACATTTTAAATGTATAGTTTATGGATGGGTTCGGGGTTATATTGTCATGTTATGTGTTATATACGGTGAATTATGATAAATTGATATGTTTAATTTTGAGTTACTGTTGAAATACCCAGATTATATGGTATCTGAGAGATATTTAATTATTATGATGCTTTCCGTCCATGTTAATATGATTTTAATTGCATGAGATGTAATTAAAACATTGATGATAATAAGTTGATGATTGAGTTTTGCATGAGATGCTTGTGTTTATGAGATGTATGCATTGATTGATAGTTCCTATGCATAAGATGTAGTAGGAGACTTTATTGATGATGTGAATTATATGCATGAGATGCAAATTAATAAATGCTGAGAGCATATAGCGTGAGACACTTAATGATTGAAATGAAATCGATGAATTGATTATGATAATATGTATGAAATGTTATAAAAGACATTGGGTGGGACTCAGGGCTAGCCCGTAACACTGCCATTGTCACTGAGAGTGGCTGAGTTACGTGACAGGGCAAATGGCTTAGTACCAGTAAAATGGCTGGATCAGCTGAGAGTTGGATATATGCCTGAGAGTCAGTGTTGCAACACAAAAATTAATAATGTATAATTAGATCCAATTGAATGAGAAAGTATATGCATGTGTGTATGCTATTGAGAATAACATGAATGATGTAGCCTTGAATGAGTTATTGTGAATAATCTGATGATAATAGTTATGTGAATTATGATGAGATGATGTATGATGTGAGTGAATCATGTTGAATGATAGTATACATTTTTATTTGATTATGATATCGTAGTGTATGTTAGAGGAATTAGATAAGTTGATCCAGTTCAATAACTGTCATTTGACATGTATTTGCTCACCCTTATTTATGTGGCTATATTTCAGTGGATTTGAGTCATGATAGCGATTGGTGAGATGTCACCATACCTGCAAGGAAGACACTGTATATATTTGTATATACTTGTATATAGTATTTTGAGATATAGCCTTGGCCGGCTCCTGTAGATATCCATTTTGATGTGTATATATGTTTAGTGGATTTGGGTAGCTGATGGTTTCATTAGAAACCTAGTTTATTTTGATTGTGTATATAATGATGATATATATATAGATAAGGCGACCATGGATGGTCCCATTTGATTGCCCATGATGCATATGATGCCCGGGAATTGTAAATATTGAGTTTGTGTGTTGAGTACCATGGATGGATCCATGTGTATATGTTGCATTGCATTTGATGTCCAGGTGACTACTGCATTGCATAATTGGGTAGGATTAATCTTGTGTGTGATTAAACTAAATTATGCATCAATACTTGATTTGATGATGAATGGATGATAACAAATAGTTTCCAAGCAAGTTTATACATAATTAGGCCAACGATGGGATCACGTTGTGTTTGTGAAGCCTAGATTCCATGTGCTAGTTGTATAGGGGTGTTTAAGTGAAGGATGATGAATTTGAAATGCATGAAGTGATGATGGGATGATAGAATTAGATTATGTTGCATAGAGTCGATGTTGAGCAATGTGGAATTTTGGAACCAGAAGGGTGAATTTGGGATCCGACGGGTTTTGGACCCTCGGAATGGACCATTAGGTTCCCTACTCCATTTGTGGTTTGTACATGTAGGCCTTACCTAGTTTGAAGGTAATTTGATGCGTTTGATGCACCTAATTACACTAAATTGACCATAACGTATTTTTCCATATAACTTGAGCATACGTCAGAATTTTGGCAAACGGACGGTGGCAACAGTTCTTGAATAGGGAAAACATGTGACCTAAAAAAGTTTCGTGGCAATCGGACTTAAAACGGGCCATTTGGGTAGGTTACAAGTTGGCCAGGAGGCCTAAAACTAATCAGGCCCCTACTGCTATTTTTCATATTTTTTTGCCGTTGGCTGTTTTTGGGTGTTTGGCATGCTGTATGGCTGCTGTTTTTGCCCTTTTTGGGTAACTTTGACATTTTCCTAATTATTTGGTGTAAAATCCCAGATAATTGAATTAAAATCTATGATTAGTGGGAAAATATTAATAATTATTGTCAAATTAATGATAGATTTTTTTTAGAAATCATTATTGATTAATACAAATATAATTTTAAATAATTAGATATTATGAATTAAATAAAATTATTTAATTAGTGGATTATTAAAATTTAGATAAATTTTAAATAAGTAGTGGTAAGTTTAGAAGTTATCAATGGGGTTAAAAGTAAAAGTTTTAATTAAAGCTTTAAAGGAAAAATATAAAAGAAATAGAAAAAGACCATTCCGCCCCTAGACCTTCAAATTCAATTTCACCTTTCTTCTTCCTCATTTTTTTCACGTGAGTTTTTCTTCTTCTTTCCCTCACCATTGTCAAAAGCTCTTTGCTTCCGATTGGGGGCTTATTTTGCATCGAAACTTCAAATTGATCGTATTTTTAAAGTCGGGGCATCGAGGTATGCCTAATTGCGCCTTCAATTTCAAGCTTCTTCTTCCTTCTCCTTTTTCTCTCTCTAAAAGTGTGTTGCGTGTATGAGGGAAGGTTTGGGTCTTGCATTTTACGGCAATGTAGGACTTAGGTATTAATCCTAAGCTAACGGGTGCAATCGAAAACTAATAAGTTTTGTGTTTCAGCGTTCGTAGGTGCCGGAACAAGCGTCGGAGGACCGATTGGTGAGGCAGATTATGAACACCATATTTTTTTTAAAATAATAAAAATTAAATAATAATAATTTTTCCCACACCATTCCGGAAATTCCGTTCGAAATCCGGAATTGGTTCCCCAACTTTCCATTGGCTTCATCTTCTCCCTTCATCTCTTCATCACATACCACATTCTCTATCCTCATCATAAAATCGAACAACCCAGCATCTTCCAGAGGAGACAACAGAGAACCACCATCACAAATTTTCCTTCTCATTCAATAACAACCCCAAAAACCAGTAGCAATCTATCAAAATAAATAACATACAACAGATCAAAAAAAAACAACAAGGAAACAGAGATCAGAAAATCAGAAAAAGAACACTCTCTGGTATATCTCCCGTCCACTCTTGATTTTTCTCCCTCTCCCTCACTGTCTCTCTACGATCTCTCTTTCCTCTTCTCCTCTCTCACTCTCTAAGTCACTCACTCAAACTCTCCCCTTTTTCCTTAACTGTGCCGCCACACCCTTCGAAACTGAGTCCCGGCCTCCCAACCAGCACCGCGGAGTTCGCCCAGCCTCCTGCACCCCCGCCGATTGAGGTCCCGCCATGGTCGACGTCCAGGGCCCGGTCTCCACCTTCCTCCGACGCTGCCCTCTCCCTCTGGTTCACGCTCTCTCTCTCCTCCGTATCTCTTTCCCCCTCTTTCTCTTTCTCTCTCCCGAAACCTCCCTCTCTTGATTTCTCTTTCCCCTTTCTTCCTCTGTTCCACCGCCCCTCTCTCCCTTTGTTGTTCTCTTCTTTACTTTCTTTTAGTTTGTTGTTTTAGGGTTTTCTTTTGGGCCTCAAATAGTGAGGCCCATTATTCTAACTTTCTTTTTTTTTCCTTTTTGATTTCGGGCCTTTGAGGCCCGTTGCACTATATTTTATTTTATTTGGTTTTACTTTTATTCTTCTTATCTTATTTCTAAAATTACCACTATTTTATAGGATTATTTATTACCTCAAAGTTGATATAAAAAATAATTTTTCCTTAAAAAAATATTAAAACCTAAATATCCTTAGAATGAATAAATAATCCTTTTAAAAGGAAGAAAATAAAATATTAAAAGTTAAATATCTCATTGTGATAAATCCAAAATAGGAATCTTTAGAATCTAAATACCTTTTCTAGATTAAGATCTAAACATATCTGTTATACAGTAATAATCTTAAAAAAAAAATTAAAATATCTTTTCTAAAATAAAGGTACAATCAGTTTCTGATAAGTTTTAAAAATAAGATTGTTTTAAAACAAAACATATCTTTCACAAAAAAAACAAGTAATCTTTTAAATTAAATTAATCTTTTCTAAAATCAAGGCATAACTAGTTTACTATTTTATGATAAAACTAAAAAAGGGTAAAATATATTAAAACCCAAACATTCCTTTTATAAAAATAAATAACCTTTTATACTAAATCAAAATCTTATAAGCAATGTCGTGTAAAACCATTTTTGCCTACATCAGCTTAACCTTGAAGGTTTATGCACGTGCGATCTTCTTCGCCTTGTATTTTTCCTTTTTCATAAATTTTCTATTAAAAATAATTTTAAATATAATTTTAAATATTTTCAAAGGTATTCAAAGAACTACGTAACCCTGATTTCTCAATACATTTGAGAATACGTAGGAGCGGGAATCAATTCCTGTCGGGCCCACTTTCTCGTTATTAATTTCTACGTCTCTGCTATTATTTTGATTAATTTTATATAGTGAATATTTTAAATTTTATTGTCGCAAGGAGGTTAATTTAGATGCGACATCTTGTTAATCTCATGTTTTAATATTTTTATTTGAAATAATATTTTTTAAAATGAGGTTAATTTAGACATGACGTCTTGTTAATCTCATGTTTTAATAATTTTATTTAAAATAATATTTTCTTTAAAATGAGGTTAATTTAGACGTGACGTCTTATTAATCTCATGTTTTAATATCTTTATTTAAAATAATATTTTCTTTAAAATGAGGTTAATTTAGACGAAATGTCTTGTTAATCTCATGTTTTTTAATATTTTTATTAGAATATTATTTTCTTTAAAATGAGATTAATTTAGACGCGATGTCTTGTTAATCTCATGTTTTTAATACTTTTATTAAAAATAATATTTTCTTAATTAACTTTATTTTTTTTATCTTATTAATTTTATTTTCATCTTTAAATTTATGTATAAATTAAGGTTAATTTGGATGAGACGTCCTGTTAACCTTTACTTTCCCTCTGTTTTACTTTTTCTTATAGTTGTTGTTTTGTTGAGTTTTTTACTATCATTGCTTTGTCATTTCTTACTGTTATTGTTTTAATCTTCTACTTTCATTATTTGTTTCTTTTTTTACTATCATTATTTAGTCTTCTATCATTACTATTTTCTTCTTTCTTACTGTCACGGTTTGGTCAAATTTCTTACTGTCACTGTTTGGTCTGTTTTGTCTGTTTCTGTCTGCCTTGTTGTTTTGTGTGTTTCTTTTCCTAAAAGAAGCTAAAAATAATTTCTAGACTATTTTGAAATAAGTGCTACCAATTTGAGGTAATCGTTTTATAACGGACAGTTGTGAGGTGCTAATACCTTCCTCACATGTAATTCGACTCCCGAACTTAGAATTTCATTTTCATAACCAGTGTTTTAAAAGAGGTTTTTTTCGATATTTTTATCCTAAAAAATATTGGTGGCAACTTCCTGTTTTCTTTTCGAAAGGATTTCAAAACTCATTTTATTTTTAAGGGTCGGCCATCCCGTCACGATCCAGGTTGCGACAGATGGCGACTCCACTGGGGATAATTTAGAGAGTCAAGCCAATCGAGTTGATAGCGCATGTTTTTTAATAGTCTGTTAATTATTTGACTTCTTTCATTTATTTTATTATCTGTCATTATTTGTATGTGATTCCTGTTTGTTTAATTCTCATCGTTTACGTTCTATTGATATTTGTACATTATTGAACCCTAGGTTTCATAAAATGCGTAATGTTGTCCCTGAAAATCTGTAGTGCCTTAAAACATTCCTACTTTTCATGTGTGATTCCATCCATGATTTCCTACGTGAATCAATTCATTTAGTTAAATTTCTGACTCAGAACTACGCGTGAATCTATTCCTAATCTACGTGAATCAATTCCCAACTTTTCCAACACGCAAGAATCGATTCCTATAGGGGGAATCGATTCCCAGCCCCATGAATCAATTCCCAAAGGCAATGAATCGATTCCCAGAGGGGTGAATCGATTCCCGGACCTGTTCTTCTTCAAATGTACGTTTAGGTCCATTTTTAATAGTTTCTTGCATGATTCTTGATTTGAACATTAATCCTTGATTTCTTGAATGTTTATTCTTTAATTTTATGCATTACTTGATTTCTTGGACATTTTGTTTGTCATAATCGAAACCTATTTCAACATATAAATACAATTCTCGCTCAAGCGAGTGCCCTAGGGGTGGTTACTACCAAAATTTCACTCAAGCGAGCTAACCAGGGTCTGATGCTGTCAAATTTTCGCTCAAGCAAGAGCTTGAGCAAAAATCTTGCTTAAGCGCCCAAAATCTTGCTCAAGCAAGCTAATTTAGCCTTTTCTATTTTCATCAAAGTTGTAGAGAATTTTGTCATCGTCATTTTGATACCTAATTTGCAACAATCAGAGGCCGGTAGCCCAAGTTATGCCTAAAATACTAAAGAGTGTTCAGGCTGAAAATTTTAGCAGGGCTGATTTTATAAATTTAGGAATTAAGGAGTCTTTGGGGCACAATTTGTCATAACTCAATTTTTAATTAAATTTGAATCGGTAATTAAACAGTGAAAAATTAAAGTTTCTTAAAAAAATAAGAAATAAATCCTAGAAAATAGGAAATTTTATTCCGGTTATGGGGATATTTTTTATTTTATAAATCAGATTTAAAATAAGACTAAATAGAAATAAAACATGACAATAAAATGTAGAATTATTAAAGAATCAGTTAAGGAATAAATAAATAAATAAATAAATAAAAATCTTCTTTGCCTATCTCCCGAAAACTCCCGTTCTTTCTTCTCTCCTTCACCGCCTTCGTTCACCGCCATTTTCCACCGCCATTCACCATCTATAAATATGAGTTCCATCACCTAGAAACCCATAAGTCTCCATCATCCATTGCTATCTTCTTCAACTTCCAGAAAACTTTAAGCTTTTCAATTTTTCAATCTTAGGCACAACACCCACTTGAAAGATTCAAAGGGAAATAAAGAAGCAAAGTATTCAGCAATTGAGGAATCTTAAATTGAGGTAAGAAAGAGGAGATAGAACATTAAATAAATAGGAATTAAATTGGAAAAATATATGAATTGTTTGTTTTGAATATTAATGGTAAATTAACATATGATATTTTAAAAATGAAATTAATTGTTTAAATGTGTTGAATATGGTTGATAAATGGTGAATGCATTGAGAAATGATGTTTAGCATTGATAAATAACTTGAATTTGGCAATTGAATGCTGAAAAATGCATAAAAACAGCAAAACAGAGGTGCTGTTTTCGTTTCTGCATAACAGACCCCTTTAACAGCGGACATTTCCAAGCGGTGTTAAAAATTGGAAGCGGTGGCATTTTCGTAAATAAAAACGTGCCGTGGTATTTTTGTAAATATATCAGAAGCGGTGACATTTTTGTAATTAAATCAGAACGATAACATTTTCGTAAATAAGACCATCGGCATTTCATAAATATGATTAAAAACTTAAAATAATTTTTTTTATAAAAATCAAGATTTTTTTTATAAAAATCAAAATTTTTATTATTATTGGATTTTTATTATTCTAGAGACTTTATTTTGAAATAAAATAAATATACTTAATTAAATTAAATTTAAAAGTTTATTTAAACATATTTAAAGGAAGAAAACTCTTGTTTTTAAATTATTTTAGTAGTATAATTTTATGGAAAATATGTTTTCCATATTTTTTTGGAATATGATATTAAATAATTACTATAACATGGAAAATGTGTTTCCATATGTTTTGGATTATGATATAAATACTATGGAAAATGTGTTTCCATATTCTCGAATAATATATAAAATATGCTTATTTGATTGTTATGATAATTTTATTGTTGAGATTAATTATATAAAGGAATTTGACAATTTAAATCTAATGCATTCATGCATCATATGCATTAGCCGTTCAAAGAATCCGCAGAGGGGTTCTTTGAGGGGGTTCCCGGTGGGGGAACGCGCTCTGTTAAGCAATAGACCTCTGCGGTGGTTTTATACCACGGCCGTCTTAAGGGCTGAGCAGTGTGTCCTTAAGGGAGGTCCCACAACACTTGTTATTCATATGATTATATTGTTATCTGATGTTGGTGTTGCATTATGGGGCGCGGTATCGGTTGGATATCCGTAAAAAAATATTATTGTTGGAAATCACTGCAGATGTTCCCACCAGAATGGATCCATCATGCATTTTCATTCATATAGAGAATGGAAATATTAATATAAATATAATACAAAATACTTGTTTGGCATCTGCATCACATAGCATCCTACTTGTGATTGTGTATGTTCTAATTTAATTTTTATTTATTTGATATTTTATCTCACTCTTTCTGTTACTTGTGGCAACCCTTTAGTGGTTAATCAAGAAAACATGTGACAAAGTGGATGATGCTTGATGTGGATGAATTATGAAGACTTTTGATGGTGATGCTTGCTTGCATGACTACTATGACTGTATTATGTATGCATTGTTTTGGTACTTTACATCTTTATATTTTATATGATCTAGGTGCCTGTTGTAAAATATAATATGTATGGAACTCTAATATTATGTATAATAATAAGAATTTAATTATGAAAAGGTTGCACACTCTGATATTGTATCAGTAACCTCTAGAATCAGGTTGTGAATCACTTGATAATTACCAGGCGAAAAATAAGTTATCCAAGAGATTTTATATATGTTGACGGTAATTATCTTGGGATTTGCAAGTTGGCCCCAAGGTGTTACAACTGAAGTGGTATCAGAGCCTGGTTTATAAAATATAAAGAAAACCTTAGGAAGTAACTAGAGATTAACATAAGATAGCTTGAAGTGTGTGAACCTTGATTCCTATTTGTTTGAAAATTGTGTGCTTGTGTCTTATGTTTGCTCTTTGTATGTTCCTGTTTAGTATAATTACTAGTTATATAACATAAAAATTGTTAGAACTCTGAGTATATTAGATACTCAGTAACTGAATGCAGTGTTATTCGTACCTATAGGATAAGAAATGGCTAGACGTCAGAATGATGATGCCATGGCTGCTGCATTCAATCGATTTGCTGAGATCCTTGAAAGACAGGAATAGCAAAGGTTGGCTGAAGGAACCCACAGACTTGACTGTTTCCTGAAAAGGAAACCTACCCAATTCAAAGGAGACTATAATCCAGAGGTGGCTTACCTATGGATTAAAGAAATGGAACGTATCTTCTGATCCTTACCCTGTACTGAAGCCCAAAAGGTAGAATATGCTACTTATATGATGGTAGGGGAAGCAGAGAATTGGTGGATCTTCGCTCGTGATAGGTTATTGGAAGCCGGTAGGCTACTCAACTGGGAGAATTTTAAAGAAAGCTTTCTCGAGAAATATTTCCCTGCTAGTGTCAGGAGCAAAAAGGAATCAGAATTTTTAGAATTAAAACAAGAGAATATGTCTGTCGGAGAATACACTACCAAATTTGAGGAACTGTCATTGTTCTATCCTTCTTTCCAACAGCCAAGAACTGAGGCTTCTAAATGTGTCAAATTTAAGAATGGCCTGAGACCAGAAATTAAAGAAGCCATAGGACATCAGGAGATTAGGAGTTTTCCCACTTTAATCAACAAATGTAGAATCTTTGAGGAAAACCATCGGGCTAGGATTGAGAAAGAGAAAAGCAGTAAGCAATTGAGACCTCAATTAGTAAACTTTAAAACGCGAGGAGCATTTAATCAAAATCGATTTCGAGGAGGATCATCTTCATCATCTGGAGGACGCGTGAACCCACCAATCACATGGAACTGTTATAAATACGAAGGAAATCATAGAACCTGTGATTGTACACAGACAGATGTTACCTGTTTCCAATGCAACCAGAAGGGACATATTCATCCCAACTGCCCACAACTTCGTCAAGGCATTAACACTGTGAATATTAAAGCTGAGAACAACAACAATGAAGCCAACAGAGGAGGAGCCAACATTCGAGATGGACGTAATACAAATGGTCGTGGAGGACATAATGTCAAAGGCACAGCTGGTCAAGGACGAGAAAATGGACAGCTAGTGAATAATTAGAATAAATCACCTACAGCTGGCAGAGTATTTGCAATCAGTGGATCAGAGGCATCACAGGCAGATGACTTAGTACAAAGTGGGTGCATTC
Source organism: Clitoria ternatea (assembly GCA_037962975.1). NCBI lineage: Eukaryota > Viridiplantae > Streptophyta > Magnoliopsida > Fabales > Fabaceae > Clitoria > Clitoria ternatea. The sequence continues at coordinate 56,166,086 of CM075671.1, forward strand.
TTAATGACACTACCTTATCTGTCTTATTTGATTCTGGTGCGACATATTCTTTTATAGCTGAAGAATGTGTTAGGCGTCTGAATTTACCTGTGAAATCTATGCAATATGATTTGCTTGTCTCTACTCCTACTGGTAACCATCTTAGGACAGCTAACGTGTGTGAAGGCTGTTCTATACATATAGGAGTTAGAAATTTTAACGTGAACTTAGTATGTTTACCATTAAAGGACTTGGAAATCATTTTGGGGATGGATTGGCTATCTGCTAACCATGTCCTTGTGGATTGTCGTAATAAGACAGTGATCTTTCCACCTGACAACATGGAGTGTCAGGAGTATGATACCTTACAGAACCCTGTAGGATATTCCTTAAATAATGAAACCTAACTATTCATGGTATTTGCACTTACAGAAGGGAAAGTTATTCCTGATGTAACTAAGATACCAGTAGTTTGTGAATTTCCAGAGGTATTCCCTGAAGATGTTCCAGGATTACCTCCTGAACGAGAGATAGAATTCTCTATTGACTTGATTCCTGGAGCAGAACCCATTGCTAGAGCACCCTATAGAATGTCTCCAATAGAATTAATTGAACTAAAGAAGCAAGTTAATGAGTTATTAGAAAAACAATTCATACGACCCAGCGTATCACCTTGGGGAGCACCTGTACTACTAGTCAAGAAAAAGGACGGTAGTATGAGACTTTGTGTCGATTATCGCCAACTGAACAAAGTCACGGTTAAAAATAAATACCCGTTACCAAGGATCGATGACCTTATTGATCAACTACAAGGAGCTACTATGTTCTCCAAGATAGACCTGAGATCGAGATATCATCAGATTCGTGTGAAGGCTGAAGATATTCCAAAAACAGCCTTTAGGACACGCTATGGCCATTATGAATATTTAGTTATGCCTTTTGGGGTAACTAATGCTCCAGCCGTGTTCATGGACTACATGAACCGAATATTTCATCCATACCTTGATCAATTCGTTATTGTCTTTATAGATGATATTCTTATCTATTCCAAAACCAAGGAGGAACATGAAGAGCATCTATACTTAGTGCTACAAATACTAAAGGAGAAATAACTATATGCCAAACTATCCAAATGTGAGTTTTGGCTTAATGAAGTAAAATTCTTAGGCCATGTGATATCTAAGAATGGAGTGTTAGTCGACCCTGCGAAAATTGAAGCTGTAATAGCTTGGGAGAGGCCGAAGACTGTCACAGAAATCAGGAGTTTCTTAGGACTCGCAGGATACTACCGAAGATTTATTAAAGGATTCTCCCGAATTGCCCTACTAATGACCCGATTAACTTGTAAGAATAAACCTTTCATTTAGACTATTGAATGCGAAGCAAGTTTCCAAGAATTAAAGAAACGATTAACAACTGCACCAGTTCTAGCTTTACCAAACCCCCAAGAAAACTTTGAAGTTTATTGTGATGCTTCAAAGTTGGGACTTGGTTGTGTCCTAATGCAACAAATAAAAGTAATTGCTTATGCTTTAAGGCAATTATGACCACACGAAATTAATTACCCTACTCATGACTTAGAATTAGCGGCCATTGTTTTTGCTTTAAAAATTTGGAGGCACTACTTATACGGTGCAAAGTTTGAAGTTTATAGTGATCATAAGAGTCTCAAATACCTATTTGATCAAAAAGAATTAAATATGAGACAACGTCGATGGATGGAATTTCTCAAGGACTATGACTTTGAGTTGAAGTACCACCCGGGGAAAGCCAACGTGGTTGCTGACGCGCTTAGTAGAAAAGCTATTCATATGGCAGCTTTAATGATAAAAGAATTAGAAATGATTGAATAATTTAGAGACTTAAACATAGCAGTTGAGGAGAAATCTTCAGTAAATATGGTTGTTGGAGTTCTGAAAATCGCTAATGATTTTCTGAAGATGGTGTGTGAAAAACAAAGATTGGATGCATGTCTCCAAGGAATGATCGAGACACAACGTAATGGGAAAGATCTGGGATTACGAGAAGGATCATATGGAGTCTGGAGGATGAAAGGAAGAACATGTGTTGCAAAGGATGCAGAGTTAAAGAAGATGATTCTAGATGAAGCTCACAAAAGCATGCTTAGTATTCATCCTAGATCTATGAAGATGTATCAAGATTTAAGAAAGGACTTCTGGTGGAAAAGGATGAAAAAGGAGATAGCTGAGTATGTTTCATCTTGCTTAATATGTCAGAAAAGTAAAGTTGAACATCAAAAACCATCTGGTGGATTACAACCACTAGAAATACCAGCATGGAAATGGAATGACATTGTCATGGACTTTGTGTCAGGCTTGCCTAGAACCCAAAGAGGCAATGATGCTATCTGGGTGATAGTTGATAGATTAACAAAATCAGCCCATTTTCTTCCAATCAACATGAAGCATTCACTTGAGAAATTGGCTCAAGTGTATATAAAGGAGATAGTGAGATTACATGGAGTACCGTCAAGCATAGTGTCTGATAGAGATCCTAGATTTACTTCTCGATTCTGGGGAAGTTTGCATAAAGAGCTTGGTACTAGACTGAAGTTAAGCTCTGCCTATTATCCACAGACTGATGGCCGGTCAGAGATGACTATCCAAAGTCTAGAGGATTTACTGAGAGCACGTGTGTTAGAACATGGTGGAAGTTGGGAACATTACCTTCCACTAATTGAAGTCACATATAATAACAGTTATCACTCAAGCATTGGGATGGCACCATATGAAGCATTGTACGGTAGAAAGTGTAGGACACCAATTTGTTGGTTAGAGACGGGTGAGAATCTAACTCTTGGACCAGAAATTGTTCAGCAAACAACAGAGCAAATTCAGATGATTAGAGAAAGGATGAAAGCTGCACAGAATCGGCAGAAGTCATATTATGATCAAAGGAGGAAGCCATTAGAATTCAAAGTTGGAGATTATGTATTTTTAAAAGTATCACCCAACAAAGGAGTTGGAAGAGTGTTAAAAAATAAGAAGCTTACTCCAAGGTATATAGGACCTTATGAAATCCTGAAAAGAATTGGTAAAGTGGCATATCAGATCGCATTGCCGCCTCACCTTTCCAATCTTCATAATGTGTTCCATGTCTCACAATTACGGAAGTATGTACCTAATCCAGACCATGTGATCGAAACTGATGATATAGAAGTTAAGGAAAACCTTACGATTCTAGTAACACCAGTGAAAATAATGGACAGAGACGTCAAGCAACTAAGAGGCAAGGAGATCTCATTGGTGAAAGTAGCTTGGCAACAAGGAGATGAAATAAACATGACTTGGGAACGAGAAGACGAGATGAGAAGTCAATACCCTGAGTTATTTTAGTCAGGTACGTTGAAATTTCGAGGACGAAATTTTTATAACGGGGGGAGAGTGTCACAGCTCAATTTTTAATTAAATTTGAATCGGTAATTAAACAGTGAAAATTTAAAGTTTCTTAAAAAAATAAGAAATAAATCCTAAAAAAAGGAAATTTTTCTTTGGTTACGGGGATATTTTTTATTTTATAAATCAGATTTAAAATGAGACTAAATAGAAATAAAACATGACAATAAAACATAGAATTATTAAAGAACCAGTTAAGGAATAAATAAATAAATAAAAATATTCTCTGCCTATCTCCCGAAAACTCCCGTTCTTTCTTCTCTCCTTCACCGTCTTCGTTCACCGCCATTTTCCACCGACATTCACCATCTATAAATATGAGTTTCATCACCTAGAAACCCATAAGTCTCCACTATCCATTGCCATTTTCTTCAACTTCCAGAAAACTTTAAGCTTTTCAACTTTTCAATCTTAGGCACAACATCCACTTGAAAGATTCAAAGGGAAATAAAGAAGCAAAGCATTCAGCAATTGAGGAATCTTAAATTGAGGTAAGAAAGAGGAGATAGAACATTAAATAAATAGGAATTAAATTGGAAAAATATATGAATTGTTTGTTTTGAATGTTAATGGTAAATTAACATATGATATTTTAAAAAAAATTGATTGTTTAAATATGTTGAATATGGTTGATAAATGGTGAATGCATTGAGAAATGATGTTTAACATTGATAAATAACTTGAATTTGGCAATTGAATGCTGAAAAATGCATAAAAACAGCAAAACAGAAGTGCTGTTTTCGTTTCTGCATAACAGACCCCTTTAACAGTGGACATTTCTAAGCGGTGTTAAAAATTGGAAGTAGTGGCATTTTCGTAAATAAAAACATGCGGTGGCATTTTTGTAAATATATCAAAAGCGGTGGCATTTTTGTAGTTAATTTAGAACGATATCATTTTCGTAAATAAGACCAGTGACATTTTTGTAAATATGATTAAAAACTTAAAATAATGTTTTTTTATAAAAATCAGAATTTTTATTATTATTGGATTTTTATTATTCTAGAGACTTTATTTTGAAATAAAATAAATATAATTAATTAAATTAAATTTAAAAGTTTATTTAAACATATTTAAAGGAAGAAAACTCTTGTTTTTAAATTATTTTAGTAGTATAATTTTATGGAAAATATGTTTTCCATATTTTTTTGGAATATGATATTAAATAATTACTATAACATGGAAAATGTGTTTCCATATGTTTTGGATTATGATATAAATACTATGGAAAATGTGTTTCCATATTCTCGAATAATATATAAAATATGCTTATTTGATTGTTATGATAATTTTATTGTTGAGATTAATTATATAAAGGAATTTGACAATTTAAATCTAATGCATTCATGCATCATATGCATTAGCCGTTTAAAGAATCTGCAGGGGGTTCTTTGAGGGGGATCCCGATGGGGGAACGCGCTCTGTTGAGCAACAGACCTCTGCGGTGGTTTTATACCACGGTCGTCTTAAGGGCTGAGCAGTGTGTCCTTAAGGGGGGTCCCGCAACACTTGTTATTGATATGATTGTATTGTTATCCGATGTTGGTGTTGCATTATGGGGCGTGGTATCGGTTGGATATCCGTAAAAAAATGTTATTGTTGGAAATCACTGTAGATGTTCCCACCAGAATGGATCCATCATGCATTTTCATTCATATAGAGAATGGAAATATTAATATAAATGTAATACAAAATACTTGTTTGGCATCTGCATCGCATAGCATCCTACTTGTGATTGTGTATGTTCTAATTTAATTTCTATTTATTTGATATTTTATCTCACTCTTTCTGTTACTTGTGGCAACCCTTTAGTGGTTAATCAAGAAGACATGTGACAAAGTGGATGATGCTTGATGTAGATGAATTATGAAGACTTTTGATGTTGATGCTTGCTTGCGTGACTACTATGACTGTATTATGTATGCTTTGTTTTGGTACTTTACATCTTTATATTTTATATGATCTAGGTGCCTGTTGTAAAATATAATATGTATGGAACTCTGATATTATGTATAATAATAAGAAGTTAATTATGAAAAGGTTGCGCACTCTGATATTGTATCAGTAACTTTTGGAATCAGGTTATGAATCATTTGATAATTACCAGGTGAAAAATAAGTTATCCAAGACATTTTATATATGTTGACGGTAATTATCTTGAGATTTACAAGTTGGCCCCAGGGTGTTACACAATTAGCCCTTGACTTCTTCATAACAATTGTAGGTATTTCAGTTACGAAAGTGTACCAATTGGGCCTATCTTGATTGGAATTGTGTAACTCTGATTTGACTCAAGTTACTAGGCAGTGTGCAAGGTGTTGGCATGCTGAAAAGTTTTCTTTAAGCCATCTTGGGTCTTCCAAGCCCAAGATACATTATTAGGGACCCGTGGAGTCATGAGGGAACATCCTAGGATGGACGTAAATAATTTTGAAAAATTTTCCCTATATTTTTATTAATCGGTGTAGCATTTTATGTTTAATTGACTTTAATTGCATGTTTAGGGCCTAATTATTAGGTGGGATGTTATATTTGGCATTAAATTAATTGTGGGAAAAATTTTTCTTGAATTTTTATTATTATATTTAAGTATGGATGTTTTAAAACCAAACATTATAACCTCAAGGGTATTTTCATTATTTCGCTATTTTTTCTATTTTCTTTAATTAAAAATTCACTTTTACCTCATGGTAAATTCATATTTAACCACTACAATTTAATTCTTCTTAAATTTTATAATTAATCACCCAAGATTAATTATTCAATTTTTTTACTTTATTAATAACTCATAATTAATTTGTAATAATTTAGGAAAAATTCCTAATTAATTCATATTAATTTAATTTATTCTCCAATGATATTTAATTAACGTCATGCGACAAAATAAATTAAATTTTAATCATCAAGGATGTTACATATCTTTGTAATATTTTAGCTTAATTTGGCATTTTATATTTTTCCAAACAAGAATTAAACATATGAAAATTTTATTTTAATTTAGATTACTTAGTAAGTTATCTTAATCAATATTATTAGGTTGATTTAACTTAATAAGAATATATGTTCTTTAGGTTAGTTATTTTATATTTTTTCAAAAACAATTAATTGAAGAAATGTGACTAAGTGTGATAATTATCTTTTAATTGGATTTTAGAAATTCAATTATCATGGGAAGAATGCAAATCCTAAGGTTTCTTTTTCTTAACTAATTTAATTTATAAGTATGAAATGTAAAGATTATAAAACTTAATTAATTGAAGTAAAAAATTTATTTTAATTTAAATTACTTATTATATTTTAAATTTTCTTTTTCATATTTATTAATAGTATACATATCCATATATATCACAAAAACATGATTGATAGGTAAAATTAAAAAAAAAATCATTATCCAAGGATTAAACTCATGACATGCTACATAAAGGTATGCGTAACTATTAAATCATAACCTTTTTTAAATCCATATGTGCAAATTGTTATATATATAGAATGACAATGCACATCTTTTTGGTATTTGTTTAAATACAACACTAAAATGGTGAGTGTGTATGATAAAATGTCAATTCACTTTATTTTATCAATTCATAAGATTAAACACATCATATTTATGTTTTATAAAAAATTAAACATATTCATATTTAATAAATATATTACAATTTATTGTTAAATATAATATTATTTAATAAATAATAATTATTTAAAGATACATTTAATAAATATCTTTTAAAATGTATTATTATTAAACACATCTATTAGTTGGTGTATTTTAAATATTATTAAAAACATATGTTTTTATTAAATATATTTTAAATAATATATTTATTATATGTTTTAAAATGTTTTTATTCAAAATATTTTTAATAATATTTATTATTAAATATATTACTATTTGAAAAATATATTATTATTAAAAATATTTAATAAATATATAATAAAATATAAATATATTTATATTAAATATTAAATATTTTTAGAATACATAATATGATGTGTTAAGTCATATAAATTGATAAAATAATAATATAAATTTATACTTTATCATAAACACAAATCTATCCATGTTATATAGAAATATATTACTATTAACAATTTTCACATGTAAATTAAAAAAAAAAGCTTTGTTTTGGTGGTTAAGCATCTGGTTCTTTCCATAGCATCTCATGAGTTCAAACCATATACAATGCATTTATTTCACCTTCCTCCTTTTCTCACTTATCCTTTTTTTTTCATTACTTTTAATTGATATCTCTCATTACCTAAAAAAAGATTTTTTTATCAAAAATAATGTTTTAATTTAAATTACTTTCCAATAATACTAATGGATATTCATGATGTGGATGTTCCTAATTCCAACATGATTACTTTTAGTGGATGATACAATTATGGTTAAACAAAAATTTTTATAATTACAGTGAACAATTTTATTTGACATTTCTTAAGTCAATTTAACTTACTTTAATTTTAATTTTAATACCTAAGTTTATAAAAAAAATATATACTCATTATATTTCACGAGAACCATGTAATCCTTACTTTAATTATTTAATATTAAATAATGATTTTTATTATAAAATCTAACAAATGTTTTCCATTACTTAAATGTAGAATAGGAACAAGTAATTGAACATTAGGGGACTAAGTATAATAATTAATTTTCTTTTAAATTTCTCAAAAGAATTTCATAATTATTAAGGTGTTATAGAAATTTATAACATATAAATTAATATTAATATGGTGTAATAATTATTTCATAATAGAAGAAACTTGCTTTAAAATTTATTATACGATAAATATTTTAATATAAAAATGTTGATGATATTTTAATATAAATATATGAAAAATAATATTGTATCACGCGTAACAAATAATCCTAAGATTTAAATTATTGCAATAACTCCATTAGATACATACTTGATAATACTTATGTATGGTAAATATTTTTATATAAACATATGGATAATAACATATATTCTTTATAAATCATGTGAAAGGTACAATCCCAGTATTTTATTAGACATTTCTTAATTCATTCAACTTGCTTCAATAACTTTTATTTATGACTAATAAACTTTGAACTAGCACGAGAAACATGTTATTTTTATTTAATTGTCCAATCTTAAATAAAATTTATATTATGAATTTCCTATCTTAGTTTAACTAGGTATAAAGTTAGGTTCAACAACCTAATATTTTTAACCAACTTAATCAACCATTCAACATTTAATATCTATATATTAATATCTTAATTCAAAAAATGAAAGAATGAAACTCATTATCAACTATATAGAATTAGATTTATATCAATTTCATTAGATATTTCTTTGATTAATTTAAACTACTTCAAGATTCTCTAAGCTTACGACAATATGTATTTCTCACATGCCAACTTTAATTTATTTACCTAATCTTAAATAAAAACTTATATTAATACATTCTCTTAATTATTTTAATATATGTTTTCTATTTAGGTAGACTTAAATTATATTTTATACCATGTAGACTTAAAACAAATTTTTATACATCTTAAAATATCACTCCAATCAAATATATCATTATCATACATTATCAATAACCAATATTTATTTTTAACTATAAATTTTTTAAAATTAATTTTTTCATAATATAAATATTCTACCCATCTAAATTTATTTATTTATTGCATTACTTTTAAAATAGTTATATTTATTATTATAATTATTTAAATATTTCCTTACATACGTAATACATGAAATATACACTATCATTATCAAATTTACTCAATCATTTGCTAATTACATAAATTTCCGGGGATTGTTTTCGTGGGACGAATAAAATACTGCAATTGCAAATTACATTCATTATTATTATTATTACATTCATTATTATTATTATTATTATTATTATTATTATTATTATTATTATTATTATTATTATTACATTCATTATTATTATTATTATTATTATTATTATTATTATTATTATTATTATTATTACTACATTCATTATTATTATTATTATTATTATTATTATTATTATTTATGCATCCAAATCTTTATTTGAATTATATTTAAGTAACCATACACATAAATAGAACTCCCTATATCAAAATTGAGATATTATAATTATAATAATAAGGTGGTTTATGAAATCTCCCCTGTAGTGACATTTCACACAGTTAAACATTTAAGTGCTTAGGGCTTAGGCTTATGCAATTAAACATTGACACTTTAAAACAACCCAAAACCCAAGCAATATTAAAATTTAGAGTCAGTTACACATACATGATATCGATCAAGCTCTAGCAATTTTAGTAGAGAGACATGCATCCACGGCTTCTCCAACAGTAAGGAAAACCCATTCTTTTCCAATTTTGTCCACAAAGTGTGCAAGCTTAAGCTTGTGAATTACTAGCCACCTTGGGTTGACCATAGCTAGCTGTATAAAAACACACTCCACAAGTGTTAGAGCATAAAGGTTCGAGTAAAAACCACGTATAAAAAATATAGGATAAACTATGTTTTGGTTTTTCTAAGTGCTTCATAACATATTTTAAATAATATATAAATAAAAGGATAAAAAAAAACTATACATAATACAGTTATCCACATATCGTAATATAAATCTAACACAACTTCTAATAAAACATTTTAACTTTTGTTCTATTTAAAATGTGCCTACACATTAAAAAAAAAATTGAATATGTATTTGACACATATAATAACCAAAGTAAATCTGATGTTATTCTCTCAAAAACAAAATCTTAGTTTTAGTCTTCATAAATTTTAAAATGAAAATATATAGAGGATGTATTTTATGAGAAAGTTCTTAAGTGAGAATGAAAAAGATAATTTTGAGCCATACAATCATACATGATAGTTATAATTAAAAGGTTTTTAAAATCACATTATCAATATATTTTAATTTTAACCATCTATGATAAGATGTAACGGTTCAAATTTATTTCTTTCATTGTTACTTATGTATCATATGAGAAAGGATATCTTATGTGAGAGTAAGAGGAGCGAATCTGGGCCGTACAACCATATAATGGATGGTTGAGATTAATCATGTGAGTTTTAAAGAAGTCATTATATATATATATAGGATGTATCTTATGAGAAACGTAGAGAGTGAAAGGAGTAAATCTAAGGTCATATAATCATACAATGGATAATTGAGATTAAAAATAATTTAAAATTACATAATCACTTAAAAGGTTATATGACGTTTTTAAAAACTCACATAATTAATCTCAATCATCCATTGTATGGTTGTATGATCCGGTCGTCTCACTAACATTTCTCATATAAGAGACATCTATATATATATATATATATATATATATGCAGAGAATATAAATTCCGGGTGAGCTCACATCTACCCCACGTGATTGCAGCCTCTTGTGCAGTTCCTCAAGTGCTAGAATTCCGGAAGTATCAACATTCATGAGGTCTATTAGATGAAGAGAATTGCAAAGGGTCATTTGCATAATATCAAATTTATGAATATTTAGGCATTGAAATTCTTAGTCAAGGAAAGTTTAACAAAACTCACTAGTCATGTCAAGGATTACTGCTTGGACTCGACCCTTGGTGGATTCTTTAAGGTCATCTTCATCTTGTGTGACCCCCTTAAGTATTCTGGAACAAGAGAAAAAATTCATACATGGTTCTAACTTGGGCTAACTAAACCCCTCTGAAATTCAATTTTAAAGTGCTTGCCTTTCTCTGACAAAATTAGCATTTGCAAAACAGAGAGAGCCAGAACTTATGCGAATCACCGTGATGCCTGGGGTGCTTATGGCCATGGGGTATTGACTAACATCACAAAAGGCTTCTGTTCTTGGAACTCTTCCTAGAACTTCTATTCCAGGTCGAATCGATTGTATTAATACCTTTGCAAACGAGATTATAATCTGCACATAAAAAATAAAACTTCAAAATTTTGAATAATAAATCCTTTTACATTTTCTATATATACTACTTACCATTTACTTTTATATATATATATATATATATATATATATATATATATATTGAAAGTCCACATGCACTACTAGAAATATGATTAAATAATACTAACTCCATCCATTAATATAAGAATCTCTTAACATATAGATAAAACTATTTGTCTATAAATTATAATAGTTTTAAAAAAGACCTTTATATATTTATTGAGAATCATAGTTTCCAAATCTTATTTTATTTCTTCTTAGTTGGTGTTTATTTTATTAATGGTTAGCACAGGTGTCCTTGTGAAAAATTGATTAATGTTGTTGATTTTTTATAAAGTTTTTATATTAAGAACAAAAAAATCTATTAATATATTCTTATATAAAAGGATGGATGTAGTAGTATATATAATAAATGTAATATTTCACTTAATGAGTTAACTATTAAAATTGAATTAGAGATTTCTATAAAAATTTAAGACGGTATTAAATTCGTTTTTAGTCATCCATTATGTTGTAAATAATATGTTAAAAGACTTACTTATATCTGTTTATTTTTTGAATGTTCATTCCTAAATGTAAAAGAATGTATTAAAAAATGATTAATAGTAAACTTTTAATATTAGATTATTTCTAATATCTAATTAGTAGATTCCCAGAAAATTAAACTGGCTATAACCATCTAACTTTAAGATTTCTTGTAATTGGAAGACATGGAAAGTTTTGAAAGTGGTCAATGACTTACTGCAACAAGAAGACCAATCTCTACTGATATGAACAAGACCCCTAAAAAAGCACCAAGACATGCAAGAAAGTCCAATTTGTCAACCTTCCAGATATAGCAAGCCTCTCGTATGTCAATTAGTCCAGGAAGTGCAGAGAGAATGATAGAAGCAAGGATAGCCATAGGGGTGTAGTACAAGAGCCTTGTGAATAATTCAAGGGACAAAAACACAGTTATGGCCATCACAATATTTGACACTGCTGTTTGACATCCTGCACTGAAATTCACTGCAGTCCTTGAGAAAGATCCTGCAAGTGTCACAGCACAAAAAACCATAAACAACTCCTCTCTTTTTCTGGGTTCTTGGTACAACACTAGATATTACTTTGGTACACATCAAACAAACTTCAAAGCTGTTTGCAGCTTTCTGAAGCCATGTGCATAAGAGAAGCATAACAAATTAGTTGCAAAATTATCAAGCAAAGGAAAATAGAAACCACCAGTTGCCACATAGCATGAAGTTAAAGACCCTGCAATGTTCATGACTCCCATTGATAACATTTCCTTGTTCCCATCAAGATGGTATCCCTTAATAGATGCAAAGGATCTTCCAACAGCTATTGCTTCCTGAATCAGAAAGATCAGATTGCCATCATGGAAACAAGAAGCACAACATCAACAATACTTTGGAGCATATGAGAGTGGAATTGCGTTAAATTCAGTTTGGAGAGCTCTACTATCTATAGTGATCCTACTCAGTTCAAGCTTGATCAGGGTAATTTAACCAAAAAAATAATAATTTGGAAATAAGCGTGTGAATTAACATACAGTGAGGGCGATAACTGCACAAATCAATCCAATTTTAGCTGCTTGACCAACATGAGGACCATGGAACTGCAACTGGTGAAGTGAACTTGGATTGAGGCCTCCTTTGACATGCTTTATTATATTAACCCCATGCTTATCAGCTCTTGACAAATACACAATTAAAGTTGAAAGTATAACTGATAGGAGAGGAGAAATAGCAGGCAACCAGAAAAGCCTTTTGTTTCTTCTGCCCTAAAATGATATACATCATAACAAAGTTGAAATTAAACAAAGAGGTAGTGAATTTGCAATTGCTAAATACCAGAAATTCAACTACTTACAATCAAACGGGTAATTAGAAGGAAAATCAGGAAAGAACACCCCAGGACAGAATTCAGAGGGTTCCACTGTCAATCAAATAAAAATATAATCATGTCAAATATAGAAGAAAGAAAAAACCTATATAAATTAAGAATTAAATGGTTCAAATTTATGAATAAGAAACTGTGTAGAATTTTCTGATAATGAAAAAACATTATTAGAACATAAATCAAATAGTAAAATCAACTTACTTTTTTCTCAGAAGAAAGTGACTTGTAAACAGATACCAACACTGATACTGCATCTGTTTTGGAGGTAAAGTGACTAATACCCAGTAAACCTTTGAGCTGCTGAAGACCAATAACTATTGCTGCACCTGCCATGAATCCAACTAGTGCAGCATGTGAAAGAAAATCCACAAGAAAACCCAACCTGCATGTGTGGAAGGATAATGGAAACTACTTTTAGACATAATGAAAACTACAAACTCACAAGAAAATTCACAAAACCAATGAGAAAACCACCTGAAAACACCAAATGCAGTTTGGAAAATTCCAGTGAAGAATGTCACAGTAAGCACAATATTTCTATATGCATGAGGATTAGCCACAGGATCTTCCACTTTTGGAACCAGAGATGATATCAGCATTGACACCACAGCTACAGGTCCAATTGCAATTTCTCTTGAACTCCCCATCATAGCATAAATAAGAGGAGGAACAACACTGGTATCTGAATGCAACAAAACCAATCCAATAGTGAAATTCAAAAGAATCAATAAATATTAACACGAGAAAAAAAATCTTGCTACATGCTAGTTTTTCAGTGTCATATATCAATAAGAGTAGCAATACTTACACAAGCCATATTCAGGATCAACTTTGGCTAAATTGGCATACCCTATGCTCTGCAAGATTCAAATGAAAAAGAAGAATGAGCAATGTTACAATTTCATCTCATGCATTGTAATGAACAGAAAGAGAAGCGAGAGTTTTGTGAATACCAACCTGAGGAATGCAGAGGCTGGCAAGAGTTAAACCAGCCAAGAGATCATCTTTGAACTTGGAGGCTTTGTAATCTCTTATCCAAGTAAGGATTGGGAACAAACCCTGCAAGCATGAGACCGCATGTCCATGGAAGGTTCTTTTCTTGGAAGAAAAGCAGAACATGTTCCCACGAGGGGAAATGGTTTCCTTAACAGAACCAAAAAGCTTCTTCCATAGAGGTGGTGGGTGGGGAGAATCAAGCACCCACTGGGACCTTTGACCAGCATCCTCAAGGTGAAGGACCCTTTGCTCTCCCATGTTAGTAGGAAGCTTTCAGTGCATGCTTGTTGTGTGAAGTGTTTGGGTGAACTCTGGTAAGCTAATCTGTACTTAAGTACAATCTTGTCAGTTAAATACAATCAGCACCACTCGTTAATGTCAATTTGTTTGGATGATTGCTTGAAAAGGGTAGCTGAGAGCTCTGGTGGTGATAATAGAAGCCTATTCTTGATGAGGGAGGGAAAGTTGTGATACCACATTGATCGGTTAATGACAAAAGTTGTGATTTGCTTGATAGTATAAAGACCCCTTTAATATAACTCCATGAAGAGCATCTATTCCTAGATAAGGGTGAACTAGCTTTCAGGATCTAGCCAAAATTTCATTTCTAACATCATTGTGCATGTAATGGAAGGGGGAATATATAGAGTCAATTATATATGTGGTTGGTTCCTCTTAACCTCTGTGATAATAAAGGTAGATATTCTAGAAAGGGAAATTAGAGTTGTGCTAGCCATTATTATGAGCAGTGTTCGTGTAAAGTTTTTTTTCACATTATTCTCCAAACTATGAATATAGAGCCTAATATCTAATTTAAATTAATTAAATAATAGTTTATTTCGTCCATATAAATTAGGAATTGAATCACATACCACATACTAAAAGAATAAAGTACAGCGTAATATTGCGCAAGAATACAAATTTTAAGTGGTTTTGAGATAAATGATTGATGCCAAGTATGATATATTCATTCATGGGTGCTGCTTTATTTGGGATTTTTACCAATAGAGGACCAGTTTTTCTAAGTACCCTTTTCCATTTTCGTTTTAATAAGTTTTGTCTTTTAGTCATTTCATTCCTCCTGCCAAAACAACTATCGTAATTTGTGAGGATGTAGCACACGGTTATCTTGAGTGTTGAGAATGGTCAGTTTTTCTTGGTTGGGGTCCGAATTCAAAAAATAAATTTGTCTTTATAGATAATTTTTAATACGGATACTCCAGAAATTAAGAACTACCCAAAGACAATTGTAACTGTACTAGATACTCGTAGATAATTTTTGTAATTTCAAATACGAAAATCCCAATAAAAATTAAATTACATTTTAAAAACACAGATTTTAAGTAAATTAATATTTTTTTTGTCTTTATCTCAAATAAAATATTGTAAATTTTTATAATAATAAAAATATAAATCAAGTTAATAACTTATTTAATTAAGTAATTCAAAATAATTTGATCAGATTGGTAATATTAATATATTTTCTTAAAGACAGTTTTTCATAATAAATATATTCAAAATAATTTGATAAGATAAAGTTGTCATCATCCCTATTATTGTCGTTGTCACCATGGTCACCACTCTCACCACCATGAGCAGCATCATTAGCACCTCCTAATTGTCACCACCACACCACCATAGTTGCCGCCCACACCATCGTCGCACCATCACCCTTTGGTTGCCGCCATTATCATCCTCACTATCCCCATTGCCTTCCGACCACTTTCTCATTGTCATCATCGTCGTTATTATTGTCGTCACCACTACCACTGTCACTATTACCACTGTTTCCATATGTGTTACTATTCCCACCAACACCATTGTATGGTCACCACCATCGTTATCGCCACCATCATCTGTCTTACTTGTCACCATCACCATCACCACTATTGTTGCCACCGTGCTACCATCCCGCACCACACCACAGTCACCATTGTTGTCACCCCACTATTGTCATCGCCACCACCACTACAATTTCATCGTCATTGTTGACACCACCATCACTTCTATCGTTTTTCTACCACCCTAAAAGTCATCGCCTCCATCATCACTGCGTCACCACCCCTTGCTACTATTGCCACCTCCATTAACACCGCCACCAACAAAAAAATTTAAATACCTAATCCAAAAAAGTGATTTTCAAAACGAAAGGATTTAAATTACTTCATCCAAACAAACAATGTTAAGAATGATAGAAATTAAATTAATAGGAATTGAATTTCCTCAAATTTTAAATTCCAAGGAATTTTCAAATACTCTAAAAACAACCTAAAAGTAATTTCATGGATTTTGTAGAAATGTTTTCCGTTTTGAAATTTTTATTGATATTTTTAAAAAGTTTATTTGATTAAGATTTAATAAATTTATTATAAAATATTTAAGATTACATAAAAAATAAAATTTATATTTTTGTTTGTGAGTAGTATTTATACTAGCTTGTAATTTATCTTATTGGTTTAAAAGTTTGTTAGAAAAATTGTCATGTTTATTTAATAAATAGCTTATAGATTTTTTTTAAAAATTACTTAAAGTAACATTTGAACTTATAAATTTATAATTTGTTTTATTTTTTATATTTTTCTTCTCATCAACATTTTTCAAAAAAGTACTATTATCTATTTCTAAAAAATACTTTTTATATAATTTTATATTTAACAGTTAATTTTACCAACCATATTTTAATTTAATTAATCAGCTTTTAAATTTCAACTACAAACTTTTAATGAGCCAATTTATCAAATTTTAACTAGCTTTTAAAATAATTTATTTGCTAGTTTTATATATTCCCGGGCCTATATCCTTGTATTTCTAAATAATGCTGTATATTTATTTAACGTATCATATTGGCTATTTTATTCGATAGTCATTTGACTCGTTCCTATATTTAGGCAACATAGACACACTTGCATGCTGTGTAATTTTTTTTGTATCAATAATGTTACTAGTGATTTTTATTAGAAAAATGCTGGTGGGTGGATACCAAGCCGATGTCCCCTCCTCATTTCTTTCACCAATTTCTAGTTACAAGAACAATCACATCATATATATAGTTTTAAATATAAATAAAATTAATTAATTTTATAATTTTTTATTAATATTATTAAACATTTGATGTTGCATTAGTGATCTTAATATATATATATATATATATATATATATATATATATATATATGGTAGACAAACATATAATGAAATTAAAAAGGTGTAATTTTTATTATATTATAGGACTAAAAAATTCTACTAAATTAGTTATATTTAAAACTAGAGGCAGTAGGATACAACTTATAACTTATAATTTATAGTTTTTTGATAGTTTATATAGTTTATTTAAATATAGTTGTTTGATAAAACTAATTTAAATTGTATTAAATAATTTTATAGGACATATAATATTTTAATTATGTGAGAGATAAAAATTATTATTTTTTAAAAATATAATAGTAATAGTAATAATAATAATAATAATAATAATAATAATAATAATAATAATAATAATAATACTCAAATAATGAGGGAGTTTATTATTTTTAAAAAGTCATAAGAGCTTATAGTTTTTTAAGTTCTTTATTTTTTTTAATGTTCACTAAACAATTCTTAAGTTTTTAAGTTATAAGCCACTAATAAAATTTTAAGCTAGTCAAGCAAACATTTAAATTTGAAACTCAAGAAACAGTTGATAATAAATAAATGTTAGCTAATGTCTTAAGAGTATAAATTTATAAATTAAAATAACAACTTTTATATAGAAACATAATAAAAATCTACTTATTTTAATTTCTAAAAAAGCTATGCATAATTTTTAATAAAAATTTATAGTTTTACTTGGTTTTACAAAACCTTACAACAAAAATACTGATGCTGGAGCATAATACGTTAACAAACCCACCGGCAGGCGAACAGCAGTGGTCCATTTTTTATCAGTTTGGAAGGGATACAAAAAGGTTAAGTTTCCAATGGAAAAAGAAAACCTTCCGTTTTCAATGCCAGTTCATTCATTGTCTGCACCCCTACATATTCTTCAACCTTCACCAAATTTGAGAAAATGCGTTAATTATACCCCACACATTCACAAGGTTTGATAAAATTGCTTGCGTTGGATTACCAACAAGTTACTTCAATTCAAATAAATAACAGATGATCAAACATGATTGGTTCAGGGAGCGCTCTTTCCTCTGTATCGGATGTAATTTTAAAAGATACATCAGTTCAGAAATTATTAAATAATCTTATATCATATGATTCATCATTTAATTTCTTATATCGCTTATCTAATTATGTGTATCTCTATAGATATTTTAAACACAGTTAAAATATATTCTCAGTCTTCTTAAATTTTAAGATTAAAAAAAAATCTTTTAAAAAAATAATCATTTTTAACTCTTATAAAATTTAGACTTTATCAAAAAATGAGGATCTATTAAAATTTGTCGTTAACTGTTAGTGGTTAACGTTTATACCAACTCACTAGTACCACGTAGTTGACATGTATCAATTTTAAAAAAATAAAAAATAAAAATTTCACATCATCATTTGCATTAATTTTTTCTTAAAAAAGAAAAATTTTCAACGGTTCTAAAACGTAACCGTTGACAATAGCTTGTGCAACAAGATTGAAACGATCTTGGGAGCATTAGTTTTGGTTAAAATTTTGAATGCTGAGAATAGTTCAATATCTTTTATCAAACATTTTCTCAAACACATTATGGTTAAAACATGTCAATTTCTCCATCCTTTGCTTGAATCAAAATCTTTACAGAGTCCCTATCACTAAATCTTTGCTTGAGATAGATTTCAGCCACACAAAATTCCATATAAAAACAAAGGGAAAATCAGCTCCTACTAAAAATGCTAAAAGAAACAAAACTAAATTGCATATGAAACTCGCTATTCATATCCCAAACAAATTAAGCAAACATGGGCCAAACCCGTGGAAGAAACTTGCTCAAGGTTGACTTAAAAGATTTTACAAAACATAAATCTTAAGAAGCTAGAAGATCATAATAACAAACAAAAACTAAATATAAGATCAATAAAAGTTCAACTCAGCTAAACCAAAACATAAATAACAAGTGAAAACATCAATGTCCACCAAAACAAGTCATTTGCAAACCTCACCTATTGATTTTCCAACCGCTACGCAAGGATTTAAAAGGAAAAACATAATGTAAGAGAGAGGGGGGACTGAATACCTAAGCACAACTTCAACCTTTGATAGATTTTTTTTTCTGCAACCTCTTTTTAGACCCTGAAAAAACTCAAACACTAGATCTCCTAAGCATTAAAATTCCCCACGGCACCTCGCTGAAAATATCGTACCTGAGGTCGAAGGAAATGATCAAATCAGGCTAGTTCGGTTCGAATTTACGGGTCACGACCCAATGAAGTGCGTGGGAGACAAAAACCCTTATCACTACAACAAAAATGCTAAAAGGATAAGCTAGTTTTGTCTGTGCTACGACGGAAACGCAAAAATTGTTGAATAATTCACATTAATGTTTGCGGTTCTTAATCGAAACCACTGACAATATTTTATAATCACTTTAGTATGCGATTCTATATAGAACCGTTGATATTGGCTTATAAAGGAACCACTAACATTGGTATGGAAAATTTAAATCGCATGAAACGACGTTGTTTTTAGCCAGCAATGCAGAAATAGTAATACTCAACCTTAGAAACCCTAAAATGAAGGCTACCAACTCTTCTAACACATTCCCTCATTCAAAAGTGTATCTTTTTCTTTGCTGCATCCTCTGTTGTGCGCATCTTCGGTGACCCCCTTCTGGCCTTGCGACCCCACGAGGAGTGGCCGGAAAATCCTTTTAAATTTAATGGGTAATGAGTGCAACACTACTACATTAACTGAGGTTAAAAAACCTGAATCGGAGGAGAGACTTTACCTTTTACCTTTGTATTTCGAGGGTCTTTCAGAAGGCTCGGTCATCCAAGTTTCTATTCTACCTATCTCTCTCTTCTTCTCTTATCTTCTCTCTACTCATTGTGTTCTCATTTTCTTTTCTTTTCTTTTTTATTTTACTTTTAACTTTTCAATCACCTTCTCCAGCGATCGTATTCTGCCCCCTTTGTCCCTTTTTTTGTATATTGGTGTGTACTTACTTTAATTTCTGTGCCATCGCCACTAAGTCAGGTTTAACCTAATTTTGTTACTGTTTTTTCCTATTTATTGTGCAGTACTTACTTTTGTCACTTTTGTCTTGTTTTTAAACATTTGTTGCTTCAACTCGTTAGTTTGATGTTTGTGTTATAATGGTTGAAATACTAGGATCACTGGATAAATGACATTTATTGTGTATTCAGGCTTTAGTATTTGTACAGTCTCATGTTCGAGCATATGTAGAAATGATGTGGCTGCTAAGTTCTACAACACCAATTGGTTGGCTGAACAAAATGATACAATTTAAAGATAAATCTCGCAAGGCGGCGCATTCATAGCTGTATGAATCCCTAATTTCCATTTCTTATTTTCCCTTTCTTATGGATCTAATTTGATTTGATCAAGTTTTTTCCCCTTAATTCCTACCTGTATCTTTCCTCCTTAATAATGGTCTTCTTAAAGTATGATGGTTTAATTTGACTCTTTAACCACACAGACTTTGAGAGTTAGATTCAAAGAGAAGTTTTACTTTGGACCAACCTTTTCTTTATTTGTTTTCAATTCTAAGTTGGTATAGTATGACTAATGCTACACATTTATTTTAGGAACAAACGGAAAATGAAAAAAATATATGTCATACATACACATTCCAATTTCTAAATAGGAGATAATAGTAGTTATTCATGAGTCAAAATAAGTGCAAATAACCATTATTACTACCGATGTTAACCTTTTGGTTAGTCCTCTTCAAATATTAGAAGGGACAAGTTTCTGTTTAGAACTTCAGATGTTTAGTAATGTTTATACTAACATAATAATATATAATTTAATTATGTTTTTTACTTTATGATGTGATCATAGATCTCTAATTACATATAATGAAGCATACCCTCTCAATTTCTCAAATAATTTTTAGTTGGAATGTGGTTATTTTGAAATTATACATGTGTTGGTTTGGGATAGAAACAATGATATATATTTTAAAGTGAAGTTATGACAAATATTGAATTGGTATTTTTATTTCCATTTTGACTAGGTCTGCTAGCTAGTTCATCTTACTCATAGTGGTTGCTCTATTGAATCATTAGTTTTATATGTTGTATTGAATCAAATGTTGGTGTTTTGGTGGGATGGGTAATGTTCATTAGGGAGTGTCACTGCGAACAGGTATGCACCATTCAAATTTTATTTTATAGGTTTAAGTACATTTTTCTTGTAGATCTCAAATTTGGTCCATTCTTATATTGTTGCTCTTTATTTTGGTTGACTAATAGAATGAGAGGAAGAAGACAAACCTGGACAAAATTGATGGAGCTATTCAAGAAGAAAGGGACATGGAATGGCTGTATGTTGTAATTATTCTTTGGATGTTTTGTTTCTAATCCTTTTTTGTAGTTTTCTATTCTTCTATAGTCATGCCCCAATTTTCTAGTTTTTTTTTTGCTAGATTCACAAGTCATAACTTTCCATTTCTTGGGTTCGGGCTTAAGATATTATTGATACTTATTAAGGTTCATGTGCTTTTTATGTAGGAAAATTGAGCAAGTTGCATTTGACCAACTTATTGAAATCACTTACTGAAAGAGATTGGTAAATAACTTTCTTTTTTAACACTAGCCTGCAGAATATAGGTTGTGTTATAACTATAAATTCTATCCTCCAATTTTGTATTGCAATAAGGAAAATTGATTTATGTTTCTTGCTGCAGAATTTGGGTTGTGACCAATTTATTGGTTGTGGCCAATTTATGTTTCTTGGTATCTGTTTTGAGGTTAGAAAGAGGTTGTATGAGGGTTTAAGTTAGCTGAAACTTCATTTTCTTATAAAACTCTGAGCAAGTTAACATTTTTGTCTGATGCCTCTATTTTTGGACCTTTAAGTTATGTTTGAATAAAGAATTTTAAAAATTTAGGGAATTTTGAAATTGACAATATGTTTGTTTAGAAGAATTTTAAGATTACTACAAAACTCTAACTTGAAAATTTTTAGTATAAATTTAAGGAATTTCAAATGACACCTATTTTAGAAGAGAGTTTTAAAATTCAATTTTTTTTGTTTGACATTTGTAGAATTCTAAAATTTTCCATCAAAACACATGGTTAGGGAGGAAAATGCTATGCCAATTCTTTGGTGGCCTTGGTTATTCTGTCTATTACTACTTTGTCTTTTCTATTTTCATTAATTTTTGTTTCTTGTATTAATGTTTGTCCTAATTATTAAAGTATAAGCAGGTTACTGCTATCTTAAAGGCTGGTACAAATCTTGGGGCTGATTCATATATTGTGGCTGCAATGGTGTGGCTATTACTGATAGTAGTGTTGGGTTTCGTAGTGGTTTTGCTAAATAGTGTGATTGACACGATATATGTCAGCTATGTAATGGACCGAGGAAAAGGAGAGGTTTTAAACAAGATGTCCATGAGGTTTACGTTTAGCTACCCATAAGTTGAAGTCTCAAACAACCTGTTGGTCCAAGAACTCTAGGTGTGTAGATAATTCTTGACATTCAAATTTTTTTTAACCCTAGGGTACATTGATGTTTTATGGAATGTGTGGAGTTAGAATTGCTTCTCAAATTGTTGTGCATACTTCTTAATGTTTCTTATATAAATTTATGTTTCATAATTTTTTACACAATCTTAATTTTTAGTTGATCTGAAAGTTGATTTTAGTTTCCTGTGTAATTGCAATCATGTATATTAATGTCAGCGGTGAAAGCGCTGACATTGTTATCAGGGTCATTATTAGGGTCTTCATTTTCTATTCCTGAACCACTAACTATTGTAGTAACGGAACCGCTTACAAAGGCCTTTTCTATAGTAGTGCATGGTACGCGTGCAGCAGGGGGCGTAGGGCATGCTAGGGAAGGTTTTCCACATGTTGGCTCTAAGGCTGAAGAGAATGACCTAGGAATAGAAGGTACGATGGTGGAGATTGAAAAAGTAGGAGATTTTGATGAGCTTGTAATCTTTGGTGAGGGGGTCGAAGCTAAATTCGTTGTAGGAACCAAGGAGGCTTATGTTGTTGTTGTAACACATAAGGGGGTGGTTGAGGGGGTCGACAATGTTGTCTTTGGCGGGTGTAACATCCCAATTATTAAAATTAAATTAATTACACTATAGGAGATTAAGAAATAAATTATTTGGGAGTTAGTGTAAGCTAAATTAAATTAATTGGGGTATTTTAAAAATAAGTGAGGAGATTAAATTAAATAATTAGAAATGATTAAATATAAAAGTAGTTTTAAAATTTAATTGTGGTGGTAAGTTATTAGTTACCATATGGTAAGGGTAAAGTAAATTTGATTAAAAGAAAAGAGAAATGTAAGTAAAAAATGAAATAAATTGGAAATAGAAATGGAAAGTGGAGGTGAAGTTACAAGATTGCCCTTGGGTTAAAAATTAAATTTTCAACTATTTCTTTTTAATCTCCTTGCTCATGAGAAAGAGAGAAAACTGAGAGTGAGGTTGTTTCCATGGCCACGAGCTTGTGAGGTGATGACCAATTCCTTGTCGAAACCCAAAATCGACCATACTTTTTAGATTGGGGAACCAAGGTGTATGGGTGAGTTCTTTAAATTTCCTATTTCCTCTTCTTTTTTTCTCTATAGCCGAACATGGGATTGTTGTAGGGGTTTCCATTTTTGCAATTTCATGGCATTTTACAACATGGAAATGAACCTAGTGGTGATGGGTAGTCCCAATTTCATGTCTCCCTCATTTCTCTTAAACCGAATGGCTTTGTCCATATTGGGGGTTTTTAGTTTTCATTCTTACAACACTTCGAAGCTTGAAAATAGTTGTAAATGTAATAGATATTAAATGTTAACTGATGGAATTCCGTTTTGATGTCGTTAGGTTTAAGACAGACCTCAGAACAACATTAGGCGGAGAGGGGGATTTTGAATTGGAAATTGAATTATGTTAGGGTAAGTTTCTAACACACTTGGGATTAATTTAAAGTTATTTAGGTAAATTAAATTGTGGTTCTGGAAGCTACATGTTGATTTTGCTTTGTGGATTGTTCGAATTTAGACTTCGATGCATCGATCTTGCGAGAAACCTCTCGATAGTGTGGAGCTCAGGTAAGGGGGTGCTCAAGGTCTTAATTAATTTAGAAGTAATTATCGACTCCAAAGGGAGTTCAGAAAAAAGCATTAGAGTTATTTGTAAATATGTAATTTCTTATGTATGTAAGTTTTTGATGAAATTGTGAAATTAAAAGTAGCTTGAATTGCTAAGTTAATTATATATATATATATATATATATATGTTATAAAATCCCTAGTATGAAATTATGAGAAAAAGGAATTAAGATTGGCTATCTATATGTGATGCATAGTAATGAAATGATAAAAATGGATGGTTGATGTTTAAATGAAACTTAGTGGATAATGAGTATTATGAGTATGCATATGTAGTGGAATGAGTTTCCAAATAGTAAGACAATAAGAAATATAATATGAAATTTATGATATGGTAGCAACCAATATATTGATATATATATATATATATATATATATATACATATACAAACACATACATATATGTATGACCGAATCTGAGTGATGATTATATAATTAATATCATAATTGTGCCTGAGTGGCCTATAATGAACTAAGTAAATGATATATGACGAAGTTGGAATGTGTATAAGAAAATTTAATTGTAATTATATGTATAATTAAGAATGAATTGATGCCTGAATGACTTGTACTGATAGGAATAAGTAGTGAGTAACAAATAAAGGAATTGAGAGAGTATATGCTTGAGTGGCTATGTTAATATAAAATTATTGATATGTGACAAAATCATGAGAACTATAATTGTGATTATTCATGCTTGTGATTGAAATTATATCTAAGTGGTTATATCAATATATCTCATACACATCATCAGAAACTGACATATAATCATCACTCGGGCGGCCTACTCGCCAAGCCCATCATCACAAGTCATGTACACACATACACATAATCATCATGTCATGAACCCTCATCAAATCATATACATCAATATCAATAATTATCATACCACACATCACTATCACCAATCAAAATCCATAATTTATTTGATGTTACCCATGCATATAATTTACATATTCATTTCCTTACTTTCTGGCTCACATTTACTTAAATCAACATAAATCTTTATCAAACAATAATATAATCACATTTAAACATGCTTATAAAATCATATTAATTATATTTAACCACTCTATGTCATCCTCAACATTTTCTAAATAATTGCTAAGTCTCCCAAAGCTATCATATTATCAAATCCTAATTAATTACGACCCGAACACACCCTTACCTCGATTCCAAGCTTCTAAAATTTGCTCTTGGTGTCGATTGCGTCCTTCAATTACTTGATTCACTGTTCCTCTTCCAAACTTGATGCCCACTTCGTCGATCGCTTGCCCAATGCTCGTTCCGGCACCTACGGTCACCGAAACATCATTTTGATTAATACATTGTCTTCCTCACACCTTCAAACACATAACCTTAGTCCCCAATCTCATCAAAATTTAGAATCAACACTCCTACAACCATATGCATTCACGGTTTAAAGAGAGGGAAAGGAGGAGAAGAAAAAAATTGAAATTGAAAATCCCATTGGCATTACCTTGGCCCTTTATGCAAAAAACCACTAAAAACCAATGATTCCACCAAGCTCAGAGTGAAAGTCACAAGAGAAAAGAAAAGGAAAACGAAATGATGTTCTGTCATTCTATTTTTGCATGCCTTGGTTTTAAACTGATCACGACATTGACGCTATGCGTGTGACGTCCCGTATAATTTTCCGAATAAATTTTTCACATTTTTAAAAGATCATTTTAAAATTCATGAATTAAAATCAGAGTTCACATAAAAGTCAATAATAGCGGAATATTATCATGCATATTAGTCGTGAATAATAAAATTCAAGGAATAATTAAGTAGCGGAAACGATTTTAAAAATAACAGTACATAACACGTTGTATTTATTACAAATCATAAAATTAGAATAAATTCGAAACCCAAGCAATAATTCACATAGGCATCAACCATAGCATCACTCTTCATTCTGGGTGGCATTCACTGTAAAAATTAATGTAAGAGTGAGACAGAATATAGAATAAATATAAAATATATAGAATTGCACAAACACAATCAATAATACATAATGATATGATGAATATGCCAAACAAGTTCATTTAATAAGTCTTTAATTAGTCAAATGATGTCATGCTGGATCCATTTGGTTTGGTGGGAATACTGCAGTAAAAATCTCATAGAGACCTCGGTAGGAATTTATACAGTCCTGGATCCCTACAGCCCCATGACCCAAACATCAATGGGAATTTATACAGTCATGGATCCCTACAGCCCCATGACCCTCATAACAAAAATAGGGCTTTAACTCATCATAGAGTAACCCCCCACCAGGGTAGGCAATCATGGAACCCCTAAAATTCCATGGTGCGTCCAAATGCTTATGATGCATGAATGCCTTTAATTCTCTTTATCATTTAACATACCATGATATTAATATTTCCAAAACCACTTGGAAAACCACAAGTCCTCAAAGGACACATCACATATAATAATTTTTAGAATTATGGATTTACTGTTTCAACCACATGTAACAATAACCACAAGGCATTCATGTACATATATATTAATTATGTCATTCATAATTATTCACCACCAAAATATACAACCGTATGATACTCATTATGTGACATCCCAAAAATAGGGGTCAATTTTTTTCGCAAAAATAATAACATTCCTGGATTTATAAATAAATCACTCCCATATATGAAGATATGAGAGCTGGTCCCATGGCCAAGAAGAAAACCAGCAGCGCGAAGCAGAAAAATGAAATGCCATTCAAGGAAATGACAATGCAAAATGGAGAGAAGGCAAGGGAAATAAAACCAAGCACAAAGCCCAGCGAAAACCACACAGCGTCAGAGCGAGGCCCGCAACACAACGCTCACTCGCTCAAGCGAGATCCAACTCCGCTTGGGCGCGACAGCAAAACTCGCTCGGGCGAAAGCCCCTTCGCTTGAGCGAAACTAATATCAAGCCTTCCCTTAGAACCAAACTCGTTGGAGCGAATCCTTCAATCGCTGAAGCGAGGAGCCATTCGGCATTCAATCACACGAGAAACCGAGACATTCACACACTCGGTAAATGATCAGGTCGAATCGGAATTCATGCCTAAGTCCTCTTGGAATTTAATATTTTAGTCCACTCAGCATAAAGGGGTTCCGTCACTCGGGAAATAACCTCAACACTCACACACACTTCGTAACTTGATTGTTAAAATTTCATACACCAAAGCTCACACACGATCCACCCGGTAACTGAGGGTTATCCCACTCGGATTCCATAAACCCTCACTCGGAATTTCTACCAATCAGATGCCACTCGGTAAACATCAACCATTTAGCTCTCGGTATATTGAACTCCATCACTCAGAGAATACATAGGCTTCCTCTCGGCCATAAATCACTTAGTTTAAGCATTCTTAACCAACTCATTATCAGAGTGGTATTTCACTCGGAATAATATCATTACTCAGAAATAGTCTACACAATCAATTCCACTCAGTATGATCCAAACTCCTCAACACTCAGAGGAATTTCCCAAGTATTTCACTCGGACATATGAGATACTTAACCACTCAGGGAAACCAATAAGTCAAGTCCCACTCGGACTCATCCCATGCTTAAACACTCGGAATATAAGCATAACTCATATACTTAAAATATTTCAAGCTAAACCATTACAAGCACACTTCCCTTAGAAGAAATTCACTTGGGTTCCACTCGGGAAACACTTATATTTCTCTTCACTCGGGAAAATCACAACATCGTGTTACACTCGGACTCATTTTATAAATTAGCCCCTCAAATTACATATTACCTTATTCACTCGGAATAGGTCCCCATAATCACTCGGAATACATTCATAAATCATACACTTAGAATGTAATCAATCCGAGTCATTACAACAACACTCCTCCTAGAAGAGGATCACTCGGATTACCACTTAGGATTCATCAACTTAGAGGTATTTATACATCCTAATTTCCTAGTCACTAGGAAGCATCAAATCAACATAAATCACTCATACTTATATATTCTCTAATTCCAAGTCCGACTACCAATACAGCAATACCCTTTCACCAATTCCTAACCATGTTATCAACATAACAGGTATGTATATATATACGCATAAACTCGGATACTTATTAACTTTATACTTCTCATTCACCAACACATTCAGTCGGCATGCATATAAGACCAACACTCGAAGTATATATATATATATATTAACACGCACTCGGGTTATTCAATCATCTTGTCTTTATTCATTCAACTAAACCCGTTATCCGATACAAGTACATGACTTCAATGAAGCCTATACATATATATAGACATGCACTCGGGTTTCCAATAACCCAACTTCAATACATATATAAAGAGTATTCATTATACAACGTTAATATGAGTCGGTCAAGGCTTAATACATCAAAGACACTCGGTACATTACATTATATACACGACCACATCAATAAACACCCAACACTCGGGTTTAAGACCACCACATCATCCAAGCCGCCCTGCATACACTGAAAAATGGTGTAGGGGTGAGCATTACATATTAAATGACAGATATTGGCTCGGATTAATCACAGAATCCATAACATACCATATTATATAACATCAATCAGCACATAAACACCGCCATTCAATATGAACAATCACAAACAACTTCCGATCGGGATTTCACCCATTTCTCTCGGCTATAATGCTCAACTCACTCAGTAACTATTATACTGATCCACTCGGATTTCACTCAACTCCGAGCCCTACTCAAAAAGTCTGCCTTAGCCCAGCTCAAGGACTTAACCACATTCACACGGATTTCATCATCTGATTACCGATCGGTATATATACATGCTCCAAGCATTCCAGTGGCGAATTGGATGCATATGGTCACATTCACATTCACACTCACTCTGAGTTCAACTCCAATGCACTCGGCGTTTGCCTTGGGTCCAATCCAAGGACTTTCATCAAGCGTCTCATTCACGCTTAGTGCCCTAGACACTGCCCGAGTCCAACCCGGGTCTCATATCACATCAACACATTCAGTTTCATTAAACTCATATTCATCCGATTGCCCACTCGGTATTTAGCATTCAGCATAATATGCACTCGGCAATTCAATAATAATCAGATGACTCAGTAAATCATTACATTCATTCGGCATTCCAATGCCATCCACTCGGATTGTCCTCTATTCACTCGGATTTATCCTTTATAGTAAGCATTTCTTGCTTTCCTCTATAAAGCCCACTCGGTATTCATCATAACAGTCCCCATTCATTCATTCATCACAAGCATAAGCATCAACAAGCATCACATGCATTCAAATGTACAACATACTCAGGGACAAATAGAGGATCACACAAAGAATACAACATTCATCATGTGCATCTCATACATCTCAACATAACATCATAAATAAACATCACACATCATATGAACGGGTATCATACATTACATAAATAATAAGCATCAGTAATCTGGGTTGTTTACTCAATTACAACATACCATACAGATTAAACACAATATAGTGACAATTTCACCCGGAAACCCGTCCAGAAATCCATGCATTTGAGATGCAAAGCCCCCCTTACCTGGGTGAAGCTTCCAGGAGTTACATGACCACTCAGCCCAGCCATAACAGCTTCTGCTCGGTATTCCAACGTAGGAAGGGCCACACCACTTCAGTCCTCAGCCTTTCGCTCAAGCCATACGTGAACTCGCTTGAGCGGAACAGGTCCAGTGACCATTTCTTTACTGGCTCGCTCAAGCGTAACCATTCTCGCTTGAGCGAGATACGTCCAGAAGCTCATCAACACCCAAATTCCACTCTGCTCACAGCCATGGAAGAATCCATGCTGTTTACTCGAGCAGCAACCTCCGAGGCTTAGTACAAGGTCATTCCTCACTCATACAGCATCATCCTCCCCACCCTGGAGGACCACCAACTTCCATGCATGCCTTCTTCCTCACAGCAGTACCATACACCTTCAACAACAGTGGAGGATCACCATGCCTCCATGCAACATGCATGTCTTCATCTTCACAAGACTGGTGCACCTTTACCACAGTGGACCATCATGCATCCACCAACCGAGACATACACACACACATAGTTGTAGGCTCTCAGAACTGAGTCTCATACAACCCATCACATGGAGGAAGAAGAAGGAGAGAAAGAAAGAGAAGCACCAAGAAGCAAGGTGTAACCCAACTTACACGCACAGCTACACGCTGTTTCACTCACCAAGCTGTTCCTTACACAGCCACACTCTTCCACTCGGTTCTACACCAAGCACGAGTGGAAGAAGAAAATGAAGGAGAAGAGGAAGATGAAGCAGAAGCTTCAATGAACTCTAGAGAGAATGAGGAGCATTTCTCCCATCAGAACATGCACCCACAAAGAATAAAGGGAAGATAAGAAGAAACATACAACCAAGGCCTTATCATCTCAGCCTCATCAGCATCCAACTCATCACAACATCCCATCTTCATTTAATGCAAGTCCATCAATATTTAATGCACATTCTCTCAGTAATGATTACACAAATACACGTGGACAAGGAAGGAGAGAAAATCAGACCCATTTGACCATCAAAGCACCTAAGTCATCACCATGGGGACCACACAGAAGAAGAAAAGAGAAAAGGGAAAACCGGGCCCTACAATGATCCAAGAGCATCAGTGGTCCCTCTTTAATCAATTGCCTCGCCTGAGCGAATGCTACCCTTAAGATCCTTCGCTCAGGCGGATTCCATCCAGCAACTGATTCCCTTCCCCCCCGCTTGGGCAAAGTTCCATTCGCCTGGGCGAATTCCCTCCAGTGTCTAAACACTGATATTAGGTCAAGTTCGCTTGAGTGAGACTTACCCTCGCCTGAGCGAGAATTACCCAGAAGCTAAATTCCCAACATGAGAGTCTCTCGCTCGGGCGAGAATTCACTTCGCCTGAGCGAAATGATCAACACTGGCGCAGAAACTGAGAGCTCTCACCTCACTCACAATTTTATTCAACTCAGCCCATGTAATTACACTCAAGCCAGCTCAATTATTTCCAGTATACCATATACAACCTACGAGGCATATTTTTGTCCAATCATCCATTCTTATAAAATTCTCATTCCAAGCATATTAATCATATGAAGTTCAAACTCATCTTTATCTTATATATATTCATACTTTGCCACAATGATTCCATATTTTCCCACACATCCTCACCAACCAAAGATTTTCCATTCATACTAATTACATCATTTTTTTTATAAAATTCGGGGTGTTACACATTAAACACGCAACAACATCAATAATAAATCATAATCACTCAAGAGTTTAATAATAAATTGTTACTCATAGAGAAAATATCATTTTCATTCATAATAACCATTATAATTAAGTTTCAGCATTTCCAACAGCAACATACTCTAGTACATCAGCCATAACTTGAACAAATCAAATCCTTTTTAGGTGATTCCACTTGCTGTAGTTCAATAATAGAATTATCTACAACTTTCATGCAGAACACAATTTCAAATTCCAAACAAAAATACCACTTATTCACGAAATACCACATTGCCTCAAGGTGAGTTTTCAAAACGTACATATATTAGTAATTTGAACGTTTCTAGGGCTACAAATATGATTTTGGCATGAAACTAGTTCTAAATTATTCTTAACACATATATCATCAACTTTCATGAAGGCACCAACCACTAATTCTCACCACAAAATTCCCAGTTTTAAAAATAAAATTCGGATTTCAGATTAACAGAATTACAGCTTGTACATACTTCAGTATTTTAGGCATAACTCGAGCTATAAAAATCCTTTTGACTTGAAACCACTTTCTATATACCATATATATCTACAACTTTCATGAAGACATCAAAGTCTAAAAACGTATGTATAATTCCCAGAATATTCATACATGCACAAAACACTAGATAAGTATTTCAATCGGACATGCTATAGTACTTTGATCATAACTCATGCTATACATATCCAATTTAGTTGATTCTGGTCTCAAAATTCACATAACAAGAAGATCTACAACTTTGATGAAGACACCGATCACCAATTCTCACCAAAATAAAATTCCCAGTTTTAAAAATAAAATTCGTATCTCAAGTTAACAGATTTACAGCTTGAACATACTTAAGTATTTAAGGTATAACTCGAGCTACAAAAATCATTTTGACTTGAAACCACTTTCTACAGATCCATAATACAAATATCTACAAGTTTCATGAAAACATCAAAGGCTGATTATGCATGTATAAGTCCCAGAATTTTAATATATACACAAAACATAGGATAAATATTCCACACGGATATGCTGTAGTATTTTGGCTATAACTTTTGCTATACATATTCAAATCAATCGGTTCATGTCTCAAACTTCACATAACAAAAAGATCTACACCTTTGATGGAGAAGTCAGAATCAAATTCATACGTTTTCAACTTCAAAACTGAGCCACAAGATACGAAAATAATACTAGAATCCTAGAACAGCATACAATTCTACCATTTCATAATTATTCATAACCCTATCCCCTCTTACTTGGTTTGCTGACTCAAAAATGGTCTCCTTGCTGTCCTTGCTCCTGTTCGAAGGTGTATTGAGGAAGAAGAGTAAAAGAGAGGTAGAAGGTTCACTATCTTTTTTGTTTCCAAGAGTTTCAGAAGGGATAGTGCTTTGTTTAATAATGCAAGGCAGTGGGAGACAAGCTCCTTGTGAGTGGATCGTAGTGGGCTGCTAGTGGGTTGATTAGTGGAGATAATGGAGGTTTAATTAATAAAGTGGTTATCTTAGTGCCCATTTCTGGCCGTCCTACGTACTAGGGGTGAATAATGGGTTTAGATGCATTAAAATATGCATAAGAGACAAGAAAGGAGTCAAAAAGTTACTCCTACACTGAATACCGACTGGAATTCCACTCGGTCAGCCTCTAAACCGACTGGAAACTGCCAGTCATTGTGAAGAAGAAGGGAATCCGAGTCCTTCTTGCTCAAGCGAAATCGTCTCTCGCTTGAGCGAGTGCCATATATAACACTGG
This sequence comes from Clitoria ternatea, assembly GCA_037962975.1. NCBI lineage: Eukaryota > Viridiplantae > Streptophyta > Magnoliopsida > Fabales > Fabaceae > Clitoria > Clitoria ternatea. The sequence goes on from CM075671.1 coordinate 56,199,579, forward strand.
CAGAAGGGAGTTTCGCTCAAGCGTTTCCGACTCGCTTGAGCGAGTCATACTATCTTCGCTTGAGCGCTTGAGCGCAGTATGCTCGCTTGAGCGAAGTAGAGAAAAGGCTGATTGAAAGGAGAAATTATGCATCAGGGGGTCCATCTCGTTCAAGCGAATTCCGACTTGCTTGAGCGAGACACACAAGTCTCACCTATGCCTCTCTTCACTCGCTTAAGCGAGGAATTCATTCGCTTAAGCGAAATCCGACCAGAGGTCGTCATTCCCTAAAACCGATCCTTCATCCACTCGGTTTCCACTTAACAACTTAATCCAGACCGACTCAAAGCTCTCAGATTCCCACTCGGCAGAACCTCCTGAAACCGAGTCAGCTCTCAATCAGTCTTTCACTTGGTAGTTTCAAACCAAATCATTCCTAAGCCGACTCACACTTACATAGTCTATCACTCGGCTATTTATTCTAATTATGAGTCATCACAAGCAGTCTTTCACTCAATTAAATCTTTCCAGGCCGATCCCACACTCTTTAGTTTGTCACTCGGCAGATTACTACAAACCGACTCATTCTACTCAATTGTCCACTTGGTAAAATCTATTAAAACCGATTCCCAACACCCAGATTTCTACTCGGTAGAATAATCCTTACTGATCATCATTCACTCAGCATTTCACTTCCAGAACTGATTCAACATCAGATCAGCCATCACTCGACAATTCCTTTCCTTACCAACTCATCTCTTAATTGATTACTCACTCGGTATGTCATCCCAAAACTGACTCCTCATCAGGTTGATCCTCACTCGGTTAATCATCTCATGGCATCACAGACTAACCTTCCTTGAATTGCTCTTCACTCGGAACCCTTTAAGGCTTTCACCAGAAAAGAAGCCATATGCATAAGCTCCATTCGGAAACGAATTTTCCTTTGCTCTCCTCTCGGAAATGAAGCACTCGGGAAACTTTTATTCAGAGATGGAAACGCCTAACAATGTATGACTCAGAATTGAGTCATTGGAAAATACTTGACTCGGAATTGAGTCTTTCTGGGGTATTTGACTCGGAAATGAGTCATTTGAAGGAGTTTCACTCAGAATAAACCCTCTCATCTATGTTCCACTCGGAAAACACAACCTTCGCTTGGAATTCCTCTTTGTCGCTCGGAATTTTCATTCTTCACCCGGAACAGAGTCCCTTTTCACTCAGACAGTCCTTTCTAAGGCATATTATACTCGGAAAAAGAATATTATAACTAAAGGTCTATATAAATTCCATAATTATACTCAAAAATGGAATTTTTGAAGTACTACAAGCCATTATCTGGATGTCTTATTCGTCGATTATTACTTACAGATCTTCAATACCTCATAATTTACAAAATAAGACTATTATTAAAAGCAGGATGTTACATTTCTCCCACCCTAATAAAAATTTCGTCCTTGAAATTTAACTTAACGCACTCCTCAGTGAAACAGTCCTAGATATTGCATTCTCATAACATCTTCACGCTCCCAAGTCAGAGTTACATCGTTTCCTTGTTTCCATGCAACCTTCACCAATGGTACATTCTTATTTCTTAAGCGTTTAATCGACCTTTCTATGATCTGTGTGGGTTCTGTAGGGATGGTCAGATTTTCTCTAACTTCAACATCATGATTAGCAATCACATGTGTGGGGTCTTGTACATACTTCCTCAATTGTGATACATGAAACACATTGTGCAAATTTGCAAGATGAGGAGGAAGTGCAATCTGATAAGCCACTGTGCCAATTCTCTTTAGAATTTCATATGGTCCAATGAACCTTGGACTTAACTTCTTACTCTTCAATGCTCGACCAATCCCCTTGTGAGGTGAAACCTTCAAAAATACATGATCACCAACCTGAAATTCAAGTGGTTTCCTCCTTTTATCATAATAGTGCTTTTGTCTATCTTGGGATGCCTTCATCTTCTCTCTGATTATTTCTATTTGTTCAGTAGTCTGCTGTACAATTTTAGGTCCTAACGCCAAACTTTCACCAGTTTTTAACCAACAAAGGGGCGTTCGACACTTTCTACCATACAATGCTTCAAATGGAGCCATACCAATACTACTATGGTAACTATTGTTATACGTGAATTCAATTAGTGAAAGAAACTGCTCCCAACTACCACCATGTTCAAGTACACAAGATCGTAGTAAGTCTTCCAAACTTTGTATGGTACGCTCTGACTGTCCATCTGTTTGGGGATGATAAGCTGAACTTAATCGAAGGTTTGAACCCAATTCCTGATGCAAGCTTCCCCAGAATCGGGAAGTGAACCTTAGATCTCTATCTGACACAATACTAGATGGTATACCATGAAGTCTCACGATCTCTTTCACATATAATTATGCCAACTTTTGTAGAGAATTCTTCATATTCATTGGGAGAAAATGAGCAGACTTTGTCAATCTGTCTACAATAACCTAAATTGCATCATTTCCTAAACGAGTCCTTGGTAATCCTGACACAAAGTCCATTGAAATGTCATCCCATTTCCAGATAGGAATCTCCAATGGTTGTAGTTCACCAGATGGCTTCTGATGTTCCACTTTGGCTTTTTGACACACCAGACATGAAGACACATATTCAGCTATTTCTTTCTTCATCCTTGGCCACCAAAAGTTTTTCTTCAGGTCTTGATACATCTTAGTTGATCCAGGTTGAATGCTCAACATACTTTTATGTGCTTCTTCTAGAATTGTCCTTCTCAGATCAACATCATCCGGTACACAAATTCTGCTTCTGATTCTCCAAATTCCATCTGATCCTTCTTGTAATCCCATATCCTTTTCATTCACCTGTAATTCTCTCAATTCTTGTAATTGTAAGTCTTCTTTCTGCCTTTCACCTATCAGCTTCAGAAAATCATTGGTTATCTTCAAAGTTCCCAAGATCATACTTTTTGAAGATTTCATCTCCATACCCAAATTTATATCTCTGAACTGTTCTATCATCTCCATCTCTTTTACCATTAAGGATGCCAGATGAATGGATTTCTGACTAAGTGCATCTGCTACTACATTTGCTTTTCCTGGATGGTACTTCAAATCAAAATCATAATCTTTAAAAAACTCCATCCACCTTCGCTGTCTCATGTTCAATTTCTTCTGATCGAACAAATACTTCAAGCTTTTGTGATCACTGAACGCTTCAAACTTGACTCCATACAAATGGTGTCTCCAGATTTTCAAAGCAAATACCACCGCTGCCAATTCTAGATCATGCATCGGGTAGTTCATTTCATGTGGTCTCAACTGTCTAGAAGCATAGGCAACCATTTTTCGTTGTTGCATCAAAACACAACCTAAGCCCATCTTAGAAGCATCGCAATAAACCACAAAGTCTTCTTGTGGATTAGGCAAAGTTAAAACTGGAGCAGATGTAAGCTTCATTTTTAGTTCTTGGAAACTTCTCTCACATTCTAGCGTCCAATCAAAAGATTGATTCTTCCGGGTTAGACGAGTCATTGGTAAGGCAATTCGAGAAAATCCTTCAATGAATCTCCGATAATAACCAGCTAACCCTAGAAAGCTCCGTATTTCAGTGACTGAAGTAGGTCTCTCCAGTTTGTTACAGCTTCAATTTTAGAAGGATCCACAGACACTCATTCGCTTGAGATTACATGGCCTAGAAACTTTACCTCCTTCAACCAGAATTCATATTTAGACAACTTGGCATACAACTGCTTCTCTTTCAGAATCTGTAATACCACTCGAAGATGCTTTTCATGTTCCTCCCACATCTTAGAATAAATCAGAATGTCATCAATGAAGATAATAACAAACTGATCTAAGTATGAATGAAACACTCGATTCATGTAATCCATGAATACAGCTGGGGTATTGGTTACTCCGAAAGGCATCACAAGATACTCATAATGGCCATAGCATATTCTAAAAGCTGTCTTTGGAATATCCTCGGACTTGACACGAATCTGATGATAACCCAATCGAAGATCAATCTTGGAAAATACAGTAGCATCTCTCAATTGATCTATCAAATCATTAATTCTAGGCAAAGGATATCTATTCTTCACCGTCAATTTGTTCAACTGATGATAATCTACACATAATCTCATGCTTCCATCTTTCTTCTTGACAAGTAATACTGGCGCTCTCCATGGTGACACACTAGGCCTGATGAAATGTTTCTCCAACAACTCCTTAATTTGCTTCTTCAGTTCTGCCAGTTCAATAGGTCACATACGATATGGGGCCTTAGATACTGGTTCTGCTCCTGGAATTAAATCAATTGAGAATTCTATCTTATGTTCTGGAGGTAAACTTGAGACATCCTCGGGAAATACTTCAGGGAATTCAGAAACAACTGCATCTCAATTGCTTTAGATTCACCATCTCCTTTGGAAAGAGTAAACAAGGCAAATAATTGAATTTCACCTTGTAAGGTAAAGACCTTGAGGTTGTCAGAAATAAGATTTTCTTCTGATGGAAATATCACGGTCTTGTTATGACAATCCACCAAGACTCGATTCACTGATAACCAGTTCATCCCTAGGATTACTTCCAGATCCTTCAAAGGTAAACAAACAAGATCGACAAGAAATTTTTTACCTTCTATGAGCACAGAACAATCGTTACACACCTTAGTAGTCCTAAGTTGTGTACCGGTGGGAGTGGAAACAATTAGATCATATCTCATAGGATTCACAGGTAATTGAAGACGTCCAACACACTCATCAGAAATAAATGAATGTGTAGCACCAGAATCAAATAACATAAATAAGATTGTACCATTGATCTCACACTTACTTTGTACGAGGTCATCAGCTTGGTCTGCCTCTGAACCGCTGATGGCAAAGACTCTTCCAGTTGTTGGTTGTAACCTCTGGTCTGTTGACTCCCTGTTCTGTCTTGGAGGTTGAGCAGCACGCGTGTTTCCTCCACGACCTCCCTGATAGTTAGAGCCTCTCTGATTATTCATAGTGTTACTGTTGTTGTTTTGATGGTTCTGCAGACAATTTGGACTGATGTGTCCTGTCTGATTACAACGATAGCATGTAACATCTCCTAGGTGTCGGGTGCAATCGCGTATATGGTGATTACCTCCACAATTATGACACCTGATATTCGTATGATTGCTGCGTCTTTGAGAAGATGATGATCCTCCCTTGAAACAATTTGGATAGTACGTCCCTCTCCTTTTGAAATCAACTGACTGAGGTTTCAGTTGTCTATTGGCCTTTTCTTGTGCCAGTCTGGCTTGGTGATTTTCTTCAAAAATTTGGCATTTATTGATTAGAATAGGAAAACTCTGAATTTCTTGGTATCCAATAGCCTCTTTGATTACAAGATTCAGCCCATTCTCGAATTTGACACATTTTGAGGCTTCAGCACCAGCCTATTGAAAATGAGGGTAAAAGAGAGATAATTCTTCAAATTTTGCAACATACTCACCAACAGACATTGAGCCTTGTTTCAGCTCCATAAATTCCAGCTCTTTTCGGCTTTTCACACTCGCTGGAAAATATTTCTCCAGGAAACAGTCTTTGAAGTTGATCCAGTCCAAAGGTCTTTCGGTTTCAATCATACGAGTTCTGGCATGCATCCACCAGTTTTCTGCTTCCTCAACCATCATATAAGTGGCATACTCCACCTTTTCAAATTCTGTGCAGGGCAAGGCTCAGAAGATGTGCTCCATTTCCTTAACCCATAGGTATGCTACCTCCGGATTATAACCTCCTTTGAATTGTGATGGCTTCCTTTTTAGGAAGTGATCTAACCCGTAAAGTCCTCCGCACTTCTCGGTTGATTTTGTCTTTCTATGGCTTCAGCCAAGCGGTTGAAAGCAACTGCCATATCGTTGTTGTTGTTGTTGTTGTTGTTGTTGTTGTTTCTTGCCATCCTACATTCGTAGTTTGGTTTATACTAATTCTAAGGGAAAATATATTGTATTATAACATAACTATAAGTATTCTACAGTTTATCAGTTAAGCAATAAATCATGTAACACATCTTTTATATTATCTAGCAGTAATCAAACAATCATTTTGTAATTTATCAATTAGGCACAAGTCACATATCACATACTTAACATATTTTCGAGCAAGTACTCAAACAATTCACATAGTATATCAAGAATGAATACATGTCATAGCAATTGGTCCTGAATTTTTTTGAAAATGCTCTGATACCACCAATGTGACGTCCCGTATAATTTTCCGAATAAATTTTTCGTGTTTTTAAAAGATCATTTTAAAATTCATGAATTAAAATCAGAGTTCACATAAAAGTCGATAATAGCGGAATATTATCATGCATACTAGTCGTGAATAATAAAATTCAAGGAATAATTACGTAGCGGAAACGATTTTAAAAATAACAGTACATAACACGTTGTATTTATTACAAATCATAAAATTAGAATAAATTTGAAACCCAAGCAATAATTCACATAGGCATCAACCGTAGCATCACTCTTCATTCTGGGTGGCATTCACTGTAAAAATTAATGTAAGAGTGAGACAGAATATTGAATAAATATAAAATATATAGAATTGCACAAACACAATCAATAATACATAATGATATGATGAATATGCCAAACAAGTTCATTTAATAAGTCTTTAATTAGTCAAATGATGTCATGCTGGATCCATTTGGTTTGGTGGGAATACTACAGTAAAAATCTCATAGAGATCTCGGTAGAAATTTATACAGTCATGGATCCCTACAGCCCTATGACCCTCATAACAAAAATAGGGTTTTAACTCATCATAGAGTAACCCCCTACCAGGGTAGGCAATCATGGAACCCCTAAAATTCCATGGTGCGTCCAAATGCTTATGATGCATGAATGCCTTTAATTCTCTTTATCATTTAACATACCATGATATTAATATTTCCAAAACCACTTGGAAAACCACAAGTCCTCAAAGGACACATCACATATAATAATTTTCAGAATCATGGATTTACTGTTTCAACCACATGTAACAATAACCACAAGGCATTCATGTACATATATATTAATTATGTCATTCATAATTATTCACCACCAAAATATACAACCGTATGATACTCATTAAACATGCAACAACATCAATAATAAATCATAATCACTCAAGAGTTTAATAATAAATTGTTACTCATAGAGAAAATATCATTTTAATTCATAATAACCATTATAATTAAGTTTCAGCATTTCCAACAGCAACATACTCTAGTACATCAGCCATTACTTGAACAAATCAAATCCTTTTTAGGTGATTCCACTTGCTGTAGTTCAATAATAGAATTATCTACAACTTTCATGAAGAACACAATTTCAAATTCCAAACAGAAATAACACTTATTCACGAAATACCACACTGCCTCAAGGTGAGTTTTCAAAACGTACATATATTAGTAATTTGAACGTTTCTGGGGCTGCAAATATGATTTTGGCATGAAACTAGTTCTAAATTATTCTTAACACAAATATCTACAACTTTCATGAAGGCACCAACCACTAATTCTCACCACAAAATTCCCAGTTTTAAAAAAAAGATTCAGATTTCAGATTAACAGAATTACAGCTTGTACATACTTCAGTATTTTAGGCATAACTCGAGCTACAAAAATACTTTTGACTTGAAACCACTTTCTATAGATCCATAACATAAATATCTACAACTTTCATGAAGATATCAAAGTCTAAAAATGTATGTATAATTCCCAGAATATTCATATATGCACAAAACACTAGATAAGTATTTCAATCGAACATGCTGTAGTATTTTGATCATAACTCATGCTATACATATCCAATTCAGTCGGTTCAGGTCTCATAACAAGAAGATCTACAACTTTGATGAAGACACCGATCACTAATTCTCACCACAAAATTCCCAGTTTTAAAAATAAAATTCGTATCTCAAGTTAACAGATTTATAGCTTGAACATACTTTAGTATTTTAGGTATAACTCGAGCTACAAAAATCATTTTGACTTGAAACCACTTTCTACAGATCCATAACACAAATATCTACAACTTTTATGAAGACATCAAAGGCTGATTATACATGTATAAGTCCCAGAATTTTAATATATACATAAAACATAGGATAAATATTCCACACGGACATGCTGTAGTATTTTGGCTATAACGTTTGATATACATATTCAAATCAATCTGTTCAGGTCTCAAAATTCACATAACAAAAAGATCTACAACTGTCATGAAGAAGTCAGAATCAAATTCATACGTTTTCAACTTCAAAACTGAGCCACAAGATACGAAAATAAGACTAGAATCCTAGAACAGCATACAATTCTACCATTTCATAATTATTCACAACCCTATCCCCTCTTACTTGGTTTGCTGACTGAAAAATGGTCTCCTTGCTGTCCTTGCTCCTGTTCGAAGGTGTATTGAGGAAGAAGAGTAAAAGAGAGGTAGAAGGTTCACTATCTTTTTTGTTTCCAAGAGTTTCAGAAGGGTTAGTGCTTTGTTTAATAATGCAAGGCAGTGGGAGACAAGCTCCTTGTGAGTGGATCGTAGTGGGCTGCTAGTGGGTTGATTAGTGGAGATAATGGAGGTTTAATTAATAAAGTGGCTATCTTAGTGCCCATTTCTGGCCGTCCTACGTACTAGGGGTGAATAATGGGTTTAGATGCATTAAAATATGCATAAGAGACAAGAAAGGAGTCAAAAAGTTACTCCTGCACTGAATACCGACTGGAATTCCACTCGGTCAGCCTCTAAACCGACTGGAAACTGCCAGTCGTGTGAAGAAGAAGGGAATCTGAGTCCCTCTTGCTCAAGCGAAATCCTCTCTCGCTTGAGCGAGTGCCATATATAACACTGGCAGAAGGGAGTTACGCTCAAGCATTTCCGACTCGCTTGAGCGAGTCATACTGTCTTCGCTTGAGCGCTTGAGCGCAGTATGCTCGCTTGAGTGAAGTAGAGAAAAGGCTGATTGAAAGGAGAAATTATGCATCAGGGGGTCCATCTCGTTCAAGCGAATTCTGACTCGCTTGAGCGAGACACACAAGTCTCACCTATGCCTCTCTTCACTCGCTTAAGCGAGGAATTCATTCGCTTAAGCGAAATCTGACCAGAGGTCGTCATTCCCCAAAACCGATCCTTCATCCACTCGGTTTACACTTAACAACTTAATCCAGACCGACTCAAAGCTCTCAGATTCCCACTCGGCAGAACCTCCTGAAACCGAGTCAGCTCTCAATCAGTCTTTCACTCGGTAGTTTCAAACCAAATCATTCCTAAGCCGACTCACACTTACATAGTCTATCACTCGGCTATTTATTCTAATTATGAGTCATCACAAGCAGTCTTTCACTCAATTAAATCTTTCCAGGCCGATCCCACACTCTTTGGTTTGTCACTCGGCAGATTACTACAAACCGACTCATTCTACTCGATTGTACACTTGGTAAAATCTATTAAAACCGATTCCCAACACCCAGATTTCTACTCGGTAGAATAATCCTTACTGATCATCATTCACTCAGCATTTCACTTCCAGAACTGATTCAACATCAGATCGGCCATCACTCGGCAATTCCTTTCCTTACCGACTCATCTCTTAATTGATTACTCACTCGGTATGTCATCCCAAAACCGACTCCTCATCAGGTTGATCCTCACTCGGTTAATCATCTCTTGGCATCACAGACTAACCTTCCTTGAATTGCTCTTCACTCGGAACCCTTTAAGGCTTTCACCAGAAAAGAAGCCATATGCATAAGCTCCATTCAGAAACAAATTTTCCTTTGCTCTCCTCTCGGAAATGAAGCACTCGGGAAACTTTTATTCAGAGATGGAAACGCCTAACAATGTATGACTCAGAATTGAGTCATTGGAAAATACTTGACTCGGAATTGAGTCTTTCTGGGGTATTTGACTCAGAAATGAGTCATTTGAAGGTGTTTCACTCGGAATAAACCCTCTCAGCCATGTTCCACTCGGAAAACACAACCTTCACTCGGAATTCCTCTTTGTCGCTAGGATTTTTCATTCTTCACCCAGAACAGAGTCCATTTTCACTCAGACAGTCCTTTCTAAGGCATATTATACTCGGAAAAAGAATATTATAACTAAAGGTCTATATAAATTCCATAATTATACTCAAAAATGGAATTTTTGAAGTACTACAAGCCATCCACTGGATGTCTTATTCGTCGATTATTACTTACAGATCTTCAATACCTCATAATTTACAAAATAAGACTATTATTAAAAGCAGGATGTTACAATGCATCCCACTGACGTTACGTGTCAACTCACTAATTTGCACCTAATGCTACACGTCCCAGCCACGCTACGCTTCAGGGTCCTGATTCCATTTTCCTTAAAATCCCATTTTAAATTCCATTTTCCTTTTTTTCTTTATTTAGTATTATTTAAACTCAATAATATCTTCATTTATTTTTTTACCATTAAAACATCAAAGATATTACAGGCTTCTTTTGGCTAAAATAATTTTTTTGTTTCTTTTATACATGTTTTTCATTATTTTAGATTAGGGTTAGAAAGCCTTTTTAGGCTATAGGTTTGGACCTGACATTGTCATCGTTGCTTTTTATGTCTTTTTAGGCCTTGTATGGTGGCCACCTTTCTTAGTTTTATTTAGTTTTAGTGCTTTTAGGCTTAGGAGAGAAAGAAGCCCATTAGGTTAAGTGGTATGCCCCCTTTAGCCTATATAAGGCATGCTCTCCTTTATATTACACACACCTTGAATTAGAGAATACATTTGAGCATTTGTGAAGTAAGTTGAATTTTCTTTCTTCATTTTAGTTAGGGTTTCTTAAACCTTGGTAAGCTCTTATTCTAGGGTTTCCTCCCCTAGGTGGCGAGATGGAGGCTTATCCTCTCTAGGTGATGCCTCCCCTTTTCCTTTTTTACATAATCCTAGTTTTTCCTTCCATCTTCTAGAACCCTTTCCCTTCTTTCCCACTTTCCTTTATTTTTCCTAAAATCCTAATCCTTATTTTCATTGTTTCCATATTACTTCCGCTTGTCATCCTTAAAAAAGAAAGAGAAACACATCATAAGAGAAAGAAGAAGGAAAACTAGATCCTTCTTCCTACATCATATGGTATCTAGAGCCTACAATTTTTTTCTTCATTCTTCTCTTTAATTTACATTTTTCTTAGACTATTTGGTTGCTGGAAACTCTGATTTTTTATTCATATTTTGTATGCCTTGTTGTTAAGAAAATACAAAAAAGAACAAAAAAGATGCATGTTAGGATTTTCAATTTTCTTCTTACATATTGTTTGGCCCTTTTCAATTTAAGTTTACGTGTGTTAGAATTCTGCCTAAGCACCATTAGAATTCAGTTTCATGTCATAAAAATTTGATCTTGAAGCATTAAAATTTATAGAGCCAAATTTAGGACTTTGTTGCGTCTTTGGAGCCTTATCATTGTAATCTAAGTTTTTTTGTTTGAATCTGTGAGTAGTGTGTTGAATTCTAGGCAATTAAAAATCATTTGTTTTAATTGGCTTAAGGCTCTAAATCCATTGTTAAACCATCTCAATTTTAGGTGGTTGTTTGTGTGCTCAATTTTAGGCCTTGTTAGATTTTTTTGATAGCTTTCTTCTAGTGTTCACTTTTGCATTTTTTTTGTCCAACATAATAGGTTCCTTAAAATCTAAATTTTGCATATTGTTTTCTTGTATTTTAAATATCAAAAAGCACTTTCCTTCCATGCCTAATTCATATGGGAGAAGATGCATGCATATGTGTAAAGAATGCTAAAATTGAATTTTGTGCATTTTTCTTGGTTTTGGTTTTGGGCTTTTGTGTTAATCATTTAAAGTGCTAAAAAACTTAAAATTTTAAAAGGATAAAATAAATATAAAAAGCTAGAAAAAAGTATTAAAAAGAAAACTCTTGGATCCTTTTTGCAAAATACAAAGTTTCTAGGGTTCCTTGACAAAAGTAAAGATTTTGGACCCCTAAAAAGAAATAAAAAGAAAAATATGAGCACCTTGATTGTAATTGTTTGAAAGACCTTATTAATCATTTATAATTGTCTAAGAAACTCTAAAAATTCAATTTTGCACGTTGGTACCTTTTCTTACACAAATTTTGCATTCTAGGTTTCTAGGTCTTATTTTGTGTGCTTGCTTCTTTTATGCATTTAATTTTTTGCTTGTCTAAGTTTTGTCTAAATTTTTTTTGTCTCGGCAATTCTATTTCCAAAGTATAATCTCCATTCATTTTCTCTTTTATTACTTTGAGTCATTCCTCTTGTCACATAAAATCTAATTTGAGTTACCCTTTTCTAATTTCACTTTTGTTTCTTATCTTTATCTCTTCTAAAGTTTTGTCTTAGAATTTTCATACCTTTGGCATTCTTTTGGGATAAGTCTTAATTCAATATCTTGGGGGTAACATACTTGAAACATAGAGGTAAGAGTGACATTGCTTGAGGTAAGGAACTTGAACCAATTTGGAGGAATGGTGAGAGTGAAACACTAGACTGGAGTGACTATTTTTTTTTGCTTTCTTATATTAATTGTGCTAACCTTTGTTTTGAGTTTTCTTAAGCTTGTGTTGTGGTGGTCTTGGATCTTGAAGACTTGACAAAATTGGAAGCAAAGTCTTGTAAGGGAAAGAAAAAATATATATATATATATATATAAATATTGTTAATGTTTTTCTTTGTACTTTAGCCCTTGTATTATGGGGCATTTACTTTATGAACATTGGACTTTTTTTGTAGACTTTGGTTTATTTAGTTTATTAGGAGTAATGCGCTTAGGTATTAGTTTACTTTTGTGTACCACGACTAATTTTGCTTTATTTGCTTTTGCTATTTATTTTTTTTCCTTTTGCTTACTTTGCTACTTGTCATTCTCATCTTTTGCATTGTACCATGTCTTCTTCTAGGTAAGATAGAACACCTAACATGTCTGAGGTTTGAATTGAACAACTAGGTGTACTTATAAATTAGATTGTTATAAGGTAAAGAATAATTCTTGAGGAAGTTCATAAGAAGTTAAAAGAAATTTGGGATAATATTTTAGAATATGATACCAATGCAAATAAGAAAATAGGTTTGTTTCAAAATGAAAAAGAAATATCAAAGTTAAGGCAAAAACATAATACATCTATGGATGAGAAAGTGAAAAAGAAAAAGTAGTCAAAGGTGAAAATAAAAATAGAGAACATAAGGGCTTGTCTTTAAACAACCTTAATGTTTTAACAAAGAGTCACCTTGGTCATAGTTTGCCTACTCCTATGACCAATAATAGTTTGTTTATCCCAATCATTAGTGATAGTCTTCTTGTCATTAGTGATAGTCTGCCCTTCTCAAACATTATTTCTAAACCTCAGGAAGACCATAAAATGGTAGAAAAATCCTTTCATCTTTCATTCATTCCTAGTAAAAAGAAGTGGTTAATCGTAGTTCATAGTTGTCTTAGGGTTAGTTCTAGGATTATATAATCATAATAGGATTTTATAGGATTAACATATGTCTTTACTCTTTTGAATTGCCATTCCCAAGAATCATTTCATATGTTATCTTGCTGCATAGTAAGATTTTATAGGATTAACTTTTTGTCCATCTTATCACATGTCTATTTCACTGTATTTTTAGCCACATCTTATCTATAATCATGTTGATCTTATTCATTTTCATAAAGGATTTTATCATGAACTTGTTACTTCTATGCATGCATTGCCATAAATAGCTCCTAGTTTATATTCTATTATATAGTATGATCCTTTTAGGGCATCATTTTCATTCATGATTTATAATCCGCCTTTGTTCCAAATAGTATCACATGATTATACCTCCATATTATCTTCCATATCTCTCATGCATTGCATCAATAAACTCATTGTTAGGATGCTTGACATACCCCATACTTTTACATGTGCATTTTATTGTTCAAGTGGCCTCAATACTCAAGAGGGGAGGGTGAATTGAGTGTTTAAAACTTTTCTTTGGAATGCCTTTGAAATTGATTCCCTTTTCACAAAATATGTTTATATGTAAGAGATATCAAGTATAATGCAAGAGTCAATGTAAACTAATGAATAAATGTCACTTAGGCAATATATCAAATGCTTGGTATGCAGAAACTTATCTTAGCCTAATTAAACAAGTTCAAATAATATTATCACAACCAAATCAATATACCAACCAAATGCAATAAGTAAATATAAGCGAGTAGAGAAGAGAAGCTTGCAAACCAATTTAACGAGTTCCACCAACCCGGTGTACGTCTCGCCTTCAAGCAACCCACTTGAAGGATTTCCATTATTGAAGTTTAAAGATACAAGCTATGAGTAATTACAGCTTCCTAGTGTCCCATACTTAAGAACTCAATCCTCACTAGCACAAGGGCAACCCACCCAATCTCTCAAACTCTCAATACCCAAAGGTTGAACCCCAACCTTTGTGACCACTCAACCTAGAGTGAAAATCTTGGTGTTTAGTTTACAATCAATTAACTCTCTCAATAGAGTAGATATACAAGTATAAGCTCTCAAGTTTTAACTCTCAACAAGAAGAGAGGATATACAAATGTAAGCTCAAAGTTTTAAAAATTGAAACTAAACAAAGAAATATACTCATAAGGCATAAATATAAGCTATGAATGATTCCCCTTTGATGTTTTTGATAGCTTTAATGAGTGTTGCATTTATATGCCTTAGAGAGGAGCCTTAAAGTCTTCAGAGCCATTACACATCATGGGTGTTCAAATTGTAATGGATAGTTGAGTTGTTTTTGCACTAAAAACCACTTTTCCCACTGTTAGGCACTAGTGTAATCGATTAGGCCTCGAGCTGTAATCGATTACACTTTGAATTCTTCAGTGTAATTGATCTCGTAATCGATTGGGCTTCTTTATGTAATCGATTAGCTTGAAGACAGGGCTTGGCTAATCGATTGTATATAACTTGTAATTGATTGTAAGTGATATCTGATGCATTTAATTTAGTTACGCAGCATTGTAATCGATTGTGACTTGGTTTGTAATCGATTTTGGAGTAAATAGAGGCTTGGTAATTGATTGTGGCTTGGTTGCAATCGATTAGTGACTTCACAGAACTTAGGTAATCGATTGGGACTACCCTATAGTCGATTAGGTGATGTACCTGATGCAATTTATCCTTTTTCCCAGTTTGGTAATCGATTGGCCTTCTTGTTATAGTCGATTATGCAACAAATAGGAGCTTCATAATCAATTAGATGGCTTGATGTAATCGATTTGATAACAAACAGAACTTCAATAATCGATTAGGCTTGATGATGTAATCAATTAGGTGTTGGACAGAAGCTCTGTAATCGACTAGATAGGACCTTGTAATCGATTAGCCTACGTACTGATGCTTGACCTGTTGATTCTTCTCTGTTTTCATCCTTTGTAACAATACTTCATGAATCTTATATTCTTTGTCATGATTCCACAATTGCTTTGTCATTATCAAAATTATATAACCTGAAACACATATTCAAACATATTCTCCCCCTTTTTGATGATGACAAACAATGTTCATCTCATGAGGGTGTTAGTCAAGGTAGAAATTTTCTCCCCCTTTCTTAAGGAGTTTATGCATACATTTCTTGTTGTTTTGATTTTAGAACCAGTTATTAACCACTTGTTATTATAGAATTTGAGCCAATTGAATTGAGAATCAATATGTTAACCACTTGTTATTTAACCACTTGTTTATCAATGTTATAGATGAACACTAATTTCTCCCCCTTTATAATCATCAAAAGCAAGGTAAAATAGAGAGATAATTGAAAGATAAAGTTTATTCATTCATAAAAGGAAGTTACATAATGAAAGTGCAGAGAATTGAAAACAACCATAATAAAGTGAAGAATGGAAACAAACATAACAAAATAAGGGAAATCTAATTATTGGGATTGAAAAAGTGAATTTCAGAGATTTTGTTTGAAAGCTCCTCATAGTGCTGCTCCATAAGCTCAAAATGTTGTTGCTTGGTCATTTGAAATTCTTGAAGGGTATTATCAATCCTTTCAAAACACCGATCCAAATAGGCATAGAGAGAGGTGAAAGTGTCAGCAGGAGTAGATGGTTCACCTTGTGGTGCTTGTGTTGCAGGAGAAGGAGAGGCAGGATCATTGGCTGGAGCTTCAAAAGGAATATTAGCATGAATACCTT
This sequence comes from Clitoria ternatea, assembly GCA_037962975.1. NCBI lineage: Eukaryota > Viridiplantae > Streptophyta > Magnoliopsida > Fabales > Fabaceae > Clitoria > Clitoria ternatea. The sequence goes on from CM075671.1 coordinate 56,215,718, forward strand.
CCATCTTGGAGAGCCAAGCTCCATTGACATAGATTATTCCCATCTTGGTGAGATGATGGGTGCCAATGCATGCCTTTGGAGGTACCTTCTCAGAAAGCTCCCCAGCAAGGTCCACACCATAAGCTTTGAAGATCTTAGTGAGGAGGATAGCATATAGAAGCTTTTGTTGCTCCTAGTCCTTGAGCATATGCAATTTTAGGAGCTGAATCCAGTTAATCTCCTTTTCATTTTTCATTGCCCACATCAAGAGTACATCATACTCTTCAACTAAGGCATAATTTCCACCACGAGGGAACAAGAGCTTAACCAAGAAGAAGTGAAGAAGACGGTTATTGATAGTGAGATGGCCAACCAATTTATGGTTGCTGCGAGGATGGTCAGCTTTCCAAAGGGATTGGGGAGCGGAGATGGCATTAAAGTCTCATTCATCTTCCGGATGCCCACCGGCGAATTCAGTAGTTGAGAGAGAAAGTTGAGTGATTTCTGCAAGTTGCTCATTGGTTATCCTAAGAGTCCTATTTTTGACTCTAGCCTCAAGTAATCCATCAACAAGTCTGAGATTGCAGAAGAAAACTCACGTGAGTTACGGGTAGTAGACTTCTTCCTTGAGAGTGAGAAAAGGGAGGAGATTATAGTGGTGAAGGGATTGGGTGAAGGTAAAGCTGGGATGATCAAAAACTTCAGCATTTATAAAGTGAGGAGAGATAATATCCTTTTCAGAAAACTTTTGAATGAAGTTTTGGAGGTCTCTAGGACTTGTGAAGAACCTTGAAAAATCAAGGGGGTTATTGGTTTGAGCAATAAAGGACCTAGCTCTCTTGACATTCCTAGAGGAGGACATTATGAGTAAAGAAGAAGAGATGAAGAAATTTGAGAGACCTTTGGGAATTTTAAGAGGTTGGAGGAAGGATGAGTATTGGAGGTGTGATGTAGAAGAGGTGAGGGGGGGGGGTTTATATAGGGTTTAGGAATGAAAAATAGGGTTTAGAGGAATGATTTGGATTGGGCAAAAGAGGCACACATGGATTGTGCTATTAAATCACGCTTCTGATACGCCCGTACTCATAATCGATTATGACCCTTCAGAATTTGAATTGTCAAGTACTCTAATCGATTGTGCCTGGTATGTAATCGATTACGTTAAAAATAGAAACTTGGAAATCGATTAGGAGAGGTTAGTAATCGATTATCTGGAAGACAAAACGTCCTTAATCAATTTGGCACATATAATAATCGATTAGTTAGAACCCAGAGACTTGCTAATCAACTATATGAAGCTATCTAATCGATTATGGTCAAGACAGAACGATTCTAATCGATTACCTGAAGCCATGTAATCGATTATAACAACCCAGAATTACTTAAAAACATATTTTTTCAATCAAAAGGCATTAAAGATTCAATTGTCATGGAATAGAACATGCTTATTTCATCAATCAATCAATATTCACTCATCAAACACAAGGAGTCATCAACATCGAATATATCAAACACAATTGGAAATGTCTAATATGCCTAATTCTCTTCTTATATTAATGAATTGTTCCTTTGCAAGAGGTTTTGTGAATATATCAACTAATTGCTTAGAGGTTTCAACATGTTCAAGCATACAATCACCCTTTAATACATGATCTCTAATGAAGTGGTGTCTTATCTTTATATGTTTGGTCCTTGAGTGCATGACAGGATTCTTTGAAATATTAATGGCACTAGTATTATCATATTTAAGAGGCATATGGTCTAATATAACACCAAAGTCAAGAAGTTGTTGCCTCACACAGCAACTTTCAGCTGCAACATATTCTGCCTCAGCTGTTGATAATGCAACACTTACTTATTTCTTGCTATGCCAAGAAACAAGAGAGATACCAAGCAAATGACATGTACCACTAATGCTTTTCCTATCAAGTTTACATCCAGCAAATTCAGCATCAGAATAGCCTATAAGAGTACATTTAACACCTTTAGGATACCAAAGACCTACATTTAAAGTTCCAAAAAGATATTTCATTATACGTTTTATAGCACTTAGGTGAGATTCTTTTGGACATGCTTGATACCTTGCACACATATAAACTGCAAACATTATATTTGGTCTACTTGCAGCGAGATATAGTAAGGATCCAATCATACCTCGATATTTGGTAATTTCACATCTTTACCTTTCTCATCTTTGTCCAAGTAGCATGACGTGCTCATAGGTGTAGCAATTTCATTTGCCTTGTCCATGTTGAACTTCTTAAGCAATTCTTTGCAATATTTGGATTGGCTAATGAATGTTCCTTCTCTTGTTTACTTGATTTGAAGTCCAAGGAAGAAGGTGAGTTCACCCATCATGGACATCTCAAATTCATCCTGTATTATCTTAACAAACTCTTTGCAAAGTGATTCATTAGTGGCACCAAATATGATATCATCCACATATACTTGTACCAAAAGTATATCTTTCTTTTTGTGCTTTATGAATAATGTTGTATCAACTTTTCCTCTTTCAAAATTGTTTTCCAAAAGAAATTTGCTCAATCTTTCATACCAAACTCTTGGAGGTTGTTTTAAACCATACAAAGCTTTTCTTTGTTTGAAAACATGATTTAGAAATTGATAGTTTTCAAAACCAGGAGGTTGATCAACATATACTTCTTCTTGAATGTAACCATTCAAGAAGGCACTTTTGACATCCATTTGATACAACTTAAAGTACTTACAACATGCAAAGGCCAAAAATAGTCTAATGTCTTCCAACCTACCTACGGGAGCATACATTTCTTCATAGTCAATTCCTTCTTCTTGATTTTATCCCTTAGCTACTAGCCTAGCTTTGTTTCTAGTTATTATTCCATTTTCATCAAGCTTGTTTCTAAATACCCATTTAGTTCCTATTACTTGATGGTCATTGGGTCTTGGCACTAATTCCCAAACTTCATTTCTTTTAAATTGATTTAGTTCTTCTTGTATGACCAACATCCAATGTTCATCATAATAGCCTCATTAATGGTTTTGGGTTCAATTTGCGAAATAAATGCTAAGTGATTGCAAGTGTTAAATGAGAGTCGAGTACTTACACCTTTAGTGATGTCACCTATGATATTGTCCAAAGGATGATCTTTTGAGGTGATCCACTCCTTTTGTTGGGTTTGGTTATTTTGTGTTGTATCTCCTTCATTTTCATTTTCCTCTTTGTCTTTCAAGCATAATTCTTGGAGAGTACCTACAGTATCATCAACATCTTCCTTTCTCGGGGAGTTATGGCCATTCTCATCAAATTTCACATGAAGGGACTCTTCAATGGTGTTAGTTAGTTTGTTAAAGACACGATAAGATTTACTAGATGATGAATATCCAAGAAAGATTGCCTCATCAGCTTTTGCATCAAACTTTCCTAGATTATCCTTTCCATTGTTAAGTACAAAGCATTTGCATCCAAAAATATGAAAATAGGAAATATTTGGTTTTCTACCTTTGTATAGTTCATAGGGGGTTTTCTTTAGAATAGGACTAATCAAACATCTATTCATAACATGACAAGCGGTGTTTACCGTATTGGCCCAAAAATGTTTCACAATATTGTTTTCATTTAACATGGTTCTTGCAAGCTCCACCAAAGATCTATTTTTCCCTTCAACTACTCCATTTTGTTGTGGAGTTCTAGGAGTTGAAAAATTGTGTTTAATACCATGTTTTTCACAAAATTTTTTAAATAATTGATTTTTAAATTCTCCCCCATGATCGGTTCTAATGGATGCAATCTTTGAGTTTTGTTTATTTTGGATAACCTTGGCTAGTTTCTTGAATGCATGATATGCTTCAGTTTTCTGAGCAAGAAACAAAGTCCATGTATATATAGAATAGTCATCTATAATTACAAGACCATAGTAATTGCCACCAAATCTCTTGACCTTAGAAGGTCTAAACAAATCGATGTGCAAAAGTTATAAAGGCCTTTGAGTTGAAACAATATTTTTGGCTTGAAATGATACCTTTACTTGTTTTCCCTTTCGACATGCATCACAGAATTTATTTTCAAACTTTAGCTTTGGTAAACCAATCACTAATTCTTTAGAAACAAGTTTATTTAGATGGTCTATATGTATATGAGCTATTCTTCTATGCCATAGCCATGATTCATCCTCTCTAGTCATAAAACATTGTACATCATTTGAGGACAAGCAATCAACATCAATCATGTAAATATTATCAACTCTTTGACCAACAAACTTTACCTCTTTATTTTACTTATTTTCAATTATGTAATCATTTGATTCAAATATAACTCTATATCCTTTGTCACATAATTGACTTATGCTAAGCAAATTGTGTTTGAGTCCTTCTACATATAATACATCATTGATTGAAGTGGAAGAGTTTTTACCAATTTTCCCAATACCAAGAATTTTTCCTTTGGTATTATCCCTATAGGTGACACTTCCTTTTCTTTTGGGTGTGAATGATGTGAACTTGCTTATATCACCCGTCATGTGCTTTGAACACCCACTATCTATGTACCAATGGGTGTTGCTTGCCTTGAAACATACCTACAAAACAAAATTAGTTTAGAGAACTTGGTACCCATTTTATTTTGGGTCCTTTTTGGTTAGCTTGTGTTAATGTTCCTTTGGGAACCCACACCTTTCTTACCACTTTTGGTCCCAATTTTCTAACATGGCAACTTGAAGTATTATGTCCTTTAGAACCACAATAATTGCATTTAGTAAATGGTGATGAAGATTTTCAAGGTGACACAAAGAAGTTCTTATAATGCTTTTCCTTTTTAGTGGGATTATATCCTAATCCGGTTTTATCAAACATGCATCGTTGATTTCCAAGTAGAACATTTAAATTATCTCTACCATTTGTAAATTTCTCAAGAGTTGTATTTAAGTCTAGGACTTTCTTTTCTAGATGATCACATTTTACAGCAAATTCACATGGTTTGATTTTAGAGCATGGTTGAGCATTAGCTACTTTCTCTTTCAAGCTTTCATTTTCTTTAGTAAGCTCCATGAGATGCATTTCTAGAGTATCAACGGTCTTTCTTGACAACTTATATTTACTAGATAGTTTCACATATTTATCATATAATTCTTCAAAAGTGTCAAGTAACTTATCTCTATCAAGTTCGTTGTTGTTTACCTCATTTTCTTCTTCTTGGTGGTTGGTCATTAGGCATAGGTTGGCTTCCTTATTGTCCGATTCTTCCGAGCTACTCACTTCATTTTTATCCCAAGCAATGTAGGCTCTTCTTCTTCCTCTTTTCTCTTTGTTCTTCTTCTTGAGGTTTGGACAATCCACCTTGAAGTGCCCTTCCTTGCCACATTCAAAACAATTTGGTGAAGAAGAGTTTTCATTAGAAATAGGTTTCTTACCTTGAGGTTTGAAGCTTCTTTGGAAGCGTTTGTTTCTCATGAATTTTCCAAATCACTTCACAAATAGTCCAAACTCCTTATCCTTATCAAGTTCACTCTCGGATTCATCTTCCTTGATTGAAGTGGCCTTGAGAGCTAGCCCCTTTTTCTTGGAGGATTTTTCTTCCTCTTTCACCATCTTTAATTCTTTTGACTCTTGTTCCTGCTCTTGTAATTTACCAAATAGTGTTGCAAGAGACATATCATTTATATTTGGTGATTGTTTGATAGTAGTGACAAGAGGTTGCTATTTCCTAGTAAGACTTTTTAATACTTTATGAATGAGTTCTTTGTTAGTGTAAGTCTTACGAAGAGTAATGAGATGATTTATGATTAGGGTGAACCTCTTTTGCATATCAATGATTGTTTCCCCAGAGTTTAATCTAAAACTTTCATATTGACTAGTGAGTGTACTAATCTTGGAATCCTTTACATCACTAGTTCCCTCATGAGTGACTTGGAGAGTGTCCCATATTTCCTTAGCGATTTTACTAGTTACAACTCTAAAGAACTCATCCGGACCTAAAACAAGAGTGATGAGATTTTTAGCTTTGTAGTTGTATTGGACTTTCTTTTCCTCTTCACTACTCCAGTCATCCATAAGTTTCTCAACTTGTTTACCATCTACAATATGCATGGGTATGAAAAGACCATTTTCAATTGCATTCCAAACTTTTAAGTCAATTGATTGTACAAAAATTTTAATCCTTTCCTTCCAAAATGCATAGCCTTCCCCATTAAAAGCAGAAGGTCTATTTGTGGCACCGCCATTGGGAAAAAGATTTAGAGAATTTGAGGTCATTTGTTCTCTTGAAGCTGTTTAGCTTGATCTACTAAGAGTCAAGCTCTGATACCACTTGTTGTTCAAGTGGTCTCAATACTCAAGAGGGGGTGAATTAAGTGTTTAAAACTTTTCTTTGGAATGCCTTTGAAATTGATTCCTTTTTCACAAAATATGTTTATATGCAGGAGATACCAAGTATAATGCAAGAGTCAATGTAAAATAATGAATAAATGTCACTTAGGCAATATATCAAACACTTGGTATGCAGAAACTTATCTTAGCCTAATTAAACAAGTTCAAACAATATTATCACAACCAAATCAATATACCAACCAAATGCAACAAGTAAATGTAAGAGAGTAGAGAAGAGAAGCTTGCAAACCAATTTAACGAGTTCCACCAACCCGGTGTACGTCTCGCCTTCAAGCAACCCACTTGAAGGATTTCCACTATTGAAGTTTAGAGATACAAGCTATGAGCAATTGCAGTTTCCTAGTGTCCCATATTTAAAAACTCAATCCTCACTAGCACAAGGGTAACCCACCCAATCTCTCAAACTCTCAATACCCAAAGGTTGAACCTCAACCTTTGTGACCACTCAACCTAGAGTGAAAGTCTTGGTGTTTTGGTGTTTAGTTTACAATCAATTAACTCTCTCAATAGAGTAGATATACAAGTATAAGCTCTCAAGTTTTAACTCTCAACAAGAAGAGGGGATATACAAATGTAAGCTTAAAGTTTCAGAAATTGAAACTAAACAAAGAAATGGACTCACAAGGCACAAATGTAAGCTATGAATGATTCCTCTTTGAAGTTTTTGATAGCTTGAATGAGTGTTGCATTTATAAGCCTTGGAGAGGAGCCTTAAAGTCTTCAGAGCCGTTGCACAGCATGGGTGTTCAAATTGTAATGGATAGCTGAGTTGTTTTTACACTAAAAACCATTTTTCCCACTATTAGGCACTAGTGTAATCGATTAGGCCTCGAGCTGTGATCGATTACACTTCAAATTCTTCAGTGTAATTGATCTTGTAATCAATTGGGCTTCTTCATGTAATCGATTAGCTTCAAGACAGGGCTTGGCTAATCGATTGGGCTTCTTAATTTAGTTGCGCAGCATTGTAATCGATTGTGACTTGGTTTGTAATCGATTTTGGAGCAAACAAAGGCTTGGTAATCGATTGTGGCTTGGATGCAATCGATTAGTGACTTCACAGAACTTAGGTAATCGATTGGGACTACCCTGTAGTCGATTAGGTGATGTACCTAATGCAATTTATCCTTTTTCCCAGTTTGGTAATCGATTGGCCTTCTTGTTGTAGTCGATTATGCAACAAACAGGAGCTTCATAATCGATTAGATGGCTTGATGTAATCAATTTGATAACAAACAGAACTCCAATAATCGATTAGGCTTGATGATTTAATCGATTAGGTGTTAGACAGAAGCTCTGTAATCGACTAGATAGGACATTGTAATCGATTAGCCTACGTACTGATGCTTGACCTGTTGATTCTTCTCTGTTTTCATCCTTTGTAACAATAATTCATGAAACTTATATTCTTTGTCATGATTCCACAATTGCTTTGTCATTATCAAAATCATATAACCTGAAACACATATTCAAACACATATTTTTATTTGTTTTGACCATGTCTCAAATAAAAAGGTGAGTTTTTGACCCTGGTTAAATACTTTCCTTAAATTCTTCATTTTTATTTAATTTTTTTAATTTTTTCTCTTTTTATCATAAGTGGTCTCATTACTCTCTTTTGTAGATTCTCATGTCTTGGATTTGAGAACAAATCATTTTTAAGAGGGGGCGCATGATGAGGACACAGCTAGAAGGACTTCTTTTGGCTAAAATATTTTTTTTTGTTTCTTTTATATATTTTTTTCGTTATTTTAGATTAGGGTTAGAAAGTCTTTTGGGCTATAGGTTTAGGCCTTACATGGTTATCTTAACTTTATATGTTAGTTTTATTTAGTTTTAGTGCTTTTGGGCTTAAGAGAGAATGAAGCCTATTAGGTTAATTGGTATGCCCCCCTTTAGCCTATATAAGTCATGCTCTCCTTTGTATTATGCACACCTTGAATTAGAGAATACATTTGAGTATTTATAAAGTGAGTTGAATTTTCCTTTTTCGTTTTAGTTAGGTTTTCTTAAACCTTTATCAGCTCTTATCCTAGGGTTTCCTCCCCAAAATGGAAAGATTGAGGCTTATACTCTCTAGGTGGCACCTCCCCCTTTCCTTTTTTACATAATCTTAGTTTTGCCTTCCACCTTACATAACCCTTTCCCTTCTTTCCTACTTTCCCTTATTTTTCCTAAAACCCTAATCCTTATTTTTATTGTTTCCATATTACTTCCACTTGCCATCCTTGAGAAAGAAAGAAAAACACATCATAAGAGAAAGAAGAAGGAAAACTAGATCCCCCTTCCTACATCACCCTATGTGGTTGTATGGGGTGGGCCTGGTCTATGTGGCAGCCTCTTTGTTTAACATTGGTGCCTGAGTGGCTGTTTGATGATATGGGAGTATTTGATTGGGTCGGTTCTGAGTGGCCTCCCCTTTTGTTTAAATATGAAGCTTTTTTGCTAATTGCCAAAGAGAAAGAGAATTTAAAATGAATATATGTGATTTGTCACTAGTACAAAAACTAGATATAAGCATGAGATATTAACTAGGTTAAAAAGGAATCAAGTTAATATATAACACAGTGACATTTTTGAAAATTTAAAAAAAGTTTTGACCTTGGTTTGATTGAAACTGAGTTTAAAATGAAGATATAAACTTGGTTATATTTATAACCGAGTTTACAGAGTTGTTGAATTTGTATTTATTTATTTTAGTACACATATAAACTTGGTTATTTTTTCAAACGAGTTAGAATGTCATATATAAACTTAGTTAAAGAATAACCGTGTTTATATGTACACATTCATTGCAAGAAATACGTAATTTTACGACGGTTTATTAGTGGCAATTTCTAGAATCATCATTATATTCCACTAAAATTGACATGTGCCTCTCATGTGATTCCCTTTCCCTTAAGTCCTTCTTCCCCTTTTCCTAAATCCCTAATCCCTACTTCCCTTCTCTCTCTCACTTTTTTCTTTTACTCTTTTTCACTTGCCTCATCACCCTTAACTAAACCATCGTTCCTATTACAATCATTTCCTTCCATGTAAGCGCTGGTAGATTCGATTCTAGAGGTTGGTTCATGGAGGAACAGCATGATAGGGTCATGGATAATGTTAACTCCGATTGAGATGCGGCGACGTTCACCGCCGGAGACACCGTGGTAACCTTCATCACCGATGATTGTATTATCAGTGTTGTAAAGGCCGAAATGGTTGATGGGAGCTTAGACTCAAGCTTTTTTCTTAGATTTGGATAGCGAGCGAGGGAGATGAAACTTGGCAAAGAGCGTTAGGGTTTCTTCAACAGTGAGCATAGGGAAGAGGAGGTCGTCTTGCATTATATAAGCGAAAATAACCTTCAAGAGACTAGAGTCCAAAACATCGCCGTTTAAGGTCATTGTTCCTTTTAGGCTATCCTTTGAAATCCTATCGGTGAGGGATTCAATTAGCGTTGACTTTCTGGAGACACTAGAGCCTAAAACGACCTTAATCTCGTAGTCCCCAACCTCGCTAGAGATGTTGTTGAGGAGAATCTAAATACCCTCATACCCACAGTATCAACTTTGACTTGCCTCATGTTGTTTAGCATACCCCTGTCTATGCCTTTGTTTTCACCCTGTCATATGTTTACACAAGTTTATGGCTTTATTTGTTTTCTCTTTGAAAATCTCTCTCTCTCTCTCTCTATGTCTCTCTGTCTTTATGTTTTTTTTAATTTTAATTTTTTACCTTGCAGTTCTATGCAGCAAATAGGGAGTTATCATGTCAAATGTATCAGTGATTTACCGACATGGGCCTAGGTGTGTCATTTAATATTGCATCTTATGCCCTTTTGACATGAATGGTTGCTCATGTTTGTGGTACGTAAATTATTAAATCATTTTCTATGGGCTATGTAGTCAAGTGATCATTTTATCAGGTTGTATATAGCTTTAAGCTAAAGCTAATTTGTATGTGGTTGTTCTCTTAGCTTTAATATTATGCTTGTTACTTTTGTGCCCAAGGGATAGGAGATGATAGTTATTCTTATCCATGTGTTGAGCTTTTTCCAATAATGATTTAGTTTTGTTTGTTAAAAATGAGAGATTAATCATACAAAGTTTGGCACTGTTGGTTTATTTTGACTCTTTAAGTTATTTATTTATTTATTTATGATTTTAGTCATTAGTTGTGTGTAGAGATTGATTTCAGTGTTATAATCTATATGTTCCCTCTTTCGTAACTTCAAAAATTCTGTTTGCAAGAGAACAATGTTTTATATTTTTTGGTATCCTATTACATAATGCACTTTGCAATCATTTTTATAGATCTTTGAGTAGTTATTTTTAGAAATTCATCTTCTAGTTTTTTTTTCACAATTAAAGGATGGGTTTAGGTAGGTTTAGGGTTCAAAAGTTATTGGTAATGATAGTATCTCTAGAGAAAAATATAGCTTAAAATAACCAATCCTTATACCATGTCTTTTTTGTGTTAGATCTTGTTCCAGGTGATTTTATCCATGTTATTGGGGATGCACATGCTTACTACAATCATGTGAAGCCTTTGGGAGCATCTAAATAACCTGCCAAAACCTTTTTCCAATATGTATGATGTTATGATGTTTATCCTTTCTTTTAGTTTTTTTTTTCTAATTCTTGTCCTTGATGACTACCTTAATATACTTCAATACAGACTTTGAAGATAAATTCGAAGAAGAAAGATATAGATTCTTTTGTGGTTGTTGATTTCTATCTAATGGGCTATAATCCTCATCAGAAGATTGATATAAAGTTGGCTGTCTAAATTCTGGGAATTCTCACATCCTACTTTAGATTGTTTCTGCTTTTTGAAATGAGGCAAATGTATAAATTTTTGAATTGGTCATGACTTTTGGTTTTAGATTTTGAATGACCTTTCTTTTCTCATTTAAATTATCTATTGACCACTCATTAAAACTTTCATACATAGTTCTTCTACCTTACACTAGATATAACTTTTTTATGGTGAAGTTAATTATCCCATACATCCACTTATTTAATGACTACTTTGAATTTTAAAAAACAGTTCTAGCTTTCTTCATCTCGTTTAAGTCATGGTTTGGTGTTGCAATAGCTTTAAACATTCAAGGTAGTGTCAATCCCACTGACTGAACTACTGAACAAGCTCCAAAGCCTTATGATGTTTATTAGCCTTTATTCTCTGTCATATTCGTTAATAGATGGATCAGCAAGCTTGTGGCTTTTGTAGCCTGCAATGCTCTTATAATTATATTCTTAATCCTAGTTGCACTAGTACCCATCTTGATCAATTGGAAATAATGTTCCCTTCTCTAAGAAGCATACTCAAAATGTAACTTGTAAATATTGCCTGTTGAATTTTTCCTTCCTCCACTTAAGCATGCTAGACAGTTAGATCATTACATTAAGATAAGTGTGTTTTCATTTCATGACTAATGTATTTGTTAGGGGCTTGATATTTATATTTTTTGTATTGTTACTTATTATATCTTTTAGTTCAATGGTTATATGTGAACTCTACAATCTGAATATTGTGATGACACAAAAGCACTCTTTCTAGTGAATCACTTTATTAGGATGTGGTTTCTCGTTATTAATAGAAGTTTCTTAATGGTGGTTTAAACCACCACTAATAGTATATTTAAACTCGGTTAAAATAACCGTGTTTAAATGTGAGATTTAAACTTGGTTCATAACCGAGTTTAAAAGTCCATACCTATTACCACGATGGGAACAAACTTGATTGCGGAACCGAGTTTAAAAGTGTTTTTAACCGAGTTCAAAACATTTTTTCCACTAGTATGTGTGGTTGGGATAGCTGTACGATATATTTTACCGCTTGTTTTTTGGCTTCCATGGTCAAGTAGGATTCAGTTGAGCTACCCAGAGGTCAAACAGGACCCAGTGATTAAGATAGAGAGCCAAGCAGGGCTCGGTGGACCAAGTAGGGTTCACAGGTGTCAAGTAGGACCCCCAACTAGAGGCTGATTCTTTTAGTATCTGGGTACTTGCGAGTAATAATTATACTTTGTGTGGGTGTCGGTTATGTTATATGTTCTTGATGAATGATGATATGTGAATTATGAAATAGGTATGTGTTTATTCTGATTGATTAGAATTAATAGATGTATGTTCTATTTATATTGAGGTTTATAGTCTGAGTGGCTTATGGTCATCCAATTGTGACAGAGTGGTGTTGATGATTAAGATCATGTTCTGAATATATATATATATATATATATATATATATATATGATTAACGTGATGATTAAGTATTGTGTTATGATTGAATACGCTAATATTGGTGATCAAGGGACAAGGGGTTTTCATACTTCTAATGTTCTATATTAATTAATGATTTCCTGCACTCACCCTTGTTGTTGCTATTTTTTAGTAATCATTTACAGGACATCACAGATACTACGGAGGGAAGCACCAAGCGAACCAGGTAATGCCAAGAAAATAAGAAGAAGATTATGTAGTAAAAATAATGCCAATTATTGATTGTAATTATGTTAGCATCTTTATTGTGATATTTGATCATGATTGCGATGATTAATTATTTGATGGGTCATATAGTCAGGTTCTATTGTGTGTATATGTGTATGAATGGCATTGAGCCATCGTATGATTAGATTGATGATGATGCTATAATTGATGATGGGACTACATTGGATTGTTAATGATGCTAGTGAAGTAGGATAATGCATGTGATGTGAGGAAATAAGCTTTTTGAACCATCTGAAAAGGTGAAAAGGAGCTCAAACGGGATCCAGAATCCTTGGAGTATATCAATAAGACCCTAGGCATATTTATGATGTGTGTGTGAAGAAATTGGTATGTGCATTGCATTTGGGGTGGTTTAGTTAGCGAAGTTGCATAAAGTTGGGTTAAATGTATTTTGGTGCATGTCTTGCTCATATAAAGGAACTTTGAGTATGAACTGCACCAACAGGCCTGAAATAGAGGAAATATAGTGCCCATAAAGTTTCATGATAATCGGAGTTGAAACGGGCAAGTTAGGTGGGGCGAAAGTTGTCTTAGAGGCCAAATTATGCATAATTATGAAGAATATGATGTCTGGTAACTGATTACATAATTGATTACCAGAGGACCCAGGTAGCTTTTTGCGCAACATGCTTCCAGGTAATCGATTACCAGAGCCGTGTAATCGATTATAGGGTTTGTATAATTGATTACCAGGGTCCCCGAAGGGAGTTTTTAGACGTTTTGAATAACGTGACCCTTAGGTTCCTATTGTTTATTGTCTGGGAAGTCGAGAAGGTGAAAAATTTACTCTAATTTTTTCAGACCCCGGAATAAATTTTAGGAATTGTTAAGGGATGTTACAACAGGGAAATCGAGCTTGTAGAGATGATGACTGTAATGACTTCCATGACTTCGACGTTGACCGGAATTAGAGCAGGGAAGTCATTGGACACCGTGGCAGGATATTGATTATCACTTTCGTCGATGATGTGAATTTTTTTTATTTTTTAAAAAAACTGACACACGTGTTAACTATGTGGCATTGTTGAGGTAGCACAAACGTTAGTCACCTTAAAAGTTAATAGCAAAAATTTAACAGATCCTTGTTTTTAGTAAATCCTAAATTTTATATGGGCTAAAAGTCATCATCTTTTTGAAGGATTTTTTTTTCTAAATCCTAAACTTTAAGAGGGCTGAGAATGTATTTTAGCTTTAAGCAATATAAAAGTAAAATAGTTAAATTGGAATTTGTGTGGACTCACAATGAAATTAATAGAAATTTACATTATACAAAAGTTTTAATTACACATTTTTACTTTTGTAGTATTGTTTAAAATGTGTATAAGGATAACATAATTAGATAAACTGTTTGTTATTTTAACACTACTTATTTCTTTCCTCGTTTATCTTGCATCTTAATTTTAGTTATTAAGGAAAAAAAGTAATACTATTTCTATCCCTAAATATAAGACTCTTTTATCTAATTTACGCATATGAAGAATGTTAATTATTATTATTATTATTTAGTTATATTAGTATTGATATCATTACTATTTAATTATGTTATTATTATTATTATTTAGTTATATTAGTATTGTTATCATTATCATTTAATTATTATTATTATTATTATTATTATTATTTAATTATATTATTATTGTTATCACCAAAGGCTAAGGAAAATTCATTTGATCACTAAGGCAACTACAACTTCGTAACAAATAACACATTATAAATATTATTATTTTTGCATTTTTATTATTGTATTTGTTATTGTTGGTATTGTCAACCCCCGGTTACCCGGACCCAAATCCCAATGTAATCAAGTTAATTAATCAATAAAAATATGAGTAAATTTTTTGCGTTTAAAAGAAATCCAAACCCTTCCATATTACACCAAGATACGAATCATAGAAAACCGAAGATTGAGGTTTTAAGAATTTATAGACTGGATCGATAAATAAATCGCCCCATCGTGTATACAAAATAATCAAGTTTGTCGCGGAAAGAATATGTATAAGGGCATACGCCTAGTCCCATATATAAAGATATGAGAAAAGGCCCAAACAAAGAAAGAAATTGGAAAACAATTCTGGGCAGTTTGCTCAAGCGAAGCATAATTTGCTTTAGCGAAATCATACTCATTCGCTTGGGCTAATCAATTTCGCTTGAGTGAGAAAACCATGAGCATCAAACCCAACCACTTTGCTGAGCAAAAATTGTCCAGAACCAAATTCATAATTAATTTTCTTGAGTGAGACACCCCTCGCTTGAGCGAAAAAGAGACAAAATCCATTTCGGAGGAATTTGCTCGAGTGGGACCTTGTCTGCTTGAGCGAAAATGTGGTAAAATCAAATGCTTCAAGAAATCGCTCGAGCAAACCACACTCGTTTAAGCGAAATTGATCCAAAGACCACATATCTGATGCATACCCAACTGGCTTGAGCGAGAACCATCTCGCTTTAACGAAAACACCAGAACTCGCTTGAGCGACCAAGCCGCTTGAGCGAATTTAGGCCAGAAGCCTAAACACTGATACAGGGCCAATCTCGCATGAGCGAGATCCTATTTGCTTAAGCGAATTTATCAACAAATGCACTCTAACGTATGGAATTCAATTTACATGGCACCCATAAATGCATTATTCAAAGATTTAATCCCAACCATCACTTGGCATACATTTATATACTTAATTAAGACTTATTCCAACCAATCTCAAACTATGATAGTCTATATGCATTTTGGTCCAACCAAGCATGCCATTTCACAACATAGGCCTATTTGGCCAAAACCACTCATACACATGAATCACATATATATGTTGTGAGCTATGAATGACCCTTACTTAAGGTCTTAGCCTTTAAATGGAAATATGACCTATCCACATCCCACTATTCCTACAATTTAGCATTCCAATAAACATAATTTCATACTCATGCATTAAATATGGCCATAATCCATAATCAACATTATTCATTTATCATATGGGCCTGAAACCTAAAATAATACACTTGTCCACATACATTGTTAAGGTCACATCCAAAAATTAGTCATACAACACCAAAGCCTAATTTTCACAAATGACCCACAAAAGGAACAGTCTCTATCTAATTACATATTAAGCATATATTAACATCATATGTGTCATGACCGGGATCGTGACGGGATGGCCGACCCTTAAAAATAAAACGATTTTCGAAATCCTTTAGAAAAGAAAACAGGGAGTCGCCACCAATATTTTTTTAGGATAAAAATATCAAGAAAAACCTCTTTTGAAACACTGGTTATGAAAATGAAATTCTAAGTTCGGGAGTCGAATTACAGGTGAGGAAGGTATTAGCACCTCATAACTGTCTGTTATAAAACGGTTACCTCAAATTGATAGCACGCACTTCAAAATAGCCTAGAAATTATTTTTAACTTCTTTTAGGAAAAGAAACACACACAACGACAAAGCAGACACAAATAGACAAAGCAGACTGAACAGTGACAGTAAGAAATTTGACCAAACCGTGACAATAAGAAAGAAGAAAACAGTAACGATAACAGACTAAACAGTGACAGTAAAAAAAACAAATAATGACAGGAGAAGATTAAAACAGTAACAGTAAGAAATGACAAAGCAATGACAGTAAGAAACTCGACAAAACAACAACTATAAGAGAAAAGTAAAACAGAGTGAAAGTAAAGGTTAACAGGACGTCTCATCCAAATTAACCTTAATTTGTACATGAATTTAAAGATTAAAATAAAATTAATGAAATAAAAAAATAATGTTAATTAAAAAATATTATTTTTTAATAAAAGTATTAAAACACATGAGATTAACAAGACGTCGCGTCTAAATTAATCTCATTTTAAAGAAAATAATATTCTAATAAAAATATTAAAAAACACGAGATTAACAAGACGTTTCGTCTAAATTAACCTCATTTTAAAGAAAATATTATTTTAAATAAAGATATTAAAACAGGAGATTAACAAGACATCGCGTCTAAATTAACCTCATTTTAAAGAAAATATTATTTTAAATAAAAATATGAGATTAACAAGACGACGCGTCTAAAT
Source organism: Clitoria ternatea (assembly GCA_037962975.1). NCBI lineage: Eukaryota > Viridiplantae > Streptophyta > Magnoliopsida > Fabales > Fabaceae > Clitoria > Clitoria ternatea. The sequence goes on from CM075671.1 coordinate 56,232,602, forward strand.
TAACCTCATTTTAAAGAAAATATTATTTTAAATAAAAATATGAGATTCACAAGATGTCGCGTCTAAATTAACCTCCTCGCGACAATAAAATTTAAAATATTGACTATATAAAATTAATCAAAATAATAACAGAGACATAAAAATTAATAACGAGAAAGTGGGCCCGACAGGAATTGATTCCCGCTCCTACGTATTCTCAAATGTATTGAGAAATCAGGGTTACGTAGTTCTTTAAGGAAATTTTTTGAAAGAAAAATATTTAAATTGTTTTTGATTAATAAATTAATTTGGTTTTTAATAATAAAAGGAAGTTTATGAAGAAGGAAAAATACAAGGCGAAGTAATTCACACGTGCATAAACCTTCGAAGTCTTATATCGCAAATGTAGGCAAAAGTAATTCTGCATGACATTGCTTATAATAGGACATTTATTTTAAAAGGAAATATATACTTAATATTTTTTATTTTAAAATTTTATCAAAAACTAGTAAGCTAATTGAGCCTTGATTTTAGAAAAGAATGATTTAATTAAAAATATTATTTTTCGTAAAAAGATATGTTTTTGTTTTAAAACGACCTTATTTTTTAAAACTCATCAAAAACTGATTGTACCTTTATTTTAGAAAAGATATTTTAATTTTTTTATTATTCCTTTATAAGAGATATGTTTAGATTATAATCTGTTTTATTTTTAAGATTCATTAAAGAAACTATTTGTTATTATTTTAGAAAGGATACTTAGATTTTTTTTAAAAAAATTTGTATTTTGGATTTTATCACAAGGAAATATTTAACTCTATTATTTTTATTTTCTTCCTTTTAAAAGGATCATTTATTCATTCTAAAGGCTATTTAGATTATTTATTTATTTAATGAAAAAACTATTTTTTGGGTTTTGAGGAATAATAATAAAAATAAATGAAATGGGCCTTAAGGGCCCAAAACCAAAAAAAAATAAAAATAAGAGAAAAAGGAAGTTGTGAGATTGGGCCTCACTATTTGAGGCCTACAAAAGGTTCTAAACCTAAATTCTATACAAAGGAGGAAAAGAATAGAAAGAGAAGGAGACGGGGAGTGGGGCGGTAAAAAATAGAGGGGGGCGGAAGAGAGAGAGAAAAAGAGAGAGAGAGAGAGAGAGAGAGAGAGAGAGAGAAAGAGAGAGAGAAAGAGAGGAGAAGAGACTGAGAAAGGGAGAGCGGATCGGAGGGGGTCGATGGCGTTGCTAGCCGGTCCGAGCTTGATCGGCGTCTAGAGGGGGAAAGGATGAGGGAAACTAAGAGAGAGTGAGTGATAGAGGGGGAGAGGGAAAAGAGAGAGACACCGAGAGGGAGAAGGAGATCGGAGGAGGTCTAGGCGGAGCTCGGGCTCATCGGAGTTCTGGGCGGTCAGACTGGAGCTCAGACAGATGCGAGGGTGCAGGTCGGTGTCGTGGCGAGGAAGATGACTGGTTCAGTGGGGTCGACGCAGTGGCGATCGGGGGGTGGTGGCCGGCGGCAGAGGGCCTTTCTTCCTCCTTTTTTTGCTGTTATTGTTTTGATGGTTGTTGTTTAGCTATTATGTTTTTATTTTTTGACTAGTAGTGATTGGTAGTTGGTGAATGGGATGGTAAAGATGAGATGTTGTTGGATGATTGCTTTTTTTTTGAGTTAATGAGATGAAGGAATAGGATTGGTTTGTTCTCTGTTTTTTTCATTTTTTTGGTTTGATGAAGGATTGGTTTGGTTTTGTTGTTGTTATTGTTTTTGATGGTTGATTGGTGAAGAAGATGAGAAAGTTGAAGATGAGATGAAAGGTTTGTCTATTTTTATTTTTGACTTATGGTCTGATGGTGAGGATGATCTTTTGGCATGAAGGTGTTTTTGATTTTATGGTTGGTGTTCCCTTTTCTGTGGTTAAGGAGGATCCTGATAAAAAATGATGAAGATGATTATTGTGGTTGATGAGTTGAAGTTGCTGGTGGGGAACTAGATTCGGATTCTGGACTGGTTTCCCAGAATGGTAGGGAAGAAAGAAAAGAAAAAAATATTATTTAATTTTTAATAATTAAAAAATAAGAATAAAGAAATATGGTGTTTACAATATGCTATACAAAACAATTGTTTTCTGGCCAAGGCATTCCTATACCATTAATTTACCTTCTTCCACCAAAACATATATTTCTAAAATGACACATCTTACCCCATGCATATCCTCCATCACAATGCTGAAAATATACAACATGGGAGAGTGAGTTATACATTCCAAGTGATGAATATGAATACATTTGTGATTATGTGTATATGCATCTCAATAACATGTATACTTTGTGTTAAATCATCAATTATCATCATAATTTTATCATTTCAAGTACATACACATATATCATGTTTATCAATCAAACTCATAGCAAAGTATATACACAAACACATCATTGCCCTTCACCATATTGGGCTAACACAGATATCATCATCCATATACAAGGTCATTTCTTTGTATTCATATTTTATATGTTGTCTTTAGGTATTCTTTCACCCATTTCAACCATCAATCACAACTCGTCATATTTTGGCATATCTCCATGCTATATGCAAATGCTTTTAGGCTAATGCACATGCACAACGGGATTAATATCAATTTCGGATTTGACTATGGGAATATAAAACACCAATTTATGGGTTCAAGCATGAATACGTAACCATGCCCCTACTGCAATAGTAAAATGTGTACACTTATCTTAATATTTGTATGCATAACACCATATTTTACTGGTACTAAACCGCATCGGCCATCTTGCAACACCGGTCCTTTTCACCATGACTACGGTCAATAACCGAAACAACATAAAGGAGTTATGGGCCAACCATGAATTATACCATGGCAGCTGTGATCCAAAGGACCACCAGGAATCCTTGCTCATTAAAGAGCCACCCACACCGGGTCAACCACATGCAGCTCCCGTAGCTAAGCATGGGCAGCTTTGTGACTTACACACTGAGTCACTAGGGTAATATCAACAATGCTCATGCATGTTATTCAAGTGGCCTCAATACTCAAGAGGGGGGGTGAATTGAGTGTTTTAAAAACTTTGACTTGGAATGCTTTTGAACTTGGTTCTTTATGCAACTTTGATGGGTAAATGGAAATGAATAAGCAACAATAGAATATCACACAAAAATTGCTTTGATTAGAGAAAACGAACTTTTAGAACAAGTGATACTTAACTAAGAAATAAGAATTAATGAAGAATAAGGACTTAGTAATTTTATCAAACAGTTAGCGTACAAAGGATAAGAAACTACTAGAAAGCACAATTGACACAAGCAATTAACCAAGGCAATATAACAAACAGTTTGCATGCACAATTAAGAGAGGAGTTAAAGGTTAGAGAGAATGCAAACCAAATTTAACGAGTTCCACCAACCCGGTGTACGTCTCGCCTTCAAGCAACCCACTTGAAGGATTTCACTATTGAAGATTTGAGATACAAACTTTGAGCAATTGTCTCCTAGTGTCCCACACTCAAGAACCCAATTCTCACAAGTAAAGGGTAACCCACCCAATCTCACAATCTCTCAATATCCCAAAGGTTGAACCCTAACCTTTGTAACCACTCAACCTAGAATGAACTTTGGTGTTTGGTGTTTGTGTTTACAAGTAATATACTCTCTCAATAGAGTGGATAAGCAGGTGAAGAGCTCACACAAATTCTAACTCTCAACAAGAGAGGATATACAAGTTCTAAGCTCAAGGATTCAGAATATACAAAGAAAATGAACTCACTAAGCACAAATGTAAGTAAAGATTGATTGCCTCTTGTTGTGTGTCTTGTGCTTGAGTTAGGGATCCTTTTATAGAGCCTTGAAGGTCCTCCTAGCTGTTGCATAATGAGTTCCAGGTTGTCCCTTCGTGTAGTGGATGTTTGGATCTATATTTCCCATTAAAAAGTGTCTTTTTAATGGTGTTTCCCACTACTTGAATCGATTCATGCGTATACGAATCGATTCATAACATTCTGTTTTGGGCATTTTGAATTTCAAACACGTGTGAATCGATTCATGCTAAGTGTGAATCGATTCATGGTTTGTTGTTTTGTGTTTTTGGGACTTCCAGGCCTTTGAATTGATTCATGCATTGCATGAATCGATTCATGCTTTGTTGTTTGTTGTTTTTCCATGCTTTTTGATGCTTCCTTGATTCATTTTGCTTCATGGTTCCTTTCCTTTATCTTCATGCATTGCTCTCTTGATTATTTGATCATTTGAGAGGATATCCTTCATGGTTTCTTGATCTTGTCTTTGGGTTTTATATTTTCTTTGTGAGTATTTTTGTTCTTTGAACTTGTTTTTGATGTTGTGAAGCCTTTCTGGTTCATGTGCATTTGTCATTATCAAAATCTGTTTACAACATGCAAATACATTCTCCCCCTTTTTGATGATGATAACTAATGGACATCTCTTGGGGTGTTAGTATCAATAATCAATATTCATGTAGCAATGAGAAAGAGGATAACTTGTAAACAGAATATGTAGAATGTGTCGCCCCCTTTGTTTTTCAATTTGATATTTATATAGTCATACATTACTTTTATTACTTTTCCCTTTAGAAAGGTATTCAATATCTAATATCTCTCCCCCTTTGTCATTATCAAAAACAATGAAAGCTCTAGGAAAGAAAAGGAAATAACCATTCCATAATTAAAGAGTAATAGCCAGCAACCGCAATCATGAGAATGAATAACAAAGTGCTAAAAATTTAACCATAACAATGAGAAAAAGCCTCAGAAGGGCAATAGAGTCTAAACACAAAGCATCACAATGTCAAGCAAAATATAGTAAAGAAGGCCAACTAAGGCTGATGGAATTAGAGGCTAAAGATTTGGGTAGCAAGTTCTGTGTAGCGTTCCTCCATATTTGCTTCGAGTTTATCAATCCTGGTGTTGATATTGGCTTCTATAGAATCAAGACGTCGATCTATATGAGCAGTGACTCGTGTAAACAAGTCATCAGGAGGTGCAGCAGGTGCAGGAGGAGGAGGAGGAGCATCAGCATCTTCTTCATTAGCAGCTAGGTGTGGGCGGCGAAGAATTTCCCATATTCCAAACCTTTAAATGATTCCCATTTTGTTGAGATAGGTTTTGCCGAGTAGTCCTTTACTTCCAATGGATTCTTTGACTTCATTGTTGAGATTTCCTTGAAGTGACGAAGAAGTTTAGTCACGAAAATGGCATATGGGAGGCGAGTGAGATTCCTTGCTTCAAGCATGTGATGTCTTATCATATTTATCCAGTTGATTTCTTTGTTGTTTATAATTGCCCATATGAGAAGAATTTGAGTTTCACTGACTCTTGCATTGTTGCTTCCTAATGGTAGAAGGATCTTCACAACGAAGTAATGAAGCAGGCGATGGTCAACTCGAAGTGTGCCAATAGTGCTTGTGGTGAAAGAGGGAAGATTGAAGAATGTTCTTGCTTCAAGTGGGTTAAAGTTCCACGATAGAGATGGTTTTTTGCCAAAGAAGTGGCCATTGTTAATGGGAAGCTTGCCAACTTGATTCATGACTTCATCATCAAGAACCATGGTGACACCTTTCACTTTGGCATAGTATCGAGCATCTTGTAGGCGCAAAATAGAATAGAAAGCCTAGATCAATTCAAGATAAATGTAGGTGGACTCAAGTGTAAGAAATCCAATAAGTTGTTGTTGATTGAGAATATCAAGTAGAGGGAGGTTGGAAGATTCAAAGTAAGGAAGATCTAACCAGTGTGAAGGAATGAGAAGTTTTTCAGAAAAAGTCTCCGAGTAAGTTTCCAATTCGTTTTGGGTGGAGAAAAGTCTGATAAGATCTGAATGTTGAGGCACGGAGGACCCTACAATGTTGGCCTTTTGTTTCTTCCTTGGATAGGATGAAGAGGCCATGAGATTAGAGTGGGTTAGGGAAGATGAATTTTAGAGAGAGGGGGTTTTTAGAGAGAAGAAGGAGAAAAGAAGTTGAGGGATTTGAAGGAATTTGAAAAACTGACCCAAAACTGTCACATTTAAGCAAGTTTTCACGCATGAATCGATTTGGGGGTACGCATGAATTGATTCAAAACTTGCTGTTTTGAAGGATTTCTGGTTCCAGGGGTATGAATCGGTTCACCAATTCATGTGAATCGATTCAAGACTTGTTGTCTTGAAAATTTTTGAGTTTCATGGGCATGAATCGATTCATTTGCTATAGGTAACATATTTGGTCATTGAAATCATTAATTTGAGACTCCCTTTACCTTCTTATTCAACCAAACACTTATGAACATCATAATCCAACCAATTGACCAAATCAAGACTAATCTAATGAATCATTCATCCTCAAGAGTCATAAACTTCATAATGCATTCAACCTACATCAAAAATCATCTTCCTAGCAATATATTAATTATCAATCAATCACACTGTAAATCATTCAATATTCAAACATAATTGGAAATATCTAGGATTCCTGATTCTCTTCTAATATGTATAACTTAATCCTTTGCAAGGGGTTTTGTGAAGATATCCGCTAATTGCTTAGAAGTTTCAACATATTCCAGCATGCAATCACCCTTTAATACATGATCTCTAATAAATGATGTCTTATCTCTATATGCTTAGTCCTTGAATGCATGACAGGATTCTTTGAAATATTAATGGCACTAGTATTGTTACATTTAAGAGGCACATGATCTAATATAACACCAAAGTCAAGAAGTTGTTGCCTCATCCAAAGGATTTGAGCACAACAACTTCCAGCTGCAACATATTCTGCCTCAGCTGTTGGTAAAGCAACACTTACTTGTTTCTTGCTATGCCAAGAAACAAACCAAGAAAATGACATGTTCTAGAAGTGCTTTTCCTATCAAGTTTACATCCAACAAAATCAGCATCAAAATATCCTATAAGAGTACATTTAACACCTTTAGGATACCAAAGACCTACATTTAGAGTTCTAACAAGATATTTCATTATTCATTTTACAGCAGTGAGGTGTGATTCTTTTAGACATGCTTGATATCTAGCACATATGCAAATGACAAACATTATGTCCGGTCTACTTGCAATAAGATAGAGTAAAGATCCAATCATACCTCGATATTTGGTAATTTCTACATCTTTACCTTTCTCATCTTTGTCCAAGTAGCAAGATGTGCTCATAGGAGTGGCAATTTCATTTGCCTTGTCCATATTGAATTTCCTAAGCAACTCCTTGTAGTATTTGGATTGACTAATGAATGTACCTTCTTTTGTTTGCTTAATTTGTAGTCCAAGGAAGAATGTAAGTTCTTCCATCATGGACATCTCAAATTCATCCTGCATTAACTTAGCAAACTCCTTGCAAAGTATCTCATTAGTAGCACCAAATATAATATCATCTACATATACTTAGACCAATAGTATGTCATTCTTTTTATGCTTGATGAATAGTGTTGTGTCAACCTTTCCTCTTTTAAAATTGTTTTCTAAAAGGAATTTGCTCAATCTTTCATACCAAGCTCTTGGAGCTTGTTTTAAACCATATAAAGCTTTTCTTAGTTTGGAAACATGATTTAGAAATTGATAGTTTTTAAAACCTGGAGGTTGATCAACATATACTTCTTCTTGAATGTATCCATTCAAGAAAGCACTCTTGACATCCATTTGGTACAATTTGAAATCTCTACTACATGTAAAGGCTAACAATAGTCTAATAGCTTCTAACCTAGTTACGGGAGCATACATTTCTTCATAATCAATACCTTCTTCTTGATTATAACTTTTGGCAACTAATCTAGCTTTGTTTCTAGTTATTACTCCATGTTCATCTAACTTATTCCTAAATACCCATTTAGTTCATATTATTTAGTGATCAATGGGTCTTGGCACTAGCTCCCAAACTTCATTTCTTTCGAATTGGTTTAATTCCTCTTGCATGGCCAACATCCAATGTTCATCAACAATAGCTTCATTAATGGTTTTAGGTTCAATTTATGAAACAAAAGCTAAGTGATTGCAAGTATTAAAAGAGCGTCGAGTACTTACACCTTTTGTGATATCACCTATGATGTTATCCAATGGATGGTTCTTCACGGTGATCCATTCCTTGTGTGAAGTTTCCTCATTTTGAGTTATATTTTCATCCTCTTTGATTTCTTCTTTATTGTCCAAGCTCATTTCTTGGAATGTATCTACAAGATCATCAACATCTTTCTTTCTCGGGGAGTTATGACTATTTTCATCAAATTTCATATGTATTGACTCCTCAATAGTATTTGTTTGTTTGTTAAAGACTCGATAAAATTTACTAGATGATGAATATCCAAGAAAGATTGCCTCATCAGCTTTTGCGTCAAACTTTCCTAGATTATTCTTTCCATTGTTAAGCACAAAGCATTTGCATCCAAATATATGAAAATAAAAGATGTTGGGTTTTCTTCCTTTGTAAAGTTCATAGGGAGTTTTCTTTAGAATAGGGCTAATCAAGCATCTATTCATAACGTGACAAGCAGTATTTACCGCATCGGCCCAAAAATATTTTGCAATTTTATTTTCATTTAACATGGTTCTTGCAAGCTCCACTAAGGATCTATTTTTCCTTTCAACTACTCCATTTTGTTGTGGAGTTCTAAGAGCTGAAAAATTATGACCAATACCATGTTTTTCGCAAAATTTTTCAAATAAATGATTTTCAAATTCTCCTCCATGATCGGTTCTTATGGATACAATCTTTGAGTTTTGTTCATTTTGGATAACCTTGGCTAGTCTCTTGAATGCATGATATGCTTCATCCTTATGAGCAAGAAACAAGGTCCATGTATATCTTGAATAGTCATCTACAATTACTAGACCATAGTAATTGCCACTAAAGCTTTTGATTTTAGAAGGTCCAAATAAGTCCATGTGCAAAAGTTGTAAAGGCCTTTGAGTAGAAATAATGTTTTTAGCTTGAAAAGATGCCTTTACTTGTTTTCCCTTTTGACATGCATCAAAAAATTTGCTTTCAAATTTAAGCTTTGGCAAACCAATTACTAGTTCTTTAGAAACAAGTTTGTTTAAATGGTCTATGTGTATATGAGCTATCCTTCTATGCCATAGCCATGATTCATTCTCTTTAGTCATGAAGCATTACTCATCATTTGAGGACAAACTATCAATATCAATCATGTAAATGTTATCAATTCTTTGACCAACAAACTTAACTTCCTTGTTCAGCTTATTCTCAATTATGCAACAATTAGATTCAAATAATACTCTATATCCTTTATCACATAATTGACTAATGCTAAGTAAGTTATGTTTAAGTCCCTCAACATATAGAACATCATTTATAGACGTGGAAGAAGTTTTACCAACATTTCTGATTCCTAGTATTCTTCCCTTTGTGTTATCTCCATATGTGACGCTTCCTTTTCTTTTGGGAGTAAATGTTATGAATTTGCTCATATCTCCCGTCATGTGTTTTGAACACCAACTATCTAAGTACCAGTGGGTGTTGCTTGCCTTGAAGCATACCTACAAAACAAAATTAGTTTAGAGAACTTGGTACCCATTTTATGTTGGGTCCTTTTTGGTTAGCTTGTGGTAATGTTCCTTTAGGAACCCACACCTTTCTTACCATTTTTGGTCCAAGCTTTCTAATTTGGCAATCTAAAGCATTATGTCCTTTAGCACCACAATGATTGCATTTAGTGAATGGTGATGAAGATTTTCTAGGTGGTACAAAGAAGTTTTTGTAATGCTTTTCCTTTTTGGTAGAAGTATATCCTAATCCCGTTTTGTCAAGCATGCATCTTTGATTTCCAAGTAATACATTCAAATTGTCTCTACCATTAGTAAACTTCTCTAAGGTTTTATTTAAGTCTAAGACCTTAGTTTCTAAGATATCACATTTCTTTACAAAATCACAAGGTTTGTTCTTGGAGCATGCTTGACCATTTACTAGTTCTTTTTTCAAACATTCATTTTCTTTGCCAAGTTCTACAAGATGCATTTCAAGAGTATCAATGGTTTTCCTAGACAATTTATATTTGTTTGAAATTTTAATAAATTTTTATATAATTCCTCAAATGCATCTAATAATTCCTCCTTATCTAAGTTAAAAAGATTTACCTCATCATTTTCTTCTTGATGATTTGTCATCATGCAAATATTTGCTTCTTCATTCTTCGATTCTTCGGAGCTACTTACATCATTTTCATCCCAAGCGATATAAGCTCTTCTTCTTCCTCTTTTCTCTTTGTGTTTCTTTTTGAGGTTTGGACAATCCACCTTGAAGTGCCCTTCCTTGCCACATTTAAAACAGTTTGGTGAGGAAGAGGTTTCATTAGAGATTGGTTTCTTACCATGGGATTTGAAGTTCTTTTGGAATCGTTTGTTCCTCATGAATTTCCTAAAATGCTTCATAAACAATCCAAATTCTTCTTCTTCATCAAGCTCACTACCGGATTCTTCTTCATTGCTAGAAGTGGCCTTGAGAGCTAGACCTTTCTTCTTGGAGGATTTTTCTTCTTCCTCTGCTTGTTTCAAGTCTTTCAACTCTTGCTCTTGTTCTTGGAGTTTGCCAACAAAGTGGTAAGAGGCATATCATTTATATTGGGAGATTGCTTGGTGGCGGTGATGAGAGGTTGCCATTCTCTGCTAAGACTTTTTAACACTTTGTGAACAAGTTCTTTGTTAGTATAAGTCTTGCCAAGAGTAATAAGGTGATCAATAATGAGAGTAAACCTCTTTTGCATATCTACAATAGTTTCTCTAGAATTTAATCTAAAGCTCTCATATTGACTAGTTAAGGTACTAATCTTAGAGTCTTTGACATCACTCGTACATTCATGGGTCACTTGTAAAGTATCCCACATCTCCTTGGTGGATTTACAAGTTACTATTCTAAAAAATTCATCTGGACCTAAGGCTAGAGTAATAAGGTTCTTGGCTTTATAATTATACTGTACTTTCTTTTCCTTATCACTAGCCCATTCATCCATGGGTTTTTCTATTTGTTTACCATCAACAATGTGCATAGGTATAAAGGGACCATTTTCAATAGCATTCCAAACCCTTAGATCAATTCATTGAAAAAAAAATTTCATTCTTTCTTTCCAAAAAGCATAACCTTCCCCATTAAAACCGGGAGGTCGATTTGTAGCACCACCCTCGGGAAACATGTTAGAAGTAAAGGCCATTTATCTCTTGAAGCTGTTAAGCTTGATCTATCAAGAGTCAAGCTCTGATACCACTTGTTATTCAAGTGACCTCAATACTCAAGAGGGGGGGTGAATTGAGTGTTTTAAAAACTTTGACTTGGAATGCTTTTGAACTTGGTTCTTTATGCAACTTTGATGGGTAAATGGAAATAAACAAGCAACAATAGAATATCACACACAAATTGCTTTGATTAGAGAAAATGAACTTTTAGAACAAGTGATACTTAACTGAGAAATAAGAATTAATGAAGAATAAGGACTCAGTAATTTTATCAAATAGTTGGCGTGCAAAGGATAAGAAACTACTAGAAAGCATAATTGACACAAGCAATTAACCAAGGCAATATAACAAATAGTTTGCATGCACAATTAAGAGAGGAGTTGAAAGTTAGAGAGAATGCAAACCAAATTTAACGAGTTCCACCAACCCGGCTTACGTCTCGCCTTCAAGCAACCCACTTGAAGGATTTCACTATTAAAGATTTTAGATACAAACTTTGAGCAATTGTCTCCTAGTGTCCCACACTCAAGAACCCAATTCTCACAAGTAAAGGGTAACCCACCCAATCTCACAATCTCTCAATATCCCAAAGGTTGAACCCCAACCTTTGTAACCACTCAACCTAGAGTGAACTTTGGTGTTTGGTGTTTGTGTTTACAAGCAATATACTCTCTCAATAGAGTGGATAAGCAGGTGAAGAGCTCACACAAATTCTAACTCTCAACAAGAGAGGATATACAAGTTCTAAGCTCAAGGATTCAGAATATACAAAGAAAATAAACTCACTAAGCACAAATGTAAGTAAAGATTGATTGCCTCTTGTTGTGTGTCATGTGCTTGAGTTGGGGATCCTTTTATAGAGCCTTGAAGGTCCTCCTAGCCGTTGCATAATGAGTTCTAGGTTGTCCCTTCGTGTAGTGGATGTTTGGATCTACATTTCCCACTAAAAAGTGTATTTTTAATGGTGTTTCCCACTACTTGAATCGATTCACGCGTATACAAATCGATTCATAACATTCTGTTTTGGGCATTTTGAATTTCAAACACGTGTGAATCGATTCATGCTAAGTGTGAATCGATTCATGGTTTGCTGTTTTGTGTTTTTGGGACTTCCAGGCCTTTGAATTGATTCATGCATTGCATAAATCGATTCATGCTTTACTGTTTATTATTTTTCCATGCTTTTTGATGCTTCCTTGATTCATTTTGCTTCATGGTTCCTTTCCTTTATCTTCATGCATTGCTCTCTTGATTATTTGATCATTTGAGAGCATATCCTTCATGGTTTCTTGATCTTGTCTTTGGGTTTTATATTTTCTTTGTGAGTATTTTTGTTCTTTGCACTTGTTTTTGATGTTGTGAAGCCTTTCTGGTTCATGTGCATTTGTCATTATCAAAATCTGTTTACAACATGCAAATACAATGCACAGAGCCGCCCTCCTACTCGGCCAACCGGAGAAACCCCTAACATTTCCTTACCCGTAGCTATGCAATATGCCATGGATGCAATGCAAATGCAAATCATATGCATTCTCACACTATGCATCCTATCATGCCACTCATCAATCATCACCATCACCAATATCACCATAAAATTCTTAGTGGATTTTATTATTATTGGTTATTGCCATTGTTTCAAGTTTTTAATGTGGCATCCACAATATTTTCTATCAACAGAATTTCATCTCATACATACAAGTCTATACTGGCATCAACCACAATGACATTACAATCATTAATAACATTTATCAATCTTTCATCAATATTCAAGGTATGCTCAACACCCATATTCATGCTCATTCAACATCAACAATCATCATTCAATATTTATTGTGAAAACTGTAACATCCCAGATTTTTAAATAATTATAAAATTCAGATTAAGGTTATGGATTGATGGGATTAATGGTTAATTATTGGATTAATTGCTAATTGGGCAAATTATTGAGTGATAATAATTTTAATAATAATAATAATATATGCCTTTGGTGGTTAATGGGCCGGTTCTCTCCTTCTCCCTCTTCCTTGGTCCACGTGGAGTGTATTAAATGCTGGAGGGGGGTAATGATTAAAAAGGACTAGCATTAAATGCAGATGGAATTGCATTAATGAGGATGGAATATTGATTGAAATGGGAGCAGACGCTGGCTGCATGGAGATAAGTCTTCAGCTTCATGTTTTCTCTCCTCATCCTCTCCATTTTGCTTGGTGTATATTCTTATGAGTGAGAGAAATACTCTCCCTTCTCTTTAAAAACTCTCTGGAGACTCTTCTTCTCCTTCGTCTCCTTCATCTTCTTCTTCCTCCACTCAACGCTGTGTTGAGCCCGAGTGGAGCTGCATGGTGATGGTGAACAGCGTGGCTGTGTGTAACCATGTGGGGCAGCATGGTGCTGTGTTTTGGAGGTTGGTTCCTCCTCTTCTTCCTCCTGTTGATAGGGCTGTTTGTGGCTCGGTTGGGAGCCTGCAGCTGCGTGTGGGTGCCTCGGTTGTGGAAGTGGTCCACTGGATGAGGCAGTGCTGTTGCGAAGAAGAAGGCCTAGATGTGTGCATGGAAGCTTGGTTGTCCTCCATGATGGTGAGGATGGTGCTGTACCTGGAGGTCTCTCCACTGACTGGGTGGCAGAGCAGAGTGGAGCTTGTAGTGTGATGGCTTGAAGGCTTGAGTGGAGCGGAGTTTAGGACCTCTACTGGGCCGAGTGAGGTCTGTGGTGCCTTGGAAGCTTAGCATGGTGTGCTTGGTAGCTGATCTGCTTCGAGAGGAAGCAATGGCTGGTTCTCCAAGGCTGAGAACGTGTGCTGGGACGACTAGGAGCCATGTTGGCTCTTCCCACGATTGGAATACCGAGCAGAATGCTGCTGTGGCTGGGCCGAGTGGCCATGTGACTTCTGGAACGTCATTCCAGGTAAGGGGAGCTATTGCATCTTAAGTGTATAGTTTATGGACGGACTTCCAGGTGACTTTATTGCATTGTGTTATGTTTTGTTGGATGTTGTATGTTGTTAAGTTGAACCCGGATTGTTATTTGTTATTTAAATGGTGCATGATTATCCGTCCAAGAAATGCATGATGATATTGTGATGATGATTATATTATGATGCTTGAGATGCATGTATGTTGATGCTGAGTGCATGTGTGATCCTCTATTTGTCCCTGGATGTGTTGTACATTTGAATGCATGTGAGTGTTATCGATGTATATGCGTATGCTGAATGCATGAATGGGGACTGTTATGATGAATGTCGAGTAGGCTTTATAGAGGAAAGCATGAAATGCTTACTGTAAAGGATAAATCCGAGTAAATATAGGATAATCCGAGTGAATGGCATAGTGATTGCCGAGTGAATGGCATAGTGATTGCCGAGTGAATGGTATGGTGATTACTGAGTGGATGGCATAGGATTACCGAGTGAATATGGTATAAGCCGAGTCATCTGGCTGTTGTTGAATTACCGAATGTATAATGTGAGAACGCAGATTTTCGAGTGGGCAATCGAATGAATATGAGTTGAATTTATATGCATACGTGTTATTGTGTTACTGAATATGAACACCTTGCGGGGTGCCACGAGGGTTTTATCCTGAGTGAAGAGGACATGGTCCTAATGTTGATTGTGATGAAAGACCTCGGGTTGGACTCGGGGCAGTGCCTGGGGCACTAAGCGTGAAATGAGACGCTTGATGAAATACCGAGTGCATTGGCATTGAACGCCGAGTGAATGAAACCGTATGCATCCGATTCGCCACTGGAATGCGTTGAAATTCTATACCGATCGGCAATCAGATGATAATATGTGATGAATACATTTAAGTCCTGGAGCTGGGCTCGGACAGACTCCTTGAGCATGGCTCGGAGTGTGATTATTGTGGATATAGTATTGGGGTAGACTTGAGGTGAAATCCGATTGAGGGATTATATTATTGATGAGGATGTAGGCTTTATAGCCGAGTGAAATGGGTGAATCCTGATCGGAAGATGTTTGTGATTGCTCATATGGAATGGCAGTATATGTTGATTGATTGATGATGTCTATATATAATTGTATTATGGATTCCATGATTAATCCGAGCCAATATCTGTCATTTAATATGTAATGCTCACCCCTACACCATTTTTCAGTGTTTGCAGGTCGATTTGAAATGTTATGATGGCCTTAAACCCGAGTGATGGGTATTCATGATGAGGCTGTATGAATGATGTAATGTTCCGAGTACATTTGATGTACTAAAGCCTTGGCCGGCTCATATAACTCGTTGTATAATGAATACAAGATTATATTGGAATCTGAGTTATAGAATCCGAGTGTATGCCTATACTATATATGTGTTTTTACATGGGCTGTATGTATTGGACGGCTAGGACTTGATGTTGAATGAATAATGACAAGATGATTGAATAACCCGAGTGCATGTTAATATATATATATATATATATATATATATATATATACTTCGAGTGATGGTATTATATGCATACCGACTGAATGTGTTGGTGAATGGAAAGTATAAAGCTAATACGTATCCAAGTGTATGCGTATATATATACATATATGTTTTGTTGATAACATGGTTATGAATCGGTGGAAGTGTATTGCTGTAGTGGTAGTCGGACTTGGAATTAGAGAATATATATATATAAGTGATTTATGTTGATTTGATGCTTCATACTGACTCAGAAACGATGTTGTATGAATATCACTAAGTTGATGAATCCTGAGTGGAATATATGTGGCTTAGTTGCTTTTCCGAGTGAGTCTTATGTATGGGACTCCATATCCGAGTGTAACTCATGTGTGAGCCTCTTTCTGTGTGTTAATGGCTCTTGTGGATTCTGAGTGAAGTATATATGGTGAACCCCGAGTGGGGAATGATTCGAGTAATCCGAGTGGAAATCCGAGTGATCCTCTTCCGAGAGGAGAGTTGTTGTAATGACTCAGGTTGATTATATTCTAAGTGTATGAATTATGAATGTATCCCGAGTGAATATGGTTACCTATTCCGAGTGAATAGGGTAATATATGGTCTGAGTGTGTAAGTGTGGAATGAGTCCGAGTGAACTACTTGGGTAATTCCTCTTGGTGTTGACGAGTTTGGATCATTCCGAGTGGAATTGATTGTGTAGACTATTTCTGAGTAATGAATGATTAAGGTATTACCCGAGTGAGAATAGGCATGAATGCCGAGTATGTGGCCGAATGAGTATTGGTCGGCAATGATATTAGTTACCGAGTGGAATACCACTCTGATGATGAGTTGGTTATGAATGATTAAACCGAGTGATTTATGGCTGAGAGGAAGCCTATATGTACTCTCTGAGTAAGGGAGTTCTGTTATGCCGAGTGCTAATGGTTGATGTTTTGTGAGTGACTCGAGGTTGAATTACACCGAGTGGTGTTTGGCTGGGAGATAACCCGAGTGAGGAAGTTTTATGGAATCCGAGTGGGATTACCCTCATTTCCCGAGTGGATCTTTATGTTGACTCTGTGGATAAAAATTGAGAGACTAAGTTATGGGTTGCCGAGTGAGGCAATTGTTGGGGTAGTTCCCGAGTGTTTGGAATTTCCCTATACCGAGTGGACTAAGTCATTACCGAGTAAATGGATGTCTTGATACCGAGTGGTGGATATGCCGAGTATGGCTTCTCGCTTCAGCGAATGAAGGCTTCGCTCCAGCGAGTGTGTGTTGTTGGAAGGCTTGCGGTCGGTTTTGCTTAAGCGAATGGTGGTTCGCCCGAGCGAGTTGCGCGGTCTCGCTCAAGCGGAGTCGGATCTCGCTTGAGCGAGTGGGCGCTGTATTGTGGGCTTCGCTCAGGCGCTGTTGTTCTCCCGCTGACTGCCTTTCTTGGTCGGCTTTTCATTGCCTTTGCCTTCCTTTCTCTTTCTTTATTTAATCGGACTTGGTTCTTCTTGGTCATTGGACCTGGCTCTCATATCTTCATATATGGGAGTGGCTTCTAATTATTGATCCAGGTATTTTCTAATTAATTGGCCCGGTTCTTCATGATTAATTTGGGAAAAAAATTTCCCCTGTCCCGGGTTTGTTCCCTGTCTGTTTCTTCTTGGCCATGGGGCCAGCTCTCTTATCTTCATATAAGGGAGTGTTTTTATTATAGATCCAGGTTATTTTGTAATTAATTCGAGAAAATTTTTCCCTATCAATAAGGGTGTTACAAAAACAATTTTATTCTTAATATTTCAAGGCACAACTTTTGCTAAACAAAAACATCACCACCAAGCATGCCATCAATATTCCAAATACACACCACACATTGCCAAGCATAATTGACATCACAAAGTTTGACATCTCAATTTATCAACACAACATAAGCAAGGCAAACATGTGTATTGTCACATACGACAATCAACCAATACTCAATTCATACATTTAGAATATAAAACTCCTTTCCTACCTTAAGAGAAGTAATCCGAGCAATTTGACATTTCGGCCTCATCGTTCGGAATAGATCCTACACCATATGGTATAACACAACATTATTTTCTATTCAAGGTCATCAAGATTTACATATTCTAAATTCAATACTTGGTGCTTATGTCATTATCATTACCAACCCATTTTCCTTTTCATTTATTTCACCATAACCACCTTGGGTTTGGTGTTTTTGTTTATCATTATGCATTTAAAGTCATACCCATTGATGGGTTCACATATTGATGACTATTAACCTTCATTAATGGCCACCCACCATCATTAATATCATCTCTCATTAGTAACAAATATTCTTCAACACATTTAATGACATCCACACTCTCAATATCATATATTTCCTCTAAAAATCAATTTTCAAACTAACATTTAATGTTTTCCCCAATTTCTATAGTTAGGATTTCACCAAAAACCCAATAACCATTATAAATAATCATCATCTCCCACCATATTTTTGTCTACCACAATAAATGTTCTTAAAAGCTTGCATTTAAATCACCCCACCTCAGGGTTTTCCACATTTAATGACTCTCTCCAACAACCCACATGCATTAAACACTCCCCTAACCACCAAACATAACCTAGGGCATAAACCCATTAAAAATGGAGAGAAACTTACCTCAAGCCAAGAAAATGGGGGGACACCAATAGGAGAGAGAGGGAGTTTCAAATCACTATAGTCTCCTTCAAGCTTGTAGAAAATGAAAATAGAGGAAGGAGAATAATTATTATTTTTATTTTATAAAAGGAAGATTTATCTTTCCAATTATACTCTTTTTTAAAGTCAAACTTCACAATCCTATATTAATTATATAAGTTTGAAAGCATCAAATTTTCAAGGATAAATTAGGAAAAAGTATACAATAAATGCTTTTAAATTTTTTTAGGAACTTATAAAAAGTAACAACTTTTTTGTTTCGAGAACTTATAAAAGGTAACGGAGAGAGAATATCACAACTTTTTATTTAAATAAGATACATGCCTCATTTTCATGAAGTAATATAGGTGTTCTTTTAGTCCCTAAAAAATAAATATTCATATAAGAAATGTTCAATATGACATATATTTTTACATTCGTGGGTTTAAGAGTCGAGAAAAAAGATTCTCATGTTTCATAAAATGAAATTATCTCCTGAAAATAAAAGATTATTATGAATATTAACAAATTTTTTAACTTTTATTCCTTCATGTTACACTAGAATAAAACATTCTGTTGGGTTTTTCCTTAAAATTAGTCTGTCTATTTTTTAGGAAGTTTCAGTCTGTTTTTTAGGAAGTTTAGCTAATAAATTCCATTTCTTTAGGAACACTTAGCTAGTTGATTTATTCAAAGTAGTTAGAGTAATGGACTCTATTTTTCTCTCCTTTCTGTTATATTGTAAGACTTTATAAAGCCATTTTCTTCATTCAATAAATGTACAATCAGTTCCAGTTTCTTTTGATATTTCTTCTCTGTCAAAGCTCTTTTATTCTAACATTTGGTATCAGCGCTCCTCACAGGGCCTGGTTGATTTAGAAAGCAGCAACTCTCTAAGTGATTAAGGAATTAAGAGATGGCGATAGAAAGCTCC
Organism: Clitoria ternatea; assembly: GCA_037962975.1. Classification (NCBI taxonomy): domain Eukaryota; kingdom Viridiplantae; phylum Streptophyta; class Magnoliopsida; order Fabales; family Fabaceae; genus Clitoria; species Clitoria ternatea. The sequence continues at coordinate 56,251,787 of CM075671.1, forward strand.
TTTGTGGAACCAGCTATTCCAAAATTTAATGGCCACTATGACTATTGGGCCATGCTTATGGAGAATTTTCTACGATCCAAAGAATGTTGGATTATAGTAGAGAAAGGGGTACCTGTAGTAGCAAAAGACAGTGTTTTATCAGATGCTGAAAAGAAGAATATGGAGGATCTGAAGTTGAAAGATTTGAAGGCAAAGAACTATCTATTTCATGCATTAGATCATTCAATTCTTGAAACACTTCTTAACAAAGATACGTCAAAGAGTATCTAGGATTCTATAACAAGGGTGAAAAACTTTCATCTGCAGGAACTTTGAAAGGAGTTTGAGATTGTTGAAATGAAAAGTGGTGAATCAGTCAATGAATATTTTGATCGTGTTCTTACAGTAGTGAACAAGATGAAAGCAAATGGTGAGAAAAACACAGATGCTGAAGTGGTCTCAAAAATTTTGAGATCACTGACTACCAAGTTAAACTATGTTATGTGCGCCACTGAAGAAGCTAAGGACACGAGCATTTTAACCATTGATGAGCTACAAAGTAGCTTATTGGTGCATGAGCAGCCAATGAATATCAATTCCTTAGTTAAAGAAGCACAAGCTTTGAAGGTTTCCTTTAGGGAAAGATCTGGTACGAGAGGTGGAGGTCAAGGCAGTTATAGAGGCAGGGGAAAGGGAAGAGGCAGATAGAACTTTGATAAAGCCATTATAAAATGCTACAAATGTCACAAGCTAGGACATTTCCAATGGGAATGTTCAAGACAAGAAGGTAACTATGTCAAAACTTAAGAGGAAATGTTGTTGATGGCATGCTTGGATACAAAGGATGAAGATAAAGAGGATACGTGGTTCCTTGATTCAGGTTTCAGTAATCACATGTATGGAAAGAAAGAGTACTTTATTGATTTTGATGAAAACTTTGTTGATATGGTAAAGCTAGGTAAAAATACAAGCTTGGCAGTGCTTAGAAAGGGCAATGTAAGATTTCAAGTGGATGGTATGGTGCAAATTATCATTAGGATCTTTTATGTACCAAAATTAAAGAACAATTTATTGAGCATTGGTCAATTGCAGGAGAAGGGGCTGGCCATTCTATTTCAACATGACAAATGTAAGGTTTATCACTCAAAGAAAGGATTGATCATGGATACAAAGATGGCGATGAATCGAATGTTTAAGCTACATGTGGTAACTACACTGTCTATTTCAGCACCGTTACAGAAGCCAAAGTTCAGCTTTGGCATTACAGATATAGGCACTGGAGTTATAATGGTCTAAAGATACTTCAGCAAAAGAACATGGTGAATGGCTTGCCGGAACTCAAGTCTTCATCAGAGATTTGCAAAGACTGTATGGTGGGAAAGCAGCAACGGATGTCATTTCCTAAGAAAATCACTTGGAGAGCAATACAAATTCTTCAACTAATTCATGCTGATATTTGTGGACTGACGCATACTATCGCGGTCGCTCAAATTGATACATTAAAAATAATGTAGTACTAGGGTGTGAATCTAGGTCGTTCTCTTGAAGATCAACACTAAAATTTAGGAAAATCAAGTTTTAAAATAATTTTAACAAACAAAAATTTAACAAACATACAAACACAGTGGGGGGGTTGTTTAATTGTCACATAAATTTAAAAAAGCATAAATATAAAACTTAGAACAATAAATAACAAGCGATTGATTTTCTTGGAGTATTGTAATTAGATTTATCCTTGGTTCACAAAAGATGGTTGGTACACTTTCATTACCGTTGATTTCTTAGCTTAATCGTCTTTTTCAATTCACAATTCCTTTACCTTCATTTAAAATGAACATTTTAATCAAGCATCCTAATTAAGCAAAAACAATCAAGATTGTAAAATCTAGGAATCATTGAGCATATGTAAGAACATCGTCTACATACATAATCTATTCTCAAATTATGGAATTAAGCAAACCATAATAATTAAAAGTGATTATGAAAATATTCATTAAGCATGTGTACTTCCTTAATGCATTTTAATTTAAATCTTATTTTATTCCATTTGTATAATTAAACTGATTAAGCATACAAATTTAATTAAACAAAATGGAATTAAATAAGCAGAGTAAGATTATGAAGAAATCAACAATAATAAAAGCATACTAAATTAAAAACAAGAACCTCAAAGTCATATTACAATAATTCACCAAGAAAATCAATCTAAGGGTTTTAGCCCTCCATAATTAAAACAAACTAAAAATAAGAAAGAGCGAACTCAGAATTACAGCGGAGCAGGGGAAGAAATTCACCAAAGGCACAACCTCTGTTGCTCCTAAGAATGATGCTGAGAACAAAAGAAAGAAGTGAATTGCAATTGTAAAGGGATACCTTGCTTCTCTAATTTGCTCTCTATTTATAGGCAAGGATGGCATGATACGTTGCATTAAAAATTCCAATTTGCCTTAATAGAGCTAGTCACTTTTTGCTTAGTGGAGCAATAGCATGAAGTATTGCAATAATGCGATTTCCTGGTGCGATGCAAGGCTGTTTCCACTTCTCAAAATTCAATTTTTAACTTGAATCTATTCATTTTTTCCATGAATCTATTTATTTAGTGTATTTTGTGCATTCTAATTGAAATGAATAGATTCAAGGAGTAAATGAATAGATTCAAGCTGATTTTTGCATGACTTTTGAGTGAATCAGACGCATGAATTAATTCATGCTTCTCATGAATCGATTCATTGACCTGTTATGGTGTATTTTCATGATTTTTCTAGACAATTTCTTGATATACAATCACTCATGGCTTCTTCCTCTTGATTCTTGGTCATAATTCTTCAATTTACAAGCTCAATTATTGCCTACAAAATAAGAGAAACAAGGATTTCATTATTTCCATTAAAAATAATCCTTAATTCATTTTAAAATTAAATATTAAATAAAGCTCAAATTATGAAAATGTGTTAAGATGCAATATATTACACAATAAGTGATAGAAATTATACACATTTAAACTAAGGAATTAAGGATAAATCATGCATTATCAAATACTCCCACACTTACTCTTTTGCACTCCCAGGAAAAATCAGAATCAAAACAAGTTTTACAATTTATTGAAAACATTAAGTTGAAAAACAATAAACACACAAAACTGGCATGCTTGTTGTCGCGACCGGGATCGCGACGGCCCGGCCGACCCTCGAAAAGGAGGTGAAAGAACAGGGAGTCGCCACCAACGTTTTTATTCATAGAAAAAAATTGGGAAAAAAATTTGCTTTAGTAAAGCACTGGTTAAAAAGTGAGATTCAAGTTCGTGAGTCGGTTACGAGTAGGGAAGGTATTAGCACCCTACATCACCTGTTAAAAATAGTACTAAGATTAAAAATACGCGATACAAATAGCCTTACAAAAGAGATTTTATTTCTTCATTTTTATTATTATTTTTTGAAACAGAGGGAACCAAAACAGACATATATGGGGTACTAAAGCAAGGTCAACAGGATGTCTCGTCCAAATTAACCTGGGTCTACATGGGGAAGGTACAAAAGCAAGGAGGAAGAGGATGCCAACAAGACGTCGCATCTAAAATAGTCATCCTTCCATAAAAATAGAAGGTTGGGAATGACAGGGGTTAACAGGACGTCCTGTCCAAATTAGCCCTGGCCTTTTAGTGGGGATGTATGTGGAAAAGGGAAAGAATGCTAACAGGATGTCCTGTCCAAATTAATCATTCTCTCATCAAGATGTAGGGTTGAGGGATGAAGAGGATAAACAGAACGTCTAGTCTAAATTAGCCCGATCTTTGTGAAGAATGACAGAGGTCAAGAAAAAATGGAAGAGAATTAATAAGACGTCGCGTCTAAATTGACTTTTACGCAATGATGGGAATGACATTAATTTTTAAAGAGGAACGTGAGAAGAAAATAAGTGGGCCCGGCAGGAGTTAAGTCCCGCTCCTATGTATTCTTAAGTTTTCCGAGAAATCAGGGTCACGTAGTTTTTGACGAGGGAGTTTTAAGTGGAGCTAGAGACTTGGTGACGAGCGAAGCTCACAGGAAAGATACATACAAGGCGAAGTTCTCCGCACGTATACGAGTTTTAGGAACAATGTAGGCGGGAGTACTCCTGCACGACACTGGTTAAAAAAAACAATTTCTACGTTGATCAAAAGAGACATAAAGAACACGTATTTTCTTTTTGTCATTTTTTGATTATAAAGCAAAAATAAAAGGAAGTTGTAACAGAACAGGATTATTCCAAAGAACAGACTTAACAAAACGATGAATTTAGCAAACAAAAAAAAGGACGACAAAAAAACAAATGAAAGAAAATAACGACAAGGGACAAAATGTAACCGGTGTAGGGGAGGTACTGAGAACCGGAGTTCATCTGTGAGCCGGTGTGGACCTGAGCAGCAACAACCGGAGTAATACTGGTATCTGTTGAGAAACAGTATGAGACAATAGGGAGCCGGTGTGGAGCTTGGCGTAGAGACGGTGTAAGGGTTTAGTGGGAGATCCGATGTGAAGTTGATGAGCACAAGCTCTTGGATTTATAGTTTCTGGACGATGTCTGGGCGGCAGGGAGAAGTTCACTGTAAACTGGGTTGGGACCGGTGTCCTAAATTTTTTGAAGTTTAGGGAGCCAAGGATTGAACTAACTGCTTTGGATTTTTTTGAACACCGGAGCAACTAGGTTTCAGGATTTCCTGGTGCAAGCTTTCAGGGGTTCAGGAATTCAGAGTTCAGACCAAATTCTCTGGGGGGTTCAAGAATTCAAAAGAGTCGACCCTTGTGCCTCTTCAGCTGAGGCATTTATAGAGCTTCAGGGTGCCTGCTGAGTGCTTTGACAGCTCAAGCCTCTACTAGACCCATGTGCATAGTGGGGAAACAGCCTGGCCACTAACAATCATGGGGAGCAGCGGCTGGTGGGTAATTTTTTATTATTTTCATTTTTTATTTGTTGTCTGCCACCCCCAGGATTCAAGGATCAACTTGGATGGTACAATTACAAGTCACGGTATAGGCAACCGGACTTGCCAATTCGATGCTGGGTCCATGAAACCTATTACACCGGATCATGAGGGACACCGGTTCACTAGACGGTGTTCCTTTCAATGATCCAAGCCGGTGTTTCTCTTTAATACTATAGACTGGTGTTCCTCATTTGGACATCGAATAATGTCACCTACCTCTACATCAGTTAAGATTCAACGTTTTCAGATGGTGTCAATTTGATGTCAAAACTGGCCAGACTGATATAGGTGTTCACAGATGCCCCTCTTTACTTCTTTTTCACAAGAAAAACATGAAGCCTTCGTGTTTTTGAAGTGAAAAGGAAGTAAAGACGTGAACGTCGATGTCGGATCCAAGTGGAGCTTCTCAACTGATACGATAACCACCGGTGTGATCTCATGACTGGTACCCACTTGAAATGACTTGAGAGCCCCTACATGTGTTACCACCTGATTCGTCCTTTCGAATTTCACCTTTTTGCGCCCTCAGACCAAAATGTGAATAGTCAAAGCGAGTGGGCCTTTTTCATGGGCCTGGGCTGGAATATGGAACATTCTAGATCCCCGTCCCCTCACTCTATAAAAGCAGGCAGGGGGGTCGTTTATTTTCACTTGTTTTCTGGTTCCAAACCTCTATTGCTCCGATGTTCAAATCTTCCGGTGTCTTCAAAACATCCTAGCTCGCACCAAAAGGATAGCTCGCATCGTCTCAGCAGGTATCTCCACACCGTCTTTTTCTTCATTTTCTAGATAGGGTATGGACAACGGTTCAAGCAACGACTCCGTCGAGGTCCTGTCCGGACCTCCTTCAATCACATCCCGGCGTCAGTCAGAAGGAGTCACGAGCCGGGGTCAGCGTGAAGTTACCTCAGGGGGTTCACATCGGCCGATAGTTTCAGGACATCATTTCTCTACATTGCCCTTGTGGGAAATGAGGGAGTTTGACACATCATCTAACTCCCATACATCGTCCTCATCTTTTGACTTAGGCATTGCTAGTGAGCAGGACAGCAGTGCCGATCTTTATTTATCTGACGACGTGGCATTTTACAACTGTGTTCCATTCCTTCGCCACACCGTCCTCATGGCTTCCTCTGGAAATTCTTCTACCAGAACCCCTGTAGTCACAACCAACACTGTCGAGACCAACGTTGTAGCACATCGGATAGATTGGCTCGCCGAGAAGGCCAAGGATCCCTACTTTTGGGTTCATGAAGACCCCAGGAACATCATCTCTCGTTACGCAAAGGATGCTGCTGATGTCACCATCGAGGACGTCATTGTTCACTCCGGCGAGGAGCATGAAGATGATTTCACCGTTCTCTGCCCATTAACATCGGATCGGATCTGCCATCAACTGGGGTCTAGGTACATTTTCATGTATAAAATGCTATTTTCCAAGATTGGCATCCGTCTTCCCCTCACAGAGTTTGAAATGGGGGTACTCTGGTTCTTGGACTGCTCCCCCAGCCAGCTTTATCCCAACGGCTGGGGTTTGGTGAAATCTTTAGAGGTACTTGGGGAGTATTCCCACTTCGTCCCCACGGTCGCCCTTTTCTTCACTTACTGCAGGGTGATGCGCCGGGGTAATGCAGGAGGGGGCCTCAGTTTCATCAACCTTCAGTGTGATGCCAAGGTTGTAAACTTTGAGAGCTACACCGAGTCGGCCAAGACGGACGGAGTCAGCTTCAAACACTCCTATGTCAAAGTCGAGGTTAATGCAGGAAGGCCGGTGTTCTGGGAGAATTCAGTTTTTTCCAAAAGGTTCTACACTGGCTGGACCCATGAGCACTTTCTCCTGACCAGCAACGCCTATTCCATCAGTGAGAGTGTTCTATCGACGGAGTCCAAGAAAGTCTTGGACGCTCTGAAGGCCTACTCTCGCTTTGCCAAGATCTCCTGCAAAAACCTCCTTGGGACAGAGTCTCGTCGGGATACTTACTTAGGTAGAGAGATTTTTTTATTTTTTTTTATATATATATATATACGTACAGGTGCTAACAACGGGTTCTGTTTTTCAGGCGAAATGGCTCGGATTGACATTCTGAAGAAACTTCAGGAACAAGCCAAAGCCAGAAACGCTGCTGCCGTCGGTGTGGAGAATAGAGTAACTCCAAGGCGCACAGCAGCCAAGGTGGTTAGCATCCCAGGCGACAAAGTTGGGAACTTGGCCCTGGGCCCAAGTGACATGGCCCAGAATAAAAAACACTCTCACACTGGCCAAAGTTCTAAGGCCAAAAAGCATAAGGCCCAAAGAGCTGAGGCCGAGGTGGAGGCTCAGCGTGAGGAGGAGCAGGCTGCCGATGTAAATAATTCTCCGGACCAGACTCAGCCTGCCGACGAGAACATCCACTGCAATTCCAGTATTTTGGAGTTTTTAGATTATATCGGGGGGACACCGGCGAGGTTCGAAATCCCTTTTAAGCTAAAGAACGATCTTCCCGCTTCCGAGACTCAGTGTGTCATCAAAGGAGCTATCTTCAACTTGGTCGAAGCGGCCGGGGTTCTAAATTCTTTGGGGAAATCCTACTACTCCGGTCTCGAGGCTAAACAATGCCTAGACCGGATAAAAAAGGCCAAAGCCCTAAGAGTGGAGGCTCAGACTGCCTTGGCTAAGAGTGAGAAGGATCTATCCGAACTCACTACGGCATACAACTCAGCTGTTAAGAGGGCGAATGAGGCTGAGGCCAAGCACCAAGCCTCAGAGGACGCTCTTAAAGCTCTTCAGGCTAAGCTAGATGAAGCCTTGGCTGGACGGGCCGAGGTGGAGAAGAAGAATGAGGATCTTGCAGCTAAGCTCACCGCTGTGAAGGAGGCCCAAGTCCAGGAACGACAAGAGAGGGACGGGGAGATGGCTGAATTTTTAGAATTAATCGACGTAGCCTTCAGCTCCGCCGTTCGTCAAGTTGTACATCGGAACTCCGCTGTGTAACTTAACTTGAACGGTATAGGTGTCTATCATGAGTTTTATGGTGGGCACCTGTATGCTATGGACCGGGGTAAGGCAGTGAAACCTAAGGACGTTCCTTACGAACCTCTGCCTCTCCCCGAAGGCCAAAGCATGGATTTGAGGATGGTGTCAGAAGATTCTGAGGGGACAGCTATGGTCGCCGGTCCGGATTCCCTTAGCACTAGGACTTAGGACATTTTTCCTTTTTGATTGCCTTGTTTCGGGATAGGCTCCAGAGTTTATCTTTTGTAAGGCCGTAGTGCCCCCCTTTATATGAATGAAGTAATTTCACACATCTGCCTCTGCTTTTAATTTCCCAAGAATGCAAGTATAATTAAACTTTTGACCGATGTATAATGAATAACAATTTGAAATGACACCGTTTAACTTGAATTCTGGCACCATCTACATAAACCCACATCGTATTTGAACCGATGTATGATTAATGGCACAACTTAAACCCACAACGTCCCTAGTAACAATTTGGCCACTTGAATCTTTAACATTGTTGCAATTGAATCTTTAACGGGAGTAACACCATCTTTTGTATTCCCCATTCTACCACGATCAAATCAAACTGAGTGAAACCAATTTCGACCAATGTAGGGAATGTGACATCGTACTTCATGACCATTGCCAAAATTCCAATCAAATGTGCAGCTAATTCTAACCAACGTAGGGGTCACGACACCGTCCCTTCATCTTGGTTGTTGAGACATTGGTTGATAACCTTGGTTGTTGAGGAGACACCGGCTGAAATCCTCCTCATGCCAATGTCAACATCAGAACTTTTTTTTATAGAAAAGAACCGGGGTACTGTCCCAATTGCAGCACGAAGTGATTGATTGGGTACTTCCCTTTTGGCTGATAGGAGAGAAAGGGTGAGGGTGTTGCCTCTTGGTTGACAGGAAAATAAAGGTGAGGGTGTTGCCTCTCGGTTGACAGAAAAGTAAAGATAAGGGTGTTGCCTCTCGATTGACAGGAAAGTAAAAGACGAGGGTGTTGCCTCTCGGTTCGGTTGACAGGAAAGTAAAAGATGAGGGTGTTGCCTCTCGGTTGACAGGAAAGTAAAAGATGAGGGTGTTGCCTCTCGGTTTGACAGGAAAGTAAAAGATGATTGTGTTGCCTCTCGGTTGACAGGAAAGTAAAAGACGAGGGTGTTGCCTCTCGGTTGACAGGAAGGTAAAGATAAAGGTGTTGCCTCTCGGTTGATAGGAAAGTAAAGATGGGGGTGTTGACCCTCGGCTGGGAGATTGAAGGAATTCGGGGTGATGCCCCAGGTTCGAGAGATTTGGAAACTGGGGTGATGCCCCAGTCTGACAAAGTTGAAGAAATTCGGGGTGCTGCCCCTTGACAGAGAGAAATGAAACCTGGGGTGATGCCCCAGTCTTGACAAAGTTGAAGAAATTCGGGGTGCTACCCCCTGACAGAGAGAAATGAAACCTGGGGTAATGCCTCAGTCTTGACAAAGTTGAAGAAATTCGGGGTGCTACCCCTTGATAGAGAGGAGAAATGAAACCTAGGGTGATGCCCCAGTTTGAGCTGTTTGGTGGGAAGAGTGTGATGGGTGCTAGTTTGGTAATAATGATCTTATTGGGGATGTTTTATTGGGAAGAAAGGTATGGTGGGCCCTCGTCTAGTGGCCCTCATGGTTTCACTGGAAAGAGGATTTGGTAATTCTGCTTGGGGTGAATCCTGGATTTTTGTCAGGGGAAGGATTGCGCTTGGCTACTGAACTGTGTTTCCACTGGGGACAAATAAGTCTCCCTAAGTCTGATTAGGGACAAGTCTTCACCGGAGAGAAATGGGTCCAGTTTGTAGGCTCGCTCGGGAGGAATTCTTAATGTGTCTTCTTCTTATGATGAGTAACGGGTCTACTGGGGAGAGAGCTTTGGTGAGTACCTGCTTCTGGATTAGGGATCCTAGCCAACCCTTAGAAGGAAAGTGAGTAGTACAAAACAAATTGAGACTTTCAGGTGAACATCCTTGGAGGCTGGCTTCGAAACAACTCATGGATGAAATAGAAGCAACTTCTGACTTTGGTGAGCATGCCTAGCAGAGTCGGTTACACTTGTCCGATGCAAGGTCTGGCGTTGGGATGCATTTCATTCCCCACAGCTTCATGTTTCGTCGTTTTCATTTTTCAAAATTTTTTTTGGAAAAAACTTGTTTATTTAAGACTTTAGTCATGAACACGTGCAGAAAGAAGGGTAAATTTTATTTATAAACATCAGGCATATATAGCGGTAATGAAAGCTATGTAAAACAAATAGATACAACAAGGCATAAAGAATTGAAAGTAAGTGGAAACAGGAAGGCTCATGAATCCTCCAGTGATTTTCCGAGAGCGATGAGAATCTTGATTCTTCCTCACGACTTCATGTTCATCTTCTGATTTTGCTTTTGAGGACGTAGTTTGACAATGACCCATATGCCCCAGTTTGATTTTCTCATTTTTTGCTTAAAGGATTTGTGTTGTCGTACCAAGACTCTAAGTTTTGATTTTGTCTGAAACGCCCTTTTGAGTTTTCGACTCACCAAGTAGCTCTAACTTTTGCCTAGGTCACCTTTTCAAGTTTTCAGCCTAGCGAGCCCTTTTTCTTTTTATGCAAAGTATTTCTTCACCGCATCTGCGTTTATAGGCATTGGCAGATCTTCTCCATCCATGTTGGTGAGGGTTAAATCCCCTCCGGAGTAGGCTTTCTTTACGACATACGGCCCTTCATAATTAGGCGTCGACTTCCCTCGGATATCTTTCTTGATTGGTAAAATCTTCTTAAGGACCAACTCCCCTTCCTGGAACTGTCGAGGTCGCACTTTCTTTTCGTATACCCGCTACATGCGTTTTTGGTACAGCTGCCCACGGCATAGAGCGGTTAACCTCTTTCCGTCAATTAAGTTCAGTTGATCGTATTTGGCTTGGACCCATTCAGCTTCTTCCAATCTGGCCTCCATGATCACCCTAAGGGATGGGATCTCTACTTCAAAAGGTAGTACTGCTTCCATTCCGTAAACCAAGGAGAATAGGGTTGCCCCTGTCGAGGTTCGCACTAAGGTCCGGTATCCATACAGAGCAAAGGGAAGCATTTTATTCCAATCTTTGTAGATCACTACCATCTTTTGCACTATCTTTTTGATGTTTTTGTTAGCCGCTTCGACTGCTACATTCATTTTTGGTCGATATAGAGAGGCGTTATGGTGAGAGATTCTGAAGCTTTCACAGAGTTCCTTCATCATCTTATTATTCAAATTCGTACCATTGTCTGTAATGATCTGGCTTGGTAGGCCGTATAGGCATATCAATTCACGCTTGATGAATTTGACCACAACATTCTTTGTTACATTGGCGTATGAAGCCGCCTTCACCCACTTGGTGAAATAATCGATGGCGACTAAAATAAAGCGATGACCATTCGAGGCTTTTGGCTCAATAGGCCCAATAACATCCATACCCCACATTGAAAAGGGCCATGGTGCTGACAACACGTTTAGGGATGAAGGTGGTGCATGAATGTGATCAGCATATATCTGACATTTATGACACCTCTGTGCATAGGCAAAATAGTCTGCTTCCATGGTCATCCAATAATATTCGGCCCTTAAGATCTTTCTTGACATGGCGTGCCCATTTGTGTGAGTCCCGAAAGATCCTTCATGGATATCTCTCATGATTCGATTCGCCTCGGCAGTGTCAACACACCGGAGGAGGACAGAATCATAATTTCTCTTGTATAGCACGTTGCCACTCAAAAGATAACCCATAGCGAGCCTTCTCAAGGTTCATTTCTGTGATGCCTTCGGGGTATTCTTGGAGTTGGAGGTACCTTTTGATGTCATGATACCAAGGCTTACCATCTAGCTCTCCTTCTATGACCTGGCAATGTGCAGGCTCTTGTCATTTTTTCACCTCAATGAGAGGCACCTCGTATTCACTACTGACCTCGAACATTACAGCTAGGGTGGCCAAGGCGTCTGCCATTTGGTTGTCGTCCTGTGGTACATGGTGGAAGGTAATTTCATTGAACTCTTTGATCATCTCTTTGATGTGAGCATGATAGGGAACTAGTTTACGGTCTCTAGTTTCCCACTCGTCCTTCAATTGATGAATAACCAAAGCAAAGTCTCCTTAAACTTCCAGGGATTTTATTCTCACGTCCAAAGCCGCTTGTATCCCCAAAGAGCACGCCTCATACTCTGCAACATTGTTGGTATAATCAAAACATAGCCAAGCGCAAATGGGAATGAACTCTTTGTCAGGTGAGATTAAGATGACCCCAATTCCATGCCCCAGTACGTTAGAAGCTCCATCAAACCTCATAGTCCACCTGTTTTCCTGACCATCTTCTTCTTTGAAAAGAGTTAAGATATCTTCGTCTGGGAAGTCATGCTGTATGGGTTGGTAACTACTAATGGGCTAATGTGCCAAGTAATCTGCCAGTGCACTTCCTTTTATGGCCTTTTGGGTGACATATGTTATGTCGTGTTCTGTCAGTAGCACTTGCCAACGAGCAATTCTTCCAGTCAAAGTTGGCTTTTCAAAGATGTATTTAATGAGGTCCATTTTAGACACCAACCATGTAGTGTGACTGAGCATATATTGCCGTAAGTGTCGGGCGGCCTAAGCTAATGCACAGTACATTCTTTCGAGAGAAGAGTACCTTATCTCACATTCGGTGAATCTCTTGCTCAAGTAATAGATGGCACACTCCTTCTTCCCAGTCTCGTCGTGTTGACCTAACATGCATCCCATGGATTCGTTCAGTACGGTCAAATACAGGATCAACGGTCTCCCAGGAATGGGTGGCTCTAACAAGTATTGCTTTATCTTTTCGAATGTTGTTTGGCAATCTTCATTCCATTGCCCGAGTTGGTTCTTGCGAAGTAACTTGAAAATTGGCTCATAGGTTACTGTCATTTGGGAAATGAATCGGGCGATGTAGTTCAATCTTCCTAGGAACCCTCAGACTTCCTTTTCCGTACGAGGAGGAGGCATTTCTAGAATCGCCTTGACATTATCAGGATCAACCTCTATCCCTCTTTCGCTCACGATGAATCCTAACAGTTTGCCAGATCTTGCGCCAAAGGTGCACTTGGCCGGATTTAATCTAAGCTTGAATTTCCTTAGTCGTTCGAAGAGATTTCTTAGATCAGTAACGTGCCCTTCCTCAGACCTGGATTTAGCAATTATATCGTCCACATAGACTTATATTTCTTTATGCATCATATCATGGAAGAGAGTCACCATTGCCCTTTGATAGGTGGCTCCAGCGTTCTTCAACCCAAATGACATTACTTTGTAGCAAAAGGTGCCCCACAGAGTGATGAACGCGGTTTTCTCCATATCATCAGGTGCCATTTTGATCTAGTTATATCCCGAAAATCCATCCATAAATGAGAAGATGGAGTCTTGAGCTGTATTGTCGACCAATACATCGATCTGAGGTAGAGGAAAGTCATCTTTAGGACTGGCCCGATTCAAGTCTCGGTAGTCCACACACATCCTCACTTTTCCGTCTTTCTTAGGAACGGGAACTATGTTTACTACCCATTGAGGATATTTAGCTACGGCTAGGAAACCAGCATCAAATTGCTTCTTAACTTCTTCTTTAATCTTAAGGAGCATTTTTGGTTTCATTCGTCACAGCTTCTGTTTGATTGGCGGACATTCTGACTTTAAAGGCAACCTGTGTTCCACAATACTGTTATCCAACCCCGGCATATCTTGATATGACCATGCAAAAATATCCCGAAACTCCTTGAGCAGCTTAATCAGTTCTTCTCGTTGTTCTTTGCTTAGGAAGGTGCCAATCTTGACCTCTTAACTTCTCTTTCGTCCCCCAGATTAATGGTTTCAACCTTTTCTTGATGGGGTTAAATTTCTTTATCCCTCTGTTCCATTAACCTTGTCAATTCGGGTGAAGGTTCAAAGTCTTCCTCACTTTCTTCATAGCGTAATCGTTCGGATAATCAGAATTGTGAAACAAAACCAAGTCCTCGTTGCTCTCAGAGGAATCATTTTTAGATCTGCATTTGGTTATATTATAGCGAATGAAAAAGAAAACAAGTAAGTGAAAGGCTTAAGAAAAAAAGAATCAAGCAAAGACAAGGTATTGGTATCAGACAGTGTTCATTAAATCAAGTAAATAAACAATTTTTTTTTGCCTTTATTACAAAAGGGGTCCCAAAGCCTTAGGCATAGCAGAGGGACTGACAAGTTATAAGATAATATGATTACTTTGACAAAACATTCATAGTCGTAGGGAACTCCATGGTTTCCCAGTTATTTAGCTCCTGATCTGGTAAACAAGCATACACAAACTCTGCATTATGGCTGGACTGATCTTCAATCATGGCCACTTGATCCGAATACATTATTCCCGCGCTCCAGAAACTCTGATAGAGGTCACAAATAGGGGTCCTTGCGGTGTTGACTTCCTTACCAATGAGGCGAGCCATCCTTCTTTCTCTTCTTGCCTCCACTACCCTCTTCTTGTCAGCGGCCATAGGTTGGTATCCCAAACTATATCTGTTCTTATTTTCTAGGAGGCACACAAGTTGGATCCTCCCTTCCAGTTCACGTCCCAACCCTTTTCCTGGCTTGTATCCCTTTCGTAACATGGTTCTTGCCACTGTTAGAGGTACATTTGGGAAGGATGTTCTTACAATGCTTGTGGCGTTGACTATTTCCAACGCCTGGAACGAGGTCTTGAGAGCTTCCTCGACTGCTTCAATGTATGGGGTGGTAATAGGCTTGCTAACCAAGAGATCCTCTTCCCCAGAAATAATCACTAGTTTATTACCAATGACGAATTTCAATTTTTGATGCAGCGTGGAAGGAACCACCCCAGCCGAGTGGATCCACGACCGTCCTAGCAAACAACTGTAGGCGGGCATGATATCCATGACTTGAAAGAGAATCTAAAAGGTACATGGTCCAACCTGTATTGGTAGTTCAATCTCTCCCATGACCTCCCGATGAGTCCTGTCAAAAGCCCACACCACCATAGAACTTGGTCTCATGTAAGCCCCATCAAATGGCAACTTCGCCAATATGGATTTTGGCATCACGTTCAGCGACGACCCATTGCCTACAAGTACTTTTGCTAGGATGTGATCTTGGCATTTTACAGAGATATGAAGGGCTTTGTTGTGCCCTCTTCCTTCCATTGGCACCTCATCATCCGTAAAGGTCACATAATTATTAGCTACTATATGGCCCACTATGCCTTCGAACTTGTTAACAGGCAAGTCATGCTTCACGTGTGCTTCACTTAATACTTTCACTAATGTGTTCCGGTGTGGTTCAGAATTCATCAACAAGGACAACAAAGAGATCTTGGCCGGGGTATGGTTTAGTTGGTCCAATACCTGATAATCGCTGTGGCGGATGAACTTAAAAAATTCTTAGGTTTCTTCCTCAGTTACAGCCCTTTTTATCTCTCCATTGGCTCCTTCCTTTCCGGATTTAACTTCTCCAGCTGTTTTGTCAAGTTTTGATTCTGGAGGAGCATATACCCTTCCACTCCGAGTGATGCCTCCGATCCCAGCAATATCTGTCACAGAGGAGAATGATGTAGAATCAACTATCATGGGGTTAGTGATGACCACCTCCGAGCTGTACTTCTAAGGCACAGCATGAGAATCTTTGAAGGGGAACAGAGTAGGTGCTTGTACTGTAATGACAGTTTTGGCAGGAGCTGGGGCTGCCGGCGCATTCTTGCTGTAGAATATGACGAGGGGTTTTAGGGCTCGTACCTTAGTCTGCTCTTGTATCATATTTACTCTACCTCCGCGGCACCTACAAACCTCTACAATATGTCCATAACTTCTTGAAGGGTTTTTTGGAAGCCTTGTCGCTTCGCAGACTGGTCATTATTGTACTCCTCATCCCATGAGCCCTCTATCAACCCCCTCTTGAGCAAGTGGGAGTGAATTATTTCCAAAGGCATTTTTATGTTATCAACCTCCAAAATACATTCCTCGTCTTCCTCAATAGCGTTGACCCCTGGCCTCCCGTGGTTGGGCAAAGGGTTGGTTGTCACATTTGGGCTTCCCTCATGAAAACTTATCCAGTCAGCTCGAATTAGATCCCTCACCTTAAACTTCAAAGCTAAGCAATTTTCTGTGGAATGCCCCGGTGCACCGGCATGGTAATCACACCGCGTATTCGGATCATATCCTCTAGGGTAGGTTGGCTGAAGTAGTTTGAGAGGACAGGGTACTACCAAAGTGTTTTCGATAAGATGGGGTAAGAGCTCGGTATATATCATGGGGATAGGATCGAACTGAATCTGGGTGTGGTCATTGTTCTGTGTCTTTGAATGTTTCGGCCTCCTTCTTGGCCATGTTTTGCAATTGCACCCTATCTGGCGCCATGTCCAAGTTGTATTTATATTGCTTCATGAAAGCATCAGACAAGTCCTTCCAACTGTGTATACGAGACCGCTCGAGGTGGGTGTACCATGTAAGGGTGGCCTTGGCCAGGCTATCTTGAAAGCAATGGATTAGTAGTGGGTCATTGGAAGTGTGGGACGCCATCTTCCGACAATACATGGTGAGATGATTCTTTGGGCAGGTTAGCCCTCGGTATTTGTCAAATTCTGGCACCTTGAATTTAAGAGGGATGACGACATCCGGGATTAAGCAAAGTTCCACGGCATTTCCAAATCTGAAACGTTCTGATCCCTCCATTGCTCTTAACTTCCTTTCGAGGACCTCTATCCTGTCTTATTGGATAGCTGCAGCGCCATTGGGACCAGTAGTCACACGAGGATCTGTGTGCCCATAAGGTTACTATACATGCGTAGCTACATGAGAGGGGTTTACCGGGTTTATAAAGATCTATGGTCGGGTAGTGGTTTGGGTCGCATGGGTAGGCTGTGTAGTGCGAGCTTGGATGGGTTACGTTTGGCCTTGGGTCGTACAGAACCCACGACAGGGTGGTATGCCTAGTTGAACAAGGTGAGGATCTTGGTGGTCTAGACCTGTTTTGGGGGTCGACATGGAGTGGAGGAAAATACCCTGGAGGCAAGCCATATAATGGGAAAGGGATAGCGTTGCCTTCAGTATCTATGAAGGTATGCTGCTGGGTATCAACAGGGTTTGGCCTTCTTACATGAACAGTGATGGGAGGTACTGTAGGATTAGGGGCTTGCTCCCCAGCTGGACTTGGAGAGGGCCGCAGGGTAGGCGGCTGTTGTCTAGCGTCATCAACACCGGCAGACGAACCCCCTTCTATGACCCTTTCCTCTAAAAGTTTGGCCATCTCGGCCATCTGTTCTTTTACTTGATTGAGCTCAGCTCTCAAACTCTCATTTTCTTGTTCTATTTCAGCCATGAGTTTCTTTCTGAGCCTAGTCTCGTAAGGATGCTTACCCGTAATGTCTAAAAGAATCATGAGGATGCGTTAGCAAAAGAAAGTAAATAGTTAACAGAAATGATAAAAAGTAGAAAGACGTTACGCGGGACGTGATTCGAGATTCGACGCGTATCCTCTGACTGTTCCTCAGAACATCGCATTCAAAAGTACTAGGTAAAGTGGAAATTAACATGAGACATGAGACAATCTTGGAGACAAAAAATGCTTCATTATTTCATACTTCCATGGGATACACTGTAAGGGTTTGATTACAATATTTCAGCCGTTCCTGGCTTGGGCAATCATAGCCTTCATTTTACAAATCCTTTCATGGCAATAATTCAAAAATGATGAAATTTCTCTTGGGGTAGAGAGGGGATTAACCATCCCTTCAGCTTGTTTCAGTAATAGTGGAAGATTTTCTAGGACTCTATTGGCTAAGTAGGCCAGATTAGCGAAGCGATCCATCCATGAACGAACGACTTCATCCTGCCGTTCCAATTCAGTTTCTAAGACTTGTGTGGCTTCTTGACAACGTTACTCTATATCCATGGCATTCCGTCTCTCATCATTTATTTCCTGTTCACACACTCTCATTATCTCATCAAGCTGTTGCTCCAAGTTGTGTACTCGGGATTGTAACAACTCCTTCTCCACCAAAGCCTTTCTTTCATTTTCCTTGGACTGTGTCAGCACATCTTTGAGAAACTGTTTTTCAGCCAGGATGGCGTCACTTTGCTTGCTTTTTGTTTTCAGTTTGAGAATTGGCTGCCTGGAGACACTGATCTTGTCTTACCCTGTAATCTTCTTTAATCTTTTGCTTTTTCTTCATCTCTTCCATGGCCCGCTTACTCTCTAAATTTTCCCTCCTTTGGAGGGTGCATTCTTGTTGATATTTTAGCAGGTCTTCTTCCAGCTTTTGATTCTTGGCCGTTAACTCCTCTATCTAAGCCTTTAAAGCCTGGGTGGCTTTGTCCTCTATGATAAGTGGAGGAGCAAGAATGCTTGTAGACTGGTATGAGGGACCTCTGAAGGGTAATTTTACAATTAAAACCCTGTTCAGGACCCATTTATGGTATTCTGCTCCCACGGCGTGGCTTTGGGCCCCTAATTCCTTCCTCATCTTGTGGACCTTCTTCCATGCATTGGCTATGTCCCAGACGGTAGACATATAGTTCCCCTTTGCATAGTACAAAATAAGGGGAGTGAGTAATCCTTCATTTGGTGGTCCGAGTAAAGGATAAGCCAAGTGATGCTTTGCTATAACAGGATAGTAATTGATGCATCCTTGTGTACCAATGAGAGGAATATTTGGATAACCCCCACAGCTGTATATGATCAACTCGACCCCTAGCCATTGAGGATACCATCTGACCTTCTCAGCTGTGAGCCCTATAAGGTGATTGGCCCACTCGCGCCCATTCTTTATAGCCAGCTGACACAGTTTTAAATCAGAAACAGGATATTCAGCCTTGCAGACTTGATGGAAGTCATGAGACACGAGCCATACATACAAGACAGGTAAACAACAGACAATTCTTCTCCCTTCTTGCAGTACACATTGGCCAACACAGCTGTGATGGGATTCTCAAGCCTGTGTTTGCGAGTCAGGAAGATGGCGATGGCATCATAATCCATGTAATTGTCTAGATTGGGGAACAGGACAACCCCGTAGATAGTAAGGGCCAAAGTGTCGATGAAGGTCTCCCAACCTCTTTATCTGCCAAAATCTGCATATGTTTCTCAAGGAACTCTCGAGTGAACCCAGGAATTTAATTTCTATTCATCTGTACTTTCCTCAATGTCTCAGGATGAATTCTCAAAACACGGGCGACTGCAGCGATAGTGGCATGATGATCAAGATGGCGGTAGGGGATTTGCCCCTCCAAAGGCATCCCCAGTATTTGTTCAAATTCTTCTATGGATGGGGCCAACTGGAAGTCCCTGAATGTAAAACACCTGAGGGGTGGGTCGTAGAACTGTGCCAAGGCTGTGATCGCCTCAGTTTGTACTTTAACTTCTAAGAGCTTTAAAATCTTCCCATACTTTCTTGCAAAGGCCATCTTTTGAGTCAGATTTAATTTTCTCCCCATTGCCTGTAGACTACCGGTATTAACCTTCTTGGCTTTAACATATAGTATTTTCCTTAATTCTATCACATCTGTGCCACAACCGTCATGTCCCATGTTAATTTCTTTACTTGTTCAGAGGTGTGCGTCAAATCCCGGATAGCTTCTTACGAATATCAAGAAAAAAAGAGGGAAGAAGAATCAATCATGTTCAGAAACCGGCGTTTCCCCCATTAATTTAATGCAAAGCAATTTTACTCGAGGAAACAACGATTACTAAAACTCGTGTGGGTTCAAGCCTAAAGGACCATAAATTTTTAATCATCATTAATGCCCCAATTGGGGGAAGCAAAATTATTTTCATTTTCTCCTTCTTTTGACGACTAAGGAAACTTATGACTTAGGACTTAGAAGTACACGATGAAGAGGGAACTATCTACCCGTTAAAAGATTACCAGTCTTTTCAAGAAAAATGAGCCATTATTTTTGAAGTAAAGTAATCCTTTGACATGTAAATGGTTCCTCCATTTGGAATAAAAGGGAATTGAAAATGACGTAAGGTAAAGTAAAGTCTGCCCTTTCGTGGCCTAAGTCAGGTTATTCTGAAGGTCTATTCTAGGCTCTATCGCTTGTCTAAAAGTGTCTCCTCACCTTGGGAGATCCTACTCATGATATGGTCGTAACAGTAGGGAATCTACTAGGTGCGTACATCATGAAAGGTCAAACTCTAGTTGACATTCTTACGATCACCGGATGGAAAGTACATCCTAAACAACACCGCTACCAACCCTTCCTAACTTAAGTTTTATTTGGGGCCTGGGTATAGGGCGCCACTCATAAGTGTGTGCAAAAATATGAGTGTAATGTGTGAAAGGGCATTCAATACCTTTTTACCTTACCTCATTCTTCACAAAGAACAAACACAGGACAAAAACACAAAGTCGCTTACCCTAGGGTTCAATAATCATAGAAAAAAACACATTATCACCTACCCTAGGGTTCAATAATCATGCAAAAGTTGACAACAAAATAAATAACGATATGCGATTGAAACAAGAGCGAACACTTACACAACTAACGGAAAAAATAAAACAAAGGAAGAAAACAAAGCAAACATAGGCTATATGGAAAAGAAAACATGCGCTTTCAACCTAAATGGCCTGACTCTCAAGTATTTGTCCCCAGTGGAGTCACCATCTGTCGTGACCGGGATCGCGACGGCGCGGCCGACCCTCAAAAAAGAGGTGAAAGAACAGGGAGTCGCCACCAACGTTTTTATTCATAGAAAAAAACATTGGGAAAAAAATTACTTTAGTAAAGCACTGGTTAAAAAGTGAGATTCAAGTTCGGGAGTCAGTTATGAGTAGGGAAGGTATTAGCACCCTACATCACCTATTAAAAACAGTACCAAGATTGAAAATGCGCTATACGAATAGCCTTACAAAAGAGATTTTATTTCTTCCTTTTTATTATTATTTTTTGAAACGGAGGGAACCAAAACAGGCAAACATGGGGTACTGAAGCAAGGTCAATAGGATGTCTCGTCCAAATTTACCTGTGTCTACATGGGGAAGGTACAAAAGCAAGGAGGAAGAGGATTCCAACAAGACGTCACGTCTAAACTAGTCATCCTTCCATAAAAATACAAGGTTGGGAATGAAAAGGGGTTAACAGGACGTCCCGTCCAAATTATCCCTGGCCTTTTAGTGGGGATGTATGTGGAAAAGGGAAAGAATGCTAACAGGACGTCCCATCCAAATTAATCATTCTCTCATCAAGATGCAGGGTTGAGGGATGAAGAGGATAAACAGAACGTCTCGTCCAAGTTAGCCCGATCTTTGTGAAGAATGATAGAGGTCAAGACAAAATGGAAGAGAATCAATAAGACGTCACATCTAAATTGACTTTTACGCAAAGATGGGAATAACATTAATTTTTAAAGAGGAACGTGAAAAGAAAATAAGTGGGCCCGACAGAAGTTAAGTCCTGCTCCTAGGTATTCTCGAGTTTTCTGAGAAATCAGGGTCACGTAGTTTTTGACGAGGGAGTTTTAAGTGGAGCTAGAGACTTGGTGATGAATGAAGCTCACAAGAAAGTTACATACAAGGCGAAGTTCTCCGCACGTGTACGAGTTTTAGGAACAATGTAGGCGGGAGTACTCCTGCACGTCACTGGTTAAAAAAAACAATTTCTACGTTGATCAAAAGAGACATAAAGAACACTTATTTTCTTTTTGTCATTTTTTGATTATAAAGCAAAAATAAAAGGAATTTGTAACAGAACAGGATTATTCCAAAGAACAGACTTAACAAAATGATGAATTTAGCAAATAAAAAAAAGGACGACAAGAAAACAAATAAAAGAAAATAACGGCAAAGGACAGAATGTAACCGGTGTAGGGGAGGTACTGAGAACCGGAGTTCATCTGTGAGTTGGTGTGGACCTGAGCAACAACAACCAGAGTAATGCTGGTATCTGTTGAGAAACGGTATGAGACAATAGGGAGCCGGTGTGGAGCTTGGCGTAGAGACGGTGTAAGGGTTCAGTGGGAGATCCGATGTGAAGTTAATGAGCAAGCTCTTGGATTTATAGTTTCTGGACGATGTCTGGGCGTCAGGGAAAAGTTCACTGTAAACTGGGTTGGGACCAGTGTCCTAAATTTTTTGAAGTTTAGGGAGCCAAGGATTGAACTAACTGCTTTGGATTTTTTCAAACACCGGAGCAACTAGCTGTCAGGATTTCCTGGTGCAAGCTTTCAGGGGTTCAGGAATTCAGAGTTCAGACTAAATTCTCTGGGGGGTTCAAGAATTCAAAAGAGTCAACCCTTGTGCCTCTTTAGCTAAGGCATTTATAGAGCTTCAGGGTGCCTGCTGAGTGCTTTGACAGCTTAAGCCTCCACTAGACCCAAGTGCGTAGTAGGGAGACAGCCTGGCCACTAACAATCATGGGGAGCAGCGGCTGGTGGGTAATTTTTTATTATTTTCATTTTTTATTTGTTATCTGCCACCCCCAGGATTTGAGGATCAGCTTGGATAGTGTGATTACAAGTCACGGTATGGGCAACCGGACTCGCCAATTCGATGCTGGGTCCATAAAACCTATTACACCGGATCATGAGGGACACCGGTTCACTAGACGGTGTTCCTTTCAATGATCCAAGCTGGTGTCGCTCTTCAATACTACAGACTGGTGTTCTTCATTTGGACATCGGATAATGTCACCTACCTCCACATCGGTTAGGATTCAATATTTTCAGACGGTGTCAATTTGATGTCGAAACTGGCTGGACCGATATAGGTGTTCACACTTGTCATGAAATCTTAAGAATATTCAGAGAAACAAGAGTTATCTAACATGTAGAATATAGAGCATCAAGATATGTATGAAAATCATCCAAACACTTAGGCATATAAGTATTAAATCAAACTGAAAAGAAGATCATATATGACAGAACCTCACAAGACATACTCTCAACTCTCAAGTGTTTTGGGTTTGTGTATACGCTTAAAATCTTTTCCTGAAAAATAGACAGTCCTATAAATTTGGCAAGTTTCTCAATTCCACAATCAACACAAATGCATGTATAGATCAATAGGGCTTTTCACGGTTGTAATGTGGCCAAGGTATAATTGGGTGGTAAAATTTTGGAAAATAAGTTTAGATACCAAAAAGAATGATGGAGCAATTAATTTAATAGGGAAACAGTGAGGGTAAAACATTTGTTCGATCATATTTGGTTGCAAACATCAAAATATATATAATTTTTTATTATTTTTTTCATTCATCATATTTATTTATTTTCTTATGCAATTACATTTAAACCAAGAGTTGCGACTCCTTTTTGCACACCCCCACACTTATTTGAATGCCTGTTTTTGACTTGATTCTAGAGCTCCAACATATTCCTTAAGGCAGGTATATTATTGGTTTTCGTCATGGCTTATTTGAGCTGAAATCAATGAAATGGTTAAATAGGCTCAAAGTTGTTAACGAAGGTTGATTTATTCATGGTAAGCTTATATGGCTAGTGGCTCATTTGAACAAAATGCCCGTGTCATTTCAAATACATGTATATGAGTTCAAGTATCATCAAGAAACAAGACAAAAATTTGGATGTAAGCATTCAGAAATAAATCACACATGAAAGAATTAAGATGGTGTAAAGTGATCCATCAAATTTTTAAGGCTCAAAAATCTCACAAGGCATAATTCTATCATATATGATCATCTCTCAATTATCATGTCATTCTCAACATGCGAAAAATGCCTGAGTTCAAGTCATAATATATCATGAAGCTCATATCAAACATGAAAGAAATTATCTATTACTTATGCATATTCTAAAAATTCCAGCAAAACATACCATTTTAAAATAAAACACACAAAAATCTTTATTTTTATTTTTTAAAACAAAACTGTCACACAAAAATAATCACAAATTCACACAATAAAAGCAACAAAAACAAGAATAATCCCAAAACAACATACAAGAATAATCCCACCCCCACACTTAAATCATACATTGTCCTCAATGTAAAATAGAGCATACAAAAGTGGACAAGAAAATGAACAAGTAAAGAGATGGGTAAGAAAAACTCCCTCAAGGGGGATCAAGAAGTGGTTCCTCCAAAGCAAGCTCCTCCATTGTGACATCTAAAAGTGAAGAATTTTCATGAAATGGCTTCAAGCACTGTTCATTAACTTTGAAGCTCTTGTTAGAGTTTTCACTTTTTATCTCAACAGCTCCATGGGGAAATACATTAGTGACTATGAACGGTCTTTCCCATTTGGAGCGTAATTTTCCTGCCATCAGTTTCATCCAGGAATTAAATAGTAACACTTTCTGCCCGACAGCGAACTCCTTTTTAGCTATTGAGCTATCATGGAATTTCCTTGTTTTCTCCTTATAGAACTTTGAATTCTCATAAGCTGCCAAACGGATCTCATCAAGCTCATTCTGTTGTAATTTCCTTTCTTCACCTGCTTGATCAAGTGCTAAGTTGCAAGCTTTTACAGCCTAGTAAGCACGATGCTCAATTTCTACTGGAAGATGACATGCATTACCAAAAACAACTCTATAGGGAGATATTCCTATAGGTGCCTTAAAAGTTTTTCTATGTGCCCAAAGAGCATCATCCAGTTTCTTGCTCCAATCTTTCCTATTAAGATATACTATCTTCTCCAGGATTCTCTTGATTTCTCTATTAGAGACTTCTGCCGGTCCATTGATTTGGGGGTGATATGGAGTAGAGACTCTATGAATAACCCCATACTTCCAGAGCATAGCTTGCATGATCTTTTTTCAGAAGTGTGTTCCCTGATCACTAATGATTGCTCTCAGGATGTCAAACCTATAAAAAATTTGAGATCTAACAAAATCCACAACAACTCGAGCATTATTAGTTCTGGTGGCTTTAGCTTCCACCTATTTAGAAACATAATCTACAGCTAACAAAATGTATGTAAAACCAAAGGATGAAGGAAATGGACCCATAAAATCAATGCCTCAAAC
The DNA here is from genome assembly GCA_037962975.1 of Clitoria ternatea. NCBI lineage: Eukaryota > Viridiplantae > Streptophyta > Magnoliopsida > Fabales > Fabaceae > Clitoria > Clitoria ternatea. Next base: position 56,276,657 of record CM075671.1, read on the forward strand.
ATCAAATACTTCACAAAACAACATAGGTTGTTGAGGCATTTGTTGTCGCCATGTGATAACGTTACCAGCTCTTTGGCATTTATCACAGGTGTTACAAGTTTTCCATGCATCCTTAAAAATGGTGGGCCAATATAAACCAGAATCTAACACCTTCCTTACTGTTCTTTGTGGTCCAAAATATCCACCAACTGGTGAAGCATAGAAGAATTGAAGAACTAATGCTATCTCATGATCAGGAATGCACCTTCAAATGACCTGATCATTGCACAACTTCCACAAATATGGGTCATCCCATATATAATATTTTACATCACTTTTTAATTTTGAAATTTGGTTTCTAGATGCATATGGTGGAAAAACAGAAGCAACAAGATAATTAACAATGTTAGCAAACCAGGGTGTACCAAAAGAGTTAGAAACACTCATGAGTTGTTCATCGGGAAAATGGTCCCGAATAGGTGCTGAATCAGGAGTGTTCTCAATTCTGCTTAAATGGTCTACCACCAAGTTTTTTGTCCCACTTCTGTCATGAATTTCCAAGTCAAACTCTTGGAGCAAGAGCATCCAATGAATTAATCTTGGCTTGGACTCACCTTTCTTCAACAAGTACTTCAGAGCTGCATAATCAGTAAAGACAACTACTCGAGAATTGAGTAGGTAAGATCTGAATTTATCTAATACAAAAACAATGGCCAAGAGCTCTTTTTTAGTAGTGGTGTAATTTACCTGGGTGACATCTAAAGTTTTAGATGCATAGTAGATGACCCTAGGCTGTTTGTCAATCTTCTGACCAGGGACAGCTCCTAATGCATAATTAGAGGCATCACACATTAACTCAAATGGGGCTGTCCAATCAGGTGCTTGAATTATTAGGGTAGTGGTCAATGCTTGCCTGAGGCAATTAAAAGTCTCTTTACACTTTTCATCAAACTCAAATACCACATCCTTTTGAAGTAAATTGGATAGTGGTCTAGCATTCTTGCTGAAATCCTTTATGAATCTTCTGTAGAAACCTGTATGACCAAGAAAAGAATGAACCTCTCGTACACAAGAGAGGTAAGGTAAGTATGATATGACTTCTATCTTGGTAGGATCTACCTTAATTCCTTTCTCAGATATTACATGCCCTAAAACTATTCTCAGATATTACATGCCACACAATTTGACAATCATGGATTTTTGATTAACTACCAATTATGTGACCAGAGTAGTGAGAGCATTTTCCAAGAACATTTTCTTTAAGTCTTTCCAACTTATGATTGATCTTGGAGCAAGGTAGTAGAGCTAATCCTTAGCAACACCCTTTAAAGAATGAGGAAACACTTTAAGATAGACATGGTCTTCTTGAACGTTTTGAGGTTTCATTGTGGAGCACACAATGTGGAATTCTTTGAGGTGTTTGTGCGAATCTTCACCCGCAAGACCATGAAACTTAGGCAAGAAGTGTATAAGTACGGTCTTAAGCATAAAAGGGACATCCTCTTCAGGATATTGAATACACAAACTTTTGTATGTGAATTCGGGTGCAGCTAGTTCTTTAAGAGTTTTTTCACGAGGTCCCGCCATATTAGAAAAACTAGTAGTAGTACTTTCAGCAGATTCAGATGAGATACTATCACTATCAATATCAACAAATTTATTATTAAATCTAGCTTGTCTAACTAATCTATGAAAAGTTCTATCAATTTCAAGATCAATTGAATGCAAATGCCTAGATGTTGTTCTAGTCATACATATTGTACAACAATTAAATCAAGAACAGTGCATCAACAGAATCCCAAATTATACAAGGAAATAAATCAAAATAAACAAACAAATTATTTTTTTATTTTTATTTTAATGAAATATTTTTTAAATTTTCTTTTTATTAACAAAAATTAATTTAAAACAACAATTTTCCTAAAGATCGTTGATCCCTGGCTGTGGCGCCAAAACTTGACGTGGACTATCGCGGTTGGTCAAATTAATACATTAAAAATAATGTAATACTAGGGTGTGAACCTAGGTCGTTCTCTCTAAGATCAACACTAAAATTTAGGAAAATCAAGTTTTAAAATAATTTTAACAAACAGAAATTTAACAAACATACAAATACATTTGGGGGGGAGGTTGTTTGATTATCATAGAAATTTAAAACAACATTACTGTAAAACTTAGAACAATAGATAACAAGCGATTGATATTCTTGGAGAATTGTAATTAGATTTATCCTTGGTTCACAAAAGATGGTTAGTACACTTTTATTACTGTTGATTTCTTAGCTCAATTTGAATTAATCAACTAAGCGTCTTTTACAATTCATAATTCCTTTACCTTTATTTAAAATGAACATTTTAATTAAGCATCCTAATTAAGCAAAAGGAGTCAAGATTGTAAAATCTAGGAATCATTGAGCATATGTAAGAACATCGCCTACATACATAATCTATTCTCAAATTATGGAATTAAGCAAACCATAATAATTAAAAGTGATTATGAAAATATTCATTAAGCATGCATACTTCCTTAATCCATTTTAATTTAAATCTTATTTTATTCCATTTGTATAATTAAACTGATTAAGCATACAAATTTAATTAAACAAAATGGAATTAAATAAGCAGAGTAAGATTATGAAGAAATCAACAATAATAAAAGCATACTAAATTAAAAACAAGAACCTCAAAGTCATATTATAATAATTCACCAAGAAAATTAATCTAAGGGTTTTCACCCTTCATAACTAAAACAAACTAAAAATAAGAAAGACCGAACTCGGAATTACAGCGGAGGAGGGGAAGAAATCCTCCAGAGGCACAACCTCTGTTGCTCCTAAGAATGATGCTGAGAAGGAAAGAAAGAAGTGAATTGCAATTATAAAGGGATGCCTTGCTTCTCTAATTTGCTCTCTATTTATAGGCAAGGATGGCATTGTGCATTGCATTAAAAATTCCAATTTGCCTTAATGGAGCTAGTCACTTTCTGCTTAGTGGAGCAATAACATGAATTATTGCAATAATGCGATTTCCTAGTGCGATGCAAGGTTGTTTCCACTTCTTAGAATTCAATTTTTAACTTCATGAATCTATTCATTTTTACCATGAATCTATTCATTTAATGTATTTTGTGTATTCCAATTGAAATGAATAGATGCAAGGAGCAAATGAATGGATTTAATCTGATTTTTGCATGATTTTTGAGTGAATGAGACATATGAATCGATTAAGGGTGATGATGAATCGATTCATAGCTTAATTTTTGCCATCCTGGGCCTTTTTATTCGTGTGAATCGATTCATACAGGGGGAATCAATTCATGCACTGATTTTTACAATTCCTGGGCCATTTTTACACATGAATTAAATCATGCTTCTCATGAATCGATTCATTAACCTTTTATGGTGCATTTTCATGATTTTTTTTGTACAATTTCTTGATATGCAATCACTCATGGCTTCTTCCTCTTGATCCTTGGTCATAATTCTTCAATTTACAAGCTTAATTATTCCCTACAAAATATGAGAAACAAGGATTTCATTATTTCTATTAAAAATCAATCCTTAATTTATTTTAAAATTAAATATTAAATAGAGCTCAAATTATGAAAATATGTTAAAATGTAATATATTACACAATAAGTGATGGCAAATTATACATATTTAAACTAAGGAATTAAGGAAAAATCATGCATTATCATGGATCGATCACACCAACTTCAAGTAGTGGGAAAAGGTACTTGATTACTTTCATTGATGACTTTAGTAGAAAAGCCTGGGTGTATTTTCTTTTAGAAAAAGTAGAAGCCTTTGGTATTTTTAAAAATTTTAAAGTTCATGTTGAGAAAGAATCAGATTTAGCTATCAAGTGTTTGCAAACTGATCGAGGAGGCGAGTTCACATCACATGAATTTACAAAGTTCGATGATGACAATTGATAAGTGCTTTATAACATAATAAAATAGATCTAGTTTGCTTAGGATTTTAATCATTATGCACTGTATTTCCTTTATTTATTGAGATTTTTGCTTTCTTTCCACTCTATTCTACTTGGGTATGTTATTTTGCAGGAATTAAGGTAATAAAGGGTCAAAAACAAGAGAAAAACGACCATAAAATGATAAAGAAACAAGAAGAACAAGCCCAAAGTAGAAAGAACTCTCTTTTTATGCTGAATTCCGACTCAGAATGTTGAAATCCGACTCAGAATGTTAAAATCCGACTCAGAAATGCTGAATTCTGACTCAAAATGACCAAATCCGAGTGGGATGACTGAGAAAGGACCAAATCCGAGTGGAATTACTCAGAATGGAGCATTGCCTAGTGGAATACTTCACTGTTGGAGCCAAATCCGAGTGGAAAGTTCCCTGTCAAAGCCATTCCGAGTGATAAATGGCTGAGGTTCAATGCTGAAATGGAATGAGTCTCGGTTGGAGGAGATTCCGAGTGGAAGCTTCCTCGATTGCGTCCATTCTGATTAAAAAAGGGGACTGACGTTGAATAGATGCTGTCCAAAGCTATTCTCCGAGTGAAAGGCTTGCTGATTGAAGTGAATCCGAGTGGGAGCTTTCTGATTGCAACTAATCCGAGTGAAAAGCTATTCTGAGTGAAATGATTCCGAGTAGAAGAGGCCACTGAAATGAATAAATGCTGACTAAGGAGGAATCCGAGTGGTTTCACTCAGAGAAAATGGCATCCTCAAGCAGAACAAGGCATTTCCGAGTAGAGTCTTATCTAGTAATGAAAAATCCGACCGGAAATCAATCACACTCGGGCAGACTCTCAAGTTTCACACTAAGCCCGAGTGAGAAGTCTCCAAGGAAAGCACATCCGAGTGAGTTGGGTCTGGAAGCTGCATTTCCGAGAAAAGCAAGGCTCGGACATGAAAGAAATTCAATCACCCAGATTCCAGTCTTTCAAGTCCAAATTTCTGAGTGAAAGGAAAACTTCCAAGTGAGTTGGGCTATATTTCTGAGCAAAGCAAGGCTCGGACATGAGAGGAAATTCAATCAGCCAGATTCGAGTAAAGACAACCGACTCGGTTCATTGAAGACTGAAGGACATTCCGAGTAAAAAGCAAGAAGGCACTTCCGAGTGTATCATTTCAAGGAATAAAGGCCGACTGAAATATTTCAAAGCAAATCCGAGTGAATGTATCCAAATGAATTTCACCGAGTGAATTCCAAAGCAAAGTTTTAACCGAGTGGTTCAAATTCAGAGATAGCCGAATGAAAATGATTGGGAACCGAGTGGTTCAAATTCCGAATGAACTCCATGAACCTGAGCCGAGTGAATCGTTTCAGTCGGATCCGAGTCCCTCTTCAGTCAATTCCGAGCAACACAAGCAAATCCGAGCAAGGTTTCTCCGAGTGAAACAGTGAAAAAGAGAACCTCTCGCTTGAGCGAACCTTTATCCGCTTGAGCGAGACGGTTTCCTTCAACAAACGCTTAAGCGAGAAACTCTCGCTCAAGCGAAACCGACCGGTTTTCTTAAATACCGACCCCTCAACTCAACACCGAGTGAAGATTTCACTCGGTTTTATGTACGAACAGTACCATTTTCACTCGGTTTTGAGCACAAAAGGCACCTTTTCACTCGGATTTTGCAAAAAAGATGAAAACCGACCCATTTTTCCACTCGGAATTTGCCCAGCTGAATAAATCCAAGCACTGAATTATTGGAAATATTAAAATAATGCAATTTGGGACAGTTGGAAGTCACATGCACCGAAAGTTTTCTCCCACTTGACACCATCCAGGCTGTCTCCAAGTTGTGATGGTGGGGCGGCTGAGAAGAAGACAATTTTAACGCGTTTTCTTAGCTGGATTCATTCATCCATTCGCCTATAAAAGGGAGAGCATCACTTGAAATCAAGAGCATCAGCCTCGTTCCAATTCTTCTTTCCTTTCTCTTTTCTTTGTTTCCTTTTCCGCTTCTATTTTCTTTCTTTTCTTTCTTTTTCTTCTTCATTTTTCTTCTCCTTTTCTTTTTTTTTCGTTTTATTTCTCTTATTTTCTTTCTCTGTCCCGTTCCCATTTTTTCTTTTACTTTCTTTTTCTTTATTTTATTTTAAGAGTTGTGAATTGTAAAAGTGAGTTATTTAAATTTGTAATTGGTGGAGAAATTATTGCAACAAGGAATTACAGTGGTAAATTATTCTGAGCTTTTGGAGAAACCCGTAAGTCTTTATTTTTACCATGTCTTGTATGTTTTATTTTTCCATTATTTATATGAATTTGAATTATTTCATGAGTAGCTAAATTAATTATCTTGGGATAAAGGGGGTATGATAATATTTTATTGTTAATATTATTTTGACTTAGAATTAAATAAATTTCTGTTTTCCATTTAGTTTAAAAAATGCTTAATGCTTTTAGTAATTCCTAACAAATAAATAGAATCAAGAGATTTATTTTTACCGGAAAGCTTTGAACTAAACCTAAGATTTTTGAAATGCTTTTTGTGACCTCGGTAAAACCGTGAAAGTAATCAAAATTCTTTTGAGGAAATAAAAGGGATTTTCATAAAACGATAATGGGCCTTTCTGAGGATTAAGCAGCGCTTTCCATAGGTTAGGTACATTAATAGGATTCCGAGAGGAACATATTAATTAGCTTTTGGAAAATTCGCCTTGGAAAACTTAATTTGATTCTTATTTATGAAAAGGTAAAATTCATTAACATAAAATAGAGTCTTAATCCCCCGAAATCCCAAGATATTCTCAACTCTGATTTTTAAGTGTCAAGTAAATTTTATTTTTATATTAATTCGTATTCTGTGCAACTTTAATTTGTGCTTTATTTTATAAAAATCTTAAAAATCAATTGTGTGGATAATTAAATTTCAATATGCTGGTACTTTGAACACAGTCCCTGTGGAGAACGATAATCTTTTATATTACGCGACATAACCCGTGCGCTTGCGGGCCCTGTCAAGTTTTTGGCGCCGTTGCCGGGGACTGTTGTCCCTCAAATATCGGCAATATTGAAATTCGATTAGATCATAATTGTTAATATTTTTATTTTTATTTTTATTTTTATTTTTATTTTCTTTGTAATTTTGTATTTTGTTCTATATTCTGTGTATCTGTTGTTGTTTTATTTTTGTAATTGTTTGTTTTATTTGTCATTTATTTTCTATTTATGCGACGAAGCCATAGTGTCGATCTAAACTTAGGATTTGACCCTGAGATAGAACGTACCCTTAGAGCTTTGAGAAAATAACAAAAAGAACAAAAAGAAAAACAAATGGCGGACCAACACAGACCCTTAAGAGATTTTGCCGCTCCAAGCACTAATGGGAGAGGATTTAGCATCCTTAGACCCACAGTGGAGGCTAACAATTTTGAATTGAAGCCTTCACTACTCTCAATGGTTCAATAGAACTAATTCGGAGGATTACCCTCTGAAGATCCAAATCCTCATCTTCAAATCTTTCTTGAATACTGTGACACCCTGAAGATGAACGGAGCCACCAATGATGCCATTCGCTTAAGACTTTTCCCTTTCTCCTTAAGAGATAAAGCGAGAGCGTGGTTATACTCTCTTCCTGAAGGATCCATCACAACTTCCAGTGCTTTTATCAATAAATGGTACCCAAGGAACAAGACTGATGTGCTGAGAAAACAAATCATCAATTTTTCACAAAAAGATGATGAATCCTTGTATGAAGCCTGGGAAAGATACAGGGAGATGCTAAGAGAATGTCCTCACCATGGGATAGAAAGGTGGTTGACAATCCATATTTTCTATAATGGACTAACTTCCACACAAAAGATCTCTTTAGATGCTGCAGCTGGAGGAGCCTTCATGAGTAAAAATGTTGATGAAGCTGAGAACCTGATTGAGGAAATAGCTCAAAACACTCACCAGTGGAACTCTGAGAGAGGACTACCTTCCAAAACACCAGGTAATTATTCTGTCGATGCTTTTTCCCTACTTTCTGCCAAAGTTGAAGCATTAACATTAAAACTTGATAAAATAGGGTCAACAGGTGCTACTAATATTGTTTGTGAAGTTTGTGGTGTTTCAGGACATGGAGCTACAAACTGCCATTAAGCTATGACTCCTAATCAAGAACAAGAAATGCATCAGGTGGATGCTATTGGAAACTATGGTGGAAATTATCAAGGTAACTACAGACCTCCTCAAGGTCCACCTGGCTTCCAAAATAGGCCACCCCAATTCCAAAGTAACTACAAACCTCAACAAGGAACCTATATTCCACAAAAATCAAAGCTAGAATCCTTGATGGAGACATTTGTAGCTACTCAACTTAAATAAAATGATGAATTCTCTGATGCAATAAAAAACTTGGCTTCAAAAGTGGACTCTCTTGCCACTCACAACAAAATACTGGAAAATCAAATTGCCCAACAAGCCTCCTATTCTCAAAGAGCACCAGGAACATTTCCTGGAAAACCAGAGGCTGGACCATCTAACCAAACCATGGCTGTCACTCTTAGGAGTGGTACTCAATATGATGGGCCAGTTGACAAGACTGCAAAGGAGGAAAAGAAAGTAGATGAATCTTCATCTCATCCAGTGATTGAAGAAGAGAAACCACAAGAAAAGAAGGAGGAAGTTAAGCCATATCAACCTCCCATTCCATTTCCTCAGCGCTTAGCTAAAGCAAAGTTGGACAAACAATTTGGTAAGTTCCTTGATGTTTTAAAGAAATTGTATATTAATATTCCCTTTACAGATGCTTTGCAGCAAATGTCCACATATGCAAAGTTCTTGAAGGACATTTTGTCCAATAAAAGAAGACTGGAGGAAGATGGTATAGTTGCACTTACTGAAGAGTGCAGTGCTCTAATTCAAAAGAAACTTCCACCCAAGCTCCAAGATCCAGGTAGTTTCTCTATTCCTTGCATGATTGGTGACATGAATATAGATAAAGCATTGTGTGATTTAGGAGCGAGTGTGAGTTTAATGCCATTATCTGTTGCTGAAAAGTTAGGATTGGGTGAACTAAAACCTACTAGGATGTCTTTACAATTGGCTGATAGATCTGTAAAATATCCTGTAGGAATTTTAGAGGATGTTCCTATTAAGATAGGAAAATTTTTTATACCTGCTGACTTTGTTGTGCTTGAAATGGACGAAGATTCTTTGATTCCTATTATTTTAGGCAGACCATTTTTAGCAACTGCAGGTGCTGTGATCGATGTCAAGAATGGTAAGTTGTCCCTAACTGTTGGAGACCAAAAGGTTGATTTCAACTTGAAAAATGTTTTAGAAAAACCTTATAATGATGTTTGTTGTACTGTGGATTTTGTCGAACAAGTGGTAAAGGAAGCAACCCTTCCCAATGACCCACTTGAAACTGTTTTCATGATTGAGCCGACAGAAACATCTGATTGCTCTGAGGCCCCACATGATACTGAGGTCATGTGCGACAAAGTGGTAAGCCCCAATGTGGAATTAAAACCTTTACCAGCTTCATTAAGGTATGAATTTCTTGGTCCTAATTCTACATATCCTGTGATTATCAATGCTGAATTGAATCCATGTGAAACTGAAAAACTTTTGAAATAACTTAGATTGTATAGAAAGGTAATAGGTTATACAATGGATGATATCAAAGGGATTAGCCCTTCTCTTTGTATGAACAGGATTACTGTAGAAGATGAAAGTAGGCCCACAGTAGAACCACTTAGGAGATTAAATCCTAAAATGCAAGAAGTGGTTAAAAAGGAAATTTTGAAATTGCTTGATGCTGGAGTCATATATCCTGTTGATAGTAGTAAATGGGTAAGTCCTGTCCATGTGATGCCTAAAAAAGGGGGAATAACTGTGATTGAAAATGATAAACATAACTTGATTCCTACTAGGATTGTCTCTGGTTGGCGTATGTGCATTGATTATAGGAAGTTAAATAGCGCCACGAAAAAAGATCATTTTCCCCTCCTTTTTATTGATCAGATGCTTGAAAGACTTGTGAAACACTCTTATTTCTGTTATTTAGATGGGTATTCAAGTTTTCATCAAATTCCCATTCATCCATCTGATCAAGAAAAGACTACCTTCACTTGCCCTTATGGGACTTATGCTTACAGACGTATGCCTTTTGGTTTATGTAATGCACCTGCGACTTTTCAAAGGTGTATGCAAGCAATTTTTTCTGACCTTATTGAAAATGTGATGGAAGTCTTTATGGATGATTTTTCAGTGCATGGTTTAGATTTTGATAATTGTTTAACAAATTTGTGCCAAGTCTTGCAGCGTTGTGAAGAAACCAATTTGGTTCTAAATTGGGAAAAATGCCATTTTATGGTAAGAGAAGGCATAGTTCTTGGACACCTGGTGTCTGAGAGAGGTATAGAAGTTGATAAGGCTAAAGTAGAAGTGATTGAAAAATTGCCTCCACCCACAAATGTGAAAGGTATTAGGAGTTTTCTTGGACATGCAGGGTTTTACTGTAGGTTCATTAAAGATTTCTCCAAGATCACAAAGCCTCTTACAACTCTTCTGGGTAAGGATGTTCCTTTCAATTTTGATTCATCTTGTATGGAAGCTTTTTGCAGGATTAAGCAAGCTCTAATCTCTGCCCCCATCGTGCAACCACCTGATTGGAAACTCCCGTTTGAGTTGACGTGCGATGCGAGTGATTACGCAGTGGGGGCTGTGTTGGGGCAAAGAAAGGATAAAAAGCTCCATGTAATTCATTATGCCAGCCGGACGCTAGATGATGCTCAGGTAAATTATGCCACAACTAAAAAAGAACTGTTAGTTATTGTCTTTGCTTTTGATAAATTTAGATCTTACTTGGTAGGTTCACATGTTACTGTTTACACTGACCACTCTGCCATTAAGTATCTATTGAATAAAAAGGAAGCAAAGCCTAGATTAATTAGGTGGATTCTAATATTGCAAGAATTTGACTTGGAAATTAAGGACAAGAAGGGTACCGAAAACTTGGTCGCTGACCACCTATCTAGGTTGACATCTGAAAAAGAAGAAACAGATAATATTCCCATCAATGAATCTTTTCCAGATGAACAACTCTTGAATCTTAATATCCAATGTGTTCCTTGGTATGCTGATTTTGTAAATTTTCTTGCATGTGGTATCTTACCTCCTGATCTTAGCTTTCAGCAAAGGAAAAAGTTTTATGCAGATGTCAAGCATTATTATTGGGATGAACCACTCCTTTTCAAGCAATGTGCAGATGGTATGATTCAGAGATGTGTTTCACAAGATGATGTCCATGCTATCTTGGATCATTGCCATTCTCTTTCCTGTGGAGGGCACATGAGCACCTCCAAGACAGCTGCTAAAATATTGCAAGCTGGGTTCTATTGGCCAAATATTTTTAAGGATGTACGTAAGTATGTTCTAACTTGTGATGCTTGCCAAAGAACAGGTAACATTGGTAAGAGACAAGAAATGCCATTGAATACCATTTTAGAAGTTGAATTGTTTGATGTATGGGGTGTTGATTTTATGGGACCTTTTCCTTCCTCTTTTGGAAATCAGTTCATATTAGTGGCAGTTGACTATGTGTCAAAATGGGTGGAAGCCATTGCTTCACCCCATTCTGATGCTAAAACTGTTATTAAACTTTTCAAGAAAATAATATTTCCAAGGTTTGGGGTCCCAAAATATGTTATAAGTGATGGAGGGTCTCATTTTATTGAGAAAACTTTTCAGACCCTTCTAAAGAAATATGGAGTTAAGCATAAGGTTGCTACACCTTATCACCCACAAACTAGTGGACAAGTTGAGGTATCCAATCAGGAAATTAAAAATATTCTTCAAAAAGTGGTGAATACATCACGTAAGGATTGGTCTATTAAGTTAGATGGTTCCTTATGGGCGTATCGAACCGCATATAAAACTCCTATTGGAACCACACCTTTTAAGCTAGTATATGGGAAGCCCTGTCATTTACCTGTTGAGCTAGAATATAAATCTTTTTAGGCTGTTAAAACTCTTAACTTTGATCATAAGGCTGTAGGTGAACAAAGATTGTTGGAATTAAATGAGCTTGAAGAACTCCGTCTAGATGCATACGAAAATGCCAGAATTTATAAAGAAAAAACCAAACAATGGCATGATCGTCACATCCAACGGAGAACATTTAATCCAGGTGATATGGTTTTACTGTTTAATTCCAGATTGAAGCTTTTTCCAGGTAAACTGAGATCCCGATGGTCGGGACCATTCAAGGTGACAAAAGTCTTTCCCTTTGGAGCTGTCGAACTATGGAGCGAGAAATCTGGTACATTTAGGGTAAATGGACAGAGAGTAAAGCACTATCTGACAGGTCAACCAATACAACAAGCAAGTGACTTGGACTTGTTTGATGCTCCTGATGAGTAAATCCAAACGGTGAGAAGTCTGGCTGAAGACTTAAAACTTAGCACTGATAGGGAGGTAACCCTATAAAAAGTTGTTTTATTTTAAGCTTTTATTCTATAAAAAAATAAAAATAAAAAAAACAACTATGTCAGATGCTGGTTTGGGGTTATTCCAGGTAAGTTTTCTTATCCTTTTATCATCCATTTTAACATTGAGGACAATGTCAAATTCTGGTTTGGGGTGGTAGGTAAGAAAACTTAACTGTTTTGTTTTATTGTGTGATTGTTATATTTTTCATGCATGTGTGTTTTCCTTGTTTGTAATCTTGTAATTTACCATTATTGCATGATAAAGTTACTTTGAACACAAGGCTAAAGTATCTAAGGACCCCAAAATTTTGAGTAAAATTTTCAAAATTTGATTGTTTAAATGCCAAATAAATGCTTAAATGAACCTTATGTGATTAAAATTTTCTTTGAAAAGACTTTCCATGGTTAGACTTGAGCCAAAATGGGTTATTTATCAAACAAATTTTCCAAACCCATATTTTCTTGATTGAGTGAATCTCATAGTCATTAATATTCTAGAACTTGTTTTTCAACCAATTCAAAATGGTTTTTTGTCTTAGGATGATAAAGGCACAATTAGGTCTTATTCTTAAGCCTCAGAATTTTGCATAATTTGACCCCTAGTTGCCCCTTTTGAGCCTAAAAGTGAAAATTTTTCCTTGAAACCTTTCATTGACTGATATTCTCTTAATGGTGAAAAAGTTGGAAATTTAGTGGAGCAAAGAAAGAAAAAAGGACTTAAGAAAAATATGTATTGAAGAAAAGCAAGAAAAAGAAAAAGAAAATCAAAAGGATGATATTGAATGAATTCCAAAAAGTCTATAAAAGTTCAAAAATTTGCTCTATTAAATTTATAATGATAAAAATTTGAATCATTCATGACTGTTAAAGCCCTTTTGTATTCCATTTTTCTTGAAATTCCTACCTTAACAATACAACCCAAGGCCACGTTACAACCTTTGAAAGACCTTTAGACTTTGACATATTTTCTATCTAAACTGTGGAGTTTCTGGTTTATTAACAAGCTTATGGTAATATTTTTTTGACTATGATGATTTGATAGATACACAAACCTTGAAACACTTGAGTGAAAATTGTGAGAAGAGTATCTCAAGTCTTGACATTGAAAATTAATTCACATAAGAAAAATAAAACTGGCATTTGAATAAATCTGTTTCTCTGTTTTGGATTCCTTAGTTTATTAAGTTTAGTGTTTTCTGTATTTTATCTTGTGAATATGGTGATTGCTTGAGGACAAGCAATGCTTTGGTTTGGGGTATTTTGATAAGTGCTTTATAACACAATAAAATAGATCTAGTTTGCTTAGGATTTTAATCATTATGCACTGTATTTCCTTTATTTATTGAGATTTTTGCTTTCTTTCCACTCTATTCTACTTGGGTATGTTATTTTGCAGGAATTAAGGTAATAAAGGGTCAAAAACAAGAGAAAAACGACCATAAAATGATAAAGAAACAAGAAGAACAAGCCCAAAGTAGAAAGAACTCTCTTTTTATGCTGAATTCCGACTCAGAATGCTGAAATCCGACTCAGAATGTTAAAATCCGACTCAGAAATGCTGAATTCCGACTCAAAATGACCAAATCCGAGTGGGATGACTGAGAAAGGACCAAATCCGAGTGGAATTACTCAGAATGGAGCATTGCCGAGTGGAATACTTCACTGTTGGAGCCAAATCCGAGTGGAAAGTTCCCTGTCAAAGCCATTCCGAGTGATAAATGGCTGAGGTTCAATGCTGAAATGGAATGAGTCTCGGTTAGAGGAGATTCTGAGTGGAAGCTTCCCCGACTGCGTCCATTCCGAGTAAAAAAGGGGGACTGACGTTGAATAGATGTTGTCCAAAGCTATTCTCCGAGTGAAAGGCTTGATGATTGAAGTGAATCAGAGTGGGAGCTTTCTGATTGCAACTAATCCAAGTGAAAAGCTATTCTGAGTGAAATGATTCTGAGTAGAAGAGGCCACTGAAATGAATAAATGCTGACTAAGGAGGAATCCGAGTGGTTTCACTCAGAGAAAATGGTATCCTCAAGCAGAACAAGGCATTTCCGAGTAGAGTCTTATCTAGCAATGAAAAATCCGACCAGAAATCAATCACACTCGGGCAGACTCTCAAGTTTCACACTAAGCCCGAGTGAGAAGTCTCCAAGGAAAGCACATCCGAGTGAGTTGGGTCTGGAAGCTACATTTCCGAGCAAAGCAAGGCTCGGACATGAAAGAAATTCAATCACCCAGATTCCAGTCTTTCAAGTCCAAATTTCTGAGTGAAAGGAAGACTTCCGAGTGAGTTGGCCTATATTTCCGAGCAAAGCAAGGCTCGGACATGAGAGGAAATTCAATCAGCCAGATTCGAGTAAAGACAACCGACTGGGTTGATTGACGACTAAAGGCCATTCCGAGTTAAAAGCAAGAAGGCACTTCCGAGTGTATCATTTCAAGGAATAAAGGCCGACTGAAATATTTCAAAGCAAATCCGAGTGAATGTATCCAAATGAATTTGACCGAGTGAATTCCAAAGCAAAGTTTTAACCGAGTAGTTCAAATTCAGAGACAGCCGAATGAAAACGATTGGGAACCGAGTGGTTCAAATTCCGAATGAACTCCATGAACCTGAGCCAAGTGAATGGTTTTAGTCGGATCTGAGTCCCTCTTCAGTCAATTCCGAGCAACACAAGCAAATCCGAGCAAGGTTTCTCCGAGTGAAACAGTGAAAAAGAGAACCTCTCGCTTGAGCGGACCTTTATCCGCTTGAGCGAGACGGTTTCTTTCAACAAACGCTTAAGCGAGAAACTATCGCTCAAGAGAAACCGACCGGTTTTCTTAAATACCGACCCCTCAACTCAACACCGAGTGAAGATTTCACTCGGTTTAATGTACGAACAGTACCATTTTCACTCGGTTTTGAGCATAAAAGGCACCCTTTCACTCGGATTTTGCAGAAAAGATGAAAACCGACCCATTTTTCCACTTGGAATTTGCCCAGCTGAATAAATCCAAGCATCGAATTATTGGAAATATTAAAATAATGCAATTTGGGACAGTTGGAAGTCACATGCACCGAAAGTTTTCTCCCACTTGACACCATCCAGGCTGTCTCCAAGCTATGATGGTGGGGCGGCTGAGAAGAAGACAATTTTAACGTGTTTTCTTAGCTGGATTCATTCATCCATTCGCCTATAAAAGGGAGAGCATCACTTGAAATCAAGAGCATCAGCCTCGTTCCAATTCTTCTTTCCTTTCTCTTTTCTTTGTTTCCTTTTCCGCTTCTATTTTCTTTCTTTTCTTTCTTTTTCTTCTTCGTTTTTCTTCTCCTTTTCTTTTTTTTTCATTTTATTTCTCTTATTTTCTTTCTCTGTCCCGTTCCCATTTTTTCTTTTACTTTCTTTTTCTTTATTTTATTTTAAGAGTTGTGAATTGTAAAAGTGAGTTATTTAAATTTGTAATTGGTGGAGAAATTATTGCAACAAGGAATTACAGTGGTAAATTATTCTGAGCTTCTGGAGAAACCCGTATGTCTTTATTTTTACCATGTCTTGTATGTTTTATTTTTCCATTATTTATATGAATTTGAATTATTTCATGAGTAGCTAAATTAATTATCTTGGGATAAAGGGGGTATGATAATATTTTATTGTTAATATTATTTTGACTTAGAATTAAATAAGTTTCTGTTTTCCATTTAGTTTAAAAAATGCTCAATGCTTTTAGTAATTCCTAACAAGAACCTAAATGATAAAACTGTATACTTGCGGGTATATTAGTAAGTTTAGGTAATAAATAGAATCGAGAGATTTATTTTTACCGGAAAGCTTTGAACTAAACCTAAGATTTTTGAAATGCTTTTTGTGACCTCGGTAAAACCATGAAAGTAATCAAAATTCTTTTGAGGAAATAAAAGGGATTTTCATAAAACGA
The DNA here is from genome assembly GCA_037962975.1 of Clitoria ternatea. Classification (NCBI taxonomy): domain Eukaryota; kingdom Viridiplantae; phylum Streptophyta; class Magnoliopsida; order Fabales; family Fabaceae; genus Clitoria; species Clitoria ternatea. The sequence continues at coordinate 56,292,938 of CM075671.1, forward strand.
TAATGGGCCTTTCTGAGGATTAAGCAGCGCTTTCCATAGGTTAGGTACATTAATAGGATTCCGAGAGGAACATATTAATTAGCTTTTGGAAAATTCACCTTGGAAAACTTAATTTGATTCTTATTTATGAAAAGTCAAAATTCATTAACATAAAATAGAGTCTTAATCCCCCGAAATCCCAAGATATTCTCAACTCTGATTTTTAAGTGTCAAGTAAATTTTATTTTTATATTAATTCGTATTCTGTGCAACTTTAATTTGTGCTTTATTTTATAAAAATCTTAAAAATCAATTGTGTGGATAATTAAATTTCAATATGCTGGTACTTTGAACATAGTCCCTGTGGAGAACGATAATCTTTTATATTACACGACATAACCTGTGCGCTTGTGGGCCCTGTCAACAATGGCACTCAAAGACAATTGATAGCAACCTATACACCGCAACAGAATGGAGTACCTGAGTGCAAGAACAAAACCATTATGAATATGGTACGTAACATGCTCTCTGCAAAGAAAATCCCATAAACCTTCTGGCCTGAGGCAGTCAATTGGACAATACACATCCTAAATCGAAGTTTGACACTTGCATTTAAAGATCGAACTCCAGAAGAAGCCTAGATAGGAACCAAGCCCTTAGTTGAGTATTTTCGTATTTTTGGGTGCATTTCTCATGTTCATATATTTGATTTTAAAAGAACTAAACTAGATGATAAAAGCATGATTTATGCACTGTTAGGGGTTAGTGAAGAGTCCAAAGCTTATAGGCTCTATGATACAAACTCAAAGAAAATTATAGTAAGTAGGGATGTTATATTTGAAGAAGATAAGGCTTGGGATTGGGATCAGAAGTGTGATAATATTGGGGGTGTGATTTGGCATGGGGAGATCAAGAAAATGATACAGTTGAATCTGATGAAAGGGAAGAAGTAGGTGAATATGAAGTTAACATAGATGTAGAAAATTCTGTCTCTAATGTCTAAACTAGTAATGACCATCCATGTATAAATGTAGGGAGATACAAGGTTCAGCTAGCCTGGCTGTAAGATTATGAGACTGGAGAAGGGCTTTCCAAAGATGAAAATGAAGCTTATCTTGTGATGTCTACAACTGATGATCCTGTGTTATTTGATGAAGCTATTAAAAGTAAAAAGTGAAGAAGAGTAATGGGAATTGACAAAATTACCAAAAGGAGCAAAGAAGATAGGAGTAAAGTGGGTTTACAAGACCAAGTTTAATGAGATTGGAGAGGTGGACAAGCACAAGGCTAGACTTGTAGTGAAGGGGTACTCACAACAGTATGGAGTCGACTACACTGAGGTATTTGCACCAGTTACGCGTATGGAAACAATTAGGATGGTTGTGGCATTTGCAGCTTAGAGAGGATGGACTATATACTAACTAGATGTAAAATATGCTTTTTTGCATGGTGAATTATCTGAGAATGTCTTTGTGGAGCAACCATGTGGTTATGTTCAGCAGGGAAATGAGGGAAAGGTGTATAAAATGAAAAAAGCACTTTATGGGCTTAAGCAAGCTCCATGTGCTTGGTACAGCCGCATAGATGCTTATTTTAGCAAGGAAGGTTTTGAAAAATGCGATTATGAACATACCCTTTCATAAAAGGCAGGAAGATAAGGTGGTGATTGTCAGTTTATATGTTGATGATCTCATTGTTTGTGGTAATGATGAATTGTTGTTAATCGTATTTAAGAATTCCATGAAAAATAAATTTAACATGACAAATCTTGGGAGGATGAGGTATTTTCTTGGTCTTGAAGTCTTGCAAAGGTCTGATGGCATTTTTATTAATCAAAATAAATATGCATCAGAGGTGTTTAAACGATTTGGAATGGATAATTATAATTTTTTCCATAATCCAATTGTTCCTAGATTTAAACCCATTAAGGATGAAAGAGGAGACGCTATGGATAAGACATATTACAAGTAAGTTATTGGAAGTCTCATGTATCTTACTACAACATGACCAAACATGATGTTTGTAGTAGGTCTTGCAAGTAGATATATGTAGAATCCGACTCAGCTACACTTGCAGGTTGTGAAACGAGTTTTAAGATACTTAAAGGGCACTATAGAGTTTGGAATTTTCTACAAGAAGGGAGGAGGTGATGAACTTGTTGCTTATGCTAATAGTGATTATATAATAGATGTAGAAGATAGAAAGAGTACTTCAGGTTATGTATTCTTATTAGGGTTAGGTGCAATTTCATGGTCCTTCAAAAAGCAACCAGTAGTAAGCCTGTCCACTACAAAAACTGAATTTATTGCTGCTTCATCATGTGCATGCCAAGCAATTTGGTTAAGAAGGGTGTTGTCAAGATTGGACCAAAGTCATGACCAATTAACCATTATTTTTTGTGATAGCAACTCAACAATCAAGCTTTCCAAGAATCTAGTAATGCACGATCGAAGCAAACACATTAATGTTCGTTTTTATTTTCTTTGAGAGTTAACAAAAGGTGGCAATGTTGAACTGGTGCATTGTGATTCACAAGATCAAGTGGCAGATGTGATGACCAAACCGCTTAAAGTTGATCAGTTCTGCAAATTGAGAAAACTCATGGGAGTCTGCTGTAACATCCCAGAATTTGAATAAATGATTAATTGAGAGAAATAAATAGTGAATAATTAAATATGAATTAATAAATGTCCCAAAAATATTAAAATGATTAAATTGGTAATTTTTGTGATCTTTCATAATTTATGGGGACTTAAATAGTTGAAATTAAGCCCGATTAAAATATGAATGTTAGACCAAGTATCTCTAATTGGGATGATATTAGTCAGGGCTATTAAGAATATTACTGGGGATCTGAATCTAACTTCGGAATAATTTTTAGATAAAGAATTGAGCCCAAACAGAGATCCTGTAAGTTATAAAACGGAAAGCTTTAATAAGGGGGTTAAAATAAAACTCTAAACCTCTTTTTCTCCCCTCTAATTCTCGTGACTTTTCCTCTCCCTTGGCAAGCTCTCTTTTCTCTTCTCCTTTCATCTTCAACTCTTCTTCCTCTCTAAAACTTGGCAAAGTGTTGAACTCGTCTTTCTCACCATTTTCGTTTTCATGGAGCTTGAAGGGGAAGCTTAAAGCTTGAGGTCTCTTCCCTTTTTCCTTCCATTTTCGTGCTCCACTCTCCCTCCCCCTTGGAAATCCACTCTTTTCTTCTCTTGAGGTCCATCACTTTTCAAGAGTTTAAACCTTTGGTTTTGGGTTATGATTGTTGGGAGAATGTTTGGTTACATATGGGTCATTAAAGAAAGGCATTTGTGATGGAAAACCCTTAGGTGAGGTGACATTGATGAGAGTTATAAATGGGTATTTATGAGTGTGTGTATATGGAAAGGGAGATGATGGAAAATGATGGGCATTGATTATGGTTGTTAGGTTTTTAATGAAACATTAACCCAATGATTTGGGGAAAATGTAAAATATGAGTAGAGAAGCATTTATTGTGTTAGATAAATGTTATTAATGAGGTGAAGTGATGTTATTGATGGTGGATGACCATTAATGAAGTTTGATGATTAATGATGGTTGTTGGTAACCATTAATGTGGGAACCCACTAATGGGTTTGACATTAAAGATGCATAATAATGAATGGAGGCACCTAACCTTGGTAGACACGCTGCTCTTAGGAAGCAGTGCTAAAGCATCTCGGTTCGAGTCCGAGGGGCGGCATAACATCTTATCTTGGTTATGGTGGAATTAATGAAATAGATGAGGTTTGGGAATTTAAAGTGTTATAAACACCAAGTAAATAAATATGAGCATTGAGTCTTGGTGATTGAATAGAAAATAATTGTGTGGTATATTGTATAATGTAGGAAACAACCCATTAACGAGGCAGGACCATCGGACCGCGTTGATTACTACTTCTCTTGAGGTAGGAGGGGGTAACTATTCTAAATGCATAATTTCATCCATTGATGATGTGAATGTATAGTATTGTGCTATGATAATGTGGCTTGAGTGGATGATATAATGATTTTATGATTGAAATGCATTTAGAATGATTAATGTTATGTGACATATGCTTTTGGGATGATAAGTATGATGTTGTTTTGATTCATGTTAATGAGTTTGTTATGAATGGCTTGAGACCATGGTTGTATTGATTGATATGTGGTTGAACATCCCATAATGTGTGAACTAAAAAATGTTGATTACCACTAACTAGTTGTGTGTATGAAATCCAATGAGTGTTTGTGATGGAGGATGATGAGTATATGAAATCCATTAAGTGGATGTGATGACTTATTGAATATGGAGTGGCATGATAGGATGCATAGAGTGAGAATGCATTGATTGACATTTGCATCCATGACATATCATACACTGTCTATGTGGAATGTTAGGGGTTCCACTAGGTGGGCCTAGTGGGAGGACGACCCAGTGCACGGGTATATTATTGTATTTCCCTAGTGATTCTGGGAATCACGAAGCCGCCCATAGTTTGGTGACAAGGCACCCTATGTGGCGGGCCCAGTGGGCGGGTGGCTTTGTGATGAGCAAGTTACCTCGATGTCCGACAGGGCACGGCTCTCTCGATATGTGTTCGGGAGGGGCCCGTAGCACTTTGGCAAGTAAGGCCGTGATTATAGATCCGTAAGTCACGTGGTGACTAGTACTATAGATGGGCGAGAGCGGTTTGGTACCAGTAAAAGTATGTTGTTGAGCATGCATGAATTGATGTATATGTGTACATATTTTTCTACTGTAGTAGGGGCATAGTAGCACACCTATGCTTGTCCTACATTTAGTATGTTGTTGCTTCCCATAATCGGATCCGCGTTTGATAATAATTCCTTTGTGCATATGCATTAGCTATAATAGCATTTGCATATAGTCGGAGATATGCCTAGTCAAAAGCTCATGGTGGCGATGGATGATTGAGAAATAAAGAGGAAAGAAATGTGGTACTAACATTATGTGTATGACGATGTTATTGAGAATGCCAATGATTTGGATTTGTGTGTTGTGGATGTATTTCTTTGAGTATGTAACATGTTGAAATGAAATGATGTAGTATGTGAATGAAACTGTGATATTTCTTGAGAAATGTATCATATGTAAGCATGTATAAGTATCATCATAATGTATGACTTTGATACATTTAGATTATGTTACTCACCTCCTAGTTGCCATTTTTAAGTTTGATGTAGGTATGATGTAAATCCTACTTTTTTGGAGGTTGAGTATTGATGAAAGTGAATATGGAAGGAAAGTGGGTGAGCCTTGGCCGACATATTGTCATTTTGTAGAGTATACGATGTATATATGCTCAATTTTGTAATTCAATATGATGAATGATGATTTTGGAGGTCATGTAGGAAAATTAGACCCTTGTATGTATGGTTAATTTTCATTAATGACCTTGACATTGTATGGATGACAAACATGATGTGGAATGTTGTTAGAATTGATGAATGAATGAAATATTTCTTAAGATTTTGTGTTTATTAAGGTTATAAGGTGATAAGCTTAATAATGATATGATTCATGAGTTGGAATGGAAATTATTGAGTATGAATACTTGAAACAAGTTTGAAATACTTAATATGATGTATGTGATATGTTAATTTTGATCAACTTTGCTTGGGATGAGTTTTTGTATGTTAGGTTGTGAGATTTTTCATGTTTCTGCACATGATCTGATAATCTCGCTCAAGCGACATGGATCCTCGCTCAAGCGAGAATCTCCTGTATCAGTAGTATGGCCTCTGGCCTAATCTCGCTCAAGCGAGAGTGGCTCTCGCTCAGGCGAGACGACTCTGCACTTGGTGTGTGCATTCTGGATGTTCCTCGCTCGAGCGGGCTTGCCTTCGCTCAAGCGAGCGTTATATGGTTTGTTTCTGGATGGATTTCGCTTAGGCGGGCCTGGCCTTGCTCGAGCAAAATGTGGGCAGTAAGGTTCTGTCCCTTTTTCACTCAAGCGAGCGTGCCTCGCTCAAGCGAACGAGCATAGTGATGGTTCTGGAGCATTTTCGCTCATGCTCGCTGGCCTCACTCAAGCGACCCATGTGGATCTCACTCAAGCGAGTCAGGGTCTCGCTCAAGCAAGATACCCTGATTCTACTTTCTTCATTTTTGCTTCTCTTATTCAATTTCCTTGCATGTTTTGGGTTCCATGACCTCCAGAAACATTATTACTATTGTGAAATTATATTACCACTGTTTAAACGAATTGATGGTGCATCTTTCAATCTCTTATCATATAGATTTTTATAATCCTCAATTTTAATTATATCTTCCGTTTTCCCCTTGTGACGATCTTGAGTTCGATCGTCCAAGGAGCACTCTGGTACCTCTTTATATCTTCATATATGAGATAGGTTATTTAATGATCCGGGGTAATTACTCAACATTTTATATATCGTGCTTCTTCTACTTATAATTATTTTTAAACCGTGAAAAATTTACCCCCATTTTCGGGGTGTTGCATCTGCACTGAAGCTAATATAAACTGAATACTACAGCATTGAGGTTAAGGGAGGAATTGTTGGGTTTTGCTTAAAATTAGCCAATCTATTTTTTAGTTTCAATCTATTTTTTAGGAAGTTTAGCTAATAAATTCTATTTCTTTAGGAACACTTAGCTAGTTGATTTATTCAAAGTAGTTGGAGTAATGGACTCGATTTTTCTCTCCTTTCTGTTATGCTGTACGGCTTTATAAAGCCATTTTCTTCATTCAATAAATGTGCAATCAGTTCCAGTTTCTTTTGATATTTCTTCTCTGTCAAAGCTCTTTTATTCTAACACATTCTCACTTAACTTTCATTGATACTATTAAGATATCCTTGTTGCCTATTTAAAATTAAAATTAAAGAAAAAATATATTTTCCATTTATGACCACTTAGTAACCTAAAAAATAAAAATATTAGATTTGATAGTTTTGACCAATACCTTTTTTTTTCATAAAATGCCTAGGAATCATTTGTAACCCATGCAACAATCTTTATAAATGAAAGAGAGTTTCATCTTTTTTTTTTCATAATTTAACCTGAATCATATGTTTTCTTATATAATGCACATCATTACATGCAAAGTTAGAAACAAATTAAGGTAGATTTTTTGCGTTCATATATACGCTTTTATCAATTAAAAAGACCCAGAACTTTCAAAAGCAATATGTTTATCGTGTCATTTCAATGATTTAATTTGTTCTTGTTATCGGATACGCTTGATTTTTCAAGAAGTAGATATTGGACTCGTTTGTTTAAACTTATTTTAAGATATAAGTGCTTTTTTAATTAAAAAACACTTATTTTAAATTTTAACGTGTTTGTTTAAAGTTTTAAAAATAAACAGAAGCTGAAAATAAGCTGATTTCAGCTTATTTTAAGAAGCAACTCTGATCTGCTTATTAAAAAAGTGATTATAAAAGAAGCGCTTTTTTATAATTACTTTTTTAATAAGTTTAAACAAACGGGCCCATAGTGTAGCTTTAATAAATTAGATTGATGACTCCATAAATAAAAATAAAAATAATAAAAAATAAATAAATAATTCATGTTTTCACTAGAAAATTCAGATGAAGTCCAAATTATTCATATTGGTATAAAATTTAAATTAGAAAAGGAGAAAATGTCATAAAGAAGTGAATTATACTAGAATGATTTTTGTCAGGAATCTACTCAAGTGTTGACATAATGATGGTGGTGCCTTACAATTGCCGTAAGAGAGATTAATACAAAATTTTAGCACTTATATAAGATATTTTATAAAATATTGAGTTAAATTTTTTTATTTTGTAAATAAATTTTATTAAAATATTTAAGATATACATCATATGAATATACAATTATGGGATTAAATTTGTTGGATAGCACAACAGGAAGGTTATTCTTCCATTTTTCATAGGTAACGAGATTATATCCCCTCGCATCTAAATTTTGATATATAAAATCGTTTAACATGCAGTTATTGTGAACTTCAATATTCAAAGTTGAAATGAGTATTTGAGTCACCGCCTAAATTTATACACGACTTAACAAGTTTCTTAACGATAAACTCACACGTTGCGAGTTTTAAAGCAATGACCGTGAACCTCTTGCATAGGGTGTTATCAATATATGCGATATGTGGACTCATTTAAGCTTAAGAAGAAAGCCTTAAAGGAAAACCACCCATTTGCTATATGCATAAAAAAAATAATTTAACCAACCATTTGCTATAGGCATGTATCCTAAAGAAACCCCACCCATTTTGCTATGAATGTGTATGGTCATATCATGCGAATAAAAGAAAACAGTAAATTAAACATTGTATTGTAAGAGTTCCATTTCTACTTATTGCCAATGCCACCGCTTTATCTTTGACATTAATGTGAATGGAGGAGGTTGGATAATACCTACAACTTTTTAAGCCAACCAATCCATGCCACAATCTTAATTCCATGCATACCTATCTTTGCCCTCCTAATCTTATTCATATTTTTATTTTTATGGAATTTCACTATCATGAGTCTCATCCATTAATTAGTGTAGTAGGTTATTCATGTCTGTGCCTCTATCATTAAATTAAGAACTACTCTTTCGCATCCTAATCCTAATGACAAGTAAATTAGACGGACTTTATATAGAAAGATGATTAAAAGTTATTAATTCCATTAATGTTATTAAATATTTAATGTATTTGTTTATAATGTTTTTAATATTATTTATTACATAAATTGTTTAGTTGTTACGAAAATATATTCAAGAATAATATATTTAACATATAAGTATTGAAAAAAGATATTTTAACTTATATTTGAGACAAAAAAAATCCTCAAAATTTACTTATAACTATGGGAGTATGTTACTTTATGGGCCGGTATATGTTTAAGCTTAAAATTAAGTGATTATTTAAAAAATGATTTATTTATAGATAACTTTTATAAAAAGTGACTATTAAAAAAAGTTGATATGTTTAGTTAGGACTATAAAAAGTGTTTTTTAAAAATGAGTTGTTATTTTATTTCAGTTTCTTCGATAGCTTATTTGGAGAAGTTAATAAAAGTAGCTTTCTTAAATAAATTATTTTTAACTTTTTTTTAGCTTCTATTTTTTTAGTTTGTATAAACATCTAAAAAATTATATTAAATAATTTTTTATTTTAAAAATATTTTTTATTCAAATAAACTTAATAGAAAAATTCCATAAGCAATTAAATCTATACCTCTTTTTACACATTAACACGGTTTATTTTCTAAAAGTAACAGATATCTCTCTTATAATTAAATATATGAACTATAAACATATTATTTATTAAAACAAAAAAGTAAAGAACATGCAAAAGAAGTTTATGTAATTTTTGAAATAAATAGGGTTTATGATCATTGCTTTATAAATAACTTTAGTGGAAGCATCTTCCAAGCAAACATTTGTTAGGTTAGCTTTTGTATACTCTTTTGCGTGTACTCAGTTTGCGGAGAAAAGCAGTTGTAACTAGTCGATTAAACTGACTAGTGATTTTGGACGCAATGTTGGGAAGATTCAATATAAAAGATAACTGAAAAAGTGTATGAAACTAGGATTCTTTCTCTTTATATATTTTCCCCTCTTTTCATGAAAAGCAGAAATGTAGGTTAATTTACTGGTTTTCTGAAACGTGAGGTGTCAATGCATCCCTATACAAGGAAAATGAAGCTATGGGACAAAAAAGCCAAGACCTTATAGTCTTGTCGTTTCTTTTATATCTCTATATTGAAATTTTTTATTTGTTTCTAAATATTCCTTTAGTTATAAATCAGGATAATATTTAATATTTATTTTTATTATATTTTATATTTTTTAATTATTTTATTTACTTTTTTAAAACATGGATCATTAATTAAAACATTAATTATGTAAAGAGAAACGATATTTTATTAAAAGTAAGGGAAAATCCACACTTCAAAATACATTTCTAAATCTACGTGAAACTACCAATTTTGATAGATAAGAAAAGCATAGAGAGTAGTTGTTTTTTTTTTTAAATTAGGCAAATCACTGTTGTTGTTTGTCAAAATTACATTCGAGCTAAAATTACACTATCTTATTTTAAAAATTTGTGGTTGTTTTTATATGTTGTTTTTGACAATTTTAATCACCAGAAATACTGAAGTTGTCTTTTTGGGACAATTTTAACTGTCCCAAAATTTTAAAAATAGGACGGAGTGTAATCTTAACTCAAGACCTTTAGGTTGGAGTGTAATTTTGACAAACCTCAATGGTGATTTGTGTAATTTATCCTTGTTTCTATTATTGTATGATGTAGATATATATTATGTGCATATTTAGCAAATGTAGCTTATAACAAATCACTAGTGGAAAAAAGACATTTTGCACCAGGCTTTTCTCACCGGTTGTAGTTAAACCGGTGAAAAAAATAAGGCGGTGGCAGTTTTGTAAATAATAAAAAACTTTACACCGGTCTAGTCCATGAACCGGTGAGAAATAACATTGTTTGTACCGATCTTTAATTTGGACCGGTGAGAAATGTAAAATTTGTACCGTTTGATATTTGGACCGGTGAGAAATGTCAATTCAATTTTTCGAGCCCTTTCAAAACTAAACGTGAAGCTCTCTCTCTCTGAAAGTCACTGTGCTCTGAAGCCCTAGCCACCAAACCTTACCCCCTCGAAGCTCTCTCTTTGAAAGTCACTATGCTCTGAAGCCCTAGCCACCAATCCTTTCCCCCTCGAAGCTCTCTCTCTAAAGTCACTTATACAAAGCCCCGATCTCTATTTTGTGAATCGTTCGTGCATTTCACTTGCGAATCCAGACCGTGACAATGCGTCTCACATCTCGCTTCCGTTGGTGACGGTTCTCCACCATGGGCTCCGGTTACTACCGTCGTTGAGTAACAAACCAGGTCTCTTCTTATTACGATTCTCCGTCATCTTCTCTTCTTATTATCAGTAATCATAAGGCTTTTATTTTAAGAGGTCATGCTACTCTTGTTAGGGTTTTCTGTTTGATAAACATGTTCATATAAGTGGAAAATAGGGATTGAATCAAAGCCTAGATGAATCAAAGAATAATAGGGATTGAATGTGGAAAATCCATAAAGTATTCTGCTTACTGAACTTCTATTGAAATCAAAATGCAATCTTTCTAACCTGTTGTTACAGTGCCAAATACTAGATTAATAGGTCATCACAAACAATCTTTCCAACCATGAACACTTTGGTGTTTAAAAAATAATTAAAAAAAGAATCACCTTAGCATTATACTTCTGTAGTTGCATGATTTCTGGAGCCATGTAAAGTGGTGAACCACACAATGTTTCAGCTAAGCCCCTAGGTTGTAAAGATCTACCACAGAAGAAAACTAAGCTTCAATGACTAAATTACAAAAAAGGAGAAGAAAGAGTAGAACTTTTCCAGAAAGAATACCCAGAAATTTGGAAGTCAAAAAGAAACGCAAAAGCAAAACAGAAAATAAAAATGTCAAAGATCACAATGTAAAGACTTAGAAATTTGTGGGAGTTTTAAACTCACTTTCTCCGTGTATATGATGATTAAGGCATTGTTGAACTTGTTTAAAAATATTCTTTCACTAATCAAATCAAGAGCATAAGATAGGTATTATAGTACTTACAACAATTATGATAAAGCAACTCACAAAATCCTAACTTTGATAAGGAATAATAGAGAAAGGGGAAAATGGGGTGGTCTAATGCCTTACGATATATTTATATTTGGCGACCAGAAGAAGTATGGCGAGGGAGAAAACTTAGTAACAACTAATTGAAAACAACAAAGTCAAAAAAGTTCAAATGAAGAGAAAGACAAACAAGTTAAACAAAGATATAGATGTTGGACCATGAACACTGAGGAAGATTTCATTCATTTTACAAAACCAAGTATCCTTCGTCGCTTCTGGCCATACGCCTATTCAGAAAGTAACTAGTGTCCACATATTCTATCATAATCATAATTTGTGTGTGTGGAGTATACTAAAAATTACAAATAGTTTTTCTTCTTCCATTGAACCTGTATTCATATTATGGGTTTTTATACTCTTAAAAATCAGCATAAATTTTTTTTTCTAAAAATTGAGGATGAACAGACCAGGTCCCGGGGGGTGTGTGAGGCACATAATCAAAAGACCTACGTTTAGATCTTTTATCTTTTGTCAGATTATAAATTATATAACCCATTAAAACAATTATTAACATAATCTAACACTTATTGATGTTTATATTTAATTGTTACATCTCTAATTTTTAAAATTATCATGGTTGTTTGCTATCAATTAATTACATAATTACATCCATACCTCAAGGGTATACTATAATATAAGTCCTAATTGAGGTGATACTAAAGCTTTTGAAGTTCTCTTGAGTTTGAATCTGAATAGGGGTAAAGGTTTATTCTATGAAAAGTGACGATAAAAGGTTTAACCAAATAGGAGAGTTTGACTATTTTGCAGTAAAACCAAGTTGTAATAAATCAAAGAGTGTAAATAAAAAGGTTCCAAACAATTCTATACAAAGAACACCTTTCCTGGTCAAATTCTATAGGTTTTATCACACAGGAATTACCAAACTTATTTTAAAATTCTTTCACAAGACAATTGATCATTGGAATTCTGGTTTACCTGATCCTTCTTTCCATATTTTTTAACGTTCCCCAATCATTACTGGTTGGTTTTTGAATAAGTCCAAAGGCTTTTAGCAGTGTATTATTAAGCAACTGTAATAACATCACTAATAAACTATTATCATTACTATATTCTGAATAAGTCCAAAGGCTTTTAGTTCTCCTAGAAGGTTTATAGTATACATGCACTGCTCTTTTGAGTTCTTTGTTGTTCAAAGGATTAATAATTTTGATTCTTGACCCATTTGTTTCTTCTTGAAGGTTCATAATACATCCATCACTATCTTGAGTTCTTTTTTGTCCAAAGGATATAGTAAATTGGGTCGTGCAGAGAATATTGAATAGAATAACAGGTGAAATGGCTCTGTATATTCATTATTGTTTGCATTAATTATATACACATTTAGAGAAACAAGCTCATTGTTTATAGAGTCCCTTTTATGGTTACTACTTTTGAGAATTGCTTGCTTATTATTGAATACTAAAATAAACTTAGTCAGAAACAGATATATAACTTTCCATGGATATATGCCTTGTCGGCAATAGGATTTTTAGATTCAGAGCCAACTTTTGATATTTGGTGTATATAGTTAAGAGAAAACAAAATTATCGATCAATTTTTCAAGTGTTTTTCTGCATTAATTTCCATGAATAGAATGTTGTTCTCATTGATATTTGTGGGCGCAGTTATCTTTTATTTGAATATAATACTGTTTTCATTGAGGATAGTTGAATTTGGTTAGGTTAGCTGGATGTTTTACCTGTTTTATACGACCCATAACTTATATCTTTTGGATTGTCATATCTAATGATCCGAAGTTAGCTTCTTGTGTTGAATGTACTGTAGAGTACATGGTCACAGTTTATTATTTCTAGATATATTGTATATTAGAGTACATGGTCATAGTTTATGCTTTGATATCAATATTTTGCCCTTTGTTATTACAAAAAATTGTTTTATTAGGCAAATACTTAGCAAATCTGTAAAACATTTATTTTTTTACTGTTTGTAACATGCATCTGGTGGTTATATTTAAGGTGTGATGTATTTTAAACAGTCATTCTGTTATATTTGAGAAGTATCTATAACTACATTTTTATTCTTCATAATCATGGAACCCTCTTCTTAACGCTATAGTTTTAATAACTATTTACGAAATATAAGATACTCTTCTTTTTTCTTAGTCATAGAAGATGTCCTTTATTTTTTCATTGAATAAAATTAAAGACTACTGTGCCATTACATACTGGAACAGTAGTGTTGTTTTACATATAATATCAGGTCCACAAATTAACCATCCAATTCCAAAAATAAGATGTATTTGGACGGGCTTATTTATAAAATGACAGAGAAATTTTGAATGATAATGAAATATTTTGAGGTTATTGTGGAACTTCAATTTATAAAAATTCTTTATATAAATGAGAAGAATTTTAAATGATATATGTTAAAATATTTTGAGGTTATTGTGGAACTTTAATTTAGACATTTCTTATAATTACAGAATAAAGTTTAACAATTCTATAAGTGTACAACAGTCATAGAGGGGAACTTAACCGTAATCATGACAAAAGCTAACCCGTAAATAAGTCCTTGAATCTATAAAGGTGTTTCACTTTAGTTTTTAAATTATCAAAATCAGCGTTCGATTTCAAGATTTCTTTCTTTTGTTGTCTTACAAGTTAGTCCTACATTAAACAAATGTTAGTAAACCATTTAAAGAATTCTGGTCTATTGTTCTTTTACTAGTCCATGTCATTGATTAGGATTGTATTTTTAGAAATAATAGGATTATTAAAATAGGTGAATCTATCCAATTCACTCTTTAGTATTTAGAATTGGAAGTGATCATAATAGTAATTATATAGTGAAGTTGAATACGTATTTTAAACTGTCATTCTATCAATACCTTGCAGGACTAACTAGTAGCTAATTTAAAAGAAAAATCTTAGTGTGCAGAGGAGTCTGCTAACAGCTTTTAATTTGGCATCTGTCACCAAGCATAGGAGTCTCCCAACAGCTTTTATACTCTATACAGGTTTTTAATTTTCGTTTTTCTCTTTTTCCAAGCCTTTAGATTGTCCAGAATTGTTTTGTTTTTGCATCCAAAATGCTAAACAATAATTTCTTGGTTTATAAAGTATATATAGGAAGTAAATTATTAATGTAACTAAAAAAGATGCAACTTCCAACAGATTCTAGAAGAGACTATAACTTGTTATTTCACATATTTAAAAGCAACAACTGCATTATCAAACAAGTTTAAAAAAGGTAGACATTTCATATCAAACTTTCCCAAACTATAAAATTAAAAAAAGTTAAACCATGATGAGTAGACATTTGAATGGGAAAGCTGACAATCTCTTAAAAGCGAAATAGTTAGATAAAAATAGGGTACATAAAATATAAACAGTATAATAAAATATAAAGTTTCTTATTTGAATGATTAATGAGTAATGTTGCATCATGTCTTATGCATGTATAACATGAAGATAGCTGCCATTTTGAAAAGTCTTCAATTGAAAAGATAATCTCAAAGTTTGCAAAATGACATCAATGCATTATGCATTCAATTATGTTACCTTGCACCGTATTTTATTAACTCGTAAGTCTTATGGTCTTCGTTTTAATTATTTAGTTTTTTAAAAATCATGACATATTTTATATCACTTTATGTAGGTCTCATTGACAGTGGATAATAATATGTCCAAATCAGAATTTGTGTGTGTTATTATGCTCAACAAAGGGTAAACTAACCAAAGAACTCAAACAACTTCTACAAGTGTAAGTGTTAATTGTTATCTCAATTACCATTATCTAATGATACATATCATCCTATGTATATATCTTACTGTTAAGCTCATTAAGTTAAGTATTTATGTATTAAATTATTTTTTATTGTAGACCAGTACAAGCATCGCAGTTGTTGCTAGGTCAACACACAAAATGTTTAAAACCTCCTAGATGGATCAATCCAAGTGTAAGTTGGATGTTCATGATTTTTATTTGTTTGGTTGTGATATTTTATCCTACACATTTCAATATTAATTGGTGTTATTTTTATAGTTCCCGACACAACCAATAGGTAGCATGCAGTGTGGATATTATGTAATGAAGCACATGTTGGATATTGTCTTGGAAACACTCTCAATTCATGGGACAAGGTAATTTTTTCAAAATGTAGTTTTGTACATTTGTTCAACTTGCATATTTATATTCTTGTTGCTAATGCATTCTGGTTTTGAATTTGCAGAAATTTGATCGAGAACCATTTTCTGAGGATGAAATTAAAGACATTCAAAAACGATGGGCAAGATATTTGTTTGAACTGTTACCTCCTTTATTCTAAACATGTATGTCAAGATCAATGTATGTGTAACTTTTTACTTGATTATGTTTGATTGTGTAATATGTACTATTTGTCCCTTGGTTTAGGTAGTCAATAGGATCTCACCATTCAACTTGGTATGTTGAGTTGAAGAATATTTCTTCATTTATTCCATTATTTCTTCATAAATTTGAGGTCTATATATGTATATATGGAGAAAGGTTGTGCCTCCAGGAAAGTCAAAAAGTAGGACTGATTTCCCATATTGGCCGGTGTTTGCAATAGTCTAGTTATTCCTTAATGACTGATACGTAAAGATTGATTTGTGTTTGTAAAAGCATTAGCGAGTATTTAGGTCTGAATGGCTCATTACCAACACTTCCAAGCCTATGTTATAAGCTAGCATCACACATCTCATTTTTTAGTTGATAAGCTTTTTCTGCTCTCAGACATTGGTAATCTGCTCTGCTGTGTTTTAGTCATATTCAGTCCATGTCATTGCAAGTATTGCAAAATTTATTTGGACTTGTTGATAGGATTGTTGTTGATTATTCTATGCACATTGTAAGGAGGTTGTTAGGCTGCCATCTTTGTCAGGGCAGTGTGTTAGTATGTTGCTAACTATTGTAGGTTGATATCACAGGTAGCTTTTTGTTTCCAAGGATCAAAACAATATGTATCTTTTTCTTTTTAATAATTTAAGCACTGATTGCCCCCATTCCATTCTGGTTGTTTAGGAACAATGAAAGGAAAAAAATAAGATGGAAAAAATGATATCTGCATTGTGTTTAGGGTTTAGGGTTTAGGGTTTAGGACTCTTAATTGACAAGCCTTCCTGTCATTTATTTTTGGGTTCTCATTCATAGATGTGATCTTTCATCTGTAATCTTGCAAGTACCATGGAGTTTTATGTTTGCATTAGTTGTTTGCATTATATTAAGAGTGCTAATTAGTACTAATTAATTGCATTGAAACTTGAAACAGGTCATCAACTATCAAACAGCTATGAATTGGCTTATTAAGACAAAGAAGGCGATTAGCTTTTTGTAGAAGATGTACCATGGAGGCAAGTGATTGATGAGTACTTTTATATGTAGTAAAAACTATCATTTTTTTTAATGAATCTCTTAATCAACACTCAATAACACTCAGTAAAGAACAAAATACATATATCTTGTAACTAACTAGTATAATTGGGTTCTGTTTTGTAGAAGTTTCATTCAGTATGCACAACGGTTCAAATTGTTGAAGACTAGTAGATAGTTGATAACAAAATCTTCATAATTGTCAACTCTGTAGGATCATACCCAGATGGCATTTTTTTTGTCTCCCTTGTGTTTGTTAATTAACTGTATGTAAATTCAGCTTTGAGTGGAACCATGACAACTTCTTAGCACGTAGTTAATTTACTTGGTTGTGTATGAAAACATACAATTTGTGCGTGTATATGAAAGGATTGCCAGGTTATTCTCTTAAAATGTTCTACTTTATTTCATCACAGAGCAAAATATGTCATACTTATTCATTGCTACAGTTCTGCCTAGACTTAATTTGAAAATTGAATGATGCTTTCTAAAATTGTAACAAAAGTGTTATTTAATTGGCGCCCAGGATTCAAAATATACTGAAATAAAAAAATTGTATTTTTTGTACCGGGCCTAACCAACAGGACCGGTGAGAAAGGTCCTTTTTTGTACCGGGCCACAACAACAGGACAAGTGAGAAAAGTTCTCTTTGTATCGGGCCACAACAATAGGATCGGTGAGAAAAGTCCTCTTTGTACCGGGCCAAATCAATTGAACCAGTGAAGAAAGTCCTTCTTTGTACCGGGCCAAAGCGACAGGACCGGTGAGAAAATTCCTTCTTTGTACCGGGCCAAATCGATGGGACCGGTGAGAAAAGTCCTTCTTTGTACCGGGCATAACCAACAGGACCGGTGAGAAAGTTAATATTTACATCGATCAATATAAACAGGACCGGTGTAAAAAATCTATTTTTCTCACCGGTCCAAAAACCGGTGTAAAAAGTCCCTATTTTTCTCACCGGCTCCATCCACACCGGTCGTACAACCGGTGTAAAAAGCCGAAAGGGATCAGAGTAAAAAGCCTTTTTTCCACTAGTGAATGTAGATATATATATATATATATTATGTGTAATTTATCCTAAACCCATTCGGAAACTCCAAACACATGCATAAAACATTCTCCCTTTTGAAAGATACATTACGCAAAGATAGAAGAAATGTTAACTTTGATATAAATGCATAAACATATAAAAATATTCACTACAACATCATAAGTTCAAGTGGGTTACGTCTAATCCCAACAAAAAGAGGATTTTAGCTACTTATTATCATAAGGGCTAACCTAAAATACATCAAAGAACTAAGAAGAGAAGAGGATTAACCTTAGAATCAAACCTAAGGTTCTTGAAAAATGAAGGATGTTTCCTATCGTGACCACGATCGCAGCAAGAGGCCGACCGTAAAAAGAAATTTAGGTTCCCAGATTCCTTCCGGAAATCGTGGAGTCACCACCAATGTTTTTAAGGTAAAACATCGAAAAAACCTTAACGTAAAGGTACTGGTCCTAAATTAAGATTTTAAGTTTGGGAGTCTGATTACAGGTGGGGAAGGTATTAGCACCACACATTGTCCGTGTTAAATGGTTACCCTAAATTGTTTAAGTTTTTGAATAATCCTAATAATTTATAATCTAAACCTGTTAGCGATGTCTATGGATTTATTTTTGACTTAATAATTAAAATTATAATTTTGTTGATTAACAGGACGTCTCTTCTAAATTAATTAGGTCGTCATTAAAATTTTATTATTTTATTAATTTTTTAAATTAATAGGATATGTTTGCTTTTTAAATTTGGCCCGACGGGATTAATTTTTCTTGCTCCTACATATTCCCCAAGCGTGATGCGAAATCAGGTTTACGTAGTTCTTTGTTATTACTTTTAAAAAACGTGAAGTAAGTTAAGAATGTCAAGATTTTAGGAAAGATCAATCAACAGGACGTCTCATCTAAATTGATCTCAAATATTGTATATAAAAAAAGAACTTTGAGTTTATTGATATTATTATTTTTTAGAGAGAAACTTAATGGTCTAGATTAATTTAAAAATAAAAAGTTTATTTGAAGACCTAGATCAATAGAATGTCTCGTCCAAATTGATAACTAATATAAATATTTTAATTTTTGTTATATATTAACATTATTAAAATATTTTATGGTCTAAATTGATTAAAACATAGATTATCCCATCCAAATTAATCCCTATCAACATTGTTATTATCAAAATTATTAAAATATTTTATGGTCTAAACATAGATTAACAGGACGTATCCTCCAAATTAATCTCTAATTTGAAGATTTTAATTTTTGTTACATGCCAATGTTATTAAAATATTTTTTATGGTTTAAACATAGATTAATAGGATGTTCTATCTAAATTAATACCTAACATAAAGATTTTAATTTTTTGTTACATACCAATCTCAATTTTATTTTTAAATCATAACATTCTAACTTTGTTAATAACGAAACATCAAAAAGTACTCTATGCTACTGATTATAGATTTTTCTAGATGAGAATGGACTTCACATACTTAATCATGCATATTATTTCATTGTCATTCACTAGGAGATGAGGATCACAAACAATCACAACAAGAAATTGAAGGGAAAAAGAGAAAATACCTCGTATTATTTTTAATTCTTCACATTAATTTTTTTCTTCTCTGCGTCAACTTTTTTCTTGTTGCATCAACCCCTTTTTCTTTTGGCTCTATGTATGTTTCTTCAATGAAAGTATCCCTTGTGTGACGTGCTTTCTCTTTTTTTTTCGTGAATTATCTCCCCTTGAAGTCAACGTGCCTTTTTGTATTTATAATGGCTTTCGTTTTTTCAATTAGTTGCCTCATCTTTCTTTTCCTCTATCTCGTAACACACACACATATATATAATAGGATTAGCCTAATTTATATATATATAATTATATCTCGTAACGTATATATATAATAATAATAGGATTAGCCTAATATATATATAATTATAAAATTTGAAGCTAATTTTTTTATAATATATATATATATTTATATATTAAAAACTTTATCTTATTCTACAATATATATATTTAAAAAACTCTATCTTATTCTATAATATATATATATATTTAAAAAGCTTTATCTTATTCTATTAAAAAAAACTCTAGATCTTATACCTTAAAATCCTCTCCTCACTTTTGAAGACATAAGGTTTTGATAATGACAAAAGACATACAAACTCTAAAAGACATCAATCATGAAGGCCAAGATTGGAAGAAAAATGAGTCAATAAAAAAGCAAGACCAATAAGTCAAAGGAATAAAGCATCAAAGTCTAAAAGGTCTTAGCACACATGTAATATTTTAATCAAGTATCAGTATGGCCTTAGGATCAAATTAAAACTTGGATAACATGTATTTGAAAAGCATTTTCATAAAATTAGAAAGCATGTAATCGATTACCAGTTTGGTGTAATCGATTACACACTTAACCGTTGGGTTAAAATTGAATTTTAAATAAATACGGTTAAAATTTGAAATGCTGTAATCAATTACAGGAATATGGTAGTCAATTACCACAACATCAAAATGCATGAAAAGTTACATTTCTTCATGGACACTTGCATGGAAAGTCATGTTTTTTCATCCAAACTTTTGAATGGACACATCTATTTGAAAAGGCATCTTTCTAACATCAAAAGACATCTTTTCATCAATCAAATACATGTCTTTAATTGCTATAAATAAGGAGAGCATTAATCAATTCATTTCATAGAAAAACATTGTGTCATCTTTATAATCCATAACCTTAATACTCCTTGATATTCAAAGGCCATTCTTATACTTGGAGTATTACCATTAGAAAAGCTTCAAGTTGTTTTATCCACTCTTTAAGAAAGAGTTTCAATATTCTTGTATTATCTTGGGCGAAATATCCCAAAAGGGAAAAGTTTAGGGTAATCCCTAGCAGTGTATCTTGAGTGAGGTATCCTAAGGGGATTAAGTCTAGGGTGATGTGTTTGCATGTTGAAACAGGTTTTGACGAATGACAAACAAGTGAAGGATCAAGCAATATTGTGCAAAGCGATTAATTAGAAGAAATTCAAGCTTACACGGATCAAGAAATCAAGAATCAAATTGATGAAGTCCAAAGAATTGATTCAGGGCATTTATAGAAGTTTAAAACAAGTGAAATAATCATCCAAAGAATGAAAGAAATTAAGAACCAAGAGCTATATGATCGAAAACATCAAAAAAATTCAAGGAAACAGGTCCAGGAAAGCCAGGAATCGATTCAAGAGCGCTAGGAATCAATTCATGATGAATTTTTCATAAAGGAATCGATTCATGAACACTAGGAATCGATTCATGATGAATTTTGCACAGAGGAATTGATTCAGGAACGCTAAGAATCGATTCATGATGAATTTTGCACAGAGGAATCGATTCAGGAACACAAGGAATCGATTCAGGGGGCTGGGAATCAATTCCCTCCTGTAGGAATCGATTCATGCACATAAATTACCCAGGGAATCAATTCATGCAAGAAAGAATCGATTCATGCTATATAGGAATCGATTCCCCTTGCCAGGAATCGATTCACTTGTTGTTTCTGATGCAAAAATACACTGGAAGAATCAATTCATCACTTGAATCATGCGTTGAATCATGGAAAATATCAGTATGTGTTTTTAGAAACTCAAACTGCGCTAATTTCTCTCGAGACTCAAATTGAAACAGCGTTGCATTAATTGAGGTAGACAATCTCCTTCTCCAACCCATAAATCAAGCACGCAGGAAACATGGAGGCAGACAAATTTCAAAGTGATTGCTTAAATTGAGGATCAGAGGTTGAAAGAAACCATGCTCCTTTGCCTATAAATAGAGAAGGAACTGAAGGCAGAAACACACCAATAGCAAGCAATTCTTTCTTTCCTCTCTCACGCTGCTCTCTTATTCTCTCTAAGTTTAAGCTCTCTGTCTCTTTTCTTTGAAATTATTTTGAGAGTTATTTAGTGAGCAAAATTATTTTTGAGTGCTAAAATTTGCATATCCTCTCTTTGAGAGTTATTATTTTGTGAAAGCTTTAATTTGTATATCCACTCTTTTGGAGAGTTATCCTTGTACACTTAAACACCAAAAATCCTATAGTTTGGGGTTGGGGTTTAACCTTGTAAAGTTTTGAGATTGAGAAATTGGGTGGGGTACCCTTGTACTTGTGAGAATTGGGTTCTTAAGTGTGGGACACTAGGAAGCCGCGATTGCTCAAAGTTGTATCTCTAATCTCCAATAGTGGAAATCCTCTAAGTGGTTTATGTGAAAATTATTAAAGTGGAAATCTCAAAGCTTAGAGGCGAGACGTACACTAGTGTGGTGGAACTCGTATATATCGGTTTGCAAATCTCTCTTTCCTACACTCATTTAAATTTGTGCACTTAAAATTGTTTGCTAATATTTGTGTTTATATTAATTAAGTAACTTTATTAATTTACTTGTTAAAATTAAAGTGCATGTTCTTTTAGTTTGATAAAATTTGTAAATCACTTAGATTAAAATTGTTAAAGATATTTAAGTAATATTCTTGAATTAATTGTGGTAAAATTAATTATTACTTTCTAAGTATTCAAAAATAGTATAACGATTAATTTGATATTCTTAATTGTTATCTCAAATATTACTTAAACTCTTTAAATGAATTTACTTGCCATATATTAAGTGCTTATTATTTTTTCTTGTGTATAAATTGTTATTACTTGTGATTAAATTTATCATTTTCATCAAGCATATTTATTAAAGAATTAATTTCAAAGCATTCCAAGTAAAAATTTTAATACTCAATTCACCCCCCTCTTGAGTAATTGAGGCCACTTGGTTAACAAGTGGTATCAGAGCTTGACTCTTGGTAGATCAAGCTTAACAGCTTCAAGAGATAAAGATGGCCTTAACCTCATATAACATGTTTCTCGAGGGCGGTGCTACAAATCGACCTCCCGCTTTCAATGGAGAAGGTTATATGTTTTGGAAAGAAATGATGAAAATTTTTGTATAATCAATTGATTTGAAAATATGGAGTGCTATTAAAAATGGTCCTTTTGTACCTATGCATATCGTTAATGATAAACAAGTTGAAAAATCTATGGATGATTGGACTAGCAAGGAAGAAAAGAAAGTGCAATATAATTACAAAGCAAAAAATCTTATCACTTTAGCCTTAGGTCCCGATGAATTCTTTAGAGTAGTTACACGTAAATCTGCTAAGGATATGTGGGATACCCTTCAAATAACTCATGAAGGAACTAGCGATGTTAAGGATTCTAAGATTAGTACTTTAACTAGCCAATATGAAAGTTTTAGAATGAATTTCAATGAATCTATTTTAGAACTTCAAAAGAGATTTACTTTGATTATTAATCATCTTATTACTCTTGGTAAATCTTATACTAACAAGGAACTTATCCACAAAGTTCTAAAAAGTCTTACTAGGGAATGCAACCTCTAGTTACTGCCATCAAGCAATCACCCAATATAAATGATATGTCCCTTGCCACATTATTTGGTAAGTTACAAGAACAAGAACAAGAGTTGAAAGATTTGAAACATGTAGAGGAAGAAGAAAAAGCCTTAAAGAAGAAAGGGCTAGCTCTCAAGGCCACCTCCATTGATGAAGATGAATCCGAGACTGATCTTGATGAGGACAAAGAGCTAGGACTATTTGTGAAGCGTTTTGGGAAACTCATGAGGAACAAACACTTCTAAAAGAGTTTCACACATAAAGGTAAGAAACCTAGCTCTAAAGAAAATAATTCCTCACTTACTTGTTTCGAATGTGGAAAGGAAGGGCACTTTAAAGCGGATTGCCCAAACCTAAAGAAGAAAAACAAAGAAAGAAAAGGGAAAAGAAGAGCATATATCGCATGGGATGAAAATGAGATAAGTAGCTCGGACGAATCGGAAAATGAAGAAGCAAACCTTTGCCTCATGGCCAACCACCAAGATGAAGATGATGAGGTAAATTTTCATGACTTAGATAAAGAAGAACTACTTGATGCTCTTGAAGAATTGTATGATAAATTTATAAAAGTTTCTAATAAGCATAAGTTATCAAGAAAAACCATTGAAACTCTTGAGATGCATCTTATGGAGGTTTGTAAAGAAAATGAACTTTTAAAAATGGAAGTAGTAAGAGTACAAGCATGCTCTAGGACTAAACCTTGTGAATTTGCTAAGAAATATGATATACTTAAAAAGAAAGTATTAGATTTAAACAAGACACTTCAGAAATTTACCAACAGTAGAGATAATTTAAATGCACTTCTTGGAAAACAACGTTGCATGTTCAATAAAACTGGATTAGGTTATAATCAAGGATCACATGCTTACAAGAAGGAAAAACATTACAAAAATTTCTTCATACCACCTAGTAAATCATCTACACCTTTCATGAAATGTAATCACTATGGTCTTAAAGGTCATAATTCTTACAATTACAATGTTAGAAGATTAGGACCAAAAGTTGTGAGAAAAGTATGGGTTCCTAAGGGAACATTTTCACAAACTAACCTACAAGGACCCAACATAAAATGGGTACCAAGTTCTCTAACTTGACTTGTTTTGTAGGTATTCTTTAAAGCAAGTAACACCCATTGGTACTTGGATAGTGGGTGTTCAAAACATATGATGGGAGACAAAAGTAAGTTTATATCATTTACTCCTCAAAACAAAACTTATGGAGACAACACAAGAGGAAGAATACTTGGAATCAGTAACATTGGTAAAAACTCTTTTACATCGATAAATGATGTATTATATGTTAAAGGACTTAAACATAACTTGCTTAGTATTATGATAAAGGATATAAAATTGTTTTTGAATCAAATTGTTGCATAATTGAAAATAAGCTAAACAAGGAAGTAAAGTTCATTGGTCAAAGAATCGATAATATTTACATGATTAATCTTGATTGTCTTGCTTCAAATGATGTGCAATACTTCATAACTAAAGAGGATGAATCATGGCTATGGCATAGAAGAATCGCTCAAATTCATATAGACCATTTAAACAAATTTGTTTCAAAAGATTTAGTAATTAGTTTACCAAAACTAAAATTTGAAAACAAATTTTATGACGCATGTCAAAAGGGAAAACAAGTAAAGGTTTCTTTTCAAGTAAAAAATATTTCAACAAATAGACCTTTACAGCTCTTACACATGGATTTATTTGGACCTTCGAAGATTAAAAGTTTTGGTGAAAATTATTATGGTCTTGTGATTGTGGATGATTATTCTAGGTATACATGGACTTTGTTTCTTACTCATAAAAATGAAGTATATCATGCATTTAAGAAACTTGCCAAGATCATCCAAAACGTACAAAATTTGAAAATAGCATCCATTCGAACGGATCATGGGGGAGAATTTGAAAACGAATCTTTTGATAAATTTTGTGAAAAATTTGGCATTAAACATAATTTTTCAGCTCCAAGAACTCCACAACAAAATGGAGTAGTTGAAAGGAAAAATCGATCTTTAACGGAGCTCGCAAGAACTATATTGAATGAAAGTAATATTGCAAAACACTTTTAGGCCGATGCGGTAAATACTGCTTGCCATGTTATGAATCGATGTTTGATAAGGCCTATATTAAAGAAAACCCCCTATGAGCTTTATAAAGGAAGAAAACCAAATATTTCTTATTTTCATGTATTTGGATGCAAATGCTTTGCTTTAAACAATGGAAAGGATAATCTAGGAAAATTCAATGCAAAATCTAATGAAGCAATATTCTTAGGTTATTCATCTACTAGTAAAGCATATCGACTTTTTAACAAATGAACTTGTACAATTGAAGAGTCTATACACGTCAAATTTGATGAACTTAACCAAAATCCTCCGAGAAAGGAAATTGATGATATTGTAGGTACCTTCCAAGAAATGAACTTGGAAGATAAAGAAGAAAACAAAAATGAAGGAGATACAACACAAAATGATGAACCTCAACAAAAAGAGTGGATCACCATGAAGAATCATCCCTTGGAAAACGTCATAGGTGAAATAACAAAAGGTGTAAGTACTCGAAACACCATTAGAAATGCATGTAATCACTTAGTCTTTGTATCACAAATTGAACCTAAAAATATTGATGAGGCTATTATTGATGAACATTGGATGTTGGCCATGCAAGAGGAATTAAATCAATTTGAAAGAAATGAAGTTTGGGAACTTGTGCCAAAACCCAATGATCATCAAATAATAGGTACTAAATGGGTTTTTAGAAATAAGCTAGATGAAAACGGAATAATAACAAGAAATAAAGCTAGATTAGTTGCTAAGGGATATAATCAAGAAGAGGGAATAGACTATGAAGAAATGTATACTCCTGTAGCTAGGTTAGAAGCCATAAGATTACTGTTAGCTTTTGCTTATTGTATAGATTTTAAGCTTTATCAAATAGATGTCAAAAACGCTTTTCTAAGCGGCTATATTCAAGAAGAAATTTATGTAGATCAACCTCCTAGTTTTGAAAATCACAAATTTCCAAACCATGTTTTTAAATTAAGAAAAGCTTTATATGGTTTGAAACAAGCTCCAAGAGCTTGGTATGAAAGACTTAGTAAATTTCTTTTAGAAAATAATTTTGAAAAAGGAAAGGTTGATACTACACTGTTTATAAAACGTAAAAATAATGACATTCTTTTGGTACAAGTTTATGTTGATGACATAATATTTGGTGCTACTAATGAAATTCTTTATCAAGAGTTTGCCAAGATTATGCAAGATGAATTCGAAATGTCCATGATGGGAGAACTTACATTCTAACTTGGGCTACAAATTAAACAAACTAAAGAAGGAACTTTCCTTAGTCAAACAAAATATTGCAAAGAACTAATCAAAAGGTTCGAAATGGACAAGGCAAATGAAATAACAACACCCATTAGTACATCTTGCTACTTAGGTAAAGATGAGAAGGGTAAGGACATTGAAATAACTAAATACCGAGGTATGATTGGATCCTTACTTTACTTAACAGCTAGTAGACCTGATATTATGTTTGCTGTATGTATGTGTGCTAGATATCAAGCATGTCCTAAAGAATCACATCTCACTGCCGTAAAAAGAATTTTGAAATATCTTATGGGTACTCAAAATGTTGGTTTATGGTATCCCAAAGGCATTGAATGTATTCTTGTAGGATATTCTGATTCTGACTTTGCTGGTTGTAAACTTGATAGAAAGAGTAATAGTGACACATGTCATTTACTTGGTAGTTCCCTTGTTTCTTGGCATAGCAAGAAACAAGTAAGTGTTGCTTTATCAACAACTGAGGCAAAATATGTAGCAGTTGGCAGTTGTTGTGCTCAAATTCTTTAGATGAGACAACAACTTCTTGACTTTGGTGTTGTTTTAAATAAAGTGCCTATTAAATGTGATAACACTAGCACCATAAACATCTCCAAAAATCCTGTCATGCACTCTAGGACTAAACATATTGAGATAAGACATCATTTTATAAGAGACCATGTTTTGAAAGGAGATTGTGTTCTTGAATATGTTGAAACTTCAAAACAATTGGCGGACATTTTTACTAAACACCTTCCGAAAGAACAATTTATAAATATTAGAAGGGAATTGGGTGTTTTGGAAATTGTCTAAATTGCTTTATTTTCATCACTTTTAAAATATTTACTCTTTGAACATAGTTTTACAAATCTTTAACTTAAAGATTTTTTTTACCTATCTACTTCATAAAATTCTCATTTCTTTGAACATAGTGATTTACTTTGTGATATATAGTCAAATCTTTTCATTAAAAAAAAGAAAATCACATTTTCAATAATCATGTTAATGTTCCACAAATCTCTTGTCTTATTGAGTTCCCAGGTAGCATCTACTTAATTAAACATATTTTTGAACAAAAATAATCTCTTATGCACCACATGGATCTCAAAAGCAAATGTCAAATGACCTTTGATTTTCTTGTGCAATAAGATAATTGGCAATTGCAAAATTCTAAAATCCTTATACAACCCCTCACAAAACACCCTTCTAGTGGCATTATTCTTCAAACCTGCGCAAAAATAGCTAGATGAATCGATTCATATATAGTTGAATCGATTCCCATAAGACATCGCTTAGCCAAAAGGAGGATAGAATATCATTAAGCTTGTCTACATGCTTTGAATTACTCTGTGATATATGTTGCAAGTTTTAGGGGGAGTTTGATATACAAATGGTATCTTGCTTCAATGTATCTATTTTAAAATGGTATATATTCTTAATTTTTTTATGATGCCAAAAGGGGAGAAAAATCTCATTTGTGTTTATTTTTATCACTTCTCTTGGTATCTTAAATGACTATCATTATATGATTATTTACCTTAATTATATGAATCATTTTTTTGGCATAGATTACATAATTAAGGGGGAGTCTTATTGTTTGTCAAAATAAATATGGTATCAAAGTATATATGAAAGGCGGAGTCATCTATGCCATGTATTTGAACTGTTATGATACTAACACCCCAAGAGATGAACAATTGTTGTCATCATCAAAAAGGGGGAGAATATGTTTACATGTTGAAACAAGTTTTGACGAATGACAAACAATTGAAGGATCAAGCAATATTGTGCAAAGCGATTAATTAGAAGAAATTCAAGTTTACACAGATCAAGAAATCAAGAATCAAATTGATAAAGTCCAAAGAATTGATTCAAGGCATTTATAGAAGTTTAAAACAAGTGAAATCATCATCCAAAGAATGAAAGGAATCAAGAACCATGAGCTATATGATCGAAAACATCAAACAAATTCAAGGAAACAGGTATAGGAAAGCTAGGAATCGATTCAGGAGCACTAGGAATCGATTCATGATGAATTTTGCACAGAGGAATCGATTCATGAACACTAGGAATCGATTCATGATGAATTTTCACAGAGGAATTGATTCAGGAACACTAAGAATCGATTCATGATGAATTTTGCACAGAGGAATTGATTCAGGAACACAAGGAATCGATTCAGGGGGCTGGGAATTGATTTCCCCTATAGGAATCGATTCATGCACATGAATTACCTAGGGAATCGATTCATGCAAGAAAGAATCGATTCATGCTATGTAGGAATCGATTCCCCTTGCCAGGAATCGATTCACTCATTGTTTCTGATGTAAAAATACACTAGAAGAATCGATTCATCACTTGAATCATGTGTTGAATCATGGAAAATATCAGTACACATTTTCAGAAACTCAAACTGCGGATTTCTCTCGGAACTCAAATTGAAACGGTGTTGCATTAATTGAGGCAGACAATCTCCTTCTCCAAGCCAGAAATCAAGCACACAGGAAACATGGAGGCAGACAAATTTCAAATTGATTGCTTAAATTGAGGATCGGAGGTTGAAAGAAACCATGCTCCTTTGCCTATAAATAGAGAAGGAACTGAAGGCAGAAACACACCAACAACAAGCAATTCTTTCTTTCCTCTCTCATGCTGCTCTCTTATTCTCTCTAAGTTTAAGCTCTCTGTCTCTTTTCTTTGAAATTATTTTGAGAGTTATTTAGTGAGCAAAATTATTTTTGAGTGCTAAAATTTGCATATCCTCTCTTTGAGAGTTATTATTTTGTGAAAGCTTTAATTTGTATATCCACTCTTTTGGAGAGTTATCCTTGTACACTTAAACACTAAAATCCTATAGTTTGGGGTTGGGTTTCAACCTTGTAAAATTATGAGATTGAAAGATTGGGTGGGGTGCCTTTGTACTTGTGAGAATTGGGTTCTTAAGTGTGGGACACTAGGAAGCCGCAATTGCTCAAAGTTGTATCTCTAATCTCCAATAGTGGAAATCCTCTAAGTGGGTTACTTAGAGGCGAGACGTACACTGGTGTGGTGGAACTCGTATATATCGGTTTGCAAATCTCTCTTCCCTACACTCATTTAAATTTGTGCACTTAAAATTGGTTGCTAATATTTGTGGTTATATTAATTAAGTAACTTTATTAATTTACTTGCTAAAATTAAAGTGCATGTTCTTTTAGTTTGATAAAATTTGTAAATCACTTAGATTAAAATTGTTAAAGATATTTAAGTAATATTCTTGAATTAATTGTGTTAAAATTAATTATTACTTTCTAAGTATTTAAAAATAGTATAACGATTAATTTGATATTCTTAATTGTTATCTCGAATATTACTTAAACTCTTTAAATGAATTTACTTGCCATATATTAAGTGCTTATTATTTTGTCTTGTGTATAAATTGTTATTACTTGTGATTAAATTTATCATTTTCAGCAAGCATATTTATTAAAGAATTAATTTCAAAGCATTCCAAGTAAAATTTTTAATACTCAATTCATCCCTGCTCTCTTGAGTAATTGAGGCAACTTGGTTAATAGGTGAGACATCTCTAGTAGTGTAAGTCAAGGGTGAGGCCCTTGCAAGGTCGAAGGCTCCACATAAGTGTGTGGTATCCCAGAGGTATGGGAATGCTTCGTTGTTGTAACTTGTGAAAGTTATAGTGTAAATCTCAAGGGTTGCTTGAGGACTAGACGTAGGTAGGTGTTGGCCAAACCAATATAAAATCTCTGTTTGCAATCTCTAACCCTTAACTCTTTATATTTCAAGCATTATTGTTTAAATTACTTGGC
Source organism: Clitoria ternatea (assembly GCA_037962975.1). Taxonomy (NCBI): domain Eukaryota; kingdom Viridiplantae; phylum Streptophyta; class Magnoliopsida; order Fabales; family Fabaceae; genus Clitoria; species Clitoria ternatea. The sequence goes on from CM075671.1 coordinate 56,323,556, forward strand.
ATTGCATAATAAGTTTTTAAAAGAGAAATTTATTAGCAATAAGTCTTCAACTACTCAATCCAGCCCCTCCTCTTCAGTTTTTTAGAGGCCACTTGGGTGACAAGTGGTATCAGAGCTAGTATCTTGGAAAAGGTCTAACAACCTCTAGAAGATCCATGGCCTTTTTTAATCCACTCTTCCTTGAAGGAAATTCCATATACAGACCATCAGTCTTCAATGGCATAGGATATCAATATTTGAAAACTAGAATGCAAATTTTTATAGAAGCAAGAGTTAGAAACAACTAAGATTGTAATTGTTTTATAAAAAAATTTGCAAAAAAAACAAAAATTCAAAATTCAATTTTTATAGTAAGGTAATTTTAAATATTATGTCTTTTCAAAATTCAATACTTACACCTCTCTACACCTTTTTTTTCAAAATTAAAAATTCAATTTTTTTTCAAAATTCAATCTTTTAATTAAATACTTATACTTTTCTACACTCCGTTTCAAAATTTGAAGTTCAAAATTCAAAAATTCAAAATTCAATATTTTAACACTTGCACCTTTCAACAATTAAAAATTTAAAATTTAAAATTTAAAAATTTAAAATTCAATATTCAAAATTTAAAATTTAAAAATTCAAAATTTAAAAATTCTTTTAGATTAAAAATATTTTTAATTCCCCATCAATTCTTTCAATCTCTCATTTAAAATGCATATTTTTAAATGGCTTTTTCTTTCAACTTTTAAAATTCTTATATTTTCATAAAAAATATAAAGTGGTATCATTCTTGCATTGCCATAAATTATAACCAATGATTCAACAAGTAAACTAACAAGTTGATATCATAAGATTAATTGTGAAAAGCTTCTTTTAACTAATTGTTTTTACTATAATAACAATTGGTATCACATCTTCTTTGCATAGATTCATGTTTTTAATATAAATAACATATGGTATCAATGACATCAATATAATGAGTGGTATCATGATAGTCTAACAAAATATAATGATGTTTTTAATATATTAATTTATATTTTAATAATATAATGATGTTTTTAATATATTAATTATTATATTTTATCTTATCAAAATTCATTTTGACTAACAAAAGTATCATAAATCTCACTGCATACATAATGGTTTTATGATGACATATTTATAGATTATCATTCAATATTGACCTTCTTTATAATATGGCTATCATTATTTTTGATATTTTGATAATAACAAAGGCGGAGAAAATGAATAAAGATAAATGATTTTTATTTATAACACTCTAATTATTTTTATATGATTATCATTACTATTTTTGATAATAGCAAAAGGGGAGAAAATATTAAATAACAATGTTTATCTTAAAAATTGTCTCCTTCAACATTGGGCTAAAATGTGGTATCTTTATTTTTGATATTTTGATTAATGGGCTACGAAGCCAATGACTCCTTCTATCTCTTCTACTTCACGCTACCCAATGCCAATAGAAAGAAAAGGAAGGAAGCAATGAGTCAAACCAATATTTTGATCAATTAACATAGGGGGAGAAAATACACATGTTTGTATCCTACTTACTTATATCATTCTATTTATTTGATACCCATAAAGGGAGAAACTATATATTAAAAATATTGTCATTGTCTCTTGCTTATCCATCAAGATCTATATATATTTTTATAATGACAAAAAGAGGGAGAATGTTTAAGAAAAAAATGAGAACAATAACACTGAAATTTCTTTTAATCCTTATAAATTTCAAACAAGAAATTAAAAGGGGGGAGAACACAAACACAATTATATATGGTTATACGATTAATTGTTTGTGTGTTGTCATTTTTCTTCTCAGGTTTTTCGTCATCAAAAAGAGGGAGAATGAAGACATAAGGTCTTGATAATGACAAAAGGCAAGCAAACTCTAAAAGACATCAATCATGAAGGCCAAGATTGGAAGAAAAATGAATCAACAAAAAAGCAAGACCAACAAGTCAAAGGAATAAAGCATCAAAGTCTAAAAGGTCTTAGCACACATGTAAGGTTTTAATCAAGTATCAGTATGGCCTTAGGATTAAATTAAAACTTGGATAACATGCATTTGAAAATCATTTTAATAAAATTAGGAAGCATGTAATCGATTACTAGTTTGGTGTAATCGATTACCAGTTTGGTGTAATCGATTACACACTTAACCATTGGGTTAACTTAAATTTTAAATAAATACGGTTAAAATTTGAAATGCTGTAATCAATTATAGGAATATGTAATCGATTACCACAACATCAGAATGCATGGAAAGTTGCATTTCTTCATGGACGCTTGCATGAAAAGTCATGTTCTTTCATCCAAACTTTTGAATGAATATATCTATTTAAAAAGGCATCTTTCCAACATCAAAAGGCATCTTTTCATCAATCAAATACATGTCTTCAATTGCTATAAATAGGGAGAGATTTAATTATTTCATTTCATCGATTTGGAAAAACATTGTGTCATCTTTATAATCCATAACCTTAATACTCTTTGATATTCAAAGGCCATTCTTATACTTGGAGTATTACCATTAGAAAAGCTTCAAGTAATTCTATCAACTCTTTGAGAGAGAGTTTTAATATTCTTGTATTATCTTGGGTGAAATATCCTAAAAGGGAAAATTCTAGGGTGATCCCTAGCAGTGTATCTTGGGTGAGGTATCCTAAGGGGATTAAGTCTAGGGTGAGGCATCCCTAGCAGTATAAGTCAAGGATGAGGCCCTTGCAAGGTTGAAGGCTCCACATAAGGGAGTGGTATCTCAGAGGTGTGGGAATGCTTCATTGTTGTAAATTGTGAAAGTTATAGTGGAAATCTCATGGGTTGCTTGAGGACTAGACGTAGGCAAGTGTTGGCCGAACCAATATAAAATCTCTGTTTGCAATCTCTAACCCTTAACTCTTTATATTTCAAGCATTATTGTTTAAATTACTTGGCATTGCATAATACACTTTTAAAATAGAAATTTATTAGTAATAGGTCTTCAACAACTCAATTCACCTATCTCTTCTTGAGTTTCTTAGAGGCCATTTGGGTGAAAATTTTTTGTCAAAAATATCACTAATAGAAAAAAGGGATTTTACACCGGTCCTTTTTAGCTTTCTACACCGGTTTTACGACCGGTGTGGATAGAGCCGGTGAGAAAAATATGGACTTTTCACACCGGTTTTGGGAACGGTAAGAAAAACAATTTTTACACCGGTCCTGTTTAAAATGATCGATATAAAAAATGATAATTACACCGGTCCTTTTCTTTACAAACGGTGTAAATGTTAATTTTCTCACCGGTCCTTTTGTTAGAGCCCGGTACAAAGTTAGACTTTTCTCACCGATCCTGTTGTTTGCGCTTGGTATAAAGTTAGACTTTTCTCATCGGTTTTTTTCGTTAGGCCCAGTACAAAGGTAGACTTTTCTGATCGGTTTTGTTCTTTAGGACTGGTACAAAGCTATACTTTTCTCACCGGTCCTATTTTTATGCCCGGTACAACAAATTCAGTTTTTTCTTAAAATTCAGTACATTTCAATCCCTGTCACACTTTCGTTACAATTTTAGAAAGCATCATCAGTAAACATAAGACAGCTAAAAAAACAGAATTTCATTTCCCTTTCAACTTGTTCTTTACAATTACATACTTAGGCATAGAAAACAGTGTTACAAAAAAAATAGTGTCATTCTTTTGAAAGAACTTTATGCCTTTATGCATCTTTATGGCTATTTTCAATCAAAAGTGGGGTCCGTTTCCAAGCCTCTCACTCTAACATCTCCAATATCGGCTTGACCTACAGTACAACATAAAATCCAACATCAATCACGGTACCATCTTTGCTTAATTAGACTTGGTCAGACAGGTATATCTTCTTTTTGAAACCCTGCAGGGCATCTCTTAAAACAATGTGAATATAAAACAAATATTGACTATAATTGAACTAAACCTTAAGCATGGTCTTTATTTGATTTAAAATGTAAGTGATAATTATAGAATAATATAACGAGATAACCCTTATAATACTCACAAAGAAAGAGTATTTGATTACCTTCTTTTAGATTTTTTACTTTGTTTTCAATTTTTATATAAATGAGATTGTTAGTCTAAGGTTTTCATAAATTTTATAAAAATAAAATGAAAATGAATAGTTAGGCCTGAATTAGATCCTCGGTTTTTCCACTTCTTCATTACGATTCTATTCTGGAGAATAAAAAATAAGTTAATACTAATGCTTTCATATTTGCCTCTGGGTTCAGGTGCCACAGTTTCAGCATATAGACGATTTAGTTCTAGAGAACATATGTGTGTGAAGTCTGTGATATTCACAAAGAGAGAAATAGTAAGCTTCTAAATCTCAACATACCATATCGTGTTTACCTCTTAACATTTATCTGTCAACTGTTAATTAAATCCAGATGAAATGATTAAAGTGGAACATGGTTAATTAAATGACATAACAAAAGAAGGAGACCCAGTTCATAAAATGTTATTTGTAGTAAGGGGTCACCTTCAAAGTAGCCAAGTCCTAAGGGATGGTATGAAAAGTTGTTGCATATAGGGCCAGGAAACTTCATAATTTCACCATTTACTTGTACAATAATATATACAGAAGTCATTACATAATCAGTTGCAAGAAATACTCCTTCTAGTATCCAATCTAATTGTTCCATTCTGAAACTAGAAAGTGAATAAGTCTAGGCAGAACTGCAGCAGTGAATAACTATGACATCTTTTACTTTGTGATGAAATAAAGTGGAATATTTTAAGAGAACAACATGGCAATCCTTTCATATTAAAACACACAACAACTTACATCATGCAAACCTCTGCCTTTTATGAATTCCAGCAATTAGCCCAATATATGTCTTTTATGCAAACCTTACCTAAACTTAAAAGATAGATGGAACAAAATCTCTACATTTTAACTGCCCAAACACCCCCACCAATAAAGAAAACAAAAACTTTTTGAGAAATAATCCAAACAATGAGAAATTAATGAAACCACCAGATAATCAACAATGATCTTGACATACATCTCTAGAATGAAGGAGGTAACACTTCAAACAAATATCTTGCCCATCATTTTTGAATGTCTTTGATTTCATCATCAGAAAATGGTTCTCGATCGAATCTCTGCAAATTCAAAACCAGAATGCATTAGCCTAAAGAACATAAAGCACATGCAAGTTGAACAAATTTAGAAAACTATATTTTGAAAAAATTACCTTCTCCCATGAATCAAGAGTGTTTGCCAAGACAATATCCAATATGTGCTTTATTACATAATATCCACACTGCATGCTACGTGCTGGTTGTGTTGGGCACTATAAAAATAACACCAATTAATATTGAAATATATAGGATAAAAATATCACAACCAAACAAATAAAAATCATGAACATCCAACTTACACTTGGATTGATCCATTTAGGAGGTTTTAAACATTTTGTGTGTTGACCTAGCAACAACTGAGATGCTTGTATTGGTCTACAATAAAAAACAATTTAATACAAAAATACTTAACTTAATAAGCTTAATAATAAGATATATACACAGGATGATATGTTTCATTGAGATAACGATTAACACTTACACTTGTAGAAGTTGTTTAAGTTCTTTGAATGGTTTACCCTTTGTTGAGCATAATAACACACACAAATTCTGATTTGGACATATTAATATCAACTGCCAATGTGACCTACATAAAGTCATATAAAATGTCATGATTTTTAAAAAAACAAAATAATTAAAACGAAGACCATATTACTTATGAGTTAATAAAATACGGTGCAAGGTAACATAATTTTCCTTCTCATAATCGGCTTTGAATGTAGTTTTATATGTCCTCCCTTTTGTTTCCTTTATCATGAATAAGCACAGGATCAATGAATCCATAGGTATTTGTGAGTTCCTTCTTCTTACACAAATGATATAGGTACCTAATTGAACAACTTGGATTATTAACATTTAAACCTTAAACATAAATACAAAACAACGCACTAAGATTATAAATTAACTTACATCATTCAAAATTGTATGATAGATACGTTTAGCATTTTATCACCTAAAGCGACCTCCAAAACATCATGCTTGGTGATGTACAATGGGATAGGAATATCTTTTCCTATAACCTCAACTCCTAACTCCAACTTCAAAGGGGTCTTGCCAATTTTCGCGGACAATGTCCTTAAACGCTCAAGTAGGTCTTGCTCTTGTTGTTGCGGAAAATCAGCTTCGCCCTCCTAACCAATTTAAAAAATTCATTAGATATATGTAAAGCATTTGTTAAAGATATAGAGCAAATTATCATTAATACCTTGGCTCCAAGTAAGATGATAAGCTTTTTCGGCCACATAATGAAGTGGTTAAGGGCCTGTCCAACTGTTGATACCTCCTCAGTGGGTATAGGGACATGGGCATCTCCATCCTCAACCCGTTCAACCACCACTCTAACATTATCATCATCTAATTATTTATGGTGTACGGTAGATCCCAAGTTATAAACCTTTCCAAAGGCTACTAAATGATAAGGATTCTCTATGTATAACTCACAATCCTCTAGGACATCAATGATATCATTTTCTGGTACATCTTCACCTTCCAGAACATAATTACTACCTTTTATGCTCACATATTTATTTGAAGGCGGATTCCCTATGTCTTGGGTTTTTGTGAATAGAGAAGGAATGCCTAAGGACTCCAAAGTTTCTCTAAACTCCAACCTTAGCTTCTCTGTGACCTGCTTTGTGATTTGTTGAGTCACTTACTCTTTAACTTGTTGAGTGACTTCTTGCCTTATCTCCTCTCTAATATGCATAATCTCATCCCGAGTCACATTAAAGGATCCAAGCCTTTTCTTCTTGGAGGTTTTCCAAAGTATTGACGTATACCCACACGTTTTCCAACCCCACAAACATGACCATTATGTTCTGGACGCCCAATAGCAATAGATAGAATATCTTCTCGACCAGATGGTATGAAGGATCCTTTCGAGCTGAGTGATGTCAAATTATCCTATAAACCATTTTAAATCATGTATGACATTCAAAATATACAAATAGCAATTAAGTTATAATCTTGTCCTAAGCATGAATAAATCAATTAACTTACAATTTTTTTTACAATCTCACTAGTTGCAGCAGATGTATATTCTCCATTCTCCTTTATCCGTGCTAACTTCCATTTCTCATAACGCTTAGGCGGAGATGGGGGAGGAAGTACTATGGATGGGTCTGCTTGGGATGCTTCCTCATATTCTTTCTTCTTTTTAGCCATTATCTTCTCCTCAAGCAATGGATAACCCTCATGAGATAATACTTATTCATTGCTGCAATCTCCTGTGCTCTTTTTCTTTTCCCCTATGTTAAGTCGATTAAAGCAAACTTACCAATTAAATAGTATGAAAAGTATGAAATAAGCCAACTCATATTTATTTAGGGTTTAGAAACACTTACAATAAAGTTCACATGTTGGTGACTCTTAACAAACTCCTTCCATGTTTCTTCATCAATGAATGTCCACTTATCACAAGGAGACTTGTCTTTGTTTTTTCCAAACACCCATCCACTACTCAACTGTGTCTTGAATTGCTTCTAACATCCCCCACATAGGAAAGACATTTTCGTTTCAAATCCATGTTGTTTGGAACATCATATGTGATCTACATGTTGCAACAAAGTAACTTTAAATTAGCAAATAGCCTTACAATCACTTTATAAGATATTACAATAATAGTAATACCGTAATCGTTTCCCAAATTTTATCCTTTGTCGCCTCATTGACCTCACTCCAGTGGTTACACAAGATACTAGCTTTTTCACATCCAAGCATCCCAAGGTAGCTATTGAATTTAGCTTTATTTGCCCCTTTTGGTTGTAGAGTTACTGAATCAAACTCAATTGGAAACTTTTGGTCTCCATTCCTACCAATTACTAGCTCTTTCAACCGCGTAACTCGTCTTCTAACTCTTTCAAAAGACTCTTTTTATGATGGTTGGTTGCCAGATGAATTAACCATTGTTCGTGTACAAACATATAAAAAAATTAGTGTAGTCAATATTGATACTTTCAAGCAATATAAGGTAATGTTGAATTATAGCATTATTAAATGATGTATGACTAACTTATTGTAATGCTGGAATGTTCTCCCATATCCCTTCATGATGATCATTCTGTATGGCATGAACATCATCCACTTCATCCTCAGAATTCATATTTGGCATCCTTGTTGACATAGGTGTCTCTGAAACATGTAAAGTGTCATTGATATCAAGTGTGGTTTTTCCAGGAAGAACCACTGACCACTGCTTGTTAGAAGGATCATTGATATAAAACACTTGTATTGCTTATGATGCCATGATGAAAGGATCCTCTTTATAAGATAACTTGCCAAGGTTCACCAAAGTAAATCCCAACTCATCAATATATACAACACTATTAAATCAACCCATTTGCATTTGAAAATAGGAACCCTAAATTTTGTGTAATCAACTTCCCATATCTTTTCAATACGTCTAAAGTATGATATTGATGCCATAATATGATTATTATCCTTTGAGCTAGAGAAGTGCATGGACTCAGCTGTTACCATAACCCCACTATTTTGCATAGTGCTCTTATCATCTTAGGACTCAATATAGAATGAAAAACCATTAATATCATATCCATTCCAGCAAATTACATCATAGTTAAGCCCGTATGCTAGCCACTTTAATGTTTCAGAAATAGTGACATCATTCTTAATAGTCTCCTTAAACCAACTTAAGAAGCTCTTGTTGTGCTCAATCAACAAAGCCTTTTCTTTCATTCTTGGGTTGTTTGCCTTGATGATGTTTTTATGCTTAGCCAGGTATGGTTGCACTTCATCAATGTTATTCAGTATATACAAATGTGCTTGATGTATTTCCTCCTGACTCACACTCTTTATCCTTGGATTTCGTAATCCTTTGCCTCCATGCGACTGTTGGTGACGAGACATTAGAAGCCCAATAGCATCTATTTCTGACAAATAGTCAGTACAAAACTCAATGGCCTCCTCTGCAACATATCTTTCAATAATAGAAGCTTCAGGGCGTTGTTGATTTTTCACATACCCTTTTAATATTTTCATGTATCGTTCAATTGGATACATCTATCATAAATAAACAGGGCCATATAACCTAATCTCTCTCACTATATAAATAGTCAGGTGAACCATAATATCAAAAAATAAAGGAGAAAAATACATCTCCAACTGGCTCAGGATGACAGCAGCATCATGTTCCAAGTCATCTAATATTCCAGGGTCAATGGTTTTGCTACAAACAACATTGAAAAAGAAAGACAACCTAGTAAGGGCCTCTCTCACCTTATTGGGCAAAATGCCACGAATAGCAATTGGTAATAGCTGTTGCATCAAGACATGACAGTCATGTGACTTCAAACCAAGTAACTTTAAGTCTTTAACTGAAACCAGCTTTTTGACATTTGAAGAATAACCCAGTGGCACTTTGAGACCATGAAGACAATCACAAAAACTTCTTTTTTTATCTTTAGACAATGTATAACATGCTGGTGGTAAATACTTCTGTTTGCTAATTGTTTGTGGAGCTAACCCTTCTTGTATACCCATTTCAACCATGTCCATTCGAGAGTTCACCCCATCCTTTGTCTTGCCTGATATGTTAAGTAATGTTCTGATGATACTATCATATATGTTTTTCTTCACATGCATCACATCTATGAAGTGCCTTACATCAAGATGAGACCAATATAGAAGATCAAAGAAGATTGATCTCTTTTCCATATTTTTTTCATGTTGTCTTTCTTTTGGGTCTTCCCAAAGATAACACTAATGTCCTTCACTCATTCATAAACTTGCTTCCCAGTCAACGCTTTAGGAGCAATGCCATTCTCTTGGGACCCATTAAAAGCTTTTCTTAATCTCCTGTATGAATGATTAGGTTTGAGAAGTCTTCGATGACCAAGGTAAACAGTCTTCTTCCCATGAGTAAGTTGACAGTAACATGTGCCTTCCTCACATATAGGGCATGCATGATGACCCTTAACACTGTATCCACTAAGATTCCCATATGCTAGGAAATCATTAATTGTACCAAATAACATCGCCCGCAATTTAAATTTTTCATGTCGAAACCCATCAAAAATCTCAACACCTTCCTCCTAAAGCATCTTCAAATCATCAATTAAGGGGATGAGATATACATCTATATCGTTTCCAGGCTGACTTGGTCCTGAAATCATCATAGACAACATTATATACTTGCGTTTCATGCATAAGTTCGGGGAGAGGTTATAGATAATCAAAAGAACAGGCCATGAACTGTGTCTGCTACTTAAGTTGCCATAAGGGTTCATCCCATCTGTAGCCAGCCCAAGCCTAAGGTTTCTTGGATCGTCACCAAACTCTGGAAATAATTCATCAATTTTTTTCCATTGTAAACCATCAGCTACATGGCGAATCTTGTCATCCCGTTGCCTCTCATCTATATGCCATGTAAGGTTTTTTGCATCAATTGGGTTAGCAAATAACCTCTTGAACCTTGGAATTATTGGAAGATACCATAAAACTTTCACCAGAGGCTTGTTTCTGCTGTCGTCCTATTTAACACCTCCATTCTTCAATTTGTATCATGATAAATGGCAAACAGGACATTCATCCAAGTCTTCATGTTGTTTCCTCTATAATATGCAATCGTTTGGGCACGCATGTATCCTCTTATACTCCAGACCCACCGGACACAAAACCTTTTTCGCCTCATAGGTGTGATTCGGAAGTGGGTTACCTCCAGGTAGCATTTTCTTTAACAATTGTAGCAATTCACTGAAGCTTTTATCAGTCCATCCATTTTTTGCCTTCAGGTTGACTAACTTTAGCACGGCTGACATTCATGTGAATTTAGTACAACCTGGATACAAAGGCACTTTGGGGTCACTGCATATATTATCATACACACGTACCTATTGGAAAGCCTCGACTCCAATATCATTGATCATGCCATCTATTCGATCTTCTATATCTGAATCTACTCGGTCGGTTTGGGGTGCACTTGACATGGTAGATAATGCCTCTCCATGCCATATCCATCTTTTATAACTTAGCATAATTCCATCACAGAGGAGATGCTCTTGGATTTCTTCAACTTTCAACCGAGTCTTATTTAAACAGTTCACACACGGGCAATACAATCTTCCATTGATGTCATCAATGTTTCTTGTAGCGTAAGCAAGAAACTCTTCAACGCCATTCTCATACTCCTCACTTGTGCGTAGTACACTCATCCAACTACGATCCATGAGTTGGAACACCCTATTTAAACAATGAACACATATGACACAAATATCATTCATAGATATTAATATCATATCCATTATCACGAATTAAAATTAAGGAATCCAGGACTACTTAATTCTAATACAAGGTTACAAAATCGTGAATAAGAAAATTTTTCCAAGTTTAAGGCATATCGCATAATTATCAAAAATATAAGCCACTAATTTCCTTTATTTAATAAATTTCCAACATTTAATACATGTCCAAAAACTCATTTTTAACATAAAGAATTCATAGATTTGATCATGCAACACATTTCTAAGCGTTAAATTACTTAAGATGATTTTATATGTTAGGATCTCTTTAGCGTTAACTCTTTTAACTAATTACCATTTTTGTCCAGCAGCAGCAACCATTTATTTTAGTTATTAAAACTCATTTAAAATATGTTAGATCTCCCAAAGAAAATTGTCAAAATCATAAGCCACCATTTAAAACCAAGAAATTACAATATTTAGACAATTATGTCACATGCATATATTCACAACAAAAATTCTGCAGCAATCAAAATTCATAAGTTAGTAACTTCATAATTAAATTTTTGAAACTCAAAGAATTTAATAAATTCATGGTGTAGCCATGATACCACCCAAAGATCTCACTTTTTCCAAAGAAATTCTTAAGATTTAAACCATGAAAACAAAGATCTTTAAGGAGGTATCAAGGTATAAATGCTAAGGGACATTTATACCTTACCATGCATGTGTAAAATTATGAATTTTAGACAAGCTAAGTACTCCCCTTTACCACAAAATTTCACCCTTCAAGAAAATATGGCAAGGGTTCCAAGACTTGCTTCTAGACCTTCATTATATGCTTCATCAAAGAGAAGAAAAATAATCACTTGAGGGGTGGTGGTTGACATGAATTTTGATGGTAAAAAGAGGAAGAAAATGTTGTTGTTGGTGGTGGATTTAAGAAGAAAGTTTGATGATTAAAAGGTGATAGCTTGAATTTTGGAGCTTTAGGAAGGGTGATGGAGTGGTTTAGGCTTGATGTGGTTGGGTGAATGATGATGTTTAGGGTGGAGAAAGCATAAAAAAAGAAGTATGTTGCTGGAATTTTTTTCTTAACTTAGAGGAATGAAGAAACAAAGAGAGAACAAGAGTTGTCTAAGGGAAATGTGGAAATTTACATGCAATGCCTTGTCCCCCAAGGGTTCCACGGTCATAAGGAGAGTGAGATAGGTGTCAATTTGGTTTCATGCACAAGATAGGTGTCACTTGCAGCTGGTGGAGTGATGGACAAGGACTTTGCTTGGCCTTGGCAAGTGGCAAGGTGGTGGTGCAACATGATTGGTTAATTTCCATGCAAAGCTGACGTGTCAAGTGCAGGTGCTGAAACTTGCTTATGGATTTAAGGGCCTTTCTGGGCCGAATTTAAAAATGTCCCAAACACAAAAGTTTTATATTGTTTTGTATCTTTAATTTGGTATATGGCATAAAAATTTTCATTAAGAAATAAGGGAGTTATGGCCTAAATACGAAAGTAGTGTAAGGCTGTGACAGGATTATTCTTTCATGTAATGATTAATTTTCAGGGCAAAATTGATGGGGATTTGGACTTCGTGTTCTTCATCAAAGTTGTATAGAATTGAGTTAAAAAAAATTTGGCAAAATAATCATTTGATTTCATGGTCATAAGAGGGAGAAATGCAAAAAATACTGAACATAGTGCAAGTTGCTACTGGAAAAACGTGAATCAGTATGGTATTTTAAATTCTAGGATTTATGGGGTCAGAATTGGCCTTCATGGTCAAAATCAAAGTTGTAGATAAATTTGATACAAAAACTTTGGGACAAGAATGACTCAAATCCTATATTAGGAGAGGAAATTATGTCCAAAATACGTACATATGCATATTTCGGCTTACCCGGGTAACTTAGAATTAAAGTCTTTGGGTTTGGGTGGTTTGAAACGGGCATCGGGCTCTTTGTAAAAGTCGTTAGGGATGATGAGAGGGATATTTTGGGATAAAAATAATTGACTCAAGTCCTTCAGATAATTTCTTAGCCAAAACCAAGGGAAGTTACACAATTTAAATGACTTAAACAAAAATACTTTAAATATTTTTATTAGATTTCTAATGTTCTAATTGATAAATCTCTATTATTATGAGTATTATTAGACACACTATTTATTATTGTTTTAGTCATTACCATCATTTATCCAATTTAATAAAAATCCTCTTCCTTAGTTCATGAAATCTTTCTAAAACACTAATCAGTCATCAAACAAACAAGTCGGCCGTAGCCCAACACTCATGAAATTAACAAGCAATCAAGATAATTGGCCTTAAAGACCTAACACACAAAAACAAGGGTTGTTACAAAGGATGCCATGTTCAGCGATAGAAAATTTAAATGGTGCCATTTTCAATGACAAGAAATTTAAATGGTGCCCTTTTCGACAATAAAAAATTTAAATAGTACTCTTTTCGACGACAGGAAATTTAAAGGATGCCATGTTCAGTGACAGGAAATTTGAATGGTACCCTTTTTGGTGATAAGAAAATTTAAAGATACCATGTTTAACGATGAGAAATTTAAAGGCTGCCTTTTTTAGCGACAAGGAAATTTAAAAGACGCCATCCTTCGGTGACATGGAAAAGGAAATTTAAAAAGACGTTATCCTTCTAACATGGAAGGGAAATTTAAAAGACGCCATCCTTCGGCAACATGAACTAGGAAATTTAAGATGATGCCATCCTTCGGTGACATGGACAATAAATTTAAAAGATGCCATCCTTCAATGACATGGACAAGGAAATTTAAAAGACATCACCCTTCGGTGACATGAATAAGGAAATTTAAAAGACGCCATCCTTCGGTGAGATGGACAAGGAAATTTAAAAGACGTCATCCTTCAGCGACATGAATAAGGAAATTTAAAAGATGCCATCCTTCGACAACATGAACAAGGAAATTTAAAAAGACACCATCCTTCACTGACATAGAAAAGAAATTTAAAAGACACCATCCTTCGACGACATGAACAAGAAAATTTAAAAAGACGTCATCGTTCAGTAGCATGAATAAGGAAATTTAAAAACACCCCATGCTTTAGCGATATAGATAAGAAATTTAAAAGACATCATCCTTCGGTGACATAGACAAGAAAATTAAAAAGACGTCATCCTTTGACGACATAAACAAGGAAATTTAAAAGATGCCATCCTTCAACGACATGAACAAAAGAATTTAAAAGACGCCATCCTTTGGCGACATAAACAAAGAAATTTAAAAGACGCCATCCTTCGGTGACATGAACAAGGACATTTAAAAAGATGCTATCCTTTTGGACACATTGGCAAGAAATTTAAAAGATGTCATCCTTTGGCGATATGAATAAGGAAATTTAAAATGACGTTATCCTTCAGTGACAAGGATAAGAAATTTAAAAGACGTCATCCTTCGGTGACATGGACAAGAAAAATTAAAAAGACGCCATCCTTCAGACATGAACAAGGAAATTTAAAAGATGCCATCCTTTTGCAATATGAACAAGGAAATTTAAAAGACGTCATCCTTCTTGACATGAACAAGGAAATTTAAAAGACGCCACCCTTCAGCGACATTAACAAGGAAATTTAAGAAGACGCCATCCTTTGACGACATGGACAAGAAATTTAAAAGACATCATCCTTCGGTGACATGAACAAGGAAATTTAAAAAGACACTATCCTTCTGTGACATGGACAAGAAATTTAAAGACGCCATTCTTCAGTGACATAGACAAGGAAATTTTAAAGATGCCATCCTTTGACAACATAGAAATTTCAAACCAAGTTTAAATCTGGGGAGAAATCTTTAGAACTACAATCCTTATTGAATTTGGGGCTCTACTCATGGATGAGACGAAAAGAACGAGGCAACTCTATCTTCAAAGCTTGTATACAGCTCATTCCTTATGATGCTTATCTAAAGTGCTCACATATAACGGAAGCATCTCGCTCCCACAACTCTTTTTTTAAAATAATTACTAGTGCCTTATTTTGTTTTGTTAAAGCACATGTTTTGTCATGTTAATGAAAGCTCATATATAAAGGCATATTGAAAAGGTAGTAATTTTATTCATACGGGTCAATCAAATATGACGAAAGGGAAATCAAATACAGAAAAAAAGAAACAAATATAGTCAAAAGCTTAGTAGTGGGTGAAGTAAGGAGGGTCTATAGATCCTCTAGTGAATCCCTTAGAACAATGAGAATCTTGATCCCATATCACGACGACGAGTTTATCCTTTAATCTTGCTTTCGAGAAAGTAATTCAACTATAGTCCTTGTGCCTCAGTCTGGTCCTATTCTGCTTGCACGGGGAATTTTAGTTACTTTGCCTAATTTTTGCCTGATCCTCCTTTTTAGGTTTTCGATTTACCAGGTCGCTCTAATTTTTGCCTAGGCCACCCTTTCAGGTTTTCAACATAGCGAGCATATATATATTTTTTTAATCAAGATTATGTCCTTCACAACAAAAGGTTTAAGGTGATTATACTAAAACTGAGTCCGCTTGGCCTCTTTTGGTTTCATGCTTTGGGGGGAATAGATGTCACTTCGAATAGGAAACTTTGCCCTAATTGTACCAAAGGGAATAGGATGAGCTTTTTGGGACCATTTTGAGTCTTTTTTGAGGCTTTTGTTTTGTTCTTTTTTTTGACCTTTAAATGACCCCCTTAGTACCTTTGTTATGCTTTAGCCACCTTGTTCGCCCTTAGCCAATATGGTGAAGAAGTATGATGCTAATGGTATTGTTAGTAATGACTTAGCATGTTAGACCATTTCCTTGGTTACATTGGCACGGGGAGTAGTTATGTAACACCCTAATTTAAATAAATAATAAGCCCAAATCACAAGGAAATTTTTTTTTTCAAAAAATTAAATAAACCAAAATGGACCATAAAACAACCGGGTAACATATAGAATGGAAAGCAAAGGAGAACAAGGCACCCATTCGGCAATCAACAGAAGCACAACAATTCAAACCCGACCAAACAGTATACCTCCGCTCAAGCGAGGTCTAACACCGTATGAGCGAGACATGGCAATGCAACAACGGAAGAAGGAGATGCTCAAGCGAAGCTCAACACCAGCATCCACTCGCTTCAGTGCGATCCCACACGCTTGGGCGAACAGCTCTAGTCGCTCGGGCGAGGCACGATTCGCTTAAGCGTTGCCAACACAAAGCCTTCCCAAACACACACTCGTTGGAGCTAAATCTAATTCGCTGGGGCGAACACAGGGACAAGGTAATTTCTCACTCGGATTTGGGACATATGTTCGCTTGGTAAATCATCACGTACATACCTCACTCAGAATCAACACAGCTCTTCGTTTCACTCATATAGGTCACAAGTATAAACCACTCGGGAAATCTGGTAGTTAAGCCCCACTTGGACTTATTCAAGCTCAACCAATCGGTCTACAGATCCTCACTCACTCGGATTTTACATCATTCACTCGGATTATAAATGCCTTACACTCAGAATCCACTCCATTCTAAACCACTACACTAACTCCCCTCTCAGGAGTGGATCACTCAAGGTTTTCACTCGGGGTTTACTTATATCCTTCACTCAGAATCACTCAGCACAATTCATTCATCAACAACCTTCGAATCAACACATCCCAGTCGGAAGACGCATCAATTTAACATAAAGCACTTATGTATAAATATATGTACTCAAAAATATTAACCTGCCCACAAATCCAATCTACCGACCCGAAAACATGTAACCATATACTCGGAATACCCAGTATCTTGATATTATGCATTTACCAATACTTGCGATACCATACAAGTGACACCATGACTATTCAATCTTTATATATGAATATATTTAATCGTCATTTTACATGAGAGCCGGCCAAGGCTACACTGACGGAACATAATAATGCAATACAAGTACTCAACAGTCGGAGTGCACTACACTCGGACTTGAGGCCCTATCATCATTTCCGAGCACGACCTGCACACACTGAAAAATGGTGTAGGGGTGAGCATCTTAGATATTAAATGATAGATACTGACCCAGGTTGTACCATAATTATACAGCAATATATATATACACGCAATTATACATAGCAATGATTAAAGTCAAAGCAATAACAATCAACCAGGACACACATCAAACTCTTACCGATCGGAATCCATCAGTTATCACTCGGCCAGGTGCACATATACAGCCAATAACATTAATATAACAACAATCAGCAACATCATAATACCAACGAATCAGAACGCACATGTTCAACATTTTCTGATCAGAATCTAACAGTTCTCACTCAGCTATACACACATAACATTTCAATCACCTTGATATATGTTCATAGAACAGATTCAGTCAGCATCAACAACATATGCACATAGAATAATTCAATCAGTTATATACATTCATCATCCCATTAACATCATCACCTGCATAATCAATTCCCAAACAATATCAATCAGTTAATACACATATAGTATTTCACTCGGTTCCATTCATCATCTCATCAACATCATCAATGCATAGTCAACTTCCAAACAATATCAATCAGTTAATACACACATAGTATTTCACTCAGTTCCGCATTCATCATCTCATCAACATCATCAATGCATAGTCAACTTCCAAACAATATCAATCAGTTAATACACACATAGTATTTCACTCGGTTCCGTATTCGTCATCTCATCAACATCATCAATGCATAGTCAACTTCCAAACAATATCAATAAGTTAATACACACATAGTATTTCACTCGGTTCCGCATTCGCCATCTCATCAACATCATCAATGCATAGTCAACTTCCAAACAATATCAATCAGTTAATACACACATAGTATTTCACTCGGTTCCGCATTCGTGTGTATCGGTTTAGACGTTGCAACGTAGGCTCTCAGCCTTTTTATACATAGCTCTCAGCTATCAAATCAGCTCCCAGCTGCTTGTCCGTTTTACAGGTACCCAACCGTTTGCCCACAGGTGACACCAACGCTCTCAGCGCCAACAGAGATGTTCACAGGCAGCCCGAGTCCCACTCAAGGGCTACCTTGAGTCCCACTCAAGGATTTCACAGCGTCCCACGCTTTAATAACCGATGATAGTGTCCCACACTACGTGCTCTCAGCACAAACGCATCCCATGCGCCACACGCGGATTCATCACACAACACAGAGTTCATATACACAGTCATACATGCATCTCATGCAATCGGCGTCATACATCATCAGCATTCAAATAGCACATGCATCTCATGCAATCAATGTTGGACATTAACAGAACTCAACAACATATGCATCTCATGCAGTCGGTATTACACATTCTTAGAACTCAATAGCACATGCATCTCATGCAATTGGCATTAGGCATTATCAGCACTCAACAACACACGCATCTCATGCGGCTGGTATAACACGTCATCAGGACCCTAACAACACACATGCAATCAGCATTTAAATAATGTCAGGACTCAGACAACACATGCAATCGGTAAGGTACATTATCAGATTCACTAAGTCATATTTCACCACATACAGATAGCATTTTGAACTCATAACAACTTGCAGGTCATGTAAACACACAGTAATTACTAACAGCACTTCAACACATTCCTTTCACACAATCGTTCAACCTTCACAGGCCATCAACATGCAACACTCAACTTTCACTCGTCATGCAACTGGGCAGTACACACTCGCATACAACACAACACACAATCAGAACACGGAAACAGCAAGCATCAACACTCGGAACCCGTTCATAACCCATGCATTTAAGATAGAAGATACCCCCCTACCTGGACTGAAGCTTTCAGTCAGTCAACATGACACTCAGTTTCAGAGGAACACTGAGTCACTCTTAGCACATCTGTATGCAAGAGCAGGGGAGACCATTCGGGTTTCTGAGACGCCCAGCTCTCGGTTCGTTCCCTGGAGTAGCTCCATCACAACGCTGTGAACACTCCCACCACCTTGAAGCTCCTCGAAGCGCAGATCTCCACTAAGACTTGGCAGCTTCGAGCAAGGAGAGGAAGAAGAAGGGAAGCCGACGAAGGAATGAAGGAATAAGGAAGGAAACGGGTTGCATGCAGAGGGAATGCACACCCTCACCCTCACTGGCTCGTCGAGTAAGGAAGGAGGACTTCGATCCTCAGCCACCATGGTTGCGAGCTCACGGAAACAGAGCACAGAGGAGAAAGAAGAAGATCGAAGAGTGAAGAAGAAGAAGAAGAAAAAAAGAGAGAACGGAAGAAGAGGAGTCTCAAGGGAAGAATGAATAATAGTGTACCCATATATGTATGTATGGAGAGAAGGGAAGAGTGGGGTGGGAACTCGTGCACAGCAGCAGCCCCCACACGTGTCATATACACATAGTCACAACTAGTCAGCTGTTGACAACTAGTCACAATCAATCAGCCTTTGCTTTCTTAACTTAAATTAATTAAACCAATTATAATTAATAAATAATCTTCCCCACTTAGCAATTATTATTTTAATGATTTATTTTCATTCGGTAATTAATTATTAAATCGGGATGTTACAGTTCTCCCCCTCTCAAAAGAATTTCGTCCTCGAAATTCAATCGGTAACTTACCTTACATACATAACTCAGAAAATCACTGCCTCAATCACCCACACGACTGAGCTTCCACAAGTATTCACCGACCGGATCACAATTTCACTCGGCAAGGATTCACCACTCAAGCGGTTTACCGACCGCCCTCAATTTCAGTCGATAAAACATAAAGGTCAGGCCCTACCTGATTATAACTTCATCATAGAGTTTAATACATTTGGGGATTCAATTCCTAAAACACACAAATTCCCTTATTTTAATTCAGCCAATCCATCACAAGCAGCGGCACTTCCCAATTTCTTGGTCGCTCGGACCTATACTTACGACACCGCTCGGTGTATTTACACCATCGGGCTCCCCGACTCAAATGAGTCACTCGGCACAACCATAACTCATACAGAGTACAGACTCAAAATTGTATCACATGAGACACATTACAAAGGCTAATCAACCCGTTGGGAATAATCTAATCGGCAAACAACATCACCGACTCCCAAAAATACTCACTCTCGACCGATTTCTCTCGGATCAAACCCTCGGGTTTTCAAAACCTGACCACAAAATCTCTCTCTTACACCAAAGGGAACACTCAAGGAATTTTCCATGTGTTTCAATTGGCACAATTTACCCGGATTTAGTTCGCATATATACTGCACTAAATTCTGAAATCTTAGATTCCTACCCATGCTTCTGGCTAATTCCGTGCTTTCATCTTGAAAATTTCACTCGGTCCTCTTACACAAAACATCATTCAGGGTTCAAGGGTAACTCTCTCCCGGAAATCCTTCCACTTACCAGAAATTCACTCGTAATTCGAGCCTACCTCGAAACTAATCCTGAGTTCAAGCTCAGCAGTCCCAATCACTGACCTGAGTATGACTTCATTTAAATCCTTCACTCGGATGTCTATTCCCCTCGGAGACCATTCACTTGGAACTTACTCACTCGGAATCTCATTTTCCCCGATCAAAGAACTTTTCTCCTGGAGGATCACTCGGTTGGACATCACATGGGTATTAGGAATTCTACACTCGATATCTTTCTACTCTGAATTGTTCCACACGGTACCATTCTACTCGGAAATGATACACTCTGAGTTAGATTACCCGAATCTTACCCTACTCAGAATGTTACGCTCGGACATCATTCCCTTAACTTAGTATTGATCCTCTCTATAAGGTTCTACTCGGAACACCATAATTTCCACTCGACAGTTCTTCTCACAAGGACGTCGCTTGAAATTGTCTCTACTTTTACACACTCGGAATATACTAACCCTTCCCTAGCAATTCTTCACCTTACAATTTAGTTTGGCTCAATTTCCTAGTTTCCCCATTTAACTTACAGTATCACTCGGCTAACCTTATAAAACTCCACTTCAGTGACAGATTTGATCACCCTCTTGTTTTAATAACTAATTATCGTCTTAGAAGCCAATCTATACCCAACAGTCTCTAATCCACTCGGAGGTAAACCCATCAAGGCTGAACACACCCTCTATTCTCAATCGGTACATAACCACATAATATTCATTTAATATAACTCTCATCACTCTCAGAACCATCTGAAGGACTCACCATCACCATAAGCAGTTACAACTTCACCTGCCCGACTCATGAATTACTACATCCATCTTATAGGATGACGTCTCATTCCTATAGGGTTGCAATAATTACACAGTCACTGCAACGTGTACGCTGCCACAATACCTATGGCAGGAAGAGTCATCTCAGAACAGCATGCCTCACTCCGACCAGACTCACTCAGCTAATACTATTTCACACGGTAATTAATAGCAGTTCACATACACATTGTAAGCAATACATCTACATCAACCTCATCATTATGCAACACATAGGGCACATCACGCAACAACAATCATGAAAATTATTTATCACTTCTGTAAATCAGTATGATGGCAATACAACAATCGGCTTCTAGTCAAAACCGAGTAAATATTTCCTCTAAATCTTATTCATCACAAAACCATGGCTCGGATACACTCTTAATTCTCAGATATACAGTAACGTCAATCACTCGGGTTCATGCAATTCAATCAGGATTAAGTAATTCACAATCACACATGCTGTCATAACACACCATGGACTAGGAAACGGCACTAATGTACATATAGACACTCAGTCGGATTCATACCAATTATTCATGGTTATGTCATTGTTCACTACAGCATGCACTATAACCATAACCATATATTGCACTCAACAATAGCATTAATTACATATGTACTCATCCAATCGGGTTTACCCAAACCAATTCCCAACTATGTTAAGGATTTCATTCACAATATTATATCCACATATTCATGTAATTCACGTTGAGTTCATTTATCATCATAAGTGTACACACAATCATTCGATCGGAAATTGTACCATAACATACATTCTCAATTATAACATTATATCACACTTGGCAATAGCATCAATACATGTGCATTCACTCAGTCAGACCTCATTCTTACAACATCATCAAGTCGGAAACTACTCAAATCATTCAAATCCATGCAAATCATGTCAGCCTCAATAATAATGCTCTTATACACATGTATTCATGCAGTCGGCGAATCAGATGCATACGATTTATTCACCAGGAGTCCAACTCCAATGCACTCGGCATTTGCCTTGAGTCCAACCCAAGGATTTTCATTAAGCATCCAATGCTCATGCTCCAAGCATGGCCTCGAGTCCAACTCGGAGGTCTTTTAGGATTAATCTCAGAATCCTCAATACCCCACGCATTCATCTGATTGCCCACTCTGAAAAACGTTCAACGCTGATGCATTTCATTATAAATCACACATAGCTCTTATTTGCTGACTCACAGCATGAGCCACTCGACATTCTCATTAGCATACATATATATATACATCCTTCAGACGGGGTATCACCACAACAATTCACAATTAATATCTATCACAATATCCGGGTGTTGCATGCATCAATAATCAACCACGCACAGATCACGCATTTCAATCATCAAACAACTATCATGTTTCAAATATAGAGCAATACATAAAAGTAGTTCACCCTCAATCACCTATATCATATATATATATATATCACGCAGGGTTCATGTGCTAGGTTACAAAACATCCGTCACAAATAGCACTCGGCAGTAATGGTAACACTCCTATTTACAAGTATTCAGTTAGTATTCGCAGAATTATTAACATGCATTCGCGGACAGGGTCACACCATCACAAAACAGTTCACAAATACCACAAATCCAGGAGTTGCATGCGCATTTACTTAATTATAGCACAACTACTAACATATTTCACATATCACACGATAATCATTCAAGCCTCACTGAGTTACTTCGCAATTGCTTTACTCGGGTTCAACAACACATAAGGTTAATAAATTATTAGACTTAGGATTCCTAAGGAGTCGCTATCTATTCAGTATCCCACGATGGGTACCTCACAATATTCAAATATTATTATAAGGTCTAATACCATTCACTCGGTCTTCACACACCAAAACCGAGACAGTATCCAAGTCAAACAGATATTCTATTTCACATTCATTCATTCATGATCATGCCTAATCAACTGGGTCACTACACCTATTGGTCCAGCATCTAGTCCATCACTTACTTGGTTTCTTTAATCGCCATAGAGACACAACCCCAATTTTTAACACATACCCGATCTCACCTTTACTCACCCATTACTCCCCCAGATTTTATCTTAGGAAACTGCAGCACACCTCTTATAAATCATATACCATTCATTCATCACACATTCAAATTTCCCAACAAGGCACAAGCATACAACCACACCATTCATAGTTAGACGTATATCAAATTCAATAGAAAATCACAAACATATACAATACCAATTTAATCAGGGCATGCAATCAATCGGACCAGGAGGGAATGACCTCCTATCAATATCACAATAATGATGACCACTCGGTCACAATGCATACAACCGCTTACACTCGGTAAGTATACCTTGGCCTTGGACCTTTTGGTCTGCTCTGATACCAAAATGTAACACCTTAATTTAAATAAATAATAAGCCCAAATTACAAGGAAATTTTTTTTTTCAAAAAATTAAATAAACCAAAATGGACCATAAAACAACCAGGTAACATATAGAATGGAAAGCAAAGGAGAACAAGGCACCTATTCGGCAATCAACGGAAGCACAACAATTCAAACTCGACCAAACAGTATACCTCCGCTCAAGCGAGGTCCAACGCCGTATGAGCGAGACATGGCAATGCAACAACGGAAGAAGGAGATGCTCAAGCGAAGCTCAACACCAGCATCCACTCGCTTCAGCGCGATCCCACACGCTTGGGCGAACAGCTCTAGTCGCTCGGGCGAGGCACGATTCGCTTAAGCGTTGCCAACACAAAGCCTTCCCAAACACACACTCGCTGGAGCTAAATCTAATTCGCTGGGGCGAACACAGGGACAAGGTAATTTCTCACTCGGATTTGGGACATATGTTCGCTCGGTAAATCATCATGTATATACCTCACTCAGAATCCACACAGCTCTTCGTTTCACTCATATAGGTCACAAGTATAAACCACTCGGGAAATCTGGTATTTAAGCCCCACTCGGACTTATTCAAGCTCAACCACTCGGTCTACAGATCCACACTCACTCGGATTTTACATCATTCACTCGGATTATAAATGCCTTACACTCAGAATCCACTCCATTCTAAACCACTACACTAACTCCCCTCTCAGGAGTGGATCACTCAAGGTTTTCACTCGGGGTTTACTTATATCCTTCACTCAGAATCACTCAGCACAATTCATTCATCAACAACCTTCGAATCAACACATCCTAGTCGGAAGACGCATCAATTTAACATAAAGCACTTATGTATAAATATATGTACTCAAAAATATTAACCTGCCCACAAATCCAATCTACCGACCCAAAAACATGTAACCATATACTCGGAATACCCAGTATCTTGATATTATGCATTTACCAATACTTGCGATACCATACAAGTGACACCATGACTATTCGATCTTTATAAATGAATGTATTTAATCGTCATTTTACATGAGAGCCGGCCAAGGCTACACTGATGGAACATAATAATGCAATACAAGTACTCAACAGTCGGAGTGCACTACACTCAGACTTGAGGCCCTATCATCATTTCCGAGCACGACCTGCACACACTAAAAAATGGTGTAGAGGTGAGCATCTTAGATATTAAATGATAGATACTGACCCAGGTTGTACCACAATTATACAGCAATATATATATACATGTAATTATACATAGCAATGATTAAAGTCAAAGCAATAACAATCAACCAGGACACACATCAAACTCTTACCGATCGGAATCCATCAGTTATCACTCGGTCAGGTGCACATATACAGCCAATAACATTAATATAACAACAATCAGCAACATGATAATACCAACGAATCAGAACGCACATGTTCAACATTTTCTGATTAAAATCTAACAGTTTTCACTCGGCTATACACATATAACATTTTAATCACCTTGATATATGTTCATAGAACAGATTCAGTCAACATCAACAGCATATGCATACAAAATAATTCAATTAGTTATATACATTCATCATCCCATTAACATCATCACCTGCATAATCAATTCCCAAACAATATCAATCAGTTAATACACACATAGTATTTCACTCGGTTCCGCATTCATCATCTCATCAACATCATCAATGCATAGTCAACTTCCAAACAATATCAATCAGTTAATACACACATAGTATTTCACTCAGTTCCGCATTCATCATCTCATCAACATCATCAATGCATAGTCAACTTCCAAACAATATCAATCAGTTAATACACATATAGTATTTCACTCGGTTCCATATTCGTCATCTCATCAACATCATCAATGCATAGTCAACTTCCAAACAATATCAATCAGTTAATACACACATAGTATTTCACTCGGTTCCGTATTCGTGTGTATCGGTTTAGACATTGCAACATAGGCTCTTAGCCTTTTTATACATAGCTCTCAGCTATCAAATCAGCTCCCAGCTGCTTGGCCGTTTTACAGGTACCTAACCGTTTGCCCACAGGTGACACCAACGCTCTCAGCGCCAACAGAGGTGTTCACAGGCAGCCCGAGTCCCACTCAAGGGCTACCTTGAGTCCCACTCAAGGATTTCACAGTATCCCACGCTTTAATAACTGATGGTAGTGTCCTACACTATGTGCTCTCAGCACAAACACATCCCATGCGCCACACGCGGATTCATCACATAACACAGAGTTCATATACACAGCCATACATGCATCTTATGCAATCGGCGTCATACATCCTCAGCATTCAAACAACACATGCATCTCATGCAATCAATGCTTGACATTAACAGAACTCAACAACACATGCATCTCATGCAGTCGGTATTACACATTCTCAGAACTCAATAGCACATGCATCTCATGCAATTGGCATTAGGCATTATCAGCACTCAACAACACACGCATCTCATGCGGCTGGTATAACACGTCATCAGGACCCTAACAACACACATGCAATCGGTATTTAAACAATGTCAGGACTCAGACAACACATGCAATCGGTAAGGTACATTATCAGATTCACTAAGTCATATTTCACCACATGCAGACAGCATTTTGAACTCATAACAACTTGCAGGTCATGTAAACACACGGTAATCACTAACAACACTTCAACACATTCCTTTCACACAATCATTCAACCTTCACAGGCCATCAACATGCAACACTCAACTTTCACTCGTCATGCAACTGGGCAGTACACACTCGCATACAACACAACACACAATCAAAACAAAGAAACAACAAGCATCAACACTCGGAACCCGTTCATAACCCATGCATTTAAGATAGAAGATACCCCCTACCTGGACTGAAGCTTTCAGTCGGTCAACATGACACTCAGTTTTAGAGGAACACTGAGTCATTCTTAGCACATCTGTATGCAAGAGTAGGGGAGACCATTTGGGTTTCTGAGACGCCCAGCTCTCGGTTCGTTCCCTGGAGTAGCTCCATCATAACGCTGTGAACACTCCCACCACCTTGAAGCTCCTCGAAGCGTAGATCTCCACTAAGACTTCGCAGCTTCGAGCAAGGAGAGGAAGAAGAAGGGAAGCCAACAAAGGAATGAAGGAATAAGGAAGGAGACGGGTTGCATGCAGAGGGAATGCATACCCTCACCCTCACTGGCTCATCGAGTAAGGAAGGAGGACTCCGATCCTCAGCCACCATGGTTGCGAGCTCACGGAAACAGAGCGTAGAGGAGAAAGAAGAAGATCAAAGAGTGAAGAAGAAGAAGAAAAAAAGAAGAGAGAACAGAAGAAGAGGAGTCTCAAGGGAAGAATGAATAATAGTGTACCCATATATGCATATACGGAGAGAAGGGAAGAGTGGGGTGAGAACTCGTGCACAGCAGCAGCCCCCACACGTGTCATATACACATAGTCACAACTAGTCAGCTGTTGACAACTAGTCACAATCAATCAACCTTTGCTTTCTTAACTTAAATTAATTAAACCAATTATAATTAATAAATAATCTTCCCCACTTAGCAATTATTATTTTAATGATTTATTTTCATTCGGTAATTAATTATTAAATCGGGATGTTACAAGTTATACCCTTTTAAGGTTGGGGTATTGATTGCAACAAGGATAGAACATTGTTTTTGCTACATTCTTGGTTTGATGACATCCATGCCCCCATATAGAAAGTGAAGAACTAAGGTTGTGATATGACAGGGCCCGCAAGCGCACGGGTTATGTCGCGTAATATAAAAGATTATCGTTCTCCACAGGGACTGTGTTCAAAGTACCAGCATATTGAAATTTAATTATCCACACAATTGATTTTTAAGATTTTTATAAAATAAAGCACAAATTAAAGTTGCACAGAATACGAATTAATATAAAAATAAAATTTACTTGACACTTAAAAATCAGAGTTGAGAATATCTTGGGATTTCGGGGGATTAAGACTCTATTTTATGTTAATGAATTTTAACTTTTCATAAATAAGAATCAAATTAAGTTTTCCAAGGTGAATTTTCCAAAAGCTAATTAATATGTTCCTCTCGGAATCCTATTAATGTACCTAACCTATGGAAAGCGCTGCTTAATCCTCAGAAAGGCCCATTATCGTTTTATTAAAATCCCTTTTATTTCCTCAAAAGAATTTTGATTACTTTCACGGTTTTACCGAGGTCACAAAAAGCATTTCAAAAATCTTAGGTTTAGTTCAAAGCTTTCCGGTAAAAATAAATCTCTCGATTCTATTTATTACCTAAACTTACTAATATACCCGCAAGTATACAGTTTTATCATTTAGGTTCTTGTTAGGAATCACTAAAAGCATTGAGCATTTTTTTTAAACTAAATGGAAAACAGAAATTTATTTAATTCCAAGTCAAAATAACATTAAAATAAAATATTATCATACCCCCTTTATCCCAAGATAATTAATTTAGCTACTCATGAAATAATTCAAATTCATATAAATAATGGAAAAATAAAACATACAAGACATGGTTAAAATAAAGACTTATGGGTTTCTCCAAAAGCTCAGAATAATTTACCACTGTATTTCCTTGATGCAATATTTCTCCACCAATTACAAATTTAAATACTCACTTTTACAGCCCTCACAACTCTTAAAATAAAATAAAGAAAAAGAAAGTAAAGAAAAAATGGGAACGGGACAGAGAAAGAAAATAAGAGAAATAAAAAGAAAGAAAAGAAAGAAAAGAGAAACGAAAAACAAAGAGAAAGGAAGGAGGAATTGGAATGAAGCTGATGGTAATTGATGGGAAGAGATGATTCTATGCTCCTGGTTGCTCTCCCTTTTATAGGCGAATGGATGATGAATCCAGCTAAGAAAACGCGTTAAAATTTGCAAGTGGGAGAAACTTTCGCTGCATGTGAGTTCCAGCTGTGCCAACTTGTTTCCAATTTGCATATTTTAATATTTCCAATAATTCGGTGCTTGGATTTTAGTGATGATTGGTGCAGAATGATGAAATTCCAGGTGGAAAAATGTTATTTTCCCATAAATCCGAGTGAAAGCTTGCTGGAGGGTGGTTTGCTGAGTGCTGGACGGTGTGGGTGCAAACTGGACAGCGTGGAGAGGAGTTGCTGTTGGATGGAGATCTGTACGGTGTGGAGAGGAAAGTGTTGGAGCCGGTATAAGTGTGAAGAGTTGGAACGGAAAGGGATAGTGGATAGAAGAGGGAATGAGACGGTGTTGAGAAGTGAGGACGGTTGGGTGTTTTGGGAGAAAGGGACGCTGTTGTGGAGTTTGAGGGACAATAGAGTTGCTGGACGGTGTTCAATTGATTCGGTGTTGGGCCTGTGAAGACAGTCTGGGCGGTGTGGAGAGTACTGCTGGACGGTGTTGTGAATGGAAAGGAGAGTCTGGGCGGTGTTGGTTGGGGAGAAGAGTCTGGGCGGTGTTGGTTTGAGGGACAGAGTTGCTGGACGGTGTGGAGGATGGGGCTGTCTGGGCGGTGTTGTGGATTGAGGACGGGGTTGTGGATGCTGGTCAATGGAGAGGAAAGGGGGCGGTGTTGAGTTGATTTTGGTGTGGCTGAAGAGTTGGAAGGAGACAGCGGTGTTAATGGAGGCAGTGATCCGGTGTTGCATTGTGAAGAATTGGGTCGGTTTCGCTTGAGTGTTTGTTGAAGGAATTCGTTTCGCTCAAGCGAGAGGTCTTGTTTCACTCGGTGTTGAGAGTTGGACGGGCAAAGTGACTTACTCGGAATTGATTGAATCCATTCACTCGGCTCAAATTCATGAAGTTCATTCAGCACTGATTGAAGACTCACTCGGGATCAGAATTATTCAATCGGTTCTCAATCAT
The DNA here is from genome assembly GCA_037962975.1 of Clitoria ternatea. Classification (NCBI taxonomy): domain Eukaryota; kingdom Viridiplantae; phylum Streptophyta; class Magnoliopsida; order Fabales; family Fabaceae; genus Clitoria; species Clitoria ternatea. Next base: position 56,353,317 of record CM075671.1, read on the forward strand.
TTTCACTCGGCTGTAATCTGAACCACTCGGTTAAAACTCTGCTCGGATTTTTGCCCTGGAATTCACTCGGTAGTGCCTTCTTATTTTTCACTCAGAACTTGCACTTGAAGGACTCTGGAAGCTGGCTGGTAGAAGTTTATGTCTGAGCCTTGTTTTGCTCGGAAGTGTAGCTTTCTACCTTAGCTCACTCGGATGTCTTCCTTGGAGTCTTTTCACTCGGATTTAATGCGAAACTTAAAAGTCAGTCCGAGTGTGATTCACTCCTGGTCGGATTTCACCTTGTCCGATTAAGACACCACTCGAAAATGCCTTGTTCTCCGAATGAAACCACTCGGATTCTCCTTAGTCAGCATTTATTCATTCAATGGCGTTCCTTCTGCTTGGAATCAATTCACTCGGAATCAGCTTTTTGCCCAGAAAAGCACTTGTTCTTTGGTCAGACCTGCTTCAGTCAGCATTCTTCACTCGGATTTACTTCAATCAGCAAATTCCCACTCGGATTCACTTCAATCAGCAATCCTTTCACTCGAAAAATACCTTTGGGTAACATTTATTAAAGCTCAGTTCCTTTTTTCACTCGGAATTGTTGCATTCGGACAGCTTCCAATCGGATTTTCCTAAAACCTAGACTTATTCCTTTTTAGCATTGATCCTTCACTCGAGTCAGCCATTTATCACTCGAAATGGCTTTGACAGGGAACATTTCACTCGGATTTTCCTCCAGTGTTGCAGTATTTCACTTGGATTTGGTCATTTCTGAGTTATCCCACTCAGATTTGACCTATTTTGAGTTATCCCACTTGGATTTGGCCTATTTTGAGTCAGATTTCATTGCTCTGAGTCAGATTTCAGCTTTCTGAGTCGGATTTCAGCTTTAAAAAGAGAATTCTTTCCACTTTGGGCTTGTTCTTCTTGTTTCTTTATCATTTTATGGTCGTTTTTCTCTTGTTTTTGACCCTTTGTTACCTTAATTCTTGCAAAATAACATACCCAAGTTGAATAGAGTGGAAAGAAAGCAAAAATCGCAATAAATAAAGGAAATACAGTGGATAATGACTAAAATCCTAAGCAATTTAGACCTAATTTATTGTATTATAAAGCACTTATCAAAATACCCCAAACCAAAGCATTGCTTGTCCTCAAGCAATTACCATATTCACAAGATAAAATACAGAAAACACTAAGCTTAATAAACTAAGGGATCCAAAAACAGAGAAACTCATTTATTCAAATGCCAATTTTATTTTTCTTATGTGAATCAAATTTCAATGTCAAGACTTGAGATACTCTTCTCACAATTTTCACTCAAGTGTTTCAAGGTTTGTGTATCTCTCAAATCATCATAGTCAAAAAACATTACCATAAGCTTGTTAATAAACCAGAAACTCCACACTTTAGATAGAAAATATATCAAAGTCTAAAGGACTTTCAAAGGGTTGTAACGTGGCCTTGGGTTGTATTGTTAAGGTAGGATTTTTAAGAAAAATGGAATACAAAAGGGCTTTAACAATCATGAATGATTCAAATTATCATCATAAATTTAACAGAGCAAATTTTTGAACTTTTATGGACTTTTTTGGAATTCATTCAATATCATCCTTTTGATTTTCTTTTTCTTTTTCTTGCTTTTCTTTGCATCCAATACCATATTTTTCTTAAGTCCTTTTTTTTTATTTCTTTGCTCCACTAAATTTCCAACTTTTTCACTATTAAGAGAATATCATTCAATGAAAGGTTTCAAGGAAAAATTTTCGCTTTTAGACTCAAAAGGGGCAACTAGGGGTCAAATTATACAAAATTCTGAGGCTTAAGAATAAGACCTAATTGTACCTTTATCATTCTAAGACATATAATCAAAAACCATTTTGAATCGGTTGAAAAACAAGTTCTAGAATATTAATGACTATGAGATTCACTCAATCAAGAAAATATGGGTTTTGAAAATTTGTTTGATAAATAACCCATTTTGGCTCAAGTCTAACCATGGAAAGTCTTTTCAAAGAAAATTTTAATCACACATAAGGTTCATTTAAGCATTTATTTGGCATTTAAACAATCAAATTTTGAAAATTTTACTCAAAATTTTGGGGTCCTTAGATACTTTAGCCTTGTGTTCAAAGTAACTTTATCATGCAATAATGGTAAATTACAAGATTACAAACAAGGAAAACACACATGCAAAATAAAATAACAATCACACAACGTAAACAAAACAGTTAAGTTTTCTTACCTACCACCCCAAACCAGAATTTGACATTGTCCTCAATGTTAAAATGGATGATAAAAGGATAAGAAAACTTACCTGTAATAACCCCAAACCAGCATCTGACATAGTTGGTTTTTTTTATAGAATAAAAGCTTAAAATAAATAAAACAACAACTTTTTATAGGGTTACCTCCCTATCAGTGCTAAGTTTTAAGTCTTCAGCCAGACTTCTCACCGTTTGGATTTACTCATCAGGAGCATCAAACAAGTCCAAGTCACTTGCTTGTTGTATTGGTTGACCTGTCAGATAGTGCTTTACTCTCTGTCCATTTACTCTAAATGTACCAGATTTCTCGCTCCATAGTTCGACAGCTCCAAAGGGGAAGACTTTTGTCACCTTGAATGGTCCCGACCATCGGGATCTCAGTTTACCTGGAAAAAGCTTCAGTCTGGAATTAAACAGTAAAACCATATCACCTGGATTAAATGTTCTCCGTTGGATGTGACGATCATGCCATTGTTTGGTTTTTTCTTTATAAATTCTGGCATTTTCGTATGCATCTAGACGGAGTTCTTCAAGCTCATTTAATTCCAACAATCTTTGTTCACCTGCAGCCTTATGATCAAAGTTAAGAGTTTTAATAGCCCAAAAAGATTTATATTCTAGCTCAACAGGTAAATGACAGGGCTTCCCATATACTAGCTTAAAAGGTGTGGTTCCAATAGGAGTTTTATATGCAGTTCGATACGCCCATAAGGAATCATCTAACTTAATAGACCAATCCTTACGTGATGTATTCACCACTTTTTGAAGAATATTTTTAATTTCCCGATTGGATACCTCAACTTGTCCACTAGTTTGTGGGTGATAAGGTGTAGCAACCTTATGCTTAACTCCATATTTCTTTAGAAGGGTCTGAAAAGTTTTTTCAATAAAATGAGACCCTCCATCACTTATAACACATTTTGGGACCCCAAACCTTGGAAATATTATTTTCTTGAAAAGTTTAATAACAGTCTTAGCATCAGAATGGGGTGAAGCAATGGCTTCCACCCATTTTGACACATAGTCAACTGCCATTAATATGAACTGATTTCCAAAAGAAGAGGGAAAGGGACCCATAAAATCAACACCCCATACATCAAACAATTCAACTTCTAAAATGGTATTTAATGGCATTTCTTGTCTCTTACCAATGTTACCTGTTCTTTGGCAAGCATCACAAGTTAGAATATACTTACGTACATCCTTAAAAATATTTGGCCAATAGAACCCAGCTTGCAGTATTTTAGCAGCTGTCTTGGAGGTGCTCATGTGCCCTCCACAGGAAAGAGAATGGCAATGATCCAAGATAGCATGGACATCATCTTATGAAACACATCTCCGAATCATACCATCTGCACATTGCTTGAAAAGGAGTGGTTCATCCTAATAATAATGCTTGACATCTGCATAAAACTTTTTCCTTTGCTGAAAGCTAAGATCAGGAGGTAAGATACCACATGCAAGAAAATTTACAAAATCAGCATACCAAGGAACACGTTGGATACTAAGATTCAAGAGTTGTTCATCTGGAAAAGATTCATTGATGGGAATATTATCTGTTTGTTCTTTTTCAGATGTCAACCTAGACAGGTGGTCAGCGACCAAGTTCTCAGTACCCTTCTTATCCTTAATTTCTAAGTCAAATTCTTGCAATATTAGAATCCACCTAATTAATCTAGGCTTTGCTTCCTTTTTATTCAATAGATACTTAATGGCAGAGTGGTCAGTGTAAACAGTAACATGTGAACCTACCAAGTAAGACCTAAATTTATCAAAAGCAAAGACAATAGCTAACAGTTCTTTTTCAGTTGTGGCATAATTTACTTGAGCATCATCTAGCGTCCGGCTGGCATAATGAATTACATGGAGCTTTTTATCCTTTCTTTGCCCCAACACAGCCCCCACTGCGTAATCACTCGCATCGCACATCAGCTCAAATGAGAGTTTCCAATCAGGTGGTTGTACGATGGGGGCAGAGATTAGAGCTTGCTTAATCCTGCAAAAAGCTTCCATACAAGATAAATCAAAATTGAAAGGCACATCCTTACCCAGAAGAGTTGTAAGAGGCTTTATGATCTTGGAGAAATCTTTAATGAACCTGCGATAAAACCCTGCATGTCCAAGAAAACTCCGAATACCTTTCACATTTGTGGGTGGAGGCAATTTTTCAATTACTTCCACTTTAGCCTTATGAACTTCTATACCTCTCTCAGACACCAAGTGTCCAAGAACTATGCCTTCTCTTACCATAAAATGGCATTTTTCCCAATTTAGAACCAAATTGGTTTCTTTACAACGCTGCAAGACTTGGCACAAATTTGTTAAACAATTATCAAAATCCAAATCATGCACTGAAAAATCATCCATAAAGACTTCCATCACATTTTCAATAAGATCAGAAAAAATTGCTTGCATACACCTTTGAAAAGTCACAGGTGCATTACATAAACCAAAAGGCATACGTCTGTAAGCATAAGTCCCATAAGGGCAAGTGAAGGTAGTCTTTTCTTGATCAGATGGATGAATGGGAATTTGATGAAAACCTGAATACCCATCCAAATAATAGAAATAAGAGTGTTTCGCAAGTCTTTCAAGCATCTGATCAATAAAAGGGAGGGGAAAATGATCTTTTTTCGTGGCGCTATTTAACTTCCTATAATCAATGCACATGCGCCAACCAGAGACAATCCTAGTAGGAATCAAGTTATGTTTATCATTTTTAATCACAGTTATTCCCCCCTTTTTAGGCACCACATGGACAGGACTTACCCATTTACTACTATCAACAGGATATATGACTCCAGCATCAAGCAATTTCAAAATTTCCTTTTTAACCACTTCTTGCATTTTAGGATTTAATCTCCTAAGTGGTTCTACTGTGGGCCTACTTTCATCTTCTACAGTAATCCTGTGCATACAAAGAGAAGGGCTAATCCCTTTGATATCATCCATTGTATAACCTATTACCTTTCTATACAACCTAAGTTGTTTTAAAAGTTTTTCAGTTTCAGATGGATTCAATTCAGCATTAATAATCACAAGATATGTGGAATTAGGGCCAAGAAACTCATACCTTAAAGAAGCTGGTAAAGGTTTTAATTCCACATTGGGGCTTACCACTTTGTCACACGTGACCTCAGTGTCATGTGGGGCCTCAGAGCAATCAGATGTTTCTGTCAGCTCAATCATGAAAACAGTTTCAAGTGGGTCATTAGGAAGGGTTGCTTCCTTTACCACTTGTTCGACAAAATCCACAGTACAGCAAACATCATTATAAGGTTTTTCTAAAACATTTTTCAAGTTGAAGTCAACCTTTTGGTCTCCAACAGTTAGAGACAACTTACCATTCTTGACATCAATCACAACACCTGTAGTTGCTAAAAATGGTCTGCCTAAAATAATAGGAATCAAAGAATCTTCGTCCATTTCAAGCACAACAAAGTCAGCAGGTATAAAAAATTTTCCTATCTTAATAGGAACATCCTCTAAAATTCCTACAGGATATTTTACAGATCTATCAGCCAATTGTAAAGACATCCTAGTAGGTTTTAGTTCACCCAATCCTAACTTTTCAGCAACAGATAATGGCATTAAACTCACACTCGCTCCTAAATCACACAATGCTTTATCTATATTCATGTCACCAATCATACAAGGAATAGAGAAACTACCTGGATCTTGGAGCTTGGGTAGAAGTTTCTTTTGAATTAGAGCACTACACTCTTCAGTAAGTGTAACTGTATCATCTTCCTCCAGTCTTCTTTTGTTGGACAGAATGTCCTTCAGGAACTTTGCATATGTGGGCATTTGCTGCAAAGCATCTGTAAAAGGAATATTAATATACAATTTCTTTAAAACATCAAGGAACTTACCAAGTTGTTTGTCCAACTTTGCTTTGGCTAAGCGCTAAGGAAATGGAATGGGAGGTTGATATGGCTTAATCTCCTCCTTCTTTTCTTGTGGTTTCTCTTCTTCAATTACTGGATGAGATGAAGATTCATCGACTTTCTTTTCCTCCTTTGCTGTTTTGTCAACTGGCCCATCGTATTGAGTACCACTCCTAAGAGTGACAGCCATGGTTTGGTTAGATGGTCCAGCCTCTGGTTTCCCAAGAAATGTTCCCGGTGCTCTTTGAGAATAGGAGGCTTGTTGGGCAATTTGATTTTCCAGTATTTTGTTATGAGTGGCAAGAGAGTCCACTTTTGAAGCCAAGTTTTTTATTGCATCAGAGAATTCATCATTTTGTTTAAGTTGAGTAGCTACAAATGTCTCCATCAAGGATTCTAGCTTTGATTTTTGTGGAATATAGGTTCCTTGTTGAGGTTTATAGTTACTTTGGAATTGAGGTGGCCTATTTTGGAAGCCAGGTGGACCTTGTGGAGGTTTGTAGTTACCTTGATAATTTCCACCATAGTTTCCAATAGCATCCACCTGATGCATTTCTTGTTCTTGATTAGGAGTCATTGCTAAATGGCAATTTATAGCTCCATGTCCTGAAACACCACAAACTTCATAAACAATATTAGTTGCACCTGTTGACCCTATTTTATCAAGTTTTAATGTTAATGCTTCAACTTTGGCAGAAAGTAAGGAAAGAGCATCAACAGAGTACTTACCTGGTGTTTTAGAAGGTAATCCTCTCTCAGAGTTCCATTGGTGAGTGTTTTAAGCTATTTCCTCGATCAGGTTCTCAGCTTCATCAATATTTTTACTCATGAAGGCTCCTCCAGTTGCAGCATCTAAAGAGATCTTTTGTGTGGAAGTTAGTCCATTATAGAAAATATGGATTTTCAACCACCTTTCTATACCATGGTGAGGACATTCTCTTAGCAACTCCCTGTATCTTTCCCAGGCTTCATACAAGGATTCATCATCTTTTTGTGAAAAATTGATGATTTGTTTTCTCAGCACATCAGTCTTGTTCCTTGGGTACCATTTATTGATAAAAGCACTGGACAATTGTTCCCAAGTCGTGATGGATCCTTCAGGAAGAGAGTATAACCACGCTCTTGCTTTATCTCTTAAGGAGAAAGGGAAAAGTCTTAAGCGAATGGCATCATTGGTAGCTCCGTTCATCTTCAGGGTGTCACAGTATTCAAGAAAGATTTGAAGGTGAAGATTTGGATCTTCAGAGGGTAATCCTCCGAATTGGTTCTGTTGAACCATTGAGAGTAGTGAAGGCTTTAATTCAAAATTATTAGCCTCCACTGTGGGTCTAAGGATGCTAGATCCTCTCCCATTAGTGCTTGGAGCGGCAAAATCTCTTAAGGGTCTGTGTTGGTCCGCCATTTGTTTTTCTTTTTGTTCTTTTTATTGTTTTTGTTGTTTTCTCAAAGCTCTAAGGGTACGTTCTATCTCAGGGTCAAATCCTAAGTTTAGATCGACACTACGGTTTCGTCGCATAAATAGAAAATAAATGACAAATAAAACAAATTATCATAAAAATAAAACAATAACAGATACACAAAATAAAGAACAAAATACAAAATTACAAACAAAATTAAAAATAAAAATAAAAATAACAATAAAAATATTAACAAGTGTGATCTAATCGAATTTCAATATTGCCGATATTTGAGGAACAACAGTCCCCGGCAACGGCGCCAAAAACTTGACAGGGCCCGCAAGCGCACGGGTTATGTCGCGTAATATAAAAGATTATCGTTCTCCACAGGGACTGTGTTCAAAGTACCAGCATATTGAAATTTAATTATCCACACAATTGATTTTTAAGATTTTTATAAAATAAAGCACAAATTAAAGTTGCACAGAATACGAATTAATATAAAAATAAAATTTACTTGACACTTAAAAATCAGAGTTGAGAATATCTTGGGATTTCGGGGGATTAAGACTCTATTTTATGTTAATGAATTTTAACTTTTCATAAATAAGAATCAAATTAAGTTTTCCAAGGCGAATTTTCCAAAAGCTAATTAATATGTTCCTCTCGGAATCTTATTAATGTACCTAACCTATGGAAAGCGCTGCTTAATCCTCAGAAAGGCCCATTATCGTTTTATGAAAATCCCTTTTATTTCCTCAAAAGAATTTTGATTACTTTCACGGTTTTACCGAGGTCACAAAAAGCATTTCAAAAATCATAGGTTTAGTTCAAAGCTTTCCGGTAAAAATAAATCTCTCGATTCTATTTATTACCTAAACTTACTAATATACCCACAAGTATACAGTTTTATCATTTAGGTTCTTGTTAGGAATCACTAAAAGCATTGAGCATTTTTTTTTAAACTAAATGGAAAACAGAAATTTATTTAATTCCAAGTCAAAATAACATTAAAATAAAATATTATCATACCCCCTTTATCCCAAGATAATTAATTTAGCTACTCATGAAATAATTCAAATTCATATAAATAATGGAAAAATAAAACATACAAGACATGGTAAAAATAAAGACTTACGGGTTTCTCCAAAAGCTCAGAATAATTTACCACTGTATTTCCTTGATGCAATATTTCTCCACCAATTACAAATTTAAATACTCACTTTTACAGCCCTCACAACTCTTAAAATAAAATAAAGAAAAAGAAAGTAAAGAAAAAATGGGAACGGGACAGAGAAAGAAAATAAGAGAAATAAAAAGAAAGAAAAAAAAGAAAAGAGAAACGAAAAACAAAGAGAAAGGAAGGAGGAATTGGAACGAAGCTGATGGTAATTGATGGGAAGAGATGATTCTATGCTCCTGGTTGCTCTCCCTTTTATAGGCGAATGGATGAATGAATCCAGCTAAGAAAACACGTTAAAATTTGTAAGCGGGAGAAACGTTCGGTGCATGTGAGTTCCAGCTGTGCCAACTTGTTTCCAATTTGCATATTTTAATATTTCCAATAATTTGGTGCTTGGATTTTAGTGATGATTGGTGCAGAATGATGAAATTCCAGGTGGAAAAATGTTATTTTCCCACAAATCTGAGTGAAAGCTTGCTGGAGGGTGGTTTGCTGAGTGCTGGACGGTGTGGGTGCAAACTGGACAGCGTGGAGAGGAGTTGCTGTTGGATGGAGATCTGTACGGTGTGGAGAGGAAAGTGTTGGAGCCGGTATAAGTGTGAAGAGTTGGAACGGAAAGGGACAGTGGATAGAAGAGGGAATGAGACGGTGTTGAGAAGTGAGGACGGTTGGGTGTTTTGGGAGAAAGGGACGCTGTTGTGGAGTTTGAGGGACAATAGAGTTGCTGGACGGTGTTCAATTGATTCGGTGTTGGGCCTATGAAGACAGTCTGGGCGGTGTGGAGAGTACTGCTGGACGGTGTTGTGAATGGAAAGAAGAGTCTGGGCGGTGTTGGTTGGGGAGAAGCGTATGGGCGGTGTTGGTTTGAGGGACAGAGTTGCTGGACGGTGTGGAGGATGGAGCTGTCTGGGCAGTGTTGTGGATTGAGGACAGGGTGGTTGATGCTGGTCAATGGAGAGGAAAGGGGGCGGTGTTGAGTTGATTTTGGTGTGGCTGAAGAGTTAGAAGGAGACAGCGGTGTTGATGGAGGCAGTGATCTGGTGTTGCATTGTGAAGAATTGGGTCGGTTTCGCTTGAGCGTTTGTTTAAGGAATTCGTTTCGCTCAAGCGAGAGGTCTTGTTTCACTCGGTGTTGAGAGTTGGACGGGCAAAGTGACTTACTCGGAATTGATTGAATCCATTCACTCGGCTCAAATTCATGAAGTTCATTTGGCACTGATTGAAGACTCACTCGGGATCAGAATTATTCAATCGGTTCTCAATCATTTTCACTCGGCTGTAATCTGAACCACTCGGTTAAAACTCTGCTCGGATTTTTGCCCTGGAATTCACTCGGCAGTGCCTTCTTATTTTTCACTCAGAACTTGCACTTGAAGGACTCTGGAAGCTGGCTGGTAGAAGTTTATGTCCGAGCCTTGTTTTGCTCGGAAGTGTAGCTTTCTGCCTTAGCTCACTTGGATGTCTTCCTTGGAGACTTTTCACTCGGATTTAATGCGAAACTTAAAAGTCAGTCCGAGTGTGATTCACTCCTGGTCGGATTTCACCTTGTCCGATTAAGACACCACTCGGAAATGCCTTGTTCTCTGAATGAAACCACTCGGATTCTCCTTAGTCAGCATTTATTCATTCAATGGCGTTCCTTCTACTCGGAATCGATTCACTCGGAATCAGCTTTTTACCCATAAAAGCACTTGTTCTTTGGTCAGACCTGCTTCAGTCAACATTCTTCACTCGGATTTACTTCAATCAGCAAATTCCCACTCGGATTCACTTCAATCAGCAATCCTTTCACTCGGAAAATACCTTTGGGTAACATTTATTAAAGCTCAGTTCCTTTTTTCACTCGGAATTGTTGCATTCAGACAGCTTCCAATCGGATTTTCCTAAAACCTAGACTTATTCCTTTTTAGCATTGATCCTTCACTCGAGTCAGCCATTTATCACTCGGAATGGCTTTGACAGGGAACATTTCACTCGGATTTTCCTCCAGCGTTGCAGTATTCCACTCGGATTTGGTCATTTCTGAGTTATCCCACTCGGATTTGACCTATTTTGAGTTATCCCACTCGGATTTGGCCTATTTTGAGTCGGATTTCATTGCTCTGAGTCGGATTTCAGCTTTCTGAGTCGGATTTCAGCTTTAAAAAGAGAATTCTTTCCACTTTGGGCTTGTTCTTCTTGTTTCTTTATCATTTTATGGTCGTTTTTCTCTTGTTTTTGACCCTTTGTTACCTTAATTCTTGCAAAATAACATACCCAAGTAGAATAGAGTGGAAAGAAAGCAAAAATCACAATAAATAAAGGAAATACAGTGGATAATGACTAAAATCCTAAGCAATTTAGACCTAATTTATTGTATTATAAAGCACTTATCATAATATCAACAACATATATACAAGACTTGATCAAACAACATGAATGCAAGCCTTAATGAACAACATGGATGCAAGACTTGAAGATTCAGTCAACCATGTCAAATGCAAAAATAAGAGTCATGAAAGTAATGTAAGGTTTACTCACTATACAAAGATCATGGCCTTGAGAAGTATTTAAGCAATTGCATCAAAAAGGATTTAAAATACAAAAGTATGTGTCAAATAAATATATTTTTAGCATAAGAGTAATCGATTACACAAATGAAGTAATCGATTATTTAACTCAGAGTAATTGATTACAAAAGTGATGTAATCGATTATGACACACAGAGTAATCGATTACCATCGTAGAAATACGCATAAAATTTTAAATGCTAGTGAACTTTGCAATTTGATTTTAAAATAAAGTAATCGATTACCAAGGAAATGTAATCGATTACCATGTTTCCAGAAGGCATCTGTTCACATTTTCAACAAGGAAAAATCATGCTTTTTCATTGCAATCCTCATGAATCAATGAGTCTCTTGGATTCTAATAGACACAACTAATGAATGTGAAACCTTCTTTACATCTCCTCATTTACAATAAATAAGAAAGGTTTCAAATCATTACACACAACATAAAAAATCAAGAAATTATTCTTACTTCTTTATATCCTTTTCTAAAATACGCTTCAATGGCCATTTTCCTTGTGTTCTAAGATAAATCATTAAAAGGTGCTTCAAGTTATTCATTATACTCTTAAGGAGAGTTTTCTTTGACAAGTTAGTTCTAATTTCTTAGGGAAGGATTTCCCTAAACTGTGATTGGTACTCACAGTGGTGTATCTCTAAGGGTTTTTATTCTTGGATATGGTGTAGCATCTAAGGGTGTTATTCTTGGGTGTGGTGAAGCATCCCAAGGTGTTTGTGTTTGGGGTGGTGAGTCCCTAGTGTGGTGTAATCAAAAGAATTGATTATAGTAAAAAATTCAAAGGGTTCTTGAGGACAAGACGTAGCAAGAGTTGGTCGAACTAGTATAAAATATCTGTTTTCACTTCTCTAACCCTTAAACTCTTTAGTTTCAAGCATTATTATTCATATTATTTATCTTTACTTATTGAGTTCTTAGAGGAGAAATTTAAGAATAGAAAAGTTTGTAATTACTCAATTCACCCCCCTCTTGAGTTCCTTACAGGCCACTTAGACTAACAGAAAAGTGACGACTTGATCGATGATGTGAACATGCCCCGATATGACAATGCGAGGGAATTGGCTTACCCCAATTGGTATAGGGTGCCAACTTTGATTCTTTTTTTTTAGTTTCATTTTTTTATTTTTTTGGCAAAGTATCTCTTGATTGCGTTTGCATTTAAGGGCATCGGCAAGTCATCCCCATCCATGTTGGTCAATACTGAAGCTTCCTTAAATGATAGATATGTCCCTATTCATTTTGAGACCTAGCAGTGTTACACGTAGACTTCTATTTCATCATGTCATGAAACAAGGTTACCATCGCCCTCTGATAAATTACCCGAGTGTTTTTCAAACCAAAGGACATCAACAACTTAATCAACTTTCCTCGTTGTTCTTAACTCAGGGAAATGCCAATCTTGACCTCTTTTTCCCCAAGTTGATGGTCTCAATTACCTCTTGATAGGGCTAAATTTCTCTAGCCTCTTGTTCCAACATCCTGGTTAGTTCGGGTAAGGGACCATAGTTTTCCTCTCCCTCACCGTCAGCACAATCAAACGAGTACTCAAAGTCATGAAATAGGATCGAGACCTTACTATTTTGAGTGGATTATTTTTGGATATGTATTTGGGTGAATGGTCGAATAAGGGATAAAGGGAAAGGAAATCGATAAAGGGTGCAAAGAAAGAGATATTCAAATACGTGTTTATTCATGAAATTTTTTAAAAAACATGACACAACATGCTTCACCCTTATTGTAAAAAGAAAAGTCTCCCAAGCCTTAGGCATAGCAATGGGAATACCGAGTCATTAAGGCAATTACAAATTACTTTGAATTAGAAATTAAAGTCGTAGAAAGCTCAACAGCCTCTTAGTTACAAAGTTCTACACTCGGGGAACTCACAAAGCTTATGGCATTACAGGAACCGTCTTTAATAACAGTGACTTGATCACGGTCTCGTAATCTGTCTCAACCATGAGTCTTACCTGAAGTTGAGTTCTGTAAGAGTGTCTCCTCGCGATTTGTCCTTCTTTTTTATTTTTATTTTTGGTTTTTGGTTTTGGTTTTTTTGTTTTTGTTTTGTTTTTATTTTTTAAGAAAAAAAGATGTGTTGGTAAAAAGGAAAAGAAAAAGAAAGAAACAACAAAGAATGAGTAAAAACAAACAGTGATTGAAGCGATAATGAGCCTTGACGAACATCCTTTTATCGTTCCTCAGAATGTCTCATTCAAAAGTACTAGGTCAAGCAATATGGAAACTAAATATGGTATCATTGTAGATATGGAGCAACTAGTTTATTACTTTAGTGAAAAACATTCATTACATCAAGGGAAAATAATCAGTTTCTCCTAGCTTGGGCAATCATAGCCCTCATTTCACTAAGCCGACTTTTATAATATTCTAAGAAAACCACAATCTCCTTAGGGTAGTGAAGGGATTCGTTATTTCTTCAACCTCTCTTAGTAGCTATAGGATGTCCTCTAAAGTTTCGTTAGCCAAACATGCCAACTTGCTAAAGTGACACATCCATGAATGAATGATTTCATCCTGATTTGCCACCTTAGTTCTTATAGACTATATAATCTCCTGACATTTGTTCTCTATTTTGTATGCTCGCCACTTTTCATCATTTATTTCTTTCTGGGAAGTTTCTACCATATCTTTAATTTATTGCTCCATGCTATTGATTTGGGATCGTAGAAAACTCTTTTATGCTAAGGCATTCTGCTCATTTTCTTTAGTTTTCCATCATCTCTTTCAATAACTTCTTATCTACAAGAATGACACCCCTTTCTTTATTCATGGCCTTTAGCTAGAAATTGGTTTCTCAAAGGCATTGATTTATCTTCTACCTATGGATCTTTTCGGCATTTCACTTCCTACTAATGTACTCATAGGCCTGCTCCTTTTCATGATTTTTTCTCTTCACGAGAGCGAAATCTTGGTGGGCTTTTGTCAGGTCATCTTCTAACTTCTTGTTCTTGGCTCTCAGCTTGACCAATTTCTCTTCCATTTCTCTGATATTTTTATCTTCAAAAGGAAGCACGACAGATGACTCATACCTCAAAGGGGGATTGAGTTGCCTGAATGGCAACTTGATGACGGAGACCTGATTTAGGATCCAATGATAGTATTCTTCTTTGTTACCATGGCTTTTGACACCTAACTTTTTCTCTTTCTTGCAGACTCTTTACCAAGCGCCCCTTATATGTTTGAGGGTAGATGTGTATTCACTATTTGTATAGTAAAGGAAAAAGGGGGCCAATGACTCTTCATTTGGTGGTCCAAGTAGGGGATATGCCAATTGGTGTTTGGCTATGACCGGATTATAATTAATGCAGCCGTGAGTGCCTATGAATGGGACATTCAGATAGCTCCCGCATTGGTGAATAATAGTGTCAACTTTCTGCCATTATGGATACTACCTTATCTTCTCAGCAGTGAGCCCAACAAGATGGTTGGCCCATTCATGCCCATTCTTTATAGTTAACTGGCATAACTTTAGGTCAGATACAAGATATTCAACCTTGCCCACTTGGATGAACACATATGATGTAAGTCACACATATAGAGTAGGTGAGCAACAAAGGGTTCTTTTCCCCACTTGAGTATGGAAAAAGTCTATGGTATAGGAAACATCAGCCAAGACTGTAGTAACAGGACTTTCATGATGAAGCTTGCGGGCTAGGAAGACATCTATGGCATCATAGTCCACATAATTCTTAATTTGAGGGAATAAGATGATAACATAGAGGGTAAGTGCTAAGGTATCCATGAAAGTTTCCCAATCTTCTTTTTCAACTAACCTATTCATATGTTTTTCAAAATATGTCCTGGCAAACCCTGGTATCTGATTCCTATTTAGTTGTGCTTTTCCTAGCTCAGTTAGACTGATTTTCAATATTGAAGCAAGGGAGGTGATATTGGCATGCTGCTTAAGTCACCTATAACGTATCTGTCCCTCTAATGGTAAGCCTAAAATCTACTCAAACTCCTCCACTGATGACGTTAACTGGAAGTCTTGAAATGTGAAGCACCAAAGAGGTGGGTCATAAAATTGGGCCAAAGTTGTGATCACTTCAACCTGTCCTTCAACCTCTAAAAGTTCTAACATCCTTCCATATTTCTTTGAGAAGGCCATCCTTTGGGTCAGATTCAGCTTCTTTCCTAAAACCTGTAGACTAGCTGTGTCAATTTTCCCAACCTTGACGTGTAGTAGTTTCCTCATATCAGCCCTATTGGCTCCACATTTGTCTAAACCCATATTAGTTTCCATCTCTAGTAGGATACTTGCCAAGTTCAGATTACTTTCTGGAAAAGGAATAAAAGAAGGAGAAAAGTCAACTTATGGGCTTGTCATGTGTTAATCATTATTTCTTAAAATATTTTCCATATCTATAGGGAATAATGACTAACAAAGAATAAGTTACAGACCTCTCAGATCATTTGATTTTTTTGGGAAAGCTTTCCATAGAAAATAATTTACGATCCAAGGAGCCTATAATTAAAAGAATGATTGAATGGGCTTCAAAACCATTTGCCCTATGACGGATCCTTGGGCCCTTTATTTTAAAAAAAATTATTTGTTGGGGAAAGAAAAATCTTTTAATTTAAAAAAAAGAAAGGTAAAAGGAATGTTGCCCCTTGTGTGCCCTAAACAAGGTTTGTCTAAAAGCCTCTTATTGGTTCTAAGGATCCTGTAATAGTATCCTTTCATATTGGGTGGCTATTTTAAATTACTAAAGGCCACTAGAGCTCAGACTCCACCCATGATGTTAACCATAGCGGTAGGAAGCCTACCAAGTGTTGGCACCATGGATAAGTCATGCTCTAGCTGAGGCTTTCACGATGTCAGATGGTGATGAACATCCCAAATAACACTGTTGTACAACCTCTCCTAAACTTAATGGTTTATTTAGACCCTTGAGTGTAGGGTCCCACTCGAAATGTGTGTGAAAAGTGTAAGTGTAGTGTATGGAGGGCATACATACATGTACCTTACCCTTCCTTCACAAGGAATAACACAGAACAATACAAATAAACCATCTAGCCTAGGGTTCAATCACACAATAATATGATGTCTTTTACCCTAAGGTTCCATAATAATATATATTGACAAAAATACATGGCACAAACATATAGGCAAAAGGTTATATGGACTTTTTTAAATTTGGGCCTGACATGATTAATTGTTCCCGCTCCCACTACTAGAAAAATGGCTAATAGCTACAACCAATTAGCGACCACCACACGCCGTCGCTAATTAGCGACCGTGTTAGCGACCACAAAGTGAAAGCGACCTGGAACACGAAACATAGTGACCACATCTGCGACCGATATCTTACCATCGCTAAAATTGGTAAGGGGCCGTCGCTAGCTCCGTCACAATATCACACGTCGTCGCTGACCCGGTCGCTATTGTTATTTCCCTCCAAATATTAGGTTTCCCGCCAATGTAGTTATGGCGCCAAACGGTAGCGACGGTAACTGTACGGTCGCTATAACCTCTAATGTTTCAGTGACGTCCTCAACGACGTCGCTATGAGCACAGAGTAGCGACGGGTGTTTATGACGTCGCTAACATTTCATTTTTTTTGGAATTCCCTCCAAGTGTTTTTGTTGCATTTAAAGACAGCGACGGTCAATACCGTCGCTAATGTTTTGGGTAGTGACGGAGATCCTAGCCGTCGCTAGTGTTCTGGAAATTAGTGACGGAGGTATTTTGCCGTCACTACTGTCTTTGACACTCCCTTCGTTAGTTTAGTTTAAACTTGGGAATTTAGCGACCGTATCCAAACGTCGTCGGTAATATTTCAAGAGTAGTGACGGATTTGTTTATCCGTCGCTAATAGGAAGAGCCTAGTGACGGAAGTGTTTTGCCGTCGTAAACTTTTTATTCAAGTGACGTTGATAGCGACGGTCTAATACCGTCGCTAAATTCTAATAATACCCGAGCCCGCCTTCTCCCCTGATAATTTGCCCTAACTCACAATCCCAAATCCTCTCCTCTGTTTCCGTTCACCCCTCCGATCACCCCTCCCTTTCTCCGACGGAAGTCGACCGGTCTCCCTCCTTCCGTTCGTTACTGTGGCGGCGGCGCAGTCTCGCCCTTCTTTCTCCGTTTCTCACGTTCGCCATTGCTCTCTCGCCTTCTCCATTTTCTCCGCAGTCTCGGTAACAAGTAAGTAACTAGTCACTCTTTGCCAATTTCTCCATGAATCCCAACTTCATTGCAAAAAGCAAACCTTGATATTGCACCATTTCCAAACATCATAGAATTAGGCAAGAGATCAACCATAATATAATATAAGTATGCCTATGCAGCAGTAATATGTTATACATGAATATTGTAACTGCAGCAATATCCCTGCCTTGTTAGCCAATAGAGTCTGGACAGCTAAGAACTGCCTGAAAGGCTAAGCTCTGTGTTTATTTAAAAATTCACTGGCTGTTAATGGGTTAGAATGAAGCGATATCATTCTCAAAGCTTTAATCACATTTTATTGATAAGTTTCTTATGCATTTGTATCAAGTTTCAGGCATGCATATCATTTTATGTCCATCTATATTTGGGTGTAACAGATTAGGATCTGCTAATGTTGACAGTGAATATAGAGTATCATAGTATGAGAAAAAGACATCAGATTGATTTAGTGAACCATAAGTCAATAATGGTAGATCCTATTAGAACTTTGTTACGAGATGATCTAAATTCGGGTCTAACAGGTGAGACTAGTGTCCTACAAAGGACATAAGCAAGTTGTTATTCATTAGTTTGTTTTAATTTTATAGATGATCAACACAAGTTAATGCAGCTGCATTCATTGTTCCCATTTACCCGTTGAAGTGGCTAACTAGTTGAACCCCGCTCGCAAGTGTGTTTAGATCTGATGCTTTTTAGCATGCATTGGATTTATAGAGCTCAAACACCATAAACTAGACATCAGTGAAAACCATAGCTACATGCTACATAGTATAAGTACTTGTTAAGAACTGTCCCTGACGGATAAGGTTCCATACCAGGCTTAAAAGATAAAAACACTATTAGGAAGGACAAAACCTATATTTAGTACCTTAGTTAAGTATTTTTAATATTTTTTTGCAATCAAAATTGACATTTCATCTCAGTCATTCCAGGTTTCATCTTGGAAACTAAAATTGGCAGCATAGACAAAAACACTATTTAAATTTGAAAACAATACGGTATTAAAGTTTTGTTCTTACTTTCAGTAAACCAACAAATTAACACTTATAAATCCTAATCAACTCAGCAGGACAACATTGATTGTGGAGTAAGTCTCCATATTAATTCTTGAAATTGTGTTAGACACTTTAAAGAATCTTAATTTAATCTTTTAAGTTAACAAAAAGTCATTCAATTTAAAACTTTTTACTTTATTTTTAAGAAAAAACCTCATAGTAGTTAACAAATCAGAAATAAAAAACTTTCATTTAAAATAATAAAGTTCTGACGGCTGTCCTGCACAGTTATTTAGTGATTTCCATCTAGAGATCTAATTATATGTCATCATACAGAGGTACAGCAGCTACTGAGTAGTATTATCAGGGTCCTTTTCTTTTCCTTGATAGTGTGTCTGCTTTAACACTTAACAATTGAAAAGCCTTTTATAAAGTTTTGGTCAGTGAAATTATAAACCAAATAAAAGTCATAATTCAAAACATAATAAAAGGTGAGGAGAGAGAAACAGATGAATCATGATATGGTGTGGTTGGTAGCATAGTGATAGAAACAACTGATAAACTGAATAGTAATGATGATCTTTATTGCTGGACCTAATCCCTAATGCAGTACCAATATGGTAGAGATTAGGAATCGGAGGTCAGATTACAAGATTAGTAACCAGAGGTAATTTGAGAGACCTCACTCTCCCCAAGCCCTACTTCTGTTTCAGATTGTTCTCCCCCCTCCTAACACTGACTTGTGCTCCTACTTATGTGTATTAAGCCAGCTGTCATAACTAACATAAATTAGTTAGTTACTCACTAATTTCCTGATTTCCCTCTTTTCTTTCTGCTATATACCTTCTTGAATCTATCAATACCCCCCTAAAAGAGCCACCTTGTCCTCAAGGTGAAAGTCAGGGAAAACTTCTTGAATAGTGCTAGCTAACTCCCAGCTATTTTCATGATCTGGCAGTTGCTTCCACTTGATTGTTGAACTTCTGTTTCTCCTGCAGCATTCTGTCGAGTCTTCAACAGCTTGTCGGGGCTTACTTCTAGTTCATACTCTTCAGTCAACATAGGGGGTAGAGGTTGTGTTGATGTAGATGGATGAATAGCCTTTTTAAGTAGTGATACATGAAAAACAGGATGTATACGGCTATCTTTCGGAAGCTGTAGTTTGTAGGCCACCTGTCCAATTTTCTCTATAATCTGGTAAGGCCCATAATATCTAGGACTCAACTTAGCATGAGGCCTTTTTGCTAAAGATCTCTGTCTATAAGGTTGTAATTTCAAAAATACCCAATCACTGACTTGAAAAACAACATCTCGCCTGTGTTTGTTTGCCTGCAATCTATTCTGATCTTGAGCTTTACACAAGTTATTCCATAACTCTTTCAATATCTCATCTCTTTGCTCTTGTAACTGGTTGACCATACAAGGCTTTGAATGGAGACATCTTTATGGAAGCACTGTAATTAGTGTTGAACCAGAATTCTGCCCAGCTCAACCACTCAGGCCAGTTTTTGGGTTTAGACCCTGTCATGCAACGTAAATATGTTTCTAAACAGCGATTCACCACCTCTGTTTGACCATCCGTTTGAGGGTGGTAAGCAGTGCTAAATTTCAATTTGGTGCCAGCTTGTTTGAACAATTCCTTCCAGAAAGCACTCAAAAAAATTTGATCTCTGTCAGAGACAATGGTGGAAGGAAACCCATGTAGCTTTACTACTTCTTTCACAAAGGTATGTGCTACCTCCACTGCTGTGAATGGATGACTCAGTGGCATAAAATGGGCATATTTAGTAAGCCGATCCACCATCACCATGATGGTATCCTTACCTTGAGCCTTGGGTAATCCACCAATAAAATCCATAGAAATGTCTGCCCAAACCTGCATTGGAATAGGCAATGGTTGCAACAATCCTGCTGGGGAAAGGGTCTCATGCTTGTTTCTTTGCCAAATCTCACATTGCATCACGAACTCTTTGATATCTTTCCGCATTCCTTCCCAATATAACACTCCAGCGACCCTTTTAAAAGTTCTGAAATAACCTGAATGGCCTCCTGTTGGTGAGCTGTGGAGTTCATTCATAATTGCTGGAATCCTTGAAAAGTGTTTAGGTAGCACCAGTTTTCCCTTGTAGTATAATTTGCCGCCTCTCATGGAGTACCCAACATTTGTATTGGGGTCAACCAATAATTCTTGCATTATTGCTTGTAAGCGAGAATCCTTCTGGACTTCTATAACCCAATTCTCCCATTCATCAAATTTCAACACTGTCATTGTCAAGAACATAGGCTTCCTGGAGAGTGCATCTGCAGCAGTGTTTTCTTTTCCAGGCCTATATTTAATCTCAAAATCTTATCCTATTAATTTGGATACCCATTTAAACTGTTCCTCTGTCAGTAATCTTTGTTCAGTGAGGAATTTGAGACTTTTCTGATCTGTAACTATGATAAAATGAGTGCCCATTAAGTAATGCATCCACTTCTGTACTGCTTGTACCACTGCCATCAATTCTCTTTCATAGACTGACTTATTCTGCCCCCTCTCAGTTAGTGCTTGACTCCAAAAAGCTAAAGGTTTACCTTCCTGCAATAGGACAGCTCCTAAACCTTTACTAGAAGCATCAGTCTCCACAACAAAAGGTTTTCCAAAATCAGGAACTGCTAGAATTGGTAACTGAGTTACTGCTACTTTCAACTCCTCAAAAGCCATTTGTGCTTCTTTATTCCAGTTGAAGTTATCTTTCTTCAATAATTGAGTTAAAGGTTGAGCTATTTTGCCATAACCGCGCACAAATCTTCGGTAATAACCTGTTAAGCCCAAAAATCCCCGTAAACTTTTGAGGTCTTTAGGAGTGGGCCAGAGCCACATTGCTTCTACTTTTTTTGGATCTGCCGCGACTCCTTTCTCCGAAATAATATGGTCTAGATATTCTAGACTTTGCTGCCCAAATGTACATTTCTTTTTGTTCACCTTTAATTTGTGTGTTTGCAACACCCTCAATACCTCTTTCAAATGAGACAAGTGTAGCTCAGCAGTGGGGCTGTATATTAGTATATCATCCAAAAAAACCAAAACATATTTTCGAAGAAAGGGTTGGAGTACCTCATTCATGAGAGCTTGAAAGGTGGATGGTGCATTTGTCAAACCAAACGGCATTACTAAAAATTCATAATGACCTTCATGTGTTCGAAAAGCAGTCTTCTCCATGTCTTCCTTTTTATTAGAATCTGATGATAACCAGATTTCAAGTCCAGCTTTGAAAAAATTGTAGCTCCCGCCAACTCGTCTAACAGCTCTTCTATAATAGGGATTGAAAAAATCTGACGAATTCCACTAAATACCCCTCTCTTTCTTTCAATTCTTGCATCATCATCTTCATGGAGGTTTTGGTTTTGGACAAGGTGGGATCTCCTACTAGAACTCGTTGTTGCTGTCCCTTTCCAATAGTCAAAATTAAATTGCCAACCCTGTTCCTGACAAGGTGGGATCTTACCTTTTCTAGCTCTGTTCCTAACCCTGTTCATCTCCTTGCTTACATTTGATCCATTGCTGCCATTATTAATTTATTTTTGTTTTATTGTCTTTGTTCCATTGTGCACCACTTCATTCCTTAACATTGATCATAATGTATTAATTTAATAACATCTATTAGGTAAACTTGTATCCTCAATTTGTTGTCCCGCCCATTTTGATAATGAACTTAATCTATAATTTACTTTACATGTCTCTCTTTGTTTAGTTTCCTTGCTAATTGTAACTGTCTAACCACTTATTGGTTTGTCATGCAGACTAGCACACGTTACGCGTGGTCTCTGATCGTCTGTCGACAACTTTATATTCATCCCTGACTTTTTTCCCCAGGTAATCCCCTAACACTGACTTTCTCATTATGTGTGTGCATGTCAATTGTTGTTTGTTAGTGGAGAGCAAAGCTCATTAGGCAATGGTTTATGTGCTAATAACATGATTTTTTATACATGTGTAATGTTGTTTGTTAGTGGAGAGCAGAGCTCATTAGGAATTGGTTTTGTGTGCTGATAACATAATGTTTTATGCATGTGTAATGTTGTTTGTTAGTGGAGAGCAGAGCTCATTAGGAATTGGTTTTGTGTGCTGATAACATGATTTTTTATGCATGTGTAATGTTGTTTGTTAGTGGAGAGCAGAGCTCATTAGGACTTGGTTTTGTGTGTTGATAACATGATTTAGGACTTAATACCTCTCAATATCACATACAATGCGTAGCATATATAATTATCAATACTGGCAAGTTTTCTGTATGTAACAGGCCGTTTCTAATTTTGGGAAATGTCTAGTTTACAGGGGAGACTCTGCCAAAATTTCGGCACGCTCCCTTTCTTAGGGAACTAAAAAGATGAAAGTCAACGTTAATAATGTAGTGTTTAGTCGTGTGTGTCCCCATTAGATTCCCGTTCAAGTTTCAAAACAACCGGTCGATGTACCGTGTTGTGTTGGATCTTGAATTGTCCCGGTTGGACAGTTTGGTATGAATTTGTAACCTGTAGGGTGTAACCCATCAATGTTGTATGTGGTCTATCTGGAGACGTTGAATGAATGTTCATTTGAAAGATCGGCTATGGTATTTCGTATTGTCCCCAGGGTGCATGTCTGCGTGCGGAGTTTCATACCGTACGTATCTCTGTGTACTCGGGGACCAATGCGAAATGCTGCCGAAATTTTAAATGAACATCAATGACACAAGATAGACCACATACAACATCGATGGGTTACAGATGGTTGCATATTCATCCCGAATGGGATAGGGCCCCACCAATTTGCAACATCAAAGAGATAGAGAGTGATTCACAACCGATAGTCAAATAAAATTACAATAATTTAAAGTAACAGAAGTCGTGCTTGTTAGATATTGTAAATGGAGGTACCGGCAAATCGGCGATGGATGTACAACCGACTAGATCGCAATCGGCGAGTGACTGAGGAGTTTATGATGGGGCTGTTGGAGTTCATTCCATTCGCTACGGCAAACACGCCTGGATTTGAAGTGACTCAGAAGATCCGTTGTCCGTGCTCAAGGTGCAAATGCATGAGTTTTGAATACGCGGATGATGTCATGTGCCACCTAACTGAGAAAGGGTTCATGGAAACATACCACTGCTGGTACAACCATGGTGAGCAGTTACCGCGTAGACCGTCAGACGTAACCGTGCAACAGTCTTACTACGAGGTTGGAGGAAACAGGGATACGTACAACAACATTGAACAAATGGTGATGGATCATGTTGGACCCTCCACCGGGCGTATGCTAGAACATAATGACCAAGCAGATCATGGGGACTCTGACAATGCAGAGGAGGATCCTAATCCGGAGGTGAAGAGATTTTATGATTTGTTGGCGGCGGCTCAGACTCCATTGTGGGACGGGTGCAACAGTCACACTGAGTTATCCGCCTCCCTAGCTGCTTTAAGCATAAAGGCAGATTATAATCTTTCTGGAGGTTGTTTTGATAGGATGGTCAGTCTGATGGGTTCCACCATGCCTAGTAATCACAGAATGCCAGCAAACCTGTACCGTGCTAAGAAACAAGTGGCAAACTTGGGGCTGGGTTGTGTGAAGATAGAGTGTTGTGTTGGTGGATGTATACTGTTCAGAAATGAGTTTGCAGACGAGAGTGTCACAAAATGTCTGCATTGTAATGAGGAACGCTACAAGACCGTTAAAAGGAGAGGGAAGGTAACCCGGATGGCCAGGAAGAAAATGTGGTACTTCCCTATAACACCGCGTCTTCAACGCCTGTATGCCTCATTGTCCACGGCAAAACACATGCGTTGGCATGCTCTGAACCGAACACAAGAGGGGTTTCTTTGCCATCCTTCCGACGGGAAAGCATGGAAGTGTTTGGATGAGCTATATCCGGACTTTTCTGGCGAGCCGCGAAATGTAAGACTTGGATTATGTACTGATGGGTTTAACCCGTTCGGTCAATACGGAAGGGCTTACTCTTGTTGGCCAGTCATCCTGACCCCATACAATCTGCCGCCTGATATGTGTATGAAGAGGGAGGTCATGTTTCTATCTATACTGGTTTCAGGACCCAAAAATCCAAAGGCGAACATAGACGTGTTTTTGCAACCGTTGGTTGAAGAGTTATCACAGTTATGGGATGTCGGGGTAATGACATACGATGCGTCTTTGAAGAACAACTTTATGATGCGTGCTGTTTTGATGTGGACTATTAACGACTTCCCGGCCTACGGTATGCTTTCTGGATGGTCCACGTCTGGGAAGCTTGCTTGCCCTGTATGCATGGAACATACCGGGGGGGAATCACTCCCTGTTAGTGGCAAGACAAGTTTCTTTGACTGTCATAGAAAGTTTCTACCGTTGGATCACCCGTTTAGGAGGAACAAAACCGCTTTTAAGAAGAACAAGGTTGTTAATGAACCTCCACCCCGTAGGTTATCTGGTGCACGCGTTTGGCAGAGGGTCGAAGAGTATCCTTACATCTGGGACAAGAGTGTTAAGGAGTTTGCGGGTTACGGTAAGGAACACCACTGGGTGAAGCAGAGTGTGTTGTGGGATTTGCCATATTGGAAAGACTTGTTGTTAAGACACAACATTGATGTGATGCACACTGAACGTAATGTTTTCATGAATATTTTTGACACTGTTATGGACATCAAAGGGAGAACAAAGGACAACGAGAAGAGTCGTCTAGACCTTCCGATTTGGTGTTCCAGAAAGGAGTTGGAGTTGAGGGATGCGGGACGTGGAAGAATGTTTAAACCCCATGCAAAATATGCTTTAACTAGACCACAACAGATTGCTGTGTGTATTTGGATGAATGGGTTGACCCTGCCTGACGGATTCGCTTCTAACTTGAGTAGATGTGTCGACGTGAAGGAGGGCAGGGTGTTTGGCATGAAAAGTCATGATTGCCATGTGTTTATGCAACAACTACTCCCGTACGCGTTTCATGCCTTACCGAAGCCTATTTGGAAACCGTTAGTGGAGTTGAGTCACTTCTTTAAGGAGTTGACGGCTACTTCGTTGAGTGTGGAGAAACTTGTGAAGATGGAAGAAACTATCCCGGTATTGATTTGTAAGTTGGAGCAGATTTTCCCACCAAGTTTTTTTGACTCCATGGAGCATTTGCCTATCCATCTACCGTACGAGGCCTTGGTTGGTGGCCCAGTGCAGTATCGTTGGATGTATCCATTCGAAAGGTGAATGCTTGGTGAACTCTTTAATTTACTTGCAAATCATGCTTATAATGGTATTTTCTAACTTAACACCACCTTGTTAATGATGTTGAAGATTCTTACGCTCTTTAAAAGATAAAGTGTCGAACAAAGCCTGCGTTGAAGCTTCAATTTGTGAGGCATACTTAGTCGAAGAAATGACAACCTTTGCTTCTTTCTATTTTCCGACGGAGATAGAAACTAGAATGAGTAGAATTCCCTGCAACCTTGGGGTAGCCAGCCGCACAGGGTTTGATGAACAAACGTCGATTTTCAACTATCCTGGTCACCCGGGGGGCAGGCTCACAAAATGTTACATTGATGAGAAAGATCGAAAGGCGGCTCACTTGTACATTCTTCTCAATTGCCCAGAAGTGGAACCCTTTATTGAGTAAGTCATAGAAGTTATATTATACATTCTTAACGTAGCTTTTATATTAAACTTATTTGTTTCTTTCAATAGCTTATACACAGATATGCTAAAACTTGAGCAAAATGATTTAACTGATGACCAAATTCATAGTGAGGTGTCATCCAAGTTCGTTGGTTGGTTCGCGCAACATGTAAGACCCGTATACCAAGTGTTTTTAAGCCTATTTGCTTCTAACTCCCGTCAATATGGTAACAATGACCTACTTCTTATGTTGTACATAGATACAAGACCCTGCCAACCATATTGAAGATTCTTTACTCCAAGCCCTTTCTTGGGGGCCGGTGAAGACTATTAAAAAATGGCCTATTTACTACGTAAATGGCTACAAGTTTAATATTCTTCAATGGAGTGAAGGGATGCGCACCCATAACTACGGGGTTTGTGTTAAAGGCACCGCCGGTCAGTTGGAAGAAGACTTTTATGGAGTGCTGACGGAGATTGTTGAAGTTTCATTCTCTGGACGACTAAGAAGAGATATTGTTCTATTCAAATGTGATTGGTTCGACAACACAATCGGTGTTGGAACAAAGGTTGACAACAAGTACGGCTTAGTTGAGGTCAAGAGGAATGGTAGATATAAAGGGTTTGATCCCTTCATTTTTGCCCAACAAGCTGAGCAGGTTTATTACACCGACTTCCCGGGAGGACATCGGGACTGGTATGCAGTAATCAAGGCCAAGGCCCGAAGTCAGATCACTGACAATGTCTCCGAGGAGGTCGATGACGCTTATCAGCTTGCACCACACGAGCTCAACGATGCCAATTTGTTGTTCAACATTGATCCAGTCATAATGGATGAGACACTCGCCACTACGGGGGGTGAACACATTGACAAAGACCTTGTCTCTCGATCAAAACGGTCTAGGGCTGATTTGGATACTGATGAACTTGTTCAAACAGATAACCACAGTGACACTGAAACTGAGGGGGAATTTGAAACTGAAACAGACACAGAGTATGTAGTTGTTAAACATATATACATAGGTTTATATATATCCTGAGACTAACCTTTCTTTTCATGATTTTATCCACAGATGACGGGACGTCGACTGCCCTTCAGTAGGGGTGGTGGGTCCAGGACCCCGGCTTCCCGTCTGGGGATGCAAACCCCAGGGCAGCAGACCACTCCATCACCACCACAGCGGACCACTCCATCCCCATTACAGCAGACCACTCCATCACCACCACCACAGCAGACCACTCCATCACCACTCCAGCAGACCACTCCATCACCACCACCACAGCAGACAACCCCATCACCCCCACAGCTGACCACCCCAGAGCAGACTCCTGGAGTTGGTGGCTTGGAGGACCATGGCCATCAGGCGACCCCACCTCCGGCATCCCCTCTGCCCATGTTGGTACCCGTGCCGGCCGGAGACGAGTAAGTGACTAAATTTCATATACTTTTATGTTATTTGTATGATACTTTATATTAGGGTTTAGTTGAAAGACTTGTTGGTTTATTGTTGCTTACTTTAATTAGTACTTGAATAGATTGAATTGTACTGGGCACTCTTCTGTTTGTAACAGGGTAACTATTTAAACTTGGAAATGTTACATTTACAGGGGAGACTCTGCCGAAATTTTGGGTGTCTCCCTAGATTGTGTGTTGTTTTACTCCTAACATAATCCGTTGTCATTACAGCTTTGTTGATAGTAGTCGCACTACCAAAGCGATTACTAAGGTTTTGAAGGCCCAGTGGGATGGTCCATATATATCTTGGACAGATGCTGGGAAGGTTGTGCAAGATAGGTGGTTTGACACCTTCTCGGTAAGTTCCTAGCTCATTTATTGTGACTTGATTTGTAAAATAGACCCGTTATTAATTTTGAATTCTCAATTCATTTTACAGCGTGATTACCAGTGGGCGGAGGGTATGATTGATGAGATTAGGAAGGTCTTTGCCACAAAGACCTCCAAAATCATCAAGAGTACCCTTTGGAAGGTGAGGGACAAGGGTGAGCGCCCTCGTTGGATCCCGGAGGACCATTGGGACGGGATGGTCCAGAAGTGGGGCGGGGTCCCATTCCAGCAGGCGAGTGCTCGGAATAGGGCCAACAGAGCCGCCGATGCTGCAGCCTCGGTTTACACTGGGGGTAGCATTTCAACCCTCGAGCACAAGAAAAGATTTGTAAGTATATTTATGTTAAACATTTCTATTATGGTTCGTCTTACATGTTTACAAATAATAATCTCAATGTTTTTTGTCCACCACAGGAGCAGAGGGAGCACCGGGAGCCTTCTTTGTTTGAGGTCATGCAAATGACCAAGAAGAACAAAGCCGGTGCATGGGTAAACCAGAAGACTACGGAGCTAGCGGTATTTACTTTTAACTGACACATGCTTTTAATTTACTTACAAATCAGCTTACTAATCCTATCGTTGTTTTTGAATTTACAGGAGGCGTATCAGGCCAGGAGGGCCGAGAAGGAGGCGGACCTGGTGGCTTCCACCCCTGAAGGGGAGGTTCCTCCCACCCTATCTTGTTCTGACGACAACGCCATCTATATGGAGGCTGTTGGCGGTGTGAACAAGAAAGGGAGGGTGTTTGGATTGGGTGGCGTCGGCACGCAGCTGGCGAAAAAGGGGAAGACCCCTTCCTCTTCGTCTTCCTCTGGTCTTCCGACTGAGGTCGTTCAGGTAATTCAAAACCTGAACGATAAGCTACAGGAGGAGCGACGTCAGAGGCAGTTGCTGTTGGAGCGGCACGAGGCAGACCGACAGAAGGCCGAGGCGGACCGACAGCGGGCCGAGGAGCAGCACGCCGAGACTCGTCGGCAACTTGCTCAGCAGCAGGAGCTACTGATGTAGTTGATGGCGAGGCTACCTCCCCCCACTTCCCAGGCGCCCCCACCACCACCCCAGGATCCCCCACCACCTTGATTGTAGTTCTTTTATTTATACACATTGTATATTTGATTTTTAGTTATGTTATATTTTCATTCAGTATTTATTTTGTCATTCTTTATTTATTATGTCAATATTTATTGGTAATTACATTCAAATCACAAAGCCTTATTCTACCTATCATTAACAATTCAACCTATTTGATAAATTAATTTAATCTATTATTTTATTTTTAATAATAATTTATTACTTCAAAAAAATTATTTTAATTTAATTATAAAATTTTATCAGCCAATACAAAATACAAAATATTAACATATTTTTAAAGTTAAATTAACAAAACCAGTCAATATTGAATTAATTTTAAAAAAACTTAAAAATTCCCGTTAGCGACGGCCCGCGTCCGTCGCTGACTTATTAACACTAGCGACGGACAGTGTGGTCGCTGAATTGTTAACCCTAGCGACGGACGTTGTGGTCGCTAAATCACAACCACTAGCGACGGATACGGTGGTCGCTACATCACAATCACTAGCGACGGACAGTGTGGTCGCTGAATTGTTAACCCTAGCGACGGACGTTGTGGTCGCTACGTCACAACCACTAGCGACGGACAACGGCGTCGCTACATTGCAACCACTAGCGACGGATACTGTGGTCGCTACATCACTACCTATAGCGACGGCATACGGTGGTCGCTGGTGGCTATTAGTAGCGACGGGTCCTCGAGGTCGCTGTATGGTAACACTTAGCGACGGCTGGAGTTATTGGGGCAGAGACGATTGTAGCGACGGCCTTTCGCCGTCAATATGGTAGCGACGGCAGTTGTGTGGTCGCTGATGGTTTTCGACGAGGGTTTTAGCGACGTCCTCATGCCCGTCTGCGATGCCGTCGCTAATGGTTTTAGCGACGGTACTTCCATTGGTTAGCGACCAATTACTTCCGTCGCTAACAGTTGTTTTTTTAGTGGTGTCCTACGTATTCCCCAAGCGTGAGGGGAAACCAGGGTTACATAGTTCTTTGTTATGACTTTAAAAAAGGTAAAGTAAGTTAAGAACGTCAAGATTTTAGAAAACATCAATCAACAGGACGTCTCATCCAAATTGATCTCAAATATTGTATATAAAAAAGGAACCTTGAGTTTATTGATTTTATTATTTTTTAGAGAGAAACTTAATGGTCTAGATTAATTTAAAAATAAAAAGTTTATTTGAAGACGTAGATTAACAGGATGTCTCGTCCAATTGATAACTAATATAAATATTTTAATTTTTGTAATATATTAACATAATTAAAATATTTTATGGTCTAAATTGATTAAAACATAGATTAACAGGACGTCCTTTCCAAATTAATCCCTAACACAAAAGTTTTAATTTTTGTTGGGTATCAGCATTATTCAAATATTTTATGGTCTAAACATAGATTAATAGGACGTCTCATCTAAATTAATCTCTAATTTGAAGATTTTAATTTTTGTTACATGCCAATGTCATTAAAATATTTTTTATGGTTTAAACATAGATTAACAAGATGTTCCATCTAAATTAAACCCTAACATAAAGATTTTAATTTTTTGATACATACCAATATAAAATTTATTTTTAAATCATAATACTCTAACTTGGTTAATAACAAAACATCAAAAGGCACTCTATGTTACTGATTATTAGATTTTTCTACATGAGAATGGACTTCATATGTTTAATCATGCATATTATTTCATTGCCATTCACTAGGAGATGAGGATCACAAACAATCACAACAAGAAATTGAAGGGAAAAAGAGAAAATACCTCGTATTATTTTTTATTCTTCACGTTAATTTTTTTCTTCTCTGCGTTAACTTTTTTCCTTATTGCGTCAACCCCTTTTTATTTTGGCTCTACGTGTGTTTCTTCAATGAAAGTATCCCTTGTGTGGCGTGCTTTCTCTTTTTTTTCATGAATTATCCCCCCTTGAAGTCAGCGCGCCCTTTTCTAATTATAACGGCTTTCGCGTTTTCAATCAGTTGCCTCATCTTTCTTTTCCTCTATCTCGTAACACACACACACACACATATATATATATAATAGGATTATCCTAGTTTATATATGTATATAATTATAATATATATATTTATATATTCAAAACTCTATCTTATTCTATAATATATATATATATATATATTAAAAAACTCTATCTCATTCTATAATATATATTTATTTAAAAAGCTTTATCTTATTCTATTAAAAAAAACTCTATCTTATCCCTTAGAATCCTTTCCTCAATTTTTTTTTAAAATTTGATCCCTTTTTTATAAAATTAAATTTTAAACTTCTCCTATTTGAATTTTAAATTTTCTCTAAGATTATATTTCATTTTTTTTAGAAATTCAAAATTTATGGTTCTGATAAGGATTTAAAAATTTTAAAGATCAAAACCTAGATTAACAATTTAAAATTCAAACAAGCCCACAAGTTCACTTTTTTTTCTTAAAAATCCTATGTTAGATTGATTTATTATTATCATCATTATTTTTATTTTTATTTTTTATTTTTTATTTTATATATTTTTTATGGCCGGACAAAATTGGGTCGTAACATTTCTCAAATGCTCCAAGCTCTACTATCTTAGTGTAAAGATGTCTAAAAAAATATGTTTTAGGGCTATTTATATAATCCCCAAAATAAGAAGTTGTTGGGCACGAGCGAATGGACCTTACATGGGTGAAAATGGCATTTGGATTTTGGTGTTATTAGGAAATATCACCAAAGCAAACTACTTTAGCCTAGGCGAAAGTATGCTAGAAAGTGAAATTTGATCTTGAATGAATTTCCAACTTGTACCCTGTAAAATGACACTTCTAAAAGTTCCCAAAAGCTCATAATTATCTTATTTAAATAAATATAGCTAGTAAGTTGACAAAATTGATGATACTTTAATCATGGAAAAATAAGGACTTGATTTCATATTAATTAGGTAATTACATATTGAATTAAAGGTATAATTCATTCCAAAAATACCTAAAATTGGTGACTAAAAATTTCTCCAAACTTGTACAAGTGAAATGTAACTCCAATTTTACTCAAAATCTTACATCACATACATATCACATAAGGACATCTTATATCGTCATCTAAATAGTAATATGGTTGATTTATAGCCTTATGATGAATTCTCTAACCCCTCTAATAAACTTGTCACAACCGAGATCGCGACGGGAGGCTAACCATAAAAAGAAATAGAAAAGTTTCGAAATCCTTTTAAAAAATGGAGTCACCACTAATATTTATTTAAAGGTAAAATATTGGGAAAATCTTCTTTAAGACACAGGTCATAAAAAAATAAGACTTTATATTTGAGAGCCGAATTACAGATGGGGGAATGTATTAGCACCTTATATTGTCTATTATAAAAGTTTACCTCAAATTGATCGCGCGTATTTTAAATAGCCCATAAATTAACTTAACCTCCAAGAAAGAAAATAAATGGCACGGACAAGGAAAATGAAATTTTGAAATAAGGTTAACAAGACGTCTCATCAAAATTAACCTTAAATTAAACATTTTCTAAGAAAGAAGATAATAATAAAATAAAATAAAATAAAATGATTAACAGGACGTCTCGTCCAAATTAATCCTCACAAAAAAAACTTGTTATTTTTAACAGATGGAAAAGAAATTGAAAATACAACAAGATTTATAAGACATCTCGTCTAAATTAAGCTCATCGTAGCAAAACAGTGTTTCTAAATTAAATAGTAACGATGTAAAGTTGATCAAAATAAAATGAAGACAAAAAACTAAAAAGAAAACAAGCCCAACAAGAATTATTCTCGCTCCTACGTATTCCTGAGTGCATCAGAAAATCAGGGTTATGTAGTTCTTGATAGAATTAAAATTTGGAAATTGATTTTTGTAGGTTTTGAACAATTTTTGAGATTTTGGAAAAAAGGAAAAAGAAATAAATAAAAGTTAAAACTTTGACTTTTGTTTAAGGAAATCATTTATTTTTTTTAAGGAGACTTCATTACATTTTTGAGAATTTTAATAAAAGAGATATTTTATGCGAGAAGAGACTACAAGACGGGGTATTCTGTACGTGTACCACCCATTTTGGATCTTATAATATCGTTGTAGACAAAGTATTTGTACGATACCATTATAAGATCATTTATTTGATGAAAACGATGATTTTTATTCTAAGAAAAGGAATTTAGAATTTTAGGATTAAATTGGAAATATATTTTTTAGTTTTTAGTATAGTCAACAAAAAAGTATAAATTAACATATCTATAAGAAAAATGATGATTTTTTGTTTTTACATCAAGCACTAGAATAAGAGTAAAATAAAATAAAATAGAAAAAGAAGTTATATTAAATTAATTTTTTTTAAAAAAAACTTACTAACAACATAAAAAGGGAAATTAAAACAATAATAAAAAGGAAATAAGAAGAATAGAAATAATAATAATAATACATAAATAAAAACATAAAAAGAAAAAGGAGAAGAAAAACTAAAAAGGGTAAGGAGCCAGGGCTTGAACCTGCTCCTTTTTAAACCTAAAAACATTATCCCTACCATAATAACAACCATATTTTCATTCAAAGGTAGCAAAATGAATTAAAAAAAACATGATGTGCAAGTTCCAACTTTAAACCTAAAATGTGAAAAGATGGGGAACTTGGGTGTCAAACCTGTCCTTTTTTGTTAACCAAGGCACACACTTGCCAAATGAGCTGTTGTAATCTCATTGGCAATTTTTGAACACAAAAATATATAAACCAAAACTGTTCCATTTTTTAGAGAAAAAGGAAAAGAAAACAAAAATAAATAAAAAACAAAAAAGAAGAAAATAGTAAATGAGAAACGAGAGAGAAAAGAAAGAAAAAAATAAAAACAAAAATAAGGGTGGGGGAAGGGAATTAACAGGCCTCAACACAAGGCATGTGATTTAAAAAATCAAAAGGTCAAAGGAGGCCAAAATTGACCTAAGCCACAAAAGGCAAGAAAAGAAGGTTAAAAGAAGGGGACGTGCGGCGACAAAGAGGAAAAAGAGAGAAAAAGAAAAAGAAAGAAAATGAGAAAGCAAAAGAGGACTAAGAAGAATAAGGACGATGCAGAGGTGGCGGTGGCCTGTGGTGGCAGTGACGTAGGGGCAGAGCCGTGGTAGTGGTAGCAGACAAAACAGTGACGGTTGGTTTTTGGTCATGGTTCCTCTTCTTCTTCTATCCTCTTTTTTTTTGTTTTTGTTGTTTGTGATTTAGGAGTGGTGGTTGGTTTTTTTGGTGGTGAGGAAGGGGATGGGAATGGTTTTGGGGTTATGATAGGGAAGAGTGATGTTGGTAATGGTGGGGAAGATGAAGAAAAAAAATCCTTTCTCCTTTCTGTTTCATTTTTGTTTAGTGATTATTGCAAATGTTGATCTTCTAATCCCAAGTTGGTTTTGATGGTGCCTCTTTATATTTGATGTCATTTCCTTTTTTCATGTTCTAATTTCAAATTCAAGCTATTTGATTTCAATTTGATATTACTTGCCATATATGTTCTCTAAGGTTTGAGCCAAGTAGCAAAAATATCCCTTAACATTTGACCTTAAGACTTGTAGCTTTCAGATTTTCTTAGTTGTGTTTATGTAATTTTTGTTTAAATCATCCCTTCCCCCTAAGCTTCTATTTTGCTTCAATGAACATAGAACGTGGGGGGGGGGGGGGCAGAGCATTGAGGTGGAAAGAAAGGAAAAAATAACATAAAATAAATAAAAATAAAAATAAAAATAAAATAAAAATAAAAATAAAAAATGGAATAAGATGACAAAATAAAAATAAGAAATCAAATAAAAGACACTTTAAGAACATAAATAAAGTACCTGGATAAAAAATGGTATTCACAAATGCCCTTCTTTACTTCTTTACACGGGAATATGAATGACTTATTCATGTTGTCATCGCAGAAAGGAAGTAAAGATGTGAACATAACAACTAGGCTTTTTAGACCAAATTCTTGAAATTCATAGTGATAAAAGACTAAAAGGGATGCCAGCTTTGGCGACAACGAACTAAAATGATGTTAGCTTGATGCCAAGGGATTTAAAAAATGTGAACTTTGGTGATAAAGAATTCAGAAGAATGCCATCTTTAGCGATGAAGAAAATTTAAATGGTGCCCGCTTTGGTGATAAGGAAATTTAAAAGAATACCATCTTTGGTGGTGAAGAAAATTTAAACGATGTCAGCCTTGGCGACAAGAAAATTTAAAAGAATGTTATCTTTGGTGACAAGGAAATTTTTTAAAAAGTGCCAGCTTTGGCGATAAGGGAATTAAAGAGTTTCGTCTTTGGCGACAAGAAATTTAAAAAGGGTTGCCAGTTTTAGCGACAAGTAATTTTAAAAGATGTCAACTTTGGCGACAAGAAAATTAAAGAGGCCATTAAGGCGTCAAGACCCTGAAACGACCATTTTTCGTAACCACCTATAGAAAAGGGTAAGCAATGTAAAGATATAAAACCTAATTTAAATTCATGGAGAACTCTTTGGAACTGCGATTGTTATAGACTTGAGGCGACCCATGAACGAAACAGAATGAATGAGGCAACCCTAGTTTTAGAATGCGTGTTTGGCCTGATCCCCGCGATGCTTACTTGAGGTGAGGCCAGGAAATAGAAATACCTTGCCTTCATAACTTTAAATGGTTATTATTGTCTTGTTTTATTCGTCAAGAAAGAGCATATGTTTTATCACATCATTGAAACTCACAATGTAAACACGTATTGAAAAGCGTAATATTTTATTCATGTATATCAAGTAGGAACACAAAGGAAAGTAGGAAAAATAAAAGAAACAAGTGTAATCAAATAGAAAGGTCAGCAATAGGTGAAGCAGGAAAGGTTCACAGACCCTTTAGTGAATCCCTGAGAACAATGTGCATCCCAATCCCACATTATGACTCTGAGCTCACCCTTCGACTCTACTTCCGAGAAGGTGGTTTGACTGTGGTCCATGTGTCCCAGCTTGGTCTCGTACTGTTTACGTGGAAGGTTTCAGCCATATTGCCAGAATCTTGACCATAATTTTTTCCTAAGCCTCATTTTTCAGGTTTTCGACTCACTGGGTCTCTCTAACTTTTGCCTAGGCCACATTTTTAGGTTTTTAGCCTAACAAGCATTATTTTTACTTTTTCTTTTTTGTTGTTTTATTTTGTTTTTATTTTTTAGGCAAAGTATTTCTTGACTACATATGCATTTATGGGCATCGATAGGTCTTCCTCGTCCATATTTGTTAGTGCCAAGGCTCCACCGGAAAAGGCTTTCTTTATGATATATGACCCTTTGTAATTAGGTGTCCACTTACCTCAGTGATCCTTTCAGATTAGGATAATTTTCTTAAGGACCAGATCCCATCTTGAAATTGTTAAGGTCGTACCTTCTTTTCATAGGCCCTTTTCATATGCCTTTAATACAACTGCCCATGGCAGATGGTGGTTAGTCTCTTCCCATCTATCAGGTTTAGTTGGTCATGTTAAGGTTGAACCCATTCGGTTTCTTCCAACTTCACCTCCATGATAACCTTAAGGGATGAAATTTCCACCTCAATGGGTAGGACTGCTTCCATGCCATACACTAAAGAGAATGACGTTTCTCCTGTCAAAGTTCAGACTGAGGTATGATACCTATGTAAAGTAAAAGAGAGCATCTTTCTCCAATCTTTGTAAGTTATAACCATTTTTTGCATAATCTTCTTGATGTTCTTATTTACTGCTTTGACTGCCCTATTCATCTTTACCCGATAAGGGGAGGAATTGTGGTGACGAATTTTAAAGTTTTCACAAAGTTCTTTCATCATCTTGTTGTTTAGATTCATGCCATTATTAGCAATGATCTAACTTGGTAAACCATATTGGCATATTGGCTCTCATTTGATAAATCTAACCATGACGCTCCTTGTTATGCTGGCGTAGGAAGCTACTTTTACCTACTTGGTGAAATAATCAATGGCGACTAAGATAAAGCGATGGCCATTCGAGGCTTTTAGCTTAATGGGCCCAAACATGTCTATGCTCCAAATTAAGAAGGGCCATGATGCTGATAAAATGTTTAGGGATGACGAGGTGCATGAATATTTTTAGCATACATCTAACACTTGTGACACTTCCGAACATAGCCAAAGCAGTCAGTTTCCATGGTCATCCAATGATACTAGGCCCTCAAGATCTTCTTTTCCATGGCATGCCCATTGGCATAGGTTCCAAATAATCCTTCGTAAACCCTTCGGGGTATTCCCGACTCTGGATATATATCTCGATATCGTGGTACCATGACTTCCCATTTGACTTCTCCTATATTACACGGAAGTATGCGGGTTTACCACATTTTTCTATCTTAATGAGGGGCATATCGTAGTCATTGCTTACTTTAAACATCAATGTTAGAATGGATAAAACGTCGGCCATTTGATTGTTATCCTGGAGAACATGGTGAAAATAGATGTCATCGAACTCCTTGATCAGCTCTTTGATGTAAGCGTGATAAGGAATTAACTTGTTTCCCCTAGTCTCCTATTCGCCTTTCAGTTGGTGAATAACCAAGGCAGAATCCTCATAAACTTCTAACGACTTTATTTCTCCATCTAATGTCATCTGGATCCCCATAGAGCACGCCTCATATTCATCGATGTTATTGGTATAGTCAAAGCATAACATGACACAAACAGGGATGAACTTTTATCCGATGAAATCAGAATAGCCCTGATTCCATGCCTTAACACATTAGAAGCTCTGTCAAACCTCAATATACATCCATCTTTTTGGGTATTAAACAACGCCAAGATATCCTATTATGGAAACTTGAATTGCAAAGGTTGGTAGTCACTCACAGGCTGGTGCCCCAAATAATCTGCTAGAGCACTCCTTTTTATAAATTTTTGAGTGACATATGTTTTGTCGTACTCAGTTAACAGAACCTGCCAATGAGCGATCCTTCCGATCAAGGTAGGATTTTCAAAGATGTACTTAACTAGGTCAATTTTAGATACCAGCCAAGTGGTGTGACCTAGCATATATTACCTCAGACGTCGGGCTGCCTATGTTAACATGCAACATGTTCGTTCTAGCGTGAAATATCTCATTTTTCACTTAGTGAACTTCTGGCTTAGGTAGTAAATGGCTTGTTCTTTCTTCCCAGTCTCATCATGTTGTCCCAACACACAACCCATAGACTCATCCAACATGGTCAGATACAAGATAAGTGGCCTCTCGGGGTCGGACGTACCAAGGTCAATGGTTCCTACATGTGTTGCTTTATCCTTTTAAAGGTTATTTGACAATCTTTATCCTATCTCCCTGGTTGGTTCTTACAAAGCAATGTACTTCAACCTTCCCAAGAACCCCTAGACTTCCTTTTTCATACGAGGAGGTGGCATTTCGAGAATTTCCTTGACCTTTTCAAGATTAACTTTTATCCCTCTTTCGTTTACCACGAACCCTAGTAGTTTTCTTGATCTTGAACCAAAAGTACACCTGGTTAGGTTATCAACTAGGACATCAATCTGTTAGGTGGTGTTATCAATTGGGACATCAATTTGTGGTAAAGGAAAATTATCTTTGGGACTATCCCTATTCAAGTCCTGATAGCCCATGCACATTCACACCTTTCCATCTTTTTTTAGGACAGGGACGATATTTGCTACCCACTGAGGGTATTTTGTAACTTCCAGGAATTCAACATCGAACTACTTTTAAACCCTAAACCCTTATTATAGAAACATCCCAAAGCCGTAGGCATTGCAATGGGGTTAATGAGTCATTAAAGCATTACAAATTACTTTGATTGAACATTTAAAGTCATGGGGAGTTCAACGGCCTCCCGGTTATAAAGTTCTCCGCTCGGTGGGTAAGGGTGTACAAAGCTTGCATCATCATAGAGACTGTCTTCAATAGTGACCACTTGATCTAGAGGTACTAAACTTGCGCTCCAAAAGCTCTAGTAGAGGTCGCAAGGGGGAGCTCTTGCGATGCAGGGCTCACGACCTATTAAACGAGCCATAATTATTGATAATATATATCTGAAGATATATGCCATACTTGACTTGAATGGAATATGTTTCCTCTATTTGTTTATGTGGATTGGTAATGATTGATCTGCATTCGCAAATATGTGATTGAATGAATTTAGAATATGCGTGGTGTGCTAGATATGTATATATATATATATGATGATATGGTGGCATTGATGAAGTTATAAATTATATACGTTAATTGACATGAGTTTATGTGTGAATGAACTATTGTTTGAGCACCATGAATTGATCGATAGGTGATATTGATTTTGAATTGCATATTGAACCCTATGTACACCATGTGAAATATATTGATAGGCTTTATGATGCCTTATTAATTATTATCTTATAATGAATGTAAATTGATTGATGATTGTGTGTCACTAACCCCTGAGTATGAACTTAGAAATCCACTGTGAAATGGTCTCGAGTGTAGGCAAGGCCCTGGGAGTTAGTGGTTATTGAGATATTGAAGTTGGAAGACATATCACAGTTGCTTCTCGGTCTAGGATGTAAGGGGTTCTGTGAGGAGGCCTAGTGGGAGGGCGGCCTTATGCACAGCCATTGTTGTTATTTACCCTAGTGATTCCTTGGTTGAATCACGAAGCTTTTCACAATAGTGGTTGAAGGCGAATCTTGTGAGGATGCCTAATGGTAGGGTGGCTCGATGGATGAGTGTACCCTAGTGATTCCTCTATGGATTATGTCTTTCTTGATGTGTGCTCAAAGGAGGTATTCAACACGTTGGCAATTATAGCCGTGTTTATACCGCATGTCACCTTGGGTGGCTGTTAGTGTTGCATATGGATGAGGCGGTTCAGTATCGGTAAAAGAGAAATACATGGGTGTTGATATTGTGTACACATTATTATTGATGATACTGTAGTATATACGTAATAACATATTTACATATAATAACCACACTTGATTATACTCCCACAGTTGGATCTGCACTAACATTATTATTGTTGATATTGTTGTGATGAACTTATGCATTGGTATATGGTTTTGCATATGGTTCAGTGATATGCCAATGAGTATTAAGGAGAAAGAGATGCCCATGCATCGTAAAAGAATATTAATGAGTAAGAGATGCACATGTGTGGTTAATAAGTATCAATGAGAAAGAGATACCCACGTATGGTGAATAAGAATTGATAAGAAAGTGAGAGAAATAGTCTAACATCTATGATTATTGATATATATATATATGTATGTATATTCACTTGTTTTGGAGTGAATCCTTGTAAAAATGTTGTGAACATGATTGTATATCTATATATGTGCTTGTAATATATCAAATATGTTGCTGTATTATGTAATTGTCAAATTGATTCCCTTTGGGGAGTATATGGAACATGTATATGTTATCATAGTTGTAATGTATCCATCATTTCAAATGTGTGACTCACTCTCCCATATGGACCATTTTTAGGTTTGTGATGCATGTTCTATCATAATGTACCCATGTGTGTAATATACTTTAATAATGTACCCATATGCCACATAAAACTCAATCATAATGTACCCATGTGTATAATATACTTTAATAAACAAACTTTATAGTAAATCATGTATCCTAAGATTTAAATGTCAA
Organism: Clitoria ternatea; assembly: GCA_037962975.1. Taxonomy (NCBI): domain Eukaryota; kingdom Viridiplantae; phylum Streptophyta; class Magnoliopsida; order Fabales; family Fabaceae; genus Clitoria; species Clitoria ternatea. Next base: position 56,393,915 of record CM075671.1, read on the forward strand.
TATTTTGTAAAACATGATAGTATAAATCATCTATTCTAGAGTTCCTACAACTATCTTAAAGAACCTTCAAGCATAAAACTAAAGGAACTAAATGGGTTGCTAACCTTTAACTTGATTAAAAGACCAATTAATTCAAAAGATTCCTTTCTTTTCACAATCAAAATGACAACAATAGGGAATCAAATAGATTCCTCTACATTTTGAACCACTTAAAAGAAAATTTAGGGGATTGAAAGTATTTGATAGAAAGATTTGAATTCTAGAAGAAATGAGAGGGGGAAGGGGTTGCATGCCCATGGTCCTTCCCACATCAGGCTTTTAAAATCTTGGCCACCATTTGTCAAAACGAATGAATATGGGTCGTTTGAATTTGATGCGAGAGTCTTAACCAACATTTAAAAATGGCATGGTGTAACATCCCAAATTTTAATTAACTAGGAGGTTTTAGGGAAATAAATTGGGCATGCTATTTATTTCTGAGAGTTCACAATTAATTAATTGATTAATCAATCAGTTGAGGGTCGATAAATTAAAATCTATAGAAAGCGACCCTTTTCGTGAGAGGATTTAATCATGTCGATTTTTAAGATTTAAATCAAAAGGTATTTGATTTTAAAATTGATATATGAAAGAATGGTATGGTCCTTTGATTGGCCTAGAGTTGTTTAAATAATATGCTCAAGCACAACTTATTTTCAACAGAATAGTTAAATAAAATATATTTTGATAAATTGAAATATAGTTGTTTCATTAAATTTCTTTGAATCGTACACACCAATCCACTAGAAACAGTTTAGTGGTAAGGCTTGGGTAGTTAGTTTGAGGCCTTATGTTCAAATTTCAAGTGTTCTATTTTTCTTTGTAAAAGAGAAAATATAAATCACACACACCAAGTCACTTGTAATTTATTAAGCCATAGATAATTATTTTGGCACTGAAAGTTACATTATAAAGTAATGAGATTTTTCAGCTTTTGTATGGTTTCAATATGCCTTTGATCTCTATAATTTATGTTTTATTGTTAACTTAAGTTTTTCTTATTAATTTAAATTCATGAAACATTGACATGCCAAAAGAATTAGACATCAACTTACCTATATGGTTTTGAATGGTCCAATACTAGTTATTAAGAATTAACACACGAGTCTCTAACAACTAAAATACAATCTCTAGTAGTTAAAGATACTTTAAAACCCTAAAGAAAATAAGACCTTGTTTGAATTGTGAAAATATTTCTTGTTTTTATTTCTTGTTTTTCAATTTTAATTATAAAACTACCATTCAGTTTCCTATTTCCAAAATTTTATATAGGAACAATGAAAATAACTTTTTTTTTGTTTCATGTTTTCATTTTCTATTTTCACTTTTTTTAGTACAAATTTTTTAAAACAAGAAATATGATGAAAGTTTTGTAACTAAAACTAAAAATATGAAACATTTTCACAATCCAAATGAGGCCTAATTTGTTGAGACTTTTAATTATAAAAATTATATTTTAGCTACTAGAGTCACATGTTAGTAGTCAACTGAACCTATTAGAACTAAATTGATAAACTGATTTGTAATTTGTTTGTCATGTCAGCTCATAACAAATTTAAATTAATAGTAAGAATTAAAATCAAAATATCTTATATAAGTCGGATATAAAGAACAAATAATTATTTAGGAATCGAAATTAAAAGGCATATATTTTGAAGGGACTAAAAATATATTTAAGCCGTATGTTAAAAGACATTATGCTAATTATAGTTTGAAAACATTAAAACTTGAGAATTTAAGAATTAATTGCATCAAATAATATATATGTATAGTCATATACCAAAATAATAGTCAAGATCACTTAACAACACACGTAAGACTTCATTTACATAATTACACTTTCAATAAATTTTTATCAAAGGTAAATTTATTAGTTAGACTAGAGTTAAAAGAGTCTAGCTTAATTTTTAGGCATAAGTATGAGTTACATCTATTAACGATCATGGTAACTAATTTTTTTGCTCACGTGTAAGCACCTTGATGAATGGGACAACTGACCTAAAGTTTAAAAATTGCTTCATACTCAAGGCAGTGATTAAACCTTCGACACTTGCATGGTTAAAGGGAGAACGATCCTTTTCCACTTAACCACATCATCTGGTTAGTTTGATTGGAGTTAAGGGAATCTAGCATAATCAACAACCCAATTTTCTTGCTTATTTCCTTTTTATTTATTCCCCTATATTAATTCCTTTAAAATTTTAACTATAAGAGCATTGGATGGAATCAAATTAGTGTTTAAGGATTTATGTTTATTTATATGAATAAAAAATGAAGTGAAATAAGAGAGGAAAAGAAAATATCCAAAACAATTAAATTTAACATCTAAAAATATAAAATTTTATTAACATTTTTTAATATTATGAAATAGTTATTTATTATTCACTATTATATCAAGATATTGAATAAGGAAAAAAAGAAAATTTGATATTTATTCATCCATTTCATGCCTTTCACGGGATGAAAGATGTGTTTGATATAAATTATTTTTAGAGATTGATGGTTAAGAGTCAAACTTAGGAGGGGGGTTGAATAAGTGTTAAACGTTTTTGTAGAAATTTGAACCTTTAAGTAAGTAGTAATCAGACTTTTAAAGCATACTTGAAGGGAGCAAATAAAGGAGATGAGAGAACACTAAGAATTTATACTAGTTTACTTCCAACATAAAAGCTACGTCTAGTCCCTTCTAACTTTAAGGATTTCCATTATTGTAAAAAATCTCCTTTTACAATAACAACACCAGACTTGTGCCACAAGTATTCTGACTCCAACCACTCCTGGCTTAATCCCAAGTATTCTTTCAACAAGTCACTCCTGGCTCAACAACCCAAGTATTCTTTTAAAAGCCTCTTCTAGCTATAATAGTTTCCCACTGAAACTAAGGGCTGGTAACACACCAGACTTTTACATAAACTGATTTATAAAGGTAAAGTACAAGATTGTTTCTCAGAACTTAGTGTATGAAGAATTTTACAAGAATGAACAAACACAATAGGTTAAGAAAGACAAAAGGATCAAGGTCTGTTATAAGCATAACAATAAAGAAGGTTTTTGTCTTCTAAAAGACAAAGAAGAGATTTAAGGAATTTGATCACAGAGAATGAATATTCTTCTTAGGCTTTTCTTCTTCAAAACTAAATTTCTTCAAGCATATATAGGTCACTTGAGATGACCGTTGATGATCTAGAAAAGAGATATGAATGTTGGAAATCCTTGAAAGGAGTTTTGCTTTAAGCACACGTACCAAACTTTTGATGATTTGAAGGGATACCCAAGATTCTGGTAGCAAGGAGCTTTAATACTTGCATGAATAAGGTGGTACTTAATATCTTTAGAAGATATAGCTAATTATTGGCTTTCTTTCTTTTAGAAAACACACAGAGATCAATGTTGTAATTCTTCTAATTTGTTCTGACACAAATGCTGACTTGGTTTAGCTTTTTTGAAGTCTGTAGAGTTGTTATGTTGAGTTCCTCAAAATTGCATTAGCTGCTCTACTGATTTGTCTCTTATCTCTTTTGATGAAAAATACACTCTTTTTTATAAGAGCTTGACTTCCAATGCATCATTAAAAAAGTTTTTAGAATGTTGTGATTTATACTTTGGAGTAACGTTCACGATGCAAGTTTTTGATGCCTAAAAAGTCTGAGATCTGATTCTAGTGATCATATGACAGAATTCTTGAACCAGACTTTTTGGTTAAAGATTAAAATTTAACTTTTGATGGATCAGACTTTTTACTTGCAACCCGTGCACTTGGTATATAATTCCTGAAACACTTAAATAGATAGATTAGATCACACATAAGTAGACTTCATTTAATTAAAATACATTAATGTGTGTTATTAACAAATCCTAGGGTCTGGTTATAATAACGTAATTTGGGTTCTAGTCCATGCTTTTTCAACTAAACTTGTCTCAACAATCTCCCCCTATTTGTTGATAACAAATATCACGTCTTTTTCATAAATGAAGTCCAGGATAATTTGAGTAAAAAAGAGAATGATTCAGATAATACTGTAAAAACTTATACATTATCAAAGTACTTGATCATATATCATACCACAACATACATACAAGAAATTATATGTAATTAATATCAGAGCATATACACAGATGTATATCAGAGCTAAAACATCCTTGAGATTTTCATAAAGATTAGAGCTTTAAAGAGTTTACTGACATTATTTATTTGACATGTAGCATTTTATTTTCTTATCAGAGTATTAGATAGACCATATAGGATTAGAGCAATTAAAGATTTATACTCAACTTCTTGATATACGATTATGTCATGCAAGAGTAAATATCATATATCAGAGCATTCAAAAATAACTTCATTGAAAATATGGTAAAGGATCAGTACAATTCATTGTAACAGAGCGTAACAAACTAATCATAAAACAAAACATACTACAAAAGCATACTTATTAAAACTATACCCACAAAAAAAGGCTTCTATGTTCTCCCCCTTTTGTTATCAACCAAAGAGGAAGGACATCATAGAGGATCAAAGGGTTAAACCATGGGATGGGGTAAATAATAAGGAGTGAAGATACAATTGAAAAAGAATAAAGAAACGGGTCTGAAAAATAAAGATGTTAGAGGAATGGAAGAAAATGATAGAGGGACGATAAAGAAAGAGAGGCTGGTCAGGAATGGATGGTTCAGAACAAGAGTCTTCTTCTCTAATCATCCACAGATAATGGCACCAAAGAGCATCAACATGCTCATATGTTGGCTTAGAAGCAGTTAGGGTACTCTACAAAGATTCCTTAGATAGCTCACGAGGTCTGAGAGGACCTTTGTAGTGAGGCTTATACTTGGGGAGCATGGGTTGCTTCATCCTACCTAACTGAATCCTTATAGTTGGGGGTTGTAAACGGTCTGGTGCAATCAGAATCTTCTTTCTAGGAGACATAACTATATGAAATTTATGGTGTTGCAAACCTTGTCTTATATCCCTCTTGACATAAGTCTCTTCAGCCTGGAGAGCAAAGTATATAACAATGTTTGTTTCTAAGAGAAAGTTGTGGTAGTTCATAAGTTTTTCATAGGTTGTGGGGGAACATAGCTAGGAGTATATGAGAGGATAAGAACTCTTCTTTTGTGAAAACCAGGGGCTTTAACAATGGTTAAGTTAGAAGGGTGATAATATACTAAGTCTTTTTCAGTAAATGTGGGTTTAAAGGTTTTGAAAAGAGGTGCACCAGGAGTAATGAGATGAAAGGGGTAACTTATACATGGTTTAGGAGGAGAGGGAGGTTGTGGAACTAGGACAAGTGTAAGTCTAAGTTCAGGTAGGATCTGGTCTGGCTGGGAGGTCTGATTTGGTTGAAAGGATGAGCTAAACTCAGGTTGGGATGGGCTACTCACAGAATTAGACTTTACTTTTTTCAAACTAGTCTCAAACTCGGTATTAGTTATTTTTCTCTTCCCTACAACCTTGGCCCTAAAACTATCCTGATCACTTTGAAATTCACTAAAGACTACATAAAATCTGTTGATCCAGTCTATGTGGTTCCACTTTAGAACATCAAACCCTGGGAATCTCTTTAGATGACCAATAATAAACTTGATGTACTGGGCAAAGCTGGGGTAACGACTACACTTTATTAATTCTTCCTTATTTACTCTCATAACATTTAAGTAAGTAGACCTGAGTTCCTAATACTTTGCTTGCCATCTAATACCAGTCTAACCATGTGTAGAAACAGAAGGGTAAAGTGTAGTAAAAAATCCATAAACTACTTACGTGCTTTAGTAGTGAGGAAGGATGGGGTCTGCTGTTGCTAAGATTAAGGTTGCGGGTGAGGTTGATACTGCTGCAACTGTTGAAGAGAAGCTTAAGAAGCTTGCTTCTTTTTGCTCTATAATTTACAGATAGTTATATTATCATCAGAATTTGATGATTTCTTAGCATCCTTTGTGCCTTTAGGAACTGGCACAAACTTCTTAATAGATGAAAGAGGAGCAACAAATTTTGGCTTGATATCTAGAGGTGAATCTAAACTTTTAGATTCATCAGAACTATCTAGAACCAATCTTCTAGACTTCTTGGCAAGAAAGTTGACTCTGCTACTTTTTCTTTTTGGTGCATGCTTCACTTGTTCTACCTCAAACTTTCTCTTCTTGATGCCCATAGAGGCAAACTTTTTTTCTAAACAGGTAATGGGATGGACCTTTCCACGGTCTGATCCAGCAGAGGTGAAAAGGTAAGGAGCTTATTCACTATAGAAGAAGATTGAACCAGGTCACTCACTAATTAAGTTTGCATATCCTCTAGTGCAAATACTTTTATTAACATAGCTAGGTAGGGAATTTTATTTGGCTTCTTTCCTACTGATGAGATGAGATATGTCATGATGACATTAGGCAAACTAACTTTCTCTTTCATAAGCATGTGGTATATACAAAGCCTGTCTAGCTTGGTGACAAAATCTTTGGCACTCTTCTTAGGGCAAAATACTTGCTTCATTGATAAATGTCCATTTATGTATAAATTTCTATGTTATTTGGACAGTTACGTTAAGGAATTATTGGAATTAAATGCAAATTATTTGTTAAAATAGCAAGAAATGGAAGTCATATATTCCAACCTTGGTTTTGTTAGATTCGGTAGCATTTAATCCTTATTTTATTGCTTTTATGTAGGTAAATAAGGAAATTGAAGAAAAGATCCGCTGAAATGGCAAAATTTCAAGCAAATTTGGAGTATCTCGCTTAAGTGAGACTAAATTCACTTGAGCGAGACATTCTCTTGAGCAGGGTTTTGCTCGCTTGAGCGAGAAAGCTATAGAGACCAAAATTGTTGCATTCGCTTGAGCGAGGGACATGGGAAGTAAGAGAAAAAAGAAAGATCTTGGTAAAGGAGAACTTAGTGAAAAATAAGTGCATGCTTAAGAATAAATATAAATGAAGTATGAATGCTCTTTTTTATATACAGTATGCATCTTGAATCCAAGAAAAACCAATGATTTTTTTATATAAACTTGGCCCCATTACAACCCTTTTGAAGAACTTAAGATCCATGTTGTTTATTTTGATGGTAATATGATAAGAAATGAAAGGCAATCTTGATTTAAGCATGATCAGTGCTATGAGTTTTAAACACTTACCTGAGAGCATGAGAGGATTCCTTGTCTTCACAGTTTAAGGTTACTTTGATCTTTCATCTTATTTCATTCAGTTTTAAAAGACACCATGTGTGTCGTGACCTGGATCGCGGCGGGAGGCCGACTGTAAAAAGAAAATAAGGTTTCCCGAGTTCCCTCCGGAAACCGTGGAGTCGCCACTAATGTTTTTAAGGTAAAACATCAGAAAAAACCTAACGTGAAGGTACTAGTCCTAAATTAAGATTTTAAGTTCGGGAGTCTAATTACAGGTGGGGAAGGTATTAGCACCCCACACTGTCCATTTTAAACGGTTACCCTAAATTGTTTAAGTTTGAATAATCCTACTACTTTATAATTTAAACCTCTTAGAGATGCCTTATGGATATGTTGTTGATTTAATGATTTTTATAATTATAAATTTTACGATTAACAGGACGTCTCGTCCAAATTAGTCTAGTTATCATTAAAAGCGTGATGATTTTATTTTTACTAGTAAAAGGGATATATATTTTTTAAAATTTGGGCCCGACAGGAATAATTGTTCCCGCTCCTATGTATTCCCCAAGCGTTAGGGGAAATCAGGGTTACGTAGTTCTTTGGGTTATTTTTTAAAAAAACGCGAAGTAAGTTATATTTTTAAAAAGAGGAAGCCTTAGGTTTTAAAATGATTTTATTATATTTTAAAAGGAGAACTTAACAGTCTAGGTTAATTTGAGAATGAAAAGTTTATTTAAAGACCTAGATTAACAGGACGTCTCGTCCAAAGAATCTATAAGGATATTTTGATTTTATTATATTATAGATATTATTAAAGTGTTTTATGATTTAAATTCTTTTAGGAAATTTTACATAGATTGACATGACGTCTCGTCCAAAAAACCTATAAAAACCCTAAATTTATTATCAAAAATATTTTTTTATGGTCGAAATTAATTTTGGGACAACTAAAGACCTATTTTATTTGGAAACTTAGGCCAATAGGACGTTTCATCCAAATTGATCCCTAATGTGAATATATTAATTTTGTTACCTATTGGCATCACAAAAATACTTCATGGTCTAGAAGTTAAACATAGGTTAATGAGATATCTTGTCTAAATTAACCCTAGCATGAAGATTTTAATTTTAAGCACATACCAACATTAATTTTATTCCCTATTTTGCAAACGTAGTATTCTAAACTTAATTAGTAGCAAATATTAACAGACACTTGATGATATTAATTATGGGAATATTTCTAAAGGGAAAAAAAGATTCATAATTTAATTATTTAAGAGACTAAAATCACATAACAATCGCACAAACAAATAGGAAAGAACAGGAGAAAATACCTTGTTGGTTAATTGTTTTTTTTTTCTACGTCAATCCCCTTTCACGTTGATCCTTCAATTATTTCCTTTGTAGCTGTGTGTGAATATCCTCTCTTGATCTCTATTCAATTTTCTTTTTTTCTCAATGTGCCTCCTCTTTATCTAACGTGAACGTGCTATATATATAGCCAATTAAAAAAATTTTGCTGCTGCATACCTTCTCTCCTCCCCCTGATTCACGTTCCTATCTCTAATCCCTTTTTTTGTCTTATAATATATAAATATGATTCCTTTTTGATTTTATAATATAAAATTTATTGTTTCCTTATCTCTTTTACGTGAATCACATCTTTTCCTCTGCAGCGTGTCTTATATATCTCCATTCAATCTTCTATATATTATTATTTAACAAAAAAGTTAGCTTAATTGATATAATTATAAAATCTGAAGCTAAAAGCTCTATCTCATCTTATAATATTTAAAAACTCTATCTCTTCAAAAGAAACTTTATCTCATTCCTTAAAATCTCCATCTTATCCTCTTATCATTATCTCATATAGATAATAGGATTATAAAATTTGATTATTTTTTTAAAAAAACTTACCACATTTTATAATATACTCATTTATTTAAAAAGCTTTATCTCTTTCTTTCTCTAACCTTCTAAAACCTTATCCCTTATGAAATTCAAATTTTAAACCTCCTTGAATTTTGAAAATTTCTAAGTCTAGGAGTTCAAAAATTTATGGTCTTGATAAGGATTTAAAATTTAAAAGTCAAAACCTGAATCAATAATTTGAAATTCAAACAAGCCCATAGGTTCACTTTTTTCTAAAAAGAATTTTCTATTGTTTGGTATTTTTATTATTTATTGAAAATTTTAAATAGGCCCGGATAAAATTGGGTAGCAACAGCTTGCCCCTCTTTACTTTTCTCTTACTGTGTTGCAGTAATAGATAAGTAAAGACAGTACAAAACAATTTTGTCCAGGGCGCCAACTTTAAAGACTGTCGTGTTTGACGACGAAGAAATTAAAATGGTGCCTCACTCGACGACCGAAAATTCAAATGATGTCATGTTTGGCAACAGGAGAGTAAAAGAGTGCCTCATTTGGCGACTGGAAGTTTAAAAGATGCCATGTTCGGCTCTAGGAAAATAAAATGATGCCCCGCTCGGCAATTGAAATGGTACCTTGCTTGGCAACTGAAAAGTAAAATGATGCCCCGCTCGGCAATTAAAATGGTGCCCCGTTTGGCAACTAAAAAGTAAAATGGTGCCATGTTTGGCGAAAGGAATGTAAAATGGTGCCCCGCTCGGCTACTGAAAATTAAAAGAGTGTCCCGCTCGGTGACTGGAAGTTTAAAAGATGCCATGTTCGGCTCTAGGAAAATAAAATGATGCCCCACTCGGAAATTGAAATGGTGCCCCGGTCGGCGACTAAAAAGTAAAATGGTGCCATGTTTGGCGACAGGAAAGTAAAATGGTGCCCCGCTCGGCTACTGAAAATTAAAAGAGTGCCCCACTCGGCGACTGGAAGTTTAAAAGATACCATGTTCGGCTCTAGGAAAATAAAATGATGCCTCGCTCGGCAATTGAAATGGTGCCCCGCTTGGCAATTGAAAAGTAAAATGGTGCCCCGCTTGGCGACTGAAAATTTAAATGATGCCATGCTTGGCGACTGGAAATTAAATGATGCCATGCTTGGCGACTGGAGGTTTAAAAGATGCCATGTTCGGCTCTAGGAAAATAAAATGATGCCCCGCTCGGCAATTGAAATGGTGCCCTTCTTGGCAACTGAAAAGTAAAATGGTGCCCTGCTCGGCGACTGAAAATTTAAATGATGCCATGTTTGGCGACAGGAAAGTAAAATGGTGCCCCGCTCGGCTACTGGAAAGTAAAATTGTGCCTTGTTCGGCTACTGGAAAGTAAAATTTTGCCTCGTTCGGCGATTGGAAAGTAAAATGATGCCCCGCTGGGTAATTAAAATAGTGCCCCGCTTGGCAACTAAAAAGTAAAATGGTGCCCCGCTCGGCAACTGAAAATTTAAATGATGCCATGTTTGGCGACAGGAAAGTAAAATGAGTGCCCCACTCGGCTACTGGAAATTAAAAGAGTACCCCGCTCGGCGACTGGAAGTTTAAAAAATACCATGTTCGGCTCTAGGAAAATAAAATGATGCCCCGCTCGGCAATTGAAATGGTGCCCCGCTTGGCAACTGAAAAGTAAAATGGTGCCCCGCTCGACGACTGAAAATTTAAATGATGCCATGTTTGGCGATTGGAAAGTAAAATGGTGCCCCGCTCGGCGACTAGAAATTAAAAGAGTGCCCCGCTCGGCGACTGAAAATTTAAAAGATGCCATGTTCGACTGTAGGAAAATAAAATGATGCCTTGCTCGGCAATTGAAATGGTGCCCTGCTTGGCAACTGAAAATTTAAATGATGCCATATTCGGCGACAAGAAATTAAAATCAAGTTTGAAATCCAGGGAGAAACCTTTAGAGCTGCAATCTTTATAGATTTTTAGGTTTATACTCATAGGTGAAATGGATGAACGAGGTGATTTTCTCTTCTGAGCATGTATTCAGCGCGGTCCTTATGATGCTTGTCTGAGGTGCTAACAAATAACAGAAGCCTCTCACTCCCATGACTTTTCTTTTCTCTTTTTATGAAAATAATTGTCATTGCCTTGTTTTATTTTTTTAAAACACATGTTTTGTCATATTAATGAAGCTCATGTATAAATGCATATTGAAAAGGTAGCACCTTTATGTAGGTTGATCAAGTACCGGAAAAGACAAAGGGAAATCAAATGCAAAAAAGAAACAAATGTGGTTAAAGAGTTTGGTAATGAGGGATGTAATGGGGTTTACAGATCCTCCAGTGAATCCCTGAGAACAGCAAGAATCTTGATCCTGTATCACAGCGATGAGTTTATCCTTTGATTTTGCTTCCGAGAAAGTAATTCAACTATAGTCTTTATGCCCCAGTTGGATCCTATTCTTCTCGTACAAAAAAATTTTAGTTGCTTTGCCAATATCTTGACCCTAATTTTTGCTTAAGCCGCCTTTTCAGGTTTTCAACTCACCGGGTCGCTCTAATTTTTGCTTAAACCGCCTTTTCAGGTTTTCAGCCTAGCGAGCTTTTCTTTCTTTTTGACATGTTTTTTTTAAATCAAGGTTGTATCCTTCACAATAAAAGGTTTAAGCTGATTATACTGAAACCGAACCCGCTTGGCCTCCTTTGATTTACTTTATCCTTTTGGGGACAGATATCACTTCAAATAGGAAACTTTGCCCCAACGCCATGTACCGAAAGAAATGAGATGAGCCTTTTTTCTTGCCTCAATAAGAAAGGACCATTCTGAGTCTCTCTTTTTTTGCTTTTGTTTTTGCTCTTTTTTTTCTTGATTTTTTCATTTGTTTTTTCTTTTTTTCTTTTTTTTCTTTTTTTTTGACCTTTGAATGATCCCTTTGGTACTTTTGTTTCTCAACATGGTAGACCATTTCCTTGGTTACATTAGCATGGGGAGTAGCTACATCCCCTTAAGGTTGATTGCAACAGGGATGAAATATTGTTTTTTGTTGCGTTCTTGGCTTGATGACATCCATTCCCCATATAGAAAGGTGACGACTTACTTGGTGATCTGGACATGCCCCGATATGGTAATACGAGAGCATCAGCTTGCCCTAGCTGGTATGTGCATAAGACGCTAACCTTGATTTTTTTTTGTTTTTGTTTGTTTGTTTGATTTTTTTTGTTATTTTTTTGGCAAAGCATCTCTTGATTACGTCTGTATTTATGGGCATCGAAAAGTCATCTCTATCCATGTTGGTCAATACCGAAGCTTCCTTAAATGATAGATATGCCTCTGTTCATCATGTCATGAAACAGGGTTACCATTGCCCTCTGATAAATTGCCCCTGCGTTTTCAAACAAAGGACATCAATAACTTAATCAATTTCCCCTATTGTTCTTGACTCAGGGAAATGTCAATCTTGACCTTTTTATCTTGATGATCTTGATTACCTTTTGATAGGGCTGAATTTCTCTAGCCTTTTATTCCCTGGTTAATTTGGGCGAGGGACCATAGTCTTCCTTACCCTCTTTGTCAGTGCAATCAACTGAATACTCAAAGTCATGAAATGGGATCGTGACCTTACTATCTTCAAGTGGATCATTTTTGGCTCTGCATTTGGATGAATGGTCGAATGAGGGATAAAGGGAAGGGGAATAAGTAAAAAGATGCAAAGAAAGAGGTATCCAAATTCAAATACGCATCTATTAACAGAAAAAATGACAAAACATGCTTCGCCCTTATTATAAAAAGAAAAGACCCCAAAGCCTTGGGCATAGCAATGAGAATATTGAGTTATTAAGGCAATTAAAATTATTTTGAATCAAAAATTAAAATCGTAAGGAGTCAACAGCCTCTTAATTACAAAATCAAGTGCCCGGTGAACAAGGGGCACACAAAGCTTGCATTATCACAGGAATTGTCTTCAATAACAGCTACTTGATCTTCTTCCACAACATTAACCCTAGAGCCCTCATGGTTAGGCAAAGGATTTGTAGCCACATTCAGATTTCCTTCCCGGAAATTAAGCCACTTGGCTTTAATCAAGTCTTGCACTTTATGTTTCAAGGCCAAACAGTTTTCTGTTGAGTGCCCTGGTGCCCCGGCATGATAGTCACATTGAGCATTCGGATCATATCCTTTGGGATAAGGTGGTCCAAGAATTGTGGAAGGACAAGGCAACACAAGGGAGTTCTGGATAAGGTGCGGCAATAGTTTAGTGTAACTCATAGGGATAGGGTCAAATTGAACATGGTTGCGATCATTGTTCGTCCTTTTCTGATTAGGGTTTGGGGTCGAGTCCATTGTTGTTGTGGTTGTACTGGCACATGATGATGATTGTGTGGTGGTATGGATGACTGATAACGAGGTTGTTGAGGGGAAGACGGAGAATGGTTATTGGTAGTAGCAGCTACTTGAGGATATAACATGAATTTATAGGGGTTATTCTGGGGAAGAAATGTAGGGTTGTGTGACTTTTGAGGGAAGTTCCTTAAATCATAGGTGACAGCATTAGCCCCACCTTTCTTTCTTTTTCCAGTTTGCACATGTTTTCTCATGGAAGGTTCCCCTGATGCAGTTTGGGCAATTTTCCCTGTCCTTACCCCACTTTCCACTCTTTCTCCAATGGTAACGATGTCAGAGAAATTTGATGATACACTCCCAATCATTCTGTCATAAAAAGGAGCTTGGAGAACATTGGCACAACCTCCTTCTCTAGCAGCGGGGGGTCTACTTGTGCAGCCACTTCTCGCCAACGTTGGGCATACTCTTTGAAAGACTCATTATCTTTCTTAGTCATATTTTGTAATTGCATCCTGTCTGGTGCCATGTCTAGGTTGTATTTGTATTGTTTTAAAAAGGTATCAGCTAGGTCTCTCCAGCAGTGTATGCGAGCACGTTCTAGATGCATGTACCAAGTCAGGGCAGCTCCTGCCAAACTATCTTGGAAACAGTGAATAAGTAGTTTATCATCGAGGGCATGGGAAGCCATCTTTCGACAATACATGGTCAGATGATTCCGAGGACAAGACATACCCTGATATTTGTCAAATTTGAGCATTTTAAATTTGGGGGTATCACCACATCTGGAACCAGGCAAAGTTTAGATGCGTCTGTTGGGCCAAAACCTCCCACACCTTCCATAACACGAAGGCGTTCTTCGAGAATCTCCATCTTTCCTTTAGGCTCAGCATTTGTAATAGAAGGATTGGTGGTTTGCACGACGACAGGGCGAGGCATCATATACCTATAAGGATAATTATGTTGTGATTGGATGTGAGGGAATTGTTGTGTTTGATATGCCAGATTTGACTGTGTCGCCCCTTGTGGATTTGGAATAGGTGTAGTTGCCTAAATTACGGGTGACTGAGTATTTTGAAGCTCAGAGGTCTGTGGGCTTGGGACTCGATTCTGAGCCTGTGGGTTTAACGAGGGTACTACGTTCCCATCTTGTGGACCCGAGATTACAGGAGGAAAATAACCAGGTGGTAAACCATACAACGGAAAGGGTATGAGGTTACCATCTTGATCAGTGAAGGTTTGAGGAAGAATGCATCCATATGGCATGCCATAAAATGGTGGTTGCATGGTGCAGGGTTCAGCAGTTTTGCCCTGGTTTCCAATATCGTTAGCAGGTGGCGTATCCTGGCCAAGAGCAAAACCAGGAGGGTACACCGGAGAAGTTGGTTGACGCTCGCTGTTTGAGGATGGGCCCTCCTCGATGATCTTTTTTTCTACAAGCTTGGTCAACTCAGTTATCTGCTCCCTTAAATAGTTGACCTCATTCCTTAAGTTCTCAGTCTCGTTATCCATTTCAGCCATGAGTCTTGTCTGAAGCCGGGTTCTATAAGGATGTTTCCCCATGATTTCTTTCTTTCTTTCTCTTTTTTTTTTTTAAAAAATGTATTAGTGAAAAGAAAGAAAAAAAAGGAAAAGAAAGAGACCAAAAAATAAATAAAGAAATAAATAATAATAATAATAAAATGATTGAAGCGATCATGAGCCTTAGCGAGCATTCTTTTATCGTTTCTCAGAACGTCTCGTTCAAAAGTACTAAGTTAAGAAATGTGGAAACTAATATGGTATCATTGTGGACGTGAAGCAATCATTTTATTACTTTAATAAAAGCAGTCATTACATCCAGTAGAAATAATCAGTCTCTCCTAGCTCGGGCAATCATAGCCTTTATTTCATTAAGCCAATTTTTACAATATTCTAGGAAAACTACAATCTCCTTGGGGGTAGTGAGGGGGTTTGTTATTTCTTCAGCCTTTCTCAACAGCTGTGGGATGTCTTCTAAAGTTCCGTTTGCCAGATACGCTAGCTGGTGGAAGCGGCGTATCCATGAGTGAATGATTTCATCCTGATTTGCTACTTTGGCTCTCATAGATTGTATCATCTCCTGACATATGTTCTCTATTTCGTATGCACGCCATTTCTATTTATTTCTTGTCGAGAAGTTTCTGTCATATCTTTGATTTGTTGCTCCATGATAGTGATTTAAGATTGCAGAAAATCCTTTTGTGCCACGGCCTTCTGTTCATTTTCTCTTGCTCTCTTCATCTTCTGTTTCAATAGCTGTTTGTCTACAAGAATAACATCTCTTTCTTCATTCTTGGCTTTTAGCTGGGAGTTAGCTGCTCGGAGGCATTGATCTAACTTCTGCATATGAATTATTTCGGCCTTTCGCTTTCTACTAATGTCATCATAGGCTTGTTCTTTTTCATGATTTTCCCTCTTCAAAAGAGCATAATCTTGATAGGCTTTTGTCAAGTCATCTTCGAACATCTTGTTCTTGGCTTTCAGCTCTTCTATTTCTCTGACCCTTCCATCTTCAAAAGGGGGTCCAATAGATGACTCATACCTCGGAGGGGGATCGAATGTCCTGAATGGCAGCTTGACGATAAAGACCCAATTTAGGATCCACTGATAGTATTCTTCTTTAATACCGTGACTTCTGACACCTAGCTCTTTCCCTTTCTTGTAAACTTTCTGCCAGGCACCCCTTATATGCTTGAGGGTAAAAGCATATTCCCCGTTTATGTAGTAGAGGACAAAGGGGGACAATGACTCTTCACTTGGTGGTCCGAGCAAAAGGTAAGCCAATTTGCGCTTGGCTATGACCGGATTATAATTGATGCATCCGCGAGTGCCTATGAGCGGAACATTCGGATAGCTTCCACAATGGTGAATGATGGTTCAACCTTTAGCCATTGCGGATACCATCTTACTTTTTCAGCAGTGAGCCCAATAAGATGGCTGGCCTATTCACGCCCATTCTTCACAGTCAACTGGCACCACTTTAGGTCTGATATGGGGTATTCAACCTTGCCTATTTGGTTGAAGACATGTGATGTGAGCCACACATATAAAGCAGGTGAGCAACAAAGGATTCTTTTCCCCCCTTGAGTATGGCAATAGTCCATGGTACAGTAAGCATCTGCCAAAAGTGCAGTAATAGGATTTTTACAATGAAGCTTACGAGCCAAGAAAACATCTATAGCATCATAGTCCACATAATTCTCGATTCGAGGAAACAAGATGATACCATAGAGGGTAAGTGCTAGGGTATCCATGAAAGTTTCCCAATCTTTTTTTTTCAGCCAAACTGTCTATGTGTTTTTCCAATTACGCCCTAGTAAACCATGGTATCTGATTCCTGTATAGTCGTGCTTCTTCTAGCTCGGTCGGACTAATCTTTAGTATTGAAGAAAGGGAGGTGACGTTATCATACTGCCCCAGTCGTCTATAAGGTACCTACCCCTCTAATGGTAAGCCCAAAATCTGCTCGAACTCTTCCACTGATGGCGCTAACTGGAAGTCTCGAAATGTGAAGCATCGAAGAGGCGGGTCGTAAAATTGGGCTAAAGCAGTGAGTGCTTCGACCTGTACTTCAACTTCTAAAAGCTTTAGGATCCTCCCATACTTCCTTGAGAAGGTCATCCTTTGGGTCAGATTCAACTTCTTTCCCAAAACCTGCAGGCTAGCAGTGTCAATTTTCCCAACCTTGACATGTAGTAACTTCCTCAATTCGGTCTTGTTGGCCCCACATTCATCTAAATCCACATTAGTTTCCATTTTTCGTTGGATACTCGCCAAGTTCAGATTACTTTCTGGAAAAGGAGAAAAAAATCAACTTATGGGCTTGTTATCATTATTTCTTAAAAATATTTTTTGTGTGGATAAATTACAGACATCTCAGATCATCCGCTTTTTTTTGGAAAACTTTACATAAAACTTACGATCCAAAAGGCCTATAATTTAAAGCACAAAATTGAACGGGCCTGAACTATTTGCCCCATGTCAAATTATTGGGCTTTTTTTAAAAAAAAAATGTTTGTTGGAAAAGGAGTCTTTTAATTTAGAAAAAAAAGGAAGGTAAAATACCATTGCCCCTTGTGTTCCCTACACAGGGTTTGTCTGAAGGCCTCTTATCGGTTCTAAGGTTCCTCTAATAGTGTCCTCTCATATTGGGTGGTTATTTTAAATCACTAAAGGCCACTAGAGCTCAGACTCTACCCATGATGTGGACCACAACGGTAGGAAGTCTACCAGGTGTGGGCACCATGAGAAAGTCACACTCTAGCTGAGGCTCTCACGATGTCAGACGGAGACGAATGTCCCAAATGACACCGCTACACAACCTCCCCTAAACTTAATGGTTTATTCAGACCCCTGGGTGTAGGGTCCCACTCAGAAAGTGTGTGAACAAGTGTAAGTGTAGTGTGTGAGGGGCATACATACATGTAATTTACCTTTCCTTCACAAGAAACAAACACAGAGCACTACAAAAAAAAATCATCTACCCTAAGGTTCAATAACACAAAATATAACGTCCTCTACCCTAAGGTTAGATAATAACATATATCAATAAAACACATGGCATAAACATAGGCAAGAAGTCATGTAGGATAATTCTAATATACTCAAGCAAATTAAACGGGCTTGACTCTCTAAACTCCCCAGTGAAGTCGCCATCTGTCGTGACCTAGATCGCGGCGGGAGGCCGACCGTAAAAAGAAAACAAAGTTTCCCGAGTTCCCTTCGAAAATCATGGAGTCGCCACTAATGTTTTTAAGGTAAAACATCAGAAAAAACCTAACATGAAGGTACTAGTCCTAAATTAAGATTTTAAGTTCGGGAGTCTAATTACAGGTGGGGAAGGTATTAGCACCCCACACTGTCTGTTTTAAACGGTTACCCTAAATTGTTTAAGTTTGAATAATCCTACTACTTTATAATTTAAACCTCTTAGAGATGCCTTATGGATATGTTGTTGATTTAATGATTTTTAAAATTATAAATTTTACGATTAACAGGACGTCTCGTCCAAATTAGTCCAGTTATCATTAAAAGCGTTATGATTTTATTTTTACTAGTAAAAGGGATATATATATTTTAAAATTTGGGCCCGACAGGAATAATTGTTCCCGCTCCTACATATTCCCCAAGCGTTAGGGGAAATCAGGGTTACGTAGTTCTTTGGGTTATTTTTTAAAAAAACGCGAAGTAAGTTATATTTTTAAAAAGAGGAAGCCTTAGGTTTTAAAATGAGTTATTATATTTTAAAAGGAGAACTTAACAGTCTAGGTTAATTTGAGAATGAAAAATTTATTTAAAAACCTAGATTAACAGGACGTCTCGTCCAAAGAATCTATAAGGATATTTTGATTTTATTATATTATAGATATTATTAAAGTGTTTTATGATTTAAATTCTTTTAGGAAATTTTACATAGATTGACATGACGTCTCGTCCAAAAAACCTATAAAAACCCTAAATTTATTATCAAAAATATTTTTTTATGGTCGAAATTAATTTTGGGACAACTAAAGACCTATTTTATTTGGAAACTTAGGCCAATAGGACGTTTCATCCAAATTGATCCCTAATGTGAATATATTAATTTTGTTACCTATTGGCATCACAAAAATACTTCATGGTCTAGAAGTTAAACATAGGTTAATGAGATATCTTGTCTAAATTAACCCTAGCATGAAGATTTTAATTTTAAGCACATACCAACATTAATTTTATTCCCTATTTTGCAAACGTAGTATTCTAAACTTAATTAGTAGCAAATATTAACAGACACTTGATGATATTATGGGAATATTTCTAAAGGGAAAAAAAGATTCATAATTTAATTATTTAAGAGACTAAAATCACATAACAATCGCACAAACAAATAGGAAAGAACAGGAGAAAATACCTTGTTGGTTAATTGTTTTTTTTTCTACGTCAATCCCCTTTCACGTTGATCCTTCAATTATTTCCTTTGTAGCTGTGTGTGAATATCCTCTCTTGATCTCTATTCAATTTTCTTTTTTTCTCAATGTGCCTCCCCTTTATCTAACGTGAACGTGCTATATATATAGTCAATTGAGAAAATTTTGCTGCTGCATACCTTCTCTCCCCCCCTTGATTCACGTTCTTATCTCTAATCCCTTTTTTTGGCTTATAAAATATAAATCTGATTCCTTTTTGATTTTATAATATAAAATTTGTTGTTTCCTTATCTCTTTTACGTGAATCACATCTTTTCCTCTGCAGCTGTCTTATATATCTCCATTCAATCTTCTATATATTATTATTTAACAAAAAAATTGATTTTCTTTATCTCCTCGCCAGTGAAGCATTTTATTATTCTATTATATAACATGAAATCCATTTCCCTTTATCTATTATAATATATATTCTTTTTCATTATCTCGTAGCTTATATATTAATAAACAAAGTTAGCTTAATTGATATAATTATAAAATCTGAAGCTAAAAGCTCTATCTCATCTTATAATATTTAAAAACTCTATCTCTTCAAAAGAAACTTTATCTCATTCCTTAAAATCTCCATCTTATCCTCTTATCATTATCTCATATAGATAATAGGATTATAAAATTTGATTATTTTTTTAAAAAAACTTACCACATTTTATAATATACTCATTTATTTAAAAAGCTTTATCTCTTTCTTTCTCTAACCTTCTAAAACCTTATCCCTTATGAAATTCAAATTTTAAACCTCCTTGAATTTTGAAAATTTCTAAGTCTAGGAGTTCAAAAATTTATGGTCTTGATAAGGATTTAAAATTTAAAAGTCAAAACCCGAATCAATAATTTGAAATTCAAACAAGCCCATAGGTTCACTTTTTTCTAAAAAGAATTTTCTATTTTTTGGTATTTTTATTATTTATTGAAAATTTTAAATAGGCCCGGATAAAATTGGGTAGCAACAATGTGTTTGCATATAAAGTTAGGCTTGAAGGTTGTTTTTTTTACCCTTGTCAATGTGATTGTTACTTAGGAAATTTTTGTTTGAGGGAAAGCAAAACTCTAGGTTGGGGAGAGTTTGATAAGTCTTTATTTGTGTATAAATTTCTATGTTATTTGGATAGTTACGTTGAGGAATTGCTGGATTTAAATGCAAATTATTTATTAAAATAAGAAATTAAAGTCATATATTCCAACCTTGGTTTTGTTAGCTTTGATAGCATTGGAAAAGCTTTATCCCAGCGAATAGAAGATGCTCAGCTCCACACAACACAGGGATTAGCACGCTTTCGGGAAGAACATAGAATAGTAGAGGATCCAGCATGCGGAACACGGCTAAGCTCGCTTGAGTGATGCCAACTATATTTAAAGGGACGAATCAAGGAAATGATAGAGGGCGAAGGATAATACAAAGAAAAGAGAAACCCTTATCTTTAGAAGACATTTGTGAAGGCCTGGAAGCTTTTCTTCTCCTTTTTCTCCTATTTGATGGTTTGTAATGGCTACTATGAGTAGCTAAACTCCTTTTTAGGATTGGATATAGTTGATTCAAATCTTTATACATTGGCTTTATATTCATATATATGGTAACTGTTCTATTGATTTTGGTATTTCATTCCATGTTATTTGCTTCATCCTATTGGATAAATAGTCTCTTGATTCAGTTTTCTTAAGTTGTTGGGAAATGATTTCTGAAAATCGATCTGAATGAAGCACTCAATGTGCTCCGATGTTAGGAATAACCTCTGACATATTGGACATTTTTGACAACTGAATAAAATGCTAGAAAAGTTGTTAAAATGATTGAGGAATCAATGTTTTAGAAGTTTTCTTAAGATTTCAGGTTTGAGGGTTCGAAACGAATGATCTAAGATTTGTTGCATAAAAGTCGATAGGACTAGATATCATTTATATTAATGTATCCAAGGTTAAGAAGGGTAAGATAAATGAAATCCAATCCCAGTTTCTCTATATTTGAACTTTTTCTTTATTTTAATACTGTCTGTATGTGCCTATATTAGTTTATACTATTTTATATCACAATGAAAACAAATCTTTGTCTCGCTCAAATTACTTGAACTGAATCGTTCAAGTTTCAATAGTACCCTAGTGGAACGACACTCTATTTTACTACAACTGACATGGGTAAACTTGCCACACACAATCATCATTATAAAAAAAACCATTAACAAGTTTTGGCACCACCGTCGAGGGGCGGTGTAAATTTAAAATTCAGTTTCTTGTAATCTGGCATTGTGATTACTATTTATATTGTTCATAGTGTACTTAATTTTACTAGTTGTTATTTGGTATCTTGCTTAACCCCTGCAATTAATGCAATGTATGCTTTTGAGAGGATAGGTTCCTGAGGACCAGTTGCAGTTCGATCCAGAAATTGAAAAGTCTGTTAGGAAAAATAGGAGCAAGTCCAAAAAGAAAAAGTAAGGTCGTGAGTAAGGTCAATCCTCTACTACACCTCCTATTTCTGAGATACCAATGCCAACAAATCCTCTACAACACGAAGAACAGATGGCAGGCCAACATAATAATTGACCAAGGAAAACCTTGGGAGATTATGCAACTCAGCAAGGCCCGAGATGCTTTCCTAGTATTTCCCTTCCCAACACAACACGAGCTCTTGATATGAAGCCCGCCTTCTTGAGTTTGATCAGTACGCATTAATTCATAGAAATGTCAAATGAGAATCCTTACACTTATTTGTCCACATTCTATGAGTTGGTTGTAACCATGGAATTGAGCAAGGAGCCTTAGAAACTACCTATCTGTGTTTATTTCCTTTTTCATTGGCAGGTAAAGCTAAGGAGTGGCTACAATCTTACCCCAATTAGAGCTTGAGCAATTGAACATATATGGAAGAAAAGTTCTTACATAGATTCTTTCCACCATCTAGATTTATCAAAGCTAAATTTGATATTTCAACTTTTCACCGAGGACCTGAAGAGCCTTTCTGTGAAGCTTAGGATCGATTTAAATCCTTATGTATGAAGTGTCCTAATCATGGGTTTGAAGAGATTGCCCAACTAAACATTTTCTATAATGGATTATGACCTGATGCAAAAATGATCTTAGAGGCATCAACTGGTGGTACAATGATGACAGGATGTGGAACAAGAAACAAAAATAATAGAAGCACTTTCTTCTACAGATTATCAAGCTCAACATGACCGCCAATAGGTACAAAGAAAAGGGATGTTAGACTTAAACACAACGGATGCAATCTTAGCTTAGAAAAAATCCTAACGTAGCAAATAGAAGCTTTAACACAACAAATGGCAAAGCTTCCACAATAACTGCGTGTTGTACAGTCTTCACGCATTCAGCAATAACCTCCACTAAGGTATGATTGTTGTGAGGGTGATCATCCTAATGGGAATTGTGGGTCCCACAAAGAATCTGTTCATTACATAGGTAACCAAGGTAGGTTAGGTAATGTTAATCCCAATTATTCAAACACTCTTGTTTAGGGATGGAGACACAACAAAATTAGGCTGCAAACTGGAAACATGAAATAGGTCCATCCAACAGGCCAAATTATCAGTTAAATTTTCCTTTCTTACTAGAAAAGACTTCTAAACTAGGAGACACTCTGGAGAAGTTCATACAGGCTTCATTGGCCAACCAGAAGAACACTAAAGCATCAATCAGGAACTTGGAGACCTCAGTAGGACAACTTGCTCATTAAATTATTAATCAATAGGGTCATCAATATGGAGCCTACACTAAGCCAAACCTGAAAGAGCACTATAAAGCAATCACTACTCATAGTGGCAAGGTCTTAGGGAAAGGAGTGAGTGAAAATGAAAGAGTTAGGGAAGAAGTTTTGTGTGAAAAAGAAAAAGATATTAAAAAAGAGTTGAGTCATATTGAGGAGGAAGTTAAAAATCAGAGTAAAAAGAAAAGAGAAGTAGAAGAGGAAATAAATAAAGATAATGAGTTTGTGAATAATAAGAATGAAGAGGTGAATAAAAAGAAAGAGAAAAAGAATGATAAGGGTAAGGAAAAGGTAGATACTCTAATGCCATAATTGAAGAATCTATCTTATTCTAAAAATCCTTCAAAAAGAGATAAAGAAAGGCAGTTTGCAAAGTTCATGGATATCTTTAAAAGATTACAAATTAATGTGTCATTCATGGAAGCTATGGAGTAGATGCCAACATATGTTAAATTCATGAAATATTTACTTTCTAAGAAGAAAAGATTTTCTAAAGAAATAGTGAAGTTGGAAGTTGGTTGTAGTGCTATCATTCAGAAAACATTGCCACAAAAAGCCAAAGATCCTAGCAATTTCACTGTTCCAGTCACTATTGGTGCTTTACCAGTAGGAAAAGCTCTCTTAGATCTTGGAGCAAGCATAAATCTAATGCATCTTTCCATGTTAAAGTGAATTGGAGATTTGGAAGTCAGACTAACTAGGATGACTTTGTGGTTGGCTGATTGATTAATGAAATTTCCATATGGAGTGGCTGAAGATATTCTAGTTTATGTTGATAAGTTTGTTTTTCCCGTGGACTTTGTTGTCATGGATATTAAAGAAGATGCAAAGGTGTCTTTGATTTTAGGAAGACCTTTTATGAAGACAACAAAGGTTATAATTGATGTTGATGATGGGAAATTGAAAGTGAGAGTGCAAGATGATGAAGTCAATTTTAATGTGTTTGAAGCATTAAAATATCTTGTAGATAATCAACAATGTCTCAAGATTGATGTTGAAGACAAAGCAGTGCAAATAGAGTTAAATAGAATGAATACTCCAGATCCCTTACAGAAAGCGTTGATTTATGCTTTGGAAGAATTAAATGATGATAAGTCCGAAGAAGTTGAAGAATTATTGAAAGATTTTGTTTTTAAAAGGCCTATTCCACCGGATTCTAATTCTATTAAAGATCTTCCTGATAAGGCTGATGTTCCAATGCAAAAGCTTGAATTAAAAGCCTTACCTTCTCATTTAAAATGTCTTTTTGGATGAGGAAGGTCAAAAGCCAGTCATTATTAGCAATAGTCTTTTAAAGGAAGAAGAGAAGAAATTGATTCAAGTGCTCTAACAAAATTCAAAAGCAATTGGGTGGAAGCTGGAAGACCTGAAGGGTACCGGTCTATTCTATTGTATGTATAGAATATTCATGGAGCAGGAATTCAAGCCTGTTGTATAACCACAGAGATGCCTAAATCCCATCATGAAAGAGGTAGTTAAAAAGAAGTAATGAAACTCTTAGAGGCAGGGATGATCTACCCAATCTCTAGATAATGCTTGGGTCAGTCCAGTATAAGTGGTTCCAAAAAAGGGAGGCATGACAGTGGTTCAAAATGAGAAGAATGAGTTGATCCCTACAAGGACAGTCACTGGCTGGCGAATGTGCATAAATTACAAAAAGCTCAATCAAGTAACTCGGAAGGAACATTTCCCATTGCCATTCATGGACCAGATGCTGGAGAGGTTACCAGGATAAGCATATTATTATTTTCTTGATGGTTATTCTGGGTATAATCAGATAGCTATAGCCCTAGAAGACCAATAGAAAATAAGTTTTACATGTCCCTATGGAATTTTTGCTTATAGGAAAATGTCATTCGGATTATGTAATGCTCCTGCTATTTTCCAAAGATGCATGCTTGCAATATTTTCTGATCTTGTTGAAAAATGTATTGAAGTTTTTATGGTTGACTTCTCTATATTCGGTTAATTCTTTGCTCTCTATTTGGACAACTTGGATATAGTGCTAAAGAGATATGTGGAAACTCACTTGGTACTCAATTGGGAAAAATGCCACTTTATGGTAATCGAGGGAGTTATCTTGGGCCATAAAATCTTTAGCAAAGGAATCAAAGTTGATAGAGCTAAGGTGGAAATAATTGAGAAGCTATAACCTCTAGTGAATGTCAAAGGAATTCAAAGTTTTCTTGGACATACATGCTATTACAGCCGCTTTATCAAGGACTTCACAAAGATTACAAAACCATAAGTAATCTCTTGAATAACGATTCTATTTTTAATTTGGATTCAGCTTGTTTATCTGCATTTGAGCTTTTAAAGAAAAATTGATCTCTTCTCCAGTCATAGTTACTCTAGATTAGAAACTACATTTTGAGCTTACGTGTGATGCAAGCGACTAGGCAATTGGAGTAGTCTTAGGTCAAAGGAAATTGAAAGTTTTCCATGCTATACATTTACCAATAAGGTTTTGAATGAAGCTCAAATTAATTATGCAACTACAGAAAAAGAGCTTTTGGCAGTAGTGTACGGTTTAGAGAAATTTAGATCTTATTTGATAGGTTCTACAGTTATTGTGTATACTGACCATGCTGTGTTGAAATATTTATTGAATAAATCTGATTCTAAACCTGGTTGATCCGATGGATTTTACTTTTGCAGGAATTCGATTTGATCATCAAGGATAAAAAAGGAAGTGAGAACTATATTGCAGATCATTTGTCCAAGCTTGTCAACAAGAAGTCATAAATGTACAACTTGAAGTAGATGAAGAATTCCCTGATGATAAACTATTGTTAATTTAGGAAAGACCATGGTTTACTGACATGGCTAACTTCAAAGTAACTGGAGTGATTCCTGAAGATTATACTTGGTAACAGAGGAAGAGATTTTTGAAAGAAGCATAACAGTTTTTTTAGGATGACCCTTATCTATTCAAAATTGGATCTAATAATATTATTCATAGGTGTGTTTCTTTGCAGGAAGCTAGAAGTACTCTTTGGCATTGCCATAACTCAGCCTATGGAGGTCATTTCAATGGTGAGAAAACAGCAACAAAAGTCCTTCAATCAGGATTCTATTGGCCTTCTCTGTTCAAAGATGCAAATGCTTATGTGTAACAGTGTGACAGTTGTCAGAGGTCCGAAGGTATCTCAAAGCGTAATGAAATTCCCTTTGTAATTGTTCATAATAATATATCAAATATGGGGATCTTTTATAAAAAGAATTTTAATTATGCGAGTTTTGAAGATTCCAAAAATGTGTTTCAAAAATATTAAAGCATTAAGAATCTAAAATTAGTATTTTTTTAATCAAATAAGGTATTTGATTAGGAGCAAGGTAATCAATTAAGGTATTCGATTAAGGCTCACAAAACAAATTTTAAAATTATTTAAAACAGAGTTAATCGAATAAGGTATTTGAATAAGGTGAATCTGGACAAGTTCTTATTAAACCAGAACATAGCTAATCGAATAAGGTATTCGAATAAGGTGAATCTAGACAAGTTTTAATTGTAACAGAACCTTGCTAATCGACTAAGGTAATCAATTAAGGCAAATTTAAATGTGTTTTAATTGAAACAGAACCTTTCTAATTGATTAAGGTAATCGATTAAGATAATTCTAGAACTTTTTAAATTAAATCAGAACGTTGCTAATCAATTAGGCTAATTGATTAAGCTGCGTTATTTTGACTGATTCTCATCTTTTGCTAAACTTAAGGGATATTTTCAAGGAATCAAATTTGAAAATTATCAAATTACAATGACTAGTTATCACTTGGAACACTATAAATAAAGGCCTAACTCTTCATTAGAAATCACTCGTATGCATTAAGCTTTCTCATTCTTTCTCACACGCTTTCAAGAAGCTAAGTTTGGTTCATTTTCTTCTACGCTTTTAAATTTCTGATTTTTCTCTAGAAGGGAGCTACATTCTTGTGAGTTAAACTTATTCTCTTTGTGCTTTAATTTTAAATTGCTTTATCAAAAAGAACTACCAGTTTTGATCAACTTTTCTACATTTAAATATACTAAAACTGCTCTATCAAAAGAGAGCTGCATTCTTTAAAGTTGATCAATCTTATATTTTGCACTTTAAAATTTCTATTCTACTCTATCAAGAAAGTTTTTCTTAAGTGCTTTAAATTTGTAAAATCTGCTCTATAAAGAGAGCTACATTTCGTGATCATCATCATATTTTTTTCTTCTCTTATCTTGTTTTCACATTTTCATTATGAGAAGAGTGTAAAGGTTTTTGTTTTTACTCATAAACAAATTGGGTTAGAACATTGTAACAAAGGAAAGGTTATAGCCTTTGGGGTTGGTTGAGTAAGAATTGTGATAAGGATAAAAGAGTGAGCAATAAAGTTCTCGGTGGAGAAATCAAGAAACTTGTATTGGCTCATCTTGTAAATCTCAAATTCTTAGTGGAAAATCTCAAGTAAGTTTTACTTGGGACCTGGACGTAGGGGTTTCCAAACCAGGATAGAAATTTGAGTGTGCCATTTTCTCTTTTCCCTTACTCTATTTAATTTCAAGTCATTTACTTGCTTTATTCACTTGTTTCAATTGTCATTATTTAATTGTTAAGCTTCTAATTTCTTATTTTCTCTAAGTAAAGTAAAGTAAATTTAAAGTAGAGTATTAAAAGGTTATTAATTTTTAAGACTCAATTCATCCCCCCTTGTGAGCCATAAATGAACGCGTTTTCTCGTTCCTTTTCGCACGCCCATTCAAGTTTCAAGGAACCCCAACCGATTACAACTCTTCATTTGTACCAAAACTTTTCCCTTTCCCCATTAATCTTCCATTAATTCACTTTATCACTCTTCCCCTCTATGAAAATCATGCCTTTCCTCTAATCTCTCACCCATCTTTCACTTTCTCTCTCTCTCTAAAACCTCTATTGTTAAGGTTCAAAAAGCTTCAAGCTTTCATTTTGCAACAATGTCTCATGCAAGAAAGAAGCAAAAAGCCAACATTGCTGGAGCATCCTCTCATTCCTTTGAGTATTTCTCACTTCACTTTGAAACCAAGCAAAAGGAAACCCATTACCTCTCTAATTTTGCCAGCAAAGGTATCATCTCCCCTCTATGGCTTTCAAAGAACTTCTTCAAAGACCAAGGTTTCTCTTTCCTAAATGTCTTAGAGAAACATGATATTCTTGAATTTGCTTCCTTATCCGATGAACTTATTTATCCTCATTTGGTCAAAATGTTTTACTCCTCTTTATCCTTGAAAGATGGAGTTCTTGAAGCATGTGTTAAAAAGGTCAATATAAAAATTTCTAATGAAATATTATCCATGACTGGTCTTATTCCTTTAGTTGACTCTAATTTTCATGGTCACTCTATTGATGATTCCTGGAATTATAATCCAACGAAGGCTAGAACATCTCTTTAGGGTAAAGATCATGACTCCCATAATTCTAGAACTATTGGTAGGCTTTCCTTGGATAATAGATTATTGCATTATTGCCTTGCTAAAACTCTTGTTCCTAGAAGTAGCAATTAGGCTTTGGTTGAGGAAATGGATGTTTTGATTGAGCACCCTATTAATGGGATTGATATGATCAAAATTCATATGGTTGAAAATAAGAACCAATCGAAACTTCCTTATGTTATCCTTCTCACCAAACTATTCAAAGCCTTCAACATTGATTTAAAAAGATAAGTTAAGGAAAAGTAATCTTCTAAGAATGAAATGGAAATGGCTTGATTGGCAAAAATGGGAATTTCTTAATATGTCAGAGTATGGAATTTTAATCCTCGACCTCCTGCTCATGATCCCCCTCCTAGACCGGTGCCTCAACACCATGGAAATGTTATCCTTGAAGCGGTTCAAAACTTGAACAATCGTCTTGATAGGTTTGAAGCTAGCTTTGACATTCTTTAATAAGGGCAACAAACTATCATTGCTCGATTAGAAAGTCTTCAACTTCATCATTTATCCTATCTATCTCCTCCACCTATGGATTAGTTTTCTTTGTATTGTCACCACTTATGTTCTTAATGATAAATCAATCCATGACAATGTTTGCTTTTACTCTTTAGTGTGTGTTTATTTTTGATAATGACAAAGGGGGAGAAAAATATGAGAATATGATGATTTGAACATGATAATGATGATTTGAAAAGGATGCATACCTTTAATGATTTTGAACATGTTAATGATTTGAATATATGATATGATTGGGAGATAAAGGGGGAGAAAAATAATATGATGGTATGATATGCTATATGATGGTATAATATGTTATGATGATTTGATGCTATATGATGATTTGAATATCATGCTATGTTTTGAATATTAGAAATTTGATCCTCACTACTATAGATTTGAGATTTATTGAAATGAGAAAAATAAGGTCTCTTTATCATTTTCCTATCATCAATAAACTTTTATCATCATCAAAAATGGGGACAATGTAATTGTTCATAATAATATATCAAACAAGGTGAGTGTTTATAAAAAGAATTTTCATTATGCGAGTTTTGATGATTCCAAAAATATGTTTCAAAAATATTTAAGCATTGAGAATCTAAAATCAGCATTTTTGTAATCAAATAAGGTATTTGATTGGGAGCAACATAATCAATTAAGGTATTCGATTAAGACTCACAAAACAAATTTTGAAATTATTTGAAACAGAGGTAATCGAATAAGGTATTCGAATAAGGTGAATCTAGACAAGTTTTAATTGAAACAAAACCTTGCTAATCAAATAAGGTAATCGATTAAGGCAAATTTAAATGTGTTTTAATTGAAACAGAACCTTGCTAATCGATTAAGGTAATCGAATAAGATGATTCTGGAACTTTTTAAATTAAACCAGAACGTTGCTAATCGATTAGGTTAATCGATTAAGTTGTGTATTTTGACTGATTCTTAGCTTTTGCTAAACTTAAGGGATATTTTCAAGGAATCAAATTTGAAAATCATCAGATTACAACGACTAGTTATGACTTGGAACACTATAAATAAAGGCCTAACTCTTCATTGGAAATCACTCATATGCATTAAGCTTTCTCATTCTTTCTCACACGCTTTCAAGAAG
This sequence comes from Clitoria ternatea, assembly GCA_037962975.1. NCBI lineage: Eukaryota > Viridiplantae > Streptophyta > Magnoliopsida > Fabales > Fabaceae > Clitoria > Clitoria ternatea. Next base: position 56,424,013 of record CM075671.1, read on the forward strand.
CTAAGTTTGGTTCATTTTCTTCTGCGCTTTTAAATTTCTGATTTTGATCTAGAAGGGAGCTACATTCTTGTGAGTTAAACTTATTCTCTTTGTGCTTTAATTTTAAATTGTTTTATCAAAGAGAGTTACAGTTTTTGATCAATGTTTCCACACTTAAATTTTCTAAAACTGCTCTATCAAAAGAGAGCTATATTCTTTGAAGTTGATCAATCTTATATTTTGCACTTTAAATTTTCTATTCTACTATATCAAGAGAGTTTTTCTTAAGTGCTTTAAATTTGCAAAATCTGCTCTACAAAGAGAGCTACATTTCATGATCATCATCACATTTCTTTCTTCTTTTATCTTGTTTTCACATATTCATTATAAGAGGAATGTAAAGGTTTTTGTTTTTACTCATACATAAATTAGGTTGGAACATTGTAACAACGACAAGGTTGTAGCCTTTAGGGTTGGTTGAGTAAGAATTGTGAGAAGGATAAAAGAGTGGGGATAAAGTTCTTGGTAGGGAAATCAAGAGACTTGTATTGGATCATCTTGTAAATCTCAAATTCTTAGTGGAAAATCTCAAGTAAGTTTACTTGGGGCCTGGACGTAGGGGTTTTTGAACAAGGATAAAAATTTGAGTGTGTCATTTTCTCTCTTCCCTTACTCTTTTTAATTTTAAGTTATTTACTTGCTTTATTTACTTGTTTCAATTATCATTATTTAATTGTTAAGCTTATACTTTCTTATTTTCTCTAAGTAAAGTAAATTTAAAATAGAGTATTAAAAGGCAATTAATTTTTAAGACTCAATTCACCCTCCCCCCTTCTTGAGTCATTGAGACTACTTGGTTAACACTCTTGACTACTATTCTAGAAGTGGAAGTATTTGATTATTGGGGAATTGACTTTGTTGATCCTTTTCCTGTATTATTTTCTAATGAATATATCTTGGTTGCTGTGGACTATATGTCAAAATGGGTTGAAGTCATTCCTACTCCAAAGGTAGATGCTAAAACCGTGATTAAATTCTTTAAAAGAAATAGTTTTATAGGTTTGACACTATGAGGATCTTGATCAGTGATGGTGGATTGCATCTTTGCAACATACAGCGTCAGAAGTGTTTGAAACATTATGGAGTTAGGCATAAAGTAGCTTCTCCATATCATTCATAATCAAATGGTAAAGTTGAAGTCTCCAACAGAGAAATCAAGCGTATCATGGAAAAAATATGTCTCAAAGCCTAAAAGATTGGTCATTAAAATTAGATAATGCTTTGTGGGCCTACATAATAGCATTTAAGGCCCCTATAGGTTTTTCTCTTTACCAGTTAGTTTATGGCAAAAGCTATCACCTTCCTGTGGAATTAGAACACAAGGCATACTGGGCAATCAAGTTGTTGAATTTTGATTCTTAAATAGCAGGTGTAAAGAGAAAGTTTTAGATGAATGATTTGGAAGAATGGAGGTTGAATGCATATGATTCCTCCAGAATTTACAAGGAAAAGATGAAAGCTTATCATGATAAGAAAATTTTGAAGAAAAGTTTTTATCCTGAACAATCTATCTTGTTCAACTCTAGATTGAAACTCTTTCTAGGAAAATTGAAATCTAAATGGTTAGGTCCATTTCTTGTTAAAGAAGTGAAATCCTATAGAGCAGTTGAGCTACAGGACCCTAAATCAAAAAGGACCTGGACAATCAATGGGCAAAGGCCAAAACTTTATCTGGGTGGAGAGGTGGAAAGGCTCACCACACTTATCCACTTGCATGATTTGTGACCCAAAATAGGCGTCGGGATAACGACATAAAACAAGCGCTCACTGGGAGGCAACCTAGTATTGTGTCCCTACCTTTATTTTAATTTTTGTTAGGTTTATGAATTTATAGCATGTTTGTGTTGTTTTGTGAAGTTTGGAGTGTTTCAATTTCCTATGACCCGTGTGTTGAAATTGATGTTTGAATGAAGTTGGGTATATAAGGCATTATGTATTTTTATTATTTAGAAAGTAATTTGGCAATTGACATGGTTAAGTGCTAATTGGGAAAATTGATGCTTGGTTTTGATTGAATTAAGGAAAAATGACATGCTTGCTGAAATTGTGATTGAATTGTTATAATGGACGGTCATGGTTCTGGGAATGGAAAAGATACCACTCTGTTACTTGTAAAACAATTGAAATGTATTTGGATCTTTGAAGATTAGTTTGCATCTTTGTTTTTGAGTTCGAATTGAATAAAGGCAATATGGCAATGGAATTAGCATATGTAATTTGATGAATGATGTTGTAATTGGCCATGAAGTTTCATGGGAAATGTGTTCAAATGTATTTTTTATGCATTGCCTTTTAAGAAAACCAAAGTGTGTTGAGCAATTATGCTTACAAATTGGAGTTTGTATGCAAAATTGGCATTCTCGCTCAAACGAGGATTCCAGACAAAGGTGTACATGCTCATAAATGCTTTGTCTATCAATCTCGCTCAAGTGAGATAAGCCTCACTTAAGCGAGACATGACCATTCCCATTCTGTTGAATTCTCACCAAAGCGAGTTGCTTAGTGACAAAAGCCTTAATTAAGTCTGTTCGTTTTTCACTTAAGCAAAAAAGTGTCGCTTAAGCAAATAGAAATTAAATGCATCAGGGGTATTAGGTGGGAAGCTTACTCAAGCGAGCATAGATTCGCCCAAGCGAGAAGGTGGAATGTTGTATAAAGGGGAATTTGTGCTCAAGTGAGTCATACCTCGCTTAAGTGAGGTTATTTAAAATTGATTTTGTTGAAATTTTGCTTGAGTGAGACTTCTCTCGCTCAAGCGAGTTAAATAGAGGGAACAGTTATGGATTTTCAAATTCCATCACTTAAGCAAGTGATAGCTTGCTTGAGCGATGATGACATTTTTTGATTCTGTGAGAAATTCACTTAAGAGAGTTACAACTTGTTCAAGCAAATTTAGTTAAATTGTATTCTGTGAAGATTTCGCTTAAGTGAGTCCACCTCGCTTAAGCGAAATCATTAAAATTTGATTTTGCTAATTTCTTGTTCAAGCGAGAAAATTCTCACTTAAGCGAAAGTGTCTTAAATCAATTTTTAAAAGCACTTTCAAAGCAGGTGTGGCAGTTACAAACTTCTTTTTTGAACGTGTGAATCTCTCATTTTCTCCCCTGCTTTCTTGTGCATTTCCTGTGCGTTCTTCATTACATTGGTTGCTTCCCTCCTCTATTTTTGTTAAGTAAGTCCATTCCCTCTCCCCTTTATCTAAAATATTGTGTTTAGGCTAAGCATTTTCAAGTTGCTTCTCACCATGCTTATATTTGTTACTACTGATTGGGTTTTGAATGTATTGTTTTTCCCTTTCCTCTGTACCGTATTCTTGAAAATGGCTTATTTCCTTTCTCACTTCCGTTGTATACGCTTTTTCTTTTGATTGGTGCTTATGGAAGATGTCATATACATGCTTCTTTTCTAAGTTCGGAACTTGCTCACCATCTGTTTGTTGAAATGTCTGAGTGAACAATATGCCTCTAAATTGAATTTCTTGATGAACCACTTTGCATATATATATATATATATATATATATTCTTTAACACTATATTCTTTCACTTCATGTTGGTGCTTTCCTTATTTTTCCTCGGTACTCACTGTCTATACACATCACTGTGAGGCCTTTTCCTTGCTTGATTAAAATGTCATTCACATTTGTTTATGTGAATTGATGTAATGGTGATGATTTACTATGAATGATATATTGACTGCGTGGCATTGGTTGAGGTTATTCCAAATTCTGTGTTGCATAAATTGTTTGTCTAATGGTTGCTTCATTTTTGTGTGGTATTGTTTCAAATTCTATTGTAGGATGGCCCGCATCAAGCAAGCTACAGCTACGACTACTGAAACTACTAGGATAGACAAGGGCAAACGCCCTAGGACTATCGAGGACAACCCTTCTGTAGGACCCTAGTTCAGAGACAAAGATTGGGCCAAGCGTTTATGGAACGTTATTTCAGAGCGTCGAGTGGATTTACGATGAGGCGAATATGACGAGTTTATAGATGTATTAGAGACCTGCAGTTGGTTACGGATGGCCAACCCCTACCCTCAATTTGACCAGGATATTGTTAGGGAATTTTATGCCAAGGCATGTGTTGAAGAAAAGTCTGGATGCAAAGAATTTTCTTAAATTATCTTGGACCAGACCCCAGATCTTTTTTTAGTACCATCAGATTTGTTAATATCACACATCAAGAATTTTTGTTAGTAAATAAAGTATGTACTAATTTGTGTGCCTAAGTGTTTCAGGATACAAGTCTTAGGCTATGAAACAAAGGGGGAGTACCAGCACTAAAAAGTCTAGTAGAATGATCAAAAGTCTGGTAGAAGCACACTGCTGAAGATTAAAATGTTTTCACTCAAAAGATCAAAGATATATTAACAACGTTCTTAATTCTATTTAAGTGATGTATTGGAATTTATGCGCTTATCACATATGCATGTTTATCATCAAAGAATGCAAGGAACAAAATCAAGCTTAACAGCAAATGTCAGCATACCTACCTCTGCGCATAATCAGAGATAAATGAGAATATTCAGAAATAATGTCAAAATAATTTAGAAAGCCTTTTTGGTACTGACTTCTGATCTTTCGCTCAATCAAGAAGTGAAATAAGAATGGCCTTATGCATTGGAAACGAATGAGAGACCATTTCTATGAAAGAACTGAAGAAGTCTACTACCAGGCCCATGAACCTGTATTAATGCTAAGGTCTGGTACTTGAAAGCGTAAGGCAAATACCTTCAAAGGATTTCCAGCGACTATATCTCCTTTCAAGAAGTAGCAACGGTTATATCCTCCAGCCTCTATATATATCAAGGAAGATTAAACTTTAAAGAGAGAACTTTCGAAGCAATCATTCAATATTTCTCTTGAGTCAAAGATTCTCTTTGCCTTCATTCTTCTCTTGTAACACAGAGACCTTCTTTACTTGTTGTACCTCTAGCAGACCTTGATCTCGTGTCAAAACTTAGTGTACAATTCTCTTTGTATATCTGTCATACACTAAGTTATAAGAATTACTTTTTTATTCATAAATAATCTACATAGTCTGGTGTGTTGCCATAATCTGTTAAGTGTGGGAAACACTGTTGTCCTGAAGAGGCTTTTGAAAGAATACGTAGGTCTAAGCCAGGAGTGGGTTGTCGAAAGAATACTTGGGTTTAAGCCATAAGTAGTTTGAGTCAAGAATACTTGTGGCATTGGTCTGGTGCTATTATTTTAAAGGAGATTTTACAATAGTGGAAATCCTTCAAGTTAGAAAGGACTAGACGTAGCTTCTGTGTTGGAAGTGAACCAGTATAATCTCCCGGTGTTAACCCCCTTCTACGTCTGACTCTGAACCATCAGCATGACCTAAGGATAGATTTAGAGACTACAGGACATATGTAAAAGGAACTTGGCTCTCTTACAACCGAGACACTATTAATGAGCATTTGGGCAACCCATTATAATTGAGGGAAAGAAGAATAACTTGCAATTATTTTTTATGAAAGAACACAATAAGCAGTTTAGGACTGATGATTTAGAGAGGACTTCATGTTTGTTGGGCCGTCACTTTCAGATGGGATAGGGCCTTCACAATCCCCTCCGCATTTATCAAAAGGATATGAAGCTCCTTACTTAGGTCTGGACTGCATTTCTCTTCGCCAATGTGATTCCTTCAGGGCATGTTTCTAACCTACCCTATCAGAAGTGTAACCTTCTGAAATGTATCCTAACTCCTGAGATGTCGGTGGACATTGCTCGTATCATTTTTTATGAAATACACAAGTTTGACAGGATGAAAGTGAAGATCATAGCTTTAGGTCAGAAGGTGAAAGGAAATTCGGGGTTCCTTGCTGTCATCACAGGTTTCTATGTAGCATATGGGATTGCTGTTTAGCCACTCTGACCCATCAGACCATCCATAGACCATCGTTTTATCATAGTATTATACACCACCAGCACCAAGACAAGATCAGCCACCACCACCACCACCTACAGATGAGCCAGCAGTAGATGCACCCACAGATCACACCCCATCAGAGTCTCAGCCTTTGTCTACCATGGAGACTCGTATTCTTGAGGCTATCAGTCAGCTTCACATCCAGCAACAGTATAACATCCCATTTTCTACCCAAATAGAAAATAGATATTAATATATCTATAATGAGAAATACTTACTATTAGTTAGTTTATTATTATCATTTTTTTATGAAATTTTGGTATTTATATTTAATTATTTGTTTTTTAAAATAAAATAAAATAAAAATAATAAAATAAAAATATTTATGTATTTTGAATGAGAATTTTAAAATGACTTAATTTGTATTCATTGATTAATGAAATTATATTAAGAATTTTAAATATATTTATTATTCACAACTTTTATTTTATGTTTTTATATTTATGTTTTTACATATTTGTGATTTAACTCTTATTAGAATTTTAAAATAAAATTTTGAAGGAATTAGACTATGGTTCTTTAGAACTTTTTGATCTACATAATATTTATGATTTTCTGGAATTTTCTGAATTTTATGAAATATTTTAAATAATTTTAAATTTATATAAAGTTACTTAAAATTACAAATATTTATAAGAAAGCAAATTTAAATTATAAGAAAATTTTTTAAGATCCATTTCAAGTAGACTTATCTAAAAATTATCGGTTTGAGTAAAATCTTGATTTTTACCAATCGTAAAAAAATCGAAAACATATCAATAAATTTTTATTAACAGAAAATTTTAGATTTTTAAAATTTAAACTTTATATTATTTATCATAAAATTAGTAAGAACTGATATAATATCGCTAAATTTCAAAAAGGACTAATTTTGAATATTTAAAATATACCGAGTGAAAGGTTACTATTTGGCTTAATAATTCAGCCAACATTTACTATGCAAAACACTGTGCATATACGAAATTTTCAAAAGGTGCATAGTAACCAGGATTTAAATTTCAAAAAATGCACAGTACTTTTATATTAAAATAATGGAATGCATAGTAATTTTCCTTCCTATAAATACCGAAGGAATTCTTCTTTAGAATTCACAATTTCAGATTAAGTTTTCTTAATTTAGTAGTGCTAGTGAGATAGTGGTGGAAGTAAGAGAGAGAAATAAAATTTTTGGAAGAAGGTTCTGCTAAAATTCTAAGGTAAGAATACATCTCTTTTATATTTTTTAGGGTTATTTTCATATTATTTTTAGAAATCTATTATTATACTGGAAATAATATTATTTTAAATTATTATTTTGAATAGTAAAATACTATTTCAATAGTAAATTAGTATTCAAATAGTAAATTACTATTTACTGTTACTATTTACCTTTACTATTCATGATTTACTTTTTACCGTTACTATTCACGTTTAACTATTTACTGTTACTATTCACATTTACTATTTACTGTTACTATTCATGATTTACTATTCACTATTCACTATTCAAAATTTACCACTTCTGTTTAAGTAGAAATCTTAATTTTTATCTTATAACTATATTAAAGTGAAATTGGTATATTTTAGAACTCGGAGACGAGACGCGCACAGACTTTCCATAACAGACCAAGATACAAGAGATAAGAGGGAGTGGGATAGGAATATAATCTGAAAAGACATAAGAATAATGAGAGGAGTCCTCTACTCCTTCAAAATTTAATAATATTATTATTTTAAAATAATAACTATTTAACTTAAAAATTTATAATAAATTTTAAATTGAGTATCTTGTGTAACTTGATCTGAATACCTATGCAAATACCTAGATAACCTATGTGAACTAGACTGAACCTATGCAAGGATTTGGACTATTATGACCTGTATGGACTGAACTATATACCTATGTAAGGATTGGACTATATGGACCTACATAGACCTATGCGAGGAATGGACTATAAAGACTTAAAATTAATCTTATTAATTTAAATAACCATTAAAATTTGAATTATATTTAATTGATTTGATTATAATTATTAGTATTTGATTATTATTGATGATATTTAATTTTGATCGATATTATTTGATTATGATTGACATTTTTTGATTATGATTGATGATATTGTGATTGATAATATTTGATTATGATTGATGATCTTGTGATATGAGTTTGAGCATATAGCAAGTATGACGGAAAGTTAAAACTCAGTAAGAATTTTCTTACCTTACTCTTTAAATGTTTATTCTAAGAGAAAGTATTTTATCATTATTTTAGTCTTTTATTTCTTCTTAGAAATAATTTTCATTAACTTTATTTTTAATCTCTAGAATAAAATCTAGTATTATAAAGAAGCTATTTTATGAAAATCAGAGGTTGACACTACTAAAAAAACACCTGTTAGCGACGGAATAACTTAGTCGCTAATCCATGCCAAGACCGTCGCTACATACCTTAGCGACGACATTTTAGACGGGAAAACATCCGTCGCTAAAACCTTCGTCGAAAATAGATCAGCGACCTTAAAACCGCCGTCGCTAAAATGCCGACGGCATGATACCGTCGTTAAAATGGTCTCTGCTTCACTGACTTCAGCCGTCGCTAACTGTGGGCATACAGCGACCTCAAAACTTCGTCGCTAGTGGCGATGGCGGTTTACCGTCGCTGTGGTTAGTCATACAGCGACCACAAGCTCTGTCGCTAGTTGTAGTCTACCAGCGACCGTAGAAGTCCGTCGCTATGTGTAGTCATGTACCTTACCAGCGACCGTATTTTTCCGTCGCTGTGGTTAGTCATACAGCGACCACAAGCTCCGTCGCTAGTTGTAGTCTACCAGCGACCGCAGAATTCCGTCGCAATGGGTAGTCACCTACCAGCGACCGTATTCTTCCGTCGCTGTAGTAGCCATTCAGCGACTACTGATGTCCGTCGCTGTTTATATCTTATAGCGACCGTCTCATTCCGTCACTAACTGTAATTTTTTAATTTTTAAAAAATTGGTTAAATATTTACTGATTTTATTAATTTAACTTTAAAAATGTATTAATATTTTGTATTTTGTATTGGCTGATAAAATTTTATAATTAAATTTAAATAATTTTTTTAAAATATTAAATTATTATTAAAAACAAAATAATGGATTAAATTTATTTATCAAATAGGTTGAATTATTAATGATAGTTACAATACGGCTTTTTGATTTGAATTTAATTACCAATAAATATTGACATAATAAATGAAGAATGACAAAATAAATACTGAATGAAATATAACATAAAAACTATAAATCAAATATACAATGTGTATAAATAATAAAAATACAATCATGGTGGTGGGGGATCCTGGGGTGGTGGTGGGGGCGCCTGGAAAATGGGGGGAGGTAGCCTCGCCATCAACTGCATCAGTAGCTCCTGCTGCTGAGCAAGTTGCCGACGAGTCTCGGCGTGCTGCTCCTCGGCCCGCCGTCGGTCCGGCTCGGCCCGCTGTCGGTTTGCCTCGGCCCGCTCCAACAACAACTGCCTCTGACGTCGCTCTTCTTGTAGCTCATCGTTCAGGTTTTGAATTACCTGAACGACCTCAGTCGGAAGACCAGAGGAAGACGAAGAGGAAGGGGTCTTCCCCTTTTTCGTCAGCTGCGTGCCGACGCCACCCAATCCAAATACCCTCCCTTTCTTGTTCACACCACCAACAGCCTCCATATAGATGGCATTTTCGTCAGAACAAGATAGGGTGGGAGGAACCTCCCCTTCAGGAGTGGAAGCCACCAGGTCCGCCTCCTTCTCGGCCCTCCTGGCCTGATACGCCTCCTGTAAATTCAAAAACAATGATAGGATTAGTAAGCTGATGTGTAAATTATAAGCATGTATCAGTTAAAAGTAAATACCGCTAGATCCATAGTCTTCTGGTTTACCTATGCACCGGCTTTGTTCTTCTTGGTCATTTGCATGACCTCAAACAAAGAAGGCTCCCGGTGCTCCCTCAGCTCCTGTGGTGCACAAAAAACATTGAGATTATTATTTGTAAACATGTCAGACGAATCATAATAGAAATGTTTAACATAAATATACTTACAAATCTTTTCTTGTGCTCGAGGGTTGAAATGCTACCCCCAGTGTAAACTGAGGCTGCAGCATCGGCGGCTCTGTTGGCCCTGTTCCGAGCACTCGCCTGCTGGAACGGGACACCGCCCCACTTCTGGACCATCCCGTCCTAATGGTCCTCCGGGATCCAACGAGGGCGCTCACCCTTGTCCCTCACCTTCCAAAGGGTACTCTTGATGATTTTGGAGGACTTTGTGGCAAAGACCTTCCTAATCTCATCAATTATACCCTCCGCCCACTGGTAATCACGCTGTAAAATGAAATAAGAAATCAAAATTAATAAGAGGTCTATTTTACAAATCAAGTCACAACAAATAAGCTAGGAACTTACCGAGAAGGTGTCAAACCACCTATCTTGGACAACGTTCCCAGCATCTGTCCAAGATATATATGGACCATCCCACTGGGCCTTTAATACCTTAGTAATCGCTTTGGTAGTGCGACTACTATCAACAAAGCTGTAATGACAACAATTATATCACGAGAATAACAGTGGACAATCTAGGGAGACTCCCAAAATTTCGGCAGAGTCTCCCCTGTAAATGTAACATTTCCAAGTTTAAATAGTTACCATGTTACAAACAGAAGAGTGCCCAGTACAATTCAATCTATACAAGTACTAATTAAAGTAACATCCAATAAACCAACAAGTCTTTCCACTAAAGTTTAATATAAAGTACCATACAAATAACATAAAAGTATTTGAGGTTTAGTCACTTACTCGTCTCCGGCCGGCACGGGTACCAACATGGGCAGAGGGGATGCCGGAGGTGGGGTCTCCTGATGGCCATGGTCCTCCAAGCCACCAACTCTAGGAGTCTGCTCTAGGGTGGTCAGTGGGGGTGATGGGGTGGTCTGCTGTAGTGTTGGTGATGGAGTGGTCTGCTGTGGTGGTGGTGATGGAGTGCTCTGCTGTAGTGGTGATGGAGTGGTCCGCTGTGGTGGTGATGGAGTGGTCTCCTGTCCTGGGGTGGGAGTCCCCAGCCGAGATGTCGGGGTCCTGGACCCACCCCTACTGAAGGGCAGTCGACGTCCCGTCATTTGTGGATAAAATCATGAAAAGAAAGGTTAGTCTCAGGATATATATAAACCTATGTATATATGTTTAACAACTACATACTCTGTGTCTGTTTTAGTTTCAAATTCCCCCTCAGTTTCAGTGTCACTGTGGTTATCTGTTTGAAAAAGTTCATCAGTATCCAAATCAGCCCTAGACCGTTTTGATCGAGAGACAAGGTCTTTGTCAATGTGTTCACCCCCCGTAGTGGCAAGTGTCTCATCCATTATGACTGGATCAATGTTGAACAACAAATTGGCATCGTTGAGCTCGTGTGGTGCAAGCTGATAAGCGTCATCGACCTCCTCAGAGACATTGTCAGTGATCTGACTTCGGGCCTTGGCCTTGATTACTGCATACGAGTCCCGATGTCCTCCCGGGAAGTCAGTGTAATAAACCTGCTCAGCTTGTTGGGCAAAAATAAAGGGATCAAACCCTTTATATCTACCATTCTTCTTGACCTCAACTAAGCCGTAGTTGTTGTCAACCTTTGTTCCAACACCAATTATATTGTCAAACCAATCACATTTGAATATAACAATATCTCTTCTTAGTCGTCCAGAGAATGAAACTTCAACAATCTCCGTCAGCACTCCATAAAAGTCTTCTTCCAACTATCCGGCGGTGCCTTTAACACAAACCCCGTAGTTATGGGTGCACATCCCTTTACTCTATTGAAGAATATTAAACTTGTAGCCATTTACGTAGTAAATAGGTCATTTTTTAACAGTTTTCACCGGCCCCCAAGAAAGGGCTTGGAGTAAAGAATCTTCAATATAGTTGTTAGGGTATTATATCTATGTACAACATAACAAGTAGGTCATCGTTAGATACCGGGAGTTAGAAGCAAATAGGCTTAAAAACACTTGGTATACGGGTCTTACGTGTTGCGTGAACCAACCAATGAACTTGGATGACACCTCACTATGAATTTGGTCATCGGTTAAATCATTTTGCTCAAGTTTTAGCATATCTGTATATAAGCTATTCAAAGGAGAGAAATTTAGATACTATAAAAGCTACGTTTAGAATGTAACATATAACTTCTATGACTTACTCAATAAAGGGTTCCACTTCTGGGCAATTTAGAAGAATGTACAAGTGAGCCGCCTTTCGATCTTTCTCATCAATGTAACATTTTGTGAGCTTGCCCCTCGGATAACCAGGATAGTTGAAAATCGAAGTTTGTTCATCAAACCTTGTGCGGCTGGCTACCCCAAGATTGTGGGGAATTCTACTCATTCTAGTTTCTATCTCCGTTGGAAAATAAAAAGAAGCAAAGGTTGTCATTTCTTCGACTAAGTATGCCTTACAAATTGATGCTTCAACGCAGGCTTTGTTCGACACTTTATCTTTTAAAGAGCGTAAGAATCTTCAACATCATTAACAAGTTTTAAGTTAGAAAATACTATTATAAGAAGTATTTGCAAGGAAATTAAAGAGTTCTGGCATTCACCTTTCGAATGGATACATCCAACGATACTGTACCGGGCCACCAACCAAGGCCTCGTACGGTAGATGGATAGGCAAATGCTCCATCGAGTCAAAAAAACTTGGTGGGAAAATCTGCTCCAACTTACAAATCAATACCGGGATTGTTTCTTCCATCTTCACAAGTTTCTCCATAGTCAACGAAGTAGCCGTCAACTCCTTAAAGAAGTGACCCAACTCCACCAACGGTTTCCAAATAGGCTTCGGTAAGGCATGAAACGCGTACGGGAGTAGTTGTTGCATAAACACATGGCAATCATGACTATTCATGCCAAACACCCTGCCCTCCTTCACGTCGACACATCTACTCAAGTTAGAAGCGAATCCATCAGGCAGGGTCAACCCATTCATCCAAATACACACAGCAATCTATTGTGGTCTAGTTAAAGCATATTTTGCATGGGGTTTAAACATTCTTCCACGTCCCGCATCCCTCAATTCCAACTCCTTCCTAGAACACCAAATCGGAAGGTCTAGACGACTCTTCTCGTTGTCCTTTGTTCTCCCCTTGATGTCCATAACAGTGTCAAAAATATTCATGAAAACATTACGTTTAGTGTTCATCACATCAATGTTGTGTCTTAACAACAAGTCTTTCCAATATGGCAAATCCCATAAGATGCTCTGCTTCACCCAGTGGTGTTCCTTACCATAACCCACAAACTCCTTAACACTCTTGTCCCAGATGTAGGGATACTCTTCAACCCTCTGCCAAACCCGTGCACCGGATAACCTACGGGGTAGAGGTTCAGTAACCACCTTGTTCTTCTTAAAAGCGGTTTTATTTCTCCTAAACGGGTGGTCCAATGGTAGAAACTTTCTATGACAGTTAAAGAAACTTGTTTTGCCACTAACAGGGAGTGATTCCCCCCCGGTATGTTCCATGCATACAGGGCAAGCAAGCTTCCCAGACGTTGACCATCCAGAAAGCATACCATAGGCTGGGAAGTCGTTGATAGTCCACATCAAAACAGCACGCATCATGAAATTGTTCTTCAAAGACGCATCGTATGTCATTACCCCGACATCCCATAATTGTGATAACTCTTCAACCAACGGTTGCAAAAACACGTCTATGTTCGCCTTTGGATTTTTGGGTCCTGGAACCGGTATAGATAGAAACATGACCTCCCTCTCCATACACATATCAGGAGGCAGATTGTATGGGGTCAGTATGACTGGCCAACAGGAGTAAGCTCTTCCGTATTGACCGAATGGGTTAAACCCATCAGTACATAAGCCAAGTCTTACATTGCGCGACTCGCCAGAGAAGTCCGGATATAGCTCATCCAAACACTTCCATGCTTTCCCGTTGGAAGGATGGCAAAGAAACCCCTCTTGTGTTCGGTTCAGAGCATGCCAATGCATGTGTTTTGCCGTGGACAATGAGGCATACAGGCGTTGAAGACGCGGTGTTATAGGGAAGTACCACATTTTCTTCCTGGCCGTCCGGGTTACCTTCCCTCTCCTTTTAACGGTTTTATAGCGTTCCTCATTATAATGCAGGTATTTTGTGACACTCTTATCTGTAAACTCATTTCTGAACAGCATACATCCGCCAACACAACACTCTATCTTCACACAACCCAACCCTAAGTTTGCCACTTGTTTCTTAGCATGGTACAAGTTTGCAGGCATTCTATGATTGCTAGGCATAGTGGAACCCATCAGATTGACCATCCTATTAAAACAACCTCCAGAAAGATTATAATCTGCCTTTAGGCTTAAAGTAGCTAGGGAGGCGGATAACTCAGTGTGACTGTTGCACCCGTCCCACAATGGAGTTTGAGCCGCCGCTAACAAATCATAAAATCTCTTCACCTCCGGATTAGGATCCTCCTCTACATTGTCAGAGTCTCCATGACTTGCTTGGTCACTATGTTCTAGCATACGCCCGGTGGAGGGTCCAACATGATCCATCACCATTTGTTCTATGTTGTTGTACATTGGCCTGTTTCCTCCAACCTCATAGTAAGACTGTTGAACGGTTACGCCTGATGGTCTACGCGGTAACTGCTCACCATGGTTGTACCAGCAGTGATATGTTTCCATGAACCCTTTCTCAGTTAGGTGACATATGACATCATCCGCGTATTCAAAACTCATGCATTTGCACCTTAAGCATGGACAATGAATCTTCTGAGTCACTTCAAATCTAGGCGTGCTTGCCGTAGTGAACGGAATGAACTCCAATAGCCCCATCATAAACTCCTCAGTCACTCGCCGACTGCGATCTAGTCGGTTGTACATCCATCACCGATTTTCCGGTACCTCCATTTACAATATCTAACAAGCACGATTTCTGTTACTTTACATTTTTAAAATTTTATTTCACTATCGGTTGTGAATCACTCGATCTCTTTGATGTTGCAAATTGGTGGGGCCCTATCCCATTCGGTATGAATATGCAACCATCCGTAACCCATCGATGTTGTATGTGGTCTATCTTGTGTCGTTGATGTTCATTTGAAATTTTAGCAGCATTTCGCATTGGTCCCCGAGTACACAGAGATACGTACGGTATGAAACACCACACGCAGACATACACCCTGGGGACAATACGAAACACCATAACCGAAATTTCAAATGAACATTCAACGTCTCAAATCATGACCACATACAACATTGATGGGTTATGCCCTACTGGTTACAAATTCATACCAAACTGTCCAACCGGGACAATTCAAGATCCAACACAACACGGTACATCAACCGGTTGTTTTGAAACTTGAACGGGAATCTAATGGGTACACACACGACTAAACCCTACATTTTTAAATCATGAGTGTTATTTTTTAAGTTCCCTAAAAAAGGGAGCCTGTCAAAATTTTGGCAGAGTCTCCCCTGTAAACTAGACATTTCCTAAATTTACAAACCACCTGTTACATACAGAAAACTTCCCAGTATAGATAAATAAATATACCATACGCATTGTATATGATATTCAGAGTTATGAACACCAAATCATGTTATCAGTACATAAAACCAATTCCTAATGAGCTCTGCTCTCCACTAACAAACAACATTACACATGCATAAAGAATCATGTTATCAGCACACAAAACCAATGCCTAATGAGCCCTGCTCTCCACTAACAAACAACAATCCACATGCATACACATAATGACAAAGTCAGTGTTACGGGATTACCTCGAGGAAAAAAGTGAGGGAAGAATATAAAGTTGTCGACAAACGATCACAGACCACGCATAACGTGTGCTAGTCTGCATGACAAACCAATAACTGGTTAGACAGTTACAAGTAGCAAGGAAACTAAACAAAGAGAGACATGTAAAGCAAATTATAGATTAAGTACATTGCAAGAAAACTAAACAAACAGAGACAGTCAAAGCAAATTGTAGCTAAGGTGGTAAAAATAAAGCGTTCAATTGGAAAATTGATTACTAATAACTCAATATTATATAAGGTCTATCCCATTCAATGTTAAAGGCCAAGTTCAAGTAAGAAAAATAAGAACACTCTAATGGATTCGGATAGGGGGCTTTAATGGATTCAGGATTGAAGACTGGCTCCATCGAAGATTATTTTTCTGTTATTTAGAACCTAGACTTTAGGAGGAGCTCTCAATTTTTTTCTTTTATAAACTTAGACTGGGACGTGGTTCAGGGGAGGGAGAGAAATCTGAAGAGTAGGAGAGTATGAGGGAAGAATAATCTGGTAAGATGAGAGCTACTGTATTTTTTCTTGTTCTTTTATGTGATTTGATATTTGTGATTATTTCTACCTTTTTGTAATTGAGATGCCCAAGTTCCTCCTGAATTACTTGTAAAGCTCCTCCTACAAACTAGGGTCCTACCGGGGGTGTTTAGATAGTTTGCATAATGTTTTAAGTTCAAACCTTGATACTTTCATTGTACACCAAAAAAAATATTAGAGCTCCTGACCTGGGACCTGTGGCGCTTACAAACTTGGGGATTCTATTATTTTAAATAGAGACTGCCTATAGGTTCTTGAAATTAACTTAATACAAAAATTGTTGATATCAAAAAGTGTGGGAATACATTTGCCTAATTTGGACATGCCCGGCAAGTTGACCATCCAGGATGTTAATGTAAAAATTAACTTGACGTATATCTTAAACATCTATTAAGTTTTGTAATAAAAGTCATAACTCAAATTTGTGGTGAATTAACTTGATGTATATCTTAAACATCTATGATGAATGACCATTAATATTTGTTCTAGGTCACTTTTGATCAATGATGATGAATAACCTGGTGTTCCCGGAAGATTTCTCTTCTTCTTGGGAGGGGGGTTAGGTTTAGGGTTAGGGTTAGTGTTTTGCTCCTGAGAGATGCTTCCAATGGAAGTGGATTAGGAAAAGGGGTCACCGGGCATCATTTGCATATTAGAAGAAAAAAAAGGTCAAAAAGGTGAAGGTTTGAGCTATATTAAGAAGTGAGCAGAAGCAAACAGGGAAGTTTCCAAGGTTTTTAGACAGTACAAGGAAAGAAAACAATGGTTTTGGAGTAGGAAAAGCCAAGGAAAACGAACATAAATTCTTTTGGAGGGTACCTAAAATTCTGGTTCAATTTCTTGGCTTATTCTTCAATTTGATTCCTGGATTATTTTTGTTGGGGGTAGACGCCAAAGCTAAAGTTAGTCAGAACTTTTGGAGGAGCATAATTTTTACGATTGTTAATCCTAAGTTCTTGTACAATCACTTGTATTTAAGGCATCGTTTGGTTGAAGGGAATCACCGGAATGGAACTTTTTCTCAGCTGATATTAGGGGAATTTCACCGTGGCTGTGTTGTTTGGTTTGAGGTTATTATATTAAGTGAAAGGAATAAATTTTTCCAGATCCCATAAAAATAATTTCCCACTCAGAACCATGGTATTTGAGTGGAAATTAATTTGTTTCCCTAGCTACCCTTCTGCAGAAAAAACAAAAGATTGGAGTTGTTGCCATTCATGTTCCGCAAAGAAGCAATGGAGTTCAAGCACTTGTCATTTATCTTTCAGTGGATAGTTGGAAAGCCTAAACATGTGGATAATTCATAATTCTTTTATTAGAGCCATTAGAAAGATAATTGCATATCAAATGCATATATATATACACACATTTGGATGTTACCAAGCTAACAGGCAATTGAATATCAAATGCATTAGTTAACACTACCAAATTCTAACACTACTACATCAAATGCTTTGATTATGACAAATGTGACATTCACAATTTGAGCCATATGGAATTTCAGATGTTGATATGAAAAGAGTAGGCATGTGCATTAGGGCTAGAGAGTGTGGGGGGATTCTGGTATAGGGTTTATGAGACCTTGGGCTCTTTGACCATCTTGACTGGTCTTTGTGATGTGGTTCCCCTAAGGTTCTTATTAGAGGTGGGAAAAAATAAAAAGCTAAATGTTTTACTTCTAAAGGCATGCATAAAATCTCTCCTACTGATTTTGCTTGGTTTTTGCCTACACAATGCTCTAAATCTTCAACAGCTCTACTGGATTCTTAAATTACTTCTCATATTAATCTTGTATTACCTTACTTTCAGGGGTTTCATTGTCGGAGGGGAAAAACATACCTATTCCATAATGCGTGAGTACATTTCAACTTTTATTGGATATTCCATTGGTGATCAAGATTAAAAATTCCTGATGGTGTTGTATCAAGTATGACAAGATAACATGCTTTAGGTAGCAAAAAATTGCATTTAGCATAATTTAATACCACCAACAATTTGGAAATTATAGTCTTATAATATAGTGGTAATGTTCTGCAAAAGTCAAACTCTACAAAAGTTGCATTCTCTATTACACCATGAACTCTAAATTGTTCTTTTCTTTTTTAAAAAAAAACACTAAAAAAATCCTTCACAGTCTTTTTACAATAGTTCCAGGATTTATGTGGAATGCATTTGCATCTTTGAATAGATTTAAGATTGAAACTTTTCTATAGAAACTAAAAATCAGGAATTCTGGATAATATTCAACTAAAAGGAATGGAGCTCAGTTCCTTACAACAGAGAAATTCTCAGGAGACCAGAAACCAAAAGTAGTAACTATAAACTACACCAAACTGTACTAAAAATAGTCAGTCACAAAGGAATGTAGAAATCCAATAGAATGATAAGAAAATAAAAAAAGAATAGACACCAAAGAGTAGTGTATATTCCTCTTTCTAGCTTCTGTTGATGGAAGTTTTGATTGTTGTTGATAGTGAAGGAATGTTTTTGCCACCCCTACTTTTAAGAAGAAGGAAACCAACAGCACTGCTATGTATTTTACATTCATGAGTCTCTTTCCAGTTGGAGTATAAGTGCATTATTGTATGACCATGACACAACACCTTGTATGGAAGATTATGTTATATGCACCTATATAATTAAGTTAATCTTTATCTAAAATATTTGAAGACATTGTTAAATTCTAATGCGATTTGGTTTCCCCACTGCTTGAGTGGTTGTTTCTTCTTCCTTCAATCAAAATGATAATTTATCAATTCCCGCCTTTAACTTTGGCTCTAATAACTCTCCCCCTTTTTCTTTCTGACAGTACTGCTTTTTTATTTAAATTCCTTTTTTGTAGACTCAGATTTTAGATTTGTTAATACTGACTGCCTATGGAATTGAATTCATGAGTTTACAATGATCACAAACACAATCCAGAAATAGCCTAATCATTATATGTTATTGGTACAAATTTCAAATATACTCTGGATTCACCAAAATAACCTATAAACTAGTTTGAACTTGCAGCTGTTCAAAAGAATTATAGCAGAAATGGTGCAGTGTTATACTATGCTGCATGGAATTTCAGATGTTGATATGAAAAGAGTAGGCAATATGGAACATACCTTAAAGGAGAGAGGGAGGAGCCACCACAGATGTGTTACAAGAGGGAAGAGTTGTTGGAGACAACCTTTGAGTGGAGAGAGCTTCAAACCGAGAGACGAGAGAGTGGGTGAGCCGAGGTAGTGAGGAAGATGGTGGTTCGTGAGAGAGAGAAATTGAGTGAAGGGAAGAAGGTTTAGGGCTTAGAGGAGGCAGAGAAATTGATGGAGGAGAAACTAACTGACGGACCAGCTGAACACCAGCCTTCGAGGACCACCGGACGGAAAAGGAGGGAGGGACGGAGGGAGTGGAAGGGAAGACGGAGGTAGACGGAGATTGAGGGAGAGGGAGACGGCGGGGCTGAGAGAGGAAGGGGAACTTTAGGGCAAATGACAGGGAGAGGGAAAGCTGTCGAGTTAGATTAAAACTTAGCAACGGCTTACAACCCGTCACTAACGACGTCACTAATATAATGACGAAAAAACATAGCCGTCGCTACAGTTAAAAATACTAGCGACGACCACACTCCTCCGTCACTAATCCCCAGAGTACTAACGACGGTATAACCGCACTGTCGCTAATTCCCTTAGGCCAAAAACAATAGCGACGCCTAAGTCCTCCGTCACTAATCCCCAGAATACTAGCGACGGTATTCTCCCACCTTCACTACCTTCTTAAAGTAAACTGATAGAGGGAACACCGAAAACACTAGCGACGGCCAAACTCCTCCGTCACTAATCCCCAGAGTACTAATGACGGTATAGCCCCACCGTCGCTAATTCCCTTTCTTAAAGTTAAAATAATGGAGGGAAGGCCAAAAACAATAGCGACGCCTAAGTCCTCCGTCACTATTCCCCAGAATACTAGCGACGGTATACTCACACCGTCGCTACCTTCCCCTTTTAAAGTAAACTGATGGAGGGAACACCGAAAACACTAGCGACGGCCAACTCCTCCGTCACTATTACAAAACATAGCGACGCAGTTCAATCGTCGCTAACGTTGAGGGAAATTTAGCGACGGTAAATACCATCGCTAATATTTGGCGCCAACAAAAACTATGGAGGGAAACGAAAAAAAGAGGCGCTAAAAGGATAGCGACCGTATTAGCGACGGTATTTGTAATTTTTAGCGACCGCTTCCTTTTGGGGTCGCTAAATGAGTCGCTAACATTTTTTCGGTCCCTTTTCGTATAAGAGGTCGCTAACGCGGTCGCTATTTAGCGACGGGAATCGGTGGTCGCTAAGTCGAGGTAGCTGTTTAGGGTTTTTTTAGTAGTGTGAGATAATTAATTCTTGAATTAAAGAAAATTTTTATAGTTTTAAGTATTCTTAGTTAATGATAAAAAAATATTTTCTTTTAGAAATCAGAAATTTAAATTGGTTTTCTCTAATGAAACAACTAAAGGATATTTTGTTATAGTCGAGATTTCTAAACTCAATCTAGTTAAGATTCAAAATTGGGAAAGATTATGTAAATATGTGAAGTTTTTTAAGAAAACGTTTTGAGATATTTAAGGCTTGGAAACTCAATTTTGGTGAGATCTGAATTTGAAAACTGTACTAAATTTATTTCTGTATAACAGAAGTTCAAAGAAGAACTTATGGGAATGTAGAGTTTATTGAGATGATTTTGTGAACCTTTATGGTATTTAATAATTGAGTTTCTAAAAGTCTTAACTAACTAAATATGTGAGTAGTTCATGCATCATGAATCATTAAAGAGAAATGAGATGTGATATTGCCTGGGGACGGATTATAGAAATTGAGGATACATTAGAGGAGGCTTAATTAGAGCCTTGGGATGAGAGGGTTGAAAGGGTGCTTCAGGTGACCTGGGGTCGCTCCCTAGTGTCGGGTACTTTCACAATAAAAACTTTCTCAGTCTGACTAGTCTCTAAGTGTTTCCACGCTAATTGAGCTGTTTGTATGCTATAAAGGCATTTATGTTATTATTATATGGAATTATGGAACAGTGTAAACTCCTGGTTGGCCCAGTGCAAACTAAAACTTTAAGGGCCCACATGTATAGAATGAATGAGATGGTAGTATTAAAAACATTGCATGACATTGATGTGATTGTGACATTCTATGTGGGTAATTGTGAATGAAAGTATAATTGTTATGTTATGAAAACTCTACATTCATAATTGATTATGTATATGATTGTGTTTGAAATTATTATATTAGATTGTGAAAACTCTTATGCTTATGTCTTATCTGTAAAGTATTATATTCTGTTTCTCACTCCTTCTTGTTTGAATTTCTATGTCCAAAATATATGTTATATGATATATAGCTAGCAGTTCAAGATAAAAGGATGAAATTACAAGAGGGTAAATTGGTCTCATCCTCAATCGGATAAGAGAAGAGATGTGACAAAAGTAGGATTCCAAAATCACATGGTTTGAAGATAAGGAAATGATTGGTTACAGTCGAAGTAGAGGTATTAATTTTTTATTTTTAGTTTACCTTAATACAATATTAAGTTGGATGATTGTAATTTAAGGTAAAGGTTAAACTTTAATAAACCTTATTCTTTGGATATGATATTGTAATCTTTGATCTCTTATGATTTTCTGAAAGTTCATTTTATCATTTTGAATAATTTTGAAACCTTTTACTTTTAAAATTTTAAAAAAATCAGATGTATATATGTCCTTGTATACGCAAGATAGGAAGTGATAAATATGTATATCTTTCTAAAAAATTTTAAAAGCAAGAAGAATAGATATATATATCTCGTGTATATAAGGGGGTGTTACAAACAACATCTCCACCTTCAACAGAGCGCCACTTACAGAGGCCTTCTCCATATCCACCAAGGTCTTTATGCCAGATTCCCGTAGGGTCAGCCTAACCCATGAATGATCCCAAATGATTTTTCTGCCTACATTGCATGGCCTAGGGACCAACCTTCTTTTCTAGGAGGAAGTGGACCATCTGGAGTAGGACCTGGTGACTACTAGCCTGATTTTGGCCCCAGTATATTAGAGAAAGGTGGAGCATCAGGAGAAGTTCAGGAGATAAGAGATGTTAAGTTCGAGGAGTACCTAGATAGGGTCATGAGAGGCGATTGATGCTTTCATATGGTTTACTAGTTTTATTTATTTTTGCATATTTTATTTTCAGCATTTTATAGCTTTTGTAGATAGTTATGGTATTTTCTGGTTATTACTTTGCGCTCTTTAGATTTATTTTATCACGTAGTTGATACTTATATTATATTTAGTGGTTTGTCATTTTGGATTATCATTGTTATATAACGTCTTTTTGAAATAACGCGTTAGTGATTAGTAATATATATCCTTTTGTTTGATAAAGATGGTGAAAATATTTTGATAGAATGTAAATTAGTAAGAAGTTAGGAATTTTTATAAGTAACGAGCATAGTTAGTTATGAATAAATCAGGAAAACTGATAGAGGGTAATTACTTAACTGGATTTTTTTAAAAATAATAAACACTGTGGTTGAATTTAAAAATTGATAAAGTGAGGATGTTGATATAAGTAAGAAACTTGTTTGATAATTGAACCTTGTTACTGTTTAGATAGAAGAATCAAGCCTTTAAGCTGAGTGAGTCGAGAGAACCTGTTAAACACCGAGAGAGGTATCACTGAATTATGTGCGATATTTATTGCCTGATTTTCTATCATTTTGCATCAATTAAATTAACATGGAGATGACTAAGGCAATTTTGTTAGAATTAAGAAGTCGCCAGGGCTAGATAGCCAACCTTTATATATAATTATCCCTTTTTTCCTAGCCCCTTTGAGCTGAAAATATTCATTCTTGACACCTTACTCTATGAACCTTAGAATGAATAATAAGTTCCTACCCTTTTTGCATATTAAATAGGAAAGAGCATATGTGCAAGTGAAAATAGGGTTGTTGTTTGGTTATGAAAGTTTGTTGTAAATTTAAAAGAAAAAGAAATGTCCAAAAAAATAGAAAATTTAAATTGGACATGGGAAGTAAGAGAAAAAAAATCTTGGTTGAGGAAAACTCAGTGAAAAACAAATACATGCTTGAGAATAAACAGAAATGAAGTATAGATGCTTTGTTTTTATATACAGTATGCATCTTGAATCAAATAAAAACCAATGATTTTTTCAATAACCTTGGCCCCATTACAACCCTTTTGAAGACCTTAAGATCCATGTTGTTTATTTTGATGGTAATATGACAAGACATGAAAGGCAATCTTGATTTAAGCATGATCAGTGCTATAAGTTTTAAACACTTACCAGAGAGCAGGAGAGGATTCCGTGTCTTTACAGTTTAAGGTTGCTTTGATCTAGATGTATATTGTTGTATTTTTATCTTATCTGATTTAGTTTTAAATGGCACTATGCGTTTGTATATAAAGTTAGGCTTGAAGGTTGTTCTTTTTACCCTGGTCAGTGTGATTGATTTTCAATAACTGATTATAGCTTTGTTGCTTAGGAAATTTTTGCTTTAAGGCAAACAAAACTCTAGGTTGGGGAGAGTTAAGTGTTTATTTGTGTATAAATTTCAATGTTATTTGGACAGTTACGTTAAGGATTTGTTAGATTTAAATACAAATTATTTATTAAAACGGCAAGAAATTAAAGTCATATATTCCAACCTTGGTTTTGTTAGCTTCGATAGCATTTAATCCTTATTTTATTTCTTTTATGTAGGTAAATAAGGGAATTGGAGAAAATATCAGCTAAAATGACAAAAATTCAAGCAAATTTGGAATATCTCGCTTAAGCGAGACTATATTCGCTTGAGCGAGACATTTGCTTGAGCGTGGTTTTGCTCGCTTGAGCGAGAAAGCTATATAGGCCAAAATTGTTGCATTCGCTTGAGCGAGGGACTTTTCGCTCAAGCAAAAATCAGGCAGAAACTCTAGGAATTTTACTCGATTGAGCGATCTTCAGTCCGCTCAAGCGAAAACAAAGGTAGTAACATTAGATGTGGTATCGCCTAAGCGAGACTAACTCGCTTGATCGAGACCAAAGAATCAAGTAGTTGAGTCACTAACTACAAATGGTTGTTGCTTAAGTGAGACTAAGCTTGCTTGAGCGAGGCCAACTATATTTAAAGGGACGGCTCGAGGAAATGAGGGGGGCAAAAGAAAATACAAAGAAAAGAGAAACCCTTATTTTTGGAAGACATTTGTGAAGGCCTGGAAGCTTTTCTTCTCCTTTTTCTCATATTTGATGGTTTGTAATGGCTACTATAAGTAGCTAAAGTCCTTTTTAGGATTGGATGTAGTTGATTCAAATTCTCCATACATTGGCTCTATATTGATATATATGGTAACTGTTCTATTGATTTTGGTATTTTATTCCATGTTATTTGCTTGATTCTATTGGATAAATAGTCTCTTGATTCAGTTTTCTTAAGTTGTTAGGAAATGATTTCTAAAAACCGATCTGAAAGAAGTACTCAATATGCTCCGATGTTAGGAATAACCTTTGACATATTGGACATTTTTTATAACTGAATAAAATGTTGGAAAACTTGTTAAAATGATCAAGGAATTAACATTTTAGAGGTTTTCTTAGGATTTCAGATTCAAGGGATCAAAACAAATGATCTAAGATTTGTTGCATAAAAGTTGATAGAACTAGATATCATTTATATGAAAATATCCAAGGTTAAGAAGGGTGAGGTAAATGAAATCGAATCCTAGTTTCTCTATATTTGAACTTTTCTTTATTTTAGTACTCTCTATGCTTGCCTATATTAGTTTTTATTGTTTCATATCACAATGAAAACCACTCTTTCTCCTACTCAAATTATTTGAACTGAACCATTAGAATTTCAATAATCCCCCAGTGGAACGACACTCTACTTTACTACAACTGATGTGGGTGAACTTACCACACACAATTATCATCATCGAAAAACCATTAACACTCATGACAAAGTGTAGCATCTTGACCTTAGGGAGAAGGTTCCTAGAGAGAGACTTGGCTGGGTGAGTGGTTCCATACAACAACTTATTGATTTCCAGACCAGAGACTACTTCATACTAAAAATCATCAACAAATACATTAGCAACAGAGGGGCAACCAGTGACAGTAGCAATGACGTCCTTAAAGATCTCAATGTTCTTCCCCTTTAGTTTCCCAACTATGATACTCTTCTAGAATTCCAACACAAGAGAGGGAGAGTAAGGCTCCCTGTCAACCCAGAAATTAGTCCATCCAATACCATCTATTTTAGTTATAATATCTCTTCCATCCAATTTGTGTTGCCTGGGTGGAACTATGAAGACTCCATAATATCCTTAACAGAGAGTTTGGAAGCCATGACAGATGCTCAGAGAGTGAGAAATAAAGGGTTTAGGGTTCTTGGGAAATGAAAAGATTTTAGAGGGAAGTTGCATTTGGAAGAAGAAAAGACTTATTTAAAAGGAAATCATTATCCACTAGTAAGGAGAGAGAAACACACATCTTTGGTATTAACTACTGCTATAACATCCCTAAATAACTACTAAAATTTAAATAATACAAAAATTCACTTAAATATTTAAACAATTTCACAGACATAATTACATATATCTAAAATACTTTGTTGAATAAACATTTATATGGTTATATACAAAACTGTACATTAGTTTGATTTTTGATTAGATTAATACAAAAGACAGGTTTAGATTAGTAGTAATCCTAGCAAGTTAGACACTAACTGAAGCCAAAATAGACTTCAGAACATGTGAGTAGCTAAATAGTATAACAAAAAGAACTACTCAACCATCAAGCACAACTGGAGTCACTATCAAAAAACTACCCATACATTCTAGTGGGTTAACGATGGCTACTAAGCTTCCTCTATGGTGGAGTCACTTCCAGAAGAAGCTTCCTCCATATCCTCTACATCAGCTAGCAAGGGTGGGGGTGGTTGCCCTTGGAAAGGGTCATTATCACGGAGATAAAAAATAAGTCTAGCCCGAAAAGAAAAGGTAAGGGCACCAAGAGTATCGGGCAAACCAACTATAACTTGAGACAACCTCACATTTTATGATAATTTACCAATATGGCCAACTAACAGCTCTATTGACCATAATATGCACTTAGGGCCTAGTCAGATTGGCAAGAGCTTGTTGTGAAATTACCCGACACTAGGGAGCGACCCCAAGTCTCCTAGGCCTCTCTTCACACCCTCCCATCCTAAGGTTCGCTTTTAAATCATCCCTAGTGCATTTATCGGATTTCAACCTATCTCCCAAAACATTCTTGTCTTTCACTTGTTATATGATGCATGTCACAGAGTGAATATGTTTAGACTTTTAGCACATATTTTCATTCTTGTTTACAAAATTTATCAAAATTTTGGCACAGTTTCCTCTGTAAATTAAATATTTCTAAAATTTTTTCTATAACCTGTTACACTTAGAAAATTTCCAGACAACATAATACAACCATATTAAATATGTATCTTTGATTCATACATCAAACTTTACACAGTCTAACAAATCACTACTAAAAAACCACAAATAACTACTTAGAATTAGCAACCACAACATTGTCGCTAATTAGCGACCGAGTTAGCGACCACCATATGAAAAGGGACCAAATTAGTGACCACCTTAGCGACCAATGAAATTCCATCACTCAAAGGTGCAACAGTCCGTCACTAACTCCATCGCTAAAACTACATCGTCGCTAGTTCGGTTGCAATCCTTCACTTCCCTCCATTTTTGTTTCCCTCCAAGGGTTTTAATTGGCGCGTAAATGTAGCGACTGTTCTTTGCCATTGCTAAACGCAGAAAAATCTAGCAACGGGCTGTACAACCGTTGCTATATTTCCCTCCAATTTTTTTATGAACTAACGGTAGCGACGGTTGATGCACTCCGTCGTTACGTTTAGCTTCCCTCCAAAAAAAAAATCCCTCTATAAATTTTGTGCATTCAATATAGTGAGGGAGATTCTCAGTCATCACTGATGGAACGTTAGCAATGGTAATTGTGTTGGTCACTAAGCCCTTTCTTGTTCCAGGTAGCGACAGGTATCCGGCCATCTCTAGGTTTGGATACTTCAAAATATAGCGACGGGCTCTCTCAAGTCGCTAAATGTTTATAATAAGGATGGATGTTTGGTCACTAAATGTTTATTATAGTGACGGATATAGAAGACCGTGGCTAGTTTATCCACGTGTTCATGTTTTATTGAATTTAGTCACGGTGTTGGCGACGGGTTTTTTACCGTCGCTAAATGTTATAACTTACTCGTCCTTAACCTTCCCCTTTTTCAGTTTTCGATGAACCCTAACCTCTCTTTGTCTCTCCACCCTGGTGCCCTCCTCTACCCTCTGTCTTTCTCACCATGCCTTCCCTTGCTCAAGTGCTAACATAACTAACCCAGATTGCCCTTCTCTCTGCCTTAGTTCCCTCCCCTACCTTCTGTCTTCCTCACCGTGCCCTTCCCTACCCAACATTTCCCTCCTTCTCTGGAGAAGCTTTTCTTCCCCTCCTGAGACAGCCTCTGGGGTGACTTCCATGAAGTAGGCTTTCCCTCTGAAAAAGTAGGCTTTCCCTCTGACAAAGCAGGCTTTCCTACTCTATCTGGGACAAGACAACTCACTCCCTCGACTCACACAAGTAAGTGTCTCACGCTTACTCTATTTTCTTTTATTTTTGTATGTTAAGGCCTTTGTTAAATAGTAACTGATTAGGTGTTTAATAGTAAGTCTCTCTCTCTCTCGTCTCCAGGGTTTCCCTCACCAGCGGTGAACCAACGATTGTCCCTCGTCTCTGTCATCTCTCACTCCCTCAGTAGCTAGGTAAGTGTTATCTATGGTTTGTGTTGTATTACGTCCTTCTGGCTAGATATCTTCCCTTTGATGAACTTGATCTGTGTGTATTGAACTGTACAAAGAAATGAGTTATTCAAATATTCAGTTGTGGCATGTTATGATGTTATTATTATTTTTCATTTGGATATCGAAGCAAAATATTTTTTGTTTCTTTCACTGGCAGTTGTTGATAAGCAGTGTTCACTTCTTTATTGTGAGTTTTACAATAATTTTAATATATAAAATGGATGAAAAATTGTAATCAGAAGTGGTTTAAAAGTTCAGTACCCATAACATGCCCCCTCCCTCCTAGAAGAGCCTTTTAGGCTTGAACTACATAACCCAGTTTGTACTAAGGTCTGAAATTTAATTTAATTACAATGAGTGAGAGTGGAAAACGAGGCAGCTACATCACTCTATTTAATACAAACCAAAATAGGAACCTCTCAAAATAAGAAACATAGCACAAGTCAAGGTTAGATGATAAGAGGCTTAGTTAATTTGTGGACAGAATCAATGAAGAAACGATATTGGGCATATATATTTTTTGGTTTGGAAATTCTGCATTATCCTCAACATATCATACATGTAGCTCAACTCACCAGCTCATTATCTTGCAAATGTGCTAGTAAACAATCATTATATCCTGTAGTTAGAATAACATGTGACCCCAGTCATCCAAAATTAAATATAAGCAACAATTATTGTAAGGTCTCTTGTTATTTTGAATTAATGTCAATTGTTAATTCGATTGGAAATTACAATGCATTTCAAAAATTATTGATAGGATTCATAAAATTATTTTATAATTTTTATAAATAAGTTTGGTTTTGTTAAACTTACCCATGGATTTGATCAAAACTTATCTTTAAATTGGTTAGAACCTATCTTTAAATAACCAAGTTGTACTTATACTTAGTTAGTTTTTTTCTCACTTTTTTTATCATTTGATAATTTTTTCAAGCCTTGTTCCATACAAATTTATCTATTTTTACTAATTACAAATCTAGATCTAACATAACAGGAGTCGTTAAATACTGAGACATCACCCTAACAAAATAAATCCTTAAAAACATTGTTATCCACGGGAACTCTTCAAGATTTCCGACAAAATATACATTAATAAGTAATAGTTTTATTCTATGTTAAGAATTATGAGCATTGAGAGGAATAACACTGCTGTGACCGAACAACAAAGAATAATGAGAGGTGAGATGGCGAATGCTTTGAATTTTGGCCCGCCTTCAAGGGGATGACTGTTTCATTTTTATAATTCTTCAACCATTCATTTTTTCTTGACAAATCTGATATTTCAAAATTAAAATTCACTTTTACAGATTTGCATTATGAATTTATGATAATTATTAATTTTCAATTGATTTTTTTTAACCATAAATATCCTTTTTTCTAATTCTAAAACAATCCTGATTCAGAGACAATTCTATTCGAGGTTTAATTCAATTATGGTTTGAGTGTACTCTGTGAGAAATGACAATTCAATTCTTCCATCTAGATTTCCAGTTACAATCAGTAGTGATCTCATAAAGGGGTCACATGTGACATGTGATTGAAGTTTTATAATATCATATATAATAGAAAAGAGTGATCTCACTGTGCTGGAATTCTCTTCACAACATCTTTTGGACCTAAAGCTGATGTAGTGGATTTTATTTATATGTGACATTAAAAAATAGTCATAAAACTTTTTTTTTCTCATTATGCTCTTTCTCAAGCTTAATTAGCTTCTATCACAGACTTATTGTTAAACATTAAGCTTAATTACGTGATTCTTTTCCTTAATCCTTATGCAGAAAGATGAAGGGCTACATCATTTTTTTCCTTTAAAATATCTTCTTACAAATTGCTTTTTCTATTCCTTTCTTCTATGTGAGTTATCTTTGTGGTATCAGATTGATGAGAAAGTTCAAAGGGAGATAATTAATCACCGATCTTTAAGACATCCAAATATTATCAGGTTCAAAGAGGTAAGATTTTGTTATACAGATTTGGACGTATTGTAGTTTCTTTATAGTTGCAGTGGGTTCTTTTTGTTCTCAAATGCTCACTGCTTGAAAACCAGCTTCAGAATAGAAAGAAAAATAGAATATTGAGAAGTTCATTAGATGTTACCGACTCACATAAATTAAAATATTATAAAAATTAAAATATCAGATTTAACCTGCTAAGAACAAAAGTAAAACCACCATAAATTTTAAAAAAGTTAAATATAACTTTGGCTTAACAATCCTCAATAATGATTTTTGTAATTTATTCTTATCACGTTATACTAATTTTTTCTATTCCAACAATTGAAGAAAAATAACATATTTAACTCTAATATATATATATATATATATATATATATATATATATGTATATATTAGCCTATATTAAGAGATGGAGTGATGAACGACCACATGATTTTATATTCTGTTTTTTAGTTTATAAAAAAATATAAAATTTGTGGTTTGAATTTAATGCCTCTAAATAAACTATCTAACTAGATTAATAAATTTATGTTCACTCTCTTAAACACTTTTGTCAAGAGAGAAGTTGTATATACTTCATTCATGCATGTTCTTGTTGTTGGGGTATTAAGTTTTAGTAAGTATAATTCGAATAAAGGAAAATAGAGACAGTTGATGGTTGTGGGTATCATGGAAATTCTAGATTATTTTTATTTGTTTCTGTTTGGACATGTTAATCTTAGCCATAGATTTTACATTAGAATGTGAATTGATTTTTGGTGTAAAACAAGTAGGTCATAAGTATCTCATGTGGTTTTGGCAATTTGTGACTGGAGTTGCCTTATATAGAAAAACTAAACAAATCAGTAACTGACAGTCAATTAATTAGTTCCTAATGTTAATGACTGGTAGCTGAAAACTTAATACAGAAAACATAACAAATCTCTACACTATGCTTTTTATTTTGTCCAAAGTTTAATATCATTTTCATTCACCGTAATACCTTTAAAGTATGGTATGACAGCATCATAATACTTCAGAAATTGTTTCTATTAGGAATTTCTTTTGTAACATGGGTCCCTTGTTTATAAAATGCATGAATTAAATTGACATCATAATTCATGAAATAGAGATTTTACTGAATTATGATAAAAGGTTGTTCAGTAAGGAATTGGGAATCACAATCTTAGGGTTTTTAGTTCTTAACCAAAATTAAGTATTTCCTTATTTTTTAGTTAAAGTTATAAGGGAATCAAGTCATCCCTCACTTTTATTATTGATTTGAATATCTTACTACCATTTTCATTGCTTAAATTCAATATACAGCTTCTGCTTTCTCCCTTACTCCTTGCACTCACTCTTATCTAACTCTTAGCAGCAAGGTATATCTCTTATCTCAGTCCTTCTCTCGAATGCGTATTTTGTTTGTTGGGGTATTAAATATGGGTATGATGGTTAATGGTTGTGGGTATCATGGAAATTCTACAGCTACAACATTAATGTAAGCATGACTTATTTCTTTCATAACATTAGAACCCTAGTATGTACTGTAGAGATTAGAAATAGGTCTAAACAAATTGGAGATTGAATGCCTTTAATGAAGAATGAGCAAGCCCTTAAATAGGCATAAAAATAGAAAGATAAGGCTAACTTAGAGATAACTATGGTTAGAGATAATGAAAATAGATAAACTCCTAAACAACCTTAAAATAGAATCCTAAAGATAGGATAACATAACAAACTCAACAAATCCTCCCTTAAAGTATATCTACTTATCATGCACTTTGTTTAATTCTTAAACTTCACACATTCTATGAGGAGAGTCAAACTTTAAATGTGTCACACCCCTTTTGACTTTTGATATATTCCATGAATCACGAGAAAGCTAGAGTAGTTTAGGCTTTGGAGTAGTTGAATATAGCTTGGTAATTAGCAGCGTGAACTGTTTGACACAGAATACCAACCCTTAATACATTTTCTAACTAAACTTGCGGATATTTGTTGGCTTGGTCAAGATTAATAGGTGACCAAAATCTGCATTTTCAAAACTCACCAAGCCAGTGGCATTTATTAATTCCCCTATTCCATTTATCTATTTAAGTGTCAATTAATTCCCTGTCTCTCTACCAAGCTAATTTTCTGAAGATACAATTTCTTCAGCCAGGCTTTTTCTTCTCATTCTTGATCATAACCTTCATCCTAGATCAAATTTCAACATCTTGCTATGCTGATGATGTGCATTATCAGACATGCAGTTCTTCATTTCATTGTGCCAATCTTAAAAGCCTGAGTTATCCATTCTGGGGTTCAACTAGACTTGAATACTGTGGCCACCCTGCCTTTAAGCTAGATTGCACAGGAAAAGTAGTAACTTTTACCATTATGTCACAGACTTATCAACTTCTTGAAGTCAGTGACTCTAGTCCTACACTCAAAGTTGCAAGAAATGAGTACTATAATAACACGTGTCCCACTATCCTCAAGACCACCACTATAGGTCTAAACAAATAGGAGCTACTGATGCAGTTGATGGCGAGGCTACCTCCCCCTACTTCATCGTTGTCGCCACCACCACCACAGGATCCCCCACCACCATGATTACTTTTTTATACTTTTTTATGTATGGACATTGTATATTTGATTTATACTTTATATCAGATTCTATTTAGTATTTCTTTTATGTCAACCTCTATTTATTATTTTATTATGTCAATCCATATTCGATATTTGTAATTAAATTCAAAGAAAAATGTCTTATTGTGATTATCAATAATAATTAAATCTATTTGATAATTGAATTTAAACTTTTATTATGAATATTAATATCAATTTAATATATCAAATTAAAAATATTCAAAAATAAATAAAATAAAAAACAAATAAAAATATTAGTGAAGGCCAGGAGTCGTCGCTGAAACTTCACATGTAGCGACCGCCGGCTGTCGTCACTATATTTTCATTTTAGCGACGGTTTGATCTGCGTCGCTGAGTACATGCATTTAGCGACAGTAACATATGGTCGTTGAATACATAGTTTTAACGACGGCTTCCTGTGGTCGCTGAATACATACTCTTAGCGACGCCTGCCTGTGGTTGCTACTTTACAGGTTTAGCGACGGCGTCACGTGGTCGTTGTGGGGCACCCGTAGTGACGGCATGCTTCACCAACATAAGGACCAATTTTGTGACGGAATTACGCCGTCGACACATTAGCGACAGTATACTTTTGAGTATGGGTATAGCGATGGTGATGCGTCCGTCATAAATGTCGTCGCTAATAGTGTTAGCGACCCAGGAGAATTTGTTAGCGACCGTATTTGGCCGTCGCTAATAAGTTTTTTTTTTAGTAGTGAATATAAATTCTCATATAAAAATATGCAAGTAACAAAGTATGACATATAAATAAAAATTGTAAATAAGTAAAGACATAAAAATAATAGCTGAAATAAATATTGAGAGGGTTAGGGAGTCCCTTCTATTATTCATGTCTTATATTTAGTAAATTCCTATCTCACCCTCCCGTTACCTGAGAAACTTGCTTTTTCCAAGAAAATCTTCTGAAGGTAACCTAAACACATAGGTTCTTATTGTTAATGTTCAATTCATCTTATTTTATTATACTTTTATTTTATTTGACACTTAACATATTGATATTAAAAATGATAAAATTTTTGATAATTAGATAATTATTATAATAACACACTAATATCAAAAATGGCATTGTCATAAAATTTAAAAGTGTATAATGTAACATCCTGGTTTAGATTTAATTACCGATTAAGATTAATGGTTAATTCAGATTAATTGCCAATTAAGCTAATGGCTGAATAATAATAATAATGCCAGGAAAATGACGCATGTGCCCTCTTGGTGGTATAAAGGGCTTCGGTCCTCTCTCTCACTCATTTTTTTCAAGCTGTTGGGAAAAGACGGAGAGAGTGAGCACTTCTTCCCTTCGTGCATGCATCCAGCTTTCTCCTTCTGCTGTCCTTCGTCTCCTCTTCCTTCTTCTTCTTCCACTCGAACGATGAGTAGAACCTCGAGTGGGAAGTAAGGACAATGTTGTGCCTCAGAGGCTTGGAACTCCCCACTGTTCTTGCATGTAGAGCGTGGATGTTATGAAGGCAAAGCTATTCGAGAGTATGAGTGGCTCAGAGTTCCTCCAAAGCTGAGTGCTATGGTGGATGACTGAATCAGGTCATTTTGTTGAGAACGAGTGACCAAAGGGCGATCAGTCGGTGCTGTAAGCTCGAGGAGCTTCTGGAATCTTCATTCCAGGTAGGGGGGCTGATTTACATCTCAAATGCATGGTTTATGGACGGGTTCCGGGTGAAATTTCTTTACTGTGTTGTGTTATACTTGAAATGTGTTGATTGATGTGTTGTGGTTGAGTAACAGTTTATGAAACGCCCGGATTTGTGATAGCTGTGATCTGTGTAGTGTTGTGGAGATTTCGTCCATGAATGCATGTTCACTTGCATGTGATGTATGTGGATATTATTGTGAATGCCGAGTGCATGTGTTGTGAACCAGTGTGAATACCAAATGCATGTGGTGTAAAAATGCTGTGGTGATTCTGTTTGTGATTTTATATGAATTAGCATGAGATGCTTGTCATTGTAAATGTGAATGCCGAGTGCATAAGATGGGGACTGATATGCTGATTTCCATTTGAGATTTAATATGAATTACATGAGATGTATATTGATGTTAATAAGGAAACCGAGTGTATATGGTATGAGTCTACTGTAACGAATGCAATTTGTGTTGTGTATGGAATTGCATGAGATGCACTATTGAAAATGCTGAGAGCATTTAGCGTTGGACGCTTGATGATTATAACCATATGCATCTGATTCACCATTGAAATGCCGAATGTATACAGCGTGGGACGCTTCATATAGAAATGGTAATCAAATGAATATGTATGAGATACAAAGAAAGACCTTTGGTTGGACTCAAGGCAATGCCGAGTGCATATAGCGTGGGACACTTGAGGAATAAGACCATATGCATATGATTTGCCATTGAAAATGCTGAGAGCATGTAGTGTGGGATGCTTAATATAGAGACGACAATCAGATGAATATGTATGAGATATAATAAAAGACCTTGGGTTGGACTCAAGGCAAGCCTACCGAGTTGGACTCGGGGCTACCCGTAACACTTCCGTTGTCGCTTGGAGTGACTGTGTTACATGAGAGGGCAAACGGTTTGGTACCAGTAAAACGGCCGGATCAGCTTGGAGCTGAATAAAAGGCTTGGAGCCTATGTTGCAACAATAAAAATTAATAATGAATAATCGGATCCGACTGAAATAATGTGTGCACACTTATAACTATGGTTGAGCTCAATGTGATTTGTATATGTGTGAATGTTATTGAGAATAACATGATTAATATAGTCTTGAATGACTGAAGTGAATTCCGACTGGATGAATGTATATGTATTGATACTGTGCTGAGTGCAACGTGATGGTATGGATGTGAATATATGTCATTGAGAGTAATGTGAATTATATAGCCTTGTATGAATTGAATAATTTCAATCGGATGATATAGTGTGAATATTCCTATTGAATGGCAGTGTATGTTATTGTTGATTGAGATATGTAATTGAATAATTGAGAATCTAAGGATTAATCCGAGTCAGTAACTATCATTTAATATGTAAATTCTCACCCCTACTGTGGCTATATTTTAGTATATGTAGGTCAGAATGGCGAATGACGAGAAGGCCTCAAACCCGAGTGACGGGTATCTATGCTGTTGTAGTGTACATAGTGTACAGATTGTATATAGTCGATATAGCCTTGGCCGGCTCTCATGTAGTCCGTTATCTAAACGTATTTCTTTATATGGATTAACTATCAGAGTTGTGAACAAGTATACACATATATATATATTTTATGTTGATATGATGTTGTTTGTATAGACTGAGAAGTGGTGACGAAAGAATAATGCTAATTTAATAAGTTCCAAATGGGATATTGTTGAGAGAGCTGTTTCCGAGTGAGGCCATAGCGAGTGGGCCTTTTTCCGAGTAGTGAAGGCTCAAAATGGTTCTGAGAGAAATGTGTTCGAAGGGACTTCTTCCGGAGGAAGAATAGTCATGATGCCGAGTGGAAAGTAACTGGGAGAACCTTTTCCGAGGGAAACAAGGTTTAACACTCCTGAGTGAGAATTGACCAAGGGGAAATTCTTCCGAGGGAAGAACGGTCAAAATGGTTCTGAGTGAAACCCATCCTTGTAAACCTATTCCGAGGGGATAAGGTTCAGATATTGCCGAGCAGAACTTAACTTGGTGAAGTTTACCGAGTGAAGAGAAGTTAGAGTAATTCCAAGTGGAATTTGATTAAGGAGATCATTTTTGAGGGATGGAAGGTCAAGGCATTTGCCGAGTGGAACCTAGTTGATGGAACTCTTCCGAGTGAGACATACTATATAGACTCCGAGTAAATGAGGTTCTAAAATCTTTAATGAGACTTGACCTGGTAAAGTGTTCTCTGAGTGAGGAAGATTAAAATATGCCGAGTGAAGGATGTGTAATACGCTTCCGAGTGAGTTGTGATTGAAATACACCGAGTGGTATTGGACTGGGGAAAATACTTCCGTGTGAGGGAAAGCATATAGATTCCGAGTGGAATAACCGAGGGAATCATTTCCCGAGTAGAGATTAAGACGCTTCCGAATGAAGCATGTTTGTGACCTTCTTGAATAAAAATAAGGATCTGGCTAAGAGTTTACCGGGTGAAGCATGACCCGAAGGGGACCGTTCCCGAGTGAACGTGGTTCCGATTCCGAGTGACGGAATTCCCGAGTGAATGGACTCGCTTCAGCGAATAAGGAATCGCTCCAGCGAGTAGATGCTTGCTTAAGCGACTTCTGCTGCCTTACGTTAAACCGAAGCTGGGTCTTGCCAGTGAGTGGCATTCTGACCCGGTCTTCTCTTTCTCTGGTCGGTTTTCTGCTCCCTTGACTTCAGTTTGTTTTATTTTATCCTGACTCCTATTCTGAATTGCTTTGTGAACTGTTCTGAATTTTGGAAAAAAAATTTTCCCTAGTCTCGGGTTTTCTTCTATTTTAGTCGGGTTGTTTCATTTTGGTATTAGAGCGGACTTAAACGGTCCAAGGCCAAGGTATGCTTACTATGAGTAGGCGGTTGTGTGCAATATGACCGGTTGTCATAATTACTTGTGTTATCCTGATAGATTTGATACATGCCTAAGCATGATTTGTGGGCTACATGCCTACGAGCCTTTATGTAAGGACAGTGGTGAAAGGTACTATCATTGGTACATTGTTTTGGGGGTAGAAGATTTGTTACTACCCTGGTCCGATTATTTATGAAATGCTTAGAGGTTATTCTAAGCCTGGGTTGGTTAGAAAGAGATAAAAGCGAAGGATGCTGAGACCTTCATATATATTAAAGCTGAATTAGTTGGTTCGGTCTCTTGTATAAGTCATGCTAGTGGCTTATAGTCGAGGCATGCTTGTTGAAGGAAATGGGACTCACATGTTTGAGTTGGTTAAATGAATAATATTGAAGGAATCCCCTAGTGTGATGTTTTCAAATTCAAATGATCGGTTGTGCTATTTGTAAGGGATGAGTTTTATATCCTTTGGCACAAGAACCCTATATGATATGATATAAGTGATTTGTTACAGTTCCCTAGATTGGGAATTTGAGTATGTGATAATTGAATAAATATGGAATCGGATACATGTTAGATTGGGGTAGTGTCTCGGTCTTTGGTGTGTGAAAACCGAGTGAATGATTGATTGGATATTAGGCCACTAGGTATGGTGACCCCGTTGGTTTGGCATGATCTTGTATGATCGGATGTTGTGGTAATGTTCCACAACGGGCTCTAGGTAACCCTTAAACTTACTAAGTCTAGTGATTGATCGGATCTTGTAAATGGTCTAGGCTCGGTGATGATTGGATGTTGTGGGAGTGCCCCAACGATGGATACTAGGTGACCCCTGGGATTTCTGAGTCAGATAATCTATTAAACCTTATGGATAGTTGAGCCCAGTAGAGTAATTGTGTAATGAATCATTGAGGCTTGAACCGTCATAAGATGAAATTCGAATAATGAATGTGATACCGGATAGATAGTGAATGGTAATGTCGAATTCCGGGTACGCTCTGGTATTGAGTATGGTGATGATAGAAACAATATGATGATGATGATTGTACGTCCAATTAGTGGACTGTGCTGATGATTAGTGAAAAGGTTCACCGATGCAGAAACCTATTATGTGATTGAAAATCGTGTTGTAACCTTGAGTTGTATACCTAGGTGAGTTTAGTGAACCATCTAGGCTTAAGTTGATTGATGGCCGGTGATGAGTGATGAAATGAGAGATTATTAGACTGTTGGGCCATGGTTTCGTAATAACTAAGATCTAAAGAAGAGATATTTACTCGGTGAGGGCTGAAAGCCAATCGTTGATTATACCTTTTATGGTAATGGTAACTGATATTCGATGATTGTTATTACGTGATGTACCCTAGACGATGCATAATGACGAGATTGATGTAAGTGTGTCGGTTATAAAATTGTGTGAATTGCCACTAATTTTCATATGGGTCTATATTATTCGAGTAAGTGTGATAGATGTGAGTAATAAGAATATAATGTATTTTGTTCCGATATAACTCTACATGTGACGTCCATAAAATTTTTCCCGAATAAATTTTTCGCATTTAAAGAATCATTTTGAAACTCGTAATTTAAATTTTGAAGTCACGTAAAAGTTGATAAATGCGGAATATCATGCCTACTAGTCATGATTAATTAAATCATAAAACATTTATATAGCGGAAAACGATAGAAAAGATTACAGTACATGGTACATAATATTATTACAACCCATTAGAATTTAAATGACACCAAAGTCCAAGCAATAAATCATAAAAGCTTCATTAATGGCATCACTCATCATTCTGTGTAGCATGCACTGTAAAAATTAATGTAAGAGTGAGACAGAATATAGAATAAATATAAAATAAGTAAGATTGCACAAACACAATCAACAAACCATAATGATATGATGAATATGCTAAACAAGTTCATTTATATTTAATAAATCTTTAACTTAGTCAAATGATGTCATGCTGGATCCATTTTGGTTTGGTGGGAATACTGCAGTCAAAAGTCTCATAGAGACACCAGTAGGAATTTTCATAACCATGAATCCCTACAGCTTCATGGCTCCTGCAAAAATAGGGCTTTAACTCATCATAGAGTAACCCCCCACCAGGGTAGGCAATCATGGAACCCCTAAATTCCATGGTGCGTCCAAATGCTTATGATGCATGAATGCCTTTAATTCTCTTATCGATTTAACATACCATGATATTAATATTTTCATAATCACTTGGAAAACCACAAGTCCTCAAAGGAAACATCACATATAATAATTTTCAGAATCATGGATTTACTCTTTCAACAACATATCTCAATAAACCACAAGGCATTCATGTATACATTAATTTAGTCATTCATAATTATTCATGACAAAAATATATATACCGTATGTCATGTATAGGACACTCAATAACATCCATAATAATCAATAATCCCTCAATAATTCAATA
This sequence comes from Clitoria ternatea, assembly GCA_037962975.1. Lineage (NCBI taxonomy): Eukaryota > Viridiplantae > Streptophyta > Magnoliopsida > Fabales > Fabaceae > Clitoria > Clitoria ternatea. The sequence continues at coordinate 56,463,764 of CM075671.1, forward strand.
ATAGATCATTACTCATATGAAAATATCATTTTCATCCATAATAACCAATATAGGTAAGTTTCAGCATTTCACAACAGCAACATACATTAGTGAAACAACCATAACGTGAGCAAATCAAATCCTTTTTAAGTAATTCGACTTTTTGTAGTTCCATAACAAAATTATCTACAACTTTCATGAATACCATAATTTCAAATTCTAAACAGAAACATCACATAATCACAGTATACTAAACCATCTCAAAGAAAGTAGCAAAACGTACATATGTTGGTATTTTCAACGTTTCTGGAGCTACAAAAATAATTTTGGCATAAGAACAATTCTACATTACTTGTAACACAAATATCTAAAACTTTTATGAAGACACTAAACACTAATTCTCATCACAAAATTCCCAGTTTTAAAAATACAATTCATAATTTATGTCAGTAGATTTTTCAGCATGAACATACTTTGGTATTTTAGGCATCACTAGAGCTACAAATATCATTTTAACTTGAAACCACTTTCTATAGATCCATAACATAAATATCTACAACTTTTGTGAAGACATCAAAGTCTAAATATGTATGTATAATTCCCAGAATATTAATATATACACAAAATATAAGATATATATTCCAAACAGACATGCTGTAGTATTTTGGCTATAACTCATGCTATACATATCCAAATCAGTCGGTTCAAGTCTCAAAATTCACATAACACAAAGATCTACAACTTTGATGCAGAAGTCAGAATCAAATTCACATGTTTTGAGCTTCAAAATTGAGCAACAAGTTACAAAAATAATTCTAGAATCCTAGAACAGCATACAATTCTACCCATTCCATAATTATTCACAACCCTATCCCCTCTTACCTTGATAAAGGGTCTTAGATTGGTTGAAAAACGTTTTCTTCTTACTGTCCTAGCTTCGAAGCAGAGTGACTTGTACGTAGAGAAGGAAATAAGAAAGAGAGACTTTTACTAATTTTTGTTGTTCTGAGAATTCAGACTTGGAAACGTGTGGTATTGATTTAATAATGTACAAGACAAGTGGGGGACAAACTTTCTCGTGACTGGAGGTTAGGTGCATCAATTATGAAAATAATAGAGGTTTTAGATAAGAAGTGAGCTGTATTTTGGCCATTACCGCCGCCTACCTACTGGAGTTTTGTTTGATTGAAGTAAATATATTAAAATATGTACAAAACGACATGATTGGTGTAAAAGATTAATTCTGATGCTGGTTCAGTATTTTGGGAATAATTGCTGACTGGAACTTTATCGTCAGTATATTTGCCGACTGGAACTCCACCGGTCAGTATATTTGCCGACTGGAGCTCTACCGGTCAGATTCTAACAGGTATGAAGCAGGTCAATTGTTAGGATCGTGCCCGGCCTTGGAAACCATCCATTCTCCCAGTCCTTATGGTTCGGCATTTCTGTTTCCGAGAAGTCTCAGCAGTCTCTTTCCGTTCAGTATAGCTTCACCCAGGAGGGAATTCACTCGGAAGTGTTTCCGCCTAAAACACTCGGTCAGCTTTTCCTTCCTCAGAATGAATCACTCGGAAATGTCTCACCCAGACTCATCCAGAATTATCTCACTCGAATTTATATATATCTGCCTGAAATGTTTTTTCAAACCCATTTTTCCTTTCAGAATGAATCCACTCGGATATTTCCCTGACTGAATTTCTTCACTTGGAAATATTTCTCACTCGAAGTTATAGTCTCTGTCCAGATGTACTCTCACTGGAAATGATTCACTCGGTAACCTCAATCGGTGACATGTCACACGGGAATCGGAAAGGTATCACTTGGTGTTATCTCACTCAGTGCCATCCTACACGGAAGTGCTGCACTCGGAAAGTTACACTCAACTCTGAACTAACCCACTCGGAAATTCACTACTCGGACACATCTTGGTCCGAGAAGTACTCATTCGGAATCAGCTTTTCTTCGGTTGGTAGTACTTCTCTCGGAAACGTTTCACTCGGATATGTTTCATTCGGGAATGAGGCACTCGAAGGCGTTTGACTCGGAAACGAGTCATTCGAAGACGTTTGACTCGAAAACGAGTCATTCGGAAACGTTTGACTCAGAAATGAGTCACTCAAAGACATTTGACTCAGAAACGAGTCATTCGAAGACATTTGACTCAGAAATGAGTCACTCGAAGACATTTGACTCGGAAACGAGTCATTCGAAGACAAGTCACTCAGACCTTTCACCTAGAAGTGGTCCTCTCGGACATACTTCACTTAGAATGTCTTCGAGGCCAGGACTCCACTCGGAAGTGGTTCTCTCGGTCATGACTCACTCAGAAGACATAACTTTCAATTAGAATTTTAACATTCACTCAAAATTTCTCTCGGTCATAACCTTCACTCGGAAATAGATCTTTTATTCACTCGAAAAGTCTTATTTTTGACCTGATTCACTCGGGATTTCTTGCTCACTAATATTTTACTCGGTAATGACCCAATCAGAGCGCTACCAGAGGTTAATACTAAAGAAAGCTACTTGAACAAATCAAAAGAAGCTTCAATTTATAGCCAAACTTACGTAGAAAGTTAATATAACTGGATAATATCATTAATGATCTAGATTAAAGATGATTATACATGAGATTGAAATTTTTAGGGTGTTACAATTCTCCCACCCTAATAAAAATTTCATCCTCGAAATTTAATATAACGTATTCCTCAGTGGAACAATTCTGTGTATTGCGTCCTCATAGCATCTTCACACTCCCAAGTTAAAATTATATCATTTCCTTGTTTCCATGCAACCTTCACTAATGGTACATCCTTGTTTCTCAGGAATTTAATCGACCTTTCTATAATCTATGTGGGTTCTGTAGGGATGGTCAAATTTTCTCTGACTTCAATATCATCAGTAGCAATCATATGAGTGGGATCTGGTACATACTTCCTCAATTGTGATACATGGAACACATTGTGAAAATTTGCAAGGTGAGGAGGAAGTGCAATCTGATAAGCCACTGGGCCTATCCTCTTTAGAATTTCATATGGTCCAATGAACCTTGGGCTCAACTTTTTACTCTTCAATGCTTGACCAATCCCCTTGTGAGGTGAAACCTTCAAAAATACATGATCACCAACTTGAAATTCAAGTGGTTTCCTTCTTTTATTGTAATAGTGCTTTTGTCTATCTTGGGATGCCTTCATCTTCTCTCTGATTATTTTTATTTGTTCAGTAGTCTGTTGCACAATTTCAGGTCCTAACGCCAAACTTTCACTAGTTTCTAACCAACAAAGGGGCGTTCGACACTTTCTACCACATAATACTTCAAATGGAGCCATACCAATACTGCTATGGTAACTATTGTTATACGTGAATTCAATCAGTGGAAGAAACTGCTCCCAACTACCACCATGCTCAAGCACACAAGATCGCAGTAAGTCTTCCAAACTTTGTATGGTACGTTCTGACTGTCCATCTATTTGAGGATGATAAGCTGAGCTTAATCGGAGTCTTGATCCTAACTCCTGATGCAAGCTTCCCCAGAATCGGGAAGTGAACGTTGGATCTCTATCTGACACAATACTGGAGGGTACACCATGAAGTCTCACGATCTCTTTCACGTATAATTGTGCCAACTTTTATAGAGAATTCTTTATATTCATTGGGAGGAAGTGAGCAGACTTTGTCAATCTGTCTACAATAACCTAGATTGCATCATTTCCGGAATGTGTTCTTGGCAATCCTGACACAAAGTCAACTAAAATATCATGTTATTTCCAGACAGGAATTTTCAATGGTTGTAGTTCACCAGATGGCTTCTGGTATTCCACCTTGGCTTTTTGACATACCAGACATGAAGACACATATTCAGCTATTTCTATCTTCATCCTTGGCCACCAAAAGCTTTTCTTCAGGTCTTGATACATCTTAGTTGATCCAGGATGAATACTCAATATACTTTTATATGCTTCTTCTAGGATTGTCCTTCTTAGATCAACATCATCTGGTACACAAATTCTACTCCTAATCCTCCAAATTCCATCTAATCCTTCTTGTAATCCCATATCCTTTCCATTCGCCTGTATCTCTCTCAATTCATGTAATTGTAAGTCCTTTTTCTGCTTCTCACCTATCAGCTTCAGAAAATCATTGGTTATCCTCAAAGTTCCCAAAGTCATACTTCTTAATGATTTCATCTCCACACCCAAGTTAATATCTCTGAACTGTTCTATCATTTCCATCTCTTTTACCATTAAAGATGCCATATGAATGGATTTCCTGCTAAGTGCATCTGCTACCACATTTGCTTTTCCTGGATAGTACTTCAAATCAAAATCATAATCTTTAAGAAACTCCATCCACCTTCGCTGCCTCATGTTCAATTGCTTCTGATCGAACAAATACTTTAAGCCCTTGTGGTCACTGAACACCTCAAACTTGACTCCATACAAATGGTGTCTCTAGATTTTCAAAGCAAATAACATTGCTGCCAATTCTAGATCATGCGTCGGATAGTTCATTTCATGTGGTCTCAACTGCCTAGAAGCATAGGCAACCACCTTTCGTTGCTGCATCAAAACACAACCTAAGCCCATCTTAGAAGCATCACAATAAACCACAAAGTCTTCTTGTGGATTAGGCAAAGTTAAGACTGGAGCAGATGTAAGCTTCATTTTTAGTTCCTGGAAGCTTTTCTCACATTCTGGCTTCCAAGCAAAAGGTTGATTCTTCTGGGTCAGACGAGTCATTGGTAAGGCAATTCGAGAAAACCCCTCAATGAATCTCCGATAATAACCAGCTAACCCCAGGAAGCTTCGTATCTCAGTGACTGAAGTAGGTCTTTCCCAGTTTGTTACAACTTCTATTTTAGAAGGATCCACAGACACTCCTTTGCTTGAGATTACATGGCCTAGGAACTTTACCTCTTTCAACCAAAACTCACATTTTGATAACTTAGCATACAACTGCTTCTCCTTCAGAATTTACAATACTACTCGAAGATGCTTTTCAAGTTCCTCCCAAGTTTTAGAATAAATCAGAATATCGTCAATGAAGATGATAACAAATTGATCCAAGTATGGGTGAAACACTTGATTCATGTAATCCATGAATACAGCTGGGGCATTGGTCACTCCAAAAGGCATTACAAGATACTCGTAATGACCATAGCGTGTTCTAAAGGCTGTCTTTGGAATATCCTCAGTCTTGACACAAATCTGATGGTAACCCGATCGTAGATCAATCTTGGAAAATACTGTAGCACCCCTCAATTGATCTATTAGATCATTAATTCTGGGCAAAGGATATTTATTCTTCATCGTCAATTTATTTAACTGACGATAATCTACACATAATCTCATGCTTCTATCTTTCTTCTTGACGAGCAATACTGGCGCTCCCCATGGTGACACACTGGGCCTAATGAAATGTTTCTCCAACAACTCTTCAAGTTGCTTTTTCAGTTCTGCCAGTTCAATAGGTGACATATGATATGGAGCCTTAGATACTGGTTCTGCTCCTGGAATTAAGTCAATTGAGAATTCTATCTCACGATCTGGAGGTAAACTTAAGACATTTTCTGGAAATACTTCAGGGAATTCAGAGACAACTGGCATCTCAATTGCTTTAGATTCACTATCTCCTTTGGAAAGAGTAAACAAGGCAAATAATTAAATTTTACCCTTTAAGGCAAAGATCTTGAGGTTGTCAGAAATAGGATTTTCTTCTGATGGAAATATCACGGTCTTGTTATGATAGTCCACCAAGACTCGATTCGCCGATAACCAGTTCATCCCTACAATTACTTCCAGATCCTTCAAAGGTAAACAAACAAGATCGACAACAAAGTTTCTACCTTCTATGAGCATAGAACAATCGTTAGACACCTTAGTAGTCCTAAGTTGTGTACCAGTGGGAGTGGAAACAATCAGGTCATATATCATAGGCTTCACAGGTAATTGAAGATGTCTAACACACTCCTCAGAAATAAAAGAATGTGTAGCACCAGAATCAAACAACAAAGATAAAATGGTACCATTGATCTCACACTTACTTTACACAAGGTCGTCTGCTTGGTCTGCCTCTGAACCGCTGATGGCAAAGACTCTTCCCGTTACTGGTTGTAATCTCTGGTCTGTTGACTCCCTATTCTATCTTGGAGGTTGAACAGCACATGTGTTTCCTCCATGGCCTCCCTGATAACTAGAACCTCTTTGACTATTCATAGTGTTATTGTTGTTGTTTTGACAGTTCTGTGGACAATTTGGACTGATGTGACCTTTCTGATTACAACGAAAGTAAGTGACATCTCCTAGGTGTCTGTTGCAATCACGTATATGGTGATTACCTCCACAATTATGACATTTAATATCCATATGATTGTTGCTTCTCTGAGAAGATGATGATGCTCCTCCCTTGAAATGATTTGGATAAAATGATCCTTTCCTTTTGAAGGCAACTGACTGAGGTCTCAGTTGTCTATTAATCTTCTCTTGTACCAATCTGGCTTGGTGGTTTTCTTCAAAAATTCAGCATTTATTGATCAAGATGGGGAAACTATGAATTTCTTGATAACCGATAGCCTCTTTGATTTCAAGATTCAACCCATTCTCGAACTTGACACACTTTGAGGCTTCAGCACCAGTCTATTGGAAAAGAGGGTAAAAGAGGGATAATTCTTCAAATTTTGCAGCATACTCACCAACAGACATTGAGCCTTGTTTCAGCTCCATGAATTCCAGCTCCTTTCGGCTCTTCACACTTGCTGGAAAATATTTCTCCAGAAAACAATCTCTGAAGTTGACCCAGTCCAAGGGTGTGTCAGTCTCAATCATACGAATTCTGGCATGGATCCACTAGTTTTCTGCTTCCTCAATCATCATGTAGGTGGCATGGTCCACCTTTTCGAATTCTGTACAGGGAAAGGCTCAGAAGATGCGTTCTATTTCCTTAACCCATAGGTATGCTACCTCCAGATTATAGCCTCCTTTGAATTGTGATGGCTTCCTTTTTAGGAAGTAATCTAATCCGTGAAGTCCTCCAGCACTTCTTGGTTGATTTTGCCTCTCTATGGCCTCAGCCAAGCGGTTGAAAGTGGCTGCCATAGCGTCGTTATTGTTTCTTGCCATCCTACATTTGTAGTTTAGTTTATACTAATTCTAAGGGAAAATATATATCGTATATAATTACAAGATTATAACATAACCATAAGTAATTTACAATTTAAGCAATAAGTCATATAGCACATACTTAACATATTATCAAGCAAGTAATCAAACAATTTACGTAGTATATCAAGAACAATACATGTCATAGCAATTTGGTCCTGAATTTTTGAAAATGCTCTGATACCACCAATGTGACGTCCATAAAAGTTTTCCCGAATAAATTTTTCGCGTTTAAAGAATCATTTTGAAACTCGTAATTTAAATTCTGAAGTCACGTAAAAGTTGATAAATGCGGAATATCATGCCTACTAGTCGTGATCAATTAAATCATAAAACATTTATATAGCGAAAAACAATAGAAAAGATTACAGTACATGGTACATAATATTATTACAACCCATTAGAATTTAAATGAAACCAAAGTCCAAGCAATAAATCATAAAAGCTTCATTAATGGCATCACTCGTCATTCTGTGTAGCATGCACTGTAAAAATTAATGTAAGAGTGAGATAGAATATAGAATAAATATAAAATAAGTAAGATTGCACAAACATAATCAACAAACCATAATGATATGATGAATATTCCAGACAAGTTCATTTATATTTAATAAATCTTTAACTTAGTCAAATGATGTCATGCTGGATCCATTTTGGTTTGGTGGGAATACTGCAGTAAAAAGTCTCATAGAGACACCAGTAGGAATTTGCATAACCATGAATCCCTACACCCCCATGGCTCCTACGAAAATAGGGCTTTAACTCATCATAGAGTAACCCCTCACCAGGGTAGGCAATCATGGAACCCCTAAATTCCATGGTGCGTCCAAATGCTTATGATGCATGAATGCCTTTAATTCTCTTATCGATTTAACATACCATGATATTAATATTTCCATAATCACTTGGAAAACCACAAGTCCTCAAAGGACACATCAAATATAATAATTTTCAGAATCATGGATTTACTGTTTCAACAACATATCTCAATAAACCACAAGGCATTCATGTATACATTAATTTAGTCATTCATAATTATTCATAACAAAAATATATATACCGTATGTCATGTATAGGACACTCAATAACATCCATAATAATCAATAATCCCTCAATAATAACCATTATAGGTAAGTTTCAGCATTTTACAACAGCAACATATGTTAGTAAAAAAACCATAACGTGAGAAAATCAAATCCTTTTTAAGTAATTCCACTTTCTGTAGTTCCATAACAAAATTTTCTACGACTTTCATGAAGACCATAATTTCAAATTCCAAACAGAAACATCACATAATCACAGTATACTAAACAATCTCAAAGAAAGTAGCAAAACATACATATGTTGGTATTTTCAACGTTTCTGGAGCTACAAAAATAATTTTGGCATGGGACTAGTTCTAAATTACGCATAACACAAATATCTAAAACTTTTATGAAGACACTAAACACTAATTCTCATCACAAAATTCCTAGTTTTAAAAATACAATTTGTAATTTATGTCAGCAGATTTTCAGCATGAACATACTTCGGTATTTTAGGCATAACTAGAGCTACGAATATCCTTTTAACTTGAAACCACTTTATATATATCCATAACTTAAATATCTACAACTTTTGTGAAAACATCAAAGTCTAAATATGTATGTATAATTCCCAGAATATTAATATATACACAAAATATAAGATACATATTCCAAACAGACATGCTGTAGTATTTTGGCTATAACTCATGATATATATATCCAAATCAGTCGGTTCAAGTCTCAAAATTTACGTAACACAAGAGCTACAACTTTGATGAAGAAGTCAGAATCAAATTCACACGTTTTCAACTTCAAAATTAAGCATCAAGTTACAAAGATAATTCTGGAAACCTAGAACAGCATACAATTCTACCCATTCCATAATTATTCACAACCCTATCCCCTCTTACCTTGATGAAGGGTCTTAGATTGGTTGAAAAATGTTTTCTTCTTACTGTCCTAGCTTCGAATCAGAGTGACTTGTACGTAGAGAAGGAAATGAGAAAGAGAGACTTTTACTAATTTTTGTTGTTCTGAGAATTCAAACTTGGAAAGGTGTGGTATTGATTTAATAATGTACAAGATAAGTGGGGGACAAGCTTTCTCGTGACTGGAGGTTGGGTGCATCAATTATGGAAATAATAGAGGTTTTAGATAAGAAGTGAGCTGTATTTTGGCCATTACCGCCGCCTACCTACTGGAGCTTTGTTTGATTGAAGTAAATATATTAAAATATGTACAAAACGACATGATTGGTGTAAAAGATTAATTCTGACGCTGGTTCGGTATTTTGGGAATAATTGCCAACTAGAACTTTACCATCAGTATATTTGCTGACTGGAACTCCACCGGTCAGTATATTTGCCGACTGGAGCTCTACCGGTCAGATTCTAACAGGTATAAAGCACGTTAATTGTTAGGATCGTGCCCGGCCTTGGAAACCATCCATTCTCCCAGTCCTTATGGTTCGGCATTTCTGTTTTTGAGAAGTCTCAGCAGTCTCTTTCCATTCAGTATAGCTTCACCCAAAAGGGAATTCACTCGGAAGTGTTTCCGCCTAAAACACTCGGTCAGCTTTTCCTTCCTCAGAATGACTCACTCGGAAATGTCTCACCCGGACTCATCCAGAATTATCTCACTTGAATTTATATATATCTTCCTGAAATGTTCTTTCAAAGCCATTTTTCCTTTCCGAATGGATCCACTCGGATATTTCCCTGACTAAATTTCTTCACTTGGAAATATTTCTCACTCGGAGTTATAGTCTCTGTCCAGATATACTCTCACTGGAAATGATTCACTCGGTAACCTCAATCGGTGACATGTCACACGGGAATCGGAAAGGTATCACTTGGTGTTATCTCACTCGGTGCCATCCCACACGGAAGTGCTGCACTCGGAAAGTTACACTCAACTCTGAACTAACCCACTCGGAAATTCACTACTCGGACACATCTTGGTCCGAGAAGTACTCATTCGGAATCAGCTTTTCTTCGGTTGGAAGTACTTCTCTCAGAAACGTTTCACTCGGAGATGTTTCATTCGGGAATGAGGCACTCGAAGGCGTTTGACTCGGAAACGAGTCATTCGAAGATGTTTGACTCGAAAACGAGTCATTCGGAAACGTTTGACTCAGAAATGAGTCACTCAAAGACATTTGACTCGGAAACGAGTCATTCGAAGACATTTGACTCGAAAATGAGTCAGTCAAAGACATTTGACTCGGAAATGAGTCATTCAAAGACAAGTCACTCGGACCTTTCACCCAGAAGTGGTCCTCTTGGACATACTTCACTTAGAATGTCTTCGAGGCCAGGACTCCACTCGAAAGTGGTTCTCTCGGTCATGACTCACTCGGAAGACATAACTTTCACTCAGAATTTCAACATTCACTCGAAATTTCTCTCGGTCATAACCTTCACTTGGAAACAGATCTTTTATTCACTCGGAAAGTCATATTTCTGACCTGATTCACTCAGAATTTCTTGCTCACTAATATTTTACTCGGTAATGACCCAATCAGAGCATTACCAGAGGTTAATACTAAAGAAAACTACTTGAACAAATCAAAAGAAGCTTCAATTTACAGCCAAACTTACGTAGAAAGTTAATATAACTAGATAATATCATTAATGATCTAGATTAAAGATGATTATACATGAGATTGAAATTTTTGGGGTGTTACACTACACACCATAGGTACTGTGGCGGCGTACACTTTTGCAGCGACTTTATGTAATTGTTGTGACCCCTATGGGAATGAGACGTCATCCTGTATGTCGGATGCAGCAATTCATAGGTCGGGCAGGTGAGGCTGTAACTACTTATGGTGATGATTTGAGTCTATCAGGCTATTCTGAATAAAAATAAGAGTTGTGTTGAGTGGATAGTAAGTGATAGCATATCAAAATGGCGATAGAAGACTTATTTTTAACCCTGGTGTGATTACCTCCGAGAGAATCAGAGGTTATTTGGTATAAATTAGCTATTAAAATGATGTTAGATTGTTGGAATAGAAGGGGAATCTTTCTGATAGGGGTGCCCCGATGCTATTGGTCAAAAGAGTGATGGTGGTAAGCGGTTATGCATTGATTGCCACCGATTGGATAAGCTAACTATTGAGGGTAAATTCCCACTACCGAGGACTGATTATCTGGTTGATCAATTGTGGTGTGATTCAGTTTTTTTTAAGATTAATTTGCAGTTAGGATACTATTAAGTTAGACCAAGGTTCTGATATCCCTAAAACGGCGTTCGGGACTTGTTAAAGCCACTTTGGGAATATGGTAATGTCGTTGGTATGATGAGTGTTCAGACGGTGTTCATGAATTAGATGAACAATGTCCTCCAGCCTTGTTGGGTCAGTTCATGAAAGTGTTCATTGATGGTATTCCGATTTATTTCGATGTTATACCTGGAGCATGAAGAACGTCTCCACATAGTACTGTGGTACTAAAAGAGGAGCAATTGTTTGCCAAGTTATCGGTGTATGACTTTTGGTCGGATGGGATCTAGTTTCTGGGACATGTTATGTCCAAAGATGGCGTTGCTGTCGGTCCATCTAAGGTGGGAGTAGTGATGGCATAAGTGAGACCCAAATCTTTCACTGAAATTAGAAGCTTTATGGGTCAGCCGGTTATTGTCAAATAATTAGTGAAGGATCAGGACTCTGAGCTGAAATAAACGATGAAGTGAGAATTCGCTCAGGTAAGAATAGTATGTTTCTGAGCGTGAGGAAGTGGAGATGATTCTGAGTGAAGGAAAAGGAATATAATTCCGAGTAAAATCTTTCTGGGAGAAAGAACCACTGAGTGAAGTACAGTTATGATGTTCCGAGCGAAACATCTTCGGGTGAAACATTTCAGAATGGGTTACTTCGAAAGACATATTATCGAATAAAGGAAAGCTTGAATTTGAATAAGTACTCCTCAGGCTGAAGAATTTTGAATAAAAACCGAGTGGAGTATCTCAAAGTCATGTGACTTTTCGGGCGAAGTGTCTCAGAGTGTGACACTTCCGAGTGGAATGGTACCAGGTGAGACGGTTCTAAGTGGAAAGGCGTCAAGGGAGAAATTTCTAAAGTCTGGGTGATATGCCACCGATTAATCTTTTTCCAAGAAAAAAAAAGTACTTTTGGACGGAAAGTGGAACTTTGAATGAGTATGTTTCCGAGTGAATGGCTCCCGAGGGGAGTAGCTATCCGAGAGGAGAATTTATTTGAAATTATACTCAGGTCGATGTTGGAACTGCTGAATTTGAACTCGGATATGTCTTCGAAGTGGACTTGGATTCCGAGTGAATTTTTGTCAGTGGAAAGATTTCCGGGAGTAAATTGCCTTCAAACTCCGAATAATCTTCTCGAATGAGAAGCTGCCGAGTGATATTCCCAAAAGGTAGACATGGATTAACCGAAGACATTAGTGGAATTTGGAGATTCTGAGACCTGGTGGTGTTGCCTGCAAAGGTAAATCCAGGCAAACTGTGCTAACTGAAGCATATGGTAGCTCTTTCGAGTATTCATCTCGGTATTACCAAGAGGTATCATGGTTTGAAAAGGAAATTCTAGTGGTCAGATATTGAGGAGCCGAGGGCTTAATCCGAGATAAATCAGACAGTGGTGAGTAATGGGGAGAATCGGTAATGTTGCTTACCGACTGGATCTTCCCAGCTCGTTAATTAACATCCATAATGTGTCTCATGTGACACAATTTTGAGCCTATACTCTTTGTGAGTACTTGATTATGCTGAGGGACTCCTTTGAATTGGAGGAGCTGACGGTGGAGTACACCAATCGGCATTGAGAAATATAAGGCCGAACGGCCAAGGAACCAAGAAGTGCCATTGGTTATGGTCAACTGGCAGAATTGAATGGGGTAACTTATACATGGGAAATTGAACTCCAAATATAGTGGACCCTATGAAGTGTTGGGGCGGTCGATCAGTAGCCTGTCGGATTGCATTGCCACCTCATCTAGCAAGTTTACAAAGTATATTTTATGTGTTTTAATTAAGGAAATACTTACCGACCCCCACTTATGAAGGACCGGATGATGAGATTAAGATTAGAAAGAATCTAACTTCAGTGGCTGGGCCGACTGAAATTGTAGAGCGGTCAGTAAACCGTTTGAAAAGTAAAGCTATGCCGATTGGAATTGTGAAGCAGTCGGTGAATCGCTTGAGAAGCAAAGACATGCAATTTGTTGAGGCAGCAATAATCCGAGCTATTTTATTAAAGTAGACTTATATTGAATTTCGATGATGAAATTCTTTAATGGAGGGGAGAATTGTAACATCCTGGTTTAGATTTAATTATCGATTAATATTAATGGTTAATTTAGATTAATTGCCGATTAAGCTAATGGCTGAATAATAATAATAATGCCAGGAAAATGACGCATGTGCCCTCTTGGTGGTATAAAGGGCTTCGGTCCTCTCTCTCACTTATTTTTTTCATGCTGTTGGGAAAGACGGAGAGAGTGAGCACTTCTTCCCTTCGTGTATGCAACCAGCTTTCTCCTTCTGCTGTCCTTCGTCTCCTCCTCCTTCTTCTTCTTCAACTCGAACAATGAGTAGAACCTCGAGTGGGAAGTGAAGACAGCGTTGTGCCTTGGAGGCTTGGAACTCCCCACTATTCTTGCATGCAGAGCGTGGATGTTATGGAGGCAGAGCTGTTCGAGAGTATGAGTGGCTCGGAGTTCCTCCAAAGCTGAGTGCCATGATGAATGACTGAATCAGGTTGTTTTGTTGAGAACGAGTGACCGAAGGGCGATCAGTCGGTGCTGTAAGCTCGAGGAGCTTCTGGAATCTTCATTCCAGGTAGGGGGGCTGATTTACATCTCAAATGCATGGTTTATGGACGGGTTCCGGGTGAAATTGCTTTACTGTGTTATGTTATACTTGAAATATGTTGATTAATGTGTTGTGGTTGAGTAACAGTTTACGAAACGCCCGGATTTGTGATAGCTGTGATCTGTGTAGTGTTGTGGAGATTCCATCCATGAATGCATGTTCACTTGCATGTGATGTATGTGGATATTATTGTGAATGCCGAGTGCATGTGTTGTGAACCAGTGTGAATACCGAATGCATGTGGTGTGAAAATGCTGTGCTGATTCTGTTTATGATTTTATATGAATTAGCATGAGATACTTGTTGTTGTAAATGTGAATGCTGAGTGCATAAGATGGGGACTGATATGCTGATTTCCGTTTGAGATTTAATATGAATTGCATGAGATGTATATTGCTTTTAATAAGGAAACCGAGTGTATGTGGTATGAGTCTACTGTAACGAATGCAGTTTGTGTTGTGTATAGAATTGCATGAGATACACTATTAAAAATACTGTGAGCATTTAGCGTTGGACGCTTGATGATTATAACCATATGCATGTGATTCACCATTGAAATACCGAAAGCATACAGTGTGGGACGCTTCATATAGAAATGGTAATCAAATGAATATGTATGAGATACAAAGAAAGACCTTGGATTGGACTCAAGGTAATGTCGAGTGCATATAGCGTGGGACGCTTGAGGAATAAGAACATATGCATCTGATTCGCCATTAAAAATGCTGAGAGCATATAGCGTGGGACGCTTAATATAGAGACGGTAATCAGATGAATATGTGTGAGATATAATGAAAGACCTTGGGTTGGACTCAAGGCAAGCCTACCGAGTTGGACTCGGGGCTGCCCGTAACACTTCTGTTGTCGCTTGGAGTGACTGTGTTACATGAGAGGGCAAACGGTTTGGTACTAGTAAAACGGCCGGATTAGCTTGGAGGTGAATAAAAGGCTTGGAGCCTATGTTGCAACAATAAAAATTAATAATGAATAATCAGATCCAACTGAAATTATGTATGCACACTTATAACTGTGGTTGAGCTCAATGTGATTTGTATATGTGTGAATGTTATTGAGAATAACATGATTAATATAGTCTTGAATGACTGGAGTGAATTCCGACTGGATGAATGTATGTGTATTGATACTGTGCTGAGTGCAACATGATGGTATGGATGTGAATATATGTCATTGAGAGTAATGTGAATTATATAGCCTTGTATGAATTGAATAATTCTGATTGGATGATATAGTGTGAATATTCCTATTGAATGGCAGTGTATGTTATTGTTAATTAAGATATGTAATTGAATAATTGAGAATCTGAGGATTAATCTGAGTCAGTAATTGTCATTTAATATGTAAATGTTCACCCCTACTATGGCTATATTTCAGTATATGTAGGTCGGAATGGCGAATGACGAGAAGGCCTCAAACCCGAGTGACGGGTATCTATGCTATTGTAGTGTACATAGTGTACAGATTGTATATAGTCGATATAGCCTTGGCCGGCTCTCATGTAATCCATTGTCTAAACGTATTTCTTTATATGGATTAACTATCGGAGTTGTGAACAAGTATACATATATATATATATATATACAAATTTTATGTTGATATGATGTTGTTTGTATAGACTGAGAAGTGGTGACGAATGAATAATGCTAAGTTAATAAGTTCCAAATGGGATATTGTTGAGAGAGCTGTTTCCGAGTGAGGCTATAGCGAGTGGGCCTTTTTCTGAGTGGTGAAGGCTCAAAATGGTTCTGAGGGAAATGTGTTCGAAGGGACTTCTTCCGGAGGAAGAATAGTCATGATGCCGAGTGGAAAGTAACTGGGAGAACCTCTTCCGAGGGAAACAAGGTTTAACACTCCTGAGTGAGAATTGACCGAGGGGGAATTCTTCCGAGGGAAGAACGGTCAAAATGGTTCTGAGTGAAACCCATCCTTGTAAACCTATTCCGAGGGGATAAGGTTCAGATATTGCCAAGCAGAACTTAACTTGGTGAAGTTTACCGAGTGAAGAGAAGTTAGAGTAATTCCGAGTGGAATTTGATTAAGGAGATCATTTCCGAGGGATGGAAGGTCAAGGCATTTGCCGAGTGGAACCTAGTCGATGGAACTCTTCCGAGTGAGATATACTATATAGACTCCGAGTAGATAAGGTTATAAAATCTTTAATGAGACTTGACCTGGTAAAGTGTTCTCCTAGTAAGGAAGATTAAAATATGCCGAGTGAAGGATGTGTAATACGCTTCCGAGTGAGTTATGATTGAAATACTGATAAGTCTTGAAAAGACTTAATTATTCCACTAGTTATTTAACATAATTTACTAACTATTGATTAGTTTTATTATTATTATTTAATAATTTGATAAGAATTCATGTTGTAGTTAATTATTTCAAAAGTATGTGATCTATGTAAGAAACCGATTGAAACTTGTAATTAAATAAGGAATTTTGAAGTATTTATAAATTTACTAAGCGGCCGGTGTATAAATGCTAGGCAAGTAGCTATTTATTGGTGCAGGAACAGGGCGGACTCGAGACAAGAAGAAAATTATGAGTAAAATCTTACAGAGCCGAGTGAGACGTCTTCAATTCCGACTGAGTGAGACCTCAAAGACACTGACTCCAAAAGAGAATAAGGGCTCAGAATACTGCATGTAAAACCCGAGTGTTAACTACAGAATACCGATTTGATAATTAATCCGCCCAAGCGGGAATTAAATCCGCTCAAGCGAGGGTCCAAGACTCCGTCTAAGACTCCGCCCAAAGCAAGTACTCCGTCTAAGTATTCCGCCCAAAGCAAGTACTCCGCCCCAAGCTTACTTAAGAAGACAACGCCCAAGACACCGGTTATAAAAGAGAAGAAGAACGGAATACTACATAAGAAACCGATGTGCTTAGTCATTATTTAATCCGTCCTAGTAAAATCCGGACTCACTCAAACATAACTTTAAGAATCCGTCCTCGCCCAGCTTTGCCATAACGCCCAAGAGAGAAAGAAACACTGCAGGTTAATCCGGACTCAACCAAGCGAAGCTTAATCCGCCCAAGCGAATACTCAGCAGCTGAAGCATTAAGGCAGTAATTTAAACACCGTTCCTTCCCTCCAATAACACACTTGGTGCAGTACTGTTCCGCTCCCATTGCCTTCTTCTCTACTACTGAAACCTCAAGTTAACTTAAGAAGAGAGCTGTCAATTAGCTGGAGCTGAGCTGTACATTAGCTAAGGATGAGCTGGATCCTGTTAAGAGCTGAGCTGTAATTAGTCAGTTACTCTGTAAACTGTGTAATTAATTTTAGTCGTTAGCTGAGGTGGTCAGAAGTTATCAGTTAAGTTAGTTAGATAGAAACATATAAAGAGGTTGTACATACTCTGTAGGAAGTAGCAAAGACTAATAGTAGTAGCGTGTGTAGAGACAGAGAAAAACGTAATACAATTTCAAATTCCATTTCCAATCTCTCACTACATTTTTCATCTCTCTAAACTCTCTCCTCATGACGTTCCACAATCCTTCGATGGAACCGAAGTCTATGGAGTTCTAAATCCCTAAGGTTGGGATTGTGAAGGTGAACAATGGAATCTTGAAGCTGTGAGTAAGTAGATCGGCTTCGAAGATCTTGAGGCGAACAAGCTGAGGAGTGGAGCAGAATTGCTGGATTGACAAATCCAGAACGGATGAAGAACTTCACCAGTGAGGAATCATGGTTGAAGCTTAGGTAACTTCCAGCTTTCTAACTAGTTCAGGCCTAATCAATTTAGGTGAATAGTTAGAGTTCAACCTCCAATTTCGCATTAGATTCTTAGGTTAATCGAGCACTTAAGGAATTAAGGTTCATTGCTTAAGAATTAGTGTTTTTCACCTAAGGAATTAGGGAATAACCACAAGCGGATTGTCCTCTAGATTGTGAAGTTTGATTATACTGAATTGCATGTTTCTTGAGGAAATTGTGAGATGAAGCAATCCTGACCTGTTTTCTTTTAATCACTTTCCACTTTTCATCTTAAACTCTGTTTCTCAAAATATAAAAACAACTATTAAACACTAAAACCATAAAAACTGAATGATCTTCATGTATTTTCTGTTGGTTCAGCTTGTACTAGTCCTAGATTGAGGTATTTACCACAATCCCTGTGAGACGATCAAATATACTACAATTTTAACGACTGGTGCGCTTGCCATAAGTGTGAATCCGAGAGTCATATTTCATTTTACTAAGATTTTACCATCAATTTAATGACTCGGGATTTCAGCATCAAGTTAATGGCGCCGTTGCCGGGGATTGTTGAGTAATATCAACAATCCTTGGACCGGTACTAGACTGAACCATTTTTGTTAGTTTCTGTACATGATTGTTAGTTGTTAGTAAATTTCGTTGTAAGAGTAGGAGTTGTTAAATCTTGCTTGTATTGTTGTTCATAGTTACTACTGTTTCGATTTTAGTTGTTTAGTTATTGGTACTAACTGTTACAGTAGCCTTGTTTGTAGTTAGTTGTTGCATTTATGTTTTTCCTAGTTCCTTTGGAAAGTGAAAAGTTACAGGTAATGGATCTTGATGACACCTTAGCAGAGTTTCTTCAATATTCACAAACGTTATGCATGAACCATGAAGAGGAGGTACAACCAATTGAGGAGGAGCCATCAGAGTTAGAAAGGAGTTTAATTCAATTCATAAAAGTCACTCAAACTGGCCTTCAAAATTTTGATAATTCAATCATGAATATTCAAAAGCAAGTGGATTTTATTGCAAAGCAGTTAGCCGAAGAGCAAAGCAATACAAAGGTTGTACGAAGAAAAGACCAATATGAAGAGCCATGGGATGATGATGTTGGTCTAGTTGAAGAAATTAAGTTTGGGGAAGAAGAAGACCAGCTAGAAAATCTTGAAATGGATGAACCTGAACTTGAAGTTGATGTAGAAACAAAAGAAGAAGAAGAAAATATGGAAGTTCAGGGATATTTGATGGAAGAAGAGTCAATTGAAGAATGTGAAGAAGAAAGTGATATGGATTATAATTCAGAAGTGGAAGATGATAGTATATCTAGTGAAGCATTCTTTGATGATTGGAATGGAAAAGATTGGTCTGAAGAAGAACAAGAGCAAGAGTTGTCATTGAATAATTTCTTTGATGGTGCAAGTGTTGTAGGAGTGCAAATTGAACAAATAACAACAGAAGCCATTGAGGAACCTGAAAATCATTTAGACACTATTATTGAGCAAGAAGTGATAGAAAAGGTTGAGATCTCAGCAAAGATGGAAACCATATCTTGGCAACATAATAATGATACTGAATTTTTGTTGGAGCCAAGTGTGAACACAGAGAAAGAAGTAGAAGTTCATGCACAAGAAGAGTTAACATGTGTAGATATTGAGAATATAAAAGAAGAAGAAGAAATTCAGCCATGTTATGAGGAGCGTTTGCTAGTGGTGACTACTGCAGCTATGGAATTCAAAAGGAAACGTGAATCATCAAGTCAAGAAGAACATTGCTTGTGGTGTAAAAAGAGGAAGACTAACAAAAAACAGAAAAAGAAAAAGAGTGAAGAAAAGAAAAAGAAGAAAAAGCAGAAAGGTTGGAAAAGAAAAGATTGGACGAAAGTTATGTTGAACATTAGCTTCAAACATAACAAGGAAAAACAAGGAGTAAAAAGACCAAGAGTGTATGGACATAAGAAATGGGATCCTGGAGGATGATCTTGTGTTGGTTTTTCGTGTACATAAATAAAATAGTGAGAGACTGAACAACATGAAGAAAATAGAATCAGATTCCCTCCACGCTTGAGCAAGAGGAAGTTGACGCTTAAGCGTGATCTAAGCGTGACCTTGTATAAGTCTTTTCGCTTGAGCGTGTCTTCTTTTCGCTTGAGCGAGATCGAGACCTGTTTCCCCTTCCGCTTTGAGCGTGAGCTCTTTTGCCTCTCAATAAACTGCTCGCTTGAGCGTCATTCCACACGCTCAAAGCGTGACAGTGATGCATGGCTTTTTCTGCACCTCCGCTTGAGCGCTTCAAGCTCACGCTTGAGCGCAATCGGGCCTGAGGATGTGCTGTGCATTTTTCCCGCTTAAGCGAAAGCTTAATGAGCCTGAGCGAGATTGACATGATCGGGCCACTGATACCCACTAATACCCTTTTCGATCGGAAACTTCTCAAGGGGACTTTAATAAATGGTTTTTGATTGTTGATGTAATGAACGGGTCAGATAGTGAAAAGTGACTTATTTCAGTCGGCTTTTCACCACTCGGATTCCTCAGTCATCACAATTAGTATTATATCCATTAGTCTCATTTGCACGCAGCCTTTTATTCATTCATCCACTCGGCTTTCTCTAGTAGTCGGTTTCTTCCACTCGGCTTCCTCACTCCTCACTCGGCTTCTTTCATTTATCTTTCACTCGTCCTTCTTTTCATGAATTCTGTTATCCATTCTTCTTCTCAGTCGTTGATTCACTTGTTCTTTCAATCTACTCTTTCTTCTTCGTTCCTTCACCCATTTCTCCGTAATTTTCTCACTCACTCGTCACTCAGTTTCTTATTCCCTCGCCCGATCTCTTTATCCGGTTGTTCTTTCAATCTACTCTTTCTCGGTTCCCCCACTCGATATATTTTTCATGCATCTCTTTCGGCAGTCTCTTTTTCAGTCACTTGGTTTCTCACTGGATCACTCGGTTTCTTCCACTCGCTCTTGCATTTAATCATCTCCTTCAACCGATCGGTATACCTTTCACTCATCTCCTTCACTCGGAATATTCTCATTCGTTCTCCCATTCATTCTTCCATCCACTGTTTTTTTTATCCACCCTCAATCTACTCGTTTACTCTTCCACTCGGTCACTCGGTTTTTCTGTTCGTCACCCGTCATTCAGTCTTTCATTACCGCACTCTATCTTTTTCGTTCTTCCACTTGTCGTTTTATTCACTCAGCTTTGCTCTCATTTTTCCATTCGTCTTTCATTCACTCGGTTCTTCATTCCCTAGTAAATCCTTCACTCGTCTTCATTTTCTCATTTTTCATTCAATCAGTATTCTTCTTCGTCTATCTTTCACTCATGTTTGTTCACACGGTCGGTTAGCTATTCTTTCCTGTCCTTTCACTTGTTGTCATATTTGTCCGACCTCTTGCTGTTTGTTCATTCGTTTTTTTTACTTGTACCCGGTTTAATCCACTCGGTATTCATTTACCCGTTGTTTCATTCCACTTATTTTTCTTTCTCAGTTTTCTCACACGGTCGATTTTTCGTTTTCATCGACTCGTGTTTCATTCGCGATTGTCGCACTCAATTTCTTGTCTTCGCGTTTTTCATTCCCTGAGTTTCTCCATTGTATTCGTTTTATTCACTCGGTCTTTCATTTACTCGGTATTTCATTCATTCCATTTTGTCACTCCTGTCATTTTTATTCTTCGCCTGAACTCTCATTGTCATTCACTCATTCTTCATATCTCCAATCTATATTACTCATTTTCATCCACCCGTCCTTTCTTTCGCTCAGCCTTACTCTCATTTATTCTTTCTCCCACGCACTTCTTTGTTCACTCATACCTCACGACGGTTGTTCACTCGTCCATTCATTGTCACACTCGGTTCTCATACACTTATCTTCATTCATCCATTCTTTCACTCATTCTGTGATCCATTCGGTACCCTTTTCATTCAGTGTTTTATTCACTTTTTCATCACTCAGTTCCTTATTCACTAGATTTCTCGCTAGTTCATTCGGTTCCTTCATTTACTCATCTCCTTCATCGATCGGTATACCCTTTCCTCATTCCCATTCGGTCACCCTCTTTTCCATTCCTCACCCGTCAGTTAACTTTTTAGTTATGCATTCATTCTTTCCCTTTCATTTACTCGGACTTGCGTTGTTCACCTCATTCGTTGATCAACTATTTCCATTCTCACTCGGTTATCATCCTTTCACCCCTTTCATTTATTTACTTGAGTTTTCATTCATTCGTTCATACTTCTATTCATTTCTTTTATTGTTCGTCTCTTGATTCACTCGTATTCCATTACATTTTTCACTCGTTTTTCATGCACTCTAGTTCAGGTATTTAAAGTTTCCATTTGCTACGTTGTCTTATGGCCTGTTCATTTATTTATCTTCCATTCTCCTATGTCCATTTGGCATCACATAGGTATCATCCCAATCTCCCTCGATCTTCTACCCCTCTAGTAATTGAGTATTCAAAAATAATAATAAAATAAAATAATAATAAACAATAATAAAAATTTTTTTTTTATAAAATATATAAATATATAATAAATAATAAACATAATAATAATAGTAACAGTAGTAATGCATTTAATAAAAGTAATAATTAAAGTTGACCGCATTTATGCGTTTCTGGAAAATTGAATTCTTCGTTATAAAAGAAAAGTCCTTTCAGTTTCCAACCTTCAGTACCTGTGTTGAACTTGAGCTAAAGACGAAACGACACTTTCTGATTTCTGAGAAAGGTATCACCTTTTCACTTCTTCACTTCGCAGTTCGTGGTTATTATCTTCATGTTTCATTATTATTGTTTTCCACTGTTCATAAGTCATGCATCTTACAGTTTGGTTTGTTGTTTTTCTCTTGCATTTTTGTTCTTATTTTTGTTTGATTAGGTTGTTTATCATCGTTATTTTAACATTTATCATGAAGAGAAGATCTCAAAGACTTCTACAGAAACCTAGACCAAACTTCGCAGAAGGAAGTGTGCGAAGGAAACAATTAGATACTGAAAGAGAAGTGGCCACCATTACTATTTCTGATTCATCTGTCCAGGTTCCTAGTCGAAGCTAGGACCAAAGGGATGTATCTCCTCTGGTGCAAAGGAATGTCCCTCCTGCCAGTGAGGAAAATGAGTCACCAGAGGTGGAAAGCATTAAAGCTGATGAAAACTGTGCTGAGAACTTTAAAACCGCAGAAATAGAACGTCCCAAGCAATTTGTAGGAGCTGGTTCATCTTCTTCTTCCTCTGACATTCTTTTAATATTACAGGAATTGCAGGTTGTGAAGAAGATGCAACTTGAAATTTACGATCGGGTTTTGAACCACGATCAGATGCTCAGGAAGATTGCTTCGAAGCTGAGGGTTGAGCATTCATCAGAAATAGGAGCACCACCTGATAGGGATGCGTGGTTAGCTTCCATTGGATTCACGATTTTCCCCCAGCAGGACAAGGACGATGAAGCCCAAAATGTTTAAGCAGTGGTGCCACGTTTTTATAATGTTTCTTATGTATTAGTTTAAAGTTATTGTATTTGTTTGCTGAACACTGAATTTATTTTTATTTTTAATTATGTAATGAAATTTTAATTTCATGTTCAATTTGTTGTTTTATTCGGTTTTTTGTATGTATTGGTAAAATCCATGAGTCCCGATCCGGTTATGCGTTTCCAAGCACTGCCATTCAGGTAAAAGGGAAGTATTCTAGTATCCCGACTCTTTATTTAATTGTCTGAGTCTTTATTTGATAAAATATGATAATTATATTTAATTTCCAAATCCATCTTCATAATTTAAAAAGTTTGCTAATTCGTTAAGCTGTAGTCAGATAAATTAATTGATCGGTTTTTGCTTAACTCATGCTCTCTGACCATAACTATTATTCATCCTTAGTTAAAATGTTTACTCGGCATGCTAGTTAGCATTCTAGATGTATGATCTTACATTAAGTTTGGGGACAAGTCTGGCTGATTAAATGTTATAATTATATGAGCTTTTGAGCCTGTGTATCCTTTTCCGAGTGAGCTTGCATGCTAGTTAGTGAGACAGAATTTGCCTCAGTTCTTGCTAATTGTTGTATGTCAACCAATCGGAAATGATGAAGGCCTTCTTTGATTATTTAGCCAAAGCCAAAAATAACCTTCCTAATATATTAATCATCCTTTGACCCAATAATATGTTTGAGCCTGAGACCTTTTCATTCGTTTTATGCACCTAACATTACAAGCCTATTTATCCAAGAAAAACCCGACTAGAGTACCTTGGATGTTCCACTGGTGAATTACTCGGTTTTTGCTTATTGCTAGGGACTAGTAATCTCTAAGTTTGGGGATGAAGAGTGTGCCTAACAGTAATTAAGGACACACTCTGAGCTTAATTATGGATAAATATGTAGAAAAATAAAAGGAAGAAAGGCAAAGCCGAGAGAAAAATGAACAAAGTACTGAAAAGAAAAAGAGGTGCAAAGCACCAAAAAGAAAATTTCGATCGGAGAAGATGGAAAAAGAAAAGAAAAGAAAGAAAAGAAAAAAAAAAGAGAAGTCCAAAGGACTAAAAGAAAAAGGAAATGCAAAACAGCACGAGTCATTAAGTAGCATCCAGTCGGAAAAGTTAAGAGAGTTGTTAGTAGAAGGCAAGTTAAGTTAAAAATTGAGTCAAGGCATCAGTGGACACATCTTGTAACCTATCTATGACTCGGAAAAACAATAATTGAGCCTGTAGCCGAGCCCCATTATAAGCTTAAAAAGCCCTTACTGATCCGATTGAGTTGGCATATTTCATGATGTTTAGAACTGTTGCAAGCTTATGTTGATCTAACAAGTATGCAGGTGCTGAGTGCATTTTATTTACCCTACATACTGAGAGAAGAGTTAAACACCGACCAGTGAGGGAAGCATCAGCAACTTGTCTTCCAAAGGAGGTGTAAGTATTTATACTTTTAGAGATTGCGAGAAGAAAGCATGATCGGTATTCAATAATTATAGTATGAATTAAGTTAAGGAAAGATTGCCTGTGTTGATCAATTACTGATTGATAATTAATCTGAATATTTGCTTGAGGACAAGCAAAGTTTTAAGTTTGGGGATGTGATAAGTCTTGAAAAGACTTAATTATTCCACTAGTTATTTAACATAATTTACTAACTATTGATTAGTTTTATTATTATTATTTAATAATTTGATAAGAATTCATGTTGTAGTTAATTATTTCAAAAGTATGTGATCTATGTAAGAAACTGATTGAAACTTGTAATTAAATAAGGAATTTTGAAGTATTTATAAATTTACTAAGCGGCCGGTGTATAAATGCTAGGCAAGTAGCTATTTATTGGTGCAGGAACAGGGCGGACTCGAGACAAGAAGAAAATTATGAGTAAAATCTTACAGAGCCGAGTGAGACGTCTTCAATTCCGACTGAGTGAGACCTCAAAGACACTGACTCCAAAAGATAATAAGGGCTCAGAATACTGCATGTAAAACCCGAGTGTTAACTACAGAATACCGATTTGATAATTAATCCGCCCAAGCGGGAATTAAATCCGCTCAAGCGAGGGTCCAAGACTCCGTCTAAGACTCCGCCCAAAGCAAGTACTCCGTCTAAGTATTCCGCCCAAAGCAAGTACTCCGCCCCAAGCTTACTTAAGAAGACAACGCCCAAGACACCGGTTATAAAAGAGAAGAAGAACGGAATACTACATAAGAAACCGATGTGCTTAGTCATTATTTAATCCGTCCTAGTAAAATCCGGACTCACTCAAACATAACTTTAAGAATCCGTCCTCGCCCAGCTTTGCCATAACGCCCAAGAGAGAAAGAAACACTGCAGGTTAATCCGGACTCAACCAAGTGAAGCTTAATCTGCCCAAGCGAATACTCAGCAGCTGAAGCATTAAGGCAGTAATTTAAACACCGTTCCTTCCCTCCAATAACACACTTGGTGCAGTACTGTTCCGCTCCCATTGCCTTCTTCTCTACTACTGAAACCTCAAGTTAACTTAAGAAGAGAGCTGTCAATTAGCTGGAGCTGAGCTGTACATTAGCTAAGGCTGAGCTGGATCCTGTTAAGAGCTGAGCTATAATTAGTCAGTTACTCTGTAAACTGTGTAATTAGTTTTAGTCATTAGCTGAGGTGGTCAGAAGTTATCAGTTAAGTTAGTTAGATAGAAACATATAAAGAGGTTGTAGATACTCTATAGGAAGTAGCAAAGACTAATAGTAGTAGCGTGTGTAGAGACAGAGAAAAACGTAATACAATTTCAAATTCCATTTCCAATCTCTCACTACATTTTTCATCTCTCTAAACTCTCTCCTCTATGACGTTCCATAATCCTTCGATGGAACCGAAGTCTATGGAGTTCTAAATCCCTAAGGTTGGGATTGTGAAGGTGAACAATGGAATCTTGAAGCTATGAGTAAGTAGATCGGCTTCGAAGATCTTGAGGCGAACAAGCTGAGAAGTGGAGCAGAATTGCTGGATTGATAAATCCAGAACGGATGAAGAACTTCACCAGTGAGGAATCATGGCTGAAGCTTAGGTAACTTCCAGCTTTCTAACTAGTTCAGGCCTAATCAATTTAGGTGAATAGTTAGAGTTCAACCTCCAATTTCGCATTAGATTCTTAGGTTAATCGAGCACTTAAGGAATTAAGGTTCATTGCTTAAGAATTAGTGTTTTTCACCTAAGGAATTAGGGAATAACCACAAGCGGATTGTCCTCTAGATTGTGAAGTTTGATTATACTGAATTGCATGTTTCTTGAGGAAATTGTGAGCTGAAGCAATCCTGACCTGTTTTCTTTTAATCACTTTCCACTTTTCATCTTAAACTCTGTTTCTCAAAATATAAAAACAACTATTAAACACTAAAACCATAAAAACCGAATGATCTTCATGTATTTTCTGTTGGTTCAGCTTGTACTAGTCCTAGATTGAGGTATTTACCACAATCCCTGTGAGACGATCAAATATACTACAATTTTAACGACTGGTGCGCTTGCCATAAGTGTGAATCCGAGAGTCATATTTCATTTTACTAAGATTTTACCATCAATTTAATGACTCGGGATTTCAGCATCAAATACACCGAGTGGTATTGGACTGGGGAAAATACTTCCGTGTGAGGGAAAGCTTATAGATTCCGAGTGGAATAAACGAGGGAATCATTTCTGGAGTGGAGATTAAGACGCTTCTGAATGAAGCATGTCTGTGACCTTCTTGAATAAAAATAAGGATCTGGCTAAGCGTTTACCGGGTGAAGCATGACCCGAAGGGGACCATTCCCGAGTGAACGTGGTCCCGATTCCGAGTGACGGAATTCCTGAGTGAATGGACTCGCTTCAGCGAACAAGGAATCACTCCAGCGAGTAGATGCTTCGTAACATCCTGATTATTGAATTAATGTGCAGATTAGGATTAATTGCTGATTGAGATTGAGTGCTGACTAAGTAAAAGAGGCATGGGATGACGCATGTACCCTCTTGGCAGTAGAATAGCTTCAGTTTCATGTTTCTACCCACTCTCTGCTCATTTTCTCTTTTGTGCATGCTGAACCACTTCTTCGTTCTCTCTAGAATCCCCTCAAGCCTCTGCTTCTTCTTCTTCTTCTGCATCAGCGATGTTGTAGTGCCGTGGAGACTCGAAGTCCTCCACTGTTAGCAAGGGATGGACTATCGAGGGTGAGAGAACAGCTTCTAGTTTCTCCAAGCTGAGTGCAGAGTTTGACTGGGTTTGAAAGTTGTAAGCAAGGGAGAGTGATTGAAGGAACGATCGGAGCAACCGATCAACGTTGAAAGCCCGAGGAACGTCTTTTAGGTAGGGTCTGATTTACATCTCAAATGCATGGTTTATGGACGGGTTCCGGGTGAACTTGCTTTACCGTGTTGTGTTATATTTGAAATGTGTTGTTGTCGTGTTGTGATTGAGTAATAGTGCATGAAATGCCCAGATTTGTGATAGTTATGATCTGTGTAATGTTGTGTTGATTTCCATCCATGAATGCATGTTTCCTTGCATATGATGTGTGTGGATATTATTGTTAATGCCAAGTGCATGTGCTGTGAACTAGTGTGAATACCGAGTGCATGTGGTGTGAAAATGTTGTGCTGGTTCTGTTATGATTTTATATAAAATGCATGAGATGCTTGTGGCTGTTATTGTGAAAATCGAGCGCATATGTATGACTGCTATACTGATTCCAGGAAGTGATTTTATATTTAAATGCATGAGATGCATGTGACTGACATTTCGAATGCCGAGTGCATATGTGTGGACTGTTTGTTGATTCCCGTGTGGGATATTATCTGAATAAGCATGGGATGCTTGTTGTGAAATGCATAAGGTTGCATATATGGAAAAAGGGTGACCCGTGGGAGGTCAGGAACCCTATGTGATGATTTCTAGCTACAGATTCTTGGGCCAGATCCTGTGAGAGCCCGTGATAGCTGATGAAGCTAGAGTTCAGTCTCGAGACGTCACGAGGTGACCGGTATCACGCAGGAAGGGCTAATGGATGTGAGGCCGGGAAGGAATCTGTAACTGAAATTATTGTTTAAGTCAGATCCGCATGCATGTGTATTGGTGCATTGTTATTGAGAATAACATGATTAATATAGCCTTGAATGATTAGAGTGAATTCCGACTGAATGATGTTGTATGGGTGAATTCCGATTGAATGACAGTGTGTATTGTTGATGTTGGTTATGATATTCGAGTGCGTGGTTGATAATGTAATGGCTGATCCGAGTCAATAACTGTCATTTAATATGTAAATGCTCACCCCTACTTGTGGCTATGTTTTTCAGTGGATATAGGTCGGGATGGTGAATGATGGGGGACTTCAAACCGTGTAAAGTGTACTTGTATATATATAGATGTTGTGTACATAATGTGTATAGTTTTGATGTAGCCTTGGCCGGCTCCTAAGTACACTGTTTTGTTTTGAATATACTTATGAATTTGAATTCTCTCGGATTGAGAACATATATATATATATATATATATATATATATACATAATGCTAAGATGTTGCTTGAATTACCAGTGAACGTTATTGTATGAGAATGTCAAGGGTCACAACGTTTTCGAGTGAATAAGGCTGTATATTTCGAGTGAATAAGGTTGTATATTCCAAGTGAATAAGGTGGTATATTCTGAGTGAATAAGGCTGTATATTCAGAGTGAATAGATTGTATGTTCCGAGTGAAGAGGGGTTAGAGTAATTCCGAGTGGAACTTGATTAAGGAGATAATTTCCGAGGGATGGGAGGTCAAGGTATTTGCCGAGTGGAACCTAGTCGATGCAACTCTTCCGAGTGAGGAAAATCCGAGTGAAACGTCTCCGGGTGGAACGTTTCCGAGTGAAGTGTCTCAGAAGCGAAAAGCTTGTTTAGGACACATCTCGACTGAGTAGTGAATACCCGAGTGGGAAATTCCTGAGTGGGAAGGTACCGAGAGATGATACCGAGTTACGTGGGGTACGGTACCGACTGGAATATACCGAGTGACTCTATTCCTGGGAGAGTACATCTGGACTAAGACTCTAATCCCATGTGAGTATGTTTCTATGAATAGTTTCCGAGGAAAGGTTCATTGATTTTGAGTGGAAATAGCCGAGAGAATCATTTCCCGAGTGAAGCATGTTTGTGAAGAGACCTTCCAGAATAAAGATCTGGCTAAGTAAGAATTTACCGAGTGATGTATGATCCGCGGGGACTGCTCCCGAGTGAGCGGAGGTCCCGATCCCGAGTGACGATATGAAAACACCGAGTGAGAGATTCGCTCTAGCGAGTAAAGGCTCGCTTAAGCGCTTTACGCTGGTTTCGCTTAACCGACCGGGATCTCAACAAGCGAGTGGCACCCTGACCTGGTTTTTTGCTTCTCTTGACTTCGGGTTTGTTTTATTTTATCCCGACTCCTATTCTGGACTGCTTTGTGAATGTTTGGGACGTTTGAGTTTTGGAAAAATTTTCCCCTATCTCGGATTTACTTTTATTTAAGCCGGGTTGTTTCATTTTGGTATCAGAGCGGACTTAAAAGGTCCAAGGCCAAGGAATACTACTAAATGCTATAAGATTGTTTGATATTGTGATAAACTATAAGTGTGGAACTGTAATCCGATCGGATTGTAGATAGTTGAAGTATTCTTAACCTTGAAGTGATATCGATTTCAGGATAAGATATGGCCAATCGTCACGGTATGGATGCTATGGCCGCGGCGTTTCAGCGCTTCACTGATATACTGGAGAGGCAGAACCAGCCTCAAGTTGATGACAATCAAGGCTTAGATCGCTTTCTGAAGAGAAAGCCGAGTGAATTCCAGGTGGGATTCAATCCTGAGCTAGCTTATATGTGGATTCAGGGTCTGGAGAGGATCTTTAGCAGCCTTCGATGCACTGAGGCTCAGAAAGTTGAATATGCCGTGTACATGCTTCGTGCTGAAGCTGAGAATTGGTGGAAGATCACCAAAGCAAGAATGATAGCTGCTGGCACTTAGTTGATCTGGGAGAACTTTAAGGCATGTTTTCTGGAGAAATACTTTCCCGATACCGTGAGGAGTCAGAAAGAGTTGAAGTTTATGGAACTAAAGCAGGGTTCTATGACTGTGGAGGAATACGCTGCTAAGTTTGAGGCCCTATGCCTGTTCTATCCTCCGTTTCAGCAGCCCGGAACCGAGGGTTCCAAGTGCATAAAGTTTGAAAGCGGATTGAGGCCTGAGATTAAGAAAGCTTTCAGGCATCAGGAAATTCGAAGTTTCCCTGTGCTGGTAAACAAGTGTCGGATTTTTAAGGAGGATGACAAGGCCCACTCGGGCCAGAGTAACAAAGCTGAAACTTCTTTGAAGCCACAACAGCCTAGCTTTAAGAAGCTGGGCAATGCTGGGAGAGGGGGACCCTCCTCTAGACTCAGAGGTCGGGGTAATCAAGGTGGTCGTGCTGGTGGTCGTCCAAAGTACAGCAAATCTTTTAAATGTGGTGGTGACCACTTTGCTAAGGATTATGATGATAGAGATGTTGTGTGTTTTCATTGTAATGAGAGAGGGCATGTTCGCCCCGACTGTCCTCAGCTGCAGCAGGCAAATACTAATGTGCACCGTGGAGGCTTCCGAGGAAGAGGCCGTGGAAACGGTGGCCGAGGGAATGGTGGCCGAGGCAATGGAGCTCGGGGTAACATGATGTTTTCTCCGAATAACCGTGGGAGGAATGCTGATCAACCAGCTGTAGGCAGAGTTTATGCAATCAATGCCGAGGAAGCTGCACAAGCAAACGACTTGGTGCAAAGTAAGTGCTCACTTGGTAGACATACTCTTGATATAGTTTTTGATTTTGGAGCTACACACTCCTTTATAGCTGATGATTGCGTGAGGCGTTTGAGATTGCCTGCTGTTGGCATGGGTCAGACTTTGGATGTATCTAGTCTGACCGGTATTAAATTATAGACATCGATGATGTGCAAGGATGTATCCTTTACGTTGGGCGATCAGAATTTTACTGCCGACTTGATATGCTTACCCTTGAAGGGCATTGACATTGTGCTTGGCATGGATTGGCTATCAGTCAACAAGTTGATGGTAGATTGCCAAAACCGAAGGGTATTTTTTCGAGGCAGACTACCAACGACTACATGGTCCAAGGTATATCCCAACTCCTTGTGATGCTCTATTTGATTGATGGTGAGGGTAGTTCCTGAGTGCACGATATTCCGATTGTTCGTGATTTCCCTAAGGTGTTTCCGGAGGATGTGCCGGGTGTCCCTCCGAATAGAGAAATTGAATTCTTGATTGATCTGATTCTTGGAGCCGAGCCGGTCTCCAGTGCACCTTATAGGATGTCCCTGACTAAGTTGCTCAGCAAACAGTTTATCCGACCGAGTGTATCACTGTGGGGTGCACCGGTGTTACTCGTTAAGAAGAAAGATGGGAGCATGCGGCTTTGTATCGATTACCGACAGCTGAACAAGCTTACAATAAAGAATCGGTATCCATTACCGAGAATTGATGATCTGATTGATCAATTGCGGGGTGCTTCAGTCTTTTCGAAAATTGACTTGTGATCAGGATATCACCAGATCCGAGTGAAGGACTCAGATATTCCCAAGACGGCGTTCAGGACCCGGTATGGTCACTACGAGTATGTAGTAATGCCGTTTAGTGTAACCAATGCCCCTGCTGTATTCATGAATTACATGAATAGCATTTTCCATCCTTACTTAGACCGATTCGTGGTCGTTTTTATTGATGACATCTTGGTTTATTCCAAATCGTCTAAGGAGCATAAGGAGCATCTCCGATCGGTGCTCTAAATATTGAGGGAGAAGCAACTGTTTGCCAAATTTTCGAAGAGTGATTTCTAGATGGAAAGGATCCATTTCCTAGGGCATGTAATCTCCGAGGAAGGTGTCTCGGTCGATCCTACCAAAGTGGAAGCTGTCATGGCGTTGGAGAGACTAAGTCGGTCTCAGAGATCAGGAGCTTTATGGGTTTGGCCGGTTATTATCGGCGATTTATTGAAGGGTTCTCTAAGCTTACACTACTATTGACCAAGCTGACTCGGAAAAATGTTAACTTTGAGTGGAATTCCGAGTGTGAGAAGAGCTTTCAAGATTTGAAGACGAGACTGACTACAGCTCCTGTGTTGGCATTACCGAACCTGCAAGAAAGCTTCGTAGTTTATTATGATGCCTCCGGACTCGATCTTGGGTGTGTGCTAAAGCAGAACGGCCGAGTGATAGCTTATGCCTCTCGTCAATTGAGACCACACGAACAACATTATCCGACCCATGACTTGGAGTTAGCAGCTGTGGTCTTCGCATTAAAAATATAGAGACATTACCTGTATGGGTCGAAATTTGAAGTGTATAGCGATCATAAAAGCTTGAAGTATTTGTTCGATCAGAAAGAGCTGAATATGAGGCAAATGAGGTGGACTGAATTTTTGAAAGATTATGACTTCGAGTTGAAGTATCACCCGGGCAAGGCGAATGTTGTGGCCGACGCCTTGAGTCGGAAATCTATTCACGTGGCAGTAATGATGGTGAAGGAAATGGAATTACTGGAGCAATTCCAAGACATGAATCTACATGTGGATGTCTCTTCGTCTCAGAAGGTAACGCTCGGTATATTGAAGATAGCCAATGAATTTCTGAAACTCGTGTATGAGCAATAGAAGTCCGATTCCTATTTAGCTGAGATGAAGGAGACTCAGGCTAAGGGCAAGGACCTGTCCTTAACCGAGGGCTCGGATGGAATTTACCGAGTAAAGGGTAGAATCTATGTGCTGAGTGCTAGAGAATTAAAAAGGATGGTGCTTGATGAAGCCCACAAAAGTCTGTTGAGCATCCACCCGGGCACTACAAAAATGTACCATGACTTGAGATTGCACTTCTGGTGGCCCGAATTGAAGAGAGATATGGTGGATTATGTGGCTCGGTGTATTATTTGTCAGAAGTCAAAAATCGAGCACCAGAAGCCGTCCGGTGGGTTGCAGCCTCTTGAGATTCCCGTGTGGAAATGGGATGCAATTGTGATGGATTTTGTGATGGGATTGCCTAGAACCTGAGCGGGTTATAATTCCATCTGGGTCATTGTTGACCGATTAACGAAGTCTGCACACTTCCTGCCCATGAATATGAGATATTCACTGCAGAAACTAGCCCAGATTTATATCCGAGAAATTGTCCAACTGCATGGTGTGCCATCTCCATTGTGTCGGATAGAGATCCGAGATTCACTTCCCGGTTTTGGGGAAGCTTGCACCAGGAATTAGGCACAAAATTCGGATTGAGTTCAGCCTACCACCCCCAATCGGATGGGCAGTCCGAGCGGACAATACAGAGTTTGGAGGACTTGTTACGGTCCTGTGTGCTAAAGCACGGTGGTAGCTGGGAACAGTATCTCCCTCTGATCGAATTTACATATAATAACAGCCACCATAGCAGCATCGGTATGGCACCGTATGAGGCTTTATATGGCCGGAAATGCCGAACCCCACTCTGTTGGTTGGAAACCGGTGAAAGTTTAATGTTGGGGCCGGAAATTATGCAGCAAACTACCGAGCAGATCCAGATGATCAGGGAAAAGATGAAGGCATCTCAAGACCGACAGAAGAGTTATCACGATAAGCGGACTAAACCACTTGAATTTCAGGTCGGTGATAAGGTGTTTCTGAAGGTTTCACCGAATAAAGGGGTCGAACGAGCCTTGAAGAGTGGGAAGTTGAACCCCAGGTACATTGGACCCTATGAAGTACTGGAACGGGTCGGTCCTGTAGCATACCGAATAGCATTGCCGACTCGTCTATTGAATTTGCATAATGTGTTTCACGTGTCTCAGTTGAGGAAGTATTTACCCGACTCCACTTATGAGATGCTGGACGATGAGGTTGAGATCAGAGAAAATCTGACCATAGTGGCTGTACCGACTAGAATAGTGGATCGGTCAGTGAAGCGCTTGAGAATCAAGGATGTGCAATTGGTTAAGGTAGCATGGCAACAAAACTGAATCACCTCTTACACCTGGGAACGTGAAGATGTTATGAGGCAGAAGTATCCTGAGTTGTTTTATTGAGGTAAGCTTGTGTTTGAATTTCGAGGTCGAAATTCTTTGTTGGAGAGGAGAATTGTAACATCCTGATTATTGAATTAATGGGCAGATTAGGATTAATTGCTGATAGAGATTGAGTGCTGACTAAGTAAAAGAGGCATGGGATGACGTATGTACCCTCTTGGCAGTACAATAGCTTCAGTTTCATGTTTCTACCCACTCTCTGCTCATTTTCTCTTTCGTGCATGTTGAACCACTTCTCCGTTCTCTCTAGAATCCCCTCAAGCCTCTGCTTCTTCTTCTTCTTCTGCATCAGTGACGTTGTAGTGCCTTAAAGGCTCGAAGTCCTCCACTGTTAGCAAGGGTCAGACTATCGAGGGTGAGAGAACAGCTTCCAGTTTCTCCAAGCTGAGTACAGAGTTTGAATGGGTTCGAAAGTCGTGAGCAAGGGAGAGCGATTGAAGGAACGATCGGAGCAACTGATCAATGTTGAAAGCCCGAGGAACGTCTTGTAGGTAGGGGGCTGATTTACATCTCAAATGCATGGTTTATGGATGGGTTCCGAGTGAACTTACTTTACCGTGTTGTGTTATACTTGAAATGTGTTGTTGTTGTGTTGTGATTGAGTAATAGTGCATGAAACGCCCAGATTTGTGATAGCTGTGATCTGTGTAATGTTGTGTTGATTTCTGTCCATGAATGCATGTTTCCTTGCATGTGATGTATGTGGATATTATTGTGAATGCCAAGTGCATGTGCTGTGAACCAGTGTGAATACCGAGTGCATGTGGTGTGAAAATGTTGTGCTGGTTCTGTTGTGATTTTATATAAAATGCATGAGATGCTTGTGGCTATTATTGTGAAAGTCGAGCGCATATGTATGACTCTGCTATACTGATTCCAGGAAGTGATTTTATATTTAAATGCATGAGATGCATGTGACTGACATTTCGAATACTGAGTGCATATGTGTGGACTGTTTGTCGATTCCCGTGTGGGATATTATCTAAATAAGCATGGGATACTTGTTGTGAAATGCATAAGGTTGCATATAGGGAAAAAGGGTGACCCGTGGGAGGTCAGGAACCCTATGTGATGATTTCTAGCTACAGATTCTTGGGCCAGATCCTGTGAGACCGTGATAGCCGATGGAGCTAGATTCAGTCTCGAGACGTCACGAGGTGACCGGTATCACGCGAGAAGGGCTAATAGATGTGAGGCAGGGAAGGAATCTGTAACTAAAATTATTATTTAAGTCGGATCCGCATGCATGTGTATTGGTGCATTGTTATTGAGAATAACATGATTGATATAGCCTTAAATGATTAGAGTGAATTCCGACTGAATGATGTTGTATGGGTGAATTCCGATTGAATGACAGTATGTATTGTTGATGTTGGTTATGATATCCAAGTGCGTGGTTGATAATATAATGGCTGATCCGAGTCAATAACTGTCATTTAATATGTAAATGCTCACCCCTACTTGTGGCTATGTTTTTCAGTGGATATAGGTCGGGATGGTGAATGATGGGGGACTTCAAACCGTGTGAAGTGTACTTGTATATATATAGATGTTGTGTACATAATATGTATAGTTTTGATGTAGCCTTGTCTGGCTCCTAAGTACACTGTTTTGTTTTGAATATACTTATGAAGTTGAATTCTCTCAGATTGAGAACATATATATATATATATAATGCTAAGATGTTGCTTCAATTACCAGTGAACGTTATTGTATGAGAAATGTCAAGGGTCACAACGTTTCCGAGTGAATAAGGCTGTATATTCCGAGTGAATAAGGTTGTATATTCCGAGTGAATAAGGTTGTATATTCCGAGTGAATAAGGCTGTATATTCCGAGTGAATAGATTGTATGTTCTGAGTGAAGAGGGGTTAGAGTAATTCCGAGTGGAACTTGATTAAGGAGATCATTTCCGAGGGATGGGAGGTCAAGGTATTTGCCGAGTGGAACCTAGTCCATGCAACTCTTCCGAGTGAGGCAAATCCGAGTGAAACGTCTCCGGGTGGAACGTTTCCAAATGAAGTGTCTCAGAAGCGAAAAGCTTGTTTAGGACACATCTCGACTGAGTACTGAATACCCGAGTGGGAAATTCCCGAGTGGGAAGGTACCGAGAGATGATACCGAGTTATGTGGGGTACGGTACCGACTGGAATATACCGAGTGACTCTGTTCCTGGGAGAGTACATCTGGACTAAGACTCTAATCTCGAGTGAGTATGTTTCTGTGAATAGTTTCTGAGGAAAGGTTCATTGATTCCGAGTGGAAATAGTCGAGAGAATCATTTCCCGAGTGAAGCATGTTTGTGATGAGACCTTCCAGAATAAGGATCTGGCTAAGTAAGAATTTACCGAGTGATTTATGATCCGTAGGGACCGCTCCTGAGTGAGTGGAGGTCCCGATCCCGAGTGACGATATGAAAACACTGAGTGAGAGACTCGCTCTAGCGAGTAAGGGCTCGCTTAAGCGCTTTGCGCTGGTTTCGCTTAACCGACCGGGATCTCGTCAAGCGAGTGGCACCCTGACTCGGGTTTGTTTTATTTTATCCCGACTCCTATTCTGGACTGCTTTGTGAACGTTTGGGAGGTTTGAGTTTTGGAAAAATTTTCCCCTGTCTCGGATTTACTTTTATTTAAGTCGGGTTGTTTCATGCTCGCTTAAGCGACTTCTGCTGCCTTACGTTAAACCGAAGCTGGGTCTTGCCAGCGAGTGGCATTCTGACCCGGTCTTCTCTTTCTCTGGTCGGTTTTCTGCTCCCTTGACTTCAGTTTGTTTTATTTTATCCTGACTCCTATTCTGAATTGCTTTGTGAACTGTTCTGAATTTTGGGAAAAAAAATTTCCCTAGTCTCGGGTTTTCTTCTATTTTAGTCGGGTTGTTTCATATAATAAGAATTAAACATCCATTGAGTATTATAAAAGATAACAATTAAGTAAATTATTAAGGAATAAAGTAAATAACTAAATAAATGATAACTAAATAAACATTATAAACAAAATAAATAATAAATATATAACAATAAAAATAGTTTAAATAAATAAGTAAGTAAATAAAATGTAAATGAATGAACAGATAATTAATAGATAACTATAAATTTATTCATTAGAGAAATAAATAATGACAAAACTAATTTATAGATGAACAATAATAATAGAAATAAATAAAAAAGAGATAAATTAATATTTAAATAAGTAAATCAATAAATAAATAAACAAATAAATAAATGAATGAGTAAATAGACAATAAATACATAAATGAATAACAATAATAAATAATAAACAGTAAAAAATAATAAAAAATATAGAATATTACAAATAACCAAATAAATAAATAAGCAAATAAGTAAATAAATAAATAAATCAATAAATCGATAAATAAACAATTAAATAAATGATTAAACAATTAAATAATTAATTAAGAGATAAAAATCAATAAATAAAAAATTAGATAAATAATTAAATAATTAATTAAATAATTAATTAAATAATTAAGTAAACAATTAAATAAACTATTAACTAAATAATTAAACAATTAAATAAATAAACAAACAATTAATTAATTAATTAAACAATTAAATAAATAAATAAATAATTAAATAAATGATTAAACAAATAAATAAATAAATAAATAAATAAATAAGAAATTAAATAATTAATTAAATAATTAACTAAATAAATAAATTAAATAATTATATAAATAACAATTAAATAAAAATCTAAATATTATATATATATATAAACATTTGACGTAACGTTTATATATGTATATATAAAGGAAAAATATTAAAAGAGAGAGAGAAGGTAGGAGATTACTTCCTGCTTGATTAAGAATAAAGAAGAAAAAGGCGCGTGAATCACAATGGAAACCCGGTATTTATAGGGCAGTGAAAAAATATATTTTTATTTAATTTTTTTATAATTATCCATAACTATATTGTGGGTATTTTTATGAGATAAATTTTATACATAAAATTTTGTTATGAATACTCAAAATGTACTTAATAAAATAAATATAACTTTTTAATGAATTTCTTTTACTCAAAATATCTCAATTACTAAATGTTTAAATACTCATTTTTATAAGTTTATCACTTTACTTTTCTAACCAAACGATCTCTAAAATTTATAAAATTTTAAACTTAAGCTCACATGCACGAATCTAAACTCTCTATCAAGTTTCATAATTTTTTGATAACATTTTTTATACAGGTTTATACCCAAACGTCTCTATTTTAGACTATTTTCACTTATCTCTAAAAATATCTAAAAATTCCCATAAAATCTTATAAATTACGATGATCAATCCGTTCTAAAGATCTTAAGATAATTTTACCAAAATTATAAATTAAAATTTTCCTTACAATTTTATCCTTTTATATAAAAAATACAATAAAACTATAGAATGTTATAGTTGCCACGTACGTTTCAAAGTAAAAGACAATAAAATGTGAATCGTTTTTAGTTACCATGAATTCCAAAAGTTTTAATCCTTTTTCCTCTAAAAAAATAGAAGCAAATAATTTTGGGTTCAGACTTATTAAGCAACTAAAGCAAAATACATCAGACTTAGACCTATCATGCATTTAGACTTTTCAAATAACACAACATTTAGAATAAACATATTCAAGTAATACTTCTTAAGTTTAAATTATACTTAATAAAAACAAACCCGGCCTCAGCCAAAGGCTTTGTGAAAATGTCTACCCATTAATAGTTTGTGTCCACAAACTTCACTTCTATATGCTTAGCTTTGAAATGCTGAATGGGATTCTTTGAAAGATTTATTGCACTAATGTTATCACAAAACACATGGATCTCTTCTTCTTTGATTGAATAATTCTCTAGTTGATATTTTATCCAAAGAAGTTGAGAGCAACAACCTACTACAGACATATACTCAGCCTCTGTTGTTAAGAATGCAATTGAATTCTGCTTTTTGCTTCTCCATGATATCAAACATTTTCCTAGAAAGTGACATCCACCACTTGTGCTTTTCTGTCCAATTTATCTCGTGCAAAATCTGCATCATAGTATCCAGAAAGAGAGAAAGAGTCTATTCTTTTATAGAACAGCACAAGGTTAGTGATTCCAACAAGATATCTCAGAATCCTATTCACTATAGACAAGTGTGATTTGTAACACCCTGATTTTCCGGACTCAGATCCTGATGTAAACAAGATAATAATTAATAAAAATGCGAGTAAATTTTTCACATTCAAATAGTTTCTAAACACCATCTCGACTACATCAAGACTCGAACCACAGAAAAGCCGAAGAGTGAATTTATCAACCTATGACTGGATCGATAACTAATTCGCCCATAACGGTATACAAAATTAGTAGAGTTTACAGTGGAAGAAGAATGTGTATATCGGGCATACGCCTAGTCCCATATATGACGATATAAGAAAAGGCTCGGAAAAGCATGCAAACATCTAACATAAACCTACTAGATCATAACCCATGCACGTACTTACAACAGACACATGCATTACCTAAGATATAAATATAAATATGCATATACATCCGGGGTCATGCCTCAACTATCACCACTGCCTATATCTCATAATTGACCTATTTATTCACCTATTGACATTAATCCAAACACCACCATCATCAATGTATATTGTTTAAGTTCAATTACTCAAGTATTCCTTAAATCGTGACCTTTGTACTAATGTATAGGTTCACTATTTATGCACCCACGATTATCTTATACATGACCAAAATCACTAAATCATCAATATCATCATATACATTATATTACATTTCATAAATGATGCTGGCCAAGGTATTTCCACTACCACTATTTACCTTCCTAAAACTTCAATTTAAAATCCGAACTCATCCCATGGAAACCTGCATCACAAGGCTAAAAAGGAGACCACATGGGAGAGTGAGTTATACATTCAAAATAACGAATATAATATATTGCGATTAAGTGTACATGCATTCATTCATCATGTGTGCTTTGCTATAAAATTACTAAATCATCATTCAATCATCATCACATTGGTATAAAATGCATACAAGCCCCCTGAATCACAATTCACAACATAAGCAAGCACAAGCACATACACAACTACATTGTCGCTTATCATCAAGGGCATTCACAAATCATCATCATTAATTTATTAAATTTTTACTCAATTCCTCCTCGCAAGGGGTTGTTCATCTCTCGTGGTCATCCCATCTCAAATGCCATGCACCTATGGCTAATGCATATATCAACTGTTTGATAATGCATATGCATGGATCCGATTTCATTTCATCAGGTGATTGCAACCACCACATCATTCATTCACATGGGTTTCCTGCCTCGCAAGGGGTACTCCCTCTAGCTGCCTCGCAAGGTGCTTTCTCATGATCGTAACCACGTTCAATAATTCATATTGCTTTCTTGCCTCGCAAGGGGTACTCCCGCCTCGTGATCGCAACCACGGGCATCATAGGAACTCGCAAGCCCTTTTTTCATTTCAACAACCAGGTGATCGCAACCACTGCCCCAATATCATATCATCATCAAGTTGGTTTCCCGCCTCGCAAGGGGTACTCCCTTCATAGAATCCCGTAGGATCTTTCATCATTGTGATCACGACCACATATTCAATGTTATGC
Source organism: Clitoria ternatea (assembly GCA_037962975.1). Classification (NCBI taxonomy): domain Eukaryota; kingdom Viridiplantae; phylum Streptophyta; class Magnoliopsida; order Fabales; family Fabaceae; genus Clitoria; species Clitoria ternatea. Next base: position 56,504,664 of record CM075671.1, read on the forward strand.
CATGCCATGAATGCAAAGTACAATGATGCATATGCCAATCGACCTGGCAAGGATATCTCACCCTCTCACATAGGGATATATTTCAATTTGTCATTTTCAATCAATAATATACAATTATTTACAAAGCCCCTCAAGGAATTTTATTCACATACTTGGCATTACATTTAAACATATCTCATATATATTTCATATCATACAGGCAAGTGTATACTTGCAATCAACTGCAATGGCATTACAACATCACATAATATTCATCAATATTACCACACATTCATTTAGTGGGTTTTCATCTCATTATTCATCACCATTGTCTTATACATTTATATATATATATACACATGTTGGTGTGGCGTTCACAATACTTCTATTATCATATTTCAAACCACAGTCACAAGATCATACTTGTATCACCCACAATATCATTCAACAATTAATCAATAATAACAATCACCCTTTGTGCAAGGAAATGATCAACATCATCGTTTATCATTATTCCCTACTAATGTCATTTCCAATTATTCGATTCATAACACATGCTATATCATTTTACCAATTCTCTCATTGGTTTCATAGTTATCTTAGGGTGTATCTCATAACCTCATCATCAAATTCTCTTTATCATTCTCTCATATCCTATTCTTAGTGGTGAAAATATCATAAATAAAGCATGCCAATTGTATCAATCAATTCTAATCCCCACCATGTTATATCATCACTATATACCCCTCATGTATCTCCTCAAGCATCTCACAATATAGGAAAAGGGGCCTGACATCAGGAAAATAGAGAAAATAGCATATAATTTCATACTGGGCAACTCGCTTGAGCGAGGCCCTACTCGCTTGAGCGAGATTGAAATGGGTCGCTTGAGCGCGCCTGAAATTTCCTTGAGCGAAGCGTTTTTGAGTATCAGGCCCCGATCTCGCTTGAGCGAGCCACTCTCGCTTGAGTGAGATTCCTCCAGTAACGTTTTCCTCACACACTCGCTTGAGCAAGGCTTCCTAAGGCTAGCTACTCGCTCGGGTGAAATTGCTCCAGTAACTAAATTTAGACTCACTCGCTTGAGCGAGATTTGATTTGTCTCCCCTTTCGCTTAAGCGAGATTCATCCAGAACCATTCTCATTCTTACTTGCCTGAGCGAGCCACCAAGACACTAGCTATTCGCTCGACTGAAAATGGTCCAGCAGCCAATCATCCAACGCTCGCTCGGGCGAGGTCCTACCCGCCTGAGCGAAATATGGCTAGTAGCCATACCTCTGATCCAAGCAGGTCTCGCTTGAGCGAGACTTCCTCTTGCCTGAGCGAAAATGGGCCAAATGCCATATTACTGATACAGGGGATTCTTGCTTGGGTGAGAATCCATCTCGCTTGAGCGAGATTACCGGTTTAAGTGGAAAAACGTGAGAATTCAGCAACCTTACATACTAAAACCCATACAAAGCCAAATTGGTCAAATTCAACACATCATATACCTCTTATTAAACATTTAAAACTTGTCTCAAACATTCATACTCAATAATTTCCATTAAAATTAAACTTATTATCATCACATATATATATATATATATATATCCATAACAATCATCTCATACTCTCATACACCATTCTCAATAATCACAATTTTCTATTCACATGATTTCAATATCTACATGGCAAGGCAAACATGAGTACTGATCACATACAACAATCAGTACTCATTCTACTCATGCAATTTGAATGTAAACTCCTCTCCTACCTCGAGAGAAGAACCACAACCAAATGCACACTCCGAATGCTCCGCCACGTTATCCAGAACAAAATCTACATATTACATATATACATTTATACAATCAATAAACCATCTCAAGGTATTCCTCATAAATTCTAAATAATGATTTACATTTTGTAATGCTTGTGAACAAATTCTAAACTTGTCAAAACACCAATTTATGCCATTGTGTTAGGCTTTGGGAATTCCTTTCCTAAAACCATGATTCTCTAACTCTTAAAGGGCCAATCATACCCAACAACAACATCTCTTTCATCATTCTTAATGCATTTATCATTACTTGAACCATCCATTTGCCATTATTTCATTCAAATCCATTATCAATCAACTAATTCATATGGCATAAATCATGCACTATCAATTTATCAACCAATATGTATATCTTATTGATTCTACCATTTTCACTATCATTCATCATTATTCAAGCCCCTCACAACAATATCATAATCCTTAACACACTTACCAATCTTAGAGCCATTACTCTATTTCCTTGATTTCACAATTCCTCAACATCAAAAATCAATATTATCCCATCATAACTCACTCTCATATGTATATAATCATTCCACTATCAATGACCATCGTAAGCACAACATCATTATCTTAGTTCAAAATTCATCATCATCAACCAATAATCAATCTCATCCTTCCTAAAAACTCATTCCAAGAGCCTAAATCATTTTTAACTATCAATTAAGCCAAAAGCCCTAACTTCCATACTTAGGGTTTTCCTCTAAAATCACCCAACAACCATCATTAATAATCATCTACCATTATCATAAACAACATCCATATGTAAAATGTCATGGGCTTACACTTAAAATCATTTTTCACCACATCATTATTTATTTCCCCTAATTCCTAGAGTTAGGGTTCAATTAAAATCTAACATTCACTATTAATAATCATCATCTTTCACTTCCAACATTGAAATTTTCATATACGCCTTCACACTTATCCAAAAACACACCTAAATCACATCCCACCTTTGGGTTTTACACGAAAATGGCTCTCGTTCCTAAACCCATTCATAAGGCACTCTCCTAATCAAATAGAAACCAAAACCTAGGGTCAAAAACATCAAAAGAGTGGAGAAATTTACCTCAAGCTCTAAGTTATCCCAAGCCCTAGCATGCACAAAAAAATTGAAGGAGAAAGGAAGAGCTTCCAAGCACCAAAATCACCTCCAAAATGAAAAGGAAGGGGCAAGGTTAATTGGGTAAGGAAGGAGACTCACAAATATAGTGAGTTCCATGGAAGAAGAAGGAAAAAGGGCTGAGCTTTTGTGAGAGAGAAGAAAGGCAATGAAAAATGAGAGAGATGGGAGGAAGGATTAAACCTGAAAATGAGAGAGAGAGAGAGAGAGAAAGAAGGAATTAAGTGTAACTTGGTTCTTCATTAAATCATTTCCCGTTTTATAATAAACAGGATCTCCGTTCGGGCTCAATACTTAATCCAAAAATTATTCTGAATATAGATTCAGATTCCCAATAATAGTCTTAACAGCCCTGACCAACAGCATCTCAATCGGATATACTTGGTCTGATACCCATATTTTGTGTTTGAATATGCATTTCAGGATAAATAATTTTGATAATGACAAAAGGAATTAAGACTCAAAGCAAAAGGCTCAAGCTACCATGAAAACAGAGAAAATAGCATCAGACCTGTAAAAAAAAACACACAAGCTAATCGATTACAAAACAAGAGCTAATCGACTACGAAGCTTCTGTCTGTGACATAATCGATTACAAGATCTCTCCTAATCGATTAGAGAGCTTCTATTTGTCACCTAATCGATTGCACCAAGGAAGCCAATTGATTACCGAACTAAGAAAATGAATTAAAAGCATCAGGGGCATCTATTAATCAACTACAAGGCTGCCACAATCGATTACCAGTGTTCTGTAATGTCACTAATCGAGTACAAATTAAGAACTAATCGATTACAAAGTTTTTGTTTGATACCCAATCGATTACACATAAGCTACAATCGATTACCATGCTGCGTAACCAAATTAAATGCATCAGGTGCCACTCATAATCGACTATAAGGTAAAGAACAATCGATTAGCAAGGTTCTGTCTCTTAGCTAATCGATTACATGGGAAAGGCTAATCGATTACCAGTCCAATTACACTAAAAAATTCAAAGTGTAATCGATTACAACTCGAGGCCTAATCGATTACACTAGTGCCAGAATTTGGAGAAAAGCATTTTTAAGTGGGAAACCAGCTCATTTCTCCATTCCAACTCAAATGCCCATGCTGTGCAACGGCTCTAAAGACCTTAGGGCACCTCTCCAAGGCCTATAAATGCAAGACTCCTTCAAGCTACTCAAGGCAATAATCAAATCCATCAAAGGGAAATCAAATCTTGAGTCTTGTGAGTTCTATTTCTTTGTTTAGTTTCATTTTCTGAAACTTAGAGCTTATATTTGTAAATCCTCTCTTGTGAGAGCTAGAAATTTTGTGAGCCTTCATTTGTTCATTTACTCTATTGAGAGAGTTTATTGATTATAAAATCAAACATCAAAACACCAAGCTTATTCACTCTAGGTTGAGTGGTCACAAAGGTTGGGGTTCAACCTTTGGGTATTGAGAGTTTGAGAGATTGGGTGGGTTGCCCTTGTGCTAGTGAGGATTGAGTTCTTGAGTGTGGGACACTAGGAAGCTGCAATTGCTCATAGCTTGTATCTCTAAACACAACTAAAAAAACATCTGTTAGCGATAGACAAAATTGGTAGCTAATCGATGCCAAGGCCGTCGCTAAGAGGACTAGCGACGGTATTTCAGACGGCCAAACAACCGTCGCTAAAACCTTCGTCGAAGATAGATCAGCGACCACAAAAACTTTATCGCTACAATACCGATGGCATAACGTCGTCGCTAACATGGTCTCTGCTTCACTTACTTCAGCCGTCACTAACTGACCACGTTCAGCGACGACCAGTACCCCGTCGCTACTAGTAGCCATATAGCGACGCCATTACACCGTCGTTATTAGTAGTTATGTAGCAACCATCTTTGTCCATCGCTATAGGTAGCCATACAGCGACCAGTTATGGCCGTCGCTATCGTAGCCATACAGCGACCACTTTTTGCCGTCGCTATGAGTAGCCTTATAGCGACCAATGTATCCGTCGCTATGGGTAGCCATACAGCTACCACTGGCCTCCGTTGCTATTAGTATTTATATAGCGACCATCTTTGTCCGTCGCTAATGGGATTTTTTATATTTTTTTAAAATTGTTTAAATATTTCTAGGTTTTGTTAATTTAACTTTAAAAATGTTGATTAATATTTTGTATTGGGTGATAAAATTTTATAACTAAATTTGAATAATTTTTTAAAATATTTAATTATTATTAAAAACAAAATAATAGATTAAATTTATTTATCAAATAGGTTGAATTATTAATGATAATCACAATAAGGTGTTTTTCTTTGAATTTAATTACCAATAAATATTAACATAATAAATGAAGAATGACAAAATAAATACTGAATGGAATATAATATAAAAACTGTAAATGAAATATGCAATGTGTGTAATAATAAAAATACAATCATGGTGGTGGGGGATCCTGTGGTGGTGGTGAGGGCGCCTGGGAAGTGGAGGGAGGTAGTCTCACCATCAACTACATCAGTAGCTCCTACTGCTGAGCAAGTTGCCAACGAGTCTCGGCGTGCTTCTCCTCGGCCCGCTGTCGGTCCGCCTCGGCCCACCGTCAGTCCGCCTCGGCCCACCGTCAGTCCGCCTCGGCCCGCTCCTCCAAAAGCTGCCTCTGACGTCGCTCCTCCTGTAGCTCGTCGTTCAGGTTTTGAATTACCTGAACAACCTCAGTCGAAAGACCAGACGAAGAGGAAGAGGAAGGGGTCTTCCCCTTTTTCGCTAGCTGCGTGCCAACGCCACCCAATCCAAAGACCCTCCCTTTCTTGTTCACACCGCCAACAGCCTCCATATAGATGGCGTTGTCGTCGGAACAAGACAGGGTGGGAGGAACCTCCCCTTCAGGAGTCGAAGCCACCAGGTCCGCCTCCTTCTCGACCCTCCTGGCCTGATACGCCTCCTGTTAATTAAAAGAACTGATAGGATTAGTAAGCTGATTTGTAAATTATAAGCATGTGTGAGTTAAAAGTAAATACTGCTAGATCTATAGTCTTCTGGTTTACCCATACACCGGCTTTGTTCTTGGTCATTTACATGACCTCAAACAAAGAAGGCTCCCGGTGCTCCCTCAGCTCCTGTGGTGGACAAAAAACATTGAGATTATTATTTGTAAACATGTCAGATGAATCATAATAGAAATGTTTAACATAAATATACTTACAAATCTTTTCTTGTGCTCGAGGGTTGAAATGCTACCCCCAGTGTAAACTGAGGCTGCAGCATCGGCGGCTCTATTTGCCATGTTGCGAGCACTCGCCTGCTGGAACGGGACACCGCCCCACTTCTGGACCATCCCATCCCAATGGTCGTCGGGGATCCAATGAGGGCGCTCACCCTTGTCCCTCACCTTCCAAAGGGTACTCTTGATGATTTTAGAGGTCTTTGTGGCAAAGACCTTCCTAATCTCATCAATCATACCCTCTGCCCACTGATAATCATTTTGTAAAATGAAATAAGAAATCAAAATTAATAAGAGGTCTATTTTACAAATCAAATCACAACAAATTGATGTGGTAACTTACTAAGAAGGTGTCAAACCATCTATCTTGGACAACCTTCCCAGCATCTGTCCAAGATATATATGGACCATCCCACTGGGCCTTTAAAACCTTAGTAATCACTTTGGTAGTGCGACTACTATCAACAAAGTTGTAATGACAACAATTATATCAGGAGTAAAACAACACACAATCTAGGGAGACTCCCAAATTTCCGACAGAGTCTCCCCTGTAAATGTAACATTTCCAAGTTTAAATAGTTACCCTGTTACAAATAGAAGAGTTCCCAGTACAATTCAATCTATACAAGTACTAATTAAAGTAACATACAATAAATGAACAAGTCTTTCTACTAAAGTTTAATATAAAGTACCATACAAATAACATAAAAATATTTGAGTTTTAGTCACTTACTCGTCTCTGGCCGGCACGGGTACCAACATGGGTAGAGGGGATGCCGGAGGTGGGGTGGCCTGATGGCCATGGTCCTCCAAGCCACCATCTCCAGGAGTCTGCTCTGGGGTGGTCAGCTGTGGGGGTGATGAGGTGGTCAGCTATGGTGGTGATGGAGTGGTCTGGTGTAGTGGTGATGGAGTTGTCCGCTATGGTGGTGATGGAGTGGTCTGCTGTACTGGTGATGGAGTGGTTCCCTGTTCTGGGGTGGGAGTCCCCAGACGGGATGTCGGGGTCCTGGACCCACCACCCCTACTGAAGGGCAGTCGACGTCCCGTCATCTATGGATAAAATCATGAAAAGAAAGGTTAGTCTCAGGATATATATAAACCTATGTATATATGTTTAACAACTACATACTCTGTGTCTGTTTTAGTTTCAAATTCCCTCTCAGTTCTAGTGTCACTGTGGTTATCTGTTTGAACAACTTCATCAGTATCCAAATCAGCCCTAGACCATTTTGATCGAGAGACAAGGTCTTTATCAATGTGTTCACCCCCCGTAGTGGCGAGTGTCTCATCCATTATGACTGGATCAATGTTGAACAATAAATTACCATCGTTGAACTCGTGTGGTGCAAGCTGATAAGCATCATCGACCTCCTCAGAGACATTGTCAGTGATCTGACTTCGGGCCTTGGCCTTGATTACTGCATACCAGTCCCGATGTCCTCCCGGGAGGTCAGTGTAATAAACCTGCTCGGCTTGTTGGGCAAAAATGAAGGGATCAAACCCTTTATATCTACCATTTTTCTTGACCTCAACTAAGCCGTAGTTGTTGTCAACCTTTGTTCCAACGCCGATTGTGTTGTTGAACCAATCATATTTGAATAGAACAATATCTCTTCTTAGTCTCCAGAGAATGAAACCTCAACAATCTCTATCAGCACTCCATAAAAATCTTCTTCTAACTGTCCAGCGGTGCCTCTAACACAAACCCCATAGTTATGGGTACGCATCCCATCACTTTATTGAAGAATATTAAACTTGTAGCCATTTACGTAGTAAATAGGCCATTTTTTAACAGTTTTCACCGGCCCCCAAGAAAGGGCTTGGAGTAAAGAATCTTCAATATGGTTGTTAGGGTCTTGTATCTATGTACAACATAACAAATAGGGAGTGATTAGATACCGGGAGTTTGAAGCACAGATAAAAAACACTCGGTATACGGGTCTTACATGTTGTGCGAACCAACCAACGAACTTGGATGACACCTCACTATGAATTTGGTCATTAGTTAAATCATTTTGCTCAAGTTTTAGCATATCTGTATATAAGCTATTTAAAGGAAACAAATTTAGATACTGTAAAAGCTAGGTTTAGAATGTAACATATAACTTTTATGACTTACTCAAGAAACGGTTCCACTTTTGGGCAATTTAGAAGAATGTACAAGTGAGCCGCCTTTCGATCTTTCTCATCAATGTAACATTTTGTGAGCTTGCCCCCCGAATGACCAGGATAGTTAAAAATTGATATTTGTTCATCAAACCCGTTGCGGGTGGCTACCCCAAGATTGCAGGGAATTCTACTCAGTCTAGTTTCTATCTCTGTCGGAAAATAGAAGGAAGCAAAAGTTGTCATTTCTTCGACTAAGTATGCCTCACAAATTGATGCCTTAACGCAGGCTTTGTTCGACACTTTATCTTTTAAAGAGCGTAAGAATCTTCAACATCATAAACAAATGTTAAGTTAGAAAATACTATTATAAGAAGTGTTTGCAAGGAAATTAAAGAGTTCTGGCGTTCACCTTTCGAATGGATACATCCAACGATACTGCACCGGGCCACCAACCAAGGCCTCGTACGGTAGATGGATAGGCAAATGCTCCATCGAGTCAAAAAAACTTGGTGGGAAAATCTACTCCAACTTACAAATCAATACCGGGATAGTTTCTTCCATCTTCACAAGTTTCTCCACAGTCAACGAAGCTGCTGTCAACACCTTAAAGAAGTGACTCAACTCCACCAACGGTTTCCAAATAGGCTTCGGTAAGGCATGAAACGCGTACGGGAGTAGTTGTTGCATAAACACATGGCAATCATGACTTTTCATGCCAAACACCCTGCCATCCTTCACGTCGACACATTTACTCAAGTTAAAAGCAAATCCGTCAGGCAGGGTCAACCCATTCATCCAAATACACACAGCAATCTATTGTGGTCTAGTTAAAGCATATTTTGCATGGGGTTTAAACATTCTTCCACGTCCCGCATCCCTCAATTCCAACTCCTTCCTAGAACACCAAATCGGAAGGTCTAGATGACTCTTCTCGTTGTCCTTTGTTCTCCCTTTGATGTCCATAATAGTGTCAAAAATATTCATGAAAACATTACGTTCAGTGTGCATGACACCAATGTTGTGTCTTAACAACAAGTCTTTCCAATATGAAAAATCCCACAAGGTGCTCTGCTTCACCCAGTGGTGTTCCTTACCATAACCCGCAAACTCCTTAACACTCTTGTCCCAGATGTAGGGATACTCTTCGACCCTCTACCAAACCCGTGCACCGCATAACCTATGGGGTGGAGGTTCATTAACAACCTTGTTCTTCTTAAAAGCAGTTTTGTTTCTCCTAAACGGGTGATCCAACGGTAGAAACTTTCTATGACAGTCAAATAAACTTGTCTTGCCACTAACAGGTAGTGATTCCTCCCCGGTATGTTCTATGCATACAGGGCAAGCAAGCTTCCCAGACGTTGACCATCCAGAAAGCATACCGTAGGCTGGGAATTCGTTAATAGTCCACATCAAAATAGCACGCATCATAAAATTGTTCTTCAAAGACGCATCGTATATCATTACCCCGACATCCCATAATTGTGATAACTCTTCAACCAACGGCTGCAAAAAGATGTCTATGTTCGCCTTTGGATTTTTGGGTCCTGGAACCAGTATAGATAGAAACATGACCTCCCTCTTCATACACATATCAGGAGGCAGATTGTATGGGGTTAGTATGACTGGCCAACAAGAGTAAGCTCTTCCGTATTGACAGAACGGGTTAAACCCATCAGTACATAAGCCAAGTCTTACATTGCGTGGCTCTCTAGAAAAGTCCAGATATAGCTCATCCAAACACTTCCATGCTTTCCCGTCAGAAGGATGGCAAAGAAACCCCTCTTGTGTTCGGTTCAGAGCATGCCAACGCATGTGTTTTGCCGTGGGCAATGAGGCATACAGGCGTTGAAGTCGCGGTGTTATAGGGAAGTACCACATTTTCTTCCTGGTCGTCCGGGTTACCTTCCCTCTCCTTTTAACGGTTTTGTAGCGTTCCTCATTATAATGTACACATTTTGTGACACTCTTATCTGCAAACTCATTTCTGAACAGCATACATCCGCCAACACAACACTCTATCTTCACACAACCCAACCCCAAGTTTGCCACTTGTTTCTTAGCATGGTACAGGTTTATTGGCATTCGATGATTACTAGGCATAGTGGAACCCATCAGATTGATCACCCTATTAAAACAACCTCCAAAAAGATTATAATCGGCCTTTAGGCTTAAAGCAGCTAGGGAGGCGGATAACTCAGTGTCACTATTGCACCTGTCCCACAATGGAGTCTGAGCCGTCGCTAACAAATCATAAAATCTCTTCACCTCCGGATTAGGATCCTCCTCTACATTATCTCCATGACCTGCTTGGTCATCATGTTCTAGCATACGCCCGGTGGAGGGTCCAACATGATCCATCACCATTTGTTCTATGTTGTTGTATGTATCCCTGTTTCCTCCAACCTCGTAGTAAGACTGTTGCAGGGTTACGTCTGATGGTCTAGGCGGTAACTGCTCACCATGGTTGTACCAGCAGTGGTATGTTTCCATGAACCCTTTCTTAGTTAGGTGGCACATGACATCATCCGCGTATTCAAAACTCATGCATTTGCACCTTGAGCACGGACAACGAATCTTCTGAGTCGCTTCAAATCCAGGCGTGTTTGCCATAGCGAACGGAATGAACTCCAATAGCCCCATCATAAACTCCTCAGTCACTCGCTGACTGTGATCTAGTCGGTTGTACATCCATCGCCGATTTACTGGTACCTCCATTTACAATATCTAACAAGGATGATTTTTGTTACTTTATATTTTTAAAATTTTATTTGACTATCGGTTGTGAATCACTCTCTATCTCTTTGATGTTGCAAATTGGTGGGGCCATATCCCATTCGGGATGAATATGCAACTATCCGTAACCCTTCAATGTTGTATGTGGTCTCGATTGTGTCGTTGATGTTCATTTAGAATTTCGGTAGCATTTCGCATTGGTCCCCGAGTACACAGGGATACGTGTGGTAAGAAACACCGCACGCAGACATGCACCTGTAGACAATACGAAACACCATAACCAAGATTTCAAATTAACATCAATGACACAAGACACACCATATACAACATTGATAGGTTACGCCCTTCTGGTTACAAATTCATACCAAACTGTCCAACCGGGACAATTCAACATCCAACACAACACGGTACTTTGACCGGTTGTTTTGAATGTTGAACGGGAACCTAATGGGTACACACACGACTAAACCCTACATTATTAAAGTTGACTTTAATTTTTAAAGCTCCCTAAGAAAGGGAGCCCACCAAAATTTAGACAGCATCTCCCCTATAAACTAGATATGTGCAAATTTTTTACAATGCCTTGTTACAAACAAAAGATTTTCCAGTACAAATCAATATATGTGCTATACATTGTATATGACATTCAGGGAGGTAATCACCATAACCTAGTGAGCTCTGCTCTCCACTAACAAACAACCATACACATGCGTATTTAACATCATGTTATCAGCACACAAACCAATGCCTAATGAGCTCTGCTCTCCACTAACAAATAACATACACATGCACAGTTTTAACATATGTTATCAGTACACATACGCAATGCCTAATGAGCTCTGCACTCCACTAGCAAACAACAATCAACATGCTTACACTTCAAAAGATACAACAAACATAACGAGAAAAGTTTGGGTTAGGGGATTACCTGGGAAAGAAAGTAAGTGCTGGAGACGAAGCTAAATAAAGGCCAACAAAGACCACGCGTAAGGTGTGCTAGTCTGCATGACAAACCGAGAAGTGGTTGACATTATTTACACAATCTCAAAGGCACAACAACATAGTTTACACAGTGTGAACACCTATTTCAGTCTGGTCAATTTTCACCAAGAATGGGGGATTTTCGTCACTATTTTAGGCTCTGATTGATATCCACAAGTGAAAAGAATTTCCAAAAAAAAAAATTCTGACTCGGAAATGATCATTTCCGAGTAAGAAGACTCGGAACGATCATTTCCAAGTAGGGGTCTCCGAGTGGGACATGGCCGAGTGGTTTGTCTCCGGGCAAGGTGTTTCCAAGTGGGCCTCAAGTGTGGGAGATATTTCCAAATGAAGAAAAGGCTCGGGGAAGGCCATTCCGAGCGAAATGAGACTGTTATGAGTGAGTATCCCTCAATTGGAGGTAATTTCGAAAGAAAGAAATCGGTTATAGCTACTCCGAGTGGAAAGAAGGCCGGCTCCGAGTGAATATATCCGAGTGGTCAGATTCTCAAAATCCAAATTCTGATTGGAAAGAAGGCCGGCTCCGAGTGAATATATCTGAGTGGTCAGATTCTCAAAATCCAAATTCTAATTGGAAAGAAGGCCGGCTCCGAGTGAATATATCCGAGTGGTCAGATTCTCAAAATCCAAATTCTGATTGGAAAGAAGGCCGGCTCTGAGTGAATATATCCGGGTGGTCAGATTCTCAAGTTCCAAGTCCTGAGTGAGAAGAAAGTCGACTTCCGAGTGAATACACCCGAAGGATTATTGAAGCTGAGTTTTAAATTCTGATTGGAGCATGAGGCTTACTCCCGAGTGAGTTGGTTCCGAGCAGAAGAAGCCACTGAATGATCACCTGTTGAATAAGGAGGTATCCGAGTGGTGTCATTCGGAGAATATGGCATTTTCAAGCAAGGAAAAGTCCGACCGGGAATGAATTACCTTGGGGCAGACCCTCTCAATGTTTCAAACTACGCCCGAGTGAGATTCCAAGGAAAGCACATCCGAGTGAGTTGGGGCAGAGAGCTGTATTTCCGAGCAAAGCAAGGCTCAGACATGGGAAGAACCTCTATCGGCCAGATTCTCTCAAGCTCCAATTTTCTAAGTGAAAGGTAAGGCCGATTCCCAAGTGAAAACAACCGAATGGAATGATTGACGACTGAAGGCAATTCCGAGTGAGAAACCAGTCGGATTTCCAAATGAATGTGTCCTTGTGGAGTGAAGAAAGAGTCGACTGAATGACTCCCAAGTAAATCCGAACAAGTTTCTCTGAATGGTTAAATTCCCTTGACATAGCCGAGTGAAACATTTTAGGAGGTGCTGATTGAACCATTCGAATGAAAACTTCCCGATCCTGAGTGGGACACATGAGAAAGAAGGAAGGCATGAACCTGTACCGAATAAGCCACTTTTCAATCGGTTCCGAGTCCCCCTTCAGTCAGTTCTGAGTCACCCTTCAAGTCAGTATCGAGTCACCCTTCAGTCAGTTTTTGAGTCACTCTTCAACCAGTGCCTATTGAATCATTTGAACTTGTTTCGAGTCACTCTTCAATCAGTTCCGAGTCACTTTTCCAAATAAATGTTTCATTCGGTTCCGAGTCACTTTTCAATCGGTTCCGATTGAATGTTTCAATCAGAATCGCTTTGCTCGTCCAGCTCTTCACAACCACAACACCGGCTCCATCACAATACCGACTCCATCCAATTGCACACCCACTCCATCCAATTGCACACCATTGCACACGGGCTCCATCAAACAACAACAACACCGAATTTCCTCACAACAACTACACCGTGTATCAAAGCAATACCGAGCAAAGCTTTCACTCGGTCTTTTGTGTATGAACAGCACCTTTTCCACTCGGATTATTTCCCACTGTGGGTGGATACCGACTGATCCATTAAATCCGAGTCAGAAGGAGAAAGCCAACTCCATATTTCCACTGATTGCCCATGCTGACTTGGATCTCCACTATCCAAGTGGATCCTTGAATTATGGGGGGCGGTTCACAACAAGACAAAGGAAGAGAATAATAAAGAATTCCCACCAGCCTCCATTCCCTACGTTTGTCAAGATCCAGGCTGTTTCTCCAACACACCATCCAAGTTGATTTGCTAATTTCGCGGGGCGGCTGATAACAAACAAAAATTAAAATAATAAGTTATTCATCAGTTGCTATTCCCATCATTGGTAGCCAGGCTGTTCAAGCAATCAGTGCACACCTGGGACTTCTATAAATACCCCAACGAAAGAGAAGAAAGGGGATTCGGGAGCTTTCATTTGAGGAAAAGTCTTCCATTCCTTCACTCGGTCTAGCATCTTTTCACACCATACCGTCCAGCTCTTTCTAAAATCCTCACCATACCGTCCCAGCTCCTCTTAAAGCTTTCAAACCATCATCTTCTCCTCTAAACCCCAACACCGTCCTTCTTCTCAACCCAACACAGTCCTTCACCTCTCTCCCAACACCGTCCTTCACTTCTCTCCCAACCGTCCTTCACCTCTCCCAACCGTCCTTCTCCTCTAAACCCCAACACCGTCCGTCCTTCTCAAACCCACCATACTGTCCTTCTCCTAAACCCATACTGCCCCTCACCTCTCTCCCAACCGTCCCTCTCTCCTTACCCACACCGTACAGCCCCTCCAACTCACACCGTCCTCCCTCAAAACCTTCACCAACACCGCCCCTCTTTTCACTCCGTCCACCCCCCTCAAATCCTTCACACAGTCCCTCTCCTCTCAAACCTTCACCAACACCGTCCCTCTCCTCTTCACACCACACTGTCCAGCTCCCTCAAATCCTCACCATACTGTCCTTCTTCTAAACCTATACCATCCCTCTCCCTTCAGCTCACACCGTACAGCCCCCTAAAACTCACCAACACCGTCCTCCTCTTCCCATGCCGTTCTCACTCTCTCCTAACTCACACTGTCCGTCTTCTACCTCTCAAACACTAACCCTCTCCTCCCAAAAACTACGTTGTTACTCTCCTTCTCCACACCGTTCTCCTCTCTCCCAGTACCATCCCTCTCCTAAACTCCACACCGTCCTGCTCCTAAAATCCCCACCACACCGTCCAGTACCTCGAATCCTTCACACAACGTCCAGCTCCTTTCTCACCACACCGGTCCCACTCTGCCCCTCATTTTTAATGCTTGTATTTATTTATTTTCTGTTAAATTAATTGCTATTCGGTGACTGTTTCCTTTTCAATTATAAATTAATTTCTATTGATTGATAAATATTAATAAAAATGAGTGCATCACACATTCTATTTGGACTAGCATAAAAGTTGTAATAACTATTATTATTATTATTATTATTATTATTATTATTATTATCGCAATTTTTATTATATCTTAAAAAAGGTGGAGCGAGATTGATTTGGACGAGACGTCCTATTAATCTCATGTAAAGATTCCGTGTTTATTTTTGTTTATTTTTGTATATTTTGTCATCTCGTATGCTTTCTTTTCATGAAGAAGTTAAAATAATTATTGGGTTAATTATAATGTGCGCTATCATATTGAGGTAACCGTTTTTATAACGGACAGTTGTGAGGTGCTAATACCTTCCTCACCTGTAATTAGACTCCCGAACATGGAATTTTATTTTTATAACTAGTGCTTTAATGAAAGGTTTTCCCAGTATTTTATCCTAAAAAATATTGGTGGCGACTCCCTGTTTTTTCGAAAGGATTTCGAACTCACGTTAATATTTTTGAGGGTCGGCCGTGCCGTCGCGATCCCGGTCGCGACAGATGGCGACTCCGCTGGGGAAGTAGAGAGTCAAGCCAGTCAATTTGATAGCGCATGTTTTAATTAGCATATTATTTAACTTCTTCTTTTATTTTATTTTTCTGTCAATGTTTGTATATGGTTTCTGCTTTATTTGTATTCTATCATTTATGTTCTGTAAATGTTTGTGTGATTGTTGAACCCTAGGGTAGACAACTTCATTTGTTGCTCTGTGTTTGTTCTATGTACAGGATGAGTAAGGTACAAGTATTGAATGCCTCTTTCACACACTACACTCACAATTTGCACACACTTTTAAGTGGCGCCCTATACCCGGGCCCCAAATGAAGCTTAAGTTAGGAGGGGTTGGTAACGGAATCATATGGGATGTACTTCCTATCCGGTGTTCGTGAGAACCTCAACTAGAGTTCGATCTCTCGTGACATACGCACCTAGTGGGTTCCCCACTGTTTACGTCCCTGTCATGGGTAGGATCTTGGCTATGGTGACCTTCTAGATGTCTAGTGGAAACCACCCGGTGTGGAGAGTCACTTTTAGACAAGCCATAGGGCCTAGAAAAGACTTTCAACAAAACCTGACCTAGGTCACAAAGGGGCAAACTTTACTTCTACCTTTTCTCATTCTCACTTTCCCTTCTGATCCAAATTAGGGGACCACTTGCCCGTTTAGTGGATTACTTTTTCCAAAAATGACATAATTTTAACTAATGATCCTTTAACGGGCAAATAGTCCTTTCCTTTTATGCATATTTGTTTAAGTCTTTAGGCCTTGAGTTACGGACCTTTCGAATCAAAAAAATACAAACAACAAAAAAAATACAAAAAAAATCAATTCTTTTTGTATTGACGATGATCAGAAAATCCGTAGCTCACATGACCTTTGATTTGGCGCGAGTTTTATCAAATCGTAACCCCTAAATACAAAAATGTTTTCAAGAAAGTTACTAGGGGAGCATCGATTTGCGAAACACGTCAATTCCTGATAGCTCTTTCTCTCTATTGTTGCCGGAAGCTATTCAGAGCTTAACGAATACCCTTTGAATAGACATAGAAATTAACATGGGATTGAACTTATAGGATGAGGGCTACAGTTACCCAAAGAAAATGTTTGAGCTTGAGGCTCCCGCCTCAGGATGAAGGATCTCTTCTGTCTTCACAATTATCCATTATTAATTTCCATGTTTACCATACCTAGTACTTTTGAACGATAAGTTCTAAGGAATGGTCAAAGGATACTCACCAAAGCCTGTGATTGCTTCCCATGACATTCTCCTTCTTTTTATTTCCACCTAACATTTTTTTGTTTCCTTAAAAAAAGGAGACACAGACGTCACGGGTAGGCATCCTTACCAGACCCGGCTCCAAAAGAAACTCATGGCTGAGGCAGAAGCTGTGGACGGAGACTTTAGAACTGAGTTCGATCAACTGAAAGAGCGAGTGGCGGAGTTAACTAAACTTTTCGAAAAGAAACTCACAGAAGGAGGCTCCTCTGCAGGTGTTGAGGATGCCCAACAGCAGCCTACCACCGTGCCACCCCCCTTGGTTCTGACCCAGCAAGAACCCAACTCCCTAACACAACGACACCCCCTCTCACCATTCATGTCGGAAGACCTAACCCTGCCATTGAGACCCAGCCACCTTACGGCCAGTCCTATGCACAACAGCATACATTTGTCGGTCCTGACGGCAACCCAGTGCCTTTTCCACTTTATGGCCTACCACCGGGGTACTATCCCCCACTCGCTAACCAACAAGACGCCCACGACCAGCAAGCAATGAATCCTCACGCTTCATACCTTACCCAGCCAAATATGCCACCACTCCACCAAATCCAAAACACGTAAACCCATGACCCACAAATCTACCAAACCCAAAACACACAAGCCCCGATGGTGCCAACTTACAACGCACAAGCCCAAAACACACAAGCCCAAGTGACCCAGCCAACTTATGCCGTACAAACTATGGCCCAACCCCAAGGTCCCTCACCGAATATAGGCCTGATGAACCAGTCCCATGCGTTGCCTCCTTTTAACCAGCCACTTGGCTATCCATACGGATATGCAACCCCCTATATGACCAATCTCCAAGATACAACCCGCATAATGAACCCGGTAGCCGGTCATAGCACGGTCCCAGTTCCCCAAAAGGAAAAGATAGAAATCTTATAAGAGCGTTTGAGAATGATGAAAGGCGCCGGAGGTTTTGGACTGATAGATGCTTCTGAGCTATGCCTAGTCACAGATGTTGTCCTCTCGCCCAAATTCAAGATGCCAGACTTTGACAAGTATTGAGTAATGACTTGTCCAAAGAACCATCTCACGATGTACTGTCAAAAGATGGCATCCTACTCTTCTAACGACCAATTATTGATCCACTGCTTCCAAGATAGTCTGGCAGGGGCCGCTCTTACATGGTATGCTCACCTTGAGCGGAACCATATTCGTTGTTGGAAGGACCTGGCAGATGGCTTCCTTAGACAATACAAGTATAACATGGATATAGCACCCAACAAGGTTCAGTTACAAAATATGTTGAAAAGGGACAATGAAACGTTTAAAGAGTATGCCCAACGATGGAAAGAGACAGCGGCACAAGTGGACCCCCATTGTCAGAAAAAGAGATAGTCGCAATGTTTATCGACACACTCCCATCACCTTTCTATGGCAAGATGATTGGTAGTGTTTCATCCAACTTCTTGGACATCGTGACTATTGGGGAAAGGGTGGAAAGTGGAATACGAACAAGAAAGATCACCCAGAGCCCATCTGGGTTAAGCACGGCAAGAAAGCCGGCGCCTGGGAGAAGGGATGGAGAAACTAATTCCATCTCTTCTAATCAAAAGACGGCTCCACCGAGGCCATTCGTCCCTACCATGATTCAAACTCCCAATCCTTATGCGGCCGCTGCCACTCAGGGCCCGACAGCTTATACTCCCCACTTTCATCTGCCCATGGAAAGAGCGCAAATGCCGCAACTTATGCCATACCATCATCCTCAACAAGCGATTCGACCACCCAATCATAATCAGAATACAAGGAACCCCAACAATGAGCGCACACCTGTGCAGTTCGATCCAATTCCCATAACATATACCAAACTTTTTCCAATTCTCGTTCAGAAGGGCCTGGTAGCTCCATGTCCCATGAGGCCGTTGCAACCTCCTTACCCAAGGGGGTATGACCCAAACGCTTATTGTGATTATCACGTTGGGGCAACAGGGCATTCCACGGAAAATTGCATGGCCTTGAAATATAAAATGAGGGATTTGATCAAAGCTGATTGGATTGATTTTCGGGAAGGAAGCCCTAACGTGACCACAAATCCCCTGCCCAATCATGGAGGTTCAGGAGATAACGCCGTGGTGGCCGATATTGAAAATGGTTTTGATGATAATGCTGATTTGGTGGTCGCTTGCCCGCCGGGCCAAGAGCTCCGTAACTAGGAGTCGATCGAACTCCCTACGATTTTAAATGATTCACCAAAGTAATTTTTCATTGCTTATCCCTCTGCTATGCCTAAGGCTTTGGGACTTTTCATGTAATAAGGGCGAAAAAAAACTTGTTTTACCAATCAATCAATAAATGCGTATCGAAATTCAAAAAAAATTTTCTCATCCCTTTATCATTGCTTTGATTCATCTTCTTTACTTGCTTGTTCCTCTTTTTCCCTCTTTTTTATTTTTTTTTTGCCATAACGCGCTAAATTGTAGATCCAAAAATAATCCTCTTGAGACTAATGAAATCATAATCCTGTTTCACGACCTCAACTACCCGGTCGATCGCGCTGACAAAGAAGGTAGGGAAACTTGTGAGCCACCACTCAAGTTAACAAGATTGTTAGAACAAGAGGTTAAAGAGGTTTATCCCTTTTAAGAGGCGGTTAAAATTGTCAAATGGACAGGAGAAAAGGTCAAGATGGGTATACCCCTGAGTCAAGAACAACTGAAGGAATCGTTTAAGTTATTAATGTCCTTTAGTTTAAAACATGGGAGCAATCTATCAAAAGGCATTAGTAACTTTGTTTCAGGACGTGGTAGTAATCTATGTAAATGACAACATGGCCAAGTCCCGAATTGGACAGAGGCAGACCAGCCGTTTAAGGAAACTTCAACAGTCACCAACATAGGTAGGGGCAAATTGCTGATGCCTATAAATGCAGACACAATTGAGGGAGACTTTGCCATAAAAAAACAAAAAAAAACAAAAAAAATGAAAAAATGAAAAAAAGAAAAATAGAAAAATAGAATCAAGCTTGGAGTCCAATACACGTGCCAAGTAGGGCAAGCTGGTTACGTCCAGATCATCGAGCAAGCTGTCATTTTCTGTATAAGGGGAATGAATGTCGTCATCAACACCTCAACCTTAAAGAGTGTGCCATTCCTCATGCCTATGTAGCCCAGGAAATAGTCTGTCAGATTGAGTCGTTGCATCATTAAAGGGATTCAAAAAAAAGAGAGGGCAAACAAAAAGAGATAAAAATAAAAAATGAAAAAGGAAAAATCCAGAAAAAAAAGAGAAAAGGAAAATAAAGGCCAAAATGATGACTCAAAGTAATTCCCTCTCATCGATGTCAAAAGACTCACCAATATTTCCTTGGGTACATGGCATAGGAATGGAGTTTCCTATTTGAAGTGACATCAGCTCCCCAAAGGATCAAACTAAATTTGGAAAAGGTTAAGCAGACTCAACTGGAGTGTGATCAGTTTCAACCTTTTACTGTAGAGGATGCAGCTAAAAATAAACAAGAAAGGAAAAACACATTATAAAGAAAGAGAAAAGCTCGCTAGGCTGAAAACCTGAAAGGGCAGCCTAGGCAAAAGTTAGAGCAACCCGGTGAGTTGAAAACCTGAAAAGGCGGCTCAGGTAAAAAATAGGGTCAAGATTTCGGTAGAGTAACTAAAATGCAAAACGTGTAAACTGGGGCATGTGGACCATGGTCAAACTACCCTCTCAAAGGCAGAGTTGAACGATGTACTTGAGCTTGTGACATGGGATTAAGGTTCTCACTAGTCTCAGAAATTCACTGGAGGATCCTTGAACCTTCCCTGTTTCCCCTGGTCTTGACCTGTCCTATGTAACTTCATTCCATCCCATCTATTTTCCCCGTTGTCCATTCTCTGTATTCTATTTGACATACATGAATAAAATTTATCTTTTTTTCGATATGTGTCATGAATTGCATTGATCTGATAAAACATTGTGTTTTTATAAAAATAAAATGAAAGAATGGTGAACATTTAAAGTCGTGAGGAACAAGACGCTCCCACTACTCGACCTCATCTTAGACAATCATCACAAAGACTCAGCCATGCACGCGCTTCAAAGCTATGATCGCCTCTTTCATTCTCCTCTGTCCATGAGTTATCCTATGGGTCGCGGTTTCACAGGACCTACCCAGTTTTTGAATTTATCTTTGCACTACTTACCCTTTTTTTTACAGGTTATTATAACAGACAGTCATGTCAAGTGTTGACGCCTCAATCCAGTCCTTTTCCTCAATGGAACCGTGACTGCCAAAACTAGAATCTTTCAAGTCCCTTCCTCAAACCGCCAAAGTTGGCACTTCTCAAAGTCCCTTCCTCAAGTTGCCAAAGTTGGCACTGTTCAAAATCTCTTCTTCCACCTCCAATATTGGCACTTCTCAGAACTCCTTCCCTAAATCGCCAAAGTTGGCACTTCTTAAAGTCTTCTTCTCAACTGCCAAAGCTGACACTTTTTCAAACTCCCTTCCAAGGAATCTACCTGATACATTCTGATAGTCAAGTGTGTCCTTTCCCAAGCCCAAGGATAGTTTCCCGTAAAATTCTCTCCCAACAGAATCACCAAACTCTCTCCCTAGTGAGCCTACAATTCAAAGCATCTTCTCCCCCTAATAAGAATCTTTTTCTAATCAGGCTTAGAAGAACTCTCCCCAAGGGGCCCCAGCACACTTCTCTCAGTGAATCCACACATACCAGGTGGACCCCAGATTTTCCTTTCCTAATCAAGGGGCAGTACCCCGAACCATCAATCCTTCCCCAGTGGAACTACCCTTCCCAAACAAATCAAACTGGGGCATCATCCCAGGTTCATTTCTTCTCACTTAAGGGGCAGTTCCCCAAGGTTCCGAGGCAGATAGTTCAAACTGGGGCATCACCCCAGGTTCATTCTCTTTCACCCAAAGAGACAGTACCCCGAATCACCAAATCCTTCCCCAGTAGAATTATACTTCCTAAGCAACTTAAACTGGGGCATCTCCCCAGATTTCTTCTGTTCTAGTCAAGGGGTAGTTCTCCAAGGTTCCTTCAAATCATGTCAAACTGGGGCATCACCCCAGATTTACTCTCTTTCAGTCAAGGGGCAGTTCCCTAAGATTCCTTCAAGTCATGTCAAACTGGGGCATCACCCCAGGTTTATTCTCTTTCAGTCAAGGGGTAGTTCCCCCAGGTTCATTCTCTTTCATTCAAGGAGCAATTTCCCAAGAACCATCAGTCATGTCAAACTGGGGCATCACCCCAAGCCTTTAGGTCCAGTGAGTTAATTCGGACGAGACGTCCTGTTAACTCCCCCAATCCTTACGTTTCCTGTCAACAGTGAGTTAATTCGGACAAGATGTCCTGTTAGCTCCCCCAGGGTCAACCCCAATCTTTACTTTTCAGTCGCCTATGAAGGCACCCTTTACTTTCCAGTTGCCTATGAAGGCACCCTTTACCTTTCCAGTCACCTATGAAGGCACCCTTTCCTTTCCAGCTGCCTACGAAGGCACCCTTTACTTTCCAGTCGCCTATGAAGGCACCCTTTACCTTTCCAGTCGCCTATGAAGGCACCCTTTACTTTCCAGTGGCCTATGAAGGCACCCTTTACTTTCCAGTCGCCTATGAAGGCACCCTTTACCTTTCCAGTCGCCTATGAAGGCACCCTTTCCTTTCCAGTCACCTGTGAAGGCACCCTTTCCTTTCCAGTCACCTGTGAAGGCACCCTTTACCTTCCCAGTTGCCTATGAAGGCACCCTTTACTTTTCAGTCGCCTATGAAGGCACCCTTTACCTTCCAGTCACCTATGAAGGCACCCTTTACTTTCCAGTCGCCTATGAAGGCACCCTTTACCTTTCCAGTCGTCTATGAAGGCACCCTTTACTTTTTCCCGATTTAGAACAAAAAAAAACAAAAATGAAAAAAAAAGAAAAACAAAAAAAAGAAAAAAAGAAAAAAAGAAAAAAAAGAAAAAGAAAAGAGAGAATAAAAAAGAAAGAGAAAGTAAGAATTTCAAGTGCCAAATCCTAGGTTTCCACGCCTTGCTTCATTCTTCAATGGAACGATACTAACCTTCTTGGTTATTGGATTCTGCATGACTTCAACGATGGTGTTCACTTCTTTACTCCCTTTCCATTTCAAAAGCAAGAAGAAACTTCATGCTTTTCACATGAAAAAGAAGTAAAGGGGGGCATTTGTGAACACCTATTTCAGTCCGGTCAATTTTCACCAAGAATGGGGGATTTTTGTCACTGTCTTAGGCTCTGATTGATATCCATAAGTGAAAAGAATTTCCAAAAAAAAAAATTTGACTCGGAAATGATCATTTTCGAGTAAGAAGACTCGGAACGATCATTTTCGAGTAGGGGTCTCCGAGTGGGACATGGCCGAGTGGTTTGTCTCCGGGCAAGGTGTTTCCAAGTGGGCCTCAAGTGTGGGAGATATTTCCAAACGAAGAAAAGGCTCGGGGAAGGCCATTCCGAGCGAAATGAGACTGTTATGAGTGAGTATCCTTCAATTGGAGGTAATTCCAAAAGAAAGAAATCGGTTGTAGCTACTCCGAGTAGAAAGAAGGCCTGCTCGGAGTGAATATATTCGAGTGGTCAGATTCTCAAAATCCAAATTCTGATTGGAAAGAAGGCCGGCTCCGAGTGAATATATCCGAGTGGTCAGATTCTCAAAATCCAAATTCTGATTGGAAAGAGGGCCGGCTCCGAGTGAATAGATCTGAGTGGTCAGATTCTCAAAATCCAAATTCTGATTGGAAAGAAGGCCGGCTTTGAGTGAATATATCCGCGTGGTCAGATTCTCAAGTTCCAAGTCCTGAGTGAGAAGAAAGTCAGCTTCCGAGTGAATGCACCTGAAGGATTGTTGAAGCTGAGTTTTAAATTCTGATTGGAGCATGAGGCTTACTCCCTAGTGAGTTGGTTCTGAGCAGAAGAAGCCACTGAATGATCACCTGTTGAATAAGGAGGTATCCGAGTGGTGTCATTCAGAGAAGATGGCATTTTCAAGCAAGGAAAAGTCTGACCGGGAATGAATCACCTTGGGGCAGACTCTCTCAATGTTTCAAACTACGCCCGAGTGAGATTCCAAGGAAAGCACATCTGAGTGAGTTGGGGCAGAGAGCTGTATTTCCGAGCAAAGCAATCAGACCTGGGAAGAACCTCTATCGGCCAGATTCTCTCAAGCTCCAATTTTCTAAGTGAAAGGTAAGGCCGATTCCCAAGTGAAAACAACCGAATGGAATGATTGACGACTGAAGGCAATTCCGAGTGAGAAGCTAGTCGGATTTCCGAATGAATGTGTCCTTGTGGAGTGAAGAAAGAGTCGACTGAATGACTCCCAAGCAAATCCGAACAAGTTTCTCTGAGTGGTTAAATTCCCTTAACATAGCTGAGTGAAACATTTTAGGAGGTGCCAATTAAACCATTCGAATGAAAACTTCCCGATCCTGAGTAGGACACATGAGAAAGAAGGAAGGCATGAACCTGTGCCGAATGAGCCACTTTTTAATCGGTTCCGAGTCCCCCTTCAGTCAGTTCTGAGTCACCCTTCAAGTCAGTACCGAGTCACCCTTCAGTCAGTTTCCGAGTCACTCTTCAACAAGTGCCGATTGAATCATTTGAACTTGTTCCGAGTCACTCTTCAATCAGTTCCGAGTCACTTTTCCAAATGAATGTTTCATTCGGTTCCGAGTCACTTTTCAATCGATTCCGATTGAATGTTTCAATCAGAATCGCTTTGCTCGTCCAGCTCTTCACAACCACAACACCGGCTCCATCACAATACCGACTCCATCCAATTGCACACCCACTCCATCCAATTGCACACCATTGCACATGGGCTCCATCAAACAACAACAACACTGACTTTTCTCACAGCAACTACACCGTCTAGCAAAGCAATACCGAGCAAAGCTTTCACTCGGTCTTCTGTGTATAAACAGCACCTTTTCCACTCAGATTATTTCCCACTGTGGGTGGATACCGACTGATCCACTAAATCTGAGTCAGAAGGAGAAAGCCGACCCCATATTTCCATTGATTGCCCATGCTGACTTGGATCTCTACTATCCAAGTGGATCCTTGAATTATGGGGGGCGACTCACAACAAGACAAAGGAAGAGAATAATAAAGAATTCCCACCAGCCTCCATTCCCTACGTTTGTCAAGATCCAGGCTGTTTCTCTAACACACCATCCAAGTTGATTTGCTAATTTCGCGGGGCGGCTGATAACAAACAAAAATTAAAATAATAAGTTATTCATCAGTTGCTGTTCCCATCATTGGTAGCCAGGCTGTTCAAGCAATCAGTGCACACCTGGGACTTCTATAAATACCCCAACGAAAGAGAAGAAAGGGGATTCGGGAGCTTTCATTTGAGGAGAAGTCTGCCATTCCTTCACTCGGTCCAGCACCTCTTCACACCACACCGTCCAGCTCTTTCTAAAATCCTCCCCATACCGTCCTAGCTCCTCTTAAAGCTTTCAAACCATCATCTTCTCCTCTAAACCCCAACACCGTCCTTCTTCTCAACCCAACACAGTCCTTCACCTCTCTCCCAACACCGTCATTCACCTCTCTCCCAACCGTCCTTCACCTCTCCCAACCGTCCTTCTCCTCTAAACCCCAACACCGTCTGTCCTTCTCAAACCCACCATACCGTCCTTCTCCTAAACCCATACCGCCCCTCACCTCTCTCCCAACCGTCCCTCTCTCCTTACCAACACCGTACAACCCCTCCAACTCACACCGTCCTCCCTCAAAACCTTCACCAACATCGCCCCTCTTTTCACTTCGTCCACCCCCCTCAAATCCTTCACACAGTCCCTCTCCTCTCAAACCTTCACCAACACCGTCCCTCTCCTCTTAACACCACACTGTCCAGCTCCCTCAAATCCTCACCATACCGTCCTTCTTCTAAACCCATACTATCCCTCTCCCTTCAGCTTACATCGTACAGTCCCCTAAAACTTACCAACACCGTCCTCCTCTTCCCACGCTGTTCTCACTCTCTCCTAACCCACACTGTCCGTCTTCTACCTCTCAAACACCGACCCTCTCCTCCCAAAAACCACGTTGTTACTCTCCTTCTCCACACCGTTCTCCTCTCTCCTAGTACCGTCCCTCTCCTAAACTCCACACCGTCCTGCTCCTAAAATCCCCACCACACCGTCCAGTACCTCGAATCCTTCACACAATGTCCATCTCCTTTCTCACCACACCGGTCCCACTCTGCCCCTCATTTTTAATGCTTGTATTTATTTATTTTCTGTTAAATTAATTGCTATTCAGTGACTGTTTCCTTTTCAATTATCAATTAATTTCTATTGATTGATAAATATTAATAAAAATGAGTGCATCACACATTCTATTTGGACTAGCATAAAAGTTGTAATAACTATTATTATTATTATTATTATTATTATCGCAATTTTTATTATATCTTAAAAAATGTGGAGCGAGATTGATTTGGACGAGACGTCCTGTTAATCTCATGTAAAGATTTCGTGTTTATTTTTGTTTATTTTTGTATATTTTGTCATCTCGTATGCTTTCTTTTCATGAAGAAGTTAAAATAATTATTGGGTTAATTATAATGCGCGTTATCATATTGAGGTAACCGTTTTTATAACAGACAGTTGTGAGGTGCTAATACCTTCCTCACCTGCAATTAGACTCCCGAACATGGAATTTCATTTTTATAACCAGTGCTTTAACGAAAGGTTTTTCCAGTATTTTATCCTAAAAAATATTGGTGGCGACTCCCTATTTTTTCAAAAGGATTTTGAAACTCGCGTTAATATTTTTGAGGGTCGGCCGTGTCGCCGCGATCCCGGTCGCGACACACAGCAACGACTTCTAAATTGTATTGCCAAACAGTTTTTTAATGTATAGGAATGTATCAATTAGTGATTAGAATTTTAGATATATGATTATAATTTCAATGTATAGGATGCATTGGTTTGTTTTCCACTTGAAAATGAATGCTTGGAAATTTTCATTGGTCCTTCTAGTTTAAATTTTCATCTCCCTTTGATGTCCATAACAGTGTCCATAACCATTGTAAAGTGTGCTAACAGCAAGCGCAACAAAACAAATGGAACAATATTTTAAAAACATATCAATATATAAACTACAAAATGTTTTTGAAGTGGGAAAGTGGGTGAGGTTAAAAGATAATGCAAATCATTGGATTTTCTTTATTGATGAACTACAGCCATTTATTTATTTTGTAACATTTAACAGCTGGAATATTTACTTCATATTACAGGGAGATATGGAAGCTAAGATGAAAAGGCTGAAGTTCAAACTAAAGCAAACTATGGACATGTACAACTTAGCTTGCAAAGAAGCAGTCACAGCCCTCTCCCAGGTGATGTAAAATTTTGATTTCAAGGAATGGGCCAAATATCTTGTATATCCTGTAATATAATACCTATTTGTTTATTTTGATGAGTTGTATGTATGACGGAGGTTTTTGGGGTTACGGTTTGCATTTTATTAAAACAAAGGTTACAAGGTTTAGCTTCACATCAATTAATTATTAGTTGATATATATTTGATTCAAACAAAGGTTACAAATTAAAAAAAATTAGTTAGAATTTTAAAAGACTTAATTTCATTATGATGTTAATTTTTTTGATTTGAACATTATTATATCAAGTGAATGACACATATAATAAAACTAAAACAATGAAAAAAACTCTAAAATTAAGGGTGTGTTCTTTCAATTCTTATAGGAACAAAATTCTTTTACTCAGTACAAGATTAAATGAATCATACCACATTAAATCTCAAAACCAATGTAACTTCAATGCCACTTCTAGAAAATGAATTTAGCCATGAAACATTTCTAATTTTGAAACTCTCAATAGGTACGTATTGCGTGGATATGATATGGGCTTGTGCAATGGGTGGGTACTAAATAGAAGCCACCAAAGGTGAGTTTATGGCATTTGAATGAAAGCGTTGGAACACGGACTTAGGTTGGAAACCAGAATTTAGAGGTTTCAATAGTAAGCATCATCATGAATTTACATGGATCAGTATAATTTAAATAAAATGTTATTTTGGTTCAAAAAACTCATAAACATGGGTGAAATAACAAATAAAACATGGTCTTAATATAATTTCTCTTAAATATCCTTCATTTAGTAGGTCCAAGTTTGATTCAAACATTTTACCAACTCTATTAATATCATTATTATCCTCTAAATCAAAAAATTAAATTATTTGATAAAATTAAAAAATAACAATCAATTTTTAACTTTACTTTGACTTTGACCTAAAACTAATAACTTTAAACTTTAGTATTCAATCTTTGTAAACTAATTTGACAACTATTTCACAACTTCATTCTTCAACACTTTATAACAAGAGCATAAAAATTAAAATAAAAATTTAAAATGTTCTAAAATATTTAAAGGCAAAGGCCTTAAGCCTGTATATATCATTAGTGGGTTTACAAAATTAAAACAAAAGTTGATGGCTTTCTTGATAAACTCAAAAGTTGGATTAATAGGAAAAATAAAATCTGTCATTTTGGATAATATACTAGGAAAACAAAAAGCCCAAAACCTCAACAGGATTTTCCAATGTAGAACACACCAAATCAAAACTTATATCAACATTGCTTCTAATTCTAAATATTCTGACCAAAACATCCCAATGCAAATCCAATATGAACAATTTTAATCAAGGGTGTCCAATATTGAGTTTCCACCCAATAACAGCATTACCTAATTAATTTCATCAACAAAACTAATTTGATTATCATTAATTATATGTCTCACATATTACATAGTCTGAACTATAAAATTTGCAAATTCCATAGTCCTAAGACTGGGGAACCTATATAGAAGAAGAATTAAGATTGATGAAGTATTGTTTATCAAGCAAGATCTTCTAGATTGTTAAAATATAAAATAAAGTATAGAGCAGGATTATAGGATGAGAAAGAGGGGAAACATAATATTAGATGCTCATGTAAGTGTAATGGTCCTTCAGGTCCCACAGACATTTTTATGTGTCTATTTAATTTAATGTCCATAAAATTATATAATTAATATTCTATAAAATAGAAGGACAACATCGAAATGTTAGGTTCCCTATCTTCCTTCTTCAAACTCATATCATCTGAATTTGAACAACAACGCTAAAGACAACTAGTTAATATCATTAAATTAAATTCATTGCAAGTGCATTCAACAAACTTGAATTTTCTTATCAATTATTGATCGATAATTTCACTTATATTTGATGTGGAAATAAAATAAGTCCTTATCAGTTATTAACAGTTAATTGTTCATAATTATGATTATGATATATATGATAAAATGAGAAGAAAGAAAAACTAAATTACACTTAGCATAATCACACAGCAGCATATTAAAACAAACATTCATAGGTATTCTTATTGCATCATAATCAAAATGCCATACCACAATCTCACAAGAAGCATACAATACATCCATAGCAATGATTTTAGTTCAAAACAACACATAAACAAATAGAAAATCAAACACCAAGCACTTCACACACAAAGGCATTTCACCAGACAGTTGGTGTTCAAGAAAAATATAGGCAAAAAAGAGTCCAAAACCGAACCTGACCACTGCAAAACCGTGAGGGAGACAATCGTGAGTGTGTGTGTCAGCTGGGAGGGAGCCGAGAGTCGGAAGCCAGAAGGGAGTGAGCCACTGACGGAGAGGAGAAGGAGAAGGGAGGAATGGGGAGGGAATCCACA
Organism: Clitoria ternatea; assembly: GCA_037962975.1. Taxonomy (NCBI): domain Eukaryota; kingdom Viridiplantae; phylum Streptophyta; class Magnoliopsida; order Fabales; family Fabaceae; genus Clitoria; species Clitoria ternatea. Next base: position 56,534,353 of record CM075671.1, read on the forward strand.
ATGTGGTCAGCGGAGGGGGAGAGGGAAGTGAGGAGACGGCGAGATTAAGAACTTCAGAGGGAAGAACAGAGTGAAGAAGGAGACAGTGAGCCTGGGTGGAGAAGAAGAGAAATGGGGCAGAGAAGAAGACGAGTAGAGTAGAGCAGAGGAGAAAAACTGATTAGGGCTCGAGGCCGATTAAGTTATAAACCTTAGCGACGGAAAATTAATGTTGTCGCTAAGACAGTGACAAATTAAATCCGTCGCTATGGTTAGTACATCAATCGTCGCTAACTGCCAGTGGCTATTAAGGCTTTTTCCAGTAGTACATGTAGCGAAGGTAACACAATTCCGTCACTAATCACCTGAATATTGGCGACGGTAACACAATTCCGTCACTAATCCACAGAATATTAGCGACGGTGTCACCCCACCGTCACTACCTTCCCTTCTTAAAAGTAAAATTATGGAGGGAAGACCGAAAATCATAGCAACGGCAACACAATTCTGTCACTAATCCACAGAATATTAGCGATGGTGTCACCCCACCGTCACTACCTTCCCTTCTTAAAAGTAAAAAGTATGGAGGGAAGACCGAAAATCATAGCGACGGCCAATCAACCGTCACTAGTGCAAAACATAGCGACGCGGTCTCAACGTCACTAATGTTTAGAGGGAAACTCAGCGATGGTCACCGCCGTCGCTATGGTTTGGCGCCAACAAAAAACCATGGAGGGAAACAAACAAAGGATGGAGGTGAAATCTAGCGACCACACCAGCGACGAAGGTGGATTCAGCGACGGCTATAGTGACAGAATGTTACAATTGTTAGCGACCACTGTTTCTATGGTCGCTAAAGGAGTCGCTAACAATAATTTTTTATCCCTTTTCTCCTAGCGGTCGCTAACTCGGTCGCTATTTAGCGACGGGTTCCGGTGGTCGCTAAATCGAGGTAGCTATTTAAGGTTTTTTAGTGGTGAAACTTCAATAGTGGAAATCCTTCAAGTGGGTTGCTTAAAGGCGAGACGTACACCGGGTTGGTGGAACTCGTTAAATTGGTTTGTAAGCTTTTCTTCCCTACTCTCTTGCATTTACTTATTATACTTAATTGGTATATTGATTTGATTGTGATATTATTGCTTGAACTTGAGTAACTAGGCTAAATTAAAGTGTTACACACCAAGTGTTTGATAAATTGCCTTAGCAACATTTGCATACTTTCTCATATTGATTCTTGCTCTACACTTGATATTTCTTACATACAAACATACCTAGTGAAAAAGAAATCAATTTCAAAGGCATTCCAACTAAAAGTTTTAAAACTCAATTCACCCCCTTCTTGAGTAATGAGGCCACTTGAACAACAAGTGGTATCAGAGCTTGACTCTTGGTAGATCAAGCTTAACAGCTTCAAAAGAACAATGGCCTCAAATTCTCTAAATCTTTTTCCTGAGGATGGTGCCACATATAGACCTCCTGCTTTCAATGGGGAAGGCTATGCTTTTTGGAAAGAAAGGATGAAAATTTTTGTACAATCTATTGATCTTAAAGTTTGGAATGCAATTAAAAATGGTCCTTTCATACCTACACATACTGTAGATGGTAAGCAAGTAGAAAAATTGATGGATGATTGGACTAGCAAAGAAGAAAAGAAAGTCCAATATAACTATAAAGCCAAAAATCTAATCACTTTAGCTTTAGGCCCTGATGAATTCTTTAGAGTAGTTACATGTAAATCCGCCAAGGATATGTGAGATACCTTACAAATAACCCATGAAGGTACAAGTGATGTCAAAGACTCTAAGATTAGTACCTTAACTAGTCAATATGAAAGCTTTAGATTAAATTCTGGAGAAACAATTATTGATATGCAAAAGAGGTTCACCCTTATTATAAATCATCTTATTACTCTTGGCAAGACTTACACTAACAAAGAACTTATTCATAAAGTGTTAAAAAGTCTCACCAGGGAATGGTAACCTCTAGTCATCGCCATTAAACAATCTCCTAGCATCAATGAAATGTCTCTTGCTACACTATTCAGCAAGTTACAAGAACAGGGACAAGAGTTGAAAGAATTAAGGATGGCGGAAGAGGAAGAAAAATCTTCCAAGAAGAAAGGTCTAGCTCTCAAGGCCACTTCTATCAATGAAGAAGAATCCGGTAGTGAGCTTGATGAAGAAGAAGAATTTGGATTGTTTGTGAAGCATTTCGGGAAATTTATGAGGAACAAACGATTCCAAAAAGGCTTCAAATCTCAAGGTAAGAAACCTACATCTAATGAAAACTCTTCTTCACCAAACTGTTTTGAATATGGCAAAGAAGGGCATTTCAAGGTAGATTGCCCAAATCTCAAGAATAAGAACAAGGAGAAAAGAGGAAGAAGAAGAGCTTACATTGCTTGGGATAAAAATGATATAAGTAGCTCAGACAAATCTAAAAATGAGGAAGCCAATCTATGCCTCATGGAAAATCATTAAGAGGAAGATGATGAGGTAAGTATTCTTGACTTAGATAGAAATGAATTGCTTGATGTATTTGAGGAATTGTATGACAAGTTTGTTAAAATCTCAAACAAATACAAGTTATCTAGGAAAACTATTGATACTCTTGAAATGCATCTTGTAGAACTTGGCAAAGAAAATGAATGTTTGAAAGAAGAATTAGCAAATGTTCAAGCATGCTCCAAGAATAAACCTTGTGATTTTGTAAAGAAACATGACATCCTAGAAACTAAGGTTTTAGACTTAAATAAAACCTTAGAAAAGTTTATAAATGGTAGAGATAATTTGAATGTATTACTTGTAAATCAAAGATGCATGTTTGATAAAACTGGTTTAGGATATAACTCTACTAAAAAGGAAAAGCATTACAAAAACTTCTTTGTACCACCTAGAAAATCTTTATCACCATTCACTAAATGCAATCATTGTGGTGCTAAAGGACATAATGCTTTAAATTGCCATATTAGAAAGCTTGGACCAAAAGTGGTAAGAAAGGTATGGGTTCCCAAAGGGACATTACCACAAGCTAACCAAAAAGGACCCAACATAAAATAGGTACCAAAGTCTCTAAACTAATTTTGTTTTGTAGGTATGCTTCAAGGAAAGCAACACCCATTGGTACTTGGATAGTGGGTGTTCAAAGCACATGACGGGAGATATGAGCAAATTCATAACCTTCACTCCCAAAAGAAAAGGAAGCGTCACTTATGGGAATAACACCAAAGGAAGAATACTTGGCATTGGAAACATTGGTAAAAATTCTTCTACCTCAATTAGTGATGTACTATATGTTGAAGGACTCAAACATAACTTGCTTAGCATAAGTCAATTATGTGATAAAGGATATAGAGTATTGTTTGAATCTAATTGTTGCATAATTGAAAATAAGCTAAACAAGGAAGTTAAGTTTGTTGGTAAAAGAATTGATAATATTTACATGATTGATGTTGATAGTTTGTCTTCAAATGATGTGCAATGCTTCATGACTAGAGAGGACGAATCATGGTTATGGCATAGAAGAATAACACATATACATGTAGACCATCTAAACAAACTTGTTTCTAAAGAATTAGTAATTGGTTTGCCAAAGCTCAAACTTAAAAATAAATTTTGTGATGCATGTCAAAAGGGAAAGCAAGTAAAGGCATCTTTTCAAGCTAGGAACATTGTTTCTACTCAAAGGCCTTTACAACTTTTGCACACGGATCTATTTGGACCTTCCAAAATCAAAAGCTTTGGTGGTAATTACTATGGTCTAGTGATTGTAGATAATTATTCAAGATATACATGGACCTTGTTTCTTGCTCATAAAAATGAAGCATATCATGCATTCAAGAAACTAGCCAAAATTATCCAAAATGAGCAAAATTCAAAGATTGCATCCATAAGAACCGATCATGGGGGAGAATTTAAAAATCAACTATTTGAGAAATTTTGCGAAAAACATGGTATAGGTCATAATTTTTCATCTCCTAGAACTCCACAACAAAATGGAGTAGTTGAAAGGAAAAATAGATCTTTGGTGGAGCTTGTAAGAACCATGTTAAACGAAAATAATATTGCGAAACATTTTTGGGCTGATGTGGTTAATACCGTTAGTCATGTGATGAATAGATGTTTGATAAGGCCTATTCTAAAGAAAACCCCCTATGAACTTTACAAAGGAAGAAAACCAAATATCTCTTATTTTCATATATTTGGATGCAAATGCTTTTTGTGCTTAACAATGGAAAAGATAATCTAGGAAAGTTTGATGCAAAAGCTAATGAGGCAATCTTTCTTGGATATTCATCATCAAGTAAATCCTATCGAGTATTTAACAAACAAACAAATACTATTGAGGAATCAATTCATGTGAAATTTGATGAAAATAGCCATAACCCTCCGAGAAAGAAAGATTTTGATGATCTTGTAGGTACTTTCCAAGAATTGAACTTGGATGACAAAGAAGAAGATAACAAAGAAAAAGACACAACACAAAGAGTGGAAACTCAACAAAAGGAATGGATCACCTCAAAAGACCATCCTTTGGACAACATTATAGGTGATATCATAAAAGGTGACGAATTTGAGATGTCCATGATGGGAGAACTTACATTCTTCCTTGGGCTACAAATTAAGCAAACCAAAGAAGGTACATTCATTAGTCAATCCAAATACTGCAAGGAGTTGCTTAGGAAATTCAACATGGAAAGGGTAAATGAAATTGCCACTCCTATGAGCAAATCTTGCTACTTGGACAAAGATGAGAAAGGTAAAGATATGGAAATTACCAAATATCGAGGTATGATTGGATCTTTACTCTATCTTACTACTAGTAGACCAGACATAATGTTTACCGTTTGCATGTGTGCTAGATATCAAGCATGTCCAAAAGAATCACACCTCACTGCTGTAAAATGAATAATGAAATACCTTGTTGAAACTCTAAATGTAGGTCTTTTGTATCCTAAAGGTGTTAAATGTACTCTAATAGGATACTCTGATGCTGATTTTGCTGGATGTAAACTTGATAGAAAAAGCACTAGTGGTACATGTCATTTGCTTGGTAGCTCTCTTATTTCTTAGCATAGCAAGAAACAAGTAAGTGTTGCTTTATCAACAGCTGAGGCAGAATATGTTGCAGCTGTAACACCCTCGGTTAGATAAGACAAATCCTTCTGTAGGTTCATCCTATTTAACTGAGAGTGTTAACAGTTTTAAGAAAAAGTGAATATATTTTTTTTAAAAATAAATACGTGGCAGATCAGTGGAAGCAATAATGTATATATCACATAGTCATTCACAAACTATAAGTAATTGTACTCTTAACAGAATGGGGCACGCAGGCACCCTTAAATATTATACAGTCATCCATCAATATTCAACTACTTATATTCTATTTAAGGAACGTTCTCAATTGGTTCAGCATATTGTTGTTCTCCATACTCAGGTTCTTAATTTCCTAATTCCTCTGAAAAATGGTCAACAGTAAGGGTGAGTATAACCCAAGACCCTGATTGGTTAATCCGGTGCGGACATAATCCAGTTAACATACAATATCACATAAATCATACATTTAGCATATTCACAATTATAACAATCAAGCATGTTGTCATCACATAATCGTATATTTAGCATATTCATAATTATAACAATCAAGCATATTGTCATGAAATAAATCGTACATTTAACATATTCACAATTATAACAATCAAATATGCTGTAATGAAATGCATGGGTTTGGATTTATTATGATTTATCTTTGATTTAAGTCTCATGATGCATGTGGACCCAATAACTCGTTTCATCTTCTTCTCAATCTTTGGAATATCTCCATTCCAATCATCTAGAGCGATCAGGGTCCGCCCAAGTTCCATATGGTACAAATGAACTCATTGGTTCTCATCATTGATTTAAATATTTTTGGAACTTGGATCCCTACGATCATAGTTACACTCCGTCATTTAGTCAAAGTACACTAGAATTGCATCGTCTCACCTGGCTATCAGGCGCGACTCTGATGCCATTGGGTTGCCGTTCCAGTTGTACTCCCAAGATTCTTCATGGAGATCGAACGTGAGTGTCCTCCACTGTACCAAGTGTATGCTCTAGAGGTTTTTCTTCTTCAAAAATATTTTCATGATGCGAAATGCATTTATTTTATCAATTTATTCCTGTGGGTATCTTATGTATTTTCAGTCTCATCATATCATTCCCAAGTTCTTTGGATTTCATCAATTAAACATTGTAAGATATTCGTTTATTATTTTAGAAATATATCTATTATATCTTGGTTAAAATTTATTTTTCATAAAGAGTAAATATATATATATATATTCTTTATGTAATTGCGCATAATTTAGACGTTAACAATGTTTAATAATAATAAAAACTAATAATAATAATGACAATATTTAGGTTAATAATAATTAGGATAATAATAATAATAGAATAAGAAAGATAATAATAATTGTGACTTCCCACTAATTTAAAAGTTATTAAAAAGTTGTTTCTGAATGAAAATCCAAGCGAAAACCATTAAAAATAGAGTTTTCCGAGTGAAACAGGGGCAAATCCAAGTGAAATATGTATAATTCCGAGTGGAACCATACTGGGCAGGGTTCTCCAAACGATCTGGCTAAAAATCCGAGTGAAATGACACTGGAAAGTTGTTTTCCGACTGAAATAAGTTTGGGTCCGAGTGAAAATGAATTGGAATGCTGTTTTCCGACTGGAACAGCTTGAATCCGAGTGAAAAATGAGTTTTCCGCATGAGATAGCTATGAATCCGAGTGAAATAAACTGAGCAGAGTTTTCTAACTGAAATTAATAGGTTTTCCGAGTGAAACAGAAGCTGAAAAATGATTTTCTTAATTAATTATCTTGAATTCTGAGTGAAACAAATTTCTAAGTGAATTAAAATAAAATTTCCGAGTGGAATCAGTAAGAAAGTGTTTTATGAGTGAAAACATTGATGAAACCGAGTAGAAATGAATTTCTGGGTGTGATAAAATATGTTTCCGAGTGACATCATTCTTAAAGGAGTTTTCTGAGTGAAATCAATATAAGTTCCGAGTGAAATAAATTTAAGAAAGAGGTTTCCGAGTGGAATAAACATGAAAAAGGTTCCTGAGTAAAAATAAGATAAGTTCCGAGTGAAACATGAGTTTACCGAGTAAAATTGCCCTTGGAAGGATACTGTCCGAATGGAAACATGCTGGAAAAGTTTTAAGGTTACTTCTTCCGAGTGAAACTACTGAAAAGGTTCTGAGTGAAGGATAATTATGTTTTTTGAGTGAAATTAAGTCAAGTTCCGAGTGAAATAATTTGAGAAAGAGATTTCCGAGTGAATTAACTATAATTCCGAGTAAAAATGATTGAAAAGGAGTCTTTCAAGTAATAGAGAGGTTCTGTCATGAAATATACTGCTTTACCGAGTGAAATCATGTAAAAACCGATTGTATTTACTTAAAACTGATTGGATTTGTACAAAACTGATTGAATTTAGATAAGACCGATTGAATTATATATAAAACCGACTGGATTTGCATTAGAACCGAGCTGTTTGTCCTTCATTTCAATATAGTTCATGTTCTTCTCACAATTCATACAAGGTATATTATTTACCAACAATTATATATATAAAACAGTAACAATTAAGCATATAATTCACCCATCACTGAATCTGCCCTGGAAAGGTGAGGAACAAGTTCCTTCCTTCACTCGGTTTTCCCACAGAGCACCCAAGAATATACCCCCTTACCTTAATGAAGTTCCTGGAGGAGAAGAAGAGTCCCTTTCACTGTCCTGCACCAGTTCTGAGTGAAACAGAAGGGAAAAGAGAGAAAGAAGCTTGCTGGGAAGGAGAGTGATGAAGGGTGTTTGTGTCGTGTGTGGGTGTGAGTTCTGAGAACCCTTGAGCTGGTTTAAATAGGGAGAGAGTGAGTGGAAAAACAAGTGGGGGACAGCTTTTCTGAGTGGATGATAGTGGAGTGATAATGGAAGGGTCAGTGGAGATTAAACAAAGTGATATGCTGAGTCAGTGCCCATTTCTGGCTCCCCACTATCTTTAATGCGCACGATTGAATTTAAATAATCATTAAAGACAAAATTGAAGTCAATACACACTACTGACAGTGAATACCGAGTGAAAACATGATACTGACTGGAATTCCTACTTCCGAGTCAACAATTGCAAGGCTCGCTTGAGCGTGGCTTGCTCGCTTGAGCGAAGCTTCAATTCTTCACTCGGAATTCCTTTAAAACCGACTCAGGCACTCGGTTTCTCACTCGGTATTACCTTTCCAGACTGAGTCCTCTCTTCCTTAGAATCTTCACTCGGAAATCCGAGTCTTCTTCACTTGATTCACTCGGTTTAGGCCAATTTCTTTAATTATATTTCCAATTAAGGTTTATTTCAACCATTAGCTCTCGGAACAAGGCATACACGTATGAGTCTCACTCGGTTTTTGTCCAGTAGAGTATATCTCACTCGGAATTGGCTCCCTCTACCCTTTTCCACTCGGTTTCCTAAGCAAAACTATTCGGAAGCCTTCCCAATTGTTTCCACAACATACTCCAGTCGGAAAGGAAGCATCAAATCAACATAAATAGAAGTATTTATGCATTCTTTCACTCGGAATGCTTCAACCATAGTAATTTCCTTCAGAAAAGGAAACATTCGACTCGGAACCGAGCCTTTCTAGGGTGTTTTGACTCGGATTTTCACTCAGAAGTGATTCTTTTGAACACTCTTCACTCAGAATTGCTTCTCAGGTCAGGACTCCACTCGGTGGTAGCCTTCTCAGTCATGTTTTACTCAGAAAACATGATACTGACTCAGAATTCTCTCCTTCACTCGGAATTTCTAATCCTTCACTCGGAATTCTTCTCTGTCACTCGACACAGAGCCCTTTTCACTCGGTTTTTGCATAATTTCACTAATGGTCCATATAAATTCTATTATTATGTGCAAAAATGACATTTTTGAGATACTATAGACCATCAACAGGGTATATATTGACTTATTCTTGCTTACAAACCTTCCATAATTAAAATTTACAAGGGTAAAATCGCTTCTAAAAAAGAGGGATGTTACATTCTCCTCCCCTTTTAAGAATTTCGTCCCAAAATTCAAAGTTGGAATAATTGAGGGTACAATTCTCTTATTTTCTCCTCAATTTCCCAAGTAGCACCCCTATCATCTGTCTGACTCCAAACTATCTTGACCAAAGGAATTTCCTTGCCTCTTAGCTGTTTAAGACGTCGGTCAGCAATCTTAACTGGCGATGCTTCAAAGGTGAGGTTTTCTTTTAGAACAAATTGATCGGGACTTAGAACATGATCAGGGCTTGGTACATATTTGCGGAGTTGAGAGACATGAAATACATTGTGAAGGTTTGTCAGCTCGGGTGGCAGAGCAATACGGTACGCATGAGTTCCTATCTTTTGCAGAATTTGATAGGGTCCTACGTATCTGGGGCTTAACTTCTTGGCCTTCAAAGCTCTTCCTACTCCAGTGGTAGGGGTAACTTTGAGAAATACATGATCGCCTTCTTCAAATTCTAATGGCTTCCAACATTTGTCATAGTAACTCTTTTGTCTATCTTGCGAAGCCTTCATTGCCATTTGAATCCTCTGAACTTGTTCTGTTGTCTTCTGAACAATCTCTGGTCTAATTATTGTTTTCTCACCAGTTTCATACCAACATAAAGGTGTACGGCATTTTCTTCCATACAAAGCTTCATAAGGGGCCATTCCGATGCTTGCATGATAGCTGTTGTTGTAAGTGAACTCAATAAGTGGAAGGTATTCTTGCCAACTTCCTCCATGTTCTAGGACACAAAGACGCAACAAATCTTCAAGAGTCTTGATTGTTCTTTCTGATTGTCCGTCTGTCTGCGGGTGGTATACGGAACTTAACTTCAGACGAGTTCCTAGAGCTTGTTGCAGGCTCTTCCAAAACTGTGATGTGAAACGAGGGTCTCGATCGGACACAATCGCAGTGGGAGTTCCATGTAATCGTACAATTTCCTTGATATAGATCTGGGTGAGTTTTTCTAGGGAATACTTCATATTGACAGGAATGAAGTGAGCGGTTTTTGTTAATCGATCCACGATTACCCAAATAGCATCACATGCAGCTGATGTTCTGGGAAATCCACTCATGAAGTCCATAGCAATCTCATCCCATTTCCATTCTGGAATATCCAAAGGACGAAGGGTCCCACTTGGTCGTTGTTGTTCCGCCTTTACCTTCTGACACATCAGGCAAGCTGTTACATACTCAGCGATATCCCTTTTCATTCCTTGCCACCAGAATAATTTCTTCAAGTCCTGATACATCTTGGTTGATCCTGGGTGGATGTTGTATTTACTTTTGTGTGCTTCATCCAGGATGGATTTTTTAAGATCTGTGTTGACTGGAATACAGAGTCTCTGTTGATACCTGATTGCCCTATGTTCATCCTTGCTAAACTCTGAGACTCCTTCTTTCGTCTTTTCCGCTAGATCTTGTAATTCCTGGTCATTGGCTTGAGCTTCTTTGATTTGTTCTAAGAAATCATTGGAAATCCTTAGCATTCCAACCATAAGGCTTCCCCTTTTTGGTGTTACTGCTAGGTTCAAATCGTGAAACTGTTCTATCAATTCCAACTCCTTTGTCATCATATATGATAGACGTAGGGCCTTTCTACTGAGTGCATCAGCCACAACATTAGCTTTTCCAGGATGATACCGGAGTTCAAAATCATAATCTTTGATAAATTCCATCCACCTACGTTGTCGCATATTCAACTCCTTCTGGTCGAATAGGTACTTCAAGCTCTTATGATCACTGAAGATTTCAAAGTATGTACTATACAAGTAGTGTCTCTAGATTTTCAAGGCAAACACAACTACAGCTAATTCCAAGTCATGTGTGGGATGATTAACTTCATGCGTTCTTAGCTGTCTTGAAGCATAAGCAACGACCTTTCTTTCTTGCATTAGGACACATCCTAGTCCTTGTCTTGACGCATCACAATACACTTCATATGGCTTGGCAGGATCTGGCAAAATCAAGACAGGTGCACTAGTGAGTCGTTGGCGTAACTCCGTAAAACTGCTTTTGCATTTGTCAGTCCATTCGAATGGTTGATCTTTACGGGTCAATTTAGTTAAAGGCGTTGCAATTCGAGAGAAATTCTCGATGAATCGACGATAATATCCAGCCAGTCCAAGGAAACTGCGGATTTCCGTCACATTCTTGGGTTGTTCCCAATTTAGTACAGCTTCTACCTTTGTAGGATCCACAGCAATTCCTTCCTTGGAGATGACATGTCCTAAAAATTTCACTTCTGTCAACCAGAATTCACATTTTGAAAACTTAGCGTACAATTGCCTTGCACGCAAAGTGTTCAGAACAATTCGAAGATGCTCCTCGTGTTCCTCATGGCTCTTGGAGTAGACGAGAATATCGTCAATGAATACAACCACGAATTTGTCCAAGTATTCATGGAAGGTTCGATTCATGTATCCCATAAAGACTGCAGGTGCATTTGTAACTCCAAAGGGCATAACAAGATACTCATAGTGCCCATATCGTGTTCTAAATGCCGTTTTTGGTACATCGTCTTTCTTTACCCTGATTTGATGATAGCCTGATCGCAGATCGATCTTCGAGAAGATAGTGGCTCCTCGTAATTGGTCCATCAAATCATCAATTCTTGGGAGAGGGTATCGGTTCTTGATCGTAGCTTTATTCAACTGACGATAGTCAACACATAACCGCATACTGCCATCCTTCTTTTTGACTAGAAGAACTGGTGCTCCCTAAGGTGAGACACTGGGTCTAATCATTCCTTTCTCTAGGAGTTCTTCTAATTGTTCTTTGAGTTCACTGAGTTCCTTAGGTGACATCCGGTAAGGAGCAATAGAGATTGGTCCCATGCCCGGTATAATATCAATGCTGAATTCGACTTCTCGCTCTGGAGGTAGCTCTCGTATGTCCTCAGGGAATACTTCTGGAAATTCTTGAACAACAGGAATCTGTTCAAGTTGAGAAGTGGCCTTACCTTTAGTTTCAGTAAGGATCATATATAGTTGGATTTCTTTTGTTAAGATTACCTTTTCTGAGCTAACAAGGCAAGAATTAGTGACTTGATCACATTCAGATGTAATAGACCCGTGAGAGATGGATCTATTATGACAGTCAATCAGAATATGGTTGGCAGCAAGCCAATTCATCCCTAGAACAATGTCTAGATCAATCAAAGGTAAACATATCAGATCTACTTGATAAGCTTTCCCTTCGATGTTGAGAGGACATTCTAGACATATGCAAGTAGAGCAAATGGGCTTATTGGCGGCAGTTGTGACAATCATTTGATAGGGCAGAGAGGTTGTAGGAAGCTTTAAATGTTTTACACAATCTTCAGATATGAAAGAATGAGTGGCTCCAGAATCATATAATACATTTAATAGAGTACTTCCTATAAAGCATGTACCTTGCACAAGATCGTTCTCTTGTGATACCTCTGCACCATTCATGGTAAAAACTCTGGCATTTCCTCCTGGTCTTCCAGTAGAGTTATTTGCGGGCCTTCTTGGATTATTGTTCTGATTGAAATTGTTGCTGCGGTGAATATTTTGCATCCTTGGGACATTGTTGGTAGAGACATTTACAGTAGATCCCCCACTTCCTTGACCTGTTGGTCGTACTGCCTGTCCTTGAGTTACTTGTTGTTGGTTATTTTTATTCCTATACCAACAGTCAACATCACGATGTCCAATCCGTCCACAAATCGTGCAGTTTCTACCGCTTTGGGTCTCCTGACCTCTAGGAGGAATTCGGTTGGCTGAGTTGAAAGATCAGAAATATGGCCGATCTGCTCGAAAATCCCTTCTTTGCTGTCGATCTGGCATACGTCGCTCTGGCCCATGATTAGACACTCCAGGTCGTTGAAGATTAGAAGTATTCTCAAATATACGGCATCTGTCAACCAAAGTAGTGAATTGTGTAATTTGTTGACAACATATGGCTTGACGAATCTCATGTCGTAGTCCTGCTTCGAACTTTGCACATCTTGACGCCTCTCCCATGTGGGTGTAGTAGGGACAACATTTTGCTAATTCATCAAATTTAGCAGCGTACTCCCCAACAGTCATATTACCTTGTTTCAGATTGAAGAATTCCTGCTCCTTCTGTCTCCTTATGTCTTCAGGGAAATATTTAGCGAGAAATTCTGTCCTGAATCGTCCCCAAGTAATGATATGCCCATCAGTAGCTAGTCTGACTCTAGCATGAGTCCACCAGTGTTTTGCTTCTCCAACCAGCATGAAGACAGCAAAGGTTACACAATCCTCATCAGAACATCGCATAGCGGCAAAAATCTTTTCAAGGTGTTTAATCCATAGTTGTGCTCCTTCTGGATTGAAGCCTCCTTTGAATTGCGTAGGATTGTTCCTTTGAAAATCAGCTAATCCCTGTCTGGCAAAAGCATGAGGTAATTCTTGTCGTTCTATTACCTCCACAATTCTGGTAAGAAGATTCTCCATCACATGATTGTTATTTTGGCGTGCCATTAGGAATTTGCTGAAAGAATATCAACAAATAGATTTAGGGTATGCGTTATGTGGAGCATTCCACATAGGATATTTAGTCTTAGGAGTGTTATGGACTGTTCAATATTTCTATCAGAGTACGTGGAAACCTAATGGTCCACTCCCCAAGCTTGATGAATCAACTATGCTCTGATACCACCTTTGTAACACCCTCGGTTAGATAAGACAAATCCTTCTGTAGGTTCATCCTATTTAACTGAGAGTGTTAACAGTTTTAAGAAAAAGTGAATATATTTTTTAAAAAAAAAAATAAATACGTGGCAGATCAGTGGAAGCAATAATGTATATATCACATAGTCATTCACAACTGTAAGTAATTGTACTCTTAACAGAATGGGGCACGCAGGCACCCTTAAATATTATACAGTCATCCATCAATATTCAACTACTTATATTCTATTTAAGGAACGTTCTCAATTGGTTCAGCATATTGTTGTTCTCCATACTCAGGTTCTTAATTTCCTAATTCCTCTGAAAAATGGTCAACAGTAAGGGTGAGTATAACCCAAGACCCTGATTGGTTAATCCGGTGCGGACATAATCCAGTTAACATACAATATCACATAAATCATACATTTAGCATATTCACAATTATAACAATCAAGCATGTTGTCATCACATAATCGTATATTTAGCATATTCATAATTATAACAATCAAGCATATTGTCATGAAATAAATCGTACATTTAACATATTCACAATTATAACAATCAAATATGTTGTAATGAAATGCATGGGTTTGGATTTATTATGATTTATCTTTGATTTAAGTCTCATGATGCATGTGGACCCAATAACTCGTTTCATCTTCTTCTCAATCTTTGGAATATCTCCATTCCAATCATCTAGAGCGATCAGGGTCCGCCCAAGTTCCATATGGTACAAATGAACTCATTGGTTCTCATCATTGATTTAAATATTTTTGGAACTTGGATCCCTACGATCATAGTTACACTCCGTCATTTAGTCAAAGTACACTAGAATTGCATCGTCTCACCTGGCTATCAGGCGCGACTCTGATGCCATTGGGTTGCCGTTCCAGTTGTACTCCCAAGATTCTTCATGGAGATCGAACGTGAGTGTCCTCCACTGTACCAAGTGTATGCTCTAGAGGTTTTTCTTCTTCAAAAATATTTTCATGATGCGAAATGCATTTATTTTATCAATTTATTCCTGTGGGTATCTTATGTATTTTCAGTCTCATCATATCATTCCCAAGTTCTTTGGATTTCATCAATTAAACATTGTAAGATATTCGTTTATTATTTTAGAAATATATCTATTATATCTTGGTTAAAATTTATTTTTCATAAAGAGTAAATATATATATATATATTCTTTATGTAATTGCGCATAATTTAGACGTTAACAATGTTTAATAATAATAAAAACTAATAATAATAATGACAATATTTAGGTTAATAATAATTAGGATAATAATAATAATAGAATAAGAAAGATAATAATAATTGTGACTTCCCACTAATTTAAAAGTTATTAAAAAGTAGTTTCTGAATGAAAATCCATGCGAAAACCATTAAAAATAGAGTTTTCCGAGTGAAACAGGGGCAAATCCAAGTGAAATATGTATAATTCCGAGTGGAACCATACTGGGCAGGGTTCTCCAAACGATCTGGCTAAAAATCCGAGTGAAATGACACTGGAAAGTTGTTTTCCGACTGAAATAAGTTTGGGTCCGAGTGAAAATGAATTGGAATGCTGTTTTCCGACTGGAACAGCTTGAATCCGAGTGAAAAATGAGTTTTCCGCATGAGATAGCTATGAATCCGAGTGAAATAAACTGAGCAGAGTTTTCTAACTGAAATTAATAGGTTTTCCGAGTGAAACAGAAGCTGAAAAATGATTTTCTTAATTAATTATCTTGAATTCTGAGTGAAACAAATTTCTAAGTGAATTAAAATAAAATTTCCGAGTGGAATCAGTAAGAAAGTGTTTTATGAGTGAAAACATTGATGAAACCGAGTAGAAATGAATTTCTGGGTGTGATAAAATACGTTTCCGAGTGACATCATTCTTAAAGGAGTTTTCTGAGTGAAATCAATATAAGTTCCGAGTGAAATAAATTTAAGAAAGAGGTTTCCGAGTGGAATAAACATGAAAAAGGTTCCTGAGTAAAAATAAGATAAGTTCCGAGTGAAACATGAGTTTACCGAGTAAAATTGCCCTTGGAAGGATACTGTCCGAATGGAAACATGCTGGAAAAGTTTTAAGGTTACTTCTTCCGAGTGAAACTACTGAAAAGGTTCTGAGTGAAGGATAATTATGTTTTTTGAGTGAAATTAAGTCAAGTTCCGAGTGAAATAATTTGAGAAAGAGATTTCCGAGTGAATTAACTATAATTCCGAGTAAAAATGATTGAAAAGGAGTCTTTCAAGTAATAGAGAGGTTCTGTCATGAAATATACTGCTTTACCGAGTGAAATCATGTAAAAACCGATTGTATTTACTTAAAACTGATTGGATTTGTACAAAACTGATTGAATTTAGATAAGACCGATTGAATTATATATAAAACTGACTGGATTTGCATTAGAACCGAGCTGTTTGTCCTTCATTTCAATATAGTTCATGTTCTTCTCACAATTCATACAAGGTATATTATTTACCAACAATTATATATATAAAACAGTAACAATTAAGCATATAATTCACCCATCACTGAATCTGCCCTGGAAAGGTGAGGAACAAGTTCCTTAACCTTTCCTTCACTCGGTTTTCCCACAGAGCACCCAAGAATATACCCCCTTACCTTAATGAAGTTCCTGGAGGAGAAGAAGAGTCCCTTTCACTGTCCTGCACCAGTTCTGAGTGAAACAGAAGGGAAAAGAGAGAAAGAAGCTTGCTGGGAAGGAGAGTGATGAAGGGTGTTTGTGTCGTGTGTGGGTGTGAGTTCTGAGAACCCTTGAGCTGGTTTAAATAGGGAGAGAGTGAGTGGAAAAACAAGTGGGGGACAGCTTTTCTGAGTGGATGATAGTGGAGTGATAATGGAAGGGTCAGTGGAGATTAAACAAAGTGATATGCTGAGTCAGTGCCCATTTCTGGCTCCCCACTATCTTTAATGCGCACGATTGAATTTAAATAATCATTAAAGACAAAATTGAAGTCAATACACACTACTGACAGTGAATACCGAGTGAAAACATGATACTGACTGGAATTCCTACTTCCGAGTCAACAATTGCAAGGCTCGCTTGAGCGTGGCTTGCTCGCTTGAGCGTGGCTTGCTCGCTTGAGCGAAGCTTCAATTCTTCACTCGGAATTCCTTTAAAACCGACTCAGGCACTCGGTTTCTCACTCGGTATTACCTTTCCAGACTGAGTCCTCTCTTCCTTAGAATCTTCACTCGGAAATCCGAGTCTTCTTCACTTGATTCACTCGGTTTAGGCCAATTTCTTTAATTATATTTCCAATTAAGGTTTATTTCAACCATTAGCTCTCGGAACAAGGCATACACGTATGAGTCTCACTCGGTTTTTGTCCAGTAGAGTATATCTCACTCGGAATTGGCTCCCTCTACCCTTTTCCACTCGGTTTCCTAAGCAAAACTATTCGGAAGCCTTCCCAATTGTTTCCACAACATACTCCAGTCGGAAAGGAAGCATCAAATCAACATAAATAGAAGTATTTATGCATTCTTTCACTCGGAATGCTTCAACCATAGTAATTTCCTTCTGAAAAGGAAACATTCGACTCGGAACCGAGCCTTTCTAGGGTGTTTTGACTCGGATTTTCACTCAGAAGTGATTCTTTTGAACACTCTTCACTCAGAATTGCTTCTCAGGTCAGGACTCCACTCGGTGGTAGCCTTCTCAGTCATGTTTTACTCAGAAAACATGATACTGACTCAGAATTCTCTCCTTCACTTGGAATTTCTAATCCTTCACTCGGAATTCTTCTCTGTCACTCGGCACAGAGCCCTTTTCACTCGGTTTTTGCATAATTTCACTAATGGTCCATATAAATTCTATTATTATGTGCAAAAATGACATTTTTGAGATACTATAGACCATCAACAGGGTATATATTGACTTATTCTTGCTTACAAACCTTCCATAATTAAAATTTACAAGGGTAAAATCGCTTCTAAAAAAGAGGGATGTTACAGCAGCTGGAAGCTACTGTGCTCAAATCCTTTGGATGAGGCAACAACTTCTTAACTTTGGTGTTATATTAGACCATGTGCCTCTTAAATGTGACAATACTAGCACCATTAACATTTCAAAGAATCCTGTTATGCATTTAAGGACCAAGCATATAGAGATAAGACATCATTTCATTAGAGATCATGTGTTAAAGGGTGATTGCATGCTTGAACATGTTGAAACCTCTAAACAACTAGCTGATATCTTCACCAAACCTCTTGCAAAGGAACAATTCATATATATTAGAAGAGAATTAAGAATCCTAGATATTTCAAATTGTGTTTGAATATTAAATGATTTTGATAATTCCTTGCTTTACAGTATGTTTAATGAATAAGTAATTGATTGAGGATTGATACATTGAATCTCAAATGCCTTTGTTTGAAATCTGTATGTTTTGAGTATTTCTGGGCTTCCCTAATCGATTACACAGCCTTACCAAATTGATTAGTAACCTTCTGTTTTGTATATGATTACACTCTGATAGCTAATCGATTACTAGCTCTCTGTTTCATGCCAAATCGATTAGAACCTCTGTCCAATCGATTACTGACGTTTCATCTTCCTGATAATCGATTACATACTCCTCCTAATCGATTTCCAGGGTTCTATTTTTAATGCAATCGATTACCAACCTGGCCCAATCGATTAGAACACTTGACGATTCAAATTCTAAAAGGGTGTAATCGATTACAAGTAACCCCGTAATTTATGACGAGTGTATCAAAAATGTCACTTCTGCAGAATCCAAGTGAAAAACGTTGGACCAATCCATACTCATCTCTTTAAACCCTATTTCTCATTCTCCAAACCCTAATCCATCTCCCCTAACCCTATAAATACCCTTTCCCACACCACTTCCATCATACACCATCACATTACCTATTCTTCCAATCTCTCAAACCTCTTAAAGCTCTTCCACTCTCTCATCTTCATCTTCAATCATGTCTTCCTCTAGAACTGTGAAGAGAGCTAGGTCCTCCATGGCCCAAACCAACAACCCCCATGACTTCTCAAGGTTCTTCTCCACACCAAAAGACCTTCAAAATTTCATCAAGAACTTCTCTGAAAAGGACATAATTTCCCCTCATTTCATCAATGCTGAAGTATTTGACCACCCTAGCTTTACCTTCACCCAATCCCTTCATCACTATAAACTTTTTCCTTTCCTTACTCTTAAGGAAGAATTTTACTACCTCAAACCCATGAGAGTTTTCTTCTACAACTTAAGGATTGTTGATGGGTTGCTTAAGGCAAGAGTCAAAAATGTGACTCTTAGGATTACAAATGAGCAACTGGCTGAGATAACCTAATTTCTGGTCTCTGATGCTGAATTTGTTGGTGGCAATCTATAAGATGAGTGGGAATTCAATGCCATTACTGCCCGTCAATCTCTTTGGAAGGCTGACCGCCCCCGAAGCAATCACAAACTGGTAGGCCATCTCACTCTTAATAATTGTCTTCTCCACTTCTTTTTGGTTAAGCTTCTTGTTCCTTGTGGTGGCAACTATGCCTTGGTTAAGGAAGATGACGTCCTCCTAATGTGGGCTATGCACCATGAGAAGGAGATCAACTGGATTCAACTCCTTAAACTGCACATGCTCAAAGCCAAGGACCAACAAAAACTTCCCTATGCTATCCTCCTCACCAAAATCTTCAAAGCATTTGGTGTTGATCTTGCCGGGGAATTTGCTGAGAAGGTACCCCCAAAATCCTGCATTGGCACCCATCATCTCACAAAGATGGGCATAATTTTTGTCAATGGGGCTTGGATGTCCAAGATGGAAGGTATTCATGCTAACATCCCTTTTGAGGCTCTAGTAAATGATCCTATTCCTCCTCCTCCTGCCACACAAGCACCTCAAAGCGAATCCTTTGCTCCCATTGATCCCTTCACTTCTCTTTATGCATATCTTGATCGACGTTTTGATAGACTTGAGAACACTCTTCAAGAGTTCCAAATGATTGAGCAACAACACTATGAACTCATGCAACAACGTTATGAAGAGTTGTCTCACCAATTTTTGAATTTCACTTTTTTAATCCGGATAATTAAATCCTAGTTTATCATGTCTTGTTAGGATATCTTTGATTATGTTTTTGTTTCTGCATATTTCCTTAATGTACCTTTCCTTTAAATGAATGCAATTTCCTTTCAATTATGTCTCTATTACCTCATTTATTTTTGATGATTACAAAGGGGGAGAATAATTAAAGTTCATCTAAAGTAATTGAATCTGTTAAAATCCAAATTTGCTAAAAACAACAAGTGGTTAAAACAACAGATGATTATCATCAATTATTTTAATGGCATAAACTCCTTTAGATAGGGGGAGATAATTTTTGAAGATAACTCTAAAGACAATGATTAAGAGATAACCTTAGAGATAAATTTAGAAATAATCATTGGTGATAATTTTATTTGAGCTAACACCCTCATGAGATGAACATTGTTTGTCATCATCAAAAAGGGGGAGAATGTGTTTGAATATGCATTTCAGGATAAAGGAATTGAAGACTCAAAGCAAAAGACTCAAGCTACCATGAAAACAGAGAAAATAGCATCAGACCTGCAAAAAAAAACACGTAAGCTAATCGATTACAAGACGAGAGCTAATCGACTACGAAGCTTCTATCTGTGACATAATCGATTACAAGATCTCTTCTAATCGATTAGAGAGCTTTTGTTTGTCACCTAATTGATTGCACCAAGGAAGCCAATTGATTACCAAACTGAGAAAATGAATTAAAAGCATCAGGTGCATTTGCTAATCGACTACAAGGCTGCCATAATTGATTACCAGTGTTCTGTAATGTCACTAATCGATTACAAATTAAGAACTAATCGATTATAAAGTTTCTGTTTGATACCCAATCGATTACACACAAGCTACAATCTATTACCATGCTGCGTAACCAAATTAAATGCATCAGGTGCCACTCATAATCGACTACAAGGTAAAGAACAATCGATTAGCAAGGTTCTGTCTCTTAGCTAATCGATTACATGGGAAAGGCTAATCGATTACCAGTCCAATTACACTGAAAAATTCAAAGTGTAATCGATTATAGCTCGAGGCCTAATCGATTACACTAGTGCCAGAATTTGGGGAAAAGCGTTTTTAAGTGGGAAACCAGCTCATTTCTCCATTCCAACTCAAATGCCCATGCTGTGCAACGGGTCTGAAGACCTTAGGGCACCTCTCCAAGGCCTATAAATGCAAGACTCCTTCAAGCTACTCAAGGCAATAATCAAATCCATCAAAGGGAAATCAAATCTTGATTCTTGTGAGTTCTATTTCTTTGTTTAGTTTTATTTTCTGAAACTTAGAGTTTATATTTGTAAATCCTCTCTTGTGAGAGTTAGAAATTGTGTGAGCCTTCATTTGTTCATTTACTCTACTGAGAGAGTTTATTGATTGTAAAACCAAACATCAAAACACCAAGCTTATTCACTCTAGGTTGAGTGGTCACAAAGGTTGGGGTTCAACTTTTGGGTATTGAGAGTTTGAGAGATTGGGTGGTTTGCCCTTGTGCTAGTGAGGATTGAGTTCTTGAGTGTGGGACACTAGGAAGCTGCAATTGCTCAGAGCTTGTATCTCTAAACTTCAATAGTGGAAATCCTTCAAGTGTGTTGCTTGAAGGCTAGACGTACACCGGGTTGGTGGAACTCGTTAAATTGGTTTGCAAGCTTTTCTTCCCTACTTTCTTGCATTTACTTATTGTACTTAATTGGTATATTGATTTGATTGTGATATTATTGCTTGAACTTGAGTAACTAGGCTAAATTAAAGTGTTGCACACCAAGTGTTTGATAAATTGCCTTAGCAACATTTGCACACTTTCTCATATTGATTCTTGCTCTACACTTGATATTTCTTGCATACAAACATACCTAGTGAAAAAGAAATCAATTTCAAAGTTTTAAAACTCAATTCACCCCCTCCTCTTAAGTATTGAGGCCACTTGAACAACATATTTTAACCGGGTAAAATTTTAGCTTCTAAAATCTCAATAAATTATAAATAATCCTCATAAATCTCAATTTAATTATTTCAATATTTTTGGGACACTCATTAATCCATTTATAATTGTTTACTATTTATTCCTTCTATTTAATTATTTTTATAAAATTCGGGATGTTACAATCCACCCCACCTTTAAGAAATTTCGTCCTCGAAATTTAGCATCGATATATATATCGCAAGGCCATACTTTAGGCCATACACCAATGGAGTTCAATGACATCATAAATAACATCGGACTTTCCATAGTCCATCAAGACATGTTCATCATCACTTCATCATTCTTAACATAAAATTTTCTACATCCAAGCGTGTCATATGTCATCGATCACAATTTGTCCAATAAAGCTCACATGGTCATACTCAGTACGACCAGATAGGCTCAGTACATTCACCATAAGTAGTTACAACCCTACACCTGCCCGGCCTATGTGTTGCTGCATCCGACATATAGGGAGGCGTCTCAATCCCGTAGTGGTTACCACAAACACATAAAGTTAAGGCATAAGTGCATGTTGCCACAATGCCTATAGCATGTAGGGCCATATCAGGACCAGTACTTCATGTTCCTATTGCTCACATCGATCACACTTATTCTAATAATATCGATTCATAAGAAACTTAGTGACATTTCTCACAAGTCTGTGACTAACACATGCGTGTCTCGTCATCATTATACTATTAATTTTGGCATACTTCATGCCATACCAGTCATCACATATTGATTAACATCACCATAAATTGGTGCGCCACTCATATATTTCAATCATCACGGGGTAAATACCACATCATCAGGTCTCATCCATCTAGAATCCATGATCAACCTCATAACAATCCTTTATCTCATTCACATATTATTGGTTATAAATCAATTCAAGCCTGAACGAGTTATTAAACTCCTAGGAAGTACACAACTCTGAGGTTAGAATAGGGTTTCCAATTATATATTGTGTTTTCACACTAGGAATTCTCCTCACAATTCACAACCAAAGTCCATAATTTGGATGTACAACCTATATTGTGTCACATCATTACATGGCTTTCATCATCAATATAGCACCTTTCAATTAAAGTGGAGGGTAATAACATGATCAAATCTCTATTTACCAGCTCACAATCATGCATGTCATCCCTATGTCATATCATAATCCATAGCTATTCTCATAATCACAATGTCAAGGGCATACAATATAGCCTAAGGTTATACCATCATGTACACCATAGCCATTACTATTCACACCCTAAATTCATCATTATTATTCATCAATCATCAGGGGTTACATTCATCATTCACACTTCATCACATGCTGACTCTAGCCTCGATATTTCATCACATAATAAATCTTACTATGGATCATCTAACCATAAGGTTTAACAATCCCTCAGACTTAGAAAGTTCAATGGCCACCTAGAGCCCATTGTGAAACACTCCCATAACACACAATCATCATTTGATATGGCTTATAAGAAAAAACAACATAAAGCCTGGACCACCATAGGGTCTGATTAAATCAATCATCCACAAGGTTTGATCATGCAAGATCATGCCAAATCAATGGGGTCACCACACCTAGTGGGTTAAAATTACATCAATCATTCACTCGGTCCTCTCTTACAAAACCGAGTTCAACCCCAATGGGTGCATATGCAATTTCATATTTCACTACCTTATCATTTTATCACATATCCAAGTTCCCAATCCAGGGAGATACAACAAATTACATGTATCATATAATATATAAAATTTTTGTGCCCAAGGATGTAAAATCTATCATTCAAAATTTAGCACAATTAAGCATTTCAATTCATCTCTCAACAATAACATAGTTAATAATTTCATTCCTAAACATTAATATCATGGGGTCCTTTCATCTTTACCCATTAAATCAATTCTAGCATATGTAACTCTTACAGTCAATAAATTTGCTTTGGCTATAGACCATGAGCACCACTCATATATGAGGCCTAAGCAATAATTTGATTTCAATACACATACATATCAAGGTCTCAACATTTCACGATCTATCTCCATATCAATTCATATTTCATATATCATATTCATCAACTTCAATATTTAATTCCCATGATTATCATCCAACATGGATCCATCATCAAATCAATTTTATACTCAATGTATGAACATCTATGCATAATCACAATATATTCATCGATGGAAGGAAATAGGGTAAGGAACTTGGCCGGTCTTACACAAAAGAAACACATTATTCACATCGAGGAAATTCATTCACTCGTATTTAATGTCATGAATCATTCATGATTATCAATGAGTAACTAGGCTCTACCAATGCATCATACATCCTTAACAACAAATCGGGCACATTTCCATAATCATCAACCATATCCCATTATCAATAATCTACAAGGAATCCAAAATCAATAAGCAATGCCCTAATAGTCAATTTATAACTCTTAGTCAATTAATCATTCATAAATCCTTATAGGGCGACCAATATTTTGATACGATATCATTCACTAGGTAATTATCCCCCTTAAATCCATGCTAAGGGACCCAATTTGAACAATGAGCATCTAGCTCTAATCATCACTAAAACCCTTCAATATTGAGCAACCATGTTTCAATCGACCATAATATCAACTCAATACAAAGCAACCATGCTCAGACAATGATCAATAGCTTCAATACTAAGCAAACATGCTCTAGCAAAATCAACAACATCTACACAGAGCAAAACAGGCTCTGATACCACCTTTATAACACCCCAATTTTCCGGACTCAGATCCCGATGTAATCAAGATAATAATTAATAAAAATGTGAGTAAATTTTTCACGTTGAAATAGTTTCTAAACACCATCTCGACTACATCAAGACCCGAGCCATAGAAAAACCGAAGAGTGAATTTATCAACCTATGACTGGATCGATAACTAATTTGCCCATAACAGTATACAGGATTAGTAGAGTTTACAGGGGAAGAAGAATATGTATACCGGGCATACGCCTAGTCCCATATATGACGATATGAGAAAAGGCTCGGCAAAGCATGCAAACACCTAACATAAACCTACTAGATCATAACCCATGCACGCACTTACAATAGACACATGCATTGCCTAAGATATAAATATAAATATGCATATACATCCGGGGTCATGCCTCAACTATCACCACTGCCTATATCTCATAATTGACCTATTTATTAACCTATTGACATTAATCCAAACACCACCATCATTAATGTATATTGTTCAAGTTCAATTCCTCAAGTATTCATTAAATCGTCACCTTTGTACTAATATATAGGTTCACTATTTATGCACCCACGATTATCTTATATATGACCAAAATCACTAAATCATCAATATCATCATATACAATTTATCCATTACATTACATTTCACAAATGATGCCGGCCAAGGTATTTCCACTACCATTATTTACCTTCCCAAAACTTCAATTTAAAATTCGAACTCATCCCATGCCAACCTACATCACAAGGCTAAAAAGGAGACCACATGGGAGAGTGAGTTATACATTCAAAATGACGAATATAATATATTGTGATTAAGTGTACATACATTCATTCATCATGTGTGCTTTGCTATAAAATTACTAAATCATCATTCAATCATCATCACATTGGTATAAAATGAATACAAGCCCCCTGAATCATAATTCACAACATAAGCAAACACAAGCACATACACAACCACATTGCTGCTTATCATCAAGGGCATTCACAAATCATCATCATTAATTTATTAAATTTTTACTCAATACCTCCTCGCAAGGGGTTGTTTATCTCTCGTGGTCTTCCCATCTCAAATGCCATGCATCTATGGCTAATGCATATGTCAACTATTTGATAATGCATATGTACGGATCCGATTTCATTTCATCAGGTGATCGCAACCACCACATCATTCATTCACATGGGTTTCCCGCCTCGTAAGGGGTACTCCCTCTAGTAGTCTCGCAAGGTGCTTTCTTGTGATCGCAACCATGTTTAATAACTCATATTGGTTTTCCGCCTCGCAAGGGGTACTCCCGCCTCATGATCACAACCACGGGCATCATAGGAACTCGCAAGCCCTTTTTCATTACAACAACTAGGTGATCGCAACCACCGGCCCAATATCATATCATCATCAAGTTGGTTTCCCGCCTCGCAAGGGGTACTCCCTTCATAGAATCCCGCAGGATCTTTCATCATTGTGATCGCAACCACATATTCAATGTTATGCCATGCCATGAATGTAAAGTGCAATGATGCATATACCAATCGACCTCGCAAGGATATCTCACCCTCTCACATAGGGATATATTTCAATTTGTCATTTTCAATCAATAATATACAATTATTTACAAAGCCCCTCAAGGCATTTTATTCACATACTTGGCATTACATTTCAACATATCTCATATATATTTCATATCATACAGGCAAGTCTATACTTTCAATCAACCGCAATGGCATTACAACATCACATAATATTCATCAATATTACCACACTTTCATTTAGTGGGTTTTCATCTCATTATTCATCATCATTGTCTTATACATTTATATATATATATGTACACATGTTGGTGTGGCGTTCACAATACTTCTGTTATCATATTTCAAACCACAGTCACAAGATCATACTTGTATCATCCACAATATCGCATTCAACAATTAATCAATAATAACAATCACTCTTTGTGCAAGGAAATGATCAACATCATCGTTTATCATTATTCCCTACTAATGTCATTTCTAATTATTCGATTCATAACACATGCTATATCATTTTACCAATTCTCTCATTGGTTTCATAGTTACCTTAGGGTATATCTCATAACCTCATCATCAAATTCTCTTTATCATTCTCTCATATCCTATTCTTAGTGGTGAAAATATCATAAATAAAGCATGCCAATTGTATCAATCAATTCTAATCCCCACCATGTTATATCATCACTATATACCCCTCATGTATCTCCTCAAGCATCTCACAATATAGGGAAAGGGGCCTGACATCAGGAAAATAGAGAAAATAGCATATAATTTCATACTAGGCAACTTTCTTGAGCGAGGCCCTACTCGCTTGAGCGAGATTGAAATGGGTCGCTTGAGCACGCCCGAAATTTCCTTGAGCGAAGCGTTTTTGAGTATCAGGCCCCGATCTCGCTTGAGCGAGCCACTCTCTCTCGAGCGAGATTCCTCCAGTAACGTTTTCCTTACACACTCGCTTGAGCGAGGCTTCCCAAGGCTAGCTACTCGCTCGGGCGAAATTGCTCCAGTAACTAAATTTAGACTCGCTCGCTTGAGCGAGATTCGATTTGTCTCCCCTCTCGCTTAAGCGAGATTCATCCAGAACCATTCCCATTCTTGCTCGCTTGAGCGAGCCACCAAGACACTGACCATTCGCTCGAGCGAAAATGGTCCAGCAACCAATCATCCAACGCTCGCTCGGGTGAGGTCCTACCTGCCTGAGCGAAATATGGCCAGTAGCCACACCTTTAATCCAAGCAGGTCTCGCTTGAGCGAGACTTTTTCTTGCCTGAGTGAAAATGGGCCAGAGGCCATATTATTGATACAGGGGATTCTCGCTTGGGTGAGAATCCATCTCGCTTGAGCGAGATTACAAGTTTTAGTGCAGAAACGTGAGAATTCAGCAACCTTACATACCAAAACCCATACAAAGCCAAATTGGCCAAATTCAACACATCATATACCTCTTATTAAACATTTAAAACTTGTCTCAAACATTCATACTCAATAATTTCCATTAAAATTAAACTTATTATCATCACATATATATATATATATTTCCATAACAATCATCTCATACTCTCATACACAATTCTCAATAATCATAATTTGCCATTCACATTATTTTAATATCTACATGGTAAAGCTAACATGAGTACTGATCATATACAACAATCACTATCATTCTACTCATGCAATTTGAATGTAAACTCCTCTCCTACCTCGAGAGAAATTTCCAGTCGGCTTAGAGAATAACTGAGTAGAATTCCAGTCGATTTAGAGGCTGACCGAGTGAATGCCAGTCGGTTTTCAATGCCAGGAGTAACTTTTTGACTCCAATCTTGTCTCTTGCCGGTGTAAAATGTAATACTAACACCGGTTGTAATGAATAAGACCGGTGTAAATATTACACCATCAGTTTCCTGACTCGAATGAGTTACTCGACACAATAATGAAATCACATAAAGTATAGGCTCGACACCGTGTCATGAGGAACACATCCTTAGAGGTTATTCAACCAGTTGGGAAAAATTCGGTCGATAAACAACACCACCGATTCGCTTGGGCGAGACAACCCATCTCGCTTGGGCGAAGCACCCATTTGCTTAAGCGAAACTAACCAGAAACCTTCCTAGCTTTGTGACTCTACCACTTAGTCACTAGGGTAAACAACAACGCTCGTGCACAGAGCCGCTTTCTCATTGGGCCAACTAGAGGAACCCCTAACATTCCCTCTTAGTTTATTTTCAAACTCCCACTTGGGCAGGATCCATTCATGAACTCACCCACTCACCATCTAATGGTCTCGCCTGGGCGAATGCCATTCCCCAATCTCTTTCTTTTTATTTTCTTTTCTTTCTTTTCTTTT
Organism: Clitoria ternatea; assembly: GCA_037962975.1. Taxonomy (NCBI): domain Eukaryota; kingdom Viridiplantae; phylum Streptophyta; class Magnoliopsida; order Fabales; family Fabaceae; genus Clitoria; species Clitoria ternatea. The sequence goes on from CM075671.1 coordinate 56,562,715, forward strand.
GTAAGAGTGGTGAGGGCTGTAAAAGTGAGAATTTAAATTTGTAATTGGTGGAGAAATTATTGCAACAAGGAATTACAGTGGTAAATTATTCTGAGCTTTTGGAGAAACCCGTAATTTTTAACATATACACCAGTTGAACTATTTTGCAAGGCATCGACAATGATCCTTCCGCAGGTTCACCTAACTGAACACCTTTAAGTCAGAATCCGGGCTAGAAGCGATGCATGTGTCCGTTGTTTGTTTGCCGACCAGTATGCTGATTGTCTAATTCATTTACCAACACTATCTTTAGTCATTGTCATTATTTCTCTTTAATACTTATCATAGTATATTCCCTCTGAAAATTAAGAATGAAAGGGAAGTTGAGTGTACATATGTATGTGGGCCTATTGGAACAATAACTAGATATGTTTTTCAATACTTCGACATACTAATTGAAAAGCCAATGAGTATAGGTTTATGTAACATAAGTTAGAACACTCGTACTTTTCTGAAGCCACTATCATCTTTGACAACATGGGATTAAGAGGGAACTCCGCCATTTGTCTACCGCCACGTAATCTGGAACACAATCTACATATTACATTTATATACATTCATACAATCAATAAACCATCTCAAGGTATTCCTCATAAATTCTAAATAATAATTTACATTTTGTAAGGCTTGTGAACAAATTCTAAACTTGTCAAAACACCAATTTATGCCATTGTGTTAGGCTTCGGGAATTCCTTTCCCAAAACCATGATTCTCTAACTCTTAAAGGGCCAATCATACCCAACAACAACATCTCTTTCATCATTCTTAATGCATTTATCATTACTTGAACCATCCATTTGCCATTTTTTCATTCAAATCCATTATCAATCAACTAATTCATATGGCATAAATCATGGACTATCAATTTACCAATATGTATATCTCATTGATTCTACCATTTTCACTATCATTCATCATTATTCAAGCCCCTCATAACAATATCATAATCCTTAACACACTTACCAATCTTAGAGCCATTACTCTATTTCCTTGATTTCACAATTCCTCAACATCAAAAATCAGTATTATCCCATCATAACTCACTCTCATGTGTATATAATCATTCCACTATCAATGACCATCATAAGCACAACATCATTATCTTAGTTCAAAATTCATCATCATCAACCAATAATCAATCTCATCCTTCCTAAAAACTCATTCCAAGAGCCTAAATCATTTTTAACTATCAATTAAGCCAAAAGCCCCAATTTCTATACTTAGGGTTTTCCTCTAAAATCGCCCAACAACCATCATTAATAACCATCTACCATTATCATAAATAACATCCATATATAAAATGTCATGGGCTTACACTTAAAATCATTTCTCACCACATCATTATTTATTTCGCCTAATTCCTAGAGTTAGGGTTCCATTAAAATCTAACATTCACTATTAATAATCATCATCTTTCACTTCCAACATTGAAATTTTCGTATACCCCTTCACACCCATCCAAAAACATATCTAAATCACATTCCACCTTTGGGTTTTACATGAAAATGGCTCCTGTTTCTAAACCCATTCATAAGGCACTCTCCTAATCAAATAGAAACCAAAACCTAGGGTCAAAAACATCAAAAGAGTGGAGAAATTTACCTCAAGCTCTAAGTTATCCCAAGCCCTAGCATGCACACAAAAATTGAAGGAGAAGGGAAGAGCTTCCAAGCACCAAAATCATCTCCAAAATGAAAAGGAAGGGGCAAGGTTGATTGGGTATGAAAGGAGACTCACAAATATGGTGAGTTCCATGGAAGAAGAAGGAAAAAAGGGTGAGCTTTTATGAGAGAGAAGAAAGGCAATGAAAAATGAGGGAGATGGGAGGAAATATTACACGTGAAAATGAGAGAGAGAAAGAAGGAATTAAGTGTAACTTGGTCCTTCATTAAAATATTTCCCGTTTTATAACAAAAAGGATCTTCGTTCTGGCTCAATACTTAATCCAAAAATTATTCCGAATATAGATTCAGATTCCCAATAATATTCTTAACAGCTCTGACCAATGGCATCTCAATCGAAGATACTTGGTCCGATACCCATATTTTAACCGGGTAAAATTTTAGCTTCTAAAATCTTAATAAATTATAAATAATCCTCATAAATCTCAATTTAATTATTTCAATATTTTTGGGACACTCATTAATCCATGTATAATTATTTACTATTTATTCCTTCTATTTAATTATTTTTATAAAATTCGAGATGTTACATGATTCCTTAGGGTCTTATTGATATCTTGCATACATGCAGACACTGAACATTATATCTGGTCTGCTGGATGTGAGGTACAAAAGTGAACCTATCATCCCTCTATATAAGGTCTGATCCATTGATGTACCAGACTCATCTTTATTAATTATGTAGTTTGGATGCATAGGTGTGCTTATGGGCTTAGCATCAACCATTTTAAACTTTTTGAGCAACTCCTTAGTGTACTTTTGTTGATGGACAAAAATACCACCATTAGTCTATTTAATCTGTTAGCCTAGGAAGAATGTAAGTTCTCCTATCATACTCATTTCAAATTCAGCTTACATCATTTTAGAAAATTTCTTGCATAGACTAACATCAGTAGCACCAAAAATAATATCATCCATATAAATCTGCATAATTATAAAGTTCTTATAAGAGCTTTTTCTAAATAGAGTTGTATCTACTTTTCCTTCTAGAAAAGCCTTTTGAAAGCAAAAAAGTATTGAGTCTGTCATACTAAGCTCTAGGGGCTTATCTCAGATCATACAGTGCTTTACTAAGTATGAAAACATGAGTTGGAAAAGATACATCTTCAAAACTAAGGGGTTGTTTTACATAAACTCCTTCTTCAATAAACCCATTCAGAAAAACACTCGTAACATCTATCTGATACAATGTAATTCCTTTAAAAGCTACACATGCAAGAAGTATCTTTATAGCCTCAAGTCTGGCTAAAGGAGTAAAAGTTTTAGTAAAGTCTATACCTTCTTACTGATTGTAGCCTTGTGCTATAAGTCTGACTTTGTTGCTGATTACTTTCCTATCTTCATCAAACTTATTTTTGTAGACCCATTTAGTTCCAATGATGCTTTTATTTTTGGATCTTGGGACAAGACTCCAAACCTTATTTCTCTCAAATTGGTTCAATTCCTCTTGCATGGCAATGATCTAATCAATATCCTCCAGTGCTTCTGCAACAGATTTTGGTTCCAGTTGCGAAACCAGAGCAATGGTGGATTGGTTGAGAAGTCTGGATCTGGTCCTAACTACAGCTGGTTGATCTCCAATTATGAGGTCTGAAGGATGATAAGCCTTGGGCTTCTAGTCTCTTGGCTTTTTTGGTTGACACTATTTGATGTTGTTTAGATTCTTTATCTTCATCTTTAGTTTGGTTGAGTAGGGTCTAATCCTTGCTGATCCTATTCAACTTCTTGTTGCTGCACACCTGTATTATTAAGGTCTAGATCTGTCAATCTCTTGTTAGTCTCTTGAAGATCATTAAATATTACATGCATTGATTCCTCAATAGTTTGAGTTTTTATATTAGAAACTCTATAAGATTTTGATGTGGTTGAGTGTAACAGCCCTATTTTTTAGAATAAGGGCCTAGACTTTCAGGATCTTTGAAAGTGTTCTAATAAGTCTTTTAGTGGAACTTTGGGCTTCGGCCTGATCCCGAGTAACTATGAGAAATTAGAAATGATGAGGAAAAGAGTGCTCAAGATACTAGCAATAGCTAAATATGAGTAAGAGGAAAAGTGTAGTAGGATAATAGAGATTTATGAGAAAGGTAAAGAGTACTAGAAATAGAGAAATGTACGAGGAATAATAGAGTAGAGTAAGAAATGAATGAGTATGAGTGTTAGTAAAATATTGTAGGTGTTGATAATTGATTGTTTGTAATTAATTTTATCTTTGATCAATTGATTAGATTATTCTTTTAGTAAACTATGTGTGGATTAATAGCCTAATTAGGAGTAATTAGTAAAGATATGATTAAAATATAAAATTGTAATAATAATTAATAATTATTCAAAAATATATAAATATATGTATATAATATTAAAATAATATTTTATTGAGTTTTAAATAAATTATAATGTAAAATAATATTTTAATAATAAAATATTATGGGTTTTCCCAATATTATATTGTAGGGCCTGGATGTTGAATTTTTCCGGTTTCCTCATAGCGGATTAAGGATAACTGATTAGGTCAAATCGGGCCAATCAGAACCTTCGATGTCACCTAAGTTTGATTGTGCATATACCTCAAAGTATCCGATGGTGACACGGTCAGTCCCTGGTGACTCTTTTCAATGTTTTAGGGATGTTTCCTGAAGAGGCTTAGACTAGATTTGGACTCCATCAATCTCATTTCCATGCTATCTTATCTCTTCAGAAATTCAATCTTCCTTGGAAATTCGAGCCTAACTTTCTCAAACAATGCTTCATTAGAATGATTCTGGTCTTGTTTACCTTGTTTCGAAGAGACCTTCAAACTCTATTTCTGGTCTCGATCTCAAATTCCTACTTTGTCATGCCCAAATCCAAAGATTAAGTAAATTCATCTTAGAACCATTCAAAAACTCATAACTTTCTCATACAACCTTAGATTCACGCAAACTTGGTGTTAAAATCTCTGTAACAAAATTATCTAAAATTTTTATGTATATCTAGAAAGCTAAATCCTCCCAGATTGGTACAGTTTTTAGGATCTTTGTCAATCTCTATTCATCATGTCACTATACTGACTAGTTCCAGAAAAATAGGTATATCACCCTCTTCCGTTATTAGAATCGCTCTGTTCTTTTTGTTGTGGATCTGTATCGAGGATATCGACAAATCTTATGAGGGCATAAAGCCTAATTCTCAAAGGAAAAATTTCTACAAATTTATTTCTATAGCCCTACCTGATTCGAGAACAATTAGAGCATCCTGTCTCGTTTCGACCATATCTCGGGCTACCAATATTGGATCGCCACAAATGATATATCAAATCAAATAGAAAAAGAAGATCTACAAGTTTCATGTTGGAATTTTTCAAGATTCTACACCCACGAATTATTCTTTATTTATTTTTAACATATTTTATTTCCAGTTCCTAAAAATCCTACACACCTAAAACCATCGGGTAACAATTTAATTTTTTGGCCACCGGTTTCCAACCCACCACCACACCAGCCACCTCATCGGGACAAGTGTAACCTCTCTATCCCTCTAGCCCACTCACGTCAACGGCTCACTACCACCAGCTACAATCAACTTAGCATTAAATGTTAAACAAACTAATATTCCTTGCCTTGAATAAATTCAACTTTCCTTTACTTCTCCATTATTCATTTATGACCTGAACCATCAATCCATAACCTCTTCTTTCCAATTTTGAATTTCAGCCATCACTCAATATTAATCAACCATCACTTCTAAAATATATCATTCTAACTCCTTGATTTTTTTTTAAATACTTTACTCCCTTCTTACTGCTAGCAAGCGTCTGATTATTCCATTAAATCCTCTTCATCCAATTTCTAATTTTTTAGCCATCATTCTCTTTCCATCCAGCCACTGTGACCCTCCCCAATGGCCACCTCCAAAAGCCATCATAAACCACCAAAAATCACGGTTACACCACCACCTCCCATCTCTAATCATTCAAATTTTATTCTTCCTTCTCCTTACTCTTCCAAACCATGATCAACCCGTCACCAAACAGCCTTTTATTTTCTAGAATTCCTTATAAGCAATGGTCTTAAAAAAATTGATTCCATCTCCGTGCTTTAGGGACTCCAAAACCGTGAGCCACCTAGAACCCTTCAAGGTAAGTTTTGACAACAAATTTCTTTGAACCTTGCTCTTGATTTCCTTGGCACAAAATCAGCTCTTATTTTAAAATTTTAAATGGTGTTCTACTTGCTGTTTGGAGGGAAAATATGTGGCTCTCTTTTACTTATTTCAATGCATATGTTGTGTTCTCTTAGGATTGGGAACCCTCGGCAACGATCGGCGGACGATCAGAAACGTTTAGCAAGCTTTCCGCGAACCTCTTCCTTTCTCCTTCCAAAAACTGAACCTGTCCATGAGGTAAGGGGAGTTCCTCTTCAGTTAATTGTGTCTTATAATTGCCCCGTTATGTTAGTCTAGTATCCGGTGATTATAGTTTTAAGTTTCGGCACGATCCAATGGTCGGATTTCAAATTATATAATTTTTGGTAACCGATAACTATTTTATTATATTAAAATGGAAATAGATTAAAATGAGTATTTTATAAAAATCTCATAATACGTGCCACGATAATCACGCGACCAAAAGAAATTTTACCAACTGTGACTCGTCTTTTATTTGATATAGTTATGAGGCTTATAAATTTAATTGGGCATTCATAATAATAAATGAGTAAATAAGTAATATTAAAATTATCATTAAATATTTTATTATTATTATTATTATTTATTAGATTACTGAGCATAATGGTCGGCTCTGCCGCCACTCTTAAACATTTTTCTATTACCCTATATTATTGAGCATAATGGTTGGCTCTGCCGCCGCTCTTAGATATTTTCTTTATTAATGTTACTATATTATTGAGCATAATGGCCGGCTTTTCTGTCGCTCTTAGTATTTTCTGTTAATTATGTCATTTATATTACCAGATATAACGGTCGGCTCTGCCACCTCATAATTATTACTATTATTATTATTATTAAAACTACCACTCTCGGTGATGTTTCCGACAGTTATTTTATTTTACCAGTTTACAACGATAATTTTCTAAGGTCTTTTTAAAGATGATAAGGTAGTTACGATTAAGTTGAAAAGTAATATAAAAATAAATTAAATAATAATAGAGGTTAAAGAAATTAATAAGTAATTATATGATTAATAGTTTAGTAAATGTTAAAAATACTTAGATGGAAACAGTAATAATAAAATAACTAGAATATGTAAATTAGAATACTGGAATATTTATAAGCTAAATATCACTAGAAATAGGTCTGGTAATTTTATAAAATCATATTAGAAATAAGGCTAAATTACTAAGATAAAGAAATTAGAGTAAAATATAAGTATAAGAATTAAATAAGTTAATGTCTGGTGAGTTACTAGCAAGAAAATAAATTAAGACAAGGAAAAGGAGTTAGTTAAAATGGACTTAGAAATAATTACTAAAGAGGAGAATAATAAGTAATAAGGGTTAGTAATACTAGTTTTAATTTATAGACTGCCTTAATAAATTCACTAGAATAAGGATCCAAATGATTAAACGAATTATGGAGTGATTATGATAGATAACCATTAGTTGAACCGGTTAGATTAGCCTCGAATAAATGAACGACATCTAAAGAAGTAGAAAATTAGTACATTCAGGAAATAACCAAAAATTGACTAGGAAATTAGGATCAAGTAAATAGGTCTTAAGAACGAGTGACACCTTTAGTAGTAATATTCCATGCATAAGATATCTAATTAATATTAAGTGAAAGAAAGGATATATATACAAGATTATTCCAAAAAGGCACTCAATTGAACGTAGAAATTATATATATAGACGAAGGGATCATAATGCTTAGAAAATAACAAACTTCATAAAATATAATTCGATCTACCGGAGTGGACCTATAAAGGCGAGAGGCAAGAAACAAATGAGTGAAAACTAGATTATAGATAAGTGAATGATTTGGTATTATTTGGTGATGATAAACTGTATGAGTTCATCGGTGACAATATTTTGATGATTGGTTATACTGTGAAGAATACATTATGCAATATGAGGTATTGTTGATGCATCTAAAAGAAAACATTAATATGTACCTGTCACGGTAATGAGTCCCGTAATGAAAAGCAAGGTATGAGATGTGGGAAGTGATAAGTATGGAAGTGATGATTCGTACCCGATGAGTATAGAAATGATACACTGGGTCATTTTCATTCTCAATTACCAGTCATTAAAGAGGTAATATGAATGTATATAGGTGGATGTGATAATATATGAAACCGTACCCAACCTTTAAAAGCCAAACTATCTTGATCCTTGATTTATCCATATAGCCTATAAGACTACCCTCAAACTTAAAGCAGTACCTATGAAATTAAGGGTGTTGCGAATGAAAATGAATCATTAACAGGACTTACCAGTGACAGGGATCAAGAGAAAGAATGAGAACTGGTATGAACCATGCATCATATATATTAATAATTGATTGAGAAACTAGAGCCACACTAGGGTACGCTAGAGGACATTTGCGTTTGATCCCTTATGAATGATCTTGGAAGTATAATTAGGTCAGGCATCTAAGGCTTGGATTCGCGCCCAATGTCGGATGGTCCGTGGTAAACCTAATGTACTTTGACTAAAGACGGAGTGTAACTGGGATCGTGGAGAGCCAAGTCCCAAAATGATTGATATGATGAGATGGCCAAGAATGAGTAGGACTTACGAGTCCATTTTGTACCAATCATAAGATGAGAGGACTTGGTGGGCTCCGACCGCTCTAGTTCAGAAACATTGTGTACAAAGGCAGCCTGTGCAGGACGGGTTCTGAGAATGATGGTGACAAGTATGATTGATGAGATGAGAATGGGCCTACATGCATTCATATGAGCTAAAAGAAAGATGGATAATGTGAACAGATTGAATGAACTCAAGCATTACATTACATATCATTGATACATTATGGTTGTGATTGAATAACTATGAGGATAGTACCTGTTCTAATAGTAATAAAGATTAGTTATGAAACTAGGGTGTGTTATTGGGAACGTTAGGAAAGTTAGAAAGGTATGACATAACTTAGACGAGTTAGTTTCCCCTTGAGTGTGAGTTCCTTGGTTGTAAATAATCGATGGTTGTGAGAGGACGTTAGAAATAACACCCTCTAATTTGTTTGGAAGAGAAAGTTTACCCTTACAGTTTATTTTTACAGAACTCCATTTGGACCTCACTCGACTCTACAAAGATCAGCTCAGATTTCGCATCGAGGATCAAATAGACATTTCTTGGACCAAGGGCGATTATGACCGATGACTCCTTTTTCATGTTTGTATGGGAGTCTGCGTGCCCCTGATTCTTAGTATGTACAATTAGTCGAATATGATCATGAGTTGTATATGACTAAGTCGTACATAAGGTATCTGTTCCACCAAATTTTATTGCATAAAAAAAACTTCCACATTTTTCTAAAATTCGTAACCTTTTAGTTAAGTAGAACGATCTAGTGGAAGAGATTGTTCTAGTTAACCAAGGGTGTTACATTAAGTACCCCATGAATATCCTTTTGTCATACTTAGAATCAAATTTTCTAAGATAATCCTTTGTGTTAAGAATATAATAGGTACAACCAAAAAGGTAAAAGTATGAAATGTTGGGTCTTCTTCCTTTTCACAATTCATAAGGAGTCTTATTCAGTATTGGTCTGATAATGATTTTATTTTGAATATAACAAGAAATGCTTACAGCCTCTACCGAAAAATATTTTGGAAGATTATTTTCACAAAGCATTGTTCTAGTCATTTCTTGCAGAGACCTATTTTTCATTTCCATAATATTATTCTGTTGAGGTGTTTTTGGAGAAGAAAAGTTATAAGTTATGCCAGACTCATTACAAAATTTTTCAAAAGTTTCATTTTCAAATTTTCTGCCATGATCACTTCTTATTGTAGAATGCATAATCATTTCTTATTCTGGATCTTCTAGCAAAAAATATTAAATACTTTTACAAACTTGTCATTATGTGTTAAGAAATATACCCATGTTATTCTTGTGTAATCATATACAATGACAAATCCATACTTCTTCCCTACCAGATTTTATACTTGAGATGGACTAAGCAGATCTAAATATAATAGTTCTAAAGGTCTAGATGTGGAAACAACATTTTTGTTTTCAAAAGAGATTTTATGTTGTTTCCCTTTTTGGTATGCTTTATAAGGCAAGAAACTGTTGAAAGAAATTTTTGGCAATCCTTTAACAAGGCTTTTTCTTTGAAGTTTTGAAATATGATTTAAACTAACATGCCCAAGCTTTTTATGCCAGATCCATCTCTCTTCAGAGTTTGAAAACAAACATGATACATTTTGATCATTCAGTTCATTCAAGTCAACCTAGTATAGGTTCTGATGTCTGTTTGTAGTGAAGAGTGTGGATTCATCATGGTTGATGATAGTATACTTTTCTTTATCAAATGAGACCTTGTACCCACTGTCACAAAATTGACTAATGCTTAGTAAGTTATGTCTCAGTCCTTTAACCAGAAAAACATTTTTAATGACAAGTGAAGGAATTTTACCCACTCTAAAAGACCCTATGATCCTTCCAGTCTGGTTTCCTCCAAAGGTGACTATTCCACCTTTAAACTACTCTAAGTCTAGGTAATCAATGAGTTTGGTACTCATATCTTCTTGGGTCCTATATTGTTAGTAATTCTTTCATTTCTTCTTTTTGTTTTTCTACAATCATTTATTACATGACCATGCTTTTGTAGTAATTATATTTGACATGCTTCTGTTTCTTTAAAACAAATAAGAGAGATGACGATTGCTCTAAATCATTTTTCTCTATATAGTCCATACCTAGTCTATTATGGTCACCATGAGATTTTCCCAAAAGTTTGTTCAGATTTTCAGTGGAACTTGCTTAGGTCTAAAGTAAGTGAACTTACTTGCTTTTATAACTTAATGATTTCATCAGCCTAAGAGTTGCAGCAAACGTTAGTGTTTTCAAAGTTTATTTTCAAACCAAGATTTTCTTTTGAGTTTGCTCAACTCTTCCAGGTGCATCTTTTCATTCTCTTCCATTTCTTTTTGAATTTTCTTATCAAAGTCTCATTTTTTTAATTTTGAAATCTGACTTTCAAAATCAGTAACCATGCAACATGTTTTACGTTCAACTTTTTGAAAATTTTCAAAAGCTATGAAAAGTTATTAAACAATAAGTCATAATTTTGTTTAAGTTTAGAATAGCTTACATCCTCTGATTCTGAGTCACTTGAGCTTGCTCCAAAGTTTGGTTCCTTATTTGCCATGAGATAGATTTGAGCATACTCTGTCTCTTTATTAGACTCTTCTAAACTAGATGATTCTTTATTATCCCATGTGATCAACCTTTTTGTTTCTTAGGGAATTTTCTTTTTTCTTTTTTGTCCTTCTTATCTTTGCTTTGAGAGGATATTCTACTTTCATGTGTCCTGATTTCCTGCAGTTAAAACATTTTAAAACAGACTTGTCAGTTTTAAACTTAAATTGATTTTTACCTTTGTGGTCCTTCTTTTGAAATTTCTTAGGTCTAAACTTCTTTTTCTTTAATAGCCTATGAAATTTCTTAGTCACAAGGGTCAACTCCTTATCTGTATTAGCTCCTGGTTCATCAGAGTCTGGGTCTGAGCTTGTGGTCTCGTTATCTTTCAATGCCTTTGACTTCTTGTCTGATTCATCAGACTTCAAGGAAATGTTTTTGAAGGAAGAAAGCTTGCTGACTTCCTTCTATTTCAGCTTTATTTCATGCATTCTGAGTACTCCAAGAAGTTTATCCAAAGAAAAGGTACTCAGATCTTTAGCTTCCTCTAGAGCAGAAAACTTGGCATCAAACCTTTCTGCAAAACTTCCAAGAAGCTTTACATTAATGTCTTCTATGGAAGGTGTAGTTCTAAGAGCCTTGAGCTTATTTAGTAAGGTCTGGAATCTTCCAAATATCTGATCTACAGTTTCATGTTCCTCCATCTTGAAGGTATCATATTGTTTGGTTAACAGTATCTTCTTGGATCTTTTAACATTTAAGGTGCTCTTATAGCTACGCTGAAGAGCATCCCAGACTTGTTTAGTTGTTTTATAGCTAATCACCTTATTGTACTCTGATTTACTAAGAGCACAAGTAAGTAAGAATCTGGCCTTGTATTTATCTCTATTTTCTTGACTTCATAAGAGCTCCATTCATCTTTAAATTTGAGCTTTCCATCTTCATCAACAGGGGCTATATAATCACCATTTATGATGGCTGCCCATAGACCATATTGGGTGGATTTTATAAACATCTTCATTTTATCCTTCCAATATGGGTAGTCTTCACCAAAGAAAGCGGGTGGCCTATTAATAGATAAACCTTTTGCAATCAACTGCTTACCTTGAGAGGCTTCCATGGATCTTGTTCCTTTTAACATCTAAGTATAAAATTTTATTAACATTTTTTAATATTATGAAATAGTTATTTATTATTCACTGTTATCTCAAGATATTGAAGAGGGAAAAGAAAAATAAAATTTAATATCTCTAGTCGTCCATTTTATGCCTTTCACAGGATGAAAAATGTGTTTGATATAGATTATTTTTAGAGATTGATGGTTCAAAGTTAGACTTAGAAGGGAGGTTGAATAAGTCTTAGACTCTTTCTGCCAAAATTTGAACCTTTAAGTAAGTAGTAATCATACTTTTAAAGCACACTTGAAGAGAGCAAAGAAAGGAAATGAGAGAACACCAAGAATTTATACTGTTCACTTCTAACACAGAAGCTACGTCTAGTCCTTTCTAACTTGAATGATTTCCACTATTGTAAAAAATCTCTTTTTACAATAACAGCATTAGACTTGTGCCAAAAGTATTCTTGACTCCAACCACTCCTGGCTTAAACCTAAGTATTCTTTCAACAAGCCACTACTGACTCAATAACCCAAGTATTCTTTCAAAAGTCTCTTCAGGCCACAATAGTTTCCCATTGAAACTAAGGGCTGGTAACACACCAGACTTTTACACAAACTGATTTGTAAAGGTAAAGTACAAGATCATTTCTCAGAACTTAGTGTTTGAAGAATTGTACAAGAATAAACAAACACACTTAAGAAAGACAAATAGACCAAGGTCTACTATGAGCAAAACAACAACGATGGCCTTTGTCTTCTAAAAGACTAAGAAGAGATTTAAGGAATTTGATCACAGAGAATAAATATTCTTGATAGGCTTTTCTTCTTCAAAAATAAATGTCTTCAAGTATATATAGGTCACTTGAGATGACCATTTATGATCTGGAAAGGAGATATGAACGTTAGAAAAAAGTGTGTAATATTTTAACAGTTCAATATGTATTTAAATTAATTAATTGAGGAGATAAAAAATATAATTTACTAAATTATGACCATAATGATAAAAAAATATAATTATAGATTATAATCTAAAAATAATATTATAATCTAAAATTTAATTTATACTATATATACATTCATCAAATATAATATACGGTGCTTGAAAAAAGATCTCCTCCGGGTATGATTGTTTATAGTTTTGATTTGACATATCATGTTTTCCTTCTACACTTTTCATTATTCCATTTCCCTCTTTATCTCACGACACCCTCTCTTTCTCATTATCTCACTCACTTTGCCCTCCTTCCTCATTATCCATCTCATGTCATTCTCTTACTCTCTAGCTTCATTTCATCTTCATCTTCATCACACCACTAAGACCTGTTACCCAAGTGGCCTTTAAGGAACTCAAAAGGGGGTGAATTGAGTTGTTGAAGACTTTCTAACTTAATAAAATTTTTCTTCTAAGAGCTTATGATAGTAAATTAAACATAAGGATGCAAGAGTTAAGTAAATTAAATATCAATACTTGAAATATAAAGAGTTTAGGGTTATAGATTACAAATAGAGATTTTATACTGGTTCGGCCAACACCTGCCTACGTCCAGTCCTCAAGCAACCCTTGAGATTTCCACTATAACTGTCACAAGTTACAACAATGAGCACTTCCACACAACCGGGATACCACACCCTTATGTAGAGCCTCTGACCATGCAAGGGCCTCACCCTTGACTTACACTGTTAGGGATGCCTCACCCTAGACTTAATCCCCTTAGAATACCTTGCCCAAGATAATACAAGAATATTGAAACTCTCTCTCAAAGAGTGGATAGAACAACTTGAAGCTTTTCTAATGGTAATACTCAAGTATAAGAATAACCTTTGAATATCAAGGAGTATTAAGGTTATAGATTATAAGGATGACAAAATATTTTTCTAAATCCATGAAATTAAATTATTAATGTTCTCTTTATTTTAGCAATTGAAGAGATGCATTTGATTGATGAAAAGATACCTTTTGATGTTAGAAAGATACCTTTTCAAATAGATGTGTTCCTTCAAAAGTTTGGATGAAAGAGCATGACTTTCCATGCAAGTATCCATGAAGAAATGTAACTTTTCATACATTCTGATGTTGTGGTAATCAATTACCATATTCCTGTAATCGATTACAGCAGTTTAAATTTTAACCGTATTTATTTAAAACTCACTTTTAACCCGACAGTTAAGAGAACGTTTGGTACAACACCCCAAATGGAGTTTTGCCAACAAAACTCTGTTGGCTTGGGGGAGAAATTTCATCCTACGGTCAAACAGAGTTTTGACTATCTTGAACGGCGTGAAGAATCAATATCAACCTTTAAACTTTTTCATTTCCCAACTGCGAACCAAACACCCTCTAAGTGTGTAATCGATTACCAATTTGGTGCAATAGATTACATGCTTTCTATTTTTAGAAAAATGCTTTTCAAATGCATGTTATCAAGGTTTTAATTTAATCCTAAGGCCATACTGATACTTGATTAAAACCTTACATGTGTGCTAAGACCTTTTGGACTTTGATGCTTTATTCTTTTGACTTGTTGGTCTTGCCTTTTTATTGATTCATTTTTCTTCCAATCTTGGCCTTCATGAATGATGTCTTTTAGAGTTTGCATGCCTTTTGTCATTATCAAAACCTTATGTCTTTATTCTCCCCCTTTTTGATGATTAGAAAACCTGAGAAGAAAAATGACAACACACAAACAAATAATAGTACAACTATATATAGTTGTGTTTGTGTTTTCCCCCCTTTTAATTGCTTGTTTGAAATTTATGAGGATTAAAAGAAATTTCAGTGTTATTGTTCTCATTTTTTCTCAAACATTCTCCCCCTTTTTGTCATTATCAAAAAAAAATATAGATCTTGATGGATAAGTAAGAGACAATGACAATATTTTTAATATATAGTTTGTCCCTTTATGGGTATCAAATAATTAGAGTGATATAAGCAAGAAGGAGACAATAATAGAAAACATGTGTATTTTCTCCCCCTATGTTATTGATCAAAATATCAAAAATAAAGATACCACATTCTAGTCCAATGTTAAAGGAGATAATTTTTAAGATAAACATTGTTATTTCATATTTTTCTCCCCCTTTGCTATTATCAAAAATAGTAGTGATAATCACATAAAAATAATTAGAGCTTTATAAATAAGAATCATTTAACTTTATTCATTTTCTTCCTCTTTGTTATTATCAAAAATAATGATAGCCATATTATAAAGAAGGTCAATATTCTATAAAGATGTCATTATAAAAACCATTATGTATGCAATGAGATTGATGATACTTTTTGTTAGTCAAAATGAATTTTGATAAAATATGATAATTAGATGGACTATCATGATACCACTTGTTATATTGATGTCATTGATACCACATGTTATTAAAAACATGAATCTATACAAAGAAGAAGTGATACCAATTGTTATTCTAGTAAAAAATTAGTTAAAGGAGGCTTGATATCACTTGTTGTGTTTCATAATTAATCTTATGATATCAACTTGTTAGTTTACTTGTTGAATCATTGGTTATAATTTATAACATTGCAAGAATCATACCACTTGTTATTTTTTATGGAAATATAATAATTTTAATAGTTGAAAGAGAAAACTATTTGAAATTTACATTTTAAATGAGATTGAAAGAATTGATGGGAAATTAAAAAGATTTTTAATCTAAAAGAATTTTAAATTTTGAATTTTAAATTTTGAATTATTGAAAGGAGCATTGAAAGGTGCAAGTATTAAAGGATTGAATTTTAAAATTTTGAGTTTTTAAATTTTGAATTTTGGGAAGAGTGTAGAAAGGTACAAGTATTAAAAGATTGAATTTTGAATTTTTGAGTTTTTGAATTTTGAATTTTTGAAAAAAAAGTGTGGAAAAGTGCAAGTGTTTAATTAAAATTTGAATTTTGAAATTTTTGAATTTTCAATTTTGAAAAGGGGTGTAGAAAGGTATTGAATTTTGAATTTCTAAATTTTGAATTTTGAAAAGATAATGTTTGAAACTACACTGCTACAGACATTGAATTTTAGATTTCTGAATTTTTTTGTTTTTTTTTTGTAAATTTTTTTACAATTTTTAATTTTTATCTTAGTAGTTTCTAACTCTTGCTTCAACTTAGAGCTTTTATTTTCTAAATTAATGATGGTTTTCTTAGATCATGTTACTAATTTTAACTAGCCTAATGGATTCCTTATGCAATTCTTGGAAATCATCTTGTAATTCATTAACTGTAGGTTCATGATTGATGTCACTTACCTCATTCATCGCTTTCGTGTTCCTTGGTCACAAGACATAGGTTGATTTCCTCGTTTTCTGAATCACTTGAGAAGTCCATATCGTTTTCTTCCCAAGTGATGCAAGTCTTCTTTTTCTTTTTATTCTTTTTATCCTCATTCCTTTTGAGATTCTTTCTCAGAATGAAGCTTGTCTTCCTTTGATCTTTTTTCTTTAAGAACATGTTAAACTTTTTAACGAACAACCTAAGATCATTATATTCATTTATACCTTCGTCATCATCTTCTTCATCACTTTCTTCAGTGGTTGATGATGATTTTAGAGCAATAGTTTTCCTCTTTTTGTTGCTTTCCTCGTGTTGATTCAATCTTTCAAGCTCGAGTTCATGCTCTTGAAGTTTTCTAAAGAGTGTTTCAAGAGACATGCTTGACAAATCTTTTGATTCAGCAATGGTTGTTACTTTTGGCTACCATTGTCTGTTTAAACATCTCAATACTTTGTTAATCAAATCTTCATTTGAAAATACTTTTCCTAGAGATGCAAGATGATTTACATCGTGGGTGAACCTTTTTTGCATATCTTGAATATTCTCATTATTTTTCATTCTAAATAATTCATACTCTTGAGTTAAAGTATTTATCCTAGACCTTTTAACTTCATTTGTTCCCTCGTGTGTAACTTCTAAAGTATCCCATATATCTTTAGCACTTTTGCATGTAGATATCCTAAAAAATTCATCCATTCCTAAGGCAGAGGTAATAATGTTATTAGCTTTCAGGTTATATTGAACTTTCCTTTTCTTTTCGTTGCTCCACTCATTCCTAGGCTTTTCCATAGTTCTATTATCAACTATTTTAGTTGGAATAAATGGTCCATTTTCTATGGCATCCCAGATATCTAAATCTATTACTTTAATAAAAAAATTATATTCTATTTTTCCAATATTGATATCCTATGCCATTAAAAATAGGAGGTCTATATATAGAGTTTCCTTCGGGGAAGGGGAAGTTTGTAGAGGCCATGGATCTTTCTTGAGGTTGTTAAACCTTATCCAAGCAACTAGCTCTGATACCACTTGTTACCCAAGTGGCCTCTAAGGAACTTAAGAGGGGGTGTGAATTGAGTTGTTGAAGACTTTCTAACTTAATAAAATTTTTCTTCTAAGAGCTTATGATAGTAAACTGAACTTTGGGAATCTAATGTGCAAGAGTTAAGTAAATTAAATATCAATACTTGAAATGTAAAGAGTTTAGGATTATAGATTGCAAACAGGGATTTTATACTGGTTCAGCCAACACCTGCCTACGTTCAGTCCTCAAGCAACCCTTGAGATTTCCACTATAATTGTCACAAGTTACAACAACGAGTACTCCCACACCACCGAGATACCACACCCATATGTGGAGCCTCCGACCTTGCAAGGGCCTCGCCCTTGACTTACACTGCTAGGGATGCCTCACCCTAGACTTAATCCCCTTGGGATACCTTACCCAAGATAATACAAGAATATTGAAACTCTCTCTCAAAGAGTGGATAGAACAACTTGAAACTTTTCTAGTGGTAATACTCAAGTATAAGAATGGCCTTTGAATATCAAGGAGTATTAAGGTTATGGATTATAAGGATGACAAAATGTTTTTCCAAATCCATGAAATGAAATGATTAACATTCTCCTTACTTATAGTAATTGAAGAGATGTATTTGATTGATGAAAAAATGTCTTTTGATGTTGGAAAGATGCTTTTCAAATAGATGTGTTCCTTCAAAAGTTTGGATGAAAGAGCATGACTCCCCATGCAAGTATCCATGAAGAAATGCAACTTTTCATGCATTCTGATGTTGTGGTAATCGGTTATAACAGTTCAAATTTTAACTATATTTATTTAAAATTCACTTTTAACTCAACAGTTAAGTGTGTAATCGATTACTAGTTTGGTGTAATCGATTACATGTTTTCTATTTTTAGGAAAATGCTTTTCAAATACATATTATCAAGGTTTTAATTTAATCCTAAGGCCATACTGATACTTGATTAAAACCTTACATGTGTGCTAAGACCTTTTGGACTTTGATGCTTTATTCTTTTGACTTGTTGGTCTTGCCTTTTGTTGATTCATTTTTATTTCAATCTTGGCCTTCATGATTGATGTCTTTTAGAGTTTGCATGCCTTTTTTCATTATCAAAAGCTTATGTCTTCAAGACCAAACCCCCCTCTTGCTCCAACATCACCATCTCTTCCTTCTTCATCATCACCTCACGACCCCTCTCTCTCTTTCGAAGCCCTGAGTGGCTGAAAAACGCATTGGAAGGTCGTTGGAAGGATTTTGGAGCTCCAGGGTAGTTTCGACGCCCCGTCGACAAGTTTTGTAACCCTTGATAGGTATGGTCCTTATCGAAACTCCATCGATTTTGTGTTCGAGCATCAATTTTAGTGTTTCAGCGATTTATGGGTTAGGAGGATATTTTATTAAATTTTTGAAATTTTTCGTATATAGGATATTGACGTTTGAAGCTGAATCAGAAATCGACACTTTGTTCAGAAAGCCGGATAACTCCCTAAGGTACGTGTTTACTGAGGGGGTTTATTATTCGAGTAGCGAATATGAGTTTTTATTTATGGGGTGGGTGTTTTTTAAATTAAAAAGTTTACTTTGAATATTGACGCCTGAAAAATATTGATTTTTACAAAATAAAAATATAGTTATTATTTGTGTTTGAAATATAGTTTAGAAATGGAAGCTTAGTGCTGGATAAATGTCAACAATAATATTATGAAAATTTGATTCATGAAGTGACATTAAATATATTGCTTGGTATTTGTTGTTGGCAATGACCCATAATGGTATTGATGATATTGTGAAAATTAGATTTTGTGCTATGAAATAATGTTTATAAAGTAAAGCCTATGTGTTAGGGACTCGTAGTTTGGGTAGGTCCAACCTTAAGCCTGTTCAGGCTAGTCGTTTCTATTTTCGTTGTTATGTTTAAGTCATGTGTCACTTAAGTTTTAGAATTAATTCGTCGAGGTTGTGGTATCCGTGAAAATTTTTCTCTAATTTTAGTAAACCCAGAATTAATGTTGGGAATTTAGGTGGAATGACGCAAGTCTCTTTTAAAAAATTTATAATTTTTTTCAAAGATTAATCCATTTTGTAAAACATTAAACTTATGGTCTTGCTGGTTGAAATTCTACCGATGTGAGGATCCTATTGGTGGATGATCTGTAGGCACTTCTATAAATATTTTTTACGTCTTGAGACATGTCCGAACTTGAAGAGCTCTATGATCCAACTCATCTAAACTTTTAAATATAAGAACAAAATTTACAATTTATCTTTAGGTTAAATTTTATAATAAGTTAAAAAATATCACAAAGCCATAAAAAAATTTTAACGTATAGAATAATGTATAGAGTTTTAAAAAATTTTAAAGTGAAATATAATATAAATAAACTTAAAGGGTGATTTAAAATAAATATGATCATACTTTAAATTAAAGTGACAAAGTATGTAAAATGAAAATTGAAAATATCATTAAATTTGAATTTATATTAAAATATCTTAATGATATAACTAATTTTAAATTAATTATGTTAATTTATCTTTTGCTCACTTATTTGCCTTATATATATGAACCCATAGAATGAACATGTCCCAAAAAGTGGCTTAATTCAACCGATTCCCATTGTGTATTGCACGTGTGGGGCCATCCACCAAACATACACAAAACAAGGCAACAAGGTTGACTTTCGTACTTTTGACTTTTTAGTTTTCCTTGCCTCCACATCTAGAAGTGTGTATTCAAGTACATAATGTTCGACAAACTCAAACACATAAAAAAGGTTTTAAGATTTGCTCTGTTCCATTTATATTAAGTTTCTCAAATCTTCTTATAAAGACGTGTCACATTTTGTGTTTCTCTCTTTTCTATATTTTTTTAACCTTTTAATTTTTTCGGACAGCCTAGCAAGCAAAATAATGAAATTAATTAATAATATTAACAGAAGGAAAAATAAATTGGCCAAAATAAGTGATTCATAGAACCTGGACGGTGATTGGTTTGTATGGTTTCTTTAATTCAAGTGCCACTTTTTGTGATGATGGGTTGTTTCAATGTTTCAAAACAAAAATCAAGTCTTTTGCCGAAGACACACGAGAACCATCGATTGAGGAGAATTGAAAACCATGTTGTAACTGTTTCCGGGTACTCTCTTTAATTTGTTTATGTGTACATTACAAAAGTGCACATTATATTATACTTTTATTTTCCCTTTAAGTGGATTGTTGATGATTTTAATTTGTGCGGGCTTAAATGGTGACAGAGCGGGATTGGGATCCTCCACTATCAATGGTTTGCATGAGAAGCGTAGGAAGGAGAGGTGAGTTTTGAGTCTCGTTGTTGTGTTGGGCTTTATTCTTCAAACTTAACATGATTTTTGAATAGACACTTGGTGGTTCTTGAGAGTTTGTAAAAAGATAGTATCTGATCGACCGAAAAACAAATATAGTATCTGGGTTCTGTCTTCTTCTGATTGATTGAAGCAAGACACCAATGCTTCTCTGTTAAAACAATAAAGTAAATGCTGTGGCGCCACGTGTTATGTTGTAGTATTAATCATATGGAATGCTAGATTAATTATTTATTAGGCTTGTGTTATTCTGTTGAACGGTCAAACATGATTCTGGCTATTATTTTTATTAGCAAGGGGCAATCTTGTTGGTTCCACACCTTTACACCAAGGTTTAAGAATTCGATTCCTTTTTAGTATAAGTGTAGATACACACAATAAATTAGTACTGACTTCTTCTTAGATGAAGACTCTAGTTTGTTGGTTCTAGACCATTATACCAAGGTTATAAGTTTGGATATACAATAAATTAAGTATTTATTTACTAAGTTCTTTTTAGATGAAGACGTAAGTTATAGATTTAATTATAAAACTTAATGAAATAAATTAAAAACACCAATAATCTTATTGGAATAATCAATAAATGATTCATATTATAAACAAGTTTTTAATGCCTATTTGTTTTATTGTTCTCTCAACAAACAGACGTCACCACTAGTATTTTACAGTCACTTTTTTATCATACATTGTTATAGATAAATTAAGTTGGGTTTAGCTAACAAATGGGAAACATCTCTTTTGTCGAAAAATGTTTTTCCATTTGTATAACTGAGTTAAACAAACACCAAAGAGGATTGATATAAACCCGTTTGTTTAAGTTTAATTTTAAGTGTTTTTAAAGAAGTACTTTTTAAAAGTATTTTTTTAATAAGTAGATTAGAGTTGTTTTTTAGAATAAGCAAAATATACTTATGTTGTGTTTCTATTTATTTTTAAAACTTTAAACAAACACATAAAAATTTAAAATAAATACTTTTTTAATTAAAAATGCTTAACTTTTAAAATAAGTTTAAATCAATTAGCTCATAATAATTGACTAAATTCACATGAGTGAAGGAAGTATAATTCAAGTCTTGTTGCAGACATTAGTTTGAGAGAATAAGTCTGATTAACCATAAACCCAAATTAGATACATGAAAAAAAAAAATTATCAATAAGCTTATTGAGCGAGACTCATAAAGTAAAATCTTGAACATTATTTCTAAGAATCGACATTAACGGTATCAATAGGGATAAATTGTAAAATTTAGTATGTCTTGTGAACTAAGTTAATTTGAACGTGCACAGACACACATCACTGATTACTAAATAATATCACTATCAATTTCCCAAAAGTTGAAAATGGTTTGTGAGATTCTTCAATTTATATACCACATCCTGGTAGTACTTCTAACATCCTCCAAGTGTTTAATTTGTTTAAACCGATCTTGACATTTGACATACACAAGGTTTCTAATGTGACTCAAGAACTAGTTTTGTCAATTGCTGGTTATGATGGACCAAGATTCAACTTCTTTCTATTTTCAACCTTTTGGACTCCATGGTTTTATGAATAAACACAGCCACTGCATGGTTTAATAATATTATAATATTTTTTCTATCTACTGCTAGCACTTGCACTTACTATATATATTTCTTCCCCGCCATTCTTATTCAGTAGTAAACTCCACAGATCTACATGAGTACCTGAAATTCAGTTATTTACCATTTCCAAGGATTGTTAGGTCAGAATTTAACATAGATAAGCTTTGATTTGTTTCCATTTTTCCAATTAGGCATGATTGTGACATGTATCTGACTCTGGTTCACCCTTTCACACCTTATTTTGGTATATTTTCTCTTTAAGCTTGACTTCAGCTCTTGACTTGAAGTTGCATAACCTAAACTAGCTTCCTAGCAGTTTTTCTGCTCAACAAGTCTTCACTGCTTCAACCAGTGACATCCCCTCCCTTTCAGTGAGGTTGGTTAATTTTTCTGAATTATTGCCTATCATTAATCAAAGTCTAAAAGCACTTAAAGTTGCTTATGTACCACTGTTGAGTTGAACACTGGAGCTATAGGCATCAATTCATGATATGCTTGACTCTAAAATTCTATAAGCATAAAAGGGTGTAGGAGTAGGAGCCTGTTTCGGATACAATATAAACCGCATTTTTCTTGTGACTTAGTGCTGCACTTAGACTATTTCCAAATTTCATATCACTCACTTAATGATGTAAATTTTTTCCTACAGTTAAAACTCACTGTTGATGTCTTCAATGGGTGATCCAGCTGATGGAAATCATGAAACAAAAGAGGTGGATGGGGGAAGTTTGCCATCTTCAAATGGACAGGAACCATATGTCCACAAGGTTGGAATTCCTCCAAGACAAAACCTCTTCAAGGAATTCCAATCCACTGTTAAAGAAACATTCTTTGCAGATGACCCTCTACGGTCCTTCAAGGATCAGACGAGGTCCCGGAAGTTCATCCTTGGCATTGAAGCCATATTCCCTATACTTAATTGGGGGAGAAGTTATAGCCTCAAAAAATTTAGAGGGGATCTTATTGCTGGTCTAACCATTGCAAGTCTCTGCATTCCTCAGGTAAATTTTGCTTAAAAATGTATGTTTTTGGCTTTTGAAGAAGAATAGAATCATTCATCTGAGTCAATGAATCATTGTTAGTCCTATTTATTATCCATTCTGAGGTTTCAAATTATTATATCTGTGTTGAAAAACAGGACATTGGATATGCAAAGCTTGCAAATTTAGCTCCACAGTATGGGTTATGTAAGACTCTTGTCTCTTGTCAACAGCTCAATTTGGCTATTTGTTGTTTTCTTTGGATATTGGATTGAGATTTTTGTTTCCTTTTTGTTATGCCCTCTACAGACTCCAGTTTTGTTCCACCCCTGATTTATGCTGTCATGGGTAGTTCTCGTGACATTGCAATAGGACCAGTTGCAGTGGTTTCTCTCTTGTTAGGTACTTTACTTCAGAATGAGATTGATCCAGTTGCAAATCCTGAACAGTATCGGCAACTTGCTTTTACTGCCACGTTTTTTGCTGGGATAACTCAAGCAACACTTGGGGTCTTTAGGTATGGGCTATGATGCATAGATTCCTACGATAGATACGTATCGATATTATGATACAAATATTCTTAAAATATATATGATTCAATATGTGTGGAATACACATCTAGATCTAGATATGTATACAATTTCATAAAACATGATACATTTAAAGATACAATCCTACAAATTCAAATTATAAGAATATGATTTTTGCACATAACTAAAATAAAATCAAAACTTCAAATGATTCTCCTTATAATTATTCATGTATTAAAAATAGGAATGATATGAATTTCATTTTCTTCTTAAAGTCTGTAAAGATGACAACTTTTATTTCTAGTTGAACAAGAGATAATGTTCTATGTTTCTATCTTGTAAATGTTTCTTTGTCTTGTATCTAATTACATCAAAATTTTATAATCTTTTAAAAAGTTTAAATAATTAATGGAGAAGTATTAGTGAAGTATTCAAATAAATCGGATACATATATCTGATACGGATACGTGAGACTGATACAAGTATCATTGCTTTGTAGAGTATGAGTATATGAGAGTTTGACTCTCATTTGAATCTTTATATGTGCTTGTGCTGCACTTTATAATACACCATGATGCCATTGTGGTTGGGGGGACCTTTTGACCAGGTTAGGGTTTTTGATTGATTTCCTATCTCATGCTGCAATCGTTGGATTCATGGCGGGTGCTGCCATCACAATTGCCCTTCAACAGCTTAAAGGATTCCTTGGGATTGAAAAGTTCACAAAGAAAACTGATGTTATCTCTGTGATGTACTCAGTGTTGTCATCAGCCAATCATGGAGTATGCTTTCTCCTTTTCTCTCCATACCTGCACACAGAATTTATTGCTGGAGTTTTGTTCCGAAGATGCATGTGCATATGCGCGCACTAAAACTGATTAATATCTAACATATTGCAGTGGAATTGGCAAACCATTGTAATTGGAGCTTCCTTTTTGGCTTTTCTTCTGTTTGCCAAGTATATTGTAAGGACTCTAATTCATTTGGCTGTATTTTCTATGAGCAGATTATTGAGATTGTAAATTTTCTCATTATTGTGTGATATGTGAATCAGGGAAAGAAGAACCAGAAATTCTTCTGGGTGCCAGCAATTGCACCACTGATATCTGTTATTCTCTCCACTTTATTTGTATACATAACCCATGCAGACCAGCATGGTGTTGCAATTGTAAGTATAATATATTTTAACCTCTCTCATTCTTAGTATTGCAGATTGTAATTATGGTCATGTGCTTTAGTTCATGTTTTGTTGAGCTATCTTTTTTGGGAAAATATTGGCTTTATTTTCAAAAGCATTCCGAGAAAGTAACAAAAAAAGCATATTTTTGCCCCAAAACTAGCTAAATCAAAAACATAATAATTGTTGGTAAGACTGAAGCAGTACTTATATGTATGAAGGTGAAACACATAGAGAAAGGGATCAATCCTTCATCCGTGAAGGAAATTTATTTTACCGGTGATAACCTTGGGAAAGGTTTCAGAATTGGCATGGTGGCTGGCATGATAGCATTGACTGTAAGCAAACTTTGACACTATTTTCTTCATATGAAGGTATTTTACCATTTAGTTGTGCCTATGAACCATTAATTACACTATGTTTATCAGGAAGCCATTGCAATTGGAAGAACGTTTGCTTCTATGAAGGACTATCAGTTGGATGGAAACAAAGAAATGGTGGCATTAGGAGCAATGAATGTTGTTGGTTCAATGACTTCTTGTTACGTGGCAACTGGTAAGCTCAAAGAAAAGCTTTATTAATCTGGCTACTTTTTGTCATCAGGTGCAACTGTAAGTAACATGTCATAAGTAGTCAAGTTTGATGAAATTAGTTATAAGGTTTTTCTTTTAGCTGCCAAAAACTAATGCTAAAATGAGGGGAAGGGACAATAGGAGAACTTAAGGTTAGCATTATTTGGGTAAATGATACTAACACTCTGTAGTTCCACCCCATTTCAAATACCCCTTTAACTGTTTTTAGTATATCAATTAATCCCCTTCAACATTAGTTTAAGTTGAAACCATAACTTTTTATCTAACTAATGGCATTTTAACATTTGCATAACCTATTCCCCGAAGTTAATTTCTTTAAACAACTACAGGAGTAGACAGGTAAAGCATTAAACCATAAAGGATTAATGTGTAGGATGAACAATATTTGACATAAACGTTATCAGAAAAGTTAGGGCCTACTTATAAGAAATTTTTTCTTTTCATTTATGATTTTCATTGTTAATTACAAAGATATCATCTTATTTTCTTTTTGTTCTATACTTCCAAAGGTTTGTATACTGTTTACACAATTTCCTAGCAAACTTTTGAATAATGAAATCAGAATGAAAAAAGGTAGTATTTTTGCAATTAAAATTGAAAAGCATAAATAAATAAATCAAATAGCTTCTTTTTAACATTTTTAATTTAAACTAAAGTTGAGGGGATTAAGTGACACACACTCAATTTGTGGGGCCTTATGTGCAAGGTGAAAACTACAGGTATATTGTAAATTACCGTAATGATTTTATATATAACTGTAGATTGCTCCATAACAAATCTAATCATGACATGCATGTAAGTGGGTTATAGGCTAATTTTTTGTTACCAAATCTTGTTGCTGTCTACAGGTTCTTTCTCTCGGTCAGCAGTAAATTTCATGGCTGGATGCGAAACTGCAGTATCTAATATTATCATGTCTGTTGTTGTGTTCTTAACATTGGAATTCCTTACACCCCTTTTCAAATACACTCCAAATGCCATTCTGTCTTCCATCATTATTTCTGCTGTCATCAACCTTGTGGACTATAAGGCAGCAATTTTGATATGGAAGATTGACAAATTTGACTTTGTTGCTTGCATGGGAGCATTTTTTGGGGTTGTTTTTGCCTCGGTTGAGATTGGACTTTTAATTGCAGTAAGCACTTATATTCTTTAATCTTATGCTCTATAATGTTGAGACAGTTTCTGAATGGTAGTGTATTTACTTGGTTATTGTTACATGTTGTGGCAGGTTTCTATATCCTTCGCAAAGATCCTATTACAAGTCACTAGGCCAAGAACTGCTATTCTGGGGAAGATTCCCAGGACAACTGTCTACAGAAACATCCAACAGTATCCAGAAGCCACAAGGGTTCCTGGTGTAGTGATTGTTAGAGTTGATTCTGCAATATATTTTTCCAACTCCAATTATGTTAAAGAAAGGTAAAAATGTATTCCCCTTTTCTTTTGTATTTCTCAAGATTTTAGAGCTGTTATCTTGGCGTCTAAATGAAACAATGCATTCTGTATAGTGGTCTAGTTGTCAAACTTTTGACAATAATACAGAAAAAACATGGAGAGCAGTTATACTTACATATAAGTTAGAAGAGCGCATGTTTGTACTTAAAATCCATATTTTATTGAAGTAGACATGGATTGATTTTATGAATGCAGTTCTGCTAATTTGAGAAGGTGAATTTTAGAGGATAAAGTGCACTAACACACAAAGGTTAGGAAATTAATGGTTGAGATTATGATAACATACAAGAAAATTACAACTTTTTAAGTTATTATAATCTCATTTGGGCTAGTAGTGCATTTTATCCTTTGAAGTGTAACCACCTCTCTTTAGAAGAACTAAATCCTCATTTAGTGTTTGTTTGATTTTCAGTTAGGATTACTTAACTGGTGTTAACTAGAAGTAAATTTTGATCCTGTTGATCAAATAGAGTTACATGGCACCTTGAACAATATATAGAATTAATATTGACCATTAGATGAAATCATTGTTCAAACTTTATTTTGGTAATTAATTACCAAACATGCACTTAACGTTGCATAGAGTAGCTTCCATGTTTTGGATTCATGTTTACCCCTTATTTGACCCAAACATGTACAAAAATTTCAGTGATCACTAGTTGCTACGTATCAAACTAAGTTTCAATCTCTAGTCCTTTTTCCCATTTGGTATTTTTTAAAACCTATTTCTGATGCCTTATGCCTATCCTGATGCAGGATATTAAGATGGTTGATGGATGAGGAAGAAGAAGTGAAAGGAGACTACCAAACAAGAATCCAATTTTTGATAGTTGAGATGTCACGTGAGTGTCTACAATTTTTCATTTGTAACCACTTAAATTTACAGCAATTCATAACCTCAAAATGCTTATTGCAGCTGTTACTGACATCGATACCAGCGGCATCCATGCCCTTGAGGAGTTATTCAGAAGTCTTCAAAAGAGAGATGTTCAGGTAAACTATCAAATTTACAAACTATCTATTTCAACAATTATAAATGATATCATATAACAGTTATCTTACCAAAGAAACACCATTTTGAACAGCTTGTTCTGGCAAATCCTGGCCCGCTAGTGATAGACAAGCTCCACACATCAAACTTTGCTACTTTACTTGGTGAGGACAATATCTTCCTCACTGTTGCAGAGGCTGTTGCATTCTGTTCTCCAAAGCTGGCTGAGGACCCTTAAAAGTGTTAGAAAAATAGGATTTCGCCATCGTTTGAAACACAAGATGAGATGAAGGAATTAATTGAGGGTGGTAACAGAGACGTGAAGCTTTCAGCTGAAGCTGCTGAGTTAGCTATGGACACTAAAGTTGTTACAAGTTGCCCTTTGTGCTAGTTAGTGCTCTACGATCCTTATCCTATAAAGGGTAAATAAAAGATAAAAGATACATATAAAGGTGCGCTTGTTGTGCACTCAATAAGCAGTCTAACCCAAGTGTGTCTCTATATGGCCTTTGTTTTTTTGTTTTATAAGCTCGAGTGCAGTGTCTGTCATAGAAATGATCTGGTTTTCCCATTACATTTACTGAATGAAAACTTTAAATTCACAAAAGAAAGTTTTCAGTTACCCTTTATTGCAAAGTTTCCTTTTTCTTCAATTTCGTGATTGCAATTCTTGCTGCAGTCGCGACATGTTAGCATTTTTGGAATAATTAAATTAAGTTATACTAACAAGGTAGAGTGATTGCAATTAAATGTTACGCATTTTTATATATGTGTTCTTTGTTATTTTCAGGTTTCTGCCCTGGTTTTCCCTTCCTTGTAACCAATAATTTTTTTACTTTAGGAAAACAAAAAATTAATAGTAGCATCAGCATTGACCAAAAGTAGAGCAGCAAGTAGATTTGAATTTTTTTTATTTTTTTTTATTTAGTTTGTCGTAGATTTTGATGTTATTTTAATTTTTGTGCGATGATGAATACAGTCGCAAAAGACGCCACATTCATGCGTTGCAAGCAGACTTCATGGAACGTGTAAATTTATAATTTAAAAATTTCAGATAAGCATGTATGAGAAATTTTCAACCATTATTACCGCGGTAGCTAAATATAACAATCTTTTACCTAATTCATATATATTAAAAAAATTGGTTAATTTAGTTAAAATTATTAAATTTATTTAAAATTTATAATAATTTTTTAAAATTGTCCTTAAAGTGATTATCATTCATTGTTAAATTTTCTTCAGTTATTCTTTCTCCACTTATTACCCAATTACCATTGAAGAGATAAATAATCTAATTAAGTTATATAATTTATTATTATATTGATTCCAATAAAAGTTATATATTAATAGGGGTATTTAGGTCAAAAAAATAATTAATGACATTAAAATTTGAAAGAGGGTCTTATATTAAAAGACAATTTTTTTTTGAAAATAATCTTATATTTAGGGACGGGGGTAGTATAAACAAAAATAATTACTTTTTAGGCATAAAAATAATGGTTAAAAATATTTATTTGAATTAATGTTATCAAATATTTAATATAATATCCTAAAATACCTCTAATGTCATTTATTACATAAACATTAATTGTCTTCAAAATATACATAAGAAGAACATATTTGATAGACAAATATTTAATGACATTAAAAAATATAATTTTACTTATATCATGTGATCGAAAAGTTTCATTAAAACTTACTTATATTTAGAAATGAAGATAATACTTTATTATCATATTCTATTGCTTTAATATCAAGTTGAATACATAGATTGATTTTTTTTTTATCTATTGACTCTCTTTCAATGTGATTCACTAACTTCTATTTTATTTTAAATATCTCCTAAATTTTATTTATTAACTTTGTTTCAAAATAGTTCCTTAATTTATTTCGTTTTAGATAAGTGTGTCTAGGTGTTCATGGATTGGATTGGTTTAATAGTAAAAAGTTATTCGATTTAATTATAAAGTTACATTGTGGTTTGGATTAGATCAGTTAAAATAATTTTTTAAATCCAATCCAATCTAATGCGACTTATATTGGATTAGATGGTTTAGTTTTTATATCTTTATTTTTAATTTAATTAAAATATAATAAATAAATTTTATTTCATTAGTGATCATTATTGTTAATAAAAAATATAAAATTTAGATGAAAAAAAGAAATGAGACATAAAATTAAGTTTAAATTAAAGTTAAAAATAATAAACTTATAAATACATCAAAATATGAAAACATGGGTCTCATGAAAAATAATAAAAAGATGCAATGTTAAAAATAATTGAATAATACAATCATATAAATAAAAAATTTTGATTTGCGTTAGATCGGTTTAAAAACACTACTCTCTCATATCTATTAGCTGCCAAGTTTGGAACCCAAAACCATGTGTAAAATGGAAATCATGTATGACCATCCTAACTTTAAAGAAATATGAGACAAGTTTCATTCATATGTGATACATTTCATATTTTTTATTTTATTCTTATTTTAAATACAACATAGATGAAGTCAATTACCTATCATCCATAATGGGTTCCTAATGCCTCAAAATACATTGTACCAATGTATTCATACCAACACCACTAAAATACAACTTCTATCAATTTTAATAACTTAAGACCCCAACACCTTTCTTGATTCCTTAAGTTTTCAACATCAATAATTTAATACCAAACCAATCAAAACTCATTTCCAAACTCAATAATCATTTTAGTGGAAATTAATTACATTTTCTTCCAAATTTGTCAAAAGCCCCAATTTCACCAATTTTATGGTTTTCACTTAAACCATAAACAACCAATTCTAATAATTTTTATGTACCATTTTAAGCATAACCATGCTCACAATTTCGTATTTCACCATCTAAGCACCAAAAACTACATGTTCAAGTCATCTAACCTAAGATTCCATTGTTCCACATGCATATCTTGTCATAATAACACCTAAACCTTCATTATTAAGCTCTAACAACATCAAAACACCCATTAAAAGCCATTAAAGACATGAGCCTTTACCTCAACATGAAGCTATAAGCCAAAAATGAAATAATGGAAAAGAAGAAGAGACACCCAAAGATTTGCTCCAAAGTGCCTTCTTTTTCACATGGAACCAAGAAATTCAATAAATTTTGGGTAGAAATGGCTATGGGAGGAGGTGGACGGTTTTGGCACATAAAAGGAAAAGGAAGAAATGAAAACTGTGAAGAGAATGGTGAGGAAGAATAAGTGACCAAAAATTGGAGAAGGACGGAGGGAGAAAATGCCAAAATTGGTCTTTGCCTAATGGTTAAAGTGTCACCTTTTTTCTTTTACCTTTTGGTCCTCAAAACCCCATTAACCAATGGTTAAATGAGAGTAAAGAGAGTGAGAGGGAATGTCATGGTCAAATGGAAGAGAGGAAGAGGGATTTGCATTTTCTTATAATTCCATTTCACTTGTAATTTTGCTGTTTGCTAACTACGTTGTGTCAGTATAATTGCCTCCTCAATTCTAAAAATTATTTTAATCATACCACTATAACTACAATATTTGTCTTATTATTTTAAATCCATCAAACATCCAATTTGACTTAATGGGTCACACACTTTCAGTTTAATCATCCGGTTTCAGTAAATTTTAATTCAGTGATACATCATAATTAATACTTAATTAATTTTCCCATACATTTTGAACATCAAATAGTTAATTATCACCATCTAATAATTTATTTTTCTAAATTTTTGGGATGTTACACCGACTCTAAGTTTGAACCTCCTAAGAGTGGTAAGGGAGAAAGAGGAAATCTCTTTTGCAATTATTGCAAATGAGAGGGCTATCTTCAGGATCATTGTTATTCTCTTTATGGTTTTCCTAACAAGACTGTTAATGTTGCCTAATCTGCATCTAAGGTGAGAACTGAAACAGAAGGTGACCATGGAACTTTGTTCTCTACTCAAGAATACAAGGAGTATCTTCAAATAAAGGCAACCCGACAAACTCAGACCTCTTCATCAGCCACCATTGGCCATTTTGGTAATTCTATGGTTTATTTCTCTCATTCTATGCCTATTGGATCTTGGGTTTTGGACTCTGGAGCATTTTACCACCTAACTGGTAACCCTTCCCTTCTCTTTGAATTATCACCATCTAAAACACCATATCATATAACTCTTGCAGATGGTTCAAAACCATAAGTCATTCGCATTGGCTAAGCAACACCCTTTCCATCTCTTCATTTGAATTATGTTTTATCCATCCCTAATTGTCCATTCAATTTAATTTCTATTAGTAAGTTGACACGTTTATTGAATTTTTCTATAACATTTACTCCTAATTCTTTTGTGATGGTTTATATCACCTTCATCCAACCAACTCTAACATATGTGTCACTGTTGAGTCTCCTAGTTTACTTCATCATCATTTAGGTCATCTAAGTTTAGAGAAGTTAAAAATAATGAGTCCTAATTTGTCACAGTTACAATCTTTAGAGTGCGAGTCTTGTGAGCTTCAAAAGCATGTCAGAAATTCCTTTCTAGTTGTTCTCATAGTCAAGCTGAGTCATTA
The DNA here is from genome assembly GCA_037962975.1 of Clitoria ternatea. Classification (NCBI taxonomy): domain Eukaryota; kingdom Viridiplantae; phylum Streptophyta; class Magnoliopsida; order Fabales; family Fabaceae; genus Clitoria; species Clitoria ternatea. The sequence goes on from CM075671.1 coordinate 56,595,350, forward strand.
TTTAGTATTATTCATTTTGATGTTTAGGGACCTAGTCGTGTTCCCTCACTTTTAGGTCATAGGTATTGTGTTACATTTATTGATGACTTCTGTGGCGCCCTTAATCCGCTAAATAATATATAAGATATTAATATTTAGATAATAAAAATTAGGATAAATTTTTCGCTATTAAAAACAACCGTTGGAAGAAGAAAACCACAATTAAAAATTTTAACAGTCACCCTGAATCTATATAAAGACCTATCTCATATATGATGATATGAGAAGGTATGTTATTTAAGTAAATGCCTACTTAGGAAAACCATTCACATAATTACAAATCACATGTTTCTTGAATATTTAAAAATTAGTCGAAAGACAGGATTGAATTTTTAAGAATAGGTTCCAAAAGGTCACATTAGTAACACACTACAACATTTTGTAGTTTAGGCCGCAACTAAAAACCGTGGTCTAAAGTGAAAAAATTACGGCTTAAAGTTTAGGCCACGATGTAGCCACACTTTCTTTGTCGTGGTCTAGGTGACCATGGTCTAAAACAAAAGGCCACGGTTTTCTACTTTCAACCACACTATTTTGAAAACCGTGGCCTTAGGCATTAGAAAAGACCGCGGTTTTTTGCATTAAATTTAAGCTACGATTTTTTGCATTAAATTTAAGCCACGATTTTTTACATCAATTTTAGGCTGCAGTTTTTCAAATGTGACCACATATTAAAGGTCATGGCTTGTTGAACTAGTCCTTAGGCCACATTTTTTGTAATAGTTAAGAATATGGTTTTACAAATGTAACCTCATATTAAGGGCCATGCTTTTTTTAACTTATCTTTAGACCACATTTTTTTATTATAGTTTAGATCATAATTTTACAAGTGTGGTAATATGTTTAAACCACATTTGAGACAGTACATAACAAAATGTTTGCTAAATATCTTACACAATAAAAAGTTTGTTAAAAATCTCAAGACTAATAATGTCTTACAAAATAATTTATAGTTTACTTATAAGCTTAAAACTAATAATATCTTACAAAAATTTTAAGTCTAAATTTAAAAGACTAACGAAATAAGGCCTTAATGCTTCAAATAAATCTCTAATGAAAGAAGGCAAGAAGATATCAATATATTTATCTGTATATAAGATAATCAAGTATATTGAGGGGGTATACAGAAAATAATTTAGAGATAAAAACACGCCAAAGCCACTATTGGATCTTGATAATTATGTGCTAAAATTATAGTCTGATTGCTCGACGCTACCTAATTGCTCTAGATCTATCCATCCACTCTTCCTCTTCCGAACCACATGCCGCCATATGTTCTTCAAAGCCTTAATTGGCACAGGCTTAACTAGATAATCACAGGCACCATGTGTCATACCTTTCATTACAACACTTTCCATCATCAGCTTACATGTAGAAACCATTTAACATATAAGTGCATATCATATGCAGTGTATTGATAGGTGTTTAGTTTGCGTTAGTTTTAGGGTCCATATAGTCTTAGAGCATGTTTGGTTATCTAGTTGCATTGGTCAAACCTTGGTTTGACCAACCCCAAAAATAAATCCTACGGTCAAACAGAGTTTTAACTGTCTTAAACGGCGTGAAGGATCAATATCAACCCTTAAATTTCTCCATTTCCTCAACTCTGTTTCCCCAGCTGAAAACCAAACGGACACTTAGTTTTAGTTTTAGTTGTATTTTGCAAGAACCTTCATTAGATAAGTATATTAGCAAAAGGATTTGGAAGATTTTGAATGGAATGATGAAAATGGGAAGAGTTCAAGCTTGTAAAAGACCAAAGATTGAAGCCACTCCAATAATTGAAGAGGGATGTACCAAAGAAAGCATTTCAGAACCCAAAAACACCCACAAAATGCATGTTTGCCAAGGTTCAGAGAAAACCACTGCCAGTGGGAATTCCCACTGGCCGTGGAACACACTGAAAGAAGTGAAAAATTGAGACAGAGAAAACCACTGCTAGTGGAATTTCCCACTGGCCGTGGAATACACTGGATGAATGAGAAATTTGAGTCAGAAAAACCACTGCCAGTGGGATTTCCCACTGGCCGTGGAACTCTCTGTCAAAAAACCCACTGGCCATGGATTTTCCCACTGCTAGTGGTTTTTGCCTAGTTTTTAATTTTTAGGCGTTTTGGGTGTCACACAATACGATCCACTGCCAGTGGATTTCACACGTTGCAGCAGTTACCTTCAGTTTTCATAAAATTTTAAAAAAGGAAAAAGGGCAAAAACATTTGGGGACTAACACAGAGACTTTAGGCACTTTTTGGGAGAGAAAAAGGGAGAGCTTTCTCAAGGGGATTCAAAGGAAACTCAAAGACCAACACAAAGAAAATGTCAGATTGCAGAATTTGGGTGAAGATTTGGAAGACATAATGAGAGCTCTTCTTTTATTTTTCTGAACCCTTGTTTTACATTTGGAGATTTCTTTAATGTTGGGTATTAGACAAATTATTAGTGTGTTTGTAATCATTTTTATGGAAAACTAAATTTCATTCTTGGGATTAAGGGGGTAATATGCATATGTATTGAATTGACTATTTTTCATTTTCTCCCTTTTATGAAATTTATGTTTTCTATTCAATTTCATGAATGCTTAATGCTTCTACAAGACTTCAAGAGAAGCGTAGTTGATTCCAAATGATGTAGGCTACAAGAGTAGGTATATTATTTGAAAGCATGAAATTGAACCTAGGATCTCAGGTATTACGAAAGTATGCAAGATCTTTTGAAGGTTAATGGGGTTTCACAAAACGTAATGGACTTAGTTTACAAATCAAACGCGGTTCTTTGGAAATTAGGTACATTAGTAAGGCTTCAAGAGAAGGTTGCTAATTACATTAGGAAAATCTACCTTAGAAACTAAATTTTATAATTGGGGAAGTGAATTGCATGAAATTAGATACTAGCATATGAACCTTTTAACTCCCAAGAGTTTTCCTTTGATTGATTCTTAGAAAGCAAATGATTTCCATTCCAAAAAGGTATTAAGTTTTTTATTTCCATTATTAGTTTGATTTAAGGTAATCCTTCCTTTAATTGAACCAATTTGTCTGGTTAATCAAATCATTGTAAACTGGTACTTGGGCACAATCCCTATGGAGAACGATAATCTTTTATATTACTTCGATACCCCGTGCCCTTGTGGTTGCCTATCAAGTATCAATCATCAAAACTAATAAAAAAACAATGCTTACTGTTGAAGAAAAGTCTAGAAACACGAGATTTGTTGATAACTAACATTAGGAATTCTAACTTAAATGAAGATGTTTGGTATCACTTGATATGAGTGTTTTAAGTGTTTCAGGAAAAGGCCTAAGCTAAAAAAGAAATAGGGAGCCTATGCATAGAATGCTCACGCATCAAAAGTCTGGAAAACTTAATCATAACATGAACTTCTCAGTCCAAGACAAAAGGGAGAATCAAAAGTCTAGTAATTTGCTTCAGAAGAAACTCTCTTGTATCAAAACAACTTACCAGACCCAGACTCGAACAACATCACTTCAAGCTTCAGAAAACACGAAAGCATCAGACTCTGTCATCTCCCTTCAAACCTTTAAAAGTGGTCTGATACATGAAGCATCCACAGTCACAAGTCATCTTCATCAAAAGCTTATTGAAAAGATTCACAAAAAGGAAGATTGACTAAACAAGGTGGTTTTTAATCTAGTCTGAAAAGCAACAAAGTTTCACCTCTATCTTATGCATTCAGAGATTCACTGAATTTAAGCTTTCCTTCTTAGTGAAACCTATGATACATCTACTCCACCTATAACTACGCAAATCATGAAAGCTCCTACATCTACATTACTTGTGCAGAACATCTCTCTCTCTGTGATAATAAAAGCTCTTATCCTTTGTGCAATTCCAACAAGAAAGGCTTTTATCCCTTGCACAACAACTCTCTCAACGATTATATAATTAACAGCCTCTACCTAAACTCAACAGAATGATTCTATATAAACAGAATCAATCTCCTCTTCAAATTATGAGCCTCTTGAAAAATAGTTTAACAGCCTTTATTTTGTATAAGGATAAGGCATCATTTTGTATAGGACATTTTTTGTTAAATAGTTTAACAACCTTTATTTATCCTTGGAGTAATAGGTCATATGAGAGTTATTCCTAAAATGTCTCTAGTCAAGTATTTACGTGGGGACATATAAATACATTAAGACTAGTGTGTGAGTGTACTGATGATCTGATCTCACAGATCATGGATATAGATGATATCAAGTCTTCACACAGGTACAGATTAAGAGTATTGATGTACTGGACAGACTCACCATGAGAACGTCGCATGGATCGTTACATGAATGTCATACACGATTCTCAATATGATAATGGTATATGTAGTCCTTCGACCTGAAGTCACTACGATTCCTATATAAGAAGTTTGTTGTTTTAATACAATCAAACGTCTTCTATAAGAAAAGGACTATAAAGGTTGTGATTAGGCAATGAACAAATTATGCAGAGGGATGTGAGTGATGTAGATGGAATTTGTCTCTCCTATGTGACAGGAGTGATATTTATAGGCCACTTGATGGAGTGAGACTAAGGAAATGCATGGCCATGCTAGAAAGAATAAATATCGGATATTTATTCGGATAAAGTCTACTTCAGTATCAAGTAAAATAAATTGGGCCGTACAAGGATGACACGACCATGCCTTGGGCCTAATTAGGATATCATGACAAAAGGAACAAATATATAAAATAATTATCACTTATAGGTTATGTTGATATTAAATAATATTCGAACATAATGATGCATTGCTAGATTCCGCTCTTATTTTATATTAATAATAAAATAGTTTATTATTAATATAATCGAGTATTTTACCTATAGGGTCACACACATAGAGTAAGCCCATCAGAAAATAGCTTTTTATTTTAGTTGGACTAAAATAAAACTATTGGGTCTAACTCATTTAGAATGAGTAAGGAGCCCACTCTTTAGAGAGCAAATTAGGTCAAACCTAAGCCTATAAATAGAGCATAAGATGCTTATAGGAGGCTACCCAAAAAGAGACACAAAATACGTAAAAGTTGCAAAAGCTACAAGCCGTCAAACTAGCATTTGGAAGGTGTAGCATTTCTGGTGGGAGTACTCGTGTGGACTCCTAAAGGACGAGGCTACGACTGCTTTGATAATCTTCAAGAGGTAATCCTAAAATGTAATATTCTTTTATGTTTGTCTTATGCTTTGAAACACAACGCTTTGCAAATCCTATGGGAATCCTTGTATTTCTGCTGCTCATGCACTAGGGATTCCCTAACACCTTGCACAACAACTCTCTCAACGGTTATATAATTGACAACCTCTACCTAAACTCAAAAGACTGGTTCTATATAAACAGAATCGATCTCCTCTTCAAATTGTGAGCCTCTTAAAAAATATAAAAGAAAATATGAGGAGAGAAAAATCATTTATCGAGAATTGAGGATGAAAAGAAATACTAGAGAGAAAAATGAAAAAGAGAGAGAGAGCTTGTAAAAAGAAAAAGTTGAGCTAGAATACACCATAAAAGTATAATGGAAGAAGAAGAAAAATTATGGACGACCATCAAACGTTCATACACTTAAGCTCATATGAAATGAAGAAATGGCAGTTTACTCAACATCAAGTAACCCTACCTGGAAGATTTGCCATGAAGACAAAGAAAGCTCGCTATGTGCACTTACCTTTCTACTTAGATGCCATAGTAACTTGGGATATGCCTTCGTTCACTTAAATGCAAATTATCCCAAGTCATGCTTTCTGGCTCAGTACATTTTCCAATCATCTTTCACTTTCTGAATGTACTAAGCCCTATGGGAAAATTAAGCCCTCTCCTTCTTTATAAACCCATTTTCGTGGTTTATCACTTATCTTTGCTAAGTCAAGGGGCTTATTTTATTTGAGCTAATTCTTCCAATCCTTTGGTAGTACAGGTATGGTGTGTTGCCAGACTCTGTTAGGATGGGAAATTTTGTTTGGCCTGGAGAGGCTTTTGAAAGAATATTCGGGGTTCGAGCCAGGAGTGGCTCATGAAAGAATACTTGGGTCTGCCCCAGGAGTGGGTGTTGTAAAATAATACTTATAGGAATCCATAGGGATCTGGTGTGTTGAAGCACAGGTTGTGTTTAGGCTAGGAGTGATCGGAGTCAAGAATACTCAGTGCACGAGCTGTGCTTAGGCCAGAAGTGGCCGAAGTCAAGAATACTTAGGGCCAGGAGTGGCCGGTGTCAAGAATACTTGAAGGACTAGATTGTGCTTAAGCCAGGAGTGGCTGGAGTCAATAATACTCATAGGCTCGGTCTGAGCTATTCATGTAAAAGTTTTTACATAGTAGAAATCCTTCAAATTTGAAGGTAGTGGATGTAGTCTCCGAGTTGGAGGTGAACCAGTATAAATCGCTTGTGTATTGTCCCTTTCTCTCTTACTTTTTACTATCAAAAGTCTGGTGTATTATTATTGTTAAAATTGATAGTAAAAGTCTGGCAAAAATACGCTCGCTCAATCAAAGTATCACGCTCTCTACCTCTCGAAAGTCTGGTCCACTGCGCATAACATAATAATGTTTAAATATCACTCTAATTTGAAAAAATGAACAACATTTATTCAACCTCCCACCTTTCTAAACCTATTTTTTGAACCATCATTTACTAATAATTGGAAGGTCCATCTCCAACCTAATATGCTCCAAAAGCTTAAATCCATCCATATCCAACATATGCACATCGCTTAAAACAATATCAAACCCACTTTTATTCTCTCTAAGAAGTGACAATGCAATATTTGCTCGCTTGCATTTCGTGACTGAAATAAACCCAACAAGCAAACAAAATCAAATGACAATTGAAATACCAAATCTGACATATATTTAATTATTTTCTCTGCACAAGTGATCTGGTATCCTATTGATGTGAAACACCAGCTGAAACAACCTTAAAAGCCGTACAAATCCTAATTGGGCTTGCTAAGTTGCCGTATGGCATTTTCTATATTTCTTGGTTTGCTTACTCATCGTTTTATCGTGTTCCACAATAATTATAAATTTACATAAAAATATATTAGTATGCTATATATTTGTATCATGCAAGAATAAAAAAAAATTATGTCTGTATGTATTAATATTTAAATCAATATATAATAAAGAATATGAAAAGTTCACATTACATAAAAATAAGCACAGTAATGTCTAAATCATATGAATTAATTAACAATAGTTTTTTCACATACACAATTAGAACTTTACATAAATATATACAAAAACACACACATATATATATATTACAAACATACATTAACATTTATATTCTCTGAGATAAAATTTACATAGAATGATTGATATTTATGTTTTTATATATGAAATATAAAAGTTACACTTATATTCCGTGCCTGATACATAAAAATATATTCTATTAATCCACACAATACAATGCACAAGTGAAAATATCAATATACTATGAATTTCGTTGACTCCAAGTCCAACCATATGGGATAAGTAAATTTTTATTGCGAAGAATGTAATTATTTTATCATAAGTAATATTATTAAATTATTAATATTTATCAAACAATAATCACATCATATTTCCTTTTTTTCATTACAAACAAATAAATAAAAACATCCTTTTATACCCTATTTTCTTCCTTCCAATTTTAATCTATATTGTTTTCCTCCAAACAAACAAGGTAATACTTACCAGGCAGAAAGTAATGATGTTTCCAACTTGGGATTTAGTAGAAGACCCGACACGAAAACCATCATCTTAAACGACAACATATCTAAGTTGTTCAGTTCACCAACATCAAATATTGCTCAATTTAACATGCATTTAATTAACCAAAGTTACTAAATGGCAAAGATCAAGTTAATTATTATTATAACAATTAAACTATACTAGATAATGGAATTACCAAACCATAAAAGGAGAAGGAATGGCAAGCCTTAGAAATGAGGGAATGTTATGAAGTGCCTCTTTGGAAAACCCCGCCCAAGTTTTTACACATGAAGGAGAAAACTTCACATAAAGTGTCAATATCAAAACATTCATCCAAAAAGATATAGAATTAGCTATGGCAGCTCCACTGCTTCCTATTCCAACTTTGAACACTATAATCCAACACACAACAAGATGCACTAAGGTAGCACTAGTGCAAAAAATACCTATGAAGACAGGATATGAGCACGGTCCTAGGATAACCGTGGTTTAAAAAACGCGGTGTTAATTTTGTAATTAAGATGAAGGCTTTTGAACACAGTTCTAACATCAACCGTGTTCGTAGGTACCATTTTTTTTAAAAATAATTTTAACGCAAAGATACAAAGACGGGTGTTTGGTAACCAAGTTTATATACATCAATAAAGACGGTTATTTAAGAACCGTGCTTAAAGAGGTTGCCTATTACCACGGTTATAACTGGGAACCGTGCTTAAATGTGTGCCTATTACCACGGTCTTGCTTTATCCGTGCTTAAAGTCTGCACGCGTTTCAATTAGTTTACGCTTCTTCCTTTTCTTGAAGTTTGGCTTTTCACTTTCCTTCTCTTCTTTATTTTCTCTGCTTATTTGTCTTTTCACTTTCCCTCCCTCCCTTCATTTCTCATTCCCGATTGCCCCAAATCTCTCCAGTCTTCGACCAACCCCTTTTTCTTGGGCTCCAACGCCATCCGCCGCAAAAGCTTCGCCATCTCCCAACCTCCTCTCTCTGATTCCGATCCCTACCTTAACAAACAGCAGATCCTCGATTTGTTCCAAATTGCAGAGATGGAAAAGAGGTTGATTTCGTTTACTTGACGGATTTACTCTCATTCATACAGATTTCAACCCTTCTTTTAATGGATCTTACCCGAACCAGATCAATGGTATCCGCCTCTGAATTAAACGTGGTTCGAGCCTCGGATCGGTGCCGATGCTGCTCCCCAATTTCCTGAACTCCGAGGCTGGGTCCGAGCCGCCTCTCCAGCTCACGTAGAAGCAGATCCCATTCTTCCCCTTGGTATCGCAGGAAACTGCTTCTGGCGCTTATTGCGTTGTTTTCTTCCCTTTTCATCGCCAATACCCAATCCTATTCCCAAACCTAAGCTCCATTCCCTTCAGGTCTGTGCTCTATCATTACCATTAATTAATACTTAAATGATTTTGATAGCATTTTGTGTATGTGGATGTTAATGTGTGGTTATATGATATGATAATTTCAGGGCACATGGAAGAAACAAGGAAATAGGAAAAAATCAGAAAAGGGGAATTATGCAAGGATGTTGGCACTGGCTGCGAACATCATGCTCACCAGTGAAAACGTAAACCCCCTAAAAATAAATTAAATTCTCTTATTGAACGAACATGGTTGGGATATTATTAAGGCTGAAGAAGAAAATGATGCATAAACTAATTTTCAGAATGTGGGTTTTGGGACTTTTGTTATATAAAACGAACACGGTTGGAAAGAATCGTGCTTAAAAGGTCCATCTACAAACACGGTTAGAAACAACCATGCTTAAAAGTGCCTATCTATAAACACGCTGGCAACAAGCAAGGTTCTGGAACCATGCTTAAAAGTCCAAAAGAACCGTGCTTAAAACCCTTTTTTCCACTAGTGTAGTAACTACATAGCTGAAAACCATTAGAAACACGATATTTTGGTTCTGTAAGAATCTGTTTAAGCACTGAATTAGAGCATTAGCAAAAAGGTAAGGAATCATTAGTTGAGCATATTTTCCAGCTTCTGCAAATATTTTAGTGTCTTGGCCAAGGAAAATGAGAATTGATTCAGTGTTAGCCCAAATAATTACAAGGGATTACAATCATAAGAACAAACATTGCCCTTTGTGTGTGTATGCCCAACATACGATGCTGCATTGCTCCATATGACTGCCCACATAAGGTATCTAATGCACTTGCCATTCCAACCTGTGCTAATCAAATCAGGAGTATGGCTTACTATTCATTATTGCTTGCTACTTTTTGCATCCAAATCATGTTGCAACATAAAATTTTTACTTCATAATTGGCATTGATTAACAAATTTGTTTCATCAGTCATGTATATTGACTTCCCTATGATAAATGATAACAAGAAAATGAAGTCTTAATTAAATAAGGGTATTACATTAATCTCAGCGAAAGGAACAATTAATGTAGGCTAGAGAAGGCTTGACTTTTGGTGTGTCCTAGCAGAAAATCGAAAACATCTCAAGTCGTAGAGATTACTGAAATAAGTTTTGTCTTTCTTAACAATTTTTTGTTCTTTATATTACGAAATCAAATACTAACAACAAACTTAAAAGACTCAGACCAATTATATTGGACTTTGTTAGGAAGATCAGAGTGGTAAAAGGTGAAGTTAATAATTAATTTAGAAACAGAACTCACTAAAACGTTAATACCAATGATAGAAGTAAAATAAGTAGCCACGGAAGCAGCAGAGAGACGCAATTGGCCAAGGTGGCCAACAAACATAATAGAGATAACCTCAATGCAGAAGTTTAGGAGAGCAACAGATATCAAAGGGAGAGCAAGCATAATTGCTTCTTATATTCTTCAATAGTTTCTTCTACTAGTAATACCCTTTCATTGTTTTGCTTCGTATCATTATTATTGTTCACTATTACTAGTTGTTGCTCTGAAATATGAATCAAGGAAGACTGTAGAGATTCTATATCCATATGTTTGTTTAATGCTTCTATTCACTCTTTCATGCATACTCGAGGAGCCTGATTTACTCAGTCTTTCATCCAGAATGGTCCTAATCGATTACACTAACAAATTACCACCCATGTCTGAACCACACATCAACCTTGAGTCACATCCTAGCAATTTAATGTTTCATCAACTCATGGTTTTCCATCAACATGACCATTAATGTCGTCGCAATGGCTACCAAATTCACATTGTTCTATACCAATATAGTCATTTACAAAAGAATTGGCCAGTGTATGTATAAGTATACTCAAAAGAATAAAGGTTCTAATATTCAAGTACTTAGGTCATTACCATCTCATCAATATCCACATCATTGGCATCAAAATACATACATTGTATAAATTTTAAAAACATTGCCGACCAAGGCATCTAAGTGTCTCCTCCTTCACACTATACCTCACCCTTCAAAATGCATCAACTCTATAACTATGCCCTACAACACAAGGGCTAAAAAGTAGACAACATGGAGATTGAGCATACTTTCTCAATGATGAACAATAGACATGTATGATAATATAATTATGTAAGTGCAACTAAACATATTCTCCCATCAAGGATTTCTACTCAATAATAAAAGACATCATCCACACTGATCACCAAACATATTCATGAATAATTTTATTAATCATATCCCATAATGGAATCAATTTATTGATTCACCTCTTTATTATATCATATACACATTCCATATAGTTATATATATATTCAAGGAGGTGATACTAACAACCAGAACATAATTAGTTAGTACTCATAAATTTAAGTTTCATCTCAATTTTTATCAACCATAGATTTCAATCCCTCTTAGGTACCTCAAGGTCATATGCCATGTCCCTATGACTAATGCATATGCTATGCCATCAAAATAATGCTTATGCAATGGATTTGATCTCAAGAAAATATTTATAACACATGTGTACAAAATTTATCAAGTGCCTGTAAGCACAACATGCTTTTACTAGTACCAAACGGCCAACACCCATTTCGTAACACATATCACTCTCGCAAAAGTGAATGGGGTAACAAAAAATAAATGACATGCATGTCTCAAATGTGTTGCGGGCCAATCATTAATTCCATATGTCAAGTAATCACAACCACGCATAGTCGCTTAAATATTTAGTCTCCTGCAAGGGTCCTTTTCACAAGATCCCGTAAGATCCCAATATGTTATAATATGATATGTCATGCATGCCATGAAATGCAAGAATGCATATGTTAGCCTCAGGTTCACAAGTATCTCACACCTTCTTATTTAGGGATTCATAGTACATTTAAAATTATAATCAAAGGCATGCAACCAATTATACTATCCTTTATGACATACAATTTATCATAAAATTCTCTAAGGCATCAATTTACATCATCCACAATATAATAGCCAATGAGTCACATCAATATCAATCCATACATGGAAATCAAGTGAGCATATCAAATAAGTATATTCCAAATATATGTCATTATTATATTTACCAATCCAAAAATCCAACCATCAACAAGAATCACTCTCATAACAATTCATACATAAAAGGTAGTATAATCATTCAAGGAAAACATGCAAGTACATACCAACATATATATATATAACATCAACAAACATTGCATATGCATTTAGAAAATATACTCCTTTCCTACCTCAAGAGAAGTACTTTATAGAGTTAGATGGTCCCGCTTCGCTTGAATGGTCAAGTCCTACATTAAGTAAATGTAGCACTACATCAAACACCAAACTAAAATTTCTATAATGTTAACAATTATTCCCATCATATATATATCATCATACTAACTTATAAAAATTTTATCTTTGGGATTTTAGAAGCTTTGTTCCCTTTTTCAATATTTTCCAACACTTTAAAGGTCTAAAACCTTGTCTACAATTCACCAAAGGTTCAATAGTTATTCATTAAGCATTACAAAGCTTCTAAGTAATCTTCCTCATCATTATAATCATTTGTGATATTGTTATCCTAGAAAACCTTGTTCATTACTAATAATTTAGCTAACCTTATTTTTCATCCATTAAAATATATAATCCTTTGATAATGGTTCTAAATGCTAAATTAAATCATTCTAAGTCTTTAGTAGCATTTATTATTCACCCAACACTTGGTTCTTACTCAACTTCACCATGAACACTAAGTCTTTCTTCCAAATAATTATCTAGTCATCACTAACATACTAATTTTAGTCTTATAAATTTTGTTTCACCATTAACAATAACTTTCCTACTTGTACTACTTATTCATAATTTCCAACACCATGTTTCCTTCACCTAATGGATACTAACTTCCTATTCTTCCAACTATAATTGTTTCCAACCACTAACAATCATATAACACTTCCAATAATTCATTTTTAGTCACTAACAATATGCCTAAGGTAAAAGGGTACCATTAGTTCTAAAACCTACCAATAAGTCCATTTTCCTTGCTAACAACACCAAATCAATTCAACAACATTAATTTAAGTCCTATAATTACTTCATAGACCTTAGTTTTTAATTTTATTAGGTTTCAGAAATATTTTTCCCTTTATCAATATTTTCTAACATTTTGATAGTTATACCCAATATCCAACCACACCAATTCTAACATCATTCTCTTCACTCATTATCCATAATGGTTCCAAATGTTTCATGACACCTTATTTCACTTGTTCATGCCAACTACCAAAAGAACTTAACTTTTACCATATTTAATCATTAAATTCACCAACACTTTATCATGGTTTTACAACTTCTCATCACTAATAATCTATATCAACATTCTAAAAATTTATTTCCATAATCCATAATTATTTCAATGGCATAAAATCATATTTTCCCCAAATTTTCCTAAAACCTAAAATTTCCATAACTTAGGGTTTTCACCCAAAATCAATAACAACCAATTTCATTACTTTCCATTTAGTGTTTCATGCATATCAAGCTTATTAATTTCATTCTCCATATCAAACCACAAGAATCAAATTCCCAATGGTCATCTAGCTTAGGGTTCATGGTTCCACATGTTAATTTCATCATAATAACACCTAAACCACTCTTATTAAGCTCCAACAACCTCAAAATACCAAATAAAAGCCATTAAAATCATGAAATTTTACCGCTTCTCCAAGCTCAAAGTGGAGCATGAAAATGATAAGAGGAGAAGAGATAATGACTAGAGGAATTCCCCAAAGTGCTTTCTTTGCTTCATAAATCCAAGCTTAAATGTAATTTTTTATGGAGAATGGTTAGGGAAAGTGGGTGGACGATTTCTCGCCAAGAGAAGAAGAAAGAAGAGTACACCAAAAATTAGAAAGGAGGGAGAGAGAAAAGTGCAAAAACTTAGGTTTTACCCAATGGTTAATGGTTTACCTTTTTAAGATTGTCCAAGAGTCAACAAAACCCCTTTATCCTTTGGACAAAATAGAATAAAGAGAGAGGAAAAGTGTGCATGGTCATAAGGAAGAGAAGAATTGGAATTTTCATTTTCCTTTAATTCTATTTCATTCGTATTTATACCATTTATTAATATACGTTGTGTCTGAATAAATATCTCCTCAACACCAAAAATTATTTTGAACATATCACTATAACCACAATAAATTCCTCATTATTCTAGACTTATCTGATGGTTTAGAGTCAGACATAGAAGGGGGTTGAATAAGTCTTAAACTATTTTGAAGAATTATGAACCTTTAATGTGCATGTAATCAGACTTGATAAAATAGATTTGGAAAGAGCAAGATAAGAAAAATAAAGAACACCAAGAATTTATATTGGTTATTTCCTACACAGAAGCTACATCCAGTCATTTCTAACTTTTAGGATTTCCATTACTGTAAAATCTCCTTTACAAAAATAGCACCAGACTAGTGTCATAATTATTCTTAACTTTAGTCACTTCTGGCTTAAACCTAAGTATTATTTCAACAAGCTATTTCTAGCTCAACAACCTAAGTATTCTTTCGAAAGGCTTTTCAGGCCATAACTGTTTCCCAATGAAACTAGAAAGGCTGGTAACTCACTAGACTTTTCACACTAACTAATTTATAATAATGAAGAACAAAAGTGTTTAGCAGAACTTAGTGTATATAAGGATTACAAGAGTATGAACAAATACACTAAGTTAAGGAAAGACAAGAAAGCCAAGGTCTGTTAGAACAGAACAACAAAGAAGGCCTTTGTCTTTAAGAAGCAAGAAGAGATTGAGAGAATTTCTAATCACAAAGAATAAGATTTCTCACTACTAGAAAAACCCTTAATAGCCACTGCAAGTTAGCGACCGCGGCTATCTGTCGCTAGTTAGCGACCACCGTAGTGACCGAAACACAAAAGGGACCATATTAGTGACCGCCTCAACGACCACCAACATGTCGTCGCTAAATTTCATAAACCGCCTTTGCTACAGTCATCGATACTTACCACCGTCACTGAAGCGGTCGCTAATTTTCACTTCCCTCCATTTTTTGTTTCCCTCCATGGTTTTATTGGCGCCAAACATTAGCGACGGGGTATGTTATCGTCGCTATTGGAGAAACCTTTTATAGTTACTCCTAGTTAGCAACTGACATAGCGACCGTGGAGTAAAAAGGGACCCTAAAAAAACATTAGTCACCACCTGAGAGACCATCATCACGACGTCGCTAAATTTTGCACAAATCCGTCGCTATAGTCGTCACTAAAAGATAACCCGTCACTGACGCGGTCGCTAAAACTTCCCTCCATTATTTATTGTTTTCCCTCCATGGTCTTTTATTGACGCCAACATGTTAGCGACGGAGATGCGGCGTTGCTAAGTTTTTTACAAGTGTAGCGACGGAATGACATCCGTCCCTAATTCATCCAAATTTTTATAAAATAGGAAAAATAAGTGTAACGTTAGCGACGACCGGTCTATCCATCGCTCTTTTTGGATAAGTTAGTGACCAATGTATCGACGGTTGTTATTTTTTGTTCCCACCAAATAATTTTGATTTGGCTCGCAAACGTTAGCGACGACTTTACCTAGTCGCTACGTGAAGTAAAAATTGAGCGGTTGTGCCAATTTAGTGACAAACAGGTTTATACCGTCGCTAATGTGGTCCAACTAGTGACGTTGTTATTTCATCGCTAAGGTTTAGCCAATTTAGTGACTTTAGTAGTGAAGGTGATGTTGTCGTCGCTAAGGTTTTAAACTTATTCAAACAGCATCCGCTTCCCAATCATTTTCCCTAATCATTCCTAAGCCCTAAACCATTGTCTTCCCTCTTCTCTCTTCCCTGTCTTTGCCTGTTTTACTCTCTTTCACAAACCATTGTCTCCCCCATAAACCGTCGTCTCTCTCATTTCGTCTCTGTTCGAAGCTCCCTCCATTCGAAGGTTTCTCCGTTTGAGGCTACCTCCGACGTCTTCCTCTGACAGCGCTCGAGGCTCCCTCTGACAGCAGTCGAGTCTCCTTCCGATAGCACATCTTTGGTGTCTCCTCCCTCTCTCCTTCAAGGTGCGTTCCACATTGCCTCTACCTGTTGTTTTCATCTCCCTTTCTCTCCCTCTCCCTTTTTAATTGTTTGAAAGTTGGTATTACCAACTTAAGAATGTGAGGATTGACTAGTGGAATAGAAACTTCTTTTAGAAATGAACTTTGTTTGAGGAGGTTATTTTGATATTTATTTGGCTGGATAATGAGGAGGAATAGGTTGTGCTTGACAAATTTCAATGGCAAGAGTAGTTTGCTTGTGTCTAAAGTTTATATTATGATATATGAAAAATATCTTATAATATCAATATTATGTCTGAGAAATCAGATGTTTGAGCATCTCAGATTATTTGAGTGTATGTACATCCTATTTTAATGCTTTGATTTTGAATAAAATGTGTTGAATCTAAGTAGTCTTGCTTGTATTAATTAGATATAAGTAGATTCCAGTAATGATCTCTTATGTAATTTCATTATTACTAATGCTTTAGTTTTTACTATTTAGTTGCTTGTTGCATTTTGTTACAAACTACCAAAGTTGAGATAAAATAACAGGGTGTAAAAGAGGGAGGTGTCCAGGGCAGGGTTTTCCTTTTTGAGGGGGTAGTAGGTACCTATCAGATCTATATTGTTTTCTATGGCTAAAGTTATCTGTGGCATAAAATGTCAGTTTTATGACAAAAGGGATGGAAAAATGCATTTGTTATAATTAAATCTCACATTTTGATAATCATAGATAGGATTGTGATTTGACCATTTAAGTTGTCTTTCACTGAAGCACTCTTTTCTTATAATTAGTAGCTATTAAAGAATATTATGAATGGATTTGGATTTTGGTCAAACTCAACCTGGGAAGCTAACTCAAGGGGGCCAAAGGGGGAAGATTGCCAAGTCTTGTAAGGGTTATTTTAGCCATGTTTTTAGCCACTGAGATATCTTGACACACACATATCCCTCATGCCAAGAATTGGAATAATGGATATTTGGGAAGTGAAGTTTGCAAGATAAACATTTATAGGTGGTCTAACATCCAGATTAAATAACCGTGTTGAAATTAAACTGAGTGTAACACATTCTTAAAAAACTAAATCAAGGGACGGGAATTGTTCATGCCTTATAGGGAGTATTTTTGGCATATTACCAATTAAAGTAGAACATCTTAACAAGGAACATGTTTTTGTAAGTTAGAATATAGGTCTAACTAGGTTCAATCTAATTAGTGATAAAATGGTTGTTGATGATTTGATTTATTATTTTTCTCTAATCATATTCCTACTAAATTCCTGCTTGTTTTAATTTTGTCATTTGTATTTCATTCTTCTATAGAAACAACCTACTCATGTTGCTCTAGATTAAAGATTTCTTAGCATTCCTTTATAAGAAATAGAAGGGTAGAAGCAAGAGCAAATTGTTGAGGCTCCTTATCATTATGACGTAGTAAAAATAAGCTTTATTTCATTGAACCAATAGTTAGTGTTTAGTGCTTGTCATTTGATATGCCTGATTCTCCTAATTCTTTTAAGAAGTGTTATAGACAGCTATTCGATTTTGCTTATTTACTGGATGATAGTAGTTCATGTTAACATTTGATTTGCTATAAGTAACTTGTATTTATAGTTCGTAATTGATTAAGACAAAAATTTTCTGTATCTTATTCCTATGAGATATTAAATTAAGGGCTTTTTCTAATTATGTTAGTTCTATTTTACCCTTTGTTATATAAAGTGTCTATTTATCTATGGTGTGGTCTAAACCTATCAGCAATGCTATCTGTAGTAGGTTAGTTGCAAAACTTTAGGACTGGAAATTTAGGGGACTTGGTTTTTAAATGAATTATAAATTATAAAGCATTGTTGATTGCTAATTCACAAGCCATGTTTGCCAGAAAATCCGCTAATCCATTTACTTCCCATTGCCACTGCCTTAGAAATTATTCTGGATTTGGTGAAAAATAGTTGATGAATCCGTGCAATCTATAATTGCATGGAAAGCTTGACACCATCAAGAACACCCTATGTCTCAGCAGCTATATCTATTGTTCCAGGGCCTAATTACCCAGCAGAGCCACTTATCCATTCTCATGTTTGATTTTTGATGACACCCCCGCAGCCAATAATCATTTGTCCATTTTTGTATGTTTTATCCAACCAAGATCTGGAGGATTTCTTTTGATTCCCGTAATTTTCTTCATGTTGTTCTGAACAAAAAACTTTGAGCAAATATATTGCTCCATCACAGTTTTCTAAGGGAACTGCAATCTTGAAGAATATATTATTGATAAAAGAAAACAAAATGCCAAAGGGTAGACTGATACCAAGGCAATAATAGCTAACTTATAAATACGCTTTTAATATTTCAAATCAAAATAAAGGTATCACGAATCATGACTCTCTGGTCCACGCTAAGAATTACTAGTTGAAAATAGGATTGAGATGATTTCTCATTAAAGCTTGGCTCATTTTCTTGTTCAATTTTTAAAGTATTTCATGTGAATTAATTAATTATATTAAATTTATTTTATTAATCCATCAGTTTAAATCTTAACAAGAGATTTTTTATAACTGTTATTTTAATAACTAGTGTAAATAAGATTAATTAGTTAATATAAATAATAATAATAATAACAATATTTAACATTGAACATTTAAAAAACCAGTAGAAATTCTTTTTATTTTGGTTATTAAAATAAACAGTATATAAAATAAAAAATCAATATTTTATATTGATTATTTCAATAGTGTAAAACATATTTTTTTATAGAAGTGTTTCCCTATGATTATCACTAGGAGAAGGTGAACAAGGGGAAAAAAAGACACCACTAGAAGTGTTATAACACTAAAAAATAGAATGGGGTGAAGAAGAGTCCTCTATATAGTTCTTAACAGCAGTGCTAGAGAAGTTAGCTTCTCTCATGACCCTACTAACACTAGGGTCATCAAGAATGGAAACAATAAGTTGTTCCAACTTAACCTTGATAGTGTGAAACGGCTGTTATTGTTGTTGCTCAATTCAGCCTCTTCTCTGATGAGCCTGGGCTCTCTTGAGTGTAACAATGAGAGCATTGGAAAGAGAAGGCTGAGAATGGATAAGAGTTGGGAGCCTGTTGAGAGCAACATTGAAGCATAACTCAAGGGCTCTACATTGAAGAGGATGTTGAGAGGTAATTTGGTGAGGCTGAGATTTAAGATAAGCCCTTCTGAATGAACTGCCTCTTAACTGAGCAAAATGGCAACAACATGCAAATAAGTGACCTATGCATGGCCCCTTCTCCTTGCCAACCCCAGAGAATGCATCAACACTAAAGCAGCCTTAGTTGTGAAGGTCTGCTATAATGTACAAACTCCTGAGTGCATCACTTGCCTAAAACCAACCCCCTCACCACCCCTTTTTGTTAATGAAATTTTTTCTTCAGAAAACCACACTTTTCTTCTTCTGATTGTTGCTTCTCTCTATCTCCCAACACCACCCCACCCTTTCTTTTTATGTGTTTGGATAAAAATAAAAAAACTAGTTTTCTCTCTTTCTTTTGAATAGAGGACTGTGGAACTTAACAGAAAGGGTTTCAAGGAAAAAGAGGAAGTGTGATCTGAAACAAAGACACATAGAAAACAAAGCTCCAGTGAGAGTCGGTTAGGCTTTGGAAATAATAGCTAAACTAGGCCTCACCACCACCTTCTTTATACTTCTTGTCACTCATCATTTTTATTTTTTCTTTTTTTTTAATTCTCTCTTTTGGTTTTAGTTTAAAGAGGCATCTTTTTCTTATCTTCATTCTTTATATATTATCAATTTCTACTGCACTTCTTCCCTCCCTAACGGTACCTTTTCCTCTGTAGTCCATTTCCATATATCTCTATTTGTATGTTTGTTTTAAAGCTGGGCATTCCCCAACAGAGTTAACAAAGGAGGATTTTTTTAATCATTCAACATATTTGTAACAATAAAACAAACTAAGTTGAAGTAACTCTATCAAAAGAGCATCCCATGTTCTTATAATTAGGAGTTTCCTAAAGGTATGACACTTATTTGTACTAATTTATTTATTTTTTAGACAAATGAAATTAACCATGACTAAGTTTTAAGTAAGACTTCCTCTGATTATATCAAGGATACATGCAGTTAATACAAAAAAGGTTGGAAAAAAGTTAGAGACTGGTTTTTAACAGTTGCTTCACTCTTTCAATATATTGAATAACTTCAGTTGCTTCATGTACTGTATTTAATTTATCACTAATTCCGCTACTAGGTAGTCATATTACTATTAGTTAGTGTGTATGTGTGTGTGTGCATGATTTTGTAAATTTTTCTCACTAATTTGTAAATTTTTCTTACTAATTTTTCTTTATCTTTAATATCTTCAACTTACAAGATTTTAATTGGGTTTCCTTTTCATGGAGCATTGCCTTGAGATTAGAGACCTCTTCCCAAAATTGTTATGTATGTTGATTTGATGCTTCAAGTAAAGCCTTGGTCTTGACATACTCATCTTGGAGTTGACATACTCATCTTGTTGTGTTCATCTAGAGTAAAGGCATTTTAAAGTATAGTTAGGATTCATTAAAGGATAAATTTATATGCAGATATGGATCAGTTGCTTTTTTAGTTTTACTTTTCAAAACCAAAAATTTATAACATGTCAACCTCTTTTTGGTTTGCCATGTAGATTTACACGTCGTGTGGTCTTTGTTCATGTCTCTTCAACTTTATCTGTATAGTTGTGTGACTCTTCCAGGTAATCCCCTTATGCTAATTTTCTCGTTATCTATAACCTATAATGAATGTGTATACATGTTGATTGTTGTTTGTTAGTAGAGAGCAGGACTCATTAGGCATTGGTTTTGTGTGCTGATAAGATGATGTTTTTATGCATATGTATTGTTGTTTGTTAGTGGAGAGCAGAGCTCATTAGGCATTGATTTTGTGTGCTGATAGGATGATGTTAAAAATGCATATGGATTGTTGTTTGTTAGTAGAGAGCAGAGCTCACTAGGTTGTGGTGATTACCTCCATCAATTTCATATACAATGCATAGCATATATATTGAACTGTACTGGAAAATCTTGTGTGTAACAGGTTTAATCGAAAAAATTTGGATACACGAAGTTTATAGGGGAGACTCTGCTGAAATTTCGGTTGGCTCCTTATTTTAGGGAACATAAAAAAGTTACCTCAAGTTTAACAATGTAAGGTTTAGTCGTGTGTGTACCCATTAGGTTCCCGTTCAAGATTCAAGACAACTGGCTGACATACCGTGTTGTGTTGGATCTTGAATTGTCCCGGTTGGACAGTTTGGGATGAATATGTAACCAGTAGTGCGTAACCCATTAATGTTGTATGTGGTCTATGTTGTGTCATTGATGTTCATTTAAAATTTCGGTTATAGTGTTTTGTATTGTCTCTGGGTGCATGTCTACGTGCAGTGTTTCATTCTGCACGTATCTCTGTGTACTCAGGGACCAATGCGAAATGCTGCCAAAATTTCAAATGAACATTAACGATACAAGATAGACCACATAAAACATTAATGGGTTACAGATGGTTGCATATTCATCCCGAATGGGATAAGGCCCACCCATTTGCAACATCAAAGAGATATAAAATGATTCACAAACGGAAGTCACATAATGTTTAAATTAAAGTAACAAAAACTGTGCTTGTTGATATTGTGAATGGAGGTACCGGTAAATCAGCGATGGATGTACAACCGGCTAGATCATAGTCCGCGAGTGACTGAGGAGTTTATAATGGGGCTGTTGGAGTTCATTCTGTTCGCTACGGTAAACACACCTAGATTTGAAGTGACTCAGAAGATTCGTTGTTCGTGCTCAAGGTGAAAATGCATGAGTTTTGAATATGCGGATGATGTCATTTTCCACCTAACTGAGAAGGGGTTCATGGAAACATACCACTGTTGGTACAACCATGGTGAGCA
Organism: Clitoria ternatea; assembly: GCA_037962975.1. NCBI lineage: Eukaryota > Viridiplantae > Streptophyta > Magnoliopsida > Fabales > Fabaceae > Clitoria > Clitoria ternatea. The sequence continues at coordinate 56,617,429 of CM075671.1, forward strand.
GTTACCGCCTAGGCCATCAGGCGTAATTGTGCAACAATCTTACTATGAGGTCGAAGGAAACAGGGATACGTACAATATAGAGCAGATAGCGATGGATCATGTTAGACCCTCCACCGGGCGCATGCTAGAACATGATGACCAACCAGGGAATGAGGATGACAATGTAGAGGAGGATCCTAATCCAGAGGTGAAGTATTTTTATGATTTGTTGGTGGCAGCTCAGACTCCATTATGGGATGGGTGTGAGAGTCATACTGAATTATCCACCTCCCTAGATGCTTTAAGTCTAAAGGCATATTATAATCTTTTAGGAGGTTGTTTTAATAGGATGGTCGATCTAATAGGTTCCACCATGCCTGTTAATCATCGAATGCCATCAAACTGTACCATGCTAAGAAAAGGGTGGCAAACCTAGGGTTGGGTTGTGTAAAGATAGAGTGTTGTGTTGGCGGGTGTATGCTGTTTAGAAATGAGTTTACAGATAAGAGTGTCACAAAATATGTACATCATAATGAGGAACACTACAAAACCATTAAAAAAAGAAGGGAGGTAACTAGTACGGTCAGGAAGAAAATGTGGTACTTCCCTATAACACCGCGTCTTCAACGCCTGTACGCTTCATTGTCCATGGCAAAAAGCATGCGTTGGCATGCTCTGAACCGAACACAGGAGGGGCTTCTGTGCCATCCTTCTGATGGGAAAGCATGGAAGTGTTTGGATGAGCTATATCCAGACTTTTCTGGCGAGCCGTGTAATGTACGACTTGGCTTATGTACTAATGCGTTCAACCCGTTCGGTCCATAAAGAAGAGCTTACTCTTGTTGGCCAGTCATACTGACCCCATACAATCTGCCTTCTGATATGTGTATGAAGAGGGAGGTCATGTTTCTATCTGTCCTGGTTCCAGGACCCAAAAATCCAAAGGCGAACATAGACGTGTTTTTACAACCTTTGGTTAAAGAATTATCACAATTATGGGATGTCGGGGTAACGACATATGATGTATCTTTGAAGAACAATTTCATGATGTGGGAAGTTTTGATGTGGACTATTAATGACTTTCGGGCCTATGGTATGCTTTCTGGATGGTCAACATCTGGGAAGCTTGCTTGCCCTGTATGCATGGAACATACCCGGGGGGGGGGGGAATCACTCCCTGTTAGTGACAAGACAAGTTTCTTTGACTGTCATAGAAAGTTTCTACTGTTGGATCACCCGTTCAGGAGAAACAAAACTGCTTTTAATAAGAACAAGGTTATCAATGAACCTCTACCCCATAGGTTATCCGGTGCATGGGTTTGGCAGAGAGTCAAAGAGTTTCCGTATATCTGGGATAATAATGTTAAGGAGTTTGCGGGTTATGGGAAGGAACACCACTAGGTGAAGCAGAGTATCTTGTGGGATTTGCCATGTTGGAAAAGCTTATTGTTAAGACATAACATTGATGTCATGCACACTGAATGAAATATTTTCATGAATATTTTTGACACTGTGATGGACATCAAAGGGAGAACAAAGGGCAACGAGAAGAGTCGTCTAGACCTTCCGATTTGGTGTTCTAGGAAAGAGTTAGAATTAAGGGATGTGGGATGTGGAAGAATGTTAAAACCCTATGCAAAATATGTTTTAACTAGACCACAACAGATTGCTGTGTGTGTTTGGATGAATGGGTTGACCCTGCCTGACGGATTCGCTTCTAACTTGAGTAGATGTGTCGACGTGAAGGAGGGCAGGGTGTTTGGCATGAAAAGTCATGATTGCCATGTGTTTATGCAACAACTACTCCTGTATGCGTTTCATGCCTTACCGAAGCCTATTTGGAAACCGCTGGTTGAGTTGAGTCACTTCTTTAAGGAGTTGACGGTAACTTCGTTGACTATAGAGAAACTTCTGAAGATGGAAGAAACTATCCCGGTATTGATTTGTAAGTTGCAGCAGATTTTCCCACCAAGTTTTTTTGACACGATGGAGCATCTTCCTATCCATCTACTGTACGAGGCCTTAGTTGGTGGCCCGGTGCAGTATTGTTGGATGTATCCATTCGAAAGGTGAACACCAAAACTCTTTAATTTTCTTGCAAACATTTCCTATAATATTATTTTCTAACTTAACATTTGTTTATGTTATTAAAGATTCTTACGCTCTTTAAAAGACAAAGTGTCAAACAAAGCATGTGTTGAAGCATCAATTTGCGAGGCATACTTAGTCGAAGAAATGACAACTTTTGCCTATTTCTATTTTGATAGAGATAGAAACTAGAATGAGTAGAATTCCCCACAATCTTGAGGTGGCCACCTGCACAAGGTTGGATGATCAAATTTTAATTTTTAACTATCCTGGTCGTCCAGGGGGCAAGGTCACAAAATGTTACATTGATGAGAAAGATCGAAAGGCGGCTCACTTGTACATTCTTTTAAATTGCCCAGAAGTGGAATCATTTCTTGAGTAAGTCACCAACTTATATGTTACATTCTAAAGTTGTGTTTTATAGTATCTAAATTTTTTTCCTTTAAATAGCTTATATACAGATATGCTAAAACTTGAGCAAAATGATTTAACTGATGACCAAATTCATATTAAGGAGTCATCCAAGTTCATCGGTTGGTTCACATAACACGTAAGACCCACATACCATGTATTTTTTATCTGTACTTCTAATGTTAGGTATCTAACGATGACCTATTTGTTATGTTGTACATATATACAAGACCCTAACAACCATATTGAAGATCTTTTACTCCAAGCCCTTTCTTGGGGGCCGGTGAAAACTGTTAAAAAATGGCCCATTTACTACGTAAATGGCTACAAGTTTAACATTTTTCAATGGAGCGAAGGGATGTGTACCCATAACTACAGGGTTTGTGTTAAAGGCATAGTCGGACAGTTAGAGGAAGACTTTTATGGAGTGCTAATAGAGATTGTTGAAGTTTCTTTCTCCGGACGACTAAGAAGAGATATTGTTCTATTCAAATGTGATTGGTACGACAATACAATCGGTGTAAGAACAAAGGTTGACAACAACTATGGCTTAGTTGAGGTCAAGAAAAATGGTAGATATAAAGGGTTTGATCCCTTCATTTTTGCCCAACAAGCCGAGCAGGTTTATTACACTGACTTCTCATAATTTTGATAAGTGCTTTATAACACAATAAAATAGATCTAGTTTGCTTAGGATTTTAATCATTATGCACTGTATTTCCTTTATTTATTAAGATTTTTGCTTTATTTCCAATCTATTCTACTTGGGTATGTTATTTTGCAGGAATTAAGGTAATAAAGGGTCAAAAACAAGAGAAAAACGACCATAAAATGATAAAGAAACAAGAAGAACAAGCCCAAAGTAGAAAGAACTTTCTTTTTATGCTGAATTCTGACTCAGAATGCTGAAATCCGACTCAGAATGTTAAAATCCGACTCAGAAATGCTGAATTCCGACTCAGAATGTTAAAATCCAACTCAAAATGACCAAATCCGAGTGGGATGACTGAGAAAGGACCAAATCCGAGTGGAATTACTCAGAATGGAGCAAATCCGAGTGGAATACTTCACTGTTGGATTAGAATCCGAGTGGAAAGTTCCCTGTCTTAGACATTCCGAGTGATAAATGGCTGACTCTGTTGGAGGTTCAATGCTGAAAAGGAATAAGTCTCGGTTGGAGGTGATTCCGAGTGGAAGCTGTCCGAATGCAACCATTCCGAGTGAAAAAAGGGGACTGACCTTCAATAAAAAACTGCCCAAAGCTAATTCTGAGTGAAGGGATGCTGACTGAAGCAGATCTGACCAGGGAACAAGAACTTTTCTGGGCAAAAAGCTGTTCCGAGTGAGTTGATTCCGAGTAGAAGAAGCCACTGAATGAATGTGTTGAATAAGGAGGAATCCGAGTGGTTTCATTCGGAGAAAATGGCATTCTCAAGCGGAACAAGGCATTTCCGAGTAGTGTCTTAGCAAGCAAGGAAAAATCCGACCGAAAATGAAACACACTCGGGCAGACTCTCAAGTTTCACACTGAGCCCGAGTAAGAAGTCTCCAAGGAAGACATCCGAGTGAGTTGGGGCAGAAAGCTGAATTTCCGAGCAAAGCAAGGCTCGGACATGAACATAATTCTATCAGCCAGATTTCAGTCTTTCAAGTCCAAATTTCTGAGTGAAAGGTATATCCGAGTGAGTTGATTGACGACTGAAGTCAATTCCGAGTGGAAATCAACTCGGACTTCCGAGTGAAGATGTGATTTTATCATTTGAATGAGTAAAGGAAGGTGTCCGAGTGAATTCCTGAGAAATCCGAGCAAGATCTCTTCGAGTGGTTTATTCCAGAGACATAGCCGAGTGAAACAGTGAAAGAAGACTTCCCAATCCTGAGTGAGCCACTTTCCAGTCGGTTCTGAGCCACCTTTTAATCAGTTCCGAGTGAATCACTTTTCACTCGGTTCCAATTCACTCTTCACTCGGTTTCAAAGAAATAAAGCAATCGGAGTTGCTTTGCTCGTCTCCTCAGACACTGTCCGACTTCAAAGTAACTCAACACCGACCGGTTTTCTTCCAAACACCAACCCTCAACTCAATACCGACCGGTTTTCTTCTAAACACCAACCCCTCAACTCGACACCAAGCAAAGATTCACTCGGTCTTCTTTAGAAAATGCACCTTTTTCCAGTCGGTTTTGTGCACAAAAGGCATTTTTCCACTCGGATTCTAAAGAGAAGGTGAAAACCGACCCAATTCTTCATAATGCAACACCGTCCAACACTCAGCAAACCACCCTCCTGCAAGCTTTCACTCGGATATTGGAGAAAAGATGAAAACCGACCCATTTTTCCACTCGAAATTTGCCCAGCTGAATAAATCCAAGCACCGAATTATTGGAAATATTAAAATAATGCAATTTGGGACAGTTGGAAGTCACATGCACCAAAAATTTTCTCCCACTTGACACCATCCAGGCTGTCTCCAAGCTGTGATGGTGGGGCGGCTGAGAAGAAGACAATTGCACCAACTGGCAATGCGTTTTCCAAGCTGACTTCTTCCGTTCCTTTGCCTATAAAAGGGAACACGGACAACATCACCAAGGCATCAATTCCATCAGCATTAATTCCTCTTCTTTCTTCTCTCTCTTTTGTTTTCCTTTTCTTTCTTTCTCTTCCGTCCTTCTCTTTCTTTCTTTTCATTTTTTTACTTCGTTCCTTTTCCTTTCTTTTTCGTTTTAATTTCTCTTTTTATTTTCTTTTTCTTTATTTTATTTTAAGAGTTGTGAATTGTAAAAGTGAGTTGTTTAAATTTGTAATTGGTGGAGAATACTGCAACAAGGAAATACAGTGGTAAATTATTCTGAGCTTTTGGAGAAACCCGTAAGTCTTTATTTTTACCATGTCTTGTATGTTTTATTTTTCCATTATTTATATGAATTTGAATTATTTCATGAGTAGCTAAAATTAATTATCTTGGGATAAAAGGGGTATGATAATATTTTATTTTAATGTTATTTTGACTTGGAATTAAATAAATTTCTGTTTTCCATTTAGTTCAATTATGCTCAATGCTTTTAGTAATTCTTAACAAGAACCTAAATGATAAAACTGTATACTTGTGGGTATATTAGTAAGTTTAGGTAATAAATAGAATCGAGAGATTTATTTTTACCGGAAAGCTTTGAACTAAACCTAAGATAATGCTTTTTTGTGACCTCGGTAAAACCGTGAAAGTAATCAAAATTCTTTTGAGGAAATAAAAGGGGTTTTCATAAAACGATAATGGGCCTTTCTGAGGATTAAGCAGCGCTTTCCATAGGTTAGGTACATTAATAGGATTCCGAGAGGAACATATTAATTAGCTTTTGGAAAATTCACCTTGGAAAACTTAATTCGATTCTTATTTATGAAAAGTTAAAATTCATTAACATAAAATAGAGTCTTAATCCCCCAAAATCCCAAGATATTCTCAACTCTGATTTTTAAGTGTCAAGTAAATTTTATTTTTATATTTATTCGTATTCTGTGCAACTTTAATTTATGCTTTATTTTATAAAAATCTTAAAAATCTTAAAAATCAATTGTGTGGATAATTAAATTTCAATATGCTGGTACTTTGAACACAGTCCCTATGGAGAACGATAATCTTTTATATTACACGACATAACTCGTGCGCTTGCGGGCCCTGTCAAGTTTTTGGCGCCGTTGCCGGGGACTGTTGTCCCTCAAATATCGGCAATATTGAAATTCAATTAGATCATACTTGTTAATATTTTTATTTTTATTTATTTTTAATTTTGTTTGTAATTTTGTATTTTGTTCTTTATTTTGTGTATCTGTTGTTGTTTTATTTTTGTGATAATTTGTTTTAGTTGTCATTTATTTTATGCGACAAAGCCGTAGTGTCGATCTAAACTTAGGATTTGACCCTGAGATAGAACGTACCCTTAGAGCTTTGAGAAAACAACAAAAACAACAAAAAGAACAAAAAGAAAAACAAATGGCAGACCAACATAGACCCTTAAGAGATTTTGCCGCTCCAAGTACAAATGGAAGAGGATCCAGCATCCTTAGACCCACAGTGGAGGCTAACAATTTTGAATTGAAGCCTTCACTACTCTCAATGGTTCAACAAAACCAATTCGGAGGATTACCCTCCGAAGATCCAAATCTTCACCTTCAAATCTTTCTTGAATATTGTGACACCCTGAAGATGAACGGAGCTACCAATGATGCCATTCGCTTAAGACTTTTCCCTTTCTCCTTAAGAGATAAAGCGAGAGCGTGGTTATACTCTCTTCCTGAAGGATCCATCACAACTTGGGAACAATTGTCTAGTACTTTTATCAATAAATGGTACCCAAGGAACAAGACTGATGTGCTAAGAAAACAAATCATCAATTTTTCACAAAAAGATGATGAATCCTTGTATGAAGCCTGGGAAAGATACAGGGAGATGCTGAGAGAATGTCCTCACCATGGGATAGAAAGGTGGTTGACAATCCATATTTTCTATAATGGACTAACTTCCACACAAAAGATCTCTTTAGATGCTGCAGCTGGAGGAGCCTTCATGAGTAAAAATGTTGATGAAGCTGAGAACCTGATTGAGGAAATAGCTCAAAACACTCACCAGTGGAACTCTGAAAGAGGATTACCTGCTAAAACACCAGGTAAGTATTCTGTTGATGCTCTTTCACTACTTTCTGCCAAAGTTGAAGCATTAACATTAAAACTTGATAAAATAGGGTCAACAGGTGCTACTAATATTGTTTGTGAAGTTTGTGGTGTTTCATGACATGGAGCTACAAATTGCCATTTAGCAATGACCCCTAATCAAGAACAAGAAATGCATCAGGTGGATGCTATTGGAAACTATGGTGGAAATTATCAAGGTAACTACAGACCTCCACAAGGTGCACCTGGCTTCCAAAATAGGCCACCTCAATTCCAAAGTAACTACAAACCTCAACAAGGAACCTATATTCCACAAAAATCAAAGCTAGAATCCTTGATGGAGACATTTGTAGCTACTCAACTTAAACAAAATGATGAATTCTCTGATACAATAAAAAACTTGGCTTCAAAAGTGGACTCTCTTGCCACTCACAACAAAATACTGGAAAATCAAATTGCCCAACAAGCCTCCTATTCTCAAAGAGCACCGGGAACATTTCCTGGGAAACCAGAGGCTGGACCATCTAACCAAACCATGGCTGTCACTCTTAGGAGTGGTACTCAATACGATGGGCCAGTAGACAAGACTGCAAAGGAGGAAAAGAAAGTAGATGAATCTTCATCTCATCCAGTAATTGAAGAAGAGAAACCACAAGAAAAGAAGGAGAAGGTTAAGCCATATCAACCTCCCATTCCATTTCCTCAACGCTTAGCCAAAGCAAAGTTGGACAAACAATTTGGTAAGTTCCTTGATGTTTTAAAGAAATTGTATATTAATATTCCTTTTACAGATGCTTTGCAGCAAATGCCCACATATGCAAAGTTCCTGAAGGACATTCTGTCCAACAAAAGAAGACTGGAGGAAGATGGTACAGTTGCACTTACTGAAGAGTGCAGTGCTCTAATTCAAAAGAAACTTCCACCCAAGCTCCAAGATCCAGGTAGTTTCTCTATTCCTTGCATGATTGGTGACATGAATATAGATAAAACATTGTGTGATTTAGGAGCAAGTGTGAGTTTAATGCCATTATCTGTTGCTGAAAAGTTAGGATTGGGTGAACTAAAACCTACTAGGATGTCTTTACAATTGGCTGATAGATCTGTAAAATATCCTATAGGAATTTTAGAGGATGTTCCTATTAAGATAGGAAAATTTTTTATACCTGCTGACTTTGTTGTGCTTGAAATGGACGAAGATTCTTTGATTCCTATTATTTTAGGCAGACCATTTTTAGCAACTGCAGGTGCTGTGATCGATGTCAAGAATGGTAAGTTGTCTCTAACTGTTGGAGACCAAAAGGTTGATTTCAACTTGAAAAATGTTTTAGAAAAACCTTATAATGATGTTTGCTGTACTGTGGATTTTGTCGAACAAGTGGTAAAGGAAGCAACCCTTCCTAATGACCCACTTGAAACTGTTTTCATGATTGAGCCGACAGAAACATCTGATTGCTCTGAGGCCCCACATGATACTGAGGTCATGTGTGACAAAGTGGTAAGCCCCAATGTGGAATTAAAACCTTTACCAGCTTCATTAAGGTATGAATTTCTTGGTCCTAATTCCATATATCCTGTGATTATCAATGCTGAATTGAATCCATGTGAAACTGAAAAACTTTTAAAACAACTTAGGTTATATAGAAAGGTAATAGGTTATACAATGGATGATATCAAAGGGATTAGCCCTTCTCTTTGTATGCACAGGATTACTGTAGAAGATGAAAGTAGGCCCACAGTAGAACCACTTAGGAGATTAAATCCTAAAATGCAAGAAGTGGTTAAAAAGGAAATTTTGAAATTGCTTGATGCTGGAGTCATATATCCTGTTGATAGTAGTAAATGGGTAAGTCCTGTCCATGTGGTGCCTAAAAAGGGGGGAATAACTGTGATTGAAAATGATAAACATAACTTGATTCCTACTAGGATTGTCTCTGGTTGGCGCATGTGCATTGATTATAGGAAGTTAAATAGCGCCACGAAAAAAGATCATTTTCCCCTCCCTTTTATTGATCAGATGCTTGAAAGACTTGCGAAACACTCTTATTTCTGTTATTTGGATGGGTATTCAGGTTTTCATCAAATTCCCATTCATCCATCTGATCAAGAAAAGACTACCTTCACTTGCCCTTATGGGACTTATGCTTACAGACGTATGCCTTTTGGTTTATGTAATGCACCTGTGACTTTTCAAAGGTGTATGCAAGCAATTTTTTCTGATCTTATTGAAAATGTGATGGAAGTATTTATGGATGATTTTTTAGTGCATGGTTTGGATTTTGATAATTGTTTAACAAATTTGTGCCAAGTCTTGCAGCGTTGTGAAGAAACTAATTTGGTTCTAAATTGGGGAAAATGCCATTTTATGGTAAGAGAAGGCATAGTTCTTGGACACTTGGTGTCTGAGAGAGGTATAGAAGTTGATAAGGCTAAAGTGGAAGTAATTGAAAAATTGCCTCCACCCACAAATGTGAAAGGTATTCGGAGTTTTCTTGGACATGTAGGGTTTTACCGTAGGTTCATTAAAGATTTTTCCAAGATCACAAAGCCTCTTACAACTCTTCTGGGTAAGGATGTGCCTTTCAATTTTGATTCATCTTGTATGGAAGCTTTTTGCAGGATTAAGCAAGCTCTAATCTCTGCCCCCATCGTGCAACCACCTGATTGGAAACTCCCGTTTGAGTTGATGTGCGATGCGAGTGATTACACAGTGGGGGCTGTTTTGGGGCAAAGAAAGGATAAAAAGCTCCATGTAATTCATTATGCCAGCCGGATGCTAGATGATGCTCAGGTAAATTATGCCACAACTGAAAAAGAATTGTTAGCTATTGTCTTTGCTTTTAATAAATTTAGATCTTACTTGGTAGGTTCACATGTTACTGTTTACACTGACCACTCTGCCATTAAGTATCTATTGAATAAAAAGGAAGCAAAGCCTAGATTAATTAGGTGGATTCTAATATTGCAAGAATTTGACTTGGAAATTAAGGACAAGAAGGGTACCGAGAACTTGGTCGCTGACCACCTATCTAGGTTGACATCTGAAAAAGAACAAACAGATAATATTCCCATCAATGAATCTTTTCCAGATGAACAACTCTTGAATCTTAGTATCCAACGTGTTCCTTGGTATGCTGATTTTGTAAATTTTCTTGCATGTGGTATCTTACCTCCTGATCTTAGCTTTCAGCAAAGGAAAAAGTTTTATGCAGATGTCAAGCATTATTATTGGGATGAACCACTCCTTTTCAAGCAATGTGCAGATGGTATGATTCAGAGATGTGTTTCACAAGATGATGTCCATGCTATCTTGGATCATTGCCATTCTCTTTCCTGTGGAGGACACATGAGCACCTCTAAAACAGCCGCTAAAGTATTGCAAGCTGGGTTCTATTGGCCAAATATTTTAAAGGATGTACGTAAGTATGTTCTAACTTGTGATGCTTGCCAAAGAACAGGTAACATTGGTAAGAGACAAGAAATGCCATTAAATACCATTTTAGAAGTTGAATTGTTTGATGTATGGGGTGTTGATTTTATGGGTCCCTTTCCCTCTTCTTTTAGAAATCAGTTCATATTAGTGGCAGTTGACTATGTGTCAAAATGGGTGGAAGCCATTGCTTCACCCCATTCCGATGCTAAAACTGTTATTAAACTTTTCAATAAAATAATATTTCCAAGGTTTGGGGTCCCAAAATGTGTTATAAGTGATGGAGGGTCTCATTTTATTGAGAAAACTTTTCAGACCCTTCTAAAGAAATATGGAGTTAGACATAAGGTTGCTACACCTTATCACCCACAAACTAGTGGACAAGTTGAGGTATCCAATCGGGAAATTAAAAATATTCTTCAAAAAGTGGTGAATACATCACGTAAGGATTGGTCTATTAAGTTAGATGATTCCTTATGGGCGTATCGAACCGCATATAAAACTCCTATTGGAACCACAGCTTTTAAGCTAGTATATGGGAAGCCCTGTCATTTACCTGTTGAGATAGAATATAAATCTTTTTGGGCTGTTAAAACTCTTAACTTTGATCATAAGGCTACAGGTGAACAAAGATTGTTGGAATTAAATGAGCTTGAAGAACTCCGTCTAGATGCATACGAAAATGCCAGAATTTATAAAGAAAAAACCAAACAATGGCATGATCGTCACATCCAACGGAGAACATTTAATCCAGGTGATATGGTTTTACTGTTTAATTCCAGATTGAAGCTTTTTCCAGGTAAACTGAGATCCCGATGGTCGGGACCATTCAAGGTGACAAAAGTCTTTCCATTCGGAGCTGTCAAACTATGGAGCGAGAAATCTGGTACATTTAGGGTAAATGGACAGAGAGTAAAGCACTATCTGACAGGTCAACCAATACAACAAGCAAGTGACTTGGACTTGTTTGATGCTCCTGATGAGTAAATCCAAATGGTGAGAAGTCTGGCTGAAGACTTAAAACTTAGCACTGATAGGTAGGTAACCCTATAAAAAGTTGTTGTTTCATTTTAAGTTAAAAAAAAAAAACCCAACTATGTCAACTGCTGGTTTGGGGTTACTACAGGTAAGTTTTCTTATACTTTTATCATGCATTTTAACATTGAGGATAATGTCAAATTCTGGTTTGGGGTGGTAGGTAAGAAAACTTAACTGTTTTGTTTACGTTGTGTGATTGTCATTTTATTATGCATGTGTGTTTTCCTTGTTTTGTTTGTAATCTTGTAATTTACCATGATTGCATGATAAATTTACTTTGAACACAAGGCTAAAGTATCTAAGGATCCAAAAATTTTGAATAAAATTTTCAAAATTTGATTGTTTAAATGCCAAATAAATTCTTAAATGAACCTTATGTGATTAAAATTTTCTTTGAAAAGACTTTCCATGGTTAGACTTGAGCCAAAATGGGTTATTTATCAAACAAATTTTCAAAACCCATATTTTCTTGATTGAGTGAATCTCATAGTCATTAATATTCTAGAACTTGTTTTTCAACCGATTCAAAATGGTTTTTGATTATATGTCTTAGGATGATAAAGGCAATATTAGGTCTTATTCTTAAGCCTCAGAATTTTGTATAATTTGACCCCTAGTTGCCCCTTTTGAGCCTAAAAGTGAAAATTTTTCCTTGAAAGCCTTTCATTGACTGATATTCTCTTAATGGTGAAAAAGTTGGAAATTTAGTGGAGCAAAGAAATAAAAAAGGACTTAAGAAAATATGTATTGAATGTAAAGAAAAACAAGAAAAAGAAATAAAAAAATAAAAAAAATCAAAAGGATGATATTGAATGAATTCCAAAAAAGTCCATAAAAATTCAAAAATTTGCTCTGTTAAATTTATGATGATAATTTGAATTATTCATGACTGTTAAAGCCCTTTTGTATTTCATTTTTCTTGAAATTCCTACCTTAACAATACAACCCAAGGCCACGTTACAACCATTGAAAGACCTTTAGACTTTGACATATTTTCTATCTAAACTGTGGAGTTTCTGGTTTATTAATAAGCTTATGGTAATATTTTTTGACTATGATGATTTGAGAGATACACAAACCTTGAAACACTTGAGTGAAAATTGTGAGAAGAGTATCTTAAGTCTTGACATTGAAAATTGATTCACATAAGTAAATTAAAATTGGCATTTGAATAAATCTTTTTCTTTGTTTCGGATTCCTTAGTTTATTAAGCTTAGTGTTTTCTATATTTTATCTTGTGAATATGGTGATTGCTTGAGGACAAGCAATGCTTTGGTTTGGGGTATTTTGATAAGTGCTTTATAACACAATAAAATAGATCTAGTTTGCTTAGGATTTTAATCATTATGTACTGTATTTCCTTTATTTATTGAGATTTTTGCTTTCTTTTCACTCTATTCTACTTGGGTATGTTATTTTGCAGGAATTAAGGTAATAAAGGGTCAAAAACAAGAGAAAAATGACCATAAAATGATAAAGAAACAAGAAGAACAAGCCCAAAGTAGAAAGAACTCTCTTTTTATGCTGAATTCCGACTCAGAATGCTGAAATCTGACTCAGAATGTTAAAATCTGACTCAGAAATGCTGAATTCCGACTCAGAATGTTAAAATCCGACTCAAAATGACCAAATCCGAGTGGGATGACTGAGAAAGGACCAAATCCGAGTGGAATTACTCAGAATGGAGCAAATCCGAGTGGAATACTTCACTGTTGGATTAGAATCTGAGTGGAAAGTTCCCTGTCTTAGACATTCCGAGTGATAAATGGCTGACTCTGTTGGAGGTTCAATGCTGAAAAGGAATAAGTCTCGGTTGGAGGTGATTCCGAGTGGAAGCTGTCCGAATGCAACCATTCCGAGTAAAAAAAGGGGACTGACCTTCAATAAAAAACTGCCCAAAGCTAATTCCGAGTGAAGGGATACTGATTGAAGCAGATCTGACCAGGGAACAAGAACTTTTCTGGGCAAAAAGCTGTTCCGAGTGAGTTGATTCCGAGTAGAAGAAGCCACTGAATGAATGTGTTGAATAAGGAGGAATCCGAGTGGTTTCATTTGGAGAAAATGGCATTCTCAAGCAGAACAAGGCATTTCCGAGTAGTGTCTTAGCAAGCAAGGAAAAATCCGACCGAAAATGAAACACACTCGGGCAGACTCTTAAGTTTCACACTGAGCCCGAGTGAGAAGTCTCCACGGAAGACATCCGAGTGAGTTGGGGCAGAAAGCTGAATTTCCGAGCAAAGCAAGGCTCGGACATGAACAGAACTCTATCAGCCAGATTTCAGTCTTTCAAGTCCAAATTTCTGAGTGAAAGGTATATCCGAGTGAGTTGATTGACGACTGAAGTCAATTCCGAGTGGAAATCAACTTGGACTTCCGAGTGAAGATGTGATTTTATCATTTGAATGAGTAAAGAAAGGTGTCCGAGTGAATTCCTGAGAAATCCGAGCAAGATCTCTCCGAGTGGTTTATTCCAGAGACATAGCCGAGTGAAACAGTGAAAGAAGACTTCCCAATCCTGAGTGAGCCATTTTTTAGTCGGTTCCGAGCCACCTTTTAATCAGTTCCGAGTGAATCACTTTTCACTCGGTTCCGATTCACTCTTCAATCGGTTCCGAAGAAATAAAGCAATCGGAGTTGCTTTGCTCGTCTCCTCAGACACTGTCCGACTTCAAAGTAACTCAACACCGACCGGTTTTCTTCCAAACACCAACCCCTCAACTCGACACCGAGCAAAGATTCACTCGGTCTTCTTTAGAAAATGCACCTTTTTCCAGTCGGTTTTATGCACAAAAGGCATTTTTCCACTCGGATTCTAGAGAGAAGGTGAAAACCGACCCAATTCTTCACAATGCAACACCGTCCAGCACTCAGCAAACCACCCTCCAGCAAGCTTTCACTCAGATATTGGAGAAAAGATGAAAACCGACCCATTTTTCCACTCGAAATTTGCCCAACTGAATAAATCCAAGCACCGAATTATTGGAAATATTAAAATAATGCAATTTTGGACAGTTGGAAGTCACATGCACCGAAAGTTTTCTCCCACTTGACACCATCCAGGCTGTCTCCAAGCTGTGATGGTGGGGCGGCTGAGAAGAAGACAATTGCACCAACTGGCAACGCGTTTCCCAAGTTGACTTCTTCCCTTCCTCCGCCTATAAAAGGGAACACGGACAGCACCACCAAGGCATCAATTCCATCAGCATTAATTCCTCTTCTTTCTTCTCTCTCTTTTGTTTTCCTTTTCTTTCTTTCTCTTCCGTCCTTCTCTTTCTTTCTTTTCATTTTTTTACTTCGTTCCTTTTCCTTTCTTTTTCGTTTTAATTTCCCTTTTTATTTTCTTTTTCTTTATTTTATTTTAAGAGTTGTGAATTGTAAAAGTGAGTTGTTTAAATTTGTAATTGGTGGAGAATACTGCAACAAGGAAATACAGTGGTAAATTATTCTGAACTTTTGGAGAAACCCGTAAGTCTTTATTTTTACCATGTCTTGTATGTTTTATTTTTCCATTATTTATATGAATTTGAATTATTTCATGAGTAGCTAAAATTAACTATCTTGGGATAAAAGGGGTATGATAATATTTTATTTTAATGTTATTTTGACTTGGAATTAAATAAATTTCTGTTTTCCATTTAGTTCAATTATGCTCAATGCTTTTAGTAATTCCTAACAAGAACCTAAATGATAAAACTGTATACTTGCGGGTATATTAGTAAGTTTAGGTAATAAATAGAATCGAGAGTTTTATTTTTACCGGAAAGCTTTGAACTAAACCTAAGATTTTTGAAATGCTTTTTTGTGACCTCGGTAAAACCGTGAAAGTAATCAAAATTCTTTTGAGGAAATAAAAGGGGTTTTCATAAAACGATAATGGGCCTTTCTGAGGATTAAGCAGCGCTTTTCATAGGTTAGGTACATTAATAGGATTCCGAGAGGAACATATTAATTAGCTTTTGAAAAATTCACCTTGGAAAACTTAATTCGATTCTTATTTATGAAAAGTTAAAATTCATTAATATAAAATAGAGTCTTAATCCCCTGAAATCCCAAGATATTCTCAACTCTGATTTTTAAGTGTCAAGTAAATTTTATTTTTATATTTATTCGTATTCTGTGCAACTTTAATTTGTGCTTTATTTTATAAAAATCTTAAAAATCAATTGTGTGGATAATTAAATTTCAATATGCTGGTACTTTGAACACAGTCCCTGTGGAGAACGATAATCTTTTATATTACGCGACATAACCCGTGCGCTTGCGGGCCCTGTCAAGTTTTTGGCGCCGTTGCCGGGGACTGTTGTCCCTCAAATATCGACAATATTGAAATTCAATTAGATCATACTTGTTAATATTTTTATTTTTATTTATTTTTAATTTTGTTTGTAATTTTGTATTTTGTTCTTTATTTTGTGTATCTGTTGTTGTTTTATTTTTGTGATAATTTGTTTTAGTTGTCATTTATTTTATGCGACGAAGTCGTAGTGTCGATCTAAACTTAGGATTTGACCCTGAGATAGAACGTACCCTTAGAGCTTTGAGAAAACAACAAAAACAACAAAAAGAACAAAAAGAAAAACAAATGGCAGACCAACATAGACCCTTAAGAGATTTTGCCGCTCCAAGTACAAATGGAAGAGGATCCAGCATCCTTAGACCCACAGTGGAGGCTAACAATTTTGAATTGAAGCCTTCACTACTCTCAATGGTTCAACAAAACCAATTCGGAGGATTACCCTCCGAAGATCCAAATCTTCACCTTCAAATCTTTCTTGAATACTGTGAAACCCTGAAGATGAACGGAGCTACCAATGATGCCATTCGCTTAAGACTTTTCCCTTTCTCCTTAAGAGATAAAGCGAGAGCGTGGTTATACTCTCTTCCTGAAGGATCCGTCACGACTTGGGAACAATTGTCTAGTGCTTTTATCAATAAATGGTACCCAAGGAACAAGACTGATGTGCTAAGAAAACAAATCATCAATTTTTCATAAAAAGATGATGAATCCTTGTATGAAGCCTGGGAAAGATACAGGGAGATACTGAGAGAATATCCTCACCATGGGATAGAAAGGTGGTTGACAATCCATATTTTCTATAATGGACTAACTTCCACATAAAAGATCTCTTTAGATGCTGCAGCTGGAGGAGCCTTCATGAGTAAAAATGTTGATGAAGCTGAGAACCTGATTAAGGAAATAGCTCAAAACACTCACCAGTGGAACTCTGAAAGAGGATTACCTACTAAAACACCAGGTAAGTATTCTGTTGATGCTCTTTCACTACTTTCTGCCAAAGTTGAAGCATTAACATTAAAACTTGATAAAATAGGGTCAACAGGTGATACTAATATTGTTTGTGAAGTTTGTGGTGTTTCAGGACATGGAGCTACAAATTGCCATTTAGCAATGACCCCTAATCAAGAACAAGAAATGCATCAGGTGGATGCTATTGGAAACTATGGTGGAAATTATCAAGGTAACTACAGACCTCCACAAGGTGCACCTGGCTTCCAAAATAGGCCACCTCAATTCCAAAGTAACTACAAACCTCAACAAGGAACCTATATTCCACAAAAATTAAAGCTAGAATCCTTGATGGAGACATTTGTAGCTACTCAACTTAAACAAAATGATGAATTCTCTGATGCAATAAAAAACTTGGCTTCAAAAGTGGACTCTCTTGCCACTCACAACAAAATACTGGAAAATCAAATTGCCCAACAAGCCTCCTATTCTCAAAGAGCACCGGGAACATTTCCTGGGAAACCAGAGGCTGGACCATTTAACCAAACCATGGCTGTCACTCTTAGGAGTGGTACTCAATACGATGGGCCAGTAGACAAGACTGCAAAGGAGGAAAAGAAAGTAGATGAATCTTTATCTCATCCAGTAATTGAAGAAGAGAAACCGCAAGAAAAGAAGGAGGAGGTTAAGCCATATCAACCTCCCATTCCATTTCCTCAGCGCTTAGCCAAAGCAAAGTTGGACAAACAATTTGGTAAGTTCCTTGATGTTTTAAAGAAATTGTATATTAATATTCCTTTTACAGATGCTTTGCAGCAAATGCCCACATATGCAAAGTTCCTGAAGGACATTCTGTCCAACAAAAGAAGACTGGAGGAAGATGGTACAGTTACACTTACTGAAGAGTGCAGTGCTCTAATTCAAAGAAACTTCCACCCAAGCTCCAAGATCCAGGTAGTTTCTCTATTCCTTGCATGATTGGTGACATGAATATAGATAAAGCATTGTGTGATTTAGGAGCAAGTGTGAGTTTAATGCCATTATCTGTTGCTGAAAAGTTAGGATTGGGTGAACTAAAACCTACTAGGATGTCTTTACAATTGGCTGATAGATCTGTAAAATATCCTGTAGGAATTTTAGAGGATGTTCCTATTAAGATAGGAAAATTTTTTATACCTGCTGACTTTGTTGTGCTTGAAATGGATGAAGATTCTTTGATTCCTATTATTTTAGGCAGACCATTTTTAGCAACTGCAGGTGCTGTGATCGATGTCAAGAATGGTAAGTTGTCTCTAACTGTTGGAGACCAAAAGGTTGATTTCAACTTGAAAAATGTTTTAGAAAAACCTTATAATGATGTTTGCTGTACTGTGGATTTTGTCAAACAAGTGGTAAAGGAAGCAACCCTTCCTAATGACCCACTTGAAACTGTTTTCATGATTGAGCCGACAGAAACATCTGATTGCTCTGAGGCCCCACATGATACTGAGGTCATGTGTGACAAAGTGGTAAGCCCCAATGTGGAATTAAAACCTTTACCAGCTTCATTAAGGTATGAATTTCTTGGTCCTAATTCCACATATCCTGTGATTATCAATGCTGAATTGAATCCATGTGAAACTGAAAAACTTTTAAAACAACTTAGGTTGTATAGAAAGGTAATAGGTTATACAATGGATGATATCAAAGGGATTAGCCCTTCTCTTTGTATGCACAAGATTACTGTAGAAGATGAAAGTAGGCCCACAGTAGAACCACTTAGGAGATTAAATCCTAAAATGCAAGAAGTGGTTAAAAAGGAAATTTTGAAATTGCTTGATGCTGGAGTCATATATCCTGTTGATAGTAGTAAATGGGTAAGTCCTGTCCATGTGGTGCCTAAAAAGGGGGGAATAACTATGATTGAAAATGATAAACATAACTTGATTCCTACTAGGATTGTCTCTGGTTGGCGCATGTGCATTGATTATAGGAAGTTAAATAGCGCCACGAAAAAAGATCATTTTCCCCTCCCTTTTATTGATCAGATGCTTGAAAGACTTGCGAAACACTCTTATTTCTGTTATTTGGATGGGTATTCAGGTTTTCATCAAATTCCCCTTCATCCATCTGATCAAGAAAAGACTACCTTCACTTGCCCTTATGGGACTTATGCTTACAGACGTATGCCTTTTGGTTTATGTAATGCACCTGCGACTTTTCAAAGGTGTATGCAAGCAATTTTTTCTGATCTTATTGAAAATGTGATGGAACTCTTTATGGATGATTTTTCAGTGCATGGTTTGGATTTTGATAATTGTTTAACAAATTTGTTCCAAGTCTTGCAGCGTTGTGAAGAAACCAATTTGGTTCTAAATTGGGGAAAATGCCATTTTATGGTAAGAGAAGGCATAGTTCTTGGACACCTGGTGTCTGAGAGAGGTATAGAAGTTGATAAGGCTAAAGTGGAAGTAATTGAAAAATTACCTCCACCCACAAATGTGAAAGGTATTCGGAGTTTTCTTGGACATGTAGGGTTTTACCGTAGGTTCATTAAAGATTTCTCCAAGATCACAAAGCCTCTTACAACTCTTCTGGGTAAGGATGTGCCTTTCAATTTTGATTCATCTTGTATGGAAGCTTTTTGCAGGATTAAGCAAGCTCTAATCTCTGCCCCCATCGTGCAACCACCTGATTGGAAACTCCCGTTTGAGTTGATGTGCGATGCGAGTGATTACACAGTGGGGGCTGTTTTGGGGCAAAGAAAGGATAAAAAGCTCCATGTAATTCATTATGCCAGCCGAACGCTAGATGATGCTCAGGTAAATTATGCCACAACTGAAAAAGAACTGTTAGCTATTGTCTTTGCTTTTGATAAATTTAGATCTTACTTGGTAGGTTCACATGTTACTATTTACACTGACCACTCTGCCATTAAGTATCTATTGAATAAAAAGGAAGCAAAGCCTAGATTAATTAGGTGGATTCTAATATTGCAAAAATTTGACTTGGAAATTAAGGACAAGAAGGGTACCGAGAACTTGGTCGTTGACCACCTATCTAGGTTGACATCTGAAAAAGAACAAACAGATAATATTCCCATCAATGAATCTTTTCTAGATGAACAACTCTTGAATCTTAGTATCCAACGTGTTCCTTGGTATGCTGATTTTGTAAATTTTCTTGCATGTGGTATCTTACCTCCTGATCTTAGCTTTCAGCAAAGGAAAAAGTTTTATGCAGATGTCAAGCATTATTATTGGGATGAACCACTCCTTTTCAAGCAATGTGCAGATGGTATGATTCAGAGATGTGTTTCACAAGATGATGTCCATGCTATCTTGGATCATTGCCATTCTCTTTCCTGTAGAGGACACATGAGCACCTCTAAAATAGCCGCTAAAGTATTGCAAGCTGGGTTCTATTGGCCAAATATTTTAAAGGATGTACGTAAGTATGTTCTAACTTGTGATGCTTGCCAAAGAACAGGTAACATTGGTAAGAGACAAGAAATGCCATTAAATACCATTTTAGAAGTTGAATTGTTTGATGTATGGGGTGTTGATTTTATGGGTCCCTTTCCCTCTTCTTTTGGAAATCAGTTCATATTAGTGGCAGTTGACTATGTGTCAAAATGGGTGGAAGCCATTGCTTCACCCCATTCCGATGCTAAAACTGTTATTAAACTTTTTAAGAAAATAATATTTCCAAGGTTTGGGGTCCCAAAATGTGTTATAAGTGATGGAGGGTCTCATTTTATTGAGAAAACTTTTCAGACCCTTCTAAAGAAATATGGAGTTAGACATAAGGTTGCTACACCTTATCACCCACAAACTAGTGGACAAGTTGAGGTATCCAATCGGGAAATTAAAAATATTCTTCAAAAAGTGGTGAATACATCACGTAAGGATTGGTCTATTAAGTTAGATGATTCCTTATGGGCGTATCGAACCGCATATAAAACTCCCATTGGAACCACACCTTTTAAGCTAGTATATGGGAAGCCCTGTCATTTACCTGTTGAGCTAGAATATAAATCTTTTTGGGCTGTTAAAACTCTTAACTTTGATCATAAGGCTGCAGGTGAACAAAGATTGTTGGAATTAAATGAGCTTGAAGAACTCCGTCTAGATGCATACGAAAATGCCAGAATTTATAAAGAAAAAACCAAACAATGGCATGATCGTCACATCCAACGGAGAACATTTAATCCAGGTGATATGGTTTTACTGTTTAATTTCAGATTGAAGCTTTTTCTAGGTAAACTGAGATCCCGATGGTCGGGACCATTCAAGGTGACAAAAGTCTTTCCCTTCGGAGCTGTCGAACTATGGAGCGAGAAATCTGGTACATTTAGGGTAAATGGACAGAGAGTAAAGCACTATCTGACAGGTCAACCAATACAACAAGCAAGTGACTTGGACTTGTTTGATGCTCCTGATGAGTAAATCCAAATGGTGAGAAGTCTGGCTGAAGACTTAAAACTCAGCACTGATAGGGAGGTAACCCTATAAAAAGTTGTTGTTTCATTTTAAGTTAAAAAAAAACCCAACTATGTCAACTGCTGGTTTGGGGTTACTACAGGTAAGTTTTCTTATACTTTTATCATCCATTTTAACATTGAGGACAATGTCAAATTCTGGTTTGGGGTGGTAGGTAAGAAAACTTAACTGTTTTGTTTACGTTGTGTGATTGTCATTTTATTATGCATGTGTGTTTTCCTTGTTTTGTTTGTAATCTTGTAATTTACCATGATTGCATGATAAATTTACTTTGAACACAAGGCTAAAGTATCTAAGGATCCCAAAATTTTGAATAAAATTTTCAAAATTTGATTGTTTAAATGCCAAATAAATGCTTAAATGAACCTTATGTGATTAAAATTTTCTTTGAAAAGACTTTCCATGGTTAGACTTGAGCCAAAATGGGTTATTTATCAAACAAATTTTCAAAACCCATATTTTCTTGATTGAGTGAATCTCATAGTCATTAATATTCTAGAACTTGTTTTTCAACCGATTCAAAATGGTTTTTGATTATATGTCTTAGGATGATAAAGGCACAATTAGGTCTTATTCTTAAGCCTCAGAATTTTATATAATTTGACCCCTAGTTGCCCCTTTTGAGCCTAAAAGCGAAAATTTTTCCTTGAAAGCCTTTCATTGACTGATATTCTCTTAATGGTGAAAAAGTTGGAAATTTAGTGGAGCAAAGAAATAAAAAAGGACTTAAGTAAAATATGTATTGAATGTAAAGAAAAACAAGAAAAAGAAATAAAAAAATAAAAAAAATCAAAAGGATGATATTGAATGAATTCAAAAAAAGTCCATAAAAATTCAAAAATTTGCTCTGTTAAATTTATGATGATAATTTGAATCATTCATGACTGTTAAAGCCCTTTTGTATTCCATTTTTCTTGAAATTCCTACCTTAACAATACAACCCAAGGCCACGTTACAACCTTTGAAAGACCTTTAGACTTTGACATATTTTCTATCTAAACTGTGGAGTTTCTGGTTTATTAACAAGCTTATGGTAATATTTTTTTAACTATGATGATTTGAGAGATACACAAACCTTGAAACACTTGAGTGAAAATTGTGAGAAGAGTATCTTAAGTCTTGACATTGAAAATTGATTCACATAAGTAAATTAAAATTGGCATTTGAATAAATCTTTTTCTTTGTTTCGGATTCCTTAGTTTATTAAGCTTAGTGTTTTCTGTATTTTATCTTGTGAATATGGTGATTGCTTGAGGACAAGCAATGCTTTGGTTTGGGGTATTTTGATAAGTGCTTTATAACACAATAAAATAGATCTAGTTTGCTTAGGATTTTAATCATTATGCACTGTATTTCCTTTATTTATTAAGTTTTTTGCTTTCTTTTCACCCTATTCTATTTGGGTATGCTATTTTGCAGGAATTAAGGTGAAAAAGGGTCAAAAACAAGAGAAAAACGACCATAAAATGATAAAGAAACAAGAAGAACAAGCCCAAAGTAGAAAGAACTCTCTTTTTATGCTGAATTCCGACTCAGAATGCTGAAATCCGACTCAGAATGTTAAAATCCGACTCAGAAATGCTGAATTCTGACTCAGAATGTTAAAATCTGACTCAAAATGACCAAATCCGAGTAGGATGACTGAGAAAGGACCAAATCCGAGTGGAATTACTCAGAATGGAGCAAATCCGAGTGGAATACTTCACTGTTGGATTAGAATCCGAGTGGAAAGTTCCCTGTCTTAGACATTCCGAGTGATAAATGGCTGACTCTGTTGGAGGTTCAATGCTGAAAAGGAATAAGTCTCGGTTGGAGGTGATTCCGAGTGAAAGCTGTCCGAATGCAACCATTCCGAGTGAAAAAAGGGGACTGACCTTTAATAAAAACTGCCCAAAGCTAATTCCGAGTGAAGGGATGCTGACTGAAGCAGATCTGACCAGGGAACAAGAACTTTTCTGGGCAAAAAGCTGTTCCGAGTGAGTTGATTCCGAGTAGAAGAAGCCACTGAATGAATGTGTTGAATAAGGAGGAATCCGAGTGGTTTCATTCGGAGAAAATGGCATTCTCAAGCGGAACAAGGCATTTCCGAGTAGTGTCTTAGCAAGCAAGGAAAAATCCGACCAGAAATGAAACACACTCGGGCAGACTCTCAAGTTTCACACTGAGCCCGAGTGAGAAGTCTCCAAGGAAGACATCCGAGTGAGTTGGGGCAGAAAGCTGAATTTCCGAGCAAAGCAAGGCTAGGACATGAACAGAATTCTATCAGCCAGATTCCAGTCTTTCAAGTCTAAATTTCTGAGTGAAAGGTATATCTGAGTGAGTTGATTGACGACTGAAGTCAATTCCGAGTGGAAATCAACTCGGACTTCCGAGTGAAGATGTGATTTTATCATTTGAATGAGTAAAGGAAGGTGTCCGAGTGAATTCCTGAGAAATCCGAGCAAGATCTCTCCGAGTGGTTTATTCCAGAGACATAGCCGAGTGAAACAGTGACAGAAGACTTCCCAATCCTGAGTGAGCCACTTTCCAGTCGGTTCCGAGCCACCTTTTAATCAGTTCCGAGTGAATCACTTTTCACTCGGTTCTAATTCACTCTTCAATCGGTTCTGAAGAAATAGAGCAATCGGAGTTGCTTTGCTCGTCTCCTTAGACACTGTCCGACTTCAAAGTAACTCAACACCGACCGGTTTTCTTCCAAACACCGACCCTCAACTCAATACCGACCGGTTTTCTTCCAAACACCAACCCCTCAACTCGACACCGAGAAAAGATTCACTCAGTCTTCTTTAGAAAATGCACCTTTTTCCAGTCGGTTTTGTGCACAAAAGGCATTTTTCCACTCGGATTCTAGAGAGAAGGTGAAAACCGACCCAATTCTTCACAATGCAACACCGTCCAGCACTCAGCAAACCACCCTCCAGCAAGCTTTCACTCGGATATTGGAGAAAAGATGAAAACCGACCCATTTTTCCACTCGGAATTTGCTCAGCTGAATAAATCCAAGCACCGAATTATTGGAAATATTAAAATAATGCAATTTGGGACAGTTGGAAGTCACATGCACCGAAAGTTTTCTCCCACTTGACACCATCCAGGCTGTCTCCAAGCTGTGATGGTGGGGCGGCTGAGAAGAAGACAATTGCACCAACTGGCAACGCGTTTTCCAAGCTGACTTCTTCCCTTCCTTTACCTATAAAAGGGAACACGGACAGCACCACCAAGGCATCAATTCCATCAGCATTAATTCCTCTTCTTTCTTCTCTCTCTTTTGTTTTCCTTTTCTTTCTTTCTCTTCCGTCCTTCTCTTTCTTTCTTTTCATTTTTTTTACTTCGTTCCTTTTCCTTTCTTTTTCGTTTTAATTTCTCTTTTTATTTTCTTTTTCTTTATTTTATTTTAAGAGTTGTGAATTGTAAAAGTGAGTTGTTTAAATTTGTAATTGGTGGAGAATACTGCAACAAGGAAATACAGTGGTAAATTATTCTGAGCTTTTGGAGAAACCCGTAAGTCTTTATTTTTACCATGTCTTGTATGTTTTATTTTTCCATTATTTATATGAATTTGAATTATTTCATGAGTAGCTAAAATTAACTATCTTGGGATAAAAGGGGTATGATAATATTTTATTTTAATGTTATTTTGACTTGGAATTAAATAAATTTCTGTTTTCCATTTAGTTCAATTATGGTCAATGCTTTTAGTAATTCCTAACAAGAACCTAAATGATAAAACTGTATACTTGCGGGTATATTAGTAAGTTTAGGTAATAAATAGAATCGAGAGATTTATTTTTACCGGAAAGCTTTGAACTAAACCTAAGATTTTTGAAATGCTTTTTTGTGACCTCGGTAAAACCGTGAAAGTAATCAAAATTCTTTTGAGGAAATAAAAGGGGTTTTCATAAAACGATAATGGGCCTTTCTGAGGATTAAGCAGCGCTTTTCATAGGTTAGGTACATTAATAGGATTCCGAGAGGAACATATTAATTAGCTTTTGAAAAATTTACCTTGGAAAACTTAATTCGATTCTTATTTATGAAAAGTTAAAATTCATTAACATAAAATAGAGTCTTAATCCCCTAAAATCCCAAGATATTCTCAACTCTGATTTTTAAGTGTCAAGTAAATTTTATTTTTATATTTATTCGTATTCTGTGCAACTTTAATTTGTGCTTTATTTTATAAAAATCTTAAAAATCAATTGTGTGGATAATTAAATTTCAATATGCTGGTACTTTGAACACAGTCCCTGTGGAGAACGATAATCTTTTATATTACGCGACATAACCCGTGCGCTTGCGGGCCCTGTCAAGTTTTTGGCGCCGTTGCCGGGGACTGTTGTCCCTCAAATATCGGCAATATTGAAATTCAATTAGATCATACTTGTTAATATTTTTATTTTTATTTATTTTTAATTTTGTTTGTAATTTTGTATTTTGTTCTTTATTTTGTGTATCTGTTGTTGTTTTATTTTTGTGATAATTTGTTTTAGTTGTCATTTATTTTATGCGATGAAGCCGTAGTGTCGATCTAAACTTAGGATTTGACCCTGAGATAGAACGTACCCTTAGAGCTTTGAGAAAACAACAAAAACAACAAAAAGAACAAAAAGAAAAACAAATGGTAGACCAACATAGACCCTTAAGAGATTTTGCCGCTCCAAGTACAAATGGAAGAGGATCCAGCATCCTTAGACCCACAGTGGAGGCTAACAATTTTGAATTGAAGCCTTCACTACTCTCAATGGTTCAACAAAACCAATTCGGAGGATTACCCTCCGAAGATCCAAATCTTCACCTTCAAATCTTTCTTGAATACTGTGACACCCTGAAGATGAACGGAGCTACCAATGATGCCATTCGCTTAAGACTTTTCCCTTTCTCCTTAAGAGATAAAGCGAGAGCGTGGTTATACTCTCTTCCTGAAGGATCCATCACAACTTGGGAACAATTGTCTAGTGCTTTTATCAATAAATGGTACCCAAGGAACAAGACTGATGTGCTAAGAAAATAAATCATCAATTTTTCATAAAAAGATGATGAGTCCTTGTATGAAGCCTGGGAAAGATACAGGGAGATGCTGAGAGAATATCCTCACCATGGGATAGAAAGGTGGTTGACAATCCATATTTTCTATAATGGACTAACTTCCACACAAAAGATCTCTTTAGATGCTGCAGCTGGAGGAGCCTTCATGAGTAAAAATGTTGATGAAGCTGAGAACCTGATTGAGGAAATAGCTCAAAACACTCACCAGTGGAACTCTGAAAGAGGATTACCTGCTAAAACACCAGGTAAGTATTCTGTTGATGCTCTTTCACTACTTTCTGCCAAAGTTGAAGCATTAACATTAAAACTTGATAAAATAGGGTCAACAGGTGCTACTAATATTGTTTGTGAAGTTTATGGTGTTTCAGGACATGGAGCTACAAATTGCCATTTAGCAATGACCCCTAATCAAGAACAAGAAATGCATCAGGTGGATGCTATTGGAAACTATGGTGGAAATTATCAAGGTAACTACAGACCTCCACAAGGTCCACCTGGCTTCCAAAATAGGCCACCTCAATTCCAAAGTAACTACAAACCTCAACAAGGAACCTATATTCCACAAAAATCAAAGCTAGAATCCTTGATGGAGACATTTGTAGCTACTCAACTTAAACAACATGATGAATTCTCTGATGCAATAAAAAACTTGGCTTCAAAAGTGGACTCTCTTGCCACTCACAACAAAATACTGGAAAATCAAATTGCCCAACAAGCCTCCTATTCTCAAAGAGCACCGGGAACATTTCCTGGGAAACCAGAGGCTGGACCATTTAACCAAACCATGGCTGTCACTCTTAGGAGTGGTACTCAATACGATGGGCCAGTAGAAAAGACTGCAAAGGAGGAAAAGAAAGTAGATGAATCTTTATCTCATCCAGTAATTGAAGAAGAGAAACCGCAAGAAAAGAAGGAGGAGGTTAAGCCATATCAACCTCCCATTCCATTTCCTCAGCGCTTAGCCAAAGCAAAGTTGGACAAATAATTTGGTAAGTTCCTTGATGTTTTAAAGAAATTATATATTAATATTCCTTTTACAGATGCTTTGCAGCAAATGCCCACATATGCAAAGTTCCTGAAGGACATTCTGTCCAACAAAAGAAGACTAGAGGAAGATGGTACAGTTACACTTACTGAAGAGTGCAGTGCTCTAATTCAAAAGAAACTTCCACCCAAGCTCCAAGATCCAGGTAGTTTCTCTATTCCTTGCATGATTGGTGACATGAATATAGATAAAGCATTGTGTGATTTAGGAGCAAGTGTGAGTTTAATGCCATTATCTGTTGCTGAAAAGTTAGGATTGGGTGAACTAAAACCTACTAGGATGTCTTTACAATTGGCTGATAGATCTGTAAAATATCCTGTAGGAATTTTAGAGGATGTTCCTATTAAGATAGGAAAATTTTTTATACCTGCTGACTTTGTTGTGCTTGAAATGGATGAAGATTCTTTGATTCCTATTATTTTAGGCAGACCATTTTTAGCAACTGCAGGTGCTGTGATCGATGTCAAGAATGGTAAGTTGTCTCTAACTGTTGGAGACCAAAAGGTTGATTTCAACTTGAAAAATATTTTAGAAAAACCTTATAATGATGTTTGCTGTACTGTGGATTTTGTCGAACAAGTGGTAAAGGAAGCAACCCTTCCTAATGACTCACTTGAAACTGTTTTCATGATTGAGCCGACAGAAACATCTGATTGCTCTGAGGCCCCACATGATACTGAGGTCATGTGTGACAAAGTGGTAAGCCCCAATATGGAATTAAAACATTTACCAGCTTCATTAAGGTATGAATTTCTTGGTCCTAATTCCACATATCCTGTGATTATCAATGCTGAATTGAATCCATGTGAAAGTGAAAAACTTTTAAAACAAAGGTTGTATAGAAAGGTAATAGGTTATACAATGGATGATATCAAAGGGATTAGCCCTTCTCTTTGTATGCACAGGATTACTGTAGAAGATGAAAGTAGGCCCACAGTAGAACCACTTAGGAGATTAAATCCTAAAATGCAAGAAGTGGTTAAAAAGGAAATTTTGAAATTGCTTGATGCTGGAGTCATATATCCTGTTGATAGTAGTAAATGGGTAAGTCCTGTCCATATGGTGCCTAAAAAGGGGGGAATAACTGTGATTGAAAATGATAAACATAACTTGATTCCTACTAGGATTGTCTCTGGTTGGTGCATGTGCATTGATTATAGGAAGTTAAATAGCGCCACGAAAAAAGATCATTTTCCCCTCCCTTTTATTGATCAGATGCTTGAAAGACTTGCGAAACACTCTTATTTCTGTTATTTGGATGGGTATTCAGGTTTTCATCAAATTCCCATTCATCCATCTGATCAAGAAAAGACTACCTTCACTTGCCCTTATGGGACTTATGCTTACAGACGTATGCCTTTTGGTTTATGTAATGCACCTGCGACTTTTCAAAGGTGTATGCAAGCAATTTTTTCTGATCTTATTGAAAATGTGATGGAAGTCTTTATGGATGATTTTTCAGTGCATGGTTTGGATTTTGATAATTGTTTAACAAATT
Source organism: Clitoria ternatea (assembly GCA_037962975.1). Classification (NCBI taxonomy): domain Eukaryota; kingdom Viridiplantae; phylum Streptophyta; class Magnoliopsida; order Fabales; family Fabaceae; genus Clitoria; species Clitoria ternatea. Next base: position 56,646,350 of record CM075671.1, read on the forward strand.
TGTGCCAAGTCTTGCAGCGTTGTGAAGAAACCAATTTGGTTCTAAATTGGGGAAAATGCCATTTTATGGTAAGAGAAGGCATAGTTCTTGGACACCTGGTGTCTGAGAGAGGTATAGAAGTTGATAAGGCTAAAGTGGAAGTAATTGAAAAATTACCTCCACCCACAAATGTGAAAGGTATTCGGAGTTTTCTTGGACATGTAGGGTTTTACCGTAGGTTCATTAAAGATTTCTCCAAGATCACAAAGCCTCTTACAACTCTTCTGGGTAAGGATGTGCCTTTCAATTTTGATTCATCTTGTATGGAAGCTTTTTGCAGGATTAAGCAAGCTCTAATCTCTGCCCCCATCGTGTAACCACCTGATTGGAAACTCCCGTTTGAGTTGATGTACGATGCGAGTGATTACACAGTGGGGGCTGTTTTGGGGCAAAGAAAGGATAAAAAGCTCCATGTAATTCATTATGCCAGCCAAACGCTAGATGATGCTCAGGTAAATTATGCCACAACTGAAAAAGAACTGTTAGCTATTGTCTTTGCTTTTGATAAATTTAGATCTTACTTGGTAGGTTCACATGTTACTATTTACACTGACCACTCTGCCATTAAGTATCTATTGAATAAAAAGGAAACAAAGCCTAGATTAATTAGGTGGATTCTAATATTGTAAGAATTTGACTAGGAAATTAAGGACAAGAAGGGTACCGAGAACTTGGTCGCTGACCACCTATCTAGGTTGACATCTGAAAAAGAACAAACAGATAATATTCCCATCAATGAATCTTTTCTAGATGAACAACTCTTGAATCTTAGTATCCAACGTGTTCCTTGGTATGCTGATTTTGTAAATTTTCTTGCATGTGGTATCTTACCTCCTGATCTTAGCTTTCAGCAAAGGAAAAAGTTTTATGCAGATGTCAAGCATTATTATTGGGATGAACCACTCCTTTTCAAGCAATGTTCAGATGGTATGATTCAGAGATGTGTTTCACAAGATGATGTCCATGCTATCTTGGATCATTGCCATTCTCTTTCCTGTGGAGGACACATGAGCACCTCTAAAACAGCCGCTAAAGTATTGCAAGCTGGGTTCTATTGGCCAAATATTTTAAAGGATGTATGTAAGTATGTTCTAACTTGTGATGCTTGCCAAAGAACAGGTAACATTGGTAAGAGACAAGAAATGCCATTAAATACCATTTTAGAAGTTGAATTGTTTGATGTATGGGGTGTTGATTTTATGGGTCCCTTTCCCTCTTCTTTTGGAAATCAGTTCATATTAGTGGCAGTTGACTATGTGTCAAAATGGGTGGAAGCCATTGCTTCACCCCATTCCGATGCTAAAACTGTTATTAAACTTTTCAAGAAAATAATATTTCCAAGGTTTGGGGTCCCAAAATGTGTTATAAGTGATGGAGGGTCTCATTTTATTGAGAAAACTTTTCAAACCCTTCTAAAGAAATATGGAGTTAGACATAAGGTTGCTACACCTTATCACCCACAAACTAGTGGAGAAGTTGAGGTATCCAATCGGGAAATTAAAAATATTCTTCAAAAAGTGGTGAATACATCACGTAAGGATTGGTCTATTAAGTTAGATGATTCCTTATGGGCGTATCGAACCACATATAAAACTCCCATTGGAACCACACCTTTTAAGCTAGTATATGTGAAGCCCTGTCATTTACCTGTTGAGCTAGAATATAAATCTTTTTGGGCTGTTAAAACTCTTAACTTTGATCATAAGGCTGTAGGTGAACAAAGATTGCTAGAATTAAATGAGCTTGAAGAACTCCGTCTAGATGCATACGAAAATGCCAGAATTTATAAAGAAAAAACCAAACAATGGCATGATCGTCACATCCAACGGAGAACATTTAATCCAGGTGATATGGTTTTACTGTTTAATTCCAGATTGAAGCTTTTTCTAGGTAAACTGAGCTCCCGATGGTCGGGACCATTCAAGGTGACAAAAGTCTTTCCCTTCGGAGCTGTCGAACTATGGAGCGAGAAATCTGGTACATTTAGGGTAAATGGACAGAGAGTAAAGCACTATCTGACAGGTCAACCAATACAACAAGCAAGTGACTTGGACTTGTTTGATGCTCCTGATGAGTAAATCCAAATGGTGAGAAGTCTGGCTGAAGACTTAAAACTCAGCACTGATAGGGAGGTAACCCTATAAAAAGTTGTTGTTTCATTTTAAGTTAAAAAAAAACCCAACTATGTCAACTGCTGGTTTGGGGTTACTACAGGTAAGTTTTCTTATACTTTTATCATCCATTTTAACATTGAGGACAATGTCAAATTCTGGTTTGGGGTGGTAGGTAAGAAAACTTAACTGTTTTGTTTACGTTGTGTGATTGTCATTTTATTATGCATGTGTGTTTTCCTTGTTTTGTTTGTAATCTTGTAATTTACCATGATTGCATGATAAATTTACTTTGAACACAAGGCTAAAGTATCTAAGGATCCCAAAATTTTGAATAAAATTTTCAAAATTTGATTGTTTAAATGCCAAATAAATGCTTAAATGAACCTTATGTGATTAAAATTTTCTTTGAAAAGACTTTCCATGGTTAGACTTGAGCCAAAATGGGTTATTTATCAAACAAATTTTCAAAACCCATATTTTCTTGATTGAGTGAATCTCATAGTCATTAATATTCTAGAACTTGTTTTTCAACCGATTCAAAATGGTTTTTGATTATATGTCTTAGGATGATAAAGGCACAATTAGGTCTTATTCTTAAGCCTCAGAATTTTATATAATTTGACCCCTAGTTGCCCCTTTTGAGCCTAAAAGCGAAAATTTTTCCTTGAAAGCCTTTCATTGACTGATATTCTCTTAATGGTGAAAAAGTTGGAAATTTAGTGGAGCAAAGAAATAAAAAAGGACTTAAGTAAAATATGTATTGAATGTAAAGAAAAACAAGAAAAAGAAATAAAAAAATAAAAAAAAATCAAAAGGATGATATTGAATGAATTCAAAAAAAGTCCATAAAAATTCAAAAATTTGCTCTGTTAAATTTATGATGATAATTTGAATCATTCATGACTGTTAAAGCCCTTTTGTATTCCATTTTTCTTGAAATTCCTACCTTAACAATACAACCCAAGGCCACGTTACAACCTTTGAAAGACCTTTAGACTTTGACATATTTTCTATCTAAACTGTGGAGTTTCTGGTTTATTAACAAGCTTATGGTAATATTTTTTTAACTATGATGATTTGAGAGATACACAAACCTTGAAACACTTGAGTGAAAATTGTGAGAAGAGTATCTTAAGTCTTGACATTGAAAATTGATTCACATAAGTAAATTAAAATTGGCATTTGAATAAATCTTTTTCTTTGTTTCGGATTCCTTAGTTTATTAAGCTTAGTGTTTTCTGTATTTTATCTTGTGAATATGGTGATTGCTTGAGGACAAGCAATGCTTTGGTTTGGGGTATTTTGATAAGTGCTTTATAACACAATAAAATAGATCTAGTTTGCTTAGGATTTTAATCATTATGCACTGTATTTCCTTTATTTATTAAGTTTTTTGCTTTCTTTTCACCCTATTCTATTTGGGTATGCTATTTTGCAGGAATTAAGGTGAAAAAGGGTCAAAAACAAGAGAAAAACGACCATAAAATGATAAAGAAACAAGAAGAACAAGCCCAAAGTAGAAAGAACTCTCTTTTTATGCTGAATTCCGACTCAGAATGCTGAAATCCGACTCAGAATGTTAAAATCCGACTCAGAAATGCTGAATTCTGACTCAGAATGTTAAAATCTGACTCAAAATGACCAAATCCGAGTAGGATGACTGAGAAAGGACCAAATCCGAGTGGAATTACTCAGAATGGAGCAAATCCGAGTGGAATACTTCACTGTTGGATTAGAATCCGAGTGGAAAGTTCCCTGTCTTAGACATTCCGAGTGATAAATGGCTGACTCTGTTGGAGGTTCAATGCTGAAAAGGAATAAGTCTCGGTTGGAGGTGATTCCGAGTGAAAGCTGTCCGAATGCAACCATTCCGAGTGAAAAAAGGGGACTGACCTTTAATAAAAACTGCCCAAAGCTAATTCCGAGTGAAGGGATGCTGACTGAAGCAGATCTGACCAGGGAACAAGAACTTTTCTGGGCAAAAAGCTGTTCCGAGTGAGTTGATTCCGAGTAGAAGAAGCCACTGAATGAATGTGTTGAATAAGGAGGAATCCGAGTGGTTTCATTCGGAGAAAATGGCATTCTCAAGCGGAACAAGGCATTTCCGAGTACTGTCTTAGCAAGCAAGGAAAAATCCGACCAGAAATGAAACACACTCGGGCAGACTCTCAAGTTTCACACTGAGCCCGAGTGAGAAGTCTCCAAGGAAGACATCCGAGTGAGTTGGGGCAGAAAGCTGAATTTTCGAGCAAAGCAAGGCTAGGACATGAACAGAATTCTATCAGCCAGATTCCAGTCTTTCAAGTCTAAATTTCTGAGTGAAAGGTATATCCGAGTGAGTTGATTGACGACTGAAGTCAATTCCGAGTGGAAATCAACTCGGACTTCCGAGTGAAGATGTGATTTTATCATTTGAATGAGTAAAAGAAGGTGTCCGAGTGAATTCCTGAGAAATCCGAGCAAGATCTCTCCGAGTGGTTTATTCCAGAGACATAGCCGAGTGAAACAGTGACAGAAGACTTCCCAATCCTGAGTGAGCCACTTTCCAGTCGGTTCCGAGCCACCTTTTAATCAGTTCCGAGTGAATCACTTTTCACTCGGTTCTAATTCACTCTTCAATCGGTTCCGAAGAAATAGAGCAATCGGAGTTGCTTTGCTCGTCTCCTTAGACACTGTCCGACTTCAAAGTAACTCAACACCGACCGGTTTTCTTCCAAACACCGACCCTCAACTCAATACCGACCGGTTTTCTTCCAAACACCAACCCCTCAACTCGACACCGAGAAAAGATTCACTCAGTCTTCTTTAGAAAATGCACCTTTTTCCAGTCGGTTTTGTGCACAAAAGGCATTTTTCCACTCGGATTCTAGAGAGAAGGTGAAAACCGACCCAATTCTTCACAATGCAACACCGTCCAGCACTCAGCAAACCACCCTCCAGCAAGCTTTCACTCGGATATTGGAGAAAAGATGAAAACCGACCCATTTTTCCACTCGGAATTTGCTCAGCTGAATAAATCCAAGCACCGAATTATTGGAAATATTAAAATAATGCAATTTGGGACAGTTGGAAGTCACATGCACCGAAAGTTTTCTCCCACTTGACACCATCCAGGCTGTCTCCAAGCTGTGATGGTGGGGCGGCTGAGAAGAAGACAATTGCACCAACTGGCAACGCGTTTTCCAAGCTGACTTCTTCCCTTCCTTTACCTATAAAAGGGAACACGGACAGCACCACCAAGGCATCAATTCCATCAGCATTAATTCCTCTTCTTTCTTCTCTCTCTTTTGTTTTCCTTTTCTTTCTTTCTCTTCCGTCCTTCTCTTTCTTTCTTTTCATTTTTTTTACTTCGTTCCTTTTCCTTTCTTTTTCGTTTTAATTTCTCTTTTTATTTTCTTTTTCTTTATTTTATTTTAAGAGTTATGAATTGTAAAAGTGAGTTGTTTAAATTTGTAATTGGTGGAGAATACTGCAACAAGGAAATACAGTGGTAAATTATTCTGAGCTTTTGGAGAAACCCGTAAGTCTTTATTTTTACCATGTCTTGTATGTTTTATTTTTCCATTATTTATATGAATTTGAATTATTTCATGAGTAGCTAAAATTAACTATCTTGGGATAAAAGGGGTATGATAATATTTTATTTTAATGTTATTTTGACTTGGAATTAAATAAATTTCTGTTTTCCATTTAGTTCAATTATGCTCAATGCTTTTAGTAATTCCTAACAAGAACCTAAATGATAAAACTGTATACTTTCGGGTATATTAGTAAGTTTAGGTAATAAATAGAATCGAGAGATTTATTTTTACCGGAAAGCTTTGAACTAAACCTAAGATTTTTGAAATGCTTTTTTGTGACCTCGGTAAAACCGTGAAAGTAATCAAAATTCTTTTGAGGAAATAAAAGGGGGTTTCATAAAACGATAATGGGCCTTTCTGAGGATTAAGCAGCGCTTTCCATAGGTTAGGTACATTAATAGGATTCCGAGAGGAACATATTAATTAGCTTTTGGAAAATTCACCTTGGAAAACTTAATTCGATTCTTATTTATGAAAAGTTAAAATTCATTAACATAAAATAGAGTCTTAATCCCCCGAAATCCCAAGATATTCTCAACTCTGATTTTTAAGTGTCAAGTAAATTTTATTTTTATATTTATTCATATTTTGTGCAACTTTAATTTGTGCTTTATTTTATAAAAATCTTAAAAATCAATTGTGTGGATAATTAAATTTCAATATGCTGGTACTTTGAACACAGTCCCTGTGGAGAACGATAATCTTTTATATTACGCGACATAACCCGTGCGCTTGCGGGCCCTGTCAACTTCCCAAGAGGTCATCGGGACTGGTACGCTGTAATCAAGGCAAAGTCCCGAAGTCAGATCACTGATAATGTCTCCGATGAGGTTGAAGATGCCTATCAACTTGCACCGAACGACCTCAACGATAGTCATCTGTTGTTCAACATTGATCCAGTGATAATGGATGGGACACTCACCATGACGGGGGGTGAACACATTGATAAAGACCTTGTCTCCTGATCAAAATGGTCTAGGGCTGATTTGGATACTAATGAACTTGTTGAAACAGATAGCCATAGTGACACTAAAACTAAGGGGGAATTTTAAACTGAAACAGACACAGAGTATGTAGTTGTTAAACATATTACATATCTTTAATATCCTATCATTCTAACATTTGTTTTTATGGTTTTATTCATAGATGACAGGACGTCGACTACCATTTAGTTGGGGTGGTGGCTCGAGGATCCCAGCATCCCGTCTGGGGACTCCACCACCACAGCAGGGCACCACTCCATCACCCCAACAGCCCACTCTTTCACCACCACAGCACACTACTCCTTCACCACCACAGCAGACCACCCCATACCAGACCACTCCACTTGGTGGCTTGGAAGACCCTAGCCTCGAGGAGACCCCACCTCCAAAATCCCCCTTACCCATGCTGTTCCCAGTGCCATCCGGAGATGAGTAAGTATACAATAATTCGATTTAACTTTCTTAGTCAGTGGCTATTTATTTAGACTTCTATATGTAAAACTCATATAGTTATAGGTTACTTGTATGGTAGTTTATTGTATGTTAGTTTATTTAGTACTTGTATACATTGAATTGAACTAGGAAATCTTCTGTTTGTTATAGGGCAATTATTCAAACTTGGAAATGTTACAATTACAGGGGAGACTCTGCTGAAATTTTGGTAGCCTCCTCGTATGTTTCCTATAATACTATTTATTTATAATTATTGGCTTCAAAATTTTAGTTTTGTTGATAGTAGTCGCACTACTAAAGCGATTACTAAGGTGTTGAATGCCCAGTGGGATGGTCCATACATCTCATGGACAGATGCTGGGAAGGTTATCCAGGATAGGTGGTTTGACACCTACTCAGTAAGTTAACACTTTTTTTGTTGTGAAATTATGGCTAAAATATACCTGTTATTAATTTTAAAATATGATTTCATTATTACAGCATGATTATCAGTGGGCAGAGGGTATGATTGATGAGATTAGGAAGGTCTTTGCCACAAAGACCTCCAAAATCATCACGAGTACCCTTTGGAAGGTGAGGGATAAGGGCGAGCTCCCTCGTTGGATCCTCGGGGACCATTGGGACGGGATGGTCCAGAAGTAAGGCGGTGTCTTGTTCCAGCAGGCAAGTGCTCAGAACAAGGCAAACAGAGCCGCCGATGTTGTAGCGTCAGTTTACACTAAGGGTAGCATTTCAACCCTCAAGCACAAGAAATGATTTGTAAGTCTATTTATATTAAACATTTTTATTATGATTAGTCTGACATGTTTAGAAATAATAACTCTCGTGCTTGTTGTCCACTACAGGAGCTGAGGAAGCACCGCGAGCCTTCTTTGTTTGAGGTCATGCAAATGACCAAGAAGAATAAAACCGGTGCATGGGTAAACCAGAAGACTACAGATCTAGCGGTATTTACTTTTAACTTATACCTGCATATAATTTACAAATTAGCTTACTAATCCTATCAGTGTTTTTCAATTTACAGGAAGCGTATCAGGCCAGGAGGGCCGAGAAGGAGGCAGACTTGGTGGCTTCGACTCCTGAGGGGGAGGTTCCTCCCACCCTGTCTTGTTTCGATGACAACGCCATCTATATGGAGGCTGTTGGCGGCGTGAACAAGAAATGGGGGATCTTTGGATTGGGCGGTGTCGGCACACAGTTGGCGAAAAAGGGGAAGACCTCTTCCTCTTCCTCTTTGTCTGGCCTTCCAACTGAAGTTGTTTAGGTAATTCAAAATCTGAACAACGAGCTATAGGAGGAGCGATGTCAGAGGAAACTTTTGGAGGAGTGGACCGAGGCGGACAGACAGCGGGCCGAGGATGATCAACAACAAGCTGAGGAGCAGCACGCCGAGACTCATCGACAACTTGCTCAGCAGCAGGAGCTACTGATGCAGTTGATGGCGAGGCTACCTCCCCTCACTTCCCAGTCACCACCACCACCACCATCACAGGATCCCCCACCACCATGATTATTTTTTTATACTTTTTTATTATTATAGACATTGTATATTTGATTTATACTTTTTATATTATATTCCCTTCAGTATTTATTTTGTCATTCTTCATTTATTATTTTATTATGTCAATATTAGATATTTATAATTAAATTCAAAGAAAAACTCCTTATTGTGATTATTACAAATAATTCAATCTATTTGATAATTAAATTTAATCCATCATTGTGTTTTTAATAATAATTTAATATTAAAATAAAAAATATTCAAAATTTAACTATCAAAATTTCTAGTTTAAAAAGCAAGCATTCATCGAATAGAAAATATTATTCAAAACTTCTAGTTTAAAATTAAATTAACAAAACCTATAAATATTGAAGAGGTTAAAAAACTATTTTAAAAATAAAAAATATTATTAGCGACGGCTAGGGGGCGTCGCTGTATGGTTACTAACAGTGACGGATAGATAGTGGTCACTAAACCCTAAACATAGCGACGACCATTGGCATCACTGTTTAGGTGGTCGGTATCTGGTTATAGTGGAGTGACGGAGTCCTGGCGTCGCTAACGGTTACAAATGATCGACGGACACTAGGTGGTCGCTATGTGGTTACAAATGAGCGACAGAGGGATGCGTCGATTTCTGGTTACAACATAGCGACGGGGTCACGTGGTCGCTATAAGTAACCATAGCGACGGCCTCACGTGGTCATTGTATGGTTACCCATAGCGACGGCGTTACGTGGTCGCTGTATGGTTACCCATAGCGACGACGTTAAGTGGTCGCTATAAGTAATCATTAGCGACGGCGGCCGTTACCAACGTAGGGACCATCTTAGCGACGGCAATATGTCGTCGAAAATGTAGCAATGGAAGCATTCATTGTCATTATTCTGTCTGCAACCAAGGTTTTAGCGACGGGCTCGTTGCCATCTTAAATGTCGTTGCTAATTGTTTTAGCAATAGTAATGTCATAAAATAGCGACGGGTTTTATCTGTCGCTAACACGTTTTTTTTGTAGTGTCTTGATAGGCTTCTTACTACTGAAAGATGAATCTCTTCAAGCATATATAGGTCATTCAAGATGACCGTTGTTGTTCTTAGAAGGAGATATAAACTTTGGAAATCCTTTGAAGGTATTTTTCTTTGAGCGTGGATATGAGACCTTTGATGAACTAAAGGGATGTCTAAAGATCTGATAACAAGGAGCTTCCACACTTGCATGAATAAGGGATTCCTTAATATCTTTAGAGAATAAAGCTAATTGATGACTTTATTTCTTCTAGCAATCACATAGGGATCTATGCTGAAATCCTTCTAAATGCAACTGACACATAGGCTGACTTGGTTTAGCTTTTCTGACTTGCGCAGAGTTGTTATAATGAGGACTTCGAGAAACTGCATTGGCTGCTTAGTTGGTTTGCCCCTTGTCCATTTTGATGATAAACACATTCTTCTTGATAAGAGCTTGATTTCTAATTCGTTATCAAAATGTTTTTAGAATGTTGTGATTTGTACTCCTGGAGTAACGTTCATGTTGTAAGTTTAGGATGCTTAAAAGTTTGATGTCTGATTCTAATGATTCATATGGCTGAGCGAACTTGAATCAGACTTTTTGGTTAAAGACTACATTTCGACTTTTGATGGATCAGACTTTTGATCTTATGGACTCCCCCTTTATCTTATAACCTGTGCATTTAATTAAATAGTTCCTGAAACACTTAGTTGTACAAGTTATATCACACATAAGTAGACTTCATTTAATTAAAATACATTGATGTGTGTTATTAACTGATGGTACAAGAAGGAAGGTTGAATAAGTCTTAAACTCTTTTTCTAAAAAAAAATCTACAGACAGCTTAAGCGAAAAATATAATTTTAACAGACTGGAGAATGGGAACAGAGAAACACACAACGGAATTTATCCTGGTTCACTTCTAACTTAGAAGCTATGTCCAGTCCCTTCAGACCGAAGGATTTTTCACTATTGTAAAATGCCTTTACAATCTGTACCAGCCTAGTGCAATAGTATTCTTAGCGCTAGCTACTTTTGGCTTAAACCCAAGTATTCTTGACACTATCCACTCCTGGCTACAAACCCAAGTATACTTCCAAAAGCCTCTATAGGCTACAGTGTTTCTCAACACTAACAGATTCTGACAATACACCAGAATGTATAATGCGATAGTAGAGAAAGTGTTTGATATTACAATCAAATAACTCAGCATACAAATATATGGAATGATTACAAGGTACACTGAGCTACAGACTATAATAAGTCATGGTCTACACTAAGCAGAACTACAAAGAGGACTTATGTAGTGAATACAAGAACTTAGAAACTTTAAGTAAAACTCTTTCAAACTTTGGTTTCTAAAAGAGAGAATTCAAGTATGAGAATGAACAGCATAACTGTGTAACTTGTAATTCGTCATATGTCTTGAATTCTGAAGTTTCTCTTATTTGTAGTCCTTCTAAAAAATATCTGTTGGTTAGCTTTGAAGGATGTTCGTCTCTTGAGGATTGCGTTGTCAGTGAGTGTAGACACATGCTTCAGAGAAGTTTTATTATCTGGACAACTTTGAAAGTCTTCAACAAAAGATCCCTTTTGCCTATGTACTTTAGGAAAGCATGTACACTCTATAGCAGTTGACCTTAGGCTATCCGTTCTGATTAGGTTCAGCTTTTCTTACACCTTGAGACATGTGAGGCAGTTTTCTTGATAAACGTGAGAAAGTCTTCAACTTTTTTGTTGGTTGCCTCTTTAATGCTAGCTTCGGAGAAGACATCAAAAAGTTCATGCTGCTTTATTTTTAGAAAGGAAAGATCCTTTTCAAGAACTCAAAAAGTCATAGATCTGCTCAAGGTCTGAAAACACAAAAAAGAGACTTGATCTAGTGAAGCTTGAAAGAGTGCGGACTTCTTCATTCCAAAAGCGAATTGATTTTTATGGAATCCCCCTTTCTTTTACAAATGGAGCTCTTCAGACTCCTAGCAAACTTCAATAGGGTTGTTAGACAACCAAACAGTATAGACTTCATTTTAGCTGAGAGTCTTAATGTGCATTATTAACAAATCACATAGGGTTCAGACTGTTCGATCATGAGTTTAGACTTTACTATAACAATCTCCCCTTATTTGTTGATAACAAACATTAAGTCTCGAAGATAAGATGAATTCTGTATTGAGTGAAGAATTGAAGCATTGAATTCATGAAGCATGAATTTATTCATTCAAGACATAAGTTTCAAATTCTTTCAAGTTTTGCAAAAGTTAGTCAAGTTAATCACATGCTACAGACTAAAAGGGAGTTAAAGCAATGAATCATCAATAAGCCTAAAGACATAGAAACTGAATAATTTTATTTATGAACACAAGATGTGTTATAGATTACATAAAAAATACAACTGCGCTATTTGAAACTTAGACTATTCTCCAAAATATTCTCCCTTTTTTGTAATCAACAAATGAGGATCATCACTGAGACTTAGGAGTCTGGACAGAAGAGATATCATGACTGGTTTGAAATGTTAGAGCTAGATCCTGCTTTACCTATCATCCACGAGATATAATTCCATATTCGTCTAGCATCTTCCTCAGTGTTGTGATCAGACTGCAGGAGTCTGGATACTTCTTCATCAGAGAGTCTGCGAGGTCTGGGTTCATCCCATGCAAGCATATATGGTTGAACCAAATTTGAAACAGGTTATTTTCCTTTTCTGGATGGGTGAGGCTTAGCAACAAGACACAGCCTGTCTAGAGCAATAAGGATCTTGGTAGAAGGTAGAATGAAAGCGGACTTTGCTCTTCCACTTGTAATTGCAGTTAGGGATTTTCCTTGTTGTATGTCCAACAATATGGCTCTTTGTTCCTTCTTGAGCTTGTAGTATATAGCAACATCAAAAGATAAACACAAACTATTATCATGAAGAATTTCTTATGCAGGAAGAGGAGGGGAAAATGTGAGAAAAGGTGAGGTTGATGGCAATATGATTCCATTTGACTGAAGTTTAGATTTTGGGTTATGAATGGGCATAGAGGTGAAGAAGGATGTGTGAGTCTGCAATGCTTGATCTTGAGTAGGGTCAACAAATGGAGTTTCTTGATGAGATAGAGGTTGATCCAGAATCATCTGAGATGTAGTGTTTAAAGGTGGAGGTGATGGTATAGTCTCTAGTTCAAGTGAGGTGGACTTGGAGTCTGAAGAGTCATAAGTCACAGGATTAGTATAGTAGATGAGCCTTTTGAAACATTTTTTCTTTTCGAGATATGATTTAGCATTCTCCTTGTAATTCTTCTAGAGGACCAAACAAGAACAGATGGTTTAGTAACAGATGTTTTGGCAATCTTCACAACAGGTTCCAACTTTCTCATAGAGGGGCCAGACTTTGTTGTTCTAGGAGAAACACCAATAAAAGTCTTGACTTTCTTAGCAGGAGGTCCGGACTCTGATCGATCTAAGTCTGATGAGGAATCATCATCTGAGGATTCCTTCTTATCCTTCAAAGGTGATTTAGGTTAAGCTTGTTGAGGAGCTCTGGTAGGAGTGAGTATTGCAGAAAATGTAGGGGCTTTGGCAGCCAGACCACCACATATTTTTAAGTCCCTTAAGCTTTAAACGTCAATCCCATGTTGTTCAGAGAGTTTGCTCAAGACAATTGGAAATGGAATCTTCTTCTGTTTTCTAGTAATACTAGTGATGAGGTAGCACATAATCATACTGGGGAGACTGTCCTGGGTCTTCTTCATCATAAGGACCATGCAAAACTTATCCAATTTAGTTACTACGTCCCTTACACTTTTCTTGGAGAGAAAATCTGTCTCATGAGAGCATGCAAAAATTTTTCTTTAGGAAGCAAATCCTTCAATAGGAGAGTGGGAGGGGATTTTGAATCATAAAGACATAGGTTCGCTTTAGCTTCTGAGATGGTGGTCTCAATGTTATCTTCAGAAAATGCAAGTCCTTCATTTAGACAGCCACATGCATTTGCAATGCCATTGATGGAGATTTCCATCCTTCTATCTTTGAGAACCCCATAAATCGTTAAATCCTCTTTATTGATAGAGGCAGTTACCCAGAATTCTAACACCAAAGATGATAATTACGCATATATTGTGGAGCAAAAATGTAGCCAACTTATTCCATTCAATTTAGCTAAGACATCTCTTCCTTCATCTTTATATTGGATAGAAGAGAAAAATACTGATTCGTGATAAATCAATTTTAATATATTTCTTATAGTTTTGCACATGAGATTTATTATATAATTACTATTTTTAATAATAGTATTTTATTTAAGTTTTATGTTGTTTAGTTAAATTGAAGTATTATGTATATATGTTTTAATTTTCATTTTTTGTATCTATCTTGAGTATCTTGCCTTGTTTAGGCCATAACTTGGGCTTTTGTGATCCAAATGGGTTAATCTTGGAGCCCATGGAAAGCTAAGATAGAGGCCTACATCATGATGATCATATTTAGTTATTTTGCATAGGAAAAAAATGAAGAAATGGACCTTGAATCAATCAGCCCTCATGTGTCCCACCAACATTGATATATTTCACTAAAATACACATATCTAGAGTTGTAGATGTCCAAATGACCTCATTATTACACCAAATTCTCCATAAGACAGAGATCTACAACTTTCATGTTGAAGATTTTGTGAAATTAGTCCATCTAGATGGTCATATTTGACTCGCAATACGGAGAAGATAAAGAAGAGAATGAATTTCAACACCTACCATTATCTTCTTTTGAATTATTGTAATTTCAAGCCCACCAATGTTGAAAAAATGCATTAATGATTAGAAAATGAATGTATAGTGTCATGATACCATACTTATAAATAGCTGCTTGAAGTTTTAAGGAAGATACACAAGAGATACATAAGAAATACATGCATTAGTTTTCATTACATTTCTGTATCTTTGCTTTAGTTTCTTAAGTTTTAGTTCTTTCTGTTGCTTTATTTCTTTGTTCTATATACCATCCCTCAAGTTATGGTTTTTATTTCCCTTCCTCAATATCAAGTAAGTTAATTTTATTATTTGTTATTTACTTTTATAATCAAAGTTATAGTTAATTTAATATTATCTTTCATTGTTAAAAATTATAATGGAAGCTTAATTTTTAAAATCAACTCAAGGAATTTAATTTTTCTTTATGTTAACTTTGAGTTCTTTCTCTTAATATTTTGATTGAAGATAATTACTTTTCTTTGTTTCTCAAATACTTATAATGGTAGATTATTTAAGTATATAACCGATTGGTATATAATTAAACAATCTATAATCTAAAATGATGTTGGTTGGTTAATCAATAATCAATTTGAGAACAAAGATTAAGTCACTAAATAAGAGATTTCTATTTAGTTTCTTAACTCAATCAAATTATGATTTTAAAGTTATTTTAGTAATTAATAAGAATATATTGATTGATTATTCTTATTAGTTCATTAATTCAATTCTAGAAGATTTTCTAGAATATAATCATTTAGGGATTCTAAATGATTCAAGGTTGAAAAATTAATTATATTTAATCATATTTGTGATCAATGATTAGTTAACTAAAGATTTATTAATTCCTTGGGTTGGTTATTTCTAAATTTGATTATTCACTCACTCATAAATTTACTTTTTACATTATTATATAATTACTTAGTTTTCCTTTCAATCTCAACACAAAGCCCCTTTGTTATAACTAAATTGAATGTAACTAACTGAACTAAGGTCCTCAAGAGACGACTAAGGTTATTCACCTTATACTATATTAATTTAACTTTTCATTTGACCCGACAACGACGTGTCAAATTTGGCACCGTTGCCGGGAATCTTTGGTCCTAATTATTTGCATTCAATTATCTAATATGTTTTATATTTTTTTGTAGGTGTGTTAAAGATATTCAGGTTTGGTTGAATGTGAGCTTGTTAAAAAAATTTTAAAAAAAATCCACTTTATTATACTTCTATTTCTTTTCTTGTAATCTCATTTTCAACCATTAAAAAAATAAAAATATAAAAATATAAAAAATAAAAATATTTAAATATTTAAATATATGTTTTAAGCATTACATAATTAAAATGATAACTTTTTCCTTTTATAAGGTAGTTGTAGTATTTTGTTACAATATGTGTATATGTATTATTCATGACTAGATCTAATCCTGAACCACTACATCCTTTTGATCCTGAAATTGATAGAATATTTCATCAACTAGTTAGATCATTTAAGAAACTATTAGACAATAATAACAAAACAGATAATAATATTGTAGCTAATAGCATAAGTAGTGAAACTAAACCTTCAACTTCTGAGCATTTGTATAACATGGCTGAAAAAACATTAAGAGAACTAGCTACACCAGATGTCACTAATCAAACATCATGCATCTTATATCCTGAGAAAGATGTGTCTTTTGTGCTTAAAACTGGTTTAGTTCATTTGTTGCCTAAGTTTCATGATCGTGCAGGTGAAGATCCTCATAAACACTTAAAAGCATTTCATATCCTTTGCTCTACCTGAAACCTAAAGGGGTTTCAGAAGAACATGTAAAACTTAAAGCTTTTCCTTTCTCCCTAGTAGATATCGCTGAGGATTGGTTATTTTACCTTCCTCCTGGTTCCATTACTAGTTGGGATGACCTCAAAAAAATGTTTCTTGAAAATTTTTTCCATGCTTCAAGAACTTCCTTAATTAGAAAAGAAATATGTGGCATCCGACAACATGACCGGGAAAATCTTTATGAATACTAGGAAAGATTTAAAAGATTGTGTGCTAGTTGTCCCCATCACCAAATTACAGACCAACTTCTTATGCAATATTTATATGAAGATCTTAATCCAATGGATAGAACTTTTGTTGAGGCAGCTAGTGGTGGTGCTTTACAAAATAAAACTACAAATGTAGTAAAAACTTTAATTGAGAATATGGCTGCTAATGCTAAACAACATGCCACTAGAAATAATTCTGTAGTAATTAGAGGAGTCCATGAAATTGAAACTACTAATGATGGAGATAAAAATTAGAAAAGTAAATTTGCTGAACTAGCAACATTTATGAAAAATATTATTGTGTCTCAAAAACAACAACCTGTAACCTCTGCTAAGGTATGTGCTATCTGTACTTCATTAGATCATTATACCGATTGTTGTCCTACACTACAGGAAACTAAAATTTCCAATGAAAATCCTCAAGTATGTGCTGCCAACTTATACAATAACAAACTGCTACAACAATAACATAACAATTATGATCTCTCTTCTAATAGATATAATCCTGGTTGGAGAAATCATCCTAATTTAAGATGGGGTAATTCCTTATAACAACCTCATGCACCTTTTCAAGCAAATACTGGACCAAGCAGACCTTATCAACCTTCTCATATTCAATAACAAGCTACATAAATAGTTGCACCTTCCACTGAGAAATCAAATTTGGAGGAATTGATAAAGCAAATGTCAATAGACAATTTGAACTTCCAAAAAAGAACTGAGGCTACAATTTAGACTCTTGAAAATTAGATTGGTTAATTAGCTAAATCTTTAAACCATTTGCAGTCTCAAGGTTCAGATAAGTTACCCGCTCAAACAATTATCAATCCTAAAAATGTAAGTGCAATTACTTTAAGATCTGGTAAAGCTATCCACGGACCAGAAAAACAACAACAAACTAAAAATACTATTGTCACAGAAAAACATGCAGAAAAAGTTTTAGATAGTTCAAGTAATAATAGTAATGATATATTTCTTACAAATCCTCCTTCTGCAGTTGGTCCTGATAAACAACATATCCCTCTTCCATTTCCACAAAGATAAAAATCTATACAAAATAAGAAAATGGATGAAGAGATCTTAGAAACATTTAGAAAAGTAAAGGTAAATATACCTTTATTAGAAGCCATCAAGCAAATCCCAAGATATGTCAAATTCCTTAAAGAACTATGCACTAATAAAAGATGACTAAAAGGTAATGAAATGATTAACATAAGTAGAAATGTGTCTGTATTAATTGAGAAACCTTTATCATATATACCAGAAAAGTGTACAGACCCTGGGACATTTACCATTCCATGCATAATAGGCAATAACAAATTTGAAAATGTCATGCTAGACTTAGGTGCATCCATTAATGTTATGCCTATGACTGTATTTACTTCACTTTCCCTTGGACCTTTGTTAACTACAGGTGTGGTGATGTAATTAGCAAATCGAAGCTCTGCACATCCTACAGGAATCATTGAAGATGTCCTTGTTAAAGTTAATGATTTAATTTTTCCTGCAGATTTTTATGTTCTAGATATGGAAAGTGAGACTTCCACTAATAAAGCTCCAATGATTTTAGGTACCCCATTCTTAAAAACAGTTAGGACAAAGATAGATGTTCATGCAGGAACACTTTCTATGGAATTTGGAGATAGTGTGGTTAGATTCAACATTTTAGATGCTATGAAGCATCCTATTGAGGACCATTCTGTTTTTTAAATTGACTTAATAACTGATTTAGTTGATGATAATATTATTCAGTTGTTTGATGATGTTGATTTTCCTGTATTGTCTAAGTTTTGTGATTCATTTGTTTGTGATTCATGCATGGATTCTCATCAATGCAATGTGTGTGCTGAAATTGAAAAATATCTGCTTAATGATAATAATGATCCAAACTCCCTTAAAATAGAAAATATAGTTCCAGATGTTGTTTCAAAAAAATCAGAGTGTAATAATTTGATTAAAGTAGTTACAAATACATCTGATTATGTTGAAGTACAAGTTGCTAAGACAAATTCAACCAAATTGATTCCTTCAATAATGCAGCCTCCCATGTTAGAGTTAAAACCTCTTCTTGAACATTTAAAGTATGCATATTTAGAGGAAGATAAGAATCTTCCAGTGATTATTTCTAACAAATTAAATGTTGATCAAGAAACAAGGTTGTTGCAAATTATTAGGAAGCATAAGAAAGCAATTGGTTGGACTTTGGCACATATCCCAGGTATTAGCCCTTCTATGTGTATGCATAGAATTCTACTAGAGGAAGAAGTTAAACCAGTAAGGCAGCCACAAAGAAGACTTAATCCTCAGATCCTTGATGTAATTAAAAAAGAGGTAACAAAATTATTACAAGCTGGCATCATTTACCCTATAACAGATAGCACTTGGGTCAGCCCTGTACAAGTGGTTCCCAAGAAGTCTGGAATCACAATGGTCAAAAATGAAAATGATGAACTAATTCCTACCAGAATCCAAAATAGTTAGCGAGTATGCATTGATTACAGGAAACTCAACAAAGCAACCCGAAAGGATCATTTTCCTTTACCTTTCATTGATCAAATGTTAGAAAGACTGGCAGGTAAGTCTCATTACTGCTTTTTAGATGGATTTTCAGGTTACTTCCAAATTTATATTGCACCAAAAGATCAAGAAAAAACAACATTTACATGTCTTTTTGGCACTTTTGCTTATAGGAGGATGCTTTTTGGCTTATGCAATGCCCCTGGTACCTTTCAACGGTGCATGATTAGTATCTTTGCTGATTTTCTTAAAAACTGCATGGAAGTATTTATGGATGATTTCACAGTATATGGTTCATCATTTGATGCTTGCTTAAATAGTCTAGATAAAGTATTACATAGATGCATTGAAACTAACCTTCTTCTTAATTATGAGAAATGTCACTTCATGATAGAAGAAGGAATAGTTTTAGGCCATGTAATATCTAAAAAAGGCATAGAAGTAGATCCTATAAAAATTGATGTAATTTCTTAATTACCTTATCATTCTTATGTGTGAGATATTCATTCTTTTCTTGGTCATGCAGGTTTTTATAGGAGGTTTATAAAAAACTTCAATAAGATAGCCCTTCTGTTGTCTAACTTACTACAAAAAATATAACATTTGACTTTAATGACAAATGTAAAGAGGCTTTTGATTGCTTAAAGAAAGCTTTAACTACCACTCCTATCCTCTAGGCACCAGATTGATCACTTCTATTTGAACTTATGTGTGATGCATCAAATTATGCATTAGAAGCTGTTCTTGCTCAAAGAGTAGGTAAAGTACAACATGCTATTTACTATGCCTCACGAACTTTGGATACTGTACAAATAAACTATACTACCACAGAAAAAGAACTACTTGCTATTGTGTTTGCACTTGATAAATTTAGATCTTATTTGCTCGAATAAAAAATGGTTGTATTTTCAGATCATGCAGCATTAAAGTTCCTTTTAAAGAAATCAGATGCAAAACCAAGATTAATCAGGTGGATGTTGTTGCTCCAAGAATTTGACATTGAAATTAGGGATAAAATTAGAGTAGAAAATTTGGTGGCTGATCACTTAAGCAGAATTGAAAAAGAACTTGACCCAATTTCCATTAGAGATGATTTCCCTGATGAACAACTTATAGGAATACGTGATTCCACTCCATGGTTTGTTGATTTGGTAAACTACTTACTTGCTTCTATTACTCCAATACATGCATCTAAACAACAAATAATAAAACTAAAAAGTGATTCCAAATGCTATGTTTGGGATGATCCTTACTTATGGAAACTTTGTAGTGATCAAGTCATTAGAAGGTGTGTACCTGAAAATGAATTTATTCCATTCTTACTTTTTATCATACATATACATGTGGTGGACATTTTGGACCTCAACGTACAGCAAGGAAAGTATTAGAATCTAGTTTGTATTGGCCAACAATTTTTCGTGATGCATATACATTTTGTAAATCTTTCAAACGATGTCAAAGAATGGGAAACATATATCATAGAAATAACATGCCTCAACAACCCATGTTATTTTATGAAATTTTTTATGTTTAGGGCATAGATTTCATAGGACCTTTTCCTGTATCTTTTGGTTTTATTTATATACTGCTTGCGGTTAATTACGTGTCTAAATGGGTTGAAGCTAAAGCTACTTAAACTGATGATTCTAAAGTTGTTGCAGATTTTATTAGATCACACATACTTTGCAGGTTTGGTGTTCCTAAGGCCATCATTAGTAATCAAGGATCATATTTTTGCAACCGTAGAATGGAGTCCCTTCTTAAAAAATATGGAGTTATGCATAAGGTTTCAACACCTTATCACCCCCAAACAAATGGGTAAGCTGGAGTGTCTAATCAAGAATTAAAAATTATCCTTCAAAAAATAGTACAACTAAATAGGAAAGATTGGAGCAAAAGGTTAGAAGATGCTCCTTGGGCTTATAGAACAGCTTATAAAACACCTATTAGAATGTCACCCTATAGGATTGTTTTTGGAAAATCATGTCACTTACCTGTAGAAATTGAGCATAAAGCTTATTGGGCAGTAAAACAATGTAACTTAGACTTAAATAAGGCCGGTAAAGAAAGGAAACTCTAACTACAGGAACTGGAAGAAATTCGTTTGGAAGCTTATGAAAGTTCTAAAATCTATAAAGAAAAAGCCAAATCCTTTCATGACAAGCACGTCTTGAGAAAAAACTTTTTCATTGGACAAAAAGTTTTATTGTATAATTCTCGTCTAAAGCTCATATCTAGTAAGCTTTGTTTTAAATGGGTAGACCCATTTAAAATAACTAATATCTTTCCTTATGGTGTGATTGAAATTTCAAATAAAGCGACAAATAAGTTTTTCAAGGTAAATGGGCACCGACTTAAACCTTTCTTTCAAGGGTTCCAAGAGCACACAGATACGGAGGTGTATTGTGTGATGCCAAATATTTTGACTAATTTTTTCTAATAACAATATTTATAAAAAATAAAAAAATGGATATCAATTAATTATATCATCATTTTTTTAGTGCTAACACTTGTCTCCATCATTATTACTATTATTGTTTTGGCATTATTATCATTTTCTTGCAATAGTTAAAAAGTCATTATTAGGCTCGTGACGTTAAACAAGTGCTTGATAGAAGGCAACCTATCACCTTTTCACTTTCTTCATCTCTACTATTCTCTATAACCTCGTTTTCTATTCTCTCTTTTCTAAACAGCTACAACTTCAAAGTAATCTAAAAATGGAACAAACCCTTATAAAACTTAAGGAAAGATTCCCTATATAACACCCTAAATTAATTAATCCAAAACAGGGGAAATTTTTCCCAATTTTATTTAGAAAAAAAAAATACCTGGATCTATAAAAAGCCACTCTCATATATGAAGATATGATATCCAGGTCCATAGACCATGAAGAATAGGGTCTAATTAACAATCCAAAACCGAGCCACAAGAAGAAGGGAAGGCAAAGGCAATAAAAAGACAACCAAAAAGGCATACAACGGAAGAACAACAGCGCCTGAGCGAACCACAATACAGCGTGCACTCGCTCAAGCGAGATCCGACTCCGCTTGAGCGAGGCCGACCAACTTGCTCGGGCGAGCACACATGCGCTTAAGCGGAACCACAATCAAAAGCCTTCCCAAATAACATACTCGCTGGAGCGAGATCTCACTCGCTGAAGCGAGAAGCCACACTCGGCTATTCCACCACTCGGTATTCAAGACAACCATTTATTCGGTAATGACTTAGTCCACTCGGTATAAGGGAATCCAATCACTCGGAAACTACCCCAACAATTGCCTTACTCAGCAACCCATAACTTAGTCTCTCAATTCTATCCACAGAGTCAACATAATGATCCACTCGGGAGATGAGGGTTATCCCACTCGGATTCTATCAAACCACTCGGTATAATTCAACCTCGAGTCACTCGGTGGACATCAATTATTTAGCACTCGGCATATTTGAACTCCATCACTCACAGAATACATAGGCTTCCTCTCGGCCATAAATCACTCGGTCTAATCATTCATAAACCAACTCATCATCAGAGTGGTATTCCCCTCGGTAGCTAATATCATTACCGACCAATACTCATTCGACCACACACTCGGCATTCATGCCTATTCACTCTCGGATAATACCTTAACCACTCATTACTCAGAAATAGCCTACAAAATCAAATCCACTCGGAATGATCCAAACTCCTCAACACTCAGAGGAATTACCCAAGTAGTTCACTCGGACTCATTCCACACTTAGCCACTCAAATTACATATTACCCTATTCACTCGGAATAGGTACCCATGTTCACTCGGAATATATGCATAACCCATATACTTAGAATATTTCAAGATAAACCATTACGACCACACTTCCCTTAGAAGAGATTCACTCGGGTTCCACTCGGGAACCACAAACCATCCCCCACTCGGGGTTTACTTACATTTTTCACCCGGAATCATTCAAGCTTATTCACTTGGAAAAGGCCACATATTCATCCTCACTCAGCTCGGCTCCCACAATAACGTTTCACTCAGAATTCTTTACCTTAACATTATTCTATCCAACATCATTTATATTCCAGTCGGAAGAAGCATCAAATCAACATAAATCACTTATCTATATATGCTCTCTGATTCACAAATCCGACTACCCATTCAGCAATACTCTTCAACCGATTCATAACCATGTTATCAACATAACATATATATGTATATACATACGCATACACTCGGATACTTATTATCTTGATACTTTCCATCATCAACACAATCAGTCGGTAATGCATATAATACCATTCACGCGAAGTATATATATATTAACATGCACTCAGATTCCAGTACATATATTTCATATTCATGATTATGTTCATCCATTCGGATTCTATACATATATATTTGTATTCGTTATACAACATTAATATTATGAGCCGGCCAAGGCTTTAATACATTAAATGTACTCGGAACATAATATTATATACACCACCATTATCATAATCACCCAACACTCGGGTTTAAGACTATCACATCATCCAAACCGACCTGCATACACTGAAAAATGGTGTAGGGGTGAGCATTACATATTAAATGACAGATATTGACTCAGATTAATCATGGAGTCCGCATTACAATTATACATATATATCATCAATCATTCAACATACACTGCCATACAACATAAGCAATCACAAACATCTTTTGATCGGGATTTCACCCATTTCACTCGGCTATAATGCTCAACCCACTCAACTATAAGTATACTGATCCACTCGGATTTCACTCAACTCCGAGCCCTGCTCAAGGAGTGTGCCTGAGCCCAGCTCCAGGACTTAATCACATTCTCACATATCTCATCATCTGATTGTCGATCGGTAATAGAAGTCCAATGCATTCCAGTGGCGAATCGGATACATACGATTTCATTCACTCGGCGTCCCACGCTAATGCACTCGGCATTTCATCAAGCGTCTCATTTCACGCTTAGTGCCCCAGGCACTGCCCCGAGTCCAACTTGAGGTCTTTCATCATATTTAACATTAGGACCCCGTCCTCTTCACTCGGGATTATACCCTTGTGGCACCCCGCAAGGTGTTTCATTTCACAATAACTCAAGAACACGTATGCATATAAATTCAATTCATATTCATTCGATTGCCCACTCGGAAATCTGCGTTCAACACTCTATGCACTCGGCATTTTCACAGCGAATCAGATGACTCAGCTTATACCACATCCACTCGGCAATCCTATACCATCACTCGGCAATTACTATGCCATTCACTCGGATTATCCTCTATTCACTCGGATTTATCCTTTACAGTAAGCATTTCATGCTTTTCTCCATAAAGCCTAGTCGGCATTCATCATAACAGTCCCCATTCATTCATTCATCACAAGTATATGTATCAACAAAGCTCACATGCATTCAAGGTACAACATACCCAGGGACAAATAGAGGATCACACATAGAACACAACATTCATCATGTGCATCTCATACATCTCAACATAAACATTATCAACAAACATCACACATCATATGAACGAATATCATACATTACATAAATAATAAGCATCAATAATCCGGGCTATTTACTCAACTACAGTATACCATACACATTAAAACACAACACAGTGACAATTTCACCCGGAAACCTGTCCAGAAATCCATGCATTTGAGATGCAAAGCCCCCCTTACCTGGATGAAGCTTCCAGGAGTCACATGGGTCACTCGGCCCAGCCACAATAGCTTCTGCTTGGCATTCCAACGTAGGAAGAGCCACACAGCTTCCTTGCCAACCAGCATCAGAGCCACCAAGACTTAACTCAGTCCTCACCCAGCTCAGTGAAGGACTCCAAACGCTGCTTCCACCACAAGAACAACTCAAACCTCACCAACAATGGAGACCCACCATGCAGCCAAGCATCATGCATGTCTCAAAGTTGTTCCTTACTCGAACAGCACCATCCTCCCCACCATGGAGGATTCCAAGCTTTCCATGCATGCACCATCTACACCTTTATTCACACAACAACACAGCCTCAAAAACAGTGGGCCATCTTCCATAACCAAGACAACAACAAACAGTTGCAGGCTTCACACACCGAGGCTCCAACAGCCCACCGTATGAAGGGAGAAGAAGAGGAAAATGAAAAGGAAGCACCAGGGAACAGGAAAGGGGACCTGAACCCAGCCTCCAGAACACACAGCCACACGCTGTTTCTCATCACCACGCAGTTCCACTCAGTTCTACACCATACGTGAGTAGAAGAAGAAGATGAAGGAGAGGATGAAGATGGAACAACAGGGAAGGAGGAAGCAAGAGCTTCATAGAGTTTTAGAGAGAAGGAGAAGCATTTCTCTCATCAGAACATGCACCAACAAGGGAAATGAAGAGAGTGAGGAGGAAAACCAAAGCTGAAGCCTTATCAACACACCTCCATCATCTCACTTTCCCAGTCAGCCCCATCATCACGCTGCTCTGCCACAGCTCCTCAAACAACCATCACTTTTTCATTTAATGCAAGTCCTTTAGCATTTAATGCTAAT
Source organism: Clitoria ternatea (assembly GCA_037962975.1). Taxonomy (NCBI): domain Eukaryota; kingdom Viridiplantae; phylum Streptophyta; class Magnoliopsida; order Fabales; family Fabaceae; genus Clitoria; species Clitoria ternatea. The sequence continues at coordinate 56,671,838 of CM075671.1, forward strand.
TCTCTCAGCAATCATTACTCACATCCAACATGGACAAGAGAGAGAAAACCGGACCCATTTTCCACCAAGGCACACAAGTCACCTCTTGGCCTCATTATTATTATTATTATTATTATTATTATTATTATTATTATTATTATTTTCCTTAATTAATCTATTTAGCCATCAAATAAACCAATCATAATCCTTAATCTGAAATTTATAATTATTTGAAAATCTGGGATGTTACACTCTCCCCACCTTTTAGGAATTTCATCCTCAAAATTCAATCAGGAACCTGCCTCAATAACAACTCGGCATAGCACTGCATGCCACACAAAACAACTTACAAACCAATGCCTTCCAAGCATTCACCGACCAGTCAATTTTCCAATCGGAACAACTTCACCTCTCAAACGGTTTATCGATCACACCATAAGGAATTCCGAGACATCACACTCTTAACACCTTCCACTCGGAAGTGTCACCAATTGGCTCGGAAATCACCCACTCGGGCATCCACAATTCCACTTCATCCAGCAACTCTTTCCTTCACTTGCCCATCAATTTAATACTCAACCACCTACTCATCCATTTAGATTCAAATCCTGACCTTGCTCGGAGCAGTCCAATAGACTCAAGCCATCTCCATAAGCAGCTACAATCTCATTTGCTGACCTATAAACTGCTGCATCCAACTTATAGGATGATGCCTCATTCCTATAGGGTCACAACAATTGTATAAAGTCAATGCAAAATGTACACTGCCACAATACCTATGGCATGTAGAGTCATACCGAAACAGCATCCTCACAATCTTTTCACTCATATCGACCAAAGTTACTCAAATAATACTAATCTATATGAAAAATTAATGACAATTTTTACCAATCCATAAGCAACACATCTGAATCAGCATCACCATTAGCCACCAATAATGGTGTATCATATGCCAACAGTCGGCAATTATCAGTCATCATAACTATAAAATGGTATACTAACAGCATACATCCGACCCACATAAGACATATATACCATCCATACACATATTCTAGTGTAAATCTCATGATAATAATCCTCAAATGCCAGCCACACACATCATAAAATGGCATAAAAGCAGTCAGTTTCCAGTCCAAACCGAGTATTCATCTCTTATTTAATCTTATTTATCACAATTCATTGGCCACAATTCGGATTTAAGCCTAATAATTCACTACACACACCGAGATATACAACTCCGGGTAACAATTCAATCAACACCCACTCGGTCTTCAACCACAAAACTGAGACAGTACCCAAATCAAACAGGTACCCAACCATATCTATTCTCACCCAGTTTTCCAGTCCTACTTAATCATGCCGAATCAACAGGGTCACATGCCTAGTGGCCTAACATCCATCAACCATTCACTCAGTTTTCACGAACCAGAAACTGAGACTTTACCATAATCTAATCTGCACCAGGGTTCACATTCAATCACTTATATCATATATATATGTCACACAGGGTTCACGTGCCAGGGTACAAAACATCCATCTCAAATGGCACTACCACACACAGAATTTAAATTCATCGCATTAGGGAATCTCTGAAATATTATTACTTACTCGACTCAATATATGGGTTCTATTCTATTCAACATACATTCCTTGGCCATGAGCCACTAGCTCGGCTTACACAAAAGACCCAATAACCAACCTATACAAAGGTCACAACATTCATTATCCTATTCCCTCACAGCTGACTCAAGCTTAGAATTACCCTAAGCATTTCATAGGCAACCGGGTCAGGGTAGCAATAACTCTTCTACCCTCAAATCAGCATCATAACAGTAGTACCTTTCACTACTGTCCTCAACCAACAGATAGCATATACAATCACACAATCATGCCTAAGCATACGTCAAATTCAATAGTAATTCACAAGCAATGATGACACTTGGTCATATTGCACACAACCGCTTACACTCGGTAAGCATACCTTGGCCATGGACCTTTTGATCTGCTCTGATACCAAAATATAACACCCTAAATTAATTAATCCAAAACAGGGGAAATTTTTCCCAATTTTATTTAGAAAAAAAATACCTGGATCTATAAAAAGCCACTCTCATATATGAAGATATGAGATCCAGGTCCATAGACCATAAAGAACAGGGTCCAATTAACAATCCAAAACCGAGCCACAAGAAGAAGGGAAGGCAAAGGTAATAAAAAGCCGACCAAAAAGGCATACAGCGGAAGAACAACAGCGCCTGAGCGAACCACAATACAGCGTGCACTCGCTCAAGCGAGATTCGACTCCGCTTGAGCGAGGCCGACCAACTCGCTCGGGCGAGCACACATGCGCTTAAGTGGAACCACAATCAAAAGCCTTCCCAAATAACATACTCGCTGGAGCGAGATCTCACTCGCTGAAGCGAGAAGCCACACTCGGCTATTCCACCACTCGGTATTCAAGACAACCATTTATTCGGTAATGACTTAGTCCACTCAGTATAAGGGAATCCAATCACTCGGAAACTACCCCAACAATTGCCTCACTCAGTAACCCATAACTTAGTCTCTCAATTCTATCCATAGAGTCAACATAATGATCCACTCGGGAGATGAGGGTTATCCCACTCGGATTCTATCAAACCACTCAGCATAATTCAACCTCGAGTCACTCGGTGGACATTAACTATTTAGCACTCGGCATATTTGAACTCCATCACTCAGAGAATACATAGGCTTCCTCTCGGCCATAAATCACTCGGTCTAATCATTCATAAACTAACTCATCATCAGAGTGGTATTCCCCTCGGTAGCTAATATCATTACCGACCAATACTCATTCGACCATACACTCGGCATTCATGCTTATTCACTCTCGGATAATACCTTAACCACTTATATCATATATATATGTCACACAGGGTTCACGTGCCAGGGTACAAAACATCCATCTCAAATGGCACTACCACACACAGAATTTAAATTCATCGCATTAGGGAATCTCTGAAATATTATTACTTACTCGACTCAATATATGGGTTCTATTCTATTCAACATACATTCCTTGGCCATGAGCCACTAGCTCGGCTTACACAAAAGACCCAATAACCAACCTATACAAAGGTCACAACATTCATTATCCTATTCCCTCACAGCTGACTCAAGCTTAGAATTACCCTAAGCATTTCATAGGCAACCGGGTCAGGGTAGCAATAACTCTTCTACCCTCAAATCAGCATCATAACAGTAGTACCTTTCACTACTGTCCTCAACCAACAGATAGCATATACAATCACACAATCATGCCTAAGCATACGTCAAATTCAATAGTAATTCACAAGCAATGATGACACTTGGTCATATTGCACACAACCGCTTACACTCGGTAAGCATACCTTGGCCATGGACCTTTTGATCTGCTCTGATACCAAAATATAACACCCTAAATTAATTAATCCAAAACAGGGGAAATTTTTCCCAATTTTATTTAGAAAAAAAATACCTGGATCTATAAAAAGCCACTCTCATATATGAAGATATGAGATCCAGGTCCATAGACCATAAAGAACAGGGTCCAATTAACAATCCAAAACCGAGCCACAAGAAGAAGGGAAGGCAAAGGTAATAAAAAGCCGACCAAAAAGGCATACAGCGGAAGAACAACAGCGCCTGAGCGAACCACAATACAGCGTGCACTCGCTCAAGCGAGATTCGACTCCGCTTGAGCGAGGCCGACCAACTCGCTCGGGCGAGCACACATGCGCTTAAGTGGAACCACAATCAAAAGCCTTCCCAAATAACATACTCGCTGGAGCGAGATCTCACTCGCTGAAGCGAGAAGCCACACTCGGCTATTCCACCACTCGGTATTCAAGACAACCATTTATTCGGTAATGACTTAGTCCACTCAGTATAAGGGAATCCAATCACTCGGAAACTACCCCAACAATTGCCTCACTCAGTAACCCATAACTTAGTCTCTCAATTCTATCCATAGAGTCAACATAATGATCCACTCGGGAGATGAGGGTTATCCCACTCGGATTCTATCAAACCACTCAGCATAATTCAACCTCGAGTCACTCGGTGGACATTAACTATTTAGCACTCGGCATATTTGAACTCCATCACTCAGAGAATACATAGGCTTCCTCTCGGCCATAAATCACTCGGTCTAATCATTCATAAACTAACTCATCATCAGAGTGGTATTCCCCTCGGTAGCTAATATCATTACCGACCAATACTCATTCGACCATACACTCGGCATTCATGCTTATTCACTCTCGGATAATACCTTAACCACTCATTACTCAGAAATAGCCTACAAAATCAATTCCACTCGGAATGATCCAAACTCCTCAACACTCAGAGGAATTACCCAAGTAGTTCACTCGGACTCATTCCACACTTAGCCACTCAAATTACATATTACCCTATTCACTCGGAATAGTTACCCATGTTCACTCGGAATATATGCATAACCCATATACTTAGAATATTTCAAGCTAAACCATTACGACCACACTTCCCTTAGAAGAAATTCACTCGGGTTCCACTCGGGAACCACAAACCATCCCTCACTCGGGGTTTACTTACATTTTTCACCGGAATCATTCAAGCTTATTCACTTGGAAAAGGCCACATATTCATCCTTACTCGGCTCGGCTCCCACAATAACGTTTCACTCAGAATTCTTTACCTTAACATTATTCTATCCAACATCATTTATATTGCAGTCGGAAGAAGCATCAAATCAACATAAATCACTTATCTATATATGCTCTCTGATTCACAAATCTGACTACCCATTCAGCAATACTCTTCAACCGATTCATAACCATGTTACCATCATCATTTTACATAATCACAAAAGCATGCAATGCTGAGCCTTTTCTCATATCTTCATATATGGGACTAGGCGTGTGCCCGGTATACACATTCTTTTTCCGCTGTAAACTCTGTTATTTTTGTATACCGCATGGGCAAACTATTTATCGATCCAGTTATAGGTTACTTAATCTCACTCTTTGGTTTTCTGTGATTTGGGTCTTGACGTGATGATGATGATGTCTGGGAAATATTTTTCAAAAGTGAAAAATTTATTCGCAATTTAATTAATTATGACGATTACATCGGGATTCGAGTACAGAAAACCAGGGGGTGTTATACCCTACACTTCCATGTGACGTGGTTGTAAAAATTTACAGAGCTCGAGTTCAAAGGTTAAAACTACTCACATATTTTGGCATTCCATAGGATGTTCATTGGCTTATTGAAGCAAAGGTACGTCTTTCTGGTGAATTACATAAGTCTTATATAAAACATTTGCCAGGTGTGGGACGTAGTTCTTATTCTAAAAAATGAAGAGCTAAGAGGATAGGAGTTTACCATAAGTGTGCAAGATGGAGCTATAATACACGTTGTAGAAACCCTAGAATGGTATCTATAAATCGGGAGGACAAAATTAAATTTATAAAGGATGGACTGAGTAAAGAGTGCAACTTGGATAACTTAATCCAAACTCTTAAGACACATCCATGTGGAATTGTTCAAGGAGTCCTTCTGAAATTATATGATCTATTCATTCAACAAAAAGAAAACTATAACCTTGGGAATCTGGCATTAAACGACCCTGTTTGCCTATTTATAACAAAACTGGATGGGTAGTAAAAACCTTGACTTATAGAAAGCGTTTAAGCTGTTACTGGACATAAAACCAGAGGAAGATGTAAGTCACAATCACAACTACTATACAAATTTATTGTTATTTTCAATGTTTTACTTTTTTGAATTCACTTTGACTTTTAAAAATTACCTGTTTTTATTTTCTTTAATCGTGTCTTTTCAAATTTCTTCAGTACCGTCATTTCTTTTTATATGATAATAATTGTGTAAACTTTTTTATGTTTTATCAATTATTTCATCTCAGTTTTCATCTATATAAGGGCGCATAACTCTATATAGAAAACACAAAAAAAGATGAAAAAAATCAAATCCATTTGTGTGTTTGGTGGATCCAACAATGGTAATTGTAAGGAGTACCTAATAGCAGCTACTAAGTTGGGAAAACTATTGACTGCGAAAGAAATAAAGGTCTTGTATAGAGGAGGAGTACAGGGTTTGAGAGGCTCCTTGGCACTATCTGTACTAGTTGAAGAAAGCAACGTCTCTAGTATCATCCTACAACATGTTGGTATTACACCAGCTATTGCTGTAGGAACTGAGGTAAAAGTTACAAGCATCTATCAACGAATGGCTCATATGGTTATAGGTGCTGAAGCCTTTATTGCACATCCTGGAGGTTTTGGTACTTTTAAGGAAATATTTTGCATTGTATCATGGTGTAGCATAAACCTTCATAAGAAGCCATTAGGATTGTTAAATATTAATGGTTTTTATGACAGTTTGTTAATTTTTTTAGATAAAGCTATGAAACAGGGCCTTATAACTCAAGATGATCGATCATTCATTCATGCTTCTTCAAATGCAAATGAATTGATTGATATTTTGCAGAGCTTTTTACCCCAACCTCAACCCCTCTTAAAGCAAGATAAGGATCATATACATAAGCGCAAGAATCCAGAACCAGACACCACCCTTCGGTTATAACTTCTTTCTCACCTTTATCTATATTAAAAAATTAAAAAATTAAAAAATTAAAAAATTAAAAATTAAAAAAAAAGACTATGGAAATCATATAAGACACTGAGGATAATGTCTTGAATAAGTGTGGGGAGGTCTGAGTTATATATATATATATTATTATTATCTTTTTTGTGAGGGATGGACGGAGTAAAGATTAATTTGGGAAAGTTATAGCTAAAGTCATAAAGATGTATCTTTGAGAACCAAAGTCTTGAGACGTGTAACACCCTAAATTTTAAAAGAAAGGATTAATTAAGGAAATAATTATTAAATAGTTATGTGTGGGTTATTTAATGTCCCAAAATATTGGAAATAATTAAATTAAGATTTTTGGGAACTACTCATAATTTATTAGAGCCGAATAGGTTGAAATTAAGCCCGACTAAAATATGGGTACCGGACCAAGTATCTCTGATTGGGACGATATTGGTCAGGACTGTTGAGAATATTATTGGGAGTCTGAATATGTATTCAAAAATAATTTAGATAAATTATTGAACCCGAACAAAGATCTTGTTTGTCATAAAACGGTAAAATTTTAATGGAAAGCCAAACATTAAAACACAAACACTCTTTTCCTCTCTTCAATTCATGTTGGCTCTCTATCTCCTTTGGCAAACACATTTCATTTCTTCTTCTTCTTCTTTATCTCTTCATCTTCTTCTTCTAAAAACCTAAGTGAGAGGTGTAACCCATTCTTCCCCCATTTTCTTTTTGAGTTGAGAGCTTGAAGAAGGCTTGGAGATTGAAGTTCCCTCTTCCTTCTTCTTCTTCTTATTTTCGTGTAGCACTCCCTCTCTCTTAAAGGTTCTCTCTTTTCTTCTCTTGAGGTAAGATTCTTGCTATTTCTCAAGAGTATGAACCTTTAGTTATGAGTTTTTGGAGTTAAGAGAGCATTTAAAGTATGTGGGTAGTTGGGAGGAGCCTTAAATATGGGAACCCCAAAGTGGGTTGTCATAAATGCAAGATTTGAATGAAATAAATATGGTAGATGAATGTATGGTTAGAAGGTGATGAAGATTAATGATGTATTTAAGAATGTAATTGAGTTTGGTGAAAAACCTAACTATTAAGAATTAAGGAAGATGGTATATGTTGATTGAATAATATACTTGAGAGGGAATACATGACATTGATGGGTGTAGGTGTTGATAAATGGAGTAGTGTGAATGTTGGGGGTTTAAAGTTTGTTTTGTAACCTTAAACATAATGAATAAGGCTTGATGGGAAGGAATTCCCGAAGCCTAATAGATGAAGGAAAATGATGTCTATAATATGTCCTATACATGTTATGAAATTGTAGATATAATTATGGTTAATTAAAGTTGAAATTATGTCTCAAATAGTTGATTGATTGGGATTTTACATGTATGTTAATGTAGGATCCATTCCGAATGACGAGGCGGGTACGTCGTATCAATCGGAATTCTTCTCTTGAGGTAGGAGATGAGTCTTTATGTTCTAAATGCATGAATTGAATAGTATTTGATTGTCATATATGACAATATGCATGTTTTCCTTGCTTGTAATATTGTGTATGATGTTGGTGATGTGTTTTAGCGATATGCATTGATGCATTTAGAATAATTGTGGTGTGCTATATGGTGGTGTGGATTGTTAGACAATGTAGTGTTTTGAATGTGATGATACACTTATGTCCACCATGAATATGGAATGAATATTGTTGATATTTGATTGAGAATGGGTGTGAATGAATAGCATACCATAATGGATATTGAAAGATTGATGTCATTGTGTTTGAGATGGAATTGAATTATGTAACGAGAATTATTGAGGATACCACATGTAAATTTAAACCAATGACAATAATCAACGATAATGAATTCACTAAAAGCCTTGTGGTGATGTTGGTAATGATGACGGTGATGATTGATGAGTGGCATGATTAGGATGCATAGAATGAGAAATGCATATGATTGGCATTTGCATCCATGGTATATTGCATAGCTGTCGGTCTTGGAATTTTAGGGGATTCCCTCGGTTGGCCCAGTGGGATGGTGACTCTGTGCACGAGCAATTTGTTATTTCCCCTGTGACTCGGTGTGTAAGTCACGAAGCTGCCCATGTTGTGCTACGGGGAGCCACATGTGGTTGACCCTTATGGGGGGTAGCTCTTGATGAGCAGGTGTCCCTGGTGGTCTTTAGGATCACAGCTGCCATGATATGAGTCATGGTTGGCCCACAACACCATATGTTGATTATGTGTTACTGCGGTCATGGTGAAAATGACCAGGTGTTGCAAATGGGCGATGCGGTTTGGTACCAGTAAAAGATTGGTGAAATACATGCAATTTGATGATGAGTGTACACATTTTGCTACTACAGTAGGGGTATGGTTAGATGATCATACTTGAATCCCACAATTGCTATTTATAATCCCACAGTCAGATCTGTAATTGTTAAAATGTTTCGTTATGCATATGCATTAGCTTAAGAGCATTAAGAGCATTTTCATATAGCAAGGAAGTATGCCAAGGTAATGAGATGTGGTGATGGTTGTGTTGTGGATGAGAAAATGAATTAAGACAACATAACAGATGTGAATACCAAATAATAATAATTTGAGTAAAATAATGAGGTATGTGATAGTCCAATCTATCGAAGGACTAGATCATGTGTGTGATTTTATACTTTGCTTGATTTACAAAGATGTTTATAATATATGATGATAATTGACAATGAAATATGTGTGAATTCAAAGTACACATGTTATGATACATATGCACATGATCACATGGTATTCATATTCATTCTTTTGGAATATATGACTCACTATCTCATGTTGTCTACTTTTAGACTTGTGATGCAGGGCACTCATGGGTGGAGTGAATCTTTTGAAATACATTTTGATGAAGGAGGTAAATAGGTGTATAGGGAGCGCCTTGGCCAGCAAATCTAGATTTTTGTATAGCATATAGTGTACATGTATGCTTATGTTGCCATCTAGATCGTAGTTTGATGATTTTGAAGGTCATGTACGAAAATTGGACCTTGGTGTGTATGGCTGATTTTTATTAATGACCCAGATGATGTATGATAATGAATTATGATGCTTGTTGATGTTAAATTCTATGAATGAATGGTGTGTATTATAACTTCTAGTTAAAGTCTATGTAAAAATGATTTAAATCCTATGCATCGAATGAATGGGAATTGATTTTAAAGTGTATAAACAATTGGATGAACCTTTGAATGCATGGTTGAATGTATCTAGTGTATTAGCATAGGTTAAAATAGCATGAAATAAGGTTTGGCATGTTAAGTTGCATGAAATTTTCCTATTCCATATTTTTCCTGCATAACTCGCTGAAGCGAGTGGTAATCTCGCTCAAGCGAGATCCTCATGAAATAGGGGTATGGCCACTGGCCACAATTCAGTCAGGCGGGAAGCTCCTCGCCCGAGCGAGAGCGAGTAGGAGAGCCATTATCCCATTTTCACTCAAGCGAAATGGCCAGTGTATGGCGATTCGCTCAAGCGAGTAAGGGAAAAATTGGTTCTAGACGGTTTTCGCTCAGGCGGACCTAGCCTCGCTCGAGCAAAATATGGACAGTGAGGTTTTGTCCCATTTCTACTCAAGCGGGCGTGCCTCACCCAAGCGAAATGGGTACCTGTTGTTTTTGGGTGATCTCGCTCAAGCGAGCTGAGCCTTGCTCAAGCGAGATTGGCACCTGATGTATTTTTCCCTTTCGCTCAAGCACCTTTGCAGGCCTCACCCAAGCGTTACCACGCAAACTCACTTAAGCGAGTGTGGCACTCGCTTGAGCGAGTGGCACCTGATTCCCTTAAAATGTTGTTGTGACAATTACTTTGATTTTCCTTTGCATTAATACTCCTTCTTGTATTATCTTAATAATACTTTGAATATATTATGAACCATTAAATTTCATGAAATTCATTCTCTTTAAATCCAATCATACAACGTCAATTTAAACGATTCTTTCCACTGTTTTTAATTGAAAATTTCTCATTAATCATTTTTAACTCGCCTTCTCATATCTCCATATATGAGATAGGTTTTTCATAGATCCAGGGTGTTGATTAAAACTTCACTACTTTAATTACTGTATCAAATATTGACTTGTAAAACGCAAAAAATTTACCCCCAGTTTTTGGGGCATCACAAGACGTATCCTTCACTATATAGTTTCAGTATCACTTTTGTTTAAATTTTTTGTTTTAAAATAAAAAATAAAGAAAAAATTATGTCATGAGTACTTTTGTTGGGATGGGCTGAATAAAGAGTCTAAACTCTTGAGATGCATCCTCGCAACACATCTCACTCGGATAACCACAACCGTTTCACCTTCTTTATCAATTTTTTAAAGAAATAAAAAATAAAAAAAACACACACACACAGAGCCACTATATTTGCTTTAGTGTCGGGTATCCTTTACCTTTACCTTCACCATAATCATTTCCATTCAACATTGAGCATTATGTAACCATAAACATCATCTTCATCATTCTTCAGCTACCACACTTTTCCTTCATCCTTTTCTTTCAGATCAGAGCCACACCTCACCATTAGTCAATCAAGTTCTTTATTTTCTCTTAATAGATGATATAGCAGAGTCTTTCTATAGGTATACGAATGAATTAAGATGTATGTTATTACTCTTGATGCTACTCATGGTTGTGTTGATGATATTTTTCTTTTGGGTTCTAACACAAGTCCCAAGAAACTGGGTTATATGACACAATCAAATTGTTCAGTTATACTAATCATTTCACATACAATTGAACTGATTAATTTGTTGTATGTATCTTTGTTACTAAGTGCCCTTGAAAAAAAAGTATAGAGCAAGAAACATAAGGAACAAGACCCTGGGACCAATATTTGGTTATGATTTATTTTTCTTTCTTTGTTTCTTATTCAGAAAAAAAACATCATTTCCAGTTTTTCATTTTAAATTCTACATGCTTTTCACTGATTTTTTTAATTTGTTTAAGTAATGAGTAATTACATCACCCTTGTCCAATATTTCATGACATGTTGTGAATAATTTTCTTGCATATCAATTCAATAAGTTGTTTGTGAAGGTCAAATTGTATATGAATTATGATTGATTGACCACCCTCGGTGAGATTTTGAGCTTAATTGGATGGACCAGATTATGCCATCTTTCTTTTGTTTTTGATTGACCCTTATTTATTAGTACTCTAGAACTTGACTTGTTTCTTTTTTATGTATTATGTTCCATATGCATGCTTTAATGTGATTAAGGCCATTTTGTTTTAACCAAACACTAGCCATATGCCTTACCTTGCATATTTTCCATTGTTACCCACGTTAAGCCTATATCCATTTCTTGATTCAGCCACATAATTAGCCAATAGCTAAAAAAAACATGATCACCATTGCTTAGGAATTGATTAGGAGTTTTGGAATTACTATGAATAAAGGTTCTTGATGATTATGGAAATGTACCCAAGATATGTATGTTGTTGTTTCATTGTTCAAAAAAAGTAAAAAAAATAAAAAGGAAATGTTAAAAAAGAAGAAGAAGAAGAAAAAGAAGAAGTGGTGAATATATGTATGAAAATAATCAGGAGGATTTATTCTCATGTTTTATCCTCCATCATGTTTCATTTTGCTGAGTATTGAGTTTTAAAATGTACTTCCACAATCACTGAATCACTTACTCCATTACTCTTTTTCAACCCTAAGTTTAGCCATACTATTTCATTTTATCCACCCTATATCACCTTGGCCCCATTACAACCTTAATAAAGTCCTTTTGATTTCTGCATGCATATGTGTTCAAATATAGAAATTAGAAATTTGTTAAGCCCATGGTAGTGCTAATTTATTTGGGTGATTTCTGAGAGTATACACAAACCCAAACAATCGAGATATAGGGAGCATGAAGAGAACATCTATCACATTTTCATCCACTCTTTGGTTTGATCACTTAATTTGTGTAACTAGTATGTAATACTTCTTATTCACACTTATCATGACTTCTTGATATAAGGCATGATGTGTATTACTTATTATTTTAGACTTCAAAAAAAAGTCAAAAAATCAATTTTTTTAAAAAAATCTTTTTCTGTTGTTTCTCATTTTAGTTTTTGGTTTGGTTTTGCCCTAGAGTGCAAAAGCTTAAGTGTGGGGAATTTGTTAAATCAATTTTAACACACTTCTTATAGTTTTACACTTACAGTTTATTATATAATTACTATATTTAATAATAGTATTTTAATTAAGTTTTATGTTGTTTAGCTAAATTGAAGTATTATGTATATATGTTTTAATTTTCATTTTTTGTATGTATCTTGAGCATCTTGCCTTGTTTAGGCCATAACTTGGGTTTTTGTGATCCAAATGGGCTAATCTTAAAGCCCATGGAAAGCTAAAGCCCATGGAAAGCTAAGACAGAGGCCTACATGATGATGATCATATTTGGTTATTTTACATCTGAAAAAATGAAGAAATGGAGCTTGAATCAATCATTTCTCATGTGTCCCACCAGCATTGACATAGTTCACTAAAATGCACATATCTAGAGTTGTAGATGTCCAAATGACCTTATTCTTGCCCCCAATTCTCAATAAGACAGAGATCTACAACTTTCAAGTTGAAGATTTTATGAAATTAGGCCATCTAGATGGTCATATTTGACTCGTAAGGTGGAGAAGATAAAGAGGAGAATGAATTTCAACACCTACCATTATCTTCTTCTGAATTATTGTAATTTCAAGTCCACCAATGTTGGAAAAAATGCATTAATGATTAGAAAATGAATGTATAGTATCATGATACCTTTCCTACAAATAGATGCTTGAAGTTGTAAGGAAGATACACAAGAGATACATAAGAAATACATGCTTTAGTTTTCATTACATTTTTGTATCTTTGCTTTAGTTTCTTAAGTTTTAGTTCTTTCTGTTGCTTTATTTCTTTGTTCTATATACCATCTGAATTGTTCTAGTTCGGGGTCAAGGATCCGAACTGGGAACCAGCCACAAAAGTTTAAGATTTAAGAGTTTGTATACCGGTACAGTGGATATCCGGTATTATAATCCGACCTCTCAGTGGGAGAGCCCGATCTTGTTGTCCTGGAGATCCTTCGCACCAAGCTTTCGCGTTGATGGGGGTGAAAAATGGTGTCACCTGTGAAGATTCTCTGACATTCAAGTCAGTGAAGAGAATGATAACTCAGAAAACTTGAGCAATGCAATAGTGTATTAAGAGTTAGAACAACGTAACCTTATGTATGCATGAAAATCGACTATTTATAGCTGAGCGTGGAAAATGAATCGTTAGGCACAAGTGGGGCTAAGAGACTCTGATGCAGTGTTCTACGTATGATTAACAGTAGTTCAATGCTCAGTGTATGATCAAGAGTAGTTCACTGCTCAGTGTACGATTCTGACACAGGAATAGGGAAGATCCACCTTTTCCGTGTATCACTCCTGTAGCAGTACTTTGTACCTTTTGACAGGTGATGTAGATACTTTCCGCTATGTAGGGTATCAATCATGGGAAGCGTAAAAGCCACTTATCCTCTCAAAGTATAGGTGAACGGTTATGTATAATAGAATAGTGAAATCGGATCAGGTTATCCGATGTCCTAGCTGTTATCGCGGATAAACCGGTAAAGGGAGAAGGCCTAGCACGGTATTTTTACAGTCTGAATGTTGACCTATGATATCGGTTTACCTTCCTAAATGGACAATATGACGTCTTAGTCTAAAGACCGGTATCTAGACCAGATCATCATCCCTCAAGTTATGGTTTTCATTTCCCTTCCTCAATATTAAGTAAGTTAATTTTATTATTTGTTATTTACTTTTATAATCAAAGTTATAGTTAATTTAATATTATCTTTCATTGTTAAAAATTATAATGGAAGCTTAATCTTTTAAAATCAACTCAAGGAATTTAATTTTTCTTTATGTTAACTTTAAGTTCTTGCTCTTAATATTTTGATTGAAGATAATTACTTTTCTTTGTTTCTCAAATACTTATGATGGTAGATTATTTAAGTATATAACCGATTGATATATAATTAAACAATCTATAATCTAAAATGATGTTGGTTGGTTAATCAATAATCAATTTGAGAACAAAGATTAAGTCACTAAATAAGAGATTTCTATTTAGTTTCTTAACTCAATCAAATTACGATTTTAAAGTTATTTTAGTAATTAACAAGAATATATCGATTGATTATTCTTATTATTTCATTAATTCAATTCTAGAAGATTTTCTAGAATATAATCATTTAGGGATTCTAAATGATTCAAGGTTGAGAAATTAATTATATTTAATCATATTTGTGATCAATGATTAGTTAACTAAAGATTTATTAATTCCTTGGGTTGGTCATTTCTAAATTTGATTATTCACTCACTCATAAATTTACTTTTTGCATTATTATATAATTACTTAGTTTTCCTTTCAATCTCAACACAAACCCCCTTTGTTATAACTAAATTAAATGTAAATAATTTAACTAAGGTCCTCGGGAGACGACTAAGATTGTTCACCTTATACTATATTAATTTAACTTTTTATTTGACCCGACAATAACAACATGTCAATTCGACAATGTCTTTTGTTGAAAAGTTGATTCCAGCCATTTCAGAGAAAAAGGTCGTTGGAAGATGAAAAGGTTTTAGGGCAGAAAGAGGTTTTGAAAGAGATTCGAAAATAGAGAAAGATTTTACAAAGAGAAATGACAAGTTGCAAAGGGTTTTTGAAAAGCTGAACAGACAAGTAAGAGCGAAACACATTTATAGGCAACGTGGCATAATGGAGGGAAAAGCAGCTTTTAGAAAACAGTTGCGTTTCAAGCAATAAAAAGGTGCCACATGTTATAAAAGAAATTAAAAGCATATTTAAAGAATTTAAAGAGAGGGGTACAAATTACGTCTCTCAGAATATCAGAGAATAAAGTAAAGAATAATTCTAAGTTACAAAGCATGCAGATTGTGAATGTATAGACACTTCAGTCATTCAACATTACGTATGTTCAGACTATACTTGATAAACGTAAACCTTGTTTCTACTAGGGGCATAGTGAGAATATCTACCCATTGATGGTCTGTATCCACATACTGTAGATCCAGAATGCCTTTCTGAATGTAGTCATGTATGAACTGATACTTCACTTCAATATGCTTTGCCTTTGAGTGCTGGATTGGATTCTTTGATAGGCTTATAGCACTAGTGTTGTCATAGAACATTGGAATTTCTTCTTCCTTGATTGAATAATCCTCTAGCTGGTACTTCATCCATAGAAGTTGTGAATAACAGCTGGCTGCAGACAAGTATTCTACTTCAGCTGTGGAGAGAGCTATGGAATTCTGCTTCTTGCTACTCCAGGAAAGCAAGCTAGTTCCCAGAAAGTGACATCCACCACTTGTACTTTTTCTATCTGTTCTATCACCTGTAAAGTCTGCATCACAAAAACCATGAAAAGAAAAAGAGTATGTTCTCTTATAGAACAATCCAAGGTTAGTGGTACCTACAAGATACCTTAGAATCCTCTTCACTACAGATAGGTGTGAATCACTGGGGTCTGCTTGATATCTTGCGCACACAGACTAAACATTATATCTGGTCTGTTGGATGTTAAATACAACCAGTGATCCAATCATTCCTCTATACAGAGTCTGATCAATTGAGGTACTGAATCCATCTTTACTTATAGTGCAATTTGGATGCATTGGAGTACTCATGGGTTTGACATCAACCATTTTAAATTTTATGAGTAACTCTTTGTTGTACTTTTATTGATGAATAAAAATTCCATCATCAGTTCGTTTAATCTGTAGACCAAGAAAGAATTTGAGCTCGCCCATCATGTTCATCTCAAATTCAGCCTGCATAGTTTTTGCGAAATCTTTACACGGACTTTCTTTTGTAGCACCAAAGACAATGTCATCTACATAAATTTGTACTATAATAATGTGTTTATCTTAGCCTTTTCTAAATAAAGTTGTATCAACCTTTCCTCTAGTAAAGCCTTTTGATTTGAGAAAAGAATTGAGTCGATCATACCAAGCTCTTGGTGCTTATTTCAAACTATACAGTACTTTACTAAGTTTAAAGACATGATTTCTAAAGATTTGTCTTCAAACTCAAGGGGTTGTTTTACAAAATTTCTTCTTTAATAAAACCATTTAGAAAAGTGTTTTTAATATCCATCTGATATAATTTAATTCCCTTAAATGCAACAAAAGTAGACTCCTTATAGCTTCAAGTCTAGCTACAGGAGCAAAGGTTTCAGTAAACTCTATACCTTCTTGTTGGTTGTAGCCTTGTGCCACAAGCCTTGCTTGTTCCTTATGACTTTTCCAACTTTATCCAGTTTATTTTTGAACATTCATCTTATTCCAATGATGCTTTTGTTCTTCGGTCTTAGAACAGGGTCCAGACTTTGTTTCTTTTAAACTGGTTTAATTCTTCTTGCATGGAAATGATCCAATCTGGATCCTCCAAGGCTTCCTCAATGGTCTTAGGTTCAAAGTCTGAAACTAGAGCCATTGATGATTAGTTCTAGATCCTTGATCTGCTTTAGACTCCTTCAATTTGATCTCTAATGATGAGGTATGAAGGATGATAAGCCTTGAATTTCCAATCTTTTGGTTTCTTCTCTTTAGATATTGTCTGTTGATCCTTTTCTTGTTTTTGTGGAGCAACAGAGTCTGGAGGTCTAGGCTGCTCTTCAGATTGCATGATACCTGCATCATCATTATCTAGATCTGCCAATTTCTTATCAGTCTTTTTAAGATCATCAAATCTCATGTGTATTGATTCCTCAATGGTTTGAGTCCTTGTATTGAAGACTTTGTAAGATTTTGATGTATTTGAATACCCAATGAAAATACCTTTATCACACTTTGAGTCAAACTTTCCAAGTTGATCTCTTGTGTTTAGGTTATAGCATGTGTATCCAAATGGGTGAAAATATGAGATGTTGGGTTTTTTTTCCTTCCATAATTCATAGGGAGTCTGATTCAGTGTTGGTATGATAAAGACTCTGTTCTGGATATAACAAGAAGTGCTTACGGCTTCAACCCAAAAATATTTTGGCAAATCATTTTCACAAAGCATAGTTCTAGCCATCTCCAACAGACTTCTATTTTTCCTTTCCACAACACCATTCTGTTGAGGTGTTCTTGGAGAAGAAAATGTATGAGAGATGCCAGTTTTGTTACAAAGCTTTTTGAAAATTTCATTTTCAAATTCTCTACCATGGTCACTTTTTACTGTACCAATACAGTTTCCTTTTTTAGACTAGATTTTCTTATAGAAAATCTTGAATACTTATGCAGACTCATCCTTGTGGGCTAGAAAATAAACCCATGTCATTCTGGGGAAATCATTAACAATAATAAAACCATATCTTTTTCCAGCAAGGCTTTAGATTTGGGGTGGTCCAAACAAGTCTAAATGCAGCAACTCAAGTGGTCTGGTTGTTGAAACATCTTTGTTTTTAAAAGAAGATTGGTGTTGTTTCCTTCTTTGACATGCTTCGTAGGGTTGGGTTCCATTGAATGAAATTCTTGGGAGTCCCTTGACTAACCCTTTTCTGTTAATTTTTTGAAATATGTTTCATCCTAACATGTCTAAGTTTCTTGTGCCAGATCCATTTTTCTTCAGATGAAGAGAAGAGACATGTTACCTTTTGACTGTCCAGCTCACCCAAATTAACCTTGTAAAGATTGTTGTGTCTGTCGGCTGAGAAAATAGTAGTTCCATCAGTATTGATGATTGTACACTTTTCTTTATCAAAAGAAACTTTATAACCACTATCGTAGAATTGACTTATGCTCAGTAAGTTATGTTTCTGACCTTCAACAAAATAAACATTCTTAATTATAGGAGAAGGAATTTTACCAACTTTACCAATCCTAATGATATATCCGGATTGGTTTCCTCTAAAAGTAACTTTTCCTTCTTTAAACTATTCCAAGTTTAGGAACATAGACCTTTTACCTGTCATATGATGCGAGCATCCACTATCCAGATACCAGAAGAGTTGCTTTGCTTTTGTCCTCAAGCACATCTGAAATGGGAACAATCATTATTTTTGGTACCCAAAACTTTTTAGGTCCTGTAAAGTCAGTTGTCTCAACACTTTTCCCTTTTCTCTTTGGACAGTCTTAAATCACATGACCATGTCTTTTGGAATAATTGCATTTGGAATGTTTATTTTCAGGCACAAAGTGCGTTTTTAAATAATCTTTAGTAACATGACCATGCTTCTTACAACATTTTCACTTGACATGTTTACGTTTAGATTAAAAGGATGTAGAGGGAGTATTCTTTACTCTAAAATTAGTTTCTTCACAAAACCCAGACCATTCTTTTTGGAACTTCCTTTTGATTTTCCCATAAGTTTATAAATATTTTCAGTTCCCTTAACGAATTTGGCTAGGTCTGTAGTAAGTGAACTTACTTCCTGTTGAAGAGACTTGATTTCCTTGCCTTGTGAGATACAATAGGAGTCTGAACTATTGAGTTCAATTTCTAGAAAATTATTTTCCTCTTTAAGTTTGTGTATCTCCTTAAGATTCATCCTTTCTTTCGTATCAAGCTTCTTGAGAAGTTCTTGGTCTGAATCATTTTTCTTCAATTCAGATATTTATCCTTATATGAAGAAATAGTTTCCGTCTGTTTCTTTTTTAGTAATTTATAATTTTTAAAAAGAATTAAAAAGTCTTTGAAAAGAGCTTTATAATTTTCTTAGAGTTCAAACTGATTTACCTCTTCTGTTTCAGAATCGTCTAAACATGATTCAAATTCTGAATCAATGTTAGCTATGAGACAGGTCTGAGCAGTCTCAGTTTCTTCTTTAGACTCACTAGAGCTACTTGAGTCTTCATCATCTCAAGTGATGAGTCCTTTTGTTTCTTGAAGAACCTCTATTTTCTCTTCTGTCTTTTTTATCCTTATTCAAGAGAGGACATTCAGAAAATAAGAATTACAAAACAGAGGATTAAAAGCAGAAGAAATGTTCTCACTAGTCTTCTAATCTTTTGCTCCAAGCTTGAACCCTTGATCTTCCTTCCTCTTTTTTCTCTTCAAAATCCTCTTCAAAAATCTCAAATCTCCCTTTTTCGTGCCTTGTGTTCTCTCTCCAAAAGTTTGTCTAGACTCCCCATAACTGCCCCCAATATGCACCCTAAAAATCTAGAAATAGTGCTTCGTGGGGGTAACCACGGCCAGTGGTGGCAAACCACTGGCAGTGGTTTGGGGTCTGATGATCCAAATCATGCAAAATTTAATGTACATTGGCACCTGATGACAACCACGGCCAGTGGTGGGAAACCACGGCCAGTGGTTGTCTCTGACTCTTACTTTTAAATTGCCACAGTGCCAACCACGACCACTGGTGGCAATTGCTGGATGAACCTTGGAGCAAACAGAACCAACCACAGCCAGTGATGGGAAACCACGGCCAGTGGTTGTCTTTTTCATTTGATTCTCTTCATTTTCTTCATTCTAATGACAACCACTGCCAGTGGTTTGTTCCAACTTTTCCTAATTACACAGCTAAGGTTCCCCAAGGCTTCTTCTTGCATCCAAGTTGTCATATTGATATTAAATAAATTATACTATATATAGTATTAATATAAATTATTATTAACATAATATTTAATAATATTTAAATATATTATTTTATAATACATTTTAAAATTATTTTATAATAATAAGTATTATTTAAAATATATATTGTAATATATCATTAAAAATTATATTTACAATAATTTATATTAATAATAAATAATATTAATATATTATATCATTTATTTAAAAATATATTAGTAATATGTTAATAGTTATTGATAAATATTTTAAATATATTTTTTTAAAATATATTTTAAAAAATTAAATTAAGTTAAATTAGAATTTTATAATTTCATAAGTATATTATCAATAATATATTTAATAATACATTTTTAACATATAATTAACTTAAGTGTATGTTTTATAAATAAAAAATCATCATCTTATTACAAAGGTACACCTTGGCCTAGTGGTAAAGCAACCTCTTGTGTCACTTAAAGGTGCCAAGTTCAAGTCCCATGAAAGGCAAAATATTTTTAATTTTCAACCTAAACCACTCAGCCCATCAGATTGTGACACGTGTCACTCAACAGTGCCACGTCACATTTCCGTCCAAATTTCTAATGGTGTTAACAGAGGGGAAAAGTTTGATGCGTTTTATAAACGTATAGGACCAAACTGGGACAAAAAAAACATATGGGACCAAACTGAGACTTTTGATAAACGTAGGGGACCATGTGTATATTTTACCCTTTGTTATACTGAGATAAATAATTTTTGTCAAATCTCGATGGACATCCAAAATGAATGTTAAGACCTATTTGTTGTCAATACATGCATAATTTTAGGATGTAATTTATTATGCATTTTCACGTTGATTGACATTCCATTTTGATTGAGATCACATATAAAGAAGTATCTATTGTGTATGGTGTCAATACTCCTATTTAGTATGATTTTTTATTTTTGAGATACTTGTCATCTTATACTTGGATCTAAAGATTTTGGTGCTTGCTCATTATTGACATTCATATGTGTAACGCCCTGGCTGTTTTTCAGGAATGAACGACTCTCCCCACAAACTAACACGAGACCTTTCTAGTGTGTTTTGTCCTCAATCACACACTTTCTGAGAACTTCCCAGGAGGTCACCCATCTTAGAATTTCTTCAAGTTAAGCATGTTTAACCTTGGAGTCCTTAAGTAAAGGACTACCGAAAAGGCAACTGTATTTGTTGGTATAGGTAATACGAATTAATTCCTTTAAGCTATCCTCAACTGTATAGTCTCATACCTATACAGTCTTTGATCTCTCTTATTCTAGTAAGTATTCGCTTCATTCATGTGTCCCTTCCACTAGAGGCCTGCCAGGAGTTGCTCTTTGTCCGTGCCTATGCAACGACGATCACTCCCTGCCCTCAACATTGTTCGGGATGTCACATTCCCCACTGAAGCCTGCCAGGAACCTCTCCTTGTTTGTGCCCATGCACCGGAGATCACTCCCTGCCCTTAACAACGCCAAGATGTCACATGCCCATCAGCTTCAACCTAGTTCGTCCCCGAACCATACCGTACTAGGAGAGGCCAGGCTCTGATACCATTGTAACGCCCCGACCGTTTTTTAGGAATGAACGACTCTCCCTACAAACCAATACGAGACCTTTCTAGTGTGCTTTGTCCTCAATCACACTTCCCCAGAACTTCCTAGGAGGTCACCCATCCCAGAATTTCTCCAAGTTAAGCACGCTTAACCTTGGAGTCCTTAAGTGATGGACTACCGAAAAGGCAACTGCATTTGTTGGTATAAGTAGTACGAATTCTTTCCTTTAAGCTACCCTCGACTGTATAGTCCCATACCTATATAGTCTTTGGATCTCTCTCATTCTAGTAGGTATTGGTTTATTTATATGTACCTCCCACTAGAAGTCTGCCAGGAGTCGCTCATTGTCCGTGCCTATTTACCGACGATCACTCCCCGCCT
This sequence comes from Clitoria ternatea, assembly GCA_037962975.1. Taxonomy (NCBI): domain Eukaryota; kingdom Viridiplantae; phylum Streptophyta; class Magnoliopsida; order Fabales; family Fabaceae; genus Clitoria; species Clitoria ternatea. The sequence goes on from CM075671.1 coordinate 56,693,989, forward strand.
TCAACAGTGCCCGGGATGTCACATTCACCGCTAGAAGTCTGCCAGGAGCCGCTCCTTGTTCGTGCCCATGCACCGGCGATGACTCCCTGCCCTCAACAGCGCCGAGATATCACATGTGTAAATACTTAATTTGATGTCAAATAATGCAGAGCATTTTGTTAAGCTCAATTGTGATAACTTTTGTTATTGGGCTAGCTCAATTGTGATCATTTTTTTGTTTGGCTATTGTAAGCATATATACATTCAAATGGGTTTTGTTTGGGTCGATTGTTGTAAAACCATCCACTAACTAAAGACTTATGTTTGGAGATTTTAAAGTCATAACTTATATGATATTTGTTGAGTCTTTGGTGTTATGGGTTAGTGAGAGTTTCAAATGGTATATTGTATTTATCAGATATTTATTGGTTCATCTTATTATCATATCTCTTATAGTATTTTTAGATGTTTAGACTTTTGAGGAAATGATATTTATATTTTCTTATCCATATTATGGTTTAAATATAAGTTATCATGGTATATGATATTTATCTTTATCGGATATAATTTTCATACGCTATTGAGAGCTTATTATTTCTTTGGTGATAATTAATAGTTTGTTGTGATGATATTTATTATGTACTTATTAATTTAATGATGTTATTCAAGCAGGAGAATGTTAGATATTTTCTAAAATTAATTTTCATTACATGGATTAGCATTATTAAATTAATAAGGCAATGTCATATTATTAATTATAATATAAATAATCATGTTAATTATTTATTTAATGATTTTATGTGATTAGGTTTTAGATATGAATGAGCTATGATGGATTGGCCCATTCATTTAATGTCCAATGAGCGGTTCCTCTAATTGCTCCATCAAGACACTTACTGTGAGAAACTAAAGTAATTAGAGAAAAGAGTATTGTGTGTTTATTATGCTCCATGACGATTATGAATCAAAGGTTCTCTTAAAGTACGTGTTTATTACATTAATTATATATAATTGATGCACAATATTTGAACATAATGTGATGTGTTATCTATGATGACATGAGTTATTTTCTACCAAAAACAAACGTGCAATGATTTTGTAGAGATAAAAAAATGTAACAAAAATTTATAGGTAGAAAAAACAAAACTTTGGAGAAAACATATTAATCTTATTATTTTATGCATATCTTATTCAAAACAAAATGATAAATTTATAATTAAAAAAATAAAAACAAAATATTTTCACAATCTGAATGAGACCTAATTTATTGACTAAACCACATTCCCTCTTTAATACCGACTGACGTAGCATAGCAATGTGATCATCACGTGCTGTCCACCCTTTTCTTCATCCATTCCTTCATCTCAACACCCTCATGTTTTGGTAATGAAGCTCTAGCTTCATTGTCGTCGTTGTGAAACATCCTTGCCTGCATTGCTTGCACCAACTTAAGTAAATAAAGGACTTGTTCTCCTATTTTTTACCTCGAAACAAATAAAGGGGTTAAGAAAATTTGGACTGCGTGAAAGGGATCGAGTAAGGATTTTTTAAATTAATATAAATAAATAATATAACGGTGTAATGTAAAAACAGAAAACAGAGGGTGTAAAAAGGAGTAGGAAAATATGCGAAAGAAATTTCCCTATTTTTGCATGCCTTCTACACCCTAAGCCCCCGTTAAACTTCATCCGATCTGATTGAAAGAGCCCAAAACTAATTGTGCTCAATTTCAAACCCAACTCAATCCATCCTTTTTTTCTTTAAAATATATTCTATTTAGGTTTCAACCTGATAACATCCAACCTATGTTATCAACTATAAAAAGAATTTCTCAATAAACAAATACCAAATTAAATAAAACTATGTCACTAGCACCAATAGATACAACAACCTACAAAATTGAAAATGTAAACCTCATGACAGTCGTGTCTGGACAGGAGAGAAATTTACAAGTTAATTAGAAAGACTTGACCAAATAACCAAAGCAAAAGGTGGGATATCAGTGACAATGAAAATAAGGAATTCCCAGAGGTAAATCCAGGTGTGGCAGCAGAGGGTTTGGGGGATGCATTTCCAGCGAGGGCAGGAGGCACAGCCCGAACATTAGGGACACTCTGCTGCTGATTGGCTGGTAAAGGGTTCGGTGATCTGCCACCGGAAGGTGATGAGAAATTTGCTCTGTCCCCCATGCTATCTTGACCTGCATCTTCTCAGTGATTAGCATCAAGTACAAAGTTCATACATAGGCTGGAAGTAAATGACAGGGGATAGACAGCATAAACCATAATGGTGTGAAACAGGAGGTTTTTTCAGTAAAGATTCAAGAAAATTTCAGTAATAGGTTAAATTTTTGAAGTGAAAGAAATACTCACAATTTGATCTAGACCATCCCAACCGCAGATTCTCCCTATCAAAGACCATGTGATAACCTATTAGGTAGTTTTCTGGGAAAAAATGTCAATAAAAGGAAACTTAGTGAGCCGGTGCATGTTTCTTGTAAAAAAAGAAAGAGAAATAAATATCATAATAAAAACGGACAAGGTTAAAGAAAACAAAATAGATGCCCTGTCCGGATAAAGGAAATGTGATTCAGTTTCAGGCATGGCAGGCAGTGGTATACTCACGTCCAATGGTGGCATAGTTGAAATCAGACTGGCTTACAGTCAAGCATAAGGAGGTTCTTTCCTGCACCGGAGGATCATATTTCATCAAATTATACACAAGTGAGGGAATAATTTTGGTACGACGAGAAGAGATTCTGAAAGAAAAATCCATAAATTTAAAATTGTATATAGAGGAGAAATTTCACAATGGACACCTGAGAATTATTCATATGATATCATGTACACTTCTTCAACACCATGACAACAGTTTTATATTCCAAGTGTCAGAAGAAACTACAAGGAAAAGTAGAAGCCTGTTTGATGACAGACTGAAAGCATTTTATATCATTCCTAGGAAGTACGAGTATTGCAAGGTTAATTATTTACCAGACTTTGTGACTGATATATAAACATTAACATGTAAGTTACAATCAGATAGAGTTTTATATCTGTACATCAGAGAGAGGAAGGAAAAAATTGGAAGTTCAGCTTACCTGACTGTCAGAATATTGGAGCATTGGATTTTGAATTAAAAAGGTTTGATTCCTAGAAAAAGTGAGTTTCAACGGAGGAATGTTAATCAACTCCTGAGAACTGTCACATGAAAAACAGCTTAGTTACAAGGCAATGCAAGAAGCTTATAAGCCTAAACACCTAATCATTTAGTACCTAACCTGGTTTTATAGCAGTACTCCCAATCCATATTTTGGAAATAAACCCTGGTTGCATTCACTTGTTTGTCAAACTGTATTCGAAAATTACTTTTAGCCGAGTTTAGTATGATCATATCATACCCCATTAGATTTTGGTAAAAGGAATCACCTCTGTTACAACTTTATGATAAACATTCTTGGGAAGAAACGTAAAAGAAGTTCCACTGTCAATTAGTGCTTCAAACCTAGATTCCTTGAGACATAAGCTTCCAACACAGAAGCTCTCCACTCCAACTATGTACCCGAGACTGCAGCAACTCAAAACAGTTAACATGCAACATAAACCAATCAGGTTAAAAAATGTATAGAAGTGACATCTAGAATTAAGCAGCAGGTTAAGAGCATAATACACAGTACATACAGTTTCCCATCTATAGGCAAGAATGGTGTAGAATGTTGGGTGAAACGGCCTAGGTCACCAAAGAGAATTCTCCCAGAATCATTCTCATTGAAACAAATTGAAAAAGAACTGCGAACAAGTCCTGCCTTTGCCAGCAAGCTTGGAACTGAAATGCTTCCAGGACCTAGCCCTAAAACCCCATCAGGAGCAACTCCTTGTAAATAGGCACCAGTTTGTTTCCTACCACAACTGCATTCATAAAAATCAGTTTCCATGAGAACTGATGAAATCAAACTCACAGCTTGCCATCTTGCCCAACATATCAAACACAAGGACAAAACAGTACAATAATTTGAAACAATGATCAACATACCCTAAAATGATAGAAGCTTGCACAGAATTTTGTGCTGCATGTCTGCCATCAGATGCCAAATGTAGCTTGTCTTCAATAAGATATCCAGAACTTGAGGTATTCTCCATGGTGTACTGATAATTATAAGGGCAAGGATCCTTGGAACCTTTGCAACTGGATCTTCCATCACCACTACACAACTGATGACTGCACAGTAGATGTCTGCTGGTGCTCGACAATGATGGCCTATACTGATTCAGATCCCTATCCTGCATCAGAGATGCCCCCGTATAAAAGGGAGCATCTGCCAATCAATCATTGAAATTAACTGCTAAATTTCTTACCGCTCTCGGGAGAACTGTTGAAGTCCAAATAAGCACATTCAAAGTATATTATCATAATATACTACTAAGAAATTTGAGCCTAATCTGTAAGGGGTAATGTCATGAATAGATACCCAAGAAGCATGGATACAATGATGCAGGACACGGAACAAAGACTCTGGCAGAGAAACAACAATATTTTGGGTGTCCTCACTAGACTTGAATCTAGCAACAAACAAAACACATCTTCGTTCTAGAAAGGTTCTTCTTGATTTACCAAATAACAACAGTTGTATAGCACATTTTAGCATTGTTATCAAAACCGAACCGGTTCGGCCGGTCCGACCGGTTGAACCGTGAACCGCTTAGGTGACCGGTCTGGGTCAATTCTTTAATACTACCGGTTCAACGGGTTTTAGCACGGTTTTTATGAACCGGTGCCTTCACCGGTTCAATGACCGGTCCGGTTCTGAAAACATTGCATTTTAGTTAATGTCAGAAAAGATATGCATACAGCGGCTTGTCAAAAAAGCTGCTTGACACCAGAATTCCATATATTCTTACAGGATGAATATTTCACAAAATTGATATGCCAATCAAGGTGAAAAACAAAAGACAAAACTTGAACCTAAATGGAATAATAACAAAGCTCACAACAGTATCGACATAACACAAAATCATTGGGAGATGGAAAAGTAATAAAAGAAACAAAGGCAATTGATATTTGCATGATAGACCTACCAACACCTTGTAACTGCTGGCTGCCAAGGAAGCACATTCAATGCAGTCACAGGGAAGCCAAAGCATATCACTTCCACTATCCAATGCAACAAGAAATGAAACATTTGGATTCCCTATATCAATCCATGTGAAATGCAACCTGAAATTCAACAACAAAAGAGTTCATACATGCCATGCTAACCTTCTTCAACATCTACTTAATCCTCCCCCCCTCCCCCCCACACAAACACACAGCTTTTTGTCTCCTGTTACCATTCATTTAACCAACAAAAACACAACTAGCCCCTTCAACTGTTATGCAGAAAATCCATCACATTACTTCAATTCAAACATTTCAAATTTGACATATAAGCTTCAATAACAATTCATACTCTCCTAGGTCAGTGAATTCCAACCTCATGTTTATTTTTATTTTTATTAGCAAAAAAAAAGTCCTACAAAACAATGAAAAGGGGCATGCTAGTTTATAGTTGGCATAACATCCAACATCTTCATGGCGTCACACGACAAATAAACAAAGTAGGGAACAAAAGACTCAAACTTTATTTCCCTTGCAAACAAAAAAAAAATCCCAGTGGCCAAAGAGACTCACCAATAAAACTCATTGAAATAGAAGAAGGTCTGGCTTCCTTCAGAAGGGTACATAGACTCATATTGTGAGCCAAGTTTCATCCTTTGCCGTGTCTTGTCACTGCTAAGAAGCAACCTAAAATACTCAGAGCTGTTCCTTTTAGGCCAAGATTGAAGAGCATAACCGTTGCTCCTTGAAGCCAAATGAACCTTAGCCTCCTCAGAAAACCTGTGAACAAGCCTAGAAGAGAATGTGACCCCAACTGCACCCTCCAAAGCAAGAGCCTTAGCCAGTAACAGCCAAAGAAGAAGACTAATCGCCATGAAAAAGCTAAACCAAAAGAACCCAACAGAGGTTAAAAAAGGCTCAACTTGGGTTCCAAAAGTATCAGCTACACCAACCAAAACTCCAATGGGTGTGCAGAAAAGGTGTTAATTTTGAGCAAAATGGGGTCTGATCCAGCAATTTAGTGGTGGGGTGGTGCAAAGTTTAAAGCTTTTTCTCTTCAGAGGGGTGGGGAAGAGTGGTGGGGTGCGCAGTGTGCACCTTTGAGGTTTCCAATAATGTTTTCTCGTGAACGTGGCGAATGAATAGAGGGGGGAGGCATGTGTCTAATCTATTTGTGTGTACTTTGTTCTATGGAGTTTGTTTATTGATTATACTTGCTATGCCTATGATGGTTATTGATGTTAAAATAATAGTGGTCCACAAAAGTGAAAGAGAGGAAATCCAAGGTATGAAAAGCTAGTGTGGCTAGTTGCGAGACAAATTGCTACAGGATCATTCCAGAATACATGAGGTTGGCTAGTATATTTAATAAGAGAAATTATGTAAATCAAGAAATACTAAAAATTAACTAGAAACAGATGGAGTAGTTTATTGAGCATTAGGAAAAATTTTATTTTCACATTCTTTTTGTGTTTTGAGCAATTGATGATAGAGTTAGGAAGGATTGTGGGAAATATCTATGTCTGTTGTGAATTGTCTCATAAAACTATTCGTATAAAAGTTTGTAATAAATCTGTAGGAAAAACATTTCTACATTTTCTTGATCACCATCCATTACACTCCAGGTTTCTATTTCACTTCTTCTCTGACGGGTTTGATCTTTTTAACAACTTTAATTTTAATTAAAAAATATATCTTATTTCTTAAAAAATTGAAAAGTTGTTACATTATTATTTCTAATAGATTTTTTAATTAGGAAACTTTTTGTCTTTTCTATTGTCTTTTTAATTGATTACATCAAATTAATACAGAATTAAGGGAAATATATTAAATTCAAAATCTTTACATTAATAGCATTCACATGAAAACATTAAAACATGAAAAAAAGTTGAAGAAAGAAAACATGATAATGAATAACTTGCATGTAGGTGAAAAAAATGTTTACTCATTATTTATAAATTTTGTATATTTACAAATTGCTTTAAAATTAGTCTTAATTTGATTGCAAAAAACATATAAAATATAAATCATCTAATTATATCTTTTATAGTTAAATAATAAGTGTTACCTTACGATAAAGAATTAAAGTCAAACATTGAGAAACTATTTCATATTGTTTTATAAAGAAATAGTGATATGAAAGCATAAATGAGGAAGACGATCCCAAATTAAAAAATCAATTAGAGATAATAAAGTAACAACTTTTTAAGATTTTTAGGAGATAAGATATCATTTTTTAGTTAAAATAGAAAGGAGTACATGCTATTATTTTTAATTTAAATTAATCACATCCTTTGATTTGATATGAATGATCATAAGAGTAGCAAATTTAAACTGTTAGATCTTATTATGGATGATCGAGATTAGAATATATGATGTGAGTTTTTTAAAAAATTATATATCTTTTTAAGTGATCATATGATTTTAAAAACCTTTTAATCATGATCATCCATGTATGATTGTACGACTTAAATTTGTTGTTCTCACTTTCACCTAAAAGAGCTTTTCTCATAAGATATATTCCCATAACATATATTATCAAATATGTTATTTAAATTATTTTTAATAATATATTTATAATAAATATATCAGTGACACTGACAGTGTATTTATTATAACTAACTGGATTTTGTATCCCATACAACCTAAGCGTTTAAAAAATTATCATTTTTATTTTTTTATTTCTTTTCTTATTAAATAATTTTTAAATTCATATTAATAAATTATTCAGAAACTAGAAAAATAAATTATTTTTTGTATTTTAATATAGTTATAATAAATAACTATCTTAAAACTATCATATTGAAAGAATTTATCATGTTTTATTAAAATGATTAACTAAGATATAAATCAGAATATTAGAAATAATTATTCTATTAAATTTTTATAAAGAAAAAAAATACTATTTTGTTATTTATTGTAATATTTGATAAAAACTTAATATTGTAAAAGTTTAAACATTTGAATTATTCTTGAGTGATATAATTTTAAATTAGTAGTTTGATCTACAGAAAATTTAGACTAATTTAATATATATATATATATATTGTTTAAATTAATCATATTTATTCAATAGAATTGTGTTATTTAAGAAGATGAGTATAATAGTATTTTTAATAAATTATTATATACATGATGCGTAAAATAATCTATATAGATATGATTGAAATGATTGAACTTGGATATAGATTTTCATGCATAGTGATTCTTCAAAAACGTATTGATGAAATTGATTAAAAAGTAAATCACATGTCATAATCAAATTACTAAAACAAATTAATAGATCTTTGCATAATTTATTCAATTATTATATTTTAAAACAATATTATATTAAATATATTTTTAACTTTGACCATTAGCCAGTTTCAAATATATGTTAATAAAATTATTTACTTTATAACTATTTCATTGAAGTTTTTATTGTTTCATCCAATAAATATAATTTATCTTATATTAGAAAATAAAATAAGAAGTTATTTTATTAAGCAATATTTATGAAATTTCCCTTGTTAACATAATAATATGAATAATATTTAAATTTATCACATACAATTTTTATTGGAACTTGAAATATTTCCAACTGACTTGGTGCTAACACACACAATTTCTATCACACATAATTTCTATTTTGGTGCCAATAATATTATACAAATGAACAAAGTTTAAGTATTATCATGATTAAATAAATGTTAAATTACATAAAATAATAAATAGTTTTATACTATTTATTTCAAAGGATAAACTTATAATTAAGTCAAGAAAATAATTTATAATTGAAAGAAATTATATATGTAAATATGTTAGTGTCCTAGATGTTGTTAAACTTTTAGAAAAGCGAAATGAATATATATCAGAATTTATGCATAAATGAAAATTAATTAAAAATATAAAGACTTATGAAAATTTTAAATGTGATATTAAAAGTTAATAAAATAAATGAAGTAATAAATTTAAAAATTACAAATTCAAAGGAAATGCCATGTGGTATTATATTGGAAGAGCTTTTAACGTGTGTATATATTGTAAATATATTGAACCGTCCGGTATAAGAGGATAGAATTATGAGGTAAGTATCCGATGTTAATTCCTCTTAGTCACTCCATATTACACCGGTCCAGTCTTTGAGTTCAATGGAAGTTCAAAGTCTTCAAATCTTTTGAGATGTTCACCGTTGACCCGCATTGAGGGGTGAATTTGGGTGTTACTAGTAAGGACACTCTGAAGCTTAAGTCAATAATAAATTCAACACCAGAGCATTACAGGTATTAAATATTGTACCTTTGTTTATTGAATACAGATATTTATAGGCAGGTGTCGAGGGGACAAACCCTATTATGATATCTGTCACTATTAGCCTACTTGGTATAGAAAAGGCTATCATGCTCAGCTTTTTCTGCCACACTTGCAACTTTTGACCCGGTATGTCCTTATTAATCTCGAGTTCTTCACCTACGATATCGCTCATAACTGACCTAGATAAAGGAAGATTGTATTGGATGTTCGTAGGGTCACACCAAATCCTTATGTTGTTGATGTCATTTTACTAGATGGGTACTGATGTTTTATCTCGGGATATATATAACATACTCACATGATTAATCTCAACCATCCATTGTATGGTTATACGGCTCATATTTTCTCCTCTCACTCTCACATAAAAGAGCCTTTCTCATATGATACATCCCCTATATTAAATGATATATTTTAAAAATATATTATTAATAATTTAATGTTTAATAATATGTTTACTGTTTGATAATATATGTTAAAACAATATTTTAAATAATATAAATATTAAGAAATAAATTTAATAATATATTAAATATTATACATATTACATAACATATTTTGAACAATAATAATTTAATATTGAGTATAACATGTAATCCTTTCTGTTGGTCACCGGTTCAAATTCTTGTGTAAAATTTTTAATTTTTAAGTTTATATGTTATATAATTAAATTGTGACATTTATCAACTTATCAACAAAATAATCAAATTAAAACTTTTTTAAAATATAAACAACCTAAATGAAACAAAAATAAATTATAGAACCTAATTGAAACAAAACTAAGAGATAATAGACCTGATTGATGATTTAACTTTTCTTTATAATTTTAAATTTTATTCATAGTAAAAAATATAATATAAAATAAAATATAAAGGGTATTCATTCTTTTTTTTTCATATTCAATTATTAAGATAATAAACGTACGCTACGTGAAAATGTTTACATTTTTGAAAATAAAAATAAAACGCAGAAATTTTACATTCGTTTCAAAAAATTGTTGTTAGCTATGTAAAATTATAATCCATTCAAACATTTTTATTTGTTGAAAATAACATGTTAACTAATTAAAATGGGTTATCAAACATATATTAGATATAAATTTTAATAATTTTATACTTTTATTATAAAAATATTTTTTACTTTTTTTATTTCTTAAAAGACTATTAGAAATATAACTAATAAAAATTGCCGCAAAATTTAAAACGGAAAATTGATAAGGATATTGGGTAGGGAGTAGTAAGACAGACAGGACAGTGATGAAGCGGTTGTTAAGGAAGTTGAAAGCACGACGAAGGAGGAGCCACCTTAAAACACGTGTCTTTCTTACAAAACAGGGTGCTTGCTTTAGTTGGTGGGATTCTCGTTGATTTTTGAATTGAAAACAGTGGAAAGTGGAAACTACGACCTTTTTTTCAATTTCATTTTCAAAGCGGAAAAGAATACATGAGTGGAAGGAGATTCCATTCCATTCCATTCCTCCATTCAGCCTGAGTAATAGCCATAATATAATTATTTTTGATTTTTTGTTACAATATCTTGATCTATCGCACCCCACATACCACCCCATAAACTCTAAACAATATCAATATATTTTCTATCATTTTCCAAAATTTAAAATTTATAAGAGCCCAAATCAAAAAAAAAAAATATTAAGGAACTAGAAAGGAAAAACATATTTAACTCAATCTTTCAAAATTTTTAGAAAAAGTAGAATATAAATGGGTCAATTGGTAAAAAAAAAACTTGGTTTCTAAATTAATTGGTGATGAGGCAACAAAATAATCTTATGGCTAAAATGGAAAATAAATACTTTTATTATCTTTCGACAATGGTATATCATATGTTGCATTGCGGAACAAAAAGCCAAATATATGGTGACCAATTAAATACCGTCGTTATTCAAAATTTTTAATTAAGTGGTGAATTCGTTGTTGAATTCCGTGGCTGATCTTGTTAGTTGAATAAGGCCAATCAATTGCCTCAACCATTTACAAACATTCATGATTTGGCGACAGTGAGTTAGGCCGTCGCTAAGAATATGCCCTTTAAATCTATCGTTAAATTTGTTGTTGAATTCGTCACTGATGTTTCTTCATTAATCTTTTAAAAATGATTTTTATATAATTAAATTAAGTTATACTTAGTTAAAGTTTAATCTTTTTTACAATTTGACATGTTTAATATAATAGAAAAATTTAACAAATGAAACATAGAAATTAAATAATAAATGAACATATATAAAATAAAAATATAGATAATGTTAAAAATGTAAACAAAGTAAAACTACAAAGTGTCATAAAAAAAATCAAGAGTCATCATCGGTATGCTGCAGAGGATCGAACGCACTTTGGTGATCTTGTTGAGGCTCTAGGCGTGGCTACGATTGTTAAGGTTATGTTTGTTGCTATGTCTACTGCTGTGTAGAGGTCGGGCGGCGGAGACTGTCAAGGGATATCCCTAGACAACCAACAAGTGTTGGGGGATATCTTCTTGATCGACGTATATTGTGTTCAAACTCTGAATCTCCTTGATCTTTTCAGCCAAGTTGGTCCTCAACTCGTGGATGATAGTGTCCCAGGTGGCCAACTCCTTGTTCAGATCCTCGATGATCTGAACATACTCTGGCACAAGGAGGTGGTGGATGTTGCTGGTTAGCTACTCCACACCAAACAAACGTCCCTTTTTGTTGACACATTTGGCAACCTCAACAAACAAGGCATTGTTGGAGGTGATAGAGTCCTCATCTTGTCCCTCACCCCCTTCACCTTTGCATTACTAGACAAAACTACGACTTTTCAATGCCCAAACTATTTCTATAAATCAATGGGTTTGAAAATATTAGGAATCCTGAAATAATTAAATAATAAATTTAATAATAAATAAATAACTTACAAGAATTTACTATTAGTCAAGTGGCCTCAATACTCAAGAGAGGGGGGTGAATTGAGTTTTAAAACTTTTGCTTAAAAAGCCTTTGAAATTGATTCCCTTTTGACACAAGATAATAATATGTAAGCGACAACAAGTATAATGCAAGAAATAAGATAAGAAAGATGTGTAGAATTCACTTTGGCAATTTATCAAACACTTGGTGTGCAGGATCTTAGCTTAGCCAAATTAATCAAGTTCAAGCAATGCAATCACAATCAAAACAGTATACCAGCCAGATGCAATATGTAAATGCAAGAGAGTAAGGAAGAAAAGGTTACAAACCGATATAACGAGTTCCACCACCCCGGTGCACGTCTCGCCTTCAAGCAACCCACTTGAAGGATTTCCACTATTGAAGTTTAGAGATACAAGCTATGAGTAATTGTAGCTTCCTAGTATCCCACACTCAAGAACTCAATCCTCACTAGCACAAGGGCACCCCACCCAATCTCTCAAACTCTTAATACCCAAAGGTTAAACCCCAACCTTTGTGACCACTCATAACTAGAGTGAAAATTTGTGTTTGGTGTTTGTGTTTACAAGCAAATGACTCTCTCAATAGAGTAAATATACAATTGAAAGGCTCTCATAAATTCTAACTCTCAACAAGAGAGGATATGTAAATTTAGAACCTAAGTTTCAAAATAATGAAACTATACACAGAAAATGAACTCACAAGGCACAAGTACAAGCTTTGAATGATTTCCTCCTTGATTCATTGAGTAGCTTGAATGGATGGTGCATTTATAGGCCTTGGAGAGGAGCTTTGGAGGCTTCAGAGCCGTTGCACAGCATGGGCATGGAAGCTTTTGTGGAGAAGTGAGCTGGATCTGCACTTTACATTTCCCCACATTCTGACACCAAGGTAATCGATTACGCCTCAAGCTATAATCGATTATGCTTCGCTGTAACCCATTAATTTTATTGTCCAGTGGCTGTGTAATCGATTATGTCTTTTCCTGTAATCGATTATGTCAATGTAATCGATTATGTCATACCTTTGTAATCGATTAAGTATTATACCTGATGCATTTAATTCCTGTAAGTAGCACTGTAATCGATTATGTAACTCATATAATCGATTATACATCAAACAGAACCTCTGTAGTCAATTAGTTATTCCTTGTAATCGATTAGTCAAAATACCTGATACATTATCCCTTTTATTGCAATAGTGTAATCAATTATTCTCTTTGTTTTAATCGATTAGGTGACAAGCAGAATCATGGTAATCGATTATCGTAACCTTGTAATCAATTATAGATTATACCTGATACTTTTATTTTCTATTTCGCAGCTCTGTAATCGATTAGCTTATTCTTGTAATCGATTATGTTTTTGCAGAAAGCTTAAATCTGGTCTTGATTTAGTGTAGACTCTTTGTTTTAAACTTTTGGGAAGCTTATCGCACTTTGTCTGGCATTTTGAGTCTCTATGAACTTCATTATCATGTCATGATTCTTCAATTTGTTTTTTGTCATTATTAAAATCCTGAAACAATTTTCAAACACATTCTCCCCCTTTTTGATGATGACAAACTATGTTCATCTTATGAGGGTGTTAGTCCAGATACAATTTCTCCCTCTTTCTTAAGGAGTTCATGAATAATTTTAAGAATCATGAAGATGCTCAATTTCTATTTTAACAATGATAATCCTTAGAGCTTTTTACTAACTATTTGCAGGTTCTTTGATTAATCACTTGTTATTAACCATTTGCAGATTTATAATATGATGAACTAATATCTTTTTCTCCCCTTTGTAATCATCAAAAATAAATAATACGAGCAAAGGAAAGAGATAAAGGAAAGGAACTTTATTCATTACTAAAGCAAATTATTGAAGCAAATTACAGAAACAAAGGCAAAGTAGAAAATATCCTAAGATAAAACATAAAAAATAATTCAATTATTAGGAGAAAAGAAACGGAGATCGGTGAGTTGGTTGGATAGATCCTCATATTTTTGCTCCATGATCTCAAAGTGTTGTTGCTCAGTGATTTGAAATTCTTGAAGAGAGGTTTTAAGTTTGTCAAATCGTCGATCAAGATAGGCATAGAGAGATGTGAAGGGATCAACAGGAGCAGAGGATTCTCCTTGGGTAGCAGGGGTAGGAGAGGAAGGAGCATCAGCAGGTGCTTCAAATGGGATATTGGCATGAATTCCTTCCATCTTAGAGACCCAAGCTCCATTGGCAAAAATTATCCCCATCTTGGTGAGATAATGAGTACCAATGCAAGCTTTAAAGGGTATTTGCTCTAGAAGTTCCCCACTAAGATCAACACCATAGGCTTTGAAAATCTTTTTTAGAAGAATGACATAGGGTAGCTTTTGTTGATCCTTGGCTTTAAGCATGTGAAGCTTGAGAAGCTGAATCCAGTTGATTTCCTTATAGTTTTTCATTGCCCACATTAGCACTACATCTTCTTCCTCAACAAGGGCGTAGTTGCCTCCACGAGGAACCAAAAGCTTGACCAAAATAAAGTGAAGAAGACAGTTGCTTAGAGTAAAGTGACCTACCAATTTGTGATTATTGCAGGGTCAGTCGGCTTTCCATAAGGATTGTCGTGCAGTGATGTTGTTGAAATCCCATTCATCTTCAGGATGATCACCAGAAAAATCAGCATCGGAGAGAGGGAAAAGACTTATCTCAGCAAGTCGTTCATTGGTGATCTTGAGAGTCACATTCTTGACTCTTACTTCAAGCACACCATTAACAAGTTTTAGATTGCAAAAGAAGACTCGAACAAGCTCCAGGTATAATCTTTTTCTTTGAGAGAGAGGAAGGGGATGAGATTGTAGTGGTTAAGAAATTGAGTGAAAGAAAAACTTTGGTGATCAAAAAATTCAGCATTGATAAAATGAGGAGCAATGTTATCCTTCTCAGAAAATTTCTTGATAAAATTATGGAGATCTCTAGGATTGGAGAAGAACCTTGAGAAATCAAGAAGGTTGTTGGCTTGGGCAATAGAGGATCTTGCCCTTTTGACATTCCTGGAGGAAGACATTGTGAAGAAAAGAAGATGTGGAGAATTTGGGGTTTGAGAGGGGTAGGAAGTATAGAAGAGAGGAAGGTTATGGTGTGAGATGAGAAGGGTGAGGGAGGAGGTATTTATAGGGATTAGAGGTGGAATTTAGGATTTTGGAGAGGTTTAGGATTGGTTGGGCCAAGCTGCACATGGATTGAGCATTAAAATCTACAATCCTGGTGACTCTGTAATCGATTACAGGTCGGGGTATAACCGATTACTCCTTTGAAGAATTTGAAATGTCAGGCTCAATAATCGATTAGACCAACGGTGTAATCGATTAGATCAAGATTGGATTTGTCACAGAAACTCCGTAATCGATTAGTGTAAGGCTATAATCGATTACCTGTGTAACAGAATGCCCATAATCGATTATACATAGATATGTAATCGATTATGTACAACACAGAAAGCCCATAATCGATTATACAGAGATTTGTAATCGATTATGTACCACACAGAAAGCTCCTAATCGATTATATTGTGTGTATAATTGATTATAGTATGCCCAGAAATGCACAAACACATGTTTTCTTAAGAAGCATACAATTTTCTCCCTATTTTAACATCTTAACATGCATATTTGCTAATTTTGGTTTCTCAAAGACAATTTTTAACATCCAGAATTCCCAATTCTCTTTTTATGTTAATGAATTCTTCTTTGGCAATGGGTTTGGTGAATATATCAGCTAATTGATTAGATGTTTCAACATATTTAAGCATACAATCACCTTTCAATACACGATCTCTAATGAAATGATGTCTTATTTCTATATGTTTGGTCCTTGAATGCATGACAGGATTCTTAGATATATTAATGACACTAGTATTATCACATTTAAGAGGCACATGGTCTAAAATAACACCAAAATCTAGAAGTTGTTGTTTCATCCATAAAATTTGAGCACAACAACTCCCAGCAGCAATATACTCTGCCTCAGCTATTGATAATGCCACGCTAACTTGCTTCTTGCTATGCCATGAAACAAGTGAGCTACCAAGCAAGTGACAAGTGCCACTTGTGCTTTTTCTATCAAGTTTACATCCTGCAAAATCAGAGTCAGAATATCCTACAAGAATACATTCAGCACCTTTAGGATACCAAAGACCAACATCTAGAGTTCCAACAAGATATTTCATTATACATTTTATAGCAGTTAAGTGTGATTCTTTTGGACATACTTGATATCTTGTACACATACACACAACAAACATGATATCCGGTCTACTAGCGATTAAGTAAAGTAAGGATCCAATCATACCTTGATATTTTGTGAGTTCTACATCCTTACCTTGTAACACCCTAAATTTTAAAATAAAGGATTAATTAAGGAAATAATTATTAAAGAGTCGTATATGGATTAATTAATGTCCCAAAATATTGGAAATGATCAAGTTAAGATTTTAGGGACTACTCATAATTTATTGGAACCGAATGAGTTGAAATTAAGCCTAATTAGAATATGGGTGTCGGACCAAGTATCTCTGATTGGGATGATATTGGTCAGGATTGTTAAGAATATTATTGGGATTCCAAATATGTATTCGGAATAATTTCTAGATAAAGTATTGAGCCTGAACTGAGATCCTGTTTGTGGTAAAATGATGAAATATTAATAAGAGGAATAAAATTAAAAGCAAAAGCCCAATTTCCTCTCTTTATCGTCGTGAACTTGCTGGACCATTTGACAAAAACATTCTTCTTCTTCTTCTTCTTCTTCTTCTTCTTCTTCTTCTTCTTCTTCTTCTTCTTCTTCTTCTTCTTCTTCTTCTTCTTCTTCTTCTTCTTCTTCTTCTTCTTCTTCTTCTTCTTCTTCTTCTTTATTTGCTCTCCATCTTTCCCTTCTAAAGCCCTAGCCAAGGTAGTGACCCATTTTCCTTCACCATTTTCACTTGTGAAAGCTTGAAGGAAGCCATTGGAGCTTAGATTCTTTTTTCCTCCTTCTCCATTTTCATTTGGCTTTCTCTCCCTTGGCTCTATTTTCGTTTTTGGGGTGAGGTAAGCTTTTCTCACTATCTTTGATGAATTTAATATCATACTTATGAGTTTTATGGTTTGGGAGAGTAATGTAATGGAAGTTAGTGAAGAGCCATAAATGTGAAGAAACCTAAGGTGGATTGTCATAAATGCTAGCTTTTATGGTAATAAATGAGGAAGGTGAACTTGTTATTGAAAGAAGATGAAGGTTGATGATTATTTATGGATATTGTTGGGTTTTAGGTTGAAACCCTAACTTTAATAAATTGGGGAAAGTAGTAAATGTTGGTAGGAGAATATGCTTGAGAAGAAGTATATGAGATTGAGAGTGTGAATGTGGATAAATAAAGTGTTGTGAGTGTTGAGGCTATGGTTGTTTTGTAGCCTTTAAACATAATGAATGAGACTTGATGGGAAGGAATTTCTGAAGCCTAATAAGTGAAGAAAAATGATGTCTATAACATGTCTTATACATGTTATGAAATTGTAGATATGATTATGGTTAATTAAAGTTGAATTTGTATCTTGAATAGTTGATTGATTGAGATTTTACATGTATATTAATGTAGGACCCATTCTGAACGATGAGGCGGGAACGTCGTATCAATTGGAATTCTTTTCTTGAGGTAGGAGAGGAGTCTTTATGTTCTAAATGCATGAATTGAATAGTATTTGATTGTCATATATGACAATATGCATGTTTTCCTTGTAATATTTTGAAGAATTGTAATGTTGTGTATGATGTTGGTGATGTGTTTTGACAACATACATTGATACATTTAGAATAATTGTGGTGTACTATATGGTGGTGTGGATTGTTGACAATGTGGTGTCTTGAATATGGTGTTATACTTATGTCCACCATAAATATGAAATAAATATAGTTGATGTTTGATTGAGAATGGGTATGAATGAATAGCATACCTTGATTGAAAGTGAAACATTGATGTCGTTATGTTTGATGATGGAATTGAATTAAGCTAATGAGAACTATTAAAAATGCCACACGAAAATTTAAACTAATGATAATAACCAACAATAATAAATCCACTAAAAGCCTTGTGGTGATGTTGGTGATGATGATGATGATGATGATTGATGAGTGGCATGAATAGGATGCATAGAGAATATGATTGGCATTTGCATCCATGGCATACTGCATAGCCGCTGATGTTGGAATATTAGGGGAGTTCCCTCGGCCGACCCAGTGGGAGGGTGGCTCGGTGCACGAGCAAAAAAATTTTATTTTCCCCTGTGACTCGGTGTGTAAGTCACGAAGCCGCCCATGTATTGCTACGGGGAGCTACATGTGGCCGACCCTTATGGGGGTGGCTCTTGATGAGCAGGTGACCCTGGTGGTCCTTTGGATCACAGCCGCCATGGGATGAATCATGGTCGGCCTGCAACACTCATAAGTGCTATTTCACATTGATTTAATATTTTAATTTAACTTATTTTTGAAAGAATTTAACCAGATTAGTAATTAATTAAGCATGATTTTTGTTGAAAATAACACATTGTGTAAACCAAGCTTGATTTGACAACATATGTGAAAAAAGTACCAAACAAGGCTTGAAGAAACCAAGAAGGACCAACACATCAAAGCCCAGGGACGCTTGAGCGTGGCATTCAACACGCCTAAGCGTGATTTAAAGAAGACAACTCCCCACTCTTGAAAACAGCTGGAGCAAGAAGTGTTAAGAAGAATCTCACGCTTGAGCGTGAGCCTGAGCTCGCTCAAGCGTGACCCTGAACGTAGCTGTGCGCTTGAGCGTAAGAAAAGGACGCTCGAGCGTGGGTCCAAGCATGCCTGAGCGTGAGATAAGCGTGGATTAAGAAGAAGAGCGCCTGAGCGCAAGGATTCCACGCCTGAGCGTGACTAATAGATAACAGAGCATAAGTTTGAGCTCGCCCAAGCGTGAATCAAGCGTGGAAACTAGCGTACTGAATAAGAAGGCCACGCTTAAGCGTGGTTAAGACAGCTTGAGCGTGAGGCAACCAAGTGGACATCAGAACCCTCCACGCTTGAGCGTGACCATCAAGCTCAAGCGTGACTCATGCAGTATGGGAATTTTAATTTAATATTCACCAATGGTGCGATGCCAACTCAACCATTTTCTTGTGTTTCTGCATGTCTCCGAATATTCCTTCATGGGGTCTATGCAAGTGGCAAAGGAAGCTGAACCATAACCCCTATAAATCAGGTAGAAAACAGGACATCAAGCATCAGATTCATCCCCTGTATTTCCCTCACAATCCAACCTTTTCCATTATTTTCTGTATTCATATTTTGAAGGTGAAAATGCAAAGCATGAGTAGCTAAACTCCCTTATGGGATTGGTTGTAATCCATTCAATCCTGAAGTAATGCTGCTGTAAGTTTTTATGTTGTAATGAGATTTGATAAGTTTCTGTATTTCCTTCTGTGTTTAATGCCTGAAAGTACTTGATCACTATTTTCTTGTTTTAAGTTTTCTCAAGTATGCTGGGA
The DNA here is from genome assembly GCA_037962975.1 of Clitoria ternatea. NCBI lineage: Eukaryota > Viridiplantae > Streptophyta > Magnoliopsida > Fabales > Fabaceae > Clitoria > Clitoria ternatea. The sequence continues at coordinate 56,713,775 of CM075671.1, forward strand.
AGTGACTTTTGAAAGCAGATATGAATGAAATACTTGTTGTGAGTAGGTAGTCAGGGATGGCATCTAACGCAATAAACGTCAAAACAATCGATCGATAATGCTGGGATGATTTCAAAGTGACTGAGGGATCAACAGTTTGAAATCATTCTTATGAATTTTGTAGTCGAGGGATCGATGCAAATGACTGTGATTGTGACGTAGAAACTATCTTTTCAAGTTACTTACGTAAAAACTTATACAGCTTACAAAAGGTGAGATGTGATGAAACCAATCCCTGTTTTACTAAACTGATTCTTTCTCAAAATTATTCACTGTTATCTTTTGCAAAATTTTACTCTCTGTTATTTATTACTTTTTCAATCAGCAACATTTATAACAATCCAAAACAAAACTTTCTGTCAACTCAGTTCAAAGCTAAGGTTTTTATGCTAACACCTCCTTAGTGGAACGACAACTATACTATATTACAACCTCTGTGTTTAAACTTGGCACATCCATTCCCTTGAGTTCATATTATACAAACTTGATTCTCTTTCATTGAACTCTTCATTCTAATATATGAAAACAATTGTATCAAGTTTTGGCACCGTTGCTGGGGAGGTGATTCAAGTTTAAATATTTTAGCATTGAATTGATAAGACAGTGTAAATAAATTTGTTTTCAGTTTATCTTTAATTTTGGTAGCAACTTTGCTATTTTTGAGTACTTGATTTATGATCTTGAGAGGACAGGTTACAAAAGAACAATTTGCATTCGATCCAGAGATAGACAGGTTCCTCAAGAAAATAAAGAAAGCCAAGCAGAACTTCCAAGCAGGACAAATATCCTCTTATACAATGGATGTCAACAGCAACAACCAAAACCCACCAAGGAGAACACTTGGAGATTACACTCTGTAACGAGGACCTAGACACTACTCAAGCATTGCTATACCAAATACAATCAGGGCTATAGAAATGAAACCTGCATTCCTTAGTTTAATTAGTTCCCATCAATTCCATGGAATGTCCAGTGAAGATCCATACACTCACCTGGCCACATTCTATGAATTAGTAGGAACAATGGGCTTTGAACAGGAAGTAATTGAAGCAGCGTATCTAAGATTGTTCCCTTTTTCTCTTGCAGGTAAAGCTAAAGAATGGCTCTAGTCACACCCAAATCAAAGCCTGAACAGTTGGGACACAGTGAAGGAGAAATTCCTACACAGATTCTTCCCACCATCTAGACTTATCAAGGCTAAGTCAGATATTACAACATTTAAACAAAGCCATGATGAACCTTTTTGCGAGGCATGGGAACATTTCAAATCTCTTCTAAGAAGATGCCCAAACCATGGCTTAGAAGATATTGCCCAATTGAATATCTTCTACAGTGGACTTAAAGCAGATACCAAAATGATACTGGATGCAGCAGCTGGAGGAACCATGATGACAGTGGATGCAGAGCAAGCTACAAGGATTATTGAAGCATTATCATCCATAGATTACCAAGCTTAGCATGACAGAACACAAGTCCAAAAGAAGGGAATGTTGGAACTCAATACAACAGATGCCATTTTGGTTCAAAACAAAATTTTGACACAACAAATTGAAGCTCTGACACAGCAAATGGCAAAACTCCCTCAACAACTGCATGTTGTACAATCCTCTACGGGAAACCAACAAGCACAAATGAGATGTGACTTTTATGGAGGAGAACATCAGAATGGACACTGTCAAGGAGAGCAAGGAGACCAATCCATCCTATATATGAATAACCAATGTAAGCAGGGTAACTTCAATAACAATGCTTACTCTAACAATTTTTCATAGGGATGGAGAAATAATCAAAATGGTGGATGGAAGCAAGAAGGAAGCACGTCCAACAGACAACAACCTTATCAGCAAGGCCCTTCCTTGACAGAAAGGACATCAAAACTAGAGGACACTCTAGAAAAATTCATGCAGGTCTCAATCACTAATCAGAAAAACACCGATGCTTCAATAAGAAACCTGAAGACTCAAGTGGGGCAACTGGCTCGTCAAATCGCAGAGCATCATAACTCTCAATTTGGAGCCAATACACACCCAAATCCGAAGGAGCAATGCAAAGAATCACAACAAGAAGTGGGAAGGTCATTGGACAACAAAAAGAGGATGACAAGGTGGAAGAAAAAGTGGAAGAAAATTTTGAAAAAGAAACAAAGGAGGAAGTTAGTGAAAAGAAAAATAAAAAAATTGAAGATGTACATATAAAGGAGGAGGAAGTTGAAAAAGAAAAAAAGAAAGAAATAAAAGAAGGAAAGAAGAAGGTAGACGACCCAGCACCACAGCTGAAAAGTTTGTCGTATCCAAAGAACCCTTCAAAAATAGACAAGGAGAGGCAATTTACAAGATTTATGGATATCTTCAAAAGGTTGCAATTAAACATACCTTTTGTGGAAGCCATGGAGCAAATGCCAACTTAAGCAAAGTTCATGAAGGAGCTGTTAACAAAAAAGAAAAGATTTTCTGAAGAAACAGTGGAACTCGCCGTAGGATGCAATGCCATCATTCAAAAAGCACTGCCACAAAAAACAAAAAGACCCCGGAAGTTTCACAATCCCAGTGACTATTGGTACTTTACCAGTAGGAAAAGCACTCTTAGACTTGAGAGCAAGCATTAACCTAATGCCCCTCTCAATGGTGAAAAGAATTGGAGATCTTGAGGTGAAGCCAACACGGATGACTCTCCAACTTGCTGATCGATCTATGAAGTTTCCATATGGCATAACTGAGGATGTGCTGGTAGGAGTTGACAAGTTCGTATTTCCTATAGATTTTGTCATAATGGATATTGAAGAAGATGCAGAAGTGCCTCTAATTCTGGGAAGACCCTTCATAAAAACCGCAAAAGTAATTATTGATGTGGACGATGGAAAGCTAAAAGTAAGAGTGCAAGATGAGGAAGTAAACTTCAATGTGTTTGATGCAATGAAGTATCCAAAGGAAAAGCAACAGTGCTTCAAAATTGACATTGAAGAAGAAGCCATCAGAGAATAAACCAGTGAATGGCTCAACAAAGATCCACTAGGTAAGCTAAACGTTGAAGCAAATGGAACAATGGACGGGGGAAACTCGAAGGAGGACAAGCATGACATTCAAAAATAAATTCATTATGAAAAGTTGTCAGAGAAGACAAAAGAAGTTGTCCTACCAAAAGTGGAGTTAAAAGTCTTACCTTCACATTTGAAATATGTTTTTCTTGATGATGATAACCAAAAACCTATTATTAATAATAAGGAATTGACAGGTACAGAAGAAAGGCAATTGATTCAAGTCTTGAAAGAGCACTCAACAGCAATTGGATGGAGACTGGAAGATTTGAAAGGAATAAGCCCAGCCTACTGTACGCATCACATTTACATGGAACAAGAATTTAAACCAATTGCTCAGCCACAGAGACGCTTGAATCCAACCATGAAGGAAGTAGTGAAAGGGGAAGTAATTAAATTACTAGAAGCTGGTATAATTTATCCAATTTCTGATAGCTCTTGGGTAAGTCCTGTGCAGGTTGTTCCGAAGAAAGGAGGAATCACCGTTGTACAAAATGAAAAAAATGAATTGATCCCTACAAGAACAGTCACAGGATGGAGGATGTGTATCGACTACAGAAAACTGAACACTACAACCTAGAAAGATCATTTTCCTCTGCCCTTCATGGATCAAATGCTGGAAAGACTTGCAGGACAAGCATACTACTGCTTTCTGGATGGTTACTCAGGCTACAACCAGATAGCAGTTGCATTAGAAGATCAAGAAAAAACAGTATTCACATGTCCTTTTGGGGTGTTTGCATACAGAAAAATGCCCTTTGGGTTATGTAATGCTCCTGCAACATTTCAAAAATGTATGCTAGCTATCTTCTCTGATTTGGTGGAAAAATGTATTGAGGTCTTCATGGACGATTTCTCTATTTTTGGTCCATCATTCGATCAATGTTTGAAAAATTTGACCATAGTACTGAAAAGATGTGTGGACACCAATTTAGTTTTAAATTGGGAAAAGTGCCACTTCATGGTCACCGAAGGCATTGTGTTAGGACATCAAATCTCCAAACGAGGCATTGAAGTGGACAAAGCAAAAGTGGAAGTAATTGAGAAATTACCACCACCAGGGAACGTGAAAGGAGTAAGAAGCTTCTTGGGTCATGCAGGATTCTATAGAAGATTCATCAAGGACTTCTCAAAAATTGTAAAGCCTTTGAGTAATCTCTTAAACAAAGACACTCCTTTTATTTTTGACGATTCTTGTTTACATGCATTTGAAACCTTAAAACATAGACTAACATGTGCACCTGTAATAGTTGCCCCTGATTAGGTATTTGACTTTGAAATGATGTGTGATGCCAGTGATTATGCTATTGGGGCCGTATTAGGACAAAGGAAGGCAAAAGTTTTTCATGTCATACACTATGCTAGCAAAGTTTTGAACCCTGCACAAACAAATTATGCAACAATAGAAAAAGAACTCTTAGCAATAGTGTATGGCTTGGAAAAATTTAGACCTTATCTGATTGGTTCCAAAATCACTATTTTTACTGACCATGCTACTATTAAATATCTGCTGAATAAACCTGATTCTAAGCCCAGGCTAATTAGATGGATCTTGCTGATGCAAGAATTCAACCTAGTAGTCAAAGACAAAAAGGGCAGCAAAAATTTTATTGCAAGATCACTTGTCCCGTCTTGTCAATCAGGAAGTCACACTACTCTAACCTAAGGTGAAGGAAGAATTTCCTGATGAAAAGCTACTAATGATGAAAGAAAGGCCATGGTTTGCAGACATGGCAAACTTTAAGGCTGCTGGAGTATTGCCTGATGATCTTTCATGGCAACAGAAGGAAATTTTTTTGAAAGATGCAAAACAATTCATATGGGACGATTCTTACCTGTTTAAACTTGGATCAGACCATATTTTAAGGAGATGTGTGTCCCAAGAAGAAGCTAACAACATCTTATGGAACTGCCACAGCTCACCCTATGGAGGACACTTTAATGGGGAAAGGACAGCAGCTAAAATCCTTCAATTAGGTTTTTATTGGCCTTCATTGTTTAAAGATGCTAATGTTTTTGTGCAGCACTATGATGCATGTCAGAAGACAGGTAGCATATCAAGAAGACACGAGATGCCATTAACCACCATCCTGGAAATAGAAGTCTTCGATTGCTGGGGCATAGATTTTATTGGGCCACTACCAATGTCATTTTCAAATGAATACATTATTATGGGAGTAGACTATGTCTCAAAGTGGGTAGAAGCCATGGCATGTACTAAAGCTGATGCTAAGACTGTCATCAAATTTCTTAAGAAACACATTTTCAGCAGGTTTGACACTCCAAGAGTGTTGATAAGTGATGAAGGCTCTCATTTCTGCAACACCCAACTCCAACGATGCCTAGAACATTATGGAGTCAAGCACAAAGTAACCTCCCCTTACCATCTGCAAGCCAATGGCCAAGTAGAAGTATCCAACAGAGAAATTAAGAGGATACTAGAGAAGACAATTAGTCAAAGTAGAAAGGATTGGTCATTGAAACTGGACGACGCTCTATGGGCTTATAGAACAGCATACAAGGCACCAACTGGATTTTCACCTTATCAGTTGGTATATGGAAAAAACTACCATCTTCCAGTCGAACTTGAACATAAAGCATTTTAGGCAATGAAAGCACTCAATTATGACCCAAGGGCATCAACTAAAGAGAGGAAAATCCAGATGCACAAGTTAGAAGAATGGAGGAATCAGGCTTATGACTCATCAAGGATTTATAAAGATAAAATGAAGGCTTACCATGATAGGCACATCATGAAGAAAAGTTTTCACCAGGGACAATCTATTCTTCTTTTTAATTCAAGGATGAAACTGTTTCCAGGAAAACTCAAATCTAAATGGCCAGGACCCTTTATTGTGAAGGAAGTGAAATCTTATGGGGCTGTTGAATTATAGGACCCTAAGTCTGAAAGAACTTGGGTTATAAATGGACAAAGACTAAAGCCCTATCTAGGAGGAGAGGTGGAGAAGGTCGCCACCAATATTCTACTGAAGGATCCATGATCAAACTCAGGCGTCAAGCTAAAGACGATAAACATGCACTTATTGGGAGGCAACCCAATCTTTTATGCTTTCTTTTCATGTGAATTTTACTTTAAATATTATTAAAGTTTCTGTTTATTTTGTAGGTCACTCATCAAGAGAAATCCAAATAAAAAAAAAATCAAGTTTCAAACAAAGACAAACATGACTGGAGCTTAAGATTGATTATCCATGGTCAAGCTGAATCTGTTCAACGAAGCAAAAGTGAAAAGGTAAGACAGGTTAGGAGAGCATCAGGAAATCATCTCGCCCAAGCGTGAAGACTCTCGCTTAAGCGAGACAAAGTAAGTCATGTCTCATACATCCCACGCTCAAGCGATGGATATACTCGCTCAAGCGAGCCAAGGTGAGGCATATACTATCCACATCAGGCTTAAGCGAAGAACTCAAGCTCTAAGCGTGGGACCAATACAAAAGGAATTTTCAACAAAATAAACCTGATCACGCTTAAGCGTGATATTTTGCACTTAAGCAAGAGGCCACGCTTAAAGTAAGAACACTTCACGCTTAAGCGAGAAGTTGATATTAGCATCAGGTACCAATTATGAATATCATGCTCAAGCGTGACAGATACACGCTCAGGCAAGCAACAACTGATTGGATTATAATTTAAATTCGCTTGAGCGAATAGCAATACGCTTAAGCGAGGAAGTACATACTACATCAGGATATGCACGCTTAAGCGAATATTGAGAGCGCCTAAGCGAGACAAATTCAAAAGCTCAAAGTGTACCATCACTTGTCAATCACGCTTAAGCGTGATATGCCCACGCTCGAGCGAGAAATTCAAAATGGCTTCTGATGCTAATAAATGGAATATTTCATAACCCCTTCCACTCAAATAACTGTCCATTACCTCTCCTGACTCTACCAGTTTTGTAACTGACCATCTCCTCTCCCTATTTGTTCCTTCCCCTCTCATTTCACAAGGTACATTTTACTGCATTTCATTGAAACTAAGTATATCTTCTCTCTTCTACATCACTCTCTGCTTCTCTCAGGTGACCACTAGACTCTCCTCTTTTTAATTGCATCATATGAGAAATGAGACTCCTTTTCAGAATGCATGCATTGAACTCTGTAACCATTTTCTTTTCAGTCCTACTGTATGCCTATATAATCTGAAATTGATTATTTTCTGGGATGTTTAGAAAAGAGATCGGTACTATTATGCTTCAAATTCTTTGCAATGCATGTTAAGTGTTCGTAAAAAGTCCTAGAAAACATTTGTTTTGCATAGCAAGCATACTTAGTACGAAGTAGCTCTCCTTAATGCTTAGCCTTAGGACTAAAATGCTCTGTTATATTGTTGAGAGGATTATGTACTTGTAATGTCACACTACATTCTTTTCCTTGATATGTGATTACAGATGGCACGAACTAAGCAGATTGCACCTAATCCCCCTCCAACCACTTCAACAGCAAGAAGTTCCAGAAGAAATAAAGGAAAAAGGCCACGCACTGATGACCAAGACAATGCCCCAAAATTCAGAAACAAGGATAAGAGTAAGCGTTATGAGGACATCTCCAACTGGACCTTCATACCAGAACGAAAGGTGGATTTGGCCTTGGGAGATTGTGATGACTTTCTACAAGTTATACGGAGGAGAAATTGGTTGAAGATATGCTACCCAAGAGACAAGTATGACCTAGAAATTGTCAGAGAGTTCTATGCTAATGCTTGGACAAGGGATGGAGCAAGAGATAGAAAGATTTATGTGAGAGGAACTTGGCTCTCTTATAATAGGGATAAAATCAATTTTTACTTAGGAAGCATTATGAACCTAGGAGAGGGAGAGATATGTGAATATGCTGCCATGCTTGCAAGAAACCAACTCATTGCCACGAGTGATCTTGAAGCAGCCATATGTACTCCAGGGCATCACTTTTAGAGGGGGCAAGGAGAGAACCCACTGCGGGTTCTAAGAAAAGACATGACCTCCATCTCTCAAGTATGAACGTCCTTTTTGCTTGCAAACATAACACCTAATGCCCATGTTTCTGATCTAATTTTCAGCAGGTGTTATTTATTATACTGCATTTTACATGATGATATTTCCATTGGTCTAGCCCAAATACTCTCTGATGAAATTCACAAATTTGTGGTTGCTGACCAAAAATACTCTCAGGCAGGCCAGAAGGTAAAAGGAAGTCTGGGCTTCCCTGCTTTTATTACTGACTTTTGTGCAGCACATGGGATTGAGGTTCAAGATCCTCAAACCTATCAGGCCATCTATAGATAAACGCTTCATCGAGCGATTTTACAGCACACAAGAAGCCCAACTACAGCCACAGCCAGCACCACCACAGGCAGGACCAGAACCTACTCTTCCTCCTCTCAGCACAGAAACCACCATGATTTTACAAGGCATTCACCTCTTGAAAATCCAACTCAGCCACCTTCTGGCATAGCAAAATGCTAATCATAGAGGTTTGATGCATATTCATAATAGCCTATATCACAGCATCCCTGCAGGACAACCCAATCCTTGGATGCACCCTGCCCAATTTGAAAATATTAGGAATCCTGAAATAATTAAATAATAAATTTAATAATAAATAAATAACTTACAAGAATTTACTGTTAGTCAAGTGGCCTCAATACTCAAGAGAGGGGGGTGAATTGAGTTTTAAAACTTTTGCTTAAAAAGCCTTCGAAATTGATTCCCTTTTGACACAAGATAATAATATGTAAGCGACAAGAAGTATAATGCAAGAAATAAGATAGGAAAGATGTGTAGAATTCACTTTGGCAATTTATCAAACACTTGGTGTGCAGGATCTTAGCTTAGCCAAATTAATCAAGTTCAAGCAATGCAATCACAATCAAAACAGTATACCAACCAGATGCAATATGTAAATGCAAGAGAGTAAGGAAGAAAAGGTTACAAACTGATATAACGAGTTCCACCACCCCAGTGCACGTCTCGCCTTCAAGCAACCCACTTGAAGGATTTCCACTATTGAAGTTTAGAGATACAAGCTATGAGTAATTGTAGCTTCCTAGTATCCCACACTCAAGAACTCAATCCTCACTAGCACAAGGGCACCCCACCCAATCTCTCAAACTCTTAATACCCAAAGGTTAAACCCCAACCTTTGTGACCACTCATAACTAGAGTGAAAATTTGTGTTTGGTGTTTGTGTTTACAAGCAAATGACTCTCTCAATAGAGTAAATATACAATTGAAAGGCTCTCATAAATTCTAACTCTCAACAAGAGAGGATATGTAAATTTAGAACCTAAGTTTCAAAATAATGAAACTATACACAGAAAATGAACTCACAAGGCACAAGTACAAGCTTTGAATGATTTCCTCCTTGATTCATTGAGTAGCTTGAATGGATGGTGCATTTATAGGCCTTGGAGAGGAGCTTTGGAGGCTTCAGAGCCGTTGCACAACATGGGCATGGAAGCTTTTGTGGAGAAGTGAACTGGATCTGCACTTTAAAAACATTTCCCCACATTCTGACATTAAGTTAATCGATTATGCCTCAAGCTATAATCGATTATGCTTCGCTGTAACCTATTAATTTTATTGTCCAGTGGCTGTGTAATCGATTATGTCTTTTCCTGTAATCGATTATGTCAATGTAATCGATTATGTCATACCCTTGTAATCGATTAAGCATTATACCTGATGCATTTAATTCCTGTAAGCAGCACTGTAATCGATTATGTAACTCATATAATCGATTATACATCAAACAGAACCTCTGTAGTCAATTAGTTATTCCTTGTAATCGATTAGTCAAAATACCTGATACATTATCCCTTTTATTGCAATAGTGTAATCAATTATTCTCTTTGTTTTAATCGATTAGGTGACAAGCAGAATCATGGTAATCGATTATCGTAACCCTGTAATCGATTATAAATTATACCTAATACTTTTATTTTCTATTTCGCAGCTCTGTAATCGATTAGCTTATTCTTGTAATCGATTATGTTTTTGCAGAAAGCTTAAATCTGGTCTTGATTTAGTGTAGACTCTTTGTTTTAAACTTTTGGGAAGCTTATCACACTTTGTCTGGCATTTTAAGTCTCTATGAACTTCATTATCATGTCATGATTCTTCAATTTGTTTTTTGTCATTATCAAAATCCTGAAACAATTTTCAAACATATTCTCCCCCTTTTTGATGATGATAAACTATGTTCATCTTATGAGGGTGTTAGTCCAGATACAATTTCTCCCTCTTTCTTAAGGAGTTCATGAATAATTTTAAGAATCATGAAGATGCTCAATTTCTATTTTAACAATGATAATCCTTAGAGTTTTTGCCTAACTATTTACAGGTTCTTTGATTAATCACTTGTTATTAACCATTTGCAGATTTATAATATGATGAACTAATATCTTTTTCTCCCCTTTGTAATCATCAAAAATAAATAATACGAGCAAAGGAAAGAGATAAAGGAAAGGAACTTTATTCATTACTAAAGCAAATTATTGAAGCAAATTACAGAAACAAAGGAAAAGTAGAAAAATATCCTAAGATAAAACATAAAAAATAATTCAATTATTAGGAGAAAAGAAACGGAGATCGGTGAGTTAGTTGGATAGATCCTCATATTTTTGCTCCATGATCTCAAAGTGTTGTTGCTTAGTGATTTGAAATTCTTGAAGAGAGGTTTTGAGTTTGTCAAATCGTCGATCAAGATAGGCATAGAGAGATGTGAAGGGATCAATAGGAGCAGAGGATTCTCCTTGGGTAGCAGGGGTAGGAGAGGCAGGAGCATCAGCAGGTGCTTCAAATGGGATATTGGCATGAATTCCTTCCATCTTAGAGACCCAAGCTCCATTGGCAAAAATTATCCCCATCTTGGTGAGATGATGAGTACCAATGCAAGCTTTAAAGGGTATTTGCTCTGGAAGTTCCCCACTAAGATCAACACCATAGGCTTTGAAAATCTTTGTTAGAAGAATGACATAGGGTAGCTTTTATTGATCCTTGACTTTAAGCATGTGAAGCTTGAGAAGTTGAATCCAGTTGATTTCCTTATAGTTTTTCATTGCCCACATTAGCACTACATCTTCTTCCTCAACAAGGGCGTAGTTGCCTCCACGAGGAACCAAAAGCTTGACCAAAATAAAGTGAAGAAGACAGTTGCTTAGAGTAAGGTGACCTACCAATTTGTGATTGTTGCAGGGTCAGTCGGCTTTCCATAAGGATTATCGTGCAGTGATGTTGTTGAAATCCCATTCATCTTCAGGATGATCACCAGAAAAATCAGCATCGGAGAGAGGGAAAAGACTTATCTCAGCAAGTCGTTCATTGGTGATCTTGAGAGTCACATTCTTGACTCTTACTTCAAGCACACCATTAACAAGTTTTAGATTGCAAAAGAAGACTCGAACAAGCTCCAGGTAATAATCTTTTTCTTTGAGAGAGAGGAAGGGGATGAGATTGTAGTGGTTAAGAAATTAAGTGAAAGAAAAACTTTGGTGATCAAAAAATTCAGCATTGATAAAATGAGGAGCAATGTTATCCTTCTCAGAAAATTTCTTGATAAAATTATGGAGATCTCTAGGATTGGAGAAGAACCTTGAGAAATCAAGAGGGTTGTTGGTTTGGGCAATAGAGGATCTTACCCTTTTGATATTCCTAGAGGAAGACATTGTGAAGAAAAGAAGATATGGAGAATTTGGGGTTTGAAAGGGGTAGGAAGTATAGAAGAGAGGAAGGTTATGGTGTGAGATAAGAAGGGTGAGGGAGGAGGTATTTATAGGGATTAGAGGTGGAATTTAGGGTTTTGGAGAGGTTTAGGATTGGTTGGGCCAAGCTGCACATGGATTGAGCATTAAAATCTACAATCCTGGTGACTCTGTAATCGATTACAGGTCGGGGTGTAACCGATACTCCTTTAAAGAATTTGAAATGTCAGGCTCAATAATCGATTAGACCAACGGTGTAATCGATTAGATCAAGATTAGATTTGTCACAGAAACTCCGTAATCGATTAGTGTAAGGCTATAATCGATTACCTGGGTAACAGAATGCCCATAATCAATTATACATAGATATGTAATCGATTATGTACAACACATAAAGCCCATAATCGATTATACAGAGATTTGTAATCGATTATGTACCACACAGAAAGCTCCTAATCGATTATATTGTGTGTATAATTGATTATAGTATGCCCAGAAATGCACAAACACATGTTTTCTTAAGAAGCATACAATTTTCTCCCTATTTTAACATCTTAACATGCATATTTGCTAATTTTGGTTTCTCAAAGACAATTTTTAACATCCAGAATTCCCAATTCTCTTCTTATGTTAATGAATTGTTCTTTGGCAATGGGTTTGGTGAATATATCAGCTAATTGATTAGATGTTTCAACATATTTAAGCATACAATCACCTTTCAATACACGATCTCTAATGAAATGATGTCTTATTTCTATATGTTTGGTCCTTGAATGCATGACAGGATTCTTAGATATATTAATGGCACTAGTATTATCACATTTAAGAGGCACATGGTGTAAAATAACACCAAAATCTAGAAGTTCTTGTTTCATCCATAAAATTTGAGCACAACAACTCCCAGCAACAATATACTCTGCCTCAGCTATTGATAATGCCACACTAACTTGCTTCTTGCTATGCCATGAAACAAGTGAGCTACCAAGCAAGTGACAAGTGCCACTTGTGCTTTTTCTATCAAGTTTACATCCTGCAAAATCAGAGTCAGAATATCCTACAAGAATACATTCAACACCTTTAGGATACCAAAGACCAACATCTAGAGTTCCAACAAGATATTTCATATACATTTTATAGCAGTTAAGTGTGATTCTTTTGGACATACTTGATATCTTGCACACATACACACAACAAACATGATATCCGGTCTACTAGCGATTAAGTAAAGTAAGGATCCAATCATACCTTGATATTTTGTGAGTTCTACATCCTTACCTTGTAACACCCTAAATTTTAAAATAAAGGATTAATTAAGGAAATAATTATTAAAGAGTCGTATATGGATTAATTAATGTCCCAAAATATTGGAAATGATCAAGTTAAGATTTTGGGGACTACTCATAATTTATTGGAACCGAATGAGTTAAAATTAAGCCTAATTAGAATATGGGTGTCGGACCAAGTATCTCTGATTGGGATGATATTGGTCAGGACTGTTAAGAATATTATTGGGAGTCCAAATATGTATTCGGAATAATTTCTAGATAAAGTATTGAGCCTGAACAGAGATCCTGTTTATGGTAAAATGATGAAATATTAATGAGAGGAATAAAATTAAAAGCAAAAGCCTAATTTTCTCTCTTCATCGTCGTGAACTTGCTGGACCATTTGACAAAAACATTCTTCTTCTTCTTCTTCTTCTTCTTCTTCTTCTTCTTCTTTATTTCCTCTCCATCTTTCCCTTCTAAAGCCCTAGCCAAGGTAGTGACCCATTTTCCTTCACCATTTTCACTTGTGAAAGCTTGAAGGAAGCCATTGGAGCTTAGATTCTCTTATCCTCCTTCTCCATTTTCATTTGGCTTTCTCTCCCTTGGCTCCATTTTCGTTTTTGGGGTGAGGTAAGCTTTTCTCACCATCTTTGATGAATTTAATGTCATACTTATGAGTTTTATGGTTTGGGAGAGTAATGTATATGAATGGGAGTTAGTGAAGAGCCATAAATGTGAAGAAACCTAAGGTGGATTGTCATAAATGCTAGCTTTTATGGTAATAAATAAGGAAGGTGAACTTGTTATTGAAAGAAGATGAAGATTGATGATTATTTATGGATATTGTTGGGTTTTAGGTTGAAACCCTAACTTTAATAAATTGGGGAAGTAGTAAATATTGGTAGGAGAATATGCTTGAGAAGAAGTATATGAGATTGAGAGTGTGAATGTGGATAAATAAGGTGTTGTGAGTGTTGAGGCTATGGTTGTTTTGTAGCCTTTAAACATAATGAATGAGGTTTGATGGGAAGGAATTTCCAAAGCCTAATAAGTGAAGGAAAATGATGTATATAACATGTCTTATACATGTTATGAAATTGTAGATATGATTATGGTTAATTAAAGTTGAATTTGTATTTTGAATAGTTGATTGATTGGGATTTTACATGTATGTTAATGTAGGACTCATTCCGAACGACGAGGCGGGAACGTCGTATCAATTGGAATTCTTTTCTTGAGGTAGGAGAGGAGTCCTTATGTTCTAAATGCATGAATTGAATAGTATTTGATTGTCATATATGACAATATGCATGTTTTCCTTGTAATATTATGAAGAATTGTAATGTTGTGTATGATGTTTGTGATGTGTTTTGACAACATACATTGATACATTTAGAATAATTGTGGTGTGCTATATGGTGGTGTGGATTGTTGACAATGTGGTGTCTTGAATATGGTGTTATACTTATGTCCACCATAAATATGAAATAAATATAGTTGATGTTTGATTGAGAATGGGTATGAATGAATAGCATACCTTGATTGATAGTGAAAGATTGATGTCGTTATGTTTGATGATGGAATTGAATTACGCTAATGAGAACTATTAAAAATGCCACACAAAAATTTAAACTAATGATAATAACCAACAATAATAAATCCACTAAAAGCCTTGTGGTGATGTTGGTGATGATGATGATGATGATGATTGATGAGTGGCATGAATAGGATGCATAGAGAATATGATTGGCATTTGCATCCATGGCATATTGCATAGCCGCTGATGTTGGAATATTAGGGGAGTTCCCTCGGCCGACCCGGTGGGAGGGTGGCTCAGTGCACGAGCAAAAAAAATTTATTTTCCCCTGTGACTCGGTGTGTAAGTCACGAAGCCGCCCATGTATTGCTACGGGGAGCTACATGTGGCCGACCCTTATGGGGGTGGCTCTTGATGAGCAGGTGACCCTAGTGGTCCTTTGGATCACAGCCGCCATGGGATGAATCATGGTCGGCCTGCAACACTCATAAGTGCTATTTTACATTGATTTAATATTTCAATTTAACTTATTTTTGAAAGAATTTAACCAGATTAGTAATTAATTAAGCATGATTTTTGTTGAAAATAACACATTGTGTAAAACAAGCTTGATTTGACAACATATGTGAAAAAAGTACCAAACAAGGCTTGAAGAAACCAAGAAGGACCAACACATCAAAGCCCAGGGACGCTTGAGCATGGCATTCAACACGCCTAAGCGTGATTTAAAGAAGACAACTCCCCACGCTTGAAAGCAGCTGGAGCAAGAAGTGTTAAGAAGAATCTCACGCTTGAGCGCGAGCCTGAGCTCGCTCAAGCGTGACCCTGAACATAGCTGTGCGCTTGAGCATAAGAAAAGGACGCTTGAGCGTGGGTCCAAGCATGCCTGAGCTGAGATAAGCATGGATTGAGAAGAAGAGCGCCTGAGCGTAAAGATTCCACGCCTGAGCATGACTGATAGATAACAGAGCATAAGTTCAAGCTCGCCCAAGCGTTAATCAAGCGTGGAAACTAGCGTACTAAACAAGAAGGCCACGCTTAAGCGTGGTTAAGACAGCTTGAGCGTAAGGCAACCAAGTGGACATCAGAACCCTCCACGCTTGAGCGTGACCATCAAGCTCAAGCGTGACTCATGCAGTATGGGAATTTTAATTTAATATTCACCAATGATGCGATGCCAACTTAACCATTTTCTTGTGTTTCTGCATGTCTCCGAATATTCCTTCATGGGGTCTATACAAGTGGCAAAGGAAGCTGAACCATAACCCCTATAAAGCAGGCAGAAAATAGGACATCAAGCATCAGATTCATCCCCTGTATTTCCCCCACAATCTAATCTTTTCCATTATTTTCTGTATTCATATTTTGAAGGTGAAAATGCAAAGCATGAGTAGCTAAACTCCCTTATGGGATTGGTTGGAATCCATTCAATCCTGAAGTAATGCTGCTGTAAGTTTTTATGTTGTAATGAGATTTGATAAGTTTCTGTATTTCCTTCTACGTTTAATGCCTGAAAGTACTTGATCACTATTTTCTTGTTTTAAGTTTTCTCAAGTATGCTGGGAAGTGACTTTTGAAAGAAGATATGAATGAAATACTTGTTGTGAGTAGGTAGTCAGGGATGGCATCTAACACAATAAACGTCAAAACAATCGATCGATAATGCTGGGATGATTTCAAAGTGACTGAGGGATCAGCAATTTGAAATCATTCTTATGAATTTTGTAGTCGAGGGATCGATGCATATGACTGTGATTGTGACGTAGAAACTATCTTTTCAAGTTACTTACATAAAAACTTATACAGCTTACAAAAGGTGAGATATGACGAAACCAATCCCTGTTTTACTAAACTGATTCTTTCTTAAAATTATTCACTGTTATCTTTTGCAAAATTTCACTCTCTGTTATTTATTACTTTTTCAATCAGCAATATTTATAACAATCCAAAACAAAACTTTCTGTCAATTCAGTTCAAAGCTAAGGTTTTTATGCTAACACCTCCTCAGTGGAATGACAACTATACTATATTACAACCTCTGTGTTTAAACTTGGCACATCCATTCCCTTGAGTTCATATTATACAAACTTGATTCTCTTTCATTGAACTATTCATTCTAATATATGAAAACAATTGTATCAAACACCATATACTGATTATGTTATTACCGCGATCATGGTGAAAATGACCAGGTGTTGCAAAATGGGCGATGCAGTTTAGTACCAGTAAAGGATTGGTGAAATGTATGCAATTGGATGATAAGTGTACACATTTTACTACTGTAGTAGGGGTATGGTTAGATGATCATACTTGAATCCCACAATTGGTGTTTATATTCCCACAGTCAGATCTGCAATTGTTACAATATTCCGTTGTGCATATGCATTAGCTTAAGAGCATTTGCATATAGTAAGGAAGTATGCCAAAGGTGATGAGATGTGGTGATGGTTGTGTTTTGGATGAGAAAATGAATTAATATAACATAACAAATGTGAATACCAAATAATAATAATTTGAGTAAAATAATGAGTGTGTAATAGTCCAATCTGTTGAAGGACTAGATCATGTGTGTGATTTTATACTTTGCTTGATTTACAAGGATGTTTGTAATATGTGATGATAGTTGACGACGAAATATGTGTGAATGCAAAGTATACATGTTATGATACATATGCACATAATCATATGGTATTCATATTCATTCCTTTGGAATATATGACTCATTCTCCCATGTTGTCTACTTTTTAGACTTGTGATGTAGGGCACTCATGGGTGGAGTGAATCTTTTGAAGTACATTTTGATGAAGGAGGTAAATATGTGTATAGGAAGCGCCTTGGCTGGCAAATCTAGATTTTTGTATAGCATATAGTGTACATGTATGCTTATTTTGCCATTTAGATTGTAGTTTGATGATTTTTGAGGGTCATGTAGGAAAGTTGGACCTTGGTATGTATGGCCAATTTTCATTAATAACCTAAGTGATGTAAGATAACGATTTATGGTGTTTGTTAATGATAAATTCTGTGTATGAATGAAGTATTTTATAACTTACAGCATTTCATAAAGTTTATGCAAAGATTGATTTAAATATACTGCATTAAATGAATGGGAATTGAACTTGATATGTATGACTCATTGGATTGACTCCCAAATGCATGATGAAATGTATCTAATACATTGGTATAGGTTAAAATGGCATGAAATGAGGTTTGGCATGTCAAGTTGTGTGAAATTTTACTTTGTTTTTGCTGTTCCTGCAAGACTCGCTCAAGGGAGTGTGAATCTCGCTCAAGCGAGATCCCCTGGTAACCGATATGTGGCCACTGGTCACAATTCGCTCACGCGGGAGAGGCCTCGCCCGAGCGAGAGCGAGTAGGGGAGTCACTGGACCATTCTCACTCAAGCAAAATAGCTAGTGCATGGAGATTCGCTCAAGCGAATGAGGAAAAAATTAGTTTTGGACGGATTTCACTCAAGCGGGCCTGGCCTCGCTCGAGCGAAATGAGGACATTGAGGTTCTGTCCCTTTTTTGCTCAAGCGGGCGTGCCTCGCCCAAGTGAAATGGGTACCTGTTGCTTTTGGGACGATCTCGCTCAAGCGAGCTGAGCCTCGCTCATTGCTCAGGCGTGTTCTTTGGCTCGCCCAAGCGTGACCACGCGAACTCGCTTAAGCGAGTGTGGTACTTATTTGAGCGAGTGGGGCCTGATCCCTTCAAATGCTCTTGTTTTAATTATTTTAATTTTTCCTTGCATCCAAGCTCCTTCTTACATCATGTTAGTAATACTTTTGACATATTAAAAATCATTAAACCCCATGAAGCCTAATTTCTTGAACCCAATCATACAACATCAATTTAAATAATTCTTTCTGCTATTTTTAATTGAGAATTTCTCATGAATCATTTTTAATTCACCTTCTCATATCTTTATATATGAGGTAGGTTTTTCATAGATCCAGGGTGTTGATTAAAAACTTCACTACCTTATTTTTGTATCGAATAATGACTCATAAAACGTGAAAAATTTACCCCCAATTTTTGGGGTCACATACCTTTCTCATCCTTGTCCAAATAACATGAAGTGCTTATGGGTGTGGCAATTTCGTTTGCTTTGTCCATGTTGAACTTTTTGAGCAACTCTTTGCAATATTTGGATTGGCTAATGAAGGTTCCTTCTCTAGTTTGCTTGATTTACAATCAGAGGAAGAATATGAGTTCTCCCATCATGGACATCTCAAATTAATTCTACATTATCTTAGCAAACTCTTTGCAAAGCAACTATTAGTGGCACAAAAAATGATATCATCCACATAGACTTGTTCCAAAAGTATGCCATTCTTTTTGTGCTTAATGAACAATATTGTATCAACTTTTCCTCTTTCAAAATTGTTTTCTAAAAGGAATTTGCTCAATCTTTCATACCAAGCTCTTAGAGCTTGTTTTAAGCCATACAAAGCTTTTCTTAGTTTGAAAACATGATTTGGAAATTGATAGTTTTCAAAACTGGGTGGTTGATCAACATACACTTCTTCTTGAATATATCTATTTAAGAAGGCATTTTTGACATCCATTTGATACAACTTGAAATCCTTACAACATGCAAAAGCTAATAATAGCCTAATAGCTTCTAACCTAGCTACGGGAGCATACGTTTCTTTATAATCGATTCTTTTTTCTTGATTATATCCCTTAACAACTTGTTATTCAAGTGGCCTCAATACTCAAGAGGGGGGTGAATTGAGTTTTTAAAACTTTGCTTGGAATGCTTTTGAACTTGATTCTTTTATCACAAGTTTAAAGATTATGCAAGTGAAGGCAAGTATAGTACAAGATATAAAGCAAAACAAGATGTGAATATTGCTGAAACAATTTGTCAAACACTTGGTGTGCATTGCTTTAAAGTAACTAATTCAAGCAAGCTCAAATAAGCAAATCACAATCAATCAACAACAATCCAATCAAATGCAATATATCAATGTAAAAGAGTAAGGGAGAAGAGCTTGCAAACCGATTTAACGAGTTCCACTAACCCCGGTGTACGTCTCGCCTTCAAGCAACCCACTTGAAGGATTTCTACTATTGAAGTTTAGAGATTACAAGCTATGAGCAATTGCAGCTTCCTAGTGTCCCACACTCAAGAACTTAATCCTCACTAGCACAAGGGCAACCCACCCAATCTCTTAAACTCTCAATACCCAAAGGTTGAACCCCAACCTTTGTGACCACTCAACCTAGAGTGAAAAATCTTTGTGTTTTGTAGTGTTTACAAGATAATGACTCTCTAAATAGAGTAGATATACAAGTGAATGCTCTCTCAAATTCTAACTCTCAACAAGAGAGGATATTCAAGTTAAAGCTCAAGGATTTCAGAATACACAAAAGAATAAACTCACTAAGCACAAAATGAAGGTAAGGGATGATTGCCTCTTGTATCTTTTTTTGTGCTTGAGTTGGAGAGCAATTTATAAAGCCTTGAAGCTGTCCCAAAGTCCTTCTAGCCGTTACAAATAATGGTTCCAGCTTGTCTCTGCGTATAGTGGGTTTTGGGTGCTTGGTTCCCACTTAAATCTATCTTTTTAGGGATATTTCCCACTTCTTGAATCGATCCATATCTTCTCGAATCGATTCAGGACATTCTGACTTGGATATTTTGGACTTCCAGGTTCGTATGAATCGATTCAGGCCTTGGTGAATCGATTTAGGCTATTCTGTTTTGTGTTCCTGGGCTGTCAGCTTCGTGTGAATCGATTCAGGTTGTTGGTGAATCAATTCAGGTTGTTCTGTTTTCAAATTTTGTGACTTCCAGGGCTCTAAATCGATCCATTCGTGTGTGAATCGATTCAGGCAATGCTTTTTGGTGTTTTTCCATGCCTGATGATGTTTCCTTAATGCATTTTGATTCATGGTTCCTTTCCTTTATCTTTATACATTGCTTTCTTGATTCCTTGATCTTGTGGGAGCGTTTTCTTCATGATTTCTTGAATCTCTTGATTTAATACATCAATTAAAATCATTTCATTTGTTTTTGATTCATGAAGGTCTTCTTATTCTTGTGCCTTTGTCATTATCAAAACCTATTAACAACATGCAAACACATAACTAGCCTAGCTTTGTTTCTAGTGATTATTCCATTTTCATCAAGCTTGTTCCTAAATACCCATTTGGTTCCTATTATTTGATGGTTATTTGGTTTTTGCACAAGTTCCCAAACTTCATTTCTTTCAAATTGATTCAATTTTTCTTGCATGGCTAACATCCAATGTTTATCAATAATAGCTTCATCAATGGGTTTAGGCTCAATTTGTGAAACAAATGCTAAATGATTACAAGTATTAAGTGTGTGTCGAGTACTTACACCCTTAGTGATATCACCTATAATGTTGTCCATGGGATGATGTTTTGATGTGATCCACTCTTTTTAAGAACTTTGTTGTTCATTTTAAGAAGTTACTTTATTATTGATTCCTTCTTCTTCCTTGTTTTTTAGGGTCATCTCTTGGAGTGTATCTATAAGATCATCAACATCTTCCTTTCTCGGGAAATTATGGCCATTTTCATCAAATTTCACATGAATGGACTCTTCAATGGTGTTTGTTTGTTTGTTAAAGACTCGATAAGATTTACTAGATGATGAATATCCAAGAAAGATTGCCTCATCAGATTTTACATCAAACTTTCCTAGATTATCCTTTCCATTATTAAGCATAAAGCATTTGCATCCAAATACATGAAAGTAAGATATTTTTGGTTTTCTACCTTTGTAAAGCTTATAGGGGGTTTTCTTGAAAATAGGCCTAATTAAACATCTATTCATAACATGACAAGCTGTATTTACCACATCGGCCCAAAAATGTTTAGCAATATCATTTTCATTCAACATAGTTCTAGCAAGCTCCGCCAAAGATCTATTTTTCCTTTCAACAACCCCATTTTGTTGTGGAGTTCTAGGAGCTGAAAAATTATGTTCAATGCCATGTTTTTCACAAAATTTTTCAAATAGTTGATTTTCAAATTCTCCTCCATTATCAGTTCTAATGGATGCAATCTTTGAGTTTTGTTCATTTTGGATAACCTTGGCTAGTTTCTTGAATTCATGATATGCTTTATTTTTGTGAGCAAGAAACAAAGTCCATGTGTATCTAGAATAATCATCTACATTTACTAGACCATAATAATTGCCACCAAAGCTTTTGACCTTAAAGGGTCCAAACAAATCCATGTGCAAAAGTTGTAAAGGCCTTTGAGTTGAAACAACATTTTTAGCTTGAAAGGAAGCCTTTACTTGTTTTCCCTTTTGACATGTATCATAAAATTTATTTTCAAACTTTATCTTTGGAAAACCAATTACCAGTTCTTTTGAAACAAGTTTGTTTAGATGGTCTATGTGGATGTGTGCTATTCTTCTATGCCATAGCCATGATTCATCCTCTCTAGTCATGAAGCATTGCACATCATTTGAGGACAAACAATCAACATCAATCATGTAAACATTATCTATTCTTTGACCAACAAACGTTACTTCTTTATTTTGCTTGCTTTCAATTATGCAACCATTTGATTCAAATATCACTCTATATCCTTTGTCACATAGTTGACTTATACTAAGCAAATTATTTTTGAGTCTTTCTACATACAATACATCACTAATTGAAGTGGAAGAGTTTTTACCAATATTTCCAATGCCAAGGATTCTTCCTTTGGTATTTTCTCTATAAGTGACATTTCCTTTTCTTTTAGGCTTAAATGATGTGAACTTGCTTATATCACCCGTCATATGCTTTGAACACCCACTATCTAGGTACCAATGGGTGTTGCTTGCCTTGAAGCATACCTACAAAACAAGTCAAGTTAGAGAACTAGGTACCCATTTTATGTTGGGTCCTCTTTGGTTAGCTTGTGGTAATGTTCCTTTGGGAATCCACACCTTTCTTACAGCCTTTGGTCCAAACTTTCTAACATGACAATTTGAAGCATTATGACCCTTAACACCATAATGATTACACTTCATAAAAGGTGATGATGATTTTCTAGAAGGCACAAAGAAGTTCTTGTAATGTTTTTCTTTCTTGGTGGGATTAAATCCTAACCCGAATTTGTTAAACATACATCTTTGTTTTCCAAGTAATGTATCTAGATTATCTCTACCATTTGTGAATTTCTCAAGAGTTTTATTCAAGTCTAAGATTTTCTTTTCTAAGTGATCACATTTCTTGACATATTCACATGGTTTTGTTTCTGAGCAAGTTTGATTTTTAACAACTTTCTCTTTCAAAATTTCATTTTCTTTTACTTGCTCAATTAGATGCATCTTAAGAGTTTCTATGGTTTTTCTTAACAACTTGTACTTGTTAGATAATTTTGTATATTTATCATATAATTCTTCAAAAGCATCATACAATTCTTCCTTATCAAGTTCATAAATATTTACCTTATCATTTTCTTCTTGGTTGTTGGCCATTAAGCATAGGTTTGCTTCTTCATTGTCTGAATCATTAGAGCTACTTACATCATTTTCATCCCATGCTATATAGGCTCTTCTTCTTCCTCTTCTTTCTTTGTTTTTCTTCTTTAGATTTGGACAATCTACTTTGAAATGTCCTTCCTTGCCACATTCAAAACAAGAGGGTGAGGATGCATTATCTTTAAGTGTAGGTTTCTTACCTTGGTTTGTGAAGCTTCTTTGAAACTTCTTGTTTTTCATAAATTTTCCAAATCGCTTTACGAATAGCCCAAATTCTTCATCTTCATCATGGTCACTTTCTACCTCATCCTCATCAATTGAGGTAGCTTTGAGAGCAAGACCCTTCTTCTTGGAAGATTTTTCTTCCTCCTCTACGTTCTTCAAGTCCTTGAGCTCTTGCTCTTGTTCTTGAAGTTTTCCAAACAATGTAGCTAGAGACATGTCATTGATGCTTGGAGATTGCTTGATTGCGGTGACAAGAGGTTGTCATTCCCTACTAAGGCTTTTCAACACTTTGTGAATAAGCTCTTTGTTAGAATAAGATTTGCCAAGAGTAATGAGATGATTAATAATCAATGTGAACCACTTTTGTAATTCAAGAATAGTTTCTCTAGCGTTCACCCTAAAACTCTCATATTTACTAGTGAGTGTACTAATTTTTGAATCTTTTACGTCACTAGTTCCCTCATGAGTGATTTAGAGAGTGTCCCACATTTCTTTAGCAGTTTTACAAGTTACAACTCTCAAGAACTCATTCAAACCTAAAGTTAGGGTGATGAGATTTTTAGCTTTGTAATTGTATTGGAATTTCTTTTCCTCTTCACTACTCCAATCATCCATGAGTTTCTCTACTTGTTTACCATCTACCTCATGCATTGGTATGAAGGGACCATTTTTAATTGCATTCTAAATTATCAATTGATTGTACAAAGATTTTTATTCTTTCTTTCCAAAAGGCGTAACCTTCACCATTAAAGGCTGGAGGTCTATTTGTAGCACCACCCTCAGGAATCATGTTGTAAGAGATAGAGGCCATATTGTTCTCTTGAAGCTGTTAAGCTTGATCTACCAAGAGTCAAGCTCTGATACCACTTGTTAGTCAAGTGGCCTTAATACTCAAGGGGGGGGGTTAATTGAGTTTTAAAACTTTTGCTTGAAAAGCCTTTGAAATTGATTCCCTTTTGACACAAGATAATAATATGCAAGAGACAACAAGTATAATGCAAGAAATAAGATAGAAAAGATGTGTAGAATTAACTTTGGCAATTTATCAAATACTTGGTGTACAGGATCTTAGCATAGACAAATTAATCAAGTTCAAGCAATGCAATCACAATCAAAACAGTATACCAGCCAGATGCAATATGTAAATGCAAGAGAGTAAGGAAGAAAAGGTTGCAAACCGATATAATGAGTTCCACCACCCCGGTGTACGTCTCGCCTTCAAGCAACCCACTTGAAGGATTTCCACTATTGAAGTTTAGAGATACAAGCTATGAGTAATTGCAGCTTCCTAGTATCCCACACTCAAGAACTCAATCCTCACTAGCACAAGGGTACCCCACCCAATCTCTCAAACTCTTAATACCCAAAGGTTGAACCCCAACCTTTATGACCACTCATAACTAGAGTGAAACTTTGTGTTTGGTGTTTGTGTTTACAAGCAAATGACTCTCTCAATAGAGTAGATATACAATTGAAAGGCTCTCACAAATTCTAACTCTCAACAAGAGAGGATATGCAAATTTAGAACCTAAGTTTCAAAATAATGAAACTATACACAAAAAATGAACTCACAAGGCACAATTACAAGCTTTGAATGATTTCCTCCTTGATTCATTGAGTAGCTTGAATGGATGGTGCATTTATAGGCCTTGGAGAGGAGCTTTGGAGGCTTTAGAGCTGTTGCACAACATGGGCATGGAAGCTTTTGTGGAGAAGTGAGCTGGATCTGCACTTTAAAAACATTTCCCCATATTTTGACACTAAGGTAATCGATTACGCCTCGAGCTGTAATCGTTTATGCTTCACTGTAACCCATTAATTTTATTGTCTAGTGGCTGTGTAATCGATTATGTCTTTTCCTGTAATCGATTATGTCATACCCTTGTAATCGATTAAGCATTATACCTGATGCATTTAATTCCTGTAAGCAGCACTGTAATCGATTATGTAACTCATATAATCGATTATACATCAAACAGAGCCTCTGTAATCGATTAGTCATTCCTTGTAATCTATTAGTCAAAATACCTAATACATTATCTCTTTTATTACAATAGTGTAATCAATTATTCTCTTTGTTTAATCAATTAGGTGACAAGTAGAATCATGGTAATCGATTATCCCAGCCTTATAATCGATTATAGATTATACATGATACTTTTATTTTCTGTTTCATAGCTCTGTAATCGATTAGCTTATTCTTGTAATCGATTATGTTTTTGCAAAAAGCTTAAGTCTGGTCTTGATTTAGTGTAGACTCTTTGTTTTAAGCTTTTGGGAAGTTTATCGTACTTTGTCCTTGGCATTTTGAGTCTCTATGAACTTCATTGTCATGTCATGATTCTTCAATTTGTTTTCTTTGTCATTATCAAAATCCTGAAACAATTTTCAAACATATTTACTTCACTTGACCATTGACCCAAGCACCACCTTTATTTTTCTTCGTCCTTTACATGATGTCAAAGATGGTGAGGTCTTATTAAGCTCAACAACTTACAATGAAAAACAAACAATTGTTATTACTATTAAATCATTTTTGTTAAATAGTATAATAGCATAAGAACTATAGTTTTAAAGTTACCAGTGTATTCATGTGGCACACAACTGAAATCGAGCCACCAATGCATGAAAAGGCACTAATGTATGAAGAGGTTGCACCAACATTTGATACTCGATTTCTCTTTCCCTTCTCGTTTATATCCTTCCACTTCTCATTAGCCCATTTGACTTTCAACCCTCTTAGGACCTCAGGTGGGATCTAAATCTAAGTCTTTTCTTGATGTAGGCAAAGCCTACTTTGAGAAGGGAGGATCTAGCTTTCCTTGCTTTTCTTCTTAGAGTTCCAATTGCCTTGTTAAATTTTGAAGATGGAGAAGCCTTGTGAATATGGTGGACAAAATTAAGGAGGGAGAAAAAGGAGGGAGTTAAATGGTTATAAGGTGGTTATGGGAGGTTAAAAAGTTTGTTAGGTGGTTAAGGGTTGTTATAGTGGTTGGGAGGAGTTTGTTATGAAGGAAGGACATATTTGGATGCCATCCCTCTAGGAGGATGTCACAGCCCAATTTTTAATTAAATTTGAATCGGTAATTAAATAGTGAAAAATTAAAGTTTCTCAGAAAAATAAGAAATAAATTTTAGAAAATAGAAAATTTTATTCTGGTTATAGGGATATTTTTATTTTGTAAATCGGATTTAAAATGAGAGTAAATGAAAATAAAATGTGAAAATAAAATGTTGAATTATTAAGGGACCCATTAATTAATTAAGGCTAAAACCCCTTTTTAGCCCTCTTAATGTTTAGGGATTAGGAAAAGGCCCCTAAAAAAACCCTTAGGTTTTGCCCTTATTAAATTTTAGGGTTTACGAATTTAAGGATGATGCCCTGAACTGATGAGGTGGCATGAATTTGGGCCACCTCATCAGTGACAGATGTCAATAACATTATTAATTTAATGAACCTAGTGCCTACGTGTGAATAATTACCCTAAACCCCAAATTAAGAAACCCCCAAATTAAAAAACCCTAATTTAGAAATGTCTTCAACATTTGGACCAGAAAACAAAAATTATTTGCCTTGGACTGCGTCTTCAACCTCTGAACCAGTGATCTCAAAAAGAGATGACAACATCAAATGTGTCAATTGGGTGTTCCTCATCCATAAAGAATGAACACGTTTGATATAGATGTGGGGAGCATCCCGTTCTTCTTGTTTCAAAAAAAAGAAGAACAATGGAAGGACCTTCTAGAGGTGTCCATTTTTCTTGCTAAGTGGCCATCGTTTTCATTAAGGTTCGTTGTAGCTGGGTTTTTTTTATAGATTGTACTCTCTTGTCTCAGAGGAATGAAGACTGTGGGTTTTTTCAAGTGGGCTCATACTGCTCATACCACTCAGCTTGAAGGGAGTGAAAGTGAGGGTTGTACCTACAAGTGGGATCTTGAAAAGCTACGTGAGGAATTCCAGCTCAAGAATGCAAAAATAAAGTCTAAGCTGGTGGCTGAGAAAAGCAAATCTTCAATGTTATTGACAATTACAATTGTATCCTGGGCCATAACGTTGATGATGATCATGTTGTATATAGCAACAAAGTATTGAGGGTTGTGCTTTGTTACTTTATGTTTAAAAGGGGTTAAGAAGAAGACCTTTCAATGACTAGGGTTTAGGAAAAAGCCCTTACAACTGTAAAGAGGGTTTAGGGAAATTGTCCATATAGCATCTAAGGTTTAAGGACTTGTTGAATGTAAGGTTTGTTATGTTGTTTAGGTTTGTAATGAACAAGTATTATAATGGAATTATGTAGTTTGTTATTTGTGTGTTTATTCTGGTTTCACTGAAGTTATTGTGGTTTCAATTAAGTTATTCTGGTTTGTTCTTTGTGTGTTTGTTTAGGGACACCATGCACACAATAACTTATCCAACCCTAGAACTCAATACACAATAATTAAGTAAAACTGCACTCAACATATGTAACATAAGTGGACCCATTAAATTAAAGGACCTGTTGGTCATTGTTTGTTAAAATATACATATAATTGAATGACCTATTGGTCAGGTTCCAAGGCAATACATTAATTGGAAACAACAGAGAATGAGGTAAATTCAATTGTTGACACTTTGTTGGGTTCCTGGGAAGTCATAACATTCAGCTGTAGTCTCTAGCATGGTCTCAGATCGTGTTCCCCTCCTTGATCCCCTCCTTGTTCCCCTCCCTCTTTCCTTTCCTCTTACTCCTATTCCCCTTGGCCTTCCTTTGGGTCTTCCCCTCACAGATGGTGTGGCTGTGGCATCAGGTGGTGCATCAGACTGCCCATCAAGTTGACCATCAGGTTAGCCATCAGGTTGCCCTTTATGATGTATATCAGATTGGCCATCAGATGCATCAGGTTGACCCCCATCATGTGTAGTATCATCTGCTTCACCATCTGCAGGTACAACCTGAAAAAAAGAGATGGAATATGTAATATTGTAGGTACAGGTTCAGGGAAAGGGACATGTTACAATTGTAGATGCAGGTTCCATTTTGGCTTACATTTGGACATGTAGTTTTATTATGCCCAGTACCATCACATTTGGTGCAATGATACTGGCCTACAAATCTTGGCCTTTTAGGTGGATTGTCTTCTTCATAGGGGTCCTTCCTCCTAAGTTTTTTTAGTCTGCTAGGTCCCCTCTTATATAAGGGAGGGAGGACATTTGGTGCATCAACATGGGGCCACATGGACTGACCATTAATTGGTTGTATAATCCCTGCATAGCACTTGGCATATGTGCTTTTGGAGTACCAGGGTAACACAAATTACTCAGGTGTGTCACCCCTATATTTCATAGCAGATACAACATGTCTACAGGGAATTCCATTCAATTCCCACCAATTACAACTGCAATGTCTTTTAGCTAAATCAATAATAAACATGTGGTTTGAGTTGGTGTGTTTCATCTCAAAAAGCATGTCTCCAGCCCAGACTGGAACCCATTCCTCACTGAACTCAACTTCTCTGTGCAGTCTCTTAGCTGGTCTTGGCATAAGATCTCCTTCAATGCTCCGCATCTTTGATCTCAGTTTAGCAAACCTACCCAATAAATATTGTCTGATCCACTCTAGCATTGTAATAATTGGTTTGTCCCTACAAGGTAGTATAACTGAGTTGAAGGCCTCACATGTGTTGTTCATGATTAGCCAATTAGCCAATCATATGCCCTTTGATCAAGCTCCTATATCTGTTGCATTTTAGTCTCCCATCCCTGAACATAAGTTGCTTTACTTGCACTAAGCATAAGATTTTTGAGTAAGGCACCCCCACCATACCTTTTCTTTAGGTTTGTGTACAAGTGTCTGACACAATACATGTGTTCCACACCATCCAGCAACTCCTCAAAAACTTTTAACAAACCCTGCAAGTACAATTTAGTCAAGTAAATATCAAATCAAACAACAAACCCTACATATCAAATCAAATAGGCCTTAAATCAATACCTTTTGTTGGTCAGAAATAAAAACATATCTATTGGTACCCATATCACCAATATCCTCCAGCAGTAGGCTCAAAAACCATCTCTAGCTTTGTTTATTTTCAACCTCAACCACAACAACTGCAAGTGGAAAAGATTGGTCATTCGCATCCCTTCCAATTACAGTTAAAAGCTGACCTCCATATTTGTTTTTCAGATGGCACCCCTCCACTCCAATAAAGGGCCTGCAACCACTCAAAAAACCTTGCTTGCAGGCATCCAAACACATATAAAATGCACCAAATTGAGGCTGCAAATCTCCACCTAGATTCTCCAACTGTAGCTTACATCTGTTACCATTGGATACACGTTTTAACTCTGCACTGTAGCTCCATAATATGTTGTACTGCTTGCTACCCTTACCATCTAATATATCACGTGCAAGTCTTCTCCCATTGTAGGTAGACCAATCAGTCAACTGAACAACATGTTGAGATATGAAAATCTCTATGATTTCAGGTATTGTAAGCTTAGAGTTCACCTTTAAGTGCTTCAACAGAATCTTGGCAACCCACTTAGAATTCTGGTTTTTGTTGTCAAATACCCTAGGACAGGTGTGTTGAGGTTCAAAAGCCTTCAACATAATCACATTTGTTCTCCCTACTTTACTACCTAAAGCCATCCAGCCACAGTCACTATTTATACATTTCATACGACACCTATCAGGTTCACTTTTTACAAACTTCCCCTCTCTACCCTTGTACAAGTTATACTCCTTGATGGCCTGCCTAAATGACACTATAGTCTAAAACTCCATTCCAACCTTTAACTCATACTTCTCCCCCATCTTTTCTTCATCAAAGGCCTCATGCTGAACTCTAGCTTCCTCATCTGTCTCAACATCAGTGTGAATTTCATCAATATCATACCCTGATTCGATGTCTCCATAGTCCTCATCACCAAGGACATGTAGGTCTTTATCCCTAAAGTAAGTCCTCTGATCAGCCTGCTCACTACTGTTGGGTCTAACATTTTCCTTTGAAAACTTAGAATACACTCCTGAATTGGGTTCACTCCTTGGCTCAGGTTCACTCCTTGGCTCAGGTTCAGTACTTGACTCAGGAGTAGGTAACTCATCTATGTCTGGAACTTCTGCTTGCTCAGTGTTGAGATAACAAATAAAACTTTTAGCTGATAAATTCCCTCCAGTAGCCACCTCAGTTGGCCCACAACTTGGGAACTCAGTTGACTCTATAGTTGGCTCCACAGTTGGCCCACATGTTGGTACCTCAGTGGACCTCAAACTCCTCAGTCGACTCTTATAAATTTTTTTCCTAGTCACTACTTTATTGGGAGTTACATAAGGGCTAGACTTTGCTCTCCTATTTCTATTATCATATTGGGTTTGTTGGTTTTGGGTTTCGATTTCTTGGGTTTCTTGATCCTTTCCAACAGCTTCATGAACCATGTCTCCTTGGACCACATCTTCATGGCCCACACTCTCTGCCCCACCCAAACAAACAACCTCCTCAGTCTCTGTTGCACAATGTTCCATATACAAGTCAACCTTACAATTCTCATTAACTGTTTACTCGCCTATTTCCAGTGCATGTGTGTCCCATGTCAAACTCTTGTACTCAGACTCACTTGATTTCTTCCACCACAGCTTAAATTCCCCTCTATATCCAAGGTCCTCCACTAGTGACCTAGCCTCAAAGTATGACCATCTATCCAAGTCTACATTATGAATGACATGTATTTCTTTATCAACATACAACACTGGTGGGCCCTTATTGAACTTCCCCTTATGGTGTATCACAACACTAAAACTCATACCTACATACAATATACACACACAAAATTATGCTTTATTAATCACAAAAGTACAACACACCCATAAACAATAACAACAAACATCTGGTCCCTAAACCTCATCCCAAAGCATATTAAAATAGTAGGGTTCTATACAGTGTTTAAAAACATACCTGCACAATAAATTATGCCCTTTTTTAGCTGTTGACCTCCGCTCATACCTTTCCACAGCCATGCAAAAGTAATGCTTGCACGATACTGAAACTCGAGTGAAAAGCAGACACTAAACGATGAAGGTGGATGGTGAACGATGAAGGTAGACGGTGAACGAGAACATAACATACGAGGGAGGGAGGGAACAAGTGATTTTCAGAGACCTTCAACTTTCCAAAACACAGCGTTATGGAAAAAATATTTAATTACCTCGCTTAATTACCTTATTTAATTACCTAAACAATTTAATTACCTAACTAATCTCAAATATTCACACGTAGGCACTAGGTTCATTAAATTAATAATATTATTGACATCTGTCACTAATGAGGTGGCCCAAATTCATGCCACCTCATCAGTTCAGGGCATCATCCTTAAATTCGTAAACCCTAAAATTTAATAAAGGCCAAAACCAAAGGGTTTTTTTTGAGGGGCCTTTTCCTAATCCCTAAACATTAAGAGGGATAAAAAGGGGTTTTAGCCATTAATTAAAAATAAAATAAAATAAAATAAAATAAATCTTCTCTCTCATGAAAGCTCTTCTTCTTTCTTTCTCCTTCGCACCGTCTCATTTCCACCGCCATTTAAAGCCTATAAATAAGGCTCTAACCTTCCAAACTTCCTCAAATCAAAATATCTCATAAATCCTATAACCCTTTATCATCTTCTTCAAGCTTCTAAATATCCATTTCCATATCTTAAAGCCTTTCAATTTTACATATTAAGGAATCACACTCACTTGAAAAATTGAGGAGATACAAGGGAGTTTAGCACAAAGAAAGCTTAGGGATCTTTAATTGAGGTAAGAAAGAGGAGGTAGGATATTAAATACATAGAAATTAAGTTAGAATTGCTTATTTAATTATTAATTGTTTAGAAACTCATATAGTTAGATTTTAATTTAATTTGAATTAAGTTGTGAAATTGATGCTAATTGGTTTGGAATTTGATATATAATATGTTTCTAATGTTATATGATGATTTGGAATCAATTGGTATGTTTAATTTGCAATTAAAATGGGGAAAAAAGCAAAACAAAGAGAAACAGAGGTGCTGTTTCGTTTCTACAGAATCAGACCCTTTAACAGGGGATATTTTTAACCGGTGTTAAAAATTAGAAGTGGTGGCATTTTTGTAAATAAATCAAAACAGTGGCATTTTTGTAAATAAATTAGAACGATGGTATTTCGTAAATAAGACCAGTGGTATTTTTGTAAATATGATTAAAAACTTAAAATAATGACTTTTTTATAAAAATAAGAATTATTTTTATTTTTGGATTTTTATTATTCTTGAAACTTTATCTTGAAATAAATAAATATAATTAATTAAATTATATTAGAAGTTTACTTAAACATATTTAAAGGAGAAAAGCTCTTATTTTTAAATTATTTTAGTAGTATAATTTTATATCATGAAAAATTGTTTCCATATTCTTTGAATTATATATAAGGTATGCTTATTTGATTGTTATGATAATTTTATTGTTAAGATTAATTATATAAAGGAATTTAATAATTTAATTTAAATCTAATGCATTCATGCATCATATACATTAGCCGTTTAAAGAATCCGCAGGGGGGTTCTTTGAGGGGGTTCCCGGTGGGGGAACGCGCTTTGTTGAGCAACAGACCTCTGCGGTGGTTTTATACCACGACCGTCTTAAGGGCTGAGCAGTGTGTCCTTAAGGGGGGTCCTGCAACACCTGTTATTGATATTATGTTGTTATCCGATGTTGGTGTTACATTATGGGGCGCGGTATCGGTTGGATATCTGTAAAAATGTTATTGTTGGAAATCATTGCCTATGTTCCCACCAGAATGGATCCATCATACATTTTCATTCATATTAAAGAATAGAATAATAAGATAAGTATATTACAAAACACTTGTTTGGCATTTGCATCGCATAGCATCCTACATGTATTTGTGTATGATCTAATTTAATTTCTATTTATTTGATATTTTATCTTACTCTTTCTGTTACTTGTGGCAACCCTTAGTGGTTAATTAGGAAGATATGTGACAAAGTGGGTGATGCTTGACATGGATGAACTATGAAGACTATGGATGTTGATACTTGCTTGCATAGCTACTTTGGCTGTATTATGTGTATGCTATGTTTTGGTGCTTTATATCTTTGTATTTTATAAAATCTAGGTGCCTGTTGTAAAATATAATATGTATGGAACTCTGATGTTATGTATAATAATAAGAAGTTAATTATGAAAAGGTTGCACACTGATATTATATCAGTAACCTTTGGAATCAGGTTGTGAATCACTTGATAATTACCAAGCGAAAAATAAGATATCCAAGAAATTTTATATGGTGATGATAATTATCTTGAGAGTTGCTAGTTGGCTCTAGGGTGTTATAGAGGAGATAAGTCCTATACCACCACCCTAGGGGAGTAAACCTAAGGATACAGCAGTGGTGTGCTAAGCATATGAGACATACTAAGAGAGAGGGAACTCACTTTCTCACTCTAAATTTCTTCAATTGAATTTTGATATGTATTTTTCAAAAGAGAGAGGCCTATATATAGGCTGTGAAAATTCAGAATTGTGAGCTTGTAAAAGCTTCACCCAAGGCCCAAAATCTAAAAATACATGACCTAAAAGTGGCCCAAAATAAAAAATATGACCATGCAAGACCCAATCTAAAATTAATCTAAACTTAATTAATTTCTAAAAAGAAATAATGTTCCTAACAAAAATATTCATAAAGTGCAGGGAATGGCCTAAAGGAGGCCCAAGTGAGGCCTGTGTCATGCTCCCCCCTCTTCAAGAGGATTTGTCCTTAAATCTTGGAAAAAATTGTCAAGGCAATGCTCAAAGGAGTGACAAACCTACAAGATGAAGGGAGAACAAAATGAGTTATGAAAAATGAAAAGGAAAACAAAAATGAAAGAAAAACAAAGGTAAAAGAAGAAAAGATATAATATTAACCACTAGGATAAAAAAAACTAACCTTTTTATTTGTGACATTGTTTGAACAAAATGATCATCAAAAAATGCAATAAGATATTCCCATAAGAATGCACATGCAAAAGTATAGGGATGCCCACTAGTCTTAAAGTTGATTTTATGTATGGCATGCTTAAGCAACACACCAGATGAAATATATGTACAAGCATGTGATGTCGTATAAAACATATAGATGTCATGAATGATGAATAAATATGATGTTTGAAGAGGATCATATTTTGAAATAGAGTTTAAACTAGGGGCTATAACAAGTAATAATGCTTAAAAAGATGTAATTAGCCCCTTAAATAAACTTTTATGAAAATAAATAATATCAATATGTTTATATGTACTATGTTGTCCTAAATGTAATGAAATGGACATGTTATATGATGGACAAAATGCTAATCCTACAAAAATTCTACTATGCAACATAATAGCATAGGAAATAACTCTTGGGAATGTAAATTCAAAAGAGTAAAATCATATTCCAATCTTATAGAATCTGATGGTGATTATGTACCTCTTAAAACTAACCCTAAGGGAACTACATACTATAGGGGACCAAGTCTTTTCACTAGGAATAAGAGAAATTGGAAAGGATTCTTCTACCACTTTATGGTCTTCCTGAGGTGTATCACTATTACTGATGATGGGGATAGACAGACTGTGATTAAGGTGACTTTCTGTTAAAACACTATCGTTGTCTAAAAACAAGCTATTATTATGCACCTTAGTGTCTTTGTTTTTATTTATACTTTTTATCTCTTTTTTATTTGACACATACCTATCGTATTCTCTCCAATAATGTTGTAATTTTTCATCCATATCTTTATTATGTTTTCTCCTTAATATTTTTATTTCTTTTTCTTTTTTACACAAATTGATTTTCTTATTTCCTATCTTATCAAAATCTACAATATATTCTCATATTTGTTTTAGTTTGCTATAGATAACCTCAAAGACCTTCTTTATTCTTTATTCTTTATTCTTGTGTTTTTCTTATCTATAGTATACTCACCCTTTGACTTATAAGAATCCAATTTAGAATAAAGGACACCTAATTGTTCTATTAAGACCTCAAACTGTGTAAGTGTTCTATCTTTCTTAATTTTCCTAGATGAAGACATGGTACTAAAATTAAACACACAATAACGTACTATAAGGATGCAAATTTTTGAAAATTGATAAGCAAAAAAAAAGCAAGACTAGTCGTTTGTGCATAAAACGTAAACTAGTACCTAAGCGCACTACTCCTAGTTAAACTAAAAAAATCCCAATTAAAGTCTAGAGTCCAAAGATTTTAAGTCCAAATACAAGGACAAAAAACAAATTGAAATAAAGAAATATTTCCCAAAATACAAGGAAAAAGAAATACAAATGAAATGAATTAAGGATTTTCTAATACAGTAATGTGCTCTGCAATACAAGCCTTCAAGTGTCTTCAAGAATCGTCAAGATCCTTTCAGTTCTAAGGAATTCATCACGCTACACAAAACACTTAAACTCAAAGCAAAATTGGTTAGCACAAAAATTATGTTTTTGAATTTTTTTTATCACTTTAGTGTTTATGTAATATCCCAGATTAAAAAATAATAAAATAAAAGGATAAATTAAAGAAATAAATATTGAATGATTGAATATGAGTCATTTGATGTCCCAAAATATTGAAAATAGTTAAATTAAGATTTTTGGGGACTAAGCCCGGTTGAGATATGAGTGTCGGACCAAGTATCTTTGATTGAGATAATATTGGTCAGGGCTGTTGGGGATAATATTAGGAGTCCGGGTATGTACTCGGAATAATTTTTAGATTAAGTATTGAGCCTGAACAAAGGCCCTGTTGGTCTTAAAACGATGAATCTTTTAATGAAGGGTTAAGAATTAAAACTAAAAGCCTCCATTTCCCTTCTTATTTTCACCTATGCACCGTGACGCCCTTTGGCAAACACACTTTACTTCTTCTTCTCTACTTCTTCTTCATTTTCTTCTTCTTCCAAACCCTAAGCCAAGGTGACACAACTTCACCCTCCTCTCATTTTCGTTTTCAAGAAGCTTGGAAGAAGGTCATTGAAGTTGAAGTCTTCTCCTTCTTTCCCTCCATTTTCGTACTACCTCTCCCTCCTTCTTGAACCCACTTTATTTTTGGGTGTGAGGTGAAACATCCTAAATTTAAAATGAAAACGACCCGGGACAAGAACATTTTTCTGAAATTAAATAAACCGAATAGACCATAAAGCAACCGGGTAACAAAAGAAATAAGAGAAGGAAGGCAAGAGGAAATAAAACCGACTCGAGAGGGCATATAGCGGAAGAAGGAAACACTCAGCGAAGCCCAAAACCAGCATTCACTCGGTTAAGCGAGAACCCATACACTTGAGCGAAGCAGCTCCAGTCGCTCGGATTATTTATAACGTCCGCTCAGAATTCATCAAAGGGGTTTCTCACAGAATCCTTATGCGTATCCCCCACTCAGAAAGAGCCCAACATAAGTCACCAGCATACAACACAGGTCTATACACAATCACACACTCGGAATACCTATTATCTTAACATAATATATATATATATATATATATATATATATATTCACCAACCCATACAATTCCATACAAGTAACCCATATCTATATTTCTCCTAATCAATCTTTATAAACAAATATGCTTAATCGTCATTTTACATAAGAGCCGGCCAAGGCTACACTGACTAAACATAATGAATACAATATAAGCACTCAACAATCGGGGTACACCACACTCGGACTTGAGGTCCTGTCAACACTTCCGAGCCCGACCTGTACATACTGAAAAATGGTGTAGGGGGTGAGCTTTCACATACACAATGACAGTTATTGGCTCGGCTTAGCATACATATTCCCTTTCAACATACTCTATTTATCTTAGTCAATACTAGGATTTACTAACATTTAATAAAGCATCTACACAAGTCACTAGTCGGATTACTCAAGTCATTCACGGTTATCTAATTTCTACTATTCACAACAACATATCCCTTAACAATAACATCAATAATACTTAGCCTATGCGTCAACACACACGCAAATCTAGTCGGAATTCATTAATAGCATTCACAGATTTTAAGGAGCGTGTTGCTCTCGTCAATGATGCACCTACCTACATGCATGCGGATCCGACTTGAGTAATGACTTTCAGTTACAGTTTCCCCCTCACTGGCCTCTCGTCCATCAGCTCTTCCCGCGTGGTACTGGCCTCCCATCGGCGTCTCGAGACTCCTCTCTAGCTCCTACGGCTACCACGAGCTCTCTCAGGATCTAGCCAAGGTCTGTAACTGGAAGTCATTCCCTCGGGGCTCATGGCCTTCCACGGGTCACCCTCTATCTATAAATGCAACCTCATGCATGTCACGACAATCATCCACACTCAGCAAGTTCATCTTAAGCAATTCATATCGTATCCACCCGGAAGTCAACAATAGACCACACAATGTGCTTGATATTCACATTACAATTAACATGTAATTCATACATTAACTCCACAACATCACCAATGCCATCATACGTCTCTTGGACAATAATAGTCATACACCACACAGGTAATAATCATCATTCATCCAAACTCCACTCAGCAGCATGTACAACATATAGCAAACAACACATTCTGAACGCATGCATATGATTACGAAATAATTAACAGGACTCCACTAACACACACACATACGATATCCAATAATCAACAGTCAAACACCTCACAGAGTCATAATCATACAAACACGTAAGGTAATACGTTCGCTCGGACCGTCCAGAACCATGCATTGGACATGCAAAGCGCCCCCTACCTGGGATGAGGATTCCAAAGGCTCCAGGGGCTTGTAGCTCCAATCGGTTACTCCGCTCAGCCCATTCACTCGTTCTCGATAGAACGACCCTGCATCAGTCATCCACCATTACACTTGGCTTTGGAGGAACTCTGAGCCACTCCCACTCTTAAACAGTTCTGCATGCAAGATTAGCGGGGAGACCCAAGCCCCCAGGGCACCACATTGACCTTCCACTCGGTCCAGTGGGGATTTCCAAGCTTCCGAGACGCCCAGTTCTCTGCTCGCTCTCTTAAGCAGCTCCAATCACACGCTGGTGAACGCTCCAACCTTCTTGAAGCTCTTCGTGGTGCAGATCTTCACTGAGACTCGGCAGCCTCGAGCAAGGACAGGGAGAAAGAGGAAAGTCGATGAAGGAGCTGTGGGGAAGAAGACTGGTTGCATGCAGAGGGAATGCATACCCTCACCCTCTCTGGCTCGTCGAGTAAGGAAGGATGACTCTGATCCTCAGCCACCACAGTCGCGAGCTCATGGCGCAGAGAGCAGAGAAGAAAGAAGAAGAAGAGAAGGAGAATAAAGAGCGAAGAAGAAGGGAAGAAGAGAGAACAGAAAGAAGAAAAGTCTGAAGGGGAAAAATGAATGATAGGGTGGCTCCGTAGCCCATATACGCATGCACGAAGAGAAGGGGAAGTGGGGTGGGAAAGCGTGAAGCAGTACACCAATCACAATCAGCCAGCAATTATTAATTAATCACTCTTAACCAGTCATTATTTCTTAAGTTGAGTTAATTAAGTTAATTATAATTATAATTAATAAATAATTTTCCCACCTTGCAATTATTATTTCAATGATTTATTTTCATTCGGCAATTAATTATTAAATCGGGATGTTACAGTTCTCCCCCTCTCAAAAGAATTTTGTCCTCAAAATTCAAACACATGCTTAGCCTCACTGAACCACTCGGAAAATCACTACCATACCACAATAAGCAATTACACATCTATGTACCTCAAGTATTCATCCATTGCTTAAATTCCAGTCGGTAAAATTGGCTTCCAAAGCAATTTACCGACCGCTCCACCCAGAAAACTGAGACATCATTCTTAACACATTTCCACTCGGAAGTGTCACCATTGACTCGGAATAACATTCCTTCCTTTCACTCAAACTACCTCAACAAACGGATCGGAATACCACAGTCATGCTCTGACTGCAACTCTTCGTTTCTCAATGTTTCCGACTGCTTCACAATTTCTAATCAGCGTAAATAAAACAGCTCTTTATAGTCTTTATTATATTCGGGATTCCATTTCCCCCGTAGTTACCCCCATTCAACTCCGCCAGTTCACCCTAGCTATTGGCACTTTCCAGTTTCTTGGCCGCTCGGCTTTACACTCTCAACACCGATCGTCGTATTTACACCATCGGGTTCCCTGACTCAATGAGTCACTCGGCATGACAAAGAGCTCACACAAAGCATAGGCTCGACATTGGGTCATAAGGGACACATTCTAGATGTTATTCAACCAATTGGGAAGAGTCTAGTCGGTAAACAACATTACCGACTCCTATAATACCCACTACCGACCGATTCATCTCAGATTAAGCTCTCGGATTTCCAAAATTTCGACCATAAAATTTCTTTCTTAACCAAAATGAACACTCAAATGAGTTCCCATATGCTTCAATTAGCACACTTGCCTGGATTTGCCTCGTACATGCACCACACTCGATTCATACATCTCAGATTCTTAACCATTCCTTTGGCTAACTTCATGCCTATAACCCACGAATGTCACTCGTGTATTTGCATGTGATAACAGGTTTTGATAATGACAAGGAAACAAGCACTGCAAACTCTTTGTGAATCAAAAACAATTAAAGGTGTCATATAAATTCAAATGCAAGAAGAAAACGGTTTCACAAAAGTTCAAGAAATCAAGAAACCAATGAGCCAAGACACAGGAAAGCAACCATGAATCACTAAATACAAATAGATGACCAACAGGCATGGAGAAATGTCAAATTGCAAAGCCTGAATCGATTCAAGCACGAGTGAATCGATTCACAGCCCTGGAAGTCACAAAAACTGAAAATAGAATGGGTCGAATCGATTCACCATGACTCTGAATCGATTCGAACACCTGGGAGTCACTTTATTTGAAGACAGAATGCTTTGAATCGATTCAGACAATGCTCGAATCGATTCATACGAATCAGAAACTCCAAATTGCAGAAACAGAATGTTTCGAATCGATTCAGACAAAGCTCGAATCGATTCATACGAATCTGGAACTCAAATTTGCACAAATCAGAATGCTCTGAATCGATTCAAGGCACTACGAATCGATTCAAGAAGTGGGAAACACCACTAAAAAGACAGATTTAAGTGGGAAACAAGAACCCAATCTTATAATGCGCAAAGACAAGCTGGAGCCATCATCTTGCAACGGCTAGGAGACCTTGATGCTGCACAAATGACTCTATAAATTGAAGAGGAACACAAGCACAAAATTACACCCAAGAAGCTATAATTCCTTTGCTCATTCTTGTGCTTTGTAAGCCCTATTCTTGTATATCTTGAATCTTATTTGTATATCCTCTCTTCTTGAGAGATTAGAAATTGTGTGAGCTATCATTTTGCTTATCCACTCTATTGAGAGAGTTACTTGCTTGTAAACACTACATCAAAACACCAAAGTTCACTCTAGGTTGAGTGGTTACAAAGGTTGAGGCTCAACCTTTGGGATATTGTGAGATTGAGAGATTGGGTGGGTTGCCCTTATACTTGTGAGGATTGGGTTCTTGAGTGTGGGACACTAGGAAGCCGCAATTGCTCAAAGTTGTATCTCTAGTCTACAATAGTGGAAAATCCTCTAAGTGGGTTGCTTAGAGGCGAGACGTACACCGGATTGGTGGAACTCGTTAAATCGGTTTGCAAAGCTCTTCTCCCTTACTCTTTTACTTTCATATACTGCACTTAATTGGCTTGTGTTGATTGATTGTGGCTTGCATACTTGAACTTGTTTAAATTGGTAAATCTTGAAGACTGCACACCAAGTGTTTGTTTAATTGTCTCAGCTATATTTACCTTTGTTTTGCATTGCATATTTCACTGACTTTATTTCACTTGCATAATCTTGTAAATTTGTATATAAGAATCAAGTTCAAAGGTATTCCAACTAAAAGTTTTAAAAACTCAATTCACCCCCCTCTTGAGTATTGAGGCCACTTGAATAACAAGTGGTATCAGAGCTTGACTCTTGGTAGATCAAGCTTAACAGCTTCAAGAGATAAAGATGGCCTCAAATTCTCTAAACCTTTTTCCTGAGGGTGGTGCTACAAATCGACCTCCCGCTTTCAATGGGGAAGGTTATACCTTTTGGAAAGAGAGAATGAAAATCTTTATTCAATCAGTTGACTTAAGAGTGTGGAA
Source organism: Clitoria ternatea (assembly GCA_037962975.1). NCBI lineage: Eukaryota > Viridiplantae > Streptophyta > Magnoliopsida > Fabales > Fabaceae > Clitoria > Clitoria ternatea. The sequence continues at coordinate 56,755,209 of CM075671.1, forward strand.
TGCCATTGAAAATGGTCCTTTTATACCTATGCATACTGTTGATGATAAACTAGTTGAAAAACCTATGGATAATTGGACTAGTGAAGAAGAGAAGAAAGTACAATACAATTACAAGGCTAAAAATCTAATTACTCTTGCACTAGGACCAGATGAATTTTTCTGAGTAATCACTTGTAAATCCGCCAAGGAAATGTGGGATACTCTTCAAGTAACCCATGAAGGTACAAATGATGTTAAAGACTCTAAGATTAGTACACTAACTAGTCAATATGAGTGCTTTAGATTAAACTCTCATGAATCAATTGTTGATATGCAAAAAAGATTCACTCTCATCATTAATCAACTCATTACACTTGGAAAGACTTACACTAACAAAGAGCTCATTCATAAAGTGTTGAAAAGTCTTAACAGAGAATGGCAACCGCTAGTTACCGCCATCAAACAATCTCCTAGCATAAACGAAATGTCTCTTGCCACACTATTTGGTAAGTTGCAGGAACAGGAACAAGAGCTGAAAGAATTAAAGATGGCGGAAGAAGAAGAAAAATCTTCCAAGAAAAAGGGTCTCGCTCTCAAGGCCACTCCCATAAATGAAGAAGAATCCGGAAGTGAACTTGATGAAGAAGAAGAGTTTGGACTATTTGTGAAACGCTTCGGGAAATTCATGAAAGGCAAATGCTTCCAAAGAAGCTTCAAAAACCCAAGTAAGAAACCTATCACTAAAGAAAATTCTTCCTCACCCAATTGTTTTGAATGTGGCAAGGAAGGGCACTTCAAAGCGGATTGCCCAAATCTTAAGAAGAAGGGAAAAGAGAAAAGAGGAAGAAGGAGAGCATATATAGCATGGGATGAAAACGAGATAAGCAGCTCGGATGACTCAGAAAATGAAGAAGCAAACCTTTGCCTCATGGCCAACCACCAAGAAGAAGATGATGAGGTAAACTTCCATGACTTAGATAAGGATGAATTACTTGATGCTCTAGAGGAATTGTATGATAAATTTACAAAAGTCTCTAATAGACTTAAGGTGTCTAGAAAAACTAGTGACACTCTAGAGATGCACCTTATGGAGGTTTGCAAAGAGAATGAATGCTTAAAAGAAGAATTGAAAAACGCTCAAACATGCTCCAAAAGTAAACCTTGTGATTTTGCTAAGAAATGTGTTGATCTAGAAAATAAAGTCCTGGATCTAAACAAAACCTTAGAGAGGTTTACAAATGGTAGAGATAATCTGAATGTACTACTTGGAAATCAAAGATGCATGTTTGATAAAACTGGTTTAGGGTACAATTCTGTTAAAAAGGAAAAGCATTACAAAAACTTCTTTGTACCCCCTATGAGATCATCTTCGCCCTTTATGAAATGCAATCATTGTGGATTCAAAAGTCATAACTCTTCAAATTGCAATGTTAGAAAATTAGGGCCAAAGGTTATAAGAAAGGTGTGGGTTCCCAAAGGGACATTACCACAAGCTAACCTTAAAGGACCCAACATAAAATGGGTACCTAGTTCTCTAAACTAATCTTGTTTTGTAGGTATGCTTCAAGGCAAGCAACACCCATTGGTACTTGGATAGTGGGTGTTCAAAGCATATGACGGGAGACATAAGCAAGTTTACATCATTCACTCCCAAGAGAAAAGGAAGTGTCACCTACGGAGACAACACCAAAGGAAGGATCCTAGGCATCGGAAATATAGGTAAGAATTCTTCCACATCCATAAGTGACGTGTTGTATGTTGAAGGCCTCAAACATAATCTACTTAGCATAAGTCAATTATGTGACAAAGGATATAGAGTTTTGTTTGAATCAAATTGTTGCATAATTGAGCATAAGACTAATAAGGAAGTTAAGTTTGTAGGCCAAAGAATTGATAATATTTACATGATTGATATGGATAGTTTGTCTACAAATGATGAATAATGCTTCAAAAGAGGATGAAACTTGGCTATGGCATAGGAGAATAGCTCATATACATGTAGACCATTTGAACAAACTTGTTTCCAAAGAATTAGTAATTGGTTTACCAAAGCTTAAGTTTGAAAATAGATTTTGTGATGCATGTCAAAAGGGAAAACAAGTAAAGGCATCTTTTCTATCCAAAAACATTGTTTCCACACAAAGGCCTTTACAACTTTTGCACATGGACTTATTTGGACCATCCAAAATCAAAAGCTTTGGAGGCAATTACTATGGTCTAGTTATTGTAGATGACTATTCTAGATATACATGGACATTGTTTCTTGCTCATAAAAATGAAGCTTATCATGCATTCAAGAAACTTGCAAAGATTATCCAAAATGAGCAAAATTCTAAAATTACATCCATTAGAACCGATCATGAGGGAGAATTTGAAAATCAATCTTTTGAAAAGTTTTGCGAAAAACATGGTATTAATCACAATTTTTCAGCTCCTAGAACTCCACAACAAAACGGAGTAGTTGAAAGGAAAAATAGATCTTTAGTGGAGCTTGCTAGAACCATGCTAAATGAAAACCATATTGCAAAACATTTTTGGGCCGATGCGGTAAACACCGCGTGTTATGTTATGAATAGGTGTTTAATAAGGCCTATTTTAAAGAAAACCCCCTATGAACTTTACAAGGGTAGAAAACCCAACATTGCACACTTTCATATTTTTGGATGTAAATGTTTTGTGCTTAATAATGGAAAGGATAATCTAGGAAAGTTTGATGCCAAATCTGATGAGGCAACCTTCCTAGGATACTCTCAATCTAGTAAATCTTATAGATTATTCAACAAACGCACGAATACCATAGAAGAATCCATTCATGTTAAATTGGATGAAAATAGCCATAACCCTCCGAGAAAGGAAGATGTTGATGATCTTGTAGGTACTCTTCAAGAATTGACCATTGATGACAAGGAAGGAGAAATCAAAGACACAAATAAAGCCAAACATGAGGAACCACAACATTGGATCACTTTGAAGGATCATCCTCTAGACAAAGTCATAGGTGAAATGACTCAAGGTGTAAGTACCAGAAATGCAATTAGAAATACATGTAATCATTTAGCCTTTGTATCTCAAATAGAACCCAAGAACATAAATGAGGCTATTATTGATGAACATTGGATGTTGGCCATGCAAGAAGAGCTAAATCAATTTGAAAGAAATGAAGTTTGGGAGCTTGTGCCAAGACCCAATGATCACCAAATAATAGGAACTAAATGGGTATTTAGGAATAAGATGGATGAAAATGGTATAATTACTAGAAACAAAGCTAGGCTAGTAGCTAAAGGGTATAATCAAGAAGAAGGTATTGATTATGAAGAAACGTATGCACCCGTAGCTAGATTAGAAGCAATTAGACTACTATTAGCCTTCGCATGCTGTAGGGATTTCAAATTGTACCAAATGGATGTTAAAAGTGCTTTCTTGAATGGATACATTCAAGAGGAAGTATATGTTGATCAACCTCCAGGTTTTGAAAACCATCAATTTCCAAAACATGTTTTCAAATTGAAGAAAGCTTTGTATGGTTTGAAACAAGCTCCAAGAGCTTGGTATGAAAGGTTGAGTAAATTTCTTTTAGAAAATCACTTTGAAAGAGGAAAGGTTGATACAACCTTATTCATAAAGCACAAGAAAAATAACATACTATTGGTACAAGTCTATGTTGATGATATAATATTTGGTGCCACTAATGAGTCAATGTGCAAGGAGTTTGCTAAGCTAATGCAGGAAGAATTTGAAATGTCCATGATGGGGGAACTCACTTTCTTCCTTGGACTACAAATCAAGCAAACCCATGAAGGCACATTCATCAACCAATCCAAATATTGCAAAGAGCTACTAAGAAAATTCAATATGGACAAAGCAAATGATATTGCCACACCCATGGGCACTTCATGCTATTTGGACAAGGATGAGAAAGGTAAGGATGTTGAACTCACAAAATATAGAGGTATGATAGGATCCTTACTTTACTTAACCGCTAGTAGACCGGATATCATGTTTGCTGTGTGTATGTGTGCTAGATACCAGGCTTGTCCTAAAGAATCTCATCTTACTGCAGTAAAAAGGATAATGAAATATTTGGTAGGAACTCAAAATGTTGGTTTATGGTACCCCAAAGGGGCTGAATGTATTTTAGTTGGTTACTCCGATTCAGACTTTGCAGGATGTAAACTTGACAGGAAAAGCACTAGCGGAACATGTCACTTGCTTGGTAGTTCTCTTGTTTCTTGGCATAGCAAAAAACAAGTAAGTGTTGCGCTATCAACAGCTGAGGCAGAATATGTTGCAGCTGGTAGCTGTTGTGCTCAAATCCTTTGGATGAGACAACAACTTCTAGATTTTGGAGTTGTATTAGACCATGTGCCTCTTAAATGTGATAATACTAGTGCTATTAACATCTCAAAGAATCCTGTAATGCATTCTAGAACCAAACATATTGAGATTAGGCATCATTTCATTAGAGACCATGTATTAAAAGAAGACTGTGTACTTGAGCATGTTGAAACTTCTAAGCAACTAGCAGATATTTTCACAAAACCCTTGGCTAGAGAACAATTCGTCCATATTAGAAGAGAGTTAGGAATTCTTGACATGACCAATTATGTTTGAATGATCTCTTAATTTTGTGTATTGATTGCTTGATAACGGTTGTTGATTAATAAGAAGGCAAAAGATCTTCATGAAAATAAAGTCTTGATGATCCAAAATGAACCTCTTCATGCCTTGAATAAATTGGAATGGATAGAAATGTAATCTGGAGTAAATCAGTCATTCGAATCGATTCACCTTTCCTCGAATCGATTCAAGCTCCTGATGATTCAAAATCTCTCAAAACAGCAACGTTCGAATCGATTCAGCATATCCTCGAATCGATTCAAGCACCTGATGGGTCAAAAATTTCAAAACAGAATCACTCGAATCGATTCAACCCTCCTTCGAATCGATTCACGCACCTGACTGTCCCATTTTTCTCAAAACAGTGACGCTCGAATCGATTCAAGCAATCCCTCGAATCGATTCACGCGACAGTTTCTCCCCAGTAACACTGATTTAAGGCACTCATTCACTCTTTCTCTCATTTCTCTTCCACTATCTCCCACTCTCCACCCCTAAAAACCTCCCAACCTCCTCTCTAAAACTTCCACTCAACTTCTCCACCTTCAATGGCATCTTCTTCCCAACCTCGCAAAAAGCAACGTGCCAACATTGTTGCTGCTTCATTGCCTCAACACTCCGATCTCTCAAGATTTTTCACTACCCAAAAGGAATTGGAAAGGTACCAATCCTCTTTCTCTGAAAAACATCTTATCTCCCCTCATTGGCTTGATGTTCCCTTCTTTGAGACCTCTGGACTTCCTCTTATCAACACCCTTCATCAACAAGAGCTTGTTGGATTTATGGCTCTTGAGGAAGTGACTATCTACCCCGAATTAATCCGTGTCTTTTATTCAACATTGCGCCTTCAAGATGCTCGGTACATTGCCAAAGTGAAAGGCAAGACTATAATTCTTGACAATGAAGTTATGAACCAGGTAGGCTTACTTCCTCTTAGCAATGCTTCATTCCATGGCAAGGAACCACCTCTTGCATGGAACTATAACCCCTTGGAGGCAAGAACTCTCTTCAATCTTGCAGGGCCTTCCAGTACCGTTGGAACTTTAAGCCTCAATCACCGCCTTCTGCACTTTGTCCTTGTAAAAATTCTCCTCCCTTCCGGTGGAAATTATGCAAGGCTAAATGAAGCACAAATTTTGCTACTCTGGGCCATTGTAAATGAGAAGGACATTAACTGGATTAACTTGGTAAGGCATCATATGATTGAAGCCCAAAATCTTGCTCATCTTCCATATGCCATCTTCATCACAAAATTGCTCCACCACTACAAAGTGGATTTGAAGAATGAAGTCAAAGAAATTGTTGGTCCTAAAGCACCAATTGGAAAAACTCATCTCACCAAGATGAATATTGTTGAATACCATGGACGGTGGCAATTTCTTAGACGTCCCCGTCACGATGCTGAAGATGATGCTCCTCCTCCTCCTCCACCCGCTCCTACTGATGATCTGTTCACCAGACTCACTGCCCACTTGGATCAGCGCCTAAACTCTATGGAAGCCAACATCAATGCTCGCCTGGACAAGCTTGAAGCCAACATGGAAGAGCGATACACCGAGCTTGCCACTCAAATCTCAAGCATCCATTTTCCTCAGCCTTGATTGACTTTTTGCTCTTCATGATTTCTATTAATTACTCTCATGTTCAGACTTGGTTGTTCTACTGCCATATTTCCTTTACTTACTTTGTTTTATTACAATAGCTACTTTGTTAACTGTTTGGATGATTAAATTTCTTACTTGAATAGTCTTACGTGGCCTGTGATTATTCCTCGATTGATTGCATACTCTCAAATTTTGTTTTTGATAATGACAAAGGGGGAGAGATATATGCTAATGGTTTAAAAGGAGAGATACATGTGTATTTTTTCAAACACTTGAAAGGGGGAGAGATAATGACTGAGATATAATGACAAAAGGCATGGTTTTATTGAAAAACAAATGGGGGAGACATATTTTTTTAACAAAGGGAGACATGATTTCTTATAACTTGTTAGCACTGCCTTTTTAAAAGTATTATTGGTTATTAAACACCCCAAGAGATGGCCATTGTTTGTCATCATCAAAAAGGGGGAGAATGTATTTGCATGTGATAACAGGTTTTGATAATGACAAGGAAACATGCACTACAAACTCTTTGTGAATCAAAAACAATTAAAGGTGTCATATAAATTCAAATGCAAGAAGAAAACGGTTTCACAAAAGTTCAAGAAATCAAGAAACCAATGAGCCAAGACACAGGAAAGCAACCATGAATCACTAAATACAAATAGATGACCAACAGGCATGGAGAAATGTCAAATTGCAAAGCCTGAATCGATTCAAGCACGAGTGAATCGATTCACAGCCCTGGAAGTCACAAAAACTGAAAATAGAATGGGTCGAATCGATTCACCATGACTCTGAATCGATTCGAACACCTGGGAGTCACTTTATTTGAAGACAGAATGCTTTGAATCGATTCAGACAATGCTCGAATCGATTCATACGAATCAGAAACTCCAAATTGCAGAAACAGAATGTTTCGAATCGATTCAGACAAAGCTCGAATCGATTCATACGAATCTGGAACTCAAATTTGCACAAATCAGAATGCTCTGAATCGATTCAAGGCACTACGAATCGATTCAAGAAGTGGGAAACACCACTAAAAAGACAGATTTAAGTGGGAAACAAGAACCCAATCTTATAATGCGCAAAGACAAGCTGGAGCCATCATCTTGCAACGGCTAGGAGACCTTGATGCTGCACAAATGACTCTATAAATTGAAGAGGAACACAAGCACAAAATTACACCCAAGAAGCTACAATTCCTTTGCTCATTCTTGTGCTTTGTAAGCCCTATTCTTGTATATCTTGAATCTTATTTGTATATCCTCTCTTCTTGAGAGATTAGAAATTATGTGAGCTATCATTTTGCTTATCCACTCTATTGAGAGAGTTACTTGCTTGTAAACACTACATCAAAACACCAAAGTTCACTCTAGGTTGAGTGGTTACAAAGGTTGAGGCTCAACCTTTGGGATATTGTGAGATTGAGAGATTGGGTGGGTTGCCCTTATACTTGTGAGGATTGGGTTCTTGAGTGTGGGACACTAGGAAGCCGCAATTGCTCAAAGTTGTATCTCTAGTCTACAATAGTGGAAAATCCTCTAAGTGGGTTGCTTAGAGGCGAGACGTACACCGGATTGGTGGAACTCGTTAAATCGGTTTGCAAAGCTCTTCTCCCTTACTCTTTTACTTTCATATACTGCACTTAATTAGCTTGTGTTGATTGATTGTGGCTTGCATACTTGAACTTGTTTAAATTGGTAAATCTTGAAGACTGCACACCAAGTGTTTGTTTAATTGTCTCAGCTATATTTACCTTTGTTTTGCATTGCATATTTCACTGACTTTATTTCACTTGCATAATCTTGTAAATTTGTATATAAGAATCAAGTTCAAAGGTATTCCAACTAAAAGTTTTAAAAACTCAATTCACCCCCCCTCTTGAGTATTGAGGCCACTTGAATAACAACTCGGCCCTCTCACTCGAAAATATCAATCAGGGTTTTAAGGGCAGTTCTTATCCGGGAATCCTTCCACTTGCAAAATTTACTCATAATTCAAGCCTACCTCGAAACCAACCCGAGTCCAAGCCCAGCAGTCCCAAACGCTGACCTGAGTACGATTTCAAATAAATCCTTCTCTTGGATATCTACTCCTCTTGGAGATCCTTCACTCGGAGACTTTCTATTTACCAAATTTCCACTCGGAATTCAGGCTTACTCCAAATGTAAATCTGAGTTCAACTCAGCAGCTCCACATCACCCGAACATAACTATGAATAAGTTTACCGCTCAGTATTTTCTCCCCCTTGGGTAATTCACTCGAAAACTTGCACACTCAAAGTTCCATTTTTCGACGAGAAGTACTTTTCTCCTGGATGAAGATCACGTGGTGGAACATCACACGGGTATTAGGAATTCCACACTCGATGCCTTTCCACTCAGAACCGCTCCACACGGTACCATCCACTCGGAAGTGGTACACTCCGAGACACTTCACCCAAAATTCACACGACTCGGATAATTCACTTTGATTTTGCCTAACACAGAAGTGCCATCCGGACACAGCTCCTTATTGATGACCGAAACGATGCTTCGCTCGGAACATCATAATTTTCGCTCAGCAGTTCTTTCTCCCAGAAGGATTTCACTCGGAACCATCTCCACTTTCACACACTTGGAACATACTAATCTTTCCCGAGCAATCCTCACCTTACCGAACACCTTGGCTCAAGGTCCAGGTTTCTTTATTAAACTTACAGTACCACTCGGCTAACTTATAAAACTCAAATTTCAGTGGCAAATTTAATCACCCTTCTTATTTCAATAACTAATCGTCCCTTTAGTAGCCCTTCCGTACCCAACAACCTCTAATCCTCTCGGAGGCAACATGACAAGGTGAAGCAGTCCTCATTTGATACATAGCCACTTATGATCTACTTAATACAACTCCTCTCTTCACTCGGGGCAGCCTGAAAGACTCACCATCACCATAAGCAGCTACAACTTCACCTGCCCGACTCATGAATTGCTGCATCCATCTTATAGGATGACGTCTCATTCCTATAGGGTTACAACAATTACACAGTCACTGCAACATGTACGCTGCCACAATGCCTACGACATGAAGAGTCATCTCAGGACAGCATGACTCACACTGACCTGACTCACTCAACTAATACTAGTTCACACGGTAATTAATGGCAGTTCACATACACATTAGAAGCAGTACATCTATATCAACATTATGCATCACACAGGGTACATCACGCAACAACAAGCATGAAAATTATGTATCACTTTTGTAAAACTGAATGACGGCAATGCAATAATCGGCTTCTAGCCAACACCGAGTAAATATTTCCTCTAAATCTTATTCATCACAAAATCATGGCTCGGATTAAATTCTCAGTTCTCAGTTATATAATGACATCACTCATTCGGCTTCATGCAATTCAGTCAGGATTAAGTAATTCGCATTCACATATGTTGTCATAACACACCATAGACTCGGCAACGACACTAATACACATACAACCACTCAGTCGGATTTTATAACAATTATTCATGGCTATATTATTGTTCACTACAGCATGCACCATAACCATAACCACACATTGCACTCAACAATAGCATCAATATATATATTTATATGTTCATCTGATCGGACTTACTCAAATCAATTCCAAACTACATTAAGGATTTCATTCACAACATCACATCCAATCGGGAGTTGCACAATAACGTACATTCTCAATTATGACACCACATTACACTCGGTAACAGTATCGGTACATACATACTCATTCAGTCAGAACTCACTCGTACGTCATCATCTAGTTGGGGTTCATTCAAATCATTCAAATCCATGCAAACCATGTTAGTCTCCCTAACAACGTTCTCACACGCACCGACCAACTCACTCAGCTAATACTTACTCACAAGAATTAATGGCAATTCACATGCATATATAAGCACATATTCACATCAACATTATCATGATGCACCACGTAGGGCACGTCACACAGCAACAATCATGAAATATAATTTACCACTACTGTAAAACAGTATAATGGCTACAGGCTTCCGACTCACACAAAAATCGCACACCTCCTTATTACTCATAAGTTAGCGCAATTCTCCTGATGATAATCGTCAAGTAGCAATTACTATCACCCCAAAATGGTATAATAACAGTCGGTTTCCGACCATTACCGCGTAATTACTTCTTCCTTAGATCTTATCCACCTTAAACCATACAGTATCATATATATATACGTATACGTGTGTACCAACATTCAATGCATACACGCTATCATTCAACCAGAACACATTCAAGCATCATTCAATCAGAATCTATCCAGCCAGCTCTCGGCTATATCACTTACATTATTTATAACCCCATATAATCACAGCCATAGGCTCACTTTGCACTTTGCGATAGCATCAACACATATATATATATATATATATATTCAATCATCCAATCGGAATATCAAATTCACACTCGGCCATACAATTCATATCATTCACCACAGCATGCATTACAACCACAACATTAATATACATACATTCATTCAATCGGATTCCATTCAATCATGTTATTCTAAATAACATTCCACATATTCATGTAATTCATATTGAGCTCAACAACCATTATAGTGTGCACACATTCTTTTCACCTGGATTTAAAAGGGACTCCTCACACGGAATTATTTAGTCACTCTTCACTCGGGAAACCTCAACAGTTATCACTCTAAGGGTATCAGGATCGATTCTCGCTTAGTACCACTTGTCCTATTCGCTCGTTCTCACTCGGTAATCGTAATCTTTCCTACTCTGATTTTCCTTCTAAGTTAGGATTCGCTCGGATTTTCCAGCTATTTAATAATTTATTACAATGGATCCACTTAGAGTCTTAGGTGTCGTCTTCCGGTCGGTAAACCCTTGCTCGGCATCACACTGTCTCATTCACTCGGGATTACCTAGGCTTCCTTTCACCAGGAGGGAGTTACTAACTCTCTTCCCACGTCAACACTCGTCTCCATTTCGACTTATAGTTAAACTAACCTTCTCACACACAACAAATACGCATACATATATTACTCGGATCTTCATGCACAGTATAGGAGTTCACGCAACATAGAGGGTGTAATTAATTACAGGCACCAAATTATGTCTTCTACTCCAAAGGGTTCAGGTTCAAGTAAAAGGAACTAAGGCTAACACATCTCTTGTATCTCAAATCATATACTATTCATTCATCACACGTTCAAATTCCTCAACAAGGCACAGGCATACAACCACACCATTCATATACCAAATCATCAAACACATACAATACCGATTAAGTCAGGGCATACAATCAATCGGACCAGGAGGGAAATGACCTCCTATTCACAAATCAATATCACAATAATGATGACCACTCAGTCATACTGCATACAACCACTTACACTCGGTAAGCATACCTTGGCCTTGGACCTTTCGGTCTGCTCTGATACCAAAATGAAACATCCTAAATTTAAAATGAAAACGACCCGGGACAAGAACATTTTTCCGAAATTAAATAAATCGAATAGACCATAAAGCAACCGGGTAACAAAAGAAATAAGAGAAGGAAGGCAAGAGGAAATAAAACCGACTCGAGAGGGCATACAGCGGAAGAAGGAAACACTCAGCGAAGCCCAAAACCAGCATTCACTCGGTTAAGCGAGAACCCATACACTTGAGCGAAGCAGCTCCAGTCGCTCAGATTATTTATAACGTCCGCTCAGAATTCATCAAAGGGGTTTCTCGCAGAATCCTTATGCGTATCCCCCACTCGGAAAGAGCCCAACATAAGTCACCAGCATACAACACAGGTCTATACACAATCATACACTCGGAATACCCATTATCTTAACATTATATATATATATATTCACTAACCCATACAATTCCATACAAGTAACCCATATCTATATTTCTCCTAATCAATCTTTATAAACAAATATGCTTAATCGTCATTTTACATAAAAGCCGGCCAAGGCTACACTGACTAAACATAATGAATACAATATAAGCACTCAACAATCGGGGTACACCACACTCGGACTTGAGGCCCTGTCAGCACTTCCGAGCCTGACCTGCACATACTGAAAAATGGTGTAGGGGGTGAGCTTTCACATATACAATGACAGTTATTGGCTCAGCTTAGCATACACATTCCCTTTCAACATACTCTATCTATCTTAGTCAATACTAGCATTTACTAACATTTAATAAAGCATCTACACAAGTCATTCACGGTTATCTAATTTCTACTATTCACAACAACATATCCCTTAACAATAACATCAATAATACTTAGCCTCAGCGTCAACACACACGCAAATCCAGTCGGAATTCATTAATAGCATTCACAGATTTTAAGGAGCGTGTTGCTCTCGTCAATGATGCACCTACCTACATGCATACGGATCCGACTTGAGTAATGACTTTTAGTTACAGTTTCCCCCTCACTGGCCTCTCGTCCATCAGTTCTTCCCGCGTAGTACCGGCCTCCCATCGGCGTCTCGAGACTCCTCTCTAGCTCCTACGGCTACCACGAGCTCTCTCAGGATCTAGCCAAAGTCTGTAACTGGAAGTCATTCCCTCGGGGCTCATGGCCTTCCACAGGTCACCCTCTATCTATAAATACAACCTCATGCATGTCACAGCAATCATCCACACTCAGCAAGTTCATCTTAAGCAATTCATATCGTATCTACCCGGAAGTCAACAATAGACCACACAATGTGCTTGATATTCATATTACAATTAACATGCAATTCATACATTAACTCCACAACATCACCAATGCCATCATACGTCTCTTGGACAGCAATAGTCATACACCACATAGGTAATAATCATCATTCATCCAGACTCCACTCAGCAGCATGTACAACATATAGCAAACAACACATTCTGAATGCATGCATATGAGTACAAAATAATTAACAGGACTCCACTAACACACACACATACGATATCCAATAATCAACAGTCAAACACCTCACAGAGTCATAATCATACAAACACGTAAGGTAATACGTTTGCTCGGACCGTCCAGAACCATGCATTGGACATACAGAGCGCCCCCTACCTGGGATGAAGATTCCAAAGGCTCCAGGGGCTTGCAGCTCCAATCGGTTGCTCCGCTCAGCCCATTCACTCGTTCTCGATAGAACGACCCTGCATCAGTCATCCACTATTACACTTGGCTTTGAAGGAACTCCGAGCCACTCCCACTCTTAAACAGTTCTGCATGCAAGATTAGCGGGGAGACCCAAGCCCCCAGGGCACCATATTGACCTTCCACTCGGTCCAGTGGGGATTTCCAAGCTTCCAAGACGCCTAGTTCTCTGCTCGCTCTCTTGAGCAGCTCCAATCACACGCTGGTGAACGCTCCAACCTTCTTGAAGCTCTTCGTGGTGTAGATCTTCACTGAGACTCGGCAGCCTCGAGCAAGGAGAGGGAGAAAGAGGAAAGTCGACGAAGGAGCCGTGGGGAAGAAGACCGGTTGCATACAGAGGGAATACACACCCTTACCCTCTCTGGCTCGTCGAGTAAGGAAGGAGGACTCTGATCCTCAGCCACTACGGTCGCGAGCTCACGGCGCAGAGAGTAGAGAAGAAAGAAGAAGAAGAGAAGGAGAATGAAGAGCGAAGAAGAAGGGAAGAAGAGAGAACAGAAAGAAGAAAAGTCTGAAGGGGAAAAATGAATGATAGGGTGGCCCTGTAGCCCATATACGCATGCACGGAGAGAAGGGGAAGTGGGGTGGGAAAGCGTGAAGCAGTACACCAATCACAATCAGCCAGTAATTATTAATTAATCACTCTTAACCAGTCATTATTTCTTAAGTTGAGTTAATTAAGTTAATTATAATTATAATTAATAAATAATTTTCCCACCTTGCAATTATTATTTCAATGATTTATTTTCATTCGACAATTAATTATTAAATCGAGATGTTACATGAGGTAAGTATACTCATTATTTTGTTGAGGTTTTTGCCATATATATGTGTTAATGTGATTTGGGGGAGCAATGTATGTGGATGGGTGGTTGAAGAGAGTATTTAATACTTGAACCCTAGAGTGGGTTATCATAAATATGAATATTTATGAGGGGTTAATGATGGTAGATGCATTTATATTGGAAAAAGATGGAGAAAGATGATGCATTAATGAATGGTTGGACTTTGGTGGAAACCCTAGTTATGAGGAATTGGGGAAAGTTATGAATATTGATTGAATGACATTTTGAGTATGTATATAAGCCATTGGGTATATGAGTATTGGTTGGTGAGGCATTTTGTGGATGTTGGGCTATTGTTGTTGATAGCCTTTGAATCTAATGGATGTGGCTTAAAGGGAAGGAATTCCTGAAGCCTAATAAATAATAAAAATGATGTCTATAACATGTCTAGTACATGTTAAGAAATTATAGAAATGATTATGATTAAATAGAATTGAAATGATGTCTTAAATAGTTGATCGATTAGGATTCTATATGCATGTTAATGTAGGATCTGTTCCAAACGACAAGGCGGGTGTGTCTTATCAATCGGAATTCTTCTCTTGAGGTAGGAGAGGAGTCTTATGTTCTAAATGTATCAATTTGAATGGTATATGATTGCTATATATATTGATATGCATGTTTTCCTTGCTTGGAGTGCTACATGATGATGTGTATGATGTTGATGAGATATTTTGGCAACATGCATGATGCATTTAGAATAATTTTGGTGTGTTGTATGGTGGCGTAAATTGTTGAGTATTATGTGGTGATACAGATGCCCATTGTAAATATATAATGAATGTTAATGATATTTGATGGAGAATGATTGAAGCCTTTATATTAATGATGAAATCGAATAATGCGAATGAGAATTATCGAGAATGCCACACAAAGATTTAAATTAACAAGAATAACCAACAATAATGAATCCACTAAAAGCTTTGTGATGATGTTAGTGATGATGATGATGATGATGTATAATGAGTGGCATGTATAGGATGCATAGAGTGAGAAATGTGTATGACTTGCATTTGCATCTATAGCATACTGCATAGCTACCGATGTTGGAACATAGGGGAGTTCCCTCGGCCGACCCAGTAGGAGGGTGGCTCAATGCACGAGCAATTTTATTTTCCCCTGTGACTCGGTGTGTAAGTCTTGAAGCTGCCCATGTATTGCTACGGGGAGCTACATATAGCCGATCCTTGTGGGGGGTGGCTTTTGATGAGCAGGTGACCCCGGTGGTCCTTGGGATCACAACCGCAATGATTTGAGATCTGGTCGGTCCGTAACACCATATGTCGAATATGTTGTATACCGCGGTCATGGTGAAAATGACCAGGTGTTGCAAGATGGGCGATGCGGTTTGGTACCAGTAAAACAATTGGTGAATGCATACAAATTTTAAGAATAAGTGTACACATTTTACTACTGCAGTGGGGGTATGGTTAGATGACCATACTTGAAACCCACAATCAGTATTATTATTCCCACAGTCAGATCTGCAATTGTTAAAAAGTTCCATTGTGCATATGCATTAGCTTAAGAGCATTTGCATATAATATAGAGGTATGCCAAAAAAAATAAGTTTTGATGATGGATGTAATGAAGATGATATAATACGTTAAGATAACATGAATATATGAATACCAAATAATGATTTGAGTAAAATGATGCATTGTGTAATAGTCCAATGTTGCAGGACTTGATTATGTATATGCTAGTATACCATGCTTGACTTAAAATGATGTTGAGTTATGTGTGTGATAAAGATATAATGATGAATGAGGTGTTGTGTGTATGCAAGTATACATGTTTGATGCATATGTACATAATCACATGGTATTCATATTCACTCTTTTAGAATGTATGACTCACTCTCCCATGTTGTCCATTTTTTTAGACTTGTGATGTAGAGCATTTATGGGAAGAGTGGATGTTTTGAAGTACATTTTGGTTGAGGAGGTAAATAGGAGTATAGGAAGTGCCCTGGCCAGCAAAATCTAGATTTTTGCATAGCATGTGATGTATATGGATGCTTATTTTGTTATCTAGATTAGTGATGATGATTTTGAGGGTCATAGAGGAAAATTGGACCTTGGTGTGCATGGCCAATTTTCATTTATGACCCTAATGATGTAAGATGATGAATCGTGATATTTGATGATGTTTAATTTCATGGATGAATGAAGTGTTTCACAACATAGAGAATTTTATGAAATTTTATAGAATTAGTTTTGACTCCATGCATAGAAATAATGTAGTTGATTCTTGAAGTGTAAGGATAATTTGGAGGACTTGTAAATGCATAATGAAGTGTAAATAATGCATTAGGATAGGTTAATTTGGGAGTCAATGGAAATTGATATGCCATGTTGTGAAAAATCCACGTTTCTGCACCAGTTTTGTAGAACTCGCTCAAGCGAGACTCGGTTGGAATCAGTGGTTGGTCACTGGACCATTTTCACTCAGGTAAATGGTCTGGGCTTGGGAGTAGGTGAGGCGAGAGGGAAGGAAATTGGACACTGGATAATTTTCACCTAGGTGAGCCTTGCCTCGCCCAAGCGAAAATCGGGCAATGAGTCCCTGTTGTCCCTAGAGCAATCTCGCTCAAGCGAGATGGAACTCGCTTAAGCGAGATTGGCCCTTGAGGAAATTCTCCTCCTTCGCTCAAGTGTCTCGCTGGCTCGCCCAAGTGTGGCCTTCGAATCTTGCTCAAGCGAGATGGGGTCCGCTCAAGCGAAGGGGCCCCCTGATGCTCAAACTCTCCCTCGCCTAGGATTCTTGCTGGCTTCGCTCAAGCGTTACCACATGTGCTCGCTCAAGCGAGTGTGGCTCTCGGTTGAACGAGTAGCCTACTAATGCCCCACTTGTTTTTGTTCCAAATAAATTTTCATTTCTTATGCATCAAACCCTTATCATGCATCATCTTAAGGGTGTTATTGGTCATATTAGAAATCACAGAACCTCATGAAATCCCTCCTCTTAAATTCAATCGTACAACAATCAAATTAAATTAATTCTTCTACTGTTTCTAATGGGAAATTTATTATGAAATCTTCTTTTAATCTACCCTCTCATATCTTCATATATGGGAGTGGCTTTTTATAGATCCAGGTGTTGAACTAGAAAGCTTCACCACTTATTTTCTTTTCATTGAATAATGATTTGAAAATCATAAAAAATTTATCCGTATTTTCTGGGCGTCTTAACCTGGTATTAAAGCAAACCATTGCTCTCAATACAATCATGATTAATGTTGTTTGTGTAGTTGTCGCTCATGATTGAAATATATGAGCTATAATTGATTGATTTATGGATTTTTTGATTAAATTGTGAATGTTTATCATTGAATTGAGATTGATGTTTAGAATTGTTGAGTCCGGCCAAGAGTCCTTACACTATTTATCTTTAATGATGAATATGTTATGATCATGTATTCAAAATGATATGATTATGTGATGTAGCACATGATAGGCTTATGAGTGCTAAAATCCTTGAATTCATAAGCCAAAAGGTTATTGTTTGGTCTAGTTTACTCATGTGAGAGCCATGTTTTGATGTATAGGCTTAAGATATGGCTGGTAGACCTAACCGCGAGGCTGCTGCTATGGCAAATGCCTTAAATCGATTTGCCGATCTCTTGGAAAGACAAGGCCAACTGAACGTGGGATAAGGCTCCCAAGGTCTTGATTTATTTCTCAAGAGGAAACCTTCAGAGTTTCATGGAGGTTATAAGCCTAAAGATGCGTATGCTTGGATTAATGATCTGGAGAGAATTTATGCTAGCTTCAAATGTTCTGAAGTGCAAAAGGTGGAGTATGCAGTCTTTATGATCCGCGATGAAGCCGAAGCTTGGTGGTGTCTTACTAGGGGACGCATGATATCTGCTGATATTCCCTTGGTTTGGGAAAACTTTAAGGTGGAGTTCTTGAAGAAGTATTTTCTGGACAGTTATAGAAGAAAAAAAGTGCTTGAGTTTATGGAACTTAAGCAAGGTGGCATGACGGTGGAGGAGTATGCCTCTAAGTTTGAAGAACTTCATTTTATCTACCCTATCAACAAGAGGGTACCGAGGCGTCTAAATGTGTGAAGTTTGAAAATGGATTGAGGCCTGAGATCAAGCGGGCTATCCGACATCAAGAGATAAGGAGTGTTCCGACACTTGTGAATAAGTGTCGTATCTATGAAGAAGATGATGTGGCTTCTTCGAGTCATGGAAAACACGAGCCTAAGTTGAAGGGCCAATTCTTTAGTTTCAAGAAGCAAGGTCAATTCAAGAAGAACAAGTTCCTTCGTGGTGGGTTCCCCAATGCTAGAGGACGTGGTGCTCCTAGAGGTGGTTACGGTGGTGGTAAACAAGGTTGTGGTAATGTCCAAGGCCTAACTTGCTTAAGTGTGGTGCTAACCATTTGGCACGAGATTACCCACGGGATGATGTGGTGTGCTACCAATGCAACCAACCTGGGCATATTCGCCCTAATTGCCCATTGAATGCTAATGCTAATGCTAATGCCCCTGTATGTGTGAATCTTAATGGTAATCATGGTGGCAATGGTGGCTTTGGAGGTCGTGGTCATGGAAACGGTCATGGTTATAATAGTGGCCGAAATGGTGGCCGTGGTGGAAATCACAATGGTGGAAGAAATGGTAATGGTCGAGGTAATAGCCATGGTGGAAGGAATGGAAACCGCAATGGTGGTGAGGAAGTATAAGCTGCTGGTAGAGTATTTACAGTTACTGGTGAAGAAGCCGCACAAGCTGAAGATCTTGTCCGTGGTGAGATTGAAGTCCTTGGTATTTTGGTAAATGTTATCTTTGATTCTGGTGCTACGCACTCATTTATTTCTGAAGATTGTGTGAGGCGCTTGAGGGTGCCTGTGTGTATGATGAAAGGTTCCACATTGGTAGCTACACAGACCGGTACTTGTTTAAGATCGGTGACTCGATGTGAGAATGTCGAGATGAACCTTGAGGGTAGGAAGTTTGTTGTATCCCTCGTTTTTTTGCCTATGAAGGACTTGGATATCATTTTAGGCATAGATTGGTTGTCTACTAACAAAGTCTTGTTGGATTGTCACAACAAGATGATGATCTTCCCGACTTAGAATGCTGAAAGCTTTGATGTACAAGGTATCTCTCAGCTTCTTATGATGTTCTGTTTGGTTGACGGGAGTGGTACGTCCCAGTCTTATGAAATCCCTATTGTTTCAGAGTTTCCCGATGTGTTTTCGGATGAGATTCCTGGATTACGCCCTCCACGAGAAGTGAAATTTTCTATTGACCTCATTCCTGGCACTGAGCCTATTTCTAGAGCTCCTTATAGGATGTCTCCTATGGAGTTGACCGAATTGAAGAAGCAAGTCAAGGAATTACTTAAACGGGATTTTATTCGCCCAAGTGTGTCTCCTTGGGGTGCTCCTGTATTGTTGGTGAAAAAGAAGGATGGAAGTATGAGATTATGCATCGACTATCGCCAACTCAACAAGCTAACTATCAAGAACAAGTATCCTCTTCCTCGAATTGATGATCTTTTGGATCAATTGAAGGGTACTATGGTATTCTCAAAAATTGACTTGCGCTCCGCATATCACCAAATTCGGGTGAAGATCGAAGATATTCTGAAAACTGCCTTCCGAACACGATATGGACACTATGAGTACGTAGTGATGCCATTTGGATTGACAAATGCTGGTGCGATTTTCATGGACTACATGAATCGCATCTTTCACGAGTATCTTGATCAATTCGTCGTGGTGTTTATTGATGATATTCTGGTATAATCTAAGAGTCATGAAGAGCATGAAAGACATCTTCGTCTTGTATTGACCATTCGTTGAGAGAAAGAGTTGTATGCTAAACTCTCTAAATATGAATTCGGGATGAGTGAGATTTCTTTTCTTGGTCATGTGATTTTCGATGATAGAGTTGCTGTTGATAGATCGAAAGTTGAAGCCGTTATGGCTTGGGAAAGACCGACGTCTGTGACGGAGATAAGAAGTTTTCTTGGTCTTGTTGGTTATTACTAGAGGTTCATTAAAGGATTTTCCCATTTAGCCTTACCATTGATGAAGTTGACTCGTAAGAATCAACCGTTTGTGTGGACCCATGAATGCGAAGAAAGCTTCCAAGAGTTGAAGTTGAGACTTACTACCGCACCGGTGTTAGCGCTACCCAATTTGACAGATGATTTTGTGGTGTATTGTGATGTGTCTAAGCTTGGTCTTGGATGCATATTGATGCAAAAAGAGCGTATGATAGCCTATGCGTCAAGACAATTATGACCGCATGAGGTTAATTATCTAACACATGATCTTGAATTGGCGGTGGTGGTGTTTGCTTTGAAGTTGTGGCGACATTACTTGTATGGTTCTAAATTTATGGTCTTGAGTGACCATAAGAGCCTTAAGTATTTGTTTGACCAAAAGGAACTTAACACGCGCCAAAGGAGATGGATGGAATTCCTAAAGGACTATGAGTTCGAGTTGAGGTATCATCCCGGAAAGGCCAATGTGGTTGCCGATGCTTTGAGCCGAAAGTTGTTACATATCTCTATAATGATAGCGAAAGAGATGGAGTTGATAGAACAATTTAGAGATTTGAATGTGGGCGTGGAGATATATACTCCCAAGAAGATGTCGCTTGAGATGTTGAAAGTCATAAATGAGTTTCTTGAATATGTGAAAGTACAACAATTCGATGATGAGTATTTGATTGAAATAAAGAAAACCCAAGAGAAAGGGAAGAATTTGTTCTTAGTGGAAGGTCAAGATGGCATTTGGCGTGTGAAGGGTCGAATTTATGTTCCCTCAAGTGGTGATGTGAGGAAATGTGTACTTGAGGAAGCTCACAAAAGCGTGTTGAGCATTTATCCTGGTTCTACCAAGATGTATCAAGACTTGAAGAAGAATTTCTGGTGGCCTGGTATGAAGCATGATGTGGTGAACTTTGTAGCATCTTGCCTTATTTGTCAGAAGGCTAAGGTCGAGCATCAAAGACAATCTGGTTATTTGAGGCCTTTGGAGATCCCTGTTTGGAAGTGGGATAGTATAGCTATGGATTTCGTTTCTGGACTACCCAGAACTTGTGCTGGAAACGATGCCATATGGGTAATTGTAGATCGGTTGACGAAGTGTGCTCACTTCTTGCCCATGAACATGAAAAGTTCCTTGGAGAAATTGGCACAATTATATATAAAGGAGATTGTTAGGCTGCATGGTGTGCTGACTAGTATCACATCCGACCGTGATCCTCGATTCACTTCTCGATTTTGGGGAAGTTTGCATAATGAGTTGGGTTCTAAGTTAAAACTTAGTTCCGTATATCATCCTCAGACCGACGGATAATCCGAAAGGACGATACAAAGCCTTGAAGATTTGTTGAGGGCTTGTGTTCTTGAACACGGTGGATGTTGGGAGAGATTCTTGCCGTTGATTGAATTCACATACAACAACAGCTACCATAGCTCTATTGGTATGGCACCATATGAGGCGTTGTATGGAAAGAAGTGTAGAATCCCTTTGTGTTGGCTTGAGGTTGGTGAGAACCTGGCCTTATGGCCGGAGATTGTTCAAGAGACTACTGAGCATATTAAAAAGATAGAAGAGAATATGAAGATTGCTCAGGATCGACAGAAGAGTTACTATGACAAGAGGCATAAACCACTTGAGTTCCAAGGGGGTGATCATGTGTTTTTGAAAGTTTCGCATGATAAAGGGATTGGAAGGGCGTTAAAAAGTAGGAAGTTAAGCCATAGGTTTATTGGACCTTATGAGGTTTTGGAGCGGATTGGCGACATTGCTTATCGGATAGCACTCCCTCCACATCTTGCAAATCTACATAATGTATTTCATGTAACTCAGTTGAGGAAATATGTCCTTGATCCCCTACATGTGATTCCTATGGATGATGTTGATGTACGAGATGATTTATCTATTCCTCCTGTTTCTATTCGTATTGTCGAGCATTCCGTGAAGAGATTGCGGAACAAGCTAGTACCTTTAGTGAAGGTCGCTTGGAAACATGGAAATATGGAGACGTTCACATGGGAACGTGAGAAAGACATCAGAGAACGATATCCCGATGTATTCAAATCCGGTATGTTAAATTTTAGGGACAAAATTTTCTTTTTGGTGGGGTGGATTGTAACATCCCAGATCTTTTAAAAATAAAATAAAAGGATAAATTAAAGAAATAAATATTGAATGATTGAATATGAGTCATTTGATGTCCTAAAATATTGAAAATAGTTAAATTAAGATTTTTGGGGACTATTGGTGATTTATTGAGACCGGATAAGCTGAAAATAAGCCCGGTTGAAATATGGGTGTCGGACCAAGTATCTCTGACTGAGATGATATTGGTCATGGCTGTTGGGGATAATATTGGGAGTCCGGGTATGTACTCGGAATAATTTTTAGTAAGTATTGAGCCCGAACAAAGGCCCTGTTTGTCTTAAAACGATGAATCTTTTAATGAACGGTTAAGAATTAAAACTAAAAGTCTTCATTTCCCTTCTTATTTTCACCTATGCACCGTGACGCCCTTTGGCAAACACACTTTACTTCTTCTTCTCTACTTCTTCTTCATTTTCTTCTTCTTCCAAACCCTAAGCCAAGGTGACACAACTTCACCCTCCTCTCATTTTAATTTTCAAGAAGCTTGGAAGAAGGCCATTGAAGTTGAAGTCTTCTCCTTCTTCCCCTCCATTTTTGTACTACCTCTCCCTCCTTCTTGAACCCACTTTGTTTTTGGGTGTGAGGTAAGTATACTCATCATTTTGTTGAGGTTTTTGCCATATATATGTGTTAATGTGATTTGGGGGAGCAATGTATGTGGATGGGTGGTTGAAGAGAGTATTTAATGCTTGAACCCTAGAGTGGGTTATCATAAATGTGAATATTTATGAGGGGTTAATGATGGTAGATGCATTTATATTGGAAAGAAATAGAGAAAGATGATGCATTAATGAATGGTTGGACTTTGGTGGAAACCCTAGTTATGAGGAATTGGGAAAAGTTATGAATATTGATTGAATGACATGTTGAGTGTGTATATAAGTATTGGGTATATGAGTATTGGTTGGCGTGGTATTTTGTGGATGTTGGGCTATTGTTGTTGATAGCCTTTGAATCTAATGGATGTGGCTTAATGGGAAGGAATTCCCGAAGCCTAATAAATAATAAAAATGATGTCTATAACATATCTAGTACATGTTAAGAAATTGTAGAAATGATTATGATTAAATAGAATTGAAATGATGTCTTAAATAGTTGATTGATTGGGATTCTTTATGCATGTTAATATAGGATCCGTTCCGAACGACGAGGCGGGTGCGTCTTATCAATCGGAATTCTTCTCTTGAGGTAGGAGATGAGTCCTATGTTCTAAATGCATGAATTTGAATGGTATATGATTGCCATATGTGTTGATATACATGTTTTCCTTGCTTGGAGTGCTACATGATTATGTGTATGATGTTGATGAGATGTTTTGGCAACATGCATGATGCATTTAGAATAATTTTGGTGTGTTGTATGGTGGCGTAAATTGTTGAGTATTATGTGGTGATACACATGTCCACCGTAAATGTATAATGAATATTGATGATATTTGATAGAGAATGATTGAAGCTTTTGTGTTAATGAACAAATCGAATGATATGAATGAGAATTATCATGAATGCCACATAAAGATTTAAATTAACAAGAATAACCAATAATAATGAATCCACTAAAAGCTTTGTGGTGATGTTGGTGATGATAATGATGATGTATGATGAGTGGCATGTATAGGATGCATAGAGTGAGAAATGCATATGACTTGCATTTGCATCCATGGCATACTGTATAGCTGCCGATGCTGGAACATAGGGGAGTTCCCTCGACCGACCCAGTGGGAGGATGGCTCGGTGCACAAGCAATTTTATTTTCCCCTGTGACTCGTTGTGTAAGTCATGAAGCCGCCCATCTATTGTTACGGGGAGCTACATGTGGCCGACCCTTGTGGGGGGTGGCTCTTGATGAGCAGGTGACCCCGGTGGTCCTTGGGATCATAGCCGCCATGATTTGAGATCTGGCCGGCCTGTAACACCATATGTCGAATATGTCGTATACCACGGTCATGGTGAAAATGATCAGGTTTTGCTAGATGGGCGATGTGGTTTGGTACCAGTAAAATAATTGGTGAATGCATGCAAATTTTAAGAATAAGTGTACACATTTTACTACTGCAGTAGGGGTATGGTTAGATGACCATACTTGAAACCCAGAATCAGTGTTATTATTCCCACAGTCAGATCTGCAATTGTTAAAAAGTTCCATTGTGCATATGCATTAGGTTAAGAGCATTTGCATATAGTATAGAGGTATGCCAAAGAAGATAAGTTTTGATGATGGATGTAATGGAGATGATATAATACGTTAAGACAACATGAAGATATGAATACCAAATAATGATTTGAGTAAAATGATGCATTGTGTAATAGTCCAATGTTGCAGGACTTGATTATGTATATGCTAGTATACATTGCTTGACTGAAAATGATGTTGAGTTATGTTTGTGATAAAGATATAATGATGAATGAGGTGTTGTGTGTATGCAAGTATACATGTTTGATGCATATGTACATAATCACATGGTATTCATATTCACCCTTTTGGAATGTATGACTCACTCTCCCATGTTGTCCATTTTTTTAGACTTATGATGCAGGGCATTTATGGGAAGAGTGGATGTTTTGAAGTACACTTTGGTTAAGGAGGTAAATAGAAGTATAGGAAGTGCCTTGGCCAGTAAAATCTAGATTTTTGCATAGCATGTGATGTATATGGATGCTTATTTTGTTATCTAGATTAGTGATGATGATTTTGAGGGTCATGGAGGAAAATTGGACCTTGGTGTGCATGGCCAATTTTCATTTAGGACCCAAATGATGTAAGATGATGAATCATGATATTTGACGATGTTTAATTTCATGGATGAATGAAGTGTTTCACAACCTAGAGAATTTTATGAAATTTTGTAGAATTAGTTTCGACTCCATGCATAGAAATAATGTAGTTGATTCTTGAAGTGTAAGGATAATTTGGAGGACTTGTAAATGCATAATGAAGTGTAACTAATGCATTAGGATAGGTTAATTTGGGAGTCAATGGGAATTGATATGCCATGTTGTGAAAAATCCACGTTTCTGCACAAGTTCTGCAGAACTCGTTTAAGCCAGTGGTTGTCTCGCTCGAGCAAGACCCTTGTGAAACAGGGGTCTGGCCACTGGTCAAAATTCGCTCAAGCGAATAGCCTTCTCGCCCAAGCGAGACTCGGTTGGAATCAGTGGTTGGTCACTGGACTATTTTTGCTCAGGTAAATGGTCTGGGCTTGGGAGTCGCTTAGGCGAGAGGGAAGGGAATTGGACACTGGACAATTTTCACCCAGGCGAGCCTTGCCTCGCCCAAGCGAAAATTGGGCAGTGAGTCCCTGTTGTCACTAGAGGAATCTCGCTCAAGCGAGATGGAACTCGCTCAAGCGAGATTGGCCCCTGAGGCAATTCTCTTCCTTCACTCAAGCGTCTCGCTGGCTCGCCCAAGTGTGGCCTTCGAATCTCACTTAAGCGAGATGGGGTCCGCTCAAGCGAAGGGACCCCCTGATGCTCAAACTCTCGCTCGCTCAACATTCTTCCTGGCTTTGCTCAAGTGTTACCATGTGTGCTCGCTCAAGCGAGTGTGGCTCTCGCTAGAGCGAGTAGCCTTCTGATGCCCCACTTGTTTTTGTTCCAAATAAATTTTCATTTCTTATGCATCAAACCCTTATCATGCATCATCTTAAGGGTGTTATTGGTCATATTAGAAATCACGAAACCTCATGAAATCCCTTCTCTTAAATTCAATCGTACAACAATCAAATTAAATTAATTCTTCCACTGTTTCTAATTAGAAATTTATTATGAAATCTTCTTTTAATCTACCCTCTCATATCTTCATATATAGGAGTGGCTTTTTATAGATCCAGGTGTTGAGATAGAAAGCTTCACCACTTATTTTCTTTTCATTGAATAATGATTTTAAAATCGTGAAAAATTTACCCGTATTTTCGGGGCGTCTCAGTTTACATTCTTCACTCAAGGTGTTTACACTCAAGTCCTCTCAAAAAGAATTCCCAAGTTTGCTTAGAACAAAACTCAATCCTTATCTCTTTGCTCCAAGATGTTACCCCTATTAATGGAAGTGATTGTCTTATCTCAAGAATTCTAAAGGAGTGAAAACTCTAGGATAAAACTTAAGAATAGAAAAAAACAAGCAATAAAAGGTAAATTTTAAAGGTAAACAAAGTTGAAGTTTATGAGACAAACTTGAATATGACAAGCAATGATGGGTGAAAAGAATAAAGCACTAAGAAAAGAATTAATGAGATAAACCAAGAATTAAATGCAACCAATAAAAGCAAGTACTCAAAAGATCACCTAGAAACTGTAGAATTTACATGCCAATTCATTAAACAAGAAAGAGAAACACATCAAAAGAAAAAGAAGAAGGAGAACTAAATCCCATTTTCTACATCAAATGGTATCCTAGAGCTTGAGGTTCTTCTTCTTCATTTTGTCTCTTGCATTTACGTTTTCTTGGGCTGCTCTATTGATAGAAATTCTGATTTCAACTTGTTCATTCAAGTTTCATATGCCTTTGTGTTAAGAAAATTCAAAAAAGATAAAAAAGAATGCATGCTTCTTACCTCATTTTTCTAGTTCTTTGAATTGTTTTCTTGCATATTGATTGTGTCTTATCAAATTCCATTTTTGAATGTTATTTTGTCTGTGTTAGATTTTGATTTTGCACCATTTAGAATTCAGTATTAGGTTCCTATAATTTGATTTTGAAAGCTTTAATTGTGTAAAGCCAAAACTAGGTCATTTTGGCACAATTTTGGAGCCTTTTCTTTGTTTTTATGTTTTGTGAAATTCAGCCATAGTTGTGTGCTACATCTAAAGTCATTAAAAATCATTGTTTTTAATGGACTTAAAGGCTCTAAATCTTGAGTTTCAACAATCTCACTTTAAGGTGGTTTTGTATGCTTGAAATTAGGTCTTGTTAGATTCCTTCCTTTAGTTTTCTTCTAGGGTTATTTTGAAATTTTATCTAGCACATTAGGTACAATTTCGTTACATGTATACATATTAAAAATATTGCATTTTGTATCATATTCCTTCCATGCCTTAATCATATAGGAGAAGATGCATGCTTGTTGAGTGAAAAAGTGCACTAAAAATTGGATTTTCTAGTCTATTTTCTTAGATAATTTTTGTATGTGCTGAATATTTCTTGTAAAGTGTTGCAAAAACAAAATTTGAAAAGGGGAAAAAGAAGATTAAAAAGTAAGAAAAATAGTAAAAAGAAAAGCTTGAGCCCTTGTTTAAAAATTACAAAAGTTGTAAGGGTATCTTGGCAAATAAGAAAGTGAACCCCTTAAAGAAAAAGATAGCACCGATTTTGAGTATTGTTTTTGAAAGCCTAATTCAATTTTGTTATATTTCCTAAGAAACATCTTTTCAAAATTCAATTTGCATCATTATCCTTTCCTTACACAAAATGTGTATTCTAGGTTTCTAGGTCTTTAAAATTATGTTTGTTTCTTTCTTGCATTTATTTGTTTGATTGTCTAGTTTTGTCTAATTTTTGTATGGTCACAACAATTCCAAATTCTAAGTAGAAGCTCCATTCATTTTTTCTTTTATTACTTTGAGTCATTCCTCTTGTCATAAAATCTAATTTGAGTTACCTTTTTTCTAATTTCACTTTTGTTGCTTATCTTTCTTTTAAAGTTTTGTTTAGAGTTTTCATACCTTTTGTATTCTTTTTGAATAAGTCCTAATTCAATATATTGGGGGTAGCATACTTGAGATATTGAGGTAAGAGTGATAATTACTTGCGGTTAAAGAACTTGAACTAATTTGGAGGAGTGGTGAGAGTGAAACACTAGAGTGGAGTGATCATATTTTTGCTTTACCATATTAATTGTTCTAACTTTTGTTTTGAGTTTTCTTAAGCTTGTGCCATGGTGGTCTTGGAGCTTGAAGACTTGATGACAATTGTATTGGAAGTAAAGCCTTATAAAAGAAAGAAAATACAAAAATATTGTCAATTTTTTCCTTTACACTTTAGCCCTTATATTCTGGGGTATTTACTTTAAGGACTTTGGACTTTTTGGCCTTTGGTTTATTTAGTTGATTAGGGCTAGTACACCTAGGACTTAGTTTAATTTTTTTGCACCTTTGACTAGTTTTGTATCAAGTGTTTTTTTGTCTTTGTTTGTTTGTTTTAATGTTTTAACCATGTCTTCACCTAGGTTAAGTAAGAAAGATAGAACACCTACATCATGTTTGTTTAAGCTCTTATTAGAAGAAATAGGTGTTGTTTATACTAGGATAGATTCTTATGAATCCAAGGATAATTATACCATAGAAAAAATAAAGGAATAAAAAAATTTCTTGAGGATATGTCTTATAAAATAAAACAAATATGGGAATTTATTGAAGTCTTTGATAAGATAGAAAATGAGAAAATCAGCTTATGTTCAAAAGAAAAAAGGGAAAATTAAGAAGAAAACATAATGTTGATATGGATGAAAAAGTGAAATCTTATTGAAGACAATATGATAGGTTTAGGTTAAAGAAAAAAGAATTTAAAAGTCAAAATGAAAACAAAGGAATTAAGGTGCATATTAATAACTTGTCTTTCGACAATGATAATGTGTCTAGTAAAAATCACCTTAATCATAATCTACCTATTCTTATCATAGAAAGAGACCTCATGAAAACAATAATGTGGTAGAAGAATCCTTTCCAATTTCGCCAGTCCTTAGTGAAAAATATTAGTCACTAATAGTGTTTAGTTCCATTAGGATCAGTCATAGGATATGAATAATTACTATAGGATCTTATAGAATTAAAATTTGTTTGTTTTCTTTTGAATTAACTTTCCCAAGAGTTATTCTATGTTTGGTAGTGATCGAACCGAGATACATCATGGTGTGATCTTTCTTATTACTTCTCTTTATCATCTCTTTTATTTTTCAATCATTTACTCTTTAAATCATATTTGTTAAGCTCTCTTTGTTCATAAGTTCTTTAAGATCCTTTTAATCTTGTTTTTATAAAAATGTTTATCCTAAACAATACTTTAATATTTTGCTTCCGCTCTTTGCAAAAAAAATTCAAAGACTTAATGCATCCCTTTCTTATGTTTGAGGCCACTTTCCAACACTTTTGGCTAGGACTAGAGTAGATCACTATAGTTATGATCAAACTAGGATACATAGCGATGTACTCTTTCTTTTCCCTACTTTATTTTAGTATTTTTTTTATCTTTTATCTCTTATCATAGTTACCTAAGTTTTTTCATTTCATAAGTCTTTTAAAGATTTTTTATAAAATTAGTTTTTTTATAAAAAGAGTTATTTAAAATAATTCCTCATTTAAGTGCTTCCGCTAAAAAGTAATAAATTTTCAAGACTTAATTCACCCCCTCTAAAGTGTAAGGCCACTTTCCAACAAGTGGTATTAAAGGTTGGTCTCTTATTTTAAAGCTTCACAACTTAAGAGAATGACCTCAAACAAAATGTTGGGAGAGGGTATGGTTATTAATAGACCACCGACCACTAGTGCAAAAAGAAGCTATAATGACGGGATATAAGCACGGTTGTAGCAAATCCGTGTTTGAATCCAGGCGGTGGCAATTTTGTAATAATGAGGAACTTTATAAAATTTTATAAAACGAATGTATAAGGACGGTTGTGTGAAAACCGTGCTTATAGGTATACTATAAAGACGGTTCCACAGGGTCCGTGTTTAAAGGCTTTTATAATTTTTAAAAAAATTATTTAAAATGAAGAAACG
Organism: Clitoria ternatea; assembly: GCA_037962975.1. Lineage (NCBI taxonomy): Eukaryota > Viridiplantae > Streptophyta > Magnoliopsida > Fabales > Fabaceae > Clitoria > Clitoria ternatea. The sequence goes on from CM075671.1 coordinate 56,785,286, forward strand.
AGGACGGTTAACAATGGTCCGTGCTTAAAGCATTTTATATTTTTAAAAAAACATTTATTTAATTGAGAAACAAAGACGGTTTTGTATGGTCCGTGTTTAAAGGCTTTTGTAATTTTTTTAAAAAAATATTTAAAATGAAGAAACGAGGACGGTTAACAATGGTCCGTGCTTAAATCGTTTTATATTTTTAAAAAAAAATTGGGAAACAAAGACGGTTATGTAGGGTCCGTGTTTAAAGGCTTTTATAATTTTTTTAAAAAATTATTTAAAATGAAGAAACGAGGACGGTTGGAGGGGAACCGTGTTTAAAAGGTGGATTTGAAGACGGGTATAACACAACCGTGCTTAAATGGCTTCGCGTTTTCCAATGTTTAACTTCACCAAATGGCTTTTGGTTTCCGTCTCCCTCCATTCACCTCTGCATTGCCTTGCCTCTCTCTTTTTGCCTTATTTTAACTTTTCACTTTCCCTCTCTTGTTTCATCTTCCCTCTTCTTTCTCTTTCACACAAACAGCTCCCTCCCTCCATTTCTCTATCTATCTTCCGTTCATTTCTCTTGTCTCCTCCTCCTCCCTCCATTTATCTTCGTGGTTATTCTCCAAGCTGACGAACGACGCACGAGTACGTGGGGCTGTTCGGGTTCCCTCCTTCTCCCTCTATTTCTCCAATTCTCCAAGCTGACGAACGACGCACGAGTACGTGGCTTTTATGCTATCCCTGTTGTTCACAGGTAGTTTTGCTACTGCCAGCAGCGATGACCATGGTCCACAAGCAGAAAAACTTGTATCCACTAATATCGGCATTCAAGGCGTTGTGTATTGCAAATTTGGCTCCAAACTCATCCCACTTGAAGGTACAATTAAATAACAATACAGAAACTGGATCTAAGTTTTAATATAGTAATATAAGTCACATGTTCTAGTTGTAGCACAAAATCTGGTAAACTATATGTTGTATATACATTAATTCTTGGATGTGTTCTTTGCTTGGTATTCAAAGGGGCATTAACGAGAATAACATGTGAGGCTGTTGATGAATATGGATTTGACACGACACCGTTCTCTTTCTTAAGTAAAACAACCGACACCAAGGGATATTTTCTTGCAACGTTGTGTCCCGAGGAGGTAGTAGAAAAACAGGAGGTGAAGGAGTGCAGGGTTTTCCTTGATGCTTCTCCTTTGAACAATTGCAGTTATGCAACTGATTTTAACCAAGGGATTAGTGGTGCTGTGCTTCATTCTTATCGCTTCCTCCATGACAAGAAGATGAAATTATACACCGTGGGGCCTTTTCTTTTCACCGAAATTAGTCTCTGATGGGTATCATAGATCAGATTATTGGAACCGTGCTTAAAAGTGCCGCCTACGAGCACGGTTGAAAATACCCGTGCTTAAAAGTCATCTACAAGCACGGTTGGAGACCCGTCCTTAAAAGTCCTAAGCTACAAGCACGGTGGGAACAAGCACGGTTCTGGAACCGTGCTTAAAGGGTCCCCAGAACCGTGCTTAAAGGTCCTTTTTGCACTAGTGGACCTTTAACGGACTTGGATATACCTTTTGGAAAGTTTGCATGCAAATCTTTATCGAGTCAATTGATAAAGGTATATGCAGTGTTATTTTAAATGACCTTATTTACCAATGCATATTATTGATGGTAAAATGGTTAAAAAAACTGGAGGATCTTTGGACATATTATGAGAAAAGAAAAGGTAAACTAGATTTGAAAGGTAAAAATATTACTAGTTTTGCTCTTAGTCATGATGATTTTTTTAGAGTTACAGATTTTAAATGTTCCAAAGGAATTTAGGATACTTTACTAGTTACTCATCAAGAAACTAGTGAGGTTAAAAGGTTTAGATTAAACATAACCATGAATTGGAATTATTTAAAATGCTTCTGGGTGAATCTATTCTAGACTTGCAAAAGCGATTTATTCATATTGTTAACCATCTCTTTACATTGGGAAAATCCATTCCTAATGAAGATTTAACCAGTCGTATATTAAGATGTTTAGGCAGAGAATGACAACTAATCATCACAACTATAAAGGAAAACAAAGATTTATAGAATATGTCCTTAGCAACTTTGTTTGGAAAGCTTTAAGAGTACAAGCAACAATTGCAATTACTTAAATAATTTAAGGAGAATACAACAAAAAAAGAACTTAACATTCAAAGCCTTTGAGCAAAAAGAACCAACCAAGGAGGAGAATAATGATGAGAATAATAAAACCCCCAATTTACTTATCAAGAAATTTAGGAAGTTCATAAAAAAACAAGAACTTTACCAAGAGGAGGCAAAGTAAAAAAACCATAAGGGCTACCAAAGTCACATGCTTTAAATGTGATAAGGTAGGGCACTTCAAATCTGATTGTCCTCAACTAGCTAACAAATCAAAAAAATGACGAGAAAGTCAAAAGAAGAGGCTATATAACATGAGATAACAATTCAACAAACTCGTTGAACTCATTAGATGACGAAGAGGCAAAATCATTAAGAAGAAGATGAAAGTGAGGAAAATGGCTCTAATGAAATCACCTATGATGAATTGTTTGATGCCTTTCATGAGTTGTAAAATGAGTTTTTCAAAATGGGTAATAAATTGAAAGAATACCTTATCCGTTAATGCTATTAATAATGATTTTCTAAAAAAGAATACCTTCCTTGAAACATCTTTGTCTAAAATCAAATTAGAATCCTTTGTATCCTCTAGTTCTAATTGTAATTAATTAACAAATGAAGTTAAGGATTTAAGAAGTACCTTGGCCAAGTTCACTAATGGCAAAATGAACTTAGATAGTTTACTTGGTAATCAAACATGTGTATTTGATAAAGTTGATATTGGTTACAAGCCCGGAAAACAAAAAAAGACTTTTGAAAACTTCTTTGGTAACCAACGTAAAATAACCTATTTTTCTTAAAAACAAATCCAAAGTTCCATCTGTTAAATGCTATTACTGTGGAATAAAAGGACACAACCTCTACATACATTACTAGAAAAAAAGGGGCCTTTAAACAAAGTTTGTGGGATAAGGGTTCCTCAACTAACTCTTAAGGACCCAAAATTAAATGGGTACTTAAAAATGATAATCAAGGATGTTCGTGTAAGTGTAACAACCCGAGTCTTAGGGAAAGACCCCAGACCCTTGGAAAGCATGAGGCTTTGGCCTATCCCGTGAGTTGTCTTCCTTACAAGACAACGATGGGAATGAGTTCAATCGGCGTATTAGGCTGACCTAGAATGAGATATAAAGACCTTGAGAGGATGTAAGTGATGAGAAATTGAGTCAAGAAAACACGAGAGTTATGAGAAAGGATAAAGATATGTAATCATAGTGAAAGAAATACAAAGATGAGGAAAAATGAGTATAGTTAAATGACCAGTAATAATAAATAGAGCACAAAACTTAACAATATTCGATTACAATGATGTTTGCTTAGCAGTAATTCATGGGTGTTCAGTAATAATATGTGATAGTGATATATTTGTTTAGTATTAATAATCTTGTTTAGTTAATATTAATTGATAATAATTACTTAATAGAAATATTTAATTTATAATGGTATTTAATAATAATAACGTTTAATGATATTTAATTTAGTTATAATATTTAATATTTATTTTATAATTTTTGAATATATATATATATAATAATGTTATTTAATTTAATGTTTATTTATTTGATAAAAGTATTTAATAATAAAATTTATCGAATTCTCGAATATAATTTTGGAACCCGGTGGTTGGTTAAGTATCGACAATCCGGCTTGAGACTAGTAATTTCATAGGGAAACTAGTCCAGTTAGAGCAACCTTGTAATAAATTGAGGAAAACTAGTCCTGTTATTAAGTGGCTATGAATGGTGGTATGAAGGATCCTAATTGTTGAGGACATGCGTGTCCTAGTTACCCCGTGTTGTAGAGGACTTGGTAGACTTCGGTCACTCTAGTGTGGAAACATTGTGCCTAGTGTCAGACTGAGCAGGACGATTCCAATGAATGTGACGATGAGATTATGGGCACACATGCATTGCATTCACAATGATAAAAGAAGAATAAATAATGAAACACATGTATACATGCATAGCAATATGTTTAATTGATTTCTAACATGATGTATGTAATGTGTGTGATGATACAAATGTGAGGGTAAGATGAGTTAACCATAGATGAGAGGTGAGGTGAGGTAACACTAAGCAAGGTAATAAAAGTCAGGCAATACACTGTGTGAGGATAGTAAATAGTGAATGACGTAGAACTGAGGCCCGATCCTCAGACTTAGTTTTGAATTATGACTTGTATGCCGGTTTGAAGAACCGTTAGGAATGGCAACTTCTCCGTTGTTTGTGAGTGAGGGGTTATTCCTTACCCTTTACAACTATTATTTTTTAGACATGAATAGAAACCACGTTCAGGAGACAAGAAATACAAAGGAGACCATACATAGTTGACATACCAAGACCTAGCACCGTAGGAGTTATAGCGATTGACCCCGATGACATTCCACTTGCCACCCGCTAAAGTCACCCCTTCCCTTTGACAAGGACATAAAAATAATAGAGAGCTTCATCAGATGCTATAAAGACCTACCTTAACAACTAAGGATCAATGAGTATGAGGAATTAGCTGAGTAAGAAGTTGTGACAACAGAAGACTGGTTGGGACCGCATCCATAACCCGAGCATCCGAGAGTCCCCAGGTCACCCACTCTTGAATACATACCTGAATCCCCTGAACCTATAGTATCGGATGATAAGTTAAAGGAAGATTCTAAGGAAGAACCCATAGACATTATAATAGTAGACCCTAAGGAAACCAAGACCCAGGACCAATCAATTTCTCCCTTGCCAATGGCCTTGTTCCTAGCCAGAGTTGAGAAAGACCTCCTTGCATCTGTCTTCCTAATCAATCATAGTTGATGCCACATAAGATAGCTAGGGCCATCCACTGATGGGGATCCTTCCAGCTTGACACTGCCAAAGGAGGATTAGGTAGTCAGTAAAGAATTTAGTTGTGTTAGGTTATGGAAGCCTGCGTGCCCCTTTTTATTTTTAGAGTATGTATATATAGGTTATTAATTGAGACCATGTAATATATATAACAGTGTTGTATATATTGTATCTGTTCCACCAAAGTTTATGTATATAAAAAAATACTTCCATATTTTTTTAAAACTCGTAACCTCTCAGCTAAGTAGGATGATCTAATTGAAGGGATTGTCCTGGTTAACTGAGAGTGTTATAGTAGGTGTGCTTCAAGTCAAGCAACTCGAGGTGGTACTTAGACAATGGATGATCAAAAGACAGGACCAACGATAAGAACAAGTTTGATGAACTCACCCATCACAATGAAGTTTATATGTTCTATGGAGACAATACTAAAGAAAGAATCCTTAGAGTTGAAAGGTTGATTATCTTCCAAATGAACTCGAGGAGCTAGACATAAAGGATTAAGAAGAGGAAACACCTAGTCCTATCCAACCACCCAAGGAGTGGAGGACCTCAAAGAATCACCCCCTTAAGAATGTGATCAGTGATGTCACTAAGGGATTATTTACTTAAAACTCCTTGATAAATTTTTGTAATAATGTTGCATTTGTTTTTAAAATTAAATTTGTATGCATAGAAAAGATGCTAGTAGATGCAAGATGAATTAAACCAATTCAAAAGGAACCAAGTATGGGAGCTCGTCCCTAGGCCCTCTAACTACTCAGTAGTTGGCACTAAGTAGGTTTTTAGAAACAAACAAGAAGAATTAGGGGTAATAACACATAATAAAGCTAGGTTAGTGGCTAAAGGGTGTAATCAAGAGGAAAAAATAGATTATGATGAAATATTTTCACCTATCGCTAGGCTAGAAGCTATTCATCTTTTCTTTATGTTTGCATGTTAGCTCAATTTTAATCTTTACCAAATAGATGTCAAGAGTGCCTTTTTGAATGGTTTTATTCAAGAAGAAGTTTATATGGAAGAACTATCTGGTTTCAAAACTTTTGAAAAACCTGATCATGTTTTCAAATTAAAAAAGGCTCATTGTGGATTAAAATAATCTCCAAGAGCTTGGTATTATTGGTTAAGCTCTTTTCTTTTAGAAAATGATTTTATAAAAGGAAAGGTGGACACAACCCTCTTTATAAATAAAAGTGTTAGTGATATCCTTTTAGTACAAGTTTATGTTGACGACATAGTTTTTGGTGCTGCTAATGAAAAACTCTACAAAGAGTTCTCAAGTGTGATTCAAGAAGAATTCAAGATGTCATCAACAGAAGAGTTCTCATGTGTGATTCAAGAAGAATTCAAGATGTCATCAATAGAAGAGTTTACTTACTTACGAAGAATAGTAATAGTAAATAGTAAAATGTGAATAGTAACGGTAAATAGTAAAATATAAATAGTAAAGGTAAATAGTAAAATGTAAATAGTAATGGTAAATAGTAATAGTAAATAGTAATTTACTATTTGAATAGTAATTTACTGTTGACATAGTAATTTACCATTCAGAATAGTAACTTAAATTAATATGAAAATAAATCTAAAAAATATAAAAGGGGGTTATTCTTACCTTATAATTTTGGCAGAACCACTTTCCAAAGAAAATTATTTCTCTCTCTTACTTCCACCACTATCTCACTAGCACTACTATATTAAGAAAACTTAATCAGAATTGTGATTTCCTCGCTTCGCTGCCTGGCTATTTATAAGAAAAAAATTTACTATGCATTTCAATATTTTATTATAAAAATACTGTGCAATTTTGAAAATTTCATTTCTGGTTACTGTGCAACATTTGAAATTTTCATTCATGCACAGTGTTTTGCATAGTAAATGTCGGCTGAATTATTAACCCAAATAGTAACCATTCACTCGGTATATTTTAAATATTTAAAATTAGTCCTTTTCAAAATTTAGCGATATTATATCAGTCCTCATTAATTTTATAATAAGTAATATAAAGTTTAAATTTCAAAAATCTAAAATTTTCTGTTAATAAAAATTTGTTGGTACTTTTTCGGTTTCCTTATAATTGGTAAAAATCAAGATTTTTACTCAAACCGATCATTTTCAGATAAGTCTACTTGAAATGGATTTTAGAAATTTTTTTTATAATTTAACTTTACTTTCTTATAAATATTTTTAATTTTAAGTCACTTTATATGAATTTAAAATTATTTAAAATATATTATTTTATTAAAATATTTCTAAAATTCTAAAAAATTATAGAAAATCATAAATAATACGTAGATTAAAAAGTTCTAAAGAACTATAACCTAATTCCTTCAAAATTTTAATATAAAAATTTTTCTATAATGAATTAAAATAAAAATAGGAGTGTTACATACAATGCCCACAATTAATCTCGGATCCAAATCTCACATACTTTTATACGATACCATTTCCCAAATCTTTTATTTACAAATTTCCTCATCTAGTTATCCATGCATCATACAATATTCACAACCATACCACATCAACAAGTACTCAATAGCATCACAACATACAATGCATTATACCATGTTCATCACGTAACTACCACATGTATATTTATGTACACAATCATTCACAGTCACATATCCCATCATGTCACATAATCAGTTAACCAACAAGTGTTATATTACATGTAATATTAAGAAGTCATTGCACACACGCATGATATAAATTTTAATCTTCATCATTACCACGGCTTAGTAAGTACTAACACACTTATGTCACTAAAAGTTTACTTATATAGGTAACTAGACGTAAGCGTTCACATTATATCCTTACCATTTATACAGTTCACGTCATTGGCATTTCCTTAACTTAATTTGTTACTAAGGGTATACTATTTAGTTCAATACTCTCTGTATTTTTCATTTCTCCACTTGTTAAGTATTCTCTATTCACTTGTGTGATTACTTCCTTAATACAACCTCCTAAGGTCCAATTATGAACTCTTTAGTTATCGTCAAACGACTCATTAGATATTTCCTTTTTCTAATCTAAGTGGACTTTGTTATTAATCTTATTTTCTTGATCACTAAATGGGCCACTAATCCTTTATATCCCGACAATGATTTTAGTGATATTTTATTTTCTTATGATTATTAAATTCTATAACCTTTTTATTTTCTCATTTATCTGTCATTACTTCATCTAGATCGCTTTCGCAATTATATTCTTTTGACTAACTAAATTTTATTTGTTCTATGATTGACCATTTATTACTTAGGGATCTAGGTGGGTTTCGTTATTTAAATACCTCATTTTCTTGGTCATCAATCCATTTTGTCTTGAAATAATCTCTTATATTCAACTTAATTCCTTATGTTCCAACGACGATATCGTTCTTAAACGTAAATTTACTAAGTTTGGTAACTCCTTTCTTTAGTGATTAATTTACTTAATTCGCTTCCTTAACTACACTTGAATCTCTTTTGCCTTATAACTATTTAGTTGTTAATTAAAGACTTAGATATCACTTTAGCTCAGGCGTCACAACTTAGGGTGATATTGCTTAGTTTCCAAAACTTACTAATTAATTGATGAGTCCTATTTATTTTCAAGTTTAGCGACAATTGTACTAAAAAATCTGTCTCTTAGTTACTAGCTAACTTATTCTAGACATACAATTTCCTCTAATGGCTCTTTTTTAAAATTTTTAACGTAGTACCATTTCCTTTCAAAATTCTAGATTTTGGGCTTAATTCATTTAAGTATATAATCCTATTAATTTATTTGGACCTTTTTCAACCCTTACTCAAGATTTTAAATTTTTATTTTGTCATTTCTTTTCATCTTAAGTTTCTTTAACTCATTAGAATAATTAATTCCAAAAATCTTTTCTTTTACTAACTCTAGTTCTTTTTCAAAAATTTATAAGGCTATCATTTCTTTTCTTCTAAGTAGTCACAAAAGTGGTGGCTAAATTTGTTGGTGGCTAAATTTGTTACTAAATTCTTTGCTACATCTAACCAAAATTTTACTTTTATTTTCTTCATTTTACTTAATAAGCCTATTTGGGCCTAAGTTAAAATTTTTTTAATAAAGTCTCTTTGAGATGAATTTTTTTCCAAATAAATACTAATTCATTTAATTAATTTAGTTACTGTATTTCTTTTTAAGAAAAATACTATTACTTTTGTAAATTAGTAAAAAGAGACATTTTTAACTATCCGATCGGTTATTTTTCTCAAGATATATGATATTCCTAGAACGACTTCGGTGACGTATGAACGGTAAATTAAATTCCAAATAGCGGGGCTTATCGGAAAATAATTTACAAATTACATAATAACATCACGAAATTAAAATTAATTAATACAACCGTATCAAACGAAACTGAGTCCGCCTAAACGTTAAATTTTCTAACTTTCTTTTCGTTTATCCGATCATGATAAAATTCTTCGAACACGTGAATGTCAAATTAATTCCTAAAAGTCTTTACTAAATTAAAAACATAGTAATTTTAACGGTCAGTTATGAAAATCTTCGCGGTTTGAGATTTTACCGTTGGATCGTGATGAAAATTAAAACGGAGGTCCCCAATTACTCAAGGAATATTATGGTACAACCAAAAACGCATTCAAGCAAGGAAAAGACCCCCTTTACCTCATGTGATGGTCACTGTGCAGAAAAAGAAAACGGTGGTTTTGCCGAAAATTTCACCGAACGCTTCTAACGTCCTCCGATCGTCGTCTAAGCTTCCGACCCTTAGAAAGTTTATGTATGCAAGGTTAGGACAAGGAAAACAACCATGATTTGGCCCTCAAGATAGCAAGGAATCATCATAAATTCAATATGAAAACTGTTTTTGAACCAAGAAAATCAAGGACAAGATCCAAGGGAGCAACATCAAAATTTTTCACCTTGAGTGGCTTGGGTGAGTGGTGGTTTTGAAGGGCTCCAAGGGGCTAGGATGGAATAAATTCTTCAAGACCTTTGCATACAAGAAACTTGAAAATAAGGGGCTATTTGGTGGAGCAAGAAGAAGAGATGTTAATATTTGGATGAGTGGAGGTGAATTATGGTGGTGTTTGGCCGTGAAAATAGAAGGTTGTGGTGGGCTTGGTGGTGGCGTGTGGTGGTTAAGGGAGGTGTATGATGGTTGTCTCCTTTGGAGGATTAGGGAGAAGGAGTGTCTAGGCTGAAAGAGTGAGTGAGATAGAGATTGAAGTGTGTGATGAAAGGGTGGCATGCAAAATTTAGCTTGTTGGACAAGGATTGGCTAAGCATTGACACATAGGGGGTATGTGGCATGATGCATGGGCAGAGTGAACTTGTCAAGCAAGGAGTTCAAGAAGGTGAGACAAGTGTCCCTTAGCACTTCAGATTGCATGACAAGGAGTTAGGGTGAAGGAGACAAGTGGTCATGTATGTGCAATGTGATTGGTCCACTCCCATGCAAGGTTTAGGTGTCCACTCCAGGGGCATCGACTTGTGCGGGCTTTTAAGAGCCTTTTTGTGCCGAATTTAGAAATGTTCTAAACACAAAAATTGTAAAACTTTTTGTTAAATTTAATTTGATATATGGAACACAGCATTCCATTAAGAAATGTGAAAGTTATTGCCCAAATATAAAAGGGGTGTAGGGTTATGACAAGATTTTTGTTCCTTGCAAAGATTAATTTTCTGGGAAAAATGGGTGAGGATTTGGGCTTTGTGTTCTTCATCCAAGTTGTATAAAATTGAGTTAAGAAAATTATGATGGAATAATCATTCAATTTCATGATCATACGAGGGAGATACTTGAAAAATACTGAACATAGTGCAAGATATCACTAGGAAAACGTGAATCTGTATAGTATTTTAAATTGTAGAATTTATGGAGTAAGAATTGTCTTTCGAGACTTTCATGAATTTTGTATATATTTCTTTATTATTTAATTTGATATATCATTTGAGATGATCCAAGTTTTGTATCCCGAGATATACCCGATTTACGACAGGGCACTCCAGAAGCTTATCAAATCAGCTAGGGTCTTAGAAATAAATTCACCATTAATTCTCCTTTAGGAATTTAATTTTATGCCCTTCATGAGCATTGTAGACCTATTCAATAAGGATCCATATTGAAAAGAACGAAGTGATTCAAGCATCAAAAGAAGGATATACACGAATTTTATCGAAGGCTGCCAGCATTGAGACAAAATAGCCAAAGGATCACAAAGATTCATTAAATTGTATTGATCTAGAGGGATTTAGCCCTCAATGTCATACATAAAATGTAGATAATTTTGTTACGGAGATTTTGACACCAAATTTGAATGAATCTAAGGTCGTATATGGAAGTTATGAATTTTTTTTGAACCATGCGCAGAGAAAAAGTCCTAACATTGGAATTTTAAGGTGAACATACTTAATTTTCAATTTTGGGGTTGACAGAGTGAGAATCAGAGTTTGGGGCTAACACAAAGGTTGAAGATCTTTTCAAAACAAAGAGATTGAGACCAAAATTGTCCCATTCCATGTTTGTGTGAAAAAGTTGGGTCCAAAACACTAAAGATGTATGGGTCGAGTCTTAAAAACAACTTTTGTGGAAATCATTTTATGGAAAAACAAGGGTGACAAGGTCCGAACCGGGCTTCAGACTCTTCAGGAAAAGTCTCTAAAATGTTGAAATGAGTCACCAGAAACTGACCGTGCCACCATCGGATATCCCGGGGTATATGAAGGGTCAAACATAGGAGGCGCTAAGGGTTCTGATTGGGCCGATTAGGCTAAACCAGACAACCTTGATTCTTCATGAATCGATCATATTAGGACTAGTTTCCCTACTAGATTACTAGTCTCAGGTCAAACGGTTAAAGTCCGACCTCAAGCTGGGTCCCACAGTTCAAATCTGAAGAACCGGGTGACATTTATTATTAAAATATTAATATTAATTAATTAATTCTTAACTAAACTTTATTACAAATAAACCTTCATGTTTTAAACTTATTATTCATGATGTTAGTCCTCAAAATAAATATTATCTAATCATTCCAATTAATCTTTATTAATAATAAGGTTTATTAACTAGTTAATATCAAAATAATGTATCACTTTTATTGAAGGGTTTAATTAACATCTTATGGAATCTTGGGCTGTAATAATCATCTAACCTTAGCATCTAACTTAATACTCAATAATTCTAAATATCCTAAGTCTATTATGGCTATAATTAGCAGATGATTAACTATCCTTATCTTTAAATTATCAAGACTAAACATCATTCACATTTTATCTAGTATTAATAACAAGAATATATTTATGAATATAAATACTTCAATAATAGTTTAATTACTGAATCAATCACAATCATCTTCACATAAATTGCTATTAATCCACAAGTTTCTCTAGGGTCACTATTGCACACAACCTCCCTTACGTACTCATTTTCATTTAACTGAACTATCCACTACTCACATTCTCTCAAATCGTACTTTCTCACATTCTCACGATGACCTAGGGATCAGGCCTAAGCCTTACTCTCCTAAAATACTTAACAATGTACTCTCGGAGGTCCCGAGAGCTTGGGCTTTTATCCTAGAAAATCAGGGTTGTTACAAATATAGTAATTAATTTTAAACTCTATCAAGATCAGATACTTTTAGATAAGTTTATTGTTATTACACAAGTTGTAATATTATAAATAATTTATTTAAAATTATATATATAGGTAACTAGGGTATTATAATTTCATTATAATTAAATCTATATACTTTTAGATTGATTGAACAATTAATATTCATTATAATAGTTTAAAACAGAGTAACAATTGTAATTTATTATGAAGTTAATTAGATTCCATATTAAGAATTAAAAGTAAGATGTGTTTTTCCCCTAAAATAAGTACTATAGAGTTTTCTCCAAACTTATCATAACAGTATCATAGTTGTTGTGAAGAAAACTATGATGGTCAAACTAATCAATTTGAGATTTCATAAATCAAATTTAATGTGTATCAAATGTATGAAATTAAGGAATTGAATATAAGATGCGTACCAATTTATTATTATTCTTATTATTACTAGAAACTATCTCAATTATAAATGATCGTACATACCTAGATCTTTATTAAACATAATTAAAAAATTAACAAATAAAGTTAGCATGCATTTTCTTATGTTAGAGCATTTACTCTAAATTTTGTTTGCTTTGTTTTTATAGAAAATCAGAAATTAAAGTTAAATATTTTTCATTAAGCTTTCCACATGATTAAACTTAATTTTAAAATTTATAATTAAAATTATCATGTATTTTTTTTGTAGAACATATGCCACAATAGTAATACTTACATTTGCTTAAAATAAACTTGGTGATTAAAATATAATGGTTAGCTAAAATTAATAGTTATAAAATGATATATTCAATTTTATCAATAATAATAATAATAAAGAATAGTTTTTTTATAAATTAATATTCCAAATTATTGTTTAAATTAATTCATTTTAGTCCCTTCAAAAATAATATGTTGATACTAAATTAAATAATTTTTCTCAAGTTATTATTATATAACAAAGCTAAAAATAATATTAGCTAAAAATTAATTCAAAATTTTCTACCTTTTTAATTTAGGGAATTTACTAAATCAATTAAATTAATATAATTTACCTTTTTAAAACATTATTATTTTTTATTTCATTCATATTACTTGTGACACCCTCGATTAACTAGGACTAATTCCCACACTGAAACGTCCTATTTAATTAAGGAGTCACAAATATTTGAGAAAAATAGGAGTTTTTTTATTGGTGATCATCAGTACACGATTTAAAGTAAGATTATAATATAGATCGATTCTTTAACATAAGCGTACTTAAAAGAGCACGGGGCTCACAGGCTCCCAATAATAGTTACTACAAAACATTAACATTATATAACGTCGAGACCTATAACAGTCCTGACATAACATAAAATATACACAGTCGATGCTTTTGATCTGACGCCCTCTACTGCATGTAGTCTAAGCCCTGCTCGCGCTCACCTTGACCCTCAGTTGATGATCACAAGAAAGGAAAATAACATACAACATGAAAGGGGTGAGTAAAAGCTTTCAACCCATAATATCCACATGCAAGGGCAGCTTTATATATTTAGCAAACATATAGATATCAAACAAGAAGAAAAGTTGTACATAATATACCTTAGAATAGTCATACAACACTTTTGACATACACAAGGAAAAAGGAACACTAATAATGTTAGTCAAACATTTATGGCATGCTACGTATGTGTTAGGTTCAATTGTTACTTAATTTATTACCAATATGCAATGGGGCCCAACTTCCACTAATCAATTTTATATCTCAATAATCCATGTGCATAATAATCCTGCCTTATCCTCCCTGCCCAACTAGAGCGACTGGAGCTCTCCTTATTTTGGTTTTCACAAATGGGTAAGGACCCGCAGTCTAATCATCATAATGACTAATCACACATCTCATCAGAACAGGCACTCCACAGCCATAGATGAGACGCCCCGAAAATATGGGGAAATTATTCGCGATTTAAATTCACTATTCAATGAAGAGAAAATAAGTTGTGAAGCTTTTAATACAACACTTGGATATATGATTAACCACTCCCATATATAAAGATATGAGAGGGTAAATTAAAGAATGATTTTATAATAATTTTCCAATTAAAATCAGTGGAAGAATTAATTAATTTAATTGTTGCATGATTGAATTTTTAAGAGAAGAGATTTCATGAGGTTTCATGACCCATACTATGTCCAAGAACACCTTTAAGATGATGCATGATAAAGATTTGATGCATAAGAAATGAAAATTTATTTAAAATAAAACAAGGGGGACATCAGGTGGCTACTCGCTCAAGCGAAAGCCACACTCGCTTGAGCGAGCATACACAGTGACGCTTGAGCGAGCATAAGGAAGGCTGGGTGAGAAAAATTTTAAGCATCAAGGGATCCTCTCGCTTGAGCGAGCCCCATCTCGCTTGAGCGAGATACGAAGATCACCCCCAGGCGAGCAAGTGAGACGCTTGAGCGAGAGAAGAGATTTGCCACTGTAGCCAATCTCGCTTGAGCGGATTCTATCTCGCTTAAGCGAGATTGCCCCAGCAACCATAGAAACTCACTGTCCCATTTTCGCTTGGGCGAGGTAAGTCCCGCTTGAGCAAAAATCGACCAGTATCTATTCCCTTCTCCTTCGCTTGAGTGACCACCAAAATAGGACCATTTCGCCTGAGCGAAAATGGTCCAGTGACCAAACACTGATTCCAGTTCAATCTCGCTTGACCGAGAAGGCCATTCGCCTGAGCGAATTTCGGCTAGTGACCATACCACCATTCCACAAAGGTCTCGCTCGAGCGAGATTGCCACTCGCTTGGGCGAATTCTGCAGGACTTGTGCAGAAAGTGGAATTATTCAATTTTCATGAAACTCAGTATACCAAAACTCATTCTACTCCAAATCATTTAAATTCAACATGGTTTACATATTCTATTACCCATTTATAACTTATCTCATTCATCATTACCCTCTAAAGTCCATTCTAGTCCATGAATTCATGCTAATTCAAACACATCATCTCTTGTAATTACTAAAACTCAAATTTTCATATGAACAATCTTTCATTCATAAGATTTACCACTAAAACATATTATGGATCATCATTTCACATCATTTGGGTGACAAATGAAAATTGGCCATAACACAAAGGTCCAATTTTCCCACATGACCCTCAAAATAATCAAATATCATCTAGATCACCAAATGAGCATTCATTACATCATATGCTATACAAAAATTAGATTTCACCGGCCAAGGCACTTCCTATACCACTATTTACCTCCTCAACCAAAATGTACTTCAAAATGTCTACTCTTCCCATGAGTGCCCTGCATCACAAGTCTAAAAAAATGGACAACATGGGAGAGTGAGTCACACATTCCAAAGGAATGAATATGAATACCATGTGATCATGTACATATGCATCAAAACATGTATACTTTGCACTTACATATCTTTCACCATACTCTCCATCATTTCAACATCATCATACATACATCACAAGTAACACTACAATTTTGACAAAGCATACAGTATATACATAATCAAGTTTCACTATAATTCGAATGTCGCACCCAAACTATCATTTGGTATTCATATAATTTATATTGTCTTAGTATATCATTACATCCTCATCACATCCATCATCATATTTCATCACCTTTGGCATACTTCCTCACTATAGGCAAATGCTCTTAAGCTAATGCATATGCACAATGGAATATTTCAACAATTGCAGATCTGACTGTGGGAATACAAACACCGAATGTGGGATTCAAGTATGATCATCTAATCATACCCCTACTGTAGTAGTAAAATGTGTACACTTATTCTTAAATTTTGCATGCATTTCACCAATTGTTTTACTGGTACCAAACCGCATCGCCCATCTTGCAACACCTAGTCATTTTCACCATGACCGCGGTATATAACATATCAACATATGGTGTTGTGGGCCAACCATGAGATATATCATGGCAGCTGTGATCTCAAGGACCACCGGGGACACCTGCTCATCAAGAGCCACCCCCCACAAGGGTCAACCACATGCGGCTCCCCGTAGCACAACATGGGCAGCTTCGTGACTTACACACCGAGTCACAGGGGAAATATAAATTGCTCGTGCACAGAGCCGCCCTCCCACTGGGCCAACCGGGGGAATCCCCTAACATTCCAACACCGGCAGCGTATGCAGTATGCCATGGATGCAAATACAAATCATATGCATTTCTCACTCTATGCATCCTAAACATGCCACTCATCATACATCTTAATCAACACCATTACCAATATTTCCACAAGGCTTTTAGTGGATTTATCATTATTGGTTATTCTCAATAGTTTCAACATTTATGTGGCATTACAATGGTTCTTAATCAACATCATCAACATTTATATTACATTCATGGTAGATACAAACATAACTTCACATCATTGATCACTATATACCACCATATAGCACACCATGAATATTCTAAATGAAAAAAAGCATGTTGCCAACCACATTATCCACACTATATAGCACATTACAAATTTCTCATATCATCTCAAGCAAGGCTGACATGCATACCAATACATATGGCTATCAAATAATATTCAAATTCATGCATTTAGAACAAAAGACTCCTCTCCTACCTCAAGAGAAGAATTCTGATTGATAAGACGCACCCGCCTTGTCGTTTGGAATGGATCCTACATTAACATGCATATAGAATCCCAATCAATCAACTACTCAAGACATTATTTCAATTCTATTTAATCATATTCATATCTATAATTTCACAACATATGCTAGGCATGTTATAGACATCATTTTTATCATTTGTTAGGCTTCGGGAATTCCTTCCCATTAAGCCACATTCATTATGTTCAATGGACTACCAACAATAATAGTCCAACACCTATAAAATACCATACCATCCAACACTCATACATCCAATGGCTTATATTTGCTCTTAATTGCACTATCCAACCAACATTCATAACTTTCCCCAATTCTTAAAAGTTAGGGTTTCTCCAAAACCCAACAACTCTCATTAATGCTTTATCAATCTTTATCTTCTTACCATCATAAATACATCTACCACCATTAACCCCTCATAAATACCCACATTTATAACCACCCACCTTAGGGTTCAAGCATTCATTACTCTCATCAACCACTCCTCAACATTCATTGCTCCCACAAAGTATAAATATATACATCCATAGCCAAAACTTAGTAAATGAGTAAGTATGACTTACCACACACCCAAAATGAAATGGGTTCACAAGGAAGAGGAAGGCCACACAAAAATGAGAGGAAGAAGAGGGGAAGAACTCCAAACTTCCAAGTCCTCTTCAACGAAAATGTAGAGAGGGGAAGAGGTCACCACTTTAGCTTAGGGTTTTTGGGAGAAGAAGAGAAAAAGAATGGAGGAGAAGTAAAGGAGAAATAGAGAGAATAAGAAGGGAAAATGTTGCCATCGAAAATGCAAGCCAACGTGAAGGAAAAGAAGAAATTGGGCTTTTTGATTTTAACTTTAACTCTTTCATTAAAGATTCATCGTTTTACAACAAACAGGCTCTTCGTTCGGGCTCAATACTTTATCTGAAAATTATTCTGAATATATATCCAGATTCCTAATATTATTCTCAATAACCCTGACTAATATCATCTCGATCGGAAATACTTGGTCCGACACCCATATCTCAATCGGACTTATTTTCAGCTTAACCGGTCTCCATAAACCACCAACAGTCCCTAAAAATCTTAATTTAATTATTTTCAATAGTTTGGGACATTAAATAATTCACATTCAATTTGTCAATATTTATTTTCCTTAATTAATCCTCTATTTTGAAATTTGGGATGTTACAATAGAAACCTCCGCCTCTCGTCGAAGTATATCAGTGTTTGCCACGGGTTGTTCGGCGTCGGGCGCAAATCCGAGCCATTGGATGTCTATCCCCGATATACTCCTAAGACCGCCCTCAAGGGATCGAGACGCCTGTTGTTTCTCTAGTGTACCCACCACTGTATGCTCTAGGGGATCCTTTCGTCATCCCTCCTTAACTCCCAATGCAGTATGCCATGAGCTTATTTTATCATTAGGGTTCCCAAGTACTAGACGGAACCTTACCCGCTTGGCGTATTTGTCCTTAAAGCGTGGAAAGTATTTAAAAAGAATCTTTTCGTGTGGTAGGCACCAAGGACCAAGGTCTACTTACCATCCAAATCACTTTACTTAGAAGCATCAAGGTCGTTTCCTAATCAAGTCTTAAAAATCTTCTAGCATTATCCAAATTATTTTTCAAATCCATAAAGATATCTAAATATAATTTGTTTATTAAATTTTTAGGGAACAAAATTCTTAACTTATTTTGTTTCTCTATTGAAAAGTATGATCTAAAAATTAGATATCATTTTTAAGAGAAAAGTAAGGACAAAATATTTTTCTTATGATTTTCCAATTCTTTACCAATGTCGTTTCGTCGTATTGACTTACGACGAATGAATTAAATTAATTTTGACTTTAAAAATTTTCATAAGTCTGTAGGTGAAACATTTCATCATTATAAAATATTTCTCCTAGTCCTACATTGAAAATAAAGAAATCCTATTAAGGATACAAAGTGATTAGTTTTTGCTGTTTGTCAAAACTTCATTTTTGTCATATTTTATCTAGAAAATTCTGAATTAGATGATTCCAAAGCCAAAAGTATTCAATTTTAAAAATACTAATTAAATATAGTAAATTTAAATATAAATTCTGCCCAGAAACAGCCCCCACATGAAAAGGTTGCAAAGTGTCAAAATTCATCGTTCTAACGTTCATAAAAACGTGTTTAAGAACAAATCGTGTGTCGAAAATTCTCCCAATCAATTTTATTCATTTGGGTATTTTTCTTATACTCAAAATTCATCTCTTACACTACAAAATATTCCTCCAAAACAGTTTTGCCAAATTTTCCACTTACCCACAAAAATACATTTTTCACTGTTTCTAACTCGTCATTCGTGCCTATACTCAGGTTCCCTTTTTAATTATTTCATTAATCATATCATTTACCAAAAAAATTATCATCAAATATAGCACTAAATCTTCACAACACAGCAGCTTCCTTGTCTTAAAATTTCATCAAGAATAAACTTTAAACGTTCTTACAATAACTTTTTTCGAGTTTAAAACATATCGCGTAATTACCATAAATGTCAACCAATTATTTCCTTCTTTTAATAAAATTCCAGAATTTAATATATGTCCAAAAATTCATTTTGAACACAATAAATTCAAAGATCAAATCGGACAAACAAATCTCAAGTACTAGTTCATTTTAAGCAAGTTCCTTACGTTAGCATCTATTAATGTTTAATCTTTTAACTTACCATAAATAATTTTCAGCAGCAATAATAATTTATATTTAGTTATCAAAACTCATTTTAAAACACTTTAAATTTCCCAAAAATAATACCAATGTCGCAAGCCACCCTTTAAACTAAGAACACACAATATATGACAATTATATCACATGCATGCATTCATAATAAAAATTTTGCAGCAACCAAAATTTATAAGTTAGTAACTTCATAATTAAATTTTTTTTGTAAAAGAAAATAATATCATGGTGTAACCATGATACCACCCAAAGATCTCACTTTTTCCAAAGAAATTTTCAAGTTTTAAACCATGAAAACAAAGATCTTTAGGGGATACTAAGGTATAAATGCTAAGGGACATTTATACCTCACTATGCATGTATCATTTTACGGATTTAAACAAGCTCATTACTCCCCTTACCATAAGGAATTCGTCCTTCAAGAAGATATGACAAGGGCTTCAAGGTTTGCTCCTAGATCCTGATTGATTGCTTCACCAAGGAGAAGGAAAATGGATACATAAGAGGTGGTGGTTGATGTGAATATGGTGGTGGAGAGAGGAAGAAAAATGTTACTGTTAGTGGTGGATTTAAGAAGATGTGATATTTGGATGGTGGTAACTTGTATTTGGAGGTTAGGAAGGGTGGTAAAGTGGTTTGGGTTGCATGATTGTGAGTGGATGATGATGTTTAGCATGAGTGGAAGGGAACAAAAGAAGGAGAAGATGGCTAGAAGTTAACTCTTAACTTAGAGAAAAATGAGAGAAACAAAGGAGGAAACAAGAGTGGTCTAGGAAGGGTAAAATTTTTACATGCATGCCTTGTCCACCAAGCAGCTCCACAACCATGAGAAGGGTGTGCTAGGTGTTAACATGATTTCATGCACAAGATAAGTGTCCTATGCAACTTGTAGAGTAGTGGAGAAGAACCTTGCATGGCG
Source organism: Clitoria ternatea (assembly GCA_037962975.1). Lineage (NCBI taxonomy): Eukaryota > Viridiplantae > Streptophyta > Magnoliopsida > Fabales > Fabaceae > Clitoria > Clitoria ternatea. The sequence goes on from CM075671.1 coordinate 56,806,076, forward strand.
ATGGCAAATGGCAAGACATTTTATAGCTTAGGTCGCGATTAAAAAGTGTGCCCTAAAGTGAAAAAACTGTGGCCTTAAGTTTAGGCCACAGTTTACCTATGGTTTTGATGGTGTGGTCTAGGTGGTCGTGGTCTAAAAGAAAAGACCATGGTTTTTCACCTAAGGCCACATAGAAAATTGTTGCCTTTGGAATCACCAAATGCCATGGTTTTCTGAGACTATGTAAGGCCATAGTTTACAACTCTAGTTTTAGGTCGCATTTTACAAATGTGGTCTTAGATATTAAAGGCCACGGTTTACAACTCTAGTTTTAGGCTGTAGTTTTACAAATGTGGTCTCAAATATTTTATGAACTATCTTTAGGCTACAATTTTAAAACCGTGGCCATATGTTATCAGACGTATTATAAAATGTGCATGTGCATCTTACTTCTACCAAATGCACAGTTTACAGCTCCTATTTCCTATATCCTACAACAAGCTTTTATTCTAATTTTATTAGAGAACATAAAACTAGTATGCATGTATATATATAAAGATAAATTAATATTTTGACAGATATAAATAACTTATTTTAATTTTATTAGAGAGAGTACATGAGTAGAGTACATATAAAATATAGACTTCAGAATGAATCAGGGTACCTTATATTATAGAATTTGACTTTTACAAAAAATAAAATCTAGCAATAAATAGCTAATACATAATATTGACATTTAAATATATTGACATCAGCCCGATCCTCAAAAGCAACTGTATAGGAATCATCACCCTGGTCTTGTTCTATAAATATGGACTTTAAGCTATAGAGACCTTTTGATCCTTCATCGAAACCTCTTTAGATGAGAATGACTTTTATAGGTATAAATAAACTCCATGGTCAGATGCAAATTGATACACGCAAGGACATAATAATAACAAAATAATGGTGCAAGCTACCTTTGACGAGTATCAAAATAATTCTGAAGTGCATTTGCAATCCTAAAATGCAGGACATTGACTTTGTCAAGGTTCTTAAAGATGCTTTGTGTAATATGGTATTGGTGATTATTAAAACTTTATTTTGGACCAACTCCAACTTCAACACAGCAAGGATGTAGAGCATGTGTTTGCATGTTGAAATAGGTTTTGATAATAACAAGCGCATGACATAGATTCAATAATCAAGAGGAAAAAAATCATTACAATGGAGAAAAACCAAGTAATCAATGCATAAGGATCAAAGGAACAAGTCATAACTCTAACACATATCATGAAAGTATCAAAAACTCATGAGACTCGGCAAATAGCTGTGAATCGATTTAGCTATGGTAAATCGATTCATACATTTGAAAAAGCCAAATTCAATAAGTCAGAATGCCCTCAATCGATTCATGGCAAAGTGTGAATCGATTCATGTCCCTGGAAATCTTTGAATCGATTCAAGAATAACATGAATCAATTTATGTGTGGAAATTGAATATTTTAGAAACAGAAGCTTGTGAGTCGATTCATACAGACTTGAATCAATTCATACAGTGGGGAACACCTTTTGACAGCTCCTTAAATTAAGAAATGATGCTCCATACTCCATTATTTTTATTTTGAACAACTGGGAGCAAGTTGTGCAACGGCTAGAAGACCTTTAAGCCTTATAAATAGACCATGAAATCAATTCTTAAAAAAAGAAAACAAGAAGCAAGTAAGAAAAGCAAGTGATTGTATATTGAGTCTTATTCTTGAAGTTCATTTTTTGTAACTCTAGGTGTCAAACTTGTATATCATAGTGAGTTGCTATTGTGAGTGCTTAAATTTGTATATCCACTCTATTGAGAGTTAATCTTTGTAATACCTTTCACCAAACCTAAATTTTGAGTTATTTTAAAGGTTGAGGTTCAATCTTTGGGTTATTGAGAGATTGAGAGATTGGGTTGGTTTCCCTTGTGCTTGTAAGGATTGAGTTCTCGAGTGTGGGACACTAGGAAGCTACAATTGCTCAAAGCATGTATCTCTAATCTTCAATATTGGAATCCTTCAAGTGGTTTGCTTGAAGTCTAGACGTACACCACAAGTGGAGTGGTGGAACTAGTATATCGGTTTGCAATTTTCTCTTCCTTGAACTCTTTTACATTTGTGCACATTAACTGTTTGATAAATTGCCTAAACTGAAATCTTGCCAAGTTTATCATATTTAAGTTTTGATTTGTTTCTACACACCAAGTGTTTGATATATTGTAGCATACTAATTTTAGTGTAACATTTGCTTGATTGTTATCATTCCTCTTGTATTGCATTAATTGTGAATTAAGAATCAATTTCAAAGGCATTCTAAGCAAAAGTTTTAAAACTCAATTCACCCCTGCTCTTGAGTCATTGAGGCCACTTAGTTAACAAGTGGTATCAGAGCTTGACTCTTACTACAAAGCTTAACAGATGTAGGAGATTAAGATGGCCTCTACCTCATATAACTTGTTTCTAGAGGGTGGTGCTAGAAATAGACCTCCTGCCTTCGATGGTGAAGGTTATGATTTTTGGAAAGAAAGAATGAAAATTTTTGTTCAATCCACTGATTTGAAAATCTAGAATGCTATTGAAAATGGTCCCTTTATACCTAAGCACAATGTAGATGGTAAGGAAGTTGAAAAACTCATGGATGATTGGACTAGTGATGAAGAGAAAAAGGTCAAATACAATTACAAAGTTAAAAATCTCATCACCCTTGCCTTAGGCCCTGATGAGTTCTTTAGAGTTATAACTTGTAAAACCGCAAAGGAAATATGGGACACTCTTCAAGTCACCCATGAGGGAACTAGTGATGTGAAAGATTCAAAAATTAGTACTCTCATAAGTCAATATGAAAGCTTTAGAATGAACTCCGGTGAAACTGTATTAGAGCTTCAAAAAAGATTTACCTTGATCATTAATCATCTCATTACTCTTGACAAATCTTACACTAACAAAGAGCTCATTCATAAAGTATTGAAAAGTCTTACTAGGGAATGACAACCTCTTGTTACCGCCATCAAGAAATCCCCCAATATAAATGAAATGTCTCTTGCTACATTATTTGGTAAGCTCCAAGAATAAGAGCAAGAACTTAAGGACTTAAAGAATATGAAGGAAGAAGAGAAAACCTCCAAGAAAAAAGGGCTAGCTCTCAAAGCCACTTCAATTGAAAAGGATGAATTATAAAGTGAAGTTAATGAAGATGAAGAGCTAAGCTTGTTTGTGAAATGCTTTGGGAGGCTCATGAGAAACAAGAGATTTCAAAAGAACTTCACAAACCAAGGTAAGAAATCTATTCCCAAAGAGAACAATTCCCCACCTACTTGCTTTAAATGTGGAAAGGAAGGTCATTTCAAGGCAGATTGCCCAAACTTTAAAAAGAAGAACAAAGATCAAAAAGGAAGAAGAAGGGCATACATAGCTTGGGATCAAAACGACGTAAGTAGCTCTGATGACTCAGACAATGAAGAAGCCAACCTATGTCTCATGGCAAATAACCAAGAAGAATAAGAAGAGGTAATATCCATGATCTAAAAAAGGACGAATTACTTGATGCTTTTGAGGAATTATATGATAAATTCATTAAAATCTTAAATAAGTACATGTTGTCTAGAAAAACTATTGATACTCTTGAGAAACATATTGTTGAACTTGGTAAAGAAAATGAAACATTGAAAAAGGAAACTGACAACATTCAAACTTGCACTAAAACTAGACCACGTGAATTTGCCAAGAAATGTGAAAACTTAGAAGAAAAAGTTTTAGACTTAAACAAAACTCTTGAAAAATTCACAAATGGTAGGGATAATTTAAATGCTTTGCTTGGAAAATAAAGATGTATGTTTGATAAAACTGGACTGGGATTTAATACCATTAAGAAAGAAAAGTACTATAAAAGCTTCTTTATACCTCCTAGAAGGTGTTAGTCCTTAAATTTACAATAAATTCCTTAATAAAAATTGTGTAAAAATAATAAAAATTAGTTTAATTTGTTAGAAATTTAGGTTTTAAATTCAATAAAAGGATGTTGTTGGAAATAATCTGCCTTTGATCAATTTTCTCTAGTTTTGTAGTGAAAAAGTAAAGAATTTAAAGAGAGAAATTGAAGAACTGAAGAGTTGACGCGTAGCATCAACACCACGCGTAGTGTGGGAGTTTTTGATGCTGACACTACGCGTCACAGCCATGCGTAGCGTCAGAGCTACGTGGACTCCATTTCTAGGTGGACAAGCACTCAGCCAATTGACCCATTATTGGCCATTCCACCAGCAGCTAATGTCCAAGCCGAATTGGGAGACAAGGCCACACATGTCTTGGCATTATTGAATAAAAAAATTCTTAATCATGGCCATTTAATCACGAGTTTAATGGGAGCTGAGTCGGGAGCCTGACGCGTAGCGTCAGCTCCATTCTTCAGCCCTATAAATAGGGCCATTCTCCATACATTCAGGGTATCCCTTCTGAATTTAAAGCCTCTTTTCCTCTCCTTTCACTCGAGCTTGAATGTTCTTTTCTGAGTTTGTAAGGTTAGAGTGATTTCTAGATACTTAAGAATGTTGTGTAGTATCGTGAGTTCTTGTATCGTAAAGTGTTTCTAAGTCCTCGTAATGTCAAACTCTGTAAGTGTTGTTTTTACTTTTACCATGTGTAACTAAATTGTTTATGTTGGAATTTGGTGAATTAATCTATTATATAATGTTGTGATTATGACCTCTGCATATTTATGATTCAAGTACATGTTAGTATTTCAACTCTTTATTAATATGAACATCAAACCGGAGAATGATTTTCTTGTGTATTAAAACTTGTTTTATTAGTGTGAACATCAAACGGGAGAATGATTATTTATGCTGTATTAAAACCTATTTTAATGAAAGTAAAAGTTGAAATACCCTTAATATGCCAATTACTAGGGATAAAGTTGGTGATTATTGTTGCCATAAGGCCAGGACTTAATGTAAGTTTTTATTGAGAAAGCTCATGAGGGATCGGACTTTATGGTAAATACTTAGAATTTATATCACGAGGAATCAGTTATAATGATCTTAATCTGCAATGACATAAACTTGATAATTAAATATATATGTTTGTAATCACTTCATTATATTTTAGTGCGAGGATCCTAGTTCCAACATAATTTGTCAATCTGTGTTTTTACTTCAAGTATCTGAGTTATTCTGAATTACATCTCAATTTTTTTAGATAAATTTTATATTTACCATCTTTTTACCATATGAATAAATCAATCGTCAAATTCTGTGAATATTGTATAAATTGTTTATAAAGCATTCTTTTGTTAATAACTTTTGGTAAAGTTAGCATAGTAAATAAGAATTACTGTGAGTTATTGGAACTTTCAATCCCAGTAGAACGATATCTAAATTTGAAAACGACAAACGATTGGCGCGCTTGCCAATTAAAGACCCAACAGTACCATGAGTTTAACAAGTTTTCTAGCGTCGCTGTCAGGGATTGAATTGATTCAGTAAAATAGTAAATTTTTAATTACTGTGGTAAACATTTTTTTACCTTAGTAAAAGTTTTAATTTTATTTTATTTTATTCACATTCATTCATTTTACTTAACATTGTTACACTAACTTTCTGTATTTAGTTTGTTTATGAAGGTGTTCTTTGATCCTGAGATCGAGAAGTTTGTAAAGAAACTTAAGGCATTAAAATCTAAAAAAAAATAAAAACTTCTTCTTCTTCAACTTCATCTTCTTTTGAAAATTTTGAAAATTCTAATATGGTTGCTAAAAGAAAAACATTAGGACAGTTTGCTGCTATTAATGGACCACCCCGTGTTCGAGGATGTACTAAGGACCTATTCCTACTGTAGAAATTAAACCAGCTACTTTTAACATTATTCAAAATAATCAATTTGCTGGTTTAAATAATGAGGAACCTTATGAACATTTAACTATTTTTTATGAGATATGCAGCACAATTGGTTTCGAACCCAATCAAAAAGAATCTGTTTACATGAGATTGTTTCCTTTTTCTTTGATTGGGAAAGCTAAAGAATGGTTTAAATCTTGTCCACCCGGTAGTTTTGCAAACTGGTCCGATGTTGAGACAAAATTTTTGGAAAGATTTTATTCACCTTCAAAATATTTTGAAGCGATGACAGCCATACATTATTTTTCACAAAATCACGATGAATCGCTTGGTGAAGCATGGGAAAGATTTAAAGCACTTCTTAGGAAATGTCCAAATCATAATTTGGATGATGCTGGAAAGGTAAGAATCGTTTATCATGGTTTAATACCTCAGTTCAAGATGATGTTAGATACATGTGCAGGTGGTTCTTTAATGAACAAAACTGTTGAAGAGGCAATATCAATCATTGAGTCTATGTCAACCAGTGACTGTCAAGCCAAGCATGAAAGAGGTAGTACATCAAGGAAACCAGGTATGCTTGAGTTGGGAGTAAATGATGTAGTTTTAGCTCAACAAAAATTGCTGACACAATAAATAGAGGCAATGAGCAAACAATTAGAAAAACTTCAAATTGCTCAAGTATCATCACCACCTCCTGCTCAATTAAAATAATGTGTGTATTGCATGGGTGAAACACCATGTGGTTACTGTGCCCCTGATGGAAATGAACAAGAACAAGCCAATTATTTGATTCATCAAAGAATACCTTTAGGTACTTTTCCTATCAATCTTGGTAATTCTTTTCCTAACAATTACCCGTAGGGTTGACAGAATCATAATATTGGCTGAAAACAAGATGTTGAACTTTCCAACAGACCTCCTAACAATCAATTCAAACAATAACAACCACAATCTGATCAAACAGCAAGGCTAACTAAGATAGAGGAATCTATCCAACAATTGCTACAATATATGCAAACAAATAAAGCCGCATGTAAAGCGTCAGATATACAATTGGGACAGTTAGCAAAAGAAGTAGCTGACATGAAAAGCTCTGGTTTTTCTACAAACACTCAAAATTCAAGAGAACAATGTAATGCTATTTTTACAAGAAGTGGTAAAGTTATAGGAAATGATTGTAAAGAAGAAGAGAAAAATAAAGAAAAAGAAAAAGAAAAAGAAGAAAAAAAAGAAGAAAAAGAAAAAGAAAATGAGAATAAAGAAAAAATGATGAAAATGAAAAACAAAAATTCAAAAAATAAAAAACAAAAAAATCAGTATTTGGGTCAGACACCTCTAGTTAAGGATCTAACTTATCCACATGCATCATCAAAGAAGGATAAGGAAAAGGAGTACAAAAGATTTCTTGAGATCTTTAAGTAATTACACATAAACATCTCATTTTTCGAGGCATTGGAATAGATGCCAACATATACAAAGTTTATGAAAGAATTGTTTACCAAAAAGAGGAGGTATAATGAGGAAATTGTTGAACTTGAAGTAGGTTACAGTGCTATTTTGCAATATAATATGCCAGAAAAGTCAAAAAACCTGGAAGTTTCACCATTCCCGTCTCCTTTGGAGGTGTAAATATTGGGAAAGCCTTGTTAGACTTAGGGGCTAGCATTAATCTAATGCCTCTAAGTATGATGAAGCGAATTAGTGATCTTAATCCTTAGAGAACAAAGATGACTCTGCAATTGGCCGATAGATCAATCAAGAGACCCTATGGTATTGTGGAAGATGTACTTGTGAAAGTTGACAAGTTCTACTTCCCTGTTGACTTTGTGGTTTTAGACATGGAAGAGGATGTTAAAGTTCCCTTGATCCTAGGAAGGCCATTTATGAAGACTGCTAGAGTACTCATTGATGTAGATAATGGAAAGCTGGCAATAAGAGTACATGATGAAGAGGTGAACTTCGATGTTTTCAAAGCCATGAAACATCCAACTCAAAGCAAGACTGTTTCAAGGTGGATGTTCTCGACGAAGTTTATTTTTCCATATCCAAAGGTATGTCAATTTCTAATCCTTTAAATAAGTTATTAACTAACTCTGTGGAATGTTTGAATGAAGAAGAAGAAAAACAGGTAGACAAGTATCTTGAAGATCTTGATCAAGGGAAAGAAATTTCCCCTAAATCAAGAAAAATTGAAGAAATCCAAGAAGTACCTATTAAAGAAATCAAGAGGCCTAAATTGAAAGTGCTACCTTCCAACCTAAAGTATATCTTTTTGAAGGAAGGTAATCTAAAACCAGTAATTATTAGTAATCTATTAAGTGAAACTGAAGAAGAAAAATTGGTAGAAGTGTTGAAAAGGAATCAAGAAGCAATTGGATGGACACTTGAAGATCTGAAAGGTATAAGTCCATCATATTTCATGCATAAGATTTTGTTGGAAGATAATTTTAAACCTGTTGCTCAACCCCAAAGGCGCCTCAATCCAACCATGAAAGAGGTAACTAAGAAGGAGGTTTTGAAATTGCTAAAAGTAGGTATTACCTATCCTATTTCTGATAGTGCATAGGTAAGTCCTGTACAAGTTTTTCCAAAAAAGGGTGATATGACAATAATTGTTAATGATAAAAATAAATTAATCCCAACAAGAACTGTCACTAGTTGGAGATTGTGTATTGATTATAGAAAATTAAATCAAGCAACAAGAAAAGATCATTTTCCACTTTCTTTTATGGATTAAATTCTTGAAAGATTGTCTGGACAGACTTACTATTGTTTTCTTAATGGACATTCTGCATATAATCAAATTGTTGTTGACCCTCTTAATCAGGAAAAGACTGCTTTTACATGTCCTTTTGGTATATTATCTTATAGAAAGATGTCATTCGGTTTATGTAATGCACCTGCTACTTTTTAGAGATGTATGTTTGCTATTTTTGCAGATTTAATTGAAAAGAGCATTGAGATTTTCATGGATGATTTCTCAGTATTTGGGAATTCATTCGAATCATGTCTAACCAATCTGGACACCATACTGAAGTAGTGTATTGAAACAAATTTGGTGCTTAATTGGGAGAAATGGTGAAAAAAGGAATTGTACTCGGTCACAAAATTTCTTCTAAAGATATTGAAGTGGACCAAGCCAAAATTGAGGTAATCTCTGAACTCCCACCCCCTATAAATATAAAAGGTATTAGAAATTTTTAGGATATGCTGGATTTTATAGAAGATTTATTCAAGATTTTTCAAAAATTGCTAAACCTTTAACAAATCTTCTAAATAAAGATGTTGAATTCAAGTTTGATGAAGCATGTCTTAAAGCTTTTAATTCCTTGAAAGAAAAATAGCTTTCTGTCCCTGTAATTGTGGCTCCTAATTGAAACTTACCCTTTGAACTTATGTGTGATGCAAGTGATTATGCTGTGGGAGCAGTTTTAGGTCAAAGATATGAAAAAGCTTTTAGGGTTATACACTATGCTAGTAAAGTTTTAAATGAAAATTAAATAAATTATGCAACTGCTGAAAAAGCAATACTGGCCATAGTATATGCCTTAGAAAAATTTAGATGATACTTGATTGAATCAAAAATAATTGTTTTTACTGATCATGTTGCAATCAAGTACCTTTTGACCAAAACTAATTCTAAACCTCGGTTAATCCGATGGATTCTGCTCCTTCAATAATATGATCTTGAAATCAAAGATAAAAAAGGTAGTGAAAATATGATCACTGACCATCTTTCTAGACTAATGAATGATGAGGTTACTGCCAAAGAAAAAGACATCTTGGAAGAATTTCCTGATGAAAAAATTTTTGAAATAACAAAACGGCCATGGTTTGCTGATATGGCCAATTTTAAAGTAGCACGAATTCTTCCAAATGATTTAACTTGGCAGCAAAGAAAAAAATTCTTTAAAGATGCAAAATACTTTGTTTGGGATGACCCTCATCTATACAAGATTGGTGTGGATAATTTGTTACGTCGTTGTGTAACCGATTGGGAAAAAAAATGTGTTATGGCATTGTCATAAATGACCTTATGGAGGACATTTTAATGGAGAAAGAACTGCTGCAAAAATTCTTCAATCAGGTTTGTATTGGCCTTCCGTTTTTAAGGATTCTCACTCATTTGTGCAAGCTTGCGATAACTGCCAAAGAACAGGTAATGTTAATAGAAGACAAGAAATGCCTATTACAAACATTCAGGAGGTTGAGGTATTTAATTGTTGGGGTATTGATTTTATAGGACCTTTTCCTTACTCTCAATTCAATCAATATATCCTTTTGGCAGTTGATTATGTTTCAAAATGGGTAGAAGCAATCGCTTCACCTAATGCTGACACTAAAACTATAGTGAATTTCTTGAAGAAAAACATTTTCTACAGGTTTGGAACACCAAGAACTTTGATTAGTGATGGAGGATCATATTTTTGTAACAAAGTTCTTCAGAAAGTGTTACAACACTATAGAGTGAGACATAAAGTGGCCACAGCATATCATCCACAAATCAATGGACAGGCAGAGATTTCAAATCATGAAGTGAAAAGAATTTTGGAAAAGACTGTGTCTTCCTCCAGAAAAGATTGGTCACAAAAGCTTGATGATGCACTCTGGGCATACAGAACTGTATTTAAGACTCCTATTGGTCTTTCTCCTTTCCAAATGGTCTATGAGAAAGCTTGTCACCTTCCAGTAGAGATGGAACATAAAGCATATTGGGCCTTAAAATTCCTCAACTTTGATCCAAGTGCGGTAGCTAACAAAAGAAGGTTGCAGTTACTTGAGTTGGAGGAAATGAGAAACAATGCTTATGAATCATCTAGAAGTTACAAAAATAAGGTAAAAGCTTACCATGACAATAAAATCAAAAATAGACACTTCAAACCAGGTCAGCAAGTTTTATTGTTTAATTCAAGATTAAAACTATTTCCTGATAAATTGAAATCTAAATGGTCAAGCCTATTTGTAATTAAGGAAGTTAAATCTTATGGAGCAGTTGAAATTGAAGATCCAACTTCCAAAAGAAGTTGGATGGTTAATGGGCAAAGATTGAAACCATATCTGGGTGGTGAGATCGACAGACTCACTACCGTTTGTTATTTAACTGATTTGTGATGTGTAGGATGTCAAGCTAGAGACAGTAAATCAAGCGCTCAATGGGAGGCAACCCATTATTTCTTTTCATTGTCAATTTATTTTAAAAATAAAATAAATAAATAAATAAATTTATTTTATAGAATTTAATTTTAACTAGATTTTTAATAAAAAGGGTTTTTAAACTGGAAGAAAAGGGTTTTGAGAATTAAAATTTTAATTTTTGAAAAGCAGAACCCTAAGCGTAGCATTTCCCTCACGCGTAGCGTGGAGGTAAAAATTTTAACTTGACGCGTAGCATCCTAGCCACACGTAGCGTCAGAACCCACGTTCAGTTTTTAAAACTGAACCAGAGAGGCCCAACTTAGGTTTTAAATAAACCTAAGTTTCCCTCTCTGCCTCATTTTTTCCCAGTGACGCGTAGCGTGGGAAGAACAACCTCACGCGTAGCGCCCAGCCCACACATAGCTTCAGCCTCTGCTTTTGATTTTTGCGTTTTTATTTTCTGTTTAATGTATATATTGTTTTCTATTTTATATTAAAATAAAAATTTTGTCCAGTTTGTCTAATTGTTTTTCTTTTAAAATTAATAAAATTTCTTAAATTGTATGTTTGTTATACTTTCTTACATAAAAATAAATAAATAAATTTGTTAAATTTTGTTTATATGAATGTCCTGAGAAATTGCATGTTGTGTGAATTTGATAAAATGTTGTGTATGTTATACTTTTAAAAATTAAAAAATATGAATGTTTAATTTTTGTTTTGCATAATTTATTTTATAAAATTCAAAAATATATTGTTTTTTATGCTTTGTAAATATTTTGTTGTGATTAAAATATTTATTGTGTGAATTTTGTTTAAAATTTTACATGATTTTTATTTTTATGTTTGAATATATAAAAAAATCAAAAATATGCATGATTTGTTTTGGTAATTTGTTGTTTGAATTTTTGTGTGTTTATTTAAAATAAATTTTCTTTTTTGCAAATGGCACCAAAGAAGTCTATTCCTATTACTGGTCCGAAAAGACAGAGGAGGATCACGGACACTGATACCACCTCTGAAGATCCAGATCTTCAGGGTGAGGAGTAGCTGGGACCTAGAGATTCCACTAGATTTTGTACTGATGTGAAATGGGCCAAATTTCACCAGATTAAGGGCCAGAGATTGATTTGGGAGAGAGTTTTAGATCTGAATGCTGGAGACTTTTCTGAGCTGTAGGATGAGATCCAGAGAAGGAGATGGGGACCCCTGTTTTCCCTGCCTACTGAGGGGGATCCCATGTTAGTTATGCAATTTTATGCGAATGCCTTCAGGACTTGCCAGGACTCACCAAACATCAGTCAGCAGAGGACGAGCTTGGTGAGGGGTTGGCACATCACTTACGACCGGGATACCATTAGTACCCTACTGGTAATCCTTAGGAGCCTACTCCCAAGAGTGATACTTGTTTCTGGAAGGAAAACAGAAGCAAGATCGCTACTGAGGATGGTGATTTAGGATACTTCCTAAATCAAGTTGCTCACTTCTTGAGCAAGGATGGAATCTTCTTCAACCTGAGTAAGGTTGGAAGGACTCCATCGAACCTCTTCAAGACCCAGTTGAATCCCATAGCTCAGGCATGGATGTACCTAATGCTCCATAACATCACTCTTGTCACCCACCTTTCTTCTCTTCTAGTTGATCGCTGCTACCTTCTTTACTCTATTCTTTAGGGCCACACTATTGACATTGCCGAGCTAATATCTGAGCAGATTCACCTTTATGCCTTAGGGTATAAGGTGAACCGTCATATTCCCTTCCCTCTCATCATATTTGCCTTACTGAGGAGGTAAGGAGTCCTCGTGCCATTGCCTGAGTTCACTAGTTCTTTGGGGAGAGTTCCCAAGGTTGTAGTGAACATAGATTATTTCGTCCAGCAGTGCAAGCTTCCACCTCTGGAGCAAGAGGCTCAGCCCAGACAGAGACGAAGGAGACCACCAGTTCAGCCACCATCTGCTGATGCCATCATTGATGGATTTTCCAGGATGACTCTAGAGCATCACCATATGATGCAGATGATGGCTGCTTCTCATCGTGCTTATGTCCATTTATATGATGCATTTTACTAGTACAGGATACAGGGAGAGGGAGCACCATTTATGACACCTGCTGATTTTGTTTCCCATGTTGCTTGGCCTGGTGATTTACCCATATATCCTGAGACAGGTGGACCGTCTGGAGCACATGCTGAGTCAGAGGGTGATGCCGATAAGGAGGGAGATGATAAGGATGACCATATGGAGGACTGATGGTGTTATTTTCTGCATTTTTATCATACATTTTATTGACATTTTAATGATTTGATATTTGGCATATTTTGATTGTGGATTATATTATGGTTTATTTTTATTTTTGTGGTGTGTTTAATTTCTGCATATTCTCTTTAATCAAAAATATTTTTTATCTTTTAAATAAATCAATCAAATTTTTGAAAATAAGGAAATTTATACACTTAAGGTTTTACACAATAAAACCATTTTTTAAATCAATTATCGATTCTTTTGTAATTTAGGAATTTTGATAAAATTAATTACAATAATTTTATTAACTATCAAGCTAATTTCAACAACCCGGTGAGCTGAGAGATCTTTTAAACACTTGAGGGTTTTCGACATAACTTCATTCAAATTGATTTTGCTTTAACCTATGATTTGAGTTGTTGTACAGAGAATTCAAGAATATGATCAAGGCAAATTTTTGGTAAGAGACCTTGGGCCAAAAAGCTTACCATGGTAAAATTATCCTTTGCAAGCCAATTTTGAGCCTAAAAAATAATTTCTTTGGTACCCTTAACCCTTATCAATTTTTAACCATTCCCTTTACTTGATTGATTAAAAGAGCAATTGAGTAAGATGAAAAATTTTGAGTGGGGAGTGAAAATTTTGGAACTTAATCCTTTTTCAAAAAAATTAGTAATGCATGTACAATAACAATAAAAATAAAAAGAAATATACATGCATAACAAGAAAAAGAAATAATGAAAAGGATTAAGTTAGGGGTATCCACCAATAAGGGAAATGAGATTTGGGCCAAGACAAAGCCTAAAATTATAAAATGCTCTTTTATGATTTCAGGTTTTTGAATTCCAAGAAAAACCATAATTTCTTGTAGCCAAGCCTCATTATAACCCTTGAAAAGACCTTGTGATTCTTGAATTAACTCTGTATGATTAACCATTGATTAGATAAAAATCAATATTTAATTTTTTTGATTTTGTGATCGATTGAGTGAAACAGGTTACCCTTTGCACAGAGTTAAACACTTGTGAGGTAAGCCTGAAATTATGCTTGATTTGTTAATAAGACATTGTAAAATTTTTTGTCATTAAACTTTTATTACATAAGATATCTATTTTTCGTTATTTTAAATGGTAAATTGTGAAATTACTTTTTGTGGTAAATTTTTCGACTAATTCAAAAATTTGATTTCAAATTTTATTTTTAATTTTCTCTTTTGCTCGAGGACGAGCAATGTCTCAAGTTGGAGGTATTTGTTAGTACTTAAATTTACAATAAATTCCTTAATAAAAATTGTGTAAAAATAATAAAAATTAGTTTAATTTGTTAGAAATTTAGGTTTTAAATTCAATAAATGGATGTTATTGGAAATAATCTGTCCTTGATCAATTTTCTCTAATTTTGCAGTGAAAAAATTTAAAGAGAGAAATTGAAGAACTGAAAAGCTAACGTGTAGCATCAACACCACGTGTAGCGTGGGAGTTTTTGATGCTGACGCTATGCGTGGCTGTGACGTATAGCGTCAGAGCTACGTGGACTCTATTTCCAGGTGGACAAGCACTCAGCCAATTGACCCATTATTGGCAATTCCACCAACAGCTAATGTCCAAGCTGAATTAGGAGATAAGGTAACACATGTCTGGGCATTATTAAATAAAAAAATTCTTAATCATGGCCACTTAATCACGAGTTTAATGGGAGCTGAGTCAGGAGCCTGACACGTAGCATCAGGTCCCTTCTTCAGCCTTATAAATAGGGCCATTCTCCATATTCAGGGCATCCCTTCTGAATTTAGAGCCTCTTTTCCTGTCCTTTCACTCGAGCTTGAGTGTTCTTTTATGAGTTTGTAAGGTTAGAGTGATTTCTAGATACTTGAGAGTGTTGTGTAGTATCGTGAGTTCTTGTATCGTGAAGTGTTTCCTGTGACATCCTGAATTTTATAAAAATAAATAAATATGTGGAATAAATATTGAATAATTATAAATGGATTTATGAATGTCCCAAAAATATTGGAATAATTAAATTGGGATTTATTATGGATATTTACAATTTATTGAGCTTATATGAGATAAAATTATACCCGATTAGAATATGAGTGTCGGACCAAGTATCTCCGATTGAGATGCCATTGGTCAGGGCTGTTAAGAATATTACTGGGGATCCGAATATGTCTTTGGAATAATTTTTGGAGTTAATATTGAGCCCGAATGAAGAACCTGTTTGTCATAAAACAGTAAAATTACTAATGAAGGGAATAAAACTTAAAACAAAACCCCATTCCCTTACCCCTTTTTCACGTGGGAATTCCCTAAGGCAAACACACTTGCCTTCTCTATTCCTCTTCTCCTTCTTCTTCCTCATTCCTCTCCACCCTTCTCTCCAAAACCTAAGCCAAGTGGTGTCTTCTTCTTCTTCACCATTTTCATCTTCTTAGGAGCTTGAAGGAGGAGCTTGTGGCTGGAACTCTCCCCCTCTTCTCTTTTATTTTTGTGTGGCCCTCTCTCTCCCTTGGAAGCTCATGGTTGTCTCTTGGTTGAGGTAAGTTCCTCATTATTTTTCATGAGCTTTATGCCCTAGGTTTTGGGTTTTTGTGCTTGGGGGAGTATTTATTACATAAGGGTTGTTGAGAGAAACATTAAGTATGGAAACCCTAAGATGGGGTGGCTTAAATGTGAGCTTTTATGAGCATTTAATGTGGTACTTAAAATTAATGTTAAAAGGTGATGGAAAATTGATAAGCATTTATGATGGTGGTGGTCTTTAGGGAAACCCTAACTTTAATAAATTGGGGGAAGTGTAAAATATGAGTGGAATGTATGTTTAATGAGGTTAGAGAGTGATGTTGATGATGAAAAATGGCCATTGATGATGGTTGATGAATATTGATTATGGTTGTTGGGTTCTCATGAAACCCTAGTCCAAAGAATTTGGGGAAAGTGGATACATTGTAGTTTGAGAGGTTAGTTGAATGTGGATAGATGATATTTAAGGTGGAATGTTATTTAAAAATGATAGGGGACCATTGATGGTAAAACCCATAGATAAATGTTATTATGAATTTGGAATGTGAGAAATTGGTGTGATAAGATTGTGGCTTGATCAAGTTCTAGGCCATTTTAGTGTGCCATTCAAATTTGATTCATTAATTATGGTTATTGAAGGATAAGAGAGCTATGTTGAATTTTGAGTGATAATGATGGCAAATAGATGATTCATATGACGATTGAGTGCATTGTGAATAAGGGACATGATGTTGTTGTTAATGAGTGTAGTTGGCCCTTTAAGATATAGAGGACCTTGGTTTTGGGAAAGGAATTCCCGAAGCCTAACATAATGGCATAATTCGGTGTTTTAACAAGTTTAGAACTTGCTCATAAGCCATACAATATATAGGTCATTATTTAGAATTTATGAGAAATTCCTTGAAATGGTTATTGATTGTATGAACGCATATGTATGTGATGTGTAGATTGTGTTCCAGATTATGTGGCGGAATATTCAGAGTGAGCATTTGGTTGCGGCTCTTCCCTCGAGGTAGGAGAGGAGTTTACATTCAAATTGCATGAGTAGATTGATAGTGATTGTTGTATGTGTTTTGTACTCATGCTTGCCTTGCCATGTATATAATGAAATAATGTGAATGGCAATTTGTTGATTATGAGGATGGTATATGAGAATAGGTGATGATTGTTATGAAAATGTATACCTATATGTGTGATGATGATAAGTTTAATTTTAATATGGTAAATGAATTGGAATGGAAATTGTTGTGTATGAACATTTGAGACAAGTTTTAAATGTCTATTATGAGGTATATGAAGTATGGAATTTGGTCAATTTGGCTTTGGATAGATTTTGGTATGTGAGGTTGTTGAGGTCTCATGTTTCTGCACCTGAACTGGTAATCTCGCTCAAGCGAGATGGATTCTCGCTCAAGCGAGAATCCTCTGGACCAACATTAAGGCCTCTGGCCTAATCTCGCTTAGGCGAGTGAGCGTCTCGCTCAAGCGAGACATGTGTGATGCGAACATGGGAGATACTGGATGAATCTCGCTCAAGCGGGCGTGGCCGCGTTTAAGCGAGCGATAGGGGAATTAGTTCTGTGAGTTATTCGCTTAAGCGAATGATGAGGCAAGCTGGGTCTCGCTCAAGCGAGCCAACCTTGAAATAGGTGCTGAACGTTTCTCGCCCGAGCGAGTGGCCATGTGTGGAAATATTTCGCTCAAGCGAATGAGTGTGGAAACGCTACTGGAGGAGTTTCGCCTACGCGAGAAGGCTTGCCCAAGCAAGCATTGCCGATCTCGCTCAAGCGAAGGTGAATCTCGCTTGAGCGAGTTTTCCCCAGAGATGGATTTTATTCCATATTCTTGTCTTGGACATATGTTTGACCCCTTTTTCCTTATATGGTGAGATGATTAAAGGCATGTATAGGGTACTTAATGATGGAACGGCATGGTGGTGATTGACACCGATTGATACCATCGAAATGGAATTACTTATGATATATTCGCCACCCAGAATGGGATAATGGAAGGGTAATGATAAGGGTTTGTGAAGGAGTTATGAGATATACCCTTGGGTGACTATGAACCCTTGAGAGAATGATTAAATGATGAGGTGTTTGCTAAAAACTAATGAATCGGAGATGACAATGATAATGTGTAATAACGAATAATGTTGCGGATCATTTCCTTGAGTAAAGGATGATCGTTATTATTGATGATTTTGTTGCATACCATTGTGAGTGGTATAAGTGTGGCCTTGTATGTGTGGTTTGTATTATAATAACAAAATGCGTAAATGCCGCACCGATATAAATATATAGAAGAAACAATGCAATGAATAATATTACAAGAAATCAACAAATTGAGTATGTGGTGATAATGATGAAAATTTAATGAATGATGATCATAATGTGATGCCATTATAGAGGATTTTGAATATTGACTCGCCTGTTTGATGTGAAATATATATACAAGAGATATATTGAGCGGTAATGCCATGTATATGAATAATGTGCCTTGAGGGGCCTTGTACACGATTGTGTAATGATTACTGAAAATGCCAAAGTAGTATAAACCCCTAATGGAGAGGGTGAGATATCCTTGTGAGGTTAAGATTGGCACATGCATTATTGCATCGTTGCATTCATGGCATAACATGGCATTGATATGATTTGTTATTGGAATGAATCACCTTGCGGGCTGCCACGAAGGGTGTATCCCTGAGTGATGATGATATTTGATATTTATTGTGAAATGAATCACCTTGCGGGGTGCCACGAAGGGTGTATCCTGGAGTGATGATAATATTTGATATTTGTTATGAAATGAATCACCTTACGGGGTGCCACGAAGGGTGTATCCCGGAGTGATGATAATATTTGATATTTGTTGTGAAATGAATCACCTTGCGGGGTGCCACGAAGGGTGTATCCCTGAGTGATGATAATATTTGATATTTGTTGTGAAATGAATCACTTTGCGGGGTGCCACGAAGGGTATATCCCTGAGTGATGATGATATTTGATATTTGTTGTTGAAATGAATCACCTTGCGGGGTGCCACAAAGGGTGTATCCCGGAGTGATGATAATGTTATGATATAATGTATGTGATATGAATAACCTTTAGAGGTTCCACGAAGGGAGTAACCGACGTGATGACAATTGATATATGGATTATGAAATTATTGATATGGTGGTTGTGATCACCTAATTGAATGAAATGGATCCATTGCATATGCATTAAACAGTTGACATATGCATTAGCCGTAGGTGCATGGCATTTGAGATGGGATGACCACGAGAGATGAGAAACCCCTTGCGAGGAGGAAGTGAATAAAGATTTAATAAATTATAGATGATGATTTGTAAATGCCCTTGATGATAAGTGGCTAAGTGAATGTGTATATGCTTGTGCTTGTATTTGACATGAACTGTGAATAATGAGGCTTGTATGCCTATTATAATAATGAGATGATGATTGAACGATGATTTAATGGTTTTATAGCAAAGCACACATGATGATTATATGCATATACACATGATCACAATATATATTATATTCGTCATTTTGAATGTATAACTCACTCTCCCATGTGGTCTTTTTTTAGCATTGTGATGCAGGTTGCCTGTAACACCCCGAATTTTTAAAATAGGAAGATAAATTAGGAAAATAAATGTTGGATAATTAACTTTGGGCTAATAAATATCCCAAAATTCTTGAAACGACTTAAAGAAGGTTTTTCGAAACTGTTGGTGAAATATGGTGGTCAGATGAGCTAAAAACTGACCCGGATAAAATATAGGTGTCGGACCAAGTATCTCCGATTGAGATGTCGTTGGTCAGGGCCATAGATAATGTTAATGGTATTCCGAATTTATATTCGGAATAATTTTTAGAATATGTTTTGGGCCCGAACGGCGAACCTGTTTGTTAAAAAATGGAAGAGTTAATGAAGAATTAATAATTTAAATGTTAAACTCACTTCATTTCCTATTCAAAAGTCGGTTGCCTTTTTTTTTCACGTAGACATCCTTTCTTCTTATCTTCTTCTTCACATATTCTCCTTCTCCTTCTTCAAAATTCCTCTTCTCTTTCTTTTTGAATTATAAATTAAAAGGGAATATCTCTTCCTTCTCCATTAACAACCTTCAAGAGACTTCAAGGAAGTTTGGAACTAAAGTATTTCCTCCTCCTTCCTCCTCAAATTCGTGTGAATCTCTTCATCTTTTGCAAACTTACTCTTTTCTTTCATTGAGGTAAGATTATGATCATTTTCCATGTACATAAGTATATAGTTGAAGTTTAGTTGAGGTTTTGGTGTTAGAACACACTAAATGTATGGGTAATGTTGGAGAAAGTTTAAAAGTAGAAATCTAAAGATAAGTTGACATAAATACAAGTTTATGAATGATTAATGAGGTAGTTATAACTATGGTGAGAAAAGAAGAAGGTATATGAGCATTTATGAAGGTTGGTGGGTTGGTGAAAACCTTAAATTTGAATCCTAGGAGAAGAGGTAGGATATTAAAGGATATTGCAATTAATGAAGAAATTAGCATTTGTTGATGGGAAGAATGATATAAATGAGGTGGTAGACACATTAAATGATGATAATGTTAACTTGAAGTTATAATAGGTGGAAACTCACCAAGGTGTTGGTGGAGACCTACTAGGTGAAATAACCTAATAATTAGGTTGTAGCCTTTGATACTAAGAGATTGTAATTCAAAGAAAGGAATTCCCGAAGCCTAAGTAGGCAAACGAATGAAATTGGTAAATAGTTTTCACATGATAAGAATCATGTGTGCACCTATGTATATATATATATATATATATTGAATTGGTGTTTGAATAAATAATTGATGTGGCCCTATAAATGATTGGTGTAGGGCTTGGCAATATTGGTGAAGCAGGAACATCAACCCCAGAGGTCTACTTCTCTTGAGGTAGGAGAGGGGTGTATTTTCTAAATGCATGAAAATTGTACTGATAATATATGTATTAATGTAGTATGACATGTTTGAGTGGTTAAAGGTGATGTTATGTGTATGTGAAGTGAATTGCGTATGATGATGTGAATTTAGTGTTATGTGATAAAGCCTGTGTGTAGCTATGGATGACTTATTATGCGTGGTATATGGTTGAGTTCATATGAAGATTGATTCTTGTGTATGAGTTGATGGAAAATTGTGTGGTTGAGAATGAATATACCCTAGATGAAAGGGTAGGATAATCCAAATGAGCTTGAAGCATGCATGAGTATTTTGTATACATGGCATGACATGCATATCATGATGATGTTGATAAGTGGTTGCGATCACTTGATGTTGAAATGAAAGGCCCTGCGGGACCAATGAGATTGAATGCCCATGGTTGCGATCATGAGGCGGGAGTACCCCTTGCGAGGAGGGAAACCTATATGAAATGTTTATGAGGTGGGAGTACCCCTTGCGAGGAGGGAAACCTATGTGAAATATTAAACGTGGTTGCGATCACGAAAAGCACCTTGTGAGGTTGCTAGAGGGAGTACCCCTTGCGAGGTGGGAAACCATTGAGAATGAGTATGTGATATGGTGGTTGCGATCATCCAAGACAATGAAATCGGATCCGTGCATATGCATTTTCATGATATTAACATGTGCATCAGTTTGAAAGCATGGTATAGTGTGATACTTTGATGATGAGATATGAATGAAAACTCCCTTTTTAATTACTAAATTGTGATGGTGGATTGATTGACAGAATTCTGAGAGAATCAGGAAATAGTTGTATTGGAATGAAAAATTGTTGATTGATTGATTGATATTAAATAAACTCCTCTTGAGAAGGAGTTAGTTGTATTGCATTCATGCATATATTGTTCTATTTATTGGATTTTCGTCATTGAGAAAGTATACTCACTCTCCCTGTGGTATATTTTTTTTAGCTCCTATGTTGTAGGTATGGCTTTGGAGCTATTGTGGAGGAAGAGTGTGAAGAAGGCCCCTTTTTGGTAAAGAATGCCTTGGCCGGCAATATTTTGGTTTACATAGATATGTGGAATAAATGTAATGTATATAGTACAATGTATGTTGATATAGTGTGGATTTAGAATGGATAATTGTATGAATAATGAGTTTGGGAGGTCATGGAGGAAAAATGAGATCTTTTGTTTATGACTCATTTTTAATCATGACCCTATGAATGAATGAATGATGAAACTCTCTATATCTTGATGAATGAATGAAGTTTATATATGGAATGTTAGATTTATGAAATGGAGGAGTTAGTGAGTTGATTTATACAATAGATGAGTTGTAATGGAACTTGATAAGAATGACTTATTAGAACAAGTCTCAAATGTGGAATATGATATATATGAAGTGTTGAAATTAGGTAAATTTGATTAGAATGAGTTTTGGTGTTAAGAGTTGGATGATTTCTGCATTTCCCCTGTTTTTCTGTCAAACTCGCTCAAGCGAGAGGGCTTTTCGCTCAAGCGAGAACGCCCCTGCTTCAATTTTTGGAATTTAGACGAGTCTCGCTTAGGCGAGAATGGGATTCGCTCAAGCGGGATCGTCCCAGCATCAGTGTTGGGACATTATTTCATTTTCGCTCAAACGGATGCACATGTAGCTCAAGCGAAATTGCATTAGAATCAGAGTTTGGACCTTGGTTGGTGTTCGCTCAAGCGAGCTAAGGGTTCGCCCGAGCGAGAGGGTCCTGCCCTCAGGTTTTGCTCTTGGGTTTATCAGGAAATTGCTCTCGGGAGCAATCTCGCTTAAGCGAGGATAGTGTCGCCCGAGCGAGTAAGCGTGGAATGGATTCTGGGCGTTTTTCGCTTTACACTCGCTGGCTTCGCCCAAGCGAGGATTGTGTTACTCGCTCAAGCGAGTGGGGTTCGCTTGAGCGAAGTGGCCCCTGAATTTCCATTTTCTTCTTTCGCCCAGCATTTTAAGGTTCGCCCAAGCGTGCTATGCGAAGCTCGCTCAAGCGAATTAGGATTCCGCTTGAGCGAGAGGGACCTGATTCTCCCAAATAGTTTGAAATATATTATTTTCCTTTTCTTCATACTAATTCATGATTCTATCTTATTTCATGATCACTTTGGGATAACCTTGGCTATTAAATTGCAAACGAATGATCTCTTAAGAATTTAATTCCATAATGTTATTTTACCAAAGATTCTTCCGCTATTATTAATAATGGATTTCTTAAGAGTAATTCCTTTAACTTACCTTCTCATATCTTCATATATGAGATAGGTCTCTGATAGATCCAGGGAATTTGTTAAATGGCTTCACCACCCACATGTTTTAGAGATTAATAATAATAAAAACGCGAAACATTTACCCATATTTTTGGGATGTCACATTGCCCCGGGATGAGTTGAAGTTTAAATTGATGATTTGGTGAAGGTAAATAGTAGTAGTGGAAGTGCCTTGGCCGACATCATTTATGAATTCCAATGTGAAGAATAAATTGTTGGTGATCCGGTCTTGATACCGGTATCCGATCTACAAGACATATTTCAACGTCTTTGTCATAATGACCAATTCCCTCTATGGTTGAAACGGAGACCGATGTTGGGGTTAACTCATCCTCATCGGTGTAATAAGCCTGGGACGTCAACAAAAAGTGTTCGTGAGTCCAGGCCACGGGAAATTCTTGAATCCCGTCTTTATTCAGCCAAAGAACTGGGTCATTGGGCTTCACACGAATCCTGGTGAAATAAGATTTGAATGAACGCCCATCTACTTTGGCGGAGTCAGTGTATGACTCGAAGTTGATGACTTTGGAGTTAGTCCGGAGGGTTATCAAACTTACTCCTCCCTTCTCCTTATCTGCACGACGGACCACTTGCGTAAAATAAAAAAGCATGGCCACCGTAGGTGTGAAATTGAAGTGATCCCCAAGCACTTCAAGAGAACGGATTAACCCTCATCCATTAGGGTGAAGCTGAGAGGGGGCGCAGTCCAAAAATCTCAACACCCCCATCTGAAATTTTGTGAAGGGAAGGCGTACACCTAAATTCAAAAATACGAAGTCATACATGAATATTGACCTCTCATCCGGTGTATGACAAACCCGTTCTGAGAGAAGATGAGCCAACACCATAAAACGCTTCTTGAATTTCTCCTTTTTAAAAACTGTGAAGCGGGGCTCCAACCTTGCTCCGTCTTCCCGAGCATGGATAGACGGTGTTGAGAGAAATTCACCCACAACCCAGCAATAAGGACACTCCTTTTGGAGCTTAACCCAATCAATCCGGTGTGCAACTACATTGCACAGCCCGGAAGCTGTCTTCAAGATATACTGCTGAGATGGTCCTCCATTGCCAAAGGCACTTTTTCCAGTCATCTCCTTTATAGCTAGTTTAAACACCTTCACACTGCGATAAAAACTCACGTCATCAGAGAGGTATAAATCAGCGCTCTCCTCACTCTCACTAGAAGAGGATTCTGAAGAGGGTATTATCACCCTTCGCCTTGAATAGGGCGACGCCTCCCTCTCTGAATGAAGTGGGTTTGAATTGAAGATCATAGGGATCCTCCCACCACGACTAGAGGAAATTCGAGACAACGCTCTTCCTCCTCTTCCCCTAGGGCCAACGCGGCTCGAGCCAGCGAAACCTCTCCCAGACATTTAGAAAAACTAGAAGAAAATACAAGAAGATGAAGGAAAGGTTACCTAAGGATGAAGAAGGGTGGTGAATCAAGTATCACACAAGCAAACAATGTCTTCTTAAAAATTTTGTAGAGTTTCGTCAGGAAAGCAAGACTGAGCGATTTCTGAATTCACTAAGTATCCCTTTTATAAGGGGTCAATAGACTCAATTACGAGTCGAAGGTTATGTCGTTTGCCACTAAACGACGCCATGTTGGTAAATCCAAGGCTGTCATTTCAAACCTTAAGGCGCGAAATCAATGACGATTCGTTAAAAGGGCCTCTCAAATGGGCCTCAGAATTTAAATTTCAGGCCCATGAAGCTCCCTAGTGATGGTTATAAAGACGTGCACATTTAAGGCAATAATGGCTCGCCCATGTGATTAAAGGCATTAAATGTACAATCATGAGAAACGTTGCAACTGTTACTCGAATACCAAGGGTTGCAAGTTTCAAAAACTTTTGGGATTCTCGCACAAAGAATCTTTGTCCGAATCCATCCTCATGAATGCCGTGACGACGGAACCTTCGTTCCAAGAACGGATGTCTATGTGACAACGTGTATCATCCGGCATCTACACTTCCTCTAAAATGATGTAGCTTATATGAGCCACTTTACTAGTCCCTCACACAAGCTAGGGGACAAGTAGAATGATGACCTCGTCTCGATACCGGACTTGATAACGAAATTGAAAACTCAATCTGTACCCTGACGATTGAAACGTACTTGCCCAGGACGGATGATCTCAATCACCTATTCTGTGATTTGACGATGAAACTCCTAGCATGATGTACCCCCCAGGACGGATGATCTCAATCACCTATTCTGTGATTTGACGATATAACTCCTGGCGTGGTGTACTCCCCAGGATGGACGATCTCAATCACCTATCCTGTGATTTGATGATGTAACTCCTGGCATGGACAATTCCCATCATCATCCTTATGATGGAAGCTTCTGAAGTCTTAATCTGTATCCTGACGATTGAAAAGTGTTTCCCCGAGACGGACGATCTCAAACACCTATTCTGTGATTTGACGATGAAACTCCTGGCGTGGTGTACCCCCCAGGACGGATGATCTCAATCACCTATTCTGTGATTTGACGATGTAACTCCTGGCGTGGTGTACTCCCTAGGACGGACGATCTCAATCACCTATCCTGTGATTTGATGATGTAACTCCTGGCATGGATAATTCCCATCATCATCCTTATGATGGAAGCTTCTGAAGTCTCAATCTGTATCCTGACGATTGAAAAGTGTTTCCCCGAGACGGACGATCTCAATCACCTATCCTGTGGTTTGATGATGTAACTCCTATGATTTTGAAGGCTCAATCCGTACTCTTACGATTGAGATATATTTACCTAGGACGGATGATCTCAATCACCTAATCTGTGATTTAATGATGTAACTCCTGGCGTGAACAAATTCCCATCATCATCTTTATGATGGAAGATCCAACTATCATCTTTATGTATCTTTGTAGTTCCCCAAGCACGGAACAATACTCTCACATTGGACAACGTTTTCATCTCCAATGAGAATAATACGAACTAATACTAGTCATCCGTCCTGTGACACCGCTACTGTGAACAACGGATCGACTCATTTTCTCCCCAAAGGAATTAAGGATGATGCCCTATGACAGGTACCTAATCCTTAACATACCTGCACTTGGGGACAGTATTCATTTATATATATCTTTCCGTTCTAAAATTATATGATTTTTTGAGGTGATTATTTCAATCCAACCTCAACGTTAGCCCTACAAAGCGGATTATCAATTACTAAAACGATATATATATCTGAGTCATATTATTCATCATGAAGTATTGAAGACAAAATTCTGAAAGGGAATTTTATTCATTCGTGAAGAGCAGGATTACATATAATACCGGAGTTGATCCCGGAAGACAACTTTACATATTAAAAATAGCAAGACTACGAAGGGGGAACTTGCTCTTCAGTCTCTTTCTGCCATTCCCCTTCTCCAGGTTCTTGTATCCCTTCCTTTGGGATTTCCTCTAGAGTCTTCTCTTCTGGAGCTTTAGCACCTCCTGCAGATGAGGCGACCTCAGGAATAGGAAAAACAAAATCCAGTCCCATACTTTGACCCTTGGGAAGAGGGGCCAAACCATACAAGGACTCCGGAGGATCTTCATGTCGACCATCAACCACTGCAACTAACCTCCCTCCATGGAATTCATAGAACGGATCCATACCATAGAGGTTAAGCGACACAGTGGGGTTACGATAGAAAACTTGGCGTATAACTAGGCCGAAGGATTCTTCAACTGCTTAAGTGCATATGTCAATAGCTTCCTGCGCCTCGGCTTTTGCTACAGCCAATTCTTCCTGCAACCTCGAAAGATCTCCATCCGATCCTTGAGATTCCATGCTCCTAGCCTTCAGTCCCTCGATCTCAAGGAGGAAATTCTTCTCCTTCTGGGACCATTCCTCTACTTGTTTAAAATAATCCTCCGCAGCAGCTTTGCTTTTATCTTCAAGATCAGCTTGTTTAGCTTGACTGCTACGGAGTTCTTCTTGAGATTTACCAAGCATCTCTTTCTTCTCTGCCAGTTTACCCTCCAAGTCTTTAAGCATGGTTTTGAGCTTGAGATTTTCCTTGTTCATAATATCTCCGAACTCTTTAGACTTGGCGAGGCGATCTTCCATTAATCTTAGGGCAGCTTTATCCTTCCCCGACGAGAGGTTGAGCTGTTCTACTTTATCACTCAGCTCATCAACCTTGTCAGCATCACCAGCTAACAAACTGAGCGAGTGAAGCATCCCAGTCAGTTCTGCTAACTGCCATTTTCCGGCCTCACACGCCTCTTTGATTTCTTTAGTTTTAAGCGTGGGCCGGAGTTCATATAACGGCTGAGGAAGAATTGCTGGAGTTGTCCCCCGGTATGAGAGGAAGGGAGTAAGGAATGAAGCAGTTGGGAAAAGGGATCGGACTAGATCTAGAGACCCCAGAAGGAATACCCTTATGGAGTCCAGAAGAAACTCCAGCTGCATCTGAGGTCTCTACAACTTTACCTTTTGAAGCCCTTGCCCTTTTCGGACTCCTTGAAGGTTTATGTTTCTTCGTTGGTCCTCCTGAAGGGTCATTTTTGATCTTCCTCTTCCTCTCTGTTATATTGGGTTGACTCGCAGTTGCACCAGCACCAGTTGAATCACCCTCCACCAGCGGAATTTTCCCTTCGACATCCGAGGTTAGAATGATCAACTCAGGACAACCCTTCACAGAATCCTTCTTAGGATGAATTTTATTCTCACTAGCTATGAACTTACCTCCTACTTTTAAGGATTTCAGCTTGTCCATGTCTGGAGATTTTTGCTCTATTTCACCTACATGCACGAATAAAACGTATTAGCAACAAAGAAATGCTCAATACAATCAACAAAGGAGGAAAAAAGGAATAAAACAGGAATTACATAGATATTCATTCCGAACTTCACTTGAAGTACTTAAAAGACGTCTACACAAAAATGCTTTAAAGCGTGTAGAATATGCTTCAAGGGTGAATAACACCGCCGCCGTTTCAGTAGATAGCTCGAACTAATGAGTGTAGTATGCTGAAGAGTTCAGGAGAAAGTGATCATGAGTCTAGCTCAGGGGAAATTTATTAAGACCCTCTTCGTTCTTCCAGAAGACGGGCTTATTCTTCTTAATTGATATCCGGGTAAAGAAGGACTTAAATGACTTCCCGTCAACTTTAACCGAATCGCGTAGGATTCGAAGTTCACGAAGGAACATAGAGTCCAGAGTGTGATTAGACCTACACTTGTTAGCCCTCCGAACTACCTGAGTGTAGTAGAACAGCATCGCTACGGTTGGCGTAAAGTTGAAGTAGTCTCTCAATACTTCTAAAGCACGGACGAGTCCCCAACCGTTCAGATGAAGTTGAGAAGGTGCACAATTTAGGAACCTTAATACACCCATTTGAAACTCGGATAAGGGGAAACGAACTCTGAGGTGATGAAATACAAAATCATGCATATATACCGAACGCTCATCTGGGACAACATGGTATATCCGTTCTGTAGGGAGCGGTGCAAATACCCTGAACCATTTTTTCATTTCCTCCTTGGCACAAACTGTAAACCTTGGCTGAATCCGAGCTCCGTCCTCATTCGCGTGATGCGAAGCTAAGTTTTTAAGCTCGTCAGCTATATAGCAGAAGGGCCACTTAGCCTGGAGTTCTTCCCAATGTAGCCAAGAGGTGACTACGCTGTACAGACCTTCCGCTGTTTTCAGAACAGTTTGATCTCCAGAGGTTCCTTCTCCAGTCATCGTTTGAGTAGCGTGAACAAAAATCTCTGCTCTACGATAAAAAGTCACATCGTCAGAAGGGTAACAATCATTACTCATCTCACTTTTCAGAGCGACTACAATCAGAGGACGACTCTGAGAAGGGAAAAGTCACTCTCCACTGTGAGTAAGATCCCCTTTCTGAGCGACATGACTTAGCCCTCGGAAGAATCACAAGGATTCTTCCCCCACGATAATTAGGGTTGCGAGAAGTTAATCTCCCCTTCGTAAGATACATTCTTTTCAAGCAAAAACAGTAGAATAAAAGAAGACGAAAATAACAGGGGAAAGAAAATGGTTACCTCAGATGATAAGGAAGATGAAGACTGAGAAAAAACTTTGCAAAACAAGCGGCAAGCGTCCTTACAAAATCTTTGCAGAGTTTTGCTAAGAAATCAGAAGTGAGTGGTACCCAGAATCCACTAAGTGTTTCTTTTATAGGAAACGAAAGGGTTCGGTTACCAACTCTTGAGGTTGTGTCGTTCACGACTAAACGCGTCGATTTACAAGTCAAACGACACAGTCATTCTAAATTCATGGGCGCCAAAACAATATCAATTCATCAAAGGGCCTCTCCGCTGGGCCCAGAAGTTTTAAAAATTATAGGCCCATTAAGCCCCAAATGACGGTTACTGAGATTTCCGTCTCAGACATAATAACTGCTCGCACACGTGATTAAAGGCATTTAATGTCTAATCATGCGACGCAATCTATGCTTTACAGACGTCACTCGAATTTCAAGGGTCCTCAGTTTTCAAAAAACTTTTGGCATTCTCCTGCTGCGAATCTTTGTCTGAAACCGTTATAACAACATCATGACAACGGAACATTCAACCCTAGGATGGTTCCTCACGATATAATAATCCTGAACAGCACACATGCATAAAAATGTTTTCTACATAGCTCTACCGGCATCTAGACCTTTCGCAGGTTGAGTAGCTCATGTGAACAACTACACAGTCCCTCACACATGCTAGGGGACATATGATCCGATCTTGATACTGGTATCCGATCTACAAGACATATTTCAACGTCTTTGTCAATTCGCCAACATGCAACCGGTGTCATCGGTATACATCCAGACTCTAATTCCGTATCAGGCGCTCTCCCTATACCGGTTGTCCAGGATAACACCATGACACCAGATAACATATACGTCACTATGCAGAAGACAAAAGGCATTACTACAGGGATCAATCAATAATTCTCTGCACTACGAGCCAAAATCTGCTCACAGGAATGGTCAATTTGTCCCTTAATTCTAGCCTATACTCCCTACGCTCAATATAAAATGGCCACTTGACCCAATCATACTGGTAAGTACGCAATAAAATAATAATTTAAAGTGTTATTGGAGGTTAGTGGTTCCCCACTAACGGATCCTCGAATATCGAGCCAATCAGGTATATGAACTCTCTTCATCAATGAAGGGAGGGATTTTTTGACTCTATCAACTTATAATTACTCTCTGAAAACATTCCTCACTTAGAATATCACCACTGACTTGAGCGTTGGAGAATCTTTGCAAGTGACACCACCTTTCGCCCACATCAATGCATAAGGACGGTGTGAAGGACCTCCAGGACGCCCAATCCGCTCTCATCATACAGAGACATCGGATACGTAAACCGGATACTCATATAACCGATCTTCATAGACGTAATCATCTAACTATTTATGACTAACCCGACACCGGATCTCTTGACCCCGATTCAGGATAGATCAGTTGGTGAAGATATTGATGATTCAGTAAATTTAGTCATGGATAAGATAATTTTTCATATTTATGGATGGTGAATATATATATATATAAGTAGTATGTAAGAGATGATTTAATGTGTACTAGAAGGATTGAAATTGAATAATGTACATTGATGATAGTGATAGTTGGGAAAAGATCTCCGGATGTACATGTATATACATTTATATCTTAGGCAATGCATGCGCATGTTGTAAGCGCATGAATGGGTTATGATCAAATAGGTTTATGTTAGGTGTTTGTATGCTTTGCCGAGCCTTTTCTCATATCGTCATATATGGGACTAGGCGTGTGTCCGGTATACACATCCTTCTTCCACTGTAAACTCTATTATTTTTGTATACCGTATGGGCAGATTAGTTATCGATCCAGATTAGTTTATTAAATTTCACCCTTCGGTTTTCTGTGGTTCGGGTCTTGATGTAATCATCGAGGTGTTTAGAAATATTTTAAACGCGAAAATTTACCCGCATTTTTATTAACTATTATCTTGATTACATCGGGATCTGAGTCCGGAAAACTAGGGTGTTACATTTCCAAGTCCCCGTAATGTCAAACATTGTAAGTGTTGTTTTTACTTTTACCATGTGTAACTAAATTGTTTATGTTGGAATTTGGTGAATCAATCTATTATATGATATTGTGATTATGACCTCTGCATATTTATGATTCAAGTATATGTTAGTATTTTAACTCTTTATTAATATGAACATCAAACGGGAGAATGATTTTCATGTGTATTGAAACCTGTTTTACTAGTGTGAACACAAATGGGAGAATGATTATTCATGTTGTATTGAAACCTGTTTTAATGAAAGTAAAAGTTAAAATACCCTTAATATGCCAATTATTAGGGATAGAGTTGGTGATTATTATTGTCATAAGGCAAGGACTTAATGCAAGTTTTTATTGAGAAAGCTCCTGAGGGATCGGACTTTATGGTAAATACTTAGAATTTATATCATGAGGAATCGGTTATAATGATTTTAAGCTGCAATGACATGAACTTGATAATTAAATATGTATATTTGTAATCACTTCATTATATTTTAGTGCGTGGATCCTAATTCCAACATAATTTGTCAATCTGTGTTTTTACTTCAAGTATCTGAGTTATTCTAAATTACATCTCAATTTTTTTAGATAAATTTTATATTGACCATCTTTTTACCACATGAACAAATCAATCGTCAAATTTTGTGAATATTGTATAAATTGTTTATAAAGCATTCTTTTGTTAATAACTTTTGATAAATTTACCATAGTAAATAAGAATTACTGAGTTACTGGAACTTTCAATCCCAGTGGAATGATATCTAAATTTGAAAACTATAAACGATTGGTGCGCTTGCCAATTAAAGACCCAACAGTACCACGGGTTTAACAGAAGGTCATCATCACCATTCATGAAATGCAATCATTGTGGTTTTAAGGGTCATAGTGCATCAAATTGTAATGTTAGAAAACTAGGACCAAAAGTTGTGAGAAAGGTATGGGTTCCTAATGGAACTTTACCTTAAACTAACCTATAAAGTCCCAACATAAAATGGGTACCAAAATCTCTAACTTGATTTGTTTTCTAGGTATGTTTCAAAGCAAGTAACACCCATTGGTACTTGGATAGTGGGTGTTCTAAACACATGATGGGAGATCTAAGTAAATTCACTTTATTTACTCCTAGAAGAAAAGGTAGTGTCACATATGGAGACAACACCAAAGGAAAAATCCTTGGTATAAAAAATATTGGTAAAAATTCCTCCACCTCTATTAACAATATTTTATATGTTGAAGGACTCAAACACAACTTGCTTAGCATTAGTCAATTATGTGATAAAGGATATAGAGTTCTATTTGAATCAAATTATTGCATAATTGAAAATAAGATAAACAAAGAAGTCAAGTTCATTGGTGAAAGAGTCGATAGTATTTACATGATTAATCTTGATTTCTTGTCTTCAAATGATGTACAATGCTTCTTGACTAAAGAGGATGAATCATGACTATGGCATAGAAGAATTGCCCACATTCACATAGATCACCTAAACAAACTCGTTTCTAAAGAGCTAATAATTGGTTTACTAAAGTTGAAGTTTGAAAAAAAAATTATGATGCATGTCAAAAGGGAAAATAAGTAAAGATATCTTTTCAAGCTAAAAATATTGTTTCAACTAATAGGCCTTTACAACTTTTTCACATGGACTTGTTTGGACCTTCTAAGGTTAAGAGCTTTGGTGGTAATTACTATGGATTTGTGATTGTGGATGATTACTCTAGATACACAAGGACATTATTCCTAGCTCATAAGAACGAAGCATATCATGCATTTAAGAAACTTGCCAAAGTTATCCAAAATGAACAAAATTCAAAAATTGCATCCATTAGAACCGATCATGGGGGAGAATTTGAAAATCAACCTTTTGAAAAGTTTTGTGAAAAATATGGCATTGAACATAATTTTTCTGATCCTAGAACTCCACAACAAAATGGAATAGTTGAAAGGAAAAATTGATCTTTAGCAGAGCTAGCAAGAACTATGCTAAATGAAAATTCTATTGTGAAACATTTTTGAGCCGATGCGGTAAGTACCGCTCGTTATGTTATAAATAGATGTTTAATAAGGCCTATTTTGAAGAAAACCCCCTACGAACTTTACAAAGGAAGAAAACCAAACATCTCTTATTTTCATGTATTTGGATGCAAATGTTTTGTGTTGAATAATGGAAAGGATAACCTAAACAAATTCGATGCAAAATCTGATGAAGCAATCTTTCTTGGTTATTCTTTATCTAGTAGAGCTTATCGAGTCTTTAACAAACGAACTGGAACAATGGAAGAGTCTATTCATGTTAAATTTGATGAGATTAACCAAAATCCTTCAAGAAAGGAAGATATTGATGACCTTGTAGATACTTTTGAAAAGATAACCTTAGAAAACAAGGAAGAAGAGGGAATCAACAATAAAGATGAAAAAGGAGCTTCACAAAATGGCATACAACAACCAAATACTCAAAAGGAGTAGATTGCTTCAAGACATCATCCAATCGACGATGTAATAGGTGATATATCAAAAGGTGTAAGTACATGTAATGCTATTAGAAATACATGTACTCATTTAGCCTTTATTTCACATATTGAACCTAAATCCATAAATGAGGCTAATATTGATGAACATTGGATATTGGCAATGTAAGAAGAATTAAATCAATTTAAAAAAATTAAGTTTGGGAACCAAGACCTAATAATCATCAAGTAATAGGAACTAAATGGGTTTTTAGAAACAAGCTTGATGAAAACGGAGTAATAACAAGGAATAAAGCTAGGCTAGTAGCTAAGGGATATAATCAAGAAGAATGCATAGACTATGAAGAAACATATGCTCCGATAGCTAGATTAGAAGCAATTAGGTTGTTATTAGCATTTGCATGTTGTATGGATTTCAAACTTTACTAAATGGATATCAAAAGTGCTTTCTTAAATGGTTACATTCAAGAAGAAGTATATGTGGATCAACCTCTTGGTTTTGAAAATTATAAGTTTCCAAATCATATTTTCAAACTTAGAAAAGCTTTGTATGGTTTAAAACCAGCTCCAAGAGCTTGGTATGAAAGACTAAGCAAATTTTTGTTAGAAAACAACTTTCAAAGAGGCAAAATTGATACCATATTATTTATCAAGCATAAAAATAATGACATACTCTTTGTTCAAGTATATGTTGATGATATCATATTTGGTGCTACTAATGAATTTCTCTATAAAGAATTTGCCAAGATTATGCAGAATGAGTTTGAAATGTCAATGATGGGAGAACTCACCTTCTTCCTTGGACTGCAAATCAAGCAAACAAAAGAAGAAACATTCATTAGTCAATCCAAATATTGCAAGGAATTGCTCAGAAAATTTGACATGGACAAAGCAAATGAGATAGCCACACCTATGAGCACTTCATGTTATTTGGACAAGGATGAGAAAGGTAAGGATATTGAACTCACAAAATATGAAGGTATGATTGGATCCTTACTTTACTTAACTGCTAGTAGATCGGATATCATGTTTGTTGTTTATATGTGTGCAAGAGTTCAAGCATGTCCCAAAGAATCTCACCTTACGGCTGTTAAACAAATAATGAAATATCTGGTTGAAACTCAAAATGTTGGTTTATGGCATCCTAAAGGTGCTGAATGTACTCTTGTAGGACATTCTGACTCTAACTTTACAGGATGTAAACTTGATAGAAAAAGCAGTAGTGGAACTTGTAACTTGCAACTTGCTTGGTAGCTTTCTTGTGTCTTGGCATAGCAAGAAACAAGTAAATGTAGCTTTATCCAAAGCTAAGGCAGAGTATATTGCAGCTGGGAGTTGTTGTGCTCAAATTCTTTGGATGAAGCAACAACTTATGGATTTTGATGTTGTTTTAGACCATGTGCCTCTTAGATGTGATAATACCAGTGCTATTAATATCTTGAAAAATCCTATCATGCATTCAAGAACCAACCATATTGAGATTCAACATCATTTCATTAGGGATCATGTTTTAAAAGGTGATTGTGTGCTTGAGCATATTGAAACCACTAAGCAATTGGCAGATATTTTTACAAAACCGTTTGCAAAAGAATAATTTATTAACATTAAAAGAGAATTGGGAATTTTAGAAGCCTCAAATTGCATTTAAATTATTTCTAAATTTACAAATAATATGTTTATAAACTTTCTAGAATCTGAATGCTTGAACAATTTGTGTTTTATTGTCATTATGAGTCCAAATATCTTGTGATTAATTTGTCATATGATGATCCTCAATGTGTTTTTAATTAGTTCAGATGCATTAATTTCAGTTTGGAATGATTGGCAGTGAGCCATGAATCAATTCACACTTCCCTGAATTGGTTCATTCCCCTAGGTTGCATAATATTCATGAGGCAGCATGTAATGAATCAATTTATACGAAAATAGTAGCTCGTGAATCGATTCACCCTTAGCCTTGAATCGATTCATACCCTTGGGTTGTGCAATCTTCATTTGGCAGAATGTAATGAATCGATTCACACGATCCTTGAATTGATTCATACGACTGGCAGAATGTTATGAATCGATTCATCCTGACCCATGAATTGATTCATGCGTAATTAATTTAAGAAAATCCAGTAGTTACCTGATTCAGAATGTGAAAAACTCTCTCTCTCAGCTTTTGCTCCCCTTCCTCTCTAAAAACCCCTCTTTCAAAACCCTATTGCTCCTATGGCTTCCTCCTCTCACTCAAGAAAGAAAAGAAGTGTAGATGTTGCTGGCTCCTCTGCCCCTCAATCCTCAAATCTTTCAAGACTTTTTGATACCCAAAAGGAATTGTAAAATTACTTGAAGAATTTCTCTGAAACGTTCTTCTGATTTTTTCAATTTTTTATCTCCAATTTTTTTGTTTACAAGTGGTGACCTTCTGATTTGGAGGAAACCTTACGTGAGAGAAGAAGGAAAAGGTTTACTAGAGGGTTATGTTTCTTATCTCTAATTTTTTTAGTTAAAAAATTAATTTAGGGGGGAAAGGTTTATGTATGTATTTGGGGTCAATTTTTTCAAGTTAAAAATTTAGGCTCCATTATTAAATATGACCTTTTAAAAAAAAGTCTCGACAAAATTGTGGCTTTTGTATATACTTAATATTTAACTTGAAAATTTTATATTAATAAGAGATAAAGGTATAACAAATATATTAACAAGGGATGAAAAACATAAAAAGAATTATAGGGACAAAACTAAAATTTGATAATTTTACAAGGATAAAAAACATATTTAACCCTAATAAAAAATATATTTGAACAAAAATTTGTATTTGGGGTAATTTTTTATAGAACAGACCATGTCTTCCTCTATGGCAGTGCCCACAGTTTAGGAAATGTGGTCTTTTATGGAATAGGCCACGTTTTCCTCTATGGCAGTGCCCACGGTTTAAGAAATGTAGTCTTTTATGGAATAGGTCACGTTTTCCTCTATGACAATGCCCACGGTTTAGAAAGTATGGTCTTTTATGGAATATGCCATGACAAAACCATGGCCTTTTATATATACATAAGGCAACAGTCTGTAAATCGTGGCCTATTACACAAAAGGCCACACTTTTAGGTCAAGTTTTTTAAAGTTGGGAATGTAAAGTATCAATAGCTACAAGGGTATAAAAGTATGGCCTTTGAGTTGTTTAGGCCACATTTTTTCAACCGTGGGTTAGATTAGTGTGGCCTAAACTAGAAAATATTGTAGTATTGGTCTATTTTCCATGTAAAGCCGATGTGTCAAGTGTAGGTGCAACAACTTGATCATGGATTTAAGGGTTGTTGTAGACCGAACTTGGAAAAGTCCCAAACATAAAGGTTTTATATATCTTTTTCTTATCTTTAATGTGGTATATGGCATAAAAATATTCATTGAGAAACGAATGTCATATGGCCCATTTACTAAAATAGTGTAAGGCTGTGACAAGATTAATGTTTCTTGCAAAGATTAATTTTCTGGGCAAAACTGGTGGGGAATTAGGCTTCGTTCCCTTCATTAAAGTTGTAGGGAATTGAGTTTAAAAAAATATGGTGAAAGAATCATTCGATTCCATGGTCATACGAATGAAAAACACGAAAATACTGAACATAGAGCAAGCTGCCACTGGAAAAACATGAACCAGTATGGTGTTTTCAATTATGGGATTTGTGGTGTAAGAATTGGCCTTCATGGTCAACATCAAAGTTGTAGATAAATTTGATACAAAGATTTTGGGACAAGAACGACTCAAATCCAATAACGAAAGAGGAAATTACGCCTGAAATAGTATAGGTGCGCAGTTTGGTGTATACGTTTAACTTGAAAACAGAGTTTTTAAGCTTGGGTGACCGGAAACAGGCATCGAGCCCTTCATGAAAATCATTAGACATGATGTGAAGGAAGTCTCGGAATAAAATTAATCGACTTGAGTCCTCCAAAAAATTTCTTGGCCAAGACCGAAGGAGTTATACAGTTTAAACTAAGTAATAATACTTGAACATTTTTATTATATCACCGATGCTCTAGTTAATAAATTTATATTATTATGAGTATTATCAAACACACCTTTTATTATTGTTTTAGTCATTACCATTACTCATCCAATTTAGTAAAGATACCCTTCCTTAGCTCATGAAACCTTTCTAAAACACTAATCAGTCATTGCACAAACAAGTCGACCATACAATATTTTATAGCTTAAGCCACAACTAAAAAATACGGCCTAAAGTGAAAAAACCATGGCCTTAAGTTTAGGCCACGGTTTACCCACGTTTTGATAGCATGGTCTAGGTGACCGTGGTCTAAAAGAAAAGACCGCGGTTTTCAGCCTAAGGCCACACATTTCACAAAACCGTTGCCTTAGGCATCACCAAAGGCCATGGTTTTTAGAGACTATGTAAGACAACAGTTTACAATTCTAGTTTTAGGCCATAGTTCTAAAAATATGGTCTTAGATTTGCAACTCTAGTTTTAGGCCATGATTTCACAAATGTAGTCTCAGATATTAAAAGCCATGGTTTTATGACCTATCTTTAGGCTACAATTTTAAAACCGTGGCCATATGTTATAAGATGAATTATGAAATATGCTTACACATCTTACTCCTACCAAATGCACATTTTACAACTACACCCCACAAAAAGTTTTTATTCTAATTTTATTAGAGTACAAAACTAAAACTAGTGTGCATGTGTGTATATAAATATAAAGATAAATTAATATTTTAACATATCTAAATAACTTATTCTAATTAGAGAGTTAATGAATAGAATACATATAAAATTACTTCGTGTGATTGACATATAAATATAGACTTACGAATGAATTCTATTATTGAGTTTGGCTTTTACAAAAAAAAAATCTAACAAGAAATAGCTAGTACATAACATTGGCTTATAAATATGTTGTTACTTCCAAGCACCCACTTCCACTTCCATTATTTGATTGTTTCCAGTAAAAGGTGTTCTTCCTGTAACAAGCTGAAATAAGATTGCACCAACACTCCATAGATCTACCTGTATGTATAATTCAAGATAAATAGAATAGAAACCTATTAGATTTAAATGTTTAGTTATACCCCAATTAAATTATTAGATTTATATATATATATATCTATATGCTGATTAGGCAGTTATAGACTTATCACGATACATAAATTATACCACTGGATGTGACCAATAAAATGGGATTAGATATAGTATTAGCATATTAATTAAGTTTGAATTCATACTTCTATTATATATAAAGAAACTGAGTTATTTAATGTTAAGAATATATTTTAATCAAAATAACATGTTTGTATTTACCTATATGTTGAATCATAATTAGTATTCCACTAATCATGTCTCTTGCATTTGCTAATAGATTAGATCAAACAAAAGGCCTTAAGGGACATTATCGGTAAATGTTGGTACCCAACATTACCAAGAATATGGCCAATCAAGTGGTTGCCAGCAACTTGCCCAATCATAGCCTTACAAAATAAATCCTAACATATTATACTTCACCATAACACGTAGTTCCCAAATTAGTCACGTATTTTAGTCCTGGAAGATTAGATATGGAGTACTCCTTCATGATATAAGAATCTAGGAATCATGGACCATGCACTTGATATTTTAATAAACTTAAATTGACCATAAATTAGTGCAGACATTACAAGAAAGGCGTTAATTTTAATCATTTTGTAGTTAGCTTTTTTATTACTACTGAGAAGGATTAAATTGAAAGTCATTTTTTAAGAACTAAATTTAGATACCCTAAAATGGGCAACCCATACAATTTAAAGGATTAATGACTTGAGAGGTTACTCATAAGAAATATCAAATTAGTTTTTAGTTTTGACTTTACTCATAAGTGATAATGCCAAACAACCATACATGATAATCAATCAATCATCATACACAAAGACAAATCCTACACATCTCACACTAGACTTTATAAATAACATTTCAGAACAAATCAATCATGTTGCTGAAGTTTCAGTTCAAGAATATTCATATCATTTAAGATATGCTATTTAAACAAGAAAATTCTCATCTTGTAGTCTCTACTTTTCAAGATGAAAATTCAACAGTTTATTATCATTTGTAGTTTAAAAAAACTTTGTGATTTTAATATATCTAGTTGATGATTTTATCTACTTATTTTAAAATTAAAATATATATTGACTGAATAGAATGACCTTCATTAAAATCATGGTAGCCTGAACCAAATAAACCTCTATCATTTTATAGGGAGAGAGACTATGATATGTTGAAATCAAATTAAAAATGAGGACAAGCTTTTATCCTTACCCAAGGTCCTGCAAAACAGCCATCGTTACATTAAGTAGGTCACAAACCAATGGCTAAAGTAACAATTAATAGGATCATGATGTAGAAAAAAACATACCTTAATTCCTTGTCTTTGATAGGCTCCAAAGCAGCAATAATTTCAGCCAATATCTAGATCATGTCATTGAAAATAAAACATTATATTAGAGCCCATGACTCTTGACTAGTATAGCTTATTGGTAAAAACTAAAAAGTAAACACAATGACATAACAGATGTATGAACTTCCAGCGTAGCCAACCTATCATTTTCTATAACATCTGCATGTGCCTCTGTGTATAATGCCAAAGTAGTCACCATATTTTGCTTTGATATATTTCACCTGTAAAAAATCAGCATCAACATTTGATGAACCTAAGCTTGAAGTTTATCATCACTAAGAATACAGCTTGTGTACCTGATCTATATAGCATGATCTTATAAGTCCATAACAAATTGCATTATGAAGAATTTCACTCTTAAAACACTTTGTAACTAAAAGTTTATAGAAATTGCAATAGTTAATCAGAATCTAGCATACAATTCTGTTACTCAGTCTTTAAATCAAATCTTAAATGGTGACTTAAATGCAATGATTAATGAAAATGGAAAAGGGGAAAATGAGATAAAAAATAATAAATGGGGTATAATTCTTTTTGTAAAATTCTTTTTATGAGTACCCAACGTGTAACTACACCTAATTCATATTGTAACTTATTAGTAAAATACCTGGCTAAGAACTAGACCCTGAAGGTGCATCACCAACAAGGTTGAACTCCTCAACTTCCTTAAAGTTCAACCATGGCTTCTCCAACACCTTGGTTTCATACACCTTTGTAACCATTACAAATTAAATAACCCAAATTAAATAACCCAAAAATATTAAAAATTAAAACTATAAAATTTCCCCAATACACAGAACTATCAGAGGAAAAAATATTTGGTGTAAGAACAAAACAGAACAAAAATGTTAACGTTGTCTTTACTTTTATTTTCTTAAGTAGAAACACAAATTATCATTTTTGGATCTAGCCTTTCTATTCATTTTATCTATTATATATATTCATGTAGTATCATAACAAAACTTTTCCATCGAATTCCAACGTAGTTACATTTTAACAAAATTCAACCTCAATACTCCAAATTAACCTAAACTAAACTCTCTGATCACGTGCTAAAATCAATCATTGGAATGAATACCAAATCAACATAAAGGATAAGGATGTTAAGTTGTAAATTACAGTTTGTTCCTCAGAATTTGAAATTATGAACAAATAAAGAAAAAGTCAAAAAATCCAAATGAAAAAAAAGTGAATCAAGGAGAAAAAGAACCTGTTTTTTGTTGTGTTCATCAATGGCAAAGCGAGCGAGATTTTTTATTTTGATATTGTTCTGAGTTCCTGGCACACTAACTAAGATTAGAAAATGATGAGGGTATCGAGCCATTAAAAGAATTGTCCAGAAACCTTCTATCAAAACATACAACAAATCACTAAAACAAACAAAAATCATAACAAACAATGATGAGGGTATCCACCATTTTTATGAGTTTTACATCTCTTATCTTTTCCATAACAAAAATCATAACATAAACAAAAAAGATACCTTTGATTTTGTAAAACCGGGGCTTGACGGTGATAAAAGATGTGACCGAGAACAGGGCAAAACTAAGAGTGGAGGATGACGGAGGTGAGGCTAGGGAATCGACAGTGAAGAAGGATGCTTAAAATTGGTGACTTGGTGAGAGAGACAATATCCTCCCTTCACCGATATGAAATAGGCAGATGGGGATGACCATTATCTTTATCGCAAGTTCTGAGAGAGCCATACCCATTCTCGCCAAGAACACCTTTCTCTCATACACTGTGAATGCCTAGTCCAAAGATTAGGGTTTGAGTAAGAGGGATTGAGAAGGCGAATTGAGTGAGACAGAGTAAGAGGGAAAGGATAAAAAGTGTATGGGAAGGGATCGTTGTTGTGAGAGGGAAAAGGGATTGAGAGGGAGAAGGAAAGGGGATGAGCGTGAGCGGGAGATGAAAAAAATATGAGAAGGAAAAGGAAACTAGTGAAAGGGAAAAAAGTCTAAATTGTTTTTGTCTCATTAAAGACACTTATAAAACCATGGCTTAATACATAAGATATTTAA
Organism: Clitoria ternatea; assembly: GCA_037962975.1. NCBI lineage: Eukaryota > Viridiplantae > Streptophyta > Magnoliopsida > Fabales > Fabaceae > Clitoria > Clitoria ternatea. Next base: position 56,847,990 of record CM075671.1, read on the forward strand.
GAACAGGCCGCAGTTTCTTACATTTTAAAATTTTCATAGTTTTTAAACTATGGCCTTTTAGGAGTTGCACTGACAAAACCATGGTCTTTTCACAATAGATTACGGTTTCAAAAGGCAGTACAAACCACGGTTTTAGACCACGATTGGAAAACTATGGTCTTTATATGATAAGGCCATGGTTTTTTAAGTATGGATATGTAAGTGTGGTTTAATCTTTAAAATGTTGTAGTGGCAGTGTCCACAGTTTAGGAAATGCGATCTTTTATGGAATAAGCTACGTTTTCTTCTATGGCAGTGCCTATGGTTTAGGAAGTGTGGTCTTTTATGGAATACGCCATGACAAAACCGTGGCCTTTTATATAAACACAAGGCAATAGTCTGTAAACCGTGGCCTATTACACAAAATGCTGCACTTTTATGTCAAGTTTTTTAAAGTTAGAAATGTAAAGTATCAATAGTCACAAGGGTATAAAAGTGTGGCCTTTGGGCCATTTAGGCTACATTTTTTCAACCGTGGGTTAGATTGGTGTGGCCTAAACTATAAAATGTTATAGTAGCCCAGTCATCAGCACTGATGAAATTAACAAGCAATCAAGATAATTGGCCTTAAGGACCTAACACACAAAATGAGGGTTGTTACATTACTTTTATGTTTTCCTTTGTTGCATAAAAAGTGTTAATTTTTTTTAAAAAAAATATATCATGTTAGTAGTTTAAACAGTAGATATACATACTATTTTTAGTGAAAGTATATAATAAATATATAATATTTAATAATATATTCAATTTGAGAAATCTTTACATTTCATGAAGTGATTAATGAAATTTTTACATAACTAGAAGAATATAATTTTTTTTATGGATTAACCATTGTTGGATAGGTTTCACAAATAGAATTTACTTGATTAAAATTAATTAAATATAAATATTTTGGAATACAAATTACTTATTTATTTTCAATTAAATTGTTGTTCTATATTGATATAGAAGCTATTGCAATTATTAATTAGCTCTAACCACTAGTGGAAAAAAGACTTTTTACACCAGAGGTTTTACACCGGTTGTAGTTAGACCGGTGTAAAAAATAAGGCGGTGGCAGTTTTGTGAATAATAAAAAACTTTACACCGGTCTTAGATTTGGACTGGTGAGAAATAATTATGTTTGTACCGGTCTACATATTGAACCGGTGAGAAATATAAGTTTATACCGGTCTATTAGTTGAACCGGTGAGAAATGAGCAACCTTAATACCGGTCAACATTTGGGACTGGTGAGAAATCTTTCCCTATCGAGTTTTGGAGCCCTCTCACGCGAAGCTCTCTCTCTCTCTCTCTCAAAAATCACTCTCGAAAGCCCTAGCCCTCACCAAGCCCTCCCCCCTCGAAGTCGTACGCCTCTCGAAGGTAGCCCTTCGTGTGTTTGCATTTGCGAAGCCCTCCATACGAATTCGCCTTACATCTCCCCTTCTGTTGGTGACGGTTTTGGTCGGTTCTCCACCATGGGCTTCGGTTCCTTTTATATTTGGTGAATCCAGGATTCTTATTCGATGCGATTCTGAGCTTATACATTATTTCAGAAATAACCCTACGAAGTAGAAATAAAGGGGTCTGTGTCTAAGAATGAAGGATACGTTACTACATACTTGAAGAAGAAAAGGGTTTACGCAAACGAAGAAGGTTTTTTCGGAAGAATTCCAACACAACAAGATCAATTCCCTTCTCAAACCGACATTGCCAATCACCTCCTTGTTTTCTCTCAGTATGTTTCTATTTCCTCTTTTGTTGAATCCTGAAACTCCTAAAGTTCACCGTATTTCACATTTTCCTGGATTCGAAACCCTATGCTTTGCAGATTGGAGAACGGTCCTGCTAGGTTTCATGATGGATATAGCAGATTAAGATCCTGGACTCATTCTTCACTAGATTTGTACAAGGTAATGTGCCTTTTCTTTAATTGCTCGCTTCAAATTTGAAATTCATTTATCGGATTGTCACTTGCTTGTAGCATGAGTTATTTCGTGTGCTTTATCCGGTGTTTATCCATTGTTTTATAGACCTTGTGGCAAAAGGACATATTAAAGCACCAATTATGAAAACCATTGCAACTATGCAACGCATAAGCAAATTCTAACCCATGTTAATATTTCAGTCTGTATTCTGCAGGTCGTCCCCGCTCTGGTATCACTTGTATCTTTCTGCTCTGAGCTTTGTTCTAAGAGGATATGAAATTATGAAGGAAGTTTTATGTTACGAGATTGTGATTGTGGAAGTACATTTATATAGAAATAGGGGGAAATGTTTTCTTATGTTTGAATTGTCTAATATGTGTCGCTTGAATATGTTTCAAGTTTGAATTTTTCACTCTGAAATTTTGTTAGCTTATAGTTACGTGCTGCACTATGATACTGAGAAAGCTCTGGTTGTTCTTGGAAGCAGTCGCTGTGATTGTGATTACCGACATATGATTTGAATTTGAGAAGGACAACTAAAAAATATGCATAATAAACATTATTTATCAATACAGAACAATTCAATTGATAAATAATTAGATTTTTTCACAGACTTGAAAGAAGTAGTCTTAATCATTAGTTGAAAAATAGTCTTAATTTTACCGATTAGAAACAGTAAAGTATAATAGACTCGCGGTTGCATCTTTGAATTGAAGTGTAGAAAATTTAAATCCATAGTATATGTATGTGCTATCGAAATATGGGTTACTACTATTTTTGTGTTTCTGTTTATGTGATTGTTGATTTGTGGTTGTTATTCTTAGCTTAAAACTTTTTCAATACCTTCCATGAAGACCATGAAATGATGCACTTGCGTGACCTTCAAAAGTTGGAAGGAGTTCTTTCTCTTGCTCATCTGAAGGTTGGTTGTTGTGTGAAATGTTGGATCACTCTTTGGTTTCTTCAAGTTTTTCTCCTAATTTATTCCCTGGATTGTTCCTACAATTTACGTTCTTGCTCAGGAAATGGAATTCACTCATTCACTCAGGAAGTGCAAATTCAGCATAAAAATATGCCAAGTAGTTCCCAGTCTCTTGAGTTGTAAATGCAAAATTACCATGTGTCGTGTTATCTTGGTGATGAAGAAGAATCGGGAAAGAGACTCTCACAGGTAATTGCAATAACTACTGATAAATATCTGATATAGCAACACAATTATTCTTAAAATACATAAGATACATATCTACTAGATATATATAAAATTCATAAAGAGGACATGTTTCATTTTTAATTGTTGAGAGATAATGTTTCTGTTTTTCACTTATAGATGCTTCAATGCATCTAGCTACATTAGATTTTTGTAACCCTTAAAAAACTTGAATACTCCATAAAGAAGTATCAGTCAAATATGTGATTTAAATTAAGACATTTAATAATACAAGTCAGGTATGAATCTGACAAGTTTTTGTCATACTTTAAGCCGTGTATAATACCATTCGAAGGGGGTGTTGCATCTGGATTCAAAAAGCCTGATGAAGAAGAGTTTGAAACACGTTTGTATGTATGTAAAGGAAAATGAGTTACCGGAATAAAACAAGCATAGTATTCTCAATTCACGAGCTTCGTTAATTTAGTGAATTCACTGACTAAAAATGTGATATAATGTTTTCCCTGTGCAGGTCCCTTTTGCACGGTCTTCTCTGAATCATGATAATGTATTCATCCTAGACACTCAGAATAAGATTTATCAATTCAATGGTGCAAACTCCAATATTCAGGAAAAAACCAAAGCTCTGGAAGTTATTCAATTGTTGAAGGAAAAGTATCTTGAAGGAAAAGTATACCCAATGAATGAATAGTGATTATTTTTTATGTTTCTAAATAGTATTATTTAGCTGTTTGATTAAATTGTAGGGACTCAATGGGTGCTGAATTTGAAGCAATTGAGTCAAGGATAATATCTCTGCTCCCCCAGCTTCAATCTGAGTGTGGTATCCTACAACGAATGGTATACAAGAACAAAAACCAGCATCGGCGCTGTTCTTATTTCCAGCATCTTTTGAAGGTACACAGTACACTACATCATGCATGATAGTTTCTTCATAGTCAGTGTTTAATGATATGAAATTGCTTAGTGTTTGAAAATTTCATTAGAGCTACTTTTTTCCTTTGTAATATACAAATTTAACAGTAATCATTTTGGGGTGGCAACTGGCAAGTTGAATGGAATATGTGTATTTACATTTGAGTTTCATGTATGGCAAGTTAAAACATTTAAAACATTTATATCAGGTTTACTGAATAGAAGCACTGAAATCACATCTTTTCCTGCAATATAGTACATCCTAATTTGATGTTAACACTGTACAGGTTGCTGCAGTGGCTGTACTATGTGTACAAGCAGAACCAAGTTATAGGCCACTAATAACAGATGTGTTGCACTCTCATCCCTTTGGTACCTGTTGAGTTTAGAGGGTCTCTGAGAGTTACAGAACCAATCATCTCAAGGAACTCTCACTGACATTAGAAAATTCTGTTTTCAACTTTGGTATTTATTTGTGCACCTTCTTAACATTTTATTATTGATGTTGTAAATAGTAATATCTAGTTGTTACCATCCTTTTCCCGATGTGCTTTTGCACATTATCTTTTTATGTATCAAGTGATTATTTTCGGCTATTCAGCAAGAATGCTACAGCCAATATATAAATCATTAATCTCAATCAAAGAAAGTACTCATTTCAACTCTTTTTTAATGATTATTTTTAATTGATAATGTACATTTTTTCTTACAATATATTAGATGGACAACCAATAAAAATGCAGGTTTCTTGTAAAGCATCACTTGCATGTTCTACTCTTTACTCGTGATTTGTAGATTATATGATAATAATTTATTTCTTAGTTGACAGTTAGTTAGGTGGTATAAGGAAAATATTTAATTTCATTTCCTGAGTGCATGGGGTAAATATAACAAATTAAAATGTTACTACCTCCGGTTCCAAATATAAGCAAATATACCTAACTTCACACATATTAAGAATAGTAGTTGGAGGTAGTTATTTACATTAATGTTACCACATATTTGATTTAATTTTCTAAAATACCCTTAGTATCATTTATTACATAAAGAATTAGTTGCCTTGGAAATATATATGATGAGGACATATTTGGTAAACAAGCATTTAATAACATTGGAAAAGTCTAATTTTGCTTATATTAAGGGACCAAAAAATTCCACTAAAATTTGCTTATATTTGGAACCGGAGGTAGTACTATCTTTCGGAAATTAACAAAAATTGAAAGTAGAAAGGGAAAAAAACCTTTTTACACCGGTTGTAGTATCCAACCGGTGTTAAAAATCTTCTTTTTTTTGTACCGGGCGTTTTCAACAGGACCGGTGTAAATATTATTTTTCTGTACCGGGTGTTTGAAATAGGACCGGTGTAAAATATATTATTTATACCGGTTGTTAACAATATGACCGGTGTAAATATTATATTTTACACCAGTCATTATCTAAAGGCCCGGTGTAAAATCTATTTTTCTCACCGGTCCTAAAACCGGTGTAAAAAGTCTCTATTTTTCTCACCGGCTTCATCCACACCGGTCATAGAACCGGTGTAAAAGGACAAAAAGGACCGGTGTAAAAAGCCTTTTTTCCACTAGTGAACTATAATATTTTAGCATATTATAATTTTAAAATAATTAATATAAAATTACAATATACTAAAAGAGTAATAAACCATTGTTAAAATTCCTACCTACTATGCTTAATTTGATTATCAATTCTAAAAAATATTTGCATTTAGTGAAGTAATATAATAATTAACTTTTAGAATAATTAGGATAAGATAATGTTAGATATAGGATACAAATTATAAGATGAAATATATAACATATTTATTTAAAAATATATAAAAAATAAATGGATAACAAAGTACTAGATAAAATTATAAGTTATTTTAATCAAAAATTATGTTTTTGTCTAATGAATTTATATGATAATTAACATTTAAGTATACTCATGATAAAATTGAAATAAATGAATCATTGTAAACTCAACGTTTAAATCTAGATTATTTATTAATATATTATTAATTATTTTAATTGTTCTTTTTATAAGAATATTAAAACTTATAATATTAAAAGTATAGTTAACAAATACTTTGTTATATGTGCATGATTCTATAAAATAGATGTTGGTTTCAACAAATATTAGTTTCCTTCTATATTGATTATTTTTTGAATTAAACAAAAAATATTAAATTATTATATTAAAATTAAAATGAAAAGTTGTATATGAAAAATTTAAAACCAAAATGGTATATCTCTTTGTTTAGACTTAGAGAGACAAAAATACAATGTTTTCCAAGAGAATAAATCTTCAATCGATTTCTTCTTTTTCTTTATAATTTATTCATAATCAATTCCTATGTAAGTTACTTATGAATTGATGTTGTATCATTATTAGTCATATTTTATTGATTATTTAAAATTTATCTTGACTCATCAATATCAACGTATTATCATTATTAATATTATTATCATTATTATTTTAACATTTCAATCATTATCAACATTATATATATATATATATATTCTAATTTTATTACCTTAAAATTAATATATTGTTTTATATTTAAATTAAAATATACCAGAATGTATTTCTCTTTAGCATTTGTTTATTTTTAGATATAGTTAACTGTTTTATATATTTTTCTTTTTGAAAGAATGAGGGATAAATAACCCCAAAAAATTAACTACAAAATTCTAAGGAAAACAATCCCATAAGCATCCTCTAACAAAAAATAAACATGACCCTCAATCAAGATTTTTAAAATACTTCTTTTGATATTTTTGGATAAATTTCTTTAGATATTTAATTCAACAATAGTTATTAAAAAATATTTTTAACAATATTGAACTAGTCTGAACCGGCGTCTATGATTCGGTGTGGGAACCAGCCATAAGAGTTTGTGATTTAAGTGTTTGTACATCGGTACAGTGGATATCCGGTATTATAATCTAACCTCTCAGTGGGAGAGACCGGTCTCGTTGTCCTGAAGATCCTTCTCACCAGACTTTCGCGTTTGTGGGGGCGAAAGGTGGCGTAACCTGTGAAGATTCTCTGACGCTCAAGTTAGTGAAGATACTAAGAACACAAAGGACTTGAATATTGCTATAATAAATTAAGAGCAACAACCAAGTAACCTTGCATGTGTATGGGAATATGCTATTTATAGTTGAACATGGAAAATGAATCGTTGGATGCAAGTGCGCCAGGAGGCTCTGAAGCCGTGTGTAGCGTATCAATTAGAGTAGTTCGATGCTCGGTGTACGATTGAGAGTAGTTCAACAATCAGTGTACGATTCTGACACAGGAATGGGGAAGATCCACCTTTTTCCGTATATCGCTCCTATAGCTGTACTTTGCACCTTTCGACGGGTGATAGAGACATCTTCTGTTGTGCAGGGTATCAATTGTGATAAGTAGTGAAACCACTTATCCTGTCATAGCATTAGGTAAACGGTTATATGTAACGGAAGAATGAGAACGGATAACCAGTGAAGGAAGAGTTCCTAGCACGATATTTTTACAGTCCAGATGTTGACCTGTGATACCGGTTGACCTTCCAAAATAGTTAAGATGATGTCTTATTCTAGAGGCCGGTATCTAGACCGGATCATCTGTCCCCTAGCTTGTGTGAGGGACTGTTAAGTTGCTCATATAAGCTATGTTATCTGCAAGAGGTCTGGATATCTGCGTTACATATAAGAGTTCTTGTTAAAATACGTACAAGTTTCGTGCCGATATTCCACCTGTTGGGCCATTCTACGAGCGAAGAAACCGCTCTTATAACGTTCCTACAATGGATTTGGACAAAGATTTGTAATGAGGGGAATCCCAAGAGTTTTTGGAACTCGTAACTCTTGGTATTCGAGTGACTGCTGGAGTGTATTAATGCTTCTGAATGATTGGACAATAAATGCTTTTTAACACGTGAGTCATTATTACTCTGAATGTATAAACATCGCTGGGCTATCATGGGCCTAAAATTTGGATTTTTGGCCCATTTCGAAGGATACTTTTTCACGAATCATCGCCGTTTTCGCATGCTTGGTCTTGAAACGACTATGTCGTTTGGCTTGGTGACGTTACGTTTTGCTTCAAATGACGCGTCCTCTGGCTGACGGTTGGACACCCTCATTACCTATAAAAGGGAAAGTTAACAATTTTCAGAAATCACATTTGCCTTCAACCTTAGTGAGACTCTACAGAAATTTCGGAAGAGATCGTTGCTGCTATTTTCGTGAAGTTCTTTCCCTCTTTTAACCTTAACATCCTTTTAGGTAACCTCTTTTCCCTTCTTTTAACTTCTTTACCTTCATTTCTCTTAAACTTTCAACCATGCGCCCTAGGTAGAGCCGCGCTGGTCCTCGAATAGGAGGGGAAGTATCCCTTACAGGCCCTCCGATTATCATGGTGGAAGGATTTCTATGGGTCCTTTCGGGATGAGGCCTCGTGGTTCAGGGAGAGGTGAGGCCTCTTCGTCGAGGCGGCCAATGGTTAGGCCCGACCCTGAACCCTCCTCTTGTTCTGGAGCCACCGGTTCCCTAGGAAGCTCGTCGGGTTCAGAATGGTTCCTTGCTGGCGACGTTGTTTTTTTATCACTGCACAGACGCTTTTACTCACGCTGCAGTCGAAATGGAAATTGAAGGGCATGGCATAGTTTCAGTTCTACGCACTCAAGAGGGGTGTGTAACTGTTGTAGTATACCGGCTAGATTGGGAAGCCATCGACAGGACTCATCCCTACTGCTGGGTAGATGAGGAGTTCAAGGAGATTCCCTCTCGACATACTCGTGAAGATGGTGGACCGGTGTCCCTATGCTTCAGAGTCTTTGCTGAGGAAGAACAGCGTGGGAGGTTCTTGGTCTTTGCACCCTGGCCTATGGAACGGATCTGCCACATAGTACTAGACAAGTATTCTGTGTATATGTATGACTACGTCTTTTAGTACCTCGGAGTGCGCTTCCCAATGACCGATTTCCAAATGGGAGTTTTAAGGTTCCTGGAGTGTGCCCCCTCTCAATTGTATCCCAACAGATGGAGTATTGTCCGCTCTCTCAAAGTCCTGGGTGCACATTTCAACTTTAAACCCACCGTGGGCATGTTATTCTACTACTGCCAGGTGGTCCGCCGTGCTAATAAGAAGGGCGGTCTAGGCTTCATAAGTCTCCGCTGTGACGCGAAGGTCATCAGCTTCAAGTCCTTCACGGAATCAACAAAGATTGATGGGTAATCTTTTAAACAGTACTACACGAGGATTTGTGTAAAGCTGAATAAGTCGGTCTCCTGGCTCAGCGAGGACGGTATCCCCAAATTCCCCTTGAGCTGAACTCATGAGCACTTCTTGCTCGCCAGTCGGGCTTATTTTACAGATGAGAGTGAACTTTCCTCTTATTCGATCGAAGTCTTGGGCGCTCTGCGGGTATTCACCGCTGCTCATAAGGAGTTCTCGAGCAAGCGTCTTCTAGGGTCCACTTCCAACAGAGATGCATATCTAAGTAATTACCTTAACTTTTATATATGTATATGGTAATCCGATGTCTTTCTACAACTTATGTTTTTCTCTTTACTTTTGTAGATTGGATAGAAAGGAACAGCTCGGAGATGCTTGCCCTAAAGTCTTTGCTAGGAGATGACGGTTCCTCCTCTGAAGGCGAGGAGAACAACGTCCAGCCTAAGAGGAACGCTGTCAAGGCGAAAGTTGATTTCAGCCTATTAACCTCCAAGGTGGGTGATGATGTCCCTCTCTTGGATTCTCAGGCCGATGAGGAGGAGGCCTCTCAAGAGGAGCCACAAGAGGGGAAGAAGAAGAAAAGGATTAGGCTTATTAAAGCCTCCGAGAAGAAGACCTCCACCGCTATGCCAGAAAAAAGGCAAAAAATTATTCATGATACCGGCGTGGGGAAGGATAAGCGTCTTTTGGGGTGACCCCTCAACCTTCTGACCGTTCTACTCCTCCGTCATTTCAAAGGGTGAGGATAGATCCACCCAACTACTCTTTCCTCTCTCCCTACTTGGTGTATGAGGGGCCCTCTCCTGCCGCTCTTCCTCCTCCACTCTACAAACTTCGCCATACTTTAGAGGTAGATGAAATAAAAGAAGCCATTGCAGCTGGCAAGTGGCAATTGGCTAAGTTGACCGGTCTCTTGAATTCCCTCAGCCGCATTATCGACAGTGTGAAGGAAGCAGATAAAATAGCTTCCAAGCTTGAGCATCTAAATATCTCTGCTGCGAAGGACAGGGCTTACCTGTAGATGGTAGAGGAGAAGCTGAAGCAGGTTCAAGAACTGGAGCTAGAGCGAACGGCTGAAGCAGTCTCCCTGAGGAATTCAGTCAAATCTCTTGAAGGGAAGATTTCTAAACTTCAAGAGGATCTCAGGGTGGAAAAGCAAAAAAGCTCCCAGCTTTCTGACGACTTGAAAACATCGGAGGCCGACAAACTCAAGAGTTAAGAGGACTTTGCTACCAGGGAGAGGGAACTGCTCCAGCAACTTGAAGAGTTCAAGGCGGGGAGTGCTACAGCCGGGTCCTTGGAGAAGGAAAACACTAAACTGAAAAAGGACCTGGCTAAGGCAAAGGCCAGGGGGACTAAGGTTGTAGAGGTTTGTACCGCTGTGGCTTATGAGTCTTTTGGTCTTGCCGTCCGCCAAGTTTTCCATCATAACCCCGGCATGAAATTTAATTTATATCATATGAGTCTTTTCTATGAATTTCACGAAGGAAAATTAGTTGCTATGGTGAATGGCCGGCATGAGAAACCGCCTTCTTCTCTATACGAGACGCCCCTTTTCCCAAAGGTCAGAGCATGGGTCCTTCTGAAGCCATTCCGGATTAAGAGGATCAGCAGAAAGAGCAAGCCCAAGAAGGGGAAACCAGAGCGGAGAAGACCCAGTGTAGTAAAGAGGACGACGGAGGTAAAAAGGCTCCCACAACGGAAGATCCAAAGCCTTCCTCCTAGTCTTGTATTTATTTCTTATTTCTACTGCTGTGTTCTGGGATCAGCTCCAGTTTTATTTCAACTTGTACAAAATTTCCATTGAATGAATGAAATTTTCCTTGAATTTTATCTTTAACATTTGCGAGAAATGTACTGCTATAACATAACTTAGGCATATATGTTATGCTTTTACCTTCAAAGCATTCGCTAGACCGTTCTGTATAATTAGCTTGAGGTCGGGTTGCAATAAGTACCTGGGAGAAAATAATTAGATCGAGCTTGAAATAGACAAGTTATAGAACAGAGAATCATTCATACGAATATCGTCCCCAAGTATGAGTATATTGGGAGGTAAATATCTGTTATAAGGTGCTACCCTTAACTCCTTTGTGGATGAAAAATTCCATCCGATCTCTATAATGCAATATCACAGAACGGATGAGAAGAATTAGTATATATTAATCCTATTGGAGGAAGAACATCATTCAACATAAGAGTAACATTCTGTGCTTAGGAATCTGTAAGAAAAGTACTCCAACCATAGGACTGATGGTTTGGCCATCAACCCGCAGTAAGGGTTACCTCATTAATTCACAGAATAGGTGATTAAAATCATCCGTCCTGGGAATATGTACCTTAATCTGCAAGAAAATACCTCAACCATAAGGATAATGATTGGGTCTTCCATCATAAGGATGATGATGGGAATTGTCCATGCCAGGAGTTACATCGTCAATTCACAGAATAGGTGATTGAGATCATCTGTCCTGGGGAAATTACCTTAGTCATAAGGATGATGATTGAGTCTTCACCAATGTTCGGCCAAACCTACTAGTCGTACTCAGAGTTCGGTTTATTCCTACAATCCGAGCCTTCGAATGAGGTTTAGTACAACCTTGAAAAAGGTTTGATCCTACAACCCATTTCCTGAGGTTCGGTTCAATCCTACAACTCAGGTCTTCAAAGGCATTCGGCCAAACCTACTAACCGTACTCGGAGTTCGGTTTAATCCTACAACCTGAGCCTTTGAATAGAGTTTGATACAACCTTGAAAAAGGTTTGATCCTAAACCCATTTCCTGAGGTTCGGTTCAATCCTATAACTCAGGTCTTCAACGGCGTTCGGCCAAACCTACTAACCGTACTCGGAGTTCGGTTTAATCCTACAATCTGAGCCTTCAAGTAGGGTTCGGTACAACCTTGAAAAAGGCTTGATCCTACAACCCATTTTTCCACTCGAGGAGTTACATCGCCAATCACAGAATAAGTGATTGGGATCATCCGTCCTGAGGGTCTTCATATACAGTGGCGTAAAGCTATAAATCATGACATAGAAAGAGAGTGAAGACATCATGTTCATGAATTGCATTCTCATTAAATTGAATAAGGATTACAAAGAGAGCGTAGTTGGGGTCATGCCTCATTAAAACCTTCTTGAGAAAAACCCATTGGGAAAAAACTCAAGTAAGGAAAAAGAGTACATGTCATCTTACCAACTAGCTGTAATAAATACGCAAATTTTGAGTGTTCCACTTGTTGCGGATCAGTGTGCCATCGAGTTCTTCTAAACGGTATGATCCTTTGCTAATCACCTCGGATACTCTGTAGGGGCCTTCCCACGTTGGTGCCAACTTTCCTTGGTGAGCGAACTTATTTCCCATACTCGCCTTCCTCAAAACGAGCTCTCTTGTGTTGAATGCTCTGTGTTGAATGCGCTTGTTGTATCGGAGGGTGGCCTTCACTTTTATCACCTGATCCCTGACAAACGCCTCTTCTCTTAACTCCTGGAGAACATCTAGCTCTGATGCCAAATTGGAACTATTATTCTCCTCAGAAAAGTATTCCACCCTTGTCGATTTGGTCTGGAGCTCCATTGGAATCATCGCCTCGATCCCGTCAGTAAGACGATATGGAGACTCATTAGTAGAAGAATGGGGTGTAGTACAGTATGCCCACAAAATGTGACACAACTGATCAGTCCATCCACCCTTTGCTTCGCCAAGACGCTTCTTAAGTCCCTTCAGCACTTCTCTATTGGCTACCTCCGCTTGTCCATTCATCTGAGGGTGTTCAACAGATGAGAAGATTTGGACTATCCCTAGTCCTTCAAACAACTCTGTGAACTTCTTGTCAGTAAACTGAGTGTCATTATCTGTGACAATCCGTCCTGGCACTCCGAACCGTGCTATAATGTTCTCGTACACGAAGCGTCGTGTCCGAGCTGACGTTATTGCACTACAGGCTCTGCTTCGATCTACTTGGTACAGTAATCCATCCTAACTATCAGATACTTGATTCCACCAGGAGCTGTTGGGAATGGACTGAGGATGTCGAGGCCCCATTGATTAAAAGGTCATGGCACGGCTGATGAAGAAAGTTCTTGGGCCGGTGTGTAATGAAGATTGGCAAATCTCTGACACGGTTCACACTTCTTTACAAACTCGATGGAGTCTTTCTTCATCGTGGGCCACCAGAAGCCCACTCGGAGAACCTTCCTCATCAAACTTCTTCCTCCGACGTGGTGTCCATATTGTCCCCCATACACTTCTTCCAACACACCTTGTACCTCGTTCTCATTCAAACACCTGAGATATGGCACAGAGAATCCTATCCGTATGAGTATGCCATCCATCATTGTAAAATAAGGTAGCTCCCTTTTCAGTTTCTTTCTCTCAAGGTCATCGGGCAGCTGTCCCTCCATGAAGTATCGAATATAGGGAACCACCCACGAATTCTCATCAAAGGCTCGATATGATATTGCATTCAACGACGGTGCTAAAGGTATACTGGGCAATGATAAATTGCTCTGCACCACTGTAGTTGTACTGCCAGGCTGCTTCATGCTCACGAGCCTCGAGAGAATATCTGCCCTAGTGTTTTCTTCTCTCGGCACATGCTTAAACTCCAACACAGAGAATCTTCCCTTCAACTCATTCACACAATTCAAATATAGCTGAAGCTGAGGCTCACGGACTTGGTACTCACCTTGAATCTGTGATATCACCAGCTATGAATCGCTGCATAAGGTTACTTCTGTTGCTCCAATATCGATCGCTGCTCAGAGTTCGGCAAGACATGCTTTATATTCGGCCTGGTTGTTGGAGGTTTTGAAATTGAATTGAAGAGAAATCTCCAAGTGCACACCATCATCACTCTCAACGAAGATGCCAGCTCCACATCCTTTATTATTCGATGACCCATCTACATAAATGGTCCAGTGAGCACGAGGTGTGGCTGGATCTGCCCCTATCATCTCTACGACAAAATCAGTTAGGACTTGGGCTTTGATAGCTCCTCATGGTTCATAGGAAACTTCAAATTCAGAAAGTTCGATAGACTACTTAATCATCCTCCCCTCGAGGTTCGGCTTGCTTAGAATGGAACGGAGTGGCAAATCCTTTCTCATCAATATTGGGTGCGCATGGAAGTACGACCTCAACCGTTGTAAAGCCTAAACAACTGCAAGAGCGGCCTTCTCAATCTTCTGATATCGGCCTTTTGCTCCTTGCAGCATCTTGCTGGTGAAATATACTGGCCTCTGCCCCTCTGGGGATTCCTTGACCAACACTACTCCCACAGCTTCATCCAAAATAGCCAAATACAAAATAAGGGTCTCATCGGGGTCTGGTTTTACCAAGATCGGGGGACTCGACAATACCTCCTTGAGCTCCTAGAATGCCTGCTCTTGTTCCTGTCCCCACTCAAACTTCTTGGACTTATTTAACACCTTGTACAGGAGGAAGGATCTATGCGCCATCTTCGGCATGAACTGAGCCAAAGCTGCCACCTTTCCGTTTAGAGATTGCACCTCCCTCAAGTTCTTCGAACTCTACATGCCCAGTATTGCTTAGCACTTTCCTGGATTAGCCTCAATACCACGCTGAGTTAACATGAAACCCAGAAACTTCCCAGTTGGGACAGCAAAAGTACACTTTAATGGGTTCAGCCTCATGTTGTATTGCCTCAAGCGTGTGAATACTTGGCGCAAGTCTTCAATATGATCACCCCCAGCTGGGGTCCTGGCAATGATGTCATCAATGTACACCTCCACCAGCTTGGTGTGCATGCCTTCGAACACTTTGTTAATCATACGCTGGCAAGTGGTCCCAGCGTTCTTCAAACCAAAAGGCATGATAGTGTAACAAAAGACATCGCGGTCATTGACGAAAGTCGTCTTCTCCTGATCCTCCTCCCACATCGGAATCTGGTTGTACCCCGAATATGCATCCATGAAACTTAAATACTGATAACCAGAGGAGTCATCCACCATGCGGTCAATATTTAGGAGAGGATATGGGTCATTCAGGTAGTAACTGTTGAGGTCCACGTAATCAGTACATATTCTTCACTTACCTTTAGCCTTCTACACCAAGAGGAATAGCGGATTTCTCTGATAAATCTGACCTTCAATAGTTCCTCTATCTGCTCACAAGCTGCCTTCTGCTTCTCTAGCCCCAATCTTCTCTTCTTTTGGGCGACCGGCCTTATTTCTGGATAAATGGATAGTTTGTGGCAGCAGAAATTAGGATCTATCCCAGGCATGTCTGAAGCAGTCCATGTAAAAAGGTCTTTGAATTCCTGGAGGAGTGCTAGCAGACGCTGCTCCATAATCGACTCCAACTTATCATTGATGTGAGTGACCTTTTCTGGGGAATCTCCTAAGACGATGTCCCTGGAACCTCCATCCGACATGGGCTTTGAGGGGTTGAGCGAATCAATCTTCAACTCTACTCTAGGATCGAGATTGATCAAACTGACAGACCCAGCCACTGTTCCTCCATCGTTCAACTTCCTCTTCTTGTTAAATGTCTCCAGCTTCACCATATTCAGGCTTAGGTTATAACAATACTTGGCCATCTCTTGATCACCTCGGAGGGAGGATACATCATTGTCTTTATCAATGACCTTGATAAGGAGATGTGGAGTGGATACAATTGCTTCAATGGCATTCAGCGTAGGACGGCCTATAATCCCATTGTAGGGCAACTCCACATCACTCACCAAAATCCTGGATTTCACCATTCTTGCTCCAGGCTTGCCTTCAAAAGACACTAGGGTGTCAAGGTACCTCTTGGTGGGTTACTTTGCTCTGTTGAAGGCTGTTAGTTCCTGTGTGTAAGGCTGTAAGTCTAAGTCATTAAAACCCATTCTTTTAAAGCAATTGTAAAAAATAACATCACAGGAACTTCCCTGGTCAACGAGAATTCTCTTTACGTCTTTGTTGGCTATTATAACGATAATAACCACTGCGTCATCACCTCCTGGGATGGTTGGGCCAAAGTCATCGTCTATAAATGACACCACTGGTGCTGCCACGCCGTCTCTAAAAGGGCGGTTATCCCTAGGCTTCCCTTATACAGATAGAATCATTCTATGATGATTCTTGCGAGTTGTGATCGATGCTCCTCCCCCAGCAAACCCTCCAGTGATCATATTAATTACCTCGTGCCGGCCTTGCCTCTGCTGCTGGGGTATACCGTCCTGCTGAGCACCCTCACTGATAACGACTCCTTTTTGTTTCTCAGTGGCTGAGAACCTCCTGACCGGATTACGACTATTGTCGTCCTCATCGTCGTGATCTCTTCCCCTCTTCTCAATCTGGTCCAATTCATCCAAGGATTTCTCCTTGAATAGGTATTGTTTCAACTTTCCCTCCCTGATGAGGGTCTCCACAGCGTTCTTCAAATCCTTACATTCATCTATGGTGTGGCCCACCTACTCGTGAAAACCGCAATACTTTCATGGATTTCCAGGCTATTTCATTGGAGCAGGCTTCCTTATCCCATACACACTGAGCATGGGCCATCCAACCTCCCTCAAAATCTGGGAATGCCTGGAGTTCAGCGGGGCATAGTTGGTGAAAGAGGCTACACGCCTGTCCTGTTGCTGAGGTTGAGGGCTTCTAAAATCATCTTTTTGAACATGCCTCTCTGGTCTCATCCTTTCCTTATCTCTCCGTGGCTTAGAGGGAGGCACTGGTGATTTGAGCCTAGTCGTTGTGGCTTCCAAATGCATCTCTATGCCTACATACTTTGAGGCCTTCCTCCGGAATTCCTCAAACTTTGTCGGAGGGATCTTTGCTAGAGACAAGGCAAAGGCTGATCCAGGCTGTAGAGCCTCGACAACAATATGGAGCTGAATAGCCTCTGTAAGATTAGGCACCATAGCTACTTCCTTGTAGAACCTCTTCAGGAACTCTTTAAGAGTTTCACTCTTCCCTTGCCTGATTTGGGCCAAGGTATGAGAACTCCTGGGGATGTCTCTTGAAATAACAAAATGACTCTCAAACGTGTAACGTCCTCAGTTACACCTTAATAAATACTAGAAAAATTCATAATTTTTTTTACTAAAGATATGATTGTTAAAAAGAAACTATCAGAATAAATTACATACATCATTTCTGAAATACCTCATAAACATTATTAAAACTTTGTAAAGTAATTTTACATTCATCCGAAGAAAATAAATATTAAACATTATAAGAAAGAGAGGAAACTCCATGGCCCAGAAGCAGTTACTTAATAACATTATTTATTCATTGGACCACGGTATTCATACCGAGCTCCCTTTCTAGAACGTGTTATATTCACTGCCGAGATTCTTTGAACCTTCCCTCTGAACCATCAATTTTAAAATATATGAAACAAAAACACAGAGAAAAGAGTGAGAAACAGAATATAATATTCTCGAATAAGACATAAGCAACAAAGGGTTTTCACAAACCAATACATAATAATATCAGTCACAATCACATACACAATCAATTATGAATGCATGAATGTTATGCAATATCTTCATCATAACTTACCTATATATGTGGGCCCTTAAATTTTAATTTGCACTGGGCCAACCAGAGTTTACACTGTTCCATAAGTCCGGATAATAATAATATAGACAGCTCAACTGGCATGGAAACACTTAGAGACTAGTCAGATTGAGAAAGTTTTTATTGTAAAAGTACCCGACACTAGGGAGCTACCCCAGGTCCCCTGAAGCACCCTTTCACACCCTCTCGTCCCAAGGCTCGTAATTAAGCCTCCTCTAATGTATCATCGGTTTCTATAATCCATCCCCAGACAATATCATTTTGTTTCACTTTAATGATTTATGATGCATGAACTACTCGCGTATTTAATTGGTTAAGGCTTTTAGAAACTCAATTATTAAATACCTTAAAGGTTTACAACATCATTTCAATAAACTGTACATTTTCTCAATTCTCTGAATTTCTGTCCCACAGAAATAAATTTGGTACAGTTTTCGAATCTCATTGAAATTGAGTTTCTAAGCCTTAAATATCTCAAAACTTTCTCATATAAAACTTTACATAATCTTTCTCAAATTGAATCTTAACAAGATCAAATTCTTAATTATTTTCAAATACCTTTAGTTATTAAGTTGGAAAAATAAAATAATTTTCTTTTGAAAATTTTATTTTATTAAAAGAGAATAATCTTTAAATCATTAACCAAAAATACTTAAAATTATAAAAAAAATTAATTCAAGATTTAATTATCTCAATTTGTTATAAATTAATTTTCATAAAATATCTTCTTTCTAAAATAAATACTAATTTTTTTATTCTAAATATTGAAAGTAAAGTTAATAAAAATAATTTTTAAGAAGAAAAGATTTAAAGTAATAAAAATTTAAAGAGTAAGGTAAGAAAATTCTTACTGAGTTTTAGTTTTCCGTCATGCTCGCTATATGTTCAAACTCCACATCACAAAATCATCAATCAAAATCAAGCATTATCAATCATAACTAAATATCATCAATCACATCAAATATTATTAATCACAATTAAATATCAATCAAAATCAAATATTATCAATTATAAACAATTCAAATAAATTAAATATCACTCGTAAATGTAATTCAAATCTTAATGGTTATTTAGATTAATAAGATTGATTTTCAGTCTTTATAGTCTATTCCTCGCATGGGTCTATGTAGGTCCATATAGTCCAATCCTCGCATAGGTATAGTTCAGTCCATACAGGTCATAATAATCTAAGTCCTTGTATAGGTTCAGTCCAGTTCGCATAGGTTATCCAGATATTTGCATAGGTATTTTAGAGTTAGTTACATCAGATATTTAATTTAAATTTTATTATAAATTTTAAGTTAAAAAGTTAATATTTTAAAATAATATTATTATTAAATTTAAAAGGAGTAGGGGACTCCTCCCATTATTCTTATGTCTTTTCATATTATATTCTTATCTCACTCCCCTTACCTCTAGTATACTGATTTGTTATTGAAAATCCGTGCGCGCCTCGTCTCCGAGTTCTAAAGCATACCAATTTTATTTTAATATAGTTACAAGATGAAAAGTAAGATTACTACTTAAAGCAGAAATACTAAATTTTGAATAGTGAATAGTGAATAGTAAAACATGAATAGTAACAGTAAATAGTAAAACATAAATAGTAACAGTAAATAGTAAATCGTGAATAGTAACGGTAAATAGTAAAACATAAATAGTAACAGTAAATAGTAATAGTAAATAGTAACAATAAATAGTAATTTACTATTAAAATAGTAATTTACTATTGAAATAGTATTTTACTATTCAGAATAGTAACTTAACATAATATTATTTCCAGTATAATAATAGATTTCTAAAAATGATATAAAAATAACCCTAAAAAATATAAAAGAAAGGCATTCTTACCTTAGAATTTTAGCAGAACCTCCTTCCAAAAAAATTATTTCTCCCTCTTACTTCCACCACTATCTGTCTAACACTACTATATTAAGAAAATTTAATAAGAAAACTGTGATTTCCTTCGTTCCTTCGCTCGGTATTTATAGGAAAAAAACTTACTGTACGTTTGAATATTTTATTAATTTTCATATAGGTTACTGTGCAAAGTTTGCAAATTTCAGAAACGCACAGTGAATTTCACGTGAAGGAATTTGAAGAATTATGAAGGGGGTGCGAATAGCAATTTTGGAGGTGCGAATAGCAATTTAGGGGTGGTGCGAATAGCAATTTAAGGGGTGCAAATAGTGATTTTTCATTTTTTTAAATAAATTCTAAAAAATATACTAATCAAAAACTTCTAAAGGTCTATGGTCAAATTTCATCTAGATTTTAATATAAAATTTTCTAAATTAATAAAATTAAAATAAGAGTGTTACAACTCTACTCCCCTAAAAAAATTTCATCCTTGAAATTTACATGTTTCAGTATAATAAATGGGGATGAGATTCTTTCATCTCAGTTTTTAGTTTCCATGTAGCATCTTCTCCTCTCGTTTCACTCCAAATGACCTTTACGAGTGAAATTGCCTTGTCCCTTAGCTATTTTATTCTTCTGTCAGCTATTCTGACAGGTGATGCATCATATGTAAGATTATCTTTAACTTGTATGACATCAGGTTCAATAACATGTGTAGGATCAGATATATACTTTCGTAAGTTTGACACATGAAAAACGTTATGGATATTAGAAAGAAAAGGTGGTAATGCTATTTGGTAGGCAAGAGGACTAACTTTATGAATTATTTGGTATGGACCAATAAATCTAGGAGTTAGTTTTTGAGATTTCATTGCCCGACCGACCCTAGTCGTATGTGTGACTTTGAAGAATACATGATCGCCTTCTTAAAATTCGAGCGGCTTCCTTCTTTTGTCATAGTAGCTTTTCTGCCTGCTCTGTGCTGCCTTCATCTTTTCCTGAACCATTTTTATTTTATCCATGGTTTGTTATACCAACTCTGGTCCTAGCATCAAGTTTTCACCAGTCTCAAACCAACATAGCAGAGTCCTACATTTTCTTCCATATAATGCTTCAAAAGGTGCCATGCCAATGCTAGCATGGAAACTGTTGTTGTAGGTGAATTCCACATATGGTAAGAATTGATTCCAAATTTCTTTATGCTCTAACACACAAGCTCGTAACAAGTCCTCTAGAGATTGAATTGTTCTTTCTGATTGTCCATCTGTCTGAGGATGATATGCTGAACTCAGACGAAGTCTTGTTCCCAAAGCCTTTTGTAAACTCTTCCAGAATTGTGACGTAAAATGAGGGTCCCAATCAGAAATGATACTTGAAGGAATTCCATGCAATCTCACAATCTCCTCGATGTATAATTTCGCCAGCTTCTCCATTGAGTAACGAATATTGATGGGAATAAAGTGGGCAGACTTTGTTAGTCTATCAACTATTATCCATATTGAATCATGTCCTAATGGAGTTTTGGGTAAAGAAGTCACAAAATCCATGGTAATCCCATTTCCATTCTGGTATTTCCATTGATTGTAGCATTCCAGGAGGCTTTTAATGTTCCACTTTAACCTTCTGGCAAATTATACATGCAGCCACATACTCAGCTACCGCTTTCTTCATTCCAGGCCACCAAAATAGCTTCTTCAAATCTTGATACATTTTAGTAGCTCCGGGATGAATGCTCACATAACTTTTGTGGCCTTCTTCTAAAATTGCTTTCCTCAATTCCTCTTGATCAGGGATACACACTCGATCCTTATACCTCAACAATTGGTCGTTCCCCACACTGAACTCGACTTCTTTTCCTTGTTTCAAGAGTTCTTTCTTCTCTTGCAGGAATTCATCCTCTCGTTGAGCCTCTAAAACTTGCCTCAAGAATTCACTTGTCACTTGCAATGCTCCTAATTTATAGCTGTTAGCATTAACCTTTACTGCTAGGTTAAGATCTCTGAAGTTCTCTATCAATTCCAGCTCTTTAATCATCATTATGGACGCATGTAAAGACTTTCGACTCAAAGCATCAGCTACTACATTTGCTTTTCCAGGATGGTATTGCAACTCAAAGTCGTAGTCCTTTAAGAACTCCATCCATCTTCATTGCCTCATGTTCAACTCCTTTTGGTCGAATAAATACTTGAGACTCTTATGATCGCTAAACACATCGAATGTTGCACCGTATAGATAATGCCTCCTGTAACATCCCAATTTTGAAGTTTAAAACTGAATGGAAGACCTACCATTAAGAATTGATTTCACAGTAGGGAAATAACCATTGAATTATGATTAACAACAAGCAAGTTTAAACCATTAAAACGGTTACTGTAAAGTGGAAATCCTCGTAACTCAACTACCTTAACTTCTGAAACAATAAACTGATTAAATAAAGAAGAGGTGATGGCCGAGTGATGGGGTTGAGTGCGCATGGCTGAGTGGAGCTACTGGACTCACGCTCTCCCACCCCACTCTCCTCTTCCTCGTGCACGCGCGTGCTTATACATATATGTGCCTTAGAGTTATGCATCTCCTTCAGACTTCTCTTCTTCTCTTCTTCGCTCTTCACTCTCTTTATCCTCTTCTTCTTATCTACTCGCTGTTCCTGTGAGCTCGAGACAGTGGTGGCTGAAGGTCGGAAGTCCTCCTTCCTTACTCGACGAACCAGTGAGGGTGAGGGTGTGCATTCCCTCTGCATGCAACCCGCCTCCTTCCTTGTTCCCTTATTCCTTCGTCGACTTCCTCTTCTTGCTCGAAACTTCCAAGCCCCAGTGGAGATCTGCACTGCGAGGAGCTTCAAGGGGGTCGGAGTATTCACAGCATTGTGATGGAGCCCTTCCAGGGAGCGAGCCGAGAGCGGGACGTCTTGGGCCTCCCCTGCTCTTGCATGCAGATATGTTAAGGGTGATTCAGTGTTCCTCTGGAATTGAATGTCGTGTTGACCGACTGAAAACTCCAGTCCAGGTAGGGGGAGTATCTTCTATCTTAAATGCATGGGTTATGAACAGGTTCCGAGTACTGATGCTTGCTATATCCGTGCTCTGATTGTATGTTGTGTTGCATGCGAGTGTGTACAGCCCAGTTGCATGACGAGTGAAAGATGAGTGTTGCATGTTAGCATCTTCCTTAGAAATGCATGCGTTGTTGAGTCTCGTTACCATAGAACCCGATTGCATGTTGTGTTGTGTTGATGAGAATGCTTTATTGAATCTGTGCATGTTCATAGGAATGCACGTGTTGATTAAGGTCTGGTACTGTCATATACTGATTGCATATTGTATCATGATTGATTGGAATGCTTGCATGAGCCTGTTATTCTTCGTATAAATACCTGCGCTGATTAAGTCTTGATGTTGCTGTGAACCGAATGAATGTTAACTTGAAGTTGATGAAAATGCTCATAGAAGCTTGATACTGATTGATATTGATTGTATTGGAATCATATGTGGTTAATGGAATGATGATGATGATTGCATGGAAGCTATGTGTGTTAAATTAACATGCGAAGTCCTGATGATATGTACTACCGACTGCATGTGAAAGATGTGTGATTGAATGAGGATGTGTGCATGAATTAAAATGCTGTGTTGTGGAGTACTGTTAATGTCCAGCATTGATTGCATGAGATGCATGTGCCGATTGAATGCTGATGATGTATGATGCTGATTGCATGAGATGCATGTATGGCCGTGTATATGAACTCTGTGTGTGTGATGAATCCGCGTGTGGCGCATGGGATGCGTTTGTGCTGAGAGCACGTAGTGTGGGACACTACCATAGGTTTTAAAGCGTGGGACGCTATGAAATCCTTGAGTGGGACTCAAGGTAGCCCTTGAGTGGGACTCGGGTTGCCTGTGAACACCTCCGTTGGCGCTGAGAGCGCTGGTGTCACCTGTGGGCAAACGGTTGGGTACCTGTAAAACGGCCAAGCAGCTAGGAGCTGATTTGATAGCTGAGAGCTATGTGTAAAAAGGCTGAGAGCCTACGTTGCAACGTCTAAACTGATACACACGAATGCGGAACCAAGTGAGATAATATGTGTTTATTAACTGTTGATAATGTTGGAATTGATAATGATTATAAAGATGATGAATGTGTATGCCCAAGTGAATTATTCCGTGTGCACCTGCCTTGGATGCTAAGTGAAACCTGTTTCATGAATATATATATGTGTGTCAGTGTTACTGAAATATTATGTGTGTAGCCGAGTGAGAATTGTTGAATTCTGATTGAGAAATATTCAATATGTGCATTCTGATTCATGGGTATTGCTATTAAGTCACTGATTGAATGGATGCATGCATAAGGCCGAGTGACAATTGGTGGATTCCGATCGGTAAGAGTCTTTTGTGTGTCCTGGTTGATTGATGCTACTCTGACTATAAACGTTGCCATGTATAATTGTGTGTATATATATATATTGTTGTATAGTTGTGAGGCAACCTGAGTCGGTATCTGTCATTTAAAATTTAAGATGCTCACCCCTGTACCATTTTTTTCAGTATGTATGCAGGTTGGACTCTGAAGTGATGATAAGGTCTTAGGTCCGAGTGAGGGGTACTCCGACCGGAAGTGTTTATTTTGTATGTATCATGTTTCGTCAGTTGTAGCCTTGGCCGGCTCGTAATATCAGTGTGGTGTAATGAACATGAATATATATACATACATATAGGTAATTGAGTTATCGTGACCCGAGTGCATGTTTTTATAGATATATATATGTATCATGTTGACAACAGGTGCTGAGTAATGAATGACGTTAAGGTAATGGGTATTCCGAGTGCATGATTCTGTACGTACAATATGTTGTATACGAGTGGTCGCGTTATGGGTAGACCGAGGGACGCTGATGGTTAGAATACTGCTCAATTAATGATTTTCTGAGTGGACGTAGCTGGGAAGTCAACTCCGAGTGGAACTGGGAATGGCTATGCCTTCTTATTCAAACGATGATACTTCGATGAATTCTGAGTAAGGTACCTTGGATGAACCTGTACTGTGTGAGACCTGACAAGAGGATTCCTGAGCGAAAATGAGGGCGGCCTTTACCGAGTGAAAAATGTAAGTAAAGCCGAGTGGGGAAAAGTTCGTATTTTCCGAGCGAAACCATAATCCCGAGTGAGGCAGAGTTGTACCTCCCGAGTGAAAACCTCGAGTGATTCCCTGCTGAGAGAGGAGTTTAATTAGTGGTTTAGGGTGGATTGGATCCTAAGAGAAAGGTATCGATAATCCGAGTGAAAGATGTTAAGTCCGAGTGAGTGAGGATTGGTGTCCCGAGTGGTTGGGTTTGAATAAGTCCGAGTGGGACTTGACTTCCTGATTTCCCGAGTGAAGTGCGAGCGTGAGGATTCACCGAGTGAACCTTGTTCACATCCGATTGAGAAATTACCTTGTGTCGGTGTTAGAGGGGCTTGGGGTTGACCTCGCTTAGGCGGTGTCATACCTCGCCCAAGCGACTAGGGCAGTCCGCCCAAGCGCGTGGAACCGTGCTGAAGCGAGCAGACGTGGAACTCCGCCTATGTACCTCCCTCTTCCGTTGTCGCATTATCATGTCTCGCTGGGCGGTGTTGGACATCGCCCGAGCGAGTGGACATTGTGATGTAATCCGTCCAGGCGTTGTTGTGCCTTGCTGAACTGGACGGGCGGTGTAATCACTTCCTCCTTCCGTGATTGCACTGTTATGCTTCGCTCAGGCGGCGTCGGACCTCGTCTGAGCGAGCCAGTTATCTTAGTCTTCGCCCAGGCGTTGTTGTGTTTCACTGGACCGAACGGGTCGGTCCCAACCTTGTTTCCTCCGCTGATTACCATACGCACAAATATTCTTTTATTCCCCTTACCTAATTCTTTCTACTGTTTGACTAGTGCCACTCGTGGGAAAAGTTTTCTTTATGAATTCCCCCTTCATCCGCCGCTGCATTACCATACCCCGCCCAGGCGGTATCAGACCCCGCCTGAGTGAGCCAATGATATTACGTAATCCGCCCTGGCGCTGGTATGTTACACTAAACCCAACGAACCGGTTCCAGTCTTAGCCTTCTGTTATTTTCCTTATGCGTGTGGATGATCTCTTATTTCCCTTGTTCTTCCTTGCACTCCGCCCCTTGTGTTATCCGGTTGCCTTATAGTCTTTTTGGTTACTTATTTTTGGAAAAATTTTCCCCGTATTGGTTCTTAATTATTTATTAAATTAGGGTGTTACACCTCCAAATCTTTAAGGCAAAAACTACAGCGGCTAACTCTAAGTCATGAGTAGGGTAGTTAATCTCATGTTGCCTTAATTGGTGCGACGCATAGGCTACAACCTTCTTGTCTTGCATGAGTACACTTCCTAGTCCTTGTTTAGACGCATTACAGTACACTTCAAAACTTTGATGTGGATCAGGGAGTACTAACACCGGCGCAGAAGTAAGTCGATCTTTCAGCTCTTGGAAACTATTCTCGCATTATGTCGTCCACACAAAAGGTTGTCCTTTCCATGTTAGCTTGGTCAATGGGTATCCTATCTTTGAAAATCCTTCAGTGAATCTCCTATAGTATCCAGCTAAGCCCAAGAAACTTCTAATCTCAATGATCGTGGTTGGTGTCTCCCATTTTAAAACTGCCTCCACCTTGGAAGGGTCTACAACTATTCCTCCTTGACTAATTACATGTCTTAAAAAGTTCACTTCTTTCAACCAGAATTCACACTTCGATAGCTTTGCATACAGTTGTTTCTTTTTCAGGATTTCCAACATAATCTTCAAGTGTTCAACATGTTCTTCTCTACTTTTAGAGTACACTAATATATCATCAATGAACACCACTACAAATTTATCTAGATATGGATGAAAAATCCTATTCATGTAATCCATGAATACGGCTGGTGCATTAGTTACACCAAAGGGCATTACTAGATATTCGTAATGGCCATAGCGTGTTCTAAAAGCAGTTTTTGGTACATCTTCTTTCTTCACCCTTATTTGATGGTATCCAGACCTCAAATCAATTTTGGAGAACACCGTGGCACCACGCAGTTGATCCATCAAGTCGTCAATCCTTGGCAGAGGATATCTGCTCTTGATTGTCACCTTGTTCAGTTGCCGATAATCTACACACAACCTCATGCTACCATCCTTTTTCTTAACCAATAAGACTGGTGCACCCCAGGGGGATACACTGGGTCGTATAAACTACTTCTCTATCATCTCTTCAAGTTGTTTCTTTAACTCTACTAATTCTAGAGGTGACATTCAGTATGGTGCAATTGAAATAGGTCCAACTCCAGGTACTAGATCAATGGTGAATTCCACATCTCTCTCTAGGGGTAGACCAGGGATATCTTCAGGAAAAAGGTCAGGAAATTCACACACAACCGGCATATTTTTGATTTTTGATTCTTGCTCTCATTTCGTTGAAAGTGATAGCATGAATCCTTGAGCCCCTCCTTTTAAAGAGGCACTCACTTGGTGAGCGGTTAGAAATCTTGAATCCTCAGGATTCAAATTCATTGATTCTTTAAACATTATGGTTTTATTATGATAATCTATTAGAACATGATTGTCAAACACCAATCTAGCCCAATAATAACTTCTAAGCCAGAAAGGGGTAAACAGAAAAGATTAGCCTTAAAGTCCCTACCATCTATGACAATAGGGCATTTCCAACAGGCTTTAGAAGTTACAATGAGATTATTTCCAGGAGTATGTACAGATAAGTCAAATGGCAGTTCTATCACAGGTAATTTTAGTTTTTCTACACAGTCATTGCCAATAATGGAATGTGATGCACCTGAGTCATACATAACAGTTGAACGAATCTTATTAATGATACACTTACCTTCCACCATGGAATCAGAATGAGATGCTTCTTCTATGGTGATTGCAAAAACCTTTCCTTTCGCCTTCGGCCTTTCGACTGCATTGTGTACGCCTCCCTGAGTATTTATGCTTGTACTCACACCTTCAGGGTTTTCCCTCATTATTTTTGGACAATCCTTGATGTGATGACCTGGTTTGTTACACTTAAAGCAAACATAAGTGTTTTTAGGACAATCTATTTTCAAATAAGGTCCTCCATAAATAAAACATTTAAAATTTGGTGCAGATGTCGGGTAATAGCTTTCAGTTGAAGCTTGGGGTCTGTTAGGAATAAATGCTACTCCAAACCAGTGAAATGGCACTTGGTAAGGCTTATTTCTCCTGAAGTCTCTTCTTTGGTGATGGTGAGGTCCTCCACTTCTCATTTCTCCTGCCTTGTAGATGGGCTCACGACTTTTGGTCATTTTATCCTTATGATCCTCTTCAAAGATCATGCAGCGATTTACCAATACAGAAAATTCATGGATTTCTTGTATTCGTATAGCTTCTTTAATTTTTGGCCGCAATCCATTTACAAACTTTGTGCACCGATCACCTTCGTTAGTAGCATCATTATAATGAGAATGAAAACGAGACAGCTCTTCAAACCTGGATGCGTACTCTCCAACAGTCATATTTCCTTGAGTCAGCGACAGGAATTCTAATTGTCTTTTCTCTTTAACATCAGCTGGAAAGTATTTCTCCAGAAACATATCCTTGAAATAATCCCAAGTGATCTCCATGTCGTTGACTTTGAATTGTCTACGCATGCTATCCCACCAATGTTCGGCATCCTCAAATAAGGCATAAGTAGCGAAGACTACCTTATCAGCTTCATTACATTGCAATGCTCGAAAGATCTTCTCTATCTCTTGAATCTAGGTTTGTGCTCCATCAGGGTTATATCCTTCCTTGAAACGAGGTGGATTGCGCTTTTCAAATAAGTCCAGCCTTCTCAAGGCATCGTTACCTTGACCTTCACGTACTCCCATTGCATTGATTAAGCGTTCTACAACTCCAGCAAGATCGTTTCCGGCCATTAGTTTCCTGTTTCACAGTAACTGAGATTTGTCACATTAATCACAGTTACTACCAAGTCAGATATTCTATTTTCTATTACCTACACAAAGTTTACAGATAAAGCAAGATAGGCATTTTCCTTAGGCCTATTGGATTAACTGCTCTGATACCACTTTGTAACGCCCTCAGTTACACCTTAATAAATACTATAAAAATTTGTAATTTTTTTTACTAAAGATATGATTGTTAAAAAGAAACTATCAGAATAAATTACATACATCATTTCTGAAATACTTCATAAATATTATTAAAACTTTGTAAAGTAATTTTACATTCATCTGAAAAAAATAAATATTAAACATTATAAGAAAGAGAGGAAACTCCATGGCCCAGAAGTAGTTACTTAATAACATTATTTATTCATTGGACCACGGTATTCATACCGAGCTCCCTTTCTAGAACGTGCTATATTCACTGCCGAGATTCTTCGAACCTTCCCTCTGAACCATCAATTTTAAAACATATGAAACAAAAACACAGAGAAAGGAGTGAGAAACAGAATATAATATTCTCGAATAAGACATAAGCAACAAAGGGTTTTCACAATCCAATACATAATTATATCAGTCACAATCACATACACAATCAATTATGAATGCATGAATGTTATGCAATATCTTCCTCATAACTTACCTATATATGTGGACCCTTAAATTTTAATTTGCACTGGGCCAACCAGAGTTTACACTGTTCCATAAGTCCAGATAATAATAATATAAATAGCTCAACTGGCAAGGAAACACTTAGAGACTAGTCAGATTGAGAAAGTTTTTATTGTGAAAGTACCCGACACTAGGGAGCTACCCCAGGTCCCCTAAAGCACCCTTTCACACCCTCTCATCCCAAGGCTCGTAATTAAGCCTCCTCTAATGTATCCTCGGTTTGTATAATCCATCCCCAGACAATATCATTTTGTTTCACTTTAATGATTTCTGATGCATGAACTACTTGTGTATTTAATTGGTTAAGGCTTTTAGAAACTCAATTATTAAATACCTTAAAGGTTTACAACATCATTTCAATAAACTGTATATTTTCTTAATTCTCTGAATTTCTGTCCCACAGAAATAAATTTGGTACAGTTTTCAAATCTCATTAAAATTGAGTTTCTAAGCCTTAAATATCTCAAAACTTTCTCATATAAAACTTTACATAATCTTTCTCAAATTGAATCTTAACAAGATCAAATTCTTAATTATTTCCAAATACCTTTAGTTATTAAGTTGGAAAAATAAAATAGTTTTCTTTTGAAAATTTTATTTTATTAAAAGAGAATAATCTTTAAATCATTATCCAAAAATACTTAAAATTATAAAAAAAAATTAATTCAAGATTTAATTATCTTAATTTATTGTAAACTAATTTTCATAAAATGTCTTCTTTCTAAAATAAATACTAACTTTTTATTCTAAATATTGAAAGTAAAGTTAATAAAAATAATTTCTAAGAAGAAAAGATTTAAAGTAATAAAAATTGAAAGAGTAAGGTACGAAAATTCTTATTGAGTTTTAGCTTTTCGTCATGCTCGCTATATGTTCAAACTCCACATCACAAAATCATCAATCAAAATCAATCATTATCAATCATAACTAAATATCATCAATCACATCAAATATTATTAATCATAATTAAATATCAATCAAAATCAAATATTATCAATTATAAACAATTCAAATAAATTAAATATCACTCATAAATGTAATTCAAATCTTAATGGTTATTTAGATTAATAAGATTGATTTTGAGTCTTTATTGTCCATTCCTCACATGGGTCTATGTAGGTCCATATAGTCCAATCCTTGAATAGGTATAGTTCAGTCCATACAGGTCATAATAATCTAAGTCCTTGCATAGGTTCAGTCCAGTTCGCATAGGTTATCCAGATATTTGCATAGGTATTTTAGAGTTAGTTACATCAGATATTTAATTTAAATTTTATTATAAATTTTAAGTTAAAAAGTTAATATTTTAAAATAATATTATTATTAAATTTAAAAGGAGTAGGGGACTCCTCCCATTATTCTTATGTCTTTTCATATTATATTCTCATCTCACTCCCCCTTACCTCTTGTATACTGATTCGTTATTGAAAATCCGTGTGCGTCTCGTCTCCGAGTTCAAAAACATACCAATTTCATTTTAATATAGTTACAAGATGAAAAGTAAGATTACTACTTAAAGCAAAAATAGTAAATTTTGAACAGTGAATAGTGAATAGTGTTAGGAAATCCCTAAGCATGAGCAGCGGAAAAATAAAAGGGATTCCATAGGATTTGCAAGGTTCCGTGTTTCAAAGCACAAAAACAATTTCGAAATTCATTTTGGATTACCTCTTGAAGAACTCCGAAGCAGTCGTAGCCTCGTCCTTTAGGAGTCCACACGAGCACTCCCACCAGAATCGCAACACTTGCCAACTGCTAGTTTGACGGCGTGTAGCTCTTGCAACTTTTGCGAATTTGTGTCTCACTTGAGTGAACGGCCTATGAGCATCTTATGCTCTATTTATAGGCTTAGGTTTGACCTAATTTGTTCTCTCTAAAAGTGGGCTCCTTACTCATTCCAAATGAGTTAGGCCCAATAGCTTTATTTTAGTCCAACTAAAATAAGACAATATTTTCTGATGGGCTTACTCTATGTGTGTGACCCTATATGTAAAATACCCGGTCATATTAATAATAAACTATTTTATTATTAATATAAAATAAGAGCGGCATCTAGCAATGCATCATTATGTCCGAATATTATCAACATAACCTATATGTGATAATTATTTAATATGTTTATTCCTTTTGTCACGATATCCTAATTGGGCCCAAGGCATGGTCACGTCATCCTTGTATGGCCCAATTTATTTTACTTGATACCGGAGTAGACTGGATCCGAATAAATATCTAATATTTATTCTTTCTAGCATGGCCATGCGTTTTCTTAGTCTTACTCTATCAAGTGGCCTATGGATATCACTCCTGTCACATAGGAGAGGCAAATCCCATCTACATCACTCACATCCCTCTGCATAATTTGTTCATTGCCTAATCACAACCTTTATAGTCCTCTTGTTACAGAAGACGTTTAATTGTATTAAAACAATAAACTCCTCATGTAGGAATCGTAGTGACTTCAGGTCGAAGGACTACATATACCATTATCACATTGAGAATCGTTTATGACAATCATGTAACGATCCATGCAACGTTCTCATGGTGGGTCTGTCCAGTACATCATTACTCTTAATGTGTACCTGTGTGAAGACTCGATATCATCTATATCTATGATCTGTGAGATCAGGTCATCAGTACACTCACACACTAGTCTCAGTGTATTTACATGTCCCCATGTAAATACTTGACTAGGGACATTTTAGGAATAATTTTTATATGACCTATTACTCCAAGGATAAATATGTTTTAAAACAATTTTAAACTGAAATATTTATTCTATTGATAAGTAGAAAAATGATACAAATGAAGAAGCATAAAAGCTCATAGTGCATACACCAACAAATAGTGAATAGTAAATCGTTAATAGTAATAGTAAATAGTAAAACGTGGATAGTAACAGTAAATAGTAAATCGTGAATAGTAATGGTAAATAGTAAATCGTGAATAGTAACGGTAAATAGTAAAATATGAATAGTAAAGGTAAATAGTAATAGTAAATAGTAATTTACTATTGAAATAGTATTTTACTATTTAGAATAGAAACTTAAAATAATAGTATTTCCAGTATAATAATAGATTTCTAAAAACGATATAAAAATAACCCTAAAAAAATATAAAAGAAAGGTATTCTTACCTTAGAATTTTAGTAGAACCTCCTTCCAAAAAAATTATTTCTCCTTTTTACTTCCACCACTATCTCTCTAGCACTACTATATTAAGAAAATTTAATAAGAAAACTGTGATTTCCTTCGTTCCTTCGCTCGGTATTTATAGGAAAGAAACTTACTGTGCATTTGAATATTTTATTATAAAAGTACTGTACAAAACTTGAAATTTTCATATAGGTTGCAAAGTTTGAAATTTTCAGAAACACACAATGAATTTCACATGAAGGAATTTGAAGAATTATGAGGGGGTGCGAATAGCAATTTAGAGGATGGTGCGAATAGTAATTTAAGGGGTACAAATAGTGATTTTTCATTTTTTTAAATAATTTTTTTAAAATAAATTCTGAAAAATATACTAATAAAAAACTTCTAAAGGTCTATGGTCAAATTCCATCCAGGTTTTAATATACAATTTTCTGAATTAATAAAATTAAAATAGGGGTGTTACAGAACGCAGCTGCCATTTCCTCCTAGGAGTTTATCGAACCTGAAGGTAGACTCTTGAACCAGCTAAGAGCCTCTTTTGTCAGTGTTCGTGGGAACATCCTGCACATTACATCTTCGTCTGCTCCCAGATATATGGCTTCGTACACATAAGCGTCAAGGTGCTTAGTGGGATCCGTCTCTCCATTATACTTTCCGATTGAAAGTGGCTGGGTTATTTACAAATGCTTGGGGATAGGCACACTCATGAGCCTCCTTGAGAAAGAAACGTTGAGCCTATACATCCCAGAAGTCACCACCGCTTGCTCCTTCCTTCTTCCACTGACTCTGTCCCCAGAGTCTTGAGTTTGCTCCTGCTCATCGTAGGTGAGGATCTTCGAATATTGGAGAGTGGTGGACTTCTCTCTCCCAGATGCGTGGTGCGTCTCCTCAGCCTGAGACGTTGCTTTGTTCTCTGTCACCCTCTTCTCTCTTCTCAACTCCATCAATTCCTCCCTGAGTTGCCTTATGACTTCATCTCGAGGATCCGAAGCTGCGACAGGTATCATCCTCCTTGAGTTAGTTCCGGGAGATTCGAAAACAAGTCTCCTGCTAGTATGTTGATAGGTCACATCCTCTACGTGACCATCAACGAACTCTCGTCTATCTCCCTCCATGGCTAGCTATTGAACTTCTGTGAAAAGTGGGAATAACTCTATCGTGTCCCACTAGGCATGCCAATGAACTGGTCTGGACCGGGGTCTATGATCTGGTGTGGGAACCAGCCACAAAAGTTGGCGATTTAAGAGTTTGTACATCGGTACAGTGGGTATCCGGTATTATAATTCGACCTCTCAGTGGGAGAGACCGGTCTCATTGTCCTGGAGATCCTTCTCACCAGACTTTCACGTTGGTGGGGGCGAAAGGTGGCGTCACCTGTGAAGATTCTCCGACGCTCAAGTTAGTGAAGATACTAAGAACACAAAGGACTTGAATGATGCTATAATAAATTGAGAGCAAGACCCAAGTAACCTTGCATGTGTATGGGAATATGCTATTTATAGTTGAACGTGGAAAATGAATCGTTGGGTGCAAGTGGGCCAGGAGGCTCTGATGCCATGTGTAGCGTATCAATTAGAGTAGTTCGATGCTCAGTGTACGATTAAGAGTAGTTCAACAATTATTGTACGATTCTGACACAGGAATGTGGAAGATCCACCTTTTCTGTATATCGCTCCTGTAGCTGTACTTTGCACCTTTCGACGGGTGACATAGACATCTTCTGCTGTGCAGGGTATCAATCGTGATAAGTGGTGAAACCACTTATCCTGTCGTTGCATTAGGTAAACGGTTATATGTAACGGAAGAATGAGAACAGATAACCGGTGAAGGAAGAGTTCCTAGAACGGTATTTTTACAGTCTGGATGTTGACCTGTGATACCGGTTGACCTTCCAGAACAGTTAAGATGACGTCTTATTCTGGAGGCCGGTATCCAGACCGGATCAAATATATTTGTTATAAAAAATTATATCTATCATACCATGCCAATTACTTTATAAAATTATTTTTTTATCATTTATAAAATTTAATATATTTTATATGTTTTAATCTAAATATTATAATTATAAATTAGAAAAAATCTAACATAAAAAATATTTTAAAAAATATAACCAAACACGAATTCTACTGCTACTATGCTAGTGTGTGTATAATATATATATATATATATATATATATATATATATATATATATATATATATATATATATTAAATATGGTTCCATGCTTAACGAATGCACATTATTAATATATATAGGGTTTAGGGTGTAGGGTTTAAAGAGAGCAGCATTTCAATTTTAGGGCACATGGGCCCACGTGTAGGAAATAACATTCCTATATGAATTCAACCCGTCAAATATAACTCAGGTGATTCCCCCCATTATGGCCGCGTCACGTGCATGAAGTATTGAAGCACGCGGTACTATGAAATTGAGAGGGTTTCGGCTGGGATATTCATTATATACATAGAGAGAGAGACCCTAGCTGCGCGTAGAGATAGACCGTAGCCGCAAAAACGAAAGAAAGAAGAGTAGGGACGCACGTAAGAAAAGAAAGAAGACGCAACAGTGCAGGAAAAATTTGAATTTCTCCATCCTCCAATTCCTGGTTTGGACTTTCTATTATTATATTCTTTTGATTTTGTTTAAATCTTTATTATTTACTTTTGATTTTGTTTAAATATGCTTTTCATGGCCCTTAGGCTGATTTTCTTAGAAATTATTATACTTTGATTTTCTAGGTTTCTATTCTTAACTGTAATTTCTTTTTTTATGATCATAGTTCTCTCTGTTTAATTCCACTCAAATTACATGCTTAATTAATTGGATTTTGCAATAGGGATTAAATAGGTTTTAATTAGGATTTGTAATAATAAGTGTTTTCACAATTAATCTTAAGGTTCGTTTGTGTTTGCTTAATTCCATACCCTAAGGTTAGTTTATGTATGTAACGTTTTATCCTACATAAATTCAATAATTCATAGATTTTATGATCTTGACTCATAAAGTTTAATTGGAATCTGATTAATATTTTTGTTCAAGTTGAACGTAATTGAAGGAATTATGAATTAGACACTTAGTTAATTAAATCGAATTGAATTAGGAAATTGTTAATCAAGGAAGCGTATATCTTTTGTAACCAAGGATAGAATCAATTACAATTAATCCAAGGAAGTCGGTCACTTGTTACTTATTGTTTTCAATCCAATTTTCAATCTTTGTTTTTCTTTATTACAACAATCGTAAACAAAAGCCTTTTGAATGATAATTATGTTATGAACCTTATAGTTTGTTGGTCCTGAGAGATGACCTAGGGCTCATACCTAATTATTGCATTATTTTTAAATTGATTTAATTTGACCTACTACGATAGTTGACATCAAATTTTGGCGCTGGTGTTGGGGACCAACGGTTCCTAGGAAGGTTCTTAGTTTAGGTAGTAATTTCATAACTTTGTTTATTTTTTTGCATAATTTCGCGATTCTGATAATGCATTTCCATTGATCATGAATTACATTGTTGCACATTATGTATGACTACAAACAACTTTTAGGCTTTGCATCCATTTGATCCTGAAATAGATAGAAGATTTTAGAGGTTAGCTAGGGAAACTAGGAATCCCCTATTAGATAGTAATTGCACTGATAGTGATAGCATTGCATCTAATTTTGCTGAAATTTTTAATATTGATTCTGCTGATATGGCTAGACAACCTTCTCGTGAGAGAACTCTTAGGGAATCGACTATACCTGAATTCACTTTTGAAAGTTTGTGTATCCAGTACCCTAAAGAGGATGTCCCTTATGTGCTTAAAAATGGATTGATACACTTGTTGCCAAAGTTTCATGGTCTTGC
Organism: Clitoria ternatea; assembly: GCA_037962975.1. Taxonomy (NCBI): domain Eukaryota; kingdom Viridiplantae; phylum Streptophyta; class Magnoliopsida; order Fabales; family Fabaceae; genus Clitoria; species Clitoria ternatea. Next base: position 56,884,257 of record CM075671.1, read on the forward strand.
AAGTGAGGAACCGCACAAACACCTCAAGGAGTTCCATATCATGTGCTCTACAATGAAGCCTTAAAATGTCCAAGAGGACCATGTCTATTTGAAGGCCTTTCCTTACTCCCTTGAGGGTATTACAAAAGATTGTCTCTATTACCTTGCTTCGAGATCAATTATAAGCTGGGATGATTTGAAAAGAATATTCCTAGAGATGTTATTTCCTATCTCTAGGACTATTATAATTCAGAAGGATATATTTAGAATCAGGCAATTTTCTAGGTAGAGCCATTATAAGTATTGGGAGAGGTTTAAGAAATTATGTGCAACTTGCCCCCATCATCAGATTTCTGAGTAGCTCCTCCTCTAACATTTTTATAAAGGTTTAAACCATGTTGATCTCAATATGTTAAATGCAACAAGTAGAAGAGCATTGGGAGATATGCTCGCGGTTGCCACAAGGAACTTGATTGAGAAAATGGCATCTAACTCCCAGCATTCAATGCAAGAAGTAATGCTATAGTTCTAAAAGGTGTTCATGATATGGGTTCTAGTATAACTAGGAAGAAGTTGGAAAACAAGATTGACATTCTCACCACTTTGGTCACACAATTGGCAGTTAAACAAAAATTCATGAATGCTAAGTTGTGTGGCATCTGTACTTCAGAAGAACACCCTACTAATTGTTGTCCTTCATTATAAGAGAGTGGTGATGATAATCCTTAAGTCTATGTAGCCAACATCTACAATATAGGCCTCTGCAACAATAACAACAACATAATCATGACAATTCCTCTAATAAGCATAATCCAGGTTGGAGGAATCATCCAAATCTGAGATGGGGTAACTTTCCATAACAAAATTCTTAGGCCATCTTTTAGAGTCATACAACACCATTCCAGTAACTTGTAACGCCCCCTTCAATCCAACTACAACTATAAGTGGTGGTTGCACTTGCACCTCAGCCCACTGTAAGTGGTCCTTCCTTGGAAGATTTGGTGAAATAAATGGTTATGCAAAACTTAGAGTATCAATAGAGAACCATGGAATACTAACAATGAAAGGATGCAACCATCTAGAACTTGAGTAATCAGATTGGGCAGTTGGTCCTATCATTGAACCAATTACAATATCAGAATTCTAACAAGCTACCATCCCAACCAGTTGTGAATCCAAGGAACGTGAGTGCAATTCAATTGAGATCAGGTAAGAATATTGAAGTGCCTGTGTCTAAAGAACCTGAAAAGCAAGCTCCTACACAAGGGCCTTTGTATGCAACAACTGAGAATGATGCACCTTCTTTAAGCACAAGAAGAAGTGAGACACAACCACCTCCAATCCCTCTCCCGTACCCACCAAGAGTAATCCCACGTAAGAAAGTAGAAGAGGTAGTTAAAGAAATTTTGGACACTTTTAAGAGAGTAAAGGTGAATATACCTCTTCTTGAAGCCATAAAACAGATCCTTAAGTATGCCAAATTTCTAAAAGAGTTATACACTCACAAGAGGAGACTCAAGAGCAATGAGAGGATCAACATGGGAAGAAATGTATTTGTGTTAATTGGTAAAGAAGTTCCCCATATTCCTAAAAAATGTAAGGATCCAGGTATATTTACTATACCTTGCATCATAGGCAATAGCAAATTCAAAAATTCCATGTTAGATCCAGGAGCTTCAATAAATATGATGTCTATACCTATTTTCAATTCTATTTCCCTTGGACCTTTACAACCAAGAAGTATGGTAATTCAATTAGCAAATAAAAACGATGCCCACCCTGCTGGTTTGATAGAGGACGCTTTGGTTTTTTCATACTTAACATGGGAGAAGAGGTGTCCAACACTTTTGCTCCTATTATTTTAGGAAGACCTTTTTAAAAACAACTTGAACAAGATAAATGTCTGTGCTAGAACACTCTCTATGGAATTTGGTGATACCATGGTTAGGGTTAGTACTCTTGATGCTATGAAGCACTCATTTGAGGACCATTCTGTTTTTTATATTGATATGTTTGATGAGTTGAATGTTGAGCATCTGTCTAATCTCTTTCAAAATGTTGATTTTTAATGCATGGTGTAACATCCTGAATTTTAAAGTTTTAGATAAAAATTAATTCCTACCAATTGAGGGGTAAATTAATTTCAATAACCATAATTTTAAATTAGTTAGACTATTACACTAAATAATTCAATACCTAAAGTCTCAATTAAATTTTATTCCTAATTACTATTCCAATTAATAATAATTCTTTTTCTAATTCCCTCCACTCTAATGTATGCATACTGATTTCCCTTGGGCAGAATACAACCTCACTCTTCTTCCTCCTCAATTCCTCTATTCCACCTTGCTGCTTCTTCCAAATTACGTTAATCAATTTCGTCCTTGCTATTTAGTAGGTACATGTTCCTAATTCTGTTCTCCTTCTTCCTTGCTTTTCACGGGGTTTTCCTTTACATGCGTTAACTCTAATTCTTCATCCCCTCTTCCAGATGTTGCTGTGAGCCACCATGGCTGCTCTTTGAAGCTTGGAAGCGTGGGCCTTACAAATCAGAGCTTGGAAGGTAAGGAACCATTTCCCTCTCTCATTCATCATTCACGGCCTTGGTTGGGTGTGTATGCAAAAGCTGAAATTCCATGTGCATGTTGTCAAATAGTTGTTAGCGGAGTTATCTCAGAGAAAATTGAAATGGGTCCTTGTGTGCTGGAGCTTTCCGGAGGTCGTGAGGTAAAGGAATTACTTGTTCTTCTAAATTCTAGCAAAATAGGGTCGTATCCATTTCGTACAGATGATGAATTCCTTATATGAATATTGATGGGCAATGTTGCGGTGTTGTTGCGAAAGCTACCGATTGACGTTTGAAGTATCGAAAACCTATCGGAAGAGGTATTAGAAAGTGAAAACGTATTCTGATAAGTTGATTTCTTTCGAAACTAAGTCAGAACTTTAAATTATCCTTCGAACTTATTATCTAACACATGTTAAGTTGCTAAAATGATGAATTATAATTTTTACTAAATTTTAGGAGTTACAAAAACTAGTGTTTTAGTGTTCGAGGATTTAAACTATACAAAAGGATTGCCATAAGGTATGTTCTATACGTACAAGGGGTTTGTTAATTTAGGGATAAATGGAAATTGGATGTTGGATTAGGCTTTATACAATTAGATAATTGTTTTTATGATGAAAAGGTAAATTTTCAAGTATGTGTTGTATGGTAATTTGCTATACTAAATTATCTTGCTATATGTACCAGCTCTGACTTTTTAGAATAGGAACCCAGAGTCTTGGGACCCCTGAGGGTACCTTTCTTAAGTCTTTTAGAAGAGTTGAGGCCTTGGCCTGATCCCCAGATCACTCTAAGTATGAGAAAGTGAGGCCCTGAGGGAATGTGAATAGTGAACAGCCCAGTTAGATGAAATTAGCAAGTGATAAAAACTGTGTTTAGTAGTGATGTTTAGTTAGAAAAAAAGTTTATTGACTTAATTAAAATTAATATAAGATAATAATCGTGTTTGATCTAACATTAAAATTGTTGATGAAATAAATGTATTCTTGATAGTGATGCTGAATTGATAAAATGATGATTAATGGATGATATTTAAATTTTGGAAATTACCAAGTGAGTTTAGTCAATTGTTTGTCAATTATAATAATTGTTGAGAATATTTAAATTATTTGAGTATCAAGTTTAATTTTAATGCTAGATAATTATTAGAGCTCAAAATTGCATAAGACAATAATTAATCCTTTAATAAATGTGATTAGTAATGGGTACCTTAATTTGATCAATTAATTAATTTTATTATTAGTAATTTTATTAATTAATATAAAATAAAATAATTAGACAATATTCATTTTGGTGTCTTATATTGTTTAGGATAATTAAAAAATATCAAATTTAATTATAATGAGGTTTAGTTATGATTTAATTAATTATTAATATTTAAATGATAAATATCATTCGGTTCCTTAGATTTGAATTATGGGACCAAGCCAGAGGTTGTCACACCCCGATTTCCTAGACTCAACTCTTGATGTAATTAAGATGATTAATTAGTAAAGAGCGAGTAAATGTTGTGCGTTATTTAAAGAGGTTCAACACTTCAACGTTGCATCAAGAACCGAATCATAGAAAACTGAAGAGTGAAAGTCTTAAGTTTTCATAAACTGGATTGATAATAAATAGCCCTAATGTGCATACGAGATAATAGAGTTTACAGCGGAAGAGAAACAAGTATACAACACATACGCCTAGTCCCATATATGAGGATATGAGAAAAGGCCCTCAAAATTAAGAAGGAAGTGAAGAAATCAAAATTTGATTAATTCGCTTAAGTGAAACATAACTCGCTTGAGCGCGCCAAAATTCCCTTAACTGGAATACCCAGTACAATCAGGCCTAACCATTTTGCTTAAGCGGGCCATATCCGCTTGAGCGAAAATCAACCAGTATCTAAAACCCATTTAATTCACTCGAGCGAGATATGTTCGCTCAAGTGAAATCAATCCAATAACCAAATACAAATAATTCGCTTAAGCGGGGTACATTCTGCTTGGGTGAAAATTGTCTAGAACTATTTTTGAGGGAATTCGCTCAAGTGAAACCTTGTTCGCTTGAGCGAAAATGTGGCAGAACCATTTTTAAAGGAATTCACTCAAGTGAGGACCTACTCGCTTGAGCGAAATATCCACAGAAACATTTTCACAAGAATTCACTCAAGCGAGGTCATACTCGCTTGGGCGAAAGGGGGACAGATTCAAATTCGAAGAAATTCACCTAAGCGAAGCCATACCCGCTTGAGCGAAATTAGGCCAAAGACCATATATCTGATACATAACAAATTCGCTTGAGTGAGATTCATCTCGCTTTCGTGAATTTATTAGTATTTACACAAAAACTTAAATAATTCTAATTTCAAGGGATGGAAAAACATATTATACACAAAAATGGCCCAATTCATCATTTCACACATGTTTAGGCATCTAATTAGAACTTGCTCCAATAAGTCCCGCCTTAAAATTTTGGTTCTAGATCATCACATACATAAATGATGTTTTAGGCACATTTTGAACCAATTAAGCACGCCAATATGAATTATAGGCCTATTTGGCCACAACCATACATGTACACAAACCACATACAAGCATTATGAGTTATAGGTGCCCTCTACAAGAGGTATTAGGCACTTTATGGGAAAATGACCTATCCACTTCCTAATTATGCATAAATGAGGCATGCTATCATCTTTTACAACTAAGGGTCACACCATTACATATTTCATTTTTATCATTAATCAACTTAAATCATTCATTCATAGACTTGGCTCGAAACAAAATATCACATTGTCTATAGTCATTGTCAAGGTCATACAAAGAAATTAGCCATCAAACCTTAGGATCTAATTTCATTCATGACCCCCAAAATCCAAACTTGAATTATATATATACAAGCATACATACATACATATGATATACAAAATTTTTTCGCCGACCAAGGCTTACAAGCAGTTCCTCCATATTTACCTTCTCCAGCTCAATCTCCAAAAGGTAGGATGTTTGACTTACCTACATCAACCTTTTTAAAAATGGTAACATGAGGATGAGTAACATATACCAAATGGATCAATCTCATACATTAAGATAATACACATATACATAAGCACCATATAATCAAGTTATACATCATATAGACATGTACAAGATACATGATTTACTCAATGCATTCATATTATGTATATATTAAATTATCAACACACACATCAAACAATACCATCACTTTACGGTTAGTACTCTTTGTTAGTCAATTCACTTTCCATACTCATCGCCTCTAAGGGTCATTGATCTCTCGGCATATCTTTGGCTATATACAAATGCTCTTATAGCTAATGTATGTGCACAATTTTTGGCTATATGCAAATGCTCTTATTAAATACGAATCCGACTGTGGGAGTAACATCATATAATGTGTGGGTCAAGGATAGGTGTGCTACTATGCCCCTACTACAGAAGTAAAAATGTACACTTATCTCATCATTTGCATGCATAACAACATCTTTCATTAGTACCAAACCGCTATCGCCCCCTTATAGCACTAGTCACCCCGTGATAAGCGGATTCAACAACATGGATATAATTGCCACAAGTGCTATGGGACCCTCCTGAGCACACATCGAGAGGGTCGTTTCCCGTTAGAAACACCAAGGATACTTGCTCGTCATAGAGTCGCCTACCCACTGGGCCTGCCACATAGGGTGCCTCCTCACCAAACTATGGACAGCTTCATGATCCATTGGATTACTATAGAATAATATAATTTTACTCGTGCACAGGGTCACCTTTCCACTGGGCCCGCTTATTGGAGCCTTTAATATTCCACATAGAAAGCTTATGATATGTCATGGATGCAATTGCCAATAAATGCATTTCTCACACTATGCATCTTAAATGTCACTCCACAATTATCAATTAACCACCATCACTTAGTGGTTTTCAACATCATCATCATCATTCTGAATCACTAATTATCATTAGATTTCATCCAAATCAATTGTTAGTGGCAATCATGGTTTATCAATTTCTTCCACACACATTATCATGGGATGTTCACACATTATATTCAATCCAATCTCAATTATAGCATCAAACTCAACGATCAACAAGCATATATCAATTGTTGTCAAAGTGTCATCCTAAATACATTTCAAATCATACATAACACACAATCATTCATCCAAACCAAATAAGTGGTCATATCCACATATATATATGTATATATATATATCAACAATGGATAAAATCATGAATTTGAGCCATGTTACCCCATCCTACCTCAAGAGAAGTAGTACTCAGCGCAATCTAAAGGTCCCGCTTCACCGATGGGGTCAGTTCCTACATCACACAACACATCATATAATTATTTCCTATCTCAACCACCAAGATTTAAATATTTTTGATTAACCACTTAGTGTTCAAGTCATTTTACACCCTAAATCACTTTCTTTTCTTTTAACCCACCATAACCATTATGGGTTTTGTAACATCCCTAAATTTAATTTTTGGGTAATTTAAATTAGCCTAATAATTAAAATGAATGAGTTAAATTATCCCTATATGATTAAAATTAATTTTTAAAATTTACCGGGGTAAGTTTCGGGTAACTATTAATTACCCGGCTGGTTTTAAAAACTCACTGAACACGGGAAGTTACCAAACTACCCTTAATGATACAAATGTAATGCTTTGCCAAGTACTCCTCAATTCATGTGTGGTTGCTGTTGGAAGGTAAATTAGAAATTCACTTTTAATTCATTTTCTACTTCACGCATGCAGTAAGGGTTTTGTGCTTCTCTTCCATTTCGTCTCCTCTCGTGGGCGTTACTTTTAATTCCACCATTTCCCTTCAAATCCTCTAATTGGAAACTTGCATTTGGTGGCTTCAATCTCCCTTTTTCTTGGGCAGCCATGGCCAATTAGAGGAGCTTCCATTGTTAACTAATTTAAGGTAAAATCCATGAGCCATTTCCGATTTTAGGTGGGTATCTTCAAACCCAACCCCTAACTCTTCTAATTTCTCAAAATTATAGACGTCTTGGAGCTTGGTTAGTTGTGGGTATCACTCGAAGCTATTGGGGTTCTAAGTTTTCACCATTTGTGGTAAGTAATTTGATACCCATTTATTGGTTTAAGCTCCGCTTAATTAATTTGGGTATTAATCGGATTAATTTTAATTTAGAATATATTTCAGGGGTCATTTCGGAGGCATTTCAAGTAATGGATCGCTTAGGGTTATTCAAAATCAAGCATCAGAGCTTGTCGGAATTATTAGAGCTTGTGATTAACGATCAGATGACATTTAATAGCTAGAGGAGCTCTTGGAACTATTTATTTCCAGGTGGGGGAGCTTTTACATCTTAAATGCATAGTTTATGGATGGATTAGGGGTATATTGCTATATTATGGATTGTATGTTTGTGAAACATGATGATTAGATTGCTTAAAGTATGAAATAATTATGAAATACCTCATTTTATTTGATATATAAGATATATCTTATGTTATGATGATTTTTGTCCATATTGATATTAAAATGGCATGAGATGCGACTAAGTGATTAGATTGATAATTATATGTTATTTGAGCTATGATAATTTGATTGAATAGTCCTATGCATGAGATGTGATAGGAGAATTAAATTGGTGATTATGTGAATGCATGAGATGCAATGAATATTAATTGTAATGAGGTATTGCATGGGATGTAAAAGAATGAATGATTTAATATCAATTATAGCATGAGATGCTTTGTGTGATGATATATGCATATGAAATATGATTTTTATGTGATTGTGGTTTCAAGGATTTCACAAAAGACCTTGAGTAGGACTCAAGGCAAGCCTATTGAGTAGGACTCAAGGCTGCCCGTGACACTCTCATTGTCGCTAATAGTGATTGTTACGTGAGAGGGCAAACGGTTTGGTACCGGTAAAATAGCCGGATCAGTTGAGAGTTGAATATATGGCTGAGAACTTGTGTTGCAACACTAATTTATTAATGTGTAATTGGATCCAAATGAATGAATATATAGATATATGTGTATTGGTGCATGTTATTGAGAAAAACATGATAGTATAGCCTATGTGAATCATGTGGAGGATATTTGATGTGAATAAATTATGTTAAATGGCAGTATACATTGTTATTTAATTATGAAATCATAGTGTAAGTTAAAGAATTGGATAGGTGGATCCAGTTCAATAACTATCATTCAACATGTAGATTGCTTACCCCTATTTTGTGGCTATATTTTCAGTGGACTTGGGTCACGATGGTGATTGGTGAGATGTCACCGTAGCTGTGAGGAAGACTTGTACATGATGTATATAGATTGTATAGTATTTTGGTGGTAGCCTTGGCTGCCTCTTGTAAATATATTTTGATAGATATGTGTATAATTGTGTAGTGGATCTAGGTAGCTGACGACTTCAACTAGAAGCCTAGATTTATTTTGGATTATATATATGTTGATGTTATGTATAATGATAATTATGTTTTAGTTGTGGTGATCATGGATGGTCCCATATTACATATATGATGCGTGATGATTTGTAGGAATTGTGATTATACATTGATGCATTGCGTGTGTGTGATATGCCCTGGAAATGTCCATATGTGATGATTAAGATGAATTATGCATTAGAAGGTTGATTTGAATGATGGATGCATGAAAAATGATGGTTTTACATGACTTTTATGAATAATTGAGCAACTAATAGGGTCATATAGAGTTTTATGAGGTCTGGTTGATATGGGATAGTCTTAATAGTATCTAGGTATGATTTAGAACTTGTAGAAATTGGAATAGGTTCAATCCATTGGGAATTGACTCTTGCGTTACACAAAAATGCTTTAAAATGGGCTAAATGTGTTTCTATGCATAAGTCTCTTGTGTTTGGATATTTTTAAGTGCAACTAGTGGCTACACGTCATAAATGGTATATATTAGGTGGTGTCAAAGTTTGGCGGTGATTGGACATCGCTTGAGTGAGTTTGGGGATGCAGAATCTAACTTGGGTGTATTTTCTAGTATTTTTGCACAAGCGGGTACCTACCTCGCTTGAGTGAATCCCCTCTACAGTGTTAGTATGCATTCTGTTGTGTTCTTACTTAAGCGAGTTGGAATTCGCCTGAGCGCGTAGGGTAAGCTTTAGTTCTGTTAAATTCTTGCTTGAGCTAGTGGGATTTCACTTGAGCGGTTAATGTTGGTTTTGGCTCTGTGAGATCTTTGCTTGGGCGAATTGGTTTTCGCCTGAGCAAATGAAGTGTTAAAATGTCACTGTGATGTTTTCACCCAAGCAGAAAGTGCTCGCTTGAGCGAGTTGGCACCTTATGCTACTGGTTATTTCTCGCGTGAGCGAACCCATCTCGCTCAAGCGAGAGTGGTGTTGTTTTGTTATTATCGTGTTGTCACTCAAGTGAGTACTGTCTCGCTTGAGCAAGTGATTGCTGTTTGAGTTTTTATGGTTTGTGGGCTCTTGGGATGAGATTCTGAGCCCTCATTGGGTGATTTATGTGCTTCATGTTTTGGTCGTCATGGACTTTTTATTTATTTGCAAAAAATTTATGCCCAGTTTTGTCTATATAATGGTTAGGATGTTTTAGGTTTGGTGTTCATATCCATTATTTTGCATTTTAAAGCCATAACCACTAATGGGTTCCCACACACATGTCCATTTTCTATCAATATTCTCATCTTTCATCATCAATATCACTCTACCATCATTGATAAACCTTTATCCATTCACATTTCCCATTTCCCCAAATTTCAAGGGTTAAGGTTTCATCAAAACTCAACAACCACCATTTATATCTATCATTTTAAACTCCATGCATTACCATTTTCGTGTACTCATTCATACCTCCCTAAAACCATTCCTTCATCAAACCCCACCTTAGGGCTTTGCATACAAATGACTCTTAAACCATACTCCATTCATGCAACACTCTCACAATCCATAACCTAGGGCTTGGAACACAGAAAAATAGAAAGAAGAGCTTACCTCAAGCAAAAAAAAGTGAGCCTCTAGGAAAGTGAGAGAGGGTGACAAAAATGGTAATGCATGGAGTGGAAATGGTAGGGAGAAGGGCATATACCCCCACTTTGGGTTTTGGGAGGAAGAGAAGAGGAAGAAGTTGGGAAGAAGAAGAAAAAGAAAAGAGTGTTATGTTTGAGAGGGAGAGAGTGACGGGAATTGAGAGAAAAGAAGAGGGTTTTAATTTTTTTGTTTTGGCCCATCATTAAAATTTCCCCATTTTATAAGAAACAGGATCCCCGTTCGGGCCTAATACTTTATCTAAAATTAGTTCAAAGATATATTCAGATTCCCAATATTATTCTCAATCACCCTGACCAATAACACCTCGATCGGAGATACTTGGTTCGACGCCCATATTTTAATCAGTTATTAATTTCAACTCTTTAGGCTATAAGAAATTATTGATAGTCATAAAAATTATCAATTTAATTATTTCCAACCTTTCGGGGTATTAATTAATTTATGCATAATTATTCCTTATTTATTTCTCTCAGTTAAATATTTTTATCAATTTTTAGGATGTTTCAGAGGTCAGACTCTGACTGTTTGACCTGAGACTAGTGATCTTGTAGGGAACTAGTCCTGTTAAGATTCTTTCGTGAAGAATCGAGGATGTTTGACTTAGCCTAACCGGTCCAATCAGAACCTTTAACGTCTCCTATGTTTGATCATGCACATACTTCGGGGTATTCGATGGCAGCATGGTTAGTCCTTGGTGACTCGCTTTGACATTTTATGATCTTTTCTTGAAGACACCGAAGCCCGGTTCTGGCTCTATCAACCCCGTTTTTCCATAAATTGATTTCCTTAGAAAACGCTTTAAAACTTAACCCGAACACCTTCAATGTTTTGGATACAACTTTTGCATACGACCTTAGAATCAGACAATTTTGGTCTCAATATCTTTGTTTTGAAAAGATTTATAACCTCCATTTCTATCCTTGAACTCTGATTCCTACTCTGTCACCCCTAAAATTTAGAATTAAGTGTGTCCACCTTAAAATTTCAGCATATGGATGTTTTATCCTACGCATGGTTCACTCAAAAATTCATAACTCTTTCATACGACCTTTGATTCGCGCAAACTTAGTCTCAAAATCTCCATAACAAAATGTTCTATGTTTTCCATGAAGATCGAAGGCTAAATCTTTCTAGATAAGTATAGTTTAATGAATCTTTCCAGCCTCATAGCTGTCTCGTCACTATGCTAGCAGTCTTCTGTAAAATTCGTATATCTCCCTTGTCCGGTACTTGAACTACTTCGTGATTTTTACTATGAATCTATATTAAAGAACTATACAATTTTCATGAAGAGCACGAAACCAAATTCCCAAAGGACAATTAATGGTGAATTTATTATTGAAGCCCTAGCTGATTCGGGAGCTTTTGGAATATCTTGTATTAAATCATGTATATCTTGGGCTATCAACCATGGATCATAACAAATGATATATCAAATTAAAGGGAAAAAGAATATCTACAAACTTCATGTTGACCATTTTTTGAGATTCTTATTCTACGAATTAACCCCTATTTATTTTTAACTTTCTTAGTTTCTAGTTCATAAAAATCTTGAACGCCTTAATTTCTTGCATGACAAGTTAATTTCCCGGCCACCCATTCCTGACCACCTCACTACCCTTTGCCACCTCCCTGGACAAGTGTCACCGCTCTGCTCATACCCTCCACTCAGCCCTCCCACCTCCCTCACCATCCAATTAAAACATATGCAAGCAAGATCACAATCCCATCACCTTAATTCACCATCATTTCCTCTAATCCCACTCAAGCTCTCCCTTCTATTTCTTGGCAGAACCATCACCACCATACATCCTCTTTAACTCTTTTCCTTTTACTCTCTAGCTCCTTCATCTAGCCACCTCAACCCCTTCCCCAATCACTTACCATTCACGGCCACCCCTTCAACCACCATTACCAACCATCACAATTTTTCTTATCCTTCATTTTCCCTCACCAACTTGCAGACCCCACCAAGACCACCTCCAACCTCTTCATTTTTCTTCATCTAGAAGCTTTAAATTTTAGCCGGACTCCCTTACTTGGATTGCTCTTGGTCGTGAGCTTCACTTGCCAAAGTAAGGTGAAGCTTTTGATTTTTGCCTTTGAAACTCTTGCTTCCTTTTTTCCTCTAGATTTTTAGCTTTCATGCATGCATTATGGGCATTTTTCCTTGCTATTTTAGAAGCCCAAAACTGTGGCCTCATTGTAAAAATTTTGTGCATGTTACTTTTCCTTAGGATCGGGAACTGTCAGCGACGATTGGGAGGCGCTCGGAGTGTTTGATGAATTTTTCATTAAGGCCACCACCTTCTTCCTTCAAATAGCGGCTATTCCATGAGGTAAGGGGGCTTTGCCTCGTTTGAGTATCTAAGAACCACCGTTTTAAGTTTTGTCACGATCCAATGGTTAGATTTCAAACCACATAATTTTTCGTAACCGACGGTTAAGATCATCACATTTTAAGTTAAGAAATATTTTTAAAAATTGTATATATTGTATTTCGATGTTCGTGTGCATGGAAGAATTTTTATCGCGATCGGAGTTATAACGAAAAATTTAAGAATTTTTGTAATTAGGCGGGCTCAGTTGTAATTCGATATGGTTGTAATATTTAATTTTAAATTTTATTGTATTATTGTGTAATTTATTGTTAATTTCCCAGTAAGCCCCGCCATTAGAAATTAAATCTGTCGCTAAGCATCGCTGAAATAATTTAAATGATAGCGCACATTTTACAAAAATTCACCGTCGGACGGTCATGATATTTTATTTTACTAAGTTTGAAAATGACACTATTTTTAGGTTATTATAAAATTTTATAGTAGTTAATCAAATAAATGAATTGATTTGAAAGAAAAAGTGAATAGCTAATTAGGATATGATTATTTGAAAAAAAATTATCCAAGATAAAATAGTTTGGGCCTAAATAAATAGCTAAGAAAAAGAAAAAGGAGATAAAAGGAATTATGAAGCATAATTAAAATAAGAAATGGAGAAAGGATTTTGATACATGCTTGAATGAAATAAAAGAAGCTTTAGAAATTCAAATAAAGAAATAGATATTAGGATTCAGGAATTTTAGTGACCAATAAAAGTAGAAGTATAAGAAGGACCTTAGGAACTTTATGAAGCACATGTGAATAATGATTAAGGTAAGAACATTTTAAGAGTTTAAGTAAGAAAGAAATACCTGAGTTTTAGGACACTGGTAACTAATAAAAATAAAGGACATGGAAGGGATTTTAGGAATTAAACATTGGATTTAGTAATAAAAAGAATTAGGATCATTTCTAAATCAAATAGTAATTCTTAAGGCAAAATAAGTGATTTAAACTAAGTTCAAGATATAAGAACTAAGATAATGACTAGACCCTTAAAGAATAAATTGATATCATGAAGAAAATAAATTATAACTAAAGAAGGTAACAGGAGGAAGAGTTAGTTAGTATAATTAATAAAGGGATAATAGTAAAGGTAAAGAAATGCCATAGCTGAAGGTTTGTGATGGTCAAAATATTAGGAGGAGTAACACTGAGGATATACCTATAAATAGGTACATAAGGAAATAGAAATTAATTGGTGATGAAAGAAGATAAGTTATTTGACTAGTAAAAACTTATATAAGTTGATGAAAAAAACTAGATAATAAGATCATGTGATGGTGACTTAAGTTCCACAATTGAACATTAAGGATTAGGATTGGGCAATGAAAAATGATGTACCAATAAACAAGAGGAGGAATAATAGTTTAAGGATATAAGAGAAACCAAACTATTACATAAAACATTTTTGGTTAAAATATAAGATCTAAGCATCTAAGTTAATAAGAAAATAATGAGATGCGAACTAAGTAGAATGGGTTAACGCCAATGATTACGATAACCTTCTATGAATCATAGTCAATTAGCTGTGCAATGTGTTACTCCCTCATCATCATGAATTTCACGTGTGATACAGTACTAGGGAATAATTGATATTTGAATTATAAATATCTCAATGAAATGAAATGCATTTCCGTATAATTACTATAGTAATTATCATGTGATGCATGGATGATTAAATGGAAGAAACACAATGAAATGGAAATAGGAAATATAAGATATGGTATCGACAGGGTTCCAAAATGATTATTGTTATGAGAGTATGAGATTCTAGATCCAAAATGGTCAGTGGGCATTGTAGTCCTAATGTATCCCATGAATTTCTGGAAAGTGTGTAACCTCATTTCATTCCTAAATTTCGAATGAGATCTTTACAAATTATCAAGAAGGAAAAGAAAGAAATCAAATAAAAATTGATGAAAAGAAAAAGCCTGACGTTAAGAATGAAAGAGAATCATTAAGGGGACCTTGTCGAGGACCAGTAAATGATCATTGAATCTATGAATTAAGCATCATATTTGGAGGATAAGGGTGGATGAGTGAGTGATCACCTAGAGCATACAATGATGGGTACACTGAGGAAATAGCAGGTGCCTCGATCCCCCAAGGGCGGTCTTGGGAGTACATCGGGGCGGACCTCCAATGGCTCGAATTCGCGCCCGAAGCCGGATAGCCCATGGCAACTTTGATTTACTTTGACTCAGGACGAGGGTTTCTATGACTGTGTAGTGTCGTTCTAATGAGATGTGTGTTGGATCCATTATTGATAGGACTATGAGTCCTTACCCTTTTGTATGAGCAGAACGATGCGAGCTCCAGTCACTCTAGTTAGGAAGGAGGATAAGGCGGGATGGTGAGATGTATTGTGTTGTGAATGAGGAAGGAGAATGGACCTATATGCATCATACTCGTTAATAAATACTTAAATTAAGGAAACACATGCATTATATCATTGTTGTGTGAAATTATGATTGCTTACTATTAATTGATCATAATAATACGAGTATCACTCCTTTAAGAGTGGAACGGGATGAGAACAATCAGTCAAGATTTAGAGATGCGAGATAACTTAGAATGAAATACATTAGGAACCCCCATTTTTAGAGAGTAGGAAGATTTGGTTGAATTATTTATGTGTTATGGGACTCGTGTCGTCATGATATGGTACCCCAATTGTTGTGGGGGCGAAAGCTCACCTTTACAACTATTTTTTAGGTCCCCACGCAGGCACACCTATTGGACGAGAGGTTCTCTGTGATATGAGGACTAGGAAGGACCAGTCATTTGCTAGCTATACCTAAGGAGGCCCCCGTGGATGGACTTCCTCTCTAAAGCCTACGCCTAAGCGACCATAAGATTGGGATATTGAGGTCATCGAGAGCATAATCTGACGCTATGGTGATCCCTCACTCCCTCTTAGTATGGAGGAGATTGAGGAGCTGGCCGGTAGAAAGGCAACCCTATTAGGAGATCCTCTCAGCTTTCACCCTTTACCGGAGCCCCCTATGGCTTTGAGATCTCCCTAGCAGGTAGAGGCACTAGTGGCACCAGGCCCAGCCAAGGTAGGAGCCCCCAAGAAGCTGACTCCAGAGTACGTTCCACTCCTAGTCGAGGATGATGATGATGAGGACCCAGAGGAGTTTCCTCTTGATATGCCAATGGATTTAGTAGTCGCAGATCCTGTTGCATTTTCGACTTTAGCTCAACAGCTACCCCAGCTGTTCCACTCCTGGTCTACGAGTCAGGAAGCTTAAAGGATGTCCCCATGCGTCAGGGGGTGTTAGTGATGACCCTGATAGAGAGGTACATGGAGAGGCGTTAGTGGGATCAGTCCCAGGGTTTCCTTCAACACATTTTTGGGAGCTATATGTACGGGAAGACTGAGGATTACCTCGAGATGCTAGCATCAACTCAGGGTCTTTTGTAGAGGCCTATGAGGCTTATAGTAGCCGTAGACACCAGCCAGTTCGCCAGGTTAGCGACTTGCTATCCTCGAGCACCACTCCTGTAGGACCGTCCCATCTTCCAGATTTATCATGGTTGGCTGCTACCTCTGATCCACCCGAGTCACCTTGGTCAGACGACTAGTTTATAAGTAGAGACACTTAGTTATAGTTTTACTTATCTGTCTTTGTAGATATACCTTTTGTATGGTTGCCTGCGTACCCCTTTTTGTTATCAGATATATAGTTTTGTAGGAACTACTTATGTATATATAACTCAGTTATGTTTATATATATGATGCTTTATTTCCACCATGTGTTTCATTGAACAAAAAAAAACTTTCATATTTTTCTAAAACTTGTAATCTCTCAGCTAACCGAGGAAATTTAGTGGAAGGGATTATCTTAGTTAACCGAGGGTGGTACACTGTATATATATTGTATTTGAGAATAAACTGAGTGATTTGATCTTATGGCTTATTATGACATTGTATTCAGTGGAGTTATATGGTGATTATCTTTGTTCAGGATATTGATTAAAATATATTAATTTCAGTATATGATAAAATCTTACACCTAAAGTGATATTTGATGGTTGAATATACTTATGGTTTAGTAAAATTGAATACTGATAATGTCAATTAAGTACACTGCGTTGTGATTCATATTCCATACACCAATTTCAATTCATGACATCATATTGCATTTCTAGCACTAAGATTTGTTGAAGAGATTGTTACGATATAGTGTCGAGGTTCACTGTATAGTCTATGACTTGTTGCTTACAAACCTACCACTAATAGTGTTGAGATTCACTGGTAGACCTCAAGTACCACCGTCTATAATGCTAAGATTCACTACGTGGTTACCCAAACACCCCTCAGTTATAGTGTAGAGATTCACTAAGTAGGTTGTCTTGGCACTTGCCTAGTATCACTAAGTCGGATCTATATTTCATTATTCTTATACGCATTTGAAAGAAATTATTTAAAAAAGGCCATGGCATATCATTGTTGCATTGGTGTATATTGATATATATATACATACATATATGTGTGTGATTGAATAATGACAATTTAGTTCTTCTCAGTTGTGTGATTAAGTGTAGAATGTTTGTATTATATATAACTTTATGTGATTGCATAACTGTGAAGAACCACATGCAAACCATTGAATTTAATTACTATTTATTACCTAGAATAGCACCCACCCTCTTAATTTATGGATTTTACAATGAGATTACAAGAGGATGACTTGGCTTGACGATTTAGGTGTAGAATCGCATTGTTGGCCATAGTGGATGCAAATGTTTTTGCATATAGTTTGTAGGGTGTAAAGCCTAGCTAACTATTTCGGTATTTTTTGATTATGTGCACAGTTATTATGGTGTGAATGGTGTAAATGCAAAATTAGTTGGATTATGATATTGCATGTATAGCATAGCCGGACTACTTTAATGGCTGTGAGGTTGTTATATATATATGTGTGTATATATATATATATATCTTATGATGCTAAAGCATTGAGTTGTTGTTTGATGTTTAAAGCATGAATGTATATCATAAATATATAATTTGTATAACACTTAAAGATATAATCGAGTTTTTATTGAAACGGGCATGGAGCCACAATTTATGTTGTTGTACATATATATATATAGGTTTTGGGCAGATTACTGTGTTACTTCGATTTCATGGATAATGTGACAAATACCATTAGCTATAGTTGGCATTAAGCCATATGCATAATGCTAACATTATATAATTATGGACAGGTATGAGTTGTGGCTTGAATCTATTTCAGTTACTGATTGAATAAATATTATTGTGGTCTTGTAGATTATGGAGATTTTGAATATATGAATAGGATCCTGGTTTTACATGTCTTGAATTAGATGTTGTGTTGAATTGAGTAGTAGTGAGTAGGGGATTATGTAGCTATAAGACATTTAAGGGAACTTGATATGCCATATTGAGCATTTAAGGGAATTGGGCCCTCTAAGTTGTTCCATCATGTAAAAATAGGCACACTAAATTTATGTATAGGGTTAAATAGGAGGTAGAAACAGATTGAGTTATTTTATCGTATATTTTACTCATATGACTGAATTTTGACAAACAAACTTCGCCAATGGTTTCAAAATGTCAAAAGCATGTGGTCTATAAAATTTTGTGAAAATCAGACTTGAAACAAAGGAGTTAGGCACCCTAAAAGTTAGAAAAATGTGTGCAGGGACCAAAATACAAAATCAAGAAATTTGGGGTTTGGTGTGGGCGTGTCCCATGCTAGCTTGGTGTGGTGTGTTCATAATCTTTACGCGTTCACACGCCGATATGTTGGTCCTCTCACGCCTAAAATTCTCATATGTTGGAACAATGTTATGCCTTGAATCCCTACCTCTCGTGCCATGCGTCACCAGGCCACATGAGGGGTCCATACGCCAAAGCCAAGTGAGGCTTTCTTTGTTGTGTGTGTGTAGATGTTTGTATGCCCACTGTAACATCCCAAATTTATATAAATGATTAAATATGAAGAATAAATGCTAAATAATTATATATGGGTAAATTAATATCCCAAAATGATGAAAATAATTAAATTAAGATTTTTAGGGATTATTCATAATTTATTGGGGCTTTATGAGCTGAAAATATATGCGATTAAAATATGAGTGTCAGACCAAGTATCTCCAATTGAGGTGCTCTTGGTCAGGACTGTTAAGAATATTATTTGGAGTCTGAATATGTATTCGGAATAATTTTTAGATAAAGTATTGAGCCCGAATGGAGATCCTGTATGTTGTAAAATGGAGAAAATTAAGTGATGGGCCAAATTAAAATGTTAATTCCTTACTTTTCTCTTCACTCCCACGACACTCTCTGTTCCTTGGCAAAAAATGTTACTTTCTTCTTCTTCTTCTTCTTCCATTCTCTTAATCTCTTCTTCCTCTCTAAACCAAGACAAAGTGGTGAACCCATCTCCCCTACCATTTTTGTTTTCTTTAGAGCTTAAAGAAGGAGCTTGTGGCTTGGGATTCTCTTCCCCATTCTCTTCAATTTTCGTGTTCTTCCATCCCTCTCTTGGAAACCCACTCTTTTCTTGTCTTGAGGTAAGCTTTTCATCATTTTTCAAGAGCTTGAACCTTTGGTTATGGGTTTTGGGTATTGGGAGAGTGATTTATGTATATGGGTTGTTGAGAGATGGCATAAACATGGAAACCCTAAGGTGGGGTTACTTAAATGTAAACTTTTATATGCATGTAACATGGTACACGAAATTAATGATGGAAATTGATGAGGATTTATGATGTTGTTGGGTTTTTGGTAAAACCCTAACTTTGGAAAATTAGGGGAAACGATAAATATGGATTGAAGAGTATGTTTTGAGAGGAAATATATGATATTTGAATGATAGGTATAAGAGAATGTGCTAGGTGAGTATTTACTGATGATGATAGAAAGCATTAATGATGGTGGATGGCCATTAATGATGATTGGTGGCCATTGGTGTATGGCCCCTTTGATGGAAAAGAGTTATAAATGCATAATAATGATACTTGAATGCCTAACCCATGGTGGTCGTGGTGAAATCAATGAAATAGAAATAGCTTGATAATGGAAGTGTTGAATGCGCCAAGTATAAAATTAGAATATGTAAGTCTTGGTGATTTTGAGTTGAAATTAATTATGTGGTGCCTTATGAAATGTAAGACCCATTTTGAACCACAAGGCAGGAACGTCGTATCACTCAGAATTCTTCTCTTGAGGTAGGAGAGGAGTTTTATATTCTAAATGCATGGATTGAGTAGTGTTTGATTGCCATATATGACAATATTCATGTTTTCCTTGCTTCTATGGTAATGAAAATTTGAGATTGTTAAATATGATGATGATGATTGTGCTTGGCAATATGTTTTGTGCATTTGGAATGTTTATGGTGTGCTAAATGATGATGTTAAATGGCTTGGCTAGTGTTATGCCTTGATATAATGTGGTTATGTCTATATTCACCATAAATATGGAATGGTCATTCTTGATGATGAATGAGAATGAATATGGATGATTAGCATGCCTTAGTTTATTGATGATTCATTTAAGAGTATTGATGATGAAAATTGTATAGCCATTATGATTGATACAAGAGGAGCTTGTATTGTGATTTATGAAAGTGTTGTGATACCACATTGAAAATGTATGACAATGGCAATGATTGATTAAAATAAAATCTACCAAGAGTTTGAGTGGTGATGTTAATGATGGTGATGATTAATGAGTGACATGATTAGGATGCATAGTTGTGAGAATGCATATGATTGGCATTTGCATTGTATCCATGGCAAACTGCATAGCTACCAGTGTTAGAATGTTAGGGGATTCCCCCGGTTGGCCCAGTGGGAAGGTGGCTCAGTGCACGAGCATTTCTATTTTCCCCTGTGACTCGGTGTGTAAGTCACGAAGCTGCCCATGTATAGCTATGGGGAGCTGCATGTGGTTGACCCTTGTGGGGGTGGCTCTTTGAGGAGCAAGTGTCCCTAGTGGTCCTCTGGATCACAGCTTCCATGGTGAGAATCATGGTTGGCCCGCAACACCCTTATGTTGATTATGGTGTATATCGCGGTCATAGTGAAAATGGCCAGGTGTTGCAAGATGGGCGATGTGGTTTGGTACCTATAAAACATAATGATATGCATGCAATTTGATGATAAGTACACATTTTACTACTGCAGTAGGGTTATGGTTATATGATTATGCTTGACCTATAATTTGGTATTTATTTCCCACAGTCAGATTCGCAATTGTTAATTTACTCTATTGTGCATGTACATTAGCCTAAGAGCATTTGCATATAGCAAGGAGGTATGCCAAAGGTGATGAGAAATGGTGATGGTTGTGATTGGGTAAGAAAATACCAAAAGACAACATAAAAGATATGAATACAGAGAACATATATTGTGTATAGTGATGATGTGTGTGATAGTCCAATACGTTAAGGGACTTGATTGTGTGTATGCTCATATACTTTGTTATGATCCATAAGGATGATTTAGTTATATGTATGATAGTGTGATGATGATAATTGAAATAATGAATGACATATATTGATGCAAAGTATACATGACATTGAATGCATATGTACATAATTACATGGTATTCATATTCATCCTTTGGAATGTATGACTCACTCTCCCATGTTGTCCACTTTTAGCTTTATGATACAAGAAATTCTTGGGGTGAGGTGCATCTCCTTTTTGAAGTGTAGTTTGATGGTGGAGGTATATAGTTGTATAGGAAGTGCCTTGGCTGGCAAATCATTGATTTTGTATAGCATATGGTGGTGATATATGCTTATTATGTATCTAGATTGATGAATGTTGATTTTGAAGGTCATAGGTGAAAATTGGACCTTAGATGTATGGCTAATTTTTGAGTATGACCTAGACAATGTATGATGACCATTGTGATGCTGGAATTACTACCCAAAGTGATGCATGAATGATGTTATTCATGAATTTTAGTCTTGTATGATGCATATGTGAAATTAAGCCTTGATGTTTATGCAAAATTGAGTGTATGATTTGTGATTTGTAGAAACTGGAATGGGCCAATTCCATTGAGAATTGACCTCTAAGTTTCATCAAAATGCCTCAAAATGGGATAAATGCATTTATGTGCATAAGTCTCTCGTTTTAAGGAATTTTTGAGTATGGCCAGAGGCTACACGTCACGAATAATGTATTTTAGCTTGTGTCAAAATTTGGTGGCCATTGGATTTGATATGAAAAATATAGGGCGGTTAGAAGTTCAATTCTGCAGTTTTTTGGGTAGGTTCTGCATGATGCTGTCTTGAATCGATTCACCACCTATGTGAATTTTGTGTGAATCGATTCATTATGCCTTATTGCTACTGATTCATGAATTTCCTATGCATGAATCGATTCACCATGGGGATGAATCGATTCATGGACTTGATTGTTGGTAATTTTGACAAGTTAGAACATGTGAATCGATTCCCAAGAGAGGTGAATCGATTCACTCACTTGATTTTCTAAAGTTGAAGTGCATGAATCGATTCCCAATGGTGGGTGAATCGATTCATGTGTCTGTCACGCATGTTCTTGGCCATTTGGGATGCATGAATCGATTGTCGGGGAGGGTAAATCGATTCATTTAGCTGTTTGGGACACATGAATCGATTCATGCTAGCCTTGAATCGATTCATGCCCCTGATTCTCTAAAAAAATTATGTGCTTTGCTATGTGTTGGGTCCCTTTTGGTCATGGCATTATTATATATCAATGTGTATGTTTATGTACCACTTCTTATCAATTAATTCAAGTATCTTTAAACCACTTTTACACTTTTCCATAACTCTCAAAATAACTTATCTTCTGTTTTTCCATGTTGATGATCATGAAATTGATTGTCCAAGGATCACTCTTGATTTAATTTATCCACATTCTCATATCTTCATATATGAGATAGGTTATTTAAATAGTTTGGGGTTACTTGTTAAAAATTTACTTCACGAATGCTTTCTTTTCCTAAATTGTTTTCTTTTAAAATCGTAAAAAAATTTCCCTAATTTTTATTGACCTTTGGGTCGTCTCACCCACTTGGGCGTCCATACGCCCAGGTGCTACTGCCCCTTGCTCCTTACTAGAATAATTATGTATTACCTTGATTCAATTCCCTCACATGTACCCACGCCATAGGGGATGTCCCCACACCCATGGGTGTCCCAATATTGATGTTGTCATCCTTCCTTACCTAAACTGGGGCGTCTATATGCCCACCTTGGGTGTTTGTACACCAGGTCTCTGCTATATCCTGTAACACCCCGAATTCAGAAATTTGAAAACAGGGGTTAATTTTTCATGATTTAAAATAATTAAAAGTAGAAGGAATACAATATATAAAAATGATAAGTAATTACCCCGGATCATTGAATAACCGATCTCATATATGAAGATATAAGAAAGGTATCAAAGTGCACCTTGGACGACCGGACTGTAGGCCGTCATAAGGGAAAAGCAGAAGATAAAAATAATTTCAAGAGTGATTGAAAACAGCTACCAAAAGAAGATAAAAGACACTTCATCCATTCGTTAAACGATAGAAAATATAATTTAATAATATCAATATCCTTCATACATTATCAAGGTCATTAATGAAAATTAGCCATACACATTCGGTCTAATTTTCCTACATGACCTCCGAAATCAGCTATTATCAAATCGAATTCAAAACAAGCATATACACACCATATGCTATACAAAATGAAGATACACGCCGGCCAAGGCTCATCCACATTCCTATCATATTTACCTTCTCCAATACTTGACCTCCAAAAAGAGTAGGGTTCATCACACCTACATCAATCTTAAAAATGGCAACAGGGAGGTGAGTAACATAATCCAAATGAATCAAAGTCATACATTATGATGCGATTTATACATGTGTGCACTACATTCATTTTCAAGATAAAATCACACACATGATACATCATTCCATCTCAGCACAATACATATTCAAATAAACGTATTCACAAGGCAATATCATATATATATATATATATATATCATATCTTTAGCCTTCTCAATAATCATCACACATATAATGTTAGCACCTCGGCTTACTGTCTCCCTACTCAACAATCATCCATCGCCATCTCAGCTATCAACTAGGCATATCTCGGCTATATGCAAATGCTCTTAAAGCTAATACATATGCACAACAAAATTATTATCAAATACGAATCCGACTGTGGGAAAACAATATAATCAAATGTGGGACAAGCATAGGCGTGCTACTATGCCCCTACTGCAGTAGTAAAATGTGTACACTTATATTAAATTTTATGCATGATCAACATTATCTTTTACTGGTACTAAATCGTTTTCGCCCATCTATAGCACTAGTCACCCCGTGACTGCGGATTAACATCATGGTCGTACTTGCCAAAGTGCTACGGGCCTGCCCCGAATACACATCAAGGGAGCCGTGCCCCGTCAGACACCGAGGTAACTGCTCATCACAACATAGGGTGCCTCGTCATCAAACTAAGGGCAGCTTCGTGATTCCCAGAATTACTAGGGAGCAATAACAATATACCCATGCACTGGGCCGCCCTCCCACCACGCCTGCCTATTGGAACCCCTAACATTCCATATAAGCAACGAATGATATGCCATGGATCCAAATGCCAATCAATGTATTCTCACACTGTGCATCCTAAATACCACTCAATTAATCACCCATTCACTACCATCACTTAGTGGATTTCAATATTCTTGATCTTTACAATTTTCATAAGAATCCTCACATATTGGTAGTTAGTGGCAATCACATTGGTCAATTCATATACATAACATTGGAATATTTCACATTAGTTATTTTATTAACATTTTCAACCCAATATTCAATCTGGTATCTATATCGGTACCAGAGTATGGATATCACTTTATCCATTCTGTATACAATATAGATTCAGCAAATATAATATCAGACATTAAAATCAGTCTTCCCTCACACTGGGATACCGGATAATTATACCAGATACATACAGTACTGACATAAAGCCTCAGCCATCTACTAACTTTAGTGGCTGATCCCACACCGGAATATTGACTCCAGCTCAATTCAGGACAATAACACATTCATCATTTAAATGCATGCCACATAATATCAATCATTTCAAATGCATTTCAATCACCACATCGTCCACACAGGTAATCCAACAAGCACAATCACATACACATATTTTCACATCAAGAATGGATGAAATCATGCATTTAGAAAAGTCACCCCCTCCTACCTCAAGAGAAGTAGTATTCACCGCGGTCAGAAGCTTCCGCCGCGTAAGTGAGGTTATTTCCTACATCACAATATATTACACAATCAATTTCCCATTCAACCACACTGGCCTAACATTCATATTCAGCTATTCGATGTCTTCCGACATCTTAACTCTCAGTCCCTTTATTTCATTCGTTCAGCCACCACCACCACAGTTTAGGCGTCTGTATTTATTATTAAGCACATTTATTGCCAAACCCATTATCGGGTTCCCACTTTAATGGTTCCCAACAACCACTAAGCTTAATAACATCATTTTACCTCACCAAAAATAGTTATTTAACACAATAAATGCCTCTCCACTCATATTTTGTATTTCACCCAAATCTTAGGGTTAGGGTTTTCATTAAAACCCAACATCATTCATTAAATCACTCTCCCAACATAAAAACTCAAAGACCCATGGTTCACACTCTCGAGAAACAGCAAGATCTTACCTCAAGAGGAGAAATGAGGGAGTTTTCCAAGAGAGGAAAAATCCACATGAAAATGAGGAGAAAAAGAGACTTCAAGTTCCAAACTCCTTCCAAGCTTTCTTCAAGCACGAAAATGGGAGAGGTAAAAGCCACCACTTTTTGCTTAGGGTTTTTGGAGAGAAGTAGGAGAAGAAGTGAAGGAGAAGAGTGTAGAAGAAGAAAAAGTGAAGTACAAGTTATGGGAGACAGAAGGCTGACGGAAATAAGAAGGGAAAAATTGGCTTGGCTTTATTTTTAATTCTCCATTAAATATTCATCATTTTATGATAAACAGGATCATTGTTTGGGCTTAATACCATATCCAAAAATTATTCCAAATATACCATCAGATTCCCAATATTTTCTTAATAGCCTTGACCAATATCACCCCATTCTGAGATACTTGGTCTGACTCCCATATTTCAACCGGGCTTATTTTCAGCTTATCCGGTTCCAATAAATCATAAACAATTCCCACATATTTTAATTCATTTATTCATAATATTTTGAAATATTAAATAACCCAAATATAATTATTTAATATTTATCCCCTCAATTAATCCTTCATTTTTAAAATTTAGGGTGTTACAATCCACCCCGCCAAAATGAAATTTCATCCCTGAAATTTAACATACCGAATTCGAATACATAAGGGTACCGTGCTTTTACATCGTCCTCACATTCCCAGGTGAACGTCTCCACATTCCCATGCTTCCAACCGACCTTCACCAAGGGTACCAATTTGTTCATAGAGCATTCAACAATATGAACAGATACAGGAGAAGTGGACAGATCGTCCCGTACATCAACATCGTCCATAATAGTTATATGTAGGGGATCATGGACATATTTCCACAACTGTGAGACATGGAATACATTGTGTAGATTAGGCAGGTGCGGAGGAAGTGCAATCTGATATGCAACATCGCTAATCTGCTCCAAAACCTCATAAGGTCCAACGAACCTCAGGCTTAACTTCTTACTCTTTAAAGCTCTTCCAATGCCTTTATCTCTGGATACTCTTAAAAATACATGATCGCCAACTTGAAACTTAAGTGGCTTCTGCCTCTTATCGTAATAACTCTTCTGCCGATTTTGGGCAATTTCCATCTTTTCTTGTATCATCTTAATCTGTTCATTTGTTTCTATAATAAACTTTGGCCCCAAAGCCAAACTCTTTCCGGCTTCAAGCCAACACAAAGGAGTTCTACGTTTTTGACCATACAACACTTCGTAGGGAGCCATACCAATAGTGTTATGATAACTATTGTTGTATGTAAATTCAATCAGTGGTATGAATCTTTCCCAACAACCGCCGTGCTCCAACACACAAGCCCACAATAAATCTTCAAGGCTTTGAATTGTCTACTCGGATTGTCCATCCGTTTGTGGATGATATGCCAAACTGAGCTTCAACTTAGAACCCATTGCCTCGTGTAAGCTTCCCCAAAATCAGGAAGTGAACCGCCGGTCGCGATCCGATACAATACTCAAAGGCACACCATGTAGTCTAACGATCTCCTTTATGTACAGTCGGGCTAGTTTCTCCAATGAACTCTTCATATTCATAGGCAAAAAGTGAGTACACTTTGTCAACCGATCTACAATTACCCATATGGCATCATTTCCATTACGTGTTCTGGGCAATCCAGAAACAAAGTCCATCGCGATGTCGTCCCATTTCCACACCGGAATATTGAGGGGTCTTAGATAACCAGATACTTTCTGATCTTCAAACTTCACCTTTTGACAAATAATGCAAGAGGCTACATAATTAGCCACATTCCGCTTCATACCGGGCCACCAAAAATTCTTCTTCAGATCTTGATACATTTTCATGGCACTAGGATGTATGCTCAACACACTCTTGTGAGCTTCTTCAAGTACCAATCTTCTTAGATCTCTACCAGATGAAACATAAATCCGGCCTTTCACACGCCAAATACCATCATGACCTTCTGCTAGAAACAAGTTCTTCCCTTTCTCTTGAGTTCGTCTCATCTCAATCAAATACCCATCCTTCGGTTGTTGCAACTTTATGGTCTTAAAGAATACATTTGTTACCGTCAACATCTCAAGAGACATCTTTTTTGGGGTATACATTTCTACACCCATGTTCAAATTTTGAAATTGCTCAACGAGCTCCATCTCTTTCACCATCATAGCGGAAACATGCAACGATTTTCAACTCAAGGCATCGACAACCACATTCGCCTTTTCGGGATGATACCTCAATTCGAACTCATAATCTTTCAAAAACTCCATCCATCGTCGTTGGCATATATTGAGCTCCTTCTGATCAAATAAATATTTGAGACTCTTATGGTCACTAAAGACCATAAACTTAGAGCCATACAAATAGTGCCACCATAACTTCAAGGCAAACATTACCGCCGCCAATTCCAGATCATGTGTGGGGTAGTTAACATCATGTGGTCACAACTGTCTCGATGCATAGGCTATCACACGTTCTTTTTGCATCAACACGCAACCAAGACCAAGCTTAGAAGCATCGCAGTACACCACGAAATCATCCAATAAGTCTGGCAAAGCCAACACAGAGCAGAAGTGAGTCTAACTTTCAACTCTTAGAAACTCCGCTCACAATCAAGACTCCACACAAATAGTTGATTCTTACGGGTTAGCTTCATCAATGGCAAAGCCAATCGGGAAAATCCTTCAATAAATCTTCGGCAATAACCGGCAAGACCAAGAAAACTCCTTACTTTGGTTACAGATGTCGGTCTTTCCCAAGCCAGCACGACTTCAATCTTAGATGGATCAACTGCCACACCGTCCTTAGAGATAACATGTCTAAGAAATTGGACCTCGGATAACCAAAATTTACACTTGGAAAGCTTCGCATACAACTTCTTTTCTCGAAGGATATTCAATACAAGGTGAAGGTGTTCTTTATGTTCTTCATGATTCTTGGAATAGACAAGAATATCGTCAATAAACACCACCATAAATAGATCAAGATACTCATGAAAGATATGATTCATGTAATCCATGAATACCGCAGGGGCATTGGTCACCCTGAATGATATCACAACATACTTATAGTGCCCATATCGAGTTCGAAAAGCAGTCTTTGGGATATCTCCGGTCTTCACCTGAATTTGTTGATATCTGGAACGTAAATCGATCTTTGAGAACACAACAGCATCCCTCAATTGATCCAAAAGATCGTCAATGTGAGGTAGAGGATATCGGTTCTTAATGGTCAACTTGTTAAGTTTTTGATAGTCCACATATAACCTCATACTTCCATCCTTCTTTTTCACCAATAAAAAAGGCGCACCCCAAGGAGACACACTTGGGCGAATAAACTCTGGTTCTAATAACCCTTCAACTCTGTTAATTCCATAGGAGACATTCGATATGGCGCTCAGGAAATAGGTTCTGCTCCCAGAACAAGATCGATAGAAAATTCTACCTCATGTGGAGGAGGTAAACCAGGTACCTCATCAGGGAATACATCTGGAAATTCAGACACAACGGGAATATTTAAGGGATCAGGACCATTTATCCCATCAACAAGAGACAATAGTATACAAAGTTGAGTTATACCTTGCGCATCCAATTTCCCCACATCTGGAGAAGGGAAAATGACAGTCCGTTGTTAATAGTCAACCAAGACTTTATTGGCGGAGAGCCAATCCATACTAAGAATGATCTCCAAGTCCTTCATAGATAGGCAAAGGAAAGAAGTAATAAACTTCCTTCCCTCTAGGAGCATAACAACGTTATCACATCGGTTAACCGTCCTGAGACAAGCACCAGTTGGGGTAGTAACCACAAGGGCATTTTTCATTAGGCATACCGGCAATCTCAATTACCGTACACAATCCTCGGATACAAAAGAATAGGTCGCACCCGAATCGTAAATAACATGCACAGAATTTCCAAGTATTTCACACTTACTTTCAACTAGGTTATCGGCTTGAGCTGCTTCTTCACCGGTCACAGCAAATACTCTTCCCGCAGTTGGTTGGTTAGCACCATGATTATGACCATTCCGGCCACCATTGCCATTACCTCGGACGTTCCCATTACCACGACCATTGCCACCATTACCGTTGCCATTTCCATTTCGACCACCATTGTGGCCGCCATTTTTGTTTCCATGACCACGGCCTCTGAAAGCACCATAGCCACTCCGATTTCCATTATCGCAAACCATCACGTTTGTGGCATTCAAAGGACAATCGAGGCGAATGTGCCCCGGTTGGTTGTATCTACAGCATACCACCGTTTCTTCATTATTACAATCACGAGCTAAATGATTTCCGCCACACCAAAAACAACAAAGTCCTTGGCCATTACCTCGGCCACCACTTGCACCATGTCTTCCACCACCCCGTCCGCCTCTAAAAGAAAAAGACCCATGTACAAAATGTCTATTGCTCTTGAAGTTGCCCTTCTTCTTGAAGTTAGGGGATTGACCCTTTAATCTTTGATCATGTCCAGCATCATTCTTCAGCACCATATCGTTTTTTTCAAAGATTCTATATTTGTTCACAAGAGTAGGAAAGCTCCTAATATCTTTATGATATATCGCCTTCTTAATCTCTTGGCGTAATCCGTTCTCAAATTTAACGCATTTTGACGCTTCAGTACCTTCCTGTTGGAAAGGAGGCTAAAACACACAAAGCTCCTCAAACTTCGAGGCATATTCCTCCATCGACATGTTTCCCTATTTGAGCTCCATAAAATTAAGTTCCTTCTTGTTCTTATAGCTCTCAGAAAAGTATTTCCTAAGGAACTCCACCTTAAAATTCTCCCAATCCAAAGGAGTGTGAGCTATAATCATACGCCCACGAGTGAGAATCCACCAAGATTCAGCTTCATCTCGAATCATAAACATCGCGTATTCGACTTTCTGAGCTTCAGTACATTCCATACTTATGAATATCCATTCTAAATCGCGGATCCAAACATAAGCATCTTCCGATTTATAGCCCCATGAAATTCGAAAGGCTTCCGCTTGAGAAATCGGTCAAGACCATGATTTGGCTGACCAGCGGGTTGTTGTTGCTGTTCTAAGATATCGGCAAATTGATTTAAGGCTTCAGCTATAGCGGCTGTGTCAATAGTATACCTATTCGCCATAAATTACTCTATACACACAACACTAACATAATTAGAAACCTTGTGTTTCTTTCCCCAATATATATACCAATCATCAACAACTATCATCAATATAAATATCATCGTAATATATTCATAATCTGAAGGTAAATATGGAAAGGAAATGCGTGGCTGGGCATAATATTAACATGTCAACATTAAGTGATAACCACACTTCAACAACATCTAATTCACCAATGAGTAATCAATGCTCTGATACTAGGTTGTAACACCCTGAATTCAAAAATTTGAAAATAGGGGTTAATTTTTCGTGATTTAAAATAATTAAAAGTAGAAGGAGTACAATATATAAAATGTTGAGTAATTACCCTGGATCATTGAATAACCGATCTCATATATGAAGATATGAGAAAGGTATCAAAGTACACCTCGGACGACCGGACTGTAGGCCGTCATAAGGGAAAAGCGGAAGATAAAAATAATTTCAAGAGTGATTGAAAACAGCTACCAAAAGAAGATAAAAGACACTTCATCGGTTCATTAAATGATAGAAAATATAATTTAATAATATCAATATCCTTCATACATTATCAAGGTCATTAATGAAAATTAGCCATACACATTCGGTCTAATTTTCCTACATGACCTCTGAAATCTGCTATTATCAAATCGAATTCAAAACAAGCATATACACACCATATGCTATACAAAATAAAGATACACGCCGGCCAAGGCTCATCCACATTCCTATCATATTTACCTTCTCCAATACTTGACCTCCAAAAAGAGTAGGGTTCATCACACCTACATCAATCTTAAAAATGGCAACAGGGAGGTGAGTAACATAATCCAAATGAATCAAAGTCATACATTATGATGAGATTTATACATGTGTGCACTACATTCATTTTCAAGATAAAATCACACACATGATACATCATTCCATCTCAGCACAATACATATTCAAATAAACGTATTTACAAGGCAATATCATATATATATATATATATATCATATCTTTAGCCTTCTCAATAATCATCACACATATAATGTTAGCACCTCGGCTTACTGTCTCCCTACTCAACAATCATCCATCGCCATCTCGGCTATCAACTAGGCATATCTCGGCTATATGCAAATGCTCTTAAAGCTAATGCATATGCACAACAGAATTATTATCAAATGCGGATCCGACTGTAGGAAAACAATATAATTAAATGTGGGACAAGCATAGACGTGCTACTATACCCTTACTGCAATAGTAAAATGTGTACACTTATATTAAATTTCATGCATGATCAACATTATCTTTTACTGGTACTAAACTGTTTTCACCCATCTATAACACTAGTCACCCCGTGACTGCAGATTAACATTATGGCCGTACTTGCCAAAGTGCTACGGGCCTCCTCCGAATACACATCAAGGGAGCCGTGCCCCATCGGACACCGAGGTAACTGCTCATCACAGAGCCGCCCTCCCACAGGGCCTGCCACATAGGGTGCCTCATCACCAAACTAAGGGCAGCTTTGTGATTCCCAGAATCACTAGGGAGCAATAACAATATACCCGTGCACTGGGCCGCCCTCCCACTAGGCCTGCCTATTGGAACCCCTAACATTCCATATAAGCAGCGAATGATATGTCATGGATACAAATGCCAATCAATGTATTCTCACACTGTGCATCCTAAATGCCACTCAATCAATCATCCATTCACTACCACCACTTAGTGGATTTCAACATTCTCGATCTTTACAATTTTCATAAGAATCCTCACACATCGGTAGTTAGTGGCAATCACATTGGTCAATTCATATACATAACATTGGAATATTTCATATTAGTTATTTTATTAACATTTTCAACCCAATATTCAATCCGATATCTATATCGGTACCAGAGTACGGATATCACTTTATCCATTCTGTATACAATACAGATTCAGCAAATATAATATCAGACATTAAAATCAGTCTTTCCTCACACTGGGATACCGGATAATTATACCGGATACATACAGTACCGACATAAAGCCTCAGCCATCTACTAACTCTAGTGGCTGATCCCACACCAGAATATTGACTCCGGCTCAATTCAGGACAATAACACATTCATCATTCAAATGCATGCAACATAATATCAATCATTCCAAATGCGTTTCAATCATCACATCGTCCACACAGGTAATCCAACAAGCACAATCACATACACATATTTTCACATCAAGAATGGATGAAATCATGCATTTAGAAAAGTTACCCCCTCCTACCTCAAGAGAAGTAGTATTCACCACGGTCAGAAGCTTCCGCCACGTAACTAGGGTTATTTCCTATATCACAATATATCACACAATCAATTTCCCATTCAACCACACCAGCCTAACGTTCATATTCAGTTATTCGATGTCTTCCGACATCTTAACTCTCAGTCCCTTTATTTCATTCGTTCAGCCACCACCACCACGGTTTAGGCGTCTGCATTTATTATTAAGCACATTTATTGCCAAACCCATTACCGGGTTCCCACTTTAATGGTTCCCAACAACCACTAAGCTTCATTAATGGCCATTCACCATTAATCACATCATTTTACCTCACCAAAAATAGTTATTTAACACAATAAATGCCTCTCTACTCATATTTTGTATTTCACCCAAATCTTAGGGTTAGGGTTTTCATTAAAAACCAACATCATTCATTAAATCACTCTCCCAACATAAAAACTCAAAGACCCATGGTTCACACTCTCGAGAAATAGCAAGATCTTACCTCAAGAGGAGAAATGAGGGAGTTTTCCAAGAGAGGAAAAATCCACATGAAAATGAAGAGAAAAAGAGACTTCAAGTTCCAAACTCCTTCCAAGCTTTCTTCAAGCACAAAAATGGGAGAGGTAAAAGCCACCACTTTTTGCTTAGGGTTTTTAGAGAGAAGTAGAAGAAGAAGTGAAGGAGAAGAGTGTAGAAGAAGAAAAAGTGAAGTACAAGTTATGGGAGACAGAAGGCTGACAGAAATAAGAAGGGAAAAATTGGCTTAGCTTTATTTTTAATTCTCCATTAAATATTCATCATTTTATGATAAACAGGATCATTGTTTGGGCTTAATACTATATCCAAAAATTATTCCGAATATACCATCGGATTCCCAATATTTTTCTTAACAGCCTTGACCAATATCACCCCATTCTGAGATACTTGGTCCGACACCCATATTTCAACTGGGCTCATTTTCAGCGTATCCGGTTCCAATAAATCATAAACAATTCCCACATATTTTAATTCATTTATTCATAATATTTTAGAATATTAAATAACCCAAATATAATTATTTAATATTTATCCCCTCAATTAATCCTTCATTTTTAAAATTTAGGGTGTTACCCATCCTACCTTAATTGTCACCTTTCCCATTCTTTGTCCATGTGGTGGGTGTGTGAACGCCCAGGTGCTGCCTCCAATTAAAATTTTAGTACTTTGGGGTCTGGTACGCATGGTAATTAGGAAATAGGGAAACATTTTTATTATAAGAAAAGTGAACGAAACCTGAATGCGAAAAAAAATTTCCTCCAAAAAATTCTAATTCAAACATATTATGATTCAGATTTACTTAATTAACATAGGAACCTGATTTAATTAGCATGATTAATAGTGAACTCAGGTTGAGACCTGACACACGGAAAACTCATACACTTGTTTTACATGAAATGGTTCTAAAATATGTGTTGTTTATGCTAAAATTGATAGATATATGCATGCTGAATTAGAATTGTTAGATGCATCTGTTAACCATATAGAGTCAGAATGCACTAACCTGAGTACAAGTTTTATGGGAGACTCTAACATATATGTTGAATTGCAAGTAGCAAAATCTAAATCTACTAGCTTAGTTCCATCTATTTTGTAGGCACCTAAATTAGAGCTGAAACCTTTATCTGAGAACTGATGCAAAATCACGGGATGATATCTTCAAGCAAGCGCACCATCGTTTAAAAGTAGTAATTAATATCATTCAACGAGGATTGAGTTAAGTATCATAATCGGGGGAAGACATCATCTAAACCTTCACAATCAAGCAATTTTATTTTTATATTTTTGAATTATATTATGTTTTTTTTGTTTTTCTAACAGTGATGTCACAATTAAGTAATAAGAAAGGATAAGAAAATATTCTAATAGTAGATTAGGATCAATCTCAGCATACAATTTCATCTAAATTCACATGAAAGTAACATAAGATTCTGTCTCAACAATGTTCAATTTCACAAATGAACAATTTCAAATCCCTTAGGTAATTATCTCTAATTCTACACAAACTAATCCTAATCCCTTAGGTATTAATTTATACTGAATTTAATTACGAAATCAAAGGGGAACCCTAGCTATTCACCTAATTCTTTAGGCCTGAAGTAACTAGGTTAACAATTCCAAACATGAAGCTCTCACCATGATTCCTTTCTAGTGATTCCTACTAAATAAGCCTTGGATTTCCTAATCCAAAAAGATAAACTCTGAAATTGCCATGTTCTGAACTTGCTTCAACTAAATCCTCTACTTCTAATCACTTGAACTCAAGATCTATTTAAGCCTGAATCAATCCTAACCCTAGGGATTTAGACACACATAAAGGGAAAAGAAATAAAACATAGAGAATGAAGATGCAAAGGATGAGAGAATTTAAAGAGAGAGAAAATACTAGAGAGAGTATGAGAATCTAAAATGAATTAATTCTATACTAGCTTAGTTATAACTTAGTTAACTTACAAAAATATGTACACTACTCTAAACTAGTTATCCTAGGCTAAATATTATAATTAATGCTATTAATAAAAGTACACGTAAGTAAGTTCACTTAAGTTAAATAATATACAAGGGTGCACATGGTCCGACAATGCATAAGTCATGGGCGTGCCGCATTAGTATTCCCATGTTGCATAGGCGTAAATGTATGCTAGGTGAGTGAATCTAGATTAAGAGAGCTAGCGTTTGCATGTTGAAACTGGGCATGTGGACACTGGAGCACTGAATAGTCCTAATGGTTGGTGGGTAAGGTGGGTGTATGGATATGGGAGCTAGGCATAGCCACGCCCATCTATTGGAGTGATGTTAAAATGTGGTGTAGAAGTTGACATGGCATGAGCGTACAAACTCATGATCACTAGACCTAGCACATCCTTGATGATGAGACCAACATAGGCATACACCAATCAGCGTGCCTACGCGTGGTGTGGCTTGGCCTTTACGCATTGCATGTTGTAAGGAGCCTTGAACCAGCGCGAGCATACTTTGGCTAGCAAGCTCACGTGTGAAGGCTTAGATTCCTTGTGCCTTGCCCTGAATGCACCTCAGCGTATGCATAGCTTCCTTGAATGTGGTCACGCTGGCTTAGGCCTATTGCAATCACAACATACACACACCCCTAATGTACCTATGCTGGCTCTGGCGTAGGTACGATAGGGTTAAATTATCATATTTTATAAAATCCTAAGTTATGCTAAAATTTACATAATTAATAACTAAAAATACAAATAATTTATAAAATGAATAAATTCTTAAACTTAATGAATATTTAATAATTATGCTTCTAAATTAACGAATATGAACCATCAATTAAGAGAACACTATATGAAATTGGTTAAATAATTAAGCCTTTTTAAGGCTTATTATATCCCCAAACTTAAGACTTACTTGTCCTCAAGCAATACCTAAATTTTCTTAATTAATGTATTGGATCTATTTTCTCATCATGCCAAACCTGAACAAGCCTTAACAACAGCACACAATTGCTAACTCTTCAATTGATCCATAATAATCTGAATGTAACACTTTAGTATGCAAGTTGTGATACTGATGCTTCAATCTCAC
This sequence comes from Clitoria ternatea, assembly GCA_037962975.1. Taxonomy (NCBI): domain Eukaryota; kingdom Viridiplantae; phylum Streptophyta; class Magnoliopsida; order Fabales; family Fabaceae; genus Clitoria; species Clitoria ternatea. The sequence continues at coordinate 56,920,936 of CM075671.1, forward strand.
AAGTTAGTGTTTCCCTTTATACTTAGTGTTTAGGTTAATAATGATACACTACTACTTGTAGAACAATATGTAAACATAGGCTTACAACTTTTCTAAGCATCAAATATATAAATATATACACATCAATAAGGACTTTCTAGGCTTGTAATAAAGCTAGGCTACAGGTTATTCTTGAGTTTTCAGGTCAATGCAAGGTTCATTGGGTATGTTTATTGATGTTTGTCTTGCCTTGACCCTCCCTATTCCTTCTTTAGTTCACAACTATTTTTTTCAGAGAAAGATAGAATGTGATTTGGATTTTTAGTGTTTTACTTTTCTTTGTTTTTCTTATATTTTTTCAGGAGCTTTGCTCTTTTCATATTTTTGTGTCTTTTGGACTTTTCTTTTTCTTTTGTATTTTATTTTTTCATTTATACCGCGCATATGCATTTGGTTTCCATCCTTTTCTTTCTCATTTCAATTTTTTTTTAGATTACCTAAATTTTCAAGTATGCCTTTTTATGATATAAGGCATACTCTCCATCTCCAAACTTGAATGTTACTAGTCCCTAGCAACTCATCAAGACAAGACAAGCCATCAATAGAGCACATCAAAGGGTATCAACATGGTTTTTCTCAGCATATGTAGGCTAGTAATGTCAGGTTATATATTACATAATAAAATAAGCTTTGGCACAAAATTAAAGGTCAGAGGATAATTAAACAAGGTAAGCTTATTTGGCTCTAGCTCAATAGAAATAAGGCCTTTATTATTTCTATGTGACAATACATACACACACGAGCAAGAAAAGAGGCAAGTTTTGCCACAATATTGCTAAGCAAGCACACTCTTAGTAAAATTAGGCACAAGTCTCATAATACATTGGTAAGCATCAATCTTCACATCCCTAAACTTAAGGTATTGCTGTATATCAGATTATCATCCTAGGCAATCAAAAGGGTACTAGTAATCAACACATGATAAGCATGACAAGATGTGTCCAATACAAATCAGCACATTACAAGATATCACACTTAAGCATATACTCAGGATAAAATTCTCAGCCTTGGGATATGAGTGCCTTATTCATAATTATTTCCTAGCCTAGACTACACAAAATAAATTCTTTTTTCATTAGGGAAAATTCAAAAGTACAAAATTTTAAAATTTCAAGGAATTGAAATTGACGGAATCGAACAACAGAATTAAATGGAATCAAAACAACATAACAAGAATTCAAAATCTTAACTTCTACTCCTTAGCCTCTTCTTTATTATCATAATTTTCCCCTTCTTCTTTAGCCTTAGCCATAGTATGGTCTTGTGGTTAAGGGAACTTCATGTCCAACGGTGTGTCCTATGGTAGGATAGTGAAACTAATTGATGCAAGCCATTGATCATGGTCAATAGGTATACCCATACTTGCATTGGGGTCTAGATTCAGTGCAGTCGTCGTCCTCCTTAAGAACATGTCATGATTCATCACCAAATCATATGTCCCAAGTTGCATTCGCTTTATCGCTTGTAACTCATTCATAATGTTAGTCAACGTTGGAATAGAGGTTAGTAAGATTGAGTTCTATGAGGGGGATGTGGGTCTCTCACTAGTGTATTGTCGATTTGCTCTTGGACCCACTCATTATCCAAAGCTTTTTCTGCCTTAACCTTAATGCATTCTTCATCCTGAATCTTGACCTTTTGTTTCTTGGCCAACAATGATATGATTTAGTAGTATGGAAAATGGACTCTCTTGTAGATCGCATTGATCATCTCATTTAAAATTACCTCACCCAAATCTACATACAACCCTTCTATTAAATAGTATATTAACAGTATATGTTTCATAACAATCTTAGTGGCATAGGCTACGGGTTGAATAGAAGATAGTATATATTGATACCAAATAGAGGGAATAGGTAAGAGAGAGTTCTTACGTACAAATTTTAGGATACCCTCCACAGCAGTCTTAAACTCCTTTCCTTCTCTGCAGCACAGTTAAAGGACACTTTACACTAACTCCTGGTTCTCTAGTTTGGTGAAACCATTCAGCAATTTGAACTACTCATAGTCCTTAGTATCCATAATAGGTAATTTCAACATCTTCCTTAGAATTTTTGTTGAGACTTCTATCACTATTCCTCTTACATAAGAGAAATAAGGGACTTTCTCTTGGGAATCAGGGTTCTCATTAGGCCTTATATTAGAGTAGAACTCTTTAGTTAACTCTTGATATCCCTTTCCCAGAATCTTATTAAAATAACTTCATCCTCTATCATACATGGTTGCTCTAACATCGGGGTGTGGGCATGTTTCTTGTTGCAAGAGCATAACTTGGTCTCTAATAATAATGCAAAGTTTGAAATGGTGTTCATGATCCCGCTCGACCTTTGGGTCCTTGAATCATCACCAATCATAGTCATGACTATGTTTGGACCACTTTTCCCTTTATCCTTCTTGGACTTCTTTGGAGGAAGAGATGTGGGGTTGCTTAAAGTAGCCACACCCTTTCCTTTGTCTCTTCTAGTTCCATTCTCTTACTCCATTGCTCTTAATTTTTTAGTCTTCATAATATTTCTTGATGGTTTGGATGCCATTGTGTATAGAAAAGGGTAGAATTTATAGAATGTGTGAGTGGGTGAATAGGTGAGATAAAGGTTTGAGATAGGATAGTTAGTTTTGGAATATGGAAAGGCTTGAGTGAAGAGGCACTGAGGAAATTAATGCAATGGGTCTTTTCAATTTAGAGGAAATTGAAGAGTTATGGCCTTTGAACTAGTTAGGGTTCCCTACGATGGGGTAGTTATTTATAGAGAGGTACCTAGCATAAGGACACTACATATAGGCATTGGAATGCTAGCATTCTGGATGACATCAATCTGGGAAACAAATGCTAGTGTGAGCATGCTAGGGAGCAACATTGGCATTCTAACATGCTGGGTTTAATTCAAATTTGAGCCAGTAGGTGGGCGCCAGTACGCCTGTGATAGTATGAGCATGCCTATCCTATGGGATTGGACCTGTCTTTGCCTAACAAGTAGGTGTTAGTACGCTCGTGGCGTTTGTACGCTAACATTTTGTTACATGTGATTCTAACATGGCCAAGCACCACGCGTAGATACGTTGGTCAGGTGTTGGCATGCTAACTTCCTTAATGGTCTTCTCTGATTGATCCATGTTCTAGCGTAGGCACATGTGGTTAAGTGTGAAGATGCTGGTGGCAGTACTTGATTCCTAGGGCATGTTTCTATACTACGCGTATGTACGCCAGTGTTAAACATTGGAACGCGTAAGTGTTGTAGTAGCTCTGACTCTGTTAGACCATGTGCCTTTCCTTGGGGTGTATCCCCACTCTATGTGGCGTACACACACGTGACTATCCCTGTACGTGACCCACTCTTTTCACATGATTCCTCCATCAACGTGTGTACGTAGATAGTAATGTATGTAAATTGGTGCCTTGAGCATAATTTCAAATACCTTTTTTCTTTATTTTATTATTATTATCATATATTTTTTCAAATGGTTTTTCTTCTTCTTTTACTTTCTTTCATTTATTTATGTACAATGAAACGTACAAGAAAATCAACCACCTAGATCCTATTGCCTAACTATGGGATCTTGATTCTTTTGCATAAACCATTTCTTTGTTACGTTTTAAGCTTACACTCTACATAACACTTTTCAATCTCTTTTTCTTTTCATAATCTTTCTATTTTTTTCTTTTTATGTTTCCCTGCTGCATTGGTCCTCCTCTTTTTCTATCACAAATAATGTACCTCTTCTGGATATAAGTCTTGTTTCATCATAGTGGCTACCCTCTTTTCAGTGGTGCCCACTATTAAACATTCACCTAGTTGAATTGTTTTATGTCCACTATTTTAAATGTCTATTTGCCTTGCTCATGAACCTCTAATGTTACCTCTACATCCACACTTGTGACCATTAAAATTCTAGAATCATTGTTATATGGACTAGCTATGATTTCTATGTTAGTTGAGACTTCTGCTTCTTTTTACTCTTGTGTTACATCATCAACACATGGTTGTGTCTCAACTTCCTCATTGTCTTCTACTCTCATATCTTCATCATTGTGTTCTTCAAAACTATGTTCCTCAAACAAACAGTCAAATGATAACTTTTCCTCTTCTTCTGACCAATATTACTCATTGTTATCGTCAAAGAATGCATGTGGAACGCCCTGAATTCTTGAATCTGAATCCCGATGTAAATACAAATAATCATTGGAAATACGGCTAATTTTTTCACGGTTTAAAGCTTTACAACATCCTACTTACATCAAGATTCAAACCATGGAAAACCAAAGACCATGTTTTAAAGAATTAAGAAAGAAATGGATCATAAAGAAAAGGCCTACAATGTATACACAACTATATTTAAAACAACGTAAAAAAGTTAAGTGTACATCAGGCATCTATCTTATCTCATATATGAAGATATGAGAAGAGATCCAAGAAAATACTAAGTATTTGATAAGTGTATTTGGAAACGTATGCATATGGTTAAGGAAAACATGTCAAAGTGGTGTACAACAAGCTATCTGGATGAAAGATTGAAGAACTAGGCATAGGGAACCAAGAGGTACAAGACCATGGCAAGAAAATACGCGAAAACCACTCTGGGCATTCCCACTGGCTGTGGAAAATTTCCACTGGTCGTGGAACATCTGAAAAATTTATAAAAAAACTTAATTGAAAGGAATAAATAGTAAATAATTGTACATGAGTTAATTAATACCCAATAATAAAATTGAGATTTTTTATGACTATTCATAATTTATTGTGGCTTAAAGAGTTAAAAATTATAGCCGATTAAAATATGGGTGTCAAAAAAAGTATCTTCGATTGAGGAGCTGTTAGTCACGGTGGTTGAGAACATTATTGGGAATCTGAATATATCTTTGGAATAATTTTTAGATAAGTATTGAGCCCAAACGGGGGATCTTGTTTATTATAAAATGGAGAAATTATTAAGTGAGGGCCAAAACATAAAACAAAACCCTTTTTTCTCTTCACTCTCCTTCTCAAAATACAAACACTCTCTTTTCTCTACTTCTTCTCTTCATCTTCCTCATCTTCTTCCAAAATATCCTACAAAAAGGGTGTGTGTCTCCTCTCCTCCATTTTTGTTTTCTCCACTAGGCAAAAAGAAGGTTGAAGTGTTGGAAACTATTTCTTCTTCCTCTCATTTTTATCACTCTCTCTCTCTCACTCTTGAGCTCAATTTCATTTTACTTGAGTTAAGCCTCCTTCATCATTTTTCATGAGCTCTAGCCCCAAGTTGTGGGGTATTATGGTTTGTAAGAGTGTTGCATGTATAGGAATCATTAATGGGAGCCATTGATGACAAAAACCCTAAGGTGAGGTGTCATAAATGCAAGTTTCGTGTGGGTAGTAATGGGTACATGAAAATGGTGATGCATGTGATGGAAGATGATGAGTATAAATGGTGGTTGTCGGGTTTTTCATGAAACCCTAACCTTTGGATTTGGGGGAAATAGGAACTATTTTTGGAAGAATATTTATTAAGGTTAGAAGAGTGATATTAATGATGAGAGATGGTATTATTAATAATACATGGGCATGCGTGTAGAACCCATTAATGGTATAGCTTTAAAATGCATAGTAATAAATATGAGCACCCAACCCGTGGTGGTTGTGGTGGGTTAAATTAAATAAAAGTGATTTAAGACTTAACGTGGTATAAACACCAAGTGGTTAACTAAAACATTTAAATCTTGGTGGTTGAGATAGAAAATAGTTATATGATATGTTGTGTGATGTAAGAACCGACCCCATCAGTGAAGCAGGACCTTCAGAGTGCACTGAATATTAGTTCTCTTGAGGTAGGAGGGAGTAATATTTTCCAAATTCATGATTTCATCCATTATTGATATATATGTATGGGTGTGATCCCTTTTGTTGATTTGGATGAATGATTGAATGCTATGAATGGCTTGAAATGCATTTAAAATAATTTGTATTATGTGGTAAATGTTTGGGATGATGTCTTGATGATAATTGATATATGGCTTGTGATTGGTTTGAGTTTGATGCCATAATTATGATTAAATTGAATATAAATCTAGGAACATCCCATGATATTTGTATTGATGAAATTGATAAATATTGGTTGCCACTAAAAACTGATGGGAATGAAATCCAACGATAATTGGTGATTGAGAAAAATGATATGTAGAAATTCTCTAAGTGATGGTGGTGAGTTGTTGATTATAGAGTGGCATTTAGGATGCATAGTATGAGAAATGCGTTGATCTGCATTTGTATCCATGGCATATCATACACTGTCTAGTTTGGAAGTTAGGGATTCTAATAGGCGGGCCTAGTGGGAGGGCGACCCAGTGCACTGGTAAATTGTATTGTTCCCTAGTGATTCAATGGGATCATGAAGTTGTCCATATTTTGGTGACAAGGCACCCTATATGGCGGGCCTAGTGGGTGGATGGCTCTGTGATGAACGAGTATCCTCGGTGTTTCTAATGGGAAATGACTCTCTCGATGTGTGTTTGGGAGGTACCCATAGCATTTGTGGTAATTATGGCCATATTGTTGAATCTACATGTCACAGGGTAACTAGTGCTACAAAAAAGACGATAATGGTTTAGTACAAGTGAAAGATATTGTGCATGCAAATAATGAGATAAGTGTACACATTTACTACTATAATAGGGACATAATAGCACACCTATGCTTAACCCACGTATTATATGATATTATTTCCACCAGTCGAATCCATATTTGATACTATGGCATTGTGCATATGCATTAGCAGTAAGAGCATTTACATATAGCCAAGGATATGCCGAGTAATTGGTGGCCCTTAGAGGTAATAAAGTATTGAAAGTGAACAAACAAATTTGTAGTACTAACGTTGAATTGATGGTTGTTCTGGATGTGATTGCTAATGATTTGGTATGTGTATAGTGTGAATATGTCAAGTAAGACATGTGCTATATACGAATTGATATGGTGTATGATTGGTTCATATGAATCCATTGTGGAACTTATGTTGTGCACATATATATATATATATATATTATCATAATGTATGATATTGATTCATTTGATATATGTTACTCACCTCCTAGGTGTTATTTTAAAGGTTGATGTAGGTGTGTTGGACATCCTACTCTTTTTGGAGGTTGAGCTAGGAGAAGGTAAATATGGAAGGAAAGCATGTGTTTTGTGTATATGCTTGTTTGTTATAACATTGGATGTGTATTTTTGGGGTCACTGGTGAACTTAGACCTTGACATTTGATGGATAATTTCCTTGTTATGACCTTGACAATGAATGGAGACAATGTGATGTTTAATTTATGCCAAATCAATGAATGAATGATTTAAGTTGATTGATGATAAAAATGAAATGTGAATTAGTATGATTATTAGTTACCAAGGTGACTGTATGCCTTATGTATGCATAATTAAGAAGTGGATAGACCATTTTCCCATGGAATGACTAATACCTCTTGCAGAGGGTGCCCATAACTCATAATGCATGTGTATGACTTGTGTGCATGAGTGGTTATGGCCAAATAGGCCTATGATTCAAATTGGCATGGTTAGTTGGTTAAAAATGTAACTATAATGCCCTTTACGTATGTGATGATCTAAAGCTCAAATTATTAGGTAGGACTTGTTGGGATAAGGCGTAATTAGGTATATAAATGTATGCCAATAGATAACTTGGACCAAATCTGGGTTAATTGCGTATTTGTGTGCCTTTTATATTTATCTAAGCCATTATGCATTTATTGATAAATTCGCTCAAGCGAGATGACTCTCGCTCAAGCGAGTTTATCATGCATCAATTATATAGTTTTTTGTTTATTTTTGCTCAAGCGTGATTGGCCTCGCTTGAGCAAATTCTTTTGAAATTGATTCTGCCTCTTTTTCGCCTAAGCGTGATTGGCCTCGCTTGAGCGAATTCTTTCAAAATTGGTTTTGTCACTTTTTCGCTTAAGCGGGTGTAGCCTCGCTTAAGCGATTTCTTTTATAATTGATTATGTTATGTTTTTGCTCAAGTAAGGGAGGTCTCACTTAAGCGATTTAATTGTATTTTGCTTCTCGATGTTTTTCGCTCAAACGAGTGTGGCTCGCCCAAGCGAATTTATGGGTCTGATAGTATTATGTGTTTTGCTCTAGCGAATTTGTACCCATGCAAGCGAGTACTCGTGGTCGCGCTTAAGCGAGTGACACCTCGCCTAAGCGAATTGACCTGATTTTGATTTCTTCTCTTCCTTCCTCATTTTTGGGCCTTTTCTCATATCTTTATATAGGATTAGGCGTATACCCTGTATACATATTTTTCTTCCGCTGTAAACTTTATTACTTCGTATACACATTAGGGCTATTCATTCATTGATTCAATTTATAAAAATCATTACCCTCATTCTTCGGTTTTCCATGGTTTGAATCCGCGTGTAATGTCTGGTGTTCAAACTTTTGAAACGTGAAAAATTTATTCGTATTTTTATTGATCGATTATCTTAGTTACATTGGGATTTTGGTCTAGGAAATCGGGGTGTGACAAGCTTGGTATTAGAGCACTAGTTGCTCAGTATTGAAATGATGATTTCTATGACTATATATCGTTAGGACATGGATTATTTGTCATCTCATGTGATGAGAATTAGAAATTTTATGAATGAGTTTTGAATTATTGATTGTCAGTAAATATTGATGATAGTATATGATTGCCATTAAGACCGTCCATGCATTTCCTTTCCTTATTTAACTTTAGATTATGATTACATTATGATAATGCATGTGTTGATAATAATTGTCCTTGATTGGCAAATCTTAGGGAGAAAACCATAAGGTTTCTAAGTATTGTTATGTTGTGTGTTTAGATTAATCGATGGCGAATAGACATAACATTGATGCAGCCACTATGGTTGAAGCTTTTAATCAATTTATCGATATTCTTGAATGGCAACAACAACCTATTAGTCAATCGAATTATGGCCTTGATCGATTCCTCAAGCAGAAACCCTCCAAGTTTTAAGGGGTTACAAGCTGGAAGATGCTTATGTCTGGATTTATGATTTGGAGCGAATGTTTGCTAGTATAAATTGTTCCAAAACTGAAAAGGTTGAATATGTTGTGTTTATGATCTGTGAAGATGTTGAATCTTGGGGGATCTTGACTCGTGGGCGTATGATTACGGATCACATTCCTTTGACTTGGGAGAACTTTAAGGTGGAGTTCCTGAGGAAGTATTTCCCTGAAAGCTACAAAGGCAAGAAAGAACTGGAGTTCATGGAGCTTAAACAAGAAAGTATGTTAGTGGAGGATTATGCCTCCAAATTTGAAGAGTTATGTGTCCTTCTTTTAAACAGAAAGGTATTGAAGCTTCAAAGTGTGTTAAATTTGAGAATGGGTTGCGCCAAGAGATCAAGAAGGTGATATGTCATTAGGAGATCAGAAGATTCCCTACTCTTGTGAACAAGTGTAGAATTTTTGAAGAAAATGATGTGGTTCCTAAGAGTTACTCAGGGCATGATTACAAGTTAAAGGGCCAACCTTCAAGCTTCAAGAAGAAAGGCAAGTATGAATTTTTGCTAAAGGAAGTGTAGTTTCTGGGGCATATTATCTCAAGGGAAGGCATAATAATGGATCCCGCTAAGATTGAGGCAGCGATGATGGAGGGAATTCATCAAGGACTACGATTTCGAGCTTTATTATCACCATGGTAAAGTGAACATGGTGGCCGATACGCTCAATAAGAAAGCATTGCACTTATCCTTCATGATGACCAAGGAGTTGGAGCTAGTAGAACAGTTCCGCAACTTGAATCTCATTGTATCACCTAGAATAGGAAGCATGATGATAGGGATGCTAAGAGTCTCCAATGAATTTCTGAATTAAGTTAAGGAAGCCCAGCTAATTGATGAGACCCTACGTAAACAACTTGAGAAGACAAAAGTTAGAGAGTTTATACAAGATGGACAAGGGTTAATCAAGTATCATGGAAGGTTATGTGTACCTGAGGACACTGATTTAAGAAGATCCATCCTCGAGGAAGCTCACAAGAGCAAGTACAGTGTACACCTAAGGGCAACGAAGATGTATCAGAATTTGAAAAAGGTGTTCTGGTGGCAAGGAATAAAGAAGGATATTGCTGATTATGTCGCTAAATGCCTGACTTGTCAAAAGATAAAGGCAGAGCAGCAGCGACTGTATAGAACTCTTCAACCCTTGGAGATTCATGAGTGGAAGTGAGACGAGATCACTATGGACTTTGTATCTGGACTTCCGAGAACCCTGACCGGATGCGATGTAATTTGGGTAGTTATGGATAGACTTACAAAGACCACGCACTTCATTCCAGTCAACATGAAGTACTCTTTGGAAAAGCTCACGCAGATCTATATTAGGGAAATAGTCAGATTGCATGGTGTGTCATCTGTAATTGTATCCTATCAAGATGACTGTTTCACTTCGTGTTTCTGGGAGAGCTTGTAACAAGCGTTGGGGTCCCAGTTGAAGCTAAGTTCAGCATATCATTCGCAGACTGATGGGCAGTCTGAGCGCACCATCAGAACTCTTAAGGATCTTCTGCAAATATGTATGCTAGAGCATGGTGGAAGTTGGCGGGAGTATTTACCACTTGTAGAATTCACTTACAACAATACTTACCACACTAGCATTGGGATGACACCATATGAAGCGTTGTATGGGAGGAAATGTCGTATGCCCTTGTGTTGGTTTGAAATAGGAGAAAAGGCTGTGATTGGACCAAAGGTTATTTAGAAGATCATAGAGCAAATTAAGGAAATTCAAGCAGCAACGAAGGCTTCTAAGGATCGTCAGAAAAGCTACTACAACAGGCATTGAAAATCGCTTGAGTTTGAAGAAAGAGATCATGTTTTTCTGCGAGTTACTCCTGTGACTGGAGTAGGAAAAGCCTTGAAGATGAAGAAATTAAAACCTAAGTATGTCGGACTATATCAAATTCTTAAAAGAATTGGGCCAAATGCTTACCGCATAGCCTTATCTCTTGAATTGTCTAACCTTCATAATGTCTTCCATGTCTCCCAACTCTGAAAATATGTGCCACATTCTGACCATACCCTGAAACCTGACCAACTCACTCTCAAAGAAAATCTTACCTATAAAGCTGTTCCTGTAAGGACTGTAAACAGTTGTCTGAAGCAACTAAGAGGGAAAGATGTACCCTTGGTGAAGGTAATCTGGAGCCAGTCTGACGAAGGAGACGCTACGTGGGAGCTTGAGGAAAAGATATGAACTCTTTATCCTCATTTGTTTGCTAGCATTAGGTGAAATTTTAGGACAAAATTTCTAAAAGAAGGGAGGAGTGTAACAACCCTCATTTTGTGTGATGGGTCCCTAAGATCGAATACCTCGTTCATGTATTAAATTCTATGTGTATTGATGACTGGGATACAGCCAACCTGCTTGTGTGATAGCTGATTAGTATTCTAGAAGAATTTAATGAACTAGAGGCAATTATCTTTAACTCAATTATGTGAATAATAATATTGATAGTAATAGCAAGGATTAATAAATTAAGGAAACTTAGTGATTTAATGGAAATATTTAAATCACATTGTTTTAAGTTACTAAAATTGTGCAATTCCCCAGTTCTGGCCAAGAGGTTACCCAGAGCATTTGAACCAAGTCATTTAACCTTGGTATATCCCTTATACCATGTATAGTAGTTTTCATGAAGGGCCCGATGCCCGTTTTTAATCGCTAACCCTGAAGGTTTTATTTACAAGTTAATTGTATAAGCCAAACTGCACACCTATACGTATTTTGGGCATAATTTCTTCTCCTGTTATTAGAATTGAGTCATTCTTATCCCAAAATTTCTGTATCAGAATTATCTACAACTTTGATGTTGACCGCAAAAGTTCATTCTTACTCAATCAATCCCAAAATTGAAAATACCACACTGATTCATGTTTTCCTAATGGAAGCTTGCACTATATCTTGAATTTTCCACTTTTCTCACTCGTATGACCATGAAATTGAACAATTCTTTGGAAAAACTTTTTAAAATTAATTCCCTACAACTTTGATGAAGGACATGAAGGCCAATTCCTCACCAATTTGGCCCAGAAAATTATTTTTTGTAAGAAACATTAATTTCGTAACAGCATTGCATAGTTTTCATAAAATGGTCATATCTCCCTTGTCTGATGATGAACGTTTTAATGCTATATATCCTTTTAAAGATAAGACAAAGATCTACAATTTTTATATTTGGCATTTTTCCTAATTAAGCCTGAAACATCCCTTAAAAACCATGACAATTTGCTAGACCTGTTGATGGACAGATCAACTTTGCATGAAATTGAGCCAATCACATTGCACCAAGTCTTGGACACTTGCCTAGCCCATGCAAACTCCTTCCTTTACACTTTATCACCTGAACATCACACCTAGCATTGCATGAAATAAACTTGACACCTCTCCTCTCGACTCTCTAGGCCGTGGAGCTCCGTTAGCCACTAAGGGATCCATGCAAAAACTTCATTCTTCCAAAAACAACACCTTGGTTCTCTTGAGTTTTCCTTTTGTCTAAGTTATACCAAATTTTTAACAAGCTTATTCTTCTCCTCTACCCTCCCAATTCATGTTAACCACCCCTATCCATTTCTTTTCTTTTCGGTGTAGTAACTTGTGGTGACCTTGTGGCAAAGCTTGAAGCTCTTGGTGCTTTCTTCTCTCTTGGCCGAAACTCTTCATGTAAGGGGGGAGTATTTGGTCAATTGAAATCTCTATTTTTCACATGCATGGTGAGGTATAGATGTCTATACCTTGGTACCTCCCTTAAAAATCTTTATTTTATGGGTTAGATCATGAAAATTGTTTTAGAAAACTTGTGATCTTTTGGGTGGTACTATGGCTACACCATGATCAAGTTAAATCTATAATTTTTATGAAGTTTAAATTATAAAATTGTTAATTTTGTTGGTTATGTTGCTGCATATTTTTTTAGTGCATGCATGTTGTTAAAAATGCCAAGATATTATGTTTTCCATGGACTTAAATGGTTGCATGTGGTATCACTATATTTCTAGAAGATTTCACATGCTTGAAAAATGAGTTTGAAGCCTACACTAAATATATATTGCTGCTGGAAAATTTTCTCTAAGTTAACTAAGTTGAAGTTCATGGATCTTAATTTAAAAATCTTGCCTAAGTAATCTAGTAACTAATGCTTGCATGGCTTGATCTTTGGAATTTCATTTATAAAAATGGATTTTTACATATATATTTAATTCTAGAATTTTTTTAAAATTAAGAAATTAATTACTTATACTTATGATAATTGTTTTGTATGTTTAAAATTAAAGAAAACGATTTATAGAATATGTAAAGATTAATTTTTGAAGAGGTGCAAAACGATGAAGCTGTTGTATTTTGGACTGTCCTTGTGTTGAATTAATTATATAAATATGTGTAAATGATATTAAATAAAAGATTAAAAAGGGACTCAAGTTTAGACGCGAACGATGAGTTAGAAACGGAATAAAACTTGTTTACGTGGGAAAATGGAAGAATCTGGCCAAATTGTTTTGCGGGTGTGTTTTATGGTATGAGATGTGAATTTTGAACATAACAAAAATTAACGAAATGAGGAAAAATGGTTTGAAGAAATTCTGACACACGATTTGTCCTTGAACGCGTTTTTATGAACGCTAAAACGACAAACTTTGGCACCTTAATGCATTTTCACATGGAACCTATTTCTGGACAGAATTAATATTTAATTTTACTATATTTAGTTATTATTTTAAAAGTTAAGTACTTTTGGCTTTTGAATCACTCACTTTGGAATTTTCAAGATAAAATACGATAAAAACTAAGTTTTCGACAAACGAGAAGAATTAGTAACTTCACTAACTCTCAATCGTCCAAGAAAATTTCATCTTATGTACACATCTAGAAGGGATTTTTAATGATCATAATAAGATACTATTACTTAAGGTTATAGTATTTTTTAAAGTTAAGGCCAATGTAGTCAGTTCCGTCATAAATTGATACCACGATACGATATCGATAAAAGGCCCAGAATGCCAACGTACCTTATTTCTACTTTCTTTCAAAAATTAGTTGCTTCTATATAAATCTATATTATTATAAGTAAACGAAAAAGAATTTATAAATTCATTTTGTAGACTTATTAAATGAATAATTTGCAACATCTCTTTAAATGAGATTTATAAATTTAAGTGTTAAGATCTTAGACGACCTTTACATTTGAAATTTCATTATATTAAAATCTATTTAGAGAACAAAATTTAGTGCTCCAGGAATGATTATTTTTAGGTAGCACTCAGGGCTTAGTTCCTAATACTCTTCCTATGAAAAGAACTTAAAACAAACAGTTACGCGCTTTAAGGACAAATACATCGGATGGTTAAGGTTCTGTCTAGTACTCAGGCACCCATATGATAAGACAAGTAAATTACATTTTGTATTTGGAGTTGAGAAGGGATGATAGAGTGATCCCCTAGAGCATATAGTGACGAGTACACTGAAGAAACGGCTAGCGTCTCGATTCCCTGAGGGCAGTCTTGGGAGTATATTAGGGGCAGACCTCTAATGGATCGGATGCGTGCCTGAAGTCGGACAGCCCATGGCAAACTTTGATATACTTTGACTCAAGACGAGGGTTTCTATGACCTGTATTGCTCATTCTAATGAGAGGTAAGTTGGATCTATTATTGTAGGACTGTGAGTCTTTACCCCTTTTCGTGAAAACAGAACGAGGCAAGCTCTCGTCGCTCTAGTTGGGCAGGGGGAATAAGGTGGGTTTGTTATGCACATAGATATTGATATGTGAGATTGATGAGTGGAAGTAGGGCCCCATTGCATACTGGTATTCAATCAAGATTAGTAATAAATAAATCTAACGCATGCATAGCATATCATAACTGTGTGACTAACTCTGCTGGTGTACATCTTCTCTGTATGTTTCACAATACTGTATGGTTGTTCTGAACCATGTTGTATAGAATCTTTCTACTTACTTGACTCATGTATGACTGTCTTATATTTATGGCTACCCCTGAATGTGGATTATATGGGTGGAGAGCTTATACTCACCCCTATTATGTTGTATGCCTACTTTCCTTTATTGTGATCATCAATTGAAGGTCAGGGTGAATCCAAGCAGGATCTGGACTACCTCTAGTAGAGGATATTAGACTGTGGGCGCCGACTGTTTATACCCACTATTAGTTTTGAGACCCACGTAAGTCCCGACGTTTAGGTTATGTTATGTTGCTTTGTAGTGACTGTTATTATGATGTCCTCTAATTTTTACCTTTATTTTAAATTGTTTAATTAAAATAACAAGGAAATTTTTCACAAATTATTTATTTAATCGACCAATTAATTTCAAAATATTCAATTTCTAGCAATTACTATAAAACTATAACTATACAACATTTTTAAACTCAAAATACCATTCAAAAGGCAAAAAAAATACAAGTTTTTGAAAATAGGGGCCTGATACGTGAGGCTCCCACCGCAGCCCCGACGCTACGCGTCAGGCTGGCACCCAGCGTCAACTTATCAGTAATAGAACCTGATGTTGTTATGAATTTTAAGTCATAAGGCCAACTTCCGACCCACCCAATTGGCCCGTTTTAGGTTTGATTGCCATGGAACTTCACGAGCTACCTATTTTCCCCATTTCGTAACTGTTGACGCTGTCCGTTTGAAAAAATTCCATCATATGTGCAAGTTATGCACAAAAATGAATTTAACCCAACCATGTGCAAAACCTATGCACCAAACTACCTAAATAGGCTCTAAATTGCCAAAGGCCTATATACACAGCTTCTACATGTCCTAAGGAACGTATTGGTCTCTTCTGGGGGTCCCAAAACCCACCGGATCTCAATATCACCTATTTAGTTCCTAATTTTCGCATAAATCTCTTATTTCCACTATATGCATTAAATCATCAATCATTAAAGCACCAATTAATTCCTCATTCATTTCACACACATAGTACATAACCTCCCCATGACACTAAATCATCAATCATAAAACCTCGGCTTCGTGTCAATATTCATCAAATTCAACGTAACTATTAATAACATCATCGCTTTTCTAACTCGTCACATAATCTCATGATTAAGCAAATTTCAAACATTATCATCATCATCAATTCATCATACAAGTCACATAATATTAATATGTTGCTACACTAATCTACCAATTCACACATACATAGTACTCATAATCATTACATAAACTAGACATACATAACGCTTGTAAATTATTACATAAACCCCATTCTCCATAATTCCTTGGCATCAACTATCCACTTGGTGCACCCTCTGGGGCATTAGCATATTCCTTGTTATTAGTCACTAAATTAAAGAAAACCACAGCAAGGATAAGTGTTTGAAATATCGTAATTAATATAGAACGAAAAATCAAGTATTATTACTTAACTTACCTGTTCTAGATATTTCTATTCTTACCTTCTGCCATGTTATAATCATTCAAATTCACCTAAGCATCAATAGGGATTCTAAAATAACATAGATCTTATATATCGCATTCAACATACATCAATACTTACATCCATAAACATATTATTATTAATATTCACAGTAGCTCACACTCGCCTAATTATCATTTTCAAACCAATGTAAGCTACATATAATGCAACAAACATCATCCATATTTAAGTCATATTCATAATTAATCCATCAAATCCCTTATGAAACTTCATAAAACATTAATTCCTATATATCACCATTGACTCACATGCATATTTGACTCCTAGTATTCAAATTCTAAAGGATCGGTCTTCAGCTGAAGGTCCTACTTGACACCCCGTGAACCCTGCTTGGTCCACCAAGTCCTACTTGACTCTCCACCTCAACCACTAGGTCCTACTTGACCATTAATAGCTTAACTGGGCCTCAAACACCACGGGAGCCAAAAACAAAGGGCAACACATACCGTTGGTCGTCCCACACCATATAATCACATGTAATAATATATCATATCATACATATAGACCCGACCCTTACACATCACGCCACAACATCGCAATAATCATTATTTCATCAATTAATAAGATATCCATAATTATAATATCATACATAACACAAAATATAATCAATGTTCGTTTTTAATTTGCCATCCGCGATCCACCACATATTTTATGATTTCCATAATTTATTTATCCCATCACATATCAATTCAACGTATTTGCTTACATATACTCATTTACTCATACATACATATGCATATATGAATATATAAATCTTATCTAGTTAATCTATAAGCTTCTTAACAGTTCCTAATTATTTTATAATCCTCCCAAATCTAGCTTTCATACCAATCCTAATTAATTACGACCTGAACACCCCCTTACCTCAATCACAAGCCTCAATAATTTGTTCTTGGTGTTGGTTGCATCTCATGCCTTCTTGGTTCGCTTCTCCACCTCCAAACTTGATACCTGCTTCGCCAATCGTTCCTTCGACACTCATTCCAACACCTATGGTCAACGGAGGACAAACCCCATTAGTACATTCCCATTTTCACCATCCAAGAAGCAATACCCAAGCTTCCTGTGTCCATAAAATGCAAAATCAAAGCCCCCAATGTTACATGCAGTTTTAGTTTTAGAGGGTGAAGGAAAAAGAGAGAAAGAAATTTGAAACTAAGGGTCCTCCATGACTTACCTTAATCCCCAAGGTCCAAAACGCAAGGAATTTAGAGCTTCCACCAGGTTCTGGTCATAAATCACAAGGGGAAAAGAAAAGGGGAGAAAAGAATTTTGGGCTTCTATTTTGCATGTCCCTATTTTAAACTGATCGCGACGCTGGCGCTACACGTCACATTGGCGCTACGTGTTAGCTTTAAAATTTTACCTGGCGCTACACGCTACGCGTCAGGTCCATTTCACTATTTCCTTTAAATTTCACTTTTAAATCACTTTATACACTTGATATTCCTTAATTAATTTTAAATTAAGTCCAAATGCTCATTTATTTATTTTTCCAACTATAAATTATTTAGGATCCACTCCCCCTAAAAAGGGATTTTGTCCCCAAAATCAGCGTACCTCATAGGAAGAGATCTGGATACAACCGCCTCATTTCTGTCTCTAATTCCTAAGTGTAGGTTATCCCATTGTGATTTTGCCACTTTACTTTCAACAAAGATACTTCCTTATTTCTCAACTGTTTAGTCTGATATCCCTCAATGTAAATAGGAATCGCCTCCACTGTCAAATCCTCTTTTACCTCAATAGAGTCCTCAAACATAATCATCGAATCATAAGGAATATATGCCCTTAGCTGCGATACATGAAATACATCATGAATGTTGGTCAATGATCAAGGGAGATCCAATCTATATGCTACATCACCAATCCGCCCTAGAATCTGATACGGTCTAATGTATCTCAGATTAAGTTTCTGACTTTTTAGCATATGGCCTACACCTTTGGTAGGTGAAATCTTCAAGAATACCCAATCTCCCACTTGAAACTCAAGTGGTCTATGATGATTGTCATAGTAACTCTTCTGACGGTCCTAGGCAATCTTCATTTTCTCTTGGATCAAGGTAACTTGGTCATTTATTTCCTGGATCAAGTCGGGTCCCAGATGGATGACATCTCCATTCTCATTCCAACATAGAGGTATACGACACCTCGTACCATACAAAACTTCATAGGGAGCTATACCAATGCTGCTATGGTAGCTGTTATTATATGCAAACTCCACCAACGATAAATACCTCTCCCAAGAACCACCTTGTTCCAACACACAAGCACAGAGCATATCCTCCAAAGTCTGGATAGTACACTCCGTTTGGCCATCAGTTTGAGGATGATAGGCTGAACTCAACCTCAATTTAAAACCTAACTCCTGGTGTAAACTTCCTCAAAACATAGAAGTAAACCACATGTCACAGTCGGAGATAATACTCGAAGGTACACCATGCAATCTCACAATCTCTATGATATGCAATCTGGCCAGTCTCTCCAATGACCATTTCATGTTCATGGCCAGAAAGTGTGCACTCTTAGTCAATCTACCCATAATCACCCAAATGGCATTACATCCAGAATGGTCAGAGGCAACCTGGATACAAAATCCATCATGATACTCTCCCATTTCCAAATCAGAATCTCAGGTGGTTGGAGCAATCTAGGAGGTCTCTGGTGCTCAAGCTTACATTTCTAACATACCACACAAGATCTCACATATTCAGTAATTGTCTTCTACATACCCGGCCACCAAAACTCCTTCTTCAAGTCATGATACATCTTGGTAACACCAAGATGAATACTTAATGAATACTTATGTGCTTCAGCCAATACAACCTGCCTGAAATCACCCTTTATAGCCACCACAACACGGTCTTAAAATCGCCAAATACCGTCACTACCTCTGGTCAAATCCATTTCTTTGCCCCTGGCTTGGGCATCAAGTAGTTTCAACAAGTCCTTATTATTTTCCTGAACTGCTGCCAAGGATTCTAGAAATTCATTTGAGATTTTTATCATCCCAATTACCATCTAATTTGGGGCTTGCATAACAACCCGAACATTCATATCACGAAAATCTTCCAATAATTCCTGCTTCTTTCCCATCATGAAGGCTGCATATAAGACCTTCCTGCTCAAAGCATCAGCAACAACATTTGCTTAGCCAGGATAGTACCTCAGATTAAAATCATAATATTTCAAGTCTTCTACCCATCGCCTTTGTCTCATGTTCAACTCCTTCTGATCAAATAAATACGTCAAGCTTTTATGGTCACTAAATACCATAAAGCGAGAACCATACAGGTAGTGACGCTAGATCTTTAGTGCAAACACTACTGCTGCAAGCTCAAAATCATGAGTTAGATGATTCTTCTCGTGCGGTCTTAATTGCCTTGAAGTATAGGCAATCACCCGGTCATCCTACATCAACACACATCTCAGACCAAACTTGGGCACATCACAATATACCATAAATTCTTTCGTCATATCTGGTAATGCAAGCATAGGTACAGTAGTCAAACATTCCTTTAAAGTTTGGAAGCTCAATTCATATTTTTCCGTCCATACAAACAAAGTCTCATTCCTTGTCAACCGAGTTAATGGAAGCGCAATACATGAAAATCCCTCGATCAAGCGGCGATAATAGCCAGCCAATCCCAAGAAACTCCTAATCTCAGTTACCGACTTAGGCCTCTCCCATGCCATAACCGCCTCAATTTTTGATGGATCAACAAATATACCATTACTGGAAATCACATGTCCAAAGAATTGTACACTTGCTTCCCAGAAATCACACTTTGATAACTTAGCATACAACTTCTTCTCAAATAATACCTGTAAAACAATCTGAAGATGTTGTGCATGCTCTTCAATAGTCCTCA
This sequence comes from Clitoria ternatea, assembly GCA_037962975.1. Lineage (NCBI taxonomy): Eukaryota > Viridiplantae > Streptophyta > Magnoliopsida > Fabales > Fabaceae > Clitoria > Clitoria ternatea. Next base: position 56,941,343 of record CM075671.1, read on the forward strand.
AATACACTAATATGTCATCGATTAATACCACCACGAACTGATCCAAGTACGGTTGAAAAATCCTATTCATGTAGTCCATGAAGATAGTTAGAGCATTTGTTGTAACAGCCCCAATTTTCTGGAATGGAAATCTAAACCCTCGAGACCTTTGAGAGTTCCATATTGAGTATTTTAAGAGAATGAGGCTTAGGCCCGATCCTCAAATCACCCTAATAGTGTGAGAAAATGAGACTTAAGATGAGGTAAGTAGTTAGTTGATCCGCTAAGTAAAGTAAACAAGTAAGAAAAGTTGGTGTTAGTACGACTCCTAGAGGATATTTTTGATTTATGATGAATTATGTGAAGGAATGAATATATTTAGATTGACAATTTATTTACTACTGAGATAACTATATTTATGAATATATTTTTATTACTAGACAAGTTATGAATGATGCTTAGTTTTGATAATTATAAATAATGATAATTAATTTTGAATTAGGATGTTTAGAATTATCTAAGTAACCAGACACGATTTTAAGACTTATAATTTAGGAAGTCCAAAATTTCATAATATTTAACTAAACTTTTTTTTATGAAGTGATTACTGAATAATATATTATTTGAATATTAACGATTAAACAAATAATATTATTAAAGATTTTAGTTAATTGAGAAAATATGGAGTAAGTAGATAAAAACTATTCTAGTATTTAACATTTATTAGTAATGAGTGTAAAACATAAAAAGTATTTATAATAAAGTTAATTAAGAAAATAATTAAATTATTATTTTCATAATAATTGTCGCCCGGTTCCTCAAATTTGAGCTGTGGAACCCAGTTTAAGGTCAGACTCGGGTCATTCGACTCGAGACTGGTAGTTTAGTGCGGAAACTAGTCCTCTTAGGATCATTTTATGAAAAATCAAGGACACCTGACTCGGCCTAACCAGCCAAGTCAAATTCCTTAACATTCCCCATGTTTAACTGTTTATATACTTCGAAATGTTTGATAGAGATCCGGTCAGTCTCTGGTGACTCGTTTCGAAGTTTTATAAACTTTTCGTGAAGAGGCCGAGACCCAGTTCGGACTCTACCATTATCGGTTTCCATAAAACAATTCCTTTGAAAGATATTTAAGATTCAACCCGCATATACTCAGTGTTTTGGACCCAACTTTTGTGTACGACCTTGGATGGGACAATTTAGGTCTCGATCTCTTCGTTTCAAAAAGATCTTCAACCTCCGTTTCTAGCCTCAAACTCTGATTTTCACTGTCAACCCCGAAATCGAGGATTAAGTAGATTCATCTTAAAATTTTATTAATAGGGCGTTTTCCATGCACTTGATTCGGAAAAAAATTCATAACTTTTGCATACAACCTTCGATTCATGCAAACTTGGTGTCAAAATCTCCGTAACAAAATTATCTATGTTTTATGTGAAGAAATCAAAAGCTAATTCTTTACAGATTGGTGCAGTTTAATAAATCTTTATGATTCATAAACTGTCTCGTTTTTATATTGGCTATTTGTGGGAAAATTTGCATATCTTTCTTGTCTCATACTTAAATCACTCTGTTCTTTTTTCTATGGGTCCGTATTGAAGAACTCTACAATTATTATGAAGGTGTCAAGGCCTAATCCTCAAAGGAGAATTCTTGGCGAATTTATTTCTGAACCCCTACCTGATTCAAAGGCACTCAGGATAGCCTGTCGTAAATTAAGTGTATCATGGGCTACCGATATCAGATCATTGCGTATAATATATCAATTTAAAGAGAAAAAGAAGATCTAAAACTTTCATTTTAGAAGGTTTCTCTAATTTTGACTCCACGAATTATCCCAGATTTAATTGTAACATTCCTATTTTCCTGGTTCATAAAAATCTTGCGCACTTTGGTTTCTTGCTCGACAAGTTAATTTTTCAGCCACAGATTTTCCAACCACCTCATCACCGTTGGACCCACTCTGGACAGATGTCACTGCCCAGCCCTCCTTCTCCACTCAACCCATCACCTCTTCCCTTAGCCAATTAGATTGCATGCAAACATAGCCCTTATCATCACACCTACACCATCCATCAATTCATCCTTCTCTCACCCTCCAGCTAGCGTGTAACTCTCCACAACTCCTCTTCAATTCTGAAACTCAAAGCTTCAGTCTTCTTTTCTCTTTTCCAAGCCATTTCACCCCACCTTCTAACTTCCATTTTTCCATTTTCACAAATACACATCATCACCATCCACCTACATTCATCTAAACTCTATCACCTCCTCTCCTTACTCCACCTATTCACAAACAACCACTACCAATCAACTCAATCTCCATTCTTTTGCATGTTATGGCCTTAAAGGATTGAAGCTTATCCTTCCACCTTGGAGCTGCAGCAAAGCCGCCACTCATCAAGGCCATTCTAGGTAAAAATTTACAACATTTCCTTCTTATCTTTGTTCTTGAAAAGGTTGCAATCAAATTCTGTTTTAGGACTTGGAAATTTATTATATTCCTTGTTGATTTAGGAACTAAAAATTTCAGCCATTCACTCAAATTTTGAGACTCTAAGGCCGTGATCCTCTTAGGCCACATACGGGCGAGTTTGGCAAAATTCCTCCATTGATTGTTATTTTTGAGTTTTTAGAGCTAACTTTAAATTTTAATTTAAATTTCTTGTGTTGTACCCTTGCCATTGAAGATGAAGCTATGGCTGTCTCTCTCTTTTTCTAACCATGCATGCATTTTTTTTAAGATCCGGAGGCTTAGATTGACGATCGAAGTGCATTAGAAACGTTCGGTGGAATTTTCAATGAAATCCTCAAAATTCTTTTTCTGGACAGCAACTTCAAGATGAGGTAAAGGGGGTTTCCATCCTATTTTATTTGAATTCTGGTTGTGCTATAATAATGCTTGAGTATTTAGAAGCGTACGTTTCGAATTTCGGCGCGATCCAACGGTCGGATCTTAAACCATAGAAATTCTCGTAACCGGCGACAAAATGTCACGTTTTTAAATTAATTGAGATTTTGAAAATTTATTCGACGTGACACGATGTTTGTATATTCAAATGAAATTTATTGCGATTAGCTACGCAGAAAAGAGATTAGTAAAAATTAGCGTTTAGGCGAGCTCGGTTACATTAGACATGGTTGTAATTAAATTTTAATATTTGGAAATTTTTATGTGATTTGTAGCATATTTCCGGTAAGTCCCTCTATTAGATAATTAATTATTACCTTAAATCGGTATTGAATTATTTTAAGAAGTATTGCCTCCGGTAAAAGAATTTTAAATTGGATAATTACAAAATTTTTATTTTAGTCACTTGAAAAAGGTTAGAATTTAGAAGTTAGATTTTTGGAATATTTTCTTTATATGACTTATAAATTGAAAATGAAGAAATTAACTTGAAGAATTGATAGTGAAGAATTATACTCTTGTTTATTTATTTTGGATAGTTTCTATATGTTTCCATAATTAGGAAAAGAAAAAGAACTTAATCTTTATAACTTAGGCCAAAACGAAATTTTGAAGGAGATGAAACAAGTGAATTTTCGCATAACGAATACTAAGAATAAAAGAAGAAAACATTAGTAACAACTATTAGTGACTACTTTAGTGACCACCTTGGAGATCACTTGGAAAAAAAAGAGTAATGGCTTTTGAGATTAGGAAAAAGAATGGTCTTTAAGGAGGAAATTTTATTAGAAATAGCAAATCTAAGAATTAGTGATATTAGAAGGCTTAAAGTAATTGGAAATAAAAGATAACAAATTAGAACTTAAAATTTTGACTAAGGCTCTAAAAATAATTTTAATGAATTCATCCTTTTTGTGAAGCTATTATAACATAGTGGAAAATCAAATAAATGATTATAGTAGGAGTAAGGAATTAAAAGAAAAACTTTGATCTAGATTAGATTTGTTAACAACCAAGAGATAGAATTTTTGTCATACAAAACCTTGGTATATAATACAATAAATAAGATTGATTAGATTAACTAATGCCTACGTAATATTAAGCTACCTTGCTTTAAAGAGATTTTAGATCCTTAAGTAATTGAAGTAAATAAGTCTAAAAGAAAAAGGATTAATCATAGTTAGAGAAAATGGGTTAACTAAATGGATTATTAAAGAAAGAATTATTTAGTCTAATAAGGTAATGTCTAAGGTAAATAATGTAAGAAGCTAAGATAAGGTAAAAGAGATATATGATTTATTGAGTGGAGGAAAACCATTAAAGTCAAGGGGAATTTAATAGTAACTAATAAGGTTAATTAAAAATCAAGTAAGAATTTAATAACGATATGTTAAAAATGATGTTTGGATAGACCCATTTTACTTGATCAAATTACAAAAAGTAGAAATAATTTTACCCAAAAGTCTATCGTGTAGCTAGAATACTTGATTTACATACTACTAAATTTCTCAAAACAGCGTAATCTCTGTGAGCGCCAAGTAGAGTGAAACAATTGGTGTGGTAGTATAAATGATTGACGTGATATGCTGATAGATACATGAATTTGAGTGATATATCTCTTAAATGTACTCCCTTGATAAATGTTAGGTGATGCATGGAAAATCTTAAACAGTATGTATAAATGTAGGGTGTTGGTATCAATAAGGATTCCAAATGTGATTAGATGTGAAATACATGAATGAATGATTAGGGACGAAATACCCATAATGTTGAGTTGTGAAACCTCATTTCATTTCTAAGAGTTGGAAAGATGAATTGTAAACTTTTGTTAAATGAAAATAAAAGTGGAATGATATTTAATGTGGAGAGAAAGGTTCGACATTAGAAATGAAATGAGTATGAGGACCTTACTGAAGTACAACCCCAGAATAAATAAAATATTTGAATCATACGTCATATTTGGTGAATAAGGGAGGCAATGAGAAACTCCCTAGAGCATAATAGTGAGGGGTACACTGGAGAATCTATCGCGCCTCAATACCCGAGGGTAGTCTAGGGAGTATATCGAAAGTGGGAATTCTAAGTGGCATCAGATTTGCGTCCATCGCCGGACAGCCCGCAGAAAACTCTGATATACTTCGACAAGAGGCAAGATTTTCTATGACCGTGGAGTGCTTGTTCTGTAGAGATTATGTTGGCTATTATGTGATGAGAGGACTGCGTGTCCTTATCCCTTTTGTGAAAATCAGAACAAGGAGAGCTCTGGCCGCTCTAGTGGGAGGGAGAAATAAGAGGGGAATATGATTGGTGATGTGTTGTCTTTGACGGAGAAGCATGCATTATATTAGTATACATTAATTGTATGACATTCATACATTTCATTAAACTATGATTATCTTGTTGTATTAATGTAGTACATTGATAAATGAGTAGGGGGATCTGTAAGAAATAAGAGCGGTAAGATAACTTAGAAATATACATATATGAATCCTAAAGAGAGCTTGACGAATTGATTGATATAGATTAGAAATATGTGGGGCGAGTGTCATAAATTACACTCCCTGATTGTGTGGGGATGGCGACTCACCTTTACAGTTGATTACTCCAGACCACCATTCAGGCATGTATACCGTACTAGAGGAGTAGTGCGTAGAGAGGATCAAGTAGGTCCCAGTTGGTTAGCAGTTATTCCAGAGGATGCTCCAATAGATGTACCACCACCACCACCACCACAACAGGACATAGAGAGACCCTATGACCGGGATGTAGAGGTTATAGAGAGTTCAGTTAGGAGGTATGGCGATCCACCCCGACCCATGAGTATGGCGGAACTCGAGGAGATGTCTGAGAAGGAGACAACTCTGTTAGCGGACCCCCTTAGCTTTTATCCACTACCAGCTTCGCTCATAGCCCCGCTTCCTGTTTAGTCTGCTGAGGCTCCAGCAGCACCAACTACCGATGGCGCAGCCCGGAGGGACCCGACGTCAGAGTATATTCCACTCCCTATGGAGGAGGATGAAGAGAAGGATCCAGAGGAATATCACCTTGAAGACATGCCAACAAGCTTGGTAGACCCTGCAGTACTTCCAGTTTTGCCACAGCAGATCTAGCCAGCAGCTCCCCTCGCAGTTCATCAGGCAGACAGGGTAGAGAGTATTCCTATGATATCGGGAGTTCTGATTATGATGTCGATGGAGAGGTATCTAGTGAGACGGCAATGGGACCACTCTTAGGGTTTTCTTCGACATATTTATTGGAGTTACATGTACCGTGAGACTGAGGAGTACATTGACATGTCAGCGGCGGTCCAAAGTCTATTAGCAGAAGATTATGAGGCCTATATCAGTCGTAGGCATCATAGGATTTGTGACATTAGTGACATACCGTCTACTAGCTCCGCACCTCCAGACTAATCCAGATTGGCATCTGCTTCTGACCCACTTGCATCCCCATGGTCTGACGATGAGTTTCTTGGTGGAGGTTTATAATGGTTGAGACTGTTTGTTTATTTTCATGTTTTATCTTTTGGTTAAGGGAGTCTGCGTGCCCCTCTTTTATTTCAGATGTATAGTTCGGACTAGACCAATGTATATACAATGTTTTGCATATATATATATATATATATATATATTATGCTTTCATTCCACCATGTATTATCCTATATAAAAAAAAACTTCCACATTTTCTTAAAATTTGTAACCTCTTAGTTAACCAAGGTAATCTAGTGGAAGAGATTATCTTAGTTAACTGAGGGTGTTATATTTGTCACTCTAAACGGTATTACAACATATTCAAAATGACCATAGTGAGTTCTGAATGCCATTCTGGGAACATCTTTGAGTTTCACTCTAATCTGATGATACCCAGACCTCAAATCAATTTTAGAAAATATCACAACACCCCACAACTGATCCAACAAATCATCGATCCACGGTAAGGGGTAGTTACTCTTAATGGTTAATTTATTCAACTGTCGATAATCAATGCACATCCATATACTACTGTCCTTCTTTTTCACTAGTAATATCGGAGCACCCCAAGGTGAAGTACTCGGTCAAATAAATCCCTTATCCACCAACTCATTCACTTGTTCCTTAACTTTAATGAACTCCACTGAAGACATTCTATAAGGTGCCCGGGACAAAGGATCCACCCCGGGAATCAAGTCAATAGTGAAGTTAATCTCCCTGGGAGGCAATTTTAGAATATCTTCCGGGAATACATCAAGAAAATCACCTACCATTGGAATATCACCAGGCTTAAGATTATATCGCCCCTCCAAAGCAAACAAAATAACATATGTTAGTGAAACATCACTTACCACATGTCTAGTGTCATGCTCCTGAGAAAAGATTATGTCTAGTGTCATGCTCCTGAGAAAAGATTATGGTCTTGTGGTAACAATCTACCATAACATGGTTAGCAGACAACCAATCAAGACCCAAAATAATATCCAAATTCTTCAATGGCATACATATCAAATTTACCAAGAAAGAACGATCTTCAATTTGCATTGTTAACTCCCCACATATAGTAGTTGCCTGAAATGTGGAGCCAGTAGGAGTGGAGACACTAAGAGCATTCTCCATTAACACCACCGGTAAGGTAAGTCACCGAACATAACTTTTAGAAATAAAAGAATATGTAGTGCTAGAATCATAAAACACGTTCACAAGATAACCATGAATGATACACTTACCCTGTACCAAGTTATCGTTCCTTACAACCTCAGAAGCATCAAAGGCAAATACCCATCCAGCCATAACATTTTGAGCACCACTGGACTGTACATCAAACCTTCTCGGATGTTGGCCTCCACGGCCACCATCGTTTCGGTCTCCACGGCCATGGAAGTATTAGCCCTGTTGCCTTTCCCTCCCTGTAGCTACCTCTGTGGGCAATCAGACTTGAAATGTCCTGGTTACCCACATTGGTGGAAAATAAGTTGGTTAGCACTGCAGTGTTTTTGCAAGATGGCCCTCCTGACCATAATTATAGCATATACGGCCTTTAGAATGACCCATAGAACTATACTAGAGGAAGATGAAGAAGTGACGGAAGACTTTCCACCACAGAAAAACTGTCCTATCTTTTTGAAATTGAATCCTTTTACTTTCAATGGTTTCTTATCCCTAGAATGGAACGCTCTCTGTAGTTGTACCTCTTCAATTAATCTGGTCTTATTCACTAGGGTAGGGTAATCATGAATTTCCATGGGCATAATGACACTTCAGAGCTCAACTTGTAACCCAGCTTCATACTTGGCACATTTACTGCCTTCAATCTCTTCCAAGGAGAAAGGATGGTAGAAATAACATAACTCGTCAAATTTTGTTGTGTATTCAACTATTGACATTCTGCCTTGTTCTAATTTTAGAAATTCCATCTCTTTTCAAATCTTGTACTTATCTGGAAAGTATTTGGTGAGAAACCGCCTACGAAAGTTCACCCACACCAATGGTTCACCTGCAGCATTCATCTGAACCTTGGCATATTTACTGCCTTTAGTCTCTTCCAAGGAGAAAGGATGGTAGAAATAACATAACTCATCAAATTTTGTTGTGTATTCAGCTATTGACATTCTGCCTTGTTCTAATTTTAGAAATTCCATCTCTTTTCAAATCTTGTACTTATCTGGAAAGTATTCGGTGAGAAACCGCCTACAGAAGTTCGCCCACACTAATGGTTCACATGCAGCATTCATCTGAACCTTGGTTCCTATACTCTGGCCTCATCCTTCAGTTGGTAAGTTGCAAACTATACTTTCTGTTCCTTAGAGCATTCAAAGTATTCAAATTCCTTCTCGATGTCTCGCAGCCAAACGTGTGCTCCACTATAGTCGTGTCCTCCCTTGTAGGTAGGTGGGTTCCTTTTCAAAAATTTATCAAGAGTTAGGCCAGATTCATCCCTCCTCATCATCTATGAAAATCTTGCAAAGAAATCATTGCCTCCTTTAGAACTACTTCCCTCAGCCATAATTCTAATTCTACAATACTCAAACACATTACCATTAGCAACCAATAATTCACCAGGGAGTAAAATAGTTACCTTATGCATATATAAAACATGATACCACCGGAGTGTCAAGGGAACGATGTCAAGTTACCCCATCAATAACATAAACAATCCATAAATAAATATAATAGAATACAAGAATAGTCCCATATAGGACTCACAATTTACTACTTCTACCCACCTATCCGGCCTTAAAAGGAACCGTTCTGATACCACCTGTGACGTCCTCTAAATTTTACCTTTATTTTAAATCATTTAATTAAAATAATAAGGAAATTTTTCACAAATTATTTAATTAATTGACTAATTAGTTTCAAAATATTCAATTTCCAGTAACTATTATACAACTATACTTATACAACATTTTTAAACTCGAAATACGATTTAGAAGGCAAAAAAATACAGGTTTTGGAAAACAGGAGATACGCATGAGGCTCCCACCGCAGCCTTGACGCTACGCGTCAGGTTGGCACCCAGCGTTAACTTATCAGTAAAGCACCTAATGTTGTTTTGCATTTTAGGTAATTCGGCCAACTTCCGACTTATCCAATTGGCCAGTTTTAGGTCCGATAGCCACAAAACTTCATGGGCCACCTGTTTTCTCCATTCTGAAACTGTTGGCGTTGTCCATTTACCAAAATTCCATCATATGCACAAGTTATACGTGAAAATGCATTTAACCCAACCATGTGCAAAACCTATGCACCAAACTACCTAAATGGGCTCTAAATTGACCTAGATGCACAGCTTCTACAGGTCCTAAGGAACATATTGGTCCCTTCCGGGGGTCCTAAAACCCACTGGATCTAAATATCACCTATTTAGTTTCTAATTTTTACATAAATCTCATATTTCCACTATATGTATTAAATCATCAATCATCAAAGCACCAATTAATTAGATAACCTGCCCATGACACTAAATCATCAATCATAAAACCTCGGCTCCGTGTCAATATTTATCAAATTCAACGTAACTATCAATAACATCATTGCTTTTCTAACTCATCACATAATCTCATGATTAAGCAAATTTCAAACATTATCATCATCATCAATTCATCATACAAGTCATATAATATTAATATGCTACTACACTAATCTAGTAATTCACATATATGGTACTCGTAATCATTACATAAACCAGACATACACAACGCTAGCAAATTATTACATGAATCCCATTCTCCATAATTCCTTGGCATCAGTTATCCACTTGGTGCACCCTCCAGGGCATTAGCACATTCCCTGTCATTGGTCTCTAAATTAAAGAAAATCACAGCAAGGGTGAGTGTTTGGAATATCATAATTAATATAGAACGAAAAATAATGAATGTAACCATTTAATACCTAATATTCTTGTTATTACTTACCAGTTCTAGATATTTCTATTCTTACCTTCTGCCATGTTATAATCATTCAGATTCACCTAAGCCTCAATAGGGATTCCAAAATAACATAGATCTTATACAACATTCAACATACATAGGACTTACAACCACAAACATATTATTATTAATATTCTTAGTAGCTCACACTCACCTAATCATTTTCAAACTAATGTAAGCTACATATAATGCAACAAACATCATCCACATTCAAGTCATATTCATAATCAATCCATTAAATCTATTATGAAACTTTATAAAACATTAATCCACATATAACACCACTAACTCACATGTATATTTGACTCATAGTATCCGGATACTAAAGGATCAGCCTTCAGCTAGGGGTCTTACTTGACACCCCGTGAACCCTGCTTGGTCCACCGAGTCCTACTTGACTCTTCACCTCAACCACTGGGTCCTACTTGACCACTGGGTAGCTAAACTGGGCCTCAAACACCATGGGAGCCAAAAACGAGGGGTACCACTTACTGTCGGTCGTCCCACACCATATATCACATGTAATAACATGTCATACGTACTCAACATCATTTAACTCATATATAATTGTCAGAAACTAACATTTTGCATCCACACAGGGTGGCCACATAGACCCGACCCTTATATATCATGCCACAACATCACAATAATCATTATTTCATCAATTTCAACAAGATATCCAGAATTATAATATCATACATAACACAAAATATCATCAATGTTCATTTTTAATTTGCCATCCGCGATCCACCATATATTTTTATGATTTCCATAATTTATTTATCCCATCACATGTCAATTCAACGTATTTGCTTACATATACTTATTTACTCATATATACACATACATATATGAATATATAAATGTTATCTAGATAATCTATAAGCTTCCTAACAGTTCCTAATTATTTTATAATCCTCCCAAATCTAGTTTTCATACCAATCCTAATTAATTACGACTTGAACACCCTCTTACCTCGATTGCAAGCCTCAATAATTTGTTCTTGGTGTTGGTTGCGTCCCACACCTTCTTGGTTCGCTTCTCCGCCTCCAAACTTGATACCTACTTTGCCAATCGTTCCTCTAGCATTCATTCTGGCACCTACAGTCACTCGAGCACAAACCCCATTAGTACATTCCCATCTTCACCATCCAAGAACCAATACCCAAGCTTCCCATGTCCATAAAATGCAAAATCAAAGCCCCCATTGTTATATGCATTTTTTATTTTAGAGAGGGGAAGGAAAAGGAAAGAAAGAAGCTTGAAACCAAGGGTCCTCCATGACTTACCTCAATCCCCAAGGTCCAAAATGCAAGGAATTTAGAGCTTCCACCACGTTCTGGTCACAAATCGCAAAGGGAGAAGAAAAAGGGAGAAAAGAGTTTTGTGCTTCTATTTTGTATGTCCCTGTTTTAAACTGATCGCGACGCTGACGCTACACGTCACACTGGCGCTACGCGTTAGCTTTAAAATTTTACCCCGGCACTACACGTTAGCGCCACGCGTCAGGTCCATTTCACCATTTCCTTTAAATTTCACTTTTAAATCACTTTATACACTTTATATTCCTTATTTAATATTAAATTAAGCCCAAATGATCATCACTTTATACATTTGTTATGAAGAATTGATCTATGTTATGATCCTTAGTTAAACTGTGTGTTGATGATCACCAATAAAAAAACTCATATTTTCCTTAAATAATTAGTGACTCCTTAATTAAGCAAGACGTCCCAGCATAGAAATTAGTCCTAGTTAATCGAGGGTGTCACAATAATTTTATAACGGTGTCATATGATGTACTTTATCTACACTAATGCTATAAAATTATAAAGGAAAGTAAGTGTATAGATTTCTTTATTTCATATTTTTCTTTGACATTGAAGGTTTATTAATATATATATATATATATTTTTAAAAAATATTTTCATTTAATAAAATTATTCAATAATTTTATAGCGGTGTCGTATGATGTACTTCATTTGTACCAATGCTATAAAATTATGAAGGAAATTAAGTGTATAAATTACTCTATCTCGTACTTTTCTTTGGCATGAAGTATTCTTTTACAATTAAAAATATCCCACCTATTTATAATCTTCAAGAAAAATAAAAAGTATAAAATCAATTTTCTAAGTGCTACAAAGAACTATGTAACCCTAATTTATTGGTGTATCCTAGAATATGTAGGAGCAGGATCAGTTCTTGTCGGGTCTGCTTTCCCTTTAAATAAATTCAATTTTTTCACTCTATCCAACGCTATTTATTTGTTGAGTCAATTTCAAAGTTATCCTTAAAATTGAATAATTTAATTCAAGGTACCATTTTTAGGAACTGGCAAATAAGAGTGCTAACACCTTCCCTATTCATAATCAATTCTCGAACTTAACTCTAAAGGTTTTTTATTTAACCTTTTTAAAAATAAAATAAAATTTTGGTGGTGACTTTAAATTTTCAAACATTAACCTATATAATTTCTTTAGGATCGTTACGCATCGCACTGAAATCCACATTGCGATGGAGATTTGTTAATTTCTACTGTTATGAATTGGATAATTATTGTTCAGATAATGTTGATCTAGGATTGTGGTAATTTGAGATGCAATCCAAAAGAAGATTTTAGTAATGATACTAAAATATACTCAATTAAATGTTTGTGCACTTTCCAAAAGAAGATATGATAATATCGCATCAACGACTTTAATGGTTTATTCTCTCCTTCCTTCAGGCTAACCAAGCTAGTGGAATCCCTATTGACTAGTCGGTTGGTTGAGAATTGAGTTACAAACTGGTCAGCCAGCTTTTTCCCTATTGATCATAATAGAGATTACTAAAACACAACAATGCCACTTTCCACAAAGTTGATGAGAAAGCCCAACACATTAATGCGTTAGACACTCCATACAAAAACATATTATTGTTGAACATTATTAAATGTTCTTCCAGATTGGTGTTTCAGTCATACCCCTCAATGAATGGTATTTTGAGACTCCGTAGGAGTGAAATTTTCATCAATTTCTTCATGAATAGATGAAAGGCCATGATGATCAACCTGTTAGGAAATCCCACTGGGTCGGACAGTGGAAACATATAGAATTCCCAAAGAGATTTACAAACAATGTGATTCAAAGCATAGAAAAACAAATTCATGTTTTTAAATTTCACACCTTTTGTAGAGGTGAGACAAGGTTGTCTATCAAAACAATCTTAGTTTTTTCTTAAGAGCCCAATGAGTACCTCCACCAAAAACTACACCTCTAAATGCTAGCTCGACAATTTGTAACTCTCATAACTATTACGAGAATATGTATCTATTTTTGAGCAACTACTTATGAACATCTCATGCTCTATTTATAGGCTTAGGTCTGACCTGATGAGCTTTCTCTACAGATTGAGCTTCTGACTCATTTTGAATGAATTAAGCCCAATAGCTTTATTTTAGTTTAACTAAAATAAAAGCTATCCTCTGGTGGACTTATTTTATCTGTGTGACCCTATAGGTGAAATATCTGTCATATTAATAATAAACTATTTTATTATTAATAGAAAATAAGAGTGGCATCTAGTAATAAATCATTATCTATAAATATTATTTATCATTAACATAACCTATAAGTGATAATTATTTTATACATTCGCTCCTTTTGTCACGATATCCAATTGGGCCCAAGGCATGGTTGTCGACATCCTTGTATGGCCTAATTCATTTTACTTGATACCAAAGTAGACTTTACCTAAATAATATCTAATATTTATTATCCCTAGCATGGTCATATATTTCTTTAGTCCAACTTCATCAAGTGACCCATAGATATCCTTTGATTCTTTTTTTTTGTTTGGTATGTTCTAACTACCTCAATTCCTCGTTCTTCTTCTTTAGTCGCTCCATCTCCTTCCTTATTAAAGGAATCTACTTATCTCAGTTGTTCAACTTGTTATGGCTAGGTGAACCTTATTCGCCTTGACTAGTTGTTGTCTTGCTCCATGTTTTCACCATCGTGTCACCCGAAGAAGACAAGAAAATTTTTACCTAATCCTTACCTAGAGCGCCAAATGTTTAAACAACCTTGAAGGTATCTTTAGAGTAATAGCCATAATGAGTGCCTACCAAGCAATTTAAGCGCATTGATTCAAATCTTTATCCCTAGAGTAATTATATAGGGGTTTTTACAAATAAGTATGTTACATGAGATAACTTGTTTTGCTAGTATTTCAATTATAGATAAAGATAAGCATAACGAGAGAAAGTAAATTATCCCTTATTTTAACAAACTAAGCATATTGAGCGAGATAACCAAGTAAATGAAGGTTTGACCTATGGTTAACCAAGTAGGAATTGAGTCAGGCGATAATCGGGTCTGGTCATTGTTAGTCCTTAATTTATCATTATTTTTATAATAAAAGGTGTTAGAAAATTAATAAAAATTATCTTTAATATAAAAATATTTAGGCTTTATTTTTAATAAATGGAAGTTATTGAATTTAACTTAGCATGACCTATTTTTTCCTATTTTTTGCAGTGAAAAGTTATGGTTAAAGGTGAAAAATTTATGCAAGTCAAAGGGCTGACGTGTAGCATCAACTCCACGCTCAGCGTCAGGATTTTGGTGCTGACGGGCCAAATAATGGCCAAACCACTTCAGTCCAGGCATTAACGCACTGGAAGACAACAAGGGACCAGATCTGCATATTATTGAGGCATAATTGAGACATTATGGTTGAAAATCAGAAAGATTAATAGAGGCTGAGTCAGGAGGCTGATGCGTAGCGCCATGCCCATACGTAGCGT
Organism: Clitoria ternatea; assembly: GCA_037962975.1. Taxonomy (NCBI): domain Eukaryota; kingdom Viridiplantae; phylum Streptophyta; class Magnoliopsida; order Fabales; family Fabaceae; genus Clitoria; species Clitoria ternatea. Next base: position 56,956,427 of record CM075671.1, read on the forward strand.
CAAGACCTCGACTCAGCCCTATAAATAAGGCCATTTTTCATTAGTTTTAGAAGCCTGGGAGAATCCAATTCAGAGTGTCTTCTGTGTTGAGTTGTAAAAATAGCTTCCATATACTTGAGAGTGTTGTTTTAGTGTTGTTCTCTTTCGTGTTGTGAAATATGTTGTCAAGTTCAATCAAGTGTTCATCATGTCTTCACTTGTAAGTTGTGTTTTTACTTTTACCATGTGTAACTAATCTGTTTATGTTGGAATCGCTTAACCAATCTATGAATATAATGTTTTGATTATGAATTATGCATGTTTATGATTCAATATTCATGTTAGTCTTTCAACCTTTTATTAGTATGAACTTCAAACGGGAGAATGATTTTCATGCGTGTTAAAACCACTTTAACAGAAGTAAAAGTTGAAATACCTTTAATATACCCATTACTAGGGATAGATTTGGTAATTATTGTTGTGTTAAGGCCATCACTTAAAGCAAGTTTTTACTGAGAAAGCATCTGAGGGATCAAACTTTACGGTAACTATTTAGAATTTATTCACTGAGGGATCGGGTTTAATGAATTTAAGCTGCAATGACATAAACTTGATGATTAAATATGCATGTTTATAATTACTATGTTATATTCTAGTGCGGGGATCCAAATTCCAACATAGTTTGATAATCTGTGTTTAAATCTCAAGTATTAGAATCATTCTAAGTGCTACTCTAAGTTAATTTCTAGATAGATTTATAATTTTTTTACACCATCTTTTTCCCAATGAATCAATCAATCTCTAAATTTGTGAATATTGTACAATTTGTATATGAAACATTCTTTTGTTAGTAAGTTTTGACACCTTTTACCATAGTAAATAAAAATTATTATCATTTACTAAAAGCATTGAATCCTTGAAGGAACGATATCTATTTTGAAAACTACAATGATAAATTGGTACGTTTACCAAAAGCCAACAACATCATAGGCATAACAGTCATGCGTTAGACTGATTTGTTTACTAGGCTGAACATTATTTAGTTGACCCTTTTAAGGTTTGATCGGGCTTAGTACTTGGTCTGTTTGCATGATCCAATGGTGGGCCTTTATTGGGAGGCAAATCCCCAATAAACTAAATATGAGGGCCCCGTAAGGGTTGAGGAACACTATCTATTGTTTGTAATTTTTTGTGGGGATCTATCAAGTCCTTTATATACCTACTCCTAACCTTATTCTTGAGTGTAAAAAATGTCTTCTTTCTTTTCATTTATAACTAATTATATATATACATATTTAGTTAAAAAGCCACAATTTAAAACATACAAGTATAATCATGTAATCTTCAAGAACTACATTACATGAATAATTGAAACATGCAACTAAGTACAAGTGACTTTGAACACATTAGGTACAAACCCATTTATATCATAACATAATTGAGAAGTTCTTATAATGCAAGCAAATCAAAACAAAATGGTTTGTTTGTAGTTTCTTTTTAGATGTTCTAATTTTTTGTAACACAGGGATCATTAAAAGTATAGATATTTCTATACACATACCATAAATGTAGTCTTACACATTCCAAGTTAGTTGTTTGGGCTTCCTATTTATATCTTAAAAACATAGTCGAGAAAGAAACTTGGCTTCTGAATCCTGATAGGATAAGTTATTATGCATTAAGCTGATGAGGAGGATGAGCTTGTTTACATTGGTCATATTCTGCATGTGGTTCATTCTTAGGTGGTTCTCCATGTGAGGTAGTGATTGGCATGTTCACTTGCCCATGTGACATCATATTTGACATATCTGGTCCCACTATGTCATGTTGAATATAAGGATATAATGTGTACCCTTGAGGCCATGCTTGAAGGTTCCCATCACTTGGGTTTGCCACATGGCACTCATCCATGCCTCGTGGATCAACATTTGAACTTGTACCTCGGGAATATGAGCCATACATGGTAGAAGACAAGTCCCTAAAAAGACATTATTATCATTACTTTTATCATGGATCAATTAAACAAATGTAAAATCTTTGCACATTAAAAAACTATTTACATTAATATTAATTAAAAATTAACAATATATAAAAATAAGACCTGAGAGGATCCAAAGGTGTAGATGCATCAAAAATTTGTGGATGATTTTGACTCTCATCCTGCAACCAACTCACATTCTCGAAAGATGTTGGTATCCCCTATCAAAATTGCGTCTAAGTTAATTATTTTTGAACAATGTATATTATACATATATTTATCATTTCTAATAATTTCATTCAATTACCTGTATATTAGATGGATCATACGAAGATATATGATTGCTCAACAGATATTCCTACAGTCGTAAGTAAATATCCATATTTTAAAAATAATAAATCACACAGTGGATAAAAAAATAGACTTATAAACAAATTTAATGTATCATTAAAACACAAAAGATATACTAATTATTTGAATATTAAAGTAGGAGGAAAATTTGTTGTTCATTTAAGGTATATTGTTAGATAAATGTGAAAGTTGAAGATTAAATAAGTGATAAATATAATCATAAAATATTTGATATGGTGTTAATTTTTTATTCAAATAATACACCATAAAGAAATATAGAATAATTATTGTATTATATATCAAACCTTTCTTTGTATGACACGTGTCAGTATATCAACAAGGTTCTTTTCATTGGTTTCTAGCTCCCCTATAGATGTCATCTTTAAAGGGTCGGGTTCGTATATTCTGTAATTATTATGTCAACATTAATAATATTATTAAAAATGAATAATCAAATATGTGTCATACTATTAATAAAGAAGAAATTAAATTAAGTATTGAGGATTTATATTGTGAAGGAACCTAATCTGCTCCTCAGCTATTTGAAGTTGATGTTGCAGTCTATTAACTTCTTGTTGGAGTTCCTGATTTTTAAAATAAGAACATCATGTGAAATAAAATGAGAATAAGAATTAAAAAAAATTATCACAACAAGAATGCATACCAAAAAAGAAAAGAAAACTCATGTATTACCACTAATTGTCTCATCATTATTGTTTTTAAAACTAATGTAACTAATAGAATAGTGTTTTCTTCTAAAGTAGATGTCATTAATACAATAATGGCGTGAATTGGTAACCATTTCTATTGATTCTTTTTTATCATGAAAAATATATTTTCTTGTTATTCCTGTTTTTAAAAGCTTTATATTTAACATAAATATAGCATAGTATGCTTACCTCAATCTCAGAGTTAATGTCTCCCGGACTTGTTTGAAGTAGTAGGTGAAAAAGTAGAAAATGAGAAAAGTAACACTATTAGATCAATCAAGATTCTTTTAGAAAATATTCTAAATATATATTCTCAAAAGGTTAACATTTACATACTTGGCCAGTTGAAGCGCTATATCATTTTCATTTCTCAATTGTTGAAGGGTCCTTAGCAAATACTGTAAATACCCCAACATTTATGAAGTATTCAAGATGCAACAAAGAAACAACTAGCTAGAAGGTATAATTACGAGGTACTGGAAAAAAAAATTCCAAAGCTTTCATTTTATCTTAAAATTACTAACTATTAATGAACAAAGGATCAACCACTCTATGAGTAACTTTGCTGAAATTACTTCATTGAATAATTTTTAATAGAATGCGAGAAAAATATTACAATGCAATGTACAATATTAGCTTAATTATTATGGACACAAAATTTTAAAAGAATCCAATATTGACAAAAGTTTGTTATTGTACAGTCAAATTTTACTTATAGTTTAATGTATATAATATTCGTTAAATTGAAGTTATTTACTGAAGTATGAAATAACTTCAAATTCATGTGTTTGTACAAAGTTATTGAGCATAGTAACTTAGCAAGAATTCATCTTATGGTAGGTTGATCTACGAGTACTTAGTGGGTGTTTCAGTTAAACTTTATAAAATGACTCATCATTTTTCATAAATTCTAGGCTCATTTCAATAAAATATCTGTTAAATAAGTCATTTCATATAATAAATCACAGTAAATAAGTATTTGAGTAAATTATCTAGAATAAAATACGCTTAAAATATTACTATAGAATTAATATTGTAAGTGAAAATACCTCTTTATTTTGAATACCCCTGCAAAAGAATAAATAAATATGAAGAATAAAAAAAACATAGGCATGACAAATAAAGTATTATAAAGAAAAGAAAATAGCAAAGAAATATTTAAGAACAAACTACAGAATTCTTAAAATTATACCTGCGGTAGGGTAACTCGGGAAAACTTACAGCACTACAAAAAAATATTACTATAAATTAAAAGTTGAATACAATAAGAATATTAGAACCACTATATCATATGAAATTAAGTTATATGTACACAACTTACTTATCTCTTTCCTGGTCAGGAAGATTTATGTAACGAATAAAAACATCCTCAATCCTGATTATCACATAGGTAACAATATGAGTATGACTCATATAATGAATCTTGTCATGAATAATAATACTTAAAATTTTAACAAAACAATATGAACAAATCCAACATTTATTCATCTGAATAAAAGTATTAAAAATATTAACCATCAAATAAAAGACACAAATTAAGTAAAAAAAATTCAAATACATAAAATGGTTATATCTTTAGGATGCCAACGCATATGCAAATCTCTGTAAGTTTATGGACATAAAGATTATTTGATAGCTCTTTAATTATTCACATACACAAAACCTTCATAAAATGAACAAATTGATATCGTCGTTAGTTACTTGCCATTCAAACTTTATGTTCTTTTTTAAAAAAATTATTTGTTGTTACTTTGCAATAAATTATGCATGCACGGCAAAAAATCAACAAAATATATTGGTCAAGATCCTAATATGTGGGTCACGAATATGTCTGTTCTGCTAAAAATGCAGAACTTGAACAATCCAACTGCCTAGATGAGAATACCAAACTAATCAATGAAACAATGACCAATATAACTCTGCTTACGCTGCCTCTAATTTCACTGCATCTAAACAAACAAAACCTTTAATATGAAAGTGAATTCATAAAAATAAACTATAAACCCCATAGTGCTGCTAGATAAAATAAAGTTAAAGAAAAGCTTTTACTTTCCAAAGAAAAATTACTAACTTCATAGTTAAGTTTCTCTCTGGGAAATATTGTTGTGCTCCATTAATATAAAATACTTCCTCCAAATAAAAATGAAAATAGCATGATATATAATTTATTAATTGCATTCATAATATAATGAAACCTTCAAAAGTGAAAAATATAAGAAAATGTATAAATTAAGAATAACAACTTTGTAAAAGTTAATTTGAAGCAATCAACCTTTCAAATGAATTCCATGTTCAAAACTATTCTATATTTAAAGATAAAGAAAATGTCAACAACACATCATATATATCTTCGTACAAAGTTAACAAATTTAGGTGACAATCCTTTGTTTAGCAAATTGAAGAAATAGAATGACATATGATCAAGGGAGATGTGTACCTCCTTTTACTAGAAAAGTAGCTGAGCTTTCCTGGAGAAAACATTATAAGGGCAATATCAATGTCACAAAGGATGGATAACTCATATGCTTTTTTTATGAGACCATTTCTACGCTTTGAGAATGTAACTTGTCGATTTGTGGCATTTTCTATTCTCTTTATCTCAAGTTTAACACGACCCATCTTGCAGATGGTTTATTGTCTATCAACTATAAAGAAAGATTGCACACATGCATGGAAAGAGAAATGCCGAATCTGTAAGAGGAAATATAAATTGCCCTTTATTTGTTTGAATCAGAAAACCAAAGAGTTTTATTAGATGGAAGTATGCATGAAGAACCTTAAAAGAAGGAACAGTTGGATGAGAGAGAGAGCGAGAAGGGGATGATCGCAAGTGACAGAGAGAGGGGAGAAAAGAAAGGGAGGCGGAGAGATTTGATGATTTTTAAGGAAAGCGTCGTACTTGCTTTCGGTCATTTCATTTGTTGATGAATGAAAATATGAAACACAATCAAGTAAGAAAAAAACATTAGTTTATTTTATTAATTTTCTATCTATTCACATTAGATAATAGAAGAACTAATGTATATGTTCATTTATGGGTGAAATAGCATACAATCATAATTGTTAATTTGACTTTTTATTTAAAATTATATATATACTCATATATATAGCGTATTGAAATTTTTAATAAACTTGCCACAATTTTTTAAATTCTTTTGGTTGTTATTTACTTTTATACTCATTTTCTCTTTTGATGTTTCTATTTATTCAATTTTTTGTTTACCTACTAACTTCAGATTTTCCCATCATATAAAATTTTGAGATGAATTCAAATATGTGAAATATTATTATAAGAAAACATGATATAATTTACCAATAATAGTAATAATTATAGTATATATATATATATATATGAATTTATATTTTTCCTATTTAGAATTAATATACATAATAAAATACTTCTTTGCAACCTTATTAAAGTATGGTGTAGTTTAAACTTTATAAAAGATTAATGAATTAAATCTGAAAGGTTAAAAATATTAAAATTCAAGAAACGTATACATAAAATCAATATAAATTTATAATTAACTAAAAAGGTTACGTATTATGGAAAAAAATTATCCAGCATATAGGTTTTAATTTGTATGAAGGGAAAAAGAGATATCTTAATTGTTGTTTGGTTTTCTATTATGTGTGTGGTTTGTAAATATGAGATGAGATGAGATGGTTTGTGTAGTGACGGATCTAGGCTTATCAAGTATAAGAGTTGAGCTAGATCTAAGTGCCAATTTTTTATTTTTTTTTCATGGAGGGGTTCAGATAGAGAACCACTTCTTTGTATACCTGTATGTAATTATTTGTAGCTTTTGTATATAAGTTGGGCGTCCATTGGTTAAAAACAATCAAATAATAAATTATAAAAAAAAATTAATTATGCATTTGGTCTGTTAAAATTTAAGCTTTTGGAATTAGTTCCTATAAAAAAAAATTCTTAGGTTTTGGTCATTATAAAAATTAGGTTTTTTAAAATCAATTTTTATCGTTAAGTTTCACTGTTAAATGATCATGTGGCAAACAAAATGTCTAATCATCCTTGACATTTGTCATTAGAATAATTAAAAATAAAAAATTATTAACACATTATCACTTTTCTTCCCTTTCTGTTTTTACCCTTCCACGCCCCAAATTTCCTTACCATCAATCTTTTTCTTCATCCTTTACCTCCAACCCTTGCCTTTCACCATCCATCATAACCCTAAATCTACGAACCGTCAATGTACCCTTACCCTATAACATACACCACTAATGGATAAAAAGTATACGAAATCAATTCCGTAACCGAGTTTATATCACGCGAGTTAGTAGGTTTAGACCTTTAAACTTGGTTAACAACCCAGATTAAAAGCCCACTTTAAACTCAGTTCCTTCAAACCAACTCGATTTTTTCATAACCGAGTTTAAATGTACAACCATTTAAACTGTTTAGTCATACATTAAACTCGGTTACAACAAAATCGAGTTTAAATGTCACAATTTTAATACTCAATACTCCATAACTGAGTTTAAATATGGCCTTTAAACTCAGTTAATGCCATAACCGAGTTTAAATGTGAGTTTTTGTTTAACACACGCACTATGTTTTAGTAATATACCCAAACCTATAATTTTAAACATCACAATCCACATAAGCAGTAACAATATATTATCCCATACAGTTTATTTTGGAAAGAATTATTCACCAATTAATAGAAGCAAACTACACAAATAATTGAAGCAAACTATAACTAATGAAATAAAATTATGTATAAATATATTATAAACAATATAGCATAGTATTATCTACAATGAATATTATGTACAATCCTACACTAGGTATAATGAATGAAATAAAATAAAAAATTCCTTCTCTCACTTCAAGAAAGTATTTAGCCTGTTGCTCGCTCACATAATCTATTTCTATCGGAAGGAAGGGTGACCAGTCTTGAAAGTGCTGCAAATAAGAGCCAAAACAATTACTTATTCAAGACCTAAAATTTATATTACTATGTAAATACAAATTTATAAAATATAGGTAAGTGAACGCTTACAATCGTCCATGCATCTATTATATGGTTTTGGATAATGGTCAACATGGTCTTCATGACGTAATACTAGCACTCAAGGTTATCTTGTTGTCTATGAGACTACAAAGTACATCAAATAAACAATTCAATAATGTTATTTAAGAATATAAGAAGTTAATAAATAACACTAGTTATTATTAAAAGTACTTATTTTTTGGTAGATCCACTGCAGTTGAGTATATCTAGCTACAGTCTTATGTGTAAATAGAATATGTAATGAGTCAGAATCATCAAAGTATAGAACAAAGTAGTTAAATATATAAAGTTGTTAACTTTTGAACTGAACTTATGCCTCAACAATTTGTTTGAAGTCCACAGTAGCAATCCCATGTAATGAACATAAGCATGCAATAATGTTATCCTTGGGACAAATAACCATAAGCTGTCAATGAGAGTTGTAATAAAACCTAATAAGTGACAATTCAAGATAATTAAATTAATAAATATTAATTATATAGTAAACACTTACTGAGAGTGATATGGGGCTAAGTAGACACTTTTCTTTGACTCATCCATCTAATTTTTAAATGTAAGCCTAAGTGTCCCCTCTAATGTTCTCGGTCTTCTATATGAATGAGGGCTCTAAGAAACCATATGTCTCGTGAACACCGTTATTTATACAGAAACCTAGAAAAGAATTACACATAATTAGTAACAAATAACATGTAAACTGAAATAATTAAATATAAAACTACTTACATCATCCAAAACTGGATAACAAAGATGTTTAACATGGTCTAATCATTCTTAATCTCAAACAAGTCACTTTGGATAATGTAAATCAGGAGTGGACTTGTCCGGTCGAAGACATCTGCATGCCACAGGATCGGGATGAAGTCCTCATCTAACTTAGCCTCGATGATCCATAACCTCCGAATAGGATGTATGACGGCCTTCCTCTTCCCATGTGCTAGGTCAACATGTTGTTGAATAGTAAATATGTGACATCCCAAATATTTTAATAATTAGAAAATAAGTAAATGTGCAATTGGGCTTAAAATAATGATAATTAAAGAACATGAAGCAGATCAATGAGTTTTAAATGAATTTATATGAAAAATGAGAGATTCTGCCCGATGCGTAGTATGGCATTGGCGTGTAGCGTCAGGGTGAAAATTATGACCTGACGCGTAGCGCCATTGTGACATGTAGCATCAGTATAGCAATCAGTTCTAAATAAGGGACATACAAAATAGAGCAGAATGCATCTCTTTTATCTTTTTTACCTTTCTTCCTCCTCCCTACGAATGGTGACCAAGATTTTGTAAAATTATGGTGTGGGATTATCATCCCTTGCATTTTTAGACCTTGGGGGCTAAGGTAAACCATGAAGAACCATCGATTTCAAAGTCTTTTTCTCTCCTCTTCCTTCCCCTCTCTAAATCGAATTTGCATGTGGTAATGGGGGCTTGAATTCTATGTTTTATGGAATGGGAAGCTTAGGTCTTGAGTTTTGTATGGTAAGGATGATAATGTACTAACGAGTTTTATGTTTTGGTGACTATAGGTGCCGAAACGAGCACTGGAGGATCGATTGGTGAAAAGGCGTTGAGTTTGGAAACCGAGAAGCGAATCAAGTAATCATAGGACGCGACTGACACCAAGAGCAAATTGTCGAGGCTTGGAATCTAGGTAAGGGGATGTTTGGGTCGTAAATAATTAGGATTGATATGAAATTTAGGTTTGGAAAGGTTATAAAATAATAATGAGTTGCTAGAAATTTGGTAGAATAGCTAGATGATAATTATATATATGTATATATATGTGTATGTGCGACTATATGAATATTGTGATAATTACGGACTCAAAAAGAAAGCATTGGATATGAAAGTGTCTTTGAATTGATTATTTATTTGATAGGAAGTGGATGAACAAATATGTAAATTATATGTATGTGTGGTACCTTATGAATTATAAATTAAAATGAATAATAATTATGTTTTGTGATGTGTATGTTAATATAATTGTGAATAATATGCGATATTGAGGAATTTAATAATGATCGGAGGTGTTGTAACGTGGCGTTTAAGGGCTGGGTCTATGTGGCTGCCTTGTATGAGTGGTGTATATCAGTTTCTAATAAGCGAATATGAGATAAATGTTATTGAGCCTGAGTTATATGTATTTATGTGTGATTATGTGGTATGGGACAACCGACGGTATGAGTTGCCCCTCGTTTTCAGCTCCTGTGGTTCTTTGAGGCCTAGTTGAATTACCTAGTGGTCAAGTAAGGCCTAGTGATTAAGGTGGAGAGTCAAGTAGGACTTAGTGGACCAAGCAAGGTTCACGGGGTGTCAAGTAGGACTCCCAACTGAAGGTCGATCCTTTAGTATCCGGATACTAGGAGTCAGATATGCATGCGAGTCAGTTGTGATGTATGTGAATTGATGTTAATGATGTTTTATGGTGAATTTGATGATTAATGACTATATGATATGAAATGAGGATATTTATGATGTTGGATGCAATATATGTGCGGTTTATATTGTTTGGAAATTGAATTAAGGTTTAGGTGAATATGAATTATCACGAAATGGAAGAGGTAATTATATAGTTACAATGAAACCGATAAGTTAATAATGATAAGGATGTAAAGTTATTAATTATTCATGTTTATCATATTTGTCGTTCTATATTGATTACGACATTCTAAACACTAACCCTTACTATGGTTTTCCTTTTAGTAACCAATGACAGGGAAGGCATGAATGCCCTGGAGGGATCGCCAAGCAGATAGCAGATGTCAATGGATTAAAAGATCAAAGTTTATGTAATAAATTGATGATGATATGTAATTTGATTTATGTGATCATATATTGTGCTTTGTGAGATTGTTGGAATAATTAGCATACTGGTGACATATAACCATGATGTGATGGTGATGATGATTGTAGGATTTGCATGATGAATTGATGATGATGATGATTGAGATTTATTAACGATGGGTTGTATGATGAAGTTATGAATTGAACCTAATATGGTGTTTATGATAATAGTTATTGAATTATGTGATTCTTGGAACGGAACCATGAATTGGTGCTTGAATGATAATATGGGCAGGTCTTGTATATGATTGTGAACTGTGGGTGATATGAAACGTGATAATTTCTTGATGTGGTGGTAGTTTGATGATTTAATGCATATAGAGAAATAAGTGAATTTATGTGGAATTGAGGAACTAAATAGGCAATTTAGAGATTCGGCGGGCTAAGGGACCCCCAGAAGGGACCACTAGGTTCCCTAGGACATTTAGAAGTTGTGCATATAAGCCTTGGGTAATTTGGAACCCATTTAGGTAGTTTGGCGCATAGGTCTTTGCATATAAGTGTTTAAATGAATTTTCATGCATAATTTATGCATATAATGGAATTTTGGCAAGCAGGTTGTGCCAGCAGCTCCAGAATAGCGGTAATATAGTGCCTATGAAGTTTGGTGAGGTTTGGAGTCGAAACGTGAAATTTAGGACCTATCGAAATTGGCCAAATGGCCTAAATGCATGACAGCAGCAGGTGATGTTACTGTCATGCTGGCGTTACGCGCCAACCCCATGCGTAGCGTCAGGGCTGCGTTTCTAGCCCCACGTACGCGTTAGGTCCCTATTTTCCAAAAGTTGTTTTTATGCATTGTAATCAAAGTTTGAACTTTATAATTGTAATGTGAGAGTAGTATGGAGGATCTTAGGATCGAGTCGGCGCTCGGATGTCAAGAAAAATAATTAATGATAATTAGTTGAATTTTGTTTTTCAAGTGGCCTTAATACTCAAGGGGGGTGAATTGAGTGTTTAAGCTTTTCTTTAGAATGCCTTTGAAATTGATTCCTTTTTCACAAAATATGTTTGTATGCAAGTGATAGCAAGTGTAATGCAAGAGTCAATGTAAAACAATGTAAAAAAGTTATCTAGGCAATATATCAAACACTTGGTGTGCAACACTTTAACTAAGCCTAATTACTCAAGTTCAAGCAATAATATCACAATCAAATCAATATACCAACCAAATCCAATAAGTAAATTCAAAAGAGTAGGGAAGAGAAGCTTGCAAACCAATTTAACGAGTTCCACCAACCCGGTGTACGTCTCACCTTTAAGCAACCCACTTGAAGGATTTCCACTATTGAAGTTTAGAGATACAAGCTATGAGCAATTACAGCTTCCTAGTGTCCCACACTCAAGAACTCAATCCTCACTAGCACAAGGGCAACCCACCTAATCTCTCAAACTCTCAATACCCAAAGGTTGAACCCCAACCTTTGTGACCACTCAACCTAGAGTGAATAACCTTGGTGTTTTGGTGTTTGATTTTACAATCAATAAACTCTCTTAATAGAGTAGATAAACAAATGAAAAGCTCTAACAATGATTACTCTCAACAAGAGAGGATTTACAAATTTAAGCTCTAAGTTTCAGAAATTGAAACTACACAAAGAAATAGAACTCACAAGACTCAAGATTTGATTTCTCTTTGATGATTTTTTTTGGATTCTTGAGTAGCTTGAATGAGTCTTCCATTTATAGGCCTTGGAGAGGTGCCGTAGAGTCTTCAGAGCCGTTGAACAGCATGGACATTTTGTTGAAAATCGAGAAGTGAGCTGGTTTCCCACTTAAAAACACTTTTCCCAAAGATCTGGCACTATCGTAATCGATTACGCCTCGAGCTATAATCGATTACATTTTGAATTCTTCAGTGTAATTGGACTGCTAATCGATTAGCCTTTCCCATGTAATCGATTAGCTAAGAGATAGAACCTTGCTAATCGATTATTCTTTACCTAGTAATCGATTGTGAATGGCACCTGATGCATTTAATTGTGTTACGCAGCATGGTAATCAATTATGACTCATGTGCAATCGATTATGGGATAAACAGAAACTCTTTAATCGATTGTTTCTTGTCTTGTAATCGATTAGCAACATTACAGAACATTGGTAATCGATTGTAGCAGCCTTGTAGCCGATTAGCAAATGTACCTGATGCTTTTTATTCATTTTCTCAGCTTGGTAATCGATTGGCTTCCTTGGTGCAATCAATTAGGTGACAAACAAAAACTCCATAATCGATTATGAATGACCTTGTAATCGATTATGTGACAGACAGAAGCTTCGTAGTTGATTAGCCATGGTCTTGTAATCGATTAGCTTGCGTGTTTTTGCAGGTCTGCTGTTGTTTTCTCTGTTTTAATCCTTGCATGTGTTCTTTTATGAACACTTGAATACTTTGCCATGATTCTTCAATTGCTTTTGTCATTATCAAAATTATATAACCTGAAACACATATTCAAACATAAATTTTATTAAAAACCATTAAAAATAAATGTAAATAATTATGGGGTGCCACATGTGGTATTAGAGCTATTCCTTTCAAGACCAAATAGGTGGGTAGATGTAGTAAATTGTGTGAGTCTTATATGAGACTATTCTTGTCTTTTGTTTGTATTTGTTTGTGATATTGACAGGATGACTTGGCGTTGCTCCCTTGGTACTTTGGCGGTATTATGTTTTATATATAAGTACTAGGTAATTATTCTACTCCCTGGTAAATCATTGGTTGCTAATGGTGATATGTTTAGTTATCATAGAATTAACTTATGGCTGAAAGAGCTAGTTTTTGAGGAGGTGATGACTTCTTTTCCAAATTGTCACAAATGATGAGGAGTGTTAAATCTTGCCCGACTCTTGATAAATTTTTGAAGAGGAATTTACCTTCCTACAAGGGAGGACACAACTATGATGGAGCACATGTTTGGCTGCGGGACATCAAGCAAGCTTTTGAATACTTTGAATGCTCTAAGGAACAGAAAATGCAATTTGCAACCTACCAATTGAAGGATGAGGCTAGAGTATGGTGGTCTAGGACCAAGGTACAAATGAATACTGTAGGTGAACCATTAATGTAAATAAACTTTCATAGGCAGTTTCTCACCAAATACTTTCCAGATAACTACAAGATTCAAAAGGAGATGTAATTTTTGAAATTATAGCAAGGAAAAATGTTATAATTTTAGAAATTTGATGACTTATGTGATTTCTACCATCATTTTTCCTTGGAGGCAACTGGGGGCAGTAAATGTGCCAAGTATGAAGCTGGATTGTGAATTGAACTATGCAGTGTGATTGTGCCCTTAGAAATCCGTGATTACCCTACCCTGGTGAACAAGTCTAGGCTAACTAAAGAAGTACAACTACAAAGAGCGTCCCACTCAAGGGACAAGAAACCATTAAAAGCAAAAGGATTCAGTTTCAAGAAGATGGGACAATTTTTCCGAGGTGGCAAGTTTCCGCTACTTCTTCATCCTCTTCTAGGTGTGGTTCCACTTACCGTTTTGGAGTCCGTGCATGCTATAATTGTGGTCAGGAGAGCCACCTTGCAAAACACTACAGTGCTAGCCAACCTGTTTGCCACCAATGTGGGCAACTAGGACATTTTAGGTCTGATTGCCCGCAGAGGTAGCAACAGAGTTGGCAAAGCAACAAGGCTAATACTTCTATGGTCCGTGGTGGTAATTTCCAGTGTAGAGGCCGAAACGGCGGTGGTCGTAGAGGCTAACATCTGAGGAGATCTGAAGTTCAGTCTAGTGGCGCCCAGAATACTATGGTTGGATGTGTCTTCGCTTTTGATGCTTCAGAGGTGGCAAGAAATGATAATCTAGTGCAGAGTAAGTGTGTTATTCATGGATATCATGTGAATGTAATTTATGATTCTAGTTCCACACACTCTTTCATATGAAAGTATTTATCCTTGGAGTAATAGGTCATATAAAAGTTATTCCTAAAATGTCCCTAGTCTAGTATTTACATAGGGACATGTAAATACATTGAGACTAGTGTGTGAGTGTACTGATGACCTGATCTCACACATCATAGATATAGATGATATCAAGTCTTCACATAGGTACACATTAAGAGTAATGATGTACTGGACAGACCCACCATGAGAACGTTGCATGGATCGTTACATGAATGTCATAAACGATTCTCAATGTGATAATGGTATATGTAGTCCTTTGACCTGAAGTCACTATGATTCCTACATGAGGAGTTTGTTATTTTAATACAATCAAACATCTTCTGTAATAAGAGGACTTTAAAGGTTGTGATTAGGCAATGAACAAATTATGCAGAGGGATGTGAGTGATGTAGATGGGATTTGTCTCTCCTATATGATAGGATTGATATCTGTAGACCACTTGATGGAGTGAGACTAAGGAAATGCATGGATATGCTAGAAAGAATAAATATTAGATATTTATTCGGATCAAGTCTACTCCAGTATCAAGTAAAATAAATTGAGCCGTACAAGGATGACGCGACCATGCCTTGGGCCCAATTAGGATATCGTGACAAAAGGAATAAACATATAAAATAATTATCACTTATAGGTTATGTTGATATTAAATAATATTCAGACATAATGGTGCATTGCTAGATGCCCCTCTTATTTTATATTAATAATAAAATAATTTATTATTAATATGACCGAGTATTTTACCTATAGGGTCACACACATAGAGTAAGCCTATTAGAACATGTTTTGTTTTATTTTAGTTGGACTAAAATAAAGCTATTGGGCCTAACTCATTTAGAATGAGTAAGGAGCCCAGTCTTTAGAGAGAACAAATTAGGTCAAACCTAAGCCTATAAATACAGCAAAAGATGCTCATAGGTCGTTTACAAAAAAGAGACATAAATACGCAAAAGTTATAAGAGCTACACATCATCAAACTAGCAGTTGGGAAGTGTTGTGATTCTGGTGGGAGTGCTCGTGTGGACTCCTAAAGGACGAGGCTAGAACTGCTTTGGTGTTCTTCAAGAGGTAATCCTAAAAATGATTTTTTTTTGTTTGTTTGTCTTATGGTTTGAAACACGGCGCTTTGCAAATCCTACGGGAATCCTTGTATTTCTACTGCTCGTGTACTAGGGATTCCCTAACAGTTTAGTCTAGTGGCGCCCAAAATACTATGGTTGGATGTGTCTTCACTTTTGATGCTTCAGAGGTGGAAAGAAATGATAATCTAGTGCAGAGTAAATGTGTTATTCATGGATATCGTGTGAAAGTAATTTGTGATTCTGGTGCCACACACTCTTTTATCTCTGAAAGTTGTGTTTGGCGACTTGAGTTACCTGTGGTATTGATGGAGAATGCCCTTAGTGTCTCCACCCCTACTAGCTCCACATTTTAGGCAACCATAATGTGTGGGGAGTTAGCAATACAAGTTGAAGATTATCCTTTCTTAGTGAACTTGATATGTATGCCGCTAAAGAATTTGGATGTTATTCTGGGGCTTGATTAGTTGTTTACTAACCATGTTATAATGGATTGTTACCATAAGACAATAATCTTTTCTCAGGAGCATGACACTAGACATGTGGTGAGTGATGTTTCTGAAACATACACCATTCTATTTGTCAAAAAAGGGGAGGTATAATTTGGCACCCAACTATATTCCTGTGGTGTGTGGATTTCCTGATATGTTTCCGAAAGATATCTGGAGTTGCCTCCGAGTCGGGAAATTGATTTTGTTATTGATCTGATTCCCGGGGCTGAACCTGTGTCCCGTTCGCCTTATAGAATATCTTCAGTAGAATTGGTCGAAGTTAAGAATAGGTGAATGAGTTGCTAGAGAAGGGGTTTATTCGGCCAAATACCTCACCTTGGGGCGCTCCTGTACTGTTGGTGAAGAAGGATGGAAGTATGCGAATGTGCTTTGACTATCGGTAATTGAATCGCTTAATGATCAAGAATAAATATTCGTTGCCATGAATTAATGACTTTTTGGATCACCTACGAGGTGCTTGCATATTTTCCAAGTTTGATTTGAGGTCCAGGTATCATCAGATTAAAGTGAAACCCGAGGATGTTCCCAAAATGGCATTTTAGACCCGCTATAGTTATTTCGAGTATGTTGTGATGCCGTTTAGAGTGACGAATGCTCCAGCCATTTTTATGGATTACATGAACCGGGTTTTCCAACCATACTTGGATCAATTTGTGGCGGTGTTTATAGATGACATATTGGTGTATTCAAAGTCTCTAGAGGAGCATGTACAGTATCTTCAAATTGTTTTACAGGTATTGGGAGAGAAGTGTCTATATGCTAAGTTATCAAAATGTGAATTCTGGGAAAAGAATATACAGTTTCTGGGCCATGTGATTTCTCAGGATGGTGTATCTGTTGATCCATCCAAAATTGAGGTAGTTATGTTGTGGGAAAGGCCTAAATCTATGACAGAATTCAAGAGTTTCTTGGGATTGTGATAAATGCTCAAACGTGTATATATTTTGGTGTTAATTGGGTATAATTTTGATAGGTGTTACATTATTTAGACCATTTTGTGCATTGTAATACATGAAAAGTAAAAACTAGGTATCTTTTAATATGTTTAATGTAAATAAGTTCTTATCCCTATTTTTTGTTTAAATATTAGGTGAAAAGGATGAAAAAGAGAAGAAGAAAGGAATTTCAAGCTATTCTGTAACTCAAGCCATGAAAAATGCAAGTTTTGGTTGTTTCGCTCAAGTGAGACTCAAGTTCGCTTGAGTGAGCTAAAAGTCTTTATGAAGAAAACAAACAGAGGCAAGCATCGCTTGAGTGAATCTTAATTCGCTTGAATGAATAAAGTACAGAGAGCATCAGAGCAAAGCTCGCTTGAGCAAGTCTCAAGCCACTTAAGTAAGAATTGTCCAGAGAGCAAACCAAAAAGACTCGCTTGAGTGAAGGAGAGGTGGCCTGAGCAAAATTTAGCCAGAGACTGATGTTGAAGAATTCGCTTGAGGGAGGATCAAGTTGCTCAAGCGAAAACTATCCAAAAAAAAATCCAATTACAATTCGCTTGAGCGAATCATGTTGGGCTCAAGCGAATGGCAGAAAGGCAATAGGGGACTTCACTCGCTTGAGCTACCCACTCGCCCAAGCAAGTCTGTGAGGGAAAAATCAATAAGAAAAAGGCTCCTTCAGGGTTGAAAAACCTATCTCGCTTAAGCGAGCTAACTCTAGCTTAAGCGAGATACTTAATATAAAAGGAAAACTCTCAGAAATTAAGGGGCTTCGGAGATTATATCTTTTGAATAGGGAACTTTCATTGAGGACCATCTTTTTCTTTTTCTTCATCTTTTTCTCTTTTGATTCTTGATTGTAATGGCTACCATGTGTAGCTAAACCTTTCATTAGGATTGGATGTAGTGGAATCAAACCCCGACGTACGCTTGTCATATATATATATATATATTTGGTATTTTTGTTCTATTGCTTTTGGTTTTCTATTTTATGCTTAATGTAACAGCCCTGGTTTTTGGAGTAGGAACCCTGCTCTCAAGAACCCTGAGAAAGTTATGTTAAGCTTCCTAAAGAGAGTTTGAGGCTTCGACCTGACTCCTAAATTACTCTAAGTGTAAGGAATTAGCAAGAAAGGAGGACAGTAGGATATTACAATAAGAAATACAGGAGTACTGAGGAAATGTAAGGAGACCTAGTACATATATTAACAGAAAGGCAGAGACTGATAAAGAAATTGATATGGGTGGTAATAAATGAAAAGAGTGAGAATAAAAGAATAATAATAGGATTGGTGATTAATAATCCCAATAAATTGGGGATAATGCATTAGTGTTAGTAAACAATTAATGACGATTATATGGTTTCAATTTAGTAATAATTGGTAAATATTCTATATTCAAATAGTGTATCATCCTTGTTTTCGGTAAGTAGTCTCAACCTCGTGAGTTTTCAAATATAAGAGTTTTGTAAGTGATATTAAGGGCAGAGACCTTTTACAAGAAGAATAATATAATCGAGTTGACAAAACTCGATAAAAAGAGATAGTAATCGTGTATAATAATAACACAAGGTTATACTTAACAATAAATAATAATATAATATTAGGGAGAGAAAATAAGGGACCCCGCGGGCAGTCAAGAATTGACTAACCGATCCTAAATTTAGTACCTAGATAATAATCTAGTTATAATAGTACCATCGTTCACGTAAAATGAGAAAGAATCGAGTCGGTTACTACACACCCGTCTTATACCGAAAAGGGGCCCTCGGTTATTCATTTATACACTTCGGGATGTCTGATCCCAGTAGGGTAGTCCCTAATGAACCGTTTCGATAATTGAAACACGACTTCTGAAGAGCCTACACTCTAATTCGGACCTCATCAACCTCGTTTATTAAAAAAACTACTCAGTTAAATCGGGACCCCTAAGTTCGGCTCAAACACTTTTAGTGTTTTAAGCCTAACTTTCTCATATGGTATCGGAATGAAGCAATTCTCGTCTTGGTTTCTTCATTATGAAAAACCTAACAACCTCTATCTCTAGCTTCAAACTCTAATTCATACCCTATCCTCACCAACTTGGCAAACCAATAATTTGTACTCAGAAAACCCGTTATTTAATCCCGTTAAATTTCATTAATTTATGAGAAAAATCATAACTCTCTCATTCAAGCTTAGAATCAGTTCGTTATAATTTCTTTATCCTTGTATCAGACCCCTCTACAATTCTTGTGAAGAACTTGAAAGCTAGTTCGTGCCCGATCGTCTCCGAAAAGCCAAGCTTCTCTAGGAAGTTTCATTTTCATAACTAAGTGACCTAGCTGTGGTAAAATGCAAATATCTCCCTTATACGATATTGGAATCACTTTGTTATTTTTTCATGGCTTTGTATAAAAAAAAAACCCTATAAGATTGATGAAGATCTCAAAAGCTTATTCTGAAAGGATTTTTCTTGGTGAACCCATCTTTCCAAGTTAAAATAATTTCAGAGCACTGGAAAGCACTTTTCTTTGTTTGGGCATAACTCTTGCTCCGGGTGTTAGATTTTTACGTACCATCTATCGTTTCGAAGAAAAAAAATGAGATCTACAACTTTTATGTTGGGCATTTTTTTAGATTCTGACTATAGCAAAAAGTCACTTTTTCTCTTAAAGTTAAGTATTAAAAACCGTAACTAGGGTTCCATCTGGTAACGATTAAATCTAGACCTAACGGCCGAATTTTCCTATAAATAAGACCCCTCCCCTCCTTCTTCAACACTGCAGCCCCTTCTTCTTCTCCGTCATGCTATCTCTCTCTCTCTCTCTCCCCCTCTCCTCCATTGATGCCACCACCAACCCTCGAAATCACCTCTGTTCTTCATCGAAACAACCTCCGATCACTGCAAACCTTCACCTTTCTCCTTTCTCCACCTCCTCCACCACCCAAAACCACCATGAACCACCATTTTTCACCACTGGAACAGCCACAAAACATGACCCCTAATACCATCCACGACCTTCACGACCTCTGTTTTCACTGTTCTTCCTTCCACGACCTCCGATCTTCGTTTCCCTTGATTTCTACCGATCAATTTCAACTCTAGTCGCCACAAACCACCCTCCACCACCATGGGCAACCATTGAAGCCACCTTCCACACTCCTTAGCCGATCGTTTACATGTTGGCCAATCCGGGCTCTGATCATCGCGTGGAGTCCAATCTCGGAGATGGATCATCGATCAGAGCTATGGTTTGAAAGTTGAGTTTTCGCCCCTCCGTCTAGTATCTGGAAAATATGACACCTCAGGTAAGGGGGTATATTCTCGGGCCTTCTGGGTGACTCACGTCTTCAGAAAGGTTAAGGTACTTTTGGTCCTTACTTATCCGAGGGCAGGTTCAGGAACGATTACTAAACTTAAGATACTTTCTCACCGTTAAAAATAAGACACTTAAATTTTTATTAATATTTTATTATCATGTATGTGATTAATTAGTTGTGTTGGCTATTACTAAT
Source organism: Clitoria ternatea (assembly GCA_037962975.1). NCBI lineage: Eukaryota > Viridiplantae > Streptophyta > Magnoliopsida > Fabales > Fabaceae > Clitoria > Clitoria ternatea. Next base: position 56,977,275 of record CM075671.1, read on the forward strand.
CATGATGAGTAAATAAGCATAATAGGTACTAAACTATGAAAATATTAAGGACCATGGGTGTCTATATGGATTCTAGTGGATAAGTTTTGAAAGACGTTATAAATAAGGATATAAGGATGGACGGGCAGGCCTTTATTATGTAAATTCATGTTGGGTCCAAAAGTTTGTTATGATTATTTTGAAGTGTGAACTACTATCCAAATCGTCATATTTGTCATTAACATGTTAAACTCGATGCCTAACGAAACAAAACCAAGAACTATTATTATCACCAACTATATCACTGCTACTATTAATATTATTATTATTTTTACTATTATTATAAATAATTACTATCAACCATAATGGCCGGCTCCGCCACCGCTCTTAGTAGTTTATTCTTATTAAATTTCTGTTACTTCTATTATTGAGCATAATGGTCGACTCTGCCGCCACTCTCGTAAATTTTCTTTATTTATTTAATTTCTGTCATTTATATTTTTGGATATAATGGTCGGCTCTACCGCCTTATCCTCTGTAATTTCTTTATTTATTTAAATTCCGTCATTTATATTACTAAATATAATGGTTGGTTCTGCCGCCTTATTATTAGTATTATTATTGTTGTTGTTGTTGTTGTTATTATCATTATTATTTTTCTAAACTGAACAAAATGAGACTTAGAGTCGACAATCACGCCTAAGTCCCATTTTATTAAATCAGTAAAAGGACCCAAATAAAGTATATTAGTAGTAAGTCTAGTTAGATTTACTCAGTACATACAAATGACCAGATACTATCTTATTCCCAAATACTCCGTAAGTCTCCCAGACTTAATGGTGTATACTAATAAGAGTAATGGTCAACAATGTTTTAAGAAAAATTTGTATTTTATAAATAAGTTGCAAACGCCACTTTATCCTTAAATGTTTCCATGAGTTCAATCCAAATGGAAGCATACCGATAAGGGCAATGGCCAAGTCCTCTTTTACCTCTTAAGTCAAATTGACACCTATTAAATTACTGTCATTCTAATTATTAATCATAAAGTGGAAATACATAATTTACTCTTTAACCTAAATGTTATTTTAACCAAGATATAACTGATATATTTTCTAAATAAAAATAGGAATAAACCACAAGGTCCGAAAAACAGGTGCGACCTAACAACTTAAGGACAAATATCATGAGGCAGGAAACACATAGATATTCAAGGGTCCAAAAAGTAATGATAATAATAGTAAGTTAAGTTAGAATAAATCCAGCACATGAAATTGCCATAATCAAATTAAACTTTAAGGATTCTATGAATATTACATATATATACATACACACATAGACACGTATATATATAAGTATATACTGATAACTATTAGTGAATCATGAATAACTAACCAAATTTAAGAAGTAAAGGAAGATATGTTAATATAATAACTAGAAGAATATTTTAGGTTAACCAACTTACACCAAATAAAATATAAATATGCTCCATCTATTTTATAAAAGTGTACCGGCTAGATAGATTGGCATGGTGCTTGAATGTGTGTTTAAGTATGTGGTTTGAATAGAAGTACTATATGTTTGACTGAACTATGTGAACTTACCTGCTGGTATGTATATGCTGATTAAATTAACTATACTTGATTAGCTTATATGAATTATTTGTTGGTATGATATACATGCTAGTGTGAAGTTATAAGTATAATAAATTAAGCGAGTGCAATGAGATGTATGGTTGATAAATGTGTTGATATGTGCTTGATTGATTAATGTGCATGATTTGGTAGATTACATGTTCTGGTTGGTGTGATAAGTGATGAGTTTGGTGAAATATATGATGAAAGGAATGAATCTTGCATGATACATTAATAAAAGGTTAAGTAAAGAATAAAAACAAGAATATGTCTCGGTAGGATCCTGACATGAAAATGGAATGACGGTGAAATATGAATGGATTCGATGAGATGATGATGCGTTGAGACGCAAGTTCATACCTGAGAAATAATGAATATGTATACTAAACTCCCCTTTCATTCTTAATTATCGAAGGGAATACATTATGATGAGCATTAAAGAGAAATAATGGTAATAACTAAAGATAGTTTTGGTAAATGAATTAGATGGTTAGCCAATAATTAGTAGGAACTAAGTATACACCTAAACAGCCAAAACACCTCATACCCTTAGAATAGCCCTATCCAACATTGATAAGATTATACCACAATTAACTTAGGATAAATCCCTGGCTAGTATCATTTTCTCTAAAGAATGATTGGGAGAGATTTAAAGAACGATATAAAATAAACTCAATGTTAAGAATAAAAGTGGCAGTTGAGAGAACCCTACCGATGACGAACATGATGAAAAATGAAAGAATATGAGACATGCATCATTTGCATATAATGTATGGAAACTAGAGCATACACTGGGGTACGCTGGAGGACATTCGCGTTCAATCCCTGTGAACAATCTTAGGAGTACAATTGGGTCGGGCATCCAATGGCTTGGATTCGCGCTCAATTTCGAATGGTCTGTGGCAAACCTAATGTACTTCAACTAAAGACGGAGTGTAACTATGGTCGTGGAGAGCCAAGTCCTAGTATGAATGATATGATGAGATGGATCTAATATTGAACAGGACCTGTGACTCCTTTGTACCCAATTCTGTGATAGAAAGGACTTGGTGGGCTCTGACGACTCTAGTCTAAAAACGTTGTGTTCAAGGGCAGCCTAAAAAAGACAGATTCTGATGAGAATGATGATGGATGAGATGGTTTTGGGCCTACATGCATCATGATGGCTAAGAAGAGATCAATTGAATGAATGGAACCCATGCATTGCATTACATCCTCTGATTAAGCTTGTGTTTGATTGTGCTATCGATTGTTATGTTACTGATAATGTTTTGTTAAAAAATTGGTGTTAAAACTTTAGGAAATAATTAGTGGTGAGGGGCAGAGCAAGAAGTTGTATATTTAGGGATGACAGGGAGGTTGAGTGATGATAGATAACTTAGAATAGATTCATTAGGGACACTTGTTATGAATGTTAGAAGCAGAGATTTTATAGGCTTGTGATATGTGGGAGGGACGTCAGAAATGATATCTCTCTGATTATTGTGAGAACGTTCTACTTGAGGCTTCAGCTTGTTCCCGAATTTTCTTTAGTATGAGGAAATCATAAGAAGAGAAGCCAAGTAAGATATTAGGAAGATCAAGAGGTGCACTGATAGCGAGAAGAGAGTTGAGATGAGAGGGTAGTAATAATAAATATGTTTACTATTTAATCATGTCTAATTCAGTGATAGTTGATTAATAAATTTTATGTTTTTTTTCCTTGTTAATTGCAATATGTAGTTATGTATGATGATAATTAGTAGTACATAATACATATAATAGTTGGTTTAATATTTAATAATTAATAATAAATATTAATTAACCCCTAATTATTTAATTATGAATTAAATAATAGTTAATAATGATATTTAATATATTTAATAATTTTATGAATTAAATTCAATTATAGGGATATATTTAATGATAATATTTTATTCAGTTAATAATTATTTAATTGATGTTATGAATTATTTGATAACTATTTATTGAATTGATAATTATATTTAACAATAAAATATTACCGGGTTCCCAGATTTGAACTATAGGACACAGTAAACGATTCGGTTCTGATAATTCAGTCCAAGACTAGTAATCCTATAGGAAAACTAGTCCTATTAAGGCCCTCTTGTAGTGAATCGAGGATCACAGGCTCGATCTGGTAGGCCCAACTTGTACCTCAAGTACCCTCAATATTTGACCGTTTATATGCTTCGGGATATCCAATCATAGCACAGTCAGTCCCTAGTGAATCGTTTCGATGTCTTAGGAACTTTCCTTGAGGGGGTTGAACCCTAATTCAAGCCTTATCGACTTTGTTTCTCAAAGAAACAATTAATTCAACTTGAATCCCTGAATCCGGCCTAAACACCTTCAGTGTTTGGGGCCTAACTTTCTCATACAACATTGGGATTGAGTGATTCCGATCCTAGTTTCTTTGTTATGAAGAAATCTATGATCTCCGTTTCTAGCCTCGGACTCCGATTCGCACTCTGTCATCCCCAAAACTGAGAACCAGGTAATTATACTCCAAAACTCCGTTATTCAATTCCTTTAATCTGCGTAGACTTACACTTAAAAATCATAACTCTCTCATATGACCTTTAATTCACGTGATTATGGTCCTATAATTTCCGTAACAAAATTCTCTACAATTTTTGTGAAGACCGCAAAGGCTAGATCTGCCCTAATTAGTATAGTTTCTACATTCTTTCCAGACCTGTTCCAATCCTGTGATAGCCCTGTACTGTTTTAGAAAAAAATTACATATCTCTCTTATAGGATATTGGAATCACTTCGTTCTTTTCTATGGTTTTGTATTGAAAAGCTCTATAATTTTCATGCAGGGCTTAAAACCCAGTTCCTAAATCCTTGACCTCCACAAATTTATTATTTCAATCCTTAATAATTCGGGAGCTCATGGAGAACTTTACCTTGGATTGGGCATAACTCGAGCTACCAACCTTTGATTTTTAAGTATAATATATCAAATCAAAGAGAAAATCAAGACCTACAATCTTTGTGTTGAACATTTTTCCTGATTCACACTTCACAAATTGTTTCCCATTTATTTTTAATTGCTTTAGTTTTTACTTCCTAAAAATCATGAACACCTTTAATTCTTTGCACGACAAGTTTTCTGGCCATCGGTTTCCAACAACACCACTCCTGTTTGACACCTCGAAGGTGCGGTGTCACCACCAAAACACCAGTGCCCACCCACATTCTTAAATATCTTCCTTAATACCCACCTAAGTCACTAAATGTACTTACCTAACAAGTTCCACTATCTTCTCTTCCTCTCGGCAGAACCACAACCTTCTTCCTCTCTCAAATTTCTTAATTTCCACTAACGTCACACTCCCTCTTCCATCCACTATTCCACCGCCTAGAACCACCATCATCACCTCCTCTTTCACGGCACCAAAATCCAAACCATCATCACCTACTAATTTCATTTCCTCTTCTCTTTTCTCCTACCGAAACCCATGAACCCCTCTCTATTTTAGGCCCCATTTTACTTTATTTTCTAGTATCTAGAACTCCATTCTAGTAGCTTTCCTCCACCGTGCTCCACCTCTCAAAACTGTGGTATCATTCTTGCTTCTAAGGTAAGGTTTTCAAGTGTTGATCTTGGATCCTTGTTTCCTTTCTTCCATTTAAATTTCCAACAGCTTGCATGTTAATTTTGTGGCTGTCTTTCTCTATTTTTGGCCCTAAACTTGTGGCCTCTCTTCCCTTGTGGTTGCATATTTGGTTTTTAGGTACCGACGACGATCGGCAGAAGGTTTCGAGTAATCGATGGATTTTTGGTGACCAACACCTTTTTCTCCCTCAAAACCATGAATACTTCATGAGGTAAGGGGGTCTCACTTTGTTTTCTCTCGTTTTAATTTGTCCTATAATGTTCCTATAATTCTCATGGATAACTCCTTCGAGTTTCATAGCGATATGACGGCTCGATTAAAAGTTACACGATTTTCTGTTATCGTTGACAATTCTAATTATATTTTTTATGTTTATATGTGTTCTCATAAGTTTCATAAAGCATGCCCCGATAATCATGCTTTTCATTTAAGTTTTACCATAGTTTGGAGTTCGTTACGAAAGATTATGGATTTTAGGATTTTATTACGGGCTTGGTTATAATTTACTTAAGTTGTAATTAGTCGTAAAATTTTAAGTAGCTTTATGTAATTTCTTGTAATTTTCCAGTAAGCCCTGCTATTTTAGGAAAATTAATCGGTCCAAGTCTTAGGAGTGATTTTGAAGAAATCACGCGTTCTGGGGAGTTTCATCAATTCACTTCGATCGTAGTTTATTTCCATTTTATTTTAATATTATAACACTGACAATTTACAGAAAATATTTAAGGATTTTAAATTGAATTTAGTAATAAGAATCAAGTAGGAAAAATAATAAGTGTTAATAATAACTTAGCACCTAAGGAAGAAATGATTTTTGAAGACCTAAAGTGTTTTTATAAATAAATATAGTATTTAAAGTAATTTTAGTCAAAAAGTAAATTTTTGAAAACAGTAATTAGGTATTACCAAATTCAATAAGAAATTAGGCCTATATTGAGACTAATGATAATTTAGAATTAGTAATAAATTATATAGGTGTATGTTAGACAAAAAAATTGAATCTAGGAATAACTAGTAAAAGAATACACGCTTAGATAATAATGGTAGTAGTATAGTTAAGGGAATTATAATATATTGCTAATAACGAGGTAAAATGATGAATAGATATAAATTGGGGAATTTGATAAATTAGAGATAAATATCACTTAGTACGAAAGAAGGATATAAGGAAATAGGAATATATATATATATATATAAAAGTTACTATTTTCCTAGTTAGTTTACCTAATGGGGTTTTGTAAAAACCAAATACCAATTTTAGAAAAGAAATTATACACCTATTTCCTATTTAATTAGTAGGCACTTTCTAGTAACTAATAATTAAGGACCTATCTTAAGGAAATAATTTCAATACACAATGGGAATTAGTTAATCAACTAGTACTATTGAATATCTAAGGATGGTTAGTAAGTTATAAGATAAGAAAGGGACGCATATATCTTTAGACATAATAAAATATAGGTACAACAATATCCTGCGATAAGATCACTAAGATAAATAGAATACAACCATGAACCTTGAACTGACTAGGTAAATTGATATATGTGTATTGATGAATATGTCCATTGAGTGAACAACGTATGCTTGATTTATCTATGTAAATTCATATATGAATGGTTATGTGTTAATTGATTTACATGTCCTTGCTAGATTATAATAGCATGATGAATGGTATAGGTATGTTGAAATATATGATGAAAATGAATGGATCTTATATGATGTATTGGTAAATTTATTAAGATAAAAGAATGAGTCATGGCAGAGATCCTAACACGATATGAAGTGATGTGATGTGGCTATGGAAATGGAAGAGATATTAATGTATTGTGATGTTGGATCGTACCCCGATGAATATTGAGTGTTGATGCTCGACATTTTCATTCTTAATTTCCAAATAATAATAAATGAGACTGATAGTTTACCGTCATTAGGAACCCAATATACATCCATACAACCATAATACCAACACCTTTCAATGAATCCACCCTATATTACTGAACCAATACCCTAAATAACTCAGAGAACACCCCTACAAATGAATAATAGTGAAAGAGATATACACAATGTTAAGAATTAAAATGGATCATTGCAAGGACTCTACCGATGACAATTATGATAAATAAGAAAACGGAAGTGTACGATACATGCATCATGTGCATATGATATGGTGGAAACTAGAGCATACACCTTGGGTACCCTGGAGTACGTTCGCATTCGATCCCCAGGGAGGATCTTGGGAATATAACTGGGTTGGGCATCCAATGGTTCAGAGTCGTGCCCTGAGGCCAGCCAGTCCTTGGCAAACCCGGTGTACTTCAACTAAAGAGAGAGGGTAGCTATGATCGTGTAGAGCCAAGTTGTTGGTGTATGCACTATAAGCTTTTATGCTTTTTTCTATTTGTATCATGTTTTTGCTTATCAATAAAATAAGTATTTCAATTTAAAATTATTTTAAAATGTATTTATCCTTGGAGTAATAGGTCATATGAAAGTTATTCCTAAAATGTCCCTAGTCAAGTATTTACATAGGGACATGTAAATACATTGAGACTAGTGTATAAGTGTATTGATGATCTGATCTCACAGATCATAGATATAGATGATATCAAGTCTTTATAGGGTACACATTAAGAGTAATGATGTGCTGGACGGACCCATCATCAGAATGTTGCATGGATCGTTACATGAATATCATAAATGATTCTCAATGTGATAATGGTATATGTAGTTCTTTGACCTGAAGTCACTATGATTCCTACATAAGGAGTTTGTTGTTTTAATACGATCAAACATCTTATGTAACAAGAGGACTATAAAGGTTGTGATTAGGCAATGAATAAATTATGCAGAGGGATATGAGTGATGTAGATAGGATTTGTCTCTCCTATGTGACAGGAGTGATATCTGTAAGCCACTTGATGGAGTGAGACTAAGGAAATACATGGTCATGCTAGAAAGAATAAATATTAGATATTTATTCGGATAAAGTCTACTCCGATATCAAGTAAAGTAAATTGGGTCGTACAAGGATGACGTGACCATGCCTTGGGCCCAATTAGGATATCATGACAAAAGGAACAAACATATAAAATAATTATCACGTATAGGTTATGTTGATATTAAATAATATTTGAACATAATGATGCATTGCTAGATGCCGCTCTTATTTTAATAAAATAGCTTATTATTAATATGACCGAGTATTTTACCTATAGGGTCATATACATAGAGTAAGCCCATTAGAAAATATTTTGTTTTTATTTTATTTTAGTTGGCCTAAAATAAAGCTATTGGGCCTAACTCATTCAGAATGAGTAAGGAGCTCACTCTTTAGAGAGAACAAATTAGGTCAAACCTAAGCCTATAAATAGAGCATAAGATACCCATAGGCGGTTCACCAAAAATAAAGACACAATTACGCAAAAGTTATAAGAGCTACACACTGTCAAACTAGCATTTGGAAGGTGTAGCATTTTTGGTGGAGTGCTAGTGTGGATTCCTAAAGGGCGAGGCTGGGACTGCTTCAATTTTTCTACAAGAGGTAATCCTAAAACACAAAAATTTTTATGTTTGTCTTATGCTTTAAAACACAGTGTTTTGCAAATCCTATGGGAATCCTTGTTTTTCCCACTGTGTATCCAAGAGGGATTCCCTTCCACAATTCCTGTTACTGACATGATTATGAATGATGAGATGTGATGGACCCATATTGATTAGGACTTATGAGTCCATGAGTACCCTGTGATGAGATGGGATATTTGGGGGACTAAGTGGGCTCTGATTGCTCTAGTACAAAAATGTGGTGTCTAGGGGAAACCTGGGCAGGGCGGGTTCTGATATGATATGATTTTGGGCCCGCATATATCATAATGGCTAAGAAAAAGTTAAATTAATGAAACGAAATTCATGCATTACATTACATTCTCTGAATGAAATTGTGTTTGATTTTGATCTTGATTGTGAATTACTTATAGGGATTTATGTTAATATTTTATGTGATATTTAATAGTGAGGGAGGAGCATAGAGTTATGTATTCAGAGACTCTTGATTAGATAAGGTTGAGTTAAGATAGATAACTTAGAATGAATTGATTAGGGACCTTGATGTGAAAGTTAGATATTATATGAGAGCCTCTTTGGATTGTGTGGGAGGGATGTCAGTGATGACAACTCTTTAATTGTTGTGGAAGTAGAGACTCACCCTTACAACTTTTTCTAGACCACCTATTAGACTGCATAGACATGCATATAGGACTAGGAGTTCATTATGCTTAACAGAGTAGCCAGGTCCTAGTCACCTGCCAGTCAACCTAGAGATTCCGGAAGATATTCCTAAGGGGTAGCCTCAGGAAGCAGAGCAGCACCAGAAGTTGAGTACTCGTTTAAAAAGGATGTGGAAGTCATCGAGAGCACTGTTCGTAGGTATGGGGATCCCCTGTTACCTTTGGGAGTTGAGGAGTTAGAGGAGCTGGCCAACCGAGAGACCACCTTAGCCAAGGACCCTTTAGGATTTCATCCTCTACTTGAGCCATCATACTATCCCCTGAGATCCCCGACCCGAAGTACATTTCACTATTACCAGGAGAGGACAGTGACGACCAGGAGAAGGATCCTAAGGAGGATCCAACAGTAGTCCCCGAGACAGGCCTGTTAGATGTCTTTATGGCAGACCCTACTATTCTTCCACCACTACCAAAGCAATTAGTCCTGTTGGAGCCCTTAAACGTTTATGTTCCAGAGATAATAATAGAGGACCCAGTTCCTCCAACAGCAACAGTGTTGACTCTCATACTAAGGATCTACTTGAGGAGGCTTTTAAGGCTTACAACAGCCGATTTCAGTGGATCACTCTACCTACCACCTATTAGCCCTCGACCAACTCAGCCCCTCTAGACATCTCGACCGGATTCCCCTTTGAGCGATGATGATTAGGACTGAGGCATCTCTTTTATGTTCTGTCTTTCATATTTTGTATGGGAACCTGCGTGCCCCTAATCTTTAGTTGTACAATTATTGTTATGACCTTGTGTTGTATATACTCTATTATATATATATATATATATGATGTTTCTGTTCTATCACGTATTTATGTTGTACAAAATAAATTCCATATTTTTCTAAAACTCGTAACTTCTCAATTAAGTAGGATGATCTAGTGGAAGAGATTATCTTAGTTAACTGAGGGTGTTATAGTATGCAACCATAATCTTTGATTAAAATTCCAAGAAATCACCATGCATACACATAAACCTTTCATGATCATGATCAATACCAAAACACCATTGCATTAGAGTGCTTCATGTGAGGAAGAAGAAGGTCTTTAGTGTGCTTGTTTGCTTGCCTTTCCTTGCTTCCTCAAAAGGTCCAAGAATGCTCTAAGGAGAAGGCAATAAGGCTGTTTTGAGTGGCTTAAGAAACAAAAAGAACACCCTTGTGGTGAAGGTGGTGGTTCGGCCACAAGGAGAAAGAATGGAGGAAAAGCTTTAAAATTTGGGTGAGGTGGTAGGAGAGGAAGAAGACCAAGCTTTTTAGACAAAATATGGCTTAAGTGTGTGAGGGAAAAATTTTTAGAGAGACCTTAGAGAAGAAGGGGGCCTCTCGGTCAAGTGAGGGAAATGGGAGAGGAAACGTGCTTTTGTCTTTCTTTTGGAAAATAAATGGAACTAAGTGCTTTAGTGGGATATTTATAATGAGGCCAATGGGAAGTGAAGAAGAGATTTTAAATGAACTTGAAAAGAGTGGAGTGGTTCAGCTGTGTGAGAATAAAGTGAGAAAAAGGAAATATTTAGCCTTGGTTCTTCTAGAAGAAGTGGTGATTTAATGTAAACCATGTAAGCAATGAGAGGTTGCCACGCGTACATAGGGAAGGGAAATGTGTAAGTGATTTGACATGGAAAACTTGAAATGTGGAAAAGAGAATGGGATAGAAAAATGGTCAGAATTTAGAATAAAGTGATGCATGTGTTTGAATAAAATTTAGCACAAAGTTGATGTAACTTTGGGTGATAAAGAACAAAATATTTAGCTTTGAGTGGGAATTTTAAAAAAAATGATAAACATAAAAGTTGTAGATCTCTCTTTTCTCTTTTTAATGAGTCCTAGATCATCAAATTTTGATACCCATAGTAAGAGTTATGGTCAAAATATGAAAGATTGCCAAATTTAGACGTGAAATTGGAACAACCACTTAAAATAAAACTGGGAATAATTAGTTGGGAATTATCTTTTGGTATCTTTATAATAGTTGTAGATAATTTTGTTTAGAAAATTTGAGGACAATAATTATTCGATTCCGATAACAGATGAAAAAGTTATAAGCAAAATAAAAAAGGGGTGCAGTTGCTATGCAAATTTCAAGTCCAACAATTTAAAACAAAACTAGGATTTATGTGTTTGGAATTGGCCTTCGTGGTCTTCATTTGAAATGTAGAGAATTTTTATATGAAAAAATTCAAAAAAAGAATCGTTTAATTCTGATCACTATGGAAAGAGTTATACCCAAAATACTGAAAGGTGCCCTAATGAATCAACGCAATTATAGGTCAGCGAGCTATTTTTGCAAACTAGAATTGATGGTCCAAAGCTGGGCTTAGGTATCTTCATGAAAATGGTAGAGGATTTCAATACGTTAATTTAAGGACAAGAATCACTTAATTCCAACGCCAAGAGAAAAAGTTACGTCGAAAATAGATAGGCAGATGTGTACCCGTATTTTACATTGTGTTTTAATATAACACAAGGGCCAAGGATCTAAATGGTTCCTAAAATATTCATGATAAATAATTTAGGGAATGATTTTCAATTAAATAATAAAATCTTAGTGCATTTCTCTAATCTTAGAACCTTCAAAAATTCTCATTGCTTATCCTCAGCTTCAAGTATCGCTGTCGGTGTAACGTATACGCCATCAGAAACTAGTTCTGAATTAAATTTTTTATTATTGAAATTATTACTACTAATATTATTATTACCATTATTGTTATCATTATTATTTTAACTCACTAGTTCCCATATCTAGTATCATTGCCTTTACAAAAAATCAACATAGTGTCAGCCAAAGCCCAAATACCATCATCATCAACTAGCACAGACAATTTACATCGTCGGCCGCAGCCTCACATACAAGCAAATATCACCACGCATCAAACCTTTAAGGGTTCATCACACTATAAGTTTTCCTAAAAAATCTAGGATGTTAAATTATGGATAAGTACGACATTGAACAGAACATCGTTACCAAATGTCGTTGCCAAAAGAAGATGAAGTTCATGCGAGAGTTGACAAACAAAATGCTAGAGTTCATGAACAAAGTGCTAGAGATGGTTGAGCACTTCACATGAATGAGAATGATGGTAAGGGTTTCGTGAGGAGAAAGGTTTTATGTGGAGAAGGATGGGTTTCATGTAAAAAGGATGAGAGAGCCGCATGCTAGATTCAATTAAAGGTCCATAAGTTTTAAAACGTTTACTAAGAAAAGCGATTTCAATTTAGCCTACTTTTAAAGCGCCTAATACATATATGCTCTTTAAATTACAATATTAAATTTTTTCACAAATTTAAAACGTTTAATTAAAGGGAGTGCTTTAATAAATCACACATTTTAAAGCGTTTAATCAAACAAACATTGTAAACATTCATCGCCTCACATTTTAAATTTTTTTTTTGTAACAAACGCTTTAGAAAGTCAAATTTGTGGTAGTGAACTAAAGAAATATTGTGAAAGAGTTGTTTTAATATACCTTTTTGACACTTTCTATAGCATTTCCACAATTTTAAAATGCAATAATAAACAACATTTATAGCATTTCTAAAATACGTTTATATATTCTATATCTATTAAACCATGGGAAACTATAACATTTAAAAAATGATATAAAATGCTACATGAAAATGGTATAATACATCATTTTTGTCATAGTAAATTTATATTTTAATACAAGTTATATATATAATACATTTTAATGAAAATTACATTTGAAAATGGATATATATTTTCATTTATCATTATTATTTAACTAATATTATAATTAAAAATACTTAATTTTTATATCGGAACAAGTCTTTGTATTTCCAAACTCATCTCTATCCCCATCAAAATTAAGATAGGGTAGTTTGACAGCCAAGTATTTGAGTTGAATTACCATCCCTAAGCATACATAGGTTAAACAATTATTTTTGTATGGGTAGGTCTTGCTTTTTCTTCGTTGGCTTCTTTTTTTTGGTTGAGGTAAAGGATACATTTGTCAGTATATGTTAACATATGCATCACCACTAAAATTTTTTAATTTCTTAACAAATCAAGACTCAAATGAGGTTCAAACAATCACATTTTAAGCAGCCACCACAACCCAAGGGTTACAAGATTTAGTTACTCATTATGAAAGCAACAATCATATATGAACAATCCATAAATCTTAAATCCGAGATTAAGGAAACCTTCGTAAATCGTTGATTATACATTGGATCAGCTTAAATCCACAATAAGGGAGGAACATCAATCCTTGGACTAGTCAAGACGATGACCAAAGTAATGAAGTCAGGAAGTCAGTTACTAGTTAGTTAGGTTGTTACAAGTTTGTTAGATGGGTTCTAATTTTGTGTAGTTAGTGTATTCTTACTCCTCTTTTCCTTGTTTATATATATTTCTTCTCCCTTATTTTTAGTTACAATTAATGAAATCAGTTTTCATATTTCTCTCTCCAATTCTCTTTCCCGTCCTGTCTCTATTTTCTCTTTTTCAACCTTAGGCTTTGATATGGTATCAAAGCTTTAGGTTCAAAAAGCTTCTTCTCCTTCAATGGTGCAAACCTGAAATTTAGGTGGTATGTAACCACCACCGATGCAAGATCCATCATAAAATCCAGCTTCTCCTTATTACATCCATCCTAGAGAGAATCTGGCCATAGCCTTGGTCACACCTGTTCTAACAGGAGGTAATTTCCATTCTTGTTCTCGATTAATGCATCGCATACTGATTTCAAAAAACAAGTTTAAATTTGTTGACGGATCCATCAATATGCTGAATCAGTTTGATCTTGAGGAAAGATGCAATAACCTTGTGTATTTGTGGCTCATTCATTCGATCTCTGAATCCATAGCATAAAGTGTAGTGTATATTGATTTAGCCTCTAATGTTTGGAAAAAGCTTCACAAAATATTTTCACAGGGAGATCTAATCTGAGTTTCAGAGTTACAACAAGAGATACACAACATGAGGCAAGGATCTTTAAATGTCACTAATTTCTTCACTGAATTGAAGACTCTATGGGAAGAGCTAGAAAATTATAGACCTATGCCTGTCTGCACCGACACTGTTCCTTGTTCATATGCAGCTATGAGAAACATAAGGATGTATAAGCAACAGGACAAGGTGATTAGGTTTCTAACAAGGTTGAATGATGATTTTTCATCAATTAGGTTTTCTCATTACGGAACCTTTGCCAGCACTAAATAAGGTTTTCTTAATGGTCATACAGCATGAGAGATAGAATGGTCTTGGTTCTACATCTAATGAGGATGCAAGGTTCAGTGTTAATGTTGTTGATACTAGAAAAAGCTTTGACAGAGGGAAAGATAGATTGGAAGTATTTACTTACTATAAAGAAAGGTGCCACACGATGGATGTGTGCTACAAAAAGCATGGCTATCCTTCTAATAGTCCTTCCATAGTGAAAAAAAAAGGGAAGCAACACTATTAACCTTGCCAATACTAAGGATGAATATGAGGAAACTTTTAAAGAAGTTGATCCTGAAGGTAGAAATATCCTGATTGATGAGCAATACAAGGGTCTCATGAATTTATTGAAGCAAGTAAATGCAGGAGCAAACCATGTCTCAAATTAGCTCTTAGTGATGAAACATGAAGATGCTAAGAAAAATATTACAGCTGCTACTAGTAATGATAATTCTAATTAGATTCTAGATTCAGGTGCTTTATATCATATTTGTTACTCCCTGAATCAATTCACTTTATATGCTCAAGTTAATCCCTTGACTGTTCATTTGCCAAATAGAAACATAATCACTACACAATTGGAATTGTTAATCTGGCACCACACCTCACCCTGCACAAAACTATTTATTTTTTAACCTTTTCACTAAATTTGATTTCAGTGTCTAAATTATATGCTGATCTAAACTACCTATTAGCATTTGATAATAACCTATGTACAATTCAAGACAAGAGGAAAAGGAGGACAATAGGTTTGGCTATACTATAGGGAGGCCTTTTCCATTTTAGCAATGCACAGGTCTGTAGTTTTGTTGTTAATTTCTGTAATGAAGGAAATGTTGGGTCTAGAAATATGCATGTGGTTCCTTTTATTCCTTTGACTAGTTTATGGCATTTTAGACTAGGTCACTGTTCAAATAGGAGGATATTTTTAACAAATAATCAATATGACTTTATTTCTTACTCAAGTTGTACCTTATGTGATATTTTCCATCTTGCCAAGCAAAGAAAACAGAAGCTGAGACTGATTTTCTTATGACAGGGCACCTTACCCAATCTGATTTACTAAATCCAATTAGCTGAGTGATGGAATTCTCACTCATGAGTATTCATTTTCTTGGAGATCCCTTTAAGTATTTTATGACTCGTATAGCTACTGCATAATGAGCCTTAGTAGGAGAATGCATATGCTCACTCAATTAAGTAGTATAAACAATGTGTCTGGTGTTGGTAAGGTAAATTAGCTTACCAATAAGTCTCCTGTAGCTTAAGGGGTCATCTTACAAATTTGAATCTGACTTAGAAACTTTGGCAGAGGAAGAGGAAGAAGAGTGGTAGTCCATTGGCACCTTCACTAGTTTGCAGCTTAGTAGACCAGTGTCCTTAATAAGATCTAAGCAGTATTTTCTCTGTGTAAGCACAAGACCTTGTTCTGTATGAGATACCTTAAGACCAAGAAAATATCTAAGTATCCCTAGGTCCTTGATGCTGAAAACACTGTGAAGCCTTACCTCAACGGAGTTAAAGTCTACAATAGAATCACCTAGAAGTATGATATCATCAATATATACCAGTAAGGCAAGAAAGGAATTGGAACCATGTATGATGAATAGAGAATGATCAGATTCTGTTTGGGAGAAGCCGGCTTAAAAAAAGAAGGTAGTGATCTTGTCATGCCAACTTCTACTGGCCTGCTTCAGACTATATAAGGACTTAAGAAGCCTGCAGACTTGATTAGAATTACTAGGACCCTTCATGCCATCAGGTAGAACCATGTAAACCTTGTTGAAGAAAAGTCTGATTTGAAAAGAAATAATAAGTCATTATTTGATCAGACCTTAAAATTACAACCATGAATTTGCTAATAACAAACATCAATGGTTGGTCAAATAAAGTCTGCTCCCATATAATCTACCTGTTTGTCTAAGTATTTCAGGAACTATACAGGTTGCAAAACATAGGGGGAGTTATTATTAACAAAAGTCTGATCTAACAAACAACATTATGTTAGACCTTACAAAGTCTAATACAAATGCACTCAGTCCTATGTTCTGATGAATATCAGGAATCAAACTTTTAGGCATCCTTAATCAAACATAAGAAAAATGTTACACCAAAGAGCAAACCTCAACGTTCCTAAATCTATTTACGAGATGCCTTAGAACTCATGCACTTATCAAGATAAATATGCTTATCACTAAAAAGAACAAGAAATGAATCAGTAGAGCAGCCAACTTAATGCTCGAAGAACCTAACATAATCCTCTATGTAGAAACAGAAAAAGCTAGTAAGTGTCAGCATAAGGTGTCAGCTCAATTACATAGGATTACAACTTTATCTCTTCTCTCTGTTCTAATCAAATATAATAAGAAACAAATTTATTTGTTAATGTTGCATAAGGAACTATTTTCATGCAAGAATAGAAGAACCCAGGTATCAGACTCTTTAGACATCCTGCTAGATAGGACTGGGCAACCTCGCGTAAACCCGCCTGGCCCGCAAAATCTGGGGCTATCCATTATATATGGGTCGGGAAAGTTCACGTTACGGATAAAAGGAACATGAAATGCGGATTTTTTTAGGCATTAACGGTCAGACTCAGATTAATTTTTATTGGCCCATCGATGTCTGAGTCTGACCGAATAACATAAAAAAGAAACTAAAATAATATTTTAAAAAGCTCGGCCCAATCCATTTCGTATAAGAGGAGGGGGAAACTGGAGAAGGGAAAGAAACATCATTTGTAAAAAGTTAGAAATGCTAAAGCTTTTCTCTTCTCTGAGTTCTCTTCTCTCGTCCTTATACTATGGTTGCAGTTGCACCCAACGTCGTCCTTTCTTCTTCTTCCCATTAAGATCTCACCTATGATCACATCTTTGAATCTCCTCTCCCTCCGTCTGTGACTGGTTTCCTTTGCGAGTCATCTCTGCTTCTCTGAGCTACAGCAAAGGTAATAAGTATCCCCTTTTCTTCTCTTATTCACTTTGTTTCTCTATCTGTCCTTTGATTTCATTCTTGTTGGTTGTGGTTTTATGAAAGGTCACACAAGTGAAATGGCAGAATCTCTAACACCTTGATTCTTCCTTTTTCCCTTGCATGTGTGGTTATATTTTTTGGTAATCTCCATCACTTTACCATGTTTTTTCATTTGATATTGTATTTTTTCCTTTCCCCCTATTTTATTCTGATTGTTTGGTATAAGATGCATGGATCGTTGCTTGTCGCCAACATATTCACATTTCACTTCACTATGCATGTTTGGTTTTGTTATGGAATCTCTCAAAATCACATTTTTTTACCTCATTTAAGTGCATGTTGTGCTTTCTTTTCTCACTTTCTCCCTCCCTATCTACAGCTTCTGTTGACCGAAAAGAATTATTTCTAAATCCTATTTAACCCCACTTTATCAGGAGAAAACACAAAAGATAGACAAAATGATGTTTTAAAGAAAATTTTGTTGAACAATTTTCACGGCTCAGTCAGAAAAATTTATACACTCTATTCGATCATTTAAATTACTCTCATTTGATATAGTTTGTTAAATTTCATAAACCAGATAAATTTTTAAGAATGTTGGAAGAAGACTTACTAAAAATAATAATTTATAATTCTAACAAATTCCTCACATTAAAATAAAAATTTAAATAAATTAATGTATTTATTTTTGAATAACTTATTACTAACATTTTATGTTTACCTTATTAAAATTTGTTATCACGCTAATTACAAAGTAACAATTATGAAGGATTAATAAAAAACTATAAGAGATCCTTGTATAATTTGTAAATTGGCATCAGTGACTGATTGTTAATTAGGTATGAAAATTGAGTTTAATATTCCAATCCTATTTAGAAATCTCAATAGGAAACTAAAGTATTTACGGGAGGGTATAACTAATGTTGAAATGACTCACTCAAATTTATTATTGGTGGTTGATCTTATTGACATGATACCAAAATGTGAAATTTCAACTAATTTACTTATTTTTTTTCAAGTCGGGAGTAGATAAAATTATGCAAATTCCATAAAATAAGTACCAAAAATGATATTCTGTTATGGAGACAAAACTTAAGAGTAATTTACTAGATACATAATTTGACTTTTAAAAGACTAACTAATCATATGCATAGTGTGTTAAAACAATATATTAAAACATTTATCCTTCTGGATCTTCCTTGTATAATTTATAATATAAAATTTCTACCTTTGTTTGAATTACACTGTGTGCGAGATACTATTATTTGGTTCAACTTCTTCATCATGTAGAATTTGTATTGAATGCATTTTCTGAGTGTGAGAATACATAGCAATATGGTTTGCCTGTGAACCTGATTGAATTTCAATATCAAAGTGAATGCGAATTGATTGCCTATTTTATATCACTTGGGGATCATGATGTGTCCAGGTTGCCTATTTTCTATTCTAGGAGGCATTTGGCATGACAGATCCGAGAGGGGAAGAATTAGTAATGGGTGAGAATGCGAGTGATAAAGGTAAACTTGAAACCTCCAATAAGTTATATCAGATGCTGTATATACTTACAAGTTAATATGATATGTGATTTGATATCTGTTTATTTTAGTATGATATGATATTTATTATTTTAATATGTTGCATGAATTATATGATTTAATATGCTTAATTGGTGTTATGTGTATCTTCTAATTTTTTAATATGATATATGATTTAATATCTGTTTATATTTACTAAGATATGATATCTATTAATTTAATATGCTGCATGAGTTATATGATTTAATATACTTAATTGGTGTTGTGTGTATCCTCTAATTTTTTAATATGATATATGATTTAATATCTGTTTATATTTATTAAGATATGATATCTATTAATTTAATATGCTGCATGAGTTATATGATTTAATATGCTTAATTGGTGTTATGTGTATTCTAATAATTGTTTAATATGATATATGATTTAATATCTGTCTATGGGCAACATACTCATAAAATCACTAAAATTTGTATCTAATAGATAAAATCATGAAACTTTGTTTCCTTATAATATGATATATGATTTAATATGATATATGATTTAATATCTGTCTATATTTATTATGATATGATATCTATTAATTTAATTTGTTGCTTGAGTTATATGATTTAATATGTTTAATTAGTGTTATGTGTATTCTCCAATTGTTTAATCTGTCTATAATATATTTACCATGGTATATATGATATCTGTTTATATTTACTATGATATGATTTAATATATTTACCATCCCATTTAAGCTCATAAGACTGATTAGTTTAGGATATTTAAGATTAGTTAAGTTATCTATTTTAAATAATTAAATAATTAATAACTATATTCATAATGTGCCTAATATCCAAGATAGTAACTTTGTTGCAGTTTCGTTACTATTTAGTAACAATGAAGCTGCTAATCAGGGGGTTGATTCAGTCCCCATCAACACTGTTGTTACTACATGTGTTGGTGGTGATAATCAGCCTGCTAAAAAACCTGATGAAGCTACTAAGAAAAGAAAAAAAAATTAAATTCTAGTGGCACCAGAACAAAATCTATTGTCTGGGCTCACTTTAATAGATTACCAGTTGTTGAAGGAAAAGAACAAGAAGCAAAATGTTGTTACTGCCCAAAGACCTTTTACTGTGACACTAAGAAGCATGGAACCTCTAACTTGTTTGCCCATGTGAAATCTTGCGTGAAAAACCCTTTGAACTCATCTGCCGATCCAAGTCAATCTCTCCTAACATTTAGAACAGATAATAATCAACTAGGGTCTACATTAAGTAGGTTTGATAAAGATGCTTGTAGAAAAGCTGTAGCGATGTTTATCATGTTAGATGAGCTTCCGTTAAGTATTATTGAGCGTCCAGGGTTTAGGAATTTGTGTAGGGTGTTGTGTCCCCAATTCAAGGTCCCATCTAGATATACAATTGCTAGGGATTGTTACCAACTGTATGTTAGTATGAAAACAAAGTTGAAGTTGCTTTTTAAAACTAATACAAGTAGAATTGCATTAACCACAGGCTGCTGGACATCAGTCCAAAATCTTAACTACATAAGCCTAATAGCTCATTTTGTTGACAATGAGTGGACATATCAAAAATGGGTAATTAGTTTTCCTGTCATTAAGGATCACAAAGGTGATACTATTGGAAAGTAAGTGGACCAATGCTTAAGAGAGTGGGGTTTGAGTAATGTATCCATAATTACACTTGATAATGCATCAACCAATGATGTGGCTATTGCATATTTGAAAAAGAGGTTGAAGAATGTTTCTAGTTTGGTCTTAGATGATGAGTTTGTGCATATGAGATGTTGTGCTCACATCCTTAATCTTATTGTCCAAGATGTCCTTAAAGAGCTCAACAAGAGCATCTCAACCATTAGGCATGTTGTGAAGTATGTGAGATCATCTTCACATAGGTTGAAGAAGTTTAAAAAGTGTGTTCGGGAAGTTAGGATTGATAGTAGGAAATTAGTGTGTCTAAATGTCTCTACAATGTGGAATTCAACTTACCTTATGTTGGATTCTACTGAAAAGTTTGAATATGCTTTTGAGAGACTAAAGTTTAATGACCCTGGTTATTTAGAGAGTCTTAGATCAGATAGCATACCTACTTGTATTGTTTGGGCAGATTCTCGGGTATTTGTAAAATTTCTCAAGATTTTTTATGATGTAACCAAGATTTTCTCAGCGTCTAACTCAGTTAGCATCAACAATGCCTTTCATCAACTAGTCCTTATTCACTGTGAAATCAATGAAGCAATACACAATGTTGATTGTTCTTTAAGTAAAATGGGTGCTGACATGAAAAGGAAATACGATGAGTATTGGGGTAACCCACACCAGATTAACCAGTTGTTGTATTTTGGTGTCATTTTGGACCCAAGATACAAGCTGCAATTTATTTTATGGGCGTTCAGAAAAATACACCAAGGTGGTGTGTTGTCTCCATCTGAACTTGCAAATGCTGTGAAGGTCAGTTTGACTAAGATGTTCATGTGGTATTCTAATCTAAATCAACCTGTATCTCAATTTGCACATGGTTCTCAAGCAGCTGGTTTAGTGTAGAGTAATATTAATCAATTAGAGCTGGAAGCCCATGGCAGGGATAAGTTAGATGACTCGTTTGAGGATTTTCTAAATTCTCAAAGCATGATTGACCAGAAAACTAAACTAGAAACATACCTTGATGAACCATGTGTAAAATGGGATAACAACTTTGATCTTTTAATTTGGTGGAACCAAAATACATCAAGGTTTCCAATTCTGTCTCTTATGGGTAGAGATGTGCTATCCACACCAGTCTCAACTGTAGCTTGAGTCTGTGTTTAGCACAGGAGGTGGGGTGCTGGACATATATATGAGCTCATTAAGCCCTGAAATAGTTGGAGCCCTTATATGTAGTAATAATTGGTTACGGCCCAGTCTAAATCCATTTTTGGAGCTGAATGTTAGTGAAGAGCTACAAGCTACTGGTGATATAGTTCAAGGTAAGCAAAAACACCTTATACTTACAAGTTACTTATTATCTATGTGATTTAAAACCCTTGTATTATTATCATTATTTTATGTATAATTTTATTTTAATTTATTCCTAGAAATTGAGGAGGGCAACAAGAGACAACTATCTACTGCTACTGGATCAACATTTGTAACTGGTGTTGCAATTGGTCAATCTTAAAACAGGTATTGATTTATTGCATAAGACTTAATATGTTTTTTTCTTGCATGTGTTTCTACAACTTATTATAGTCATACTGATTTATTTTATTTTTTTGCTTGTAGTATTATTTACATGATAGCATAGTATGATGCTTTTTTGGGATTGCATTGCATCTGGTCTCATGAAACAGGTATTGATCTTATGTTTTTTTGCATTAGTTTTTTAGCAACTTAATACAACTTTAAATTTGTAATTTTTTTCTTTGTAGTTTTATTTACATGATAGTCTGAGTGCTTTTTTGGAATGCCATTGCATCTGATCTCATGAAACAGGTGTTGATCTCTTGCTTATGACTTCATGTTTTTTTTTTGCATTAGTTTTTTAGGAACTTATTACAACTACTAATTTATAATTTTTTCTTTGTAATATTATTACATGATAGCATAGTATGATGCTTTTTTGGAATTGCATTGCATCTGGTCTCATGAAACAGGTATTGATCTTGAACTGGTCTGGACCGGGGTCTAGGATCCGGTATGGGACCAGCCACAAGGATGCAGGTGTTTTTAGGGTTTGCACACCGGAACTGTGTATATCCGATGTACTAATCCGGTCTCTCAGTGGGAGAGGCCGGTCTTGTTGTCCTGGAGATCCTTCACACCTACGATTCGCGTTGTAAGAGGGCGAAAGGTGGTGCCACCTGCGAAGATTCTCCGACGCTCAAGTTAGAAGAGTGTATGAACTGAAATAATACTCAAGCGTGATAACAGTAAAATGTGAGATAGAATAACGATACCATGCATGTGTGTTGATATGGCTTCTTATAGTTGAACGTAAGAGAAAAAATGATACGTTGGATGCAGGTGGGTCCCTTATCTCTGATTGCGTGTATATTGTGTCAATCAAGGTGGCTCGACTTTCAGAATGTGTCAGGAGGGTAGGTCAATTATCAGAGTACAATCCTCTAGAGAGAGGAGAGGATAATCACCTTTTCCGCATAATCTGCTGACACGCCCCCTTACTTTCTGAAGCCATTGATGTGACGTATTTTGCTACAAACAGTGTCTTCGTTGATAAGTTATCAAAAGGCTCTTCTCTTGCTATGAGGGATAAGCTAACAATTATATAAACATCCTGTATCAATGAACATAGAACCGTTACAGCGAAAATGAATGATTATGTCATGGAGTGAGGGCGGATGACCAGACAACGGATATCCGGTGTGGTAACGTTGAACCAAGACACCGGTTTTCCTTATATGAGATCAGACTGACGTCACAAGTATGGGGGCCGGTATCTAGACCGGATCATCTGTCCCCTAGCTTGTATGAGGGACTGTTCAGTTGCTCATATGAGCTACACAATTCTCGAGAGAAGTCTAGATGCCGGTAATACATTCTTGTAAGTCTTTGGAAACTCAGTGGCGTCCGCTCTAGCAAACGAGTGACCGCCCTCTTCGCATTGTGTACAACGGATTCAGACAATATAAAATAAGTAATGGAAATCCTAAGAGTCTTCGAAAATCGAAACCCTTGGCATTCGAAAAAGTGGCTGGGAGGCATTAAATGCGCATGGCATGATTGGACATTAAATGCATTTTTTACGCACGAGACATCATTACCCAAGAGTGTAACCGTCGATTGGGCTTATTGGGCCTGGATTCAAACTGAAAGGGGGGCCCATTTTGCCAAAACGTTTACTGAAACGTTACCATTTTCGCGCTTATTCGTGACGAAACGACGGAGTCGTTTTGATTTGAAAGGTTGCGTTTTGTGGCAAGCATTGTGACCTTCGACGGAACACTTTGCCTCTTCGTTACCTATAAAAGGAACTCTTAGCAGATTTAGGAATCCATCCTTGCTCTCAAACTTAGTGAAACTCTGCTCAAATTTCCTTGGGATTTCCTTGTCGTCTTCAACTTCTCAAAGATCCTCTTCCTTTAGGTAACCTTCCTTCCCTTCAACTCCTTGCAATTTTAATCATTCTATTTCCATCATGCGCCCTAGAGCTGGACACGCTGGTCCTTCAAATAGAGGGAAGTTTGGCTCTCGTGCCCCCCTTAGCCACCGTGGTGGGAGGATTCCGGCGAATCCTCCTGTGGCTGGGCGCCATCGCTCAGAGAGAGCCGAAGCTTCTTCCTCACGAGCGTCTTCTTCATCTCGTCGCTCTGAGGTTCCCCTTGGTTCGAGGGCTACCAGCCGCTCTGATGAGGGGTCAAGTGCTGAGGGTTATCTCTCTGACGATGTTGCTTTTTATCACAGCACCTACGCATTCCACCGCGCCTGCACAACCATGGATCTTCCAGGACGTGGAAAAACGCCGTTTCTCCGCTCTGCTGAAGGGTGTGTCAATGTTGTGGCACACCGGCTTGACTGGGAGAAACTCAACAGGGAGAAACCTTATTGCTGGGTGGAAGAGGAGTTCCTAGAGATCCCTTCGCACCATGCAAGTGAGGAGGAGCGCACGGTTTCTTTCCGCTGCAAGATATATTCGGATAAGAAGTACAAAGCGCGATACGCTGTGATGGCACCGCATCCCTCTGAAAGAATATGCCACAGCGTCCCTGATGCGAGGTCGGTCTACATGTACGACTACGTTTTCTTAAAGCTGGGGGTGCGCTTTCCACTGACGGATTTCCAGATGGCCGTCCTGCGTTTCTTGGACTGTGCCCCCTCACAATTACATCCCAACGGTTGGAGTCTTGTTCGGGCTCTGGAAGTCTTGGGGGAGCATTTTGGCTTCTCCGCCACTGTGGCCAAGCTATTTTACTATTGCCAAGTGGTCCGCCGAGCTAATAAGAAGGGCGGCCTTGGGTTCATTACACTCCGTAGTGACTCAAGGGTTGTAAATTTCAAGTCTTATACGGAGTCCGCAAAGGTAGATGGGCGTTCCTTCAAGCACTACTACACGCGGGTCCGGATTCAACCAAATAAGCCGGTCTTCTGGCGAAATAAAGAGGGGTTTACCAAGTTTCCCCTTAGCTGGACGCACGAGCATTTTCTCCTTATGAGCCGTGCTTATTATACAGATGAGAGTGAACTTTCCCCTCATTCTGTTGAAGTCTTGAGCGCCCTGCAGACGGCCTCAAAGACCCTCAAAGGGTTTTCCAGCCGTCTTCTCTTGGCCGAGGAAGACATCAAAAACACCTACCTCCGTAATATTCGCTCTTAATCTCCTTGTGTTGTATGGTTATACCGTTCTAGTTATTTTCCTTCTTGTATGCTTATTCAACTCTTTTTGTTTTGCAGAACAAATTGAAAAGGCCTGCCCAGAAATGTTGTCGCTAAGGTCCATGCTGGCTGACGATGACTCCTCTTCTGAAGAAAATGAAATCCAGGCGAAGAGGAACGCCACCAAAACTCCCCTCATTCCTCTGACTTCTGCAGTAGGAGATGAGGTTCCTCTCTTCGACGAGGAGGAAGCCGAAGAAGCAACTGAGGCCGCTGGAGCGGGTGGCGGGGAGGCCGTCCCAGAGAAAAAGAAAAAGAAGAGGCATCTTGTAAAGAAGGCCGATCAAGAGAAGCCCTCCTCTGATGACCCTGTAAAGAAGCGTCAGAGGACGGCCGAAGAAGCCGAATTAAAGAAGAACAAGGGAAAGGAACCCGCTCCTGAGTTCTCTGCACCTTCTTCTCAAAATGCTTCAGAGCCGGATTCTGGGAACGGTCCTCCTCCGGCGTTTGATCCTCCGCGTGACTCCTTCCTTTCTCATTATTTATGGTTTCAAGGATCTATGCCTCCTACTCTCCCAAAGGCACGATATTGCCTCCGCCCTTCCCTCGACGCTGCTGGGGTCCGAGGTGCTTGCAAGGCTGGGCGTTGGCAACTTGATGAACTGTCTGGCCTGCTTGAGTCCCTGAGCGAGAAAGCTGATTATATGGATCAGGTTGAAAAACTTGAGACCGAACTCGCAGTGAAGGAGAAATGGGCAGCCAAACAAGCTGAAGCTCGCAGGGGTGTGGAATCGGAATTGGAAAAAACTAAAGAAATACTCCAGAGGAAAACGGAAGAGGCAAGCAAAGTTCATTTTGCGAATAAGGCCCTAGAACGGGAAGTTGCCGACCTCCAAAATAAGAACAAATCCATACCCCTTCTTGAAGAAGAATTACAACTGGAGAAGAAGAGATCGGCTAAGCTTGCTGACGATCTCAAAGTTATGGAGGATGGTCGCAACAAGGACCTTGGGGAGTGGGAGTCTATTCGGAAGGAGATGCAAGCCCAAATTGATGAACTCAGAAAGGGTAGTGCGAGTGCTGGGCCCTCAGAAGAGGATTACGCCAAGGTTCAAAGAAGGCTAGCTGCTGCCAAGGCCAAGGCTGCCAAAGCCTTGGATATATGCAAAAATGTGGCGTATGAATCTTTCGGCCTGGCCCTTCGTCAAATCTACTATCGGAACCCTGGGATAAAGCTGAATTTGTACGGATTAGATCCGTTCTTTGAGTTCCATGGGGGAAGACTTGTAGAAGTTCACAAGGACGGATCGCACCATGAACCCAAAGAATCTCTATACGAACTGCCTCCCCTCCCAGAAGGTCAAAGTATGGAGCCTACATCGTCCACCGCTGCCTCTGGAGCTAAAGCACAAGAAGGTGCCCCAACTGGAATGGAAGACAGAGCGGAAAAGGGAGGAGTGCCCACTGCGGAGGATCAAGCACCGACCCCTTAATTTATGCTTTATTCATAGCTGTGTACTGGGATCAGCTCCAGTTTTAACTACCTTGTAACCTGAATAATTTCTTTATTCTTGGAAATGAAATTCACTGTTGCTTTTCTTCAACTGCTTGCGTCGACTGTATGATTGTTGGATAACTTAGTGTTGTACCAAACACTTTATTGTTTTTAATGCTTTACGAATCCGTTCTGTGTAGTTACCAAGCTGCTTAACGCGTACTTATCACACCGGATTAAGACAACAAATAGTAATGAATAAATAACAATTAAGTTAAAGCACGCCCTGTCCCCAGGTGTAAGTTCATTGGGAAAGGAGAGTTTATCTCAAAATTACCTTTTAAATTCTCAAAAGATAGAAATGCTTATCTGTCCTCGAAGATGTGGAGCGGGTACATTAGCTTTCAACCGCTCTGGGATGGGTATTCCACAATTGAGGACGGATATTGCCTTAGAATCTTGTATAGCTTTAGCAAGGGTAAGCTTTATGCCTTTCTCTTGAGGTTCGGTTTGGTCCTACACCTCAAGTCTTCACACGGTGTTCGGTTCGATCCTACTAACCGTACTTGGAGTTCGGTGCAATCCTACAATCCAAGCCTTCAACACGGGGTTCGGATCAGGGCTAATCCTGAACCTACTGCGCCCGTTACTCGGGGTTCAGCGCGGTTTTCTTTGTGAACCGGCCTACTACGCCCAAGCCTTCGCATGGGGTTCGGTTTGTGGCCTTGAAAAAGGACCAGCCCTACAACCCATGTTGTCTTCGAATGGGGTTCGGTTTGTGGCCTTGAGAAAGGACCAGCCCTACAACCCATGTAGTCTTCGAATGGGGTTCGGTTTGTGGCCTTGAGAAAGGACCAGCCCTACAACCCATGTAGTCTTCGAATGGGGTTCGGTTTGTGGCCTTGAGAAAGGACCAGCCCTACAACCCATGTAGTCTTCGAATGGGGTTCGGTTTGTGGCCTTGAGAAAGGACCAGCCCTACAACCCATGTAGTCTTCGAATGGGGTTCGGTTTGTGGCCTTGAGAAAGGACCAGCCCTACAACCCATGTAGTCTTCGAATGGGGTTCGGTTTGTGGCCTTGAGAAAGGACCAGCCCTACAACCCATGTAGTCTTCGAATGGGGTTCGGTTTGTGGCCTTGAGAAAGGACCAGCCCTACAACCCATGTAGTCTTCGAATGGGGTTCGGTTTGTAGCCTTGAGAAAGGACCAGCCCTACAACCCATTCCACCTCAAGGAGTTACATCGTCAAAACACACGATGTGTGACTGAGATCATCCATCCTGAGGGGTCTTCATCAGTTCCTCGAGGAGTTATATCATCAACTACAGAATTGGTAGTTGAGTTCATCCGTCCTGAGGTGTATGCGTATTAAACTACGGCTATAAATCACAACACATAAGAAACGTGAGAATGATAGGGCGGTTAAAAATGTATTCTCATTAAAATTGAAAGTACATTACATGAAAAGCGTAGTTGGGGTCATGCCTCGTTAAAACCTTCTTGAGAAAACCCAATGGGAAAAAACTCAAGTAAGGAAAAAGAGTACATGCCGTCTTACCAACTAGCTGTAATACACTCGTAAATTCTGAGTGTTCCATTTGTTGCGGATTGGGGTTCCATCAAGTTCTTCCAATCGGTATGATCCCTTTCCAGTCACCTCCGAAACTCTATAAGGTCCTTCCCACGTTGGTGCTAGCTTTCCTTGGTGAGCGAACTTATTTCCCACACTGGCCTTTCTCAGAACAAGGTCTCCGGTGTTAAAAGCTCTGTACTGGACACGTTTATTGTACCGGAGTGCAGCCTTTGCTTTTATTGCCTGATCTCTGACGAAAGCCTTTTCCCTCAACTCTTGGAGGACGTCCAGTTCTGATGCTAAGTTGGCGTTGTTATCTTCTGCTGAAAAATATTCAACACGAGCCGATCTTGTTTGTAACTCAACTGGGATCATCGCCTCAACCCCGTACACCAACCGGTATGGGGATTCGTTAGTTGAAGAATGAGGTGTAGTGCGGTATGCCCATAGAACATGACATAACTGGTCAGTCCATCCTCCCTTCGCTTCTCCCAGACGCTTCTTTAACCCCTTTAGCACCTCTCGATTAGCTACCTCTGCTTGCCCATTGGTCTGGGGGTGTTCAACGGATGAGAATATCTGGATTATCCCCAGTCCTTCAAGTAAATCCGTGAACTTTTTGTCTGTAAACTGGGTGCCGTTGTCAGTCACAATCCGCCCTGGCACCCCGAACCGAGCAATGATATTTTCGTACATGAAACGTCTTGTACGTGCAGAAGTGATATGCACTACTGGTTCTGCCTCGATCCATTTGGTGAAGTAATCTACTCCCACAATCAAGTATTTGATACCTCCTGGCGCAGTGGGAAACGGACCCAGAATATCAAGGCCCCATTGATAGAACGGCCAAGGCACAGCAGATGAAGATAACTCTTGGGCCGGTGTATGGTGGAGATTGGAGAATTTTTGGCAAGCGTCGCACTTCCTCACGAAATCTGCGGAATCCTGCTTCACAGTGGGCCACCAGTATCCAGCCCTAAGGACTTTTCTCATTAGGCTTCGGCCTCCAGCGTGGTGCCCACATTGCCCCTCGTGTACCTCAGTCAAGACCGCTTGAACTTCGTCTTCTCTTAAACATGAAAGATATGGGACAGAGAATCCCCTTCTGTAGAGAACACCATCGACCATAGTAAAATATGGCAACTCCCTCTTTACTCGTCTCCTTTCCTTCTCGTCAGTGGGAAGTTGACCATCAGCCAGATAACGAATATAGGGGATGACCCAAGAATCCTCATATGGATAACTCACCATGACAGCATTCAGAGAAGGATACATAGGTATACTGGGTGATGTCAAAGTGCTCTGAACCACCGTTGTTGTGCTACCAGGCTGCTTTGTACTTGCCAATCTTGACAAGATATCTGCTCTGGTATTTTCTTCCCTGGGCACATGCTTGAACTCTAAAACTTCAAATCTTCCCTTCAGCTCATTAACACAATTCAAGTACAATTGAAGTTGTGGTTCCTTCGCCTGGTACTCTCCCTGGATTTGCGAAATCACCAGCTGAGAATCACTGCAGAGGGTAACTGCTGATGCTCCGATATCAATTGCCGCACGGAGACCGGCCAAGCATGCTTCGTATTCAGCTTGATTGTTGGAGGTCTTGAAATTGAATCGGAGGGAAATTTCTAAGTGTACGCCGTCATCACTTTCTACCACCACACCTGCTCCACATCCTTTGCTGTTTGACGAACCGTCAACGTAGATGGTCCAATGCGTTCGAGGGGTAGCCGGGTCTGCCCCAGTCATTTCCACTACAAAATCGGCCAACACTTGCGCTTTGATGGCTCCTCGAGGCTCATATGAAATTTCAAATTCAGACAGCTCGATAGACCACTTTATCATCCTTCCGGCGAGGTCTGGCTTGCTGAGTACTGAACGGAGTGGCAAATCCGTTCTCACCAATACTGGGTGCGCATGGAAATAAGGCCTCAGCCGTCGTGACGCCCACACAACTGCCAGGGCGGCTTTCTCAATCTTCTGATACCTTCCTTCAGCCCCCTGAAACGTTTTACTAGTAAAGTACACCGGTCTCTGCCCTTCAGGGGTTTCTTTCACCAGGGCTACACCTAGAGCTTCGTCAGATATTGCCAAGTATAAGATTAACGTTTCGCCTGGATCAGGCTTAACAAGAATTGGTGGGCTCGAGAGAACGGCTTTGAGCTGCTGGAAGGCTTGCTCTTGTTCCTCTCCCCATTCAAAACTCTTGTGTTTCTTCAACGCCTTATACAAGGGGAGGGACCTGTGCGCCATCTTAGGCATGAAACGGGCTAAAGCGGCCACTTTCCCATTCAATGACTGGACCTCCCTCAAACATTTAGGACTCTGCATGTCCAGGATTGCTTGGCATTTCCCGGGGTTAGCTTCAATGCCTCGTTGAGTCAACATAAATCCCAAGAATTTTCCTGCTGGAACGGCGAAAGTGCACTTTAAAGGATTTAACCTCATGTTGTACTGCCGAAGTCTAGTGAAAACTTGGCGTAGATCTTCAATGTGGTCTCCTCCAGCGGGCGTTTTGGCTATGATATCATCGATATAAACTTCGACCAGCTTGGTATGCATCCCTTCAAAGACTTTGTTAATCATGCGCTGATAGGTAGCGCCTGCGTTCTTTAGTCCAAAAGGCATGACGGTGTAGCAGAAAACACCGCGGTCGTTGATAAAGGCCGTCTTCTCCTGGTCTCCCTCCCACATCGGAATCTGGTTGTACCCCGAATAAGCATCCATGAAACTGAGATATTGGTAACCAGATGAATCATCCACCATGCGATCGATGTTGGGCAGGGGATATGGATCCTTAGGGCAGCAACGGTTAAGATCCACATAATCAGTACACATCCTCCATTTGCCGTTAGCCTTCTGCACCATGACCACATTAGAAAGCCAAGATGAATAGCGTATCTCCCTTATAAAACCTGCCTTCAACAACTCCTCTGTTTGCTCACAAGCCGCCCTCTGCTTCTCCGGTCCCAACCTCCTCTTCTTCTGAGCCACCGGTCTGGTTTCAGGATACACTGCAAGTTTGTGACAACAGAAATCAGGATCCATCCCCGGCATGTCTGCTGCTGTCCATGCGAAAAGGTCTTTGAATTCCTGCAAGAGGGCTAATAAGCGTTGCTCCATAGCTGACTCCAGCTTATCATTGATGTGCGTGACCTTCTCTGGGGAATCTCCCAATATGACATCCCTGGAGCCACCATCAGGTGTGGGCTTAGATGGATTGAGTGGATCAATCTTCAATTCCGCTCTGGGGTCTAGGTCAATAAGACTGACAGATCCTGCCGCTGTTCCTCCGTCGTTCAACTTCCTCTTCTTGTTAAATGCATCTAACTTAACCATGTTGAGGCTCAGATTATAACAATATCGAGCCATCTCCTGATCTCCGCGGAGTGAGGACACACCATTGTCCTTGTCGATAAATTTGATCAGGAGATGAGGGGTGGATACAATTGCTTCCATAGCGTTCAATGTTGGACGGCCTATGATACCGTTGTACGGGGATTCCACATCAATCACCAGAATTCTTGACTTGACTGTTCTTGCACCGGGCTCCCCTTCAAAAGAAATCAAAGTGTCGAGGTATCCCTTAGTAGGTTGCTTGGCTCCGTTAAACGCTGTGAGTTCTTGTGTGTATGGTTGTAAATCTGCATCACTGAAACCCATTCGTTTGAAACAATTATAAAAGATAACATCACAAGAACTTCCCTGATCGACGAGGATCCTCTTGACGTCCTTATTGGCTATGACGGCCACAATCACTACTGCATCATCACCTCCTGGAATTGTTGGGCCAAAGTCATCATCTGTAAACGACACCGTCGGGGCTGTCACCCCGTCCCTGAAAGGGCGATTATTCCTTGGTTTACCCTGGACTGACAGAATCATCCTATGGTGGTTCTTTCGTGCTGTGATTGATGTTCCTCCTCCCGCAAATCCTCCAGCTATCATCTCAATCACTTCTCTTCTGCCATGTCTCTGCTGCTGAGGCATATTACTTTGTTGGGCACCTTCAGCAATCACTACCCCTTTCTGCTTCTCAGCCGCAGTGAACTTCCTTGCTGGGTTGCGCGCATTATCATCTTCATCATCAGGATCTCTATTCCTTTTCTCCATCCTATGAGGCTCATCCATAGATCTCTCCTTAAACAAATACTGCTTCAACTTTCCTTCCCGAATGAGAGTTTCCACCGTATTCTTTAACGCCTTACACTCATCAGTGTTGTGCCCTGTCTGCTCATGGAAAGTGCAGTATTTACGTGGGTTACCACCCCTCTTGGTTGGGGCTGGCTTCCTTATACCAAAGACGTTCAGAGTTGGCCAACCAACTTCCCTCATGATTTGTGAGTGCCTGGTGTTCAACGGAGCATAGTGGTCGAACGATGATACGCGCCTATCTCGTGGATGCTGACGAGCATTCACAAAGTCTTCTCTAAAGGCATGCTTCTCGGGCCTCGCTCTCTCCTTTTCTCTCCGTGGCTGCTGAGCGGGTGCAGTAGGCTTTACTCTTGCTGCAGTTGCCTCTAGATGCATCTCTATGCCCACATATTTGGAAGCTTTCCTTCGAAACTCCTCGAAGGTTGTAGGTGGGCTCTTTGCCAAAGATAGGGCAAAGGCTGAACTTGGCTGAAGAGCTTCCACTACAATATGGAGTTGTATGGCCTCCGTGAGGTTAGGGACCAACGCAGCCTCCTTGTAAAACCTTTTCAGGAACTCCTTAAGAGTCTCAGTTTCTCCCTGTCTTATCTGGGCCAGGGTGTGAGAAGTTCTTGGGATATCCCTGGAGATAACGAAATGGCTTTCGAATGCAGCAGCCATTTCCTCCCAAGAGTCTATAGATCCTGAAGGCAAACTTTTAAACCAGCCGAGAGCTTCTTCCGTCAACGTCCTTGGGAACATTCTGCACATGACATCTTCGTCTGCTCCCAGATACATAGCTTCATAAACATAAGCATCCAAATGCTTAGTGGGGTCGGACTCTCCATTATATTTCCCAATCGACAATGGCTGAGTTGTTTGCAAATGTTTTGGAATGACAATATTCATCAACCTCCTTGAGAAAGGGACATTAAGCTTGTATGTCCCTGGAGTTAACACCGCCTGCTCCCTTCTCCTGATACTAACTCTATCACCAGAGTCCTGCGTTTGCTCCCTCTCTTCATATGTGGGGATCTTCGAATACTGGAGGGTGGTGGATCTATCCCTCGCTGATGCATGGTGAGCATCCTCTGCATGGGATACTACTCTGTCCCCAGCTCCTCCTCTCTCTCGCCTCAGCTCCATCAACTCCTCCTTCAGTTGCCTGATAACCTCATCGCGAGGGTCAGGCGTCTGCACTTGCACCATCCTCCGGGTTTGAGTTGCAGGAGATTCGAAGACGAGTCTCCTCCCAACCTGTTGATGGGTCACATCCTCCACGTGACCTTCCACAAAATCTCTCCCGTCACCTTCCATTGTGCCAACCTAACTTCTGCGAAAATGGGAATAACTCTATCGAG
The DNA here is from genome assembly GCA_037962975.1 of Clitoria ternatea. Taxonomy (NCBI): domain Eukaryota; kingdom Viridiplantae; phylum Streptophyta; class Magnoliopsida; order Fabales; family Fabaceae; genus Clitoria; species Clitoria ternatea. Next base: position 57,011,360 of record CM075671.1, read on the forward strand.
TCCCACTGGGCGTGCCAATGAACTGGTCTGGACCGGGGTCTAGGATCCGGTATGGGACCAGCCACAAGGATGCAGGTGTTTTTAGGGTTTGCACACCGGAACTGTGTATATCCGATGTACTAATCCGGTCTCTCAGTGGGAGAGGCCGGTCTTGTTGTCCTGGAGATCCTTCACACCTACGATTCGCGTTGTAAGAGGGCGAAAGGTGGTGCCACCTGCGAAGATTCTCCGACGCTCAAGTTAGAAGAGTGTATGAACTGAAATAATACTCAAGCGTGATAACAGTAAAATGTGAGATAGAATAACGATACCATGCATGTGTGTTGATATGGCTTCTTATAGTTGAACGTAAGAGAAAAAATGATACGTTGGATGCAGGTGGGTCCCTTATCTCTGATTGCGTGTATATTGTGTCAATCAAGGTGGCTCGACTTTCAGAATGTGTCAGGAGGGTAGGTCAATTATCAGAGTACAATCCTCTAGAGAGAGGAGAGGATAATCACCTTTTCCGCATAATCTGCTGACACGCCCCCTTACTTTCTGAAGCCATTGATGTGACGTATTTTGCTACAAACAGTGTCTTCGTTGATAAGTTATCAAAAGGCTCTTCTCTTGCTATGAGGGATAAGCTAACAATTATATAAACATCCTGTATCAATGAACATAGAACCGTTACAGCGAAAATGAATGATTATGTCATGGAGTGAGGGCGGATGACCAGACAACGGATATCCGGTGTGGTAACGTTGAACCAAGACACCGGTTTTCCTTATATGAGATCAGACTGACGTCACAAGTATGGGGGCCGATATCTAGACCGGATCAGATCTTATGTTTTTTTGCATTAGTTTTTTAGCAACTTATGACAACTACTAATTTATAATTTTTTGCTTTGTAGTATTATTTATGTGATAGCATAATATGATGCTATTTTTGGAATGCCATTGCATCTGGTCTCATGAAACAGGTATTGATCTCTTGCTTAAGACTTCATCTTTTTCTGCATCAGTTTTTCAATAACTTATTACAACTACTAATTTATAATTTTTTGCTTTGTAGTATTACTTACATGATAATATGATATTTTTTTGGAATGTCATTGGGTCTGTTCTATCATGAAACAAGTATTGATTTCTTGGTTAAGACTATTTGTATCATAGTATGAAACTTTTTTAAGAGGTATTGAGTTATATTTTCTGTTTGGCAACTGATTAGAGCAATTAAATTATATTTTTCCTTTTTCTATAGCACTTCTTGCATGGTAATTTGACACTTTTTGGAAGGTCATTGTAGTTGTTGATTCTGGTCGGCCTTAACACTGATAGGTATTAATTTGCTATAAAAGGTTGCATTAGTGTTTCAGTAGTTGCTGATTGGTTTGTGTTTACCATTCTTTTTGATTGAAATGTAAATAAAGTAAACACTAATTATGATTTTGTGTTTCCAGGTTTGTTTTGATGTCTTAAAGAAAAGGGATTAGGAATTTAAGATTATTTGAATGATGTAATATTGATTAATTATGCTTGATACATATTGATTTACTTCTGGACTTTTATTTTGAATAATTATTATATATATTTGTAATGTGCATAAATTAGTTATCTTTTAGATATAGGTGTAATGCAAGGAGATAATATTGCTGTTGAGTATGTTACATTTGCTACTAAAGATGTTTCTTTATGTCTATTATTTTATTGCTACTAAAGATGTTAATTTATGTATGTTATCTTATTGCTACTAAAGATGTTTCTTTATGTCATGTTATTTTTTTTGATGGATATGTTTTTTTATAATTGACAAATAGAAATAAAAATTTAAAAGTATATTCAACAAGTTAAAAGGTTCGAAGAAAAAAGTAAGATAAAAAAGCCTTTGAATACTGCAAAGGCCCAAATTGAAAGATGCCCAAATTAAAGGAGGAAGTATTATACTGAATGGGTTAAAAAAAGGTCTAAATATTGTAAAGGCCCAAATTAAAGGAAATAAAAAAAATGTTAGCCTAAAAATCTGAAAGGCTTAAAAAGACCCAAATCTAAAATTCGCCCAATAGTATTCGAGGCCTGATGACCCACTACCCGAAAAATCTGAAATTGTACCCGGACAAAAATGGGCCATAATTTTATAGGCCCGGATTTTTTTGGGTTGTGTTTTTTTGGCCCGAACTCGATTGGGTCGACCGATGCTAGGGTTACACAAATTCTAGTGAAAAGTTCATTCAAGGTTTTTTTAAAGTAAGATTTAAAGTTACAATTTTTTTTTTTGAGAAAATTTTAAGTTACACCTTTATGGTTGCAAAATGTCACATGAATGTATTACAGTTCCGTTACTGAATCATATTTTATTGAATAGGTGATTAAAACCAAGCATTTAAAAAATAAATGACCTATATCATACTAAAAAATAAGATAAAATGATAAAAGATTAATTTTACAAAAACAATGTGTTGTACCTCTGTTTTTCTTAACTATATTTCTCAAAATAAAGTTTTTGAAAAGAAGATTATTTAATAATTAATATTAATTTTATTCGATAAAAAATTGTCTCTTGTGAATCCTTATTGGGGTTTTTAATATATGTATATTTTTGGTTAACGGATAAAAGGAAATGGAGGCAATAATATAATGACAAACATAATGCTTTTCAATTTTCATAGTCACTCAAACTGACACACCACACAGAGAGGAAGCATAGCAGAGCAAACCGACGAAGCAAGGAGGTTCGGACCCTTCTAAACGGTACAATTTTTTTCCTACTTCTTTAGTATTATTATTGATCTTATTTTAGTACCAGTTTGGATTCCATATATTGCTCGATTCTTTAGTGTGAACGAAAAATTGACATTCTTGGTTTTTGAATTTGTGACTCTGAATGCAAACCCTTTCAATTTTTTCTTTTTTGCATGAATTATAATTTATCTCTGTCATGGTGAGTTCCTTCATTCATTTGTTTGGGTTTATTTTTTCCTCCTCCCTCTCTCTCTCTCTCTCTCTCTCTCTCTCTCTCTCCTTTATTATTATTTGTTTGAGTTGTGGGGATGGAATATAGCAGTGTAATGTTGCACGCACCTTCGTTCCGTGCATAACAATTCACAACGCATAAATCACACCAGGGTTCTCTGCTATCTGCATTGTTTGATTTTTGTTTTGTTTTTTCTCTTTGTTTGTTACTTTGGTGAGTGAAACTGGTTTGATTTTTGTTTTGCTTTTTCTCCGTTGTTTGTTATTTTGGTGAGTGAAACTGGTTAACTGATAAAATGGAAACTGAAACATGCTTTATATTTTAATTGAGTTAACTAATTAAGTGTCTCTTCTGCAAATATAGCTTATGTTTTTTATTAAGGAGTTTATAGTTTTTCAAAAGTTATTTGGTGAATACAAAATAAGAAAAGCTTAGAGATTTTTGAAAAGTTATAAGACCTCGTTTTTTAACAAACTAATTGAGATAGCTCATGGCTTATCAAAAACTATAAGTTTCCATATTAATTGCTTAGTTACTATTTTTACTCATATATATTTTTTGAAAAATGACCGTATTGACTTCTCACATAACAAAATTTAAATTTGTTTTATCAAACAGTTTTATTTCAATATGCTACCTAAAAACTTTTAAGTTATAAACTACCTAAAAATCTATAAGTCACAAGTTATAAGCTCTTTCAGGGTACGTCTACAGTGAGTGACAAAACTCTTATGAGTTTTAAGGAAGCTACATTTGGCACCCCTATAATTTGGTTGTCTCTGATTTTATTATTTTGTGATGTGCAGGTGTCATATTGGAGGAACTTCTTTTTAATTCGTACTTTTTATTCCTTTAATGATTAGATTATACCATGTTTTTCAACCACATATCTTGCAATTTGTGTGAAACTTCATTTCAGAGCCATGCCAGGGAGGGATTGGTTGATGTTTTGTCATTTTACAGTTAATAAGCAATGGGTTTTTGCATGCTTATATATGGGTTTTTGGGCTCTTTTTTAATAACTAAGTGGTATAAGATAGAGGCAATTTCATGCTTTATTTTGTGTTTAAGATTTTTGGTAGATGGATGTTTTCTTATTATTCTGGCGCGAGTTGTTTCTGCAGATAATGACTTAATTTTTTACTTTGGTTAGATTATGACTATGTATTGATTTTAATTTCTTTCTCTTTCCATTTGTGCTTGTTATCCCATGCATGTTGCTTGCTTCCGCTTTTCTTTCTTTGCCATCAACAGCGTCAAAGTTAGAGTACTATGCTTTTAGTTTTACAGCTTGAGTTGGAATCAAATTTTTAAAATGTTGGCTAATTGGGTTTCACGCAGATATTAAGCTTTGCTGAATATGGGTTCTTTTCTTAGCATGGCCAGCAACAAGTCCAATCAAAATGAATGTAACGAAGTCTATCCAAATCAGACCTGCATGAGGCAAAGAAGCTCACCTGCCTCTCTTGAAGAATGTCCTGGACTTATTCCTAATCTCCCTGATGAGTTATCACTTCAGATTATTGCCAGACTTCCTAGAATTTGTTACTACAGTTTAAGGCTGGTGTCTAGGCAGTGGAAGGAAGCTATCATGAGCTCAGAATTATATAAATTAAGAAAAGTACTTGGAATAACTGAAGAATGGTTGTATCTATTGGTTGAGGTTGGAAAAAACAAACTCTTATGGTATGCTCTAGATCCCCATTCTTGTATATGGCAGAGGCTGCCTATTATGCCCAACGATGTTGATGAAGAACCCCAAAAGGGTTCTTCTAGGCCTTGGAAGTGGAATATGGCTGTGGGTCTGCTTGGACAGAAGGATGCATTGGATGAACTGTCTTTTCGTGGTTGTTCCTTTGGAGCTGTTGATGGATGTCTTTATGTTCTAGGTGGATTTTCTAAGGATTCAGCTAAGAGACGTGTCTTGCGGTTTGATCCAATACAAAATGCATGGACAAAGGTGACTTCAATGTCTACTGGTAGGATATATTGTAAGACAGGATGCCTAAATAACAAACTTTATGTTGTTGGAGGTTTTGGTATAGGTCCAGCTGGATGGGATCCTCATCAGTCTGCTGAAGTTTTTGACCTGTGTACCAATACATGGTCCCATATACCTAGTATGCCATTCTCGAGAGCTGGACTCCTATCCAAAGAAGTTTTCAATCCATCCACGCTCCGTATTGAGATGTTAAAGCCTTTTGCCACAGGGTTAGCCTCATACAGGGGAAAGTTACATGTTACCCAAACTTTGCATCCATGCCCCTCTTCCATTGATGTTGGACAAATATATGACCCTGAAACAAATTCATGGATGGAAATGCCAACTGGAATGGGTGAGGGTTGGCCCACACCGCAGTCAGGTACAAAATGGAGTGTTGTAGTGAATGGTGAATTATATGCTTTTGTTGATTCCATGTATGGTGGAAAAATCAAGGTATATGATCAAGGAGAAGATGCATGGAAAGTTGCTATTGGAAAAGTCCCTGCATATCATTTTACTGATTCATCATGTCGACCATATCTACTTACTGGTTTACATGGGAAGCTTCATTTCATCAAATACGATGGCAGTCATGATGTTACTGTTCTGCAGGCCGATCCCTGCAGTTATTTGGATTCTTCACTACCAACCTCTCCCCTGTCACATGAGTCTACGCATGGATTAATTCTGGATTCGGTTACTGAAACAGATGCGGTTGTATGGAAGGTAGTAGCAAGTAGGAGATTTGGGCAGGTTGAACTGATAAATTGTCAAGTTATTGATATCTAGATTCATACCAAGCAACCAACCTTACAGCCAAGATGTCAGTTCATTGGAAGTTATGCAGCAAGTCTTTATTCTGACCTAGGTGCATACGATGAAGAATGCTATAATATTTAGTTTGTATTTTGTTAACAACAATTCTTACAGACAAGATGTTAGGTTATAGGAAGTTATGTAGTAAGTCTATATTCTGACCTAGGTGCATATAACGGAGAATTCTATTATAATATTTAGTTGTATTTCGTTGATGTTTTTATCTCTGGTTAGTATGATATAAATTGCCAGGTTTAATAATATGCCATGCTTGCTATTAGAGATAATAATAGTTAGTAATTGGTCACTTGAACTCATCAGCTATATAAAACTTCACTTGTATTGTGTAAACATATTTATTATTCTTGAGTTTAATACATTTTACATTTCCTCTAAATTCTCAATTATATTTACACTTCCTCTCCATGTCATGTTTCATAACATGGTATCAGAGTCATAGTATTCACCTTGAAGAAATCCTCTGCTGCATTTTGGTTCTTGTTCCTTTTTCTTTTGCTCCAGCATCTTCAATTTTTTTTTTTTCTTGCAGTCTTTTCTTCTTCCGTTTCCTGTTTTGGTTTTTCTTTATTTTGGTTCTATTTCTCTGATTCTGTTCACACCATCAACGCACGTCAATTTTGTAGTTATGTATTTGAAACCGTTGTTGTGCTCTCACAAAGTTGTTGTGCACCATTGTCATTATTACCCTTGACTTCAAATTTAGATCTTGTTTCTAAATCTATTCTTCTCACTGTTGGCATGGGAAAGTGTGTTTTTAGACTTTTTGTTGCCCTACTCTGTTCCATGATCTTTGCCACTTCATTTTGAAGATTAATATTTCTGTCAACGTTGCTAGCAGATCTCATGGATTCTTCGATTAGAGAATTTGGTGATTCCTAATTGGCGAGAATTTTAACATTTTTTCTGTATGAACATGAAGTGTTTGGTGAAATTCCTGTGATGCCTCTTATAGCAGTTCTTTTTTTGGTGATGTTTTTTTATGGAAAATATATATGGATCTACGAGAGATTTATACATAAATGGAGTTTATGTTTGGAAGCGTTCAATTTGAGTGTGCATTTCATTTACTCAAGTCCATCGGTTCAGATGATGATTATTGCTTCTCTCTCTCTTTGCGTCTATTTCTCTTGCACACCAACTATTTGGTGCTTTGCCTCTTTTATTGTTACACCTTGCTGATTTACTAGTCATGGTTCTCATTTGCACTACTAAAGGAGACAGTTTTGACACATTTGGCCTTTTAGTTTGCAGTTTGTACGCCAAATGTTCGATGATATGTTTCTGTGTTATTTGTTTTTGGTTCAGTCTTATATGGCTTGATTTTCTCAACTTCTGCCTTGTTGTTTAGGTGGTTAAGCATTTGATCTTTGATTGTTGTTGCCTCAACATTGATGATTGTTGACTCCTGCCTTGTTAAGTGGTTATGCATGCTGGCGTCTCATAAATAGTTAAATCTTAAGGAACGATCTTTGTTTAATGATTTAGCTTTGTTGGTTCTTCTCCCGCTTCTGTTTTTGGTGGGTAAGTCTTACTATTTTGAGCTTTTGCTTTGGGTGGTTAAACATTGGTACTCTCTTCCACTTCTATTATTGTGATGGTTAAGCTTTTATTTTCGATCTTGCTTATGTTAAATGGCTCCCTTACTTGATGGTTAAGCCTTGCCTTTCTTGGCTTTGTTGATTGTTGCTTCTGCATATAAGGTGGTTAAGCGTCTAGATTCTGTTTTGAGTGGTTAAGTATGACATTCATTTTGCCACTGTACTCAACATCTCATTGTATTTTGTTTAATTTCATTTTTTTTGTGAATGTTTAATTTCATTTGAGTTTACAATGTTCATACCAAGCTTGAAGTGTGAGCACTTCCTGCTTGCGAGGCGAGATTAGAGATAATAATAGTTAATAGTTAGTCACTTAAACTTATTACCTATATAAAGTCTCACTTATATTGTATAAACACACTTATCATTCTTTAGTTTAATACATTTTACATTTCTAGAAGATAAATGAGGAAAGATTGAGAAATATTTTCTATATTGAACCAAGAAGAATTACAAAACTTTATATACAGCAAAAGATAAGATCAAAATAGTATAGAAAAATAACAAATTATACACCTCAGCATGTTTCTAGAACCTAACAGCTATTTACAACTTGATGACCAAGTATCTTTTCTGTTGCTGCATAATTTGATGAATGAGCCAAATTGGGCTTATTGTGTGATCGCCCCCACAAGCTGGAGGTAGGAAAATGTCAGTTAGCTCCAGCTTGGAAAGACTGGCAAAAAATAGGCGAGGGGGAAGAGCTTTTGTTGTGAAGATGTCAGCTAGTTGATTAGCAGAAGAAACAGGGAGTAATCTCATTAAACCAGCTTGTGATTTTTCTCGAACAAGGTGACAATCAATTTCAAGGTGCTTGGTTCGCTCATGAAAAACAGGATTTGCAGCGATATAGAGAGCACTTTGATTATCACAGTATAAAACAAACTGCTTGGAACAAGAAATCCTAAGATCATTGAGTAAGTAAGTAATCCATTGTAACTCAAGAGTGGCCAAACCAAGAGCTCGATATTCAGCCTCAGATGATGATTGAGACACAGTTTCTTGTTTCTTGGTTTTCCAGGACACCAAAGAACTACCAATAAAAAAACAGTATCCTGTTATTGACCTTTGAGTATCTACGCAAGTTGCCCAATCAACGTCACTAAAGCCAAGAAGTTAGATATCAGAATCTCTTTGAAATAATAGTCCATTTCCAGGACAACTCTTGAGGCATCGAAGAACTTTGGTTGCTACCCAGAAATGAACTTGAGTTGGATTTGACATAAACTGACTCAATTGTTGTGTGGCAAACATAATGTCAGGACGAGTACTTGTGAGATACAATAAGCGGCCGACCAGTCTCCGATAGGATAAGGCATCAGTGAGGGGTTCATTAGCATCTTGGTGCATCCGAAGAGAGCTGTCCATAGGTGTTAAGGACGGCTTTGATCCCAACATCCCAGAGACCTTAAGAAGATCAAGGCAATATTTACGTTGACATAAAGAAATCCCTGCATCTGAATGAGCAACTTCCAATCCCAAAAAATACTTCAAGACACCAAGATCCTTTATGTGAAAATTAGAATGAAGAATTGTCTTGATATTTGAGATTTCTTGAATAGAGTTACCAGCCAATACAATATCATCAACATATATAATCAAAGCAGTGAAACTAGACTTATGAGACTTAATAAACAAGCTATAATCAGCATGGGCTTGCTGATATCCACATGATAAGAGTAAGACAAATAATTTTTCATACCATTTACGGCTGGCCTGCTTCAAGCCATACAAGGATTTCTGTAATTTGCAGAACTAAGATGAAGGATCACCATTGACACCTGGTGGTATGACCATGTAAACATCCTCTGAAAGGTCCCCGTGTAGAAAAGCATTGCTCACATCTTGATGAAGGTGCCAACAATTAATAGAGGCCAACACAAGTACCACCTTAATAGTGGTCATCTTCACAACTGGAGAGAAAGTCTCAAAGTAGTCAACGCCTTCAATTTGCGCAAAACCCTTTGCAACAAGCCGTGCTTTGTCACGTTCCACACTGCCATCGGCTAGTCTTTTGATCTTGTATACCCATTTGCAACCAATGGGCTTGACTTAGGAAGGAATATCCACAATTTTCCAGGTCTTATTTAACACCAATGCCTCTATCTCAGCAGCCATAGCTTGATGCCAACAATGATGTTTGATAGCTTCCTGATAGCTAGTTGGTTCAGGTTCCGAAGACAAAGACATGAGGTAGTGATGATAAGAAGGAGAAAAACGAGAATAGCTTAAGACACTTTGAAGAGGATGCAAACACTTTGAAGATGATTGGTTTGGACAAACATTACAAGCATAATCTTTAAGGTAGCTTGGGTAACTGGTTGGACGGGTTAAGTGATGCAAAGGAGGGTGATTGATGGTAGCTGTGGGTTGCTGTGAAGGCTGAACTTTAGGTGAGGTTGGGGAAATTTGGCTTTCATTATCATCATTCAAGAAAGAGGAAGAGCCATTAGGTTGTGATGGAGAAGAATTGCTATCTGTGTGAGGCTGAGAGGATTGAGATGAATGGGTGTTTTCTGTGGTCTGTGTAATTGGAATTGGGCTTGGGCTTTCCATGTGGAATGGGATGGTTTGACTTAGCCAATTGACTTGGTTAATGGGCTGATGCAAAAGCTTGTTAGTATTAAAAAAAGGAATAATGTTTTCATGAAAAACAACATTTCGAGAGACAAAAATTTCTTTAGTATCCAAATCTAAAATGACATATCCTTTTGTTCCATTTTGAAACCCAAAAAATACTCCACGCCTAGCACGGGTATCAAATTTGTGACAAGGAAGATTTCTAGAAGCATAACACAAACACCCAAAAATTTTAAGCATTGTGAAATCAGGAACATGATTGTATAACAGTTCATAAGGGGTTTTATTGTTGTTGAGGGCAGAAGGAACACGATTGATTAAATGCACAGCATGTTTTATGGCATAAGACCAAAAATGACTAGGAATGTGAGACTGAAACATGAGAGCTCTTGCCACATTTAGAATATGTTGGTTCTTTCTTTCAACACAACCATTTTCTTGAGGAGTAAAGACATAACTCCTTTGATGTATGATCCCTTTTGAAGAATAAAATTTATTTAAGAGAAATTCAGGACTATTATCAGATCGAAGACACTTGTTTCAAATTGATTTTCAACTAAATTGATGAAATTTTTTGCATTTAATTGGACCTCTGCTTTTGTTTTCAACAAGACAACCCAAGTATAACGACTATAATAATCAAGAATGGTTAAAAAATATTTATGACCATGAACAAAAGTTTTAGAGAAAGGACCCCAAATATCCATGTGTATTAATTCAAAAATCTTAGAAGCTCTGTTAGTGCTAAGAGAGTAAGGCAATTTTCGTTGTTTGGATAAATGACAAATATCACATGTTTCATTAATATGTTTGGAAATAAAAGGAAACTGTTGGTGTAGAATATTGAGACGATTTCCAGATAAATGTCCTAGTCTAAAATGCCAAAGGTTGGAATTTGTAATGGGTGTGGTGAAATGGGTGTTGACAGAGGAGGTGTTGGATGATGAAAAGTTGGCTTCTCTTTTGATGATGAGATGATATAGCCCTTGTCTTAATTTAGCCAAACCAATCATCTTCAAGGAATTCGCTTCCTGTATTTGACAAAAGACACCAGAAAAATTAAAGGTATGTTGGAGACATGATATTCATTTAGGAATTGACAAAAGATTAAAATGAAAATTAGGAACATAAAGCACATCATGAATGACAAAATTAGGAGAAAAATAGACAGTACCAGAATAATGAGAAGTGACATGTGAACCATTAGGTAAATTAATTTGAATGGGTTTAATTTTATGATAAATTTGAAAACAATTTAAAGATAAAGCAATGTGGTCAGTAGCTCCTGAATCAATTATCCAAGGCTTGATGCTTGAAATTTCATGAGTCAGTGTATGCACATTACTAGAATATGGAACAAAATTGCAAAAAATAAAATGACTACCAGGCTTGGAGTTAGAAAAGGAGATTTGGTCATTTTGGGATATCTGGGACAGATTTATGTGACTAGGCTGTGTAGCATTTTCGGAGCCCAAACTAGCAGAAACAGGAGGTGTGTTAAGAAGCTCTAGTAGCATCTGATATTGGGCTGGTGTGAAATCAAGACCCAGTCCAGAGGGGAAAATTCCTTGTTTACCTTCTTCGGACGCCGCACTTTGAGTAGTGGTGTTGTTGACGATTGAGGGAGTTGCTCGGGAGGTGCGATCATGGAAGCGTGGTCGTCCTGGATAGCAAGGATCACCAGGAGGATACCCATGCTTACTGTAGCAAGTGTCTATGGTGTGTCCAGTTAAACCATAGTAGGCACACTTCTTGAAGGACCCTCTTCCTACACCAGAACCACCAATGGGATAACCATTGTCGCGCCCTTTGTTGAAAGAAACAACATTAGCAAACAAATTGGAGTCGATGAGACTAGAAACAGTCATGGGTTGCTACCTTTCATGCTGAATCACTAAGGAGAAAACCCGATTGACAGAAGGCAAGGGGTCCATGAGTAATACTTGAGAACGAACAACAGCAAATCGTTCATCGAGACCTTTGAGGAATCTAATAATGAAGTCTTACTGGTGGTATGTTTTGGCAAGACAAGTGCAGGTGACAAAAGGGCAAAAGTTATCAAGTTCCTCCCAAATGGTTTTGAGAACGGTGAAGTAATCAGTGACGGTGAGTGTGCCTTGTTTGAAGTTGTAGATCTCTTGCTGGAGCTCTGCAATCTGCAAAATATCACCTTGGGAAAAGCGTTCCTTCAGGTCAGTCCAAATATCAATTGCTCTATCAAAATAAATCACACTTTAAGCTATTGAGGGGGACAAGGAGTTGAGGAGCCAAGACATAATGAGAGTGTTGCAAGGCTCCCAAGAAGAAAAAAGGGATCATCAATAGCAGGTATAGGAATAGATCCTGTGAGAAAACCCATTTTGTTTTTTGAGATGAGAGCCATCCGAAAAGAACGAGACTAAGAGTGGTAGTTGTTACCAGCTAGAGAAGGGGAATCAACAACAGAGGAAGGACTCTTACTTAGGTGAATATGGTAAGGACTAGAGGGATCCTGAGAGACAGAGACAGTGACAACAAGATTTATATTATCATGTCCTGAGGAATTGGTAGAAGCAGTGTCAGACATGGTTAAAAGGAAGGTATCAGTAGAGCTCCAGGATGAAGCTTTGATACCAAAAAATAGAGCAGAGATAAAAGAGGAAAGATTGAGAAATATTTTCTATATTGAACCAAGAAGAATTACAAAACTTTATATACAGCAAAAGATAAGATCAAAATAGTACAGAAAAATAACAAACTATACACCTCAGCATGTTTCTAGAACCTAACAGCTATTTACAACTTGATGACCAAGTATCTTTTCTGTTGCTACATAATTTGATGAATAAGCCAAATTGGGCTTATTGTGTGATACCCATTATATTTACATTTCCTTATAACACTTGCTGCTAATTAAATATATCATTGACAGAATAATATCAAACCATTCATTCTGTACTGGAATTAATATTTTTCTAGTGTAAGTAAAAGGTAATATTTGTAGAAATTTAACCTGCTCTCATGCAAGTTGGTAAACAATATCTTAGGATAACTTCTAAATGCTTCAAACTGTGCACATAATTGACATAAGTTTTGCTGTTGTCTCTTATTAATTTTGAGCTAATTAGGCATTTTTATCGGGATTTATGGCATGATAACCATGTTATGCTAGGTAGATGTACCCAACTTAAGATTTCTATTAAAAAATATGTTTAATAATTGGAAAAATTTTATTAAGGGATTTGTTATTATATTATAAATGAAGTAAGAACACTTCTTTCTCTGCAGTCCATGGTTATTTTAGGAATGGTCGTGACACATTCACACTTAAACAATGTTTTTGCTGTCCCCAACTTATGTACCTTCTGACCATTACTTAGTAAAACCATACATTATTCATTCTTTAGGTCAGCAAATTTGTTAATGAAAAATATAAAAGAGTCTCACATTAAACATAATAGAAAGATGTAAAGAGTATATAAGTCTTAGGAACACTTTTCATAATAATTAAGTGTCTCATCTAACATAATTTACCTTAACTCGGATCTAGTTTGGGAACACTTTATTATTGCTAGGAACGGGAATAGGCCAGACCAGACGGGCTTTGCAAGGCCTGAGCCTGACCTATTACCTAACATAGGCCAATAAATAGGCTGACAAGCTTGATTGAAATAGGCTAATATAGACTTATCCTTGACAAACTTCTTTTAAATAGGTCGACAGGCCTATATGTTGTAAATAGGCCAATAGGCCATCTTTTACTATTATAGTAATTTAAAATTAATAAATAAAATATTAAAATTATAAAATATAAATATATTTTATTTTATTACATATTATATTTTAATATAATGTGATTTATAAGTCTGATTTTATTTTATAAAACTAATATATATAAACTAAGTATATAAATTTTATATAAGGATGTATAAATAGGCTAGCCCGAGAGGCCTAAAAGGCTTTTTTAAAAGTCTAAACCTGACCTTTTAAATTAAAAAAACTTTTTAAAAAGTTTGAACACGACCTTTTTATTAAATAGACCAGGCCAGACAAGGCCATAGGCCCCTATCGGTCGATCTGACCTATTTTCATCCCTAATTATTGTAGTGGTCAACTCCTTGCATACTAAACATGTTTTTCCCTTAACACCTTCAACCTCCATATACCTAAAAGTGTAAAGTTAAAGATAAATAAATTTTAACCCCTAACCTTTCCTTATCCTTTGGTTTACATACATTTTCCCACTCATCCACACTAAGTTATTTGGACCATATCCATTCCTAACAAAAAGTTTCTTTTGTGTTTTAACAATCACGTTAACAACAAAATCTTAAAGCTAAACAAAAAAATAAAGGTAAATATGAGAGATCTCATTGGTTCAACAAAAATTTGAGTGTCTCAAACAGTGTGAAGAATCAGTAGTAACCATTAGATTTTTCTATTTTCACAACTCCATTTCCTCAACTAGTTACCAAATGGGAACTTAAGCTTTCAATGGAAGGTAGTTTTAATATGTGAGAATAGGCTAGTATAATCTAAGCTTTTTTATGAAGAAGAATTAAAGTAAGAAAAGACAAACTTATATTAAACTAGTCTTTACTAAAATTATATAGACCAACCTTTTTAAATTGTTATACAAACTTTTCAATGGATATTAGAAATAAACATACTCTTATTCAATAAAACTACTTTATATAGAGTCTATTAATAAAGTTTGTAGCACCCTTGGTTAACTAGGACAGATTCCCTCACCGGAAGCTCCTACTTAACTAAGGAGCTATTACTATTTAAGAAAAAATAGAAAGTTCTTTTTTGTTTGGTGATTATCAAATCATAAGTCAAATAACATAACGTAACATGATTCAATTCTCCAAGGCTAAAGCATACTCAAAAGAAATAGAGCACGCAGACTCCCAACAGAACAACATTACACCGCGGTTATCAAAACACAATAAGTCTAAACATCGTTTGTAACATCCCAAATTTTAAAATAGAAGAATTGACTAAAGAAATAAATATTGAATGATTGAATGCGAATTATTTAAGGTCCCAAGATATTGGAAATAATTAAATTAAGATTTTCAGGGACTGTTAGTAATTTATTTGGACCGAATAAGCAGAAAACTGGCCCGATTAAAATATGAGTGACGGACCAAGTATCTCTGATTGAGATGCCGTTGGTCAGGGCTGTAGATAATATTATTGGGAATCCGAATATGTATTCAAAATAATTTTTAGAATGAGTATTGAGCCTGAGCAGAGATCCTGTTTATTGTAAAACAGAGAAATTTAAGTGATAGGTGTAAAACTTAAATGAAAACCTCACCATTTCACTCTTATTTTCTCATGGCCTCTCTCGCTTGGCAAAGACACACTTCACTCTTCTTTCCCTTCTAAACTCCCTCATTCATCTTCATCTTCTTCTTCTCCAAAGAAAAACCTAGACTAAGTAGTGCCCTTTCTCTCTCAATTTTCGTTTTCTTCATTGGGCAAGGAGGAGACTATGGAAGCTTGAAGCCCCTCCCATTCTTCTCCATTTTCATCATCTTCTTCCTCTCCCTTGGCTCCCAATTTTGTTTCTTGATTGAGGTAAGATCTCCCTCATTTTATTGGTGTTTGAACCCTAGAATATGAATTATTAAGGCTTAGGAGAGTATTAAGTGTATATGGGTTGTTGGGAGAAGCCTTAAATATGAAAACCCTAAGGTGGAGTGATGTGAATGTGAGTTCTTATGAGCATTGGAGAGGGTACACAAAAATATGGATGGGAAGATGATGAACCATATGCATTTGTGATGTTTATTGGGTTTTTAATAAAACCCTAACCTATGAATTTGGGGGAAATATGTAATGTAGAAGGCGTTAGAATTTATTGATGAAAGAAGTGTTATTAATGATGAGGTATTAGCATTAAATGATAATGAGAATGTTATTTATGATAAGGTATTGCCATAAATGATGATTTGTGATGGTGGTTGGAAACCTTAATGAAAAACCCACTTAAAAAGAGTTGGGTGTGAAATTGGTATATGTGGTAACTTAACTATTTAGGTTGTTGCCTTTGGTAATAATGAATTTTGATCAAAGGGAAGGAATTCCCAAAGCCTAATTAGGAAAATGAATAAAACTTGTAAATAATTACTACATGATGAGAATCATGTGTGTATATACATATATATTGAGAATGATGATTGGATTAATGATTGATGTGGTCCTATAATTAATTGATGTAGGACTTGATAACACTTTTGAGGCGGGAACATCAAACTTGGAAGTCTACTTCTCTTGAAGTAAGAGAGAGGTGTATTTTCTAAATGCATGAAACCTTGTATATTGATAATGTATGTATTGATGCCATGTTGCATGTTGCTCCTTGGATGGATGTAGTGCTTTATGTGTGTGATATGAAATAGAGATTGAATCTTGCGATGGTTGATTGTGAAATGGTATATATATATATATTTGATTATGTGGGATTAATATCGTGATTGAGTATGAGTGGTACCCAAGATGAGAGGGTGAGAAAATCCTTATGAGGTTAAGGCATGCATGAGCATTGTTGCATACATAGCATGCTATGTATAAAATGATAGTTGAAAATTGGCTGCGATCACTTGAGATTTGAGATATAAAGGGCTTGCGAGTTCCTGTGATATTGAGCCGGTGGTTGCGATCACCTGATGTTTGAAATGAAAGGCCTTGCGGGACCATTGAGATTGAATGCCCATGGTTGTGATCAGGAGACGGGAGTACCCCTTGTTAGGCGGGAAACCATTATGAATTGTTGAACATGGTTGCGATCACGAGAAAGCACCTTGCGAGGCTTCTAGAGGGAGTACCCCTTGCGAGGCGAGAAACCAATGAGAATGAATGAATGATTACAGTGGTTACGATCACCTAACGAAATGAAATCGGATCCGTGCATATGCATCTTTAAACACCAGCATGTGCATTAGCCATAGAAGCATGGCATTGAATGATATCCCAATGAGCAAGTTATGTAAAGTGTATGTGGAATCCTCTTGATCACTAACTATATTTGTGTTATTGGTTTGGTGTGGCTCGATGGATCTTTATGGATATGAGTGTTCTATGAATTGGGTGATTTGATTGTCATTTGAACTCCTTTTTGGGAGGAGATGTTTAATTTGCATTCATATGTATATTATCACAAATTGTTGGATGTTTCATCATTGAGAAAATATACTCACTCTCCATGTGGTCTATCTTTTTAGCTCTTGTGTTGTAGGGCTTGACTATGGAGCTCATGTGTAGACAAATTGTGTGAAGGAAGTCATTTTGGGGTAAAGATACCTTGGCCGACAATGTTTTGATCGTAGGGTTTATTTATATTCTTTTGCAATGTATAAACATGATGGATACCTCGTATAGCCATGGATTAATTTGAGTAGCTTGTAAGGGTGATGAATAGATGATGGTGATTTATGAAACATGACATTGTTAAGTTTTCCATTGATGGGTTATGCATGATGATTGAGTTAAACTATGTGTGGAACGATCAGTTAGATGTTTGAGCTTGAATATGTTGAAATTCAAGTGATTTTCATGCATAATTAGGGAACTAAATGGGTTAAAATGAGTTTTAAGGACTATGGATTGTAGGTGATGATTCCAATAGCTCAAATGTATGATTTGTGACCTGTGTAAATTGGAATGGGTTGATTATACCAATAATGGACCCCTAAGTTGCCTCAAAATGCCTTTAAATGGGTTAAACGCATTTATGTGTATATCTCCATTTTTTTTAGGAATTTTCAAGAGTGGTTGATGGCCACACGTCACAAACGATGTATTATAACTTATGTTAAAGTTTGGTAGCATTCCGATATCGTTTGCATGTATTTTGATAGTTGAGAAGTTCACCTTCTAGGGGAAATCTGCATAATTTCTACAACCTGATAAGGTGTAATCGATTAGCTCCCCAGCCTAATCGATTACGAGGTCTCTGTTTTGAAGGGAATCGATTGGCTTAATCGATTATAGTCTCATAATCGATTACATTCAAAATTGTAATCGATTATGAGCTAAACAGAATCAAGGTAATCGATTACACTCAATGTTGTAATCGATTATGCACCAAACAGAATCCTTGTAGTCGATTAGAATGGCTCCTGTAATCGATTAGGTGAAATACCTGATACGTTACATGAATTCCAGGAGCATTATGATTGATTACCTCCTGCGCTGTAATCGATTGGCTTAATCGATTATCCCAGGACTTAATCGATTATACCTGTTCAGATTTTGGAATCCTAATTCCTTGGGCATTCATCTTGCACCCCTTGTTTCCTTAAGCTTAAATTATAATTAAATGGCCACTCTTGAACCCTTTTGATCCTACCTTCTCATATCTCCATATATGGGATAGGTTTTTCATAGATCCGGGGTATTGACTAAAGCTTTCCTTCGCACTCCCTTACTGAAATAATTTCTTTAAAATCGTGAAAAATTTACCCCCCATTTTTCGGGCGTTACATCGTTGCCTATGATGATCCTGAAGTCATAAGAGAAATCCTAAATCCTTACACACGCAGCTCGACACCCACTATTGTAAGTACTCAAGATCCTATCCATGTTCCCTCTATCCTTCAGTTGATATACACATAAAAGAAAACAAGCACACAACACTAGAGGGTGAGTGAAAACTTTCAACCCACAAGATTCCCATGCAAGGGCAAGCCATAATCAACACATATATTTACACCAAGTATTAAGAAAGACATAACATGTTATTTTCAGGGATTTACATAAAGGAAATCAGAGAACACACACACACACACACACACACACACATACACACACACACACACACACATATATATATATATATATATATATATCATACTCATTGTGATCACACATCACACAAAACTGGCACTCCAGTCTCAGAAACACTCACCTTTAGTCGAAGTATACTAGGTTTGCTAGAGATGTCTGGTATCAGGCATGACTCTGAACCATTGCATGCCCGCCCCAGTAGTACTCCCAAGATTCACCTTAAGAATCAAGACGTTGGTGTTCTCCAATGTACCCATCACAGTGGCTCTAGATCCAACTCAACTCATCATCAACATCAGATTATATATACAATATGCCTCTACTTTATTTAATTCTCTTATCCTTTTAATACACGAGTGCTAGGCCGAACCTTTACGCTCGATAACCTTATCCTTAATGCAACAAAAGCAAAGCTCATACCTTCACCATGATCTTAAAACTTTATCTTATATGTTAGGTCTTAGGTACTACCTAATGAATTATCCCTAGGAGTACTGAGATTGGGGCCTAAGTCTGAAATAAATTATTTTTAAGAAGATTTTCAAAAAGTTGAGTTATTTAAACACATCCAAATTCTTTGGGCATCAGAAAAATATAGAAATGTGATTATTTTACCAATTCCATGGAAATGTCATTTTGAAATAGAAATCAATTCTAAACCTCATTTCCTTCGATATTAATTTCTTGTAAGTCAAGATAACTTATAAAAATCTTACTTTTCTTTGGAAAACTTGTACCTCAAAAATCTCAATTATTCTTTTGGGCCATTAGACAATTTCATCCCGTCATATCAGATTACCAGAAACTTAATTATTTTGGCCTAGAAAATCCTTAAAACTTATTTCTTAATCCTTATTTCTATCATAAAAAAATATCAGTTGACTTAAAAATAATTTTTCTTGTTCAAGAAAATAAGGTAAAAACATATAAAATCGTCTATTTCTTTCTAGTTCTTCAGAAAACTTTATTTTCCTCGTTTTTCTTCTAGAAAATTCCAAATTGAGTGATTCCAAAGCCAAAAGTGTTTAACATTTTAACTACTTCAATAATAAAGTAAAATTATGCTTCCATTCTAACCATAAAACAGATTTCCATGAAATCTCTTATTTCATCAAATTTTCTTCGTTTTAGCATACGTAAACTTGCCTTTAAGGACAAGTATCGCGTAGGGTCGCTTTCAACCAATTTTTATCCATTTAGGCAGTACCAATGTACTTAAATTTCATGCCAAATAGAATATAACCTTAACCAAAATAGTTTGCCTAAATTTTCCCTTTTAAACCTCATAAACACGTTTTTCATGTAATTTCGATTGATGTTCACGCCTACACTCGAGGTTCCACTTTATCCTTTTCAAACAACACCTAACACAAAATTTTTCTCATCAATTCTAGTCATTTACATGTCCAAACAATAGTTATAAATTATTTCATAAAATGGACAAGCTTACCAATTCACAAGATGCAATTTTTACCAATTTCTTCATGCAACAACTATTATCATAAAAATTAAAATTTCAACTATGCCACTTCATAATTTTTCAGAATTTACTTGGCCAATAACTAACAAACAGTCACAGTTGTTAACTCATAAAAATTGCCAAAACTTTAATTTCACACATGCAACACACTCATAGTCATAAGCCAATATATATTTTTCATGCAAACCAAATAAACAATAATCATACAAAGTATCAAGAAACTAGATGACATTCGGCCAACACCTAACACCTATATTTATCATTTTTTAAAATCTTATTTGATGCTAAAAATTGAAATCAAGAATAAGACAGCATGTACAGAGCCATAGCCTTAAGAGACTTCTAAAAACCAAAGCTTTAGCAAAGAATAACAACATGCAAGATACTTATTTTAGGGGGTACCATTCAGCCAACTCCACAACCTCTTAATCCATCATTCAAAATTTAATTTTTCATGCTAAAAACCATAATCAAGGGAAAGGCAAGTCATGCACACAACCACGGTCCTAAAAAGCTTTCAAAGGTCACATTTTTCATGAAAACATCAACATGCATGGTACCACAAAAGAATATCATTCAGCCAACACTATAGTCCACACCAATACCAATTAAAAACTCCATTTTTAAGGCTTAATATTTAGTTCAAGACCAAAGGAAATGCATGTCATACATTCGACCAAGGGAGTTCCAAAACAGAAAATTATTCAAACAAGTTTTTAGCCATGCAATCCTTAGAAAACTTTGTTTTCAGAACTCCACCATGGTAAGAGTCTTAGGGTGGCTCTTACCTAACCTTTGCATGCAACGTCAATGAGTTTAATATAAGAGAACTCCCCGTACCTTGATAATGCTCTCAGCCAAGAGAAGAAATGGTGTGCTCCAAGCTTTTGTGCTTTTCTTGCTCATGGTCTAACCACACTAAGAGGAAGAACATAATGCTTATTTGGTGTTTAGAGAGATGGAAACAATATGAGGATGGGAAGAGGTGGTGTCGTTAAGAGAAAAAAGCAAGAGTCATGGTGATGTTTTGTTAAAAATACAAGAGAACTAGAGAGAAAGATGGGAACAATGTCTCAGCTAAGAAAAGGAATGAAGGTAGAGTGAAATGGGTTGGTCTCCAAGCTTCTCTGGGCTGAAGAATGAGTGGCATAGGCAGTCTATGAGGACTGGACAAGTGGCACACATGGCAAGGGGCTGATTGGTTACAATTGTAAGTGGATAGCCAGGGTGGCACGGTGGAAGGGCAGTACCTTAGGCTACAAGTCTTGAAGGGTTACGGTGGGAATTTAGGAAAATATTCCACATTAAAGTTTTAGATCTTTGTTTTCTATTTAAAATTAGCTAAAGCACAAAATTTTTCAGTATCGTGAGCGGGAGATATACTCTAAATAGTGAACATTGTTTCAGGTGGTGACGAATTCTGGATCAGTGTTTTAGAAAAATTACTGGGGAAAATAGGCTAGGAGATAGCTTTTGGGCTCTCCATCAAAGTTGTAGATATATGTGTCTATAAATTTTTGAAAAAAAGAATAATTCAATTTTGAGATTGTACGAAAAAGAAATGCCAAAAATACTGAAAGAGGGTCAAGTTGAATTACAGAACTCATGAATCAGTGTATTGTTTTGAAAATTGGGATCAAAGGAGTGATAACTGGGTTTTTTAATTCAACATAAGAGTTATAGAAAATTTTGATATGAAAAATTGGATACAAGAATCATTCAATTCCAATAACTGTGGAGATAGATAGATAAAAAATACTAAGGAGTACACAGAAGCAATACTAGTTATCGGGCTTTGACTCTTAAAATTAAATTTAGGGATCAAAACATTAGGAATCATACATCGGGTCCTTCACGGGAAATGTTGTAGGTTTCAATACATACAATTTAGGACAAGAATGACTCAGATTGGATGCATGTGGTATTTGGTCAGCAAGAATTGGTGAAGCACACTCACATACAAGGTTATAGGTAGATATGGAATTTATTCTTGTTTCTCTACAGACACAATCCTTATACTCAAAATTCACTAAGATCACTACCAATCCTCATTCCATCACTAACTCAGGGTAAAAGCAACCTCTGGGTTTGTGCTAAACTTATCACAACACACTCTAACCAGTAACACAACTTACTACATCAGTTATAATATATTATAATATTTTCTTTTACACCTAACTATTTTAACAGACAAGCTTCCAATCCACACACACACACACACACACACATATATATATATATCATGCAAAATAAATTCGGTCAAGGACCAAATACATATATCATAAACCACACATACAATTATCCATCCTTTGGTCCTTAGACCAATCACAAACAAACGAGGGGTGTTACACTCTCTCCTCCTTTTTGGGAATTTTGTCCCGAAATTCTACCTAGCATCAAAAACAAACAATGAGGATAAAGCATTTGCATCTTTTCCTCAAGATTCCAAGTAGCATCCTTCATTTGTTGGACTCCACACTACCTTTCCTCTGAGCTGCTTCAGATGTTTGTCTACAATCTTTACTAGTACTACTTCATAGGTAAGATTTTCTTTCAAGGAAAACTGATCAGGACTCAGGACATGCTTAGGACTCAGTTCATATTCATGGAGCTGTGAAACATGGAAAACATTATGAGGATTAGCCAATTCAAGGGGCAAAGTTATCCAATATGCATTCAATCTGATCCTCTCAGTTAGACACAATCGCAAATAGTACTCTATGTAGTCTAAATATCTCCTTGATGTAAATCTGAGTGAGCTTCTCCAAGGATTACTCCATACTAACTAGGATGAAGTGCGCGGTCATCGTGAGTCAATCTACTAATACCCAGATTGCATCACGTCCTATTGGGGTCTTCACGAAACCAAACACAAAATCCATGGCGATCTCGTCCTATTTCCACTCAGGAATCTCTAAAGGATGAAAAGTTCCATAGGGTCATTGTTGTTCTACTTTTATCTTTTGACAAACCAAACATTTAGCCACGTAGTCAGCGATGTCCTTCTTCATTCTCGGCCACCAAAATACTTTCTTTAGATCTTGATACATTTTAGTCAATCCTAAATGCACGCTATACTTGTTTTTATGGGCTTCTTCCAGAATAGATCTTCTCAACTAACATCTTTGGGTACGCACAACCTATCTTGGTATCTGATTACTCCTTATTCATCTCTGATAAGCTTCTTCATCTTTGTTTTTTCCAACTATTCCTGTAAAGCTCTATCTACTTCTTGGGCTTCCTTTACTTGACTCAAATTCATTAGAGACATTCAACATTCCAACCATTAAGCTTCCTGTCTTAGCTGACACACCAAGATTCAAATCATGAAATTGTTCCACCAACTCCAACTCCTTGGTCATTATGTATGACAAGTGCAACGATTTCCTACTAAGAGGATCGGCTACTACATTCACCTTCCCAGGATGATTGAAGTTTGAAGTCGTAGTCCTTTATAAACTTCATCTATTTTTGTTGTCTCATATTGAGCTCCTTCTGGTCGAAGAGGTACTTTAAACTCTTGTGATCATTAAAGACTTTAAATCTTGTACCATACAAATAATGCCTCCAGATCTTCAAAGCGAAAACAACTATAGCTAGCTCTAGATCGTGTGTTGGATAGTTTACTTCATGAGTCCTTAACTAACATGATGCATATGCCACAACTTTTTCCTTCTTGCATCAAAACGCATCCTAGCCCTTATCCAGATGCATCACAGTATGCCTCGTATAGTTTGGCGGGATTAGGTAGAATCAAAACTGGTGCACTTGTAAGCCTCTTTCTAAGCTCCAGAAAATTGTTCTCACATTTATCGTTCCACTGAAAAGGTTGGTCTATGTGGGTTAGCTTGGTGAATGGTGCGGCCATCTGGGAGAAATACTCAATGAATCTACGATAGTAATCAGCGAGACATAAGAAACTACTAATTTCTATCACGTTCTTCGTCCTTTCCCACTTTAGCACTGCCTCTATCTTGGCGGGATCCATAACTATTCCTTCTTTAGAGATGATGTGTCCCAGAAATTGTACTTTTGGCAACCAAAACGCACACTTTGATAACTTTGCATACAACTTTCTTATGCGTAGCATGTTCAGAACAATTCTAAGATGCTCCTCATGCTCTATATCATATTGGAATACACCAAAATATCATCGATAAACACGACCACAAACTTATCGAGATATGGATGAAAGATACGGCTCATGTAATCCATGAAAACAATGGGTGCTTTGTGACTCCAAAGGGCATAACAAGATACTTGTGATAACCATAACGAGTTTGAAATGCAATCTTTAGGATATCTTCCTTCTTAACACGTATGTGGTGATAGCCTGATCTCAAGCCGATCTTAGAGAAAACTGATCCATTAGATCGTCGATCCTTGGAAGTGGATACCAGTTTTCAATCGTGACTTTGTTTAGTTGGCGGTGGTCCATACATAGTCGCATATTGCCATCTTTCTTCTTTACTAATATTGGTGCTCTCCACAGTGAAACACTAGGTCGAATCATTCCTTTCCCCATAAGCTCTTCTATCTGTTTCTTAAGCTCATCCAGTTCTCTTGGTGACATCCTATATGGAGCGATGGATATCGGTCTAGTACCAGGTACAATCTCTATATCAAACTTAATTTCTCGCTCTAGTGGCACTCTGGGTATATCTTCTGGGAAAACCTTTGGAAATTCCCGAACAATCAGAAGTTATTCAATCTCTGACTTTTTTTCACATCTGGTATCAACAAGAATCATATACACTTGCTCTCCTGTTTGAAGCATGGTTACCCCTTTACTAACATCAAAAGACTCAGATTCCCTAAGCTAGGAACGCTCAGGTGACAAAACTCCATGGGATATGAACTTACTATGATAGTCAATCAGAATGCGGTTGGTAGCAAGCTAATCCATTCCCAGAATAATATCTAGATCAATCAAAGGGAAACAAATCAAGTCCACCTGATAAGACTTCCTTTTGACAGAAAGAGGGTATTTCAAACACATAGCAGAAAGAGGGCATTTTAAACAAATCAGGTCCACCTGATAAGACTTCCACGACCTGCGAGTCATTCTACTTGACTCTAATCTCCCTCTTCGGGTTTTTCACACTCTTCTTAAGACAATAGTAGCTTTTATGCCCAGTCTTCCCACAGTTGTAGCAAGTCTAGGCCTATTTTTCATAGTCTCTTGCGAAATACTGTCCTCTACCTTTTAAACATCTCCTGGTAAAACTATTACCTTGAGTTCTCCTGAAACCACCAAGTTTACCAGGAGTTTGTCAAGGATAAGGCCTCCCTAACTTGAAGCCTCTTATCGGTTGCTTGTCAAGCATACATCTTTCTGGCCTATAGATGAAAGTTCCTCTCGGTTTCTGCCCAGATGTATACTTATAAACCCATCGGACCATTAAAGTGGTGAACTGAGTGATTTTCTGACAATAAATAACTTGACGGATGTCCTGGCGCAGACCTTCTTCAAACTTAGCACATCAGGATGCTTCACTCATCTATGTGTAATAAGGGAAACACTTTGCCAACTCATCAAACTTTGTAGCATACTCTTCTATTGTCATGCTTCCTTGTCTCAGGTTGAAAAATTCTTGCTCCTTCTGTCTCTTGATATCCTTAGGGAAATACTTGGCCAAAAACTCAGTCTTAAACCTTTCCCAAGTAATAGCATCCCCATCAGCAGTCAACCTTACTCTTGCATGAGTCCACCCATGCTCAGTCTCCCCTATCAGTATAAAAACAACATAGGTTACCTTATCATTATCTTCACATCTCATGGCTATAAAGATTTTCTTCATTTTCTTAATCCACAATTGAGCTCCCTCGGGGTTGAAACCTCCTTTAAATCTTACAAGATTATTTTTCCTCAAACACTCACTGAACTATGTTAGAAAAACACGTGGGTAGACTTAATTTAACCAAAAGTCTTACTGAGTGTTATTAACAAATCCCAAAGGTTTAGACTTCTTAATCTTTCATTTAGATTTGGATCTAACACATTACATTTCTATATTCTTTCTTAGCTTTACTATTTATCTCAAGGGTTCCTAGTCAATACATATTAAGTTATATGTCAAAACTCAACCTTACTCAATCATTCCTAACTATATCATTATTTGCTCTCCCTTTCACCTCTAACTGTTACATACAGACAATAAGTAATATTTCTCTAACATATACATTATCAGTAATAATAATTGGCAGTTACCAACCATAATAAATCATAATTTCATCCATCATGTAATGCAGTGCATGAGTTTTATTCCATACTTTAATCTTTTTCTTTAGTCATCATGATGCATGTGGGCCTAAATCTCATCATCATATCATATCATATCATATCATATCAGAATTCATCCTGCCCAAGCTACCCCTGGACACAATGTTTCTACTCTAGAGCGACCGGAGCCCACCAAGCCCTCTAAAGGTAATTAGGACACTTAGGTCTGCATAATATATGAATCAATCTCACCACAATTCATGGCCACCGATGCTCGTGACTTGGTTCTCAATGGCCATAGAATACTATCTGGGGTCGAAGTACACCAGGTTGCATTGTTTCTCCCAGCTCTCGAGGCGCTACTGCCAAGCCATTGGGAATCCCAGTCTGGTGTACTTCTAAGATTCTACGTAGAGGACCTGGCACTCGTATCTCCAGCGTACCATTCGCTGAGTGCTCTAGTCTTCATCAGATTATATGCAAATGATGCATGTACTATACATATTCCATTTTTATCAACTTGTCATCAGTAAAGTCCCCTCAATAGTGCATTTTCATTCTTAACATCGAATTTATTTCATGTTATCCTTAAATTAAATCTCTTTCACTATTAATTATTATTAGGAATTTACTCTAAGTCGCTTAGGGTATTAGTCTTAATATTATTGGATAAACTTATTCGAAAGATATGGGTTACTCTGGTCATATAGGTGTGTATTGGGTTCCTATTGGTTGTAATTTATCAGTCTCATTTATCTGCCTATATTCCTTTTAAGTGATTATTATTATTATTATTATTATTATTATTATTATTATTATTATTATTATTATTATTATTATTATTATTATTCCTTATCACTTAGTTGAAATATTTATCATCCGACAATTAAGAATGAAAATGGTCAAGCGTCAATATCTAACATTCCTCAACGTATTATCTGGCACCTCAATGCATCAACATCTCATCTATTCCAATCACATCACTATCTTTCCACACCATATCAGTTCTCTACCGTGACTCATTCTTCTTTCATTATTTCTTTACTTTATAAATTACCAATGCATCATAACATAATTCATCCATTTTCGTCACATGTTTCATCAAGCTCATAAGCATGTAAAGGCATATAGTTTAGTTATCACATAACTACCAACAATTAGATTCACATCATTTAATCAACCACACATAATCAGTTAAGCACACATGATCATCCAAACTTATACCTATCAAGTATATATAAGTTTCATCTAGTCGGTACGAGGACTTAGTTGTATTTATTAAAACTTGTTATAAAGTATTGGCTAAAAGGTAAATTTAGCCCCTATAATTATTGAGATTTTGGTTTTGCCTCCTGAAATGATTTTTCTTAGTATTGCCTCCCTAGAAAATTTTTAAGGTTAGAATATAACCCCTTCCGTTGACTGCCTCTGCCAACTGATGAGGTGGAGCCCAGTCACATATCTGTCATTGCATACGTGGCATGTGACTCATCATATTAGGATCCAAGTCACTGATTAGCACAGATTAGCCTTTTTTAATTAAAGGTTAATGAAATTATTTATTAAGTGAAGCCAATTAACAAATTCAGACATAATTCTCTTCCTTCTATGTTCTTCTTCCTCACCCACGTGCTGCTTGCTTACCCAATGAATACTTTTCTTGTTGACCCATAAAAAGGTGCTCTAGGCTTTCTTCCCCATTCTTCCAAGTGAGTTAAGTGTGCCTGCTATGTCTACAAGGTCAAGTGGATCGTTCTCAAGGGTTCCTTGTAGGAGGTTATGCAAATGTAACGAACCTGTGTTGCAACTAGTTTTGAAGAGCACAAAAAATCCTGGTAGATCATTCTTCAGATGTGTTAATTGGATGGTAAGCTTGCATTTAGGGTTTGTTGTGTATGTCTTGGTGTTTTTTAAGGTGACCCATGTTTGAAAATGTTCCATTCTTGTCACAGAACGAGAAGTCATGTGGATATTTTTTAAGTGGGTTGATAGTGGGCAACAAAGCCTTGCAAGGACTGCTAGCTTCTCTACCCATGACAATGGAGTTCTTTACACGGAGATGGATAAGGTTGTAATGCTGGAAGACAGATTAAAAGAATACAGAACCATGAATTGCATGCTAATGTGGCTGTATGCAATGTCGTGGGCTATTGTCTTCCTCATCCTGGTCTTGGTTGTAGTGAATGGGTTAAGAGGTTAAAGGCATGGTGTAGTCTGATTTAGGGTTATGGTTCAGTCAATCAAAATATAGGAATAGGCCCTTAAGAAATTTATTTCATAGCATTAGGCCCCTGATGATGGGAAGTGTTGGTGAATGTAACTGTCATGTTGATCTATTAATGAAGATGCAAACTTTTTAACATGTTGTTTGGTTGAATGTTATTTGTATTGGTTGAATGTTATTTGTATTGGTTGAATGTTTTCATTTGTTCCAACCTGTTAATGTTCAAGATTATTTGTTCAATAATTACCCTCTTCAACTCTTTTTAGCTTTATCTTTCACCTTAAATCAACAAGAATCAATCATCTTCAAGATTCATTGAATCAACACTTATCAGTGAAGTGAACTAAAGCATACTGCATTGAATGAAAATGAAAAGATTGTCTGAACACTGTTAAGATAATTACAATAACTAATAACATCGTCTTAAGATAATTACAGACAGCTAAACATTGTCTTGAACAACACTTGATTGTGTAGCCACCATGTCAACTTCCTCTCCAACTGCACCTCCTTCATCTAAAATAATTACTGGTGTTGTTCCTGTTCTTGTCCTTCTTCCACTTCCTCTCCCTTTGGCACTACCTCTTGTGATAGGTTTGGAGTGTTGTTCAGTTGTCTTTACAGGTCTGCCCCTTTTCTTTTTGATAGGAACCTCTGAATTAGTTTGTTTAACTGATGACTCTTCAGCAGTTAAACATGTTGCAGTTGAAGTCATAGTGACAGTTGCAGTTGCAACATTAGTGGTCCCTTCAACAACTCCCTCAACATTGGCATTTTGCTCTGTTGTCGGTACCTGATCAGGTTCCTAAAACAAAAAATGGGCAAACATCATTATCTGTATTAGTCATTATTGAAGTATTTAAAAAACTACTCACATTTGTTTGTCTTGGTGGTTCCTTGCATGTAGCCCTGTTGTGGCTTATTGTCCCATAGTTGGTGCATGCATAGGGTCTAGGTTGTCTCCTTAATTTGCATGGGTTTTTTTCATCTATTGGATCCCTCCTCCTGAGTTTCTTTGGCCTCCCGGGTCCACGTTTATATGCTGGTGGCAGAGTTTGTGGATGTTCTGTTATTAGCCACAGGTTTGGGCCATTGATTGCACCAACTACATGTCCATAACACTTCTCATATTGACTCTTTGAATAACAACTATCCACATAATGAATAGGGTTTTGTCCTGTGTGTAATATGCATGATATGGCATGTCTGCATGGTATGCCTACCAGTTCCCACCATCCACATGCACAGCTCATTTTCTCAAGATCAACAACAAATTTTTCATTGAATAGAGAATGTGTAACTTCAAAACCCTGATGCCCAGACCATTGTGGAAACCAGTTGGCAGAAAAATGTTGTTCTCTTTCCATGCTCTTGGATGGTTTAGGCATGATGTCTCATTTGATGTTGATTTCTTTGGTCCTGAGCTTTGCAAATCTTACCATTAAGTAACTCCTTAACCATTCTAGCATGCTGAGTATTGGCATCTCCCTTGCAGGTAGAATGACACTGTTAAAGGCCTCACAAGTTGTTCATCATAATATCACACTTGGGGTAGTGTGAGAATTGGTGCCTGCACCAAGCCTCTTTAGGGATAGCCATCAACCATCCCCAAGCATCCTGATCAACATCCTTAATTTGGTTCATTTTGGCTTCCCAGCCCTGTAAACATAACATTAAAATGAAAAATATGCATGATATGGAAAATCATATGGTGCCTACATTGTGTTTGTGAAAAAAAATATACAAATACTGCAAACCAAACCAGTATATAGGTTGCCTTACTAGCCCCCATCATGTGTTCCTTCAACAATGCCCCACCACTAAACTTCTTCTTTAGATTACTGTGTAAGTGTCTTACACAGTATCTGTGCTCAGCCCCTAAGTTCAACTCATCCATGGCTTGTAGGAGTCCCTGTGCAGAATACAAAACACTATAATAGAAGGAAACATTCAAAATAAAAGTAAGTCATTACAAAGACCATGTCCATACCTTTTGTTGATCAGAAATAAAGACCAACCTTCTATCTGTTCTAATGTCCTGCAATAGTAGAGTTAGAAACCAGGTCCAAGATTCTTTATTTTCCACTTCCACAACAGCCACAGCTAGTGGAAAATATTGATCATTGGCATCCCTGCCTACAACTGTTAGGAGAATCCCACCAAATGTGGTCTTCAAATGGCATCCATCAACCCCTATCAATGGCCTACACCCAGCTATGAAGCCCTTCTTGCAAGCATCAAGGCATAAGTAGTAACTCTAAAACATGGGTTGCAGACCATTAGTTGGACTAACCAGTTGAAGCCTGCATGTGGTAGCCCCATCACTGACCCTCCTCAATTCAACACTATAATTCCAAAGAAGTTCATATTGCTTGCTGGCCTCTCCTTCTATCATCTCAGTTGCAATTCTCCTAGCATTGTGTGTTGTCCAATTGGTAATCCCCACTTGATGACTGACCCTTAATTCAGCCTTTATCTCCTCCAACTTCATGTGCCTATTAATCTTCAATTTTGGCAAAATAACCTTTGCAACCCACCTAGCATTCACATTTTTGTTCTCAAAAACCCTTCCACATAAGTGTTGATCTATGAATGTCTTCAATCTTATTATGTTTGTCCTACCAACCCTACTAGCAAAGGCCAACCATCCACATCCATCTGTGTTGCAAACAAAACAACCCTGCACCTCCATGGCTCATTCTTAACATACTTCACTTGTTTCCCATTATGTACACTATACTCCATTACAGCTTGCCTAAACTGCACCATTGAAGTGAACTCCATGCCCAACCTAAGCTTACACCTCCTCCCCAAAATGTCCTCTTCAAATGCCTGAAAACCAAAATCACCATGATCCTCACCCTGATACTCATCATCTGAGTCTACATAACTGTGGATTCCATCTGTCTCATACTCCTCATCAATGTCACCACATTGATCTTCATCAACTAGTCTGCACCAATCTGTACCCAAACTAACTCCTTCCCCATGCCTTCCTGATCCTTCCCCTCTACCTGATTCCAGACCCCATCTGTCGTCATTCCCAGGTTTCAAACCCTCCACATCAACACCACACTTTGTTTTCAACCCCTCTATATCCTTATTTGGTCTATTTGCACCCTCCACATCAACACCACACTTTGTTTTCAACCCCTCTGTATCCTTATTTGGTCTATTTGCACCCTCCACATCAGCACCACATTGTGACTCTAACCCCCCTGCACCTTTACTTGGTCCTGTTACACCATCAACAGTAGCACTACATTGTGTTTCTAACTCTTCTGACTAGAAATTTAAGGCACTTGCACCCTACACCTCAACATGACATTGTGCTTCCACCTCCTTTCCACCTTTATTTTCATTTCCCAATGCAGTTGACTTAGGCCCCCCATCACCAATCAATTTTTCCTTAACCCTTTTATAAATTTTTCTCCTTGTGACAGGCCTCTTGGATGCCTTAAATGGCCTATCCTTGGGTGTGGACTTGGTCCTTTCAGCCATCTGAACTCGTGTCTCCACTTCATGTTTATCAACCAGCCTTGTGTCCTCTTTATACCCTAACTCCAACAACACATCAACGTCCACGACTAAATGCTCAACATAAATATCCACCTCACATTTGTTGTTTACAGCAAACTCTCCAACCTCCAATGCATGACTGTCCCACGTTATGCCAACAAACTCCCCACTAGGCTTTTTCCACCACATTTTAAAACTCTTCTTAGTATAACCCAACTCCCTTACCAAAGACTCACATTCAAAGTAAGACCACCTATCAACATCCAAGTTATGGAAAACAGTAATTTCATTCTCTGTGTACTTCATAGGGTTCCCATTAGTAAATTTACCCTTGTGATGAAAAGCTACCGAAAAACTCATCCCTAACACGATTAAAAAATCAAAGTTACATATAACACAACTAGGGATTAATGAAATTGATTAAAGTTTGACATTTACGACTCACCATCTACAACAATATAACCCTCACATGGTCCCCACAAAGAAAAAAATTCAACCTTCCCACTAAAAGCATCAAGAATCTTACCTGTGTTTTTCCTCTTCTAGCACGCGCAGTAGAGAAACCCACCAGCCACGCACCCTCCACAATCCATGAATTCTTGTCCTCTCCTTGCTCGTTGAGTCCACATGCGGGGAAGGAAATGCAAAACACGAAGGTCAGACGAAGTGAGGAAGAGGAAGAGTGACCCAACGTGTTTTTTCTATTCTTTTTTTTATTTTGTTAATTCACTTAATAAATAATTTCATTAACCTTTAATTAAAAAAGGCTAATCTGTGCTAATTAGTGACTTGGCTCCTAATATGATAAGTCACATGCCATGTATGCAATGACAGACATGTGACTGGGCTCCACCTCATCAGTTGGCAGAGGCAGTCAACGGAAGGGGTTATATTCTAACCTTAAAAATTTTCTAGGGAGGCAATACTAAGAAAAATCATTTCAGGGGGAAAAACCAAAATTTCAATAATTATAGGGGCTAAATTTACCTTTTAACCTAAAGTATTTGTACTACTTATCTTAACATTCTTATCCCAGTTCACCTTATGCTATATTAGTTATTTCTAAATACTAGAAAATACTAGTTATTCAATAATTCGTACTAAGAAAATACACACACACACTCATACACACACTACACATACATATATAACTATGTAAATATATATGTAATTATATTATTTCCTTTGGAAAGTATAGTTTACTTATCAATTATTCTTAAGATTAAAGGCATTTGCTTATTAAATTATTAATATACACTTATATATATATATATGTATAATCGTATATATATATAGTCACATATATCTATTTTTTTTTGAGAGCATAAAAGTCCCTTTTAATGAAATTGACTAAGTTTATTTATAAATAGAAGATTTTTTCTTAGTCCTATTTTAGTTCAGTCTTGTATAAAT
Organism: Clitoria ternatea; assembly: GCA_037962975.1. Classification (NCBI taxonomy): domain Eukaryota; kingdom Viridiplantae; phylum Streptophyta; class Magnoliopsida; order Fabales; family Fabaceae; genus Clitoria; species Clitoria ternatea. The sequence goes on from CM075671.1 coordinate 57,044,954, forward strand.
TCCTCTATAGAATCTGATAAGTAGAGATGTGTTCTTAACTAGTTAAAATCTATAAGTTATGATTATTATTCGGTTGGCCTCATAAATCACGATTTATCATTATTACCCCTTTGATATGACTATAATTATTATCATAAACTCAATATTTTTCTATTTGCTAGTGTACCTAAGTCATTTCCTTACTCACCTAAATATATTTATATACTTTTGTTACTAGTGAAAATAGAGTTTTGTAAAAATCATTAATTTCATCATGAATCCAATTTCTTGGTTAATTAATTATTAGCTAGTAATTATACTCAAAAATTTATTTTATAAGCCTAAAATATCTAGATTTCTTGTAAAACACTTTTAATTGTTAAAATAATCATTTCTTAAAATTCTATCATTTTAACTATTGCCTATTAGTTCCTAGTTATTTCTTTTTAACTCTTTACCCGTTTTTTTTATCAAATTCATTTAAAATTTATAAAACTCATATGGTGATTTCTTTAAATCATCGTCGTCGCAAACTGAAAATAAAATCGAAATAAAGCGTGATCGAGCGTGAATTGGCGAATTATCTCGAAATGCATGATTTCTTTGACGATGCTCCACAGATTCTAATAGGATTACCACAAAGGATAGCGGGGCTTACCGAAAAATTACAAAAGTTTAAATAAATTAATAATATTTACAAACCCAAATTAAAATATAACTGAACCTACAATAAATTCCTGTAACTCTTGAATCTTCATAATGGGGCCCCGAACTCTAGTAAAACTTAGGAAAGTTCATGATTCTCGAGGCACACTTTATGATAAATTGTGAAACTACATACATACACCTAAAAGAATAAATATAAACTTGTCGGCGATAACGAAAAATAGCGTAACTTTAAATTGGACCATCGAATCACAATGAAACTTGAAGATGTTATCCCCGGAAGCTACAAAAAAATACGAAACAGTTAAAAATGAAATCAAACAAAGAGAGACTCCCCTTACCTCATCCTAGTGTTCGCCCGTCGGTTGTAACCGGGCTTTGTGAATTGGCAAGCGCACCAATCGTTTGTAGTTTTCGAAATTTAGATATCGTTCCACTGGGATTGAAAGTCCAATAACAACAGTAATCTTCTACTTACTATGGTAAATATGAAGGAAATTATGAACAAAAGAATGATTTATGTACAGTTTATACAATATTCACAAGATAGCATGGTTGAGTGATTCATAGGATAAAAAGAAAATAAAATCTATCTAAAAAAATTGAGTTGTAACCTAGAATAGGTAAGATACTTGAGATAAACACAGATAAACAAATTATGTTGGAAATTGGATCCCTAATCTAGAATAACAATGAGGAACTCAAAACATGCATGTTTAATCATCAAGTTTCATGTCATTGCAGCTTAAAATCATTATAACCGATCCCTCGTGATATAAATTCTAAGAATTCACCGTAAAGTCCGATCCCTCGTGAGCTTTCTCAGTAAAAACTTGCATTAAGACCTGGCCTTATGGCAACAATGGTTAACAACCCCTATAGAATTGAGATACCAAGGGTATTCCAACTTTTTACTTTCGTCAAAACAAGTTTCAATACGGCATAAATAATCATTCTCCCGTTTGACATTTACACTAATAAAACCAGTTTCGATACACATGAAAATCATTCTCCCGTTTGACGTTCATATTAATAAAAGGTTGAAATACTAACATGGACTTGAATCATAAACATGCAGAGGTCGAATTCACAACATTATACTCAATAGATTAGTTCACCAATTCCAACATAAACAGATTAGTTACACATGGTAAAAGTAAAAACAACACTTACAGAGTTTGACATTACGAAGAAGACGATGGAAACTTCACGATACAACGATCACAATACACCGAAACACACTCAAGTATCTAGAAAACTATTCTAGAACTACAACTCACAAAAGAAGTACTCAAAGTCGAGCACAAGAGAGAAGAGAAGAGAAGTGTATGGAATGGGATGCTATGAATGGTGTTGGATGGCCCTATTTATAGGGCTGAGCAAGGGTGCTGACGCTACGCGTCCCTGTGACGCTACGCGTCAGATCCCTGACTCAGCCTCCATTAAACACTTGATAATGGCCACTTTCAATAATTAATCTTGATCATGCCTGGCCACTTGGACATGTTTCCACGAGTTTTTGGCCATTTATGCTGATTGGGGTGGCCCTTGGGCTGAGTGGAGTGCCCATTATTGGGTCCAAGTGGGGTGGTTGGCCAAAAGTAGGAGTGGAGACCACGCAGCACTGACGCTACGCGTGGCTGTGATGCGTAGCGTCAGCATCAAAAATAGCACTTGATGCTACGCGTGGGGTGAGGCTACGCGTCAGCTCCTCCAGTGTAATTTTCTCTTGATTTCTTAACTTTTTCACTGCAAAACTAGAGAAAATTGATCAAGGGCAGATTATTTTCAACAACACTCATTTATTGAATTTAAATCCTAATTTTCTTACAAATTAAACTAATTTTTATGAATTTTATGAAATTTTTATTTAAGCTTTTATTGAAAATTTGAGGACTAACAAATACCCCCAACTTGAGACATTGCTCGTCCTCGAGCAAGAGAGAAAAATAAGAAGAATAAAAATTTGAAATCAAATTTTTAAGTTAGTCCGAAAATTTATCACAAAAAATAATTACACAATTTCAACTATTTTGTAATAATCAAAAACTGATATCAAATAGAACAAAGGTTTAATGATAAAATTATTTACAATATTCTATTAACAATCAAGCAGAATTTTAGGCTTACCTCACAAGTGTTTATCTCTATGCAATTGGTAACCTGTTTCACTCAATCAATCATAAAATCAAACGAATTTAACTTTGTTTGTCATCTAATCAATGGTTATTTATACAGAGTTAATTCGAAAATCACAAGGTCTTTTCAAGGGTTGTAATGAGGCTTGGTTTACAAGAATCAATGGTTTTTCTTGGAATTCAAAAACCTGAAATCATAAAAGAGCATTTTACAATCCTTAGGCTTTCTCTTGATCCAAACTCTCATTTATTTTTTTATTGATGAAAAATACCCCCAACTTGATTCTTTTCACTATTTTTGACTTTTCTTTTCCATATTTTCTTTTTGAAAAGAATCAAGTTGCTTATTTTCACTTCCCATTTTTGTGAGAACACTCAAAATATTTTCCATTTATTTCAACTGCTCTTTTAATCAATCAAGTATAGGGAATGGTAAAAACAAATTTAGGCTTTAAGGGTACCAAAGAATTTTATTTTAGGCTCAAATGGGCTTGCAAAGGATAAAAGACTTTTTACCAAGGTAAGCTGTTTGGCCCAAGGTTTTGTTTCACCAATAAATGTGCCTTGATCATTTTCCCGAATTCTCTGTACAACAACACAAATCACAGATTAAAGCAAAATCAATTCGAATTGAAAATATGTCGATTAAAACCCTCAAGTGTGTAAAAAGATCTCTCAACTCACCGGGTTATTGAAATTTGCTTGATGGTTATTAAACTTATTGTAATTAAATTTATCAAAATTCCTAAGTTATAAAGAATCAAAAATTGATTTTACAAAATTGGTTTTATTGTGTAAAAACTCTAAGTGTATAAACTAACTTACTAACGAAAAAAATTGATTGATTTATTTTTAAAAAGAAGAATTATTTCTCGAAAGAAAATTGAGCAAAAACAAATAAACACACCACACAATGATAAAATGCCATAATATAAAATGTAAATATAAATGTAAATGTAAATCCAAATATAACTAGAAACAAATGTACTCAAAATAAATGAAGATGGCATCCTCAATCCTCCATCTGATCATCATCATCCTCCTCCTCCTCCTCCTCATCATCACCATCAGAGTCATGATGTGCACTAGAAGATCCACCAGTCTCAGGGTAGGTGGGTAAATCTCCAGGCCAAGCTACATGTGCTGCAAACTCGGCTGGGGTAACATAAGGTGCTCCCTCTCCCTGTAACCTGTACTGATAAAATTCATCGTGAAGATGAATATAAGCTCTGTGAGTGGCAGCCATCATCTGCATCATATGCTGATGCTCAAGTGTCATCCGGGCAAAGCCCTGTGTAACAGCATCAGCAGATGGAGGCTGTACTGGTGGTCTCCTCCTCCGAGGTCGGGGCTGAGCCTCCTGCTCTAGTGGTGGAAGCTCGCACTGCTGCACAAAATAATCTCTGTTTACTAGAACTTTAGGGACTCTCCCTGAAGAACTAGTAAACTCTGGTGAAGGTACAATGACTCCCTGCCTCCTCAGTAAGGCAGATATGATGAGAGGAAAGGGTATGGGGCGATTCACTTTATACCCAAGGGCATAAAAGTGAATCTGCTCGGAGATAAGCTCGGCGATATCAATGGTGTGGCCCTGGAGGATGGAATAAAGGAGGCAACAACGCTCCACTGGAAGGGAAGAAAGATGGGTGACAGGAGTGATATTATGGAGCATGAGGTGGGACCACGCCTGGGCTATGGGGGTAAGCTGGGTTTTGAGGAGGTTAGATGGACTCCTTCCAACCCTACTCAGGTTGAAAAAGATTCCATCCTTGCTCAGAAAATGAGCAACCTCCTCGAGGGAGTATCCTAACTCTCCCTCAGCAAGAATCTTGTTTCTGTTTTCCTTCCAGAAACAAGTGTCATCCTCGGGAGTAGGCTCCCAAGGGTTACCCAGTAGGGTACTGATGGTGTCCCGGTCATAAGAGATATGCCGGCCTCTAACCCAACTCGTCCGCTGCTGCCCAAGATTTGGTGCGTCCTGGCGGGTCCTGTAAGCATTCGCGTAAAACTCCATCACTAAGATGGGGTCCCCCTCAGTAGGTAGGGAGAATAGAGGTCCCCATCTCCTCTGCTACACTCTATCCTGCAGCTCAGGATAGTCTCCTGCACTCAGATCAAGGACCCTCTCCCAGATCAGTCTCTGGCCCTTGATCTGATGAAATCTCGCCCACTTCGCATCAGTGCGAAATCTAGTAGGATCCCTCGGTCCCAATACCTCCTGTCTCTGAGGATCCGGATCCTCAGAAGTGGTGTCAGTGTCTGTGGATTTCCTCTGTCTTTTAGAGGGACCGGCTGTGGGAATGGATTTCTTAGGTGCCATCTGCAAAAAGTAAAAATTTAAAATTAAACACACACTAAATAAATCACACACAAGCAAATAATTATTTGTAAAATATTTTTGGGTTTTCTAAAATTTTTCACAAATAAAAATGCAATTCAACGACATATTTTTGAATTTTTAATATTTAAAGAAATTAACATACATAATATACAAAACAAAATACAATTTATTCAAAATTCATACAAAGTTGCAAGAAAGTATAAATATAAACTAAGAAAATTTATTAATTTCAAAAGAAAACAGCAAACAGCAAACAAACAGCAAGATTTAAAAACAGAGGCTGACACTACGCGTGGTGTGACGCTACGCATCAGCCTGTTCTTCCCACGCTACGCGTCAGTGGGACTCTACGCGTGGGCTTACAGTTCATCCTCACGCTACACGTCAGTGGGACGCTACGCGTGGGATGCGCAGAAAAAAGAAAAAACAGGGGTTGCACAGCAGCAACCCCTTTTCAACCTACACTACATCCATTCAATCCCTAACTCCTAACAGCAATCAATCCCAATGGTCTTCTAATCCTAATCCTAACCACATTTATTTCTACAAATTAAAAATCAAAAACAAAACTAAAGAGAAGGGATTAGAATACTTACTTGTGATTCCTTGAGCAATGGGATTGAAGAGGTTTGGAAGAGAGAAAATGAGGTTTTTTTGAAGTTTTTGAAAACTAAGTGAGGCAGAGAGGAAGTTTTAGGTTTAAAACCCTAAGATGGGCCTCTCTGGTTCAGTTTTAAAAACTGAACGTGGGCTCTGACGCTACGCGTGGGTGGGACGCTACGCATCAGAACCAAAATTCAGAGTCCACGCTACGCGTCACGTAGGCGCTACGCGTGGGCTTCTGTTTTTTTTTTTTTAATTTTCAAAAATTTGAATTTTCAAAACCTTTTCAGTTTAAAACCCCTTTTCTTTTAAACAAGTTAAAAATTGTTTTGTGGGTTTTTTTTTTTATTATGAAAAACAACCTTAAAAACAAAAAGAAAAGAATGGGTTGCCTCCCATTGAGCGCTAGGTTTCATGTCTCCAGCCAGACATTACCTCTGATTAATCAGGTGGTTTCCCAATATTCTTTGAGGAATCACCTGTCTTTTTCTTCCTTCTTCTTCTTTTCCGATGCCTTATTACCTGTTTTTCATCTTTCAAAGCATCGGTTAATTCAAAACAATTTATTTGATTGGGAAAAGATATACCTGGTTTGGTTGAAGGGTAAACCTTTGCCTCATTACTTATCCTGAGGTGTTCATGAGCACTGAAGCTTACTTCTTCTCCATAAACTTTGACTGCAACCATACTTTGATCAACATCTATTTTGATTTTTGCAGTCTTCATGAAAGGTCTTCCTAGGATCAGGGGGATCTCAGTATCCTCCTTCATATCCAGTACCATAAAGTCAATTTTGAAGTGGTACTTGTCAACCTTTACTAACACATCTTCCACAATCCCAACAGGCTTTTTGACAGAGCGATCCGCAAACTGTAATTCTGTCTTTGCTTCTTTTAGCTCATATTCACCAATGCGTTTTATTAAATCTAGAGGTATCAAGTTGATGTTAGCCCCTAAATCTAATAACGCATTCCTGATGTTGATATTTCCGATTGTTACAGGAATGGTGAAACTCCCCGGATCTTTACATTTTTTCGGGGTTATACAGTTTGTTTCTTGCTCTGTATCTCTTTGCACATTTTTTTCTTTTTCATTTTTTTCATTTTTTTCTATTTTTTCACTTTCTTTTTCTTCTTCTTCTTTCTTTTTCTCACTCTTTTCTTTACAATCAATTTTTACAACATCAATAGAAACAGCATTACATTGTTCCCTAGGGTTTTGAGTGTTTGCAGAAAACCCAGAACTCTTCAATTCGGCTATTTCTTTTGCGAGCTGACCCATTTGTATGTCTGATGCTTTTTGGGCAGCTTCATTTGTCTCTACAAACTGCAATAACTGTTGAATAGCTTCCTCTATTCTTGTCAACCTTGCATTGTCAGTTTGTTGTTGCTTGAATTGATTGTTAGGAGGTCTATTGGAAGGTCCAGCATCCTGTCTCCAGCCAATATTCTGATTTTGCCAACCCTGCAGGTAATTGTTAGGAAAAGAATTTCCATGATTAAAAGGATAATTACCTAAGGGTGCTCTTTGATGGTTCATGAAATTGGCTTGCTCTTGCTCATTTCCACAGTAACCACATGGTTGTTCTCCCATGCAGTGCGTACATGCTTTAAGTTGAGCAGGGAGTGGTGATGCTACTTGAGCAATTTGAAGTTTTTCCAATTGCTTGCTCATAACTTCAATTTGTTGGGTCAGTAATTTTTGCTGAGCCAACACTACATCATTTACTCCCAATTCGAGCATTCCTGGCTTCCTTTGCATATTACCTCTTTCATGCTTTGCTTGTCGGTCACTAATAGCCATTGATTCCAATATTTCTATGGCTTCTTCCACAGTCTTGTTCATTAAAGAACCACCTGCACAAGCATCTAACATCATCTTGAACTGAGGCAATAAACCATGGTAAACGATTCTTACCTTCTCGGCATCGTTCAGGTTGTGGTTTGGGCATTTTCTCAAGAGTGCCTTGAATCGTTCCCATGTTTCTCCTAATGATTCATCATTATTTTGAGAAAAAGAGTGTATGGCTGTCATTGCTTCAAAATATTTTGAAGGAGAATAAAATCTTTCCAAAAATTTTCTTTCAACATCGGACCAGTTTGCAAAACTACCCGGTGGACAAGATTTAAACCATTCTTTTGCTTTCCCAATCAATGAAAAAGGAAAGAGTCTCATGTAAACAGACTCTTCTTGATTGGGTTCAAAACCAATTGTGCTGCATAACTCATAAAAAACAGTTAAATGTTCATACGGTTCTTCATGATTTAAACCAGCAAATTGGTTGTTTTGAATAATATTTAAAGTGGCAGGTTTAATTTCCACTGGTAAAACTGGTCCTTGAAACATTCCCGAAACTCGGGGTGGACCATTTATAGCAGCAAACTGTCCCAATGTTCTCCTTTCAGCAGCCATATTTGAATTTTCAAAAATTTTTGAAGTAGAAGAAGAATTAGTTTGTGTTTTAGATTTCAAAGACTTGATTTTCTTTACAAACTTTTCTATCTCAGGATCAAAATAAATTTTACCTGTGGTAGATCGAGTTTGCATACACAAACTAGACAAAGAAAGTTAGTGTAATAATGATAAGAAATAAAAAAAAAATTATCTAAGGTAAAAAAAATTTACCACGGTAATTAAAATTTTACTGTTTTACTGAAACAATTCAATCCCCGGCGACGGCGCCAGAAAACTTGTTCGCCCGTCGGTTGTAACCGGGCTTTGTGAATTGGCAAGCGCACCAATCGTTTGTAGTTTTCGAAATTTAGATATCGTTCCACTGGGATTGAAAGTCCAATAACAACAGTAATCTTCTACTTACTATGGTAAATATGAAGGAAATTATGAACAAAAGAATGATTTATGTACAGTTTATACAATATTCACAAGATAGCATGGTTGAGTGATTCATAGGATAAAAAGAAAATAAAATCTATCTAAAAAAATTGAGTTGTAACCTAGAATAGGTAAGATACTTGAGATAAACACAGATAAACAAATTATGTTGGAAATTGGATCCCTAATCTAGAATAACAATGAGGAACTCAAAACATGCATGTTTAATCATCAAGTTTCATGTCATTGCAGCTTAAAATCATTATAACCGATCCCTCGTGATATAAATTCTAAGAATTCACCGTAAAGTCCGATCCCTCGTGAGCTTTCTCAGTAAAAACTTGCATTAAGACCTGGCCTTATGGCAACAATGGTTAACAACCCCTATAGAATTGAGATACCAAGGGTATTCCAACTTTTTACTTTCGTCAAAACAAGTTTCAATACGGCATAAATAATCATTCTCCCGTTTGACATTTACACTAATAAAACCAGTTTCGATACACATGAAAATCATTCTCCCGTTTGACGTTCATATTAATAAAAGGTTGAAATACTAACATGGACTTGAATCATAAACATGCAGAGGTCGAATTCACAACATTATACTCAATAGATTAGTTCACCAATTCCAACATAAACAGATTAGTTACACATGGTAAAAGTAAAAACAACACTTACAGAGTTTGACATTACGAAGAAGACGATGGAAACTTCACGATACAACGATCACAATACACCGAAACACACTCAAGTATCTAGAAAACTATTCTAGAACTACAACTCACAAAAGAAGTACTCAAAGTCGAGCACAAGAGAGAAGAGAAGAGAAGTGTATGGAATGGGATGCTATGAATGGTGTTGGATGGCCCTATTTATAGGGCTGAGCAAGGGTGCTGACGCTACGCGTCCCTGTGACGCTACGCGTCAGATCCCTGACTCAGCCTCCATTAAACACTTGATAATGGCCACTTTCAATAATTAATCTTGATCATGCCTGGCCACTTGGACATGTTTCCACGAGTTTTTGGCCATTTATGCTGATTGGGGTGGCCCTTGGGCTGAGTGGAGTGCCCATTATTGGGTCCAAGTGGGGTGGTTGGCCAAAAGTAGGAGTGGAGACCACGCAGCACTGACGCTACGCGTGGCTGTGATGCGTAGCGTCAGCATCAAAAATAGCACTTGATGCTACGCGTGGGGTGAGGCTACGCGTCAGCTCCTCCAGTGTAATTTTCTCTTGATTTCTTAACTTTTTCACTGCAAAACTAGAGAAAATTGATCAAGGGCAGATTATTTTCAACAACACTCATTTATTGAATTTAAATCCTAATTTTCTTACAAATTAAACTAATTTTTATGAATTTTATGAAATTTTTATTTAAGCTTTTATTGAAAATTTGAGGACTAACACCTAGCTCACGATTTTTGAAGAGAAATAAAGGGTCAGCCAGCAAAATTTCACTGATTGCTCGAAACCTTTCATTGATCGTCACTGATCATATCCGAAACCTTAAAAACATCACATGCAACTAAATCAAGGAAAGGAAGGCATGGTTTTGGACCATAAACAGCAAGAAGAAGACATGCATGTTGCTGGTTTCTAAGGGATAATGGAAGGATGCAAGAATCAAGAGTTAAAATGGGAACCTTACCTTGGTTACTAAGGTGGTGGCAAAGGAAATGAAGATGGTGATTATGGTGGCTTTGGGGTGGCGAATAGTGACTAGATCAAGGGGTTAAGGGCTGCTGTAAATGAAGAAAAATAAAGAGAAAAGGGAGGGTTTGATGAGGTTGCCGAGAGAGAGACTAGGTGGAGTTGGAAGGTGAGTGAAATTAAATGGCAGTTTTATGAGTGTGGTGGAAGATATAATGGAAGGTGAGTGGGCTGGAGTTGATTAGAGGTGACACCTAGCCACCTAGGTGTTGGACGGTGGTGGTGGTGTCAAAAACCGGTGGTCAAAAAGGTAACTTGTCACGCAAGAAATTAAAGATGTTCAAGATTTTTAGGAACTGAAAATTAAGGCAGTCATAAATAAATACAAAACAATTCGTGGAGTGGGATTTAGGAAACATGTTCAACATAAAGATTATAGGTCTTAATTTCCTCTTCGATTTGATACATCATAAATGAAAATCCAATATCGGTAGCCCGAGTTATGCCTAAATCAAGATAAAGTGCTCCCGATGCTCCCAAATTAGTAAGAGTTGAAAGGATAAATTTATGGAGATCAAGGCTTTAGGAATTAGGTTTTGGGCCTTCTATGAAAGTTGTAGGGTTTTTTATACAAAACCATAGAAAAAAAGAACAAAGCAAATTTGGCACCATATGAGGGAGATATACGCGTTTTAGTAAAACTGCACCATGCTATTACGAATCAGGATCAGGCCTGGAAAGATTCTCAAAACTGTACTAAATGAGCAAGATCCCAACCTTCGAGGTCTTTATAAAAATCGTATAGAATTTTGTTACGGAAATTATGGAACCAGAATCGTGCAAATCAAACATCGTATGAGGGAGATATTATTTTTCGAATAAACCATATGCAGATTAAAAGGATTATTTAACGGTGTTTCAGAGTGCGAATACTTGGTTCCTTGAATTAGGGATGATAGAGGGCAAATCAGAGTTCGAGACTAGAAATAGAGGTTGTAAAACTTTTCATAACAAAGAAATCAAGACAAGAATCGCTTGATTTCGACTTTGTATGTGAAAGTTAGACCCAAAACACTGAGGTGCTTAGGCTGGACTCGGGGGTTCCAATTGAAATAACTGTTTTCTTGAAAAACGAGATCAATATGGCCAGAATTAGGATTTGGTCTCTTCAGGAGAAGTGTTTAGAATATTAAAACGAATCATTAGGGACTGACCGTGCTGCGATCGGATATCCTAAAGTGTATGCACTATCAAACATGGAGGGTACTTAAGGTACGGGTTGGGCCTGCCGGACCGAACCTGTCTTCCTCGATTTATTACAAGAGAGTCCTAGTAGGATTAGTTTCCTTATTGGATCACTAGTCTCAGGCCGAATCATCGAAATCTAATCGTCTACTGGGTCCCACAATTAAAACTAAAAACCCGTCGGTGTTTTATTATTAAATATAATTATCAAATAATTAAATAAATAATTATTAATTAAATAAAATATTATCATTATTATTTATATATAATTTAGATTTAATTTATAAAATAATTAAATTTGATTAAATATTAAAATTAAATAATTAAATATTATTAATAGCTATTATTATTATATATTTTTCAAAATAAATAAATATTGATAAATATTATAATTAAATATCAATTATTAAATATTAAAATTAAGTATTATATATTTAATATTATTAATCACCATTATATCAAATTAAATGTTATTAGCAAGAAGAAAATATTATTAACTAATTAATACCGAATCAAACAAAATAATTATCATCAAATATTAATTAATATTAAAATAATATACTATTTCTAATTAAACAATATTATTAAATATCATTATCGTTATTATTCTCTCATTTTTTAAACTGGATTTCTCATTATTTATACTCTCTTGAGATCTCTACATCTCATATTTATATCTGAATTATTTTCTCATCTCACTATTTTCTTATTCTGAAATAACTCAAGGAGCAGGTCGGAACCTCAAGCTCTCTATAGAAAGCTCAAGATTATTAAGAGTCTCGTTTCTATCCTAAAATCTGGGTTATTACATTTCCAACCATTAAAAAAAATTGGGGAAGTTTGTTTTAGTGCATTGTTTTTATCCTCTCACGGTTTCACTCACCCGTTGGGAAAGCAGAACCAAGTGAGATATTAGATTATTATTAACTCGACTACTAAGGAGAATCAAACGAGTCATTTTAGAGCTTCATATATAAAATTACCTCTTTTTACTGGCTTCCAAACTTATAACCCCTGTTCTTCCCTAAACACAACCAAACACATGAAATAAAATGTTGGAATCAAATGAAACAAAATAGTAAAGGATGCAATTTCAACAATAACGCAACCAAATAGGTAAACAAAACCGTCAGGGAAAGGAAAAAAATCGCATAAACAAAATTTTCTCCTTTTTTATTGATTCTTTGTTCTACTTAAAAGTAAAGAACAAGCAAAACTAAGTCGCAACATTCAATAATATTACACTAAGATGCAAAATTTTCTATTGGAATATTCTATTTTAAGTAGGTTAAATGTAATACTTAAGGAAGATTTTGGTTTAATGTGCAATTTCAAAACCTAAAGGTAGGTTTGTGTAATTTACTCAATTTAGCTTAAACTATATTTCTGAGTCTAAATTATATATGTAGAAAATCTTTGTTAAATATCTGTCATATTTATTTATGTGACACAGGATCGACATGATTAGTCTCCTTCAAAAAAGAAATACCCGTAAAAGAAAAATCAATGTGAAAGCTTTGACTTAAAAAAATTTTGTGATAAAAAAAAAAAACAAAAGAATACTGAAGCCAATTTGATGCATAATTCAAGTACGCAGACATACAGTTTTTTTTCTCTTGAATTTTAGCTAAGTCTCATTGCATGAGCGGTGAACCAAATCTCATTGTTAATTACCCTAATATTCCAGCAAAGGAAATCCCTAAATCATCAGCCCCATAGTCAAACATTTTTTCTCTGACCAAATAATCGTTCTTCTAATAAAAAAAACTTCAATGATTTTTACAAGGTAATGAACGAAGATTCCCAAATATTAGAACAGGAGATAACTACAATAGGGGACAAAGTTCATTTCATTTCACAAATCACAGTACAAATAATTGGAGATAGCAGAGATATACGTATACATAATAAAGAGGAAAAAAAAATGAAAGAACAATAATCTTTGTAGTTGAAAACAAAAAGCCCAACACCAATCATTTATTGTTACTTGTTAGCTTTGGTGTCATTAATGTTGTAATCTGAAATTCGACAATTTTTCTTGTGATGCTGTTTGGGGAGCCAGGAGAAACACCCACTCGAAGCTTTGTCTTCAGAACCCGCTTTGATTTTAGGATTCTTTATCTCTGTGATCTTTTCTTCATCTTGTTCTCTGTTTTTCATTTTTTCCATGTATATTTTCCGCGTAACGTATGCTTCAGCTAAACCATACCCTGCCACCATTGCCATGTTCACTTAAAGATCTAAAATTTTCGAAAGAACTAAGAGGTTTAAGAAGGAATGGGTGGGTTTATATAGAACTCATTCTGCTTGCGGAACAAGCAAAAAAAGCGGTCCAATCTGAACGATGAATTGTCTTGCGTAGGGTCGTCATTTTGACGCGTTCTTTTCCCATCAAGACTTCTCTTTTATTTCTTTTAAAAGTGAATCATTAAAAAAATACATTGATTTTTTAAATTGACAACTAGTGCTAATTTGGATCCTTAGTGCTACATTATTCATCGAATTATGGATTAATCTTATATTATTTTAAGTAACTTTGATATTATTGTTTTTTAGTTACTGATTTCAGTGTGAATCAGTGAATTTGGTCTCTAACTTTGTTATATATCAAAAAATTTTGTCCCTAATGTTTGCAAAGATATTAATTAAAAGTTAAATAAAATAATAATTGTTTATTATATTTTTTTATAATATTGAGGACTGAATTGGAAATATTATAGAACTTTAAAAATTAATTTAAAGTGTTATGTTTAAAAATATTTATTTTATTAAAAAAATTGTTAAACCATATTGAATCCATATTAGAACAAGTTCATCTGATAAAAAAAACATACATTTATTGATTGATGCTGCTTTGGAAAATTTTGTGTACAACTGTTTTAAGTGCAAATTAATGCTACCATACAATTTTAAGATTTTCATTTTATTTTGGTAAATTAAGAATTTCATTTTGTCTTGTCCACTTTGTAATGGTAGGTGTATGTCATTGCTAACGTAAGGTCTAAAAAGAAACTAAGGGCGGAGTTCCTTCCGCGAAGATATATGCGTCATTTTCAAATTGAAATTTAGTCAATTTCAACTTTTCGTGCGTTACACTGTTCTAAAAATATTTATGTGATATTTATGTTATATTATAAAATTTGTAATGAATATATTTTTAATGTGAAAAATAAAGGAATGAATTATAAATAATAGCTAGATAAAATCTTTAAGTTGGATTACTCTAATATTTAAATCTTTAGCTATGTAAGTAAATTTCACCTAAAAATACTATCATCTTATACGAGGGTAATTTACATAACTAAGTATACTGCAATTACATTTTGGTCCTTTAAGGTTAAAAACCTTACAAGCTAACCTACCCCAGGCACCTAAACACACAACATATTTTGCCAGTGTATTCCTTTATCCTTAACCATGGCTAGTTGTATTTATTTATTAATTTTTTCAGATGAGTATACCATTGTGAAATTTTGACTGTTGAAGCTTGATGTCTTGTAGGGTTCCTCCTCCTCGACCCCACGTCTCTCATCTTCCTCATCTTCATCCCACTTCCTCTTCATTCGTAATTGCATCTATCCACAACGACGGAGACATCAGGTTTGATGGCCTCATCATTTCTAGGGATGGGTCAAGCTTGGGAGGAGATTATGAAAACCAGAAATGCAAATGTTTGGTGACTACAATTGCCATTAGGGCATCGGAATCAGCTCGCCACAATCACAGGTTGCACTACAACTGCCAAAATAAGGAATGGATCCAAGGTTGGCGGGAGGGCAATGATGATGGTTCGTTAGTTTGCTTGGATGAAATGAAGAAAAAATGGTAGCGTTGCGCATTAGGATGGCACATTTAAACCACAAGATCATTTTTTTCAAGTTTATGATTATGTTCACTGGGTTAGGGATTTGGGTTGGCATGTTGGGTATAGGGTTGGTTTTGAAACCCAGATTGGGGTAGGTTTTAATGTTTTAATTTTGTTGTTGTACTTTGAGATTTAGGGGTTATGGTTTAGGTTGTTATTGTTAGGTTTAGTGCATATGTTTTGTTGTGTCTTTTGTATTTGGAGGAGACACGTGTTTGTTGTTATTTTGATATCATGTCCCCCTGTGTTGGTGTTTGTCTGTAAGAAGTCAATGATCGAATGAAATCAGTTTGTTTTGGATGGTTATCTGGTTTATTAGTTTTGTATATAAAAGACGTCATCTAATAATACAACTATATTCTGCCAAATTTTTAGTAACAGGTACCCAAAACAGAATGCTTGTACCACCAAAAATAGAATCAGAAACATGCATTGATAATATAATCCAATATTATCCCAAAAAAGGCATACAAATGAAGTATTATAGAATATATTCAGCATCATGCCTATAGGTTGCTTGCTGCATTCATATGCTCAAATTTCATAACATTCTTGACTTGATAAGCCTATATAATAATATGCATTGTCTACTTCCAACATTTACTTCCTAAAAGCACTAGCCTTGCTAAAAGAAAATCTAGTTACATCCAAAATACTACTTCCAATATTCAAGTGTTAATACAAACATTATCAAAACACCAATGCATAATTATTAAGCTATTATTTTCATCCCAACACACTTTGGTATGCCTAATGTTGCAGTGCTCTCATTCCTGTTGCTGCTTGATGGGTGGTTGATTGGGATGCTTGAGTGCTCACATATTGAATTGTCAAATTATGTTCCCTAAGATTTGGTGCAATACTTGGGCCTCCTTTCAATGCACTTTGTTGTGTCGCCCTCTTATGTTGTCGTCCCCTACTAGTAGCACTTTACCCTTAGTGAACAGACCACATGCTAAAGGCAGCCTCAACAAATGTTGAGTCAGTGTTGACCCCTTGCCCCTGCCTCTTCCTACACCAACTGTTGTGCCTACCCTTCTGCCTTTTACCCTACCACTACCATTAGGTGACGTCTGACAAGTCTTCTTGTTATGGCCAAAAGCCTGAAAATTTAAACATTTCACTAGTGTAGACCTTCTTGTACTGTTTGGGTCAACATGCTACAATATGACATTTGATATGCCATCTTGGTCTAGCAGTTTGCAACATAATCTTAAAGATTAATCCTCATGTGACATAAATGTCAAATATTAGGTAGATACTGCAAAATTAATTAACCAATAACTATATGAAAGATTGCATATTACCTTATATTTCTCAATACCTGCACACATTCACACATTGGTTTTCAAATCAACTAGATAAGTGAATCAAAAAAAAAAAAAAAACACTGAAAAATCCATCATGCCAGTAGGAACTATTGGACACATGTTTTGCTCTTTCCCTCAACACACCTATTTTTTAAGAATCTTGGGATTGATATTTCTTTCCCAGCATGTTGCTTCATTGAGTCTCTTATGTGGCCTACCTATAATCTTAACTGTGAAGCTCTCAACCAAATTGAGGATTGGTTTGTCTCTAAGATCTATCAGCCATTATTGAATGACTCTAAGATGTTGTTGGTAATATGATCTGATTTGCAATCAAGGTCTATTGGGTGCCTTGCCTAAGTTTGCTTCGTGGCATTTAAAAGTCATGCGTATGATTCACTTTGTTTATACCAGCCGTCACCTTATTAAATTCTTGTACAATGTAGCCACTAGCATCCTTCCCAAACAACTCTTTAAGCATTACCCCTGGATACTTGCCCTTGAAGTTGGATTACAAATGTCTACAACAGAATCTGTGGTAATAATTAGGCATCACAGCTTCTATGGCCTGATCCAAACTCTATAAGAAATCCAGGAAAAATTTTGTGGTATATAGAGCAATTAAATAAAATAATTTCCATTAAATAAATTATAAACCTTCTTCCTATCAGTCGAGTATCATGGGTTTGGACTTGATGTCATTTTCCACTACCTCATTAAGGAGCTCTAGGAACCACTGCCAACTCTCCATGTTCTATTCCTCTGCAACTGCAACACCTACAGGAAATATGCCATTATTGGCATCAAGTGAAACTACAGAGAGAAGGACACCTCCAAATGGACCTTTTAGATGACAACCATCAAGGTCAATGAATGGCTTGTAGCCCCTTAGGAAGTCGTTCTTCATTTTTAGGCATAAAATAAACCTCTTGAAAGTAGGGTTGTCATTTGAGCTTCGTCTATCAATATATAAGATAGCTTTCAAACCCAAATTTGCATCAAATATCATCTAAGCATATGTTTTGATTTTGCTGTAGCTTTTCCTATGACTACCCTGCACCACTTCCTTAGCAATTAACCAAGCTCTATATATTTGTGAATATGATACCTAGACCCCATAAGTACTCATTAAGTGTTGTCTAACACTACTAGTGCTCATCTTGACATCAACCATGAATTGAGGAGCCATCTTGGTGGCAATTGATGCATTCCTTAAATGTATTATTTTTTTATTATATTTTGTTATGATTTTTAACCAATGTCTTAGGAATTGTATCAGTATTGTTTAGTTTTTGTAATTTGGATTGTCTACATTTTATTTTTTTATTTTGTAGGAAAACATGTAAAAAATACTCACTTTTAGGCCCAAGAAGGATTGCAAGCACGAAACAAAGTCAAAACAAGTCTAAGAAGAGTCAGAGTTAGGCCAACTAAAGCTTTTTGTTTTATAGAGTATTAAGTTAAAGTAATCCTAGTTTTGAGTTGAGAGTTATTCGTAAAGAACTATGGGGAGTGGTATAGGTTCTTGTGTGACCTCTGTCATCATTTATAGGTTCTTGTGTGACCTTTGTTATCCTTTTTCTCAAGGTATTCTTAGTTTTACATTTATTTTCTCTTTTCATTATTCATGATGGTAAATGGTATAGGTTCTTGTGTGACCTCTGTTATCATGACTAAGTAGTTCATTTTTACTCTTGAGGACATAGAAGTCATCCCAATTAGATAAGTATGTACCTATTGATTGATTGATTTGATTTCATGGTTTAGATTATTTCTTATTTTGTGCTAGATTTAGTTAATTTTTAATAAGGAACTATGACAACCTTAAACGAGTTGATTGACATTGAAACGACCCCAAAATGAATTAATAGAAATGAGGGTAAATTTTTCATGATTTTTGAAATAATTAAAGAATGGAAGAAACCGCAAGGTGAAACTTTAACGAGTAACCCCGAATCATTTAAAAGAACCTATCCCATATATAAAGATATGAGAAGGTATGTAAGTTTGATCAAGAGTGCTCCTTGGACAATCAATCATATGATCATCAACAAGGATTAGCGGAAACATAAGTTATTTTAAGAGTTATGGAAAGAGATGAAAAGAGGTTTAAAGATACTTGAATTGATTGCTAAAATATGGTAAATACGCTTACACGTTGATATATAATCATGCCATGGCTCAATGGTACCCAACATACAGCAAAACATAAAGATTTTTGAAGGATCAGGGTCATGAATCGATTCAATCCTGGCATGAATCGATCCATGTGTTACAGAGGACCAAGACATGCATGCATCAGGTGAATGAATCGATTTAGACCCCATGGTGAATCGATTCATGCATGCCAAATCACATGAACAGCAGACACAGAGCCATATGAATCAATTCAGAAATATGAATCGATTCATACGCCATCTGAATCGATTCATATGATTTTGGGGCACTTCCAGGGGCAAATCAGAATCCCTTGAATCAATTCATGCATATCCTGAATCGATTCAAGACAGCAGTTATGCAGAACCTGCCCCAAAAGCTGCAAAATCAAACTTCTAACTACCCTATCTTTTGCATATCAAATTCAATGGCCACCAAATTTTGACACCAGCTAAAATACATTATTTATGACGTGTAGCCATTGGCCGCACTCAAAAATTCCTAAAAATGAGAGACTTATGCGCATAAATGCGTTTAACCCGTTTTGAGGCATTTTGATACAACTTAAGGGTCAATTCTCAATGGAATTGGCCTACTCCAGTTTCTACAAGTCACAAATCATGTATAGGGGTTAATTGAGCTATCACATGCCATCTATTTCTCATAAATCTCTATCTGACCCTATAAGTTCCTCAATTATGCATAAACATCAAAACACAACTTCACACATGCTTCATAAAACAATGTAATTCATGAATTAACATCATCCATTCATCATCTGGGCAATAGTTCTAGCATCACAATTATCATTATACATTGTCTAGGTCATAATTAAAAATTAGCCATACACATAAGGGTCCAATGTTCACCTATGACCTTCAAAATGAATACACACTAATCCAAAATACATATTAAGCATATATCAACACCATATGCTATACAAAATCAATGGTTGCTGGCCAAGGTACTCCCTATACACTAATTTACCTCCATCACCAAAATAAGCACTTCAAAAAGGGATGTAATTTCACCTCATGGATGTCCTCCATCACAAAACTAAAAATAGACAACATGGGAGAGTGAGTTATACATTCCAAAGGATGAATATGAATACAATGTGATTATGTGCATATGCATTCAATGTCATGTATACTTTGTATCAATGTATCATTCATCATCATAATCATCACCATCTCACCAACATACACATAACTTAATCATCTTTATGAATCATAACAAAGAATATAAGCATACACACAATCAAGTTCCTCATCATATTAGGCTATCACACATATGATTACCATACACAATATATTTCTTTGTATTCATATCTCTTATGTTGTCTTTAGGTATTTTCTTACCCAATCACACCATCACCATTTCTCATCACCTTTGGTATACTTCCTTACTATATGTAGATGCTCTTAGGCTAATACACATGCACAACGAAGTAATATCAATTGCGGATCCGATTGTAGGAATAAACACCAAATTATGGGATTCAAGCATGATCACATAACCATACCCCTACTGCAGTAGTAAAATGTGTACACTTATCATCAAATTACATGCAAATCATTATGTTTTATTGGTACCAAACCACATCGCCCATCTTACAACACTTGGCCATTTTCACCATGACCGTGGTAAACACCATAAACAACATAAAGGTGTTACGGGCTAACCATGATTCATACCATGGCAGCTATGATCCAAAGGACCATTGGGGACACTGGCTCCTTAAAGAGCCACCCCCACAGGGTCAACCATATGCAGCTCCCCATAGCTATACATGGGCAGCTCTGTGACTTACACACTGAGTCACAGGGGAAAATAAGAATGCTCGTGCACAGAGCCGCCCTCCCACTGGGCCTACCGAGGGAATCCTCTAATATTCCAACATCAGCAGCTATGCAATATGCCATGGATGCAATGCAATACAAATCATATGCATTCTCACAACTATGCATCCTAATCATACCACTCATCAATCATCAACATTACCAACATCACCACATAATTCTTAGTGGATTTTATTATGATTGGTCATTGCCATTGTTTCAAGTTTTAATATGCGTTTTCAACAATTCTTCGTTATCACAATTCAACACTTTCATCTTTCACAATGGCATCAAAATCATCAACTACAATCATTAATATTTCATCAACAATCAAAGTATGCTAATCATCCACATTCATTCTCATTTTTCATCAATAATGATTATTCCACATTCATGGTGAATAGAACACAATTACATCATATCAAGGCATCACACTAGCCAAACAATTTAACATCACCATTTAGCATACCATAAACATTCCAAATGCACAATACATATTGCCAAGCACAATTATCATCATCATGTTTAACAATCTCAAATTGTCATTACCAAACAAGCAAGGCAAACATGCATATTGTCACATATGACAATCAAACATTACTCAATTCATGCATTTAGAATATAAAACTCTTCTTCTACCTCAAGAGAAGAATTCTGAGCGATACGACATTCCCGCCTCGTCGTTCGGAATGGGTCCTACATTTCACAAGGCACCACATAATTATTTTCAACTTAAAATCACCAAGACTTACATATTCTAATTTAATACTTGGTGCATTCAACATTTTCACTATCAAACTATTTCTATTTCACTAATTTCACCACAAACCACTATGGGTTAGGCATTCAAGTTTTATTATTATACATTTATAACTCTTCCCATCAAAGAGGTCATACATCAATGGCCATCAATCACCATTAATAGCCATCCACCATCATCAATGTTATCTACCATCATCAATAAATATTCTCCTAACTCATTCTCTCATACCTATCATTCAAATATCATATATTTCCACTCAAAATATATTCTCAAATCAACATTTATTATTTCCCCCAATTTTCCATAGTTAGGGTTTCACTAAAACCCAACAACATCATAAATACTCATCATTTTCTATCATTTCCCAACATAAATTTCATGTACCATTTTAAATGCACATAAAAGCTTGCATTCAAGTCACCCCACTTTAGGGTTTCCATGTTTAATGCTTCTCCCAATAACCCACATGCATTATACACTCACCCAAACATCAAAAACCCAAAACCCATGGTTCATGTTCTTGAGAAATGACAAGAAGCTTACCCCAAAAGAAGAAAAGAATGGGTTTCCAAGAGAGGGAGAGAGGAAAATGAAAATGAATGAAAAGGAGGAGGAGCTCCAAGCCACAAACTTCTCCTTCTTGCCCAATGAAGAACAAAAATGGGAGAGGAAGATGGGTTCACCACTTTGTTTAGGTTTTTGAAAGAAGAGGATGAAGAGGAGAATGAGGAAGAATAGAAGAGGAAAGTGTTTGCCAAGGGAGAGTAAAAACCAACATGAAATAAAGAGAGGAGAGTGGATTTTACATTTTAATTCATAACCCCTCTTAAAAATTTTACCATTTTATAACATACAGGATCTCCGTTCGGGCTCAATATTTTATCTAAAAATTATTTCGAATATAAATTTGGATTCCTAGTAATATTCTTAATAGCCCTAACCAACAGTACCTCAACCAGAGATACTTGGTCCGACACCCATATCTTTACCTAGTATAATTTTAGCTCTTAAAGCCTAAATAAATCATGAATGATCTTCATAAATTCCAATTTAATTATTTTCAACATTTTAGGACATTTATTAACCCCATGTAATTATTTAATATTTACTCCTCATGTTTAATCATTTACATAAAATTTGGGATGTTACAGACATCGTAAGGAGTAATACCGACAATTGAACCTTAAGGATAAATAAACCTAAATAATTGAATAACTCATAATGCACTTAGCCTCTATAGTTTACTAATTTGATAATTAGGATGAAATGAAACCCCTAAGAGTGTTTTCCACAATTGAACTTACATCCCTTAAAGTACTTTGTTCTTATTTAATCCACGAACTCATGATTAGTGGTTGCTCAAACTAAAGTCAAAAAACCCAACTAGTGCGTGAGACTTAATCTTTTATGTGAAGAATTAGATCAAATGGTGAAGCACATCAACTCTTATTTGATCCCAAAATTGAGAGAACCCTTAAACGACGAAGAGACAACAAGTGTTAGAGGAAATTATTACAGAGATAGCCAATGAAGATGAAGCGAGAACACTCAAAGATTTCATTGCCCTAACCATGGAAGGTGTACGTTCTAGCATCACAACCCCTTATGTAGAAGCCAATAACTTCAATCGAAAGTCTGGGCTTATGAGCATGGTAATGAAGATGTCATTCTATGGACTACATGTGGAGGACCCAAACCTTCATTTACCCATATTCTTGAAGTACTGTGACACCATTAAGATGAATGGCCTCACTCAGGATTAAATATGCCTTTAAGTTGTGTCCATTTTCACTAATAAAAAAGGCAAAGCCATGGCTTAACTCATTGCCAAAAGGATCCATCACCAATTGGGATTAATTGTCTTCAGCATTCCTGAATCATTTGTTCTCATACAATAAGACTGCCCGTCTTAGAGCCCAAATTACCAACTTTTTTACAAGAATGGTTAGTCATTTTTTGGGGCACAGGAGAGATATCAATACCTTTGAAAGAAGTGCCCTCATCATGGTTTACCAATATAGATGGTAGTTTCTACCTTTTATGATGCTTTGGACAATATAATTGACATTACTTTTGATGTAGTTATAGGTGAAGACTTTGTTGTTAAATAATTGGATGAAAGCCTCGACTTAATTAAGAGCATGGTAGCTAGCCATGGGAGATGGGTCTAACATTGTTGACAAGGTGGTAGGAACTCATGTAAGCATGAAATCCATGCTTTTGATTTATTGGCTGCAAAAGTTAATGCTCTAACATTAAAGTTTTGATAATATGAATCTTACTAGCACGGTAGGTGCTACTAACCCCTTATCTGTTTTAGTTTTGTGGTAATGCAGGTCACGTAGTAATAAACTATAAGATAGTTTAGACGAGGCAAGATGAGCCTAACATGGAGAAAGTACCTGTCATGCATAACTTTTATGACTATCCTATGCAAGGAAACCCATGCTTGCATATTTATACTTTGAGATTAGAGAAATCATCCTATTTTCTCCTACAGGAACAATCAACCACAAGGTAGGTTGGGTGGCAATGACAATAATAAGGGACCACTTGGGTTCCTTCAAGGAGAGCAAAAGGCAAGGATTGATAGAGTGGAAGAGGCAATTAACCTTTTTATTTACCTCTCAGGGAAAGACTAATGAAGAGTTGAGGGCATACATACTAACCTACTATTGATGGTATGTAAGATCTACAAGGGAAAGTTGACTTGATATTCACTCATAACAATATGATTAAGACACAAGTAGCCCAATAAGCTTCTCTCATAGCTTAGTTGGTGAAAAACCAAGGGAAATTCCCTAGGCAACCTGGGCCTAATCTTGTAGCTCATTGTATGGTTGTCTCACTAAGAAGCGACAAGAAGTTAGAAATTCCACCGAGATATGTCATCAAGGAAAAAGAGCCACTAGACCTGTGGTGGATACTTCTGAATAGATTGATGATGTAGAAGAGCCTAAGCTTGATAAAGCTCAAGCACCTTATGTTGTGCTCTAAGTTCTGTCGCAATGTGGATTATCAACGTGATTCATAGCGATCCTAAAGAAATTATATAGGTTAAACATTTGAAAATATGGAGTCGCCACCTAAATTTTGTTTTGTTTTTTAAAAGAGAAAAAATTGGAAACACCATTTAGAGTTCTGAGTTTGGGAGTTGGTTACAAATAGGGAAGGTATTAGCACCCTTATTTGCTCGTTCCTAAAAATAGTACCTCGAAATAAATCATGCAATTTTAAGAATAACTTTGAAATTGACTCAATAAACAAATAATGTTGGATAGAGAAAAAAATGAATTTATTTAAAGGGAAAGTAGGGCCGACAGGAATTGATCCTGCTCCTATGTATTCTCAGGTACACCAAGAAAACGTAGTTCTATATGAGACTTAGAAAATGAATTTTTGTATTTTTGAGAAATAATTAAAAAATGGATTATTTTATTGTAAAAGAGGACTTCATGCCAAAAAAGTACAAGATAGAGTAATATATACACTTACTTTCCTTCATAATTTTATAGGATAGGTAAATATGAAGTACATCATTTGACACCGCTATAAAATTATTGCATGATTTGAAAATATATTTGTGTTTTGTCTTTTATATATTTTAAAAAAACAATGTTGAAGAAAAGTATGAGATATAGTAATCTATACACTTACTTTCCTTCATAATTTATAGTATTGGTGTATATGAAGGACATCATACGACACTGTTATAAAATTATTACATAATTTTATTAAATGAAAATATTTTTAAAAACAATACTAAAGAAAAATAGGAGATAAAGTAATCTATACATTTAGTTTTCTTCATAATTTTATAGTATTAATACAGATGAAGTACATCATACGACACCACTATAAAATTATTGCACAATTTTATTAAATGAAAATATTTTGTTTTTAAATATATTTAAAAAATAAGTGTCGAGGGAAAGTACAAGATAAGGTAATCTATACACTTACTTTCTTTCATAATTTTATAGTATTGGTGTAGATGAAATACATCATATACGAAACCATTGTAAAATTAGTGCATGATTTTATTAAATGAAAATATTTTTTATTTTTGAATAAATTAAAAAAACAATACCAAAGAAAAGTAAGAGATAGAATAATCTATAAACTTACTTTCCTTCACAATTTTATAGCACTGGTGCATACGAAGTTCATCATATGACACCGCAATAAAATTATTATATTGTTTAAATGAAGATATTTTTATTTTTTTATATTTACAAAGGAAAAATCTTAAATAAATGTTCTTAGTCCAAATTAAATTTAAAACATCATAAATTGTTTCTATATATTTTATTGATTTATTAATATGAAAATAAACAGATAAAAGTCTTAAATAAACATTGTTGATCCAAATTTAAATTAAAACACCTTAAACATTTTTTATATTTCCTTCATTATCTTAAGAAGAAATTAGACAATAAAATTAAAATGGGACATAAAACTTAAACACTAATAAGGGGAGAATGACAACTTATTATTATTTTTTGTTTTTTATATTAAGTTAAGGAAAAAATAAGAAGTAAATAAATATATAAATAATAGTCAATGAATTAATAAATAAATATAATAATAAAAAACTAATAATAATAATAATAATAATAATAATAATAATAATAATAATAATAATAATAATAAAAAGTTGGTGAGTGTAGATATGATGGTGGTGTGATTATTTGGATGGTAAGGTAACAAAGCAAACAAATAAATAAAACTAAACCAAAAACAAAACTAAACAAACAACAACCATAATAAACAAAAGATAAAGAAAAAAAAGTAAACAAAAAAAACTTACCTATTTCTGATGACTTGACCTTAATGGTGATCTTACCTTCTAATTTTAATGGTGACTTTTTTTTTTCAATTTAACAATGATTCATTCTTCAATTTAATGGTGACTACCTTTTCTCTTAACAGTGATCGCTTCCTTAACTTAACATTAACTAAAAAAATCTTGGAATTCCCTTATAGTATTTATAGAGAAAAACTCTCCTATGATTATTAACCTATGATTCTATTTTCAAAAAGTAATAACCATCTACTCATCCATTTTTTTAAAAAAACTACCCACTTCTTATTTCAAAGGATAATGATAGATAAATAATAATAATAATAATAATAATAATAATAATAATAATAAAATAATAATAATAATAATAATAATAATAATAATAATAATAATAGTAGAAGAGATAAAGGTCAAACGACACCAAGGAAAAAATAAAATAAAATAAACAAAACAAAACAAAAAACAAAAAACAAAAAATGCTAAAACTAAAATAAAATAAAATAAACAATAAACAATAAAATAATAATAATAATCATAATAAGGTAAAAATGAAATGAGATGAAAAAATAATAATAGAATAAAATAAAGTTAATAAATAAGAAGTAAATAAAATAAAATAAACAAAAATTTAACATTGATGGAAATTTAACATCGTGCGAAAATTTAACATCAGTGTAGAAATTTAACATAAAAAATTAGAAATTTAACATAAAAAATTTGAGAAAATTAAGACATCATTAAAGAAAATTAACATTAATGTAAAAACTAACATCATTAGCTTTGTATTTCAAAAACAACTTAACAAGAAAAATGATTTGATTCCCCATCATCCCCACAGCTCAAGCATCTTTAGGCTTGACAATTTGGGCTGCTTAATTGTCTTGCAAACGATCCCAAGTTAGGAATAGGTATAAAAATGCTAATCTTTTGTCTTATTTGGAGAAGAAGTAGTTGGTCACTCTTTGTTATTGAGAATTATGTATTTGTGGTCATTTATCACCTGCATGTTGTCATCATTGTAGTTATTATGGATTTAACAATTTTCACATTTTAGTTATTACTCAATGCATGTTTAAGAGATGAAACATATGGTTCAACGATAAGGGTAAGAAAAAGTTCCTTGAATCGAATCATTTTATTGAAACCATGGACTCTTGAAGTATAAATGGTAAAAGGGAGAACGAAATTAAATGCAAGTGAAGGATTTTTCCAAGGAATTTATTAAGAGGGGTTCTGGATAGTCATACATGTTGCATGAATTATAACTTTGAATATCCTATAAGACCAACCTCGTAGCAATTGAATTTCCTCTAATTTAGTTGTAATTGAGCCAGTCATCCAAACTTTTGCTTCATCTTGGCTCTTAACCCAATTATCCTTGTGTTATATATCAGATCCATTTAGTGGTTGCCCGATGTATGAATGGCTAGACATTTCCCCTATTTTGGCCTTACTTTCGCCTAGACTGCCCTTTTGGGTTTTCAGTCTAGCATGCTTTCTTTGGGTCCCTAACTTTTGCCTAAACTACTCTTTTAGGTTTTCAATATAGCGGGTTTTTTCCTTTTTTCTTTTTTTTGGTCCCTAATTTTTTTCTTAGACTGCTCTTTCGAGTTTTTAGTCTAGTGGGCTTTTTCCTCATTTTTTCTTTTTCTCTTTTTTTGGTCCTTAATTTTTTTTTCTAGATTGTCGTTTTAAGATTTATGTCTCCTGGCTTTTTCCTCTTTTGTTTTCTTTCTCTTTTTTCTCTTTTTTTGGTCCCTAAGTTTTCCTAGACTGACCTTTTGGATTTTTAGTTTAGCGGACTTTTTATTTTAAGCATGATATCTCTTAAGGGCATCAAAGTTCATAGTGTGGAGAAGCTCTTCACCGTCCATGTTTTTTAGAATTAAAGCTCCTCCCGAGAAGGCCCTTTTGACATCATATGGCCCTTCATATTCTGGTGTCCATTTTCTATAGTGATTTTTTTGAATAGGTAAAATCGTTTTGAGTACCAAATCCCCTTCATGAAATTCCCTAGGGTGAACTTTCTTCTCACAAGCTTTCTTCATCCTATTTCTGATGCGATTGACCATGGCATAAGGCTAATAGTCTTTTTTCTTTGATTAGATTAAGTTGGTCAAACCTAGTTTGAATCCATTCGGCCTCTTCTAAATTAACTTCCTTTAAGGTCCTAATAGAGGAAATCTCCACCTCAAATGGCAAAATAGCCTTTATTCACTCTAAACTCTTAACACATAAAACTCTAGAGAATTATCCTAAGGGAATTAAGGTTTTTATTGTTCAAAATGTCACTTAAATTATATAGGGGGCTCCAAGGCCATATTTATACATCAAAGAAGGGTCGTGATATCGGCTCCATATCTAATAAATAGGGATAATTTCCTAAGATATGGGATAAAGATAACTTCCTAGAATTGAGAAGATAGAGATAATCTCCTAAAATAAGGGATAAAAGGGACCTTAGTTAATTCAAAGGGAACATGAGCCCCAAGTCATGAGCTCTCAGCCATCGGGAGAGCCGAGTGACTATATACCGAGTAGTTGTATATCGAGCATTCGTACACCAAGTGGTTTGTATGCCATGTGATTTCTAGTTATGAGCTTTGTTGTTCCTCCAGGATTCTAGGATTTAACATAATTTGATGAGCTGAGTCGTACTTGTCTTATTGTTATTTTGGTGGACCTCGTTAAAACCTTTCGAGAGAAAAAACCCAGTGCAAAAAAACCCCTCGAGTATGGAAAAGAGTACCCCTGTTACATTCAACTGTAATACACCTTTAAATATAAACATTTCTTCCTTTTAACTCTTCAAGTCAGTATGCTCTTTTAGGATGAGTTCTCCTACTCGGTGTGAGCCTTCCCAGTTGGCTGTTAGCTTCCTATCCTCTATTGTTGTCAGCTACTCTTTGTATTAGATCTTCTCCTTGAAAAGGTCGTGACCTGAGTAATGTGTTTCATTCATGAGCGCATTTTTATTTGGAGGCTTGTCTTTTGATGTAGGCTATGTGTCGTTCTTCTAGATTAAGATCTGAGTCTTCTTGTCTCCTTATGTCATTTTCTTCTTCATCATAGGATGTTCTTCTAAGAGAGAGCTCTCATAATTTCACAGGAATCATTGTATTTGCTTCGTAGGTGGGGCAGAATGGTGTTTTGTGGTTGGCACTTAGAAATATAGCCTCGAGCCATCATTTGAAGTTTTAGGACTTAACTTAGTAAACATTTGTCGTTACCCACAAGCTGCCACTCGAAGTTTTAAGGCTTAATGTAGTAATCATTTGTCGTTACCTACGAGCCATAACTCAGAGTTTTAGTGCTTAACATAGTAATCATTTGTTGTTACCCTCAAGTCGTCACTCAGAGTTTTAGAACTTTAACGTAGTAATCATTTGTCATTACCCCTGAGCCACCACTTGGAGTTTTACGACTTATTTTCCATTACCCCCGAGCCATCACTCAAAGTTTTAGGACTTAATATAGTAATCATTTATCGTTACCCCCGACCGATCACTAGAAGTTTTAGGACTTTAACATAGTAACCATTTGTCGTTATCCCCAAGCCATCACTCAGAGTTTTAGGACCTAACATAGTAATAATTTGTTGTTACCCATGATCCGTCACTCAAAATTTTAGGACTTTAACATAGTAATCATTTCTTGTTACCCCCGAACCGTCACTCAGAGATTTAGGACTTAACATAATAATCATTTTTCATTACCCCCGAGCCGTCACTTAGAGTTTTGGGACTGTAACATAGTAATCATTTGCTGTTACCCCCGAGCTGTCACTTAGAGTTTTAGGATTTATTGCAATCATAATTTGAAGAACATTGTTGAATCATATAATTTGTAGAAAATTGTTGAGGTAAATCATTCTTGTCTTAATGATGTTTCGTCGGGCCTTATTACCTCTCGGGGGAAA
The DNA here is from genome assembly GCA_037962975.1 of Clitoria ternatea. Lineage (NCBI taxonomy): Eukaryota > Viridiplantae > Streptophyta > Magnoliopsida > Fabales > Fabaceae > Clitoria > Clitoria ternatea. The sequence continues at coordinate 57,075,071 of CM075671.1, forward strand.
ACCCAGTGACACGGGCATTACCCATATAGAGGCCACAGAGCCCACATAGAGCATAGAGGTTGCCTTGGAGAGCTCCAATGGCCCTTTGACTAGGTCAAGGGTCAAGAAAGCCAAGGAGGCATTCTAGAGACATTTGGCTTTATTCATGACTTCTATAGATGGGCCCAAGCCCAAGAAGGAGTTCTTAAAGGTTTTTACTTGTTTCACTTATACTATCTTAGAGTAAGGAGCCTTCTTGTTATTTTTGGACCTCCTTTAGGACACCTTTTAGGCCTTTACTTTCTCTTGTATATATTTTAGTTTCATTTTATTAGTTTAGGAAATTTTTAGGATTAGAAATTAAGGATTAGTTTGGGTTTTGCATAGCCATTATTGTTTTAGGCCACTTTTGGGCCTTATACTTAGAACCTCATTTATTTTGGGCTTGTATTGGGCCAATTCCTTAGGTATTTAGGATTGGGCCTTGGGATCCAAGGCCCATAGGGTGACTGAAATTTACTAAGGAGGTATATATACCTCTTTTGCCTTGTAAGTGTTCTTAATTTGAGTTTTGGTGAATTTTAGTGAGATAAGCTCCTACTTCTCTCTAGAAAGTATAGCATTAGCTCATCCCTTTAGTTTCTTATCCTTTGGACTCCCACCAAAGGTGGTGAAACCTCACCTTGAGACCTTATCTCCCTCTAGGAGTGGCGGTTACACATCCATCTCCTTGCCTCCTCATTCTTCTATCTTTCTACACCTTAGATCTAGGATTTACAAACACCAAAGACTCCAATTTCGTGTGGAACATGTCTCAGCTTGCACTTAGAGTTTGTGATTCTAAATTTTGTTTCCATATTTCAAGCTTTCTTACCTTGGATTTGAAGAACGAAGAAGAGGAAGATCCACCTCTCTTAGGAATTCAAGCTAATTCCTATAATATTTGGTATCAAGAGTCTCAAACCTCTTCTTTCCTTTTCTTTAGATCTATTTCTTTTATGTTCTTATACTAAAATTTAAGTCTCATATTTGCATTCTACTCTTTCATAGCTTTAATTTGACATATCATATATGAAAATCCATAAAAAATTCAAAAAATTATCAAATCTTAAATCTTAGATCTACTTCGTTTGCCTTTGAATTTTGCAAAGTCACTTCACAATTATTGTTATTTTATGTATTCATGACATAACCTAGTAATTTGAGAAAAAATTCAACAAATTTTATGTCAACACTTTGACCTTAGGTGCCTTACAACATAAATTACCTTGTTTTCCTTGCTTTTTAGTGTTTTTTCTTTGCACATTGTATTGCGTTTGTGCCATATACATTTTTTAAAGTGAATTTTAAGTGATGTATAGTGTGATTTTGTGAGCTTATATGTGTGCATTCTAAGTGTTTGTAAAAAAGTTCAAGAATTGTTAGCTTTCTTAGTTGTGTTCTTAAGTTTTAAAGTTTGTTTCTTTATGTTTCTAGGCTTGTTGCTTGGCATTTTCTATATGTTTGAGTTGCTGGAACCTAAAGCATTTTAATCACACTAATTAAAGTTCTTAACAAGCTCCTTGTCATTGTCTTGTCCATCTCATTTTAAGTTGGACTTTGTAGCTCCTTACATGTTGTAGGTTATTAGTTTCCTAGGATTGTATTTCTAGTTTAATTTTGATTTTTCCAGCACCTTTGTGTCACACTTTGCATACTGTATTTGCATTCATTTTATTATATTTCATGTCATAAAACCTTACCTTCCATTGCCTTAATTTGTTGGAAGAAGATGCTTACATAGTGTCATTATTACCTTATCTTTTTATGGTCCTTTTGTGCATTTTTTTCCATTATTTGTTATTCTATTTTTGGTACAGTATTTTTATTAAAAATAACAGGGGAAATATCAAAAAATAAGTAAAAAAATTATGAAAAGAAAAGAGAATCTCCATTTATTTGGTCCTTTCTTGACAAAAAAGAGTGAAAAATAAGTGTGTAACCCCTTGCAATTTTAAAAAAAATTCCAGCACCTTTTCTCAAATTTATGCAGTACCATAAGTGTTTGTTTTATTTAGTTTAGTGCAATTGTGTTGAAGAAAAAGGACTTTCAAAAACCATATAAACAAATTATGGACTTGTGAGCATTCTAGAGTTTCTTGTTTGCAAATTTTGAGTGACTTCTTTGTTTCTTGCATTTGATTGTTTACTTGTCATTATTGCCTCTTTGTTTGTCACTTTATAACTCCACTCTTATGTGCTTTCTTTCTTTTACCTTTTTCTTGCTTGTCACATTCTTGTTTGTCAAATCTTACTTCTTTGGTTTAACTTCCTAATTATGTTTTTTCTTGCTTGTCTCTTTGCTCTCTAAGTTGCGTCCTTAGAGTATTTCAATTTTTGGCCTTCTTTGAGATTGATTCAAATAGGGATATCATTCTTTGGGTAGCATATTAGAGGATTGAGATTTGACATAGGGATTGACCTAAGCAACCACAAGTATAAAGAGCTTGGTAGGTGAGAGTATACACTTATGAGCTAAGAGTGCAAACACCATTTCTTTTTCTTTTTGTGTTTAAATATATTTATGCTAACCTTTGCTTTGAGTTTCCAACATGTTTCTTCATAGCTTGGTGGATCATTGCTTGGACTTCGTGACACTAGGAAGACCATTATATTGGAGAGCATCTTTGTAATAGTTTAGTAGTTGTTTATCTTTTGTATTTTCTTTTTCCCTTGTATTTTTGGGAACTTTATTTTTAGTATTTTTCTTAGTCCTTGTGTTTGGACATCAAGGACTTTGGGCATTGGTTTTAATTAGTTGATTAGGAGTAATGCGCTTAGGATTTAGTTTAAATTTTGTGCACCCTTACCAGTTTTGTTTTATTTGCTTTCTAGTTTAGTATAGTGCATTCTTGTATGGTAGGATTAGTTTAAATTTTTGCATTATTCGACTAGTATTATTTTACTTGCTTTATTGCTTACTTGCCTTGTTGTGTGTTATTTTTCTTTTTAGGATAGTTTAACTTTGAGTAACCGACTAGTATCTCATTCTCATCTCTTACATATTTTGCATTATAACATTTCTTCTTATAGTGTGAGAGAGAGATCCTACCCCCTTCCCCACACATGCACCTAATTCTTGAAAAATTAAATAACATGAACATTAGGCTAAACAACTTAAAAATGGGGAGGAGAGAGAGATACATACTAGGCATAGACATAGACATAGACATAGGCATAGGCATAGACCACACGATGACATAAGTGAGGTTAATGATAGGCACTATAGGAGGCATCATAGGCCTCAAGAGGAGGGTGGCTTAAGAGAGGTAAAATTAGAGGTTCCACCCTTCCATGGGAAGAGCAATGTAGAAACCTATCTTGAATGGAAGTTGAAAGTTGAACAACTCTTCAACTCCCATCAAACAAAAGGTAAAAAAAATATTAGAATTGCTAATATTGGTTTTCAAAACTATGTATTAGTTTGGTAGACCCAACTTTGTAAGGAGAGAAAGAAAAACCATTTCCCACCCATTGATAAATGGGATGATTTGAAAGCCTTATTGAGGAAAAGATATGTTCCCTCTTATTATAGGGGTGAGTTATTGGCCAAGCTCAATAGACTCACCCAAGGGTCCAAAATTGTAGAGGATTACTATAAGGCTTTGGAAATGGTTATGATTAGGCTAATGTTGAGGAGGATGAAGAAATCTTCATGTATAGATTTTTACATGACCTTAATCATAATATAAAGAAAAGAGTGGAACTTCTACATCATGTGGACATTGAGGAGCTTCTCCATCAATGCACAAGAGTAGAAGCTCAACCCATGGAGAAAGCTTCTTATTACAAAGGGGACCCCAAACCCTTTAGGTCCAAGTGGAAGGGCAAAGAAGACTTCCCCACCAAAAAGAGGGATCTTGGAGAAAGAGTAAATAGCATAAAGTGGGTACTTCATCTCCTAGGATTAAAAGTGAGGTACATAGGGATCATCCCCCTACTAAACCCTTTAAACACACCCTTTTAAAGCATGCCAATTCTTTATCCCAACCTACTTCTTCTAAGACAAGCTCAATAAAGTGTTTTAAATGTTTAGGAAGGGGCCATATTTCCTTTCAATTCCTAACCAAGAAAACCATGATTTTAAGGGGCATTGATCACTACTCAAGCTGTGAGAAAGCTTCCTCTTCACACTCTAGTGATAGCTCAAGTAGTGATTCCTACGATAGTGGACATGTCATAGAAGATAAAGGTGAGCTCTTTTATGATTAGAAGGCTTCTTGGAAAGCCATATAAGGGATGGTGACACTACACAACTAGATAACATCTTTGATACAATCTGTTACATTAAAAATAAACTTTGTTCTCTCATTGTGGATAGTAGAAGTTGTTCAAATGTGGCTAGCCAAAGGCTAGTTCATAAACTTCGTTATGCTCTAATTGATCACCCTAGACCTTATAAATTACAATGGCTTAATGAAAGGGGAAAGATGTTAGTGAACAAATAATTTCTTTTATCTATATCCATAGGTACATACCATGATCAAGTTTGGTGTGATGTTGTGCCCATGGAAGCCACACATGTTCTCTTGGGTAGATCATGGCAATATGATAAAAAGGTCACCTATGAGGGTTTCACCAACACCCTTACATTTTTGCATAATAATAAAAAATATGTCTTGCATCCCTTGTTTCTCAAATAAGTTTTGGAAGACCAACTTCAAAAGAAGTTAAAAAGGGATAGGGAGGTTGGGCCTTCCACTTCCCCTCCAAAAACACAAAAAAAAATTTTAAAAAACAACAAAACTAAAAAATAAGGGTAAAAGAATCCTTACCTATGAAAATCCCAAGAGGCATTCTTCCTTCTTTTCCTTTAAGCATGATGTGAAGCAAGCCTTGTTACTTCACAAACCTCTTTACATGCTTTACTTTTCTTCCCTTCCTAGCACTTCCCTCTTTTTAATGGGCTCTTCCTCTTCTTCCATGCTTAAGGAAGTACAACGTTTGCTTCATAAGTTTGAGGATGTCTTTCCAAAAGATGTTCCTCAAAGTCATCATCTCTTAGGGGGATAGAACACTAAATTGACCTTATTCCTGGGGCTAGCTTACCCAATAGACCCGCCTATAAGTGTAACCCTAAAGAGAAAAACATAGAGAAACAAATAAGAGATCTACTTTCCAAAGGATGGATTAGGGAGAGTCTAAGCCCTTGTGTTGTACCCATTCTTTTAGTTTCTAAAAAGGATTGTTCATGGAGGTTATGCACCGATTATAGAGAAATAAAAAACATAACCATCAAGTATAGGCATCCTATACCCAGGCTTGATGATATGTTGGATGAACTCTGTGGCTTTACCATATTTTCTAACATTGACCTTAAAAGTGGCTATCACCAAATAAGGATTAAGAAAGAAGATGAATGGAAAGCCACTTTTAAGACCAAACTTGGATTATATAAGTGGTTAGTTATCCCTTTTGGTTTGACCAACACACCTAGTACTTTCATGTGCCTCATGAACCATGTTTAAGGGACTTTATTGGGTATTTTGTTATGGTCTATTTTGATAATATTTTAATATATTCTAAGACCATGGACTCTCAGCTTATTCATCTAAGACATATTTTACTTTCCATAAGAACAAATAAACTTTTTACTAACCTTGAAAAATGTTCTTTTGGCATGGATCATATTGTCTTTCTTGGATTTGTAGTTAGCTCCAAGGGGGTCCAAGTAGGCCAAGATAAGGTTAAAGTTATTATTGCTTGGCCTACCCCTAAAAATATGCATGACATTAGAAGCTTCCATGGCTTGGCTAGTTTCTATAGGAGGTTTATGAAAAACTTTTCTACTTTGGCACTTCCCTTAAATGATTTGCTAAAGAAAAATGTACCTTTTAATTGGGGATCAAAGTAAGAAAAGGTTTTCAATGACCTTAAGCATAGACTCACTCATGCTCTCATTCTTACTCTTCCTAACTTTTCTAAAACTTTTGAGCTTGAATGTAATGCATCTAATGTTTGCGTAGGTACAATTTTGCTTTAAGAGGGGCACCTCATCGCTTTCTTTAATGAAAAACTCAATGAGGCCTACCTTAATTATCCCATCTATGACAAATAGTTCTTTGCTTTGATTAAGGCCCTACGAACTTAGGAACATTACTTGATCCCTAAAGAGTTTGTCATTCATAGTGACCATGAGTCACTCAAATACATCAAGGGCCAACATAAATTAAACAAATGGCATGTTATAGGGTTGAGTATTTGGAACAATTTCCTTATGTCATCAAGCACCAAAGTGGTAAATCTAATGTGGAAGTCGATTCCTTATCTAGAAGGCATACTTTACTTTCTTCTTTGGGTGCCACACTTTATGGTCTTGATGAAATAAAGGAATTGTATCCAAATGAACTTGACTTTTCTTCTATCTACCACTCTTGTTGTCCTTCTCTCTCTTCTAATGGGTTCCATAAGTTAGATGGCTTCTTGTTTAGAGCCAATAAATTTTGTATTCCTAGAGGATCTATTAGAGAGTTGTTTATTCTTGAGAGTCATGAGGGAGGACTCATAAGGCACTTTGGGAGGGACAAGACTTTGTCTACCCTTAGTGAGCACTTCTATTGTCCTTATATGAAGCGTGACGTGCAAAGGATTTGCTCTAGGTGCCTTGCATGTAAAAAGGCCAAGTCTAAGGTTTCACCTTATGGCCTTTACTCCCTCTTACCCATTCCTACCTCCCCTTGGGTTGACATTAATATGGATTTTATGCTTGGTTTTCCTAGGACCTAAAGGACATGGATTCTATCTTTGTAGTAGTGGATAAAATTAGCAAGATGGCTCACGTCATCCCTTGTCACAAGGTAGATGACACCAGTCATATTGCTAGACTATTCTTTAGAAAGATAGTTAGATTGCATGGGATCCCTAGAATTATTGTTAGTGATAAGTTCCTTAGCCATTCCTGGAGGACCCTATAAGCTGGGCTAGGAACTAAACTTCTCTTTTCCACTACTTCCCATCCTCAAACGGATGGTTAAATTGGGGTTATTAATAGGACACTTTCTACTTTTCTTAGAGTTCTAGTTAAGAAAAATATTAAGTCTTGGGATGAATGTCTAGCACATGTAGAATTTGCTTATAATAGGGAAGTTCACTCCACCATCAAGCATAATCCTTTTGAGATTGTGTATGGTTCTAATCCTCTCACTCCTTTAGATCTTTTGCCTCTTGACATTTTTGATGATATTATTCATATGGATAGTGAGGCAAAAACTTCTTTTGTACATAATCTTCATGAGCGGGTTAAACATCATATACAAAAGAAAATGATCACTATGCTAGTTGTGTGAATAAAAAGAGGAAGGAAGTTATCTTGTATATTGGGGATTGGGTTTGGCTTTATGAAAGGAACATTTTTCTAACTTAGGAAGTCCAAGCTCAACCCTAGAGGTGATGATATTTTTCAGATCCTTAGGAAACTTAGTAATCATGCTTATGTACTCGACCTCCCTGGTGAGTATAGGTCAATGCTACTTTTAATGTTTCTAATCTAACCCCTTGTGCTTCAGATGAGCTGGATGAGGTTGTCTTAGATTTGAGCATAAATCCTTTTGAAAAAGGGGAGCATGACACAAGCTTCACCCTCATAGAAGCCACAGAGCCCACACAGAGCTTAGAAGTTGCCTTGAAGAGCTTTAATAGCCCTTTGATAGATGTCCAATTTATATAGATTTTATGATGAAAATAGAGCATAAGTTAGACATAATGTGCAATGTTTGTTATTTTGTAAGCTATATAGGACATAAATTGGGATATAAGCATTGTACAAGTTTGATTGGTTAATAAGAGTTAACAAATCCCAAATTTTGATACAATTTCAGGAAAAATGAAGAAGAAAGAAGAAGGGAAAAAGAAAAAAAAGAAATTTCACCAAGTTAAAAGCAAAGAAGATGAGATTTGCTCAAGCGAAGGTCATTCTCGGTTGAGCAACTCAAGTTGTTTAGGCCAAATTGAAGGCTCGCTTGAGCAAGCAAAGCAATCAACAGATGCAAGTTACAAGTCATCAACCGCTTGAGCGAATGATCTATTCGCCTAAGTGAATTTAGACCAGTGAAAAATGATGAAGAAGTCGCTCAAGCGATACGACTTCGCTTGAGCGAGTATGGTCCAAAATGCAAAGATGAGGACTTCACTCAGGCGAGACAACAAATGTATCAAGCAAAATTACACCAGTAAACTATAATACCGAAGTCGCTTGAGCGACTCTATTTTGCTCCAGCGAGATTTGTACAGAATCAAAAGTGCAAGGATTCACTGTAGCGGAATAACTATGGTTCAAGCGAAATTGGAACAGGGGATCATCAACTCGAGTTTCGCTCAAGCGAAAGGCGTCGCTTAAGCGAATCAAGCATGCATGTGAAGCAGGACGTGGAATTCCTTCAAGTTGAAGAATGCTTCTCTCTTGAGCGAGATTTAAACTCGCTTGAGCGAGTGAAGCATTATAAGAGGAAAACAATGTAAAGAGAGGAGGCGGCAGAGAGAGAAATATTTTCACAAAAGTGTACCTAGCTTAGGTTTTTCTTCTTCATTATACTAATATTGTATGAACATGACTACCATGAGTGGCTAATTCTCTCATTGGGATTGGAGGTAACCAATCAACTTGGATGAACATGTGTGTAATGTTTATGTAATTGATGGATTTGTTTTATGATTCTTGGTTTTTCATTTCATGCTCATTTCCTGAATCTATTTGATCAATAGTTTCTTGATTCAAGTTTACGCTTGTTGGAAAATAACTTTCGAAAACGGATCCAAATGGAATACTCATTGTGAGTAGATAACCAGGGATGGTATCTAACATAATGGACGTCTAAACAATCATACTTAATGCTGGAATAGATTTGAAACGATAAAGGGATTGACGTTATCAAATCTCTTCTTATGAATTTTGTAGTCAAGGAATTGATATGAATGACTGTGATTGTGACGTAAAGAATCATATTGCAAATGTTGATTATATGAATATTACCGGTGTATCAGAAGGTGAGAAAGGTGAATTCAAATCCCAACCTCTAAACTCTGTTATTTCACTTACATTTCTTATATTACTTTTATATGTTTATAGAGCATTTCTTTAATTCACTATCATGAAAACAGTAAATCATATCCGCTGTAATAGTTTGAAATCAATTTAAAACGATCTGTAGTGGGAACGACATTTGTTCTTTAGAACATATACTACATCGACAGTGGTCCACTTACCACAAGTCATATTAAAACTAACCATCTGAGTGTTTTGTGAATTCATTATATGAAAACCATTAGCAAGTTTTTGGCGCCGTTGCTGGGGATCAAACTTAAATCGAATTCAATTATTTCGGTTTGTGAATATAGTAATTGTGAGTAATTTTGTGCTTTTATATCTTTTTCCTTGTTAACCTCTTTGTTGTCAGTTTTTCTTATGATATTAAGAAGTCAGGGATCTAAAGAACAGGTTGAAATAGACCCTGAAATAGAGAAGACTTTGAAGAAAATTAAAGCCAAAGAAAAAGCACAACAAGAGGAAGGACAATCTTCTTCTCCAACTTCATCACCAATATCAACTCCAAAAATTGAAGATATGGAAAGACAACACCAACCACCAAGGCGTACTTTGGGAGACTATGCAAATCAGCAAGGACCATGATACTTCTCAAGTATTTTGATGCCACAAACAAGAGCTTTGGAGATGAAACCAACCTTTCTAAGTTTGATAAGTGCTTATCAATTCACTGGAATGTCCAATGAAGATCCTACACTCATTTGGCAACCTTCTATGAATTGGTTGGTACCATGGGTTTTGGTTAGGAGGATATGGAGACTGCATATCTTCGTTTATTTCCATTTTCATTAGCTGGAAGAGCTTAAGAGTGGTTGCAATCACATCCCAATCAGAGCTTGACTAGTTGGTCTGATGTAGAAGAAACATTTCTGCACTGTTTCTTTTCTCTATCAAGATTCATAAAAGCTAAATTTGATATTGTAACATTTCGTTAAGGAGCTGAGGAACCATTCTGTGAAGTGTAGGATCGCTTTAAATCACTGCTTCGTAAATGTCCTAATCATGGTTTTGAAGACATTGCTCAACTAAACATTTTTTATAATGGACTTCGACCAGATACAAAAATGATTTTAGATGCTGCAGCAGGGGGCACAATGATGACAGTTGACGCTGATCAAGCTACAAGAATCATAGAAGCCTTATCCTCAACAGATTATCAAGCTCAGCATGATCGTCAACAAATTCAAAGAAAAAGAGTTCTAGATTTGAACAGTTCAGATGCTATTTTGGCCCAAAATAAAATCTTGACTCAACAGATTGAAGCTTTAACTCAACAAATGGCCAAACTCCCACAACAATTACATACAGTGTAGTCTTCATAACCAATACAGCAGTAAAGTCCAAGATGTGATTTCTGTGGAGGTGAACATCCGAATGGTTATTGCGGAGCACAAGAGGAGATAGTCCATTATATGAATAACCAAGGTAAACCAAATAATTTCAATTCCAATTATCCTAACCAATAATTTTAGGGATGAAGAAGTAATCAACATCAAGGACAAGGATGGAAACAAGAACCAAGTTCTTCAAATAGACCATATCAGAGTAACTATCCTTCTTTAATGGAGAAGACTTCAAGATTAGAGGACACTTTGGAGAAATTTATGCAAGCTTCTTTAACAAACCAGAAAAACACTAAAGCATCGATAAAGAATTTGGAAACTCAAGTGGGACAATTGGCCTGACAAATTGCTGAAAATCAACAACCTCAGTATAGAGCAAATACTGAGTCAAATCCAAAGGAGCATTGCAAAGTTGTCACAATAAGAAGTGGTAGACAAATTAGAGTTGAGTTAGGAGAAAAAGAAAAAAGAAGAAGAAGAGATTTTGAGAGAAAGAAAAGAAAAAGAAAGAGAGTGTCAAAAAGAGAAAGAAAAAGATATGAAAGAATATGAAGAAGAAATAAAAGAAAATGTAAATAAAGAAAATGAAAAAGAGAAAAGCAAAAAGAGTGAGTTTGAGAAGGGCAAAGGGAAGGTTGATGAAGAGATGCCTCAATTGAAAAGCATGCCTTACCCAAAGAATCCTTCGAAGCGTGATAAAGAGAGACAATTTGCAAGGTTCATGGACATTTTTAAAAGACTTCAAATTAATGTCCCATTTATGGAAGCTATGGAGCAAATGCCTACCTATGCAAAATTTATGAAGGATTTATTAACAAAGAAAAGAAGGTTTTCAGAAGAGACAGTTGAATTGGAAGCTGGATGTAGTGCCATTATCCAAAAGGCATTACCGCCTAAGACCAAGGATCCAGGAAGTTTCACAATTCCTATTACTATTGGTCACATGTCGGTGGGGAGAGCATTATTAGATCTAAGAGCAAGTATAAATTGAATGCCACTCTCAATGCTTAAAAGGATTGGAGATCTTGAAATAAGGCCAACAAAAATAATATTACAATTGGCTGACAGATCAATAAAGTTTCCTTATGGTGTGGCGGAAGATGTTTTGGTAAAGATGGAGAAATTTGTGTTCCCAGTAGACTTTGTGACAATGGATATGGAAGAGGATGCTGAAGTACCACTAATCTTAGGAAGACCGTTTATGAAAACTGCTAAAGTAATCATAGACGTAGATGATGGCAAATTAAAGGTACGAGTTCAGGATGAAGAAGTGAATTTTAACGTCTTTGAGGCAATGAAATATCCAGCAGATAAACAAAGCTGTTTTAAAATTAATATGGAAGAGGAGGTTATTGAAAGACAACTCAATAAAGTGCAAAATTCAAGTCTTCTTGAAAGGGCTTTAATTGGAGCTGTTGAAAGTCTTAATGATGTGGAAGTTGAAGAAGTTAGAGAGATTCTACAAAGATTAGATGCAGGCAAAGAGAATACTAGTAAACAATAGGCAGTGGAGACCCTCCCTCAAAAACAAGTTTATGAAGCTCAAAAGTTAGAGCTGAAAGACTTGCCTTCACATTTGAAGTATATCTTTTTAGATGCTGAAGGAGAAAAACCAGTCATCATTAACAAAAACTTGTCAAAAGAGGAAGAGAAAAAATTGACTAAGATCCTAAAGAAGAATAAAGAGGCAATTGGATGAAAGCTGAGTGATTTAAAAGGAATTAGCCCTTCATATTGTATGCACCATATTTTTATGGAGCAAGAGTACAAACCTGTAGCACAACCACAGAGAAGATTAAATCCAACCATGAAAGAAGTTGTTAAAAAGGAAGTCATTAAATTGTTGGAAGCTGGAATGATTTATCATATCTCTGATAGTACTTGGGTGAGCCCAGTACAGGTTGTACCAAAAAAAGGTGGTATAACAGTGGTGAAAAATGACAACAATGAGCTTATTCCCACGCGGACAGTAACTGGGTGAAGAATGTGTATAGATTATAGAAAGCTCAATCAAGCCACAAGAAAGGATCATTTTCCATTGCCCTTTATGGACCAGATGTTGGAAAGATTGGCTGGACAAGCATATTATTGTTTTCTGGATGGTTATTCAGAGTATAATCAAATAGTTATCGCACTAGAAGACCAAGAAAAAATAGCATTCACTTGTCCTTATGGTGTTTTTGCTTATATAAAAATTCCTTTCGGACTCTGTAATGCCCCAGCCACTTTTCAAAGGTGCATGCTTTCTATCTTTGCTGATCTTGTAGAGAATTGTATAGAAATTTTCATGGATGATTTTTCAGTTTTTGGTAAATCATTCGAATTATGCTTGGAAAATCTTGACACTGTGCTTAAAAGATGTGTAGAGACTAACTTAGTGTTAAATTGGGAAAAATGTCATTTTATGGTATCCAAAGGCATTGTGTTAGGTCACACAATCTCAAATAAAGGCATTGAAGTGGATTGTGCTAAAGTGGAAGTTATTGAAAAACTACCTCCACCAATCAATGTCAAGGGTGTTAGGAGTTTTCTGGGGCATGCTGGCTTTTACCGAAGGTTTATTAAGGATTTCTCTAAAATTGCAAAACCTTTGAGTAATCTGTTGCAAAAAGACATTCCTTTTCATTTTAATGAAGCTTGTTTATCAGCTTTTCAACTGTTAAAACAAAAGCTGATCATTGTTCCTGTCATAGTTGCCCCAGACTGGTCACTTGATTTTGAATTAATGTGTGATGCAAGTGACTATGCCATTGGTGCAGTGCTTGGACAAAGGAAATCTAAATTGTTCCATCCTATATATTACGCTAGTAAAGTTTTAAATAAGGCATAAATTAATTATGCCACAACTGAAAAAGAATTACTAGCAGTAGTATATGGATTGGAAAAATTTAGATCTTATTTAATTGGTTCCAAAGTTATTTGTTTTACAGACCATGCTATAATAAAGTACCCGTTAAACAAACAAGATTCCAAGCCTAGACTGATCAGATGGATCCTGCTTTTGCAAGAATTTGATTTGACCACTTGTGATAAGAAAGGAAGTGAAAACCACATAGCAGATCATTTATCCAGATTGACCAACAATGAAGTCACAACATTGCAACCTGAAGTCCAAGAAGAATTCCCAGATGAAAAATTGTTATTAATTCAGGAGAGGCCATGGTTTACAGACATGGTAAAATTTAAAGCTGCCAGAATACTTCCAGAAGATTTTACTTGGCAACAAAAGAAAATTTTTTTGAAGGATGTACAACAATATGTGTGGGATGATCCATACTTATTTAAGCTTGGATTTAATAATATATTGAGAAGATATGTATCTCAACTGGAAGCCAGGAGTATTCTATGGCATTGTCACAGTTCAGCATATGGAGGCCATTTTAATGGAGAAAAGACAGCAGCTAAAGTCCTTTAATCAGGTTTTTTCTGGCCCTCTTTATTTAAAGATGCTAATTTGTTTATGCAAAATTGTGATGTATGTCAAAGAATAGGAAGTATAACAAGAAGAAATGAAATGCCACTAACAACTATTTTGGAAGTAGAAGTCTTCGACTGTTAGGGCATAGATTTTGTTGGACCCTTACCAACCTCACTTTCCAATGAGTATATTCTAGTCGCTGTGGACTATGTTTCTAAGTGGGTTGAGGCAACATCTTGTACCAGGGCAGATGCCAAAACTGTGATAAAATTTTTAAAGAAAAATATTTTCAACAGATTTGGTACCCCTAGAGTATTGATAAGTGATGGAGGATCTCACTTTTGCAATACACAACTTCAAAAATGTTTAGAGCATTATGGTGTAAGACATAAGGTGACTTCTCCATACCATCCATAGGCCAATGGGCAAGTGGAGGTGTCCAACAGGGAAATTAAAAGAATTTTAGAAAAGACAGTTTCTCAGAGCAGAAAGGATTGGTCTCTGAAGTTAGATGATGCTTTATGGGCTTATAGAACAACTTTTAAGGCTCCAACAAGATTTTCACCTTATCAGCTGGTCTATGGTAAAAGTTGTCATTTACCCATAGAGTTGGAGCACAAAGCGTATTGGGCAATGAAATTGCTCAATTTTGATCCAGAAGCATCAGCCAAGGAGAGAAAGATTCAACTGGAAAAACTGGGAGAATGGAGGCTAGAAGCGTATGAGTCTTCAAAAATCTACAAAGATCGAATGAAGGCTTATCATGATAAAGTTTTTTTGAAAAAAAGCTTCCACCAGGTCAGTCTGTGCTTTTATTTAATTCAAAGTTAAAACTCTTTCCAGGGAAACTACGCTCGAAATGGTCAGGACCTTTCTGAGTCAAAGAAGTAAAACCATATGGTACAGTGGAACTTCAAGATCCAAAATCTGAAAGAACCTGGACTGTCAATGGACAAAGGCTCAAACCCTACATGGGTGGAGGAGTGGAGAAGCTGGATATGCTAATCCACTTTCATAATCCAAATTGAAAAATAAATCAGGCGTCGAGCTAATGATGTTAAACAAGCGCTAACTGGGAGGCAACCCAGTGTGTTTGATCTTTTATAAGTTTTGTTTGTAATATATTTTCTTGAATGTACAAGTTGAGTGTGAGTAAGTGTTAAAACCCAAAAAACTGAAAAACAATGGAAGTATGAAACTTAAGAATGAGAAGGAGTTAATTTGGGAAGTTTGAAGTCTAAACAAAAGTTATCTCGCTCAAGCGAACACTAATTCGCTCAAGCGAGATGTGTTTTAATAAACTTTGCTGCAAGTCGCTTAAGCTTAATAATACATTTAGTTACTGGAAAATATTCACTTAAGCGACATATATTTCTCCCAGGCGAAGGTAATTCCACAAAGCCTTCGCTTAAATTAAATTGTTCGTCGCTCAGGCGAATTTCATGAAAGAAGCTACTTGATAAAATTCGCTTAAGCATATGCAACTTTCGCTCAAGCGAATTATGTAGAGTTCCCACAATTTTGACAATTTTGTCTTTCTGTAACATTCGCTTAAGCGAATTAAATGACACCCAAGCAAGCGGTAACTATCTAGTTACTGGAATAAAATCGCCCAAGCGATAAATAATCGCCCAAGCAAAAATCTTCCAGAAGAGAAATTCCAAATACTCGCTTAAGTGTTGTTTAGTTTGCTCCAGTAAATTTTGACCAGTATCTAAATGACTAACTTTTGCCTAAGCAAAATCTATATAATTTGAGCGAAGGAATTTTTAAAGCATCAGGTGCCTTTCCCACTCTATTTCGCTGAAGCGAACCACCATCGCTTAAGCGAAATAAGAGACTCTTCATTCTCGAAGGTTAAATTCGCTGCAGCGACTGAAGCTCGCTTGAGCAAATTTAAGCGGTTGAGGTTTTAAAAGGGGTTTAATTCTCATTTTTCAGTTACATAATCACTCTCTCTTAAAAACCTCTCAACTCATGAATTTCTCTCTACTCCCATTCTCGGATTCGACGGTTTTGGCACTATTTCTTCCCTAATCTTCCATTTCCAATTTCTTAGTTTCAAGTTTTTCTCACTTCCAAGTAAGTAATCTTATTTTCTTTACTTATCTTCTCTAACTTCCTCATATGTCTATGTGAAGAATGCATTGTGCTTAGGGTTGCTTAGGGTTTATTATCCTTACATTGCATGTTTTGTATAATTGTCTCCATGTCCTAGATTTCATATGATGTGCCCTAGATTTAATGGACAATATATACTCTGTTTTAGATGGTGTGTCTGTTGGAATGAATTTTGAGAAATGCATGATGGTGATGAGGAGTAATATTACAAGTTGTGATGAATTTATAAATGCAACAATCTTGTGAATGACACTGTGTTTTTAAGAAGTTTTTGTGGCCAATGAATTGATAGGTGATATATTTGAAAAATGATGCTCTGTTTTTGAAAAAGCTATGCATGAAATTCTGTTTTTGTGCTATGATTTGTTTTGGTTTCATGTTGTGATTCTAAACTTCTCTAGGATGTGCCTTGTCTATAGAGAATTCTATTTTAGTTTCATATGCCTTCTCTATTATCCATGAAATATGCTAATACATGATACTCTGTTTTTGCAATCAAGTCCATTAGACCTTGATAAATTCCCCTATGTGTTTTTAGGCAATGGCACAAACTAAAAATGCACAAGAGATACAGAGGGGGCAGGAACGAGCTGCTGTGCACCGAGATCGTGGAAAAAGGAAACGTACTTCTGAATCCCCCCTCCATTAAATCAGAAATTCAAGAACAAAGAGACTGAGAAGCGATTCCATAATATTCACAATTGGACCATCCTCCCAGAACATCAGGTAGATTTGCGAGAAGGTGAATATGATGAATTTATGAACATGATCAGAAGTAGGAAGTGGTTGCGAGTTGCAAATCCTCGAGTCAAATATGATCCAGACGTGGTGAAACAATTTTACACGAATGCTTGGTGGACCAAGGGTGCTATGGACCGAAGAGCCTGGGTTCGAGGCCATTGGGTTTCTTATGACAGAGACACCATTAATGACCGCCTCAGAGATATCATGCAGTTAGAAGAAGATAAACTGTGTACCTATGGCATATTGAAGAAGGAACGTTATGTTTACTCTGTTCTCGAATTGGAATCTGTTCTATGCCTTCCAAACCACCATTTTCAAAGAGGTGCCAACCAATATCCAACCAGACTCCTTAGGAAAGACATGAAAATGCTAACAAGGGTGTGGACCACATTTCTTCTAGCCAATGTGGTTCCAAATTCTCATGTTTCTGATCTTCCTTTACCTAAGTGTGAGCTCCTCTTATGCATCTTGGATCCAAGGATATCAGTGGACATCGCTCAAATCCTTTCTGACAAGATCTTTTGCTTTGCTCAACAAAATCCAAAAACCACCATAGCAGATCAAAACCCGAAGGCACTCTTGGTTTTCCTGCTTTCATCACAGGCTTGTGTGCAGCTCAAGGAGTTGATGTTGACTCTACTACCCCTATTCGACCCCCTATTGGTAAAAAGTTCATTGATCAAAATTGTCGAATTGAAACAGTATCATCAGTAGGACAATCATCTTCAGTACCACCTCCAGTTTTAACACAATCTATGCCTACATCATCTCCACCACACATTGAAGCTCCATTTTCATCAGCATCACCTCCACCTTCTACCACTGACCCTATCCTACTCACCTATCTCACTCATATCTAGCAGCAACAGGCAGCTCTTAACAGAGCAATTACTTACTTCTACCGTGCTAGTTACTGGAGTCATCCAGTTGGACCATCCATTCATCCAGACGAATTCATCGCTAAAGTTGCTTGGTTTGGGGACAGTCCTATTTTCCCAGAGGAGGAGAGGCTAGCAGCTACATCTGAAGCGGAGCCGATAGCACCACCACCACCAGAAACATCATCCGAACCAACAGAGATACCAATCCCAACATCATCTTCAGCACCAGAGTTACAGCCAGCTGTTATACAGACTCAGGAGAAGCAGGATGCTGAGGATAGAGAGTTTAAGGAACAGCTTGATCCCGTGGTCACCGACATCTTGATGTCACATGATTGATCGACCTCTATGGTTCCATTTTATTTTTTTCAGTTTATTTATGTTTATGCTACTTTAAATTCAGCAGTTGTTCTAGCACTTTCGCTTTACAGTATTTTAGTATGGTTTATAGTTGGATTCACATGTTCATGTTCAACTGAATTTTATTGCATACGCTAGTTGTTATGTTTAGGCATGAATTTTTTTTAGTATGGTTAATGTATACAATGTTTTGGAAAAATGAAGAAAGATATGAATTAATCTTAGGTTGCATAAAAGGAAGGACAACTAGTTTTAGAAAATATGATAATTCCTGATGAATGTTGAATGAAATCTTTCTAAATATTGAGTTAGGAATTAGCTCACAATGTTTGAACCCTTTTCTGTGAAGATAAAGAAATCAAGACGATTAACTCAGTAAGAGAGTGCAACCTTAAACACTGAGAGTTCATTGATTCTTGTGTGATATTTCATTGCATAAATTTCTAGCAAGGATCATTGCTTAGTCAAACATGGACAGGATAGAGGCAAACTTTGTATAGAATAGGTAAACTAGAGCCAAAAAGCCAACCCTTGATAGTAATCAATCCAATTTTTTTTAACCCTATTGAGCCAAAAAGTTTTTCTTTAACCTTAGAACATGCTTGTATGGAAGATCCAACCCTAATGCCTACTAAGGACAAGAACAATCTTTTAAGAGGGTTATGTGGATAACTCGGCTATACCTATCAAAAAAATGAAAAATAAATAAAATTCTCCTAGAAATGTCAAAGAACAAACAAAAGTAGGGAGGAATACAAAGAAGAATTCAATGGCTCAGGTGAAGAAAGAATGAGAATATAAAATTTAAAAAAGCCAAGGTTAAGAAATTTGATTTTCCTTAGTATGTTCTTTGCATTCCAAAGAAAAACCAATAAGTTCCTTGTAAGCCTGGCCAAGTTACAACCTATTAAAGACCTTTTGATCCATGTTTGTGTGAGTAGTCATCTTATGGAATGAAATGAAATGCAATGGTTGAATAACACTTGATCAGTGATACAAAGAATAAACACTCACCTGGAAGGTATAAATAGAGAGGGTTTCTTGTTTTTATAGCAGAGTGGTTACTTGCAATTGTGTAACACATTTCAAACCTAGAATTTAGTTAGATGAATTGAAGCATGATTAAGGAACTATCAATTGTAAATAATGAGAAGCTGTCCTTTATTTTATTTGCAGTTGTGATTAATTAGGATCTTTATTTCACTTGACTATTTCTTGACCATCTGCTTGAGGACAAGCAAAGTTCTAGGTCGGGGAGAGTTGATAGATGTCCAATTTATATAGATTTTGTGAAGAAAATAGAGCATAAGTTGGACATAATGTGCAATATTTGTTGTTTTGTAAGCTATATAGGACATAAATTGGGATATAAGCATTGTACAAGTTTGATTGGTTAATAAGATTTAGCAAATCCCAAATTTTGATACAATTTCAGGAAAAATGAAGAAGAAAGAAGAAGGGAAAAAGAAAAGAAGAAATTTCACCAAGTTAAGAGCAAAGAAGATGAGATTCGCTCAAGCGATGGTCATTCTCGCTTGAGCAACTCAAGTCGCTTAGGCCAAATTGAAGGCTCGCTTGAGCGAGCAAAGCAATCAACAGATGCAAGTTACAAGTCATTAACCGCTTGAGCGAATGATCTATTCGCCTAAGCGAATTTAGACCAGTGAAAAATGATGAAGAAGTCGCTAAAGCAAAGTCGTATCGCTTGAGCGAATATGGTCCAAAATGCAAAGATGAAGACTTCGCTCAGGCGAGACAACAAATGCATCAAGAAAAATTACACCAGTAAACTACAATACTTAAGTCGCTTGAGCGACTCTATTTTGCTCCAGCGAGATTTGTACAGAATCAAAAGTGCAAGGATTCGCTGCAGCGGAATAACTATGGTTCAAGCGAAATTGAAACAGGGGATCATCAACTCGAGTTTCGCTCAAGTGAAAGGCGTCGCTTGAGCGAATCAAGCATGCAAGTAAAGCAGGACATGGAATTCCTTCTAGTTAAAGAATGCTTCTCGCTTGAGCGAGATTTAAACTCGCTTGAGCGAGTGAAGCATTATAAGAGGAAAACAATGTAAAGAGAGGAGGCGGTATAGAGAGAAAGATTTTCACAAAAGTATACCTAGCTTAGGTTTTTCTTCTTCATTATACTAATATTGTATGAACATGACTACCATGAGTGGCTAATTCTCTCATTGGGATTGGAGGTAACCAATCAACCCGGATGAACACGTGTGTAATGTTTATGTAATTGATGGATTTGTTTTATGATTCTTGGTTTTTCATTTCATGCTTATTGCCTGAATCTATTTGATCAATAGTTTCTTGATTCAAGTTTACGCTTGTTGTTGGAGAATAACTTTCGAAAATGGATCCAAATGGAATACTTATTGTGAGTAGATAAACAGGGATGGTATCTAACGCAATGGACGTCTAAACAATCATACTTAATGCTGGAATAGATTTGAAACGATAAAGGGATTGACGTTATCAAATCTCTTCTTATGAATTTCTTAGTCAAGGAATTGATATGAATGACTGTGATTGTGACGTAAAGAATCATATTGCAAACGTTGATTATATGAGTATTACCGGTGTATCGGAAGGTGAGAAAGGTGAATTCAAATCCCAACCTCTAAACTTTGTTATTTCACTTACATTTCTTATATTACTTTTATATGTTTATAGAGCATTTCTTTAATTCACTATCATGAAAACAGTAAATCATATCCACCGTAATAGTTTGAAATCGATTTAAAACGATCCGTAGTGGGAACGACATTTGTTCTTTAGAACATATACTACATCGACAGTGGTCCACTTGCCACAAGTCATATTAAAACTAACCATCTGAGTGTTTTGTGAATTCATCATATGAAAACCATCAACACCCTTTGACTAGGTCAAGGGTCAAGAAAGTCAAGGAGACACTTCAGAGACATTTGGCTTGATTCATGACTTCCATAGTGGACCCAAGCCCAAGGAGGAGTTCTTAAAGGTTTTTACTTGTTTCACTTGCACTATCTTACAGTAAGGAGTCTTCTTGTTATTTTTGGACCTCCTTTGGGACACCTCTTGAGCCTTGACTTGCTCTTGTATATATTTTAGTTTCATTTTATTAGTTTAGGAAATTTTTAGGATTAGAAATTAGGGATTAGTTTAGGCTTTGCATAGCCATTGTTGTTTTGGGCCTTGTACTTAGCACCTCCTTTATTTTGGGCTTGTATTGGGTCAATTCCTTAGGCATTTAGGATTGGGCCTTAGAGATTCCCCAAGGCCTATAGGGTGACCAAAATTTACTAAGAAGGTATATATACCTCTTTTGCCTTGTAACAGTTCATAATTAGAGTTTTAGTGAATTTTAGTGAGATAAGCTCCTACTTCTCTCTAGAAAGTAGAGCATTAGCTCTTTCCCTCTAGTTTCTTATCCTTTGGACTCCCCCCAAAGGTGGTGAAACCTCACCTTGAGACCTTATCTCCCTCTAGGAGTAGCGGTTACATATCTATCTCCTTGCCTCTTTATTCTTCCATCTTCCTACACCTTAGATCTAGGATTTACAAACACCAAAGCTTCCAATTCCGTGTGGAACATGTCTTGGACTGCACTTGGAGTTTGTGATTCTGAATTTTGTTTCCATATTTGAAGCTTCCTTGCCTTGGATTTGAAGAAAGGATAAAAGAAAGATCCACCTCTCTTAGGAATTCAAGCTAATTCTTATAATACCTCGTGTTAAAAAACCCCTCGAGTAAGAGTGCCTCCATGAATGATTACATGGTGTTACTTGGTGGTTTTGCTCTTGCCCCACTGTTTTCAGAGCTCCCAACCCAGTCAAGTTCATGTTCTTCCATATTCACGTAATGTGTTGCCTTCTTCTTGAAATCATCCATATTAATTGGGGGCTTTTTGGGCAAAGATTCAGAAAACTTATCCGAGTGCAATCTCGTATGTATTGCATGGAGGGACACCTTTGGGCTTAGGTCCCAAATTCGTAGGGTATGTTAATTAAAGCGTTTCATGAACTGCTTAAGTGTCTCCCTTATCCCTGCTTGAGGTTGACTAGGTTGTGGAAAGTCTGTTGAACCGCTCGTCTAGAGGCACACTAGGTGAGGAACTTTTCCATGAGCTTGGTGAAACATGATACGTTTTTTAAAGAAATATGTAAGAACCAGAGCAAAACAGATTTGGTGAGGGTTGTAGGGAAGGTTCTACATAGGATAGCATCGGACGCCTCAAAGATGAGAAGGTTGGTTGTGAACATGGTGAGGTGTTCTTTTGGGTTACCTTTTCCATCATACTTTTCCATCGTAGGCGGCTTGTAATGTAGTGGTGTGGGGCCTTCATTACAGCTTCTATGAATGGATGTGCCAAATAAGGGACTAAAGGTTTTCATCCCTCTTCTTTGGTTTTGTAGCTTGAGTATTTTGATAACTGGAGGCCTCTTTCTTCTTCGATCAACAATTCCTTAGGTCTTATTTTCTTTTCTCTACTCTTCCATGGTACATTGCAATGTTTTGGCAAGGGCTAAAGCCTCTTCCAATTGATTGTCACCACCCTGGCGTCCTTCTTGATTTCCTCGGGTATCTCTTTTTCTTTGTGGCTAGGGTTTCTATGTGTGGTCAGCATCTTCCTCTTCCTTGGAGCTAGTCCTTATTTGTGTGGTGTAGGAACTGTTTTACTGGTTCCCACGGTGGGCATTAAAATGTTCACTCTGAACTCATAACATGAAAAACCCTAGAGAATTATCCTAAGGGAATTAGGGTTCTTATTGTTCAAATGTCACTTGAATTACAGAGGGGGTTCTGAGGCTATATTTATACATCAAATGAGGGTAGTGATCTCAGCCTAATATCTAATAGATAGGGATAATTTCCTAAGATAGGGAATAGAGATAACTTTCTAGAATTGAGGATATAGAGATAATCTCCTAAACAAGGGGATAAGGGGGACATTAGTTAATCCAAAGGGAACAACCTTCATGTCATACACTAATGAAAATGAGGTTGCCCCTATTGAAGTGCGACTCATATTACATTATTCAGTAGAACCTTTGTTTCAGGTTCCTAAAAGAAACACCATAAAAAAGATGTTGAATATGTACGAAGAAGAAAGGTCAATAACTTTAAAGCTCATAAACACAAATGAGTGGTGATCACAACAGATATGTGAACAACAAGTAATCAAAAAAGAGGATATATGGTGGTCACTACTCCTTACATTGGTAGCTCATGGACGTTACAAAATTGATTTTTTAGGTAAAAATATTTAATTGTTATTGGTGTTTAAATATACTTTATTTAATTATTATTCATGTTTATATGTGTCAGCATCACTATTTTCATAATAATATTTATAATGTTCTGCCTAATTATTTAATTTAATCATAAATTTATCTTCAATTTAATTAAATTCACTAGAAAATTTTTCACAATTATTTAATTCAATTGTAGACCCAACCACTTCTTAATTATTAATCTTTGATTTTTATGTGTGTATGTAATTCCTATGCATACATTTGTATAAATAAATTTTTCATCAGTCCCTATATGGCCTACCGAAATTTCAGCATAGTCTCCTCTATAAATTGGACATTCCCAAATTTTAACTTGACTTGTTACACTCAAAATTCTTAGCATAACATAATATATATATATATATATACATATATATATATATATATATATATAGATGATGTACCTTATGAGAAAGGTTCTTTTAGGTGAGAGTGAAAGCAATAAATTTAAACCGTTAAATCTTATGATGGATGGTCAAGATTAGAATATATAGTCATGTGAGTTTTTAAAAAAGTCATGTGACTTTTTAAGTGATCATGTGATTTTAAAATCTTTTTAATTATGACCACCCATGTATGGTTATACGACCCAGATTTTATATGCTCACTCTCACTTAAGAGACCCTTTCTCATAAGATATATCCTATATATATATATATATATATATATATATATATAATATATATATATCCACATTCAAAAACTTTCTGGCATAACATCACATTGTCATCTGGCTACATAGATCAACAAATTTGTGGCTCTGTGCCATGTTTCATTATATGCACACAAACACAACAAGATTATCTACTAGCCAATGTACTAAATAGTCATCCATCAGTGTCAAGGACATAACCAAAAATTAGCCTTCCAACAATAAGAACTAATTTTCACACATGACCCATCAAAATACACATCATATCCATTCAAATACATATCAAGCATATATCAACATTATATACTATACAAAATAATTGTTGGCCAAGGCATTCCTATACCACTCATTTACCTTCTCCACCAAAATATATACACTTTCAAAGTAGATGCATCTCACCCCATGCATATCCTGCATCACAATGCTAAAAATTGACAACATGGGAGAATGAGTCATGCATTCCCAGTGATGAATATGAATACATTTGTGATTACATGTATATGCATTTCAACAACATGTATACTTTGCATTAAAACATCAATTATCACCATAATTTCATCATTTCAACAACATACACATATATCATGCTCATCAATCAAACTCGTAGCAAAGTATATACATATACACATCATTGCCCTTCACCATATTGGGCTAACACCAATATCATCATCCATACACAAGGTCTTTACTTTGCATTCATATTTTACTTGTTGTCTTTAGGTTGTCTTTCACCCATCTTAATCATCATCACAACTCATCCTCTTTTGGTATATCTCCATGTTATATGCAAATGCTCTTAGGCTAATGTACATGCACAACGAAGTTAATATCAATCGTGGATCCAACTGTAAGAATATAAAACATCAATTTTATGGGTTCAAGCATGAATACATAACCATTCCCCTACTGCAGTAGTAAAATATGTACACTTATCTCATCGTTTGCATGCATAACACCATATTTTACTGGTACCAAACTGCATCGCCCATCTTGCAACATCAGTCATTTTCACCATGACCGCGGTAAACAACAAAAACATCATATTGGTCTTAATGGCCAACCATGAGTCATACCATGACAGTTGTGATCCAAAGGACCATCAGGGACACCGGCTCTTCAAAAGCCACCCTTACAGGGACAACCACATGTAGCTCCCCATAGCTAAGCATGGGCAGCTTCGTGACTCCACCACTGAGCCACTAGGGTAACAACAATGATGCTCGTGCACATAGAGCTACCCTCCCACTGAGCTAACCAGAGGAACCCCTAACATTCCCTTATCGGCAGCTATGCAATATGCCATGGATGCAATAAATGCAAATCGTATGCATTCTCACACTATGCATCCTATCATGCCACTCATCAATCATCACCATCACTAACATCACCACACAATTCTTAGTGGAGTTTTGTCTCATTGATTATTGCCATTGTTTCATATTTTAATATGGCATTCATAATATTTCACCAATGTGATTAAATTCACTCATACAAGATCATACTTGTATCATCCATAAGGGCACCAACAATCATCAATAATAATAATCATCAATTGTTCAAGGGTATGCTCAACAACAACATTCATCTTCATTCATCATCAATATTTATTAATCAATATTTGTGGTAAATACACATATGTTCCCAACAAAATAGGGCACAACAATTGTCTCAATACATCATAATAATTATCGATCACCACAAAGCATACCACTTGTATTCCAAATACACATCACACCTTTTGCCAAGCACATAACATTGCAATACTCAACATCACAATCCATCAATACAACAAAGGCAAGGCTAACATGTGCAATATCACATACAAAAATCAACCACTACTCAATTCATGTATTTGGAATATAAAACTTAAGAGAAGTAATCCGAGCGATTGGATATTCCCGCCTCGTCGTTTGGAATAGATCCTACACCACACAATACACCATACCATTACTTTCTAGTCAACCACCAAGACTTACATGTTTTTAATTTTAGCACTTAGTGTTTACAACATTTTCATTACCAACTATATTTCATTTCATTAATTTCACCACAACCACCATAGGGTTGGTGTTCAAGTTCATTATTATTCATTTAAAGATACACCCATTGATGGGTTCACACATTAATGACTATTAACCTTCATGAATGGCCATTTACCATCATTAATGCCATCTTTCATCATTAATAAGCATTTTCCCAACATATTTAATGATACCCACACTCTCAATATCATACATCCCCTCTCAAAATCAATTTTTAAACCATCATTTAATGTTTTCCCCAATTTCTAGAGTTAGGGTTTCACCAAAAACCCAAAAACCATCATAAATGATCATCATTTCCCACCATTAATAATTCCATTTTGTGTACCACCATTAATGCACATAAAAGTTTGCATTTATATTATCCAACCTTAGGGTTTCCATATTCAATGCTCTCATTTAATACCCGCATGCATTTAAACACTCACCCAACAACCATAACCCTAAACCTAGGGCATAAACTCATTAAAAATAGTAAGGAACTTACCTCAACCAACAAACAACAATGAGCTCCAAGGAGGAGGAAGTGGGTGACGAAAATGAGAGAAGGGAGGGAGGAAGGAGCTTCAAGCCACCAAGTCTCCTTCAAGCCAATGGAGCAAACAAAAATGGAGTAAGGAAGAAGTAGTCACACCACTACAAAGGTTCTTAGAGGAGAAAAGATGAAGAGAAAATGGGAGTGAAGAGGGAATGAGAAGAAGTGGATATTTTCCCTTTGGGAAATAGAAACCAACGTGAATGGAAGAAAAGAAAAAAGAGTTTTGCATTTAAAATTTAATCCCTTCATTAAAACTTCTCTGCTTTATAACAAACAGGATCACCGCTCAGGCTCAATGCATTATATAAAAATTATATTCAGACTCACAATAATATTCTTAACAGCCCTGATCAACAGTACCTCAATCGGAGATGCTTGGTCCGACATCCATATTTAATCGGGTACAATTTCAGCACATTAAGCCTCAATAATTTATGAATACTCATAATAAATCCCAATTTAATTATTTCTAAATTTTTAGGACATGAATCAATTCATATATAATTATTTACTATTATTCCTTTTAATTAATCATTTTTTTTATAAATTTTGGGATATTACATTTGTTATTAAAAGTGTTGTATTTCATGGTGTTTGTTACTAAATATGTTATTAAATATGTATTATTTTGTGGTGTGTATTATAGCAACTGATAAATGATTCCCCTTTTATGCAAGAACAAATGGCATCACAACAGGGCTCAGACATATCTTCCAGGTGACAAAGAGGTGTGACATGGATGACTGATGTCGTTGTTCATAGATATTAGGGAGATCGACTACGTGTTGACATTGAGAAGGTTAGGAAGAAGGACCAAGAGATTCGAGGGAAAAACAATTGTCTCCACAGACTGTCACGTGGTGGATATCGTCTGCTAAGGCAGCAGATGACTGCTGAGAGGGCCAGGCAGCTAGACATCTACTTTGTTGATTCTTCTTCTCCCATCTTGTGCCATGAGAAATGGAAGTGGGCCAATACCAAGAAATCGGGTGACTTTACTTCTCCAAAGGCACAACAGGTTATAGAGAAGATTTAAGTATAAAATATCTTAGCAAGAAGTTTATATTTTGTATTTTACCATTCAAAGTTGATTGTTGATGATGGTTTAATTTTTTATCTTTTGTAGGATGAGTTAGTAGTTGCATCTACGTAGGGGAGTTTTATTGTTGATGGTTGACAGGATATATTGACTGTGGCCATCAGTCGACCAGGGCACCCTGGTAGAGTTCAGGCTGTCGGTAGAGGCCATAATATCCATAGTGTATATGACCCATCTACTGTATCTACATCTTTATCATCAGCTAATATGGTGAGGATGTTTGAGTTAAGGTTAGGTGAGGCTAAGGCTCAACATGCTTCCGAGTACGATGAGAGATTTAGAAGCTTAAAGGAGGTTATGGATATGCAGGCCTAACAGATTACAATTTTGACTGATAAGTTACAAGCACCTTCCCCGTCACAGCCTATAGCTGACCCTCCTGTACTCGTAGCTATACCTTCGTTGGTGCCTATTAGCACAAAGAGTTCGTGTGTGGGAATAGATCCCGATAGGATGAGCACTGGTATCGACCTTGGGAGGAGATGTCAGTTGTTCCTAGATGGGGTACCTAACTCGATTACCATGGGGATAGTGTTCAGTACAAGGTTGACGGTTCATAGGAAACCCTTGCTAGATAACATGTCAAGGGTATCCGTGGTGTAGGTTATCACACCTGATGTAACACCCCCAGTTTTCCAGACCCGAATCCTGAAGTAATCAAGATAATAATTAATAAAAATGCGAGTAAATTTGTCACGTTCGAAATAGTTTCTAAACACCGTCTCGGCTACATCAAGGCCCAAACCAAAGAAAACCGAAGAGTGAGATTTATATAAATGTAACTGGATCGACATCTAAATTGCCCATAATGGTATACAAAAGTAGTGGAGTTTACAGCAGAAGAAGAATGTGTATACCGGGCAAATGCCTAGTCCCATATATGGCGATATGAGAAAAGGCTTGGCAAGCATGCAATCACCTAACATCGACCTATTAGATCATAACCTAATTATCCACTTACAACATACACATGCATCGCCTAAGATATAAATATATATATATATATATACATATACATACGTGGTCATACCCCAACTATTACTACTGCCCATATCTCATAATTGGCCCATTTATTCACCTATTGGCATTAATACAAACACCACCAATGACATTATACAATATTCAAATTTTTAATTCCTCTAGTACACGTCGAATCATCACGTACATACTAAATGCATATAATCATCATTCATGCATTCACGATTATCTTATACATGACCAAAATCACTAAATCATAAATATCCTCATAACAATTTATTCATTACATTAAGATTCACAAATGATGCCGGCCAAGGCATTCTATTACCACTATTTACCTTCATCAACAGCTTTAATTCAAAAAAACCCAGCTCATCCCATGGTAAACCTGCATCACAATGCTAAAAAGGAGACCACATAGGAGAGTGAGTTATACATTCAAAATGACGAATATAATATATTGTGATTAAGTATACATGCATTCATTTATCATGTGTGCTTTGCTATAAAATTATTAAATCATCATTTAATCAACATCACATTGTTATAATAGGTATACAAGCCGCATGAATCGCAATTCACAATATAAGCAAGCACAAGCACATACACAATCACATTGCCACGTATCATCAAGGGCATTCACAATCAACATCATCAATTTATTAAATCTTTATTCAATTCCTCCTCACAAGGGGTTTTTCATCTCTCGTGGTCATCCCATCTCAAATGCCATGCACCTATGGCTAATGCATATGTCAATTGTCTAATGCATACGCAATGGATCCATTTCATTTCATCAGGTGATCGCAACCACCGTATCATTCATTCATATAGGTTTCCCGCCTCGCAAGGGGTACTCCCTCTAGCAGCCTCGCAAGGTGCTTTCTCGTGATCACAACCACGTTCAATAATTCATATTGGTTTCCCGCCTCGCAAAGGGTACTCCCGCCTCGTGATCGCAACCACGAGCATCATAGGAACTCGCAAGCCCTTTTTCATTTCAATAACCATGTAATCGCAACCACCGGCTCCATATCATATCATCATCAAGTTGGTTTCCCACCTCGCAAGGGGTACTCCCTTCATAGAATCCCACAGGATCTTTCATCATTGTGATCGCAACCACATTTTAATGTTATGCCATGCCATGAATGAAAAATGCAATAATGCATATGCCAAACAACCTCGCAAGGATATCTCACCCTCTCAATTAGGGATTTATTTTACTTTGGCATTTTCAATAATCATCACACAATCATGTACAAGCCTCTCAAGGCACATTATTCTTATACTTGGCATTTCAATAGCCATAATATCATTTCATAACAATCTACGCATGCAAATCAAAAGCATAGCTACATCGTAATATTAATCCACACTTAGAATCATTCAAGGCATATTCATCATTCCACATATATGGCAAATATACTTATGCCCAACATCATCGCGTCCTTGGCATTACGTAACATACCTTATATATATTTCATATCATATGGCAAGTCAGAACTTGCAATCAACTAGAATGGTATTATACATAATCTTCATTCATTAAATTTTCATCATTATTACCACATAATCAACTTGTGGATTTTTGCAATATTATTCATTGCCATTGCTTCATCTATACATATATTGGTGTGGCATCTACAACATTTCATTATTACATTCAAACCACACATACAAGTTCACACTTGCTTTACACACATAAGGGTATATCACGATTCATTAAGAATAATATTCGCCCTTTTTCTCAAGGGGATATTCACAACATCATTCATTGTCATACCTTACCGATATCATCTCCGATTCATCGGTTTATAGCAAGCACCTCCTCATTTAATCCTTCTCTCATTGGGTTCATAATTATCAGGGTGTATCTCATAACCTCATTATCAAACCCTAATTATCATTCTTCATATCCCACTCTCGGTGGTGAATATATCATAACCATTTTATCCTCCAGGGTATCAATTAATTCCAACTCTCACCATGTCAAGCCATCATCAAACACCCCCTTATACATTTCCTTAAATATCCATAATATAAAAGAATGGGGTTGGGCATCAAGATTTGAGGGAACAAATAAAATTTCAAGTTTGGGTTAACTCGCTCAAGCGAGATCCACCTTCGCTTGAGCGAGATAGGGATAGTTCACTTGAGAGCCCCAAATTTTCCTGAGCGAGAAGGTTTTAGGCATCAGACATCAATCTCGCTTGAGCGAGCCTATCTCGCTTGAGCGAGACCCCACTAGTGTGGTTTTCTATACTCGCTCGCTCGGGTAAGGCTTCCCAAGGCCAGCTACTCACTCGAGCGAAAATACTCCAGTGCCCATTTCCACATACACTCGCTTGAGCGAGACTCCCCCATACTTGGCCACTCGCTCGGGTGAAATTGTTCCAGTAACCATTTCCACATGCATTCTCTCGAGTGAGGTTCCCTTCAACTAGCCACTCGCTCAATCGAGAAATGTCCAATACCTCATTAAGGTTGGCTCGCTTGAGCGGGGTCCAGTTCGCCTCATCATTCGCTTAAGCGAAAAACCTCTAGAACCAATTCCTCTCTCGCTCGCTCAAGCGCGGTCATACCCGCTTGAGCGAGATTCACCTAGTAACTCTTCCACTCACCCACACACGTCTTGCTTGAGCAAGACACTCACTCGCTCGAGCGAGATTGGGCCAGGGGCCATAATATTGGTACAAGGGATTCTCGCTTGAGCGAGAATCTATCTCGCTTGAGCGAGAATCTATCTCGCTTGAGCGAGAATACCAGTTCAAGTGCAGAAACGTGAGAATTTAATAACCTCACACACAAAAACTCATACAAATCCAAATTGGACAAATTCAACACATCATACACCTCTTATTAGGTATTTAAAACTTGCCTCAAACATTCATACTCAATAATTTCCATTCCAATTCATTAACCATATCAAAATTAACTTATCATCATCACACACACATACACACACACACACACACATATATATATATATATATTCATAACACTCAATACATATTCTCATACACCATTTCTCAAATATCATCAAATAATCATTCACATTATTTCAATATCTACATTGCAAGGCAAGCATGAGTATTCATCACATACAATAATCATTATCATTTTACTCATGCAATTTGAATGTAAACTCCTCTCCTACCTTGGGGGAAGAGCCGCATTCCAAATGCTCTGATCGTTCCGTCGCCTTTACCTGAAACACAATCTACACCAATATACATACATATGCGTACATACAATCATCAAGCCATCACAAGGCATTTATCACTATTCTAAGTAATTGACAATAATTCTTAATATTCAATACCAAGTCCTAGACTTGTTAAAACACTTATTCACATATTTTGTTAGGCTTCGGGAATTCCTTTCCCAAAACCAAGATTTTCTAAATCTTAAAGGGCCAACTACACCCAACAACAACTCCCCACTTTAAACATCATATATTCATCCTCAAACTCAATCTTTCTGACCACAACATATATAGTCCCTAATCCTGAGATTAAGATCCCATCAAATCCAATAATTCTTATTTTCTCATATACCAAATTCTAATATCCGTTATGATAATACAATATTTCAACATCAATCTACAACCTCAATTACCAACACTTAAATATTATACCCCAACACATCAACAACAATAAGCAATGCCCATCACTTTAAACATTAATTCTACACATTTCATAACGACACTTATCCATGAGTTTCATTCTCTAGGATTTGTCATTACTATCATTATCCATCATTATAAATAACAAATCATACATTTAATATCATCTATTCACATTCAATTCAACCTCCCAAGCTTCAATATATCCATTTTCCCCAAATTCTTAGGGCTAGGGTTTTCATCAAAACTCAACAACCATTATCAACATTCATCAATTCATCATCAATGGCTATCTCTCATCATTAACATCATTTTCTAACATCATTAAACATGCATTCCACTCACATTTTACATTTCCCCCAATATATTAAAGTTAGGGTTTCACTAGAACCCATCACCATCATAAATGCTCATCAATTTTCCACCCATCCAAGTATTAATTTCGTGCACCCATAACAACCCATCATAAATGCCATGATAACAATACCCCACCTTGGGGTTTCCATCATAAATGTTTCCACTCATAACCCCTATGTATACTCTCCCAACAAATAAAATCATAACCAATATCATGGGCTCATCATAAATGGTGGGGGATATACCTTAAGCTAAGAAAAAGAAGTGTTTGCCAAGAGAAGGGGAGAGAGCATGAAAATAGAGTGGGAGAAAGAGAGCTCCATACCACCATTGTTATCTCCTCCAAGCTTGAAACAACCAAAATGGAAGAAGGAGGAATGGCACACCATACTTGGATTTTGGAGAATGGAAGAAGAAGAAGGAGAAGAGAAGAAGAAGGGATGAAGAGAAAGAGAATAGGAAGGAGGAGAAGAATTGGCATGAAAAATTAAGAGAATGGGGGATTTTGTTTTAAATTTCATTCCTTTCATTAAAATCTTTCCGTTTTACAACATACAGGATCTCTGTTCGGGCTCAATACGAAATTCAAAAATTATTCTGAAGACACATTCGAATTCCCCATAATATTCTTAACAACCCTAACCAACGACATCTCAATCGGAGATACATGGTCCGACACTCATATTTCAACCGGGTAAAATTTTATCTCTTAAAATCTCCATGAATTATAAATATCCATAATAAATCCCAATTTAATTATTTCTAAAATTTTGGGACATAAGTCAACTCATATTTAATTATTTATTATTTATTCCTTATATTTAATCATTTTCATAAAATTCAGGATGTTACACCTGAGCCTAACATGGTGGTTCCTGTGCCCACAAAGGAGGTATTCCATATTTCACAAGTACTTCACCAGTTCCTCATATAGCCCATATCCCTAGTAAAGGTTGTTGCTGATCAGGTATGTTGAAAAGTCATATATTCATTCATTTATTTAATTATATATATATATGTCTTCTTGTTATTGTTAATTATAGGGGAAGTCTGAAGTCCGAGTTCTGAGGCGGTCGGCGGATCCCATACGGGAGTTATGAAGAATATGTGCTGATATGTATGGCACACCGGCCCAGGTGCCCTAGAACAAGGACATCTTTGGTAGGACGAGCAGTGTTCCCATATATATTGATCAGAACGACATATCGAAGATTATAAATGGGACGATCATGCTCAATATCTCCATTATACAACTTTGGGAGATGTAAGTACTTATACATGTAAATATATATTTACCAATTTTATGCATAGTAATGTTTTTCATTGACTATATGTAGTAGGTTTATGCACGATGTATGTGTGGCTGAAGGGAAGGATGACACATTTGGATTCCTGGAGCCTGAGGCCATACAGGAAAGTGGAACCAAGGATGTAAAGACCCAAAGCTTATGTACAGAATTAGATGTCTGAGTCCAGGAAGAGGGTTTACTTAGCGCCACACATTAACAAGTAAGTTGACAGTATTTTTAGTATATGTGTGTGTTTATATAAATGTATATCATCCATTTATGTGTTGAGTAGTTACTCGGTTCCTTTTTATTTTAGTGTTCACTGGCTTCTTGTGGTTATCTGCCCAGCAGATAACTTGGCAGTTTGTATTTGTTCAGTACATGGCATAATTCCTTTACAATTGAAGCTTTGTGTTGAAACGTAAGTTGACATTGGTACTTTTATTATGAACAACAAACGGGCTTGTTTTATTGACAGTTCTAATTGGTGTTTATTTTTTCTAAACGGTCTTGTACCCTAAAGTAAGTACACTTTCTATAGAAATTTTATTTTTATAAGCTGAAGCAAATACTAACAAACTTTGTATATGTATTATGCAGTATCGTAGACAGACAGAAGGATATGAGTGCGGGTACTATGTAATGAAGACAATGTAGACCATCTTTGAAGCAAACATAACTAATAAATAGGCAATTGTAAGTTTCACAACCAATTCATTAATTTCAAACAAATTCAGGTACAATGATGTAATTATGTATTTGTATATACAATAACTAACACATACACATATATATATATATATATATATATATATATAGATTTTCCAGGACCGGTCCCCATACACTGTTAAAGAGATCAAGGAAATTCGGGAGCGATGGGCCTTATATTTTGAGGGTTAGGGGACAATAGTATGGGTATATAAGTATTAGTTTTAGTAGTTTGTATATGTATATATGTTAGGAAAACTTTTTTTAGTTTTAGTAGTTTTAGTTTTAGGATTTTGTATATATATAATTCTATTTGGTATATCTGTATTCTTGTATTGGGTCATTTTTGCTGTTTGCAGGTTTGGGGTTATAGAAAAACAAAACAAATATTTTAAAAAAATCCTACCTACGAACTTGGTTCTGTCTTTAACCGAATTTGTAGGATATCTATAAACTCGGTTGTTGCGTAAACCGAGTTCATAGATTGACCCAGAAACAAAATATGAACATAGTTTAGGCAAAAACCGAGTTTATGTATTTGCATGTTGTAAACATATTTTGATAATGACAAATGCACATGAACCAGAAAGGCTTCACAACATCAAAAACAAGTGCAAAGAACAAAAATACTCATAAAGAAAATATAAAACCCAAAGACAAGATCAAGAAACCATGAAGGATATGCTCTCAAATGATCAAATAATCAAGAGAGCAATGCATAAAGATAAAGGAAAGGAACCATGAAGTAAAATGAATCAAGGAAGCATCAAAAAGCATGGAAAAACAACAAACAACAAAGCATGAATCGATTCATGCAATGCATGAATCAATTCAAAGGCCTGGAAGTCCCAAAAACACAAAACAACAAACTGTGAATCGATTCACACTTAGCATGAATCGATTCACATGTGTTTGAAATTCAAAATGCCTAAAATAGAATGTTATGAATCGATTCGTATATGCATGAATCGATTCAAGTAGTGGGAAACACCATTAAAAAGACACTTTTTAGTGGGAAATGTAGATCTAAACATCCACTACACGAAGGGACAACCTGGAGCTCATTATGCAACGGCTAGGAGGACCTTCAAGGCTCTATAAAAGGATCCCCAACTCAAGCACAAGACACACAACAAGAGGCAATCAATCTTTACTTACATTTGTGCTTAGTGAGTTCATTTTCTTTGTGTATTCTAAATCCTTGAGCTTAGAACTTATATATCCTCTCTTGTTGAGAGTTAGAATTTGTGTGAGCTCTTCACCTACTTATCCACTCTATTGAGAGAGTATATTGCTTATAAACACAAACACCAAACACTAAAGTTCACTCTAGGTTGAGTGGTTACAAAGGTTGGGGTTCAACCTTTGGGATATTGAGAGATTGTGAGATTGGGTGGGTTACCCTTTACTTGTGAGAATTGGGTTCTTGAGTGTGGGACACTAGGAGACAATTGCTCAAAGTTTGTATCTCAAATCTTCAATAGTGAAATCCTTCAAGTGGGTTGCTTGAAGGCGAGACGTACACCGGGTTGGTGAAACTCGTTAAATTTGGTTTGCATTCTCTCTAACCTTCAACTCCTCTCTTAATTGTGCATGCAAACTATTTGTTATATTGCCTTGGTTAATTGCTTGTGTCAATTGTGCTTTCTAGTAGTTTCTTATCCTTTGCACGCCAACTATTTAATAAAATTACTGAGTCCTTATTCTTCATTAATTCTTATTTCTCAGTTAAGTATCACTTGTTCTAAAAGTTCATTTTCTCTAATCAAAGCAATTTGTGTGTGATATTCTATTGTTGTTTGTTCATTTCCATTTACCCATCAAAGTTGCATAAAGAACCAAGTTCAAAAGCATTCCAAGTCAAAGTTTTTAAAACACTCAATTCACCCCCCCCACCTCTTGAGTATTGAGGCCACTTGAATAATAGTTTATAGATATGAACTCGATTTTGTGAGTTCATAGATTGGATCTATGAACTCAATTTTGTGAACCGAGTTCATATCTTTGTTACTTATGAACATAGCAGCAACGAACTCGCTCTCGCAACCGAGTTCGTATCCCAATTTTAACCGAGTTCATAGACCTTTTCTACACTAGTGATCCCTACTTGGCTTTCCACCTCAACCACTAGGTCTTACTTGACCACTAGGTAGCTTAATGGGATCCTACTTGACCGCTAGAGCCAAAACTGAGGGACAAATATATTGCACAGCCGTCTAAACCACACAAAATCATATGTATTCATTTTAATCACTTTCTCTAAATTAATTAATCAATTCTCTTAAATAATTTAACACCAATAGTAATAAATACAATTCAGACTATTAATGATATTTAATTTCACAACTAGCCACTTAGGCATTTTATTTCAATTAAAATAGTGGTCACTCAAGCACACACCACACATCAATTCTCTTTCACATCACATATCATCATTGTTAGTTAATTATGGGTAACTCAAACATACATAACCGTTATTTAATCATCAACAACTACTCAGATACTAATATATATATATATATACATATATATAATTTCAAATCATCATTTCTCACACACTGCATGCATTATTGCAATCAATACTCTCATAGTCATTTAGACATAAACAAAACTTGCTTAATTATATAATAATACAAACATATATCAATATAATTTCAATTATCAACTCGCACATATAATTATATAATATAATTCTCATAATTATGCTTTTGGAAACTTATTCTGTCATATATACATGTCTATAAATATACCTTATCTACTTAATTTCAATACTAATTAATTATCAATCTCATCATTTACATCACACTATATACCAAAAATTTTATAATCATACATAATAATTAATTTAACCATTTAGTACTAATTTCGGACTCCAACAATTATTTCTAAATTAATTAGTACTTTGAACACCCATTACCTCAGTTTCACGCTTCCAATACTTGTTCTCGATGTTTGGTATACCCAATATCTAAAATTTAAAGAATTTACAAAATGAGTTATCATTTCAACCTTTGAAACTAAAACCCATTTTACCAAAACAATCTTAAATATACTTTTAACACTTCCAAAGCTTACCTCGACTAATTATGTTGTTGGTTTCAACCTCCACTTTGATCGACACCTCGGCGGTGCTTGGTTCGCAACCTACGGGAACCGAAATAGAAACCCATAAATGAAATAGCAACACCCATCATAGAAGGCTTCCGTTTACAAGTTTAAATCACAAAAATCTCAAAGAAACTAAAACCCCTACATAAATGAAGTTTTTGGTTTTGAAAGAAACACCATAAAGCTTGAAATTGAAAATATCATAAAGCTTACCTTGCTTCCACGGTCACAAATATGTAATCAATTTCAAGTTTCACCAAGATATCGGGCTCTAATCAAGCCACTAAGCTCACGGCCATGAAGGAAGAAAAGAGCTTTTGTTTTGTATGCATGAAGGAGAGGAAGAAAGGAAATGAAAATGTGTTTTAGGGTAAGGGTAATTTGGTCATTTCTTATTTATTTTCTTTTTCTTTTCTTTTCTTTTCTTTCTTTTCTTTTATATTTTCTATTCCTTTTTCCATTTTCTTTTATTTACTTTTACCCTATAGTAACTCATATTTTACCATCAGAATTTAATTTAAATTTAATTCTACAAATTTAATTCACTAAAATTAATTATTCA
Organism: Clitoria ternatea; assembly: GCA_037962975.1. Lineage (NCBI taxonomy): Eukaryota > Viridiplantae > Streptophyta > Magnoliopsida > Fabales > Fabaceae > Clitoria > Clitoria ternatea. Next base: position 57,113,244 of record CM075671.1, read on the forward strand.
AATTTTATCACTTTATTAGAAATTCTTCATTTAATTCATATTAAATTAGGAAAATTTTCAATTAAATATGAATTAGTTTACTTTAACACCCAATAATATTTAATTAATTTTATACAGCATAAATAGATTTTAATTTAACATCAAGGATGTTACAATATTTGTAATCACATGACTGTCCTAGCAGTTAAAAGATTTACTATTGCACTTATTTAATTATTATTAATGTTTTATTTATGTTAGTAATGTAATTCGGGTATTTTATTGTTAATTAGGTTCATCTGTGTTCCTGCACCTCACTCAAGTGAAAGACTTTGCAATGATTTGGTTGAATTTTATGATATTAGAATATTGATTCAAAGTTGTCTACAATTACCTTAGATAATTATAGCAGAAATGATTCAATGATTAAGAAAATAAAGGATAAGTTGAGGTTAAACGCGTTGTGGAAATATAGTGAGTTATTTCATATACATTGTGTTGCACACATCCTTAATTTAATTGTAAAATATGGGTTAAAGGTAGTAAAGGATGTATTAGAGAATATTTGTGATAGTGTTACTTTTTGGACTTCAACTCCTGAGAGGAAGGAAAAATTTGAGGAGATGGCTAAATAGTTACATGTTAAATTTACTAAAACGTTGATTTTAGATTATCCAACTAGGTGGAATTCAACTTACAATATGTTAGAAACTATTATAGCATATAAAAATGTGTTTGAAAGGTTGAAACATGAGCCTCAATACATAAGTAAACCATCAGAGTTATAGTGGGAATTTGCTAAAGATATCTCTAAGAGGCTGAAATTTTTTAACAATATCACTGAGTTAGTTTCTGGGACAAAATATCCAACTACTAATATTTACTTTTCCAAGATTTGTAAGGTTAAGTTAGCTATATCTCAATGGGAAAGCTCTTATTTTGAGGTTATTAAGGGTATGGCGACAAAGATGAGGTACAAGTTTAATAATTATTGGAGTGTTATTCACCAAATAATGTTGCTTAAAGTGGAACTTTGTTGCTTAATGTTTAGCTTGTAGTGGGATAATGTTCAAAATTTCTCTTGTTGAACTAGTGAACTTTATGGATGTAGCAAACACTCTTAAAATAGTTATGATAAGGAGAAAATTCAGTAAAACAATGGGCGAGGGCAAGGGCAAGGATAAATTTTTTAGGGTGCGAATGAGTTTTGCCCGTTATTAACATAAAAACAAAAAAAATGCAATGAAATGGTTGATGAGGGCAGAGGCAGGAGCATGTTTCCCTGACCCTGATCAAGGGCGGGGCAAGGTAAGGCTTGGAATAGCGGGGGCGATAGGGGTCAAACCCATCCCCAAACTGCCTTGTTGCAATGCCTACACATAATGATATTTTGCTTTAGCCTTTGGCTCTTGTAATCTTAGTTACTTAGGTGTCCATTCATTTTCAAGGATATGAATATTCACTAGTGCAAAATAGCGCTTTTACACCGATTGTAGAAATAACCAGTGTAAAAAATAATATGGTGGCATTTTTGTAAATATTTAGTTGATTTACATTAGTTAATTAAAATAATCGATGTAAAAAATAATATTTACACTGATTTATTTATAGACCTAGTGAGAAATAGGATATATTACATAGGTCCAAATTTAGGACCGATACAAAAGGCAAATTAGAATCCAAAATACAATTGGAAACCCCCATGAATCTATTTTCCTTTTTTTTTGCTATAGCAAGCTATTACTAATTTCCCTCTTCTCCCTCTCAAAAAGCTTCCTTCCTCCTAAACCCTAGAAGGCGGTCTATAATGACCCAGTTCAATGGAAGCAACACCTTCACTCCCTTTTCTCACCAACATAACCTCAAAATCTTTTCCCTTCTCTTCATTCGTCACCTCCAATCACACCACCACCTAGTAGAAGCAGTTTCTCACTCCTGAAAAATCTCAACCTCAATTTTTTTCAATAATTGTTTTGGATAAAACATTAGTTGATTCTGACTTTTTGTTTCACTTATTTGGTTTTCTTTATTTTTTATTCTTTCGGGCATTTTTTTCTGCTAGGTGTTTTCAGGGAAAATGGAACATAAGTAATAAAAGATAGCGCATTCAGTTTTGTTGTGCATCCGATTTAAGGACCTTAATATCCCATGCCTCTTTGTTTCTTCTTCTCTAGTTCTCGCTTTTCTCTTCTCAACTTTGGGTTTTTGTAACACGATTCTTGTTATTAGGATGTTTGTCATATGTTACTGGAATTCTTTTATTATGTTATTTTCCTCGTTAAGCTATTCAAGGGTATGGTTGAAGAAGGTTATTTTGCAAGTTGCAACGACTACAATGGATGGTTAATTTTGTCTAATTGTAATTTCAAAACATTTTTGTCTATAATGTTTGAATTTTTTCCCTCGGTTTTTTTATCCAGGCCAAGTTAATTTTCCCCTCAGATCCACTTGTGTATAATGAACTTAAAGTTGTTGTTTATTATATGCAAGAGTAAGGACTAAGGACAATTACCTGCTTTGAATAATTATTAAAGTTACTTAATCTAATTTTCATGTTCACTAGGGAATATTTTGAGTCAAATTCAATTTGATGTTGTGATTTTCAGGACTAACACTGCTGAGAATTTCTTCCAAGCTTGCTTGTCATGTTTACATCAATCCATGTAGGTAAATCACTAAGCATGAATTCAGCTACTGGACAATCTTGAAGAATATAGATTATATCTTCAATTTGGCCATAATTTATGCAGAAAGGTTGTCTTGGATCCAATCAGCCTTGCATTTATTAGTAAGTAATTTCCTTTGATAAATCTGCTAAGTGCTAAGTGAAAACTTTCACTTTCTCAGGCACTTGATTCCTTCAATTTTTCATTCAATCACTCTTACTTATAATGATCCCGGGTATTCTTTCTTAACCTATCTTTTCTAAGCTTATTACCCAAATATTCTTTCTTAAGTAAGTCTCTTCAAGCTCAACCAACTTTTACAAAGAAAATAAGGATTTCCTAAGTATTTACAAAGACTTTAGGGTTGTCTGAGCTTACAAAGTTGAACTAATTATTCAGGATATAAAACATTGAGAAGCTCTAAGTAATTTACAAGTAAGAATCAGAGAACTTTTGAATAGCTTGTGGAATGCATAAAGAAGAAGAGATGTAAGAAGTTGGTGTAGTTTCATTCTTGGAAAAAGCTTTTTTATATAGGCTTCTTAGAGAAAGACGTTAAGAGAGAAAGAGCATTTATTAAAGCACCATTAACATTGCCTCCAATTTAGTTTTTCATAAAAGGACCAAACATCTCAACATTGATTATCACGTTGTTCGAGAATGATTATAGTAGGGATTACTCAAGCTTTTATTCATTTCGACACTAAGGATCAAGCGACTAATTAATTGTTTGCCAATGCTTCACACCATAAGTACTTCCATAACTTCATGGCCAAGTTAGGCATGGTGAATTTGTTCCCAACACTACCAACTTATGGGGGTTATTAGGAAAGGGAAAGATCTTTATTGATAGAATTCCTTGTAGGACATCTATGATTAATAGGAAAGAATATATAAGAGAAATATTGTGTGAAAATGTTTCATAATGTTTGAATCATTTTGAATGAAGTACATGTGTACTTAAATTTATGTTATAAGTTAAAGATGTTAGATTTATTACAAGATTAAAAAAATTAGTGTAGAAGAAGGTTTAACAATGGTATTAAGGATCTTGAGTCATTGTCTAAGACAAAGAATTATTAGAGACTATTTCAACATTCAATTGGGACAACACTTGCCTGGTTTAAAAGGGTCTTAAGAGCATTGAAGACCTTCGGTATAACTATCGTCAGACCAGTCGATCGAGGTGAAGTTCAACCAGAAATTCTAGGAAATGCCAAATGATATCCATACTTCAATATATTTATAATTTTGTTATTTTGAGCAATAGTAATTTGAATCATAAAGTTTAGTTAACATTTATTATTACTATTACTATTACTATTATTATTATTATTACATTATTGGATTGGTGCTATTGATGGAACTCATGTAGCACCATGGGCACAAACATGTTAACAAAAGTCTTTTCATGGAAGAAAACCAGTGCTTGTCACCTAAAATGTCATGATATGATGTTCACATTTGTTTATACTAGTTGGGAGGGAACAACTAATTAATGATTCTCATGTATTTGTGATGCGGTATATATCACGAAAATAGATTTCCTATTCCTATCAACGGTATTATTTTCTTAATGATTAAGTTCATATTATTCTTTTACTACATTCTACTAAAACGAATTCATTGGCTAATTTTATTTTTTGAATTTTTTATATAGATTATTTCTACGTTGTTGACAGTGGTTACCCTAACGTAAAAGGGTTTTTAGCCCTTTATTTTGGTGAATGATATCATTGGAAGAATTACTCAACTATACACACTCTTTTGATCATAATGTTATAGAACATATATTTAATGTACTTAATGCTAGGTTTCATATTCTAAAAGATATACCAAACTATCTATTGAGATGTCAAAGGTTGATTCCACGTATAACACCCTAATTTAATGAATCATAGACGGTAAAAAGAGGAAATTTTTTTTTTGTCCACAAGAAAAAGAAGATCAGAATGCCTTGACACAAAGAAATGGGAGGAGAAGAAGAACAAGAGAGATAATACCAATCCAGGGAGCTGACAGCGGAAGAAGGAGAAATCGCTTAAGCGAACCACGCAGCAACGCGTACTCGCTCAAGCGAAGGCTTCTCTCAGAATTCGCTCATTACACTCGGCGTTTCCGCACTCGGATTCCAGCACCTAATTCACTCGGGGTATTTCACCTGGTTTTCACTCGGTAGCCATAATCTTCCTACTCTAAACATTCTACTAAGTTGAGACTCACTCAGATTCTTTTGTTACCAACCATTTACTACAGTGGGATCCCTTATAGTCCAAGGTGTCACTCTCCAGTCGAAAAAAAAAACTTCCCTCGGCGGATTCTCACTCGGGGTTCGTTGATTATCCTACGCTCGGGAGAAATCCTAGTAGTTGTCACTCGGAAAGCATCTCTAGACGCTCAACTCCGAATCCTAACAGCTCCTCGATGGGGGCAATCTTCTACGTCAATTCCTACTCGGAGCTATCTGATTTCACTCACTCAGAACGTCTGAACCTCCCCACTCGGTGATAGAGTCACAAACTCACCCTCTAGACCATAGGTTGGCTTCCTTCATGTTAAGTTACGTCATTTCCTACTCACTCGGGGATATGAACGCACATATATATATATAAAGATTACCCAGGCATTCCACAGCATAAGATAGACATACAACATGGCATAAACATAGACATATATATATATAGAAGTGTATATCACAATTTTACAACTACAATATCATGTTCCCATTCCAAGGGATTCAACTCTATTTTAAAGACTAACAAAACACAAGCCGGCCAAGGCTTAACTCAAAACACTATTTACGGCATATGCACAGTCATAAAACTCCATAGTGCATCAGCACTTCACCCGGCATTTCAGCTCCTCCTCCAATCCTCATTACGAGAGATATTCACTGGAAAATTGCCACAACAGGGGTGAGTATCTTAAATTTTAAATGATAGATATTGACTCAGGTTGCCTCACATTTATACAACAATATATATATATATACGCACAATTACACCTGGCAACAATTATAGTCAGGGCAATACCAATCAGCCAGAACACACACAAGATCCTTACCGATCGGAATCCATCAGTTGTCACTCGGCCCTTTACACACATCAACTCAATAATATTAACATACAACAATCGGTAACATGATACTAAGATCCGTGAATTAGAATGCATCTTTTGAACATTTATCAGTCAGATTCCATAATTCTCACTCTGCTATATATACACAACTCTCCAATGCATGTCATACATTCATAGAACAGATTTCAATCAGCATTAACAGCATATGCACACGGAATAGTGCACTCGGTCATGAGTGTATATATATATATATCATCTCATTAACACCATCACATGCATAATTAATTCTACACAACATCAGTAGCAATATAAACACAGATTATTCACTCGGTTATATACATTCATTCTTTCAATAACGTTGCCACCTGCATGATCAATTCCAAACAATATCAACAGTTAATAGGCACATAGTATTTCACTCGGTTCCGCATTCGTGTGTATCGGTATAGACGTTGCAACGTAGGCTCTCAGCCTTTTTATACATAGCTCTCAGCTATCAAATCAGCTCCCAGCTGCTTGGCCGTTTTACAGGTACCCAACCGTTTGCCCACAGGTGACACCAACGCTCTCAGCGCCAACGGAGGTGTTCACAGGCAGCCCGAGTCCCACTCAAGGGCTACCTTGAGTCCCACTCAAGGATTTTACAACGTCCCACGCTTAATAACCGATGGTAGTGTCCCACACTACGTACTCCCAGCACAACGCATCCCATGCGCCACACGCGGATTCATCACATAACATAGAATTCATGCACACAACCTTCACTCAGTCATACATATTTCGCATGTAGTCGGTAACATGATTTCCAAGATTCCACATATTAATTTAACACACACATACTTCCATGCAATCATCATCATAGCTCCATTAGCAACATATGAGCCCAATGCAATCGGTGTCAATCAATATTAAGCTTCTAACAACATTCTCATCAACTCAAGCATAACATGCACTCGGTATACAGCAGTATCAGAACTTACTCAACACATGCATCCATATGAAGATCAACAGGTTCAAACAAGCATTCCAATCAGTACAACATAATATGCGATCGGTATACAACAGTGTCAGAACTTAATCAATGCATGCATCCATATGAATATGAACGGATTCAACAAAGCATTCCAATCAACACAACATAACATGCAACATTCACTCTCACTTATCTTATACTCGGGTATTCCACATGCAAGCATATCATACAACAGGATACAGAATCACCATTATCAACACTCGAAACCCGTTCATAACCCATGCATTTAACATGTAAGGTACTCCCCCTACCAATCACGAGACTCCGAGAGACTTTTCTGCTTGGGTGTTGGTTCTCTTCCTTGCTGCTTCACTCAACGCTTCCACTTGCTTAGCCTTTACTTGAACGCTACTGCCCTCCACGAGTGATGCAGGGCTGTTTCTGCTTCTGCTTCGACGCTCGTCCTCTACTCGTATGAGGGAGCTCTGACTCCTCTGCAGCACCGTCACTTGGCTTCCGAAACAGGGAATGGAACAGGGAGCAGAGAAGGAAAAGAGAAGAAGAAGAAGGAAGAAGAAGGAGAACAAGAGAGAAAGAGAAGAAGGAAGAAGAGAGGAATCGCAGAGGGAGTTTCGAAGAGTGAAAGGCAAGGAACCTTCGACCAATTATAAACACATGCATGAGGGAAGAAATGGTGGGGTGGGAAAACGTAAGGAGCAGTCTGCTCACGTCACCCAGTCCTACCAGCACTCACTAAGGCTAATCGCTCTTTTCAATCAGCATACCCTTTGATTAATTAAGTTAATGGTAATTAATAAACAAATTCCCACTTCTAAAATTATTATTTTAATGGTTTTATTCACCCGGTACATTATTAAAAATTTGGGATGTTACACCACATGCATGTTGTGTGTTGCATAAATACATTAGGATAGAAGATTGGGCTAAAAATTTATTTATAGGTTATGGTCAATACTATTTGGAAGTCTCAGGTGAAAGCTTTAACGTCGTTCAAGAAGGTTTCCTATTGACATGTTCAGAGGCAATCTTAAGAACATTATTAAATTATTTTGTTTACTTTTAAGTTGTATATACATTGTTTAACTTTCACACTATTAAAATTTTGTATATGAACTTAAACTTTTTTTAATGTCATTGATAATATATAGGGATATATATATATATCAAATAATATATGTTTATATGTAATATATTTTTATAAATATGTACACAATATAGGGCCATAAATAATGCATATAGAACAATTTTTAATTAGCTTGAATGAGAGGATGTCGAGAAAAGAAATGAAGAAAAAATGAAAACTAGTTGCATTTGGACATGTTTTCCAAATTTCCAAACTAGAAAATAGATATAGGAACTAAACATATTTTCGTAATTTTTAATATTTTTCTAGAAAATAAAAAATTAGAAAACTTTTTGAAAATTGGAAAAGGAAATATCGGAAAATGTTGTTTCAACTAAATGTATCCATAATTTTTTCTAATCACTAAAACATTAGGCCTGTTCGGGGTGGTTTTTAGTTTTAAAATTTTTAAAAACTAAAACTTATTTTGGCTAATAGTTTCATGTTTTAATTATATGGTTTTGAATTTTAAAAAGTTGTAAAACTTTTATAATTATGATCATAATTACTTTACACATAAACAACAACAATAATATAATAATATTAATAATGATAATAAATTTTTTACAATGATGGTGGTAGCGAGGACAAGGGTGATGGTGACAGTGGTGGTGGTTGGGTGGTGGTCGTCGTTGTAGTGGTAGTAGCGATGGTGGAAATGACGATGATGATGGTGACGACAATAGTGGTGATGATGATGGTCGTGACAATGATGGTGGTGGAGGGGATGTTTACGGTGGCAGCAATGGTGATGGTGGAGGTCATTAACGTCATGACGATGATGACAACATTGTGATGGTAAAGATGATAATGGTGGCAATGAAGGTGGTGGGGATGGAGAGGGTGGTGACAATGACAATGACAGTGATGATGGTGGTGACGATGGCGGCGTAATGACATAGGTGGTGGTGGCAGTGGTGGCGATGATAGTTGTGGTGGTAGGGTATCAATTAACTAATTATCTTTAATAAAAAAAATAAAAGAAAGTTTATTAGATTAGAAAAAAGACACAAAGTAATATAGTGCTAAAATAGAAAAAATTTAAATATAATTATACTAATAATACCAAAAAAGCTAATATTTAAAAAGATGTTAAACTATCCCATTTGGCCAAAAACTACCAAAATGTGGGATAGGCTGAATTTGATGTGGTTGCTTGTTAATTTTTTTCTAATTTGCCCCATTGGGCCCATTCTACTTTGACATATGTAGTGGTGACAATTATGATAATGGTGGTGGTGGGAATGGTGGTGGTGGAGGATGTGTTGATGGTAGGAATGATAGTGGTGTTGTGGAGTGGTAGTCATAGTATGGTGGTGGTGATGACGATGATGGAGGTGATCAATGTGGTGGTGGTGGGAACAATGAAGTTTATTGTAACAATAGTGGCGATAGTGGTTATGATGGTATGGGTGACAGTGATGGTCGTGGTGGTGGTGGGGACGATGATGGGTATGGTGGTGGTGGTGGTAGTGGAAGGTGTAGTGATGGTGGTGGTGGCGACGACAGTGATGCTAAGGATATGATGGTGATGGTTGTGAAAGGTGTGTGGTGATGGTGGCTATGGGAGTGTGGTGGTGGCGATGGCAATGCCTAGGTGTGGGGTAGCAGTAACGACGATGCAGATGGTGCTGGTGGTGAACAACGGATCTTAGAAGTTTGTAGAACCAAAAACAAAAAACAATCATTTTTTTATTGTTTTTAAAAATGATTAAAAACCATTTTGAAAATGAATAAAAATTCACTTCAACACCATTTTAACCAAACAAATTTTATTTTCAAATTAACTTTTAACAACTAAAAATCAAAAACTTACTAGTACCTAAATGAGCCCTTAATAAATCTAATAATAATCACTTTAAAAATGGGCCTATCCAATAGCTTCTAAGAAGAAGACATGAACGCGATCAAAAAAACGAACATGGACACCTATCTCAGCATCAAATGTCAATGTGTATACTTTAAACAAAAGTAGGGATGACAACAAAACTCGCGTCCACAGGTAACTCACACTCGCGGGTAATCCGTGGGTTACCTGCCTGCATATTTACTAAATGGGTGGGTAGCGGTATCACACTATCCACCCCGCGAATATCCATTTAATTATTAATATTTTTTATTAAACATATTTAAATTTTTTATTATTTTATAATGAGATAAATAAAATTTAATATTTTTCAATAATAATACCTTTAATTTATGAAGTTGTAATGTATGACACAATATTAATTTGAATTATATTATACTAAATATTATGTTTAATACATTATACCGTATTTTCTTCTTTAGTATTATTATATATAAAAAAATCAATATATATTCATAAATACTCATGAATACCCATTACCCACCTAAAAGCCATAGATGCAGGTAACATTTTACCAGCACTCACCCCTTTGCCATCCCAAACCAAAAGAAATGTCAACGTGAATGCTGAAGCCAGTTGTTACAAATAAAAAATAAAAAATTGAATGCAGAAGCCAATTTAATGCATAATTCAAATACAATTGGCTTCTGCATTTCAGTCTCTTGAATTTTAGCTAATTAGTTTCATTGCACGGATGGTGAACTTGGGGTCCCCTGTCTCATTGTTAATTAATTACCCTATATTCTAGCAAAGGAAATCTCTAAATTGTCATTCACACATATATGTAAATCGTCATTTACACGGTACCGTACAAAGATTCCCAAATATTAATACTTCAATACAGGAGATAACTACATTACCCAGAAAAGTTCATTTCATTTCACAAATCACAATACAAAAATAATTGGAGGATAGCATACATATACGTATACATAAAAGACAAAAAAAAAAGAGCATAACCATTAATCAAAGAAGAAGAAGAAAAATGAAAGAACCAAATAATAATCTGTGTAGTTGAAGCCAAAAAAGTCTACTAATCCGAAAAGCCAACCAATCATTGATTGTTACTTGTTAGCCTCCGTGTCGTTAACGTGGTAATCTGAAATCCGAGAATTTTTCTTGTGATTCTGTTTAGGGAGCCAGGAAAAACACCCACTTGAAGCTTTGTCTTCAGAACCAGGTTTGATTTTAGGATTCTTCATGTTGCTGCTTTTTTCTTCATCTTGTTCTCTGTTTTTCATCTTTTCCACGTATATCTTCCGCGTAACGTATGCTTCTGCTAAACCAGACCCTACTACCATTGCCATGGTCACTTTAAAGATCTAGAACTTTCGAAAGAAGTGAGAGGTTTAAGATTTGTTTGGGCCTTTTAAGAAGGAATGGATGGGTTTTTTTTTTTTGGTCGAGAATGGATGGGTTTATATAGACCTCATTCAGTCATTCGACTTGCGGAACAAGCAAAAACAAAAAAGCGGTCCAAATTGTCTTGAGTAGGGTCATCATTTAACCGCGTTTCTTTTCCACCCAAGACTTCTTTTTTATATCTTTCTAAAACTAAATCATTAAAAAAGATAATCTAATCTATGTAAAATTTAATCGGATAAGAAGTTTAAAGTAAAAATGTATTTAAAAATATCATAAATACTCATCTATCTTAATTTTTAAGTAATTTATACATAATTTTTAATATAAAAATTCTACTTTTAATTTTTGGATCCTATTAACAAATAATCTAAGTGCATTATTTAACGAAGTAACAGTAAATTTTTTTATTGGATATTGTACGGACATTGACCTTATTTAGAAATCATGCTAGGTGTGTTTTAATGATTTTTTAAAATGAAGATTTTCTACATTTACTTCCTTAACAAATGTTTAGCAATTTTTTATTCAAAAAATACATTGATATTTGAAATTGACATCAAGTGCTGATTCGAATCCTTGGTGTTACTGATTCATCGAATTAATTATCGATTAATGTTGTATAGTTTTAAAGAGCTTTGATGAATATCGATTAATGTAGTTTTGTTTTTAGTTACCGATTTTAGTGTGACTCGGTGAATTTGTTCTCTAACTTTATCATATATCAAGTAATTTTATCTATAATGTTGACAATGTAACTCAAATACCAAGATGTATTTGTATAATTTCATAATTCTGTTTAAGATTTTTTTAAAATGGTGAGATAAGTTCTATATTAGTTAGAAATGTTATATAATTTATAGAGGTTGAGGCAATTTTAAATTTTTGATTTTTGAGTTGAGTTATGTCATAATTTTCTAATGAAAAATTAGAGTTTAACCCTCTTTAAATATTTGTCACTAGTATATTTTAGTCTCGTTAACTTCACACTTTAGATGTTTTAAGACAACCTTTAACTCTTAAGCTAGATTTAGACCCGGAATTAATTACTTTTATATTACGGGACACATTGGTTTCTAGCAAGTGAGAATTTAGAGGTTAAATTAATTAATAATTGTTAAAGTGAGAAACTGTATTTATATATTTTTGTTATAAAGTACTAAATTGAAAATATTTTAGAATTTTAAGAAATAATTTAAATTGTTATACTTTAAAATATTTCTTGTTTTGACTAAACTAAACTGAATTCTTGTTAAAACAAGTTCATCTGATAAAATATACATTTCATGATAGTAAAGGCTGTGGTGTACTTTGGCTAGATAGGTTTACGGTACACCAATAAATATGAACCTTGGATGTTAATCAACGGTTGAGATTTATTAATGGTAACCTGTTGAACAGGTAACCATTTGAGATTTGTAATATTTTCATTTTTTCCCTTGAAATGTTGTTAATTATTAATGTGTCTAGTTTTAAAATATATTATTAATATTGTTTAACTAAATCATATAATATAATATTGTAATCACTGATTATTATTATGTAATTACATTGTAAACAATCTTTTACAAAAGTAGTTCTTGGTTTTCTCAGTCCCTGTCTTCAATCTTCTCGTAAAGGGTGTGGTATGGTTCCACCGAACCCCAAACCCGTAGCATGATGCGTGCCTCAGCTTCTATCTCCTGTCCTTGTAGTGACCAGATATGTTTTTACGGTTTGAAAAACGGAACCCATACCCATTGTTTCTGTAAACCCTAAACCCCCAAATTCCATGGTTTCATGGTTTAAGCAGCGATTGTCCTCTTCATTGGTTCCGGTTGATAGTTTCGTTTACGAGGTCAACAAAAACCAGGTCTCGTTCGTTAAGCACGATTTCATGTAATTTTTTTCTATATTAGGATGTCAAAGTGATTCTAGATCCATTGTGCATTTTGTTTTATAGTATCAAATATGATCCTAACTTTCATTCTATTTTGCAATTTTGGGTTGGATCACCACTAAAAAAACACCTTTTAGCGACGGAAGGAATTGGTCGCTAATCAATGGAATGGCCGTCGCTAACACCATTAGCGACGGCATCTCAGACGGGACAGAGGCCGTCGCTAAAACCCTCGTCGAAAACACATCAGCGACCACATACATGTCGTCGCTACCATATTGACGGCGTAAGGCCGTCGCTAAAATCGTCTCTGCCCCAATAACCCCAGCCGTCGCTAAGTATTGCCATACAGCGACCTCAAAACCCCGTCGCTACTAGCAGCCACCAGCGACCACCATACGCCGTCGCTATAGGTACTACTGTAGCGACCACTGAGGTCCGTCGCTGTTTTAAAAATACAGCGACGACAATGTCCGTCGCTAGTGGTATTCATATAGCGACGACCACATTCGTCGCTAGTGTTAAACATGTAGCGACGACCGCATCCGTCGCTGGTGTTATTCATGTAGCGACGACAACATCCGTCGCTAGTGGTAAACATGTAGCGACGACCACATCCGTCGCTAACTGGAATTTTTAAATTTTTTTAGAATTGGTTCAATATTGACTGGTTTTGTTAATTTAACTTTAAAAATATATTAATATTTTGTATTTTGTATTGGCTGATAAAATTTTATAATTAAATTTAAATAATTTTTTTAAAATATTAAATTATTATTAAAAACAAAAAAATAAATTAAATTTATTTATCAAATAGGTTGAATTATTAATGATAGGTACAGTAAGGCTTTTTTATTTGAATTTAGTTAGCAATAAATATTGACATAATAAATGAAGAATGACCAAATAAATACTGAATAAAATATAACATAAAAACTAAAAATCAAATATACAATGTGTATAAATAATAAAAATACAATCATGGTGGTGGGGGATCCTGGGGTGGTGGTGGGGGCGCCTGGGAAGTGGGGGGAGGTAGCCTCGCCATCAACTGCATCAGTAGCTCCTGCTGCTGAGCAAGTTGCCGACGAGTCTCGGCGTGCTGCTCCTCGGCCTTCTGTCGGTCTGCCCCGGCCCGCTCCAACAGCAGCTGCCTCTGACGTCGCTCCTCCTGTAGCTCATCGTTCAGGTTTTGAATTACCTGAACGACCTCAGTCGGAAGACCAGAGGAAGACGAAGAGGAAGGGGTCTTCCCCTTTTTCGCCAGCTGCGTGCCAACACCACCCAATCCAAATACCCTCCCTTTCTTGTTCACACCGCCAACAGCCTCTATATAGATGGCGTTGTCGTCAGAACAAGATAGGGTGGGAGGAACCTCCCCTTCAGGAGTGGAAGCCACCAGGTCCGCCTCCTTCTCGGCCCTCCTGGCCTGATACGCCTCCTGTAAATTCAAAAACAACGATAGGATTAGTAAGCTGATTTGTAAATTATAAGCATGTGTCAGTTAAAAGTAAATACCGCTAGATCCGTAGTCTTCTGGTTTACCCATGCACCGGCTTTGTTCTTCTTGGTCATTTGCATGACCTCAAACAAAGAAGGCTCCCGGTGCTCCCTCAACTCCTGTGGTGGACAAAAAACATTGAGTAACTTATTTGTAAACATGTAAGACGAATCATAATAGAAATGTTTAACATAAATATACTTACAAATCTTTTCTTGTGCTCGAGGGTTGAAATGCTACCCCCAGTGTAAACCGAGGCTGCAGCATCGGCGGCTCTGTTGGCCCTGTTCCGAGCACTCGCCTGCTGGAACGAGACCCCGCCCCACTTCTGGACCATCCCGTCCCAATGGTCCTCCGGGATCCAACGAGGGCGCTCACCCTTGTCCCTCACCTTCCAAAGGGTACTCTTGATGATTTTGGAGGTCTTTGTGGCAAAGACCTTCCTAATCTCATCAATCATACCCTCCACCCACTGGTAATCACGCTATAAAATGAAATGAGAAATCAAAATTAATAAGAGGTCTATTTTACAAATCAAGTCACAACAAATGAAGTTGAAACTTACCGAGAAGGTGTCAAACCACCTATCTTGCACAACCTTCCCAGCATTTGTCCAAGATATATATGGACCATCCCACTGGGCCTTCAAAACCTTAGTAATCGCTTTGGTAGTGCGACTACTATCAACAAAGCTGTAAGGACAACAATTATGTTAGGAGTAAAACAACACACAATCTAGGGAGACCCCCAAAATTTCGGCAGAGTCTCCCCTGTAAATGTAACATTTCCAAGTTTAAATAGTTACCCTGTTACAAACAGAAGAGTGCCCAGTACAATTCAATGTATACAAGTACTAATTAAAGTAACATCCAATAAACCAACAAGTCTTTCCACTAAAGTTTAATATAAAGTATCATACAAATAACATAAAAGTATTTGAGGTTTAGTCACTTACTCGTCTCCGGCCGGCACGGGTACCAACATGGGCAGAGGGGATGCCGGAGGTGGGGTCGCCTGATGGCCATGGTCCTCCAAGCCACCAGCTCCAGGACTCTGCTCTGTGGTGGTCAGTCGGGGTGATGGGGTGGTCTGCAGTGGTGGTGGTGGTGGTGGAGTGGTCTGCTCTGGTGGTGGTGGTAGCGGTGATGGAGTGCTCTGCTGTAGTGGTGATGGAGTCGTCTGCTGTCCTGGGGTGGGAGTCCCCTGCCGGGATGTCGGGGTCCTGGACCCACCACCCCTACTGAAGGGCAGTCGACGTCCCGTCATCTGTGGATAAAATCATGAAAAGAAAGGTTAGTCTCAGGATATATATAAACCTATGTAACATTTTGTTTAACGACTACATACTCTGTGTCTGTTTCAGTTTCAAATTCCCCCTCAGTTTCAGTGTCACTGTAGTTATCTGTTTGAACAAGTTCATCAGTATCCAAATCAGCCCTAGACCGTTTTGATCGAGAGACAAGGTCTTTGTCAATGTGTTCACCCCCCGTAGTGGCGAGTGTCTCATCCATTATGACTGGATCAATGTTGAACAACAAATCGGCATCGTTGAGCTCGTGTGGTGCAAGCTGATAAGCGTCATCCACCTCCTCGGAGACATTGTCAGTGATCTGACTTCGGGCCGTGGCCTTGATTACTACATACCAGTCCCGATGTCCTCCCGGGAAGTCGGTGTAATAAACCTGCTCAGCTTGTTGGGCAAAAATGAAGGGATCAAACCCTTTATATCTACCATTCTTCTTGACCTCAACTAAGCCGTAGTTGTTGTCAACCTTTGTTCCAACACCGATTGTGTTGTCGAACTAATCACATTTGAATAGAACAATATCTCTTCTTAGTCGTCCAGAGAACGAAACTTCAACAATCTCCGTCAGCACTCCATAAAAGTCTTCTTCCAACTGTCCGGCGGTGCCTTTAACACAAAGCCCGTAGTTATGGGTGCGCATCCCTTCACTCCATTGAAGAATATTAAACTTGTAGCCATTTACGTAGTAAATAGGCCATTTTTTAACAGTTTTCACCGGCCCCCAAGAAAGGGCTTGGAGTAAAGAATCTTCAATATGGTTGTTAGGGTCTTGTATCTATGTACAACATAAAAAGTAGGTCATCGTTAGATAATGGGAGTTAGAAGCAAATAGGCTTAAAAACACTTGGTATACGGGTCTTACGTGTTGCGCGAACCAAGCAACGAACTTGGATGACACCTCACTATGAATTTGGTCATCAGTTAAATCATTTTGCTCAAGTTTTAGCATATCTGTGTATAAGCTATTCAAAGGAAACAAATTTAGATACTATAAAAGCTATGTTAAGAATGTATAATATAACTTGTATGACTTACTCAATAAAGGGTTCCACTTCTGGGCAATTGAGAAGAATGTACAAGTGAGCCACCTTTCGATCTTTCTCATCAATGTAACATTTTGTGAGCCTGCCCCCCGGGTGACCAGGATAGTTGAAAATTGATGTTTGTTCATCAAACCCTGTGCGGCTGGCTACCCCAAGATTGCGGGGAATTCTACTCATTCTAGTTTCTATCTCCGTCGGAAAATAGAAAGAAGCAAAGGTTGTCATTTCTTCGACTAAGTATGCCTCACAAATTGATGCTTCAACGCAGGCTTTGTTCGACACTTTATCTTTTAAAGAGCGTAAGAATCTTCAACATCATTAACAAGATAGTGTTAAGTTAGAAAATACTATTATAAGCACGATTTGCAAGGAAATTAAAGAGTTCACCAAGCATTCACCTTTCGAATGGATACATCCAACGATACTGCACTGGGCCACCAACCAAGGCCTCGTACGGTAGATGGATAGGCAAATGCTCCATGGAGTCAAAAAAACTTGGTGGGAAAATCTGCTCCAACTTACAAATCAATACCGGGATAGTTTCTTCCATCTTCACAAGTTTCTCCACAGTCAACGAAGTAGCCGTCAACTCCTTAAAGAAGTGACTCAACTCCACCAACGGTTTCCAAATAGGCTTCGGTAAGGCGTGAAACGCGTACGGGAGTAGTTGTTGCATAAACACATGGCAATCATGACTTTTCATGCCAAACACCCTGCCCTCCTTCACGTCGACACATCTACTCAAGTTAGAAGCGAATCCGTCAGGCAGGGTCAACCCATTCATCCAAATACACACAGCAATCTGTTGTGGTCTAGTTAAAGCATATTTTGCATGGGGTTTAAACATTCTTCCACGTCCCGCATCCCTCAACTCCAACTCCTTCCTGGAACACCAAATCAGAAGGTCTAGACGACTCTTCTCGTTGTCCTTTGTTCTCCCTTTGATGTCCATAACAGTGTCAAAAATATTCATGAAAACATTACGTTCAGTGTGCATGACATCAATGTTGTGTCTTAACAACAAGTCTTTCCAATATGGCAAATCCCACAAGACACTCTGCTTCACCCAGTGGTGTTCCTTACCGTAACCCGCAAACTCCTTAACACTCTTGTCCCAGATGTAAGGATACTCTTCGACCCTCTGCCAAACCCGTGCACCAGATAACCTACGGGGTGGAGGTTCATTAACAACCTTGTTCTTCTTAAAAGCGGTTTTGTTCCTCCTAAACGGGTGATCCAACGGTAGAAACTTTCTATGACAGTCAAAGAAACTTGTCTTGCCACTAACAGGGAGTGATTCCCCCCCGGTATGTTCCATGCATACAGGGCAAGCAAGCTTCCCAGACGTGGACCATCCAGAAAGCATACCATACGCCGGGAAGTCGTTAATAGTCCACATCAAAACAGCACGCATCATAAAGTTGTTCTTCAAAGACGCATCGTATGTCATTACCCCGACATCCCATAATTGTGATAACTCTTCAAGCAACAGTTGCAAAAACACGTCTATGTTTGCCTTTGGATTTTTGGGTCCTGGAACCAGTATAGATAGAAACATGACCTCCCTCTTCATACACATATCAGGAGGCAGATTGTATGGGGTCAGGATGACTGGCCAACAAGAGTAAGCTCTTCCGTATTGACCGAACGGGTTAAACCCATCAGTACATAAGCCAAGTCTTACATTGCGTGGCTCGCCAGAAAAGTCTGGATATAGCTCATCCAAACACTTCCATGCTTTCCCGTCAGAAGGATGGCAAAGAAACCCCTCTTGTGTTTGGTTCAGAGCATGCCAACGCATGCGCTTTGCCGTGGACAATGAGGCGTACAGGCGTTGAAGACGCGGTGTTATAGGGAAGTACCACATTTTCTTCCTGGCCGTCTGGGTTACCTTTCCTCTCCTTTTAACGGTCTTGTAGCGTTCCTCATTACAATGCAGACATTTTGTGACACTCTTGTCTGCAAACTCATTTCTGAACAGCATACATCCACCAACACAACACTCTATCTTCACACAACCCAACCCCAAGTTTGCCACTTGTTTCTTAGCACGGTACAGGTTTGCTGGCATTCTGTGATTACTAGGCATGGTGGAACCCATCAGATTGACCATCCTATCAAAACAACCTCCTGAAAGATTATAATCTGCCTTTAGGCTTAAAGCAGCTAGGGAGGCGGATAACTCAGTGTGACTGTTGAACACGTCCCACAAGGGAGTCTGAGCCGCCGCCAACAAATCATAAAATCTCTTCACCTCTGGATTAGGATCCTCCTCTACATTGTCAGAGTCCCCATTACCTGCTTGGTCATTATGTTCCAGCATACGCCCGGTGGAGGGTCCAACATGATCCATCACCATTTGTTCTATGTTGTTGTACGTATCCCTATTTCCTCTAACCTCGTAGTAAGACTGTTGCACGGTTACGTCTGATGGTCTACGCGGTAACTGCTCACCATGGTTGTACCAGCAGTGGTATGTTTCCATGAACCCTTTCTCAGTTAGGTGGCACATGACATCATCCGCGTATTCAAAACTCATGCATTTGCACCTTGAGCACGGACAACGGATCTTCTGAGTCACTTCAAATCCAGGCGTGTTTGCCGTAGCGAACGGAATGAACTCCAATAGCCCCATCATAAACTCCTCAGTCACTCGCCGATTGCGATCTAGTCGGTTGTACATCCATCGCCGATTTTCCGGTACCTCCATTTATAATATCTAACAAGCACGATTTCTGTTACCTTACACCTTTAAATTTTTATTTAACTATCGGTTGTGAATCACTCTATCTCTTTGATGTTGCAAATTGGTGGGGCCCTATCCCATTCGGGATGAATATGCAACCATCCGTAACCCATCCCATAATTGTATGCGGTCTATCTTGAGTTGAACGAATGTTCATTTGAAATTTCGACAGCATTTCGCATTGGTCCCCGAGTACACAGAGATACGTACGGTATGAAACACCACACGCAGACATGCACCCTGGGAACAATACGAAACACCATAACCGAAATTTCAAATGAACATTCATTCAACTTCTCAAGATAGACCACATACAACATTGATGGGTTACGCCCTACAGGTTACAAATTCATACCAAACTGTCCAACCGGGACAATTCAAGATCCAACACAACACGGTACATCAACCGGTTGTTTTGAAACTTGAACGGGAATCTAATGGGTACACACACGACTAAACCCTACATTATTAAAGTTGAGTTTTATTTTTTAAGTTCCTTAAGAAAGGGAGTCTGCCGAAATTTTGGCAG
Organism: Clitoria ternatea; assembly: GCA_037962975.1. Classification (NCBI taxonomy): domain Eukaryota; kingdom Viridiplantae; phylum Streptophyta; class Magnoliopsida; order Fabales; family Fabaceae; genus Clitoria; species Clitoria ternatea. Next base: position 57,133,317 of record CM075671.1, read on the forward strand.
AGTCTCCCCTGTAAACTAGACATTTCCCAAATTTACAAACGGCCTGTTACATACAGAAAACTTCCCAGTATAGATAAATAAACATATCATATGCATTGTATATGATATTCAGAGTTACGAACACCAAATCATGTTATCAATACATAAAATCAATGCCTAATGAGATGTACTCTCTACTAACAAACAACATTACACATGCATCATAAATCATGTTATCAGCACACAAAACCAATGCCTAATGAGTTCTGTTCTCCACTAACAAACAACATTACACATGCATAAAAAATCATATTATCAGCACACAAAATCACTGCCTAATGAGCTCTGCTCTCCACTAACAAACAACAATCAACATACATACACTTCAAAACATACAACACACATAGCCAGAAAGTTAGCGTTAGGGGATTACCGTCGAAAGAGAGATAGCGATGGAGACAAAGCTGATGAGAGCCGAACATAGACCACGCGTAAAATGTGTTGGTCTGCATGACAAAGTTAATGGTTAAAAGTGTTAATCAAAGTTCTCAACATTCAACTGGTTTCCATAATGAGGTTTCTAAAGATGTAATAGCTAATAATGTAACAACTTACTAAAAAAGGAGGGTATTATGCCGGATGTTATTTTGTACAGCATATAAAACTATAGCTTTAAAGTAAAATATATATCAATTCACAAGAAAATAGTTCATCAATCATCAATCAAAATTGTTTCTATCTTCCTAGAAGGCCAAGCTTTCCCTCATAATGTCTCTTGACCTCAGCATATGATGAGATGTCCTCATGTGTAAAACAGGAAAAATATATTGATATAAGGAAAATTTCACCAAAGTCACTACAAAATGCTATTCTTAATAAAAAAGTATTTGATAAAGTGCAGGTGATGACAAATGGGAGGTTGAAGAGTGTTAAGCACAGGGTATTGGCTGACTCTACAGTGTCAACATTGTCGATGATCTACTTTGGAGGACTACCCTTGAGTGAAAAGATTGCTCCTTTAGCTTCTCTAGTTTCAAAAGAAGAAGAGAGTTTGTACAAAGAGTTGACATGGTGAGAATACAAGAATGCTGCCTACAAGTCAAGGTTGGCTGATAATAGGCTCACTCTCTTTGAGAAATCTGCTAGTGAATGACCTGAGGGGACAAATCAGTATTGGTTTCCAAGAGTTGACTAGGTTCTTTATTATTATTATTTTCTTCACCTGCTTGGAGTGCAATGCTATGCTAGGCCACTACATGAATTTTACAAATATCCTCCAAATTAAATCTAGACACTGAGTAGGAGTGTATCCAAGATATGCTGCTTCAAACAATTAGCCTATTCTTTACTGATGGATCTTAACGTCGAATTCCTTTCCAGACACTTTTTATTTAATTAAAGCTAAAATATACTATTACTCCCTTAAAGTTCAACAAAAGTTCATTTAATGTCCCCCTTTTCTTAACCTTGAAAAAAGCGCCTGCTCAATCTATATATAATATAAACACATTGTCCCTTCTCATTTCTTGGATGAAATGAGGTTTAAATTGTGTGAAAAATAAGTAATGAGCAAGAGTGTAAGAGCATAAACAAAAAGATATATCAATTTTTCATCTCCTACATAGACATGGATCCATGTAAGTGCATTCTTAACACCGGGGGTATCCGTGGTGTGGTTTAACTTGATTTTGAAGAAAAACAAGCCCAACCGATCAACGGAATAATGGGTACTTAAATTGGTTTGACTGAGATATAATATGATTTGTACGAAATTGAATCAAATCAGTCCTTTGCAACGCAGGTTGGTTCCGTTAATATGATTTGTACGAGATACAATGTTAGTAACAAAAATAAACTAAATAAACTAAGCATTCCAAAGTTGCTCAACTAATTAACATGCACCATCAATTTCTAAAAGAAAATTCAAATCCATAATAAATATAACCAACTTTTTAGAAATACTCGGATAAATGCATAATAAACCATACAAGTAAATAAGCACTTGCACTCTTACTGTTCCAATACATAAATAATAATAGGAGTATAGGTATTAGCATGAGTGTTGGTATAGTTTGGTTTTGGGAAAATAAAACCGTAAATCAGACCAAACTGCATTGAAATACGTGGTTTCTTGCAATTGTGATTTTTTTGTTAACTAGAGTTGCACATTTAGGTTTGAATTGAGAGAGATGGTTATGCCCCTAATCTTAACTCCTATAGTTCTCTGATTAATGGATTTTTTAGAGCGAGGAGATACAGTGAAGGACATTCGTGGTATGCAAGGATGTTTAAGGAGGGTATTATGCCGGATGTTATTTTGTACAGCATTATGATACGTGGTTTGTCAAATGAGGGCAGGGTTGGTGAAGCTGTCAAGATGTTAGATGAGATGACCCAGAGAGGCTTAGTTCCTGATGCTTACTGTTACAATGCAGTTATTCAAGGTCTATGTGATGTTGGTCTTTTGAACCGAGCACGATCTCTTCAACTTGAGATTTCTGAGCATAATCAGTTTCATAATACTTGCACGCATACAATTCTCATATGTAATATGTGTAAGAGAGGAATGGTTGGGGAGGCGCAGGAAATATTTAATGAGATGGAGAAGCTTGGATGTTTTCCTTCGGTTGTGACCTTCAATTCTGTTATAAATGGACTGTGCAAGGATGGCAAACTTGAGGAGGCACGCCTTTTGTTTTACAAGATGGAGATTGGGAGAAGTCCCTCATTATTCTTTCGGCTTTCTCAAGGTTCTGATCGGATTTTTGATAGTGTTAGTCTCCAGAAAAAGGTGGAGCAAATGTGTGAGGCTGGACAGGTTTTCAATGCCTACAAGCTTCTTGTACAACTTGCTGATAGTGGAGTTGTACCTGACATTATGACGTACAATATTCTAATCAATGGATTTTGCAAGAAACGGAACATCAATGGTGCTTTGAAGCTTTTCAAGGATTTGCAACTCAAGGGGCTCTCACCCGATTCTGTTACTTATGGGACACTTATTGATGGGCTATATAGGGTAGGCAGAGAAGAGGATGCCTTAAAGATTCATGAGCATATGTTGAAGCATGAGTGTGAACCTAGCTTTGCTGTTTATAAAGCACTTATGACTTGGTTGTGTAGAAACAGGAAGGTCGCACTGGCCTGTAGGCTTTATTTGGAATATTTGAAGAACCTTCGTGGCTGGGGAGATGATTCAATCAATCCTTTGGAGGAATATTTTGTCAAAGGAGAAGTGGAACAAGCAATTCAAGGTTTACATATACTGGACTTCAGGTTTGGAGAATTTAACTTAGCTCCATATACAATTTTACTTATTGGATTTTGTCAGGCACTAAAAGTAGATGAAGCATTAATTATATTTTCTGTTCTTGATGAGCGCAACATCATTATCAATCCTACAAGTTGTGTACATCTGATCAAATGTCTCTGTAAGGAAGGGAGGCTAGATGATGCAGTAGACATCTTCCTTTATGCTCTTGACAAAGGTTTGGGTTTACGGTCCCAAATTTGTAACCTGCTCCTCAGAAGACTTCTTCTTTCCCAAGATAAAAAGGAGTATGCTATTGATCTTATTGGTAGGATGAAGTCTGCTGGATACAGTTTAAATGGCTCTCTTTATCACAAAACACTCTGCCTTTTACATGAAGTACAGAGCAGGACACTTGGTGGTGCAGTTAGTGGCTTGGTTTGGTTATTGAATACTTCTACTTAACACGCAAGCTGAAAAGAAAAAACAACCAACAACAACCATATGACACTTCGATGGCTACATGATTGGGGGAATTCTCTAACACTCAATACAAAAACTCAGCTGAAAAAACTATCAGAAGTTATCCTGCCACTACCTCTCTGAATTTTATAACCATTAAGAAATTGACAAACAATTTTGTCACTTTTTCCAGAAATAGAGTATATTCAATCATACATGAAAGTTATATAAATTAACGTGAAATACATAAAAGTGCAACTAATGGAATTGAACAAACGAGGCTAAGGAAATAAAAGACAACACTATATACACAAAGAATGCAGAATCAAACATTGTTCTAGTCTGCATACCTTCAATGCAGATAAGGGAGACGACGGCTACAGAGAGTGTGGAGGTGGAGGTGGAGGACGAAGCCTGAATACAGAGGGGCTCACGGAGGCGGGGGAGGTGTACCTTCAGTGGAGGTAGATCTTCGGTGGAGGTGGAGGTGGAGGTTCGGTGGAGGTAGAGCTTCGGTGGAGGTGGAGGTAGAGCTTCGGTGGAGGTGGAGGTTCGGTGGAGGTTTTGGAGGTCGAGGTTCTGATCGGTGGAGGTTTTCGAACAGGGTGGAGGCTGAACACGGTGGAGATTGAACGCTGCAGGCTTTCGAAGAGAGAAAAGGGGTTAGGGATTCAGGGGAGGGAAGAAAGTGTTTGACAGAGAAGGTTCTGATCGAGTAAGTTTTATACTTAGCGACGGCCCGACCCGTCGCTACTGTCGTCCCTACATATTAGGAGGGAAGACCGAAAGCATCAGCGACGGCATACAAACTCCGTCACTAATCTCCTGAATATTAGCCACGGGAGCACAATTCCGTCACTAATCTCCTGAATATTAGCGACGGTACACCAACCCCGTCCCTAATCCCCTGAACCGTAGCGACGGCCTCAACCCACCGTCACTAACTTCAATCATTAAAAGGAAAAATTGGAGGGAAGTGAAATACATAGCGACGGGCGGACGAATCCGTCACTAATATCCTGAATCTTAGCGACGGTTTTACACCTCTGTCACTACCTTCCAAGTATTTAAATTCAATAGTTTGGAGGGAAGACGAAAACATAGCGACGGTAGACCCTACCGTCACTAACCTCTTCACAAATAGCGACGGTATCGCCTAACCGTCACTAATCTCCTAAAAATTAGCGACGAATGGAGAACTCTGTCACTAACCTCCTACACCTTAGTGACGGTATTGTAGATCCGTCACTATTACAAACCATAGTGACGCGGATTGACCGTCGCTATAGTTGGAGGGAACATTAGCAACGGTAGTTGACCGTCGCAACTGTTTGCCGCCAACTGAAAACCAGGGCGGGAAAGAAAAAATGGTGGCGCTAAAATATAGCGACCCTTCTAGCGACGGTGTTGACAAGGATTAGCGACCGCGTTTGATACCGGTCGCTAATTTAGTCGCTAATAACTCTTAGGCCCCTTTTGACATGAAGCGGTCGCTAACACGGTCGCTATTTAGCGACGGCATGTGGTGGTCGCTAATTTGAGGTAGCTGTTTGGGTTTTTTTTAGTTATGGATTATGAAGGAAGTTATTTTTTTGTGTTCAAATTTATAAGGCGTAAAGGTTTTCGTGTTCAGTATGGAGGAGTGAATCAACCCAATGATTTGTAGAATGGTCCTCCAAAACCTGTCTCCGGGTTCACAATGAAACCTCATTTCGAGTTCACAATCAAGCGAGAGGACATAGTGAACATACCAATAGAAGGAATTGATGTGATAACTCACTCCCATTCTATTTAGTGCATGTTTAGATTAACTTTTTCGTAGATGCAGAAAATTTTGAACCATTTTTGACAAAAATGATTATTTTGTCAAAATAATTTATTTGTCCAAACATGTTTAGATTAGATCATCACTAAATTAAAATTTGCAAACATCTTTATGATTTGTATACATTGTGCTTTTACACTATATAGAATTACGCTATATAGATCATTACTACCCTTGTTGTTTTATACTATATAGAATTTCAGCACTAGGTAAAATGGGCACATTACTGTTGCATCAGGAAGCATGATAAAGATGATATGAGACCATTGATGCGTCTTCTCATAACAACTTAAGCATTATGATGATTGGTTCTTATGGGTAGCCTGCCCCTGGTCCTAGGATTTTCTTACATTTTAGTTGAAAAAGTTTGAATGTACTTTTCTTCATAATATGTTCTCTTAATTAGACAGTTCATGACATTATGCATGCAGTTGTGTATGATAGAGATGAGATTACAGACACTATATAGGTTTGTGGTGAAATAAAGTGTTTAGATGATTTGGAAGGGTTGCCAGATGCGTTACCAGGCAAGTTGTGCCATTGTACTCAAGGGCGCCAATGTTAAAAATGCTGCTGATGTCTTACATAGGTAAACCAATAGTAACTTTGCCTTTATTCTTGGTAGTTGAGTCATTTGGGTTTGCGCTATTCATGAAATTAAATCAACTAATGAAATATTATTGTTGCATATGCATTGTCTACGTTGGTTATGTTTTTGATTATGCTATGACATCCCATTAGAGTGATGAAAGACTTAGCAAATTGGTGTTTATCCATAAATTCTAGACCAAATAAAACATGTCCTGCCCAAAACTATTACACGACTGAAGTGATGGGCAAATCCAAAAAATATTAACAATAGGCCAATGGTGCTATCAAAAAAATAATTGGACCCTATTGTATATAATCATAACTGAATCAAAAAAAATAATAATGAGATTATGCATCCTCCTCTATGCATATCCTAATGTTGCTTCCTTCATGTATTTCTAGTTGTCTTTAGCCTTGGTTTTAATAGTGTTGTACAGTTCATTGTGAGGACCGAGTAAAATCCACATTACTGTCTTCATCCGAATTTTGTTTTCATTCATCTGAAGATAAATATCATTTAATCAAACATGGATGAATATCATTTAATCAAACATTGTAAATTATATCTAGCACTGAAAATTGAAAGCAAGTCTCACCTAACACCGACATCGGGGGTGAAGAAATTCTCCATCCCTTGCCATTTTGCAACCCATAGAGTAGAATCAATGTTGGATTTAACACCATACATATTCAGATAATGACATAGAACTTATGTTGGGAATTAAATAAGTTGGGAATTAAATAAGATTTATTCAATTAAATGCAACATATAAATAAACTAATAACAACCCATTGGTGCTTGGTGGCAATCATGTTCCTTCAATAATCTCCTATTCATGAAGGTCAATGTTCCCATCCAAGTAGTTGCTGGGGTACCAAGGAGAAGACAACATCCGATTTAAAGTCTTGCACTGAAATAGAGGTTGTTAAAAATGGTAGTGACGACATGCTAATACACCCATAAGTAAAGTAAGTTTTTATAGTTGAAATAAAAATGTTTTAAGTGTAATACCATATCAGTAATTGTTTTTTCCAATTCTTTACTTTGCCGGTTGTAAGGTTTGAATCCAGATAGTAAAGTATTTTGTCTTTGATAGAGGCCACCATTAAGTACCATTCACTGTTTGTATCCTTGATTGGCATGTAAACCTGTAATGCGATTAGCATAATTGAGTAATATGACTAAAACTCCATGCATTTATTCCATTTAAAAAGTACTCACATATGCCAAGTCTATGTTTGGACGCATATAACGATCGATATAAGTCAAGTGAAGTTCCTCCATGTCATTGGCATTGAAAACATCCTCCTAGTGTAGGAAAAATTTACCGGTTAGGGTCAGGGTGTAGCTTCTTTGTAATCTAACCGTTAAAAGTATTTCTATCAGTACATAACCAAATCATTATCTTCAATAGACGATGCAAGTGCTCAACAAATTCATGTAAATTATATCTAGATTGAATAAATTTACCAATTTGAGAATGCATACCTTCACATCTTGATGTTGTTCGAAACCCACCAAAACACTTTCCTCTTATATATGAGTTGTACCATATGTGCCTCTTCTTATACATCTCAAGAATCCAATTATGATTCTCCACACCAAACCCAGCAGCCAAGTTAAACCATTTACTTTTAAATTCACCTATTGGACAACCACTGAACATGTATTTCTTAAATTCAGCTGTAAATTTGGCCTTCTTGATATTACTCGTTGCATTCCGGATGAGGTGCCACACACATAACCGGTTGTGTGATTCTGGTAGCACCATTTGTATTGTCTTCCTCATTGACTTGCATCCATCAGTGATCACTAATGCTGGCCTTTTACCTTTCATTGCTATCAAAAACTGTTCTAACAGCCAAATGTAACTCTCTGCAGACTCATTCATAATCACTACAAACGTAAAAACTGTTGTACAGTTGTGATAATTAACACTAAAGAAAACCACCAATGGACACTAATATTTATTCTTCCCATATGTAACATCAAATGCAAGAACATCCCCAAACACAGCATAGTTTAATTGACTCAACCCATCACACCATAATAGATTTTCAAGCCTGCCATTCTCACCTACTGTATGACAAACAAAAAAGTATTTACTGCCCCTAGACATTTGCCTTATATAGGCAATAACAGCGCAAGCATCATTGTTCTTCATCTTCCTTTGCTTCTCAATCTGATTATACATGTCTTTCTTCAAGAATCCCACATTCTCAAAACCTTTACATTCATTACCAAATGAGCAATAAATATTCGGTGTCCTTATTCCCGTTGACCTCATGCTATTCATTTTAAGAATGGATTCCTCACTTATTCCTCGATGGGCAAGAAGCATACCATGAAACTTCTCTCCCAGCAGATCATGATTATGAACATCATCAAAATATGTAACTTTCCATTTCAACGTGTCGGAGTTGATCCCAACCTGTATTTTTGCATTGCATCCGCACCTTGTCTCGGGTTTTGGCTCTAGCACTCATTCAACCCTATTCAAATGTTTTGCTTGTCAAAACCCTTACACCTACCATACCAATTATAAAAAGAAAATGCAGTCTTAACATTCAAAAAACTATATATCTGGACTGTGTCCTTACACACATTCCTCCAATCCACTTTTGTAAAGTCAAACAACCCTTCAATATCAACCACTCCACCACCACCCTCCACATTATTGGAACCGTTCTAATTGCTGTTAAGCCAAGTTGAATCTAGTCCCTGTAACTCATAATAAAATTGCATATTAATTACCCTTTAACAAATTTCCTCTAACCAACACTCATTGCCAACCCTGTATTATGCTACCTAAACCATAAACAAACTACAATATCTACTATATAACCTTCACAACCACACTTTAAAATTATTATTCAAACACAATGATCATATTCAACACAAACAACAACAAACGATTCCATAAATCAATTAAAACATAACAAACAAAACATGCAGTGAATCTGTTAAATTGCCATAATTATTTGTATAAAAATAAAAACATACCCACAATACTAACCTTAATCTCATCATCTACAAAGCCAGGGTTGTTGCAAGTTTCATTCTCCTTCATGGAATGCTCAGTCTCATCCTCCTCCTCTGTTGATTTTTCCATCTCCTCACCATGCACTTCGTTGAAATTTCCACCTTCCACCTTGGTAGATTGCACTTTATTGAAATTTCCACCTTCCTCATCCGTACAATCTCCTAACTTCTCCTCCACGGAATTAACATCCATGGAATTTTTGTCTTCCATCTCAACAGACCCTTCTACAGGTTCCATCTGACAACTTATAAAAGGGGATATTTCAGCAATATTTATGGATTAAGGTTTCAAATTCATCAAATGCCAAACCAGGCGAACACCATGAAACCACGGACGGGGGCAAGTCCACGAACTACATACCTTAAGAAAACCAACAATCTACTATGATGGGGGCCTAAATACGCAAGGAGCACTATTAACGGCGGTAGATCGAACCCCTAAAAATCCTTCCAGGCCAACAGAGAGGGGGATATTGAAACCTTAATTTGCAAGGTTCGGGACAACAGAGAGGAAGAGGGATATTGAACCTCTAAACACCGTTTACATATAGGAGACACAACATGGCAACGAAGGGGAGTAGAGACTTTCAGACAATGAAGACAAATTGTTGCACCATAAGAAAACCCAATCCTTCATTTTTACCATGTGTTATAGACTTAATTACTTACTCACTAAGGGTTAGTTTTACATTCATAATATTGGTTAGTAACTTATTAATATTATAAATGTTACCATTTAATTACCCTAAACCCTAATATAAATAATATATGGGTCAAATTTACAATTTATAAAAAACAGGACAAACCTGTTATACTAGGTCACCTTGGCTGGGTTTACAGTAAACCCAAAAAACCAAATTGCACCTTAGCCTTGACCATTTCATGATTGATGCTATTTTACAAAATGTTGTGTAGAACTGTTTAAGAATTTGATTTTGTCTTTTACACTTTGCAGTGGTAGGTGTATGTCATTGCTACCGTAACTTGTGGTGGGCTAAAAATAAGATAAAGGCTCTGGTATACTTTTTCATTTTAGGTGTACGATAGACTCAAAAATATGAACTGTCAGATGTTAATCAACCATTTATATTGATTGATGGTTCACCATTTAAAACTTTTAATAATTATATTTTCCCCCTCAAATCAAATTAATTCTAAATATCCATTCTTTATCAATAAGTCTAATATTTTAATTACAAATAGGCAAATCCCTAAATCCATGGTTCACCTTAGAGGAGGAAAAATACATGGTTCTCCCTTCACTCTCCTCTTCGTTCTCCCTTCCTCATCAACAACCTATAACAATCACCTCCAAATCCATGGTTCACCTCAGAGGAGGAAAAATTATTGACCTGAAAAAATAATTTCATCAACCTTACCTCAAATCCATGGTTTACCACATCTACAATAATTATCGTATTTTATTGTGTTACCCTTTACCTTTTTTATAAAAGAACGCAAAATTATTGACCCGAAAAATAAAGTTTTTCCTTTATTCACTCTTCTAGGTTGTGAGAATCGGATCTTATCTTTCAGTTGATGCAAAGGAAATTGTTGAATCATAGTAAAATATTTATTAATTTAGGGCTTAGAGTCATGCAGAAAAGGACCAATTATTGGCACTGTGGATCTTGTTCTTTAACGTGAAGGAGACACTATGACACCTTGATAGACAACACGGGGGGATACGGTAGTAGCATCAATGGTTAAAAAACAACACTAACTATTTTCCCAAAACTGGGGTGGTTGAAAAATGAAAAATTGAAAAGAACTTAGATGAGCGGGAAAAGGTAAAAATTAAACCTTGGGAATAAGATGGCATAGGTATGCGTTGTTGGTTCAATCTAACACAAAAAAATCACAAGAAGAGAGCAAAAACTAACCAAAAATGTAATACTTAGGCAAAAAAACAATTAACAGAGAATTGTAAAAGAGATAGGGAAGAAGAAAGAGAATACCAAGCTTTTATATGGTTCAACCAATGTAGCCTACATCCACAGGAAATAACAACAATTCACTATTAAGATCTCCAATAATAGATTACAAGAGATGAGACACCCTCCTAAATATAGGGGTAAATTAATAAATAAAATTTGGATAATAAAAATAAGGGATAAATTTTTCACGATTTAAAACAATTAAAGGATGGAAGAGATCACGAGATGAAAACTTTGGCAAGTAATCCCCGGACCCTTTTTAATAACCTATCTCATATATGAAGATATGAGAAGGTGAACAATTAAGTCAAAGAGTGAACCTTGGATGATCAATCTCATGATCATCAACAAGGAGTAGCAAAAGTGTACAATTATATTAAGAAAATGAAGGGAGTGGTAGAAGGTCAAATGATGGTCCATTGAATTGTTAAAATGTATTAATTATGCATGTAGGTCATTGTACAAACATATAATAGTCAAACTATACCAATTATACCCCAAAACAGAGGGAAAAGTGTGAAAACAGGGCCGTGAATCGATTCAAACACCCCATGAATCGATTCAAATGGTTCTGGAGTCCAAAACAGTGAAAACAGGACCCCTTGAATCGATTCAAACTCATATGAATCAATTCAAACACTTCTGGAACTCAAAATTATGCAAATAGGACCTCTTGAATCGATTCAGGCTCGTATGAATCGATTCAAACACTTTTGGAACCCAAAATTATACAAACAGGGGTCCTTGAATCGATTCAAGATTGTATGAATCGATTCAAGCCTTCCTGGAACCAAAAACAGTGAAAACAGCAGCTCTTGAATCGATTCAGGGATCCTTGAATCGATTCAAGACAACACAGATGTTGTTTTTATGCAAAAAAGCATGATTTTTTGACTTCCAACCCCACTAACTTTTTCATATCAACTGCAAACGCTACCAAATTTTGACATCAACTAAAATACACCATTTGTGACGTGTGGCCACTGGCCTTACTCAAAAATTCTCAAAAATGAGAAACTTATGCAAATAAATGCGTTTAGTCCATTCCTAAGCCTTTTTGAGTAACTTAAGAGTCTATTCTCAATGGAATTGACCCGTTCCAGTTTCTATAAGTCACAAATCATGTATTTAAGCTATTGGAACCATCACACACTATCCAAAACTCATAAAACTCATTTTGACCCTATTGGTTCCTTAATTATGCATGAACTTCATAAGCAATCTTCACAAATTAATTAATCAATCAAACATCATGCACACTATTGCCATCAATTGGCCAAGGAACTTCATAATTAATATTCATTCCTCAATATGGTAAGCTAAATCAACATATCCATATCAACATCAACCAATATTATGGTCACTACCCAAAAATTGGGCTCTCAAAACACATAGGGTCCAATTTTCACAAGTGACCCCCAAAAGAATACATACTAATATTCACGAAATAAAATGAGCATATACATATATCTATTATTTTATAAAAGGAATGCTGGCCAAGGCTTACAAACTTGCATTCCATATTTACCTCCTCCATAACTCAATCCTCCAAAAGAGTAGAGTATTCAAGATACCTAAATCAAGCTTTAAAAATGGCAACAAAAGAGGTGAGTAACATATACCAAATGATCCAAAATCATACATTATGATGATATCAATACATATATGCATAACATGTATTTCTCAAGAAGCATCATAAACTTCTTTCATACATCATCTTATTCCATTCAACATCATACATGTCCAAATCAATACATTTCACAATTCACACACCACCATCATGGCATTCTCAATAAAGGTCATCACTCATTCAATGTTAGTATCACAACTTCCTTTCTCTTTATTTAACAATCATCCATCGCCACCACAGGCTACTAACTAGGCATATCTCCGGCTATATGTAAATGCTCTTATGGCTAATGCATATGCATAAAGGAATCAATAATAATTGCGGATCCGACTGTGGGAAACAATATCATATCAAATGTGGGTCAAGCATAGGTGTGCTACTATGCCCCTACTGTAGTAGTAAAATGTGTACACATATACCTCAATTCATGCATTCTCAACAATATACTTTTACTGGTACCAAACCGCTCTCGCCCATCTGTAGCACTAGTCACCCTGTGACTTACGGATCTACAATGTGGCCTCACTTGCCACAAGTGCTACGGGCTCCTCCCGAACACACATCGAGAGAGCCGTGTCCCGTCGGACACCGAGGTAACTTGCTCATCACAGAGCCGCCCGCCCACTGGGCCCGCCATATAGGGTGCCTCATCACCAAACTATGGACAGCTTTATGATTCCCAGAATCACTTGGGAAAATACAATAACATACCCGTGCACCGGGTCACCCTCCCACTGGGCCCGCCTAGTGGAACTCCTAACATTCCACATAGACAGCGAAAGATATGTCATGGATGCAAATGCAATGCAGATCAAATGCATTCTCACACTATGCATCCTAAATGCCACTCCACCATCAACAATTCATCCTCAACTCTTTAGTGGAACTCTAGGTTCTCATCATCCTCAACCATCACCAACATTCATTAGATTTCATATACATAATAGTTAGTGGCAATCACAAATCGTTAATTTATATATCATAGGATGTTCATAAACAATGTAATCAATACAATCATGGTTCTAAACCATCACAATAATTCTCATTATTTAAGAGTCAATTCAACGTCATACTCATCATCCCACAAACATAAACCACATAACACCATTCACTCTAAATGCATTTTCAATCAAGTAGTCATCAATTCATTCATCCAAGCCAAATAGCATAACACAATCATATACACACACATCACTAATGGATAAAATCAAGCATTTAGAGAATGTTACCCCCTCCTACCTCAAGAGAAGTAGAAATCAATGCGGTCTGATGGTCCCGCCTCATTGATGGGGTCGTTTCCTATATTATACAACATACCACACAATTATCCTCTATTCAAACCACCAAGATTCAAGTGCTCTTAATTAACCACTTAGTGTTTTATGCCTTTTTAATTCTCAATCTTTACTTATTCATTTAATCTACTATAACCATCACGGGTTAGGTGCCCAATCTCATTATTATGCATTTAAGGCTAAACCCATTCATGGGCTTCCATATTAATGAACTCCACCAACCATTTACCACCATTAATGGTCACTACACATCATAAATAGCATCTACCATAAATAATAAATGCTCATCTACCTACATCTTACATTTCCCCCAAATTCTAGGGTTAGGGTTTCATCAAAAACCAATAACCATCAACAATGTCCATCTCCTTCCATCACATTAAGTGCCATTTTCGCATGCCACAATGTGCCTTCATAAAACCCATATTAAAACACTTTACCTTAGGGTTTCACCTCATAAATGTCTCCCCCAAAGTAACTCACATGCATTTCCCTCCCAAAAACCATAATAACCTAAAACCTAGGGCTAGAGCTTAAGGAAATGAAGAGGAAATTTTACCTCAAGCCAAGAGTGAGTGAGCTCAATAGAAAGAGGAAGAGAGTAACAAATTTGAGAAAAGGGAGAAAGAGTAAGAGGGCTTCCAAGCCAAGGGCTCCTTCTTGCTTGATGTTGACTAAAATGGAGGCAAGGCACACACACACACACACACCACTTTGTGGGTTTTTTGAAAAAGAAGAATAAGAAGAAAAGGAAGATGGTGAAGGGAAGGAGAGGAAATAAAAAAGTAAAGAGTATAGGAAAAGGGAAGTGTGACATGAATGAAGAGGAGAGTGAGAGAGTTTAGTGTTTTAATTTAACCCCTCACTTAAAGTTTTCTGTTTTAAATCAAACAGGACCGCTATTTAGGCTCAATACTTTATCTAAAAATTATTCTGAATATATATCTAGACTCCCAATAATATTCTTAACAGCCCTGACCAATGGTACCTCAATCAGAGATACTTGGTCTGACACCCATATTTTAATCGGGCTTATTTTCAGCTTATTCGGTCCCAATAATCTACTAACAGCCCCCAAAAATCTTAATTTAATCATTTCTAATATTTTGGGATACTAAATAGTTCACATATAATTATTCAATATTAATTTCCTTAATTAATCCTTTATTTTAAAATTTTGGGATGTTAAAAGAGAAATCAGCACCAGACTTCATAAACAGCCTGTACCAAACCAGACCAGACTTCTAAATTATGCTCTTGTTTTTCTCTTCCTTACCTCTATTTTCACTCTTGCTTTTGATCTTAACTCTCATTCAAGAAATCTCACATGACACATAATTTACAGATTATTAACTGCAGATTACCCATGAAAAGATAAGCTAACAAGCTTATATAATACATGGAAACAAACAATAACAGAAAACTATTATTTCTAACAGCATAACTGAATTCTGTTACAATAGAATTTGTTAGAGAAACTGAAATTGGTTTTAGAGTCAATCTTCACAAATCTCTACCTTGACTCTAAACACCAATGCAAGTATGTTTCCATGAGTTGCTCTCCCACTTATTCTTCAATCACTTTAAGAAATTAATTAAGTCCAAGCAATGCTTGAACTTTACTCTAGGAAGGGACTTTGTCAACATATCTACAGGATTTTCTTCTATAGAAATCTTCAGAACTTGAATCTCTTTTGAATCTGTCACTTCTCTAATGAAGTGAAATTTAACATCGATATGCTTAGTCCTCTCATGGTAAGTCTGATGGTTTGCCAAATGAATAACATTTTGGCTATCACAAAAGATATTGATTCTAGCTTGACTTATGCCTAGATCATCAATCAAACCCCTTAGCCATAAACCTTCCTTTACACCTTCTGTTAGAACAATGTATTCAGCCTTAGTAGTTGATAAAGGTACCACAGACTATAAATTTTCCTTCTAAGTCACTGCAGTACCAAAAAGAGTAAACATTATCCTATTATAAACTTTCTAGTATCAACATGACCTACAAAATCTACATCTACATAATCCTGTTACAACATTGCTTTCTGCCAGACTCTTCTTAAATCTCATAGCATGCTCTAAAGATCCATTCAAATACCTCAACACCCAATTAAGAGCGTCCCAATAAGCTTTTCTAGGATTTATCATAAACCACCTTATTAGAATGATAACATACGCTAAGTCAGGTCTGCTATAAACCATTCCATACATGATACTCCCAACACCACTTGCATAAGGGATAAATGCCATCTCATTCCTTTCTTCATCAGTTTTAGGAGACTGAGAGACAAAAAGTTTGGTAAGAGAACCCAAAGATGTATGGACATACTTAGTTTTATGCATTCTAAATCTTTCAACCACTTTCCTTAACTAACCTTACTGAGATAGAAACAGTTCTCCTTCATTCTTGTTCCTTACAATGTCCATGCCTAATATCCTACTAGTGGGTCCAAGGTCCTTCATTTTAAACTCAGAACCAAGTCTGTTCTTGAAAGCCTTTATCTCCTCATTGCTAGAACTAGCCAACAGAATATCATCCATATATAAAACTAAATATAGCACACACTCCTCATTCCTCTTAAGAACATAGATGCAGCTGTCATATCTGCATCTACTGAAGCCAGACTTTAGAAGAGAAATATCAAACCGTTTGCACCACATCCTAGGACTCTGTTTCAGGCCATATAAAGACTTATTTAACAAGCACACCTTGCTCCTATCTTCAAAGAAACCTTCTGGTTACTGTATAAAAATAGTTTCCTCTAATTCCCCATGTAGAAATGTTGTTTTGACATCCATTTGTTCCAGTTCAAGGTTAAACTAATTTACCAGACTAAACAATATCCTTATAGAATAATGTTTCATAACAGGTGAAAGTATTTCATTGTAATATACTCATTCAACTTGAGTAAAACCCTTTGCTACAAGTCTTGCTTTGAATCTTGGTTATTCTACTCCTGGAATACCTTCTTTCCTCTTGAAGACCCACTTATACCCTATAACTCTTTTGCCTTTTGGTAAGTCAACAAGTTTCCAAGTTTGGTTCTTCATAAAAGATTCCATTTCTTCATGTATGGCCTCCATCTAATTTTATGTTTCACAACCTTCCATAGCTTCCTTAAAGGTCCTTAGTTCCAGACTTTGAATTTCTTCTGCCATACTTAGAGCATAATAAATAAGGTCTGCGTAACCTAATCTGCTTGGGGGCTTAAGATTTCTCTTGGTTCTATCTTTGACCAATTGGTAATTAGAGGTATCCTGAAAGTCTGCTGCTTCACCTGAACTAGATGCTCTACTTGAACTAAATGATTCCCTTGGTTTTGCTTCTGGGTCTATTCCTTCAGAGTTTCCTCTTTCTAGTTTTGAAGTCTAAGAGGGATGCTCTACCTCAAACTGAGTTTGTTCCTCATTTGAAGTACACTTCTGTAGATCATTGCTTACCATACCCATCTTAGTTTCATCAAAAATTACTGATAATGCATTTTTCTCTATCTTTTTCAAGTTTCTACAGTTTGTAACCTTTTACTCCTTCAAGATATCCAAGGAACACATTTTTCATAGCCCTTAGTTCTAGCTTCCCCTCTTTGATGTGAGCATATGCTAGAGACCCAAACACTTTCAATCCCGAGTAGTTTGTTGGCTTTCCACTCCATGCCTCTGTAGGAGTCTTAAAGTTTAGAGCTGGTGAGGGACACCTATTAATAAGATAAACTGTAGTAGCTGCAGCTTCTTCCTAAAAACTCTTTGGCATTCCTACTCCAAGAAGCATACATCTTACTCTTTCCAAAATAGTTCTGTTCATCCTCTCTGCCAGACCATTTTGTTGAGGTGTATTAGGGACTATTTTATGTCTTTTAATTCCTTGAGACCTGCAAAACTCAATAAATTGCTCTGAAAGAAACTCCAGGCCATTGCCAGTTCTCAAAACCTTGGGTTTATTACCTGTTTGGTTTTTAATAAGGGTGTGTCATTCATAAGTGTCCAATTTGCTATAACTTCATATGTTATTTGGACATATTTTATGAGAAGTTGTTTGTATAAATAAAATTAATTGGAAAAATACTAAGAAATTGAATTTACATAACCAACATAGGTTTTGTTAGGTAAATAGTGTTTAATCCCTATTATTTTTGTCTATTTTGTAGGAGAAATAGAAGAATTGGAGAAAAGAGGTTGAAGTGGCCAAGGATTTGAGCAAGTATGAAGTATATCACTTAAGCGAGGCCAATTTCGCTTAAGCGAGTCACTCGCTTAAGCTTGGCCTTTTTTGCTTAAACGAGAGGAAGTCAGAGAGCACATTAAGTATATTTGCATGAGCGGGGTGCATTCCACTCAAGCAAAAATTATCCTGAGAGCAAAGTATGAAGTCTCACTTGAGCGAAGCTTAGCCCGCTTAAGCGAGAAAAATCCAAAGAGCAAGGGTGCTACATTCGCTTGAGTGAGGCTTATTCTGCTCAGGCAAAAAACAAAGAGACTTCAAGATTTTATTTCGCTTGAGCGAGGTAAGGCCTGCTTAAGCGAAAACAGAGAAGTAGAATCAGACCTTATCTCGCTTAAGCGAGGAAGCTCTTGCTTGAATGAGACGTCGATGACTCAAGCAACTTACAAAGCAACTCGATGGTAGAGCAAGTAGCTCTCTCTTAAGCGAGAATAATCTTGCTTAAGCGAGATCACTTATATTTAAAGGTTGAAAATGAAGAATTAGATAGCGGCTTGGGAACGAACAGAACGATAACCTCTCTCTTATGCAAAAGTGTTTAGAAGGCTATAGAAGCTGTTTTCTTCTCAATTTTCTCCACTTTTTTGGTTTGTAATGACTACCATGTGTAGCTAAACTTTCTTTTGGGATTAGATGTAGTCGATTCGAGCCCAACGTACCTTGACTTTGTATTTATATATATGGTATTTTGTTCTATTGATTTTAATTTTTCATTCTGCGTTTATTGCTTAATTCTATTGGATAAATAGTTTCGTGATTTAGTTTTATTGAGTTATTGGAAAATGATAATGAAATACATGATATGATTGAGTGTTAGGAATAACTTCTGACGTATCGAACACTTTAAACAACTTATTACAATGCTGGAAAATTTCTTGAAATGATTGAGGAATCGACGTTTTAGGAGTCTTCTAAGGATTTTGTAATCGAGGAATCAATGCGAATGATTTTAGATTTATTATGTAAAAATCAATAGTTCTAAATACCATTTATAAAAACATATACATATCCATGGTAGTGAGATAGATGAATCCAATCGCAGCCTCTCATCAATTGAATTCTCTTTTATTTATATTATTGTTTATGCTTGTTTTCAAATTTAAATTTTGTTTTTGCATCATACCAATGCTATTAAATCACTTTCCCGTTTAAATTATTTGAAACTAAATCTTTTAAATTATAACAACCCCCAGTGGAACGATATCTTTATTACTACAACGGAAAGTGGGAAACTTGCTATATGCCTAAAATCCTTAACAGCCATTCCTTCAATCTTTTAACAGTGTCAATTTTATTCTTTAACATATACAACTAGACTCTTCTAGAAAAGTCATCAATTATGGTAAGAAAATAAGAGCCTCTACCTAGAGATTTTACTCTTGAAGGTCCCCTTAAATCAAAATGCACATACTTAAAAGGTCTACTAAAAACATGCATGCCAGTCTGAAATTTAATCCTTGTAGATTTTCCTAGCACACAATTTTCACACAATTCTAACTTGTTCAGTTTATCACCCTTAAGTAGATTCTGTTTTTCTAGTTCAATTAATCTTTTCTCACTAACATACTCAAGCCTAAGATGCCATAATTTTGATTTATCATTTAAGCAGTTACTAACAACAAAGGCATGCGCAATAACAATTGATGCATCCAAGATAAACAAGCCATTACTTTTATCCTTGTTACCTTTAGCAATTATCAAAGACCTATTTGAAATCTTAAAAACATCATGCTGAATTTATTTGAATATCCTAAAATATCAAACATGCTTAAAGATATAAGATTTCTTTTCAGTTGAGGAACATACCTCACATCTTTGAGAAGATATTCTCTGTTATCAAACATCTTCAGTCTAATGGTTGCCAGAGCTTGCACCTTGCAAGGGTGGTTATCACCTAACAACATTGTTCCTTCTTCTTTTAGCTCCAAGGACTTAAAATAATCTCTCTTGGGACACATATAAAAAGAGCAACCTAAGTCCATGACCCAGTCCTTTGAAGTGTGTGAAGTAGACACAACTAGAACTTCTACATTTTCATAACCATCAGCAACAACTGCTAAGTCTACTGCATCAACAGAGGTCCTTGTGTTATTGTAGCCTTTTTTAAGATAGTCTTTCTTGAAATCACCTATCTTGTGACTGTTGAAGCACTTGTATTTTATTTTTCCACCATTCTTGGATTTGGACTGAGACCTCTCCCCCTTCTGACTTTGCATCTTCTTCTTATTCCTTCCCCTTGACACATTCAAGCCTTCCCTATTACCATCAGGCTTAGATTCCCATTGCCGTTGCAACTCCTTAATTCTGATGAAGGTTTGGGCGTCTTCCAGTAATGGTCTACTATTTTCCAAAAAGAATGGTATCCTTGAAATGTTCATAATTCTTGGGTAAAGAATTTAGCAACAAAAAGCATTACTTCAATGTTCTCCAAGTCACCTAGAATTTTATTAAATTCTGTCAATTATTTAATAATCGATCTTGTTTTATCCATCTTGAAAAAGTATAGCTGCTGCTTCAAACAGAGTCTATGAGCCAATGTTTTGGTCATATATAAATATTCAAGTTTAACCCACATAGTTGTAGCAGTCATTTCCCTTGCAACCTCTCTTAAAGCTTTGTCTCCAAGACACAAGATTATCGCACTTCTTGCCTTCTCACACATATCAGACTTCTACTTTAGAGTCAAGGATGCTGGCAAATTCTTTTCTCCCTTTATAGCTTTTGTGCATCCTTGTTGAGTCAAGATAACTTCCATCTTGATTCTCCACAAGCCAAAGTCATTGTCTCTTGAGAATTTCTCTATGTCATACCTGGTAGTTCCCATTCTTGATCTGTTTTGGGCTCCCCATAAATGACGCCAATTGTTGGTTTCATCTAGCTCAAGAAAATCACAAGAAAAAATCAAAAACTAACCAGAAACAAAATACTTAGGCAAAAAACAATTAACAGAGAATTGTAAAAGAGATAGAGAAGAAGAAAGAGAACACCAACCTTTTACGTGGTTCAGCCAATGTAGCCTACATCCACGGTAGAGAGGAACAATTCACTATTAAGATCTCCAAGAACATATTACAAGAGAAATCAACACCAAACTTTATAAACAGCCTATACCGAATTGAGACCGCGACTCAACAGACCAGACCAGACTTTCGAATTCTGCACTTGCTTTTCTGTTCCCCACCTCTATTTTCACTCTTGCTTTTGATCTTAACTCTCATTCAAGAAATCTCATATGACACAATTTACAGATTACTGACTATAGATTACCATGAAAAGATAAACTAACAAGCTTATATAATACATGGAAACAAACAATACCTGAAAACTATTATTTCTAACAGCATAACCAAATTCTGTTATAATAGAATTTGTTAGAAAAACTGAAATTAGTTTTGGAGTCAATCTTCACATGCATGATGAAAGTAACAGGTAGTGATTGGTGGGATCTTCCGCCCTTCCTCCTTCGCTCCATGACCGAGGACTTAATTTCAATGACTGGGGACCTCATCAGAGGTAATGTGGCTTAGAGGAGGTTTGCATGGTTGTGGGGGTTAATGATCTTGACAAAGATTCTCTAGTGAGGAGGTAGGGAGGGTTCATGATGACGCCAGGCAAAACCTAGTCTTGCAAAGTCATACAGGGGATAGTGTGATGATGGTTGATGATGACTGTAACACCCTAAAATTTTAAAATAAAGGATTAATTAAGGAGATAAATATTAAATAATTATATTTGGGTTATTTAATGCCCCAAAATATTGGAAATAAATAAATTAAGATCTTTGGGAACTGTTTATAAATTATTGGAACCGGATAAACTAAAAATGAGCCCGGTTGAATTATGGGTGTCGGACCAAGTATCTCCGATTGAGATGATATTGGTCAGGACTGTTAAGGATATTATTGGGAATCCGAATATGTATTTGAAATAATTTTTGGATAAAGTATTGAGCTCAAACAAAGATCCTATTTGTCATAAAACGATGAATCTTTAATGAGGGATTAAAAATAAAGCCAAATGGCCTATTTTTCTCTTCTTATTCCCGTCAGCTTCTTGGTTCCTCTTAACAAACACCTTGCTTCTTTTTCTTCTCTATTCTTCTCCTTTCTTTCCTCTTCTACTTCTCTTCAAAAACCCTAAGCAAAAGGGTGGTGGCACTCTTCTCCTCTTCCATTTTCGTTCTTGAAGGAGCTTGGAAGAGTTTGGAGCCTGAAGTCTCACCTCCTTTCTCCTCATTTTCGTATGGCTCTTCCCTCTCTTGGAAAACTCTCTCATTCCTTCTCTTGAGGTAAACGTTTGCTATTTCTCAAGAGTATGAGCTATGGGTTTTTGGGTTTTGATGTTGGGAAGGTGATTTAATGAGTGTTGTTGGGTTTTAGAGAAACCCTAACCCTATGATTTAGGGGAAATGTAAAATATGAGTGGAGAAGCATTTACTGTGTTAGATAATTGTTATTGGTAAGGCGAAATGATGTTATTAATGGTGAATGGCCATTAATGAAGCTTAATAATTGATGATGGTTGTTAGGAACCATTAATGTGGGAACCCATTAATGGGTTTGACATTAAAAATGCATAATAATAAATGTAGGCACCTAACCCATGGTGGTTATGGTAGAATGAATGAAATAAATGGGACTTGAGAGTTAAGATACTGGAAGACACCAAGTAAATGAATATGAACATTAAGTCGAGGTGGTTGAATAGAAAATAATTGTGTGATATATTGTGATATAGGAAATAACCCCATTGACGAGGTGGAATCATCCGACCGCGTTGATTACTACTTCTCTTAAGGTAGGAGGGGTAACTATTCTAAATGCATGATATCATCCATTCATGATGTGAAAATATGTATATATGATTGTGTTTAATAATTACTTGGGTGGACGATATAATAATTTCATGATAAGTGCATTTAGAATGATTAATGTTATGTGGCATGTATTTGGAATGATGAATATGATATTGAACTAGTCTGAGCCGGAGTCAATGATCCGGTATGGGACCAGCCACGAGATTCAATAGATGGCTAAGGTTTTATACCAGTGTTATATGTATCCGGTATGAAGTGAGAGGAGACCGATCTTGATGTCCTGGGGATCCTTCACACCGACCTTACGCATTGATATGGACGAAAAGTGGTGTCATCTGCGAAGATTATCTGACGCTCAAGTCAGTAAATGTATCAGAATGAGATGAGCGTGGAAGATGGTGGATCTACTTTGACTAGAGGATAAAACCTGACTTTCCTCAAGCCACATAAAGTGAAAGTGGACTAACCACCTTGTTCGGTCATAGTATAGAAAATATATATAATATGTATGTGGGAGACAAGTGTGGCTTAAGAGGTGGAGAATGCATCTTTCGGGGAAATGTCCCCGACACCCGTAATGGGAATGAGCACTATTACCTAAGCCACTAACGATTATCCCTTACGTCTCTGATATGGAGAACAGATTCCATCTGATATGTGAGGTGTTAACACGGACATACCGGTATAGGGAAATCACCTATATAATCTTATCAGTCTGATGTTTTACCTACCGAGTCAGTATTGCACACAGAATGGATGAAGTGATATCCATACTTTGGTACCGGTATCGAGACCAGACTAGATATTATGTTGAATATGTTGATGAAATATGTCATGATGATTTGAGACCATGTTTTGAATTGAAATCAATGATGTGAAATATCCCAATTATGTATATGTGAATTGATAAATGTGATTGCCACTAACTGCCAATGTGTGTGAGTTCCAATGAGAATTGGTAAGGACCGAGAATATTGAAATCCACTAAGTGGTAGTAGTGAATGGAGGATTGATTGAGTGGCATTTAAGATGCACAATGTCAGAATGCATTGATTGGCATTTGCATCCATGGCATATCATAAGCTACTTATATGGAATGTTAGGGGTTCCAATAGGCAGGCCCAGTGAAAGGGCGGCCCAGTGCATGGGTATACTGTTATTACTCCCCAGTGATTTGGGGAATCATGAAGCTGCCCTTAGTTTGGTGACGAGGCACCCTATGTGGCAGGCCCTGTAGAAGGGCGGCTCTGTGATGAGTAGTTTACCTCAGTGTCCGACGGGGCACGGCTCCCTTGATTTGTGTTTGGGGGAGGCCCGTAGCACTTTGGCAAGTACGGCCATAATGATGATCCGCAAGTCACAAGGTGACCAGTGCTACAGATGGGCGAGAGCGGTTTGGTACCAGTAAAAGTATGATGTTATAAGCATGCATGAATTGAGATATATATGTACACATTTTGCTACTGCAGTAGGAGTATAGTAGCACACCTATACTTGTCCCACATTTGATATGTTGTTGTGTCCCATAGTCGGATCCGTATTTGAAAATGATTTCTTTGTGCATATGCATTAGCTTTAAGAGCATTTGCATAGAGCTGGAGATATGCCTAGCTGATAGCCTGTGGTGGCGATAGATGATTGTTAAATAGAAGGAAACTAAGCTGAGGTACTAACATTGAAAATATGATGATTATTGAGAATGTTAAGGATATATTATATATGATATTGCATGTGAATATACTAAATTGGACATGTATTATGTTGAGATGGAATGATGTATCATGTGTGTAAAGCTTGTGATGGTTTCTTGAAAAATGAATATAATGCACACATGTATAAATACCATCATAATGTATGATTTTGGTACATTTGGATTATGTTACTCACCTCCTAGTTGCCATTTTTAAGCTTGATGTAGGTGTGATGTAAAATCCTACTCTTTTGGAGGTCGAGGATTGATGAAGGTAAATACAGAAGGAATGTGGGTGAGCCTTGGCCGGCATATATATTCATTTTTGTATATCATATAGTGTGTATATGCTTATTTTGAAATTAATCTGATAATAGTTGATTTTGGAGGTCATGTAAGAAAATTAGACCTTATGTGTATGGCTAATTTTCATTAATGACCTTGATAATGTATAAAAGATACTATTATTATTAAATTTTATTTCTACTATTTAATAAATCGATAAGGCATCTTTCATCCTTTGTTTGGTATATATTTTAATAACTCTTAAATTTAATTACATCTTCTGTTTTTCCTTTATGACGGCCTCGAGTCCGGTCGTCCAAGGAGCACTCTGATACCTTCTCATATCTTCATATATGAGATAGGTTATTAAATGATCCAGGGTAATTACTTGGCATTATATATATTGAATTTCTCCTACTTATAATCAATTCAAATCTCGAAAAATTTACCCCTATTTTTAGGCCGGGGTGTTACAACCTGGTATCAAAGCATTGATTACTCATTGATGAATTATATTAGTTAAATGTTGTTAAAGAGTGATTGTCACTTAATGTTGACGTGTTATAGTTATAGTTGAGCATTATTAAAGCTCAAATTGCTCACTGCTTTATATTGTGGTTGATATTAAGGCCGGCCAGGAATTTTCGTCCTCATATTTACCTGCAAATGATGAATATATTATGATGATATTTGTATTAATGATAGTTGATGATGCTTAGTATATATTGAGGAAAGAAACACAAGGTTTCTAATTATGTTTGTGTTGTGAGTATAGAGTGATTGATGGCGAATAGGCATAATATTGATGCAACCGCTATGGCTGAAGCTTTTAATCGGTTTGCTGATATCTAGAACGGCAACAACAACCCACTGGTCAGCCAAATCATTGTCTTGAAAGATTTCTCAAGCGGAAGCCTTCTGAATTTCATGGAGGCTATAAACCGGAAGACGGTTATGTTTGGATCCGTGACTTAGAATGGATTTTTGCTAGTATGGAGTGTACGGAAGCCCAAAAAGTCGAATACACGGTGTTTATGGTTCAAGATGAAGCTGGATCTTGGTGGGTTCCTTAAGAAATACTTTCCTGAAAGCTACAAAAATAAGAAAGAGCTTGAATTTATGGAGCCTAAACAAGGAAGCATGTCAGTGGAGGAATATGCCTCGAAGTTTAAAGAGCTATATATGTTTTACCCTCCTTTCCAGCAAGAAGGTACCGAAGCTTCAAAATGTATTAAGTTTGAGAACGGTTTGCGCCAAGAGATCAAGAAGGCGACTTGTCACCAAGAGATTAGAAGTTTCCCTACTCTTGTGAATAAGTGTAGAATTTTTGAAGAGAATGATGTAGCTCCTAAGAATTATTTGGGACATGATTATAGGTTGAAGGGCCAATCCTCTAGCTTTAAGAAGAAGGGTGATTTCAAGAAAAATAGATAATTTGTGTATGGTTCCTCTTCTCTTAGAGGTGGACGTGGTGGTGGAAGACATGGTGCTAGCGGTGGCCAAGGTAATGGCCAAGGACTCTGATGTTTCTGCTGTGGTGGAAACCATTTAGCCCGTGAATGTGGAAATGAAAAAGTTGTGGTGTGCTATCGATGCAACCAACCGGGACACATTCATCCCGATTGTCCTTTAAATGCTGTAGATGTAGTGGCTCACAATGATGGAAACCGTGGTGGCCATGGTGCTTTTAGAGGCCGTATGAACCGGTAATGACGGCCACAATGGTGGTCGAAATGGTAATGGCAACGAAAATGGTGGCAACAGTTGTGGAAATGTGAACGGCCAAGGTAATGGTAATGGTGGCCGGAATGGTCATAATCATGGTGCTAATCAACAAACTGCTGGAAGAGTATTTGCTGTGACCAGTGAAGAAGCAGCTCAAGCCGATAACCTAGTTAAAAGTAAGTGTGAAATATTTGGAACTTCCATGCATGTTATTTATGATTCAGGTGCGACCCATTCTTTTATATCTAAGGATTGTGTACGGCGATTGAGATTGCCGGTGTGCTTAATCAAAAATGCTCTTGCGGTTACTACTCCAACTGGTGCTTGTCTTAGATCGGTTAACCAATGTGATAACGTTGACATGTTCCTAGAAGGGAGAAAGTTTGTTACTTCTTTCATTTGCCTACCTATGAAGGACTTGGAGATCATGCTTGGTATGGATTGACTCTCCGCCAATAAAGTCTTGGTTGACTGTCAACAACAAACTGTCATTTTCCCTTCTTTAGATGTGGGGAAATTCAATGTGCAAGCTATAGCTCAACTTTGTATACTATTATCTCTTGCCAATGGGAAAAATAGTCCCGATCCCTTAAATATTCCCATTGTGTCTGAATTTCTAGATGTATTTCCTGATGAGGTACTTGGTTTACCTCCTCCGCGTAAGGTGGAGTTTTCTATTGATCTTGTTCCAGGAGCGGAACCTGTTTCCCAAGCACCGTATTGGATGTCTCCTATGGAATTAACCGAGTTGAAGAGACAAGTTGAAGAATTGTTAGAGTGAGAGTTTATTCGCCTGAGTGTGTCTCCTTGGGGTGCGCCTGTTTTATTGGTGACAAAGAATGATAGAAGTATGAGGTTATGTGTGGACTATCAACAACTTAACAAGCTAACCATTAAAAATCGATATCCCCTACCTCGCATTGACGATCTTTTGGATCAATTGAAGGATGTCGTTGTATTCTCAAAGATCGATTTGTGTTTCGGATATCACCAAATTCAGGTAAAGACCGAGGATATTCCAAAGACTGATTTTCAAATGCGATATGGCCACTACGAGTATGTGGTGATGCCTTTTGGTGTGACAAATGCTCCTGCGATATTCATGGATTACATGAATCACATCTTTCATGAGTATCTTGACCGGTTTGTGGTGGTGTTTATCGATGACATTCTTGTCTATTCCAAGAGCCATGGAGAACATGAAGAACATCTTCGTCTTGTTTTAAATGTCCTTCGAGAGAAAGAGTTGTATGCGAAGCTTTCCAAGTATGAATTTTGGTTGTCTAAGGTCTAATTTCTTGGACATATTATCTCTAAAGATGGTGTTGCTGTTGATCCATCTAAGATTGAAGCCGTGATGGCTTGGGAAAGACCGACGTCTGTGACCAAAGTAAGAAGTTTTCTTGGTCTTGTCGGTTATTAACAAAGATTTATTCAAGGATTTTCCTGATTGGCTTTGCCTTTGATGAAGCTAACCCGTAAGAATCAACCATTTGTGTGGAGTCTTGATTGTGAAAGAAGTTTCTAAGAGTTGAAAGTTAGACTCACTTCTGCTCCTATACTGGCTTTGCTGGACTTATTGGATGACTTCGTAGTGTATTGCGATGCTTCCAAGCTTGGTCTTGGTTGCGTGTTGATGCAAGGTGAGCGTGTGATAGCCTATGCGTCAGGACAGTTGCAACCGCATAAGGTTAACTATCCCACGCATGATCTCGAATTAGCGGCGGTGGTGTTTGCCTTGAAGTTATGGCGACACTATTTGTATGGCTTAAAGTTTATGGTCTTTAGTGATCATAAGAGTCTTAAATACCTATTTGATCAGAAGGAGCTTAATGCGCCAACAGAGATGGATAGAGTTTCTGAAAGATTATGAGTTCAAATTGATGTATCATCCAGGAAAGGCAAATGTGGTTGCCGACGCCTTGAGTCAGAAGTCGTTGCATGTTTCTGCTATGATGGTGAAAGAGATGGAGCTCATTGAGCAATTTCAAAACTTGAATGTGGATGTAGAAATATATACCCGACAAAAGATGTCCCTTGAGGTGTTGACGGTAGCAAATGTATTCCTTAAAACCGTGAAATTGCAACAATCGAAGGATGAGTACTTGATTGAGATGAAGGAAGCTCAAGCTAATGGGAAGAATTCATTTTTGACGGAAGGTCATGATGGGATTTGGCGTGTGAAAGGCCAAATTTATGTTCCATCTGATGGTGATTTATGAAGGTTGGTACTCGAAGAAGCTCACAAAAGTGTGTTGAGCATACATCCTAGTGCCACAAAAATGTATCAAGATCTAAAGAAGAATTTCTGATAGCCCGGTATGAAGCGGGATGTGGCTAATTATGTAGCCTCTTGCATTATTTGTCAAAAGGTTAAGGTTGAGCATCAGAAGCCATCTAGTTATTTGAGACCTCTTGATATCCCGATGTGGAAGTGGGACGACATTGCTATGGACTTAGTTTCTGGATTACCGAGAACACGTACTAGAAATGATGCTATATGGGTGATTGTAGATCGGTTGACGAAGTGTGCTCACTTCTTGCCCATGAATAGTTTATTGGAAAAATTAGCCTAGTTGTACATAAAGGAGATCGTTAGACTACATGGTGTACCTTTGAGTATTGTGTCGGATCGCAACTTGCGGTTCACTTCCCGATTTTGGAGAGGCTTGCACGAGGCAATGGCTTCTAGTTGAAGCTTAGTTCGGCGTATCATCCATAAACAGATGGACAATCCGAGCAAATAATTCAAAGCCTTGAAGATTTATTACGGGCTTGTGTATTGGAGCACGGTGGTTGTTGGGAAAGATTCCTACGACTAATTGAATTTACATACAACAATAGTTATCATAGCTCTATTGGTATGGCTCCATATGAAGCGTTATATGGTCTGAAATGTAGAACTCTATTGTGTTGGCTTGAAACTGGAGAGAGTTTGGCTTTGGGGCCAGAGTTGATTACGGAGACAAATGAACAGATTAAGATGATACAAGAAAAGATGAAAATTGCCCAAGATCGTCAGAAGAGTTATTATGATAAAAGGCAGAAGCCACTTGAGTTTCAAGTTGGCGATCATATGTTTTTGAGAGTATCAAGAGATAAAGGTATTGGAAGAGCTTTAAAGAGTAAGAAGTTAAGTCCTAAGTTTATTGGACCTTATGAAATTCTTGAATGAATTGGTGATGTGGCTTATCGGATTGCACTTCCTCCGCATCTTGCGAATCTGCATAATGTGTTTCATGTGTTGTAGTTGAGGAAGTATATTCATAATCCTTTGCACGTGATCCCTGTTAATGATGTTGATGTGTGGGACAATTTGACTATCCCTCTTGTTTCCGTTTGTATTGTTGAACGCTCTGTAAAGAAGCTACGGAACAAATTGGTACCTTTGGTGAAAGTTGCATGGAAGCATGGAAATATAGAGACGTTCACATGGGAAAGTAAAGATGATATAAGAGCACGGTACCCTGATGTGTTCAAATCCGGTATGTTAAATTTCGGGGACGAAATTTCTTTTTAGGTGGGGTGGATTATAACACCCTAAAATTTTAAAATAAAGGATTAATTAAGGAGATAAATATTAAATAATTATATTTGGGTTATTTAATGCCCTAAAATATTAGAAATAAATAAATTAAGATCTTTGGGTACTATTTATAAATTACTGGAACCGGATAAGCTAAAAATAAGCCCGGTTGAAATATGAGTGTCGGACCAAGTATCTTCGATTGAGATGATATTGGTCAGGGCTGTTAAGGATATTATTGGGAATCCGAATATGTATTCGGAATAATTTTTGGATAAATTATTGAGCTCGAACAAAGATCTTGTTTGTCATAAAACGATGAATCTTTAATGCGGGATTAAAAATAAAGCCAAATGGCCCATTTTTCTCTTCTTATTCCCGTCAGCTTCTTGGTTCCTCTTAACAAACACCTTGCTTCTTTTTCTTCTCTATTCTTCTCCTTTATTTCCTCTTCTACTTCTCTTCAAAAAACACTAAGCAAAAGGGTAGTGGCTCTCTTCTCCTCTCCTATTTCCGTTCTTGAAGGAGCTTAGAAGAGTTTGGAGCTTGAAGTCTCACCCTCCTTTCTCCTCATTTTCGTGTGGCTTTTCCCTCTCTTGGAAAACTCTCTCATTCCTTCTCTTGAGGTAAACTTTTACTATTTCTCAAGAGTATGAGCTATGGGTTTTTGGGTTTTAATGTTGGGAAGGTGATTTAATGAGTGTTGTTGGGTTTTAGAGAAATCCTAACCCTATGATTTGGGGAAATGCAAAATATGAGTGGAAAAGCATTTATTGTGTTAGATAATTGTTATTGGTGAGGTGAAATGATGTTAATAATGGTGAATGGCCATTAATGAAGCTTAATAATTGATGATGGTTGTTAGGAACCATCAATGTGGGAACCCATTAATAGGTTTGACATTAAAAATGCATAATAATAAATGTAGGCACCTAACCCATGTTGGTTATGGTGGAATGAATGAAATAAATGGGACTTGAGAGTTAAGATGCTGGAAGACACCAAGTAAATGAATATGAACATTAAGTCGGGGTGGTTGAACAGAAAATAATTGTGTGATGTATTGTGATGTAGGAAATAACTCCATTGACGAGGTGGAATCATTGGACCGCGTTGATTACTACTTCTCTTGAGGTAGGAGGGGGTAATTATTCTAAATACATGATTTCATGCATTGATGATGTGAAAATATGTATATATGATTGTGTTTAATGATTGCTTGGGTGGACGATGTAATGATTTCATGATTTAAGTACATTTAGAATGATTAATGTTATGTGGCATGTATTTGGAATGATGAATATGATATTGAACTGGTCTGAGCCGGAGTCAATGATCCGGTGTAGGACCAGCCACGAGAGTCAATAAATGGCTAAGGTTTTATACCGGTGCTGTATGTATCTGGTATGATTATCCGGTATCCCATTGAGAGGAGACCGATCTTGATGTCCTGGGGATCCTTCACACCGACCTTACACATTGATGTGGATGAAAGGTAGTGTCACCCGCGAAGATTATCTGACGCTCAAGTCAGTAAATGTATCAGAATAAGATGAGTGTGGAGGATAGTGGATCTACTTTGACTAGAGGACAAAACCTGACTTTCCTCGAGCCACGTAATATGAAAGTGGACTAACCACCTTATTCTGTCAGAGTATGGAAAATATATATATATATATATATAATATACATGTGGGAGACAAGTGTGGCTTAAGAGGTGGAGAATACATCTTTCGGGGGAATGTCCCCGACACCAGTAATGGGAATGGGCGCTATTACCTAAGCCACTTACGATTATTCCTTACGTCTCTGATATGAAGAACGGATTCCATCTTATATGTGAGGTGTTAACACGGACATACCGGTATAGGGAGGTCGCGTATACGGTCTATCAGTCCGATGTTTTACCTGCCAAGTCAGTATTGCACACAGAACGGATGAATTGATATTCGTACTTTGGTACCGGTATCGAGACCGGACCAGATATTATGTTGAATATGTTGATAAAATATTTCATAATGGTTTGAGACCATGTTTTGAATTGAAATCAATGATGTGAAATATCCCAATTATGTATATATGAATTGATAAATGTGATTGCCACTAACTGCCGATGTATGTGAGTTCCAACGAGAATTGGTAAAGATCGAGAATATTGAAATCCACTAAGTGGTAGTAGTGAATGGACGATTAATTGAGTGGCATTTAGGATGCACAGTGTGAGAATGCATTGATTAGCATTTGCATCCATGGCATATCATAAGCTGCTTATATGGAATGTTAGGGGTTCCAATAGGCAGGCCCAGTGGGAGGGCGGCCCAGTGCACGGGTATACGTTATTGCTCCCTAGTGATTCGGGGAATCACGAAGCTGCCCTTAGTTCAGTGACGAGGCAACCTATGTGGCAGGCCCTGTAGGAGGGCGGCTCTGTGATGAGTAGTTTACCTCGGTGTCCGACGGGGCACGGCTCCCTTGATGTGTGTTCGGGGGAGGCCCGTAGCACTTTGGCAAGTACGGCCATAATGATGATACGCAAGTCACGGGGTGACTAGTGCTATAGATGGGCGAGAGCGGTTTAGTACCAGTAAAAGTATGATGTTGTAAGCATGCATGAATTGAGATATATGTGTACACATTTTACTACTGCATTAGGAGCATAGTAGTACACCTATGCTTGTCCCACATTTGATATGTTGTTGTGTCCCACAGTTAGATCCACATTTGAAAATGATTCCTTTGTGCATATGCATTAGCTTTAAGAGCATTTGCATATAGCTGGAGATATGCCTAGCTGATAGCCCGTGGTGGCGATGGATGATTGTTAAATAGAGGGAAAGTGAGCTGAGGTACTAACATTAAAAGTGTGATGATTATTGAGAATATTAAGGATATATTATATATGATATTACGTTGTGAATATTTTAAATTGGACACGTATTGTGTTAAGATGGAATGATGTATCATGTGTGTGAAGCTTGTGATGGTTTCTTGAAAAATGAATATAATGCACACATGCATAAATATCATCATAATGTATGACTTTGGTACATTTGGATTATGTTACTCACCTCCTAGTTGCCATTTTTAAGCTTGATGTAGGTGTGATGTAAAATCCTACTCTTTCGGAGGTCAAGGATTAGTGAAGGTAAATACGGAAGGAATGTGGGTGGGCCTTGGCTAGCATATATATTCATTTTTGTATAACATATAGTGTGTATATGCTTATTTTGAAATTAATCTGATAATAGTTGATTTTGGAGGTCATGTAAGAAAATTAGACCTTATGTGTATGGCTAATTTTCATTAATGACCTTGATAATGTATAAAAGATACTATTATTATTAAATTTTATTTCTATCATTTAACAAATCGATGAGCATCTTTCATCCTCTTTTTGGTATATATTTTAATAACTCTTAAATTTAATTATATCTTCCGCTTTTCCCTTGTAACGGCCTCGAGTCCGGTCGTCCAAGGAGCACTCTAATACCTTCTCATATCTTCATATATGAGATAGGTTATTAAATGATCCAGGGTAATTACTTGACATTATATATATATTGAATTTCTTCTACTTATAATCAATTCAAATCTCAAAAAATTTACTCGGCATTATATATATTGACGGCATAGTGGCAGAATTTGTGGGGTCATGGAGCGGTTCAACCACAGTCTTTTCTAAATTTGGAATTAGTTTAAATATATTTAAATTAATTTTTTAAAATTTTAAAAACTTTGTGAACATAAGTTTTTTAAAATTTTATATGAAAAGTATAGACATGTCATCTAAATATAAAAAAAATATAACTTAAATATATTTAGTCTAATTTTTTTATATTCTAAAATCAACCCCATATATGTCGTAATATAATATATAAAAAATATGTGTAAGTTCTCTAAAATATAAAATAGTACTTTAACCTGATATAACAAGTCATCATATATAGTTATACCATAAACCATGATGGAGCAAGTCCACCACAACATTAGGAATATGTTGGACTTAAAAATGCAACTTAATTATTAACTTGTATAATAAGTTATTTTTAAATATAAATTACATTGTAAATTTAATCGTAAAACTTATAAAAATAAACTAAACATAACTTATTTTAAAAAACTATATGGAATAATTTATTAAAATAAGTTAAAGACATTTCTAAACTTAAAAATATTAAAGTAGTGTTTAGTATTCAAATGAAGATGGAACAAGACAATATAAAAGTGTTTAGTTACAGATTTGTTAAATTTCCAAATAGAATAAAATGGTATAAATATTTAAAAAGTATAATAAATTTGTTTCTTTGAAAAAGATAAAACACAACAAAAGAACAAATAATTTTGAATAATATTTTTAAAATACTAAAATACATTAATAATAAATATTGAATTACTTATATATTATGCATAAATAAAATTAATAATTTAATAATATTTAAAAATTATTTTGAATGTGAAAAATTTAAAATATTTCATACTTAACTATATTGAAAAGAACCACCATCATAATCATAATTGCCATGCCCCGATTTTCATAACCTAAATCGATGTAATAATTGATGCAATAAAAGTGTGAATAAATTTTTCGCGTTTGAAGTGAGGTTCATCACTCCAATAATTACATCGAGATCCGAATCATAGAACCGAAGGATGAGAGTTTTAAGATTTTTAACAATCTAGATCGATAAGGAAAAGCCCGACATGGTATACGAGATATCAGAGATACAACGGAAGGGCTCACATACCAGGCATAAGCCTTATCTTATATATGAAGATATGAGAGGGGATATTAGAGAAAAACTTATTGAAAATGTGAAATTTCAAAGTGTTGTCAATAGACCAACCAGCGTAGGTACGTTGCTTCCTGGCGTACCCACGCCCAGCAACCAGCTACCAACAGAGACCAAGCGCTCCAACGCTCACCCTAGCGTGCCAGTGCGCAAGACCACTGGTGTGCTTACGCTGAGACCCAGCGTAAGTACGCTCAGCCACTGCCCAGGCACCATCCAGTCACCCAGTCATGCAGCATGCCCATACTGAGGGCCAGCATGCCCACGCTGAGAGACACAACCATCAGACCCTAAGCCTAGTAGCTCAGCATGCCAACGCCCTGGTCAGGTGTGCCTACACCCAGGGCTGCACCACGAACCAATATGCCAGCGTGCCTACGCCTAAAATCACCGTAGGTATGCCCAGTCACTGGCCATCAAACCCTTCTATAGCTTTTTGATTCCTATGTTTTCGCCAACATTGGATCCCTTTTTCACTAGGCTAGTCAACTCTAATTTACGTGAAATTTTATACACAATATACCTACCCCCAATACCAACTATGTGGCAAATTTTCAAACCCAAATTCTGTCCCAACCAAAATCTAAGCTATAAGGTTGTTTTACGTGTATTTTGGACATTTTACCGGGCATATCAAGTCATAAATGGCTAAGTCTTAGTCCGAATTCTCTAGGGACCTATATTTACATATGTATAAGTGACTTGTCCCAATAAGTCTCATCCAATAACTTCATTTCTAAATCAAGATATACACTTGTGGCAATTTATGCACTTTCTAGCTAAACCAAGTATACTAAATTGCTAACTAGGCCTAATTGGTCACAACCACTTATACACACAAGTCATATGTATACAATATAAGCTATGAGTGACCCTTACTTAAGGTATTAGCCATTCCATAGGAATATGACCTATCCACTTCTCAGTATTCATACACATTAGCATTTCAAACAACATAATTACTCACTCATGCCTCATAAATGGTTGAAATTCATAATCAACATCATCCATTCATTATATTGGCATACATCAAATATTACAATTGTCAATATACATTGTTATGGTCATAAATTAAAAATTAGCCATACAATACACAGGTCTAATTTTCACAAATGACCTACAAAATGAATATTCACCATCCCAATACATATTAAGCATATGTCAACATCATATGTTATACAAAATCATTGGTTCCCAATCAAGGCATTCCTATACAACTAATTTACCTCCAACATCAAAACATGCGCCTCCAAAACTAGGTGTATCTCACCCCATACATACCCTGCATCACAAGGCTAAAAATAGACAGCACGGGAGAGTGAGTTATACATTCCATGTGATGAATATGAATACATTTGTGATTATGTTCATATGCATTCAATGACATGTGTACTTTACATCAACATATCAATCATCATCATAGTTACATCATTCCACCAACATACACATATCTCAATCGGACTCTATGATCCATAGCAAAGCATATACACATACACACATTTATGCCCCTCATCATATCAGGCTTTCATATATAACATCACCCTACACAAAGTCATTTCTTTGTATTCATATTTTATATGTTGTCTTTAGGTATTCTTTCACCCAATCTCAACCACCACCACATATCATCACCTTTGGCATATCTTCATGCTATATGTAAATGCTCTTAAGCTAATGCACATGCACAACAGAGTTAACAACAATTACAGATCCGACTATGGGAATATAAACACCAATTTATGGGTTCAAGCATGAATATAAAACCATGCCCCTACTGCAGTAATAAAATGTGTACACTTATCATAATATTTACATGCATATCACCATATTTTATTGGTACTAAATCACATCACCCATCTTGCAACACCGGTCATTTTCATCATGACCACGGTAAACCACATAAATAACATAAAGGAGTTACGGGCCAACCATGATTCATACCATGGCAGCTGTGATCCAAGGGACCACCGGGAATCATTGCTCCTCAGAGAACCACCCCCCACAGGGTCAACCACATGCAGCTCCCATAGCTAAACAAGGGCAGCTTCATGACTTACACACTGAGTCACTAGGGAAACAACAATAATGCTCATGCACAGAGCCACCCTCCCACTGGGCCAACCGGAGGAACCCCTAACATTACCTTACCGGTAGCTATGCAGTATGCCATGGATGCAATGCAAATGTAAATCATATGCATTCTCACACTATGCATCATATCATGCCACTCATCAATCATCACCAATATCATCACATAATTCTTAGTGGATTTTTTTATCATTGGTCATTGGTATTGTTTTAAGTTTTAAATGTGGCATTTACAACAATTTTCCATCAACACAATTCTCATCTCACACATACAAGTCAATACTTGCATCAATCATAATGGCTTCACAATCATCAACCATACTTATCAATCTTTCATCAACATTTAAGGTATGCTCAGCATCCATACTCATACTCATTCATCATCAATGATGATCATTCCATATTTATGGTGAATATAGACACATCCTCAACATATCAAGGATAAACATTTACCAAACAATAACATCACCATATAGCATGCCATCAATATTCCAAATGCATAACACACATTGCCAAGCATAATTAACATCATCATGTTCAACATCTTAATTTGTCATCACAACATAAGCAAGGTAAACATGTATATTGTCACATATGACAATCAACCAATACTCAATTTATGCATTTAGAATATAAAACTCATCTCCTACCTTAAGAGAAGTAGTCTGAGCGATTTGACGTTCTTGCCTCATCGTTCGGAATAGATCCTACACCACATGGTATAGCGAAATATTATTTTCTATTCAAAATCACCAAGACTTACACATTCTAAATCTAATACTTGGTGTTTATAACATTTTCATCATTAAACCATTTTCCATTTCATTAATCTCACCACAACCACCATGGGTTTGGTGTTCATATTTATTATTATGCATTTAAAGTCACACCCATCGATGGGTTTACACACCAATGGCCATAAACCACCATTAATGACCATCCAACACTATTAATGTTATTAACCATCACCAATAAATATTCTCTGAACATCATTAATAACACCCACATTCTCAATATTATGTATTTCCTCTCAAAATATATTCTCCAACCAACATTTATTGTTTTTCCTAATTTTTAGAGTTAGGGTTTCACTAAAAACCCAAAAACCATTATAAATAATCATCATTTTTCATCATCAAACACCACATTTTTGTCTACCACTTTAAATGCACATAAAGGGTTATATTTAATGCACCCCACCTTAGGGTTTCCATATTTAATGGTTCTCCCAACAACCCACATGCATTTAATCACTCACCCAACATCCATAATCCAAAACTTAAGGCACAAGCTCGTGAAAAATGGTGAGGAACTTACCTCAAGCCAAGAGACAACAATGAGCTTCCAAGAGAGGAATAGGGTCACGAAAATTTGAGAGAGAAGAAGGAGAAGCTCCAATCAACCAAGTCTCCTTCAAGCTTGAAGATGGAAATGAAAATGGAGGAGGAAATATGCACACCACTTTTTGCTTAGGTTTAGAGAGGAAGAACATGAAGAGAATGAGAGGAAAAAAGAGAGCAAATATTTTTTGTCTTAGAAGAAGAAAGTGTCGTGAATGGGAAGGGAAGAAAGGGAGTTTTATGATTTAAATTGAACCCTTCATTAAAACTTTACCGTTTTATAACATATAGGATCTCCGTTTGGGTTCAATACTTTATCCAAAAATTATTCTGAATATATCTTCAAATTCACAATAATATTCTTAACAGCCCTGACCAACAGTACCTTAATCAGAGATGCTTGGTCCGACACCCATATTTTAATCGGGTATAATTCTAGCTTATTAAGTGTTAATAAATTATGAATACTCATAATAAATCCCAATTTAATTATTTTAACATTTTAGGATATTTATTAACCCATGTGTAATTATTTAATATTTATTCCCCTTATTTAATCATTTATATAAAATTTGGGATGTTACAATAATAATAATCATAATCATAATAATAATAATTTATATTGATAATAATATCAATATATTATTATAATATACTTAATTTTGTTAACTATTTTAGTCCTATAATTTTAGATCAATTTACAATAATAATAATAATAATAACTAGTTTATATCATCACCATCATCATCATCATTATTAATTTTTTTAAAAGAAAAGTTAACTAATCATTAAACATTAAGTAGTTTTTTTCTACACAAAAAAGGATAAGAGTATAAGAGTCAAAAATTAAAATAAAGCAAACAAAGGATAAAGGTATATAAATAAGTAATAGTAGTGTTCTGTTTTCATTAACATATGCCAAAGATAGAATAGAATATCCTATCTCATTCATTTTTACAATTAACAAACATAGTACGTAGAACAATATTGTCAGAATCTGTTCTGCTACGTCCTATTTTGTTTTGTTCTATTCCACTTTTAAATGCTACCTTATTTAATATTTATATTATTATAAAAATTTTGTTAAATATAATTTAAAAAGTATTCTAATTTTAGAATATTTAAATAAAAATATATAAATTTTATTTTGAATTTAAAATATTTTAGCTTTTATTTAAATTGGATATTTTTAATTTGTGATTAGAAATCTTCTCAATGAATTGAATTTATATTAATAAATAATAATTAGGAAAATTTTCATATTAGATTAATATAAGATTTCAATCATTGACGACGTAAATAAATTTCACCAAATAATGCAATCATCTTATACAAATAAACCTCCAAGTTTATAGCAAGAACGAAAGGTAGCAACATCCCGGGGAAGGAGCAATCCCTAGAGAAGGAGGAACTCCTTCACTTGAATATAAAAAGAAAAAAAGGAAAAATGTGAGATCATCAGGAAACACCATGTTAGGAAGCAATAATGAGGATCAATTTGCATGCATGAATTCCTACAAGGATTCCTTCATATTAAAAGTAGGATTAGAGATGGCGAAAGAACAAGGAAAGGATTACAATTTTAATGATTCTCATCTTTTTTAGAAAGAAGAAGTGTCAGATCAGGAAGAACTTGACGAAGAGAATCTTTGTCCTAAAATCCAAGTTTCAAGGGAAGAATTTATGGCTTGGTGTAGGCCATGGGAAGAGTGTTTAATCATCGAAGTCCTGGGGAACAAGGTTGCTTTCTTTTGGAGCAAAATTCTTGGGAAATTGGGCTCTGAAGGGTAGAATTCAAATTATAGACATGTAGAATAAGTTCTATATGGCAGTTTCATGTCGACGAAAGATTATAACTGTGCTCTCTTTAGGGCCATGGATGATAGCAGATCATTACATCATAGTTCAAAGATAGAGACCTTTCTTCACACCAAGGGAAAACTCCATAAAGAAACTTGTTGTTTGGATTAGAATCCAAGATCTTTAGCTAAAACTGTACAATAAGAGGTTTTTATGGAAGGTGTTAGAGTCAAGAAGACTCAGTTCTCTTAAAGATTTGTTGATAACTAACATTGCATATTCTAATTTAAATAAAGTCATGTCATGTTATTATTTGATATTTGAGTTTAAGTGTTTCAAGAAAACATAAGGATTCTGTTATAAATGATAGGGGGAGTATGTGTCAAAAGAATCCTTAAAGTTTGGACTCAACATAAACCCTTTGATCCAAAATAAGAAAAGTCTTGAAGTTTGGAAATTCATCTTCAAAGAAAAAGATCTTTGCATCTGAATGTTTTGCCAGATCGAGCTCAGAAAAGTTCATCTCATACCTCAAAGTCTGAACATCAGATCTTGTTTTTCACATGTGCCTCAAAGCTCCCAGACCTTGCAAAGGCATCTGAATAACTTGTGCTTCAAAATTATCTCATCATCAACATCTTATGAATTACCGAACCTAGAATCCTCTTTAAAGGAAGTTCCTATACAAGTCTGGCTCAAAGAATCTCAATGGTCAGAAAACATCCATGTGAGCACGTTTAATCAAAGATCCATGAAAAGAAGAATGGAAAAGCAAGGCAGACTATACTCTACTCTAACAGTGTTAAGTCTTTCACCTGTGCCTTATAAATTCATGGATTCTTTGAATAGAAGCTTTCTCCTTTGTGAAACTTACGCTATCTCTACCCTGTCTATGCTCGCATATATCTCAAAGCCTTCTACAATTACGTCCTCAGAATGTCTCTCTCTTTGACAAAAGAAACCTTGTTATCCATCGTGCAACATCCTTCCCTATGAATATATCATCTCCCAACAGATTTATATC
The DNA here is from genome assembly GCA_037962975.1 of Clitoria ternatea. Lineage (NCBI taxonomy): Eukaryota > Viridiplantae > Streptophyta > Magnoliopsida > Fabales > Fabaceae > Clitoria > Clitoria ternatea. Next base: position 57,174,638 of record CM075671.1, read on the forward strand.
AGTTACCCTCTCCACGGGATCCTTGGAAAAATCGTCTATAAATAGAACTAATTCGCTTCAAAAGCTGAGAAAGCAAGAGAGCAAGAACAAACTTGAGCAAGAGCAAAAAATTCAGAGAACACAAAAAATAAAAAATAGAAAAAGTGAGAGAGATTGTTAAAGAAAAGGAAGAAAGGCAAAACACACTCAGAAAAAGTGTGAATCAAAAGAAGAAGTATGGACGAACACCAGACATTCATATACAAAAGCCTAAGAAAAAGAATGAAATGACAATCTACTCAAGGAGAAGAAATCAAACCAAGAAGAATTGCCATGAAGAAAAAGAAAGATTGCAATGTGCATCTCTTCTCTCCAAAAAGCCATAGTAACGAGAGATATGTCATCAACTCATATCTCTCTGCTCTTCAAAGAGTATATCATCTCTGGTCATGCTTTAAGGCCCAGTATCTCTCAAACTCTTGTTTCATATTACATAAGTACTGAGTTTACTGAATGAATAAGTCCTTCTCTTTCCTTATAAACCAACTCATGTAGTTGATCACTTAGCTCAGCTAAGTTTGAAGGCTTAATCATTCTGTTAAAATTAATTCTTCCGATACTCTGGTATTATAGGTCTAGTGTGTTGCCAGACTCTGTTAGTGTGGGAAACACTGTTGGCTTGGAGAGGCGTTTGAAAGAATACTCAGGATTTAAGCCAGGAGTGGCTTGTGAAAGAATACTTTGGTCTTCCCCAGGAGTAGATGCTGCAAAATAATACTTATAGGAATCTAGAGGGGTCTGGTGTGTAGAAGCACGCGTTGTGCTTAAGCCAGGAGTGGCTGGAGTCAAGAATACTCAGAGCATGAGTTGTGCTCAAGCCAAAAGTGGCTGGATTCAAGAATACCACTGGTTGTGCTTAAGCCAGGAGTGGCTGGAGTCAATAATACTCATAGGCTCAGTCTGAGTTATTTATGTAAATGATTTTTACATAAAGGAAATCCTTCAGATTTGAAGGTACTGGATGTAGTCTTCGGGTTAGAGGTGAACCAGTATAAATTGATCGTGTATTGTCTCTTTCTCTTTGACTCTTTAACTATCAAAAGTCTGGTGCATTATCATTAATATCTTTGATAGTAAAAGTCTGGTAAATAACGCTCGCTCAATCAAAGAATCACGCTTTCCACATAAGCGAAAGTCTGGTCCACTGTGCAAAACGTTGTTACATTTAAATATCACTTTTTGATTTGAAAAAGTGAAAAGACTTATTCAACCCCCTTCTCCCTTCTAAGTCTGTTCTCCAAACCATCAGAAGGTTAGTAATAAACCTGGAACAATGCCCAAGATTGATAACTTGACTTTTGTTCACTCCAAAGGAAAACTCACTAGATTTTGTGTGAAATTAAATCTTTCAAGAAGACTTGTTTCCAAGAATCAAGTTGTTTGGTAGAGAGCTTAAGGTGGAGTATGAAGGACTCCACTTAATGTGTTTTAGGATTAGTAAGTTTGAACACAAGAAAGAGGATTATGTTCATGGGGGGGTTTGAATGATGAAACTCAAGTTGTAGATAAAGATCATGAAGATAGCGGTGCTGAAAACATTGGTCCAATGAACAAATAAGTGGAGAAGCCATCTGGAGAGGATAGTTTTATAAAGAACTCAACCACTGAGAATGATCAAACTTGAATTTCAACCTTTAAGGATTCTAATGAGGAAAATAAAGGATCTTTGACTGGCTATCAACCTTAGGGTTCTAACATGGAGAGTTTAGAACTTGAGATTGTGGTAGAAATGAACACATTCTCTTATGTTCCTACACAATAAACAATATTTCAGGTTAGGCCAATAGTTAAGGTCAAAAATGTTTTGGGAGGCAATAATCCCCAATATATAGAAACCTCCTGTGAAGGTTAGGAAGAAGGTTCTGCAAAGGTAAATTCTTGGCCTAGGAGAGTAATAATGCACCTTAAGGTAGTAAAGGCTCAAATAAAGCTATATTTATGGCCTCTAATCAAAATAGGCCTGAAAGCATCTCTATGATAAACAATAGTAATGACTCTCAAGTGGATGATCCTCTCATCCTACTCAAAGCTTTTAAGCAATCCCAACAAGCCAAAGATTCTTATGAATTTATTGACAGGGTAGCTACTATGACCTTATTCATTAACAATGAGTCCAAAGTGTTTGTTGAACAAAATAGGAGTATGAAATATATTCAAAGAGGTAAAATTAGTGATGTTTCCCCTAGTATTTCATTTATGAGGAGATTAGACTTTGGAAGAAGTGAATCAGCTAGATTCCCAAATGTAAGAGGATGATCCTGATTACTTAGCCATTTGAAGGGATCTATCTTACATCTTGGATGATGATGAATATCTTTTGTTGGGATTCTTATGCCACTAAATCGAAAGGGTTCTTAAGTTTGATTGATGAACTTAGATTAAAATTTAATTCCTTTTTTCCCTTTATTGGAGACTCATGCAGGCAAGGATCATGCTAAAAGATGTAACATGGAGGGGCTAGCTATGGTCAATGCTCAAGGATTCTCTGGTGGTCTTTAGTGCTTTTAGGACCCCACTATATGAAGTGTTCACGTCTAAGTGAATACAAATTAGTATATCCATATGAAGGTAAGATATAGGAAAGGTTCTTTTTGGTATCTCACTTGTGTTTATGGAAACCCAAGGTTGGCTCAGAGGCAAACACTTTGGGATAAGTTAAAGGACATTGATGAGGCCTTGGATGACACCCTTTGGCTTATCATTGATAAATTTAATCCAATCCTCTATAGTCATGATCGATAAGGAGGAGTTAGTGATCTTTACTGTAGGAGCATGTAGGATATTAATAAGACATTAAACAATTATGATCTTATTGATACTGGTTTTATGGGTCACCTATTTTCTTAGAGTATGGGAAATCTTCAACAAAGACTTGATAGGGATATTTGTAATTTGGCTTGGAGATGTTTATTCCCAGATGCATGTATCTTACATCTATCAAACTTGAAGTCAGATCATAGTCCTCGGTCAGTAAAGTTTGGAAGGGAAGTCCATAGGAATCAACATCGAAGACCTTTTAGGTTTTTAACTCATTGGCTCCTTCACCCAAAATTTTTTGACTTTATGAAGCATAATTGGACCCCATCCAATCCTTATATTTGAACTCTCTTGAGGACATGAAAGTAGGCTGCAAACCTAGAATAGAGAAATCTATGGGTGAACTAAGAGAGTTATTTATAAGACTTGAAGAATAAATAAAAGACAAGCCAGATGGTAACCTTGATCCTTACTTGAATAACCTAAAGAAGTATCTTCGGTTAGAGTATCAAGAAACCATTTTCCATGAAGAGGTTCTTTGGTTTCAAAAGCTAGAGTGAAATAGGTACAATTTAGTGATAGTAACACTAAGTTTTTCCATGGATCTACTATGGTGAGAAGGAAATAGAATTGAAGCCTTTATGCTAGATTAATGGTTCTTGGATTACTGATCAAGATGATCTATAAAGGACGTCTACTAATTTTTATAAAGATTATTACTCTAATGAATTTTCTAATTCTAAGTTTTATTTATGGGATAGTTTTCCAACTCTCCTAGATAAACAAATACAACTCTAATTACTCAAGTTACTCAGCAAGATATTAAACAAATTGTTTTAGCATATGAGGGATAAAGGCTCTTGGTTTGAATGGTTTCCATGCTTGTTTCTTTTAAAACTAGTGGAAGCTCCTTGGTCCTTCTATATATGGATAGGTAAGTAATACATTTCAAAATTCGTATGTGATTGAACAAACTAATACTACTTTAATTTCCCTGATTCCTTAAATAAATAATCCTAGCAAGTTTATTAAGTTCAAGTCAATATCCATCTGCAATGTCATCTATGAGTTTGTGACTAAAATCATATCTAATAAAGTTAAAAGGGTGATGGATATTTAGTTAGACCTACATAATGAATCTTTGTACCTGGAAGACTTAGGCTTAGATAATGTAATTATAGCTCGAGAGGTCATACATTCTATGAGGTATAAAAGTAATGGGAAAGGGTGGTGAAGGTAGTAAAGTGGTGCATTTATCCTAGAAAAATATTATTGATATTGGTTTTCCTACTAGGTTAATTAAGGTGGTAAGGTGGTGCATTTCAACTCCTTCAATGAGCATCCTTTGGAATACTGAAGCTTTAAAAGAGTTCAAGCCTTTCAAGAGACATTAGGTAGTAAGACCCCTTGTCTTCCTACCTGCTTGTTGATGAGTGTTTTAGAGTACTTTATTTAAGGTCATTTCCTTTGGTTTTTAGAGTCTACTACACTACATTTCCCCCTTCTTCCTATGTTATTGGTTTCCTTTCCGCATTTGTTGCTTGGATATTCTTTTTTCATAGGGTTTTGTATTGTATTGGGCCAACTAAAGATATACTAGACATTAATTTAGGGTTTTAAGAGAGCATGACATGAAGAAAAGACCTAAAATAAGCAAGAATAGTCACTTAGAGAGAACCATGACCATGGTAAGAACCACTGTCAGGCCGTGGTTTACACTGCCTAATGCTGAGATGATTTTGTTCCTTCCAGAGAGAACCACGACCTAACTGTCTTTCCTACCATGGCCATGGTTTGGCTATATAGAAAATCTAAATTCTACAGCCATAGCTCTTTCGAGGCATTCCTACTTTTCTAAAAACCTCTATGACATCGGCTAGGAGAAAAAATGGAAGAGAGAAAGGAGAAGAATGCTGAAGAACAAAACTTAATCAAGGAAGATCATGGAAGCACATTGATACTTGATTAAGATTTGTGATTCCTAATGTAATGTTTTTTTTTCTATCTTTCTTGAATCCTAGTTTTGGGCATCTCTATACTATTGGTAACTAAACCCCCTTTTCTTGGGATGAAGAAGGTGTGATGAATATTTGTATGATTTTACTTTGGTTTCCAAGTTAATAAATTTTTGTTGTTTATTCAATTCAATTATTGCTCATTGCGCCTTATGAATTAGAGATAATCCTAGGAGATCGTAAACGATTAGGATTGATTGAGAAATCAACTAACATTTGAAACATTTTGAATTGAACCTAAGGTTAGATAAGAGTAATCCAAACCTTTTGAGGAATTAATTGAAAAGGGATTTTCATGAATCGATAATGGGTTTACCTTTGGATCGAATGTGGTTGTCCATTAGTTAAACATGTTAATACATGTTCAAGAGGAAGGTGTTAATTAGCTTAAAAAAATCTATCTTAAAGGACTTAATTTGATCTTGGTTAATAAGGAAAATCATTGTAAAGTTATATGAGTTACATCTCAACCCTCCAGAATCCCAAGAAATTCTAGATCCTTGTGAAAGTCCTTAGTTTGAAAATTTTACTTGCTAATTTTAATTTCACTTTAAATTTTCTTCAATTTAAAAACCTTTCTTGGTTGTCTAGATGACATAAAATCTCATTAAATCGGTATTTGGAACATGGTCCTCGTGGATACGAATTTGTTTATTACATGATAAATTTTGTACACTTGCAAAGTCTATCATTTGTCCTCTACATAGAGAGTCAACCTTGTTTTAGAGATGAAGTATTGGAAACCAATGAAGCTTGTGAGAAATGACCTTGCTTAATCTCCTTTGTGCTTTGTTGATGATTTGGTTTCTTCTCTAAAGCTAGTGTTGAGCAAGCAAGATCTATTAATATATGGCTAAAGGCCTTTATTGCTAGTTGAGGACAAAGGGTTAACAAAAATAAAACCAAAATCTACTAATCTAATCATGTCAATTGGAATATAAGGCAGAAGATAAATGTTATTTTGGGGTTCTAACGTACCTAAAATTTGGACAATATCCTGGTGTCCTATTAATCCTTGAGAGACTATCTGAGGAAATCCTTCATTTTTTGTTGGGCAAGAATAAATAGAAGCTTACCTCTTGGAATTCCAAATAGTTGCCTTAGGCTGGAAGGATAACACTCACTTTATTTGTCCTCCAATCTATGCCAACTTATGTTATGTAGAATCTTTCGATCCTCAAGCTAGTGTGTTGAAATGGACAAGTTGTGTAGGGATTTTCTTTAGAGGATGATGAGAATCAAAGAACAATTTACACTGTTAGTTGGGATAAAATATGTTGTAGTAAAGGTTAATGTGGTCTTGGTTTAGGAAAGGCTTATCTTGTAAATGATACTTGAATGGCCAAGCTAGCTTGAAAGCTGTCTACTAAGGAAGATGACTTGTGGGTTCAAGTTATGAGATCCAAGTATGGTTGTAGAGATAATCTGATCATTGATGTCCAAAATAAGCATTGTTGTTCTAACTTATGGAGAGGCATTTGTTCAGCGTGGATGTCAACTAAGAAGGGGATTAGATGGAGAATTGGAAATGGAAGAATGGTAAATTTTTGGAATGATCAAATAGTTCCTAAGATTGGAGCTCTCTTTAGTGTTACAACTAAGAAGGGGAAGCTTGTTTCTTAGGCTCTGATTCCTAGTGGTCAATGGGATAAGGGTTAGCTTAGGAATGTTCTTCTTATGAATGTTTATGATCTTATTGCATCATTACTCCTTCCTAATGATCATAGGGGAAATGATAGAATAGCTTGGAGTCTTTCCCCTAATAGGATTTATAACACCCCGATTTTCTAGACTTGAATCCCGATGTAATCTAAATAATAAAACAATAAAAATATGAATAAATTTTTCATGTTTGAAATAGTTTCAAAACACCACCACGACTACATCAAGACTCGAACCATAGAAAACCAAAGGGTGAGAATTGATTATCTATAACTGGATCGATAAATAGTTTGCCCATAACGGTATATAGAAATAACAGAGTTTACAGTGGAAGAAGAATATGTATACTGGGCATACGCCTAGTCCCATATGTAAAGATATGAGAAAAGGCTCGGTAAGGCCTACAAAGACATAACTTAAGCCTAATAGACAACCATCATGTTTTCACATAATTTCACGAACATACGAAGCCTAAGATACATACACATACATATCTATATGGTCATGCATCATACATATCCAATATTTATAATGTGACGTCCTGCGTCAATTTATATTTATTTCTATTTGTTTAATTAAATTTCATAATGAATTTTTCGCAATTAATTAATTTAATTATACCTTAATCCCGAATAATATTTATTTTCACTAATCACACTCAATAATAATTATATGACATCTCAAAACTTCAAAAATCCAATTAAGTTGAAAGGATTCAAAAACCAGGAACAGGGGCCTTACGCTGCGCGCCAGCCCCACGCGTAGCGCCAGTCCTGTTCTACGCACCTTACGCTATGCGTCAGCCTCACGCGTAGCATGGGCATGACAGTAACAGACCTGATGTTGTTACACACTTTAGGCCAACCGACCAACTTCTAACTTACCTAATTGGCCGTTTTAGGTCCGATTGCCACAAAACTTCACGGGCCACATGTTTTCCCTATTCCGGAACTATTAGCGCCGTCTGTTTGCCAAAATTCCAACATATGCGCAAGTTATGCATGAAATGCAGTTTAACCCATCTTGGTGCAAAACCCTTGCACCAAACACCCTAAATGAGTTCCAAATGGCCTAAGGCCAATGCACACAGACTCTAAATACCTTAGAGAACCTATTGACATCTTCTGAGGGTCTCGAAACCCACCGAGTCTCAAAATCACATATTCAGTTCTTTAAGTCCACAATGATTCACTATATGCATAACTTCCTAATTCAATCAAATCATCAATCAATTCATAATCTATCATTATCTCATTATCCATTTCACACACAACATTCATGCATCATAACAGAACCTGCCAATAGCATTCCATAATCACGCATCGTTGGCTCCGTGCCTCAATCCATCAAAACACACAAATAGAACAATCATCACCATCAATAATTCAATATACACTCACACTTCATATATCATTCACGCACGTATATATAACAAGACCTGCCCATATCATGCACTCATTCAGTGGCTCTGTGCCACATAACACACAACATAAGAAAAATGTTATAATACTACATCAATATGCATTTATACTCACATAACAGCACTAATCAACACTTTGCAAATCAATAACCAATACATAATTAAGTATTTCTTCTTCTATTTTCCATATTGCCCCTGGCCTCATTTAGCTCTCACCTCCATGGTGTGCACCCATACCTGCAAATAGTCACTAAAACCACAATACAGGGGGTGAGTGACTGGAATTAATAATTAATATAGAAATACAACATGACTCAGACAAGTATAACTTAGCTATCTTCCTAATTACAATTACCAATCATGATTATTCGCCCTTTATGTCATCTCTTTAATTATTAATTAAGTCATTATACCTCCATGATCTTATTAGTTACTAAGGTTAATGCCAATGTTAACTTATTTCAATCAATTTCACTCTAGCATACACGCCTAGTCGTTCATCCTCTAGGTCATTATCCAATTCTACCATACACGGGTTCATATATTACCTAACCCCATTCCTTATATTCATTATCATTGGATAATTCAACATCAAGTATTTCATATATTTAATAACTCAATTATCACATCATATACCATTATCATAACATATAAATAAGCCAAGGAGTGTAAAAAAAAACCGACTCTCACATAGATAACATGACGCCTAGTATCCGGATACTAAAAGGACTGGTCTTCAGTTGGGAGTCTGACTTGACATCCCGTGAACCCGACTTGGTTCACCGAGCCCGACTTGGCTCTCCACCTCAACCACTGGGTCCGACTTGGCCACTGGGTAGCTCAACTAGGCACGAAGACCATGAGAGCCAGAGAACGAGGGGTATACATACCGTTGGCCATCCCATACCACATAATCATATATTATATCTCATAAACATGGTATATCAACAACAAACAACATATGCAACTACCAGAAACTGGCACGTGCTCAAAGTACAGGGCGAACGTCTTGTCAAGCCCATCGATAAGATGCCATCACACACATATATATATATATAGTCATACTCATAGATCATCTCATCACACATACAGCGTAATATCCCATTATCTCAATTACCGAATATGCCACTTTATACAACACATATCACATGATCAACATACTATCACAACTTCTCTCAATACAGTTAAACATTCTTAATCTTAGGTATAATATCAAAAGTTGAATTATACTCACCTCACAGGGTGGTCACACAATCCAACCTTCCTAAGCCACGTTTAATACCTCTATACTAATCTTATCCATAATTCATTATAAAATAGTCATAATTCTCAATCAGCAAATATAACAATGTTATAATCAACATCAATGTTATACTACTCACAACAGACATCTTAACCCACAAGCATCATAGAATTCAATTTCATTCAGCATATTATATCTATACAATCCTATTGTTTATCACCGTTACCAGTTTCTTTTATTTAATCATCAATCCTATCATAGCTCTCAATATCAATTCTCTTAGTTATTGTCATCAACTTTATACCACTTATGATACAATTATTATTATAATTTGAAATCTCTCACCCACTCACATAGTCTTATCAGCTCATTAGTATCTTTCATACATTATCAATTTCCCATTTGTCATATTTCACATTATTTGATCCTCACATACTTACCCCACATATACATACATCTTATATCACCCACTTCGGTTCACTTTGTTTCATAATTTACCGTATAGCTATTTTATATCATATTATTTCATTTCATTCACTTTCTTATTCCATATAAGCTATTATATTCTAAAACTCCTTTAATCATTATGTATTGACACATTCACTTTGTATGTTCACTTATTCACTTATTCTTCACTTACAAGGATTATAATATGCGTCCTTACCTTTTTGTTCTCCAACCTTTCATATAGGTATCTTCTAAACTCAATTAACGCATTCACAATAGCTATTATATACCCTTTTTCTAGTTGCCAATGACGCAGGCAAATTTCTAAATTAACCTTAACCTAGCACACCCCCTTACCTCGATTCTAAGCTTTCCACAGCTTCCAATCGACTGTTGGGTTCTTCCGAAATCCTTAAAACTCTAAATAAAATTTAATGAAGCTTCAATAAATATTACAACTACCAAAACCATAACCTATAATCCTTAAAATAACTCCGAACCTCAATCTTAAGTTATCAAAACTTACCATTTACGTTTCCGATCCCCGTTTCCAGAACCCATAACACCGAACGAGCTTCGATCCTTAAATTTGAACCTATAGCGCCGAAACATGAAATCCATTAACTTATTGCTATACCTAATGCTCTAGGGTCGTCATCCAAGTTCCAGTAACCATTTAAACTTAAGAATTAAACCCCAAACAAAAATAGGGTCACGAATTAGAGAGGGAAGGAGAAGGAAATCACAAATCAAAGGTTCTAACATGCTTACCTTACTTCTCCAAGACCAATTACGCAATTATTTTGAAGGATCCACCAAGCTCCAAGCAAAATCGCATGGGAGGAGAGAAAATGGAGAAGAAAAAGCTCACGGGTTTCTATTTTACATGCCCCTGATTTAAACTGATCGCGACGCTAATGCTACGCGTCCCACTGACGCTACGCGCCACATCCACGCTACGCGTCAGGGCCCCCTGATTCTATTTTCCTTGAAATTCTATTTAAAATTCTATTTTCCATTTCTTTCCTTTATTTATTATTATCTTAAACCCAAAACATATTTTTATTTATTTTCCCATTATTTAACATCAGGGATGTTACACATAATCTATAATTAACCATATCATTTCAACCCTCGATTTATGTATTTTCAATACTTGTACATACTTAGAAGATTAATAAATCAACATCCTACTATACACCCAATGGGTATAAATCCAATGACTCCAATATTAATACATCATCTATACTTATACATATTCACCGTTCATCCATCAATATCAGTAATACCATTTTATACCCAACTCAATAAATTACAAACGCTACCGGCCAAGGCATTCCATTACCACTATTTTACCTTCACAAAAGCTTTACTTTAAAAATATCATCTTCCCATGACATCCCTGCATCAATACTAAAAAGTAGACCACATGGGAGAGTGAGTTATACATTTCAAATGACGATATGAATACAATTGAAATTATGTGCATATACATATCAACATCATGTTTGCTTTGCTAAACACATCAATGATCATCATGAATTATAAATTCAACATATACATATCTCATGTTTATTAATCAAGTCATAGCAAAGCAGGCATATACGCATCTACTACAATGCCACAATGGGCCAACGTCATCAATATTGACCATTCAGGTCTTTTCTCAAAGCCACCATGGGCTATCATCATTATCATCAATCATAATTAATTATTCCCTACATTATAATGGGCCATAACACACATATCATCATATTCGATATCTTTTTGTTGTACTCATATCATTTATAAATTTTTATGTGGTCTTTTAGGTACTCAATTACCCATCTCATCCACACCATACCACAATCTCAATCATCATCACCTTCTGGCATATCTCTATGCTATATGCAAATGCTCTTATGGCTAATGCATATGCACAATGGAATAGGCAACAAATGCGGATCTGACTGGGGGAATAACACCAAATTGTGGGTCAAGCATGATCACATACCATGCCCCTACTGCAGTAGTATAATGTATACACATATATCATAATGCATGCATAATCACCAATTTTTACTGGTACCAAACCGCATCGCCCATTTTGCAACACCAGTCATTTTCACCATGACCACGGTAAACAACATAATCAACAATATAAGGTGTTGCGGGCTAACCATGATTCATAACTTATTCCTCAAGAGCCACCCCCCACAAGGGTCAACCACATGCAGCTCCCCTTAGCTCAGCATGGGCAGCTTCGTGACTTACACACCGAGTCTTCAAGTTTTATATGTGGCATTTTTATCTCATTATATCATTTATTATACATGCAAGTCAACAATTGTAATCAACCACAATGGCATCACAAATTATCATTAACATTCATTAGTCTTTCACCAATAGCACCACACAATCATTTAGTGGATTTTCATTTCATTTATCATTACCATTGTTTCATAACTAGTGTGGCAATGCAACAACTTATCAATATAATTTTAAACCACACATACAAGATCACACTTGTATAAGATACAATGGCATTTCACAATTCATCAATAATAACAATCATTCTCAATGAACATTATTCTTTATACAAGGGAGATATTAACTTCATCATCTATCATTAATTAAGATCATATGTTTTTCCAATTTATCAATTTATAACGCATACTATGCCATTCAATTATTCTTTCATTGGTTTCAGAATCACTCAAGGGTATACCTTATATCCCCATCATCAAACTTTTATTATTATTCACTATATTCCACTCTTGGTGATGAACCTTTTCCTTTTCATAATATATTATGGGCATAAGCTTATCATCCCAAGTATATCAATCGATTTCAAACACCATCATATTATATCATGATTATATACCCTCTATACATCCCCTCAATATCACACAATACAAAGGAAGGGGTCTATCATAAGCCCAAAACAAATAGAATGAAACAAAATTCCATTTTGGGCAACTCGCTCAAGCGAGATTCACCTCCGCTTGAGCGAGATCAACATAGCTCGCTTGGGCGAGCCCTCTCACGTGAGCAAAATGCTCCCAGCAGCGCTTCCAAGCTCGCTCGCTTGAGCGAGGCTCCCCTTCATTGGCCACTCGCTTGAGCGAGATTGAGATGGGTCGCTTAAGCGCCCCCAAATTCCTTTTGAGCAAGAAGGTTTTAAGCACCAGGCCCCGATATTGCTTGAACGGGCCACTTTCACTTGGACGAGATTCCTCCAGTGTTGTTTCTATGCTCGCTCGCTCGAGCGAGGCTCCTCTCACCCTCATGCTCGCTCGAGCGGAAAACGTCCAGTATCCAATTCCATACTCGCTCGCTTGAGCGAGACCCAATAAGCCTCACCACTCGCTTAAGCGAGATCCACCCAGAACCATTTTCCATCTCACTCGCTCAAGCGCGGCCACACCCGCTTGAGTAATATTCGTCCAGTAGCTCACCCATCTATGGTGTATGCATCTCGCCTGAGCGAGACCTCTTCTCGCCTGAGTAAAATTGGGGCAGAGGTCACTCCCCTGATACAGGGGACTCTCGCTTGAGCGAGAATCCATCTCGCTTGAGCGAGATTACCATCATACGCTCAAAATCAGGTTTTTCACTCATTATCCCACGGCACCATCTATCTTTTGTAAAAATTGGCCTAATCCAACATCATACCTAGATGAAATCATGCCCTTAAGCCTAACCCAAAAACCATACCTCTCCATTTTCAATTCTAATTCATTTAGCTACATAAGGGGAATTTAACACAAATGTTCATTATAGCCAAACATATCATTGTGCATAATTATCATAAATGCTATTTCACACCTCAAGTGAGTTATCTATTCATAGATTTTCATTACCAATAATTCATGTCCAACAAAGGGACATCCCAACACTTATCATCATATATATATATATATATATATATATATTCATAACATTCAACATAGGCCAAGCCATCATTCATTACATCATCAATTCAAACATTTAACACATTCATGGCAAGGCATTGCATGAGTTCATACATATGCATAATTAACAATTATCCACTCATGAAATTTGAAATGTAAACTCCTCTCCTACCTCGAGAGAAGAACCGCAATCCAAACGCTCCAATTATTCCGCATCATCGTCCGGAACACAATCTATATATTATGCATGCATACATTCAATTAATAAGCCATTACAAGGCATCACCACAATTCTAATAAATTGTTGATATCATATGGGGGTTGTATCAAGTCCTAGACTTGTCTAATCACCAATTTGCACGCTTGTGTTAGGCTTCCAGAATTCCTTTCCCCAAAACCAAGACTTTTTAAGTTTTAAAAGGGTTAAACAAATCCAACAACAACAATACCATGGCCTTTATCCATAAGGCTTCCAATATCACATAAATCATCTAATTGCCATCATAAATCCTTTTAGTTTCTTTTAAGACCATCATAAATTAACCATCTTAAGTGGCACATATTATGGCCAAAGGCCTTATCAAATCACAACCTTATTTTATTTATCCATCACCAATGGTTATCCTCCATTATTATCTCTATTACTAATAACAACACTCAATATTGATCATCATTTATCCATTCTCAAGATCAATTCCTCAAATCATCATACCTACCTACATGCATATATCATCATACACAACCTCATGAACTTAGTTCAAAATTTTACCAATCTCATTAATCAATCTCAATGCTTCCAAAAACTCATTCCCCTTATATAAATCATTCTAAAGCATTCATAATCATCAAAATCATCAAGTTGGCCAAAACCCCCTAATTTATCATACCTAGGGTTTTACCAAAAATTACACAACCACAATCCTCATCATTTTCTTAAAACATTTCCACAAGAACATTCATCCTTAAGAAGTACTTCTTCATAACAAAACCATGTTTTCCAAGCCATTCAAGTCTAGGGTTTCATATTTTCCTCAACACCCATAGTTTCTAATATAACCATTTCAAGTTCAAACCACATAAAAACCATATATAAAGAAAGATGGGTTCAAAAGCTTACCTCAAGAACCCAAGCTTTCACAAAAATGAAAATAGGGAAAAGGAAGGAGAACCCATTTGATCTTTACCCTAAAGTGCCATTCAAGCTCCATGAATCCATGCTCAAGTATTAATTTTGGCAAGAGATAAAGGTGGGAGTGGAGGGGTTCGGTTTTGTCTTAGAATAGGAAGGGAGGAGGAGAAAAATGAAATAGAATGAAGAAGAAGAAGTTCCCACCGAAAATCAAAGAAGAAGGGAGAGAAAATGCATTTTGTTAATCATTTGACCATTGGTTAATAAGGTGTATCAATATGGCTTTTCCCATTGGTCCATATTTGCATTGTCTATTGTGTAAAGGAGGGTATGAAGTGTGTAGAAAAGCCACACGGTTGGTTTAAGGGAGTAAAGGGAAATTTACATTTTTATTTAATTCTATTTGGCTCGTATTTTCCCCGTTTAATAACATATGTCGAGTCCAATTAATTATTTCCTTAACACTAAAAATTATTTCAGCTATATCATCATAACCACAATAATTTTCTAAACATTTTAGACCCATCAAGTATTTAATTTGACCAAGTAGGTCCCACATCATTCGTTAAATCATCTGATTCCGGTAAATTTTAATTTACCAATAATTCACCTCTAATGTCAAATTAATTCTCCCACAATCATACATAATTGATTACTATTATTTCATAAATTGTTTTCTTTAAAATTTAGGGTGTTACAGGATTTTCTTTTTTTCATCTGCCTATAAACTCCTAGCTAATCAACACTTTATTGTTTCATCCTCTAAGTATAGAGTGATTTAGCAATGGAAGGGCCATCAAAGATGTTTTTTTTTTAGACTTGTGGTTAGGGACTCATCACCAATCATGGGAGGTTTAGAAGGAAGCTATCTAATGATCCTAATTTTCCTTTATGACAAGATGCTGTTTAAAACCTTGATCATGTTTTTAGATTTTATCCTTTTCCCAAGATCCTATAGGGAAGATTAGTTCCTGATTCAACTCAGTTTATGTTCTTTAGTGATAACTTTGATGATTGGTTGTTAAGCAACCATGAGGAGAACAACTCTACTGTTATGCCATAAGATTAGTCTATCATGTTTGGTATTTCTTTGGAGGTAATTTGGCAAATAAGGAGTGATGGGTTCAAGCTAGGGAATTGCAGTTTAAACTCCAAGCTTTAGTGGATAATACTATTCAGGCTAAGTAATTTGTTAGTAAGATTCAGCCTCATGTTCTAGAAACTCAACTTATAAATTAGATGACACCCTTAAAGGATTAGCTAAAATTAAGATTGGTTGGTTCTATTAACCAATTATGATTGATTTCTTGTGGTGGTGTCCTTAGAGACCCTTTTGGTGCGTTCATTTATGCTTTTTCCTAGAAGCTTGGCTCTTACTCCATAATGGTTGCTGAACTATGGAACATTCTTCATGGCATGAAGTTGGTTTGGGTGAGAGGTTTCAAGAAAATTTTTGTCGATTCTGATTCACTAATTTCTATTTAGTTTCTCACAATATGTTTTTCTATTTCTCATCCTTATGTTAACTTATTTAATCAGATCATTAGAGAAACCGAACGAATGAAGGTTTGTTAATTAGCAGCATTATTTTAGGGAGTCAAATGAGGTTGTTGATGCTCTAGCTAAGTTTAAGCTAGCTATTAAGGAGGATAGATTATTTGACTCTTCTGGCATTCCTTGGTTGTATTTGTTTTTTCTATTTTTGAGCCTTTGACCCTTTTTTTGTCATAAAAAAATCTTATACAAATAAACTATGTTTTTAATGAATATACTCATGTAAGTAGTAAGTTATGTAGAAAAAAGTCTAATTTTATTAAAATATATATATGAAATTTATATATATAAATAAAGTTATGATATATGTTTCAAGTAAAATTGATCCATAATATTTTGATTCCATTTTGATATTCAATTAAATAAATTTTAAAAAATGAATAAAGTTATTTATATTTTCAATTACATATAAATAAAGAAGTTTTTATTTTTTATTTCTAAAATTTAAAAAAGGTAATTAAATGATATATTTTTAATTATTTTATTTTATTCATTGAAGACTATTACAAATAAATACTTTTTAATAAAATTTAAATTAGTATTATTGTATAGTTCAAAAAACATATATAAAAATAAAATCAATAAATTAAGGATACAATAAATTAAGAATTAGATAGAGGAGATGTATTTTTTTACATGGTAAATATAAAGTTAATGCACAAAAAATATAGATAATAAAAATAAAAAAGGTTGAAATTAGTAGAGCGAGTCATGTAGGATTTGAAGAACTCTAGTTATGTATATAGATGAAACAATATTTTTCCTTAATTCCAAAAAACATTATTTTCTTAGCCCTATTCATAAGATAATCTAAGTAAAAATTATTTTTGTGATTCTATTTATAAGACAAAATTCACTAATGTAAAAGTATTTAATATACTTTTTCATATTCTCTCTTACTTTCAAAATATCACAATTAACATATTAAATTACAGTTTGAATTTAATGAATTAAATACTTGAGAAAACAAAGACTTGAGAAATCACCAATCGGAGAAGAGGAAAGTCTCCAGTTATCAAAACACCTAAGCCACAAAGCTAAAGGAAGACAGACTAGAACCCCCGGTTTCCTACTCAACATATCCATTCACGAAGGATATAATGACAGCCTCCACACCATTACACTACAAGCCCTCTACGATGGAAAAGTATCACGAGAGAAGCGACCTAGAAGAATATCTCACTATGTTCACAACCAACCAACTCATTTCAAGGGTATCCAACACCCAACTATGTAGAACCTTCCCCATAACCCTTACTAAATCTGCTCTCCTCTGGTTCTCACACATTCCCCCGAGGAGTGTGTCATGTTTTACAGAATTGACAAAGAAATTTCTCACCCATTTTGCCTCTAACCAAGCGGTCCAAAACACCTCACATAATTTGGTCAATCTGAAACGGGATAGAAGAGAGACACTTAAATAGTTCATGCCTTGTTTTAACAAACAAGTCATCCAAATCTGAGACCTAAGCTCAGAAGTAGCCCTCTACGCGATCTAGGCAGGGTTGCATCCAAGTAAATTTTCTAACTCTTTAGCTAAGAAACCTTTTCAAAATATGGATGATTTCAGGAAGAAAGTAGCACGATATATGAACATGGAGGAATGAGAGGTCGATCCCTAAACCCTAAACACATATGTTAAATTAATCTCACCAACTAACCAATAATTACAAGGTATAGTGGAGTATTAATTCATTTCGTCTTTTAACCACATATGACTTTTATAGGGATCTAAAAAATCTCACTCTTTAACTCATTTTTATGGTTGGGATTTCCCTTTTTATAAAACAATATTTAATTCTTGAATTAAGTTTACAAAATATAAATAAATTATGGTATACTGAACTAAATCTTACCAAAATTTATTCACTCAACTTTTCTTATAAATGAAACGATAGTGTTTTTTCAATTCAAAACTAAAAAAACTATTTTTTAACCCAAGAGTATCATGCTGGTGAAATCCAAAAGCTAAACTCTTTGAGACATATACTTTGTTTTGTAAGGGGGAAAATGAGAGGACAAAAGTAAGGGAGAAATTTTTTAAGAAATTGAATTAGAGAAAATTTTATATTTCTATTTCTATAAATTCATTTTTTTTCTTATTTTCTCTTCAATTTCTATTTAACTAAACAAAAGATATACATTATTATCCATATTTGATTTTTTCTTTATTTTCTTTCTTTTTTGCTTGTTCCTAAACATACTCAACTGAGTAGATTAATTGGCAAATTTGTTCTTACTTTAACTTGTGATCTCATATTCGAATCTTAGGCAATACAGTTTTAGAGAGAATTTTACCATTACTAGAAGTTTTATTTATCTCAAATCTGAATATGGTATATAAAACAAACATACTAGTAGAGTACTGGAGGTAAAGGTTAAAAGACTTAGCTAGTTGTCATTTTGCCGAGCTTTGTTAGTATAATAAAATATCAATGCCTATAATAAAAAATACTTAGGCATGTTAGTTTATTTATAAATAAGATTTTTTTTATTGAATATGTACGATAAAGAGCTCGTAGATTTATTAAAATATTATATTATGACTTTAAATACATTTTCGACACAATAAACATTTATAAAATGTGAAACTGACCCTTAAAATAATAAGACATCTAAGTGACGTCTATCAAGTCTAAAATTTGAGAATTAAATTTTTCAAATTTTTAATATAAAACCTGATTTTACTTACTTCCAACCCTTTAATATAAGTAATGCACAAGAAAGACTAACTAGAATATAAGATATATGAAAAAAAACAACACTCATATTTCATCTAAAACTAAATAAAGCACATCAAATATCAAAGGTACGTTTACAACATTGATAGGTACTGTTATTACAGGCAGATTATATGACTGTCTCGGTCAAAGATATGATGATTTTAATGCATAAATTAAATTTGTTAACATCTTAATCAACTTTTTTTATGGTCGTCTCTTATCCGTTGTGTTGTTAGTCTTTTAAAAAACCAACAAAAAGAGAAACAACCAATAGTATCCTTCTTGGTTCTTCCCTTTTCTTCTTCCTTCTTTTTCTCCTTATGCAGCTGTCGCAACACATATGCTTCAGCAAGATATACTCCGGCTACCATCTTTTTGTGCCTCTTGCACTCTAGCTCTAGACAATGTTGTGTGTTTTGGGAGGATCATGAGTAAAGGGGTGGATTTTGATTTATAGAAAGATGTCTATTAGATTGACTTGGACAACAAGCAAAGACCAACGATAATTAATAATGAATCTGACTGTTATGTCCACTTTGTGGATGCGGAAATATTTGGGATGCGTTTGTTAGGTTGGTAGTTGGTATCTTGGAGACCAAGTAATTATATACTGCAAGGTGAGAAATTATTACAGGATTCTGTACCACACATCGGTTTGTAATTCAATTAATAATGATTTAATTTGTCAAGTTTTGCTAAATTAAAATACACGGAAGGTAAAATTAATATTTTTTAAATATTTTTATATTAATTATTTCTTTTATATCAATTATTAATAATTGATACAAAAAATCTTTTTTATACTGGTCTTTTCAATAATTGATCTAAAAAATTGTATACTGATTATTAAAAAATTAATATTTTATATAAGTATAAAAATATTTTTAACATCAATTATTAAAAAACCTGGTATATAAAGTATATAAAAAATTAAGTATTTATATCAATTATTGAAAACATAAAAACATTAAAAAATGTAAATTAACGTTCTATTTTGAAAAATATAATACTTATATATTAAGTAATTAAAACATTATGGTTTGATTGTATAATAATTTCTCCATTTTGGAGGGTGTAAAAATAGAGATGGAAACAAAATATAAAGGATTTAAGATCATTTTTTAAAGCGTTCACTGCTAAAAAAAAGTTAAATATTTTGTAATAGTATTTAAAACTTTTAGAAAATTTATCGCGTATAACAATTTCTAATATTTTGTTTGCGCAAATATGTTGTTAATTAGTTCATGTAATGTAGTTAATTTTTATTCTGGTTAAATTAACCATTTGGTTCTATAAATGATCTAGTCAATGTTTTAAAAATTTAATTGATAATTGAACCAATTAAATAATATTTTAATAAAAATTTATATCATGAAATAATATTAATAAAATAATATTTTTAACAAAAATTATATCATATATAAAATAATTAATATATATAATATAATTACTTTACAACATTAAAAACTAAAAAAATAGTATACATTTATAGGATTTTTATCATTCAAAACTCCACAAAAATCTAAACCATTACTCAAACACAAAAAAAACTCAACATATTTTTTACTAAAGTTTCAAAATTGGTGAACAAACAGTTTGACTGGGTTTTACTAGTTTGACCGGTTCAACACTACTTCATTGGTTTAAATGGACTAGTGACTGATTTTCCGGTTGAACCAGCTATCTAGTCCAATTTTTAACTATGATCCTTATTTACAAATTAGTCTTTATACTCAAACACTACAAGAATAATTAAAATTGGCCTAGAAGTCTAGTGTGAGCCTCTCTTCCACGCCAAATATGACGTGGGACTAGTTCCACACCATTCTAGGAATTCCAAAAGGTGCACATACTATGGTTTGGGCAATAGACCAAGCTCCCACATCATTTTTTAAAATTTGAAATGGGCAGAAGACCCACGCCATATTTGAAGCATATTAGATTTATTCATTGGGATATGTGGAGGGCCAAGGTTTTAAAGTATTGGTCCAGTCCCACGCCATTTTGAAGGTTTTATACGAATAACACCTCTTTCCTCCGTCATTTCCTTCAAAACCTTAAAACTTTCTCTAAAATCCTCTCAAGATCTCAAATTTTATTTAGTGTGGTTGCTTACGTAAAGGAATTGATTCTGTTCTCATTGGTCTTATTTTGCTCAAATGTTAGTAACCTATTGAGTTCATTTGCTTTTTTGTTTTCATGTTCTTTAGCATAGTCTTAGGCATAATCATGTTTTAGAAAATATTAATATTTGAATCTTCAGACAAATGACATACTTTAACTTACAACAAAATAAGGTTAATATAGCACAATGTGTTATTACTATTAGACAGTAATATACAAAGAACCATAGTAATGGAGGAAAATAATTGTGGTAATAGGTCATTAGAATCGCGGTAATAAGTTATTACAACACTTCTTGTAAGTGCAATTGGAACCATAATAACAAAGGAAATAACCTCTATAAAATATTCTATGGTAGAGAGAATATTATACACATGGGGTAGGATAGAAATTTACATTTGTTTACTAGGAACTGTAAAATATTTAATTTCTAACTATAAATTACAAAATAAAAATAGAAACTTACAAATATGCATTCAAATTTTACATAGTTAATTTAGGTTTGTTAATCATAAAATTATTAATGTCTAATTATATATTAAATAATAAATAAATTAGTAATTCCTAATTAGAGTTTAGGAAATTAAAAAATTATAATTATAAATTACAAAATAAAAAGTTACAAATACTTAATTTATACATAATTTATGTTTTTAATCATAAAATTATTAATCTCTAATTATTAATTACAAAATAAATAAATTATAAATTCTTATTAAAGTTTAGGGATGTGCAGTTTTGAATAACATATGTCTTATAACTTAGTGGTGTTTCGGTAATACAAATTTTGATATGGACCGTTTATGGATAAGGACTATTTGTAACTTCAGAGCAATTCTATTACTATTTAGAGGGTGATATAAGGTATCTTGTGTAAGATGTACGTGTTGTAAGATTTAGGTGTTGTAAGATTTTGAGCAAAAATGAGGTAATATTTCAATTGTACAACTTTGGTTTCAAACCCAACTACTAGGTTTGGATTGACCATGACAAAGTGAAATTTAGGAGAATTGTCATATCCTAAGTCAAGAATAACTTTAACTTGTTTAAATCTAACATTGAGCAACAACCTGCTAATGTTGTGGAACTACATCACAAGCAAAACGAGGTAGATATAGTCTTAAAATTAGTTTATAATTATTTTTTATTTCTTTTTTAATGCTTAACATATTTTTAGATGGCTGATGGAAGAGATGGTCATCGGAAGAGTTTAGGGAAAGTTGTCTAATGTTGGTGGCCAGAAGAATAAGGTTAAGAAAATGCTCCAACGAGGTAATTTATGCGCATGCAAATCAACTTGTTACCATTAAACGTGAGTCTGTCTAGATAATGTAGACTCCTAGATGGAAGGGGACACCTAGGATGCCAACACTGATTACATTCTAAATGAGGCCTTCTATTTTATCTCAAATGGTTATGTTAATTAGGATTAGTGGTAGGATTGCCTCTAGGAGCATGTTCCTAAGGACCATGTAGCTAGGGACCCAGGTTCTGGTACTTCAAACCCTATGGATGTTTTGAGGGTTTGTACACATGATAGGCCTCAAAGAAGATTATACTTGCCCTTAAAAATGGGTAAGTTGTAACACCCCGAATTTTTAAAATAGGAAGATAAATTAGGAAAATAAATGTTAGATAATTAATTTTGGGCTAATAAATATCCCAAAATTCTTGAAATGACTTAAATAAGGTTTTTCGAAACTGTTGGTGAATTATGGTGGTCAGATGAGCGGAAAACTGACCCGGATAAAATATAGGTGTCGGACCAAGTATCTCCGATTGAGATGCCGTTGGTCAGGGCCGTAGAAAATGTTATTGGGATTCCGAATTTATATTCGGAATAATTTTTAGAATATGTTTTGGGCCCGAACGGCGAACCTGTTTGTTTAAAAACGGAAGAATTAATGAAGGATTAATAATTTAAATATTAAATTCCCATTTTTCCTATTCAAAAAGGCGGTTTCACTCTTTCTCCCTCACGTAGACACTCTTCTTCTTATCTTCTTCTTCATATCTCTTTTTCTTCTTCATAATTCACCTTCCTCTTGCTTTTGAATTCTAAATTAAAAGAAGATATCTCTTCTTTCTCCATCAATAACCTTTAGAGACTTCAAGAAAGCTTGGAAACTAAAGTATTTCCTCCTTCTTCCTCCTCAAATTCGTGTGAACCTCTTCATCTTTTGCAAATTCACTGTTTTCTTTTCTTGAGGTAAGATTATGACCATTTTCCATGTATATAAGTATAAAGTTGAAGATTAGTTGAAGTTTTGGTGTTAGAATACAATAAATGTATGAGTAATGTTGGAGAAAGTTTAAAAGTGGAAATCTAAAGATAAGTTGACATAAATACAAGCTTATGAATGATTAATGAGGTAGTTATAACTATGGTGAGAAAAGAAGGAGGTATATGAGCATTTATGAAGGTTGGTGGGTTGGTGAAAACCTTAAATTTGAATCCTAGGAGGAGAGGTAGGATATTGAAGGATATTGCAATTAATGAAGAAATTAGCATTTGTTGATGGGAAGAATGATATAAATGATGTGGTAGACACATTAAATGATGATAAAGTTGATTTGAAGATATAATAGGTAGAAACTCACCAAGGTGTTGGTGGAGATCTTACTAGATGGAATAACCTAATAATTAGGTTGTAGCCTTTGATACTAATAGATTGTGATTTAAGGAAAGGAATTCCCGAAGCCTAAGTAGGCAAATGAATGAATTTGATAAATAGTTTTCACATGATAAGAATCATGTGTACACCTATGTATATGTATATTGAATTGGTATTTAAATAAATGATTGATGTGGCCCTATATATGATTGGTGTAGGGCTTGGTAAAATTGGTGAAGCAGGAACATCAACCCCAGAGGTCTACTTCTCTTGAGGTAGGAGATGGGTGTATTTTCTAAATGCATGAGAATTGTGTTGATAATGTATGTATTAATGTAGTATGACATGTTTGTGTGGTTAAAGGAGATATTATGTGTATGTGAAGTGAATTGTGTATGATGATATGAATTTAGTGTTTATATGATGAAACCTTAGTGTGGCTATGGATGGTTTATTATGCGTGGTACATGATTGAGTTCATATGAAGATTGATTCTTGTGTATGAGTTTGATGGAAAATTGTGTGGTTGAAAATGAATATACCCTAGATGAAAATCTAAATGAGCTTGAGGTATGTATGAGTATTTTGTATACATGGCATGACATACATATCATAATGATGTTGATAGTGGTTGAGATCACTTGATGATGGAAATGAAAAAGGGCTTGCAAGCACCTATGATGCCCATGGTTGCGATCATGAGGCGGGAGTACCCCTTGCGAGGAGGGAAACCTATGTGAAATGTTTATGAGGCGGGAGTACCCCTTGCGAGGAGGGAAACCTATGTGAAATATTGAACGTGGTTGCGATCACGAGAAGCACCTTGTGAGGTTGCTAGAGGGAGTACCCCTTGCGAGGCGGGAAACCATTGAGAATGAGTATATGATATGGTGGTTGTGATCACCCGAGGAAACGAAATCGGATCCGTGCATGTGCATTTTCATGACATTAGCATGTGCATCTGTTTGAAAGCATGGTATAGTGTGATACCTTGATGATGGGATATGAATGGAAACTCCCTTTTTAATTATTAAATTGTGATGGTGAATTGATTGATGTAATTTTGAGAGAATCAGGGAATAATTGTATCGAAATGAAAATCATCGATTGATTGATTGATATTAAATAAACTCCTTTCGGGAAGAAGATAGTTGTATTACATTCATACATATATTGTTCTAATTATTGGATTTTCGTCATTAAGAAAGTATACTCACTCTCCCTGTGGTATATTTTTTTTAGCTCCTGTGTTGTAGGTATTGCTTTGGAGCTATGGTGGAGGAGGAGTGTGAAGAAGGCCCCCCTTTTTGGTAAAGAATGCCTTGGCCGACAATATTTTGGGATATATAGATATGTGGAATAGATGTAATGTATATAGTACAATGTATGTTTGCATAGTGTGGATTTAGAATGGATAATTGTATGGATAATGAGTTTGGAAGGTCATGGGGGAAAATGAGATCTTTTGTTTATGACTCATTTTCAATCATGACCCTGTTAATGAATGAATGATGAAACTCTTCATATCTTGATGAACGAATGAAATTTATATGTGGAATGTTAGATTTGTGAAATGGAAGAGTTAGTGAGTTGATTTATACAATAGATGAGTTGTAATGGAAATTGATAAGAATGACTTATTAGAACAAGTTTCAAATGTGTAATATGATATATATGAAGTGTTGAAATTAGGTAAATTTGATTAGAATGAGTTTTGGTGTAGGGAGTTGGGTGATTTCCACAATTCCCCTGTTTTTCTATCGAACTCGCTCAGGCGAGAGGGCTTCTCGCTCAAGCGAGAATGCCCCTGTTTCAATTTTTGGAATCTAGACGAGTCTCGCTTAGGCGAGAATGGGACTCGCTCAAGCGAGATCGTCCCAGCATCAGTGTTGGGACATTATTCCATTTTCGCTCAAGCGGATGTACAAGTCGCCCAAGCAAAATCGCATTAGAATCAGAGTTTGGACCTTGGTTGGTGTTCGCTCAGGCGAGCTAAGGGTTCGCCCAAGTGAGAGGGTCTTGCTCTCAGGTTTTGCTCTCGGGTTTATCAGGAAATTGCTCTCGGGAGCAATCTCGCTTAAGCGGGGATAGTGTCGCCCGAGCGAGTGAGCGTGGAATGGATTCTGGGCGTTTTTCGCCTTACGCTCGCTAGCTTCGCCCAAGCGAGGATTGTGTTACTCGCTCAAGCGAGTTGGGTTCGCTTGAGCGAAGTGGCCCCTGAATCTCCATTTTCTTTCTTCGCTCAGCATTTTATGGTTCGTCCAAGCGTGCTGTGCGAAGCTCGCTCAAGCGAATTGGGATTTCGCTTGAGCGAGAGGGACCTGATTCTCCCAAAAAGTTTTAAATATATTATTTTCCTTTTTCTTCATACTAATCCATGATTCTATCCTATTTCATGATCACTTTGGGATAACTTTGGCTATTAAATTTCAAATGAATGATCTCTTAAGAATTTAATTCCATAATGTTATTTTACTAAAGATTCTTCTGCTATTATTAATTATGGATTTCTTAAGAGTTAATTTCTTTAACTTACGTTCTCATATCTTCATATATGAGATAGGTCTCTGATAGATCCAGGGTAATTGTTAAATGACTTCACCACCCACATGTTTTAGAGATTAATAATAATAAAATCGTGAAAAATTTACCCCTATTTTTGGGATGTCACAATTTGGTATCAGAGCATTATTCGCTCTGTATTATTGTGTTTAGCCATTGCTATTACTGGAAAGTGATATGTGATTAATGAATCATTGTTATTGTTGATTGATTGCGTATGAGTTGATGATGGATTGAATGTGATTTTTATAAGTCCGGCCAAGCTTCTTCACACTATCCTCCCTCAATGAAGAATATTATGTATTATGAATGCATATTATGTTATGAAATGATGATGCTGCCATGCGGACTTTAATATGAAATGTTGTTATTGGACTCCATGGGGAAGGGTCACAATGTAAATTTTATAATGAAATACTATAGTATGAACTCATAGAGGAATTTTATGAACGAATTTACTGATATTGGTTGAATTTTATGTTGTGGTTTTAGATATTGTGATGGCCCGTCGTCGTCAAGATAATGATGACGCCACAGCTAGAGCCTTGAATCGTTTTACGGATCTCCTTGAATCGCAAAACTGTGAGAGACAAGAGGCAGAAAGACCATCTGCTCCTATTGTTGTACAAGGCACTCAGGGGCTTGACATGTTTTTAAAGCGAAAACCTACTAAATTTCATGGTGGATTTAGGCTTGAGCAAGCCTATGGTTGGATCCAGAATGTTAAGCGGATCTTTGATAGCTTTGAATGTAATGAGCTCCAGAAAGTGGAGTATGCTGTCTTTATGTTGAGAGATGAAGCGGAGACTTGGTGGAGACTCGCCAAGAACAGAATGAATGCTGTTGCGATTCCCTTAACTTGGGAGAACTTTAAGCGAGAACTTATGAGGAAATATGTGCCCGAAAGTTATAAAAGCAAGAAAGAACTCGAGTTCATGGAACTCAAGCAAGGCACGCTGACGGTGGAAGAGTATGCTTCTAAGTTTGAAGAACTTTGTGAATTCTACCCTCCTTTCCAACAAGAGGGAACTGAAGTATCAAAATGCGTGAAGTTTGAAAATGGGTTACGCTCCGATATTCAAAGGGCTATATGTCACCAAGAGATTCGAAGTTTCACGGTGCTTGTGAATAAGTGCCGCATCTATGAAGAACATGCTTCTTTTCAACACTCTAAATTTGACTCTAAGTTGAAGGGTCAAGCTTCTAGTTTTAAGAGGCAAAGAAGTTTTAGAAGAAGACGCTTTTTGAGGGGTGCTTCTTCTAATGTCCAAGCTAGAGGTGGTGGACGTGGTAATGTTTTTGGCCGGGGTAATATAAATACCAATGGGCCGAGATGTTATAGATGTGGAGGACCTCATTACGTTCGGGAATGTGTGCATCGTGAAGATGTTGTATGTTTTAATTGTGATCAGGTGTGGCATATCCGTTCTGCATGTCCTATGCTTGTAAGACCAGCTCCGGTACAAGCCAATGTTACCAATCGTGCTAATACACCTGCTTATGTGAACCGCGGAGGTTATAATGGTGGTCTAGGTCGTGGTAATGGAAATAATGGCGGTCGACGTGGTGGCCGAGGTGGCTATAATGGTGGAAGACGTGGCAACGGTCGAGGAAATGGGAATGATGCTAATGAAGGAAATAGGGATGGAGGAGATCGTTAACCTAATGTTGGCAGAGTATTTGCTGTGACCGGTGAGGAAGCAGCACGAGCAGAAAACCTGGTTGAAAGTAAGTGTAAAATCCTTGGACATTCAGTTCATGTAATTTACGATTCGGGTGCGACCTACTCTTTTATATCTGAGGATTGTGTTCGGCGATTGAGATTGCCGGTGTGTCTAATGAAAAATGCTCTTATGATTACCACTCCAACCGGTACTTGTCTTAGATCGGTTAACCGGTGCGATAATGTTGATATGCTCCTGGAGGGGAGAAAATTTGTTGCATCTTTTATTTGCTTGCCTATGAAGGGATTGGAGATTGTACTTGGTATGGATTGGCTTTCTAACAATAAAGTCATAGTTGATTGTCAACAATGGACCGTTAGTTTCCCTTCTCTTGATAGAGAACAGTTTGATGTACAAGGTATAATTCAACTTTGTGTGTTGTTATCTCTCACTGTTGGGACAAGTAATCCCGGTCCCACTAATATTCTCGTAGTGTCTGAATTTCTGGACGTGTTTCCTGATGAGATACCTGGTTTACCACCTCCAAGAGAGGTTGAGTTTGCTATTGACCTTATACCTGGTGCCGAACCAGTGTCTATTGCTCCTTATAGGATGTCTCCTATGGAGTTAATTGAATTAAAGAAGCAAGTTGAGGAACTACTTGAGAGGGAATTTGTTCGACCCAGTGTGTCACCCTGGGAAGCTCCTGTTTTGTTAGTTAAGAAAAAGGATGGAACCATGCGGTTGTGCGTAGACTACCGCCAATTGAACAAGTTGACGATAAAGAATAGATATCCTTTACCTCGTATTGATGATCTGTTGGATCAATTGAGAGGTGCGGTGGTATTTTCAAAGATTGATTTGCGTTCCGGTTATCATCAAATTCGGGTGAGAGCCGAAGATATTCCCAAGACTGCATTTAGGACGCGTTATGGTCACTATGAGTATGTCGTGATGCCATTTGGAGTTACTAATGCTCCAGCTGTATTCATGAGTTACATGAATCACATCTTCCACAAATACCTAGATCGTTTTGTTGTGGTGTTTATTGATGATATTCTAGTATATTCCAAGAGTCACGAGGAACATGAAGAACATTTAAGAATGGTACTGAACATTCTTAGAGAGAACCAGTTGTATGCCAAGCTCTCTAAATGTGAATTCTGGATGACGAGCGTCCAATTCCTTGGACATGTAATATCTGAGGATGGTATTTCTATGGATCCTTCAAAGGTTGAAGCCGTTATGGCATGGTCGAAACCTACAACGGTTACTGAAATCTGAAGTTTTCTTGGACTTGCGGGTTATTATCGAAGGTTTATTGAAGGTTTCTCTCGTCTTGCGAGACCTTTGACAAATTTAACAAAGAAGAACCAACCTTTCGTATGGACGGTTGAATGTGAGAAATGTTTTGAAGAGTTAAAAATGAGATTGACTTCAGCTCCTATCTTAGCGTTTCCTGATTTACAAGAAGAGTTTGTAGTGTATTGTGATGCTTCCAAGCATGGACTTGGATGCGTGCTAATGCAGAAGGAACGTGTAATAGCTTATGCTTCACGCCAATTGTGACCTCATGAAAGTAATTACCCCACTCATGATTTGGAGTTGGCGGCGGTTGTGTTTGCCTTGAAGATTTGGCGTCATTATTTGTATGGTTCGAGATTTGTGGTGTACAGTGACCACAAAAGTTTGAAATATCTTTTCGACCAAAAGGAATTGAATATGCGACAAAGAAGATGGATGGAATTCTTGAAGGATTATGACTTTAGATTGATGTACCAACCGGGGAAAGCTAATGTTGTTGCCGATGCTCTTAGTCGGAAATCCTTGCATATATCAACCATGATGATCAAAGAGCTTGAATTAATTGAAGAATTTCAGAATTTGAATGTTGGAACCGAAGTTCAATCCTCTAAGAAGTTATGTTTTGCTACTTTGAAAATAAGTAATGAATTTTTGGAACTTGTGAAAGAGAAACAAAAAGATGATGATTATTTACAAGAGGTGCGAAGATCTCAGGATAATGGGAAAAATCTATTCCTTGTGGAAGGTGTTGATAGTATATGGCGAATAAAAGGTCGTATGTATGTACCATCATTCGGTGATTTGAGACGTACAGGAAGCACATAAAAGCATGTTTAGCATCCACCCTGGTGTAACAAAGATGTATCATGATATAAAGAAGAACTTTTGGTGGCCCGGAATGAAACGTGATGTTGCTAATTTTGTAGCTTCTTACCTTACTTGTCAGAAGGCAAAGGTGGAACACCAAAGACCTTCAGGTATTTTGAGGCCACTTGATATCCCTGTTTGGAAGTGGGACGCGATTGCCATGGATTTTGTGTCCGGATTACCAAGAACGAGGTCCAGATGTGATGGAATATGGGTGATTGTGGATCGTTTGACAAAGAGTGCCCATTTCTTGCCAATCAGTATGGAGAGCTCTTTGCAAGATTTAGCACAGTTGTACATTCGGGAGATTGTGAGATTACATGGTGTGCCATCAAGTATTGTTTCTGATCGTGATCCCCGATTTACTTCCCGATTCTGGGGAAGCTTACATGAGGCGATGGGTTCAAAACTGAAGCTAAGTTCGGCATATCATCCCCAGACCGATGGGCAGTCTGAGAGAACTATTCAAAGTCTCGAAGACTTGCTGCGTGCTTGTGTTTTGGAACATGGCGGTTCGTGGGAAAAATATTTACCTTTGATCGAATTCACTTACAATAACAGTTTTCATTCTAGTATTGGTATGGCACCATACGAGGCCTTATATGGAAGAAGATGTCGAACTCCTTTATGTTGGCTTGAAGTTGGTGAGAATCTAGCCTTAGGACCTGAAATTGTTGAAGAAACTACTAAGCAGATCAAGATGATCCGGGAAAAGATGAAAATTGCTCAAGACCGACAGAAGAGCTATTATGATAAAAGAAGAAAACCACTGGAATTTCAAGTTGGCGATCATGTGTTATTGTGAGTTTTACGTGATAAGGGTATAGGAAGAGCCTTGAAGAGTAAAAAACTGAGCCCTAAATTCATTAGACCCTATGAGGTTTTGGAGCGAATTGGAGACGTCGCATATCGAATTGCACTCCCTCCACAGCTTGCAAATCTTCATAATGTATTCCATGTGTCTCAGTTAAGGAAGTATGTACATGATCCTCAGCACGTGATCTCTGTTGATGATCTTGAGGTGCAGGATGACTTATCCATTTTTCCCGTTTCCGTTCGTATCGTTGAGTATTCCGTGAAGAGACTACGGAATAAGATGGTACCATTAGTAAAAGTGGCATGGAAGCATGGAGATATGGAAACATTTACGTGGGAACGCGAGGACGATATCCGTAAGCGGTACCCTCATGCATTCGAGTCCGGTAAGTTGAATTTCGAGGACGAAATTTCTTTTAGGGGGAGTGGATTGTAACACCCCGAATTTTTAAAATAGGAAGATAAATTAGGAAAATAAATGTTAGATAATTAATTTTGGGCTAATAAATATCCCAAAATTCTTGAAATGACTTAAATAAGGTTTTTCGAAACTGTTGGTGAATTATGGTGGTCAGATGAGCTGAAAACTGACCCGGATAAAATATAGGTGTCGGACCAAGTATCTCCGATTGAGATGCCGTTGGTCAGGGCCGTA
This sequence comes from Clitoria ternatea, assembly GCA_037962975.1. Lineage (NCBI taxonomy): Eukaryota > Viridiplantae > Streptophyta > Magnoliopsida > Fabales > Fabaceae > Clitoria > Clitoria ternatea. The sequence continues at coordinate 57,206,128 of CM075671.1, forward strand.
GAAAATGTTATTGGGATTCCGAATTTATATTCGGAATAATTTTTAGAATATGTTTTAGGCCCGAACGGCGAACCTGTTTGTTTAAAAATGGAAGAATTAATGAAGGATTAATAATTTAAATATTAAATTCCAATTTTTCCTATTCAAAAAGGCGGTTTCACTCTTTCTCCCTCACGTAGACACTCTTCTTCTTATCTTCTTCTTCATATCTTTTTTTCTTCTTCATAATTCACCTTCCTCTTGCTTTTGAATTCTAAATTAAAAGAAGATATCTCTTCTTTATCCATCAATAACCTTTAGAGACTTCAAGAAAGCTTGGAAACTAAAGTATTTCCTCCTCCTTCCTCCTCAAATTCGTGTGAACCTCTTCATCTTTTGCAAATTCACTGTTTTCTTTTCTTGAGGTAAGATTATGACCATTTTCCATGTATATAAGTATAAAGTTGAAGATTAGTTGAAGTTTTGGTGTTAGAATACAATAAATGTATGAGTAATGTTGGAGAAAGTTTAAAAGTGGAAATCTAAAGATAAGTTGACATAAATACAAGCTTATGAATGATTAATGAGGTAGTTATAACTATGGTGAGAAAAGAAGGAGGTATATGAGCATTTATGAAGGTTGGTGGGTTGGTGAAAACCTTAAATTTGAATCCTAGGAGGAGAGGTAGGATATTGAAGGATATTGCAATTAATGAAGAAATTAGCATTTGTTGATGGGAAGAATGATATAAATGATGTGGTAGACACATTAAATGATGATAAAGTTGATTTGAAGATATAATAGGTAGAAACTCACCAAGGTGTTGGTGGAGATCTTACTAGATGGAATAACCTAATAATTAGGTTGTAGCCTTTGATACTAATAGATTGTGATTTAAGGAAAGGAATTCCCGAAGCCTAAGTAGGCAAATGAATGAATTTGATAAATAGTTTTCACATGATAAGAATCATGTGTACACCTATGTATATGTATATTGAATTGGTATTTGAATAAATGATTGATGTGGCCCTATATATGATTGGTGTAGGGCTTGGCAAAATTGGTGAAGCAGGAACATCAACCCCAGAGGTCTACTTCTCTTGAGGTAGGAGAGGGGTGTATTTTCTAAATGCATGAGAATTGTGTTGATAATGTATGTATTAATGTAGTATGACATGTTTGTGTGGTTAAAGGAGATATTATGTGTATGTGAAGTGAATTGTGTATGATGATATGAATTTAGTGTTTATATGATGAAACTTAAGTGTGGCTATGGATGGTTTATTATGAGTGGTACATGATTGAGTTCATATGAAGATTGATTCTTGTGTATGAGTTTGATGGAAAATTGTGTGGTTGAAAATGAATATACCCTAGATGAAAGGGTAGGGTAATCTAAATGAGCTTGAGGTATGCATGAGTATTTTGTATACATGGCATGACATACATATCATAATGATGTTGATAGTGGTTGAGATCACTTGATGATGGAAATAAAAAAGGGCTTGCGAGCACCTATAATGCCCATGGTTGCGATCATGAGGCGGGAGTACCCCTTGCGAGGAGGGAAACCTATGTGAAATGTTTATGAGGCGGGAGTACCCCTTGCGAGGAGGGAAACCTATGTGAAATATTTATGAGGCGGGAGTACCCCTTGCGAGGAGGGAAACCTATGTGAAATGTTTATGAGGCAGGAGTACCCCTTGCGAGGAGGGAAACCTATGTGAAATATTGAACGTGGTTGCGATCACGAGAAGCACCTTGTGAGGTTGCTAGAGGGAGTACCCCTTGCGAGGCGGGAAACCATTGAGAATGAGCATATGATATGGTGGTTGCGATCACCCGAGCAAATGAAATCGGATCCGTGCATGTGCATTTTCATGACATTAGCATGTGCATCAGTTTGAAAGCATGGTATAGTGTGATACCTTGATGATGGGATATGAATGGAAACTCCCTTTTTAATTATTAAATTGTGATGGTGAATTGATTAATGTAATTTTGAGAGAATCAGGGAATAATTGTATCGAAATGAAAATCATCGATTGATTGATTGATATTAAATAAACTCCTTTCGGGAAGAAGATAGTTGTATTACATTCATACATATATTGTTTTAATTATTGGATTTTTGTCATTGAGAAAGTATACTCACTCTCCCTGTGGTATATTTTTTTTAGCTCCTGTGTTGTAGGTATTGCTTTGGAGCTATGGTGGAGGAGGAGTGTGAAGAAGGCCCCCCTTTTTGGTAAAGAATGCCTTGGCCGTCAATATTTTGGGATATATAGATATGTGGAATAGATGTAATGTATATAGTACAATGTATGTTTGCATAGTGTGGATTTAGAATGGATAATTGTATGGATAATGAGTTTGGAAGGTCATGGGGGAAAATGAGGTCTTTTGTTTATGACTCATTTTCAATCATGACCCTGTTAATGAATGAATGATGAAACTCTTCATATCTTGATGAACGAATGAAATTTATATGTGGAATGTTAGATTTGTGAAATGGAAGAGTTAGTGAGTTGATTTATACAATAGATGAGTTGTAATGGAAATTGATAAGAATGACTTATTAGAACAAGTTTCAAATGTGTAATATGATATATATGAAGTATTGAAATTAGGTAAATTTGATTAGAATGAGTTTTGGTGTAGGGAGTTGGGTGATTTCCACAATTCCCCTGTTTTTCTGTCGAACTCGCTCAGGCGAGAGGGCTTCTCGCTCAAGCGAGAATGCCCTTGTTTCAATTTTTGGAATCTAGACGAGTCTCGCTTAGGCGAGAATGGGACTCGCTCAAGCGAGATCGTCCCAGCATCAGTGTTGGGACATTATTCCATTTTCGCTCAAGCGGATGTACAAGTCGCCCAAGCGAAATCGCATTAGAATCAGAGTTTGGACCTTGGTTGGTGTTCGCTCAGGCGAGCTAAGGGTTCGCCCAAGCGAGAGGGTCTTGCTCTCAGGTTTTGCTCTCGGGTTTATCAGGAAATTGCTCTCGGGAGCAATCTCGCTTAAGCGGGGATAGTGTCGCCCGAGCGAGTGAGCGTGGAATGGATTCTGGGCGTTTTTCGCCTTACGCTCGCTAGCTTCGCCCAAGCGAGGATTGTGTTACTCGCTCAAGCGAGTTGGGTTCGCTTGAGCGAAGTGGCCCCTGAATCTCCATTTTCTTCTTTCGCTCAGCATTTTATGGTTCGCCCAAGCGTGCTGTGCGAAGCTCGCTCAAGCGAATTGGGATTTCGCTTGAGCGAGAGGGACCTGATTCTCCCAAAAAGTTTTAAATATATTATTTTCCTTTTTCTTCATACTAATCCATGATTCTATCCTATTTCATGATCACTTTGGGATAACCTTGGCTATTAAATTTCAAATGAATGATCTCTTAAGAATTTAATTCCATAATGTTATTTTACTAAAGATTCTTCCGCTATTATTAATTATGGATTTCTTAAGAGTTAATTTCTTTAACTTACCTTCTCATATCTTCGTATATGAGATAGGTCTCTGATAGATCCAGGGTAATTGTTAAATGACTTCACCACCCACATGTTTTAGAGATTAATAATAATAAAATCGTGAAAAATTTACCCCTATTTTTGGGATGTCACATAAGTCATACTTTTTACTTAAATTACTAGGTTATGATCTTAATTATTTGTATTTTTTATTTTTGAAACTAGCAAATATTTATTTTGAATATAGTACTTTCATACCCAAGAATAAAGGCACTACAAAGTTGAGACAGACAATTCAATCACACTTCCATTGATCATGGAAGGATCGGTCCTTCATTCCTAAGGATGTGATCGAGCAATGGTAAAGGAAGTGGTTGGTAAGTTACTTTTAGGTTGGGAGGACACGCTTCAATGACATACTAGGGAAGGCCTGTAAAGGGAGCCTTGATCATTGAACCCTCTACCTGTACCTTATGGATTGGGGAGCAGACATGGAATGGCCTATGTTAGAACCAAGTTTATAGTTATAAACAAGACAATTTGTGCCCAAAATTTTGTATGGTTACAGACATAATTTCTTAAGTGAAAGAGTCTACTAAAAAACTAACATATATGTTAGGTGTGTAGTCAATAGAGCAATAGCATAAAAGGAAAATCCACATGAGGCAATATGGCTCATAATCTTAAGTTTGTTGATAGACAACGTCAAGCATTCAAAGTTGAAATAAGCCAATATATAAGTCTACTTAAAGACTACTGGAACTTGATGTAATTTCAAAATCAACTTTAAGGTTTAAGTCTGCTAAAGCATGAAGATTCTTTAGAAGTAATTTAAAAGGCCTAAATTAATTATGAAGAAGTATGCTAAGAGTTGTTAAGATAGAAGTAGTATAAAACATGCATTTCCTGAAGGTCTGCCCTAATGAAGATCATGTACAAGTCTCAAGTTTCAATGTTGTGATATGCAACTAAGCCAAAAAAATTCCAAGTCAGAATGTCCTTCAAGAAATCTTACAAAGTGTGTTGAATCAAGTTTAAAAGGAATTTAAGCTGTAAGATCTAAGGCATCCTCAAAAGTTTGTTAAATCCTAATAGGCATGTTGAAGTGAGTTGCATTTAAATGTTCATCCCACCAACAAGAATGTGAACTGTCACATATGCACTAAATAAAAGGGTATGGGCTCTACATAAAAAGTGAGTTATAGAACTTATGGTGCTCAAAGAGATAGTTATTCATACTACAAGTAAGTGGATCACTATTTTATTCCTATATGTTGCAACAACCACACACTAATGGGAAGTCATAAATAGAAGACCTAGATCAATGAAGAAAGAGAGAAGTCACAATATAAAGAACAAGCTTTGCAAATTCAAAACTCTTTTGTACACAAATAGTTATGTAAAGTTCTTTCATTAATTTTCTCTAAAACATTTATGTGTTTGAAAATTGTTTCAGGATTTTGATAATGACAAAGTAAATAAATTGAAGAACCATGACATGACAATGAAGTTCATAGAGACTCAAAATGCCAAGGACAATGTGTAATAAACTTCCCAGAAGTTTAAAACAAAGAAATACAAAGAGTCTACACTGAATCAAGACGAGACATAAGCTTTCTGCAAAAAGCATAATCGATTACAAGACTATGCTAATCGATTACAGAGCTGCGAAACATAAAATAAATGCATCAGGTATATGTCATAATCGATTATAGTGTAACACCCCTTTATATAAACGAGATATATAAAAAAAACTTTTAGAAAGATATACATATTTATCACCCTTTATCTCGTGTATACAAGGACGTATATACATCTGATTTCCTTTAAATATTGCAAGTAAAAAAAATATTGTCTTTCAATATTTATCCATAGTGATAAAACAATTTATAGAAATCATAAGTCATAAATCATTACAGTATTATATCCGAATGAGAAAGTTTATCAAAGTTTAACCTTTACCTTGTTACAATTATCTAACTTGATATTGTAATAAGGCAAGGTAAAACTAAATTATACCTCTACTACAAATGTGATCAATCATTTCCTAATCCTTGAACCATCGAGTTTTGGAATCCTACTCTTGTCATATCTCTTCACCTATCTGATTGAGGATGAGACCATTTTACCCCCTTGTAATTACATATCCTTCCATCTTGAACTGCTAGCTATATATCACATAACATATATTTTGGACACAAAATTCAAACAAAAAGGAGTGAGAAATAGAGTATAATACTTTACAGATAAGACATAAGCATAAGGGTTTTCACAATCTGATAAAATAATATCATTCATAATCTCATACACAATTAATTATAATTGTATGGTTTTTATACGCATAACAATCATACTTTCATTCATAACCATTCACGCAGAATATCACAATCACATGTATGACATGTAATGCTTTTAATACTATCTCATTCAGTTTATGCATGTGGGCCCTTAAAGTTTTTGTTTGCACTGGGCCAACCAGGAGTTTACACTGTTCTATAATTCTGGATAATAACATAAATGCCTTCATACCATATGAACAGCTCGACTGGCATGGAAGCAATTAGAGACTAGTCAGACTGAGAAAGTTTTTATTGTGAAAGTACCCGACATTAGGGAGCGACCCCAGGTCACCTGAAGCACCCTAACACACCATCTCATCCCAAGGCTCGCAATTAAGCCTCCTCTAATGTATCCTCGGTTTCTATAATCCGTCCCCAGGCAATATCACATCTCATTTCTCTTTAATGATTCATGATGTGTGAACTACTCGCATATTTAGTTGGTTAAGACTTTTAGAAACTCAATTATTAAATACCATAAAGGTTCACAAAATCATCTCAATAAACTGCACATTCCCATAAGTTCTTCTTTGAACTTCTGTTATACAGAAATAAATTTAGTACAGTTTCTGAATTCATCTCTCACTAAAATTGAGTTTCCAAGTCTTAAATATCTCAAAACTTTCTTTTAAAAAAATTTCACATATTTACATAATCTTTCTCAATTTGATTCCTAACTAGATTGAGTTTAGAAACCTCAACTATAACAAAATATCCTTTAGTTATTTCATTAGGGAAAACTAAAATAATTTACTTTAAACTTCTGATTACTAAAAGAAAATAATCTTTTTAGAATCATTAACTAAGAATACTTAAAACTATAAAAAAAAATTTTAATTCAAGAATTAATTATCTTAACCTTTAATTTTCATAAAATAGCTTCTTTCTAATACTAGATTTTATTCTAGAGATTAAAAATAAAGTTAATGAAAATAATTTCTAAGAAGAAATAAAAGACTAAAATAATTATAAAATACTTTCTCTTAAAACTTTAAAGAGTAAGGTAAAAAAATTCTTACTAAGTTTTAACTTTCCGTCATGCTTGCTATATACTCAAACTTCATATCACAAGGTCATCAATCATTCATCAATCACAATCAAGTATTGTAATGTCATCAATCACAATCAAATATCATCAATCATAATACATATCATCAATCACAGTCTAATATTATAAATCACAATATCGTTAATCAAAATCAAATATAGTTAATTATAATTAAGTCAAATCAATTAAATATCAAACATAAATATAATTAAAATTTTAATGGTTATTTAAATTAGTAGAGTTGATTTTGAGTCCTTATAGTCCATTCCTCGCACAGGTTTATATAAGTCCATATATATAATCCACTCTTCGCATAGGTATAGTTTAGTTCATACAGGTCATAATAGTCCAAGTCCTTGCATAGGTTCAGTCCAGTTCGTATAGGTTATCCAGGTATTTGCATAGGTATTCAGATCAAGTTACACAAAATACTCAATTTAAAATTTATTATAAATGTTTTTAAGTTAAACAGTTATTATTTAAAATAATAATATTATTAAATTTTAAAGGAGTAGGGGACTCCTCCCATTATTCTTATGTCTTTTCATATTATATTCCTATCTCACTCCCCCTTACCTCTTGTATACTGATTCGTTATTGAAAATTCGTGTGCGCCTCGTTTTCGAGTTATAAAACATACCAATTTCATTTTAATATAGTTACAAGATGAAAATTAAGATTACTACTTAAAGCAGAAATGGTAACTTTTGAATAGTGAATAGTAAATAGTAAATCATGAATAGTAATAGTAAATAGTAAAATGTGAATAGTAAAGGTAAATAGTAAATCGTGAATAGTAACTATAAATAGTAAATTATGAATAGTAATGGTAAATAGTAAATCGTGAATAGTAACGGTAAATAGTAAAACGTGAATAGTAAAGGTGATCCGGTCTAGATACCGGCCCCCATTCTTGTGACGTCAGACTGACCTCATATAAGGAAAACCGGTGTCCTGGTTCAACGCTACCACACCGGATATCCGTTGTCTGGCCGTCCGCCCTCACTCCACGACAGCATCATTCATTTTCTCCATAACGGTTCTATGTTCATTGTTACAGGACATTTATATAACTGTTGGCTTTTCAGTCACAGCAAGAGAAGAGCCCCTGATAACTTATCAACGAAGACACTGTTTATAGCAAAATACGTCACATCAATGGCTTCAGAAAGCAAGTGGGTGTGTCAGCGGATTATGCGGAAAAAGTGATTATCCTCTCCTCTTCCTAGAGGATCGTACTCTGATAATTGACCTACCCTCCTGACACATTCTGAAAGTTGAGCCACCTTGATTGACACTATATACACGTTATCAGAGCCAAGGGACCCACCTGCATCCAACGACTCATTTCTCTTACGTTCAACTATAAGAAGCCCATATCAATACACATGCATGGTATCGTTGTTCTATCTCACATTCTACTATTACTTCGCTTGAGTATTCACTGAGTTCATACACTCTTCTGACTTGAGCGTCGGAGAATCTTTGCAGGTGGCACCACCTTTCGCCCCCCTGCAACGCGAATCATTGGTGTGAAGGATCTCCAGGACAACAAGACCGGCCTCTCCCACTGAGAGACCGGATTAATACATCGGTTACTCACAGTTCCGGTGTGCAAACCCTAAAAACACCTGCATTCTTGTGGCTGGTCCCACACCGGATCCTAGACCCCGGTCCAGACCAGTTCATTGGCACGCCTGGTGGGACTCGATAGAGTTATTCCCATTTTCGCAGAAGTTTGGTTGTCACAATGGAAGGTGATGGGAGAGATTTCGTGGATGGTCACGTGGAGGATGTGACCCATCAACAGGCTGGAAGGAGACTCGTCTTCGAGTCCCCTGTAACTCAAACCCGGAGGATGGTGCAAGTGCAGACGCCTGACCCTCGCGATGAGGTTATCAGGCAACTCAGAGAGGAGCTGATGGAGTTGAAGCGAGAGAGAGGAGGAGCTGGGGACAGAGTAGTATCTCATGCAGAGGATGCTCATCATGTATGAGCGAGGGATAGATCTACAACCCTCCAGTATTCGAAGATTCCCACGTATGAGGAAAGGGAGCAGACACAGGACTCTGGTGATAGAGTCAGTATCAGGAGAAGGGAGCAGGCGATGGTGACTTCGGGGACGTACAAGCTCAGTGTCCCTTTCTCAAGAAGGCTGATGAGCATTACCATCCCAAAACATTTGCAAACAACTCAGCCATTGTCGATCGGGAGGTATAGTGGAGAGACTGACCCTATTAAGCATTTGGACGCTTACGTGTATGAAGCCATGTATTTGGGAGCGGATGAAGATGTTATGTGTAGGATGTTCCCAAGGACGTTGACAGAGGAAGCTCTCAGCTGGTTTAAAAGCTTACCCACAGGATCTATAGACTCTTGGGAGGAAATGGCTGCTGCATTCGAAAGCCATTTTGTCATCTCTAGGGATATCCCAAGAACTTCTCACACCCTGGCCCAGATAAGGCAGGGAGAAACTGAAACTCTTAAGGAGTTCCTGAAAAGGTTTTACAAGGAGGCTGCTTTGGTCCCTAACCTCACGGAGGCCATACAACTCCATATTGTAGTGGAAGCTCTTCAGCCTGGTTCAGCCTTTGCCCTATCTTTGGCAAAGAGCCCACCTACAACCTTCGAGGAGTTTCGAAGGAAAGCTTCCAAATATGTGGGCATAGAGATGCATCTAGAGGCAACTGCTACAAGAGTAAAGCCTTCTGCACCCACTCAGCAGCCGCAGAGAGAAAAGGAGAGGGTGAGACCTGAGAAGCATGCCTTTAAAGGAGACTTTGTGAACGCTCGTCCGTATCCATGAGATAGGCGTGTATCATCGTTCGACAACTATGCTCCGTTGAACACTAGGCATTCATAAATCATGAGGGAGGTTGGTTGGCCAACTTTGAACATCTTTGGCATAAGAAAACCAGCCCCAGCCAAGAGGGGTGGTAACCTGCGTAAGTACTGCACTTTCCATGAACAGACAGGGCACAACACTGATGAGTGCAAGGCGTTGAAGAATACGGTGGAAACTCTCCTTCGGGAGGAAAAGCTGAAGCAGTATTTGTTTAAAGAGAAATCTGTGGACGAGCCTCAGAGGATGGAGAAAAGGAATAGAGATCCTGATGACGAGGATGATAACACACGTAACCCAGCAAGGAAGTTCACTGCAGCTGAGAAGTAGAAGGGAATAGTGATTGTTGAAGGTGCCCAACAAAATAACATGCCCCAGCAGCAGAGGCAGGGCCGACGAGAAGTAATTGAGATGATAGCTGGAGGATTTGCGGGAGGAGGAACCTCAATCACAGCACGGAAGAATCACCACAGGATGATTCTGTCAGTCCAGGGCAAACCGAGGAATAACCGCCCTTTCAGGGACGGTATGACAGCCCCGACGGTATCATTTATCGATGATGACTTTGGCCCAACAATTCCAGGGGGTGATGATGCGGTAGTTATCGTGGCAGTCATAGCCAACAAGGATGTCAAGAGGATCCTCGTCGATCAGGGAAGTTCTTGTGACGTTATCTTTTATAATTGTTTCAAACGAATGGGTTTCAATGATGCAGATTTGCAACCCTACACACAAGAACTCACAGCGTTTAATGGAGCCAAGCAACCCACCAAGGGGTATCTTGACACTTTGATTTCTTTTGAAGGAGAGCCCGGCGCAAGGACGGTCAAGTCAAGAATCCTGGTGATTGACGTGGAATCCCCATATAACGGTATCATAGGTCGTCCAACACTGAATGCGATGGAAGCAATTGTTTCCACTCCTCACCTCTTGATCAAATTCATTGACAAGGACAACGGTGTGTCCTCTCTCCGTGGTGATCAGGAGATGGCTCGATATTGTTATAACCTGAGCCTCAACATGGTTAAGTTGGAAGCATTCAACAAGAAGAGAAAGTTGAACGACGGAGGAACAGCGGCAGGGTCAGTCAGTCTCATTGATCTGGACCCCAGAGCGGAATTGAAGATTGATCCACTCAATCCATCTAAGCCCACACCGGATGGTGGTTCCAGGGACGTTGTATTGGGAGATTCCCCAGAGAAGGTCACGCACATCAACGATAAGCTGGAGTCTGCTATGGAGCAACGCTTATTAGCCCTTTTGCAGGAATTCAAAGACCTTTTCGCATGGATAGCAGCAGACATGCCGGGGATGGACCCTGATTTCTGTTGTCACAAGCTTGCAGTATATCCTGAAACCAGACCGGTGGCCCAAAAGAAGAGGAGGTTGGGACCGGAGAAGCAGAGGGCGGCTTGCGAGTAGACAGAGGAGTTGTTGAAGGCAGGCTTTATAAGGGAGATACGCTACTCATCTTGGCTTTCTAATGTGGTAATGGTGCAAAAGGCTAATGGCAAATGGAGAATGTGTACAGATTATGTGGATCTTAACCGTTGTTGCCCCAAAGATCCATATCCCCTGCCCAACATCGATCGCATGGTGGATGATTCATCTGGTTACCAATACCTCAGTTTCATGGATGCCTATTCGGGGTATAACCAGATTCCGATGTGGGAGGGAGACCAGGAGAAGACTGCCTTTATCAATGACCGCGGTGTTTTCTGCTACACCGTTATGCCTTTTGGATTGAAGAACGCAGGCGCTACCTATCAGCGCATGATTAACAAAGTCTTCGAAGGGATGCATACAAGGCTGGTCGAAGTTTATATTGATGACATTATAGCCAAAACGCCCGCTGGAGGAGACCACGTTGAAGATCTACGCCAAGTCTTCACTAGACTTCGACAATACAATATGAGATTGAATCCTATGAAATGCACCTTTGCCGTTCCAGCTGGGAAATTCTTGGGATTCATGCTGACCCAACGAGGCATTGAGGCGAACCCTGGGAAATGTCAAGCAATCCTGGACATGCAGAGCCCTAAGTGTCTGAGGGAGGTCCAATCGTTGAATGGGAAAGTGGCCGCTCTAGCTCGTTTCATGCCCAAGATGGCGCACAGGTCCCTCCCCTTGTATAAGGCGTTGAAGAAACACAAGAGTTTTGAATGGGGAGAGGAACAAGAGCAAGCCTTCCAGCAGCTCAAGGCCGTTCTCTCGAGTCCACCAATCCTGGTTAAGCCTGACCCTGGCGAGACGTTAATCTTATACATAGCAATCTCTGATGAAGCTCTAGGTGTGGCCTTGGTGAAAGAAACCCCTGAAGGGCAGAGACCGGTGTACTTTACTAGCAAGACGTTTCAGGGGGCGGAAGGAAGGTATCAGAAGATTGAGAAAGCTGCCCTGGCAGTCGTGTGGGCGTCACGATGGTTGAGGCCCTATTTCCATGCGCACCCAGTACTGGTGAGAACGGATTTGCCTCTCCGTTCAGTGCTTAGCAAACCCGACCTAGCCGGGAGGATGATAAAATAGTCTATCGAGCTGTCTGAGTTCGAAATTTCATATGAGCCTCGAGGAGCCATCAAGGCGCAAGTGTTGGCCGATTTTGTTGTGGAAATGACTGGGGCGGACCCGGCCACCCCTCGAGCGCATTGGACCATTTACGTTGATGGCTCGTCGAACAGCAAAGGTTGTGGAGCAGGTGTGGTGGTAGAAAGTGATGATGGTGTGCACCTAGAAATTTCCCTCCGATTCAATTTCAAAACCTCCAACAACCAAGCTGAATACGAAGCATGCTTGGCCGGTCTCCGTGCGGCGATTGACATCGGAGCATCAGCAGTTACACTATGCAGTGATTCCCAATTGGTGATTTCGCAGATCCAGGGGGAGTACCAGGCGAAGGAACCACAACTTCAATTGTACTTGAATTGTGTTAATGAGTTGAAGGGAAGATTTGAAGTTTTAGAGTTCAAGCATGTGCCCAGGGAAGAAAACACCAGAGCGGACATCTTGTCAAGATTGGTAAGTACTAAGCAGCCTGGCAGCACAACAACGGTGGTTCAAAGCACTTTGACATCGCCCAACATACCTCTGTATCCTTCTCTGAATGCTGTCATGGTGAGCTATCCATATGAGGATTCTTGGGTCATTCCCTATATTCGCTATCTGGCTGATGGTCAACTTCCCACTGATGAGAAGGAAAGGAGACGAGTGAAGAAGGAGCTGCCATATTTTACTATGGTCGATGGTGTTCTCTACAAAAGGGGATTCTCTGTCCCATATCTTTCATGTTTAAGAGAAGACGAAGTTCAAGCGGTTTTGGCTGAGGTGCACGAGGGGCAGTGTGGGCACCATGCTGGAGGCCGGAGTCTAATGAGAAAAGTCCTCAGGGCTGGGTATTGGTGGCCCACTGTGAAGCAGGATTCTGCAGATTTCGTGAGGAAGTGCGACGCTTGCCAAAAATTCTCCAATCTCCACCATACACCGGCCCAGGAGTTATCTTCGTCTGCTGTGCCGTGGCCGTTCTACCAATGGGGCCTTGATATTTTGGGTCCGTTTCCCACTGCGCCAGGAGGTATCAAATACTTGATCGTGGGGGTAGACTACTTTACTAAATAGATCGAGGCAGAACCAGTAGTGCATATCACTTCTGCACGTACAAGACGTTTCATGTACGAGAATATCATAGCTCGGTTCGGGGTGCCAGGGCGGATTGTGACTGACAACGGCACCCAGTTTACAGATAAAAAGTTCACGGATTTGCTTGAAGGACTGGGGATAATCCAGATATTCTCATCTGTTGAACACCCCCAAACCAATGGGCAAGCAGAGGTAGCCAACCGAGAAGTGCTAAAGGGGTTGAAGAAGCGTTTGGGGGAAGCGAAGGGAGGATGGACTGACCAGCTATGTCATGTTTTATGGGCATATCGCACTACGCCTCATTCTTCAACTAACGAGTCCCCATACCGGCTGACGTATGGGGTTGAGGCGATGATTCCAGTGGAGTTACAAACAAGATCAGCTCGTGTGGAGTATTTTTCAGCTAAAGATAACAACGCCAACCTGGCGTCAGAACTGGACGTCCTCCAGGAGCTAAGGGAAAAGGCTTTCGTCAGAGATCAGGCAATAAAAGCAAAGGCTGCACTCCGGTATAATAAACGTGTCCAGTACAGAGCTTTTAACACCGGAGACCTCGTTCTGAGAAAGGCCAGTGTGGGGAATAAGTTCGCCCACCAAGGAAAGCTAGCACCAACGTGGGAGGGTCCTTATAGAGTTTTTGAGGTGACTGGAAAAGGGTCATACCGATTGGAGGAACTTGATGGAACTCCAATCCGCAACAAATGGAACACCCAGAACTTACGAGTTTATTACAGCTAGTTGGTAAGACGGCGTGTACTCTTTTTCCTTACTTGAGTTTTTTCCCATTGGGTTTTCTCAAGAAGGTTTTAACGAGGCATGGCCCCAACTACGCTCTTCATGTAATATACTTTCAGTTTTAATGAGAATACATCTTAACTACCTTATCATTCTCACCTTTCTTATATGTTGTGATTTATAGCCGTAGTTTAATACGCATACACCTCAGGACGGATGAACACGACTATCAATTCTGTAGTTGATGAGATAATTCCTCGAGGAATGGATGAAGACCCCTCGGGATGGATGATCTCAATCACACATCGTGTGTTTTGACGATGTAACTCCCTGGGTTGGAATGGGTTGTAGGGCTGGTCCTTTTTCAAGGCCACAAACCGAACCCCATTCGAAGACTACATGGGTTGTAGGGCTGGTCCTTTTTCAAGGCCACAAACCGAACCCCATTCGAAGACTACATGGGTTGTAGGGCTGGTCCTTTTTCAAGGCCACAAACCGAACCCCATTCGAAGATTACTTGGGTTGTAGGGCTGGTCCTTTTTCAAGGCCACAAACCGAACCCCATGCGAAGGCTTGGGCGCAGTAGGCCGGCTCATACAGAAAACCGCGCTGAACCCCGAGTAACGGGCGCAGTAGGTTCAGGATTAGCCCTGATCCGAACCCCGTGTCGAAGGCTTGGATTGTAGGATTGCACCGAACTCCAAGTACGGTTAGTAGGATCGAACCGAACACCGTGTGAAGACTTGAGAGGTAGGACCAAACCGAACCTCAAAAGAAAGGAGTAAAAGCTTACCCTTGTCAAAGCTATACTAAAATTCAAAGGCAATGTCCGTCCTCAGTTGTGGAACGTCCACCCCGGAGCGGTTGAACGCTAACGTACCCGCTCTACATATTCAAGGACAGATAAGCATTTCTATCTTTTTTAAGAAGTTAAAGAATAATCCTCGAGATAAACTTTCCCTTCCCAATGTACTTACACTTGGGGACAGGGCATGCTCTAACTTAATTATAAATTATTCGTTACAATTTGTTATCCTAATCCGGTGTGATAAGTACGCTCTAAGTAGCTAGGTAACCACGCAGAACGGATTCGCAAAGCATTGAAAACAATAAAGTGTTTTGTATAACGCAAAGTTATTCAACAATCACACATTCGACGCAAGCAGTTGAAGAAAAGCAATAGTGAATTTTATTCTAAAAAAATAAGAAAATGTGCAGGATACAAAGTGTTTTAAAGCTGGAGCCGATCCCAGAACACGGCTATGAATGAAAGCATAAAATTAAGAGGCCGGTGCTTGATCCTCTGCAGTAGGCACTCCTGCCTTCTCCGTTTTGTCCTCCACTTTAGTGTGGACACCTTCTTGTGCTTCGGCTCCAGAGGCAGCGGTAGACGACGTGGGTTCCATACTCTGACCTTCTGGAAGGGGAGGCAATTCATACAGAGATGCATGGGGTTCATGGTGCGAGCCATCCTTATGAACTTCGACAAGTCTTCCCCCATGAAATTCGAAGAACGGATCTAATCCGTACAAATTCAGCTTCACTCCAGGGTTACGATAGTAGACTTGACGAAGGGCCAGGCCGAAGGATTCATATGCCACATTTTTGCATATCTCCAAGGCTTTGGCAGCCTTGGCCTTTGCAGCAGCTAATCTCCTTTGAACCTTGGCGTAATCCTCTTCTGAAGGCCCAGCATTCGCACCACCCTTCTTGAGTTCATCAATTTGGGCTTGCATCTCCTTCCGAATGGACTCCCACTCCCCAAGGTCCTTGTTGCGACCGTCCTCCATAATTTTGAGATCGTCAGCAAGCTTAGCCGATCTCTTCTTCTCCAGTTGTAATTCTTCTTCAAGGAGGGGTATGGATTTGTTCTTATTCTGGAGGTCGGCAACTTCCCGCTCTAGGGCCTTGTTTGCAAATGAACTTGGCTTGCCTCTTCAGTTTTCCTCTGGAGCGTTTCTTGAGTTTTCTTCAACTCTGATTCCACGCCCCTGTGAACTTCAGCTTGCTTGGCTGCCCATTTCTCCTTCACCGCGAGTTCGGTCTCAAGTTTTTCAACTTGATCCATATAGTCAGCTTTCTCGCTCAGGGACTCGAGCAGGCCGGACAGTTCATCAAGCTGCCAACGCCCAGCCTTGCAAGCACCTCGGACCCCAGCAGCGTCGAGGGAGGGGCGGAGGCAATACCGTGCCTTTGGAAGAGTAGGAGGCATGGACCCCTGAAACCACAAATAGGGGGAGAGGAAGGAGTCACGCGGAGGCTCAAATACTGGAGGGGGACCATTCCCAGAGTCCGGCTCTGAAGCATTCTGTGATGAAGGGACAGAAGACTCAGGAACGGGTTTCTTTCCCTTGTCCTTTTTCAATTCAGCTTCTTCAGCCGTCCTCTGACGCTTCTTCTCAGGGTCATCAGAGGAGGGCTTCTCTTGATCTGCCTTCTTTACAAGGTGCCTTTTCTTCCTCTTTTTCTCTGGAACGGCCTCCTCGTCACCCGCTCCAGTGGCTTCAGCTGCATCTTCGGTTTCTTCCCCGTCGAAGAGAGGAACCTCATCTCCTACTGCAGAAGTCAGAGGAATGAGGGGAGTTTTGGTGGCGTTCCTCTTCGCCTGGATTTCATTTTCTTTAGAAGAGGAGTCATCGTCAGCCATCATGGTCCTTAACGACAACATCTTTGGGCAGGCTTTTTCGATTTGTTCTGCAAAACAAGAAAAGTTGAGTAAGCATACAAGAAGAAAAAATAACCAGAGCGGAATAACCATATAACAGAAAGAGATTAAGAGCGGATAGTACGGAGGTAGGCGTTTTTGATGTCATCCTCGGCCAAAAGGAGCCTGCTGGAAAATCCCTTGAGGGTCTTAGAGGCCGTCTGCATGGCACTCAAGACCTCAACAGAGTGAGGGGAAAGTTCGCTCTCGTCTGTATAATAAGCACGGCTCATAAGGAGGAAATGCTCGTGCGTCCAGCTGAGGGGAAACTTGGTAAACCCCTCCTTGTTTCACCAGAAGACCGGCTTATTTGGTTGAATCCGGATCCGTGTATAGTAGTGTTTGAAGGAGCGTCCATCCACCTTCGCGGATTCCGTATAAGACTTGAAATTTACAACCCTTAAGTCACTACGGAGAGTAATGAACCCAAGGCCGCCCTTCTTATTAGCTCGGCGGACCACTTGGCAATAGTAAAATAGCTTGGCCACAGTGGCGGAGAAGTTGAAATGCTCCCCCAAAACTTCCAGAGCCCGGACAAGACCCCAACCATTGGGATGCAGTTGTGAGGGGGCGCAGTCTAGGAAACGCAGGACGGCCATCTGGAACTCCGTCAGGGGGAAACGTACTCCCAGTTTCAGGAAGACGAAGTCGTACATGTAGACCGACCTCATATCAGGAACGCTGTGGCATATTCTCTCAGACGGATGTGGTGCCATCACAGCGTATCGTGCCTTGTATTTCTTATCCGAATATATCTTGCAGCGAAAAGAAACCGTGCTTTCCTCTTCACTTGCATGGTGCGAAGGGATCTCTAGGAAGTCTTCCTCCACCCAGCAATAAGGTTTTACCCTGTTGAGTTTCTCCCAGTCAAGCCGGTGTGCCACAACATTGACACACCCTTCAGCAGAGCGAAGAACCGGTGTTTTTCCACGTCCTGGAAGGTCCATGGTTGTACAGGCACGGTGGAATGCGTTTGTACTGTGGTAAAAAGCAACATCGTCAGAGAGGTAACCTTCAGCATTTGACCCCTCGTCAGAGCGGCTGGTAGCCCTAGATTCAAGGGGAGCCTCAGAGCGACGTTGGGAAGAAGACTCTCGTGAGGAAGAGGCTTCGGCTCTCTCTGAGCGACGGGGCCCAGCCACAGGAGGATTCGCTGGAATCCTCCCACCACGGTGGCTAAGGGGGGCGCGAGAGCCAAAACTCCCCCTATTTGAAGCACCAGCGCGGCCTGCTCTAGATCGCATGGTGGAAATTGAATGACAAAAATTGCAAGGAGTTGAAGGAAAGGGAGGTTACCAAAAGGAAGAGGATCTTTGAGAAGTTGAAGACGACAGGGAAATTCCAAGGAAATTTGAGCAGAGTTTCACTAAGCTTGAGAACAATGATGGATTCCAAAATCTGCTAAGAGTTCCTTTTATAGGTAACGAAGAAGCACAGTGTTTCGTCGAAGGTCACAAGGCTTGCATCAAAACGCAACCACTTCAAATTGAAACGACTCCGTCGTTTCGTCACGCACGGGCGTGAAAAATGGTAACGTTTCAGTAAACATTTTGGCAAAATGGGCCCCCATTCAGTTTGAATCCAGGCCCAATAAGCCCAATCGACGGTTACACTCTTGAGCAATGATGGCTCTTGCATAAAAAACGCATTTACTGTCCAATCATGCTGTACGCATTTAATGCCTCCCAACCACTTTTCGAATACCAAGGGTTTCGATTTTCAAAGACTCTTGGGATTTCCATTACTTATTTTATGTTGTCTGAATCCGTTGTACGCAACGCGAGGAGAGCGGTCACCCGTTTACTAGAGCGGACGCCACCGAGCTCCCAGAGACTTACCAGAATGTACTACCGGCATCTAGACTTCTCTAAAAGAGTTGTGTAGCTCATATGAGCAACTTAACAGTCCCTCATACAAGCTAGGGGACAAATGATCCGGTCTAGATACCGGCCCCCATTCTTGTGACGTCGGACTGACCTCATATAAGGAAAACCGGTGTCCTGGTTCAACGCGACCACACCGGATATCCGTTGTCTGGCCGTTCGCCCTCACTCCACGACAGCATCATTCATTTTCTCCATAACGGTTCTATGTTCATTGTTACAGGACATTTATATAACTGTTGGCTTTTCAGTCACAGCAAGAGAAGAGCCCCTGATAACTTATCAACGAAGACACTGTTTATAGCAAAATACGTCACATCAATGGCTTCAGAAAGCAAGTGGGTGTGTCAGCGGATTATGCGGAAAAGGTGATTATCCTCTCCTCTTCCTAGAGGATCGTACTCTGATAATTGACCTACCCTCCTGACACATTCTGAAAGTTGAGCCACCTTGATTGACACTATATACACGCTATCAGAGCCAAGGGACCCACCTGCATCCAACGACTCATTTCTCTTACGTTCAACTATAAGAAGCCCATATCAATACACATGTATGGTATCGTTGTTCTATCTCACATTCTACTATTACTTCGCTTGAGTATTCACTGAGTTCATACACTCTTCTGACTTGAGCGTCGGAGAATCTTTGCAGGTGGCACCACCTTTCGCCCCCCTACAACGCGAATCGTTGGTGTGAAGGATCTCCAGGACAACAAGACTGGCCTCTCCCACTGAGAGACCGGATTAATACATCGGTTACTCACAGTTCCGGTGTGCAAACCCTAAAAACACCTGCATTCTTGTGGCTGGTCCCACACCGGATCCTAGACCCCGGTCCAGACCAGTTCAAAAGGTAAATAGTAACAGTAAATAGTAATTTACTATTTGAATAGTAATTTACTATTCAAATAGTATTTTACTCAGAATAGTAACTTAAAATAATATTATTTTTAGTATAATAATAGATTTCTAAAAACGATATGAAAATAACCCTAAAAATATAAAAGAGAGGTATTCTTACCTTAGGATTTTAGCAGAACCTTCTTCTAAAAAAATTTATTTTTCTCTCTTACTTCCACCACTATCTCACTAGCACTACTATATTAAGAAAACTTAATCTGAAATTATGAATTCTAAAGAAGAATTCCTTCGGTATTTATAAGAAAGAAAATTATTATGCATTCCATTATTTTAATATAAAAGTACTGTGCATTTTTTGAAAATTCAATCTTGGTTACTATACACCTTTTGAAAATTTCGTACATGCACAGTGTTTTGCATAGTAAATGTCGGCTGAATTATTAAGCCAAATAGTAACCTTTACTCGGTATATTTTATATATTCAAAATCAGTACTTTTTGAAATTTAGTGATATTATATCAGTTCTCACTAATTTTATGATAAGTAATATAAAGTTTAAATTTTAAAAATCTAAAATTTTCTGTTAATAAAAATTTATTCGTATGTTTTCGATTTTTTTACAATTGGTAAAAATCAAGATTTTATTCAAACCGATAATTTTTAGATAAGTCTACTTGAAATGGATTTTAGAAAATTTTCTTATAATTTAAATTCACTTTCTTGTAAATATTTTTAATTTTAAGTAAGTTTATATGAATTTAAAATTATTTAAAATATATTATTTTATTAAAATATTTCAAAAAAATTCAAAAAATTTCAGAAAATCATAAATATTATGTGGATCAAAATGTTCTAAAGAACCATAGTCTAATTCATTTAAAATTTTATTTTAAAATTCTAATAAGAGTTAAATCATAAATATGTAAAAACATAAATATAAAAACATAAAATAAAAGTTGTGAATAATAAATATATTTAAAATTCTTAATATAATTTCATTAATCAATGAATACTAATTAAGTCATTTTAAAATTCTTATTCAAAATACATAAATATTTTTTATTATTATTTTATTTTATTTTAAAAAAAATAATTAAATATAAATACCAAAATTTCATAAAAAATGATAATAATAAACTAACTAATAGTAAGTATTTCTTATTAAATATATATTAATATCTATTTTCTATTTGTGTTGAAAATGAGATGTTACAACTCTACTCCCCTAAAAGAAATTTCATCCTCGAAATTTAATATTGTTAAATCTTACCAAGGATAAACTAAGTGAACTATCCTAATATGTTTTCTAGTTTTATTGATAATTATGTATCCTTTCCTTGATGTTGCCATTTACTTCTTTTCAATCTTATCAGGTAATTTCTCCTAAACTCAAAAATATCACCCTCCTAATTTTGTTAATCATGCTTATCTTAAACTGATGATTAACTCTAAACACCTCAATAATTACATTTCTTAATTCATCAAAACATCACTTAATATAATCCGTAACATCTATAAATTAAAATTCCTACTCGCAACATAGTAAAATGGACTGCTAAGAATTAATTACTGGACGACTAGCCGTTAGCAACTAGCCGTTGGACTAGCCGTTAAACTAGCCGTTATGACCGTTGCATCACTCTCCTTTGCTTGCTTATAAATTTCCAATTCATTCTCACTTCCTATCACAACTTCAAGGTCTCCTAGTTTCTCTTTTCTATCTAATTTCTTCAATCTTTTTCCTCAAGTAATATTGTACTACTCAATGGCCAACCTCCCTAGAAGTGATGAAGAACGAAGACGAGATGGACTACAGTTCATGGTAACAAGTGCCTCACTTCTTATAATCATTATGGTGATTTCTCTAGTTTGGATATTTTTTGTATTGCCAAGACTTTTAGACCTCTATCTATGATGTACTAGATGTTCTACTTTATTTTCCTTAATGTAATCGTGTATAATAAATTATCCTAGTGAGAAAGGATAAATATGTCTTAGTCCATGATGTACTTGTTTATCTAGTTAAATCCTTGTGTTCTTTGCTTCATGACAATCCAGGGTATGTAATCATTTCTTATTGTCTTCTATAATGAATTAAATATTCCTTAACTAAGTGATTGCACATTCCATCATAATTGACTACAACCATTACATAGATTTGATAAATTCTCTAATCTTAAATGATCATAAATTGCTACTTTGACTTAGAAATACTCACTTAAATTTTTGTTATGGATGTGTTTGAATATGATTTCAGGATCAAGGATTTTGATAATGACAAAGGAACTCTTGAAGAAACTCTTGGAAAACAAAGAAACAACATCAGACTGCAAAAACCACGAAGCTAATCGATTACACAAGGAAGTCTAATCGATTATGAAGCCTCTGTTTGTCAAGATAATCGATTACACAACACAAATAATCAATTACGAAGTCTCTGTCTTACAAGATAATCGATTATGAACCCAGGTCTAATCGATTAGACAGCCACTGTTTTGTTAACTAATCGATTGTAACATCAAGTAATCGATTACCAATTGTAAAATTGAATGAAGAGAATCAGGTGTTCAAGCTAATCGATTATGGGACATGAAATAATCGATTACCAAGCCACTGGAATTTGGATAATCGATACCATGAAGCAGTAATCGATTACACAGCTGCGTGACCAAATTAAATGCATCAGGTATCATCCCTAATCGATTACAGGCCAAGAAATAATCGATTAGAATCCCTCTGACTTGAATCTAATTGATTACACATAAAGGACTAATCGATTACGTAGCTGCGAAGCAAATTAAAATGCATCAGGTATCATCACTAATCGATTACAGGCAAAAATATAATCGATTAGTTTCGCTCTGACTTGGTGATAATCGATTACCATGGATTGGCTAATCGATTACCGCACGATCTGGAATGAAAAATTCAAGTTGTAATCGATTACACCCAAAGGGATAATCAATTACCATAGTGGAAAAACATATATTAGTGGGAAACCAGCACATGTCTCCACCATTTTTCAGATCCCCACTATGTGCAACGGCTAGGAAGAAGAAAGGCACTCCTCAAGCTCTCAAATGGCTCTATAAATTCAAGAGGAACTCAAGCACAAAACACATAACAAGAAGCTACATTTCTCTACTTACTCTTGTGCTTTGTAAGCCCTCATTCTTGTATATTTTGAGATTTCATTTGCATATCCTCTCTTCTTGAGAGTTATAGATTTAAGAGAACCTTCACTTGTACATCTACTCTATTGAGAGAGTTACTTGCTTGTAAAACACCAAACACCAAAGTTCACTCTAGATTGAGTGGTTGTTCACTCTAGGTTGAGTGGTTACAAAGGTTGGGGTTCAACCTTTGGGATATTGTGAGATTGAGAGATTAGGTGGGGTGCCCTTATACTTGTGAGGATTGGGTTCTTGAGTGTGGGACACTAAGAAGCCGCAATTGCTCAAAGTTGTATCTCTAGTCTACAATAGTGGAAATCCTCTAAGTGGGTTGCTTAGAGGCGGGATGTACACCGGATTGGTGGAACTCGTTAAATCGGTTTGCAAGCTTCTCTTCCCTACTCTTTTACTTTCATATACTGTGCTAAATTGGCTTGTGTTGATTAATTGTGGCTTGCACACTTAAACTTGTCTAATTTGATAAACCTTGAATACTGCACACCAAGTGTTTGTTAAATTGTCTCTACTATATTTACCTTTGTTTTGCCTTGCACATTTCATTAAACTTGATTTCACTTGCATAAACTTGTATACTTGAACATAAGAATCAAGTTCAAAGGCTTTCCAACAAAAAGTTTAAATACTCAATTCACCCCCCCTCTTGAGTATTGAGGCCACTTGAACAACAAGTGGTATCAGAGCTTGACTCTTGGTAGATCAAGCTTAACAGCTTCAAGAGACTAGATGGCCTCAAGTTCTCATAACCTTTTTCCTGAGGGTGGTGCTATAAACAGACCTCCCGCTTTCAATGGGGAAGGCTATGCGTTTTGGAAAGAAAGAATGAAAATCTTCATTCAATTTATTGATTTGAGAGTTTGGAATGCCATTGAAAATGGTCCTTATATACCAATGCATACTATTGATAGTAAAAATGTTGAAAAACCAATAGATGAATGGACTAATGATGAAGAAAAGAAAGTGCAATATAGTTATAAGGCTAAAAATCTTATCACTATGGCATTAGGTCCAGATGAATTCTTTAGAATAATGACTTGCCAATCCGCTAAGGAAATGTGGGATACTTTACAAGTTACTCACGAAGGTACTAATGATGTAAAGAATTCCAAGATTAGTACCTTGACAAGCCAATATGAATGTTTTAGAATAAACTCAGGGGAAACTATAGTAGAAATGCAAAAGAGGTTCACTCTTATTATAAATTATCTCATTACTCTTGGTAAAGTTTACACTAATAAAGAACTTGTGCATAAAGTCTTGAAAAGTCTTAGCAGGGAATGGCAACCACTTGTCACAGCCATAAAACAATCTCCAAGCATCAATGAGATATCTCTTGCAACACTCTTTGGGAAATTACAAGAGCAAGAGCAAGAACTAAAAGTCTTGAAGCTAGCAGAGGAAGAAGAAAAATCCTCCAAGAAGAAAGGCTTAGCTCTCAAAGCCACCTCTATACATGAAGAAGAATCATGCAGTGACATGGATGAAGAAGAGGAATTTGGGCTTTTGTAAAACGATTTGGAAGATTCATGAAGAACAAAAGATTCCAAAAGAACTTCAAGCCCCAAGGTAAAAAGCCAACTTCAAATGAAATTTCTTCTTCACCTAGTTGTTTCGAATGTGGCAAGGAAGGGCACTTCAAGGCGGATTGCCCAAATCTTAAAAAGAAGGGCAAGGATAAATGAGGAAGAAGAAGAGCTTACATCACTTGGGATAAGAACGATGTAAGTAGTTTCGACGATTTGGACAATGAGGAAGCAAATCTTTGCTTAATGGCCAATCACCAAGAAGAAGATAATGAGGTAAACCTTCTTGACTTAGATAAGAATAAACTACTAGATGCTTTTGAAGAGTTATATGATAAATTTATAAAAGTCTCTAATAGGCTTAAGTCATCTAGGAAAACTAATGATACCCTTGAAATGCATCTTATGGAAGTATGCAAAGAAAATGAAAGCTTAAAAGAAGAATTAGAAAATGTTCAAGCATGTTCTAAGGATAAACCATGTGACTTTGTAAAAAGATGCGTTATGTTAGAAACCAAGGTTGTAGACCTAAATAGGACATTAGAAAAGTTTACTAATGGACGAGACAATTTGAATATTTTGCTTGGCCAACAAAGATGCATGTTTGATAAAACCGGGTTAGGATATGATCAAGAACATAGCAATCACAAAAGGGAAAAATACTATAAAAATTTCTTTGTACCACCAAGCAAATCATCTTCACCCTTTATGAAATGCAATCACTGTGGATTCAAAGGTCATAACTCTTCAAATTGCAATGTTAGAAAACTAGGGCCAAAGGTCATAAGAAAGGTGTGGGTTCCCAAAGGAACATTACCACAAGCTAACCTTAAAGGACCCAACATAAAATGGGTACCTAGTTCTCTAAACTGATTTTGTTTTGTAGGTATGCTTCAAGGTAAGCAACACCCATTGGTATTTGGATAGTGGGTGTTCAAAGCATATGACGGGATACATAAGAAAATTTACATCATTTACTCCCAAAAGAAAAGGAAGTGTCACTTATGGAGACAACACCAAGGGTAAAATACTTGGTATCGGAAATATCGGTAAAAATTCCTCTACCTCCATTAGTGATGTGTTGTATGTTGAAGGACTCAAACATAACTTGCTTAGCATAAGTCAATTATGTGACAAAGGATATAGAGTTTTATTTGAATCCAATTGTTGTATAATTGAGAATAAGCTAAACAAAGAGGTCAAATTTGTTGGAAAAAAGATTGATAACATTTACATGATTGATGTGGATAGTTTGTATACAAATGATGAACAATGCTTCATTACAAAAGAGGATGAAACTTGGCTATGGCATAGGAGAATAGCTCATATACATGTAGACCACTTAAACAAACTTGTTTTCAAAGAATTAGTAATTGGTTTACCAAAGCTTAAGTTTGAAAATAGATTTTGTGATGCATGTCAAAAGGGAAAACAAGTAAAGACATCTTTTCAATCCAAAAATATTGTTTCCACACAAAGGCCTTTACAACTTTTGCACATGGACTTATTTGGACCATCCAAAATCAAAAGCTTTGGAGGTAATTACTATGGTCTAGTTATTGTAGATGACTATTCTAGATATACATGGACATTATTTCTTGCTCATAAAAATGAAGCATATCATGTATTCAAGAAACTTGCTAAGATTATCCAAGTTGAGCAAAATTCAAAAATTGCATCCATTAGAACCGATCATAGGGGGAGACTATTTTGAAAAATTCTACAAAAAACATGGTATCAATCACAATTTTTCAGCTCCTAGAACTCCACAACAAAATGGAGTTGTTGAGAGGAAAAATAGATCCTTGGTAGAACTTGCTAGAACCATGTTAAGTGAAAATAATATTGCGAAACACTTTTGGGCCGATGTGGTTAACACCGCTTGCCATGTCATGAATAGATGTTTAATAAGGCCTATTCTAAAGAAAACCCCCTATGAACTCTATAAGGGAAGAAACCCCAACATTTCATATTTTCACATATTTGGATGTAAATGTTTTGTGCTCAATAATGGAAAAGATAATCTAGGGAAGTTTGATGCTAAAGCTGATGAGGCAATCTTCCTAGGATATTCACAATCTAGTAAATCTTATCGAATCTTCAACAAACAAACAAACACCATTGAAGAGTCCATTCATGTAAAGTTTGATGAAAATAGCCATAACCCTCCGAGAAAGGAAGATGTTGATGATCTTGTAGGTACTCTTCAAGAATTGACCTTAGATGACAAGGAAAGAGAAATCAAAGAGACAAATGCAGCCAAACATGAGGAACCACAACAATGGATCACTTTGAAGGATCATCCTCTAGACAAAGTCATAGGTGAAATGACAAAAGGTGTAAGTACTCGTAATGCAATTAGAAATACATGCAATCATTTAGCCTTTGTATCACAAATAGAACCCAAATGCATAAATGAAGCTATTATTGATGAACATTGGATGTTGGCCATGCAAGAAGAGCTAAATCAATTTGAAAGAAATAAAGTTTGGGAGCTTGTGCCAAGACCCAATGATCACCAAATAATAGGAACCAAATGGGTATTTAGGAATAAACTGGATGAAAATGGTATTATTACTAGGAACAAAGCTAGGCTAGTAGCTAAAGGGTATAATCAAGAAGAAGGCATTGATTATGAAGAAACGTATGCACCCGTAGCTAGATTAGAAGCAATTAGACAACTATTAGCCTTCGTATGTTGTAGGGACTTCAAATTGTACCAAATGGATGTTAAAAGTGCTTTCTTGAATGGATACATTCAAGAGGAAGTATATGTTGATCAACCTCCAGGTTTTGAAAACCATCAATTTCCAAATCATGTTTTCAAATTAAAGAAAGCTTTGTATGGTTTGAAACAAGCTCCAAGAGCTTGGTATGAAAGGTTGAGCAAATTTCTTTTAGAAAATCATTTTGAAAGAGGAAAGGTTGATACAACTTTATTCATAAAGCAAAAAAAGAATAACATACTATTGGTACAAGTTTATGTTGATGATATAATATTTGGTGCCACTAATTAGTCAATGTGCAAGGAGTTTGCTAAGTTAATGCAGGAAGAATTTGAAATGTCCATGATGGGGGAGCTCACTTTCTTCCTTGGACTTCAAATCAAGCAAACCAATGAAGGCACATTCATTAATTAATCCAAGTACTGCAAAGAACTACTCAGAAAATTCAACATGGACAAAGCAAATAATATTGCCACACCCATGGGCACTTCATGCTATTTGGACAAGGATGAGAAAGGTAAGGATGTTGAACTCACAAAATATAGAGGTATGATAGGATCCTTACTTTACTTAACCGCTAGTAGACCGGATATCATGTTTGCTGTGTGTATGTGTGCTAGATACCAGGCTTGTCCTAAAAAATCACATCTCACTGCAGTAAAAAGAATAATGAAATATTTAGTTGGAACTCAAAATGTTGGTTTATGGTACCCCAAAGGGGCTGAATGCACTTTAGTTGGTTACTCTGATTCAGATTTTGCAGGATGTAAACTTGACAGAAAAAGCACCAGCGGAACATGTCACTTGCTTAGTAGTTCTCTTGTTTCTTGGCATAGCAAGAAACAAGTAAGTGTTGCGCTATCAACAGCTGAGGCAGAATATGTTGCAGCTGGTAGTTGTTGTGCTCAAATCCTTTGGATGAGACAACAACTTCTAGACTTTGGAGTTGTATTGGACCATGTACCTCTTAAGTGTGATAATACCAGTGCTATCAATATCTCAAAGAATCCTGTAATGCATTCTAGAACCAAACATATTGAGTTTAGACATCATTTCATTAGAGACCATGTATTAAAAGGTGATTGTATAATTGAGCATGTTGAAACCTCTAAGCAATTAGCAGATATCTTCACAAAACCCTTGGCTAGAGAACAATTCATTCACATTAGAAGAGAATTAGGAATCCTTGACATGAACAATTGTGTTTGAATGATTAGTATTTTGATAAACTCTTATTTTTAGCATGTCTTGAATGAGTTTATGTTCAATTGTGATATGATCCATTAAATCTCCAACACTCTTGGGAAAATCTGACAAAACTGGACATTTTTACAGCATATAATCGATTACACAGAGTATCATAATCGATTGCTAAGCTCTTGTCTCGAAAGTAATCGATTACACAACATCACTTAATTGATTACTTAGCTTCTGTCTAATGGACAATCAATTAGAAACCTTCCATAATCGATTATAATCGTTCCAACTTCTTCCTAATCGATTGCAAACACATCCTAATCGATTATCATGATTCTGTTTTGAAACCTAATCAATTACCTGTTGACCGTAATCGATTACTCATGCGCGAAACGTTCCAAATTCCTCAGAATCAGTGATCTAATCGATTACCTATGCCTCGTAATCGATTAGCCTCGGTATTGAGCAGTCAAATGCAGAGTTTCGAGGCACACCAGCGGCCCAATCTCCTTTTCCCCTTATTTACTCTCTTCTCTTCACCCAACACTCACCTTTTCCCTATAAATAAACCCCTCACTATCACTCTCAACTCACACCACATCCTTCTCTTCCTAAATCTCTTAAAGCTTTAAGAAGCTCACTCTTCTTCTCATTCTCCTCTTTGCCTTTCCATCACCATGTCTTCCTCCCGCTCTGTCAAGAGGGCAAGGTCCTCCATACCCCAAGCCAACAACCCCCTAGACTTCTCTAGGTTCTTCACCTCACCAAGAGACCTCCAAAACTTCATAAAGAAGTTTTCAGAAAAAGACATCATCACACCCCATTTTATTGATGCTCCACCCTTTGAGAACCCCTATTTTTCCTTCACTCAACTCCTCCACCATTACAATCTTTTTCCATTCCTAACTCTCAAGGAAGAGTTTTATTACCCTGAACTCATGAGGGTATTTTTCTGCAATGTGAAACTAGTTGATGGCACATTGGAAGCTAGAGTCAAAAATGTGACTCTCAAAATCACCAACCAGCATCTCTCTGAAATCACACAAATTCCCCTCTCCACTGCTGAATTTGTCGGGGGTCATCTGGAAGATGAATGGGACTTCAATCCTATCCCTGCTCGTCAATCTCTTTGGAAGGCTAACTGTCCTCTTAGCAATCACAAATTGGTAGGCCACTTAACTCTTAACAACCGTCTCCTCCACTTCTTTATGGTCAAAATACTTATTCCTCGAGGTGGAAATTATGCCTTGGTTGAGGAAGATGATGTTCTACTCATATAGGCAATCATCAATCACAAAGACATCAACTGGATTCAACTCCTCAAGCTCCACATTCTGAAATCCAAGGAGCAACACAAACTGCCTTATGGCATCTTGCTCACAAAAATCTTTAAGGCTAATGGAGTAGACTTGGCTGGGGAACTTGCTGAAAAAGTGCCCTCTCAAGCTTGCATCAGCACTCACCATCTCAACAAAATGGGTATGGTCTGTGTAGCTGGAAGGTGGATCCTCAAGAGTGACAAAATTCATGGCAACAGCCCATTTGAGGAAGATCATCCCCCTGTTACTCCTACTACTGCACCTCAAGCCTCTTCATCTGCCCTTGCTGACCCATTTGCATCGCTCTATGCTCATCTTGACCGCCGCTTTGATCGCCTAGAAAACTCCCTTCAAGAGTTTTCAATGACCGAGCAATAACATTTTGAGATGATGCAACAACGCTATGAGGAGCTCTCTCACCAAATTTCTAAACTTCGTTTCTTCAATCCGGATAATTAGATCCATTTTCATGCTTTGGTTTAAGTCGTTCCTTTTTTTTTAATTATACAAATTTCCCTTCATGTAATTTCCTGCTTTTTGCAATTTAATAAAATTTTCATTCTGTGATATATATCTCTTTACTTGCATTTATTATTTTTGATGATTCCAAAGGGGGAGAAAAGAGAGAAAAGATAGAAAATGTTCATCTGTTCATCAGCATTTTTTAAAACTGGCAAATTAATAACAAGTGGATTAGTTATCTCTAAAACTGGCTAAGCATGAATTCTTTTTGATAGGGGGAGATTTGTTAATACTAAGAGATAAGAGATAATGATATTGTTAAGAGATAAAAGATGCTGAATATTTGAAACTGTGATTAAGAGATAATGCAGCAGATATGTTTTTTGCAAGAGATAAAATTAGAGATATGTCTTTTGTTTAAAATTAACAAACCTCAAGAGATGAACACAGTTATCATCATCAAAAAGGGGGAGAATGTGTTTGAATATGATTTCAGGATCAAGGATTTTGATAATGACAAAGGAACTCTTGAAGAAACTCTTGGAAAACAAAGAAACAGCATCAGACTACAAAAACCACGAAGCTAATCGATTACACAAGGAAGTCTAATCGATTATGAAGCCTCTGTTTGTCAAGATAATCGATTACACAACACAGATAATCGATTACGAAGTCTCTGTCTTACAAGATAATCGATTATGAACCCAGGTCTAATCGATTAGACAGCCACTGTTTTGTTAACTAATCGATTGTAACATCAAGTAATCGATTACCAATTGTAAAATTGAATGAAGAGAATCAGGTGTTCAAGCTAATCGATTATGGGACATGAAATAATCGATTACCAAGCCACTGAAATTTGGATAATCGATACCATGAAGCAGTAATCGATTACACAGCTGCGTGGCCAAATTAAATGCATCAGGTATCATCCCTAATCGATTACAGGCCAAGAAATAATCGATTAGAATCCCTCTGACTTGAATCTAATCGATTACACATAAAGGACTAATCGATTACGTAGCTGCGAAGCAAATTAAAATGCATCAGGTATCATCACTAATCGATTACAGGTAAAAATATAATCGATTAGTTTCGCTCTGACTTGGTGATAATCGATTACCATGGATTGGCTAATCGATTACCGCACGATCTGGAATGAAAAATTCAAGTTGTAATCGATTACACCCAAAGGGATAATCAATTACCATAGTGGAAAAACATATATTAGTGGGAAACCAGTACATGTCTCCACCATTTTTCAGATCCCTACTATGTGCAACGGCTAGGAAGAAGAAAGGCACTCCTCAAGCTCTCAAATGGCTCTATAAATTCAAGAGGAACTCAAGCACAAAACACATAACAAGAAGCTACATTTCTCTACTTACTCTTGTGCTTTGTAAGCCCTCATTCTTGTATATTTTGAGATTTCATTTGCATATCCTCTCTTCTTGAGAGTTATAGATTTAAGAGAACCTTCACTTGTACATCTACTCTATTGAGAGAGTTACTTGCTTGTAAAACACCAAACACCAAAGTTCACTCTAGATTGAGTGGTTGTTCACTCTAGGTTGAGTGGTTACAAAGGTTGGGGTTCAACCTTTGGGATATTGTGAGATTGAGAGATTGGGTGGGGTGCCCTTATACTTGTGAGGATTGGGTTCTTGAGTGTGGGACACTAGGAAGCCGCAATTGCTCAAAGTTGTATCTCTAGTCTACAATAGTGGAAATCCTCTAAGTGGGTTGCTTAGAGGTGAGACGTACACCGGATTGGTGGAACTCGTTAAATCGGTTTGCAAGCTTCTCTTCCCTACTCTTTTACTTTCATATACTATGCTAAATTGGCTTGTGTTGATTGATTGTGGCTTGCACACTTAAACTTGTCTAATTTGATAAACCTTGAATACTGCACACCAAGTGTTTGTTAAATTGTCTCTATTATATTTACCTTTGTTTTGCCTTGCACATTTCATTAAACTTGATTTCACTTGCATAAACTTGTATACTTGAACATAAGAATCAAGTTCAAAGGCTTTCCAACAAAAAGTTTAAATACTCAATTCACCCCCCCTCTTGAGTATTGAGGCCACTTGAACAACAAGGGATAGCTAAGATTTATGTAACCCACTTCATAGGAACTATGCTAAATTAATAAGTAAGGGTTCATATCTATTTACCCAAGGTTCACTAACATATTTCATTATTTTAAGTCTATCATTACATAACAATTATTTATATAGGGTATATGTATATTCACTTTACAAAATTGATGACTAAAAGAAAATAACTTGATAAACATGTATCAAATTGTTGGGAATCCAAAGAAAATATTTTATGGCACAATTTCTCAATATTAAACCAATATTGATATCTCCCAAAGATTTATGATACTTATTTTTGATCATTTATTGACATATTTATCACAATAAATCACTAAATATATGGTTAATTACATTCGATGTCACAACCATAAAAGTTTTATTAATTCATATATATATATATATATATATATAATCATCATATATTATTCAATTGCAGACATCATAAAGGAAAAACTTCATCAAACTAAACAATTAACATGTCTTATATGTCATATAAAAGAAGAATCAATACAAATAGTCAGAGATATAATTACTAGTACAATTATTTGTCAAACTAAACAAATTAGTGAACAAATTACCATATTTATTTTATAAAGAATACATCCATATATTTTTATTTAAAATATATCATCCAAGGAAAAATTATAATCCAAAAAAAAAAACTATGATTCTATCTTAAACAATTTGTTATACTAGTTTGGGATTACAACAGTTATCTACCCATTGCATTCTAATTCATACAAGTATCTCTATGAATTTAAGGATATGGTAAGGAATATCCTAATAGGATTTATTGAGTCTATCTCCACTTCTCCATATACCATATTAATATAGGGTTAGATTCATTATTCTTAAGACCCTTCATTTGACATGTCTTTTACTGCTTAGTGTAAATTATTTGGGGTGATCAATCATAATAATTCATAATTAAGTAGTCAAAGTCATGACAGGTCCAGTCTAAAATTCATGCCAAAGTATTTCTAAAGATCTCCTATTATCTTATCTCCTTTGTTGTCCCATATCATATTATAAAAGAAACAAATGTTTGAATATTTCATTATCACATATTAATCAAAGAATCAAACACCATACAATACATTTGGAATAAAAGGAAATAACTGCATTAGTTAATTTACCTTATTATTCCACCATACATTAACGCTCATACTTAAATAATGTCAAGCAAGACTTCAGAATGGTCAGTCTCTGAAAATCCCTGCAATAACATTTTTCAAGTAATAGGCTTTAGAGTTTTAACTTATACTTCTTACAATCTTAAAAACTAGTTCTTTCTTCTTTCTAACTTATCTTCACCTGATTCTTGCCATTCACTCTAATAATAAGATTTCCTCCCCCGTCAATCATAGAATCTTTTGACTAACTTAACCATCAGAGTACACTAACAGGCTAGTAAGACCATACCCCAAGCCGATTTGGATTGAACTGCTCTGATACCACTTTGTAACACCCCCTATACACGAGATATATATAAAAAACTTTTAGAAAGATATACATATTTATCACTCTTTATCTCGCGTATACAAGGACGTATATACATCTGATTTTCTTTGAATATTGCAAGTAAAAAAAATATTGTCTTTCAATATTTATCCATAGTGATAAAACAATTTATAGAAATCATAAGTGATAAATCATTACAGTATTATATTCGAATGAGAAAGTTTATCAAAGTTTAACCTTTACCTTGTTACAATTATCTAACTTGATATTGTAATAAGGTAAGGTAAAACTAAATTATACCTCTACTACAAATGTGACCAATCATTTCCTAATCCTTGAACCATCGAGTTTTGGAATCCTACTCTTGTCATATCTCTTCACCTATCTGATTGAGGATGAGACCACTTTACCCCCTTGTAATTATATATCCTTCCATCTTGAACTGCTAGCTATATATCACATAACATATATTTTGGACACAAAATTCAAACAAAAAGGAGTGACAAACAGAGTATAATACTTTACAAATAAGACATAAGCATAAGGGTTTTCACAATCTAATAAAATAATATCATTCATAATCTCATACACAATTAATTATAATTGTAGGGTTTTTATATGCATAATAATCATACTTTCATTCAGAACCATTCACGTAGAATATCACAATCACATGTATGACATGTAATGCTTTTAATACTATCTCATTCAGTTTATGCATGTGGGCCCTTAAAGTTTTAGTTTGCATTGGGCCAACCAGGAGTTTACACTGTTCCATAATTCTGGATAATAACATAAATGCCTTCATACCATATGAACAGCTCGACTGGCGTGGAAACACTTAGAGACTAGTCAGACTGAGAAAGTTTTTATTGTGAAAGTACCCGACACTAGCGAGCGACCCCAGGTCACCTGAAGCACCCTAACACACCATCTCATCCCAAGGCTCGCAATTAAGCCTCCTCTAATGTATCCTCAGTTTCTATAATCCGTCCCCAGGCAATATCACATCTCATTTCTCTTTAATGATTCATGATGCGTGAACTACTCGCATATTTGGTTGGTTAAGACTTTTAAAAACTCAATTATTAAATACCTAAAGGTTCACAAAATCATCTCAATAAACTGTACATTCCCATAAGTTCTTCTTTGAACTTCTGTTATACAGAAATAAATTTAGTACAGTTTCTGAATTCAGATCTCACTAAAATTGAGTTTGCGAGTCTTAAATATCTCAAAACTTTCTTTTAAAAAAACTTCACATATTTACATAATCTTTCTCAATTTGATTCCTAACTAGATTGAGTTTAGAAATCTCAACTATAACAATATCCTTTAGTTATTTCATTAGGGAAAACTAAAATAATTTACTTTAAACTTCTGATTACTAAAAGAAAATAATCTTTTTAGAATCATTAACTAAGAATACTTAAAACTATAAAAATTTTCTTTAATTCACGAATTAATTATCTTAACCTTTAATTTTCATAAAATAGCTTCTTTCTAATACTAGATTTTATTCTAGAGATTAAAAATAAAGTTAATGAAAATAATTTCTAAGAAGAAATAAAAGACTAAAATAATTATAAAATACTTTCTCTTAAAACTTTAAAGAGTAAGGTAAGAAAATTCTTACTGAGTTTTAACTTTTCGTCATGCTTGCTATATGCTCAAACTTCATATCACAAGGTCATCAATCATTCATCAACTACAATCAAGTATTGTAATGTCATCAATCACAATCAAATATCATCAGTCATAATTACATATCATCAATCACAGTCTAATATTATAAATCACAATATCATTAATCAAAATCAAATATAGTTAATTATAATTAAGTCAAATCAATTAAATATCAAACATAAATATAATTAAAATTTTAATGGTTATTTAAATTAGTAGAGTTGATTTTGAGTCCTTATAGTCCATTCCTCGCACAGGTTTATATAAGTCCATATATATAATCCAGTCTTCGCATAGGTATAGTTTAGTTTATACAGGTCATAATAGTCCAAGTCCTTGCATAGGTTCAGTCCAGTTCGCATAGGTTATCCAGGTATTTGCATAGGTATTCAGATCAAGTTACACAAGATACTCAATTTAAAATTTATTATAAATTTTTTTAAGTTAAACAGTTATTATTTAAAATAATAATATTATTAAATTTTAAAGGAGTAGGGGACTCCTCCTATTATTCTTATGTCTTTTCATATTATATTTCTATCTCACTCTCCCTTACCTCTTGTATACTGATTTGTTATTGAAAATCTATGTGTGCCTCGTCTTCGAGTTCTAAAACATACCAATTTTATTTTAATATAGTTACAAGATGAAAATTAAGATTACTACTTAAAGCAGAAATGGTAAATTTTGAATAGTGAATAGTGAATAATGAATAGTGAATAGTAAATCGTGAATAGTAATAGTAAATAGTAAAACGTGAATAGTAATAGTAAATAGTAAATCATGAATAGTAATGGTAAATAGTAAATTATGAATAGTAATGGTAAATAGTAAATTATAAATAGTAACGGTAAATAGTAAAACATGAATAGTAAAGGTAAATAGTAACAGTAAATAGTAATTTACTATTTAAATAGTAATTTACTATTGAAATAGTATTTTACTATTCAGAATAGTAACTTAAAATAATATTATTTTTAGTATAATAATAGATTTCTAAAAACGATATGAAAATAACCCTAAAAATATAAAAGAGAGGTATTCTTACCTTAGGATTTCAGCAGAACCTTCTTCCAAAAAAATTTATTTCTCTCTCTTACTTCCACCACTATCTCACTAGCACTACTATATTAAGAAAACTTAATCTGAAATTATGAATTCTAAAGAAGAATTCCTTCGGTATTTATAGGAAGAAAAATTACTATGCATTCCATTATTTTAATATAAAAGTACTATGCATTTTTTGAAAATTCAATCCTAGTTACTATGCACCTTTTGAAAATTCGTACATGCAAAGTGTTTTGCATAGTAAATGTCGGCTGAATTATTAATCCAAATAGTAACCTTTCACTCGGTATATTTTAAATATTCAAAATTAGTACTTTTTGAAATTTAGCGATATTATATCAGTTCTTACTAATTTTATGATAAGTAATATAAAGTTTAAATTTTAAAAATCTAAAATTTTCTGTTAATAAAAATTTATTCGTAGGTTTTCGATTTTTGTACAATTGGTAAAAATCAAGATTTTATTCAAACCGATAATTTTTAGATAAGTCTACTTGAAATGGATTTTAGAAAATTTTCTTATAATTTAAATTCACTTTCTTGTAAATATTTTTAATTTTAAGTAAGTTTATATGAATTTAAAATTATTTAAAATATATTATTTTATTAAAATATTTCAAAAAATTAAAAAAATTTTAGAAAATCATAAATATTATGTAGATCAAAAAGTTCTAAAGAACCATAATCTAATTCCTTCAAAATTTTATTTTAAAATTCTAATAAGAGTTAAATCACAAATATGTAAAAACATAAATTTAAAAACATAAAATAAAAGTGTTGAATAATAAATATATTTAAAATTTTTAATATAATTTCATTAATAAATGAATACTAGTTAAGTCATTTCAAAATTCTCATTCAAAATACATAAATATTTTTTTATTATTTTATTTTATTTTAAAAAAAATAATTAAATATAAATACCAAAATTTCATAAAAAATGATAATAATAAACTAACTAATAGTAAGTATTAATCATTAAAGATATATTAATATCTATTTTCTATTTGTGTTGAAAATGGGATGTTACATATAGCACTGGGATAATCAATTACACTAATTCTGGAATACACCTAATCGATTACAGAAAGGAGGATAATCGATTACAATGTTGCAGTAAATGGTATAAAGTATCAGGTATTTTGCCTAATCGATTATAATACTAGGATAATCGATTACACTGGTTCTGTTTCACTCCCAATCGATTATAATATACAACACAATCGATTACAATGCTGCGTACAGGAATTAAATGCATCAGGTATATGCATAATCGATTACAAGGGTTTTCTAATCGATTACATTGATTATGTTTGATCACTAAGCAATTACAAGAAAAGAGCCAATCAATTACATAGCCACTGGACAATAAAATTAATGGGTTACAGTGAAGTATAATCGATTACAACTCGAGGCGTAATCGATTACCTTAGTGTCAAAATGTGGGGAAATGTTTTTAAAGTGTAGATCCAGCTCATTTCTCCATTTCCCACTCATATGCCCATGATGTGCAACGGATCTGAAGCCTCCAAAGCTCCTCTCCAAGGCCTATAAATGCACCATCAATTCAAGCTACTCAAGCAAATTAAGGAGAAAATCATTCATAGCCTGTACTTGTGCCTTGTGACTTCATTTTCTGTGTATATTTTCATTATTCTAAAACTTAGGTTCTAAATTTGCATATCCTCTCTTGTTGAGAGTTAGAATTTGTGAGAGCCTTTCAATTGTATATCTACTCTATTGAGAGAGTTATTTGCTTGTAAACACAAACACCAAATACAAAGTTTCACTCTAGTTGTGAGTGGTCACAAAGGTTGGGGTTCAACCTTTGGGTGTTGAGAGTTTGAGAGATTAGGTGGGGTGCCCTTGTGCTAGTGAGGATTGAGTTCTTGAGTGTGGGACACTAGGAAGCTGCAATTTCTCATAGCTTGTATCTCTAAACTTTAATAGTAGAAATCCTTCAAGTGGGTTGCTTGAAGGCGAGACGTACACCGGGGTGGTGGAACTCGTTATATCGGTTTGTAAGTTTCTCTTCCTTACACTCTTGTATTTACATATTGCATCTGGCTGGTGTATTGTTTTGATTGTGATTACATTGCTTAAACTTGATTAATATGGCTAAGCTAAGATCCTGTACACCAAGTGTTTGATAAATTGCCAAAGTAAATTCTGCACATCTTTCCTATCTTATTTCTTGTATTATACTTGTTGTCTCTTGCTTATTATTATCTTGTGTCAAAAGGGAACCAATTTTAAATGCTTTTCAAGCAAAAGTTTTAAAACTCAATTCACCTCATTCCCTCTTGAGTATTGAGGCCACTTGATTAACAATTTAGTTGTTATTATTTGATTCAAGCTAGTCACAATGAAAAGCTTGTTAACAGACTTATCCTTAGTTTTGTTAAGTTAAGCTTGAAATATATTTTCTTTTTTCTTTTACCTAAAAAACCAAATTTGTTTGGCTTATGAAGGTTGTTAAGAATATCAGTTCTAGTTCAAAAATAGTGTTGGCCTGAAGAGGTATTTGAAAGAATATTTAGGTTAAGCCATGAATGGCTTGTTGTGAAAGAATATTTGAGTTTAAGACAAAAGTAGCTTGAGTCAAGAATATTAAAAATTTAAGCTAGAAGTGGTTAGAGTTAGAAATATTAATGTCTAAGCCAAAAGTGGCTGGAGTTAAGAATACTTGTAACGTCATATGCTAAGTTTGTAGGACTTTCCTAAGATAGTGAAAATCCTTCACATTGAAGACAAGAATACTGAAGTGTAAGGTAAAGTGGTTGAAGTCAAGAATACTTTTGTAATTATGTACTAGTGATAAGTGTTTTAGAACACTATTTTTCACTGTTTAAATTGTTTACATTTTTTGTTGTTACTGTATTATTTCCTCCGATTTTCATGATTTCCGCTTTAAATTCACTGTCATTGTCCAAGTATCGTATTTTGCATGAATTAATGAAAATGGAACAATTAAAAAACACAATTTTGAGAATTTGAAAAATATGATGGATTGATATTTTTATTTTTATTTTTTAATTTTAATTTTTTTTACTGCACTCACTGTATTTTTACTGCTGTCTGTATTTTTCAGCAGCTCCACTGTTTCTACTGCTGTTTCCACTACTGTTTCTGCTGTCTGTCACTGTTTTTCCAGCACTCTATTTCTGCATGTTTTTCCTCTATTTTTCCACTGTTTTCAGCCCTGAAAAATTGGTTTTTGCTGCTGGAAAAATTGTGTTAAAAATGGTTTCTTCTTTGGCTCCATGTACCATTAATTTATGCAAATAAATGGTCACCTACAAGTCCATTTTCGGCAACATTAGGCAAGGATCTAAAGTATCAATATTTTATGCAAGTAATTGGTTCCCATTTGTTTCCAACGGCTACACCAAAGC
Source organism: Clitoria ternatea (assembly GCA_037962975.1). Taxonomy (NCBI): domain Eukaryota; kingdom Viridiplantae; phylum Streptophyta; class Magnoliopsida; order Fabales; family Fabaceae; genus Clitoria; species Clitoria ternatea. The sequence goes on from CM075671.1 coordinate 57,245,741, forward strand.
AAGCTCCCATTGTCAATTATTCAATGCAAACAAAGGAAAAAGGCACACATGGGTCCACTTTAATTGCTGCTGAAATTGGACAGCAAAATTGGCAATGTTTTAACGCGAATGGCTGCTGGAAAATAGGCAGAGAAAAGTGAGCTGGACAGCAAGAAAACAATATAAAAGCAGCACTGTATTTAGACAGCAAACAGCAGCATATTCCCACAGCAAAACAACAAAAATGCAACAGCAAACAGCAAGAATTTGGACAGCCAAAAACATATGAAATGCTGGCTGTTTGGGACAGCAAAATAACAAAAACAGCAACACAATTTGGCAACACTTACCAGCAGAGAATGGGTTCCCATTTTTGCTCCATGTTTGCCAACGTAAAAGTCATGGCTGATTGCAAAATGGGACATTATTTGTTACAAGGAGCTGGCTATAAAAACATACAGCAGCAAAGAATTGGGGGAGTCAGAATTTTATGCAGAGAGTGAGTCAGAAAACACAGAGAAAGAAAAATTCTTGTTGTTATTCTTTTCTTGTTTTTATTTTATGAAATAAGAATTGAGAGGACAGCGAAATTGAGCGGTTAAATTTGTATACGGTGAAGGGATCCAGAACAAAGATTTACGGTGGAAAATTTACTGGGCTTTTGGAGAAACCTGTAAGTTTTATTTACCATGAATTGTATGTTGTATTTCCTTTTCATTATATGTATGAATTTATACCGTATCATGTGTAACTAAATTTTTATCTTGGGAAAACGGGGGTACGATAATATTTTACGTTGATGTTATTTTGACTTAAAAGTAAATAAATTTCTGTTTTCCATTTAGTTCAAATTTTACTTAATGCTTTTAGTGATTCCTAACAAGAGCCTAAATGGTAAAACTATGTACTTACGGGTATATTAGTAAGTTTAGGTAATTAATGAAATCGAGAGATTTATTTTTACCGGAAAGCTTTGAACTAAACCTAAGATTTTTGAGATGCTTTTTGTGACCTCGGTAAAACCGTGAAAGTAATCAAAATTCTTTTGAGGAAGTAAAAACGGGATTTTCATAAAACGATAATGGGCCTTTCTTAGGATTAAGCAGCGCTTTCTGTAAGTTAGGTACATTAATAGGAATCTGAAAGGAAAATATTAATTGGCTTTTGGAAAATTCGCCTTGGAAAACTTAATTTGATTTTTGTTTATAAAAAGTTGAAATTGTCAACGTAGAATAATATCTTAAACCCCCGGAATCCCAAGATACTCTCTACTCTGTTTTTCACCCACGGTAAATTTTTATTTTTACTGAAAGGTAAAAAAATTTTACTGTTAATTTTTATTTTTCACAAATACCAAAAATTGAAAATCAATTGTGTGGATAATTAAATTTTGATATGCCGGTACTTTGAACACAGTCCCTGTGGATACGATAATCTTTTATATTACGCGACATAACCCGTACGCTTGCGGGCCCTGTCAACTAGTTTGTAAGACTTTTATGAGATAGTGAAAATCCTTCACATTAGAGGTGCTAGATGTAGCTTTTGCCCTTATAGAAATGAACCAATATAAATCTCTTGTGAAATCTTCTTAACCTTACACTCTTTGTATAAGTATGTTGCGATGTTATCTTTGTTTTGAAGTTAGTTTTGAAAAAGGTTTTATAATGGAAATAACACTTAATTTACCTTTTTTCTAAGTCTGTTTCTAAACCTTCAACTAGTATCAGAGCTTAGCCTTTAGGTTGAACACCTTAATGTGTTTAGATGAAAAGATCCATGGCCATACAACAAGATCAATTGGTTCCTAAAGGTTTTTTGCAAATAGACCTCCAACCTTCTTAAGTGATGATGAAGATTCATCCTAGTATAGGATTTAGGGCTTCATGTGTAGTTTTGGGCCTTATTTGGGTCTTCTTTTAGGACCCTTTCCCATATTTTTGCCATATAATGGGCATAGCCTAATGGTCTTTTTATTTTTCTATTCTATTTTGTTTTAAAAAGCCTATTAGATTTAGGATTTGGGCCTTACATGGCCAAGTTGTTCTTTAGGCCATTTTTGGGTCTTATACCTATGTTTTCTCATTTGGGCCATGTATTGGGACTTTTATTTGTAAGCTTAGTTTTTAGGCCACATGGATCTTCTTAAAATCCCATAAAGTGGCGCCTAGTAGAGAGGTTTATATATAGATCATCTCCTTTGTAATTTGCAACTTAGGAATTCATTTGTTGGATTTTAGTGAGATTGAGTGCATATTTTCTCTCTAGAATTCTAAGAGCGCTTAGCCTCTTACTCTAGTTCTTATCCAATTAGAACCTCTCCAAATGATGGTGAACCTCCTCAAACTTATCTCTCTAGATTTCTAGAGTGTGGCATTTCCACTAGTTCCCTTTCTTGTCTCTCTATTACTTTCATCTTCTTACTAGTTTCCTCTCTAAAATTTAGTTTCATGAACCCTAACCTTGACTATGCACAATTTATCCAACATCTATGTTGAAGGAGAATTACATTTTTTATTACAAATGTGCTTCAAATTTTTTGTAGATCAAAGAAGGAGCAAGATCTAGATCCATTTGTGTAAGAGGCCTACATTATTCTTGCATCATCTGGTATCTTTCGAGCCTCTTAATCTTGTCTCTTCTTCCTTAGATCTAGTTTGTTTCAGTTTTAATTTTGAAATTCTAATTTAGGAATCTTAATCTCCTTCTCATTCTCTTTGGATCGACATATCATAAGTGTATTTTCATGAAAAAAATTCAAAAAGTGCAAAACCTAAAAAGTTAAATCTACACATTTTGGCTTGGAATTTGGCAAAGTGCCTTTGAGAGAGTTGTTTCCTATGTCATGCAGCACATAACCTCATAGTTTAGTGAAAATTGGAGTAAAAATTTTTGGATCCTCTCTTGATGTTCATGCCAAATTATGTAGTGTTCTTTCTCTTTTATTGTAGTTTGTATTTGATTCTTGTTTTGCAGCTTTAAGTTATGTTTTTGTGTTAGGAAATTCTAAAGAACATATCTGAATTTGTTATCTTTAGTGCCTTATCAGGTTGTTTCTCCATGTGTTTGATTAAATTCCTTAGTTATAGTTTGTCTTATGTGTCTTGGAACTTGATTCTTTATTTTTCTAAGCTTTTGTTGTGATATGTCATGCTTTTAGTGTGCTCAAATTTCAAGCACTTAATCACACTTGATTAAGTGTTAATTTAAGTTCCAAGCTGTCTTTGAATCCATCACATCTTTTGGTGGAAACATTTCTCGCAATTTACAGGTGATTAGCTTTCTTAAGTGATTTTTCTAGTGTTTATTTTCAATTTCAAGCAAGTATAGGCATTCTTAATCATTGTGTTTTCTTTATCGTATGATTGCATTTAATGTCAATTGCCCATGCCTTCCATCTATTTTTTTAGGGTGGAAGATGATGCAAGTTAAATATTAGTTTATATTTGTTGATTAGTGTTGTTTTAGTGACTTAGGTGCAGTGTTTTGTAGTAAAAATATAGAAAAAGCAGGGGGGATTAAACTGTTTAAAAAAAGAAATAAAAAGGCTTTGAAAGGACCTAGTAACAATTTATATTTCTTAGGCCATTAGCAAAACTTGAAAAATAGTGTAAAAAACCCTCCAAAATATATTGCAGCACCTCTTTGTTTTATGCAAGCCTTTAAAGTGTATTTTCATTGCTTCTTAATGCTATATATATATACACACACACACACACAGTCACGCTCATACTTGTTTGATTTAGTGTATTTTCCTTCATTCTAGTATTCTAGTTTAGCCTTTTGAGTGTTTGTTTTCTTGTTGCATTTAATTTCTTGTATGCCATTGTTGACTATTTTTTGACACATAATAATTTCATATTTGAGTTTAGCTTTCATTCATTTTAGTCCATTTGTTACTTGTCTTGTTCTATCTCTTTGTTTTGTCTCATTATTATCCTTTTTGGTTTTTCTATTCTAATTAAGTTTTTATTGTTTGTCATCCTTGTTATCTTGTTGTGTCATTTGATTATTTCACTTTCTTGGCCCTCTTGAGATTATTTGAATATGACTCATCATTGTTTGGTAGCATATTGAGGTGAATAAGATTTGAGTTGAGTTTGCTCTAAGCATTTGGAAGTGATAGAGAGAAGGATTAAAGTAAGTCCATTAAGTGTAAACACTTGAGTGGTGAGGTTCTCTCTTATTGCTTTTATTTTATGCTAACCATTTTCTTGTTTTCAAAACTTTACTTGTGACTTGGTGGAGATTGAAGACTTGTATTTTGGAGAGAAAACTCTTGTAGTATTAAAAAAGCACTAGGGGTAGGACATCTCCTTATCTTGAACTTCTACTACCCAAGCCTTCTATTTTTTTAGCCACTATAAACCTCTTCTAACCTCTTCCATCATCATTATTTAGGGACCGGTCCTTTCTCCTCTTTTTGAATCAAACTGACTCATCCTCAAACTTATTCTTCAAGAGGTATTGTTTTAATTTTCCTTCTCTAATGAGAACTTCAATAGTGCCCTTCAAATGCTAGTATTCGTCGGTAATGTGACCGAACTGCTCATGGAAATCATAGTACTTCCTTTGGCTTCTTGATGCCACATGCCACAAAAGATGGCTATCTGAACTCCCTCAAAATATGAGCCGACTTGGTGTTTAAAGAAGCATAGTGATCGAAGTCGAACACTTTCTTTTCTATGCTCTGCGATTAAACTTCTTTACCTCTGTCCTTCTGAGGCGTCTTGTTAAACTTGGGCTTTTCCTTTTCTTTCTTCTGTGAAGCTAGGGTGTAGTAGAAATCTTTGGCATTGTGGCCTCCAGGTGCATCTCATTGCCAACATACTTAGGGGCCTTCTTCCAAAATTCCTTGAAGGTCTAGAGGGGTCCTTTTGCCAAAGAAAAGGCAAAAGCTAATTTCGGTTAGAGGGCTTCAATGATGATATGGAGTTGTATTACTTTCATCAAATCAAGTACCATATCAGTCTTCTTATAAAATCGTTTCAAAAAATCCTTCAAGGGTTCCTTCTCCCCCTACTTGATTTGAGCCAAGGTGTAGGAGGTCTTGGGAATATCCATGGAGATGACGAAGTGATCTTTAAACGCTTCAGCCATATCAGTCTAGGAATTAATTGAGCTTGGGGGAAGGCTCTTAAACTAGCTTAATGCCTCTTCAGTAAGGCTCCCGAGGAACATATGGCACATCACATTAGACTCTACTCCCAAGAACATAACCTCATATATGTACACATCTAGGTGTTTTCCTGGGTCAATCTTACCATAATACTTGCTTATGGATAATGGCTGGGTAGTTTGCAAGTGCTTAAGGATAAGGATCCCCATCAACCTTCTGAAGAAAGGTACATCAGGTTGTATCTTGTTAAGGCATTGATGGCTCATGGATTCGGACATAGGGGGAATGACGATCATCCTAGTAATGGGACTGTGTTAGGAAATCCCTAAGCATGAGCAGCGGAAAAATAAAAGGGATTCCATAGGATTTGCAAGGTTCCGTGTTTCAAAGCACAAAACAATTTCGAAATTCATTTTGGATTACCTCTTGAAGAACTCCGAAGCAGTCGTAGCCTCGTCCTTTAGGAGTCCACACGAGCACTCCCACCAGAATCGCAACACTTGCCAAATGCTAGTTTGACAGCGTGTAGCTCTTGCAACTTTTGCGAATTTGTGTCTCACTTGAGTGAACGGCCTATGAGCATCTTATGCTCTATTTATAGGCTTAGGTTTGACCTAATTTGTTCTCTCTAAAAGTGGGCTCCTTACTCATTCCAAATGAGTTAGGCCCAATAGCTTTATTTTAGTCCAACTAAAATAAGACAACATTTTCTGATGGGCTTACTCTATGTGTGTGACCCTATAGGTAAAATACCCGGTCATATTAATAATAAACTATTTTATTATTAATATAAAATAAGAGCGGCATCTAGCAATGCATCATTATGTCCGAATATTATCAACATAACCTATAAGTGATAATAATTTTTAATATGTTTATTCCTTTTGTCACGATATCCTAATTGGGCCCAAGGCATGGTCGCGTCATCCTTGTACGGCCCAATTTATTTTACTTGATACCGGAGTAGACTGGATCTGAATAAATATCTAATATTAATTCTTTCTAGCATGGCCATGCATTTTCTTAGTCTTACTCCATCAAGTGGCCTATGGATATCACTCCTGTCACATAGGAGAGACAAATCCCATCTACATCACTCACATCCCTCTGCATAATTTGTTCATTGCCTAATCACAACCTTTATAGTCCTCTTGTTACAGAAGACGTTTAATTGTATTAAAACAATAAACTCCTCATGTAGGAATCATAGTGACTTCAGGTCGAAGGACTACATATACCATTATCACATTGAGAATCGTTTATGACAATCATGTAACGATCCATGCAACGTTCTCATGGTGGGTCTGTCCAGTACATCATTACTCTTAATATGTACCTGTGTGAAGACTCGATATCATCTATATCTATGATCTGTGAGATCAGGTCATCAGTACACTCACACACTAGTCTCAGTGTATTTACATGTCCCCATATAAATACTTGACTAGGGACATTTTAGGAATAATTTTTATATGACCTATTACTCCAAGGATAAATATGTTTTAAAACAATTTTAAACTGAAATATTTATTCTATTGATAAGTAGAAAAATGATACAAATGAAGAAGCATAAAAGCTCATAGTGCATACACCAACAATCTCCCACTTGCACTAGAGCCAATCAAACATTTGCCTAATGCCTAATGATCTAGTGTGCCCCTCATGTTTTTGTTGTGTAAGAGGTTTTGTGAGTGGGTCAGCAATATTCTCATCAGTATGCACCTTACATATCTTTACATCTCCTCGGTCAAGGATCTTTCGAATGAGATGAAATCGCCTAAGTATATGCTTGGATCGTTGATGTGATCTAGGTTCCTTAGCTTGTGCGATTGCTCCACTATTGTCACAGTAGAGACTTATAGGGTCCACAATGCTAGGAACAATCCCAAGTTCTGTTATGAACTTCTTGATCCATACTGCCTCTTTTGCAGCATTTGAGGCAGCAATATACTCAGACTCTGTAGTAGAATCAGCAACTGTCTCTTGCTTTGAACTCTTCCAGCTTACAGCGCCACCATTTAGACAAAACACGTACCCAGATTGCGATCTTGAGTCATCCTTATCAGTTTGGAAGCTAGCATCAGTGTAACCTTTTACAATGAGCTCTTCTTCCCCTCCATATATCAAGAATGAATCCTTAGTTTTTCTTAAGTACTTCAGGATATTCTTGACAGCAGTCCAGTGACTTTCACCGGGATCAGACTGGTATCTGCTCGTCATGCTTAAAGCGTACGAGACATCTGGTCGGGTACATATCATGGCATACATGATTGATCCAATAGCAGATTCATATGGAATCTTATTCATCCGTTCTCTTTCTTCTTTAGTGGAAGGAGATTGAGCTTTTGATAAGCTTATGCCATGGGCCATAGGCAAAGTTCCTTTCTTGGAATCTTGCATGTTAAACCTTTTTAACACTTTGTCTATGTATGTATTCTGACTTAGGCCAAGAAGTTTTCTTGATCTATCTCTATAGATCTTAATTCCCAACACGTAGGTTGCTTTACCTAAGTCTTTCATAGAAAAACAGCTTCCCAACCAAATCTTCACAGACTGAAGAGTAGGAACGTCATTTCCAATAAGTAGTATGTCATCAACATACAGGACCAGAAAAACAATTGTGCAGTCACTAACCTTCTTGTAGACACAAGGTTCAGCCTCATTTTTAGTAAAGCCAAATTGTTTAACAGCTTCATCAAAACGAAGATTCCAGCTTCTGGAAGCTTGCTTAAGTCCATATATAGAACGTTGTAGCTTGCACACCTTCCTGGATGCTTCAGGCTTAACAAAGCCTTCAAGTTGTGTCATGTACACTTCCTCAAGAAGATTTCCATTAAGGAAAGCAGTCTTGACATCCATTTGCCATATCTCATAATCATGGTATGCAGCAATAGCAAGCAGAATCTGAACAGACTTTAGCATAGCAACTGGGGAAAAAGTTTCATCATAGTCTATACCATGTATTTGCTTGAAACCTTTAGCCACCAACCTTGCTTTAAAGGTACTTATATTACCATCCATGTCAGTTTTCTTTTTGAAAACCCACTTACATCCTATAGGTTTTACCCCTTCAGGCGCATCAACCAAGTTCCAAACTTGATTAGTGTACATGGAGTCCATTTCAGATTCCATGGCTTCTAGCCATTTCTCAGATTCTGACATGGATGGTAATATAAGTACCTGAGTTACAAGAAATCCATTAGGAATACATCTCCTTTCTGAGTTACAAGAAATCCATATCTTTTAGGTTGTTGACGTATTCTACCTGATCTACGCAAGTCTTGTGCTACTGGAGCTGGTGTTATCACAACATTTTGTGGGTCCTGCTCCACTTCCACCATTGGCTCTTCAATGCCTTGTGAGTCTTGAATTTCTTCAAGTTCTACTTTCCTCCCACTGATTCTTGTAGAGATGAATTCCCTTTCTAAGAATACAGCATTCCGAGCAACAAACACTTTGCCCTTAGTAGGATTGTAAAAATAATAACCCTTAGTTTCTTTTGGGTATCCCACAAAAAGACATTTATCTGACATGGGCCCAATTTTATAAGAACTTTGGCGTTTAACATAAGCTTCACAGCCCCAAATCTTAAGAAAAGACATACTAGGTCATTTCCCAGTCCATATCTCATATGGTGTCTTTATGACAGCCTTTGATGGAACACGGTTAAGTGTGAAAGTTGCTGTCAACAAAGCATGTCCCCAGAATGAGTTAGGGAGGTCAGTTTGACTCATCATTGATCGAACCATGCCCAACAAGGTTCTATTTCTCCGCTCAGAAACCCCATTCTATTCTGGTGTTCCAGGGGGAGTAAGTTGAGATATAATCCCACATTCTTTAAGATATTCATCAAACTCTAGGCTTAAATATTCACCACCTCAATCGGATCGAAGTGCTTTAATTGTCTTGCCAAGTTGGTTCTCTACTTCATGTTTAAACTCCTTGAACTTTTCAAAGGATTCTGATTTATGTTTCATGAGAAACATAAATCCATATCTACTGAAATCATCAGTAAAAGTGATGAAGTAACTAAAACCTCCCCTAGCCATTGTCCCTATGGGCCCACATACATCACTATGTATCAAGCCAAGAAGATCACTCGCCCTTTCACCTTTTCCGGTAAAAGGGGTCTTGGTCATCTTCCCTAATAAACAAGATTCACATGTATCTATTGATTCAAAATCAAAAGATTCTAAATATCCATCTTGATGGAGTTTAGAAATGCGTTTCTCATTTATATGTCCTAGGCGACAATGCCAAAGATAAGTTGGGTTTAAATCATTTGTTTTAACCCTTTTAGTATTAATGTTATAGATAGGGGTTTCGAGATCTAGAACATAAAGTCCATTACTCAAATTTGTACAACAATAAAACATGTCTTTTAAATAAACAGAACAACTATTATTCTTTATTGTAAAGGAAAACCCTTTTCTTATCAAGACAAGAAACAGAAATAATATTTCTCCTTATTGCAGGAACAAAATAACAATTGTCCAATTCAAGGACTAACCCTGAGGGCAAGGATAAAAAATAAGTCCCTACAGCTAATGCAGCAACTCTTGCTCCATTTCCAACGCGTAGGTCTACCTCTCCTTTCATCAACTACCTACTCCTTCTTAGATCCTGCACATTAAGACAAATGTGAGATCCACATCCAGTATCTAATACCCATGATGTTGAAGTTGACATGTTAATTTCTATAACAAAAATACCTGAAGTAGAAGTCTCACTTCCCTTCTTCTTAAGCTCTTCTAGGTACTTTGGACAGTTTCTCTTCCAGTGTCCCTTTTGTCCACAATGGTGACATTTACCTTCCTTAGCCACCCCGCCCACAGGTTTTAAGGTTGATGTACTTGGCTTATCCTTGCCTTTCCAAATCTTCTTGCCATTTCCTACAATAGCCTTTCCTTTGCCTTTATACATGCCCTTTCCTTTACCTTTGCCAGAATTGACCATCATTATGGCCTTGCCCTTTCCTTTAGAAATATTGGGCTCAGCAGTCCTCAACATATTGAGTAGCTCTGGCAATGTTTTGTCCAATGCATTCATGTTGTAATTCATGATGACTGACTTAAAACTGTCAGGTAATGATTTCAAAATGAGATCGGTAGCCAACTTCTGAGGGAAGGGGAATCCTAGCCTAGCTAGATTCTCCAAGTACCCAATCATTTTGAGCACATGAGGTCCTACAGAACCTCCCTCTTCAAGTCTGCAGCTAAATAGGGCTGAAGAAACTTCATATCTTTCTTGGTCAGCTTGACCTTGATATAGTTTCCTTAGGTTTTCGATCATATCGAAAGCCTCCATATGCTCATGTTGCTTCTGAAGCTCAGGAGACATGGTTGCCAGGATAAGGCATTGGACATCTAAAGCGTCATCCTGATGCTTCTTGTAAGCATCCTTGTCAGCTTTAGAGGCATTGTTCGCGGGTGGTTCCGGAATCGGACCTTCCAGGACATACTGCTTTTTCTCTTGTTTGAGGACAATCCTCAAATTTCTATACCAGTCAAGGAAGTTAGAACCAGACAATTTTTCTTTGTCTAGGATTGATCGCAACGAAAGGTTTGAAGGTGTGTTTGACGTCATGGTTATCTAAAACAGAAAATATGTAGTAAGTATCATTTTCAAAACATATTTAAATTATGGTCATTTAAATTAAATATGTCTCCCACTATTTCAATTCAAAACAAAATACCCTCCACGAATCAGAAAATCCCGTTGGAAGATTTTCTAGTGGGCTAAGATCCATATTTTGCCAAGCGTTAAGTCAGCTTTGGCTGATCACCTAATACTTGGTTATTTAGGTAGGAAACTTTTTCCAATTGTATCTTTATACAACTCTTAGTCATTGGGTTAAGTAACCATTACTAATTATTCATCTTATGAATATTTAGCCCAATGTTTACGCCTCTAAGTTATATTCAATCCAATTGAAAACTTAGTTAAGTTAAAGCCCAATAAAACAGTTTGGATATTACCATTATCCCATCGCGTCTTACTAATATAAATAATAGTGCCCTGCTTTGGCAGACCCACTATTTATTGACATTAGTGTTGACGAGTGTACTTATTGGAAGGCGTTTATAACTTAATATTATTTTGAGGGATTTTAATTTATTTTAAAATTACCGTCTTTGTTAAACGCTTTAACGTAATAAAATTATCCCCAAAGCATGCAAACGAAATTGTGAGATGGTTATGGTCTTCCTAGAAGAAAAATAAATAAATAAATAAATAAATAAACCTAGAGGAACTATATTGCCATGGCTTCATGAAGTCCTACTTCTTGAATCCATCATCCTCTTAGAGTCACCACTCCTTGGTTTTCTTCTAAGTCTCTACTTTGTTGGCCCGATCAAGATTACATGATTAAATAGAAACTCGCTTTACATACGAGTGAAGGGTTGAGAAGAGAAATACAACAGAATAGAGAGAGGCACAACACGCAGACGTATTTAAATAAAATAACTAAGACCATAACCATTCACCACGCAACGTGTTAATTAATTGATTATAACCCATTTAAAAGCATTAAAAGAGTAATTAATTTTAAAACGGGCAATTAAACATGTGGGGTCGGCAATAAGGCGCTACGCAGAGAATGTACAGGGGTCCCGCTACCCGGTTAGCGGGCGGGGGTCAAGGGGGGGCCGCCCCTTGCGGGGTGCGGGGCAGCGCCCCGACCCAAAAAAATAGTACTGTAGTCAGGTTGGTTCCCAGGAAAGAGAGGTGGGTCCGGTGTGACCGCTTAAGTACCAAGTCTTTCCTAGCCAGAACATCCCTTGACCATTAACAGCTCTAAAATTTAGGCTAGGGTTTCAACCATTTTGAAACCCTAATTCCTTATTGCGAACACTTCACAACACAGCCGTCAAGGCACATGGAGGCAGCGCCGTCTAGGGTTTCAAAACCTAGAATTCAATTTGCGCTAATGCCAACATGCAATGCCTTTCCATGACGGCCGTCTAGGTTTCAACTCTTGAACCCTAGATTAAGGAACGGCCATGGTTTAACACTTAAACCTTATCACTTAACGCCCCATAACATGAACCATTCATGTTCGAAGATCAACTCAATTGATTCAAAGTTTGTACGATGACTATCATATGAGTAAAACACATATCAAATATAAAAATTGCATAAACTCATACATCATACAAATTTAAACGGCAACAACATACATACTAAAATTGAGAAACTCTATAACATGCATCATATACAATTTATAAAGAATAACTCAAAATTATATGTATCATGCCAAAACAGAGGTCATACCATATACATGATTAATCATTGTAATAATATGCATCATATGCGATAACTCAAAATAGCAACATAATCATGCATGTTCATTTTCGAATCCTAGTTTCACAAAACATTTTCGCAAAACAAAATTGCAAAGCTTTAAACAACGATTATGTTAAACTTGGGCTTTTCCTTTTCTTTCTTCTGTGAAGCTAGGGTGTAGTAGAAATCTTTGGCGTTGTGGCCTCCAGGTGCATCTCATTTCCAACATACTTAGGGGCCTTCTTCCAAAATTCCTTGAAGGTCTAGAGGGGTCCTTTTGCCAAAGAAAAGGCAAAAGCTAATTTCGGTTAGAGGGCTTCAATGATGATATGGAGTTGTATTACTTTCATCAAATCAAGTACCATATCAGTCTTCTTATAAAATCGTTTCAAAAAATCCTTCAAGGGTTCCTTCTCCCCCTACTTGATTTGAGCCAAGGTGTAGGAGGTCTTGGGAATATCCATGGAGATGACGAAGTGATCTTTAAACGCTTCAGCCATATCAGTCTAGGAATTAATTGAGCTTGGGGGAAGGCTCTTAAACTAGCTTAATGCCTCTTCAGTAAGGCTCCCGAGGAACATATGGCACATCACATTAGACTCTACTCCCAAGAACATAACCTCATATATGTACACATCTAGGTGTTTTCCTGGGTCAATCTTACCATAATACTTGCTTATGGATAATGGCTGGGTAGTTTGCAAGTGCTTAAGGATAAGGATCCCCATCAACCTTCTGAAGAAAGGTACATCAGGTTGTATCTTGTTAAGGCATTGATGGCTCATGGATTCGGACATAGGGGGAATGACGATCATCCTAGTAATGGGACTGTGTTAGGAAATCCCTAAGCATGAGCAGCGGAAAAATAAAAGGGATTCCATAGGATTTGCAAGGTTCCGTGTTTCAAAGCACAAAACAATTTCGAAATTCATTTTGGATTACCTCTTGAAGAACTCCGAAGCAGTCGTAGCCTCGTCCTTTAGGAGTCCACACGAGCACTCCCACCAGAATCGCAACACTTGCCAAATGCTAGTTTGACGGCGTGTAGCTCTTGCAACTTTTGCGAATTTGTGTCTCACTTGAGTGAACGGCCTATGAGCATCTTATGCTCTATTTATAGGCTTAGGTTTGACCTAATTTGTTCTCTCTAAAAGTGGGCTCCTTACTCATTCCAAATGAGTTAGGCCCAATAGCTTTATTTTAGTCCAACTAAAATAAGACAACATTTTCTGATGGGCTTACTCTATGTGTGTGACCCTATAGGTAAAATACCCGGTCATATTAATAATAAACTATTTTATTATTAATATAAAATAAGAGCGGCATCTAGCAATGCATCGTTATGTCCGAATATTATCAACATAACCTATAAGTGATAATAATTTTTAATATGTTTATTCCTTTTGTCACGATATCCTAATTGGGCCCAAGGCATGGTCGCGTCATCCTTGTACGGCCCAATTTATTTTACTTGATATCGGAGTAGATTGGATCCGAATAAATATCTAATATTAATTCTTTCTAGCATGGCCATGCGTTTTCTTAGTCTTACTCCATCAAGTGGCCTATGGATATCACTCCTGTCACATAGGAGAGACAAATCCCATCTACATCACTCACATCCCTCTGTATAATTTGTTCATTGCCTAATCACAAGCTTTATAGTCCTCTTGTTACAGAAGACTTTTAATTGTATTAAAACAATAAACTCCTCATGTAGGAATCGTAGTGACTTCAGGTCGAAGGACTACATATACCATTATCACATTGAGAATCGTTTATGACAATCATGTAACGATCCATGCAACGTTCTCATGGTGGGTTTGTCCAGTACATCATTACTCTTAATGTGTACCTGTGTGAAGACTCGATATCATCTATATCTATGATCTGTGAGATCAGGTCATCAGTACACTCACACACTAGTCTTAGTGTATTTACATGTCCCCATGTAAATACTTGACTAGGGACATTTTAGGAATAATTTTTATATGACCTATTACTCCAAGGATAAATATATTTTAAAACAATTTTAAACTGAAATATTTATTCTATTGATAAGTAGAAAAATGATACAAATGAAGAAGCATAAAAGCTCATAGTGCATACACCAACAGACTGGTGGTCATTGCCATATGTGGGAATCTTGGAGTAAGACGGGATGATGGACACCTCATGATAAGATGCCTCTAGACTGGGTCGGGTAGGGGAAGTTTGACGTGACGCAGTAACTCATTCCTCTAGCTGCTCATATTCCTTCCTTATTTCTACCAATTATGTCCTAAGCTGATGGTTGACCTCATCACAAGGGTTGGGCTGTGAAACAACCCGACTTAATTAAACCCAAAACCAAGACTAGGGAAAATTTTTCCAAAATTTAGAACGTTCAAACATTCATAATCAGCCCAGATTAAGAGTCGGGGTAAATTAAAAACAGAATAAGGCAAGGGAAAGCAAAAGCCGATCAGAGTAAAAGAAAGACCGAGTCAGCCACACGTTGGTAAGACTCAGCATCGGTCAATCAGACCAGCGGAAGATGCAGCGCTTGAGCGAACCTTTTTCTCGCTCGAGCGATTCTTCATTCGCTACAGTGAATCCATTCACTCAGTAATATATCACTCGGATTCGGGACCACGTCCACTCGGGAACTGTCCCCATAGGGTCATGCTTTACTCGGCAAATTCATACTTAGCCAGATGCTTAGTTTACTCAAGAAGCCCACACTCATGCTTCATTCAGAAGCGTCATAATCTCCACTCGGGAAATGATTCCCTCGGTTATTCCACTCAAAATCCGTAAGCTTCCCTCACCCGGAATGTTTCCCCAGTCCATTACCACCCGGTATATTTCAACAACAATTCACTCGGAATACATTATCCATTCTGCACTCGGCATATTTTGATCTCCCTCACTCGGAGATCACTTAATCTCTATTCCTCAGAGGAATTCACCAAGTTAAGTCACTCAGACTTATTTAGAACTTATCCACTCAGAATATATAACATTCACTCGGAATATATATAGCCTCATCCACTCGGAAGAGGACCCCTAGAATATACCTCAATCAATACCATCACAACAAATCTTCCCTCAGAAGAGGTTCACTCGGGATTTCCCACTCGGGAATATTCAAACCCTTCCCCACTCGGGGTTTACACATATTTTCACTCGGTAACATATGGACTAGCCTTCCCTCGGAAGTAGCCCACTCGAGTACATTTTACTCGGAACCATTATATGCCTTTATCACTCGAAAAAGGCCACACAACCAATAGCCTCACTCGGTAATGGCTCTCCCAGCAATATTCCACTCGGAATTCATTAACTTAGCATTATTCTCTCAACACCACATAATGAACAATTTCAGGTGATTTCATAACAATGTAAAATATATATATATACACAATGTATACTTGTTCACAATCCCGATAGACAACCCATATAATTAAATCCGTTTGGATTACAAGAGAGCCGGCCAAGGCTTTAACATATCTATTTACAATGTATACTATGTGTGCACTTCAACAATCTGAGTGCCCATCACTCGGACTTGAGGCCATCTCATCATTCCCAGTCCAACCTGCATATACTGAAAATATAGCCACAGTAGTGGTGAGCTTTTACATATTAAATGACAGTTATTGACTCAGATTTATCCTCAAATCCTCAACTATACAATAACATATCTCAATCAGTAATAACACAGTCATTCAATATGGATATTCGCATAACATCCGATCGGAATTCATTCAACTCAATCAGGGCTATATAATTCCCTTAATTCACCCCAACATATATCATAATCATATTATCATCTTGCACTCGGCAACAACATCAACATACATATATTCCAATCGGGATTAATCAATTCGTACATGGCTATATAACTCAGATTATTCACCACAGCATGTATCACAACCACAACATCACATTGCACTCGGTAATAACATCAGTATACATGCATTCATCCAATCGGATTCCACTCAAGTCATTCAAGACTATATTAATCATGTTATTCCATGTAACATTCCACATATTCATATAATTCACATTGAGCTCAATAACAATCATAAGTGTGCACATATTAATTTCACCCAGATCCGGTTATTTATTACCAATTTTTATTGTTGCAACATAGGCTCCAAGCCTTTTCTCAGCTCCAAGATGATTCGGCCGTTTTACTGGTACCAAACCGTTTGCCCTCACATGTAACACAGTCACTCCAAGCGACAACGGAAGTGTTACGGGTAGCCCCGAGTCCAACCCGGTAGGCTTGCCTTAAGTCCAACCCAAGGTCATTAAGCGTCCAACGCTTAGTGCACTCGGCACTGCCTCGTGTCCAACCCGAGGTCTTTCATTATATTTTCAACACATATTCATCTGATTGTCCATCGGTATTAAGCGTCCAACGCTATATGCTCCAAGCATTTCCATTGGCGAATCAGATGCATACGGTCTTATTCAATCAGGCGTCCAACGCCAATGCACTCGCATTGCCTTGAGTCCAACCCAAGGTCTTTCATTATGTTTTCCACACATATGCACTCGGCATTCAAATATCATTACATGCATCCAATGCATTTTATCATTATTATTCATAAATAGGGATCGACATAGCAACAACACAATACATGCACTCGGCAATCACATGCACACGGTATTCTCAATAAAATCAACATGCATTATATGCACTCCAACATAAAATCCCAAACGGGAGTTAATCATAACCGACCCACATCTCATGCACTCGGCAACATAATGCCATCCACTCGAAATTATCGTTTACAACAAGCATCACATGCTATTTCATATAATATCCATTCGGGATTAACACTTGCAACAAGCAACACATGTTTTTCATATAAAACCCACTCGGCATCAACAGCCATAACATATCATACATTTACATAGAATCATAACCAGAACCAGCACAACATTCATACACCACATGCGTTTAATATTCACACTAGTTCACAGCACATGCATTCACTCGGCATCTCATTAAAAGCCAACATTTCCATGCATACACTCAACATTCACATGCTTAACAACATACATCTCATGGACGGGACCACCAAACCACTAGACAGATCATAAATATCACAACTATCCGGGCGTTGCATGTACTACAACACATCAATCAACATATTTCAAACATATCACAACATATTCAAGCAAAACCACCCGGAACCCGTCCATAAACCATACATTTGAGATGTAAATTAGCCCCCCTACCTGGAATGAAGATTCCAGCAGCTCCTTGAGCTTCCAGATCCGACCAACTGCTCCTTGGTCACTCGTTCTCAACAGAACGATGCAGCTCCCAGCCGTTCAGTACAGGAATCTCTTTTGGAGGAACATCGAGCCACTCGGACACTTGAACAGCTCTACCTCCATGATACTCCATGCTCTGTTTGCAGGACAGTGGAGAGTCCCATGCCTCCAAGGCACAACACAGCCCTCACACTCGGTCCAGTGGAGGATTCCCACACATGAACAGACCAGTCCTCACCTAACAGTGGAGGACCCTAAGCTTCCAAGCACCCATCGTTGCTTAGGCAAAACAGAGGAGGATCCTAGCCTCCAAGACACACAGCACCATGTTGTTCTCTCAACCACCACACAGATCTCTCTCTCACAACCACGCTGTTCCACTCGATTCTCTCACAGCCACGCTGTTCCCACTTCCACTCGAGGTTCTGCACAGTGTTCGGGTGGAAGGAGAAGAGGGACAGCAAGGAAGAGGAAGAAGTAGAAGCTTCAAGAAGCTCTCGAGAGAACAGAGGAGTGGTTCTCCTTGAACCCAAAGTGTAATGAGTAAAGAGTGGGTGGAAAATGAAAAGCCAAGGTCCTTATCCCTTCTCTGTCGTGACAGCCCACTCCCATCAGCCATCACATCTCCATCAGCTCCCATCCCATCAGCGTGGGAATCACGAGGGAGAGAGGGAGAGAGAGAATCGAAGCTCTCATAACACCAAGGGCACCAATGTCATTTCCTGGCATTATTATTATTATTATTTAATCAATATTCTTAATTATGTAATTAACCTTAATTGGTAATTAAATCAAAACCAGGATGTTACACTACTCCCCTCCTTTAAAGAATTTTGTCCTCGAAATTCCAACATAAACTTATCTCAACAAGCAACTCAGAATATTGCTGCCATAACTAATTACATGTCTCTGCTTCCCAAACATTCACCGACCGGTTCCCAATTCCACTCAGCATAGCTTTACCTCTCAAGCGGTTTACCGACCGCTCTACCATTCCAGTTGGCATAATCACTAAAGTCAGGTCCTACCTGCTCACAATTCCCCCCTCATAGAATCCAATATATTTGGGGGTTAAATTTTAAAATGTACAAGTTACCCCATTCAACTCTACCAATTCACCATAACCAAGGGCATCTCTAGTTCTTTGGCCACTCGGCCCTACACTTTCAACGCCAATCGGTGTACATCCATCGTCAGCTCCTCCAGTTCATAGGAGTTACTTAACACAATTAAGTACCCACACAGAGTATAAGCTCAAAATTATGTCACATGAAACACATTCTGGATGTTAATCAGCCAGTTGGGAAAAATCTAGTCAGTAAACAACATTACCGATTCCCACCAATATTCACTATTGTCTGATTTATCTTGGATTAAACCCTCGGATATTCAACATCCGACCATTAAAATTCCTCCTTCAAGCCATGATATATCTTGGCAATACTGAGACGGACATTCAATAGAGTTCCAATGTGCTTCACTTAGCACAGTTTGCCTGGATTCACCCTTTACAGGCATCACACTCGGTCCTAAAATCTCAGATTTCTAACCATTCCTTCGGCTAATTCCATGCCTACACCCTGAGAATGTCGCTCAGAATTCAAGCCTACTTCGAAATCAAACCTGAGTTCAAACTCAGCAACTCAAACATCGTCCTGAATACGATTTCAAATAAATCCTCCTCTCGGATATCTACTCCCCTCGGGAGCCATTCACTCGGAAACTTACCTATTCCAAGTCCCGCACAGTACCATTCCACTCGAAAGTGTCACACTCCGAGGCATTTCAGCCAAAAGTCACACGACTCGAAAGTATTTCACGCGGATTTCGCCTAACACAAATGTATCATTCAAACACAGTTCCTTAACTTAGTAATGACTCCCCCAAAACGATGTTTCACTCGGAACATCATAACTCCTCTCAGTAGTTCTTTCTCCCAGAAAGATTTCACTGGGAATTATCTCAATTTTCTCATACTCGGAATATACTAATCTTTCCCGAGCAAATTCTCGCCTTACAGATTACCTTGGCTCAAGGTCCTGGTTTCCTCATTAAACTCACAGTATCACTCGGTTAGCCTTATAAAACTTTCAATCTTTAGTGACAGACTTGATCACCCTTCTATTTCAATAACCAATCATTATTTTAATAGCCAATTCATACCCAATAACCTCTGATTCTCTCGGAGGTAAACACATCAAGGTTATAACAACCTTCTATCCTCATTTCGATACACAACCACTTACTATTCACTCAATACAACTCTCATTTTCACTCAGAACAGCCCGATAGACTCACCATCACCATAAGCAGTTACAGCCTCACCTACCCGACTTATGAATTACTGCATCCAACTTATAGGATGACGTCTCATTCCTATAGGGTTACAACAATTACATAGAGTCGCTGCAAACGTGTATGCTGCCACAATACCTATGGTATGAAGAGTCGTCTCGGAACAGCATACATTACACTCCTTTTACTCATACCTACCAAATTCACTCAACTAATACTAATTCATAAAAATTAATGGCAATTCACACACACATATAAGCACACACTTACATCAACATCATCATTGTGCACCACCTAGGGCACATCACACAAAACAATCATGAAATATCATTTACCATTACTATAAAACAGTATAATGGCAATAGGTTTCCGACCCCCACAAAAATCACATGAATTCGACACTGTATTCACATATACTCACTGGCCATAGATCAAATTAAGCCTAAATGATTCACCGAGCTCACTTAGGTATACCACTCGGATTACAATATGACTTTCATTCACATAGCAGGTTTCTACATCGGTAAAACCTTTTTACCCATCATAAGCCCAATCCACCAGTGGACGTGCAATCGGCACCACATGGGTTCTATCATTACCATACTTAATACCAAAGCGTACTCGGATTTTAATCTTACCAGTCACTATCAATCAGATGTCCCATTTATTATTTGCATTTCACCTTAGGACGATTCAAGCCTCAACAATTTATTACACAATCACTTTACTCGGCTCAACAATCCATAAGATCAATCAGATTATCCGACTCGGAAATTCCAGGGGTCACCTGGTACTCCTCGTGAGGCACTCCCACAACATTCAAATATCACCGAGTTGAAACCACCATAGGGTCTAGTTCCACAAGTTTGATAGCATACAATTATACTAAATCCGATCGGGATTTCCATACCTTATGGGTCACCACTAAATTAATTATTCACTCGGTTTTCAACCACAAGGCCGAGTCTAACCCAAATTCTCAAGTATCCAATCACATCAATTTCTCACCCAGTTTTCTAACCTCTCAGGTATCCATCTCAATAATATCCGATCATACATGATCATGCCAAATCAACTGGGTCACCACACCTAGTGGCCTAACACCAACCAATCATTCACTCGGTTTTCACACCAAAAACCGAGACACTACCCAATCAAACATGCATCAAATTTTACATTTAATCACCTATCACATACCCAGATTTCCAACTTAGGAAACTGCAACACATCACTTATACCATAAATCACATACATCATATATCATATGGGGTGCTCGTGCCAAGGATATAAAACTCATCCTTTATAAATGGCACAGCCGTTCAATTGAATCGGAAACACCACACTAGGGAATTCCTTCATTATCATTCACTTAATCAATTCAAATATGTGAGTTCTAATCCATTCAACAAGCATGCCTCGGCCATGAACCACTAGCATGGCCTACACAAGAGACCGAACCAACCAATACCGTTTCAATACACATGAAGGTCTCAGCATCTATCGGTCTATTCCCTCTTAGTCGTCCCAGGCTTAGAAATACCCCTAAGTATTTCGTGAACAATCGGGCCAGGGTAGTAATAACTCTTCTACCCCCAGATCAACATCACAACAGTAGTACCTTTCACTACTGTCCTCACACAAAACACATAGGCATATAATCACACAAATCATGCTTAAGCATGCATCAAATCCAATAGAATATCACTAGCAATGATGACGATAGGTCATATTGCACACAACCGCCCACACACAGTAGGCATACCTTGGCCATGGACCTTTTAAGTCCGCTCTGATACCAAAATGAAACAACCCGACTTAATTAAACCTAAAACCAAGACTAGGGAAAATTTTTCCAAAATTTAGAACGTTCAAACATTCATAATCAGCCCAGATTAAGAGTCGGGGGTAAATTAAAAACAGAATAAGGCAAGGGAAAGCAAAAGCCGATCAGAGTAAAAGAAAGACCGAGTCAGCCACACGTTGGTAAGACTCAGCATCGGTCAATCAGACCAGCGGAAGATGCAGCGCTTGAGCGAACCCTTTTCTCGCTAGAGCGATTCTTCATTCGCTACAGCGAATCCATTCACTCGGTAATATATCACTCGGATTCGGGACCACGTCCACTCGGGAACTGTCCCCATAGGGTCATGCTTTACTCGAAAAATTCATACTTAGCCAGATGCTTAGTTTACTCAAGAAGCCCACACTCATGCTTCATTCAGAAGCGTCATAATCTCCACTCGGGAAATGATTCCCTCGGTTATTCCACTCAAAATCCGTAAGCTTCCCTCACCCGGAATGTTTCCCCAGTCCATTACCACCCGGTATATTTCAACAACAATTCACTCGGAATACATTATCCATTCTGCACTCGGCATATTTTGATCTCCCTCACTCGGAGATCACTTAATCTCCATTCCTTGGAGGAATTCACCAAGTTAAGTCACTCAGACTTATTTAGAACTTATCCACTCGGAATATATAACATTCACTCAGAATATATATAGCCTCGTCCACTCGGAAGAGGACCCCTAGAATATACCTCAATCAATACCATCACAACAAATCTTCCCTCAGAAGAGGTTCACTCGGGATTTCCCATTCGGGAATATTCAAACCCTTCCCCACTCGGGGTTTACACATATTTTCACTCGGTAACATATGGACTAGCCTTCCCTCGGAAGTAGCCCACTCGAGTACATTTTACTCGGAACCATTATATGCCTTTATCACTCGGAAAAGGCCACACAACCAATAGCCTCACTCGGTAATGGCTCTCCCAGCAATATTCCACTCGGAATTCATTAACTTAGCATTATTCTCTCAACACCACATAATGAACAATTTCGGGTGATTTCATAACAATGTAAAATATATATATATATATACACAATGTATACTTGTTCACAATCCCGATAGACAACCTATATAATTAAATCCGTTTGGATTACAAGAGAGCCGGCCAAGGCTTTAACATATCTATTTACAATGTATACTATGTGTGCACTTCAACAATCTGAGTGCCCATCACTCGGACTTGAGGCCATCTCATCATTCCCAGTCCAACCTGCATATACTGAAAATATAGCCACAGTAGGGGTGAGCTTGTACATATTAAATGATAGTTATTGACTCGGATTTATCCTCAAATCCTCAACTATACAATAACATATCTCAATCAGTAATAACACAATCATTCAATATGGATATTCGCATAACATCTGATCGGAATTCATTCAACTCAATCAGGGCTATATAATTCCCTTAATTCACCCCAACATATATCATAATCATATTATCATCTTGCACTCGACAATAGCATCAACATACATATATTCCAATCGGGATTAATCAATTCGTACATGGCTATATAACTCAGATTATTCACCACAGCATGTATCACAACCACAACATCACATTGCACTCGGCAATAACATCAGTATACATGCATTCATCCAATCGGATTCCACTCAAGTCATTCAAGACTATATCAATCATGTTATTCCAAGTAACATTCCACATATTCATATAATTCACATTGAGCTCAATAACAATCATAAGTGTGCACACATTCATTTCACCCGGATCCGGTTATTTATTACCAATTTTTATTGTTGCAACATAGGCTCCAAGTCTTTTCTCAGCTCCAAGCTGATTCGGCTGTTTTACTAGTACCAAACCGTTTACCCTCACATGTAACACAGTCACTCCAAGCGACAACGGAAGTGTTACGGGTAGCCCCGAGTCCAACCCAGTAGGCTTGCCTTGAGTCCAACCCAAGGAATTTAAGCGTCCAACGCTTAGTGTTCTCGGCACTGCCTCGAGTCCAACCCGAGGTCTTTCATTATATTTTCAATACATATTCATCTGATTACCGATCGGTATTAAGCATCCAACGCTATATGCTCCAAGCATTTCTAGTGGCGAATCAGATGCATACGGTCTTATTCAATCAGGCGTCCAACGCCAATGCACTCGGCATTGCCTTGAGTCCAACCCAAGGTCTTTCATTATGTTTTCCACACATATGCACTCGATATTCAAATATCATTACATGCATCCAATGCATTTTATCATTATTATTCATAAACAGGGATCGACATAGCAACAACACAATACATGCACTCGGCAATCACATGCACACGGCATTCTCAATAAAATCAACATGCATTATATGCACTCCAACATAAAATCCCAAACGGGAATTAATCATAACCGACGCACATCTCATGCACTCGGCAACATAATGCCATCCACTCGAAATTATCATTTACAACAAGCATCACATGCTATTTCATATAATATCCATTCGGGATTAACACTTGCAACAAGCAACACATGTTTTTATATAAAACCCACTCGGCATCAACAGCCACAATATATCATACATTTAAATAGAATCATAACCAGAACCAGCACAACATTCACACACCACATGCGTTTAATATTCACACTAGTTCACAGCACATGCATTCACTCGGCATCTCATTAAAAGCCAACATTTCCATGCATACACTCAGTATTCACATGCTTAACAATACATATCTCATGGACGGGACCACCAAACCACTAGACAGATCATAAATATCACAACTACCCGGGCGTTGCATGTACTACAACACATCAATCAACATATTTCAAACATATCACAACATATTCAAGCAAAACCACCCGGAACCCGTCCATAAACCATACATTTGAGATGTAAATTAGCCCCCCTACCTGGAATGAAGATTCCAGCACCTCCTTGAGCTTCCAGATCCGACCAACTGCTCCTTGGTCACTCGTTCTCAACAGAACGATCCAGCTCCCAGCCGTTCAGCACAGGAATCTCTTTTGGAGGAACACCGAGCCACTCGGACACTTGAACAGCTCTGCCTCCATGACACTCCATGCTCTGTTTGCAGGACAGTGGAGAGTCTCATGCCTCCAAGGCACAACACAGCCCTCACACTCGGTCCAGTGGAGGATTCCCACGCATGAACAGACCAGTCCTCACCCAACAGTGGAGGACCCCAAGCTTCCAAGCACCCATCGTTGCTTAGGCAAAACAGAGGAGGATCCTAGCCTCCAAGACACACAGCACCATGCTGTTCTCTCAACCACCACACAGATCTCTCTCTCACAACCACGCTGTTCCACTCGGTTCTCTCACAGCCACGTTGTTCCCACTTCCACTCGAGGTTCTGCACAGTGTTTGGGTGGAAGGAGAAGAGGGACAGCAAGGAAGAGGAAGAAGTAGAAGCTTCAAGAAGCTCTCGAGAGAACGGATGAGTGGTTCTCCTTGAACCCAAAGTGTAATGAGTAAAGAGTGGGTGGAAAATGAAAAGCCAAGGTCTTTATCCCTTCTCTGCCGTGACAGGCCACTCCCATCAGCCATCATATCTTCATCAGCTCCCATCCCATCAGCGTGGGAATCACGAGGGAGAGAGGGAGAGAGAGAATCGAAGCTCTCATAACACCAAGGGCACCAATGTCATTTCCTGGCATTATTATTATTATTCAATCAATATTCTTAATTATGTAATTAACCTTAATTGGTAATTAAATCAAAACCAGGATGTTACAGGCTGGGCCAGGATTGTAACATGTCTTGAGCTTTGATTAGAGGAAGTTAGGGCATTAGTTAAGGTGACATCATAGGCTAGACGCCTAGGCTTGAAGTGTGTAACGTCCTACATGTGGCCATTAAGGGTTTCAAGAAGTTGATTCACATCAATGGTAGAGAACTTGATTGTGGATGTGGGCATAACTTTAATGGGTCCCATCGAGAGTGCCAATGAACTGTCTGGTATATGGACAGAGCAACCAATATCAATGTCACGGGTTGATCTCTCACACATATTACACAGATCTAATAGGGAACAAAGAGTATTCTAGTCAGTCCATCCAACCAACACACTAGTTTATCACGTTAAGGGATGAAAAAGGGTGTCTCCTACAAAAACACTCTAACCTTCAAGTCAGTGATCGAATCAATCAAGATCGAAACTCAAGCGAGGGTTGTGAATGTACCTTAATGAGGAGTAAATAAGTGTTACTTATTGATTTGGGTGGTGAAGACGTCCTATGTGGCGTGTGTTAATATGGAACATAGACGTAGACATTCCTGACATCCTCTGTAGGTTGGTCATCGGTGTGCCCCAATGAATCTGGCAGACTCTCCTTGACTTTGGTCCTTAAGGACTCCAATCAGGAGATCAAGATTATGTTGGTGTTCGGCCGGTATCACGAGCTGTTTTATAGGAGACGCCCATGTGTCATGGACACCATTCTGATGTCCATATCGTCAAGACCAGTACGAAACCTAGATAAAGAAACATAAACTTATATCATAATAGAAAAAATCTAAATAAAATTAAAACTAATTTTATTATAGAAATGAAAATGAGATTACCCTGTTCCATTCCCTCTTTCGCATTTATCTTACTCGATACTTTTTTATTAAAAAAATTTCTTATTTTTCTTGATTTTGTAACATTAACTTTTTGTATAAAACAATTTACTTTTTGAGAATTTAATCTGATTGTTGATTAAAGGTGCAGACATATGTTTTAATCACGATGATGACAGTAACATAGATAAATTGAGAAACTAATCAATTTTTATTTTTAAAATTATTTTTTATTCTTCTTCTCACATCATCTAATACGTTTTTTTCCCTTCTTTCAATTAATTTCCACTGCTCTCTTAATTAACTCGCTCACCACGTGGGTGTGAAAGAAATATATATCTTATATAAAATATTTTCTGGGTTGCAAGAAAAAATAAGTTATTTCATTGGAATGAAATGGTTCGGGAAAAGTCAAGACTCAAGAGTGTTGAATAGTGTAATGCGTAAATGGTTATATTACTAAAGAAGAGAGTTTATAAGTGATTAGAAAAGAAGGAAGTATCATCACGATTTGCGAGTAACTTTTATATGCCTTAAGTTGAAAGTGTGAAATTGAAAAGAAAAATAAAAAATAGATTTATATGCCTTAATGTGAAACTCTACTTGAAGGGAATTAAGTACATAGACTAATGTAGTTATGCAGTTTGTAGAATTGAACTTCAAATGAGCTAAGTGCTCAGAAAGTATAATTTTTATCTTTTAGTATATTATTTAGGTAGACAAATTCATGTTTTCAGTTTGACTTTGTGCGGATATATAATGGTCAACAACTTTTTTATAGGAATTTTCGCAATCTCCTTGAAGCTTCCAACACAGATTCCCTGTGACCAAAAGCACTAACTCTAATATATTCCTCGCCGCCAGGACCAAATCCTACACCAGGGATGGTGACTATGGCTGCTCTCTCAAGGATATGGTTGAACACATCCCATGAACTACATCCAGGAAAATGAACCCATGCATATGGGCTATTTTTTCCCCCGTGTACCTTCAGACCAAGTGATTCAAACGTGTCCACCAGTACTTTGGCATTTTCCATGTAGTATCCTATGCTTGTTTTTAGTGCCTGAAAAAAGCATAAATGTTATATGACCAAGTCCATTCTATAAAATTGAAGAAACATTTTGAAAGCATTATCACTACTATATCGGACCGATCAGTCAAATTGAGATCAGGAGTTTTCACCGGCCTGTTAAAAGAAATTAGCGTTTTGTTAAACCCGTTAAAAATTAAAAAAAATAAGAAAAAATCAGTTTTTACCTAGTTTAAACTGATCATTAAATTCATCTTTTCTATTTTACTTAGTTTGTTTTAGTATGTTTTAAACCTTTTAAACATGTTATAATAGAATGGATACTATTTTAAATATTCTTATTATGTGATGTTTACATTCTACTACACTTCTTATACTTTTTTATGAATATTATGTTATTTTGGTTTTATTAACTATTATTTAATAATAATAATAATAATAATAATAATAATAATAATAATAATAATAATTTATTACTGTCGGTTTAATTGTTGATTTGATAAGTAATCCTTTAACGGAACCCTTAAACTGGTCACCGGTTTTAAGGTTAGCCAAGTTCTAAAAACATTGTTTAAATTACATTATTGTAAAATATTTTCTAATCCTCAACCCGAGTTTATACGTTAAGTCTACTCGGACTTGTTAACCCATTTGTAAGGGTTCTTCAACCGATTGGGTCGAACAAGAAATCATAGGAAATCATGAGGGCCGAATGTTAAGTCCTTGTACATGAAATCGATTGATTGAGGGATCCTTACTAATTAGCTAACTGGTCCCGCTAGTGGACTGAGTGTATAAGTCGGGGAAAATCATCGTGACACTAGCAGATAGACAAATGAATTAACCTGAAATCCTTCTGGAGAAAGGCATGCAAGTCCACCAGCTTGAACAATATTAGATGCACCATTGAAGCAAGTGCAAACAATGCGATTATAATCTCTTATGATAGGATAACCATTAGCATACAACAGTTCTTCAGGTACAACTGTCCACCCAAGCCGGACACCAGTAAAACCAGCAAATTTGGAAAATGATGAAATTTCAATTGCCACCTGCACTCACATACACAGAAATTTTTTTAAAAAGTTGTATGAAATTATAATTAAATTTGTAATTTTATACATTTGTAACTTAACAAAAGTTAACTTCTATTTTTATTTCTAGAAAAATATATCACATATTAGTAAAAATTTAACAAATTAGTAATAGATAATTAGATATAGCTGGTAATTCAAGACTATCACCACCTCTTTGGCTCCAGGAATTTCAAAGATTGATCTTGGGCTTTCATCTGATATGTAAGCAGAATAAGCAGAGTCATAAATGATCATAGATCCATTTGCTTTTGCAAACTCTACAAGTTGCTTCAATTGCTGCCATGATGCAGCACTACCAGTCGGATTGTTTGGAGAACAAAAGAAAATCACATCAGTCTTTGGAGTAGTTGTCAAATCTGGAAAGAAATCATTCTCAGGTTCACATTTCATGTACACAATTTTTTTGTACATCCCTGTCTCTGCTTGTAACTTGCCAGCCCTACCAACAATGACACTGGAATCTATGTATGCCTGCCATGATTCATGACAACATTATTTAAGGATAATGTCCACCATATGTGGTGCTTCTTAACTTCTAATGTTCAATACTCAATTCATTCAGAAAAAAGAAATTAATGTCATGAGCTTTAACCAGAGTCATATTGCAAAGTGTCCTCTGTGGCATGATGGGTTTTGTGTATTTATAAAGCCAATTTAAACACCCATCAAAGGGAATTAATTTTTGGACTCAAGTTTGACACAATAACAATTGCTTCTTTAGATTTAGGTGTATATCCAAAGAGTCTCGACCATAAATTTAAAGAATACTATTTAAATTATGTAGTGATACATTTGAAATAATAAAAATTATTGAAAATGATGTCAACCGCTAAAGCATGGTTAAAGATCAGAGTTTGTTATAGACAAGATGAGATAATTTCATCATTGGCTCATGATGAGTGAGAAGCATTAATCATTTTTGGTGGATTCTTGAAGATGATAACATCCATTATTAAAGCTACTTCCGTTTTTA
Organism: Clitoria ternatea; assembly: GCA_037962975.1. Lineage (NCBI taxonomy): Eukaryota > Viridiplantae > Streptophyta > Magnoliopsida > Fabales > Fabaceae > Clitoria > Clitoria ternatea. The sequence goes on from CM075671.1 coordinate 57,275,192, forward strand.
ATAGCATACGTAAAAACTTATTATTTAAAATTACATATATAACATAATTTTTAACGTGTGACTCACTAAAAAAACCTTTATTAATTGCACAGTTTTGATGTATAAGTCAATCAAGTTCAAATCAAAGTCACTGTGAGAATCATCTAAGCATTAATTGGATATGTTTTGTGTGTGTATTACTTGCACAGTTTTGATGTACAAGTCAATCAAGTTCAAATCAGAATCACTGTGAGAATCATCTAAGCGTTAATTGGATATGTTTTATATGTGTGTGTGAGAAAGAATCATCTAAGCATTAATTAGATATGTTTTATGTGTGTGAGAGAGAATCATCTAAGCATTAATTGGATATATTTTGTGTGTATGTGTGTGTGTGTGAGTGTGTATGTTTTACTATATATAATTGCTCATTTTTAGAACAAATTTGAACATGGATGAAATACAACGTAAAAGTAATTACCGGAAAAGTTGGATCCTGGACAGCTACTGACAAACTAGCATCCAGAAGTATCTACCAATAAATATACCCGAAATTAATAATTGTATATATAATGAGTGCTAACAAAAATGGTTCTTGATTTTCCTTTCTTCATGTGGGGTATGCAAGGTCTTCATTTGCCAATAGAAGGTCAATGAATTAACAACCTCCCTTACCTGAACACGTGAAATATCACATTGTGCTCCATCAGATACAAAAACCTCATTTTCTTTCACTTGCATACCATGGTACAATGTTTCTGCTATTGCCCTCTTTAGCTCCTGAAAAGTCAATGAAACTTTGGAATGCTATTACAATCTCCCTTCATGCTGAGAAGCATCAAGGCATTTCCATGTCATTCATGTCTAGCATAGCGGTGATAATCAAACGATTTTGTTCATGTTAGAAAATAAGCAGTAGCACTTTACCCTGTTGCCTTGCTCAGCCCCATAACCCCTATAGCCTTGTTTTGTTGATAGAGCCAATGCTTGCTACAAAACATTACATACCCATGCAAGAATTACTTTTTCTATTATAATTCTTGTGAAAGTAATATCCAAAGGAACAAGTATAACCAATCAAAAGTTCAATAAAAAAACAGCACAGATTTAATACATACTTCATTATTATGTTAATCCATCCTCAATATCCAAAGGTTTGGATTGGTTGTACAAATAAATATTGTCCTCATGCAAGAGTTATTTTTTTAAATACCTCAAATTCACCATTTGCCCATCCCTCTTTCATCAAAAGAAGGGTGAAAAGGTAAATAATCATTATAATCTGACAAAACAGATTATTCAATCCACTTTAGACCAATGTTGGACTAATAAGTTAAGTTCAAAATTTAAAAATAATGGTGAAATTCAATAAAAGTTTAGCTTTTTTTTGCTTAACCTGCATGCATTGAGGTTCACTGACATGGATTAAAAAATGCGTATATAACTTATGCTTAAAATTTAAAGATAAAACAGTTTATTTCATTGTTATCAAAACCGAACCGGTCCGACCGGTTGAACCGTGAACCGGTTAAGTGACCGGTCAGGATTAATTCTTTAATACTACCGGTTCAACAACGGTTGGACCCGGGTTTTAGCACGGTTTTCTTGAATCGGTGTCTTCACCGGTTCAATAACCGGTCCGGTTTCTAAAAACATTGATTTATTTTATTGGATAGATTTAGGTTGATCTGATCAGACCAATCAACTTTAACGGCTTTATGTTTATTTTTTAGATTGAAGAAAATTTTAGTCCTTTTTATCAACAGGGACTAAACATACATGGATGTGAACATAGTTGACTCTATGCACACTGACAATAAAATAAGAATGCGAAGCTAAAACAAGAGAAGAAATGTTTTGAAAAGTAAATATATTGGTGAGGAGTCAAAATATAATGTTCAGGATCTTCATTACTCTCCCGAGACATGCAAGTTGATTCAGGCTTTGGCTTCATGGAATAGTTTGTAAATAGACTATATAAGAGAAGACATAATGCCTCAGTTTGGACTTGTTAAAAAGTAGAAAAATTGTCACTTGTGGTCCATAAAACATTTTCTATAGACAAGTCCAAAATTTGTTATTGATGATTACGTACATGTCTAACTCAAAAAAGCAACCTATTATCATAGAATCATGTTCTCATACCACTCTCTTTCCGTGTTCCTAACCGGAAATTATGTGGATCCAAAGAATAAATGTACTGACAATTTAGTGCATCTTTTACCTTAGCCATAGCTGAGGTAATGATGTTTGGTATTGGCTCTGTAGTGTCACCAATACCAAGTCTTATCAACCTTGCTTGAGGATTCCTCTGAGCATATTCAGCCTCTCGCATGAATATCTGGTATTAAGAAGATAATGAAAAATAAAATATTGAACCATAATGGTAGATAACACTCAAATAATCAACGGAACTTGAGATAAAGCTATATCAATTTCAAATCAAATCATTGACAATTGGTACATGTGTCTGGAAGAGCTTACCTAGGCTTATAAAAATTACTGATAACTTTTTCATAAGTAAATGTAATTTTTTATTGTATCAAATATATATTTTTGTCATTTTAAATTTTTAATCTAATGACTTGGTTATTTTGGCCTCCTCAAAATTTGCAGTGAAGTTCTGCCACTGAGAAACTCTTGTTAACTTATCTCAACAAACTCCATAGTAAGCTTGTGAATAAAGCTCTTATTTATATACAGTAAGCATTTAATTAAACAGTGTACCACAACTTATCTAAAAGATAGCTATAAGTTCCAAACGAGAGAATTTTCAAGCTATATCAAATCATTTTAAATGAAGCCAAATATAGTATGAGCCAGAAAAGTTGAGAACTCATTCACCTCAGGAAACAAATATCCACTCTGCAGTTTCTCCATGTTGACACTACGAGGGATTTTTGTGAGATGATCTATATGGTATATAGAATGTTAGTTTGAAGAATATGACATGAATAAAGAAAAGTCCAAATTAAATTTTCAGAGATGGCATGCCAAGACTTTTATAAGTCAAAAATGCAGATAGCATTGGAGAACCTTAAAACTGCTACATTCACTGCCTTAACTCACCAATTCTCCCTGCTCTGCCCGACTTGGAACTACAAATTAAGAAGTATATAATATGATAAGTAATGATGAACATAATTTAATTAAGCAATGCAAATGTTAGTGTAAAAGGTTGTAAGAAGCAAAAAAGGATTGGTATAAAGGTTCTAATGGTCTTGTTAATAAATTATATAAAAAAAACCTGTTGGGATCTGTACTAGGTTGAACTGAAATTGCACGGGGTATGCACATAAAAGATGAAAGCTGAGAAGGCATTTTATTCGAAAAAAGAATATTAAAATCTGCACTTCTCAAAGAAGGAGTAGGAAGTGATGAGACGTTGTGACACACTGGACTTTTTATACTCGTGGCGGGTCTGAGAAATATGAAATTACTGAATCCATCAACCACATCACTTATTTCTTTTAATTATATCAGACAAAAATTGTTCATTTATTAGTTTTTGAAAATTTATAACTGACATACCAAATTTATAGTTGATGTTACACTTTTGTGTTTTATTTTCTAAACAATGGTAAAGAGAAGGGAGAGAAATGAGCAAACAAGGATTTAAAGTATGCTCCCAATACAGTATAACTATACCAAATACCCATGCTGCGAATAGACATAGTTTTTCTTTAAAAACAAAAAGAGAGTCTAGATGAGTTAAGTTTCAATGACTTCTTGAGTCAAAGTTTTATGTTATATCAATCGAGTGAAAGGTATAAAAATCAATAATTATAAATAATACATTACCAAAAAAAATTATAAATAATAAGATGAAAAGATAGTTACAAATTAGATTTTTGCACTCATTCATTATAGGCTAAAGTAAAAAAAATTGCCATGGAATCTATGAACTTATTGTGTATAGAGACCATTGAACCAATAATAGTTTTTATTCTATATAAGTGAAATTTAATATATGACAAACTTCAATATATTTATAACATTATCATAATTATTTATTACTAAATGTCCTTAATAATATATTACTAAAAATAGATTATCAAATATATATTTAATAATATTTCTTAAGAATTTTTAATAATAGTTTATATTAATATATTTTATAATATTTACCCTTCAAAATAAAAAAATAATTTTATAATATAAATATTTTTAATAATATATAATTAAATATAGTTAATAATTTATTAAATATTAAAAATATATTAAAAATAATTATAATTTCAGTTAAATAAATTGAAAAAGGACTAAAACATTAATATAAATATCAACCGCAATGTGTTGAATACCATATAAAAATATCATAGTTTAAGAAAACTGATTTCTCAAAAATAATATTTTATTCATTCATCATAAAATGAAAAAAAGTTGGAATGTATAAAGTTGACTATTTTAAATTTGATTTTACAGATTTTCACCACTTTGGTCATCTGTCACAATTTAGTGTTTGTAGTGTATGAATGGAGGATAATATACTCCATAAAAATAAATTAAATACAATGAATCGAACCTTCATCTGTACAATATTGCCGCAAGCCACAACCAATATCATAAATGAACACTGCCTTTTCTAAAGCTAATCAACAGGTAACTAAGCATATTTATTGGTATAAAAGCCACAACTAATATCATTCTTGGCCAGCATTATACCCCATCACAGAGAACAATAAATTGCAAACCAAAGTAAGAAAAGATCTGTCAGCTAAACTTAGCAGCCTTCACCTTATCAAATTTTGCTTCTAGTTCATTGTGAATAGGAAAAAAGAAAAGATGTAGAGACATTAATTGGTACAATGAAATCGAGAGCTTAAAAGGATCCCATTTTACCGCCTACTATAATCCACATTCTCAAAAAGTATTTCAGCTTTTAACACACATCATATTCCAAATCAAAACTTTCATGTAGAATGTTATGCAACATAATTAAAGCACAATTTACGCTCTAATAATTTTCTTAGTACCTTATACATTTTACAATATATCTCATTAAGGATAATTTCATAAAATTAAGAAAAATATCAAATATTTTCAAAGGACTCAAACCACATATCATGAAACACATGATATTTGCAGTTTTTGCATCACTGTAAATTTTTTAGAACATACTAAAAATGAGGTTTTTTGGTAAACACTTTATTTTATTATGTCTATCTAAAATGTCGTATTTAAGCTAACCATGTATGTTTTCTTTTATTCTAATAATGAATGTTTTTTAAACTTTAGTAAAGGTATTGTTAAAACAAATCATAAAAAGAACTCCTTTAAAATTGTATATAAAAGACCAAGTCTTTGTTTACTTTTGGATAAATTTTTGCCCAGGTTTCTATGGACTTTGGTTTTATTTTTTACTCCATTTGTGTCTTTGTATGAGCTTTTGATTAATTCACATATATTATGATTTATTATAAAGAAAAACGCATATTATAAATTTTAATTAATTGACTTAGGTTAACACAATTGGTGTATTTTATGTATCAAAATTTGAATTTGAAGCCAGTTTTTTCACTTTCTGATACTTACCCTGTTTTTATTTACCATTATTTTAAAGGATAAAAAAATGATAAAATATATTTTACCATTAAAAACTTACCGTTATTTATCTCACTATTATAGAAAAAATACAAAACTCTTACGAAAATTAAAAAAGATGACCAACATGGGGTCTAGAAGGAGAGGGTTTGGTGTTGGAAAGGAATGCAGGTTCACTTTATTTAGTTGGGAAGAGGGAATGGGTTGTGTGGAGAAGGGAGATGAATACTTGGGGTGTGGTTGGGGACAATTCTAATAGATCTATCGTGTCCATATTATTTTAGAGTGATAAAATAGTGTAATGATAAAAGATTTGTGAATAAGAAAGAAGGTTGTAGATGATTTCTCTTTATTAATAAAATTATTAACTTAATTGTTAATTTTAGTCTATTAAAAAAAAGATGCGCATTTATTTTTCACTTGTGAAAAATCATATATATATATAATATATATATATATATATATATATATATATATATATATATATATATATCATATTTGGATGATGTTCTTGAATTAGTTTAGAGTTCAAGGGGTGATGCATTTAGAAGACACGGGGCATTTGTTACAATATGGTGGACGCTTTCAAGGAAACAGTGACAAATAGACCGTCGGAAGAAATTTTGGTTTGCTGCAGTTCGGGACAATTGGATGAATAGAAATTATTTGATTTTCAACGGGAATAATTTCAATTATCAAAATATTTTTGAATTCACAAAGGTGCCCTCTTGGAGTTTTGGATTTTTGCTACTGACCGATGGCTTGTGCCTTTTTCTATTAAGAATTTTATCAATTAAATTGAGATTGAGTCAATAAAAAATTATTAATTTAACATAAATTTAATTATATTAATTAATATAAATAGCAAAAAAAATTAATATTATAATTTTATTTTTATAATTAATTACTAAACGGATAATTTTATATACTCATTATTCAATTGGTGGGATCAAATCTCCAGTCTCGTGCATGTCTTCATAATTAGAGTTCAAAGTTTTATTGGTGCAGGAGGTAGAATGCTTGGTTGGGTTTTTTATGATGGGATATGTGATGTTTGCAGGATTTTCTGTTGGGTGTTACGTGAGGTGTTTTTTGGCTTCCTGTCGCGCTTCATCTTTGGCGCATATATGGCAATAACAATTTTGGATATATTAGTTGACTGGGCCGACCTGTACTTGGATTCCTTTTTTAATAACATTTCTTGGTTGCAGTAAAATAATTAAATAGGATGAAATTAAAGATAAAAATATTTATTCTGTAAATATATATTCCACGAATATAATATAATAGTATATGATTATGTTATATTTTTTAAACATGTTAAGTAATCTAGTGATGAAATTTATATTTTATCTCTCACCTTAAAAATACTACTTAAAAACACTATTTGTTTAGTTGAAAACATCACTCATACCTATAATTTGCTTAATATGATATTTCAGTTATTAATTTAATTTTTAACTAATTAAAATAATTCAATAAATAGACATTAAATGGATTGAAATTAAAAAATGTAAAAAATATATTGTTTTTCAATAAAAATTATTATTTTTAGTTACTTAAATTTCACCCATTAGAATTGGGTTAACGAAATTCAACAATTTTTTTCTTTTTTAATTTATTTTTATCCTTTATCAAATCAATAAAAGGGAAAGAGAATAGGGATAAGTGATCAAAAGTAAAGGGCAAATTTCCATAACCATCAACTTTATGTGGGGGAGTCCAACTTCTATGCCTGGGGATTCCGTGCTTTTACCCTACCTTTTTTCCATATAGCGATTTTTTACCCTTGGTTATTTTTTAATCAGTGTAAAAATATTTTTTAATATTATTTTTATGTAATATGTCTAAAATATATTTATATCGGTTAAAAAAATTGATGTAAAAAATATATTAGAGGTGAACTTATTTTACATTGGCTATTTATATAATTGGTATAAAAAAATATACTAGTTACAAAAATAAACGGGGTTAAAACATAATTGTATAGGAAAAAGATAATTTATATATTGAAATATATGTATATTTAATTGTATAGAAAATACTTATATTTAAAATTTTAAAAAAAATCTTTTAAAAATTATTTATATTAGAAATTGGAAGATATAAAATATAATTCACATTAATCAACAAAACAAGAAGTTTTATCCAGACAATTTATATGATAAATGCTGGCATTTAGGTCTGATATTGATTTGTTGAGACGGAATTTCAAAATTTCAATGTTAACGCGAGAAAAATACTTACATAAATTATTATAAAAATAGTACGTAAATTTTGTATTTGCACACGTAGCTTCAATTAATGCTGAGGCCCACCATTCATCCGGATATTTACATTTTTTTTTCTTAATGCTCTTTACATTTTATTGATGATTCAGTAGCAAAATAGGATAATTGGTCGATGCAACATTTTAATTTAAATTTATTGATTAAACTATTAATAATTTATAATTAATTGGAATTATTGATTGAAACTAGAAAGGAGTAAATTAATTATAGAATTAATTTAGTTAAGTTTAATATAACTTAAAATTATCAAATTAATTTTAGAGATTAATTAAATGGGTAAATGACCAAAATATTAACTAGTAAACTCTTTCCCCCTCTCATCTTAACATAAAAGAAAAGAGGCAAATTTCACTCTTCCTTCTCCTTCCACTTGTGACCATCATCCACTACCATCCATCATTTCTTCTTCCTCCCCCTCCTTCATTCCCAGGCTAGGCAAAAACTATTGAGAAATTCTTGGATACCCTCTCTAAATTGAGGGTTTCAATACCCCTAGCTATGTGTCATGCCACATGTAAAAATTATACGTGATTTAAATAATTAGAATTAATGCCTTTATCCACGTGTCATGCCACATGTCGAAATCATATGTGATTTAAGCATAGGATGGATGGACATGATTGAGTCTAGTAATCGATCATTCATAAATAGTCAACGCATTAAAACATTTTATATGCTAAAATTTGAATATAACAAGGCTTGATCCTGCAACACATTGGAGAGAAAATAAGAACCTTACTACTAAACTATCTAACATATTTAAAAAATATGTTACAAGTATATATAGTTATATTATATCTGTAGAATGTATATCTGTTAATAAAATCTATCTATGAAATAAACATTTTTATCTTTTTTCATTTTGTATAAAAAGTAAACTTAATATGGTTATATTATATCTCTTAAATGTAACCTAGTGGTGAGGCTTTTCTTCCATCTCCTACTAAAATCAAACACTTTAAATGTTATCTTAGAATCTAAACAAAAATGATGATTTTAAAAAATATGTGGCATAGACAGAGTTGACATGTGGCTAGAGACTAATACATGTGACATAAATTTAGTTGACACGTGGCTAGAGGCATCCATTCCAGTTGCTTCACACACGTGACTATAGGCATTTATTCCTAAAACAAATAATGATATATGCCTTTAATTTGCTAAGGCTCATCTTCCATCTCTTATATATACGTTAGGGGATCAAACCTTGTTACACTTAAATTTTGAAATATAAATATTTTAAAATGTTAACTATTTATAAGTGACTAGTTTGACCGGTTGCTAAGCTTATTAATTGAGGGCTCTAATGCTCCTAGCCCCCTAGTCATGTTGTCACGACCGGGATCGCGGCAGGACGGCCGACCCTCGAAAATGAAACGAGTTTCGAAATCCTTTCGAAAAGAAAACAGGGAGTCGTCACCAATATTTTTAAGGATAAAACACCGGGAAAACCTTTCGTTAAAGCGCTGGTTATAAAAGTGAAATTCTAAGTTCGGGAGTCGAATTACAGGTGAGTAAGGTATTAGCACCTCATAATTGTCCGTCATAAAACGGTTACCTCAAGTTGATAGCGCGCACTTCAAAATAGCCTAGAAATTATTTTTTTAAAACTTCTTTAGAAAAGGAAGAGGCAAAACAGACGAGGAAGTTTTGAAATAAGACTAACAAAATAAGACTAACAGGACGTCTCTGTGTTTGAATGTGGTAACAGGTACAAGGATTTTGATAATGACAAAACACTCTTGAAGAAAGTCTTGCAAAAACAAGGAAGACATAAAACAATGCGAAGCTAATCGATTAGGAAGCCCAGTCTAATCGATTAGAGTGATTCTGTCTTTGGAACAATTGCAACAGGGCATAAGCTAATCAATTACAGCAATTGAAATAATCGATTACAGAGCTACTGGAATCAAGCTAATCGATTACATGAATGGCTCAATCGATTACCAAAACCAAAAATGGATTTGAAAGCATCAAGTATAACAGCTAATCGATTAAGAGAATTCTGACAATTGATTAGAAGCCTACTGGAATCAAGCTAATCGATTACTATGACTATATAATCGATTACGAAGCTACGAAGCCAAATTAAATGCATCAGGCATCTCTGCTAATCGACTACAAGGCAAAAGGAAATCGATTATCAAGCTTCTGACTTGAAGATAATCGATTAGGCAAGTGAAGCTAATCGATTACATAGCGAACAAAGATGGAAAATTCGAAGTGTAATCGATTACACCTTAAGGGATAATCGATTACGATAGTGGGAAAACACATATTAGTGGGAAACCAGCACATTTCTCCATTACTTCTTCAGATCTCCACTATGTGCAACGACTAGGAAGAAGAAAGGCACTCCTCAAGCTTTCAAATGGCTCTATAAATTGAAGAGGAACTCAAGCACAAAAGACACACCAAGAAGCTACAATTCCTTTGCTCACTCTTGTGCTTTGTAAGCTCTATTCTTGTATATCTTGAGATTTCATTTGTATATCCTCTCTTCTTGAGAGATTAGAAATTGTGTGAGCTATCATTTGCTTATCCACTCTATTAAGAGAGTCATTTCCTTGTAAACACTTCAACAAACACAAAATATTTTCACTCTAGGTTGAGTGGTCACAAAGGTTGGGGTTCAACCTTTGGGTATTGAGAGTTTGAGAGATTGGGTGGGTTGCCCTTGTGCTAGTGAGGATTGAGTTCTTAAGTGTGGGACACTAGGAAGCTGCAATTGCTCATAGCTTGTATCTCTAAACTTCAATAGTGGAAATCCTCTAAGTGGGTTGCTTAGAGGCGAGACGTACACCGGTGTTGGTGGAACTCGTTATATCGGTTTGCAAGCTCCTCTTCCTTACTCTTTTACTTTTAATTGGTTAATTGGTGTTGATTGATTGTGAATTGCATACTTAAGCTTGTCAAATTTGTTATATTTCAAATACTGCCCACCAAGTGTTTGTTAAATTGCTTCAGCAATATTTATCCTTGTGGTGCATTCCATACTATCTTTAACTTGATTTCACTTGCATATTCTTATAAACTTGGATATAAAAATCAAGTTCAAAGGCATTCCAATCAAAAGTTTTAAAACTCAATTCACCCCCCCTCTTGAGTATTGAGGCCACTTGAACAACAAGTGGTATCAGAGCTTGACTCTTGTTAAATAAAGCTTAACAACTTCAAGAGACTAGATGACCTCAAGTTCTCATAACATTTTTCCTGAGGGTGGTGCTATAAACAGACCTCCCGCTTTCAATGGGGAAGGCTATGCATTTTGGAAAGAAAGAATGAAAATCTTCATTCAATCCATTGATTTGAGAATTTGGAATGCCATTGAAAATGGTCCTTATATACCAATGCATACTGTTGATAGTAAGAATGTGGAAAAGCCTATAGATGAATGGACCAGTGATGAAGAAAAGAAAGTACAATATGGCTATAAGGCAAAGAATCTAATCACTATGGCATTAGGTCAAAGATGAATTCTTTAGAATAATGACTTGTCAAACCGCTAAGGAAATGTGGGATACTCTACAAGTAACTCACGAAGGTACTAACGATGTGAAGGACTCCAAGATTAGTACCTTGACAAGTCAATATGAAAGCTTTAGAATAAACTCAGGAGAAACCATTGTAGATATGCAGAAAAGATTTACTCTTATTATTAATCATCTCATTACTCTTGGAAAAGTTTACACTAACAAAGAACTTGTGCATAAAGTTTTAAAAAGTCTTAGCAGGGAATGGCAACCATTTGTCACAGCCATAAAACAATCTCCAAGCATCAATGAGATGTCTCTTGCAACACTCTTTGGAAAATTACAAGAGCAAGAGCAAGAACTAAAAGCATTGAAGCTAGCGGAGGAAGAAGAAAAATCTTCCAAAAAGAAAGGCTTAGCACTCAAAGCCACCTCTATACATGGAGAAGAATCATGCAGTGACATGGATGAAGAAGAGGAATTTGGGCTGTTTGTAAAACGATTCGGAAGATTCATGAAGAACAAAAGATTCCAAAAGAACTTCAAGCCCCAAGGTAAGAAGCCAACTTCAAATGAAATTTCTTCTTCACCTAGTTGTTTCGAATGTGGCAAGGAAGGGCACTTCAAGGCCGATTGCCCAAATCTTAAAAAGAAGGGCAAGGATAAACGAGGAAGAAGAAGAGCTTACATCGCTTGGGATGAGAACGATGTAAGTAGCTCCGACGATTCGGAAAATGAGGAAGCAAATCTTTGCTTAATGGCCAATCACCAAGAAGAAGATAATGAGGTAAACCTTCTTGACTTAGATAAGAATGAACTACTAGATGCTTTTGAGGAGTTATATGATAAATTTATAAAAGTGTCTAATAGGCTTAAGTCATCTAGGAAAACTAGTGACACCCTTGAAATGCATCTTATGGAGGTATGTAAAGAAAATGAAAGCTTAAAAGAAGAATTAGAGAATGTTCAAGCATGTTCTAAGGATAAACCATGTGACTTTGTAAAAAGATGCGTGATGTTAGAAACAAAGGTTGTAGATCTAAATAAGACATTAGAAAAGTTCACTAATGGACGAGACAATTTGAATATCTTGCTTGGACAACAAAGATGCATGTTTAATAAAACCGGGCTAGGATATATTCAAGAAAATAGCAATCACAAAAGGGAAAAACACTATAAAAATTTCTTTGTACCACTAAGCAAATCATCTTCACCTTTTATGAAATGTCATCATTGCGGTTTTAAAGGTCATAACTCTTCAAATTGCAATGTTAGAAAATTAGGGCCAAAGGTTATGAAAAAGGTGTGGGTTCCCAAAGGAATATTACCACAAGCTAACCTAAAAGGACCCAACATAAAATGGGTACCTAGTTCTCTAAACTAATCTTGTTTTGTAGGTATGCTTCAAGGCAAGCAACACCCATTGGTACTTGGATAGTGGGTGTTCAAAGCATATGACGGGAGACATAAGCAAGTTTACATCATTCACTCCCAAGAGAAAAGGAAGTGTCACCTACGGAGACAACACCAAAGGAAGAATCCTAGGCATCAGAAATATTGGTAAGAATTCTTCCACATCAATAAGTGACGTGTTGTATGTTGAAGGCCTCAAACATAATCTACTTAGCATAAGTCAATTATGTGACAAAGGATATAGAGTTTTATTTGAATCCAATTGTTGTATAATTGAGAATAAGCTAAACAAAGAGGTCAAATTTGTTAGAAAAAGGATTGATAACATTTACATGATTGATGTGGATAGTTTGTCTACAAATGATGAACAATGCTTCATTTCAAAAGAGGATGAAACTTGGCTATGGCATAGGAGAATTGCTCATATACATGTAGACCATTTGAACAAACTTGTTTCCAAAGAATTAGTAATTGGATTACCAAAGCTTAAGTTTGAAAATAGGTTTTGTGATGCATGTCAAAAGGGAAAACAAGTAAAGGCATCTTTTCAATCCAAAAATATTGTTTCCACACAAAGGCCTTTACAACTTTTGCACATGGACTTATTTAGACCATCCAAAATCAAAAGCTTTGGAGGTAATTACTGTGGTCTAGTTATTGTAGATGACTATTCTAGATATACATGGACACTGTTTCTTGCTCATAAAAATGAAGCATATCATGCATTCAAGAAACTTGCAAAGATTATCCAAAATGAGCAAAATTCTAAAATTACATCCATTAGAACCGATCATGGGGGAGAATTTGAAAATCAATTTTTTGAAAAGTTTTGCGAAAAACATGGTATTAATCACAATTTTTCAGCTCCTAGAACTCCACAACAAAACGGAGTAGTTGAAAGGAAAAATAGATCCTTGGTGGAGCTTGCAAGAACCATGTTAAATGAAAATCATATTGCAAAACACTTTTGGGCCGATGCGGTAAACACCGCTTGTTATGTAATGAATAGATGTTTAATAAGGCCTATTCTAAAGAAAACCCCCTATGAACTTTACAAGGGTAGAAAACCCAACATTTCACACTTTCATATTTTTGGATGTAAATGTTTTATGCTCAATAATGGAAAGGATAATCTAGGAAAGTTTGATGCCAAATCTGATGAGGCAATCTTCCTAGGGTACTCTCAATCTAGTAAATCTTATCGAATCTTCAACAAACAAACAAACACCATTAAAGAGTCTATTCATGTTAAATTTGATGAAAATAGCCATAACCCTCCGAGAAAGGAAGATGTTGATGATCTTGTAGGTACTCTTCAAGAATTGACCTTAGATGACAAGGAAGGAGAAATCAAAGACACAAATGAAGCCAAACATGAGGAACCACAACAATGGATCACTTTGAAGGATCATCCTCTAGACAAAGTCATAGGTGAAATGACTCAAGGTGTAAGTACTAGAAATGCTATTAGAAATACTTGTAATCACCTAGTATTTGTATCACAAATAGAACCCAAGAACATAAATGAGGCTATTATTGATGAACATTGGATGTTAGCCATGCAAGAAGAGCTAAATCAATTTGAAAGAAATGAAGTTTGGGAGCTCGTGCCAAGACCCAATGATCACCAAATAATAGGAACCAAATGGGTTTTTAGGAATAAACTGGATGAAAATGGTATAATTACTAGAAACAAAGCTAGGCTAGTAGCTAAAGGCTATAATCAAGAAGAAGGCATTGATTATGAAGAGACGTATGCACCCGTAGCTAGATTAGAAGCAATTAGACTACTATTAGCCTTCGCATGCTGTAGGGACTTCAAATTGTACCAAATGGATGTTAAAAGTGCTTTCTTGAATGGATACATTCAAGAGGAAGTATATGTTGATCAACCTCCAGGTTTTGAAAACCATCAATTTCCAAATCATGTTTTCAAATTAAAGAAAGCTTTGTATGGTTTGAAACAAGCTCCAAGAGCTTGGTACGAAAGGTTGAGCAAATTTCTTTTAGAAAATCATTTTGAAAGAGGGAAGGTTGATACAACTTTATTCATAAAGCACAAAAAGAATAACATACTATTGGTACAAGTTTATGTTGATGATATAATATTTGGTGCCACTAATGATTCAATGTGCAAGGAGTTTGCTAAGCTAATGCAGGAAGAATTTGAAATGTCCATGATGGGGGAACTCACTTTCTTCCTCGGACTACAAATCAAGCAAACCAATGAAGGCACATTCATAAATCAATCTAAGTACTGCAAAGAACTACTCAGAAAATTCAATATGGATAAAGCAAATGATATAGCTACACCCATGGGCACTTCATGCTATTTGGACAAGGATGAGAAAGGTAAGGATGTTGAACTCACAAAATACAGAGGTATGATAGGATCCTTACTTTACTTAACCGCTAGTAGACCGGATATCATGTTTGCTGTGTGTATGTGTGCTAGATACCAGGCTTGTCCTAAGGAATCACATCTCACTGCAGTAAAAAGGATAATGAAATATTTAGTTAGGACTCAAAATGTTGGTTTATGGTACCCCAAAGGGGCTGAATGTATTTTAGTTGGTTACTCTGATTCAGACTTTGCAGGATGTAAACTTGACAGAAAAAGTACTAGCGGAACATGTCACTTGCTTGGTAGTTCTCTTGTTTCTTGGCATAGCAAGAAACAAGTAAGTGTTGCGCTATCAACAGCTGAGGCAGAATATGTTGCAGCTGGTAGTTGTTGTGCTCAAATCCTTTGGATGAGACAACAACTTCTAGATTTTGGAGTTGTATTGAACCATGTGCCTCTTAAGTGTGATAATACTAGTGCTATCAATATCTCAAAAAATCCTGTAATGCATTCTAGGACTAAACATATTGAGATTAGGCATCATTTCATTAGAGACCATGTATTAAAAGGAGACTGTGTAATTGAGCATGTTGAAACTTCTAGGCAACTAGCAGATATTTTCACCAAACCTTTAGCTAGGGAGCAATTCATCCACATTAGAAGAGAATTAGGAATTCTTGACATGACCAATTGTGTTTGAATGATGAAGTATTTTGATAAAAGCACTGTTGCATAGCATGCTTGTATGAATTTGGTATTATCTGTGGCATGATTCTTTAAGACTGCAAACTTCCTTTGAGAAAAATGCATAAAAGTGAATTTTTGACCCATCTAATCGATTACTCAGCTCCTCATAATCGATTAACACGTTTCTGTTTTGTTGATAATCGATTACCCTTTGATATCTAATCGATTACAATGTTTCTGTTTTAATCTAATCGATTACTTTCTAATCCATAATCGATTACACAGCCTCTGTTTCAGGTATAAAACGTTTTATCTTCTCACTAATCGATTACCATACTATTTCAATCGATTAGGACGATTCTGTTTCTTCACTAATCGATTATTCCATTTCAATAATCGATTACACACTGCTTGAAACCCTTCAAATTCCCCAGAAACAGTGAGCTAATCGATTACCCATGTCTCGTAATCGATTAGCATCGGTACTGCAGAGTCAAAACGCATGTTTCTGAGGTCTGCTCGAATTCTTCACTCCCTTAACTCACCTCACTCTCTTCTAGACCTAATTTTTCCCTATAAATACCTTTCTCTTCACCCTCTCAACTCACACTACCTCTTTCCTCTTTCTCATTCTCAAAAGTTCCCAAGAACTCTTCTCCTCTCCTCATCTTTTTCTACATTCCTTGTCAATGGCTTCCTCCCGCACAGTTAAACGAGCAAGGTCCTCCATGGCTCAGGCCAACAACCCCCTTGACTTCTCAAGGTTCTTTTCCTCCCCTAGAGACCTCCAACACTTTGTTAAAAATTTTTCTGAGAAAGAAATCATGACTCCCCACTTCACCATTGCGGAAACCTTTGATAACCATAGCCTCACCTTCACCCAATGCCTCCACCACTACAACCTTTTTCCCTTCCTCACCCTCAAGGAAGAAGAATATTATCCTGAACTCATCAGGGTGTTCTACTGCAATCTCAAATTGGTGAATGAGATGGTCGAATCCAAAGTGAAAAACGTGACCATCAAGCTCACCAACGCCCAATTTGCAGAAATCTCTATGCTGCTGCTCAACAATGCAAATTTTGATAGAGGAGAACCAGAAGATGAATGGGGCTTCAATGCTCTCACTGCTCGTCAATCCTTGTGGAAAGCTGATCTTCCCAGGAGCAACCACAAGCTGGTAGGACATCTGACCATGAACAATCGTCTTCTCCACTTTTTCTTGGTCAAAATGATAGTTCCTCATGGTGGGAACTATGCCTTGGTGGAAGAGGATGATGTCCTCTTGATGTGGGCGATGCTGAACCACAAGGAAATTAACTGGGTTCAATTGGTCAAGTTTCACATGCGCCACGCAAAAGACCAACAAAAACTTCCATATGGTATTCTCCTTACCAAAATTTTCAAATATTGTGGAGTAGACTTGGCTGGAGAATTATCAGAAAAAGTGCCTCCAAGAGCTTGCATTGGCACCCATCACCTTACTAAGATGGGTCTTGTTTTTCTACATGGAGCATGGTACTCACGAATGGAAGGCATTCATGCCAACATTCCCTTTGAAGCTCCTGCTGATGATGAGCCCGTTCCTCCTCCTCCTCCTGCACCTCAAGCCTCTTTATCCGCTCCTGCTGACCCCTTTGCATCACTTTATGCTCATCTTGACCGCCGCTTCGATCGCCTCGAAAACTCCCTTCAAGAGTTCTCAATGACCGAGCAGCAACACTTTGAGATGATGCAACAGCGCTATGAAGAACTCTCCCACCAAATCTCCAAGCTTCGATTTTTTAATCCTGATAACTAGATTTTGTGGCTGTGCTTTCTGTTTTTCTGCTTCAGTTCTTCATTTCATTAACGTTTTTATTTTCTTCATGTAATTTCCTTCCGTTATCATTAAATAAACATTTGTCTTTCCTTATATGCTATACTTGTTTTATTATTTTTGATGATTCCAAAGGGGGAGAAGAATTATTTGTTCATATCTTGTTCATCTGAAATAAGCTGCTAAAACAAAATTGCCAAATGATTAACAATTTGTAAAGAGGTTAATAAATTCCAAAAGATAGGGGGAGACTTAGGAGTTTTAGTTGTTTCAAAGCTGTAAGGGATAACCTTTTAAAGAGATAAAGCTGTAGAGGATAACCTTTAAGAGATAAGAGATTTACTTGTACAAGTGATAATTTGTTTTTAGAGATAAGGAAAAATTCAAATGTTTTTGTAGATAAAATTAGATAAAGACTGATTGTTTACACTAACAACCCTCAAGAGATGAACATGGTTGTCATCATCAAAAAGGGGGAGAATGTGTTTGAATGTGGTAACAGGTACAAGGATTTTGATAATGACAAAACACTCTTGAAGAAAGTCTTACAAAAACAAGGAAGACATAAAACAATGCGAGGCTAATCGATTAGGAAGCCCAGTCTAATCGATTAGAGTGATTCTGTCTTTGGAACAATTGCAACAGGGCATAAGCTAATCAATTACAGCAATTGAAATAATCGATTACAGAGCTACTGGAATCAAGCTAATCGATTACATGAATGGCTCAATCGATTACCAAAACTAAAAATGGATTTGAAAGCATCAAGTATAACAGCTAATCGATTAAGAGAATTCTGACAATTGATTAGAAGCCTACTGGAATCAAGCTAATCGATTACTATGACTATATAATCGATTACGAAGCTACGAAGCCAAATTAAATGCATCAGGCATCTCTGCTAATCGACTACAAGGCAAAAGGAAATCGATTATCAAGCTTTTGACTTGAAGATAATCGATTAGGCAAGTGAAGCTAATCGATTACATAGCGAACAGAGATGGAAAATTCGAAGTGTAATCGATTACACCTTAAGGGATAATCGATTACGATAGTGGGAAAACACATATTAGTGGGAAACCAGCACATTTCTCCATTACTTCTTCAGATCTCCACTATGTGCAACGACTAGGAAGAAGAAAGGCACTCCTCAAGCTTTCAAATGGCTCTATAAATTGAAGAGGAACTCAAGCACAAAAGACACACCAAGAAGCTACAATTCCTTTGCTCACTCTTGTGCTTTGTAAGCTCTATTCTTGTATATCTTGAGATTTCATTTGTATATCCTCTCTTCTTGAGAGATTAGAAATTGTGTGAGCTATCATTTGCTTATCCACTCTATTAAGAGAGTCATTTCCTTGTAAACACTTCAACAAACACAAAATATTTTCACTCTAGGTTGAGTGGTCACAAAGGTTGGGGTTCAACCTTTGGGTATTGAGAGTTTGAGAGATTGGGTGGGTTGCCCTTGTGCTAGTGAGGATTGAGTTCTTGAGTGTGGGACACTAGGAAGCTGCAATTGCTTATAGCTTGTATCTCTAAACTTCAATAGTGGAAATCCTCTAAGTGGGTTGCTTAGAGGCGAGACGTACACCGGTGTTGGTGGAACTCGTTATATCGGTTTGCAAGCTCCTCTTCCTTACTCTTTTACTTTTAATTGGTTAATTGGTGTTGATTGATTGTGAATTGCATACTTAAGCTTGTCAAATTTGTTATATTTCAAATACTGCCCACCAAGTGTTTGTTAAATTGCTTCAGCAATATTTATCCTTGTGGTGCATTCCATACTATCTTTAACTTGATTTCACTTGCATATTCTTATAAACTTGGATATAAAAATCAAGTTCAAAGGCATTCCAATCAAAAGTTTTAAAACTCAATTCACCCCCCCTCTTGAGTATTGAGGCAACTTGAACAACAGTCTCGTCCAAATTAATCTTAAATCGAACAACTTGACCAAATAGTGACAGTAAGGATTAACAGGACGCCCCGTCCAAATTAACCTTAAATTGTAACACAAATTAGATATTAACATAGAATTAAATAAGACAAGATGAAATAAGTTGATTAATTAAAACAAGTGATTAACAGGACATTTCGTCCAAATTGACCTCGTTTTGTAAGAAATATTATTTTAAATAAAAATACTGAAAACACGAGATTAACAAGACGTCTCGTCTAAATTAACCTCATTTTGAAACAAATTACTATTTTAAATAAAATATTAAAACGTAAGATTAACAAGACGTCGTGTCTAAATTAACCTCATTTTAGACAAATTACTGTTTTAAATAAAATACTAAAAACATGAGATTAACAAGACGTCGCGTCTAAATTAACCTCATTTTAAACAAATTACTATTTTTAGATAAAGTACTAAAAACATGAGATTAACAAGACGTCGTGTCTAAATTAACCTCATTTTAAAAAAATTACTATTTTTAGATAAAGTACTAAAAATATGAGATTAACAAGACGTCACGTCTAAATTAACCTCATTTTAAACAAATTACTATTTTAGATAAAGTACTAAAAACATGAGATTAATAAGACGTTGCGTCTAAATTAACCTTATTTTAAACAAATTACTATTTTAAATAAAATATTAAATAGACAAAATTGATTAAGATAATAACAAAGACATAGAAATTAAACAAAAGAAAGTGGGCCCGACAGGAATTGATTCCCGCTCCTACGTATTCTCAAGTGTGTTGAGAAATCAGGGTTACGTAGTTCTTTGAGAATTAATTTTAAAATGACACTAAAATATATTTAAAACTATTTTTAATTAATTTAATTTTTTATAATGAAAGAGATTTCATGAGAAAGGAAAAATACAAGGCGAAGTACTTCATACGTGTATAAACCTTCGAAATCTTATAACAGCGATGTAGACAAAAGTAATTTTGCACGACATTGCCCATAAGATTTTGAAATAATTATTTTAATATTTTTTAGATTTAACTTAAATTTGTTTGTTTTTATTCTTAAAGGATATTTAGATTTTTAATATTTTCATTTTTTAGATTTATCACAAGGAGACATCTAACTTTTGATATTTTTGTTTTTTCTAACATAAGTAGAAACTACTTGTTATTTACTTCAAGTTTTTTTTAGGAATAACATAAAAAGAGAACTAATAACAAGTCTGGGATATATAAGTGGAGAGAAAAAGAGATAAAACAAAATATTCATTTTTGGATTTTTTGAATATAAAGTATTTATTATTTTTTATTCTAAAAGAGGGATATTCAAATTTTAAAACCATTTGTTACTACTTTTTATTAAAGTTTTAGAAACATAACAAACAAAACTTTAGAGCAACTCTAAAATAATTAATTAGACGATAATAATAAAGACTCATTTATTCTCCTACTTAAGAATTTTAGAGACACAAAACCAAATAGCATCTATAGCATCAAGTTATAACATATATTACTTATGTTTGTTTTTTTTTAGAAAAGGCAAAAGAAGCTTTTGGGCTGGTAGAAAATGGGCCTCACTATCTGAGGCCCAAACTAAATAAAACCTAAATCTAACAAAGAAGAAAGAAAGAGAGGGAATAAGAATCAGGAGATGGCTGAAATTTGGAAGGGACAGTGAAAGAGGGAGAAAGAGATCGGGAGAGAGAAAGAGAGTGGACCAACGAGAGAGAGGGGAGTGCCAGTGGCGGGCGGAGGCCAGGGCTCGTGGTCGCTGAGGTCTCTGATCGGAGGAGACGAGATCAGCGTCGGCGCCGGAGGGAGGAGGTCGCACAGGGACCAGTTCGACGGAGATGGTGTCGTCGTGGTTGTACAGGTGTCGTCAGTGATCTTGGGCTTGACCAGCGTCGTTCGAGGGCGCAGATCAGAGTCAAATCCGGTGGCTAGCTCGTCGGAGGGGGCGTCGGTGGTCAGCGGCCTAGTAGTTTTTTCTTCTCTTGTTCTTTTCCTTTTGTTGTTTTTGTTATTTAGATTGTTGTTGTTGGTGCTTTGGTTTGGGTTTTGTGGGTTTTGTTGAATGTTGTTGGGGTGTTTGTGGTTTGAAGAAGGGGATGATCATGCTACTAGTTGAGGATGAAGATGAGGTTATGAGGATGAAGGTGATGTTGAATGTTGTTGATGGTTTCTTTGAATTTGTGAAGAGGGTGAAAATAAAATGAGGATGAAGATGGTGATCAAGGAATGATGATGGTTTTTTTTTTCTAATTCGTGAAGGTTGTTGGGTCCTGTGTTTTCTGGTTCTTTGATTTTGTTTCTGAAGAAGATCCCCCATGTTCCATTTGAATCTATTCTTTTAAACATATTTCTGATGGATTATTCAATTCATTTTTCCTTCACTTTATGATGGCCTCCTATGCTTGTAGTGGAGTTACAGCTTCAAGTGGCCAACACAGTGGGAAACAAAGGGGAATGGGGTGATGAGGTTTATTATTATTTTTTATTAAAATAAATAAATAAATTGGGAGTGGGGGAGAAAGGATGGTGTTCAGAGCTGCCCCTATTTACTTTCTTTTCGTGAAAATATGAATGATTCATTCATATCACGGAAAGAAAGTAACACTACTAAAAAAACACCTTTTAGCGACGGAATAAGTTGGTCGCTAATCCGTGCCAAGACCGTCACTACATACCTTAGCGACGACATTTTAGACGGGAAAACACCCGTCGCTAAAACCCTCGTCGAAAATCGGTCAGCGACCATAAAACAGACGTCGCTAAAATGCCGATGGCATTATGCCGTCGCTAACATGGTCTCTGCTTCACTGACCTAAGCCGTCGCTAACTGTGGCCATACAGCGACCTCATCTCTCCGTCGCTAGTAGCGACGGCTGTATACCATCGCTGTAGTCAGTCATACAGCGACCTCATGCCCCCGTCGCTAGTAGGGACGGCAGTTTACCGTCGCTGTGGTTAGTCATACAGCGACCTAATTCCCCCGTCGCTAGTGGTTAGTCATGTAGCGATCGTATATATCCGTCGCAATGGGTAGTCATGTAGCGACCGTAGTATTCCGTCGATGTAGTAGCCATTCAGCGACAACTTCTATCCATCGCTGTTTATATCTCATAGCGACCGTCCATGACCGTCGCTAACTGGAATTTTTTAATTTTTTAAAATTGGTTCAATATTGACTAGTTTTGTTAATTTAACTTTAAAAATGTATTAATATTTTGTATTTTGTATTGGCTGATAAAATTTTATAATTAAATTTAAATAATTTTTTTAAAATATTAAATTATTATTAAAAACAAAATAATAGATTAAATTTATTTATCAAATAGGTTGAATTATTAATGATAGGTACAATAAGGCTTTTTGATTTGAATTTAATTACCAATAAATATTGACATAATAAATGAAGAATGACAAAATAAATACTGAATGAAATATAACATAAAAACTAAAAATGAAATATACAATGTGTATAAATAATAAAAATACAATCATGGTGGTGGGGGATCCTGGGGTGGTGGTGGGGGCGCCTGGGAAGTGGGGGGAGGTAGCCTCGCCATCAACTGCATCAGTAGCTCCTACTGCTGAGCAAGTTGCCGACGAGTCTCTGCCCTAAGTTCACGCCAAACAAGTTGCCATAAGTTCATGCCAAACACCCTGCCCTCCTTCACGTCGACACATCTACTCAAGTTAGAAGCGAATCCGTCAGGCAGGGTCAACCCATTCATCCAAATACACACAGCAATCTGTTGTGGTCTAGTTAAAGCATATTTTGCATGGGGTTTAAACATTCTTCCACGTCCCGCATCCCTCAACTCCAACTCCTTTTAGACCACCAAATCGGAAGGTCTAGACGACTCTTCTCGTTGTCCTTTGTTCTCCCTTTGATGTCCATAACAATGTCAAAAATATTCATGAAAACATTACGTTTAGTGTACATGACATCAATGTTGTGTCTTAACAACAAGTCTTTCCAATATGGCAAATCCCACAAGACACTCTGCTTCACCCAGTGGTGTTCCTTACCGTAACCCGCAAACTCCTTAACACTCTTGTCCCAGATGTAAGGATACTCTTCGACCCTCTGCCAAACGCGTGCACCAGATAACCTACGGGGTGGAGGTTCATTAACAACCTTGTTCTTCTTAAAAGCGTTTTTGTTTCACCTTAACGGGTGATCCAACGGTAGAAACTTTCTATGACAGTCAAAGAAACTTGTCTTGCCACTAACAGGGAGTGATTCCCCCCCGGTATGTTCCATGCATATAGGGCAAGCAAGCTTCCCAGACGTGGACCATCCAGAAAGCATACCATAGGCCGGGAAGTCGTTAATAGTCCACATCAAAACAGCACGCATCATAAAGTTGTTCTTCAAAGACGCATCGTATGTCATTACCCCGACATCCCATAATTGTGATAACTCTTCAACCAACGGTTGCAAAAACACGTCTATCTTCGCCTTTGGATTTTTGGGTCCTGGAACCAGTATAGATAGAAACATGACCTCCCTCTTCATACACATATCAGGAGGCAGATTGTATGGGGTCAGGATGACTGGCCAACAAGAGTAAGCTCTTCCGTATTGACCGAACGGGTTAAACCCATCAGTACATAAGCCAAGTCTTACATTGCGTGGCTCGGCAGAAAAGTCCGGATATAGCTCATCCAAACACTTCCATGCTTTCCCGTCGGAAGGATGGCAAAGAAACCCCTCTTGTGTTCGGTTCAGAGCATGCCAACGCATGTGTTTTGCCGTGGACAATGAGGCATACAGGCGTTAAAGACGCGGTGTTATAGGGAAGTACCACATTTTCTTCCTGGCCGTCCGGGTTACCTTCCCTCTCCTTTTAACGGTCTTGTAGCGTTCCTCATTACAATGCAGACATTTTGTGACACTCTTGTCTGCAAACTCATTTTTGAACAACATACATCCACCAACACAACACTCTATCTTCACACAACCCAACCCCAAGTTTGCCACTTGTTTCTTAGCATGGTACAGGTTTGCTGGCATTCTATGATTACTAGGCATGGTGGAACCCATCAGATTGACCATCCTATTAAAACAACCTCCAGAAAGATTATAATTTGCCTTTAGGCTTAAAGCAGCTAGGGAGGCGGACAACTCAGTGTGACTGTTGCACCCGTCCCACAATGGAGTTTGAGCCGCCGCTAACAAATCATAAAATCTCTTCACATCCAGATTAGGATCCTCCTCTACATTGTCAGAGTCTCCATGACCTGCTTGGTCATTATGTTCCAGTATACGCCCGGTGGAGGGTCCAACATGATCCATCACCATTTGTTCTATGTTGTTGTACGTATCCCTGTTTCCTCTAACCTCATAGTAAGACTGTTGCACGGTTACGTCTGATGGTCTACGCGGTAACTGCTCACCATGGTTGTACCAGCAGTGGTATGTTTCCATGAACCCTTTCTCAGTTAGGTGGCACATGACATCATCCGCGTATTCAAAACTCTTGCATTTGCACCTTGAGCACGGATAACGAATCTTCTGAGTCACTTCAAATCCAGGCGTGTTTACCGTAGCGAACGGAATGAACTCCAATAGCCCCATCATAAACTCCTCAGTCACTCGCCGATTGCGATCTAGTCGGTTGTACATCCATCGCCGATTTACCAGTACCTCCATTTATAATATCTAACAAGCACGATTTCTGTTACCTTCCACGTTTAAATTTTTATTTAACTATCGGTTGTGAATCACTCTATCTCTTTGATGTTGCAAATTGGTGGGGCCCTATCCCATTCGGGATGAATATGCAACCATCCGTAACCCATCCCATAATTGTATGTGGTCTATCTTGAGTTGAATGATTGTTCATTTGAAATTTTGGCAGCATTTCGCATTGGTCCCTGAGTACACAGAGATACGTACGGTATGAAACACCACACGCAGACATGCACCCTGGGGACAATACGAAACACCATAACCAAAATTTCAAATGAACATTCATTCAACTTCTCAAGATAGACCACATACAACATTGATGGGTTACGCCCTACAGGTTACAAATTCATACCAAACTGTCCAACCGGGACAATTCAAGCTCCAACACAACATGGTACATCAACCGGTTGTTTTGAAACTTGAACGGGAATCTAATGGGTACACACACGACTAAACCCTACATTATTAAAGTTGAGTTTCATTTTTTAAGTTCCCTAAGAAAGGGAGTCTGCCGAAATTTTGGCAGAGTCTCCCCTGTAAACTAGACATTTCCCAAATTTACAAACGGCCTGTTACATATAGAAAATTTCCCAGTATAGATAAATAAACATATCATACGCATTGTATATGATATTCAAAGTTATGAACACCAAATCATGTAAACTATATATAAAATCAATGCCTAATGAGCTCTGCTCTCCACTAACACACAACATTACACATGCATCGTAAATCATGTTATCAGCACACAAAACCAATGCCTAATGAGCTCTGCTCTCCAATAACAAACAACATTACACATGCATAAAAAAACATGTTATCAGCACACAAAACCATTGCCTAATGAGCTTTGTTCTCCACTAACAAACAACAATTGACATGCATATACATAATGAGAAACTCAGTGTTAGGGGATTACCTGGGCAAAAAAGTCAGGGATGAATATGAAGCTGTCGATAGACGATCAGAGACCATGTGTAACGTGTGCTAGTCTGCATGACAAACCAATAAGTGGTTGGACAGTTACAAGTAGCAAGGAAACTAAACAAAGAGAGACACGTAAAGCAAATTATAGATTAAGTTCATCATCAAAACCCAGAACACCCTCAAAGTTTAGCGTATTAACAATATACCAAAATTAAACTCTAGGTTTTCTATCAATGTTAGAAGCGTAGTGTGTACTCAAACTTGTCAAAGCATAAGGGGTGAATGGAAATATGGTTGAGGTAAGGGGACATAATGGTGTTTACTATTAAGGAGGCAGATTACAAGCAAGATGGGAAGAGGTTGAGGGAAAAGGTAAAGTAGTTGAGGCAAGTGGTGAAAAACAATGAGGTGAAGAGAGGAAAAAGAAATGCATATGGGGAGGGAGAACAAAATTGTCACAGTCAAAATAAACACTAAATTATTGTCTAAGATTACAATATATTTAAACAATTCCTTAGGCTTTGAAATTGACACCAACAATCAATTAAGCTTTAAAATTGACACCAACAATCAAGTAGGTCCTTCACAAACTATTTCATCAAACTAGCTTTCAACAGCCAAATGACTTGAATATGAAACAAAACAACCTTGTAATATGTTACAAATTTCATAAGTAAATTTCAAAAATAGAAACAAAAACAAACTACAATAGAAAACATAAATAAAATCAGAATACCATAGAAAACAGAATCCAATTATTTCTGATAATTGCTATAATAGTAATTAATATAATAATTTCTTCAACTCTTTGTTAGAATAATGTTAATTAATAAGAGCAAAAGTTATTGACTCTAATCCAATTTTCATGTCAGCTTTCAAAAACATGATTAGCCGTAATTCTAGTCATGCATGATGAACTATACTCCTTTTATCATTTTTATGATATCATGTTTTTCTTAGTTATTTCAATAAGATTTTTTTTATGATTAGTAGTAACAGGTTTTGATGCTCTTCTTTTGCTGATTAGGTTTATTCTCTTCATTTTGATTTATATAGCTCAAAAGTTATTCAAAAACCAAAGAGGCTAACTTAACGGTATTTGCTTCTAATACACCCTACAGGTTCAAACTCAATACATCCTAATCAAACCCCACGAAGGCAGGTTAACTTAATATTTTATCCTCTAGATGCCAATGGTTGAATTATCAATAGATCCCTGCCCCCCAATAATTGATAGGAGTAAAGGTGGTTGAATATGATTGAAATACATTTACAGACACAAAATACAAAAATAAATATTTCTGCAATAAATATAATGCCTGTCACCCTATAACTATAGGAGCATTGTGAACTGTGCTTCCATCTAATAGAAGTATTGCATTGCGTCCCTTAATCCGAACATTACAATACTACTCACTCTACATTGTTGAAATTACAGACTAGTTCATTTCTCCAATGTCAGTCATTCAATTTTTAAAATTCAACCTAACTATTAGATGTAAACTAAATATTAAATATATAAAATAAAGGCTTTTATTCCAAAATCCATCAACTATAAGGTTTAGCATATTCAGTGATCCTATAACATTAGGTATCTTGGAGACAACAGGCCACTTATTTTTTTACAGTATTTTCTTTTAGAAAATATTTTAGTATTATTATAGTACACACTCATCCACTAACTATAACAACACTCACACTTGTATGGTTACCTTTTCATGATTTAAAAAGTTGTCGATAAAAAATGATAGCTGACTAATCGTAACAAAATAGGTATTACAAGTGTACCAAAAATTTACACCATTTTAGGAATTTTGAAGAGCACCACATGTATCCCAGATTCAGTAATAGAGTGAAATTTTAGTTCATAAGATATACATATCTTAGTAAAATAAGGAGATTACACTTCTAAATCAGTATGCACTTTAAGCAGGGATTTTTGGGCCATTTGGGGCATTTTTGAAAACAATTTGAAGGTTAGGGGCGCAAAAAAAACTATTTCATGGTTTAGGGTGAATGTTGCCCATATCTTTCTTTGCTGTGAATTTTGAACTCGGATAAAGACATTTTTTTAATTCTATGGTGTTCTGCTCATGATGCTATAAGGGTTTTGCTCAGGGTCGAATGGTTCATGATAAGATTTGGTATGTGTATGGGTACATGGTATGGGACTTTTCAAGAAACAGGGGCCAGAGGATATACTTATTTGGTTCATTATTTGGGATTAAAATTTGCTTACTATTGGATTGCTAGATTCTAATACCCAAAACACGGTATAGGGGTGAAAATTGGTAAGCATGTAACACTCGTTTAGCTAACTCAGATTTTTTTAGAAAGACACATAAGAGAAGATAAAATAAGAAGAAAATAATAGAATTTTAGGTTGTTTGACGTATAGAAAAAGGGAGGAAATCAGAGCAGGGGAAATTTTAAGTGGTTGTTAGGTTTATGGAAAACTGAAAAATATTATTATTCTTTGTTCTATTATTATTTTTATTTTTTGTTTAAGTAATTATATTGTCTTTCGTGGATTATTTTGTTTAATTCTAGTTTAGCTATTGGGTTGTTAATGTCTTACCTCATAGTTATGTTTAAGTTTTATTAATAAAATGTTTGAAATCTGAAACTCATAAAGAAAGGAATAACCCATGTGTGTACAGACATATATAAATTGTGGTTTTTTTATAGACAGAAAGGCTTAATATTCAATCAAACAATACAAGGAATCAAGAGGTAAGGAAACACCGTTAAAATCTTCAGCCAAAGTAGTATGCAGAAAACTAGACAACTAGGAAAGAAAATATCACCTAACAATATCGAGTGATCATAATTAGTCAAACAATCAGTGCATTTATTATTTTCTCTAAACACATAAATTATAAGATAACAAACAAACAACTAAAAAGATTAAAGATCTTCTTAACTAAATTAAAGCATGGATGAGTCTTTAGAATGGAATTAACCACAACCTTTAAGTCCACTAGCAACAAAATTTTATTCAACTTTAGATCCCAAGCTAATCACACACCCTTCAACACATCCTTCAGCTATCATTGGATTACAAGAACCCAGATTACTAGAAAATGCATGGATAAAACAACCCATTACATCTCTAATTATTCCCCCGCAAGCAATATTACTATCCTTTGAGACAAATCATAAAAATTAGCAACGGGCTTAGTCCAAGCAATGTCATGAGCCAAACAAAGATGAAGAAAGATTATCACATTCAGGAGGATCACATCATAACTAAAACCTACTCTTACACATTCAAGTAGCTTGTAAAGACTAGAACATGATAAAGTGCCTATTTGATACCAATATAAAATTATCCAAATAGAAATGTTTATCGTTAATATTTGATAGATCATAAAATTATCAAGTGTTGATGTTCTTGAGCTTTGCATTCCTAAATTATACAACTAAGTTATCATATGACAGAACCATGTGAATTACTATATTAGCAGCTACTGTATAAGTTTCAATTTTACAATACAAAGATGATAATTATTAGTATCTTATAGAAATAGAATATAAGTTTCTAACTACCTTAAATATTAACAGTACAAGCAAATAAAATTCTCCATTTTCAGATTTGAATCATTGCCAAAACTCTAGATAAATAACCCACACTACTAGAATCTACTAATCATGAATTCCCCCACATTGCTCAACTATGCCTACCAAGTGCAGTAACAGTTTAAAATAGCCCCAACAATACATAATAACCTGCCAATACTATGTGCTAGGTCCTTATATAGTCACTAAAGTTCATGTTATAACACATGGTCCAAGGTAAAATATCAACCAGTCACAAACTCATCCATATGATATATGTATATATATTCTGCAGCAACAGCACTATTGGCTCAATGCCAAGATTCCATAAAAGTATATTGGCAATTACAGTTCAATTAAAATCTAATAACTTACAGCAACTTGCCCATATATAGTCCCTTCAATTATAACTTACAGCAACCTACAGTTTAATCAACATTTAACAGGACTTGTGAAAATCAGAATCTAACTATCACCCGCCACATCCTACCCCATGAAATCAAAAGGTACACATATATATTTACCAAAAAGCTATCCAAAAACACTATAAGAGGATCAGTTCATATTAGAAACATGAAAAAAAATCAGCATCACAAATGGAAACATGAAAAAAAAATCAAAGCCAACACTGCACATGATGAGAACTGACTTGAAGGGTTCAATGTGAGGGCCTCGACGTTGATGGAAGAAGCTCCACGGTGAGAGCAGATGCTCGACGTTCAGGCACGTTGCTCGGTGGTGATGGCGCGATGCTTCACGGTGATGGTGTGATGTTTGATGGCGAGGGCGGTGCACAACGATGAGCCAGCAATGGAGCGCTCCGGATTTCAGAGGGAGAAAAGATGGAGAAAGAAACAGGGGGGAGGGAAGAAGGGAAGGACGGCACGGAGGGAGGGACGCGAACGGAGGGAGGGACGGCACGGAGGGAGGGACAGCGGTGGCTGAGGGTGGAAGGCAGACGAACGGAGGAAAGGAGGGAGGAGAGGGAGACGGCGGTTGGTTAGGGAAGGAGGCAAGGAAGAAGAAGGGGAAGGTTAGGGTAAGTGAGAGGGAAAGGGGTCCCTGTCGAGTTAGATTAAAATATTAGCGACGGCTGGAAGCCGTCGCTAACAACGTCACTATAATTAAAAGGATTAGCGACGGTGAAACAGCACCGTCACTAAAGTCCTGAAACGTAGCGACGGTGACACCCCACCGTCACTACCTTCAATTTTTAAAAGTAAAAGATGGAGGGAAGACAACAACCATAGCGACGGTGATGCTACGCCGTCACTAAAATACTGAATGGTAGCGACGGTAAAAGAGTGCCGTCACTAGCCTACTGAACCGTAGCGACGGTCCCATACCACCGTCACTAACTTAAAGAAAAATATGGAGGGAAGGCGAAAACTATAGCGACGGATCCCTTAGTCCGTCGCTAGCCTCCTGAACAGTAGCGACGGTATCAGCCCATCGTCGCTACCTTCCATTATTAAAAGAAAAGATATGGAGGGAAGCCAAAATATTAGCGACGGTGCAAGACTTCCGTCACTAGTATAAACCATAGCGACACAATGTTTTCGTCGCTACGGTTAGGGGAGCGTTAGCGACGGTATTTACCATCGCTAATATTTGGCACCAACAGAAAACCCTGGCGGGAAAGCAAAACAAGGTGGAGCTACAAAATAGCGACGCTACTAGTGACGGTGTTTATAATTTCTAGCGACCGAGTCCTTTTTCGGTCGCTACATGAGTCGCTAACATCTTTTTGGTCCCTTTTCGTGCAAAGCGGTCGCTAAGTCGGTCGCTAATTAGCGACGGGGTACTGTGGTCGCTAATTTGAGGTAGCTGTTTAGGGTTTTTTTGGTTGTGTAAAGATGTGAACACCATCTTGACATCAACAATCTCAAAACGTGACAGCTTTCACAAACAGGAGAGTCAAACAATGCTGCCTTTGGCAATAAGAAAGACTTAAAAGTGCCAGCTTCATCGATGAAAGCTTAAAATGGTGTTACTGTGACAGACAGAAGACTCAGACCATGATATTTTCAGTAATAAGAAAGATTTAAGAGTGCCAACTCTGCAATGAGAACTTGATGTGGTGCCAATTGTGTGCTTGCTTTGGCAACAAGAGAGGTCTAAGAGTGCCAGCTTCGGTGATGATAACTCGGAGAGATGCCAACTTTGGCAAACGGAAGACTTTAAATAATGCCAGCTTGGATAATAAGAAAGACTCAAAGAATACCAACTTCGACAAATAAAGTTGGAGCTTTGCCCCCGAAAAATGAACAAATCAAAGGATATTTCCTTGATATTGAAGATGGGGTAGCCTAGAAAGGGATACCTGAAGCTTCAAAGAAAATTAAGTGACATAGGGAATTGCCCTGACGCGTTTTGATCGAAGGACACAGCCTAGGAGTGGGTACCTGAAGCTTTTGATAGAAAATAGATGAATTGGAGGGAATGCCCCTGGTTCTAATTGAGAAAAGGAATAGCTTGGGAAGGGGTACCTGAGGCCTTTTGACAGAGAATAAATGACTTGGTGGGAATGCCCTAGGCTCAAATCGAGAAATAAAATAGCCTAGGAGTGGGTACCTGAAGCCTTTTGATGGAAGGTAAATGACTTGGGGGATGCCCTTGGCTCTAATTGAGAAATGGAATAGCCCAGGAGTGGGTACCTGAGGCCTTTTGATAGAAAGTAAATGACTTAGGGGAATGCCCCTGGCTCAAATTGAGAAATGGGATAGCCTAGGAGTGGGTACTTGAGACTATTTGACAGAGAATAAATGACTTAGGGGGTGCCCTTAGAATAACCTAGGGCGGGGTACCTAAGACTTTTTGATAGAAAATAAATAACTTAGGGGGGATGCCCCTGGAATAAACTGAGAAATGGAATAGCCTAGGGCGGTGTACCTAAAGCTATTTGACAGAGAATAAATGATTTGGGGGGATGCCCCTAGAATAAACTGAGAAATAGAATAGCCTAGGGCGGTGTACCTGAAGCTATTTGACAGAAAATAAATGACTTGGGGGGATGCCCCTGGAATAAACTGAGAAATGGAATAGCCTAGGACGGTGTACCTGAAGCTATTTTTCAGAAAATAAATGAATTAGGGGGATGCCCCTGGAATAAATTAAGAAATGGAATAGCCTAGGGCGGTGTACCTGAAGCTATTTGTCAGAAAATAAATGACTTAGGTGGATGCCCCTAGAATAAATTGAGAAATGGAATAGCCTAGGGCGGTGTACCTGAAGCTATTTGTCAGAAAATAAATGACTTGGGGGGATGCCCCTGGAATAAATTGAGAAATGGAATAGCCTAGGGTGGGTTCCTAAGGCTTTTCGTCAGAGAGTGAAGGATTTAGGGGGACAAAGGGCTTGAAAAAGGCCAATCCTCAGAGATGAAACCTTAAAAGGGTGTCAACTTTGGCAGTACGATAATTTAAAAGATGTCATGTTCGACAACTAGAAAGTAAAAGGTGCCTTGTTGGGTGACAGGAAAGTAAAGAATACCTCGTTTGGCGACAGGAAAGGAAAGGGTGCCTCGTTCGGCGACTAGAAAGGAAAGGGTGCCTCGTTCGGTGACAGGAAAGTAAAGGGTGCCTCGTTCGGCGAATGGAAAGTAAAGGGTGCCTCGTTCGATGACAGGAAACTAAGGGTGCCTTGTTCGGTGACAGAAAATTAAAGGGTGCCTCGTTCGGCGACTGGAAATTAAAAGATTGCCAATCCTTGGCAATGAAGGATGAAGGTTGAAAAGGCCACCTTTGGCGCTTAAAAAGATGCTTGTTTTAGAAACCTAAAAGACACTGGCTTTGGCAATTTATGAAAGGAAACTTGAGAGAAACCATCTCTGGCGATTGGGGAAGAAACTTTGAGAAGTGCCAGCTTAGGCGATTGAGGAAGATATTTTGAGAAGTGCCAGCTTTGGCAATTAAAGAAGAGACTTTAAGAAGTGCCAACTTTGGCGATTGAGGGAAAGACTTTGAGAAGTGCCAGTTTGGCGATTGAGGAGAAGCTTGAACGGTGCCAGTTTTGGTGATTTGAGGAAGGGATTTTGAGAAGTGCCAGCTTTGGCAATTGAGGAAGAGACTTTGAGAAGTGCCAGCTTTGGCGATTGAGGAAGATATTTTGAGAAGTGCCAGCTTTGGCGATTGAAGAAGAGACTTTGAGAAGTGCCAACTTTGGTGATTGAAAGAAAGACTTTGAGAAGTTCCAGCTTTGGCAATTGAGGAGAAGCTTGAACGGTGCCAGTTTTAGTAATTTGAGGAAGGGATTTTGAGAAGTGGCAGCTTTGGCAATCGAGGAAGAGACTTTGAGAAGTGCCAACTTTGGTGGTTGGAGAAGAGATTTTGAGAAGTGTCATCTTTGGCGATTGAGGAGGAGACTTGAGAGAAACCAGCTTTGGTGATTGAGGAAGAAACTTGAAAGATTCCAGTTTTGGCAGTTGCAATTCCATTGAGGAAAAGAACTTGATTGAGATATCGATACTCGACATGTTGTCTGCTACAATAACCTGTAGAAAAAGAGTAAGCAGTGCAGATATAAAATAAAATGAAATCTTGAGGAAACTCCCCATAGAACTATTATCTCTACAGACTTAAGGTGACTCATAACTGAAATAGAATGAACGAGGTAACCCTAGCTTCAGGGAGCGGACTTGGCCAGGTCGAATGAGGTAACCTCATCTTTAGGAAGTGTGTCTGGCCTCGTCTTCATAATGATTACTTATGGGTGAGATTAAGTAACAGGAGCGTCTTGTCCCTCACGACCTCAAATAGTCACTACTTTCTTGTTTATATATTAAGGGAAAACACATGTTTTATCAAATCAATGAAACTCACAACATAAATACGTATCGAAAAAGGTGAAATTTTATTTGAGTTGGATAAGCATGGAGAGCAAAAGAAACAAGCATGGTTAAATAGGAAAGATTGATAATTGGCCGGAACAAGGAGAGTTTTACAGATCTTCCAGTGAATTTCTGAGAACAGTGCATATCTTAATCCCACGTCACGACCTCGAGTACACCGTTCGACTCTGCCTCTGAGAGGGTAGTTCGACCATGGTCCACATGCCCCAGTTTGGAGTTGTATGTTTTGTGTTAGAGGTTTTAGTCATAATGACAGAATTTAGACCTTAGTTTCTTGCCTGAGCCACTTTTTTAGGTTTTTGACTCACCGAGTTGCTCTAACTTTTGCCTAGGCCGCCCTTTCAGGTTTTCAGCCCAGCGAACTCTTCTCGCTCATGACATGTTCTTTTTGTCTATGCCTCTAAGACGGTAGTTCGACCATAATCCACGTGCCCCAATTTAGACTCGCACGTTTTGCATTAGGAAACTTTAGTTACTCTACGGAAATCTTGACCCTAATTTTTGCCTGAGCCGCCTTTGCCGATTTTCGACTCACCGAGTCACTCTAACTTTTGCCTAGGCCACCCTTTCAGGTTTTCAGCCAGCGAGCTTTTGTCTTTCTTTATAATATGTTTTTCCTTTCTTGTTTATTTTTGGCTGCATCCTTTATAGTAAAAGGTTGAAGCTGATTACACT
The DNA here is from genome assembly GCA_037962975.1 of Clitoria ternatea. NCBI lineage: Eukaryota > Viridiplantae > Streptophyta > Magnoliopsida > Fabales > Fabaceae > Clitoria > Clitoria ternatea. The sequence goes on from CM075671.1 coordinate 57,310,375, forward strand.
TCAGTTGAGCCTGCTCAGCCTTTCTAGATTTAATTTGACCTTTTGGGAAACTGATGTCACTTCAAATAGGAGACTCTTCTCCTATGCCATATACCAAAGAAAATAGGGGTGAGTCTTTTGGCATCAATGAGAAGGAATTACTCTGAGTCATCAATTTGGCCTTTATTTTCGGGTTTTTTCCTTTTTCATTTTCTGGATTTTTCCTTTTTCATTTTTTTTGGCTTTTGTTTCCTTTTGTTTGCTTTTTTTTTGTTTTTTTAACCCTCTGATGATGCAATAACTTAATCTGACAGACTATTTCCTTAGTTACATGGGCATGAGGAGTAATTATGCCCCAACGATGAAATATTGTCTTTTGTTACGTTCTCGTCTTGATGACATTTGTACCCCTATATAGACAGGTGACAGCTTGCTTGATGATCTGGACGTAATCAGCTTGCCCGATTTGGCACGTGCATAGGACGCCGAGCTTGATTCATTTTTTTCATTTTTTGATTTAATTTTTTTGTAAAGCCTTCATCGATTGCATCTGTATTTATGGGCATCAGCAATTTACCCCTATCCAAGTTAGTGGATAACAAGGCTTTCTTTAACGATGGACTTTCCCCTGTTCCTTTCAGGACTTGGTAGTGTTGTTGTCCATATAGACTCCTATTTCATCATGTCATGAAACAAGGTTACCATCACCTTCCGATAAATTGCCCCAGTGTTATCATCATGTTGTTCTTGACTTAGCGGAATACCAATCTTGACCTTTTGTCCTCTTCATATGATGATTTCTCCTACCTCTTGATAGGGATGAATCTTTCTAGACCCTCTTTATTCAAACATCTTGGTCCATTCGGACAAGGGACCATAGTCTTCCTACCCTCTTTGTCAGCGCGATCGACTGGGCAATTTAAGTCGTGAAATTAGACTGTGACCTCACTATTCTCAGGAAAATCATTTTCAGACCTGCATTTATTTGGTTTGTCGTGGTAAAAAAAGAAAAAAAAAGAAGCAAATAGAGGGAATAGGATTCAAGGCAGAGATAAGGAAAGCAAGAAAAGGCATTTTGAAATTCGATACGTATTTATTGAGAGAAACTTGGAATGATAAACATGTTTTTTTGCCCTTATTACATAAACATCCCAAAGCCTTAGGCATAGCTATTGGGTTGGAAAGTCATTAAAACATCTCTTCGATTGAAAATTTAAAGTCGTAGGGAGTCTAACAATCTCCTAGTCACAAAGCTCTCTACCTGGCGGGCAATCACAAAGTTTGCATCATCATGGGGGACATCTTCAGTGGTGACCACAGTAACCTTAGAACTCCCATGGTTAGGCAAGGGGTTTATGGTCACATCGGGACTTCCTTCTTGGAAACTTATCCACTTAGCTTTGATTAGATCCCTCACTTTGCATTTTAGGGCCTGATAGTCCTCAGTAGAATGCCCTACAGCTCCAGCATGATAATCACATCGGGCGTTAGGATTATACCCTCCAGGGTAAAGGGGAACCACCAGTTTCAATGGACAGGGTACCGCAAGGAAGTTGCGGATAAGGTGAGGTAAAAGCTCTATGTTGGACCAAGGCCCGGGGGATGTAGTGGGGTTAGCGGTTGTTGTTGGGCATCCTCGATACCTGTAGATGAGCCCCTTTCAGTGATTCTCTTCTCCAAAAGTTTGGCCATCTCCGTCATTTACTCCTTTAGCTGGTTGACCTCATCCTTTAGGTTTTTATTTTCTTGTTTTATTTCAGCCATGAGTCTCTTCTGAAGTCAGGTTCCGTAGGGGTATCTCCCCATGATGTCTTTTGGAAAAACAAAAGTGTCAGGTGGAAATAAAAGAAAACAAAATAGTAGGATTGTAAAATACATTGAAATAAAATAGTGTGTGAAGCAATCACAGGTCTTAACGAGTGTCCTTTGATTGTTCCTTAGAATGTCTCGTTCAAAAGTACTAAGTAAGGTAAACATGGAGATTAATATGGGATAGTTGTTAAAAGAAAAGTTTATTCTGAGATACAACAAGTGCCTTAAGTTTAGCCATTTATGGCTCGGGCAACCATGGCCCTCGTCCCATAAGTTTGATCCCATGTTAATTTCCATATTCTCCTATGAAGGCACTTGCCAAGTCCCGGATAACTTCCAGCAAGAGTGGAAGGAAAGTTAGCCATCGGAGTCTGATGTGCCCCGTATCATTACTTCCCTAGTAACTTTCTTAGAAAACATTTTTTTTATATTTGGGGAAGTGACAAAACTCATGACAAATTGATAGCCATGTGGGTTACGAACGTTCCGACCATTGTTAACATTTTTATTTTTTATTTTTTTATATTTTTGATGATTCGGTAAGTTCGTAACTCAAGACCCAAGGAAATAAGTGAATGTGTGTGAAAACAAGAACTGTTTTCTCATTAAAGGATCACTAGTTAAAAAATGACATTTTTGGAAAAAGTAGTCCGCCAAACGGGTAAGTGGTCCACCAATTTGGATTAAAAAGGAAAAATGAGAATAAGGAAAGGTAGAGGAAAAGTTTGCCCCCTTTGTGTCCTAAGTTGAGGTTTTCTGAATGCCTCCTATCGGTTCTAAGGGTCTATCTAATAGTGGTACCTCACAATAGGTGGCTTGCACTACTGTCTAAAGGTCACTAGAGCCAAGATCCTACTCATGATGTTGACCACAATAGTAGGAAGTCTACTAGGTGTAGGCATCATGAATAAGTCAAACTCTAACTGAGGTTCTCACGATAGCCAGACAGGAAGTACATCCCAAATGACACCGCTACCAACCTCCCCTAATCTTAAGTTTCATTTGGGCCTAGGTATAGGGTCCCACTCAAAAGTGTGTGCAAATTATAAGTGTAGTGTGTGAAAGGGGCATCTGATACCTTTACCTTACCAATCCTTCACAAAGAACAAACACAGAATAGAACAAAGTCGTCTACCCTAGGGTTCAACAACATAAGGACATTAACAGAACATAAATGACAAAATATAAATAAACAGAAACCATATACAAACATTGACAGAAAATAAAATAAAGGAAGAAGTTAAATAATTAACAGGCTATTTAAAAACATGCTGATTGGCTTGACTCTCTAAGTCCCCGGTGGAGTCGCCATCTATCGTGACCGGGATCGCGGCAGGACGGCCGACCCTCGAAAATGAAACGAGTTTCGAAATCCTTTCGAAAAGCAAACAGGGAGTCGCCACTAATATTTTTAAGGAAAAAATACTGGGAAAACCTTTCGTTAAAGTGCTGGTAAGAAAAGTGAAATTCTAAGTTCGGGAGTCGAATTATAGGTGAGGAAGGTATTAGCACCTCACAACTGTCCGTCATAAAACGGTTACCTCAAGTTGATAGCGCGCACTTCAAAATAGCCTAGAAATTATTTTTTAAAAACTTCTTTAGAAAAGGAAGAGGCAAAACAGACAAGGAAGTTTCGAAACAAGACTAACAGGACGTCTTGTCCAAATTAATCTTAAATCGAACAACTCGACCAAACAGTGACAGTAAGGATTAACAGGACGTCCCGTCCAAATTAACCTTAAATTGTAACACAAATTAGATATTAACATAGAATTAAATAAGACGAGATAAAATAAGTTGATTAATTAAAACAAGAGATTAACAGGACGTCTTGTCTAAATTGACCTCGTTTTGTAAGAAATATTATTTTAAATAAAAATACTGAAAACACAAGATTAACAAGACGTCTCGTCTAAATTAACCTTATTTGAAACAAATTACTATTTTAAATAAAATATTAAAACGTGAGATTAACAAGACGTCGTGTCTAAATTAACCTCATTTTAGACAAATTACTGTTTTAAATAAAATACTAAAAACATGAGATTAACAAGACGTCGCGTCTAAATTAACCTCATTTTAAATAAATTACTATTTTTAGATAAAGTACTAAAAACATGAGATTAACAAGACATCGCGTCTAAATTAACCTCATATTAAACAAATTACTATTTTAGATAAAGTACTAAAAACATGAGATTAACAAGACGTGTCTAAATTAACCTCATTTTAAACAAATTACTATTTTAAATAAAATATTAAATAGACAAAATTGATTGAGATAATAACAGACACGTAGAAATTAAACAAAAGAAAGTGTGCTCGACAGGAATTGATTCCCGCTCCTACGTATTCTCAAGTGTGTTGAGAAATCAGGGTTACATAGTTCTTTGAGAATTAATTTTAAAATGACACTAAAATATATTTAAAACTATTTTTAATTAATTTAATTTTATATAATGAAAGAGATTTCATGAGGAAGGAAAAATATAAGGCGAAGTACTTCGCACGTGTATAAACCTTTGAAATCTGATAACAGCGATGTAGACAAAAGTAATTTTGCACGACATTGCTCATAAGATTTTGAAATAATTATTTTAATATTTTTTAGATTTAACATAAAGTTGTTTGTTTTAATTCTTAAAGGATATTTAGATTTTTAATATTTTCATTTTTTAGATTTATCACAAGGAGACATCTAACTTTTGATATTTTTGTTTTTTCTAACATGAGTAGAAACTACTTGTTATTTACTTCAAGTTTTTTTAGGAATAACATAAAAAGAGAACTAATAATAAGTCTGGAATGTATATGTGGAGAGAAAAAGAGATAAAACAAAATATTCATTTTGGATTTTTTGAATATAAAGTATTTTTTATTTTTTATTCTAAAAGAGGGATATTCAAATTTTAAAACCATTTGTTACTACTTTTATTAAAGTTTTAGAAACATAACAAACAAAACTTAAGAGCAACTCTAAAATAATTAATTAGACGATAATAATAGAGACTCATTTATTCTCCTACTTAAGAATTTTAGAGACACAAATCCAAATAGCATTTATAGCATCAAGTTATAACATATATTACTTATGTTTGTTTTTTTAGAAAAGGCAAAAGAAACTTTTGGGCTGGCAGAAAATGGGCCTCACTATCTGAGGCCCAAACTAAATAAAACCTAAATCTAACAAAGAAGAAAGAAAAAGAGGGAATAAGAATCAGGAGAGGGGTGAAATTTGGAAGGGACATTGAGAGAGGGAGAAAGAGATCGGGAGAGAGAAAGAGAGTGGACCAACGAGAGAGAGGGGAGTGCCAGTGGCAGGCGGAGGTCGGGGCTCGTGGTCACGGAGGTCGCTGATTGGAGGAGACAAGATCGGCGTCGGCGCCGGAGGGAAGAGGTCGCACAGGGACCAGTTCGGCGGAGATGGTGTCGTAGCGGTTAGGCAGGTGCCATCGGTGATTGTGGGCTTGGCCAGCGTCGTTCGAGGGCGCAGATCGGAGTCAAATCCGGTGGCTAGCTCATCGGAGGGGGCGTCGGTGGTCAGCGGCCTAGTAGTTTTTTCTTCTCTTGTTCTTTTCCTTTTGTTGTTTTTGTTATTTAGATTGTTGCTATTGGTACTTTGGTTTGGGTTTTGTGGGTTTGGTTGAATGTTGTTGGGGTGTTTGTGGTTTGAAGAAGGGGATGATCATGCTATTGGTTGAGGATGAAGATGAGGTTATGAGGATAAAGGTGATGTTGAATGTTGTTGATGGTTTCTTTAAATTTGTGAAGAGGGTGAAAATAAAATGAGGATGAAGATGGTGATCAAGAAATGATGATGGTTTTTTTTTAATTCGTGAAGGTTGTTGGGTCCTGTGTTTTCTGGTACTTTGATTTTGTTTTTGAAGAAGATCCCACATGTTCCATTTGAATCTATTCCTTTAAACATATTTCTGATGGATTATTCAATTCATTTTTCCTTCACTTTATGATGGCCTCCCATGCTTGTAGTGGAGTTACAGCTTCAAGTGGCCAACAAGTGGCCAACACAGTGGGAAACAAAGGGGAATGGGGTGATGAGGTTTATTATTATTTTTATTAAAATAAATAAATAAATTGGGAAGGGGACAAAGGATGGTGTTCACACATGTGTCAATTGAATTTATGCCATATTTATTAGTCTCTAGCCATGTGTCAACTCAATCTATGTCACATATTTTTCCAAGTCATCATTTTTGTTTGGTTTCTAAACTAATATTTGTAGCGTTCGATTTGAGCAAGAGATGGAATAGTAGGCTCGCCACTAGGTTACATTTAAGATATGTAATATAACCATACATTGTTATATTATATTCATAAAATGTATATCTGTTAATAAAATTTATTTGCAAAATAAATGTTCCTACATTTTTTGTTCATTAATTTTAATTTTAATTGTTATACTAAATGAAAAAAAGATAAAAATGTTTATTTTGTTAATAAATTTTATTAACAGATATACATTCTACAAGTATAATATAACTATATAGTTGCATCATAATTTTTATATGTGTTAAGTAGTTTAGTAGTAAAACTCTTTGTTTCTTTCCCATGTGTTGCGGGATCAAGTCTTGATACTATCAAACTTTGGGGTTTTAAATATTTTAATGTGTACCATTTATTTCGACATGTGGCATGACACGTGACTAAGGGCATCAATTCTAGTTACTTAAATTACACATAATTTTCACACATGGCATGACATGTGACTAGGGGTATTGAAACCCTTAATTTAGAGAGGGTACCCAAGTAAAACCCAAAACTATTTTACTCCCCCCCCCCCCACACACACACACATGTGAAGCTAGGCTTGCAAGCATAAGTTTCATCTTCCAATCTCCATTAACCAATGTTAAGTTTCAAGACCCATGATTGTAGGGACCATTCTAAGTGTGATGGTACTTCTAATTCTTAAACCCATCTCAAATTCTTGTAATTTCATGGTTGTAGGGACCATTCTAAGTGTGTGGTGTAATTGGATAATGTTTTGATAATGACAAGCTTGTTAACAAAGGCAAGGCAAGACACACAAATATGAAGAATGCATATGAACAAGGAATAAATGTGTTTGATGAATGATAAAGTATTTGATGAACCACAAAGGGAAAATATGATTGACAAAGAGATGACATGATCAAAGAACAAAGGATGAAGTACAAAACAATTAATGAGCAATTAGAAGTGAATATGTTTGATAAATGGCAATCTTAGGATATGGATTCAACCATCATGAAGACCAAGCTCATACATGGCAAGAAATCAAGAAATAAATGCCAAACAATAAAAAGGATCAAGAACCATGCAAAATACTATCAAAAAGGATCAAAACACATCAAATATGAAGGGAACAGGTCCAGGAATCAATTCAACACTCTACGAATCGATTCCTATTTTAAAAAGCACTTGGGAATCAATTCATGAAGTCTAGGAATCGATTCATGCACCTGGGAATTGATTCCCCTTGCCTAGAAATCGATTCATGGGCGTTGAAAAGTCAAGGAATCGATTCAGCACTTCCAGGAATTGATTCATGCTATTTTTTGAAGCTGGGAATTGATTCATCACCTATAGGAATCGATTCATATGTTGTTTCTGACGTAATATTCAACTGAATGAATTGATTCACACAGGAAATCACGCATTGAATCATGGAAAACATCAGTACATGTTTTCAGGCACTTTGGAGAATCAGGAAAATATGTTACGCATTTTATGGAAGCACTACGCCGAATGAAATATTTTAGTGCAACGAGAGTGTATACTTGAGGCTATAAATAGAAGAGAAGCAGAAGCACTTCAATACACCAAGCAGAACACAAATCCTCTGCTTTTCTTTTCTTTCTTATCAAAGCAAGCAAGCTTCTCTCTTTTATTTCTTATATTGGTATATATTCTCCTTGAGAGTTTTTAGAGAGAAAAATATTATTGAGTGCTCTTAAATTTGCATATCCTCTTTGTGAGAGTAATTATTTTGTGAGATCTTAATTTGTATATCCACTCTATTGGAGAGTTATCTTTTTACCCTTAAACACCAAATTTCCTAGAGATTAAGGTTGGGGTTCAACCTTGGGTTATTGAAAGATTGTGAGATTGGGTGGGTTGCTCTTTGCTTGTGAGGATTGAGTTCTTGAGTGTGGGACACTAGGAAGCTGCAATTGCTCAAAGCTTATAATCTCAAATTCTCAATAGTGGAAATCCTTCAAGTGGGTTGCTTGAAGGCGAGACGTACACCGGGGTGGTGGAACTCGTTATATCGGTTTGCAAATTCTCTTTTTCCTAAACTCCTTTATTACTGTGAATTTAAATTGCTTGCTAAAATATTTATATCTAATTGATTTGTTAAAATTACTTAAATTAAATCCTTGAATTAATTGACTTAAATCTTGTTGGATTTAATTATTGCACAAGTGATCAAAATATTATTGTTAACAACTTGCTAAATTAATTATGTTTAATTAATTTGTTAAAAATTGTTTAAGTTAATTTGACTTAAATTTGTGTTGGAGATTGCATACCTAGTGCTTAAAGAATTGCCTAAATTAATAACTTGCCTTGTTTATCACAATCAATTCTTGAATATTGTCTCTTCACCTCAAAGTGTTTTAGTATGATATGTGCTTAATAATTATTATCTCTTCATTGTATCATTTGTGTACTAAGAACTATTTTCAAAGGGATTCCGCGCAAAAATTTGAAATACTCAATAAACCCCCCCTCTTGAGTATTGAGGCCTTGGCTAACATGTGGGTATCATTGGAGGTTTGAATTGTTGTTTGAAACCCCCTGATGGTTAGCGTTCAGTATGTTAACTTTCTAAACCCTTTTCCGTTTCATTAAATTGGTACAATTAGTGAGGTTTTGGGTTCCTGGGTAGTTAAAATTTAGTTAGTTTGAATGGAATTAGTGAACGGATAACTAATCAAAGAGTACTAGTGTATGTATTTGATGTAGGTCAAATTCCGAAACAAGACCGAAATGTGTGAATTTTGTGGCTTCAATTCTAGGAAGGTTAAAGACATTATATTTTAAATAGATAGATTATGAACATATGAGAATTTATATATATCTTATTGGTAATGATGATAAACTATATATAAGTTTGATATTAGAATAGGGAATATAAATTGGAAGTTGGATAACATGATCCACTTATCAAGCAAGTGATCTCATAAAAGGGTCGTAAAAATTCCCATATTTTTTTACCCATTTCCCTATCCTTATTTGTTGGACAATATTTGTACTTCCTACCATACAAGTAAAATGAAGTAAAGACACACCGATATGGCAAAGCACTCTCAAGCATCATAAAAGTATAGTTTCATCTAGTCGCCACATGCAAACGCAAACCAACATTAGTGTCAACACCACCAATTTGGTGAATATAACTTTTAAAAGCCTTCATTCTTCCCTCAAAACTTTTCACATATTTTATACTCTCCCTAATTTGGTTCATAACTATACTAGCTACTTTTAACCCTTCTTGCACTATGAGATTCAATATGTGTGCACAATAACGAATGTGAAAAAAATCACCACCACACAACAAACCATCCTTTTGTAAAAGAAGTTTTTCTTTCAACATTTCTTGCATGTTGTCATTAGCATTTGCATTGCCCAATGTCAAAGAAAAACCCTTTCAATAAGTCCCCAATCTTGTAAAAATTCAAAAACTTTCCTAGCTAACTCAATCTCTGAATGTGGAGGAGGGAAATGAGAGAAGTTTAAAATTTTACTGTTGAGTTTCCAATTTTCATCCACAAAATGAGTAGTCATAGAAATATAACCTTCAATAGTACAATAAGTCCACACATCAAGTATTAAACAAATTCTACTTGGGCTACGAGACATTATAGCCATCAATTTTACCTTTTCAATACTATATTTATCAATCACATCCATTATAGCAACACGCCTAGAATAAATCTTCGCATCAGGATTTAAATATTTTAATAACTCTCTTACTCTTCTATATTCAATAAAAGAAAAAGGAAGGTCATGCTCAATTATAGCCATTGCAATCAAATCACGAATTACTCTTTAATCTACTTTCATAGCTACCAATTTAGCTTGATGATTAAGCATAAGCTTACCACATGGAGATTCTTTAAATTTAGATAATGTAATACACTTTACAACATGGCGACTCAGGGTTGATGTTACATATTTATTATCACCAGCAGCAAATGCAAAACCACAACCTTTTATAATGTTTCAATAAAAATAAATAATGTTTCAATAAAAATAAATATTTACATATAAATTGTGTAGTGTCTTAAACAAATTATACAGAGTTTGTACAGTTCTGTTTTTATATGGGATAATGGAATAATAGAATATTAAATTATTCAGTTATGTGTAGATATGGAATAATGGAACTAGTTTGTGCAACCAATAAATAAAAAGCAAATTTGGAATAACGGTAATGGAATGGAATAATGCAATAATGGAATCAGTGTTGTGTGTGATGTGGAAGGATGGAATAATGGAAGCACATATGAAATAACGTGTTACCGTGCAAGTGCGATGCGAGAGCAGATAGAAATGGAATCAGTGTTATGTGTGACACGAGTAGATGCAATGCGAGAGAAAGTGTGTGTGCAAGATGCGAGCAAAGGAGATGAGGTTGTGGACATACGGCGCAGGACCAAACTGAAGAGATGTAGAGAAAAAACTAAACTTTAACTTAAGGTTAGAGTTTTTAGTTTTTTGGATTCTATTTTTAATTTATTTTTAATTTTTAATTTATTTTTAATATATATTTTTTATTTTTACTTGGCCCGCGGGTTGGCCTACGAACTCGTAGGTCAGACCCGTTTTAAACCGTGGGTTACGTAGTCCTAGCCCGTGAGCCCACTTTTTAAATGGTCTAATTTTTTTTGACTCATAACCCGTATAAAGAGTGACTAAACGGGCTGGCCCACGAGCCTGGGCCCTTTTACCTAGTGTCGTGACTGGGATCGCGGCGGGAGGCCAACCCTTAAAATATTAAAACATTTTGAAATCCTTTCGAAAAACAGGGAGTCGCCACCAATATTTTTAAGGATAAAATACCGGGAAAACCTTTTCAAAGCACTGATTATAAAAATGAAATTCCAAGTTCGGAAGTCTAATTACAAGTGAGGAAGGTATTAGCACCCCATACTGTCCGTTATAAAACGGTTACCTCAAATCGATTACGCACATGTTAAATAGCCTAAAAAAATTATTTTGACTTCTTTAGAAAAATGAACAGACAAAACAGACGAAGAAATTTTAAAATAAGATTAACAGGACGTCTCGTCAAAATTGATCTTAAATCGAACAACTCGACTAAACAGTTACAGTAAATACCAAACAGTGACAGTAAGGGACCGAACAGTGACGATAAGAAATCAAATAGTAATAGTGAAAAGCTAGACAGTAACAGTAAAAGACTAAACAGTGACCGTAGAAACAAACCAGACAACGATAGTAGAAAATTAAACAGTGACATTAAGAAAACCAAATAGTGACAGTAAGGATTAACAGGATGTCCCGTCCAAATTAACCTCAAGTAATAATAACGATTTAGAAATTAAGAAAAAACAAAGTTGATCAGAATTAGATTAAATGGAATGAGATGGGATAAAGCGATATGAGATGACATGGAGTGGATTAAAACCAAACGAAGAGATTAACAGGACGTCTCGTCCAAATTAAACCCTTTTATAATAAATATTATAAATAAAAGATATTAAAAAATTTAAGAAGATTAACAAGATGTCTCATCGAAATTAATCTCCTCTTATAATTTAAATTATTGTAAATATGAGATTAATAAGACGTCTCATTTAAATTAACCTCGTTTTATAATAAATATTATTTAAATACGAGATATTAAAAATGTGAGGTTAACAAGACATCTCGTCTAAATTAACCTCATTTAATTAAAAATATTATTTTAAAATTAAATATTAAAGAGATAAAAGCAATTGAGATAATAACAGAGACATAAAAATTAAACAAAAGAAAGTGGGCCCGACAGGAACTGATTCCCGCTCCTACGTATTCTCGAACTTCCGAGAAATCAGGGTTACATAGTTCTTTGTTAATTTTGAGAAAATATTTTAAAATTATATTTAGTTGATTTAAATTTTAATAACTTTATGGGGAAGGAGAAATACAAGGCGAAGTAATTCGCACGTGCATAAACCTTCGAAGTCTTATATCGCAAATGTAGGCAAAAGTAATTTTGCACGACATTGCTTATAAGATTTTAAGACATTTATTTAGAAAGAAATATATACTTAATATTTTTAGATTTTTTCAAATTTAACATAAGTAAAAGTAATAATCTTTATACTTAGAAAGGTGTTTAGATTTTAGCGTTTTATACCTTGATTTAACATAGATAAAACTAATTACTTTTGGCTCATAAGATATTTAGATTTCTTATATTTTTATTTCTTAGAGTTGATATAAATAAATACTATCTACTTTTATTCAAAAAAAAGGACATCTAGATTTTTAATATTTCTAAGCTTTACAAAACTAATGATTATTGATTTATTCAAAGGTTTTAGAAACCAAATGACAACTAAAATGATAATAGATAATAGTAAGCCATGACAAAAATGAGAAAAGAAGGATATCTATTTTCTTTATTTAAGAATTTTTATTATTAAAACATAATCTAATAACACTTTTATAACATAACAAATATAATTTTTTTTTTTGCAAACAGAGACTCCTACTCATGTTGGGCTTCAGAAAAAAATTAAAGCCCATGACCCAAAAAGGCAAAGAGGAGCCAAAAAAAGGTGATGACCCATTAGGTCTTCTTTGAACAAAAGATGAAGGAAAGCATCAAGGGGGCAACACATTGAGTGGAAAAGAAAGAGAGGAAAATCAAGTTTAAGAGAGGGAGAGGAGAGGAAGACCGAGAAGGAGCTGGCACGCGAAAACCCTGGTTGGCGTCGTCCGAGTGCTGGGCCTAGGCGGTCTCGGGTTCGGTCGGACCTGTAGGGGGCGGTCGGCGCGGAGGCCGGGGCACGGGAGAAGCTTTACCGGCTGGCTCGCGGTTGGGCTCACAGAGGTCGATTTTTGGGCATGCAGGTCGATCTACGAAGAAGATGATGGAGTTTGGGTTTTGTTTTTACCTTTGTTTTTGGCTGAATGTTATTGCTGTTGGGAGGGGGTTTGCTTTTGGTTTGGTTTCTTGTTGATGATGGTTGTATGGTGATGAGGATGAAGAAGAAATAATGAGGTTGGATGGTTTTGTTTTTGTGAGTAGATTTTTGGTTGTTGTTGGTGAGTATGGGTTTTTTGTGGGTTTGGATTGTTAATTATAAGATGAAGAGGAAATTTTTTTTTTAAGAGAATGTGATTGTTGCTTCTGTTATACCCCCCTTATGTTTGTGATTTGTTGTTGTTATAGTGAGTTTGACATTGTGCAAGATCTCTGCTTGAGATTGCATTTTCTGAGCTTTCTTGGGACCTTCTCCTTTGACATTGTATGGTCATTTCAAAGTGCCATTAATAGAGAAAATAGGGAAGAGAACCATGGAAAAAAGAGGGTCAGAATACCAAAAATGGAATAAAGGGTGATGATCATGATCAGTGACAGGTTGAGATGATAATAATAATAATAATAATAATAATAATAATAATAATAATAATAATAATAATAATAATAAAAGAATTAGAAATGGGTGTTCACAGCTGCCCCTTTTTACTTTCATTCCGCATAAATATGAATGTTTCATTCATATTCCGCAGAAATATGAATGTTTCATTCATATAGCGGAAATGAAGTAGAGATGTGGACACCGTTTCTTAATCGAGATCTTGAAATCTGCATAAAAGATGCCAACTTTAGCGATGAAGAGACTAAACTGGTGCTGACTCTTTAAAAGGAAACTATACTTTTGATAAAATTGAAAGGTGTCAGCTTTGATAGTAGGGAATTTAGAAGGTGCGAACTTTGGCAATAAAAGCATTGACTTTGACAACAAGAAAATAAATAGGCGAATAGTTTAAAAGTACCAATCCTTAGCTTGAAGGGGTGCTAACCTCGGCAATGAGAAAACTTAGATGCTCAAAGAGGTGCCAACCTCGGTATTGATAAAGCTTAAAACTTAAAAAAATGCCGATTTCGGCAAGAATAAAGCTGAAAACTTAAAGAGATGCCAACTTCGGCAATGATAAAGCTTAAAAACTTGAAGAGGTGCCAACTTTGGCAATGATAAAGCTTAAAAACTTAAAGAGATGCCGACTTTGGGAATGATAAAGCTTAAGAACTTAAAAGGATGCCAACTTCAGCAATGATAAAGCTTGAAAACTTAAAGAGATGCCGACTTCGACAATATAAAGCTTAGAAACTTAAAGAGATGCCAACTTTGACAATGATAAAATTTAAAAGGTGCGATAAAAACTTAAAGAGGTGCCAACTTTGATGATGAGAAAACTTAACAAGTGTGATGAAACTTAAAGAGGTGCCAACTCTAGCAATGAGAAAGCTTAAAATTGTAATGAAATTTAAAGAGGTGCTAGCTTTGGCAATGAGAAAACTTAAAATAGTGCAATGAAATTTAAAGAGGTGCCAACTTTGGCGATGAGAAAACTTAACAAGTGTGATAAAACTCAAAGAGGTGCCAACTTTAGCAATGAGAAAGCTTAAAAGTGCAATGAAATTTAAAGAGGTGCCAACTTCAGTGATGAGAAAGCTTAAAATGGTGTGATGAAATTTAAAGAGGTGCCAACTTTGGCGATGAGAAAACTTAACAGGTGTGGTAAAACTTAAAGAGGTGCCAACTTCGACAATGAGAAATCTTAAAAGTGTAATGAAATTTAAAGAGGTGCCAACTTTGACGATGAGAAAGCTTAAAATGGTGCGATGAAATTTAAAGAGGTGCTAACTTTGGCAATAAGAAAAGTTAACAGGTGTGATAAAACTTAAAGAGGTGTCAACTTCGGCAACGAGAAAGCTTAAATGGTGCCTGCTTTGGCAATAGAGAAATTTGAAAGTGTCAACTTCAGGGATAAAAGTTTAAAGAGGTGTCAATCCTGGCTACAAAGAAAACTTATATGGAGCCAATTTTGGTGATAAGGAAACACAAAAATGCCAATCCTTGGCGACAAAAGCTTGAAGAGGTGCCAACTTCGGTAATGAAGAAACTTAAAAGGTGCAAGCCTTGGAAATAAAAAGAAACTTGAAAGGTGCCAGCTTTGGTGATTAAGGTATCGAGTCTTAACATGACTGTATGCTACAACAACCTTTAGAAATGGGTGAGTAGTGCAAAGATAAAAGAAAATTGAAAGTCAAGGAGACTCCCTTTGAAACCATGACTGGTGAGGCGACTCACGACTAAAATAGAACGAACGAGGTAATTTAACTTCGGAGCATGTGTTTGGCTCAGTCTTGGTGATGATTTGCTCGAGGCGAGATCGAGTAACAGGAGTTTCTTGTCCTTACGACTTTAAATGGTTATTACTTTCTCATTTCATATACTAAGGGAAAACACATGTTTTATCAAATCAATGAAACTCACCTTATGAACATATATCGAAATGGGTGAAATTTTATTCATGTATATCAAACAGGCACAGAGAAAGAAAAGCAAGGAAAGTAATTGAAACAAACAGGGTCAAATAGAAAAGGTTAAGAACGGGGAAGGTTCATAGATTCTCCAGTGAATCCTTGAGAACAGCGAGAATCTTGATCCCTTATCATGACTTCTTGTTCACCCTTTGACTCTACCTCTAAGAAGGTAGTTCGACCATGATCCATGTGCCCCAGCTTGGACTTGTACTTCTTGTGTGGAAAATTTTAGTCATATCATCAGAATTTTGACCCTAATTTTGCTTGAGCCACCTCTTCAGGTTTTCGACTCACCGGGCCGCTCTAACTTTTGCCTAGGCCATCTCTTTAGGTTTTCAGCCTAGCGAGTTTTTCTCTTTTTATGACATTTTTCTAATCAAGGTTGTGTCCTTCATAACCAAAAGGTTTAAGCTGATCTCATTGAAACTGAGCCTGTTTGGCCTCTCTTGAGTTAATTTCATCCTTTAGGGTAGCAGATGTCACTTAAAATAGAAAATTTTGCTCCAACGCCATGCACTAAAGGGAATGGGGTGAGCCCTTTTTGACACCAATGAGAGAGGTCCATTCCGAGTCTTATTTTTGTTTTGCTCTTTTGTTCATTCTTTCCTCTTTTGACTTTTTCTTTATTGTTGATTTATTTTCTTCTTTTTTTGTTTTTGTTTTTTTGTTTTGACCTTTGAACGACCCCCTTGGTACCTTTGTTATGGTCTAGCCGCTTTATTCGCTCTTAGCGAATATGGCAAAGAACTATAATGCTAATGGTATCGTTAGCAATCACTCAGTATGGTAGACCATTTCCTTGGTTACATTGACATGAGAAGTGGTTGTACCCCCTTAAGGTTGAGGTGTTTATGGCAAAAAAGATGAAACATTGCTTTTGTCGCGTTCTTGACTTGATGACATCCGTGCCCCTATATAGATAGGTGACGGCCTACTCGATATGTGAACGTGCCTCGATATGAGAATATGAGGGCATCAGTTTGCTTCAATTGATATGTGTGTAGGGTGCCAACCTTGATTCTTTTATTTTTTGTTTTTTGTTTTTTTGTTTTGTTTTATTTTTCTTTTTTCTTTTTCTTTTGGCAAAGTATCTCTTGATTGTGTTTGCATTTATGGGCATCGGTAAGCCATCCCCATCCACATTGATCAGTAGATATGCCCCTGTTCATTTTCGGACCTGATAGTGTTGTCATCCGCATAAACTTCTATTTCATCATCTCATCAGACAAGGCAACCATCGCCCCTAGATAAACTGCCCCAGTGTTTTTCAAGGCATTAAGAACTTAACGAATCCTGACCTCCTTTAAACCTCTTCACTACCCTAGTTGATGGTCTTAATCACCTCCTGATAGGGATGAATTTCTCCAGCCCCTTGCCCCAATGACCTTGTTAACTCGGGCGATGGCTCACAAGCTTCCTCACCCTTTTCGTCGACGTAATCAGCTAGGTGGTCAAAGTCATGAAATGGGACCTTGATCTGACTACTCTCAGAAGGATCATTTTTGGACCTATATTTATTCAGTATATCATGGCGAACGAAAAGGGAAACAAATGAATAAAGGGAAAGGATTCAAAGTAGAGATAAAGATATTTTAAAATTTGACACATATTTATTGAGGAAAATTTGAAATGATAAAAATATATTTTTGCCCTTATTACATAAACATCCCAAAGCCTTAGGCATAGCAATGGGGTTGAAAAGTCATCACTTTAATTAAAGTCGTAGGGAGTTCGACAGTCTCCCAGTCATGAAGTTCTCTGCCTAGCGAGTAAGGAACCACAAAGTCTGCATCATCACGGGGGTCATCTTCAATAGCGATGACATCTCTTACATACCCTTCGTCCTCCTTAGGTTTTGGTTTTGGTTAGAAGTGGAAGGTTAGCCCCACTGTTGTGGAGGATGGTTCGACGTTGGTTGTGGATTTGGTGCTCGGGTGATAGGTGGACGAAAGTGGGATTGTGGCGAGGTAGGATAAGGGATCTGATTATGGGCGGCAGCAGCCACATATGGGTGTAGTGCGTAAGGAAAGAGGTTGGCAGGTTAAAAATGGTAGGGGTGGATGGTCTTGGTTGGGCCCTCCTCTTGTCATAAGAAATGAAGTTAGTTTCCCCGCCTCTTCTTTTTTTGTCTCCTGGCGTAGGCCTTCTTATAATAGGTGCCCTAGGTAGGCTTTGGGTGATCTTCCTTTTCCTCAGACTATTCTCGATCCTCTCCCCAATAACAAGATGTTGGAGAAATTAGATGACACACTACCAACCATCCTATCATAGAAAGGAGACTAGAGTGTGTCAAAAAACATTGTGACCAATTCCTTTTCCGAGAGTAGGGGGTCCACTTGTGCAGCCATTGCTCGTCATCACTGGGCATATTCTTTAAATGTCTCATTGTCCTTCTTCGTTATGTTTTGTAGTTGAATTCTATCAGGTGCCATGTCCAGATTATACTTGCACTGCTTTAAGAAAGCATTCACCAGGTCCTTCCAACAGCGAATGTGAGTTCGCTCCAAATGAGTATAGCAAGTGAAAGTGGCCCTAGCTAGGCTGTCCTGAAAATAGTGTATCAACATCTTGTCATCGGAGGCATAAGAGGCCATCTTCTGACAATACATTATAAGATGATTCCGTGGACAAGTCAATCCCTGGTACTTATTAAAATCTGGCACTTTGAACTTTGGTGGGATAACAACATCTGGAACTAGGCAGAGTTCAAAAGCATCAGTTGAGCCAAGGCCTTCCACACCTTCTACAATCCGTAGCCGCTCTTCCAGGATCTCAATTTTCCTTTTCTGTTGAGAAGCCATGATTAAGCTAGGATCGATAACCAGGATTACCATTTGGGTCACACCTTGTGAGTTGGCAGTGTAAGAGTTCATATACCCATATGGGTAACCGTAAGGCGGGTAGAAGGACGCAGTTGCATGAGCTTGATTCAACGGGTCAGTGTTTAGCATGGGACCTTAGGTTGGGCCATAGCTTGGGCAGTATAGACTGGCTGGGCTATCTGGTGGCTTGGGCTTGGTGGTTTATGGCTCATGGCTCATGGAGTGGTGGTATTATTGGCTGGGCAGGGTATGAGGCATGGGGGTTCACATCTTGCTGTTCATTGACGTCTTGTGGGTTAGCGAGGAGTGGAGGAAAGTATTTTGGTGGTAAGCCGTAAGGCGGGAAAGGCACGGGGTTTCCATCTGGGCCGATGAAAGTGTGTGGTGGTGCATAACCATAAGGCATTCCATAAGATGGTAGGGGATCAATGTTAGGTTTCCCAATGTTGATGGCAAAAAGAGCTGCTGAGGGATTCACAACTTGGGCTTGTGTTGGACCAAAACCCGGGGGATGCAGTGGGGTAATTGATTATCTTTCATTAACCACAGAAGAGCCCCCTTTGGTGACTCTCCTCTCCAAGAGTTTTGTTAGTTCCGCTATTTTCTCTCTCAATCGGTTCACCTCGTCCCTAAGATCTTTATTCATACGTTCTGTTTCAGCCATGAGTCTCTTCTAAAGTTGAGTTTCGTAAGGGTGCCTCCTCGTGATGTCTTTTGTTAAAACAAAACATGTCAGATTCAAAAGTGGAAGGAAATAAAATAGAATTGTAAATGCATGAAAATAAAACAGTGCGTGAAGCGATTGCAGAACTTGGCAAGTATCTTTTGACTGTTCCCTAGAATGTCACATTCAAAAGTACTAGGTAAAGCAACAAATGGAAGTTTGAGAGAGGGAGAGGAGAGGAAGACTGAGAGGGAGCCGGGGCGCGGAGGCCCTAGTTTGCGTCGTCTGGGTGCTGGGCCTGGACGGTCTCAGGCTCGGTCGTACCTGCAGGGGGCGATCGATGCGGAGGCCGGGGTATGCGAGAAGCTCAACCGGCTGGCTCACGGTTGGGCTTACAGAGGTCGATTTCTGGGCATGCAGGTCAATCTACGAAGAAGATGATAGAGTTTGGGTTTTGTTTTTACCTTTGTTTTTGGCTGAATGTTATTGCTGTTGGGAGAGGGGTTTGCTTTTGGTTTGGTTTCTTGTTGATGATGGTTGTTTGGTGATGAGGATGAAGAAGAAATAATGAGGTTGGATGTTTTTGTTTTTGTGAGTAGATTTTTGGTTGCTATTGGTGAGTATGGGTTTTTTGTGGGTTTGGATTGTTGATTGTAAGATGAAGAGGAAATTTTTTTTTCAAGAGAATATGATTGTTGCTTCTGTTATACACCCCCCCCCCTTTGTGTTTGTGATTTGTTGCTGTTATAATGAGTTTGACATTGTGCAAGATCTCTGCTTGAGATTGCATTTTCTGAGCTTTCTTGGGACCTTCTCCTTTGACATTGTATGGTCATTTCAAATTACCATTAATGGAGAAAATAGGGAAGAGAACCATGGAAAAAAGAGGGTCAGAATGCCAAAAATGGAACAAAGAGTGATGATCATGAACAGTGACAGGTTAAGATGATGATGATAATAATAATAATAATAATAATAATAATAATAATAATAATAATAAAAGAAGAATCAGAAAGTGGTGTTCACACCCAACTCTAATAATGATTACCTATGATGTGAATTGAGATTGCAAATGATGTTGATGAAAAATATAATGATAACTATTAATTATTGATGTTGTTAATAATGATGATTATATGAACTGATGTTAAGTGGTATCTCATGTTGATGATCATGAATGATAATGAAATAATTGATGTGAACATGTAGCAATGATGATCATTGAAACTGAATTAATGTTGTTGATATGCAATGATGCATATTGATGTAAATGATGAATTATATGATGTTGGTAAAATGAATTATGATAATGTTAGTACATGGTGATGGTAACCATGTTAAAGCATGTTATGTCATTGATAATAACTATTATGAAACCCTTGATGATGGTAATTAAGTGGTAACCCCAAGGTAATGGTAATCAAAAGTTTTTATAACTGTTATTGATGTTTGACATAACATATCCATATAGTTACTTACAGGATACAGAGGTCCTATGAGAGAGCCCAAATGGGAGGGCAGCTTGATGGTAAGGCACAAACCATGCAGTGGTTCCTTTTTAAGACCCACAGCCGCTCTAGAGTTAGACTTTAAGGTCGACCGATAACACCAATTGTTGAGATGCCACGGTCACTTGGAGTGACAATGTTGCAAATGGACGAGTAGTTAGGTACTGGTAAAAATGTTATATATGTATATATGTTTAAAAATAAATAGTGCAATATTAATTCCATCGTTAGAGTTTGATCCGTATGCATATGCATTAGTATAGTGGCATTGAGCTAGTTGAGCTGCAATGTTGTTAAGGATGATTAATTTGGGTGAATAATTGTACACTGTGTTGATGTTAAATGAAATTGTATGGACAATATACTTATGACCATGATGATGTACATGATGTAAGTATTTGATTGGCTGGAATGTGTGGTAATGATGTAATCCGGTTAATATTTATCGTTTAACATATAATTGCTCACCCCTTATTATTTTTGATTTGATAGTGGAATTAGCACGAAATGATTAGAGGTGAGATGCTGAGATATGGATGGTGCCAATGGAACTCAGGCGTGGTTTATAGCCTTGTATAACTTTTGATTATGTTTTGCTGTGTATGTAACGTCCTTCGTCATTTTACATTTATTTATATTTGTTTAGTTTAATATTCATAATAAATTTTTCGCATTTAACAATAATTAATTAAGCCCTAAATCAAAATAGCATTCATTTTTCACTAACATGATCAAATAACACCATATCGTTCTCTAATAGTATAATCGACTATCCCCTGCTTAATCAAGGCTTTAAAGGACTGGGAATAATCGATTACAATGCCCTATTCGATTACCAAGCAAATGGTAATCGATTACCGACTTCCTGGAATGGTACATTGGATCAGATGCATTACCTAATCGATTACAGGACCTTAGATAATCGATTACCTGGTTTCTGTTGGACACATAATCGATTACTATACTACTCATAATCAATTAGCAGGCTGCTGGAAATTATGTAATGCATCAGGTGTTTCCCCTAATCGATTACCACTCAAAATATAATCGATTACATTGGTTCTGGATGACCTATAATCGATTACGTCCTGATGCCCAATCGATTAGCTTAAAGACAGAGGCCTTGTAATCGATTACACCTTAGAGGCTAATCGATTACAATCTGCCATTCTGCAGAAATTATGCAGATTTTGCATAAAAAATGAACTTCTTCACTACCAAAACCCATGCAAATGATATCGGGATGCCATCAAAGTTTAACACAAGCTCAAACACATGATTTGTGACGTGTGACAGCTGACCGCACTCAAAAATTCCTAAAAATGAGGGATTTATGCGCCTAAATGCGTTTATCCCATTTTAAGGCATTTTAGGGTAGTCAATGAGTCCATTTTTGGCAAAATGGATCCATTCCATTCTTCACAAACCACAATTAACATATTTAAGCTATTGCATTCCTTCCATTACATCAAAACCACATAAATCATCATTTGACTATCCTAGTTCCTAGCTCATGCATAAAACAACTATCCAAAATCTTAAAACACACATCCTAAGGAGCTATAATTCACAACTCCCAACATCCATTCTTCACCAAATAAGCAAGACCTGCCCATAAACATAAATGTCTAATTCATGAAGCTTATCATGAATTCCCTTTCTCATCACCAACATGCAATCTCCATCTATTACTTATTACAAACCTTCATAACCACATTGATCACATCTAAATTAGTCTAGCACACATGGAAAACATATATTAACATAACGCATATAAAGCACACACACGCATCCTTCAATTCATAATTCTCTACACTCCTTGGCATCAATTCTCCGCTTGGCGCACCTCCGGGGCTTCAACCTCTTCCCTGTCACTGGTTACTAAAATTAAAGAAACAACAGCAAGGGTGAGTGTTTGGTATCATAATTAATATAGAATGGCAATTCAATAACAAAATACATATTCACTATATTTTAGTTTGTACCATTTATCTTACCTCTTGCCCTCAATCTCCATTTACCAATCAAAGTTCAATTCCAATTCCTTTATTCCCAACTTGCCAATCACAATCAACAATTATCATGAAACACATTCACATCATCATACAATGCTAACAATACATCAAATAACACAACTGACTCTCATATTAAATTGACGCCTAGTATCCGGATACTAAAAGGATCGGCCTTCAGCTGGGGGTCCTACTTGACACCCCGTGAACCCTGCTTGGTCCACTGAGTCCTACTTGACTCTCCACCTCAACCACTGGGTCCTACTTGACCACTGGGTAGCTCAACTGGGCATAAACACCACGGGAGCCAGAAACGAGGGGCTGCACATACCGTCTGCCATCCCACACCATATAATCATACATATACATCACATTCTTCATATCACACATCAAGTGGCCATCAATAATAAAGCATACTCATCAAATAGGTGACCTACTTGTCAAGCCCGCCATCACAAGGCCACTATACTCATCAAGTCATCATAAGGCAAAGCACTTTCATCTCAAAATCATCATAAACTAATTATGCTTCAAATTTACATATACATATATATACAAATACCATTCAATATCTATTCTCATTACCCCAATATTTAATCGAATAATTCAATTTCTTTTATATACCTATTCTAATTAATTACGACCTGAACACCCCCCTTACCTAACTTCCGAGCTCCGACGATTCGTTCTTGATGTAATTAGCGCCCTCTCTACGCTATATCCAGCGTCCTACTTCCGAAATCAATATTCGTTTCACCGTTTGATCCTCCGACGTCCATTCCGCTACCTACGGAAGTTGAAACGCAAAACCCATCAATGTTAAACCACCCTCATTGCTCTAAGGACCATTTTTGAGCTCCCATGCACTAGAGGAGTAGGAAATCGAAGCTCCCACCTCCATGCATGGCCATTGTCTAGAGAGAGAAAATGAAAAGGGGAAGATAACTCAATTTTAATGGGTCCATTAAACTCACCTCGAAGCCACGATCTCAAAAACGCAGTTATCTCGAAGTTTCGACGCAAGATCGACCTCCCACTGGTGCATGCAAGTTTCGGCAATGGTGAGAAGAAGAAGAATGAAGAGTACACGCGTGAAGTGAGGAAGAAGAAGAAGAAATTAAGATTTTAATACCCAAGGGCAATTTGGTCATTTTCTATTTCAATTACATTTTCTTTTAAAAGCTTTAATTAAAACTTTTACCTTTACCTTTCACCCTTCACCTTTTACCCTATTATAACTTCAAATTTACCTCCTTCTATTTACCTTCATTTAATCTTTTATAATTGATTAATCAAATAAATTTATTTATTCCCACAACATTTAATTATTTCTAATTGCATTTTTAATACTAATAATTCCCAAAATTTTAATACATCCGGTTGGGCCATTATTAATATTTTTCGCCAATTAAAACTTTTCTAAAATATTAGGGATGTTACATCTACTCCCCCTAAAAAGGGATTTCGTCCCCGAAATCAACGTACCTTATTGAAAAAGATTGGGGTACAACAGCCTCATGTCTAATTCCAACTCCCATGTGTAAGTCACTCCATTTATATTCTGCCACTTCACCTTCACCAATGGTACCTCTTTGTTTCTCAATCGTTTAGCTCGATATCCTTCGATACAAATAGGTGCCACCTCTACAGTCAAATCTTCCTTCAGCTCAATAGAATCTTCAGGTACAATCATGGAGTCACAAGGAATGTACGCTCGAAGTTGTGACACATGAAACACATTGTGAATATTAGTTAACGATTGGGGAAGATCTAATCGGTAAGCAACATCACCAATTCTCTCCAGAATCTGATATGGTCCAATATATCTCGGATTAAGCTTATGGCTCTTCAGTACCCGGCCTACACCTTTGGTAGGTGAAACCTTTAGGAACACCCAATCTCCCACCTGGAACTCAAGTGGCCTATGACGATTGTCATAGTAACTCTTCTGACGGTCTTGTGTAATTTTCATCTTTTTACGAATCATTATCACCTGATCATTCATTTCCTGAATTAACTCAGGCCCCAAATGGATTGCATCTCTGTCTTCATTCCAGCATAAAGGCGTACGACACCGTCTTCCGTATAAAGCTTCATAAGGAGCCATTCCAATGCTACTATGGTAACTGTTATTATAAGCAAATTCCACTAATGGTAGGTATTTCTCCCATGAGCCTCCTTGTTCCAGCACACAAGCCCTGAGCATATCTTCCAAGGTCTGGATTGTGCGTTCAGACTGACCATCAGTCTGAGGATGATAAGCAGAACTCAACCTCAGTTCAGTACCCAATTCCTGTTGTAAACTTCCCCAGAATCTGGAAGTAAACCGAGGATCACGATCGGAAATAATACTCACAAGTACACCATGTAATCTTACAATTTCTGCAATGTATAATCTAGCCAACCGGTCCAATGACCATTTCATATTCATAGCTAAGAAGTGAGCACTCTTTGTCAGCCTATCCACAATTACCCATATTGCATTACAACCAGAACGGGTACGGGGTAACCCGGATACGAAATCCATAGTAATGCCTTCCCATTTCCACATTGGAATCTCCAAAGGTTGAAGGAGACCTGGGGGTCTCTGGTGTTCGACCTTACACTTCTAACATACCACACAAGATCTTACATACTCTATGATTGCTCGTTTCATGCCTAGCCACCAGAACTCTCTCTTCAAATCATGGTACATTTTTGTAACACCAGGATGAATACTAAAAGAACTTTTATGGGCTTCAGCTAACACGGCCTGCCTAAAGTCACCTTTTGTAGGCACTACAACTCGGTTTCTGAATCTCCAAATTCCATCAGTACCTTTGATTAGCTCCATATCTTTTCCTCTTGCTTGGGTATCGAGCAATTCTAGTAACTCTTCATCTTCCACCTGAGCCACAGCTAAAGATTCTAAGAATTCATTAGAGATCTTCAGCATCCCAATTATCATTTGATTCGGAGCTTGCACAGCAACCCCAATGTTCATATCGCGAAAGTCTTCTAACAATTCTTGCTCTTTGCCCATCAAGAAGGCTGCATGTAATACTTTTCTACTTAAAGCATCCGCCACAACATTTGCTTTTCCAGGATGGTACTTCAAATCAAAATCATAATCTTTTAGGTATTCTACCCATCTCCTTTGTCTCATGTTTAACTCTTTCTGATCGAACAAGTATTTCAAGCTTTTGTGGTCACTAAATACCACAAAACAAGAACCATATAAATAATGACGCCAGATTTTTAATGCAAATACCACTGTTGTAAGCTCTAAATCGTGGGTAGGGTAATTCTGCTCGTGGGGTCTCAATTGCCTTGAAGCATAGGCAATCACCCTGTCGTCCTGCATTAGTACACATCCTAAACCAAACTTAGATGCGTCACAATATACCACAAATTCTTTCGTCACATCTGGTAGTGCAAGCACAGGTGCAGTAGTTAAACATCGCTTCAGAGTTTGAAAACTCAATTCACACTTATTTGACCATACAAATGGGTTATCCTTTCTTGTCAATCGAGTCAAAGGAAGAGCAATACGAGAAAATCCTTCAATAAAACGGCGATAGTAACCAGCCAATCCCAGGAAACTCCTAATTTCCGTCACTGATTTAGGTCTCTCCCAGCCCATAACTGCTTCAATTTTGGATGGATCAACAGATACTCCATCCCTGGAAATTACATGGCCCAAGAATTGCATACTTCCTTCCCAGAAATCACATTTAGACAGCTTGGCATACAGCCCTTTCTCCCGCAATATCTGCAAAATGATTCGAAGATGTTGTGCATGTTCCTCAATGGACTTTGAATACACCAATATATCATCAATGAATACTACCACAAATTGATCCAAGTAAGGTTGGAAGATCCTATTCATGTAGTCCATGAAGATAGCAGGAGCATTCGTCACTCCAAAGGGCATTACAACATACTCAAAGTGTCCATATCGAGTCCGGAACGCCGTCTTGGGAATATCTTCTGATTTCACTCTTATTTGATGATATCCGGACCTCAAGTCAATCTTGGAAAATACCTCAGCGCCCCTTAACTAATCCAACAGATCATCGATTCGTGGTAAAGGGTATTTGTTTTTAATTGTCAACTTATTCAGCTGCCGATAATCGATACACATTCGCATACTGCCATCCTTCTTTTTCACCAACAATACCGGAGCGCCCCAAGGTGAAGCACTCGGTCGGATAAACCCCTTTTCTAACAGCTCATTCACTTGCTTCTTCACTTCCGTCAGTTCCACCGAAGACATTCTATAAGGTGCACAGGACACAGGCTCGGCCTCGGGAATCAAGTCAATGGCAAAGTCAATCTCCCGATTGGGAGGTAACCCCGGAATTTCTCCCGGAAATACATCAGGAAAATCACACACTACGGGAATATCATTGGGATTAAGATTATACCATCCTTCTGAAGTAAATAGAATAGCATAAGTTGCGGAGACATTACTTACCACATTCTTAGTGTCCAATTCCTGAGAGAATACTATAGTCTTGCGGTAACAATCCACCATAACATGGTTTGCAGACAACCAGTCAAGACCCAGGATAACATCTAAATCTTTCAACGGCATACATATTAAATTTACCCAAAAGGAACGGTCTTCAATTCGCATTGGTAATCCTCCACACATGGTGGTGGCACGGAATGTAGAACCAGTAGGGGTGGAGACATTAAGGGAATTCTCCATTAACACCACTGGTAACCCAAACCGCCTCACACAACTTTCAGAAATAAAAGAATGTGTTGCACCCGAATCATAAATTACATTCACCAAACAATCATGAATAATGCACTTACCCTGCACCAAATTATCAGTTCTTGCAACCTCTGAAGCATCAAAAGCGAACACTCATCCAGTCATAACATTTTGAGCACCGCTAGATTAGGCATCAGTCCTCCTCGGGCGTTGGCCTCCACGACCACTGCTATTCCTACCTTCTCTTTGAAAATTACCACCACGGGCAACAGAAGTATTAGCTCGACTGCTATGTTCATCTTGTTGCTGCCTCTGTGGGCAATCTGGCCTAAGATGCCCCGGTTGTCCACATTGGAAGCAAACAATTTGGCTGGTCGGACAATGTTTTGCAATATGGCCCTCCCGGCCACAATTATAACAGGCACGGCTACCAGAATGACTACCAGAACGGCCTGCAGAACTACGGCCCAAAGAAGAAGATGTAGTGGAAGACTTGCCTCCAAGGAAAAACTGACCCATCTTTTTAAAACTGAATCCTTTAGCCTTTAAGGGTCTTTTGTCCCTTGATTGAGACGCTCTCTATAATTGCACTTCCTCAGCAAGTCTGGCCTTATTTACCAGAGTAGGATAGTCACGGATCTCCATAGGAACAATGACACTTCGGAGTTCAATTCTTAGCCCGGATTCATACTTTGCAAACTTACTGCCTTCGGTTCCTTCAAGAGAAAAAAGATGATAGAAATCACACAATTCATCAAACTGTGATGTGTATTCTGCCACTAACATTTTGCCTTGCTCAACTTTTAGGAATTCCATCTCCTTGCGGATTTTATAATTATCTGGAAAGAATTTAGCAAGAAATCTCCGCTTGAAATTCATCCACATTAATGGTTCACTCGCAGCATTCATCTGAATCTTAGTCCTTGACCACCACACACGAGCCTCATCCTTCAATTGATAAGTAGCAAATTGGACTTTCTGTTCTTCAGAGCATTCAAAGTATTCAAATGTTTGCTCAATTTCTCGCATCCAGACATGAGCCCCATCATAATCATGGCCTCCTCTAAAAATAGGTGGATTCCTCTTCAGGAATTTATTAAGAGTGGGACCAGATTCAGTCCTACTCAACAGTTGGGAAAATTTTGAGAAGAAATCATCTCCTCCTCCTGAACTAGTTCCTTCAGCCATAAAGTAGTTCTACAATAACCAAACACATCACCATTAATAACCAATGATCTATAAGGGATAGGGCATTTACCTCATATATATATATAACATAATGCCACCAGAGTGCCAAGGGAAATGATGCCAAGTGGACCTGTTACAACTCAATTATCACACAAACAATTTCCATACAATGCAAAAATAGTCCGACATGGGACTCAAACAATTCTCTAACACTGCCCATTCACCCGGCTCTAGAAAGAACCGCTCTGATACCACCTGTAACGTCCTTCGTCATTTTACATTTATTTATAATTGTTTAGTTTAATATTCATAATAAATTTTTCGTATTTAACAATAATTAATTCAGCCCTAAATCAAAATAGCATTCATTTTTCACTAACATGATCAAATAACACCATATCGTTCTCTAATAGTATAATCGACTATCCCCTGCTTAATCAAGGCTTTAAAGGACTGGGAATAATCGATTACAATGCCCTATTCGATTACCAAGCAAATGGTAATCGATTACCGACTTCCTGGAATGGTACATTGGATCAGATGCATTACCTAATCGATTACAGGA
Source organism: Clitoria ternatea (assembly GCA_037962975.1). Taxonomy (NCBI): domain Eukaryota; kingdom Viridiplantae; phylum Streptophyta; class Magnoliopsida; order Fabales; family Fabaceae; genus Clitoria; species Clitoria ternatea. The sequence goes on from CM075671.1 coordinate 57,339,203, forward strand.
CCTTAGATAATCGATTACCTGGTTTCTGTTGGACACATAATCGATTACTATACTACTCATAATCGATTAGCAGGCTGCTGGAAATTATGTAATGCATCAGGTGTTTCCCCTAATCGATTACCACTCAAAATATAATCGATTACATTAGTTCTGGATGACCTATAATCGATTACGTCCTGATGCCCAATCGATTAGCTTAAAGACAGAGGCCTTGTAATCGATTACACCTTAGAGGCTAATTGATTACAACCTGCCATTCTGCAGAAATTATGCAGATTTTGCATAAAAAATGAACTTCTTCACTACCAAAACCCATGCAAATGATATCGGGATGCCATCAAAGTTTAACACAAGCTCAAACACATGATTTGTGACGTGTGACAGCTGACCGCACTCAAAAATTCCTAAAAATGAGGGATGTATGCGCCTAAATGCGTTTATCCCATTTTAAGGCATTTTAGGGTAGTCAATGAGTCCATTTTTGGCAAAATGGATCCATTCCATTCTTCACAAACCACAATTAACATATTTAAGCTATTGCATTCCTTCCATTACATCAAAACCACATAAATCATCATTTGACTATCCTAGTTCCTAGCTCATGCATAAAACAACTATCCAAAATCTTAAAACACACATCCTAAGGAGCTATAATTCACAACTCCCAACATCCATTCTTCACCAAATAAGCAAGACTTGCCCATAAACATAAATGTCTAATTCATGAAGCTTATCATTAATTCCCTTTCTCATCACCAACATGCAATCTCCATCTATTACTTATTACAAACCTTCATAACCACATTGATCACATCTAAATTAGTCTAGCACACATGGAAAACATATATTAACATAACGCATATAAAGCACACACACGCATCCTTCAATTCATAATTCTCTACACTCCTTGGCATCAATTCTCCGCTTGGCGCACCTCCGGGGCTTCAACCTCTTCCCTGTCACTGGTTACTAAAATTAAAGAAACAACAGCAAGGGTGAGTGTTTGGTATCATAATTAATATAGAATGGCAATTCAATAACAAAATACATATTCACTATATTTTAGTTTGTACCATTTATCTTACCTCTTGCCCTCAATCTCCATTTACCAATCAAAGTTCAATTCCAATTCCTTTATTCCCAACTTGCCAATCACAATCAACAATTATCATGAAACACATTCACATCATCATACAATGCTAACAATGCATCAAATAACACAACTGACTCTCATATTAAATCGACGCCTAGTATCCGGATACTAAAAGGATCGGCCTTCAGCTGGGGGTCCTACTTGACACCCCGTGAACCTTGCTTGGCCCACTGAGTCCTACTTGACTCTCCACCTCAACCACTGGGTTCTACTTGACCACTGGGTAGCTCAACTGGGCATAAACACCACGGGAGCCAGAAACGAGGGGTTGTACATACCGTCGGCCGTCCCACACCATATAATCATACATATACATCACATTCTTCATATCACACATCAAGTGGCCATCAATAATAAAGCATACTCATCAAATGGGTGACCTACTTGTCAAGCCCGCCATCACAAGGCCACTATACTCATCAAGTCATCATAAGGCAAAGCACTTTCATCTCAAGATCATCATAAACTAATTATGCTTCAAATTTACACATACATACATATACAAATACCATTCAATATCTATTCTCATTACCCCAATATTTAATCGAATAATTCAATTTCTTTTATATACCTATTCTAATTAATTACGACCTGAACACCCCTTTACCTAACTTCCGAGCTCCGACGATTCGTTCTTGATGTAATTAGCGCCCTCTCTACGCTATATCCAGCGTCCTACTTCCGAAATCAATATTCGTTTCACCGTTCGATCCTCCGACGTCCGTTCCGCTACCTACGGAAGTTGAAACGCAAAACCCATCAATGTTAAACCACCCTCATTGCTCTAAGGACCATTTTTGAGCTCCCATGCACTAGAGGAGTAGGAAATCGAAGCTTCCACCTCTATGCATGGCCATTGTCTAGAGAGAGAAAATGAAAAGGGGAAGATAACTCAATTTTAATGGGTCCATTGAACTCACCTCGAAGCCACGATCTCAAAAACGCAGTTATCTCGAAGTTTCGACGCAAGATCGACCTCCCACTGGTGCATGCAAGTTTCGGCAATGGTGAGAAGAAGAAGAAGGAAGAGTACACGCGTGAAGTGAGGAAGAAGAAGAAGAAATTAAGATTTTAATACCCAAGGGCAATTTGGTCATTTTCTATTTCAATTACATTTTCTTTTAAAAGCTTTAATTAAAACTTTTACCTTTACCTTTCACCCTTTACCTTTTACCCCATTGTAACTTCAAATTTACCTCCTTCTATTTACCTTCATTTAATCTTTTATAATTGATTAATCAAATAAATTTATTTATTCCCACAACATTTAATTATTTCTAATTGCATTTTTAATACTAATAATTCCCAAAATTTCAATACATCCGGTTGGGCCATTATTAATATTTTTCGCCAATTAAAACTTTTCTAAAATATTAGGGATGTTACAGTGTATGCCTTGGCCAACTCATTATAGTATAAATTATATGTATATAAATGTGTAATTTTGTTTGATACCTTCTTAGAGGTTTAGAACATGGTTTAGTGTCTATTTTGTATGTTTATGTATAATGGTGTCTTTTGTGATTGTGTATATATAAGGGGTTGATGGAAGACCCTATGCAAATATGCCTAGGAACTTTCAAATATTGAATTGATTGGCGCATTATGACCAAGAATTATGTTTGTATGCATTAGATGGATTAGACAATGGCCTATAGCACATTGCCATGTCTTGTAGGTGAAAATGCATAAGTTATATATAAATGATGCATGAAATAGACAATTATGCATGTGTAATGGATTGGCACCAAGGTATGGCCATCGGGTTGAACTCATGAGCCTTGATATTAGACTTGTAAGTATAAATTGTGATGTCTAAGAACTGTTTTAGGCAATGAATTCATGAAATAGGATGTTGCATGCATAGAATCAAACAATTGTGTAGTTTTACATGCCAAATTGCATGAATAAGAAGTGGATTGCATAACTTGATATAGATATTGATAGAACCATTAGAGAAGGTTGTGAAAAAGTTTTAATTACACACAGTGATAAATTTATGGTGAAGTTTGGGTGCCAAACCTTTCAAACTATGATTTAACATATTGGGTAAAATGCTCATTTTTGGTAAAAAGAAAGTTTCTGATGCGCATGAAATCCAATTGGAATGAAATTTGGCGTAGGACTTAGAGTATCAGTTTATAACTAATACATACTAGCTTGTGGTAAAAGTTTGTCTCGTTTGAACGAGGTTTGGGTAATTCGAACACATAAGTAAATTAGACTTTTAAAAAAAGTGTAATTTCTACCCTTGTTGATAATTTTGGTAGGGTAGATCTGTAATTTGCTACACCAAGAATTCTTTATGCTAAACTAGCCCTTTTTTCCTTCACAAAAGTTCTAGGTATCTAAGCTATGGAGGTGTACCAATTAAATTCACTCAATCAGAGTTTTGTAGCTTAAGTTATGTATGAAATATTCCAATATGTCCTTGTTGAAATTTCACCATTGGTATATCTGTATAATACTACACTAGGTATGATCTAGGCTGAATTAGTCTTTCTTTCCTTCACAAAAGTTATAGGTATCCAAGCCACCAAGGTGTACCAATTAGATTTACCTTAATTAGAGTTTTGTAACTCAAGTTATATGCAAAATAGCAAACCTTATGCATAAAAATGGAAAAAAAATAAACTCTAGAAATTTAGTGATTCCTTTCGGGTTTATTATTCGAACCTAGGTGTCATAGTCAAAATTCAAAATATTTTAAGATGTGCTTAGTTAGCATGTTTTTGAGGAAAATAGAAAAATATTTTAAAAATATATGAGAAAATGGAAAACATGTTCATACACCTAATTTTGCAAATAAAATGCTTGAAAAATAGAAAACGGTCATATTCCAAATTGTTTCAGAAAATAACCATAATTTGAAAAACTATCCAAAATAGTTTCCCAAAATTTTCCGTTGTAAAAATAGGCAAGTATTTCCATTTTTTCCAAAATGAGAATAATTGAAAACACATTATTTCAAAATTTTCCTGAGTGTAAAAGAAAAACAAGAAATAAAATGAAACTGGTTACATTTGAATATGTTTTTTAGTTTTTCATCGGTATAGTGTTTGAACATATTTTCATATTTTTCCAGAAAATAAGTGGTTGTTTGAATTTGAAAACATTTCCTATTTTCATTTCTTGTTTTTTAGTTTTAATTACAAAACTATTGTTTCTTATTTACAAAATTTTGTCTAGGAAATGAAAACAAACAAAAAAAATAGAAAAGTTGTTTTCAATATTTCTTATCAAAATTTTGAAACCAAGAAACAAGATGACAATTTTGTAATTAAAACTAAAAAACAGGAAATGAAAACAGAAAAGTTTTTGAATCCATACGACCCAAAAAAATTAGAAAGTTTCTTAAAAACTGAAAAATATTATTCTAACTAAACGCACCCTTAACTTCTACCAACTATACTTCTTTTTTCTCAACAAATTAGTTAGCAAATTGAACAACCTCATCCCTGGTTGAATCTTGGTTTCTTTAGCAAAATAATGCATATAACGGTGCTTTTTGGTATTTAAAGAGAGAAACTTAAGGAAAAGAAGATAGAATAAATAGATAGGATAAAATATATTTTAAGTGTCTTAACTTTAGTAGTTAATTTTAATCATGGATGTTAACACAAGTTGGACTCATCATAATTGAACTGGTGGAACCTTGAACCAATAAGGTAATTTGTCTAGATTTATGTAGAAGGAAACCATTATTTTCCTCATTGGATAAAAAAAGTAAGAAAAAATTAGTTTCAACTATAGTGCATAAAGGGAGTCAGGAGGATGATGTTTGAGACCTTTTATGAAAGGTTTTTTTAACTTGTGTCAGGAAGTCGATCTAAATTAGGGACGCAATGAGACAAAACAGGTATAGGTAGTATGTTATTGTTATGACACTACATATACCACAAATTTGAGATAGGTAATAGGTACTTGTTGGTAAAGGAATTGGTACGCATAAATATTTATCAATATTAAAAATAATAATAAAGAAGAAATATAGTATAATATATTAAACATAATATTATTTTAGTATGATATATTATAAATTAATATTGTATAATATTTATCTATTGACTCTTTACCATGATAATTTTTTGCTTGTGAAATTATTTGCTACAACATTTATTTTGATTATCATAATTGATAATTTTCACTAAAATGAACAAAACCAAGAACTTTATGAACATTGCAAGTAATATGCTTATTAGTTTTTAATGATTTACAAGGAATTATTGTTATATTACCAATCATCAAACTAGTCTTTGTGGATACATATTTTATAAATTTTAAAAACTGCAACAATACAATAGTGTGCTTGTCAAAGTTCCAACACAGGTTTGGTATTGTTTGAAGGTCAAGTAGATAATTTCCCAACATCCAAGGCCTGTGAAGAGCACTTGAAATGGAAAAAATAGTCCATTTCATCGAACAACATTGGTATACTTAGTGTTTCTTCATCTATGTTATATATTCCTCTAAGGATTCATTGAGTCTGATTAGTGTATTGACTTTAAAAAAATCTTCATCTATCATTTTCCCTTAAAATAGCTACATTTAAATCATCATCGTTTGTAAGACTATTATTATATTTCTTTATTTGTAACTTACCTATTTTTTTCTAATGAGTTTGAGGTAAGTGTTTGGTATTTCAATAATAGTGAAAAGATTATTAGGGGCGCTCATATTGGGTACTCATAGTTTTTTAATGAACAATTAGCATACATTAATATCTCCATTGAACATTTTAAAGTCTTCCTTAAAATCAAAAACTAATTAGCTAGAGTCAATTTTTTACCATTTGAATTGAGGTTTGGTTGACTCTAAATCCCGGTTTTTGGAAGGATAAGTATAGTAATGAATGAACCCAATCATTATTGGGTCCTATAATTAATAGTGCATTTCTAAAAATCAATTACTGAAATGTGGCTGTTTTTAGACAATTCATATGTCTGGGGCTCTTTTTGCGTATTGTATTAGGCTCATATGATATACAAATGACATGTATGTAATGCGACACAACAATGTTTACGGTAGAAATTTTTAACTACTAACAATGGTGATGTTTTCCATTGTGTCTTAGTCATCCAGGATGACACCACCATTGCCAGTGATTAAAAATATCAAACGCAAACAATACTTCCCCTAAATTAATTTTCTCTAAATTTAGATTTGATCACGACTAAACTAACCATTAGATTGAGTTAATGTTTAACAAATATAAATTTAAAAATCATGTATTACTAAATAATATATTGTAAAAATGTATATTCAAATAGATATGACTAAAATGCAATATTTCATTTTGACTTTTTATATCTTCTATTACCTTAAATGTGCTTTATTTTCAGGGGCAAAAAACTATAATTAACATGATTTATCTTAAATTAGTAGTTTAATGTGAAAAATTCAAAATATTAAAATATTTTTAAAGACTTCATAAAGTTGTTTTAAGCCTAAAAGTTACCTTATGGACAATGCACTATGATATCATAAATTCATTGTGATATTTGAATATATTTTTTAAATTGAACATTTTTTTCATAAATCACTATAATATCATGTTATAATTTGTGTCTCTTCTATATCTATACTACTAAAGAAGAGTATAAGTCAATAAAATTAAACTCATATTCAAACCTTAATTGTCTTTTTCATTTCTCTCAATGTATAATGCGTTCATAATAAGAATTGAATTTAAAACTCTGTTAAATAATTGACCTCTAACTCTTTAATAATATAGTAACATATACACTTAAAAGAATTAATCTTCCTATTAGTTAAAGTGTATATATATATATATATATATATATATATCTCGTACTATATATATTACTAAAATGATTTTCATATTAAAGTTTAGGATGCTGATAAAAAAAAACTTTATATATTAAAAGTTTGAAATTCAAATTATTCTTAAATGATATAATTTTTAAAGACTAAATTAGTAGTTTAGTGTGAAAATTTTAAAATTTTAAAATATTTTTAAAGACTAAATTAGTAATTTAGTTTCAATATTTTATTTAATAATTTCCGTCAAATAATTTAAACTTTTCAATTAAACTAAAATAATTTTAAGTAGATAATAACATATCTATATGTTGTATATTAAATAATTAAATTGTATGATATTTAAAATTATTTATTATGATGATTTAATAATAATAATAATAATAATTATATTATAATATTTATGTTGTAGTCAGAAAAAATACATATACGTATTTTGTGTTGCAGCCAAAGAAACGGCCAGAGAAGTTAAGTTTTTTTTCATTTTCTCCTTTTTCTTTCACCCCTCCTTTTTCTTTCACCCCTTGCCAAAAGAAAAAATACATATACGTATTGTTTAGCATAACTACACCACCATTGTTAATAATTAAAAATTTTAACCACAAACATATTAATATGGTATTGTATACATGTAATTTATATGTCGTTTTAATATAACATAAAAGAAGTCCTAAACATATAATTCCTTCAAAAATAGTCTCATCTTCGAAATAATTTTCAAAATCGCATTATTGATTTTAAAAAACTCTAAATTTTCACATTTCTTGTTTAACGCTGAAACAGAGTTCTTGTTACAGGTGTTGTACATCCAATTGTTTAAATCCTTCGTCAAGTCAATATAACATTTTTCTCTTCCACATCTGATTATCACATACGAGGAACTAGAACAGCATTTCAACAGAACCGTGAGCACGGAAGAGTGGGCTAAAATGACTTACGAAAATTCAACGAAGTTATCCACGACAGTAAAGAACCTAAATCAAGATTCTTCACGTAAAAGACCCCACTCCACGTTACTTGAATAGATGTATTCAAACTCGAGTTAATAAATATATTTATCAAAAACAAAATTCTGGACTAGTACTTGTAGTAGTCGTGAATTATTACAACAAATTAACTAAAAATGTTAGTAATATTCTGACATATTTTTTATTTCAACCTTTTTTTAAAATTTATTATAGTTTTCTTCATAACAAAATAAGAGCCCGAAAATATATTTTCTGTTTTTTTCAATTACAAAAGAATCATCTAAGTTTTAATTACAAAATACCACATTATTTTTTATTTCCAAAAATTTATACATGAAATATTAAAAATAATTATTATTTCTTTATTTATTATACAAACTTTTGAAAATAGAAAATGATATTTTTGTATTTGAAACTAAGATTATAGTTTTATAATTAAAAAATAGAAAAACAAAATAATTTTTAAAAGTAAACACACCCTTATGGTTTGTTAATTTTGTTCGAAGCATCAATGCTGATTTAAACCTGCAATCTCTTTCCTTCCTTTCTCGCTTTTCCTCTTCCAACCACTTAAGAGTGAGTTGGATTGCGTGATTCTTTGAGAGAAACAAATAGATGGGTGAAAGTTTTGTCAGAAAATTTTGTCTTTTGTTATGAGAATATGTTACATAGTGGGACCCATATAAGATTGATTTCTCTAACAAAGTGAGCTAGTGTGAGAAAAAAGGAATATGCATGGATAATTCGCCTTTTGTTCAACCCTTCACATAATAATCATATTATTATTATTATTTCAAAATAAATAATGATTAATACTAATATTTAGAATAATAATAATAATAGGGGAAATACTAACGAAAACAAAAATGGAAGTTTTTATGTAAAAACATTATTACAACTTACAATACTACAATTTTCATAATAAATTTCTATTTTTTTCTTTAAACAATGTCGTTAGGATACTAGTTTAAAGAACCCTAACAATAATAACAACAAAAATAATTATAAATATGATATAAATAATAAAATAATAATTATATTAATGATAATAATAGTGATATATTGTTTGTTTTTTTAAAAAATATCTCAAATACTCCATTATATATAATTAAAGGGGATATTGGTAATTCTAAAATAATTTAAAAAAATTTCTCTTATTTTTCTTGCAAATCAAACATCAAAGAAAAATAATTTCATAATTTTCACAACATCTTCTAATCAACTAAATAACATTTATCTTTTCATATTAATTTTTTCCTCATACATTATTTTTTAAAACACGTTTTTTTCTCACAATTTTTTCAATAACCAAATGTACGACCAACTCCCCAAAATTTATTATGATACATCAAATGATATGAATTTTATTCATATTGAAAATAGCGATTTACACGTAAAACACTGAAATACTTTGGTTTTTTCTCGTACCTTTGTAAGATGAAGACGGAAAATTTCACATTACCCATAATTGAGAATATGTTGTCCTAAGACGCATCAAAATTGACAGTGAAAATTTCTACTTGTTCTTATGCTAAGAAATTGGAATCTGAAGGACTGAAGCAACACGTTGATCAAACACACTTATCCAGGAAAGTGCGTATTTGCTCCTCATAATTGTTTTACGCAATTGCGTAGTAATGTAGTATGCAGTGTCTCTGGACAAATTAAAAAGAAGAGTATTGGAAGAAATGGTATTGAAGGAAAGTGACCATTACGGGGCTGGGGGAAAGTATATCTATAATAAGAGCTATATTTCCAGCCATACAATAATTTTAATTATATTGCTTAAATTGTTATTATTATTGAAGATTATTCGGTCACTTGTTTACCCAATAAGTCTTTAATAAAATAGAATATATAAAATAATATCAAATATTAAAAATATTACAGGAAATAATAATAATAATAATAATAATAGTAATAATAATTAATAATAATTATATAACTATAAAAGTAATTACATATCAATCTTTCTATTTTTTTCCGTTGATTTTGGAAGGAATTAAAAATAATGTTAGAAGACCTACAAAAAGTCAGATATTCTGCTTCTTATCTGTCAAGAGATATTAGTAAAATACATTTTAAAAAGATACAGTAGGCTTATAATCTTTTGTTCGATTTTCTTCGGAATATATTATTATTTAATTGTAAGAAATGAAAGTCATATAAGGCTTTTACCACCGAGTAGGAGGCTTCCAGCTTCATTCACCTCGTACGCAGTGATTTCTTTTGGTCCAGTTTATTAATTTTTTTTAAAGGTATTTTTAAATTAAAAGTACGTAGTGATTGACACAACAAGGTGTTTTGCGTCAACTTTGGGGTGGATGTTAAAATTTTCAATGTAAGCATTCAAAGAGATCTAAGGTTGGGGTTGCTATAACTTTTCATCTAATACAAATCCAGATTAGTTTCATAAACATAAGGAATAGCTTGTAAGAACTGCTACTAGCGCTATAGGCTCGTGGAGGTCTCTGCCCATTCACCATATCTAATTCTCTTTACCTATACCATAAATCAACCTTGGGACGTAAACAACCTCAAACCAGACGATGCCCATCTTGGTGGCTTGTTATAGCAGACATCTGCTCCATCAACCTCATGTTAGCACCGCTAGAAAGCCTCCTGATCAATATGAAAAAGGTATACATGCATGCATTAAAACAATGAGTATTAATGTTTATTAACGGGTGCACAGTGGTATTATATTACTATTTCTCGGTTACCTATATGATTATTAATATTTAATGCTTTATTAAATATACTTGAATATTTAAGTTTTTATTATTTTATATTAATGTTAAAAAATTAATATTTTCATGATAATAGTGTCACGACCGGGATCGTGACGGGATGACCGACCCTTCAAAATAAAACGAGTTTCGAAATCCTTTCGAAAAGAAAACAGGGAGTTGCCACCAATATTTTTTAGGATAAAAATATCGGAAAAAAACATCTTTTAAAACACTGGTTATGAAAATGAAATTCTAAGTTTGGGAGTCGAATTACAGGTGAGAAAGGTATTAGCACCTCACAACTGTCCGTTATAAAATGGTTACCTCATTGATAACGCTTATTTCAAAATAGTCTAGAAATTATTTTAACTTCTTTTATGAAAAGAAACATATACAATGACAAAGCATACGAAAACAGACAAAATGGATAGTAAAGTTTGAAATAAGATTAACAGGACGTCTCGTCCAAATTAATCTTAAATTGCACAATCTAACTAAGTAAATACAATAAAATACCAAACAGTGACAATAAGGGATTAGACGATAAGAAACTAAACAGTAAGAAAATAGTAACGGTAGAAGACTAAACAATGACAGTAAAAAAAAGAAACAAATAATGATAGTAGAATATTAAAACAGTAACAATAAGAAATGACAAAGCAATGACAGTAAGAAACTCAACAAAATAGTGACAGTAAGAAGCTTAACAAAACAATGATAATAAAAAAACGACACACAGTGACAGTAAGAAACTTAACAGAATATCGACAGTAAGAAAGAGTAAAAAACAATAACAATAAGAAATGACAAACAGAGACAATAAGAAACTTGACACAATAACAACAGTAAGAAAAAGTAAAATAAAGTGAAAGTAAAGGTTAACAGGACGTCTCATCAACCTTAATTTGTACATAAATTTAAAGATTAAAATAAAATTAATGATATAAAAAAATAAAGTTAATTAAGAAAATATTATTTTTAATAAAAGTGTTAAAAGCATGAAATTAACAAGACGTCGCGTCTAAATTAACCTCATTTTAAAGAAAATAATATTCTAATAAAAATATTAAAAACATGAGATTAACAAGACGTCTCGTCTAAATTAACCTTATTTTTAAGAAAATATTATTTTAAATAAAAATCTTAAAACATGAGATTAACAAGACATCGCGTCTAAATTAACCTCCTTGCAACAATAAAATTTTAAAATATTGACTATATAAAATTAATCAAAATAATAGCAGAGACATAAAAATTAATAAAGAGAAAGTAGGCCCGACAAGAATTGATTCCCGCTCCTACGTATTCTCAAATGTATTGAGAAATCAGGGTTACGTAGTTCTTTGAGGAAATTAATTTTGAAAGAAAATATTTAAATTGTTTTTGATTGATTTAAATTTAATAATAAAAATTCATGGAGAAGGAGAAGTACAAGGTGAACTAAGATCGCACGTGCATAAACCTTCAAAATCTTATTAAGTGCTTGTAGGTAAAATAATTTACACGACATCACTCATCAGATTTTTGATTTAGCCAAAAAAAGATTATTCATCTTTATAAAAGATATGCTTAGATTTTAATATTTTATTAGTTTAAATATTTACTTTTAGAAAAAGGTATTTTTGGTTTTTAAGACCTTTTATTTTGATTTAGCACAAATGATTTATTATATATTTTTTAAAGAAAGAGTATTTATCTTTGGACATTTTATTATGAAAGGAAATATATATATATATATATATATTTAATATTTTCTCAAAAAACTATCTATTTTATGCTAAAAGATTTTTTTAAGATTTTTTATTTTTAAATTTAACAAAAACACATTAAACATTTATTCTTCTTTAAAAGGATATTTTTGATTTTTATAACAATAAATAAAAACTATTTATTTTTATTTTAAGAAATAAATATTTAACATTTTTCAGATTTTTTATATTTATTTTAACATAAAAACATTTATTTTTATTTATTATTTTAAGAAAGTATTTAGTGAGTTTTTATTATATTCTTAAATTCAATTTTGTTATTATTATTATTATTTTTTTAAAGGCAATTTATTATTATTATTTTAAAATGAAATGAAGAAAAGAGGGTTTTTGACCTCTTGAGCTTCTAAAGCCCATCACAAAAAAATGGGCCTTTAAGGCCTTAAACTAAAAAACAAAACCTAACTAACCTACTAACTAAGAAAGAAAAGAAAGAAAAGAAGAATAGAAAAGGGGGGCGGCAGAATAGAGAGAGAGGGAGTAGACCGAGGGGGAGAAGAAGAAGACTGGAGGTGGGCGGTCGGCAACGTGGTGCTCGCGGCTGGGCGGAGGGGAGGCACGGATCTGGCACGCGGTAGAGGGGTGGAACTCGACCAGAGACGGCTGGGCGAGCGGAGGCCAGGGGCACCTCGATCGGGGCGGTCGGCGGCGTCAGAGGGGATCCGGCCGGTGGCGTCAGAGGGGTTTCGGCGGGCAGACGTGCAGGGGCAACAATGGCTTTCCTTTTTTTCTTCTTTTTACTGTTTTTGTGTTTTGGCCTTTGTTTTTTTAGCTTCCTTTGCTGCTTGTTCTGGTTATTGGTTGTTGGCTATGGTGTTTTTGGGTTATTTTTATTGCTGTTGGGACAAGAGAAGAAGAGAAGAGAGTGTTGTTTTTTTTGTTATTGATGGAATGTAGGAGATGACGAGGATGAATTGTTGATAGTTGGTGGTTGAGATAAGATGGAATGATTTTCTTGGGTTGCTGTTTGTGTTCTTGGTTTGATGATGGTGAAGGTGATTGGGATGAAAAAGATGAGGATGGAAAAGTCCTTCGGTTATGGAGAAGTTGAGGTGATGAAGGTGATGGAGTTGGGAGACAGGATCCAGATTCTGGACTGGTTTTCCAGAATGGTAGCATTGGAGGGAGTGAAAAATATATTTTATTTTTAAATAATAAATAAAATTAAATAAAGGGGGACAAAAGATGATGTTTACAGCTGCCCCTCTTTACTTTCTTTTCACGAAAATATGAATGATTCATTCATATCGTGAAAAGAAAGTAAAGACGTGAACACCATCTTGACACTAACATCCTCAATGAGGTGACGACTTTGACAAACAGAAGACTCAAATAACCAGCTTTGGCAATAAGAAAGACTTAAAAGTACCAACTTTGGTGATAATAACTGTGAACACCTCTTTCGGTCCGACCCAAATGGAAAGGATTTTGAGAGGGCTGGATTTCATGTCCGAATGATCTGCTGAGTAGAATGACTCCAATATAATCAAATCCAAGCAGGATGACTCAGATTAAAGCATTTCTGAGTGAAATACAGCCCTGGTGGATATAAATCCGAGTGAAAAAACTCAAAAATGGTCAAATCCGAGTGGAATAGGCTACTGTTGGGGGAATCCGAGTGAAATGACTCAGTATGGATCAAATCCGAGTGGAAAATAGGCACATTCCGAGTGAAGAAATTCAAATTCCAATTCCCGAGTGGAAAGAAGGCCGGATCCGAGTGAAGATTGCTAAGTCTCCAAATTCTGAGTAAAAATGGCCAAAATTCCAATTTCCGAGTGCAAAGAAGGTAGGTTCCGAGTGAAAATGTCCAAGTTCCATTCTGATTAAGAGCTCCCAAGGTCAGTTCCGAGTAAATCCTTCAAGCAGTGATGTTCTGTGTCACTTTTAAAGAAATTCCGAGTGAATGTTTCACGCAGAGATGAGATCCGAGCGAAATACATCCGACTGAAAAGAATTCCGAGTGTTGCCTCTTCAATCAGAACCGAGAGTTGCTTCTTCAGTAAAAACCGAGTGAAGTGTTTCCAATCAGCACCGAGTGAGTCCTTTCACTCAATTTTCAAGCCATTTTTAGCCAATTCCGAGTCATACTTCACCCACTTTTCACTCAATTTCCGAGCCATTTCTAGCCAATTCCGAGTCATACTTCACCCATTTCAGTCGGTTCCGAGTCATACTTCACCCACTTTTCACTTAATTCCGAGCCACTTTCCACCTAATTCCGAGTCATCCTTCGATCATTTCCGAGTCCTCCTCAGGTCTTTCGCCCAAGCGATTCTTGTTACGCTCAAGCGAGAAGTGGAGTCCCTCTTCAGTCTGAGTCATTTTTCTGTCAGATCCGAGTCACTTTTCACTCGGTTCTGACTCAATGTTCCAATCGGAATTTCTTTGATTGCCCACTCTATCCAATTGCACACAACACCAACATGATTTCACTCGGTCTTTTGCACAAAAGGGACCTTTTCCCACTCGGATTTAGGAGGCAAAGTGAAGACCGACCCTTTTTTTTTCTCTCTCGGAATTCACTCCCACTAAGGATGGATGCTGACTGAGGCAGTGGATCCGGGCCACGAGGGAGAACACCGATCCCATGGTACCCCAAACATTGAAAAGGTCTGACTAGTGTAAATGTGACACCGGTCCGGATTCTAAATAGGCCACATCGGACTGGTTGTTGGAACATCAAACCGATGTCTTGCATGGCCGAGGTCACAAACCTGACAACGGAAGAATGAGCCCGGATGCTTATGCGCGCTGACTCGGAATTACACTTTTTAAAGGTGGCAGACAAGGGGGCGGTAGTGGAAGAATTAAAAATTTCCCATCAGCCATTGTCCCCCCACTATCTGTTAGTGGCCAGGTTGCCTCCACCAAGTGGAGGTTGAGCTGTCCACTCGGCCCATGTCCAAGAGCCCTCTATAAATACCTCTCATGAAGAGGCACAGGGGGCTGGCTGGTAAGTTCTTTGCACGGTCCAGAGCTGGAAAGAGGGGAAACTTCTAAATTTCACTTCAAGAGTCTTAAGGAATTCATTCCCTTCACACAGTTCTGTCCCAGTTCACTCCTAAACACCACACCATCCCAATACCCCCAAAAACCATACTGTCCCAACACCTCCCAATCCACACCGTCCCAACATCTCCCAATCCACACCGTCCCAATACTCCCTAAACTATACCGTCCCAACACCTCCCAATTCACCATCTCCATATTCCTTTAACACCACACCGTCTCAGCCTCCAACCCACATCGTTCTAACAGCATCCTCCCAACAGCACTGTCCTCACTCAGATCCTCATCAACTCCACCGATTCACTGTAGCCCTTCACACCGATCTCCTAAATCTACCATACTGTATCCATATTCCTGAACACCACCCGGTTCTGCCCTAATCCGTCCTAATCCCGCCACACCGTCCCAACAACTCCTGAACACTGTTCCAATACTCCTTAAACACTACACCGTCCCAATACCCCCCAAATACCACATCGTCCCAACACCCATCAATCTCCACACCGTCCCAATACTCCCTAAACACCACACCGTCCCAGCCTCCTAAACCCAATATATCTTCCCAACATTTCCTGAATCTCCTTACCACTGTTCGGTCCTTCAACCCCATATCCACACCAGCAGAATCCACACCGGTCAACATCTGTAAGTTGTTCCCTCAACAACCTCACCACCAGGTCTGTTCTGTGTTCTTTCCTTTCATTTTTTTTATTATTAAACGTTCATCTGCTGAGTTTGTATTTTTTGGACTTGTTTACTTTCCTAAAGTTCATTCAGTTAAATTTCTTTTTACTTTGTAATAATAATGAAAAAGAAATAAATGTCTCTTGTGTTTTCTTTGAAATCTAGATAAAGTCAAAAAAAAAAGAAACAAATCATTTTTAGTCAGTGTCGTACGGAAAATACTTCCGTCTACACAATCTCTATAGGATCCGTACACGTGTGAAGAACTTCGTCTTGTATGGGTTCCTTACCAAAATGATACCCACCAACATTTTCCCAATCTTTTAAAAGAAAAATTCAGAACTACGTAACCCTAATTTCTTGATAATTCAAGAATACGTAGGAGCAGGACCTCAACTCCTGTCGGGCCAATCTTTCTTATTTCTTTTTATTGATTTATGTCCTCACTTTCATGTTTCTTTCATAAATGTTCTTTTTTTGGTTGCTTCCGTGAAAATCAATTTAGACGTGACGTCTTGTTGATTTCCCCCTATTTTTTGCTCAAGCCTCGCCATAATTCATAGGGAAGGGATACTTAGGACGAGACGTCCCGCTTATCTCTTTCCTATCCCTATTTTTTTTATCTGAGAACGTCTAATTTAGGCGTGACGCCTTATTAGCATTCTTTTCCCCTCTCTGTCTCATATCGAAGTCGAGTTTAATTCGGATGAAACGTCCCATTGACCTCGCTTCGACATTCTATGTTTGTACAGTTCTCTCACTACATTCTGTCATTTTTAAATAAAAAAAATATAACAATAAAAGGGAAGAAATAAACCATCTTTTGTAAGGCTACTTATGTTGCGCATTTTCAATCTTGGTACTGTTTTTGACAGGCGATGTAGGGTTCTAATACCTTCCCTACTCGTAACCGACTCCCTACTCGTAACTCACGATCCAGGTTGCGACAGATGGCGACTCCACTGGGGACACTTCAGAGAGTCAGGCCAGTTTGATTGAAAGCGCATGTTCTTTTTATATAGCCTTTGTTATCTCGGATTTCTTCCCCTTGTTTTTCTTTTCTGTTGATTGTTGTGAATGTTTGTTCTTGTTTTAATTGTATCTTGTTATTTGTTTCGTTGTCTATGTTTTGCATGTTTGTTGAACCCTAGGGTAGAAGACCCTACTTTTCCACAATCATTGAACCCTAGAGTAGACAACTTTGTATATTTGTTTTGTGTTTGTTCTTTGTGCAGAATGGGATAAGGTAAAAGGTATGGACTGCCCTTCCACACACTACACTCACAATTAGTTGCACACACCTATGAGTGGCGCCCTATACTCGGGCCCCAAATGAAGCTTAAGTTAGGAGAAGTTGGTAACGGAATCGTATGGGATGTACTTCCTATCCGGTGTTTGTGAGAACCTCAACCAGAGTTCGACCTCTCATGATATACGCACCTAGTGGATTCCCCACTGTTTGCGTCCCTGTCATGGTTAGGATCTTGGCTCTGGTGACCTTCTAGATGTCTAGCGGAAGCCACCCGGTGTGGAGAGTCACTTTTAGACAAGCCATAGGGCCTAGAAAAGACTTTCAACAAAACCCGACCTAGGCCACAAAAGGGCAAACTTTACTTTGCCTTACGTCATTTTTGCTTTCCCTTTTATCCAAAAAAAATAAATTATCTACCACCCGCAGATTTGCTTAGTTTTTGAAATAATGACTCATTTTAAAACACACAGTATTCTTCGGGTGAATAGATAATCCTCTTTTGGTCGTGTACCTCTGAGTCCTGAGTCATAGATTTTCCTAATCGTCAAAAAATCAAAAAATATAACTTTATTTCCGCTCCAGCAGGGGCGTCGATGACGATTAAAAAATTTATGACTATTGCGACTTGGACCCTTGGTAATCGTTGTTTCCCAAAAAAAATTTTTTTTGCTTTACGTTAAATCAATGGGGAAGTACCGATTCCAAAACATGACATCAACTAATTTCTTTTCCTTATCCTCATTTCGTGGAAGGCTATTCAGAACTTAACGAATACCCTTTGAGTATCTATGGAAATTAACATGGGATTGAACTTAAGAAATGAGGGTTGTAGTTGCCCGAAGAAAATGTTTCAGCTTGAGGCTCCCGCCTCATGATGAAAGATTTCTTCTGTCTTCACAATTATCCCATATTAATTTCCATGTTTACCATACCTAGTACTTTTGAATGATAAGTTCTAAGGAACAGTCAAAGGATATTCGTCAAAGCCTGTAATCGCTTCCCACAACATTCTCCTTCTTTCTATTTCCACCTAACATTTTTGTTTTTTTTTTAAAAAAAAAGACACAGGCGTCACGGGTAGGCATCCTTACCAGACCAGGCTCCAAAGGAAACTCATGGCTGAGGCAGAAGCTGTTGACGGAGACTTTAGAACCAAGTTCGATCAGTTGAAAGAGCGAGTGGCGGAGTTAACTAAACTTTTAGAAAAGAAACTCACAGAAGGAGGCTCCCCTGCAGGTATTGAGGACGCCCAACAGCAGCCTGCCACCGCGCCACCTCCCCTTGGTTCTGACCCAGCAAGAACGCAACTCCCTAACACAACGACACCCCCTCTCACCATTCATATCGGGAGACGTAACCCTGCCATTGAGACCCAGCCACCTTACGGCCAGTCTTACGTACAGCATACATTTGTCGGTCTAGACGGCAACCCAGTACCTTTTCCACTTTATGGCCTACCCCCGGGGTACTATCCCCGGCTCGCTAACCAACAAGACGCCCACAACCAGCAAGCGGTGAATCCTCACGCTTCATACGCCACCCAGCCAAATATGCCACCAATCCACCAAACCCAAAACACACAAACCCATGACCCACAAACCCACCAAACTCAAGACACACAAGCCCAAATGGCCCAGCCGACTTATGCCGTACAAGCCATAGCCCAACCCCAAGGTCCCTCACCAAATACAGGCCTAATGAACCAGTCCTATACGTTGCCTCATTTTAACCAGCCACTCGGCTATCCATACGGATACGCAACCCCCTATATGACCAATCTCTAAGATACAACCCGTATGATGAACCCAGTAGCCGGTCTTAGCACAGTTGCAGCTCCCCAAAAGGAAAAGATAGAAATCTTAGAGGAACATTTGAGAATGATGGAAGGCGCTGGAGGTTTTGGACTGATAGATGCTTCGGAGCTATGCCTAGTCACAGACGTTGTCCTCCCGCCCAAATTCAAGATGCCAGACTTTGATAAGTATCAGGGAATGACTTGTCCAAAGAACCATCTCATGATGTACTGTCGAAAGATGGCATCTTATTCTTCTAATGACTAATTGTTGATCCACTGCTTCCAAGATAGTCTGGCAGGGGCCGCTCTTACATGGTATGCTCACCTTGAGCGAAACCATATTCGTTGCTGGAAGGACCTGGCTGATGCCTTCCTTAGGCAATACAAGTATAATATGGATATGGCACTTAACAGGGTTCAGTTACAGAACATGATAAAGAGGGACAATGAAACGTTTAAAGAGTATGCCCAACGATGGAGAGAGACAGCGACACAAGTGGACCCCCCATTGTCGGAAAAAGAGATAATCGCGATGTTTATCGACACGCTCCCATCACCTTTCTATGGCAAGATGATTGGTAGTGTTTCAGCTAACTTCTCCGACATCGTGACTATTGGAGAAAGGGTGGAGAGCGGAATACGAACGGGGAAGATCACTCAGGGCCCATCTGGGGTGAACATGACAAGAAAGCCGACGCCTGGGAGAAGAGATGGGGAAACTAATTCTATTTCTTCTAATCAAAAGACGGCTCCGCTGAGACCTTTTGCCCCTACTATGATTCAAGCTCCCAATCCTTATGTGGCCGCTGCCACTCAGGGCCCGACAGCTTATACTCCCCACTTCCGTCCGCCCATAGTGAGAGTGCCAATGCCACAACCCATGCCATACCATCACCCGCAGCAAGTGACCCGACCACCCAATCATAATCAGAACACAAGGAATCCCAACAATGAACGTACCCCCGTGCAGTTCGATCCAATTCCCATAACGTATGCCGAACTTCTTCCACTCCTCGTTGAGAGGGGAATGATAGCTCCATGCCCCATAAGGCCGTTGCAACCTCCTTACCCAAAAGGGTATGACCCGAACGCTCATTGTGATTACCATGCAGGAGCACCAGGTCACTCCACAGAAAACTGCATGGCTTTGAAATATAAAGTGAGAGATTTGATCAAAGCTGAATGGATCAATTTTCAAGAAGGGACCCCTAATATGACCATAAACCCCCTTCCAAATCATGGAGGTCCAGAAGTTAACACAGTGGTGGCCGATATTGAAGATGGTTTTAATGATAATGCTAATTTGGTGATTGCTTGCCTGTGGGGCCAAAAGCTCAGTAACTGGGAGACTGTCGAACTCCTCACGATTTTAAATGATTCACCAAAGTAATTTGTCATTGCCTTAAAGTCTTGTTTATCCCTCTGCTATGCCTAAGGCTTTGGGACTTTTCATGTAATAAAGGCGAAAAAGCTTGTTTTTCAATACCAGTCAATCAATAAATGCATATCGGAATTCAAATTTTTCATCCCTTTATCCGTGCTTTTGACTCATTCTTTTGCTTCATTATTTTGCCATAACACACTAAATTGCAGATCCAAAAATGATTCTCTTGAGACTAGTGAAATCACAATCCCACTTCACGGTTTCGATTACCCGGTCGACTATGCGGACGAAGAAGGTAGGGAAACCTGTGAGCCGCCGCACAAGTTAACAAGATTGTTAAAAAATACCCCTGAGTCAAGAATAACTGAAGGAATCACGGGGCGATATCAGAAGGTATTAGTAATATTGTTTCAGGACGTGGAAAGAATCTACGTGAATGATAACATTGCCAAGTCCCGAATTGGACAAGTGGTAGGCCAGTCAACTAAGAAAACCACAACAGTTACCAGCATAAATAGGGGGAAATTGCTAATGCCTTAAATGCAGATACAGTCAAGGGAGACTTGGCCAAAAATTCAAAAAAAATGAAAAATGAAAAGTAGAGGTCAAGCTTGAAGTCCAATGCACATACCAAGCAGGGAAAGCTGGTTACGTCCAGATCCTCGAGCAAGTTGTCGTTTTTTGGGAACAAATATCGTCAGGCCAAGAACTCGCATTCTTGTCATCACCAACACCTTAACCCTAAGGAGTGCGCCATTCCTCATACCTATGTAGCCAAGGAAATAGTCTGTCAGATTGAGTCGTTGCGTCATTAAGGGGATTAAAAAAAAAAGAAAGAAAAAAAAACACAAAAGTAAAAAAGGAGGGCAAACAAAAGAAATAGAAAATGAAAAAATAAAAAAAAGAAAAAAAAACAAAAGGCCAAAATGATGATTCAAGAGTAATTCCCTCACATTGGTGCCAAAAGACTCACCAATATTTCCTTGGGTACATGGCATAGGAGTAGAGTCTCCTATTTGAAGTGACATCAGTTCCCCAAAGGATCAAACTAAATTTGGAAGAGGTTAGGCAGACTCAGCTGGAACGCGATCAGTTTCAACCTTTTATTGTAAAGGATGCGGCCAAGAAGAAACAAGAAAAGAAAAACATGTGAAAAGCTCGCTAGGCCAAAAACCTGAA
This sequence comes from Clitoria ternatea, assembly GCA_037962975.1. Taxonomy (NCBI): domain Eukaryota; kingdom Viridiplantae; phylum Streptophyta; class Magnoliopsida; order Fabales; family Fabaceae; genus Clitoria; species Clitoria ternatea. The sequence continues at coordinate 57,360,912 of CM075671.1, forward strand.
AGGGCGGCTTAGGCAAAAGTTAGAGCAACCCGGTGGGTCGAAAACCTGAAAAGGCGGCTCAGATAAAATTAGGGTCAAAATTTCGGCAGAATAATTAAAGTCTCCAATGCAAATTGGGGCATGTGGACCATGGTCAAACTACCCTCTCAAAGGCAGAATCGAACGGTGTACTCGAGGTCGTGACGCAGGATTAAGGTCCTCACTAGTCTTAAGGACTCACAGAAGGATCCTTGAACCTTCCCTATTTCTCCTGGCCTTGACTTATCCTGTGTGATTGCATTTTATCCCATTGTCCATTCTCTGTATTCTGTTTGACATACACGAATAATATTTACCCTTCTTTTGATATGTCAATGAATTGCATCGATCTGGTAAAACATTGTGTTTTTCTAAAAATGAGGGAAAGAATGGTGAACATTTAAAGTCGTGAGGAATAGGATGCTCCCACTACTCGACCTCGTCTTAAGATATCATCACGAAGACTCAGCCAGGCATGCGCTTCAAAGCTATAATGGTCTCTTGCATTCTCCTCTGTCCAAGAGTTATCCTAAGGGTCGCGGTTTCACAGGACCTACCCAGTTTTTGAACTTATCTTTGTACTACTTATCCTTTTTTCTGCAGGTTATTATCACAGACAACCATATCAAGCATTGACACCTCAATCAAGTCTTTCAAGTCCATTCCTTGAATCGCCCAAGTTAGCACTTCTTGAAGTCTTTTCCTCAAATCGCTAAAGCAGGCACTCCTCAGGATCCCTTCCTTAAACTGCCAAGGCTGACACTTTTTCAAATTCCATTCCAAGGAATCTACTTAATACTTTTCAGCAGTCGAACGTGTCTCTTCCCAAGCCTAAGGATAGTTTCCAGCAAAATTCTCCCCTTAGGTAGAATCACCAAGTTCTTCCCAGTGAAATTACACTTCCCAAACAACTCAAACTGGGGCATCTCCCTGGATTTCTTTTGTTCTAGCCAAAGGGTAGCTCCCCAAGACTCCTTCTAATCAACTCAAACTGGGGCATCTCCATGGATTTCTTTTGTTCTGGCCATTCCCCAAGAACCTTCAAACCTGTCAAACTGGGGCATCTCCCCAGATTTCTTCTGTTCCAGTCAAGGGACAGTTCTCCGAGATTCCTCCAAACCATCTCAAACTGGGGGCATCACCCCAGGATCACTCTCTTTCAGCCAAAGGGCGATTCTTTCAGTCATGTCAAACTGGGGCATCACCCCGAGCCTTTGGGACCAGTGAGTTTAATTTGGACGAGACGTCCTGGTAGCTCCCCCAACCTTTACATTCCCTGCCAACAGTGAGTTAATTTGGACGAGACGTCCTGTTAGCTCCCCCAACCTTTACATCTCCTGCCAACAGTGAGTTAATTCAGACGAGACGTCCTGTTAGCTCCCCCAATCTCTGCATTCCCTGTCAATCGAGGGTCAACCCCACTCTTTTATTTCCATTCACCTATTCAGGCATCCCTTCCCTTTCCAGTCGCCTATTCAGGCATCCTTTACTTTCTATTCGCCTATTCAGGCACCCTTTACCTTCCAGTCGCTTATTCAGGCACCTTTACCTTCCAGTTCGCCTATTCAGGCACTCGCCTATTCAGGCATCCCTTTACTTTCCGTTCACCTATTCAGGCACCCTTTTACTTTCCATTCGCCTATTCAGGCATCCCTTCCCTTTCCATTCTCCTATTCAGGCATCCTTTCCTTTCCATTCGCCTATTTAGGCACCCTTTACTTTCCATTCGCCTATTCAGGCACCCTTTACTTTCCGTTCGCCTATTCAGGCACCCCTTTTACTTTCCATTCGCCTATTCAGGCATCCTTTCCTTTCCATTCGCCTATTCAGGCACCCTTTACTTTCCATTCGCCTATTCAAGCACCCTTTACTTTCCGTTCGCCTATTCAGGCACCCCTTTTACTTTCCATTCGCCTATTCAGGCATCCCTTCCCTTTCCATTCGCCTATTCAGGCATCCTTTCCTTTCTATTCGCCCATTCAGGCACCCTTTACTTTCCATTCGCCTATTCAGGCATCCCTTTACTTTCTGTTCGCCTATTCAGGCATCCCTTTACTTTCTGTTCGCCTATTCAGGCACCCTTTTACTTTCCATTCGCCTATTCAGGCATCCCTTCCCTTTCCATTCGCCTATTCAGGCATCCTTTACTTTCCATTCGCCTATTCAGGCACCATTTACCTTCCAGTTCGCCTATTCAGGCACTCGCCTATTCAGGCATCCTTTTACTTTCCGTTCGCCTATTCAGGCACCCTTTTACTTTCCATTCGCCTATTCAGGCACCCTTTTACTTTCCATTCGCCTATTCAGGCACCCTTTTACTTTCCATTCGCCTATTTAGGCATCCCTTCCCTTTCCATTCGCCTATTCAGGCACCCTTTACCTTCCAGTCGCCTATTTAGGCACCCTTTACCTTCCAGTTCGCCTATTCAGGCACTCGCCTATTCAGGCATCCCTTTACTTTCCGTTCGCCTATTCAGGCACCCTTTTACTTTCCATTCGCCTATTCAGGCATCCCTTCCCTTTCCATTCGCCTATTCAGGCATCCTTTCCTTTCCATTCGCCTATTCAGGCACCCTTTACTTTCCATTTGCCTATTCAGGCACCCTTTACTTTCCGTTCACCTATTCAGGCACCTTTTACTTTCCCGTCGCCTATTCAGGCACCTTTACCTTCCAATCTACCTAGGATCAAACCTGATCTTCTCACCTCCTGTTAACTGAAAGGATTTTTCCCAGTCCATTCACAAAAAAAAAGAAAAGAAAATATGGAAAAGAGGAAAGGATTACAACAACTCGGACGGACGCCATACCTATTGAGAGGTCCCACTTAGTCCCTACATCGGTCTTCACATCTTTACTTCCTTTTCACTTCAAAAACACGGAAAGCTTCGTGTTTCTCTTGTGAAAAAGAAGTAAAGAGGGGCATCTGTGAACACCTCTTTCGGTCCGACCCATATGGAAAGGATTTTGAGAGGGCTGGATTTCATGTCCGAATGATCTGCTGAGTAGAATGACTCCAATATAATCAAATCCAAGCAGGATGACTCGGATTAAAGCATTTCCGAGTGAAATACAGCCCTGGTGGATATAAATCCGAGTGAAAAAACTCAAAAAGGGTCAAATCCGAGTGGAATGGGCTACTGTTGGGGGAATCCGAGTGAAATGACTCAGTATGGATCAAATCCGAGTGGAAAATAGGCACATTCCGAGTGAAGAAATTCAAATTCCAATTCCCGAGTGGAAAGAAGGCCGGATCCGAGTGAAGATTGCTAAGTCTCCAAATTCTGAGTAAAAATGGCCAAAATTCCAATTTCCGAGTGCAAAGAAGGTAGGTTCCGAGTGAAAATGTCCAAGTTCCATTCTGATTAAGAGCTCCCAAGGTCAGTTCCGAGTAAATCCTTCAAGCAGTGATGTTCTGTGTCACTTTTAAAGAAATTCTGAGTGAATGTTTCATGCAGAGATGAGATCCAAGCGAAATACATCCGACTGAAAAGAATTCCGAGTGTTGCCTCTTCAATAAGAACCGAGAGTTGCTTCTTCAGTCAAAACTGAGTGAAGTATTTCCAATCAGCACCGAGTGAGTCTTTTCACTCAATTTCCGAGCCATTTTTAGCCAATTCCGAGTCACACTTCACCCACTTTTCACTCAATTTCCGAGCCATTTCTAGCCAATTCTGAGTCATACTTCACCCATTTCAGTCGGTTCCGAGTCATACTTCACCCACTTTTCACTCAATTCCGAGCCACTTTCCACCTAATTCCGAGTCATCCTTCGATCATTTCCGAGTCCTCTTCAGGTCTTTCGCCCAAGCGATTCTTGTTACGCTCAAGCGAGAAGTGGAGTCCCTCTTCAGTCTGTGTCATTTTTCAGTCAGATCTGAGTCACTTTTCACTCGATTCTGACTCAATGTTCCAATCGGAATTTCTTTAATTGCCCACTCAATCCAATTGCACACAACACCAACATGATTTCACTCGGTCTTTTGCACAAAAGGGACCTTTTCCCACTCGGATTTAGGAGGCAAAGTGAAGACCGACCCTTTTTTTTTCTCTCTCAGAATTCACTCCCACTAAGGATGGATGCTGACTGAGGCAGTGGATCCGGGACACGAGGAAGAACACCGATCCCATGGTACCCCAAACATTGAAAAGGTCTGACTAGTGTAAATGTGACACCGGTCCGGATTCTAAATAGGCCACATCAGACCGGTTGTTGGAACATCAAACCGTTGTCTTGCATGGCCGAGGTCACAAACCTGACAACAGAAGAATGAGCCCGGATGCTTATGCGCGCTGACTCGGAATTACACTTTCTAAAGGTGGCAGACAAGGGGGCGGTAGTGGAAGAATTAAAAATTTCCCATCAGCCATTGTCCCCCCACTATCTGTTAGTAGCCAGGTTGCCTCCACCAAGTGGAGGTTGAGCTGTCCACTCGGCCCATGTCCAAGAGCCCTCTATAAATACCTCTCATGAAGAGGCACAGGGGGCTGGCTGGTAAGTTCTTGGCACGGTCCAGAGCTGGAAAGAGGGGAAACTTCTAAATTTCACTTCAAGAGTCTTAAGGAATTCATTCCCTTCACACAGTTCTGTCCCAGTTCACTCCTAAACACCACACCATCCCAATACCCCCAACAACCATACCGTCCCAACACTTCCCAATCCACACCGTCCCAATATCTCCCAATCCACACCGTCCCAATACTCTCTAAACTATACCGTCCTAACACCTCCCAATTCACCATCTCCATATTCCTTGAACACCACACCGTCTCAGCCTCCAACCCACATCGTTCTAACAGCATCCTCCCAACAGCACTGTCCTCACTCAGATCCTCATCAACTCCACCGATTCACTGTAGCCCTTCACACCGATCTCCTAAATCTACCATACTGTATCCATATTCCTGAACACCACCCGGTTCTGCCCTAATCCATCCTAATCCCGCCACACCGTCCCAACAACTCCTGAACACTGTTCCAATACTCCTTAAACACTACACCGTCCCAATACCCCCCAAATACCACATCGTCCCAACACCCATCAATCTCCACACCGTCCCAATACTCCCTAAACACCATACCGTCCCAGCCTCCTAAACCCAATATATCTTCCCAATATTTCCTGAATCTCCTTACCACTGTTCGGTCCTTCAACCCCATATCCACACCAGCAGAATCCACACCGGTCAACATCTGTAAGTTGTTCCCTCAACAACCTCACCACCAGTTCTGTTCTGTGTTCTTTCCTTTCATTTTTTTTATTATTAAACGTTCATCTGCTGAGTTTGTATTTTTTGGACTTGTTTACTTTCCTAAAGTTCATTCAGTTAAATTTATTTTTACTTTGTAATAATAATGAAAAAGAAATAAATGTCTCTTGTGTTTTCTTTGAAATCTAGATAAAGTCAAAAAAAAAGAAACAAATCATTTTTAGTCAGTGTCCTACGGAAAATACTTCCGTCTACACAATCTCTATAGGATCCGTACACGTGTGAAGAACTTCGTCTTGTATGGGTTCCTTACCAAAATAATACCCACCAACATTTTCCCAATCTTTTAAAAGAAAAATTCAGAACTACGTAACCTTGATTTCTTGATAATTCAAGAATACGTAGGAGCAGGACCTCAACTCCTGTCGGGCCCATCTTTCTTATTTCTTTTTATTGATTTATGTCCTCACTTTCATGTTTCTTTCATAAATGTTCTTTTTTTCGTCGCTTCCGTGAAAATCAATTTAGACGTGACGTCTTGTTGATTTCCCCCTAGTTTTTGCTCAAGCCTCGCCATAATTCATAGGGAAGGGATACTTAGGACGAGACGTCCCGCTTATCTTTTTCCTATCCCTATTTTTTTTTATCTGAGAACGTCTAATTTAGGCGTGACGCCTTATTAGCATTCTTTTCCCCTCTCTATCTCATATCCAAGTCGAGTTTAATTCAGATGAAACGTCCCATTGACCTCGCTTCGACATTCTATGTTTGTACAGTTCTCTCACTCCATTCTGTCATTTTTAAATAAAAAAATATAACAATAAAAGGGAAGAAATAAACCATCTTTTGTAAGGCTACTTATGTTACGCATTTTCAATCTTGGTACTGTTTTTGACAGGCGATGTAGGGTGCTAATACCTTCCCTACTCGTAACCGACTCCCGAACTTGAATCTCAATTTTTAACCAGTGCTTTACTGAACTTAGTTTTTTCCAATGTTTTTCCTATGGATAAAAATGTTGGTGGCGACTCCCTATTTCATTCTACACTTTCACTCTCTCTCGCCGCGCCGTCGCGACCCAGGTTGCGACAATAACTTAGAGATGTGCCAAATTTGGCAAACAGAAGACTCAGACCATGATATCTTTAGTAATTTAAAAATGTTAACTTCTGCAATGAGAACTCAGTGTGGCGTCAACTGTGGCAAATAAAAAACTTAAGCAATGTCGGCTTTGGCAACAAAAGAGGTCTAAAAGTGCCAGCTTCAGTGATGATAACTTGGAGAAATGCCAACTTTGGCAAACGGAAAACTTTCAACAATGCCAGCTTTGGCAAGAAGAAAAACTCAAAGAGTGCCAACTTTGACAATTGGGGAAGATGAACAATGTTCCAAGTTTGACGACTGAAGTTAGAGCTCTGTCCCGAAAAATGAACAAATCAGAGAATATTTCCTTGATATTGAAAATGGGTAACCTAGAGAGGGATACTTAAATCCTCAAAGAAAAATGAATGACAGGGGATTGTCCCAACGTGTTTGGATCAAAGGAGACAACCTAGGAATGGGTACCTGAAGCTTTTTGATAGAAAATAAATGACTAGGGGGATGCCCCTAGCTCAAATTGAGAAATGAAGTAGCCTAGAAGTGAGTTCGTGAGGCCTTTTGATAGAAAACAAATGATTTAGGGGGATGCCCTAGCTCAAATTGAGAAATGGAGTAGCCTAGTGGGGTTCCTGAAGCCTTTTTGATAGAAAACATATGATTTAGGGGGATGCCCCTAACTTAAATTAAATGACTTGGGGGACGCCCCTGGCTCAAATTAAGAAATGGGATAACCTAGAAGTGGGTTCCTGAGGCTTTTTTGACAGAAAATAAATGACTTGGGGGATACCCTTGGCTCAAATTGAGAAATGGGATAGCCTAGGAGTGGGTTCCTGAAGCTTTTTGATAGAAAACAACTGATTTAGAGGGACAGAGGGCTTGAAAAAGGCTAATCCTTGGCGATGAAACCTTAAAATGGTGTCAGCTTTGGCAGTGCGGAAATTTAAAAGATGCCATGTTCAACGACTGGAAAATAAAAGGTGCCTTGTTTGGTGACAGGAAAGTAAAGGGTGCCTCGTTCGGCAATAGGAAAGGAAAGGGTGCCTCGTTCGGCGACAGGAAAGGAAAGGGTGCCTCGACTAGAAATTAAAGGGTGCCTCGTTCGGTGAATGGAAATTAAGGGTGTCTTGTTTGGCAACTGAAATGTAGAAGGGTGCCCCGTTTGGCGACTAGAAAGTAAAGGGCGCCTAGCTCAGCGACTAGAAGGTAAAGGGGTGCCTTGTTTGGCCACTGGAAAGTAAAGGGTGCCTTGTTCAGTGATTGGAAGGTAGAAAGGTGCCTCGTTCGATGACTGGAAAGTAAATGGTGCCTTGTTCAGTGACTGGAAGGTAGCAAGGTACCTCGTTCGGTGACTGAAAAGTAAAGGGTGCCTCGTTTGGATATTGGAAATTACAGGTGCCTCGTTCGGCAATTGGAAATTAAGGGTGCCTCGGCGATTAAAAAGTAGAAGGGTGCCTTGTTCGGTGACTGAAAAGGAAAGGGTGCCTCATTCGGCGACTGTAAATTAATGGTGCCTCGTTCGGCGACTAGAAAGGAAAGGGTGTCTTGTTCGGCGATTGGAAAGTAAAGGGTGCCTCGTTCAGCGACTGGAAAGGAAAGGGTGCCTTGTTCGGCGACTAGAAAGAAAAGGGTGCCTTGTTCGGCTACTGGAAAGGAAAGGGTGCCTCGTTCGGTGACTGGAAATTAATGGTACCTTGTTCGGCTACTGGAAAGGAAAGGGTGCCTTATTCGGCAACTGGAAAGGAAAGGGTGCCTTGTTCGGTGATTGGAAAGTAAAGGGTGCCTTGTTCGATGACTAGAAAGGAAATGGTGCCTCGTTCGGCGACTGAAAAGTAAAAGTTGCCTCGTTCGGCGATTGGAAGTTAAGGGGTGCCTTGTTCGGCTAACATTCTCAATATTCACAAGGCAATATCATATATAATATATCCTTAACATTCTCAATAATCATCACACTTTTAATGTTAGTACCTCAGCTTACTTTCCTTCTAGCTAACAATCATCCATCGCCACCACGGGCTATCAACTAGGCATATCTCCAGCTATATGCAAATGCTCTTAAAGCTAATGCATATGCATAAAGGAATCATTATCAAGTGCGGATCCGACTGTGGGACACAACAATATATCAAATGTGGGACAAGCATAGGTGTGCTACTATGTCCCTACTGTAATAGTAAAATATGTACAAATATATCTCAATTCATGCATGCTTACAACATTATACTTTTACTGGTACCAAACCGCTCCCACTCATCTATAGCACTACTCACCCCGTGACTTGCGGATCAACATTATGGCCTTACTTGCCAAAGTGCTACGGGCCTCCCCCGAACACACATCAAAGGAGCTATGTCTCGTCGTACACCGAGGTAAATTGCTCATCACAGAGCCGCCCTCCCACAAGGCCTGCCACATAGGGTGCCTCGTCACCGAACTAAGGGCAGCTTCGTGATTCCCCAAATCACTTGGGAACAATAACAGTATACCAGTGCGTTGGGTCGCCCTCCCACTGGGCTTGCCTGTTGGAACCCCTAACATTCCATATAGGCAGCGAATGATATGTCATGGATGCAAATGCCAATCAATGCACTCTCATACTGTGCATCCTAAAAGCCACCCAATCAATCATCCATTTACTACTACCACTTAGTGGATTTCATTATTCTCAATCTTCACCAATTCTCATTGGAACTCACACACATCGGCAGTTAGTGGCAATCACATTTATCAATTCACATATACATAATTGGGATATTTCACATCATTGATTTCAATTCAAAACATGGTCTCAAACCATCATGACATATTTCATCAACATATTCAATATAATATCAGATCCGGTCTCGATACCGGTAGCAGAATACGGATATCACTTCATTCGTTTTATATGCAATACTGACTCAGCAGGTAAAACTTCGGACTGATAAAACCATATAGGCGATCTCCCTATACCGGCATGTCTGTGTTAACACCTCATGTATCGAAGGGAATCTATTCTCCATATCAGAGACATAAGGGATAATAATACCGGATACATACAACATCGGTCTAAAACCTTAGTCATCTATTGACTCTCGCGGCTGGTCCCACACCAGATTGTTGACTCCGGCTCATACCAGTCTAATATCGTATTCATCATTCCAAATACATGCCACGTAACATCAGTCATTCTAAATGCACTCAAATCATGAAATTATCACATCGTCCACCCAAGCAATCATTAAACATAATCACATATACATATTTTCACATCATCAATGGATGAAATCATGCATTTAGAATAGTTACCCCTTCCTACCTCAAGAGAAGTAGTAATCAACGCGGTCCGATAATTCCACCTCGTCACTGGGGTTATTTCCTAAATCACAATATATCACATAATTATTTTCTATTCAACCACTTTGGCTTTATGTTCATATTCATTTACTTGGTGTCTTCCAGCATCTTAACTCTCAAGGCCCATTTATTTTATTCATTCCACCATAACCACCATGGGTTAGGCGCCTACATTTATTGTTATGCACTTTTAATGTCAAACCCATTAACGGGTTCCCACATTAATGGTTCCCAACAACCATTAAGCTTCATTAATGGCCATTCACCATTAATAACACCATTTCACCTCACCAAGAACAATTATTTAACATAATAAATACTTCTCTACTCATATTTTGCATTTCCCCCAAATCATAGGGTTAGGGTTTCTCTAAAACCCAACAACACTCATTAAATCACTTTCCCAACATCAAAACCCAAAAACCCATAGTTCATACCTTTAAGAAATAGCAAGAGTTTACCTTAAGAGAAGAAATGAGAGAGTTTTCCAAGAGAGGGAAGAGCCACAAGAACGGAGAAGGAGAGGAGAAGAGAGTCACTACCCTTTTGCTTAGGGTTTTTGAAGAGAAGTAGAATAGGAAATGAAGGAGAAGATTAGAGAAGAAGAAGAAGCAAAGTGTTTGTTAAGAGAGACCAAGTAGCTGACGGGAATAAGAAGAGAAAAATGGGTCATTTGGCTTTATTTTTAACCCCACTTTAAAGATTCATCTTTTTTATGACAAACAGGATCTTTGTTTGGGTTCAATACTTTATCCAAAAATTATTCTGAATACATATTCGGATTCCCAATAATATCCTTAATAACCTTGACCAATATCACCCCAATCGGAGATACTTGGTCCGACACCCATATTTCAACTGGGCTCATTTTTAGCTTATCCGGTTCCAATAAATTACAAACAGTTCCCAAAAATCTTAATTTATTTATTCCCAATATTTTGGAACATTAAATTACCCAACTATAATCATTTAATATTTATCTCCTTAATTAATCTTTTATTTTAAAATTTAGGGTGTTACAACAAATAGAGACAATAAGTAACTTGACAAAATAACAACAGTAAGAAAAAGTAAAATAGAGTGAAAGTAAAGGTTAACAGGACGTTTCATCCAAATTAACCTTAATTTGTACATAAATTTAAAGATTAAAATAAAATTAATGATATAAAAAAGTTGATTAAGAAAATATTATTTTTAATAAAAATATTAAAAACATGAGATTAACAAGACGTCACATCTAAATTAATCCTATTTTAAAAGAAAATAATATTCTAATAAAAATATTAAAAATATGAGATTAACAAGACGTCTCGTCTAAATTAACCTCATTTTTTAAGAAAATATTATTTTAAATAAAAATATTAAAACATGAGATTGACTAGACGTCGCATCTAAATTAACCTTCATGCGACAATAAAATTTTAAAATATTGACTATATAAAATTAATCAAAATAATAGCAGAGACATAGAAATTAATAACGAGAAACTGGGCCCGACAGGAATTGATTCCTGCTCCTACGTATTCTCAAATGTATTGAGAAATTAGGGTTATGTAGTTCTTTGAGGAAATTAATTTTGAAAGAAAAATATTTAAATTGTTTTTGATTGATTTAAATTTAATAATAAAAATTCATGGGAAGGAGAAGTACAAGGCGAACTAAGATCGCACGTGCATAAACCTTCAAAATCTTATTAAGTGCATGTAGGTAAAATAATTTACACGACATCACTCATCAAATTTTTTATTTAGCCAAAGAAAGATTGATATGCTTAGATTTTAATATTTTATTATTTTAAATATTTACTTTTTGAAAAAGGTATTTTTGGTTTTTAAGACCTTTTATTTTGATTTAGCATAAATGATTTATTATATATTTTTAAAGAAAGAGTATTTATCTTTGGACATTTTATTATGAAAGGAAATATATATATATATATATATATATTTAATATTTTCTCAAAAAACTATCTATTTTATGCTAAAAGATTTTTTTTAAGATTTTTGTTTTTAAATTTAACAAAAACACATTAAACATTTATTCTTCTTTAAAAGGATATTTTAGATTTTATAACAATAAATAAAAACTATTTATTTTTATTCTAAGAAATAAATATTTAACATTTTTTAGATTTTTTATATTTACTTTAACATAAAACATTTATTTTTATTTATTATTTTAAGAAAGTATTTAGTTAGTTTTTATTATATTCTTAAATTCAATTTTGTTATTACTATTATTATTTTTAAAGGCAATTTATTATTATTATTATTTTAAAATGAAATGAAGAAAAGAGGGTTTTTGACCTCTTGAGCTTCTAAAGCCCATCACAAAAAAATGAGCCTCTAAGGCCTTAAACTAAAAAACAAAACCTAACTAACCTACTAAGAAAGAAAAGAAAGAAAAGAAGAAGAGAAATTGGGGGGGGGGGTAGAATAGAGAGAGGGAGAAAGGAAGAGAGAGAAAGAGAGGGAGTAGATCGAGAGGGAGAAGAAGAAGACCAGAAGTGGGCCGGCGACGTGGTGCTCACGGCTGGGCGGAGGGGAGGCACGGATCTGGCGCGCGGTGGAGGGGTGGAACTCGACCGGAGATGACTGGGCGAGCGAAGGCCAAGGGCACCTCGATCGGGGTGGTCGGCAATGTTAGAGGGAGTCTGGCCGGCGGCGTCAGAGGGGGTCCGGCTGGTGGACGTGCAGGGGCAACAGTGGCTCCCCTTTTTTTCTTCTTCTTGCTGTTTTGGTGTTTTGGCCTTTGTTTTTTTAGCTTTCTTTGCTGCTTGTTCTGGTTATTGGTTGTTGGCTATGGTTTTTTGGGTTATTTTTGTTGCTATTGGGACAAGAGAAGAAGAGAAGAGAGTGTTGTTTTTTTTTTGTTATTGATGGAATGTAGGAGATGTCGAGGATGAATTGTTGATAGTTGGTGGTTGAGATGAGATGGAATGATTTTTTTGGGTTGTTGTTTGTGTTCTTGGTTTGATGATGGTGAAGGTGATTGGGATGAAAAAGATGAGGATGGAAAGGTCCTTCGGTGATGGAGAAGTTGAGGTGATGAAGGTGGTGGAGTTGGGAGACAGGATCGAGATTCCGGACTGGTTTTCCGGAATGGTGGCATTGGAGGGAGTGAAAAAAGTATTTTATTTTTAAATAATAAATAAAATTAAATAAAGGGGGACAAAGGATGGTGTTTACAAATAGTTTAACATATGATGTTGTAACATATTATATAATAGTAATTTATATTATATTATATTAAAATAATATTATATTTAATACATTATATTTTCTTCCATATTATTATTGATGTGGGCATAATACCAGCTTTAGCCTTAAAACAAGACATTGATACTCATCCCATAAAGTGATATTAGCAACAAAATAACTGTAAAGTAATGAAATTTGAGTTTCTCCTATCCAGGTCCATTGATTGGTTCGAGGGAACCAAGGTCTTAAGAACATAACATATTTAAAGGCTGCCAATGTGACAGAAATAGGCTGAGCATGATAGTTTTTTTGTTCTAAGTAGGTTGGCAGTGGTAGACTTTACAACAGATTTTGTCCCTTTCACATATGCCTATAAATACCTGCATTTAATCTCACAAATACCCGTAATGCTCTAGTGTTGAACTAATTATTGACTTAAGCTTTGGAGTGTCTTTGCAGGTAACACCCAAATTCACCTTCTAACGCAGATTAACAGTGAGACCCCTAAATCTCAAGACGGAAGACTTAGAGCTCTCATTAAACTCAAGGATATATAATGTCAGACCCCACTAAAACGGTGTAATACTGAGTGATTAGAAGAAACAAACTCCGAACATTTATTTTATAGTTCCGTCCCTACCAGATAATTCAATTGTTTTTTAAAAATATTAAATATTAAAAAATACCAATGGATACCTATTCTTTTACGTGTAAGTATCCATTATTATCTGTTTCAAATCCACGAGTAATACGTATTCTTTCCGCCTTTTTGTCTCCGAGGTTCAAGTTCCAAATGTGGATTTTTGCCTTATTCTTCCTTGGGAATTGCACCCTTCGTTTGAAGTTACTTTCCTGAATATCTTTCTTAATCTTAACAAATAGTTTATTTATTCTTAAAACAAAATATATTTTACTTGGAACTTTTATTTCATAGGTCGTGTAGATACAATTTTTTTTATTATTGAGCATTTAATTCATTATTATTTTATAATCTTTGAATAAGCTATAAAGTATTTTCATAAAATTAATCAACTGAAAGTTTCGAGCTTCCAATTTTAAAGTAATTATTTTTTTTATATTTTTTATCCTTTAATTAGTATGTTAAATTGTTCTCTTTAATTTTCATCATTGTTTAATGATTCAAATTAAGCCCTCGACCCATCCCTAAACTAATATATATCATTAATTTACATATATTCACAAAGAAAAATTATGAAATATTTAAATAAAGTAAAAATTATTTTCCATAAGTTTATTACATTTTATTTTATTTAAATTTGAATATTCCCTTTGTTAACTTGCTCAAATTATAACTTTATATCTTGATTAATTATTTTTTGTTAAAAATAAATAAAATTATGATAAACCATAAACACTAAAGCCTATTTAATCCAGGAGTGAAGAGGAATTGTATTAGATAAAAGAATGAAAGACAACAAAAGAAAGGGGCAATGTACGTAGTGGTTTTTATATAGATACACGATCATGACATGTCAGGGAAATCGCCTTCAATTAATCAATAATGTTAATATTGTTATAAATAAACTCAAAAATTAAGGAGAAGAGAAGAGGAGATAATGGAAGCAAGGAGAGTTACAAGGAGTAATGAAAAATGAGAAGTGTATTAATGAGTGAGATGGGTGATCTATTTATAGGACTAGAGGGAGAGGACATCCACATTTTAATATTATTCATAATACTCCTCCTTGGATGTCCATATTTTCGAATGTGCCTCGTTAAACCTTACTAGGAAAAACCCAGTGGGATAAAAACCTAGTGAAGGAAAAAGAGTACAACATTCTTTACAAAGAAAATAAATAATTAAATGTACAAGTATTTAATTCTCCCCCTCATCAGAACACTTATGTAAGTGTCCAAGACCAATCTTCTGTACTAGTTGCTCAAAGACTTTGGTTGGTAATGATTTTGTAAAGATATCAGCCAGATTCTTACATGATCGGACTTGCTGAACATTTATTTCACCATTCTTTATAAGATCATGAGTAAACAAAAATTTTGGTGAAATATGTTTTGTCCTATCTTCTTTAATGTAACTCTCCTTTAACTGTGAGATACAAGCTGCGTTATCTTCACATAAGACTGTTGGTGGTAATTTTTCAGCATGCAAGCCACAAGTTTCTTGAATATGTTGAATCATAGACCTCAACCATACACATTCTCGACTCACTTCATGTAATGTTAGAATTTCAGCATGATTAGATGATATTGCTGTGATTGTTTGTTTTATGGATCTCTATGAAATTGCTGTGCCACCACATGTGAACAAATATCTTGTTTGTGATTGACCATTATGAGAATCAGACAAATACCCCACATCAGCATAACCAATTAGGTTTGCTTTAGATATGTATAGGAAAAATAAACCCATGTCCATTGTACCTCTAAGGTAGCAAAATATGTGTTTAATCCCATTCTAATGCCTTTTTGTGGGTAAAGAACTATGTCTTGCTAACAAATCGACAGCAAATGATATATCAGGTCGTGTATGACTAGCAAGATACATTAGTGCGCTATGTAACACCCTGAATTTTTAAAATAGGAAGATAAATTAGGAAAATAAATGTTGGATAATTAAGTATGGGCTAATAAATATCCCAAAATTCTTGAAACGATCAAAATAAGACTTTTCGAAACTGTTGGTGAATTTTAGTGGTCGGATGAGTTGAAAATTTACCCGGATAAAATATAGGTGTCGGACCAAGTATCTCCGATTGAGATGCCGTTGGTCAGGGCCGTAGATAATGTTATTGGGATTCCGAATTTATATTCGGAATAATTTTTAGAATATGTTTTGAGCCCGAACGGGGAACCTGTTTGTTAAAAAAAACGAAAGAGTTTAATGAAGATTAACAACTTTAAAGCCAAACTCATATTTTTCACTCTCACTTCCGTAGCACTCTCTTCTTTCCCACGCCAACACACTTCTTCACTCCTTCTTTCTCCTTCTTCTTCATTATTTCCTCTTCACCTTCCCCCTTGAACCCTAAGTTAAAAAGTGAAATACATCTCTTTCCTCCTTTGTTATTTTCAAGAAGCTTAAGGAGAGCTTGGAGCTTAGAGTATCCTCTCCTTTCCTTCTCCTTAAATTCGTGTGGATTTTCTCCTCTTTTGCAAACTCACTCTTTACTCCTCTTGAGGTAAAATTATTACCATTTTTCCATGCATATAAGCATATAGTTGAAGTTTAATGGTAGTTTTAAGGTTAGGGCACAACAAATGTATGAGAATTGTTGAGGAGGGTTCCAAAATGAGAACTCTAAGGAGGATTGACATAAATACAAGTTTTTGAGTGATAAGTGAGGTAGTTGTAATTATAGTGGGAAAAGAAGGAGGTATATGAGCATTTATGAAGATTGGTGGGTTGGTGAAAACCTAAAACCTGAATTTTTAGAGAAAGAGTAAAATATTGAAGATAATAACATTTATTGAAGAAGTTGGCAATTGTTGATAGGAAGAGTAATATAAATGATGTGGTGGACACATTAAATAAGTATAAAGTTGATTTGAAGTCATTATGGGTAGGAAACTCACTAAGGTGTTGGTGGGGACTTAATAGATGGAATAACTTATCCATTAGGTTGTAACTTTTAATACTAATGGATTGTAATTTAAGGGAAGGAATTCCCGAAGCCTAAGTAAGCAAATGAATGAAATTGATAAATAATTTCCACATGATAAGAATCATGTGTACACCTATGTATATGTATATTAAATTGGTATTTGAATGAAAAATTGATGTGGCCCTATAATTGATTGGTGTAGGGCTTGGCAATACTGGTGAAGCGGGAACATCAACCCCAGAGGTCTACTTCTCCTGAGGTAGGAGAGGGGTGTATTTTCTAAATGCATGAGAATTATGATGATAATGTATGTATTAATGTAGTATGACATGTTTGCTTAGATAAAGGTGATATTATATGTATGTGAAGTGAATTGTGTATGATTTGGTGGGAAATTGTGTGGTTGAGAATGAATGTACCCTAGATGAGAGGGTAAGATAAGTTAATGAGCTTGAGGCATATATGAGCATTGTTGTATACATGGCATAACATGCATATCATGATGATGTTGATAAGTGGTTGCGATCCCTTGATGATGGAAATGAAAAAGGGCTTGCGAGTTCCTATGATTGTTAGACCGGTGGTTGCGATCACCTGGAATTGAAATGAAAGGCCCTGCGGGACCAATGAGATGAAATGCCCATGGTTGCGATCATGAGGCGGGAGTACCCCTTGCGAGGCGGGAAACCTATGTGAATTGTTGAACGTGGTTGCGATCACGAGAAAATCTATTGATATGATGAAAGGGCTTGCGAGCACCTATAATGCCCATGGTTGCGATCATGAGGCGGGAGTACCCCTTGCGAGGCGGGAAACCATTGAGAATGAGTATATGATATGGTGGTTGCGATCACCCAAGGAAATGAAATCGGATCCGTGCATATGCATTCCATGACATTAGCATGAGCATTAATTTGAAAGCATGGTATAGTATGATACTTTGCTGTTGAGATATGAATGGAAATTCTCTTTCACTTACTAAATTGTAATGGTGAAATTGATAGACGTGATTCTAAGAGAATTAAGGGATAAGTGTGTTAGAATAAGATTTATTGATTGTATGTTTGATATTAAATGAACTCTTCTTGAGAAGGAGATAGTTGTATTGCATTCATGCATATATTATTATATTTGTTGGATTTTCGTCATTGAGAAAGTATACTCACTCTCCCTGTGGTATATTTTTTTTAGCTCCTGTGTTGTAGGTATGGCTTTGGAGCTATTGGAGGAGGAGAAGTGTGAAGAAAGTTCCATTTTGGTAAAAGAATGCCTTGGCCGGCAATGTTTTGATATGGTGATTATGTAGAATGGATGTAAGGTGTATAACACCATCTATGTTTTGCATAATTTGGATTAGAATAAATAATGGTATGATTGACGAATATGTATGTGTATAAACGATAGTGATTTTGGGAGGTCATGGGGGAAAATGAGATCATATGTTTATGACCCATTTTTAATTATGACCCTATGAATGAATGGATGAAGTTGATATTTGAAATATTAGTTTTGAGAAGTATAATGATGATTGGGTTGATCTTTGTAACTTAAATTAGTTGTAATGGAAATTTACAGATATGATTGATTCGAACAAGTTTTAAATATGTAGTAGGATATGTACCAAGTATTAAATTTGAATAGAATTGATTAGAATGAGTTTTGGTATAGTAAGTTGTGTGATTTCTGCATTTCCCCTGTTTTTCTGTTAAACTCGCTCAAGCGAGAGGTCTTTTCGCTCAAGCGAAAATGCCCTGTGTCGAATTTTCGGTCTCTGGATGATTCTCGCTTAGGCGAGAGAGGGACTCGCTCAAGCGAGATTGTCCCAGTATCAGAGTTAGGCCATTATTCCATTTTCGCTCGAGCGGGTGTGTAATTCGCTCAAGCGAAATCGCATTAGAATCAGAGTTTGGACCCTGGTTGGTGTTCGCTCAGGCGAGCTGAGGATTCGCCCAAGCGAGGGGGGTCTTGGTCTCAGGTTTGCTCTCGGGTTTATCAGGAAATTGCTCTCGGGAGTAATTTCGCTCAGGCGGAATTGGTTCCGCTCAAGCGAGTGAGCGTGGGTAGAGTTCTGGTCGTTTTTCGCCTTACGCTCGCTGGCTCCGCCCAAGCGAGGATTTCAATACTCGCTCAAGCGAGTTGGGGTTCGCTTGAGCGAAGTGACCCCTGAATCTTTATTTTCTTCTTTCGCTCAGCATTTTATGTTTCGCCTAAGCGTGCTATGCTAAGCTCGCTCAAGCGAATTGGGATGTCGCTTGAGCGAGGAGGACCTGATTCTCCCAAAATGCTTAAAACATGTTAATTTCCTTTTTCTTATTAATAATCCATGATCCTATCCTACTATATGAACGCTTTGGAATAACCTTGGTTTATTAATTTCAAAATAAATGATCTCTTAAAAATTTAATTCCATAATACTATTCTACTAATTATACTTCCGCTATTATTAAATATGGAATTCTTAAAAGTTAATCCTTTAGTTTACCTTCTCATATCTTCATATATGAGATAGGTCTCTGATAGATCCAGGGTAATTGATAAATGGTTTCACCACTCATAAGTTTTATAGATTAATAAATATAAAATCGTGAAAAATTTACCCCTATTTTTGGGGTGTCACACGCTAATTGCACTAAGATATGGTACTTCAGGACCAAGTAGTTCTTCATTTTTCTCTTGAGATCGAAAAAGATCTTTGCTCACTTCAAGTAACCTTACAACCATTGGACTGCTCAATGGGTGTGATTTGTCCATTTAGAACAGCTTTAACACCTTTTATGTATAAGTCTTTTGGTGCATTAGAATTCCTTCTTTTAGATATTCTAATTGTAACCCGAGACAAAACTTTGTTTTTCCTAAGTCTTTCATCTCGAATTCTTTTTTCAAGCAGTTTACAGCCTTTGAGAGTTCTTCAGGAGTTCCAATGATGTTTAAATCATTTACATAAATAGCAATTATAACGAACTCTTTTCTGAATCTCTGAATAATTTTCTTGAGGATTTGTTTTATATGCCTTAGGCAAATTAAATCCTTTAGGGAGTTTCATGTAGATGTCATTTTCAAGTGAGCCATATAAATATGCTGCAACAACGTCCATAAGGCGTAAGTCAAGCCTTTCACGGATTGCCAAACTTATTAAGTATCAAAAAGTAGTTACATCCATCACTGGTGAATATGTTTCTTCGAAATCAATACCAGGTTTTTGTGAGAAATCTTGTGCAACAAGTCTTGCTTTATATCGCATAATTTCACCATTTTCATTTCTTTTTCTTGTAAAAACCCATTTGTAGCCAACTAGTTTTACACCTTCAGGTGTTTGGACTACAGGTCCAAAAACTTTTCGTTTTGCAAGCGAGTTTAACTCGTCTTTCATTGCATCTTTCCACTTTGGTCAATCATTTCTTTGTGCACATTCTTTAACAGATTTTGACTCATGATTCTTATCATCATTTATAATATCAAGAGCTACTTTGAATGTAAAAATTTCATCAATATCGACTTTATGTCGATTCCGTTGTATTTCATCCATGACATAATTTATAGAGAGCTCTTTATTCTTATCAATTTCAGGTACCTTGGGTTCTTTTGGATTTGAAACCTTGATTATGTCAGGAGACTCTACTGGAGTCTTTATATCCTCGATTCGACCATCTTATTTATTTACTTTTCTTTTTCGATGATTTTTGTCTTTAGAACCAACAAGTCTGCCGCGTTTTACTTTGGCTTCAGACTCATTTGCAATTTTAGATTGTCCTGCAGGGATCTCAATTTTTATTGGAGTATTAATAGCTGGTATGTGTGACTTAGTCACTCTTTTTGGATCAGCAAATGCATTCGGCAATTGGTTTACTAAATTTTACAAACTAATTATTTTCTAAACTTCTAGTTCATATTGCTTTGTTCGAGGATCAAGATGTGAGAGAGATATCTCATTCCAACTGATCCTTTTATCCAACTGTTTGTTTTCTCACCCTAATGGTGGGAAAATAGATTCATCAAAATGACAATTAGCAAAACGAGCTATAAATAAATCTCCTGTTAAAGGTTCAAGATATTTTATTATAGATGGACTTTTATATCCAATATATATTCCTAACCTTCTTTGAGGTCCCATCTTAGTGCATTGTGGAGGGGAGATAGGAACATCTACCGCACTTGCAAAGATTCTTAGATGGAAAATTTTGGTTCTTTACCATGAACCAATTATAAAGGGGAATATTCATGATAACTTGTAGGCCTAATGTGAATAAGTGCTGCCGTATGCAATATTGCATGTCCTCAAGTTGAAATTGGGAGTTTTGATCTCATTAAAAATGGTCTTGCTATCAATTTCAAACGTTTAATCAATGATTCAGTAAGCCCATTTTGTGTATGAACGTGTGCTACATGATGTTCAACATCAATTCCGATGGATATACAATAATCATTAAAAGATTGAGATGTGAATTCACCAGCATTATCAAGGTGTATTTTCTTAATTGGATATTGGGAAAATGAGCTCTTAAACGAATTAATTGAGCTAGTAATCTCGCAATCGCCTGGTTACGAGTTAATAATAAGCATACATGTGACCATCTACTTGATGCATCAATTAAAACCATAAAATATCTAAATGGTCCACATGAAGGGTGTATTGGTCCACAAATATCACCTTGTATACGCTCTAAAAATGTGAGTGATTCACTCCTACTTTTCATTGGTGATTGTAATCAATTTTCTTTGAGAACAAGCGACACATGAGAAATTCTTAGTTTGCAGAATTTGTTTGCTGGACAAACAATGACCATTTGAATTCTCAACTATTTTTCACATCATAATTGATCTAGGATGGCCTAATCGTTCATGCCAAATAACAAAGTCATTCTTATTTGTAAACTTCTGGTTTACAATAACATTTGTTTCAACTGCACTAATATAAGTATAGTACAAACTAGAGGAAAATAAAAACAATTTTTCCAATATACATTTCTTATCAGAAATTAACTTTGTGATGTAAAGATATTCATCTTTTCCTTCATTTGTGGTCTCAATATGGTGTCCATTTCTACGGATATCCTTAAAGCTCAATAAATTTCTTTGAGACTTCGTAGAATATAACGCACTTTCGATGTGCAATTTGTTCCTCTAGGTAACAAAATATTTGCTCTGCCGGAGCCTTCAATGATATTTATACTACCATATATAGTATTAACATTGGCTTCTTATTTTACTATATGGTTGAAAAATTTCTCATTCTTGAGAATAGTATGAGTTGTTGCACTGTCTGCGAGACATATATCTTCGTCATTCACATGAGCATTCATTCTTCATTAGAATAAAATAAAATAAATCATGAGTAAAAAATATAATTAATAACAAGAAACATAAAGTTTTACTAAATTCATTACATGAAACATAAAATAATTTCTTTAGAGGCATTCCACTCTCTAACTGAGTGGTCAATGTCTTCTTCAAGAAGAGTAAGAAAATCATCAATATTAAAAGGAGTATAAACAACATCCATACCAGCAAAATTTGTTTCTATTGTTTTTTCCTTTATTCTTAAGGGATTTTTGGTATAGATCAATCAGATGTTTTGGTGTGCGATAAACTCGAGACCAGTGGCCTTGGCTACCACAACGATAGCAAATATTTTTAGTTTGTTTGCTACTTTGAACATATTTTCCCTTTTCTATACGATCTTTATTTTTCCATACAAATGATTTGTTATCATTTCAACCACGACCATGACCATAATCATGAGTATAATGATCATGTGTTGCTACATTCACGTCTGGGAATGAAACAGTTCCAGTTGGACGTGACTCATGATTTTATATAAATAATTCATTATATATATATATTTTTTCAGCCACAAGAAGACAAATAATTAAGGTAAAGTAACTTATAAATGAATTTAAATAAAATTTCACATAAATGATTCGGTAATGAAAATTTAAAATTTTATAAGATATCAATCAAATATTAGTGGTCTAGTGGTAGAGTAATAAATTATCATTAGTATAGACCTGAGTTTGATTCTCTATTAATGCATATCTTATTTATTAACTCCTTTATTTATATAATAAAATATATTATATTAATTATAATCCCAATTATAACAATGAATTGCAATTATTCAATAAATAAATAATCAATAGCGCAAAATCAGCTAGCACAAATATAACACACGCTGCAATCAATCAACTATAAAGCTAATGGATAATTTAAATGAGGTCTATTTAAATTAATAAAATAACATGAACTAATATAATGCTGCAATCAATCAACTATAAAGCTAATGGGCAATTTAAATTAAAATATATCATATCAAATACCAATTCTGAGTCTTTTAAAAAAATTAAATATTAATGAAAGTAAGGTAGTGCAAATAATATAATAACCAGGCACTGGAAATGAAAGTGAGGTAGTGCAAATATTACAAATATATGAAGCACAGGTCCGTGAACAAGCAATAATGTCCAAAAGCTAAATTTAATAATATTATAATGGGCAATAGCTACAGGTAAGTATAGCAAGGATAACTATCAATAGAAATAGCTAGAAAAATAATAATGGGTAATAGCAATCAATGGATTGATTTAATATTGGCAATAACATATGAAGTAGCTAGCAAAAATTGGCAATAAATTAAATTGTTATAGTTCTTCAAGAACTATCGATAAATATTTTTAAGAATTCTTCCAGGATTTCTAGTTATTTGACTATTAGTTTTATACATCCTACAAGGATGTTTATAAATAAGTTCTTCAGGAACATTTTTTTATAGATATAATTTTATACATTCTTCTAGGATGTTTAATAATATTAATATAAAAAATCAGGTTATAGCAATAATCAAAATTGATAGCAATCACCGTAATTGATAATTGATAATTTCACGCAGCTATAGTATGAAATTGGTGCAATTATGATATGTGAAAAGTAGCACTTGCAGCTAACATAATATTCAATACAGGACCTATGTTTAATGGAAAGGAAAGCTTTAAATTAAAATAAATCACCTAAAGCTATAAAGCAAATTAAGTTGCAGTAAGCAAATTGGATATTCACGTGAAGTCACAGTATGCAAATTAGCAAAGCAAAGCAAATAATGAAGCATTATATAGAAATATAAAATTATATAAAGCACTAGCTGGACATGGAAATGATGGATTAAAATAATAATAAGGCATAGTAGGTATTATAAAATCAATCAACTTAAATAAAATTAATTCCATTTTAATAATAATTTTATTTTATTTTTATTTTTTAAAATTTCTTAGATGATTATAGTTCTTCAGGAACTCTCAATAAAATATTTTCAAGAATTCTGAATTATTTCATTATTAATTTTATATATCTTTGAAGGATGTTTATGAGTAAGTTCTTCAGGAACTTATTTTTCATGATATAAATATAATCTTATACATCCTTCTAGGATGTTTAAAAGGCAAGTTCTTCGGGAACTTTTATAATATATATATATATGTATATATATATATATAAATAATATAAGATATATAAATTGAGATTATCAAATAATAATAATAATAATCATGTATTATCTCTTGTAAACTTGAGTAGATATCAGTTGGTCAGAACCTTATACTGATAACGTGTTATAAACAAACTCAAAAATTAAGGAGAAGAGAAGAGGAGATACTGGAAGCAAGGAGAGTTACAAGGAGTAATGAAAAATGAAAAGTGTATTAATGAGTGAGATAGATGCTCTATTTATAGGACTAGAGGGAGAGGACATCCACATTTTAATATTATTCATAATAAATATAATCATCAAAGGAATAAGAGAACCAAAAACAGAAAAGTGGTTATAACTGACGCGCCAATTGGGCAATTGGTATTGGATATATAATACAAGGAAGAAAATTCTTGGTGAATTAATGAGCTTTTGTGAAAACAAACATAGGCCAATTGAGCCTGGAAATACGAAGAAGATCATGAAACCTCTTATAATTCTTTTTCAAATGTCATGGCACTTAATTTCACCTGCGTCGAAATTGCTAATGAAATGAGAGGTAAGGAGCTACATAAATTGGAACCAGATATTTCCTATTTAATGGAGGAATTTAGTAGGTGAGAAATAGAGAGAAAGGATGTGATGAAATTTAATGTGTATTTAGGTGAGAGAAAATATTGAGGGATAGAGAAAAAGGAAATAGAAAAGAGGAAATGGGTATTAGCTCTATAAATTACAGATTGATTATCAAAATAAACGGAGTACAATTAAGGATGAAAATGAGTTAGGTCGGGTCGGGTTTGGAAAGGCATGAACCTGGTCTACATCCAATTTTCAAGGCTTGAGTCTGACCTATTAGCCTGCCATAGGTTTTTTTAAGGCCTGTTCTAGCTTGTTTGAAGGCTGTTTAAAAGTCTGTTTAAAAGGTCTGTTTATAGTGAGACTTGTAAAAACCTAAAAAAGATTTATGTTCCCTTCCCTCTTAATTTTTTTAATTATAAACTTGTAATATTAATTTATATTATGTTAATGTAAATATATTATATATATATATATATATATTATTTTATGTTATAAATATATTATATATATAAATAATTAATAATTAATATAATTAAACAGACTGACCTATTGGGCTTTAAAGGCTTTTTAGGAAGTCTTTGGTCTGAACTATTTAGTTAAAAAGGTCTTTTTAAAAGCCTAAGTCTGGCCTTCTAGCCTGACAAGCCTGACCTACATAGACTTTAAACGGGTTAGGCCATAGGCCCCCTAATGAGGACACAAATAGGGAGGACCCTCACACCATCCTAGAGAAGGGACTTGAAGCTTACAAAGGTCCTCTCACAAGGGCCAAGACCAAAAAGGCCAAAGAGAGCATCCATCGAGCCTTATCTTTATTCCCATCTTTGAGTGGGCCCAAGCCCAATGAAGAACCCTTGAGGATCTTTTCATTCTTTACTTGTAATATCCTTCTTAGTTAGATTTTCTAGGCTTATAGGGTTTATTTAGACCTTGCAAGGTCAATAGGGCCACTTTTGGGCCATGTACACTCACTTTGGGCCATGTATAGGCAATACTCTTTTCCATTTGCATTATTGGGCCTAGGCATCATAGAGAGGCCCATGAGGGAGTCCCTTGGCCAAATTCCTTGTGACACTATATAAGGTGCTCTCCTTTTGTAATTTGATACACTTGAATGCCATTTTGAGAATTACACACTTCTAAGTGAGTTTTTAGTGAGAGAAGCTCTCCCTTCTCTCTAGGTTAGAGTGACCTCTAGCAAGCTCTCATCCAAGGGGATTTCATCCCTCTTGGTGGTGAGTTCTAAGGTAGTTATCTCCCCTTGGAGTGTCCTCCCCTTCCTTTCCTCTTTTCCATCCTCCATCCTCCTTCTTTCTCCCTTCAATCTCCACCTTCTCCTTCTCTTTTCCATCTCCAAATCCGAGTAGTGTTGAGTCTTTTTCCCTTTGTTTCACTTTGGTTTTCCCATAAGCAAGAAGATTAAGTAAGGTTTGAAGAGGCTAGAAGAGGAAGAGTACCCTAGATCCACCCTTCTTCAAGAGGTTAGAAGAAGATCCTACATCACCCCCGACAGACAACCTGACTCATTTTCATCCCTAAGTACAATCAAGAGTACTGTGAGGAAAAGTTAAAGATTAACAAATGTATTTCATAATAATAAAAAAGATTAGCGAATGTAACATATTATCCTCTAATATTTTTGGTTGAAAATTTAGTTTATTATGATTAGATTAAGGTGAAAAATTTTGTAAGAAAAAAAAGATTTAACTGAAGCATTTTAATGAAAAGGAAGACATATTCTTATCTAATAAAGGATAATTACACTAACTTCTCTAAGGTTTCCCATCGGTCAATGTTAATTACAATCATCACTTTTTGTTTGTGAAATAACACTCGATTCTTTTAATTTTTAAATGTTTATTTCATAAACACCTCTTAAAGATAATAAACTGTTATTCATATATATATATATACACACACACACACTAGAACATTGTGTTACATGATTAAAAAAATTATTTTTAGGTTAAATTTTATTCACGAATTATAGTAGCTCCAAAAAAAGAGCATTATTTCTCATGGGTACATCATCTTCAATATGAAATAAGAGAGCATTGATGAAAAAAAGAAAAATGATATACTCATAAGTAACAATGCTCCCTTTGCAATTGTAATTGGTGAATAAAAATTAACCTAAGGATACTTTTATTTTTGATCATGCAACATAAATGATGTTTTGATCAAGAAAATATGATTAAATTCATAAAATTGAAAAATAGAAAAAGCCATATATTAATCATGTGTTTGATAAGTGACTAACAATTTGTTATATACAAAGGGTTTTGGGAAATAAATTTCAAAAATTAAGGACACTGGGTGTAATTTCAAAAAACAAAAAGAAGTGAATATAATTAATACTAACCTTAGAGGAGGTCAGTGTAATCATCCCAAAAATACGTATTCTTACTATTATCATAAAAATTAGGACTTCAAATTATTTTTCTCTCAATAGATGATAATGTCATTACCAATAATCCCCAATACCCTTTATGATTTATGTTGTCTTCGATTCTTCCTATTATGTATATAAAAAATACTGATCTAGTATCAATACCAGCCCTTAAACTAATAAGAAACAGATAAGGGCAAAAGATGCTAGTCCAGAGACAACTAAGACACAGTTGATAAGATAACCAATATACTTACTAAATAGACCTAAGTTAAAAGCCTGTCAGTTAGTGAGAGCTTTTATGCCAAAGTTGGCAACTTTCCTAAAAAAGTAGACTGGACCCGTCAAATGTCAAATCATGAGTTAGACCTCCATTAGACTATAAATACCATCATTCACAATGAATCAAGAATCATAAGTCTTTTTTATTACTCTTAATGCTTCGGTATTCATAAATTGTACTAACTTAATCATCAGAGAGTCTTTGCAGGTACCACCACGACCTGCTCCTGAGCCGACATTTAGAAGATCCTAAATCATAAAGTTAAAAGGGCAATGTGTTCCTACTGGACTAGTGTTTAACAATACTAGATTCCTACTGAACCGATGTAAAAGAAGAGTAACGGGGAGATTTCATTCCAGTTGTAAGTGTATCAGAATACCCCTATATCGGATATTTCATTGGAAGTCCCATAGTTTGAAGCATGTAATAAAAGATGAAGCCATAAAGACGACATTACTCTGGAAGGTCATGTCCAAGAGACTAGAGTGGAGCCACGCATATTAAAATACAACACCAGGATCGTAGAGACTCCAGGGTCCAACACACCTTAGAGGAAAGCAACTGTTATCCACGCGGACCCGAGGGATAAGTTAATTCGATAACTCTAAGTAGAGCTGTAAGAGCTTAGGAAGATGAAAGCCAAGGCAATAAAGGAGAAAACTATTATTCCTGCCTGGAGACAGCCGTTAGAGATTTCAACGTCACTAGAATACTTGCAGATCCTGACGTATAAAGATAAATAAGAGTCCACCTTGAGAATAGATCACCCTGGTAGCCAAAGAAGGGGATTACACACTGTTGGGGGCTCTAGTGAATATTATTTCAATATATCATTCTCCAAAAGATTGACTAATGTTTCTATACCAAAACATCTTCAAACGCCCCAACCGCTATCGATTAGGAAGTACACTAGGGAAACTGACCTAGGACGATATTTGGATGCTTAAGAAAATGAATCCTTATTTTTAAGGGTAGAAGAAGACGTCATGCGTAGGATGTTTCCCAGATCTCTGGCTGCAGAAGCTTTAGGATGGTTCAAAGAGCTTCCTTCAGGGTCAATAAACTCATGGGAAGAAATGGCTCAAGCCTTTTCGGATCATTTTATCATATCATGGGATGTACCAAAAACATCCCATACATTGGCACAAATTAGGAAAGGGGAAGAGGAAAGTTTGAGAGACTTCTTAAAAATATTCTACAAAGAAGCTGTGCAGGTCCCGGGCTTGACTAAGCAAATACAGTTACATATAGCCATTAAAGCTTTACAACCACAATCCTCTTTCACTATGTCTTTAGCAAAAGGAGCACCCATGACATTTGAGGAGTTTTGAAGGAAGGCTACAAGGTATATTGGCAAGGAAATGCACCTTGCTGCTGCCAAGAATAAAATTACGTCAATAGAAGCCAAAATCCTAGCTCAGGATCGAAGAAGTACGAAGAGTGACCTAGAAAGAAATCATAGCCGAGATAAAGAATCTCGACATAAAGATAGAAAAAACATCAATTTTACACACTACATCTTGTTAGCAGTCCAGTCGGACAAATCCTCCATGAAATCTGGATGCTAGGATTCATGGTGTATAAAGTTAAAAAACCAATGCCCATAAAGCTTCAGCAAATACGAGTAAATATTGTAAATTTTATGAACAGATTGGGCATAATACTAATAAATGTAAATAATTAAAGGACGCTATAAAAGTGTTGATTCAGGAAGGAAAACTGAAACAGTACCTCTTCAGACCAAAATCACCAGACGAGCCGGAGCTAGAAAAACCCCAGCGCTGAACCGCTCCTCAGATGTGGATGAAGGGAGAAATATAAAAAGGCCTTCTTTGGAAGATAAAGGAAAAGCAGTAGTGGACATTATTGCGGATAAGGATGAAGAATTTGAAATGCCCCCATCGAAAGGAATGAGAAAAGTTACCGATATGATAGTAGGCGGATTTACAGGAGGAGTTTCAAACTCAGCATGAAAGAACCATCTCCATATGATCATGTCGGTGCAGGCAAGGATAGATAATAAACCATTTCAAGGTACAATTCAAACCACACCTATAACTTTTAGGGATGATGATTTCAGCCCCACGACCCCAGGGGGATGACGCGGTGGTAATTGAGGCTGTAATCGCAAATAAAACTATACGAACACTGCTTGTTGATTAGGGGAAATCCTATGATGTGATTTTTTATGATTTTTTTAAGAAAATGGGTTTGTCCAACATGGACTTACAACCCTGTACCCAAGACCTGACTGCATTTAATAGAGCTAAGCAACTCACAAAGGGATACCTTGACACCTGTCTGACATTTGAAGGAGAGCCTAGGTCAAGAATAGTTTGAATGAGGGTGGTTATCAATGTTAAATCACCATTTATTGGAATCTTAGGGAGGCCATCGTTAAATGCATTAGAAGTAATAGTATCCACCTTGGACTTACTGATTAAGTTCATTGATAAAGATAATCAAGTCTCCTCAGTCAGGAGAGACTAGCAGATGACCCAATATTGCTATAACCTGATCCTTCAAATGGTGAAAAATGATAACAATATCAAGAATAAGAAACTAAACGATGAAGGATCGATTCCACAGTCAGTGAATCTGATAGACTTGGATCCTAGAGAAGAGTTAGTGTCTGACCCTCTAAACTCAGTTAAACCAACATTAGAGGGGGCATAAAGGCTATCATCTTAGGGGATGACCTAACCAAAACCACAAGCATAAACGATCAATTAGAAGCCGATATGGAGGAATGATTGATAAAACTGGTAAAAGAGTTCAAACACCATTTTTCCTAGATTGTAAGTGACATGCCATACATAGATCCAAATTTCTGCTGCCATAAACTGGCGGTATATTTAGAGTCAAAAGCTATGGCTTAAAAGAAATTGAGGTTAGGTCCTGAAAAACAACAAGTAGGATATGGGCAAACCGATGCATTATTGAAAGCTGACTTCATCTAGGAAATTTAGTATTCCTCCTGGGTGTCCAATATGGTCATGGTGAAAAAGGCTAATGGAAAGTGACGCATGTGTACAGACTTTACTAATTTGAACAAGTGTTTTCTAAAAGATCTGTACCTATTGCCTAGTATTGACTAGATGGTAGATGATTCTTTGGGATATCAGTTCCTCTCATTCATGGATGCATATTCCAGGTATAACCAAATCTCAATGTAGAGGGATGATAAGGAAAAAATGGCTTTTGTTAATGACAGAAGTGTCTTCTGTTATACCGTAATTCCTTTTAGACTTAATAATGTTAGGGAAACTTATCAATGTATGATGAATAAGGTTTTTGAAGGGATGCACTCAAGGATTGTAGAAGTGGATATAGAAAATATTATTACTAAGACCGTGATAGGAGGAGATCACATGGAATACCTCAGAAGGATTTTTCAACGTTTACAATTATATGACATGTGTTTGAATCCATTGAAATGTAATTTTGCGTTGCCAACCCAAATAAATGTTGGGTGATAAGGAAACTCTAGTGTCCTACTAATCCAAGGGAGATACAATCCTTGAATGGGAAGATAACAACCCTATCTCGGTTTATACCTAAAATGGCACACCATTCATTGCCGTCGTATAAGGTTTTAAAGAAGAACAAACAATTTAAATAGGGAGAAGAACAGGAAAAAGCTTTCCAAAGCTTGAAAAATATTTTAGCGAATCCACCAGTGTTAGTTAAACTAGACCTAGGAGAGCGACTATATATGTATCTGTCTGTATTAGACAAAGCATTAGGAGTGGTGTTGATTAAAGAAACTATTAAGGGACAACATCCTATATATTTTATTGGTAAAACACTCTAAGGGCTAAACATCGATATCAAAAGTTGGAAAAAACCATTATTGCCTTAGTATAGATGTCACGAAGGCTCTGACAATACTTCCACACCCACCCTATCTTAGTACGTACCGACCTGCCATTACAAATAATTCTTCACAACTTAATTTAGCTAGATGAATGATTAAATGGGTGATTGATCTTTCTGAATTCGGCATTTCCTACGAACCAAGAACGACTATAAAAGCCCAAGTACTAGCTGACTTCGTGATCGAGCTAACAGGAGAGGCACTATCCCTAACTCGGGAGCATTGGATTATATATGTTGATGGATCATTGAATATGAAGGGTTGTGGAATTAGGGTTGTAATAGAATTTTAAGATGGAGTGCATGTTAGATCTCCTTAATCTTCAATTTTAAAATATCTAATAATCAAGAAGAGTACAGAACATGTTTTGTTGGGCTTTGAGCAGCCTTAGATGTTGGTGCTAAGTCCGCAGTCCTTGGAAGTGATCCTTAATAGGTCATTTCTCAAATCAGTGGGAGCTACCAGGCAAAGGAGCCACTGTTACAACAATATTTAGCTAGGATCAAAGAGTTAGAATAAAATTTTGAATGAATAGAATACAAGCACGTTCCTAGAGAGGAAAATGTCTGGGCCGATATACTATCTAGACTGGCTAGCATAAGGAGAGCTGGATCAACTACCACCGTCATCCAAGTACCTTGGCAGCTCTGAGCATCACCACGCCAATCAAGGTATGTGTCATTACGTGTCAAGGCCTTTGCAAATGATTCATAGGTAGTACCGATCATATGGTATATCGTCAAAGGGCAAGTTTCAATGGACCCTAAGAAAAAAAGAAGCTAAACAAAACTTCCAAATTTCATCGTAATTGATGGATAGCTATTCCAGAGAGGTTTTTTGATCTCATACTTAAAATGCCTCAACGAAGCAGAAATCCCTGATGTCATGACCGAAGTTCACGAAAGGACATGCGAGCATCACTTTGGAAGGAAAAGTTTGGCTAGAAAATTTTACGAGTAGTATACTAGTGGCCTATAATGATAAAGGATACCATGGAATATGTCAAGAAATATGATCTTTGTCAAAAGAAGAATGACCTACATTACATCCTTACTGAGGAATTATTCATATTAGTTGTTCCATGACCTTTCTTTTAGCGGGGATTGGATATTTTAGGGTCTTTCCCAAAAGTGCCAAGCGGGGCCAAGTATTTAATAGTAGGTGTTGACTATTTCACTAAATGGATTGAAGCTGAGGCTGTAGTGCACATAATATCTTCTAGAACCTGTCACTTTGTTTATGAAAATATTATATCCCGGTTCAGGGTTCTAGGACGGATTGTCACTGACAATGAAACACAATTTACTGATGCTAAATTTACGGACCTACTTAAAGGGATTCAATACAACGAGTGTTCTCATCAGTAGAGTGATGTGTTACTGTCGTGGTCCCGTCAAATTAGTACATTAAAATTAATTAATGTAGTACTAGGGTGTCAACCTAGGTTGTTCTCTCGAAGATCAACACAAAAATTTAGGAAAATCAAGTTTTAAAATAATTTTTACAAACAAAAGTTCAACAAACATACAAAAACATTTGGGGGGTTTGTTTGATTGTCATAGAAATTTAAAACAACATAAATAATGAAACTTAGAATAATAAATAACAAGTGATTGATTTTCTTGGAGTATTGTAATTAAATTTATCCTTGGTTCACTAAAGATAATTTGTACACTTTTATCAATGTTGATTTCTTAGCTCAATTTGAATTAATCAACTAAGCGTCT
Source organism: Clitoria ternatea (assembly GCA_037962975.1). NCBI lineage: Eukaryota > Viridiplantae > Streptophyta > Magnoliopsida > Fabales > Fabaceae > Clitoria > Clitoria ternatea. Next base: position 57,393,669 of record CM075671.1, read on the forward strand.
TTTTCAATTCACAATTCCTTTACTTTCATTAAAAAATGAATATTTTAATCAAGCATCCTAATTAAGCAAAAGGAGTCAAGATCGTAAAATCTAGGAATTATTGAGCATATGTAAGAACATCACCTACAAACATAATCTATTCTCAAATTATGTAATTAAGCAAACCATAATTATTAAAAGTGATTATGAAAATATTCATTAAGCATGCATATTTCCTTAATCTATTTTAATTTAAATCTTATTTTATTCCATTTGTATAATTAAACCGATTAAGCATACAAATTTAATTAAACAGAATGGAATTAAATAAGCAGAGTAAGATTATGAAGAAATTAACAGTAATAAAAGCATATTATATTAAAAATAAGAACCTCAAAATTATATTACAATATTCTCCTAGAAAATCAATCTAGGGGTTTTAGCCCTCCATAATTAAAACAAACTAAAAATAAGAAAGACCGAACCCAGAATAGAAGAGCTCTTCCAGAAGCCTTCCTCTGCTTCTCCAAAGAAAGAAAGAACGGAAGAGGAATTTAGAGAAGTGTGAAGGAATGATGTCTTCTAAAGCCTCTCGTTCCCTTCTATTTATAGCGCTCAAGGAAGGCTTCTATTAGAATAAAATATTTCATTCTGCATAGTGCTTCCGTAAATTACGTAGTGATGTTTTCCTGTTTTTTGTAGTGCCTGAAAACATTCCTAATTTTCCTCCATGATTCCATCTGTGATTTCATGCGGGAATGGATTTATTCAATTGAAAATTGCGTCAAAAACATCACATGAATCAATTCCTGAGGTGAGGAATCGATTCTTGTAGCTAATGAATCAATTCCTGTATAGATGAATCGATTCCTGGGTAAAAATAAGCAGGGGAATTGATTCCTGGTTGATATGAATCGATTCCTGGTGGGATGAATTGATTCCTGGGTCATGATTTAGTGTAGGAATCGATTCCCAGGTTGGTGAATCGATTCCGAGGCCTGTTCTTGTGTTTTTTCTTATTTTTAACCATTTCTTGAGGCGTGGCTTCTTCCGTTTGACCTGTGGTAATTATTTTTCAATTGCAGGCTCAATCATACACTACAAAATAAGAGAAACCAAGATTTCATTATTTTCATTAAAAATTAATCCTTAATTCATTTTAAAATAAAACATTAAATAAGGGTTAAATTATGAAAATGTGTTAAAATGCAATAAATTACACAATCAGTAATGACAAATTATACACATTCAAACTAAGGAATTAAGGATAAATCATGCATCATCATAGAGCACGCTTAAACTAACGAGAAAGTTGACATCGCCAATAGGGAAATTTTCAAAGGATAAGGTGGTGGTTGGGAGACACAAATGGCGAGTGGACAAACCTATTGTTTCATGTGTTGTGGGCATATTGAACAACTCTACACTCATCAATAGGGGAATCCTTATTCCAATTAACCTACAAGGAATGCCCATGATTCTAGTAGAGATTAATCAAATCTCTCCTGGACTTCAATAGTTTTAAGAAATAGACAATGATGTAAGGATCTGGAATGAGTTGGACACCATCCAAGAAATTTAGGATGCCACTTTTATATAGGATCAAGCTATTAAGGCCAAAGCTTCTCTCCGGTACAATAAGAAGGTTCAAAATAGAAGATTCAATGTCAGGGACCTGGTCTTGAGAAAAATGTCAGTAGGAAACGGATTGCTCATCAGACCAAACTAGGCTCAACTAGGAAGGGACCATAGCGGGTCTATGATGTAATGATAGAAGGGGCATACCTACTAGAGACTCTACAAGGGAGGTTTTCAAGAACAAATTGAACGTAAAGAATCTGTGTATTTATTATAGCTGACCGGCACCATGAGATATGAACTCTTTTTTCCTACCAAGGTTTTTTCCCATAGGGTTTTTCCTTGGAGGTTTTTAACAAGGCAGGCAGCCAGAAAGCTATGTGTAAATAATGAAAATGATTTTGTTCTTTTTTTAAAAAGAATTGACCCCAGAAGGAGGTCGTATAACCCCAGAGTGGTTATTAAACCCAAAAGCGGTTAAAATTATTATAACCAACTAGCCCCGGAGAGGCTATCAAGCCCTAGAGTGGTTGAAATACTGAAAACACTAGAGTGGTTATTAACTCCCAGAGTAGTTAAAATTATTATAACCAACTAACCCCAGAAAGGATATCAAGCCCTAAAGTGGTTGAAATACCAAGTGGCTATCAAGCCCCAGAGTGGTTGAAATGCCAAAAATGTCAGAGTGGCTATCAAGCCTCATAGTGGTTGAAATGGAAAAGCCCCCCAGAGAGGCTATCTAACCCCATAATGGTTAAGGCTATTAGACTAAGTCCCAAAGAAGTTGATGAGCCCCAGAATGGTTAAGGCTATACAGGCCAGACTTCGGAGCAGTAATATAGTTAATATAACTAGAGATCAAAACATGATCTAACTTAGACAATAAGATATGATTAAGCTAGAACACAGTCCATAACGACGACAACTTTTAAAAGAAGGAAATTAAGAATTTAGACAAAGTAAAAAATGGAATAAAAGGTATCAAATACAAAAGTAAAAATATAACCAAACTATATTTCATTAACAAAAGATGGGTAGTGCCTCTAGTACAAAAAGAAAAGTTGATAAATGCCCAAATTATGTATATTTTGTATGTTAATTGGGTATAATCTTGATAAAATATTATCGTATCTGGATGTTTTGCGTAGTATAATTGATAAAATATGAAATTCAGATATTGTATAAAGATTTGATGTAAATATATATTTCTAATCCCAAATTTTGTGTAATTGTAAATGAAAAGGATGAGGAAGAAAAGAAGGAAGAAAGTTAAAATAATTTTCCCAACAAAGCCCAAGAAAAAGTGTAAAAATTAATGAACTCGCTTGAGTGAGAATTAGAATCGCTTAAGCGAGTTAAGAAATTCAAGTTTTAAAGCATCAGAGGTAAAAGTCGCTTGAGTGAACTATAACCGATTGAGCGAATTTTTTCTAGAAAGCAGAATATAGGAATTCGCTTGAGTAAGCCTAATTAGCTCAAGTGAAAATCAGGCAGAATTGAAAATAAGACTAATTCTCTTGAGCGAGTCCATTTTGCTTAAGCAAAATTCTTCTAGAAGCCAAATAAAAGGAATTTGCTTAAGCGAGTACAAAATGGCTTAAGTGAAGGGAGAACAGAGGAAACATGGCATAGGTGAACTCGCTTGAGCGAACTACTCACCCAAGCAAGTTGTGAACACCTATTTCAGTCCGATTGATATCCACGAGTAAAAAGAATACAAGCAAAAAAAAAAGTAAAAAGAAAAAAAGAAAGAAAAAAAGAAAAAGAAAAAGAAAAAGAAAAAAAAAGAATACAAGAAAAAAATAAATAAATAAATAAATAAATAAATAAAAATATAAAAAATGAAAAAAAAATGATGATGATGACTCGGAAATGATCATTTCCGAGTGAAGGGACTCGGAAATGATCATTTCCGAGTAAGACATGGTCCCTGGCCTGTTTTTGCCCAAGCGGATGATGGTTCGCTCAAGCGAGACATGTCACACCCGGGCGAGATTGAAACCTGATGCGTATTCCTTTCCTTCGAATGATGAAATCTGAGTGGAATTACTCAGAATGGAGCAAATCCGAGTGGAAGCTGTCCCACTGCAATCATTCCGAGCCAAATTCCAATTTCTGAGTGGAAGAAGGCAGTTTCCGAGTGACAAACATCCAATTTCCAAGTTCTGACTGAAAAGCAGGCAGATTCCTAGTGAAAATGTTCAAATTCCAATTTCTGAGTGGAAAATAGGCAGGATCCGAGTGGATATGTCAAAGTTTCCAGATTATGAATAATAAGAAGGCGGTTTCCGAGTGGATATGTCAAAGTTTCCAAGTTTCGAGTGATAATAAGGCGGTTTCCGAGTGGTTGTCCAAGTTTTAAATTCTGAGTGAGGAATCAGACCAATTCCGAATGCAAATGGCCAAATTCCATTCTAATTGGAAGATGAGGACGACTCCCAGATATCCGAGTGGATGGATGCACATATGGAACGATTTTGAGAGAATGAAAGCCTCCAATTGATGATTGATGATTGGTGATCGAAACCGAGTAAAAATAAGGCCGACTCAAAATGAAAGCCATTTCTGATTGGAAAGGAAGGAATGGTTGACGAAGTGAAAGAAATTTCGAGTGAGAAGCCAGTCGGACCTGAGTGCCAAATTCCGAGTGAAAAGCCAATCGGATTTCCGAGGGAAGAAAGAGTCTACTGAATGACTCGAAAGCCAGTCGGATTCCCGAGGGAAGAAAGAGTCTACTGAATGACTCGAAAGCCAGTCGGATTCCCGAGGGAAGAAGGAGTCTACCGAGTGATGTTCTTCAGTCAGCACCGAGTGAAGACTTTTCAGTCTACCGAGTGATGCTTTTCCAGTCTGCACCGAGTCATTCCCTTCAATTTTTAGTCGGCTCCGAGCCATTCTCTTACCCATAATCGAGCCACTCATTTAACCATTCCCGAGCCCCCATTTCTACAAATTTCCGAGCTATATTTAAACCTTACCCGAGCCCCCCAACATCACCGAGCTCATTTTCACCAAACCCGAATCACCAATTTTCACCCAAATCTGACTCACAATTTTCACTCGGATTCCGAGTCATCCCTCATCAAGCCAATTCCAAGTGACATTTTTCACCCGTTCCCGAGTCATCTTTCACCCATTTGCAAGACCCTTTCCACTCAACTTCCGAGTCACTTTTTACCCATTTCCGAGTGACTTCTCACTCAATTCCGAGTCATCTCCACCCAATTCTGAGTCATTATTCAACCATTTTAGTCGGTTCCAAGTCACTTTTTACTCGGTTCCGATTGAATGTTTCACACAAGCCTCACACCGAGCAAAACCTCTACTCGGCCTTCCATAGGAGGGCTCCTCCCAGAAGAATTCTCACTCGGGAAGGAGTATTTTCACTCGGCTTTCTATGGGAAATGCTTCATTCCACTCAGAATTGACTCCTAATGTGGATGAATACTGGCTGAGAGGCTGATCCGAGTCATTTTCACTCGGAATTCTACCATTCTCACTCAGATTTCCATCACTTTCTCTTGGATTTTCACCCTGCTGACTTGGATTTCCACTATCCAAGTGGATCCTTGAATTACGGGAGGTGGCCCACAACAAGACAAGGAGGAAAATGATAAAGAATTGCCACCAGCCTCCATCCTCCTTAATTATCAAAGATCCAGGCTGTTTCCAACACACTATCCAAGTTGTTTGATAATCTCGTGGGGCAGTTGGCAACAAGACAATGAGGAAATAATAAAAAATCCTCACCAATTGGCAGCCAGGCTGTCTCGGGTCTGTTCAGGCAATCAACATGCTCCTCAAATGTTCTATAAATACTACAAACGAAGGAAGAAGAAAGGATCCTGGAAGCATTCACTTGAGAGAGTCTGAAATAATTTTTTTTATCCCCTCACCCACCTTTCAACCGTCCTTCTCCTCTCCCATACAGCCCCCCTTCATCCAAACACCGTCCTCTCTCCTCACAGTCCCCACAATCCTTACACCGTCTTCCTCACAACCCCTCAAACACCGTCCATATCTCCTTCAAATTCACCATCCATCCATTCTCCACCTCACAGCCCCTTAAACACCGTCTAACCGTATCACCTCACTCCGTCTTTCTCCTCCCCTCTCATACCCCCCTCCTCTCTCCTTCATCTCAACACCGTCCCTTCTTCCTTACCCCTCACTACTGTCTTCTGCCTCTCTACACCTCACAGCCCCCTTTCACCATCCCATTCCCCCTCACTCCACGCTCACTCTCTCTCTCACCGTACTCTCCCTTTCCTTTTCTCCCCTAAAACCGAGCCACACACACACACACCTCACCAACACCATCCTCAACACCGTCCCATACCGTCCTCCATACCATCCCACACACCGTCCTTCAAACACTCAACCGTCCTTCCCTTCAAACGCCCATCCGAACTCACCAACAAACTCCCACACTGTCCTCTCTTCACCTCTCCCAACCATACAGCCCTCTAAACCTCAACACCGTCCCTTCCTCCTCAAAAATCACTACAGTCCAGCCCCTTAAATCCCCTTAACACCGTCCCTTCCTCACACACCATACTGTCCAGCCCACTAAGTTCCTCATCAACACCGTCCCCCTCCTTCAACCGTCCCTCTCTCTTACACACCATCCAACTCCTTTCTCACCACACCGGTCTCACTCTCATTTTTAATACTTGTATTTATTTTATTTTCTGTTAAATTAATTACTGTTTGATGACTATATTATTAATTAATTTCTGTTAATTAATAAATATTAATAAAAATGAATGTTTCACACTTTTTAGTTAGACTGGCATAAAGGTTGTAATTATTATTATTGTCGTTATTATTATTATTGTAATTTTTATTATATTTCTTAAAAAAGGGCGGAGCAAGATTAATTTGGACGAGACGTCCTGTTAATCTTATTTTTTATTTTTTTTCTTTAAAAATGGTGGAGCGAGATTAATTTAGATGAGACGTCCTGTTAATCTCTTATAAATATTCTATGTTGATTTTTGTTTATTTTTGTTTATTCTGTCTTCCCGTATATTTTTCTTTTCACGAAGAAGTTAAAATAATTATTAGGCTAATTATAATGCGTGCTATCAAATTGAGGTAACCATTTTTTTTATAACGGACAGCTGTGAGGTGCTAATACCTTCCTCACCTGTAATTAGACTCCCGAATCTGGAATCTCATTTTTGACCAATGCTTTAATTAAAGGTTTTCCCGGTATTTTATCCTAAAAAATATTGGTGGCGACTCCCTGTTTATTTTTTTAAAAACGTTTTTGAGGGTTGGCCGTGCCGCCGCGATCCCGGTCGCGACAGATGGCGACTCCGCTGGGGACTTAGAGAGTCAAGCCAGTCAATTTGGTAGCGCATGTTTTAATTAGCATATTAATTATTTGACTTCTTCCTTTATTTTATTTGGTCTCTGTTTTATTTGTATTCTATCTTTTATGTTCGGTAAATATCTGTATGATCATTGAACCCTAGGGTAGTCGACTTTATTTTGTTATTCTATGTTTGTTCTATGTGCAGGATGAGTAAGGTACAGGTATTGAATGCCTCTTTCACACACTACACTCACAATTTGCACACACTTTTGAGTGGGACCCTATACCCGGGCCCAAATAAAACTTAAGATTAGGGGAGATTGATAGCGGAGCCATTTGGGATGTACTTCCTGTCTGGTTATCGTGAGAATCTTAGCTAGAGTTCGACTTATTTATGGTGCCCACACTTAGTGGACTTCCTACTATTTGTGGTCAACATCATGAGTAGGATCTTGGCTCTAGTGACCTTTAGAAATTTTAGAATAAGCCACCTAATGTGAGACATCACTGATAAACAAACCTTAGAACCATTAGGAGACCTTCAGAAAAACCTGACTTAAGGCATAAAGGGGCAAACTTTACTTATACCTTTTCTCATTCTCATTTTCTCTTCTGATCCAAATTAAGGGACCACTTGCCTGTTTAGTGGATTACTTTTTCAAAAAAAATGACCTACTTTTAACCAGTGATCCTCTAATGGGCAAGTGGTCCTTTCCTTTTATATTTGTTTAAGTCTTAGGATCTTGAGTTAAGAATTTTCTGAATAAAAAAAACAAAAAAAAATAAAAAGAAAATAAAAAAAAAAGAAAAAATTTACAAAATATACAAAAAAAGAGAAAATCATTTTTATTAACAATGATAAGAAAATTCATAGCTCACATGATCCTTGATTTATTGCAAGTTTTGACAAATTGTAACTTCCCTAAATCTAAAAATGTGTTCAAGAAAGTTACTAGGGGAGTATCAATTTGCAAAGCATGTCAGTGACTGATTTTTCTTTTCTTTATGTCCTTACAGGAAGCTATCAAGAGCTTAGCCAGTATCTTTGAGTGAAATGTGGAAATTAACATGAGATCAAATAGTTGTGGTAAAAATGTACCCGAGTTGAAAAGATTACTGCATGTTAAGGCTAGGAAAGTCGATACAACCAGTTTACAAGCATTAGGGAAGAAACTGGACATAAATCAGAAAATGGTTTTCTCAAGGAAATATGGGAAGGTCCTAAAGTTGCTAGAAGTGGAGGTACAAGTCGAGGCAATTACTGCTTTGATTCAGTTCTATGACCCACCTCTCCGTTGTTTCACCTTCCGGGACTTCCAATTAGCTCCGTCGGTTGAGGGGTTTGAACAAATTCTGGGGATGCCATTAGAAGGACAAATGCCTTACCGTCATCTTGGACGTCAAGCGAATATTGTTACCATTGCTAATGTCCTAAAGATTCACCCGGAAATGTTAAGGAGTGCACAACTGAATAGAAATCAGATCCTGGGATTTGACCGAGAATACTTTGAGAAGCACATGCACTTGCTAGCTGAGAAAGGAGATTGGGAAACTTTTATGGATACCTTGGCTCTCACCATTTATGGTGTTATCTTATTCCCTAATATTGATAATTACGTGGACTACGATGCTATTGGCGTTTTCCTTGCCCGTAAGTTCAAGTCTGAAAATCCTGTCACTGCTATCTTGGCAAATACGTACTGTACCATGGACTTCTGCTATACGCAAGGCGGAAAGAGAATCATTTGCTGTTTACCTGCTCTATATGTATGGCTTACATCGCATGTCTTCCATCAAGTCAGCAAAGTTAAATGTCCTATCTCAGATATGAAATTATGTTAGTTAGTAGCGAAGAATAGGCGTGAATGGGCCAATCACCTGGTAGGGCTCACAGCTGATAAAGTAAGGTGGTATCCGTAATGGCTGAAGGTTGACACCATAATTCACCATTGTGGAAACTACCCGAATTTTCCTCTCATGGGCACTCAGGGATGTATTAATTACAACCCTGTCATAGCCAAACGTCAGCTAGCCTATCCCTTACTTGGGTCACCCGATGGAGAATCCCTTACTTCTTTCATCGTTTATTTCTTAGAGGGAGATTGTACATCTGTCATTCGGGATGTAGCAAATGCATGGAAGAAAGTCCACAGACAAGGGAAAGAACTGGGAACTCGAAGCCACACCGTGAAGGAAGAATACTACCAATGGGTCTTAAACAGAGTTTCCATTGTCAAGCTACCTTTCAAGAATCCCTCCTATCTCCCGACAAGCACACATGTTACCTCTCCTACCCTTGAAGAGGAGGCAATGAGAGCCAAAATAAAAGAGCTAACCGCCAAAAAAAAGGAGTTAGAAAAAGACTTGCTGATATCTCAACAAGAATGTGCCCTTCAGAAAAGGGAGAATTTAGAGAGCAAGCAAACCATCAAGAAGATTGGAAAAAAGAGAAAAATCGAAAGGGACTACCTGAGGAAACAAAGCCAATGCCTCCGAACAGCTAACACTCAACTGAAAGCGAAGAACAAGCAAAGAGATACCATGTTGACTGATAAGCAGCTTCTAAGGGACATGTTGGCAAAAGCTAAAGAACACGAGCAAAATGTCTTGGTGCAAAAAGAGCTTCTACAATTGCAAGTTAGCCGATTAGAGCATCAGCTTGATGAGGTGGTAGAAGCTTGCCAGCATGAGATAAATGGCAAGTGATGGCGGGTGATGAATGCTGAACGAGAATGTAGTGAAGCTATCCGTGTTCTGAAAGATGAACTAACACAGCAAAATGAAGATATTCATTCATGGATGAATCGCTTTGCCCACTTGGCATATTTGGCTAATGGAGCTTTGGAAGACCTCCCACTCCTACTCAAGCAAGCTGAGGGAATGGTTAATCCTTTTAACACCCCAAGAGAAATTGTGACTTTCCTTGATTACTGTAGAGAAAGGATTTGTAAAATGAGGGCCATGATTGCTCGAGCTAGGAATGGCTGATTTATTTATTTATTTATTTATTTTTCTGCATAAAGAATAGACTAGCAGCGGTAATGTATTATTAGAATTCAGAAAGAGGGTTTCTCTTATTTCCATAACTATCTCATGTTAATTTCCACTTATCACTTTTGAACGAAGTACTGAAAGAGTCGAAGGATACTGGCCGAGTTCCGCAATCGCTTCACATACCATTTGTTGTTTTTCTTTTAACTACTTTTTACTACTTTTAACAATTTCTTGTTGACTTCTCAGATATAACGGGTAGACATCCTTACGCGACTAGGCTTAATACAAGACTCATGGCTGAAATAGAACAAGAAAATAAGAACTTGAGAGCTGAAGTCAATCAATTGAAAGAGCAAATGGCTGAAATGGCCAAGCTTCTTGAAAGGAGAGTCACAGAAGGGGATTCTTTAGCAGGTGTTGAAAACGCCAGACAACGACCATCCACTCCCCAACACACTCAGGGTCCTACTGGAGAGCCAAGTTCAAACCCTGTTCCGCCTCCTTTAACTATTCACGTTAGGAAATCAAACCCTGCTGACACCCAGTAAACCATCTATATAGATGAGGAAGGTAATGCCATACCCTTTCCCCCATATGGGTTGCCACCTGGCTATTTCCCACCACTTCAAGAAGAGTCTGATTATCAGGAAACCATCCTTCATACGGCTCAACAAAACGTCCCACCCGTCCGGGATCCCCAAACGATTCTAATCCATACACAAGCCACAAAACCACAAGCTACTCAAGCAACAGCCAGACCCCACATCTCAATGCCTAATGCAAACCCGGCACATGTCGACCAACCAGTTAGAGGTACTAGTCATCATGTCGCTGCTGGTCCAAATGCTGCTGCTGCTACCCAGGAGGGAAGGTTAGAGTTCCTGGAAAGGCGGTTAAAAGAAATGGAAAGAACGAATCGGTTTGGAATGGGTAGTGCTGCACAACTCTGTCTGATTCCTGATGTTGTCATTCCCCTCAAATTAAAAATGCCAGAGTTTGACAAATATCGGGGGCTAACCTGTCCAAAGAACCATCTTACCATGTACTGCCGGAAGATGGCCTCTCATGCTTCCAATGACCCTCTGCTCATTCATTGTTTCCAGGATAGTTTGGCGGGAACACCTCTGACCTGGTACAACCATCTTGAACGATCTCGTATACGCTGTTGGGAAGATCTGGCAGATGCTTTCATGCAACAGTACAAGTATAATTTGGATATGGCACCAGATAGAGTACAGTTGCAAAACATGACCAAGAAAGATAACGAGACGTTTAAAGAATATGCCCAATGGTGGCGAGAAGTAGCAGCGCAAGTCGATCCACCTCTATCAGAAAAGGAGGTGATTTTTACATTTATTGATACACTCCAGTCACCTTTCTACGACAAGATGATTGGAAGCATTTCCTCCCATTTCTCCGACATCGTCACTATCGGAGAAAGAATAGAGAATGGCTTGAGAACTGGGAAGATTACTCGTAGCCCACCTGGGGTTGGAACAACAAGAATGTTAACCAAGTGGCCTCAATTACTCAAGAGGGGGGGTGAATTGAGTATTAAAAATTTTTGTTGAAATGCTTGTGAAATTGGTTCTTTGACAAATATATGTAGAGAGGATGATAAACTTATTCTAAAGTGAGAATAATAAAGAAGTTTGAATAACAAAGTTATTAAGCGAAATAAATTAACCAAGCAATTTAAATACACAAATTTAAATAGATTAGGGAAGAGAAGATTTGCAAACCGATATATACGAGTTCCACCAAACTGGTGTACGTCTCGCCTCCAAGTAACCCACTTAGAGGATTTCCACTATTGAGAATTTGAGATACACGCCTTGAGCAATTACAGTCTCTTAGTGTTCCACACACAAGAACTTAATCCTCACAAGCTAAAGGGCAACCCACCCAATCTCATAATCTCTCAATTACAAGGTTGAATCCCAACCCAACAAGTATCTTAGATTTTGTGTATGTGATTTTACAAGTGTAACTCTCTCAGTAGAGTGGATATACAAATTTTAAGCACTTTGAAAAAAAAATATTTTTCTTTTCTCAAAGAGAATATGCAATTTTAGTACTCAAAAATATTTTTCTCACAATATAACTCTCAAAAAATTAATACTTCAAAATTTAAGAGAATCAGAGAGTAAGTAAGAAGAAAGAATGAAGGCAAGTATTTGATGCTGCGAAGGTGTGTTTCTGCTGCTTCACTTCTTCTCTATTTATAGGAGTTCCAGAGTATGTGCTGCCAAAAAATTTGAATTCCACCGATTCCTGATTTTATGCATCGAGAGTCTTAATTTCCCAACATTCCATGTTTCCTGACTTGAGAAGTAAAATTGTCTGCCTCAATTAATGGAATTTGAGTCTTCGAGAGAGGAATAAGTGGTCTTGAGTTTCTGAAAGCGCGTTGGCACATGATTCCAATTTTTCCAGTGTATTTTTGACTAAAGAACAACACATGAATCGATTCCTCCCAGGGAGAATCGATTCCTAGTAGCATGAATCGATTCCTTCAGCATATGAATCGATTCCTTGAGCTAATTTCCACCATGAATCGATTACCAAGCTTGATGAATCGATTCCTTGAGCTAATTTCCACCATGAATCGATTCCTATGTGCCTTGAATCGATTCCTTCACTTAATTTGTAGCATGAATCGATTCCTATGTGCCTTGAATCGATTCCTCTTTTATTTTTCACGTGGGAATCGATTCCCATAGAGATGAATCGATTCCTTGGCCTGTTCCCTTCACGTTTTGATATATTTTGCTTGTTTTGGATCCATTCTTGATATTTTCTTGCATGGTTCTTAGAAATGATCTTTCTTTAGCACTTTGGATAATTATTTCTCCTGTTTTGGACCTATGTGAATGTCTTAACTAAATTCTTTGGTCTTCATTATTTCTTTATGCATTTGGTGCTTGTGTAATATCCTTTCATCCTTCAATTGTTTGTCATTCATCAAAACCTGTTTCAACATACAAATACAAAGAAAACCTTCACTTGGAGAAGGTAAAAGAAGAGAGGGGGAGACTAACCTGGTCTCTCACAACCAAAGAAGGAACCAGCTCAGACCACCTACTCCCGTCACCTTTCCGTCAACTTACCATAATGCGCCACATCCATATGTGGCTGCAATTCCAAATTCGAACCCACCACATTTCCGACCACCAGTTATGCGACCACCTGTACCATCACAAGCACCGTATCAATAACTACAAATGAACCCACCGAATCCAAACCTGAGGATACAGAATAATGACCGCACTCAGGTGCAATTAGATCCAATTCCCATGACCTACACCGAGCTTCTCCCCCACCTTATTGAAAACACATTGGTGGCACCTTGCCCTCTAAAACCGCTTCAACCACCTTATCCCAGAGGGTACGATCCAAATGCTTGGTGTGATTACCACGCCGGTGCACTAGGACATTCCACTGAGAACTGCCTGGCGCTTAAATTTAAGGTAAGGGATGTAATCAGAGCAGATTGGATAAGCTTCAAAGAGGGAAGCCCGAATGTGACCACCAATCCTCTGCCTAACCATAGGCCAGGTGTTAACGCTGTGGAAAAAGATGAGGAATGTATTTCCAAAGTTGAAGACATCCAAATGCCATTGAAAACAATTCACTCCCATATGCTTAAGATGGGATTAATAGAAGGATCATGGGATGTAGAGTGCAATGACTTCCAGTCCGTAAAGCGAAAGGACTTCCAAAAAACCCTTCAAGGACTTATGGACAGTCATGTCATAGAAGTTTGCCGGCATCGTGAAGACGGAATAAATATGATACAAGAACAAGGCCGAGTTCGAGCCCCAAAGCCTCTAGTCATATTTTACAACAAAAATGCACCTGTGGCTTCAATTCCTGTTAAAACTGTCATCACGGTAAACGCTCCAACCCCGTTCCCTTACAAGGATTCGTGAGCTGTGCCATGGAAGTATGGCACTGATGTGATTGTTACTAGTTCTGAGGCAGTTGAGCCTACGCCATCATCCCCTGTCACGAATATTGCTAGAATTGGGGGTGTCACCCCAAGTGGAAGAGTATATGCTCCCCCAGAATCTAAACTTGACAAGATTACAGAGGATGTTAGACCTGGGAAGGGAGAATCCTCTGGTGAAGCAAAGAAGGCTGTAACTGAAGAGGAGGCCCAAGAATTTCTAAGATTCATTCGCCATAGTGACTACCAGGTGTTGGACCAACTGAACCACACCCCGGCAAAAATTTCTCTGTTGTCCTTGCTAATGAGCTCCGAACCACACCAGAACACTCTAATGAAGGTTTTGAGTGAGGCACATGTGAAACATGATTTGCCAGTAGATAAGTTTGAAGGTATAGTAGGACACATTGTGGCCAACAACTACCTAACTTTTACGGATGATGAGACACCGGTAGAAGGAAGAGGGCACAATAAAGCCCTTCATATCTCTGTAAAATGCCAAGATCATGTCATGGCAAAGGTGCTGGTTGACAATGGGTCATCCTTGAATGTAATGCCAAAATCTACGTTGGCAAAATTGCCTTTTGATGGGACCCATATGAGACCCAGTTCCATGGTAGTCTGGGCTTTTGACGGAACTCGCCGAGAGGTTATGGGAGAAATTGAACTGCCTATACAAGTTGGGCCATGTACCTTTCAAATCCTTTTTCAAGTCATGGATATTACGCTCGCTTACAGTTGTTTGCTGGGACGGCCATGGATCCATTCGGCTGGGGTAGTTCCCTCCACTCTGCACCAGAAATTGAAATTCATCATCGACAACAAGTTGGTGATTGTCTCTGGAGAAGAGGACTTGTTGGTCAGCAAACCTGCCAACACCCCGTACATTGAAGCGACTGAGGAAGCCCTCGAAACCTCGTTTCAAGCTTTAGAGGTGGCCAATGCAACAAGCATTACAAAGACATCCTTCCCTAACGTGCCTATGATGGTTGCAAAGACAATGTTGAGAGAAGGATATAAGCTGGGAAAAGGGTTAGGTCGAAAATTGGAAGGAAGAACCCAACCTATATGCCTTCTAGAAAACAAGGACAGATACAGTCTGGGATATAAGCCTACAGCAGTTGATAGAAAAAGGGTAGGAGAAGAAAGAAGGGAGAGAAGGATTGCTCGCCTTACCGGTCAAGAGTACGACACTGCTAGAATCCCTATCTGTGACCTCTATCAAAGCTTCAGGAGCGCCGGGATTATATATCCGGGTCAAGTGGCTATGGTTGGAGACGGACCCTGCTATGATGTGGAATTAGTGCATGCTTGCTTACCCGGTCAAGAACTGGACAACTGGGAAGTCATGGAGTTCCCCATAACTATCAATCCTCAGTCAAAGTAATTGTTGTTTTCAAAACTTGTCGATCCTTTTGCTATGCCTAAGGCTTTGGGATCTATTTTGTAATAAAGGCAAAAACTTGCTTGTTTGTTGAATTAAACGAATGCAATCCAATTTCTTACCTTTGTTTAAATTCCTTTCTCTTAAACCTTTCATTTGCTTGTCTTTCTTTATTTTCATTATAATATAACCCAAATGCAGATCTGAAAGCGATTCCTCTGAGAGTAATGAGAACTCGGTTCTATTTCATGACTCTGATAATCCGAATGATTACGCCTATGAGGAGAGTGAGGAAGACTTTGAACCTTCACCCGAATTGACGAGATTAATGGAACAGGAAGATAAAGAAATTCAACCTCATCAGGAAAAGATTGAGATCATTAACCTGGGAGATGAAGGGGAAAATAAAGAAGTCAAGATAGGCACCCTCTTAAGCGAACAACGGCAGAGTGAATTAATTAAATTGCTCCGGGAATTTCGAGACATTTTTGCATGGTCGTATTAAGATATGCCGGGTCTGGATAATAACATTATGGAACATAAGTTGCCTTTAAAGCCAGAATGTCCGCCGATCAAGCAAAAGTTGTGACGAATGAAACCAGAAATGCTTCTTAAGATCAAAGAAGTCAAAAAACAATTCGATGCTGGTTTCTTAGCCGTAGCTAAGTATCCGCAGTGGGTAGCCAACATAGTTCCCATTCCAAAGAAAGATGGGAGGGTAAGAATGTGTGTGGACTACCGAGACTTGAATCGGGCGAGTCCTAAGGATGATTTTCCTTTACCTCAGATTGACGTATTGGTTGATAACACAGCTCAGCATTCCATCTTCTCATTTATGGATGGATTTTTGGGATATAACCAGATCAAGATGGCACCAGAAGATATGGAAAAGACCACGTTCATCACTCTGTGGGGCACCTTTTGCTACAAAGTAATGTCCTTCGGATTGAAGAATGCAGGAGCCACCTATCAAAGGGCAATGGTGACCCTCTTCCATGACATGATGCACAAGGAAATAGAAGTCTATGTAGATGACATAATTGCCAAGTCCAGGTCTGAGGAGGAGCATATTGCTGACCTGAGAAAACTTTTCGAAAGGTTAAGGAAATTCAAGCTTAGATTGAATCCCGCCAAGTGCACTTTTGGCGCAAGATCCGGCAAATTGTTAGGATTCATTATGAATGAGAGAGGGATAGAAGTTGATCCTGACAAAGTCAAGGCAATTCTGGAAATGCCTCCTCCTCGTACTGAAAAAGAAGTCCGAGGATTCTTGGGAAGATTAAATTACATCGCCCGATTCATTTCCCAAATGACAGCAACCTGTGAGCCGATTTTCAAATTGCTTCGCAAGAACCAGCCTGGGCAGTGGAATGAAGATTGCCAGATTGCATTTGAAAAGATAAAGCAGTATTTACTGGAGCCACCAGTCTTGGTGCCACCTATTCATGGGAGACCACTAATTCTATACCTGACCGTGCTGAATGAATCCATGGGATGTGTATTAGGTCAACATGATGAGACTGGGAGGAAGGAATGTGCCATCTACTACTTGAGCAAGAGATTTACCAAATGTGAGATGAGGTATTCATCTCTTGAAAGAACATGTTGTGCATTGGCCTGGGCTGCCCGTCGCTTACGGCAATACATGCTTAATCATACTACTTGGCTGGTGTCTAAGATGGATCCCATCAAGTATATCTTTGAAAAACCTGCTTTGACTGGAAGGATTACCCGTTGGCAAGTGTTACTGACAGAATATGACATAACATATGTCACCCAAAAGGCAATAAAAGGGAGTGCGCTAGCAGATTACTTAGCACACCAACCTATTGAAGCTTACCAACCAATGCGGCATGATTTCCCAGATGAGGATATCTTGTTTCTTTCCAAAGAAGAAGATGATATGGAAGCCAGGTGGATCATGAGATTCGATGGGGCGTCCAACGCGCTAGGACATGGAATTGGGGTTATTCTGATCTCGCCTGGTAAAGAATTCATCCCTATTTGCGCCCGGTTGTGTTTTGACTGCACCAACAATGTTGCGGAATATGAAGCATGTTCTCTAGGAATACAAGCGGCTCTAAACGTGGGAATAAAGGTTCTGGAAGTTTATGGAGATTCTGCTTTGGTTATCCATCAACTAAAGGATGAGTGGGAAACTAGGGACAGTAAACTAGTTCCCTATCATGCTCACATCAAGGAGATTATCAAAAGATTCGATGAAGTTACCTTCCATCATGTTCCACGGGAAGACAACCAAATGGCAGATGCTTTAGCCACCCTAGCCGCTATGTTCGAAGTCAGCAGTGATTACGAAGTGCTGCTCATTGAGGTAAAGAAACGACAAGAACCTGCCTATTGCCAGGTCATAGAAGAAGAGCCAGATGGCAAGCCTTGGTATCATGACATCAAAAGATACCTCCAATGCCAAGAATACCCTGAAGGCATCACGGATAATGACAAACGAACTTTGAGAAGGCTAGCTATGGGATATCTGTTGAGTGGTAACGTGCTGTACAAGAGGAATTATGATTCTGTTCTCCTCCGGTGTGTTGATATCGTCGAGGCAAATCAGATCATGAAAGATATCCACGAAGGATCTTTCGGAACTCATACGAATGGACATGCTATGTCAAGAAAAATCCTGAGAACCGGATATTATTGGATGACTATGGAAGTAGACTGTTTTGCTTACATACGGAAGTGTCATAAATGTCAGATTTATACTGATCACATTTATGCACCGCCTTCATCCCTAAATGTCTTGTCAGCACCATGGCCCTTTTCAATGTGGGGTATGGATGTAATTGGGCCTATTGAACCAAAAGCCTCAAATGGTCATCGTTTCATCCTAGTTGCCATCGATTATTTCACCAAGTGGGTAGAGGCAGCTGCGTACACCAATGTGACGAAAAACATTGTGGTCAAATTCGTCAAGCATGAGCTGATATGCCGGTACGGTCTACCAAACCAAATCATCACGGACAATGGTACAAATTTAAACAACAAAATGATGAAGGAGCTTTACGAGAATTTTAAAATCTCCCACCACAACTTCTTTCCATACCGTCCAAAAATGAATGGAGCAGTTGAGGCAGCCAACAAAAATATCAAGAAGATAGTGCAAAAGATGGTAGTAACCTACAAAGACTGGCATAAAATGCTCCCTTTCGCGCTGCACGGATACCGAACCTCAGTGCGAACTTCAACTGGGGCAACACCATTTTCTTTGGTCTATGGAATAGAAGCTGTATTGCCATTTGAAGTGGAAATTCCATCCCGTTAGGGTGATCATGGAAGCCAAACTGGAAGAAGCTGAATGGGTCCAGACCAAATATGATCAATTAAATCTAATTGACGGGAAGAGGTTAACCGCTCTCTGCCAGGGATAGTTATATCAAAGACGTATGAAGCGGGCATACGAAAAGAAAGTGCGCCCCCAGCAGTTCCAAGAAGGTGATTTGGTCCTCAAGAAGATTTTGCCAATTCAAAAGGACGTCCGAGGGAAATGGACACCTAATTACGAAGGACCATATGTTATAAAGAAGGCTTTCTCCGGAGGAGCCCTCATACTCACCAACATGGACAGAGACGACCTGCCAATGCCTGTAAATACCGATGCAGTGAAGAAATACTTTGCATAAAATAAAAAAAAAACAAAAAACAAAAAAAACAAAAAAAACAAAAAAAAAGAGAAGGAGGAAGAAGAAAAGCTCGCTAGGATGAAAACCTGAAAAGGCAACCTAGGCAAAAGTTAGAGCAGCAAGGTGAGCTGAAAACCTGAAAAGGCGGTTCCACAAACTCGATTCTGCAACATAAACCCTTCAAGCCAAAGACAAAGGAGGTCAAAACGGGTATTAGGGTCGTTGTCAAATTACACCCTCAGAAGCAAAATCAGAAGATGAACACAAAGTCATGATAAAGGGTCAGGTTTCTCATTGCTCTCAAAAGATCACTAGAGGATATATGAGCCTTCCCCTTTCCACTTGCCTTCCATTCTTTATATCTTATCACATCTCCATGCTTAATATTATTTTCATCTCTATTGTACACACCTGATGTTTATAAATAAAAGCCTCCCTTCTTCTTACATGTGTTGATAACTAAATTTTATGAATAAACAAGTTTTTGCCTAAAAGAAATTTTGAAATTGGAAACGACAGAGCGTACAGTTATGGGGAACAAAATGCATCCTAGCGCCAGAATTCGCTTGATATAAGCATAGCTATCTCTGCTAAATACGCTCGCCAAAAGTTAGAGGATGTTTTATTTCATCCATGAGTTATCTTAAAAAGCCAGCCGCCAGGGAAGATTTACTTGTAAGTCTTTTTATACTAACTCACTTTTCTATCAAAGGGACACCAAATCCATCATCCAAAAGCAGGTATTCGCTAAAGTTTTCTCTCAGCAAGACCTATTGTTCGTACTTCAGTAGAACATAGACTGAAGATCTCTCCTGAGGAAAGCTGCAAAATGGACTCAGCTCCCTCAACCAGGATATTTCTTTGATCAGGTTTTGAGAGGACTTATCCTTCCACAGTAAATTCACCAGTACCAAACTAGTACCTATCATGCTCCTCTCACTAAAAAGCTCAAACTGGGGTATCTCCCCAGATCTCTCTTCCAAAATAGGGCATCTCCCCAAATCTCTCTTTCAAACTGGGGCATCTCCCCAGATCTCTCTTTCAAACTAGGGCATCTCCCCAGATCTCTCTTCCAAACTGGGGCATTTCCCCAGATATCTCTTTCAAACTGGGGCATCTCCCCAGATCTCTCTTTCAAACTGGGGCATCTCCCCAGATCACTTTTTCCAAAATTGGGGCATCACCCCAAAGCTCTAGATCCTGGTTAATTCGGACGGGACGTCCTGTTAACCCCCAGATCGCTCTTCCGGTAAAAGGGCAATACCCCCAAGATTCTTTCAAACCATCTCAAACTGGGACATCACCCCAGATTTATTCTCTCTCAGTCAAAGGTTTTGGTCATGACAAACCAGGGCATCACCCCAAGCTTTTAGGTTCAGAGAGTTAATTCGGACGAGACGTCCTGTTAGCTCCCCCAATTTTTACTTTCCAATCAACCGAGAGGCAACACCCTCACCTTTTACTTTTCCTGTCAACCGAGAGGCAACACCCTCACCTTTTACTTTTCCAGTCAACCGAGAGGCAACACCCTCACCTTTTACTTTTCCTGTCAACCGAGAGGCAACACCCTCACCTTTTACTTTTCCAATCAACCGAGAGGCAACACCCTCACCTTTTACTTTTCCTGTCAACCGAGAGGCAACACCCTCACCTTTTACTTTTCCTGTCAACCGAGAGGCAACACCCTCACCTTTTACTTTTCCTGTCAACCGAGAGGCAACACCCTCACCTTTTACTTTTCCTGTCAACCGAGAGGCAACACCCTCACCTTTTACTTTTCCAGTCAACCGAGAGGCAGCACCTTTAACTTTTACTTTTCCTGTCAGTTCCTGGGTTTTCCCCCTCATCTGGTATTCTTGGTTATTTCGACAACGATGTTCACGTCTTTAGTCCTTTTCCATTTCAAAAGCAAGAAAAAACTTCATGCTTTTCTCATAAAAAAGAAGTAAAGAGGGGCATCTGTGAACACCTATTTCAGTCTGATTGATATCCACGAGTAAAAAGAATACAAGCAAAAAAAAAAGTAAAAGGAAAAAAAGAAAGAAAAAAAGAAAAAGAAAAAGAAAAAGAAAAAGAAAAAAAAAGAATACAAGAAATAAATAAATAAATAAATTAATTAAAGAAATATATAAAAAATGAAAAAAAAATGATGTTGATGACTCGGAAATGATCATTTCCGAGTGAAGGGACTCGAAAATGATCATTTCCGAGTGAGACATGATCCCTGGCCTGTTTTCGCCCAAGCGGATGATGGTTCGCTCAAGCGAGACATGTCACACCCGGGCGAGATTGAAACCTGATGCGTATTCCTTTCCTTCGAATGATGAAATCCGAGTGGAATTACTCAGGATGGAGCAAATCCGAGTGGAAGCTGTCCCACTGCAATCATTCCGAGCCAAATTCCAATTTCTGAGTGGAAAAAAGGCAGTTTCTGAGTGACAAACGTCCAATTTCCAAGTTCTGACTGAAAAGCAGGCAGATTCCGAGTGAAAATGTTCAAATTCGAATTTCTGAGTGGAAAATAGGCAGGATCCGAGTGGATATGTCAAAGTTTCCAGATTCTGAGTAATAAGAAGGCGGTTTCCGAGTGGATATGTTAAAGTTTCCAAGTTTCGAGTGATAATAAGGCGGTTTCCGAGTGGTTGTCCAAGTTTTAAATTCTGAGTGAGGAATCAGACCAATTCCGAATGCAAATGGCCGAATTCCATTCTAATTGGAAGATGAGGACGACTCCCAGATATCCGAGTGGATTGATGCACATATGGAACGATTCTGAGAGAATGAAAGCCTCCAATTGATGATTGATGATTGGTGATCGAAACCGAGTAAAAATAAGGCCGACTCAAAATGAAAGCCATTTCTGATTGGAAAGGAAGGAATGGTTGACGAAGTGAAAGAAATTCCGAGTGAGAAGCCAGTCGGACCTGAGTGCCAAATTTCGAGTGAAAAGCCAATCGGATTTCCGAGGGAAGAAGGAGTCTACTGAATGACTCAAAAGCCAGTCAGATTCCCGAGGGAAGAAGGAGTCTACCGAGTGATGTTCTTCAGTCAGCACCGAGTGAAGACTTTTCAGTCTACCGAGTGATGCTTTTCCAGTCTGCACCGAGTCATTCCCTTCCATTTTTAGTCGGCTCTGAGCCATTCTCTTACCCATAACCGAGCCACTCATTTAACCATTCCTGAGCCCCCATTTCTACCAATTTCTGAGCCATATTTAAAGCTTACCCGAGCCCCCCAACATCACCGAGCTCATTTTCACCAAACCCGAATCACCAATTTTCACCCAAATCTGACTCACAATTTTCACTCGGATTCCGAGTCATCCCTCATCAAGCCAATTCCGAGTGACACTTTTCACCCGTTCCCGAGTCATCTTTCACCCATTTCCGAGACCCTTTCCACTCAACTTCCGAGTCACTTTTTACCCATTTCCGAGTGACTTCTCACTCAATTCCGAGTCATCTCCACCCAATTCTGAGTCATTATTCAACCATTTCAGTCGGTTCCAAGTCACTTTTTACTCAGTTTCGATTGAATGTTTCACACAAGCCTCACACCGAGCAAAACCTCTACTCGGCCTTCCATAGGAGGGCTCCTCCCAGAAGAATTCTCACTCGGGAAGGAGTATTTTCACTCGGCTTTCTATGGGAAATGCTTCATTCCACTCAGAATTGACTCCCAATGTGGATGAATACTGGCTGAGAGGCTGATCTGAGTCATTTTCACTCGGAATTCTACCATTCTCACTCGGATTTCCATCACTTTCTCTCGGATTTTCACCCTGCTGACTTGGATTTCCACTATCCAAGTGGATCCTTGAATTACGGGAGGTGGCCCACAACAAGACAAGGAGGAAAATGATAAAGAATTGCCACCAACCTCCATTCTCCTTAATTGTCAAAGATCCAGGCTGTTTCCAACACACTATCCAAGTTGTTTGACAATCTCGTGGGGCGGTTGGCAACAAGACAATGAGGAAATAATAAAAAATCCTCACCAATTGGCAGCCAGGCTGTCTCGGGTCTGTTCAGGCAATCAACATGCTCCTCAAATGTTCTATAAATACTACAAACGAAGGAAGAAGAAAGAATCCTGGAAGCATTCACTTGAGAGAGTCTGAAACAATTTTTTTTGTCCCCTCACCCACCTTTCAACCGTCCTTCTCCTCTCCCATACAGCCCCCCTTCATCCAAACACCATCCTCTCTCCTCACAGTCCCCACAATCCTCACACCGTCTTCCTCACAACCCCTCAAACACCGTCCATATCTCCTTCAAATTCACCATCCATCCATTCTCCACCTCACAGCCCCTCAAACACCGTCCAACTGTCCCTCTCTTCCTCACCTCACTCCGTCTTCCTCCTCCCCTCTCATACCCCCTCCCCTCTCCTTCATCTCAACACCGTCCCTTTCTCCTCACCCCTCACTACTGTCTTCTCCCTCTCTACACCTCACAGCCCCCTTTCACCATCCCATTCCCCCTCACTCCACGCTCACTCTCTCTCTCACCGTATTCTCCCTTTCCTTTTCTCCCCTAAAACCGAGCCATACACACACACACCTCCCCAACACCATCCTCAACACCATCCCATACCGTCCTCCATACCATCCCACACACCGTCCTTCAAACACTCAACCGTCCTTCCCTTCAAACGCCCATCCGAACTCACCAACAAACTCCCACACTGTCCTCTCTTCAGTTCTCCCAACCATACAGCCCTCTAAACCTCAACACCGTCCCTTCCTCCTCAAAAATCACTACAGTCCAGCCCCTTAAATCCCCTCAGCACCGTCCCTTCCTCACACACCATACTGTCCAGCCCACTAAGTTCCTCATCAACACCGTCCCCCTCCTTCAACCGTCCCTCTCTCTTACACACCATCCAACTCCTTTCTCACCACACCGGTCTCACTCTCATTTTTAATACTTGTATTTATTTTATTTTCTGTTAAATTAATTACTGTTTGATGACTATATTATTAATTAATTTCTGTTAATTAATAAATATTTATAAAAATGAATGTTTCACACTTTTTAGTTGGACTGGCATAAAGGTTGTAATTATTATTATTGTCATTATTATTATTATTGTAATTTTTATTATATTTCTTAAAAAAGGGCGGAGCAAGATTAATTTGGACGAGACGTCCTGTTAATCTTATTTTTTATTTTTTTTCTTTAAAAATGGTGGAGCGAGATTAATTTCGATGAGACGTCCTGTTAATCTCTTATAAATATTCTGTGTTGATTTTTGTTTATTTTTGTTTATTCTGTCTTCCCGTATATTTTTCTTTTCACGAAGAAGTTAAAATAATTATTATGCTAATTATAATGCGTGCTATCAAATTGAGGTAACCGTTTTTTTTATAACGGACAGCTGTGAGGTGCTAATACCTTCCTCACCTGTAATTAGACTCCCGAATCTGGAATCTCATTTTTGACCAATGCTTTAATTAAAGGTTTTCCCGATATTTTATCCTAAAAAATATTGGTGGCGACTCCCTGTTTATTTTTTTAAAAACGTTTTTGAGGGTCGGCCGTGCCGCCGCGATCCCGGTCGCGACACAAGTCTACGTGGGAAAAACAAGTGACAATAAGCTTCCTTCAAGGTGAAGAAATCAATTCGCTTGAGCGAATTGATGAAGATTTAAATAGAAAAGAAAACGTTCTAGAAAACATTATAATCGAGGAGACGACAACGTACTATGATTCACCTTTCTTTCTGGAAACCTTTATCGAAGACCTTTTCTTCTTCTTCTTCTTCTTCTTCTTCTTCTTCTTCTTCTTCTTCTTCTTCTTATTTCTTTTCTCCATTTTATGAGTTTGATTGTAATGGCTACCATGCATAGTTAAACTTTTCCTTGGGATTGGATTTAGTTGACTCAAACCTGACGTACGCTCATTATATTTATATACTTGGTACTTTCGTTTTATAGCTTTTTGTTTTCCATTTTATGCTTAATGCTTGAATCTATCTAATCAATAGCTTCTTGATTTGAGTTTCCATTGGTTATTGGAAAATTAATTTCAAAAATGGATCTAAATGGAATGCTTGTTATGGCGATTTATTAGGAATAATAATCGATGAAACGAATATCAAAACAATCGATCTTAATGTTGGAATAAGTTCAGAATGATTGAGGAATCAATATATCTGGGGTTATTGTTATGAATTTCGTAGTCGAGGAATCGATAAGAATGACTTTGATTGTGACGTAAAAAGCCGTAGTTCAAAATCCATTTATATGAATATATACAATGTGTCGAAGGGTGAGATAGATGAAATCTAGTCCCAGTTTCTTTAATTTGATTTTCATACTTGTTATTACTTGCATTATCTTTATTTAATGTTCAAAATTACGTTTAGATCATTAGTTATATTTAATTAAAGAATCAAAACTTTGGTTCCCGCCTAAATTATTGAAACACCACTCCTCAGTGGAACGATACTCTAATATACTACAATACGACGTAGAAAACTTATTGCTACTCATATCACCCCCAATCAACATCAAGTATTGGCACCACCACCGGGAAGCGGTATGATTTTGATAAGTTTGATTTCATATATTTAGGCATTGTGAATATTATTATTATCGTTGTTACTTGATCTTTTTCTGTACTGACGCTTACAGCAATAGTTTTGCTTTATATTATTGAGAAGTCAGGGATCTAAAGATCAGCTAGAATTTGATCCTAAACCTGAAAAATATCTGAGGAAAAGCAAGGGTAAAGCAAAGAAACAACAGCAAGAGCCAGGACCATCTTTTACACCTATTCCAAAATCAATTACAAAAGAAGCAACTGAGAAAATGGAAAAAGAAAACAATAATCAAAATCCTCAAAGAAGAACATTGGGAGATTATGCTAATCAGCAGGGTCCTAGATACTTTTCTAGCATTGCCATTCCACAGACAACAAGGGCATTGGAAATGAAGCCAACTTTTATAAGTCTTATAAGTGCACATCAATTCATTGGAATGTCACATGAAGATCCATACACTCATTTATCAACATTTTATGAGTTTGTTGGCACTATAGGTTTTAAACCAGGTAATTTAAAAGTTGCTTACTTGCGATTATTTCCTTTTTTTAACAGGAAAAGCCAAAGAATGGTTGCAATCTCACCCAAATCAGAGTTTGAATAACTGGTCAACTATGGAAGAGAAATTCTTACAGAGATTCTTCCCTCTATCCCAGTTTATCAAGGCAAAATCAGATATTTCTACCTTTAGATAGGGAGCAGAAGAACCTTTCTGTGAAGCTTAGGACCTATTTAAATCATTGCTAAGAAAATGTCCTAACCATGGTTTTGAAGGCATAGCCTAGTTGAACATTTTCTATAATGGATTGAGAGCGGATACTAAGATGATATTAGATGCAGTAGTAGGAGGTACTATGATAACAGTTGATGCTAATCAAGCCACCAGAACCATTGAAGCCTTGTCTTTTACAGATTATCAGGCTCAACATGATTGTCATCAGGTCTAGAAAAAAAGAATCCTTGATTTAAACACTACTTATGTAATTTTAGTACAGAAAAAAATGTTGACTCAGCAAATAGAAGCATTGGCACAACAAATGGCTAAATTACCTTAATAGTTACATGCTGTGCATTCCTCTTTTACTATGTAACAATAGTTACCATTGAGATGTGATTTCTATGGAGGTGAGCATGCTAATGGACATTGTGGTTCTTCAAAAAAAGTGGTGCATTACATAGGAAATCAACCCATGCAAGGTAATTTCAATTCTAATTATTCTAACCAACCATTTTAGGGCTGGAGAGGCAATCAGAACTAAGGAGGATGGAAATGAGAAGCTGGTCCATCTAATAGACCAAATTATCAATAAAATTATCTTTCCTTGCATGAAAAGACTTCAAAGCTGGAGGGTACATTGGAGAAGTTTATGCATGCTTCACTAACCAACCAGAAAAATACTGAGGCATCCATTAGAAATCTTGAAAACTCAGGTGGGAAGGTTAGCACGTCAAATTGCTGAACAAAAAAGACCTCAGTATGTAACAAACACTCAACCAAACCCAAAGGAGCATTGTAAAGCGGTGACTACGAAAAGTGGTAAAACTATGGGAGTTGAGTCAAGTGAAAAAGAAGAAAATAAGGAAGAGATTCTGAGTGAAACTGAAAAAGAAAGAGTGGGTGTAGAAAAGAGTGAAAAAGAAATAGTGACCGGAGAGAATAAAGAAAAAGAGAGTGTAAATACAGAAAAGAGTAAAAAAGAAAAAAATATAAAAAAGAGTCCGAGAAAGGTAAGGAAAAAGCTAATGATACATTACCACAACTGAAGAGTATGCCTTAACCAAAAAATCCTTCAAAGCATGATAAAGAGAGGCAATTTGCTCGTTTCATGGACATTTTCAAGAGATTACAGATTAATGTTCCATTTATGGAGGCTATGGAGCAGATGCCTACCTATGCCAAGTTTATGAAGAATTTGTTGTCAAAGAAGAAAAGATTTTCAAAGGAGACAATAGAACTAGAAGCTGGATACAGTGCTATAATTCAGAAAGCATTGCCTCAGAAGACTAAGGATCTAGGCAGTTTTACTATTCCTGTTACCATTAGTGCTTTACCAGTGGGGAAAGCTTTGTTGGACCTTGGTGCCAGTATCAATTTGATGCCATTATCCATGCTGAAAAGGATTGGGGATTTGAAGATAAAGCCAACAAGAATGACTTTATAGTTGGTAGACAGGTCAATGAA
Organism: Clitoria ternatea; assembly: GCA_037962975.1. NCBI lineage: Eukaryota > Viridiplantae > Streptophyta > Magnoliopsida > Fabales > Fabaceae > Clitoria > Clitoria ternatea. Next base: position 57,421,245 of record CM075671.1, read on the forward strand.
GTTTCCTTATGAAGTTATGAAAGATGTCTTGGTAAGGGTAGATAAGTTTGTGTTTCCGGTGGACTTTGTCATTATGGATATGGAAGAGGACTCTGAAGTGCCTCCGATCTTGGGGAGACCTTTCATGAAAACTGTCAAGGTAATTATTGATGTGGATGATGGAAAGCTAAACGTGAGAGTTTAGAACGAGGAAGTGAACTTTAATGTTTTTAAAGCTATAAAATATCCAGCAAATAATTAGAGTTGTTTTAGAGTGGATTTAGAAGATGAAATGGTTCAGAATGAAATCAACAAGTTAAGTACTTCAAGTATTCTTGAAAAAGCTCTTGTGTGTGCTGTTGGGGAGCTTGATGATGATGAAGCCAAGAAAGTGGAGGAAATCCTACAAAATTTTGATGTCAATAAATTAATTCCTCTAAATGATAAACTTATGGAGAAACTTCCTTAAAAGCATGAGATTGAAATTTAGAAGCTGGAGTTAAAGGAGCTGCCTTCACATTTGAAATATGCTTTCTTGGATGATGAAGGATAAAAGCCAATTGTAATTGGTAACATTTTATTTAAGTCAGAGGAAGAGTAGTTGATCGATGTGTTGAAGAAAAACAAAGGAGTAATTTGATGGATATTGCAAGACCTGAGGGGTATAAGTCCCTCCTATTGTATTCATAGAATTTTTATGGAGTAGCAATATAAACCTATAGCATAACCTCAAAGGAGATTGAATCCAACAATGAAAGAGATGGTTAAAAAGGAAGTTGTGAAATTGTTGGAAGCAGGAATGATCTATCCGATTTTAGACAGTGCTTTGGTTAGTCTTGTATAGGTTATTCTGAAGAAAGGAGGCATGACTGTTATAAAGAATGACCTGATACCGACCTGGACTATGATTGGGTAGAGAATGTGTATTGATTACAGAAAGCTCAATCAAGCAACAAGAATAAATCATTTTCCATTGTCATTCATGGATCAGATGCTGGAAAGATTGGCTGGGTAGGCGTTTTATTGTTTTTTGGATAGTTATTCAGGTTATAACCAGATAGCAGTGGCCTCTGAAGATCAGGAAAAGACAACATTTACATGTCCTTTCGGTGTTTTTTCTTATAGAAAAAGTCTTTTTGGACTTTGTAATGCTCCAGCTACTTTTCAGAGATGTATGTTCGCTATCTTTGCAGATGTTGTTGAAAAATGCATTGAAGTTTTCATGGATGATTTTTCTATGTTTGGCGCGTCATTTGATCTTTGTTTAGAGAATTTAGACACAATCTTGTAGAGGTACGTGGAGATAAATTTAGTACTTAATTGGAAAAAATTCCATTTTATGGTTGCTGAAGGCATTTCACTTGGCCACAAGATCTCAAGCAAAGGTATTGAAGTAGATCAGGCTAAAGTAGAAGTCATTGCAAAGCTACCACCACCTGTCAATGTCAAAGGAGTCAGAAGTTTCTTAAGGCATGCTACTTTCTTTAGGCGATTCATCAAAGAATTCTCCAAAATTGCCAAACCCCTGAGTAACTTGTTAAACAAAGATGTTTCTTTTCATTTTGATAATTCTTGTTTATCTACATTTGAATTATTAAAGTAAAAGCTGATTTCTAAGCCTATCATAGTTGCTCCTTATTGGAAAATTAATTTTGAACTCATGTGTGATGCGAGAGATTATGCTATATGAGCAATTTTGGGATAAAGGAAGTCTAAAATTTTTCATCCTATACATTATGCTAGCAAAGTTTTAAATGAGGCTAAAATTAGTTATGCCACTACAGAAAAAGAATTGCTAGCAGTTGTGTATGGTCTTGAAAAATTTAGGTCGTATCTAATTGGTTCTAGAGTGATTATTTTTACAAATCATGCAACTCTAAAATACTTGTTGAACAAATTTGATTCAAAGCCTAGATTAATCAGGTGGATTCTTCTTCTGCAAGAATTTGATCTGGTTATTCAAGACAAAAAGGGAAGCGAGAACTACATTGCTGATCATTTATCTAGGCTTGTTAATAAAGAAGTTACAAGGTTACAGCCTGAGGTGCAAGAAGGTATTCCCAATGAAAAGTTATTATTGATCCAGGAAAGGCCATGGTTTATAGATATGGCCAATTTCAAAGCTTCCAGAGTTATTCCTAATGATTACTCTTGGCAACAGAAGAAAACGTTTTTGAGAGATGCTAGACAATTTATTTAGGATGACCCCTACCTATTTAAAATTGGTGCTGATAATGTTTTATGCAGGTGTGTGCCTTTGCAAGAGGCTAGAAGCATTCTATGGCATTGCCACAGTTTTGCTTATGATGGACACTTTAATATTTAAAGAACAGCCGCCAAAGTTCTCCAATCCGGATTCTGTTGGCCATCTTTGTTCAAAGATACCAATACTTTTATGCAACAATGTGATAGCTGTCAAAGATCTAGGAGCATCTCAAAAAGAAATGAAATGCCATTAACTGCAATCTTGGAAGTTGAAGCATTTGATTGTGGGGGCATAGATTTATTTGGCCCCTTCCCTGTATCCTTTTCAAATGAATACATTTTAGTTGCAGTAGACTATGTTACTAAATGGGTAGAAGCTGTTGCTTATACTAACTCTAATGCTAAAACTGTTATCAAATTCTTGAAAAGAAATATATTTTTTTAGGTTTGCCACACCAAGAGTTCTGATAAGCGATGGTGGTTTTCATTTCTGTAATAGTCAACTTTAAAAGTACCTTGAACATTATGGGGTTAGGTATAAATTTTCCTCTCCATATCATCCACAAGCCAACGGGCAAGTTGAAGTCTTGAAAAGGGAAATTAAAAAGATTCTTAAAAATACTGTATCCCATAGTAGAAATGACTAGTCAATCAAGTTAGATGATGCATTATGGGCATACAGGACAACATTTAAGGCTTCTACAAGTTTCTCACCTTGCTAGTTGATAAATGGTAAAAGTTGCCATTTACCTATGAAGTTGGAGCAAAAGGCATATTAGGTAATTAAGATGCTAAACTTTGATTCAAAGGCTTCAACAAAAAAAGGAAGTTGTAGATTTCAGAGTTGGAGGAGTAGAGATTGCAAGCAAATGATTCCTCCAAAGTTTATAAGGAAAAAATAAAGGCTTATCATTACTAGAGGATTATAAAGAAAAGCTTTTATCAGGGCAATGTGTTTTGTTGTTTAATTCTAGACTCAAACTTTTTCCAGGTAAGCTCAAATCGAAGTGGTCAGGACCTTTCTTGGTGAAAGAAGTGAAAGCATATGGAGCAGTGTAGTTACAGGATCCAGAATCCAAGCGAACATGACTGGTGAATGGCCAAAGGTTGAAGCCATATATTGATGGTGAAGTGGAGAGGCTCACAATGCTCATCCACTTACATGATCTATGAATTCAAACAAGCGTTAAGCTAATGACGTAAAACAAGCGCTTCCTGGGAGGCAACCCAGTTTTATATTGCATTTTGTTTAATTTGTGTGTTTGTGTTTGAGAAATCTAGGTTAATAATGTTATTTACCCTTTTTATGATGCAATAAGTGCTTATTTTGAGTTAGAAGGGAAGAATGAGGTATTGTTTGAGAAATATGTTGATTGGAAAGTTGAATTGGGAGATTAACATGATTTAATGCTAATTATGTTGAGTGACATAGTTGATATGTTCATTGTGAGATAAAAATAAGAAAAATTTGGTTTAAATTTGATCCACATTTGAGAAAATTAATAAAGTTGTGAAGATTGTGGTTGCTTGTGATAATGAGAATGAATTCATGTCAATTTTGTTGCTATCCAAAAACAAGAATTGATCATTTAATTATGCATATGTTGATGTATTGATGTTAAATGCAAGGAATTGTTAGATTAAGTTGTGATGTTTGATTTAGCATGTTGAAATTTTTGAATCAAGTCTTAAGGCACCGTTTGGTTATTAAGTTGGGTTGGTCAAACTGAGGTTTGACCAACCCTAAAAATAAATCCTACGGTCAAACGGAGTTTTGACTGTCTCGAACAGCGTGAATGATCAATATCAACCCTTAAATTTCTCTATTTCCCCAACTGAAAACCAAACGGACCCTAATTATGTTTGAATTGATGATCAAAAGTTGGCAATCATTCTTGAAATGGTCAATTTTTAATTGTGTAGCAAGGACTTGACCAAATTTTAGTGTAAATTACAAGTTTTAGTGCAAAATTAGGCAATTCGCTCAAGCGAATTTTGTAGACAACCTTATTAAATGCTCATAAATACATGCTTGCGATATTCGCTCAAGCGAAGTAGTCTTTCGCCTAAGCGAAAATGTGAAGAGTCAGCTACGCTTAAGTCAAATGAATTTCGCCCAAGCGAGTCAGCATTAAATTGATTCTGAAGAAAATTCGCCCAAGCGAATTAAAGGGAAATCCATTCTGTTTAAATCTCGCCTAAGCGAAATCAATTGGCCCAAGCGAAAAGTAAGTGAAAGTATCAGGGGGTGCATCTATGTTAAGTCGCCCAAGCGAGTTAGTCTTCGCCTGAGCGAATTCATGGCAATAAGATTCTGTGAAAAATTTGCCTAAGTGAAATTGGATCGCTTGAGTGAATTAATTAAAATTTAGACACTGCCAAAAATTCGTTCATAACTCGCCCAAGCAAAAATTGAGTGAGTATCAGGGAGGTGCTTTGAGAGTCATTTTGCTCAAGCGATTACTCCCTGGCTTAAGTGAATTAATTGTGAATTTGATTCTATGAAAAATTTGCCCAAGCCGTTTTCACTTGCTTGAGCGAATACTTTTGAAAATAGCCACTGTTAAAAATTTACCTAAGTGAAAGGGGTCGCTCAAGTGAAAGAAAGGGGGAACCTGTTTCTGAAAGATTTTCGCCTAATTGGTTCCATATCGCTTGAGCGATAGGGCATCTTCTCAACTTTTCTGGGTTAATTCGCTTAAGCGAATTGAATGCGCTTGAGTGAAAGACCACGATTTTAGTTTTTAAAAAAGGAATTCAAGTCATTTTTAACAGTTACCAAAGTTAAACCCTTTTTTCTCTATTCTTTATGTGATTCCCCACCATTCTCACCGATTTGCCCTAACCCTACCTTCTCTTTTCTTCATCTTCCCTTATCTTCAAACCAAGTAAGTCTTTTTCTTCCTTCTTCGTCATTTTCCCTTTCCCATTGCATGTTATTATGTTGTCTTCACTTTCCCTTCTTCTTCTTTTTGCTTTTTATTGTTAGTATATAGATGATTTTCCCTTTTTGCTTTAGGGTTCATAGTGCGATTTTAAGAAGTACATTGTGCATCTACAAGCATTTGTGTTTTGCTATTAAGTTGTAAGAATGGTATCAAGTGTTTGAGGTTTTGTGATGCTCTGTTTTTGGACCACCGTGGGTTCTCCCATACTCATGCTCTGTTTTTACTGTGTTTGTGATTTTTTAGGGCCCAGATTGTTCTTTTAAGTTCTTTCTTTGCATTTTAAGTTGGATAAGCTTAGTTGATGCATGTTTTGTGTTTTTGTTGAACCAAAGAATGCTTAATGCTGAACTTATTTTTGTATTTTTATTGTTTAAAGGCTGCGCCAATGACCAATGTTCAGCTTGATAAGGTACCTTGGTTCTTTATTTGCCTTAACTACCTTAAAGTGTAAATTCTGTGTTATTACTGGAATTGTTGATCATGGTTATTGCCCTTGAACTGCTAGGTAATGAGAATACTAGGATTACTTGGCCTGTTGATTTACTTTAACTATGGGTATTATAAGCTGTAGAATGGATGTGAGACTGGATATTGTAATTGTATATGGGTGCATGCTTCGTGTGATTGTCCAAATTTAGCTGCATTGCATGCTTGGGTCTTTGTTTCTTTTAAGTTAAGTTATTTGTAGTAGCCTAATTCATTTTTGCTTTGGAATTCCTTATGTATAGTTAGTTTTAAGTTGATGAAATCTTTTTGAGCTGTACTGGGAAAAGTTTAAGTTTTAGGATGGTGCGAACAAAAACCATAGGTCTTTCTCTGTAACACCAAGGCCAAGGTTCTGCTTCTAAGCAGGTCTTTCTCTGCAACACCAAGGCCAAGGTTCTGCTTCTAAGCAGAGGCGTGATAAAGGCAAGCGAAAAAGGACTTTTAAACTATCTCCACCACATGGATAATGCTTCAGAGATAAAGAAAGGGCTGCCAGGTTTGAGAAATTGCAAACTTGGACTTTTATTCCTGAGAGGCGAGTTGATCTCCGCCAGGGATAGTATGATGCTTTCATGGATGTACTATAGGATAGAGATTGGTTGAGACTGGCCAACCCAAGATCCAAGTTTGATCCTGAAGTAGTCAAAGAGTTCTATGCGAATGAATGGAACAAAGAAGGTTCTTTGGAGAGGAAGACATACGTCAGAAGGACGTGGATATCATATTCTCAAGATACCATTAGTAGTTACTTTGGGGATATTTTGAGACTTCCTGAGGGAGATTTATGTACATATGGTACTCTGAGGCAGAGGAACCATATTTTCGTCACTAATGAGCTGGAGAAGAAGCTCTATAGACCAGGTCATCATTTGCAGCAAGGACCTGGGGATTTTCCTGTTCGCCTACTGCAAAAGGACATGAAGGTTCTCACCAGAGTTTGGATCGCCTTTCTGCTTGCTAACATTTTCCCTACCAATCATGTCTCCAATCTCCCCATCCCTCGATGCAATTTGTTGTACTATATACTGAAGCCAGATATGACAGTGGACATCGCCGCTATCATTTTTGAGGAGCTCTTTAGGTTTGCACAGTCTGACCTAAAAACAACTATTGTTGGGGCTGCACCAAAAGGAACATTGGGTTTCCCCGCTTTCATGATATCTTATTGTGCCACTCATGGGGTTGAGGTGAACCCCACCACTCTGATTCGACCATCGATAGACCACAAGTTCATTGAGTTCAACTGCGGAGAAGCCCCCACTATTATTGGCTCATCTTCTACTAGACTTTCTTCTTCACCTCTGCAACCACCACCACCACCCTCTCCGATTATTCCACCACCTCCAGCACCCATCCCAGTAGTGCCTCCTACAGACCCTATTATTTTGGCCTATCTGACCTATATTTAGAAGTAGCAGGCTTCTAATCACAAAGCTCTCCTGCATCTATACAGGGGTCTATATTTTGGTATTCCCTCTACCACCTTTTGGCGCCCTTCTGAGTTTAAGGCTTACATTGCTTAGCCTGGGGACAATCTTATTTTGTCGAAGGAGGGTGGCCCTTCCGTATCAGCTTCGGCATCTGAGGCACCTGTAGCACCTATAGAGGAGAGGGACACACAGGTTGTAGAGCTAGCTGACACTGGAGCAGCTAAGCAACCAGAGTAGCAGTCAAAGCAGGATAGAGGAGTAGTTGATCCTAAGGATCGAGAGTTTGTGACCCAGCTAGACAGAGTAGTCATGGATATAGTAGCTGGGGAACGCCAGGATATGGCTCCATGAGCGGTTTACTTGTTTTATTTTTATGACACCTTACTTTTAGTTTTTCTTACTTCAGCATGCTATTTTATTTTTTTATTTGTTGGATATATTTCCTTTTGGTTTATATATATGTTTTGGATCATTGCCGGCTAGTGTTATATATATATATAGGCGCGGTATTTCATTTTGATATATCTGATATGTTCATAGTATTTACTATATAAAGTGGACTAGGATGTCATATAATCATTGGATGTATAAGGTAGAAATAACCTTATTTTGAATTTTGTCAGTATTCTAGTTGAATTTAATTGAAATCAATATGGATCTCAACTTGTAAAATAACTTAACAGTGTATAAACCTTTGTCTGTTTAAATAAAGAAATTAGGCCTATTAACTGGGTAAGTGAGTGAATCCTAAACACTGAGAGTTTGCTAATTATTGTATGGTTGTTATTGCATAATTTTCTATTAGAAGTCAAATGCTTAAGCAAGCAGGGATATGATAGAGGCAATTTTGTATAGATTTAGGATTAAGCTAGAGCCAAAAAGCCAACCTGTACATAAATGCCATTTTGTTCTTAACACTTTGTGCCTTAAAAATTTTGTCATGAATTCTTTACCTATAGCAAGTTAAATTTAATTCCTCACCTAAATAACATGCTAAAGGTAAAAGAGGATATGATATGTATATAAAAAGAAGGCTATGAGATGCTTACCGGTTCATTGGCAAAGAAAGAAAAATAAAAGGTTGCATTATAAAAAAGTGAAGATGAAAAGAAGAAGAAATTCCTTAAGTGAAATCAATTGAAAATACAAAACCTTTAGAAGAGGAATTTGGGAAACCAAAACAAAATATGAGCTTGATGAGATAAATACTATGAAAGAAAGGTAGCAAAAGTTATGGATAAATATCATAATCTTTTCTCTTTTAGCATGCTCTTTGAGTTCATAGAAAAACAATGAACTTTATTGTTTAGGCAAGCCACGTTACAACCCTTTTGAAGACCTCTTGATCCTTACTGTTTGGGTGATTGCTCTTCTAAAATGAAATGATTTGCAATTCTTTCTAATGCATAATTAGTGATGTTTTGAGTAAAGACTCACCAGTGAGATATTGAGTGGATTTCTTATTTTTACAACCAAATGATTACTCTCGTTTTGTGATTTGCAAAATTGGGTATTTAGCTTGATGGATTTTTAAGGATACCAGGAACTGTTATTTATTTATAGTTTAGGTTGTTTCTTATCTTATGCATCATTGTGATTAGATGAAATCTAAAGTTCACTATAAGATTTTGTACCTTTTGCTTGAGGACAAACAAAGTTCTAGGTCGGGGAGAATTGATAAATACCCAAATTAGGTATATTTTGGATGTTAATTGGGTATAATCTTGATAAAATGTTATCGTATCTAGATGTTTTGCATACTGTAATTGATAAAATATGAAATTCAGATATTGTATAAAGATTTGATGTAAGTATGTGTTTCTTATCCTAAATTTTATGTAATTGTAGATGAAAAGGATGAGGAAGAAAAGAAGGAAGAGAGTTAAAAGAATTTTCCTAACAAAGCCCAAGAAAAAGTGTAAAAATTGATGAACTCGCTTAAGCGAGAATCAGAATCGATTAAGCAAGTTAGAAATTCAAGTTTTAAACCATCAGAGGTAAAAGTTGCTTGAGCGAACCTACAACCGGCTGGCGAATTTTGTCTAGAAAGCAGAATACAGGAATTCACTTGAGCGAGCCTAATTAGCTCAAGTGAAAATCAGGAAGAATTGAAAAGAAGACTAATTCGCTTGAGCGAGTCCATTTCACTCAAGTAAAATTCTTCCAGAAGCCAAATAAAAGGAATTTGCTTGAGCGTGTACAAAATGGCTGAAGCGAATGGAGAACAGAGGAAACAAGGCATAAGTGAACTCGCTTGAGCAAACCATTCACTTAAGCGAGTCTGCGTGGGAAAAACCAAGTGACAAGAAGCTTCCTTCAAGGTGAAGAAATTAATTCGCTTGAGCGAGCTGTTAATTTGCTTTAGCGAATTGAAGAAGATTTAAATAGAGATGAAAACGTTCTGAAAAACATTATCATCGAGGAGACGACAACGTACTACGATTCACCTCTCTCTTTGGAAACCTTTATTGAAGACCTTTTCTTCTTCTTCTTCTTCTCATTTCTTTTCTCCATTTTGTGAGTTTAATTGTAATGGCTACCATGTGTAGCTAAACTTTTCCTTGGGTTGGATGTAGTTGACTCAAACTCAATGTATGCTCATTATATTTATATATATACTTGGTACTTTCGTTCTATAGCTTTTTGTTTTCCATTTTATGCTTAATGCTTGAATGTATCTGATCAATAGCTTCTTGATTTAAGTTTCTGTTGGTTATTGGAAAATGACTTTCGAAAATGGATCTAAATGGATGCTCATTACGGCGATTATTAGGAATAATAATCGATGGAACGAACGTCTCAACAATCGATCTTAATGTTGGAATAGGTTCAGAATGATTGAAGAATCAACATATCTAGGGTTATTCTTATGAATTTCGTAGTCAAGGATCGATATGAATGACTTTGATTGTGATGTAAAAAGTCGTAGTTTGAAAACCATTTTTGTGAATATATACAATGCGTCGAAGGGTGAGATAGATGAAATCCAATCCTAGTTTCTTTCATTTGATTTTCATACTTATTATTACTTGCATTATCTTTATTTAATGTTCAAAGTCACGTTTAGATCATTAGTCATATTTTATTAAATGAATCAAAACCTCAGTTTCCTCCTAATTATATGAAATCATATTGTTGAAACACCACTCCTCAGTGGAATGACATTCTAATATACTACAATACAACGTGAAAAATATGCCGATACTTATATCACCCCCAATCAACATCAAGAGCATAATGACGACATCAAAGAAGCAAAAAAGTAGTAAAAATGGAGCTCATCCCATCTATAAAGAGCTTAAAAAAAAGAAATAAAGGGTAGATTGATTCCCCTATACTATTATCCTTATCAGGAATAATGTCATCTTTGTCTTCGAGCAAGGGGGTGAATTTGAAAAGAACATCCGAAGGGTCGTAGTCTTCATCATCAACCATCATCACTAATTCACCATTTTGAAATTTGTTGTAGAGACCAATCTCGTTCATGTTAAAGGTGTAACCATAGTTTCGGTAAACAACCAGCCAAACCGCATGGCTAAAGGACTCCGTCATGGCCTGTCTGAAAAGCCTTATATCATGTTGATACTTGGTTTATTCTTCTTGGACCTTGGTAGATAGGATCTCATTCTTTCCATATAGAACAATGTTTTTGTCTTTCAATTCCTTAGCCTCCTAACGAAGCCGCTCTACTTCGCCTTTAGGCTCCTCTTCGGATTTTAGAAGGTCTGAGTTCTTTTCATTTAAGTCTTGGATGCAGTTATGGACTCGACCTTGGTCACCTAAAATACAAGCATTCTTAGCCTGAAGACGCTTGATTTCCCTTACCGTACCTTCCACATCAAACGAGTGGAGGATGGACAAACCCTTTAGAATGGACCATACCACCAAATGAAAGGCATGGTTCAGGTCCTGAGAGTTTAGCCTATCTTTTAGCCAGAATGGAAGGAGAAATTCCAACTCATGAGGACCTACCCACTATAGTAGGTGTGAGTAATCCTCCCCACCAGCCACGTTGGCATAGGTCTGCTGGGCAATAGTGTTGGGGTTAATAGGCCCTTTTCCTTTTGGTGGGGTCTCTCTCAACCTTATTGTTCATCCTTGATTTTTTTATGTTTCCTCGACAGTGGATTTCTTCCTCTTCTTAATCTCCTGGGGGGTTAGAACATCCTCTTGAGGGAGGGAGATCTGCTTGGCCTTCCAGAGTTAGGGGTGACATGGTTTTCTTGGTCCAAGTTAGTGTTAATATAACGTCCTAAATAATTTATAATTGGAAAAATAATAAGTAAGCATTTGTAGTTTCAAATAATAAGAATTTAGAAGGTTAGAAGTAAATAAAGTGGTTTAAAAATGAATTTTTAGAGGAAATGAGGTGAAAGGCCTGACAAGTAACGTGGCTGTGGTACGTAGCATTAGGATGAAATTTTAAAGCTGACGCGTAGCGTCAGTGCCGCGATTAGTTTTTAAATGGGACATGCAAAACAGAATGAAAAATATTTCTCTTCATCTCTTTTTCTTCCCCTTATATGTGGTGACCATAACTTAGTGAAGACTTGTAATTTCTTACGTTTTTGGACTTGGGAATTAAGGTAAGCCATGGAGGACCTTTGATCTCAAGTTTCATTCCCTCATCTTCCTTCCCCTCTTTAAAATCGAATTTGCATGTGGTCATGGGGGTGTGGATTCTGAGTTTTATGACTCTAGGAAGCTTGGGTCTTGTGTTTAGTATGGTATGAGGGGCAATGCACTAATGGCTTTTATGTTTTGATGACCGTAGGTACTGGAACGAGTGCCGAAAGAACGATTGATGAAGTGGGTATTAGGTTTAGAAGTAGAACAGTGAATCAAGTGACTAAAGGACGCAACTGACACCAAAAGCAACTCAAAGAAGCTTCAAACCGAGGTAAGAGGTGTTTGGGTCATAATTAATTAGGATTGCTATTCGATTTAGTTGTGGGAGGATTCTAAATTAAGTAGTAGTCGTTAGGAAGCCTGTAAATTAGTTAGATAATTTCTATATAAATATATCTATAGGTGTATGCATGATTAAATAGCTAAATGTTGGGGAAAGTATGTTGAATTGATTAATTATGTGATAGGAAATAAAGGATTAGATGCATGAATTATATGCATGTGGGATATCTTATAAATCATGAGTTGAAATAGATATTGATGATGTGTGATGTTATAATTGTAAATAACTTATTGAAGTTAATAAATTAATGATTGTGGATGAGTTGGGGCATGGTGTGAAAGGGCCGAGTCTGCGTGACCGCCCTGTGTGATTGTGAAATTTTAGTTTTTGACAATTATTTGAGTTTGATAATATTAAACCATGTATGATATGTTTATATATGTAATTATGTGGTGTGGGACGGTTGACAGTATGTGTTGCCCCTCGTTTTTGGCTCCCATTGTGTTTGAGGCCCAGTTGAGCTACCCAGTGGTCAAATAGGACCTAGTGGTTGAGGTGGTCAAGTAGGACTCAGTGAACCAAGACGGGTTGTCAAGTAGGACCCCCAGCTGAAGGCCGATTCTTTAGCATCTGGATACTAGGAGTCAGATATGCATGTGAGTCAGTGGTGTTATATATGAATTTATGTTTGTTAAACCCAGGAAACCTGTTCACTCTTTGTGTTTACTATTGGGCCTTTTAATTGGCAAGCGCACCAATCGTTTGTAGTTTTCAAAATTTAGATATAGTTCCACTGGGATTGAAAGTCCAATAGTTATAGTAATTTTCTAGTTACTATGGTAAATTTATCAAAACTTATACACAAAAAAATAATTTATATACAATTTATACAATATTTATAAAGTGGTATAGTTGAGTTGTTCATGTGGTAAAAAGAGAATAATGATCTATCTAAAAAGTTGAGTTGCAATTTAGAATAGGTAAGATACTTGAGATAAAACACAGATAGACAAATTATGTTGGAAATTGGATCCCTAATCTAGAATAACAATGAGGAACTCAAGACATGCATATTTAATCATCGAGTTTCATGTCATTGCAGCTTAAAATCATTATAACCGATCCCTCGTGATATAAATTCTAAGAATTCACCGTAAAGTCCGATCCTTCATGAGCTTTCTCAGTAAAAACTTGCATTAAGTCCTGGCCTTATGGCAACAATGGTTAACAACCCCTATAGAATTGAGATACCAAGGGTATTCCAACTTTTACTTTCGTCAAAACAAGTTTCAATACGGCATGAATAATCATTCTCCCGTTTGACATTCACACTAATAAAACAAGTTTCAATACACATGAAAATCATTCTCCCGTTTGACATTCATATTAATAAAAGATTAAAATACTAATGATAAGTCTTGAAAAGACTAAATTATTTCACCTTTTATTTAACATAATTCATTAATTATTGTTTAGTTTGGCGTTATTATTTAATAAATAGTCAACAATTTGGATTTTATTTATTTATTTTAAAAGTGCTTTATATATGTAAGAAAATGATTAAAAAATAGTAATTGGTTAAGAGTTTATGATTATTTATAATTTCACTAAGCAGCCAGCGTACAAATGCTAGGCAGTTACGTGTTTATTGGTGCAGGAATAGGGCGCGCTCAAGCTAAGAAGGAAAATCCGAGTGAAATTCCAAAAAGCCGAGTGAGATTTCACAAATCCGAGTGAAAATCCAAAAGTCCGACTGGGAAATGCTTCAAGACACCGACCGCAACAGGGAACCGAATACCGTATGAAGAACCCGAACGAGACTTCAGAATGATGATTGGATAATCTGAACGCTCAAGCGAGCAAAGTCACGCTCAAGCGTGACTCCAAAATATCACCCTCGCCCAAGCTTCTCCATCATGCTTAAGCAAGAAAGCGATACTACAGTGCATATTTCAAGCTCACTCAAGCGAGAGTCCTTCATGCTCAAGCGTGAAGGCAGTTATTTAACACTGACTGTTCCCTCCAAAAAAACACTCGGCACCAGTGCTGTCCCTACTGCCTTCTCTCCTACTTTTGTACCTTAGTAATTTAAGTGCTGAGCTGTAATTAGTTAATGCTGAACTGTAATTTGTTAAGTGCTGAGCTGTAATTAGTTAGTTATTCCGTAATTATGTAATTAGTTAGTTAGTTTAATTATTAACTCAGCTTTCTTAGTGATTAGTTAAGTTAGTTAGTTAGTTAGATGCCTATATATACTTCTACATACTCTGTAACACACGATTCATTTTCCATTTCCAACCTCTCTCTAATTCCTTTCACTCTCTAAACTCTCTCATCCATGTCTTTCCAAATTCCTTCGATAGAACTAATGTCGATGGATTTCTAAATCCCTAAGGTTGGGATTACGAAGGTTTGTGATGGAATCTTGAAGGTGTATTGAGGAAGTTGACTTCTAGATCCTAAGGAGAACAAGCTGAGGAGTGGATCTGCTTTGCTGGATTGACAAATCCAAATCTGATGAAGAACTTCACTAATGAGGAATCATGGTTGAAGCTTAGGTAACTTCCAGCTTTCTAACTAATTCAGGCCTAGCAGTTAGGTGAATAGTTAGAGTTCAACCTCCAATTTTGCATTAGATTCGTATGTTAATTGAGCACTTAAGGGATTAAGGTTTGATGCATAGGAATTAGCGTTTTTCACCTAAGGAATTAGGGAATAACCAATTGCGGATTGTCCTCTTGATGTTTGAAGCTCGATTGAATCTCACTTGCATATTCTTGATGAAGTTGTAAACTGAAGCAATCCTAACCTATCTTCTATCAATCGTATTTCATCCTTAACACTGTCTCTGAAAAATATAAAAACTTAGAAAGTATAAAATCAAGAAAAACTAAATGAATCTTTTGATCATTGTGTTGGTTCAGCTTGTATCTGTCCAAGATTGAGGTACTTATCACAATCCCTGTGGGACGATCAAATATAATACAATTTTAATGACTGGTGCGCTTGCCAAAGAGTAAATCCTCTGAGAATTACACACCAAGTTAATGACTCAGAGATTTAGCATCAACTAACATGGACTTGAATCATAAACATACAGAGATCGAATTCACAACATCATACTCAATAGATTAGTTCACCAATTCCAACATAAATAGATTAGTTGCACATGGTGAAAGTAAAAACAACACTTACAGTGATTGACATTACAAAGGCGATGGAAACTTCACGATACAACGATCACAATACTACACAACACTCTCAAGTATCTAGAAAACTATTCTAGAACTATAAACTCACAAAAGAAACACTCAAACTTGAGTGTATAAGAGAAGAGAAGAGTGGGATTGGATTAGAATGGGATGGGATGCCTAGAAGTGTTGGAAATGGCCCTATTTATAGGGCTGAGGAAGGGTCCTGACGCTACGCGTCAACCTGACGCTACGCGTCAGGTTCCTGACTCAGCCTCCATTAAACACAGCTTGAAGTGGCCACTATAGAATTATTTTATTCAATTATGCAGTGCCATATGGACCTGTCTCCCAATTCGGCTTGTCCATTTGTGTAGAGTGGAATAGCTAATAATGGGTCACTAGCTGAGTGCTTGGCCAACCTGGCTGTGGAGTCTACGCAGCTCTGACGCTACGCGTGGATGTGACGTGTAGCGTCAGCATCAAAAGTATCCACGCTACGCGTGGGGTTGATGCTACGCGTCAGCTTTCCAGATCTTCAATTTTCTCTTTAAATTCTTCACTTTTTCCCTACAAAACTAGAGAAAATTGATCAAGGGCAGATTATTTCCAACAACTTCTATTTATTGAATTTAAAACCTAATTTTCTAACAATTTAAACTAATTTTTATTATTTTTATGAAATTTTTATTAAAGATTTTATTGTAAATTTGAGGACTAACAAATACCCCCAACTTGAGACATTGCTCGTCCTCGAGCAAGAGAGAAAATAAAAAATAAAAATTTGAAATCAAATTTTTGAGTTAGTCTGAGAATTTATCACAAAAAGTAATTTCATAATTTACCATTTTGAAATAATCAATTATAGAAATCTCATTTAACAAAAGTTTATTGATAAAATTCCTTACAATATTTTATTAACAAATCAAGCATAATTTCAGGCTTACCTCACATGTGTTTATCTTGATGCAAAGGTTAACATGTTTCACTTACTCGATCATAAAATCAAACAAATTTAATTTTGATTTTCATCTAATTAATGGTTGATCATATAGAGATATTTCAGAAATCACAAGGTCTTTTTAAGGGTTGTAATGAGGCTTTGGCTACAAGAAATTATGGTTTTTCTTTGGAATTCAAAAACCTGAAATCATAAAAGAACATTTTATAATTTTTAGGCTTTCTCTTGGCCCAAATTCTCATTTTCATATTGATGAGAAATAAATACCCCCAACTTGATTCTTTTCGCTATTTTTGACTTTTCTTTTTTTCATTTTATTATTATTATTATTATTATTTTGAAAAGAATCAAGTTGCTTATTTTCACTCCCCATTTTTGTAAGAATACTCAAAATATTTTTATTTTGCTTAATTGCTCTTTTAATCAATCA
Organism: Clitoria ternatea; assembly: GCA_037962975.1. Classification (NCBI taxonomy): domain Eukaryota; kingdom Viridiplantae; phylum Streptophyta; class Magnoliopsida; order Fabales; family Fabaceae; genus Clitoria; species Clitoria ternatea. The sequence goes on from CM075671.1 coordinate 57,437,787, forward strand.
AGTATAGGGAATGGTTAAAACTGATATAGGTTAAGGGCACCAAAGAATTTATTTTTCAGGTTCAAATTTGGCTTTCAAAGGATAAAATAATTTTACCAAGGTAAGCTGTTTGGCCTAAGGTTTCTTTTCACCAATAAATGTGCCTTGATCATTTTCCTGAATTCTCTATACAACAACACAAATCAAAGATTTAAAGCAAAATCAATTTGAATGAAGTTATATCGAATAAACCCTCAACTGTTTAAAAGATCTCTCGGCTCACCGGGTTATCGAAATTAGCTTGATAGTTAATAAACTTATTGTAACTGATTTTATCAAAATTCCCAAGTTACCAAAAGAATCAATAATTGATTTTACAAAATTAGTTTTATTGTGTAAAAACTTTAAGTGTATAAATTATCTTACTTTCAAAATTTTGATTTATTTATTAAAAAGATAAAATATATATTTTTTATTTTTTTATGAAGAAAATACGCAAAAACACACCATGACAAAAATTTGCGTAAAGATAAAATACACCACATAAAAATAAACTATAATATAATATCCAAAAAGTAAAAATACCAATGTAAATAGAAAACTAAAAGTAAACAAGAATGTATGTAACAGAAATGAGATAACACCAATCAGTCCTCCATCTCATCATCTCCCTCCTCGTCTGCATCACCCACTGACTCAGCATGTGCTCTAAACGGTCCACCAGTCTCAGGGTATGTCGGCAGATCACCAGGCCAAGCCACATGGGCTACAAACTCAACTGGTGTAACATATGGTGCTCCCTCACCCTGAAGTCTGTACTAATAGTATGAATCATGAAGATGCATGTAAGCTCTATGTGTGGCAGCCATCATCTGTATCATATGCTGATGTTCAAGTGTCATCCTGGCAAATCCCTCTGCGACAACATCAGCAGGTGGTGGCTGAACTGGTGGTCACCTCCTCCTCTGTCTGGGCTGAGCCTCCTGCTCCAGTGGTGGAAGCTCGCACTGCTGGATGAAGTAATCTTTGTTCACTAGAACCTTGGGGACTCTCCCTAAAGAACTAGTGAACTCAGTTGATGGCACAGCAACTCCCTGCCTCCTCAGTAAGGCAGATATGATGAGAGGGAATAGGATAGGACGGTTCACCCTATACCCAAGGGCATAAATGTGAATCTGCTCTGCCATATCAATAATATGGCCCTGGAGAATGGAGTAAAGAAGGCAGCATCGATCAACTGGAATAGAAGAAAGGTGGGTGACAGGAGTAATGTTATGCAGCATAAGATGAGACCACGCCTGAGCTATAGGGGTCAGCTGGGTCTTGAGGAGGTTAGATGGAGTCCTTCCAACCTTACTCAGGTTGAAGAAGATTCCATCCTTGCTCAAAAAGTGAGCAACCTGATCTAGGAAGTATCCTAGATCACCATCCTCAGTCGCGATCTTGTTTCTGTTCTCCTTCCAGAAACAAATATCACTCTCGGGAGTAGGCTCCCAAGGGTTACCCAATAGGGTACTAATAGTGTTTTGGTCATAAGAAATATGCCGGCCCCTAAACCAACTCGTCCTCTGATGTCCAATGTCTAGCGCGTCCTGGCGAGTCCTGTAAGCATTAGCATAGAACTCCATCACTAAGATCGGATCCCCCTCAGTAGGTAGGGAAAATAGGGGTCCCCATCTCCTGCTCTGGACCTCATCCTGCAGCTCAGGATAGTCCCCAGCACTTAGATCCAAGACTCTCTCCCAGATGAGTCTTTGGCCCTTTATTTGGTGAAACCGGGCCCATTTCGCATCAGTGCGAAATCTAGTGGGATCTCTAGGTCCCAACACCTCCTCACCCTGAAGATCTGGATTCTCAGAGGTAGTGTCAGTATTCGTGGTCCTTCTCTGTCTTTTAGGACCAGTAGTAGGGATAGATTTCTTCGGTGCCATCTGCAGAAAAAAATCAAACACACATTATAATATTGAAAAACATATCAAACATTTAACAATTATTTTTGGTTTTTATATTTTATACATACACAATAACAAAATATTTACACAAAAATTTTAAACATACATGTTTTTGGATTTTCTAAAAAAAACAAATTAAAAATTTATACATAATACAAAATTCACACAAATTTCATAACAAGATAAGAACAACATGCATATTTTTGGATTTTTACAATTTATCACAAAAAATCAACATGCATAAATTTCACAAACATGCAAAATCATAAAACATGTATTTTTACAAAATTATGCAAATTTATTTTTTTATTTTTATGCAAGAAAGTATAACAAACATATAATTCAAGAAAATTTATTAATTTAAAAGAAAAATAAACAAACAACAAACAGAAGCACACTAGACAGAATTATTAAAAACAAAAAAAATAACAAAAAATTAAATTAAAATCAGAAATAGAGTCCGACGCTACGCGTGGGTGGAACGCTACACGTCAGTTCTGTTCTTCCTACGCTACGCGTCAGTGTGACGCTACGCGTGGGCTTGCAAAACAGAAACTGCAAAATAGGGGTTGCGCAACAGCAACCCCTCCAAACCACATTCAATCCATTAATTTCCTTACTCTAACAATCAATTCCCAATGGTTATCTAATCCTAACCCTAACCATATATAATTCTAAGAATGGAAATTGAAATATAAACTAAAGGGAAAGGATTTAGAAAACTTACTTGGAATCCTTTGAATGATTGAGAAATCGAAGAGGATTGAAGGGCTGAGAGAAAAAGAGGGTTTGGAAAATTAGGGTTTTTAAAATTGTAGAGGGAGGCAAGATAGGTTTTTAAACATTATGGACCTAGGCCTCCCTCTGGTTCAGTTTTTGAAACTGAACGAGAGTCCTGACGCTACACGTGGGTGGGGAGCTACGCGTCAGGTTGAAAATTCAGAGTCCACGCTACGCGTCACTGTGGCGCTACGCGTGGACTTTTTTTTCTTCAAAATTCAATTTTCAAAAACCTTTTCAATTAAAAACTCTTTTTCTTTTCAAAATTAAATTTCTATTTAAAAATTTGAAAAACATTTTTTTCCAAAAATAAGCTTAAAATAAAGAAAAGAAATAATGGGTTGCCTCCCATTGAGCGCTAGGTTTAATGTCTTCAGCCAGACATTACCTTTGATTAATCAGGTGGTTTCTCAATTTTGGTTGAGGAATCACCTGTCTTTTTCTTTCTCCTTCTTCTTCTTCAATGTTTGATTACCTGTCTTTTATTATTCAAGTCATCGGTTAATTTAAAACAATTTAATTGATTGGAAAGAGATATACCTAGTTCAGTTAAAAGGTAAACTTTTTTCTCAACATTTGTCCTGATATGTTCATGAGCACTAAAGCTTACCTCTTCTTCATAAACTTTGATTGCAACTATACTTTGATCGACATCTACCATTATTTTTGCAGTCTTCATGAAAGGTCTTCCAAGAATTAGGGGGATCTCAGTACCCTTCTACATATCCAGTTCCATAAAATCAACTTTGAAGTGGTACTTGTCAACCTTTACTAATATATCTTCCACAATCCCAACAGGTTGCTTGACAGAGCGGTCAGCCAGTTGTAAAGTCCTTTTGGTTTCTTGTAATTCCAAATCACCAATATGCTTCATTAAGTCTAGGGGCATAAGATTGATGTTAGCCCTTAAATCTAACAAAGCATTCCTGATGTTGATATTTCCAATGGTTACAGGAATGGTGAAACTTCCCAGATCTTCACATTTTTTCGGTATTAAGATGGCAATACGACTTGCTTCTTGCTCTTCATTCATAGGCTCTTGTATATTTTTTTCTTTTTCATTTTTTCTTTTTCACTTTCTTTTTCTTTTTCTTTTTCTTCTTTCTCTTTCTTTTTACAATCAATTTTTACAAATTTACAACTTTCAGAAGAAACAGCATTACATTGATCCCTTGAGTTTTGAGTGTTTGTAGTAAAACCAGAACTTTTCAATTCAGCTATTTCTTTTGCTAGCTGACCCATTTGTAAATCTGATGCCTTTCAGGCAGCTTCATTTGTTTCCATAAATTACAATAACTGTTGGATAGATTCCTCAATCCTTCCCAATCTTGCATTGTCAGTTTGTGTTTGTTGTTGCTTAAATTGATTGTTAGGAGGTCGGTTGGAAGGTCCAGTATCTTGTCTCCAGCCAGAATTCTAATTTTGCCATCCCTGTGAATAATTGTTAGGATAAAAATTACCATAATTGAAAGGAAAGTTAACCAATGGTATTCTTTGATGGTTCAGAAAATTGGCTTGCTCTTGTTCATTTTTATCAGGGGCACAGTAACCACATGGTTGTTCTCCCATGCAATGCATACATTGTTTCAATTGAGCGAGGGGTGGTGATATCACTTGAGCAATTTGAAGTTTCTCTAATTGTTTACTCATAGCTTCAATTTGTTGAGTCAGCAATTTTTGCTGAGCCAATACTGCATCATTCACTCCCAATTCGAGCATACCTGGCTTCCTTGGTGCATTACCTCTTTCATGCTTTGCTTGTTGGTCACTAATGGACATTGATTCCAATATTTCTATTGCTTCTTCCACATTTTTGTTCATTAAAGAACCTCCTGCACAAGCATCTAACGTTATTTTAAACTGAGGTAACAAACCATGGTAAATGATCCTTACCTTTTCCGCATCATTTAAGTTGTGGTTCGGACACTTCCTCAAGAGTGCCTTGAATCGTTCCCATGTTTCTCCTAATGATTCATCATTGTTTTGTGAAAAAGAATGTATGGCTGTCATTGCTTCAAAATATTTTGAAGGAGAATAAAATCTTTCCAAAAATTTTCTCTCGACATCAGACCAGTTTGCAAAACTACCAGGTGGACAAGATTTAAACCATTCTTTAGCTTTCCCAATCAAAGAAAAAGGAAACAATCTTATGTAGACTGATTCTTCTTGATTGGGTTCAAAACCAATTATGCTGCATAACTCATAAAAAATAGTTAAGTGTTCATAAGGTTTCTCATTATTTAAACCAGCAAATTGATTATTTTGAATAATGTTTAAAGTAGCTGGTTTAATTTCTACAGCAGCAATAGGTCCTTGATACATGCCTGAAACATGAGGCGGTCCATTGATAGTAGCAAACTGTCCCAATGTCCATTGATAGTAGCAGCCATTTTAGAATTTTCAAAATTTTCAAAATTTTCAAAAGAAGATAAAGTTGAAGAAGAATTAGTTTGTGTTTTAGATTTTAAAGACTTGATTTTCTTTACAAACTTTTCTATCTCAGGATCAAAGTAAATTTTTCCTATGGTAGATCGGGTTTGCATACACAAACTAGACAAAGAAAGTTAGTGTAACAATGATAAAAAAAACTAAATAAATAATAAAATTAAAAATTTAACTAAGGTAAAAAAATATTTACCACAGTATTAAAAATTTACTATTTTACTGAATCAATTCAATCCCCAGCGACAGCGCCAGAAAACTTGTTAAACCCAGGAAACGTGTTAACTCTTTGTGTTTACTGTTGGGTCTTTTAATTGGCAAGCACACCAATCATTTGTAGTTTTCAAAATTTAGATATCGTTCCACTGGGATTGAAAGTCCAATAGTTACAGTAATTTTCTAGTTACTATGGTAAATTTATCAAAACTTATACACAAAAGAATAATTTATATACAATTTATATAATATTTATAAGATGGCATATGTAACATCCCGAATTTTAAGGAAACTAAATTTATTGGATGATGACAATTGATTATTTAAAATCGGATAATTATGGGAGATGTTGTTAGACATTAGAGGTGAATTATCGATAAATTAATATTTATCAAAACCGGATGAATTAACACATCATGTATGTTGGCCCATTGTGGCGATGAGATAGATATATGTTGGCCCATTCTGGCGGTGTGACAGATGTGTATATGCTTGTTTTGCTATGATTTGATGAATAAGTATGAAATAAGTATATATTGTTGAATTAATAAACTATGATGATTATTGATGTGTTTAGCAAAGCATACATGATGTTGATATGCATATGCACATAATTTCAATTGTATTCATATCGTCATTTAAAATGTATAACTCACCCTCCCATGTGGTCTACTTTTTAGTATTGATGCAGGAAAACCATGGGATGAGAACATTTATGAAGTAAAGCTTTTGGAAAGGTAAATAGTTGTAATGGAATGCCTTGGCCGGTAGCGATTGTAATTTATTGAATTGTGAATGAATGAATGTAATAGTGCTGATATTTAGTGGTATTGTTGGATAATGACTTGAGTGGAAATTGTATTGGTATTTGGGGGTACATGGACTCATACCCGTTTGATGAGTGTATAAGTGTTGATGACATATGTCTTGAGGTTGAATTGAATATGAATATTAGAGTTATATGATGCATGACCATATAGATATGTACATGTATATATCTTAGGCTTTGCATGCTCATGTGATATGTAAAATGATGGCGGTTATCTATCAGGCTTATGATATGCCATTGCATGCTTTGCCGAGCATTTTCTCATATCTTCTTATATGGAACTAGGCGTGTGCCGGTATACACATTCTTCTTCCGCTGTAAACTCTATTTTTTTCTATACCTTTATGGGCAACTATTTATTGATCCAGTTATAGGTTACTAAATCTCACTCTTTGGTTTTCTATGGTTCGAGTCTTGGTGTAGTCGCGAAGGTGTTTTGAGACTGCTTTTGAAACGCGAAAAATTTACTCATGTTTTTATTATGTAATTATGACGATTACATCGGGATTCGAGTACAGAAAATCAGGGGTGTTATAATCTGGTATCAGAGCGTATTTTACTCTGAATTGGAGTTCTTGATCATTGTCAATGCATGGTTGCTTGGTATTAGAGTTGATGTTATGGATGGTTGGAGCACGATTGCTCAATATTGGAACACTTTGGTGATTATTGGAATATGGTTGTTCTGCATAGATTTAAGAGTGATAACTATGTAGAGGATGATGACTTGTTAAGGTATTGAATGCCCTATATGGATTTGAGGATGACTAATTATCTAAGAATTTTGAATTGATTATGAAGGCATTATTGCTTATTGAGGATTATTGTGAATCATTAAAGTTGAGTTGTGATTAATTCATATCGAGGATTATTTGTGAATGATTGTCCATGTTATGATTGATGTTATGAAAGTATGCCTTTTTCATTGAGGTTGCATGACGTACTTGTGGAGCATAGTTGCTCATTGGAAAACTTGATGAATCATGAGATTGAATATATAAAGATGAATTCTTCGTGTGATAAATATGGTTGTTTGTGTAAGTCTGACCAAGTTCCTTACACTATTTCCTTTAAGTGACGAATACATTGATATTATGCTTTTGAATATTGATATGTTGAGTATGACTTGAATAGATGATAAATTTGTACCATGTGTGATCATGGATATGATATATTGAATATGAATTGATTTGAGGATGGACCTATACCGTGTGTTGACCACGGATAGGAGGTGTTAGATGTGAAAGATTCATGTGTTAAAATTAAATTGTGTGAATGATGGTGATAAAATTCCCTAGTGTGGGTATTCATAAAAATTAAAATGATTGGTTGTGCTATTTTGAATTATGGATTTTATATCCTTAAGCACGGGAGTATTGCATTATGTAATTGATAAGTGCTTTATAACACAATAAATTAGATCTAATTTGCTTAGGATTTTAATCATTATGCACTGTATTTCCTTTATTTATTGTGATTTTTGCTTTCTTTCCACTATATTCTACTTGGGTATGTTATTTTGTAGAAATTAAGGTAATAAAAGGGTCAATAACAAGAGAAAAATGACCATAAAATGATAAAGAAACAAGAAGAACAAGCTCAAAGTGGAAAGAACTCTCTTTTTATGCTGAATTCTGACTCAGAATGATGAAATCCGAGTAGAATGACTCAAAAAATGATCAAATCCGAGTAGGATGACTCAGAATGGAGCGTTGTCGAGTGGAATACTTCCCTGTTGGAGGTGAATCCGAGTGAAAGCTTCCCTATCAAAGCCATTCCGAGTGAAAAATGGCTGACCTTGAAGAAATATGTCTCGGTTGGAGGTGAATCCGAGTGGAAGCTGTCCGACTGCAACCATTCCGAGTGAAAAAAAAGACTGACTTTGAAGAAATACTGCCCAAAGCTATTGTCTGAGTGAAGGAATGCTGATTGAACCAGGTTAGATTTAGGGAACAACTGCTTCTTCTGGACAAAAATGCCTCCGAGTAGAAGACTCCTGAGTGACTTGATTCCGAATGAAAGAAACTCTGAACTTCAAAGAACAATTGTCAAGCAAAGGCTTTCCGAGTAGTGAGTTTCGGAGAAAGTGTCTTATCAAGCAAGGAAAGATCCGACCGGGAATGAATCACTTTCGGGCAGACTCTCAAAGTTTCACACTAAGCCTGAGTGAGATGTCTCCAAGGAAGACTTCCGAGTGAGTTGGGGCAGAGAGCTGTATTTCTGAGCAAAACAAAGCTCGGACATGGGAAGAGCTTCTATCATCCAGATTCCAGACTCTCTCAAAGTTCCAAATTTCTGAGTGAAAGGCAAAGCTGACTCCCGAGTGAAAACAACCGAATGGGCTGATTGACGGTTGAAGCAATTCCGAGTGAAAATCAACTCAGACTTCTGATTGAAAGTGTCCGAGTGTATCATTTGAATGAGTGAAGGAAGGGTCGTTCTCCATTAAATTATTCCCGAGCAAATCTGAGCAAGGTCTCTCTGAGTGGTTCATTTCCAGAGACATAGCCGAGTGAAACATTTTAAGAGGTTCCAATTGAATCATTTACTTCCCGATCCTGAGTGGGTCACATGTGAAAGAAGGAGGGCATGAACCTGTGCTGAGTGAGTCACGTTTCAATCGGTTCCAAATGAATGTTTCAATCGGTTTCGAGTCACTCTTTAATCAGTTCCGAGTGAATCACTTTTTAATCGGTTCCGAGTCATTCTTTAATCGGTTCCGATTGAATGTTTCAATCAGAGTTGCTTTGCTCATCCAGCTCTCTTCACTGCCACAAACACCGACTCCATCCAACCCCTCAGCTGCAACACCGGCTCCATCCAACCAATACCGACCAAGCTCCTCACAGCAACAATACTGACCAGCTCCTCACAGCAACAACACTGTCCAGTTTCTCTCCACAATGTCCAGCAACTCAACACCGTCCAGCAAAGCAACACCGAGCAAAGCTTTCACTCGGTCTTTTGTGTATGAAGAGCACCTTTTCCACTCAGATTATTTCCCACTGTGGGTGTATACTGACTGAGGCACTAAATCCGAGTCAGAAAGAAAAAACCGACCCCATATTTCCACTGAATGCCCATGCTGACTTGGATTTCCACTATCCAAGTGGATCCTTGACTTATGAGGGGGCGGCTGACAACAAAACAAAAGAGCTAGCCGCCGCTCCCTATAGTTGTCACCATCCAAGCTGCTTCACCACACCATCCAGGCTGTATCCAAGCTGATCTCGTGGGGCGGCCAACAAGAAGACAAACAAGAAAGCCCCACTAGCCACCGATTATTAACGTTCCCTATTTCTATAAATAGAGGGCAGGTCTGAAGCCAAATCAGCGTCACCTTGGAGTTCTCATTCTTCAGCTTCGTTCCATTTTTTTTCTTTCCTTTCTTTTTCATTTTCCGTTCCTTTTCATTTCTTTCTCCTTCGTTTTTCTGCTCCGTTCCTTTTCTTTCTCTGTGCCGTTTCCTTCTTTCTTTTTTTTATTTTCTTTTCCTTTTCGTTTTCTTTCTGTTTTGTAAGAGTTGTGAGGGTTGTGAAATTGAGTGTTCCAATTTGTAATTAGTGGAGGAATATTGCAACAAGGAAATACAGTGGTAAAATTATTTTGAGCTTTTGGAGAAACCCGTAAGTCTTTATTTTTACCATGTCTTGTATGTTTTATTTTTCCATCATGTATATGAATTTGAATTATTTCATGAGTAACTAAATTAATTATCTTGGGATGAAGGGGGTATGATAATATTTTATGATAATGTTATTTTGACTTGGAATTAAATAAATTTCTGTTTTCCATTTAGTTCAAAAAATGCTCAATGCTCTTAGTAATTCCTAACAAGAACCTAAGTGATAAAACTGTATACTTCCGGTATATTAGTAAGTTTAAGTAATTAATAGAATCGAGAGATTTATTGTTACTGGAAAGTTTTTGAACTAAGCCTAAGTTTTTGAAATACTTTTTGTGACCTCGGTAAAACCGTGAAAGTAATCAAAATCTTCTGGGGAATAAATAAGGGATTTTCACAAAATAATAATGGGCCTTTTCTAAGGATTAAGCAACGCTTTCCATAGGTTAGGTACATTAATAGGATTCCGAGAGGAAAATATTAATTAGCTTAAGAAAAATTCGCCTTGGAAAACTTAATTTGATTCTTATTTATGAAAAGTTAAAATTCATTAACATAAAATAGAGTCTTGATCCCCCGAAATCCCAAGATACTCTCAACTCTGATTTTTACGTGTCTAGAAAATTTTGTTTATTTATCCGTATTCTGAGAAACTTAAGTTTGTGCTTTATTTTACAAAAACCTTAAAAATCAATTGTGTGGATAATTAAATTTCAATATGCTGGTACTTTGAACACAGTCCCTGTGGAGAACGATAATCTTTTATATTACGCGACATAACCCGTGCACTTGCGGGCCTTGTCAAGTTTTTGGCGCCGTTGCCGGGGACTGTTGTCCCTTAAATATCGGCAATATTGAAATTCGATTAGATCATACTTGTTAATATTTTTATTTTTATTTTTATTTTTATTTTTATTCTGTTTGTTACTTTGTATTTTGTGCTTTTATTTTGTGTATCTGTTGTTGTTTTATTTTTGTAATTGTTTGTTTTATTTGTCATTTACTTTCTTTTTATGCGAAGAAGCCGTAGTGTCGATCTAAACTTAGGATTTGACCCTGAGATAGAACGTACCCTTAGAGCTTTAAGAAAGCAATAAAAACAACAAAAACAACAAAAAGAAAAACAAATGGCAGACCAAAATAGAGCCTTAAGAGATTTTGCCGCTCCAAGTACAAATGGAAGAGGATCTAGCATCCTTAGACCCACAGTAGAGGCTAACAATTTTGAATTGAAGCCTTCACTACTCTCTATGGTTCAACGGAACCAATTCGGAGGATTACCCTCTGAAGATCCAAATCTTCACCTCCAAATCTTTCTTGAATACTGTGACACCCTGAAGATGAACGGAGCCACCAAGGATGTCATTCGCTTAAGACTCTTCCCTTTCTCTTTAAGAGATAAAGTGAGGGCGTGGTTATACTCTCTTCCTAAAGGATCCATCACGACTTGGGAACAATTGTCCAGTGCTTTTATCAATAAATGGTACCCAAGGAACAAGACTGATGTGCTGAGAAAACAAATCATAAATTTTTCACAAAAAGATGATGAATCCTTATATGAAGCCTGGGAAAGATACAGGGAGTTACTAAGAGAATGTCCTTACCATGGGATAGAAAGGTGGTTGACAATCCATATTTTCTATAATGGACTAACTTCCACACAAAAGATCTCTTTAGATGCTGTAGCTGGAGGAGCCTTCATGAGTAAAAATGTTGATGAAGCTGAGAACCTGATTGAGGAAATAGCTCAAAACACTCACCAGTGGAACTCTGAGAGAGGATTACCTGCAAAAACACCAGGTAAGTACTCTGTTGATGCTCTTTCCTTACTTTCTGCCAAAGTTGAAGCATTAACATTAAAACTTGATAAAATAAGGTCAACAGGTGCTACTAACATTGTTTGTAAAGTTTGTGGTGTTTCAGGACATGGAGCTACAAACTGCCATTTAGCAATGACCCATAATCAAGAACAAGAAATGCATCAGGTGGATGCTATTGGAAACTATGGTGGAAATTATCAAGGTAACTACAGACCTCCACAAGGTATACCTGGCTTCCATAATAGGCCACCTCAATTCCAAGGTAATCAAAGTAACTACAAACCTCAACAAGGAACCTATATTCCATAAAAATCAAAGCTAGAATCCTTGATGGAGACATTTGTAGCTACTCAACTTAAACAAAATGATGAGTTCTCTGATACAATAAAGAACTTAGCCTCAAAAGTGGATTCTCTTGCCACCCATAACAAAATACTGGAAAATCAAATTGCCCAACAAGCCTCCTATTCTCAAAGAGCACCGGGAACATTTCCTGGAAAACCAGAGGCTGGACCATCTAACCAAACCATGGCTGTCACTCTTAGGAGTGGTACTCAATATGATGGGCCAGTTGACAAGACTGCAAAGGAGGAAAAGAAAATGGATGAATCTTCATCTCATCTAGTGATTGAAGAAGAGAAACCACAAGAAAAGAAGGAGGAGGTTAAGCCATATCAACCTCCCATTCCATTTCCTCAGCGCTTGGCTAAAGCAAAGTTGGACAAACAATTTGGTAAGTTTCTTGATGTTTTAAAGAAATTGTATATTAATATTCCCTTCACAAATGCTTTGCAGCAAATGCCCACATATACAAAGTTCCTGAAGGACATTTTGTCCAACAAAAGAAGACTGGAGGAAGATGGTACAATTGCACTTACTAAAGAGTGCAGTGCTCTAATTCAAAAGAAACTTCCACCCAAGCTCCAAGATCCAGGTAGTTTCTTTATTCCTTGCATGATTGGTGACATGAATATAGATAAAGCATTATGTGATTTAGGAGCGAGTGTGAGTTTAATGCCATTATCTATTGCTGAAAAGTTAGAATTGGGTGAACTAAAACCTACTAGGATGTCTTTACAATTGGTTGATAGATCTGTAAAATATCCTATAGGAATTTTAGAGGATGTTCCTATTAAGATAGGAAAATTTTTTATACCTGCTGACTTTTGTTGTGCTTGAAATGGACGAAGATTCTTTGATTCCTATTATTTTAGGCAGACCATTTTTAGCAACTGCAGGTGCTGTGATCGATATCAGTAATGTAAGTGAATTATTATATCCCTTTTGGATGAAGAACATGAGTAAGTAATAAGATGATTGAAATTGTGTATGTGCAGATTGGGGTTGTTACTCGGTTATATATTGGTGAATCGAGTGAATGATTGGCTTAATTGTGACCCACTAGATGTGGTAACCCCGGATAACTCAATATGATCTTGTAAGATTGAACCTTTTGGAATTTGACCCTATGGTGGTCTAGGCTCTATGATGCTTCTATGAGCTATGTTAATGAATTTATTTGTGGTGGAAGTATTCCATGATGGGTGCTAGGTGACCCTTGAATTTTTCTAAGCCTAATGACCACTTGAATCTTATGAATAATTGAGTCGTGGTGAAATAAATTGTGAAATGAGTTGTTGAGGCCAGAGTTGATGTGTAATGAGATTAGAAATGTAAACGTAAACCCCTATGTACTTGGTGAATAATAATGATGAATTTCGGGTATGACTTAGCATTGGCTATGATGAAAATTTTATGATGTGACTTTGGGCTAAATTATGTGCCCTTGACGTTATGATTAATAGATTAATTGTGGATTATGACGTGAGTAAAGGTAATATGTGTGAACATGAGTTGGTGATAGAAATTAAATTCTATAGATACCTTCCTTTGTGGCTTTGGAAAGAAAATATATATTGGTGATAGAAAGTACATACTGATGTGATACGACGTGAATCTTATGTCCAGTACATGGACTGTGGCTATGATAAATGAGGAAACCCACTAGTGTGGAAGATTTTTATGTGAATTTGGTGATTTGTTTAGGCTTGAAACGAATTAAAACTGACGATGTTTGAATTAGACATATGATTTCTAAGTTATTTGGTTAAGACTTCGAGATGGATGAAGTCCAATGGTGGGGTGATTACCCTATGATGATTAGAAATCTATGGTTGATATGTCTATATATGGTTATGATAGCTGATAATTGATGAATTGTATGGCGTGATTTACGCCGGATTATGGTTAAATGATAATATTACTCGTGGGCTTGTGTGACTTCTTAGGAAGCCTCGTGTGTGAAGGAATATTATTTGAATTCACATGAATAATGTGAGCGATAGGACATGAAGGTACTTATCCTAATATGTCTCTACATGCCATAGGCATTGTGGCAACGTGCACTTATGCACCGATCTTATGTGTTTGTGGTAACCACTACAGGATTGGGATGCCTCCTGTACGTCGGATGCAGCAACACATAGACCGGGCAAGTGTAGTGTTGTAACTGCTTATGGTGAATGTATTGAACCTATCCTGTGGTACTAGATAAGAATTTGAGAGTTGTGATAAACAAAGTTGAAAACCGATGAGTGGTGACTGGTTTCGAATATATAAAGTTTTATATTTGGATAAAGGAGTGATGATAATCATGTTCTGTTGGACTTTGGAAAGTCCGAAATCATTTTATAGTGTCATTAGACTTTATTGATGTGTGGCCGAACTATGGCCTTACGGTATATGCCGATGTTAAACTTTGAGGACGAAGTTTCTTTTTGGTGGGGTGGATTGTAACATCCCGGATTTTAAGAAAACTAAATTAATTGGATGACGACAATTGATTATTTAAAATTGGATAATTATGGGAGATGTTGTTAGACATTAGAGGTGAATTATCGGTAAATTAATATTTATCAGAACCGGATGAAATAACAGATGATGTGAGACCCACTTGATCAAATTGAGTATTTGATGGGTTTAGAATGTTGAGAAAATTATTGTGGTTAAGATGGTATAGTTAGATTAATTTTTAGTGCTAAGGAGATAATTAATTGGATTCGACGTATGATAATAGACGGGGAAATGCGAACTAATTGGAATTAAAAGAAAACCAAAAATCCCATTTCTCCTCCCATTATCACCGTGACCTCTTTCTCTTTATCACTTGATTCTTTTACCCGTTGGATAATGGGGAATTATTACCCATTGGTAAAAGAAAAATATGACATCCTTTTAACCATTGGACAATGTCCAATTTTGGTCTAATTTTTCCCTTCTCTTCCTCATTCTCAGTACACTCTTTTCCTCCACTTTATCTTTGTCATTTTCTTCTTCTCCTCCATTCTTCTTTTGCCCAAACCGTGACCCACCCTCTTCTATACCCATTTTCATCAAAACTAATACAAAAGCTTGGATATGTGAGGCATCTATGGAGCTTGGGAGCTTGCATTGGTCATCTCCCTCTTCCTCCCTTCATTTTCATTTTTGGTGGAGCTTGGATTTGAGGTAAAGATCTCTCACCTCTTCCTTATCTCATTTATGATTTTGGGGTATTGGGTTAAAGATGGTGATGTTGAACCCTTGCATGTGGGTAGAAATGGAAACCCTAGGCTTGAATGTTTGGAAATAAAACCCTTGATTTAGGGCTTTATAATTATGTGAGATTTAGAGGTTGATGAGGTCATTATGATAAAATAAAATGGATTGAAGATTGATAGAGATTGTTGATGGCTGTTGGGAGATTTTAGAGAAGAAACCCTAAGTATTAATAATTTGGGGGTTTTGACCCACTTGATGATTTTGATGATTATGGATGTCTATGAATGGAGTATATGAGAGGAATGGATTTTTAGAATCATTAAGATTGATTAATGAGGTTGATGATATTTGCATGTGAGTAGATATGATGACTTGAGGAATAAATCTTGAGAAAAGGAAAATGATAGGCAATGTTGAGTGATGTTATTGGTGATAACAATAATGGTGGATGACCATTGATAATGGATACTTGACTTGATGAAGTCTTAGGCCATGATAAATGCCATAAGGGTTTATTGATTAATGATGGCTTAAGAGATTCCATAGTGACTTAAGTTGAAATTAGATGCCTTATGATGGCTTATTAATTACATGTGTATGTGTAATTGTTGATAGGGTTGTATTCCGGACGATGGTGCAGAATGATCGATGTAATTGCGTGGCAGTTCTTCTCTCGAGGTAGGAGAGGAGTTTACATTTCAATTGCATGAGTGATTAATTGAAAATTATGTAAATGTGTGAACTCATGCAATGCCTTGCCATAAATACCTTATATGATTGATTTGATGAAGTGATCAATGATGGCTTGGCTTATGTTGATTGTTATGAAAATGTATGTATTTTTATAATGTTGATGATAAGTGTTTGATGGTCCCTTGTTTGGACATGAACTAAATGATGGTGACAAATTATGAATGAATGAACTACATGAATTGTAAAGAATTGTTTGAAGTGGTTATGTGGAAAGATGAATGAGGGAGTGATGTGGGTTATAGTTAAAACCTCTCCCTTGTAAAATTAATTAAGTGAGCATGATTGATGAGTTGCAATGAGGATTTTCCGACTATGAATGGGTAGAGAGAGTCTTATATGTCTCATGTGATGTGTATGATGTATTAGTGGTGAATCAGTTGGTTTAGAGTGAGGTTTCATGTGTTAAGTTGTAAGAATTGCTGATTCTGCATAAGTGCTGATATTCTCGCTCAAACGAAATGGGATCTCGCTCAGGCAAGGATCCTTTATATCAGTATTATGGCCTCTGGGCCAATCTCGCTCAGGCGAGTGAGCTTTCCGCTTAAGCGAGACGAGTGAATGGTGAGCAGGTGAGATTCTGGACGAACCTCGCTCAAGCGGGTGTGGCCGCGTTTGAGCGAGCAAGGGAGGACATTGATGCTGGACGAATTTCGTCCGAGCGGGAGTTTTTGAAAATAATTTAAGATGTTGTGAATTCCCGAGTGAAATTCCGAGTGAGCTATGTCCGAGACAGGACCTTTCCGAGTAAGGAAGTGGATATAACTCCAAATTAAAGGTCTCTGAGTGTGATATTCTAGGCAGTGGAGTTCCGAGTGGGAATTTCCAAGTTCAGTATAACTCGTTCCGAGTGGAGTGCCTCCGAGTGTTTAATTCTGAGTGGGATGGCACCGATGGGGGTATACGGTGTGAGTTTGTTCAGAAGTACTCTGGGATAACTTCGCCCGAGTGGAAGACTTGGTGCTAAGAAATCTCGCTCGAGTGAAAGGAAAGGAAATCGGTTTGGAAACAATTATGCCGAGTGAAAAATCAGGTGAAAGATGAGTCGGCTTTGTAATGATTTTGTCAAGTGGAAGACCGAGTGAGAGATGAGTCGACTTTGGGATAATTTTGCCGAGTGGAAAACCGAGTGAGAGATGAGTCCGTTTTGGAATGATTTTGCTGAGTGAAAAACTGAGCGAGAGATGAGTCAGTTTTGAAATGATTTTACCGAGTGAAAAACCGAGCGAGAGGAGTCGGTTCTGGAATAATTTCACCGAGTGAAAAGTCGAGCGCTAGGAAGCCTTGCCCGAGCGTGCGAGTGTGGAAGGGAAGGACGACCTCTGGTCGGATTTCACTTAAGCGAGTGGGTGCCTCGCTCAAGCGAGCGTTAGTGGGATTTCTTACTGGACAATTCTCGCCTGAGCGAGTGGCTAGTTGAAGGGAGCCTCGCTCGAGCGAATGCATGTGGATTTGGTTACTGGATGATTCTCGCTCGAGCGAGTGACCGAGTGTGATGGTGCTTCACCCGAGCGAGTGAGCTTAGGGACGCTACTGGGGGCATTTTGCTTATGCGAAAGGGATCGCCCTGCGAGCCTAATCTGTCTCGCTTAAGCGGAGGTGAATCTCGCTTGAGCGAGTTTCCACCAGAATGGAATTTACTCAATTTTAATTGTGGCAGGCTTATGTTAGACCCCCCTTCTTGGTATTAAGAGATAAACATGAGACGATTATGGGGATGTATGAGGGATAATGTGATGACGATATAACATGGTGGTAATTGAGGTTGATTGGTACATGGGGACTAATTAATTGTGATGTATTTACCACCTGAGATAGAATAATGAATTGTGATGTATTTGCCACCTGAAATAGAATAATGAAAGGGCGATAATGAGATTATGATGGCAGGATTATGAGATATATCCTAGAGCGAATTTGAAATTAAAGGAGGGATAATTAAATAACATTAAATAATGATAGATGATGATGTTGAGCACTCTCTTGCACAAAGAGGTGTATATTTATATTGATGAATTGTTGTGTGCCGTTATGTATGATACAAGCATGGTCTTGTATGTGTGGTATGAAATATGAAATTGAAAATGTTGTGAATGACACACAAATATATATATACATATATATGTATACATGAGACAATGGTAATGAATAATGAGATAAAAATCCACTAAATGAAAGTATGATAATATTGATGAATATTGTGTGTTATTGTGATGCCATTATGGTTGATTGCAAGTATTGACTTGCGTGTATGATGTTAAATATTGTGAAATATATTGAGATGAAAATGCCACATTAAAACTTGCAAGCGATGGCTAAGAAACCAACAATGATGAAATCCATTAAGGTGTATGGTGGTGTTGGTGATTATGATGATGATGTTTGATGAGTGGCATATAGGATGCACAGAGTGAGAATGCATTTGATTTGCATTGCATTGCATCTATGGCATATCGATCGCTGTCTATGTGGAATATTAGGGGGTCCACTAGGCGGGCCCAGTGGGAGGGCGGCTCAGTGCACGAGCGTATTGTTGTTTTTCCCCTGTGACTTGGTGTGTGAGTCACGAAGCTGTCCATAGATTGGTGACGAGGCACCCTATGTGGCGGGCCTAGTGGGCGGGCGGTTCTATGGTGAGCGAGTTACCTCGGTGTCTGACGGGACACGGCTCTCTCGATGTGTGTTCGGAAGGGGCCCGTAGCACTTTTGGTAAGTGAGGCCATGTTGTTGATCCGCAAGTCACGGGGTGAGTAGTGCTACAGATGGGCGATAGCGGTTTGGTACTAGTAAAAGATGTTGTTGAGATGCATGCATGCTTTGAGATATGTGTACACATTTTACTACTGCAGTAGGGGCATAGTAGTACACCTATGCTTGACCCACAACTTGGTGTTTATTCCCACAGCCAGATCCACATTTGTTGTCTATTCCATTGTGCATATGCATTAGCCATAAGAGCATTTGCATATAGCATGGAGATATGCCAGATTATGATGATGATTGATGATGGTTGAGATGGTGGTATGGTGATGATGAGATGGGAAATTAATATACCAAAAGACCACATAAAAGTAATAAATGATATGAATATACGAAATGATGTTGAATACGACGATATGTATGGTATGGCCCAATGTAATGAAGGGCGTATTTGTTTATGGTTGATAATGATGATGTTAGCCCGTGGTGGCTTTGATGAAAGACCAGAATGGTCTATATTGATGTGTTGGCCCATTGTGGCGATGAGATAGATATATGTTGGCCCATTCTGGCGGTGTGACAGATGTGTATATGCTTGCTTTGCTATGATTTGATGAATAAGTATGAAATAAGTATATATTGTTGAATTAATAAACTATGATGATTGTTGATGTGTTTAGCAAAGCATACATGATGTTGATATATAATTTCAATTGTATTCATATCGTCATTTGAAATGTATAACTCACTCTCCCATGTGGTCTACTTTTTAGTATTGATGTAGGAAAACCATGGGATGAGAACGTTTATGAAGTAAAGCTTTTGGAAAGGTAAATTGTTGTAATGGAATGCCTTGGCCGACAGCAATTGTAATTTATTGAATTATGAATGAATGAATGTAATACTGCTGATATTTAGTGGTATTGTTGGATAATGACTTGAGTGGAAATTGTATTGGTATTTGGGGGTACATGGACTCATACCCGTTTGATGAGTGTATAAGTGTTGATGACATATGTCTTGAGGTTGAATTGAATATGAATATTAGAGTTATATGATGCATGACCATATAGATATGTACATGCATATATCTTAGGCTTTGCATGCTCATGTGATATGTAAAATGATGGTGGTTATCTATCAGGCTTATGATATGCCATTGCATGCTTTGCCGAGCCTTTTCTCATATCTTCATATATGGGACTAGGCGTGTGCCGGTATACACATTCTTCTTCCGCTGTAAACTCTATTATTTTGTATACCTTTATGGGCAACTATTTATCGATCGAGTTATAGGTTACTAAATCTCACTCTTTGGTTTTCTGTGGTTCGAGTCTTGGTGTAATCGCGAAGGTGTTTTGAGACTGCTTTTGAAACGCGAAAAATTTACTCATGTTTTTATTATGTAATTATGACGATTACATCAGGATTCGAGTACAGAAAATCAGGGGTGTTATAGCATAGTTGAGTTGTTCATGTGGTAAAAAGAGAATAATAATCTATCTAAAAAGTTGAGTTGTAATTTAGAATAGGTAAGATACTTGAGATAAAACACAGATAGACAAATTATGTTGGAAATTGGATCCCTAATCTAGAATAACAATGAGGAACTCAAGACATGCATATTTAATCATCAAGTTTCATGTCATTGCAGCTTAAAATTATTATAACCGATCTCTCGTGATATAAATTCTAAGAATTCACCGTAAAGTCCGATCCCTCATGAGCTTTCTCAGTAAAAACTTGCATTAAGTCCTGGCCTTATGGCAACAATGGTTAACAACCCCTATAGAATTGAGATACCAAGGGTATTCCAACTTTTACTTTCGTCAAAACAAGTTTCAATACAGCATGAATAATCATTCTCGCGTTTGACATTCACACTAATAAAACAAGTTTCAATACACATGAAAATCATTCTCCCGTTTGACGTTCATATTAATAAAAGATTGAAATACTAACATGGACTTGAATCATAAACATGCAGAGATCGAATTCACAACATCATACTCAATAGATTAGTTCACCAATTCCAACATAAACAGATTGGTTGCACATGGTGAAAGTAAAAAAACACTTACAGTGATTGACATTACAAAGGCGATGGAAACTTCACGATACAACGATCACAATACTACACAACACTCTCAAGTATCTAGAAAACTATTCTAGAACTACAAACTCACAAAAGAAACACTCAAACTCGAGTGTATAAGAGAAGAGAAGAGTGGGATTGGATCAGAATGGGATGGGATGCCTAAAAGTGTTAGAAATGGCCCTATTTATAGGGCTGAGGAAGGGTCTTGACGCTACACGTCAGGTTCCTGACTCAGCCTCCATTAAACGCAGCTTGAAGTGGCCACTATAGAATTATTTTATTCAATTATGCAGTGCCATATGGACCTGTCTCCCAATTCGGCTTGTCCATTTGTGCAGAGTGGAGTGGCCAATAATGGGTCACTAGCTGAGTGCTTGGCCAACCTGGCTGTGGAGTCCATGCAGCTCTGACGCTACGCGTGGATGCGACGCGTAGCGTCAGCATCAAAAGTGGGGTTGATGCTACGCGTCAGCTTTCCAAATCTTTAATTTTCTCTTTAAATTCTTCATTTTTTCACTGCAAAACTAGAGAAAATTGATCAAGGGCAGATAATTTCCAACAACTTCTATTTATTGAATTTAAAACCTAATTTTCTAACAATTTAAACTAATTTTTATTATTTTTATGAAATTTTTATTAAAGATTTTATTGTAAATTTGAGGACTAACAATGTTTATGAGCTTTCATGATGAAATTAATGAGTGATTATGAATATGATTTGGATGTGGATGATGTTTGATGTATGATATGTAATTTATATTAGTTTGTAATGAGAATATGATGGTAAGTGAATATAATATGTACGCAATTTATGTTGTTTAGGAAATTACATTGAGGAATAGGTAGATACGGATTATTATGAAAAAGAAGCAAGAAATATATAAATGCAATGGAATCAATAAGTAAATTAATAATAAGAATAGTAGATATTAAATGGTTGCATTCATTTAATTACCATTCTATATTAATTACAATATTCCAAACACTTATCCTTGCTATGGTTTTCTGTAATTTAGTGACCAATGACAGGGAAGGTGCTAATGTTGTGGAGGACGCGCCAAGTGGATAGTAATGCCAAGGAGCAATGGAAATTATTGAGATAAATTGATGATGATGTGTATTATAATGCATGTAATGATTATTGGTACTTTATGCGTGAATTCTTAGATTAACTTAGCATATTGAGGTTATGTGATCATAGTGTGATGGTGATGATGATTCTATATTTGATGATGACATGAATGTTTGATGATGAAAAGATGATACTGTTGATAACTATGTTGAATGTGTAAAATAGATGATTATGGGCGTGGGGCCATGAATTGATGTGTGATCATTATCATGGGCAGGTTGTAATGTATCTGTATTACGTGTGTAAATTATGTGTGTGATGTGATTGAGAAATTAATTGGTGGTTTGATGATTTGATGATTTAATACATGTTAGAGAATAGGTGGAATTATGTAACAATAGGAACAAATAGGTGATATTGAGATCTAACGGGTTTTGGGACCCCCGAAAGGGACCAATAGGTTTCCTAAGACATGTAGAAGCTATACATATGGGCCTTGTGCAATTTGGAGCCCATTTAGGTAGGTTGGTGCATAGATTTTGCATATAAATGGTTAAATGCATTTTTGTGCATAACTTGCGCATATGATGGAATTTTGGCAAACGAACAGTGCCAACAATTCTGGAATAGGGAAAACAGGTGGTTCATGGAGTTTCGTGAGAATCAGACCTAAAATAGGCCAATTGGGTAGGTTGGAAGTTGGCCGAATGGCCTAAATTACCTAACAGCATCAGGTGTTGTTACTGATATGCTGACACTGAGCACCAGCCAGACGTGTAGCGCCAGGGCTGCGATGGGAGCCCCACACGTAGTGTCAGGCCCCTATTTTTCCAAAACTTGTAATCTTGCATTGTAAATGGAGTTTACGCCTTAGATAAGTTATACATGTATGATCTCAAAGTCTTAAATAGAAAACAAATATTTTAATAAGTATGGGATTATTAATTAACTATTTTGTGAAAAAATTCCTTGTAATTTTTAATTAAATGATTTAAATCAAGTGTAAATAAATAGAGGACGTCATAGTTAACCCTGGACATTATGTTGTAGAGCTGGTCCAAGGCGTTTGCTCCCTAGCTCCCTGATCTAAAAAGCAAAAATATTATGGTTAGAATCAGTAGTTAAATAACAAAAGTCAGTAGAAAATAAACATGTAATGTGTACCCAGGAAGGCAAGGTACTCCTTCTTCGTCTCCTAGGCCCCTAATAGAGAACGACACTTCAGAGAACGGCCTGGGACACTTCGTGGAAGACATCTATGATTACCTGGGATCCCCTACCCAACTTATTTTCTTCCATTGTGTAGGTCGAGCTCTCTATCAAGAAATACTAGTGTATCCAACCGGTGTGTATCAAAAATCTCATTTCTTTATCCTTCTAGAAAGGGGTTTGATCACCTTTGGCAAAAATTTTAAAAAAGGAATGCTTGAACAAGACATCGACGATCTTAGCCGATTCTGTGTAAGCCTCAAAATTGATAATGTCGCTTTAACATCGAAGGTTGACAAAACCCACACCTCCACTGGGGTTCCCATGATAAAGGACGTGAACATACCAGAAGAATATGCCAACGATGAGAGTGAATCCTAAGTGCTTAGCCAGAACCTCTATAGAAAAGACCAAACCCCATCTGATAGGGTGTAGCTGGATGAGAGTGATATCCAAAAACTTAATCACCCCTATTTCAAAATTATTGAAGGGGAGCCGCAACCCCACCTTGTTAAAAAGGATCTCGTACATGAAGAAAAAATGTTCTTGGGGCACACGACAAGCCCGGTCACTATACAACGGTACGATAATTGAAAAATGGTCTTTGTACTTGTTGGATCCCCAGATTCAGTTGGCATCTAGCTCGACACCGTCATTTCCTTCAGCATAGAGGTTAAGGATGTTAAGAATTTCCTATTGAACCTAGAAGTAAGGATCTTGAGCTTTGTGAGCTACCTACTCTATATCGTGTGCCAACATAGTAGTGTCTTTTGAATCGGTTCTCATGGTAGAATTTCCAGCCGCCAAGTAGAAATTGTTTATTTTAGAAAAGGAACGTTTAAGTGAAGGTGAACATTGTCAGTGTAGTAGTGTACCACACTAGAGTTAGTATCATGAGCTGGCAAAGACTCTGAAAGAGGAGATCGAGTTATTTTTGGATCAAAGAAGGCAGACGAGGATTCTTGTGAAGGGGCCGACCCCTCAAGATTTCCAACCTTAGATTAGAAGAGGTAGCTTCCCTTGACCCGATTCTAACCTAGCTATGTATATCCGTTTGCACGACTCGCGGCTCGCACCGGGGTCTCACAGATGGCCACGATAGTGGCTTGGAAAGGATTTCCATAGAATCATCCCTCGTGTGGTTATCCACCGAATCCCAATTTGACATTATTCAAAAGAGAATACAAAATAAGGAAAAGTCGGGATTAAAGGGCTACCTGTGTGAATTACTCTGGTAGTTTTTCTAGTGTGGGCTAGGATTTTGACCAGGACTAAATTAGGAAGACATTGGAGTAGCAGGATCTCTTGAAGAAGTGAAAGCATAAGTGAGGAAGCTGCTGCCACTAGCCCTCTTTTATAGAGGTTTTCAAGGAAATGAGCCGAAGGCAAAGAGACACGATCTATGGATGCAGTAATATATGAAATAATGTGACCTATAACAGGTGCGACGTTGAAACTCAAAAACAACGTAACTGCACTGACACCTGGAATGTCAGGCATCACACCAATATAAGGTGCCACGTGTCATCATCTTGCAAATAAAAATCCTAAGAATTTAATTTTAAAATTCTTTCGTCATTTATTTTCAAAAAACCAATGATAATAAACCACCCCGGCCAAATGTATTGCATTGAAATATGAAATGAACAAATCGACATCAGACACAGCTCACCATAACAACACCATCACTGTGACAAGCTAGGGGAAAAATGGTTCGGTATCAATATCGGCCCCTAAATTAATGAAAAACAAGTAAGGGTAAAAAGAACATGGGCCTAGAGACAGCTAAGACATGGTTAATAAGATAACTGATATACTTACTGAATGGACCCTAGTTAAAAGCCTGCTAGTGGGTTAGAGCTTCTGTGCCAAAGTTGGCAACTTACCTGAAAAAGCAGACTGGACCTGTCAAATGTCAAATTATGAGTTGGACCTCCATTAGACTATAAATATCATCATTCATGATGAATCAAGAATCGTAAGTCCTTTTTATTACTCTTAATGCTCTGGTATTCATAAATTGTACTGACTTAATCATCAGAGAGTCTTTACAGCTACCACCACCACCTATTCTTGAGCCAACATTCAGAAGACCCTGTTGAAAGGGCATTTAGTTCCCACTGGACTAGTGTTTGATAATACCTGGATTCCCATTGGACTAATGTAAAAGAAGAGTGACAGAGAGATTTCATTCCGGCTATAAGTGTTACAGAATACCCTTAACATACCAGACATTTCAAATACATTTTTAAGAGTTAAAATCTGTTTTGATAATTTTATCTCCACAAGATTAGTCTTTGATTATAGATTCAAAGATAATTGTTTTTTATTCTTTAGAATATTAGTAACAAGGTAAAACAGAGAATGAATAGTATAGAAGATTCAAAACTAGAATTCTATGCTTATATTAAACATTAACTATGTTTGTTTTATATAACCCTTAAAGATATTTTTTTATTTTAAAAAATAAGATCATAATGTATTTTATTTGTAACACTTATTTAAAAAAAAACAATTTTTTCTCTCGCTCGGGCGAGATTGTTCTTGCTTGAGCGAGAATTCTTTAATAACTCCCCCACTAAATTTTGCTTAAGCAAGCTCATTCTCGCTTGAGCAAGATTGCTCCAGAGACTTCACCTTAGAATTTCACTCAAGCAAGATCATTCTCGCTTAAGCGAGATTTCTCCAGTGACCATCCTCTAATTTACTCAAAAACTTTTACCCAAGAGAGCTCAATCTCGCTTAAGCAAGATTTACAGCAATTTGGCCTTTAAGCCAACTTCCACACACCCTATCTTTTCTGTTTGATTTCTGAATGATACCAAACTTTAACAAAGGCTATTTCGCACTAATGATGACCTGCGGCAACTAGTCTCGCTCCAAAATTCCCAAAAACAGAAGAGATACATGCAAAATCACATCTAGGCCGTTTTAGGCCATTTCAAGTAACTGAACCACTCAATTCCTATCTAATTAGATCAAAATCAATCCCCACTCATTCTAAATACCATTTAGGATCTATCAAACCTATCCAGAGGTTCCAGAACCTAATAGATCAAAATCTAGTCTATTTAGTTCCTTAATTATGCATAACCCCTAATAGTTTAACATGTCTTTTAATCAATTTCAATACTACATGTCAACCCTACATCATCCATTCATTCTTACATGCTACATAAAATACTCAACACCTACCTATAACATGTATTCAACATTATCATTGCCATATCATCAATTCCCGCGCATATCAAGCATTAATTCATCCATATTACACATATAGTCACCAAATCATTATCAACTTCACAGGTAGGTGTCCAAAACAAATTCTAAACCTCTAGTGAGGTTATCAAATACCTAATCCACTATACAAATATATACAATCATCAAAAGAGCCAGCTAACATATACATACATATATATCAAAATATATGTATTAATCATTCTCAAGGATCCTCAGGTCACTCTCAATGGCCATTCACTATTCCTCTTCTCTATCCAAGTTTACTAAAATAAAAATTGGTGTAGGAGTGAGCATATATATGTTAAATAACAATCACAAAACCAAATTTTCCATAATTAATTTCATTCAATCAATCCAGTTCATCACACTATCCATATAATTCATTATAGAACATATTCATCACCATATCATCTTTTGTCATTTAACGTAACTCATAAATACATAATCATATCATCACATATATTACCAACCATCATCAATAATTGTCTCACAACTTCTCAATATCACAATGGTTGCCTCATAGCACTAATGCAGATGGATGTGGATCTGATTCTAATAATGGGATTAATATTGTAGCAAACAAAAATTTCCTTAACTTATTTGATCATTTTATAGGTACCAAATCGCTCCCACTTGCCTCACTAGTCACTCTCAATGACAACTGTCACCCCCTAGTTTTCCATACTCGAATCCTGATGTAATCAAAACAAATAATTAATAAAAATACGAATAAATTTTTCACGTTTGAAATATTTCTTGAACAAAACCATGATTACATCAAGACCCAAATCACAGAAAACTGAAGAGTGAGATTTAATAAAATATAACTGGATCGTTAAATAGTTTGCCCGTAATGGTATACAAAATAACAGAGTTTTACAGCGGAAGAAGAATGTGTATACCGGGCACACGCCTAGTCCTATATATGAAGATATGAGAAAAGGCTCGGCAAAGCATGTAAACATACAACACGAGCCAATTTAGGCCACATCTAAACTTACACATAAATCATAAACATACATTGCCTAAGGTACATACATATACTTAGCTATATGGGCATACATCATACATCTCCAACATTCATATTCTATATTTCACCACAATCAATTCAACCTCAATATCATGTATCGTTAACATTTATATATTTCCAAAATGGGCTACATAGCCGATGTCATTCCAAATATTAATATATCATTCACATACCTAGCTATTTACAATACATCTGCCAATATCAATAAATTATCAACACTAGGTTACACCTTTCATTTCATAATACAATGAATCACAATCGCTGCTGGCCAAGGTATTCTATTACCGCTATTTACCTTCCCAAAAGCCTTACTTCTTAAACGTTTTCATCCCATGGTTTTCCTGCATCAATACTAAAAAGTAGACTACATGGGAGAGTGAGTTATACATTTCAAATGACGAGATGAATACAATTGAAATTATGTGCATATGCATATCAACATCATGTATGCTTTGCTAAACACATCAATGATCATCGTAAATTATTAATTCAACAGCATATACATATTTCATATTCATTAACCAAGTCATAGCAAAGCAGGCATATACACATCTATTCCAATGCCACAATGGGCTAACATCATCAACATCGACCATTCTGGTCTTTTTTCAAAGCCACCATAGGCTAACATCGTTATCATCAATCATAAACAAATATTCCCTTTATTACTGTTAGCCAAGGCCTCAACGCTCAAGAGGGGGGGTGAATTGAGTGTTTTAAATTTTCGCGCGGAATCCCCTTGAAATGGTTAGTAATATACAAATGATGCAATGATGAAGAGACAACAACTTTTATGCACATATCACACTATGACACACTTGATGTGCAATGACAATATTTAGCTATAAGTGTGATAAACAAGGTAAGTTATTGGTTTAAACAATTTATCAAACAGTTGGAGTGCACAGATTTATTTGTCAATAATGTGATGTTTCCTATAAAGATTCAGCTCATTCAAGTTATCAAACACCTTGTGAATGTGAGAAGTAATAGCAATCAAGTAAGTATCACACAAGACTTAATAGGAAACAATGTATTAGATATTTGGTAAGTTATAGTAATTTCCAGTTTTGAAGAACTTCACCAAATATTGATTGAAGCAAATTATCAAACACTTGGCATGCAGAGTTAGTTTTCTACTTGAACAACAACTTTGATTCACACATTCAGCTCAAGCATTTCAACAAACAGTTTATATACACAGTTGTATAAAGAGTTCAAGGTAGAGAGAAATGCAAACCA
Organism: Clitoria ternatea; assembly: GCA_037962975.1. Classification (NCBI taxonomy): domain Eukaryota; kingdom Viridiplantae; phylum Streptophyta; class Magnoliopsida; order Fabales; family Fabaceae; genus Clitoria; species Clitoria ternatea. Next base: position 57,466,311 of record CM075671.1, read on the forward strand.
AATTTAACGAGTTCCACCAACCCGGTGTACGTCTCGCCTTCAAGCAACCCACTTGAAGGATTCCACTATTGAAGATTTGAGATACAAGCTTTGAGCAATTACAGCTTCCTAGTGTCCCACACTCAAGAACTCAATCCTCACAAGCAAAGGGCAACCCACCCAATCTCACAATCTCTCAATAACCCAAAGGTTGAACCCCAACCTTTGTGACCACTCAACCTAGAGTGAAAAACCTTGGTGTTTTGGTGTTTGGTTTACAAGCAATTAACTCTCTCAATAGAGTAGATACACAAATGAAAGCTCTCACAAATTCTAACTCTCAACAAGAGAGGATATGCAAATTGAAACTCACAATCTAACAACTCTTAAGCAATATGCAAGTTTAGAATCAAGAGTTGCAGAATATACAAGAGAAATTTAGTTAGAAGACCTTAAGAAGAGAAATGTTTGTTGCCTTGTGTTGTGCCTTGGTCTCACCTCTTGTTTTTCATGATTTAGTTCATGTCATCAACCTTGTCTTCCATAGCTCATGTTTCTTTAACTCTTTGTAAGGCATCTTCATCTCTTTGTTCTTAGCCATTGTCTTTGTGCTTGAACCTTCTTGTTTCTAAACATTTGCCATTCCATCATCATCATGAATACTTTGTCATTCATCAAAACTACTTTGCATACTTACATATGCAACTTCATTCTCCCCCTTTTTGATGATGGCAATTGATGTTACATGTTGCTTGTATTCATGTGTTGCAAATTCATCATATTAGCTTTATGGTAATATCCTTTCTTCCTTTAGGAGTCTTTGCCTTAGTCTTCATGTTTGTCATTATCAAAACCTGTTTCAACATTTAAACACATTCTCCCCCTTTTTGATGATGACAACCAATGTTCATCTTGTGGGGTGTTAGTTTCACAGAATAATGACAATCAATGTTTATATGTATTCTCCCCCTATATGATGTAATGAATGCTAGTTAAGAGTTATCCTCCCCCTTAATCTTGTAACTTATGCCAATTGTTTTAAACATATCAAATGATGGAAACATGATATCTCTCCCCTTTTTAGCATAATTGGCATCCTATTCTTTTTACTGATCCTTCCACTAATCTCTCCCCCTTTGGCATCATCAAAAAGATTATCACCTTAATATATTCTATGCCATCAACATATAAACTCATGTATTTGAATAAGAGAGATTAAGCATTTCATAAGAGAGATTTCAAATCAAATCTCATAACATGATCAAAGATAAATACCATTTTAGTGCATCTAGAGTCAATAAGCAATCACATAATTTATTCATCAAGTAAGCATATGATTGATTGCTAACTTATTCTAATCATGTAGTGAGTATCATTTTCAAAAACATCACATGATTCTTTCATATATCATTTCAAGTAAGCATATAGTTGAGTAAGAGCATGAGTGCCATAAACATAATCATAGAGAAGTGAAATGAAGGATAATCATTCATGTGTATGCTCCCCCTTATTACTGTAATTGATACCACTTGTAAAAAGTATACCACTTATTAACATGTGAAATTGATTATACTAATTTGATCAAGTTTAATATCACTTGTAGGTCAATTTAATCAAGTCTGATACCATTTGTTTACTTTTTAAAGCATGTGATCTCTTTTTAATAGATACCATTGTTTAAATAATAGATACTATAATATGAATAAATACCACTCAAAGGTTAGATACCATTGCATATAACAATCCACTTGTTAATCATTTCATTAATATGGCTTGATGCATTTCTAGGTATCAGAGCAGTAATATAGAAGGATTTTCAACAATGTATGCTTATATCTAGGTATCAGAGCAGGGATGAAGTGATATATGTAGCTTGTGAAATTCGTTATTCATACCACTTGTTAATATGATTTGAATAATTCACGGAGCATGATGGTAGAGTAAGGATTCGATCATACCTTGGTATTTTGCAAGTTTTATACCCTTTTTCACATCCTTGTGTGGCATTTTGCTTCATCCATGTTGCATTCCTTGATCAATTCTTTGTTTGCCCAGTTTAGTAGTTTGATTTGCCATTTTGAGTCATCCTACATAACCTTAACAAACTCTTTGCAAAGCATTTTGTTAGTAGCATTGAGTCCACAAGAGTTTGTACCAATTTTGGGTCTTTGATGCAGTATTGTTTTGGAAAGAGAGTTTTCTAAAAAAAGATTTGCTCAATTTTTCATACCACTTGATAAAGAGATAACATATCATCAATAGATATCACTTGTTAAAAAGAAATGTTATAAAATTCCCCCTTAATCATGTAATTTAACAAGGATAAATATAGATGTTGATACCACTTATTAATGCAATTTCACTTGTGTCTAGGTATCAAAGCAAAGATGGAATGATTAATACAACTTGTTGGCTTACTCATGCAAGTGTATTATAATATATGCCAAAATGTTCACTCCTTTCCATATGACTTTTGTATCTTAAATAATCTCTTCTTATCTTATGCCTATGATGTTACATATAGGTCTAGTCAAGCATTCACATGTGGCATTTGTCAAATATGTAGGAGAAAGCATTTTGCATAGATAATTAGTAATGCATATAGATAAGTCACAAAAGCATATCATGGTCATCGTGTGTAATGCAAGTCATACTCTCATCTATGTCATACCATTTGTTATCTAGATGTTATGCATGATACCACTTGATGGATTTGTTAATTTAAGCTCTTGATATCAATTACTAACATTTAAGCATTCAACACAAGATTTTTAGCAATCATCATTGTTCATAATGTTATTCAAAAATTCTTTTCAATCTCAATGATGCATATTTTTCAAACTTCTTTTCACAGTCAAGATCATGCATCATCAAACATACGACATAGATAAGAATTATAATGTTGATCGAGATAGATACCACTTGCACATACATGGTATATGATCATAGCATGCATTATTACTTATCATATCATGCATTGTTTCTTAACATATCATCATGTTCATGCCTATGATGTTACAATCATGAAGTTAAAATCTAGGCAATCACTTGTTGTAACATACATGCTTTCTCTCTAGGAATATAATTGCATAGATTGTCAAAGCATAGATACCACTTGTACACGCAATATATGTATTTATTATCAAGGCATAGTGATAAGCACATAATCAAGATTACGTCCTCATAATCTCTTCCTCTTACTAATTCAATTCATACCATTGTTAAAGGAAGATGTTTGTTATTTAGATACCACTAGTTAAACAACATATAAGTGATACATCATCAAGAATTCATATTCAATCAAAAATTCATGCATCATTAAGAATCAATACAATAACCAAGAATTCATGATATATCATCAAGAGTTCATGTATCATCAAGGGTTTAAACATTATCAAAGATTCATGTATGTTTATGCATAATCATCTTTAATCTCAAGATTTTCATGTACCATGTTATTCAAGCAATCATTCATCAAACTCATCATCAATCATTACTAATCATCAATTACTATATACATATACATCTTTGATTCTAAGGATTTCATAAGTTTAAGGGGTCCTAAGATTATTTGTTCATCCATCTCAAGATTTTATATTGTTCATGCTCAATCATATATCAAATCAAAGTTAGATTTTCACACATCAAGATTCATCAAGAATAAGTGTTAACATTGATTATATGATAATTGCTTGCACCTTTTGTTGTACCACCTTTAGTGTTGTCCATTGGATTTTGTCGGTGCAATCCATCTTGTGTGAGTCACATTGAAGCTTCTTGTCCATTTCCTTGTTTTGAATGGTACCTTTTAGATGTATGATGAGTCATCATAATCTTGGCTTGCTTTAATCTTCTCCTTTGTCTTTTGGAATGGATTTTGAGATCCTTGATATCTCCTTAGGCCATGAGATTTGGTCATCCATCAATGAGAAATTGTTGCTTTAAAGTTTGCCTACAAGATTTCAAAATTTTGAGGTACCCTTTGAGATTTGGGTCCTTCCTCGTTAGTTTGGGATTTCAAGATTGTTTTGGAATCCATACCTTTCTTGTATGTTTTTGACGAGATTTCTTTATAAAACAACTAGAAGATATATGACCATACATTCCACAATAAAAACATGTTGTATCCAAAGAATAAGTCATAGTAGAATTGTAATGGTTCCTATTATGTTCTTTCCTTTTAAAGCAATTTGACATAAAGTCCTCTTTTCTTTTATGGTTTGTGCATCTTAGAGAGGATTTGGATTTTTCTTTATATGATGTACAATGGTTCTTGTAATGACCTATTTTTCTTCTATCAAGTGTATGCCTGTGATTTTCAATAGGTGCACTTAGAAGTGTTTGACTATGTGTGAGCTTACTAAGTGCTTCTTTTAGTTCTTTATTCTCATTTTCAAGAAGCATACATTTATCAATAAGCATACAATCTTCATTATTATCATTACAAGTCCTAGGAGATACATTTGAAGTTATTAACTCATCATTTTGAACTCTAAGATATTCTTTTTCTATGTGAACATCATGCAATTCTTTTTCAAGAGTCAAAATGGTTTGTTTAGAGCATGCATATTTCTTTGATAACAAGACAAATGTTTCATGCAATTCTTCAAAAGCTTCTAGCAATTCATCTTTATCAAATTCACTTTCATCATCACTAGATTCGTTTAGAGAACTTACCTCATCATCTTCGGAGTGCTTTGTTATAAGGCAAAGGTTGGTAAATTCCACTTTCGATTCCATGGTCTCTTCTTCCGAATCTATTTTGAATTCTTCATGTTTGCTAGAAAGAGTACTAATTCTTGCATCTTGATCATCATTAGTATTTCCATATATTGTTTCAAGAGTTTCCCATATTTCTTTAGCATTGTTACAAGCAATAACTCTAGAAACATCATTAGGTTCTAATGCTAATGTGATAAGAATTTTAGCTCTAGGATTAAATTGTACCTTCCTTTCTTCTTCCATAGTCCACAAGTTCATGGGCTTCATACATTCTATATTATTGACAATATGCATAGGAATGAAAGGACCAAATTGAATAGCATTCCATACCTTGAGTTCATAGGATTGGACAAAGATTTTCATCCTTTCTTTCCAAATAGCATAGTCCTTGCCATTGAAGATTGGTGGTCTATTTAATGTGCCATTTTGCGGAAATGCATCATAGGAGGTAGAGGCCATCTTGATCTCCTGCAGCTGTTAAGCCTTGTGGCAAGAGTCAAGCTCTGATAACACTTGTTAGCCAAGGCCTCAATGCTCAAGAGGGGGGGTGAATTGAGTGTTTCAAATTTTCACGCGGAATCCCCTTCGAAATGGTTAGTAATATACAAATGATGCAATGATGAAGAGACAACAACTTTTATGCACATATCACACTATGACACACTTGATGTGCAATGATAATATTTAGCTATAAGTGTGATAAACAAGGTAAGTTATTGGTTTAAACAATTTATCAAACAGTTGGAGTGCACAGATTTATTTGTCAATAATGTGATGTTTCCTATAAAGATTCAGCTCATTCAAGTTATCAAACACCTTGTGAATGTGAGAAGTAATAGCAATCAAGTAAGTATCACACAAGACTTAATAGGAAACAATGTATTAGATATTTGGTAAGTTATAGTAATTTCCAGTTTTGAAGAACTTCACCAAATATTGATTGAAGCAAATTATCAAACACTTGGCATGCAGAGTTAGTTTTCTACTTGAACAACAACTTTGATTCACACATTCAGCTCAAGCATTTCAACAAATAGTTTATATGCACAGTTGTATAAAGAGTTCAAGGTAGAGAGAAATGCAAACCAAATTTAACGAGTTCCACCAACCCGGTGTACGTCTCGCCTTCAAGCAACCCACTTGAAGGATTCCACTATTGAAGATTTGAGATACAAGCTTTGAGCAATTGCAGCTTCCTAGTGTCCCACACTCAAGAACTCAATCCTCACAAGCAAAGGGCAACCCACCCAATCTCACAATCTCTCAATAACCCAAAGGTTGAACCCCAACCTTTGTGACCACTCAACCTAGAGTGAAAAACCTTGGTGTTTTGGTGTTTGGTTTACAAGCAATTAACTCTCTCAATAGAGTAGATACACAAATGAAAGCTCTCACAAATTCTAACTCTCAACAAGAGAGGATATGCAAATTGAAACTCACAATCTAACAACTCTTAAGCAATATGCAAGTTTAGAATCAAGAGTTGCAGAATATACAAGAGAAATTTAGTTAGAAGACCTTAAGAAGAGAAATGTTTGTTGCCTTGTGTTGTGCCTTGGTCTCACCTCTTGTTTTTCATGATTTAGTTCATGTCATCAACCTTGTCTTCCATAGCTCATGTTTCTTTAACTCTTTGTAAGGCATCTTCATCTCTTTGTTCTTAGCCATTGTCTTTGTGCTTGAACCTTCTTGTTTCTAAACCTTTGCCATTCCATCATCATCATGAATACTTTGTCATTCATCAAAACTACTTTGCATACTGCAGTAGTAAAAGTGTACACTTATATCTCAATTCATGCATGCTCAACATCATATTTTACTGGTACCAAACCGCTCTAGCCTATCTATAGCACTAGTCACCCCGTGACTTGCGGATCTACAATGTGGCTTCACTTGCCACAAGTGCTACGGGCCCCTCCCGAACACACATCGAGAGAGCCGTGTCCCATTGGACACCGAGGTAACTTGCTCACCATAGAGCCACCCACCCACTGGGCCCGCCACATAGGGTGCCTCATCACCAAACTATGGACAGCTTTGTGACTCATTCACCGAGTCATAGGGGAAATAACAAGAATGCTCGTGCACTGAGCCGCCCTCCCACTGGGCCCGCCTAGTGGAACCCCCTAATATTCCACATAGACAGTGATCGATATGCCATGGACGCAATGCAATGCAAATCAAATGCATTTCTCACACTGTGCATCCTAAATGCCACTCATCAATCATCATCATCATAATCACCAACACCACCATATACACCTTGGTGGATTTTATCATTATTGGTTTTAGCCATTGTTTTCAAGTTTTATATGCAGCATTTCATTTAACATCTTTCATATCTATATCTATATATATATATATATATATATATATATTTCATATCACACATGCAAGATAATACTTGCAATGAACCACAATGGCATCACATCATTACATATCATTCATAAATATTACCACTCATTCACTTAGTGGATTTTCATTTCATTTGTCATTGCCATGGTTTCACAACTAGTGTGTTAATACAACAATTTATTAATACAATTCAAACCACACATACAAGATCACACTTTGTCGCGACCGGGATCGTGGCGGCACGACCGATCCTCAATAATGTTAAAACACGGTTTCGAAATCCTTTCAAAAAGAAAAACAGGGAGTCACCACCAATATTTTTTAAGGATAAAATACCGGGAAAACCTTTCGTTAAAGCATTGGTCATAAATGAAATTCCAAATTCGGGAGTCTAATTACAGGTGAGGAAGGTATTAGCACCTCACAACTGTCTGTTATAAAAAATGGTTACCTCAATATGATAGCGCGTATTATAATTAACCCAGAAATTATTTTACCTTCTTCAAGAAAAGAAAACATATGAAATGACAAAGTATACAAAAATAAACAAAAATAGACACAGAATTTTTACATGAGATTAACAGGACGTCTCGTCCAAATTAACCTCGCTCCACCTTTTTTTTAAAAAGGATATTATAAAAAAATGAAATTAACAGGATATCTCGTCCAAATTAACCTCGCTCCTCCTTTTTGAAAAAAGATATCATAAAAAATGAGATTAACAGGACGTTTCATCCAAATTAATCTCGCTCCTCCTTTTTAAGAAAATAATAATAATAATAATAATAATAATAATAATAATAATAATAATTACAATTTTTAGGCTAGTCCAAATAGAATGTGTGAAGCACTCATTCTTGTTAATATTTATTATGAATCTTGGTGAGGGGTTAACTCAATCAATGGACATTAATTAATAATTGGAAAGGAAATGGATCCATCAAATAACAGTTAATTTGACAGAAAAAATAAATAAATATAAGTATTGAAAATGAGGAACAGATCCTGATGGGAGACTAATCCAATCAATGGAAATTAATTACTAATTGAAAAGGAAACAGAGCCATCGAACATCAATTAATTTGATAGAAAAATAAATAAATACAAGCATTAAAAATAAGGAGCAGAGTGGGACCGGCGTGGTGAGAGAGGGCTGGATAATGGTTTGGATTTAAGAGGAGCTGGACGGTGTGGATTTGAGAGGAGCTAGACGGTGTTTTGGGTTTTTTGAGAAGCTGGACGGTGTTGTGAAGGGAGAACAGGACGCTGGTGTGAAGGGAGAACAGTTGGGTAACGGTGTTGAGTGGGAACTGGGCGCTGGTGTGAAGGAAGAACAGGTGGGTGACAGTGTGACGAGGAGCTGGACGATGTAAAGAAAATGAAGATAGAGTTTTTTACTCAAAGAAAATGCTTCCGAATTCTCCCCCTTCCTCTTCAGCTGAGGTATTTATAGAAATTCCAGGTGTGCACTGATTGCTTGAACAGCCCAGAGACAGCCTGGCCACCAATGATTATGAGGAACGGTGGCTGATGAATAATTTATTATTTTGACCTTTGTTTGTTACCAGCCGCCCCACAAGATTAGTGAATCAACTTAGATGGTGCGTTGGTATGTGATGGAGAAACAGCCTGGACATCGACAATCAAGGGGAACGGCGGCTAATGGGAATTCTTTAGCATTTTCTTTTTTGTCTGTTGCCAGCCGCCCCCCTTAATTCAAGGATCCACTTGGATGGTGGGGTTCCAAGTCAGCATGGGCACACGGTGGAAATATGGAACCGACGTTCTCTTTATGACTCGGATTGGTGCCTTAGCCGGTATCCATCCTCAGTGGGAATTAATCTGAGCGGAATAGGTGCTCTCATATATAAAAGACCGAGTGAAAGCTTGAATTCACAGATCTGATCCGACCTTTGACACTCGGTGTGAAGGCCTGAATTCACAGATTATTGACTCGGAAATTGCTTTTCGAGAAGCATTCATCAGGACCTCTGTTCATTCAGAATTGTTTCACTCGGTGTTGCTTTGTCTGGAAATGTCACTGTTTAAAGCATTCATTTTGAATTGCTTCAATCGGAGGTGCTTTGCTCGGATGTATCACTGTTTGAAGCATTCATTCGGAACTACTTCAATTGGAGGGGTTGTGCTCGGAACTTCATTGCTTGAAGCATTCATTCGAAATTACTTCAATCGGAGGGGTTTTTCTCGGAAGTGCTTTTGCTTGAAGCATTCAACCGGAATTACTTCATTGCTTGAAACATTCATTCGGAATTGTTTCAAAAGTGACTCACTCGGAGATCATTTGTTCGGAGGTGCTTTTGCTTGAAGCACTAGTTCACCCCCTCTGCTTGACCCACTCAAGAACGTCTCATTCGGAACTTGTCACTGCTTGGAGCACTCAATCAGAACTGCTTCACTCGGAGGATAGTTTGCTCGGAAGTGCTTCTGCTTGAAGCACTCGTTCAGCCCCTCCGCTTGACCTGCTCAGGAACATCTCATTCGGGAAGTCTTATTTAAAATTTATTCAATCGGCACCTCAAAAATATTTTACTCAGCTATATCCCTGGCCGACAAGTCAGAACCATTTTTCTTTGACTTAAAATTGATTCAATCGGGAAGTAAGCTTCACCCGAAAGCACATCACTGGAATTGAACCACTCGGAGACCTTGCTCGGATATATTGCTTGGGAGTAATTCAGTCGAGAACGACCCTTTCTTTACTCAGAATTGCTTTTAATCGTGCATCAACCCATTCGGACGTATTTACTCGGGAGTCGGCCTTGTTTTTCACTCAGAATGGCTTCAATCGTCATTCAACCTATTCGGACTGTTGCGACCGGGATCGCGACGGCACGGCCGACCCTCAAAACGATTTTGTTTAAACGTGAACGTTTTTTGAAATCCTTTCGAAAAGAAAAACAGGGAGTCGCCACCAATATTTTTTAGGATAAAATACTGGGAAAACCTTTTATTAAAGCATTGGTCAAAAAAGTGAAATTCCAGATTCGGGAGTCTGATTACAGGTGAGGAAGGTATTAGCACCTCACAACTGTCCATTATAAAAACGGTTACCTCAATATGATAGCGCGCATTATAATTAACTTAGAAATTTTTTTAACTTCTTCATAGAAAGAAAGCATACGAAATGACAAAATATACAAAAATAAACACGAAACTTTTACATGAGATTAACAGGACGTCTCGTCCAGATTAAACTCGCTCCATCTTTTAAGAAAAGATATTATAAAAAATGAGATTAACAGGACGTCTCGTCCAAATTAAACTCGCTCCACCTTTTTAAGAAAGTAATAAAAATTACAATAATAATAAGAATAATAATAATTATTACAACTTTTATGCTAGTCCAAATAGAATGTATGAAGCACCCATTTTTATTAATATTTATCAATCAATAGAAATTAATTGATAATTGAAAAGGAAAAAAAAAGGGTCATCGAACAGCAATTAATTTAACAGAAAGTAAATAAATACAAGCATTAAAAAAAGAGGGGCAGAGTGGGACCGGTGTGGTGAGAAAGGAGCTGGGCGCCGGTGTTGGAGAGAAAGAGAGGGAGCTGGACGGTGTTGGTGAGGAGGGGCTGGACGGTGTGGAGTTGAGAGGACGGTGTTGGTGGGGAGAGAAGGACTGGTCGGTGTTTGAGGAGGTGTTGGACGGTGTGGTGTGAAGAGAGGTCGGATGATGGTATGGATTTAAGAGGAGTCAGTGTTTGGTTGCTGTGAGGAGCTGGACGGTGTTTGAGAGGTGGAAGACAGTGTGGAGAGGGCTGTACGGTGAGAGGAGATTTGAGGGGGGCTATGTGGTATGAAGAGGAGAGAGGAAACGGTGTGGTGAAGAGTAAAGGGATGGTGTGGGCTTGAGAAAGAAGGGACGGACAGTGAGAGGAGGAAGAGGACGGTGTGGAAGAGAAGGAGAGAGGAGAGAGAGAACGGATATGGATGAGAAGGAGAGGAGAGGAACGTTGTACGGTGAGGTGGAGAAGGGAACGGTGTGGAGAAGGAGAGAGGGAGACGGACAGTGTGGGTGAGGGAAGGAAGGGCAGTATGGCTTTGGTTGAGTTGGTCGGTGTTGGTGAGGAGTGGAGGGATAAGGCGCTGGGTGGTGTTAAGAGAGGGATAATGTGGGTTTTAATGGAGAGAGAGAGAGCTTATATGGTATGGGTTTAGAGGGGTTGTGTTTTTTTTAAGAAAATGCTTCAGAGTCTTCTCAAAATGAAGGTTTTCTCCTCTCCCTGAAGGCTTCAGGATCCTCTCTATTTATAGAGGTCTTGGACGTTAACAATCAGTGGCAAGTGGGGCTTCTCCTTTTGTCTTATAGTCAGCCGGCCCACTAGATCAACATTGGATATAGCCTGGATGGAGTTGGTAGGAACAACTTACACCTAAATAGCTATAGGGAACGGCGGCTAGTGGGTTTCTCCTTTGTCTTGTTGTCAGCTGCCCCCCATAAGTCAAGGATCCACTTGGATAGTGGAAATCCAAGTCAGCAAGGGCAATCGGTTTTCTCCTTCTGACTCGGATTTAGTGCCTCGGTCGGTATACACCCATAGTGGGAAATAATCCGAGTGGAAAAGGTGCTGTTCATACACAAAAGACCGAGTGAAAGCTTTGCTCGGTGTTGCTTTGCTGGTCGATGTTGGGTTGCTGTGAGGAGCTGGACGAGCAAAGTAATTCTGATTGGAACACTCAATCGGAACCGAGTGAAAAGTGACTCAGAAATGGTTGAAAAGATGGCTCAGAAATGGTTAAAGGATGGCTCAGAACTGGTTAAAGGATGGCTCGAAAATGGTTAAAGGATGGCTCGGTGCTAACTGAAGATTGTGACTCGGTACTGACTGAAGATTGGCTCGGTGCTGACTAAGAGTGTGACTCAGTGCTGGCTGAAGAGAGTAACTCCCTCGGCACCTCCTAAAATGTTTCATTCAGCTACGTGAAGGGAATTTAATCACTCGGAAACACTTGTTCGGATTTGCTTGGGAGTCATTCAGTAGACTCTTTCTTTAGTCAGAAATCCGACTGGCTTCTCACTCAGAGTTGCCTTCTGTCATCAATCATTCCATTCGGTTGTACAACTCAGGAATTGGCTTTGCCTTTTACTTAGAAAATTGGAGCCTGAAAGGATCTGGCTGATAGAAGCTCTCCCATGTCCGAGTCTTGCTTGGCTCAGAAATGCAACTCTCTGCCCCAACTTACTCGGGTGTGTTTTCCTCGGGATCTCACTCAGGTTTAATTTCCAATCAGAAATGGATCCATTCGATAATCAATCCTTCATATGCATTCACTCGGAAACCGATCTTTACTCACTCGGATGGGTTCATTCGGAGTCAGCTTTGTTTTCAATCAGAAGGGTTTCAACCATCAATCAACTCTTCGGATTTGTCACTCGGAGCTGACCTTCTTTTCAATCAGAATTCAGAATTTGAAAATATGACCACTCGGTGCATTCACTCGGTGTCGGCTTTGTTTTCAATCAGAACTTAGAATTTGGACATATTCACTCAGAAACGGCCTTCTTCTCACTCAAAACTTGGAACTTGGACATTCTTACTCGGAACTGGTCTTCTTCTCACTCAGAACTTGGAACTTAGACATTTTCACTCAAAACCGGCCTTTTTCTCACTCAGAACTTGGAACTTGGACATTTTTACTCAGAACCGGCCTTCTTCTCACTCAGAATTTTTAATTTGACAATCTGACCACTTGGTGCATTCACTCGGATGTATTCATCAGACATCGGGCTTGCTTTTCATTCAGACTGGCTTCAGTCGGATTTATCCAATCGGTAAGTGGTCATTCAATAACAGTCCCTTTTTCATTCAGAGCGATTTCAATCGGTAATCCTCCACTCGGAAACACCCCAACCGGTGACAATTCACTCGGCAACGTCTCACTCTGAGACATGTTATTTGAAACACCTTTCCGCTTGAGCGGGATTCCCACTCGCTTGAGCGCACCTTTCCGCTTGGGCGAGGTTCCCACTCGCTTGAGCGAGAACAGGCCAGAGGTCAAATTCCTGATTCACCACAGTCTCGCTTGGGCGAAATTCCCACTTCGCTTGAGCGAAATTCCCACTCACATCACCATACATCAACATACCACTTGGCCATGTCTCACTCGGAGACTCCTTACTCGGAAATGATCATTCCGAGTCATCTTACTCAGAAATAAGCATTTCTGAGTCAGGATTTTTTTTTTAATTTCTTTTTCTTTTTTTTCTCTTTTTTTTTCTTTCTTCTCTTTTTTCTTCTTTTTTTATTTTTTTCTCTTTTTTTTCTTTTTTCTTATTCTTTCTTCTCTTTTTTCTTCTTTTTTTATTATTTTTTTAATTCTTTTCACTTGTGGATATCAATCGGAGCTTAAGATAGTCCTGAAGATGAGCACAAATAGAAAGAAGGGATTCCAAGTGACGAAAATTCCCTATTCTTGGTGAAAATTGACTGGACCAAAATAGGTGTTCACATGGACGTATTCACTCGGGAGTCGGCCTTGATTTTCAATCAGAATGGCTTCAATCGTCAATCAACCCATTCGGATGTATTCACTCGGGAGTCGGCCTTGCTTTTCAATCAGAATGGCCTCTATCGTCAATCAACCCATTCGGACGTGTTCACTCGGGAGTCAGACTCAGAATGGCACTTGAGAGAATCTGGGCCAAAAGAGGCTCATTACCGGTCGGACCTTTTCCTTGCTTGAAAGGACATTTTCTCTGAAACATACCACTCAGAAAAACCTGATCTTTGCTCAAGAATGCCATCTTCTCCAAATCACACCACTCGGAGACTTCCTTATTCAACAAGTGTTCATTCAGGGGCTTCCTCTGCTCGGACGATAGTCTTTGGGACGGTCCACTCGGAGACACCCTTATTCAACAAGTGCCCTTTTGGAGTTCGGAGTGTTTCTTCATTCAGAATCAACCCACTCGGGGATCTTCGATTCGGAAACAATTTTGCCCAGAAAAAGTACTTATCCCGAATTAGACTCGTTTTCATTCAGAGTAGTATCAAACGGGAGCCCTCCACCCAGAAACATCTTTGTCTAGAAAAAGACACTTGTCCCCAAATCAGACTTGTTGCTTCAATCGGTAATCCTTCACTCGGACATATATCTTTGGACGGTATTTATTCAAATTCAGTCCCTTTTTCACTCGGACTGGCTTTGATCGGGAATTTTCACTCGGATTTATCTCCACCTAAGGGATACTCACTTAATCAGTCTCATTTCACTTGGAGTGTCTTCCCTCGGAATAACCCACTCGGAAATCATCATTCGGACACATGGAAATTAAAAGAGTCTTTACCCGAGAGGTATTTACTCATAGTCAGAGCTTTTTCTTCGTTCGGAGGTAACTCCCACACTTGAAGCCTACTCGGAAATGCCTTACTCGGAGACATACCACTCGGCGACGTCTCACTCGGAGATTCTCTACTCGGAAATGATCATTCCGAGTCACCTCACTCGGAAATGATCATTCCGAGTCGGAATTCTGTTCTCTCAGAATTCTTTTCACTTGGGAATATCACTCGGATCCTAAGACAATCCCGAAGACGAACACAAATAGAAAGAAGGGGTTCTAAGTGATGAAATTCCCCATTCTTGGTGAAAATTGACCGGACCAAAATAGGTGTTCACACACTTGTATCATTCACAATGGCATTCAATAATTATCAATAATAATAACCATCCTTTTATTCAAGGAAATGATCAACAACATCATCCATCACTATTCATTATCGATATCATCTCCGATTCATCGATTTAAAACAAATACATTGTCATACAATCATCCCCTCATCAGTATCATCATATCATGTCATTAGTGGTGAATATCCATGTTTTCATAACATGCCACAATCAATATCAACACCACTAAGACACACCATCATTCACCTACCCCTAATAAAATCTCTCATTTTTACCTAATAAAGGGGTTTTGAGCAATAATAAGCTCATGTTAACTTTCTATACTAAGACATGAGAAAAGCTCACTTTTAGTCTTAATAATAGTGGGACATGTCATAAATATCACCTATTAGTTCCAATTTGGCATAAAAAGTTGGGTTCAAAACCCTCTTAAATTTGAATTTTATGACGTAGTAGGTCTGGTGTTTTATGCCTAATGAGAGTTAGAAAACTCCAATTAATGTGATACCAATTCTCACACCTTCGTAACACAATTATCTACAACTTGTGTTAAGAAGTCGAGACTAAAAACATCATTAAGGTGCCCAAACGGGCAAAAAAAGTAAAGAAAATAGACCAGTTGGAAAAACAGCACAACAGTGGCCATAACAGGGCTCTGAATCGATTCAAGCTCGTGTGAATCGATTCAAGCATCCTAAAATCTCAAAATTTGACAAACAGAGGGCCTTGAATCGATTCAAACTTGTATGAATCGATTTAAATGCCCCTGGAGCCCAAAACAGTGAAAACAGCTTCTCTTGAATCGATTCAAAGAGTCTTGAATCGATTCAAAACAGCCATGCTGCTGTTTTTATGCAGAAACGCATGATTTTTCAACTTCTAACCCTCCTAACTTTCTTGTAACAAATACACATCATTTGTGACGCGTGGCCACCGGCCTCACTCAAAAATTCCCAAAAATGA
Source organism: Clitoria ternatea (assembly GCA_037962975.1). Lineage (NCBI taxonomy): Eukaryota > Viridiplantae > Streptophyta > Magnoliopsida > Fabales > Fabaceae > Clitoria > Clitoria ternatea. The sequence continues at coordinate 57,481,989 of CM075671.1, forward strand.
AGGACTTATGCATATAAGTATATTTAAACCATTTCAAGACATTTTTATGCAACTCAAGGGTCTATTCTCAATGGAATTGACCCATTCCAATTTCTACAAATCACAATTCATGTGTGCATTCTAGTATGACCATCCTAAGCCATAAATCTTTAATAAAACTCATTTTGACCCCATGAGTTCCTCAATTATGCATAAAAATATAAAACACAACTTCACACCTTTGAGTAATTCACTTATTCATGGGTTTCTATCAACAAATAAATCATATTCATCAAAGACCACTAGACATTCATCATTATCTCATATATATGCGATTCCCAAACATTCAATAAATAGCCAAGCCTATCATCCATCACATTATCAATCACCATTCAAGATAATCATGGCAAGGCAAGCATGAGTACAATCATATACATCAACCATCAATTATTCAACTCATGCAATTGAAATGTAAACTCCTCTCCTACCTCGAGAGAAGAACCGCAACCCAAGTGCTCTGATTATTCCGCGTCATCGTCCGGAACACAATCCTACCAACAAACACATTTTTGTATATGAAATTAATAAGCCATCATAAGGCATCATTTTCATAAATCTCATAATCAAATCTTAGACTTGCCTAAACTCCAATCCATACGCTTATGTTAGGCTTCAGGAATTCCTTTCCCAAGACCAAGATTCTCTAAATCTTAAAGGGCTAAATAAATCCAACAACAACAATACCATGGCCTTTACTAATAAGACCTCCAAATCATCATGTGATTTACTACTCATCATCACAATTCATTCAAATTCATTATAAGCCTCTTGGCTTCATTCAAGGCCATCATCAATCAACAATTTCTAAATGGCACATATCAAGGCCTAAGACTCCACCAAATCAAATATCCATCTCCCAAACCTCAATAATCAACACCAATGCTTTAAACATTCATCTCTTCATATAAAATCATTCTAAGGCATCAAAAATCATCCAAATCACCTATTAGCCAAAACCCCCAATTTATCATACTTAGGGTTTCCTCTCACAAATCACCCAACAATAATTAATACTCACCATCTCCCTTGATTCATCATAGTTTCACTAACCCATATCCATTTATAGCACAAAACCATTATCAATAATCATATCCTCTAACCATCCAACCTAGGGTTCATCATTTCCCTTAACAATCCAAGTTCTTAACATTATCATTCTAACCCAACAACCCAATACCATAAATAAAATAATAAAGAGGTAGGAAACCTTTACCTCATCTCCATGCTCAAGCCAAAAACGAAAATGGGAAGAGAAGAAGAAGAAGATTGTCCAAGTAAAGCCTTCATGCTCCTCAAATGCTTCACATTTCCATGCTTAGCTTTAATTTTAGGCAAGAAATGAAGATGGAAGGAGGTGGTGTTCGGTTTAGGTGGAGAATGGGAGAAGAAGAAGAAGAAAAATGAGAGTGTATGGAGGAGAATGAAAGCCACAGTGATGAGGAGAGAAAGAAAAGAAAGATGACCAAAATTGGTCATTATTCATTGGATAAAAGGGTGCCCCACAATGCTTTTCCCAATGGTCAATGTTTCTCTTTGTCCAATAGACAAAAGAGAATAGAAAAGTGAAGAGGAAGTCACACGGTCATGAGAAGGGAGAAAAGGGAAATTTTCATTTTCTTTTAATTCCATTTTGGCTCGTATTTTCTTCATCTAATAACATACGTCGTGTCCGATTAATTATTTCCTTGACACTAAAAATTATTCCAACTATACCATCGTAACCTCAATAATTTTCTAAACATTCTAGACCCATCAAATGTCTAATTTGACCAAGTGGGTCCTACATCATCTGTTAAATCACCCAGTTTTGATAATTCTCCATTTACCCGTAATTCACCTCTAATGTATAATTAATCTTCCCATATTTACTGGACCACAAATAATCAATTATCTTTATCCAATAAATTTATTTTCTTTAAAATTCAGGATGTTACAACAACGATAAATCAACAATGGTGTTATGGGCCGACCTTGACTCCCACTTAAAGGTGTCCATGGAATCTAAATAAACCACTACAGAGTATATGCCTATCCAATGGTCGCCCTCCTATATGGGTCGACATCACAGACCCCATATAGTCTTGTGTGCATCCTTATGCAAATGTTATGCACAACAATCCATTATTATCAATTCACATCATTATTTAAGTTATCCTGAGCTTACTTAATGTAATCCTATGCATTATTCCAACATAATCATCAATTAAACATCAGTACAATTAATTGAAATCCAATGCAATAACATCATGAGCATCAATGAAGCACAAGGAACTAATCTAATGTAATTCATCAATCAATTATCAAACATCTATTTCCACCTCATGCAACATTCAATATCCATCATATGAATGAAATCATAATCGATTCTATCAACACACATCTAAATTATATCAAGTGCCAATTAACTGTTTCAGGGATTTACTCTAACATATTTATTATAAATCATAATTAATTTCATCATCAATAATTACTAATATATCCCATATTTATTCATAACTTATACATTTAAAATATATAATACTCCCCCTACTTGGAATCCAAGATTCAAAAGCTCAAAAATATGTCCTAGCTCGATTCTGGCAACGACCCTATAGTGAACACAACTTGATAGCTTTTCGATTAATAAAATCATACATTTTAATTACTTCCTAACTTATCACAAACCCAAAATATTGCTAATATCATCAATTCAATGAAACGTTGAAGGTTCGAAAGGTTACGACTTACCGAACATCACCGACAGGTTCCGAACTCAATTCTACCATGCTTTGATGTAACCCACGACTCCAAACTAGTTCCGAAACGACTTATAACCATGAGAATAAAAGGATTAAAGGTTAAATTCGTAGAACATAACCAAATCAAACATTGGGTTTTTGAATTTACCTTTCTAGCAAACAAATCAATGGAACCCTACCTTTTCCAATGGCTACTCACGTGAAGGAGAATAACAAAACCTCTTAATGCCTGCCCTAGCTTGATGGAAACTAAAGAAGAAGATGGTGGAGTTTAAGATGGTGCCACGGTGATGAAGGAGGAGAATGAGCTATAAGGCTCTTAGTCCCTTTACCTTTCTTTTGCATGTGTGTGAAAGAAAGAGTAAAAGTAAGGAGAAGTGAAAATTGAACTTTAATGCTTAAGAGTAGAACCATCCTTTCACATGTTTTGTTAATTCCTGAAACTAATCTGGTAACTTCTAATTGCCTAAAAATCACTCAGATAAATTCCAGAACTTAACATAGCAATTTACAATTAATTTAACATTCCCAATTAACTATTCGATTAATAAAAATTAACTAATAATTAAAATTGGAATATTACATTATTAAGTGTATAAATTATAAATAAATTCAATTAATTATTCAAAAATAAACTAGTGTAAAACTAATTACTATCCTAATCTTAATCACATGCCTGTTAGGGTGAAAGAAAAAAATAGAAAGAAAATAAAGAAAAAATTAAACATGAAAAATAATTTATTTTGTTTTGTTAGTTGAATAGAAAAATAGAGAGAAATTAAAAAAAAGTTAACTTTCTAAAGATAAAATTTTAAAAAAAAATTCCCATCTTAATTTCCATTAAATTTAAATTTTAAATTTTTATTTTCTCTTAATTCTTTTCATGTCATTGTCGTCCTTGCTAAATAAAGTAGTATTAAGGAGTTATCCTTGGTACAATCATCTAGCAAAATATATCACCTAGCATAACGAAATAGTAGAAGTATTGGTGAGAGTTTTTTTGTCTTTGGCTCAGCACCAAGTGATAGGCCATTCCGTAAGTGCACGGTTTATCGAAGTAATGAAAAGTTATCGTCCCCATAGACATTGTGCCCAATTACTAGTTTTGCAGTGTTTCAATCATCCAGAAAAATTGCTTCAATTAAATGAAAGTTCACTTTATATCAAATTAAAATAGAAAAAGAAAACTCAACGCCTTTTGAAATAGAAATCAAATGCTTTTCTAAGAATCAATTAAAGGAAAACTCTTGGGAGTTAAAAGGTTCATATGCTAGTATCAAATTTCATGTAATTCACTTCCCTAATTATAAAATTCTAGTTCTAAGGATTGGTTTTCCTAATTTAATTAGTAGCTTTCTCTCAAAACCTTACTAATGTACCTAATTGCCAAAGAACAACATTCGATTTGTAAATTGAGTCCTTTACGTTTTGTGAAATACCAATTAACCCTCAAATGGTTTTGCTTACTTTCGTAACCTAAAACCCTAACTTTTCATGCATTCAAACAATATACCTACTCTCATAGCCTATATCATTTGGAATCAACTATACTCCTCGTAAAATCTTGTAAAGGCATTAATAACTCATGGAATTGAATAGAAAACATAAATTTCATTAAGGGAGAAGATGAAAAACAATTAGTTCAATACATAAGTGTATTACCCCTTTAATCCCAAGAAAATGAGTTTAGTTCATCATAAAATCAAAGACATAACCATAAAATAAGAATCCCATTCCCAACATTCAAGAAAAACCCAAATACTGAAACTATGGTTCAGAATTAAGAGGACAAGTTCTCACTAACTCTTTTTAATCTTCCTCTAAATCTATAAATCCGAGTGTTCTTCCCGTCGGTCCTTGAATCTCCTTCAAAATCCTCTTTGAAAGGTCTATTTTTTCTTTCCAAAAGTGTCTCAAAACTCCATCCTAATGCGTTCCTCCCTTTTTTCCATTCAGAATTGCTCCTAAAAATTAGGGAAAATGCAGAACATGCAAAATCCACTGGCAGTGGGAATTTTCCATGAACAATGGATCACGACAGGTCCCTTTCACAAAATTCCCTCTAGGCAGCACGATCCACGACCAGTGGGAATTTCCTACTGGCAGTGGATTCTTCAAAAGCTCTCCAACTTGTGATTTTTGAGCATATTAAGATCCTTGAAGGTTCCACTCGCTTGTTTCCTCTTTCCAAGGGTTGGGATGAGTTTATTTTTATGATTTTGGTGGCTTGAACTCCCTTCCATTCATCCAATGCTTATCAAATACCTCTTATTCTGTTGTATATGAACCTATAACAAAGCGATTCCTACAAAATAGAGACACCCGAGTAACATGTGCAAAATGAAAGAAGACAATTGGAATTAAGGGAAAACTAACACAAATAAACTAAAACTTAAAACAAAATGACCCTAAAACTAATGCAAATTAGACACCTATCAAAATACCTCAAACTAGAACATTGCTTATCCTCAAGCAATCACTATATCTACAGGATGGAAAATTAAGAATAAAGAACCTATGCAAAATTAAGGAACCTCAAATGAAATCAAATTATTTTTATTATGTTTCTCTCTTAGATGATTAACCAAAAATGTAAAGTTAAAATCCAAACAATGAATGATCCCCACTTCACAAAGATTGGGCTAAGGGTACACTTTCTTCACCTTCCCTCTTAGTGTTTAAGTTTATGTATAAAATCATTCAAATCAACACACCTTAAACACTACTATAGGCTTGACAATTGACCATAAACTCTACAGTTATCAAGAACGCATGTCATAGTCTAAAGGTCTTTCAAAGGTTGTAACATGGCCAAAGGTTCAATATACAGGTGTGGAAATCAAGAAAAAGGGGAAGATACAAAGGGCTTAACAATTCCTGAGAAAGAAACAAGTTTTAAATCAAACAGAATAAACAATCCTTTTCATATTCAGAAACTCTTAGGAGCATAATCCATTTTATTTTAATAGTCAACTCCTTTTCCTTTGTTTTCCTTTCTTTATTTCTCTTTTTTGTATATAGAAAAAAACAAACTTCACCAATACATATTTGCCTTTTTATTCATTTGGCTTTTGCATGTAGTTATGCTTTTACTTCTTCTACTGGAATTCTAATAATCAACAAGCAAAGAGGCATTTTGAAAAAGAAATATATATTAGGCTCAAGAAAGGTAACTAATGGATTGATTTAGCATATAAATTCTGTGGCTAAAGAATAAGACCTAAAGTACCTTTTTTATTCCATGACATGCATAACAAACCATTTTGAATCGATCAAAAGCCAAGTTCTAGAATAATTAACATGTGTTAATCACTCAAAGAAGAAAATAAAGGTTCAATTTTTAATCATCGTTCCAATACCCTTTCTGGCTCAAAAACCTCGCTATCGTGATTAGTCTAGAGCTTAGAAAGCACGGATTTATCATGAGTCTTTCATCTTAACATTTAGTAAATCATCATCAAGAAAAATTTTATTTTATATATATATATATGTATATTATTTCAGGTTCCTAATATGTATGAGGTCCATCCACTTAAAATTAAACACACCTTATAACTCTAGACACAACTAAAATGAAACAATTAAGACAAAACAAAATGCAAAATGACAATGAAAATAAACAAGAAAAATCATCAGGTTAAGTTTTGGTTTACCCATACCCAGTTTACCCATACCCCAAACTAATTTTGGACATTATCCTCAATATGAAAGAATAAGAGATAAAGGCAAAAGGAAACTTAACTGAAACAAGATCATCGTCTCATGGGGAGGGAGGAGAGAAATGCCCTTGTTGTGAGTGTCATCATATATAGTGTCCACCCTCTGAGCTATATTATCAATCCATGCCCCTTGTCGGAGTTTCTCAGAGAATATAAAGTCCAATATATTGCTCATCCCTTGTAATAAGGAGTACATGCACTCCATGGAAAAGCTAGAATCATCAGCTGGTTGGGATAGGCCTGTAGAAAGATCTATAAGTAGTGGCATCTCTATGTCTAAATGAGCATCCTCAAAATCATCTGTATTATGGCTATATGTACGGAGATTGAGTTTTCATTGACATCATCATCCATCTTATGTAGACCACTGCTCATATTAAATGCCAACAAATAATAGTTTTTGAGTAATGAGAGATAAAGTAAGTTGTCTCATGATGTTTGTAGAAGTTACAAATTGATCCTTTGACTTGTGCTTTATTTTTAACTACATGATTTGCTTACCCATTAACCTATAAAATTATCTAACTAATATAAAAAACAAGGATAGGATTAATGGACCGATTAATTTACAAGGTGTTAGTTATCTCTTGAACAAGTACATCCATTCGTAATGGGTAGGACCACTTAACTGGGCATTTTTTGGTAGGTGTACATCGAGATGTCTCATTGAATCAAAAAATCTCAAAGGAAAAAATTTTTCAAACTCAAAAAATTAGTGGGATGTTTTCACCCAATCTTGTTTAGTCATAAAATGCTAGTATCTTGGTACACAAGTCTCTAAAAATACATTGATTTCATCAAGTGGCTTCCATATACTATCAGGTCATGATCTAAACGCAATTGAAAGAAAACTTGTCATGAATACACGACAATCATGACTTTTCATTTCATGCATACATCTCTTGTTTGACATCTACACATCTAGCCAAGTTTAAAGCATAACCATCAGGGGTCTTTATTTCTTTAATCTATTTACAGGCTGTCTTTGTCAAAGTATACTTGACTTTTAACATCTTCACTTTACCATTACCTATATCTTGCAACTCTAAATCTTTTGTAGAGACATTATGTTATGACTCCAGCAAGTACACCGGTTTCATTATAGTTTCAAATTATTTATGTAAGGGTTGTTAGTCTACAGGAACTTGTTAGATGTAAGGAAATTGGTTGAATAATTATTACTAATTTATCACAAAAGTATATATAGAATTTGTCACAAAGAAAGGTTGGGTTTTTAATAATTTAAAATAAATATGGAAATTAAATTAACTAAAATAAACTAAGAAAATCATTGGGATCAAACTTTCTTGTTTATTTTATGTTCTTATAATTATTATGTTTAGTTATGCAATTAACCAAGCCATCAAAACTATAATTCACTAAACACCATACCTTAAAGAATGAATCCTAAACTTATCTTTAGACAAAGAACCTTTTAAATAAAGATAAGATCAACATTATAAACAAGTGCTAACAACTATTATTCTTGACCTTATCCTTAGGAAATCAAAGATAATTGGTAATTTAACCTATCGTTCGCTCGAAAATCACAACTACACACACAAGTTATTCTCCCAAACAAAACGTGCATTAGATAAAATTAAAATACTAACTTGAGTTAATTTCAGAAAAGAATAAAAAATAATTACAAACAAGGAAAAGTTATGAAAATTTTTATTATATAAAATTTTAATTATGAAAAGTTATTTGATTTGTTATTTCCACTTTGTTTTTAACAATTTAATCATAGTGATAAATTTTAAGTCGTTTTATTTTTTATTTTTTATGATCGTTATAGTATTGATTATATAGTGAATAATTTATAGTCTTAACTCGCTTTTAGGTGTTTCAAAATAAATACAATAGTATTTATTTTTGTTATGGAAAACATTGTGACAAAAATACAATATTATTAAATTGAAAACTAATTTACCTGTTAGCATCATCCTATAGATTTTATTATATAAATAAAAATTCATATGACATTTAAAGTAAAATAAAAACTTATTTTAAAGTTATGACTTAATTTTTAGTATATATGTAGTCGATTTTTTCACACTTTAATTATATTACAATAATAATTTTTTTTACTAATTCTATAAGATTACCATATATATATATGTCAATTAACAACAGTTATTTAATTAAAAATAACATAAAAACCGATTCAATATTCATAATAGGTATAATTAATATTAGAAGAAAGCTAACATTACTGTTATAATATACACTATTAATTAATTAGATCTTAATAAATATTTAAAATATCATTTTTAATATATAAATAAAAATTACTATAATATTTAAATAGACTTAAAAACTTATAAAATTATGATGTGTTATCTTTTCACACTTTATCATTTTAATATTCTATATTATTATTATTTTTACATTAACTATGATGTGTTATTATCTTTTCATACTTAAAAACTATCAAACACTTTTGCCTTCTATCTTTATATATTTCTTCATAATAGTCCTTCAAATTGTCTTGTTTAGTTTCCCATTTCAATAATGGTTTATTTTCATTTTCATTGCTACTCAATGTATTCATTGATAACGAATGGCTCATATTCATTAATGGTAGATTGTTATTAATTTAATTGAGTAGTTATTATTTGTCATTTAAATTATGTATTTAACCTTTCAAGTTAACAATTATATCAAATAGTTGATGTAGCATGAATTGAGGATTAAAAATGATTCACACGTCAAAAGTGTAGGGTAGAAAATTAACATGTGTAGGGTAGTTGATTCAAGGCCTAGTTGATGTAACATGAATTAATGGTGTTAATGTAACATGAATTAATGGTTTTAATATAAATTTTCTTTATGAAATTAAGAAAAAATGTCCATATAAGTACAAGTGTATGTCTATATTCACCAACGAAATTTGTTAACACTAGTGTAAAACAGACCTTTTACGCCGTGGAGTTTACACGAGTTGTATCAGGAACTAGTGTAAAAAATAACACAGTGGTAATTTTATAAATATTTAATTACTTTACGCCGGTTAATAACTGGTTAAAAAATAATATTTACACCGGTCCAAATATTTGACCTGGTAAAAGATATAAGAGTTTGCACCAATCCTAAATTAGGACCGATACAAAGTTAAAATTAAAATCCTACACCCTTTCAATTGTAATTGTCGAATCTCCTTTCCCCCTCTTCTCCCTCTCAAAGCCTTCTAACTCTTGACCTTTCCTCTCTAGAAACCCTCGAAGCTCTTATCTCTTTCTTCTTCCTCGCCCCACCCGACACCCTGCTTGGCAATATCCTGCCCTATTCCCACCGGCGACTTCTCCGCTCTCCCCTACAACATCCTCATCAAGATCGTAGCCTCCTTCGACCACCCCAACCTCTGCACCACCTCATTTGAATTGGTAAGCGAAGTCTAAAATCCTTAGGTAAAATTCTTTTCTCTTAAATTTGGCTACCGAAGAAGTGTCACATTATCACTGAAGGTCATAATTTAAAATTTCTTTAACGCATTTGATAAATAAATTGTTAGGGTTTTTGATTGCAGAGGGAGTGCAATGGAAGGCATAATAGAGGGAGTAATAACATCAACATCTATGATTCGTACAAGAAAAATTGTATTCAAGTCTCCGATACTAAAAAGTCCTTATTCTTCTACGTCAATCTCGCTAAGGTTAATTTCCATGTCTTTGTATATTTCAATCGTTTCTCTTCTTATGATATTTTAACGCTTCCTAATGTTTAATTTTCTTGATGCTGCAAAGATCCAAGCAATAACACAAAGAGGTCAAGCTTTTTACACTAGGAATGGGTATCGAAATCCTTTTTTTTTCTTTTATTTTTTCTAGTTTTACTCATTCAATTGCGCTTGTGTTTTTCTTTTCCTTAACTTTTGATTCTTTAAGTTACTGTTTTGGTTCTATAGTCGCTAAACATGTAACATCCCAAAATTTATAAAAATGATTAATTAAGAGGAATGAATAGTAAATAATTATGTATGGGTTGATTAATGTCCCAAAATTTAGAAACAATTAAATTGAGATTTATTATGGGTGTTGGACCAAGTATCTCCGATTGAGATGCTATTGGTCAGGGCTATTAAGAATATTATTATGAGTCCGAATATGTCTTCGGAATAATTTTTCGATAAAGTATTAAGCCTGGACGGTGATCTTGTTTGTTATAAAACGGAGAAGTTTTAATGAAGGGATTAAAATTTAAAAACAAAAACCCTTTCCCCTCTCTTATGTTTTCACGTTGGTTTCTATTTCTCAAAGGGCAAAACACTTCTTCTCCTTCTCATTCCCATTCTCTTTATGTTCTTCCTCCCTAGGTTGTGTGCCTTCTCCTTCTCCATTTTTTTTCTCTATTAAACTTGAAGAAGGTGTATGATTGGAAGATCTCTCCTTCTCTTCTTTCATTTTCGTGCTCTCTCTCCCGCTTTTTGTTTCCATTTTCTTTTCTTTGTTTGAGGTAAGTTCCTGCCATTTTATTGAGCTTGTACCCTAGGTTATAGGTTATTATTGTTGAAAGAGTCTTTAAATGCACGTGGGTATTGAATGAGAGCATTAAATGTGAAAAACCCTAAGGTGGGTTGAAGTAAATGCAAGCTTTTATATGAATTAATGGTGGTACACGAAAATACGATGGAAAATGATGGAAGTTAATATGTATTTATGATGGTTGATGGGTTTTTGGTGAAACCCTAACCCTAAGAATTGGGTAAAACATTTAATGTTGTTTGGAGAATTGATTTTGAGAGGAAATGTATGATATTCATTTTTGAATATTGATGGTATGCTTTATGGTGATGTTATTGTTTGGCAATGTTATGACTTGAAATATTGAGAATGTATTTATATTCACTACAGATATTGAATGATGATTGTAGATGATGAATGAGAATGAATATGGATATTAAGAATACCTTGAATGTTGATGAAAGATTGATTAATATTATTGATGATTGTGATGTCATTGTGGTTGATGCAAGTATAGACTTGTATCTATGTAATGAAATTGTGTTGATGGAAAATATTATAGATGCCATATTAAAACTTGAAACAATGGCAATCACCAATGATACTAAAATGCACTAAGAAATACTTGGTGAAATTGGTGATGGTGATGATTGACGAGTGGCATGATAGGATACATAATGGAGATTGCATATGATTTACTTCTATATTACATCCATGACATATTGCATAACTGCTGGTATGGAATGTTAGGGGTTCCCTTGGTTGGCCCAGTGGGAAGGCGGCTCTGTGCACAAGCATTGTTGTTTACCCTAGTGACTCGGTGGTAAAGTCACGAAGTTGCCCATGCTTAACTTTGGGAAGTTGCATGTAGTTAACCCAGTGGGGATGGCTTTTTAAGGAGAGCAAGTGTTCCCGGCAGTCCCTTGGATTACAGTTTCCATGGTAAGATTCATGGTTGGCCTATAACATCATATGTTATTTATGTTGTTTACCGCGGTCATGGTAAAAATGACCGGTGTTGCAAGATAGACGATGCAGTTTGGTACCAGTAAAAAGGAGATTGATATGCATGCAAATGATAAGATAAGTGTACATATTTTACTACTACAGTAGGGGATGATTATATATATCTATGCTTGAACCCATAATCTGGTGTTTTATATTCCCACAATCGGATTCGTGATTGATATTAATCCTGTTGTGCATATGCATTAGCCTAAGAGCATTTGCATAAGCATGGAAATATGCCAAAAAGATGATGAATTGTGATGATGGTTGAAATTAGTGAAAGAATACCTAAAGACAACAAGTAAAATATGAATATAAAAGAAAGAACTTGTGTATGGTAATGATAATTGTGTTAGCCCAATATGATGAAGGGCAATGATGTGTATGTGTATATACTTTGCTATGGTTTATAGTTGATGACTATGACGTATATATGCATATATGTTGTTGTATACATATACACATAATCACAAATGTATTCATATTCATCACTTGGAATGTATAACTCACTCTCCTATATTGTCCCTTTTTAACATTGTGATGCAGGATATACATGAGGAGAAATGCATCTTGGTTTGGAACTAAATGTTTTGGTGGAGAAGATAAAATAGTTGTATAGGAATGCCTTTGTCGGCAATCATTTTGTAAAGCATATGATTGTGAATGCTTATTTTGTATATGAATATTGAATGATGATGGATGTATATTATTGGTGGGTCATGTGTGAAAATTGGACCTTGTTGTTGGAAGGCTAATTTTTGGTTTATGACCTCAACGTTGATGAATGAATGACGTTGTATATGGATTACGACCTATGATGATGCATAATGCATGATTTATAAGCATGTGGAATGTTGAAATATATGTGTAATGGGAAGTGGATATGCCATATTCCCATTGGATGGTCAATATCTCATGAAGAGGCTACCTACAACTCATAATAAGTATACATGACTTGTGTATGGTTGGTTGTGGCCAAATCGGCTTATGTTGCAAATTGGCATGCTTGGTTGGATTGAAATATGCTTGAGATGCTCTTTATGCATAGGATGAATTATAGTCTAAATTGTGGTACGTGGCTTGTTGGGACAAGTCTCAAATATGTATTTTAGTGTGTGCCAATTGAAGGTTTGGACCAATTTGCATTTATTACATTTTGGTATATCATATAACATGAATTGCATAAGTTAAAGTTGATTTCCTGATATTCTCACTCAAGCGATAATGGGATGCATCCGTATTGTGGTTTTTAGTGTATTCTAGCTCAAGCGAGCATGGTTTCGATCAAGCGAGAGCCAGAGTAATGTCTCAGGACATTTTTCGCTGATGTCTCGCTCGAGCGAGAATATGTAAAAACGATTCTGTTGATTTTTCGCTCAAGCGAGGGGTGTCCCGCTTGAGCGAGGATGTTGCATATTGGTTCTGAAAGTTTTTCGCTCAAACAAGAATGTCTCGCTCAAGCAAGAATGTCTCGCTCAAGCGAGTGCTCGGTCTCGCTTAAGCGAGATGACCTAAATTGGATTTTCTCATTCTTTTCCTATTTTTTAGGCCTTTTCTCATATCTTCATATATGAGACTAGGTGTATGTCCTGTATACATATTTTTCTTCCGCTGTAAACTCAATTATTTTGTCTACACATTAGGGCGATTTATTTATCGATCCATTTATTTAAATTCTTTAAATCTCACGCCTTCGGCTTTTCGTGGTTTGAGTCTCGATATGATGTTGGGTGTTTCTAACACTTTAAAACGTGAAAAATTTACTCATACTTTTACTGAATTAGTCACATTATTATATCGGGATTCGGGTTCAGGAAATCGGGGTGCGATAGAATGTAACTATAAATCGTTGAGATTTGTGAAAATCTATAGAATGATAACATTAATTATTAAACTGCCGTTGAACTTTGTTTCACGCTTTTAGGTTTTTTATTCTAATCAAACTATGTTATCCATGGTATTGGTAATGTTGCAACCACTAACATGTACTTATGTTTAGTTTTTTTGCTTTGACCTGCAATTGCAACCAACCATCAACAACATATCCATCACCTTCGGTCATGTGATTCCATGCAAAGGTATGGAATCGTACTTCCAATTCATTGCTCTTGTTCAAAGTTAATCTACGCTAAGCACAGAGCAAACTTACTTCCCCTCGCTGTGCTGCATCTACTAATTATAATAATTCTGTTAATTATATGAGCTTTATATTATTTTCTATATCCGCTATATTATATTACATTTAGTTAGGATTTGAATGAAATGGTTTGTGACAATGTTTATTCCATAGATAGACAAATTCTATCTTGTAGATATCGTGAAGCAAACTAATGTTTATAAAATCACTTTAGTGCTGAGCTATGTGACATGGTAGATTGTAACCCAAGTGGGGGCAATAATTTGATGGAACAAGCATTGTTGTGATAGAATCCATTATACTCTACCACTTTTTGACTTAAGTGAATGAAACTATGAACCAAAAGAATTGCAGTATCTAATTTATGTTTGTATTTGAATTATGGTTTCTTCAGTACTTTTTGGTTAGGCTTATTCTAATTCATTATGATAATTCTAGATATGCTGTAGGGAGATCCCCTTTATACACATTATCAACGCCTTCGTTATGAACTGGTGCCAGTTGAATTTTGTTTTGAGGATTTCTCCATGGTAAACAATTATGCTGCCTTCAGTTTAGTTGGAAAATTTTGAAGTTAATTATTATGACATAAATAAGTGGGTAAGGAAATATGAAATCTAAATGGTGATAACCTGTCTTAGTTGAGATATCTTTGTTCCTAAGCATAAAATTAATCTACAAAAGTGAACACTGTTGTCATTGAATTTGACCTATTACTGTAGCAGTGGAGCTTTAATTCTTAATCTTGACAACACCTACACCTCATCTTGATGTCATTTTGTTCTTTTGATGTTCCTATAGATTGAAGAGTATCTGAAGAACACTCATGCAGAAACACATTCAAACTATAATGTGGACATTGTTCAAATATTCAGGACATCAAGGGAAGACGAGGTAGAACGGTTTGGAAAGGTGTGACTGATGTATATGCAAACATCAATTTGTTTGTGATATAATGTTTGTATGTAGACATTTTGAATTAAGTCAAGTCAACAGAGTTTTTTGAATTTGACAGTTTGCTAGTACAAAAAATAGGATGCTCTTGTGGCATGGTTCTCAGCCCACAAACTGGACTGGAATTTTATCTTAAGGTCTTTCTTTCTCATTTGTTTGCTAGTTTCTTTGTGTGTATGCATGTGCATGTGGCTTTTGATGACAGGAAAAATAAAATGTCTAATATTTTCAACACTAGTCTTTCTGAATCCATAATGGCTGCATGTATTGGTTTGTGACTTTGGCTGTCAACTTAAGAAAAAAAAACATTTCTGAGTTTGGTTCTGTCACGTGTTAAAAATGAATTAAAAGAACCATTGTGATTAACATGCTTTGGTACTTGCTGTTAATTAATCGAACTAATACCCTAGAACCTCACCATTGATTTCCCATATTAAATGCATTTATCCTAGGACTACGTATATAAACAAAATCCTTGATTTGTTTGTTTTCACGGCCTGGATTAACAGTGCCAAAGCCAATGTTGCCAGAGATAAATTCAAGGGAGAATCCGGATCAGCCAAGTCCAATCTCAGTGTTGCAACCTCCCTTTGAAGATTATAATAATAATCACAATAATAATCATGCATCTCATGAGTCCTTGTAGTACATCAAGTATGGTCACCAAGGTATTCAGATCCTTTCCTCTTTCTCTATAAGCATCATACTATTCTTCATTCGGTTTTGTTAGATGTGTTCCACTTGTTAAAAAATTTAAAATTAAAAAATTCATTTAAAATTAACATTAGTAATTTCTAAGGTAGGTTTAATATAAATTTTTAATAAAAACTTTCTATTTTTATGTCTTAACAGATTTCCTGTAGAAAAATTATTTTTTACTACTAATGATTTATTAATTATATCTTGAATGCTATTTTTTTTATATATCTATATGATCACAGGTGCCTCTGAAGTCCAATTTAATAGGAAAATCACCACCTATAGAATCAACTCTCATATTAAATTTGTTTGCTTGCTTATAGAAACTTGTAGTCCAATGGGTTAATTGGTAGGTTACCTCCAGAGCTTGGAAACTTGAGATACCTACAAGAACTTCGGTTGGATAGGAATAGACTTCAAGGACCTATTCCGGCTGGTGGTAGTTTGAATTTCACTCTAGATATGAATGGGATATGAGTGGAATTTTTATGATTGAATTGCTATACTTTGGTTCAAGGGTTCATTGTTCTTGTTCATGTAATTCTTTCCTAGTTTGATTTTTTAAAACTCTTTGAGTAAACAATAGATTGTAAGCCTCTTTTATATATGTTGTACTTAGCCATGATTTGATGAGCTAGTAATTGGGCTTGATATTGGTCTTGTATACAATTGATTGGGGGGCAAATTATTGTTTCCTTCGAATGTCACTTACATGTTTCATTATTCATGACTAATGCAAAAGATTTTCTTCACTTTTTTTTTGTGATTTTAGAATCATGCTTTACATAAATCCAGTTTGAAGATATTTTGGGTATATGCAAAAATGGAATAGGATAATTTATTATTGGCAAAAATTCAAACATGAAAAAATAGAAAATTAAATAGAAAGAAAAAAGGTAATGTAGAAAAAATAAACAAAAAAAATTAATATTTTTTACACCGGTTATGGTAATCAACCGGTGTTAAATATCTCCTTTTTTATACCGGTCATAATGCAAACGCCCAGTGTAAAACCATTTTTCTAACGGTCCCGAACAGGTATAAAAGACCCATATTTTTCTCACATGTTAGATCTACATCGATCGTACAATCAATGTAAAAGGCCAAAATGACCGGTGTAAAAACTCTTTTCTATACTAGTATAATGGACACCTAAAACCACTACCCTAAAATTGTGCAAAATGAATAATATTGGAATAGTTACTGAATGAAAAAAGAAGTTATGTTTAACTCTCAGACCATTTCTTTTTAAATAAGGAAAAATACAAACAAACCCATATTTGGTACTGGATTAAAAATTAGATTGTTGAAATCATAATTTAGTAATCGGTAGGTTTTATTAAAATTAGATTTACATTGTAGCTATAATATGAATTCTGTAAACTATGGATATAAAACATGTGCTCCTTCTTATTTCATGTACGTTACTTACTTATTATACACTTTACTCATAAAAATTGGATTTATTTCATTGAATAAAAAAATGAAAAATTGCAACTACTCTCATGTAGAGCTATAGACTAGGAGTATAACATTGTGCACTTAGGGTGAATAAAATAATAGGATGGCACAATAATCAAATCAAACCAAATATTTTGAAATTCATAACCTTTAAAAGGTTTCTCTTTGGTGATCGATAACAGAGCTCAAGTCAGTTGCAGCTCCTTTGTAACTTGTAACTTTGTATTTTAATCGTTGTTTGCCTCTCTTTTCCCTTGTATATATACATGGCATTCTACAAAATCAGCAGAATGAATGAAACAATTTCTTCTCTCATTGTCAGTGTGTGCCTTTGTTCATGTTAGTAATTTTTTTTTAAAATTCAAAGTTATTACAATAGAAAAAACTGGAACTAATGTATTTAAAAATGAAGACCATGAAGGATTTTGATAATGACAAGGCCAATGCCAGAGATCAAGAATGAAGATCCAAGACCAAGGCATAATTAAAGTAAGACTCTACAAAAAGAAAGTACGGCCATTAATATAAAAAGGTTTTAAAATAAGAATACATTCTGATGGAATGTAATTGATTACCTCATTAGTGTAATCAATTACATCGTGTAATTGATTACCTCATTAGTGTAATCAATTACCTCAGCAATGTAATTGATTACCATGTTTAAGTAATCAATTACAATATGAACGTTATGTTTTAAAACTGATTTTAAAAGGCTGTAATCGATTACCTATTTTATGTAATCGATTACAACGTGATCAGAAAGTAAAAAATCATGTTGAAACATTATAACTTTTCACAAAATATTATTTTATCCAAGAGGTACCTTTCTAATTATTTTAATCAATAATTTCATACCTCTTGAAGGCATTTCTTCTCCTATAAATAGGAGGGTATTTCATTTACAAAAGCACACCAATAACACCAACACAAAAATACTTTCAATCTTTTCTTAAGAGCAATAATGGCCATATTCTCTTAATAGAGTTATTACTCTTCTTGTTCCTCAATTTGTTCATCATACTCTTGAAGAGAGTTTTTCTATAGAGTTCTTTATCTCTAAAGTGAGATTGATACTCAGAGTGGTGTATCTCTGAGGGTGTTCTTCTTGGATGTGGTGTAGCATCCAAGGGTGATGTTCTTGGGTATGGTGTAGTGTCCAAGGGTGATGTGCTTGGGTGTGGTGTAGCATCCAATGCATTTGTGATCGGGGTGTGAGTCCCCATTGTGGTATAATCAAGGGATTTGATTATAGTGAATTTCCTCAAGGGTGTCTTGAGAAGACTAGACGTAGGCAGTGGTTGGCCGAACCAGTATAAATCTCTGTTTGCACTTCTCTAACCCTTAAACTCTTTATGTTTTAAGCATTATTATTCAAATCACATATCATTGCATATTGAGTTTTTAGAGGAAAAATTTATTAGTGAGAAAGTTCCTAACTACTCAATTCACCCCCCCCCCCCCCTTGAGTTTCCTAGAGGCCACCTAGGCTAACAAGTGGTATCAAAGCTCGTATCTTGGAAAAGGTTTAACAACCTCAAGAAGATCCATGGCCTCTTTCAATCCTATCTTTCCTGAGGGAAACTCCATACATAGACCTCCTGTATTTAACGGAGTAGGATATCAATATTGGAAAACCCATATGCAAATATTCATAGAAGCTATTGATATAGACATATGGGACTCCATTGAAAATGGTCCATTCATACCAACCAAAGTAGTTGGAGAAGTGACCATGATTAAACCAAGAAGTGAATAGACTGGTGCGGATAAAACAAAAGTCCAATATAACCTCAAGGCCAAAAATATAATAACCTCAGCCTTAGGAATGGACGAATACTTTAGAATATCTAATTGCAAGACAGCAAAAGAGATGTGGGATACCTTAGAAGTAACTCACGAAGGAACAAGCGAAGTTAAGAGATCAAGAATAAATACCCTACTAGGGAATATGAATTATTTAGAATGAACAACAATGAAAGCATACAAGACATGCAAAAAAGATTCACTCATATAATCAATCATCTTGCATGCTTAGGAAAAACCTTTTCAAATGAAGATTTGATTGATAAAGTATTAAGATGCTTGAACAGGGAATGGCAACCAAAAGTAACTGCTATATCAGAATCAAAAGATTTGTCAAGCATGTCCCTTGCAACACTCTTTGGAAAATTACAAGAGCATGAACTCGAGCTTGAAAGATTGAATCAACATGAGGAAAGCAACAAAAAGAAGAAAAGTATTGCTCTAAAAGCATCATCATCAACCATTAAAGAAAGTAATGAAGAAGATGATGAAGAAGATGATGAAGAAGGTATAAATGATTATAATGACCTTAAATTATTTGTTAAACAATTTAACAGGTTTCTAAAGAAAGAGGAAGGGCAAAGGAAGCCAAACTTCAAGAATTCCTTCAAAAATGATGAATCTAACCAAGGTCCAAAATGCTTTGAATGCGGAAAATATGGACATATGAAAATGGAGTGTCCGAAACTAAATAAGAAGTCTGACAAGCAAGAGAAAAAGCATCCCAAAAATAAAAGAATAGCTTATATTACCTGGGATGAAAATGGTTTAAGCTCGTCCAAGGAATCAGACCATGAAGACGCAAATTTGTGCCTAATGACTAACACCGAAGAGGTAAATTACTCAAATCCTACATTTGATGAATTGCAAGAAGCTTTTGAAGATCTTCATAATGAATATCAAAAACTAGCTAAGAAATTCTTAAATATGAAAAATTCTAACCTAATCTTAAAAGAAAGTCTATCAAAGGTCAATCATGAACTAGGACAAGTTAAAGAAGAAAAGGAATACTTAGAAACTAAGCTTAAAAATGAAACTATCATTAAACATACATGTTCAACATGTCAAAAGCATATTCAAGAGATTGATGATTTGAAAAATGCATTAGTTAAATTTACTATAGGAAGAGATAACCTAGATATTCTTCTTGGAAAACAAAAATGTCATTTAAAAGCAGAACTAGGATCTGATCCTTCCAAAAAGCAAAAGTTGCAGAAAAATCTCTTTATTTAACAAAAGACCTCAACTAGCCCATTTGTTAAATTCTCTCATTATGTGAGAAAAGGTCACAGTGCATCAACATGTCATATAAGGAACAAAGGCTATACTGAGACAAAAATGATTTGGGTTCCTAAGAATATAGTATCCACGTCTAACCCATAAGGACCCAAGAAAATTTGGGTACCAAGATCAAATATTTATAATAGTGCAGGAATTATCATTGATGGGAGGCACTTAAGGATTAACTCTTACCCACAACAAAAGTCAACATATTTCTTGAAGCATCTATCAATCAACAAGTAACAAAGAGCAATATCAAAATCACGAGTGACATCAAACAACAAGGTGCATCACTCTCTGCTAAAACTTTATGCTCTTATATTCTTTTTGCCATTGACAAAAGGGGAGTAATATATGAGAAGCAAAATAAGAGAAAAATCAATCAAACCTGGTTAATATATGAGAAGCAAAATAAGAGAAAAATCAATCAAACCTTGTCAACTAAACCAAAATTAAGGGGGAGAAAATCTTGTATCTTGCATGCTATTTATTTTTCTTCTCAGGAATTGTTGTCAATATCAAAAAGGGGGAGAATGAAGAACTAAGGTTTTGATATCAACAACATATATGCAAGACATGATTAACAACATAGACACAAGACTTGAAGATTTAGTATACCATGTCAAGCACAAAAAGAGTCATGAAATCAATGAAATATTGTCATCATCAAAAAGGGGGAGAATGAAGACCATGAAGGATTTTGATAATGACAAGGCCAATGCCAGAGATCAAGAATAAAGATCCAAGACCAAGGCATAATTAAAGTAAGACTCTACAAAAAGAAAGTACGGCCATTAATATAAAAAGCTTTTAAAATAAGAATACATTCTGATGGAATGTAATTGATTTCCTCATTAGTGTAATCAATTACATCGTGTAATTGATTACCTTATTAGTGTAATCAATTACCTCAGCAATGTAATCGATTACCATGTTTAAGTAATCGATTACAATATGAATGTTATGTTTTAAAACTGATTTTAAAAGGTTGTAATCGATTACCTATTTTATGTAATCGATTACAACGTGATCAGAAAGCAAAAAATCATGTTAAAACATTATAACTTTTCACAAAATATTATTTTATCGAAGAGGTACCTTTCCAATTATTTTAATCAATAATTTCACACCTCTTGAAGGCATTTCTGCTCCTATAAATAAGAGGGTATTTCATTTATAAAAGTACACCAATAACACCAACACAAAAATACTTCCAATCTTTTCTTAAGAGCAATAATGGCCATATTCTCTTAATAGAGTTATTACTCTTCCGATTCCTCAATTTGTTCATCATACTCTTGAAGAGAGTTTTTCTATAGAGTTCTTTATCTCTAAAGTGAGATTGATACTCAGAGTGGTGTATCTTTGAGGGTGTTCTTCTTGGATGTGGTGTAGCATCCAAGGGTGATGTTCTTGGGTATGGTGTAGTATCCAAGGGTGATGTGCTTGGGTGTGGTGTAGCATCCAACGCATTTGTGATCGGGGTGTGAGTCCCCATTGTGGTATAATCAAGGGATTTGATTATAGTGAATTTCCT
The DNA here is from genome assembly GCA_037962975.1 of Clitoria ternatea. Taxonomy (NCBI): domain Eukaryota; kingdom Viridiplantae; phylum Streptophyta; class Magnoliopsida; order Fabales; family Fabaceae; genus Clitoria; species Clitoria ternatea. The sequence goes on from CM075671.1 coordinate 57,503,828, forward strand.
CAAGGGTGTCTTAAGAAGACTGGACGTAGGCAGTGGTTGGACGAACCAGTATAAATCTCTGTTTGCACTTCTCTAACCCTTAAACTCTTTATGTTTTAAGCATTATTATTCAAATCACATATCATTGCATATTGAGTTTTTAGAGGAGAAATTTATCTGTGAGAAAGTTCCTAACTACTCAATTCACCCCCCCCCCCTTGAGTTTCCTAGAGGCCATCTAGGCTAACAGAAAAAAAAAGAATAACATATACTTCACGTCAGAAAACATTACAATTTAAAAGTTAAAAAAGATATATAACTGCCAGCTTAACATAATTGTCTACTCCTATAATTAAGCCAACACTTAAAAAACTTAATTGCTTCCTAAAGACTGGGACAACAATTCAACAACTGAAACAAAGATAAGAATAAAACTAAAAAAGTACTTGTAGAATCCTAAAGCACTTCTCTAACACTCCTTGCTTTAGGAACTTACAAACGCCAAGTTGTCTTCCGATAAACTCAAATTTGATGATTAACAAAGGCTTTGTAAATATGTCTGTTGCTACCCAATTTTGTCCAGGTCCATTTAAATTTTTTAAAAATAAAAAATAAATAATAACAAAAAAATTTCAATCTAACTTAGGATTTAATTTTCAGGGGAAAAAATGAACCTGTGGGCTTGTTTGAATTGTTGATTCGGACTTTGATCTTTAAAATTTTTCAGAACCACAAATTCTGAAACTTCTTTAATCTAATCTTAGAGAAATTTTAAAATTCAAATAGGAGAAGAAAGTTTAAAATTTGAATTTCATAAAAAAAAGATCAGATTTTTAGAGAAAAATAATGACAGGATTTTAAAGAAAGAGATAGAGTTTTAGAATATTATAGAATGAGATAAGGTTTTTTTAAAAATATATATATACTATAGAATAAGATAGAGTTATCAGGTTATATATATATATATATATATATAGCAGCTAAAACACACGTTGATATATATATATATATATATATATATATATATTGGAGAAGCACGCCACATGAAAAAGAGGCAAGGAACGCAGCAAAGCAAAAAAATTAATGTGAAGAATAAAAATAATCCGAGGTATTTTCTCTTTTTTTCCCTTCAATTTTTTGTTCTGATTGTCTGTGATCCTCGTCTCCTAGTGAATTGCAATAAAATAATATGCATGATTAGACATGTGAAGTCGTTTCCTGTAGCACCCTAAATTTTAAAGAAAACAATTTATAGAATAATGGTAATTAATTATTTATGGTCAAATAATTATAGGAGATTTTATTAGACACTAGAGGTGAATTATCGGTAAATTAAGAATTATCAGAACCAGATGATTTAACAGATGATGTGGGACCCACTTGGTCAAATTAAATGTTTGATGGGTCTAGAATGTTTAGAAAATTACTGTGATTATGGTGGTATAGCTGAAATAGTTTTTAGTGTTAAGAAAATAATTAATTGGACTCGACATATGTTATTAAACAGGGAAATTACAAACCAATTGGAATTAAAAGAAAACCAAAAATCCCAATTTCTCCTATTTTTTCCACCCTTGCATTTTCCCATCTCTCTTTTGGTCTTTTGCCCATTGGATAATGGGGATTCATTACCCTTTAGTAAAAGCAAAATATGGCATCCTATTAACCATTGGACAATGTCCAATTTTGCCAAATTTTTCTCTTTCTCTTCCTCACTTTTGGCAGCTTCTTCTCTACCACCATTCTCCATATTTTTTTTTCTTCTCCCCCTCTTCTTGTACCAACCGAACCACACCCATCTTCCTTATATTTTCTTACCAAAATTAATACTAAAGCTTGGAGTTGTGAAGCATTCATGGAGCATGGGAGCTTGCATTGGTCATCTCCCTCTTCTTCACTCTCATTTTCATTTTTGGTGAAGCATGGACTTGAGGTAAAGATTTCTTACCTCCACTTTATCTCCTTTGTGGTTTTATGATACTGGGTTTGAAATGGTTTTATTAGAGGTTATGAATATTAAAGGAGATGATGTAAACCCTAGGCATGATGTCTTAAGAAATGGTTTTGATTGTGGTTTTATGAGTATATGATGATGAGGATTATGGTTTTCATATGGATTTTAGAAATGGGTTGAAGTTGTTGTTGGGTGATTTGAGTGAAAACCCTAAGTGTTGATGATTTGCGGGGTTTTGGCTAAATTGATGATTTTGAATATTTTAGAATGATTTATATGAATGGAATGAATTTTTAGAATCATTGAGATTGATTAATGAGGTTGATGATATATGCATGCATATAGGAATGATGATTGAGGTGTTGGGTTGAGAGTGAATATAAGATGTTGTTATTGTGATAATAATAGTTAAAAACCATTGGTAAGGGATTCTTGAGTTGATGAGTAGTTAGATCATGATGAATATCTCAAGAGTTTGTTGATTGGTGATGGTCTTAGATGGAGTCAAGAGGCTTATAATGAATTTGAATGAATAGTGATGAGGATTGGATGCATTGTGGGTAAAGGATGTGATCTTGTTATTATTGGGTATGGTTAACCTTTTTGAGACCTAGAGAATCTTGGTTTTGGGAAAGGAATTCCCGAAGCCTAATATAAGCGTGTGAATTGGGGTTTAGTCAAGTTTAGGACTTGATAATGAGTCTTAAGAGATGATGCCTTATGATGGCTTATTAATGGCATGTATGTATATATGTTTGTTGATAGGGAATTGTGTTCTGGATGACAATGCAGAGCAATCAGAGCATTTGGATTGCGGCTTTTCTCTTGAGGTAGGAGAGGAGTTTACATTTCAAATTGCATGAGTGAATAATTGTTAATTATGTATATGTATGAACTCATGCTTTGCCTTGCCATGAATGTATTAAATGTTGAATTGATGATGTGATGAATGATGGCTTGACTTTTGTTGAATATCAAGGAATTATAACTGTATATATATATATATATATATATATATATAAGATGATGATACGTGTTGTGTTGTCCCTTTTGTTGGACATGAGTAAAATGATGATATAGACCCAGGGATGGATGAATAATTAAAATAGGGAGTGATAATTATGATGACTATGCATAATGGCATGATTGTTTGTGATGAAAGTTGTTTTAAAACTCTCCATTGTATAGTGGATGAATTGAAATGAAAAATGGTGAAGTATGGCTTGTTGAATCAAGTCATAAATACATGAATTAAGGTATGAGAAATGTTAGTTAGGCCAATTTTAAACTATAAGGATATTAGAATGTGAAAGAGAGTGAAAAACTTGAGTTTTTAGGTGTGTATTGATTTACTCGCTCAAGCGAGTTGGGATCTCGCTCAAGCGAGAGTCCCCTGTATCAGGGGAGTGGCCTCTGGCCTAATCTCGCTCAAGCAAGAAGAGTCTCGCTCAAGCGAGACGCGTGTGTAATAGGGGGATGCTTACTGGACGAATCTCGCTCAAGCGGGTGGGCTGTGCTTGAGCGAGCGAAATGGAAAAGTTGTTTTGGACAGATTCTGCTTAAGCGAGTGGTGAGGCATGTTGGGTCTCGCTCAAGCGAGTGAGCATAAAATTGGATACTGGATGGTTCTCGCTCGAGAGAGTGACCAGATGTGGGAAGTCTCGCTCAAGCGAGCGAGCGTGGAAATGCCACTGGGAGGTTTTCGCTCATGCGAGAGGGCTCGCCCAAGCGAGTTATGTTGATCTCGCTCAAGCAAAGATGAATCTCGCTTGAGCGAGTTGCCCAGTGAGAAATTTTATATTATTTTCTTGTTTTGGCTTATATTTAACCCCTTCCTATTATGAAAAACTGAGAAAATAAGATGGGGATAGACAATGATGGCATGTATGGTGGTATTCTATATCAATTTAGGTATTGGAAATCTTATATGTATATATATGCCAAAGACATATTATGAACACATGGATGTTCACCACCAATAATATGATATGATGGGTACAAATGAAGGGATACATGATGGTGTTATAAGATACATCCTTGAGTGAATGTGAAATAGATGTGGGGATGATTGAATGACATAATAATTATTATAAATTGATGAATTGGAAATAATATCGACGATATGTAATAATGAACGATGTGTTGATCACTTTCTTAAGTAAAGGATGCTTGTTATTATTGATGAGTGTGAATGCCATTGTATTTTATACAAGTGCGATCTTGTATAAGTGGTTTAAAATTGTATTGATGACTTGTTGCGTTGCCACACTAGTGATGAAACAATGGTAATGAATAATGATATGAAAATCCTCTAAATGATTATGTGGTGGTATTGATGAAAGATTAATGAATGCTAATGATGATTTGTGATGTTTGTAGTACCATTGTGGTTGATTGCAAATGTTGACTTGCATGTATAATATATGATATATCGAGATGAAAATGCCACATAAAACTTGAAAAATAATGGCTAAAACCAACAATGATAAAATCCACTAAGGTGTGTATAATGGTGTTGGTGATTATGATGATGATGTTTGATGAGTGGCATTTAAGATGCACAGTGTAAGAAATGCATTTGATTTGCATTGCATTGCATCCATGGCATATCATACGCTGTCTATGTGGAATGTTAGGGGTTCCACTAGGCAGGCCCAGTGGGAGGGCGACCCAGTGCACGGGTGTATTGTTGTTGTTGTTGTTCCCTAGTGGTTCTGGGAATCACAAAGTTGTCCATAGTTTGGTGATGAGGCACCCTATGTGGTGGGCCCAGTGGGCGGACGGCTCTGTGATGAGCAAGTTAACTCGGTGTCCAATGGGACACGACTCTCTCGATGTGTGTTTAGGAGGGGCTCGTAGCACTTGTGGCAAGTAAGGCCATGTTATACATCCGTAAGTCACAGGGTGACTAGTGCTACAGATGGGCGAGAGCGGTTTGGTACTAGTAAAAGTATGTTGTTAAGCATGCATGAATTGAGATATATGTGTACACATTTTTCTACTGCAGTAGGGGCATAGTAGCATACCTATGCTTGACCCACAATTTGGTGTTTATTCCCACAGTCAGATCCACATTTGTTGTCTATCCCATTGTGCATATGCATTAGCCATAAGAGCATTTGCATATAGCATGGAGATATGCCTGATGATGATGATGATCGATGATGATTGAGATTGTGGTATGGTGTTGATGAGATGGGTGATTGAGTACCTAAAAGACCATATAAAATTAATAAATGATATGAATACAACAAAACGATATTGAACATGATGGTGTGTACATTATGGCCCAATGTAATGTAGGGCATAATTATTATGATTGATGATAATGATGATAGCCCATGGTGGCTTTGAGAAAAGACCTGAATGGTCGATATTGATGATGTTGTCCCATTGTGGCGTTGTGGTAGATGTGTATATTCCTGCTTTGCTATGACTTGATTAATAAATATGAGATATGTATAAGTTGTTGAATTTATAATTCATGATGATCATTGGTGTGTTTAGCAAAGCATATATGATGTTGATATACACATAATTTCAATTGTATTCATATCGTCATTTGAAATGTATAACTCACTCTCCCATGTGGTCTACCTTTTAGTATTGATGCAGGAATATCATGGGACGAGAATGTTTATAAAGTAAAATTTTGGGAAGGTAAATAGTAGTAACGGAATGCCTTGGCCGGCAGCGTTTGTAATTTATTGAGTTGTGTATAAAAATAGATATTATGATATTGTTAATTACTGATGTTGATGGATGAACTATGAATATGTATTGGAGGCATTGGATTGATACCCATTTGATGAATATAAAGATATTGATTATGTAATCATTTTGGGAATGCATAGGATGTTGATTTATTAATCCTCTAAGTAGGTACAAGTATTAAAATACATAAATTGAGGATTGAATTGATTATGGTCAATTATGAAATATAAATATTGGAGATATATGTTGCATGACTATATAGATGGATATGTATAAATTTATTTAAGGCATTGTATGTTTGTGATTTATGTGTAAGATTGGATGTGGCCTAATAGGCTTGTGTTGTATATTTGCATGTTTTGCCGAGTCTTTTCTCATATTTTCACATGTGGGACTAGGCGTATGCCCGGTATACACATTCTTCTTCCGCTGTAAAACTCTGTTATTTTGTATACCGTTATGGGCAAACTGTTTAACGATCCAGTTATAGATTATCAAATCTCACCCTTTGGTTTTCTGTGGTTCGAGTCTTGATGTAGTCGCGGTGGTGTTTTGAAATTACTTCGAACGCAAAAAAAAATATTCATATTTTTATTGTTTAATTATTTAGATTACATCGGGATTCGAGTCCAGAAAATCGGGGTGTTACATTTCCCATCTAGAAAAATTTAATAATTAGTAGCATAGAGTACCTTTTGATGTTTCGTTATTAACCAAGTTAGAGTATTACAATTTAAAAAAAAAAGTTGGCATTGGTCCATAACAAAAAATTAAAATCTTTATGTTATGTATTAATTTGGACGGGACATCCTGTTAATCTATGTTTTAATTCTTAATTTAGACCATAAAAATATTTTATTGATGTTGGTAGGTAACAAAAATTAAAATCTTTAAGTTAGGGGTTAATTTGGATGGGACGTCCTGTTAATCTATGTTTTAATTTTTTAATTTAGACCATAAAAACATTTTAGTGATATTGACGTGTAACAAAAATAAAAATCTTTATATTAGGGATTAATTTAGACGGGACGTCCTGTTAATCTATGTTTTAAATTTTTATTAATAAAATATTTTAATAATATTGATGTATAACAAAAAATTAAAATATTTATATTAGGAATCAATTTAGACGAGATGTTTTGTTGATCTAGGTCTTCAAATAATATAATTTTTTATTTTTAAATTAATTTAGATCATTAAGTTTCTCCCTATAAAATAATAAAATCAATAAACTCAAAATTCCTTTTTTTATATATACAATATTTGAAATCAATTTAGACGAGACGTCTTGTTGATTAATGTTTTCCTATATCACAATGTTTTTCACTTATTTTACATTTTTTTAAAAATAATAAAAAGAAAGAATTATGTAATCCTAATTTCCCCTCACGCTTGGGGAATACGTAGGAGCGGGAGCAATTAATCCTGTCGGACCCAAATTTAAAAAATAAATATATCCCACTAATTTATAAAAATAAAATCATAACATTTTAATGATGACCGGATTAATTTGGATAAGACGTCTTATTAATCACAAAAATTATAATTTTAATTATTAAGTCGACAATAAATCCACAAATCTCTCTAAGAGGTTTAGATTATAAATTATTAGGATTATTCAAAAACTTAAACAACTTAGGGTAACCGTTTAAAACAGACAGTGTGGGGTGTTAATACCTTCCCCACATGCAATCAAATCCCCAAACTTAAAATCTCAATGTAGGACCAATACCTTTACATTAGGGTTTTTCCAATATTTTACCTTAAAAACATTCTTGGCGACTCTACGATTTTTGGAAGGAATTCGGGAACTTAATTTCTTTTTACGGTAGGCCTCCCGTTGCGATCCAGGTTGCGACAATGTCACCCCATTGTTTTATTGTCTTGCAATAGGCAAGAGTTATATCTCCATCCTTTTGCACCTCTCTCAAGAAGAAAAGCTTGATGTTGAAATACTTAGGCTTCCCATAAAACACGGGATTATAAGAGATTGAAATTATAGCTTGGTTATCAACTAAAATCATTATGCTCTCATTTTGTTCCAATTTAAGATCACTTAGGATCTTCCTCAGCCACAAAGCTTGATTAATAGTAAATGTTGCTACAATAAACTTAGCTTCAGCAGTGGATTGGGCCAATGTTTCTTGCTTCTTGAAGCTCCATGCAAAAACACCAGATCCAAGAATGAAATAATACCTTGAAGTACTTTTCATATCATCAACAGATCCTCCCTAATCAATATTAATCCAATCAGCCTGAAATCCTTGCTTCTTATGAATTTGACACCGAAATCAGTTGTACCTTTGACATATCTAATCATTCTTTTTGCGGCTTTAAGATGTAATTCACTTGCACAATGCATAAATCGAGACAAAATGCTTACAACATTCAAAATATCAGGCCTTGTTGCTGTGAGATACATTAAACTGTGGTGCCCTTAATCAGATAAATAATATTAATGATAGATTTTTTTCGTGATCAAACAACCATTAGAAGAAGAACACCACAATTAAAATTTTAACAATCACCCCGAATCTATTTAAAGACCTATCTCACATATGATGATATGACAAGCTATGTATTTAAATAATGCCTACTTAGGACAACCAATCACATAATTATTAATTATTTAATTGTGGAATATTTAAGATTAGTTCAAAGGCAAGAGTGAATTTCTAAGAATAGGTTTTGAAAGTACTCATTAGTAAAACTCATTCTTTTTTTTTTCTAAATTTGCATAATATTTTAAGATTTAAACTACATGATTATGTCTCATCATATTCAAGGTATACATCTAGGTGCAACACTACCATGTTATATTTAAAGTACAATCTAAAGTATTCTTAGTATATCTATGCAAAATAAGAGAATGGTAATCGATTACACCAGGTGGATAGTTGGTTACAAGGAAAACAGAATTATCCTAATTGATTAGCTAATCTATTAGGCCTAATCGATTAGCTAATCTGTTAAGTAGACTAGCTAATCAATTACCAACACCCAGAATGACCTTAATCAACTACACTAATCGATTACCACACCTCCATAATGGTCTGAATCGATTAACCAATCTGTTACACCTAATTGATTAGCTAATATGTTACGCAAACCAGTTAATCAACTGCCAACATCCAAAATGATTCTAATCGATTATGTTAATTGATTACTACTCATTCAGAATGGTCCTAATCAATTATCTAATTAATTACCACCCATCCAAAGTAGTCCTAATTAATTACACTAATAGATTACAAGCCATGACTGGACAACGCATCAACATTGAGTCACAACCTAGCAATTTAATGTTTCATCAACTCATGGTTTTCAATCAACATGAACATCAATGCCATCACAATGGCAACCAAATTCATATTGTTCTATATCAATATAGTCAACAAAAGAATTGGCTAGTGTATGTATAAGTATACTCAAAAGAATAAAGGTTTTAGTATTCAAGTACTTAGGCCATTACCATCATATCAATATCCATATCATTGGCATCAAAATACATACATTGTCTAAATTTTAAAAACATTGTCGGCCAAGGCATCTAAGGGTCTCCTCCTTCACATTATACCTTATTCCTTCAAAAAGCATTAACTTCATGATAATGCCCTACAACACAAGAGCTAAAAAGTAGACAACATGGAGAGTGAGCATACTTTCTCAATGATGAACAATTAAACAAAATATGATAATATAGATATGTAAGTGCAACCAAACATATTGTCCTATCAAGGGATTTCAACTCAATAATAAAGTCATGATCCATAATGAATACCACTAATGCACATAAATAATTTCAATAGTCATCTCACATTATGAAATCAATTCACAAATTCTTATTCTTATCACATTCCACACCGCATTCCATATGTATATATATATATAGTCCATGGTAACACTAACAACAATAACATAATTGGTTAATGTCTATAAATTCCAATTTCTTCTCTCCATTATTATCACCGTAGGGCTCAATCCCCTGTAGGTACCTCAAGGTCTAATGTCATGTTCCTATGACTAATGCATATGCTATGCATCAAAATAATGCATATGCAACGGATCCGATTTCAAGAAAATATTTATAACACATGTGTACATAATTTATCATGTGCCCACAAGCACAACATACTTTTACTAGTACCAAACCACCAACACACATTTCGTAACATTTATCACTTTCGCAAAAGTGAATGCGGCAATAAACATTGAATGACACACATGTCAAAGTAATTGCAACCATGCATAGTTACTTAAATGTGTTATGACCCCATCATTAACTTAATATATCAAAGTAATTGCAACCACATATAGTTGCTCAAATAATTATTCCCCTGTAAGGGTCCTTTTCACAAGATCCTGCAAGATCCCAATACATTACAATATGATATACCATACATGCCATGAAATGTAAGAATGTATATGCTAGCCTTAGCTTCACAAGAGTTTCACACCCTCTCACTTAGGGGTACATATTATACTTAACATTATAGTTATTGGCATCAACCAATCATAATACTCTCCAAGGCATACAATTTATCACAAAATTCTCTAAGGCATCAATTTAGATCATCCATAATACAATAGCCAATGAGTCATATCAATATCCGTCCACACATAGAAATCAAGAAAGTATATCAAACAAGTATATTTCAAATGTATACCGTTATCATATCTACCAATTCAAAACTCCAACTATCAATAGGAATCACCCTCATAATAACTTATACATAAGAGATAGTACAACCATTCAAGGCAATATGCACGTATACACCAATATATATATATATATATTTTATCTATAATTATTGCACATGCATTTAGAAAATATACTCATCTCCTATCTCAAGAGAAGTACTCCACAGGGTTAGATGGTTCCGCTTCACTAGAATTGTCAATTCCTACATTAAATAAATGTAGAACCACATCAAACACCAAACTAAAATTATTTTGATGTTAACAATTTTAAGCATCCTATATACAACATCATACTAAGCTTATAAATTTTTTATCTTTGTGATTTTAGAAGCTTTGATCATTTTTTCAATATTTTCTATCACTTTAAAGGTCTAAGACCTTGTCTCCAATTTGTCAAGGGTTCAACAATTATCCATTAAGCTTTACAAAGCTTTTAATAAATATTCCATATCATTATAATCATTTGTAATGTTTTTATCCTAGAAAATAACAAGTTTCTCATCAATATCAATTTAGCTAACTTTGTTTTTCAACCATTAAAATATATATTTCCTTTGATAATGGTTTTAAATGCTAAATCAAATTATTCTAAGTCTTTAGGAACATTTATTATTCACTCAATGCATGCCTCTTACACAACATCACCTAGAACACCAAGTCTTTTCCTCCTAAACAATTATCCAATTCACATCAACATACTAAGTAGGTTCCATAAATGTTGTTTCATCACTAACATTAATTTCCATACTTGTACTAGCTTTTCCATAATTTTCAACACCATGTTTCCTTCACTTAATGGATACTAACTTTCTATTCTTCCAACTATAATTGTTTCCAACCACTAACAAATGTCATAACACTTCCAACAATTCATTTTTAGCCATTAACAGTATGCCTAAGGTAAAGGGTAACATTAGTTCTAAAACCTACCAATAAGTCCATTTTCCTTGCTAACAGCACTAAGTCAATTCAACAACATTAATTTAAGTCCTATAATTACTTCATAGACTTTAGTTTTACATTTTTATTAGGTTTCAGAAATTCCTTTCTCTTAATCAATATTTTTCTACAATCTAATGGCTACAAACACAAACTTCTAAGTCACCAATACACACTAAACACCTTGCCCATCATCCTTAATGGGTTTCCAATGCCTCGAAACACATTATACTAATTTCATTCATGCCACCACCACCAAATGCAACTTCTACCAACTTTAACACTTAGAACACCAATACCTTTCTTTATTCCTTAAATTCTAAACATCAATAATTAATATCACTCATTCCAAAATTCATTTCCACATACAAAAATCATTCTCATGGCAAATAAATTCCAAATTTCTCAAGTTTTGCCAAAAGCCTCAAATTCCAAATTTTAGGGTTTTAACAAAAATCAATAAATATCAATTCCAATCACTTCCTTGCATCATTTTAAGCATTCTCAAAACATTAATATCACATTCCAATCATTAACAACAACAACAAATCACAATGGTCATCTAGCCAAGGGTTCATAGTTTCACATGTTTATATCATCATAATAACACCTAAACCACTCTTACTATGCTCTAACAACCTCCAAATATCAAATAAAAGCTATTAAAGATAATATGTCATACCTCAAGCTTTAAGCTCTTGCCAAAAACAAAAATGACGAGAGAAGAAAGAGAAACAACCAAAACCTTAATCCAAAATGCCAATAATGCCTTCAAGTGTTTGGTAAAAAATTTTAAGTGAACATGGCTATAGTGAATGGTCACATGGTTATTGAGTAAGAGAGAATGGAAAAGATGAAGAAAAATAAGAATAGAGAGGAAGGAGATGAAGTGCACAAAAATTTGGAGAAGAGAGTAGAGAGAAAAATGTAAATTTGGTCCTTGTCTAATGGGTAATATGCATTCTTTTCCTTTTTGTCTCTTTGTCCAACAATCCCTTCATCCATTGGTCAAAAGGAAGTATAGAAAAAGAGGGAAAAATGCACTGAAATTTGAGGGGGAAGAAAATGGAATTTACATTTTCTTTTAATTTATTTTCCTTCGTATTTTTGTCGTTTATTAATACACGTTGTGTCCGAATAAATATCTCCTTAACGCAAAAAATATTTTAAACATATCACCATAACCATAATAAATTTCTCATTATTCTAGACCCATCAAATGCCCAAAATAATTCTAATGGATCCAACACATTCCGTTAAATTATCCGGTTTCAATAAATTTTATTTCACTAATAAATCATAATTAATATTTAATTAATTTTCCATGCGTTTGGGATGTCAAATTGTTAATCATTATTATATTTATATTTTACTTTCTCTAAGATTTGGGATGCTACAATCCACCCCTCCTATAGTAAATATCTGCGGGTACCGCTTGCTCATGTAATCCTCACGTTCCCATGTAATAGTACTCTCATTCCCATATCTCTATGCCATTTACACAAGTAGAACTAACTTGTTATGCAATATCTTGATAAAATTTCCAACAATCTTAGGCGAGATAGGAGGGATAGTCAGATTATCCCTGACTTCTATCTTATCAACACTGAGCACATGCAAAGGATCATGTATATATCTTCTCAACTAAGAAACATGGAACATGTTATGAAGATTTTCCAAATGAGGGAGTAAAGCTATGCAGTATGCAACTTCACCAATCCGCTCAAGGATCTCATAGGGACCAATGATTTTAGGACCCAACTTCCAGCTTTTTAGAGCTCTACCAACACCTTTATCATGAGAAACCCGTAGGAACACATGATCGCCAACTTGAAACTCAAGTGGCTTCCTCCTCTTATCATAATAACTCTTATGTTCGTCTTGAGAAATCTTTATTTTCTCCTGAATCATCTTGATTTGTTCAGTGGTCTCCTCAATAATTTTAGGCCCTAAGGCCAAGTTCTCACCAACTTCAAGCCAACATAAAGGATCCTACACTTTCTTCTATACAATGCCTCATATGGTGCCATACCAATGCTAGAATGGAAGTTGTTATTATAAGTGAATTCGATCAGAGGCAAATACTTCTCCTATGAACCACCATGCTCCAAAACACATGTGTGCAATAAGTCCTCAAGACTCTAAATAGTCCTTTTAGATTGTCCATCTGTCTGAGGGTGATACGCCAAACTCAACTTCAATTTAAAGTCCATTGCTTCATGCAAGCTTTCCTAAAATTGGGAGGTAAAATATGGTTCTCTATCTGAAACAATGCTAGATGGCACTTCATGGAGTCTCACTATCTCCTTGATATACAACTGCGCTAGATTCTACAAGGAACTCTTCATGCTAATAGGTAGAAAATACGCACTCTTTGTCAAACAATCCATAATCACCCAGATTCCATCACAGTCAGATCTCATCTTAGGCAAACCAAACATAAAGTCCATAGCAAAAGAATCCTACTTCCTAACTAGAATATAAAGAGGTCTTAAGGTACCAGAAGGTCTCTGATGTTCTACTTTCGCCTTCTAACATACAAGGCATGAAGCCATATAGTTAGCAATATCTCGCTTCAATCTGAACCACTAGAAGTTCTTTTTCATATCTTGGTATATTTGGGTCACACTAGGATGAATACTAAAGATGCTTTTGTGAGCCTCTTCAAGCATAGTTCTTCTCAAATCACCAAAGGAAGGTACATATACACAGCCTTTCACACGCTATATACCATCAACACCCTCAACAAGAAATAAATTCTTTCCACCTTCTTGAGATTTCCGCATCTTATCTAGATAATCATCATCTACTTGATTCCTCTTCACAAGATCCAAAAATTCATTGCATATCTTTAAAGAAGTAAAACACACATTCTTTGAGGATTGAATTTCTGTCTCAACATTAAAATTGCGAAACTCTTCAATCAATTCAAGCTCTTTGACCATCATGGCCGACACATGTAAGGATTTCCTGCTAAAAGCATCCATAACCACATTAGCCTTTCCCGGATAATATTTTAACTCAAAATCATAGTCTTTTAAGAACTTCATCCATCTCCTTTAACGTATATTTAATTCTTTTTATTCAAAGAGGTATTTCAAGCTTTTATGATCACTAAAGACCACAAACCTCGAGCCATAGAGATAATCACTAAATCTTTAAGGCAAACACAATCGCCGCCAACTCTAAGTCATGAGTGGGATAATTAACTTCATGAGGTCTTAACTGACGTGAAGCATAAGCAATGATACATTCCCTTTGCATTAAAACACATCCAAGAGCATGCTTGGAAGCATCATAATACACCACAAAGTCTTCCTGTAAATCAGGCAATGCCAATATAGGTGCAGAAGTGAGTCTCATCTTTAATTCTTCAAAACTTTTCTCACATTCAACACTCATAACAAATGGTTGATACTTTCCAGTCAATTTTGTCAAAGGCCTAGCAAGACGAGAAAATCCTTTAATGAATCTTTGGTAGTAACCGGTAAGACCAAGAAAAATCATGATCTCTATAATAATTATAGGTTTGGACCACGCCATAATTGCTTCAATCTTAAAAGGATCAATAGAAACGCCTTCTTCAGATATCACATGCCCAAGAAATTAGACATTTTCCAAGCAAAATTCACATTTAGAGAGCTTGACATATAACTGTTTCTCCTTAAGTATGTTCAAGACCAATCTCAAATGGTTTTCATGTTCCTCGTGGCACTTGGAATACACCAAGATGTCATCAATGAACACTACCACGAATCGGTCAAGACAATCATGAAAATTATGGTTTATGTAGTCTATGAATACAACTGGAGCATTAGTCACTCCAAATGGAATCACAACATATTTATAATGGCCATACGGCAACCTAAAAGCAGTTTTAAGGATGTCTTCAGTCTTCACCTTGATTTGGTGATAACTGGAACGCAAATCAATCTTGGAGAACACCACGACATCTCTCAATTAATCTAACAAATCATCGATGCGGGGTAAAGGATATTTATTCTTGATCAACATCTTATTCAACTGGCGGTAATCAATACGCAACCGTATAGTCCCATCCTTCTTCTTCACCAATAACAGAGGAGCTCCCAAGGGTGATACTCTGGGTCTAATAAATTCTTTTTCAAGTAACTTCTTAACTTGCTTTTTTAATTCAGCTAATCCCATAGGAGACATTTTATAAGGAGCCATAGAAATAGGTTCCGCACCGAGATCAAATAGCAAACTCAAGCTCTTGTGGAGGTGCAAATCAGGAACCTCCTCAGGGAATACATCTAAGAATTTAGACACTACTGACATGATAAAGGGATCAGAACCATTAGTCCCATCGATAATAGATAATAACATGCAAAGTCAGGATATACCTTGCACATCAAATTTGCCAATGCTTGGAGAAGGAAATATGATAGCTCTTTATTGACAATCAACCATGATTTATTGGCGGAAAGCCAATCCATACCAAGAACAATCTCCAAGTCCTTCATGGGTAAGCAAATAAGAGAAATGACAAATTTCCTCCCTTCTAAGAGCATATTAACATTGTCACAATAAGTAACCGATCTAAGACAAGCACCGGTTGGAGTAGAGACCATAAGAGCATTTTTCATTATGTTCACCAGCAACTTCAATTGCCATACACAATCCTCGTATATGAAAGAATGGGTAGCACCCGAATCATAAATAACATGAACAAAAATATCAAGTATCTTATACTTACTTTCAATCAAGTTACCTACTTATGTTGCTTCTTTACTAGTCACAGTAAATACTCTTCCAGGAGTTTGTTGGTGATTCCTACCATTTCCATTACCATTGTAAGCACCATTGTCGTTGCCACGGCCATTGCCATGTCTTCAATTATTATTTCCACCATGACCACCAGCTCGACCACTATTGTGTTCATTACTGTATCCCCGACCCCCATTGTGGTCTCCATGATTCATATGAGTGGAAGTATTAACATGAGTAGGAGTGTTGGCTTGCACATTAGCCCTCTTAGCAAGTAAAGGACATGCAGGACGAATATATCCCTCTTAATCACAGTTGAAGCAAACAACATCATCTTGGTGAATAGATTCTCTAGCATAATGATTTCCAACATATTTGATAAATCTCGGTCCATTGGCATTTGCATTGCCCCGACTATGACACCCTTAATCTGATAAATGATATTCATCATATTATTATTTAGATATTACAATTAGGATAACTTTTTTACAATTTAAATAACTATTGCAAGAAGAACACAACAAATAAAAACTTTAACAATTAACCTCAGACCTTTTTAAAGACCTATCTCATATATGACGATATGAGAAGGTATTGTAATTTAAATAAACGCTTGCTTAGGACAATCAATTACATAATCACTAATCAAGTGTTTGCGGAATGTTTGAGTTAATCCAAAAGCAAGAGTGGTTATGAGAGGAGATCCAAGAAAACACAAGGTGATTGGTAAAGTTTAGTAAAAACATGTATATTCGATTATACAAACATGCAATGAAGCAAAGAAGTGCGAATCGTAACCCAAAATGACATAAAAATGTGTAAAACCAACATTTGAAGATGCCATGGGCCATGGAATCATTTCACTAGCCGTGGATCCATTCCACGGGCCATATAATGCACTGCCATTTTGCCAGTTTAGCATCTTTTAAGTTAGAGCATTTCCACTGGCCGTGAAATACACTACCTCCATGCCCAATTTTATGAATTTTCAAGGTCAAAGTGATCCACTGGCTATGGAAATTTTCCATTGGCCATGGATCATACCCTAATCCTCCATTCTCCAATTTTCAAAGAACCATGCCTTGGGGACCTTAGATCATACAATGCCTAGACTTTTTGGAACTCATTTTCATCAAGAATCACTTATATTAGGGTACAAAACATGCGATAAACATTACAAACTCATCAAGACCTTTTTACAACAAATCCATTCATCAAATCAATCATTAAACCATGGCTAAATCATACATCAACATTGAATCACAATGTAACAAGTTTGATATTTCATCAATCCATGGATTATCCATCAACATAAACATCATTGCCATCATAATGGCTATCAAATTCATATTGTACAATATCGACAAGACTATTTACCATTCATGATCCAACTACCTAAAATCATTGACTAGGTTCCAATTTAATGTCATGCATCATCATATATTACTTTATGATACAAAATGATCACAAGTTCATTTCAAATGATCCTAATGTATCAACCAACATTTTAAAATATCAAATCATCATCACACTCATAACGCATTAAACAATAGTATAGCTATACAAAACAAATTCCATATACAATGAATTCAAAAGAGATATGCCATGGTGGATTAATTCAAAAGCATGCCGGCCAAGGCATCTAGACATCTCCTTCTTTACACTATACCTTATCTATTCGTAAAGCATCACTCCATGATCATGCCCTACAACTTAAGAGCTAATAAATAGACAACATGGAGAGTGAATATACTTTCTTAATGATGAACAATCAAACAAAATATGATAATATAAATATATGAGTACAACCAATCATATTCTCTTATCAAGGAGTTTTAATCCAATAATAATGTGACATTTCTTAACAATTTCCCTAGAGCACACACACATATATATATATAGACAAAATTTAACAACAATAATACTACAAAATAGAATTATGTCACTAAATCATAACATTGTCACACTTATTGTCACAATCCATAAGCAACATCAAGAGACAACAGTAACAACAATAACATAATTAGTTAGTGTCTAATAAATAGAATTTCATCTCTCAATTTACACTCTCAATAAATTACCATTTTTTTTCTTCGCTATCTCAAATTTAAATGCCATGTTCCTATGGCTAATGCATATGCAATGGATTCGATTTGAAGCAAATATTTATAAGATATATGTACATAATTTATCAAGTAATCGCATTCATGCATAGTCGCTTAAATATTTATCCCTTACAAGGGTCTCTTTCACAAGATACCACAAGATCTCAATTATTTCAAAATATCAGGTAATCGCAGCCATGCATAGTCACTTAAGTAGTTATTACCCTACAAGGGTCCTTTTCACAAGATCCCGCAAGATCTTAATACATTATAATATGATATGTCATGCATGCCATGAAAAGCAAGAATGCATATGCAATTCTTAACTTCACATAACTCTCACACTCTTTTTCTTATGTGGACATATTCATATTTAATATCAAAGTCAGTGGCATGCAACTAGTCACAATATTTTCCAAGGCATACAATTTACATCATCCATAATTCAATTGTCAAGGATTTATACCAACAATAATCCACACATGGAAATCAAGAAGGCATATCATACAATACATTCCAAATGTATATTAGCATCAAATATACCAATTGAACATCCAATCCATCAACAAGATTCAATCCCATTTAATTTCACACATAAGAGGTAGTATGTCCATTTAAGGCAAACATGCAAGTATTCACCAATATATATATATATATATATATATATATATTATCGTCAAACATTGTATATGTATTTAGAAAATATACTCATATTCTTCGTCAGGAGAAGTAATCTGAGTGATTAGATGGTACCGTCTCATCGTTCAGAATTGATCCTACACTAACATATACAAATTTCAATCAATTTACCTATCAAGGTATTATTTTCAATTCTAGATATATATAATATCATATTTATAATTCTCAACATGTCTTAAACATGTTATAAACACAAATTTCTCATTTTGTTAGGTTTCGTGAATTCCTTCCCATTAATCCATATTTTCTATAATTAAATGGCTACAACACAACACCCAAGTCACTAACACACACCAAACTTCTTACCCGTCATCCTTAATAGGTTTTAATGTCTTAAACACATTATACCAATTCAATTCATACTATCACCACTAAAATACACCTTCCATCAATTCCAACACTTAGAACACTAACACCTTTCTTTGGCCTCTTAAATTCCAACATCAACATCCATTATTACTTATTCATAAAAGAATTTCTACACACAAAAACATTTCCATGGCAATTAGATTTCAAATTTCTCAATTTTTGCCAAAAGCCCCAATTCCACAAATCTTAAGGTTTTCACTTAAATTATAAACATCAATTCTAATCACTTTCATGCACTATTTCAAGCATCCTCAAGCTAATAATATTATATTCAAATCAACAACAACAACAACAAATCCCAATGGTCATCTAGCCTAAGGTTTATGGTTCCACATGCATTTCATCATAATTACACCTAAACCACACTTACTAAGCTCCAACAACCTCAAAATACCAAATAAAAACTATTAAAAATAATGGGTCTTACCGCAAACACCAAGCCCTTAACCAAAACAAAATTGAGGGATGGAGAAGAGAAGATGAGCCAAGACTAACTCCAATGTCCTATTTGTGCTTCATAAATCAAAGCTTAGAAGTTAATTTTGTGAAGGAATAGTTATGGAAGAGGTATGGATGGTTGAAGCAAAGAGAAGGAAATGAGGGAAAAATGAAATGGAGAATGAGGGGAGGAGAAGACACCATCAAAATTAAGAAAGAGAGAGGGGGAAATTAAAGTAAAATTAGGTATTACCCAATACCCTTTGGTCCATAAAACCCCTTTAACCATTGGACAAAAGTGAGTAAAGAGAGAGGAAAAGATGCACACAATAATGTGAGGAGGAGAAATGAGATTTTGCATTTTTCTTTTATTTAATTCCGCTTGTATTTTTGTCGTTTATTAACATACATTGTGTATGAATAAATATCTTCTCAACACCAAAAATCATTTTGATCATACGACCATAACCACAATATTTATCTTATTATCCTAGATCCATCAAATGCCCAAAATTATTTAATGGGTCCCACGCCTTCTGTTAAATTGTCTGGTTTCAGTAAATTTTAATTTACTGATAAATCCTAATTAATACATAATTAATTTTTCCTATGCATTTTGGACATCAAATAATTAATTATCATTATCTAATAATTTATTTTCTAGATTTTGGGATGTTACACCGACCAAAAATGTTACCATGACCTCGGGCATTAGAGTGAGCACCTTTTTGGAAACATCCCTTCTTGAAATTGCCATGTTTCTTGAACCTAGAAGACTGACCCTTCAGCTTAGGGTGAAATTTAAAGTGATGAGATAAAGTAGGTTCCTCATAAATGCATCACTTATTCACAAGTACCGTGAAGCTTTGGATCTCTTGATGAAAAATGGCCCTTTGAATATCAAGGTGTAGACCATTCTCAAATTTTACACATTTAGAGGCTTCAGTTCCCTCTTGCTAGTAGGGAGGGTAAAACTCACACAACTCTTCAAACTCTGAAGCATATTCTTCCACAGACGTGTTGCCTTGCTTAAGTTCCATAAACTCAAGCTCCTGCCTGCTCTTATAGCTTTCTGGAACATATTTCCTTATAAGCTCAAACTTGAAATTCTCCTAACTTAAGGGAGTAGCATCAGTAATCATCCTACTCTTGGTGAATCTCCATTAAGTTTCAACTTCATCTCTCAACATGAAAACAACATACTTTACTTTTTGGAGCTCGGTGCACTCAGAACTATCAAATATCCTCTCTACATCACAGACCCCAACATAGGCTTGTTCAGGCCTATATCCCCTATGAAATTTAGAGGGTTTCCACTTCAAGAATTTGTCAAGGCCATGAGTACCTTAAATTACAAGAGGAATTTGTCTTTCAGCATCCCGCCTCTCTCAGTTTTACAACTCAAGGAGGTTAGCAAAATGGTTTAAAGCTTGAGCTATAGCATCGTCACTATCATGGCTACGATGTGTCATTTCAGAATCTATAACCACGACAGCAAGGTTAACTATCCTTAGTACGCTAGCTTATAGACATGCCTACAACCTTCTACTATAGCAATTTATCTCACAAATAAACCTTGGTTTCCTACCATAGGATTTAACATCAATCAATATGTAACAATACCAATCAGAGGTATATCACCATATTCTAATATCATGCACACATATATAAGCATAATAATTTATCATTGAGAGAGAATAGGGTGATGAGAGCTTGACCGGACTTATCAAAATCAAATATCAATCACAATTAATCCACCATAACTTTAAACAATAATAGCAATGATTTAATAAAAATATGTTATGCTCTGATACCACCTAATGTGGTGCCCTTAATCTGATAACTAATATTAATGATATTAATATTTAGATAATAAAAATTAGGATAATTTTTTCATGATCAAACAACCATTGGAATAAGAACACCACAATTAAAAATTTTAATAATCACATCGGATCTATTTAAAGACTTATCTTATATATGACAATATGAGAAGGTATGTAATTTAAATAATGCCTACTTAGGACAATCAATCATTTAATTATAGAATATTTAAGATTAGTCCAAAGGCAAGAGTGGATTTCTAAGAATAGGCTTCGAAAGTACTCATTAATAACAATCACTTTTTTTTCTAAATTTGCAAAACATTTCTAAGATTTAAATTACATGATTATGTCTTATCATATTCAAGGTATGCATCTAGGTACAACATTACCATGTTATATTTAAAGTATAATCCAAAGTTATCTTAGTATATCTATGCAAAACAAAAGCATGGTAATCGATTACACCATACAGATAATTGGTTACAAGGAAAACAGAATTGTCCTAATTGATTAGCTAATCTGATATGCCTAATCGATTAGCTAATGTATTACGCCTAATCAATTAGCTAATTTGCTAGGCTTAATCAATTAGCTAATCTATTATGTAGACCAACTAATTAATTACCAACATCCAGAATGACCCTAATTGATTACTATATCTCCAGAATAGTCCAAATCGATTAGCTAAC
Organism: Clitoria ternatea; assembly: GCA_037962975.1. NCBI lineage: Eukaryota > Viridiplantae > Streptophyta > Magnoliopsida > Fabales > Fabaceae > Clitoria > Clitoria ternatea. Next base: position 57,525,969 of record CM075671.1, read on the forward strand.
TATTACGCCTAATCGATTAGCTAATTTGTTACACAGACTAGCTAATCAATTGCCAAAGTATAGAATGATTCTAATCGATTATGCTAATTGATTACCACTCCTCCAAAATGGTCCTGTTAGTCAAGTGGCCCCAATACTCAAGTGAGGGGTGAATTGAGTTTTTAAAACTTTTACTTAGAAAGCCTTTAAACTAGATTTCTTTTTCACAAAAGATAATTATATGCAAGAAATAACAAGTATGGTGCAAGAAATAAGATAGAAAAGATGTGTAGAATTCACTTTGGCAATATATCAAACACTTGGTGTGCAAAAACTTAACTTAGCTAAATCAATCAATTTTAAGTAATGCAATCACAACCAAATCAATAACCCAGCCAGATGCAAAATGTAAATGCAAGAGAGTAAGGAAGAAAAGCTTGCAAACCGATATAACGAGTTCCGCTACCTCGGTGTACGTCTCGCCTTCAAGTAACCCACTTGAAGGATTTACACTGTTGAAGTTTAGAGATACAAGCTATGAGCAATTGCAGCTTCGTAGTGTCCCACACTCAAGAACTTAATCCTCACTAGCACAAGGGAACCCCACCCAATCTCTCAAACTCCCAATACCCAAAGGTTGAACCCCAACCTTTGTGACCACTCAAAACTAGAGTGAAACTTTGTGTTTGGTGTTTGTGTTTACAAGCAAATAACTCTCTCAATAGAGTAGATATACAATTGAAAGGCACTCATTCTAACTCTCAACAAGAGAGGATATGCAAATTTAGAACCTAAGTTTCAGAATAATGAAACTATACACAAAAACAAACTCACAAGGCACAAGTACAAGCTATGAATGATTTTCCCTTGATTGCTTTGAGTAGCTTGAATGAATGGTGCATTTATAGGCCTTGGAGAGTTTATAGCCGTTGCACAACATGGGTACACGATTGGAAAATGGAGAAATGAGCTGAATTTACACTTTAAAAAAATTTCCCCACATTCTGGCACTTAGGTAATCGATTACGTCTCGATCTATAATCGATTATACTTCAATGTATTCTATTAATTTAAGTGTCCAGTAGCTGTGTAATCGATTATGTCTTTCCATGTAATCGATTGGTGGTCAGATAGAGTCAATGTAATCGATTAGCATACGCCTGTAATCGATTATGCATTATACCTTATGCATTTAATTTCTATACACAACAGTGTAATCAATTGTGTTTTATGTTATAATCGATTATGAGTGAAATAGAACCAATGTAATCGATTGTCCTAGCCTTGTAATCAATTAGGCAAAATACCTGATACATTATACCATTTGTTGTAACATTGTAATCGATTATCCTCCTTGCTGTAATCGATTATGTGCATTCCAAAATCAAGGTAATTGATTATCCCAATGCTATAATCGATTAGGACATATACCTGATACATTTTATTTCTGTTTTGCAGCTCTGTAATCGATTAGCTTTATCATGTAATCGATTATCTTATGCATAAAGCTTAAGTCTGGTCTTTGATTTATTGTAAACTCTTTGTACTTCTTCATTTTAAACTTCCCGGAAGTTTATGCACATGTCTTTGGCATTTTGAGCCTTCATGAACTTCATTTGTCATTTAATGATTCTTCAATTTGTTTACTTTGTCATTATCAAAATCCTGAAACAATTTTCAACTACATTCTCCCTCTTTTTGATGATGACAAACAATGTTCATCTCATGAGGGTGTTAGTCTAGATAAAATTTCTCCCCCTTTCTTAAGGAGTTCATGCATAATATTAAGAATCATGAAAGTGCTCAATTTGTATATTTTTAACAATGAAAGTTCTTTAGAGCTTTTATTAACTACTTGTAGATTTGATTTGATGAATTTTTAATATTGATGAACTTTTAATATTTCTCCCCCTTTGTAATCATCAAAAATAAATAATGTGAGTAAAGGAAAGAGATAAAGGAAAGAAACTTTATTCATTACTGAAGCAAATTACAGAAGCAAAAGCATAAATTTAAAATTAGATAAAAACATGAAAGCAATTTAATTATCAGGATTAAAGAAATGAAGATTAGTGAGCTTGTGGGAGAGGTCCTCGTATTTTTGCTCAATTATATCAAAATGTTGTTGCTCAGTGGTTTGAAATTCTTGAAGAGAGTTTTCAAGTTTTTCAAAGCGTCAATCAAGATAAGCATAGAGAGCTATGAAAGGATCAGCAGAAGCAGAGGATTCTCTTTGGGTAGTAGGAGCAGCAGCAGTAGGTTGATCTTCTTCAAATGGGACATTGCTATGAATACCATCACTTTTAAAGTGCCATAAACCATCAACCATAATCATCCCTATTTTGGTGAGATGATGAGGATTAATACAAACTTTGGAAGGTATCTTTTCTTAAAGTTCTCTACTAAGATCTACACCATAGGCTTTGAAAATTTTTATTAAAAGAATGGCATAGGGTAGCTGTTGTTGATCCTTGGCTTTAAGCATATGGAGCTTTAGAAGCTAAATCTAGTTGATTTCCTTGTGGTTTTGCATTGCCCATATTAGCACCACATCTTTTTCCTCAACAAGAGCATAGTTGCCTCCACAAGGAACCAAAAGCTTGACTAAAAGAAAGTGAAGAAGACGGTTTCTTAGAGTAAGATGACCTACCAACTTATGATTGTTGCAGGGGCTCGGCTTTCCATAAAGATTATCATGCAATGATGTTGTTGAAATCCCATTCATCCTCAAGGTAGCCACCAGAAAAATCAGCATTGGAGAGAGGGAGGAAACTTATCTCAGAAGGTTGCTCGTTTGTGATTTTGAGAGTCACATTCTTGACTCTTGCTTCAAGCATACCATCAATAAGTTTCAGACTGCAAAAGAAAACTCGAATAAGCTTCGGGTAATAAAATTCTTCTTTGAGAGAGAGGAAGGGGATGAGATTATAATGGTTAAGATATTGAAGAAAAATGAAACTGGGGTTATCAAAGAGTTCAACATTGATGAAGTGAGGAGCAATGATATCTTTCTCAGAAAATTTCTTGATGAAATTTTGGAGTTCTCTAGGAGAGGAGAAAAACCTTAAGAAATCAAGAGGGTTGTGGGTTTGGACAGTGGAAGATCTTGCCCTTTTAACATTCCTTGAGGAAGACATGGTGAAGAAGAGAAGAAGATGAAGAGGATTTAGGGTTTGAGAGGGGTAGAGAAATATAGAAGAGAGAAGGATTATGGTGTGGGGTGAGAAGGGTGAGGGAGAAGGTATTTATAGGGTTTAGAGGTGAGATTTCGGGTTTAGGAGAGGTTTAGGATTGGTTGGGACAAGTTCCACACGGATTGAGCATTGAAATCTATAATCTTGGTGACTCCGTAATCGATTACAGATCGAGCGTAATCGATTACGCCTCTAAAGAATTTGAAACGTCAGACCCAATAATCTATTAGACCAAGAGTGTAATCGATTAGAGTTTTCACAGAATGCCCATAATCGATTATATAGAGATATGTAATCGATTATGTACAACACAAAAAGCTTTTAATCGATTATATTATGTATGTAATCGATTATAGTATGCCCAGAAATGCACAAACACATGTTTTCCTAAGAAGCATACAATTCTTGTATTTATATGTTGATATAGGTTTTGATAGTGACACAACAAATGAAGAAATATTAAGGATGTTGTCAAGCTATCAATTTTGATGAACAACAAAAAGACTTGAGTCATAGCATTCACAAAGAACTAAATCAAGTGAAAAATGATCAACAAAAGTGCAAAGAATCAAAGGAAACAAAACGTATGCAATTAAGTATCAAAAAGGGTCCAAAATGCAATAAAACACAAAGAAACAGCACTAGGAATCGATTCACTTGATCAAAGAATCGATTCATGCCTCTTCAAAGCTAAAGGAATCGATTCACCACAAAAAAAAATCGATTCATGGCCCTTGCAAGCACAAAGGAATCGATTCACAAGACAAGGAATCGATTCATGCCCTATGAAATAACGTGGGAATTGATTCATTGCTAGAAGAATCGATTCATGCTCTATGAAATCACAAAGAATCGATTCATCATATAAAAGAATCGATTCATATTGGAAAAAAACCTGGGAATCGATTCATACTGACAGGGAATCGATTCATGCACTATCAGAAGTCCAAAATGCTCGCTGTGAATCCATTCAAATTTAAGATGAATCAATTCATCTAGTACAATCAGTTCTAAACATTTAAAATTGAAGTGTGAACAGCCTGGAGTCGCACCATGGAGACACACGCCCATGATTCATGCTCCACTCCATACTGTACTACATCGAAGGAGTAAAATAAATTGGCGAAACCATGTTGCACTATCCTCGAATGAATTTTTTAAATTAAAAAGAAGCTATGCCTTACGCCTATAAATAGCAAAGGAAATTGAAGGCAAAAACTGTCCCAAGTATCAGAGAAGCAGTTCCTCTGAATTTCTTTCCTCCTCTCTCACGTTGCTTCACTTTCTCTTCTTCTTTTAATTACTCTCTGCTTCATTTTATTTGTAAATTATTTTGAGAGTAAAATTTTATGAGCAAAATTATTTTAAGTGTTAAACTTGCATATTATTTCTTGAGAGAGAAAATTATTTTTGAAAGTGCTAAAATTTACATATTCTCTCTTTGAGAGTTATCATTTGGTGAAAGCTTTAATTTGTATATCCACTTTATTGGAGAGTTACTCTTTTATTCTAAATACCAAAATTTCTAGAGTTGTGGGTTAGGTTTCAACCTTGTAAAATTGTGAGATTGAGAGATTGGGTAGGGTGCCCTTGTACTTGTGAGAATTGGGTTCTTGAGTGTGGGACACTAGGAAGCCACGATTACTCAAAGTTGTATCTCTAATCTTCAATAGTGGAAATCCTCTAAGTGGGTTGCTTAGAGGCGAGACGTACACTGGTGTGGTGGAACTCGTATATATCGGTTTGTAAATCTCTCTTCCCTACACTCATTTAAATTTATGCACTTAAGATTGCTTGCCAAATATTTGTGTTTATAAATTGATTAGTTAAGTAAATTTATTAATTCACTTGTTTAAATTAAAGTGCATATTCTATTAGGTTGATTAAATTTGTAAATCACTTAGATTAAATTTATTGAAGTTGTTTAAGTAATATTCTTGAATTATTCTTTAAATCTTTCTAAATACCAAAAATAGTGTTGTGATTAATTTGAATATCACTTTATCTCTTAAGTGAATTTATTGTCATATACTTAGTACTTGTTAACTTGCTTTGTGTATAAATTGTTATCATTTATAATTAAATTTATTATTTTCATTAAGCATAATTATTAAAGAATCAATTTCAAAAGCATTCCAAGTAAAATTTTTAATCAATTCACCCCCCTCTTGAGTAATTGAGGCCACTTAAGTGGTATCAGAGCTTGACTCTTGGTAGATTAAGCTTAACAGCTTCAAGAGAACAAATGGCCTCAAATTCTCTAAACCTTCTTCCTGAGGTTGGTGCCATAAATAGACCTCCCGCTTTCAATGGTGAGGGTTACGCTTTTTGGAAAGAAAGAATGAAATTTTTTTGTTCAATCAATTGATTTGAAAGTATGGAATGCGATTGAAAATGGTCCTTTTATACCTATGCATATAGTTGATAATAAACAAATAGAAAAACCTATGGATGATTGGACTAGTGAAGAAGAGAATAAAGTGCAATATAGTTACAAAGTAAAAAATCTTATCACTTTAGCCTTAGGTCTCGATGAATTTTTTTAGAGTAGTTACATGTAAATCTACTAAGGATATGTGGGATACCCTTCAAATAACTCATGAAGGAACTAGTAATGTTAAGGATTCTAAGATTAGTACTTTAACTAGTCAATATGAAAGTTTTAGAATGAGTTCAAATGAATCTATTTTAGAACTTCAAAAGAGATTTACCTTGATTATTAATCACCTTATTACACTTGGTAAATCTTACACTAACAAGGAACTTATCTACAAAGTTCTAAAAAGTCTTACTAGGGAATGGCAACCTCTTGTTACGGCCATCAAGCAATCTCCCAATATAAATGATATGTCTCTTGCCACTTTGTTTGGTAAACTACAAGAACAAGAACAAGAATTGAAAGATTTGAAATATGCAGAGGAAGAAGAAAAAGCCTCAAAGAAGAAAGGGATAGCTCTTAAGGCCACCTTAATGGATGAAGATGAATCCGACAGTGATCTTGATGAGGACGAAGAGCTAGGACTATTCGTGAAGCATTTTGGGAAACTCATGAGGAACAAACGCTTCTAAAAGAGCTTCACACATAAAGGTAAGAAACCTATCTCTAAAGAAAATAATTCCTCACCTACTTGTTTTGAATGTGGAAAAGAAGGGCACTTTAAAGCGGATTGCCCAAACCTAAAGAAGAAAAAAAAGAAAGGAAAGGAAGAAGAAGAGCATATATCGCATGGGATGAAAATAAGATAAGTAGCTCGGATGAATCAGAAAATGAAGAAGCAAACCTTTGCCTCATGGCCAACCATCAAGATGAAGATGATGAGGTAAATTTTCATGCCTTAGATAAGGAAGAACTACTTGATGCTCTTGAAGAATCGTATGATAAATTTATAAAAGTTTCTAATAAGCATAAGTTATCAAGAAAAACCATTGATACTCTAGAAATGCATCTTGTAGAACTTGGTAAAGAAAATGAATCTTTGAAAAATGAATTAGTAAATGTTCAAGCATGCTCTAAGACTAAACCTTATGAATTTGCTAAGAAATATGACATGCTAGAAACTAAGGTTTTAGACTTGAGTAGAACTCTAGAAAAATTTACAAATGGTAGAGATAACTTAAATGTTTTACTTGGAAAACAACGTTGCATGTTTGATAAAACTGGATTAGGTTTTAATGCCTATAAGAAACAAAAGAGTTATAAAAATTTCTTTATACCACCTAGTAAAACTACATCACCTTTCATGAAATGTAATCATTGTGGTTTTAAAGGACATAGTGCATCTAATTGTAATGTTAGAAAATTAGGGCCAAAGGTTGTGAGAAAAGTATGGGTTCCTAAAGGAACATTACCTTAAACTAACCTATAAGGACCCAACATAAAATAGGTACCAAGTTCTCTAACTTGACATCTTTTGTAGGTATGCTTTAAAGAGAATAGCACCCATTGGTATTTGGATAGTGGGTGTTCAAAACATATGAAGGGAGATGAAAGTAAGTTCATTTCATTTACTCCACGAAATAAAGGATTCATTACATATGGAGACAACACGAAGGGAAGAATACTAGGAATCAGAAATGTTGGTAAAAATTCTTCCACTTCTATAAATGATGTATTATATGTTGAGGGACTTAAACATAACTTGCTCAGCATTAGTCAATTATGTGATAAGGGCTATAAAATTATTTTTGAATCAAATTGCTGCATAATTGAAAATAAGCTAAATAAGGAAATAAAATTCATTGGTCAAAGAGTTGACAGTAATTATATGACTAATCTTGATTGTCTTGCTTCAAATGATGTGCAATGCTTCATAACTAAAGAGGATGAATCATGGCTATGGCATAGAAGAATTGCTCACATTCATGTAGACCATTTAAACAAACTTGTTTCGAAAGATTTAGTAATTGGTTTACCAAAATTAAAATTTGAAAATAAATTTTGTGACGCATGTCAAAAGGGAAAACAAGTAAAAGTTTCTTTTCAAGCAAAAAATGTCGTTTCAACAAATAGACCTTTATAGCTTTTACATATGGATTTATTTGGAACTTTAAAAATTAAAAGTTTTAGTGGAAACTATTATGGTCTTGTGATTATGGATGATTATTCTAGGTATACATGGACTTTGTTTCTTACTCATAAACATGAAGCATATCATGCATTTAAGAAACTTGCTAAGATCATCCAAAATGAACAAAATTTGAAAATAGCATCCATTCGAACGGATCATGGGGGAGAATTTGAAAACCAATCTTTTGAAAAGTTTTGCGAAAAATTTGGCATTGAACATAATTTTTCGGCTCCAAGAACTCCATAACAAAATGGAGTAGTTGAAAGGAAAAATCGATCTTTAGTGGAGCTCGCAAGAACTATGTTGAATGAAAGTAATATTGCGAAACATTTTTGGGCCGATGCGGTAAATACCGCTTGCCATGTTATGAACCGATGTTTGATAAGGCCTATATTAAAGAAAACCCCCTATGAGCTTTATAAAGGAAGAAAACCAAATATTTCTTATTTTCATATATTTGGATGCAAATGCTTTATTTTAAACAATGGAAAGGATAAGCTCAGAAAATTCGATGTAAAATCTGATGAGGCAATATTCTTAGGTTATTCATCTACTAGTAAAGCATATCGACTCTTTAACAAACGAAGTTATACAATTGAAGAGTCTATACATGTCAAATTTGATGAACTTAACCAAAATCCTCCGAGAAAAGAAATTGATGATCTTGTAGGTACCTTCCAAGAAATGAACTTGGAAGATGAAGAAGAAAACAAAAATGAAGGAGACACACAACAAAACAACAAACCTTAATAAAAGGAGTGGATCACCGTAAAGAATCACTCCTTGGACAACATCATAGGTGAAATAACAAAAGGTGTAAGTACTCGTAACGCTATTAGAAATGCATGTAATCACTTAGCCTTTGTATCACAAATAGAACCCAAAAATATCAATGAAGCTATTATTGATGAACATTGGATGTTGGCCATGCAAGAAGAATTGAATCAATTTGAAAGAAATAAAGTTTGGGAACTTGTGCCAAGACCTAATGACCATCTAATAATAGGCACCAAATGGGTTTTTAGAAACAAGCTAGATGAAAATAGAATAATAACAAGAAATAAAGCTAGATTAGTTGCTAAGGGATATAATCAAGAAGAGGGAATAGACTATAAAGAAATGTATGCTTCCGTAGCTAGGTTAGAAGCCATAAGATTATTGTTAGCTTTTGCTTGTTGTATGGATTTTAAGCTTTATCAAATGGATGTCAAAAGCGTTTTTCTAAACGGTTATATTCAAGAAGAAATTAATGTAGATCAACCTCCCGGTTTTGAAAATCACAAATTTTCAAGCCATGTTTTTAAATTAAGAAAAGCTTTATATGGTTTAAAACAAGCTCCAAGAGCTTGGTACGAAAGACTTAATAAATTTCTCTTAGAAAATGATTTTGAAAGAGGAAAGGTTGATACTACACTGTTTATAAAATGCAAAAACAATGACATTCTTCTGGTACAAGTTTATGTTGATGATATAATATTTGGTGCTACTAACGAAATTCTTTGTCAAGAGTTTGCCAAGGTTATGCAAGATGAATTCGAAATGTCCATGATGGGAGAACTCACATTCTTCCTTGGATTACAAATCAAACAAACAAATGAAGGGACTTTCATTAGTCAAACAAAATATTGCAAAGAACTACTCAAAAGATTTGAAATGGACAAGGCAAACAAAATAGCTACACCTATGAGTATATCTTGCTACTTAGACAAAGATGAGAAGGGTAAGGACATTGAAATAACTAAATATCGAGGTATGATAGGTTCCTTACTTTACTTAACAGCTAGTAGACCTGATATTATGTTTGTTGTATATATATGTGCCAGATATCAAGCATGTCCTAAAGAATCACATCTCACTGTCGTAAAAAGAATTTTGAAATATCTTGTGGGTACTCAAAATGTTGGTTTATGGTATCCAAAAAGGCGTTGAATGTAATCTTTTAGGATATTCTGATTTTGACTTTGCTGGTTGTAAACTTGATAGAAATAGTACTAGTGGCGCATGTCATTTACTTGGTAGTTCCCTTGTTTCTTGGCATAGCAAGAAACAAGTAAGTGTTGCTTTATCGACAGCTGAGGCAGAATATGTAGCAGCTGGCAGTTGTTGTGCTCAAATTCTTTGGATGAGACAACAACTTCTTGACTTTGGTGTTGTTTTAAACAAAGTGACTATTAAATGTGATAAGACTAGTGTCATAAATATATCCAAAAATCTTGTCATGCACTCTAGGACTAAACATATTGAAAGTTCAAAACAATTGGCGGATACTTTTACTAAACCCCTTCCGAAAGAACAATTTATAAATATTAGAAGGGAATTAGGAATTTTGGAAATTTCTTAATTTCCTTCATCACCTTGAAAATATTTTTTTCACTCTTTGAACATAGTTTTGCAAATTTTTAACTTAAAGATTTTAAATTATCTTTTTCATAAAATTCTTATTTCTTTGAACATAGTGATTTACTTTGTGATATATGGTCGAATCTTTTCATTGAAAAGCCAATCATATTTTCAATAACCATGTTAATACTCCATAAATCACTTGTTTTATTGAGTTCCCGAGTAGTCTCTACTTAATTAAGCATATTTTTGACACCAAATAATCTCCTATATACCACATGGATCTCTAATACAAAATGGCAAATGATCTTTGATTTTCTTGACTCTCTTGTGCAATAAAAATCATTGGCAAATTGCAAAATTTTAATCCTTGTATAACCTCTCACAAAACACTCATGAGACATTGTTTAGCTAAAAAGAAGAAAGAACATCATTATGCTTGCTTACTCTGTGATATATGTTACATGTTTAATTGGAGCTTTATTGCAAATGGTATTTATCTCTATAAAATGTATCTTTCTTAAAGTGGTATATATATTCTTAAATGTTTTTGATGATGCCAAAGGGGGAGAAAAATAAACATATACATTCTAAGGGGCATAAAGTATCTTACAAAAGGGGAGAGAATATCATGATGTTATAATGCTTAAGGGAGAAATAACATCTAGAATCAACATCTATATATATCCTTGTTGAAATTGCATGATTAAAGGGGAGCCTTACAATATTTTTTTACAACAAGTGATATCCAATTACATGTGTAAATGATAAAGTGGTATTCAATTATATGTATAACATATGTATAACATGTGGTAGCAAATTATATATGTAAGGGGGAGTCATTTATGCCATATATATGAACTGTTATGAAACTAACACCCCGAGAGATGAGCATTTGTTGTCATCATCAAAAAGGGGGAGAATGTATTTATATGTTGATATAGGTTTTGATAATGACACAACAAATGAATAAATATTAAGGATGTTGTCAAGCTATCAATTTCGATGAATAACAAAAAGACTTGAGTCAAGGCATTCACAAAGAATTAAATCAAGTGAAAAATAATCAACAAAAGTGCCAAGAATCAAAGGAAACAAAACGTATGCAATTAAGTATCAAAAAGGGTCTAAAACATAATAAAACACAAAGAAATAACACTAGGAATCGATTCACTTGATCAAAGAATCGATTCATGCCTCTTCAAGCTAAAGGAATTGATTCACCACAAAAAAAATCGATTCATGGCCCTTGCAAGCATAAAGGAATCTATTCACAAGAGAAGGAATCGATTCATGCCCTATGAAATAACGTGGGAATCGATTCATTGCTAGAAGAATCAATTCATGCTCTATGAAATCACAAGGAATCGATTCATCATATAAAAGAATCGATTCATATTGGAAAAAACGCCTGGGAATTGATTTATACTGACAGGGAATCGATTCATGCATTATCAGAAGTCCAAAATGCTCGCTGTGAATCCATTCAAATTTAAGATGAATCAATTCATCTAGTACAAACAGTTCTAAACGTTTAAAATTGAAGTGTGAACAGCCTGGAATCGCACCACGGAGACACACGCCCATGATTCATGCTCCACACCATACTGTACTACATCGAAGGAGTAAAATAAATTGGCAAAACCATGTTGCACTATCCTGGAATGAATTTTTTAAATTGAAAAGAAGCTATGCCTTACGCCTATAAATAGCAAAGGAAATTGAAGGCATAAACTGTCCCAAGCATCAGAGAAGCAGTTCCTTTGAATTTATTTCCTCCTCTCTCACATTGCTTCACTTTCTCTTCTTCTCTTAATTACTCTCTGCTCCATTTTGATAAGAGTCTAGTTTGCATTAGTTTTAGAGTCATTTTTGTTTAAGTTTTCAAGTTGTTCTTGCTAGTTTTCCCCTTTTATTCCAATTGTTTTCTTTTGTTCCACACATGTTACTTGGGTGTCTTTGTTTTGCAAGAATAAATATGTTTCAGGTCTATAAACTTGAAAAAAATGGCATTTGACGAAGCATGTGATGGATGCAAGATAGTCCAACCATTTGGAAGCTTAAAAAGAAGAAAGGATTCGCTCTTGAAAGTGGCATAAAAGAAGGAAAAACCAAAGAAACACTTCGGGGCCTTAAAATAGTAAAAGAAAAGGCATTTTGTGAAGTTTAGAGAAACCCACTGCCAGTGGGTTTTTCCCACTAGCCGTGGACCCCTCTGGAGTGGGTGATATTGTGCATAAAAAAAACCCACTGCCAGTGGGTTTTTCCCACTGGCTGTGGGTCTTGCTGTTGGAAACCCACTGCCGGTGGGTTTTTCCCACTGGCCGTGGATCCTACTGCTTGGAGGAGGAAAAATTGGTTTTTTGGATTCCAGAGAAACCCACTGCCAGTGGGTTTTTGCACGTTCTGCACAGGGCTCAATTTTTGGAGCAGTTTTATGAATAAAAGAGGTAGTTTTTGAAAGGGAAAAAACACAGAGACATTGAGGGACATTTTTTGGGAGAAAAAGAGAGAGCTTTGCCAAGGATTTTCGAAGGTGATCAACACCAAAATGTTAAAAGAGATCAAATTCTGTAGATTCGGGAGAAAGATTTGGGAGATTTAGTGAGAACTTCTTCTTGTATTTTCTGAATCCTTCTTCATCTTTTGATTTTTCTTCTATGTTTGGTTTGAATTTCTTGTATTGTGGTATTGTTATAGTTGTTTCCATGGCATATTAAACATTTATCTTGGGAATTAAGGTGTAGCATTTATGTGAACCCATATGTAATGTTCTTCGTTCTTGATTATTGAATTGTGCTCTTATTCGATTTTGTGAGTTCTTAATGCTTCCATTAAGCTTAGAGATAAGTATGGATGATTGTAAACGGTATGGGTAATCGAAAGATTAACGTATAGTTTGAATTACACAAAATCAAACCTAGGGATTCGGGTTATGAAAGTGAACGAAACTCTGTGAGGGATATCTGAGTTTTCATAAAGCTTAAAGGACCTAATTAGTGAATTGAACGCAGTTCTTCAATAATTAGATACGTTAGTGAGGTTTCGAGAGAAAGTCACTGATCAATTTAGGAAAACTCGCCTTAAGAAACATGATTTAATGATTTAGAAATCGAACTGCATTAAATATTGGCACCCACATTTATGTGAATCTTTACTTCCCAAGAAATTAATCTCCATCATCTCCAAATCAATCCTTTTATTGTTGTTGCTTAGTGTTCTCTGTTTATGTCATTTAGTTCTTTGCATTATAAACTTCTAAACTAACAAATGAATTGTCTAGATAATCAAAATGCTATAAACTGGTAGTTGGGAACAATCCCTGTGGGACGATAATTTTATTACTGCGATATCCCGTACGCTTGCGGAAGGCTATCAAGTTTTTGGCGCCGTTGCCGAGGAATTTCCCACTGGCCGTGGGTTTCATACTGGCCCAAATGTGTAATTTTTTTTCACAAGGCAGCAGGACCCACTGGCCGTGTGTTTTTACCACTGCCCGTGGGTTTCCAAAGCTGCAAGTATCTACGTTTAAATACACACAGGTCATGGGTACAAACTCTCCTCTTGCACACTCTCATTTCTTCATACTAAAGTTGGGGTTTCTACGTTTAAATGCACTCAAGGTATCTACGTTTAAATGCACTAATTTCCTTCACTAATCACCAAATCTTCATCACCCCTCTCTATTTTTCATCATCAAAGTAAGTTTCACTCTCCATTCACACCTTGGGGTTCTTTCTTTTAGTTTGGGGTTATTCTTTTACTTGATACCTTAAGTGGTTTTTGATGAAATTGATCATTGAAACATGTCTATATATATTCATGTGTTTATTTTGATGAAAATTTCATATGGGTACTCTATCAAACTCTTATTTGGGTTTCTCTTGTTCATCATGTTCATCATTATGCATAGAAACCCACATGTATTTTTCTTCATGATTGACACCCCATGACACATAATGGACATTTGTTGCATTATTATTCATGTGTGAAGTGTGATATGTTAAATTGGGAGACTTGGTAATGCATGTTTCATGGATTTCTTAGTTTATATTTTTATGCCCACCAAGTGTTTGACAAAACGCCAAAAACAACTCTTTGTTCTTCCTTGTACATACTTATAGGTTGTTTTATCCTCTTTGGGCCTTCATATGCCTACCCATTATAAAACTTCCATTTTGTTGCCCATATTGACATGTTTGGTGGATGACTTTGAATTTGAACTTTAGGTACCAAAAACATGTCTTCAGGAAGAACCAAGAATGTTTGCAAAAAGAGAAAGAACAAAGGTAAGTCATCTAACTATTCTAGTATAGATGATATTGAGTGAACATCGGATGACCAAAGAATGCGCTTAGCTTCTTTGGCCTCTAGGGAAATTATCTCCTCAAGGTTCTTTTGCAAACAATCTTTACTTGAACTTGGGCTATATGAGGACACTTATAAACTTTGTCAAAATGTGGGGTGGGAAACTTTTATTGAACTATTTAAACCAAGTTATGAGCGTACCACCTTAGAGTTCCTTAGCTCAATTGATATAAAACCTTGTGCAAATGATTCCGGTTGGGAGATCACTTTTAGGCTAAATAATTCTGATTTTAGGATGAATTTATTAGATGTGGATGCCATCTAAGGTTTTCCCCCTGTTCCTGAAGAGATGCATACTTGTGTGAATGCTTCTCGCATTCCTAGGGACTTTCATGCTAAATATTTTTGGTCCCAAATTTCACGAACCAAAGATAACTATGATCCATCCTCAACCAAAGCCTCCCTTATCCACCATCCAGTTTTTAAATACTTGCAAAGGTTTATGGCCCGTTCCATTTTCAGGCGATTTGACAGCCCAGGTACTATCAGGGCTACTGAATTATACTTTTTATATTGATAAGTCTTGAAAAGACTTAATTATTCTGCCTTTTATTTGACTTAATTCATTGTTTAGTGATTAGTTTAGCCTTATTATTTAATTAATTGCTAATAATTTATAATTTATTTAATTATTTCAAAAGTGCTTAATTTATGTAAGAAACTGATTAAAAACACTAATTAGTTAAGAAATTGAATTTTCATTAACCCAGCGTACAAATACTGGACAATCAGTGAACAAACGCTGGGCAAATTAGTTGTTTATTGGTGCAGGAAAAAGAGCGCTCAAGCTGAAAGGAAAAAACCGAGCGCGATTTGGAAAATCTGAGTGAGACTTCACAAATCTGACTTAAAAGAGTCCAAAAGCCCAAACTGAGCGAGACTGCAAAGAGGCTGACTGAAAAGACTTCCCAAAAGGTTGATCGGAAGGAATTAATAAAAGTCTGACTTAAAAGACTCCCAAGATACCGATTCCAAAATAGAACAGGGAACCAAATATTGCATGAAGAACCCGAGCGTCAATTTTAGAATGCTGATTGAATAATCAATTCGCTCAAGCGAGACTCAAATTCGCTCAAGCTAGGGTCAAAAATTCGTTCAAGCGAGCAAGTTCGCTCAAGCGTGACTCCAAAACATCACCCCTCGCCCAAGCTTCTCCATAACGCTTAAAGCGAGAAAGCAATACTGCAGTACATATCTCGAGCTCGCCCAAGCGAGCTCCCAGTTCGCTCAAGCGTGAAGGCTGTTATTTAAAACACTGATTGTTCCCCCCAGAAGACACTCGGCACCAGTGCTGTTTCCTGCTGCCTTCTCTCCTACTTTTGTACCTTAGTAATTTAAGTAGTGAGCTGTTATTAGTTGGTGCTGCGCTGTGATTAGCTAATGATGAACTGTAATTTGTTAAGAGCTGAGCTGTAATTAGTTAGTTATTCTGTAATTATGTAATTAGTTAGTTAGTTTAATTATTAACTTAGCTTTCCTAGTGATTAGTTAAGTTCGTTAGTTAGGTAGATGCTTATATATATGCTTGTACATATTCTGTAACATAACCAGAAAACAGAGTACATAGAATACAATTTATTTTCCATTTCAAACATCTTTCTACTTTCTCTCTCTCTCTAAATCCTCTCCTCCATGACGTTCCATATTCTTTCGATGGAACCGAAGTCAATGGAGTTCTAAATTCCTAAGGTTGGGATTGCGAAGGTTAGCAATGAAATCTTGAAGCTGTGAGCGAGGAAATCAACTTCTAGATCCTAAGGCGAACAAGCTGAGGAGTGGATCTGTTTTGCTGGATTGACAAATCCAGAGCTGATGAAGAACATCGCCAGTGAGGAATCATGGTTGAAGCTTAGGTAACTTCCAGCTTTCTAACTAGTTCAGGCCTAATCAATTTAGGTGAATAGTTAGAGTTCAACCTGCAATTTTGCATTAGATTCTTAGGTTAATTGAGCACTTAAGGAATTAAGATTTGATGCTTAAGGATTAGTGTTTTTCACCTAAGGAATTAGGGAATAACCACAAGCGGATTGTCCTCTGGATTATGAAGTTTGATTATACTTTAATTGCATGTTTCTTGATGAATTTGTGAACCGAAGCAATCTTGACCTATTTTCTATTAATCACCTTTCACATTTCATCTTAACACTATTTCTAGAAATACAAAAACAACTAGAAAACATTAAAACAACAAAAACTGAATGAACTTTCTGTGCTTGTGTTGGTTCAGCTTGTACTAGTCTAAGATTGAGGTATTTACCACAATCCCTGTGGGACGATCAAATATAATACAATTTTAATGATTGGTGCACTTGCCAATGCATAAATCTTCTGAGAATTACACATTAAAATAATGACTCGGAGATTTAGCATCAAGTTAATGGCGCCGTTGCCGGGGATTGTTGAGTAATATCAACAATCCTTGGACCGGTACTAGACTAAACCGTTTACTTTTGTTTGCATTTAATACGTAGTTTGATTGTTGTTTTTAGTAGTAGTTGTTGTTGTTTTCATGTAGCTGTAGTGTAGCTGTGAATTGTTCTTTTGTTTAACATTTGTTGTATGCAGTCAAGGAACAGAGGAGAGCCTTTCTTCTTTGATCCTGATATCGATTTGTTAGAACGTAAACTGAGAAAAGAGAAAAAGCAAAAAGAACAAAAAGAAATGGAACAGAGGAGAGTTACACTAGGTGACTACTCCCGGCCGACTGAAGAAGGATCGCAATCTAGCATCCTTAGGACACCGATTTCAGCAAATAATTTTGAACTTAAACCAGCTTTAGTGCAGTTGGTAAGAAATGAACAGTTCGGAGGAAGTGAGGTTGAGGATCCAAATTTGCATCTAGCAATCTTCCTCCAAATTTGTGATACAGTAAAAATGAACGGAGTCCCTGAAGAGGCAATTCGACTGAGATTGTTTCCATTTTCTCTAAGGGACTGAGCTAAAGCCTGGTTGCAGAGTCAACTGAGAGGCAGTATTTCCACTTGGGAGGACTTGCAAAGAAAATTTTTGATTAAGTACTTTCCTCCTTCTAAATATGCGAAGTTGCGCAATGAAATCACGTGTTTCCAACAAAGAGAAGGTGAATCTTTGATGGAAGCATGGGATCGGTATAAAGAGAGTTTGAGGAGATGTCCTCATCATCAAATCTCCGATGTGCAACAGGTCACTATTTTCTATAATGGTGTCAGGCCAGCTACCAGGGTCCTAATTGATGCCTCGGCTGGAGGCTCATTAACAACTAAAACTGTAGAAGAAGCCATAGAGCTGATTGACGTTATGGCCTCTAATGAATATCTGATTAGTGAGAGGAGCCAAGTCCCTAAGAGAGGGATATTAGAACTAGAAGCACAAGATGCTTATCTGGCTCAGAGTAAGCTGATGACTTAGGCTTTGGAGAAACTAAGCATACAGATTTCAGAACTCCAAAAGCTGAGTCAAGTTTCTATGATAAGTTGTGACTTTTGTGGTGGAGACCATGAAAATGGAATGTGTGATCCAAATGTGCCTTCCGAGCAAGTGAACTATATGGGGCAGCAACAATATCAAAGGAATTATCCTTCTAATTCCTTTAATCCTAATTACAGGAATCACCCTAATTTTTCCTGGTAGAAAAGTCTACATTTGAATCAGAACATCCCACAAAATTAACGCACAAATAGACCATAACAACCTTCTCACCCTCCTGTTAAAGAAAAGTCAGAACTTGAGAATGTACTTTCTCAGTTCATCCGGGCCACTCAGCCAGTTTTAAAAATCAGGAAGCGTCCATAAGAAATCTAGAAAATCAAGTCGGACAGCTTTCTAAGCAATTAGCTGAGAGGCAAGCAGGCAATTTCCCTGGAGATACCAAGGTAAATCCAAGGGAACATTGCAAAGCTATAACCACTAGGAGTGGAAAAATTCTTTCTCCACCTCTGAGTCAGGAAATAAGCTCAGAAAAAAGATAAATAAAAAGAAATAGTGCAAGAAACTAAGCAGGTTAATAATGAAGCTGAAAATGAAAATGAAACAAAAAAAGAAAAAAAAATAAAGTCCACCAAAAGAAAAAGAAAAAGGTTGATCTGATTCTGGAGGAAGCTTCTAAGCTGACTCCTAAAAAACTAAGGAATGCTCCATTTCCACACAGGTTTAAAAAGCAAATAGAAGAGCAAAAGTTTACTAGGTTCTTAGATGTATTTAAGAAACTTCACATAAATATCCCTTTTGCCGAGGCATTGCAGGAGATGCCTTCCTATGCAAAATTTTTGAAAGAATTGTTGTCTAAGAAGAGGAAGCTTAAGGGGGATGAAATGATTTCTCTCACTCAAGAGTGCAGTGCAATCATCCAAAAGAAACTTCCTCAAAAGCTAGAAGATCCTGGGTCTTTTACAATACCATGTGCAATTGGGGATATTCATGTAGGAAGTGCTCTTTGTGACCTAGGAGCTAGTATAAATCTAATGCCTCTATCTTTGATGAAAAAATTGGGAACTAATGACCTGCAACCGACTCGCATGTCTTTGTAGTTGGCTGACAGGTCTATTAAATATCCCCAGGGGATGCTGGAAGACCTGTTAGTTAAGGTAAACGAATTTATCTTTCCAGTAGATTTTATAGTGTTGGATATGGAGGTTGATCGAGAGATTCCTTTGATCATAGGCAGACCCTTTCAAGCTACAGGCAGAGCATTGATTGATGTGGAAAAGGGTGAACTCATGCTGAGAGTTCAGGAGGAGCAGGTAACTTTTAATGTCTTCAATTCCATGAAACATCCGACTGAAAGGATGGATTGCTTAATGATTGAAGAAATTAAAAGTTACCAGACTCTAATGCTTTTAAAAACTGAAGAAGAGGTCTTACGAACCTTTTAGGAGGATGACTTTGACTCCGAGACTGAGGAGTTAAATGACTCTCACTCGGAAATGCTGAACCTATTGGAAGTAGGTGATTTTGAAAAAGAAAAGAAAAATGATTTGAAAATTACTAAAGTTGAGAAAGGAAAGGAAGTTTCTAAAGAAAAATATGGTTTAAAACCTTTTCCTTCTCATCTAAAATATGTTTTCCTGAGAGAGGACGAAACACATCCTGTCATTATTAATGCTGACTTAAAAGAAGAGGATGTTGATAAATTAATAGGGGTTTTAAAGACACATGAATCTGCGATTGGCTGGAATATTTCTGATTTGAAGGGAATCAGTCCATCATTTTGTATGCACAAAATTCTGATGGAGGATGATTATTCCCCTGTAGTTCAGCCACAACGCAGATTGAACCCCATAATGAAAGAGGCTGTTAGGAAAGAGGTGGTCAAGCTTCTTGATGCAGGCATCATCTATCCTATCTCGGATAGCGCTTGGATCAGTCCGATCCTAGTGGTGCCCAAGAAAGGAGGGATGACAACTGTTAAAAATGAAAAAGGTGAAGTCATAGCTACTAGACCGACCACAAGATGGAGAATGTGTATAGACTATAGAAGGCTGAATGACTTCACTCGGAAAGACCACTTTCCCTTACCGTTTGTTGACCAGATGCTTGAGAGACTGTCGGGTCATGAATACTACTGCTTCCTTGATGGTTACTCGGGTTATAACCAAATTATGGTTGACCCAAAAGATCAAGAGAAGACAGCATTCACCTGTCCATATGGAATTTTTGCCTATAGGCGCATGCCATTCGGTTTGTGCAATGCTCCAGCAACCTTTCAAAGGTGTATACTGGCAATCTTTGGGGACATGGTGGAGAAATTCATTGAAGTATTCATGGACGACTTCTCTGTCTTTGGTAGTAGTTTTGATACATGCCTCAGCAACCTATCTAAGGTGCTGGTGAGATGCCAGGAGGCTAACCTTGTCCTTAACTGGGAAAAGTGTCATTTTATGGTTAAGGGAGGGATAGTCCTTGGCCACAAAATCTCTGCTGAGGGCATTCAAGTGGATAGAGCCAAGATAGAAATCATTGAAAAACTTCCTCCTCCAATCAATGTGAAAGGAGTGAGGAGTTTTCTAGGATGTGCTGGCTTCTACAGAAGATTTATAAAAGATTTTTCAAAAATAGCTAAGCTTTTGACCGACTTGCTTGTAAAAGATCATGTGTTTGTGTTTAATGAAAACTGTGTCAAGGCTTTTGAAAATTTGAAACAAAGTTTGACTTCAGCTCCGATCCTTGCAGCACCCGATTGGTCTTTACCGTTTAAATTAATGTGTGATGCAAGTGACTTTGCAGTCGGAGCTGTGCTGGGTCAGAAAAAAGGAAAATTAACTCATGTAATTTATTATGCTAGTAAAGTGTTGAACGAAAATCAAATACATTACACCACTACTGAAAAAGAAATGCTTGCTGTGGTGTATGCATTTGATAAATTTCGTGCTTACTTGATTGGTGCTAAGGTCATTGTATATACAGATCACTCGGTAATCAAGTACTTACTAGCTAAGAAAGAATCTAAACCAAGACTGATCAGGTGGGTTCTTTTACTCCAGGAGTTTGACTTAGAAATAAGAGACAAAAAGGGAGTAGAGAACTCAGTTGCCGATCAACTGTCTCGTCTGGAAGGTGAATCGGATTCTGTTTTAATAAAAGAAGAATTTCCAGACGAGAGGTTGATGGCAATTATCACCGGGCCATGGTATGCTGATATGGCCAACTTCAAAAGTGCCTCGGTGGTACCTGACGGCTGGACATCCCAAATGAAGAAAAAATTCTTTCATGATAGTAAAACCTTCCTTTGGGATGATCCATTTCTGTATAAAATAGGAGTAGATGGAGTGATCAAGCGATGTGTGCCTGAAGCCGAGCAAGAAAGGCTCTTGTGGCACTGCCACGACTCCTATTATGGAGGACACCATGGTGCCTCCCGTACAGCAGCAAAGGTTTTACAGAGTGGCTTTTATTGGCCGACTATCTTTCAGGATGCTAAAGTGTATGTCAAAAGGTATGATAAATGTCAAAGGAGCAGAGGTCTTTCTGCAAAAGCTGGCATGCCTTTGATAAACATTTTAGTTGTGGAATTATTTGATGTCTGGGGTATCGACTTTATGGGACCATTTCCAAAGTCGTTCTCCAACGAATATATACTTGTTGTTGTAGATTATGTCTCCAAATGGGTGTAGGCAATCCCGACCAGAACCAATGATGCACATGTGGTGCTTAGGTTCATAAAGAAAAACATTTTCTCTAGGTTTGGAGTTCTGAGAGTGCTCATTAGTGATGGGGGTTCACATTTTTGTAATAAAATAATGGAAAAAGCCCTGCGGCACTATGAGGTTTTACATAAGATATCTACTCCATACCATCCACAAACTTGTGGACAAGTTGAGCTATCAAATAGAGAAATTAAGAGAATTTTAGAGAAAGTGGTCGGGAAATCTAGGAAAGATTGGTCGGTAAAATTAGATGATGCATTGTGGGCCTACAGGACAGCCTTTAAAACTCTGATTTGCATGTCCCCTTATCAGTTAGTCTATGGTAAGGCTTGCCATCTCCCTGTGGAGTTGGAACACAAGGCATGGTGGGCCACAAAGCTATTAAACATGGATTTTGACCAATCCTAGGAAGAAAGAATTTTGAAACTCCATGAACTTGAGGAGTTTCGACTCAACGCTTATCAAAGTGCCTCTATTTATAAGGAGAAAACAAAGAGGTGGCATGATAAGTGGATCAATAAGAAGGAGTTTCAAAAGGGTGATTAGGTTTTGTTATTCAATTCCCGACTGAGACTCTTTCCTGGAAAGCTCAGATCTAAGTGGTCGGGACCTTTACTTATAAATGAGGTTTTTCCTCATGGTGCAGTTGAGCTGAAAGACCCGACCACCGATCGGATTTTTAAGGTGAATGGCCAGCGACTCAAACTCTACTTTGGAGGAGAGTTTGATAGGCAGAAAACCTCCATATTGCTACGGGCATCTTCTTAGATGCCAGAAGGTCAAGCTAGTAACCTTAAAGAAGCGCTCTAGGGAGGCAGCCCTACGTTCCGAGTGTTCCATTTTGTGTTTTGTGTAAGAATTAATAAAAAGAAAAAGAGTTTGTGAATAAAGTTTGAATAAAATTTGTGAAGTTTTAAGGAAGGGAGTCCGATCCTGATTCTTCCATTCCGCTTAGGTGAAGCACTTGTAGCTTAGGCGAGAAGCTTCTGCTGTTGTTTCGCGCTTAAGCGAAAGTTTACTGAGCTTGAGCGAGAGTGTACACTCGGATCATTGTTACTCATTCTTAACCATGTTTCCCAACTGAAAACTCTTCACTCGTCAGTCTTCAATAAACTCCCAATTTTGATGTGAATAAAAAGGGAGACTTTAATAAATGATTTCTGATCGTTGATTTAATAAACGGGTCAGATGATGAAGGGTGACTTATTTCAGTCAGCCTTTTATCACTCGGATTCCTCACTTATCACAGTCAGCTTTGTATCAATTAGTCTTCTATTCACTCAGTATATTTTCTTGTCGGTCTTTTCTTCCACTCGGTATCTCTTCTGTTTTTTCATTTTTCTTCCACTCGGTATCTCCTCCGTCTTTTCATCTTTCTTCCACTCGGTATCTCTTCTGTCTTTTTATTTTTCTTCCACTCATCTTTCTCGCTCAATCATTCCATTTCTTTCGGACTTTCGTTTTTCACCTCATTTTTC
The DNA here is from genome assembly GCA_037962975.1 of Clitoria ternatea. Taxonomy (NCBI): domain Eukaryota; kingdom Viridiplantae; phylum Streptophyta; class Magnoliopsida; order Fabales; family Fabaceae; genus Clitoria; species Clitoria ternatea. Next base: position 57,549,017 of record CM075671.1, read on the forward strand.
ATTCGGTTCTTCATCCACTCGGTATAACTTGTACTCATCTATCCCACTCGGCCTTCATTCATTCGGTCACTCTAATTCACTCGTCCTTCATTCACTGTGTCAATCTTCCACTCATTCTTTCACTCTTCCAATCGTCATTTATTTCACTCGTTCTTTCTTTTACTCAGCCTTACTTTCATTGTTCTCTCTTCCACTCGCTTTTCTGTTCACTCGTATCTCACTACAGTTATTCACTCGTCTATTCATTATTCACTCGTCTCTCATGCACTCTACTTTATTTATTCATTCTTTCACTCGTTCTTGTATCCATTCGTCCTTCATTCACTCAGGATCATTTCCGTTCAGTTTTCATTCACTCGGGATCCTGTTCATTCATTCACGTATCGTTCTTCCAATTGTTCTTCCACTCACTCTTTCATTTACTTATCACCTTCATCCGGTCGGTATATCTTTCACTCATGCCATTTATCCGGAATTTGTTTTCATTCGTTCTTTTTCATTCATTCTTCCTTCCACTCGTTCTTTTTCATCCACCCTCACTATCACTCGTTTTTCCTGTATCCACTCGGCATCTCTTCCCAGTCTCACTCGGTCTTCCATCTATTCAGTGTGTGAGCCGAGCGAGAGAGCTTATTGAATTATCATAAAAAAATAATAAAAAAATAAAAAATAAAAATAAAAATAAAAATAATAAAAGAAAATGGAGCGTTGGTACGTCAACATTTCAGCGTGCTTACATGTATCTCAGGTAGAGGGTCAAACAGTATAAAAACCCTTCAGCATACAAACCCTAAATTCTTACGCTGAAACTTAGGTTGAAAAGGAAAAACCACACCTTCGAATTCCTGAATAAAAGGTACCATCTTTTCACTTATTTCTTTCACTTCTAAGTACATGCTTTGTATTTTCCTGTTTCATTGTTACTATTCTTCCATTGTTCATAGCCATGCATCTCACATTTTCAGTTTGCTGTGATTGTTTTGGGTTTCTGTACTTATTTTTATTTAGGTTGTTTATCAGCATTTTTATCATTCAATATGAAAAGAAGATCACAGAGACTCCTGCAAAAACCTAGACCAAATTTTGCAGAAGGAAGTGTGAGAAAAAAGCCAAAAGAAAATGAAAAAGAGGTAGCAACCATAAGTATATCTGATTCTCCTGATCCTGCACCCAATCAAAGTCAAGCTGAAAGGAATAACTCTCCTTCGGTTCAAAGGAACGCATCCCCTGCAGTTGAGAGAAACGAATCGCCAGAAGCTGAAAGTTTTGATGGGCTTAGGTTTCGAGATGTGAAGGCTGCCTAGGAATATGAAAAGAAATTCAAAACCAGGGGAGTCATAAGGGATAGAGCTCTTGTCCTTGAAGGAGACAAAAGTGCTGATGATACTGTCCAAGCTGCCATGATTCAAAGGGGCTGGCAGTTTTTCAACGAAAATTTGGGCCATGGATACCAGGAACTCACCCGAGAGTTCTATGCCAATCTCAAAACCCACTCAAGAGAAGACAACTTTCCATTTTCTTCCTTCCTAAGAGGAGTCACCATTCCTTTAACTGGTGACATCCTGAATAAGCTTCTGAAAGTACCAATTCTGGAGGAGGAAGGATGCCAGTACATATGGAAAGTTGATATTTTTCATTGGGCAGAAAATGCAAATTTGAGGAAAGATATATTAGAAGAATGTTGTCAACCAGGCGCTGCTTATCTGACAAAGGCTGATGGTCGACCAAAGAGTGTCAAGAAAAATTCTCTGAACCATCATCCACTGTTGTGGTGCCATTATATCCTCTCATCTCTACAACCAGTGATGCATGCAACAGAAATCACCATTAAAAGGTTGGTATTGATGTTCTCCCTGATGAAGGGTTGGCATGTGAATCTTGGTGAGCTGATCTTAGAAGAAATGATGAAAAACCTGGACAAGAATCTTCAACTGCCATACTGCTCGGTTATCACCTTGCTAGCTCAAAAGTATCAGGCTAAGGTCAACTATGCTGAGTTGACGAAGGTCAAGCCTGAAAGAGTGATGGATAAGCAGTGGGTGATAAGCCATGTTGATAATTTTGTACCCAAAGAGCCCAAGCATCCCAGGCAATCTGCAGGAGCCGGTTCTTCTTCTTCTGACATTTCTATGGTGTTGCAGGAATTGCAGGTCATGAAGAAGATGCAACTTGGAATCTATGATCGGGTCTTGAACCACGATCTCATGCTCAGGAAGATTACCACCAAATTGAGGGTAGAGCACACAGCAGAAATGGAAGCCCCACCTGACAGAGATGCATGGTTGGCTTCCATTGGATTCACTATTCCCTCTGAGGACGTACCCCTGGCAGCTGACCTCCCACTATCTTCAGAGCAGAACAAAGAGAATACGGATTAGGATGATTGATTTTGTTGCTCCGTATTTTGTTATTATGCTGTTTTTTTTTATGTAATGACTTGACATTATTTTAAGTGTTTTCCTGAACAATGAATTCTCTTTTATTTTAGTTGTAATGAAATTTTATTTCTTTGTTAAATTGCTTGTTATTATTCTGTTTTTCAAATGTATCAGTAAATTCATGCTTCCCAATCCGACCACGTGTTTCCCATTCACTGCCACTCATGTAAAAAGGGAAGTATTTTATTACTCCGACTCCTTAATTGATATTCTGACTCATTAATTGCTAAAATATGTTTATTGTGTTTAATTTCAAATCCATCTTAATAATTTAAAGTTTGCTGATTCTTAAGCTTTAGTCGGATAAATTAATTGATCGGCTTTGTTTGATTCATGATCTCTGCCCATAACTATTTTTCATCATTAATTAATTGTTTACTCGGCATGCTAGTTAGCAATCTGAATGTATGACCTTATATTAAGTTTGGGGACATGACTGGCTGATTAACTGTTATATTCGTAGCTTTTGAGCCTGTTTTATTCTTTTTCGAGTAAACTTGCATGCTAGTTAGTGAGACAGAATTTGCTTCAGTGCTTGCTAATTGATTGTATGCCAGCCAATCGGAAATGATGAAAGCCTTCTTTGTTAATTTAGCCAGGGCCAAAAATTAGCCTTCCTAATATTTTAAATTATCCTTTGACCCAATAATTATGTTTGAGCCTGAGACCCTTTTATTCTGTTTATTCACGTAACGTTACAAGCCTATTTATCTAGAAAAAAAACCGACTGATTTATCCCTGGATGTTCCACTGATGAATTGCTCAGTCTTACTTATTGCTAGGGACTAGCAAGTTCTAAGTTTGGGGATGAAGAGTGTGCCTAACATCAATTAAGGACACACTCTGACCTTAGTTATAGATGAATATGTAGAGAAATGAATAGAGAAATTGAAAAGCCGAGAAGAAAAATGAAAAAAAAATCAGCAAGGAAAAAAAAAAAGGTGCAAAGCACCGCCGATTGAAATTTTGTGATCGGAAAAAGATGGAAAGAAAGAAAGAAAAGGAAAAGTCCGAAGGACTGAAAGGAAAAGAAGGTGCAAAGCACCGCAAGTTATTAAGTTAGCATTCACTCAGAAAATAATGGAGCTTGCTAAGTAGAGGCAATTAAGTTAAAATTGAGTCAAGGCATCAGTGGATACATCTTATAACCCGTCTCTGACTCGGAAAAACAATAATAGAGCCTGTAGCCTAGCCCCATTATAAGCTTAAAAAGCCCTTACTGATCCGATTGTGTTGGCATATGGCATGACGTGTAGAACTATTGCAAGCCTATGTTTATCTAACAAGTATGCAGGTGATGAGTGCATTCTATTTACCCTATACACTGAGAGAAGAGTGAAACACCGACCCAGTGAGGAAAGCATCAACAGCTTGTTTCCCAAAGGAGCTGTAAGTTATTCTATTTTCAGAAATTGCGAGAAGAAAGCATGGTCGGTATTCAATAATTATAGCATGAACTAAGTTAAGGAAAGGTTGATTGTGTTGAATAACAGCTTGTTAGTTAATTAATTTGAGTATTTGCTTGAGGACAAGCAAGTTTTAAGTTTGGGGATGTGATAAGTCTTGAAAAGACTTAATTATTCTGCCTTTTATTTGACTTAATTCATTGTTTAGTGATTAGTTTAGCCTTATTATTTAATTAATTGCTAATAATTTATAATTTATTTAATTATTTCAAAAGTGCTTAATTTATGTAAGAAACTGATTAAAAACATTAATTAGTTAAGAAATTGAATTTTCATTAACCTAGTGTACAAATACTGGACAATCAGTGAACAAACGCTGGGCAAATTAGTTGTTTATTGGTGCAGGAAAAAGAGCGCTCAAGCTGAAAGGAAAAAGCCGAGCGAGATTTGGAAAATCCGAGTGAGACTTCACAAATCCGACTGAAAAGAGTCCAAAAGCCCAAACTGAGCGAGACTGCAAAGAGGCTGACTGAAAAGACTTCCCAAAAGGTTGATCGGAAGGAATTAATAAAAGTCTGACTTAAAAGACTCCCAAGATACCGATTCCAAAATAGAACAGGGAACCGAATATTGCATGAAGAACCCGAGCGTCAATTTCAGAATGCTGATTGAATAATCAATTCGCTCAAGCGAGAGTCAAATTCGCTCAAGCGAGGGTCAAAAATTCGTTCAAGTGAGCAAGTTCGCTCAAGCGTGACTCCAAAACATCACCCCTCGCCCAAGCTTCTCCATAACGCTTAAAGCGAGAAAGCAATACTGCAGTACATATCTCGAGCTCGCCCAAGCGAGCTCCCAGTTTGCTCAAGCATGAAGGCTGTTATTTAAAACACTGATTGTTCCCTCCAGAAGATACTCGGAACTAGTGCTGTTTCCTGCTGCCTTCTCTCCTACTTCTGTACCTTAGTAATTTAAGTAGTGAGCTGTTATTAGTTGGTGCTGCGCTGTGATTAGCTAATGATGAACTGTAATTTGTTAAGAGCTGAGTTGTAATTAGTTAGTTATTCCGTAATTATGTAATTAGTTAGCTAGTTTAATTATTAACTTAGCTTTCCTAGTGATTAGTTAAGTTCGTTAGTTAGGTAGATGCTTATATATATGCTTGTACATATTCTATAACATAACTAGAAAACAGAGTACATAGAATACAATTCATTTTCTATTTCTAACATCTTTCTACTTTCTCTCTCTCTCTAAATCCTCTCCTCCATGACATTCCATATTCCTTCGATGGAACCGAAGTCGATGGAGTTCTAAATTCCTAAGGTTGGGATTGCGAAGGTTAGCAATGGAATCTTGAAGCTGTGAGCGAGGAAATCAACTTCTAGATCCTGAGGCGAACAAGCTGAGAAGTGGATCTGTTTTGCTGGATTGACAAATCCAGAGCTGATAAAGAAATTCTCCAGTGAGGAATCATGGTTGAAGCTTAGGTAACTTCCATCTTTCTAACTAGTTTAGGCCTAATCAATTTAGGTGAATAGTTAGAGTTCAACCTCCGATTTCGCATTAGATTCTTAGGTTAATTGAGCACTTAAGGAATTAAGATTCGATGCTTAAGGATTAGTGTTTTTCACCTAAGGAATTAGGGAATAACCACAAGCGGATTGTCCTCTGGATTATGAAGTTTGATTATACTTTAATTGCATGTTTCTTGATGACTTTATGAACGAAGCAATCTTAACCTATTTTCTATTAATCACCTTTCACATTTCATCTTAACACTGTTTCTGGAAATACAAAAACAACTACAAAACATTAAAACAACAAAAACCGAATGAACTTTCTGTGCTTGTGTTGGTTCAGCTTGTACTAGTCTGAGATTGAGGTATTTACCACAATCCCTGTGGGACGATCAAATATAATACAATTTTAACAACTGGTGTGCTTGCCAAAGCATAAATCTTTTGAGAATTACACATCAAAATAATGACTCGGAGATTTAGCATCATATATGCCATGATTCATGAGCTCCCCATCCATTCCACTAAATGGCTTTTTAGCCAATTCGCTAGAGTTGGCCGGGCCACCTCCGGGAAGCTCATCATAGCTGGTTACATTAATCCACTTGCTAGATATGTAGGAATAAATTTTGATGATGATACTCTGTTGTGTCAACCTAAGAGGGTTGATATTGATGAAATGATACACATGGGTATGATTGTAATGGAACGTAACATTTATTGTTTAGTTATTCCTGGAATTTATGTGCCTCACCCCTTGCCTGACCCTAGCTTCACTAGCCTGAAGGGCAAGACTTCTTTCTTGTTTTTAGGTACTGAAGAGGATACCCCCTTAGACACCGAGATGCCCCTTCCTCATGACCACTCAGCTGGCCCGTCTTGATCCACTTCCGACACCGGTTTTTCTATGGAATAGATGTATTCCTTGATGTAAGGAATGAACACCTGTCTAGAGTCCTTGTCTATTGAGCAACTTCGGCAAGGGAGTAGGATCGATGACATAGCCCAGTGAGTGGATGCTATGTATGATTGGCACTCCCAGCAGGGGCATTTCCCACCTTCTTCATGACAGGTGCTCTTATTCGAATAAGTATCCGTTTACCCTGGTTTTTCTCTTACTGAAAACTGAGGACACTGTCCATCCTTAGTTTGGGGTAGTGGTAACGGAAACTTATTCTGAATCTTTGTGCTTTTATTTTTTGTGGTTGCATTCTGTTTACATCTTGTTTGCATTTTCTTTGTATTTTGTCTGCATGTTTTTGCTTAGGATAACATAGCTTGTCTTCTTGTGATAACTGTCTTGCAAGTGTGTGTCAATTTAAAGGATAGAACTTTATCCCTCTTAGATCCTAAATAAAAAATAAAAAATAAAAAATAAAAAATAAAATGAGCTTTATGATTGCTTGTTTGGATAGACCACTCATGATGATTCCTTGTTTGCTTAGACATTGACTAATTACCATTATGAAGAGAGCTTTTGGGCCCAAAGGGTGAAATATTTTAAAAAAAACAAAGACCCTTATTTCTTTTTTGTTTGAGTGAATCATGCATTCTGGGCATTCTAGAACTTGGCTTACGACCGATTCAAAACGGTTTATGACAACATGTTATGGAATGAAAAAGGCAATATAGGCTTTGTTCTTTAACCTCAAAGTTTGAATGCTTTAATTACCATTAGTTGGCCCTTATTGAGCTTAAAGTTTATCTTTTTGAAAGCCATTGATATACAGTTTTCTAAATTTCTGAGAAAATCTAAGGAAGTCAACTAGATGAAAAAGTAAAAAAGAAATTGGTTTGATTTGGGAAATGAAAATAGTAGAATTATAGAATATGGGTACAAATATTATATAAGAAAGGAAGAAAAGGATAATAGTGAGAATATAACAAGGAGTTATGTTAAAAATGAAAATGAATAGGACTCCTGAGAAGTTTTTGAATAAGCAAGAAAAGGTGTTTTCTGGTATACTTCCTGAAACTCAGAATCTCATTGTTGAAACCCTTTTGAATTTCCTTGTTGTTTCTTGTTATCCAGCCCTGTTCTGTGAACCCTTGGCCCCATTACAACCAATTAAAAGACCTTTAGACCATAGCATGTTTTCTAGATGACTGTGGAGATTAGGGTCACTTGCCAAGCCTATGATTTTGTTCTGGAATGTTATGATTTTGAGTGATGCCTATACACAAGCCTAAAACACTTAGAGAGAAATGGGAGGATGTGTATCTGTAGTCTGGTCCTAGCAAGCAGGGTATGAATGATGATGTGGTTTCTGTCTCTACAATTTTGCAATCAGTTGTCAATAATGATCTAGATTTGGATCTTTGAGTTGGTTGAATTCTTAAATTTTTATTGTTAATGCTCGCGATGATTGTAATTGCTTGAGGACAAGCAATGTTCTAGTTTGGGGTATTGATAAGAGTCTAGTTTGCATTAGTTTTAGAGTCATTTTTGTTTAAGTTTTCAAGTTGTTCATGCTAGTTTTCCCCTTAATTCCAATTGTTTTCTTTTGTTCCACACATGTTACTTGGGTGTCTTTGTTTTGCAGGAATAAATATGTTTCAGGTCTATAAACTTGAAAAATATGGCATTTGACGAAGCATGTGATGGATGCAAGATAGTCCAACCATTTGGAAGCTCAAAAAGAAGAAAGGATTCGCTCTTGGAAGTGGCATAAAAGAAGGAAAAACCAAAGAAAAACTTCAGGGCCTTAAAACAGTAAAAGAAAAGGCATTTTGTGAAGTTTAGAGAAACCCACTGGCAGTGGGTTTTTCCCACTGGCCGTGGACCCCTCTAGAGTAGGTGATATTATGCATGAAAAAAACCCACTACCAGTGGGTTTTTCCCACTGGCCGTGGGTCTGGCTGTTGGAAACCCACTGCCGGTGGGTTTTTCCCACTAGCCGTGGATCCTGCTGCCTGGAGGAGGAAAAATTGGTTTTTTGGATTCCAGAGAAACCCACTGCCAGTGGGTTTTTGCACGTTCTGCACAGGGCTCAATTTTTGGAGCAGTTTTCTGAATAAAAGAGGTAGTTTTTGAAAGAGAAAAAACACAGAGACATTGAGGGACATTTTTTGGGAGAAAAAGAGAGAGCTTTGCCAAGGATTTTTGAAGGGGATCAACGCCAAAACGTTAAAGGAGATCAAATTCTACAGATTCAGGAGAAAGATTTGGGAGATTTAGTGAGAACTTCTTCTTGTGTGTTCTGAATCCTTCTTCATCTTTTGATTTTCCTTCTATGTTTGGTTTGAATTTCTTGTATTGTGGTATTGTTATAGTTGTTTCCATGGCACATTAAACATTTATCTTGGGAATTAAGGTGTAGCATTTATGTGAACCCATATGTAATGTTCTTCGTTCTTGATTATTGAATTGTGCTCTTATTCGATTTTGTGAGTTCTTAATGCTTCCATTAAGCTTAGAGATAAGTATGGATGATTGTAAATGGTATGGGTAATCGAAATATTGGCGTATAGTTTGAATTACACAAACTCGAACCTAGGGATTCGGGTTACGAAAGTGAATAAAACTCTTTGAGGGATATCCAAGTTTTCATAAAGCTTAAAGGACCTAATTAGTGAATTGAACGCGGTTCTTTAATAATTAGGTACGTTAGTGAGGTTTCGAGAGAAAGTCTGACAGGGCCCGCAAGCGCACGGGTTATGTCGTGTAATATAAAAGATTATCGTTCTCCACAGGGACTGTGTTCAAAGTACCAGCATATTGAAATTTAATTATCCACACAATTGATTTTTAAGATTTTTATAAAATAAAGCACAAATTAAAGTTGCACAGAATACGAATTAATATAAAAATAAAATTTACTTGACACTTAAAAATCAGAGTTGAGAATATCTTGGGATTTCGGGGGATTAAGACTCTATTTTATGTTAATGAATTTTAACTTTTCATAAATAAGAATCGAATTAAGTTTTCCAAGGCGAATTTTCTAAAAGCTAATTAATATGTTCATCTCGGAATCCTATTAATGTACCTAACCTATGGAAAGCGCTGCTTAATCCTCAGAAAGGCCCATTATCATTTTATGAAAATCCCTTTTATTTCCTCAAAAGAATTTTGATTACTTTCACGGTTTTACCGAGGTCACAAAAAGCATCTCAAAAATCTTAGGTTTAGTTCAAAGCTTTCCGGTAAAAATAAATCTCTCAATTCTATTTATTACCTAAACTTACTAATATACCCGCAAGTATACAGTTTTATCATTTAGGTTCTTGTTAGGAATTACTAAAAGCATTAAGCATAATTGAACTAAATGGAAAACATAAATTTATTTAATTCCAAGTCAAAATAATATTAACAATAAAATATTATCATACCCCCTTTATCCCAAGATAATTAATTTAGCTACTCATGAAATAATTCAAATTCATATAAATAATGGAAAAATAAAACATACAAGACATGGTAAAAATAAAGACTTACGGGTTTCTCCAAAAGCTCAGAATAATTTATCACTGTAATTCCTTGTTGCAATAATTTCTCCACCAATTACAAATTTAAATTCTCATTTTTACAGCCCTCACACTCTTAAAATAAAATAAAGAAAAAGAAAGTAAAGAAAAAATGGGAACAGGACAGAGAAAGAAAAATGAAGAGAAGAAAACTAAAGAGAAAAAGAAAGAAAGTAACGAAGAAAAGAAAATAGAATGAAGCTGATGGAATTCGATGGGAAGAAGTTGTGTTTTTGCTGATGGGTTGCTGCTGCTTTTATAGGAAAATGGATGGAGGATTCCAGCTATGAAAACGTGTTCAATTTGCAAGTGGAAGAAACTTTTGGTGCATGTGAGTTCCAGCTGTGCCAATTTGTTTCCAATTTGCATATTTTAATATTTCCAATAATTCGGTGCTTGGATTTTAGTGAAGATTGGTGCAGAATGATGAAATTCAGAGTGGAAAAATGTCATTTTCCCACAAATCCGAGTGAAAGCTTGCTGGAGGGTGTGGGTGCAAACTGGACAGCGCGGAGAGGAGTTGTTGTTGGATGGAGATCTGTACGGTGTGGAGAGTATTGCTGGACGGTGTTGGTTGGAGAGGAGTCCGGGCGGTGTTGGTTGGAGAGGAGTCCGGGCGGTGTTGGTTGGAGAGGAGTCTGGGCGGTGTTGTGTTGAGTGGGTTGTCTGGGCGGTGTTGTGTTGAGTGGGTTGCTGGGCGGTGTTGTGGATGGAAAGGAGAGGACGGTGTGTGTTATGGATTAGAAGAAGAAAGGGACAGCGGATAGGGAATGGGATGGTGTTGTGGCTTGAGGACGGTGTAGAGTGATCCGTTGTTTGGAGTTGTGGAGTGTAGGTCGGTTTTAAAAGGAGAGGGGACGGTGTGGAGAGGAGTGTTGTTGATTGTGGCCGGTGTTGGGCCTGTGAAGAGATGGAAGGAGTCGGTGTTGATGGAGGAAGTGATCCGGGGTTGCATTATGGAGAATTGGGTCGGTTTTCTCTCTAGAATCCGAGTGGAAAAGAGGCCTTTTGAGCAAAAGACCGAGTGAAAGGTGACTTTGGACACAGATCCGAGTGACAGCCAGTCAGTGTTGTTGGGGGGTCGGTGTTTACTGGATGAAAGGAAGAGAGAAGATTGACTGAAGAGCAACTTCCATTCAGTCGGAATTGACTGCAGAAGGACTCGGAACCGACTGAAACCATTCACTTGGCTCAGGTTCATGGAGTTCATTCAGAACAGATTAAAGACTCACTCGGCTCAGATTCAATCGGTTCCTAATCATTTTCACTCGGCTGTCTCTGAATTTGAACTACTCGGTTAAAGCTTTGCTTTGGAATTCACTCGGAAGTGCCTTCTTATTTTTCACTCAGAACTTGCACTTAAAGGACTCTGGAAGCTGGCTGGTAGAAGTTTATGTCTGAGCCTTGTTTTGCTCGGAAGTGCAGCTTTCTGCCTTAGCTCACTCGGATGTCTTCCTTGGAGACTTTTCACTCGGATTTATTGCGAAACTTAAAAGTCAGTCCGAGTGTGATTCACTCCTGGTCGGATTTCACCTTGTCCGATTAAGACACCACTCGGAAATGCCTTGTTCTCTGAATGAAATCACTCGGATTCTCCTTAGTCAGCATTTATTCATTCAATGGCATTCCTTCTGCTCAGAATCAATTCACTCGGAATCAGCTTTTTGCCCAGAAAAGCACTTGTTCTTTGGTCAGACCTGCTTCAGTCAGCATTCTTCACTCGGATTTACTTCAATCAGCAAATTCCCACTCGGATTCACTTCAATCAGCAATCCTTTCACTCGGAAAATACCTTTGGGTAGCATTTATTAAAGCTCAGTTCCTTTTTTCACTCGGAATTGTTGCATTCGGACAGCTTCCAATCGGATTTTCCTAAAACCTAGACTTATTCATTTTTAGCATTGATCCTTCACTCGAGTCAGCCATTTATCACTCAGAATGGCTTTGACAGGGAACTTTCCACTCGGATTTGGCTCCAACAGTGAAGTATTCCACCCGGCAATGCTCCATTCTGAATCGTTCCACTCGAAAAGGCTCCATTCTGAGCCATTCCACTCGGATTTGGTCATTTTGAGTCGGAATTCAGCATTTCTGAGTCGGATTTTAACATTCTGAGTCGGATTTCAGCATTCTGAGTCGGAATTCAGCATAAAAAGAGAGTTCTTTCTACTTTGGGCTTGTTCTTCTTGTTTCTTTATCATTTTATGGTCGTTTTTCTCTTGTTTTTGACCCTTTATTACCTTAATTCCTGCAAAATAACATACCCAAGTAGACTAGAGTGGAAAGAAAGCAAAAATCACAATAAATAAAGGAAATACAGTGGATAATGACTAAAATCCTAAGCAATTTAGACCTATTTTATTGTATTATAAAGCACTTATCAAAGTCACTGATCAATTTAGGAAAACTCACCTTAAGAAACATGATTTAATGATCCAGAAATCGAACTGCATTAAATATTGGCACCCACATTTATGTGAATCTTTACTTCCCAAGAAATTAATCTCCATCGTCTCCAAATCAATCCTTTTATTGTTGTTGCTTAGTGTTCTCTGTTTATGTCATTTAGTTCTTTGCGTTATAAATTTCTAAACCAACAAATGAATTGTCTAGATAATCAAAATGCTATAAATTGGAAATTGGGAACAATCCCTGTGGGACGATAATTTTATTACTGCGATATCCCGTACGCTTGCGGAAGGCTATCACATTTTATTTGCATATTATTTTGAGAGTAAAATTTTGTGAGCAAAATTATTTTAAGTGTTAAACTTGCATATTATTTCTTGAGAGAGAAAATTATTTTTGAAAGTGCTAAAATTTGCATATTCTCTCTTTGAGAGTTATCATTTGGTGAAAGCTTTAATTTGTATATCCACTCTATTAGAGAGTTACTCTTGTATTCTAAATTCCAAAATTTCTAGAGTTGTGGCTTGGGTTTCAACCTTGTAAAATTGTGAGATTGAGAGATTGGGTGGGGTGCCCATGTACTTGTGAGAATTGGGTTCTTGAGTGTGGGACACTAGGAAGCCGTGATTGCTCAAAGTTGTATCTCTAATCTCCAATAGTGAAAATCCTCTAAGTGGGTTGCTTAGAGGCGAGACTTACACCGGTGTGGTGGAACTCGTATATATCGGTTTGCAAATCTCTCTTCCCTACACTCATTTAAATTTATGCACTTAAGATTGCTTGCTAAATATTTGTGTTTATAAATTGATTAGTTAAGTAAATTTATTAATTCACTTGTTTAAATTAAAGTACATATTCTATTGGGTTGATTAAATTTGTAAATCACTTAGATTAAATTTATTGAAGTTATTTAAGTAATATTCTTGAATTATTCTTTAAATCTTTCTAAATAACAAAAATAATGTTGTGATTAATTTGAATATTACTTTATCTCTTAAGTGAATTTATTGTCATATACTTAGTACTTGTTAACTTGCTTTGTGTATAAATTGTTATCTTTTGTGATTAAATTTATTATCTTCATTAAGCATAATTATTAAAGAATCAATTTCAAAAGCATTCCAAGTAAAAGTTTTAATACTCAATTCACCCCCCTCTTAAGTAATTGAGGCCACTTGGTTAACAAATCTCTCCCTATTTTAACATCTTAACATGTATATTATCTAATTTTGGTCTCTCAAAGGAAATTTTTAGCATCTAGAATTCCCAATTCTCTTCTTATGTTAATGAATTGTTCTTTTGCAAGGGGTTTGGTGAATATATCAGTTAATTGATTAGATGTTTCAACATATTCAAGCATATAATCACCTTCAATACATGATCTTTAATGAAATGATGTCTTATTTCTATATGTTTGGTCCTTGAATGCATGACAGGATTCTTAGATATATTAATGGCACTAGTATTATCACATCTAAGAGGCACATGGTCTAAAATAACACCAAAATATAGAAGTTGTTGCTTCATCCATAAAATTTGAGCACAACAACTCCCAGGAGCAATATACTCTGCCTCAGCTGTTAATAATGCCACGCTAACTTGCTTCTTGCTATGCCATGAAACAAGTGAGCTACCAAGCAACTAACAAGTTCCATTTGTGCTTTTTTTATCAAGTTTACATCCTGCAAAATCAGAGTCAGAATATCCTACAAGAATACATTCAGCACCTTTAGGATACCAAATACCAACATCTAGAGTTCTAACAAGATATTTCATTATACGTTTTACAGCAGTTAAGTGTGATTCTTTTGGACATGCTTGATATCTTTCACATATACACATAGCAAACATGATATCCAGTCTACTAGCGGTCACTAGTGGAAAAAAAGGATATAATCACGGTTAAAAAAGGCCTTTATTCACGGTTAAAGAACCGTGGTTGTTGAAGCCGTGGTAGTAGATGATGGTCTTTAACCACGGTTAACAACCGTGGTAATAAATCACATCTAACCACGGTTAAGAACAACTGTGAACATAACTTACTATTTATATTCACGGTTATCGAGAATAACCGTGGATATAGATACATTTTATCCACGGTTGTCCATCAAAACCGTGAATATAAGTAGATTGTAACTGAAACTAAACCATACTTATATTCACGGTTATGATGGACAACCGTGGATAAAATGTATCTATATCCACGGTTGCCCATCATAACCGTGAATATAAGTATGGTTTAGTTTCAGTTACAAACTACTTATATTCACGGTTGTGATGGACAACCGTGGATAAAAATGTATCTATATCCACGGTTAAGGTAGTAACCGTGGAAAAATCTTGTCTTTATTCACGGTTGTTGCCATAACCGTGAATAAATGCTGAGGTTTTTTTTTTAATATGCACTCTGTTTTATCGTTGCCCAACCCTGCATTCAGACAAGCCAGTACAGTATACAGTATGCCACAGAAACACTATGCCGAAAGAATCGTATGTATATATATATATATAACAATTTATTTTCTATATCAATTCATAACAACCTAAAAAATAAAAGTATATACAATTAAGTTGAATGTAATCTAATAAAAGTAAACCCTAAATCCTACTACATACATATATAAAAGAATAAATATCCTATATCTAGCTTTGCCTAAGTTCATGGAAGTGTGAGGCCCATTGCCTTCTAACATCATCCACAAGTTCCTTTGGGAAATATGACCGGTCATTAAAGTGCTGCAAACAATGCACAAAACAATTAGAACAAAAGCTTTATTTATTATATGAAATTGATGAAATTGGAGAAATTGACACGGTGATGAGAATTACCTCTGTCCATCCATCTACTAAATGATGTTGGACAATGGTCAGCATAGTGTGCATGACGAAATAGCCACACTCAAAGGTACCCTTCTGCCTGTAAGACTACAATGGACATATAGTATGGAATAAGTGAATTCGGAACTTAAAAAACATGTACTGAAGATTTGAATGAATACGATTGACTTACTTTTGGGTACACCCATACAACTGTTCTTCCTTTGTGCTTGTTTCCAATCAGTACATTGTATCCAACCACCGCCCTGCGTCAAACAAAACACAAGATAAGTTAGAATAGTATAGTTCTAAAAATGATGTAATTGAATTTGTGGTTATTGTTTAGGGATGAACTTACCGGTCTACTATATCTCTCAGGTCTTGTGGAGCTGTTTTGTGCAAACTATCAAAGTACAAAGCAAGATAGTCCTTCGGACAGATCACCAGAAGCGTCCAGTGAGCCCTGCAGTTACGAGTGATAACTGAGACTTCAAAATGCAAAATATCATAACAATAATTATGGAATAGAGTATTACCCTTTATGATAGGGGCCCATGTATATAGACTTCTCAGACTCAAACATCCAATTCTGGATGTATGTCTGGGTGTTCTGCGAGGTGTTTCCTTGCCTCTGTATGACAGAGGGCTCTAAGAAACCGTAAGTTCCTTGGAAACCCAAGTCCACTGAGAGTTTTGCCAGATACCTAAACAAGGTAAGACATGGTTAGTGACAAATAACTTGTATAATGAAAAAATTGGACAACACAAGGATATACTTACAGCTCCCACAACTGCAAGATGGAGCCGTTCAGCATCGACGTCCCCGTAATAATGTCACAAATGTCAGAACTTGTAACGTAAACTGGAAAATCACTGGGATGGCCGAACACTAGTGGCTGCCATGGGACCTGAACAGTGTCGTTATCTTCCTCATACCCGATGCGCCATAGCATCCGGACGGGATCCTTGGCCGGGTCTGGCTTCTTCAATGGCTGTTCCTGTTGAACAATTGACAACCATCACATTTTGTACCATAATTGACAAGGAAATAAAGCTAGTTAGTGTTTAGGGTTTTTACCTGTCCAGGGGCAATCACCAGAAGTCTGTTGGGCCACATCAGAAAGTGGCCCAACGCCTGACCGACGGTCTTCACCTCCTGAGTTGCCACTGGCACAGCAGCATCCTCCTCGAGGACGAGCACAACCGAGACCCTGGACATACCATCAGGTAATGTCTGATGGTGAACCACAGGGCCTAAGTTGTGCACCATACCAGTGGCAACTGGCTCCTCCGACCCGTCAATGAACAGGTCACATTGACGGGTGTCTGGTGGCTCGACCCCGTCATCGTCAGGGTCAGCCGCAGCGCACGACCCCTTAGTGCTAACCTTCCGTACCTACATATTTACACATCAGGCAGAAGTTATTCAACAATGAAAGTGATTACAAACAATAAAATTGAGGAAAATAAATAAAGAATCTAACCTGTGGGTCGCTGGCTGGTGTAGTAGTCTCCTGGTGGTGGCTGAGTGAGGCCTTCATCTCCTCCCTGAATCGGGCCATCTCCTGGTGGAGCCTAGATATCTCCTCCTGGTACTCAGCCTTCACAACAGCCACCTTTTGCTCCACTATTTGCTCAAGGGATGGGGCAGGGTCGGGAGCACCGTAATAGGCGCGGAGGCCTGTAAAATGTGAATGATTAGCCCATAATTGTTTAACAGATAACAAAATGAATGCATAGAGTTAGTTAGCACTCACCTACACCTCGACCAATAGCACGCACTCTTCCTGGGTGCTCTGGCCTGCCAATGGCGGTAGTCAATATATCCTCCCGTCCATGGGCTACGAAAGACCCTTGGGTTGATTGCTCAACCAAGGAATCCTGAAACCAAACAAGTTAGTATTCACTTCCTTCACGTAAACTGAAAAACAGACACTGATATAAAGGGGAATACTTACTATACGTGAGGCAACCTCCTGAGCCTGTGAGGAAGTGTATTCCCCACTCTTCTTGATCCTAGCCCGCTTCCATTTGTCGTGGCGCGCAGGTGGGGAAGGGGGATCCACAATACCAGTGTCAGTCTGACACTGACTCAGCCTCTCCTGTGCCAGCCGCTCCTCCAACCTACGGTAACCGCCACGTGACAGTGTGTGTGGGCAGTCATTTAGCTTCCTAGTCTCCTTGGCTTTCTTTCTGGTCTCCTACAACAAGAAAAAAAATATTCACAGTTAGCCGTATAAATTATACATATTATTTAATCATCTAAAAACCAATGTACCTGAAACTCGGCAGAATGTCTAGATGTAACAAAAGCATCCCAGGTCTCCTGATCGATGAATGGATACTTCTCTCCAGGGAACTTTCCTTGGTCGTCCCCGAATACATACCTACAATGAAAGGTACATTTAAACTAAGGATTGGCACAATTTGGTGAAGCGTTGATTAAGAATTTAAAGTTCAATATACCTCGTGGTGAGTATGGATTTGAACGACCTCCATCGCTCAGCCATGATACCGAGGACCTTCCTCCTCGCTATGTCGGAAGATGGTATCTCAAAAGAATCCTACATGAAAGGAGTTAGTCCATAAAGGAGTCCTTATTAAGAGTTACATGAAATAATACACTAAAATAAAACTTAAATAATACATAAGTTACCAGAACATCACTCCATAGCTGGTTCTTCACCACCTCCTCGACACTATCCCAGTCGGGGATAATGATGGACACCTTCGACCGTACGACAACCCCCAGATAACTGCTAAGCTTCGTGGCATGCGGTCCACTAAATCTGCCGGTGTTGACATCCATGTCAACAACTGGCCTCTCTCCCCGGTGACGCCTACGTGCAATGTCTGGCATCCGGGTAACACCTCTACTCTTCCGAGCAGAGGAACCACTGGCCTGTGAGTCGGACCTGGATCGTCCATCCTGGTCAGCCATGAGTATCTGTCCAAACAAGGAAAAAAACTGTCAAATATTTAATATAACATTTAAAACAACGAATAACTAATATAACATGTAATGAAATGAATCACCAACAAGATTAATACCCTATTAAGATGAAATATTTTCCCACAAGCCCTCATGGTGGTCATGACGACTGGCAACTACATCATCTATGTTATGTTCCACGATAGATGTTGGAATACGTGTTGTAGTTGATGGAATGTCCACAATATCAAGATTGGGGTCTCCAATGTGTCTACCTTGGATAACAATTGACCACCGTTTGTCAGCTGGGTCAGCCACATAAAAAACTTGCTTCACCTGCGTTGCCATTATGAATGGTTCTTCCTTATGCCCGATCTTGTTGAGGTCCACCAACGTAACTCCTAAATCATCAGTTGTGACACCGTTCTTATTGTCAACCCATTTGCATTTAAACACAGGAACGGTGAAGGGACCGTAATCAACTTCCCATATATCTTCAATCACACCAAAGTAGCATGACTCCGCCATCACAGGGTTGTTGTCCTTTGCAGTTGAGAAATGCATTGACTGAGCCACAACCATCACTCCACTGTTTTGATTTGTACTCTTTTCATCCTGTGTCCTTGTATAAAATGAATAGTTGTTTATGTCATACCCACAAAAGGTGAGGACATCAAAGTTCGGGCCCTGTGCTAGTCGATGTAATGTCGAGGATGCAGATGCATCTTTCAGGACGGTCTTTTGGAACCACTGCATGAAGCTCTTGTTGTGTTCATTCAACAACCACTTTTCAGTCATTTTAGGGTTGGTTTTCTTGACTAGCTCCTTGTGTGTGGCTAGATACGGTTGCACGTCGTCCGTGTTGTTTAAAATATACAAGTGTGCCTGAAGGACATCAGCACGTGGCATGCTCTTCACTTTTTTTCCAATCGTTCCTTTCCCATCCAATCTCCCTTCATGACGGGTCGTTGGAATACCAATGCTTGCAGCATGTGACATGTATTCAGTGCAAAACTCAATTGCTTCCTCTGCAATATATCTTTCCACAATTGAAGCTTCGGGACGACGTTGGTTCTTCATATACCCTTTCAATATCTTCATATATCGCTCAACGGGATACATCCAATGGAGGAACACTGGACCACAACAACGGACCTCTCTCACCAAATGGATGATTAAGTGGACCATTATGTCAAAAAAAGAGGGCGGGAAATACATTTCAAGCTGACATAATATAAGTGATGCTTCCTGTTCCAACACATCCAATTCGCCGGGCACGATTACCTTGCAACATATGGAATTGAAAAACATACACAACCTTGTTATGACATTTCTCACATTTTTAGGAAGAATGTCACGAATGGCGATAGGCAGAAACTGCTGCATCAACATGTGACAATCGTGTGACTTCAACCCAATTAACTTTAAATCTTTCATGGAAACACAAGACTTGATGTTGGAGCCATAACCAGACGGAACTTTCACACTTCGTAACGATTCACACAGACTTTGCTTTTCTTTTCTTGATAACGTATGACATGCTGGAGGCAAATATGTTCTTTTGCCCTTTGATTGTGGATGCAAATCTTGACGTATACCCATCAACTCTAAGTCCATACGCGAGTTTAGGCCATCCTTAGTCTTCCCGGGTATGTTTAAGAGTGTACCAACTAAACTGTCGCAGACATTCTTCTCCACATGCATTACATCAATGCAGTGTCTTACATCAAGCTCCCTCCAATATGGCAGGTCAAAAAACACTGACCTTTTCTTCCAGTTGTTTTGTGTCGGGTGCTGTTTTTCACACTTACCAAATTGCACGTTGACGTCCTTCACCTTTTCATATGCCTGGCGACCAGATAGTGGTGGAGGAGCCATTTCAAAATCTTGGGCACCGTTAAACGACTTCTTCAACCTTCGAAACGGATGATTCGCTTTAAGAAACCTTCGATGTCGAAGATAAACATTTTTCCTGCCATGATGCAACCGCACAGAACTAGTCCCCTCCTCACATACTGGACAAGCTTTATGACCCTTCACACTGTACCCAGATAAGTTACCATACGCTGGAAAGTCATTGATTGTGCAAAATAACATGGCACGCAATTTGAATGATCGCCCGGTAAACCCATCAAACAGTTCAACCCCGTCTTCCCACAACCTTTTGAGGTCTTCAACCAATGGAGTTAAATATACATCAATGTCGTTCCCTGGTTGTCGTGGACCAGAAATCATCATTGATAACATCACATATTTTCGCTTCATGCACAACCATGGCGGCAAGTTGTAAACAAACAACAAAACAGGCCACGAACTATGGTTTGTGCTCAGGTTACCAAACGGGTTCATGCCGTCTGTGGCTAGTGCAAGCCTAACATTTCTTGGTTCATTGGCAAATTCTGGAAAAATCCTATCCATTTTCTTCCATTGCGACCCATCGGCCGGATGCCTAAGTAGTCCATCAACAACCCTCTCATCAGCATGCCATCTCATAAGTTTTGCATCGTCTGCATTGGCAAACAGACGCTTTAGTCTTGGAACTATAGGTAGATACCACAACACCTTTGCAGGAGACCCTTTAGTGCATACCTCATCAGAATCCGCCTCTTTCTTCTTATACCGTGACACCCCACATCTAGGACATCGATGCAGCATTTCTAATTCACCCCGAAAGAATACACAATCATTTGGGCATGCATGTATTTTCTCATACTCCAACCCATAGGACACAACACCTTTTTGGCCTCATAGTTACTTTTCGGCAAGGTGTTTCCAGCTGGGAGCATTTCTTTCAACAACTTCAGTAAGTCAGTGAAACTTTTATCCGTCCACCCGTTTATGGCCTTCAAATTAAACAACCGCAAAACAGCTGATAACCTCGTGAAATTGACGCAGTTTGGATACAACGGCTGCTCAGAGTCCTGACACAGAGTTGTATATACATGAGCTTTCTTAAAACCTTCTACCCCTACATCACGGATCATATCCTCGAGTCGGTCATCCATGTCGACATCGTTGTCATGCATCGGGCTTCGATTTTTAGTCTGAGAGCTGTTACTTGGCACCACCACATCTTCACCATGCCATATCCAACGCGTATAACTACGTAGAAAACCGTCACACAGTAGATGTTCTCGCACCTCTTCCAAGTCTACCCGACGCAGGTTGAAGCATTTAACACAAGGGCAAAAATACTTTCCATTCACCCCCACTGCATTCCTCGCTACGAATTCTATAAATGATTCAACTCCCCCCTCGTACTCCAGACTTAGGCGTGACGCAGAAATCCAACTCCGATCCATACCAACTGTTTACAAGGTGCTATGATCAACCTCACTTTTTATACAAAGGTGGTGGTCCTATACCCATTCAGCATGACAATTATTTTTATACGTCATTCATATATACAGGTTAGGACTTATTTTAAAATTTGATGAAATTTCGGCAGCATTTCGCATTGGTCTCTAAGTACACAAAATGAGAGTGGTCAAATCAAATTCAACCACAACCAAATATGCACCCAGAGAACAACACAAAATACAAGTTACCGAAATTTTATCAAATTTTAAAATAACTCCTAACTTGTACATACTAACAATGACGTATAAAAAATAATTGTTCATCCCAAACTGTCCAAACGGACAATTCAAGATTCAACACAAACGATGACATTAATTGATTTAATGACCATTTGTGTCGAATCTCAAACGGGGAACTACGGTTCACTCATATGCACAACAACTTTCATACTAGTTAACTAGTTAACTAGTATGAGCCTACGAGTTTGCAAGATTGAAAACCACATGCATGCAATAGACAGAAATAACATTATATACGAGCAACCAACAATAACAGCAATAACATTATATACGAGCAACCAACAATAACAGCAATAACAATGATGAAGTGAAAATTTTCCATTTAAAAATATCTAACTTGAACCTTATTAGGCCCTGTGTATTCAGAATGTAACATTAAATTGTATAGATCATGTGTGAGGTAACATTAAAAACTTGATGGTAATGACTTTGGTTATTCTAATGGAGAATATGATATATCTAACTTACAATGAAATCTTTTATGATATATCTAACTTAGATCATATTTTTTTTTGGTCGAAGCTTAGATCATTAAAAAAGTTGTTAAAACATTGTTAGTTTGGTTTAAAAAATGGTCAAACAAAAAATCAGTTAAAAATGGTAGAGTTATTAGAATGGGAAGATTTTAACAACTTTAGCTATTTTAACATAGATGCATTGAGTCTAACTAAGTTCAGATTCTAAGTAAGAATTAATTCTAGATTTTAAAGAACATGAATTTTTATTTTGGAGGAGAGCCTGAATTTTATTACTGATACCAAAACAAAACAGCAAAGAGATTGTAGCCATCCATTTCAGTTTCTTGGTCCTATAAAATAATCTTTCAAATGTTATCCCTTCTAAACCATAGAATCAACCAAAGATTAAAAAGTAAAAACTAAACAGAAAATTTGACTATACAGGGGATTACTAGCAAGTGTCAATTGCCGATTACAGTTTACCAAGTTTAACTATACAGGGCACTGTGCAACAGTTTACCAAGTTTATTCTAGTTTATTAAAAAAACATATACCCAAATGTCCACTCGATTCTAGGCATTATAAACTGGTAGGAGTTTACAACTTAACTCAACAGTTTGACAACATAGAGACAGAGACAATGAAATGTTGGCACAATAAAACAAGCTTAACCAAACTTAATCACTAGTACAACATAGAGACAGAGACAATGAAATAGGTTCCACAAACAAGGCAGAGCATAATAACGAAGTACACCAGCAGTGAGCGAAGAAGTAGGGTAATGGAGCACTTACTTGAAAATGGTGCAAAGATGACACGAACGAAAGAAGGAAGAAGCGAGTGAACATGAACAGCAAAGAACAAACTCAAGGAAGAAGACGATAACCAGCGCGAAGAAGAAGAGAAAGTGAAAAAAGAATGAAAGGCGCGGCTTTTGAAGTTTCAGAAAGGATGTATATTCACGGTTCCCCTTGAAACCGTGAATATATTACACATATATTCACGGTTTAACAAACAACCGTGGATAAATGTTAACTATATATCCACGGTTACTATCCCAACCGTGGATAAATATTAAATTTATATTCACAGTTATAGAAACAACCGTGGACATACAGTACCCAGTGATTAAACCCTAAAACCTGAACTATATATCCACGGTTGGAAATACATCCGTGAATATTGACATCTATATATATCCACGGTTAACATCATAACCGTGAATGTATCCATCAATATATATTCACGGTTGTGCACACAACCGTCGATATTACTATATATCCACGGTTGACTTATCAACCGTGAATATATATTGATGGATACATTCACGGTTATGATGTTAACCGTGGATATATAGTTTTCTCTGATTATAACGTTCACCTTATAATTTCAAAAATGCCACCGCGCATGTTTTTATCACTGATCCTCTTCTACCCGTGAATATATCCCCGTTGTTATATCCATTTTTTCCACTAGTGGGTTATGTAAAGTAAAGATCCAATCATACCTTGATATTTTGTGAGTTCTACATCCTTACCTTTCTCATCCTTGTCCAAATAACATGAAGTGCTCATGGGTATGGCAATTTCATTTGCTTTGTCCATGTTGAACTTTTTGAGTAACTCTTTGTAATATTTGGATTGGCTAATGAAGGTTCCTTCTCTAGTTTGTTTGATTTGCAATTCGAGGAAGAATATGAGTTCTTCCATCATGGACATCTCAAATTCATTCTGCATTATCTTAGCAAACTCTTTGCAAAGCAACTCATTAATGGCACCAAAAATGATATCATCCATATAAACTTGCACCAAAAGTATGTCATTCTTTTTGTGCTTAATGAACAATGTTGTATCAACTTTTCCTCTTTCAAAATTGTTTTCTAAAAGGAATTTGCTCAATCTTTCATACCAAGCTCTTGGATCTTGTTTTAAACCATACAAAGCTTTTCTTAGTTTGAAAACATGATTTGGAAATTGATAGTTTTCAAATCCAGGTGGTTGATCAACATACACTTCTTCTTAAATATATCCATTCAAGAAGGCACTTTTGACATCCATTTGATACAACTTGAAATCCTTACAACATGTAAAAGCTAATAATAGCCTAATAGCTTCTAACTTAGCTACGGGAGTATACGTTTCTTCATAGTCGATTCCCTCTTCTTGATTATATCCCTTAGCAACTAGCCTAGCTTTGTTTTTAGTGATTATGCCATTTTCATCAAGCTTGTTCCTAAATACCCATTTGGTTCCTATTATTTGATGGTTATTGGGTTTTGGCCCAAGTTTATAAACTTTATTTCTTTCAAATTGATTCAATTCTTCTTGCATAGCCAACATCCAATGTTCATCAATAATAGCTTCATCAATGTTTTTAGGCTCAATTTATGAAACAAATGCTAAATGATTACAAGTATTAAGTGTGCGTCGAGTACTTACGCCCTTAGTGATATCACCTATAATGTTGTCTATGGGATGGTGTTTTGATGTGATCCACTCTCTTTGAGAACTTTGTTGTTGTTGTTCATTTTAAGAAGCTACTTCATTATTGATTCCTTCTTCTTTCTTGTTTTCTAGGGTCATCTCTTGGAGTGTGTAACATCCCGAATTTTAAGGAAATTAAATTTATTGGATGGCGATAACTGATTATTTAAGATCGGATAATTATGGGAGATGTTGTTAGACATTAGAGGTGAATTATCGGTAAATTAAGATTTACCAGAACTGGGTGAATTAACAGATGATGTGGGACCCACTTGATTTAATTAGATGTTTGATGGGTCTAGAATGTTTGGAAAATTATTGTGATTAAGGTGGTATAATTAGAATAATTTTTGGTGTTAAGAAAATAATTAACTGGACACGACGTATAATACAAAACGGGGAAAATACGAACCAAATGGGATTAAAAAGAAAATGTGAAATCTTCCCTTCTCTTCTTTCTTAACCGTGTGAGTTTTACACACTTTATACCCTCCTTTACACAATGGACAAAACAAATATGGACCAATGGTAAAAGTAGAAGGTGGCATTGCTTTATCTCTTGGGTAATGACCAATTTTGGTCACCTTTTTCCTCTCTCTTTCTCTCATTTTTGGCAGCCATCTCTCTCCCTCCATTCACTCTTTGTTTTCTTCTTCTTCATTTTCTCTTCATCCTAAAAACCGCCCACCTCCATTCTTCTTCTTTCTCTTGCCAAAAACAAAAGTTAAGCTTGGAAATGTGAGGCATCTATGGAGCTTGGGAGCTTGCATTGGTCATCTCCCTCTTCCTTACTTCATTTTCGTTTTGGTGGAGCTTAAGCTTGAGGTAAAGATTTCTTACCTCCACCTTGTTTTATTTATGGTTTTGGGTTGTTGGGTTGAAGATGGTGATGTTAGAAACCTTGCATGTGGGTGGAAATGGAAACCCTAGGCTTGAATGTTTGGAAATGAAACCCTTGATTTAGGGCTTTATGATTATGTTAGATTTAGAGGTTCATGAGGTCCTTATGATAAAATAAAATGGATTGAAGATTGATAGAGATTATTGATGGTTGTTGGGTGATTTTGGAGAAGAAACCCTAAGTATTAATAATTTGGGGGTTTTGACCCACTTGATGATCTTGATGAGTGTTGGGTATAGTTAACCCTTTGAGACTTAGAAGATCTTAGATTTGGGGAAAGGAATTCCCGAAGCCTAACATAGGCATATGAATTTGGAGTATAGACAAGTCTAGGACTTGATAATAAGTTAAGAGGTGTGATGCCTTATGATGGCTTATTGATTACATGTGTATGTGTAATTGTTGATAGGGTTGTATTCCGGGCGATGATGTGGAAAGATCGATGTAATTGTGTGGCAGTTCTTCTCTCAAGGTAGGAGAGGAGTTTATATTTCAATTGCATGAGTGATTAATTGAAAATTATGTAAATGTGTGAACTCATGCAATGCCTTGCCATAAATACCTTATATGATTGATTTGATGAAGTGGTAAATGATGGCTTGGCTTATGTTGATTGTTATGAAAATGTATGTATTTTTATAATGTGGATGATAAGTGTTTGATGGTCCCTTGGTTGGACATGAACTAAATGATGGTGACAAATTATGAATGAATGAACTACATGAATTGTGAAGAATTGTTTGAAGTGGTTACGTGGAAAGATGAATGAGGGAGTGATGTGGGTTATAGTTAAAACCTCTCCCTTGTAAAATTAATTAAGTGAGCGTGATTGATGAGTTGGAATGAGGATTTTCCGAGTATGAATGGGTAGAGAGAGTCTTATATGTCTCATGTGATGTGTATGATGTATTGGTGGTGAATCAGTTGGTCTAGAGTGAGGTTTCATGTGTAAGTTGTAAGAATTGCTAATTCTGCATAAGTGCTGATATTCTTGCTCAAGCGAGATGGGATCTCACCCAAGCGAGAGTCCCCTGCTTCAGAGAATTGGCCTCTAGCCCAAATCCGCCCAGGCGAATGAGTTACTCACCCAGGCGAGTCGAGCGAGAAAGGAGTTAGTTCTGGAGTAATTCCACCTAGTGCTAGGAAGCCTCGCTCGAGTGAAAGAGAAAAGAGTCGTTTTTGAAATAGTTATGCCGAGTGAAAAATCGAGTGAAAGATGTGTCGGTTTGGGAACAATTATGCTGAGTGAAAAACCAGGTGAAAGATGAGTCGGCTTGTTATAATTTTGCCGAGTGAAAGACCGAGTGAGAGAGAAGTCGATTTTGGATAATTTTGCCGAGTGGAAACCGAGCTAGAGATGAATCAGTTTTGGAATGATTTTGCCGAGTGAAAGACCAGGCGAGAGATGAATCGGGTTTGGAATAATTTGCCGAGTGAAAGACCGAACGAAGGACGAGCCGGTTTTAGAGTAATTTGCCGAGTGAAAGACAGATCGAGTGATGAGTCGGTTTTGGATAATTTCACCGAGTGAAGGGCCGAGTGAGAGATGAGTCGGTTCTGGAATCATTTCACCAAGTGAAAAAGCGAGTGTTGTGAACCACCAAGTGAAAAACTGAGTGCTGGGAAGCCTTGCCCGAGCGTGCGAGTGTGGAAGGGAAGGACGGCCTCTGGTCGGATTTCGCTTAAGCGAGTGGGTGCCTCGCTCAAGCAAGTGTTAGTGGGATTTGTTACTGGACAATTCTCGCCCGAGCGAGTGGCTAGTTGAAGGGAGCCTCGCTCGAGCGAATGCCTGTGGATTTTGTTACTGGATGATTCTCGCTCGAGCGAGTAACCGAGTGTGAATGTGCTTCGCCCGAGCGAGTGAGCTTGGGGACGCTACTGGAAGCATTTCGCTTATGCGAAAAGGGTCGCCCCTGCAAGCCTGATCTGTCCCGCTCAAGCAGAGGTGAATCTCGCTTGAGCGAGTTTCCACCAGAAAGGGAATTTGCCCAATTTTATTTATGGTGAGCTTATGATTAGACCCCTTCTTAGTGTTATAAGATAATTAAGAGATGATATGGGGTACGCTACGATGATAAGGCAGGGTATTGGCTGAAATTAATCAATACAATTATGGGGCGAATTAATTGTGATATAATTACCATTAAGGATGGAGTAATGAAAGGATAATATTGAGAACCCTATAACAGGATTATGAGAGATATCCTTGGGCGAATTTGAAACTAATAAAGGGATAATTGAATGACATGATATACAATATAAATTGATGAATTGGAGAAAAATGACATTAAATAATGGTAGATGATGATGTTGGGTACTCTCTTGCACAAAGAGGTGTATATTGTTATTGATGAATTGTTGTGTACCATTGTGTGTGATACAAGCATGATCTTGTATGTGTGGTATGAAATATACTAATGAAAATGTTGTAAATGCCACACAAATATATATATACTTATAAAGGTATACATGAGATAATGGTAATGAATAATGAGATGAGAATCCACTAAATGAAAGTGTGATGATATTGATGAATAATATGTAATATTAAAATGCCATTGTGGTTGATTGCAAGTATTGACTTGCGTGTATGATGTTAAATATTGTGAAATATATTGAGATGAAAATGCCACATTAAAACTTGAAAACAATGACTAAGAAACCAACAATGATGAAATCCACTAAGGTGTATGGTGGTGTTGGTGATTATGATGATGATGTTTGATGAGTGGCATTTAGGATGCACAGAGTGAGAATGCATTTCATTTGTATTGCATTGTATCCATGGAATATCGATCGCTGTCTATGTGGAATATTAGGGGGTTCCACTAGGCGGGCTCAGTGGGAGGGCGGCTCAGTGCACGAGCGTATTGTTGTTTTCCCCTGTGGCTCGGCGTTGAGTCACGAAGCTGTCTATAGATTGGTGATGAGGCACCCTATATGGCGGGCCCAGTGGGCGGGCGACTCTATGGTGAGCGAGTTACCTCGGTGTCCGATGGGGCACGACTCTCTCGATGTGTGTTCGGGAGGGGCCCATAGCACTTTTGGTAAGTGAGGCCATGTTGTTGATTCGCAAGTCATGGGGTGACTAGTGCTACAGATGGGCGATAGCGGTTTGGTACCAGTAAAAGATGTTATTGAGATGCATGCATGCTTTGAGATATGTGTACATATTTTACTACTGCAGTAGGGGCATAGTAGCACACCTATGCTTGACCCACAACTTGGTGTTATTCCCACAGTCGGATCCACATTTGTTGTCTATTCCATTGTGCATATGCATTAGCCATAAGAGCATTTGCATATAGCATGGAGATATGCCAGAATATGATGATGATTGATGATGATTGAGTTGATGGTATGGTGTTGATGAGATGAGAAATTAATATACCAAAAGACCACATAAAAGTAATAAATGATATGAATATACGAAATGATGTTAAATATGACGATATGTATGATATGGCCCAATGTAATGAAGGGCGTATTTGTTTATGATTGATAATGATGATGCTAACCCATGGTGGCTTTGATGAAAGACCAGAACGGTCTATGTTGACGATGTTGGCCCATTGTGGCGATGTGGTAGATACGTGTTGGCCCATTGTGGCGATGTGATAGATGTGTATATGCTTGCTTTGCTATGAAAAGATGAAATAATATGAATTATGTATATGATATTGAATTGACAAATTATGATGATTAGTGATGCATTTAGCAAAGCATACATGATGTTGATATGCATATGCGCATAATTTCAATTGTATTCATATCGTCATTTGAAATGTATAACTCACTCTCCCATGTGGTCTACTTTTTAGTATTGATGCAGAAAAACCATGGGATGAGAACGCTTATGAAGTAAAGCTATTGGGAAGGTAAATAGCTGTAATGGAATGCCTTGGCCGGCAGCGATTGTAATTTATTGTTGTGAATGAATGTATATCATGGTGCTGATATTTCATGGTATTTTTGGATGTATTATGAATAATGACTTAAGTGGATATTGTATTGGTATTTAGGGGTATATGTACTCACACCCGCTTGACGAATGTATAAGTGTTGATGACATATGTCTTGAGGTTGGATTGAATATGAATGATGGAGATGTATGTTGCATGACCATATAGATATGTACATACATATATCTTAGGCATTGCATGCTTATGTGATTATGTAAAATGATGATGGTTGTATATTAGGCTTATGATATGCCATTGCATGCTTGCCGAGCCTTTTCTCATATCTTCATATATGGGACTAGACGTGTGCCCGGTATACACATTTTTCTTCCGCTGTAAAACTCTGTTATTTTGTATACCTTTAAGGGCAAACTATTTATCGGTGCAGTTATAGGTTATTTAATCTCACTTTTTGGTTTCCTGTGATTAGGGTCTTGATGTGATCATGGTGGTGTCTTGGACATATTTTCAAACGTGAAAAATTTACTCATGTTTTATTATTTAAGTATGATAATTACATCGGGATTCGAGTACAGAAAATCAGGGGTGTCATAGAGTGTACCTACAAGATCATCAACATCTTCTTTTCTCGGGGAGTTATGGCATTTTCATTAAATTTCACATGAATGGACTCTTCAATGGTGTTTGTTTGTTTGTTAAAGACTCGATAAGATTTACTAAATGATGAATATCCAAGAAAGATTGCCTCATTAGATTTTGCATCAAACTTTCCTAGATTATCCTTCCCATTGTTAAGCACAAAGCATTTGCATCCAAATACATTAAAGTAAGACATATTTTGTTTTCTACCTTTGTAAAGCTCATAGGGGGTTTTCTTCAAAATTGGCCTAATTAAACATCTATTCATAACATGACAAGTGGTATTTACCGCATCGGCCCAAAAATGTTTAGCAATATTGTTTTCATTCAACATAGTTCTAGCAAGCTCCGCCAAAGATCTATTTTTCCTTTCAACAACTCTATTTTGTTGTGGAGTTCTAGGAGCTGAAAAATTATGTTCAATGCCATGTTTTTCACAAAATTTTTCAAATAGTTGATTTTCAAATTCTCCCCCATGATAAGTTCTAATGGATGCAATCTTTGAGTCTTGTTCATTTTGGATAACCTTGGCTAGTTTCTTGATGCATGATATGCTTCATTTTTGTGAGCAAGAAACAAAGTCCATGTATATCTAGAATAGTCATCTATAATCACTAGACCATAATAATTGCCACCAAAGCTTTTGACCTTAGAGGGTCCAAACAAATCCATCAAAAGTTGTAAAGGCCTTTGAGTTAAAACAACATTTTTAACTTGAAATGATGTCTTTACTTCTTTTCCCTTTTGACATGCATCACAAAACTTATTTTCAAATTTTAACTTTGACAAACCAATTACTAGTTCTTTTGAAACAAGTTTATTTAAGTGGTCTATGTGGATATGTGCTATTCTTCTATGCCATAGCCATGATTCATCCTCTCTAGTCATGAAGCATTGCACATCATTTGAAGACAAACAATCAACATCAATCATCTAAACATTATCTATTCTTTGACCAACAAACGTTACTTCTTTATTTTGCTTATTTTCAATTATGCAACCATTTGATTCAAATATCACTTTATATCCTTTGTCACATAGTTGACTTTTACTAAGCAAATTATTTTTGAGTCCTTCTACATACAATACATCACTAATTGAAGTGGAATAGTTTTTACCAATATTTCCAACACCAAGGATTCTTCCTTTGGTATTGTCTCCATAAATGACACTTCCTTTTCTTTTAGGTGTAAATGATGTGAATTTGCTTATATCACCCATCATATGCTTTGAACATCCACTATCTAGGTACCAATGGGTGTTGCTTGCCTTGAAGCATACCTCATCTTACTCTTCTTAGTGGTTGGCCATTAAGCATAAGTTTGCTTCTTCATTGTCCGATTCTTTGGAGCTACTCACATCATTTTCATCCCATGCTATATAGGCTCTCCTTCTTCCCTTTCTTTCTTTGTTTTTCTTCTTTAGATTTGGACAATCTACTTTGAAATACCCTTCCTTGCCATATTCAAAACAAGAGGGTGAGGATGCATTATCTTTAAATGTAGGTTTCTTACCTTGGTTTGTGAAGCTTCTTTAAAACTTCTTGTTTTTCATAAACTTCCCAAAGAATAGCCCAAATTCTTCATCCTCATCAAGGTCACTTTCTAACTCATCCTTATCAATTGAGGTGGCTTTGAGAACAAGACCTTTCTTCTTAGAAGATTTTTCTTCCTCCTTTGTATTCTTCAAGTCCTTGAGCTCTTACTCTTGTTCTTAAAGCATTCCAAACAATGTTGCAAGAGACATGTCATTGATGTTTGGAGATTGCTTGATTACAGTGACAAGAGGTTGTCATTCCCTAGTAAGACTTTTCAACACTTTATGAATAAGCTCTTTGTTAGTATAATACTTGCTAAGGGCAATAAGATGATTTATGATTAATGTGAACCCTTTTTGTAATTCAAGAATGGTTTCTCTGGAGTTCATCCTAAAGCTCTTATATTTACTAGTGAGTGTACTAATTTTTGAATCTTTCACATCACTAGTTACCTCATGGGTGATTTGGAGAGTATCTCACATTTCTTTAGTAGTTTTACAAGTTACAACTCTAAAGAACTCATCTGGACCTAAAGCAAGGGTGATGAGATTTTTAGCTTTGTAATTGTATTGGACCTTTTTCTCCTCATCACTAGTCCAATCATCCATTAGTTTTTCTACTCCTTTTCCATCAACAGTATGCATAGGTATGAAGGGACCATTTTCAATTGCATTCTAAATTTTCAAATCAATAAATTTTACAAAGATTTTCATCCTTTCTTTCCAAAAAGCATAACCTTCACCATTAAAAGCTGGAGGTCTATTTGTAGTACCACCCTCGAAAATCATGTTATATGAGATAGAGACCATCTTAATCTCTTGAAGCTGTTAAGCTTGATCTACCAAGAGTCAAGCTATGATACCACTTATTAGTCAAGTGGCCTCAATACTCAAG
Organism: Clitoria ternatea; assembly: GCA_037962975.1. Lineage (NCBI taxonomy): Eukaryota > Viridiplantae > Streptophyta > Magnoliopsida > Fabales > Fabaceae > Clitoria > Clitoria ternatea. The sequence continues at coordinate 57,581,437 of CM075671.1, forward strand.
AGAGGGGTGAATTCAGTTTTTAAAACTTTTACTTAGAAAGCCTTTGAACTAGATTTCTTTTTCACAAAAGATAATTATATGCAAGAAACAACAAGTATGGTGCAAGAAATAAGATAGAAAAGATGTGCAGGATTCACTTTGGTAAATATCAAACACTTGGTGTATAAGAACTTAACTTAGCTTAATCAATCAATTTTAAGTAATGCAATCATAACCAAATTAATAACACAGCCAGATGCAAAATGTAAATGCAAGAGAGTAAGGAAGAAAAGCTTGTAAACTGATATAATGAGTTCCACCACCCTGGTGTATGTCTCGCCTTCAAGCAACCCACTTGAAGGATTTCCACTATTGAAGTTTAGAGATACAAGCTATGAATAATTGCAGCTTCCTAGTGTCTTACATTCAAGAACTCAATCCTCACTAGCATAAGGGCACCCCACCCAATCTCTCAAACTCTTAATACCTAAAGGTTGAACCCCAACCTTTGTGACTACTCAAAACTAGAGTGAAACTTTGTGTTTGGTGTTTGTGTTTACAAGCAAATAACTCTCTCAATAGAGTAGATATACAATTGAAAGGAACTCATAAATTCTAACTCTCAACAAGAAAGGATATACAAATTTAGAACTTAAGTTTCAGAATAATGAAACTATACACAAAAAACAAACTCACAAGGCACAAGTACAAGCTATGAATGATTTTCCCTTGATTGCTTTGAGTAGCTTGAATGAATGGTGCATTTATAGGCCTTGGAGAGGAGCTTTAGAAGTTCATAGCCATTGCACAACATGGGTACACGATTGGAAAATGGAGAAGTGAGCTGGATCTGCACTTTAAAAACATTTCCCCATATTCTGGCACTTAGGTAATCGATTACGTCTCGATCTATAATCGATTATACTTCACTGTATTCTATTAATTTAAGTGTCCAGTAGCTGTGTAATTGATTATGTCTTTCCATGTAATCGATTGGTGGTCAAACAGAGTCAATGTAATCGATTAGCATACGCCTATAATCGATTATGCATTATCCCTGATGCATTTAATTTTTGTACACAACAGTGTAATCAATTGTGTTTTATGTTATAATCGATTATGAGTGAAATAGAACCAATGTAATCGATTGTCCTAGCCTTGTAATCGATTAGGTAAAATACCTGATACATTATACCATTTGTTGTAACATTGTAATCGATTATCCTCCTTGCTGTAATCGATTATGTGCATTCCAGAATCAAGGTAATCGATTATCCTAGTGCTATAATCGATTAGGACATATACCTGATACATTTTATTTTCTATTTCGCAACTCTATAATTGATTAGCTTTATCATGTAATCGATTATCTTATGCATAAAGCTCAAGTTTGGTCTTTGATATATTGTAGACTCTTTGTACTTCTTCATTTTAAACTTCCCAGAAGTTTATGCACATATCTTTGGCATTTTGAGTCTTCATGAACTTCATTTGTCATGTCATGATTCTTTAATTTGTTTACTTTGTTATTATCAAAATCCTGAAACAATTTTCAAACACACGTCCTAATCTATTACCTCTCATCTAGAATGGTCCTAATCGATTACGCTAACAGATTACCACCCATGACTGAACCATGCATCAACATTGAGTCATAACCTAGCAATTTAATGTTTCATCAACTCATCACAATGGTTACCAAATTCACATTGTTCTACATCAATATAGTCACTCGTAAAAGAATTAGACAGTGTATGTATAAGTATACTCAAAAGAATAAAAGTTTTAGTATTCAAGGCATCAAAATATCCATATCATTGGCATCAAAATACATACATTGTCTAAATTTTAAAAACATTGTCAGTCAAGGCATCTAAGTGTCTCCTCCTTTACACTATACCTCATTCCTTCAAAAAGCATCAACTTCATAATCATGCCCTACAATACAAGGGCTAAAAAGTAGACAACGTGGAGAGTGAGCATACTTTCTCAATGATGAACAATTAAACAAAATATGACAATATAGATATGTAAGTGCAACCTAACATATTGTCCTATCAAGGGATTTCAACTCAATAATAAAGTCATAATCCATAATGAATACCACCAACACACATACATAAACAATTTCAATAGTCATTTCACATTATGAAATCAATTCATAAATTCTCATTCATATCACATTCCACACCACATTCCATAGATATATAGATAGTCTAAGGTAACGCTAACAATAATAAACACAATTGGTTAGTGTCTATAAATTCTAATTTCATGTCTCCATTCTTATCACCGTAGGGTTCAATCCCTCGTAGGTACCTCAAGGTCTTATGTCATGTTCCTATGGCTAATGCATATGCTATGCCTTTAAAATAATACATATGCAACGGATTCAATTTCAAGAAAATATTTATAACACATGTGTACATAATTTATCAAGTGCCCACAAGCACAACATGCTTTCATTGATACCAAACCGCCAACGCCCATTCCGTAACACTCATGACATTCACAAAAGTGAATGCGGTAATAAACATTAAATGACACGCACGTCAAAGTAATTGCAACCACACATAGTTGCTCAAATAATTATTCCCCTGCAAGGGTCATTTTCACAAGATCCCGCAAGATCCCAATACATTACAATATGATATACCTTGCACGCCATGATATGTAAGAATGCATATGCTAGCCTTAACTTCACGAGAGTCTCACACCCTCTTACTTCCGGGTACATATTACACTTAACATTACAGTTAGTGGCATGCAACCAATCATAATTCTCTCCAAGGCATACAATTTATCACAAAATTCTCTAAGGCATCAATTTATATGATCCACAATATAATAACCAAGGAGTCATATCAATATCATTCCACATATGGAAATCAAGAGAGAATATTAAACAAGTACATTCCAAATGTATACCGTTCTCATATCTACCAATTCAAAAATCCAACCATCAATAAGAATCACTCTCATAATAACTTATACATAAGAGGTAGTACAACTATTGAAGACAATATGCCCGTATACACCAATATATATATTATCAACAATTATTGCACATGCATTTAGAAAATATACTCTTTTCCTACCTTAAGAGAAGTATTTCGTAGGATTAGATGGTCTCGTTTCACTAAAATTGTCAATTTCTACATTAAATAAATGTAGATCCACATCAAATACCAAACTAAAATTATTTTGATATTAACAATTTTGCCCATCATATATAGAACACCATACTAAGCTTATAAAATTTTTATCTTTGTGATTTTAAAAGCTTTGATCCCTTTTTCATTATTTTCCAATACTTTAAATGTCTAAGACCTTGTCTACAATTTGTCAATAGTTCAACAATTATCCATTAAACTTTACAAAGCTTCTAAAAAATATTCCATATCATTATAATCATTTGTAATGTTTTTATCCTAAACAATAACAAGTTTCTCATCACTAGCAATTTAGCTAACTTTGTTTTTCATCCATTAAAATACATATATCCTTTGATAATGGTTTTAAATGCTAAATCAAATTATTCTAAGTCTTTAGAAACATTTATTATTCACTCAATGCATGCCTCTTACACAACATCACCTAGAACACCAAGTCCTTTCCTCCTAAACAATTATCCAATTCACATCAACATACTAATTAGGTTCCATAAATGTTGTTTCACCACTAACATTAATTTACACACTTGTACTAGTTTGTCCATAATTTCCAACACCATGTTTCCTTAATGGATACTAACTTCCTATTCTTCCAACTATAATTGTTTCCAACCACTAACAAATGTCATAACACTTCCAACAATTCATTATTAGCCATTAATAGTATGCCTAAGGTAAAGGGTACCATTAGTTCTAAAACCTACCAATAAGTCCATTTTCCTTGCTAACAGCACCAAATCAATTCAATAACATTAATTTGTCTTATAATTACTTCATAGACTTTAGTCTTGTATTTTATTAGGTTTCAGAAATTTCTTTCCCTTAATCAATATTTTTCTACAATCTAATGGCTACAAACACAAACTTCCAAGTCACCAATACACACCAAACACCTTACCCATCATCCTTAATAGGTTTCCAATGCCTCGAAACACATTGTACTAATTTTATTCATGCCAACACCACCAAATGCAACTTCTACCAACTTTAACACTTAGAACACCAACACCTTTCTTGATTCCTTAAATTCCCAACATCAATAATTAATATCACTCATTCCAAATTCATTTTCACATACAAAAATCATTCTCATGGCAAATAAATTCCAAATTTCTCAAGTTTTGCCAAAAGCCCTAAATTCCAAATTTTAGGGTTTTAACAAATATCACCAAACATCAATTCCAATCACTTCCATGTATCATTTTAAGCATTCTCAAAACATTAATATTATATTCCAATCATTAACAACAACAACAAATCCTAATGGTCATCTAGCATAGGGTTCATGGTTCCACATGCTTATATCATTATAATAACACCTAAATCACTCTTACTAATCTCTAACAACCTCAAAATACCAAATAAAAGGTATTAAAGATAATGGGTCATACCTCAAGCTTCAAGCTCTTGCCAAAAACAAAAATGAGGAGAGAAGAAGAAGAAGAAATAACCAAAATCTTGCTCCAAAATACCAATAATGCCTCACAAATCAAATGTTTGGTAAAATTTTTTGAGTGAACATGGCTATGGTGAGTGGTCACACGGTTATAGAGCAAGAGTGAATGGAAAAGATGAAGAAAAGTAAGAATAAAAAGGGAGAGTTGAAGTGTACAAAAATTTAGAGAAGGGATGAGAGAGAAAATTATAAAATTAGTCTTGTTCACTTACCTTCATGAGCATTATTTTCATTCTTAGTAGAATGAATCAATCAGTTTCTTCTCTCATTCTCAGTGTATGCCTTTGTTCACTTACCTTCATGAGCATTATTTTCATTTGAATCGAAGACATTCAAATTGAAAGGTGGAGGGAAGAGAGAAAGTGTGAAGGAGAAATTGAGAGAGAGTAGAAAAACAACGAATGAATGGAGCAACACCAATGCCATTGATTCAAATTCTTCTGAATTGTTACCTCCAATGACATTCTCGATAAAGGATGTTCATAAACCGAATTGGCTAGTCCAGCTAAACCATTAAACAAAAATTTCTTTTAAGCATATAGACAATAATTGTTATATATAGAATAATAATTAACATTTATTTTGTTATTTTATATACAATATGGATGAGGTAAATGTATACAAATAATATAAATTTCTTATTATATATATTTTTAAATAAAACCATAATATATTTAAATATATTTCTTATTATATATTTATTAAATATATTTTTAATAATATTTTATTTATTATATATTAAGTATATTTAATAAATATAAAAATATTTAATAATAAATACTAATACATTTATTAAACATTAATAAATTATTAATAAATATATTTTAAACAATATACATATTATATAAGTTTAAAATATATTTATAAAAATTATCATTATTAAAAATACTTTTAAAAATATATTTAATAAGTAAATATATTCATTATTATATATTTATTAAATATATTTTTAAAATTAATATATGAATATTTAATAAATATATTACTATTTATTATTAAATATATTGCTATTTAATAAATATATTTGACATTTAATAAATATATAATGAGAAATATGTATAAAAATGTATTATGATTTTTATATTTAAATATATAATATGAATTTATATTTTATTATACACATTCACCTCATTCATATTATATATAAATTAACCAAAAAAATATAAAAAATTATCAGAAAAATATAAATTGTTATTCTCTATTTATATGTTTAGTAGTTTGTTCATTATGCAATAAGTCATGAGTTCAAGTTTCATTTCATGTATTGTTTTCAATTTTTAATTTTACTCATCACTCATAAACATTTGACACTTATTAACATATCATTTTACCTGTTTACGTGGTTTTTTAATAATTATTGTCTTTATCTCTTGATTATTAAAATTTGTGATACATTTGTCAAAAAGAAAAAATAATATTGAATAATTTTTTGTTGACAAACTTGAAAAACATATCCATTCCCAAAATACAAAGAAACTTCAACTGCATCCTCCTAGCATATGATATCCTGGCTTTTTTTTTTTTGTGTCCAGCGTGCCAATATTTCTAAAAAGCTGGGACAAAGCCCAAAGATACAACCGTGCCGATAACCTAGCTAGTATTCTGATATTGCATTACACTTTATTTCTGTCACAATTTTGCATTACACTGTTATTCCTTATTCTTACTTATTGGACTTGTATTCAGCGGATTTCATGAATATTTTTTTTGGTGCGTTTGAGTATTCAACTAGAGTTGGTTAAAAATAATTTTTTAATTTATTAACTTCACTAACGTCAAAAAGTATATAAAATTAATATTTACCATTTGATAGCTTCTATTTATCCATTTTATGTATATAATTGATTACTAAACTATGAGTTGGTTGGCTGGGCATATTGGTCAGATGGAAACAGTATTATGTGTTTTTTAAAAAGAGAAATTCCGATTTCCCAACAAATTAATAAATTTAAAGTGCAGGCGAATTGAATACGGTAAAGTGAGTAGCAGGAATAATTTAAAACAACTCGTACAACTACTGGAATAATGACTAATTAATAGCTTCTCAACTTTTCTACTTGATCGTATAATTTTCCGTTAATGAGTAAGGTGGGATGAAAAACTATGGTTGTGTACAGATTTTTGAAGTAGCAAGGACGCCATGCCATTGTAGGAATGTTGAAGTCCCACGTTGATAAATGATTTGGTAACCCTCTTTCTATAAATTAATTTTTAAGGACTCGGGTAAGTCTAATATCTAAAATTAAGTTGATATTAGGTTTTAAATATGTTATTAAATCACTTATCAATAGAGTATGAAAGTTGTCGTGGACTTAACAAAAGTTTAATTTCTGATAAAAAAGAATATCTCCAAATATCCATTCTTTATGAGTGTGAAAGGGTACATCCTAATTGAGTTATATTCCATATCAAATTTAAGAAATAGTGTTAAGGCGTGTCTCACACGACAGAGTAGTGTCTTCGTGGGTTCGTTTGGTTTCCAGTTGGGGAAACGGAGTTGGGAAAATGGAGAAATTTAAGGGTTGATATTGATCCTTCACGCCATTCGAGATAGTCAAAACTCCGTTTGACCGTAGGATTTATTTTTGGGGTTGGTCAAACCGAGGTTTGACCAACCAAACCAAATAACCAAACACCACAAACAACCCCCGTTTCATTTTAAACTCAAAGTCAAAAGTATTCTCAGTCCTTATAATCACATTTCAATAATGCCAGTCTGAACTCTGAAGTAAAATGTCCTGGGACTATCCTCAATAAATATATGTAGGCAAGAGATATTTAGGCTTGCATGTAAGTTACTATTTTAATTTCTATTGTTCAAAAAATTTCAAATTAAATTCCTAACCTTTTTTCTCGATTAGTTAGGTCTCTTACATTTTTTTATTGAAATGTATATTTAATAATCTTACAAATTTTTTATTAGAATATATATTTAATAAATATATTTTAAAATATATTATTAAACACATTGATGTATTTTAAGTATTATTTTAAAATATATTCAATAAAGATATTTTAAATAATATATTTATTATATATTTTTGAAATATATTTATTAAACATTTTTAATATTTGTTATTAAATATGAACTGCTCTAAACCAGTATGGGAAATCCGGTATGCGGACCAGCTTTTATAGTATATTGAATGTGGTGTTTATGGTACACCGGTCAGGAGGGGTCTGGTATTATGCCTTCTATTCCAGTGGGGAGATAGAAGTTTTTGAGTGATATCTGGGCAATATCACCAGTCGTACGCGTTGTGGGATGAAGGAGGGTGTCACCTATAAAACACACTCTAACGCTCAAGTCAATGAAAAATTCAGAGGATGAATATCAATGCTTAAGCGTAAGTTAGGATCCAGAAATTCTACTTTTCCTCTATCGATTCATGGGTATTTATATCAGATAGTAACGGAGGGGTCGATTTGGCCAGGGGGACATTTCATACGGAGGGGTCGATTCATGTGCTAGTACGATTTAGATTTTTACAGAAAAGCTAACACACGACGCGGGGTGCCTCTTAACGGTGTACCTTCCTATCTATCGTTTTGCAAGTTACTTTCCGACATGTAGTTACATAAGTTAACCCTGATCCATTAGTATCGAGAGAGTGACTCGTGATGGTATTATATGGTGGATTTTAAACGCGATGTCGAAAGTCGGTGTTAGGTCATAACTTTATACGAGATATCGATCATGCATGATCGCTCTGGGTAAAAATTACCATATTGTCCATAGCCGGTATAGAGACGGATCATGTTCCCCTTAGCTTGTTTGAGAGACCGTAACGGTTTCTTAAATGAGCTACATCAGCTACTCCAGTCACCTATTATAGGCATAGTTAAGGAACAATTCTTAAACTTAGAAAATTTTCAAATTGCACCATTTTGCTACTCTGGGTTCCCTTCATAACTAACATTCATTACTTGCTAACTAAAACACAGCGTTGCTTGTAACGTAAACCATGCCAATTGTCGTGTAGCGGTTAATCTTGAAAATTAGCTTGTCAAACTATCAGTGAACCAGCGCGGCCCTTCAAATTTGAAACGATGCAGCCCGTTAATCTTAAAATGATGCATTGCTACACTTGCTTCCATCCACTCCTATAAGAGATGATTTTGGAAGCCTCTATAGAGTTACTTGCTTTTTTCCATATTGAAACTCTATGCAAACTACGAAAGAACTGTCAATTCTTATTGAAGATCCCTTGTTTGTGACTTAGAGTTTTCCAAACCTTTTCCATCTAACTCAGGTAGCCACCCTCATCTCTTCTTTTAACGTTTCCTTTCTTTCATTCCTTTCATTTATTCTAAAAAAATAAGGGCTTGGGGAGGCCAGAGAGAGGGCCATAGTGGTCGTATCACCGTTAGCCTTCATAGGGCCGGGTCACATTATCCAGCAAGGACAATGCCCCATGAAATAAGGTGACAGAGCTGTGAAGTCTCTTTAGAGTCTTCCATGGATTCTAGAGTCACTGGGGGTGTAGAGAAGGGAGTAGCTCTAACTTGTACCTTTCTGACGATATGACCTTTTATAGTAGTACGTGCGTCATTAGGCGCATATCACCAAAATGACAACTGAAGAGGGCTTTGGAAGTGAAAGAGTGAAGGTGGTGAAGACCATCCTGGAGTGCATGAACGTCCTTGCCCACATGATCGATTAGGTGAAGTTGAAGGCCCAGAAACCATATATTTGGGTGCAAAAGGAAATGTTGGACATTGTCTCACATTACACGCACAAAAAGGATAAGTTCAATGGCCTACCAGACTGCACTTCCTCCTCATTTGGTGAATCTTCACAATGTGTTTCATATATCCCAGTTGAGGAAATATGTGTCAGGTCCTGTACATGAGATTATAGATAATGATGTTGTAATCAGGGAAAATTTGACTATACCTGCTGAGCCTACACATATTGTAGATAGATCAATCAAACGCTTGAGAAGCAAGGAGATTTCATTGGTGAAAGGGGCTTGGAAGCAAGGAAGTTGTACCATAATGATTTGGGAACGTGCGTATGTAATGAGACAATAGTACCCTGAGTTGTTCCATCAAGGTAAATGATATTTTAAATTTTAAGGATGAAATTTCTTGAAGGATGAGAGAATTGTAACATCCTGGATTTAATTATTGGGTTAATTTTACTAATCAAATAATTAAGTTAGGAATATTTAATTAATTTGAGGCAGTTATGTTAATTTCTGAAATTTATTCAGGGTACGTTTTAGGTAACTAAAAGTTGCCCAATTGGTTTCAGAAATTACCTTTTTGCCCTTATTTCCATTTGTTGCCAATTGCCTAATTTCCTTTCAATTCCTTTCCACTTTCTCGTGTATGTTACAAACAAAAGAAAAGGCTATTGCTATTTCTCTTCTCCCTTCCATGAGCTCTACCTCCACCATACCCATCTTCATCTTCCTCAAATATTACACATGCAAATGACTTCAAGGTCTCATTGTTATTCCTTTTCATGTGGGAAGCTTTAGAAGCTAACGGAGATTCTTAATTTCTTAAATTGAAAGGTATACACGACCCTATTTTCGTTGTAGCCAGCTCCCCCCACTCCACTCCCTAAGTTCTCCTAATTCCATGATTCTTGGGGTGTTTGGAACCATTTTCCGTGAGTGAGCGGCTTTGTGGGATTGGGGTTCTTGGTTTCTTCCATTGTCGATGAGTATCAAGAGGAACCATTCCTTCATTTGGTTCTATTTCATGAATTGAAGCTTACCCCTTTGATTCCTATAGCTATAGGTTGCTTTTAGACCATTTAGAAGTAATAGAAGACATTGGGGTTTTCAAAGTTGTGTATTAGGACCTTGACGGTGACGTTCAGTGAGTCATAACTTTTTGAGCTTGTATTGTTTGGTTAAATGGTTAGTAGTTATTATGTTTTGGGTTACCAATAAGATGAAACTTAGTTAAATTAAATGGTTTTAGCTATCGGTGGATTAATCGGAAACTACCGACATTGTTTTGATGTAGGATTGATATTATAAAGAGCTAAGAATTTGATTTGAAAGTGTTCAGGAAGCATTTAGGCATCTGGAGTCGTGGATTCCAAGTAGGGGGAACATTATATTTTAAATGTATAAATTATGAACGGATAGGGGTATATGCATATATTTATGTTTGATGATTTATTGATGTTTTATGAAATTTCATGATGATGGTGATGATGATATTTAATGATATTGACAATATACCCCTTTGGTCATTATTATTAACCTGATTGATAATTCTTGAATATGTTGGTTCCACTTATATGCATGCATTAATGTTGAATCGATGATTATGATTTTAACTTGCATGAGGTTGCAATGATTGGACATGATATTGGTTGTTGATCATTGAAAAATTAGGCATGAGGTTGCCATTATTATATATGTTGTATTGATGATCGAGATTTATTGGTTGTTGCATGCTATGCCTGTTGATGAATTGAAACGAGAACCCTTGGTGATGGTAATCAAGTGGTGGCCCTTGGTGATGGTAATCAGGTGGTTTGTGATGATTCTGATTGGTTATGGCATAACATTTGCATTTCAGACCCACACAGGATTAAAGGAGGCCTGTGATGCCAGTCCAGATAGGAAGGCATCCTTTGGATAGGAAAAGACCCTATGTGGTTTCCTTTGGGATTCCACAGTCACCTTGGATTGGGTTCAAGGCCAGTCCGCAACATCTAGTTGAGTTACCGTTGTCATTGAGAGTGACTGATGTTGTATTATGGGCGAGCGGTTCCGTATTAGTAAAAATGATTAATTATATGTTGAGAAAATTTATACAATGTAGTGAAATTCTCATCATTAAAGATGGATCCGCATGCATATGCATTTGTATACCGATGTTGAGGTTTAAAAGTTGTTGGACAGCTTATGATATGCATTGATGTGTTTGGATGCATTAGAGGTAATGCAATATGTTAAATGACAATAGGTGTGATGATGATTATGATGAATTTGTTGGTTGATGTATGGAATTTGATGTTTGGTTGAATGTGTTATGGTTCAATCTAATTTAGTACCTTTCATTTAACATATTTATGCTCACTCTTAAGTTTGTGGTTGTTTTTCAATGGATTTAGATCAGGGGGAGGAATGGTGAGGAGTCACCAAGCCCTTGATGAAGCATTACTTGGAAATGCTATGCATATGTAGATGTTATGCATAACTATATAGCTTTTGATATAGTAGGCCTTGGTTGGCTCCTTCTGGTACTTGTATATTTTGTATAGTTGATAGATATTATAAACTTGATTTTGATGATAACTCATGAATTTTGATAAACGATGATGTTGTATATATATGGCAGATTAGACTTAAAATATACATGGATGGATCCATGGTGATTAGCTTGATATGTGGATAATTCCAAGGAAATGTCATTAATTGCATACATTGTTGATTTGATGTGATGGGTAGGGAATTATGTTTATTACATTCTATGTGAATGGTTGAATTTGATGGAAATGTTTTGGCACCACTAGTTGATGAATGTGATGTTGCTTCATTGAAATTATGCATAATTAGGAACTGGGCAGGTCAAATTGAGATCCGAGAGATTTAGGAACCTCCGAATAGGCTCAAATACTTATATTTGACATTTAGAAGCTGTGAGAATTGGAATGGTCCAATTCCTATAGGAATTGGTAGGTTAATTTTCATGGTAAAGGCCTAAGTTGGCTAAAACACACTCTTGCACATAACTTGATCATTTTTGGGAATTTTGGAGTGTGGCCGGTTGCCACAAGTCATAAATGAAGTGTTTTAGGTTATGTCAAAGTTTAGTAATGATTAAAGATCATTTATGGAAGTTAAGGTGTATAGAAGTTGGCTTGAAGGCCAATTGACTGCATAATTCTGCATTCTGTCATACTGGTAATCGATTACAGGGCTGACGTAATCGATTACCAAGGACCTGAATTGAAAAATTATGTAGGCAGCCCTCAAGTAATCAATTACCAAAGGGGGACTTCTAAAAACTTGTATAGTCTTTTGTGAGTAATCGATTACACTGATAGTGTAATCGATTACCACCCTGTAAGGACACCCTAGGCTCATGTTTTTAGCTATGTAATAGTGGGGTTGGGATGCCCTTAAGCCTAGGTCATGTCCTTAAAGATGAGAGAAATCATGTATGACCATTATACGACGAATGCAAATTATTTTGGAAAAATTTTCCTCAAGATTTTATTTAATTGAGCATTAGGTGCTCACATAGTTACATGAAATGAAGAAAAATAAAAAAAAGAATGGAATGTCAGGATGAAGCAATGTAAGTGAAAATAAAAATATAAGAAAACTAGTTTTGTCATGTTACGATCATATTTAATTAAGTTAACAAAATTCTAAAACCATATCTTTACATATTTAATCAAACTTAATCATTTATTTGACTCAATGATGTATTTACCTGACTAAATTTGACAAATCCCCTCTGTTATTCAAGATGCCTCAATACTCAAGAGGGGGGTGAATTGAGTTTTTAAAATTTTGCTTGGAATACCTTTGAACTTAGTTCTTTTATCATAAGTTTAGAGTTTATACAAGAGAAGGCAAGTTTAGTACAAGAGTCAATGCAAATTAAGTAGTAAATATTGCTGAAGCAATTTATCGAGCACTTGGTGTGCAACACTTTAAAGCAACTAGTTCAAGTAAGCTCAAGTAGGTAAATCACAATCAATCAACAACAAACCAATCAAATGCAATGTATGAATGTAAAAGAGTAAGGGAGAAGAGCTTGCAAACCAATTTAACGAGTTCCACTACCCCGGTGTACGTCTCGCCTTCAAGCAACCCACTTGAAAGATTTCTACTATTGAGAATTTAAGATTACAAGCTTTGAGCAATTGCAGCTTCCTAGTGTCCCACACTCAAGAACTCAATCCTCACAAGCAAAGGGTAACCCACCCAATCTCACAATCTCTCAATAACCTAAAGGTTGAATCCCAACCTTTGTGACCACTCAACCTAGAGTGAAAACCTTGGTGTTTGGTGATGATGTTTACAAGATATATACTCTCAATAGAGTGAATAGGCAATTGAAAGCTCACACAATTTCTAACTCTCAACAAGAGAGGATATATAAATTCTAGCTCAAAGATTTCTGAATATACAAAGAATGGACTCACTAAGCATAAATGAATGTAAGGGATGATTGCCTCTTGTGTTGTTGTGTATTGTGCTTGAGTTGGAGAGCCTTGAAGGAGTGCCAAAGTCTTCTTAGCCGTTGCAAGCTGTGGGCACTGAGTTGGAATGGAGAAATGAGCCGGTTTCCCATAAAAAGCACTTTCCCCAAATTCTGGCACGACTATAATCGATTACACCTCGAGCTGTAATCGATTACACTTTGAAAACTTCAGTGTATTTCATGCTGTAATCGATTAGCATACACCATGTAATCGATTAGGTGTGACACAGAACCTTGGTAATCGATTACTCCTTGCCCTGTAATTGATTAGTGATAGCACCTGATGCATTTAATTTAGTTACGCAGCTTGGTATTCGATTGTGCCTTATTGTAATCGATTAGTTCACAAACAGTAGCCTTGTAATCGATTAGTTGATATGTTGTAATCGATTAGGTGTTATTCCAGAAGCCTCGTAATCGATTGTATAAGTCCTGCAATCGATTAGTATCAGTACCTGATGCATTTAATTGATTTCTCATCTTGGTAATCGATTAGGTCTCTTGGTGTAATCGATTAGTCAGTAAACAGAACCATTGTAATCGATTAGTCTTCACTGTGTAATCGATTATGTGACAAAATAGAAGCTATCTAATCGATTAGCTATGCCTTCGTAATCGATTAGCCTGCGTGTTTTTGCAGGTCTGATGCTGTTTTCTTATTTCTTCAAGAGTTTCCTCAAGAACTTTTTGTCATTATCAAAATCTTCAAACATGAAAGCATATTCAAACACATTCTCCCCCTTTTTAATGATGACAAGCAATGTTCATCTCTTGAGGATGTTAGTTCAAAATAAAATTATCTCTAATCATTATCTCTAATTTTATCTCTTAATCATTATCTGCAAAAACATATCTAATTCAAATTATTCAAATTTTGCAGTGTTATCTCTAACAAGTTATCTCTTTATTAACAAATATCTCCCCCTATCTAGATGAATTTATGCCACTTGTTATCTCTTAAAGGAAATTATCTCTTTAATCCACTTGTTATCTCTTTAATCAAAATAATTTACTTTAAAATTCAAATATTTCAACGCCATCTAATCCACCACTTGTTATTATCAATCAGTTTTTAGCACTTGTTAATTTTAGCAAACAGATTAGATGAACTTCAAGTATTTCTCCCCCTTTGTAATCATCAAAAATCAGTAAAGCCAGAGAGATAAAATAGAAATTTTATTCAATGCAGAAAGAGAAAGTACATAATGGCAGAATGAAAATTCAAAAAATAATGAAAAGTAACTTAATCAAAGCACAATAAAAATGGATCTAATTATCCGAATGAAAGAAATCGAATTCGGAGATTTGATGAGACAGCTCGTCATATCGTTGTTGCATGATCTCGAAATGCTACTACTCAGTCATTTGGAACTCTTGCAGAGAATTCTCAATCCTATCAAACCGGCGGTCAAGATGCGCATATAGAGAGGCGAAGGGGTCAGCGGGGGTGGATGGTTCACCTTGAGTTGTAGAAGGAGGAGGGGTAGGTTCATCGGCAGGAGCTTTAAAAGGAATGTTGGCATTAATGCCTTCCATTTTTGAGTGCCAAGCTCCATTCACATAGATGATACCCATCTTAGTGAGATGATGGGTGCCAATGCAAGCTTTGGTAGGTACCTTCTCTGATAATTCTCCAGCCAGATCAACTCCAAAAGCCTTGAAGATTTTGGTGAGCAGGATGGCATAGGGGAGTTTTTGTTGGTCCTTTGCACGGAGCATGTGCAGTTTCAGCATTTGGACCCAATTGATTTCATTTTGGTTGTGCATGGACCACATCAAAAGGACATCGTCCTCCTCAACCAGAGCATAGTTCCCACCATGAGGAACCAACAATTTTACTAAAAAAGAAGTGAAGGAGGCGGTTGTTCATAGTCAGGTGGCCTACTAGTTTATGGTTGTTTCTTGGGCGAGCGGCCTTCCACAGTGATTGTCGGGCAGTAATAGCATTGAAATCCCACTCATCCTCGGGATCTCCTCCAACGAACTCAGCATCATTAAGCGGAAGTTGAGTGATTTCCGCAAGTTAGGCATTTGTGATCCTAAGGGTCACATTTTTGACCTTTGCTTCTAGCAACTCATCCACAAGCCTAAGGTTACAATAGAACACCCTTATAAGCTCAGGGTAATAGAATTCTTCCTTAAGGGTGAGGAAGGGGAAGAGGTTATAGTGGTGGAGGCTTTGGGTGAAGGTGAGGCTATGGTGGTCAAAAATTTCAGCATTTCTGAAGTGTGGGGAGATGATGTCTTTTTCAAAAAAATTCTTAATAAAATTTCTGAAGGTCTCTAGAGGAAGAGAAAAATCTTGAAAAACCAAGAGGGTTGTTGGTTTGGGCCATAGAAGACCTTGCCCTCTTAACAGTTTGTGAGGAAGACATGGCAATGAGAGGTAAAATGCAGAGAGAAGGGAAAACAAATGATAGAGGTTGGGAAAGCTCTTAGGAAACTTGGGAGAGTGGAAGAAGAAGTAATGTAAGATGAGAGAGTGGAAAAATGGGTATATATAGTGTGAAATTAGGGTTTAGAAAGAAGAGAAGAGAGTACATGAGGTAGGGAGTGATTGGGCCAACGGAGTCTCTCGGAATTCTACACTTTGACTGCTCTATTTTCGATGCTAATCGATTAGGCACCAGAGGCTAATCGATTAGGACGTGGTTTCTGAGGAGCTGGAACGTTTTGCACATGGTGTAATCGATTAGAGCACATGGGGTAATCGATTACGTTAAAAACAGAGTCTTGGCAATCGATTAGGAGATGAGAGTAATCAATTATCAGGAAGTTGAAACGTTGGTAATCGATTATATAGAGGTGCTAATCGATTAGGCATAGAACAGAAGCTTAGTAATTGATTATCTAAGGAGGTGTAATCGATTACGCATGGAACCGAGGCTTAGTAATCGATTATGTATCGCTTTGTAATCGATTACATAGTTTAGAAATGTATAGATTTTGCAGATTTCAGACAAGAATATTGGAGATTTAATGAAAACATACCACAGTTAATTACAAAATCATTAAACATGTTGTAAAATAAGGAATTATCAAAATCACTTATTATTCAAACACAATTGGTCATATCTAGGATTCCTAATTCCCTTCTAATGTGTATGAATGGTTCTTTTGCAAGTGGTTTTGTAAAAATATCTGCCAGTTGCTTTGAAGTATCAACATATTCAAGAACACAATCTCCTTTTAAAACATGGTCTCTTATAAAATGATGTCTTATTTCAATATGCTTAGTCCTAGAGTGCATGACCGGATTTTTGGAGATATTTATGGCGCTAGTATTATCGTATTTGATAGGCACTTTATTTAAAACAACACCAAAATCAAAAAGTTGTTGTCTCATCTAAAGAATTTAAGCACAATAACTGTCAGCTGCTACATATTCTGCTTCAGCTATTGATAAGGCAACACTTACTTGCTTCTTGCTGTGCCAAGAAACAAGGGAACTACTAAGTAAATGACATGTACCACTAGTGCTCTTTCTATCAAGTTTACAACCAGCAAACTCGGAATCAGAATATCCTAAAAGATTACATTCAACGCCTTTGGGATACCGTAAACCAACATTTTGAGTACCCACAAGGTATTTCAAAATTCTTTTTACGGCAGTAACATGTGATTCTTTAGGACATGCTTGATATCTAGCACACATGCATACAGCAAACATAATATCAGGCCTACTAGCTGTCAAGTAAAGTAAGTAGCCAATCATACTTTGGTATTTGGTTATTTCAACGTCCTTACCCTTCTCATCTTTGTCTAAATAGCAAGATGTACTCATGGGTGTAGCCATTTCGTTTGCGTTGTCCATTTCAAACCTTTTGAGTAGCTCTTTGCAATATTTTGTTTGACTAATAAAAGTCCCTTCATTTGCTTGTTTGATATGTGTCCCAAGGAAGAAGGTGAGCTCTCCCATCATGGACATTTCGAATTCATCTTGCATAATCTTGGCAAACTCTTAACAAAGAATTTCGTTAGTAGCACCGAATATTATGTCATCAACATAAACTTGTACCAAAAGAATGTCATTGTTTTTGCATTTTATAAACAGTGTAGTATCAACCTTTCCTCTTTCAAAATTATTTTCTAAAAGAAATTTACTAAGCCTTTCATACCAAGCTCTTGGAGCTTGTTTTAAACTGTATAAAGCTTTTCTCAATTTGAAAACATGGTTTGGTAATTTGTGATTTTCAAAACCAGGAGGTTGATTTACATAAACTTCTTCTTGAATATAACCGTTTAGAAAAGCACTTTTGACATCCATTTGATAAAGCTTAAAGTCCATACAACAAGCAAAAGCTAGTAATAATCTTATGGCTTCTAACCTAGCTACAGGAGCATATGTTTCTTCATAATCTATTCCTTCTTCTTGATTATACCCCTTAGCAACTAATCTAGCTTTATTTCTAGTGATTATACCGTTTTCATCTAATTTGTTCCTAAAAACCCATTTAGTACCTATTATTTGATGATCATTGGGTCTTGGCACTAATTCCCAAACTTGATTTCTTTCAAATTGATTTAGTTCTTCTTGCATAGCCAATATCCAATGCTCATCAATAATAGCCTCATCAATGGTTTTAGGTTCAATTTGAGAGACAAAAGCTAAATGATTGCAAGTATTAAAAGAACGACGGGTACTTACACCTTTTGTGATATCACCTATGATGTTATCCAAAGGATGGTCTTTTGAGATGATCCATTCCTTTTGTTGAGTTCCCACTTCTTATGTTGTGTCCTTGTCTTTGATATCTTCTTCTTTATCATCCAATGTTAATTCTTGGAAGGTACCTACAATGTCATCAACATCTTCCTTCCTCGGGGAGTTATGGCCATTTTCATCAAATTTCACATGAATTGATTCCTCAATAGTGTTAGTTTGTTTGTTAAAGACTCGATATGATTTACTAAATGATGAATATCCTAGAAAGATTGCCTCATCAGATTTTACATCAAACTTTCCTAGATTATCCTTTCCGTTGTTGAGCACAAAACGTTTGCATCCAAAAATATAAAAATAAGAAATGTTGGGTTTTCTTCCCTTGTAAAGTTCATAGGAGGTTTCTTTAGAATAGGCCTTATTAAGCATCTATTCATAACATGACACACGATATTTACCGCATCGGCCCAAAAATGTTTCACAATGTTATTTTCACTTAAAATGGTTCTTGCAAGCTCCACTAAAGATCTATTTTTCCTTTCAACCACTCCATTTTGTTGTGGAGTTCTAGGAGCTGAAAAATTATGATTGATACCATGTTTTTCGTAAAACTTTTCAAAGGATTGGTTTTCAAATTCTCCCCCATGATCGGTTCTTATGGATGCAATTTTTGAATTTTGCTCATTTTGGATAATCTTGGCTAGTTTCTTGAATGCATGATATGCTTTGTAACATCCCGGATTCTAAAGAAAATAAATTTATTGGATGAGAATAATTAAGAAATTATGGTCCAATAATTATGGGAAAATCAATTAGACATTAGAGGTGAATTATCGGTAAATTAATATTTACCAGAATTGGGTGATTTAACAGACGATATGGGACCCACTTAGGTAAATTAAATAATTGATGGGTTTAAAATGTTTAGAAAATTATTGTGGTTATGACAGTATAATTGAAATAATTTTTGGTGTTAAGGAACTAATTAATTGGACTCGATATATGATATGAAACGAGGAAATTATAAACCAAATTAGAATAAAAGAAAATGAAAACTCCCTTCTCTTCTCCTCACTTCAACCGTCCACTTCTTCCTCTCTCCCCACTTACTTTACACTCTATTACATAATGGTTAAAGGATTGAATGACCCAATGGACCAATGGCCATGATGCATTGTGTTACCCATTGGACAATGTCCAATTTTTACACTAACCTCTCTCCCTTTCTCTCATTTTCAGTGGTATCTTCTTCTCTCACCCTCCTCCATATTTTTCTTCTTCTTCTCCCTTCCTCCATGGCCAAAAACCGCCCATCTCCATTTTCCTTCTTTCTCTTGCCAAAAGCAAAAGCTAAGCTTGGAAATGTGAAGCATTCATGGAGCTTGGGAGCTTGCAATGGTCATTTCCCTCTTCTTCACTCTCATTTTCATTTTGGTGATGCATGGAGGTGAGGTGAGGATTTCTTTCCTCCTTGTTATTTCATTTGTGGTTTATGATGTTTGGGCTTGTGATATTAATGTTAGAAACCTTGTATGTGGGTGGAAATGGAAACCCTAGGCTTGAATAGTTTAGATGGGTAATTCTTGAATATAGGATAGTACCCAATGTGGATGAATATTATTATGGATAAAATATTTTATGAAGATGATAAAGATTGATGTTGATTAGTTACTTTTGATAAAAACCGTAAATTTGATAAATTGAGGATTTTGGCTAAATAGGTGATCTTGATGATTTTTGGTCCTTAGAATAATTTTATACATGGAAATGAATTTTTGGAGGATAGGGGTTGAATATTGATGTTGATAAAATTGTGAACTAAGTCATGAGTTGCAAATGAAAATATATGCATGTATATAGGTATGTTGATTTGAGGGATTAATCTTAAGTGTTGATGTTTATGATATTGATAATGGTTGCAAACCATTAATAGTGGACTAAGGGAATGGATATTTGAATTGATGAAGTCTTAAGTCTTGATATGTCCATTTGGGAATTGTTAATTGGTGATAATAGTTGAGTGATTCATGAGATGACTTAGAAGCCTTATGGATATGGGTCGTGGTGTTGTTGTTGTTCGGATTGTTAACCCTTTGAGACTTAGAGGATCTTAGCTTTGGGGAAAGGAACTCCCAAAGCCTAACATGAATATATGAATTCGGGGTTTAGACAAGTCTAGGACTTGATAATGAGTCTTATGAAATAATGCCTTATGATGGCTTATCAATTTCATGTGCATATGTGTGTTGTTGATAGGATTATATTCCGGACGATGATGCATAATAATCGAGGCAATTGGAGCATTTGGATTGCGATTCTTCTCTTGAGGTAGGAGAGGAGTTTACATTTCAAATCGCATGAGTGAATTAATTGCTAATTATATATATGTTAAACTCATGCAATGCCTTGCCATGAATGTCTTATATGATTGAATTGCTGAAGTGATGAATAATGGCTTGGCTTATGTTGATTGTTATGAAACTATATGTATTTATATGATGTTAATGATAAGTGTTTGATGGTCCCTTGGTTGGACAAAAATTAGATGATGGTGAAAATATATGAATGGATGAACTATATAAATTGTAGAGGATCGTTTTGAAGCGATTGTGTGGAAAAATGAATGAGGGTGTGATGTGGGGTGTAGTTAAAATCTTCCCCTCATAGATTAAATAAGTAAGAGTGAGTGATGAGTTGGAATGAGAATTTCTGAGTATGAATGGTTAGAGCAAGTTTTATATACCTTATATGGTGTGTATGATGTGTTGGTTATGATTAAATTGGTTTAGAATGAGATTTTGTGTGTTGGGTTGGGAAAATTTACGTTTCCCTGCATAAGTTCTGATAATCTCACTCAAGCAAGATGGATTCTCGCTGTATTATGGTTTCTGGCTCAATCTCGCTCAGGCGAGATGGTGTTCCGCTCAAGCGAGGTGCCTACAATAAGGTTGGTGAGATACTGGATGAATCTCGCTCAAGTGGGCGTGGCCACGCTTGAGTGAGCGTGATGGAAATGTGGCATTGGGTGAGTCTCGCTTAAGTGAGTGATGAGGTGTATTGTATCTCGCTCAAGCGAGCAAGCCTAGAATAGGTACTGGATAATTTTTGCTCAAGCGAGTATGAGTCGCTTAAGCGGGCGTGAGGGGTCTAATGCTGTGACTCTACTCGCTCAAGCGAGTGGCCATGTGGAAGGGAATCTCGCTCGAGCGAGTGAGCGAAGGGGCGCTACAGGAAGCACTTCGCTTACGTGAAAGGGGTCGCCCAAGCGAGTCATGCTGATCTCGCTCAAGCGAGTGTGGGTCTCCCTTGAGCGAGTTGCCCAGATTGAATTTTTATTTCATTTCCTTTGAATTGGGCTTATGTTAGACCCTTTTCTCTACATTATATGGTACTTGAGGAATAAATATGGGATATATGGGCATGGTATGATAAAGTGAAGGTTAGAGACTTAATGATATGCTTAGGGATGAATTAGCTATAATATACTTACCACTGAGAGTGGGATATGATGGAATGATAAAGATGACTTGGTGGTGGGGTTATGAGAGATACCCTAGAATAATTATAAGATTGATGAGTGAATGAATGGATGACTTAGTAATTGTTATATACCAATGAATCGAAGATGACATCGGTATTACGTGATGATGAATGAGGTTGTGGATCATTTCCTTGTGTAAAGGATGATCGTTAATATTGATAAATTGTTGTGTGCCATTGTGTGTGATACGAGCATGATCTTGTATGTGTGGTATGAAATATGATAATGAAAATGTTGTGAGTGCCACACAAATATATATATATATAGACATATATATATGAGACAATGGTGATGAATAATGAGATGAAAATCCACTAAATAAAAGTGTGATAATATTGATGAATGTTATGTAATATTGTAATGGCATTATGGTTGATTGCGTGTATGATGTGAAATATTTGTGAAATATATTAAGATGAAAATGCCACATTAAAACTTTAAAACAATGGCTAAGAAACCAACAATGATAAAATCCACTAAGGTGTAAGGTGGTGTTGGTGATTATGATGATGATGTTTGATGAGTGGCATTTAGGATGCATAGAGTGAGAATGCATTTGATTTGCATTGCATTGCATCCATGGCATATCATAGCCGCCGATGTTGGAACATTAGGGGAGTTCCCTCGGCTGACCCAGTGGAAGGGTGGCTCAGTGCACGAGCAATTTGTTGTTTCCCCTGTGACTCGGTGTGTAAGTCACGAAGCCACCCATGCTTAGCTACGGGGAGCTACATATGGCCGACCCTTGTGGGGGGTGGCTCTTGATGAGCAGGTGACCCCGGTGGTCCTTGGGATTACAGCCGCCATGATTTGATATATGGCCGGCCCGCAACACCATATGTTGAATATGTTGTATACCGCGGTCATGGTGAAAATGACCAGGTGTTACAAAATGGGCGATGCAGTTTAGTACCAGTAAAAATATAGTGAATATGCATGCAATATGATATATGTGTACACATTTTACTACTGCAGTAGGGGAATAGTAGCATACCTATGCTTGACCCACAATTTGGTGTTTATTCCCACAGTCGGATCTGTATTTGTTGTTGATTATTCCATTGTGCATATGTATTAGCCATAAGAGCATTTGCATATAGCATGGAGATATGCCATAATATGATGATGATTGATGATGATTGAGATGGTGGTATGGTGTTGATGTGATGGGTAATTAAATACCTAAAGGACCACATATGATTAATAAATGATATGAATATATCTAAAACGATGTTGAGTATGACGATATGTGTGTTATGGCCCATTAAAATGTTGGGCATGATTAATTATGATTGATGATTATGACGATAGCCCATAGTGGCTTTGAGAAGAGACCTAAATGGTCGCCATTGGTGATGTTGGCCCATTGTGGTGATGCGATAGATGTGTATATGCTTGCTTCGCTATGATTTGATGAATAAGTATGAAATAAGTTTATATTGTTGAATTACTAATCTATAATGATCATTGATGTGTTTAGTAAAGCATACATGATGTTGATATACATATGCACATAATTTCAATTGTATTCATATCATCATTTGAAATGTATAACTCACTCTTCCATGTGGTCTACTTTTTAGTATTGATGCAGGAAAACCATGGGATGAGAACATTTATGAAGTAAGGCTTTGGAAAGGTAAATAGTGGTAATGGAATGCCTTGGGCGGCAGCGATTGTGATTCATTATATTGTGAAATGAAAGGTGTAACCTAGTGCTGATATTTATTGGTATTGGTGGATGTATTGTAAATAGCTAGGTATGTGAATGATATATTAATATTTGGAATGACATCGGGTATGTAGCCCATTTTGGGAATATATAAATGTTAACGATACATGACTTTGAGGCTGAATTTGATTAGGGTGAAATATAGAATATGGGTATTGGAGATGTATGATGCACGACCATATAGATATGTATATATATATATATTAGACATTGCATGCTCTGCCGAGCCTTTTCTCATATCTTCATATATGGGACTAGGCGTGTGCCCGGTATGCACATTCTTCTTCCACTGTAAACTCTATTATTTTTGTATACCGTTATAGGCATTTTAGCTATCGATCCAGCTTTAGTTTATTAAATCATACGCTTCGATTTTCTGTGATTCGGGTCGATGTAATCGTTGAGGGTTTTCAAACGTGAAAAATTTACCCGCATTTCATTAACTATTATCTTGATCACATCGGGATCCGAGTCCGGAAAATCAGGGATGTTATAAGTTGGTATCAGAGCGTATTTTGCTCTGAATTTGAGTTTTTGATTTTTTTCAATGCATGGTTGCTTGGTATTAAAGTTGATGTTATGGATGGTTGGAGCACGATTACTCAATAGAGAGACGATTATGGTGATTATTGGGGCGTGATTCTAATTATTAAAATATGGATATTTTATATAGATTTAAGAATGATAATTATCTTGAGGAAGGTATTATTGATAAGGTACTGATTGCCCTATATGAATTATGAATGATTATTTGTGTGAGAGTTATAAGTTTACTATGGGGGCATTGATTTCTCAATGGAGAATCTTTGTGAATTATGATTAGTAAGTTGTGATTGTCATTTATGGGAATATGATCATTGTCGTTGAGATTATGTGATACACAAAGAGAGTATAGTTGCTCATTGGAAAAGTTAATGAAATCATAAGGTCGGATATATATATATATATATGGATGAATTACTCAATGTGAATGATACGGATGTTTGTGTAAGTCCGGCCAAGTTCCTTACACTATTTCCTTCGAATGACGAATACATTGATATTATGCATTTGAATATTGATATATTGAGTATGACTTGACTTGATGATAAATTTGTACCATGAGTGATCATGAATATGATATATTAAATATGAATTGATTTGAGGATGGACCTATACCGTGTGTTGATCTCAGATAGGAGATATCAAATGTGAATTGATATGGTAATAAATCGTGAAATGTTGAGACCTTGATATGTATGTATGTTGAAATTGAAATATTTGCTTAGGTCTCTTTTATAAATTATGAAGGGGCTCACAACCATGGTATACTCATTGAATGCGAAATTATATTGGCACATGATTGGGGTTATGACTCGGCTCTATGTTTGTGAACTGCATAGATGATGATTTGATTATAACCCACTAAGTATGGTAACCCTGGATGACTCAAAATGATCTTGAAAGATCAAACCTTGTCGAATTAGACCCTATGGTGGTCTAGGCTCTACGGTGTTTCTATGAGCCATGTTTAATGACTATATGTGTTGTGGAAGTATTCCATGATGGGTGCTAGGTGACCCTTGAATTTTGAGCTTAATAATAGATTGAATCTTATGAACGATTGAGCCATAGTGAAGTTGATTGTGAGACAAATTGAGGAGGCTAAAGCCGGTATGTAATAAGATTTGACATGTAAATGTAAACCCCTAGGTAATTGGTGAAGAACGATATTGAATTCGGGGTATGATTCAGCTTGGGCCATGATGAAAGTTTTATGATAGGACTTTGGGCTAAATTGTAAGCCCTTGATGTTATGATTATTAGATTAATTATGGAATTATGATGTGATGTAGAGATGATATGTGTGATCAAGAGCTGGTAAATGGAGTTTAATCCTGTATATACCTCTCTTTTCATTTTGAAAGGGATTATATTGGTGATAGAAACCCTATACCGATGTGACACGATGTGAATCGTATGTCCGATTTATGGACTTTGGCTAAGAAAAATGAGGAAATCCACTAGTGTGGAAGATTATTATATGATTGTAGACCTTATTTTAACCTTAGGAGCATTTATTTGATATAAGTTTGGTGATTCGTATAGGCTTCAATCGAATTATAGTCGACAATGTTCAGATTAGACAAATGATTTCTAAGTTATTTGACTAAGACTTCGGGATGGATGAAGTCCAATGGTGGGGTAATTACCCTATGATGATTAGAAATCTATGGTTGATATGTCCATATATGGTTATGATGGCTGACGATTGATGAATTGTATAACATGATGTGCGCCGGATTATGGTTAAATGATAATATGATGTGAGTGTATTACTCATGGGTTTGTGTGAATGCTCACACAGTCTTGTGTCTGAAGAGATATTATTTGAATTGGTACAAATAATGTGAGCGATATGATGTGAAGGTACTCATCCTGATATGTCCCTACAGGCCATAGGCATTGTGGCAACGTGCACTTATGCGTTGATCTCACGTGTTTGTGGTAACCACTATGGGATTGGGACGCCTTCCTGTATGTTGGATGCAACAACACATGGACCGGGCAGGTGTAGTGTTGTAACTGCTTATGGTGAATGTATTGAACCTATCGGGTGGTACTGGATAAGGATGTGAGAATTGTGATGAACAAACTTGAGAACCGATGAGTGGTGACTGGTTTTGGATATATGAAGTTTTATACTTGGATAAAGGAATGATAATGACCATGTTCGGCTGGACTTTGGAAGTCCGATATTATTTTATGGAGTAATGGACCCTAATGATACGTGGCCGAAGTGTGGCCTCGTGATATATACCGATGTTGAACTTCGAGGATGAATTTTCTTTTTGGTGGGGTGGATTGTAACATCCCGAATTCTAAAGAAAATAAATTTATTGGATGAGAATAATTAAGTAATTATGGTCCAATAATTATGGGAAAATCAATTAGACATTAGAGGTGAATTATCGGTAAATTAATATTTACCAGAATTGGGTGATTTAACAGACGATGTGGGACCCACTAGGGTAAATTAAATAATTGACGGGTCTAAAATGTTTAGAAAATTATTGTGGTTACGACGGTATAATTGAAATAATTTTTGGTGTTAAGGAACTAATTAATTGGACTCGATATATGATATGAAACGGGGAAATTATGAACCAAATTAGAATAAAAGAAAATGAAAACTCCCTTCTCTTCTCCTCACTTCAACCGTCCACTTCTTCCTCTCTCCCCACTCACTTTACACTCTATTACATAATGGTTAAAGGATTGAATGACCCAATGGACCAATGGCCATGATGCATTGTGTTACCCATTGGACAATGTCCAATTTTTACACTAATCTCTCTCCCTTTCTTTCATTTTCGGTGGTATCTTCTTCTCTCACCCTCCTCCATATTTTTCTTCTTCTTCTCCCTTCCTCCATGGCCAAAAACCGCCCATCTCCATTTTCCTTCTTTCTCTTGCCAAAAACAAAAGCTAAGCTTGGAAATGTGAAGCATTCATGGAGCTTGGGAGCTTGCAATGGTCATCTCCCTCTTCTTCACTCTCATTTTCGTTTTGGTGATGCATGGAGGTGAAGTGAGGATTTCTTGCCTCCTTGTTATTTCATTTGTGGTTTATGATGTTTGGGCTTGTGATATTAATATTAAAAACCTTGCATGTGGGTAGAAATGGAAACCCTAGGCTTGAATAGTTTAGATGGGTGATTCTTGAATATGGGATAGTACCCAATGTGGATGAATATTATTATGGATGAAATGTTTTATGAAGATGATAAAGATTGATGTTGATTAGTTGATTTTGATAAAAACCTAAATTTGATAAATTCGGGATTTTGGCTAAATAGGTGATCTTGATGATTTTTGGTCCTTAGAATAATTTTATACATGGAAATGAATTTTTGGAGGATAGGGGTTGAATATTGATGTTGATAAAATTGTGAACTAAGTCATGAGTTGCAAATGAAGATATATGCATGTATATAGGTATGTTGATTTGAGGGATTAATCTTAAGTGTTGATGTTTATGATATTGATAATGGTTGCAAACCATTAATAGTGGACTAAGGGAATGAATATTTGAATTGATGAAGTCTTAAGTCTTGATATGTCTATTTGGGAATTGTTAATTGGTGATAATAGTTAAGTGATTCATGAGATGACTTAGAAGCCTTATGGATATGGGCCGTGGTGTTGTTGTTGTTCGGATTGTTAACCCTTTGAGACTTAGAGGATCTTAGCTTTGGGGAAAGGAATTCCCGAAGCGTAACATGAACATATGAATTCGGGGTTTAGACAAGTCTAGGACTTGATAATGAGTCTTATGAGATAATGCCTTATGATGGCTTATTAATTTCATGTGCATATGTGTGTGTTATTGATAGGATTGTATTCCAGACGAAGATGCATAATAATCGAGGCAATTGGAGCATTTGGATTGTGATTCTTTTCTCGAGGTAGGAGAGGAGTTTACATTTCAAATCGCATGAGTGAATTAATTGCTAATTATGTATATGTTGAACTCATGCAATGCCTTGCCATGAATGTCTTATATGATTGAATTGCTGAAGTGATGAATGATGACTTGGCTTATGTTGATTGTTATGAAACTATATGTATTTATATGATGTTAATGATAAGTGTTTGATGGTCCCTTAGTTGGACAAAAATTAGATGATGGTGAAAATCTATGAATGGATGAACTACATAAATTGTAGAGGATCGTTTTGAAGCGATTGTGTGGAAAAATGAATGAGGGTGTGATGTGGGGTGTAGTTAAAATCTTCCCCTCATAGATTAAATAAGTAAGAGTGAGTGATGAGTTGGAATGAAAATTTCTGAGTATGAATGGTTAGAGCAAGTTTTATATGCCTTATGTGGTGTGTATGATGTGTTGGTTGTGATTAAATTGGTTTAGAATGAGATTTTGTGTGTTGGGTTGGGAAAATTTATGTTTCCCTGCATAAGTTTTGATAATCTCGCTTAAGCGAGATGGATTCTCGCTCATGCGAGAATCCCCTGGACCAGTATTATGGTTTCTGGCTCAATCTCGCTCCAGCGAGATGGTGTTCCGCTCAAGCGAGGTGCGTATAATAAGGTTGGTGAGATACTAGACGAATCTCGCTCAAGCGGGTGTGGCCACGCTTGAGCGAGCGTGATGGAAATGTGGCATTGGGTGAGTCTCGCTTAAGCGAGTGATGAGGTGTATTGTATCTCGCTCAAGCGAGCAAGCCTAGAATAGGTACTGGATAATTTTTGCTCAAGCGAGTATAAGTCACTTGAACGGGCGTGAGGGGTCTGATGCTGTGACTCTAATCGCTCAAGCGAATGGCCATGTGGAAGGGAATCTCGCTCGAGTGAGTGAGCGTGGGGGCGCTACTGGAAGCACTTCGCTTACGTGAAAGGGGTCGCCCAAGCGAGTCATGCTGATCTCGCTCAAGCGAGTGTGGGTCTCGCTTGAGCGAGTTGCCTAGATTGAATTTTTATTTCATTTCCTTTGAATTGGGCTTATGTTAGACCCTTTTGTCTACATTATATTGTACTTGAGGAATGAATATGGGATATATAGGCATGGTATGATAAAGTGAAGGTTAGAGACTTAATGATATGCTTGGGGATGAATTAACTATAATATGCTTACCATTGAGGGTGGGATATGATGGAATGATAAAGATGACTTGGTGGTGAGGTTATGAGAGATACCCTAGAATAATTATAAGATTGATGAGTGAATGAATAAATGACTTAGTAATTGTTATATACCAATGAATCGAAGATGACATCGGTGTTACGTGATGATGAATGAGGTTGTGGATCATTTCCTTGAGTAAAGGATGATCGTTAATATTGATAAATTGTTGTGTGCCATTGTGTGTGATACGAGCATGATCTTGTATGTGTGGTATGAAATATGATAATGAAAATGTTGTGAATGCCACACAAATATATATATATATATAGACATATATATGTATACATGAGACAATGGTGATGAATAATGAGATGAAAATCCACTAAATGAAAGTGTGATAATATTGATGAATGTTATGTAATATTGTAATGCCATTGTGGTTGATTGCGTGTATGATGTGAAATATTTGTGAAATATATTGAGATGAAAATGCCACATTAAAACTTGAAAACAATGGCTAAGAAACCAACAATGATAAAATCCACTAAGGTGTAAGGTGGTGTTGTGATTATGATGATGATGTTTGATGAGTAACATTTAGGATGCATAGAGTGGGAATGCATTTGATTTGCATTGCATTGCATCCATGGCATATCATAGCCGCCGATGTTGGAACATTAGGGGAGTTCCCTCGACCGACCCAGTGGGAGGGTGGCTCAGTGCACGAGCAATTTGTTATTTCCCCTGTGACTCAGTGTGTAAGTCACGAAGCCGCCCATGCTTAGCTACGGGGAGCTGCATGTGGCCGACCCTTGTGGGGGGTGGCTCTTGATGAGCAGGTGACCCCGGTGGTCCTTGGGATCACAACCGCCATGATTTGATATCTGGCCGGCCCGTAACACCATATGTTGAATATGTTGTATACCGCGGTCATGGTGAAAATGACCAGGTGCTGCAAAATGGGCGATGCGGTTTGGTACCAGTAAAAATATGGTGAATATGCATGCAATATGATATATGTGTACACATTTTACTACTGCAGTAGGGGCATAGTAGCACACCTATGCTTGACCCACAATTTGGTGTTTATTCCGACAGTCAGATCTGTATTTGTGTTTGATTATTCCATTGTGCATATGCATTAGCCATAAGAGCATTTGCATATAGCATGGAGATATGCCATAATATGATGATGATTGATGATGATTGAGATGGTGGTATGATGTTGATGTGATGGGTAATTAAATACCTAAAGGACCACATATGATTAATAAATGATATGAACATATCTAAAACGATGTTGAGTATGACGATATGTGTGTTATGGCCCATTATAATGTTAGGCATGATTAATTATGATTGATGATTATGACGATAGCCCATGGTGGCTTTGAAAAGAGACCTAAATGGTCGCCATTGGTGATGTTGGCCCATTGTGGTGATGCGATAGATGTGTATATGCTTGCTTTGCTATGATTTGATGAATAAGTATGAAATAAGTTTATATTGTTGAATTACTAATCTATAATGATCATTGATGTGTTTAGCAAAGCATACATGATGTTGATATGTATATGCACATAATTTCAATTGTATTCATATCGTCATTTGAAATGTATAACTCACTCTCCCATGTGGTCTACTTTTTAGTATTGATGCAGGAAAAC
Organism: Clitoria ternatea; assembly: GCA_037962975.1. NCBI lineage: Eukaryota > Viridiplantae > Streptophyta > Magnoliopsida > Fabales > Fabaceae > Clitoria > Clitoria ternatea. The sequence continues at coordinate 57,612,459 of CM075671.1, forward strand.
CATAGGATGAGAACATTTATGAAGTATGGCTTTGGAAAGGTAAATAGTGGTAATGGAATGCCTTGGCCGGCAGCGATTATGATTCATTATATTGTGAAATGAAAGGTGTAACCTGGTGCTGATATTTATTGGTATTGGTGGATGTATTGTAAATAACTAGGTATGTGAATGATATATTAATATTTGGAATGACATCGGGTAGGTAGCCCATTTTGGGAATATATAAATGTTAACGATACATGACATTGAGGCTGAATTTGATTAGGGTGAAATATAGAATATGGGTATTGGAGATGTATGATGCATGACCATATAGATATGTATATATATATATATATATATATTAGACATTGCATGCTCTGCCGAGCCTTTTCTTATATCTTCATATATGGGACTAGGCGTGTGCCCGGTATACACATTCTTCTTCCGTTGTAAACTCTATTATTTTTGTATACCGTTATGGGCATTTTAGCTATCGATCCAGCTTTAGTTTATTAAATCGTACGCTTCGGTTTTCTGTGATTTGGGTCTTGATGTAATCGTTGAGGATTTTCAAACGTGAAAAATTTACCCGCATTTCATTAACTATTATCTTGATCACATCGGGATCCGAGTCCGGAAAATCGGGGGTGTTATATGCTTCATTTTTATGAGCAAGAAACAAGGTCCATGTATATCTTGAGTAGTCATCTATAATTACTAGACCATAGTAATTACCACCAAAGCTTTTGATTTTAGAGGGTCCAAATAAGTCCATGTGCAAAAGTTGTAAAGGCCTTTGAGTAGAAACAATGTTTTTAGCTTGAAAGGATGCCTTTACTTGTTTTCCTTTTTGACATGCATCACAAAATTTGTTTTCAAATTTGAGCTTTGGTAAACCAATTACTAATTCTTTAGAAACAAGTTTGTTCAAATGGTCTACATGTATATGAGCTATTCTTCTATGCCATAACCAAGTTTCATCCTCTCTAGTCATGAAACATTGTACATCATTTGAGGACAAACTATCAATATCAATCATGTAAATGTTATCAATTCTTTGACCAACAAACTTAACCTCTTTGTTTAGCTTATTCTTAATTATGCAACAATTGGATTCAAATAAAACTCTATATCCTTTATCACATAATTGGCTTATGCTAAGCAAGTTATGTTTGAGTCCTTCAACATATAATACATCACTGATGGAGGTCAAAGAGTTTTTACCGATATTTCCGATACCAAGTATTTTTCCTTTGGTGTTATCTCCATAAGTGACACTTCCTTTCTTTTTAGGAGTGAATGATGTGAACTTGCTTATGTCTCCCGTCATGTGTTTTGAACACCCACTATCCAAATACCAATGGGTGTTGCTTGCCTTGAAGCATACCTACAAAACAAAATTAGTTTAGAGAACTTGGTACCCATTTTATGTTGGGTCTTTTTGGTTAGCTTGTGGTAATGTCCCTATTGGAACCCATACCTTCCTTATCACTTTTGGTCCAAGTTTTCTAACATAGCAATTTAGAGCATTATGTCCTTTGACACCACAATGATTACATTTAGAAAATGGTGATGATGATGGTATAAAGAAGTTTTTGTAATGCTTTTCTTTCTTGATAGTGTTATATCCTAATCCTGTTTTGTCAAACATGCATCTTTGACTTCCAAGTAATACATTTAGATTATCTCTACCATTAGTAAACCTCTCTAAGGTTTTGTTTAAGTCTAGGACTTTCTTTTCTAGGTCAACATATTTCTTGAAGTATTCACATGATCTTGAGCAAGTTTGTTTTTCAATAATTTTCTTTTTCAAAGACTCATTTTCTTTTACTTGCTCAAGTAGATGTGTTTCTAGAGTTTCTATTGTTTTTCTAGACAATTTATATTTACTAAAAAGCTTAACAAATTTTTCATACAATTCATCAAAAGCATCAAGTAATTCTTCTTTATCTAAGTCATGGAGACTTACCTCATCTTCCTCTTCAAAGTGGTTGGCCATTAAGCAAAGATTTGCTTCTTCATTGTCTGAATCATCGGAGCTACTTACATCGTTTTCGTCCCAAGCGATGTAAGCTCTTCTTCTTCCTCCTCTCTCTTTGCTTTTCTTCTTGAGGTTTGGGCAATCATCTTTGAAGTGACCTTCCTTGCCACATTCAAACAATTGGGTGAGGAAGAATTTTCTTTATTGATAGGTTTCTTACCTTGAGTTTTGGAGTTCCTTTGGAAGCGTTTGCTTCTCATGAATTTCCTGAAGCGTTTCACAAAGAGTCCAAACTCTTCTTCTTCATCGAGTTCACTTCCAGATTCTTCTTCATTTGTGGAGGTCGCCTTGAGAGCTAGACCTTTCTTCTTGGAAGATTTTTCTTCCTCTTTTGCCATCTTTAATTCTTTCAGCTCTTGTTCTTGTTCTTGTAACTTACCAAATAGTGTGGCAAGAGACATTTCATTAATGCTAGGCGATTGTTTGATGGCGGTGACTTGCGGTTGCCATTCTCTGTTAAGACTTTTCAACACTTTTTGAATGAGCTCCTTGTTAGTGTAAGTCTTTCCAAGGGTAATAAGTTGATTAATAATGAGAGTGAACCTTTTTTGTATATCAACAATTGATTCACCAGAATTTAATCTAAAGCACTCATATTGACTAGTTAATGTACTGATCTTAGAGTCTTTAACATCATTAGTACCTTCATGGGTTACTTGTAAAGTATCCCACATCTCCTTGGCGGACTTACATGTGATTATTCAAAAAAATTCATCTGGTCCTAATGCAAGAGTAATGAGATTTTTAGCCCTGTAATTATACTGTACCTTTTTCTCTTCGTCACTCGTCCAATTGTCCATTGGTTTTTCAACATTTTTGCCATTAACAGTGTGCATGGGAATAAAGGGACCACTTTCAATGGCATTCCAAACTCTTAGATCAATAGATTGAATAAAAATTTTCATTCTCTATTTCCAAAAGGTATACCCCTCACCATTGAAAGCGGGAGGTCTATTTGTTGCACCGCCCTCGAGAAAAAGATTTAGAGAAGTTGAGGCCATTCTTCTCTTGAAGCTGTTAAGCTTGATCTACAAGAGTCAAGCTCTGATACCACTTGTTATTCAAGTGGCCTCAATACTCAAGAGGGGGTGAATTGAGTTTTTAAAATTTTTCTTGGAATTCCTTTGAACTTAGTTCTTTTATCACAAGTTTAGAGTTTATACAAGAGAAGGCAAGTTTCGTACAAGAGTCAATGCAAATTAAGTAGTAAATATTACTGAAGCAATTTATCGAGCACTTGGTGTGCAACACTTTAAAGCAACTAGTTCAAGCAAGCTCAAGTAGGTAAATCACAATCAATCAACAACAAACCAATCAAATGCAATATATGAATGTAAAAGAGTAAGGGAGAAGAGCTTGCAAACCAATTTAACGAGTTCCACCACCCCGGTGTACGTCTCGCCTTCAAGCAACCCACTCGAAGGATTTCCACTATTGAGAATTTGAGATTACAAGCTTTGAGCAATTGCAGCTTCCTAGTGTCCCACACTCAAGAACTCAATCCTCACAAGCAAAAAGTAACCCACCCAATCTCACAATCTCTCAATAACCCAAAGGTTGAATCCCAACCTTTGTGACCACTCAACCTAGAGTGAAAACCTTGGTGTTTGGTGATGATGTTTACAAGATATATACTCTCAATAGATTGAATAGGCAATTGAAAGCTCACACAATTTCTAACTCTCAACAAGAGAGGATATACAAATTCTAGCTCAAAGATTTCAGAATACACAAGGAATGGACTCACTAAGCACAAATGAATGTAAGGGATGATTGCCTCTTGTGTTGTTGTGTATTGTGCTTGAGTTGGAGAGCCATTTATAAAGCCTTGAAGGAGTGCCAAAGTCTTCCTAGCCATTGCAAGTTGTGGGCACTGAGTTGGAATGGAGAAATGAGCTGGTTTCCCACTAAAAAGCACTTTCCCCAAATTCTGGCATGACTGTAATCGATTACACCTCGAGCTGTAATCGATTACACTTTGAAAACTTCAGTGTATTTCATGCTGTAATCGATTAGCATACACCATGTAATCAATTAGGTGTGACACAGAACCTTGGTAATCGATTACTCCTTGCCCTGTAATCGATTAGTGATGGCACCTGATGCATTTAATTTGGTTACGCAGCTTGGTAATCAATTGTGCCTTATGTGTAATCAATTAGTTCACAAACAGTAGCCTTGTAATCGATTAGTTGATACATTGTAATCGATTAGGTGTCATTCTAGAAGCCTCGTAATCGATTGTATAAGTCCTGCAATTGATTAGTATAAGTACCTGATGCATTTAATTGATTTCTCATCTTGGTAATCGATTAGGTCTCTTGGTGTAATCGATTAGTCAGTAAAAAGAACCATTGTAATCGATTAGTCTTCACTGTGTAATCGATTATGTGACAAAACAAAAGCTATCTAATCGATTAGCTATGCCTTCGTAATCGATTAGCCTGCGTGTGTTTGCAGGTCTGATATTGTTTTCTTGTTTCTTCAAGAGTTTCCTCAAGAACTTTTTGTCATTATCAAAATCTTCAAACCCTGAAAGCATATTCAAACATACCCTCTTTATCTTTTTTCTCATTTATATGTTTTTTAACTCCCATTGATTAGATGGGTTATGCCCAAACCTATCGGCTACATGGCTACACATAAATGTGCGTATTTTGTAAAATAAGAAAAATCCAGTTCCAAAAAAAATTTCTAACTATACACAAAGTAAAAGGCAGTAAGAGTAACTTCACTACTTTAGCAACGAAGTCAATAAAAATAGAGCTTTTATCAATTAATAAATAAAATATATCTATTAATCTATTCAATTGACAATTTATAGTATATTATATTTTGTTTGAAATCTTATCCATTTAATCTAAAATTAAACTACGTCACAATTATATAGTGCCCTTCAACTGAATAATTAGTATATATCTTAGTCTCAAATTGATAATTTAAGAAAAAGGAAAGAAATGGTTCACTGATTTGAAACCAAGATAGTTATAGGATTTTTAAGTTTAGAGATACTATGATGTTATAGTATACTTTAATTTTAATTTGAACGGACGAGATTTCAAACAACATACAATGACCATTAATAGTCACAAATTGGATGGATCATCAAGGTCTCGTCCCCGTGGATATAGCCTTAATTTATTATTTACTTGTTTATTAAATTAAGAAACATGCAAATTAAAAAGCATAAGTTTAATTATAATTTTTATAACACTTATTTAAAAAATAGGATTTTTTTAGCTCAAGTGAGATCATTGTTGCTTGAGCGAGATTTCTCTAGTGACCATCCTCTATTTTACTCTGAATTTCACCCAGGCGAGCTCAATCTCGCTTGAGAGAGATTTGCAGTAATTTAGCCTCTAGGTCAACTTCCCCGTAACCTAACTTGCTTGTTTGATCTCCAAATGCCACCAAAATATAAAACAAACCTATTCATATTAATTATGACTTACTGGTCTTGTCTACACCTAAAAAAACGAGATATGCGGAAGAATGTATTTAGGCTGTTTTAGGTCATTTCCTTTAACTTGACCTATCAAATCCTACCTAAATTAGACCATTCCAGTTCTCACACATTTCAAATCCATGTATGAGCTATCAAGCCTATCCGAAGGTTCCAAAACCTCACAGATCAAAATCTAGCCTATTTAGTTCCTTATTTATGCATAAACTTCAACTATATGGCAAGTGAACCATTTCATTCACAAGGCTATTATGCATCGGCCAATACATACTTATCATCAATTATATATTTTAAGGATATAAGCCATTTCCATAAACCTACCCATATCATGTATTTAATAATATCATCATCATATCATCAATTCATGGGCATCTCTAACATTCATTCATTCACATTATGCATATGATCACTATATCATTATCCATCTCCACAATTAGGTGTCAAACCATATACTAAATCTCATGTGAGGTTATTACATACCAGTCCGTTATACAAATATATACATTACTCAAAAGAGTCGGCCAAGGTTTGTAACCTTACAACTATACAAGTATGTATATATATATATATGACAGGGCCCGTAAGCGCACGGGTTATGTCGAGTAATATAAAGGATTATCGTATCCACATGGACTATTTTCAAAGTACCAGCATATTGAAATTTAATTATCCACACAGTTTATTTTTAAGTTTTTGTAAAATAAAACATAATAAAAATAAATATAGAAACAAAATTTACTTGACACTTAAAAACAGAGTTAAGAGTATCTTGGGATTCTGGGGGATCAAGACATTATTTTATGCTAATAATTTTAACTTTTCATAAATAAGAATCAAGTTAAGTTTTCCAAGGAAGATTTTCCTTAAGCTAATTAATATGTTCCTCTCGGAATCCATTAATGTACCTAACGTACGGAGAACCGCGTTCAATCCCTAAGATAGGCCCTTTACTATTTTATAAAAATCCCTTTTTATTCCTCAAAATATTTTTGATTACTTTCACGGTTTTACCAAGGTCACAAAAAGTATTTCAAAAGCTTAGGTTAGTTCAAAAGCTTTCCAGTAACAATAAATCTCTCGATTCTATTAATTACTTAAACTTACTAATATACCCGCAAGTATACAGTTTTATCACTTAGGTTCTTGTTAGGAATCACTAAGAGCATTGAGTATAATTTGAACTAAATGGAAAACAGAAATTTATTTAAATCAAAGTCAAAACAACATTAACACAAAATATTATCACACCCCTACATCCTAAAATAAAAGATTTAGTTACCCATACAATAACTTAAATCAATACACATAGTAAAGAGAAAATAAATCATGAAGTTCATTATTACACAGTATAAGAAAAGACCTACGGGTTTCTACCACAAGCCAATGAGCAATTCAATACTGTGTTTTTCCCTTCCTTTGTGCCTCTGCTTCTACCACTTTCTATAATTTCATAAACTTTCTTCCTCTCTATCTCCAATCCGTGTTGTACACCCTTTTTGCTTTTACATTGGACATGTTTATAGGCTGCACCAAGCACTTTAATTTAATGAATAAAAAATGCAAAGCATGTGCAAGGGACTACTCTAAATATTAAACAAATGTAAGATACCATTCAGCTTTCAAATTCACGTTGAAGGCTTCACATCATGCCAAATTGGAATAAACTTGATTAATTAAATTCATGATTAATCATTTGGAAAAGGCTTGCTAATTTTTCACGTTGAATATTGCCCATTTAGAAGCACATTAATGTGAAAACTAAGGAGGAGATGGATCAATAATTAAATGTTGCATTTTAGAGAAACAAACATTTTAATTAATTTAAATGGAACTTTCAAAAATTAGATTTTGTAGAAATGGAATTATGATGTAAGTTTTTGACATTAATTAAGCACTAATTCATCATAATTTTTCCAATTCTAAAAAAATATACTATTTAAACATTCCATTTAAATTAATTCATACAAAACACAACACTTGAACAGAAACAGTGAAAAGAAAGCAGAAACTATGAAATTTAGGAAAAAATGATACAGTAAAATTTTAATTTTAAATAAATTAAATAGTGAAGCCCAAACCAAATCATTGCTTGTCCTTAAGCAATCACTATATTCACACGATAAGAAACAGACAACACTTAGCTCAGTAAACTAAAGAACCCAAAACAGGGAAACAGATTTATTCAAATGCCAAAATTAGTATTCTTATGTGTTTCAAATTTCAATGTGAAGACAGAGGGTACTCTTCTTGTAATTTTCACTCAAGTGTTTCATGGTTTGTGTATCACTCAAATCATCACACTTAAAATTATTACCATAAGCTTGTTAATCAACTAGAAACTCCACAGTTTAGATAGAACGCATGTCAAAGTCAAAAGGTCTTTCAAAGGTTGTAACATGGCCATGGGTTGTATTGTCAAGGTAGGAATTTCAAGAAAAATGGAATGTAAAAGGGCTTAAACAGTTATGAATGATTCAAATTACCATCATAAATTCAGAAACTAACAGAGCAAATTTTTGAACTTTTATGGACTTTTTGCAATTCATTCAATATCATCCTTTTGATTTTCTTTTCTTTTGTTTACATTTTCTTTTCATCTCATAACATATTTTCTTAAGTACTTTTTATTTCTTTGCTCCACTAAATTTCCATCTTTTTTACCATTAAAAGAACATCAGTCAATGAAAGGCTTCAAAGAAAAATTTTTACTTTCAGGCTCAAAAGGGACAACTAGGGGTCAAATTTTGCAAAAATTCTAAGGCTTAAGAATAAGACCTAATTGTGCCTTTATCATTCTAAGACATACAATCAAAAACCATTTTGAATTGGTTAAAAAACAAGTTCTAGAATATTGATGACTATAAGATTCACTCCATCAAGTAAAATGAGGGTTTAAAATTTTTGGTAAATTACCCATTTAGGCTCAAATCTCACCATGGAAAGTCTTTTCAAAAAAAAATTAAATCACATAAGGTTCATTTAATCATTAATTTGGCATTTAAACAATCAATTTTTTGAAAAATTTTACTCAAAATTTTTGGGGTCCTTAGATACTTTAGCTTTATGTTCAAAGTTAATTATCATGTAATCATGGTAAATTACAAGATTACAAACAAAACAAGGAAAACACACACATGTTAAATAAAATAGGAAAACACAACAATCACATAATACAAACCAAACACATAATGCAAATCAAACAGTTAAGTTTTCTTATCTACCACCCTAAACCAAAATTTAACATTGTCCTCAATGTTTAAAATGGATGATAAAAGGATAAGAAAACTTACCTGTAGTCACCCCAAACAAGAATTTGACATAGATCTTTATTATTTTTTTAAAATTTTAAACAAATAAAACAACAAGCATAGAGTTACCTCCCTATCAGTGCTAAGTTTTAAGTCTTTAGTCAGACTTTTCTGAACCTTCTTTAGTTGTAAAGTTCATACCTGAACACAGGTTTTAGTGGTCTGAGTTCTACCTTGGGGATCAGTTCTCTTTCAGTCAAAGAATCATAGAAGTGTATTTTTGAAAGGCCTGAAAAATCATAAGATAAAACAAATTCAAGTGGATCAAGAGGGAGGTTTTGGATTGCCTCTTCCTCCACCACTTGGTCAATAAAATCTATTTCAAGCACAACAAAGTTAACATGTATGAAAAAATTTCCTACCTTGATAGGAATAACCTTTAGAATACCTGGATCCTGAAACTTGGGCAGTACCTTCTTTTGGATCAATGTACTGCTCTTCTCAATTATCGGATGAGATAGAGACCCATCTAATTTCTTCTCTTCCTTAGCTTTTTCTTTAGTTATGCCAATCGGATCATCATATTGAGTACCACTCCTAACAGTGATATCCATGGTGTGGTTAGATGGTCACACCTCAGGTTTTCCAGGAAATGTTCCCGGTGTTCTCGCAGAAAAAGAGGTCTGTTAGGCAATCTGATTCTCCAATATTTTGTTATGGGTGGCCAGAGAGTCCACCTTTGAAGCTAAGGTCTTTGTGACATTTGAGAACTCTTCATTTCGTTTTTCTTGGGTATTCACAAAATTTCCATCAGTATTTTAAGTTTGGATTTTTGTGGGGGGTGGTTTTGGAATGCTGGCAAGCTTCTAAAATCACTGCTATAGTCATAGTTCCCAATAGCATCCAATTGATGAAATTCTTGTTCCTGTTGGTTCAAGGATATTGTAAAATAGCAATTTGTAGCAGAATGTCCTGAATCACCACAAATCCAACAATAAAAGTCAGTAGCACCTGTTAAGAATTCCATAACAAACAAAGATCAAGTGTGATTTTTTAAAAAATAAAAAAATAATAAATGAACATAAAACAAAAAAATATTAACAAGTATGATCTAATCGAATTTCAATATTGCCGATATTTGAGGGACACAGTCCCCAGCAACGGCGCTAAAAACTTGACAGGGCCCGTAAGCGCACGGGTTATGTCGAGTAATATAAAGGATTATCGTATCCACAGGGACTGTTTTCAAAGTACCAGCATATTGAAATTTAATTATCCACATAGTTTATTTTTGAGTTTTTGTAAAATAAAACACAATAAAAATAAATATAGAAACAAAATTTACTTGACACTTAAAAATAGAGTTGAGAGTATCTTGGGATTCTGGGGGATCAAGACATTATTTTATGCTAATAATTTTAACTTTTCATAAATAAGAATCAAATTAAGTTTTCCAAGGAACATTTTCCTTAAGCTAATTAATATGTTCCTCTCAGAATCCATTAATGTACCTAACGTACAGAGAACCGCATTCAATCCCTAAGATAGGCCCTTTACTGTTTTATAAAAATCTTTTTTTATTCCTCAAAAGATTTTTGATTACTTTCACAGTTTTACCAAGGTCACAAAAAGTATTTCAAAACCTTAGGCTTACTTCAAAAGCTTTCCAGTAACAATAAATCTCTCGATTCTATTAATTACTTAAACTTACTAATATACCCGCAAGTATACAGTTTTATCACTTAGGTTCTTGTTAGGAATCACTAAGAGCATTAAGTATAATTTGAACTAAATGGAAAACAGAAATTTATTTAAATCAAAGTCAAAACAACATTAACACAAAATATTATCACACCCCCTTCATCCCAAGATAAAAGATTTAGTTACCCATACAATAACTTAAATCAATACACATAGTAAAGAGAAAATAAATCATGAAGTTCATTATTACACAGTATAAGAAAAGACCTACGGGTTTCTGCCACAAGCCAATGAGCAATTCAATACTGTGTTTTTCCCTTCCTATATGCCTCTGCTTCTACCACTTTCTATAATTTTAGAAACTTTCTTCCTCTCTATCTCCAATCCGTGTTGTACACCCTTTTTGCTTTTATGTTGGACATCTTTATGGGCTGCACCAAGCACTTTAATTTAATGAATAAAAAATACAAAGCATGTACAAGGGACTACTCCAAATATTAAACAAGTGCAAGATACCATTTAGCTTTCAAATTCACGTTGAAGGCTTTACATCATGCCAAATTGAAATAAACTTGATTAATTAAATTCATGATTGATCATTTAGACACGGCTTGATAATTTTTCTCGTTGAATATTGCCCATTTAGAAGCACATTAACGTGAAAACTAAGGAGGAGATGGATCAATAATTAAATTTTGCATTTTAGAGAAACAAACATTTTATTTAATTTAAATGGAACTTTCAAAAATTAGATTTTGAAGAAACAAAATTATGATGTAAGTTTATGACATTAATTAAGAACTAATTCATCATAATTTTTCCAATTCTAAAAAAATATACTATTTAAACATTCCATTTAAATTAATTCATACAAAACACAACACTTGAACAGAAACAGTGAAAAGAAAGTAGAAACTATGAAATTCAGGAAAAATGATACAGTAAAATTTTAATTTTAAATAAATTAAACAGTGAAAAACAATGTTTTAAAATACTTATCAATATACAACAATCTTTCTGAAGGATTATTATGACATTTATAATGACCATTCATTATTCCTCTCTTCGATCCAAGTTCATTGAAATAAAAATAATTAGGGGTAAGCATTTATATGTTAAGTGACAAATACTAAACTAGATTTTCTTCACAATATATTTATATTATCATCCAATTCACCAATCACATCACATGATCATAACCAACCATTATTCATCATAATTCATCACAATTCATCGATGCCATTTAACATATCCAAGTATCATTATATCATCACAATTACATCATTCACAATCATAATCATCATCAATAGCTTCCCCATAACATTTCTATCTCAATCACTATATGTTAATACATATGCATGCAGATCTGGCTCTACTGATGGGATTAATACTGTAGTATTAAAATTTTCTCAACATATATCATTAATTCCTTTATCAGTACTAACCGCTCACTCATTTACAACATCAGTCACTCTAAGTGACAACGCCACCTCATTCAGGTGTTACAGGCCGACCTTAAGTTCAACTCAAAGGCGGCTATGGAATTCGAAGAAACCACCATAGGGTTGGTGTCTATCAAAAGGTTGCCCTCCCATCTGGGTTGGCAACACAGGTCCCCTATAGTTCTGTATGCGTCTTTTATGTAATGTTATGAATCACAACATTAATGATCATCTCATACCTCCTGATTACCATCACTAGGGGCCATTACTTGGTTACCATCACCAAAGGTCCTCATCCAAACCAATAATTAATCATAACATGCATCCAATTATTTAAATATAATCATCCATATTCTCAATTCACATCATTTATCATTATCTAGCATTCTAGCTTTTCATTTGCAACCTTATCCAATATTAATCATAATGATCATTCCATCAAATAATAGTATATGAATGGAATCCATCACACATCAATTATTATCAACAATATCATATTCACTCTATCATTAATAATCATATTCTCAATATTAATTAAAAATTGGGATAGCTACACAACATCACCACATAGTCATCAATAATATCAATCAATTTCAATTTATTTGAATATAAATTTATCCCCTATCTATTCATAACTCATACATTTAAAATATTATGCTCCTCTAACCTAGAATCGACAACTCTGATTCTAAAACCACACTTTTCGATCATGTTCCTAAATTAAACTTACATCGAAACAATTGTCAAAACTCTCTGATTAATAAACTGATCACTAAAACCATGGCATTTAATTAATTTCTAACTTATCAGAAACCTAAGACATTGCGAATACTAACAATTCGATGAAACAACAAGGCAAAAGCTTTTGACTTACCGAACAGTTACCGACGAGCTCCCAAACGCCAATTCACTAAGTCCTAAAGCTGCCTACAATTCTGAAATAATTATAAAGCTTCATAAAACCATGAAAATTAAAGGAATTAATATTGAACATTAAGAGACCACCCTAACTACCAAAATGGGTCATTCCAAAACTCATCGATTAATGGAGGAATTAAAGAACCCTGGCCTCCTAACGCTGCCTATACCTAGAGTTGGTTCCAAAAGTCACTAAAAGCGTGAAATTAAAGAGATAAGGCTTGAATTTAAAGAATATGGTCAAAACCAAAAATGGGTTCCTTTGTTAACCTTAACAAAATGAAGGAATTTGAAGGAATTAAGGTCCTTAACTTGGTCGTGGAAGAGAAGTAAAGAAATAGAGTCGTTATCCTTGTTTTAGCTTGATGGAAAAATGAAGAAGAAGATGGAGTTAAAGATGGGTGCTTGCGGAGAAGAAATGCTCCTTTTCCTTTTCTTTGGCATATGTGAGAGGTAAATAATGGAAGTGGGGAAGTAGATTAATTAAGCATTAAGGGTAAAACAATCATTTTGTTTGTCTAGTTAATTTTTAAAACTAATCTGGTAACTTTAGGTTACCCCAAAACTAACCAAATAAATTCTAAAAATTAACGTACCCTCTCTGTAATTAATTTAACGTTCCCAATTAATTATTTTATTAATAAAAATTGACTAAATAATTAAAAATTAGGATGTTACAATTTTGACTCACAAGTTTTAATTCATTCAGTTAAGTGTTTCTATTTTTCTTCAATATTTTTAAGAGATAACATATTTTAAATTTAGTCATTTTTGTTTTTATTTTCATATTTAACTTTACTAATAGTTTTGAGTTTGAATTCTCACAATGCAAGTAAAATTTGTTGAAAGTGCTTTCATTTAAAATGGTTTTATAACTAACTTGAATTCGAATATGATATCTCAATAAAAAAATTAACTTTTTTATCTTACAACTTTCTAGTATCAGTTTTTAATCTTACAAAAATTTTATTATATTTATCGTCCATTAATAACATAAAACATTTAGAAATAGTACCTGATTTATTTAATTATTTTTAATCCTTTATTTTTATGTTAATTGTAATTTATCAAAGGATCTCCATTTTATTATCTAATATATCATCTAATTAAGTGTCACTTAATTCAGAAGTTATTAATAAAAATATGAAACATATAATAATATGTAGATTAAACATTCACATTACCCTATCTAAAAAATCTTAAGAAGTTGAATGTTTTTACTTTAAGAGTTTTTTATATAAACCTTTAGAATAATTAAAAGCCATATCACTTGATAATGTGAAGATTCATTAAACAAACCGGTCATTAAGAGTGACCTTCTGATGACAGAGTCTATTTTTGAAACGTTAAAATGTAATAGGGATGAAAAATATAATAAAAAATTTATAAAAATTAAAATTAAAATTTGCTAATTCTTTAAGGACTAAAAACATATTTAATCCTTAAATAGAACAATAAATCATAGTATTTCACAAATAAGCTTGTCTAACTTATGCAAACCTAGTATCTGTTTAGTAAAACTAACTAGAAAACTAGATAAAAACTAAAAAATTGCTAAAGGCTGAAAATTAAAAATTATAAGCTAGCTGATTTTATTGAAAGTGTTTGGTAAAATTAATTATTACAATAATTGATAAATATAAAGTGACATATTTAATTATTTAGGCAAAACTTGTAAAAATTTTATATACATTACTTATAACTTCTTTTGAGATATTTTAATTAATCTCAAATTTAATAAAAGAATTTTTAAGTCTCTTTTATGTTTTTCTATAATAAAAAATTTAAGAAAATATATAAATATAAAAATTCAAATATCATAATTCATTTAAGTATTCTTCATAAAAATTAGAATTACATATAATATAAAATTTACGATAGAGTGTAAAGTTGTGGGAAACGAAACGCATCCTAGCGCCAGACTTCGCTTGGTAGAAGCATAACCATCTCTGCTAAATACACTCGCCAAAGTCAGAGGATGTTTTTATTTCATCCATGAGTTATCTTAAAAAGCCAATTGCCAGGGAGGATTTACCTGTAAGTCTTTTTATACTAACTCATTTTTTTGTCAAAGGGACACCAAATCCATCATCCAAAAGCAGGTATTCGCCAAAGCTTTCTCTCAGCAAGACCCACCATTCGTACCTAAATGGAACGCAGACTGAGGGTCCCTCCCGAAGAACCACAAGAATGGGCTTAGCTCCCTCAACCAGGATGTTTCTTTGATCAAGCTTAGAAGAACTTATCCTTTCCTAGTGATTTCACCATTACCAAGCAGCTCAAACTAGGGCATCTCCCCAGATTTTTCTTCCAGCTAAGGGGCAGTACCCCCGAATTTTCAAAAAAAAAAAGTACAAAATGGGGCGTCTCCCAGATTCCTCTTCCAGTAAAAGGGCAACCCCCAAAATTCCTTCAACCTTTCCAAAACTGGGCCATCTCCCCAGATTTCTTTTGTTCATTCAAGGGGCAATTCCCCCCAACGACTTTCAGTCATATCAAACTGGGGCATCTCCTCAGGTTTCTTTTGTTCATCCAAGAGGCAGTCCTCCCAACGACTTTTAGTCATATCAAACTGGGGCATCTCCTCAGGTTTCTTTTGTTCATCCAAGGGGTAGTTCCCTAACAACTTTCAGTTATGCCCAAACTGGGGCATCTCCCCAGATTTCATTCTCTTTCATTAAAGGGGCAGTCCCGCAACAACCTTCAGTTATGTCAAACTGGGGCATCTCCCCAGATTTCTTTCATTCAAGGGGCAGTCCCCCAACAACCTTCAGTTATGTCAAACTGGGGCATCTCCTCAGATTTCTTTTGTTCATTCAAGGGGCAATTCCCCAAGCGACTTCCAGTCATATCAAACTGGGGCATCTCCCCAGATTTCATTCTCTTTCATTAAAAGGGCAGTTCCCCAACAAACCTCCAGTCATGTCAATCAAGAGGCAACACCCTCACCTTTACTTTTCCAATCAACCGAGAGGCAACACCCTCACCTTTACTTTTCCAGTCAACCGAGAGGCAACACCCTCACCTTTACTTTTCCAGTCAACCGAGAGGCAACACCCTCACCCTTTACTTTCCCTGTCAACCAAGAGGCAACACCCTCACCTTTTTCTTTTCCTGTCAACCGAGAGGCAACACCCTCACCTTTACTTTTCACTGAGAGGCAATACCCACGCCGTTTATTTTCCAGTCATGGACTTAGAAAACCCTGCCTAGATAAATTTTTGAGTGCGCCCCAACTCATTCATTTTTCTCCAAAGCTTCGGATGCCCATTTCTAGGTTGCTCAAGATGCTAGGGTAATCCTTTAGGTCAATTTCAAAAAAAAATATAAAAAAAAATTCAAGTGTCAATTCTTAGGTTTTCCCCCTCATCTGTTACTCTTGGTTATTAGAGTCAGCATGACTTCGACAATGGTGTTCACGTCTTTACTCCCATTCCATTTCAAAAAGCAAGAAGAAACTTCATGTTTTTCCTCATGGAAAAGAAGTAAAGAGGGGCATCTGTGAACACCTATTTCGGTCCAGTCAATTTTCACCAAGAATAGGGAATTTTCGTCACCAAGAATAGGGAATCCACAAGTGAAAAGAATTAAAAAAAAATAAAAGAAATAAAAAAAAGAAAAAAAGAAAAGAAATAAAAAAGAAAAGAAAAAAAGAGAAAAGAAATAAAAAAGAAAAGAATTTAAAAAAGGAATTAAAATAAAAAAGAGAAAAAAAAATTTCTGACTCGGAAATGATCATTTCCGAGTAAGATGACTCAGAATGATCATTTCCGAGTAAGATGACTCAGAATGATCATTTCCGAGTAAGGAGTCTCCGAGTGAGACATGGCCGAGTGGTATGTTGATGTATGTGATATGAGTGGGAATTTCGCTCAAGCGAGAGGGAATTTCACTCAAGCGAGTGGGAACCTCGCCCAAGCAGAAAGGTGAGCGCTCAAGCGAGTGGGAATCCCGCTCAAGCGGAAAGGCGTTTCGAGTAACATGTCTCCGAGTGAGACGTTGCCGAGTGAATTGTCACCGGGTGGGGGTGTTTCCGAGTGGAGGATTCCCGATTGAAGTACCTCCGAGTAGAAAGAAAGTCAACTCTGAGTGAATGTATCAAAGGACGGATGACGAGTGAAACCGCTCAGATTGGGAAATAAAACCGGTTCCGAGTGAATATGTCAAAGTTTCCAAGTTCTGAGTGAGAAGAAGACTGTTTCCGAGTGAATATGTCCAAGTTTCCAAGTTCTGAGTGAGAAGAAGGCTGTTTCCGAGTGAATATGTCAAAGTTTCCAAGTTCTGAGTGAGAAGAAGACTGTTACCGAGTGAATATGTCCAAGTTTCTAAGTTCTGAGTGAGAAGAAGGCTGTTTCCGAGTGAAAATGTCTAAGTTTCCAATTTCTAAGTGAAAAGAACGCCGGTTCCGAGTAAAAATATCCAAGTTCCAAATTCTGAGTGAGGAATAAAACCGACTCCGAGTGAATGAATCCGAATGATTGGATAATGAGTGAAACCATTCTGATTGGAAGATAAGACCGACTCCCAAGGTCAGTTCCGAGCAAATCCTTCAAGCAGTGAAGTTCTGAGTGTCACTTCTGAAGATCTGAGCCAAGATCTGAACAAAAAAGCTCCGATTGAAGTAATTCCGAGTGAATGCTTCAAACAGAAACAAGATCTAAGCCAAATACTTCCGATTGAAACAATCCCGAGTCACTCTCTCTTCAGTCAGTACCGAGTGAAGCCTCTTCAGTCAGCACCGAGTGAATCCTCTTCAGTCAGTACCGAGTCACTCTCTCTTCAGTCAGCACCGAGTGAAGTATCTTCAATCAGTACTGAGTCATTCTTAGTCAGCACCGAGTCACTCACTCATCAGTCAGTACCGATTGAGCCATTTTTCAGTCAGCACTGAGTGAGTCCTTTAACTCAATTTCCGAGCCATTTTTACCCATTTTCAAGCACCTTTTCAACCATCACCGAGCCACCTTTTCAACCGTCACTGAGCCATTTACACCAGTTTCGAGCCATCATTTTCACCAATTCCGAGCCCCCTTTTTAACCATCACCGAGCCACTTATCACCCAGTTCCAAACCATCCTTTCACCCAGTTCCGAGCCAATCTTCAGTCAGTTCTGAGTCACTTTTCACTCGGTTCCGATTGAATGTGTCAACCAGAATTGTTTACTCGTCCAGCCCTTCATAACTACAATACTGACCCTCCTCACAGCAATTACACCAACCAACAAAGCAACACCGAGCAAAGCTTTCACTCGGTTTTTGTAGGAACAGCACCTTTTCTACTCGGTCTTGTGTACAAAAGGCACCTTTTCCACTCTGTCTTGTGCACAAAAGCCACCTTTTCCACTCGGATTCTGGAGAGAAGGTGAAATCCGACTCATATTTCCACCGAATGCCCTTGCTGACTTGGATTTCCACTATCCAAGTGGATCCTTGATTTGTGGGGGGCGGCTGACAAAGTGACAAAGGAGAAACCCACTAGCCGCCGTCCCCTATAGCAGTTTAGGTGCAAGCTGTTCCCACCAACTCCATCCAGGCTGTATCCAATGCTGATCTAGTGGGGCGGCTGACTTCAAGACAAAAGGAGAAGCCCCACTTACCATTGATTGTGAACGTCCAAGACCTCTATAAATAGAGAGGATCCTGAAGCCTTCAGAAAAAAGAGGAAAAAAGAAAGAAAGGAGGAAAAGCCTTCATTTTGAGAGAAGAAACACTGTCCCTCTCTTCACTCGGTCCAGCCCCCTCACTTTCTCACAATACTGTCCCCTTTCTCCTCCTCACCGTACAACGTCCCTCCCAACTTCCTTCCTCTCCACACGGCCATCCTTCTCCTCTCCCCCTTACTCTCCTCTTAGCCCAGCATCATATCCCCTCTCCTATACAATACCCTCTCCTCTTTCCTTCTCACCAAACACCGTCCCCTCCAATCCTTTTCCACACAGCCCTACCACAATATCGTCCCCCTCTCATACCCTCTCCTCTTTCCTTCTCCAACAAACACCGCCCTTTTTCTCCCCTTCACTGTCATTCCCCATAAAATCACACTGTCCCTTCTCTCTCTCTCCCTTGCACCGTACACACCCTCAAGCTAACAGCCCCCTTTAAAACACCACACCGTCCTCTCCCCTTAACTCTCCAACAACCGACCTCCCTCCCCACATCACACTGTCCGTCCTCTTCTTCCTCTCGAATCCATCATACAGCTCCCCACATCACACCATCCTCCTCAAATCCTCCCAACCGTCCATCCCTCTCCCTCGAATCTTCAACATCGACTCCTCATATCCACACCTCCACCCGATCTCCCTTAAACCACCATACCGTTTCTCCTCTCAGCTCCACACTAACACAGCCCCTCAAACTCACACCGACCAGTCCAACACCTCCTCAAACACCGTCCAGCCCCTCCTCACCAACACCGTCCAGCTCCCTCTAACTCAAACACTGTCCAGCCTTCTCCATACCGTTCTTCTCTCTCCCAGTACCGTCCCTCTCCCTCTCTTCAACACCGGCTCCTTCTTTAATCACTCAGATATATTCAACACCGGCGCTCAGCTCCTTTTTCACCACACTGGTCCCAATCTGTCCCTCATTTTTTTTATGCTTGTATTATTTATTTTTTTTCTATTAAAATTAATTGCTATTCGACGGAATTGTTTCCTTTCTAATAATTAATTAGTTTTCGTTGATCGGATTAATCTCTTATCAAAAATCTATTCTTCGTTATCAGTATTTGTTATTATTTATTTTTCCATCAAAATTATTTAACTGTTAATTGATGAATCCATTTCCTTTTCAATTATTAATTAATTTTTTTAATTGAATTAATCCCCACCAAGATTCATATTAAATATTAACAAGAATGAGTGCTTCACACATTTTATTTATTTTCTTAAAAAGGCAGAGCGAGATTAATTTGGACGAGACATCCTGTTAATCTTATTTTTTTTTGTAAAAAGGGTGGAGCGAGTTTAATTTGGACGAGACGTCTTGTTAATCTCATGTAAAAAATTCCGTGTTTATTTTTGTTTATTTCTTTGTATATTTTGTCATTTCATTTTTTTTTATGAAGAAGTTACAATAATTTCTGGCTAATTATAATATGCGCTATCATATTGAGGTAACCGTTTTTATAACGGACAGTTGTGAGGTGCTAATACCTTCCTCACCTGTAATCAGACTCCCGAATTTGGAATTTCATTTTTTGACCAATGCTTTAATGAAAGGTTTTCCCGGTATTTTATCCTAAAAAAATATTGGTGGCGACTCCCTGTTTTTCTTTTCGAACACTAAAATCATTTTGAGGGTCGGTCGTGCCGCCGCGATTCCGGTCGCGACAGATGGTGACTCCACTGGGGACTTAGAGAGTCAAGCTAGTCAATTTGATAGCGCGTGTTTTAATTAACATATTAATTATTTAACTTCTTCTTTTATTTTATTTTCCGTCAATGTTTATATATGGTTTCTGTTTGATGTTAATATCTGTGTGATCATTGAACCCTAGGATAGACGACTTTATTTTGTTGCTCTGTGTTTGTTCTATGTGCAGGATGAGTAAGGTACAGGTATTGGATGCCTTTTTCACACACTACACTCACAATTTGCACACACTTTTGAGTGGGACCCTATACCCGGGCCCAAATGAAACTTAAGATTAGGGGACGTTGGTAGCGGAGCCATTTGGGATGTACTTCCTGTCTGGTTACCGTTAGAATCTTAGCTAGAGTTCGACTTATTCATGGTGCCCACACCTAGTAGACTTCCTACTACTTGTGGTCAACATCATGAGTAGGATCTTGGCTCTAGTGACCTTTAGAAAGTTTAGAATAAGCCACCTAATGCGAGATGTCACTGATAGACCAACCTTAGAACCATTAGGAGACCTTCAGAAAAACCCACCTTAAGGCACAAAGGGGCAAACTTTACTCATACCTTTTCTCATTCTTATTTTCTCTTTTGATCCAAATTAAAGAACCACTTGCCTGTTTAGTGGATTACTTTTTCAAAAAAAGGGACCTACTTTTAACTAGTGATCCTTTAATGGGCAAATGGTCCTTCCAAATTAAAGAACCACTTGCCTGTTTAGTGGATTACTTTTTCAAAAAAAAGGGACCTACTTTTAACTAGTGATCCTTTAATGGGCAAGTGGTCCTTTCCTTTTACATTTACTTAAGTCTTAAGTTCTGGAGTCACCAATTTTCTGAATCATGAAAAAAAGAAGGAAAGAAGAAAAAAAAGCCAAAAACTTTACAACAAAAATATACAAAAAAAAAAATTATTTTTTAATAATGATCAAAAAATTCATAGCTCATATGACCCTTGATTTATTGCATGTTTTTTCAAATCGTAACTTTCCTAAATACAAAATTGTTTTCAAGAAAGATACTAGGGGAGTATCAATTTGCAAAGCATGTCAGTTCCCAATGACTGATTTTTCTTTTCTTTATGTTCTTACAGGAAGCTATCAAGAGCTTAGCCAGTACCTCTGAGTGAAATATGGAAATTAACATGAGATCAGATAGTTGTGGTAAAAATGTACCCGAGTTGAAAAAATTACTGCATGTTAAGTCTAGGAAAGTCGATACAACCAGTTTACAAGTATTAGGGAAGAAATTGGACATGAATTAGAAAATGGTTTTCTCAAGGAAATATGGGAGGATCCTAAAGTTGCTAGAGGTAGAGGTACAAGTCGAGGCAATTACTGCTTTGATTCAGTTCTATGACCCACCTCTCCGTTGTTTCACCTTCCGAGACTTTCAATTGGCTTCGTCTGTTGAGGAGTTTGAACAAATTCTGGGAATGCCATTAGAAGGACAAACGCCTTACCACCATCTTGGACGTCAAGCGAATATTGCTACCATCGCTCATGTCCTAAAAATTCACCCGGAAGTGTTAAGGAGTGCGCAACTGAATAGAAATCAGATCCTGGGGTTTGATCGGGAATATTTTGAGAAGCACATGCATTTGCTAGCTGAGAAAGGAGATTGGGAAGCCTTCATGGATACCTTGGCTCTCACCATTTATGGTGTTATCTTGTTCCTTAATATTGATAATTACGTGGACTATGATGCTATTGGCATTTTCCTTGCCCGTAAGTTCAAGTCTGAAAATCCTGTCACTACTATCTTGGCAAATATGTACTGCACCATGGACTTCTGCTATACACAAGGAGGAAAGAGAATCATTTGCTGTTTACCTGCTCTATATGTGTGGCTTACGTCGCATGTTTTCCACCAAGTCAGCAAAGTTGAATGTCCTGTCTCAGATCTGAAGTTATGTCAGTTAGTAGTAAAGAATGGGCGTGAATGGGCCAATCACCTGGTAGGGCTCACGGCTGATAAAGTAAGGTAGTATCCGCAATGGCTGAAGGTTGACACCATAATTCACCATTGTGGAAACTACCCGAACGTTCCTCTCATGGGTACTCAGGGATGCATTAATTACAACCCTGTTATAGCCAAACATCAGCTAGCCTATCCCTTACTTGGGTCACCCGATGAAGAATCTCTTACTTCTTTTATTATATATTACTCAGGAGGAGATTGTACCTCTGTCATTCGGGATGTAGCAAATGCATGGAAGAAAGTCCACAGACAAGGGAAAGAACTAGGAAGTAGAAGCCACGCTGTGAAGGAAGAGTACTACCAATGGGTCCTAAACAGAGTTTCCATTGTCAAGCTACCTTTCAAGAATCCCTCCTATCTCCCAACAAGCACACATGTTACCCCTCCTACCCTTGAAAGAGGAGGCAATGAGAGCCAAGATAAAAGAGCTAACCACCAAAAACAAGGAGCTAGAAAAAGACTTGCTGATATCTTAACAAGAATGTTCCCTTCAAAAAAGGGAGAATTTAGAAAGCAAGCAAACCATCAAGGAGATTGGAAAAAAGAGAAAAATCGAAAGGGATTACCTGAGGAAACAAAGTCAATGCCTCTGAATGGCTAATACTCAACTGAAAGCGAAGAACAAGCAAAGGGATACCATGTTGACTGATAAGCAGCTCTTAAGGGACATGTTGGCAAAAGCTAAAGAGCGCGAGCAAAATGCCTTGATACAAAAAGAGCTTCTGCAATTACAAGTTAGCCGATTAGAGCATCAGCTTGATGAGGTGGTAGAAGCTTGCCAGCATGAGATAAATGGCGAGAGATGGCGCGCGATGGATGCTGAACAAGAATGTGGTGAAGCTATCCGTGTTCTGAAAGATGAACTAACACAGCAAAATGAGGATATTCATTCATGGATGAATCGCTTCGCCCACTTGGCATATTTGGCTAATGGAGTTCTGGAAGACTTCCCGCTCCTACTCAACCAAGCTGAGGGAATGGTTAATCCTCTTAACACCCCAAGAGAAATTATGACCTTCCTTGATTACCGTAGAGAAAGGATTTGTAAAATGAGAGCCATGATTGTCCAAGCTAGGAATGGCTGATTTACTTTTTTTGCATAAAGAATAGACTAGCAGCAGTAATGTATTATTAGAATTCAGAAAGAGGGATTCTCTTATTTCCACGACTATCTCATGTTAATTTCCACTTATCACTTTTGAACAAAGTTCTGAAAAAGGTCGGAGGATACTGGCCAAGTTCCGCGATCGCTTCACATACCATTTGTTTTTCTTTTACTGTTTTTATTTAATGCTTTCTTTTTAACAATTTCTTGTTGACTTCCCAGACATAACGGGTAGACATCCTTACGCGACTAGGCTTAATACAAGACTCATGGCTGAAATGGAACAAGAAAATGAGAACTTGAGAGCTGAAGTCAATCAGCTGAAAGAGCAAATGGTTGAAATGGCCAAGCTTCTTGAAAGGAGAGTCACAGAAGGGGATTCTTCAGCGGGTGCTGAAAACGCCAGACAACGACCATCCACTCCCCAACACACACAGGGTCTTGCTGGAGGGCCAAGCTCAAACCCTGCTGCGCCTCCCCTAACTATTCACATTAGGAAATCAAACCCTGCTGACACCCAGCAACCTATCTATATAGATGAGGAAGGTAATGCCATACCCTTTCCCCCATATGGATTGCCACCTGGCTATTTCCCACCACTTCAAGAAGAGCCTGATTATCAGGAAACAATCCTTCATATGGCTCAACCAAACGCTCCACCCGTCCGGGATCCTCAAACGATTCCGATCCATACACAAGCCGCGCAACCACAAGCTACTCAAGCAACAGCCAGACCCCACATCTCAATACCTAATGCAAACCCGGCACATGTCGACCAACCAATTAGGGGTACTAGTCATCATGTTGCTGCAGGTCCAAGTACTGCTGCTGCTACCCAGGAGGGAAGGTTAGAGTTCCTGGAAAGGCGTTTAAGAGAAATGGAAAGAACAAACCGGTTTGGAATAGGCAGTGCTGCACAACTCTGTCTGATTCCTGATGTTGTTATTCCCCCCAAATTCAAAATGCCTGAATTTGATAAGTATCGGGGGCTAACTTGTTCGAAGAACCATCTTACCATGTACTGCCGGAAGATGGCTTCTCATGCTTCCAATGACCCTCTGCTCATTCATTGTTTCCAGGATAGTCTGGCTAGAGCACCTCTGACTTAGTACAATCATCTTGAACGATCTCATATACGCTGTTGGGAAGATCTGGCAGATGCTTTCATGCAACAGTACAAGTATAATCTGGATATGGCGCCGGATAGAGTACAGTGACTAAAAAAGATAGCAAGACGTTTTAAGAGTACGCCCAACGATGGCGAGAGGTAGCAGCTCAGGTTGACCCGCCTCTATCAGAGAAGGAGGTAATTTCCACATTTATTGATACACTTCAGTCACCTTTCTATGATAAGATGATCTGAAGCATTTCCTCCCATTTCTCCGACATTGTCATTATCGGAGAAAGAATAGAGAATGGCCTGAGGACTGGGAAGATTACTTGAGGCTCACCTGGGGTGGGTGCAACAAGAAAACCTTTACTTGTAGAAGGTAAGAGAAGAGAGGGAGAGACTAACCTGGTCTTTCACAATCAAAGAAGGAACCAGCCCAGACCACCTACCCCCGTCACCTTTCCTTCAACTTATCATAATGCACCACACCCATATGTGGCTGCAATTCCAAATTCGAACCCACCACATTTCCGACCACCTGTTATACGACCACCACCACCGCAAGCACCGTACCAACCACCACAAATGAACCTACAGAATCCAAACCTGAGGAGACAGAATAATGACCGCACTCAAGTGCAATTTGATCCAATTCCCATGACCTACATAGAGCTTCTCCCCCATCTTATTGAAAACACCCTGGTAGCACCTTGCCCTCTAAAACCTCTTCAGCCACCTTATCCCAGAGGATATGACCCGAATGCACGGTGCGATTACCATACCGGTGCACCAGGGCATTCCACTAAGAACTGCCTGGCACTGAAGTTTAAGGTAAGAGATTTAATCAGAGCTGATTGGATAAGCTTCAAAGAAGGAAGCCCAAATGTGACCACCAATCCTCTGCCTAACCACGGGAGACCAGGTGTTAACGCTATGGAAAGAGATAAGGAATGTATTTCCAAGGTTGAGGACATCCAAATGCCGTTGGAAATGATTCACTCCTATATGCTTAAGATGGGATTGATAGAAGGATCATGGGATGAAGAGTGCAATGACCTCCAGTCTGTAAAGCGAAGAGACTTCCAAAAAACCCTTCAAGGACTTATGGACGATCATATCATAGAAGTTTGCAGGCATAGTGAAGGCAGGATAAATATGATACAAGAGCAAAGCCGAGTTAGAGCCCCAAAGCCTCTAGTCATATTTTACAACAAAAATGCACCGGTGGCTCCGACTCCTGCTAAAACTGTCATCACGGTGAACGCGCCAACCCTGTTCCCTTACAAGGATTCACGAGCTGTGCCGTGGAAGTATGGCACTGATGTGGTTGTTACTAGTTCTGAGGCAGTTGAGCCTACTCCATCATTCCCTGTCACAAATATTGCTGGAATTGGGGGCGTCACCCGGAGTGGGAGAGTATATGCTCCCCCGGAACCAAAACTTGACAAAGCTACAGGGGATGTTAGACCTGGGAAGGGAGAATCCTCTGGTGAAGCAAAGAAGGCTGTAACTGAAGAGGAAGCCCAAGAATTTCTAAGATTCATTCATCATAGTGATTACCAGGTGTTGGACCAACTGAACCACGCCCCGACCAAGATTTCTCTGTTGTCCTTGCTAATGAGTTCCGAACCACATCGGAACACCCTGATGAAGGTTTTGAGTGAGGCACATGTGAAGCATGATTTGCCCGTAGATAAGTTTGAGGGCATAGTGGGACACATAGTGGCCAACAATTATCTTACCTTTACGGATGATGAGACACCGGTAGAAGGAAGAGGGCACAACAAAGCCCTTCATATCTCCGTAAAATGCCAAGATCATATCATGGCGAAGGTGCTTGTTGACAATGGGTCATCCCTGAATGTAATGCAAAAATCTACGTTGGCAAAGTTGCCTTTTGATGGGACCCATATGAGACCCAGTTCTATGGTAGTCCGGGCTTTTGACGGAACTCGCCGGGAGGTTATGGGAGAAATTGAACTGCCTATACAAATTGGGCCATGTACCTTTCAAATCCTTTTTCAAGTCATGGATATTACGCCCGCATACAGTTGTTTGCTGGGACGGCCGTGGATCCATTAGGCTGGGGTAGTCCCTTCCACTCTGCACCAGAAGTTGAAATTCATCATTGACAACAAGTTGGTGATTGTTTCTGGAGAAGAGGACTTGTTGGTTAGCAAACCTGCCAATACCCCGTACATTGAAGCAACCGAGGAAGCCCTCGAAACCTCATTTCAGGCTTTAGAGATGGCTAATGCAACAAGCATTACGAAGACATCCCTCCCAAACGTGCCTCTAATGGTTGCAAAAACAATGTTGAGAGAAGGATACAAGCTGGGGAGAGGGCTAGGATGAGAATTGGAAGGAACAACCCAACCTATATGCCTCCCAGAAAACAAGGATAGATATGGCCTGGGGTACAAGCCTATAGCAGCTGACAGAAAAAGGGTAGGAGAAGAAAGGAGGGAGAGAAGGATTGCTCGCCTTACCGGTCAAGAATTCAACACTGCTAGAATCCTTATCTGTGACCTATATCAAAGCTTCAGGAGCGTCGGGATTATATATCCGGGTCAGGTGGCCATGATTAGAGATGGGTCCAGCTATGATGTGGAATTGGTGCATGCTTGCTTACCCGGTCAAGAACTGGACAACTGGGAAACCATGGAGTTCCCCATAACTATCAATCCTCAGTCAAAGTAATTGTTGTTTTCAAAACTTGTCGATCCCTTTGCTATGCCTAAGGCTTTGGGATCTATTTTGTAATAAGGGCAAAAACTTTCTTGTTTATTAAATTAAATGAACGCAGTCCAATTTCATACCTCATCTTTGTTCAATCTCTTTCTTTTAAACCTTCCACTTGTTTGTCTTTCTTTGTTTTCATTCATTATAATATAACCCAAATACAGATCTGAAAGCGATTCTTCTGAGAATAATGAGAACTCGGTTCTGTTTCATGACTCCGATAATTCGAATGATTACGCCTATGAGGAGAGTGAGGAAGACTTTGAACCTTCGCCCGAATTGACAAGATTAATGGAACAGGAAGATAAGGAAATTCAACCTTATCAGGAAAAGATTGAGACCATTAACCTGGGAGATGAAGGGGAAAATAAAGAAGTCAAGATAGGCACCTTCTTGAGTGAACAGCGGTAGAGTGAATTGATTGAACTGCTCCAGGAATTTTGAGATATTTTTGCATGGTCATATCAAGATATACCGGGTCTGGATAATAACATTGTGGAACACAGGTTGCCTTTAAATGCTTCTTAGGATCAAAGAAGAAGTCAAGAAAGAATTTGATGCTGGTTTCTTAGCCGTAGCTAAATATCCGCAATGGGTAGCAAACATAGCTCCCGTTCCAAAGAAAGATGGGAAAGTGAGGATGTGTGTGGACTACCGAGACTTGAATCGGGCTAGCCCTAAGGATGATTTTCCTTTACCTCAGATTGACGTACTAGTTGATAATACCGCCCAACACTCCATCTTCTCATTTATGGATGGATTTTCGGGATATAATCAGATCAAGATGGCACAGGAAGACATGGAAAAAACCACGTTCATCACTTTGTGGGGCACTCTTTGTTACAAAGTAATGTCCTTCGGATTGAAGAACGCAGGAGCCACTTATCAAAGGGCAATGGTGACTCTCTTCCACGACATGATGCACAAGGAAATAGAAGTCTATATGGATGACATAATTGCCAAATCCAGATCTGAGGAAGAGCACATTACTGACCTGAGAAAACTTTTCGAAAGGTTAAGGAAATTCAAGCTTAGATTGAATCCCGCCAAGTGCACTTTTGGCGTAAGATCCGGCAAATTGTTAGGATTCATTGTGAATGAGAGAGGGATAGAAGTTGATCCTGACAAAGTCAAGGTAATTCTGGAAATGCCTCCTCCTCGTACTGAAAAAGAAGTCCAAGGGTTCTTGGGAAGATTGAATTACATCGCCCAATTCATTTCCTAAATGACAGCAACCTGTGAGCCAATTTTCAAATTGCTTCGCAAGAACCAGCCTGGGCAGTGGAATGAAGATTGCCAGATTGCATTTGAAAAAATAAAGCAGTACTTATTGGAGGGACCAGTCTTGGTGCCACCTGTTCATGGGAGACCACTAATCCTATACCTAACCGTGCTGAATGAATCCATGGGGTGCGTATTAGGTTAACATGATAAGACTGGGAGGAAGGAATGTGCCATCTACTACTTAAGCAAGAGATTTACTGAATGCGAGATGAGGTATTCATCTCTTGAAAGAACATATTGTGCATTAGCCTGGGCTGCCCGACGCTTACGGCAATACATGCTTAATCATACTACTTGGCTGGTGTCTAAGATGGATCCCATCAAGTATATCTTTGAAAAACCTGCTTTGACTGGCAGGATTGCCTGTTGGCAAGTGTTACTGACAGAATATGACATAACATATGTCACCCAAAAGGCAATCAAAGGGAGTGCGCTAGCAGATTACTTGGCACACCAACCCATTGAGGCTTACCAACCAATACGGCATGATTTCCCGGATGAGGATATTTTGGTCCTTTTCAAAGAAGAAGATGGTCTAGAAACCAGATGGGTCATGAGATTCGATGGGGCTTCCAACGCACTAGGACACGGAATTGGGGTTATCCTGATCTCACCTGATAAGGAATTCATCCCTATTTACGCTCAGTTGTGCTTTGATTGCACTAACAATGTTGCGGAATATGAAGCATGTTCTCTAGGTATTCAAGCGGCTTTAAACATGGGAACAAAAGTCTTGGAAGTTTATGGAGATTCTGCTTTGGTTATCCATCAACTAAAGGATGAGTGGGAAACTAGAGACAGTAAACTAGTTCCCTATCATTCTCACATCAAAAAGATGATCAAAAGATTTGATGAAGTTACTTTCCATCATGTTCCACGGGAGGACAACCAAATGGCAGATACTTTAGCAACCCTAGCTGCTATGTTCGAAGTCAGAAATGATTACGAAGTACCTCTCATTGAGGTAAAGAAGTAGCAAGAACCTGCCCATTGCCAGGTCATAGAAGAAGAACCGGATGGCAAGCCTTGGTATCATGACATCAAAAGATACCTCCAGTGCCAAGAATACCCTGAGGGCATCACAGATAATGATAAACGAACTTTGAGAAGGCTAGCTATGGGATACCTATTGAGTGGTAACGTGCTATACAAGAGGAATTATGATTCTGTTCTCCTCCGGTGTGTTGATACCGTTAAAGCAAATCAAATCATGAAAGATATCCACGAAGGATCTTTCAGAACTCATACGAATAGGCACGCTATGTCAAGGAAAATCCAGAGAGCCGGGTATTATTGGATGACTATGGAAGCAGATTGTTTTGCTTACGTACAGAAGTGTCATAAATGTCAGGTTTATGCTGATCACATTCATGCACCGCCTTCATCCTTAAATGTCTTGTCAGCACCATGGCCCTTTTCAATGTGGGGTATGGATGTAATTGGGCCCATTGAGCCAAAAGCCTCAAACGGTCATCGTTTTATTCTGGTTGCCATCGATTATTTCACCAAGTGGGTGGAGGCAGCTTCATACACCAATGTGACGAAAAATGTTGTGGTCAAATTCATCAAGCGTGAACTGATATGCCGGTATGGCCTACCAAACCAAATCATTACGGATAATGGTACAAATTTAAACAACAAAATGATGAAAGAGCTTTGTGAGAACTTTAAAATCTCCCACCATAATTCCTCTCTGTACCGTCTGAAAATGAATGGAGCAGTCGAGGCAGCTAATAAAAATATCAAGAAGATAGTGCAAAAAATGGTGGTAACCTACAAAGACTGGCATGAAATACTCCCTTTTGCGCTGCACGGATACTGAACTTTGGTGCAAACTTCAACTGGGGCAACCCCATTTTCTTTGGTCTACGGAATGGAAGCTGTACTACCATTTGAAGTAGAGATTCCATCCCTCAGGGTGATCATGGAAGCCAAACTGGAAGAAGCTAAATGGGTCCAGGCCAAATATGACCAACTGAATCTGATTGACGGAAAGAGGTTAATCGCCCTTTACCAAGGTCAATTGTATCAAAGACGCATGAAGCGGGCATACGAAAAGAAAGTGTGCCCCCGACAGTTCCAAGAAGGGGATTTGGTCCTCAAGAAGATTTTGCCAATTCAAAAAGATGTCCAAGGAAAATGGACACCTAATTATGAAGGACCATATGTTATAAAGAAGGCTTTTTCCGAAGGAGCTCTCATACTCACCAACATGGATGGAGATGACCTGCCATTGCCTGTCAATGCCGATGCAGTGAAGAAATACTTTGCATAATATAAAAATAAAAATAAAAAGCTCGCAAGGTTAAAAACCTGAAAAGGCGGCCTAGGAAAAAGTTAGAGCAGCAAGATGAGCCGAAAACCTGAAAAAGCGGTTCAGACTGAATCACAAACTCGAATTTGCAATATAAACCCTTCAAGCTAAAGACAAAGGAGGTCAAAACGGGTATTAGGGTCATTATCAAATTACGTCCTCAGAAGCAAAATTAGAGGACGAACACAAAGTCATGATAAAGAATCAAGTTTCTCATTGCTCGTAGAAGATCACTAGAGGATATATGAGCCTTTCCCTTTCTACTTGCCTTCAATTCTTTATATCTTATCACATCCCTGTGTTTAATATTATTTTCATCACCACTGTACATACCATGATTTTTATAAATAAAAGTCTCCCTTCTTCCTACATGTGTTCGTAGCTAAATTTTATGAATAAACAAGTTTTTGCCTAAAAGAAATTTTTGAAATTGAAAACGACAGAGTGTAAAGTTGTGGGAAACGAAACGAATCCTAGCACCAAACTTCGCTTGGTAGAAGTATAACCATCTCTGCTAAATACACTCGCCAAAGTCAGAGGATGTTTCTATTTCATCCATGAGTTATCTTAAAAAGCCAGTTGCCAGGGAAGATTTACCTGTAAGTCTTTTTATACTAACTCACTTTTTTGTAAAAGGGACACCAAATCCATCATCCAAAAGTAGGTATTCGCCAAAGCTTTCTCTCAGCAAGACCCACTGTTCGTACCTAAATGGAACGCAGATTGAGGGTCCCTCCCGAAGAACCACAAGAATGGGCTCAGCTCCCTCAACCAGGATATTTCTTTGATCAAGCTTAGAAGAACTTATCCTTTCCCAGTGATTTCACCATTACCATGTAGCTCAAACTGGGGCATCTCCCCAGATTTTTCTTCCAGCTAAGGGGCAGTACCCCTGAATTTTAAAAAAAAAAGTACAAAATGGGGCGTCTCCCAGATTTCTCTTCCAGTAAAAGGGCAACCCCCAAAATTCCTTAAACCTTTCCAAAACTGGGGCATCTCCCGAGATTTCTTTTGTTCGTTCAAGGGGCAATTCCCCCCAATGAATTTCAGTCATATCAAACTGGGGCATCTCCTCAGGTTTCTTTTGTTCATCCAAGGGGCAGTTCCCCAACAACTTTCAGTTATGCCAAAACTGGGGCATCTCCCCAGATTTCATTCTCTTTCATTAAAGGGGCAGTCCCCCAACAACCTTCAGTTATGTCAAACTGGGGCATCTCCCCAGATTTCTTTTGTTCATTCAAGGGGCAATTCCCCAAGCGACTTCCAGTCATATCAAACTGGGGCATCTCCCCAGATTTCATTCTCTTTCATTAAAAGGGCAGTTCCCTAACAAACCTCCAGTCATGTCAACCGAGAGGCAACACCCTCACCTTTACTTTTCCAAACAACCGAGAGGCAACACCCTCACCTTTACTTTTCCAGTCAACCGAGAGGCAACACCCTCACCTTTACTTTTCCAGTCAACCGAGAGGCAACACCCTCACCCTTTACTTTCCCTGTCAACCGAGAGGCAACACCCTCACCTTTTTCTTTTCCTGTCAACTGAGAGGCAACACCCTCACCTTTACTTTTCACTGAGAGGCAATACCCACGCCGTTTATTTTCCAGTCATGGACTTAGAAAACCCCTGCCTAGACAATTTCTGTGTGCGCTCCAACTCATTCATTTTTCTCCAAAGCTTCAGATGCCCATTTCTAGGTTGCTCAAGATGCTAGGGTAATCCTTTAGGTCAATTTCAAATAAAAATAAAAAAAATAAAAAAAAAATTCAAGTCTCAAATCTTAGGTTTTCCCCCTCATCTGTTACTCCTGGTTATTAGAGTCAGCATTACTTCGATAATGGTGTTCACGTCTTTACTCCTTTTCTATTTCAAAAAGCAAGAAGAAACTTCATGCTTTTCCTCATGGAAAAGAAGTAAAGAGGGGCATCTATGAACACCTATTTCGGTCCAGTCAATTTTCACCAAGAATAGGGAATTTTCGTCACCATGAATAAGGAATGCACAAGTGAAAAGAATTAAAAAAAAAGAAAAGAAATAAAAAAAGAAAGAAAGAAAAGAAATAGAAAGAAAAGAAAAAAAAGAGAAAAGAAAGAAAAAAAAGAAAAAAAGAAAAGAATTTTAAAAAGGAATTAAAATAAAAAAAGAGAAAAAAATAAAAAAATAAAAAAATTCTGACTCAGAAATGATCATTTCCGAGTAAGATGACTCAAAATGATCATTTCTGAGTAAGGAGTCTCCGAGTGAGACATGGCCGAGTGGTATGTTGATGTATGTGATATGAGTGGGAATTTTGCTCAAGCGAGAGGGAATTTCGCTCAAGCGAGTGGGAACCTTGCCCAAGCGAAAAGGTGAGCGCTCAAGCGAGTGGGAATCCTGCTCAAGCGGAAAGGCGTTTCGAGTAACATGTCTCCGAGTGAGACGTTGCCAAGTGAATTGTCACCGGGTGGGGTGTTTCCGAGTGGAGGATTCCCGATTGAAGTACCTCCGAGTGAAAAGAAAGTCAACTCCCGAGTGAATGTATCAAAGGACGGATGACGAGTGAAACCACTCAGATTGGGAAATAAAACTAGTTCCGAGTGAATATGTCAAAGTTTCCAAGTTCTGAGTGAGAAGAAGACTGTTTCCGAGTGAATATGTCCAAGTTTCCAAGTTCTGAGTGAGAAGAAGGCTGTTTCCGAGTGAATATGTCCAAGTTTCCAAGTTCTGAGTGAGAAGAAGGCTGTTTCCGAGTGAATATGTCAAAGTTTCCAAGTTCTGAGTGAGAAGATGACTGTTGCCGAGTGAATATGTCCAAGTTTCCAAGTTCTGAGTCAGAAGAAGGCTGTTTTCGAGTGAAAATGTCTAAGTTTCCAATTTCTGAGTGAAAAGAAGGCCGGTTTCGAGTGAAAATATCCAAGTTCCAAATTCTGAGTGAGGAATAAGACCGACTCCGAGTGAATGAATCTGAATGATTGGATGATGAGTGAAACCATTCTGATTGGAAGATAAGACCGACTCCCAAGGTCAGTTCCGAGCAAATCCTTCAAGCAGTGAAGTTCTGAGTGTCACTTCTAAAGATCTGAGCCAAGATCCGAACAAAAAAGCTCCGATTGAAGTAATTCCGAGTGAATGCTTCAAACAGAAACAAGATCTGAGCCAAATACTTCCGATTGAAACAATCCCGAGTCACTCTCTCTTCAGTCAGTACCGAGTGAAGCCTCTTCAGTCAGCACCGAGTGAATCCTCTTCAGTCAGTACCAAGTCACTCTCTCTTCAGTCAGCACCGAGTGAAGTATCTTCAGTCAGCACCGAGTAACTCACTCGTCAGTCAGTACCGATTGAGCCATTTTTCAGTCAGCACCGAGCGAGTCCTTTGACTCAATTTCTGAGCCATTTTTACCCATTTCCGAGCACCTTTTCAACCATCACCGAGCCACCTTTTCAACCGTCACCGAGCCATTTACACCAGTTCCGAGCCATCTTTTTCACCAATTCCGAGCCCCCTTTTTAACCATCACCGAGCCACTTGTCACCCAGTTCCGAGCCATCCTTTCATCCAGTTCCGAGACAATCTTCAGTCAGTTCTGAGCCAATCTTCAGTCAGTTCCGAGTCACTTTTCACTCGGTTCCGATTGAATGTGTCAACCAGAATTGTTTGCTCATCCAGCCCTTCATAACCACAATACTGACCCTCCTCACAGCAACTACACCAACCAACAAAGCAACACTGAGCAAAGCTTTCACTCGGTTTTTGTAGGAACAACACCTTTTCTACTCGGTCTTGTGTACAAAAGGCACCTTTTCCATTCTGTCTTGTGCACAAAAGCCACCTTTTCTACTCGGATTCTGGAGAGAAGGTGAAATCCGACCCATATTTCCACCGAATGCCCTTGCTGACTTGGATTTCCACTATCCAAGTGGATCCTTGATTTGTGGGCGGCGGCTGACAAAGTGACAAAGGAGAAACCCACTAGCCGCCGTCCCCTATAGTAGTTTAGGTGCAAGCTGTTCCCACCAACTCCATCCAGGCTGTATCCAATGCTGATCTAGTGGGGCGGCTGACTTCAAGACAAAAGGAGAAGCCCCACTTGCCATTGATTGTGAACGTCCAAGACCTCTATAAATAGAGGATCTTGAAGCCTTCAGAAAAAGGAGGAAAAAAGAAAGAAAGGAGGAAAAGCCTTCATTTTAAGAGAAGAAACACTGTCCCTCTCTTCACTCGGTCCAGCCCCTTCACTTTCTCACAATATTGTCCCCTCTCTCCACCTCACCGTACAACGTCCTCCTAACTTCCTTCCTCTCCACACGGCCGTCCTTCTCCTCTCCCCCTCACTCTCCTCTTAGCCCAACATCATATCCCCTCTCCTACACAATACCCTATCCTCTCTCCTTCTCACCAAACACCGTCCCCCCAATCCTTTTCCACACAGCCCTACCATAATACCGTCCCCCTCTCGTACCCTCTCCTCTTTCCTTCTCCAGCAAACACCGCCCCTCTTCTCCCCTTCACTGTCATCCCCCACAAAATCACGTTGTCCCTTCTCTCTCTCTCCCTTGCACCATACACACCCTCAAGCTAACAGCCCCCTTTAAAACTCCACACCGTCCTCTCCCCTCAACTCTCCAACAACCGACCTCCCTCCCCACATCACACTGTCTGTCCTCTTCTTCCTCTCGAATCCACCATACAGCTCCCCACATCACACCGTCGTCCTCAAATCCTCCTAACCGTCCAGCCCTCTCCCTCGAATCTTCAACACCGACTCCTCATATCCAAACCTCCATCCAATCTCCCTTAAACCACCATACCGTTTCTCCTCTCAGCTCCACACCAACACAGCCCCTCAAACTCACACCGACCAGTCCAACACCTCCTCAAACACCGTCCAGCCCCTCCTCACCAACACCGTCCAGCTCCCTCTAACTCAAACACCGTCCAGCCTTCTCCATACCATTCTCCTCTCTCTCAGTACTATCCCTCTCCCTCTCTTCAACACCGGCTCCTTCTTTAATCACTCAGATATATTCAACACCGGCGCTCAGCTCCTTTTTCACCACACTGGTCCCAATCTGTCCCTTATTTTTTTATGCTTGTATTATTTATTTATTTTTCTGTTAAAATTAATTACTCTTTGATGGAATTGTTTCCTTTCTAATAAGTAATTAGTTTCCGTTGATCGGATTAATCTCTTATCAAAAATCTATTCTTCGTTATCAGTATTTGTTATTATTTATTTTTTGTCAAAATTAATTAACTGTTAATTGATGAATCCATTTCCTTTTCAATTATTAATTAATTTTTTTTAATTGAATTAATCCCCAACAAGATTCATATTAAATATTAACAAGAATAAGTGCTTCACACATTTTATTTATTTTCTTAAAAAGGCAGAGCGAGATTAATTTGGATGAGACGTCCTGTTAATCTTTTTTTTTTGAAAAAAGGATGGAGCGAGTTTAATTTGGACGAAACGTCCTGTTAATCTCATGTAAAAAATTCCGTGTTTATTTTTGTTTATTTCTTTGTATATTTTGTCATTTCATGTTTTTTTTTATGAAGAAGTTACAATAATTTCTGGGTTAATTATAATACGCGCTATCATATTGAGGTAACCGTTTTTATAACGGACAGTTGTGAGGTGCTAATACCTTCCTCACCTGTAATCAGACTCCCGAATTTTGAATTTCATTTTTTGACCAATGCTTTAATGAAAGGTTTTCCCGGTATTTTATCCTAAAAAAATATTGGTGGCGACTCCCTGTTTTTCTTTTCGAACACTAAAATCATTTTGAGGGTCGGTCGTGCCGCCGCGATCCCGGTCGCGATAACATGCTCTGTCCATCTTTTTCTCGCGCTCAGCTTTTGCATGCTCAAAGGAAATAAAAAAAATTAAATCATGCACAGGTTTACGTTGGGCAACGCTTAGATATCGGGTTTGGAGGAAATCGAAAGTGATCGGCGTAGTTTGGCGTTTCAAACTTGGTTCGAAAAGTCGATGGTTACCGTACTACTTTTTGGTAAGTCGACAATTTTTTTAGATATACTGAAATAATGTTGTTGGCTTCGAAATACCTATTTATGTTGTTTTGGGTTACTAAAAATAATTATTTTAAGTTTTTGGAATATTATTATTAAGTAAAAATAATATTTAATGGGTAAAGGAGATTTTATATAAAAATATGATTTAGTTAAAAGTAATAATGACTTACAATGTATTTTATTTAAGTAATTAAATTATTATATAATGTTTAAATTATTTAAATAAATTTTACATTATAAATATATTATATATATTATATTAAGCAAGAATTAATAAATAAAAATGTCGCTATGAAATATAGAAATTTCTAAGTATAAAAATAATATTTAATTGTAGTTTCGACAATTAATAGAAAAATTAGTGTTAAAAAATAATTATTAAATTTTAGAATTATCAAAATCTATATAGATTAGTTATTTCAGCGTCACAATGATTTTAAAGTTGCGTGTAAATTATTAAAAATGACTATTATTAATTTAGAAATTCTAGCTTTAAAAACCAGAAATCGGTGATTAAATCAGAGCGTTCGAGCTTTGGAATTAAGAATTCCAGGTAGGGGAGCATTATATTTTAAATGCATAGATTATGAATGGATAGGGGTATATATGTTTGTTTATATTGATTGATGCTTGATGAATCTTACGATGATGTTATTTATGGTTGTTGGTAATATACCCCTTACTTGTTATTGTTGCTTTGATTAATAATTTCTAAGTATGTCATGTTGATAATTAATGATTGCTGCATGTTATGCTTGTTGATATGTTGTGGTGAAACCCTTGGTGATGGTAACCAAGCAGTAGCCCCTAATGATGGCAATCAAATGGTTTGTTGATGATTGATAATTATCTGACATAGCATTTGTATTTAGATGCGCACAGGACTGTAGGGGGCCTGTGATGCCAGCCTAGATAGGAAGGCGGCCTGATGGTAAGGCACAGACCCTGTGGTGGTTTCTTTGGATTCCACAGCTGCCTTCAAGTGAGACTCAAGGCTGGCCTGCAACACTACCACTGTCACTGAGAGCGATTGTGTTGCATGAATGGACAAACAGTTTGGTGCCTGTAAAACGATCTAATCAACTGGGAGCTGAGATATATTATTATATTATGTAATTCCCACCGTTAGAGTTGGATTCGCATGCATATGCATTCACATATAATTATTGAGGTTGAGAAGCTATTGGATAGCTCATGATATGTAAAATTGTGTTATTTGTAATTGAGGTATTGCAAACTTTACTAAATGAAAGTAAATGATGATGTTTATGTTCGTGAATGAGTTGTGGTAGAACTGGATTGGTAATTGATATTACTATGGTTAAGTTTAGTTCAATACCTGTCATTTAACATATATATATATATGCTCACCCCTAAGTTATTGTTTTCAGTGAATATGGGTCGAGGCGATACTTGGTGATTGCTCGGTTGGAGTCGTCGTGGTCTTGGAGATCCATATAAATATGTATATATTTAAATAGCTTATAGTATAGTATTGCCTTGGCCAGCTCTTGATGTATGAAGAATTACCTTTTGCTACAGACTGTGTATGTATATAAATATATATAAGCTTTAAGACTTTCGAACGATCTAGATTCATAAAACTCGGAAAAAAAATTTCCAGTTTTTTTATTAATTGGGCGTCACAATTTAAGTGGTCACAGAGTAGACTTAAAAAGTCCAAGGCTAAGGAATACTTTCTATACGCTATAAGTTATATGATGTTACGTGATAAATTGTTAAGTGTTGGAACTATGATGTGATCCACTATGACTAGTTTTGTATTCTTATCCTTGAAATGGTTTTAAAGTTTGGTGTTAATTTCAAGATAAAATAT
Source organism: Clitoria ternatea (assembly GCA_037962975.1). NCBI lineage: Eukaryota > Viridiplantae > Streptophyta > Magnoliopsida > Fabales > Fabaceae > Clitoria > Clitoria ternatea. The sequence continues at coordinate 57,651,008 of CM075671.1, forward strand.
GGCGAATCGTCAAGGCATGGATGCCATGGCGGTAGCTTTCCAATGCTTTGCTAACTTGTTAGAGAGGTAAGCTCAGCCTCATGCCCACGGGCATTAGGGCTTGAATCGCTTTCTGAAAAGGAAGCCGAATGAATTCCATGGTGGGTTTAACCTCGAACCTGCATACACTGGGATTCAGGATCTAGAAAGAATCTTTAGTAGCTGTAACATTCCAAATTTTATATAAATGATTAATTGAGTGAAATAAATCTTATACGTGGGTTAATAAATATCCCAAAAATGTTGAAATAATTAAATTACGATTTATAAGGATTATTCATAATTTATTATGGCTTTAAGAGCTGAAATTATACCCGAATAAAATATGGGTGTCGGACCAAGTATCTCCGATTGAGGTATTGTTGGTTAGGGCTGTTAAGAATATTATTGTGAATCTGAATCTATATTCAGAATAATTTTTGGATAAAGTATTAAGCCCGAACGGAGATCCTATATGTTATAAAACAGTAGAGTTTAATGAAGGGATTAAAATTAAAACAAAAAAACTCCCTTTTCACCTCTTATATTCAGTTGGTTTTTGTTTCTCTAAGGCAAGACACATTCCTCTTCACTCTCATTCCTTCTCTTTACCTTCTCCCTTTCTAAACCTAAGTAAGTGGTGGTGTTGTGCTCTCCCTTTCTTCTCCATTTTTCATTTTCCATTAACAGGGAGGAGAAGCTTGAAGCTTAAAGCCTTTTTCTCTTCCTCTCTCAAAATTTTTGTTACCCACCTTCTCCCTCTTGGAAGCTCACTCTTTTCCTGGCTTGAGGTAAGTTACTCATCATTTTTCATGAGCTTGTACTCTAAGCTTTAGGTTATGGGTATGAGGAGAGTAATTTATTGCATGTGGGTTGTTTGGGAAAGCCATTAATATGGAAATCCTAAGGTGGCGTGGCTTAAATGGAAGCTTTTATGTGGATTTAATGTGGTATATGAAATTAATGTTGGAAGATGATGGAAATTGATGATTATATATGATGGTTGTTGGGTTTTTGGGTGAAACCCTAACTATAGGAATTGGGGAAAATAATAAATGTTGGTTGGAAGAGTGAATTAATGAGGAAATGAATGATATTGAGAGTGTGGGTATCATTAATGTGTCAGAAGAATATTCATTGATGATGGTCTATAGCATTGATAATGGTGAATGGCCATTAATGATGGCTTATGACCATTGGTGTGTGGACCCTGTGAGGACCCGGAAAATAGGGTAAATTTTTCACGTTTTATAAATCTTTATTACACAAAGAAATAAAGTGGTGAAGCTTTAATTCAACACCCCGGATCTATGAAAAAACTCTCTCATGTATGGAGATATGAGAGGGTAAATTAAAAATGATTCATGAGAAAATTTTTAATTAAAAACAGTGGAAGAATCAATTGAATTGATGTTGTATGATTGGATTTAAGGAGGATAGATTTTTGGAGTTTCAAAGGTTCATAATATGTTAAAAATACTTGTAAGATGATGCAAGAAGAGGATTTGATGCAAAGGAAAATTAAAATCATTAAAGCAAAAACATTGAGAGCAAACAGGTACTACTCGCTCAAGCGAGTTCGCGTGGTCACGCTTGGGCGAGTCAAGAAACACACTTGAGTAAAAGGGAAAAATAGTATCAGGGGTCAATCTCGCTTGAGCGAGCCATGCTCACTTGAGTGAAATTACTCTAGTAGCATCAGGCACCTTACTATCCCATTTTCGCTCGAGCGAGGCTAGGATCGCCTGGGCGAAAATTGTCTAGTATCCATTTTTCCCTTGCTCGCTTGAGCGAACCTCCATGTACTGACCATTTCGCTTGAGTGAAAATGGTCCAGTAGCTCTCCCACTCACTCTCGCTCGGGTGAGACCTTACCCGCCTGAGTGAAATAGCTCCAGTAGCTAACCTCTGATTCCAAGCAGATCTCACTTGAGTGAGATCATCACTCGCCTGAGCAAATTTGGGCTAGAGGCCACCCCACTGTTACAGGGGGATCTCGCTTGAGTGAGATTTCCACTCACTCGAGCGATTTATGCAGGAAAACTAGAAAACATGTACATATGCATCAAATTGCATGCATTTTCACCAATCCTTTACTGGTACCAAACCGTATCGCCTATCTTGCAACACCTGGTCACTTTCACCATGACCGTGGTAACACATATCAATATATAGTGTTGCGGGCCAGCCATGACTCATTTCATGGCGGCTGTGATCTGAAGGACCACCGGGGTCACCTGCTTATCAAGAGCCACCCCCACCAGGGTCGGCCACATGTAGCCCCCGTAGCAATACATGGGCGGCTTCGTGACTTACACACTGAGTCACAGGGGAAAATAAAATTGCTCGTGCACCGAGCCACCCTCCCACTGGGTCGGCCAAGGGAACTCCTCTAATGTTCCAACATGGGCAGCTATGCAGTATGCCATGGATGCAAATGCCAATCATATGCATTTCTCACTCTATGCATCCTATTCATGCCACTTCTCAATCATCATCACATCATCATCATCACCAACACCACTTCACATTTCATAGTGGATTTATTATTGTTGAGTTTAGTCTTTGTTTTCAAGTTGTGTGTGTGGCATGTTAACAATTCATTCACCATTTATAATGGCACTCATCATCAATTTTAATCATCAACTTTTCTTTATCAAATCATGGTATGCTATTCATTCACACTCATTCTCAATCAAGCATCAACAATACTCATTTCATATCTATGGTGGACATAAGTATAGCATCATATTATCAAACAATCCATACCACCATATAGCACACCATATCTATTCTAATTGCATAATGCATGTTGCCAAACATTATTACCAACATCATATACACAATACAAATTTCCATAACATCAAAGGCAAGGAAAACATGCAAGTTGTCACATATGATAATCAAATACTATTCAATTCATGCAATTAGAATATAAAGACTTCTCTCCTACCTCAAGAGAAGAATTCTAATTGATATGACGCACCCGCCTCGTTGTTCGGAATGGGTCCTACATTAATATACATATAAAATCCCAATCATTCAACTATTCAAGACATAAATTCAACTCTATTCAATCATAATTATATCTACAATTTCATAACATGTTTAAGACATGTTATAGATATTATTTTACTTCCCATATTAGGCTTCGGGAATTCCTTCCCATCAAGCCTCATTCATTAGATTCAAAGGCTACAAAACAACCATAGCTCTACATCCATAAGAATGCTCCATTCACCAATACTCATACCTTTAATATTATGTATTCCCTCTCAAATATATTATTTAACCAACATACATTATTTTCCCCAAATCTTAAAAGTTAGGGTTTTCACTAAAACCCAACCACATTCATAATGCATCATTAACTCTTCATCACCTTCTAATATACCTTCATCTATCATATTTATTTAATTTCAACCTTGCATTTATGACAACCTACTTTTGGTTTCATGCATTCAAAGCTTCCATTAAACACTCATTCATATACATTACTCCCCCAAACCATAATAAATCATAACCAAGGCATTAACCCATCCAAAAATGGTGAGAGAAGCTTACCTCACCCAAAAACAAAAATGGGTTCTAAGAAGGGGAGAGGGGTTGTGAAAATTTGAAGAGGAGAGGGGGAGCTTCAAGCTTCAATGATCTCTTTTCAAGCTTACACAAGGACGAAAATGAGCGGAGGAAGAAAGGGGTTTTATGAGAGAAGAAGAAGATATGGAGAAGGGAAATAAGAGAAGGAGAAGAAGAATATATTTTGCCAAAGTGACCAGCAAGCCAACGAGAATGAAGAGAGAAAAATAGGCTTTTGGCTTTATTTTTAATCCTCTCATTAAAAGATTCATTATTTTATGGAAAACAGGATCTCCGTTTGAGCTCAATACTTAATCTGAAAATTATTCCGAATACATATTCAGACTCCCAATAATATTCTCAACAGCCCTGACCAATATCATCCCAATCGGAGATACTTGGTCCGATACCTATATTTTAATCGAGCCAGTTTTCAGCTTATTCGGTCCCAATAAATTACTAACAATCCCCGAAAATCTTAATTTAATTATTTCCAATATTTTGGGACATTAAATAATCTATATTCCATTATTTAATATTTATTTCCTTAATTAATTCTCTATTTTAAAATTTGGGATGTTACAGACCCTTTGATGGGTGCGGCCTTACATGCATAATAACAAACTTGAACACCAAACCCATGGTGGTTATGGTGAGATTAATAAAATAGAAGATGATTTAATGGTGATGATGTTATAAACACCAAGTATTAGATTTAAAATGTATAAGTCTTGGTGACTTTGAGTGGAAAATAATGATGTGGTACCTTATGAAATATAGGACCCATTCCGAACGACAAGGCGGGAACGTCGAATCGCTCGGACTACTTCTTTTGATGTAGGAAAGGAGTTATATTGTAAATTCATGAATTGATTATTAGTGAATGGAGTATGCCATATTGCACATGTTGCCTAGCATATGTGATATTGATGAATCTTGATGTTGGATGTTGTGATGTTGTTGTGCTTGGCTAACGTGTGTTATGCATTTAGAATATTGGTGGTATGCTTTGTGGTGTTTTATCCTTGACTTGAGATTTTAAGGCAATTATGATGCCTTGTGTTGATTGAGAACATGTGTAAGATTCACCACAATTATTGAATAATGGGTATAGTTGTTGAATGAGAATGAATATGATTATGAGCATACCCTTGGAATCTTGATGATTGTTAAGGCCAATATGATTGATACACGATGAACTTGTATTTTATGAGTTATAAATGTGTTGATGAAAGTATTGTGATGCCACATTGAAAATTTATAACAATGGTAATAATCAATGAGATTAAAATCCACTAAGGGTTGAGTAGTGATGTTGATGATGATGATTAATGAATGGCATAATAGGATGCATAGTGTGAGAATTCATTTGAATTGCATTGCATTGTATCCATAACATATCATACGTTGTTGGTAAAGAATGTTAGGGGATTCCCCCGGTTGGCCCGGTGGTAGGGCGGCTCTATGCACGAGCATTCTTGTTGTTCCCTTGTGACTCAATGAGTAAGTCACGAAGCTGGCCATGCTTAGCCACAGGGAGTTGCATGTGGTTGACCTTGTGGGAGGTGGCTCTTGAGGAGTAGGTGTCCCCGGTGGTCCTTTGGATCACAGCTGCCATGGTATGAATCATGGTTGGCCTGCAACACCTTTATGTTGTTTACCACGGTCATGGTGAAAATGGCCGGTGTTGCAAGATGGGCGATGCGGTTTGGTACTAGTAAAATATGGTGATATGTATACAATTTATGATAAGTGTACACATTTTACTACTGCATTAGGAGTATGGTATGAATCCATGCTTGAACCCACATTTGGTGTTTATTCCCACAGTCGATTCCGCATTTGATGTTAATTTTATTGTGCATATGCATTAGCATAAGAGCATTACATATAGCATGTACATATGCCAAAAGTGATGAATTATGATGATGGTGGAGATGGGTGAAATAATACCTAAAAGATAATATTTGGAAATATGAATATAAAGAGTTGTATTGATGTATGATGGTGTTGTATGTGATGGCCTGATAGGATTAAGGGCATGAATGTGTATATGCGTTGGTGCTTTGTTATGGATTGTTGTATATGGTTACGATATGTATATATGTGTGTAGTTGAGGTAACCATGATGATCATTGATATGTTTTTGCAAAGTACACATGATGTTGTATGTATATGCACATAATCATAAACGTATTCATATTCATCATTTCGAATATAAACTCACTCTCCCATGTTGTCTACTTTTAGCCTTGTGATGCAGGGTATTGATAGGGTGAGATTACATCTATTTTGGAGGTGTATGTTTTGGTGATGAAGGTAAATTTAGTTGTACATGAATGCCTTGGCCAACAACCATTGATTTTGTATAGCTTATGATGTATATATATGCTCATTATGTAATTGGATTGATGAACATTCATTTTGAAGGTCATTTGTGTAAATTGGATCGTTATGTGTATGGCTAATTTTTTATTATGACCTTAACAATATATGATGACAATTGTCATACTTGGTTAATGCTAAAATGATGAATAGATGATGTTATTCATGAGATTACAACCTTTTATGAGGCATGTGTAAAGTTATGTCTTGATGTTTATGCATAATTGAGGAACTGATAGGGCCATATAGAGTTTTAGGATGTTTGGATGCCATGGAATGGTTTCAATGAAGCCTATGCATGATTTAGAACTTGTAGAAACTAGAATGGGACAATTCCATTGAGAATTGACCCTTTAGTTTCATAAAAATGCCTTAAAATGGGCTAAATGCATTTATGCACATAAGTCTCTCATTTTTGGGAATTTTTGAGTGCGGTCAGTGGCTACACGTTATAAACGGTGTATTTTAGGTGATATTAAAATTTGGCGGTTATTGGATTTCATATGAAAGAGTTAGGGTGGTTAGAAGTTGGAAAATTATGCATTTTCTGCATTATGCAGCAGATTTGTTGTCATGAATCGATTCATGAGCCCCTGGAATGGCTTGAATCGATTCACATAACGCCTTGAATCAATTCACATAACCCCTTGAGTCGATTCACTGTTTTGAATTTCAAATACACATGAATCGATTCAAGGAGTACTCGAATTGATTCATGACCTGTTCTTCATCATTTTTTCATAAGTTTGATGTTTGTTTAAGGTGGGTTAACGCATGGCTTTGTTTTTCTGGCCCTCGTGCATATTTTCTTGGGTAATACCTCATACTCATTCTTGTTACGAATTAATATATATTTTTGCTAAACTCTTGCATGGTGATTGTGGAAGTCATCACCCTATGATAATGTCTTTATAACCCATCTACCTTCTCATATCGTCATATATAAGATAGGTCCTTAAAATGGTCTAGGGTTACTTATTAAACTTTTAATTGTGGTATCCTTCTTCTGACATCTATTTAAATCGTGAAAAATTTACTCTACTTGTATTATCAAATTATTAATGACTTTAATAATAGTTGCCGGATTAAGGGTGTCGTTACAATGGTGGTATCAGAGCATTGATTGCTCATTGTGTGATCTTTGTGAATCAAATGCTATTGTAGGGTAATGTCTCTTATCGAATTAAGGTTGTTTGACATTAAGTATGGTTGCTTATTGTTGAAGCTTTGTTATACCCTACTAGAGCATAGTTTCCCATCGATAGAGCATTGTTATGCATCGTTTAAAGGATGTGGTTAAATACTTGTGAATAAATTCTTCGATATAGTTGATGTGCTTGTTTGTGTAAGTCGGCCATGATTCCTTACACAATTTACCTTTAGTGACAAATACTTTGTGATTATGAATTGTGATTGATATTATGATTAAGAAATGATATAAGGTAGACCATTATACATTGAAACCTTAGTTACGAATTGGAATTGATTGTATGGTCTAGTTTACTCATGTGTGAGCCATGTCTTAATATACAGGCGTAAAACATGGCTAGTAGACATAACCGTGAAGCTACTACTATGACATGTGCTTTGAATCGCTTTGTGGATCTCTTGGAAAGACAAGGCCAACAAAATATGGTATAAGGTACCCAAGGTCTTGATCGATTTCTCAAGAGGAAACCTTCTAAATTCCATGAAGGGTATAAGCCTGAGGATGCTTATGTTTGGATAAATAATTTGGAAAGGATCTTTACAACCTTTGAATGTTCTAAAACTCAAAAGGCTGAGTATACGGTTTTTATGGTCCGCGATGAAGCTGAATCATGGTGGCGCCTTACTAGAGGGCGTATGTTATCTGCTGAGATTCCATTGACATGGGAAAACTTCAAGGTTGAGTTCTTGAAGAAGTACTTTTCAGAGAGCTATAAGAGTAAGAAAGAGCTTAAGTTCATGGAGCTTAAGCAGGGTGATATGACTGTGGAGGAATATGCCTCCAAGTTTGAAGAGCTATGTGCATTTTATCCCCCTTATCAACAAGAGGGTACTGAGGCTTCAAAGTGTGTGAAGTTTGAGAATGGCTTGAGGCTCGGGATCAAGCGGGATATTCGACATCAAGAGATTATAAGCTTTCTGAGACTTGTGAACAAGTGTCGCATATATGAAGAAGATGATGTGGCTTCTTTGAGTCATAGCAAGCATGAACCCAAGTTGAAGGGTCAATGGTCGAGGTAATGGTCATGGTGGAAGAAATGGTAATCATAATGGTGGTGATCAACCATAAGCTGCTGGAAGAGTATTTGCCGTCACAGGTGAAAAAGCCGCTTAAGCGAAAGATCTTATTCATGGTTAGTGTGAAATTCTTGGTACATCGGTTTATGTTATCTACAATTTTAGTGCTACTCATTCATTTATTTTTGAAGATTGTGTAAGGCACTTGAAAGTGCCTGTTTGTATGATGAAAGGTTCTATAATGGTGACTATACTGACCGGTGCTTGCTTGAGATCAGTGACTCGATGTGACAATGTCGAGATGATTCTTGAGGGTAGAAAGTTTGTTGTATCCCTCGTGTGCTTACCTATGAAAGACTTGGATATCATTCTAGGCATGGACTGGTTATCTGCCAATAAAGTCTTGGTGGATTATCCTCATAAGGCGGTGAACTTTCTGACTCTGAATGCTAAACGATTTGACGTGCAAGGTATCTCTCAGCCTCTTATGATGTTTTGTATGGTAGATGGAAGTAGTACCTCCCAATCTTGCAAAATATTTTTTGTTTCTGAATTTCCTGATGTTTTTCCTGATAAGGTTCCTAGTTTTCCTCCGCCACGTGAAGTGGAATTCTCCATTGATCTTATTCCTGGCGCTGAGCCTGTTTCTAGAGCTCCTTATAGGATGTCTCCCATGGAGTTGTCTGAGCTTAAAAAGCAAGTCGAGGAATTACTCAATAGAGAATTTATCCGCCCAAGTGTATCTCCTTGGGGCACACCTATATTGTTGGTGAAAAAGAAAGATGGAAGTATAAGATTCTGCGTTGACTATTGCCAACTCAACAAACTGACTATTAAGAATAAATATTCTCTTCGTCACATTGATGATCTCTTGGATCAATTGAAGGGTGCTGTTGTGTTTTACAAGATTGATTTACGTTCTGGATATCACCAAATCAGGGTAAAGATCAATGATATTCCAAAAACTGCCTTCTGAACGTGATATAGACACTACGAGTATGTGGTGATGTCATTCGGTGTGACAAATGCTCCTGTGATTTTCATGGACTACATGAATTGCATCTTCCATGAATATCTTGACCAATTCGTTGTGGTGTTTATTGACAATATTTTGGTGTACTCTAAGAGTCATGAAGAACATGAAAGGCATTTTCGCCTTGTGTTGACTATCCTTCGAGAAAAGGAGATGTATGCTAATTTCTCTAAGTGTGAATTCTGGTTAAATGAGATTTCATTTCTCAGTCATGTGATTTCTTGTGACGGTGTTGCTGTCGATCCATCAAAGGTTGAAGCTGTTATGGCTTGGGAAAGACCAACATCGATGACGGAAATAACAGGTTTTCTTGGTCTTGCTGGTTATTACCGGAGATTTATTGAAGGATTTTCTCATTTAGCCTTACCATTGACAAAGTTGACTCGTAAGAACTAACCATTTGTGTGGACTCTCGAGTGCGAGAAAAGTTTTCAAGAGTTAAAAATGAGACTTACTACCGCACCAGTATTGGCTTTGCTTGATTTACTAGATGAATTCGTGATGTATTGTGATGCTTCCAAGCTTGGTCCTGGTTGCGTGTTGATGTAAAAAGAGCGTGTGATAGCCTATGCGTCAAGACAGTTGTGGCCGCATGAGGTTAATTACCCTACACATGATCTTGAATTGGCGGCGGTTGTGTTTGCTTTGAAGTTGTGGCGACACTATTTGTATAGTTCTAAATTTATGGTTTTTAGTGATCATAAAAGCCTTAAATACCTATTTGATCATAAAGAACTTAATATGCGCCAACGGTGATGGATGGAATTTCTGAAAAACTATGAGTTTGAGTTGAGGTATCATCCCGGAAAGGCAAACGTGGTTACCAACGCTTTGAGCTGAAAGTCGTTACATGTTTCTGCAATGATGGTGAAAGAGATTGAGCTAATTGAGCAATTTAGAAACTTGAATGTGGGCGTGTTGTATACCCCAAAGAAAATATCTTTTGAGATATTGAAGGTTGTAAATGTGTTCCTTGAATGTGTGAAAGCGTAACAACCAAATGATGAATATTTGATGGAGATGAAATAAGCTCAAGCTAATGGGAAGAATTCATTTTTATTGGAAGGTCATGATGGTATTTGGCGTGTGAAGGGCCGAATTTATATCCATCTTGTGGTGACATGAGAAAATCGATGCTTGAGGAAGCTCACAAAAGTGTGTTGAGTATTCATCCTAGTACCACAGATTGTATCAGAACTTGAAGAAAAATTTCTGGTAGCCCGATATGAAGCATGATGTGGTGAATTTTGTAGCATCTTACCTTATTTGTCAGAAGGCTAAGGTTGAGCATCAAAAACTATCTAGTTTATTGAGACCTTTGGAGATCCCTGTTTGGAAATGGGATAGTATTGCTATGGACTGTTTCTGGTTTTCCCAGAACCCGTGCTGGAAACAATGCAATATGGGTGATTGTAGATTGATTGACAAAATATGCTTATTTCTTGCCCATGAGTATGAAGAGTTTGTTGGAAAAGTTAGCCCAATTATACATTAAGGAGATTGTGAGATTGCATGGTATGCCATCTAGCATTGTATCCGATCGTGATCCTTGGTTTACTTCCCAATTTTGGGGAAGCCTACATCAGGAGTTAAGCTCAAAGTTGAAGCTTAGTTATGCTTATCATCCTCAAACCGATGGACAATCCGAGAGGACTATCCAAAACCTTGAAGATTTCTTGAAGGCTTATGTTTTGGAGTATGGTGGATGTTGGGAGAGATTTCTTCCATTGATAGAATTTACTTACAACAATAGTTATCATAGTAATATCTGTATGGCTCCTTATGAGGCTCTCTATTATAGGATGTGTAGAACGCCTCTATGTTTGTTAGAAACTGGTGAGAATTTGGCTTTAGGGCTATAGATTGCTCAGGATGCTACTGAGTAAATTAGAAAGATACAAGAAAATATGAAGATCGCTCAAGACTGACAGAAGAGTTATTATGACAAAAGGCGAAAACCACTTGAATTTCAAGTTGGTGACCATGTATTTCTTAAGGTCTCACGAGATAAAGGAATTGGTAGAGCTTTAAAGAGTAGGAAGTTAAATCTTAAGTTTATTGGACCATATGAGATTCTAGAGTGAATCAGTGATGTTGCTTATCGGATTGCACTCCCTCTGTATCCTGCGAATCTGCACAATGTATTTCATGTGTCGTAATTGAGGAAGTATATTCCTAATCCCTCGTACGTAATCCCTATCGATGATGTTGATGTGCGAGATAACTTGTCTATCCCTCCTTTTTCCATTCATATTGCTAAGCATTACGTTAATAGATTACGGAACAAGTTAGTACCATTGGTGAAGGTGGCATGGAAGCATGGTAGTGTTGAGACTTTCACGTGGGAACGTGAAAATGATATTCGGGAGCGATATCCGAGTACATTCAAATCTGGCACGTTAAAATTTCAAGGACAAATTTTTTTTAGGTGGGGTGGATTGTAACATCCCAAATTTTATATAAATAATTAATTGAGTGAAATAAATGTTACACATGGGTTACTAAATGTCCAAAAATGTTGAAATAATTAAATTAGGATTTATGAGGATTATTCATAATTTATTGTGGCTTTAAGAGCTGAACTTATACTTGAATAAAATATGGGTGTCAGACCAAGTATCTCCGATTAAGGTACTGTTAGTCAGGGCTGTTAAGAATATTATTGTGAATCTAAATCTATATTCGGAATAGTTTTTGGATAAAGTATTGAGCCCGAATGAAGATCCTGTATGTTATAAAACGATAGAGTTTAATGAAGGGATTAAAATTAAAACATAAAAACTCCTTTTCTCTTCTCATATTCAAATTGGTTTTTGTTTCTCTAAGGCAAGACACATTCCTCTCCACTCCTATTCCTTCTCTTCACCTTCTTCCTTTCTAAACCTAACCAAGTGCTACTGTTGTGTTCTCTCTCTTCTCTATTTTTTGTTTTCCATTGACAAGAAGGAGAAGCTTGAAGCTTGAAGCCCTTTCCCCCTCCTCTCATAAAATTTTACTCATCCACCTTCTCCCTCTTGGAAGCTCACTCTTTTCTTAGCTTGAGGTAAGTTCCTCATCATTTTTCATGAGCTTGTACCCTAGGTTTTAGGTTATCGGTGTTAGGTGAGTGATTTATTGCATGTGGGTTGTTTGAGAGAGCCATTAGTGTGGAAACCCTAAGGTGGGGTGGCTTAAATGCAAGTTTTAATATGCATTTAATGTGGTATATGAAATTAATGTTGAAAGATGATGGAAATTGATGATTATTTATAATGGTTGTTGGGTTTTTGGGTGAAACCCTAACTATAGGAATTGGGGAAAATAATAAATGTTTGTTGGAAGAGTGAATTAATGAGGAAATAAACGATATTAAGAGTATGGGTATCATTAAATGTGTTGGGAAAATATTCATTGATGATGGTAGATAGCATTGATGATGGTGAATGGCCATTAATAGTGGCTTATGACCATTGGTGTATGGACCCTTTGATGGGTGTGGCCTTACATGCATAATAACAAACTTTAACACCAAACCCATAGTGGTTGTAGTGAGATTAATGAAATAGAAAATGATTTAGCGATGATGATGTTATAAACACCAAGTAGTAGATTTAAAATGTATATGTCTTGGTGACTTTGAGTGGAAAATAATTATGTGGTGTTTGATGCTTGAGATTTTAAGGCAATTATGATGCCTTGTGTTGATTAAGAACATGTGTAAGATTCACCATAATTATTGAATGATGGGTATTGTTGTTGAATGAGAATGAATATGATTGTGAGCATACCCTTGGAATCTTAATGATTATTAAGGCCATTGTGATTGATACAAGATGAACTTGTATTTTATGAGTTATAAATGTGTTGATGAAAGTATTGTGATGCCACATCGAAAATTTATAACAATGGCGATAATCAATGGGATTAAAATCCACTAAGGGTTTAGTGGTGATGTTGTTGATGATGATGATTAATGAGTGACATAATAAGATGCATAGTGTGAGAATGCATTTGAATAGCATAGCATTGCATCCATGGCATATCATACGTTATTGGTAAGGAATGTTAGGGGATTCCCCCGGTTGGCCCAGTGGGAGGGCGGCTCTGCACACGAGCATTCTTGTTGTTCCCCTGTGACTCAGTGAGTAAGTCACAAAGCTGCCCATGCTTAGCTCCGGGGAGCTGCATGTGGTTGACCTTGTGGGCGTGGCTCTTGAGGAGCAGGTGTCCTCAGTGGTCCTTTGGATCATAGCTACCATGGTATGAATCATGGTTGGCCCATAACACCTTTATGTTTGTGAACACCTCTTTCGGTCCGGCCTAAATTGAAACAACACCGGACCAAGGTCCTAAAAGTGGTAACACCGGACCACCAATGTCGTACACCTGGCAACGAAGTAACAGGTCAGTCCGGCCCAAGTAAAAATCAAGGGATCTCAGATCGAAACATGAACACCGGACTGGCAGTAGATCCAGACTAGGAGGAAGAACACCGCCCCTGTGATACTACCTTGAAGAGGCTCAACCGGTGTGAAGACACAGGTCCAGGTTCTTAAGAGGCCACATCAGATCAGTGGGGATTCCGTCCCAACCGGTGTTTTGTTGACCGATGTTACAAACTTGACAACGGAAAGACGAGGTTGGAAGTTTATGCGTGACGACCTGGAATCGCACTCCCTAAAAATGGCAGACAGGGAGGCGGAAGTGGACAATTAAAAAATACCCCACTGAAACCCTGCTCCCCACGAACGGATAGTGGCCAGGGTTGCACACCACTACACGTATGGGTGAGTGGGAATTCTGGTTGTCCCAAACCCTCAGCCCATGACCTCAAAGCCCTATAAATGCCCCAACCAAGGAAGCTCAAGGGGTTGGTTTTTTTGGGCTCCCTTTCTTTGCAAGAGGAATCTCTTCAATTTCTCTCTGATTCCTCAAGATCCTCAACTGACCTCCCCACTTGAAACCAGTGACCTGCCTTAGTCACCACAAAAGACCCCTTAGCTTTAAGAAGCTTGAAGTTTTTCCAATACTCAAAGCCACTGTTCCTTCACCGTCCCTACCCCGAACGCACACCGTCCTCGCACAGAACCAACACCGTCCCCAATTCCTATACCACTACCTTATCAGTCTTCATTACTTTCTCAACAGCATCCAGTCATTTACTCACTTCGGATCAACCTCCAACAACACCGGTCGCATCCTTCAATTTTCAGGATTTGAGCCCAATACCGGTCCATTGCTTCTGTCAGCGTGTAAGTCCAGAACCGGTTTGACACCGTCGCTGCACTTGACTCCCACATCGGTCCTGAGCCCACCACACCGGTTCCATTCTGTTCCTTATTTCTCTTGTTTTCAGTCATTTATTTTCCTGTCAGTTTGCTGTTTATTTGTTATGTCTGTCTGTGTGGCATAGTTTAAACTGTTAATATTTTTGCCCCTTTTTCCTTAAGAAATACATATAATAATAAATAATAAGTAATAAATTTTGCACATGTTATAGTTTCTAGTTTGAAAATCTTTTTTTTTTGAAAAAAAACGGTGTCGTGCGGGAGCACTCCCGTCTACACAACCTTTTTAGGATTCGTACACGTGCGAAGAACTTCGCCTTGTATGAGCTCCCCACCTCAATGACATCCATCATCATCCCCCGAGTCTTTTCCTAAAAGAACAACACTCAGAACTACGTAACCCTGATTTCTTGATAATTCAAGAATACGTAGGAGCAGGACTTTAACTCCTGTCGGGCCCATCTTCCTTATTTCCTCTTACTGATTTATTTCCTTGCTTTTTGCGTTTCTTTCATGTTGTTACTTTTATCGTTTCCGTGAAAATCAATTTAGACGTGACGTCTTGTTGATTTCCCCCTAGTTTTGTTCAAACCTCGCTACAATTCATAGGGAAGGGATACTTAGGACAAGACGTCCCGCTTATCTCTTTCCTATCCCTATCCTTTTTACCCGAGGATGTTTAATTTAGACGTGACGTCCTATTGGCATTCTCTCACCCTCTCTGTCTCATATCGAAGTCGAGCTTAATTCGGATGAAACGTCCCATTGACCTCGCTTCAACATTCTATGTCTGTACAGTTCTCTACTCCATTCTATCATTTTCAAAATAAAAGTAAGGGAAGAAACCATATTTTGTTTAAGGATATTTATATTACGCTTTCAATCTTGGTACTGTTTCTGACAGGCGATGTAGGGTGCTAATACCTTCCCTACTCGTAACCGACTCCCGGACTTGAATCTCAATTTTTAACCAGTGCTTTACTGAACTTAGTTTTTTCCAATGTTTTTCCTATGGATAAAAACGTTGGTGGTGACTCCCTGTTTCATTCCACCCATTCTCTCTTGTTCACCGCGCCGTCGCGATCCAGGTTGCGACAGATGGCGACTCCACTGGGGACCCTTAAGAGAGTCAGGCCAGTTTGGTTGAAAGCGTATTTTTATATATAGCCTTTGTTAGATGGGATTTCTTCCCCTTGTTTATTTTTTGTAATTTGTTGTGAATGTTTGTTCTTGTTTTAATTGTATCTTGTTATCTGTTTCATTGTCTATTGTTTTGCATGTCTGTTGAACCCTAGGATAGAGGACCATATTACTTTCCTGTAATTATTGAACCCTAGGGTAGATGACTTTGTATATTTGTTTTGTGTTTGTTCTATGTGCAGAATGGGGTAAGGTAAAAAGGTATTGAATTCCCTTTCACACACTACACTCACAAATTACTCGTACACACTTATGAGTGACGCCCTATACCCGGGCCCCAAATGAAACTTAAGTTAGGAGGGGTTGGTATATGGAATCGTATAGGATGTACTTCCTATCCGGTGATCGTGAGAACCCCAACTAGAGTTCGACCTCTTGTGACATACGCACCTAGTGGTTCCCCACTGTTGTGTCCCTGTCATGGGTAGGATCTTGGCTCTAGTGACCTTCTAGAAGTCTAGTATAAGCCACCCGGTGTGAAGAGTCACTTTTAGACAAGCCCTAGGGTCCAGAGAAAACCTTTAACAAAACCTAACTTAGGCCACGAAAGGGCAAACTTTACTCTACCTTATGTCATTTTCACTTTCCTGTTATTAAAAAGGGATTATCTATCATCCAAAGATTCGCTTAGTCTTGGAAAATTTTTGGAACACACAAGTATTCTTCGGGTGAATAGATGATTCTCTCTTTTTTGTCATGTATCTCTGAGTCTGAAGTCGTAGGTTCTCCTAATCGTCAAAGGAAAAATCCATAAAAAAAATTATACCTCATTTCCCTCTGGTTGAAGTGGCAATGACGATTGGGAAAACCTACGACTTTTGAGCTCGCATGAGTTTTGGAAATCCATGTTCCCCCTATTTTTTTTAACTTGTATCAAATCCCTGGGAGGAACACTGATCTTTAGGACTTGATAATAACTGATTCCATTCTTTGTCTTGATGTTCACAGGGGACGATTCCGAATTTGTTGGTATTTCTAAGACAGTATGGAAATTAACATGGGACACAGTAATTGTGATATAGGGGTGACTGAATTGAAGAAGTTATTGTACCTCAAGGCTAGAAAGGTCAATACTGACAGTTTACAAGCACTAGGGAAAAAACTGAGCTTGACACAAAAGATGACTTTCGCAAGGAAGTATGGGAAGATCCTGAAACTCTTAGAGGTAGACGTCCAAACAGAAGCCATCACAGCTCTGGCACAATTCTATGACTCACCCCTCCGATGTTTCACTTTTCAAGACTTTCAACTGGCACCCTCCATAGAAGAGTTTGAACAAATATTGGGGATGCCAGTGGAAGGACAGATTCCTTATCGCCATTTGGACCATCATGCGTCAGTCACTTCTGTCGCTCGTATTTTGAAGGTCCACCCTGAAACATTAAAAGGAGTACAAATGAACAGAAACCAGATTCCCGGATTTACTAGGGAATTTTTGGAGAGGCGCATGCATGTCCTGGCAGAGAGGGAAGAATGGGAAGCTTTCATTGATACCTTGACTCTCACTATTTACGGAGTTGTCTTATTCCCTAACTTAGAAAACTACATAGATTATGATGCTATAGGTGTCTTCATTGCTCGCAAGCACAGACTGGAGAATCCCGTCACAGCAGTGTTGGCCAATGTTTATTGCACCTTGGATTTCTGCCATACCCAAGGAGGAAAGAGGATTATTTGTTGTTTGCCTGTTCTATATGTGTGGCTCACATCCCACGCTTTTCATCAACTATGTAAAGCCGAGTGTCCCATCTCTGATTTAAAGTTGTGTCAGTTGACAACAAAGAATGGGCGTGAGTGGGCTAATCACCTTGTAGGCCTTACAGCAGAAAAGGTGAGGTGGTGTCCTCAATGGCTAGAAGTTGAGTCCATCATTTATAGCTGTGGGGGATATCTAAATGTTCCTCTAATGGGGACACAAGGTTGCATCAATTATAATCCTGTTATTGCTAAGCGGCAGTTAGCTTATCCTCTACTTGGGCCGCCGAACGAAGCACTACTTACTCCTTTCGTTCTGTACTATGTGAATGGGAATTACACCTCCACTATTCGGGACATAGCTAATGCCTGGAAGAAGGTCCATAGGATGGGCAAAGAACTGGGAGCACGAAGCCACGCTGTGAGAGTTGAATACTCGGAGTGGGTAGTGAACAGAGTCTCCATCGTGAAATTGCCTTTCAAGAGCCCTTCATACCAACCTGAGGACACAGTTCCTCCGCCGTGCATTATGGAGGACAGGGTTACCATATCGCTAAAGGCCCAAGTAGAAGAGCTAAAGGCAAGGAATCAAAAACTGGAAGAAGACCTCTTGAAATGCCAACAAGAATGCGCCCTCCATAGGAAAGAGAACTCCGAAGGAAGACATGCTATGGAAGAAATGCGGAAAAAGAGAAAGATTGACGAAGATTACAGAATAAAACAAGATCAATGCCTTCGGGCGGCCAATTCGTAGCTGAAGATGAAGGGTCAGCAGAGCGATGCTGTATTGGCCGAAAAACAAGTTTTAAAGAACATGCTGGTACAATCCAAGGAGAAGGGAAAGGAGGCTTTGATGCAAAAAGAAATGCTACAAACTCAAGTCCACAAATTGGAGCAACAGCTTGATGAAACGATGAGAGCTTATGAGCAAGAAATACATGCTGAACAGAAGAAAACCCTTGATGCTGAACGCCGCTGCCAAGAAGCCACACGAGTTTTGGGGACTGAGTTAGCTCAACGGGATGAAGTCATTCATTTATGGATGGACCGTTTCGCTAAATTGGCTTATCTAACCAATAGAGTACTGGAAGATTTTCCCACAATGCTGAAGCAAGCCGAAGGCATGGTTAACCCCTTGTCCACTCCCAAAGAGATATCATCATTTCTGTGTTATTGCCAGGAAAAGCTTTGTAAAATGAGGGCCATGGTTGCCCGAGCCAGGAGTGGCTAAAGTTTTGTAATCTGAGTCTTTCTAGCAACATTGTATCATTTGGAGAAATAAAATTATGAAGTTCTTTTCGTCTACGCAAGTTGTCTTATGTTAATTTCCAATCTACTGTTTTACCAAGTACTTTTGAACGTGACGTTCTGGGGAAAGGTTAAGGAATACGTGTCAAATTCGGAATTGTATCCTGCGTATGCCTATTTATGTTCGTTTTATCTTCTTTAACTATTCCTTTTATTTCTCTAACCGATTGACGTGACTCTTTAGACATTACGGGTAGACATCCTTATGAGACCAGGCTTAGGAAGAAACTCATGGCTGACATAGAGCAAGAAAATGAGAACTTGAAGGCCGAGCTCGCTCATGTCAAGGAACAGATGGCCGAGATGGCCAAGTTCTTGGAAAGGAGGGTCGCAGAAGGGGGATCTTCTGCAGGGGTTGAAGACGCCCGACAACAACCACCCACCTCTCATCATGGTCAGGATCCAGCTACAAGGTCTGACCCCAGGACCGCCGCGCCTCCCCTCGTTATTCGCATAAGGAGACCAAATCCCGCAGACACGCAACAACACACCTTTGTGGACGAGGAAGGAAATGTTATTCCCTTTCCTCCGTATGGTTTGCCACACGGGTATTTTCCACCACTCCAGGAAGAACCTTACTACCAAGACCAAATTCCCGTCACTGCCCAACCCAACACTAATCAACCAAACAACCCACCTACCCAAGCACAAGCCACCCAAGCACCACCCACTCATGCTCAAGCCGCCCAAACGCAAACAGCCCAAGCACAGCCTGCTCATACCATCCATATACCCCGAACCACTGCTAGACCTGATACCTTCATACCAAACACTGACCTGGTTCACTCCTACCAACAATATGGGAAGGTTGGTCAACATACCGCTGCTGGTCCAAGTGCTGTTACTACCTTCAGGAAGAAAGGTTGGAATTCTTGGAAAGGCGATTAAGGGAGATGGAAGGGACAAACAGATTTGGGACGGGCACTGTTGCTGAACTTTGCCTGATCCCTGATGTCATCATCCCTCCCAAATTCAAGACGCCCGATTTTGACAAGTACAGAGGGTTAACGTGCCCGAAGAATCATCTAACCATGTACTGCCGTAAGATGGCTTCGCATGCGTCAAATGACCCTCTGCTGATTCATTGTTTCCAGGACAGCCTGGTTGGGGCTCCCCTGACATGGTACAATCATTTGGAACGTTCTCGTATACGCTGTTGGAAAGACCTAGCAGACTCGTTCATGCAACAATACAAATATAACCTGGACATGGCCCCGGATAGGGGACAGTTGCAGAACATGACCAAGAAAGATAACGAGACGTTCAAGGAGTACACCCAGAGGTGGCGTGAAGTGGCGGCACAGGTTGACCCACCTCTGTCTGAAAAGGAGGTGATTACTATGTTCATAGATACGCTTCAAACTCCTTTCTATGAAAAGATGATTGGAAGTGTCTCGTCCCATTTCTCTGATATTGTCACTATTGGAGAAAGAATAGAAAATGGACTAAGGACCGGCAGGATAGTCCGAAGTCCATCTGGGATAGGAGCTGTAAGGAGACCTGCACTTGGCGAAAATAGGAGGAGAGAAGGGGAGACCAACTTAGTCTCTCACAACCAGAAAAGGAACCTGGCAGGACCACCTACCCCCGTTAGCCTTTCACCAGTATATCCCGGCATGACACACCCGTATGTGGCAGCCATTCCAAACCATAATCCACCGCAATTCAGGCCAACCATTGTACGACCACCTGCACCACCACAGACACCACACCAAACACCACAAGCTAACCCACCGCCAAATCCAAATATCCAAAGAAGGAACAACGACCGCGCTCCACCCCAGTTCGATCCCATCCCAATGTCCTATACTGAACTCTTGCCTCACCTCATTGAAAAAACCCTAGTAGTACCTTGTCCCTTGACACCACTACAGCCACCTTATCCCAGGGGGTATGACCCTAATGCCCGGTGCGATTACCATGCGGGTACACCAGGTCATTCTACTGAAAATTGCCTGGCTTTAAAATATAAGGTAAGGGACCTGATTCAGGCAGATTGGATAAGCTTCCGAGAAGGAAGTCCGAATGTAACAACAAACCCTTTGCCTAATCATGAGGGGCCTGGGGTCAATGCTATCGGGGAAGATGTGGAGTATACATCCAATGTTGAAGACATTCAAATGCCTCTAAAGGAAATTCACTCCCTTATGTTTGAGGTAGGGTTAGTAAAGGACAAATGGGATGAGGACTTCAATGATGCCCAGTCGGCAAAGCAGCAAGGGTTTCGAAAAACCCTCCAAAGGCTTATGGACAGTCACACTGTACGAGTCTGTAGGCGCCACGGAGATGATGTGAATATGATACAGGGACAGACTGGACTTCGGGCCCCAAAACCCTTAGTCATATTTTATAGTAAAAATGCGTCGCTAACGCAGACCCCTGCCAGAACTACTATTACGGCCCAGCCACCTGCTCCATTCCCGTATAACAACTCCCACGTCGTGCCTTGGAAGTACAACACGGATGTAGTTGTTTCCAATCCTGTGATAGTTGATCCAGCGCCTGCTTCGTCGGTTACCAACATCGCCGGAGTAGGCGGAATGACCCGAAGTGGGAGAGTATATGCGCCTTCAGAGACAAAGCAAGACAAGGCTGCCGGGGAAGTTAAAACTGGGAAGGTTGGGATTGCCGGCGAGGCAAAGAAGGTTGTGGTTGAGGAAGAGGCTAAGGAGTTCTTAAAATTCATCCGCCATAGCGATTACCAGGTATTGGATCAGTTGAACTATACCCCCGCCAAGATCTCCTTATTATCTCTGCTGACAAGTTCCGAATCACATCGGAACGCACTGATGAAGGTGCTGAGTGAGGCACACGTAAAGCATGACTTGCCTGTTGATAAGTTCGAAGGTATCGTCGGACATATAGTGGCCAGTCACTATCTAACTTTCACGGATGACGAGGTACCGATGGAAGGGAAAAGACACAACAAAGCTCTACACATCTTTGTGAAATGTCAAGACCATATTATGGCAAAAGTGCTCGTCGATAACGAATCATCCTTGAATGTGATGCCTAAGTCTACACTGGCTAAGTTGCCCATAGATGGGGCATGCATGAGACCGAGCTCCATGATAGTAAGAGCTTTTGATGGGACCCGACGGGAGGTCATAGGCGAAATTGAGCTACACATACAAGTTGGACCTCGTATTTTTCAAGTTCTCTTCCAAGTAATGGATATCATGCCCGCCTATAGTTGCTTGTTGGGAAGGCCATGGATCCATTCAGCAGGGGTAGTTCCTTCCACTTTACACCAGAAACTAAAGTTCATCGTTGATAACAAACTGATAATCGTTTCCAGAGAAGAGGACCTTCTTGTCAGTAAGTCAGTTACTACCCCCTATGTAGAGGCAGCCGAGGAAGCCCTCGAGACATCGTTCCAGGCTTTGGAGATAGCCAACGCCACAAGTATATTTTTCCCAAATGTGCCGTTAGCAGTGGCGAAGACCATGCTACGGGAAGGATATAGGCCAGGAAAAGGGCTCGGAAGAGAACTGGAGGGAAGAACTCAACCTGTCTGCCTCCCTGAGAACAAAAACAGATACGGCCTGGGATACCAACCCACCACTGAAGACCAAAAAAGGGTAGAAGAAGAGAGGAGAGGGAAGAGGATTACTCGTCATGCCGGGAATGCGTCCAACACTACAAAAATCCCCATCTGTGACCTCTACCAGAGCTTCAGGAGCACCGGAGTAATGTTTCCAGATCAAGTGGCCGTGATCCAAAGTGATCTTGATGAAGGTCCCAGATTTGTGTATGTTGGCTCGCCTGGTCAGGAACTGAATAACTGGGAGATCATAGAGTTCCCTGCGATTTTTACCGTTTCATCAAAGTAATCATGTTTTCTGTTCGATCCCTTAGCTATGCTTTGGGGTCTCATTTTGTAACAAAGAAACTTGTTCGCTTATTTGATTAATAAATGCCATCAGTTTCCAAATAACTTGATCTGTTTAATAACCTATTATTTAAACCTTCCTCTTGCTTGCTTTCCTTTTCATTTGCTATAATACACTGAAATGCAGATCCGAAAGCGATTCATCTGAGAGTAGTGAGAATCCGGTCTTACTTCACGATTCTGATTGTCTGACTGATTGTGCCAATGAGGAATATGATGAAGACTGCGATCGCTCGCTTGAGTTAACCCGGTTATTGGAACAAGAGGATAGGGAAATTCTACCTTACTTAGAGATAGCCGAAGTTATCGATTTGGGAGTTGGAGGGGATAAAAAGGAAGTCAAAATCGGTACCTCGTTGAGTAAAGAACAAAGGCAGGAACTGATTAGGTTGTTGAGAGAGTTCAGCGATGTTTTTGCCTGGTCTTACCAAGATATGCCGGGACTGGACAATAGCATCGTCGAACATAGGTTACCATTAAAGCCCGAATGCCCGCCAGTAAAGCAAAAACTGCGACGTATGAAACCCGAGATGCTTTTGAAAATCAAGGAAGAAGTCAAGAAGCAATTTGATGCTGGATTATTAGCCGTGGCAAAATACCCACAATGGGTGGCAAATATCGTCCCAGTCCCGAAAAAGGATGGCAAAGTACGAATGTGCGTGGACTATCGCGATTTGAACAGGGCTAGCCCCAAGGATGATTTTCCTCTGCCTCAGATTGATGTTCTGGTCGACAATACAGCGCAACATACGATCTTTTCATTCATGGATGGTTTCTCCAGATACAACCAGATTAAGATGGCGCCTGATGACATGGAAAAAACCACATTTGTCACCTTGTGGGGAACTTTCTGTTATAAAGTGATGTCTTTTGGTCTAAAAAATGCCGGGGCAACTTATCAAAGGGCCATGGTAACCCTTTTCCATGACATGATGCACAAGGAGGTAGAGGTCTACGTGGATGATATTATTGCCAAGTCTAAAATGGATGAAGGACATTTGGTAGACCTAAGGAAACTTTTCGAAAGGTTGAGGAAATTCAAGCTTAGGCTGAACCCAACTAAGTGTACCTTCGGTGCGAGATCCGGGAAATTACTGGGATTCATAGTAAGCAAGAGGGGCATAGAGGTCGACCCTGACAAAGTTAAAGCCATTCTTGAAATGCCTCCTCCCTGTACAGAAAAGGAAGTTAGAGGGTTTTTGGGGAGATTAAATTACATCGCTCGCTTCATCTCACAGTTGACAGCAACATGCGAGCCAATTTTCAAATTGCTCCGTAAGAATCAACCAGTTCAATGGAACGAGGATTGTCAAAAGGCTTTTGAAAAGATAAAGCAGTACTTGCAGAATCCGCCAATTTTGATCCCACCTATCCCGGGGAGACCACTCATTTTGTACCTTACAGTGTTAGAAGAATCCATGGGTTGTGTGTTGGGGCAACATGATGAGATTGGGAAGAAAGAACATGCCATTTATTATCTGAGCAAGAAGTTCACTGACTGTGAGATGAGGTATTCTGCTCTGGAAAGGACTTGTTGCGCGTTAGCATGGGCAGCCCGACGTTTAAGGCAATATATGATAAGTCACACTACTTGGCTGGTTTCCAAACTGGATCCTGTCAAATATATCTTTGAAAAACCTGCCTTAACCGGAAGGATTGCTCGATGGCAGGTCCTGCTAACTGAGTACGATATAGTCTATGTCACTCAGAAGGCTATAAAAGGAAGTGTTCTGGCTGACTACCTAGCTCATCAACCCATAAGAGATTATCAGCCCATGCAGTTTGACTTCCCGGATGAAGATATCTTGGCCCTGTTTAATGAAGAAGGGGCCCAAAAGGACAAATAGACCTTAAGGTTTGATGGTGCTTCTAACGCACTAGGACACGGAATCGGAGCAATCCTCATTTCACCCGATAAAGAACTCATCCCCGTTTGTGCTCGACTGTGTTTTGATTGTACCAATAACATCGCTGAGTATGAGGCATGTTCTCTGGGAATCCAAGCAGCATTGGATGCCAAGGTGAAGAAATTGGAAGTATACGGGGATTCTGCCCTGGTCATTCACTAACTAAAAGGAGAATGGGAGACTAGAGACAGCAAATTAATTCCCTATCAAGCTCACATCAAAGAGTTGATTAAGGAATTCGATGACATTTCTTTTCACCATGTTCCCCGGGAGGATAACCAAATGGCTGATGCTTTGGCCACCCTAGCATCAATGTTCAAGGTAAGCAATGATTGCGACATGCCTCTCATTGAAATAGAACGGCACCATGAGCCTGCATATTGCCAAGTGATTGAAAAGGAGTTAGATGGGAAACCTTGGTACTACGATATCAAGAGGTACGTCCAAAGTCAAGAATATCCCGAAGGCGCTATAGAGAATGATAAGAGAACCCTGTGACGGCTCGCCATGGGTTTCTTCTTAAACGGTGATGTGCTTTATAAGAGAAACTATGACTCTGTCCTTCTTCGTTGCATTGACACCGATGAAGCAAATAAAATCATGAGGGATGTTCACGAGGGGTGTTTTGGAATTCACACTAACGGGAACGCCATGTCAAGAAAGATCTTGAGGGCTGGTTACTACTGGATGACCATGGAGACAGACTGTTTCGCCTATGTTCGCAAGTGTCACAAATGTCAGATATACACGGACCATATTCACGCTTCCCCGTCTTCTCTGAATGTCTTGTCAGCACCATGGCCCTTTTCGATGTGGGGTATGGATGTCATTGGGCCCATCGAGCCGAAAGCCTCAAATGGTCATCGTTTCATTTTGGTCGCTATCGACTATTTCACAAAGTGGGTAGAAGCTGCTTCATACGCCAATGTGACAAGGAATGTTATGATTAAATTCATCAAGCGTGAACTGATATACCGGTACGGTCTGCCGAGTCAGATCATCACTGATAATGGTACGAATTTGAACAACAAAATGATGAAGGAACTTTGTGAAAGCTTCAAAATCCACCATCATAATTCCTCCCCGTATCGCCCTAAAATGAATGGCCAGTCGAGGCAGCCAATAAAAACATCAAGAAGATTGTACAGAAAATGGTTGTAACTTACAGAGATTGGAGTGAGATGCTCCCCTTTGCTTTACATGGGTATCGTACCTCAGTCCGAACCTCAACCGGGGAGACCCCATTCTCCTTGGTTTATGGTATGGAGGCAGTCCTGCCTTTCGAAGTAGAGATCCCTTCTCTTCGAGTGATAATGGAGGCAGAATTAAAAGAAGCTGAGTGGGTCCAAACTCGACATAACCAGTTAAATCTGATTGATGGGAAGAGATTGACTGCCCTTTGTCATGGTCAGTTGTATCAGAGGCGTATGAAACGAGCATTTGAAAAGAGGGTACGGCCTCGACGGTTCCAAGAAAGAGACCTAGTCCTCAAGAAAATCTTGCCAATCCAAAAGGACATCTGAGGGAAATGGACGCCTAATTACGAAGGACCATACGTCGTGAAGAAGGCTTTCTCTGGAGGAGCTCTAATTCTCACCAACATGGATGGAGAGGATCTGCCAATGCCTGTAAATGCCGACGCGGTGAAGAAATATTTTGCCTAAAAAAAAAGAAAAAAAGAAAAAAAGAAAAGAAAAAGAAAAAAAAAAGAGAAGAAAGAAAATGCTCGCTAGGCTGAAAACCCAAAGGGCAGCCTAGGCAAAAATTAGAGCTACTTGATGAGTCGAAAACCCGGAAGGGCGGCTCGGGCAGAATAAGAACCACGAGTTCAGGCGTAATGACATAAACTCTTCAAAGAAGGAAAACTGATCAGGCACGCGAGTCTTTGTCAAATCATTTCCCAGAAGCAAAGTCAAAGGATGGTCTCGAAGTCGTGAGAAAGGATCCGAATTCTCATCGCTCGTAGGGAATCGCTGGAGGGTTCAAAAGACCTTCTTTCTCCCCCACCTTTTGAATTATTTATACATATGTTTGTGTTACCGTTACCTTCATTACCAATGTACATACCTTATGTTCAAGAATAAATAAATTTTGCCTTTCCTTCCCCTGAGTCTACAGCTGAATCTTATAAACGAACAAGTTTTTCTTAAAAGAAAATTTTTTAAAATGAAAAGTGATGAAATGAAAAGTCGTGGTGAAACGAAATGTATCCTGGCGTCAGACCCGGCCCGTGAGAAAGCATAACCAATTCTGCTAATTATGTTCCTGGAAGACAGAATTGTCTCTATCTCATCCATGAGTTATCTTGAAAGCCTATCTCTTAGGAAAGGTCGCTCGAAATGTTAATTCTTTTGTTACTCGTGCTTCTAACCATCTGTTTTGAAAGGTGATGGAACTACGTCACACTGAAATGAAGAACCTGACACCAGAAAAAATCCGGACCAAAAGTCTTCCCCAAGAGAAATCAGTAGATTGGCATCCCCAGTGAAACCACAATCGCCAAAGCTGGCACTTCCCAAGTTCTCTTTCCCAGTGGAACCCTAATCGTCAAAACTGGCACTTCCCCAAGTTTCTTCCCCAATGGAACTACACTTCTCAAACAAATCAAACTGGGGCATCTCCCCCTGGTCCATTCTCTTACAGTCAAGAGACAGTTCCTCAAAGATTCCTCCAAACCATCCTAAACTGGGGCATCTCCCCTGGTCTATTCTCTCTCCGCCAAGGGGCAATCCCCCACTTTTACTTTTCTGCAAACCAAGGGCCACACCCCACATTCACTTTCCTGTCAGTCAAGGGGCAATTCCCCACCTTTTACTTTTCTGCAAACCAAGGGCCACACCCCACATTCATTTTCCTGTCAGTCAAGGGGCAATCCCCCACTTTTACTTTTCTGCAAACCAAGGGCCACACCCCACATTCACTTTCCTGTCAGTCAAGGGGCAATTCCCCACCTTTTACTTTTCTACAAACCAAGGGCCACACCCCACATTCATTTTCCTGTCAGTCAAGGGGCAATTCCCCACTTTTACCTTTCTGCAAACCAAGGGCCACACCCCACATTTTCCTGTCAGTCAAGGGGCAATCCCCCACTTTTACTTTTCTGCAAACCAAGGGCCACACCCCACATTCACTTTCCTGTCAGTCAAGGGGCAATTCCCCACCTTTTACTTTTCTGCAAACCAAGGGCCACACCCCACATTCATTTTCCTGTCAGTCCAGGGACAATTCCCCACCTTTACCTTTCTGCAAACCAAGGGCCATACCCCACATTTATTTCCTGTCAGCCAAGGGGTAATCCCTCACTTTTACCTTTCTGCAAACCAAAGGCCACACCCCACATTTGTTTTACTGACAGTCAAGGGGAAATTACCCACCTTTACCCTTCTGTAAGACAAGGGCCACATCCTGCTTTTTATTTCCCAGTCCTTCAAGAGGCAATCCCCCAGTTTTTACTCTTCTACAAATCAAGGGCCACACCCCATATTCTATCTTCAGCCAAGGGGCAATTCCCCACTCTCACCTTCCTATCACCCAAGGGACAGTACACCGTTTTTTTTGGAAAACAATTCTCTTGATTCTTCAAAAAAAAACGGTGTTGGTCCGATATGGGCACTAGGTAGAAGGGGTTCACTCTATTCCAGGACAAGTGGTGATCCGAAGGACGGTGTCATGACCCTCAAGGTCAAATGAAGTAGACCCTGTCAAGTTGCAAGAGACGGCGTCCCAATGGTTACACCGGTTACTACTTTGGGGTGTAACAAACGGTATCATGAAACCTACCTCGGATAGAATTGGGTTCAGGGTTGAAGTTGCTAAGGCCGATGTCATGCCAATTACACTGGAGGTTCAAAAGTTAATCGAAGTTGTGGACGGGGTGGCCATGATACACTAATCCGAGGTTCTATGCTTCGCAAAGGACGATGTTCGAATTAAACTAAAAAAACGAAGTCCTAATTCTAAATTGATGATCAGACGGTGTCACTTCAAGTTGTTACCTTATACCGGTCACAAGAGAGATATACTTGGAAACATTTTGAAAAAAGAGAAGACAAGCAGATGTGTGAAAATTGCATTGTATTAATAGGGGGCACTGAGGCCATTACAAAAGTTAAAACTCCGGAGCCCATCCCGGAACAAGGCTAAGAAAAAAAGAAAAACCCTAAGAGTTGGATGCTGGAGAGTCCGGTCTAGCAGAGGCTGTCCTCTCGGATCCCTCCGACACCGTCCTCAGCTCCATGCTTTGGCCTTCGGGGAGAGGCATCAGCTCATAAGGAATATCCTCAGGTTCCGAAGCCTGACCCCGGTCCATAGCATATAAGTGGCCACCATGAAATTCATAGTAGACACCTATACCGTTCAGGTTAAGTTATACAGCGGAATTCCGGTGTACAACCTGATGAACAGCGGAACTGAAAACGACATCGACCAATACCGAAAATTCAGCCAGCTGCTCCTCTGTTTCCATCCGCTCCTTCGCCTGCTCCTCCTGCACATCGGCAAGCTTCTCGGCTAGCTCCTTGTTTTTCTTGTCCACCTCGGCCTTCGCAGCCTTGGCTTCATCTAGTTCGGTCCGGAGAGCCTGGAGAGCGTCCTCTGAAGCTTTAGCCTTAGCTTCAGCAGCATCTGCCCTCTTGGCAGCCGATGTGTAAGCAGCAGTGAGTTCGGACAGGTCTTCTTTGTTCTTGGCCAGCTCCTGCTCCTTCTGGGTCAAAGCGGTCTGAGCCTCAACTCTCAAAGCCTCAGCTTTCTTCATCCGATCTAGGCATTCCTTAGCCTCAACACCGGAATAGTAGGAGTGGCCCAAAGAGTTGAGGACCCCGGCAGCCTCAAACAAATTAAAAATAGCTGCTTCGGCAGCAGATTGAGCCTCAGGAGCAGGAAGATCGGTTTTGAGCTTGAAGGGGATATTGAACCGAGCCAGTGTCCCTCCAACATACTCCAAAAAATCCGAAAGACGGGCGTTAATGACGATGTCTTCTGGTTGAGACCGGTCTGGAGAAGTATTTACAGGACCGGCCTGCTCCTCCCGTGGTGCCTCTACCTCGGTCACAACCCTTGAAGCCTTGTGCTTTTTCTGTTTAGAGGTTGTGCCGGGGTTGGACTTCCTTTTAACTGGGACCCTTTCGGCTGGCCCCAGAGTCATAGCCCCAACATTATCAGCCGGGATGCTCACCATTTTGGCCGGTGTGTGACGAGGAGTCACCCTATTCTCCTGTGCAGCAGCAGCAGCATTCTGGGCTTCGGCAGCCTCCCTCAGTTTCCTGAGGATGTCTATCCGAGCCATCTCGCCTGAAAGCAAAAGGAGACGATGTTAGAACCAGTATGAATATATCAAAAATAAATATGATGATATAAAAAGGGAGGGAAGTTAAACAATATCTACCAAGGTAAGCATCCCGGCCCGACTCCGTCCCCAGAAGCCTCTTGCAGGAGAACCTAGCAATGACGGAATAACCCTTCAGAGCGTCCAGGACTTTCTTGGACTCAGTTGACAAAGTACTCTCACTGACGATGTAGGCGTTGCTTGTCAGGAGAAAGTGCTCATGAGTCCAACCGGTGTAGAACTTTCTGGAAAAATCAGAATTCTCCCAGAACACCGGTCTACCAGCATTGACCTCGACTTTGACGTAGGAGTGTTTGAAACTGACCCCGTCCGTCTTGGCCGATTCGGTGTAACTTTCGAAGTTAACCACCTTTGAGTCGCAGCGGAGATTGATGAAGCCTAGACCCCCTCCAGAGTTACCCCGACGCATCACCCTGCAGTAAGTGAAAAAGAGGGCCACTGTGGGGACGAAGTGGAAGTACTCCCCAAGTACTTCCAAAGCCCTTACCAAGCCCCAGCCATTGGGATGAAGTTGGCTGGGAGAGCAGTCCAAAAACCGGAGTACCCCCATCTCGAACTCCGTCAATGGAAAGCGGACGCCTATCTTGGAGAAGACCATCTCATACATGAAGAGATTCCTTGACCCCGGTTGATGGCAGATCCTATCCGAGGTTAGGGGGCAGAAGACGGTGAAGTCGTTTTCATATTCCACACCGGTGTGGACAACAACGTCTTCAATGGTGACATCGGCAGCGTCTTCAGCATACCGGGAAACGATGGTCTTTGGGTCTTCATGAACCCAGAAGTATGGATCCCTGGCCTTCTCAGCTAGCCAGTTGATCCGGTGTGCCAAGACGTTTGTCTCAACAGGATCGGTGATCACAGCGACGCCGGTAGAGGAGTTTTCAGAAGCCATTTGGACGGTGTGACGAAGGAAGGGAACACAGCTGTAAAAAGCCACATCGTCAGTAAGATAGAGATCGGCACTGCTCCCCCCTCACTAGCAGTGCCAAAGTTAAAAGATGAGTCTGACGATGTGTCAAACCCCTCTGTTTCCCACAAAGGCAATGTGGAGAAACGGTGTCCCGATGAGATGAACCGATGTGAAGCCCCTGAGGTTGCCTCACTTTGGTGACTCAGACCTCGGCTCGAAACTCCACCCGGCTGACGCCGGGATGTAATTGAAGGAGGACCTGATAGGACCTCAATGGAGTCACTACTCGAACCGGTGTCCCCCATGACTTATCTACGAATTAAAATGAAGGAGATGATGGCTACCTGCTGAGGCGATACGTGCAGTTCTCTTAGTACGGGCCAGGTTGTAACACCGGAGAAGATTTGTAATACCGGAGGATAACTTTAAACACCGGAGGATTTGGAGTCGGAGAGGCAGCACTTCAATATCAAGAAAGGAGTGAAAATGATGGATCCCCGAAGTTGCTTTTATAGAGGGGAGGCGAGGATCCAGAACCTTCCGTATTCCGGCCCAAGGCCCATTAAAAGGGGCCGACTTTTGGCATTCTGGCCCAAAGGTACGAATTTTAAATTT
Source organism: Clitoria ternatea (assembly GCA_037962975.1). Classification (NCBI taxonomy): domain Eukaryota; kingdom Viridiplantae; phylum Streptophyta; class Magnoliopsida; order Fabales; family Fabaceae; genus Clitoria; species Clitoria ternatea. The sequence continues at coordinate 57,682,390 of CM075671.1, forward strand.
TGAAAAGAGCCAATTAGCTGATGACACATGGGATGTTCCAGTCACCTCCTAACGTGGACCACGTGTAGGACACGTCGGTTGTTTAATTGGCCACGTCATTAAGTCCCACACCGGATCTGGGTCCTACTCAGCCCCTACATCGGTGTTCATATCTTTACTCCCTTTTCACCTCGGAAATGTGCATTTCTCGTGAAAAAAGAGTAAAGAGGGGCATCTGTAAACACCTCTTTCGGTCCGGCCTAAATTAAAACAACACCGGACCAAGGTCCTAAAAGTGGTAACACCGGACCACCGATGTCGTACACCTGGCAACGAAGTAACAGGTCAGTCCGGCCCAAGTAAAAATCAAGGGATCTCAGATCGAAACATGCACACCGGACTGGCAGTAGATCCAGACTAGGAGGAAGAACACTGCCCCTGTGATACTACCTTGAAAAGGCTCAACCGGTGTGAAGACACAGGTCCAGGTTCTTAAGAGGCCACATCGGATCAGTGGGGATTCCGTCCCAACCGGTGTTTTGCTGACCGATGTTACAAACTTGACAACGAAAAGACGAGGTCGGAAGTTTATGCGTGATGACCTGGAATCGCACTCCCTAAAAATGGCAGACAGGGAGGCGGAAGTGGACAATTAAAAAATACCCCACTGAAACCCTGCTCCCCACGAACGGATAGTGGCCAGGGTTGCACACCACTACACGTATGGGTGAGTGGGAATTCTGGTTGTCCCAAACCCTCAGCCCATGACCTCAGCCCTATAAATGCCCCAACCAAGGAAGCTCAAGGGGTTGGTTTTTTTGGGCTCCCTTTCTTTGCAAAAGGACTCTCTTCAATTTCTCTCCGATTCCTCAAGATCCTCAACTGACCTCCCCACTTGAAACCAGTGACCTGCCTTAGTCACCACAAAAGACCCCTTAGCTTTAAGAAGCTTGAAGTTTTTCCAATACTCAAAGCCACTGTTCCTTCACCGTCCCTACCCCGAACGCACACCGTCCTCGCACAGAACCAACACCGTCCCCAATTCCCATACCACTACCTTATCAGTCTTCATTACTTTCTCAACAGCATTCAGTCATTTACTCACTTCGGATCAACCTCCAACAACACCGGTCGCATCCTTCAATTTTCAGGATTTGAGCCCAATACCGGTCCATTGCTTCTGTCAGCGTGTAAGTCCAGAACCGGTTTGACACCGTCGCTGCACTTTACTCCCACATCGGTCCTGAGCCCACCACACCGGTTCCATTCTGTTCCTTATTTCTCTTGTTTTCAGTCATTTATTTTCCTGTCAGTTTGCTGTTTATTTGTTATGTCTGTCTGTGTGGCATAGTTTAAACTGTTAATATTTTTGCCCCTTTTTCCTTAAGAAATACATATAATAATAAATAATAAGTAATAAATTTTGCACATGTTATAGTTTCTAGTTTGAAAATCTTTTTTTTTTTTGAAAAAAAACGGTGTCGTGCGGGAGCACTCCCGTCTACACAACCTTTTTAGGATTCGTACACGTGCGAAGAACTTCGCCTTGTATGAGCTCCCCACCTCAATGACATCCATCATCATCCCCCGAGTCTTTTCCTAAAAGAACAACACTCAGAACTACGTAACCCTGATTTCTTGATAATTCAAGAATACGTAGGAGCAGGACTTTAACTCCTGTCGGGCCCATCTTCCTTATTTCCTCTTACTGATTTATTTCCTTGCTTTTTGCGTTTCTTTCATGTTGTTACTTTTGTCGTTTCCGTGAAAATCAATTTAGACGTGACGTCTTGTTGATTTCCCCCTAGTTTTGTTCAAACCTCGCTACAATTCATAGGGAAGGGATACTTAGGACAAGACGTCCCGCTTATCTCTTTCCTATCCCTATCCTTTTTACCCGAGGATGTTTAATTTAGACGTGACGTCCTATTGGCATTCTCTCACCCTCTCTGTCTCATATCGAAGTCGAGCTTAATTCGGACGAAACGTCCCATTGACCTCGCTTCAACATTCTATGTCTGTACAGTTCTCTACTCCATTCTATCATTTTCAAAATAAAAGTAAGGGAAGAAACCATATTTTGTTTAAGGATATTTATATTACGCTTTCAATCTTGGTACTGTTTCTGACAGGCGATGTAGGGTGCTAATACCTTCCCTACTCGTAACCGACTCCCGGACTTGAATCTCAATTTTAACCAGTGCTTTACTGAACTTAGTTTTTTCCAATGTTTTTCCTATGGATAAAAACGTTGGTGGCGACTCCCTGTTTCATTCCACCCATTCTCTCTTGTTCGCCGCGCCGTCGCGATCCAGGTTGCGTCAATGTTGTTTACCGCAGTCTTGGTGAAAATAACCGGTGTTGCAAGATGGGTGATGCAGTTTGGTACCAGTAAAATATGGTGATATGCATGCAATTTATGATATGTGTACACATTTTACTACTGTAGTATGAGTATGGTATGAATCCAAGCTTGAACCCACATTTGATGTTTATTCCCACAGTCGTATCCGCATTTGATATTAATTTCATTGTACATATGCATTAGCCTAAGAGCATTGCATATAGCATGGAGATATGCAAAAAGTAATGAATTATGATGATGGTTGAGATGGGTGAAATAATACCTAAAAGACAACAATTGGAAATATGAATACAAAGAGTTGTATTGATGTATGATGATGTTGTATGTGATGGTCCGATAGGATTAAGGGCATGAATGTGTATATGCATTGGTGCTTTATTATGGATTGTGGTATATGGTTACGATATGTATATGTGTGTGTAGTTTAGGTAACCATGATGATCATTGATATGTTTTTGTGAAGTACACATGATGTTGTATGCATATGCAGATAATGACAAACGTATTCATATTCCTCATTTCGAATGTAAACTCACTCTCCCATGTTGTCTACTTTTAGCCTTGTGATGCAGGGTATTGATAGGGTGGGATTACATCTATTTTGGAAGTGTATGTTTTGGTGATGAAGGTAAATTTAGTTCTATAGGAATGCTTTGTGTGACACCCTTGATTAACTAGGACAAATTCCCACACTGGAATGTCCTATTTAATTAAGGAGTCACGAAAAATAGGAGTATTTTTTTAAATAAATACATTACATAGATCGATTCTCTTAACATGAGAGTATTTAAAAGAGTACGGAGCTCACCAGCTCCTAACAACTATTGTAAAAATAACAACATAATAGAAATAAAACATCAATTCTATAACGATCTCGACAGAAAATATACACAGATGATGCTTCCAAACTGGCGTCTCCTACTGTAGGTATTCCAAGTCCTGCCCAAGCTCGCCTTGTCCTTCAACTGATGATCACAGAAAAGGACAAACAACACCCAACAACAAAAGGGGTGAGTACAAGGCTCTCAACCCATAACCTAAATACAAGGGTGGCTTAGTATTTTAAATTACAAAGAATTTACATACAACATACCTTAGCATAGACATATAAGGCTTCGCATACACAAATATCAACAACAATCAGAAGGTTAGTCATATAATGATGATGGCATGCTATGCATGTGTTAGATTCAATTACCATGAGTCATAATTCATTACCAATATGCAATGGGGCCCAACTTTTATTCCTCAATCTCATATATCAATAATCATGTGCATAATCCGCCACCCTTATGTCCCCTGCCCAACTAGAGTGACCGAAGCTCTCCTCGTTCTGGTTTTCACAAATGGGTAAGGACTCTCAGTCCCAACATCAAAATGGCCAATCACACATATCACACATCACCATAGAACGGGCACTCCAGGGTCATAGAAAACCCCGCCTCTTGTCGAAGTACACCAGAGTTTGCTACGGGTTGTCTAGCGACGGGCACGAATCTAATGCCACTTGGAATTCCCGCCTCTGGTTATACTCCCTACATTGCCCTTGGGTATCGAGGTGTGGCAGATTCTTCAGTGTACCCCTCACTGTATGCTCTAGGGGATTTTTCCAACATCCCTCCTCAACTCCAGATGTAAAATGCCATATACTTATCTCAATTACATAAGGTGCCCGAAGTCTAGACGGAACCTAAATCATATAGTGCATTTGTCCTTAAAACATGTAAAGTATCCAAGCCATAAAACTCTTCGTATAATAGGTAATAAAGCTTGAAGATTCAGATAAGAATTCATTTTATTAGAAATACTAGGGTTATTTCCTAAACAATTTTTATAAGAAAACCCTTTATTGTAAGATATTCAATTTATTTTCAAGTTTATAATATATATATCTCAGTAAAAAGGAGTAACATAATTTCAAATATGTTTCTTGGAAATACAATCTTAAGAAAATCTTTCTTCATTTTTTTTATTACTAAAGTCATTTTCATCGTATTTTCTTATAATGAACTAATTAATTTGATTTTGTCTTTCTAAAACTTTTCATAGAATAATAGATGAAATACTTCTTTATTATAAGGTAATCCTCCTAATTTTATATTGAAAATAAAAGACTCCTATTTTTCTAAAGTAAGATACAAGATAGTAAGTTTTTCATTTCTTTGTCCAAAAAATTGTTTTCATCGTATTTTTATCTAGAAAATTCCGATTTGAGTGATTCCAAAGCCAAAAGTGTTTATCTTTAAAAATACTAATTAAATATATTAAAATTAAAAATAAATTCTGTCCAAAAAACAGCCCCTGCATGAAAATTCACCATTTGCTAAAGTTCGTCGTTCCAACGTTCATAAAAATACGTTTTAAGGACAAATCGTACGTCAAAATTCTTCCAACCAATTTTTCTTCCAACCAAATTTTCTTCTTTAGGTATTTTTATTATGCTTAAAGTTCACTTCTAATACCTCCAAATAACTCTCCAAAACAGTTTTGCCAATTTCATCCATTTACTCACAAAAACGCATTTTATACCATTTCCAACCTACTGTTCATGCCTAAACTCGTGCCCCTTTTAATTCTTTCATTATTTACCACATCCATAGCATTTTTATAACCACAATAATACCCCAAATACATTAAAATACATCAGCATCATTCATCACAAATAATTACCAAAAATTAACTTCTAAAATCCTTGTAATTCATTTTCTTAACGTCATAAACATATAATCTAATTGCTACCACAAAAATCACTTGTTTTTATTTTTAATGAAAATTCCAGAATTAAATTTTATACTAAAATTTATTTTTTATCACATAATTTTCAAGATCAAGTCATGTTACCAATTTTCAACCATAAAATCATTTTTTTAAGTTTATACGTTAGGACCTAAAATTTATTAAGTTGTTTACTAATCATTTAAAATTTTTCTAGCAACAATGTTAGTTCATTATTTATTATAAAATTCACTTTTAAAGATCTCATATTTTCTAAAATATCACTAACAACATAAGCCACCAATGAAGCCAAACAATACAAGATTCAACAAGTTATCACATGCATAGAGTTATAACAACCAAAAATCTACAACAATAAAAATCATAAGTTAGTAACTTATCATTAAAATTGCAAAACTCAAAGAATTAATTAATCTATGGTATAGCCATGATGCTCCTTAAAAATCTCATTTTTTACTAATCATAAGAATTAAGATCTTTAAGAGAACATCAAGATATAAGTGCTAAGGAACACTTATATCTCACCATGCATGCATTAATTTATGGATCTTAAACAAGCAAAGTACTCCCCCTTACCACTGAAATTTCATGCTCAAGAAAGGATGGCAAGGACTCTAAAATTTGCTTCTAGACCACCATGGATTGCTTCATCAAGGAAGAAGGAAATGGATGCTAGAGAGGTGGTGGTTTTAACGTGAATGATGGTGGATGGAAGTAGGAAAATACTTGTTGTTGGGAAAAAGTTCAAGAAGGACATATGGTCATTGGAAGGTAGGAACTTGGATTTTGGAAGCTTTGTAAGGTGGTATGATGATCTAGGATGGATGGAGATAGTTGTGTGATGGTGTTTAGATAGAGGAGATATGAGAAAAGAGATGAAATAAGTTGCTAGATTTTTTTTTCTAAGTGTGGAAGAAGAAAGAAAAGCAAAGCAAGAGAAATGAAAAGATGGATTTTTTTATGCAAGTGCCTTGCCCCCTTAGGTCTCACAGCCATGCAAGTGAGTTAGGCAAATGTCAAGCTTGTTCCATGCACTTGTTAGGTGTCCATTGCAGCTGGTAGTGAGGTGGTGAAGTGTGTTGCATGGTTGGGACAAGTGGCCAAGTGGTGGAGCAATTTAATTGGTTCAAGGTGTATGCAAGCTTAGGTGTCAAGTGCAGGGCAAAAGCTTGCTCGTGGCTTTAAGTGGGCTTCTGGGCCAATTTTGCAAATGAGCTGAACACAAAATATATAGAACTTTTTGTTCTATAAAAAAATCCATTAAGAATTGAGAAAGTTATGACCCAAATACAAAAGGGGTGTAGGGCTGTGACGGGATTTTTGTTCCCTATATAGATTATTTTTCTAGGCCAAATGGGTTATGATTTGGGCTTTGTGTTTTTCATCAAAGTTATGAATAATTGAGTTAAGAAAAATTTGGTGAAGGCCTCATTCAATTTAATGATCATATGAGAGAGTTATGTGGAAAATACTGCACCTAGTGTATTGCTGGAAAAACATTAATGGGTGTAGTGTTTTAATTTTTGGGATTTATGGAATGAGAACTGGTCTTTATGGTCAACATAAAAGTTTTGGACAAATTTGATACGGAGATTTTGGGACAAGAATGAATCAAATCCAATATCAGGAGAAAAAATTACGCTTAAAATACATACAGATGCGTATTTTGGCTTACCCGGGTAACTTAAAATCAACGTTTTTAAGCTTGGTTATTTAGAATTGAGTAGTAGGATCTTCACAAAAGTTGTTAGGAATAACATGAGGGACGTTTTGGGATAAAAAGAATTTACTCAAGTCCCATGGATTATTTCTGGGCTCAAACCGGGGAGTTACACAGTTTTATTAACTTAAAACAATTACTTGGATATTTCTATTAAATCACCTAATGTTTTATTTTATAAGTTTTTGTTATTATTAATGTTATTAGACACATTATTATTATTTTCCTAATTATTTCTATTACTTACATAATTAAAATCAGAACCTTTACCTTACACTCACAAAATCTCTTTAAAACAAAACATATAAACAAGTCATTCGTAGCCCATTCATCAATACACATAAAAATTATCACAAAATACAGACAACTGGTCTTAAGGACTTAACACAAAAATGAGGGTTGTTACACCTTGGCCAGTAACCATTCATTTTGTATAGCATATGATGTTGATATATGTTCATTATGTAATTAGATTGATGAACATTCATTTTGAAGATCATTTGTGAAAATTGAACCCTTATGTGTATGGCTAATTTTTTATTATGACCTTAACAATGTATGATGACAATTTTAATACTTGATTAATCCCAAAATGATGAATGGATAATGTTACTCATGAGATTACAACCTTTTTTATGAGGCATGTGTGAAGTTATGTCTTGATGTTTATGCATAATTGAGAAACTGATAGGGCCATATAGAGTTTTAGGATGTTTAGATGCCATGGAATGGTTTCAATGAAGCCTATGCATGATTTAGAACTTGTAGAAACTGGAATGGGACAATTCCATTGAGAATTGACCCTTTAGTTTCACAAAAATGCCTTAAAATAGGCTAAACACATTTATGCACATAAGCCTCTCATTTTTGGGAATTTTTTAGTGCGGTCAGTGGCTACACATCATAAATGGTGTATTTTAGGTGGTTTTAAAATTTGGCAGCAATTGAATTTTATATGAAAGAGTCAGGGTGGTTAGAAGTTGGAAAATTATGTATTTTCTGCATTATGCAGCAGATTTGCTGTCATGAATCGATTCATGAGTCCGTTTAATTGATTCATGAGCCCCTGGAATGGCTTGAATCGATTCACATAACCTCTCAAATAGATTCAAGAGCTACTGGAGTGGCTTGAATTGATTCACATGAGTCTTGAATCGATTCAAGAGGTTCTGTTTTCATTATTCACAACTTTTAATTTACCTAAATTGATTCATACGAGTCTTGAATCGATTCAAGAGGCTCTGTTTTCACTGTTTTGTATTTGAAACATGCATGATTCGATTCAAGGAGTACTCGAATCAATTCATGACCTGTTCTTCATTAATTTTTCATAAGTTTGATGTTTGTTTGAGGTGGGTTAACACATGGCCTTGTTTTTCTTGCCCTCGTGCATGTTTTCTTGGGTTATACCTCATACTCATTCTTGTCACAAATTAATATATGTTTCCACTAAACTCTTGCATGATGACTAAGATAGGTCTTTAAAATAATTTGGGGTTACTTGTTAAACTTTTAATTACGGTGTCCTTCTTCCGATAATTATTTAAATCGTAAAAAAATTACTCTACTTTTATTATCAAATTATTAATGATTTTAATAATAATTTCTGGATTAAGGGTGTCGTTACAGTAGCCTTTAGTGCACTGAGGCGCAGAAGGTAGAATATGTTGTTTATATGCTTCGTGGTGAGGCGGAGAATTGGTGAAAAATAACAAAAGTTAGAATGATTGCTACTGGTACCCAGTTGATCTGGGAGAACTTTAGAGCATGTTTTCTAGAAAAATATTTTCTAGATGCAGTCAGGAGTAAGAAAGAGCTAGAGTTTATGGAACTCAAGCAAGGTTCCATGACAGTGGAGGAGTATGTTGTTCAAGTGGCCTCAATACTCAAGAGGGGGGGTGAATTGAGTTTTTAAAATTTTGATTGGAATGCTTTTGAACTTGATCTTTATATCCTAGCTTTTAAGAAAATGCAAGTGAACTCAAGTTGAAGATAGTGTGCAATACAATACAAGGATAAATATAGCTGAAGCAATTCAACAAACACTTGGTGGGAAGTATTTGAAATGTATCAAATTAGACAAGCTCAAGTATGCAATTCACAATTAATCAACACAAATCAACCAATAGCAGTATATGAAAGTAAAAGAGTAAGGGAGAGGAGCTTGCAAACCAATATAACGAGTTCCACCAACACCGGTGTACGTCTCGCCTCTAAGCAACCCACTTAGAGGATTTTCACTATTGAAGTTTAGAGATACAAGTTATGAGCAATTGCAGCTTCCTAGTGTCCCACACTCAAGAACTCAATCCTCACTAGCAAAGGGTAACCCACCCAATCTCTCAAACTCTCAATACCCAAAGGTTGAACCCCAACCTTTGTGACCACTCAATCCTAGAGTGAAAAACCTTTGTGTTTGTTGAAGTGTTTACAAGGAAATGACTCTCTTAATAGAGTATATGTACAAGTGAAAGATCACACAAACTTTAACTCTCAAGATGAGAGGATGTACAAATTTAAACTCAGAATATACAAGAAGGTGGCTTACTAAGCACAAGAACAAGTAAAGAATGATAGCTTCTAGTTGTGTGTTTTGTGCTTGAGTTTCTCTTGAATTTATAGAGCCATTTGAGAGCTTGAGAAGTGCCTTTCTTCTTCCTAGTCGTTGCACATAGTGGGGGTCTGAAGGAATGGTGGAGACATGTGCTGGTTTCCCACTAATATGTGTTTTCCCACTATTGTAATCGATTACGCCTCGAGCTGTAATCGATTACAACTTGAATTTTTCATTCCAGATTGTGATGTAATCGATTAGCCAATCTATGGTAATCGATTATCACTAAGTCAGAGGCTTGATAATCGATTACTTCATTCCTGGTAATCGATTGTATAAGGTACCTGATGCATTTAATTTGGTCATGCAGCTGTGTAATTGATTACTGCTTCCTTGTAATCGATTATTGTCATTCCAGTGGCTTGGTAATCGATTATTTCATGTTCCATAATCGATTAGCTTAAACACCTGATTCACTTCATTCAATTTTACAATTGGTAATCGATTACTTGATGTTACAATCGATTAGTTAACAAAACAGTGGCCATCTAATCGATTAGACCTGGGTTCATAATCGATTAGCTGTGTTGTGTAATCGATTATCTTGACAAACAGAGGCTTCATAATCGATTAGACCTCCTTGTGTAATCGATTATATTCGTGGTTTTTGCAGTCTGATGTTGTTCCTTTGTTTTCCAAGAGTTTCTTCAAGAGTCCTTTGTCATTATCAAAATCCTTGATCCTGAAATCATATTCAAACACATTCTCCCCCTTTTTGATGATGACAACCATGTTCATCTCTTGAGGGTTGTTAATTTTAAACAAAAGACTTATCTTTAATTCTATCTCTTGCAAAAACATATCTGATGCATTATCTCTTAATCATAGTTTCAAATAGCAGAATTTCTTTAACCAGTTTTTCAAATATTCAGCATCTTTATCTCTTAACAATATCATTGTCTCTTATCTCTTAGCATTTAACAAATCTCCTCCTATCAAAAAGAATTCATGCTTAGCCTTTAGAGATAACTAGTCCTCTTGTTATTAATCAGCCAGTTTTAGAAAATGCAGATGAACAGATGAACATTTTCTATAGAAAATGCAGATGACTTTTCTCTCTTTTCTCCCCCTTTGGAATCATCAAAAATAATAAATGCAAGTAAAGAGATATATATCACAGAATGAAAATTTTATTAAATTGCAAAAAGTAGGAAATTACATGAAGGGAAATTTGCATAATTAATAAAAAGAACATGGAACAACTTAAACCAAAGCATAAAAATGGATCTAATTATCTGGATTGAAAAATCTGAGTTCGGAGACTTGATGGGACAACTCTTCATAACGCTGTTGCATCATCTCAAAATGTTATTGCTCGGTCATTGAAAATTCTTGAAGGGAATTTTCAAGGCGATCGAAGCGGCGGTCAAGATGAGCATAGAGTGATGCAAATGGGTCAACAGGGGCAGAGGAAGAGGCTTGAGGTGCAGGAGGAGGAGGAGGAACGAGCTCATCATCAGTAGGAGCTTCAAAGGGAATGTTGGCATGATAGCCTTCCATTCGTGAGTACCATGCTCTGTTTAGAAAAACAAGACCCATCTTGGTTAGGTGGTGAGTGCCAATGCAGGCTTTTGAAGGCACCTTCTCTGAGAGTTCTACAGCCAAGTCCACTCCGCAGTGTTTGAAGATTTTGGTGAGTAGAATGACATATGGAAGCTTTTGTTGGTCCTTTGCGTGGCGCATGTGAAACTTGACCAATTGAACCCAGTTGATCTCTTTGTGGTTCAACATAGCCCACATTAAGAGGACATCATCCTCTTCCACCAAAGTATAGTTCCCACCACGGGGTACCAACATCTTGACCAGAAAAAAATGTAGGAGTCTGTTATTCATGGTCAAATGTCCCACCAGCTTGTGATTACTCCTTGGTCGATCAGCTTTCCACAAGGATTGACGAGCGGTTAGAGCATTGAAGCCCCATTCATCTTCAGGTTCTCCTCCATCAAACTCTGCATTCTTAAGCGGCAGCATAGAGATTTCTGCAAACTGGGCTTTGGTGAGCTTGATGGTCACATTTTTGACCTTTGATTCGACCATCCCATTTACAAGTTTGAGATTGCAGTAGAAAACTCGAGTAAGTTCAGGATAATACTGCTCTTCCTTAAGGGTGAGGAAGGGAAAAAGGTTGTAGTGGTGGAGGCATTGGGAAAAGGTGAGGCTATGGTTATCAAAGGTTTCAACAATGGTGAAGTAGGGAGTCATGATATCCTTTTCAGAAAAATTATTGACAAAATTTTGGAGGTCTCTAGGAGAGGAGAAGAACCTAGAGAAGTCTAGGGGGTTGTTGGCTTGGGCCATGGAGGACCTAGCTCTCTTGACTGTGTGGGAGGAAGCCATTGAGAAGGAATATAGAGAAAAAGATAAAGAGAGGAAGAGAGTTCTTGAGAACTTTGAGAGATAGGAAGAGGAAGGAGGTAGTGTGAGATGAGAGTGATAGTGAGGGGTTTATTTATAGGGAAAATGTGAGTGTTGGGTGAAGAGAAGAGAGTTAATGAGGAAAAAGAAGATTGGGCCGCTGGTGTGCCTCGTAACTTTGCACTTTGACTGCTGAATACCGATGCTAATCGATTACGAGGCATAGGTAATCGATTAGCTTACTGATACTGAGGAATTTGGAACGTTTCGCACATGGGTAATCGATTACGATCAACAGGTAATCGATTAGGTTTCAAAACAGAATCTTTATGATTGATTAGGATGTGTTTGTAATCGATTAGGAGGAAGTTGAAACGATTATAATCAATTATGGAAGGTTTCTAATCGATTGTCCATTAGACAGAAGCTAAGTAATCGATTATTCAGCAATGAGTAATCGATTAGAAATAAACCAGAGGCTTAGTAATCGATTAAGTGATGTTGTGTAATCGATTACTTTCAAGACAGGAGCTTAGTAATCGATTATGATGCTCTTTGTAATCGATTATATGCTGTAAAATGCCCAATTTTGTCAGATTTTTCACAAGAGTGTTGGAGTTTTAATGGATCATATCACAATTGAACATAAACTCATTCAAGACATGCTATAAAATAAGAGTTTATCAAAATACTTATCATTCAAACACAATTGTTCATGTCAAGGATTCCTAATTCTCTTCTAATGTGAATGAATTGCTCCCTAGCTAAAGGTTTGGTGAAAATATCTGCTAGTTGCCTAGAAGTTTCAACATGCTCAAGTATACAATCACCCTTTAATACATGGTCTCTAATGAAATGATGTCTAATCTCAATATGTTTGGTTCTAGAATGCATTACAGGATTCTTTGAGATATTGATAGCACTAGTATTATCATATTTAAGAGGCACATGGTCCAATACAACTCCAAAGTCTAGAAGTTGTTGTCTCATCCAAAGGATTTGAGCACAACAACTACTAGCTGTAACATATTCTGCCTCAGCTGTTGATAGCGCAACACTTACTTGTTTCTTGCTATGCCAAGAGACAAGGGAACTACCAAGCAAGTGACATGTTCCGCTAGTGCTTTTTCTGTCAAGTTTACATCCTGCAAAGTCTGAATCAGAGTAACCAACTAAAGTGCATTCAGCCCCTTTGGGGTACCATAAACCAACATTTTGAGTCCCAACTAAGTATTTCATTATCCTTTTTACTGCAGTGAGATGTGATTCTTTAGGACAAGCCTGGTGTAACATCCCAATTTTGAGGATTAATGCCGAATGAAAATAAACCATTAAGATTCTGATTACAAAGAAGGAAAATTAATTATTAATTATAATCAACTCAGTCTAAGAAATAGTGGCAATTAATTAAGCTTGGTTGGTAGGAGGTGGCTGCTTCCGATTGGGGAGTCACATGAGTGGGACTGCAATTCACGTTTTCCTATCCCACTCTCCCTCGTGCACGCATATGTTTATATATATGCCTCTGGTCACTAAAGCTACGCATCTCCTTCAGACTCCCTCTTCCTCTCTTCTCTTCTTTTTCCTTCTTGTACTCTCTTCCCTCTTACCCTTCGTCTTTCTTCCCCTGCTCCCTGTTCTGTTCCTGAGAACGCACGACGACAACGCTGCAGAAGACTTAGAGTTCCTTCGGTTGGTGAAGGACAATCATCAGGGTGAAAGACGAACGACCCCTGCTTCACGGTGCGACTACGACCAAGGAGGCCGAACGAGAGTGAGCCTGGGCAAGGCAATCAGATCAGCGTCGGGAAACAGAGGAACCCCTCAAACTTCCTTCAGTAGGTAGGGGGCGCTTGCATGTCAAATGCATGGTCCACAAACGGTACCGGATGAATGTATTACTTTAGGTGTATGCATGTGTCTGTAACGATTGTATATTATGCATGATTGTTGATCTTGGATTCCATGTGCATGATGAGTAGCTAGATAATATTTGCATGTGAGCAAGATAATGGTAATGTAGTCTGTTAGTCTTTCTGATATAGCCGATTGAGATGCATGCTTCTACCTCTGTTGACAATGTGGGAATAAGAATGTGTGACTGTTAGTTGGTTCGTCCGATGCTATTACCTTGATTGTTCGATCACTGTGCATGTTGGTGTGTTTGGCAAAGTAAAGATAGAAACCGTGTTGAATATGCTTCTACCTTGATGTTTACGAAGGAGGTATCAGTTGAGTGATGTTGCTTGCTGGTTAAACGCATAAGTTGCATATGTAGGAATGGGGTGACCCGTGGAAGGTCATGAGCCCCGAGGGAATGACTTCCAGTTACAGACCTTTGCCTAGATCCTGAGAGAGCTCGTGGTAGCCGTAGGAGCTAGAGAGGAGTCTCGAGACGCCCATGGGAGGCCGGTACCACACGGGAAGAGCTAATGGACGAGAGGCCAGAAAAAGGGAGAACTGTAACTGAAGGTCATTACTCAAGTCGGATCCGCAGGCATGCATGTAGTTATGATGTTGGTTAGGATAGTACGCATGGCATATATTGGGTGTTATGAATAAATTCCGAGTGTGTGGATGCATGTGCATGTGTGAGTAAGGATGAACTCTATGTAGTATGTATGTGAGTGTATGTTATTGATACTGTTTTGATTTGCATGGCCTAATCTAATCTGAATGCGACCGAGTGAATGTAAGTGTGCGTACTGACACTGATACCGAGTCCTTGGCTGTCATTTTCCATGTAAAAGCTCACCCCTACTGTAGCTACATTTTTCAGTGAACATCTCTCGGAATGAAGGATGAAGGAGGAGCCGAGTGCAGAGCAGAGAACCCGAGCGCTATGGAATATATGTGTGTATGTATATACTGTGTATAAGGTCTTGTCAAGCCTTAGCCGGCTCATATTTTGATTTTAGCCCTTATATCAGCATTTGAACACTGCGGGTAGAAGGGACATGTTAATGCGTGTGTAATTATTTAAATACCCCCCCATGTATATATTCTGTGTTTATTCTATACTGTGGGTGATGTACGAGCGATAAACCTGGATGTATAAGTATACTTTCCGAGTGTAGGAAGTCAGGGGGACTATGGGTAGATGTGGAGCCAAGTTGTTGTTGGGGGAAAGCGAGATGGCAAGATATTCAAAGTGATGAGAGGTTGAATGGTCCGAGTAATTGAGGTCACATAGTCTGGAGTAGGAGTTGGTGCGAATCCTATGAGTGATAATTGTGAGGTTTTCTAAGTAGAGGATATTCAACGATTCCGAGTGAGAACCCGCCGAGTGAGAGTTCACCGACTGGGGAACGACACCTAAGACTCTAAGTGAAATTGTTGTAATAAATTAATAAACAGCTAGAGAACCCGAGTGAAGGGCGAGCAGAATGCCCCGAGTGGTGTAATGGACGTGAATATTGTCCCGAGTGAGAAGTCTTCATAGATTCCGAGTGAGCGGCTTTGGGAATCATTCTCGAATTGCCAATACGTATACGTATATAATCCGATCGAGTGGAGCAGCAGAGTGTGATATGCTGTCAGAATGGGCTGGCGAGTATTAAGGTTAGTCCAAGTGGGTTAGGAAGTGAACCCTCCCGAGTGAAGCACGAGCGTGATGATTTACCGAGTGAACCATACGCTAGAAACCGAGTGGAATGTCAGGATGTCGAGTGTAGCATCGCTTCAGCAAAGTGTAGTGTGGACTGGAGATCTTGAGTAGAATCGCCCGAGCGTAGTTAGCCCTCACTTGAGCGAGTGCACCTGGTGCCATTGGGTTCGCTTAAGCGCTTCTTCCTCTCGATGTGCGTGAGTTTCTCCCTTGTCTTCTTCCCCTTCCTTTTCTTGTTGTACTCGGTTTTATCAATTCAAACAGATTATGCTCGGTTTGTTAACCTTAAAATTTGGAAAAAAAAATTTCCTGTTGATTTTATTTATTTAATTAAAATTAGGGTGTTACACCTGGTATCTAGCACACATACACACAGCAAACAGGATATCCCATCTACTAGCGGTTAAGTAAAGTAAGGATCCTATCATACCTCTATATTTTGTGAGTTCAACATCCTTACCTTTCTCATCCTTGTCCAAATAGCATGAAGTGCCCATGGGTGTGGCAATATCATTTGCTTTGTCCATGTTGAATTTTCTAAGTAGTTCTTTGCAGTACTTGGATTGATTAATGAATGTGCCTTCATTGGTTTGCTTGATTTGAAGTCCAAGGAAGAAAGTGAGTTCTCCCATCATGGACATTTCAAATTCTTCCTGCATTAACTTAGCAAACTCTTTGCACATTGACTCATTAGTGGCACCAAATATTATATCATCAACATAAACTTGTACCAATAGTATGTTATTCTTTTTGTGCTTTATGAATAAAGTTGTATCAACCTTTCCTCTTTCAAAATGATTTTCTAAAAGAAATTTGCTTAACCTTTCATACCAAGCTCTTGGAGCTTGTTTCAAACCATACAAAGCTTTCTTTAATTTGAAAACATGATTTGGAAATTGATAGTTTTCAAAACTTGGAGGTTGATCAACATATACTTCCTCTTGAATGTATCCATTCAAGAAAGCACTTTTAACATCCATTTGGTACAATTTGAAGTCCCTACAGCATGCGAAGGCTAATAGTAGTCTAATTGCTTCTAATCTAGCTACGCGTGCATACGTTTCTTCATAATCAATGCCTTCTTCTTGATTATAACCTTTAGCTACTAGCCTAGCTTTGTTCCTAGTAATAATACCATTTTCATCCAGTTTATTCCTAAATACCCATTTGGTTCCTATTATTTGGTGATCATTGGGTCTTGGCACAAGCTCCCAAACTTTATTTCTTTCAAATTGATTTAGCTCTTCTTGCATGGCCAACATCCAATGTTCATCAATAATAGCTTCATTAATGCATTTGGGTTCTATTTGCGATACAAAGGCTAAATGATTGCATGTATTTCTAATTGCATTACAAGTACTTACACCTTTTGTCATTTAACCTATGACTTTGTCTAGAGGATGATCCTTCAAAGTGATCCATTGTTGTGGTTCCTCATGTTTGGCTGCATTTATGTCTTTGGTTTCTCCTTCCTTGTCATCTAACGTCAATTCTTGAAGAGTACCTACAAGATCATCAACATCTTCCTTTCTCGGAGGGTTAAGGCTACTTTCATCAAACTTTACATGAATGGACTCTTCAATGGTGTTTGTTTGTTTGTTGAAGATTCGATAAGATTTACTAGATTGTGAATATCCTAGGAAGATTGCCTCATCAGCTTTAGCATCAAACTTCCCTAGATTATCCTTTCCATTATTGAGCACAAAACATTTACATCCAAAAATATGAAAGTGTGAAATGTTGGGTTTTCTACCCTTGTAAAGTTCATAGGGGGTTTTCTTTAGAATAGGCCTTATTAAACATCTATTCATAACATAACAAGCGATGTTCACTGCATCGGCCCAAAAATGTTTTGCAATATGGTTTTCATTTAACATGGTTCTTGCAAGCTCCACCAAGGATCTATTTTTCCTTTCAACTACTCTATTTTGTTGTGGAGTTCTAGGAGCTAAAAAATTTTGATTAATACCATGTTTTTCGCAAAACTTTTCAAAAGATTGATTTTCAAATTCTCCCCCATGATCGGTTCTAATGGATGTAATTTTAAAATTTTATTCATTTTGGATAATCTTAGCAAGTTTCTTGAATGCATGATATGCTTCATTTTTATGAGCAAGAAACAATGTCCATGTATATCTAGAATAGTCATCTACAATAACTAGACCATATTAATTACCTCCAAAGCTTTTGATTTTGGATGGTCCAAATAAGTCCATGTGCAAAAGTTGTAAAGGCCTTTGTGTGGAAACAATATTTTTGGATTAAAAAGATGCATTTACTTGTTTTCCCTTTTGGCATGCATCACAAAATCTATTTTCAAACTTAAGCTTTGGTAAACCAATTACTAATTCTTTGGAAACAAGTTTGTTTAAGTGGTCTACATGTATATGAGCTATTCTCCTATGCCATAGCCAAGTTTCATCCTCTTTTGTAATGAAGCATTGTTCATCATTTATAGACAAACTATCCACATCAATCATGTAAATGTTATCAATCCTTTTTCCAACAAATTTGACCTCTTTGTTTAGCTTATTCTCAATTATACAATAATTGGATTCAAATAAAACTCTATATCCTTTGTCACATAATTGACTTATGCTAAGCAAGTTATGCTTGAGTCCTTCAACATACAACACATCACTAATGGAGGTAGAGAAATTTTTACCGATATTTCTGATACCAAGTATCTTACCCTTGGTATTGTCTCCATAAGTGACACTTCCTTTCCTTTTGGGAGTGAATGATGTGAACTTGCTTATGTCTCCCGTCATATGTTTTGAACACCCACTATCCAAATACCAATGGGTGTTGCTTGCCTTGAAGCATACCTACAAAACAGGATTAGTTTAGAGAACTAGGTACCCATTTTATGTTGGGTCCTTTTAGGTTAGCTTGTGGTGATGTTCCTTTGGGAACCCACACCTTTCTTAAAACCTTTGGTCCTAGTTTTCTAACACTACACCTATAAGCACTATGTCCTTTGAAACCACAATGATTGCATTTCATAAAAGGTGAAGATAATTTGCTTGGTGGTACAAAGAAATTTTTATAGTGTTTTTCCCTTTTGTGATTGCTATGTTCTTGATCATATCCTAACCCGGTTTTATAAAACATGCATCTTTGTTGGTCAAGCAAAATATTCAAGTTGTCTCGTCCATTAGTAAACTTTTCTAATGTCCTATTTAGGTCTACAACCTTGGCTTCTAACATAACGCATCTTTTTGCAAAGTCACATGGTTTATCCTTAGAACATGCTTGAACATTTTCTAATTCTTCTTTTAAGCTTTCATTTTCTTTGCATACTTCCATAAGATGCATTTCAAGGGTATCACTAGTTTTCCTAGATGACTTAAGCCTATTAGAGACTTTTATAAATTTATCATATAACTCCTCAAAAGCATCTAGTAGTTCATTCTTATCTAAGTCAAGAAGGTTTACCTCATTATCTTCTTCTTGGTGATTGGCCATTAAGCAAAGATTTGCTTCCTCATTGTCCGAATCGTCGGAACTACTTACATCGTTCTCATCCCAAGCAAAGTAAGCTCTTCTTCTTCCTTGTTTATCCTTGCCCTTCTTTTTAAGATTTGGGCAATCCACCTTGAAGTGCCCTTCCTTGCCATATTCGAAAAACGAGGTGAAGAAGAAATTTCATTTGAAGTTGGCTTTTTACCTTGGGGCTTGAAGTTCTTTTGGAATCTTTTGTTCTTCATGAATCTTCCAAATCGTTTTACAAACAGCCCAAATTCCTCTTCTTCATCCATGTCATTGCATGATTCTTCTTCATGTATAGAGGTGGCTTTGAGAGCTAAGCCTTTCTTCTTAGAGGATTTTTCTTCTTCCTCCGCTAGCTTCAAGACTTTTAGTTCTTGCTCTTGCTCTTGTAGTTTCCCAAAGAGTGTTACAAGAGGCATCTCATTGATGCTTGGAGATTGTTTTATGGCTGTGACAAGTGGTTGCCATTCCCTGCTAAGACTTTTTAAAACTTTATGCACAAGTTCTTTGTTAGTGTAAACTTTGCCAAGAGTAATGAGATGGTTAATAATAAGAGTAAATCTCTTCTGCATTTCTACTATGGTTTCCCCCGAGTTTATTCTAAAACTTTCATATTGACTTGTCAAGGTACTAATCTTGGAGTCCTTCACATCGCTAGTACCTTCGTGAGTTACTTGTAGAGTATCCCACATTTCCTTAGCGGATTGACAAGTCATTATTCTAAAAAATTCATCTGGACCTAATGCCATAGTGATGAGATTCTTTGCCTAATAGCCATATTGCACTTTCTTTTCTTCATCACTAGTCCATTCATCCATTGGTTTTTCAACATTTTTACTATCAATAGTATGCATTGGTATATAAGGACCATTTTCAATGGCATTCCAAACTCTCAAATCAATAGATTGAATGAAGATTTTCATTCTTTCTTTCCAAAACGCATAGCCTTCCCCATTGAAAGTGGGAGGTCTGTTTATAGCACCACCCTCGGGAAAAAGGTTGTGAGAACTTGAGGCCATCTAGTCTCTTGAAGCTGTTAAGCTTAATTTACCAAGAGTCAAGCTTTGATACCACTTGTTGTTCAAGTGGCCTCAATACTCAAGAGGGGGGTGAATTGAGTTTTTAAAATTTTGATTGGAATGCTTTTGAACTTGATCTTTATATCCTAGCTTTTAAGAAAATGCAAGTGAACTCAAGTTGAAGATAGTGTGCAATGCAATACAAGGATAAATATAGCTGAAGCAATTCAACAAACACTTGGTGGGCAATATTTGAAATGTATCAAATTAGACAAGCTCAAGTATGCAATTAACAATCAATCAACACAAATCAACCAATAGCAGTATATGAAAGTAAAAGAGTAAGGGAGAGGAGCTTGCAAACCAATATAACGAGTTCCACTAACACCGGTGTACGTCTCGCCTCTAAGTAACCCACTTAGAGGATTTCCACTATTGAAGTTTAGAGATACAAGCTATGAGCAATTGCAGCTTCCTAGTGTCCCACACTCAAGAACTCAATCCTCACTAGCAAAGGGTAACCCACCCAATCTCTCAAACTCTCAATACCCAAAGGTTGAACCCCAACCTTTGTGACCACTCAATCCTAGAGTGACAAACCTTTATGTTTGTTGAAGTGTTTACAAGGAAATGACTCTCTTAATAGAGTAGATGTACAAGTGAAAGATCACACAAACTTTAACTCTCAAGATGAGAGGATGTACAAATTTAAACTCAGAATATACAAGAAGGTGGCTTACTAAGCACAAGAACAAGTAAAGAATGATAGCTTCTAGTTGTGTGTTTTGTACTTGAGTTTCTCTTGAATTTATAGAGCCATTTGAGAGCTTGAGAAGTGCCTTTCTTCTTCCTAGCCGTTGCACATAGTGGGGGTCTGAAGGAATGGTGGAGACATGTGCTGGTTTCCCACTAATATGTGTTTTCCCACTATCGTAATCGATTACGCCTCGAGCTGTAATCGATTACAACTTGAATTTTTCATTCCAGATCGTGATGTAATCGATTAGCCAATCCATGGTAATCGATTATCACCAAGTCAGAGGCTTGATAATCGATTACTTCATTCCTGGTAATCGATTGTATAAGGTACCTGATGCATTTAATTTGGTCACGCAGCTGTGTAATCGATTACTGCTTCCTTGTAATCGATTATTGTCATTCCAGTGGCTTGGTAATCGATTATTTCATGTCCCATAATCGATTAGCTTAAACACCTGATTCACTTCATTCAATTTTACAATTGGTAATCGATTAATTGATGTTACAATCGATTAGTTAACAAAACAGTGGCCATCTAATCGATTAGACCTGGGTTCATAATCGATTATCTTGTAAAACAGAGGCTTCTTAATCGATTAGCTGTGTTGTGTAATCGATTATCTTTATAAACAGAGGCTTCATAATCGATTAGACCTCCTTGTGTAATCGATTATATTCGTGGTTTTTGCAGTCTGATGTTGTTCCTTTGTTTTCCAAGAGTTTCTTCAAGAGTCCTTTGTCATTATCAAAATCCTTGACCCTGAAATCATATTCAAACACAGAGTACACTACAAAGTTTAAAAATTATGTCTCTTTTATCCTCCATTCCAACAACCTGGGATCGGGGGCTCCAAATGTATAAAATTTGAAAGTGGATTAAGACCTGAGATCAAGAAGGCATTCAGGCATCAGGAGATCTGGAGTTTTTCGATGTTGGTTAACAAATATAGAATCTTTGAGGAACATGACAAGGCCCACTTGGGCTAAAGCAGCAAGGTTGATACTGCTTTAAAGCCACAACAGCCTAGCTTCAAAAACCAAGTTAATTCTAGTAGAGGTGGATTGTCCTTGAAGTTAAGAGGGCGTAACGGACGTAGTGGTTATTTTGGTGGCCGACCTAGAAACGCCAAGTGCTTTAAATATGGTGGTGACCACTTTGCTTATGACTGTGACCGAGATGAAATTTTCTATTTCCAATGCAATGAGAAGGGACATATCTGCCCTCATTGTCCTCAAAACTAACAAGAAGGAGACGCTAATGTGAATAGTGAAGGCTTCAGAGGTAGAGGTCGTGGAAACGGTAACAGTGGTGGCCACGAAAATGGTGGCCGTGGTAACCTAATGATTAGGAAAAATGACCAAGATGGTAATGCTAACCCACGAGCTATTGGCAAAGTATTCACTATTAATGTTAAGGAAGCCGCTCAAGCAAATGATCTAGTGTAAAGTAAATGCTTATTTAATGGTTATGCACTCGATGTTATCTTTGATTCTGGAGCTACACACTCTTTTATATCTGATGATTATGTGAAACGTTTAAGATTGCATGTGTCTAATATGAATCGTATTCTAGATGTATCTAACCTGACTGGCATTAGATTACGGACATCCATTATATGTAAAGAGGTATCATTTACTCTGGGTGATAGGAGCTTTACTATAGATTTTGCTTTGTTTACCCTTGAAGGGCCTTGATATCATTCTTAGCATGGATTGGCTATCAGCCAATAGAGTAATGGTTAACTGTCAACGTCGACGGGTGATATTTCTAATGCGGAGTACCGAAGACTTCATAGTCCAAGGTATATCCCAATTGCTTATGCTATTAACTCTGACTGACGAAAAGAATGGATTCCGATTAGATGATATTCTTGTTGTATGTGATTTCCCTGAGGTGTTTTCAGAGGATATACCTAGTATTCCTCCTAAAAGAGATATCAAATTCTCTATCGACCTTATGCCTAGAGCTGAACCAGTCTCTAGTGCACCTTACAGAATGACCCCTGTTGAGTTGGCAAAACTAAAAAAGCAAGTTGATGAGCTATTAGAGAAATAATTCATTCAACCCAGTGTATCACCGTGGGATGCCCCTGTGCTGCTGGTCAAGAAGAAATATGGTAGTATGCAGTTATGCATCGATTACCAACAATTGAATAAGCTGACGATAAAGAATAAATATCCATTGTCGAGGATTGATGATCTGATTGATCAGTCCCAGGGTGCTTCAGTCTTTTCTAAGATCAACTTATGGTCTGGATACCACTAAATTTGGGTCAAGGTTTCTAATATCCTTAAAACGACGTTTAGGACTTGTTATGGCCACTTTTGAATATGTGGTAATATCGTTTGGTGTGACAAATGCTCCAACGGTGTTCATGAAATATATAAACAATATCTTTCATTCTTATCTAGATCGGTTCGTGGTGGTAATTATTGATAATATTTTCATTTATTCTAAGTTACATCAGGAGCATGAGGAACATCTCTGTATAGTACTGTAGGTACTGAAAGAGAAGTAATTGTTTGCCAAGTTATCAAAGTGTGATTTCTGGTTAGATAGTATCCAATTTTTGGCACATGTTATCTCCAAGGATGGCGTTGCTGTTGATCCATCTAAGGTGGAAGCCATTATGGCTTGGGAGAGACCAAAATTTATCACTAAAATTAGAAGTTTTATGGGTCTAGCTAGTTATTACCAAAGATTTATTAAGGGATTCTCCAAGATTACGTTGCCGATGACAAAATTGACTAGGAAAGGTGTTCCTTTTGTATGGACCCCTGAATGTGAACGAAGTTTTCAAGAATTAAAGGCAAAATTGACTTATACTCCTGTGTTAGCATTGCCTAACTTGCAAGAGAGCTTTGTGGTATATTGTGATGCATCCAAGATGGGTCTCAGATGTGTGCTAATGCAGCATGATCGGGTGATTGCTTATGCCTCGTGATAGCTACGACCGCACGAACAAAACTATCCCACGCACGATTTGGAGCTAGGAACCGTGGTCTTTATGCTGAAAATTTGGAGACATTACCTGTATGGATCCAAATTTAAAGTGTATAGTGACCATAAAAGCTTGAAATATCTGTTTGATCAGAAGGAGCTGAATATGAGGCAAAGGAGATGGATCAAATTTTTGAAGGATTATGACTTTGAGTTGAGATATCACCCAGGAAAGGCGAATGTTGTTGCTGACGCCATAAGCCGGAAATCCATTCATGTTGTTATTATGATGGTAAAAAAGATGGAATTGCTGTAACAGTTTTGAGATTTAAATTCATCTATAGATGTTTCTTCACTTGAGGAGGTGATTGTGAGTACCCTGAAGATAGCAAATGAGTTTTTGAAGCTGGTTTATGAACAACAAATGACTGATCCTTATCTTGCTGAGTTGAAAAAGACTTAAGCCAGTGGTAAGGACCTGTCACTAACCGAAGGTTTGAATGGTATATGGAGGATTAAAGGCTGGATTTATGTGTCTGATTCAAGCGATTTAAGGAAAATGGTGCTTGATGAGGCTCATAAGAGTAACCTGAGTATTCATCCGGGTACTACTAAGATGTATCAGGATTTGAAATTGCGCTTCTAATGGCCAAGATTGAAGAAAAATATTGTTGATTATGTTACTCGCTGCATTATTTGTCAGAAGGCAAAGTTTAAACACCAGAAACTATCTGGTGGTTTATAGCCTCTTGAGATTCCTGTATGGAAATGGGATGCAATTGTTATGGATTTTATGATGGGGTTACCCAAGACCTGAGCGGGTCATGATGCTATTTGGGTTTTTATTGATAGATTGACGAAGTCTGCACATTTCTTGCCAATCAATATAAGATATTTGCTGTAAAGACTAGCATAGATTTATATCAATGAGATCATTTGACTGTATGGTGTTCCATCTAGTATTGTGTCAGATAGAGATCTGAGGTTCATTTCCCGATTTTGGGGAAGCTTGCACCAGGAGTTAGGCTCAAAGCTCCGGTTGAGTTCAGCCTATCATCCTTAGACGGATTGGCAGTCAGAACATACTATTTAGCATTTAGAGGACTTGTTGAGGTTTAGTGTGCTAGAGCATGGTGGTAGTTGGGAGCAGTTTCTCCCTTTGATTGAATTCATGTATAGCTACCACAGCAACATCGGTATGGCTCCATTTGAGGCTTTGTATGGCCGGAAGTGTCGCATGCCTCTTTGTTGGTTAGAGACCAGAAAAGTTTGATGTTGGGGCCTGAGATTGTGCAGCAGGCCACAAAGGAAATTGAAATAATCAGAGAAAAGATGAAGGCATCCCAAGACCATCACAAGAGTTATTATGATAACAGGAGGAAACTTCTTGAGTTTCAAGTTAGTGATTTTGTGTTCTTCAAGGTTTCTCCTCACAAAGGTATTGGGCGAGTGTGAAAACCCAAAAAGTTAAGCCCGAAGTATATAGGACCCTTTGAGATTTTAAAGCGGGTTGGTTCGGTGGCCTACCAGATTGCACTTGCTCCTCATCTGGCAAACCTTCATAATTTATTTCATGTATCCCAATTGAGGAAGTATATACCAGACTCTACACATGAAATTCCTGATGACGATGTTGAGATTAAAGAAAATCTGGCTGTATCTGCTGAGCCTACTCAGATTGTGGATAGATCGATCAAAGGCTTGAGAAGCAAGGACGTACAGTTGGTAAAGGTAGCATGGCAACAAAGTAACTATACCACCTTTACCTGGGAATACGAGGACTCGATAAGATAGCAGTATCCTACATTGTTTCATTGACGTAAGTAATGTTTAAATTTTGAGGAAAAAAGTTTTGTAGGAAGGGTGAATTGTAACATCCGTTCTTTTATTATATTATTATTATTACTATTGTTAACATCTGTTCTTTTATTATATTATTATTATTATCATTATTATTATTATTATTATTATTATTATCTTTTTCTTTCTTGCGTGCTAGGTGTAACACCCCAATTTTTCAGACTCGAATCCCGATGTAATCTAAATAAATAAACAATAAAAAATATGAATAAATTTTTCACGTTTGAAATATTTCCAAAACACCACCACGACTACATCAAGACCCAAACCACAGAAAACCAAAGGGTTGATAATCTATAACTGGATCATTAAATAGTTTTCCCATAATGATATACAAAATAACAGAGTTTACAGCAGAAGAAAAATGTATATATCGGGCATATGCCTAGTCCCATGTATGAGGATGTGAGAAAAGGCTCAGCAAAGCATGCAAGGCATATCATAAGCCTAATAGACAACCATCATCCTTTCACATAATCCCATGAACATGCAATGCCTAATATATGTATATACACATATCTATATGGTCATGCATCATACATCTCCAATACTTATAATTTATAATTGACCATATTCAATTCATCCATAGAGTCATACATTATCAACACTTATACATTATTCACATTACATCCACCAATATCAATAGTTATCAATAACCTTACATACATTTATTCATAATGAAATAGTTCACAGATGCTGTCGGGCAAGGCATTCTATTACCATTATTTTACCTTCACAAAAGCTTTACTTTAAAAATGTTCTCTTCCCATGACATCCGTGCATCAATACTAAAAAGTAGACCACATGTGAGAGTGAGTTATATATTTCAAATGACGATATGAATACAATTGAAATTATGTGCATATACATATCAACATCATGTATGCTTTGCTAAACACATCAATAATCATTATAAATCGTTAACTCAACAACATATACATATTTCACGTTTATTAATCAAGTCATAACGAAGCAAACATATACACATCAATTCCAACGCCACAATGGGCCAACATCATCAGTATTGACCATTCAGGTCTTTCTCAAGGCCACAGTGGGCCAACAATCATCATCATAAATCATACATAAACTTGCCCTTCATCATATTGGGCCATTATACATATATCATCATATTCAATATCGTTCTATGTATTCGTATCATTTATTAATTTTATGTGGTCTTTTACATACTCAATTACCCATACCGTCAACACCATACCACAATCTCAATCATCATCAACCTCTGTCATATCTCTATGCTATATGCAAATGCTCTTATGGCTAATGCATATGCACAATGTAATAAACAACAAATGCGGATCCGATTGTAGGAATAACACCAAATTATTGGTCAAGCATGATCATATACCATGCCCCTACTACAGTAGTATAATGTGTACACATATCTCATAATGCATGCATAATCACCATATTTTTACTGGTACTAAACCGCATCGCCCATAATGCAACTATTGGTGTATGCACTATGAGCTATTAATGTATCAATTTTAACATATCAATAAAATTAGAATTTTCAGTTTTAAGACAAATTTTAATGCTATTTATCCTGGAATAATAGGTCATATACGAATTATTCCTAAAATGTCCCTAATCAAGTATTTACATGGGGATATGTAAATACATTAAGATTAGTGTATGAATGTACTGATGATTTGATCTCACAAATCATGGATATATGATATCAAGTCTTTACACGGGTACATATTAAGAGTAATGTTGTATTGGACAGACCCACCATGAGAACGTTACATGGATCATTACATGAGTGTCATAAACGGTTCTCAATGTGATAATGGTATATAGTCCTTCGACCTGAAGTCACTAAGGAGTTTGTTGTTTTAATACAATCAAACATTATCTGTAATAGGATGACCATAAAGATTGTGATTAGGCAATAGATAAATTATGCAAAGGGAAGTAAGTAATGTAGATGGAATTTTTCTCTCCTATGTGACAGGAGTGATATCTATGGGCCACTTGATGAAGTGAGACTAACGAAATGCATGGCCATGCTAGGATGAATAAATATTAGATATTTATTATGTAAAGTCTACTCTGCTATCAAGTAAAATGAATTGGGCCATACAAGGATGACAACGACCATGCCTTGGGCCCAATTAGATATCGTGACAAAAGGAATAAATATATAAAATAATTATCACTTATAGGTCATATCGATGATAAATAATATTCAGACATAATGATGTATTGCTAGATACCGCTCTTATTTTATATTAAAAATAAAATAGTTTATTATTAATATAACTGAATATTTTACCTATAGGGTCACACACATAGAGTAAGCCCACCAGAGGATAGTTTTATTTTAGTTAGACTAAAAATAAAACTATTTGGGCCTAACTCATTTAGAATGAGTCAGAAGCCCAATGTTTAATAAGAGCTTAGGTCAAGACCTAAGCCTATATATAGAGCATGAGATGCTCATAGGCTGCTGCTCAGAAATTAGATTATAATCAAATTTCTGTACTAGCATTCGGAACTTTGTTTTTCTGGTGGGAATGCTCGTGTGGACTCCTAAGAATGAAGCTACAATTGCTTTGATCTTTTTTCGTCTACAAGAGGTAAACCCTAAATCAAAAAAAAAATTAATTTTGCATAATTCCTTGAGACATTTGTATTTGCAATCCTTTTTTTTGGAATCCTTTGTGTTTTCGTTGCCTAACCCTGATAGGATTCCCTAACAGTGGTATCAGAGCCTGGTTGTAAAGCTATGTTTTGGGCATTTGTTAATGTTTCATGATGGCGTGTTTTTCATTCTACAAGAGCTTTTAAAAAATTTCAATTTATGAAATCGTTTTCTTGTTATAAGCTTTATGTTCTGTTTTGTGAAATTTGTTTGCGAAACTTATTTTGAAAAACATTCAAGCATGGTTATGTATGAAATAATATCATGATTTGTATGCTCTTATGTTTTCTGTAAATTGTATAAGATACTGTTTATAGGCTTTCTCATTTGAAGTATGCGTTTCTTTTAATTTAGAGGCTTGTATGATATTTTCGTTTTCAATTTTTCGTATGTGATACATGTGTTGAATTCGTTAATAATCATTGTCGTCATACAAACTGCATTTTGATAATGCGTTGATCTTTGAGCATGAATAGTTCATGTTATGGGGCGTCAAGTGATAAGGTTTAAGTGTTAAACCTTGGTCATTCCTTAACCTAGGGTTCAAACGTTGAAACCTAGGTAGCCGTACATTCTCTGCGTAGTGCCTTATTACCGACCCGCGTGTTTAATGGCCCGTTTAAAATTAATTTTTTTTAATGCTTTCAAATCGGTTATAATTAATTAATTAACACGTTACATGGTGAATAGTTATGGTCTTAGTCATTTTATTTAAATACAGCCTGCGTGTTGTGCCTCTCTTCATTCTATTGTATTTCTTTTCTCAACCCTACACTTGTATGTAAAGTGAGTTTCTTTAAAATCTTGTAATCTTGATCGAGCCAACAAAGCAGAGACCTAGAAGAAAAACTAGAGTGGTAACTCTAAGCGCTTTTGACTTTGAAAGGAACCAAGGAGTGGTGACTCAAAGAGGATGGTGGGTTCAAGAAGTAGGACTTCATGAAGCCTTGGCAACATAGTTCCTTTAGGTTTATTTATTTATTTATTTATTCTTCTAGGAAGACCATAACCATCTCACAATTTTGTTTGCATGCTTTGGGGATAATTTTATTGCGTTAAAGCGTTTAACAAAGATGGTAATTTAAAATAAATTAAAATCCCTCAAAATAATATTAAGTTACAAATGTCTTCCAATAAGTACACTTGTCAATACTAAAGTCAATGAATAGTGGGTCTGCCAAAGCAGGGTACTATCATTTATATTAGTAAGACGCGATGGGATAATTGTAATATCCAAAATGTTTTATTGGGTTTTAACTTACTAAATTATCAATGGATTGAATAAACTTATAGGCGTATACATTGGGCTAAACTTTCATAAGATGAATGATCGGTAATGGTTACCTAACCCAATGTCTAAAGGTTGTGTAAGATACAATCAAAAAGGAGTTTCCTACCTAAATAACCAAATGTTAAGTGATCGGCCAAAGTTGACTTAACATTAGGCAAAATATTGATCTTTGCCCACTAGAAAATCTTACAACGGGATTTTCTGATTCGTAGAGGGTGATTTTTGAATCAAAATAGTGGGAGACGTGTTTAATTTTAAGACAAAAAAAATTAAATATGTTTTTAATTGATACTTACTACATATCTTTCTGTTTTAGATTACCATGACATCAAACACGCCTTCAAACCTTTCATTGCGATCAATCCTAGACAAAGAAAAATGGTCTGGACCCAACTTTCTAAACTGGTATAGGAATTTGAGGATTATCCTCAAACAAGAGAAAAAACAGTATGTCCTGGAAGATATGATTCCGTAACCACCTGCGACCAATGCCTCTAAAGCTGACAAGGATGCTTACAACAAGCATCAGGATGATGCTTTAGATGTTCAATGCCTTATGCTGGCAACCATGTTTCCTGAGCTTCAGAAGCAACATAAGCACATGGAGGCTTTTGATATGATTGAAAACCTAAAGAAACTATATCAAGGTCAAGCTGACCAAGAAAGATATGAAGATTTTTCAGCCCTATTTAGTTGCAGACTTGAAGAGGGAGGTTCTGTAGGACCTCATGTGCTCAAAATGATTGGGTACCTAGAGAATCTAGCTAGGCTAGGATTCCCCTTCCCTCAAAAGTTAGCTACTGATCTCATTTTTAAGTCATTAGCTGACAATTTTAAGCCAGCCATCATGAATTATAACATGAATGCATTGGATAAAACATTGCCAGAGCTACTCAATATGTTGAGGACTGCTTAGCCCAATATTTCTAAAGGAAAGGGCCAAGCCATAATGATGGTCAATTCTGGCAAAGGTAAAGGAAAGGGCATACATAAAGGCAAAGGAAAGGCTGTTATGGGAAAAGGAAAGACAATTTGGAAAGGCAAGGATAAGCTAAGTACATCAGCCTTAAAACCTGTGGGCGGGGTGGCTAAGGAAGGAAATTCTCACCATTGTGGACAGAAGGGACACTAGAAGAGAAACTGTCCAAAGTACCTAGAAGAGCTTAAGAAGAAGGGAAGTGAGACTTCCACTT
This sequence comes from Clitoria ternatea, assembly GCA_037962975.1. Taxonomy (NCBI): domain Eukaryota; kingdom Viridiplantae; phylum Streptophyta; class Magnoliopsida; order Fabales; family Fabaceae; genus Clitoria; species Clitoria ternatea. The sequence continues at coordinate 57,712,989 of CM075671.1, forward strand.
TAGGTATTTTTGTTATAGAAATTAACTTGTCAACTTCAACATCATGGGTATTAGATACTGAATGTGGATCTCACATTTGTCTTAATGTGCAGGATCTAAAAAGGAGTAGGCAGTTGATGAAGGGCGAGATGGACCTATGCGTTGGAAATGGAGCAAGAGTTGCTGCATTAGTTGTAGGGACTTATTTTTTATCCTTGCCCTCAGGGTTTGTTCTTGAATTAAAAAATTGTTTTTATGTTCTGACAATAAGAAGAAACATTATTTCTGTTTCTTGTCTAGATAGGAAAGGGTTTTCCTTTATAATAAAGAACAATAGTTGTTCTGTTTATTTGAATGATGTTTTATTACTATGCAAATTTGAGTAATGGACTTTATGTTCTCGATCTCAAAACCCTTATCTATAACATTAATACTAAAAGGGTTAAACCAAATGATTTACTAGAATGGGTGAAAGGGCGAGTGATCTTCTAAGCTTGATACATAGTGATGTATGTGGGCCAATAGGGACAATATCTTTACTGATGATTTCAGTAGATATAGATTTGTGTTTCTAATGAAGCATAAATCAAAATCTTTTGAAAAGTTCAAAGAATTCAAACATGTAGTAAAGAACCAACTTGGCAAGAAAATTAAAGTACTTCAATCTGATCGAGGTGGCGAATACTTAAGCCTGGAGTTTGATGAATATCTTAAAGAATGTGGGATTGTTTCTCAACTCACTCCTCCTAGAACACCACAATAGAATGGTGTTTCTGAGCAGAGAAATAGAACTTTGTTAGGCATGGTTCGATCAATGATGAGTCAAACTAACCTCCCCAACTCCTTCTGGGGACATGCTATGATGACAGCAGCTTTCACACTTAATCGTGTTCCATCTAAGGCTGTCATAAAGACACCGTATAAGATATGGACTGGGAAATGACCCAGTATGTCTTTTCTTAAGATTTGGGGCTGTGAAGCTTATGTGAAGTGTCAGATTTTTGACAAACTTGGACCCAAATCAGATAAATGTTTTTTGTGTAGGATACCCAAAGGAAACTAAGGGTTATTACTTCTACAATCCTACTGAGGGCAAAGTGTTTGTCACTCAAAATGCTGTATTCTTAGAAAGGGAATTCATCTCTAAAAGAATTAGTGGGAAGAAAGTAGAACTTGAAGAAGTTCAAGACCTGCAAGGCATTGAAGAGCCAATGGTGGAAATAGAGTCAGAACCACAAAATGTTGTGATAACTCCAACTCCAGTAGAACAAGACTTGTGTAGATTAGGTAGAATACGTCAACAACCTGAAAGATATGGATTTCTTGTAACTCAGGAAGGAGATGTGTTGCTAATGGATCAAAATGAGCCAACATCTTATGAAGAGTCCATTGTAACTCCAGAATCTGAGAAATGACTTGAAGCCATGGGATCTGAAATGGACTCCATGTACACTAATCAAGTTTAGTCTTTGGTTGATACACCCAAAAGGGTAAAACCTATAGGATGCAAGTGGGCTTTCAAAAAGAAAACTGACATGGATGGTAATATAAGTACCTATAAGGCAAGATTGGTGGCGAAAGGTTTCAAGAAAATTCATGGTATAGACTATGATGAAACCTTTTCTCCAGTCGCTATGCTAAAGTCTGTTCGGATTCTGCTTGCTCTTGCTGCATACCATGATTATGAGATATGACAAATGGATGTCAAGACTACTTTTCATAATGTAAATCTTCTTGAGGAAGTGTACATGACACAAGCAGAAGGCTTTGTTAAGCCTGAAGCATCCAGGAAGGTGTGCAAACTACAACATTCCATATATGGACTTAAGCAAGCTTCCAAAAGCTGGAATCTTTGTTTTGATGAAGCCGTTAAATAATTTGGCTTTACTAAAAATGAGGATGAACCTTGTGTCTACAAGAAGGTTAGTGACTGCATAATTATTTTTCTGGTCCTGTATGTTGATGACATACTACTTATTGGAAATGACGTTCCTACCCTTCAGTTTATGAAGACTTGGTTGGGAAGCTGTTTTTCTATGAAAGACTTAGGTGAAGCAACCTACGTGTTGGGAATTAAGAGTTATAGAGATAGATCAAGAAAACTTCTTGGCCTAAGTCAAAATACATACATAGACAAAGTGTTAAAAAGGTTTAACATGCAAGATTCCAAGAAAGGAACTTTGCTTATGGCTCATGGCATAAGCCTATCAAAGGCTCAATCTCCTTCCACTAAAGAAGAGAGAGAACGGATGAATAAGATTCCATATGCATCTGCTATTGGATCAATCATGTATGCCATGATATGTACCCGACCAAATGTCTCATATGCTTTAAGCATGACGAGCAGATACCAGTCTGATCCTAGTGAAAGTCACTTGACTGCTGTCAAGAATATCCTAAAGTACTTGAGAAAAACTAAAGATTCATTCTTGATATATGGAGGGGAAGAAGAGCTCATTGTAAAGGGTTACACTGATGCTAGCTTCCAAACTGATAACGATGACTCAATATCGCAATCAGGCTATGTGTTTTGTTTAAATGGTGGCACTGTAAGCTGGAAAAGTTTAAAGCAAGAGACAGTTGTTGATTCTACTATAGAATCTGAGTATATTGCTGCCTCAAATGCTGTAAAAGAGGCAGTATAGATTAGGAAGTTCGTAACAGAACTTGAGGTAGTTCTTAGCATTATGGACCCTATAAGTCTCTACTGTGACAATAGTAGAGCAATTACACAAGCTAAGGAACCTAGATCACATCAGCGATCCAAGCATATACTTAGGCGTTATCATCTCATCCGAGAAATACTTGAATGAGGAGATGTTAAGATATGTAAAGTGCACACCGATAAGAACATTACTGACCCACTCACCAAACCTCTTTCACAACAAAAGCATGAGGGACACACTAGATCATTAGGCATTAGGCAAATGTCTGATTGGCTCTAGTGCAAGTGGGAGATTGCTGGTGTATGCACTAGAAGCTATTAATGTATCAATTTTAACTTATTAATAAAATTAGTATTTTCAGTTTTAAGACTAATTTTAATGCTATTTATCCTGGAATAATAGGTCATATGAGAATTATTCCTAAAATGTCCCTAATCAAGTATTTACATGGGGACATGTAAATACATTAAGATTAGTTTCTGAATGTACTGATGATTTGATCTCACAAATTATGGATATATGATATCAAGTCTTTACACGGGTACACATTAAGAGTAATGTTGTACTGGAAAGACCCACCATGAGAACGTTGCATGGATCGTTACATGAGTGTCATAAACGGTTCTCAATGTGATATGGTATATAGTCCTTCGACCTAAAGTCACTACTATTCCTAGATAAGGAGTTTGTTGTTTTAATACAATCAAATGTTATCTGTAATAAGATGACCATAAAGATTGTGATTAGGCAATAGATAAATTATATAGAGGAATGTGAGTGATGTAGATGGAATTTGTCTCTCTTATGTGATAGGAGTGATATCTGTGGGCCACTTGATGGAGTGAGACTAACGAAATGCATGGTCATGCTAGGACGAATAAATATTAGATATTTATTCTGTAAAGTCTACTCTGGTATCAAGTAAAATGAATTGGGCCATACAAGGATGACAACGACCAAGCCTTAGGCCCAATTAGATATCGTGACAAAAGGAATAAATATATAAAATAATTATCACTTATAGGTCATGTTGATGATAAATAATATTCAGACATAATGATGTATTGCTAGATACCGCTCTTATTTTATATTAATAATAAAATAGTTTATCATTAATATAACTAAATATTTTACCTATAGGGTCACACACATAGAATGAGCCCACTAGAGGATAGTTTTATTTTAGTTAGACTAAAAATAAAACTATTTGGGCCTAACTCACTTAGAATGAGTCAGGAGCCTAATGTTTAATTAGAGCTCAGGTCAAGACCTAAGCCTATATATAGAGCATGAGATGCTCATAGGCTACTGCTCAGAAATTAGATTATAATCAAATTTCCGTACTAGTATTCGGAACTTTGTTTTTTTGGTGGGAGTGCTCGTGTAGACTCCTAAGGGAAAAGCTACAATTGCTTCGATCGAGGAACTCATTTTACGTCTATAAGAGGTAAACCCTAAATCAAAAAAAAATTTAATTTTTCATAATGCCTTGATACATTTGTATTTGCAATCCTTTTTTTTTGGGAATCCTTTGTGTTTCCGCTGCCTGACCTTGATGGGATTCCCTAACAGCAACACCTGACCATTTTCACCATGACCGCGGTAAACAACATAATCAATAATATAAGGTGTTACGGGCCAACCATGAGTCTCATCATGGCAGTTGTGATCCCAAGGACCACCGGGGACACCTGCTCATCAAGAGCCACCCCTTACAAGGGTCAACCATATGTGGCTCCCCGTAGCACAACATGGGCAGCTTCGTGACTTACACACCGAGTCACAGGGGATACAACAAATTGCTCGTGGACAGAGCCGCCCTCCCACTGGGCCAACCAGGGGAACCCCCTAATATTCCTTATGGCAGCGTATGATATGCCATGGATGCAATGCAATGCAAATCAAATTCATTTCTCACACTGTGCATCCTAAATATCACTCATCAAACAGCATCATCATAATCACCAACACCACCATACACACCTTTGTGGATTTTATTATTGTTGGTTTTAGCCATTGTTTTCAAGTTTTAAACGTGGCATTTTGATCTCAATATATATCATGTATTATACATGCAAGCCAACACTTGCAATCAACCATAATATTCATCAATATTACCACACATTCATTTAGTGGATTTTCATCTCATTATTCATCACTATTGTTTCATATATATATATATATATATATATATATATATATATATATTGGTGTGGTATTCATAATAATTCATTAATATAATTCAAACCACACATACAAGATCACACTTGTATCACACACAATGGTATACGATAATTCATTGATAATAACGATCATCCTTTACTCAAGGAAATGATCCACAATATTCATCATTACATATTACCATTGTCAATACTGATTCATCGGTTTATAGCAAACACCTCATCATTTAATCATTCTCTCATTGGGTTCATAATTACTCAAGGGTATATCTCATAACCTATCATCTAACTTTTATCATCATTCTTTCATATTCCATTCTTGGTGGTAAATATATCATAAACAATTCATCCCAAATGTACCAATCAATCCCAATCACCATCATGGTATATCATCATTATATACCCCTCATATATTTCCTCAAGCATCTTATAGAATAAAGGAAAGGGTCCAACATAAGCCCAAAATAAAGAAAATGGGGTAAATTCAATTCTGGGGGAAACTCGCTCAAGCGAGACCCACATTCGATTGAGTGAGATTGAGGTGGGTCGTTTGAGCGCCCCCAATTTCCCTTGAGTGAGAAGGGTTTCCAGCATCATGCCCTGATCTCGCTTGAGCAAGCCACTCTCGCTCGAGTGAGATTCCTCCAGTAACGTTTTCCTCAAATGTTCGCTTGAGCGAGACTCCTATCAACTGGTCACTTACTTGAGCGAGTGAAATCTCAGCACCAGACCTTCGAGCACGCTCAAGCGACTTACGCTCACTTAGGCGAAAATCCTCCAGTACCTTATTCAAGGCTCGCTCGCTTGAGTGAAACTCAACTTGACTCGTCCCTCGCTTAAGCGAGATCTGTCCAGAACCATTTTCCCATCACACTCGCTTAAGCGTAGCCACACCCGCTTGAGCGAGATTTGCCCAGTGTGCATCCCTCTGTTGCACACGCCTCTCGCTTGAGCGAGACCCATGCTCGCCTGGGCGAAATTGGGCCAAAGGCCACTCCTCTGATGCATGGGACTCTCGCTTGAGCGAGAATCCATCTCGCTTGAGCGAGATAACGAGTACACGCCTAAAAACTCAAAATTTTCACTCCCTTTCACATGCCACTATCCTTCTCATACATAGTTGGCCTAATTTAACACCTTACACATATTTATTCATGTATTTATGGCCTATTCCAACAAGCTAAACCTCTCCATTCATATTTCTAATTCATTTGATGAGATAAGAGGGATTTTAACACACTTTTTTCCTCACAACCCACGTATCATTGTGCATAATTATCATAAACACTATTCCATACCTCAAGTAAGTTATCTATTCATAGATTTTTATTAATAATTCATATCCAATAAAGGGACATCCTTACACTTATCATCATGATATATATATATATATATATATATATATATATATTCATAACATTCAACATAAGCCAAGCCATCATTCATCATATCATCAATTCAAACATTTGACATATTCATGGCAAGGCATTGCATGAGTTCATACATATACATAATTAACAATCATTCACTCATGCAATTTGAAATGTGAACTCCTCTCCTACCTCGAGAGAAGAATCGCAATCCAAATGCTCTGATTGCTTTGATTATTCTGCATCGTCTTTCGAAGCAAAATCTACAAATTATACACATGCATACATACACTCAATCATTAAGCCATCTTAAGGCATTTATCAATTTTTGTTAAGTAATTGACATCATCCCTTAGATTTTAATATCAAGTCCTAGACTTAACTAAACTCCAATTCACATGCTTGTGTTAGGCTTTGGGAATTACTTTCCCAAAACCATGATTCTCTAGGGTTCAAAAGGGCTAACTGTACCCAATAATAACAAGATCACATCCTTTATCCACAAGGCATCCAATCCTTAACTTAAGTCACCATGGACTCTTTTAAGCCATCATCAATCAATAAAACCAAATGACATATATCATGGTCCTAAACCTCATTGTATCAATTTCCACTCCATTAGTCTATCACTCATAGTCATCTTCCACTATGATCATCATCTTAAGGGACACCAATGATTTACTAACATTATTACAAGATTAATATTGTCATTCATCAAAACCAACTTCAATATACCACAAAACTCATTCTAGGGTGCAATATCATCAATACCCATCATTCTTAACTAAAACCCCCAAAATCATCACACTTAGGGTTTCTCTCTAGATTTACCAACAACAATCAACTCTCATCCATCTCACTAAATCCATATGAATACAATAGTTTCCCATCTATTCTCAACATAAAACCATAAACCAAATCATTTCCCAAACCATCCAAGTCTAGGGTTTCACATTTTCATCAATACCCATAAAGCCTAACATTAATATCTCAAGCCCAAACATCATAAACCACAAATGAAATAACAAGGAGGCAAGAAATCCTTACCTCACATCCATGCTTCCTCAAAAACAAAAATGAGGGAGGAGGAAGAAGAAGATGTTCCACCATGGCTCTAATGTTCCACATTTACCTCATGAATCCATGTTTAGATGTTAATTTTGGTGAAAAATGGGCATACCATGAGGGCCACGATTTTGCCATGAGAGAATGGGGAAGAAGAAAGAAGAATGAAGTGAAATAGGGGTGGAGAAGAGGTGTACATGGTTTGGGAGAAGAGAGAGGGGAAAAGATGACCCAAGTTGGTCCTTATCCATTGGTTAATAGGGTGTATCATCATGTCTCTTTCCATTGGTCAATAATCCCTTTACCCATTATGCAAAAGAAAATAGGAAAAGGGGAAAATGGTCACAGGGTCATGAAATGAGAAGAAAAGGAAATTTTCATTTTCTTTTAATTCCATTTTAGCTTGTATTTTCTCCGCTTAATAACATACTTCGTGTCCAATTAATCATTTCCTTAATAGTAAAAATTATTTCAACTATATCACTATAACCATAATAATTTTTTAAGTATTCTAGACCCATCAAATATCTAATTTGACCAAGTGGGTCCTACATCATCTGTTAAATCACCCGGTTCTAGTAAATCTTAACTTACCGATAATTCACCTCTAATATCAAATTAAGCCTTCCACAATTATTTGACCATAAATAATTAATTATCATTATTCAATAAATTATTTTCTTTAAAATTTAGGGTGTTACAGAAGGCAAGGGGGAACAACACCATATTTTCTTATTTTTTGTCTTTTACTCCCACATTCTAATTTTAGATACTTGCATTTTCTCATGTCCTCTGCATCATATGTCTTCTTCTTTTTCTTTTATATACCAAAATTTACTCATAGCTTTTGCGAATTCCCTCTCTTTCCTTGTGTGGCCCACGCCCATCTCTGCAGTCCATGTATTCTTCTCTTGCTCTATACATCATACTCGCGTCTCGGACACACACACCAATTTTCTTCAACAAATTGCCACCTTACATCTCAAACTCACTCTCTCATCTTCACGTCCCATCTCCATTTCTCATCTCTCTTTTCTACTTCTTTAACAAGGACCTTTTCTATGTTGCAAAATTTCATCCTCTCAAATCCCTCACTCTCATGTCTCTCTATGCTAGGCGGCTCCCATTTTATTTTTTCTTTTCCACTGTCTCACTCTATATCTCAGTCACCTTTCTCTTCTTTCTTCTACATGCAATCCCCTTTTTTTATAATTTAATTTACTCTTTGCTTTCTACTCTCTCAATTTTCCTTGATCATTGTCCCTCATGTTCACTCTCGGCTCTCTCTGTTTCTCGTTCCCTATCCCTCACAGCTTTACATTTTGTTTTATTTTTCTACTCTTAAAACAGTTTAATTTTACTTCACAGTTATATGAAATGCCTACACTCCTCTTTTTTTACTCAATTAAATTCCCAATCTCTTACTCACACGCTCTCTCCATCTTTTTCTCGCGCTCAGCTTTTGCATGCTCAAAGGAAATAAAAAAATTAAATCATATGCGGGTTTATGTTGGGCAACGCTTAGATATCGGGTTTGGAGGAAATCGAAAGTGATCGGCGTAGTTTCGGCGTTTCAGATTTGGTTTGAAAAGTCGACGGTTATAGTACTATTTTTCAGTAAGTTGAAATTTTTTTTAGATATATTGAAATAATATTGTTGGCTTCGAAATACCTGTTTATGTTGTTTTGGGTTACTAAAAATAATTATTTTAAGTTTTAAGAATTTTATTATTAAGTGAAAATAATATTTAATGGGTAAAAGAGATTTTATATAAAAATATGATTTAGTTAAAAGTAATAATGAGTTACAATGTACTTTATTTAAGTAATTAAATTATTATACAATATTTAAATTATTTAAATAATATTTTACATTTTAAATATATTATATGTTATATTGAGAAATAATTATTAAATAAGAATGTCGCTATGAGATATAGAAATTTTGAAGTATAAAAATAATATTTAATTGTAGTTTTGACAATTAATAGAAAAAATAAGTGTTAAAATAATAATTATTAAATTTTAGAATTATCAAAAGCTATATAGATTAGTTATTTAAGCGTCAGATTGTGATTTTAAAGTTGTGTGTAAATTATTAAAAATGACTATTACTAATTTAGAAATTCTAGCTTTGAAAACTAGAAATCGGTGATTAAATCGAAGCGTTTGAGAAGTGTTTGAGCTTTGGAATTGAGAATTCCAGGTAGGGGGAGCATTATATTTTAAATGCATAGATTATGAACGGATAGGGGTATATATGTTTGTTTATATCGATTGATGCTTGATGAATCTTACGATGATGTTATTTACGGTTGTTGGCAATATACCATTTACTTGTTATTGTTGCTTTGATTAATAATTTCTATATATGTCATGTTGATAATTAATTATTGATTACTACATGCTATGCTCGTTGATATGTTGTGGTGAAACCCTTGGTGATGGTAACCAAGTGGTAGCCCCTAATGATGGTAATCAGGTGGTTTGTTGATGATTGATAATTATCTGACATAGCATTTGCATTCAAACGTACACAAGACTGCAGGGGGCCTGTGATGCCGGCCCAGATGGGAGGGCAGCCTGATGGTAAGGCACAGACTCTGTGGTGATTTCTTCATATTCCACAGCCGTCTTCGAGTGGGACTCAAGGCCGGCCTGTAACACTACCGTTGTCGTTGGGAGTGACTGTGCTGCATGAATGGGTGAGTGGTTTGGTACCTGTAAAATGACCGAATCAGCTGGGAGCTGAGATATATTATTATATTGTGTAATTCGTATAGTTAGAGTTGAATCCGCATACATATGCATTCGCATATTATTATTGAGGTTGAGAAGCTATTAGATAACTCATGATATGTGTTATTATGTTATTTGCAATTGAGGTATTGCAAACTTTATTAAATGACAGTAAATGATGATGTTTATATTCGTGAATAAGTTGTAGTAGAACTAGATAGGTAATTGATATTACTATGGTTAAGTTCAGTTCAATACCTGTCATTGAATATATATATATATATATATATATATATGCTCACCCATAAGTTGTTATTTTTCAGTGAATGTGGGTTGAGGCGATACTTGGTGATTGCTCGGTTGGAGTCATCGTGGTCTTGGAGACGCATATAAATATGTATATATTTAAATAACTTTTAGTATAGTATCGTCTTGGCCGGCTCCTGATGTATAAAGAATAACATTTTGCTACTGACTGTGTATATATATAAATATATATGTTTTAAGACTTCTGAACGATCTGATAGATTCGTAAAAATTGGAAAAAAATTTCCCGTGGGCATCACAGTTGTAATGTGACTGATGTAGTAAATAACACAGTGTCAATTTTGTAAATACTTGACAACTTTACATCGGTCTGCACTTTGGCCTGGTGAGAAATGGTATATTTTATATCGGTCCTACTTTGGGACATGTACAACTTAAAATTATAATTCTTTTTTTACATCGGTTCTTGTTTTAGACCGGTGAGAAATGTTCACATGTACTAACATTACACATATCTCACTTAATTTATTTGTTGTCTTCTTCATTCAAACTTGCCCTTCCCTTTCTCGAAAGCCCTCTTTGGAACCCTTGAAGAGCGAGCTCATCATTACCCTATTTCCCATTTGTTGCCAAGTTCTGTCCCTCTCAGCTCTCTCTCTCTACTAGTGTTCTTCCTGTGTCTCTTTTCTACTATCTCAACAGTGCATGATTTCCGTTCTCCTTTTCCCATTGACAACAAGGTTTGTTAACAACGCAAGGCATGTTTTAATCAATCTATTATTTATCTCCTATTTTCCTTCCTTTAACCTTGACCGTCTACAAGTGGAAAGCCTATCGAAACTTTATCTTTACATCTGACCGAGTTTTCCTTACCTTTTTTATGTATGCATTTTCCTCACTAATTCATTAGAATGTTGATATATTATATATATATAGGTTATTCTCTCATTTTAAAAAAAGGATATATTGTTTCATATGAAATAGAAAACATGTGGAGATATTAAATGAAAGTTAACCCACTGGTGCCAGCAACTTGGAAGTCATCTTGCAATTGCAAATGTCTGACTTTCCTTTTCTCTGATTCCTATATTGTTCAACCACTTTTTTCAGTTTTATTGAAGTTTATTTTATTAGCTTTTGCTAATATAGACATCTTTAAATAGAAATTAAATTTTTAATATACTGATTTTGAATTTATACTAAGAATCATAGAATATATTATATTAATATAATAGATTCTCATAATATCTCAAATTATTATATTAAGAAAATTATTTAGATATTAATATAAGATCATTTTTTTTTTAAATAGAAATTAAACACATGTTAGGAGGTTTACAATGATTCATACAACATGATCTAGAACTCCTTAACAAATAATTTATACCAATAATTTCATTAATTGTATCAACTTATAAAGTCCTTACAAGTAATTTAATTTTCGTTAATATAGCTATATGAATTATGAAATTCCAAGTTAATAGACACTGATTGAAAAGAATGTTACTCAGGGTGTTGCAAATAGAAAGGTAACTGCCACTAACATTATCACGAGGCTAGCAATCGGTCTTATAAATACCTCGTTTAGTGTTCTAATTTTGTCATTTCATCTAGACCAATTTGTTTTTGAATCATGCTGATAAAGGATATGTGTTATCTTTGGGAAGACCTAAAAGAAAGACAACTTGAAAAAAATATGGAAAAAAAGATCAATCTTTTTGATCTTCCATAATGGTCTCATCTTGATGTAAGCCACTTCTAGATGTGATGCATGTGGAGAAAAACATGTGTGATAGTATCATTAAAACACTCCTTAACTTATCAGGCAAGAAAAAGGATGGTGTGAACTCCCAAATGGATATGGTTGAAATGGGTATACGACAAAGGTTAGCTCCATAGACAGTTGGCAAGTAGAAATATTTACCGCCAACATTACAAACATTGTCCAAAGATGAAAAAAGAAGTTTTTGTGATTGTCTTTTTGGTCTCAAAGTGCTACAAGGTTATTCCTCAAATGTCAAAAGGCTTGTTTCAACGAAAGACTTAAAGTTAGTTAGTTTGAAGTCACATGACCGTCATGCCTTGATGTAACAGCTTACCAGTTGTTTTTCATGGAATTTTGCCCAATAAGGTGAGAGAGGCCCTTACTAGGTTGTCCTTTTTCTTTAATGTTGTTTGTAGCAAAACCATTGATCCTGAAATATTAGATGACTTGGAACATGATGCTGCTATCATCCTAAACCAACTGGAGATATATTTTCCTCCTTTATTTTTTGATATTATGGTTTACTTGATTGTTCATATAGTGAGAGAGATTAAGTTGTGTGGCCCTACTTATTTACGATGGAAGTACCCAGTTAAGTAATACATGAAAATATTGAAGGGGTATGTAAAAAATCAACAACGTCCTGAAGCATCTATTATTGAAAGACATGTTACAGATGAGGCCATTGAGTTTTGTACCAACTATTTATCAGAAGTGGAAGCTATTGGGTTTCCAAAGTCTCATCACTAGCAGTCACATGGAGGCAAGGGATTTCAAAATCCAAAGATAAAGAGTATGAGTCGGGAGGAATTACACTGAGTACATTTATATATACTGAATAACATCGATGAAGTGTAACCATACCTGGATAATCATAAAAACATCATCAAGGAAAAAACCCAAGAATGAAGGAAAGGGGTTTGTTGAATGAGCACAACAAGAGTTTCTTAAGTTAGCTTAAGGAAACCATTAAAAATGATGTCACTATTTTGAAACATTAAAGTGGCTAGCACATGGGCTTAACTATGATGTAATTCGCTGGAATGGATATGATATTAATGATTTCTCATTCTATATCGAGTCCCAAGATGATAAGAGCACTATGCAAAATAGTAGGCTTATGGTAATGGCTGAGTCCATGCACTTCTCTAGTTCAAAGGATAATAATCCTGTCATGGTATCAATATTATACTTTGCACTTATTGAAGAGATATGAAAGGTTGATTACCCATAATTTAGAGTTCCTATTTTCAAATGTAAATGGGTTGATCTTAATAGTGTTCTACATGTTGATGAGTTAGGATTTACTTTGGTGAACCTTGGTAAGTTGTCTTATAAAGATGCACCTTTCATAATGGCATCACAAGCAAGACAAGTGTTTTATATCAATGATCCTTCTAACAAGCAATGGTCAGTGGTTCTTCCTGGAAAAACCATACTTGATATCAATAACACTTTACATGTTTCAGAAACACCTATGTCAAAAAGGATACCAAATATAAATTTTGAGGATGAAGTGGATGATGTTTATGTCACAAAGAATGATCATCATGAATGGGTATGGGAGAACATTCTAACATAACAAGAAGTTAGTTATACATGATTAAATAATATTGTAATTGAATATTGCCTTATAATGCTTGAAAGTATTAATATTTTTAAAAATGTTTGTGCAAGAACAGCGATTGATTAGTCTACCAACTAATCATCACAAGTAGAGTCCACACAAAGAGTTAGAGGACGAGTTACATGGTTGAAAGAGCTAACAATTGGTAGGAATAAAGAGAAAAAGTTTCCAATGGAATTTAATCTAGTGACTCTACTACCAAATAGGGAAATAAAGCTAAATTCAATAGCTACCTTGGGATGCTTACACATGAAAACCTAGTATCCTGTGTAACAAATGGAGTAAGGTCAATGAAGGGACAAAGGATAAAATCTGGGAAATGATGATGGTATTACTATTACTGTAATGTAGTAAATTTTATATATCAATTATAAGGTCATTTTCTAATTTCTATATTCTTTTATTATGACTTGTAGATCATATAAGATGTTTCAAACAACTTGGATTTGAAAAAGAAATATCTTTCCTGTGTAGGGGAACGTTGAAAGCAAAAACATATTTGACTAGTGAATGAGTGTTTGGAAAAAACAAAGACAAATTTTATTATGATAAGTAGACATTCATTGATGAAGAAATATGGAAGGATTTTGTTAAGAGCTGCCAACATGTTAACTTTATTGTAAGTTTTTTTTTGAAAAACTAGATAAATATAAGTTGGTTTATTTCATACTCTTCATACTTTTTATTTATAACTTTGATTTAACCGACTTAAATAAGCGAAAAGAAAAAGGGCATAGGAGATTGCTGCAATGAATAAGTACCCTTATAGATTATCTTGTGGGGGTTATCCATTGCTTGAGGAGAAGATAATGGCTCAAAAAGAGAAAGAACATGAGCAAACATCCCAAGCAGACCCATCCGTAGTACTTCCTCCCCCATCTCCGCCTAAGCGTTATGAAAAATGGAAGTTAGCATGGTTGAAGAAAGAATAAAGAATATACATATTTCGTAACTCGTGAGATTGCAGAAAAGATTGTAAGTTAATTGATTTATTCATGCTTGAGTCAAGATTTTAAGTTAATTGCTAACTTAATGTCCTATACTATGAATGTCATACATGATTTAATATGGTTTGTAGGACACTTTGACATCACTCAGCTCGGAAAGATCCTTAGTACCTTCTGGACAAGAAGATATTTTATATATTACTATTAGGCATCCAGAACACAATGGTCGTGTTCATGGTGTTGGATAACATATGGGTATACGATAATACTTTGGAAAGTCGACAAGCAGAAGAGGACTTGGATACTCTAGTGTGACTAGGAATGAGATGTTGCATATTAGACAAGAGATAAGGTAAGAAGTCACTCAAGAAGTCACATAGCAAGTTGAGAAGCGAGTCACTCAACAAGTAAAAGAGCTAGTGACTCAACGAATCATAAAGCATGTCATAGAGAAGCTAAGACTGAAGTTTAGATAGACTTTGGAATCCTTATGCCTTCTTTCTCCATTCATAGATAACCAAGTCATAGGGAATCTGCCTTCAAATAAATATGTAAGCACAAAGGGTAGTAATTATGTTCCAGGAGATGAAGATGTACTAGAAAAGGATATTACTAATGTCCTATAGGATTGTGAATTATATAATAGAGCATTCTTATCGTTTAGTAGCCTTTGGAAAGGTTTACCACTTGGGATCGACCATACACCATAAGCAATTGGATGATCATAATGTTAGAGTGGTGATTGAACAGGTTAAGGATGCAGATGCCCATGTCCCTATAGCCACTAAGGAGGTATCAATAGTTAGACAGACCACTAACCATGTCATTATGTGGCCAAAAAACTTATCAAGTTACTTAGACCCAAGGTATTAATGATAATCTCTATATCTTTAACAAATACTTTATATATATATATATATATCTAATGAATTTATTAAATTATTTTATTTTTTTAACAAGGAAATGGTTGATCATCTTGAGAGTACATCTGATACCTAAGAGACTTGTCAGAAGAGTAGAGGTACCACACGGAGGAGGGAACTAGTGGCTACACATAGTGGTGGCCAAAAATCTTCATCCAGTTTGATGAGTTAACTTGGGTTCCAATAGAGAAAACAATGACAAATTTGTTAGCTTTGTAGCCTTACTTGCGTGTAGTAAGGTTAGCATCTCGAATGATAAATGGAAAGATGTAGATACATGTGTAAAGGAATAAATTTGGGAGAGTATAACAGTATGTTGTTATTAAATTTTAGACTTTACAAGTAATTCCATTATAATTTTGAATGATATATGACAATGTTTTTTATATCTAATGTAGCTCACCTATGATGTTCCCAACAACACCTTGAAAAGGAAATTGTTAACATTTTGTGCTGAGCGTTGGAGAGCTTTCAAGACATATCTAGCAACTAATTATATTTTTGGGGATATGAGAGACAAATCTCCCTTTGAGGACTATCCATGGATTGATGAAGACACATGAAAATCATTTGTTGAGACTAGGACAGATCTAACCTTCTAGATAGGATCAATTATCTGGTTGGAATTTATAGGTTATTTAATACTAACATTTATTTTCATATCATTAATGGCAAGAGAAAATAAGAGTTACATAAGACATCTAAAGGAAGAATTGTTATCCTTACTTATTATCTTGTGGAGGGTACGAGTTGTTAGAAAAGAAGATGATGGAAGAGAAGTTGAAACAAAGACTACTTAAAGTAATATCAAAGGATGAGGTATGAAATTCCATGCAATAATACTTGTTTAATTACCTCCACTACTAATTATATCTGATTTTATTATTGCTTATACCTGTTTAATTATAATTTATTAGGCCAATTGATGTGGTTAAGAAAGTTGCACAAAACAACCTCTACAAGAACCTGAAAAGTATAGTGATCCACTTGGGAGGTTGTGTTTTGCAGCAATGAATCTTGACACTAAAACAATACAATTGCAACTAGATGCTAGTGCCATAGGCAAAGACTCTCCAATCTTTTTCCTTATTACCCAGCAGGATATATTGGAATTTCTCATGGGGAAAGAGATGCTAAACATATCTATGCTACAATTATGGTTGATGTGAGTTTGTTATTAATTGTTTATTGATAAGTCTTGAAAAGACTTAATAAATTCATCTTTAATTTAACTTAATCTATTAAATATTTTTGAGTTTGGCATTATTATTTAATGAATTTCCATTCTTTCTTGTTTTAATTATTTAATTAATGTGTTTAAATTATGCAAGAAAATGGTTAAAAACATAAGTACATAAGGAAATATGTTTATATCCATTAACCTAGCGTACATACGCTAGAAAGCCAGCGTACATATGCTAGGCATTCATATACTTACGCTGGCCTCCCAACGTACATACGCGTAGATCCAGTAAGGTGTAAAGATTCACGCTCAAGCGAATAAAGGTCACACTTAAGCGTGAAGTCACCCGGCACTGAAGTCACCCAACAGTGAAGTCACTCAGCATTAAAGTCACACGACATTCAAGTGAAGTCACCCGGCAGTGAAGTCACCCGGCATTCAGTAAAGTCACCTAAGATTAAAGTCACCTGACAGTGAAGTCACCCGATAGTGAAGTCACCTGGCATTCAAGTCACCCGACATTCAAGTAAAGTCACCCGACATTCAAGTTAATGTATCACGCTCAAGCGCATATAGATCACGCTTAAGCGTGAAGCTTGTTCGCCCAGTATTTTATTCTCCTTCAATGTGAATTGCTGTAGAGTTACCTTTAATTATTTTATTAGTTGCTGACTATATTTGTATACTAGTAATTTAACTATTGTGTTATAATTGGTCATTCCTTTGTAATCAATTAATTAGTTTTGTTAGTTTAATTGTCAGGAAGTTTCCCTTTGTAATTAATTAAAGTTAGTTTAGTTAGTTTTTTCCTTAGCTATATATAGTTGTAAAGAATGGAGAGAAGGAAGGAAGCAATAGACAACTCTCATTTTCTGATTTTTAATCTCTCTCTAAACATTTTCCCTCTCAAAAACTCTTTTTTCCATGGCTTTCCATGTTCTACTTTCTGAAACCACTTCTATGGGTTGCTAAACTCCTATGGTTGGGATTGCTGAAGCTTCGAATGGAATCTTGAATCTGCATTGAGGAAATTATCTTCTGAAGCATGAGGTGAACAAGCTGAGAAGTGGATCTACACTGCTGGATTGACAAATCTAGACCTAATTGAAGATTCTCATCAATGAGGAATCATGGTTGAGGCTTAGGTAACTTCTAACTTCCTAACTAATTCAGGCCTAGTAATTAGGTGAATAGTTAGGGTTCAAACCCCTAATTTCGTATTAGATTTCTCTATCACTAAACACCTAAGGGATTAGGGTTTAATGGTTAGGAATTAGTGTGAATTACCTAAGGAATTAGGGATTAACCATCTATGAATTGTCCTCTTGAGTCTGAAGCTTGATTGAACCTTAATTGCATGTTTCTTGATGAAATTATAAGCTGATGCAATCCTAACCTATCTTTTATTAATCACACTTCATCTCTTATATATTTTCTGAAAATATAAAAACATAGAAAGTGTAAAAAAGTATAAACAGAATAAATTCTATCTTCTCATGTTTTGGTTTAGCTTGTACTAGTCCTAGAATATGGTAATTACCTCAATCCTTGTGGGACGATCAAATATATTACAAATTTAACGATTGGTGCGCTTGTCAAAAGAATATAATCCTCTGGGAGATTATGCATCAAGTTAATGACGCCGTTGCCGAGGATTGTTGAGTAATATCAATAATTCTTGGACCGGTACTAGACTAAACCATTTAATTTTGTGTTTACATATAGCAGCAGTTAAATTTCATTTTAGTATAGCAGTAGCTTATGTGTAGCAGTAACAGTAGCATTGAAATTGATTTTGTGTTTAATATTTGGTGTATACAGTCAAGGAATAGAGGAGAGCCATTCTTCTTTGATCTTGATATTGATTTGTTAGACCATAGACTTAAAAAGGAGAAATAACAAAAAGAACAGGAAGAAATGGAACAGAGGAGAGTTACACTAGGTGACTACTCTAGGCCTACTATAGAAGGATCGCAATCCAGCATCCTTAGGCCTCCAATTACAGCTAATAATTTTGAACTTAAACCGGCTTTGATGTAGTTGGTTAGAAATGATCAATTCGGTGGAAGTGATGTTGAGGATCCAAATTTGCATCTGGCAACCTTCTTCCAGATTTGTGATACAGTGAAAATGAATGGTGTCCCTGATGAGGCAATAAGACTGAGATTATTTCCTTTTTCTCTAAGGGACCGTACAAAAGCCTGGTTGCAGAGCCAACAAAGAGGCAGTATATCCACTTGGGAGGATTTACAAAGAAAATTTCTAATTAAATATTTCCCTCCTTCCAAGTATGCCAAGTTACGCATAGAAATCACTTGTTTCGAGCAGAGAGAGGGTGAATCTCTGATGGAAGCATGGGATAGGTACAAAGAGAGTTTGAGGAAATGTCCTCATCATAGGATCCCTGATGTGCAACAAGTTACTATCTTTTATAATGGAGTAAGACCAGCTACTAGGGTCTTGATTGATGCCTCAGCTGGAGGCTCATTGACCATTAAAACTATAGAAGAGGCTATAGAGTTGATTGATGTTATGGATTCAAATGAATGTTTAGTTAGTGAAAGGAGCCAAATTGCTAAGAGAGGGATACTAGAATTAGAAGCAAAAGATGCTTATTTGGCTCAAAGTAAGTTGATGACTTAGGCTTTGGAGAAATTAAGTGTTCAAATTTTAGAACTCCAAAAGCCTAGTCAAGTCTGCATGATAAGTTATGATTTTTATGGTAGAGACCATGAAAATAGCATGTGTGATCCAAATGTCCCTGCTGAGCAAGTTAATTTCATGGGGCAACAATTTCTAAGGAATTATCCCTCTAATTCCTTTAATCCAAACTATAGAAACCACCCTAATTTTTTATGGCAGAAGGGTCCACATTTGAATCAAAACATACCACATACTTAGACCACAAATAGATCACAACAACCTCTTCCCCCTCCCCCTAAAGAAAAGTTTGAACTTAAGAATGTTCTATCTCAGTTCATTTAGGCTACTCAGGCCAGCTTTAAAAATCAAGAAGCGTCCATCCGAAATCTGGAAAACCAGGTTGGACAGCTATCAAAGCAGTTAGCTGAGAGATAATCAGGCAATTTTCCTGGAGATACTGAGGTAAATCCAAGGGAACATTGGAAAGCAATAACCACTAGGAGTGGAAAAACTTTGGTTCTTCTTACTCCAAGTCATGAAACTAGTTTAGAAAATGAAACAAACAAAGAAAAAGAGCAGGAAAGTAAGGAAGTAAATAAATTTGAGAATCAAGTGGAAACAGAAAAAGAGAAAGAAAACCAAGTTCATCAAAGGAAAAAGAAAAAAATGATTTGATTTTGGAGGAAGCTGTCAAGCTAACTCCTGAGAAATTGAAGAATGCTTCATTCCTACATAGATTTAAGAAATAGATAAAGAAGTAAAAATTTGCTAAGTTCTGTTGGTGTATGCACTACGAGCTATTAATGTATCAATTTTAACTTATTAATAAAATTAGTATTTTCAGTTTTAGACAAATGCTATTTATCCTGGAATAATAGGTCATATGAGAATTATTCCTAAAACGTCCCTAATCAAGTATTTACATGGGGACATATAAATACATTAAGATTAGTGTGTAAATATACTGATGATTTGATCTCACAAATCATGGATATATGATATCAAGTCTTTACACGGGTACACATTAAGGGTAATGTTGTACTGGACAGACCCACCATGAGAACGTTGCATGGATCGTTACATGAGTGTCATAAACGGTTCTCAATGTGATAATGGTATGTAGTCCTTCGACCTGAAGTCACTACGATTACTACATAAGGAGTTTATTGTTTTAATACAATCAAACGTTATCTATAATAAGATGACCATAAAGATTGTGATTAGGAAATAGATAAATTATGTAGAGGGATGTGAGTGATGTAGATGGAATTTGTCTCTCCTATGTGACAGGAGTGATATCTATGGGCCACTAGATGGAGTGAGACTAATGAAATGAATGGCCATGCTAGGACGAATAAATATTAGATATTTATTCTATAAAGTCTACTCTGGTATCAAGTAAAATGAATTGGGTCATACAAGATGACGACGACCATGCCTTGGGCCCAATTAGATATCGTGACAAAAGGAATAGATATATAAAATAATTATCACTTATAGGTCATGTCGATGATAAATAATATTCGGACATAATGATGTATTGCTAGATACCGCTCTTATTTTATATTAATAATAAAATAGTTTTTTATTAATATAACCGAATATTTTACCTATAGGGTCACAAACATAGAGTAAGCCCACCAGAGGATAGTTTTATTTTAGTTGGACTGAAAATAAAATTATTTGGGCCTAACTCATTTAGAATGAGTAAGGAGCCTAATGTTTAATGAGAGCTCAGGTCAAGACCTAAGCCTATATATAGAGCATGAGATGCTCATAGGTTGCGGCTTAAAAATTAGACCAAAACAAAATTCCGTACTAGCATTCGGAGCTCTGTTTTTTCTGTTGGGAGTACTCGTATGGACTCCTAAGGGCGAAGCTACAATTGCTTCGATAGAGGATCTTGTTCTGCGTCTACAAGAGGTAAACCCTAATTAAAAATTTTAATTTAGCATAATGCTTTGAGACATACGCGTTTGCAATTCTTTTGGGAATCCTTTGTATTTCCGCTACCTGACCCTAATAGGATTCCCTAACAAGTTCTTAGATGTGTTCAAGAAGCTTTATATAAATATTCCCTTTGCTGAGGCATTGCAAGAGATGCCTTTATATGCTAAAATTTTTAAAGAACTTCTGTCTAAGAAGAGAAAGCTTAAGGGAGATGAAATAATTACCCTTACTCAAGAGTGTAGTGCAATTATTCAGAAGAAACTCCCTCAAAAGCTAGAAGATCCTGGATCTTTTACAATACCTTGTGCAATAGGGGATGTTCATGTTGAAAGTGCTTTATGTGATCTAGGAGCTAGTATAAACCTTATGCCTTTGTCCTTAATGAGGAAATTAGGAATTAATGACCTGCAACCAACTCACATATCCTTGCAGTTGGCTGATAGGTCTATCAAATATCCTCATGGGATACTGGAAGATCTGTTAGTGAAGGTAGATAAGTTTATCTTTCCAGCAGATTTTATAGTTTTGGATATGAAAGCTAATAGAAAGATTCCCTTAATCTTAGGGAGACCCTTCCTAGCTACTGGGAGAGCTTTAATTGATGTAGAAAAAGAAGAACTCAGGCTGAGAGTTCAGGAGGAGCAAGTAACTTTTAATGTCTTTAATGCTATGAAACATCCAGCTAAAAAGATGGATTATTTTATGCTTGAAGAAATTAAAAGCTACAAGACTTCTATGTTGTTAAAAACTGAAGAAGACGCTTTACAAGCCTTTTTAGAGGATGATTTTGACTCCGAGGCTGAGGAGTTGGATGACTCACAAACTGAGCTACTGAACCTACTAAAAGCATGTGAAGTAGGGGAAGTGGAAGTTAAAATTAAATAAAACTTAAATATTACTGAACTTGAGAAGAGTAAGAAAGTGTTTAAAGAAAAACATAATTTAAAACCCTTTCCTTCTCATTTGAAATATGTTTTCCTGGGAAATAATGAATCACATCCTGTAATCATTAATGCTGAATTAAAGGATGAGGATGTGGAAAAACTGATAGAGGTTTTGAGAAAACATGAATCTGTTGTTGGTTGGAACATCTCTGATTTAAAGGGGATTAGTCCATCATTTTGTATGCACAAAATTTTGATGGAGGATGATTATTCCCCATTTGTTCAGCCACAAAGAAGGTTAAACCCCATAATGAAAGAGGTTGTAAGGAAAGAAGTGGTTAAACTACTTGATGCAGGGATTATCTATCCTATCTTGGATAGTGCTTAGATCATTCCGGTCCAAGTGGTGCTTAAGAAAGGAGGGACACTGTTAAAAATGAAAAAGGTGAAGTCATTGCCACTAGACCAACTACAGGTTGGAGGATGTGCATAGATTATAGAAGGTTAAATGACTCCACCAGAAAAGACCACTTTCTTTTGCTATTTGTAGACCAAATGCTTGAGAGGCTGTCAGGTCATGAGTATTATTGCTTCTTTGATGGATATTCTAGATACAACCAAATTGTGGTTGATCCAAAAGATCAAGAGAAGACAGCCTTCACCTATCCATATGGAATCTTTGCATATAGGCGCATGCCATTTGGTTTGTGCAATGCACCAACAACCTTTCAAAGGTGTATACTAGAAATTTTTGGGGACATGGTAGAGAAGTTCATTGAGGTGTTCATGGATGACTTCTCTGTGTTTAGAAACAGCTTTGATGTATGCCTCAGTAACCTATTTAAGGTGCTGGTGAGAAGTCAAGAGACTAATCTTGTCCTCAATTGGGAAAAATGTCATTTTATGGTTAGAGGAGGGATAGTCCTTGGCCACAGAGTCTCTGCAGAGGGCATTCAAGTAGATAAAGCCAAGATTGATACCATTGAAAAGCTTCGTCCTCCAATCAATGTGAAAGGAGTGAGGAGTTTCTTAGGATGTGTTGGCTTCTATAGGAGATTTATAAAGGATTTTTCAAAAATAGCAAAGCCTCTGACTGATTTACTGGTGAAAGATCATGCTTTTGTTTTTGATGAAAACTGTGTCAAGGCTTTTGAAAATCTGAAACAGAGACTAACTACAGGTCCAATCCTTGCAGCACCTAATTGGTCTTTACCATTTGAACTCATGTGTGATGCAAGCCATTTTGCTATAGGAGCTGTACTAGGACAGAAAAAAGAAAAATTAACACATGTTATTTATTATGCTAGTAAGGTGCTGAATGAGAATCAAATAAACTACACTACTACTGAAAAAGAAATGCTTGTAGTGGTGCATGCATTTGATAAATTCAGAGCTTACTTGATTGGTGCTAAGGTCATTATCTATACAGACTATTCAACAATCAATTACTTGCTAGCTAAAAAATAATCAAAGCCAAGATTAATCAGATGGGTTCTATTACTCCAAGAGTTTGATTTGGAAATAAGAGATAAAAACGGAGTAGAGAACTCAGTTATTGATCAACTCTCTTGTCTAGAAGGTGAATCAGACTCTATCTTAATAAAAGAGGAATTCCCATATAAGAGGCTGATGGAAATTACCACAGGGCCATGGTATGCTAATATGGCCAACTTTAAAAGTGCCTCTATGGTACCAGAAGGGTGGACATCCCAAATGAAGAAAAAGTTCTTTCATGACAGTAAAACTTTTCTATGGGATGATCTATTTCTGTATAAGATAGGAGTAGATAGAATTATCAGGAGATGCATACTGAATTAGAGCAAGAAAGAATCTTGTGGCACTGTCATGATTCCTATTATGGAGGACATCATGGTGCCTCTAGAACAGCAACAAAAGTGTTACAGTGTGGCTTTTGTTGGCCAACAATTTTTCAGGATGCTAGAGTATATATGCAAAGGTGTGATAAGTGCCAAAGAAGTGGAGGCCTCTCTGCTAAAGCTGGTATGCCTTTGACAAATATTTTAGTTATTGAGCTATTTGATGTCTAGGGTATTGACTTTATGGGACCATTCCCAAAGTCATTCTCCAATGAGTATATCCTTGTTGCTATGGATTATGTCTCCAAGTGGGTGGAGGCAATCCCTACCAAAACTAATGATGCACATGTGGTGCTTAGGTTTATAAAGAAGAACATTTTCTCTAGATTTGGAGTCCCTAGAGTCCTCATTAGTGATGGAAGGTCACATTTCTACAATAGAATAATGGAAAAAGCCCTGAAACATTATGAGGTACTCCATAAAGTATCCACTCCCTACCATCCATAAACTTGTGGACAAGTTGAGCTTTCTAACAGAGAAATCAAGAGGATACTAGAGAAAGTAGTAGGGAAATCTAGGAAGGATTGGTCTGTGAGATTAGATGATGCATTGTGGGCCTATAGGATAGCATTTAAGACTCCAATTGGCATGTCACCTTATCAGTTGATATATGGTAATGCTTGCCATCTTCCTGTGGAGTTAGAGCATAAGGCATGGTGGGCCACAAAGCTGTTAAACATGGATTTGACCAATCTCAAGAGGAAAGAGTCCTAAAACTCCATGAACATGAGGAATTCAGACTCAATGCTTATCAAAGTGCCTCAATCTATAAAGAGAAAACTAAGAGGTGGCATGATAAGTGGATAAATAGGAAGGAGTTTCACAAGGATGACAAGGTCTTGTTATTCAATTCTAGGCTGAGACTCTTTCTAGGAAAACTCAGATCAAAATGGTCTGGACCCTTCATTGTGAATGAGGTTTTTCCTCATGGTGCAATTAAGGTAAAAGAACCAGCAACTGGAAGAACTTTTAAAGTGAAGGGCCAAAGACTCAAGATCTACTATAGAGAAGAGTTTGATAGGCAGAAATCCTCCATGTTTTTACAGGCATCATCTTAGGTGACAAAGCTCAAGCTAGTGACCTTAAAGAAGCGCTTGAGGGAGACAACCCTATATTTTAATTGTTGTAGTTTGTGTTTGGTGTTTTTAAACAATAAATGAAAACTAAAAAAGTTTGAATAAGGTGTGAATAAACTTAAAAAAATTTGAATATGGTTTGAGTGTATATACCTTGAGATCTAGTGTACATGTGCGCATTAGTAAAATAATAAAATTATGGACCAGGAGTTGAGCATACATACGCTTAAATCCTAGCGTACCTACATGTAGGTCCAGTAGCTAGGATGAGGGTGCGCATACATACTCCAAACTGGCTGTAGCTACGCGTAAATAAATTAGGATCAGGACCTCTTACACGCTTAAGCGAGGAGTAAGCGCGCTTAAGCGTGATCTCGTACTCGTACCCCAGTTGTGCCAGCCTGTTACCACCTGCATCGATCAAAACATAAGCGTATAAATGTTGGGTTCAGCAGTATAAAAACCCCCTCTTAGCGTACAAACCCTAACTCATATCTCTTTACGTCAGAAACTTGGGTTTTGAAGAGGAAAAAGGCACAATCATTGGAATTCATTAAAAGGTAACATCTTTTCATTCCTTGATTCCAGTTAATAGTTAGAATTATTACATTCCACTATTTAAATTTTGAATTTAATGTATCCATCATGTCCATTCATCTCACATTTTCATTTTGTTGTGGTTGTGTTGTTTTTGCATTTGCACCCATTTAGGCTCTATAAAATACCATCCTTAACATTCACAATGTCTACAAGATCACAAAGACTCATTAGAAAAACAAAAAGAGTTGTTGAAATGGAAAGTGTGAAGAAAACCCTAAAAGAGAAAGGAAATGGGGTGGCTACTTCAAGCACCCCTATTTCTCCACCACCCAAAAAGAGTAAAAGTCTTAAGGAGGAAAAGAAGTCCAAGGGAAATGAGGATTTTGACTAGAATAGGTTTAGATATCTTAAAGCTGCCCAAGAATATGAGACAAAATTCAAAAATAGAGGAGTAATAAGGGAAAGGGCTCTGGTCCTTGATAAAGATAATTGCTCTGATATTGATGTAAATGTTGCTATGTTTGCAAGGGGATGGCAATATTTTAATAAGAACTTAGGCAATGGTTATCAAGAACTCACTAGGGAGTTCTATGCCAATTTAAAGGGTAATTCTATTGAGGATAAGGTACCTTTTTCTTCCTATTTGAGAGGAGTTACTATTCCTCTCTCTGGTCACATATTGAATAAGAGTCTAAAAGTACCTATCTTAGATGGTGAAGGATGTTAATACACTTGGATAGTGGATATCTTCCATAGGGCTAAAAATGAGAATCTTAGAAAGGAAATACTAGAGGAATGTTGTGAACAAGAGGCTGCATACATAACAAAAGTGAGTGGTGCACCAAAATATGTCAAGAAAAGTTGTTTGAATCATCTCCCCCTCAGGTGGTGCCATTGTTAACCCGGCGATAGCATCTCAACAGTTCTTTTCCACCACCGGGTTTGTTAATTGGCAAGCGCATCAATCGTTTGTAGTTTTCAAAATTTAGATATCGTTCCACTGGGATTGAAAGTCTAATAATAACAGTAATTTTCTATTTACTATGGTAAATGGGAAGGAAGTTATAAACAAAAGAATAATTTATATACAATTTATACAATATTCACAGGATAGCATGATTGAGTGGTTCATAAGATAAAAGAAAATAAAATCTATCTAAAAAAACGAGTTGCAATCTAGAATAGGTAAGATACTTGAGATAAACACAGATAAACAAATTATGTTGGAAATTGGATCCCTAATCTAGAATAACAATGAGGAACTCAAGACATGCATATTTAATCATCAAGTTTCATGTCATTGCAGCTTAAAATCATTATAACCGATCCCTCGTGATATAAATTCTAAGAATTCACCGTAAAGTCCGATCCCTCGTTAGCTTTCTCAGTAAAAACTTGCATTAAGACCTGGCCTTATGGCAACAATGGTTAACAACCCCTATAGAATTGAGATACCAAGGGTATTCCAACTTTTTACTTTCGTCAAAAAAAGTTTCAATACGGCATGAACAATCATTCTCCCGTTTGACATTCATACTAATAAAACAAGTTTCAATACACATGAAAATCATTCTCCCGTTTGACGTTCATATTAATAAAAGGTTAAAATACTAACATGGACTTGAATCATAAATATGCAGAGGTCGAATTCACAACATTATACTCAATAGATTAGTTCACCAATTCCAACATAAACAAATTAGTTACACATGGTGAAAGTAGAAACAACACTTACAGATTTTGACATTACGAAGACGATGGGAACTTCACGATACAATGATCACAATACACCGAAACACACTTAAGTATCTAGAAAACTATTCTAGAACTACAACTCACAAAAGAAGTACTCAAAGTCGAGCACAAGAGAGAAAAGAAATGCTATGGAATGGGATGGGATGAGATGATTTGAATGGTGTTGGATGGCCCTATTTATAGGGCTGAGCAAGGGTGCTGACGCTACGCGTCCCTGTGACGCTACGCGTCACACCCCTGACTCAGCCTCCATTAAACACTTGATAATGGCCACTTCAAATTATTAAATTTGATCATGCTTGGCCATATGGACATGTCTCCACCGATTTTTGGCCTTTCATGGTGAGTGGGATGGCCCTTGTGGCTGAGTGGAGTGCCCATTATTGGGTCCAAGTGGAGTGGTTGGTCAAAGTGGAGGTGGAGACCACGCAGCACTGACGCTACGCGTGGCTGTGATGCGTAGCGTCAGCATCAAAAATAGCTGTTGATGCTACGCGTGGGGTGAGGCTACGCGTCAGCTCCTCCGGTGTAATTTTCTCTTGATTTCTTAACTTTTTCACTGCAAAACTAGAGAAAAATGATCAAGGGTAGATTATTTCCAACAACATCCATTTATTGAATTTAAATCCTAATTTTCTAACAAATTAAACTAATTTTTATAATTTTTATGAAATTTTTATTCAAGATTTTATTGAAAATTTGAGGACTAACAAATACCCCCAACTTGAGACATTGCTTGTCCTCGAGCAAGAGAAAAATAAGAAAAAAAATAAAATAAAATAAAAATAAAAATTTGGAATCAAATTTTTAAGTTAGTCCGAAAATTTACCACAAAAAATAATTACACAATTTAACTAATTTGTAATAATGAAAAATTGATATCAAATATAACAAAGGTCTAATGATAAAATTGTTTACAATATTCTATTAACAATCAAGCAGAA
This sequence comes from Clitoria ternatea, assembly GCA_037962975.1. Lineage (NCBI taxonomy): Eukaryota > Viridiplantae > Streptophyta > Magnoliopsida > Fabales > Fabaceae > Clitoria > Clitoria ternatea. The sequence goes on from CM075671.1 coordinate 57,741,369, forward strand.
TTTCAGGCTTACCTCACAAGTGTTTATCTCTATGTAATTGGTAACCTATTTCACTCAATCAATCATAAAATCAAACGAATTTAACTTTGTTTGTCATCTAATCAATGGTTATTTATACCGAGTTAATTCGAAAATCACAAGGTCTTTTCACGGGTTGTAATGAGGCTTGGTTTTCAAGAAGTAATGGTTTTTCTTGGAATTCAAAAACCTGAAATCATAAAAGAGCATTTTATAATTCTTAGGCTTTTTCTTGACCCAAACTTCTCATTTTCTTTTATTGATGAAAAATAAATACCCCCAACTTGATTTTTTCACTATTTTTGATTTTTTTTCTTTTTCATACTTTCCTTTTGAAAAGAATCAAGTTGCTTATTTTCACTCCCCAGTTTTGTGAGAACACTCAAAATATTTTTTATTTATTTTAACTGCTCTTTTAATCAATCAAGTATAGGGAATGGTTAAAACAAATTTAGGTTTTAAGGGTACCAAAGAATTTTATTTTAGGCTCAAATTGGCTTTGCAAAGGATAAAAGACTTTTTACCAAGGTAAGCTGTTTGGCCCAAGGTTTCCTTTCACCAATAAATGTGCCTTGATCATTTTCTCGAATTCTCTGTACAACAACACAAATCAGAGATTAAAGCAAAATCAATTCGAATTGAAAATATGTCGATTAAACCCTCAAGTGTAAAAAAAAATATCTCTCTGCTCACCGGGTTATTGAAATTTGCTTGATGGTTAATAAACTTATTGTAATTAAATTTATCAAAATTCCTAAGTTATATAAAAAAAATCGATAATTGATTTTACAAATTTAAGTTTTATTGTGTAAAAACTCTAAGTGTATAAATTAACTAACAAAAATTTGATTGAAAGATAAAAATTTTATTTTTGGATTATTTTTTCAAAAAATAAGCAAAAACGAATAACTACGTAAAAACACACCACACAATAATGAAATACCATAATATAAAGTGTAAATGTAAATGTAAATATAAACTAGAATCAACTATACTCAAAGTAAATGCAAAAGAATAAGAAGATGACATCATCAATCTTCCATCTGATCATCATCCTGCTCCTCCTCCTCATCATCACCATCGCCATCAGAGTCAACCTGTGTGCCAGAAGATCCACCAGTCTCAGGGTAGGTAGGCAAATCTCCGGGCCAAGCTATATGTGCTGCAAACTCGGCCGGGGTAACATAAGGTGCTCCCTCTCCCTGTAACCTGTACTGGTAAAATTCATCGTGAAGATGAATATAAGCTCTATGAGTGGCAGCCATCATCTGCATCATATGCTGATGCTCAAGTGATATCCGGGCAAAGCCCTGTGTGACAGCATCAGTAGATGGAGGCTGCACTGGTGGTCTCCTCCTCCTAGGTCGGGGCTGAGCCTCCTGCTCTAGTGGTGGAAGCTCGCACTGCTGTACAAAATAATCTCTGTTCACTAGAACTTTAGGGACTCTCCCTGAAGAACTAGTGAACTCTGGTGAAGGTACAATGACTCCCTGCCTCCTCAGTAAGGCAGATATGATGAGAGGAAAGGGAATGGGGCGATTCACTTTATACCCAAGGGCATAAAAGTGAATCTGCTCGGATATAAGCTCAGCAATATCAATGGTGTGGCCCTGGAGGATAGAATAGAGAAGGCAACAACGATCAACTGGAAGGGAAGAAAGGTGGGTGACAGGAGTGATATTATGAAGCATGAGGTGGGACCACGCCTGAGCTATGGGGGTCAGCTGGGTCTTTAGGAGGTTAGATGGACTCCTTCCAACCCTACTCAGGTTGAAAAAGATTCCATCCTTGCTCAAGAAATGAGCAACCTCCTCGAGGGAGTATCCTAACTCTCCCTCAGCAGCAATCTTGTTTCTGTTTTCTTTCTAGAAACAAGTGTCATCCTTGGGAGTAGGCTCCCAAGGGTTACCCAATAGGGTGCTGATGGTGTCCCGGTCATATGAGATATGCCGACTCCTCACCCAACTCGTCCGCTGCTGCCCAATGTTCGGTGCGTCCTGGCGAGTCCTGAAGGCATTTGCATAAAACTCCATCACTAAGATGGGGTCCCCCTCAGTAGGTAGAGAGAATAGAGGTCCCCATCTCCTCTGTTGCACTCTATCCTGAAGCTCAGGATAGTCTCCTGCACTCAAATCAAGGACCCTCTCCCAGATAAGTCTCTGACCCTTGATTTGATGAAACCGTGCTCATTTCGCATCAGTGCGAAATTTGGTGGGATCCCTCGGTCCTAACACCTCCTGTCCCTGAAGATCAGGATCCTCAGAGGTGGTGTCGGTATCCGTGGTCTTCCTCTGTCTTTTAGAGGGACCAACAGTGGGAATGGATTTCCTAGGTGCCATCTGTAAAAAGTAAAAATTTAAAATTAAACACACATTAAACAATAAATCACACATTAACAATCAATCCATAACATTTAAATCAAAAATATTTTTTGTTTTTCTAAAATTGAAATTCAAATACACCATAACATATTTTTGTTTTTTATGAATTATAAAGAAAGTAACACACATATTTTCAAATAATACAATTTATTCAAAATTTCATACAAATTTATTCTTATGCAAGAAAGTATAACAAATACTAAAAACACACAGCAAAAATTAACAAAAATTAAAAACAGAGGCTGACGCTACGCGTGGCGTGACGCTACGCATCAGCCTGTTCTGCCCACGCTACACGTCTGTGGGACGCTACGCGTGGGCTCACAGTTCATCCTCACGCTACGCGTCAGTGGGACGCTACGCGTGAGCTGCGCAGAACAGAGAAAAAAAACAGGGGTTGCACAGCAGCAACCCCTTTCCAAACCACATTATATCCATTCAATTCCTAATTCCTAACAGCAATCAATCCCAATGGTCTTCTAATCCTAATCCTAACCACATTTATTTCTAAAAATCGAAAATTAAAAACAAAACTAAAGAGAACGGATTAGAACACTTACTTGTGGTTCCTTGAGCAATAGGATTAAGAGAGCTTGGAAGAGAGAAAGAGGTTTCAAAATTTAGGGTTTTGAAAACTAAAGTGAGGCAGAGAGGAGATCTTAGGCTTTAAACCCTAAGATGGGCCTCTCTGGTTCAGTTTTAAAAACTGAACGTGGGCTTTGACGCTACGCGTGGATGGGAAGCTACGCGTCAGACCCAAAATTCAGAGTCCAAGCTACGCGTCAAAGTGGCGCTACGCGTGGGTTTCTGTTTTTGATTTTTCCAAAGATTTTTGATTTTCAAAACCTTTTCTTTTCAGTTTAAAACCCCTTTTCTTTTAAACAAGTTTAAAATTTTTGTTTTGTGGTTTTTTTTTATGAAAAATCAAAAAAAAAAAGAATGGGTTTCCTCCCATTGAGCGCTAGGTTTAATGTCTCCAGCCAGACATTACCTTTGATTAATCAGGTGGTCTCCCAATATTCGTTGAGGAATCACCTGTCTTTTTCTTCCTTCTTTTTCTTTTCCGATGCTTAATTACCTATTTTTCATCTTTCAAAGCATCGGTTAATTTAAAACAATTTAATTGATTGGGAAGAGATATACCTGGTTCGGTTGAGGGATAAACTTTTTCCTCATTACTTATCCTGAGGTGTTCATGAGCACTGAAGCTTACCTCTTCTTCATAAACTTTGACTGCAACTGTACTTAGATCAACATCTACTCTGATCCTTGCAGTCTTCAGGAAAGGTCTTCCTAGGATCAGGGGGATCTCAGTATCCTCCTTCATATCCAGTACCATAAAGTCAACCTTGAAGTGGTACTTGTCAACCTTTACCAACACATCTTCCACAATCCCAAAAGGCTTTTTGACGGAGCGATCTGCAAACTGTAATTCTGTCTTTGCTTCTTTTAGCTCATATTCACCAATGCGCTTTATTAAATCTAAGGGCATCAAGTTAATGTTAGCCCCTAAATCTAATAACACATTCCTGATGTTGATATTTCTGATTGTCACAGGAATGGTGAAACTCCCCGGATCTTTACATTTTTTCGGGGTTATACAGTTTGTTTCTTGCTCTGTATCTATTTGCATATTTTTTTCTTTTTTTTTTCATTTTTTTCTATTTTTTCACTTTCTTTCTCTTCTTCTTCTTTCTTTTTCTCACTATTTTCTTTACAATCAATTTTTACAACATCAAAAGAAACAGCATTACATTGTTCCCTTGGGTTTTGAGTGTTTGCAGAAAACCCAGAACTCTTTAATTCGGCTATCTCTTTTGCAAGCTGACCCATTTGTATGTCTGATACTTTTCGGGCAGCTTCATTTGTCTCCACAAACTGCAATAACTGTTGAATAGATTCCTCTATTCTTGTCAATCTTGCATTGTCAGTTTGTTGTTGCTTGAATTGATTGTTAGGAGGTCTGTTGGAAGGTCCAGTGTCCTGTCTCCAGCCAATATTCTGATTTTGCCAACCCTGCAGGTAATTGTTAGGAAAAGAATTTCCATGATTAAAAGGAAAATTACCTAAGGGTGCTCTTTGATGGTTCATGAAATTGGCTTGCTCTTGCTCATTTCCACAGTAACCACATGGTTGTTCTCCCATGCAGTGCATACATGTTTTAAGTTGAGCAGGGGGTGGTGATGCTACTTGAGCAATTTGGAGTTTTTCCAATTGCTTGCTCATAACTTTAATTTGTTGGGTCAGTAATTTTTGCTGAGCCAACACTGCATCATTTACTCCCAATTCGAGCATTCCTGGCTTCCTTTGTATATTACCTCTTTCATGCTTTGCTTGGTGGTCACTGATAGCCATTGATTCCAATATTTCTATGGCTTCCTCCACAGTCTTGTTCATTAAAGAACCACCTGCACAAGCATCTAACATCATCTTGAACTGAGGCAATAGACCATGGTAAACGATTCTTACCTTTTCGGCATCATTCAGGTTGTGGTTTGGACACTTTCTCAAAAGTGCCTTGAATCGTTCCCATGTCTCTCCTAGTGATTCATCATTATTTTGAGAAAAAGAATGTATGGCTGTCATTGCTTCAAAATATTTTGAAGGAGAATAAAATCTTTCCAAAAATTTTCTTTCAACATCGGACCAGTTTGCAAAACTACCCGGTGGACAAGATTTAAACCATTCTTTTGCTTTACCAATCAATGAAAAAGGAAAAAGTCTCATGTAAACAGACTCTTCTTGATTGGGTTCAAAACCAATTGTGCTGCATAACTCATAAAAAATAGTTAAATGTTCATATGGTTCTTCATGATTTAAACCAGCAAATTGGTTGTTTTGAATAATGTTTAAAGTGGCAGGTTTAATTTCCACTGGTAAAACTGGTCCTTGAAACATTCCCGAAACTCGGGGTGGACCATTAATAGCAGCAAACTGTCCCAATGTTCTCCTTTCAGCAGCCATATTTGAATTTTCAAAAATTTTCGAAGTAGAAGAAGAATTAGTTTGTGTTTTAGATTTCAAAGACTTGATTTTCTTTATAAACTTTTCTATCTCAGGATCAAAATAAATTTTACCTGCGGTAGATCGAGTTTGCATACACAAACTAGACAAAGAAAGTTAGTGTAATAATGATAAGAAATAAATAATAATAAAAAATTAACTAAGGTAAAAAAAAATATATTTACCATGGTAATTAAAATTTTACTGTTTTACTGAAACAATTCAATCCCCGGCGACGGCGCCAGATAACTTGTTAACCCGGCGATAGCATCTCAACAGTTCTTTTCCACCACCGGGTTTGTTAATTGGCAAGCGCACCAATCGTTTGTAGTTTTCAAAATTTAGATATCGTTCCACTGGGATTGAAAGTCCAATAATAACAGTAATTTTCTATTTACTATGGTAAATGGGAAGGAAGTTATAAACAAAAGAATAATTTATATACAATTTATACAATATTCACAGGATAGCATGATTGAGTGGTTCATAAGATAAAAGAAAATAAAATCTATCTAAAAAAAACGAGTTGCAATCTAGAATAGGTAAGATACTTGAGATAAACACAGATAAACAAATTATGTTGGAAATTGGATCCCTAATCTAGAATAACAATGAGGAACTCAAGACATGCATATTTAATCATCAAGTTTCATGTCATTGCAGCTTAAAATCATTATAACCGATCCCTCGTGATATAAATTCTAAGAATTCACCGTAAAGTCCGATCCCTCGTGAGCTTTCTCAGTAAAAACTTGCATTAAGACCTGGCCTTATGGCAACAATGGTTAACAACCCCTATAGAATTGAGATACCAAGGGTATTCCAACTTTTTACTTTTGTCAAAACAAGTTTCAATACGGCATGAACAATCATTCTCCCGTTTGACATTCATACTAATAAAACAAGTTTCAATACACATGAAAATCATTCTCCCGTTTGACGTTCATATTAATAAAAGGTTAAAATACTAACATGGACTTGAATCATAAATATGCAGAGGTCGAATTCACAACATTATACTCAATAGATTAGTTCACCAATTCCAACATAAACAAATTAGTTACACATGGTGAAAGTAGAAACAACACTTACAGATTTTGACATTACGAAGACGATGGGAACTTCACGATACAATGATCACAATACACCGAAACACACTTAAGTATCTAGAAAACTATTCTAGAACTACAACTCACAAAAGAAGTACTCAAAGTCGAGCACAAGAGAGAAAAGAAATGCTATGGAATGGGATGGGATGAGATGATTTGAATGGTGTTGGATGGCCCTATTTATAGGGCTGAGCAAGGGTGCTGACGCTACGCGTCCCTGTGACGCTACGCGTCACACCCCTGACTCAGCCTCCATTAAACACTTGATAATGGCCACTTCAAATTATTAAATTTGATCATGCTTGGCCATATGGACATGTCTCCACCGATTTTTGGCCTTTCATGGTGAGTGGGATGGCCCTTGTGGCTGAGTGGAGTGCCCATTATTGGGTCCAAGTGGAGTGGTTGGTCAAAGTGGAGGTGGAGACCACGCAGCACTGACGCTACGCGTGGCTGTGATGCGTAGCGTCAGCATCAAAAATAGCTGTTGATGCTACGCGTGGGGTGAGGCTACGCGTCAGCTCCTCCGGTGTAATTTTCTCTTGATTTCTTAACTTTTTCACTGCAAAACTAGAGAAAATTGATCAAGGGCAGATTATTTCCAACAACATCCATTTATTGAATTTAAATCCTAATTTTCTAACAAATTAAACTAATTTTTATAATTTTTATGAAATTTTTATTCAAGCTTTTATTGAAAATTTGAGGACTAACAGCCATTACGTCCTTTCATCCCTGCAACCTTTGGCTCATGCTACTGAGGTTTTCATTAAGAGGTTGGTGTTGATTTACTGTTTAATGAAAGGCCTATATGTTAATTTGGGTGAGTTAATACTGGAGGAGATGGTGAAAGCCAACGAAAAAAATCTCCAACTGCCATATTGCTCCGTTGTCACTTTGCTGGCCAAAAAGAATCAGGTTAGGTTAAACTATGAAGAACCGACAAAGGTGAAGCCTGAGAGAATTATGGATAAGTACTGGGTAATAGACCATATTGACCACTTTGTGCCTCAAGAGCCAAAGCATCATAGACAACCCAAACCATCATCTTCTACACCACCACCTTCAACAGGTTCAGGTAATTCGTTTGATCTCTCTATGGTAATGCAAGAAATCCAAGCCATGAAGAAGATGCAGCTAGGGACCTATGATCTGGTCCTGAACCATGATCTTATGCTAAGGAAGATTACCACTGCACTTAACGTGGACCACACTAAAGAAATGGGAGTTCCAATTAACAAAGGCTTATGGTTGGCATCCATTGGGTTCACCATTCCCCCTGATGACACACCTTTGGCAACTGAATTTCCACCCCACCCTGAGCAACAAAATGATGAACCTATGGAAGAGGCTGTTGATGATGAAGATAAAGAAGAGAAGGACTGATAGTTTAATTTGCTTTTGCTTATGAATTACTTTTGTGTTATAATAACTTTATTATAATATCCTTTCTTGAACAATGTATTTCCTTCTCCGTTGTAATGAAATGTTATTTCTATGTTAAGTTGTTTGTTGTTATTTCTTTTTTGATTTGTATTTTTCAATTATTGCAACCATCACTCACCAAATCCTTGCCATTTAGGTAAGAAGGAAAGTAATCTATTCCCTCATCCTATTAATTTATGAAAGGTATTAACTGTGTTTAATTTAGAACTCATTTTAATTATTTAAAGTTTGCTGATTCTCAGGCATCCATTAGATAAATTAATTGATTTGCATTGCTTGATTCATGATCCCTGTCCACAACTGCTTTCATCCTTAAGTATTTGTTTATTCACCATGCTAGTTAGGAATCTGAATTTGTAATCTCGTATTAAGTTTGGGGACATGATTGGCTGATTACCTGTAATTTATTAGCTTTTGAGCCTTTATTATTTTTATTTCTTTTCCGAGTGTGTCTGCATTCTTGTTTAGTGAGACAGAATTTGCTTCAGTGCTTGCTAAATGATTATATGTTTACAAATTAGAAATGATGAAGGCCTTCTTTGAAAATTAGCCAGGGTCAAATTTAGTCATCCTAATATTATTAATTATCCTTTGACCCAATAATTATGTTTGAGCCTGAGACCCTTTCATTCTTATTATGTACCTAACTTTACAAGCCTATCTATCTGAAAAAAACCAAGTGAATCATCCTTGGATGTACTACTGATGAACTATTGAGTCTTATCTTATTGCTAGGGACTAGCAAGTTCTAAGTTTGGGGATGAAGAGTGTGTCTAACAGCAATTAAAGGACATACTCTGACCTTAATTATAGATGAGGATTTTGAAAAATGAAAGGAAGAACAGCAAAAGCAAAGAGAAAAGTGAAAAATCAGTAAAAGTAATTCCTGTATAGAAAAAAATGGTATTGAAGAAAAAAATGAAAGAAAAGAAAGAAAGAGTCCAAAGGACTGAAAGAGAAGAAGGTGCAAAGCACCACAGGTAGTTGAGTTATCCTTCATCTAAAAAAAATAATAATAAAAGTAAAAGAGTTGGTTAGTAGAGGCATTTAAGTTAAGATTGAGGCAAGGCATCAGTAGGCATATCTTTTAACCCAACACTGACTAGAAAAACAAAAATAGAGCCTGTAGCCTAACCCCATTACAAGCTTAAAAAGCCCTTACTAATCCAATTGTGTTAGCATATGTCATGATGTTTAAAACTGTTGCAAGCCTATGTTGATCTAACAATTATGCAGGTGATGAGTGCATACAATTGAACCTATACACTGAGAGAAGAGTGAAACACTGATCCATGTAAGGAAAGCATTACCAACTTGTTCCCAAGGAAGCGTGAGTAATTATATTTTCAGAAGTTGCAGAAAGAAAGCATGAAGGGCATTCAATAATTATGGTATGAATTAAGTTAAGGGAAGGTTGATTGTCTTGAGTAAGTGTAATTGATTTAATTAATCTGAGTCCTTGCTTGAGGACAAGCAAGCTTTTAAGTTTGGGGATGTGATAAGTCTTGAAAACACTTAATAAATTCATCTTTAATTTAACTTAATCCATTAAATATTGTTGAGTTTGACATTATTATTTAATGAATTGCCATTCTTTCTTGTTTTAATTATTTAATTCAAATGTGTTCAAATTGTGCAAGAAAATGGTTAAAAAGATAAGTACATAAAGAAATATGTTTATTGAGAGATCCATTAACCTAACGTACATACGCTAGAAAGCCAGCGTACATACACTGTCCTCCCAGTGTACATACGCGCAGATCCAGTAAGGTGTAAAGCTTCACGCTCAAGCGAATAAAGGTCACACTTAAGCGTGAAGTCACCCGGCAGTGAAGTCACCCAGCAGTGAAGTCATCCGGCAGTAAATTCACCCGGCATTAAAGTCACCCGGTAGTGAAGTCACCCGGCGGTGAAGTCACCCGGCAGTGAAGTCACCCGACAGTGAAGTCACCCGGCATTCAAGTAAAGTCACCCGGTATTCAAGTTAATGTATCACGCTCAAGTGCATATAGATCACGCTTAAGCGTGAAGCTTGTTCGCCCAGTATTTTATTCTCCTTCAACGTGAATTGCTATAGAGTTACCTTTAATTATTTTATTAGTTGCTGACTATATTTGTATACTAGTAATTTAATTATTGTTTTATAATTGGTCATTCCTTTGTAATCAATTAATTAGTTTCGTTAGTTTAATTGTCAGGAAGTTTCCCTTTGTAATTAATTAGAGTTAGTTTAGTTAGTTTTTGCCTTAGCTATATATAGTTGTAAAGAATGGAGAGAAAGCGGGAAGCAATAGACAACTCTCATATTCTGATTTTTAATCTTCCTCTAAACATTTTCCCTCTCAAAAACTCTCTTTTCCATGGCTTTCCACGTTCTACTTTCTGAAACCACTTCCATGGGTTACTAAACTCCTATGGTTGGGATTGCTAAAGCTTCGAATGGAATCTTGAATCTGCATTGAGGAAATTATCTTTTGAAGCATGAGGAGAACAAGCTGAGAAGTGGATCTGCACTGCTAGATTGACAAATCCAGACCTAATTGAAGAATCTCACCAATGATGAATCATGGTTGAGGCTTAGGTAACTTCTAGCTTCCTAACTAATTCAGGCCTAGTAATTAGGTGAATAGTTAGGGTTCAATCCCCAATTTCGCATTAGATTTCTCTGTCACTGAACACCTAAGGGATTAGGGTTTAATGCTTAGGAATTAGTGTTAATTACCTAAGGAATTAGGGATTAACCATCTGTGAATTGTCCTCTTGAGTCTGAAGCTTGATTGAACCTTAATTGCATGTTTCTTGATGAAATTGTAAGCTGATACAATCCTAACCTATCTTCCATTAATCACACTTCATCTCTTATATTATTTCTGAAAATATAAAAACATAGAAAGTGTAGAAAAGCATAAACAGAATGAATTCTATCTTCTCGTGTTTTGGTTCAGCTTGTACTAGTCCTAGGTTGTGGTAACTACCTCAATCCCTGTGGGACGATCAAATATATTACAAATTTAACGATTGGTTTGCTTGCCAAGAATATAATCCTCCAGGAGATTATGCATTATTTATATATCTAAAGTAAATACAAATATGAAAATCCTAAAAGAATTATTTGTTTGTCCATATTTTAGGTATTTGCACAACCTTTGCAATATTAATGGATGTCATGATTATAACTTCCTTGAGCCTGAGCACATCCAATACATGGGAAATAGTATAGATCAAATTCGGGCATATATTCAACATAGGATATCCACAACTTCCCATGACTTATTTTGGCTCCATATTATGAATCGTTAGTACAACCTTAAAATCCTAAGTTTTATATTTGTTTATGTGTAAACTTGCTCCATTCTTATATAATTTGATAGGAACCATTGACAATTGATCATTATTTGTCCCAAACAAAATGTTGTTGTCTTCTTTTGCTCATTATGGAAACAACCAGGGAAAAACATTAAGTGTGTTATTAACTTGTAAGTGTTCTAGAAAATCTTTTAATATTTAGCTAGTTGATACCATTTTTTAGTCTTGTTGGTTGATTTAATATATTATAGAGCCTTGGATGCTTGTAATGTTATGGGAGGCACACGGCATCTGGCTAGGAAGAAGGTTGATTTGATAATCCTAAGGGTAAGTCACTTTGTGTGTTACCTTGACCTTTATGTTGCCCTTATGCCTAGACATGACTTGATGAGGGTTAAGAATTTGATATAAAGTTTACTTGTTCCTAATATTTCAGGCCAATAAACAACTGTTGGGCAGCAACCACAATGGTTATTATGTCATGAGGCAGATGCTCAATGTCATAATAAGGAACATTGAGGATGATTAGAGACAGGTATTATGTTGGTTTAAAGATCAAATCATATTCTAGTAGTAAAATGCATATTTTGACATTACACACTTGTAAGTTTTTTGCAACAAGGAACCATTCACTTCTGATGAAATTGATATGGTTCGTAAGCGTTGGGCAACATATCTTCTTCAAGTAGCTAGATTATGATTAGGAACACAAGTGCTTAAATTTTGTCTATATTATGTATTAAATTCTGACCCAGACCATGTATAGAGCAAGTTTGGTGTTATATATGATTTATTGTTAATATGATTTTAATTGGTGTTGATATATATGTTGTGTATATGTGTTGCATACTAATGCATGTCTAAGTTCTCATGAAAAAATAAATATCTTCGGGATGAATATTGAAAATTAACTTATCCAAGTTATTGTTAACAAAATTAAAATATCATCATATAAAATTTTGAAGAAAAAATTTAAAAAATCATATATCACATCAGTTTTAAAGAAAACTGATGTGAGAAGTCTCTAATACACATGAGTGTTTTAAAAAATTGATGTGAGATGTCTCATAAATCACATGGGTTTTCTATAAAACTGATGTGAGATGTCTCAAATATCACTGGTTACACATAAAACCGATGTGGAATGTTGAACAGATAACAATTTCACATCTATTTTTTCTCTTAAACCAATGTAGTAAGATGGTTTTCACATCGGTTTTAAAATTGATATGAGATGTACCCATATTTCACAACGGCCAGATCCGCATCGGTTTAAAAATCAATGTGAAATGACTAAAAAAACCAATGTGAAATCCTATTTCCAATGTTTTCAGAACCGGATCGGTCATTGAACCGGTGAAGGCACCGATTCATGAAAACCGTGTTAAAATCGGGGTCCAACTGTGGTTGAACCGGTAGTATTAAAGAATTGACCCAGACCGATCACCTAACCGGTTCACGATTCAACCGGTCGAACCGGCCAAACCGGTTCGATTTTAATAACAATGCCTATTTCTACACTAGTACTCCCTTCATTTCTATTTAATTGTCCAAAGAGAGAAGAAATGTGCAGATTAAGAAATGTAAATGTTAACTTTTATAAAATAATTGATTATTTTCCTATTTTATCCTTATATCTCTTTTATTTATTGTTTTTGAATTTCTCTTCACTTTCAACATCAATAAGGGAACAACAATTAATACTCTTTTCAAATTCTAAGAATGCAATTAAATATAAATAAAATTTTTGTCTTAAGGTGGACTGTTAAATAAAAAAAATAAAATAAATGTAAATTTTAATTAAATTTACTATATTAATAAGTGTTTTCGTTTTTAAAATGTTTTTATTTAATGTGATTTTCAATCCATTTATATTCACAATCGTTAAATATAATAAGGAGAATTTAAAAATCAAATTTACTTTTTTAATAAATTCAAGAAAGTAAATATAAGTTTGATTAATACTTTAATAAATTTTTCCTTATATTAAAAATCGGAAGGGGTATTTGTCTAATTACTATTCAGTATTCTGAATTGTAATAGTGAGTTTAGTTTGAATTGTAAAAAGAATCAACTACTCCTTTAAATGATTTATTTTATCAAATCATAAATATTGAGATTGATCCAACCCGTATGGTCCATTGACAACAGCACTCGTTATTCCCATTTCGATATTAAGCTTATGAACGGAGATTGTTCTAGATGTGATGCACAGTGAATTTTCTAGTTTGAGGCCATGGTTGGGGAAGAACCAGACACTTGGACGTGATGTCACAATGATGTTAAGTTGCACGTGAGTGACGTTGTTCTTTTCAGCAGTTCTAATGGCTTGTATAATTATCAATAAGTTTGTGTTAATAAACAATTTATGTGTTTCTGTGTCATCCAGCTAACCCTAGCTAGTGGCAATATTCATGCCGTGCTGTTCGCTTAAATGCAAAGCTGAATTGGTAGATAAGACCCCTGCCTCGCTGTCTTTTAAACGTAATTTCCTGCCATTCGCCAGAGATATTTACTCTCATTAAGATTTGAGTTTCATGTATTTAATATTTGATTTATTTGTTAAACTTACACTTATTCAATCGGTTTTTTTAATAAATGTGAAAATTATTTTTTAAATATTTTTTACATGATTATTAAAAATAGTTTGAATGTACTAAATATACTAAATAATATTGAATGCACTTAAAATTCCACTAGTCATCGGTCATAGGACAAATTTTGATATGTATAATACATCAAGATCATTAATGCCTGTTTTCTCATATAAAAAAGAAATAAATATCAAGAGAAATGTGTTCGCAGTTATTACCGTATTTCAATTATTGTTATTAAAGAATCAACTATAATTCTTAAATTGTACTATATTGCAATAGGTCTTATAAAAGGAGTAAAAAAAATAAAAAATAAGATCTTATAAAAAGAATAGGAAGGAGTATAATCTACATTTGTATTATCAACTGATACATAATTTCTTATTCTCTTCATTCTTGTTTATATGTTGATTTTTTTATTTAAATATCTATCATTTTAAGATTCCAAGACAAAATTAAATAATTATTTTTCACTTATACATTTATCCTTAAGAAAAACAATGGAGCGGTATTAAGTATAGAAAGACAAATGATATATTGAAAAAAATGGAATAAAAAACATTTTAATTGTATTTCTTAATCAGCGTGAAAAATCTTAGAAAACAAATAAATAACATGGAGTAGTAGATTATTATTCATTCCATTCCTTATCACAAGTCTTCCTTGTAAGGAAAACAATTTTAGTAGAATAATTATTATTTTGATTTTAAAAAGACAAATTATCTATCTAATTTTACCACCATTTAAAAGTCAAATTCTATTATTATATACTCTCTTGCTCCTTTTTACCTGCTACAAATTAAAAAGATGTTATTTTTATCTGTCGCTTTAGAAGTTTAAGAAAATGTTTATTACTCGTTTTCCTATTATACATTTTCTCTTAAAATAAATTACTATATTGAAGATGATGAATAAATGATGGGAGAGAAAAATACAAGGCAAAACTTAGAAATTAGATGGTAAAATTATGTATTCCGAGACCATTTAATGATTTTTTACTATATGTGTATTTTTTAAAATTATGTTAGATAAAAAAGAATGAAAAAATTATTAATTATAACATTACTATTTGAGTGGCATTACTGTATTATTGGAAAAGAAATACTATCTATTTCTATTTAACTATTCAATTAAGGATAAAAATCTTATTTTTATTTAATTGTTTATTTAAATTTTAAAAGAGTATTAATTATTCATTATAATTCTTGTGTGTGTAGGCAGGTTATTTTAATAATGACAAACCAAAAAGGAATCCTAAGACTAAGTGGAACTTGTAACACCCCGACCCGAAAATAAGAATAAATTTTTTTAGATTTAAATTGATTATAAGTAGAAGAAATTCAATATATATATAATGCCACGTAATTACCCCAGATCATTTAATAACCTATCTCATATATGAAGATATAAGAAGGTATCAGAGTGCTCCTCGGACGACCGGACTCGAGGCCAAGGGAAAAGCAGAAGATGTAATTAAATTTAAGAGTTATTAAAATATATACCAAAAAGAGGATGAAAGATGCCTCATCGATTTGTTAAACAATAGAAATATAATTTCATAATAATAATATCATTCATACATTATCAAGGTCATTAATGAAAATTAGCCATACACATACAGTCTAATTTTCCTACATGACCTCCGAAATCAACTATCATCAAATTAATTCCAAAATAAGCATATACACACCATATGCTATACAAAATGAATACGTAAATGTCGGTCAAGGCTTATCCACATTCCTTCCACATTTACCTTCATCAATCCTCGACCTCCAAAAGGGTAGGGTTTTACATCATACCTTCATCAAACTTAAAAATGGCAACAAAGAGGTGAGTAACATAATCCAAATGTACCAAAGGAATACATTATGATGATATTTTTACATAGGTGCATTATATTCATTTTTCAAGAAAACATCACAAGCTTCACACGCATGATACATCATTCCATCTCAATGCAATACATGTCCACTTAAGTATATTCACAAGGCAATATCATATATAATATATCTTTAACATTCTCAATAATCATCACACTTTTAATGTTAGTACCTCAACTTACTTTCCCTCTATTTAACAATCATCCATCGCCACCCCAGGCTATCAACTGGGCATATCTCTGGCTATATGCAAATGCTCTTAAAGCTAATGCATATGCACAAAGGAATTATTTTTAAGTGCGGATCCGGCTGTGGGGCACAACAACATATCAAATGTGGGACAAGCATAGGTGTGCTACTATGCCCCTACTACAGTAGTAAAATGTGTACACATATATCTCAATTCATGCATGCTTACAACATCATACTTTTACTGGTACCAAACCGTTCTCGCCCATCTGTAGCACTAGTCACCCCGTGACTTGCGGATCAACATTATGGTCTTACTTGCCAGAGTGCTACAGGCCTCCCCCGAACACACATCAAGGGAGTCGTGCCCTGTCGGACACCGAGGTAAACTGCTCATCACAGATCCGCCCTCCCACGGGGCCTACCACATAGGGTGCCTCGTCACCGAACTAAGGGCAGCTTCGTGATTCCCTAAATCACTAGGGAACAATAATAGTATACCCGTGCACCGGGTCGCCCTCCCACTGGGCCTGCCTATTGGATCCCCTAATATTCCATATAAGCAGCGAATGATATGCCATGGATGCAAATGCCAATCAATACACTCTCACACTGTGCATCCTAAATACCACTCAATCAATCGTCTATTTACTACTACCACTTAGTGGATTTCAGTATTCTCAATCTTTACTAATTCTCATTGGAACTCACATACATCGGCAGTTAGTGGCAATCATATTTATCAATTCACATATACATAGTTGGGATATTTCACATCATTGATTTGAATTCAAAACATGGTCTCAAACCATCATGACATATTTCATCAACATATTCAACATAATATCAGATCCGGTCTCGATACCAGTACCAAAGTACAAATATCACTTCATCCGTTCGGTGTGCAATATTGACTCAGCAGGTAAAACTTCAGACTGATAAGACCGTATAGGTGATCTCCCTATACCGATATGTCCGTGTTAACACCTCACATATCAGATGGAATCCGTTCTCCATATCAGAGACATAAGGGATAATCGTAAGTGGCTTAGGTAATAACGCTCATCCCCATTACTGGTGTTAGGGACATTTACCCGAAAGATGCATTTTACACCCCTTAAGCCACACTTGTCTCCCACATCAACGTGTAAGGCCGGTGTGAAGGATCTCTAGAACATCAAGACTGGTCTTCTCTCACTGGGATACCGGATAATCATACCGGATACATATAGCACCGGTATAAAACCTTAGTCACCCTTTGACTCTCATGGCTAGTCCACACCGGATCATTGACTCCAGCTAAGACCAGTTTAATATCATATTCATCATCCCAAATACATGCCACATAACATCAATCATTCTAAATGCACTCAAATCATGAAATCATTACATCGTCCACCCAAGCAATCATTAGGCACAATCATATACACATATTTTCACATCATCAATGGATGAAATCATGCATTTAGAATAGTTACCCCCTCCTACCTCAAGAGAAGTAGTAATCAACGCGGTCTGATGATTCCACCTCGTCAATGGGGTTATTTCCTACATCATAATATATCACACAATTATTTTCTATTCAACCACCTCGACTTAATGTTCATATTCATTTACTTGGTGTCTTTCAGCATCTTAACTCTCAAGTCCCATTTATTTCATTCATTCCACCATAACCACCATGGGTTAGGTGCCTACATTTATTATTATGCATTTTTAATGTCAAAACCATTAATGGGTTCCCACGTTGATGGTTCCTAACAACCATCATGAATTATTAAGATTCATTAATGGCCATTCACCATTAATAACATCATTTAACCTCACCAATAACAATTATCTAACACAATAAATGCTTCTCCACTCATATTTTGCATTTCCCCCAAATCATAGGGTTAGGGTTTCTCTAAAACCCAACAACACTCATTAAATCACTTTCCCAACATCAAAACCCAAAAACCCATAGTTCATACTCTTGAGAAATAGCAAGAGTTTACCTTAAGAGAAAAAGGGAGTGGGTTTTCCAAAGGAAAATAGAGCCACACAAAAATGAGGAGAAAGGAGGGTGAGACCTCAAGCTCCAAGCTCTTCCAAGCTCCTTCAAGAACGGAAATGGGAGAGGAGAAGAGAGCTACTACGCTTTCGCTTAGGGTTTTTGAAGAAACGTAGAAGAGGAAATGAAGAAGAAGAATAGAGAAGAAGAAGAAGCAAGGTTTTTGTTAAGATGGACCAAGAAGCTAACGGGAATAAGAAGAGAAAAATGGGCCATTTGGCTTTACTTTTAATCCCTCTTTAAAGATTCATCGTTTTATGACAAACAGGATCTTTGTTCGGGCTCAATACTTTATCCAAAAGTTATTCCAAATACATATTCTGATTCCCAATAATATCCTTAACATCCCTGACCAATATTATCCCAATCGGAGATACTTGGTCTGACACCCATATTTCAACCGGGCTCATTTTCAGCTTATCTGGTTCCAATAAATTATAAACAGTTCCCAAAAATCTTAATTTATTTATTCCCAATATTTTGGAACATTAAATAACCCAAATATAATTATTTAATATTTATCTCCTTAATTAACCCTTTATTTTAAAATTTAGGGTGTTACACAACTAAGGCATGGAATTGCTTAAGGTGCAAGGAAACAAATCTAGGACGCATTGTTTGGCAAGAAGTCCATGTGTGGAGCTTTAGTTTAAGGACTAGCTTGAGCTTCAAGCTTTTATCCATTTTTGGGTTTGGCCTTAAAGTGTTCTATTAAAATTGTTAAGATGGTTAAAGATAAAAAATGAATAAAGGAAAATGGGCTAAGTTTTAAAATATTGTAAAAGGGACCAAAAATGGGCCAAGGACTAAAAAATGAGTGAACTGTGTTGATAAAGAAGTAATCTAGGCCTAAAGGGCTTGCCTGGTTCAAATCATATGGTTCGAACCATTAATGGCTCTGGTTCGAACTAACTTCTGTGTTTTGGGCTTTTGACTTATTTTTGGAGGTTGCTTATTTCTTGTAACCTGGCACATTTTATTTCCATATCAAGCGATTTATTTTCCTATAAATTGAGTGCCCAGACTTCGGGAATAAACACACCACTACTCTTTACTCTCTTTACACAAGTTAGTTTCTTCCTTGCTCATTCTAAAGTCCTTTTCTGTCATAAGATTAAGTTGTAATCTTGGTTTTTCTTTGTACTCTTGGACTAGAGTGTTTTGAGTATAGGGTGAGAGATAGTGATTCTCTATAGATACCTTGAAACCTCTTTGATCCTATTGGGATTGGAAAACAGGTCGTGAGGAAGTCTTACATTAGACAAATAGTACAAGAGTTCTAAATGGATATGCTTGTAACCATTTCAAATTATAGTGAAAAATTCTAGGCCTTTTGGCTGAAAGATTAGAGTAAATCATAGTGGTAATGGTTGAATCAGGATACATAACAGTGTGCTCTTTCTTTTCCTTACTCTGTTTATTTTTTTGTTTTCTTATCTCTTATCATATTTACCTAAGCTTTTTCATTTTATAAGTTTTTTTAAGATCCTCTTTAAATTGTTTTAGTAAAAAGTTATTTAAAATAATTACTCCTTTATTTTCTTATGCAAAAAGTGAAAAATTTTCAAGACTTAATTTACCCTATTCCCCTCTTAAGTCTGAGGCCACTTTCCAACAAGATTCATTTCTTGGGACCCTGGCGACAAACATGTGGATCAACATCAATCATATGTTGACGCTACCAAAAGATATGATGTGCCAAATTTAGTATCAAAATGTGCTACCAAAAAGAAATATGGCACAATTCAGGGACAAGCCACTTTGGATGGAAATGTCACATATGGTTTCGGATGGGGATAAAGAATGACTTTGAGGTTGCTTGGTAGGGTAGATCCATGATAGAGAAATGGTCCACAAAGTATAGGAACAATAGTGGCAACATGGTATTTTCTTAGTTCATTGAGTAAGGATGGGTGATAATGTGGTGTTGTTGAAATCGTTAGATGGCATGGGTTAATCTCTACACTTTGCTGAAGGACATTGAGGGTGTGTTTTCAAAAATTCACATTAGCATAATTAAGTGGTTTCAAATAAGGGCGTTCATCATTAGATCCAAATTGAATAAAACCGACTAATCAATCCAAAATAACTAAAAAACTGATTAAATCAAAACTGAAAAATTATATTATATGTGCGGTTTAGATCAAATTTTGGATATACCTCTGAAAATTAAACCAAGCTCAACCGAACCACGAGCTTTAATATATTACACCTATATTTATATTATCTTGCTAAATTACATACATAACTTAAACTTAAAATGATACTTAAAAGACTCTAAGTAGTGATTTGTGATTTTTTTATTACATTGAAATTTATTAAAGTGGTGATGTTGGAATTATATGTCTTATACTTGATTTTACAAAAAATATAATTAATAAAACTAAATAAACCGATCCAATCTAAACCACATTTGATTGATCGGATCAGATCAGATTCTATACATTATACATTCCACCTGAATTAAACCAAATCGTAACTTAATAATATGATCAGATCTGATGATATTTTATCTAAAAGTTAAACAAATTTGGATCATGAACGCCCCTAGTATGAAAGAGATGTTGTGGGAGATAGAGATGAGTGGTGTGGTGCTATGGTGTTCCTCTAGATGTATGGGGTGATGGCTTATTGGTAAACTAGTCATGACCTATAGTAATTATGTTTGTATGGATGATGCCACTAAAAATAAAAAACATTTGGACTTCACACATGTCTTGATCAATACTATGGGGTGGGGCATTGAGGGTAAAATTTCTCATAATGCGCAGGTGGTGATTAATGAAAGTGCCTTTGATATTCAAGTGGTAGACGAAGACTTGACTTTAATGGTCTAACAAGTTTATGACCGTTGATGGTCACAATATCCCCTTTGAGATTTCATGCATTTAGGTTGAAATTAAAGTATACTGCAACTCTATAATGTCCCTTAATTGAAAAAAGTATTTATTGTAGTCTCAAATTAACATATCTAGAAAGAGGGGAAACAATGGTTCATTTATTTGAGACTGGAGTAGAGACTATTTTTTTAATTAAGGAAAGCTGTAGTATACTTTAATTTTAATCTTAATGGAAAAGATTTCAAATAGAATACAATGACCATCAGTGGTCATAAACCTTTTGGACCATTAAAGTCTAATCCGTAATCTGGTAGAAGAATGCATATTTGTGGAAAGAGAAGGTTATTTTGAGCAAAATCAACATTATGATTCAGATGATGAACACAAGTTGAATTCTTGCATTGGCATAATGGTGGCAAGTAATGGGCTAGATTCATGTAGTTAAGTGGTGCTTTAGTCATTAAATGATTATGAATGGGTGATGGAGAATGTTATGGGTTTTATATATAACATCCCTGATTTTTAGGGCAAACCTTTGGGACCCTAAACCTGTTTTCTTGTGTTCTGCCATGTGTTTCTGTAAGAAGATATAGGCCTCGGCCAGTCCTGTATCTTGGGTTTTATGTGTAGGAGAGATAAGTTAAGACTCCCCGGGACTAAGGCAACCCTATAGGGAAGTTGTTTAGGGTAGAAATTACATAATTGCCATCAAACAGGAAGAGTTCTATCAGAAATATGGATTCAACATACAATCATTTCTATTTCAAGTCAAAAAACTTCTGCCTCAAGTCTAGAACCAAACCCTGAAGCCATGAATCATTCTAGACCAAAATATTTTTATAAAACTCCTAACATTAGTTAAATTTGTTAATCAATAAATTCTTAAAATTTAATTATACTTTCTGATGGTTGTCGTTGAAAACATTATAAACCTCGTTGTCCGTATTTTTTCTTCCAATTAAGCTCAAAATTTTGAAATTCTTTCCTAAGAGACCCATGACCCATAGTCATCATCCTGTACCTTAGTCCATTTGAGTTTTCATTCCAAATACTTGCTCTCACATTGCTTATAAACATAACCTAACGCTTTGACATCGCCGTGTTCCATTTCCCCTTATCGTTTCCACTCCATGCCACCTCACCTCCACCATGCCACCTTACTCCCTCACATGGTGACACTTAGTTACATCATGACACCTCACCCATTCACTCATCCACACATTGCCACCTAGCCACCTCTCGAAACCTCACCACCTATATATATATATTTACATAACACCACTACTACACGTAAGTTTTTCCATAAATCTTTATTTTCTCTCTTCATATCACCAAGGCCACCACCACACGAAACTCCTCTATTTTATCTCCTTTTTTCCAACCATCACGAGCCACCATAAACCACCTTTGTCTTCTTTATCTTCCATCTCCATCGTGCTTTCATCTCATCTCCCTAGTTCATGTGCATATGCCAAGGATAAGTTCCCTCATTTTTCTCTTCTAAACCTGAGACTCATCACCATCATTTCTCTCTTCCTTTTTTCAGATGCTCTCACACGTATAGCCATAATCATCATGAAGCTCAGGGGTTTCATCGAGGGTTACCTGAATAATTGGTCAAAGTCGAAATGAACTTCGATCGATGTGGAATCAACTTCGGTGAGTTAAACACTCTTCTACCCTTGGATGCATGCTTATCTTCACATGCATGGCCATTCCCTTCCATTTTCTACATGCTGAAAAATTTTAAGTCTCACTAAATTTTTGATTTGTATGTATAGGGTCCTTCCGTTCAGTTTTTAGAAAAATCATCAACACAAAAGTTGTTCCTCTTTCTTTCCTTTTTCCAATTAGCCAAAGAATGCCTAAATATGATATCTAGAGCGCGATTTATGCCCCAAACACTAAACATTATCTTGGCTAGTATTCAATTAGGGGCAGGAACCTTATTTTGAAAACTGGGGTTATTTATCTTAGAATTGGTTTTTGGTGTCTTCAGAAAGTTGTAGTAAATTTCATTATGAAAATTTTAAGGCTAAGATCGTTGAAATCAGACACCTATAGCTAAAGTTATGATTAACATACGAGAACATAAGCATGTTACCCTTTTTGGTCGCATGCATGCTTTTCTTTTATGCCGTATGCAATATTTTTGACGTACCTCTTTCTTTTCTCTAACTTGGACATGTACTATTGAAAAGGTGTTGGTTTGATTTCAAAGCTCTGAGTTTTGACACCCTGTCAATGAGATTTATAACCCTCAGATATTGGCGTTCGGAGCTGAGTTAGAACTTGACGCTTTATTTTAGAAAGTCATATAACTCCTCAAGGTACGTGTTGATGTAGGGGGATTTATCACTCGAGTAGCGACTAGGGATTTTATTTTCGGGGCAGGTTTTTATAATTAAAAAGTTTACTTCAAATATAGACACCCGGAAGATATAAATTTTTATAAAATAAAAGTATAATTATTATTATGATATGAAGTATTATTTTAAATAAGAGTCTAATGCTTGATAAATGACAATATTAATATTATATGAACTTGATTCATGAGTTCTATCTTAATATATTGCTTGATATATATTGCTGGTAATGACCCATTGAGGGTACTAATGATATTTTATAAATGTGTTGTGAATTGCCATTAATGTTGTTGACATACATGTATTATTGATGGCTATATATGATGACATGGAAATTTCTATGTTTAATTGCATATTGTGAAGTAACTTAATAGTTTCAGTTGATTAATATCAAAGTGATAATTGATGATTTGGAATATATTACTTGATATGTGTTGTTGGCAATAACTTATGCTGACATTGATGACATTATAAAAATAAGTTATGCTATGAAATAATATACATGGAATGATGCCTAGCATTTGATATTCTTGATGATTATTTGATATTAACCTTATTGGAATGTTGCTGGTTATTCCCATTTGCGGCGTTATATGTATGTTGAAGCCTGATAGGCTGGTTGTGTGTTGTTGACGGTTAATTGTTAATGATATATATTGTTGATAGTGTTAACGCCACTGGCTATATGGTTGATATATATATATATATATATATATATAATGCTGAAAATGACCTATGTTGATATTGGGATCATGTATTTATGGTACTGGTGGCAAATTTATGATTAAATATATTGAGAATATATGTAGAGTGCTATATTTTCATATAAATACATATGTGATGATATGGTGGCATTGATAAAGCTATAAATTGTGTATGTTAATTGATATGAGTAATTGCTTAACTACCATGAAATAATTGATTGATGATTTTGATTTTGATTTGAGTGTTGAATCCCTGTACACACCATGTAAAATATGTTGATGGGCTTAATGATGCCTTATTGATTATGATTTTATAATGAATATGAATTGATTCATAATTGTGTGTCACTAAACATTAAGTATAAGTTTAGAAACCTACTGAGAATGGTGGTAAGGTAAGCAACTAGAAATCCACCATGATGAGTTGGTGGTTGTTAAATACTTGGGATATTGACGTAGAAAGACATATCATAGTTGCTTCTCAGTCTGAAATGTTATGGGTTTCGTGAGGAAGCCTAGTGGGAGGGCGGCCCTGTACATGAGAATTGTTATCATTTACCCTAGTGATTCAGTGGTTGAATCATGAAGTTTCTCACAATAATTATTGGAAGAGAATCCTATAAGGAGGCCTAGTGGTAGGGTGGCTAAATGAGTGAGTGTACCCCCGATGATTCCTTTATGGATCACATCTTCCTTGATGTATGTTCAAGGGAGGCCCATAACATGTTGGTAATTATGGTCGTGTTTATACCGCATGTAACCTTGGGTAGTTGTTAGTGTTACATATAGACGAGGCAGTTTGGTACCGGTAAAAAGATATATACATTGGTATATGGATATGTGTACACATTGTTATTGATTATACTACAGTATATACCTAATAGCATACTTATGTATAATTACCATACTTTATTATATTCCCACAGTCGGATTCATACTACTATTATTCTTGTTCTTGTTGATATTTTGTGATGAACATATGCATTAGTATATGCTTTTGCATATGGTTCAGTGATATGCCGATGAGAAAGAGATTCCCATGTGTAGTGAATGAATACCAATGATAAAGAGATGCCCATGTGTGGTGAATGAGTATTAAGGAAAAATAGATATCCATGTGTGGCGAATAGGTATTAAGGATAAAGAAATGCCAATGTGTGGCGAATGAATATTAATGAGTAAGAGATGCCCATGTGTGTTGAATAAGTATTAATAAGAAAGAGATGCCCCTATGTGGCAAATGGGTATTCATGAGAAAGTAAGAGAAATGGTCTAACATCTATTATTATTGATTGATATATGTTTGCTTGTTTCTAAATTGAAATGATGATTAGTTTGGTGATGTTTGATATTGACATGATGATTGGTTTAGTATTGTTTGATATTAAACTGATGAATTGATGATTGATAACTATATGGGATGTATGAAATTGAATTGATAATTGATATATGGTTTGTCGAATAATATGCCATTGTGTTGAGATTGTGGTATACTGAATTATGTGACCCAATGAATAATTTTTATCTATGAATTACTATTTACTACTTCGAGTGGTACTTACCCCTCAACTTTTAATTTAGTGAGTTTCAAGATGATAATGTCGCTCAGTGAGCTAGGAGGCCGGAGCAATGTAATGTCGAAGATAAATTTGGTATTTAATTAGTTTGTTGTGTTATTTCTTTGGTTACTATATGAAAAGATGGTATGGTTCTTTGATTGGCCTAGAGTTATTTGTCATGTGAAGTTCTATATAGCCCTTTGGTTGGCTCAGATTGGCGAACACATGTATGTGGTGCCAAATATTAAGTTTTGATATATATACATACATGTTGATATATAAGGTTTATGGTATGACCCTTCGATTGGCCAAAGCTAACAAGTATTTATGCATGTGAGGCTTGAAGCCATTTCTTAGTATGTGCAATGATATATAAGATATAATTATATGATTGTTAGTGGATATGTAGTTGACACCTCATTGGAGGTCTAAAGCGAGTCTTGTAATATTGTTGTTTTTTTGTTAGAGGTTAGATTCTCCATATGTCCAGGAATTATTTTAGATTTGTATGAGTGTGCATTGAAGTATGATTGAGTTATGTAGTGATGCCTCGAGGTCGGTATCCCTTGGTTTCGTACTCATATCGTAATATGTGGGAAGGGAAGGATACCTTGTTCATTGTTAGGGACCTATAGTTTGGAAGGGTCTAACCTTAAGCCTATTTCAGACTTTTGGTTTATGTCTTCCACTGTGAATATTTTTAAAGTTGCATGTCGCTTAAGTTCTTAGGATCATTCGATGGGGTGTTATGTTCTTTGACACAAAATTTTTTCTCTAATTTTAGTAAACCCTGAGGATTAATTCTGACAATTTAGGCGAGATGCCGCATTATACATTATTGGGCGGTTAGATTAGATGAGGGGGCTTTAGAGGATCTTGACTTGGAGTTGATGTAAGATTATGGGGTGAGTGATTGGAAATTCCAAAAATTTATGTAGCAATACATATTCTTAGTTTGTATGTAAGGCTATCACAAGCTATTTGTGATGTGACTTATTTGCAATCAGGGATTGATGTGGAGGTTATAGATTCACACTAGAAAATGTTGAATAATATGATTAAAAAAGTTTGACAAATTCTTTTGCAAAATAGATATTTATACACCTAAGTTTTTGATAGGTGTTTAGGTTGCATGGTTTTAGTGGTGTTTTGTTTAGGTTTTCTAGGTTATTTCTGTTGTTTTCTCCTTAATTCCAAGTGTTTTCCTTCATTCGGCATTTGTTACTTGGGTATTTCAAGTTTTGCAGGAATAGCTTGGTTACAGGTGCACAAATTCAGAAACAAGAGACATTCGAGGAAGCATTGGATGAATAGAAAGGAGTCAAGTCACTAAAAGCTAAAAAACTAAAGCCTTATCCACCTTTAAAAGAATGATAGAGAAAGGATCCACCAAAAGGGGGCTTCAAAATAGTGAGAAAAGAGCATGTGGGTGAAGTCCAGAGAAATCCACTACTAGTGGGTTTTTCCCACTGATCGTGGACCTCTCTAGAATGGGAAATTGGGCCATAAAAAAAATCCACTGCTAGTGGGTTTTTCAATTGGCCGTGTTTCTCACTGTTAGAAACCCACTGCCAGTGGGTTTTTCCCACTGGCCGTGGATCTCACTTCCTGGAGGTGGAAAATTTGGATTTTTGGACCCTTATCACGATCCACTGGCCATGAGTTTTTCTGACTGCCAGTGGGTTTTGCACGTTCTGCACTTTCCTTTTTTTTCAGAGTAGTTTCTGAAAGATATAAGCAGTTTTGAAAGGGAATGAGGGACAGACATTGATAGGGACTTTATGGAAGAAAAAGGAGAGGGCTTTTCAAAGGATTTTTGAAGGGGATCAAGGCCATTGACGTTGAAGAACATCGATTGGCAGATTTTGGAAGGAGATTTGGAAGCAATAGTGAGAGCTTTTCCTTTCTTTTCTTTTTCCCTTTGAATTTCTCTTGAATTTGTAATCTTCTGAACATGATTTCTATTATAGGTTGTGTTGAATTAGGCATGTGTAACTAAATTCCAAATCTTGGGTTAAGGATATGCCATGTTATTGTGTTGAATTGATTCTGAGACTTTTTCTGTTTATGAATCCCTAATTTCTATTCAATTTCTATGGATGCTTAATGCTTTTGAAGATCTAGAGATAGGGTCAATTGAAATTAAACGCTAAGGTAATTGAAAGATTAATTGGTTGTTTGAACGCATGAAATTGAACTTAAGGTCATGGGTCACGAAAGTGAGCATGACACTCTGAGGTTATATGGGATTTCATTGTTCTCAATGAGTCCAAATAATAAGTTGAACGCGGTTCTTTATTAATTGGGCATATTAATGTTGTTCTTAGAGGAAAACGTTAATTAAATTCGGAAATCTTACCTTAGAACATGAATTCATAAATAGAAAGGTCTTAGGTTAAATCAATACATGACGCGATCACATACCGAATCCCAAGAGTTTTACCATTCATTTGTTCTAATTCAAAACAAACAGGTTTAGCTCTTGAAGTTTCCATT
Source organism: Clitoria ternatea (assembly GCA_037962975.1). Taxonomy (NCBI): domain Eukaryota; kingdom Viridiplantae; phylum Streptophyta; class Magnoliopsida; order Fabales; family Fabaceae; genus Clitoria; species Clitoria ternatea. The sequence goes on from CM075671.1 coordinate 57,769,316, forward strand.
TATTTTGATTTTGTTTTTAGAAATTTTCTGAATTAAAAGTCACATTAAAAATTTTCTGGATAATTGAACCACTGCGAAAACTTGTACTTGAGAACAATCTCTGTGGGATGATATTCTTATTACTACGTTACCCCGTACGCTTGCGGTAGGCTATCAAGTTTTTGGTGTCGTTGTCGGGGATTGTCCCCCAATATTGGTTAAACGGTGTTTCAATTAGACTAGATACTCCTTTATTTTTTTGCATAATTTTTGTCTTATTTTTTTTGCAGAATTATGCTTTGGTTTTGTGTTTTTGTGGATTGTGTAGGTCCATTTATGCGAAGGAGTCGTAGTTTTGAATATATTTTCAACCCAGAAATTGAACGAACCCTCCGTAAGATCAGAGCACTCCAGAAACAACTTGAACAAAGCATGCAACACGCTTCGAGTTCAAACACCAAAGAGATAATAGACAATCCTGATAACTGAGCCCTTCGTGATTTTGCAGCACCCAATGCAATGGGTAGGAGGCCTAACATCACGAAGCCAACCGTTGAGGCAAACAACTTTGAGTTGAAGCCCTCATTGCTCTCAATGGTTCAATAAAACCAATTTGGAGGTTTGTCATCCGAGGATCCAAATCTGCACTTCTAAATCTTCCTTGAGTATTGTCATACACTCATGGTGAATGATGTCTCAAGTGATGCAATCCGGCTATGGCTTTTCCCATTTTCTTTAAGGGGCAAGGCTAGAGCTTGGTTGTATTCACTTCTGGAGGGCTCAATCACTACATGGGAGCAGTTGTCTTATGCCTTCCTCAACAAATATTACCCATGGAGTAAAACATACCAGTTGAGGAAGTAGATCATCACTTTCACCCAAAAAGATGATGAGACACTATATGATGCATGGGAGAGGTACAAGGAGTTGCTTCGAGAGTGTCCACATCATGGAGTAGAAAGATGGTTAATGGTCCACATCTTCTATAATGGTTTGACCCTAAACCAAAGGGTAACCTTAGAAGCCGCAGCTGGCAGTGCCTTCATGAGCAAAAACATGGAGGAAGGTTACAACCTTATTGAGGAGGTTGCCCAAAACACATACCAGTGGTCGTCAAAAAAGAGTTTGTCATCCAAAACTCCAAGAAAGTACATTGTAGATGCTATATCTTTATTGACTGCTAAGGTAAAAGTATTATCGGTCAAAATTGATAAATTTGATAAGTTAGGAGCAGGTACTACTAACCTGGTTTATGAGTTGTGCAGTATTACAGGTCATAATATTTCAGGTTGTCAGCTTAGAATGGCTCATACTGTCGAGCCAAAAATGCAACAAGTGGATGTTATTGGGAACTATGGTGGAAACTATGGATAAAATTTTAAACAACAACAAGGACCACCTGGTTTCCAAAATAGACCACCTTCATTCTAAGGCAACCAGAATAATTTTAGGCCTCAGCAAGGACCCTACGTTCCACAAAAGTCTAAGCTAGAGTCCTTGATGGAGACCTTTGTGACTACCCAATTGAAACAAAATGATGAGTTCTTCGATGCTATTAAGAAGTTAACTTCCAAGGTGGATTCATTTGCCACCCATAATAAGATGCTGGAGAACCAAATAGCCCAACAAGCCTCTTCCTCCACAAGAATGCCAAGAACCTTTCCTGGAAAGCCTGAAGCAAGACCATCCAACCACACCATGGCTATCACTCTTTAGAGTGGTACTAAGTATGATGGTCCGGTTAGCATGACTGAGGATGGGGCTAAGGATGATAAGAAAGTGGATGAATCTCTTTCTCATCCAGTAATTGAGGAGGAAAAATAGAGTGAAAAGAAGCAGGAGGTGAAACCCTATCAGCCTCCCGTCCCATTCCCTCAGCTCTTGGCTAAGGCTAAGTTGGATAAACAATTCGGTAAGTTCCTTGAGGTTCTGAAAAAACTATACATTAATGTTCCTTTCACTGAACTTTGCAGTAAATGCCCACTTACACAAAGTTCTTGAAGGACATTTTGTCCAATATAAGGAAATTAGAGGAAGATGGGACTGTAGCACTCACTGAGGAGTGCAGCGCCTTGATCCAAAAGAAGCTGCCACCCAAGCTTCAGGATCCAGGTAGTTTTTTTTATCCCTTGTGTGATTGGTGACATGGCTATTGATAAAGCATTATGCGATTTAGGGGCTAGCGTTAGCCTAATGCCGTTGTTTATATGTGAAAAATTGGGATTGGGTGAACTCAAGCCTACCAGGATGTCTTTACAGCTTGCTGATAGGTCTGTTAAGTATCCTGTAGGCATTTCAGAGGATGTTCCTATAAAAGTAGGAAATTTTTTTGTACCTGCCAATTTTGTTGTTCTTGAAATGGATGAGGATTCGATTATCCCCATTATCTTAGGCAAACCATTTTTGGCAACCGCAGGCACGGTAATAGATGTCAAGAATGGGAAGTTGTCTCTGACTGTTGGAGACCAGAAGGTTAATTTTAATCTAAAAAATGTTTTAAAGAAACCTTTTAATAATGATGTTTGCTGTAGTGTGGACTATATTGACCAAGTGGTGAAGGAAGAAACCCTTCCTAATGAACCACTTGAATCTGTTTTCTTGATTAAACCTACAGGAACATTGAGTTGCTCTGAAGGTGGGGTCCTTTTACCACATGATGCTGAGGTCATGCATGAGAAAGTGGTCAGTTCCCAAGTAGAATTGAAGCCTTTACCAGCTTCACTGAGGTATAAATTCTTGGGTCTGAACTCTACATATCTTGTTATTGTTAGTGCTGATTTGAATGTTGTAGAAACTGAAAAACTCCTTAAACAACTTAGGTTGTATAAGAATGTTATAGGATACACCATGGGTGATATTAAGGGAATTAACCCTTCATTTTATATGCACAAGATCACCGTAGAAAATGAAAGTAGGCCCATAGTAAAACCACTCAGGAGACTAAATCCTAAAATGCAGGAAGTGGTTAAGAAAGAAATCCTGAAATTGTTAGATGCTGGTGTCATATATCCCATTGCTAGTAGCAAGTGGATAAGTCCAGTACATGTGGTGCCTAAAAGGGGGGAATAACTATTGTGAAAAATGAAAAACAAGAATTGATTTCTACTAGGATAGTTTCTGGGTGGCGCATGCGTATTGACTATAGAAAATTGAATAGCACCACTAAGAAGGACCATTTCCCTCTTCCTTTCATTGATCAGATGCTTGAGAGGCTTGCTAAGTATTCTTATTTCTGTTATTTGGATGGGTACTCTGGTTTTCATCAAATCCCCATCCATCCATCTGATCAAGAGAAAACCACGTTCACTTGCCCCTATGGGACATATGCATATAGGAGGATGCCATTTGGCTTGTGTAACGCACCTCCGACCTTTTAAAGGTGTATGCAAGCCATTTTTTCTGATTTAATTAAGAATGTCATGGAAGTGTTTATGGATGACTTTTCTGTACATGGTTTTAATTTTGATAATTGCTTGACTAATTTGTGCAAAGTTTTACAGCACTGGTAAGGAGACCAAGTTGGTCTTAAACTGGAAGAAGTGCCATTTCATGGTACGAGAAGGAATAGTTCTTGGGCACATAGTGTCCGAGAGAGGAATCGAGGTTGATAAAGCTAAGGTGGAGGTGATTGAAAAATTACCCCCGCCTACCAATGTGAAAGGCATTCGAAGCTTTCTTGGGCATGCCGGGTTCTATAGGCGGTTCATTAAAGACTTCAGTAAAATCACAAAGCCTTTGACAAATCATTTAGGTAAGGATATATCTTTTATTTTTTACTCATCTTGTCTTGAGGCTTTTTGCACGATTAAACAAGCTCTGATTTCTACTCTTGTGGTACAACCCCCCAATTGGGAACTCCCATTCAAATTGATGTGTGATGCTAGTGATCACGCAGTGGGGGCTGTGCTTGGGCAGTGGAAGGATAGAAAAGTGCATGTGATGCATTATTCTAGTCGTACTCTTAATGAGGCTTAGGTAAACTATGCAACCACCGAAAAGGAATTTTTGGTCACAAGACTTCCTTTTTGTTTTTCGGTACCGATGGTCATGATGACTCCCCCTTGGACACCGAGATGCCTCTTCCACATGACCACTCAGCTGGCCCGTCCCGATCCACTACTAACTCTAGTTTTTCTATAAAACAGATATATTCCTTGATGCAAGGAATAAACACTAGTTTGGAGTCCTTATCTATTGAACAAATCCGGCAAGGGAGTAGGATTGATGACATAGCTCAGCGAGTGGATGCTATGTACATGTGACGCTCACCGCAAGGGCATTTCCCCCCTTATTCTCCATGACAGGTGAGTTTATCTAGATAGGTTTGATTGTACCTTGATCTCCCTCTACTGAACAGTGAGGACACTGCTCACATTTATTCTAGGGTGGTAGGGACGATGAAACTTATTCTGAGCCCTTGCAGTTTGTTATTTCATTTGACTTTGTTTGATTGCATGTTGCATTTTTCCTTTGGTTTCATTTGATCATGTTAGGATGTAATTTGCTTGCATTTTGTCTTTAATTTGTGTCCACCTAGGATAACATAGCTTGTTTGCTTGTGATTATTGTTGCTGCAAACTATTTCAGTTTGGAATGATGGAATTTTAGGGCCTTTTGGAATCTATACATATATATAAAAAAACAAATATTTTGTTATGATGATTGCTAGCTTGTTAGGAGGTACTATGCTTTATGATTCTGTGTTTTCTCTGACTAGGTCTATTCACCATTTACTTTGAGAGCTATTGAGCCAAAAAGGGGTATACATTGAAAATGAACATTTAGAAAACCTCTATTTTCTTCTATTGAGTGTGTCATACATTTGAAGCGCTCTAGAACTTGGCTTGCGACCAATTCAAAATGGTTGGTGATTACAGGTTATGGAATGAAAAAGGCACCATAGGTTTTTTTCTTTAGCCTATGAACTTTGAATGTTATAATACACCATTAGTTGCCCCCTGTTGAGCCTCACTTGTTGATTTTTGTTTCGAAACCCTTTGGTAATTAATATGGGAAATTCCTGATAAAATAAAATAAAATTCAAGGATGGAAACTAGAATGAAATAGCTAAAAGAAAATTCAGTTTTAGTTGGAAAACAAAAACAAACAAAATGAACTTGTGATTCCAACTAAAGAAAAAAATTTGAAAAGAAAACAAAGAAAAGGATGAAAGCAAGGTAGAGAAAGAAGTCAAATTAAAAAATGAAAACAAAAAGGACTCCTTAGAAGTTTTTGAAGGAATAAGAAAATGTGTTCTCTGATCTGCCTTCTAAAACTTAATTATTCTCAGTGATTTCATTGAATAATAATAACCCTTTGAATTTCCTTTTTCTTGGTATCCATTCCCGCATCTGTGAACCCCTGGCCCCATTACCACTAGATGAAAGACCTTTCGACCATAACTTGTTTTTCTAGATAATTGTGGAGATTAGGGTCACTTGCCAAGCCTATGGTAGTGTTTTGAAATGCTATGATTTAAGTGATACTTATACACAAGCCTAAACACTTAGAGAGAAATGAAAGAATGTGTATCTGTAGCCTAGTCCTGTGAGCATGGTATGAATAATTGTGTGGTTCCTGTTTTGATAATCTTGCAATCATCTGTTAATAATATTTCCAATTGGGCTCCTCAAGTTGTTCTGAGTTATTCATTTTCTGTTGTTCAGGTTTATGGTGATGATGATTGCTTGGGGACAAGCAATGTTTTAGTTTGGGGTGTTTTGATAGGTGTTTAAGTTGCATGGTTTTAATGGTGTTTTGTTTAGGTTTTCTAGGTTATTTGTGTTGTTTTTCTCCTTAATTCTAAGTGTTTTCCTTTATTCTATATTTGTTACTCGGGTGTTTCAAGTTTTGTAGGAATAACTTGGTTACAGGTGTATAAATTCAGAAACAAGAGACATTAGAGGAAGCATTGGATGAATAGAAAGGAGTCAAGTCGCTAAAAGCTAAAAAAATAAAGCCTTATCCACCTTTAAAAGCATGATAGAGAAAGGATCCACCAAAAAAGGGGCTTCAAAACAGTGAGAAAAGAACCTGTGGGTGAAGTCCAGAGAAATCCATTGCCAGTGGGTTTTTCCCACTGGCCATGTTTCTCACTGTTGGAAACCCATTGCTAGTGGGTTTTTCCCACTGGCCGTGGACCTCACTACCTAGAGGTGGAAAATTTGGTTTTTTGGACCCCTGTCATGATCCACTGGTTGTGGGTTTTTCCCACTGCCAGTGGGTTTTGCACGTTCTGCACTTTCCTTGTTTTTTTGGAGCAGTTTCTGAAAGATATAAGCAGTTTTTGAAATGTAACGAGGGACGGACATTGATAGGGACTTTCTGGAAGAAAAAGGAGAGGGCTTTTCAAAGGATTTTTGAAGGGGATCAAGGCCATTGACATTGAAGAACATCGATTGGCAGATTTTGGAAGGAGATTTGGAAGCAATAGTGAGAGCTTTTCCTTTCTTTTCTTTTTCCCTTTGAATTTCTCTAGAATTTGTAATCTTCTGAACGTGATTTCTATTATGGGTTGTGTTAAATTAGGCATGTGTAACTAAATTCCAAATCCTGGGTTAAGGGTGTGACATGTTATTGTGTTGAATTGATTCTGAGACTTTTTCTGTTTATGAATCCCTAGTTTCTATCCAATTTCTATGAATGCTTAATGCTTTTGAAGATCTAGAGATACGGTTAACTGAAATTAAACGCTAAGGTAATTGAAAGATTAATTGGTTGTTTGAACGCATGAAATTGAACTTAGGGTCATGGGTCCCGAAAGTGAGTATGACACTCCAAGGTTATATGGGATTTCATTATTCTCAATGAGTCTAAATAATAAATTGAACGCGGTTCTGTATTAATTGGGCATATTAATGTTGTTTTGAGAGGAAAACATTAATTAAATTCAGAAATCTTACCTTAGAACATGAATTCATAAATAAAAAGGTCTTAGGTGAAATCAATACATGACACGATCACATACCGAATCCCAAGAGTTTTACCATTCATTTGTTCTATTTCAAAACAAACAAGTTTAGCTCTTGAAGTTTGCATGTATTTTGATTTTGTTTTTAGAAATTTTTTGAATTAAAAGTTACATTAAAAATTTTCTGGATAATTGAACCACTGTGAAAACTTGTACTTGGGAACAATATATGTGGGAGGATATTTTTATTACTACGATACCTCGTGCGCTTGCGGTAGGCTATCAGTGTTTCTCAAAGACTAAGTTAAAATGAGATAACAGAAAACTGAGTATTCAAACACTTGTCTAAGTTTTTGTAAAACTTAAAGAAATAATGAAGCACAAGAGAAACTTTAAAGACAGTAAAGAGAGCAACACACAGGCAACTTTTATACTGGTTTACCTCTTAACCAAGGTTATATCCAGTTCCTATTTGAGCCATATAGAATTTTGTGTTAACTGATCAAAAAGTTAAGTGCAACTCAAACTTACTCACAACAATCTCAAGTATTCTTTCATAACTAAGCCTCTCTATGCTAAAGATTTAAGTATTCTTTCTTAACTTAGCATATACAGGCTAATTACCTAAGTATTCTTTCTTAAGCAAGCCTCTTAGAGCTCATCCAACTTCTCAGAGAAGATAAAGATTTCCTAATTCTTTAGAAAGACCTTAGGGTTTCTTAAGCTTTACAAAAACTGAACTAATTATTTAGGATATAAAACAATAAGAAAGCTCTAAATAATTACAAGAGAGATTCAAAGAAATTTTTACAAAGATTCTAGAATGTGTAAAGGAGAAGAGATGTAAGAAGTTAAAGGCACTTTTATTTTTCAAATAAGTTTCCTTATATAAGCTTCTCGGAGAAAGAAATTGAGAGACAAAAAGACATTATCTAGATAGAGTTATTTGAGATGTTCTGCAACATATTTTTGTCCTTTGTCAGTTTATGATACTTTGGTTGTTTGACTTTCCTTTTTGATACATAAGTAGGGAGCTCATTTTACTTAGGTAGTTTTTTTTATTCTTGGATTGGATGAAACATTAAGCTTGAAGTCAAAATAGTTATAATCAACATTGAAGCACGAGCTTTGGCTTGTTAGTTTGTATTTACTTATGCTAAGTGTTTGAGTTAAGTCTTTAGGGTGTCTTACAAACCTTCGGATAGCTTTTCAAGACTTCTTATTTCTTGGCTTACTGCTTGCGTTTACCTTATACAACCTTAAATCATTAGTCCATCAAATAATGTAATGTTTTTATCACAATCAAAACTTTTAAGAGGTCCTAAAAACCTTATATGTTCTTTCAGGACTTAACATTCTCTCCCTTTTTAATTGATGCAAAATATTATAATATTTTTATTTTAAAAACAACAAAAAATTATAGTGAAAAGGGAAGATAGTTAGAAAAGATATACTCCCCTTGAGTTTATGCATTTATGTAGGTTGTTTGATATACTCCCTTTAAGTCGGATATTTGTACTTTTCGAATTACACAAGTATATGGCTAGGAGAATATGAGTTGCAGCATTTTATATCAAGATTTAGACGACCTAGACATTATGTAAAACTCAGTAACATATTTAATCATAGCGGTTTAAGCATAGTAAAGTAATTAAAACAATTATACTTCAAAATGATATACTCATTAAACGTGTTACTAGGGTTCATCAAAAAGCACATTAAGAATATTAAACTATTTATAAAGGAAAGTAAAGTATATCAAATGTTCTCCCCATTTTGTCATAAGATAAAAAGGTCTTCCTAGAACTGCTTTAAAACATTTTTACTGACATCGAAATAAGTTGGCTAGAGAAATAAGCAAATAATCACGTAGAGCAAGCATGCCTTACTATATTTGTAGTTAGCACACTTGGTCTAAGGTTGAAAACTTCCTCGTGAAATTTAGCTTGATGTGCTAATATCACTTCTTAATTCTATTGAAGTACATTCAACTCAGGAGCACGTCTAGAAGCAAGGGTAAAATGCCTAGCATGATTAAAATGAGGGGAAACAAGATGTCAAACACCTTGATGATGAAAAATTCAGATGTAGGTAATGATGTGAGGATAAATTTGAGGGTAATGGGAAAAATTATTGAAGGAGGGGGTAACATAAAACAAGGAAAACCTAGGGTGTAGGTTTAGAGGTTTTAAAGAAAAAGAAGGAAAAGATATCAATAAACTAGTCAGGGAGGAAGAAAAAGATAATACTCCAAGTAAAAACTATAAAGGATTCAAAGAGTAAGGAAAAAGACATAAATACCAGATGAAAGAATCTAATGACTATTGACAATTCAGATCGTCCATAAATAATGTAGAGGAGAGGATAACTAAGGGTATAATAACTCTGGTAGGAGTTTCTATGTACCCATCTTTCAGCCTAGGTATCTTCCGTTGCTTCTTTAGATAGACCAACACTAGATGCATCTTCCATTCTCTGTTACATCTCATTTGTCCTCCACCATAGAAACTATTTAATAGTCATGCCACCATGTCTGATGATTGAAGCACATTGCTTAGGGGTAATATATCGTTAGGGTGGGTGTCATCTTTGGTAAACATTCTTTGCTTTTCCTTTGTCTTCTATCTTGAAAGGCATGTGAAAAGAAATCCTGTTAGGACTAATCTTAATGATTGTCTAAGGTTTCACAACACATCGGGTAGTAGAGGGAAAGGATTCCTTTTTAGAACTTTTAAGACCTTTAATTGCTCAACCTGCTAATGGCTTCTAAATCTAGTATGAACAACCAATCTTCCATGGGTTCAATCACTTCAATAGGAGTCAAGGATGCCTTAGGCAACAATTCATATTGGTTTCTTAAAAAGTTATTTTCCAATGGTATTAAGGATGGAGGCCTCTCAGAATAAACAATCTCTATTTTGAGTATGTGGTAGCCCTGATTTAGTGGAGTAAGGAACATTTCAGGTAATGCTTCTTGAAGATGGTTTAGTATAGGAGGGACAAGAAATGACTTCTATAAATAGATCAAAGTCATTTGTAGTAGGGTCAGTGAACAGGTGATTAAGATTAGTGAAGTGATCATGTTATGGTTTGTGAGATAGAGATAATGTATATTCAAACAGTGGAGGTGGTGTAGACATGGTAAAAGGATGGTTTTTTGTTGCTTGGGTGATAATGTATGGGATTTTTGTTTAATGGGAAGGCTTGATAGGTGTATGAAATGGTGAGATGTTTAGTTGATGTTGTTAAGTAGAGGGTTCAACAAATTATTCTAGAAGAGCAGCTTCATGGCATGTGTGAATTGATTCATGATAGCAATTATGCAGAACTTGCCCCAAAAAGCTAAAAAATCCAACTTCTAACCACCCTATCTCATTCATATGAAATCCAATGGCCACCAAACTTTAACACCACCTAATATACATCATTTATGACGCGTAGCCACTGGCCGCACTTAAAAATTCCCTAAAACGAGAGACTTATGTGCATAAATGTGTTTAGCCCGTCTTAAGGTATTTTTGTGCAACTCAAGGGTTAATTCTCGATGGAATTGGCCCATTCCAGTTTCTACAAGTTCTAAATCATGCATAGGTGCTATTGGAACTATTCCATGCATTCAAACATACTAAAATTCAATATAGCCCTATTAGTTCCATAATTATGCATAAACACCATAAACACAACTTCACAAATTTAACAATTCATCCATCCATGGATTCCATCCACATAAGTATCATCAATTATGCATCAATATAACATGTAAATCAATTTATCACAATCAAACACATCCATTTTTAAGGTCACTACCAAAAATTATCCTTCCAAAACATATAAGGCCTAATTTTCACAAGTGACCCATAAAATAAAGGCTTAAACATCATTCAATGTCCATATACAAAATAGGTATATATATACACCTAGTCAAGTGTTTTACAAAAGAATGTCGGCCAAGGCTCATAGACCTTCCTTCCATATTTACCTCCAACATTACTCAACCTCCAAAAAAGTATGATATCCAACACACCTACATCAAACTTTAAAATGGCAACTAGGAGGTGAGTAACATATACCAAATGAATCAAAGTCATACATCATGATGATACATATATATATGTACATAATACACATTTCTCAAAGAGCATCATAAGCTCCATTCACATGTCTCATTATTTCATCTCAACATAACACATATCCCAATCAATACATTCACCATATATATATACATATATATATATATATATCGAATCATTGGTAATTTCATAATATACCATCAAACTTAAGGTTAGTACCACGTTCTTTTTTTTTACTTATCAATCATCCATCGCCACCACGGGCTACCAACTCGGCATATCTCTGGCTATATGCAAATGCTCTTATGGCTAATGCATATGCATAAGGAATCATTATCAAATCACGAATCTGACTGTGGGAAACAACATCATATAAAATGTGGGTCAAGCATAAGTGTGCTATTATGCCCCTACTGAAGTAGTAAATGTGTACACTTATCTCTTAAACTTTGCGTGCATAATATCATCATTTTACTAGTACCAAACCGCTATCACCCATATGTAGCACTAGTCACTCCGTGACTTCCGGATCAACAACATGGCCTTACTTGCCAAAGTGCTACGGGCCCATCCCGAACACACATCGAGAGAGTCGTGCCCCATAGGGACATTAAGGTCACTTGGTCAACATAGAGTCGTGCCCCATACTAACATTTATTGTAAGGTCAGTGGTGTTTTAGGATATGCAACTACACATTGGCAACTAGCAATGACCATGAATCAGCAAGAACATGAAGTTCATCAAGTGGATGCATTTGGGAACTTTGGCTCTGGTTTTATGAGCAACTTTAAAGGCATATCTAGATTTCAGAACCGGGCTCCCCAAGGAATGTAAGGAAACCATAAGCCACCTCAAGCTCCTTTTGTCCCTCAAAAGTCAAAGTTAGAAACATTGATCTAGACATTTGTTGCTGCTCAGATGAAGCAAAATGAAAAATTCACAGATGCCATCAAAAACTTAACAACCAAGGTGGATTCTATAGTTATTCACAATAAAATGCTAGAGAGTCAAAATGCTCAATAGACTTTGAATTTAAGTAAACTTTCAGGAACTTTCCCTGGAAAACTTGAAGGTGGGCCATTTAATCAAACCATAGCGGTGAATTTAAGAAATGGATGACAATTAGAAGCATCGGCTCTACTTAAAGAAGACAAGTCATGACAAAATAAGCCAAAACAAAAATTTGAGTTACCTTTGGGAAAAAAGGATGGAAACTTAACTAAAAAAGATGAGGTACCATCTTATCAGCCCCCTATTCCTTTTCGCCAAAGGTTGGTCAAGGCTAAGCTAGATAGGAAATTTGGAAAACTCTTAGAGATACTCAAGAAATTTTACATTAGTGTACAATAAGTGGCTATCTATGCCAAGTTTTAGAAAGATATTCTTTCCAACAAAAGAAAATTGGAAGAGGATGGGACAATTGCACTTATTGAGGAGTGCAACGCTCTGATTCAGAAAAAGCTGCCACCAAAACTCAAGGATCCAGGAAGTTTTTCTATTCCTTGTATGGTTAGTGACATGAACATTGATAGGGCCTTGCGTGACTTAGGTGCTAGTGTAAGTTTAATGCCCTTGTCCATTGCAAAAAAATTAGGACTAAGAGAACGAAAACCTACAAGGATGTCCTTACAGCTAGCTGATAGATCTGTTAAATACTCTATAGGTATTCTAGAGGACGTCCCAATTAAAGTAGGAAAATTTTTTATAATTGTTTATTTTGTAGTCCTAGAAATGGAAGAGGATTCATTGAATCCCGTTATATTAGGAAGGCCATTTTTGGCAACCGCTAGAGTGGTCATTGATGTTAAGCAGAACAAGTTATCCTTTGCTGTAGAGGAACAAAAAGTAGAGTTTAGCCTTAATGATGTAATGTAGACAAGCTTACTTTGATGAAGGGGATGAACCTAGCTCTTTTTTCATCTTGGATTTGCCTTGCCTTGATGAATTTGTAAAGATATGATAGAGGAATAAGGTTATTAAGAAGTGGCTAGGGAGGTTAGAAGGGACAATGTGCCACTCCTTATGGAGGAGATAAGCCAAACCGCCACTTAGGGGAGGATTCCCAAGGATAAGGTATTTAGGTTTTGTGCTAAGCACAAGAGAGAGACTAAAGAGAGGAAATCTCAATTTCTCACACTAAAATCATTCAAGTGAGTTCAAAGTTGCAAAATACAAAGGAGTGAGGGATTAAATACCTCCTCCTTAAATTCAGAATTAGCTTGGGTGGACTTGTAAAAGCTTCACCTAAGACTCAAAAACTAAAAATACATGGTCCAAAAGTGGCCTAAAAGGAAAGTGGAGGTTTAATAACGCCCAATTGAGTCCTAATGGCTTGGTTTGCATTAGGATGTCATGCTAAACCCATTAATTGATGATACATGCTATATAATAGATTGTATTGACTAAGTGGTAGAAGAGTCTCATGTTACTCCACCCCATGATCCATTTGAAAATGTTTTGCTTATTAATCAATCAAGTAATGATGAGCATCAGGGATATGATGTTTTGAATACAAAGGAGGAACCCCATAAGCCAGAGCTGAAACCTATACCTCTAATACTCAGGATTATTTTGGATGAACAGGTTAAGTCTTCTGCGAAACACCGAAGGAGGCTTAACCCAAAAATACAAGAAGTAATAAAAGAGAAGGTCTTGAAATTGTTGGATGCGGGATAAGCATCTCTGCAAGCAAGTTATTTATTCTTTCTCCTCATAAGCATACTGTAACGCCCCGGCCGCTTTTCAGGAATGAACGACTCGCCCCACAGACCAACACGAGACCTTTCCAATGTGCTTTTGTCCTCACTCACACATTTCCTGAGAACTTCCCAGGAGGTCACCCATCCCAGAATTACTCCAAGTTAAGCACGCTTAACTTTGGAGTTCTTAAGTGATAGGCTACCGAAAAGGCTAATGCATTTGTTGGTATAGGTAGTACGAATTCATTTCTTTAAGCTATCCTCGACTGTATAGTCCCATACCTATACAGTCTTTGGATCCCTCTCATTCTGGTATGTATTCGGTTCGTTCATGTGTCCCTCCCACTGGAAGCCTGCCAGGAGCCGCTCCTTGTTCGTGCCTATGCACCGGCGATCACTCCCCGCCCTCAACAGTGACCGGGATATCACATCCCCCGCTGGAAGCCTGCCAGGAGCCGCTCCTTGTCCGTGCCAATGCACCGGCGATCACTCCCCGCCCTCAACAGCGCCGAGATGTCACACGCCCACCAGCTTCCGCCCGGTTCGTCCCCGAACCATACCGTACTAGGAGAGGCTAGGCTCTGATACCACTGTAACGCCCCGACCGCTCTTCAGGAATGAACGACTCGCCCCACAGACCAACACGAGACCTTTCCAATGTGCTTTTATCCTCACTCACACATTTCCTGAGAACTTCCCAGGAGGTCACCCATCCCAGAATTACTCCAAGTTAAGCACGCTTAACTTTGGAGTTCTTAAGTGATAGGCTACCGAAAAGGCTAATGCATTTGTTGGTATAGGTAGTACGAATTCATTTCTTTAAGCTATCCTCGACTGTATAGTCCCATACCTATACAGTCTTTGGATCCCTCTCATTCTGGTATGTATTCGGTTCGTTCATGTGTCCCTCCCACTGGAAGCCTGCCAGGAGCCGCTCCTTGTCCGTGCCTATGCACCGGCGATCACTCCCCGCCCTCAACAGTGACCGGGATATCACATCCCCCGCTGGAAGCCTGCCAGGAGCCGCTCCTTGTCCGTGCCAATGCACCGGCGATCACTCCCCGCCCTCAACAGCGCCGGGATGTCACACATACATTGAGGACAATGTCATTTCTAAGTTTGGGGTGTTATGAATAGATGACTTCCTTTCTTTTTATTTATTTGATTTTTGATTTAATCTAGGCTTTAGTTTGTTTTGTTTTATTTTGTATGTTAGGATGAACACTGATTATCCCTTATGTGACCGACTTATTTTTCTTAATTAGTAATTGTGAGTATGGAATTATAAGAACATGTTAGGAACCTCTTTTGTTCTCAACAATGATCTTTACACAGACAAGCTTAGGGTGATTGTCTGTTTCCTAAATAGATTGCTAAAAATGCTTTTATACTCTCTTCATTTGACATATGCATGGTGAGTTTTTGAGCTAAAAGGGGATGTCTTTATTAAAATATTTATGACCCCTATATTTTTCTTGAAGTGAGTGATTCACACAATTAGAGCATTCTAGAACTTGGCTTGTGACCTAGGTGAAATAGTGTTTAACTTCATACCCTAGAATGAGAAAGGCATTTAGGCTTTCTTGAAAACCCAGAAATTTGAAAAACAACAAACAAAAATAATACCCCTAGTTGCCCTTTTGAGCCAAAAATGTTGAGATGATTTTCTTTGAAACCTTTTTTTTGGTTTTAAGGTTAAAAACACAAGAAAAGAGCAACTAAGTGGGAATGGGGACCATAAAAAATAATAATAAAAAAATAAAATATGAATAAATAAATAAATAAATAAATAAATAAATAAATAAAAGAAAAGAAAAAAAGGAAGCCCTTAAAAATTGTTAGAAACTTAGAACTTTACTCTCTAGTTTCTACAAAAATTGAAAGAACCTCTCATGTGTTAAATTTTAGCTATTTGTGTTACCTATTTTCTTGGCTTTCATACCTGAAATAAAATCCATTGGCCTTGTTACAACCTTGAGAAAGACCTTTTGACTTGGTATGTTTTCTTAGATTTGTGGAATTTGGGTCACCTGCCAAGCCTATGGTTAATGTTCATATTGTAGTGATTTAAGTGAAATACTTGCTATATACATTCATACACTTAGAGAGAAATAGTGAAAGAATGACCTTGTCGAATCTTGAGAAGTATGGATAGAGAATTAAATAAAAATATTTTGCATTCATATTTTTATCCCCGATTTTAAATTGAAAGATCATATTATTTTTTGGGTTCCTTAGTATGTTAAGATTCTTGTTCATGATTGTTTACTTGGTAAATAAGTGATTATTTAGGGACAAACAATGTTTTAGTTTGGGGTATTTTAATGAGTGTTTTAGAGTACAGTATTTAGGGTCATTTCCTTTAGTTTTTAGGGCATATTGCATTGTATTTTCTCATTTATCCTAGATTATTTATTTCTTTTCCATATATGTTGCTTGGGTATTCTTGTTTCATAGATTTTGCATTATACCAGACCAATTAAAGACAAGTTTTGGGTTCTAGAAGTGCATAACATGAAGCAGGGACTTATATCTTTGATCTCAGGATTTATATCGTTGATCTTGGGTTTTGTATATTTCATGCTAGGATTTATATCTTTGATCCTGGATTTATATTTAAGTTGTCTTAGACTTTCCTAGAGAGAGAAGAAGAGGGTAAAGGCCGAAAAAGAGGAACTTAGAAGAGAGAAGAGGAAAAGAACGCTGAAGGGAAAAGACTAATCAAAAAAGATTCACAAGAGCAATTGGTATTTTGATTAGGATTTGTAATTCTAAAGTATTATGCTTTTAATTCTATTTCTTTTCTTGAATCCTTGTTTAGGGTACTTTGAATTTATAAGTAACTACACCCCTTTTTCTTGGGATGAAGGAGGTGTGATAACCTTATGTATGGTTTTACTTTTGTAATATTAATAAATTTTTTTCTTTTATTCAATTCACTTTATTCTCTATGTGCCTTATGAATTAGAAATAATCCTAGGTGATCTTAAAAAATTTAGAATGATTGAGAAATCTTTTAATGTTTGAAAACTCTTAAATTGAACCTAAGGTTAGATCACGAGAGTAATCCAAACCTTTTGAGGAATTAAACAAAAAAAGGGATTTTCATAAATCACTAATGGGTTTAACTACTGAATAAACGTGGTTCTCTGATAGTTAAATACGTTAATACTAACCGAGAGGAAAGTGATGACCAACTTAGGAAAATCTGCCTTAAAAAACTTAATGAATTAGATTTTTAGAAAGATTGATTACAAAAGTATTACACAATACAGGAATGTAATTTTTAAATATGTTGTAGTGTTCTAATTGATACTTTACACACAATAATTATTGACAATAACTTGCAGGTGGGAACCGTTTGGCAAGTATACCAATATCAATTGAAGTTTAAAAATAAGGCTTATCGATCTATTAAGACTTGTCAGATATATAAAAAATTATGATTGATACTAGTTTACCACTAAACATATACATAGAAGTATCTCTTTCTGATGGTTCAGACTTAGACTTAGAAGAGGGGTTGAATAAGTTTAATACTCTATTTATGCGGAACGTAAACTTTTTCAAACAAAAGATGCAACAAACTTATGAACAAGACCTTAAGAGATAAAAGGAAAAAAGATATCACATATCAGATTTATACTGGTTCACTTCCAACGCATAAGTTATGCTAAGTACCTTCAGACCTGAAGGATTTCCATTATTGTTAAAACGGCTTTTTACAACCACAACATAACCCGTGCTACAAGTATTCTTGACTCCAACCATCCCTGGCTTAATCCCAAGTATTCTTTCAACAAGCCCCTTCTGACTCAATACCCCAAGTATTCTTTCGAAAGCTTCTTCAGGCCAAACAGTGTTTCCTACACAAACTAAGACTGACAACACACCAAACTTGACACAGATAGAAATTTGAAAGTGTGTTTGTGTTACAAATAACTTAGTGTACAAGATGATACAAGTTAAAGAACAGATACACTAAGTATGAAGACAAAGACTAAGTCTACAAGAAGCAAAGATACAAAGGAAGTTTTTGCTTTTAAGAAGAAAGCTTAAGTGATTGATTGAAGAATGATATTTTCATGTGTGAGCTTTTCAAACTCGATAACTTCTTCAAAGTCTGGATTCTCTTCATATTTAAAGGAAAAGGAAGGTGACCATTGTTAATCCGCTAAAGAGAGATAGTCGTTGAAGCTTGCTGACCTTGAACCTGAGAACAGAACAAAAGGTCTGAATCAGGAAACTTCAAAACTTGCATTAAAATGGTGTTCCTCAAGTGAAACATGATGAAAGTCCTTTTATATCCTTTCTTTTATTATGAACATGTGTAGAAACGGCATGGTTGGCCTTCTGATTATCCTCTGACATAAATACTGATCTCTATCAACTTTCTAATTTGCGTAGTGTAGTTTCTTTAATTTCTCATCCATGTAATTATTGGTTCTTGCATTGGTTTGTCTTCTTTCCTCTTTTAATGATAAATATAGTTTTTTGTGATCAGAATTCTATTTAGAGCATCTTCAAAAATATCCTTGATTTTTGTTTGATGCAAGCGTTGGAATAACGTTCTTTTTGCCTTAAAAGTTTGGGTCTGATTGTTGAAGCAAGTATGCGTGTTGAGTTCAAAGAATAAAATGCATATAACTCAGCAGTCCAAAAGTCTGGACGATCACACTTGAATCAAACTCTTCTTTGAACGTTGTTTTAGTACTAGACTTTTCTTGAGACAAACCTGCACGCAAGTTACTTTGTTTCTCGGCATACTTGTTCTGAGATATTCTACACCGCTCAAGGTAGACTTTTTATTTATGGACTCCCCTTTCATTTATAATATATGCATCATAGATTTGTAACCTAAACCACTTAATTGAACAAGTTAGATAATACAAAGGTAGACTTTATTTAATTAAATGCTTTGATATGTGTTATTAACAAATCTTAAGGTCTGGTAAATAATAACCAATGATTTTAAAATAATTTACAAACTAGACTTTGTTCTAACACTTTCATATATAAAAATGGGTTGTGATTTTTGTGTTTTTCTTAAGTTATGAACACAGTAAATTGATTTAAAGGAAGAAATATACTAAGAAAAATGTTGGATCAAACTATACCTCTTCAATCTAAAGTTCTGCAAATATGTAGTTCAATTACGTAATTAGTCATGTTATTGAAATTTGAATTCACCAAACTTGATTCCTCAAAGTTTAGATTCTAAATCCTATTCTAAATTAAGATTCCTCTAATGATTAATGATAGAATTTTCCCAGAGATGGATCCTGATCAAGCTAAACTGCGCTTATCACTGAAAAAGGAAAAAAGATAAGGTAGTGCAAGAACCAATGTTTGCATGGAAAAGAAATTGAGGAAGCTATTCTACACAGATCAAAAAGCTGATGAAGTTCAGTACTTGCGTCAGAAAAGCATCAGAAGGTCAACCATGACTTTTTAGCATGAGTTCATCATAGAAGAAAGACTACAAAAGGACTTTCATCATGTTTCAATCAAGGAATTCTTTTTAGTGCAAATTCTAAAGATACTCGATTCAATCTTTTGTCTTATTCTTAGCTCCAGAGTTAGCAAGCTTCAAACAGCTATTACTCTTCAACAGATTATCAATGGCTATCTCTTTTGGCCTATAAATATAAAGAGAATCTCAGACTCAAAGGAGAGTTATTTTGTTATGCTTGAAAGCATCATTCTATAAGTAATCTTTTCAAAGCTTTCATTTCAAAGACAAAGACTTTCTCTATATTTCTACTTCTTGCAAACTTAGTCTTTGTTCTTTTATACTTAGTGTATCTATTCTTAAATTCCATTTTCTTGCACACTAAGTTCTCAAAAATATAAGCACAAACTCTCAAATCTTTACTTGTAAAATTCTGGTGTGTTGTCAGCCTTAGTTTATATATGAAACACTCTTTAGCCTAAAGAGGATTTCAAAAGAATACTTGAGTTTGACTCAGGAGTGGCTTGTTGAAAGAATACTTGGGTTTAAGCCAGGAATGGCTGGAGTCAGAATACTAAAGGTATGGGTTATATTGCGTTGTGTAAAAACGAATTTTTACATAGTGAAAATCCTTTAAGTCTGAAGGTACTGGACCTAGTTTCTATGTTATAGGTGAACCAATATAAACCTGTTGTATATTATCTTTCTTTCCTTTATCTCTTAAAGTCTGGTTCAAAAGTCTGTTATGCTTTCTGTTCAAAAAAGTTTAATTTCCATGCAAAAGAGTCTCAGACTTATTCAACCCCCCTCTAAGTCTGACCCTGAACCATCAAACACAGTCCCTTGAAATTACATGACCCAGAAACTACACATTTTCCACCCAAAATTCACATTTCAAAAATTTAGCATATAGTTATTTCTTATGTAACACCTGTAAAACAATGTAGAGATGCTGAACATGTTCATTCAAGGACCTAAAATATACCAGTATATTATTAATAAACACCACAACAAACTGGTCGAGATATTACCAAAAAATCTTGTTCATGTAACTCATGAAGACAGCTGGCCATTTGTCACCCCAAATGGCATCACAACATATTCAAAATGACTATATTTGGTTCTAAAAGTTATCTTCAGAATATCATTCAGCTTTACCCTAATCTAGTGGTACCCAGATCTCAAATCAATCTTATAGAATATGCAAGCACTATGTAACTGATCAAGCATATCGTCAATTCGAGGTAAGGGATATTTATTTTTAACTATCAACTTATTCAGTTGTCGGTAATCAACACACATCATCATGCTGCCATCTTTTTTTTCACCAGCAATACAGGAGCACCCTAAGGTGAGACACTCAGCCTAATGAAGACCTTCTTAAGTAGCTCCTCCACCTGCCTTTTCACTTTAGCTAACTCACTGAAGACATCCGGTAAGGTGCATGAGAAACCGGCGCAACCCCCAAAATAAGATCGATCGTGAAATTCACCCTTCTACTTAGATGTAACCCTGTAATATCTTCCAGAAGTACATCTGAGAACTCACAAACAACAGGGATATCAGCATGGTTCAAACTACCTTTCCCTGTAAAACAACAAAATAACATAGATTTTAGAATTGTACTCACCACTAGTTAGAAACATGTTTTTTAGGAAACATCACCACTTTATGATAACAATCCACTATTATATGGTTGATAGATAACCAATCTAATCCCAGAATGACATCAAGGTTTTTCAAAGGTAAGAATATTAGATTCATAATAAAAGATCAACCTTTAATAAGCATGGTTAACTTTTCGCACATTGTAGTTGCCATAGTCATAGAACCGGTCAGAGTAAAGACAAAAAGTATATCCTCCATTAACACCACAAGTAAGCTGAGACGCCTTACACAACTCTCAGATATAAAAGAGTATATGGCTCCCGAATCATATATCACATGAACAACATTATTAGAGATAACACACTTACTATGAACCAGATCCTTATTCTTTACAGCCTCAGTAGCATCAAAAGTAAATACCTGCCTAGTAATAACATTCAAGGTACTTCTAGACTGAACATCACCCTCCTTTGAGTTTGGCCTCCACGGCCACCACCACCACGTACATCTCTCTAATTTCCACCATTGTAGACCATAGAAGTGTTAGCTCGACTACCTTGTACACTCTAGGCTTGCCTCTATGGACAGTCAGGCTTAATATGCCCTTTCTTCCCATATTAGAAGTATGTAGGCTGATCTAAAAAACAATCTTTGGCTAAGCTCCCCTCCTTTCCATAACTAAAACAAGTTGTACCACCAGAACATCCATCACTTCGGCCTTAAGATGAAGATGAAGATGTGGTAGATGCTCCACCACGACCAGACTACCTCTGTTTCTTAAAATTAGGTCTTTTAGCCTTCAGCTGCTTCTTATCCTTCCTTACAGCCACCTGTTGTAACTATACTTCCTCAGTCAATTGTGCTTTATTTAATAACATTACATAATCTCTGATCTCCAAATAAACTATCACACTATGAAGGTTAGACTCATATTTGGCACATTTATTACCCTTTGGACCTTCTAAAGAAAAGGGTAATAAAAATCACATAGCTCATCAAATTTGGCTGTATACTCAGTCACAAACATCTTCCTCTGCTCAAGTTTTAGAGATTCCATCTCTTTCCTGATCTTATAGTTATCAGGGAAATATTTTTCTAAAAATCTCTTTTTAAAGTTTACCCAAGTTAGGGCTTTAACTGTTACCACCATCTGGGCCTTGGTGCGAGTCCATCAAACTCTAGCTTCCTTCTTCAACTAATATGTGGAAAATAATTCCTTTTGCTCCTTAGAGCATTCAAAATACTCAAAAATTTGTTCCATGTCTCTGATCCATATATAGGCACTATCATATCATGCCCAACTTTGTATATAGGGGGCAAACGCTTTAGAAACTTGTCTAACATAGGGTCAAACTCCGCCCATCCTATAAACTAGGAAAACTTTATAAAGAAGTCATCATATGGTTATGAACTAGGGCTACCCTCCATACTACAAGAAATTAGCACACAATTCCTACCCAAATTTAACTCAATAAAGTTTAGAATATACCTCAATACAGGGTTGTCATAGCTTCCGGAGTACCAGTAACCATAATGCCAAGGTTCCTATAACAATTCGATTCCAGTACAACATATAACATATCTCACATAATCTCTAATACATCACAACATTGCATACAACATTTATCACTTTGTCTTATATACATTCGGTTCTGATCGGGACCACTCTGATATCACCTACAATGTTTTGCCTAATTATTAGATTTTGAATCATGTATTTATACTCAATTTAAAGTCATTTCGATTTAAATTAGGTGTAAATACATGATTCAAAATCTAATAATTAGGCGGAACATTTTACAAAGCCAAGTTGGTTACAAAACTAGAAACCAATGTTAAAGAAGATTCAAAAAAGGTTATCAAATTGGAAGGCCAGACATTTTTCTGTTGGGGATCATGTTGTTACGCTCAAATCTATGTTGCCAGCTTTACCTAATTTTTTCTTATCATTCTTTAAGGCTCTCCCAAGTATTAGTTCATTTATTAACTGTATTTTTATATATTTTCTATGTCTAGGGGGTGATTTTAGGAACAAAATACCTTGGTGGTGTAGAGGGATATGTGTAAAAGTAAGATGGAAGAAGGGTTGGGGTGATGTAAGGTGGAGTGTTCAACATAGCTTTGTTAGCTAAATCAAAGTGACGTTTGTTGGTAGAGGAAAAAAGGGTTGTCAGTTAGGGTGCTTTAGGAAAAATTGAGGGGTTACTCGATTTAGAGAATAATAATCTAAGGGTGGAAGAATTTGTGATACCTAGAAAGAGACAAAAGGGTCAGAGTTGGGTAGTGTGATCAAAACGTTGATCAAAAGGTTAAGTCTGAGTGCAATACTCATTTTTGCATGGATAGATGGTTATCTTTAATGAGACTTTATGATTCATACCCAAGATTGTATTCTTTAGTTTTTGAAAAGAATGTTAGCATTAAACACGTGCTTGATCTAAAATCTGACAAGGGATGGGTATAGGTGTCCTTGTTTAGGAGTTGGAGCATGCGATGAATCAAGTGGTAATGTCTGAGTTAAGGGAAGATTCCTGGTGGTGGAAGGGGGAGAGGTGAATATGGCCTTTTCCGTGAAGTCTACTTACATGTCCCTAATGAGTCTTAAAACTAGGCCCCATTGGTTGTTTTTCTCTTTTTGGAATAGGTATATTTCTTATAAGGTGAACATTTTCGCATAATAATCCCTTTACTAGAGGATACCTACACTTAGTGAGCTTCAAAAGAAGGGTGTTGTGGATGCTCAAAACGTGACTTGTAGATTATGCAACAAGGATGAAGAAACTCTACAACACTTGTTTTTTCAATGTCATGAGTCATATGTTGTTTGGATGAAGTTCTTATAATGGTGCGATTGGCTCCAGGTTCTACCTCAATAACAACACCTTTTGGCATTTTAATGTGTTAAAATGTAACAAAAAACAAGAAGTATGGAATTTGTTACGATTTATAATCTTGAGGTTTATTAAAGAGTAAGAAATGATGTTTTCTTCCAACAAAAAGCTTGAGTGAGGGAAACATTGTTGGAATCAATTAAATGTGGTGTACAGAGTTGACTTTGAGCCAAAATAATAGCTTTTGATTATCCTCTGATCGAGTGGTTTAAGTCCTTTTAGATTGTATTTTGGGGCTGTGATTGCCTTTTTTTGGTATGAATTCTTTTTTGTTTTAGTGAGTACTTTAGGTGCTTTTTTTAATATTATGTTAATCTTTGAAAAAAATTTAAGAGAGTATCAATTGTTCTTGTAATAATACCCTTATTAATACTAAAAGTAAAGAGAAACTTGAGAACAATAAACAAGAGAGCGAGAGATAAGGATAAAATAAAAAAATAATTATTTTATCAAAATTAATATTATTAATTACATTTATTAATATCAGTGTTTCTTCTCTTTCCTAACAATTAAATAGAAATAGAAAAAGTAATTATTAGTGTTTTAAAACTCTAAATAGACAATTAATAGGAACAATGTTTATCTTCTCTCTTTGGATAGTTAAATAAGAATAAAGGTAGTACATGTAACATCCCAAAATTTTAAAATAGAGGATTAAATCAAGGAAATAAATATTGAAAAATTGAATATAAGCTATTTAATGTCTCAAAATATTGTGAATAATTAAATTAAAGATTTTGGGGACTACTGGTGATTTATGGAGACCGGTTAAACTGAAAATAAGCCTGATTGGAATATGGGTGTCAGACCAAGTATCTCTTATTGAGATGATACTTGTCAGGGCTGTTGAGAATAATATTGGGAGTCCGAATATATATTCGGAATAATTTTCAGATAAAGTATTGAGCCTAAATAAAGAGCCTGTTTGTCTTAAAGCGAAGAATCTTTTAATGAAGGGATGAAAAATAAAACCAAAAGCCATGATTTTTCCCTTTTATTTTTCGTTGGCTTCTTGGCTCATTTGGCAAGCACACTCTACTTCTTCTTCTCTTCATCTTTTCTTCATTCTTTCACTCTCCTTTTTCCAAAACCCTAAGTTAATATGGTGAACTCCCTCTTTTCCCCCTCATTTTCGTTCTTGGAGCAAGCTAGGAGATTGGAGTTCTTCCCCTGTTCTCCCTCTCATTTTTGTGTGCTTTCCCTCTACTTTGAAAACCACTTCATTTTGGGTGTGAGGTAAAATATACTCACCATTTTATTTAGGTTTTTGCTATGTATATATGTCTTTATGTCATGGAGAAGCAATGTATGTGAATGGGTGGTTGAAGAGAGCATTTAATGCTTAGACCCTAGAGTGGGTTGCCATAAATATGTGTATTTAATGAGGGACAAGAGTAGTAGATACGTTTATGATGGTGAGAGATGAAGAATGATGAGACATTAATAAGAGTTGTTGGGTTTTAGAGAAACCCTAGTTTTTAAGAATTTGGGGAAAGATATGAATATTGGTTAGGTAGTGTGATTGAGAGAAAATACATGCCATTAACTATGTGGGTAATTAATTATTGTGGTATTTTGTGAAGCTTGGGGCTATGGTTGTTTTGTGGACCTTGAATTTAATGAATGTGGCTTGATGAGAAGGAATTCCCGAAGCCTAATAAATGATAAAATTAAGGTCTATAATGTGTCTAGTGCATGTTAAGAAATTATAGATACGATTATGATTAAATAGAAATAAATGATGTCTTAAATAGTTGATTGATTGGGATTCTATATGCATGTTAATATAGGATCCATTCTGATCCGGTCTCGATACCGGTATCCGTTCTACATGATATATTTCAACGTCTTTAATAATCTGCCAACGTGCAACCAGTGTCATCGGTACACATCCGGACTCTAATTCCGTATCAGGCGTTCTCCCTATACCGGTTAGTCCGTATAACACCATGCACACCGGATAACATACACATCACCATACAAAGGGCATTGCTACAGGGACGAGGATAAAGATTCCATTCCCCACACTACGAGCCAAAATCTGCTCACGGGAATGATCAACTTGTCCCCTAATTCCAGCCCATACTCCCTATGCTCAATATAAAATAGCCACTTGACTTAATCATACTGGCAAGTGCATAATAAAATAATAATTTATAATATTATTGGAGGTTAGTGGTTCCCCACTAACAAGTCCTTGTTTATCGAGCCAATCAGGTATATGAACTCTCTTCATCAATGAAGAGGGGGATCTTTGACTTCTTTTCAACTTACAATTACTCTCTGAAAAACATTCTTCACTTGGAATACGATTACTGACTTGAGCGTCAGAGAATCTTCGCAGGTGACACCACCTTTCGCCCATATCAACGCGTGAGGATAGTGTGAAGGACCTCCAGGACGCCCAGACCGCTCTCTTCATACAGAGACATCGGATACCTAGACCGGATACTTACATAATCGGTCTTCAGAGACGTAATCATCTCACTATTTGTGACTGGCCCGACACCGGATCTCTTGACCCCGGTTCAGGACAGATCATTGGCACGCCTGGTGGGACACGATAAAGTTATTCCCACCTCTCGTTTACAAAGTCTGATCTTGCGTCATGGAAGGCAATGGAAGAAACATATCAGATGGGCACGTAGAAGATGTTACGGCCCAAGAACAACCAGCGAACAGACGCTTGGTTTTTGAGTCACCTGTTGGGAGTTCAAGGAGAATGGTGCAAGTATCTGCACCCGATCCAAGGGATGAGATGATACGAAAACTGATGGAGGAGTTAGTGGAGTTGAAACGTGAAAGAAAGAGCATGGAAGAGAAAGCAACATCCCAAACTAATGGGATGCACCATACAGCTGAGGGAAGAAAGTCTGCTAGTATCCAGTATTCGCAGATCCCCACTTATAAGGAGAAGGACCAAACACATGAATCTGATGAGAAGGCTAGTGGTACAAAACATGAGCCAACGATAACCCATAGGACTTACAGACTCAACGTTCCTTTCTCTTAGAGGCTGATGAGTGTAACCATCCCAAAGCATTTGCAGAATACCCAACCACTTTCCATTGGGAAGTATGGTGGGGAAATGGATCCCACTAAACACATGGATGCATATTTGTACGAAACCATGTACTTGGGAGTAAATGAGGATGTCATGTGCAGAATATTCCCTCGTACCCTTGTCGATGATGCCCTCGTTTGGTTCAAAGGGTTGCCATCAGGATCCATCGATTCATGGGAAGAACTGGCAACAGCATTTGTGGATCATTTTGTTATTTCTAAAGATGTCCCTAAGACATCTCATACCCTGGCCCAGATTAGGCAAGGTGAACATGAGTCTCTCAAAGATTTCTTAAAGAGATTTTACAAAGAAGCAGCTGCCGTTCCAAACTTAGCAGAGGCACTACAGCTGCATATTGTGATAGAAGCCTTACTATCAAACTCCGCCTTCTCCCTGTCTTTGGCAAAGAGTCCTCCTATGAGTTTTGAGGAGTTCAGAAATAAAGCATCCAAGTACGTAGGCATTGAGATGCACTTGGAAGCAACAGTTGTGAAGGGAAGGTCTCCAATGCCACAACAACAGCCACGGAGAGATAAGGATAGGCCATGGTCAGAATGCATGGAGAGACCTTTCGATGGCAACGTCTTTAATGGTCCTGCACCTCGACGTCAAGAAAAATAGGTAAATGTGTTCAGCCATTATGCTCTATTAAATATCCGACGTTCACAGATTCTGAGAGAGGTCGGATGGCCAACACTTAAGGTCTATGGGGTCAGAAAGCCACCCCAGGTCCGTAGACACGGAGACCCTCAGAAGTATTACGAATTCCATGAGCAAAAGGGTCATTCAACAGATGAATGCCAAGCCTTGAAAAACACTATTGAGACCCTGATCTGAGAGGGTAAACTCAAACAGTATCTTTTCAAAGAGGGTACTTCTGATGAACCAGAACAGATTGAGAAAAGGGGAAGGGATTACGAGGAAGGCGATGACGATCATCCCACTCCGATCAGAAGATTTACTACTTCTGAAAAACAAAAGGGAGTTCTGGTTGATGAGCCTGCACAGTAAAATTTTATGCCCCGACATCAACATCAAGGCTGTCGGGAGGTCATTGATTAGGGATCAGGCCATCAAAGTCAAAAAACGCCTTTCACTTTTATGGCTAGTCGGTAAGACAATATGCACTCTGTTTCCTGACTTGGGTTTTCCCAATCAGGTTTTACCAAGAAGGCTTAACAAGGCATAACCCCGACTCAGCTCTCTTTCTCTTTTGTAATTAATAATCAATGAAATATTATATATGTTCACCCATTGTCTTTATGATTTTATTTCGTTATACAACACTGTTGTGACAAGTTACTTTCAGGATGGATGATCCTAACAACGTATCCGTCGTTAGTGATAAACCTCTTCAAAGGTACAACTGGGTGAACTATATTTCGAAGTCCTGGATTGCAAACTCCAACACCTATTGAAGAAGAACGGTGAATGGGTAAAATCCAACACCGAGTGCTAAAGGCCGGTGAATAGGTAAACTCCAACACCGAGTATGAAGATCAGTGAATGGGTAAAATCCAACACCGATTGAGAAGGCCGGTGAATGGGTAAGATCCAACACCGGGTATGAAAAATGGTGAATGGGTAAAATCCAACACCGATTGAAAAAGAACGGTGAATGGGTAAAATCCAACACAGAGTGAAGGCTTGGGCGCAGTAAGCTGGTTCTTCTTCAAGACCATGCTGAACCTCGAGTAGATTGACAAGTACGGTGAATGGGTAAAATCTAACACCGAGTGAAGGCTTGGGCGCAGTAAGTTGGTTCTTCTTCAAGACCATGCTGAACCCCGAGTAGATTGACAAGTACGGTGAATAGGTAAAATCCAACACCGATTGAAGCATGCTAGTAGGATTAAACCGAACACCATTAAAGACATGGGTTGTAGGATCAAACCGAACCCCAATCGAAGGTTTGGATTGTAGGATTGAACCGAACTCCAAAATACACAAGTAAGTTATGCCGGACTCCAAATCTCCCAGAAGTACTTCCCCTGGGAATTCTTTACTCGGTAATACTTTCTCTTAAAATTCCTTATCTGGAAACACCTTAACTTCAAAGTCATGTCCATAAATTATCTAGTCGGCAATGTCTTCTTTAATTGGAAATTATCACTGTGAAGTTGCAATCAGGAATAATTCACTCGGGTATGTCTCTATCTGAGACGTATTCATCTGAAGTATTTCATTCGGAAATTCTCCATTCGATACTGTGCCATACAGGAGTCGGAGATATTTCACTCGGTGATATCCCATTCGAAAATTCTCCACTCGGTGCCATGCCACGCGAGAATCGGAGATGTTTCACTAGGTGATATCCTATTCAGAAATGTTTCACTCGGTATAATCCTATTCGGAAATGTTTCACTCAATGCAATCCCACGTGGAAGTGTCATACTCATAGACACACCCACTCGGGAAGGTTGAACTCAGAAATTCCCAACCCTAATGAAGATTCAGATTAAAAGACTAAACTAAACTTGAGTGTCATTGTTCAGTTAAACCGAGCACCGTCGAAGGATCACTCGGAATCTTCCACACAAGTACGATCACTCAGATCTTTCCACCCAGAAAGGAACAATCTGAGCTTCCACTCGGAGTTATCGCTCGGAAAAACTCCCACTTGGAGCTATCGCTCGGAAGAGCCTCCACTCGGAAGTATCACTCAGAATTTGTTCAAAACAAAGTACCCGTCCTTGACAAAAAAGTAAGACTCAGATAAAACGTACATATTTTTACCGAGCAACACGAGGAGATTACAAGTAACGGAATTTCCCGGGTGATACGGCCAGAACCAACCTCACTCGGAGTCACTCACTCAGAGTCGAATATTTGCTCGGAATCACTCATTTAGAGTCAAATGTTTACTCGGAACTGATCATTCAATAATCCTTGGGGACAATATCCAACGGCTAACGAGTATTTCGAGGGATGAACACTTAGTGAACGTCGTTTTCATGATGACAACGTGTTTCCCCAAGTGGGCAACTCCCATTATGATACTTATAATCAAAAGCCTAATCATCAAAGATTAAGGTATTCTTCTTACTAAGCTTGTGAATGCCAAATGTTTTGACTTAAGTAAACGACTTCATCACACTACAATTTTGATACAACATAAGATAGATAAATTCTATCTTTTCTATCAAACCAAGCTTTTGATTATTTAAGTATCCATACATGGGGACAGTAATTGTTTGTTACTATCCGATTTAGTTTCTACGCATCTAAATCCGGATTGGTTCATTACACATACAATGATTCTATCAAAATTATTTTCAACAAATAGACGTATAAAGGAAGTTGTCATTTTATTGGTGAAATCCTAAAATACACAAGTGAATTGATTCGATAATCCAGAGCTGATCCCGGAACACAGCAGAATTGATTCAATAAAAACAATAAGGAAGCCGCTATCTCTTTTGGCTTGTCTCTCTACCCTTTCCTTTGCCTTTACCTCTGACCTTACCCTCCCCATCACCAGCAACATCATCTGCTTCTTCATTTTTAGGCCGTTTAGAGATAGGGACCAGGAGAGAAGGCTCCATCGACTGGCCTTCGGGGAGAGGAGCTAGCTTGTACTTGGTGTTTGGTGGATCCTCCTGAGGATCATCAATAACAACTACGAGTTTCCCTTCATGAAACTCATAGAACGGATCAATACCATTCAAATTTAGTTCCACTTGGGGATTCCGGTAGAGAATCTGACGTACACCTAACCCGAAAGATTCCTTGACTGCTTGGACATAAATATCCACAGCCTCTTTCACTCGAGCGTTCCCAGCAGTCAAATCCGCTTTCAGAGCGGTAACATCGTCATTCAAACTCGCCAACTTTAAGTTTTCAATCTCCAAGAGCATCTCCTTTTCCCTACGAGCCCAGTCTTCAGCTCCTTGGGAGTAGATGAACTTGTTCGCCTTCAACTTCTCTCCCAGCTTGGTAGAATGCTCTTTCTCTATACAGAGGCTGGCATAGAGGTCAGAATTGGCCTTTTTCTGATCAAGCAATTGGGCCTCCAGCTCTTTAATCAGAAATCTTTGCCTGGAGATCTCTTCATCCTTTTGATCCCCTTCCTCCTTGGAAGCCTTCAACCGATTTTCCAAGAGGATAATGTTCACTCTGTCCTTGGCCGACGCAACGGTAAGGTCATTAACCTTGCCCGTCAATTTGCCTAGTTCTGTGTTGTTTTCTGCCAGCCTGCAAACTGATTTCAAGAGACCGGATAGTTCAGCCAATTGCCACTGTCCGACGTCATAAGCTTATGTTATTTCTTCAGTCTCTAACGAATTTTTCAGCTTGTAGGGTGAATCGGGGATACACTTAGGCACTGGACCCTCATACACTAGGTATGGGGCAAGATTGGAGTTGCCTGGAGGGGGGCAAGCGACCCTGGGTGCAAAGTAAGTAGTTATTGGTTTGGCGCCGAAAGTAACGGTGTCATTGGGGACACCCGAAGCCAGCCTCTCTGACTTTTTCCCTTTTGAAGCCTCAGCACCGGTCCCTCCATTAGAAGTTTTAGCCTTTTTGCTAGGAGGGGGCTGTGACTCCACCTACTAGGAGATATCGTGCTTTATCTTCTTTTTCCTTTCTCCGGTCTTCTTCTTTTCAACTCTGGAAGTAGGATTCTCAGGTTCACCCTCTATCAGGGGGATATCATCGCCAACAGAGGAAGTCAAGATGATAGTTTCATTGGTGGCCTTCTTGGAATTCCGCTTTGGCTGGATGATATTTTCTACAGCCACAGACTATCCTCCAGCCTTTAGCGATTTCAATTTATTCATCTCCTTGGATTTTGTCTCGATCTCAACTACATAATCAAAACAGGAAGATAATTAATAATAGAAGATTTCAAGATATATGAAGAACGACAACAACAGGAAATGATAGGAAATTACGCAAATATTCCTCGTGAGTAGTTTTTGACCCTAACAAACGCCGACAGGAGAAGGATTTATGCGCGGCGGTGTATGCTTTTAGAGCAAATAGGACGGATATCAAAGTTGGTGATAATTCGTCCTCCTCAGTATAATAGGCCTGGAAGGTCAATAAAAAATGCTCATAGGTCCAGGCCACAGGAAATTCATTTATTTCTTCTTTGTTTAACCAAAAAATTGGATCCTCAGGCTTAATACGGATCCTGGTGAAATAGGATTTGAAAGAACGCCCATCAACTTTAGCGGAGTCAGTGTAGGACTCGAAGTTGACAATCTTGGAATAAGTTCGGAGGGTTACCAAGCTCACTCCTCCCTTCTCCTTATTTGCACGAAGTATCACTTGTGTGAAATAAAAGAGCATAGCGACCGTCGGCGTGAAGTTAAAGTGCTCCCCAAGCACTTCTAAAGAACGGATCAACCCTCATCCGTTGGGGTGAAGCTGAGAGGGGGCGCAGTCCAAAAATCCCAAGACCCCCATCTGAAATTTTGTCAGAGGAAAGCGTACCCTTAAATTCAAAAAGAGGATGTCATACATATATATTGACCTCTCATCCGGTGTATGACATATCCGTTCTGAGGGAAGGGGAGCCAACACCATAAAACGCTCCTTGTATTTTTCCTTTTTGAAGATTGTGAAGCGAGGCTCCAACCTTGCTCCGTCCTCCCGAGCATGGATGGACGGTGTGGCGCGAAATTCATCCGCCACCCAGCTATATGGGCGCATCTGTTGGAACTTTACCCAGTCAATCTGGTGTGCAACTACATTACACAGTCCAGAGGCTGTCTTTAAGATATACTGTTGAGATGGTGCTCCGCTACTAGAGTTGCTTTCTCCAGTCATCTTTTTTAGAGCTAATTTAAAAGCCTTCACGCTGCGATAAAACCTCACATTATCAGAGAGGTATAAATCAGCGCTCTCCTCACTCTCACTAGAAGAGGATTCTGAATAGGGTATTATCACCCTTCGCCTTGAGTAGGGCGACACCTCCCTCTCTGAATGAAGTGGCTTTGAATAGAAGATCACAAGGATCCTCCCACCACGACTTGAGGAAGTTCGAGACAAGGCTCTTCCTCCTCTTCCCGTAGGGCCAACATGGCTTGAGCCAGTAAAACCTCTCCCAGACATTTAGAAAACTTGGAAAATATGAGGAGACGAAGGAGAAGGTTACCTAAGAGAGAAGAAGATGGTGAATCAAATTTCACAGAGGCAAACAAAAATGTCTTCTCAATATTTTTGCAGAGTTTCGTCAGGGAAGCAAGATTGAGTGATTCTGAATTCACTAAATATTCCTTTTATAGGGGACGAAGAGTCTCAATTACCAACTCAAAGGATATGTCATTTACTATTAAACGATACCCCTTTTGTGAATTCAGAGTTGTTGTTTCAAATCCCAAGGCGCGAAAATGCCATCGATTCATCACAAGGCCTTCTAAATGGGCCCTAAAATTCCAATTTTAGGCCCACAAAGCTCCTGAATGACAGTTATAAAGACATGCGCATTTAAGGCAATAATGGCTCGCCACGTGATTAAAGGCATTAAATGTCCAATCATGAGAAACGTTGTAACTGTTACTCGAATACCAAGGGTTGCAAGTTTCAATAACTTTTGGGATTCTCGCGCAAGGTTTGTCCAGATCCGTCCTAAGGAGCGCCGTGACAACGAAGCCTTCGTTCCAAGAATGGATATTTACGTGACAACGTAATGTCAAAATCTACCACGTGTTAAATAAATACTCTTCCAACGTATATGAACCGGTATCTAGACCTATTACAAACGACGTAGCTTATATGAGCAACTTTACTAGTCCCTCACACAAGCTAGGGGACAAACAGAGTGATGATCTTGTTTCGATACCAGATTTATGAATGAAATTGAAGACTCAATCCGTACTCTTACGATTGAGATGTGTTTCCCCAGGACGGATGATCTCAATCACCTGTTCTGTGATTCGATGATGTAACTCCTGGCGCGGATAATTCCCATCATTATCCTTATGATGGAAGTCTTTGAAGACTCAATTCGTACTCTTATGATTGAGATGTGTTATGATTGAGATATGTTTCCCCAGGACGGATGATCTCAATCACCTATTCTATGATTCAATGATGTAACTCCTAGCGCGGACAATTCCCATCATTATCCTTATGATGGAAGTCTTTGAAGACTCAATTCGTACTCTTATGATTGAGATGTGTTATGATTGAGATGTGTTTCCCCAGTACGGATGATCTCAATCACCTATTCTATGATTCAATGATGTAACTCCTGGCGCGGACAATTCCCATCATTATCCTTATGATGGAAGTCTTTGAAGACTCAATCTGTACTCTTATGATTGAGATGTGTTTCCCCAGGACGGATGATCTTAATCACCTATTTTGTGATTCGATGATGTAACTCTTGGCACGGACAATTCCCATCATTATCCTTATGATGGAAGTCTTTGAAGACTCAATCCATACTCTTATGATTGAGATGTGTTTCCCTAGGACGGATGATCTCAATCACCTATT
The DNA here is from genome assembly GCA_037962975.1 of Clitoria ternatea. Taxonomy (NCBI): domain Eukaryota; kingdom Viridiplantae; phylum Streptophyta; class Magnoliopsida; order Fabales; family Fabaceae; genus Clitoria; species Clitoria ternatea. The sequence goes on from CM075671.1 coordinate 57,803,436, forward strand.
CTGTGATTCGATGATGTAACTCCTGGCGCGGACAATTCCCATCATTATCCTTATGATGGAAGTCTTTGAAGACTCAATCCGTACTCTTATGATTGAGATGTGTTTCCCCAGGACAGATGATCTCAATCACCTATTCTGTGATTCGATGTAACTCCTGGTGCGTATAATTCCCATTATCACCCTTATGATGGAAGACCCAACCAACATCTTTATGTATTTTTACAGTTCCCTAAGCTCGGAACAATACCCTTACAATGGATGACGTTTTTCTCTCCAAGTGAGAATAATACGAATTAATACTAGTCATCTGTCCTGTGACATCACTTTTGTGAACAACGGATCGATTCCTCCCCAAAAGAATTGAAGGTAGTGCCCTATGACAGGTACCTATGCCTTAACATACTTATACTTGGGGACAGTATTCATGTATATATCTATCCGTTCTAAATTTATCTATTTTAAATGATCTAATTTTCCGAGGCAATTATTTCAATCTGACCTCAAGATTAGTCATACAGAACGGATTATTGATTACTAAAACGATATATACATTTAAGTTATATTATTCTTTATAAAGTATTAAAGACAAATGCCTGAATGGAATTTTATTACATATAATTAATCAAAACTGGAGCTGATCCCGAAACACAGCTCTATATATGCTAAACAAGACTATGAAAGAGGAATCTACCCTTAAGACCCTCTGTCTCCCTTTCCTTCTCCAAAATCTTGTACCCCTTCTTTAAGAGTTTCTTCCGAAACTTTCTCTTCAGGTGCCTTTGCACCTCCTTCAGATAAGACACCCTCCGGTGTAGGAACAGCAGAATCCGATCCCATACTTTAACCCTCGGGAAGAGGGGGCAAGCCATATAAAGACTCCGGGGGATCTTCATGACGATCTTCAACCACTACGACTAGCTTCCCTCCATGAAATTCATAAAATGGATTCATACCATAAAGGTTTAGCTTCGCAGTGGGGTTGCGGTAGAAAATTTGGTGTATAGCCAGGCCAAAGGATTCTTCAGCAACCTGGCTGCATATATCAATGGCTTCCTTCGCCTTAGCTTTTGCTACAGCCAATTCTTCCCGTAACCTCAGAAGTTCTCCATCCGATCCTTGAGATTCCGTGCTCCCAGCCTTCAGTCCCTCGATCTCAAGGAGGAATTTATTCTCCTTTTGGGACCACTCCTCTGCTTGTTTAAAATAATCCTCCGCAGTAGCTTTCCTTTTATCTTCAAGCTCGGCTTGTTTAGCCTGACTGTTACGGAGTTCTTCTTTTGACTTATCAAGCATCTCCTCCCTCTCTGCCAACTTAACCTCCAAGTCTTTAAGTTTGGTTTTAAGTTTCAGATTCTCGTTGTTCATGAGATCTCTGAACTCCTTAGACTTGGTTAGGCGATCCTCAGCTAATTTCAGGGCAGCTTTATCTTTCTCCGCTAAGAGGTTGAGCTGCTCTACTTTATCACTCAGCTTATCAACCTTAGCAGCGTCATCAGCTAATAGGTTGAGCGAATTAAGCATCCCTGTGAGTTCTGCTAACTACCATTTTCTGGCCTCACACGCCTCTTTGATTTCTTTAGGTTCAAGTGTGGGCCGGAGTTCGTATAGCGGCTGAGGGAGGATCGCTGGAGTTGACCCCCGGTATGAGAGGAAGGGAGCAAGGAATGAAGCGGTTGGGGAAGAGATCGGACTTGATCCGAAGACCCCGGAAAGAATACCCTTGTGGAGTCTGGAGGAAACTTTAGCTGTATCCGAGGTCTCTACAGCTTTACCTTTGGAGGTCCTTCCGGACTCATTGAAGGTTTGTGTTTCTTCGGTGAAGGAGGAGATCTTCCAGAAGGGTCATTCTTTATCTTCTTCCTCTTCTCTATTATTTTGGGTTGACTCGCATTTGCACCAGCACCAGCTGAGTCTCCCTCCACTAACGGAATCTCCCCTTCTATATCCGAGGTCTGAATGATTAACTCAGAACGATCCTTCACAGAATTCATCTTTGGTTGAATTTCATTCTCTCCAGCCACAGACTTTCCTCCTACTTTCAAGAATTTCAGTTTATGCATGTCTGGGGATTTTTGTTCTATTTCACCTGCATGCACAAATAAAACGCGTTAGCAACAAAGAAATGCTCAATAGAATTAACAAAGGAGGAAAAGGGAAATAAAACGAGAATTACGTAGATATTCATCTCGTACTTTGTTCAAACTACTTAAAAGACGCCTACACAAAAATGCTTTGAAGCATGTAGTGTAAGCTTCAAGGGCAAACAACACCATCGCCGTTTCAGTAGATAGTTCAGATTGATGAGTGTAGTACGCTTGGGAGGTCAGGAGAAAGTGCTCATGAGTCCAGCTCAGAGGAAATTTATTAAGACCCTCTTTATTCTTCCAGAAGACGGGCTTATTCTTTTTAATTGATATTCGGGTGAAGAAAGACTTGAAGGATTTCCCATCAACTTTAGCCGAATCGGTATAAGATTCAAAGTTCACAAAGGAACACAGAGTTCGGAGCGTGATTAAACTTACACCACCTCTTTTGTTAGCCTTCCGAACTACCTGTGTATAATAGAACAACATCGCCACGGTAGGAGTGAAGTTGAAATAGTCACCCAATACTTCTAGAGAACGGATGAGTCCCCAACCATTGGGATGAAGTTGAGAGGGTGCGCAATTTAAGAACCTTAATACACCCATCTGAAATTCGGTTAAGGGGAAACGAACTCCAAGGTAATGAAATATAAAATCGTGCATTTATATAGAACGTTCATCTGGGACGACACGGTAAATCCGTTCTGTAAGCAGCGGTGTAAACACCCTAAACCATTTCTTCATCTCCTTCTCTGCATGAACTGTGAACCTCGGTTGAATTTGAGATCCTCCCTCATTCGCATGATGAGAAATTAAGTTTTTAAACTCATCAGCTACCCAACAGAAGGGCCACTTGGCCTGAAGTTCTTCCCAGTTTAGCTGATGGGCAACAATGTTGCACAAGCCTTCTACTGTTTTCAGAATAGTTTGATCTCCAAAAGTTCCTTCTCCAGCCATCGTCCGAATCGCGTGGACAAAAATCTTTGATCTACGATAAAAAGTCACATCGTCAGAAGGGTAATAGTCATTACTCACCTCACTGTCTGAAGAGTGACTACACTTAGAGGATGACTCTGAGGAGGGAAAAGTCATTCTCTGCCGTGAGTAAGATCCCCTTTCTGAGTGATATGACTCAGCCCTCGGAAGAATCACATGGATTCTTCCCCCACGGTGGTTAAGGTTGCGAGAAGCTAATCTTCCCCTCCTAGGGTACATTCTTTTTAAGAAAAAACAGAAAAATGAAAATGAAAATAGCAAAGGAAAGGAGGTGGTTACCTAAGATGATAAGGAAGGTGAAGCCAGAAAGAGCTTCGGGAAACAAACAGCAAGTGTCCGTATGAAATTTTTGCAGAGTCTTGCTAAGGAATCAGAAACAAGTGGTTCCTAGAATTCACTAAGTGTTTCTTTTATAAGAAATGAAGAGGGTCAGTTACCAATTCTTGGGTTGTGTCGTTCACAACTAAATGCGTTGATTTACAAGTCAAACGACATGATCGTTTTAAATTCATGGGCGCCAAAACAATGTAGATTTACCAAAGGGCCTCTCCATTGGGCCCAGTGATGCTGAAATCCTGAGCCATTAATTTGGTGCAAAAATTCTTAGTAAAATAAAATGTGACTCTCGGATTTACACTTATGGCAAGCGCACCAGTCGTTAAAATTGTAGTGTATTTGATCGTCCCACAGGGATTGTGGTAAGTACCTCAATCTAGGACTAGTACAAGCTGAACCAACAGAAAATACATGAAGTTCATTCGATTTTTATGGTTTTAGTGTTTTATAGTTGTTTTTGTATTTTCAGAAACAGAGTTAAAGTGAAATGTGAAAAGTGATTAATAGAAAACAGGTCAGGATTGCTTCGGCTCACAATTTCCTCAAGAAACATGCAAATAAGAATAATCGAACTTCACAATCTAGAGGACAATCCACTGGTGGTTATTCCCTAATTCCTTAGGTGAAAAACACTAATCCTTAAGCAATGAACCTTAATTCCTTAAGTGCTCGATTAACCTAAGAATCTAATGCGAAATTGGAGGTTGAACTCTAACTATTCACCTAAATTGATTAGGCCTGAACTAGTTAGAAAGCTGGAAGTTACCTAAGCTTCAACCATGATTCCTCACTGGCGAAGTTCTTCATCGGTTCTGGATTTGTCAATCCAGCGATTCTACTCCACTCCTCAGCTTGTTCGCCTCAGGATCTTAGAAATCGATCTACTTGCTCACAGCTTCAAGACTCCATTGCTCACCTTCACAATCCCAACCTTAGGGGATTAGAACTCCATCGACGTTGGATTCATCGAAGGAATACAGAGAGACATGGATAGGAGAGTTTAGAGAGATGAAAATGTAGTGAGAGATTGGAAATGGAAAATGAAGTGTATTATGTTGTACGCTGTTCTGTTCTCCTCTTTTTTTTACAGAGTATGTACATGAATATATATAGGCATCTAACTAAACTAACTAACTTAACTGATAACTTAGAAAACTTAAGTTAATGAATAAACTAATTAGTTACACAGTTTACAGAGTAACTAACTAAATACAGCTCAGCTCTTAGCAGATTCCAGTTCATCATTAGCTAATGTACAACTCAGCACCAGCTAATTGACAACTCACTTCTTAAGTTACTTATGGTTGCAGTAGTAGAGAGGAAGGCACTAGAAGCGGAACAGTACTGCACCAAGTGTGTTGTTGGAGGGAGGGAACAGTGTTTAAATTACTGCCTTTATGCTTCAGCTGCTGAGTTTTCGCTTGAGCGGATTAAACTCTCGCTTGGGCGAGTTCGGGAATTGTACTACAGTGTTGCTTGGTCGCTTAAGCGTTATGGCGAAGCTTGGGTGAAAGGTGATGTTTTGGGGTTACGCTTGAGCGTAGTCTTGCTTTTCTTGAGCGAACTTGGACCTTCGCTTGAGCGAATTTAACTTTCGCTTGAGCGAATTTATTATTCAATCGGTATTCTGCAGTTGGCGCTCGGGTTCTTCATGCAATATTCCGAGTCCTTGTTCTCTTTTCGAGTCAGCGTCTTTGAAGTCCCACTCAGTCGGTCTTTGGACTCTTTTCAGTCGGAATTGAGAAGTCTCACTCGGATTTTCCAAATCTCGCTCGGCTTTTGTAATTTTCACTCGGATTTGTCTTCTTTTCTCAAGTACGCCCTGTTCCTGCACCATTAGACAGCTAATTGCCTAGCATTTATACGTTGGCTACTTAGTAAATTTGTAAATACTTCAAAATTCCTTATCTAATTAATATTTTCAATCGGTTTCTTACATAAATAGCATACTTTTGAAATAATTAACTAAAACATGAATTATTAACAAATTATTAAATAATAATATCAAAACTAGACAATACTTAGTAAATTATGTTAACTAAACAGTGGAATAATTAAGTCTTTTCAAGACTTATCACCCAGAAGTTTTAAAAATTGTAAACCCATTAAGCCCTAGGCGACGGTTACTGAGATATACGCCTCAGATGCAATAATTGCTCACACACGTGTTTTAAAGGCATTTAATGCCTAATCATGCGACGTAATTTATGCCTTACAGCCGTTACTCGAATTTCAAAAGTCTCCAGTTTCAAAAAACTTTTGGAATTATCATACAGCAAATCTTTGTCTGAATCCGTTATAACAACATCATGACAACGGAGCATTCATTTAAAGAACGAATCTTCATGATATAATAATGCACGTGTAAGAAACATTTCCCACATAAGTATACCGGCATTTAGACCTCTCGCAGGTTGAATAGCTTATGTGAACAACTACACAATCCCTCACATAAGCTAGGGGACATATGATCCGGTCTCGATACCGGTATCCGTTCTACATGATATATTTCAACGTCTTTGATAATCTGCCAACGTGCAACCGGTGTCATCGGTACACATCCAGACTCTAATTCCGTATCAGGCATTCTCCCTATACCGGTTAGTCCGTATAACACCATGCACACCAGATAACATACACGTCACCATACAAAGGGCATTGCTACAGGGACGAGGATAAAGATTCCATTCCCCACACTACAAGCCAAAATCTACTCACGGGAATGATCAACTTGTCCCCTAATTCCAGCCCATACTCCCTACGCTCAATATAAAATAGCCACTTGACTCAATCATACTGGCAAGTGCATAATAAAATAATAATTTATAATATTATTAGAGGTTAGTGGTTCCCCACTAACAAGTCCTCATTTATCAAGCCAATCAGGTATATGAACTCTCTTCATCAATGAAGAGGGGGATCTTTGACTTCTTTTCAACTTATAATTACTCTCTGAAAAACATTCTTCACTTGGAATATGATTACTGACTTGAGCGTCGAAGAATCTTCGCAGGTGACACCACCTTTCACCCACATCAACGCGTGAGGACGGTGTGAAGGACCTCCAGGACGCTCAGACCGCTCTCTTCATACAGAGACATCGGATACCTAGACCGGATACTCACATAACCGGTCTTCAGAGACGTAATCATCTCACTATTTGTGACTGGCCCGACACCGGATCTCTTGACCCCGGTTCAGGACAGATCACATTTCGAACGACAAGGCGGGTGCGTCTTATCAATCTCAATTCTTCTCTTGAGGTAGGAGAGGAGTCTTATGTTCTAAATGCATGAATTTAAATGTTATTTGATTGCCATATGTATTGGTATGCATGTTAGCCTTGCTTAAGATGATATGAGAAATTGTAATGTGATGTATGGTGTGGATAATATGTTTGGTAACATGCTTTGGTGCATTTAGAATATTCATGGTGTGCTATATGGTGGTGTAGAAGGATCAATGATATGAAGTTATGCTTGTATCCACCATGAATGTAATATGATTGTTGGTGGTTTTGAATAAGAATTATTGTAATGCAACACAAATGTTTAAATTAATAAGAATAACCAACAATAATGAATCCACTAAAAGCCATGTGGTAATGTTAGTAATGGTGTTGATAATGATGTGTAATGAGTGGCATGTATAGGATGCATAGAGTGAGAAATTCATATGATTTGCATTTGCATCCATGGCATACTACATACCCGCCGTTGTTGGAACATTAGGGGAGTTCCCCGACCGACCTAGTGGAAGGGTGTCTTGGTGCACGAACAATTTTATTTTCCACTATTACAAAAAAGGCTATTGTCAGCGGTTCCGCTACTGCTATTGTCAACAGTCCAAACGCTAACAATAAAGACGCTGATAATAGCACTAAAAACAACATCAGCACTTAAACCGCTAACATTAGCTATGTATTGTCAGCGGTTATGGTGCGAAACCGCTGACAATAGTCAAACAATATCAGCGGTTGTAGTGTGGAACCGCTGAGAATAGGTAAAACACTGTCTGCGTTTGTAGATGGGAACCGCTGACAATAGTTTGGTTTTTTTTTAAATTTCAGTTTGTTTAGTTTACTAACCCCTACCTCTGTATTAAATATTTTAATAAATAGTTTCAGAACTATTGATATAGCAATATGAATACCTACAAAAAAGTAAAACACCAACTAACAATTTTTTAAAATTGGTTTAGTTTTATGTACCTATATTACACACTATAATACTAATTCATACTAATTCCTGCACATAATAATTACCAATGAACATTGTAGCATTAAGTGATACCAAAAACATAATTCATGAACTAATGGTTACAGTATCATATACCTATATTAAATACAAAAATATACTAATTTCCATAATTATTTCCCAAAAATGAAATATAACAATATTATTAGTGTAACATGAATACATCCACTAATAAATTTGATCAAGCCAAAGTATACATATGTGTCATTATAGTATATTCTAGTCTAAAAATAATTTTAATTCCTACACATGATAATTGATTAATGAACATTATTTCAGTAAGACATACATTGTATCGTAGTGAATTTTCAACCATCATTAATTAACAATACTAATGAGTAACGCACGGAGTTAGCATTATACTACACCAAAATATAGCACTTTAAGTATAAGTTCTATATATCTACTACTGGCATGATTCATGCGACATGTGCTATCAAAAAAATAAGTGAGTAATATCAATTGTTTGCATGATTCATATAACATATGCAGTCCAAAAAATATATGAGTACTATCTACTTCTGACAAGATTGATATAACATGTGCAGCCCAAAAAACATGGTGGTACTATCTACTGCTGGCATTGTTCATGTAGAGACTTTGACTGCAAAAGATGAGTTACTTGGTTTCCTAATTAACAAAAACATAAGCAAATGAATACATATATGGTAAAATTAGGAAATATGAACAAAGGAATTAAGAAATTATTAAATTTAGAAGTTGACCTAATTTAAAAATGTGTTGAAAACATATGAAGACCAATCATCCTCTACTTCATCCAACTGTTCAGTGTTATAGGTGGTACACTGATACTCATCAAAATACTACAAGTGTAAACGTTTAAAAAATTATGGAGATTAAAATACACATACACATACACATCAAGAAAATAAAATTATAATGAGTGTATAATACTAGGCAAGGTTAGAGGCATACTGTCCTTGGAATCTTCGTTTGTCTCATTTGCATAATCTTTTTCATGAACCTCATTACATAATATCCACAGTCTATATTATTCTTTTGACGAGGGCACTACACATAGAAAATGTAATTAAATATTAAAAGCACTTCTTGGATTGATAAACCGTAAAAGGTAAAAGATGAAAACATATACCTCCACCTTGCACCATTTCATTTGGGTCTTGAATTTAGGTATCTTGATTCCTCGAAAAGCACGATAAATACATATACCTCTAACAATATTTATTAGAACAAAAAACATATGTTAACAAATTCTATTATAGGATACACTCATGAAAATTTTCACAAGATAAATAATATACTCACGCATTAAACAAGTCTCTCATTTTGGGTTGACCATGAAGACTGTCCAAATAATACACAATTTTATCCAACACGTTAATGGCAATCAATACCCAATGTCCCATGTATGTTTTTCCATTATGTATATATTAGTTAAGACAAATCATTAAGAAAGGTTATTTCCAACAAGTTATGATGACCTTACCCCGTATTGTATGGTGTAATAATCAATTTATCTTGCTCACGAAATGAACAAAGAGCATCAGCTATATATTGAAAAGGGCGGTCTTTGTTGTATTGAGACAACATGTGTGGAGATAGAAAAGAAAACTTTGTTTTTGAACTTCCATGCAGGTACTAATCATATAGAAACCTGAAATCAAAGTAAATACAAATATAGAATAAGACTAATCACCCAAGTAAGTTTTTTAAAAAATAGCAAAGCAATAGTAAAGTAATTGTGATTCAATTATTAAATACCTTATATAAACACAAATACTAGTAGCACTCAACAAATCATGATCAAGAATCTCCTTAATGCATTCAGTTCCAATTTGGTCTTCGAATTCAACATTGAATATTTCAACAGGCATGTGAAGAGAAAATTGGACCCCCTTTGGATGGGATTTCACATAAAACTCTAAAAATTTGCAATAAGTAACTGCTTTGGCACTATTGCTAGAAACTAATGGACTGGGAGACAATTGTTTTAATGGGGAAGTTACTAATTTCGCTATATGGCTTACATCTTTTCCCTGATTCTTGAATGTTGCTGGTGTCTAAAATTTCCATGTCAACATAATGAATTAGCCAAATTATACTAAACAAAAATCCTATCAAAGTAAAATATAATAATTAAAAGGTACCTGATTAAGTATCTGTATAAGATGAATAGGCCAAGACACAAAAGTACCTAATACATCAGTCAGAGTTATCAAACAATCATTTTCATTAAGTATAGAAAGTGTAGTATCACGTTCAGCTTCTTCCACTATGTCAATTGACACCCTTGCATGATTTTTCAATATTGTGTTATTATGGAGAGTCTCCCCCGACAAGTTATACACTTTGGCTTTAGCAACCATTTGATGCCATGGAGTTGACAAATGTAATAAACATTTATGTTCACCCTAAAATCAAGTAAGAATAATTCTTAATAAACATTAAGGCCACACATGTACAAAATATTTGATAACAATACATACGTTTGTTAATATACCTTAGGTATGTTTGACATTGAAATTGGTGTCCAACTATCCTTACCACTTGATGGAGGTGGTTTTCCCGAAACTGGTAGTGGTGTACAACTACCTTTCCACTTGATATCCTACTAGGTTGCCCAAAGGATGGCATAAGCGGATCTGGTCTCACTATTTCTGGCATAGAAGGATGTGCTTGTGTATTTTGTAAGTGTGCAATAATCTGTATTAGTTTCTCCATTTGTATCTTCAGTTGCTCTACTTCATGGTTGCTATAATGAGTTTGCTTTTGACGTCCAAATAAATCTCTTTGACAAACACCAAAACTAATACCCCTAACACGGCCAGGGTGCTCTGTGTTTGAATATGTTTTCAGGTTCAAAGATTTTGATAATGACAAAGGACTCTTGGAGAAACAAGAAACAGCATCAGACCTGTAAAAACACACAGGCTAATCGATTACAAGGCATAGCTAATCGATTAGATAGCTTCTGTTTTATCAACTAATCAATTACACAGTGAAGACTAATGGATTACAAGGATTCTGTTTGTCAACTAATTAATTACACCCTAAACCCTAATTGATTACCAAGATGAAAAATTGATTTAAATGAATCAGGTACTTAAGCTAATCGATTGCAGAACTTAAAACAATCGATTACAAGGCTTCTGGAAAACACCTAATCGATTACAACATATCAGCTAATCGATTACAGGGCTACTGTTTTTACACTAATTGTAACATCCTGAATTTTATAAAAATGATTAAATATGATAAACAAATATTAAATAATTATGAATGAGTTAATGAGTGTCCCAAAAATATTAGAATAATTAAATTGGGATTTATTTTGAAAAATTATAATTTATTGAGACTAAATGAGATAAAATTTTACCCGGTTGAAATATGGGTATTAGACCAAGTATCTCTGATTGAGATACCGTTGGACAGGGCTGTTAAGAATATTATTGGGAGTCCGAATATATAATCGGAATAATTTTTAGTTTAAGTATTGAGCCCGAACTAAGATCCTGTATGTTATAAAACGGTAGAGTTTAATAAAAGGATTAAAATTTAAAACAAGCCTACCCATTTCTCTTCTCCATTCACGTTGGCTTCTTCCTCTCACCATCTCCATTCTTTCTTTTTTCTTCTCTCCCTTTTTCTCTTTGCAAAACCATGCATCTCCCTCCATGACCATTACCTACCAAAATTTCTTGGTCTCCATGGATTCATGAAGCATGAGTGGAGCATTGGAGCAAAGCTTGGTTCTCCTCCTTCTCTCTTTTCCCCATTTTCATGTTTGGCATAGAGCTAGGAGAAAGAGGTATGGTTCTTGAACACTCATAGCTGTTGTTGATGGTTTTGAGGATAGCCATTGGGGATTGTTATTGATGTTGATAATGAATGGAATACATTGTTGCTAGTCTTGGGATGTTTGAAATGAGGCATAAATGTAGTTGGAATTGATAATGGTTGATTTTGATGAAAACCCTAGAAATTAGGAATTAGGGCTTTTGACAAAAATTGAGGAATTGATGATTTATTATCATAGGGATAACTTTTGTGTGTAGAAATAATGTTTGGAATGATGGGCATTCCTCATTGTTATTGATGAGTTGAGGATGTTTAAGTTTTAGTGATTGAGGTTGTTGATTGATGTTGGAATATTGTATTATCATAAGGGAGATTAGAATTAGGTATAGGAGAAATGGTGGATATTGGATTTTGATGGATCCTAATCTCAAGATTTGGGACTATAGATGTTGTGGTTAGAAGGATTGAGTTTGAGAATGAGTATGCGATGTCTAAGGTGGGGTGTTGTTGTTTATGATGATGATAATGGTAATGATCATGATGGATAACCATTGATGGTGAATAGATGAGTTAAGATGAGGATTTGATTAGGCCTTAGGCCATGATGTATGTCACTTGAAATTTGTGAATTGTTGATGGCTTTGAGTGAAGCTAAGTGGGCTTATAATGAATTTGAGTGACAACGATGACAAATGGATGATTATATATAATGATTGGATGTATTATGGATAAGGGATATGATATTGTTGTTGTTGGGTATGGTTATCCCTTTAAGATTTAGAAAACCTTGGTTTTGGGAAAGGAATTCCTGAAGCCTAACACGAGTATGAAAATAGGTGTTTTAAAAAGTCTAAGACTTGATATTGAGCTTTATGATAAGCTAGCATTTGTTTAGAATTATGATGATGTCCTGAGATAGTTTGATAATGGTATGTATGCACATGCATGTATGTTGGTATGTAGATTGTGTTCCAGACTATGTGGCGGAGCTTTCGGAGCGTGAATTTGGATTTCGGCTCTTCCCTTGAGGTAGGAGAGGAGTTTACATTCAAATTGCATGAGTTATATAATTGATGATTATTGTATGTCATGAAACTCATGCTTGCCTTGCCATGATTATAGTGAAATGATGTGAATAATAAATTGTTGTCTATTGGTGATAATATATGTGTATATATGATGATGAATAACCCATGAGGGTTGAAGTATGCATATACTATGTGAATTTAGAATTCCATGTGATTTTGACGGATGAATATTAGTAATGAGAGGCTAAGGCCCATTTGATGGCATTACTGTATATATTGATAAAGAAATTGCTCAAAATGTGAAATTAGGTATTGATGTTAATGCATAATTGAGGAACTCATAGAGCCAAATAGAGTTTTATGTGATTTTGATGGCATGTGATAGTTCCAATAGCCTATATATGTATTTTATGACTTGTAGGAATTGGAATGGGCCAATTCCATTGAGAATAGGCCCTTGAGTTGCACAAAAGTGCCTCAAAGTGGGCAAAACGCGTTTATATGCATAAGTCCCTCATTTTTAAGAATTTTTGAGTGAGACCAGTGGCGACACGTCACAAATAGTGTAATTTATTTGATGTCAAAATTTGGTAGCATTTGGAGTTGATATGAAAACGTTAGAGGGGTTAGAAGTCCCAAAATCATGCATTTTCTGCACAATTTTTGCAATCTGGTATGGCGTAATCGATTACGAAGGTGAGCGTAATCGATTACAGACACTCTGTTTTAGGCGTAATTGATTAGCTTCAGGTGTAATCGATTACAGTGGTGAGCGTAATCGATTACGAGTGTTCTGTTTCATCCGTAATCGATTACGACAAGATTGCCCAATAGGCGTCCCTCGCTGTTTTTGACCCGTTTAGGCATCTTAATGATGTTTTTGGCCTCTGACTTCTTCATGAAAGTTGTAGATAATTGTGTTACGGAGGTGTGAGAATTGGTCTCACTTTAATTGGAGTTTTCTAACCCTCATTAGGCATAAAACATCGGACCTACTGCGTCATAAAATTCAAATTTAAGAGGGTTTTGAACCCAACTTTTCATGGTTATCAAATTGGGACTAATAGGTGATATTTGTGACATGTCCCACTATTCTTAAGTCTAAAAGTAAGCTTTCCTCATGTCTTAATGTTGAAATTTATCATGGGCTCATTATTGCCCAAAACCCCTTTTAGTATGTAAAAACGAGAGAATTCACTAGGGGTACATGTGTGGTGTGTCTTAGTGGTGATTAGGGAATGGCTTAAGGCTATGGCAAGGTATGTGTATACCTATGCTATGTTATGAAAACATGTATGCTTCCACTCTATTGATGTATTATGAATCTTGATGAAAAGTAAATCATGTGATTGTATGACATACCTTGACGGACTATGGAACTAATAAGGGGACAATTGAATAGCAATGAGTTATTATAACTCAATGAATTTGAAAAAGTGTTAATGATGAATAAGAATGAATGATGAATGATAATGTTGAATGAAAGGGGACGTTGTTATTGAACACGCCCTAGAATGTTATTATTGATGGCGTAGTGCCACTATGATTAATGCATGTATTGACGTGTATACATGAGATTGAATGTTGATTGCTGAATTTATGTTTTGAAATATCTTGTTGACTTCCATGCGTGGATAAATGATATGATGATTACTATGCTATGTTTGCCATGTGTGGATTTATGAAAATGTAAATGTTGAGCCTTGAGGGGCCATATAGTTGATTGTATGCCAACGATAATAAAAAAAAACTAAATATATAATATACCCCTAATTGAGAGGGTAAGATATCCTTGCGAGGTTGATTGGCATATGCATTATTGCATTTTTCATTCATGGCATGGCATAACATTGAATATGTGGTTGCGATCACAATGATGAAAGATCCTACGGGATTCTATGAAGGGAGTACCCCTTGTGAGGCGGGAAACCAACTTGATGATGATATGATATTGAGCTGGTGGTTCCGATCACCTGGTTATTGAAATGAAAAAGGGCTTGCGAGTTCCAATGATGCCTGTGGTTGTGATCACGAGGCGGGAGTACCCCTTGCGAGGCGGGAAACCATTATGACTTGTTGAACGTGGTTGCGATCACAAGAAAGCACCTTGCGAGGCTGCTAGAGGGAGTACCCCTTGCGAGGCGGGAAACCCATATGAATGAATGATATGGTGGTTGTGATCACCTGATGAAATGAAATCGGATCCGTGCATATGCATTAAACAGTTGACATATGCATTAGCCATAAGAGCATGACATTTGAGATAGGATGACCACGAGAGATGAGAAACCCCTTGCGAGGAGGAATTAAATAAAGATTTAATGAATTGATGATGATAATTTGTGAATGCCCTTGTTGATAAGTGGCAATGTGATTGTGTACATGCTTGTGCTTGCTTATGTTGTGAAATGCGTTTCATGAGGGTTGTATACCTATTATATCAATGTGATGATGATTGAATGATGAATTGATGATTTTATAGCAAAGCACACATGATGATTGTATGCATGTACACATAATCACAATATATTTATATTCATCATTTTGAATGTATAACCCACTCTCCCATGTGGTCTCCTTTTTAGCATTGTGATGGAGGTTGCCATGGGATGAGTTCAGATTTTAAATTGAAGTTTTGGGAAGGTAAATAGTGGTAGTGGAAGTGCCTTGGCCGGCATCATTTGTGAAATGTAATGTAATGAATCAATTGTATATAATGATATTGATGACTTAGTGATTTTGGTTATGTATGAGATAATCGTGAATGCATAAATGGTGAACCTATGTATTAGTACATAAGTGATGATTTGATGAACACTTAAGGAATTGAACTTGAATAATATATATTAATGATGGGAGTGTTTGGATTAATGCCAATAGGTGAATGAGTAGGACAATTATAAGTTATGGGTAGTGGCAATAGTTAGGGCATGACCCCGGATGTATATGCATATTTATATTATATCTTAGGCAATGCATGTGTCTGTTGTAAGTGCATGACTGAGTTATAATGATAGGTTTATGTTAGGTGTTTTGCATGCTTCGCCGAGCCTTTTCTCATATCGTCATATATGGGACTAGGCGTTAGCCTGGTATGCACATTCTTCTTCCACTGTAAACTCCACTATTTTCGTATACCATTATAGGTGAATTAGTTATCGATCCAGTTATATTTTACTAAATCGTACGCTTCGGTTTTCTGTGATTCGGGTCTTAATGTAATCGTCGAGGTGTTTAGAAATACTTCAAACACGAAAAATTTACCTGTATTTTTATTAATTATTATCTTGATTACATCGGGATCTGAGTCTGGAAAACCGGGGTGTTACACTAATCGATTAGACACAAGGCATAATCGATTACCAAGCTGCATAACCAAATTAAATGCATCAGGTGCCATCACTAATCGATTACAAGGCAAGACATAATCGATTACCAAGGTTCTGAGTTACAGCTAATCGATTACAAGGTATATGCTAATCGATTACAGCACGAAAAACACTGAAGATTTCTAAGTGTAATGGATTACAGCTCGAGGCGTAATCGATTATGATAGTGCTAGAATTTAGGGAAAGTGATTTTTAGTGGGAAACCAGCTCATTTCTCCATACATCTCAGGCACCAATGGTCTGCAACGGCTAGGAACTCCACCAAGCTCAATCAAGGCTCTATAAATGCATGCGAAACTCAAGCACAACAACAAGGAACAAGAAGCAATCAATCTTTAGTTGCCTTTGTGATTAGTGAGTTCATTTCCTTGTATATTCTGAAATCTTTGAGCTAGAATTTGTATATCCTCTCTTGTTGAGAGTTAGAAATTGTGTGAGCTTTCAATTGCCTATTCACTCTATTGAGAGTATATATCTTGTAAACATCATCACCAAACACCAAGGTTCTCACTCTAGGTTGAGTGGTCACAAAGGTTGGGGTTCAACCTTTGGGTTATTGACAGATTGTGAGATTGGGTGGGTTACCCTTTGCTTGTGAGGATTGAGTTCTTGAGTGTGGGACACTCGGAAGCTGCAATTGCTCAAAGCTTGTAATCTCAAATTCTCAATAGTGGAAATCCTTCAAGTGGGTTGCTTAAAGGCGAGACGTATACAGGGGTGGTGGAACTCGTTAAATTGGTTTGCAAGCTCTTCTCCCTTACTCTTTTACATTCATACATTGCATTTGATTGGCTTGTTGTTGATTGATTGTGATTTGCTTACTTGAGCTTGCTTGAATTAGTTACTTTAAATCGCTGCACACCAAGTGTTTGACAAATTCTTTCAGCAATATTTACATCTTGCTTTGCATTGTTTCCTGTACTAAACTTGTCTTCACTTGCATAAACTCTTCAATTTCACAATGACTCATAAAATCATTCCAAACATCCTCATTTATGATTCTAGAATATTTTTCTGGAATTTCTAAACTAACTTCACCATCTGCATGAACTGCACGTTTCTTTACTTTTGTCCTAAATGATCTAGCTGCTAGAGCAGCCTTGGAAAGTACAAATTTCCTTCTATCCTCACCCACATCAAAAGCTTGCTAGAAACAAAGGATATTAAATAAAGTTAGGGGGTTAGATTGCTATGTTCAAAAATCCAAGACATTATAAGCTTACCCTCACTGAATCCCAAATAGTTCTCTTGATTCCATCAGGTACATTTTCCCATTTATCATATGAGATTGGCACATTATTCTGGGTGACATCGCCATTGTAATTCACAAAACTAGCTTTGTTGGGATTTATAGGCTGGCCTTTAAGATTCCATCCAACCTACAAACAAGACAAGAAAGTAAGTGTATTTCAAGTGTAAAAAATATAAGCAAGTAATTTGTTGTTACCGATAGTTTTTGTCCTTCTTTTGTAGCCTTCATAATGTTCTTCATCATGCTACATCCACGTCCTGTTTTCTTGTTTTTACCAGCATCTTTATTTGCATCCTCAGTGTCAGAAGCCATGAATCTCTAAATATAATAAATGGACATAGTGAGTTATGTTTACATAAATATAATAAATGGAGATAGTAAACATGAACATAATGAATGAAAAAGTCATATACATTTAGGTTAGTCTCTTCCTTTTCCTTGTACCATGATGCAATATATTTATCCATATTCCATCTGTATGATCATTTCTTAAATACATGTTATCTTCTATCATTGGATCACAACCTTATGATTGTGACATTCCCAAGAAAGGATTATCCTCAACATCATTATTCATGTTTTTCTTTGATAAAAGAACAATTGAACACCTTTTGTCTAAAGGGTCTGGGACATAGAACACCTGTTTAGCTTGTGATGCCAAAATAAACCGATCATCTTTGTATCCTTCTTTATTTAGATTAACTTGTATAAAGCCCGGTCCATTCGCTCGGACACCATGGCTATTGTCAACCCACTTACAACAAAAGACAACCTCTTTAAACATTACATAATCCAACTCCCATATGTGTTCAATAACCCTAAAGTATGACATACTTGCATATATTGGATTATTGTCTTTAGCACTTGAGATATGCAATGCTTGAGCAACAAGGCTTACGCCACTATTTTGTTGTGTAGTCTGTTCATCATGCTCCTTTGTATAAAATATGTATCCATTAATCATGTAAGAACTATATGAAAAAGCATGTATTTTTGGTCCTTTAGATATCCATCTAATTCTCTCTGACACTAAAGCATCTCCTTCTCCTAATTCCATAGAAATATGATCTTTAAACCATGCTATAAAAGTTTGATTATGCTGTTTTAATATCCAATTTCCATTCCTGCTTGGATACCTAGATTTAAGAATCTCCTTGTGTATTTCAACATATGGATCAACCTCTGTAGTGTTATGTAGAATATATAAATGTGCTTGTACCCATTCTGTTATAGGAACATCTATGATTTGTGCACCAGTCAAACCATGGCCATTTAACCTTCCTGTGTGACGAGATCTTGGTACTCCTATGAACTCCATATTAGATAAGTAAGATGTGCAAAACTCAACTACCTCCTTAACTATATATCGTTCAACAATACAACCTTCTGGCCGACTTCGATTCTTCGCATATCCTTTCAAAATCTTCATGTAACATTCAATGGGATACATCCATCTCATGTAAGCTGGGCCGCATAATTATGTCTCTCTAACCAAATGAACAGTTAGATGAATCATGACATCAAAAAAGAGGGTGGAAAATACATTTCTAACTCACATAATGTTATAATAATTTTATTTTGTAGAGTTGGTAATCTCCCAGGGTCAATCACCTTGCTACAAATCGCCTTGAAGAAGAAACATAACTTTGTTATTGCACCACGAACCTTTTCAGGGAAAATCGAGCGTATAGCTATCGGGATCAAACTCTCCATAAGAACATGACAATCATGGGATTTTAGACCTTTTAACTTGAGATCCTTCATTGATACAAGACTCTTGATGTTTGAAGAGTACCCTTCTGGAACTTTGACTGCACTAAGAAATCTGAGAATTATTATTTTCTCCTTTCGAGATAGTGTATATGTTGTTGGGGGTAGATACGTTTGTTTTCCCTTTTTTGTAGCCTCAATTCTTTTCTTATTCCCATACATGCCATGTCAAGTCTTGCTTTGATGTCATCTTTGGTCTTTCCCGGAATGTTTAGAAGTGTACCAATGATACTTTCACAAACATTCTTTTCAATATGCATCACATCAAGAAAGTGTCTCACATATAGTGATTTCCAATAAGGCAAGTCAAAAATATAGACCTTTTCTTCCACCCACTAGTAGGAAGGTTGTTGGCAAAAGGTTTACCAAAATTAGTATGTAAATCTTTCACTTTGTCAAATACTTGAACACCTGTTAAGCCTGAAGGGGCCCTACGTTCTTCTGTATTGCCATTAAATGCCTTTCTCCATCCCCTGTAATGATGTCCCAATGGTAAGAATCTACGGTGTCCGAGAAACACATTCTTTATACAATGACTCAGTCGGATGTAATCTGTATCTTCTTCACATATAGGACATCCACATTGGCCTTTTATGCTATACCTAGATAGATTGCCATAGGCAGGAAAATCGTTGATTGTACCAAACAACATTGCTCATAAAGTAAAACTCTCACCTCGATATTCATCCTATACCTCAACACCATGGTCCTATAACATTTTTAAATCTTCAACTAAAGGGGCTAGATACACATCAATATCATTTCCAGGTTCTTTAGGTCCAAAAATTAGCATCAAGAGTAATAAATATTTTCGCTTCATACATAACCATGGAGGTAGGTTATAAATCATCAAAATCACAGGCCATGTACTATGGGTGCTACTTTGAACTCCATGTGGATTCATTCCATCAGTTGACAATGCAAGTCATAGATTTCTTGGTTTATTTCCAAATTCTGGGTATTCTTCATCAATTTTTCTCCATTAAGGAGAATCTACAGGATGCCTAAGTTTCTCGTCCCTAATCCTTTCATCAGCATGCCATGTCAAGTGTCTTGCATCTTCTACATCATGAAACATGCGCCTGAATCTTGGTATTATATGAAAATACCATACAACTTTAGCAAAAGAAGAATTTTCCTTCTTATATCGCAAGGAATCACATTTAGGACAGCTGGAGTATGATGCGTATTCATTTCGAAACAAAATGCAATCATTGGGACATGCATGTATTTTCTGGTAACTCAACCCGATAGAGCATAACATCTATTTTGCATCATAAGCTCTTCCTGGGAGCACGTTATCATCTGGAAGCATCTCTTTCAGAAGAGAAAGTAGAGCTATGAAACTTTTATCACTCCAACCATTTCCTGTTTTCAAGTTATATAACTTTAACACCGCTGACAACCTTGTGAATTTCGAGCAACCAGCATACAATGGCTTCTTTGCATCATTTCTTAGACTGTCAAACATTGCAGGGCAATCTCAAAGATCATCCTCAAGAACCTTTGTAATCCCTTCAATATTACCGCCCATGTATATGTTATCTGTGTTAGTATCCATGGCTGTCAAGTTCACAGTACTTCCTAAACTTTCACTACACCCAACTCTTAGCTCACCATGCTTTGTCCAACATGTATAACTTGTAGCAATTCCATTACACATAAGATGATCTTTTAATTCATTAACATTAGCCCGCCTCACATTCGAACAACACCATCATAGGCAAGGAATACGGTTGGGGTCTTTGGCATGTTCAATTGCAAAGCTAATAAATTCTTTCACTCCATCCTCATACTCTTGAGACAAACGATTAGCATACACCCAACGTCGATCCATTCTTAGTAAATGCAAGGAAAACCAAATACAGAGTTAAATTTATTGGAAGGAAAACAAAGGTAATTACATTCATGAGTTTCTTGAACATATTCGAATAGTGCTTGTTATGCTACTATTAACTGGATTTATTTGAATATTATTTCTACATTTATATTATGTCTTGATTATATTGTCATTCCAATAAGAGTCATGTCATTGTTATGTCATTGTTGATACCTCCCTACACCACACTTTTATCAACTCATATACATCGAATAACTAAATTCAAGGATAGTTAGACTACACTTATTTTAAAACATCACCAACCCATATTACGATTTTAGTCAACAAAATCACAAGGGTAAAAGGTAATCATGCTTATTCATACAACACAACATAACATAACAACCATATAATCATCAAATAATTTCTTAATCACACATTGATTTCTTAACTTATCCTTAACAATCTTGAATTAACTTAGTCCCTTATAGTTTTCCAAAACCTCTTTTTTATTATCAATTTACTTATGAACAATTTTTAGGGCTAAAAATTTTAAACTTAGAACCATGGTATCATATAATTCTTATAGATTCCTATTTAGTTCTAAGAATCCTTATTTAGCAATTTTATTATTTCTTAAAATAAATACTTAAATTTTAATTCACTTAGTTCCATAAACTTGTTCATCCTTAATCCATTATATATATTTAAAAACATTATAATTTAGAAGTTCTAGTTCATTATGATTTTGTAAAACCCAATATTTAAATATTTTGTAAGGTTCTAGTTCATTATAATTTTGTAAAACCCAATATTCAAATATTTTATGAAGTTTTCATGATTGAATCTTTCTTCACCTAAATTTTTTAAAAAAGTTATTTACTAATAAGTTACCCTTACATCTCAATGCCCATAAAGTTTCAAATTTTATTATTTACATTTAACCTTTAATTCTATTAACATTTTCCATTTGCCACTAGTATATTTCCCTAACAGTGTCCAACATAATGTAAATTTTCACTTCAAAGTAGAACAACATTCACACATCAGTGTCTTGCAAATTAGCATATTAATATATTTTATGCCAAATAAATTATATGAAAAATGTTACTTTGATGAAATGTATCAGTCAACTTAGTGCTTGGTTTCCTAGGATATGATAATTATATAGTATTTTAAAAATATAACCAAAGGCCACCAATAGAAAACCACCGTGCTTCAGAAACCACCTTATACAAACTCATTATAATATATTTATCCACATACACAACTATCAAACAAAATTACCATATTGAAGTGAAAAGTGTTGTAATTCATAGGAAGTATGTGAAACAACACTTTATAAGCGCATTGAGAACAAGTCAACAGAGAGAACTCTCTAAATCATTATATATAGCCTATTATTAGTTTAACAAAAAAATTAAAAAGGTGTCCACTTTAGATTAAATTTCTGTTTTCCTAGTGTACAAAGTTTGCACATTTCATAAAGATAATAGAAGCGTGTAAAAATTGCATAACTGTCAGTGTCTTGCAAATTAGTTAATATATTTCATGCCAAATAACATATATGAAAAACATGTTTTAATGCTCAAAATAACGTTACTTGTTATTACTTGGTAATATAATACAAAAAAACTACTTGTTATTACAATGGAAATTTCTTATTCATAAAATTGTAAATTAGTGTAGAAATCACAGACCAATAAACATGATTTTTTACATAATGAGCATTTTTTGGGTATCTCAAAAACACTTTAGCTACTAAAAAAATTCAGATTTTACACATTATAATATAAATAACTTACCTTGAAGAAAAGAGAGAGAGATGCAAATGGACCACAAGCCAAAATAAAGCCTACTATGGACCACAAATAGCACACTTGGACATTGAGTAAAATGCACGAACAGGGGAATGGAAGCTGCTGAAAATAGAGAGGGAAAAAAAAGCCTGCTATGGACCACTAACAGCACACTAGGACATTGAGCAAAATGCACCAACACAGGGGAATGGAAACTACTGAAAACAGAGGAAAAAACAGGCACCTTTTGTCTTCTGGAAAATGAAACGTTGGAAACCAATAAGAAAAGAGAGAGGTAAAAAAAATTATAACATCAAGACATAAAATGTATTAATATTTTATTAAAATATCAACACTTTGATAAAAACCTTACCATCATGTCCTGTATGCGTGCATCATTAGAAATATATTAATATTTTATTAATGTATGAAAAGCTAACGCACCAGGGCTGTACGTGTGGAAATTCTTTATTATTAAGATAGACTATTATCAGCGGTTGGTACATTGAACCACTGATAATACTATTATCAGCGTTTCGTTTAATCATCGCTTACTTTAGTGTCTTACCTTACTATCTCGTACACGTGCATCATATGAAATATATTAATATTTTATTAATCAAGTGTGAAAAGCTAACGCACCAGGGCTGTACGTGTGGAAATACTAGACTATTGTCAGTGGTTGATACCTTGAACCGCTGATAATACTATTGTCAGTGTTTCCTTTAATAACCGCTTACTTTAGTGTCTTTTTTGCAACAATGTCTACGGTTCCGCCCAACCGCAGACAATAGTACCGCATCCTTTTGTAATTTCTGTTGTAGTGTTCCCCTGTGACTCGGTACGTAAGTCACGAAGCCGCCCATGTATTGCTACGGGGAGCTACATGTGGCCGACCCTTGTGGGGGTGGCTCTTGATAAGCAGGTGACCCCGGTGGTCCTTGGGATCACAGCCGCCATGATTTGATATTTGGCCGGCCCGCAACACCATATGTTGAATTTGTTGTATACCGTGGTCATGGTGAAAATGACCACGTGTTGCAAGATGGGCGATGCGGTTTGGTACCAGTAAAATAATTGGTAAAATGCATGCAAATTTAAGAATAAGTGTACACATTTTACTACTGTAGTAGGGGTATGGTTAGATGATCATACTTGAATCCCACATTTGGTGTTTGTGTTTCCCAGAGTCAGATCTGTAATTGTTGAAATATTCTATTGTGCATATACATTAGCTTAAGAGCAATTGCATATAGCAAGGAAGTATGCCAAAGGTGATAAGATATGATGATGGATATGATGAGGATGTAATGATATACTAAGACAACATAAAAGATATCAATACCAAATAATGGTTTGTATGATAGCCAAATTGTGGTGGGACTTGATTATGTATATGTTGTGTACTTTGTTGAAATTGTAATGTTACTTGTGATGTATGTATGATGGTGTTGTGATGATAAAGAGTATAGTGAATGATATGTATGTGCAAAGTATACATGTTTTGATGCATATGTACATAATCACATGGTATTCATATTCATTCCTTTGGAATGTGTGACTCACTCTCCCATGTTGTCCATTTTTAGACTTGTGATGCAGCGCACTTTTGGGAAAAGTGGATATTTTGAAGTACATTTTTGGAAGGAGGTAAATAGATGTATAGGAAGTGCCTTGGCCGGCAATCTGTTATTTTTGTATAACCTACGATAAGAGCTCATGTTCGTCGTATTAGAATAATGTATATTGATTTTATGGGTCATATGTGAAAATTGGAACTTACGTATATGCCCAATTTTCGGTTATCACTTGGTGATGTATGTTACTAATATATGATGTTTAAATCTTGCTCAAAATTAGTGAATGGATGATGAAAATTATGAATGGTAATCTTATGTGATGCATATTTGAAGTTTCCCATGGTTATCTTGTGCATAAGTTAGGAACTAGCATGGTCAATTTATGATATATGAGATTTTAATGTAATGTAATAAATGTAATGGCCTAAATATGTCAATTGTGACTTGTGGAAAAGGGAATGGTTCCATTTTGTAGAGAAATGACCTCCATGTTGCCTCCAAATGTCTTGAAATGAGCCATATGCGTTTATGCGCATAAATTCTTCATTTTTAGGAATTTTTGAGTGTGGCCAATAGTCACACGTCACAAATGGTGTGTTATAACTTGTGTCAAAATTTGGTAGCGTTCCAATATCATTTGCATAGGTTTAGGGATATGAGAAGTCCATTTTTTTCCAAAATCTACATAATTTCTGCATAATGTTAAGGTGTAATCGATTAGCTCCACTGACCTAATCGATTACAAGGCCTTTGTTTTTAAGATAATCGGTTACACTGAGAGCTGTAATCGATTGAACTATCCCGAAGTCTTGTAATCGATTAGATTAGTCCCTGTAATCGAATAAGTGGAATACCTGATGCATTACATAAATTCCAGGAGCTCTGTAATCGATTACTCCCAACTCAATAATCGATTAGCATAGATTCCAGTAACTTGGTAATCGATTGGAATTGACAATATAATCAATTATGGACCCAACAGAAACAATGTAATTGATTATTCTAAGTGTTGTAATCGATTAAGTGTAATCCCTGATTCAGTAAACCAGTTTCGAAGCTCTGTAATCGATTATGTCCTACCCTGTAATCGATTAGGGCCTTTGATTTGCACATGGACTAACCGACTATATCAATTGGAGAATGAAATGGTATCACTTGAATATATCTTGCATACTCTGATACCTTCTCATATCTTCATATATGAGATAGGTTTACATAGACCCAGGGTATTGACCAAAGCTCTCCATTATATTTCTTCATGGAATTAATTCTTGCAAGACGTAAAAATTTTCCCGTATTTTCTAGGGCGTCTCAACCTGGTATCAGAGCATTGGTTGCTCTTGATATGATTATGATCGGTGTTGTTCATGTAGTTGTTGCTTATGATTGATTGATTTATGGATTATTTGATTAAATTTTGGCTATGTGCTATTAAATTAAAGTAAATGCACTGTTGTTGAGTCTGGCCAAGAGTCCTTACACTATTTACCTTTGATAATGAATATGATGTGATCATGTATTGAAATTGATATGATTATATGATGTGATGCATGATAGGCTTATAAGTGCTAAAATTCTTGAATTCATAAGCCGAAGGGTTATTGTTTGGTCTAGTTTACTCAGGTATGAGCCATGTTTTAACATATAGGCTTGAAATATGGCTGGTAGACCAAATCATGAGGCTGCTGCTGGCAAATGCCTTGAATCGCTTTGCCGACCTCTTGGAAAGACAAGACCAGCTGAATGTGGGACAAGGCTCCCAAGGTCTTGATCTATTTCTCAAGAGGAAACCTTATGAGTTCCATGGAGGTTATAAGCCAGAAGGTGCATATGCTTGGATTAATGACTTGGAAAGAATCTATGCCAGCTTCGAGTGTTCTGAAGCAGAAAAGGTAGAGTATGTGGTCTTTATGATCCGTGATGAAGCCAAAGCTTGGTGGTGTCTTACTAAGGGACGTATGGTATTTGCTGATGTTCCGTTGATTTGGGAAAACTTCAAGGTGGAGTTCTTGAAGAAATATTTTCCAGACAGCTATAGAAGCAACTTGAGTTTATGGAACTTAAGCAAGGTGGCATGACGGTGGAGGAGTATGCCTCCAAGTTTGAGGAGCTATGTGCATTCTATCCGCCCTATCAACAAGAGGGTACTGAAGCTTCCAAATATGTGAAGTTTGAGAATGGATTGAGGCCCGAGATCAAGCGGGCTATCCGACATTAAGAAATTAGAAGCTTTCCGACGCTTTTGAATAAGTGTTGCATATATGAGGAAGACGATATGGCGCCTTCGAGTCACGGAAAACATGAGCCTAAGTTGAAGGGTCAATTCTCCAGTTTCAAGAAGCAAAGTCATTTCAAGAAGAAGTTTCTTCGTGGTGGATCCTCCAATGCTAGAGGACGTGGCGCTCCTAGAGGTGGTTACGGTGGTGGTAACCAAGGCCGTGAAAATGTCCAAGGTCTAACTTATTTCAAATGTGGTGCTAACTATTTGGCACGTGACTGTCCTCATGATGATGTGGTGTGCTACCAATGCAACCAACCCGAACATATTCACCCTCACTGCCCATTGAATGCTAATGTCAACACTCCTATTAGCATGAATTATGATGCTAATCGTGGTGGTTTTGGAGGCCGTGGCCGTGGAAACGGTAATGGCCATAATGGTGGCCGAAATGGTGGTCGTGGTGGAAATCACAATGGTGGAAGAAATGGTAATGGCCGAGTTAATGGCCATGGTAGGAGAAATGGTAGCCACAATAGTGGTGATCAACCACAAGCTGCAGGTAGAGTGTTTGCAGTTACTGGTGAGGAAGCTGCTCAAACTGAAGATCTTGTCCGTGATGAGTGTAAAATCCTTAGTATTTCGGTAAATGTTATCTATGATTCTGGTGCTACACACTCATTCATTTCTGAAGATTGTGTGAGGCGCTTGAGGGTACCTGTTTGTATGATGAAAGGTTCTATATTGGTAACTACACCGACTGGTACTTATTTAAGATCTGTGACTCGATGTGAGAATGTCGAGATGAACCTTGAAGGTAGAAAGTTTGTTGTATCCCTTGTATGTCTGCCTATGAAAGACCTGGATATCATCTTAGGCATGGACTGCTTATTCACTAACAAGGTCTTGGTGGATTGCCATAGCAAGACGGTGATATTCCCGACTTCGAATGCTGAAGGCTTTGATGTGCAAGGTATCTCTTAGCTTCTTATGATGTTCTACTTGGTTGATGGGAATGGTACGTCTCAATCCTGTGAGATTCCTATTGCTTCGGTTTTCTCGATGTGTTTCCGGATGAGATTCCTGGACTACCTCCTCCACGAGAAGTGGAATTTTCTATTGATCTCATCCCTGGCACTGAGCCTATTTTTAGAGCTCCTTATCGGATGTCTCCTATGGAGTTGACCGAGCTGAAGAAGCAAGTCAAGGGGTTGCTTGAACGGGAGTTTATTCACCCAAGCGTGTCTCGTTGGGGTGCTCCTATATTGTTGGTGAAGAAGAAGGATGGAAGCATGAGATTGTGTGTTGACTATCGCCAACTCAACAAGCTAACTATTAAGAACAAATATCCTCTTCCTCATATTGATAATCTCTTGGACCAGTTGAAGGGTGCTGTGGTATTTTCTAAAATTGATTTGCGTTCCGGATATCACTAAATTCGGGTGAAGACCGAAGATATCCCGAAAACTGCTTTCTGAACGCGATATGGACACTATGAGTACGTAGTGATGCCATTTGGAGTGACAAATGCTCCTGCGATCTTCATGGACTACATGAATCGTATTTTCCACGAGTATCTTGATCAATTCGTCATGGTGTTTATTGATAATATTTTGGTGTATTCCAAGAGTCATGAAGAGCATGAAAGGCATCTTCGTCTTGTGTTGACCATTCTTTGAGAGAAAGAATTGTATGTCAAGCTTTCTAAATGTGAATTCTGGATGAGTAAGATTTTTTTCCTCGGTCATGTGATTTCCGGTGATGGAGTTGCTGTGGATAGATCAAAAGTTGAAGCTGTAATGGCTTGGGAACGGCCGACGTCCGTAACGGAGATAAAAAGCTTTCTAGGTCTTGTCGGTTACTACTGGAGGTTCATTGAAGGATTTTCCCGTTTAGCCTTACCATTGATGAAGTTGACTCGTAAGAATCACCCTTTCGTGTGGACTCATGAATGTGAAGAAAGTTTCCAAGAGTTGAAGTTAAGACTTACTACCGTATAGGTGTTGTGCTACCCGATTTGACGGATGACTTTGTGGTGTATTGTGATACGTCTAAGCTTGGCCTTGGATGCGTATTGATGCAAAAGGAGCGTGTGATAGCCTATGCGTCGAGACAATTGCGACTGCATGAGGTTAATTATCCTACACACGATCTTGAATTGGTGGCAGTGGTGTTCGCTTTGAAGTTGTGGCGACATTACTTGTATGGTTCTAAGTTTGTGGTCTTTAGTGACCATAAGAGGCTTAAGTATTTGTTTGACCAAAAGGAACTTAACATACACCAAAGAAGGTGGATGGAATTCCTAAAAGACTACGAATTTAAGTTAAGGTATCACCCCGGAAAGGCCAATGTGGTTGCAGACGCTTTGAGCCGAAAATCATTGCATATCTCTATGATGATGGCGAAAGAAATGGAGTTGATTGAACAGTTTAGAAATTTGAATGTGGGCATAGAGACCTATACTTCAAAGAAAATGTCGCTTGAAATGTTGAAGGTCACGAATGAATTTCTTGAATATGTGAAGGTTCAACAACCGGATAATGAGTATTTGATTGAGATAAAGAAAACCCAAGAGAAAGGGAAGAATTTGTTCCTAGTGGAAGGTCAAGATGGCATTTGGCGTGTGAAAGGCCGAATTTATGTTCCCTCAAATGGTGATGTGAGAAAATGTGTACTTGAGGAGGCTCACAAAAGTGTATTAAGCACTCATCCTGGTTCTACCAAGATGTATCAAGACTTGAAGAAGAATTTTTGGTGGCCTGACATGAAGCGTGATGTGGCGAACTTTGTATCCTCTTGCCTTGTTTGTCAGAAGGCGAAGGTCGAGCATCAAAGACCATCTGGTTATTTGAGACCTTTGGAGATCCCCGTTTAGAAGTGGGATAGCATAGTTATGGATTTTGTTTCTGGATTACCCAGAACTCGTGCTGGAAACGATGCCATATGGGTAATTGTGGATCGGTTGATGAAGTGTGCTCACTTCTTGCCTATGAATATGAAGAGTTCCTTGGAGAGATTGGCACAATTATATGTAAAGGAGATTTTTAGGTTGCATGGTGTGCCGTCTGGTATCATATCTGACCATGATCCTCGGTTTACTTCTCAATTTTGGGGAAGTTTACATAATGAATTGGGTTCTAGGTTGAAGCTTAGTTCTGCTTATCATCCGTAAATCGATGGACAATCCGAAAGGACGATACAAAGCCTTGAAGATTTGTTGAGGGCTTGCGTTCTTGAACACGGTGGATGTTGGGAAAGATTCCTGCCATTGATTGAATTCACATACAACAATAGCTACCATAGCTCTATTGGTATGGCTCCCTATGAGGCACTTTATGGAAGAAAATGTAGAACGCCTTTATGTTGGTTGGAGACCGGTGAAAACTTGGCCTTAGGGCCGGAGATTGTTCAGGAGACCATCAAGCAGATTAAAAAGATACAAGAGAATATGAAGATTGCTCAGGATAAACAGAAGAGTTACTATGATAAGAGGCATAAACCACTTGAGTTCCAAGTGGGTGACCATGTGTTTTTGAAGGTTTCGCGTGATAAAGGGATTGGAAGGGCATTAAAAAGTGGAAAATTGAGCCCTCAGTTTATTGGACCTTACGAGGTATTGGAGCGGATTGGCGACGTTGCTTATCGAATTGCACTCCCTCCGTATCTCGCTAATCTACATAATATGTTCCACGTGTCTCAATTGAGAAAATATGTTCATGATCCTCTACATGTGATTCCTATGGATGATGTCGATGTACATGATGATTTATCTATCCCTCCCATTTCTATTCGTGTTGTTGATCATTCTGTGAAGAAACTACGGAGCAAGTTGGTACCTTTGGTGAAGGTCGCTTGGAAGCACCAAAATGTGGAGACGTTTACATGGGAACGTGAGGACGACATCAGAGAATGATATCCCGACGTGTTCAAATCCGGTATGTTAAATTTTAAGGACGAAATTTTCTTTTTGGTGGGGTGGATTGTAACATCCCAAATTTTTAAAATAGAGGATTAAATCAAGGAAAATAAATATTGACAAATTAAATGTAAGCTATTTAATGTCCCAAAATATTGTGAATAATTAAATTAAAGAGTTTAGGGACTGCTGGTGATTTATGGATACCGGTTAAACTGAAAATAAGCCCGATTGGAATATGGGTGTCAGACCAAGTATCTCTGATTGAGATGATACTGGTCAGGGCTGTTGAGAATAATATTGGGAGTCCAAACATATATTCGGAATAATTTTCAGATAAAGTATTGAGCCCAAATAAAGAGCCTGTTTGTCTTAAAATGAAGAATCTTTTAATGAAGAAATTAAAAATAAAACCAAAAGCCATGATTTTTCCCTTCTATTTTTCGTTGGCTTCTTGGCTTATTTGGCAAGCATACTCTACTTCTTCTTCTTCTCTTCATCTTTTCTTCATTCTTCCACCCCTTCTTCCAAAACCCTAAGTTAATGTGGTGAACTCCCTCTTTTCCCCCTCATTTTTGTTCTTGGAGCAAGCTAGGAGATTGGAGTTCTTCCCCTCTTATCCCTCTCATTTTCGTGTGGCTTCCCTCTCCCTTGAAAACCCACTTCGTTTTGGGTGTGAGGTAAATATACTCACTATTTTATTTAGGTTTTTGCCATGTATATGTGTCTTTATGTCTTGGAGAAGCAATATATGTGAATGGGTGGTTGAAGAGAGTATTTAATGCTTAAACCCTAGAGTGGGTTGCCATAAATATGTATATTTAATAAAGGACAAGAGTAGTAGATACATTTATGATGGTGAGACATGAAGAATGATGAGACATTAATAAGAGTTGTTGGGTTTTAGAGAAACCTTAGTTTTTTAGAATTTGGGGAAAGTTATGAATATTGGTTGGGTAGTGTGATTGAGAGTAAATACAAGCCATTAACTATATGGGTAATTAATTGTTGTGGTATTTTGTGAAGGTTGGGGCTATGGTTGTTTTGTAGCCCTTGACTTCAATGAATGTGGCTTGATGGGAAGGAATTCCCGATGCCTAATAAATGATAAAATTAAGGTCTATAACATGTCTAGTGCATGTTAAGAAATTGTAGATACGATTATGATTAAATAGAAATAAATGATGTCTTAAATAGTTGATTGATTGGGATTCTATATGCATGTTAATGTAGGATCCATTCCGAACGACGAGGCAGGTGCGTCTTATCAATCGGAATTCTTCTCTTGAGGTAGGAGAGGAGTCTTATATTATAAATGCATGAATTTGAATGTTATTTGATTGCCATATGTATTGGTATGCATGTTAGCCTTGCTTGAGATGATATGAGAAATTGTAATGTGGTGTATGGTGTGGATAATGTGTTTGGCAACATGCTTTGGTGCATTTAGAATTTTCATGGTGTGCTATATGGTGGTGTAGAAGGATCAATGATATGAAGTTATGCTTGTATCCACCATGAATGTAATATGATTGTTGGTGGTGTTGAATAAGAATTATTGCAATGCAACACAAATGTTTAAATTAATAAGAATAACCAACAATAATGAATCCACTAAAATCCATGTGGTAATGTTAGTAATGGTGTTGATAATGATGTGTGATGAGTGGCATGTATAGGATGCATAGAGTGAGAAATGCATATGATTTGCATTTGCATCCATGGCATACTGTATACCCGCCTTTGTTGGAACATTAGGGGAGTTCCCTCGGCCGACCCGGTGGGAGGCTGGCTCGGTGCACAAGCAATTTTATTTTCCCCTATGACTTGGTACGTAAGTCACGAAGCCGCCCATGTATTGCTACGGGGAGCTATATGTGGCTGACCCTTGTGGGGGGTGGCTCTTGATGAGCAGGTGACCCCGGTGGTCCTTGGGATCACAGCCGCCATGATTTGATATATGGCCGGCCCGCAACACCATATGTTGAATTTGTTGTATACCGCGGTCATGGTGAAAATGACCACGTGTTGCAACATGGGCGATGCGGTTTGGTACCAGTAAAATAATTGGTGAAATGCATGCAAATTTAAGAATAAGTGTACACATTTTACTAATGTAGTAGGGGTATGGTGAGATGATCATACTTGAATCCCATATTTGGTGTTTGTATTTCCCACAGTCAGATCTACAATTGTTGAAATATTTCATTGTGCATATGCATTAGCTTAAGAGCAATTGCATATAGCAAGGAAGTATGCCAAAGGTGATGAGATATGATGATGGATGTGATAAGGATGTAATGATATACTAAGACAACATAAAAGATATGAATACCAAATAGTGGTTTGTGTGATAGCCAAATTGTGGTAGGACTTGATTATGTATATGCTTTGTACTTTGTTGAAATTGTAATGTTACTTATGATGTATGTATGATGGTGTTGTGCTGATAAAGAGTATAGTGAATGATATGTATGTGCAAAGTATACATGTTTTGATGTATATGTACATAATCACATGGTATTCATATTCATTCCTTTGGAATGTGTGACTCACTCTCCCATGTTGTCCATTTTTAGACTTGTGATGCAGCGCATTTTTGGGAAAAGTGGATATTTTGAAGTACATTTTTGGAAGGAGGTAAATAGATGTATAGGAAGTGTCTTGGCCGGCAATCTGTTGTTTTTGTATAACCTATGATAGGAGCTTATGCTCATCGTATTAGAATGACGTATATTGATTTTGTAGGTCATGTGTGAAAATTGAAACTTACTTATATGCCCAATTTTCGGTTACGACCTTGGTGATGTATGTAACTAATATATGATGTTTAAATCTTGCTCAAAATTAATGAATGGATGATGAGAATTATGAATGATAATCTTATGTGATGCATATTTGAAGTTTCCCATGGTTATCATATGCATAAGTTAGGAACTAGCATGGTCAATTTATGATATATGAGATTTTAATGTGATGTAATGAATGTAATGGCCTAAATATGTCAATTGTGACTTGTGGAAAAGGGAATGGTTCCATTTTGTAGAGAAATGACCTCCATGTTGCCTCCAAATGCCTTGAAATAAGCCACATGCGTTTATGCACATAAATTCTTCGTTTCTAGGAATTTTTTAGTACGGCCGGTAGCCACACGTCACAAATGGTGTGTTATAACTTGTGTCAAAATTTGGTAGTGTTGCGATATCATTTGCATAGGTTTAGGGATGTGAGAAGTCCATTTTTCTTCCAAAATCTACATAATTTCTACATAATGTTAAGGTGCAATCGATTAGCTCCACTGACCTAATCGATTACAAGGCCTCTGTTTTTAAGGTAATCGATTATACTGAGAGCTGTAATCGATTATGAACTAACCCGAAGTCTTGTAATCGATTAGATTAGTCCCTGTAATCGAATAGGTGGAATACCTGATGCATTACATAAATTTCAGGAGCTCTGTAATCGATTACTCCCAACTCAATAATCGATTAGCATAGATTCCAGCGACTTAGTAATCGATTGGAATTGACAATATAATCGATTATGGACCCAACAAACAATGTAATCGATTATTCTAAGTGTTGTAATCGATTAGGTGTAATCCCTGATTCAGTAAACCAGTTTTGAAGCTTTGTAATCGATTATCTCCTGCCCTGTAATCGATTAGGGCCTTTGATTTGTAGATGGACTAACCGACTATATCAATTGGAGAACGAAATGGTATCACTTGAATATATCTTGCATATTCTGATACCTTCCCATATCTTCATATATGAGATAGGTTTACATAGACCCAGGGTATTGACCAAAGCTCTCCATCATATTTCTTCATGGAATTAATTCTTGCTAGACGTGAAAATTTTCCTGTATTTTCCGGGGCGTCTCAGTACATATTTAAAAAAATTAAATTCTCGAGGTAAAATAGGAAAAATATAATAAATAATTAGGTTAAATATTTTTTTGTCCTTATTTTTTCACCAAATTTTGGATTTAGTCCCTTAATTTTTTTTCTATTGGTTTTAGTCCTTATGTTATTTAATATGTTGAAATTGACATAAAATGTAACATCTTTAACAATTACTAATGGAAATGTTACTTGATCAACCTCTTGTTCAATCTCTCTAACTAATCCTACTCTTTAACTTTTTAAACTAGACTCTATCTTTTTCTTCATTGATGCCTTTAGAGACCAATTTCAATATAATAATAACATAAGGAAACAAACCAATAGAAAAAATTAAGGGACCAAAACAAATAATATATCAAAACATATAGAGTCTAAAAACATATTTAACCCTAACTGATTCTACTTTTTATAGGGCTTATAGAAAATGAACACCCATTATTTTAGGGGCTTATAATAGGTTGTCTTTGATGTGAAACTGTAAAAAGAAAATAATGAAAAAATTGCAAGAAAGAAAATATATACAAATTTAAACAATCTTATTTATGGTAATGTGTAAGGATTTTTTTGACACATATTTGTCTTATACTTTTTTAATTGCTTTTTAGGACTCAACTTCTTTTGTATATTTTTTTATATTTTTAATAAAATAATAAAAAGTAAAGTAATTTGAGAAAAAATATATATAAGTATATACAATTATCTATTAAAAATATATAAAATAAAATTATTTACATATTTGAGATTACTATTCTGTAATGAATACTTTTTTAATTGTTGAGACAAAACACAATTTCATTTCACACTTATATTTACATAGTTTTAGAAATTTTTCTAAAAAAATGTTGTCATGGGTAAATATTAGAGTTTTTTAATTTTCAATGTCTTAAATATTTAAATTAATTTAGAAGTATTTTTGCTTAAATTTCCATAACTTTTCCATGAAATTTTTGGATTTTTACATGAAAGCTTGAAAAAGTAGTACCTTGAAAAATAAAATCAAAGTGAAATGAAAAAAATTTAATTAGAAAAAAAATGAAATTGCTTATCATTGCTATTTTTTATAAAAAAAATTATGTCTAATAGGTTGAATGTTAAGAGGGCTAAAATAAGTTAATCAGGTTGATGAGCCAAGTAACCTTACTCATCTAAAATAATAAGTTAAATGGATTTCTAGAGATAAGTATTTTTTTAATTAAAAAAGCACTTATTTTAAATGTTGATGTGATTGTTTAAAATTTTAAAAATAAGCAAAAACTAAAAATAAGCTAATTTCTGCTTATTTTAAGAAGCAACTTTGATCTGCTTATTAAAAAAGTGATTATAAAAAAACTTTTTTTAAAAAGCACTTAAAAATAAGTTTAAACAAACGGACCCGATACTCTAGCTAGCAACGAAGATAAGGTTCCTTCTATAGGCTTTCCTCCATGGAGGCTTCACACCATTCTTATGAGTCTCATCTACCAAATGAAATTAAATTTTGTCCTTTTTTAGGAGTTTTTTTTTCACATTAGCTGATTTTTTTTGGTTTTACTAAACTTTGCTCTCTACTTGGTGAGAGTTTTCGTCAAACCATTTTTATTGTTCATATTTTCTCTTCCAACCTTTATTTTTATTCTATAGTTAACCCTAACCTCGTAATATTATCACCACCACTACTACATGATTTAGCTTCTCTCTTTTTTCCTTTTCTATTATTGTTTTTACCCCATCCATAAGTGTTACTCAAAATTTTTAGTAATGCCTTCTTCCTAAGTTTAGTCTTGTAAGATTAACAATTTTTCAATACTTGTCCAATTTTAACAACCAAGTTGAAGCTATAAGAAAAATAAGTTATCTACTTTCGTCTTTCTTGTAATGGACTCTGCCAAAAATGCAAAATATGCATGGTAAAATTATAGGATGTATCCTTCTACTTTCAATATTTATAGTTGTTTCTTTATATTTAGGGCAGACTTGCTTTAACTTATTTTTATTTTCCACTGTACTACTTTGTGAAATTTTGTTTATCCTTAAGCATTCTAATCGAATATACTTTGATAGAAAATTGTTTAGTATTTCCAATGAACCCAACCTAGTTTTACCATTCTAAAGTAGTGTTTGTTTAATTTTTAATTGGGTTTAACCAATTAAAATTGATTAGAAACAAGATTTTTATCTGTTAATCATACAAAACCAAATGATACCTTAAAAAATCTATGTAAAATCAAGATTTCCATAACTCTGCTCTACCACAACCACGCAATATTATGTTTAGACATGTTTATTAGGCTGAACGAACTCTAGCCTTTTTTTTAGTTTTCACTATTTCTTAACTTTAATTATATATATATATATATATATCCTCTATTCCACTATGTTTTATTATTAGATTCAAAATTTGTCAAACTTGGCTATTATTTATATATCCTTTGTTCCACGATAAACATGATATTATTCACTAGTGCAGAAAAAGGATTTAATCACGGTTAAAATGGGCTTTTAATCACGGTTCATGAACCATGGTTGTTACAGCCGTGGTAATAGATGAAGGCTTTTAATCACGGTTCACAATCGTGGTTATAGATTACATTTAATCACGGTTGTTTGAAACCGTGATTAAATAGAGTATGATTCAACCAACAGCAATGTCGAACGCTAAGGCGTTATTCCTTTTTTTCTCTCTCATCACTCTCTCTCTCTTTCTCTCTCCGTTGTCGCACCCCCCTTCGTTCTCGTCCTCTCCCAAGAAGACTTCAAAGACGACGCCCCCTTCGACCCTGATTCCACCGTCGAGTGGGACGAGTTCAGTGACTCTGATTCCTAAAAATCTGAAGATGACCTTGACCTTGCTCATGGCGCCCCCTCTTTGAACCTCTCCCAAAACCCCAGCCACACATAAGAGTAACAAACAATAACACACGAGCACAACACAATAACACATAAGGGTATATGAGAGCAACAAACGAAACCAAAATAGTATATATCACATAAATAGAAAAAAACAGAAACAACACAATGTATATGAGTTGAACAGCAACAGTGACGAGCATGCTTCGATAGTGGAGAACTTACTAGACAATGCTTCCAAGATAAGGACAAGCAACCCGCAAGAAGAAGGAAACAAGAGCAAAAACGGGAGGCACAGACGTTAGTAGCTGGAAACGATTGGGGAAGATGAAAACCAGTGCGAAAGAAGAAGGAGAAAGTGAAAAAAGGCTATCAGGTGCGACTTTTGAATTTTGTAAAAAGATATATAATCACGGATCCCCTTACAACCGTGATTATATTACATATATAATCATGGTTACACCAATACTCGTGGTTAAATATTAACTCTATAACCACGGTTAAAACCACAACCGTGATCGTATCCATTAATATATAATCACGGTTGTAGAGTCAACCGTGGTTATATAGTCCCCTAAACTATATATCCACTGTTAGAAATAAAATCGTGATTATATATTTATGGATACGATCATGGTTTTGATGTTATCTGTGATTATATAGTTACCCCTGAAACCTACAACCACGGTTGTCCATGTAAACGTGGTTATATGGTATTTTAACCACGGTTGTTCACCACCCATGATTATATTGTTTACCTTATAATTTCAAAAATGTCAATGTGCATTCTTTTATCATTGATCCACTTTAACCCGTGATTATATCTTGTTATTATATCCACTTTTTGCACTTGCGATTGTGTAATGAAAAGGGGGACGTAATTAATTATTTTTCTTCTTTCTCCCTATTTTTTATTATTTTATTTTTAGAATTATATTTAATATTTTACAAATAAAAAATACTTCCTTCTAAGTTGACACTTATGAGAAAGCTAGTTAAATATATAAATTTATTTATTAGACATGTTATTAAAGAAATGAACATCCTAATTATATGTCATATTATAGATATTGTGTTGTACATTGAAAATAAAACATTCTTGTCTACTTTAGTTTTATTTTCTTACAATGATTTTACTTTTACATATATAATATGTGAATATAGTTAATTAACTTTAGGTTTTGTACAAAAGAAAACTTGAATAAATTAAGATAGGAAAATAAAAGGAAAAAAAGGAATATGAATAAATATATTAAATCGTTAATAGCTTCATGGTTGAGAAAAAAATCATGACATTTAAATAATATATGATACCATGAATTACTATGACTATTCCAAGAGCTGCCCATAGCTGGCCAAGACCTATTATTGCCTAATTTTAGAATTGATTTAAAATATATATTTTAAAATTAGTTTTTTTTTAGAACTGATTTAGAAAATATATTTTAAACCAGACATGTTAAAATAAAAATCGATTTAAAAAGACAAGTTGTAATATTTAGGACACTAAAATAAACATACATGACCATATATATATTTTAGTCTTTTTTTGGAGAACATTTTCAACTCCTTTAATTTTCAAGTTGTTTTGTTAACCCTTCTCACATGTCAATTTTTTCATAATAAACATTCTTGACTTGTTTCTCACATCGCAACAAAATTAACATTGTCACAAATCTTGCATCATCTTCCATTGTCACCATTGTTATGGCAATAGATGAAAGGTGAAACATGGTTATAATTACTCGTTGACATCCTCCATTTCATAGAGAGTAGAAATAAAACGTAGTCAGTGGTTAATGTGTTTTTAGTTACATTCTCTTATGTACAACTATAGTTTGTTAATTCCGTTATAGTTATTATGCTACACTTGTGTATATATTGATGTGTTCCCTTTTTTAGATTATCAATGAATGAAAGTTTTGCTTCAAGATTTTGAGCTGTCAATCCCCTTTCTTTGCTTTCTTTGATTGTTTATCTACTTCTCATATATATTTACATATAGTTGTGATTTTGACCTTAAATAATGATAAAAAAATAAAAGAAGATCTTGCAGTTAGTATTTTCTATTGTGCGTTTCTCTACTCCATCTTGCTGAGTTTTTAATTTTAGCACTACTTTTTACATCGATTGCCTTTACAACCGGAGAAAAAAGTACTTTTCAAAAATAAGTTTTAAAAATAACTGGTATAAAAAGATTGTGATAAACATAATATTTTAAATTAATTATTATTAAAAATATTGTAAAAATATATTTTTTACACCAATTTTAAAAATAATTAGTGTAAAAGTATATTTTAAAATTAGTTTTAAAAATAATAAGTATGATAAATAACATATTTTAAATTGATGTAGAAATATACTTTCATACTGATTTTAAAAATAACCAATGTAAAATATACTAAAAACAAAATCACTGCTCAGCACACATAAAATCACTAGAGGATCCAGACTTGGCATTTTGGTGGTGTGGCACTCATTACCCAGTTTGGAAGATGCGGAATGCTTATTCTGTGTATATACTTAAAACAATGCTCTAATAATTTAGTCATCTTTTACAAATCTAAATCCCAGTATGTCATACGAAACTTGTGAATAGTATCATTTTATACCTGTAGTAGTGATTGCTTAACATTTGATTTGAAGATCTTACACTCTTTATATGATTCCTCCAAACAAGTATTACAATAAGAATAAATAGGATATAAATACTACACACATATATTAATTCTTGATTAAAAAAATTAATCGTCAAGGATATTTATCAACTTTTGATGAAATTAAAGAGTTTATTTACTTTTAGTTTTTAAAGAATTATTGTTTTAATTGTATCGTAATTAATTTCAATTATTGCTCAACAATTGTTCAAAATATATTTAAGAGTCTGAGAGTTTTATTATCAATGATTCTTTTCTTTGGAGTAGCGAATATATTTTTCTTGATGTTGGTCAGTTTTTTCTTTTTATTTTATTAAGTTGCATTAAAATATGATATTTTAATTAGAAAAGATAATAAAATTTGAACTCTGCATGTGATTTTGTTTTGTTTTAAAAATATTTTATTTAATGATAGATAATTGATTTTTTAATTTGATCTAATAAGATTTGTGTGTCAGGCCAATCCATCAACAAGCTCTACAAAATAATATCATCAACCATATAGTCTCCTTCATGGCATTACATGAAACTCCACACTTCAGGCTCACCGGGTGGCATCATCATCTCCCTCCTAGAAATTCACTAAGACCATAAGTAAAGAGGTTAGTACCACTTAAAGTAGTAAATAGAAAGCACCACATGGGTTTATAACAATTGCTACACTATAATAGATCATCCAACATAAGGTTCACAATGACTATATCATATAATTAGATCCTCACATATACATTTATAAATTAAGCATCAGAGCTTGTCACAATCAACTATGATAACCACAAGGTTTTTAAAATCATAATCATACGTCTCCAATATATCATTAGTGCTCCCTCACTAAATCTAATTTGAAGAGTTTCCAAATTTATATATGGATGCCATGGACTTTGAAAATCAATCATTTCAATGCATAAAAGCATGCTATGTGGATCCGTCTTAAACAATGATAAATCATAGTGCCAAGGATAACTCACTCAGTGAATCGTAGCACTATAATTAAGGGTCATCCGGGTAACCACACAGTGAATCGTAGCACTATAAGCCGTGGTACCCCGAGTAACCACACAATGAATCATAGCACTATAAATAGTGGTAATCGAGAACTACTTAGTGAATCATAGCACTATAAACAATAGTCTCATATACAAATTGTAGTGTTGGGCAAATCGTAGCGCCAATAAATGCATATGATGTCATGAGATGTAACAATGCATATGATGCAATCTTAGCTCATATAAATAATTCCAATTCTGACATCATAGCCTAACTTCACTAAACCATTTCATAATCTCAATTCAACAATCATCATTCATCATAATTTTCCACAAGGGCCATTCAATATTAAGTCACCTCGGTTTCTACCAATATTGGCATTTATCACACAATTTACAAAATATTTTTATCATGTATATCCAACATCATGGCCAAAGACACACTCTAATTCATAGCAACATCACACATAGACCAAATACCATTAACAATTATGAATAATACACAATCTATGATCATCATTAATAATATTCAAAGTCAAACACTACATCGCCATCGATATTAAATAGGAATACAACCTGAAATAAATTGTTCCTATTCGCTACTCATGTACTAAACCCCATCGCATGTATAACGTACCTTACGGTGATCGGGGTTTCCAAAACAAGCTTCTGGCCTACCGAAAACTTAAAGTGAATCACCTAAAATCACCAAACCATTACTTTAGTCATAACCAAACTACCATAAACTGAAACGACAACTAAATATCATTGTTGTTATAATTCTAGATAATTAAAACTTATCGGAGCACAACTCAACCGTTGTATCAGACCAAATCACACCAATTTCCTCTATCTGATAATTCCTAAAAATCAATAATAATTATTTTAGCAACCCTAAGTTACGTAAATGTGCATTTTGAAGTTGAAAATGCCATTTCGACACAGTTTTGGTAGTTATCAACTTACCGGAAAGCAACCCACGAGTTGCTAACCTTTCGAGATGCCTCCGCAACCTCGAAACTTCACCATTCCCTCCGAAACCGAAATATAGGCGCTACCCAACACCAACCCATGCATGATCAAAAGAGTTGAGATAATGGGTCCCAATTTTCTTTAAGGCCAAATTGAAAATGGAAGGAGGGATAAGTTTGTGCCTTACCTTAAAGCGTCAAAATAGAGAATGATGGCTTTCAAGCTTCACTTTTGCACCCCTATAGCTGTCACGGCTATATCTAAAAGAGGAAGAGGGGGAATTTGGAATTAAAGGCATGCCAAGAGAAACCCATGAATGAAGGAAGATAAAGTGGAGTTTAACATAATTGTATAGTGAAATTGATGAAGGATTTATAAAGAATGATATAGTGAAAGTGAGGAAGAGTTACCGAGAAAATAGGGAGAGCTCTACGAGAGAAGAGAGCACTACGAGAGAAAGAGAGAGCTTGCCCAAAGAGAATGGGTTTGAGAAGGAAAGTAAAAGTGAGGAAAGAGAAGAGGTTTAGAAAAAGGAAATTAAAGAATTAGAAAAAATAATTAAAATAGAATTTAAAAGGGAGGAAATTAAATAAACTAAATCTAATGAGGTTAACTTAGGTAGAGTAATTAATTTAATGTCAAAAACTTTGATTTATCCCAAATTTTTAAATTAGGATGTTACAATACACTCCCACCATTTAAGAAATTTCGTCCTTAAAATTTAGATAGAAATGTGCCTCAAAGAAATAACTTGGGATATTGTTGTTGTCAAACCTTGATTTCCCGAGCCCAAAATCAAAATATAATTATCACAATTAAATCAATAAAACACGTATAAATTTTTCACGTTTTAGAAGTTTGAACACCTAGTCATTAATTAAAGACTCAAGCCTCGGAAAGCCGAACACTGAGATTAAAGAATTTCGTAAACTAGATCGGTGAATGATTCACCCCAAAGTGTATACAAGATAATTGAGTTTAAAGCGGAATAAAAGATGTATAAAGGCATACGTATAGTCTCATATATGAAGATATGAGAAAAGGTCCACAAATGTATAAGGGAGAAAGGAAAAGCAATAAAAATGTAATTCTAGTCAACTCGCTTAAGTGAGACTACTTTCGCTTAAGCAAGGTCACGAGCATTCGCTTGAGTGAACTTGGATTTGCTTAGGCGAGAAAAATCGAAGTAATAGACCCATCAATTTTGCTTGAGTGAGCCATCCTCGCTTGAGGGAAAATTGTCTAGTAGCTAATTCCTACTTAATTCGTTTGAGTGAGATACCTCTTGTTTGAGCAAAAAGGAGGTAGAATTGTTTTCAATTATACTCGCTTGAGCAAGAACTCACTCGCTTGAGCGAGAACTCACTCGCTTGAGCAAGAATCTTACAGAATCAAAATTTAACATCTCCACTCGAGCGAGACCTTACTCGCTTGAGCGAGAATACACCAGAACCCAAAACATTGATGCATGCCAATCTCGCTTGAGCGAGAATATCAGTAATTGCACAATAACAAATGTAAATTACACAACATAATGTGCCAAAACTCATTCCATGCAAAATTGACCCAAACCAATACTTGGCATATATTTAAACACCTATTTAGGACTTGTTCCAACAAACCACACACCACAATTTGGACACTAAATCAATCCATGCATAAATCAATTTAAGGGCATTTTGGCCCAACCAACCATGCCAATTCACAATTTAAGCCTATTTGGCCACAACCAACGTTACACCTAAGTCACATATGAGCAATATGAGTTATAGGCAGCCTCCATTTGAAGCATTAATCCTTAATTGGGAATATGATCTATCCACTTCCCAATGTGTATACATTTCAACAACACCAACATGCATAACACACTATACAACATGCATCATAAAAGATCATATCTATTAAAATCATCATTATCCTTCATGTGATAGAAAATGATCATAAGTTT
Source organism: Clitoria ternatea (assembly GCA_037962975.1). NCBI lineage: Eukaryota > Viridiplantae > Streptophyta > Magnoliopsida > Fabales > Fabaceae > Clitoria > Clitoria ternatea. The sequence continues at coordinate 57,846,955 of CM075671.1, forward strand.
ACCCCCAATGATCTTAGTGTATCAACTACCATCCTAGGATTTCAAGTCATTAAATATTTAATGAACATTATACCAATAAAGCATTCAAGCTAAATCATGGCTATACAAAATAATGCCATTTACAACCATTTCCCCAAAAGGGATATACAAAAGGTTTACACAAAATATACCAGTCAAGGCAACCATACCGTATTTTCCTTCACACCATACTTCCCCTTATTGAAAAGCTTTTGCTCCATGACCATACCCTATAAAATAAGGGCTAAAAGATAAACAACATGGAGAGTGAGCATACTTTCTCAATGATAAAAATCAAATACACTGTGATAACATAAATATGAATACAATTCAACACATTCTTCTATTAAAGGAGTTCAATCAACCAATAAGGCTACATAATTCATTACTTCCATTGAACACACATGTTTATGTATAACAAGTTCATTAATCAAGGACATCTACAAGTAATACCAAATCATCAATTTACAACATTATCACATTCATTACTAAATTCACAAGTAACATCAAGGGATCATCACAACAACAATACATATTTGGTTAGCAACCATAATGAGGTTTATTTCTCAATTTACACTCTTAATAGGGTATCATTCTCTTGATCATTCTAAATTCATATGTCATGTTCCTATAGCTAGTGCATATGTCATACTGTATAATGCATATGCAATGGATCCAATTTAAAACATTTTCTCATAACCCATGCGCACATGGTTTTTCCAATAATGGCAACCACGCATACTTGCTTAAGCCTTTATCCCCTACAAGGGTACTTTTCATAAGATCCCACAAGATTTGTATCATCTTCATATATCAAGTGATCGCAACCACTGAGGAGCATTCAAATACAAGTTCCCCCACAAGGGTCCTCTTTATCATAGTCCCATAAGACTTTTATCATTTCAATACACTTGTGATCGTAACCACACATAATCATCCACATTTTAGTTTCCCCCATGCAAGGGTACTTCTTTTTATAGTCCCGCAAAACGTCCTTTGTTTCAATATATTTTATGATCGCAACCACATTTAAATATTATGTCATGCATGTCATAAATGCAACAATGCACATGCTAGCCTTAGCTTCATAAGAATTCCTCACCCTCTCACTTAGGGGTATAATTCTCACTTAACATTATAGTTAGTGGTGTACAATCAATCATAAAGCCATCCAAGGCATATCATTCACAACATAATAGCTAAGGATTTATATTAATATTAATCTACACATGGGAATCAAAGAGCATGCTAACAATCATACTCTAAATTCATGCCCACACCAAATGTGCCAATCCCAATTCAACCATTAATTATGGAATCAATCTCAATTGATAGCACACATAGAGGTAGTATATCCATATAAAGAAAAACATGCAATTATGCATTGATATATATATATATATATATATATATATATATATATATATTATTAACATAAATTGAATTATGCATTTAGAAAATATACTCCTCTCCTACCTCAAGAGAAGTACTCTTTTGGGTTAGATGGTCCCACCTCGCTAGAGTTATCAAACCCTACATTAAATAATTATAGGATCATATCAATGACTCATTCAACATCATTTTCAATCTCTTGCATATAATTAATTCATATACATAAGTCCTATTATATTACAACTTGCAATAGGTTTCATTTCCTTAGGTTTTGGGAATTCCTTTCCTTTAACCAAAACTCATTATATTCAAAGGGGCCACAACATAACAATTAAGCTACCCAACACATATCACTCAACTCCCTTCGTGGTTTTTTCTTATTAATGGTTTCCTACCACCATCATTAATCACCAACTATCATTAATGGGTTTCACCCATCATCAATTAATTACCAACCATCATCAATGGTTATCTCTCTTCATTAATAACCTTCCTTAACATCAATAAATACTCATTCCACTCACATTCTACATTTCCCCCCCAAAAATCAAGGGTTAGGATTTTATCAAAAACCCAACAATCATCATAAATGCATACAATTTTCCTCCATCCACCATGGCATTTTCATGCACCCACTTCAATGCACATAAAAACTCATATTAATCACACTTCACCTTAGGGTTTGCATATTTAATGGTTCACCCAACAACTCTTACACATTTAAACACTCTTCCAATAACAAGAACCCATAGTCTAGGGTTCAAACTTAATAGAATGGTGAGAAGCTTACCTTAAGCCAACAAACAAAATGAGTTTCCAAGAGAGGGAGAGAAGTGATGAAAATGCAAGAGGGGGAATGAGAGCTTCAAACCACCATGATCTCCTTCAAGTCCGATGGGGATTTTGAAAATAAAAGGGAGATATACAAAACCTTCTCTAGGTTTTTGAGAGGAAGAAGATAAAGAAGATAGTGAGGGAAATGAGATGAGAAGAGAGCAATGGGTATTTGCCTTTAGGAGAGAAATATAACATGAAAATGAGAGTGAAGAGTGAGGTTTTTAGTTTAAAATTTAACCCATCATTAAAGCTTCTCCATTTTATAACAAACAAGATCTTCATTCGAACTCAATACTCTATCTAAAAATTATTCCGAATATATATATTTAAATTCAAAATAGTATTCTTAACAGCCCTGACCAATGGCATCTCAATTAAAGATACTTGGTCTGATACTCATATTTTAACCGGGTATTAATTTCAGCATATTAAGCTTGGTAAATTATGAATAATGATAATAAATCCCAATTAAATCATTTCTAAATTTTTGGGAAATTACCCATTTCATATATAATTATTTGCTATTTATTTCTCTCAATTAGATATTTATATAAAATTTGGGATGTTAAAGTTGCCTCATCACATCTTCATGCTCCTAAGTAGATGTAGTACAGTTTCCATGCTACCATGCCACCTTCCCCAATGGAACATCCTTACTTCTCAAGCGTTTAACTGACATTTCCATAATGCGAGTAGGCTCAACAGATGTGGTGAAATTTTCCCAGATCTCAACATCATCATCTAGGATCTTGTGTGTTGAGTCAGACACATACTTCCTCAACTGAGATACATGGAATACATTATGAAGGTTTGTTAAATAAGGAGGAAGTGCAATTCTGTAAGCCACTAGACCTATCCTCTCTAAAATCTTATATGGACCAATATACCTCGGGTTTAATTTCCTACTTTTCAACACTCTACCCATGCCCTTATGAGGTGAAACCCTTAGGAATACAAAGTCACCCACATGAAATTCAAGTGGTCTCCACCGGTTATCATAGTAACTCTTTTGTGTATCCTAAGAGGCCTTCATTTTCTCTTGAATCATGGCAATCTACTCAGAGGTCTATTTTATAGTCTCGGGCCCTAAGGCCAAACTCTCACCAGTCTCAAGCCAACATAAAGGTGTTCTACACTTTTTTCCATACAATGCTTCATATGGGGCCATACCAATGTTGCTATGATAGTTATTATTATAGGTGAGTTCAATTAGGAAAAGGTAAGTCTCCCAACTACCACCATGCTCCAAGACACAAGCTCTCAACAAATCTTTAAGCTCTGAATAATCCTTTTGGACTGCCCATCAGTCTATAGATGGTGACTGAACTCAACTTCAAATTAGATCCTAATTCCTGATGTAGGCTACCCTAGAAATATGAGGTAAAACATAAATCATGGTCTGAAATAATACTAGATGGCACACCATGTAATCTCACCACCTCCTTCACATACAACTATGTTAACTTCTCTAGAGAACTCTTGGTACTAATGGCCAGAAAATAGGCAAACTTAGTTAGTCTATCAAGAATCACCCATATAGCATCATGCCCAACTCGCATCCTAGGTAATCCCAAACAAAATCCATGGCTATCAAATCCGATTTCCATACTGGAATCTTGAGAGGTTGCAAAACACCAGAAGGTTTTTGATGCTTAACTTTTGCTTTCTGACAAATTAAACAAGATGCTACAAAACTCTTCCAATCTCGTTCAATCCTGGCCACCAGAAAATTTGCTTTAAATCTTGGAAAATTTTTGTCGTACTCGGATGAATACTCAATCCACTACGATATGCTTCATTCAGGATACTCTTTCTCAAATCATTCCCCTCAGGAACATAAACTCTTCCTTTAACATGCTAAACATTATCAACTCCTTCAAAAAGTAACATATATTTGCCTTTAGCTTAAAGCTCCTTCAATTTCTGAAGGTATAAGTCAGATTTCTGTTATTCACACATCAATCTCATGAATTCATTAACAATCTTCAAATTACCAATAATTATTGCACCATCAGATCACAACTCAACACCAAGGTTTAAATCTCAAAACTGCTTTAATAACTCGTGCTCCTTTAGCATTAAAGATGCCATATGAATAGACTTTCTGGTCAAAGCATCGGCCACAACATTGGCTTTCCCAAGATGGTATTTCAAATCTAAATCATAATCTTTCAAGAACTCCATCCACCGCCTTTGGCTCATCCTTCTGATCAAAGAGATATTTGAGGCTTTTATGATCACTAAAGACCATAAACCTCGAACCATACAGGTAATGTCTCCATAATTTTAAGGCAAACACCACAGCTACTAACTTAAGATCATGAACAGGATAATTCACTTCACGGGGTCACAACTGCCTGGAAGCATAAGCAATCACCATTTCACTCTACATCAGAACACATCCCAAACTAAACTTGAATGAATCATAATACACCACAAAGTCCTTCTACAAGTCAGGCAATGCCAGGACAGGTACAAAAGTGAGTCTACATTTCAACTCTAGAAAACTTCTATGACATTTCAAAGTCTATACAAAAGGTTGGTTCTTCCTAGTTAGCTTCGTCAATGGCAAAGCTAAGTGAGAAAAACTTCCGAAAAACCTCTGATAATACCCATCCAGTCCAAGGAAACTTCAGACTTTAGTAATAGAATGTAGTTGCTTCCAAGCTATTACAGCTTTAACCTTAACTAGATCCAAAGTCACGCCATCTTTAGAAATCACATGGCCAAGAAATTACACCTTATCCAACCAAAATTTACATTTAGACAACTTAGCATACAACTGCTTTTCACATAACACTTACAATACAAAGTGAAGATGTCTCTCATGTCCCTCTAAGGACTTGGAGTAAATTAGAATATCATCGATGAATACCATGACAAATTTTTCCAAATAGAGGTAGAAAATACGATTCATGTATGAAGAGCATTGGTGCATTAGTCACACCAGGCATCACATCATACTCATAATGCCCAAAACGTGTTCTAAACGCAGTCTTTGGAATATCCTTATATTGCACACGAATTTGATGGTATCTAGATTGGAGATCAATCTTAGAAAACACCCTTGCACCTTCCAACTAATCTAACAGATCATCAATACGTGGCAACAAATACTTATTCTTGATTGTTAACTTGTTCAACTATATATAATCAACACACAGTTGCATGGAACCATCTTTCTTGCTCACAAGTAACACCGGGGCACCCCACGGTGAAACACTTGGGCAAATAAACTGTTTGACTAACAACTCATCAACTTGCTGCTTCATTTCAGCTAATTCAATAAGAGACATACGATATGGTGCTTTAGAAACTAGTTCAACACCAGGGACAAGATCAATAGAAAATTCAATTTCTTATTATGGGGACAAACCAGGAACATCTTCCATAAAGACATCTAGAAACTCACACACAATAGGTATTGCATGAATATCAGAGGAACTCTTGCCTTTAAACATAACAAGAATCATGAACAACTAAGAAATACCACTTACAGGAAAAATTATGAACAGGATCTTAAAAGATAACTTTCTTCTGATGATAATTGACCATTACATGGTTGGCAGATAACCAATCCATGCCCAAAATAATATCAAGATCCCTCAAGGGTAAACAAATTAAGTCAATCATGAACTTCCTATCACCCAAAGCAAAAATACATCCCTACAAATAGTAGTTATCTACAAGCTAATGTTGGTCGGCGTAGAGACAACTAGAGTACTCTCTATATTAGACATAAGTAATCTCAAACACTTCACATAGTCATCATATATAAAGGAATGTGTAGCACCATAATCAATGATGAAACCAAGAGTAAAACCATCAAGCAAACACTTACTTTGCACTAAATCATCAGCCTGGTCAACATCAATACTAGAAATGACAACTACTAATCTAGGAGAAGCTGACTGCTTGCTACTCCCAGCCTGAGCATCACCCTTCCTAGAAGGTTAGGATCCATGACTTCCAGCTCGTCCACCACGGTTTCCACCACCACTACAGCCAACAACAGTACCACAACCACTAAAAGTATTTGCCCTATCCAACTGGGGGCACTCGGGACAGATATGGCCTTTCTGGCCATAATGATGACATATAACCTCAGATCTCTAATAAAAGTTCCTCTCCAAGTGGTTACCACCATAACAAACATATTCAATAGAACATTATCCATTACCACGACCACCAGAAGAAGAGGATCATCCCCGATAACGATTCAGACCCTTCTAGCCTTACTTCTTGAATTTCCCAGATTGGGTTTTCAAACTCTTATCAGCTTTTCTTTCAGCCGCTCTGGCCATTTAGTCTTCCTCCAGAATTCTGCATTTGTTTACCAAGATAGGAAAGTTACGAATCTCCTGATAATGAATTGCTTCCTTCAACTTGGACCTAAGTCCGTTTTCATACTCAGCACATCTTAAGGACCCAGTTCCCTCATTCTAAAATTGAGGGTAAAACAAGCTCAATTCATTAAATTTGGCAATGTACTCACCAACAGACATAATACCCTACTTCAGCTCCATAAATTATAATTCTTTGACTCTGAACATTTGTTGGAAAGAACCCTCCAGAAAGTCTTCCTTAAAGTTTTCATAAATCAGATGCCTCCCAACATTTATCATACGTTGTTTAGCTTGTAACCACCAAGTTTCTACTTACTCACTAAGCTGGAAGGTGGCATATTCCACCTTCTGTGCCTCAGTGCACTACAAAGAATAAAAAAGGAGCTCCATCTCTTTTATCCACAAGTAGGTATCCTCAGGGTTATATCCCCCAGTCATATTTCTTTTTATCGAGAAATCGAAGAAGCTATACAAGGCTTTTGCCAAGCCTATTCATATGATATCTAATCATATATATATATATATATAATATAGTTTATATCTAAGATAAACAAATTTATGATATCAGTGTGAATTCAAGTATTAACGATTAGATTAAGATCATAGTTTTTAATCATAATTTTCAAATGTCTATGCGAATCAAGATAAAGAAAAGGAAGTTTTCTAATAATTTACTCAAACCCATTGTCGAACTAAATCCCACTGAGTAGAATATGGAGGTACTTATGACAGAACAGGCCAATCTAGTCTTTTAGAATAAAGTGATTATAGTGAAGGGTTTCCTCTTGAGGAATCTATCAAGACCACCAATACCACGGCCCTACCTATCAATCACATTGGCCAACTAGACCAGTGCATTAGCCATAAGGTCACCATTTGGCCTACGGCCTGCCATAAGTTAACCTAAACAAAAGAACAAGAATGCAAAGTTTAATATACCATCAATATTAAGAAATAACATAATATCAACCTTGAAATAAAGTAGCTATATTAGTGAAGCTACAGAGTGAAATATAATGCCATAGGGACCTGAAATTCTCATTTACACATTTGATAGGCCCGCAAGTGCACGAGGTATCGCGTAATAAAAAGTTATCGTCCCACAGAGATTGTGCCCAAGTACAAGTTTTCACAGTGGTTCAATTATCTAGAAAATTGTGAAATTAGGATTGCAATGTAGAAGATCAAGAAAAACAAAAGCTAAGAAGAAATGCTATCTGAAAGAACTAAATGAATTCTGAAATTGAAATAGAACAAATGAGGGTGAAGTTCTTGGGATTTGGTATATGATTATGCTGTGTATTTAATTTTCCTAAAACCTTCCTATCTATTAATTCACACTCTAAGGTTGGATTTCCGAGTTTAATTAAGCCCTCTTCTCAGAGTAACATTAATGTCCCCAAATAATAAAGAACCGCGTTCGATTTATTATGTGAACTTGTTAAGAACGGTGAAATCCTATTGAACCTCGAATTGTCATACCCACTTTCGTGACCTATGATTCTAAGTTCAATTTCATGCGCTCAAACAACTAATTAACCTTTCGATTCTCTTAGAGTTTAATTTCAATTGACCCTATCTCTAGGTTTCAAAAGCATTACGCGTTCATGGAAATTGAATAGAAGCAATGAATTAATAGACAGAAAAATCCAAAAGAGGTTCAATACATAAGCATTGTCACACCCTAATCCCAAGATAAAGTTTAGCTACACATGCTCAATTCACCACAGCCCATTGATGGAATCAAATTTAGAAATTACAGAGAAAGAGAAAACCCAAGAAGAAAGTAAAGAACACGAAGCAAAGCTCTCACTTGTGCCTGCGAATCCCTTCGAATTCTGCCCAAATGATGTTCTTCAACGCCTATGGTCTTGATTTCCTCAATAATTCCAGGTGAAAACTCCCTCTTTTTCTCTCCAAAAACGTTCCAAAATGTCTGCGTCCCTCGCCTCTCAAAAACTGTCCACTTAAACCTCAGAAACTGCTCCCTAAAATAAGGAAACTGCTGTGCGTGCAAAAACCCACTGGCAGTGGGAAAAACCCACGGCCAGTGGATCGTACTGGAGGTCCAATTTTTACATTTTTGATCATTCAAACAGAGGAACCCACGGCCAGTGGGAAAAACCCATGGCCAGTGGGAAAAACCCACGGCCAGTGGGTTTCTCTGGACCCCAATTTGTGCAAGTTTTTGTCATAGGGCAGCAGGATCCACTGGCAGTAGGAAAAACCCACTGGCAGTGGGTTTTTCTGGTCCTTGTAGAAATTATCCTTTGACAGCGTTTTGAGGTCCCAAACTATTCTTTTAGGTATATCCTTTCTCTATCTTGCATTCCAGGGGTCATATTGCTTCATTTTTAAACTTCAAATGGCTTGAACTCTTCTTCATTCATTCAATGCTTCATCAAATGCCACATTTTCAAGGTTTATAGACCTAAAATAGATTTATTCCTGCAAAATAGAGACACCCAAGTAACATCTGTGGAACAAAAGAAAACACTTGGAATTAAGGGGAAAACTAGCATGAACAACCTAAAAGCTTAAACAAAAATGACTCTAAAACTAGTGCAAACTAGACTTTTATCAATACCCCAAACTAGAACATTGCTTGTCCTCAAGCAATTATCATCACCACAAATATGAACAATAGAGAATGATGAACTCAGAACAACTTGAGGAACCCAATTAGAGAAAAGAAATTTAATAGATTATTGCAAGATTACCCAAACAGGAACCACACAATTATTCATACTATGCTCACAAGACTAGGCTATAGACACACATCCTCTCATTTCTCTCTAAGTATTTAAGCTTGTGTATAAGAATCACTCAAATCATAACATTTCAAGACACTACCATAGGCTTGGCAAGTGACCTTAATCTCCACAGTTATCTAGAAAACAAGTTATGGTCAAAAGGTCTTTCATCTGGTTGTAATGGGGCTATGGGTTCACAGATGCGGGAATAGATACCAAGAAAAAGGAAATTCAAAGGGCTATTATCCAATGAAATCTCTGAGAATAATTAAGTTTCAGAAGGCAAACCAGAAAGCATATTTTTTATTCCTTCAAAAACTTCTAAGGAATCCTTTTTGTTTTCATTTTTAAACTTAACTCCTTTCTCTACCTTGCTTTCATCCTTTTCTTTGTTTTTCCCAACAATTTTTTTTCTTTAGTTGGAAACACAAAATCATTTTGTTTATTTTTGTTTCCCAACTAAAACTCACTTTTCTTTTAGCCATTTTCATTCTAGTTGCCATCCTTGAATTTATGTTATTTTCTCAGGAATTTATCAAACCAATTACCAAAGGGTTTCAAAAACAAAAACCAACAGTTTAGGTTCAATAAAGGGCAACTAATGGTGTATTATAACTTTCAAAATTCAGAGGCTAAAGAACAAAACCTACGGTGCCTTTTTCATTCCATAACGAGTAATCACCAACCATTTTGAATTGGTCGCAAGCCAAGTTCTAGAGCGCTTTAAACGTATGACACACTCAATAGAAGAAAACAGGGGTTTTCTAAATGATTATGTTCAAAGGCTACCCCATTTTGGCTCAAAAGCTCTCAAAATACATGGTGGGTGAAATAGACCTAGTCAGAGAAAACACAGAATCATAAAGCATAGTACCTCCAGACAATCAAGCAATCATCATAACAAATTATTTGTTTTTTGTTTTTTATTTGGATTCCACAAGGCCCTAAAATTATGTCAATCCAAACTGAAACAATTTACGGCAACAATGATCACTAGAAAACTAGCTATGTTGTCCTAAATGAAAACACATTAAAAACAGAATGCATGCAAACTACATCCTAACATGATAAAATGAAACCGAAAGGAAAATGCAACAGGTAATCAAACAAAATCAAGTGAAATGACAAACTGTAAAAGGCTCAAAATAAGTTTCATCATACCTACCACCCCAAACTAAACTTGAGCAGTGTCCTCACTGTTCAGAAGAGGGAGAGCGATGTACAGTGAAACTTATATAAACATGAACAAAGAAATCCATGAAACATGCATGCATTCAAAATAGAAAAAAAAATAAAAAAATAAATACAAGAGAAATATGCAACAAAGACAATCAATCATGCAATTGAGATAGGATTACACATTATTATTCATCAAAGATAAATCAATATGTAATAACCCCAAAACGAATCACAGAAGGAAACCAAGAAATAATAAAGAGACTTTTTTCTTAATTTTTTTTTTAAAACAAAACACATAAATTCAAATAAGAAAAAGAAATTTAAGATTACCATGGAACCATGGGGTTACCTCCCCATAAGTGCTAAGTTTAACGTCTTCAGCCGGACGCTATACCTAAATTACAACCAAAAACCTATTAGAGCCATGAAATTCATACCTCAGTGTAGAATTTAAAGGCTTAAGTTCCACATTTGGGTTCACCACTTTGTCACACATGACTTCAGTATCATTGTTCAATGGTGCATAACCCTTACTGCATTTGGATGTTCCTGTAGGCTCATTCAGAAAAACAAAATCAAGTGGATCCTTAGGAAGAATCTCTTCCTTCACCACTTGGTCAACTAATTCAATGTTACAGCAAACATTATCATGAAAAGGTTTTTTCAAAGCATCTATCAATTTAAATTCAACCTTTTGATCCCCTACAGTCAGAGATAACTTACCATTTTTAACATCAATCACGGCACCTGCAGTTGCTAAAAATGGCCTGCCTAATATAATGGGGATCATAGAATCCTCATCCATTTCTAGCACAACAAAGTCAGCAGGGATAAAAAATTTTCCTACCCTAATAGGAACGTCCTCTAAAATACCTACAGGATACTTAATAGATCTATCAGCCAATTGTAAGGTCATCCTAGTAGGTTTCAATTCATTCAATCCCAGTTTCTTAAAAATAGACAGAGGCATCAGGCTAACACTAGCTCCTAAATCACATAAAGCTCTATCTATTGGCATATCACCAATCATGCATGGGATGGAAAAACTACCTGGATCCTAAAGCTTGGGTGGTAGCTTTCTTTGGATCAGTGCACTACACTCTCCAGTAAGTGCTATAGTACCCTCCTCTTCCAACCTTCTTTTATTGGACAAGATATCCTTCAGAAACTTTGCGTATGTAGGCATTTGCTGCAAAGCATCTGTGAAAGGAATATTAATGTATAGTTTTTTCAAAACTTCTAAAAACTTACCAAACTGTTTGTCCAACTTGGCTTTGGCCAAGCGCTGAGGAAATGGAATTGGAGGTTGATATGGCTTAACCTCCCCCTTCTTCTCTTGTTTCTCTTCTTCCATAGCAGGTGGAGGTGATACGGTCTCATCCTTCTTAAGGTCATTCTCAACTTGTTTTTCCTTTGGCGGCATTGGACCTTCACATTTTGTACCACTCCTAAGCATTACAGCCATGGCGTGGTTGGATGGACCTGCTTCTGGTTTTCTGGGAAATGTCCCTGGAATTCTAGTAGAGCTGGAAGCTTGTTGAGCAATCTGAGTTTCCAATATCCTGTTGTGAGTGGCAAGCGAGTCCACCTTTGCAGCTAGGTTCTTGATGGCATTGGAGAACTCATCATTCTGCTTTAGTTGAGTAGCTACAAACGTCTCCATTAAGGACTCTAATTTTGATTTTTGAGGAATGAAGGGTCCTTGTGGTTGTCCGTAGTTATTCTGGTTGCCTTAGAATAGTGGTGGTCTATTTTGGAAACCAGGTGCGCCTTGTTGTCTGTAGTTGTTCCCAAAATTTCCATCATAACTCCCAATAGCATCCACTTGTTGTATTTCAACCTCGGGGCCTTGGGATACACCAAGCTGACAACCTGTTGTGCCATGACCTGTAACCCCACACAATTCACACACCACATTAGAAGCACCTGTTCCTAACTTATCAAATTTAACAGATAGTGCTTCTACCTTAGCAGTAAGAAGGGAAATAGCATCTAAAGAATACTTACCTGGAGTTTTTGTTGGTAGGCTCCGTTCAGATGACCACTGGTATGTATTTTGGGCGACCTCCTCAATGAGGTTGTAACCTTCCTCCATGTTTTTGCTCATGAAGGCACCACCAGCTGCGGCATCCAAGGTCACCTTCTGGTTCGGAGACAACCCATTGTAAAAAATGTGAACGGTCAACCAACGTTCAATGCCATGATGTGGGCATTCCCGGAGCATTTCCTTGTACCTTTCCCAGGCTTCGTACAAGGTCTCATCTTCCTTCTGGTTGAAGGTGATAATCAGCTTCCTCAACTGGTCAGTTTTGCTCCTGGGGTAATATTTGTTGAGGAAGGCGAGGGACAGCTCCTCCCAAGTGGTGATTGACGCTTCTGGAAGAGCGTACAACCAAGCTCTAGCCTTATCCCTTAATGAGAATGGGAAAAGCCTAAGCCTGATTGCGTCACTTGAAACCCCATTCACCTTGAGCGTGTCACAATACTCAAGGAATATCTGCAAGTGTAAGTTGGGATCCTCAGATGGTAATCCACCAAATTGATTCTGTTGAACCATCGAGAGCAAGGATAGCTTCAACTCAAAATTATTCGCCTCAATGTTGGGTCTTGTGATGCTAGACCTCCTACCCATTGCATTGGGCGCTGCAAAATCACGAAGCGCTCTGTTGTCCTGGTTTGCCATGTGTGTGTCGGTAGCTAAACTTGAAGCTTGGTGCTTTTCCTGTTCAAGATGCTTCCGAAGTGCTCTGATCTTACGGAGGGTCCTTTCAATCTCTGGATCGAAAATGTGCTCAAGGCTATGACTCCTTCGCATATATAATCCTGCAAAACCCTCTAACAACAAATACCAAAACGTAATTCTACAGAAAAAAAAATAAGAACTAAAGAAAAACAGAAAAATTATGCAGAAAAATAAAAATCTAGTCTAATCAAAACACCGTTTAACCAATATTGGGGGGACAATCCCCGGCAACGGCGCCAAAAACTTGATAGGCCTGCAAGTGCACGAGGTATCGCGTAATAAAAAGTTATCGTCCCACAGAGATTGTGCCCAAGTACAAGTTTTCACAGTGGTTCAATTATCTAGAAAATTGTGAAATTAGGATTGCAATGTAGAAGATCAAGAAAAACAAAAGCTAAGAAGAAATGCTATCTGAAAGAACTAAATGAATTCTGAAATTGAAATAGAACAAATGAGGGTGAAGTTCTTGGGATTTGGTATATGATTATGCTGTGTATTTAATTTTCCTAAAACCTTCCTATCTATTAATTCACGCTCTAAGGTTGGATTTCCGAGTTTAATTAAGCCCTCTTCTCAGAGTAACATTAATGTCCCCAAATAATAAAGAACCGCGTTCGATTTATTATGTGAACTTGTTAAGAACGGTGAAATCCTATTGAACCTCGAATTGTCATACCCACTTTCGTGACCTATGATTCTAAGTTCAATTTCATGCGCTCAAACAACTAATTAACCTTTCGATTCTCTTAGAGTTTAATTTCAATTGACCCTATCTCTAGGTATTCAAAAGCATTACGCGTTCATGGAAATTGAATAGAAGCAATGAATTAATAGACAGAAAAATCCAAAAGAGGTTCAATACATAAGCATTGTCACACCCTAATCCCAAGATAAAGTTTAGCTACACATGCTCAATTCACCACAGCCCATTGATGGAATCAAATTTAGAAATTACAGAGAAAGAGAAAACCCAAGAAGAAAGTAAAGAACACGAAGCAAAGCTCTCACTTGTGCCTGCGAATCCCTTCGAATTCTGCCCAAATGATGTTCTTCAACGCCTATGGTCTTGATTTCCTCAATAATCCCAGGTGAAAACTCCCTCTTTTTCTCTCCAAAAACATTCCAAAATGTCTGCGTCCCTCGCTTCTCAAAAACTGTCCACTTAAACCTCAGAAACTACTCCCTAAAATAAGGAAACTGCTGTGCGTGCAAAAACCCACTGGCAGTGGGAAAAACCCACGGCCAGTGGATCGTACTGGAGGTCCAATTTTTACATTTTTGATCATTCAAACAGAGGAACCCACGGCCAGTGGGAAAAACCCACGGCCAGTGGGTTTTTCTGGACCCCAAGATATGCATTTTCTCTACATGGCAGCAAGATCCACTGGCAGTGGGAAAAACCCACGGCCAGTGGGTTTCTCTGGACCCCAATTTGTGCAAGTTTTTGTCATAGGCAGCAGGATCCACTGGCAGTGGGAAAAACCCACTGGCAGTGGGAAAAACCCACTGGCAGTGGGTTTTTCTAGTCCTTGTAGAAATTATCCTTTGACAGCGTTTTGAGGTCCCAAACTATTCTTTTAGGTATATCCTTTCTCTATCTTGCATTCCAGGGGTCATATTGCTTCATTTTTGAACTTCAAATGGCTTGAACTCTTCTTCATTCATTCAATGCTTCATCAAATGCCACATTTTCAAGGTTTATAGACCTAAAATAGATTTATTCCTGCAAAATAGAGACACCCAAGTAACATGTGTGGAACAAAAGAAAACACTTGGAATTAAGGGGAAAACTAGCATGAACAACCTAAAAGCTTAAACAAAAATGACTCTAAAACTAGTGCAAACTAGACTCTTATCAACATTTCATAGGTGAAATACACCATTGCACATAACATAGTGCATCAAAGTTCATCCAAAGGAAACTTTAGTTTCATGCCAATTAACAAACATCAATCCATGAAATAAGTATACAAACTATAGTATACCCTAACTCAAAATGATTTTCACTCCCATAAATACCAACTACATCTGGTCCTGCTAGAAGAACCGCTCTGTGACATTTCCTTATTAATTTCATACGTTTATACTGGGGCTTGGTAAAATAAATTAAAATTTTCGTTTTTAACAAGTCCCCGACAATAAACAATGAAAATATAAGGGTTGCCATAATTAAAAACCATTAAAAATGACCCTAGAAAAAAAATCATTTATAACCCAACAACAAAAATCCTCCACTTAGGGTCTCGTTCAAGCGAGAGATTACTCGCTTGAGCGAGGGGTCACTTTCGCTTGAGCGAGGGAAACTCGCTTGAGCAAAAATGTGACAAAATCTCACAGAAGGATTCTCACTCAAGCAACCCCATTCTCGCTTGAGCCAGAAAACACCAGAAACAACCTTCTACATCTTGCTCAAGCGAGACTACTCTCGCTTAAGCGAGAAACAACCAGAACCAAAAATCTAGAATAGCAAGGACTCACTCAAGCGACGCTCAAGCGAGGGAAGGCTCTCTCAAGCGATGGAAGGCTCGCTTGAGCGAGAAATACAGAATGAAGCTTAGGTCAAGTTTTTGAACATTCAGTTACATTCATCTTAATTCCAAATGCAACCAAATTTGAAAACAAGTATAATCATGCTATTTATAACCTATTGGAATTACCCACAATCAAAAATTCTCAAAATCAAATGTGATATGTAGAAAAATGCATTTAAACCCTTTTCAAGTTATTATGCATTTCAAAACCACTCAAATCCCTTTCAATTGGGACCAAAGCACCACTATCACATTACAAATGTGCAACAAGAGTTATACACTCTATTTGGAGGTCCTAAAACCTCACAAATCCTATTTTCACCTATCTAGTTACTCTATTCCACCTAATTGACATAGTTTCACAATAATACAACACCATAACTTTCCAATATCAATACTAGAACACATACATCATTATATCCACATTAACCTTAACATTCTAGGCCTAACATTGTTCACAATACTTGCCAATTTCATACCCAACATTTCAAAACCATCCATGGCATAACAGCGGAATTCACATCATCTTAAAACATCACCTATATTCACATTCAAACATAAAGTTGCATGCCATCATCATTATGGTAAGATACTCAAAAGGTAAGCAGTCATATACATATACATACAAGGCCAAGCCATCAACAAGCTCTACAAAATAATATCATTAACTATACAGTTTGCCTCATGGCATTACATGAAACTCCACACTTCAGGGTCACTAGGTGGCATCACCATCTCCCTCCTGGAAATTCACTAAGACCACAAGTAGATGGGTGAGTACCACTTAAAGCAGTAAATAGAAGTACTACATGGGTTTATAATAATTGCAACACTATAATAGATCATTCAACATAAGATTCATAACGACTATATCATATAACTAGATCCCCACATATACATGTGTAAATTAAGCATTAGAGCTTGTCACAATCAATTCAGTCATCCATCTTCAACTATGATAACCACAAGGTTTTTAAAATCATAATCATACGTCTCCAATATATCATTAGTGCTCCCTCACTAAATCTAATTTGAAGAGTTTCCAAATTTATATATGGATGCCATGGACTTTGAAAATCAATCATTTCAATGCATAAAAGCATGCTATGTAGATCCGTCTTAAACAATGACAAATCATAGTGCCAAGGATAACTCACTCAGTGAATCGTAGCACTATAATCAAGGGTCATCCGGATAACCACACAGTGAATCGTAGCACTATAAACTGTGGTACCCCGAGTAACCAGACAAAGAATCATAGCACTATAAATAGTGGTACTTGAGAACTACTTAGTGAATCGTAGCACTATAAACAGTAGTCTCATATACAAATTGTAGTGTTGGGCGAATCGTAGCGCCAATAAATGCATATGATGTCATAAGATGTAACAATGCATATGATGCACTCTTAGCTCATATAAATAATTCCAATTTTGACATCATAGCCTAACTTCACTAAACCATTTCATAATCTCAATTCAAAAATCATCATTCATCATAATTTTCCATAAGGGCCATTCAATATTAAGTCCCTCGGTTTCTACCAATATTGGCATTTATCACACAATTTACAAAATATTTTTATCATGTATATCCAACATCATGGCCAAAGACACACTCTAATTCATAGCAACATCACACATAGACCAAATACCATTAATAATTATGAATAATACACAATCTATGATCATCATTAATAACATTCAAAGTCAAACACTACATCGCCATCGATATTAAATAGAAATATAACCTAAAATAAATTGTTCCTATTCGCTACTCAAGTAGTAAACCCTTTCGTACGTAGAATATATAGCTTACGGTGATCCGGCTTTCTAAGACAAGATTTCGTACATAGAACGTACCTTACGGTGATCTGGCTTTCTAAAACAAGCTTCCAGCCTACCAAAACCTTAAAGTGAATCGCCTAAAATCACCAAACCATTACTTTAGTCATAACCCAAACTACCATTAACTGAAACGACAACTACATATCATTTTTGTTATGATTCCAGACAATTAAAAAATACCAGAGCATAACTCAACCATTGTATCACACCAAATCACTTCTGATCACTAATTTCCTTTACTCTGATAATTCCTAAAAGTCAACAAAAATTATTTTAGCAATCCTAAGTTACGTAAATATGCATTTTGAAGTTGAAAATACAATTTCGACATAGTTTCGATAAATACCAACTTACCGAAAAGCAACCGACGAGTCGTTAACCTTCCAAGACGCCTCTACAACCTCAAAACTTCAGCATTCCCATGCATGATCAAGAGAGTTGAGATAATGGGTCCTAATTTCCTTTAAGGACGAATTGAAAAAGGAATAGCGGATAAATTTGTGCCTTACCTTAAAGCATCAAAATAGAGAATGATGGCTTTTAAGCTTTGAGGATTTAGTGAAATTGATGAAAGATTTATAAAGAATGATATAGTGAAAGTGAGGAAGAGTTACCGAGAAAAGAGGATGAGTTATGACAGGAGAAAGCATGACGAGAGAAAGAGATAGCTTCCCGAGAGATAATGGGTTTGATAAGGAAAGTAAAAGTGAGGAAACAAAATAGATTTAGAAAAAGGAAATTAAAGAATTAGAATAAAAATAATTAAAATAGAATTTAAGAGGGGGAAATTAAATAAATTAAATCTAATGAGTTTAACTTGGTGAAGTAATTAATTTAATGTCAAAAACTTTGATTTATCCCAAAATTTTAAATTAGGATGTTACAAGTGCAACAATTGCTTCATCTTCCAACATTAATGGGGCATGAAAGGCATGGTACAAGACATGCTATATGAATTAAATGAGATGAAAATAATGATGATGAGAATGCCTAAAAGTTGCTCAAAAAATGAAACAAACACTAGAAAATACCACAAACTAATAGATTAACAACCTACAAATAATGAGGTGTACCACCAAAGAGTATGGTGGTCTATGACCAAAATTTGAAGCTAATTACACTTAATCAAGATCGATTACATGTAGGAATTTCCAGCACCTAAAAAGTGGATGCAAAGTAAAGAAAAACCTTTGAAAACACACACAATAAGCTCCACTACACTAGAGATTAATTCTACCATAAGAAAGAAAGATCAAACACTTGGAATACATGACAAACGTGACACCTAAACAAACACATTCAGAAATAGGTTTATAGTTTTAACAAAAAAAAAACACAAAATAAAAGCTACAAAAAGAATGACACACAAAAATGATTAAAGAAAGATCAATCAAACACGCATGAGCTTGTCTCAAATTTGGAGGATGATCAAGAATGGATCCAAATACCTTTTGCTTCAAATTTAAAACAAATCCAGGGCTATGTTTTGGTCTTAGCATGGAATAAAGTTTGTAAAGAAGTTTTACAAAATTTTAATCTAATCGAAGTAGATCTAGATTTTTAGATTTTGTGACTTTTTAGAGGGAAAATGCAAATGTTCATCGAATTACACATTTGATATGTCATTAGAAAGAGGATATAACAAGGAGTTCAAATCATAATTAGAATTCAAAAATTCAATATACAAAGCAAAATAGATTTAGAAAAGACCTTAAGAACAACAAGCTCAATAATAAGGATTCTTGATCTATAAGCAACCTTGCAATTCAAAATTCAACTCCTCCTCCAATATTCAAGTGTTGTCCAAATTGCTCATGCTCCATTGAGGAAGGTTTTTAGGTCAAAATTACACAAAAATTAAAAAGGAAATAGAGAGATGGAAAGGAAAGGAATGAGAGAGGATTAAGTGTCACTCAAGTGATGAGATAAGCCATTAGAGATGTTCACCAATTTGAAAGGATCTAAAGATAAGAATTAGAGAGAAAGACTTCAAGCACTGTTAAAATTCTAAAAAAGAGAATAGACTCACAATCTTTTGAAAATTCACAAAATGACATATGTTAAGTAATTTGTGAAGGAAACAAGCCTTATATGAGCTTCTCTTAAAGTCATTTTCAGACTAAACTAGGGAGCGCTTATTAAAGTTTCACCCATGGCCCAAAACTTAAAGTTACATGGCCCAAAAGTGGCCTAAAGCAAGTATATGACCATAAAAAACATAAATCCTTCTCTAAGACTACTAATGTTGTTCTAAAAATGAAAAATAATCCAAAATCTAAACTCAATACTAAAGTACAACTCAAATGATCTCAAGCTCAAAAATAATTATCAATCCTATCAAATGTCCTAAAAACATAAAAGAAGAAAGTCCTACACCTAGTAAATCCTCATCAACAAAGAATTCTTATTTTATAGAATGCTTTCACCCTCTCTTTAACATCTAAGGAATTTACAAACTTCCCTTATACGAGGAAGATCTATTTCTAATGATGTAGGTAAATTCAATCCTTATCTATCCCAAATGATCAATCGGATTGGCATTAGTAACTTTATTCTTCCTAGTATTTAGATGGCAAACTATGAAATGAAGAATAAAACTTGGTGCTATCAACCATAATTTTTTGTCCGTAAATTATAACAAACACTATTTAAGCTCTTTTTTTTTCCTTCTATATTTTTTTAAAAAAATACTTAAAAAACATCACACCAAAAATAGTCTATTTCTATTACTCTTTCTATTTCTATTTAACCATCTGCTTAAACACACAAATTTTAAAAGAAAGTATGAATCATTGTTATTCTAATACTATTTTTATTGATATTAAAAGTAAATTTTATAAGAGCAAAGAATAAGAGAAAGATAAAGACAAATAAAAAGATAATTAATTATTTTATAAAAATTAATAATTTTAATTACTTTTTAAATATACATAATTTTTCTCTCTTAAATTAAAACGGAGGATTTTTCAAAATTAAGTCAGTGCAGTGTATTGGTGTACGATTGTAGGGGTGATTAATGATTTCAGCACTTTATCAGTGTCCTTTATTCAGCTGAAAATACGTTACCTCAAAGTTGGTATCAAATAAACCATGCTAATAGCTAAGCCATTGAATGGGCACTTGACCTCTCAGCCACGTAATCTTTTCTTATTTAATTCTTTGGCTTTTCTCACTTTTGAAGCATCCCTCTCCTATGTCTCCATGTATGTGAAGCCCACGTATTGGTACGGATATTCGACACCGGACCCCCTTAGACATGGACTAAAATAAAAGATAAGAGGATATCCCTCACACATATTTTTTGAAGTATTTTTTATTATATTTAAAGTTTAATTTTTGAGAGAAATTAAAAATATATTTTTAATAATTTAGATATATATTTATATGTTTTAAATATCAGTTTAAATGTTTAAGTCATAACTATTAAATTTAAGTGTTTATATTAATAATAAATAAATTTTTAAGTATCTAAACGTATCAAATAAATATCCATATTAAATACGTGTGCAACGCGAGAAACATCAAAACAAAAAAATGTCTAATTCACATTTCTGAACGGATATCCTCAAAGATAAATTTACCCTTTAGCCTTCAAAACTTCCTTGGTTTAATAATAATGCACTTCGCCACGTGAAGTGATTCTTCATTTTCCAATCTTTCAGGGAGCCACAAAGCACAAAAAGCCTTAAACCCTGTCCTCTTTGTTTTACTTCTTTGTGTTATTTACACAATGAACCCCTCCAACTGCAGCAAGATGAAAACTGTTTCTCTTGTTAACAAGACCGCAGAGTTGGCAAACAAAGCACTAGTTTTTGATTTTGAGGGTACTTTGTTAAGGTCCACTTCATTGTTCCCTTACTTCATGCTGGTTGCTTTTGAGGCTGGCGGGTTGTTCAGATCTCTCATTTTGTTTCTCTCATACCCTTTGGTGTGGTTGGTTGGAGAAGACCAACTTGGCTTGAAGCTCATGGTTTTCTTGTGCTTTTTTGGCATCAGAAAGGACACATTCAGAATAGGATCAGCTGTTCTGCCAAAGTTCTTCTTGGAAGATGTGGGATGGGAAGGCTTTGAAGCTGTTATGTGTTGTGAGAAGAAAGTGGCATCAAGTAAGTTGCCTAGGATCATGGTTGAAGGTTTCTTGAAGGACTATTTCGGGGTTGAGGCAGTTCTGGCCAGAGACATTATGTCCTTCAATGGGTACTTTTTGGGATTGTTTGAGAATAAGAAGGCCAAGAAAATCCCTTCTTATGAGGACAACAGTATTGGTAGCCATATTGAGTATATTGACCAAGAACCTTTTCCCCATTTCAAGGTTTGGTCATGTTTCTTACGACATACATTAGTAACATACATTATACATGTGAACAATCATGTCATGCCTTTTTTATGCTCTGTATGTATATTTGTAATATTGTATATTATATATTAATGAATATAACTCTCCTATTTTCTTATCAGTTCTGTTTCTGTTTCTGCAGAGAGTGTGCTTGATGTTAAGTGCTGAGGAGAGGAGAAATTGGCGTGTCCTTCCAAAAGAAAGGTATCCAAAACCATTGATTTTCCATGATGGAAGATTGGCTTTCAGGCCAACCCCCACATCTTCTCTAGCTTTCTTCATGTGGCTACCACTTGGACTATTTCTTTCCATATTCAGATTCACATTTGGCACTTCTTTACCCTTCAATGTGTCAGCTCCAATATTAGCCTTCTCTGGCACAAGAACCACTCTTTCAAGACCCCAAAGCCCTTTGTCATTAGTCCAAAATGAAGAAAACCAAAAGGGCATGCTCTATGTGTGCAACCACAGAACCTTGCTTGACCCACTTTACATTGCATATGTTTTGGACAAACCCCTCTCTGCAGTCACATACAGCTTGAGCAGATTCAATGAGCTAGTTGCCCCCATCAGAACCATAAGACTGACAAGGGATAGAGAGAAAGACAGAGAAACAATGGACAAATTGCTTAGCCTTGGGAACCTTGTGGTCTGTCCTGAGGGAACAACATGCAGGGAACCGTATTTGTTAAGGTTTAGTCCTTTGTTCGCTGAGCTTACGGATGATATTGTTCCTGTGGCTGTGGATGTTAAGGTTAGCATGTTCTATGGAACAACAGCTAGTGGACATAAATGTTTGGACCCGGTTTTTCACCTCATGAATCCAAATCCTACGTATTTTATTAAAATCCTAGACAGCTTACCAAGGTCACAAACATGTCACGAAGGTGGAAAATCAAGAATTGAAGTGGCCAATTTTGTGCAGCATGAGATTGGAAGTGCTTTGGGATTTGAATGCACTAGCTTGACAAGGAAAGACAAGTACTTGATTTTGGCAGGTAATGAGGGTGTTAATGGAGGACCATGCCATAACTGCCAGTAGCTACAAGCATTTGTGTGTCAAAACTGAATTTGGTGAGAAATAAAGTCGTGAGTATGGCTCAGCAGGTCAGTGATGAAATTTTTACATGGTCAAATTTTTATGTGGGTTACATTGGCATATTTGCTGTATCATTGGAGAGTGTGAAAGTATTATTAACATTTGTTTTTGTAAGATTATTATTACAGGCATGTGTTAATACTTTCTAATTTGATTTCCAGTTTGATCATAGTTTGTTTGAATCAACTTATGCTATTAACTTAATAATTAGTCCGATTTTAAAAACCTCAATTACTAACATTATTCTTAATTTGTAATTTAATAGTTTTTTATCATGTAATTTACAAGGCATCTTATATCAATTACCATCGAGATATAATTAAATACTAGACGTGAGACTCATGAGATGTATAGGTAGTTTTTATATTTTTACATTAATTATTAAAAATTATTTATTCTATAATTTTAAATTTGTATCTTTTACATTTATCTTGAATTTTATAAAGTTGAGGATGAAGAAATTCAGTATTTGTTTGATAAATAGTTAGAAAAATAAAGTTGTGAAAATAGAATCATCCAATAGTTAATATTAATTTTATATATCGTTTAAAATCGGATAGATTACAAAGTTATTTTTGACCAACCTTAACAGGTAACCAATCAGCCTATTAGATATAGTCCCAACTAATCCTGTTGTCACATATAAAGTTACTTCTAACACCTCTCCATTTCTTATTATTTAGTGCAATTTCAAAAATCAAATATATTAAGAAAATCATTAAATTATCTTATAATACATATTTAATTTTACCATATAATTTTTTAGTTTCATCTTGTGTATCTCTCTCTCCTCATCTATTTTGTAGGGGTATAATAGAAAAGTAGGTAATAAATGCTTATTTGGAACTCCTAAAATGACAAATAAAAAGGAAATTTTTTTTTTGAAATTGCACCAGATAAAAAAGAACGAAAGGAGTAAGTAACTCACACATGATTAATATTATTATATTTGAGAGTGAGAGTAATAAATATAAATTTTAATATTTTCTAATAAATGTTCAAAAATAAAAGTAAAAGTCATGTGATATTAAATAATTTTTAATGTTGACTTTACTTTGATTATATAGTTGAGATTTATTATTTTCACTCTCATATGAAGGAGTAAAAAATTACACCATAATTTCATATAAAATATAATAAAAAATAATTTTTGTGGGCCTAATATTGTTTTAGATTTCTATGGAACATACTAATATGTAGTAGAGACACAATCCTATAAACTATTCAACAATCCATTATGAAACCACCCACACACGATAGTCCTACATGAAACCTTATATTGGGATCAGAATGAACCTATGTTGCAAAAAGGTTGTGGACATGCTGAGGGCATACCTGTAACACCCCTTGTTTTTAAAGGGAACTCATAGGATAAAAATGTATTTAGTTAGTTATGTTATGTTAATTGCTGAGAAAGTTAGGCTTCAGACGATGTTGTGTCTGACCTTGTTTTAATGAGTGTGATTAGAAGTGGTGGTAGATGACTCCTAGGAAATGATGGTGACCCTGTAAAGAGGTTTATATTTCCAAATGTAAGAGGATAATAATAATATTAATATTAAAAAGTTACGCTAAAATAGTTTCATCGATGTCATGAACTAGATCCCTAATGGCCTGCGTATTGTGCTGATGTCTTATGGCTTGAGCCAGGAGTTAAGTGTCTGGAGCTTGGTGCTATCTTTGGACATGAAAATTGTTATGGGGCTGAATAAATTAATTAAGATTTGTTGCTAATTAATTGTCTCAAATTCTATTGAAAACTAATTAAATTTTTAGTGATTCTCTGTCAAAAAATCTAAAATTTTAAGAACAGAACCTTGTACATTCTAGCATTTAAATTAAGCCAAAAACATTTTCTCCTCCCTCCATGTAGATCATGACCATGCCCCATCAAATCATCACTATTTGACAAAAATTCTCATTCCATTTGCATGTCATTTAATTGATTTCAAGTTACTAGTTCCCATTACTTCACCTTGCCTTATTTCATGTCACCTTTTTCCCACCATCATGATCAGCCACCACTCTCCACTCATACTCCCTTTATAAATATATGTATCTCCCTAGACTATTTTGCATGTCATTTCACATGAAAAAAAAAGGAAACACAAACTGCCATAATTTTCCTCCTCTTAGTTGTGAGCTTCTATTCCACTTTCTCTCATTTTCAAGCTTCTTTTTCTCTTCTCCACCACCCACCATTTAGCCAACACCTCAAAGTCATCCTCTTGGAGCAAGGAAGCAAAGGAAAATGGAGCTCAAAATTCACCCTTTCTTTCTTATTTTAGAATGAACACCATTAAGGTAAGAGGGTTCTCTAAATTACTGTTGGGTTTTCATGCATGCAAGGGGGTAGAAACCTCCCTTGGGTTTCCATCATTAATTCAAGTGTTGAAATGAGTTTATTTATGAGAAAACTCCCAACTTTATTCTATTTTAAAAAAGTGATTTTTAAGTGAGGAAATAGACAAAGTTTCAACTATATTTTGGAAGAAAAATACTTTCTTTCACCATTTGATTTAGGCCAAGGCTTTGCACATGCCCTTCTACCATTTTGGTGAACTTTTGCATGCAAATGTATGTGTTTTGATATGTTGAAATTTCATGGCTATGGGCTGGATGAGTAGAAAATGTTATTACTCCTTGTGCATGCAAAAGATTAATGTTAAAAATGTCATCTTTGGTATTGCATGTGTGGTTCTTGGTGTGTGTGGCTATATTGAAATTTTTTTGCATGCATGAGCTATTGAATATTGAAGAGGTATTTTGTGATCATGGTGGCTGAATGTTGAGTGATGATGTTGATGACATTGCATGCATGTGGGATATTCCATGGTGAAAAATATTGTATTTTGCCTGGCATGTGGGATATTTGATGACTTTGCTTGAGATCTTTTGTGCATGCATGAAATCTGGAATTTTGAGCATGATTTGATGGTTAAAAATGTGGCTTAATATTGAGTTATAATGTTGATGCCATTGCATGCAAAATTTTATAATGAAAATGCTATCTTTTGCCTTGCATGTGTGGTATCTTATTTCTATGGTTAAATCATGTACATACATGGCTTGAAATTGAGTGAAATGATAATTTAAGGGGGGTTATATACATGCTGAATGGAATTACTTGGAATGATTTATGATGAATCAAAATTAGTCCTGGTGATGTTTGTATTAGAATCCTTGGAGTGTCAAGGCTGTGTGATCTCCTTAAATTGATGTGGATTGTATATATAATAGTTTAATTTGTGTGATTGTTTGGATGCTAAAAAGAAAAATGTCCAAATGCCGATACAAGTTCTTACTAAAGAACGCGAGAAAAGTGCGATTTGTGGAGGGTGAAAGCGCAGGTGATGTTAGAACCTTGGATCCTAAAAAATGGTGGATAAAATACTTGACAATGTTGTGGAATAGGTTTATTGCCTAGTTTTAGAAAATGAGGAAAAATGGGTAGAGAACTTGTGACTTTGTCCTTAAACACAATCAGTAATGATTTACAGGTAAAAATAGGATTTTTGGGAAAATGAATTCGTCACACAGGAAAACTGGATTTTAAGTTGAAATCAATGTTTTCAGAACCGGACCGATCATTGAATCAGTAGAGGCACCGATTCAAGGCTTACTAGTCGAATCGGTGATCAAACCGGTAATAATAAATTATTATTTTTTTATTTTATATATTAAATAATAATCGATTAGATTAAAGTAATATACTATATATAAAATAAATTCAATAAATGCATTAGAATTAAAATATTACATAGTAAGAAAGCTTCAAAATAATACACATCCTACTATAACATGCTTAAAAGATCTAAAAACACACTAGTACAAACTAAGTAAAATAAAAAAAGATGTCAATTTTATTTGGTGTGCAGGTCTATCAGTGCGGTTCTAGAAAAACCGCATTAAAAACATTTCTAAAATATAAAAAAATTTACAAACTGGTTTTTTGATTGGTTTTCCCAGTTTTGGCCGGTTTTTGACCAGTTCAATGGAAGACCGGTTCCCCCTTCTAGACCGGATAAGGCACCAGTTCCCGGTTCGACCGGTCCAACTGACCGGTCCGATTCTGATAACCATGGTTGAAATTATTATGTGATTTGATGTTAAAAATGTAAAACTTCAAAAGTTATTCAATTTGGGCTTTTGATTTGACTAAATCAGAGTATTCTATAGAAAATGAGGCTTAATTTATGTTTTCATTAAAATCGACGAGATAAGGGTTTTTGAAACTTCAAATTTCAATCCAGCCTTGGTGCTGCTACATATTTTAAGTATTTAAATAAATTTTTTGTTTTAGTTTTAAGGTTGAGTCTTAAAAGGATTTTGGACTTTGGATACCGAAGGAAATATAACTTGTAGTTGGAAACATGACGAAACGACGTTTTTGACGAATTGGTAAAAAGATCAAGCTACTAAGGATTTTGAGACCACAAAAATATGATCAGAGCTTTCATCATAATTATGAATAATATTTTGGATAAACTATCCAATTAAGTTAAGTGTTTAAGTTGCATGGTAAAGTTCCTGCTGTAAGACATTCGTAAAAACTACTTTTGAATTTTCCCAACTATAGTAAAGCTTTTACTTTTTTCGTCATTTTGGACCACTTGAGCCCTTCTTATTTAATATCATTACCTTCCGTAATGCTTCTGCCACATTCTCATCAAGACCAAGTATATATTTGAACCAAGTTTTAGTATTTTGAGGTAATAAGCAAGTTACTTAAGACCTTTGTAAGTAAGACTCCTTAAACCCCTTAGACTAATATTATGGTATAAGTAATAAGTTTAATTATAGTATGTTTTTACCAGAGGTGTTAAGGACAAAGGGCATTGTGTGTAAGAACCCCACCTGACAAGAAGTTAAAAGAGAAAAAAAGTAACATATTACATTTTATATGCATCATGTGCATGGATTTATGATTGGAAACTAGAGTAACAATGACAGGTACATTGGAGAACATGTTCGTCCGATCCATGAAAGTAAGGATCTTGGAAGTACGAATGGGCCGGCCCCCCAATAGCTCAGTGTAGCAACCGAAGCGGAGTAGTCCATGGCAAACCTATTGTACTTTGACTAAAGACGAGTGTTTTTGAGATAGTGGAGAGTCAGTTTCGTTGTGAAGGCGATCACAAATGGTTGAGTTGGTGATGGATCCATGTGATATTGGGCATATGTGTCCCTTACCCTGTTGTGTGTAGTAACTTGGTGTACTTTAGTCGCTCTAGTATAAAATGTTCCGCCCAGTAGACGTACTGTGGCAGGGTGATTGTGATGAGATTGATGTTTTATGGGCTGCATTCACATCATGAAACGCTAAAAAATAAGAAAGATCATAAGACACCTAACTCATGCATAACATATTGAGTGACTAACCCCATCATGACTTGTGATTATGTCTTATATGTGAATATTGAATAATATAAGGAGTATTGTACAAAAGTTCATATTATGGCATTGGAATATGTATGGGGTGACAATGATTATGTATTGCTTATATCATGATGCTAGATTAGTGATGATTAAACAGTGATTGAATGCTAGTAATATGCTAGAAATAGAAAATAAATTGGTTAAAGTTAGCTGTGTGAACTGTCACATGTGACATGGCACCCTTGTATGTACAATTAACAAGGTTGGAGTGAGATATACTCACCCATGTTGTCTGTGGTTTCTTTTCCTTATGGTTTTTTAAAATAGTGAACATGAGTTAGAAGGGAAAAGCCTTTATTGAGGAATACTCTTAGAGAGCCTGTTTGGGTAACGCATCAACAACGCTTGATGGAAGATTACCTACCATTAAGGAGGAAGTCCCCGTTGGATTCCTCTCGACCTCCCAAGAGATAGATATACAACCTAGCGAGCCACCAACCAAACTACCTCTTTTCGATAAGGACATCAGAGTAGTAGAGGGTTCGTACAACGTTATGGAGACCTACCCATGTGTTCCAGTTAGAAGATCATGAGTATCTACTGGAAGACGTCCTCCTACCGATGTCCAGAGAACTGAGCTTCCACTTGGAGCCGAAGCCACTTATGCTAAGGGCAAGGATTCGTTCCTCACTCCTGAGTACAAGCCTATGGACGAGGAGGCACCAAAGGAAGTGGAAGTAGGAGAGGCTATGCTAACTCGAGGAAGATCCCACCATACTCATAGAGCCCCTGGAAGACGAAGAAGAAGGAAGGCTTGAGGCTTCCCCGCTAGATCTATTGGTCGCCAAGGCCAAGCACGACTGGTCTCATAGCTTCCTCTGACACGTGTATCACCGCTTCATCCATGATGAGCTCAGGGAGTACGCCGAGGTGAGCCCCATAGGAAAGGATCTGATTGAAGCTGCATGTTGGGAGTATTGCCGCAAGAATCATGAAAGGTCTAGGCTAACTAGTTTTGATACCTCCTCCTCTGATGAAGATTAGGAATATGGTTCTATCTTTTGTTGGTCTTATGACTAAGATGCTTTGTTAAAATATGTACTTATGGGAGCCTGTGTGTCCTTTTTCCTTTTAGAGTGTGTTTGTATGGTTGAAAACTATGGAACTATTTGACTTATATGGAAATGTTTTGGTCAATTATGTTTTTATTATACAAAAAAAATCTATATATAAACTTTTACAAATTAAGTAACACTTTAGTTAAGTGGGACAAATCTAGTGTGAAGGATTGTCTTAGTTAACTGAGAACGTTATAATACCAGCCAAAGACCTACAGGGGTGCCAACAATGTCTGTGTTTGTGATAGCATATCTTATTCTAGGTATGATAGAAATAATCCATATCTGATTCCTATAAATATGACTCATTTACTATAATATAAGGTACACTTACTAACTTATTGCCTAAGCTTCGATATTAATTATCTGGTACTGACTTGAGCATCAGAGTATCTTTTTAGGTGATATTCTATTTCATCCCATAACAAGAGATATTCATGGTTGTTAGATTGAATCATACTAATACCTTTAAATGTTCACTAGACTTAAGGACATAATATTGGATCCGTACTAGACCAATGTAAAAGATAAGAACTAAGATACCAAGTACCCGTATTAAAAGTCTGTCCCTCTACACAAGATAGAACATCAACACGCCTGGTGGAATACGCTAAAGTTATTCCCACTTTTACATTCTCAAAGTATTTCTTATGGACGCAAGTTAACATCTAAGTACCCTAGATGCTCACGTCCAAGACGTAACACACATGGAGCCCAACCTTCTAGGTTATAACTTGGGTTTTGTTGAAACACAAAGATTGGTGGCCTAGACCTCATGAAGACTTGGCTGATGGCTCAACCAAATCCATATAATTATTCAACAACTCTGGATGGAGTTGTAAAAGTTAAAATAGGGGTAAGGTTAAGACGTTGATGGATGAATGGTTGGTTGTCCATCTGAGAGTATCACATCATGATGTTTTAGCATCCCCTGGCTATTCTAAAATCCCAAGTATGACGAACATTATCAAGAGTCTACATACCAGATGAAACATTAGTCTCCTTGTTATTGTAATCTATAGGCCCTTGACGGTTCCCTAAGGAATAAGTTGAACATCTCTTTCATCCAATGTTTGATGGAGATTGTCATCCATAAGAACCCCCAAACTCCATAACTATTGTCAATTGGAAAGTATATCAACGAGAATGATCTAATAAGCACCTTGATGCCTACACTACTCAGTCATTGTTCTTAGGCGTAAAAGGCGATGTCATATGTAGGATATTCCAAAGAACCTTAGTTGGTTCAAGGGATTGCCCACAAGATCAGTTGATTCCTAAGAAGATATAGCCGGAGTCTTCGAGGATCATTTCATCATAGCATAGGATGTACCTAGAATATTTCATACCTTAGCTCAGATTAAGCAAGGTGAAATAAAACCCCTTAAGGACTTCTTAAAAAGGTTTTACAAGAAGGGCGTAATGGTTCTTGGATTGATAGAGCCAATCTAATTACACATTGCCATATAAGCTCTTCAGCTGAAGTCACCATTTGCCTTATCTCTAGCAAAGAGGGCACCCTAAACCTTTAAGAAGTTTAGGAAGAAGGCTGCTAAGTACATAAGATGTGAAATGCACCTTGTAGGCACTAAGAAGAAAGACTCCTTAGAATAAACAGGACAATGATTTTTCACCTCATCCGAAGGAGAAGAAAATGTTCAACTTTGATCTCTACACTTATCTCAACGCCATGCCAAGTCAGATTCTTAGAGAAATAGGCCTCCTGGGCTTCAATACGGTAGTTGATACTAGTCAAAAGGCTTGTGGTAACCCACACAAGTACTATGAATTGCATGAACAGATTGGCCATACCATAGATGAATGCCAACAACTTAAGAATGCAATCAAGGTCTTACAACCTGTTTGTTAAAATGTTTTGTTTTGCAAATGCAGGTTTGCAAATGGGATTCATTTTATCCTACGGTCAAATGAAGTTTTGATTGTCTCGAACAACGTGAATGATTAATATTAACCTTTAGATTTCTTTATTTTCTAAATCTCGTTTTCCTAATTACATACCAAACGGACCCTTAATAAGAGAGGGGAAGTTAAAGTAATCTCTATTTAAGAACAAATCCTATGATGAGCCTAATCGAAGTGTTAAGAGAATGAGGGATAGGTCCCCAAACAATGATGAGGGGCGGGGTCCTAAGAAGGCAATAGAGGTCAAAAAGCTTAAGACCAAGGTCGTAAAGCCATCAACAATGAGGAGTTCAAAATGCCTCATATGAAAGGAAAGAGAGAAGTGACCGACATGATTATCGGAGGATTCACTAGGAGTAAAGCATCTAACACCACCTAGAAAAATCACTTGTGTATGATCATGTTTGTCCAAGCCAAGTTTGACAATAGACCACTCTAAGGTGGTGTTCAAACCCCACCCATCACTTTTTCAAACAACGATTTCAATCCCACCATTCCAAGAAGTGACGATGTGGTTATGATCGAGGCGGTAATAGCCAACAAGAGTGTTTGACGATTACTAGTTGATTAAAGAAGTTCTTGTGATATTATTTTTTTATGAATGTTTTAAAAAGATGAGCCTAATTTATATGAATTTACAATCTTAACAAAATCACTCTTTCTTAGCGCCCTTTTCTTAGTGGTTGTTAAAGAATACGTTAAGGAAAGGTCTTATTAAACACCTAACCACTAAGAAAAGTGTACCATTCTTAGTGGTTTGGTAAAGTAATCGCTAAGAAAGGTGATCTAGTGATGCTTTCTTGGCGGTTGGTATGACATCGCTAAGAAAAAAATTAATTTAATTTTCCAATAATGTAATAATTTTTAAGAAAAAGTCACTTTTTCTTAGCGGTTGCATGAGTAAACCGCTAAGAAATGTTATTGACGATAGGAAAGGGATTAAAATTAAAAAATTAGCATATTATTTTGAATATTTTATATAATGGTGAATGTCCATTATATGCCTATAAAAGGGACTGACCTCCTCTTATATCAATACATAAGTTACACCCTATTTTTCTCCTTCTCTCTCTAATTTTCCTTACTCTCATTCTATACTTTCATTTCTCTCTTCTAAATCTTCTTCTCCCATACTCATTTAATTTTAGTTTATTTCATAACACGTTATCAGCACGAGGTTCTGACCAACTGAGATCTAATTAAGTCTTCAAGAGGTAACACAATTATTTTATTTTATTTCCCCCTTCATGATTTTATTTTAATTTATGTATCTTATGTTACATATATATTATAAAAGTTCTTGAAGAACTTATATTTTAAACATCCCGGAAGGATGTATAAGATTATATCTATATCATAAAAAAATAGGTTCCTAAAGAACTTATTCATAAACATCCCCGTAGGATGTATAAAATTGATAGTTAAATAATTTAGAATTCTTGAAGAATTCTTGAAAAAACAATTAGTAGTTCCTGAAGAACTATAACAATTTAAAATAATAATAATAATAATAAATTAAATATTGTTACATTTTGTTCCTTTTAAATTGCTTTAAATGTAACTTCACATATGCTTCTTTGAATGAGCATTTTATAAATTAAATTCCTTGATTACCTACTACACATGATTATTACTTTACATCAATAATTGTTACCTTTATTTGTTGTTCCTATTATTCTATATTATTAAAATAGCTCCTGCGTTTATGTTTATATGCCAAATGATTGCCATATTTTATATTATTAAATGCTTTTGCTTTTATTTTCATTCATTCACGGGATGATTTGCTTCCAATTACTAATTTTCAATTGCTTTATATACTTCACGTGTATTTTGCTTCCAATTGCTACATTGCTACTGTGACTTCACGTTCCATTGCTAGCTATACATAGCATTTATGTAGCATTTATTTAATATATATTTTAGTGCATTGCTAGGGTCATACTCCTGCATATATGAATTTATTTAATATACCTTATGATTTAGTGGATTATTAATTATATCATTAAATGATTAATTATTTCTCATAATTAATATTTATAATTAATATAATATATTTTATTATATATAAAAATATTAATAAATAAGATAATATTTATAAGGATTTGAACCCGAGACTTATAACATGATAAGTTATCACTTTAAAACTAAGCTACTAGTATCTGAATGATATTTTTTTTAAAAATTTTTAAATTTTTATTACCGGGTTCCTTATGTGAAATTTTATCTATACTTGTCTCCTTATGACTAAAAAAAATAATGAATTACTTATGCAAAATCATGAGTCCCGTCCAACTAGAACTGTTCCATTCCCTGAAGTGAATGTAGTAACACATGATCATTATACTTATAGTCATGGTCATGGTCGAAATGATAATAAATCATCATTTGGATGGAAAAGGGAAAAGATATTCAAAGTAGCGAACAAACTAAAAATATTTGTTATCGTTGTGGTAGTCAAGGCCACTGGTCTCGGGTTTGTCACACACCAAAGTATCTAATTGATCTATACCAAAAATCCCTTAAAAATAAATAAAGGGAAAACAATAGAAACAAATTTGACTGTTATAGATGATGCTTATACTCACTTTGATGTTAATGATTTCCTTATTCTTCCTGAAGAAGATATTGACCACTCAATTGAAAAGGGAACTGCCCCTAAATAAATTAATTTATGTCATGAAATTTGTTTTGTTATGAATTTATGTTAAATATTTATTGTTGTTAATTATATTTTTAATCATGATTTATTTATTATTATTTAATAAAGAATGAATGCTCATGTGAATGGCGAATATATATGTCTCGTAGACAATGCAACAATATCTTACTATTCTCAAGAATGAGAAATATTTTTACCATATACTAAAACAAGAAGTCAGTGCTAATACTATATCTAGTAGTATAAATATAATTGAAGGCTCTAGCAGAGCCAGTATTTTGTTACTTGGAGGAAGAAAATTACACATTGAAAGTGCATTATATTCTATGAAGTCTCAAAGAAATTTATTGAGTTTTAAGGATATCCACAGAAATAGATACCATGTTAAGACCACAAATAAAGGAAATGATGAATATCTTTACATCACAAAGTTAATTTCTAATAAGAAATGTATATTGGAAAAATTGCCTTTGTTTTCCTCCGGTTTGTACTACACGTATATTAGTACAAATGAAACAAATGCGATAATAAACCAAAAGTTTACAAATAAGAATGACTTTGTTATTTGGCATGAACGCTTAGGTCATCTTGGAACAATAATGATGTAAAAAATAGTTGAGAATTCAAATGGTCATTGCTTGTCCAGCAGACAAATTCTCCAAACTAATAATTTCTCATGCGCTGCTTGTTCTCAAGGGAAATTAATTACTCGGCCATCACCAATGAAAATTGGGAGTGAATCACTCACATTTTTAGAGTGTATACAAGGTGATATTTGTGAACCAATACACCCTTCATGTGGACCATTTAGATATTTTATGGTTTCAATTGATGCATCAACTAGATGGTCACATGTTTGCTTATTGTCAACTCGCAGCCAGGCGTTTGCGAGATTACTAGCTCAATTAATTCGTTTAAGAGCTCATTTTCCCGATTATCCAATTAAGAAAATACGCCTTGATAACACTGGTGAATTCATATCTCAATCTTTTAATAATTATTGTATGTCCATTGGAATTGATGTTGAACATCTTGTAGTACATGTTCATACACAAAATGGACTTGCTGAATCATTAATTAAACGTTTGAAATTGATAGCAAGACTATTGTTAATGAGGTTAAAACTCCCAATTTCAACTTGGGGGCATGCAATCTTACATGCGGCAACACTTATTCGCATTAGGCCTATAAGTTATCATGAGTATTCCCCTTTAGAATTGGTTCATGGTAAAGAACCAAATATTTCCCATCTAAAATTTTTTGAAAGTGCAGTATATGTTTTTATTTCTTCTCCACAACGCACTAAGATGGGACCTCAAAGAAGGTTGGGAATATATGTTGGATATGAAAGTCCATCTATAAGAAAATATCTTAAGCCATTAACAGGAGAATTATTTACAACTTGTTTTGTTGATTGTCATTTTGATGAATCTATTCTCCCACCATTAGGGGGAGAAAATAAACAGTTAGATAAAAGGATCAGTTGGAATGAGACATCTCTCTCACATCTTGATCCTCGAACAAAGCAATGTGAACTAGAAGTTCAAAAAATAATTAGTTTGCAAAGTTTAGCAAACCAATTACCGAATGCATTTGTTGATCCAAAAAGAGTGACTAAGTCACACATACCAGCTGTTAATACTCCAATAAAGATTGATATCCCTGAAGGACAACCTAAAATTGCAGATGAGTTTGAAGCCAAAATAAAACATGGCAGAGCTGTTGGTTCTAAAGATAAAAATCCCTAAAAAAGAAAAGTAAATAAAAAGGATGGTCGAATCGAGGATATAAAGACTCCAGTAGAGTCTCCTGACATAATCAAGGTTTCAAATTCAGAAGAAACCAAGGTACCAGAAATTGATAAAAATAAAGAGATCTCTATAAATTATGTCATGGATGGAATACAATGGAATCGACATGAAGTCGATGTTGATGAAATTTTACATTCAAAGTAGCTCTTGATATTTCAAATGATGATAAGAATCATGAGCCAAAATCTATTAAGGAATGTGCACAAAGAAATGATTGGCCAAAATAGAAAGATGCAATGCAAGAAGAGTTAAACTCACTTGCAAAATGGAAAGTTTTTGGACCTGTAGTCCAAATACCCAAAGGTGTAAAACTAGTTGGGTACAAATGGGTCTTTACGAGAAAAAGAAATGAAAATGGTAAAATTGTACGATATAAAGTAAGACTTGTTGCACAAGGATTCTCACAAAGACCTGGTATTGATTTTGAAGAAACATATTCACCAATGATGGATGCCACTACTTTTCGATACTTAATAAGTTTGGCAATCCCTGAAAGGCTTAACTTACGCCTTATGGATGTTGTTGCAACATATTTATATGGCTCACTTGAAAATAACATATATATGAAACTCCCTGAAGGATTTAATTTGCCTGAAGCATACAAGAAAAATTCTCAAGAAAATTATTCAATTAAATTGAATAAATCCCTTTACGGATTAAAGCAATCTAGACGTATGTGGTATAATTGTCTCAGTGAATATTTATTAAAAAAAAAGGTATAAAAATGACCTGATTTATCCATGTGTTTCGGAAAAGAGTTTTTTTTATAATTTCATAACACGTTATCGGAACTCCTGCAAAGGCTATGAATTGCTTGAAAAGGGATTTGAGATGAAAGATTTGGGAAAATAAAGTTTTGTCTTGGATTACAATTAGAATATTTAAAAGAAGGAATTTTAATGCACCAAATGACTTATACAGAAAAGGTGTTAAAATGGTTCAATATGTATAAATCACACCCATTGAGCAGCCAAATAGTTGTGGGGTCACTTGAAGTGAGCAAAGATCCTTTTCGACCTCAAGAGAAAAATGAAGAACTACTTGGTCCTGAAGTACCATATCTCAGTGCAATTGGTGCACTAATGTATCTTGCTAGTCATACACGACCTGATATATTATTTGCTGTCAATTTGTTAGCAAGACATAGTTCTTTTCCTATAAAAAGGCATTGGAATGGGATTAAGCACATATTTCGTTACCTTAGAGGTACAATGGACATGGGTTTATTTTTCCCATATATATCTAAGGCAAACCTAATTGGTTATGCTGATTCGGGGTATTTGTTTGATCCTCATAATGGTCGATTACAAACAGGATATTTGTTCATATGTGGTGGTATAACAATTTCATAAAGATTTATAAAACAAACGATCATGGCAACATCATCTAATCATGCTGAAATTCTAGCATTACATGAAGCAAGTCAAGAATGTGTTTGGTTGAGGTCTATGATTCAACATATTCAAGAAACCTGTGGCTTACATACTAGAAAATTACCACCAACAATCCTATGTGAAGATAATGCAGCTTGTATTTCTCAGTTAAAGGAGGGTTATATCAAAGGAGATAGGACAAAGCATATTTCACCAAAATTTTTCTTTACTCATGATCATATAAAGAATGGTGAAATAAATGTCCAGCAAGTCTGATCATGTGAGAATCTAACAGATATCTTTACAAAATCATTACCAACCAAAGTCTTCAAGCAACTAGTACGGAAGATTGGTCTTTGGCGGTTTGGACATGGATGTTCTAATGAGGGGGAGAATTAAATACTTGTAATTTAATTATTTATTTTATCCATGAATTCACTTTATAAAGAATGTTGTACTCTTTTTCCTTCACTAGGTTTTTATCCCACTGGGTTTTTTCTAGTAAGGTTTTAACGAGACACATTCTAAAATATGAACATCCAAGGGGAAGTATTATGAATATTTTATATAATGGTGGATGTCTATTATATGCCTATAAAAGGGACTCACCTCCTCTTCTATCAATACATAAGTTATACCCCATTTTTCTTCTTCACTCTCTCTAATTTTCCTTACTCTCATTCTATACTTTCATTTCTCTCTTCTAAATCTTCTTCTCCCATAAAATTTTAATAAAGTGACGCTTTCTTAGCGGTATTTTTTTATCGCTAAGAAAAACCTTAAAATACACTTTTATGCGCAAACCCTTTCCCCCAAATCAGTAACACGCCACTCATGTTCTCTCGTGTCGTCGTCTTCTTAATTCATCTACTCACGCACAAGAGTCGTCCCACAAGACCCAATTTCTCTTAGTCATTCCTCGTGTAATGTGCACAGCCATTATTCTATGGCTGGTTTTTCACCCTTTTCTGTTCCCTCTGCTGGTGTCTGCGCCAGACGTCCTCTATTTCCGTTGGTGAACCGTTTCTCCGCGCGCCGTACCTTTGTTTACGTCTGGTTGTGGCCGGCCGTTGTCTGCATCGTCGTCTTGGGTCTGCGTCGTCGTCTGCTGGTAAGTAAGTATTACGAATTCAGAGTCCCCTTTGGTCTCTTAATCTTCAACCTTGAAACTAGTGGGATCACTGATTGGATCAGTAAGATTGGGACCATTCAAAGTCTTGTGATCTTATCATCAGTGCAATGTTTCTGTCAAGGGCAGGAATGGGTTTTTTAACATAAAAAAAGATGAAAATCTTGGTTCTGTAATAGGATTTTGGTTTCAAATTATGTAACTGATTGTGTGAGACTGTATGTTGTGGGAGTTTTTGGGTGAATTTGCATTTTTTTGAGTTTCTTGGGCAAAAAACTAAAACTTGTCCAAGACTCTGAAGGTAAGGGCATCAGTAGCAACACATTTAATTTATGGAAACGTTGTTCATTATACTGGGAAGTATGGTGGGCAAATACTAAGGCATTCATGTTCTAGAATGTGTGATCCTACTTAAGTTTTCTCTATTATCTTATACTTGACTAACATTTGCTTTTCTAGGACTTTGACTTGTAAAAACAGACAATAGTATTAAACAAATTTTGACATATACAGGGAAGATTTTTAATTCTTTACAGATGTCTGTTTTCAATATTTTGGGTTTAGGGGGTCAAGTGCTGGGTCACCCTCAATGAACCAGGATTTCTAGTCTTTCTTACTTACCGTCAAGGTAAATACCCACCATGTCGTTGCTCTAGCAAATTTGGAAATTGCAGTGAGGGAGATTCAGATAAGGAACCCTTTGTGGCAGCCCATAATATGATCCTATCACATTCAGCTGCAGTTGATATTTATAGAAACAAATACCAGGTAATGTGGGTACAATATCTCAGTAAGTCAAAAATTTTAACACCTTAGTGAATCAAACGTTTGAATTTCCATCTAATCCAATCAAATTAATAAATTGCACACTAGTTTTGCAAAACCAAAGTGGAAAGGAAGTAGCAAGAAATGCTAATTCAAGGTTAAAACATTATAAACTTGTTGCATTACTTTCCTGTTTTTTGGACGAACATACTTATTGTGTTAGAAATGTTAGTATTGTATAAGAATTCGAACTGACTTCTTGCCCTTCTTCACCCCTTATCCCAACTGTCGGAACAACTTTATATCCCCTGACTTGGGTGCATTACAAATGAATCATCCAGATTGAGCAAAGAGCACAAATTGACATCGTCTTACATATTGACTGGTTTGAGCCTTTAAGCAATTCCACAGCAGATAAACTGGCTACTAAAAGAGCACAAGCATTCACTACAAATTGGTAAAATACTAAAATTTCCTTTTTGTTCACAGCTCATTCAGCTCCTGGTATGAAGTTTGATCCTATCAAAATATGTAAATATTCAACTATAAAAATGTAGGATCTTGGATCCAATCTTATTTGGTAAGTATCCTAAAGAGATGGAGATGGTTCTAGAAACTAACTTGCCTGAATTTTCGAGTAAAGACAAAGCCAAACCAAAGAGAGGAGTGGATTTCATTGGCCTAAATCACCATGCAAGTCACTATGTCCGATATTGCATATCATCAGTGTGTGAATCTGTGCTAGGAGTATCCGCAACAGAGGGTTCATACCAACTAACCACACTTAAAATTGGGGTGCCAATTGGGGAGCTTGTAAGTACTTCAACCTTTTTTTATGACCTGTACATATTAGCCAGTTCTTAAGATTAAATTGTATACACAATTACACATGGGGATGCAGAGGGGTAAGGATTTTATAGTGTTGCGTGGTTAACTTTTGTAGACGGCAATTCCAGTGTTATAGTAACCAAGTTTGATGATTTCATTCAGCTC
The DNA here is from genome assembly GCA_037962975.1 of Clitoria ternatea. Taxonomy (NCBI): domain Eukaryota; kingdom Viridiplantae; phylum Streptophyta; class Magnoliopsida; order Fabales; family Fabaceae; genus Clitoria; species Clitoria ternatea. The sequence goes on from CM075671.1 coordinate 57,887,189, forward strand.
CCTATTGATTTGCAATGGGCCATCGCCAACCAGGTAAAGCTTCCAATCATTAACATTAAACAGAAAAATTCAGTTTAATTAAGACAATAAGATCTCCCTCAGCTACAGATATGTAAGTTCTTTGGATCTAGTTAGAACTCAGAACAGAACTTCCGGATCATGGTAAATAGATCCATATAAAAACAAGAATGGTAAAAGAACTGGTTTGATAAAGTAAATAGCACCAAAGTAAGTTTGTGTATATTTCTTAGAGCAATTGAAAACTGGAATTTAGTTGGACTTCTTTTGGCGACATTTTCCAAATATTATGTTGTTTAGTTGGAATCGATATATATATATATATATATATATATATATATATATATATATATATATATAATATCTGGTTTAAATGTCCTAACTTTTAAAACAAGGTTTCTAAAACCCAAATAAATTTTTCACGAATTACTTTCAATTTCAAAACAGGATTTTGGGACCATATAATAACACTATCATCACTACATCAACCATTCTAATGTGTAATTCATCATCATACACACTAATCAACTCATCACATAACCTACCCATTTATGCAATGCAACAGTTTCCTGGATATATCAAATATCATATATATATATATATATGGTGGGACCATCCAGGGTCTCCACACTCCAACATCATCATCCACTACAACAAGCATATGCTCAAAATAAATCTAGGCTTTCAGCTGAAGCCGTGAGTTACCTATTCAACTAAGCATTTATATATACACATATATGTACACACATCAAAACAGGTATGCACAGGAGCCGGTCAAGGCTACTACAAAACTACTATATACATTATATATAATATATATACAGCACTCCAAGCTCGATCTTGGTGACCTCTCACCAATCTCCGTCACGTCCTAAGTCCACTGTAAATATATCCACAAATAGGGATGAGCATTATACATAACAATGACAACTATAGTTTCAATTCATTTATCCTATTCTCTATCATACAATGAGGCATAACAATCTACAAATATAAACTACCATTCGACAATATTGACTACTCACATCACCATGGTATGACATCAAGTTATTTTCAATAACATATATATAGGTGCACATATCATTTCTCAATAATTTGGATCCAATATTCATCATAAAACTTTGTGTTGTAACACTGGCTCTCAGCCGTATACTCAGCTCTTAGCTGATCTGGCTATTTTACTGGTGCTAAACCGTTTGCCCTCTCATGTGACACAATCATTCTCAGCGACAACGGTAGTGTCACAGGCTAACCCTGAGCCTCGCTCAAGAGGTTTGCCTTAGTCCCACTCAAGGTCTTTGTGGAATCCTCGAAACCACATCATATAGAAATCACATTTCATACTATATCATCTTACAAGGCATCTCATGCTATAGATGATAATAAATAATTCATTCAAGTGCATCTCATGCAATATATCAAATTCATATGGATGGCACACAACATAAGCATCTAGTCCATAAAACACATAATTCATAATTCAATACATTATCATACCTCAAATCTGCCTATAACTATGTATTCAATTATGTAAAACCTCCCCCTACCTGGAATCCTTGATTCCAAAACTCGAACGCTCCCCGGACGATTTGAGTCGATCGCCGATTTCTGGTTTTCAAAGCCAGAAATTTCTAAATTAATGATAATTATTTTAATAATTTATACGCTACTTAAAAATTATATTTATGGCATTTAAATAACCAACCTTCATAATTTCAATAATTCTGATAAATTCTAAAATTTAATAATAATTATTTTTAATATAATAAAATTATTCATAATTACCCAAAAATTGTATAACTTAAAATCTGACCGTTGGATCGCGTCGAAACTTAAAACTATAATCATCGGATACTAAAGAACGTAATCGGACAATTCTAAGACACAATTTAACCGAAGAGGAACTCCCCTTACCTCTTGATGACTTTCAATTTTGGGAGAGGATAAGAGGAAATCCATCAAAACTTTGTTAATTGTTTTCGATCGCCCGCCGATAACCGTTGATGGTTCCCGATCCTAAAATAATTAACATGCATGGAGGCAGCCATAGTTTGGTTTCTAAACAACAAGGAGGAAATCATTTAATTTCCAAAATGAAAGATGATTTTGAGTTATGAAAACCAAGAAAAGATTTAAGGGGAAGAATTGTCAAGACCCACCTTAGAGGAACTGAGTGGCTCACGGTTTAGAAGCTCAAGAGAAGAGAAATATTTGGTGATTAAATGAAGGAGGAAATGATTAAGGGACCTGGCTGGTTTGGTTCCCACGTGAGTGGAGAATGAAGTGAGGAAGTGCTAATTTTATTCTTAAAAGAAAAAGGAATGTCATGATGAAGGCTATTAGCATTAATTGTTTATGGCATAGTATATGGACTTATGATGGCATGGTATGATACATAACATCATGGGCACCATAAAAAGAAAAGAAAGGAAACGTTCAGAGCAAAGAGAGTTGAGTGGGCTGGTACACCATGATGGGGACATCTTGAAATAGGACAAATGTTGAATAAATTTTATTTTTTTATAATATGTAAGCTTGTACAAGAAAGAGGGACAACTAAATGGGTAGAAGAAGCCAGAAGAAGACGCCTGGTTGTGTAGGTGGCAAGAGATGGTGATGTGATTAGAAATCTTTGAACAAAAAAATTAAATTGTTACTCGATGATTTTAGATGTGCATGATTTTTAGAAACCGGAAACGAAAGGCGATAAAAATAAATATAGAATAATTCATGGGTTTAGAATATCGAAAAATGCCCAACACCAAACTTCTAGATCTTCATTTTCCCTTCAATTTGATATATCATTTGCGATGATCCAATACCTGTAGCCCGAGATATGGTCAAAATACAACAGGATGCTCTAATAGTCTTCGAATCAGGTATGTGCTCAGAAATAAATTCACCAAAAATTTTCCTTTGAGAATTGGGTTTCGTGTCCTGCATAAAACTTGTAGATATTTTCGATACGTATCTATATAAAAAAGAACGAAGTGATTTGAATACCGGACAAGGGAGATTTTTCCATTTTTGAGACCAGTCAGCATAGTGACGTGATGAACAAAAGTTCTCAAAGATCTCCAAAACTGCACTGATCTGGGAAGATCTAGCTCTTGATGTCTTCATGGAAAATGTAGATAATTTTGTTACCATGATTTGGACACCAATGTTGCAAGAAACGAAGGTTGTATGAGAGAGTTATGAATCTTTGAATGAACCATGCACAGGAAAAAAACACGAATAATCATGGTTTTATGATGAATTTACTAAATACTTTGATTTGCATATGCCAGAGTAGGAATTTAGAATCAACACTATAAATAGGAATTGAAAATCGCTTCGAAACGAGGTGAACGAGACTGGAATCATTCCAATAATGCATCGTTTGAGGAGGTTAATTCCAAATTACCAACGATGCGTATGAGGGGAACAAGTTACCAAGCCTAATGAGTTATTTTCTAAAATTTTCAAACTTAGGATGTTACACTGTACTGATCTGGGAAGATCTAGCTCTTGATGTCTTCACGGAAAATATAGATAATTTTGTTACAGTGATTTTGACACCAAGTTTGCAAGAAACGAAGGTCGTATGAGAGAGTTATGAATTTTCAAATGAACCATGCGCAGGATAAAAACACGAATAATCATGGTTTTATGATGAATTTACTAAATCCTTGAATTTGCGCATGCCAGAGTAGGAATTTAGAATCAAGACTATAAATAGGAATTGAAAATCGCTTCAAAACGAAGTGAACGAGACTGGAATCATTCCAATAAAGCATCGTTTGAGGAGGTTAGTTCCAAATTACCAACGATGCGTATAAGGGGAGCAAGTTACCGAGCCTAATGAGTTATTTTCTAAGATTTTCAAACTTAGGATGTTACAATTCTCCCCTCCTACAAAAAAATTTCATCCTTGAAATTTAAATAGTACATACCTTACTGAAACAACTCAGCATACTGTTGTCTCATCCAGTCCTCGCGTTCCCAGGTGTAGGTGCTACAGTTACCTTGTTGCCATGCTACCTTCACCAACGGTACATCCTTACTTCTCAAGCGTTTGATCGATTTGTCCACGATCTGAGTAGGCTCAGCAGGTACAGTCAAGTTTTCTTTGACCTCAACATCATCATCAGGAATTTCATGTATAGAATCTGGTAAATACTTTCTTAATTGAGAACCGTGAAACACACTGTATAGATTTGACAAATGAAGAGGCAATGCTATCTGATAGGCCAACCCTTTTTAACACTTCATAGGGTCCAATGTACCTCAGGCTCAGCTTTTGGCTTTTCAACGCTCGACCAATACCCTTATTAGGAGAAACTTTCAGAAACACTCTATTATCAACCTGAAACTCAAGCGATTTCATCCGCTTATCATGATAACTCTTCTGACGATCTTGGGATTCTTTCATTTTCTCTCTGATCATCTGTATTTGCTCAGAAGTTTATGGCACAATTTCAGGGCCCAACATCAAACTTTCACTGGTCTCTAACCAACAAAGAGGTGTTCGACACTTTCTGCCATATAAAGCCTCATATGGAGCCATATCGATACTGCTATGATAGCTATTATTATAAGTAAATTCAATCAATGGGAGATACTGCTACCAGCCGCCACCATATTCTAGCACACAGGACCTCAACAAGTTCTCTAAACTCTGAATGGTACGCTCAGACTGTCCATATATCTGGGGATGATAGGCTGAACTCAACCGAAGCTTCGAGCCTAACTCCTGGTGCAAGCTTCCCCAAAATCAGGAAGTGAACCTCGGATCTCTATTCGACACAATAGAAGATGGAACACCATGCAGTCGAACGATCTCACTGATATACAACTGTGCTAGTCTCCGCAAGGGGTAACTCATATTAATAGGAAAGAAATGTGCAGACTTTGTTAATCGATCCACAATAACCCAAATAACATCATGACCACTACGAGTCCTAGGTAACCCATCACAAAATCCATGACAATAGCATCCCACTTCCACACAAGAATCTCAAGAGACTGTAAACCACCACATGGTTTCTGGTGTCTGATCTTTACTTTCTGGCAAATAATACATCGAGCCACATATTCAACCACATCTCTTTTCAATCCAGGCCACCAGAAATACAATTTTAAGTCATGATACATTTTTGTAGTACCCGAATGGATGCTCAACATTCTTCTATGAGCTTCATCAAGTACCATCTTTCTCAAATCATCAGATTCAGGCACATAAATCCGGCCCTTTACCCTCCAAATGCCATCAGGACCTTCGGACAATAACAGGTCCTTACCACTAGCCTAAGTCTCTCTCAACTTAGCTAGGTAAGCATCACTCAACTGTTGCACATATATAAGCTTCAAGAATTCAATGGCTATCTTTAGAGTGCCAAGAACTACTCTTTTAGGTGAAGAAACATCCAAAATCAGACTCAGATCTTTGAACTGCTTAAGTAATTCCATCTCTTTAACCATTATAACTGTAACATGAATGGACTTCCGGCTTAAGGCATCAGCTACAACATTCGCCTTACCCGGATGATATTTCAAATTGAAGTCATAGTCTTTCAGAAACTCAATCCACCTCCCCTGCCTCATATTTAGCTCCTTCTGATCAAACAGATATTTTAAACTTTTATGATCGCTATACACTTCAAATTTGGAACCATAAAGGTAATGTCTCTAAATTTTTAGTGTAAAGACCACAACTGCAAGTTCCAGATCATGAGTAGGATAGTTCTGTTCATGTGATCATAGCTGTCATGAGGCATAAGCAATTACCTTACTATTCTGCATCGACACACACCCTAGGCCTAGCCTGGATGCATCACAATATACCATAAAGCTTTCCTGCAAGTTAGGAAGTGCTAATACAGGAGTAGAAGTCAATCTAGCCTTTAGCTCTTGGAAACTCTTCTCACATTCAGGAGATCATACAAAAGAAACATTCTTTCAGGTTAGCTTAGTCAGTGGCAACGCAATTTTAGAGAATCCCTCAATGAATCTCCGATAGTATCCAACCAAACCTATGAAACTCCTGACTTCAGTAACTGATTTAGGTCTCTCCCAAGCAATAACAACTTTCACTTTGGAAGGATCAACAAAAACACCTTCACTAGAGATAACATGACCCAGAAACTGAATCTTATCCATCCAGAAGTCACACTTGGACAATTTAGCAAACAACTGCTTTTCTTTTAGTACTTGGAGTACCAAACAAAGATGTTCCTCATGTTCCTCATGAGATTTAGAATAAATCAAGATATCATCAATAAAGATAACCACAAATCAATCTAAGTATGGATGAAAGTTGTGACATCCTAAATTTTAGGGGGAAAAATTTTTGCGAATTAATTGAGAAATATCCTGGATCCATAATAAAAATACTCCCATATATGAAGATATGAGAGCTGGTCCCATGGCCAAGAAGAAAGAGAAAAAGAAGGCAAGGGAATTAAAACCATTCACATGGAAGCACCAACAGCGCCTGAGCGAACCACCACACAGCGTACACTTGCTCAAGCGAAACACGAATCCGCTGGGCGAGACGCCCAACTCGCTCAAGCGATACTGCGACAACGCCTTCCAGCGACCCACATTCGCTGGAGCGAATCCTCCATTCGCTAAAGCGAGGAGTCTCACTCGGCTAATCCCTCACTCGGCATCGAAACATCCATACACTCGGTAAACAACTAAGTCCACTCGGGATTCACTCCTAAGGCAACTCGGTATGAGGGGTTCCAACACTCGGGAATCGACTCCCACGCCTACCTTCTATAACATAGTCTCTTATATTTATCCACCAAGGTACACACTGGATTCACCCGGTAAGTGAGGGTCATTTCACTCGGATTCTATAGACTCTCACTCGGAATATCTCCCACTCAGAACTTATACATGTTTTCACTCGGAATCCGTTAAACCTATGCGCTCGGGAATCTTTCCACTAAGTTACTCACCAGGATGTTATTGGAGGAAACTTCCTTGAGAATTCGTCTAAGTGTTTCTCTCTCGGGAAACTCATGTGAATGAATCTCACTCGAATTTCATACATACATTTACTCGGAAATCCTCAGGCCTATATTCATTCGGGGAGTAGCAGCTAACTCACTCGGCACACTACAATTTAATCGCTCGGATTATAATTATCCTACGCTTAGAGTACATTCCATTCCAAACCACTCCATTAACTCCTCCTTCAGACGGGGAATCACCTAGGGTCTTTTTACTCGGGAGTACAAGCTCTTCCTCACTCGGTTTACATATAATCTTTCACTCGGAACCACTCAGCTTCATAACTACCCATAAACACACTAACCTCCTACGCTCGTAAGGCATACTCATGCATCCATATTCACCGCTCGGACATCACTTATAGTATAGAAGAACACACACAACATATATATATATAAGAGAAAGCATTCGAATAATTACAAGAGTTTCATCATGACTTCTGTTACTCGAAGGTGTTCAAGTTCTAACGTAAAGAGTAAAATCAAAATATGAGCCGACCAAGGCTTAACAGGACCTTACACACAATATATAAATATACACATATATTCAAAAGCACTCGGCTGTTTTGTTCTGCACTCAGCTCCTCCTTCATCCTTCATTCCGAGAGATGTTCACTGAAAATGTAGCCACTGCAGGGGTGAGCTTTTACAGGTAAAATGACAATCAAGGACTCGGTATCAGTGTCAGTACGTGCATTCACTTTCATTCAATCGTTTTCAGATTAATTAAGGTTAGGTAAAGTAAAATAATATCTATGACATACATACACCGCACACAAGTATCCCCACGCTCGGAAATCATTCATAACACTCAACACATGCTATGCGTACTATCCTAATCAACCTCATATCTACATGCATGCCTACGGATCCGACTCGAGTGATGACTTTCAGTTACAGTTTTCCCCTTTACTGGCCCCTCGTCCTTCAGCTCTTCCCGCGTAGTACTGGCCTCCCATTGGCGTCTCGAGACTCCTCTCTAGCTCCTACGGCTACCACGAGCTCCTTCGGAATCTAGCCGAGGTCTGTAGCTGGAAGTCATCCCCTCGGGGCTCTTGACCTTCCACGGGTCACCCCACTCTTACACATGCAGCTAATGCATTTACCAGCAAGCACCATCACACAACCGATACCTCCCTCGTAACCATTAAGTAGAACAGATTCAACACAACCTTTATATTTGTTTTACCAGTTACACCAATATGTATAACAATCGGGCAATCAAAGTAATAGCATCTGAAAAATCAACTAACAAGCACACATTCATATTCTCACATTGTTAACAAAGATAGAGCCATGCATTTCATTCGTCGTTATCAAAGGCTAACAGTCTACATTACCACCATCTTGATTACATGCAATTGCTACATAACCACTGTAAAACACACAGAATTCAAAACCATCAGTCATGCATAAGATTCAGTCATCATAAACACATGCACACACTCAAGCAGTACATTCATCCGGTACCGTTCGTGGACCATGCATTTGACATGCAAGCGCCCCCTACCTTCGGAAGGAACCTCAAGAAGCTTTTCTGCTCTCGACGTTGGATCCGACGCCCTTCTACTGATTCGTTCAGCCTTCTTTCACTCCGTCGTACTCTGCACTCGGTCCGGAAATGGAGCGTTGTTCTTCCTCTGCCTCAACGATCGTCCTTCACCAGTTGGAAGGCTCTGACCTTCTTCCCGCACTGTCGTCGTGAAGAACAAAAACAGGGGAAGGAAAAGAAGATGGAGACGAAGAAGAAAAGAGAGAATGAAGTAGTGGGAGAAGTTCTTGCACCCACGGTAATACAGGGTACGCACATATATACGCATGCGAAGGGAAGAAGTGGGATGGGAAAGCGTGAGTTGCAGCCCACTCACACCTTCCGCCAATCACAAACAGCCACATCTCACCAACTAAGTCCAATTAGCTTGTCATTAACTCTTAAGCTATATTGATTATGATTAACAATTAATTCTTTACTTTGCATTCAGATTTTTATCGTTTAATTTTCATTCGGTATCTAACTTTGGAATTGGGATGTTACAGTTCTCCCCCACTCAAAAGAATTTCGTCCTCGAAATTCAGTCGGTAACTCACCTTAGTAAACAACTCGGGGCACTGCTGCTTCATGGTGTCTTCGCGTTCCTAGGTACGAGAGGTAGTCTTGCCTTATTGCCACTCCACCTCGACCAGCTGTACGTTTTTGCTCCTCAACCGCTTCACCGATCGGTCCACGATTCTGATCGGTGTAGTCACAGTGGTCAGGTCTTCCTTGACTTCCACTTCATCATCAGGCATTGTGTGGCTGGGGTCATATAGATACTTCCTTAGTTGAGACACATGAAACACGTCATGCAATCAAGATAAGTGAGTCGGTAGTGCTATACGATATGCCACGGAGCCGACTCGTTTCAACACCTCGTAAGGTCCAATGTATCGAGGGCTTAACTTCCTGCTCTTCAAGGCTTGCCCGACCCCTTTACTCGGTGAAGTCCTTAAAAATACCTTGTCTCCGACTGAAAACTCTAATGGTTTGGTTCGCTCGTCGTAGTAGCTCTTTTGCCTGTCTTGAGATGCCTTCATCTTCTCTCTTATCACTCGGATCTGTTCCGAAGTTTGCTTAACAATCTCTGGTCCCAATAGCAGACTCTCACCCGTTTCCGACCAGCAAAGCGGGGTTCGGCACCTTCGACCATACAATGCTTCATAGGGTGCCATTCCAATGCTGCTGTGATGGCTGTTATTGTACGTAAACTCAATCAAGGGAAGGTACTGCTCCCATTCTCCATCGTGCTCCAACACACACGCTCTTAACAAGTCCTCCAGGCTTTGAATCGTTCGCTCGGATTGTCCATCCGATTAGGGGTGGTAGGCAGAACTAAGCCAAAGTTTAGTGCCCATTTCTTGATGCAGGCTGGTCCAAAACCGGGACGTGAACCTAGGATCCCTATCTGATACGATGGAAGTCGGTATACCATGCAGTCGGACGATCTCTTGAATGTAGATCCGTGCCAACCTATGCATCGGGTACTTCATGTTCACGGGCAGGAAGTGTGCACTCTTCATCAGTCGGTCAATGATGACCCAAATTGCATCATGGCCCGCTCGGTTTTTAGGCAATCCCATGACAAAGTCCATAGCAATTGAGTCCCATTTCCACACGGGAATCTCCAGGGGCTGCAATGCACCATACGGCTTCTGGTGCTCGACCTTCGACTTTTGACAGGTGATACACCAAGCCACGTATTCTGCCACATCCTTCTTTAGTCCGGGCCACCAGAACTGTGTTCTCAGGTCATGGTACATCTTTGTGGCCCCCGGGTGGATACTTAACAAGCTCTTGTGAGCCTCATCAAGCACCATTCTCCTCAATTCTCCTCCACCCGGCACGTATATTCTGTTTCTTACTCGGAAGATCCCATTCGTTCCCTCGGTCAAGGACAAATCCTTACCTTTGGTCTGAGTCTCCTTCATTTCAGCCAAGTAGGAATCCGACTGCTGCTACTCGTACACGGATTTCAAGAAGTCATTGGCAATTCTCAGCGTGCCGATCGTCATTTTCTAAGAGGAGGGGGTGTCAACATGCAAGTTCATGTCTCAGAACTGTTCCAATAGTTCTACCTCCTTCACCATCATCACTGCTATGTGAAGAGATTTCCGACTCAATGCGTCGGCAACAACGTTTGCCTTGCCCGGGTGGTACTTTAACTCGAAATCATAATCCTTTAGAAATTCCATCCATCTCTTCTGCCTCATATTCAACTCCTTCTGGTCGAACAAGTATTTGAGGCTCTTGTGATCACTGTATACTTCGAATCTGGACCCGAACAAATAATGTCTCCAGATTTTTAACGCGAACACCACAGCTGCCAACTCCAAATCGTGGGTCGGATAATGCTGCTCGTGTGGTCTTAATTGCCGAGAGGCATACGCTATCACTCGGTCCTTCTGCATTAGCACGCACCCTAATCCGAGTCCTGATGCATCACAATAAACCACGAAGCTCTCTTGCAAGTCAGGTAATGCCAGCACTGGTGCAGCCGTCAACTTGTTCTTCAGTTCTCGGAAACTGCCCTCACACTCGGGACTCCACATGAAGGGAATGTTTTTCCGAGTCAATTTAGTCAGTGGCAAAGCCAACTTAGAAAAACCCTCAATGAATCTTCTATAATAGCCTGCCAGGCCCATAAAGCTCTTTATATCTGGGACCGACTTGGGTTTCTCCCATGTCATTATGGCTGTCACCTTCGAAGGGTCCATTGAGACACCTTGCTCGGAAATCACATGTCCGAGGAAGTGGATCTTATCCATCCAGAATTCGTACTTTGAAAGCTTCACAAATAACTGCTTCTCCTTTAACACTTGGAGTACCGCTCGGAGGTATCCTTCATGCTCCTCAGAAGTCTTAGAATAGACTAGGATGTCATCAATGAAAACAACTACGAATCGGTCTAAATAGGGGTGGAATATGCTATTCATGTAATTCATGAAGACAGCAGGGGCATTCGTCACACCGAATGGCATCACTACATACTCGTATTGGCCATACCGAGTCCTAAAGGCAGTCTTTGGGATATCCGAGTCCTTCACTCGGATTTGGTGGTATCCCGATCGCAGGTCGATCTTTGAGAAAACTGAGGCTCCACGCAGTTGGTCAATTAAGTCATCAATTCTGGGCAACGGGTAACGATTCTTAATTGTGAGTTTGTTCAGCTGTCGGTAATCTATACAAAGTCTCATGCTGCCATCCTTCTTCTTAACAAGCAGCACAGGTGCGCCCCATGGTGATACACTCGGCCTAATGAATTGTTTTCCGAGTAACTCATCTACTTGCTTCTTCAACTCGGTTAATTCAGTTGGGGACATTCTATAAGGTGCACTAGAGACTGGCTCGGCCCCAGGGATCAAGTCTATAGAGAATTCGACTTCTCTATTGGGAGGGACACTCGGTACGTCTTTAGTGAACACTTCTGGAAATTCACAGACAATCGGGATTCCGTTCACTCGGGTTTTGCTCTCGCCCTCGGTTAGACAAAGCATCATAAACAGTTGAGTTATACCATGTGCCGTGCAGTCCTCATGGTGTTGTCTCAGGAAGATTATCCTTCTGTTTTTGCAATCCACTAACACTTCGTTGGCTGAAAGCCAATCTATTTCGAGCACGATATCAAGATCCTTCAAGGGTATGCACACTAAGTCGAAAGTGAAACTCCGATCGCACAACTCGAACGTCACTTCTTTGCACATTGATGAGGTCAGTACCTTAGGACCAGTCGGATTGGCTACTTCCAAAATCCAATCCATTTCCACGGTCGGTAATTTCAAACGTTTTACACAATCATCAGCTATGAAGGAGTGGGTAGCTCCAGAATCAAAAACTACACTAAGTGTGTATCTACCGAGTGAGCACTTACATTGTACTAAGTCATTTGCTTGTGCGACTTCTTCTGCGTTAATGGCGTAGACTCTTCCAGCAGCTGGTTGATCGGTGTTTCTCCTCCGGTTATTTGGGGCAACCATCATATTCCCTCTAGCTCTGCTGCTTCCGCCCCGTGAGCTTTGTCCATCATTCCTATTGCTCTTTACCTGGAACCCTCCTTGACGCACACTAGCATTTGTTTGACGGAGTTGTGGGCAGTCAGGGCGAATGTGCCCCTTATCCCCGTAGTGAAAACACTTAACATCGACACCATTGCAGCTCTGAGCAAAGTGGTCGCCACCATATTTAAAACACTTGCCATACCTGGGTCGTCCACTCATCTGTCTCCCTCGGTCACCGCGATCCTGATATCTAGTGAAGGGTTCATTTCTTCCTACGTTTCCTGGCCTCTTGAAACGTGACTGTTGAGGCCTTAAATACTGGTTGGCTCTGCTGCTCTGGCCCGAGTGGGCCTTGTCATCTTCTTCAAATATTCTACATTTATTCACTAACGCAGGAAAACTCCTGATCTCTTGATATTTGCAGGCCCTCTTAATATCCGATCTCAACCCATTTTCAAATTTAAGGCACTTGGAGCTCTCCGTCCCTGGTTGTTGAAAAGGTGGGTAGAATAGGCACAATTCTTCGAACCTAGTCGCGTACTCTTCCACAGTCATGGAGCCCTGCTTCAACTCCATAAACTCCAACTCCTTTCGACTCCTCACTGTGTCGGGGAAGTACTTATCTAAGAAGCATGTCTTAAAATCGTTCCATGTCAGCTGAGCATCATCATCAGGGAATCGGTTTCTGGCTATCTTCCACTAGTTCTCCGCTTCATCTCGCAGCATATACACTGCACATTCCACCTTTTGGGCCTCGGTACAACGAAGACCCCCAAAAATCCTTTCCAGTTCCTGAGTCCATTTAAAAGCTGCCTCCGGGTTACGTCCTCCCTGAAACTCACTCGGCTTCCTCTTCAGGAAGCGGTCTAGCACGTGGCCATCCTCAGCTCGAGTCTGGCTCTGCCTCTCAAACACGTCCGCAAAGCGTTGGAATGCTGTGGCTATAGCCTCCATGCTTTGGCGATGCGTCATCCCTTATCCTGAAATTAACATTCAAGGATAAGTATACCGAGCCACTCATTACCATTCGGATTTCAGTCCTAATGTTCAATGACTTAGCACACTATGCTATCTCTATATATTATGCAACCAATCGGACCAGGGGAAAACAACCTCCTATCCACAAGTCAATATCAATCAGGTTCAACTAATATCACAACAATAATGACCAGTCAGTCGGAAAGCACCCAACCGCTTACACTCGGTAAGCATACCTTGGCCTTGGACTTTTCGGTCCGCTCTGATACCAAAATATGACATCCTAAATTTTAGGGGGAAAAATTTTCGCGAATTAATTGGGAAATATCCTGGATCCATAATAAAAATACTCCCATATATGAAGATATGAGAGCTGGTCCCATGGCCAAGAAGAAAGAGAAAAAGAAGGCAAGGGAATTAAAACCATTCACACGGAAGCACCAACAGCGCCTGAGCGAACCACCACACAGCGTACACTTGCTCAAGCGAAACACGAATCCGCCTGGGCGAGACGCCCAACTCGCTCGAGCGATACCGCGACAACGCCTTCCAGCGACCCACATTCGCTGGAGCGAATCCTCCATTCGTTGAAGCGAGGAGTCTCACTCGGCTAATCCCTCACTCGGCATCGAAACATCCATACACTCGGTAAACGACTAAGTCCACTCGGGATTCACTCCTAAAGCAACTCGGTATGAGGGGTTCCAACACTCAGGAATCGACTCCCACGCCTACCTTCTATAACATAGTCTCTTATATTTATCCACCAAGGTACACACTGGATTCACCCGGTAAGTGAGGGTCATTTCACTCGGATTCTATAGACTCTCACTCGGAACATCTCCCACTCGGAACTTATACATGTTTTCACTCGGAATCCGTTAAACCTATGCGCTCGGGAATCTTTCCACTAAGTTACTCACCAGGATGTTATTGGAGGAAACTTCCTTGCGAATTCGTCTAAGTGTTTCTCTCTCGGGAAACTCATGTGAATGAATCTCACTCGAATTTCATACATACATTTACTCAGAAATCCTCAGGCCTATATTCATTCGGGGAGTAACAGCTAACTCACTCGGCACACTACAATTTAATCGCTCGGATTATAATTATCCTACGCTTAGAGTACATTCCATTCCAAACCACTCCATTAACTCCTCCTTCAGACGGGGAATCACCTAGGGTCTTTTTACTCGGGAGTACAAGCTCTTCCTCACTCGGTTTACATATAATCTTTCACTCGGAACCACTCAGCTTCATAACTACCCATAAACACACTAACCTCCTACGCTCGTAAGGCATACTCATGCATCCATATTCACCGCTCGGACATCACTTACAGTATAGAAGAACACACACAACATATATATACAAGAGAAAGCATTCGAATAATTACAAGAGTTTCATCATGACTTCTGTTACTCGAAGGTGTTCAAGTTCTAACGTAAAGACTAAAATCAAAATATGAGCCGGCCAAGGCTTAACAGGACCTTACACACAATATATAAATATACACATATATTCAAAAGCACTCGGCTGTTTTGTTCTACACTCAGCTCCTCCTTCATCCTTCATTCCGAGAGATGTTCACTGAAAATGTAGCCACTGCAGGGGTGAGCTTTTACAGATAAAATGACAATCAAGGACTCGGTATCAGTGTCAGTACGCGCATTCACTTTCATTCAATCGTTTTCAGATTAATTAAGGTTAGGTAAAGCAAAATAATATCTATGACATACATACACCGCACACAAGTATCCCCACGCTCGGAAATCATTCATAACACTCAACACATGCTATGCGTACTATCCTAATCAACCTCATATCTACATGCATGCCTGCGGATCCGACTCGAGTGATGACTTTCAGTTACAGTTTTCCCCTTTACTGGCCCCTCGTCCTTCAGCTCTTCCTGCGTGGTACCGGCCTCCCATTGGCGTCTCGAGACTCCTCTCTAGCTCCTACGGCTACCACGAGCTCCTTCAGAATCTAGCCGAGGTCTTTAGCTGGAAGTCATCCCCTCGGGGCTCTTGACCTTCCACGGGTCACCCCACTCTTACACATGCAGCTAATGCATTTACCAGCAAGCACCATCACACAACCGATACCTCCCTCGTAACCATTAAGTAGAACAGATTCAACACAACCTTTATATTTGTTTTACCAGTTACACCAATATGTATAACAATCGGGCAATCAAAGTAATAGCATCTGACAAATCAACTAACGAGCACACATTCATATTCTCACAGTGTTAACAAAGATAGAGCCATGCATTTCATTCGTCGTTATCAAAGGCTAACAGTCTACATTACCACCATCTTAATTACATGCAATTGCTACATAACCACTGTAAAACACACAGAATTCAGAACCATCAGTCATGCATAAGATTCAGTCATCATAAACACATGCACACACTCAAGCAGTACATTCATCCGGTACCGTTCGTGGACCATGCATTTGACATGCAAGCGCCCCCTACCTTCGGAAGGAACCTCAAGAAGCTTTTCTGCTCTCGACGTTGGATCCGACGCCCTTCTACTGATTCGTTCAGCCTTCCTTCACTCCGTCGTACTCTGCACTCGGTCCGGGAATGGAGCGTTGTTC
This sequence comes from Clitoria ternatea, assembly GCA_037962975.1. Taxonomy (NCBI): domain Eukaryota; kingdom Viridiplantae; phylum Streptophyta; class Magnoliopsida; order Fabales; family Fabaceae; genus Clitoria; species Clitoria ternatea. The sequence goes on from CM075671.1 coordinate 57,903,328, forward strand.
TTTCTCTGCCTCAACGATCGTCCTTCACCAGTTGGAGGGCTCTGATCTTCTTCCCGCACTGTCGTCGTGAAGAACAAAAACAGGGGAAGGAAAAGAAGATGGAGACGAAGAAGAAAAGAGAGAATGAAGTAGTGGGAGAAGTTCTTGCACCCACGGTAATACAGGGTACACACATATATACACATACGAAGGGAAGAAGTGGGATGGGAAAGCGTGAGTCGCAGCCCACTCACACCTTCCGCCAATCACAAACAGCCACATCTCACCAACTAAGTCCAATTAGCTTGTCATTAACTCTCAAGCTATATTGATTATGATTAACAATTAATTCTTTACTTTGCATTCAGATTTTTATCGTTTAATTTTCATTCGGTATCTAACTTCGGAATTGGGATGTTACAAAAGTTGTTCATATAATTCATGAACACAGCAGGGACATTGGTTACACCAAACGACATCACCACATATTCATTGTGGCCATATCAGGTCTTGAACGTCGTTTTGGGAATATCTGAAGCCTTAACTTGAATATCATGATATCTGAATCGCAAATCAATCTTCGAAAAGACTGAAGCACCCCGTAACTGATCAATCAAATCATCAATCCTCGACAACAGATACTTGTTCTTTATTGTAAGCTTATTCAACTGACGGTTATCAACACAAAACCGCATACTGCCATCTTTCTTCTTAACAAGTAACACTGGAGCACCCCACGGTGATATACTTGATTGAATATACTCATTAACTTGCTTCTTTAACTCTACTAACTCAGCAGGAGACATCCTATAAGGGGCGCTAGAAACCGGTTCGGCTCCAGGAACTAAGTCAATAGAGAATTCAATCTCTCTTTCAGGAGGAACACCCAACACTTCATCCGGAAATACCTCAGAAAAGTCACATACAATAGGGATATCATGTACTCTAGACTCACTCCTTCCACCAGCCAAACAAAATAACACTAGGCCAAATATGGATCTTGGCCCACTAAAAAATCTTCCAATGGGATTTTTTATGATTCAGTGAGGGTATTTATTTTGAATCAAAATAGTTGGAGACAACATATTTATTTAATGACCAAAATTTAAATATATTTTGAATAGAAGTGATAGATCTGCATGTAATTTGTTTTAGAATAACCATGACAAACCAAATATTATTTTGTTGCAATCTGTCCTTTGGAAGGACACTTTATCTGGAAAAATGCCTAGATAGGTATCAAGACTTGAGAATTATCTTCAATAAAGAGGAAGTGGCAATGTGTCATGTTTGGCTTATATATGATCTATGGTTGGGTCTTGAGTACCCTATGGAGTTTGCATAAACTCTGAGCTGTAAAAGTCAATATGAATATATGGGAGATATACGATATGATCGTATATAGACTCTATTAAGGCCGAGTTGGTCTGGAAGTCTAAAAGATGATCAAAAAAGGAAATTGTTTCCAGTTTTAGCCAAATAAGACATTAAAATAATTTGTCTAAAGAACTTGAAGGAGTTTAAAAGAAAAGGAAGTAAGACTTTCACTACAAGTCATGTTATAGAAGTCAAGTTATTTTACTTCACTAACGTTAGTATCAGATACTAGTAATAGATCTCACATTTTGAAAGATCAAGGAAGTAGATCACTTGCTAAGGGTGGAGAAATCTGTGTAAAATTAAATAAAAGTTGCTACAATAAAGATAAGACCTTTACCTATTGGGTTAGTTAGTGAACTAGACATTGTGCATATTGTTTCTTGTTGGACAAGAAATGTTTTTTTATATAAAATAACTTTATTTCTTCAAAAGGATGTTGATGTACAATTGAGTAATGAATTCCACATCCTAAATCTCAAAACACCCATCTATAACATAATTGTCAAAGTAGGTTAATACATGGTATTGTCTCCTAAGGAAAATGAATAAGAAACACATTTATAAATACCATTAATGTGGTTATCTGGACTCTTTTGATTTTAGAATCAATTGAGACATGTAAATCTTATTTGTTGGAGAGATAATTGAGACCTCCTTCATTGAAAAAAATGAGTAATCTGTTATTTAGTACATGACGATGTATGTGGGCCTATTGGAATAATAACTATATATGTTTTTCAATACTTCAACATACTAATTGTTAATGAGTATGGATTTATGTAACGTAAGTTAGAAAGTCCTTAAAAAGTTCAAAGAATTCATAATGAAGTGAAAAACCAAATTGGCAAGACAATTAAAGCTCTTGATTAGATCAAGATAGCAAATAATTTGAGCTACAAGTTTGATAACTATCTAATAGAGTGAGAGATTACCTCTTAACTCATTCCTCATGGAATGCCATAATAGCATCTCTACTGGGAAAAGTCAAACCTTGTTGGACATAGTTTGATTATTGATTATTATCAAACATCTCTAACTCCTTCAACATTCCTTTATTAACAAAATTTCCACACTTAACCATGTTCCATCTTAGACTTTCTTAAAGAAACCATATATGATATGGACTAGGAAGAAACCTAGTATGTCTTTACTAATAATTTGGAACTATGATGCTTCTATAGAGCATCCAACTCTGACAAGGTCAGATCCAAATTAGATAAATGTCTTCTGTGAGATATCTAAAGAAAGCTAAGGGTTATCATTTCTATAATCCATCTGAGAACAAAATGCTTGTTGCTTAGAATGTTGTATTCATGAATAAAAGTACAGCTCTTAAAGAATCAACGGGAGGATAGTAGAACTTGAAGAAATTCAAGTATCACAAGGCATTCAAAAGTCAAGGATGGACTTGGAGCAGAAATCACAAAATGTTGTGACATCATTAGCTCCAGTAGCACAAGACTTGCATAAGACCAAATAGGATATGTAACGAAATCTGAAAGATATGGATATCTTATAAATCAGGAAGGAGACATATTGCTAATTGATCAAATTTCTTATGAAAAGGCCAATACAAGTTTAGATTCTAAGACATGGCATAAGATCATGGGATTTGAAATGGGCTCCATGTATATTAACAAGGTACGAATCTTAGTTGACACACCTAAAGGGTAAAACCTATAGGATGCAAGTGGGTTTTCAAAAGGAAAACTAAACATGGATAGTAATAAAAGTACCTTTAAAATCAAGATTGACAAAATTCAATTAGCTTAAAAACCATTTAGATCCTACTTGTTGTAGCAGTATACCACCATTATGAGATATGGTAGATAGATGTCAAGATGGAAATCATCTTGAGGATGTGTATGTGACACAACCTAAAGGCCTTTTATGCCTGAAATATCTAGGAAGGGATGTGAATTGCAAATGTTCTATTTATGGACTAAAGCAAGCTTTTAGAAGCTAGAATCTTCATTAACGAATGAAGATAAATCTTATGACTATAAAAAGGTTAGTAACTACACAATTATAGTTCTAGTATTACATGTAGAAGACATGCTTCTTCTAGAACTAATAATATTCTCATTCTATAGTCAAGAGTATCCTTAAACACTTAAGAAGGACTAAGGATTTGATATTGATAAATGGAAGATGAGCTCGTTGTAAAGGTTATATCGATGTCAATCTTTTGATTAATTTGAAAGACTTAAGATTGCAATCAAAATATATGTGTTGTCAAGATGGTTACGATGTATGCTTGAAAGGTTCAAAGCAAGAAACAATCGTTGGTTCTACTAACAAATCTAAGTATTTTGCTATGTTAAATTACAAAAGTAGTCAATTTACATTTAATTATTCCAAGTGTTTTGTACCCTATGAGTTTCCACTGTGATGACAATGGAACCATAGAACAATATAAGGAAGTGGATTAATCCAAGCATATACTTAAATAGTTCTATCTTTGGAAGATGTGAAAATATGCAATGTGCATACCAACAAAATTGTTGGGAACCCATTAGTAAAACCGCTTACGTAGTAAAAGCATAAGGGCACTGTAGAGTCATTGGGCATTAACCATATCGGCTCTAAATGCAAGTGGGAGATTGTTGGAAATATGCACTAAAAGCCTATATAGGACGCATCATTTTGAATAAGTCATTTTTTGTTAAATAGTTTAACAACCTTTATTTATCCTTGGAGTAATAGGTCATATGAGAGTTATTCCTAAAATGTCCCTAGTCAAGTATTTACGTGGGGACATATAAATACATTAAGACTAGTGTGAGTGTACTGATGATTTGATCTCACAGATCATGGATATAAATGATATCAAGTCTTCACACGGGTACACATTAAGAGTAATGATGTACTGGACAGACCCACCATGAGAATGTTGCATGGATCGTTACATAAATGTCATAAATGATTCTTAATGTGATAATGGTATATGTAGTTCTTTGACCTGAAGTCACTACGATTCCTACATAAGGAGTTTGTTGTTTTAATACAATCAAACGTCTTCTGTAACAAGAGGACTATAAAGGTTGTGGTTAGGCAATGAATAAATTATACAGATGGATATGAGTAATGTAGATGAGATTTGTCTCTCCTATGTGAGAGGAGTGATATCTATAGGCCTTGATGGAGTAAGACTAAGGAAATGCATAGCCATGCTAGAAAGAATAAATATTGGATATTTATTCGGATAAAGTCTACTCCGGTATCAAGTAAAATAAATTGGACCGTACAAGGATAACGCGACCATGCCTTGGGCCCAATTAGGATATCGTGACAAAAGGAACAAACTTATAAAATAATTATCACTTATAGGTTATGTTGATAATAAATAATATTCAGACATAATGATGCATTGTTAGATGCCGCTCTTATTTTATATTAATAATAAAATAGTTTATTATTAATATAACTGAGTATTTTACCTATAGGGTCACACACATAGAGTAAGCCCATCAGAAAATAGCTTTTTATTTCAGTTAGACTAAAATAAAACTATTGGGCCTAACTCATTTAGAATAAGTAAGGAGCCCACTTTTTAGAGAGTAAATTAGGTCAAACCTAAGCCTATAAAAAAAGCATAGGATACTCATAGGCAGCTACCTAAAAAGAGACACAAAATACGCAAAAGTTGTAAAAGCTACACACCGTCAAACTAGCATTTGGAAGGTGTAGCATTTCTGGTGGGAGTACTCGTGTGGACTCCTAAAGGACGAGGCTACGATTGCTTCGATATTCTTCAAGAGGTAATCCTAAAACGCAATATATTTTTTTTGTGTTTGTCTTATGCTTTGAAACATGGCGCTTTGTAAATCCTATGGGAATCCTTGTATTTCCGCTGCTCATACACTAGAGATTCCCTAACATGCTTGACCAATACCCTTATTAGGAGAAACTTTCAGAAACACTCTATCACCAACCTGAAACTCAAGCGGTTTCGTCCGCTTATCATGATAACTCTTCTGACGATCTTGGGATGCTTTCATTATCTCTCTGATCATCTGTATTTGCTCAAAAGTTTGCTGTATAATTTCAGGGCCCAACATCAAACTTTCACCGGTCTCCAACCAACAAAGAGGTGTTCGGCACTTTCTGCCATATAAAGCCTCATATGGAGCCATACCAATAATGTTATGATAGCTATTATTATAAGTAAATTCAATCAATGGGAGATACTGCTCCCAGCCGCCACCATACTCTAGCACACAGGACTTCAACAAGTTCTCTAAACTATGAATGGTACGCTCAGACTGTCCATCTGTCTGGGGATGATAGGCTGAACTCAATCGGAGCTTCGAGCCTAACTCCTGGTGCAAGCTTCCCCAAAATCGGGAAGTGAACCTCGGATCTCTATTCGACATAATAGAAGATGGAACACCATGCAGTCGAACGATCTCACTGATATACAACTGTGTTATTCTCTACAAGGGGTAACTCATATTAATAGGCAAGAAATGTGCAGACTTTGTTAATTGATCCACAATAACCCAAATAGCATCATGACCACTACGGGTCTTGGGTAATCCCATCACAAAATCCATGGCAATAGCATCCCACTTCCACACAGGAATCTCATAGAAGCATGCTGAGCATCCACCCGGGTACTACAAAAATGTATCATGAGTTGAAATTGCATTTCTGGTGGCTTGGATTGAAAAGAGATGTTGTTAATTATGTGGCTCGATGTATTATTTGCCAGAAGGCAAAGATCAAACACCAGAAACCATCTGGTGGTTTATAGTCTCTTGAGATTCCTGTGTGGAAGTGGGATGCTATTGCCATGGATTTTGTCTCATCCCCTTAAACCCTAACCCTTTACTTGACAATTCTTCCCCTTAAACCCTAACCCTAACCCTTCCCCTAATCCTTTAGCATACTGTTGTCTCATCCAGTCCTTTCCTCTTCCTTTTCCTTTTATCTCATCCAGCCCTCAAAACAACTCAGTTTTTCTAACAAATGACATGTCCTTTGACCAGTGGTTACCATGCCCCCTCCATAACTATAAAAGGGGGACTTAGGCGTGCTCCAGAAACCACCTTGCTTCCAACCTAAGAAAAACTCTACTCAAATTTCCTCTTGAAAAAGTGAAGAAATTGCTGCTTTAGTGTTCTTAGAGTTCCTCATCATCCTTCATCCTTTAAAACTCGTTTAGGTAACCATCATTTCCCCTTCTTTAGTTCATTTTCTTTTGCCATAGAATTATCACCATGTGCTCTAGGCAAGGTCGCGCTGGTCCCATGAATAGAGGGGGAAGAACCCCTGCCAGGCCCTCTGACTATCGAGAAGGAAGGATCCCCATGAGTCCTCCTAGGGTCGGGCCTCACCGTTCAGAAAAGGGGCGAAGCATCTCACTCAAGACGGCAGGTAGTAATGCCCTCATCTGACTCCTCCTCTAGCTCAAGGGCTAGCCGCTCTTCTAGGAGTGAGGTGAGTGCTGATTGTTACCTCTCTGATGATGTAGCTTTTTACAGCAACATAGATGCTTTTCATCTTGCCATAAGTAGAATGGCCGTCGAAGATCAAGTGTCTATCACTCAATACAAATATATATATAACATTATTAAATACTCAAAAATATCCATAATGTCATAAATTACCAAATATAAAATATCACAACAATTCATGTATAACTGATAAGTTTAACATAAACAAGTATATAACTCTAAATAAAAACTTTCAAGCTCTCACAAGTTCAAAATATTGAAGAATGGTGTGCTGGATTATAACCTCCATTATCACTTTGACCATCATTATTATATCCACTTTAACCATCATTATATTCACTTTGTCTAAAGAAATACCCAAAAAATCCTGAGTTTCTTGGTGACTCCATTTGTTGCCGCCCATACATAGAATTTGGTGATGGTTCACTAAATTCTGGATAATTTGAAGAATAATGGTTATTTAGTTGAAGGCATAGATATGGCTAAAAGTAAGGGTGTTGGTAGTATGGTGGGTAGTTGTATTGACTTCCTTTAGATGATACACCAATACCAAAATCACTAAGTGATTGTGCAACACTAGATGAGGAAGCATAATCCACCATAAGGTATTGTATTCTTTTATTTTTCCTAAGCCTAGAACCCATCCTTCTACTACCATTAGACATGATCAAACATGAGATTTTGATCACATTTAGAATATGGTTCTTCTTGAATTGAATCAAATATTTCATCTCCTCCTTGATCATGTTGTATATCATCACCACCACTATGATCACTACCACTATTGTTACTTGGTGGGGGTTAAACCACCACTACCACCTTGACAAGGTGTACTACTAGAATCAGAATTATTCTCACCTATTGGATTTTCATTTTCATCATCAGAATCAATAGGGAGCTATTCAGCATTTTGGATCCCATCCAATAATGGTTCTTCTCTTTCTTCAAGCCATGAAGACAACAAATCATCTTCTTGAAATATGTAATCCAAATTAATTGGATTAAAACTATTTTCTATCTTTTCCTAACTTCTTCATTTATCTCTTCTAGTTTTTAGCTTCATGTCGTAAAATATAAAGATAAGTTCTACAATTTTTGATACTTTAATCTATTTCTTGTCTTTGTATATATGTAACTAAATGTACTCCAATTTCTCTCATAGTTCAAAGCTGAAGTTATTTGACTCAAAACTCTTATGGCTATACGCTGAAATTTTAGAGCACAATATCCATAAATCACCCATCATTCAACTGATCAAATAAACAAATATGTATTATTATATATATGTGTATAAAATTCATTAATAAAATTAAAGTAGTTATGTTACCTGGATCCATATGAGACCAAGCTCTTTGAGCTTAAAGTGTTTCAAATGTCTCTCTCTTACCTCTAAAAAGAAAAATCTATACAAATAATGCATTTTAAGTTTTGTATCCATTAAATTAATACTAATTAACTAATAATTGTCATTTTAAAAATCATAATATTTAGAAATTACTCACTTGGTTAATAGCTTTGATTTGATTCTCAACATCTACTTCTAATCTGGTAATCACTTTTGTCGTACTATCTAAAGTTTCTTTGGCAACATCACTTCCATGCAAAACTCCAAATTGAAATTGAGGGTTGAGAAAATAACCTGTGATTTTGAAAATTAAATTAGAACGATACAAAAAATTAAACTTAAGAAATAACATGTGAAACTAAATATAATATGTTTATGTACCTGCAACATGCAAATCAGTATGCATGAAAAACCATCTTTTGTCAATGATTTTAGTGTATTGAGTGTGGTAACGACAATTCTTTTGAATGGTTTGCTTGGCTCTATCAATGGCTTTGTAAACAAAGCCCATTGTTGGTTTTTCATCACCATGCACCAATTTTAAAACCTTGACAAGTGGCTCAAATACCTTTATGATTTTAGCAGCTTTCTTCCAAAAATCTGTGTTAAGGACAATGTTTTTGCTTCCAAAGCAGGTCCTGATTTCTCTTTTCCCCACTTGGACTTTCTGAATTCTTTAGAGTGAAACATATTTTTTAGTGCAACCTTTTGCCTCATAATTGATTCAATTTGCAAAAATTGTGTTGCAAAATGAGTGATGGCAGGGTGAATAATTTCTTTACCACCAGTATATTTTTTTATCAGATTTACTGTCTAAATATGATTATAGATGAACAAAGTAACTTTCTTTATGTCATCTAACAAAATTTGGACGTTAGACTTTTCCCCAATATCTTCTAAGCACAAATTCAAGCAATGAGCTTCACAAGCTGATCAATAAATATGTGGTCTTTTTTCCATTAATTTCAAACTAGTAGCTTTTAGAGCCGCTTCATTATTAGTGACCACTTGAACAACATGTTCCTCTCTAACCTCTTCCATAATTTTGTCCAGTAATTTAAAATAATAATCAGTATTTCTACTAGCAATACTAGATGCATCAATAGATTTTAAAAACACTATACCTTGACTGTAATACACCAGAAAATTCATGATGTGCATGCGGTTTATATTTTTCGTCCAACCATCACACATTATAGTGACCCATCTTTCTTTCCATGTTGGCTTAAATTGTTGTATCTATTTTTGCAAGGATTGATATTCACTTTCCAGGTATACCTCTGAAACCTCATAAAGAGTTGGACATTTAACGTTTGGGCCCAACTCTGTAGTAGCACTTAGCAAATTATATAGCCATGGAGAATTGGATAGGTTCATAGGAAGACACTCATATATTATCAATTTAGACATTGCTTCTCCTCACTTCTTTCGAAGTGTTTTCATGAAACCTTTGTTGATTTTTGTTTGTTTCAGGCTCTTACTCTTAGCTAAATCAACATCAAAAGATCTTAATCTTTATTTGAAGATCATTTGGATGATTTTGACTAAAAGCTCTGTTAGGATGAGAGTTACCTCCAACTTCATATATGGAATCTAATATTCTAGTTTGTTGTCTAAATCTATGCATGTTTTCCCATTGTCGTTGTGACACTATGCTTTCTTGCATGACTTGCCTCATGGCTACATCTTTATCAAGGACATCTATAGTGTCTTCATCTTCATCACCTTTTAAACGTGACACATATTCTTCTTTTCTTTTTCTGAGAACACTTTTTTTTATCTACTACCCAGAAACAGTTTCATCATGTTTTCTCTAATAAAGGTACTTACCCTACCCCAACTTTTAACTTCTCTAGTCATATGTGCTAGATGTTCTTTTAATAGAGTAATTCCACTAGTTATCACTCTCCTACATAAATTGCATACCATATTTTTTTATTTTTTCCAAGTGCAAGTGTTTCAAAATGCCAAACAATATCATCACTAGGAGCACCTTCAGCTCTACCAGTTAGAGACTTATCTGGCATTGACATTATTTGACTAATTTATAACTATATAAAAAATTGATCATTGATAATGTAACTATATAAAAAAATGTAATCATTAATAAAAATTTTAAAACATAAATTTCTTGAAATCTAATAATTATACTTTAATTATAATTATTTTTTACTAATTAATAAACTACTAATTAATAAAAATGTTTTTTAAAATTTTATTAGGAATTAACGTTTCAAATTGTTATTAAAATATAGTTTCAAATTCAAAATTTTCTTTTACTAATTAATAAACTACTAATTAATAAAAATATTTTTTAAAATTTTATTAGGAATTATACATTTCAAATTGTTATTAAAATGTACATTTCAAATTCAAAATTTTCTCTTACTAAGTAATAAAATACTAATTAATAAAAATGTTTTTTAAAATTTTATTAGGAATACGTTTCAAATTGTTATTAAAATGTTATTAAAATGTAGTTTCAAATTCAAAATTTTCTTTTACTAATTAATAAACTACTAATTAATAAAAAATTTAAAATTTTATTAGACATTATACGTTTCAAATTGTTATTTAAATGTACATTTCAAATTCAAAATTTTCTTTGACTAATTAATAAACTACTAATTGATAAAAATATTATTAAAGTTCTACGTTTTAAATTCAAAATTTTATTAAGAATTGTATTGTAAATTTTTAATACATTTCAAATTCCCTAATAATTCCTATTCTTAATATAATTCTAAACTAACTAACAATTCCTATTCCTAATATAATTTCAATTAACTCTCTGATCTAAATATTTCCTAAACCTTGATATAATTCCAAATTCCCACTCTATTCTAATTCCTTTCCCTTTCTGTTAATAATTCCTTTCCCTCTCTTCTCTGCCTTCTATTCACACCCCTCTGCCCTCATGGTTACGCGGCACGCACACCTTCCTCCCTCTAATCCTTCTCACGTCTCGTTGTCTCTTCTCTCTTAAATCTCCCTCTAAGCCCTCATATTTTCCACACGGACCACACCACATAAGTCTCCCTCTTTCCTATTTTTATTATAAAACAAAAAACTAAACTTACCGGAGGAAATGATGGTAACGATGGAGTTTGCAAACTTTGGGCCAAGGTCTCTATTTGTTGTGCCGTTTTGGGTAGTGAGGTAGTCATTCTCCTGTGTAGTTACTGTTGTGTGGTATTACTTGCAGAATTTCATTGTGTAGTCTCTGTTGCAGGATTTTGGATCACACATAACAAATGCTTAATAAAATGTCTCAGTGTTATAATCGTTGGTGATCAGGATTGATTTGTGTTTTAACAGAGAATATAGAGGAGAGCCTAGGCATTAGGCATAAACATGTAAGTTTTTTTAAAAATTTTGGGGCATCCTTGATTCTTCTACTTCTCCACCTCTTCAATTTAAATCATTCAATTTTACATAATTTTTGGTTTGATTAGAAGTAAAGCAAATCTTCTCTGTTCATGAATGTCTCCTTTTTCCCTGTTCATGTCTTATTTTTGTCTTATTTTTGAGTCATGGGTCGGACTTTGGAAGTAGCCAATCCGATTGGCATTAAGGTGTTGACATCATCGATGTGTAAAGACGTAACGTTTGTATTGGACGATTGGAGTTTCACCTTCGATCTGGTGTGCGTGCCTTTGAAAGACCTTGATATCGTGCTCGGCATAGATTGGCTTTCAGCCAACAAGGTGTTAGTGGACTGTAGAAACCGAAGGATAATCTTCCCGAGGCAGAACAATGAGGACTGCACGGCGCAAGGTATAGCTCAACTGTTTATGATGCTTTGCTTAACAGAGGGTGAGAGTAGAGCCCGAGTGAACGATATTCCGACTGTCTGTGAATTTCCAGAGGTGTTTCCGGAGGATGTGCCGGGTGTCCCTCCAAGTAGAAAAGTTGAATTCTCTATAGACCTGATCCCTGGAGCCGAGCCAGTCTCCAGTGCACCTTATAGAATGTCCCCAACGGAATTGGCCGAGTTGAAGAAGCAGGTGGATGAGCTACTCGGAAAAAAATTCATTAGGCCGAGTGTGTCGCCATGGGGCGCACCTGTGCTGCTTGTTAAGAAGAAGGATGGCAGCATGAGACTATGCATAGATTACCAACAGCTAAACAAACTCACGATTAAGAACCGATACCCGTTGCCCAGGATCGACGATCTGATTGACCAACTGCATGGTGCTTCATTCTTCTCAAAGATCGATTTACGGTCGGGATACCACCAAATCCGGGTGAAGGACTCGGATATTCCCAAGACTGCCTTTAGGACTCGGTATGGCCACTACGAGTATATAGTGATGCCATTCGGTGTGACAAATGCACCTGCTATATTCATGAATTACATGAACAGCATATTCCACCCATACTTAGACCGATTCGTAGTAGTTTTTATCGATGATATCTTGGTCTACTCCAAGACCTCTGATGAGCATGAAGGACACCTCCGAGCGGTACTCCAAGTGCTAAAGAAGAAGCAGTTGTTTGCAAAGTTTTCAAAGTGCGATTTCTGGATGGACAAGATCCACTTTCTCGGGCATATGATTTCCAAAGAGGGTGTCTCGGTAGACCCTTCGAAGGTGGCAGCTATAATGGCATGGGAGAGACCCGAGTCGGTCTCGGAGATAAGGAGCTTTATGGGCCTGGTTGGTTATTATAGGCGGTTTATTGAAGGTTTTTCTAAGCTAGCCTCGCCACTGACTAAACTGACCCGGAAAAACGTTTCCTTTGTATGGAGTCCCGAGTGCGAGAGCAGTTTCCGAGAGCTAAAGGACAAGTTGACGACCGCCCCAGTATTGGCATTGCCTAACTTGCAAGAGAGCTTCGTGGTTTATTGTGATGCGTCGGGACTCGGATTGGGATACGTGCTGATGCAGAAAGACCGAGTGATAGCTTATGCCTCTCGGTAATTGAGGCCTCACGAACAACATTACCCGACTCACGACCTGGAATTAGCAGCTGTGGTCTTCACGTTGAAAATATGGAGGCATTACTTGTACGGTTCTAAATTCGAAGTTTACAGCGACCACAAGAGCCTCAAGTACTTATTCGACCAGAAGGAGTTGAACATGAGGCAGAGGAGATGGATGGAATTTTTAAAGGATTATGACTTCGAGCTGAAGTACCATCCGGGTAAGGCAAACATTGTGGCCGGCGCATTGAGTCGGAAATCCCTCCATATGGTAGTGATGATGGTGAAGGAGGTGGAGTTGTTGGAACAGTTCTGAGACATGAACTTGCATGTTGACATCCCCTCCTCTCAGAAAATGACGATCGGTACTTTAAGGATTGCCAATGAATTTCTAAAATCCGTGTATGAATAGCAGCAGTCCGATTCCTACTTGGCTGAGATGAAGGAGACTCAGGCCAAAGGAAAAGACTTGTCCTTGACCGAGGGATCGGATGGGATCTTCCGAGTGAGGAACAGAATATACATGCCGGGTGGAGGAGAATTAAGAAGATTGGTACTCGATGAAGCCCACAAAAGCCTACTAAGTATCCACCTGGGTACCACGAAGATGTACCAGGATCTAAGGACACGATTCTGGTGGCCCGGATTAAAGAGGAATATGGCAGAATATGTAGCTCGGTGTATTACCTGTCAAAAATCAAAAGTCGAGCACCAGAAGCCGTATGGTGCATTGCAACCCCTGGAGATTCCCGTGTGGAAATGGGACTCAATTGCCATAGACTTTGTCATGGGATTGCCAAAGAACCGAGCGGGCCATGATGCGATTTGGGTCATTGTTGACCGACTGACAAAGAGTGCACACTTCCTACCTGTGAACATGAAGTACCCGTTGCATAAGTTAGCTCGGATTTATATTCACGAAATTGTCCGACTGCATGGTATACCGACTTCTATCGTATCGGATAGGGATCCTAGATTCACGTCCCGATTTTGGACCAGCCTACACCAGGAATTGGGTACGAAACTTTGGCTAAGTTCTGCCTACCACCCCCAATCGGATGGACAATCCAAGCGAACGATCCAGAGCTTGGAGGACTTGCTAAGGGCATGTGTGCTAGAGCACGGTGGAGATTGGGAGCAATACCTTCCCCTGATCGAGTTTACATACAACAATAGCCACCACATTAGTATCGGTATGGCACCCTACGAAGCATTATATGGTCGAAGATGCCGAACCCCACTCTGCTGGTCGAAAACGGGTGAGAGTCTGCTATTGGGGCCGGAAATTGTGAAGCAAACCTCAGAACAGATCCGAGTGATAAGGGAAAGGATGAAGGCGTCTCAGGATAGACAGAAGAGCTACCATGACAAACGAACCAAACCAATAGAGTTTTCAGTCGGAGAGAGGGTGTTTCTGAAGACTTCACCGAGTAAAGGAGTCGGGCGAGCCTTGAAAGGTGGGAAATTGAGCCCCCGATACGTTGGGCCTTATGAGGTGTTGGAACGAGTCGGCTCCATGGCATACCGAATAGCATTACCGACTCACTTATCCCGATTGCATAACGTGTTTCATGTGTCCCAACTAAAGAAGCACCTACCCGATTCTGCTCACACAATGCCTGATGATAAAGTGGAAATCAAGGAAGACCTGACCACCGTGACTGTACCGACTAGAATCGTGGACCGATCGGTAAAGCGTTTGAGGAGTAAGGATGTACAACTAGTTGAAGTAGAATGGCAACAAAACGGGTATACCTCTTATACATGGGAACGTGAGGATGCCATGAGGCAGCAGTATCCCGAGTTGTTTAACCAAGGTGAGTTACCAACTAAATTTTGAGGGCGAAATTCTTTTGAGAGGGGGAGAACTGTAACATCCCAATTTTGATTTCAAGTAGGAAATTAATTGTTAACTAAAATCAACTTAACTTATGAAATAATGACAAATTAACTATGCTTAGTTGGTAAAAGGTGGCTGCTTATGATTGGTGAGTCGCGTGAGTGGGACTGCGATTCACGTTTTCCCACTCCGCTCTCCCTCTCTTTGCACGCATGTATATATATCCAGTATCACCGTGGATACTCATTTTTTCCTCACTGCTTCATCCTCTCTTTTCTTCCTTCTTCGTTCTTCGTTCTCTTTTCTTCTCCCCTGTCCTTGTTCTTCATTTCTGGAGACCCACGGCGATGGTGCTGCAGAAGGGTCAGAGTTCCCTCCGACTGGTGAAGGACGATCATTAAAGCAGAGGAAGGACAACTCCCCATCCCCGAGCCAATTACAGAGTACGACTGTGCGAAGGGGACTGGACGAGGCAGAAAGGGCGTCAGACCAAACGTCGGAGAGCGGAAGAGCTTCCCGAGTCCCTTCAGAAGGTAGGGGGCGCTTGCATGTCAAATACATGGTCGAAGGACGGCACCGGATAAACGTATTACCATGCATGCATATGAATGTGTTTGTGATAATTGTGGGCAATGCATGATTGTGAATCCTTGACTGCCATGTGTGTGATTGTAGAGTCCTGATTATGGTTATACACTTGCATGCATGTATTCAGGGTCGTTGTGTTGAAGTCTGATAGTTGGTTATATATAAACGCCTGCAATGTATGTTTTCATTGTTGTTGATACCGAAAGAATATGTGTGCTGGATTGTTGACTGGTTCCTTGAGATATTGCATGCATTAACTGTGCGAGTGCTGTGTATGATGGTACGAGGAATGATTGAACGTGGAAGATATGTGGGCTCGGGAGTGACGCTAATGGTTACTAGGAGTGAGTCGGATAGTTGAGGGTACTCGTAGTTGACGCATATAGGCTGTATGTACAGGGAATGGGATGACCTGTGGAAGGTTAGGAGTCTCAACAAAATGATCTCCAGGTGCAGACCCTTGGCTAGATCCTGTGAGAGCCCGTGGTAGCCGTAGGAGCTAGAGTTAAGTCTCGAGACGTCAATGGGAGGCCGGTACCACGCGGGAAAGGCTAAAGGACGAGAGGCCAGTAAGGGAACCCGTAACTGAAGATCATTGCTTAGTCGGATCCGCAGGCATGTTTGTAGATGAAATATTGGTTAGGATAGGACGAGTGGGATGGTTCAGAGTGATACGAGTGATTTCCGAGTGAGTTGATGCATACTTCGTATGGCGGGAAATGAATCTTTGTAATATGTATGTAATTGCGTGTCTTTAAAAGCATTATATTCTGCATGGTTGAAATCCAAATTGTATGCAACCCGAGTGAACGTGAGGGTAGGTATAGATGCTGATGCCGAGTCACTAACTGTCATTTTAAATGCATAAGCTCACCCCTACTGTGGTAAATTTTTCAGTGAATGTCTCTCGGGATGACGAATGGAGGAGGAGCTGAATGCCGAGTGTAATGCTTGTGCGCTATGGGAAAATAGATGTTATGTATATACTGCTTATGTGTTTTGTTAAGCCTTGGCCGGCTCATGTTTTAGCCTTAGTCCCTTTTATTAGAACCTGAACCCTCTGGGATAGAAGACATGATTTTGTGCCTGTAATTATTTATATCTACTATGTTGCGTGAAATCCTATACTGTGCAGGAGGATCTGAGTAATCTATGTACGCGTACTTGTTGGGTGTGAGAAGTCAGTATAACTATAAGTCGAAATGGAGCCGAGTGTGATGTGGGAAGAGAGTTAGTGATTCCCTCCGAGTGAAGAGAAGTCTAAGTAATCCTGAGCGAATAAGACAGTGTGATACCGAGCGAGAATGAGTGAATAAGACAGCGCGGAACACCGAGTGAGGATTGATCTAGATATTTTCCGAGTGATAACTATTAGGATTTTCCGAGTGCGGAGCAATTCACCATTTCCGAGTGAGAATCCACCGAGTGAAGGTTTCCCGACAGAAAGGCGACACCTAAGGCTCTAAGTGGACCCCCTGGTAGGAAACTATTTGTAGCAAGAGAATCTGAGTGAGTCATGACTTAGTAAGAATAACTAGAGGAGGAAAGGTTATGGTTACCGAGTGAAAAGAATGAGCGAAATATCCGAGTGGTAAAAAGGAAGTGAAAGTTATCCCGAGTGAGAAGTCTTTATAGATTCCGAGTGAGTGGCGATGGGAATCATTTCCGAGTTGTCATACATGTGTTTCGATTGAATGAAGTCGTGGAATGTGCTATGTTTTCTGAATGAGGCTGGTATGTATAAGGGCCGATCCGGGTGAATAGAGAGTAGACCCTTCCGAGTGGACCAGGCGCTGAAATCCGAGTGCGGGAATGCCGAGTGGAGTGAGCGAGTGCCGAGTGTAGTTCTCGCTGTAGCAAGTGCGCGTGGTTGTGTGATCCGCCCGAGCGTTTTCCTTCTTCCGCTGGCAACCTCCTTGAGTCGGTTTAATTCCTCTTGCCTTCTTTTCCTTATTTCTTTTGTGCCCGATTGTTCTGGTTTAATTGTAAAAAAAAAAATTCCTCTGTTTTGTTAATTATTTATTTATTAAATTAGGGTGTTTCATAAGTGAGCAACGAAGCAATGCCTGGACATTTATAATTATGGAATGTATAATTTATGGATATGTATATATTCAAGTGAGGATGTGGTTTTATTATGTGTTTTAATGTTGTGTATGACTGTGTGATATATGTGTGGTTGTGTGTGGATTATGTATGATAGCTAATGGCACTAAGCCATTAGTGTTTATATATGTGATATATCCAGGTCTGACTATGTGATAATTGTATGATGGCATTAAGCCAATAAATAGTTGATTATGCATAATAACCAAGGATTGCTTATATGAATATGATTATGGCACGAAGCCATATGATATCTATGATCATGCATTATTTGCAGGAATTGTATTGTATGATTATTGTGTGATTGGGTGGGAAGTATAAGGTGAATAATTTATTAAGATTAGAAATGAAATTATGAAGTTGGATTAATTGATTATTGCATTTAATAATGAAATTAAGCAACTAGATGGGCGAAATGGAGATCCGATGGGATCCAGTATCCCTGGAAATGCTTAATAGGTCCTTGTGGACATTTAGAATTTTTTTATATATCTAATTCACCTTTGAATGGCTTTAAAGTGATTTGATGTGAAAATATGGCCATAAGTTGGCCTAAATGTATTTTTATGCATATCTCATTATTGAATGGGAATTTCTGGGAATGGACTGTGCCAACAGCTTCAGAAGAGGTGTAATATAGTCCCCCTAAAGTTTGGTAAGGTTTGGAGTTGAATTGGGCAAGATAGGACATTAGGAAGTTGGAATTATAGTATAAAATATCATGACAGCAACATTGTTGCTACTGTTATGCTAGCGCGTAGCGTCAGGGTTGCGAGGGTGGCCATGCGTAGCGCCAAGCCTTTATTTTTTCCAAACTGATTTTATGCTTGTAAATGAATTTTAAGCTTTGTAGTTATTGTATGGAGGGTGATTTTGAGATCTTTGAGGCTCAATAAAGGTTAGATAATTGAATGGACTGTTAATTAAACATTTTTGTGAAAAATTTATTGAGATTTTCATTTAAATGCTTGAAATAAAAGAAAAATAAGTGAGGGATCTTACATTTGTCGCTCACCCTTGAACAATATTAATTCATCAATCACTCTTCCGCTAGCATTAAACGTGGCCTCTGATGCAATTGTAGAGATTGGAATTGCTAGTGCATCTGCAACCATATTTGTTAAGATTTTATACTTCATACTGTTAATCTTCAACCAGTCTAAGGCACTAAAAGAGTTGTCCTCATCATCATTGTCAGGTATAAAAAGACCTTCATCGAGATAAGCATCTAATTTTAATCTCATTTACAGAAGTGCATCCTTTTTAAGTGCATTCTTTTTACATATAATGCTCATGAAACATTTAAATCTAGTGGGAATGAATGGTTTATGCACTTGTGAAGATGAGGTAGTTTGACCACTATTGTTTGCTTCATTAGAGTTAAAGATTGAGTTTTCCATATGTGCAACAACTTATTCATCATAGATTTGTTGCAAGGAAGTCTGCACCTTATTAACATTCTCCATGGAAACTTCTTCAGGTTTATATATCAAAGGAAAACATATATTAACCAGGTGAAATTTACACCTTGGATCCAAAATCCTTGCAATAGCCATTGGTAAGTTACATTTCCCCTAATACTTGTGCACTTTTCTTTTCATTGGAGCTGTCATTTGTCTCAAAAAGAGATTTTCATCCTCGACTATCATACAATTACTTCTTTCACCCTTGAAACTTCTACAAGATATAAGTTTGACGAGGGATACTCACTACCTAAAAATACATAAGTAACAAGGTTAACAAAATGTATTAAACAAAACAAATAATAATTTTGTTTTTAGAATATTGAATACCTAAAATTATATAAGTTGCAAGGTTAAACACTTTAAGAAGTTTGCAAACTTTTCCTAATTTTTCCCAATCCTCATGTGAAGGTGCATAATCATAATGTGGTTATCTTTCTTTATAAGATGCAAAGAAAATTCTAAACCTTAAAGCACAGAACAACATCTCAAACGTTGAATTCCACTTAGTAGGGCAATTAATACAAGCTTTCTATCTTTTAAGTGCTTCTGCTCAACCAAGTCACAAAAGACTTCAACCTTGAATCATTATGTGTAACATACTTCACACTTTCATGAATTTTTGAATAACATCCTTGATTTGACTAAGACCATCTTGCACCAATAAGTTCAATATATGAGCACAACACCGGACAAGAAATAAAGCACCACCAAGGAATAGTTTTGTGCTAAGTGACAAGTTGTCCTTCAAATTCCTAATGCAAGGGTCATTGTAGGAAGCATTATCAACTAACATCGAATAATTTTTTTTTCAATTCCCCATGCTTTCAAACACTTGAAAATTGTATCTGTAATGCCAACTCCACGCATTGGAGTAAGAACTCTCACAAAGCTTAAAACTCTCTTTTGAAGTGTCCACCTTACATCAATGAAGTGAAAAGTAAGGCCTACGAATTTAGTAACTTGATGACTTGATCTCCACATATATGTAGTTAAATCGATCTTGCTCATATTTTGTAGTAGTGTCTTCAACTTCTCCTCAAACTCAAAAATAGTTAGACCATCACTTCTTATTGTTTTACGAGACATCTTTTGAAATTCTGGTATTCTTTACTCAAAAGCCTACATTAGAACTTGATAATTAGCAATGTTAAATGGCTTTTCATGTACCATGACAGCAGTAGCAATTATTTCTCATATTCTCGAAGGAGTATCTTTCACTAAGAACTATGAATGGATTAGCCAAGGTAGGTCGAAATGGAATTGAAAGTTGTTATTTTGTTCCTTTTATTTGTAACTTTCATTGAAAGTAATTATTTGCATGTCTCTTTAGGTGACTAGTGCTAGACCCTTTTCCACCTATCGATAGTTTTTCCTTACAATACATGCATTCAGCTTTCCTTGCTCCCCCAACTTCAACTTCATTAAAATAATTCCAAACTATAGATTTTTTTGTCTTTTTTTAATCACACAATTGTCTTTGGGTTGACTCGAATTTGTTGGTACATTTTGAGTGGTGTCTGGAGTTTGATTTATTACTATAAATTGATTGACCTCATTAACTTGTAAAACAAAAGATGAATTTATACCATTCATGCTAAGTTGTGAAACTTTTCTTTATCCCAAATGGTAATTGATAAGTGCACACAGATAAATGTTAAAAATACTTAAGTGTGACATATACATATATGATAACATTGACAAAATAAATTGCAAGAGATGCCACATTTTGGCATTGAAGTTTTGGCGGTAGTTTGCCACGTTTCAAATGCGCAACAAAGGAAGAATTTGATAGACATAACTTTGCAGGTGAGGTTTGAAACTTTGTTACTATTTCATGTTAAATCAATTTATTTTCTTTACTACAGGGTGATATTATAATTGGAAGAAATTATCTATCATTATCAGTATCTAATAATACTCATGGTTTGAAACTTTATAGGCTCATAGTTATACTAATTGAAACAAGCTTTATGTGGATTGGATACATTTCCATAGAATGTTTGTAAAATGGGATGCTCCATTAACTAAATTCCAAAAAATGAGATAGTGTGTGATCATTAGATACCTGTATCTTACTTGCATTTGCATTAATAAAACAAATTATATATGTGCAAGTTTTGTTCACAACCTATATGGTATTATATAATATATTGTTTACATATGTATATATGAAAATTTAGTACACTACATGGGCACTATAAGATGACTTCAATTAATACTTATGATAGAATTAATTCTTGACTTATGAGTTCTTGCATAAAATAATATGTTGGCTTATTTAATTAACTACTTCCCCCTTAGTAAATCCTTTTCTTTTAGTTTTATCACTATATTATCCCAAAAGAGGTTGCAATAATTGTTGTGCTAATATATGGGTGTTGATTGATTTTCTCTGATTATATATTGTTAGCAGGGAAGCCTACAAATAGTGTCAATGTAAACCTAAGTATCCTAAGGGAAAGAATTCAACAAGTGAGAAAGAGGGAGATGCTTACACATACATGTCGGTGGAACTATAACCAAGCAGTTACAGAAGAGCCAAAAATACATCATAAATTCACAATAAGTCAAATATCTCTTTAACCAATGTGAGTTGATATATATATATATATATATATATATATATATATATTTATAATCACATTTAAGTTTAAAGGTAACCAAAAAAAGGTAGCAACAATTTAATTTGAGATGAATTAGTTATTTTCTTTTATTACAAGGAATTACAATAAGAGTAAGGCCTATGGAAGATAGTACCAGCTCTATCAGTTAATAGAAACACTAATATATTAGGAGAAGACAATCTAACATTACAAATTTAGATTAGTGGATGAATTAGTTTAAATCCAAGTTTAAAAATAAAAGAAAATAAAAATTTAAGTTCAATAAAATTATTCAATTAAAAGTTTTTCTACAAACGACAAAAAAAATAAGAACAAAATAAGCAAAATGTTTATATACACAAAATGAGGAAGCGTCGGAGAAGACACTGGAAGAACATCGGAGAAGGCACCGAAATAAGGAACAAGTGAGAACAGAGATAAGAAACTAAGAATAGAGGTGAGACACAAAACTGAAACACAATGAGATAAGAGTGAGAATAGAGATGAGAGGACAATAGAGTGAGTGAGAGACAAACCTTGCAATGAGATGAGAATGAGCTGAGAAACAGAGACGACCTTGTTGTGAGTGAGTCGAGGGAGTGAGGGACAATGTGCTGAGTCGGTGATGAGAAATCAGAAACGACAAAAGTAAGTTGAGGGAATGAGAGGTCGTGGCTCAGGGAAACTGCTAAATTGGAGATGAAAGAGTGGGTGAGTTGCTGATGAGGGGAAACAATGGTTCGTGTGAGAGAGAAACAAGGAGCGATCGTAAGGAAGGGATGACTTTGGGGGTCTGCATGTAGACACATCATCTATATCCACTCTTATATCTCTGACTATATTAGGGCCTGCTTTGTCTATGGCAGGCAATCTCTTCTAGCACACATCATCTTTAACTCGCGATCTCTTCTCCGATCTAAAAAATGGTTCGTAAAGGTGAGGAATATCCTCTCACTTACAAGCAATGAAGAATTGTTATCACTAATGTCTCTTCCACCCAACACCAGATTCACAATAAAACTAAACTATTCATGAGATTCGGGCCTCACTCCCATACATTCCGCTTATTATCATTTTTTCATAACAATAATCCTAATTTAGTCTTACCATACCTAGTGTTACTTTAATCACTACTTACAGTTAGCTTATTCTAGAAGGGATTTATACTAATTCTATATTCATTTGTAAGATCTAGGACTTGGTATAATTATAATCATGTCAACATATTTCAAGTTCTATCTAAAGACCAAGATGTATTTTGATAATGACAAAGATGTGCTGGGCAAATCAAGCAAGGAACTTTAGGAAAATAATGTAAGAATTAAAAAGAAAACTTATAGCCTAAAGCACTAAGCTTTTGAAAATATGCATTCTGATGGGAAGTAATCGATTACACTATACACGTAATCGATTACCATTAAGGAAATATTTTTGGAAATTAAAATATGACTTTTAAGCATCAGTTAAATGTAAGTAATCGATTACTGATAAGGTATTTTTGTGGGTTTATAGAGAACTTGTTTAGCCAAAGCTTGGTATTGTACAAAAGTGAAGTAGAGTATTCAGAGAAAGAGAATCAAGTTTGTATAATGTGAACTCAATGGAATGGATGTGCCAAGTTTAAATACAGAGGTTGTAATATAGTATAGATGTCGTTCCACTGAGGAAGTGTTGGTGTGAAAATCTTAATTTTGAATTGAGTTGACAAAAGATTTTGTTTTAGTTTGTTGTGAATGATGTTGAATGAGAAAATGAATAAATAACAAAGAGTAGATTGCAAAAGATAACAGTGAATATTTTTGAGAAAAATCAGTTTAGTAAAACAGGGATTGGTTTCATCACATCTCACCTTCTGTAAGCTGCATAAGTTTTTACATAAGTAACTTGAAAAGATAATTTCTACATCACAATCAAAGTCATTTGCATCGATCCCTCGACTACAAAATTCATAAGAATGATTTCAAACCGATGATCCCTCAGTCACTTTGAAATCATCCCAGCATTATCGATCGATTATTTTGACGTTTGTTGCGTTAGATGCCATCCCTGGCTACCTACTCACAACAAGTATTTCATTCAGATCTGCTTTCAAAAGTCACTTCCCAGCATACTTGAGAAAACTTAAAACAAGAAAATAGTGATTAAGTACTTTCAGGAATTAAACGCAGAAGGAAATACAGAAACTTATCAAATCTCATTACACACATAAAAACTTACAGCAGCATTACTTCAGGATTGAATGGATTACAACCAATCCCATAAGGGAGATTTAGCTACTCATGCTTTGCATTTTCACCTTCAAAAAATGAATACGGAAAATAATGGAAAAGTTTGGATTGTGAAGGAATTATAGGGGATGAATGGCCATCTTTAGGGATCTGTTTTCTGCTTGATTTATAGGGGTTATGCTTCAGCTTCCCTTGCCACTTGCATAGAGCCCATGAAGCATCTTTCAGAGTCATTCAGAAACACAAGAAAGTGGATGAGTTGGCATCGCACCATTGGTGAATAAAAAATTGGAGGTCCCATACTGCATGAATCACGCTTGAGCTTGATGGTCACGCTCAAGTGTGAAAGGTCCTGATGCCCACTGTTTGCCTCTCGCTTAAGCCAAGCTTAGCAATGCTTAAGTGTGTTCTCCTTGTCAAGCCACGCCCAAGCCACGCTCAGTCCACGCTGAAGCTTGCTAGTCATACCCAGGGTCACGCTCAAGCTTAATTACCCACGCTCAAGCTTGCCATTCCTGTCGAGTATGTTTGATTCACGCTTGCTCCTCACTTAGGCACGCTCGGGCTTACGCTCAAGTGACTCATTCCCACGCTTGAGCGTGAGGGGGTCCTGATGCTTCGTTTACTATACGCTCAATTGAATATATCCTCGCTTTAAGTGCACCATAGATGGCTAAGGTCACGCTTGAGCGAACTCGTGCTTACGCTCAAGCGTAAGATCCTCCTTGCAGTAGTGTTTGAACCATGCTCAGTGTGCTTCTTTGATCATTCATCGTGGCTGTGCTTAAGCGCACTCGAGCTCACGCTCAAGCGTGAGATGCCTTTGCCCAAGCATTCCATCCTTCGCTTTAAGCGTACAGGTAGTCTTCTTGATTTCTTCCATGCTTTTGGTACCTTTCTTCAATATTTTGTCAAATCAAGCTTGTGTTACGCAATGTGTTATTTTCAATACAAATTCATGCTTAATTGATTACATTCTTTTTAAAAAATGAGTTTAATTGAAGTATTAAATCAATGTAAAATAACACTTATCAAACTCTCCCCAACCTAGATTTTTGCTTGTCCTCAAGTAAAAGAAGTTGGGAAAGGAAATCAAGGATTCAGTAAGATCGGATTCAGTTGCAGACAAAAATTCTTAAAGACCATACTCTCAATTTTTACTTAGGCAAATAACCTCCTTAGTACCAATTCCTTAAAATGTAATGCACCATTAATTTGATCTCAAAGCAGGTAACCAATTGCTGTAAGAATAAGGAACTCTCATTATTTCTCACCAGGTGTGTGTGTTGCACATTCATCATGAGAACTGCCTAATTAACATTGCCGGTCATTTCTAATCAAAATCAATTCATAAGATAAGTAAGGATCAAAAGGTCTTTTCATGGTTGTAATGAGGTTGGGCTATCAAGAATTCTGGGTTTTTCTTGGGTTCAAAGTGCATGCATGAATAAGAAGAGCATATGTTCTGAGATTTTTCAAACTTTTATGAGGCTTCTTCCTTTGTGCTTCAGAATTCTTTATTTCTCTTTTTCTAGTTCTCTATTTTTGTTTAAATTTTTGGAGAACTTTATGATCTTTTTCACCCTCAGTTTCTTTTATCACCTTTTAGGAAAAGTGTTTTATGCTCTTATCAAAAAATTTAAGCATGCTGATAAGGTAAGATTTTATTTCTCATGCTTGGTTTAAGGTGTTTGAATAAAATTTTTGGCTCCAAAATGGGCTACAAAAATTAGGGCATATTCTTAAGGGTAGCTTTTTGGCTCTGGGTTTATTTTATTTTCAAAATTTGCCTTTATCATTTCCTTGCTTAATTTCTTAAAAAAACGTTAATCAGAAAATCAGGCAATGCTATTTGATAAATTCTCATAAGACTCTCAGTGTTTAAGTTTCTCACTTCTCACCAGGGTATAGGGCTTACTTCCATATTCTAACAGAAAAGGGTTCAAGCATGTAAACAATCAAGAGTACATTCATTTCATTTCCCTGGTTCTTAATTCAGCCATTTTGCCTTTTAAAAATCAGTGTTACTATCTAAAATTATTTTGCTGCTTAGAAACTTTTCTTTTCAAAAAGTTAAATCTTGGTTGGGTTTTTCAAAAATGTTACAGCTTCAAGCATGTAGCTTTATATTTAAAACAAACATAATAATAAAAAAAATCACAAACAATTCTAAAGCATGCTGTAGTAATATCAACTAAAAGAGTTCAAAGTAAAACTATATAATGTTAATCAGAAAGAAAACTTAAAGTAGCAGATTGAAACAATTAAAAACTAAAGCATTAAAATTCATCACTCATCCTCAGAGAAATCATCTTCTGCTTCCTGGTCTCTTTCTGGAGGTCCTTGTGAAGAAGGTCCTGGCCTCTCTTGTGCAGTCTCACCCCCTCCCACAAAAGGAGGCCTGTCCCCAGGCCAAGCAATGAGGGCTTCAAATTGGGCAGGGTGCATCCAAGGATTGGGTTGTCCTGCAGGGATGCTATGATATAGGCCATTATGAATATGCATCAAACCTCTATGATTAGCATTTTGCTGTGCCAGAAGATGGCTGATTTGGATTTTTAAGAGGTGAATGCCCTGTAAAATCATGGTTGTTTCTGTGCTGAGAGGAGGAGGAGTAGGTTCTGGTCCTGCCTGTGGTGGTGCTGGCTGTGGCTGTTGCGGGGCTTCTTGTGTGCTGCAATATCGCTCGATGAAGCGTTTATCAATAGATGGCCTGATAGGTTTGAGGTCTTGTACCTTAATCCCATGTACTGCACAAAAGTCAGTAATAAAAGCAGGGAAACCTAAGCTTCCTTTAACCTTTTGCCCTGCCTGTGAGTATTTTTGATCAGCTTTTACAAATTTATGGATTTCATCAGAGATTATTTGTGCTAGATCAACTGAGATATTATTTTGTAAAATGCAATATAATAAATAACACCTGCTGAAGATGAGATTAGAGACATGTGCATTGGGTGCTATGTTTGTAAGCATGAAAGAAGTCCATACTTGAGAAGTTGTAGTCATGTCTTTTCTTAGAACTCGCAGTGGGTTCTCCCCTTGCCCCA
Organism: Clitoria ternatea; assembly: GCA_037962975.1. Classification (NCBI taxonomy): domain Eukaryota; kingdom Viridiplantae; phylum Streptophyta; class Magnoliopsida; order Fabales; family Fabaceae; genus Clitoria; species Clitoria ternatea. The sequence goes on from CM075671.1 coordinate 57,930,293, forward strand.
TTTGGAAGTGACGACCTGGACTGCATATAGCAACTTCAAGATCATTGACGACAATGATTTGGTTTCTTGAAACCATGGCAGCATAGTCACAAATTTCTCCCTCGCCCAGTTCCATGATGATGCCCAAGTAGAAGTTAATTTCGTCCCTTCCATAAGAGAGCCAATGGCCTCGCACATATGTTCTTTGATCTTCTGCCCCTCCTCTCGGCCATGCATTGGCGTAAAATTCTCTCACCACCTCTGGGTCAAATTTTTCTCTTGGGTAACAGATTTTTAGCCAGTTCCTTCTTCTGATAACATCTAAAAAGGCATCACATTCTCCTAGTCCCAAATCCACTCTTTGTTCAGGGATAAATGTCCAGTTCTAAATGTCTTCATATCTTTTTCTTCGCTCTTTATCCCTGAATTTTTGTCCAGAAGTTGACTCTTCCAACCGTGGTCGTTTCCCTTAATTTCTTCTTGACGACCTTGGAGGAGAAGTGGTTGGAGGGGGATTAGGTGCAACCTGCTTAGTTCTTACCATTTTGTCTCGCTTAAGCGAGAGTCTTCATGCTTGGGTGAGATGATTTCCTGATGCTTTTTCTCTCTTAACTGTCTTTCCTTTGTTTAAGCATACCTTTTCACTCTTGCTCCTTTGAACAGATTCAGCTTGACCATGGTTATTCAAGCTTAAGCTCCCGTCATGTTTGCCTTTGTTTGAAACTTGATTTTTTTATTTGGAGTTTTCTGGATGAGTGACCTACAAAATAAACAAAAACTTTAATAATATTTAAAGTAAAATTCACATGAAAAGAAAGCATAAAAGATTGGGTTGCTGATAAGTCTTGAAAAGACTTAATTATTCCACTAATTATTTAACATAATTTACTAAGTATTGTTTAGTTATATTATTATTATTTAATAATTTGATAAGAATTCATGTTGTAGTTAATTATTTCAAAAGTATGTTATCTATGTAAGAAACCGATTGAAAATTTTAATTAAATAAGGAATTTTGAAGTATTTACAAATTTACTAGGTAGCCAGCATATAAATGCTAGGCAAGTAGCTGTTTATTGGTGCAGGAACAGGGCGGACTCAAGATAAGAAGAAAATTCCGAGTGAAATTCTACAGAACCGAGAGAGATTTGATAAATCCGAGTGAGATTTTCCAAAGACCGACTAAGTGAGACCTCAAAGACACTGACTCCAAAAGAGAATAAGGGCTCAGAATACTGCATGTAAAACCCGAGTGCCAACTACAGAATACCGATTTAATAATTAATCCGCCCAAGTGGGAATTAAATCCGCTCAAGCGAGCGTCCAAGTACTCCGTCTAAGACTCCGCCCAAAGCAAGACTACGCCCAAGCTTACTTAAGAAGACAACGCCCAAGACACCGGTTATAAAAGAGAAGAAGAACGGAATGCTACATAAGAAACTGATGTGCTTAGTCATTATTTAATCCGTCCTAGTAAAATCCGGACTCACTCAAGCATAACTTTAAGAGTCCGTCCTCGCCCAAGTTTTGCCATAACGCCCAAGAGAGAAAGAAACACTGCAGTATTAATCCGGACTCAACCAAGCGAAGCTTAATCCGCCCAAGCGAATACTCAGCAGCTGAAGCATCAAGGCAGTAATTTAAACACCGTTCCTTCCCTCCAACAACACACTTGGTGCAGTACTGTTCCGCTCCCATTGTCTTCTTCTCTACTACTGCAACCTCAAGTTAACTTAAGAAGTGAGCTGTCAATTAGCTGGAGCTGAGCTGTACATTAGCTAAGGTTGAGCTGGATCCTGTTAAGAGCTGAGCTGTAATTAGTTAGTTATTTTGAAAACTATGTAATTAAGTAGTGTTAGTCGTTAGCTTAAGTGGTCCGAAGTTATCAGTTAAGTTAGTTAGGTAGAAACTTATAAATAGGTTGTACATACTCTGTAGATGGGGGTAGCAAGAATAGTAGTAGTGTGTGTGTAGAGACAGAGAGCAACGTAATATACAATTTCATTTTTCCATTTCCAATCTCTCACTACATTTTTCATCTCTCTAAACTCTCTCCTCCATGACGTTCCACAATCCTTCGATGGAACCGAAGTTTATGGAGTTCTAAATCCCTAAGGTTGGGATTGTGAAGGTGAACAATGGAATCTTGAAGCTGTGAGCAAGTAGATCGGCTTCGAAGATCTTGAGGCGAACAAGCTGAGGAGTGGAGCAGAATTGCTGGATTGACAAATCCAGAACGGATGAAGAACTTCACCAGTGAGGAATCATGGCTGAAGCTTAGGTAACTTCCAGCTTTCTAACTAGTTCAGGCCTAATCAATTTAGGTGAATAGTTAGAGTTCAACCTCCAATTTCGCATTAGATTCTTAGGTTAATCGAGCACTTAAGGAATTAAGGTTCATTGCTTAAGGATTAGTGTTTTTCACCTAAGGAATTAGGGAATAACCATAAGCGGATTGTCCTCTAGATTGTGAAGTTCGATTATACTTAATTGTATGTTTCTTGAGGAAATTGTGAGCCGAAGCAATCCTGACCTGTTTTCTTTTAATCACTTTTCACATTTCACCTTAACTCTGTTTCTCAAAATATAAAAACAACTATAAAACACTAAAACCATAAAAACCGAATGAATTTCATGTATTTTCTGTTGGTTCAGATTGTACTAGTCCTAAATTGAGGTATTTACCATAATCCCTATGAGACGGTCAAATATACTACAATTTTAACGACTGGTGCGCTTGCCATAAGTGTGAATCCGAGAGTCACATTTCATTTTACTAAGATTTTACCATCAATTTAATGACTCGGGATTTCAGCATCAAGTTAATGGCGCCGTTGCCGGGGATTGTTGAGTAATATCAACAATCCTTGGACCGGTACTAGACTGAACCATTTGCTTTTGTTTCTGTGTGCAGTCAATACGTATTTTTTTTAGTAGTTATTGTTTCAAGTAGTCGTAGCTGTTAGTTGTTTTTGTTGTGTTAACAATTGTTGTATGCAGTCAAGGAGTAGAGGAGAACCTTTCTTCTTTGATCCTGACATCGATTTGTTAGAACGTAGATTAAGAAAAGAGAAAAAGCAAAAAGAAGAAAAAGAAATGGAACAGAGGGGAGTTACACTAGGTGACTACTCCAGGCCGACTGAAGAAGGATCGCAAGCTAGCATCCTTAGGCCACCGATTGCAGCTAACAATTTTGAACTAAAACCAGCCTTACTGCAGTTGGTAAGAAATGAACAATTCGGAGGAAGTGAGGTTGAGGACCTAAATTTACATTTAGCAACTTTCCTCCAAATTTGTGATACAGTAAAAATCAATGGAGTCCCTGAGGAGGCAATCCGACTAAGGTTGTTTCCATTTTCTCTGAGGGACCGAGCAAAAGCCTGGTTGCAGAGTCAACCGAGAGGCAGTATTTCTACCTGGGAGGATTTGCAAAGGAAATTTTTGATTAAATACTTTCCTCCTTCTAAATATGCAAAGCTGCGTAATGAAATCACATGTTTCCAGCAAAGGGAAGGTGAGTCCTTGATGGAAGCATGGGATAGGTATAAAGAAAGTCTGAGGAGATGTCCTCATCATCAAATTTCCGATGTACAGCAGGTGACTATTTTCTATAATGGTGTTAGGCCAGCTACCAGAGTTTTGATAGATGCCTCGGCTGGAGGCTCATTAACAACTAAAACTGTAGAAGAAGCTATAGAGCTGATTGATGTGATGGCTTCTAATGAATGCCTGATTAGTGAGAGAAACCAAGTCCCTAGGAGAGGAATATTAGAATTAGAAGCACAAGATGCTTATTTGGCTCAGAGTAAATTGATGACTCAGGCTTTGGAAAAATTAAGCATTAAGATTTCAGAACTCCAAAAGCCGAGCCAAGTTTCTATGATCAGTTGTGATTTTTGTGGTGGAGATCATGAAAATGGAATGTGTGATCCAGTTGTGCCTTCCGAGCAAGTGAATTATATGGGGCAGCAACAGTATCAAAGGAATTATCCTTCTAATTCCTTTAATCCTAATTACAGGAGCCACCCAAATTTTTCCTGGCAGAAAGGTCCACATCTGAATCAGAATATACCACCGAGTCAACCCACAAATAAACCACAACAACCTTCTCACTCTCTTGTTAAAGAAAAATCCGAACTCGAGAATGTACTTTCTCAGTTTATCCAGGCCACTCAGGCCAGTTTTAAGAATCAGGAAGCATCCATAAGGAATTTAGAAAATCAAGTAGGACAGCTTTCTAAACAATTAGCTGAGAGGCAAGCAGGCAATTTCCCTGGAGATACCAAGGTAAATCCAAGGGAACATTGCAAGGCCATAATTACTAGGAGTGGAAAAATTATTTCTCCATCTCCGAGTCAAGAAATAGGTTCAGAAAAAGGAAAAGAAAGAATACAGGAAACCGAGCAGGACAATAAAAATGAAGTAGAAAATAAGAATGAATTGGAAAAAGAAAAAGAAAATAAAGTCCATCAAAAGAAAAAGAAAAAAATTGATTTGATCCTGGAGGAAGCTTCTAAGCTGACTCCTGAAAAACTGAGGAATGCTCCATTTCCGCACAGGTTTAAAAAGCAAATAGAGGAGCAGAAGTTTGCTAGGTTCTTAGAGGTCTTTAAGAAACTTCACATTAATATCCCTTTTGCTGAGGCATTGCAGGAGATGCCTTCTTATGCAAAATTTTTAAAAGAACTATTGTCTAAGAAGAGGAAGCTTAGGGGGGATGAAATGATTACTCTCACTCAAGAGTGTAGCGCAATCATTCAAAAGAAACTTCCCCAAAAGCTAGAGGATCCTGGATCTTTCACAATACCGTGTGCAATAGGGGATATTCATGTAGGAAGTGCTCTCTGTGATCTAGGAGCCAGTATAAACCTGATGCCTTTATCTTTAATGAAAAAGCTGGGAATTAATGACTTGCAACCGACTCGCATGTCCTTGCAGTTGGCTGACAGGTCCATTAAATATCCCCAAGGCATGCTGGAAGATTTGTTAATAAAAGTTGATAAATTTATCTTCCCAGCAGATTTCATAGTGCTAGACATGGAAGCTGACCGAGAGATCCCTTTGATCTTAGGTAGACCCTTCCTAGCTACTGGCAGAGCATTGATTGATGTGGAAAAGGGTGAACTCATGCTGAGAGTTCAGGAGGAACAAGTAATTTTTAACGTCTTCAATTCCATGAAACATCCGACTGAACGGATGGATTGCCTAATGATTGAAGAGGTTGAAAATTACCAGACCCCCTTACTGCTAAAAACTAAGGAAGAGGCTTTACAAATGTTTTTAGAGGATGACTTTGATTCCGAGACTGAGTCAATTGACTCTCACTCGGAAATACTGGACCTACTGGAAGTTTTTGAAGTAGGTGATTTAGAAAAGGAAAATGATTTGGAAAATACTGAAGATGAGAAAGGAAAGGAATTTTGGGAAGAAAAATGTGATTTAAAACCTTTACCTTCTCATCTGAAATATGTTTTCCTGAGAGGAAATGACACTCATCCTGTAATTATTAATTCCGACTTAAAAGAAGAGGATGAGGATAAACTAGTTGGGGTATTAAAGGCTCATGAATCTGCCATTGGCTGGAACATTTCTGACTTGAAGGGAATTAGTCCATCCTTTTGTATGCACAAAATCCTGATGGAGGATGACTATTCTCCTGTTGTTCAGCCACAACGCAGACTGAACCCCATTATGAAGGAAGCAGTGAGAAAGGAAGTGGTCAAGCTCCTTGATGCAGGAATCATTTACCCGATCTCGGACAGCACTTGGATTAGCCCAGTCCAAGTGGTGCCCAAGAAGGGAGGAATGACGACTGTAAGAAATGACCAGGGTGAAATCATTGCCACTCGGCCAACTACAGGCTGGAGGATGTGCATTGATTACAGAAGGCTGAATAACTCTACTCGGAAGGACCATTTTCCCCTTCCGTTTGTTGATCAAATGCTTGAGAGGTTATCAGGACATGAGTACTATTGTTTTCTTGATGGGTACTCGGGTTATAACCAAATTGTGTTTGACCCGAAGGATCAAGAAAAGACTGCCTTCACATGTCCCTATGGAATCTTTGCATACAGGCGCATGCCGTTCGGCTTGTGCAACGCTCTAGCAACCTTCCAAAGGTGCATGCTGGCAATTTTTGGGGATATGGTAGAGAAATTTATTGAGGTATTCATGGATGCATTCTCGGTATTTGGAAGTAATTTTGACACATGCCTCAGCAACTTAGCTAAAGTGCTGATGAGATGTCAAGAGACTAATCTCGTTCTTAACTGGGAGAAATGCCACTTTATGGTTAAGGAAGGGATAGTCCTTGGTCATAGGATTTCTGCTGAGGGCATGCAGGTGGACCGAGCAAAAATTGAAATTATTAAAAAACTTCCTCCTCCGATCAATGTGAAAGGAGTAAGGAGTTTTCTAGGATGTACTGGGTTCTATAGAAGATTCATAAAAGATTTTTCAAAAATAGCTAAGCCTTTGACCGATTTGCTTGTGAAAGATCAGGTGTTTGCATTTAATGAAAACTGTGTCAAGGCATTTGAAAAATTAAAACAAAGTTTGACTTCAGCTCCGATCCTTGCATCACCCGACTGGTCTTTACCGTTTGAATTGATGTGTGATGCAAGTGACTTTGCAATCGGAGCTGTACTGGGTCAGAAAAAAGAGAAATTAACTCATGTGATTTATTATGCTAGTAAAGTGTTAAATGAAAATCAAATACATTACACCACGACTGAAAAAGAAATGCTTGCTGTGGTGTATGCATTTGATAAATTTCGTGCATACTTGATTGGAGCCAAAGTCATTGTATATACAGACCACTCGGCAATCAAGTATTTACTAGCTAAAAAAGAGTCTAAACCGAGACTGATTAGGTGGGTTCTGTTACTCCAAGAGTTTGACTTAGAAATACGAGACAAAAAAGGAGTAGAGAACTCGGTTGCAGACCAATTGTCTCGTCTGGAAGCTGAGTCGGATTCTGTCTTGATAAAAGAAGAATTTCCAGACGAAAAGTTGATGGCCATTATGACTGGGCCATGGTACGCTGACATGGCAAACTTTAAAAGTGCCTCAATGGTACCTGATGGTTGGACATCCCAAATGAGAAAAAAATTCTTTCATGATAGTAAGGCTTTTCTTTGGGATGATCCATTTTTGTTTAAAATAGGCATAGATGGAGTAATCAGGCGCTGTGTGCCTGAATCCGAGCAAGAAAGGCTCTTGTGGCACTGCCATGATTCTTATTATGGAGGCCATCATGGTGCCTCCCGTACCGCAGCAAAGGTGTTACAGAGTGGCTTTTATTGGCCAACTATTTTTCAGGATTCTAAGGAATATGTCAAAAGGTGTGACAAATGTCAAAGGAGTGGAGGTCTCTCCGCAAAAGCTGGCATGCCTTTGACGAACATTCTAATTGTGGAATTATTTGACGTTTGGGGTATCGACTTCATGGGACCCTTCCCTAAGTCGTTCTCCAACGAATACATTCTGGTTGTTGTGGACTACGTCTCCAAATGGGTGGAGGCAATTCCGACCAGAACCAATGATGCACAGGTTGTGCTTAGGTTCATTAAGAAGAATATTTTCTCTAGGTTTGGAGTTCCGAGAGTAATTATTAGTGATGGGGGTTCACATTTTTGCAATAAGATAATGGAAAAAGCCCTGCGTCACTATGAGGTTTTACATAAGATATCCACTCCTTACCATCCACAGACTTGTGGACAAGTCGAATTGTCAAATAGAGAAATAAAAAGAATTTTAGAAAAAGTGGTCGGAAAATCCAGAAAAGATTGGTCGGTAAAATTAGATGATGCATTGTGGGCTTACCGAACAGCTTTCGAAACTCCGATTGGCATGTCCCCGTATCAACTGGTGTACGGTAAGGCTTGCCATCTCCCTGTGGAGTTAGAACACAAAGCGTGGTGGGCCACAAAACTATTAAACATGGACTGTGACCAGTCTCAGGAGGAAAGAGTTTTGAAACTCCATGAATTAGAGGAGTTCCGACTCAACGCTTATCAAAGTGCCTCCATTTATAAGGAGAAAACAAAGAAATGGCATGATAAGCGAATTAATAAGAAAGAGTTTCAGAAGGATGATCAGGTTTTGTTATTCAATACCCGACTGAAACTCTTCCCTGGAAAACTTAGATCTAAGTGGTCTGGGCCTTTTACTGTAAATGAGGTTTTTCCTCATGGTGCAGTCGAACTGAAAGATCCGACTACCGATCGGTTTTTCAAGGTGAATGGCCAGCGACTCAAACTCTACTTTGGAGGAGAGTTTGATAGGCAGAAAACCTCCTTGTTACTGAAACCATCTTCTTAGATACAATAAGGTCAAGCTAGTGACCTTAAAGAAGCGCTCTAGGGAGGCAGCCCTATGTCCCGATTGTTTTGTTTAGAACTTTGAATAAAATAAAATTGTGAAGTTGAAGAAGGAAATCCGAGTTGATTCTTCTATTTTCGCTCAGGAGAAGCGCTGGTAGCTTAGGCGAGCCAATGCTGATTGTTGTTTCGCACTTAGAGGAAAATTGTACTAAGTTGAGTGAAAATAGTACGCTCGGATAATTGTTACTTCGTCGTAACCCTTCTTCCCGACTGAACTTCCCTCGGTATTTTTCAATAAATTTCAGCGAATAAAAAGGAAGACTTGGAAGGATTTCTGATTGTTGATGTAATGAACGGGTCAGATAGTGAAAAGTGACTTATTTTAGTCGGCTTTTCACCACTCGGATTCCTCAGTCATCACAATCAGTATTGTATCCATTAGTCTCATTTGCACGCAGCCTTTTATTCATTCATCCACTCGGCTTTCTCTAGTAGTCGGTTTCTTCCACTCGGCTCCCTCACTCCTCACTCAGTTTCTTTCATTTATCTTTCACTCGTCCTTTTTTTCATGAATTCTGTTATCCATTCTTCTTCTCAGTCGTTGATTCGTTTGTGCTTTCAACCCACCAAGGTTCTTCCTTTGTTTCATCACTCGATTTCTTTGCACGTGTTGCTTGTTCATCCAGCCTTTCATTCACTCATTCTCTCGTCTACGCATTTTGTCATTCAATCGTCTTTTTCTTCACCCATTCGGTATTCCGTTCACTCAGACTCCTATGCAGTCATTATTATATTCATCCATTCTTCTACTCAGTCGCTCTATATCATTCTAACTTTCGTTGTGACCTCATTTTTCACTCGTTGTTCATTTCACTCGTTCTTCATTTCACTCGGTCACTCTATTTCATTCATCCTTCATTCCCTAGTAAATCCTTCACTCATCTTCATTTTCTCATTTTTCATTCAATCAGTATTCTTTCCATCCAGTATATCATTCACTCGTTCTTTCGATTTACTTTAGTTCTATTGTGTTCCTTACTCATCTCTCCATAAGTTTCTCATTAGCTCGTTTTACATTCACTCGGTTTATTTCAGTCAGTTTCTTATCCTTTCATTTTTCTACTCGTCTCTCTTTGTCTTTCGTTCACGTAATTGTAATACACATATATTGTTCACTCGGCCATTGTTCGCTTGTTTCCCTCGTCGCACTCTTCCCTGACCTCGTCCACTCAGTATATTCATCCACTCAGTTTCCAATATATTGGTTCCTTGTATCTTCTTCTTCGTCTATATTTCACTCATGTTTGTTCGCACGGTCGGTTAGCCATTCTTTCCTGTCCTTTCACTTGTTTTTATATTTGTCCGACCTCTCGCTGTTTGTTCATTTGTTTTTTCACCTTTACCCGGTTTAATCCACTCGGTATTCATTTACCCGTCGTTTCATTCCACTTATTTTTCTTTCTCAGTTTTCTCACGCTGTCGATTTTTCATTTTCATCTACTCGTGTTTCATTCGCGATTGTCACACTCAATTTCTTGTCTTCGCGTTTTTCATTCCCTGAGTTTCTCCATTGTATTCGTTTTTTCATTTACTCGGTATTTCATTCATTCCATTTTTACTCCTGTCATTTTTTGTTTTTCGCCCGAACTCTCATTGACATTCACTCATATCTCCGATCTATATTACTCAGTTTCATCCACTCGTCCTTTCTTTCGCTCAGCCTTACTCTCATTCATTCTTTCTTCCACGCACTTCTTTGTTCACTCATACCTCACGACGGTTGTTCACTCGTCCATTCATTGTCACACTCGGTTCTCATACACTTATCTTCATTCATTCATTCTTTCACTCATTTTGTGACCCACTCAGTACCCTTTTCATTCAGTGTTTTATTCACTCATCACTCAGTTCCTTATTCACTAGATTTCTCGCTAGTTCATTCGGTTCCTTCATTTACTCATCTCTTTCATCGATCGGTATACCCTTTCCTCATTCCCATTCGGTCACCCTCTTTTCCGTTCCTCACCCGTTAGTTAGCTTTTCAGTTATGCATTCATTCTTTCCCTTTCATTTACTCGGACTTGCGTTGTTCACCTAATTCGTTGATCAACTATTCAATCACTCGGTACCTATTTCCATTCTCACTCAATTATCATCCTTTCACCCCTTTCCCTCTTTTTAGTCATTATTTATTTACTTGAGTTTTCATTCATTCGTTCATACTTCTATTCGTTTCTTTTATTATTCGTTTCTTGATTCACTCGTATTCCATTACCATTTTCACTCGTTTTTCATGCACTCTATTTCAGGTATTTAAATTTTTCATTTGCTACGTTGTCTTATGGCCTGTTCATTTATCCATCTTCCATTCTCCTATGTCCATTTGGCATCACATTGGTATCATCCCACTCTTCCTCGATCTTCTACCCCTCTAGTAATTGAGTATTCAAAAATAATAATAAATAAAACAATAATAAATAAAATTTAAATAAAATATATAAATATAATAATAAATAATAAACATAATAATAATAATAACAGTAGTAATGCATTTAGTAAAAGTAATAATTAAAGTTGACCGCATTTACGCGTTTCTGGAAAATTGAATTCTTCGTTATAAAAGAAAAGTCCTTTCAGTTTCCAACCTTCAGTACCTGTGTTGAACTTGAGCTGAAGACGAAAAGACACTTTCTGATTTCTGAGAAAGGTATCACCTTTCCACTTCTTTCACTTCGTAGTTCGTGGTTATTATCTTCTTGTTTCATTATTATTGTTTTCCACTATTCATAAGCCATGCATCTCACAGTTTGGTTTGCTGTGTTTTTCTTGGATTTCTGTTCTTATTTTTGTTTGATTAGGTTGTTTATCATCGTTATTTTAACATTCATCATGAAGAGAAGATCTCAAAGACTTCTACAGAAACCTAGACCAAACTTCGCAGAAGGAAGTGTGCGAAGGAAACAATTAGATACTGAAAGAGAAGTGGCCACCATCACTATTTCTGATTCCTCTGTCCAGGTCCCTAGCCGAAGTCAGGACCAAGGGGATGTATCTCCTCTGGTTCAAAGGAATGTCTCTCCTGCCAGTGAGGAAAATGATTCACCAGAGGTGGAAAGTATTAAAGCTGATGAAAACTGTGCTGTGAACTTTAAAACCGCAGAAACAGAACGTCCCAAGCAATTTGTAGGAGCTGGTTCATCTTCTTCTTCTTCTGACATTTTTTTAATATTACAAGAATTACAGGTTGTGAAGAAGATGCAACTTGAAATTTACGATCGGGTTTTGAACCACGATCAGATGCTCAGGAAGATTGCTTCAAAGCTGAGGGTTGAGCATTCATCGGAAATGGGAGCCCCACCTGATAGGGATGCATGGTTAGCTTCCATCGGATTCACGATTTCCCCTCAGCACGACAAGGATGATGAAGCTCAAAATGTTTAAGCATTGGTGCCACGTTTTTATAATGTTTCTTATGTATTTAGTTTGAAGCTATTGTATTTGCTTGCTGAACACTGAATTTATTTTTATTTTTAATTATGTAATGAAATTTTACTTTCATGTTCAATTGTTTGTTTTATTCGGTTTTTCGTATGTATTGGTAAACTCCATGAGTCCCGATCCGATTATGCGTTTCCAAGCACTGCCATTCAGGTAAAAGGGAAGTATTCTAGTATCCCGACTCTTTATTTAATTGTCTGAGTCTTTATTTGATAAAATATGATAATTATATTTAATTTCCAAATCCATCTTCATAATTTAAAAAAGTTTGCTGATTCGTTAAGCTGTAGTCAGATAAATTAATTGATCGGTTTTTGCTTAACTCATGATCTCTGACCATAACTATTATTCATCCTTAGTTAAAATGTTTACTTGGCATGCTAGTTAGCAATCTAGATGTATGATCTTACATTAAGTTTGGGGACAAGACTGGCTGATTAAATGTTATAATTGTATGAGCTTTTGAGCCTGTTTTATTTTTTCCGAGTGAGCTTGCATGCTAGTTAGTGAGACAGAATTTGCCTCAGTTCTTGCTAATTGTCGTATGTCAACCAATCGGAAATGATGAAGGCCTTCTTTAATTATTTAGCCAGGGCCAAAAATAACCTTCCTAATATATTAATCATCCTTTGACCCAATAATATGTTTGAGCCTGAGACCCTTTCATTCGTTTTATGCACCTAACATTACAAGCCTATTTATCCAAGAAAAACCCGACTAGAGTACTTTGGATGTTCCACTGGTGAATTACTCGGTTTTTTTTGCTTATTGCTAGGGACTAGCAATTTCTAAGTTTGGGGATGAAGAGTGTGCTTAACAGTAATTAAGGACACACTCCGACCTTGATTATGGATAAATATGTGGAAAAATAAAAGGAAGAAAGGCAAAAGCCGAGAGAGAAAAATGAACAAAGTTCAGAAAAGAAAAAGAGGTGGAAAGCACCACAAGAAAAATTTTCGATCGGAAAAAGATAGAAAGAAAAAGTCAAGAAAGAAAGAGAAGTCCGAAGGATTAGAAAAAAAAAAGAGAAAGAAGTGCAAAACAGCACGAGTTATTAAGTAGCATCCAGTTGGAAAAGTAAAGAGAGTTGTTAGTCGAGGTAAGTAAGTTAGAATCGAGGCAAAGCATCAGTGGACACATCTTGTAACCTATCTATGACTCGGAAAAACAATAATTGAGCCTGTAGCCGAGCCCCATTATAAGCTTAAAAAGCCCTTACTGATCCGATTGAGTTGGCATATTTCATGATGTTTAGAACTGTTGCAAGCTTATGTTGATCTAACAAGTATGCAGGTGCTGAGTGCATTTTATTTACCTTACACACCGAGAGAAAAGTTAAACACCGACCAGTGAGGAAAGCATCAGCAACTTGTCTTCCAAAGGAGGTGTAAGTATTTATACTTTTAGAAATTGCGAGAAGAAAGCATGATCGGTATTCAATAATTATAGTATGAATTAAGTTAAGGAAAGATTGACTGTGTTGATCAATTACTGATTGATAATTAATCTGAATATTTGCTTGAGGACAAGCAAAGTTTTAAGTTTGGGGATGTGATAAGTCTTGAAAAGACTTAATTATTTCACTAATTATTTAACATAATTTACTAAGTATTGTTTAGTTTTATTATTATTATTTAATAATTTGATAAGAATTCATGTTGTAGTTAATTATTTCAAAAGTATGTTATCTATGTAAGAAACCGATTGAAAATTTTAATTAAATAAGGAATTTTGAAGTATTTACAAATTTACTAGGTAGCCAGCATATAAATGCTAGGCAAGTAGCTGTTTATTGGTGCAGGAACAGGGCGGACTCAAGATAAGAAGAAAATTCCGAGTGAAATTCTACAGAACCGAGAGAGATTTGATAAATCCGAGTGAGATTTTCCAAAGACCGACTGAGTGAGACCTCAAAGACACTGACTCCAAAAGAGAATAAGGGCTCAGAATACTGCATGTAAAACCCGAGTGCCAACTACAGAATACCGATTTAATAATTAATCCGCCCAAGCGGGAATTAAATCCGCTCAAGCGAGCGTCCAAGTACTCCGTCTAAGACTCCGCCCAAAGCAAGACTACGCCCAAGCTTACTTAAGAAGACAACGCCCAAGACACCGGTTATAAAAGAGAAGAAGAACAGAATGCTACATAAGAAACCGATGTGCTTAGTCATTATTTAATCCGTCCTAGTAAAATCCGGACTCACTCAAGCATAACTTTAAGAGTCCGTCCTCGCCCAAGTTTTGCCATAACGCCCAAGAGAGAAAGAAACACTGCAGTATTAATCCGGACTCAACCAAGTGAAGCTTAATCCGCCCAAGCGAATACTCAGCAGCTGAAGCATCAAGGCAGTAATTTAAACACCGTTCCTTCCCTCCAACAACACACTTGGTGCAGTACTGTTCCGCTCCCATTGTCTTCTTCTCTACTACTGAAACCTCAAGTTAACTTAAGAAGTGAGCTGTCAATTAGCTGGAGCTGAGCTGTACAGTAGCTAAGGTTGAGCTGGATCCTGTTAAGAGCTGAGCTGTAATTAGTTAGTTATTTTGAAAACTATGTAATTAAGTAGTGTTAGTCGTTAGCTTAAGTGGTCCGAAGTTATCAGTTAAGTTAGTTAGGTAGAAACTTATAAATAGGTTGTACATACTCTGTAGATGGGGGTAGCAAGAATAGTAGTAGTGTGTGTGTAGAGACAGAGAGCAACGTAATATACAATTTCATTTTTCCATTTCCAATCTCTCACTATATTTTTCATCTCTCTAAACTCTCTCCTCCATGACGTTCCACAATCCTTCGATGGAACCGAAGTTTATGGAGTTCTAAATCCCTAAGGTTGGGATTGTGAAGGTGAACAATGGAATCTTGAAGCTATGAGCAAGTAGATCGGCTTCGAAGATCTTGAGGCAAACAAGCTGAGAAGTGGAGCAGAATTGCTGGATTGACAAATCCAGAACGGATGAAGAACTTCACCAGTGAGGAATCATGGCTGAAGCTTAGGTAACTTCCAGCTTTCTAACTAGTTCAGGCCTAATCAATTTAGGTGAATAGTTAGAGTTAAACCTCCAATTTCGCATTAGATTCTTAGGTTAATCGAGCACTTAAGGAATTAAGGTTCATTGCTTAAGGATTAGTGTTTTTCACCTAAGGAATTAGGGAATAACCATAAGCGGATTGTCCTCTAGATTGTGAAGTTCGATTATACTTAATTGCATGTTTCTTGAGGAAATTGTGAGCCGAAGCAATCCTGACCTGTTTTCTTTTAATCACTTTTCACATTTCACCTTAACTCTGTTTCTCAAAATATAAAAACAACTATAAAACACTAAAACCATAAAAACCGAATGAATTTCATGTATTTTCTGTTGGTTCAGATTGTACTAGTCCTAGATTGAGGTATTTACCATAATCCCTGTGAGACGGTCAAATATACTACAATTTTAACGACTGGTGCGCTTGCCATAAGTGTGAATCCGAGAGTCACATTTCATTTTACTAAGATTTTACCATCAATTTAATGACTCGGGATTTCAGCATCAGTTGCCTCCCAATGAGCGCTTGTTTATCGTCTTTAGCTCGACGCCTAAGTTTGATCATGGATCCTTCAGTAGAATAATGGTGGCGACCTTCTCCACCTCTCCTCCTAAATAAGGCTTTAGTCTTTGTCCATTTACAACCCAGGTTCTTTCAGACTTAGGGTCCTGTAATTCAACAGCCCCATAAGATTTCACCTCCTTCACAATAAATGGTCTTGACCATTTAGATTGGAGTTTTCCTGGGAACAGTTTCATTCTTGAATTGAAAAGGAGAACAGATTGTCCCTGGTGAAAACTTTTCTTCATGATGTGCCTATCATGGTAAGCCTTCATTTTATCTTTATAAATCCTTGATGAGTCATAGGCATGATTCCTCCATTCTTCTAACTTGTGCATCTGAAATTTCCTTTCTTCAGTTGATGCCCTTGGGTCATAGTTGAGTGCTTTTATTGCCCAAAATGCTTTATGTTCAAGTTCAACTGGAAGATGGCAATTTTTTCCATATACCAACTGATAAGGTGAAAATCCAGTTGGTGCCTTGTAAGCCATTCTATAGGCCCATAAAGCGTCATCCAGCTTCAACGACCAATCCTTTCTAATTTGACCAATTGTCTTCTCCAGTATCCTCTTAATTTCTCTGTTGGATACTTCTACTTGGCCATTGGCTTGAGGATGGTAAGGGGAGGTTACTTTGTGCTTGACTCCATAATGTTCTAGGCATCGTTGGAGTTGGGTGTTGCAGAAATGAGAGCCTCCGTCACTTATCAGCACTCTCGAAGTGCCAAACCTGCTGAAAATGTGTTTCTTAAGAAATTTGATGAAGTCTTGGCATCAGCTTTAATACATGCCATGGCTTCTACCCACTTTGAGACATAGTCTACTGCCACAATAATGTATTCATTTGAAAATGACATTGGTAGTGGCCCAACAAAATCTATGCCCCAGCAATCGAAGACTTCTATTTCCAGGATGGTGGTTAATGGCATCTCGTGTCTTCTTGATATGCTACCTGTCTTCTGACATGCATTACAATGCTGCACAAAAACATTAGCATCTTTAAACAATGAAGGCCAATAAAAACCTGATTGGAGGATTTTAGCTGTTGTCCTTTCCCCATTAAAGTTTCCTCCATAGGGTGAGCTGTGGCAGTGCCATAAGATGCTGTTAGCTTCTTCTTGGGACACACATCTCCTCAAAATATGGTCTGATCTAAGTTTAAACAAGTAAGGATCGTCCCATATGAATTGTTTTGCATCTTTCAAAAAAATTTTCTTCTGTTGCCATAAAAGATCATCAGGCAATACTCCAGCAGCCTTAAAGTTTGCCATGTCTGTAAACCATGGCCTTTCTTTCATCATTAATAGCTTTTCATCAGGAAATTCTTCCTTCACCTCTGGTTGGAGTAATGTGACTTCCTGATTGACAAGGCGGGACAAGTGATCTGCAATAAAATTTTCGCTGCCCTTTATGTCTTTGACTACTAGGTTGAATTCTTGCATCAGCAAGATCCATCTAATTAGCCTGGGCTTAGAATCAGGTTTATTCAGCAGATATTTAATAGTAGCATGGTTAGTAAAAATAGTGATTTTGGAACCAATCAGATAAGGTCTAAATTTTCCAGGCCATACACTATTGCTAAGAGTTCTTTTTCTGTTGTTGCGTAATTTGTTTGTGCAGGGTTTAAAACTTTGCTAGCATAGTGTATAACATGAAAAACTTTTGCCTTTCTTTGTCCTAATACGGCCCCAATAGCATAATCACTGGCATCACACATCATTTCAAAGTCTAATTCCCAATCAGGGGCAACTATTACAGGTGCACATGTTAGTCTATGTTTTAAGGTTTTAAATGCATGTAAATAGGAATCATCAAAAACAAAAGTAGTGTCTTTATTTAAGAGATTACTCAAAAGCTTTGCAATTTTTGAGAAGTCCTTGATGAATCTTCTATAGAATCCTACATGGCCCAATAAGCTTCTTACTCCTTTCATGTTCCCTGGTGGTGGTAGTTTGTTAATTACTTCCAATTTTGCTTTGTCCACTTCAATGCCTCGTTTGGAGATTTGATGTCCTAGCACAATGCCTTCGGTGACCATGAAGTGGCACTTTTCCCAATTTAAAACTAAATTGGTGTCTACACATCTTTTCAATATTATGGTCAAATTTTTTAAACATTGATCGAATGATGGACCAAAAACAGAGAAATCGTCCATGAAGACTTCAATGCAATTTTCCACCAAATCAAAGAAGATAGCTAGCATACATCTTTGAAATGTTGCAGGAGCATTACATAACCCAAAGGGCATTTTTCTGTATGCAAACACCCCAAAAGGACATGTGAATGCTGTTTTTTCTTGATCTTCTAGTGCAACTGCTATCTGGTTGTAGCCTGAGTAACCATCTAGAAAGCAGTAGTATGCTTGTCCTGCTAGTCTTTCCAGTATTTGATCCATGAAGGGCAGTGGAAAATGATCTTTCCGGGTTGCAGTGTTCAATTTTCTGTAGTCGATGCACATCCTCCATCCCGTGATTGTTCTTGTAGGGATCAATTCATTTTTTTCATTTTGTATGACGGTGATTCCTCCTTTCTTCGGAACAACCTGCACAGGACTTACCCAAGAGCTATCAGAAATTGGATAAATTATACCAGCTTCTAGTAATTTAATTACCTCCCATTTTACTACTTCCTTCATGGTTGGATTCAAGTGTCTCTGTGGCTGAGCAATTGGTTTAAATTCTTGTTCCATGTAAATGTGATGCGTACAGTGGGCTGGGCTTATTCCTTTCAAATCTTCCAGTCTCCATCCAATCGTTGTTGAGTACTCTTTCAAGACTTGAATCAATTGCCTTTCTTCTGTACCTGTTAATTCCTTATTAATAATAACAGGTTTTTGGTTATCATCATCAAGAAAAATAGATTTCAAATATGGAGGTAAGACTTTTAACTCCATTTTTGGTGGGACAACTTCTTTTGTCTTCTTCGATAACTTTTCATAATGAATTTCTTTTTGAATGTTATGCTTGTCCTCCTTCGAGTTTCCCCCGTCTTCGTCCATTGTTCCTATTGCTTCAACGTTTAGCTCACCTAGTGGATCTTTGTTGAGCCATTCACTGGTTTGTTCTCTGATGGCCTTTTCTTCAATGTCATTTTTGAAGCACTGTTGCTTTTCTTTTGGATACTTTATTGCATCAAACACATTGAAGTTTACTTCCTCATCTTGCACTCTTACTTTTAGCTTTCCATCGTCCACATCAATAATTACTTTTGTGGTTTTCATGAAGGGTCTTCCCAGAATGAGAGGCACTTCTGCATCTTCTTCAATATCCATTATGACAAAATCTATAGGAAATATGAACTTGTCAACTCGTACCAGCACATCCTCAGCTATGCCATATGGAAACTTCATGGATCGATCAGTAAGTTGGAGAGTCATTCGTGTTGGTTTCACCTCAAGATCTCTAATTCTTTTTACCATTGAGAGGGGCATTAGGTTAATGCTTGCTCCTAAGTCTAAGAGTGCTTTTCCTACTGGTAAAGTACCAATAGTCACTGGGATTGTGAAACTCCCGGGATCTTTTGTTTTTTGTGGCAGTGCTTTTTGAATGATGGCGCTGCATCCTGCGGTGAGTTCCACTGTTTCTTCAGAAAATCTTTTCTTTTTTGTTAACAGCTCCTTCATGAACTTTGCGTAAGTTGGCATTTGCTCCATGGCTTCCACAAAAGGTATGTTTATTTGCAACCTTTTAAAGATATCCATAAATCTTGCAAATTACCTCTCCTTGTCTATTTTTGAAGGGTTCTTTGGATACGGCAAACTTTTCAGCTGTGGTGTTGGGTCGTCTACCTTCTTCTTTCCTTCTTTTATTTCTTTCTTTTTTTCTTTTTCAACTTCCTCCTCCTTCATATGTACATCATCAATTTTTTTATTTTTCTTTTCACTAACTTCCTCCTTTGTTTCTTTTTCAAAATTTTCTTCCACTTTTTCTTCCACCTTGTCACCCTCTTTTTGTTGTCCAATGACCTTCCCACTTCTTGTTGTGATTGCTTTGCATTGCTCTTTTGGATTTGGGTGGGTATTGGCTCCAAATTAGGAGTTATGATGCTCTGCGATTTGATGAGCCAATTGCCCCACTTGAGTCTCCAGGTTTCTTATTAAAGCATCAGTGTTTTTCTGATTGGTGATTGAGACCTGCATGAATTTTTCTAGAGTGTCCTCTAGTTTTGATGTCCTTTCTGTCAAGGAAGGACCTTGCTGATAAGGTTTTTGTCTGTTAGAAGTGCTTCCTTCTTGCTTCCATCCACCATTTTGATTATTTCTCCATCCCTGTGAAAAATTGTTAGAATAAGCATTGTTATTGAAGTTACCCTACTTACCTTGGTTATTCATATATAGGATGGATTGGTCTCCTTGCTCTCCTTGACAGTGTCTATTCTGATGTTCTCCTCCATAAAAATCACATCTCATTTGTGCTTGTTGGTTTCCTGTAGAGGATTGTATAGCATGCAGTTGTTGAGGGAGTTTTGCCATTTATTGTGTCAGAGCTTCAATTTGTTGTGTCAAAATTTTGTTTTGAGCCAAAATGGCATCTGTTGTATTGAGTTCTAACATTCCCTTCTTTTGGACTTGTGTTCTGTCATGCTAAGCTTGGTAATCTGTGGATGATAATGCTTTAATGATCCTTGTAGCTTGCTTAGCATCCACTGTCATCATAGTGCCTCCAGCTGCTGCATCCAGTATCATTTTGGTGTCTGCTTTAAGTCCATTGTAGAAGATATTCAATTGGGCAATATCTTCTAAGCCATGGTTTGGGCATCTTCTTAGGAGAGATTTGAAGCGTTCCCATGCCTCGCAAAAGGGTTCATCATGGCTTTGTTTAAATGTTGTAATATCTGACTTAGCCTTGATAAATCTAGATGGTGGGAAAAATCTGTGTAGGAACTTCTCTTCCACTGTGTCCCAACTGTTCAGGCTTTGATTTGGGTGCGACTGGAGTCATTCTTTAGCTTTACCTGCAAGAGAAAAAGGGAACAATCTTAGATATGCTGCTTCAATTACTTCCTGTTCAAAGCCCATTGTTCCTACTAATTCATAGAATGTGGCCAAGTGAGTGTATGGATCTTCACTGGACATTCCATGGAATTGGTGGGAACTAATTAAACTAAGGAAGGCAGGTTTCATTTCTATAGCCCTGATTGTATTTGGTATAGTAATGCTTGAGTAGTGTCTAGGTCCTTGTTGCAGAGTGTAATCTCCAAGTGTTCTCCTTGGTGGATTTTGATTGTTGCTGTTGACATCCATTGTTTCAGAGGAAGTTTGTCCTGCGTGGAAGTTCTGCTTGGCTTTCTTTATTTTCTTGAGGAACCCGTCTATCTCTAGATCAAATGCAAGTTGTTCTTTTGTACCCTATCCTCTCAAGATCATAAATCCAGTACTCAAAATAGCTAAGTTACTACAAAAATTAAAAACAAATTGAAAACAAATTTATTTACACTGTCTTGTCAATTCAATGCTAAAATATTCAAACTTAAATCACCTCCCCGGCTGCGGCTCCAAAACTTGATAAGGTATTTTTGTGGGTTTGTACAGAACTTGTTTAGCCAAAGCTTAATATTGTACAGAAGTGAAGTAGAGTATTTAGAGAAAGAGAATCAAGTTTGTATAATGTGAACTCAATGGAATGGATGTGCCAAGTTTAAACACAGAGGTTATAATATAGTATAGATGTCATTCCACTGAGGATGTATTGGTGTGAAAATCTTAATTTTGAATTGAGTTGACAGAAGATTTTGTTTTAGTTTGTTGTGAATGATGTTGAATGAGAAAATATATAAATAACAAAGAGTAGATTGCAAAAGATAACAGTGAATATTTTTGAGAAAAATCAGTTTAGTAAAACAGGGATTGGTTTCATCACATCTCACCTTCTGTAAGCTGCATAAGTTTTTACGTAAGTAACTTGAAAAGATAATTTCTACGTCACAATCAAAGTCATTTGCATCGATCCCTCGACTACAAAATTCATAAGAATGATTTCAAACCGCTGATCCCTCAGTCACTTTGAAATCATCCCAGCATTATCGATCGATTATTTTGACGTTTGTTGCGTTAGATGCCATCCCTGGCTACCTACTCACAACAAGTATTTCATTCAGATCTGCTTTCAAAAGTCACTTCCCAGCATACTTGAGAAAACTTAAAACAAGAAAATAGTGATCAAGTACTTTTAGGCATTAAACGCAGAAGGAAATATAGAAACTTATCAAATCTCATTACACACATAAAAACTTACAGCAGCATTACTTCAGGATTGAATGGATTACAACCAATCCCATAAGGGAGATTTAGCTACTCATGCTTTGCATTTTCACCTTCAAAAAATGAATACGGAAAATAATGGAAAAGTTTGGATTGTGAAGGAATTACAGGGGATGAATGGCCATCTTTGGGGATCTGTTTTCTGCTTGATTTATAGGGGTTATGCTTCAGCTTCCCTTGCCACTTGTATAGAGCCCGTGAAGCGTCTTTTAGAGTCATTCAGAAACACAAGAAAGTGGATGAGTTGGCATCGCACCATTGGTGAATAAAAAATTGGAGGTCCCATGCTGCATGAATCAAGCTTGAGCTTGATGGTCACGCTCAAGCGTGAAAGGTCCTGATGCCCACTGTTTGCCTCTCGCTTAAGCCAAGCTTAGCCATGCTTAAGTGTGTTCTCCTTGTCAAGCCACGCCCAAGCCACGCTCAGTCCACGCTCAAGCTTGCTAGTCATACCCAGGGTCACGCTCAAGCTTACTTACCCACGCTCAAGCTTGCTATTCCTGTCGAGTATGTTTGATTCACGCTTGCTCCTCGCTTAGGCGCGCTCAGGCTCACGCTCAAGCGACTCATTCCCACGCTTGAGCATGAGGGGGTCCTGATGCTTCATTTACTATACGCTCAACTGAATATATCCTCGCTTTAAGCGCACCATAGATGGCTAAGGTCACGCTTGAGCGAACTCGTACTTACGCTCAAGCGTGAGATCCTCTTGCAGTAGTGTTTGAACCATGCTCAGTGTGCTTCTTTGATCATTCATCGTGGCTGCGCTTAAGCGCACTTGAGCTCACGCTCAAGTGTGAGATGCCTTTGCCTAAGCATTCCATCCTTCGCTTTAAGCGTACAGGTAATCTTCTTGATTTCTTCCGTGCTTTTGGTACCTTTCTTCAATATTTTGTCGAATCAAGCTTGTGTTACGCAATGTGTTATTTTCAATACAAATTCATGCTTAATTGATTACATTCTTTTCAAAAAATGAGTTTAATTGAAGTATTAAATCAATGTAAAATAACACTTATCAATTACCAAGTGACCAGAATGCATGAACCATTGCATCTCTTAGGGTTTTAAACTCCAACTAACTTAACCCTTTAATGATCAATTGAAAAGGTCTCTTTTCACAATTTATGACCCTTCAATGATACCATTTCTCCTACTATAAATAGAGATGCAAATCATATGTAAAAATCACTCAAGTTTTCCTATCATTTCTTAAATTAAGTTCTTAAGGCCATATTCTCCTATTATTCATTTTAGTGCTTCAATTTGTTCTATATACTCTAGAAGAGAGTGTCAACTTTGTGAGGATCTATTTTGAGTTCTTAAGAGTGCAACTTGGGAATTATTTTCCAAGGGAAAAAGGTGTTCAAGAGAAGGATCTCTTGAGTTGTAAAAAGCTTCAGATTAGGGGGAGGATTCCTGAGGTGTGGAAGCAGGCTGTCTCTTGTAAAGAGTTGTTTGAAAGTATAGTGGAAATCTCAAGGGTTGATTGAGGACTAGACATAGGCAGGGTTAGTTGAACCAGTATAAATCTTTGTTTGCAATCTTTCTTACCTTAAACTTCTTACATTTCTGGATTTAATATTTAATTTAATTGATTATTCCATATTGACTTCATAAGGTTTAATTTATTACCATAAGCTTTTAGAAGAAATTTTTATTGCAGGAAAGTTCCTTGACAACTCAATTCACCCCCCTCCTCTTGAGTTTCCTAGAGGCCACTTGGGTAACACTATCATCATCATCACATCAATATATATAGAAGTCACGAACATCATAATCATTCCAACACATACACATTACATATCAAATAAGGGGTTAGTCAACACAATACTATACATGACTGTAGGTGTTTTATTACTCTTTCATCTTTTAGTGTCGTTAATGTGATGATGTGGGCCCAAAATCATATAATTCTCAATCCATTTTCACAATCGTAGTTGGGAGAAACATCATGCTAGAGCAACCAGAGATCACTGAGTTCCTACAACCATAAGGGTAACTAGGATACGCATGTCCGCAATAAGGATCCTTCCTCAATCCGTAATTCATGATCACTTAACAACGGAACTAGTTCTCGATGGTCATAGTTACACTTTATCTTTATCCTAAGTACACTAGGCTTGCATCGGTATGCTCGACGTCGGGGAACTACCCTCTAGCCATTGGGGTTCCGACCTAGTTGTACTCCCAACATCTATCCTTGGGATTAAACGCAAGTGTCCTTTAGTGTACCCCTCACCGCTGCTTTAGTTTTCATCATGGCTTTTCACCAACATCATATGCATGTGATGCATGATCAGTTCATTATTCCTTTATCTTTCACTTTCATTTGGAAATTGTCATCGCGTAGGGTCCTCCCATCAATCCACCTTTGTCCTTAATGCTAGGGATAAGATATATTTATTTCTTTTTTAGGACTAAGCATCTTAATTATCCATTTAGTTTATGTTATACATATTTTTATCATTCCCCCTTTAGTTTCGTAGGGTTGGTATCTAATAAAATTTATCTTAAGTTCCTTATGCCATCATCGTCATATTATCTTGTGAGGAACCAATTAAATTTTAGTGGGCTATCCTTGATTGCTAGAGTATGGTTTACCCTAATCCAAGTATTTTAATATGGCCTAACTATGTGCGTATTTATTATTGACTTATCCCTAGTAAGCATTATTATTTACTTTAATATGGTCTAATTTTTAGTGAGCTTATAATCTTATGAGGCCCTTCTACTTTAAGAAAAGACTATCTTATATCCTTTGGTAGGTAAATTCCTTTTGAACTAAGGCTAGTTTCTTTCATATTCTTTCTTGTAACCATGGTTCATAAGATAACTCTTAGACTTGTAAATTAATAGCTACCATTGATAATTAATCATTTTGTTTAAAAATTTTCTTACTAGTTTAATTAAGCTAAATAATTATCTCCATAATTACTACTCATATCGTGGGTCCAAAATATAGCTTGTGGGTTATCTTTGGATATCATTTGGTGATTAAGGATAAAGCGGCCATGTCTCATCATTCTCTAGACTCTGTTTTTGACACCAAATTTTCATGCTTTTAAGAACCCTAACCCATGCACTTTCTATGACCTTCATGGCACATATTAACCACTTAATTCATGGCACATTGACATGGAAATCATCACAACCTCTTGGGGATTTTTACACCACAAATCATGCACTAATTTAACCATTGGTATCATACCTAAATCATGGATTATCAATAAGATATGCATACATGATAAGTTTACCTACTTGTCCTACACTTTATGCTTGGATTCATCAACGTACACATAAATAAAACATTCCAAGTCTTAGCAATCATAACTTGTTCTTCAACATAAATATCATTTCCATCACATTGGCAACCAAATTAATATATCCAAATGTCATTCATTGTCATATACAAAAGAATTGACCATTTACAACATCAAAAGAATAAGGATTCCATTTACAAAATAATTGATGCCACTATCATCATAACTATCAACATCATCACATATCATTTACATTACTGACCAATACATAACATTACCACTATTTTACCTTTACTCAAAAGCATCATTTTCCAAAACAAGATCATCTCATCCCATGAGAAGTCTTACATCACAATGCTAAAAAGAGACAACATGGGAGGGTAAACATTACATTCAAAATGATGAGCTTAAACACTTGTGATTATATGTACATGCATATAAATCACTTATGCACTTTGAAACATAAGTACCAACATCATCAACTCATTCATGTTTGTCATCATAGACATGTACAATGGTCATAAATCAAGCTTACATCAAACACATACATAATCACCATTCATTATCCTTCAACACAATAGGCTATCACAAGTATTATCATAGTTTCCATCTTAATATTCATCATAGTTATTTGATTTGTCTGACTAAAGGTTTTTAACCACTATTTATCCATCATTTTAAGGTTTAATCTCATACCAGCAGATCTTTGAGCTATATGCAAATGCTTTTAGGCTAATGCATATGCACAAGAATTCATACTCAACAATTATGGGTCCGACTGTGGGAGTAATCACTAATGTGGGTATATACTACAATATCATCTTAACATAATATGCATACATACATATACACACACATATATATATTATTCAACATTTTTATTGGTACCAAAATGCATCGCCCAAAATGTAACACTGGTCGTTTCATCATGACTACAGCAATTAAAATACAAGATGCTATAGAAAGGATGTTGCAAGTCAACCATCATTCCTCACCATGGCAACGATGATTCAACACAACCACCAGGGAAATCTTGCTTCTCAAAAATCCACCCTCACTGGGTCAACCACATGTAATTCCCCATGATTAAGCATGAGCAGCTTTGTGGTTCAACCACGAAATCACTAGGGTAATAAACGTGCTTGTGCACTGAGCCACCCTCCCACTAGGCCAACCTGTGGAACCCCTAAGATTCCAAACTAGGTAGCTAGACAGATATGCCATGGATGCAAATACAAATGCAGATCAATGCATTCTCACACTAATTCATCCTACCATGCCACTCATCAACCATCAATCATTATTCTCATCATCAACACCACCTTCTCTTAATGGATTTTAAATTACACGTAGTCTTGTCATTGTTTCAATATTCAATTATGGCATTTACTTTCTCTTTTAACAACTTTAATTTCAACATCATTATAAGCATACATCTTGTACCAATCACAACGACATAAAAAACATTTATAAATTTTCATCACCACTCAAGGGTGTGTAACACAACAACAATTCATCTAATTTCATTATCAATCATCAACATTTAATGTTAGTGGTGGATCATGCATATTTCCACAATAATGCATAGACATATTTTCACAATACTACATAGGCACACACTTGTCTAATCTTCATAACATTTATCAATAAACCACAAGAGACACATCATAATTTTAATGCATCAAACATATTTGATGAATAAGAAACACCAATAACAAGACCGTTCATTACAACAAGTCATAATATTCATGGCAAGTTAAATATGATTTACCATACTATATAACAATCATCAAGTTATTCAATTCATGCATTTAGAATATATAACTCCTCTCTTACCTCAAGAGAAGAAATCTGTGTGATTCGATGGCCCTGCCTCGTGTACCAGATTAAATCCTACATTCAATACATGTATAAATACAATCAAATTCTAGTTAACCATCATTTTCAATCTTAAATACAAAAATAATTATAATCATGATTTTAATATGTTCTAATTATTTTCTAGGCTTTAGTTTCACATTTTATAAGGTATCCAGAATTCCTTTCCCTTAATCAATGTTCTCTAACACTTAATAATCATACCCAATATTCTCAAGATACCAATCAACATCATTCTCTTCACCCATCATCCATAATGGGTTCTCGATGTTCCATAATGTCTCATTATAATTATTCATGTCATTCACACCAAGAAACACCTTCTACCGTATTTATTAACTTAAGACATCATTACATTTTCATGGTTCCTCAAATCTTCATCATCAATAATCTATGCCATACATTCCAAACATTTATTCCCATAATTACTAACTACTCTTCTGGCAATAATTACATTTTCCCTAAATTTTACCATAGCTCAAACATTTACCTAACCTAGGGTTTTTAACTAAGTCATCAACAATAAATTCCACCAATGTTCATTTATCATTTCAAGCACATTTTGAGCCATATTTTTATGTACCACATTACACCTTAAAACCCACACTTGTATTGTCATTTAACTTAGGGTTTCCAATACCTATTTTTATTTCTCAACACAACAACATCAATACCACCATTTTCATGTTTCAAGACTCCAAAACAATGAATGAAAACAACCCAAGATAGCAAAGTGTCTTACCTTGTTCCAAAACTTGAAGAAAAATGAGAAGATGAGCAATGAGTGAAGAAGATGGAATGAGTAGAAACTAGCTTCTAAGTGTCATTAAAGCTTCATGAATCAAGTTCTTGCAATTAATTTTGAGAGGAAATACACCATAAAAAAGGGCTCATGGTTTTGAGCTATGTAAGAAGAGAAAGTGAAATAAAGTGAAGATGGAGGGAGAAAAGGAGGGTGTCATGTAAATGGGAGAAAAGGAGAAGAAGCCTGCCTTACTCTCACCTAATCTTGGCCCTTCATCTAATCTAATGGTCCATATACCTTCACCTTTAGTCCAATGGTCCAATACATGTCTTTAGCTAATGGGTAATGTAATGCAAAGGTGAGTGCCATTCCCATAAAACATCACATGGAAAGACAAGGGATTTAGTATTTTCCTTAATTCAATTATCACTCATATTTTTACCAATTGTAATTACGTTGTGTCTATATAAATCTTTCCTCAACTTCAAAATTTAATTTGAACATAACCTCATACTCACCATAATTATCTTATTATCTTAAGCCTATCAAATGCCCAAAATAATTTAATGCATCCCCTATCGTCAGTGGAATTATTTAGGTTCAGTAAATTTTATTTTGTCGATAGTTCATAATTACTATTTAATTAATTACCCTACATGTCTTGGGTGTCACATAAATCATTTTCATATTTATAATCTGATAAGTCTTTAGTTTACATTATTTTAGGACCTCTTTATACTTGGTTTTTAGTTAGTTTAGACTTAGTTTTCCCTAATTCCCTAGGTTTTCAATTCCTTTCAGTATACGATACTTGGGTATTTCTATTTTGTAAGATTTGTAATGATTTAGGTTGAATTTCACACAAAATAAAAGCACTCAAGAGGCATTTGGAATAAACGAAAGGAATTTAAACCAAGAACGCATCATCATGACTCAATTTCTCGTTAGGAGATCTTGAGTAAGCGTTCCTAGACCATAACTATAACAGCCCTCGTTTTGTGTGTTGGGCCCTTGTGGCCAATTGTATTAATTTCATGAATTAGTAATATGTACTGTTGTCTGCGCTATTGTCGTGTGTGTGATAACTAAATTGTGTTTTAGAAGATTTTATGAGTATAAGATGAATATCTCTACTTTAATTATGTGAGAAAATGGAGATGATTGAAATAATAACAATAATATGAGACTCATAATAACAAATTATCAATTGGAACGTTAGAAATCTAATAAAAATATTTAAGCATTTTATTTAAGTTATTTAACTACGTAACTCCCCCGGTTTTGATCAAGAAGTTGTCTGAGAAACTTGAGTCAATTATTTTTATCCCAAAACATCCATCACGTCATTACTAACAATTTTTATGAAGAGCTCAATGCCTATTTCCAACCACCCAAGCCTAAAAACGTTAATTTTAAGTTACCCGCGTAAGCCAAAATACATATTTGTACGTATTTTAGGCGTAATTTTTTCTCCTGATATTAGATTTGAGTTATTTTTATCCTAAAATCTCCGAATCAAACTTATCTACAACTCTTATGTTAACCACAAAGACCAATTCTCATCCCATAAATATCAGAAATTAAAATACTACATTAATTCACGTTTCTCCAGCAACAATTTGCACTAGGTATAGTATTTTCAACATATCTCTCTCATATCACCATGAAATTGAATGATTCCTTCACCAAATTTTTCTTAACTCAATTCTCCACAATTTTGATGAAGAACACAAAGCCCAAATCCCTACCAATTTGGCCCAAAAAAATAATCTATGCAATAGACAAAAATCCTATCACAGCCTTAAAGTTATATAACTTTTATGGCCTATTTTCAAATTCGGCCCAGAAGACCCCTTAAACCCACGAGAAAGCTGATGCCCCTACACTTGACACATCAGCTTGCACGCACCATTAACCAATTAAATCATTCCATCACCTTGCCACTTGTCTCAGCCATGCAAAACCCTTCCCCACCTCACCATCAGCTCCTTGTGGCACCAAACACTTGCATGAAATAATTGTGACACCTTTCCCACTCTCCTCATGGCCGTGTGAACCCATCATCCTTCAAGCATCCATTTCCTTCTTCTTTGATGAAGCAATCCATGATGATCTAGAAGCAAATTTTGGAGTCTTTGCTACCCTTTCTTGGTGGACAAAATTTTGGTGGTAAGGGGGGAGTATATGGCTTTTTGAAAATCCATAAATGATGCATGCATGGTGAAGTATAAGTGTCCCTTAACACTTATACTTTGATATCTCTTTAAAGATCTTAGTTTGTATGGCTTAGATCTTGAAAAATCCTTGTGAAAAATGTAGATCTTCAAGAGATATCATGGCTGCACCATAGTTTTATTTAATTCTTTAAATTCTGAAATTTTAATTATAAGGATTACTAACTTGTGAATTTGTTACTGTAGATTTTTTTTAGTTATAACTATATGCATGTGATGATCTTGTTTAATTATGTGTTCTTGGCTTAATTGGTGACTTGAAGTGTTAATAATATTTTTAGAAAATATAAAATATTTTAAAACAAGCTTTATAACTCATAATAAACTATTATTGCTGATGGAAATTTTTCTTAGTTTGTTGAATAAATTGATGTAAATAGATCCCAACGTATAAACTAGTGAAAAATGAACTTAGTAATTGAGATTTGATTTCATGGCTTGAATTTTAAATTTATGAGTTAAAAATAAATTTTAAAATATTTAATAAATTCTGGAAATTTTTTTAAATAAGAATAAGTGATTTTTAGTTATAGTAATTAAGTGATATGTTTACAAATTTAAGAAAATGATTTATGAGGATTTTGGAACGTATTGTTGGCAAAAATTTGTGATAATTGGTACTGCTGTATTTTAACATATTTGAGTATCATTTATGGTCATAAAGTTGTTATGAATGTGATGATTAATAAAAGAATTAAAAGGGACCTGAGTTTAGGCGCGAACGAAACGTTAGAAACGGTATAAAACGCATTTTAGGGGAAAATGGGAGAATTTGGTAAAAATGTTTTGGAGGAGTATTTGGTGGTATAAGCATAAGAAAAATACCCAAAGAAGAAAAATTGGTTGGGAGAAATTTTGACGCCAATTTGTCCTTAAACGTATTTTTATTAACGTTAGAAACGATGAACTTTGACACTAAGCAACTTTTCATGTAAAGGTATGTTTTGGACAGAATCTAATTTTTATTTTAAAATATTTAATTAGTATTTTCAAAGTTAAACACTTTTGGCTTTGGAATTACCTAAATCAGAATTTTCTAGATAAAATACGACGAAAACAATGTTTTGGAGAAAGAAATAAAAATTTGCTACTTTGTATCTTTACTTTAGAAAATAGGATTCTTTTATCTTCAATATAAATTTAAAAGAATTACCTTATCATAAGACTATATTTTATTTAAAGATTTATGAAAAAATTTAGAAAGTAAAAATTCGTTCATCATAAGTAAATACGACGAAACAACTTTAGTAATCGAAAAATCAAGAAACATTCTATACCTTATCCTTAATTTCTTCTTAAAAGAAAATTTTAGATTTTCTTAAGTTTATATTTCAAGAAACATAATTGAAAGTATATTACTCCTTTTTACTTAGATACTTATTATAAACTTATAAATAAATTAGATATTTTAGAGAATTTCCTTATAAGATTTGTTTAGGAAATAACCTTGACATTTCTAATGAAATGAATTTTTGGTAGTATTGAATCTTTGGCCCTTAGCACTTATTACACGAAAAGTTTTATAACTTAGATACTGTATACGTTTTAAGGACAAATAGTCTATGTGAGTTAGGTTCCGTCTAGAACTCAGGCACCCTAATAATAAGATAAGCGTATGGCATTTTGCATTCGGAGTTGAGGAGGGATAATGGAATAATCCCCTTGATACCTGAGGGCAGTCTAGGGAGTATAACCGGAGGTGAGAATTCCTAGTGGCATCGGATTCGCGCCTGTCGCCGGATAGCCCGTAGCAAACTCTAGTGTACTTTGATAAGAGGCGGGATTTTCTATGACCATGGAGTGCCCGTTCTTTTGAGTTATGTGTTTGGCCATTTTGATGATTAGACTGTGAGTCCTTACCCATTTATGAAAACCAGAACGAGGAGAGCTCTGGTCGCTCTAGTTGGGCAGGGGAGATAAGGGTGGTTGGTTGTGCATGTGATTATCGGAATATGAGATTGATCAGTTGAAGTTAGGCCCCATAGCATATTGACAATAAATTATGACTTACAATAATTGAATCTAACACATGCATAGCATACCATCATTATATGACTAACCCTTTGATTGTCGTTGATATTTGTGTGTGAAGTTTTATATGTCTATTCTACTGTATATTATGTGTATCCTTTTCTATAGTTTAAAAATATTTGAGCCACCCTTGTATGCATATGTTACGGGTTGAGAGCTTTGTACTCACCCTTTTTGTTGTTGTGTGTTGTTTT
Source organism: Clitoria ternatea (assembly GCA_037962975.1). Taxonomy (NCBI): domain Eukaryota; kingdom Viridiplantae; phylum Streptophyta; class Magnoliopsida; order Fabales; family Fabaceae; genus Clitoria; species Clitoria ternatea. The sequence continues at coordinate 57,962,285 of CM075671.1, forward strand.
TCCCTCCCCGTGATCATCAGCTGAAGGTCAAGACGAATGTAGGCAGGACTTGGATTACCTGCGGTAGAGGACGCCAGTTGGAAACGACAACTGTGTATATTTTTTGTTTGTGTCGAGATCATTGTAGACTTGACGTTTTATTTTTGTTGTTATTTTGCAGTAGCTGTCGGGAGCCTGTAAGCCCCGTACTCTTTTAAGTACATTTATGTTTTAAAGAATCGATCTATGTATTAAACTTATTAGAAATCATGTGCTGATGATCACCATAAAAAAGCTCCTCTTTTTAGTGATTCCTTAATTAAGTAGGACGTTCTAGTGTAGAAAATTGTTCTAGTTAATCGAGGGTGTCACAATAACATAGTGAAAAAGGCATTTTAGAGACACTTTTGAGGTTCCACGGGCCGTAGACCTTTCTGTTTTGGCATAAATAAGGGGCCAGTCTAATCCACAGGCCGTGGAATAAATCCACAGATCGTGGATCCTTCTAACTTACATTCCACGGCCGTGGTTTCATTCCCACAGGCTGTGGATCCCCTATTGTACATGGCACGCTTCGAATTGTTGGCACTCTTGCATCAAGTCTCGATCCACAGGCCTTGGATCCATTCCACAGGTCATGGATCAAGTGCGGAAGTCCAAATTTTTTTGATTTTAGGCCCATTTAAAAAAAGAGAAAATAGGGTTTAGGGAGCTCTGAAGAAGATGGCTGGAGAGACCTTTTTGGCACGAAATTGAGAAGACTTTCAAGAGATTTTTGAAGAACATTTAAAGAAAACCATCAAGGAATAACAAGATTTCAGAGTTTGGGCATTAAATTTAGAGGATCTAGTGAGAGCTTCTCTTTTATTTTTCCAAATCCTTGTTTTGTATTTTGGGGATTCTTGAAATGTTGGGATTCAAATTTACGCTTTGTGGTATTGAAACCTCTTTCATATGGAACTAAATTCCATTCTTGGGATTAGGAGGTAGTATGCTTCTGTATCAAACTTTAACGATTTGAATTTCTTAGTTATGAATGTTTTGGTTTCTATTCAATTTCATGAGTACTTAATGCTTCTAATGACTTAGAGATAAGCGTAGATGAATTTAAATAATATAGGTAATCAAGAGATTGAAATGTCATTTAAAATACATGAAATTGGACCTAAGGTTTTGGGTTATGAAAGTAGGCAAAGTCATTTCGGGGATGATTGGCTTTTCAAATGCTTAATGGATTCAATTTACAAATCGAACACGGTTCTTTGGCAATTGAGTACGTTAGTTAGAATTCGAGAGGAGACTACTAATAATTTAGGAAAACCCACCTTAGAAATAGAACTTTATAATTGGGAAAAGATCTCATTAAAATTGGTACATAACATATGAACCCACTAATTCCCAAGAGCTCTTTTTCAATTTGATTTTCTAGAAAGCGATTGACTTTTGTTCAAGAGAGTTTGATTTCTATTTTAACTTTTTGTTTGGTTTTTAAATTAATATTACATTTTCTTTAATTGAAATGAATATTGGCTGGATAATTAAATCACTGTAAACTGGTACTTGGGCGTAATCTCTATGGCTCGACAATCTTTTATATTATGCGATACCCCATGCGCTTGCAAAGCGGCTATCATAATTGATTTTCTAAAAATTTAGGATGTTAAAATAGTTACAAGGGCTATGTATTTTTAAACTAGCATTCAAAGGTGCTGCTTTTGGTGGAAGTACTTACGTGGATTCCTAAGGATAGAGCTAAGACTACTTTTGTTTCATGTTGATAAGAGGTAATCCTTAAAATAAAAATTTAAAATTATTGTTATATGCTTTGAAATATGAAGTTTGTAAATTCTCTAAGAGAATCTTTTATGTTTCCACTGCCTGACCCGTGGGATTCCTTAACAATTGGCTAGGTAACCACTTGGCATATGTATCATCAACATACTAAAATTTCATGGCTAAAGTCGACCAATAGACATTTCATATCATTCTCACAAGACATTTCCATAAAACAGTTTCATGCCAAAGAATATAATTCTTATTCTGAAAATAATTTGGATAATTACAAGCAATTCAGGCACATTTAGAAATGTCAAACTTAATTAATTATATTTTTCTAATGCTTTTAGCCAGTCTAACAACAAAGTATGTCAAATAATTCAATATAGTGATAATTAAATATGTACCTATTTTACTAGGTTTCAATATAAACTTAGCCAGGGTCACTAAGTCTACCATTCAAGTGACTTGAGAGCATAAACACCTCCCCTCTTTACCTAAGCATGGTTCAGCCAAGTAAGGCATGCCTTAGGAAGTGGTTCTAAACTTTGATCCTTCACCTAATCATCTCCTAAAACTTAAATACGCCATAAAAATATAGTTAGAAATAAAATTCATTACCTTTAAAAGTTTTGAAACATTAAGGGTAATACCCATGTCCTCCTAAACTCAAAATCTTTGATCAAAACATAACCAAAACAAGGATTATAACTAAACCTTTATTGGTTCTTGAAAGAAATTTCAAAAATAAAGGGGGTGACTTAAGGTGGTGGTTCAATGGTGATGATTGAGAGGGAAACAATGGTTTAATGATGTGTTTGGTGTTGAAAATGGAATGAGGATAAAAATCTAAGCAAGAAGGTGTAATTGCATGTTTGGTCATAGGTGGTTGAGTGGTCATTGAAAATTGCTTTGGCATAATAGTTTCTAGTGGGTTATGGTAGATATATGGTGGTTTGTTAGAATAGAAAGGGAAATAAGGGAGAAAGAATAATGGGTTTGTAACTTAAGAAAGAGATAGTAGAATTTGTTGGTGTATGCACTATGAGCTTCTATGCTTTTTCCATTTGTATCATTTTTCTGCTTATCAATAAAATAAGTATTTTAGTTTAAAATTGTTTTAAAATGTATTTATCCTTAGAGTAATAGGTCATATAAGAGTTATTCCTAAAATGTCCCTAGTTAAGTATTTACATGGGGACATGTAAATACATTAAGACTAGTGTGTGAGTATACTGATGATTTGATCTCATAGATCATAGATATAGATGCTATCAAGTCTTTACAGGGTACACATTAAGAGTAGTGATGTACTAGATAGACCCACCATGAGAACGTTGCATGGATCGTTACATGAATGTCATAAACAATTCCCAATGTGATAATGGTATATGTAGTCCTTTGACCTGAAGTCACTACGATTCTTACATGAGGAGTTTATTGTTTGAATATAATCAAAAAGGTTATGATTAGGTAATGAACAAATTATGCAGAGGGATATGAGTGATGTAGATGGGATTTCTCTCTCCTATGTGACAAGAATGATATCTGTAGGCTACTTGATAGAGTGAGACTAAGAAAATGCATGACCATGCTAGAAAGAATAAATATTAGATATTTATTCGGATAAAGTCTACTCCAGTATCAAGTAAAATAAATTGGGTCGTACAAGGATGATGCGACCATGCCCTGGGCCCAATTAGGATATCATGACAAAAGGAACAAACATAAAATAATTATCACTTATAGGTTACATTGATAATAAATAATATTCAAACATAATGATGTATTGCTAGATGTCGCTCTTATTTTATATTAATAATAAAATAGTTTATTATTAATATGACCGAGTATTTTACCTATAGGGTCACACACATAGAGTAAACCTATCAAAAAATAGCTTTTATTTTAGTTGGATTAAAATAAAGCTATTAGGACTAACTCATTTAGAATGAGTAAGGAGCCCACTCTTTAAAGAGAGCAAATTAAGTCAAACCTAAGCTTATAAATAGAGCATAAGATGCTCATAGGTGGCTCACCAAAAAGAGACACAAAATACATAAAAGTTACAAGAGCTATATACCGTCCAACTAGCATTTGGAAGGTGAAGCATTTCTAGTAGGAGTGATTGTGTGGACTCCTAAAGGACGAGACTAGGACTGCTTTGATTTGTTTTCTAAAAGAGGTAATCCTAAAAAAACATAATATTTGATGTTTGTCTTATGCTTTGAAACACGAAGTTTTGCAAGTCCAATAGGAATCCTTGTTTTTCCGCTACCTATCCAAGAAGGATTCCTTAACAGAATTTGGTTTAATGAAGCTTTATTATATCAAGAAGGGAGATAAAGTTAAATAAGATTGAGAGGGTGAGTGAATTTTGAAAAGTAAAAAGGAACGGGGTGTACCGTGTAGGAAAAAAGGGAGAAGTGAGAAAGGAAGTGAGAATTTTCCATTGAAGTATAAGAATCCTTTGTCCAACATACTTTAAATTTTAAATTGGTCCATTTTAGAAAATAGTGATATTAAAATAAACCCCAATAACTTTAGAAACACTAATGTATAATTTATAATCTCAAAATCTAAAACAATAAAATCCCTTGGGTGCCTTTTTGGTTCCCTAAGATTAATAAAAACATCCATTTTACCTAAAACTAAATTTATTTATGATGACCAAGTGTGAACATAATTCCAACCCTACTACCAATACTTATTAACACTTGAAAAGGAAAATATTTTGTTCCAAGCAACTTTATTGAAAATACAAATATTAAAATCTTCAAAATATATCATTTTGGTCCCTATGAACCTAAAACTCAAAGTCTGACCACTCATGTTTGTGTTTTAACACCTAAGACCAGGGTTAGTCATCGTGCTACCTCCACCACTTAGCACTTTGCTAGTGAGGGGAATTCATAATGATATTGGGGCTTGAAGATGGAAAACTAGGCTAATTCTAAGGTGACTCAAGTATGATGGCACAAAAGCTGGTCTAGTTTCTGAAACCAAATCTATTACGAGAACTCTTCTTTGCCCTACAAAGATAAACCTGAACTATCTTCTGAAGATACCTTAAGATAATCACCAATAAGAAATGAGTCTTCTATCCTAAGGTTAGGTTTCCCTTCCAAAGAAGCAATATATAAACACATACATTAAAATAAATCAAACTTAACAATCATAACACTTAGCAAAAAACATATAGAACAAACGTATTCATGAATGAAAAAAATTCCTGATATTAAGAATAGGCATATTATAGCACCTTAGATGTAACATCCTAAATTTCAAAATAGAGAATTAATTTAATGAGATAAATATTGAATAATTGAATGTGAACTATTTAATGTCCTGAAATATCAGAAATAATTTAATTAAGACTTTCGGAGACTGTTAGTGATTTATTGAGATCGGATAAACGGGAAACTAACCCGGATAAAATATGGGTGTCGGACCAAGTATCTCTGATTGAGATGTTATTGGTCAGGGCTGTAGATAATATTACTGGGAGTCCGGATGTGTAATCGGAATAATTTTTAGAATAAGTATCGAGCCTGAATAGAGGCCTGTTTGTTTAAAAACGGAAGAGTTTAGTGAAAGATTAAAAAATTAAAACAAAATCCTCACCTCTTTCACTATTATTTTCACGCTAGCTTCTATTTCCAAAGGAGAAAACACTCCTTCTTCTTCTCTTTTCTTTTCCCACTCATCTTCCTCACTCTCTTCTCCTTTGTACACCTAAGAAAAACTTGGTGCTTCTTCTTTTCTCTTATTTTCGGTTACCATTGGAGCAAGGAGGAATATTGGGTGCTTGAAATCTCCCTTTTCTCTCTTCCATTTTCGTGTACACCATCCTCTCCCTTGGTTTCCATTTTTGTTTCTTGATTAAGGTAAGTTCTTCCTTATTTTAATGGTAGTTGAACTCTAGAATATGGATTGCTAAGGCTTGGGAGAGTATTAAATGCTTGTGGGTAGTGAAAGGAAACATTAAATGCATGAACCCTAAGGAGAGGTAAAATAAATGTGGACATTTATGAGCAATTAAATGGGTGCACGAAAATAGGGTTGAAGAATGAGGAATATTAAAGTGCATTTATGAAGTGGTTGAGCTTTAATGAAACCCTAACTTATGGAATTGGGGGAAATGGGTAATGTGAGTGGGAAAGGCATTAATTAATGATGGGAATGTTAATAATGTTGAAGTATAATCATAAATGATGATTGGAGATTGTGGTTGGAAACCATAAATGAAAACCCACTTAGAATGAGTTAAATGTGAGGTTGGTAAATGGGGTAACCTAACTAAATAGGTTGTTGCCTTGATGATAATGAATGATGATTTAAGGGAAAGAATTCCTGAAGCCTAAATGGGCAAATGAATGAAACCTATAAATAGCCTCTACGTGATGATAATCATGTGTACATATATGTGTAGATGTATGTTGAAATGGTGTTTGAATGAATGATTAATGTGGTCCTATAATTGATTGGTGTAGGACTTGATAACACTTGTGAGGCAGGAATATCGAACCTGGAAGTCTACTTCTCTTGAGGTAGGAGAGGATTCTTATGTTCTAAATACATGAATTTGAATGGTATATGATTGCCATATGTATTGAGATGCATGTTTGCCTTGTTGGAGTGCTATATAATGTTGAGAATGATGTTGACGATATGTTTTGGCAACATGCTTGATGCATTTAGAATAATCTTGGTGTGTTGAATGGTGGTGTGAATTGTTGATTTTTATATGATGATATACATATCCACTATAGTTGTATGATGAATGATGATAATGTTTAATAGAGAATGATTGGAGTATTTGTATTGATGATGAAAGTAAATGATATGAATGAGAAACAGTAACAACGCCCCATAAAGATTTGAACTAATTCGAATAACCAATAATATTGAATCCACTAAAAGCCTTATGGTAATGTTGGTGATGATGATGATGTATGATAAGTGGCATGTATAGGATGTATAGAGTGAGAAATACATATGATTTGTATTTGCATCCATGGCATACTGCATAGCCGCCGTTGTTGGAACATTAGGGGAGTTCCCTCGGCCGACCCAGTGGGAGGGTGGCTCGGTACACGAGCAATTCTATTTTCCCCTGTGACTCGGTGTGTAAGTCATAAAGCCGCCCATGTATTGCTACGGGGAGATACATGTGGCTGACCCTTGTGGGGGGTGACTCTTGATGAGCAGGTGACCCCGGTGGTCCTTGGGGTCACAGCCGCCATGGTAAGATATCTGGCCGGCCCACAACACCATATGTCGAATATGTCGTATACCACGGTCATGGTGAAAATGACCAGTGTTACAAGATGGGCGATGCGGTTTGGTACCAGTAAAACAATTGGTGAATGCTTGCAAATTTAAAGAATAAGTGTACACATTTTACTACTACAGTAGGGGTATGATTAGATGATCATACTTGAGACCCATAATCGGTGTTATTATTCCCACAGTCAGATCTGTAATTGTTGAAATATTCTATTATGCATATGCATTAGCTTAAGACCATTTGCATATAATGAGGAAGTATGCCAAAGGAGATGAATTATGATGATGTATGTATTGGAGATGATATAATACTTTAAGACAACATGAAGGTATGAATACCTAATAATAATTTGTGTAAAATGATGTATTGTGTGATAGTTCAACATTGCAGAACTTCATTATGTATATGCTTGTATACCTTGCTTGATTTAAAATGACATTGTGGTATGTGTATGAAAATGATATAACAAGGAATGAGATGATGTGTGTATGCAAAGTATACATGTTTAAATGCATATGTACATAATCACATGGTATTCATATTCATTCTTTTGGAATGTATGACTCACTCTTCCATGTTGTCCATTTTTAGACTTGTGATGCAGGGCATTTATGGGAAGAATGGATATTTTGAAGTACGTCTTGGTTGAGGAGGTAAATAGTGGTATAGGAAGTGTCTTGGCTGGAAAAATCTAGATTTTTGTATAACATATAGGATGTATGTATGCTTATTTTGTTATCTAGATTAGAGATGATGATTTTGAGGGTCATGTAGGAAAATTAGACCTTGGTGTGCATGGCCAATTTTCATTTATGACCTAAATAATGTAAGATGATGAGTTATGAAGTTAGTTAATGATGAATTCTCATGAATGAATGATGTGTTTTATAATTTATGATATTTGATGAAGATGTTGTGAGAATGATTTAAATGCTATGTAATGAATGAAAGGGAGTTGAATTTAATATGTAAGAAAGAGTGGATAGATTCCCAAATGCATAATAGAATATGAGGAATGTATTAGAATAGGCTAAAATAGCACTAAATGGTATTTGGCATGTTAGGTTGCATGAAAATCTCATGTTTGCCTGTTTTCTACATAACTTGCTCAAGCGAGTGATGATCTCGCTCGAGCGAGATCCTCCTGCATCAGTGTTGTGGCTACTGGCCGAAATTCGCCCGAGTGAATGGCCTCCTCACCCAAGCGAGACTTTGCCTGGGAACAGAGGTTGGTCACTGGACCATTTTCGCTCAAACAAAATGACCCTGGCTTGGTAGTCGCTCAAGCGAGAGGAAAGGAATTGGATACTGGACGATTTTTGCCCAGGCGCACCTTGCCTCACCCAAGCGAAAATTGGGCAGTAAGTCCCCAATGTTGCTGGAGGAATCTCGCTCAAGCGAGATGTAACTCGCCTAAGCGAGATTGGCCCCTGAAGCAAATACCTCTCTCTCGCTCAAGCGTTCTATTGGCTCGCTCAAGGGTACTCTTCGAATCTCGCTCGAGCGGGGTGGGGCTCGCTCAAGCCAGAAGAGCCCCTGATGCTTAATCTTTTCTTCTCTCAGCCTTTCCCTGTTTCGCCTAAGCGGGTCTATGCTTGCTCGCTCAAGCGAATGTAGTGTTTGCTTGAGCGAGTAGCTCCCTGATGCATAAATTTTATTTTATTTCAAATGATTAAATCTCCCTGGCATTGAACCCTTTTCTTGCATCATCTTAAGAGTATTTTGGGGCATATCATGAACCCCTACACTACATGAAATCCTTCCTCTTTAATTTCAATCATGCAACGTCAAAATTAATTATTTATTCCGCTGTTTTTAATTGGAAATTTATTATAAAATCATCTTTTAACCTACCCTCTCATATCTTCATATATGGGAGTGGTTTCTCTTGATCCAGGTGTTGTGTAAAAGCGTCACCACTTTAATTATCCAATTTATAAATGATTGATAAACGCGAAAAAATTCCTCGTATTTTCAGGGTGTCTCATTAGACTCATAGAGTCTTTATGTAACTATTCTATAAGATCTGAGTAGTTTGGTTAGGATTCAGTACTTTTGACCAAACGATATAAGCATTGCTCGTTCTTATAAATAAATTTCTTTCTTAATTAAACCCCACCTGGCTAAACTCTAGAATACTTAAACAAGTTTCCATTTAGGATCTAATCCTTAATAAGATTTTCACATAAAGCACATTTTTAAGGAAGGTTCCTAAATGTGTGTGGGGGTTAGGATTATTTATTTGTCCAAGGTTTAGAAGACGGACAATTAAATTTATATTAAAGAAAATTTGATGAGCAAGTCAACCTTCCACACTTTTTACTATTACATCGAGCCATGGCTACTTTGCATCCAACATAGAGCTACAAACAACCAGACATAACAAGGAAACATCCAAAGCACATACAAAAAGAAACAACTAAAAATGAGGTGTTACATTTTCCAACTTTTCCCATGTAGCCATCAATCCTTTCTTCTTGAAATTTTTTAGAATCATTTTTTAGAAGAGGATAGTCAATTATCATGTGACAAAGTTTTTTGCAATGAAAACATATAATTTCAAACTTATTTTAATCTTTAGTGGTGTTTTTACCTCTTAATCCTAAGCTTCTTCCAAGTTTGTTTGGTCTATTATTTTTTTCTCAAAATTCTATTAATTCTTTTGGTGATGAAGGATAGTTTATCATTTGAGTCATAATCACTTTTTGAGGGACCTAATCCCTCTTCATCTGCCTTGGGAGCATTTGAAGGTGTTGCTTTTTTTAATACTCTACTTTAGAATATTTTAGACCTAGAATCTTTGACTACTTCTTTAGTATTCAGTTTCTGAGATAAAGCTCATGAACTCTTAAAGAAGTCAAGAGTTCATCTAGTTTCATTTTGTTGAAATTCCTTAACTCTTGCATGGCTATAACCTTTAGTTCCCATTCACTTGGCAAGCTATAAACGATCTAGATATTGTTGTCCTCAAGGGAATAATCTTTTTCAAGAGCTTTCAACCCATTATTGATGGTTTGGAATCTTCCAATAAGATCATTAATAGATTCATTTGATTCATCTTGATGAGCTCATACTGCCTGACTAGCAATGTGGTCTTTGTTCTCTTAGCATTATTGGTTCCTTCATGAGTAACCATAAAGCTATCCCATATTTCTTTAGTTGTCTCACAATTATATGTTTTGCTATAGTCATCCTTAGACAACATACATATAATGAGATATTTTACCTTAGCATTAAGCTCTTGGAACTTTAAGTACTCAGGTGTCTAGGCTTCTTTAGGGAAAAGAATATTTAAAGGAGACACATGGAAAGAATAATGACCGTCAATAATAATTTTCTAAAGCTTTCTTTAATGAGATTTAATGAAAATATTCATCCTAGTCTTCCAATAAAGATAGTCTTCCTAAAAGAAAGTAGTACGTCTAGAGAAAGAATATCCTTCAAAGAGGAGTTTCTTTTTTAAATTTTCCATGGTTCTTTCCTTTACACGGTTAGGGCCTCAACCTAGAGGCTAAACTCTAATAGCAACTAAAGGTAACACAGGTGCACACTAGAAGGGAGGTTAAATAGTGTCTATAAAATTTTTGGCAAATTCTTTTTGAAAAATAGATATTTAGACACTTGTCTAAGTTTTCATACAAGACTATTTAAAACAACAAAATAGTAAAGCAACATTAAATAACTAAGAGAACAATATGCAAGCAATTTTTACATTGTTCACCTATAAACCAAGGTTACATCCAATCCATATTCGAGCATAACAAGATTTTGTATTACTAATTAAGAAGTCAAGTGCATCTCATACTTACTTACAAGAATCCCAATTATTCTTTACACATTTAGCCTCTTCAGGCTAAAATTACCTAAGTGTTCTTTCTTAAACAAGCTCCTTTAGGCTCAACCAAATTTAATACAGAAGAAAAGGTTCCTAAGTCTTTACAAGATATTAGTATTTTTACAAGAGAGATATTAGAGATTTTTTGCACAGATTATGTATTTCATTGATAAGAAAAGTTATTATGTTGTGTAGTGTTATGTGTTGCACTCTTTGAAAGAGCTTATTTATATAGGCTTCATGGAAAATGACATTGTAAGACAAAGATAGCTTTCATCCAAGAGAGATGTGACAATTGTAAAAAGCCTCTGTAAAGATTTGGAAGCATGTTTGTCCTTTGTTAGTCTTTCTATTAGCCTTGTCATTTGACTTTTCTTTTAGCAAGATAAGTAGGACACTTATTTAGCTTAGGTAGTCATTTCAAAGAAATGAGTAGATGAGTAGGTAGATAGTCATTCTTCAGGTCAGAATAGTTAATCTCAACATTGAAGCATGAATTTTTCCTTTTGGATTGTATTTACTATCTTCCATAACGATGCCTAAGCTAGGTCTCTAGGGTGTATGAGTTCATCAAACACTAAGACAGCCTCTTAGAACAGCTTGTTTCTTGGCTTGTAGCTTGTATTTACTACAAAGTACATTTAGACAGCCCTAGAACATTAGTCTTATAAATAAAAGGAAGGTATGGTAGTTAAATTCTATTAGCGTGGAATGCTACGGAATCCCAATGGTTATGTAGTGGAAATACATGGATTCCTAAAACTCCTTGCAAAATTATATGATTGAAAGCAAAAACCCATCATGAAAATATTGTTTAAGAATACTTAAATTATACCTCTAGTAGTGCAAAACCTTTAATAACGAGCCAAAGTAGACTTGTCTCAATAGAAGTCCATGTGAACACTCCCAATAGATCACTATGCCACCAAATGCTAGTATGACTTTGGCATAATGTTTTCACAACATTTGTGTTTTGTATAAGGAGCTTATGAGCATTTGATGCTTTATTTATAGACTTAAGTCTAACCTAATGTCCACATCTTGCTCATTAGGCTTCTTACTCATTTTAAATGAGTTAAGACCAATAGCTTTATTATTTTCCTTTCAACTGAAATAATAAAACTCTCTAGTGGACTTACATTATGTGTATGACCTAAAGGAAGTATATTTGGTTTATAGTAAATATAAACGTTTTATATTTAATATAATATAATGATTAATGTCTAACAATACATCATTATCCAAATATAAATTTATATCAAATTGATCTAACATATTTGTGATAAACTTTATGTGTTTGTTCCTATTATCATGATATCTAATTAGGCCCAAAACATGATTGTCATCCTTGTATGGTCCAATTCATTGTACTTTATACCCTAATAGACTGTACTTGAATAAATATTGGATATTTATTCTCCCTAACATGGCCATGTATTTCTTTAGTTTCACTCCATCAAGTAACCTATAGATATCTCTCTCGTTACATAGAAGTAACAAATCTCATCTACATCACTCATATCCCTCTGCATGATTTATTCATTGCCCAATTACAACTTTTATAATCATTTTGATACAGACTACATTTGATTGTATTAAAATAACAAACTCCTTATGTAAGAATCATAGTGGCTTCAAGTTAAATGACTACATATACCATTATCTAAGGATGTCACAAGCCAACCCACCATGCCTTCAACCCGTAAAATATGGGGTAACACGAGTTTGACCCCTTACCAGAGGTGGGCTGAAACTTTTAGCTCATTCCGATTTAATGGCGGGTTGATAAGTTGACTCGCTAAACTTTAAAGAATAGAATCATTTAAGAAATATATATTTAGTATTTGTAAAAAAAAGTTTTTTGTAGTGGATTGATGGGTTAACCTACTTAAAAATATATAAAATAATCAAAATTAATAAAAATCAATTGACTTATTATTTTTAAGAAGCAAATAAAAAAACTTTACTAAATTAGAAAAAAACACAAAATAATATGCTACTAAAATGAAAAATTTTAAATATAATTATACTAATAATTCTAATTCAAGCGCTAGTACTAAATATTATTTTACATTCATACATAATATCATAACCCCTTATGTAGTGAATAATGATATTGAATAGTTATAGTCAAAATAATATGCTAAAATAAAAACATCCTCGTCATAAATTAACGATAGCAAATAAGAACTAAATATTTAAGTTTCTATTAATATTCAAAAATAAAATATAAAATCCAATCTCCATCCAAAATAAGTAATCAAACTACCACCAAGAAATCAAACTAGTTAAGTCCATTCTCTAAAATAGGTAATCAAACTACCACCAAGTCATTAATACCAAGAATCAACATAAGTAATCAAACTAGTAAAGTGCATTCTCCAAAATATGTAATCAAACCACCACCAAAGTTATAACTATCAATATAAATTACTAAGAGTTAAGAATAAATAAGAAGACATTAAATAACATCATCAACAACATCAAGCTTTCTTAACATTTGAAGGACATGCACTCTTGTTGGATACCTTTCCAACTTCGTCATCATCATTAATATCATCCATTCCATATACATGGCATTTTAAAAGTAAGTAATTGAAGTTAGACAAGATTTTAATATGATTAAATTAACAAAGAATTAAACTAAATATGATTAAATTAACAAAGAATTAAACTAATTTATTACTATCATCAAAGCCATACATGTAGTTTTGAGTGCAAATCAATGCTTCCATACTTTTATTTATCAAACGATTTCTATACTTGGTTAGGATACATGGACTAATACTAAAAGTGGATTTGGAAGCCATTGTAGTAATTGGAATACTTAGCAAATAACGAGCCATTTTATAAGTTTGAGAAATTATTTATGGTTATCCCTTCATTATTTTGGTACATTCAACTTGTCCAAGTTATCAAATTAAAGTGGTTACTCATTCAAATAAATATTAAGTTGAGATCTTTGTGCTTTCGTGGCAACTTCACTCCCGTGCATTTTAATTTCCTAAATTTAAGAAAATGAAAAAATCAATACTTGTATAAAGCTATCTAGTTACCTGTATGTAAATACTTAATTCAATAGGAATTAAAAATAGAGAAATAAAACATACATCAAATAAGCTATCATTGAAGTTAAAATTAGATGGCTTCTTAGAAGCTAAAGATGAAGTCCTTCTAGTTTGCTGTGGAGCCGCAGTGGTAGGTGTGGCGCCCCTCAGTTTTATATAAGTAAATATAATAGATGTGACATAATACTTATGAGGATAAATTTTTCACATTTTAAAGTTCATTACCTTGCCTAAGAGACACCACGAATTAAAATAAAATCATTTAACATTGCGCCCCAGACCTTTGATTAGTCACACTTCCCATATATGAAGATATGAGAAGCGATATGAGAAAAGTTCATTTTTTGTCTTAGAAATAGTAGGACATGTCATAAATATCACCTATTAGTCCCAAATTGAAAACCATAAAAAGTTGGGTCCAAACCCCTCTTAAATTTGAGTTTTTTTCACAATAGTAGGTCTAGCTTTTTACATCTAATAAGAGCTAGAAAACTTCAATTAAGATGAGGCCAATTTCTACAACTCCCTAACATAATTATCTACAACTTTTATGGAAAAGTTGGAGGTCAAAAATGTCATTAAGATACCCAAAAGAGCCAAAAATAACAAGGGAAAAACAGCACTTGAAACATTCTAACAGTGGCCATTCCATTGGCCGTGGAATCCACTGTCTGGACCACCAAAATTGCTATTTTTTCCACATTTTAAGGCAGAATGATCCACTGGCAGTGGGAAATTCCCACTGGCCATGGATCTCACTACTGTAGGCACCATTCTACAATTTTGTTACCCTTAAGTTTTTGCCAACTTTGGGACCCCTTTTCATTAGGCTACTCAACTCCAATTTGCATAAAATTTTACACACAACTTACCTACCCTAATATCAATTATGTGGCAAAGTTTCAAGCCCAAATTCTATCCCAATCAAAATCTAAGCTATAGGGTAGTTTTATGTATATTTTAGGCATTTTACATGACATACCAAAATGCAATTGGCTAAGTTTTGGTCTAAACTCTCTATGGACCTGTATTCACATATATAAATGTGACTTGCTCCAACAAGTCTAATCTAATAACTCATTTCCTAGATCAAGATATGCTCCAATAGCATTTCAAGCCCTTTTTGGCTAAACCAACCATGCCAAATTGCAAACTAAGCCTATTTGACCACAACCAACATGCACATAAGTTTCATACATATATTATGGGTTGTATGTGACACCCTTGATTAACTAGGACAAATTCCCACACTGGAACATCCTACTTAATTAAGGAGTCATTAATATTTGTAAAAAGATTGGAATTTTTTTCTTTTGACTAGTGATCATCGGCTTAAGATTTAAAATAAGTGTATTACATAGATTGATTCTTTTAATATAAATGTACTTGAAAGAGTACGGGGCTCGCAAGCTCCCAATATCAACTACTACAAGAAAATAACATAAAATGTCAAGGTCTATAACGATCTCGACACAAGCAGAAATATACACAGATGACACTTTCAAACGGACGTCCTCTACTGCAAGTAGTCCAAGCCCTGCTCGCGTTCGCCTTGTTCCTCCATTGATGATCACAGGAAAGGAAAACAACCTATAACATGAAAGGGGTGAGTAAAAAGCTCTCAATCCATAATATCCACATGCAAGGGCAGCTTAAGTATTTCGCAAACATATAATCTCAATCAAGGAGAAAGATCACACATAACGTACCTTAGAATAATCATACAGCACTTGAACATTCAAGGAACAAGAAGAACCAACAGGGTTAGTCATACAATGATGGTATGCTATGCATGGGTTAGGTTTAGTTATTATAAGTTATTATTCATTACTATTATGCAATGAGGCCCAACTTCCAGTCATAGTAAACCCTCGCCTCTCATCAAAATACATCAGTTTGCCATAGGCTGTCCGGCGTTGGGCACGAATCCAAGCCATTGGAGGTCTGCCTCCGGTATACTCCCTAAACTACTCTCGGGGGTCGAGGCATGGCGGTTTCTTTAGTGTACCCATCATTGTATGCTCTAGGGGAATATTCCAACATCCCTCCGTATCTCCAATGCAATATGCCATATGCTTGTCTTATCACTAGGGTGCCCGAGTACTAGACAAAACCTTACTTGCTTGACGTATTTGTCCTTAAAGCGAGGAAAGTGTGCATGGTAAAATCGTTTCGTGTAGTGGGCACCCTGAGCCAAGATCTAAATACTACCCAAATAATTTTTGTTTCAAGATATTGAGATCATTTCTAAAACAAGTTTAAAAATCTTCTAGGATTAAAAGTGTTCAATTTATTTTTCAAATCTAGAAGATATTTTAAGTATAATATATTTATTAAATATTTTAGAGGGTAAAGCTCTTAACTTATTTTGTTCCTGTATTTAAAAGTATGATCTTAAAGTTAGATATCACTTCTAAGGGAAAATAAGAACGAAATATATTTCTTACAATTTTTCAATTCTTTACCAATATCATTTCGTTGTATTGACTTACGATGAACGAATTAAATTGATTTCAACCTTATAAAATTTTTCATAAATCCTTGGATAAAACATTTTATCATTATAAAATAATTCTTCTAGTCCTATATTGAAAACAAAAGAATCCTATTTTTCTAAAGTAAAGGTACAAAGTGATAAATTCCATTTTTTTATCAAAACATCGTGCTTGTTGTATTTTATCAAAAAAATCCAATTGGGTGATTCCAAAGCTAAAAGTGTTTAACTTTTAAAATACTAATTAAATATAGATATTTTAAATACTAATTCTGCCCAAAAATAGCCCCTCCATGAAAAGTCACAAGGTGTTAAAGTTCATCGTTTTGAACGTTTGTAAAAACACGTTTAAGGACAAATTACGCGTCGAAAATTCTCCTAATCAATTTTACTCATTTGGGTATTTTTCTCATGCTCAAAATTCATATTTTACATCACAAAATACTCCTCCAAAATAGTTTTGCCAAATTCCTCCTTTTACCCACAAAATACATTTTTCACCGTTTCTAATTCACTGTTCGCGCCTAAACTCGTGTCCCTTTTTAATTTTGTCATTAATTATCACATTTACCAAAAATTTCATCATTAAATATAGTACTAAGAATTCACAATACAGCAGCTCCCATGTCTAAAGATTTTATCAAAAATAAACTTTAAACGTTCCTAAAATATCCTTTTTCCGAATTTAAAGCACATCGCGTAATTACCATAAATATAACCCAATCATTTCCTTATTTTTAATGAAATTCCAGAATTTAATATATGTTTAAAAAAACTCATTTTTAACACAAATATTCAAGGGTCAAACCATGCAAACAAATCTCAAGCGTTAATTCATTTTAAGCAAATTCTTACGTTAAGATCTACTAACATTTAACTTTTTTAATTAACTATAATTAATTTCCAGCAGCAAAAATATCATATTTTCAGTTACCAAAACTCATTTTAAAACACTTTAGATTTCTAAAAATAATACCAACACTACAAGCCATCATTTAAACCAACGCATCTTAATCAACAAATATATCACATGCATATATTCATAACAAAAATTCTACAACAACCAAAATTCATAAGTTAGTAACTTCATAATTAAAATTTTGAAATTTGAAGAACTTAATAAAATCATCGTGCAACCATGATACCACTTAAAGATCTCACTTTTTCCAAAGAATGTTTCAAGATTTAAACCATGAAAATAAAGATCTTTAAGGTTTGCTTATAGATCTTTAAGGTTTGCTTATAGATCATGCATGTGTAAGATTATGAATTTAAACAAGCTAGTTACTCCCCCTTTCCATAAGAAATTCGGCCATAAGAGAAATGCTAAAGACTTCAAGGTTTGCTTATAAATCATCATAATTTGTTTCATCAAGGAGGGGGAAAATGGATACTTAGGAGGTGGTGGTTTTGACGTGAATTTGATGGTGAATGGGAGAAGAAAATGCTTGTTGTTTGAAGAAATTTCAAGGAGGAGGTATGGCCTTGGAAGGTGGTAGCTTGAATTTTTAAGGTTAGGAAAGGTGGTGTAGTGGTTTGGTTAGATGGTGGTGAGTGGATGATGATGTTGTAGATGGAAGAAGTATGAGAAAAATAGAGAAAAGTGTTACTGGAATTTTTTTCTAAGTTAGAGAGAATGAAAGGAACAAAGAAGAAACAAGAGTGGTCTAGAAAGTGTGAAATTTTGGCATGCATGCCTTGCCCACCAAGGAGCTTCACGGCCATGAGTGAGTGAGAGAGGTGTCACATTAGATTCATGCAATTGCTATGTGTCCCCTTCAGCTTGTAGAGTGGTGGAGAAGGACCTTGCATGGCTAAGGCAAGTGGCAAGGTGGTGGTGTAACATGATTGGTTAATTGCTCATGCAAAACTGATGTGTCAAGACTTTGTTATCATTAATTTGGTATATGGGACAAAAATTTTCATTAAGAAATGAGGGAGTTATGGCCTAAATACTAAAGTAATGCAAGGCTGTGATGGGATTATTGTTTCATGCAATGATTAATTTTCTAGGCAAAATTGGTAGGGATTTGAGCTTTGTGTTCTTCATCAAAGTTGTAGAATATTGAGTTAAGAAGATGTTGGCAAAAGAATCGTTCGATTTCATGGTCATACGAGGGAGAAATGTGAAAAATACTAAACATGGTGGAAGCAGCCACTGGAAAAACGTGAATCAGTGTGTTGTTTTAATTTATAGGACTTATGGGGTCAGAATTGGCTCTCGTGGTCAACATCAAAGTTGTAGATAAATTTGATACAGAGATTTTAGGACATAAAATCTTCTAAAATATAACTCATCAATCACACACAATGTTAATCGGCCGTAGCCCAGTCATCAATACACACAAAATTATCATGCAATCAAGACAATTGGCCTTAAAGTCCTAACACACAAAAACAAGGGTTGTTACATTGTAGGTGACCCCTACATGAAGTTTTATCCATTAAATAAAAATATGACCTATCCACTTCCTTGTTTTGTATTCAATTCACAATATTAATGATACACAAGTCACATTTCCATTCCAATGAATCTCCATTCTCATAATATCATTATTCATTCATTGATATAGCATAACAATCAATGTATCACAATTAACATCAACTATTGTAAAGATCATAACCAAAAATTAGCCTTCCAAAACACTAAGGTCTAATTTTCACACATAACCCTCAAAATCAATATTTATAACTATCCAAATATCATATACAAAACAAAAACATTGTGCTTTTCATAAACATAATTGTCGGCCAAGGCACAGGGCTTCCTTCCAATATTTACCTCCTTCAAGCTCAACCTCCAAAGAGTAGGACTTTCAACATACCTATATCAACCCTTAAAAATGGAAATTAGGAGGTGAGTAACATATACCAAATGAATTAAAATTATACATTATGATAGTACATATATATACATATGCACAATATATGTTCTTCAATAGAACCATATGAACCAAACACACATCATATTGTTTCACTTTAATATAGCACATGTCTCAATCAACTCATTTACATTATATATCAAATCATTGGCAATCTTATCAAGTATAACCACGCAATTAAGGTTAGTACCACAATTTCTTTCTCTTTACTTATCAATCATCAATCGCCACCATGGGCTACCAAACTCGGCATATCTTCGGCTATATGCAAATGCTCTTATGGCTAATGCATATGCATAAGGAATCATTATCAAATCACAGATCGGACTGTGGAAAACAACATCATATAGTATGTAGGTCAAGCATAGGTGTGCTACTATGCCCCTACTACAGTAGTAAATGTGTACACTTATATCTTAAATCTTGCATGCATAACACTATATTTTACTGGTACCAAACCGCTATCACCCATATGTAGCACTAGTCACCCTGTGACTTGTAGATCAACAACATGGCCTCACTTGCCAAAAGTGCTACAGGCCCCTCCCGAACACACATCGAAAGAGTTGTGCCCTATAAAGACACCGAGGTCACTTGCTCATCACAGAGCCACCCACCTACTGGGCCTGCCACATAGGGTGCCTTGCCACCAAACTATGGACAACTTCGTGATTCCAAGAATCACTAGGGAACAACAATAATTTTACCCGTGCATTAGGTCCCCCTCCCATTGGGCCCACCTATTGGAACCCCTAACATTCCACATAGACAGCGTATGATATGCCATGGATTCAAATGACAATCAATGCATTTCTCACACTATGCATCCTAAAATATCACTCCACAATCAACAACTCACCACTATCACTTGGTGGAATTCAATATCCTCATCATTCTCAACCATTACCAATTATCATTAGATTTCATTCACATCAATAGTTAGTGGTAATTATTATTCATGAAATTACATGTCATGGGATGCCTAATATAATTACAATTAATTCAATCATGATCTCAATGTCATTCACAAATAAGTCACGTTACCATGAATCAAGCTCAACATCATAATCATCATCCCAACAACATTCACCACATAACACATATCATTCTAAATGCATTCCAAATCACATAAACAACAAGATATTCATACAAGCCAAATTATGGAAATACACCCATACATATACATCAATAATGGATGAAATCATGCATTTAGGAATGTTACCCCCTCCTACCTCAAGAGAAGTAGTACTCTTTATGGTCCGAAGGTCCCGCTCTGTCAATGGGGTTGTTTCCTACATCACACAATGTATCATACATTTATTTTCTATCCAAACCACTAAGATTTAAATGTTCTTAATTAACTACTTCGTGTTTAAACCACTTTAAACCCCAAACCTCTTTTATTCCATTTAATCCACCACAACCACCATGGGTTTAGTGCTCAAAATCATTATTATGCATTTAAAGGCCATACCTATCTATGGGTTTCCATATTAATAGTTTCCAACCATCATTATTAACCATCTACCCTTGGCCATCCACCATCAATGTCACCATTTCACAACATTAATAACATTCTCCCAACATTATTAAACACACATTCTACTCAATTTTATATTTCCCTCAATTCCAAGGGTTAGGTTTCATCAAAAACCCAACAACCATCATCAATGTTCAATATTTTCCATTATATTAAGTGTCATTTTCATGTATCCATATATACCTATACAGAAACACATATTTATTACACCTCACCTTAGGGTTTTGCATCATTAATGTCTCCCAACATCAAACCCATACACATAACACTCCCACAAACCATAAATACCCATAACCTAGGGCTAGAGCTTATGAAAAATGGTGAGGGAAACTTACCTCAAGCCAAAGAGAAGTGAGCTCCAAGAGTGAATGAGTGAGTGATAAAAATTACAAGAGGGAGAGGGAGAGCTTCCAAGCACCACAAGCTTCTCCTCACAAGCAAGAAGAAAATGAAAATGGTGGAGAAGGGCACACACCCACACAATGGGTTTTTAGAATGGAAGAAGGAAATGAAGTAGAAGAATAAATAAGAGCTTTGCCTTTGGAAATGAATCCCACAAGAAATGAAGAGAGGAAAGAAGGGTTTTTGTTTTAAAATTTAACACGTTATTTTGTAAGAGAGGACCGAGTGAATGATTGATGTAATTTTAGCCCACTAGGTGTGGTGACCCCATTGATTTGGCATGATCTTGCATGATCAAACCTTGTGGATGATTGATTTAATCAGACCCTATGGTGGTCTAGGCTCTATATTATTTTTATGAGCCATATCTAATGATGTTGTTTGTCATGGGAGTGTTCCACAATGGGCACTAGGTGACCATTGAACTTTCTAAGTTAGAGGGATTGTTAAACCTTATGGTTAGTTTATCCATATTAAGATTTATTGTGTGATGAGATATCGAGGCTAAAGCCGGCATGTGATGGAGTGTGAATGATGAATGTAACCCCTAATGATTGATAAATAATAATGTTAAATTTGGGGTAAGAATGGTATTGGCTATAGTGCACATGATTTTATGGTATAACATTGGGCCAAATTGTATGCCCTTGACTTTGTGATTAATGAATTAACTAGGGGCTATGATAAGGCATTGACCTAACATAGGTGATTTGGCAGTGGTAAGGGAAATTTAAGCATGTTATTACCCTTCTTTTGTTCCAGATGGGATGTATCGAAGATAGGAATCACTTAATGATGTGATATGATATGAGTTATGTGTCCAGCTTATGGACTTCGGTTGTGAATTATGAAGAGAATCTCTAGTATGAGAGCTTGTCATATGATTGGAACCCTATTCTAACCTCGGAGTTACGTACTTCCTGGGAGTTTAGTAACTCATTTAGGCTTGAATCTTTTTATAGCCAACGATGTGTGAATGAGATAAAGGATTGTTAGGCGATTTGATCGTGACTTTAGGATGGATGAAGCCCAATGATATGGTATTTACCCTATGATAGTTGGAAATCGGTGGTTGATACACCAATTTATGGTGATGTTAACTAATATTTGATGATTGGTATGGCATGAGTTATGCCAAGTTAATTGTATAATGAATATGAGATATGAATATGTTGATTATGGACTTGTGAGAATTGTCACTAAGTCTCATGTGAATTGATGTTATTAGGATAAGTGTGACCGATGTGAGCAATGGGAATATGAACTTCGTGTTACTGTTGGGTCTTTTAATTGGCAAGCGCACCAATTGTTTATAGTTTTCAAAATTTAGATATCGTTCCACTGGGATTAAAAGTCCAATAGTTATAGTAATTTTCTAGTTACTATGGTAAATTTATCGAAACCTATTCACAAAAGAATAATTTATATACAATTTATACAATATTCACAAGATTGCATAGCTGAGTTGTTCATGTGATAAAAAGAAAATAGCAATCTATCTAAAAAGTTGAGTTTTAATTTAAAATAGCTAAGATACTTGAGGATAAAACACAGATAAACAAATTATGTTGGAATTTGGATTCCTAATTTTGAATAGCAATGGAGGAACTCAAGACATGCATATTTAATCATCAAGATCATGCCATTGCAGCTTAAAATCATTATAACCGATCCCTCGTGATATAAATTCTAAGTATTCACCATAAAGTCCGGTCCCTTGTGAGCTTTCTCAGTAAAAACTTGCATTAAGTCCTGGCCTTATGGCAACAATAAGTACCAATTCTATCCCTAGTAATTGGCATATTAAGGGTATTCCAACTTTTACTTTTGTTAAATCAAGTTTTAATAAGGCATGAATAATCATTCTCCCGTTTGACATTCACACTAATAAAACAAGTTTCAATACGCATGAAAATCATTCTCCCCTTTGATGTTTATACTAACAAAAGATTGAAATACTAACATGCACTTGAATCATAAACATGTAGAGATTAAATTCACAACATCATAATCAATAGACTAGTTCACCAATTCCAACATAAACAAATTAGTTACACATGGTAAAAGTAAAAACAACACTTACAGTGATGGACATTACAAAGGCGATGGAAACTTCACGGTACAATGATCACAATACTACACAACACTCTCAAGTATCTAGAAAACTATTCTAGAACTACAAACTCACAAAAGAACCACTCAAACACGAGTGTATAAGAAAAGAAGAGAACCCATAATGTGAGATGGGATACCTTGAATGTGTGGAGAATGGCCCTATTTATAGGGCTGAGGAAGGATCCTGACGCTACGCGTCAGGTCCCTGACTCAGCCTCCATTAAACAGCTTGAAGTGGCCATGATGGAATTTTTTAATGAATCATGCCCTGCCACTTGGCCCTGTTTCCTTTTTCGGTTTGTCCATTTATGCAAAGTGGAGTGGCCAATAATGGGTCACTAGCTGAGTGCTTGGCCAAGCTGGCTGTGGAGTCCATGCAGCTCTGACGCTACGCGTAGATGTGACGTGTAGCGTCAGCATCAGAAATCCCCACGCTACGCGTGGGCTTAATGCTACGTGTCAGATCTCCAGATCTTCATTTTTCTTTGAAATTTTTACTTTTTCACTGCAAAACTAGAGAAAATTGATCAAGGGCAGATTATTTCCAACAACATCCATTTATTGAATTTAAAACCTAATTTTCTAACAATTTAAGCTAATTTTTATTATTTTTATGAAATTTTTATTAAATATTTTATTATAAATTTGAGGATTAACAAATACCCCCAACTTGAGACATTGCTCGTCCTCGAGCAAGAGAGAAAATAAAAAATAAAAATTTGAAATCAAATTTTTGAGTTAGTCCAAGAATTTATCACAAAAAGTAAATTCACAATTTACCATTTTGAAATAATCAATTATAGAAATCTCATGTAACAAAAGTTTATTGATAAAATTCCTTACAATATTTTATTAACAAATCAAGCATAATTTCAGGCTTACCTCACAAGTGTTTATCTCGATGCAAAGGTTAACCTGTTTCACTTAATTGATCATAAAATCAAACAAATTTAATTTTGATTTTCATCTAATTAATGGTTGATCATCTAGAGATATTTTAGAAATCACAAGGACTTTTTAAGGGTTGTAATGAGGCTTTGGCTACAAGAAATTATGGTTTTTCTTTAGAATTCAAAAACCTAAAATCATAAAAGAGCATTTTATAATTTTTAGGCTTTCTCTTGGCCCAAATTCTCATTTTTATATTGATGAGAATAAATACCCCCAACTTGATTCTTTTCACTATTTTTAACTTTTCTTTTTCATATTTTATTTTATTTTTATTTTTATTTTTATTTATTATTATTATTATTATTATTATTATTATTATTATTATTATTATTATTATTATTATTATTATTTTGAAAAGAATCAAGTTGCTTATTTTCATTCCCCATTTTTGTAAGAACACTCAAAATATTTTTATTTTGCTCAATTACTCTTTTAATCAATCAAGTATAGGAAATGGTTAAAACTGATATAGGTTAAGGGTACCAAAGAATTTATTTTTCAGGCTCAAATTTGGCTTTCAAAGGATAAAATAATTTTACCAAGGTAAGCTGTTTGGCCCAAGGTTTCTTTTCACCAATAAATATGCCTTGATCATTTTCCTGAATTCTCTGTACAACAACACAAATCAAAGATTAAAGCAAAATCAATTCGAATGAAGTTATATCGAATAAACCTTCAAGTGTTTAAAAGATCTCTCGGCTCACTGGGTTATCGAAATTCGCTTGATAGTTAATAAACTTATTGTAGTTGATTTTATCAAAATTCCTAAGTTAAAAAAGAATAAATAATTGATTTTACAAAATTAGTTTTATTGTATAAAAACTTTAAGTGTATAAATTTTCTTATTTTCAAAAATTTGATTCATTTATTAAAAGATAAAATTTATTTTTAATTTTTGAGTTTTTAAAGATAACACACAAAAAACACCATGACAAAAAATTACGCAAAGATAAAACATACCCCATAAAAATAAACTATAATATAATCCACAAAGTAAAAATACCAATGTAAATATCAAACTAAAAATAAACTAAAATGTATGTAAAAGATGCAGAGAATAACACCATCAATCCTCTATGTGATCCTCATCATCTCCCTCCTCATCTGCATCACCCTCTGACTCAGCATGTGCTCCAGATGGTCCACCAGTCTCAGGGTAAGTAGGTGAATCACCAGGCCAAGCTACATGAGCTGCAAACTCAGCTGGTGTGACATAAGGTGCTCCCTCTCCTTGAAGTCTATACTGATAAAATGCATCATGAAGATGCATGTAAGCTCTGTGAGTGGCAACCATCATCTGTATCATATGCTGATGCTCAAGTGTCATCCTGGCAAATCCCTCTGTGATAGCATCAGCAGGTGGTGGCTGAACTGGTGGTCTCCTCCTTCTCTGTTTGGGCTGAGCCTCCTGCTCCAGTGGTGGAAGCTCGCACTACTGGACGAAGTAATCTCTGTTCACTAGAACTTTGGGGACTCTCCCCGAAGAACTAGTGAACTCTGGTGATGGTACAGCAACTCCTTGCCTCCTCAATAAGGCAGATATAATGAGAGGGAATGGGATAGGACGATTCACCTTATACCCAAGGGCATAAAGGTGAATCTGCTCAGAAATCAGCTTTCCAATATCAATGGTATGGCCCTGAAGAATAGAGAAAAGAAGGCAGCAGCGATCAACTGGGATAGAAGAGAGGTGAGTAACAGGAGTGATGTTATGCAGCATGAAATAAGACCACGCCTGAGCTATAGGAGTCAGCTGGGTCTTGAGAAGGTTAGATGGAGTCCTTCTAACCTTACTCAGGTTGAAGAAGATTCCATCTTTGCTCAAGAAGTGAGTAACCTGATCTAGGAAGTATCCTAAATCACCATCCTCAATTACAACCTTGTTTCTGTTCTCCCTCTAGAAACAAGTATCGCTCTCGGGAGTAGGCTCCCAAGGGTTACCCAATAGGGTACTAATCGTGTCCCGGTCGTATGTGATGTGCCGACCCCTAACCCAGCTCGTCCTTTGCTGGCCAATATTTGGTGCATCCTGGCGAGTCCTGTAAGCATTCGTGTAAAACTCTATCACTAAGATGGGATCCCCTTCAGTAGGTTGGGAAAATAGAGGTCCCCATCTCCTCCTTTGGATCTCATCCTGCAGCTCAGGATAGCCTCCAGCATTTAAATCCAAGATTCTCTCCCATATGAGTCTTCGGCCCTTTATTTGATGAAATTGGGCCCATTTCGCATCAGTACGAAATCTGGTAGGGTCTCTCGTTCCTAGCACCTCTTCTCCCTGAAGATCTGATCTTCAGAAGTAGTGTCAGTGTCTGTGGTCCTTCTCTGTCTCTTAGGACCAGTAGAAGGGATGGATTTCTTAGGTGCCATCTGCAAAAAGAAAAATTTAAAAATCAAACACATTTAACTATTTAATAATCAAATATTAAAAAGTTTAACAATTATTTTTGTTTTTAAAATGACATAAAATATTTTCAAAAACTGTTTATACAAAAGAAATTTTAACAAAAATTCACACAAAATGTAACATGCATATTTTTATTTTTAACAAAATATAAATTTCACAAAACATGCAAAATCATACAACATACATATCTACAAATTTATTCAAATTTATATATTTTTCTTTTTATGCAAGAAAGTATAACAAACATGCAAACTAAGAAATTTTATTAATTCAAAAGAAAACAACAACAAATAGAGGCATACTAAACAGATTTATTAAAAACAAAAAATAAGTTATACACATAACAGAAGATAACACACAAAAATTAACAAAAATCAAGAATAGAGGCTGACGCTACGCGTGAGCTCTGTTCTTCCCACGCTACGCATGGGCTTACAGAATAGAAACTGCAAAACAGGGGTTGCGCAGCAGCAACCCCTTCAAAACCACATTCAATCCATTCAAATCCTATTTCTAACAGCAATCAAGCCCAATGGTTATCTAATCCTATCCCTAACCTCATGCAATTCTAAGAATCAAAATTCTAAAACAAATTAAAGAGAAAGGGATTCGAGATGCTTACTTGGATTCCTTAGAGAAAATAGGAATGAAGGTGATTGGAGGTTTTGAGAGAAAAAGAGGGTTTGGGAAATTAGGGTTTCTGAAAATGTAGAGGGAGGCAAGATAGGTTTTTAAAGATAATGGACTTGACCCTCCCTCTGGTTCAGTTTTACAAACTGAACGAGGTCCCTGACGCTACGCGTGGTGTTGACGCTATACATCAGGTTGAAAATTTAGAGTCCACGCTACGCGTCAGTGTGGCGCTACGCGTGGGCTTCTGTTTTGTTTTTCAAAATTTTAATTTTCAAAAACCTTTTCTTTTAATTTTTAAACCCCTTTTTCTTTTCAAAATTAAATTTCTAACTTTAAAATTTGAAAAACTATATTTTTCTATTTTTTATATATTTTTTTATTTTTATTTTTTTATTTTTTTAATCATAAAGAGAAAATAATGGGTTGCCTCCCACTAAACGCTAGGTTTAATGTCTCCAACCAGACATTACCTCTAATCAATCGGGTGGTTTTTCAATTTTGGTTGAGGAATCACCCGTCTTTTTCTTCCTTCTTCTCCGATGCTTGATTACCTGTCTTTCATCATACAAGCAATCGGTTAATTTTAAAAAATTTAATTGATTGGGAAAAGATATACCTAGTTCGGTTGAAAGGTAAACCTTTTCCTCCTTATTTATCCTGAGATGTTCATGAGAACTGAAGCTTACCTCCTCTCCATGAATTCTGATTGCAACCATACTTTGATCAATATCTACCATTATTTTTGCAGTCCTCATGAAAGCTCTTCCAAGAATTAGGGGGATCTTAGTATCCTCCTTGTCGCGACTGGGGTCCCGGCGCGCGACGCGGACTGGTTAAAGACAAATAAAAGAAAATTGAAACGGTATTGAAATGAGGCTCTTGAGAAACTTAAAAAAAAATAAAGGGTTCAAGGAGTCGCCACTAATATTTATTAAGGAAAATATTAGGAAAACCTTTAAACAGCACTGGTTTTTTTAAAAAAAAATGAGATTCTGTTTAGTCCGGGAGTCGAATTACAGGAGGGGAAGGTATTAGCACCCCACACTGTCCGAAAAAAAAACGGTTACCCAAATTGATCATGCATAATTTCAAAAATGATTATCAAGTATTTCATCCTTCATAAAACAATCATAAATAACATACATAATAAAAAACATATATAAATATGAATAAAACAAAGATAATAATAAAATACATCTCCTAAGTTTGTTGTTTTTAGTTCTAAGAAAATAAATACACAAATGATTAAAAGACCATAAAAATAAAAAGATAAAAAAAACAATAAGACGTCTTGTCTTACTTATTTTCTAGTAAAAAAAATTGATTTTTATTGAGAAATATAAAGTTCAAAACAAACAAATAAATAAAGATAAGAGGAAAAAAAATAGAATTAAACACATCAACATGAAGATAAAGAAATATAGTACACTTAATTAATTAAAATTGACAAGGAATATTATTTAATTATCTTTTAGAAAAAATAAGATTAATAAGATGTCTCATCTAAGTTAATCTCATCTTAAATTTAAGAAAAAAAATGAATGAATAAATAACACACTATTTATTAGTCTTGATTTTTTATTTTTTTTATTTTTTTATGAAAGTGATTTTTTTTCTTAATTATTAAAAGGTTACTATGAGAAAATAATAGGAAATCATGACCATAATAAAAATGGATAATTATGTATAGATATATATATACATATTTATAAACTATTAAAAATGGTCAAACGTAAATAAATAAATAGAAAGTGTAGAAAAATAAATAAATAAATAAGGGCAAAAAGATAAATAACTAAAAACAAAAGTACAGAGAAAAAATAATAATAATAAAATAAAAAAAATAAAGGTACAGAAAAATAAATAAAAGTTCAAAAAATAAAAATAAAAATAAAAATAAATAGACATAACCATAAATACATAAAAATAAAAGAGCAGAAAAATAAATACATAAAATAAAGGGGTAGAAAAATAAATAACAAAAAATAAAGGAGCAGAAAAGTAAATAACAAAAATAAAGAGGCAGAAAAGTAAATAATAAAAATAAAGGGACAGAAAAGTAAATACATGAAAATAAAGGGGCAGAAATGTAAATAACAAAAAATAAAGGGGTAGAAAAGTAAGTACATGAAAATAAAGGGGCAAAAATGTAAATAACATAAATAAAGGGGCAGAAAAGTAAATACATAAAAATAAAGGGTAGAAAAGTAAATAACAAAAATAAAGGGACAGGAAAGTAAATAAATAAAATAAAAGGGCATAAAAATAAATAAATAAAGATAAAAGTGTAAAAAATAAAAAAAATAAACTAATAATTGCAGAAATATAAAGTACGGATAAATAAAGTGCAGAAAAATAAATTAACAATAATAAAAGTGCAGAAAAATAAATAAAGAGAAATAAAAGTGTAAAAAAAATAAAGAAAGAAAGAAAAATAAAGGTACAAATAAATAAATAAAGATAGAGATGCATAAAAATAAATAAACAGATAAATAACTGTAGAAAAATAAAGTGCTTGAATATAAATAAAGAAAAATAAAAGTAGAGAAAAATAAATAACAATTAAATAAAGACGAATAAATAAATGTAAATAAACAACCTTGTATTAATAAAAAATACATTGGTACAAGATCAATTACAGAGAAACTAGAACGGAAGTCGGGAAATCAATTTTGTGTAGATTTCCTTTGCTTTTGACTTTGTTTGGACTCGATTTAAAGGTATTTGGACACCGGTTACAACACTTGGACAGTATTTTGGCTCACAAAAACTCACATACTAAGACAAACTAGAGTGGTGCACTCATTTTCCTAACTAGAATTACACAACATAATTCTTTCCCCTCTTTTCTTCTTCTTCCTCCCAAAATACCTCAATATCACCTTCTATTTATAGAAGAAAATTGGCATTGGATCCTCCATAAATGACATCACTTTTCTACTTTTTCAATTTGTCCAAATTTGATGTCAATTTCCCTAATTTTCTCCAATTATCCAACCAAACCGGGGCCCACCACTAAAACCACCGAAAACCTACGTGACTTTTTTTTTTGAACTCTTCTTTTTTTTGGACCCTTTTTTTTGGCCCATTTCATTTTTTTTATTTTTTTTGGCCCATTTCATTTTTTTATTTTTTTGGCCGATTTTTCTCTTTTTTTTCAGATTTTTTTTTTGTCTTTTTTTAGGGCCCATTTTTTTTTCTTTTTCTTTTTCTTTTTCTTTTCTTTATTTTTGGCCCTTTTTTATTTTATTATTTTTTTTATGATCGTTTTTTTATTTTTTTTGCCCTTTTATTTTTTTATTTTTTTTCTGATTTTTTTCTCTTTTCTTTTTTTTTGGGCCTTTTATTTAAAAATACAAATGGAAACATAAATTATTTATTACATATATGGAAATAAATAAAGTATCCAATAAATATAAATTACTACCTACACTATAAGGAGTAAAAAGGTAGTCACAAAATATCGTCTTTCCCTCCCTTATTCTTTCCTCTTGGCTTCGGCATCCATCAGCCATTGCTTGAGAGAAGTGAAGAGAATTGACGAAATGAGAGGTGTGGTAGGAAATGAAGAGGGATTGGGTATTTATAGAAATGGGGAAGGGTTACTATTCTAACGGTCACTACGCAATTTTTAATATTATTTTTTTAATATGATCCGGGGTGGCAATCTGGACTGGACGAGGTTCTGAGCACTGTACCGCGTCACCAATGAGAACTGGTAAGTCATAACCGGGGTCTGAAATCATTGGTCAACTATGGACATTTCTCTTCACCTCGGTTAAATATTAAGCATTGGGGAATCTCCTACAGGTTTACCTCCGGTGTCTCTTGAAGTTCAAGTACGGATTAACACATCAATTTTAACTTGAAGAACCTTGGATTCCCACCGAACTGAGGTGTAAAATACCGTACTCCACTGAGGCTGTACGAGCTTAGAACTAATGAGGTAACACCGGTCATGAGACCGTGCTAGGACCCCGGTTAATGCAGTCAACATTGACTCCGGATTTTAGGACAAATAAACTCTTTTTTTTTCTTTTTTTTCTACTTTTTTTATACATATCTTAATATATATTTTGCCGGATAAAAATAGGTGTTCACACTCCTTCATATCCAGTACCACAAAATCAACTCTGAAGTGGTACTTATCAACCTTTACCGATACATCTTCCACAATCCCAACAGGTTGCTTGACAGAGCGATCAGCCAGTTGTAAAGCCCTTTTGGTTTCTTGTAATTCCAGATCACCAATATGCTTCATCAAATCTAAGGGCATAAGCTTGATGTTAGCCCCTAAATCTAACAAAGCATTCCTGATATTGATATTTCTAATGGTTACAGGAATGGTGAAACTTCCCGGATCTTCTAATTTTTCTGGTGTTAAGATGGCAATACGACTTGCTTCTTGCTCTTCATTCACAGGCTCTTGTATATTTTTTCTTTTTCATTTTTTTATTTTTTTCTTTTTCACTTTCTTTTTCTTTTTCTTCTTCTTTTTTCTCATTCTCTTTCTTTTCACAATCAATTTTTACAAATTTGCAACATTTAGAAGAAACAACATTACATTGATCCCTTGGGTTCTGAGCATTTGCAGTAAAACCAGAACTTTTCAATTCAGCTATTTCCTTTGCTAGCTGACCCATTTGCAAATCTGATGCCTTTCGGGCAGCTTCATTTGTTTCCATAAATTGCAATAACTGTTGGATAGATTCCTCAATCCTTGTCAATCTTGTATTGTCAATTTGTGATTGTTGTTGCTTAAATTGATTGTTAGGAGGTCGGTTAGAAGGTCCAGCATCTTGTCTCTAGCTAGAATTCTGATTCTGCCATCCCTGTGGAAAATTGTTAGGAAAAAAATTACCATAATTGAAAGGAAAGTTACCCAATGGTATTCTTTGATGGTTCAGAAAATTGGCTTGCTCTTGCTCATTTCTATCAGGGGCACAATAACCACATGGTTGTTCTCCCATGCAATGCATACATTGTTTCAATTGAGCGGGGGGTGGTGATGTCACTTGAGCAATTTGAAGTTTCTCTAATAGTTTGCTCATAGCTTCAATTTGTTGAGTCAACAATTTTTGCTGAGCCAATACTACATCATTCACTCCCAATTCAAACATACCTGGCTTCCTTGGTGCATTACCTCTTTCATGTTTTGCTTGTCGGTCACTAATGGACATTGATTCCAATATTTCTATTGCTTCTTCCACAGTTTTGTTCATTAAAGAACCACCTGCACAAGCATCTAACATCATTTTAAATTGAGGTAATAAACCATGGTAAACGATCCTTGCCTTTTCGGCATCATTTAAGTTGTGATTTGGACACTTTCTCAAGAGTGCCTTGAATCGTTCCCATGTTCTCCTAATGATTCATCATTATTTTGTGAAAAAGAATGTATGGCTGTCATGGCTTCAAAATATTTTGAAGGAGAATAAAACCTTTCTAAAAATTTTCTTTCAACATCGGACCAGTTTACAAAACTACCCGGTGGGCAAGATTTAAACCATTCTTTAGCTTTACCGATCAATGAAAAAGGGAACAATCTCATATAAACAGATTCTTCTTGATTGGGTTCAAAACCAATTGTGCTGCATAACTCATAAAAAACAGTTAAATGTTCATACGGTTCTTCATGATTTAAACCACCAAATTGATTATTTTGAATAATATTTAAAGTAGCAGGTTTAATCTCCACTGGCACAACAGGTCCTTGAAACATTCCCGATACTCGGGGTGGACCATTAATAGCAGCAAACTGTCCCAATGTTCTCCTTTCAGCAGCCATATTTGAATTTTCAAAATTTTTAGAAGTAGAAGAAGAATTAGTTTGTGTTTTAGATTTCAAAGACTTGATTTTCTTTACAAACTTTACTATCTCAGGATCAAAGTAAATTTTTCCTGTGGTAGATCGGGTTTGCATACACAAGCTAAACAAAGAAAGTTAGAGCAACAATGATAAAAAAAATAACAAAATAAATAACAAAATAAATAACAAAATTAAAAAATTAACTAAGGTAAAAAAATATTTACCACGGTAATTAAAAATTTACTTTTTTACTAAATCAATTCAATCCCCGGCGACAGCGCCAGAAAACTTGTTAGACCCAAATATAATGTTGCAGAAAACTTGTTAACTTCGTGTTACTGTTGGGTCTTTTAATTGGCAAGCGCACCAATCGTTTGTAGTTTTCAAAATTTAGATATCGTTCCACTGGGATTGAAAGTCCAATAGTTACAGTAATTTTCTAGTTACTATGGTAAATTTATCGAAACCTATTCACAAAAGAATAATTTATATACAATTTATACAATATTCACAAGATTGCATAGCTGAGTTGTTCATGTGATAAAAAGAAAATAACAATCTATCTAAAAAGTTGAGTTGCAATTTAAAATAGCTAAGATACTTGAGGATAAAACACAGATAAACAAATTATGTTGGAATTTGGATTCCTAATCTAGAATAGCAATGGAGGAACTCAAGACATGCATATTTAATCATCAAGGTCATGTCATTGCAGCTTAAAATCATTATAACTGATCCCTCGTGATATAAATTCTAAGTATTCACCGTAAAGTCCGATCCCTCGTGAGCTTTCTCAGTAAAAACTTGCATTAAGTCATAGCCTTATGGCAACAATAAGTACCAATTCTATCCCTAGTAATTGGCATATTAAGGGTATTCCAACTTTTACTTTTGTTAAATCAAGTTTTAATAAGGCATGAATAATCATTCTCTCGTTTGACATTCACACTAATAAAACAAGTTTCAATACGCATGAAAATCATTCTCCCGTTTGACGTTTATACTAATAAAAGATTGAAATACTAACATGCACTTGAATCATAAACATGTAGAGATCAAATTCACAACATCATAATTAATAGACTAGTTCACCAATTCCAACATAAACAAATTAGTTACACATGGTAAAAGTAAAAACAACACTTACAGTGATGGACATTACAAAGGCGATGGAAACTTCACGGTACAACGATCACAATACTACACAACACTCTCAAGTATCTAGAAAACTATTCTAGAACTACAAACTCACAAAAGAACCACTCAAACACGAGTGTATAAGAGAAGAAGAGAACTCATAATGTGAGATGGGATGCCTTGAATGTGTGGAGAATGGCCCTATTTATAGGGCTGAGGAAGGGTCCTGACGCTACGCGTCAGGTCCCTGACTCAGCCTCTATTAAACAGCTCGAAGTGGCCATGATGGAATTTTTTAATGAATCATGCCCTGCCACTTGGCCCTGTTTCTTCTTTCAGTTTGTCCATTTATGCAAAGTGGAGTGGCCAATAATGGGTCACTAGCTGAGTGCTTGGCCAAGCTGGCTGTGGAGTCCACGCAGCTCTGACGCTACGTGTAGATGTGACGCGTAGCGTCAGCATCAGAAATCCCCACGCTACGCATGGGCTTAATGCTACGCGTCAGATCTCCAGATCTTTATTTTTCTTTGAATTTTTTACTTTTTCACTACAAAACTAGAGAAAATTGATCAAGGGCAGATTATTTCCAACAACATCCATTTATTGAATTTAAAACCTAATTTTCTAACAATTTAAGCTAATTTTTATTATTTTTATGAAATTTTTATTAAAGATTTTATTGTAAATTTGAGGACTAACAGAATACGAAGTACTGGTCCTGATATGGACTTACATGCCATAGGCATTGTGGCAACATGCACTTATGCGCCGACTTCATGTGTTTGTGGTAACCACTACGGGATTGGGATGCCTTCCTGTATGTCGGATGCAGCAACATGTAGGTTGGGCAGGTGTAGGGTTGTAACTGCTTATGGTGAATGTACTGAGCCTATCTGGTCGTACCGAGTATGAACCTGTGAGCTCTGAAGGGTAGGTTGTGATAGATGATGTATGACTCATATAAATATAGGAAATTTTATGATCATATCTTGATGGACTTTGGGAAGTCCGATGTTATTTTATGGTGTCGTTGAACCTTGCCGATGTGCGGCCTGAGGTAGGGCCTTGCGATATATATATATATCGATGCTAAATTTCGAGGACGAAATTCTTTTTAGGTGGGGTGGATTGTAACATCCCGAATTTTTTAAAAATGATTAAATATGATAAATAAATATTAAATAATTATGGATGAGTTAATGAATGACCCAAAAATAATGGAACACTTAAATTGAGATTTATTATGGATATTTATAATTTATTGAGATTTTAGGAGCTAAAATTTTACCAGGTTAAAATATGGGTGTCAGACCAAGTATCTCTGAATGAGATGCCGTTGGTCAGGGCTGTTAAGAATATTATTTGGAATCTGAATATATCTTCGGAATAATTTTTGGATAAGGTATTGAGCCCGAACTAAGATCCTGTATGTTATAAAACGATAGAGTTTAATGAAGGGAAATGAAATTAAACACAAAACCCATATTCTTTCCTTATATCTCACGTTGCGTTCTTCCTTTGAAAACAAACCGTTCTCTTCTTCTTCTTCCTCATTAATCTTCTTCAAAGAAAAATAGGGTGCATTCCTCTCCTCCCATTTTTATTTGCATCAAGCTTGGAGGAGATGATAATGGTGCCTTGGAGCTCTCCTACTCCCACTTTATTTTTGTGCTCTCTCTCCCTCTTTTGGTAACCACTTTCTTTCCTTGGGTGGAGGTATGACCCTCACCATTTAAGATGAGTTTATGCCTTTGGTTATGATTTTATTTGTTGGGAGAGTGTAGGTATGCATGGGTTATGGATTAGGAACTAATTTTAGATAAAACCCAAAGGTGGGGTGTGATAAACATGTGTTTTTGTGTTGATGTTGAGGGGTACATAAAAATATGATGTTTAGTGGTGGAAAATGATGATTATTAATGTGAATATTAGATTTTAATGAAACCCTAACTCTAGGAATTAGGGGAAATAAATAAAGATGTTGTGAGAAATAATTTTAAGTGTAAACCTGTGATATTTTACATAAGGATATTGTTTATAATGATGGTAGATGGTTATTAATAATGGTTATTGGGTGATTTTAGAGGAAAACCCTAAGCATGGAAATTGGGGCTTTTTACTTAATTGATAACTAAAGATGATTTATGCCCTTGGAATGAGTTTTGAATGAGTAATATTGATGGTTGATGTTGAGGGATTGTGAAATCAAGGAAATAGAGTAATGGTTCTAAGATTGGTAAGTGTGTTAAGGGTTATGATATTGTTGTGAGGGGCTTGAATAATGATGAATGATAGTGAAAATGGTAGATGACCATTAATGGTAGAATCAATGAGATATACATATTGGTTGATAAATTGATAGCCCATGATTTATGCCATATGAATTAGTTGATTGATAATGGTTTGAAAAAAGCTAAGAGGCCCATAATGGATTTGAATGAAATAATGGCAAATGGGTGGTTTAAGTAATGATAAATGCATTAAGAATGATGAAAGAGATGTTGTTGTTAGGTATAATTGGCCCTTTAAGATTTAGAGAATCATGGTTTTGGGAAAGGAATTCCCGAAGCCTAACAAAAGTATGTGAATAGGTGTTTTAACAAGTCTGAGACTTGGTATTGAACATTAAAAAATATTGTCAATTACTTAGAATAGTGATAAATACCTTATGATGGCTTGATGATTGTATGTATGCATATGTATGTATGTTGGTGTAGATTGTGTTTCGGGTAATACGACGGAACGATCGGAGTATTCGGAATGCGGCTCATCCCTCAAGGTAGGAGAGGAGTTTACATTCAAATTGCATGAGTAGAATGATAGCGATTATTGTATGTGATTAATGCTCATGCTTTCCTTGCCATGTAGAAATTGAAATAATATGAATAGTTATTTGATGATATTTAATAAATGGTGTATGAGAATATGTGTTGGTTGTTATGAAAGTATATATGTTATGATGATAGGTTTAATGTTGGTATGATTAATGAATTGGAATGAAAATTATTGAGTAAGAATGTTTGAGACAAGTTTTTAATGCTTAATAAGAGGTGTAGGATGTGTTGAATTGGACCAATTTTACTTAGTATGAGTTTTGATATGTGGAGTTGTGAAATTTTGTGTTTTCTGCGCATGTACTGGTGATCTCGCTCAAGCGAGATGGATTCTCGCTCAAGTGAGAATCCCCTGTACCAGTATTATGGCCTCTGGCTCGTTTTCGCCCAGGCGAGTGGAAATCTCGCTCAAGCGAGACTTGCTTGGATCAGAGGTGTGGCTACTGGCCATATTTCGCTTAGGCGGGCAGGGCCTCGCCCGAGCGAGTGTTGGATAATTGGATGCTGGACCATTTTTGCTCAAGTGAATAGTTAATGTATTGGTGGCTCGCTCAAGCGAGCAAGAATGGGAATGGTTCTAGATGAACCACGCTTAAGCAAGAGGTAAGACAAATCTGACCTCGCTCAAGCGAGCGAGTCTAAACTTGGTTACTAGAACAATTTTGCCCGAACGAGTAGTGAGGCATGCTGGGTCTCGCTCGAGCGAGCAAGGATGGGAATGGCCACTGGGGTAATCTCGCTCAAGCGAGAATGGCTCGCTCAAGCAAGATTGGCACCTGATGCTTCCCCTCTTCTTCGCTCAAGTGCACATGCGTGATAGGAGTTTCTTTGGGAATCTCGCTCAAGCGAGTAGATGTCTCGCTTGAGCGAGTAAGCATGGAAACAGACACTGGCGTGATTACGCCCGAGCGAGCTGAGGCGCTCAAGCGAAAAGGAATTGTCTTGCTCAAGCGAGTAGGGGTCTCGCTTGGGTGAGTAACCCTGATGGAATTTTTATTTTCTTTTCTTCGGTTTGCTAGTGATGGGCCCCATTCCAATTATGGAAAATTAATGAAATTTATATATTTGGGGGCATATAATGGTTATGTAATATTGAGAAAATGCAGTGATGGGATTTTATTTCATTTTTTATTTTAATGGTATTGAACCCCATTCTTTTAGGGATAATTAAGGAGATGTATATGGGGTATATAGTGATGATGTAACATGGTGGTGTTGATATGGATTAAAACATTAGGATAATTCGTCCATGCTCATAATATGTAATGAAAAACATAAACGTTACCACCTAGATTAGAATATGAAAGAATGATAATGAGACTTTGATGATAGGGATATGAGGTATACCCTTGGATGATTCTGAAACCAATGAGAGGATAATTGAATGCCATAGTATGCGCTATAAATTGATAAATTAAAGAAAATACAATATTGAATTATGATAGGTGATGATGTTGATCATTCCCTTGTATAAGAGGATGAATGTTAATAATGATGAATTGTGAAATGCCATTGTATTTTATACAAGTGTGATCTTGTATGAGGGGTTTAAAATGGTGTTGATGAATTGTTGTGTTGCCACGCTAGTTACAAAACTGTGGTGATGAATAATATTACAAAAATCCTTAAATTGATTATGTAGGGATAATGATGAAAGTTTAATGTATGATAATTATGTTGTGATGCCATTGTGGCTGATTGCAAGTATAAACTTGCCTGTATGATATGAAATATATATGGGATATGTTGAGATGTATGCCAAGTGTAACACCCTAATTTATTAAATAATTAAGAACCAATACGGGGAAAATTTTTCCAAAAATAAGTAACCAAATAGACTATAAGGCAACCGGATAACAAAAGGGGCGGAGTGCAAGGAAGGACAAGCACCCAGCCAGTATTCAGCGGAGCACAGCGGCTTAAAACAGAAAATCAGCACTCCCTTCACTCCATTCCCAGAGGCAATCAAGAAGTACCGGGCAGGAATAGTAAGAGAAGGAAGGCAAGGGAAGAGAGAGATCATCCACACGTATATGGCAAATAACAGAAGGCTAAGACTGGAACCGGTTCATTTGGTTTAATGAAACACACCAGCGCCAGGGCGGATTACATAATATCGTTGGCTCACTCAGGCGGGGTCTGATACCGCCTGGGCGGGGTATGGTAATGTAGCGGAGGATGGAGGGGAATTCACAAAGGAAGCCTTCCACGAGTAACACTAGTCAATCCGTAGGAGGAAATAGATAAGGGGAAGGAGAAGGGAGATGTACATGTACGATAGCAGATTGTGGAGGAAGAGAGGTCCGAACTCACTCCGCCCAACTCAACTAGGTATGACAACGCCTGGTCGGACTCAATCACAACGTCCACTCACTCAGGCGATGTCCAACACTGCCCAGCGAGATATAATAATGCGACAACGGAAGAGGGAGGTACATAGGCGGAGTCTCACGTTGATATCTGCTCGCTTCAGCATGGTTCCACGCGCTTGGGCGAATCGTCCTAGTCACTTGGGCGAGGTATGACACCGCCTAAGCGAGGTCAACACAACGCCCCTCCAACACAGACACAAGGTAATTTCTCAATCGGATATGGACAAGGTTCACTCGGCGAGTCCTCACGCTCGCACTTCACTCGGAAAATCGGGAAGTCAAGTCCCACTCGGACTTATTCAAACCCAACCACTCGGGACACCAATCCTCACTCACTCGGACTTTACACCTTTCACTCGGATTATCAATACCTTTCACTTAGGATCCAATCCACCCTAACCCACTAATTGAACTCCTCTCTCAGCAGGGAATCACTCGAGGTTTTCACTCGGGAGGCACAACTCTGCCTCACTCGGGATTTATTTATGATTTCGCTCGGAAAATACGAACTCTTCCTCACTCAGTTTTTGCTTACATTTTCACTCGGTAAGGGCCGCCCTCGTTTTCACCCGGGAATCCTCTCATCAGGTCTTACACAGTACAGGTTCATCCAAGGTATTTCACTCAGAATTCATCGAAGTATCATCGTTCAAACAAGAAGGCATAGCCATTCGCAGTCCCACTCGGAGTTAACTCCCCAACTACGTCCACTCGGAAATCATTAATTGAGCAGTATTGTAACCATCAGCATCCCTCGGTCTACCCAAACACGACCGCTTGTATACAACATATTGAACGTACATAATCATACACTCGGAATACCCATTACCTTAACGTCATCCATTCCTCAGCACCTGTTATCAACATGATACATATATATGTATAAAAACATGCACTCGGGTCACAATAACTCAATTACCTATACGCATATATATATATATATATATATATATATATTCATGTTCATTACACCACACTGTTATTACGAGCCGGCCAAGGCTACAACTGACGAAACATGACACGTACAAAATAAATACTCGCGGTCGGAGTACCCCTCACTCGGACCTGGGACCTTATCATCACTTCAGAGTCCAACCTGCATACATACTGAAAAATGGTGCAGGGGTGAGCTTTTACATATAAAGTGATAGCTATTGAC
The DNA here is from genome assembly GCA_037962975.1 of Clitoria ternatea. Classification (NCBI taxonomy): domain Eukaryota; kingdom Viridiplantae; phylum Streptophyta; class Magnoliopsida; order Fabales; family Fabaceae; genus Clitoria; species Clitoria ternatea. The sequence goes on from CM075671.1 coordinate 58,002,965, forward strand.
TCGGACTTTACCTCAATTCTCAATTATATGATTTACCAGGTTCAATTCATAACAATATACATATATATATATACTGCCAAGTAATACAAGAGCCAGACCACATCATTCAATCGGAATTCGCACAATAACATGTATTCTCAAACACAGCATCACACTGCACTCGGCCACAGTAACATTACCTGTATGTTCATTCAGTCGGGATTCACCCAATTCATTTAATCCATGCAATTCACAATAATCTTACTAACAATGCTCATAGACTCATGTAAACAATGCTCATAGACTCATGCAAACAATGCTCATAGACTCATGCAAACAATGCTCATAGACTCATGCATGCGGATCCGACTTAAGACAAGGAGTTCAGTACAGATTCCTTCCCGGTCCCTCATCCACTAGCCCTTTCCATGTGGCACCGGTCACCCCGTGACGTCTCGAGACCCAGCTCTAGCTCCATCGGCTACCACGGGTCCTCATGGAACTAACCAGAATCTGACTGAAGCTCATCGTATACGACTCCAGATGCCCTTCCGACCTCGTCCACTAGCCCTTTCCGTGTGGCACCGGTCACCCCGTGACGTCTCGAGACCCAACTCTAGCTCCATCGGCTACCACGGGTCCTCATGGAACTGGTCAGACATCTGGAAATCACCTCACGTATGCAATCTCATGCAAATTCACAACAATGCCCAAGCTTACCAGACACGTTTCACACAGCCATCAATGGGTTACAATCGATCCCTCACACGACATTCAGATTCATTCGGAATCCCACATTCCATTACAACAACACCTGCTTCTAACATAATGACTCACAACAGCAAGCATAGGCAACCACGTTACAGTACATCCATTTAACATTTTTAACAGAGTCAGCATACCTTTCCACACGACATTCAAACTGGAAATCACGCATCAAATTCATATCTCATGCATTAGGGAATAATGGGAACACACACATTCACTCAACAACTCAGATTTTAACAACATGCATCACAGAAGTATTAGCAGGAACTCGTAAACCAAGTCACACAACCCTCACCACTTGCATGCACCATCAGTAAATCACCATGCATTGATCTAAACATTTCGCAACATATTACATTAAAACAAGCATTCGGGACCCGGTCATAAGCCATACACTTGACATGCAAAGCGCCCCCCTACCTGCTGTCAGAGTTCAGAGGCTTCTCGAGTTGCAAGGCTTGACCGATCGCCCTTTCGTTACTTCTCCTCCAACAGCCCTCGAGCTCAGCGTTGATCTTGGGCCAGAGTTGCTTCTTTCCTCCACGGGCTCGTCTCCCCCGCAGCTCCAAGGCGCTTCCAGCACAGCCTTCTCACTGGAATACTAACAGTTCCAGGCAGAAGAAGAAGGAGAGCCGACGAAGGAATGAAGGAACAAGGAAGGAGAAGGGAAGAAGAGTGGAGCAGAGAAGAAGAGAAAACAGAAGGAGATGTGTGTCCCCCATGACCCAGGGCACATATACCTATATGTATGCGCGTGCACAAGGAAGAGGGAGTGGGGTGGGAGAGCGTGAGTCCCGCAGCTCCACTTCAGCCATGCGCGCTCAACCCCATCACTCGGCCATCACTTCTTCTATATTTAATTAGTTTATTGTTTCTGAAGTTAAGGTAGTTGAGTTACGAGGATTTCCACTTTACAGTAACCGTTTTAATGGTTTAAACTTGCTTGTTGTTAATCATAATTCAATGGTTATTTCCCTACTGTGAAATCAATTCTTAATTGTAGGTCTTCCATTCGGTTTTAAACTTCAAAATTGGGATGTTACACCAAGTATGTGAATATAATGCCTTGAGGGGCTTTGTACATAATTGTATATTATTGATTGAAAATGTCAAATTAAAATATATCCTTAAGTGAGAGGGTGAGATATCCTTGCGAGATTGATTGGCATATGTATTATTGCATTTTGCATTCATGGCATGGCATAACATTGAAATGTGGTTGCGATCACAATGATGAAAGATCCTGCGGGATTCTATGAAGGGAGTACCCCTTACGAGGTGGTAAACCAACTTGATGGTGATATGATATTGAGCCGGTGGTTGCGATCACTTGGTTGTTGAAATGAAAAAGGGCTTGCGAGTTCCTATGATGCCCGTGGTTGCGATCATGAGGCGGAAGTATCCCTTGCGAGGCGGGAAACCAATATGAATTATTGAACATGGTTGCGATCATGAGGAAGCACCTTGCGAGGCTGCTAGAGGGAGTACCCCTTGCGAGGCGGGAAACCCATGTGAATGAATGATGTGGTGGTTGCGATCACCTGTTGAAATGAAATCAGATCCATGCATATGCATTATCAAACAGTTGACATATGCATTAGCCATAGGTACATGGCATTTGAGATGGGATGACCACGAGAGATAAGAAACCCCTTGCGAGGAGGAATTGAGTAAAAGATTTAATGAATTGATGATGATAACTTGTGAATGCCCTTGTTGATAAATGGCAATGTGATTGTATATGTGCTTAGGCTTGCTTATGTTATGAACTGCATTTCATGAGGCTTGTATGCCTATTATATCAATGTGATAATGGTTGAATAATGAATTGATGATATTATAGCAAAGCACACATGATGAATGAATGCATGTACACTTAATCACAATATATGTATATTTGTCATTTTGAATGTATAACTCACTCTCCCATGTGGTCTCCTTTTTAGCATTGTGATGCAAGTTGCCATGGGATGAGTTCAGATTTCAAATTGAAGTTTCGGGAAGGTAAATAGTGGTAGTGGAAATGCCTTGGCCGGCATCATTTATGAATTTTAATGTAAAGAATGAGTTGTATATGATGATATTGATGATTTAGTGATATTGGTCATGTATAAGATGATCGTGAATGCATGAATGGTGAACCTATGTATTACTACATAAGTGATGATTTGATGAGTACTTGAGGAATTGAACTTGAACAATATACATTGATGATGGTGGTGTTTGGATTAATGCCAATAGGTAAATAAATGGGTCAATTATGAGATATGGATAGTGGTGATAGTTGGGGCATGACCCTAGATGTATAAGCATATTTATAATTATATCTTAGGCAATGCATGTGTCTATTGTTAGTGCATGAATAGGTTATGATCTAATAGGTTTATGTTAAGTGTTTGCATGCTTTACCGAGCCTTTTCTCATATCGTCATATATGGGACTAGGCATACCCGGTATACATATTCTTCTTCCGCTGTAAACTCTACTATTTTATATACCGTTATGGGCGAATTAGTTATCGATCCAGTTATATGTTGATAAATCTCACTCTTCAGTTTTTTTGTGGTTCGGGTCTTGATGTAGTCAAGATGGTGTTTAGAAACTATTTCGAACGCAAAAAAAATTACCCACATTTTTATTAATTATTGTAACATCCTAAAAATAGGATTTATTATTAAAATGAGGTTTAAAGAAGGATTTAAAGGCAAATGGGAAATTAATTTGAACAATTGCCAAAATGACGGATACATCCCTAACATTTACCGTAATGACAGACACATCCCTAGATGTTTTAAAAGTTGAATTTCCTCTCTTTTCTTCTCAAACTTTTGTGAGAATAGAGAGAAACTAGAAACTATCTCTTCTTCATCTTCTTCTTCTTATTATTCAAAATCACCATCTCTAATCCCTTTTCTTTCAAATTTTAGTGAAAAACCTAAAATTGAAGTGGAAATCCATCATCTTCTCCACTTTTCTCTTCGAGGAGATTGGATCAAAGGGAAATCTTGAACTCTCCAATTCAACGTAGTTTCAGAAGGTTTCGAAACTAGAGGTTTGATTCGGAGCTTACGAACGGCAAGCGGATAATACTTGATAGCTCGAGGAGCTTCTGGAATCCTTTATTCCAGGTAGGGGGAGTGTTTACATTTTAAATGCATAGTTTAAACGAATTCGGGATAGTATTGTTATATTAGTGAGAAGTCCTGAATATATATAATATGTGTGACATTTGTGTGATGATGTTTTCTGTTCATAAACTATTGATATTGAGATATTGAATTGGTATGGAATATGAATTGTATGTGATGTAATGAATTGGTTGTGATTCCTATGCATGAGATGCAATAGGATATGTGATAATGATATGTGTATATGCATGAGATGCTATACGTATATATGAATGATATTCATGAAATTTTCATGATATATGAATGCATGAGATGCAATTGATAAAGCATGGGATGCTTATGTGATGAACAAACATGAAATATTATGTGGTTTCGAGGATTCCATAAAAAGACCTTGGGTGGGACTCAAGGCAAACCTCTTGAGCGGGGCTCGGGGTTTAGCCCGTGACACTACCGTTGTCGCTGGGAGTGATTATGTCACGTGAGAGGGCAAACAGTTTGGTACCAGTAAAACGGCCAGATCAGCTAAGAGCTGAGTTATAGCTGAGAGCCAGTGTTGCAACACAAAATTAAAACTTAATAATGGATGCATTTAATTGGGCATGTGAATGCATTGATATGATATGATCATTTGATGATATGAGAATGAATGATATATGATGAGATTATGTTATATGATTATAATTTATATGTGTTAGTGAATTGGACACTTGATCCGATTCAATAACTGTCATTTAACATTTAGTATGCTCACCCCTATTTGTGGATATATTTTCAGTGGACTTAGGATGTAGTGGAGAATGATGAGAAATCACTCAGCTGAGTGTGGAGCATTATGTATATGTGTGTAATGTACATGATGCACATAGTTATTTCGTAGTTGCCTTGGCCAGCTCCTGAACACACTTGTTTGATGATTATATGTATATGTGAATACATGAATGTTTAATGGATTAGGTAATTGATAGATTCACTTGGAACTTAGAATCCATTTTGAGTATATGCATGTTGTTTTGATGGATGATAATGATGCTTGATGATGATGGATAGTGGAGACCATGGATGGTCCCACCATATGTATATGACTTGCTATATCTGGGAATTGCGAACATAAATATGAGATGCTATATTGATGCATACAATGTCCAGGAATTGTTGTGGTATGAGAAATAACAATTGGTTATGTATTAGAGTCATGATTATGTGTTATGCATATGGTTTTCATGTATAATTGAGCAACTGAGGTGGTCAAATATCAAATTATGAGGAATGAATGTCCTAGAACAATTTGAATAGTATCTAAGCATGATTTGTGACTTGTAGAAACTGAAATGGGTCAATTCCATTGAGAAATGACTCATTGGTTGCCAAAAATGTCTCAAAACGAGTCAAACGTGTTTTTACGCATAACTTCCTCGTGTTTAGGAATTTTTGAGTGAGGCCGGTGGCTACATATCACAAATTATGTAATCTATCTTGTGTTAAAATTTCATGATCATTGGATTTAAAATGAAAGAGATAGGGTGTCTAGAAGTTGGCAAAAACTTAAGGGTCAAAAAGCTGTAGAATAGTGCTTGCAGTAGTGGAATCCACGGCCAGGGGGAATTCCCACGGCCAGTGGATTGTTCTGCCTCAAAATGTGGAAAAAATGACCATTTTGGGTGGTCCAAACAATGGGATCCACAGCCAGTGGAATTTCCCACGGCCAGTGGATTTCCCCACTGTCAGAAATTTCCAACTGCTGCTTTTCCCTTGTTGTTTTTGGCCCGTTTGGGAATCTTAATGACATTTTTAGCCTCCGACTTCTTCATGAAAGTTGTAGATAATTATGTCACGGAGGTGAAAAAATTGGTCTTACCTTAATTGTATTTTTATAACTCTATTGAGGCATAAAATACCAGACCCACTACGCGGTAAAATTCAAGTTTAAGAGGGTTTTGAACCCAACTTTTTATGGTTGTCAAATTGGGACTAACAGGCGATATTGGTGGCATATTCCCCTATTTTTAAGACTAAAAATGAACCATTTCCATGTCTCAATATTGAAAATTGCCATGAGCTTATTATTACCATAATTTAATAATTAAATTAAGTACTTTTAAATCCTTACTCTAAATTCGGATTTACTCACGAAAAATTTTCTTGAAATTTTTGAGTCTGTTTGTATTAATTAAGGTTAGGATGTTTTAATTATTATCTTGATTACATTGGATTCCAAGTCTGGAAAACCAGGGGTGTTACAAAGACTCCATACAAATGGCTGATTCTTACGGGTTAGCTTCGTCAAAGGCAAGGCCAATCGAGAAAATCCTTCAATAAATCTCTGGTAATAACCGGCAAGACCAAGAAAACTTCTCACTTTGGTCACAGACGTCGGTCTTTCCCAAGCCAGCACGGCTTCAATCTTAGATTGATCAACAGCAACACCATCTTTGGAGATAACATGTCCAAGAAATTGGACCTTGGACAACCAAAATTCACACTTTAAGAGCTTCGCATACAACTCTTTCTCCAGAAGAATATTCAAAACAAGGCGAAGATGCTCTTCATGTTCCTCGTGGCTCTTGGAATAGACAAGAATGTCATCGATAAACACCACCACGAACTGGTCAAGATACTCATAAAAGATGCGATTCATGTAATCCATGAATATCACAGGAGCATTTGTCACTCTGAATGGCATCACTACATACTCATAGTGCCCATATCGAGTTCTGAAGGCAGTTTTAGGAATATCCCCAGTCTTCACCCGAATTTGGTGATATCTGGAACGCAAGTCGATTTTTGAGAATACAACGACATCCTTCAATTGATCCAAAAGATTGTTAATACAAGGTAGAGGATATCGATTCTTGATGGTCAACTTGTTAAGTTGTCGATAGTCCATACATAACCTCATACTTCCATCCTTCTTTTTCACTAATAAAACAGGCGCACCCCAAGGAGACACACTTGGGCGAATAAGCTCTCGTTCCAATAACTCTTCAACTTGTCTCTTTAACTCATTTAATTCCATAGGAGACATCCGATATGGCACTCGGGAAACAGGTTTCGCTCCCGGAACGAGATCAATAGAAAACTCCACCTGGTAAACCAGGTACCTCATTAGGAAATACATCCGAAAATTCAGACACAACGGGAATATTTAAGGGATCAGGACCATTTGTCTCATCAGCAAGAGATAATAGTATGCAAAGTTGAGTTATACCTTGCACATTGAATTTCCCCATATCAGTAGAAGGGAAAATGACAGTCCGTTGTTGACAATCAACCAAGACTTTATTGGCGAAGAGCCAGTCGATACCAAGAATGATCTCCAAGCCTTTCATAGGTAGGCAAATGAAAGAAGTAATAAACCTCCTCCCCTCTAGGAGCATATCGACGTTATCACATCGGTTAACCGATCTGAGACAAGCACCGGTTGGGATATTAACCATAAGGGTATTTTTCGTTAAGCACACCAGCAATCTCAACAGCCGTACACAATCCTCAGATATAAAAGAATGGGTCGCACCCGAATCATAAATAACATGCACAGAATTTCTGAGTATCTCACACTTACTTTCAACTAGGTTATCGGCCAAAGCTGCCTCTTCACCGGCCATAGCAAACACTCTACCAGCAGTTTGTTGATTAGCACCATGATTGTGACCATTCTGGCCACCATTGCCATTACCTCGACCGTTCCCATTTCCACAATCGTTGCCACCATTGTCGTTGCCATTATGACCACCATTGCGGCCGCCATTACCAGTTCCACGACCACGGCCTCTAAAAGCGCCATAGCTACCCCGGTTTCCATCATTACGCGCCACCACATCCGTGGCATTTAAAGGACAATCAGGATGAATGTGTCCCGGTCGGTTGCATCTATAGCACACCATCGTCTCTTCATTACCACAATCATGGGCCAAATAGTTTCTGCCACACCGGTAACAACGAAGTCCTTGGCCATTACCTCGGCCACCATTTGTACCATGCCTTCCACCACCTCGTCGGCCTCTAAAAGAAGAGGACCCACGTACAAATTGTCTATTACTCTTAAAGTTTCCCTTCTTCTTGAAATTAGGGGATTAACCCTTCAATCTTTGATCATGCCCAACATAATTCTTGGGCACCACATCGTTCTCTTCAAAGATCCTACATTTGTTCACAAGAGTAGGAAAGCTCCTAATCTCTTGGTGACATATCGCCTTCTTAATCTCTTGGCATAATCCATTCTCAAACTTAACACATTTTGAAGCTTCAGTATCTTCTTGTTGGAAAGGAGGGTAAAACACACACAGCTCTTCGAATTTTGAGGCATATTCCTCCACCGACATGCTTCCTTATTTGAGATCCATAAATTCAAGCTCTTTCTTGTTCTTGTAGTTCTAAGGAAAGTACTTTCTAAGGAACTCCACCTTAAAGTTCTCCTAATCCAAAGGAGTGTGAGCCGCAATCATACGCCCACGAGTAAGAATCCACCAAGATTCAGCTTTATCTCAGACCATAAACGCCGCGTATTCGACTTTCTAAGCTTCCGTACATTCCATACTAGCAAATATCTGTTCTAAGTCATGGATCCAAACATAAGCATCTTCCGGTTTATAGCCTCCATGAAATTCGGAAGGCTTCCGCTTGAGAAATTGGTCAAGACCATGATTTGGCTGACCAGCGGGTTGTTGTTGCCGTTCTAGGATATCGACAAATCGATTGAAGGCTTCAGCCATAGCGGCTATGTCAATATTACGCCTATTCGCCATTAATCACTCTATATACACAGCACAAACATAATCAGAAACCTTGTGTTTCTTTCCTCAATATATATACCAATCATTATCAACTATCATCAATATAAATATCATTATAATATATTCACAATTTGAAGGTAAATATGGAAAAAAATGCTTGGCCGGGCTTAATATCAATCACAATATAAAGCAGTGAACAATTCAAGCTCCAATAATGCTTAACTATAGTTATAACATATCAACATTAAGTGACAATCAATCTTCAATAACATTTAACTCACATAATTCATCAATGAGCAATCAATGCTCTGATACTAGGCTGTGACGCCCCAATTTCAAAAACAAGGGTAAATTTTTCGTGATTTAAAGTAATTAAAAGTAGAAGAAATTCAATATATAAATATAACGCCGAGTAATTACCCCAAATCAATTAATAACTGATCTCATATATGAAGATATGAGAACAGTATCAGAGTGCACCTCGGATGACCAAACTTGAGGCTGTTACAACGGAAAAGTGGAAGATGAGATTAAATTCAAGAGTGATTAAAATATATCTACCAAAAAGAGGATGAAAAATTCCTCATCGATTCGTTAAGTAAAAGAAATATACTTTCATAATAAAAATATCATTCATACATCATCAAGGTCATTAATGAAAATTAGCCATACACATCCGGTCTATCTTTCCTACATGACCTCCCAAAATCAACCGTTATCAAATTAATTTCAAAATAAGCATATACACATCGTATGTTATACAAAATGAATACATATATGCCGGCCAAGACTCACCCGCATTCCTTTCATATTTACCTCCTCCAATACTCGACCTCCAAAAAGAGTAGGGTTTTTCATCATACCTATATCAACCTTAAAAATGGAAACAGGGAGGTGAGCAACATAATCCAAATGTACCAAAGTCATACATTATGATGAGATTTCAACATGTGTGCATTTCATTCATTTTTCAAGAAAACATTACAAGTTTCGCACACATGATACATCATTACATCTTGACACAGTATATTCACAAGACAATATCATACATACTATATCCTTAACATTCTCAATAATCATCATACTTTTAATGTTAGTACCTCGGCTTACTTCCGCTCTATTCAACAATCATCCATCGCCACCATGGGCTATCAACTAGGCATATCTCGGCTATATGCAAATGCTCTTAAAGCTAATGCATATGCACAATGAAATTATCATCAAGTGTGGATCTGACTGTGGGAAAACATCAACATATCAAATGTGGGACAAGCATAGGTGTGCTACTATGCCCCTACTGTAGTAGTAAAATGTGTACACTTATATCCAATTTCATGTATGCTTAACATCATATTTTACTGGTACCAAACCGCTCTCGCCCATCTATAGCACTAGTCACCCCGTGACTGCGGATCAACATCATGGCCATACTTGCCAAAGTGCTACGGGCCTCCCTCGAACACACATCAAGGGAGCCGTGCCCCGTCAGACACCGAGGTTAACTGCTCATCACAGAGCCCCCCCCCCCTAACAGGGCCTGCCACATAGGGTGCCTCGTCACCAAACTAAGGGCAGCTTCGTGATTCCCCGAATCACTAGGGAGCAATAACAGTATACCCGTGCACTGGGCCGCCCTCCCACTGGGCCTGCCTATTGGAACCCCTAACATTCCATATAAGCAGCGAATGATATGCCATGGATGCAAATGTCAATCAAGGCATTCTCACACTGTGCATCTTAAATGCCACTTAATCAATAACCCGTTCATAATTACCACTTAGTGGATTTTAGTATTCTCAATCCTTACCAATCCTCGTTAGAACTCATACATATCGGTAGTTAGTGGCAATCACATTTATCAATTCATATATACACATTTGAGATATTTCACATCATTGATTTCAATTCAAAACATAGTCTCAAACCATCATGACACATTTCATCAACATATTCAGTATAATATCGGATCCGGTCTTAATACCGGTACCAGAATATGGATATCACTTCATTCATTCTGTATGCAATACAGACTCAGCAAATAAAACATCGAACATCAAGATCGGTCTCCTCTCATTAGGATACTGGATACATACAGTACCAGTCTAAAACCTGAGTCATCTATTGACTCTCGTGGCTGGTCCCACACCAGATTGTTAACTCTGGCTCAGACCAGTTTAATAACACATTCATTATTCCAAATACATGCCGCATAACATCAATCATTCTAAATGCATTCAAATCATGAATTCATCATATCGTCCACACAAGCAATCAACAAGCACAATCATATATACATATTTTTCACATCATCAATGGATGAAATCATGCATTTAGAATAGTTACCCCCTCCTACCTCAAGAGAAGTAGTATTCACCGCAGTCAGATGGTTCCGCCTTATAACTGGGGTTGTTTCCTACATCATAATATATCACACAATTATTTTCTATTCAACCACCTCGGTTTAACGTTCATATTCAGCTACTCAATGTCTTCCAGCATTTTAACTCTCAGTCCCATTTATTTCACTCATTCCACCACAACCACCACGGTTTAGGCGTCTACATTTATTATTATGCACATTTAGTGTCAAACCCATCACCGAGTTCTCACATTAATGGTTCCCAACAACCATTAAACTTCATTAATGGCCATTCACCATTAATAACATCATTTCACCTCACCAAAAATAGTTATTTAACACAGTAAATGCTTTTTCACTCACATTTTGAATTTCCTCAAATCATAGGGTTAGGGTTTCTTTAAAACCCAACAACACTCATTAAATCACTTTCCCAACATCAAAACCCAAAAACCCATAGTTCATACTCTTGAGAAATAGCAAGATCTTACCTCAAGAGAAGGAATGAGAGAGTTTTCCAAGAGAGGGAAAACCACACGAAAATAGAGAGAAAAAAAAAGGTGAGACTTCAAGCTCCAAACTCTTCCAAGCTTCTCCAAGAAAACGAAAATGGCAAAGGAGAAGAGAGCCACCACCCTTTTGCTTAGGGTTTTAGGAGAGAAGTAGAAGAAGTGAAGAAGAAGAGTATAGGAGAAGAAAAATTAACGTGCATGTTATGGGAAATTCAAGGAACTGACGGAAATATGAAGGGAAAAATGGGCCATTTAACTTTAGTTTTAATTTCCCATTAAATATCATCATTTTATGACAAACAGGATCATTGTTTGGGCTCAATACCTTATCCAAAAATTATCCCGAACACATATTTGGATTCCCAATAATATCCTTAACAGCCCTGACCAATATCATCCTAGTCGGAGATACTTGGTCCGACACTCATATTTCAACCAGGCTTATTTCCAGCTTATCCGGTTCCAATAAATTATAAACAATTCCCAAAAATCTTAATTTATTTATTCTCAATATTTTGGAACATTGAATAACTCAAATATAATTATTTAATATTTATCTCCTTAATAAATCTTTTATTTTAAAATTTAGGGTGCTACACATCCTCGGATTTCACCCTAATCTGATGATATCCCAACCTTAGATTAATCTTGGAAAATACCATTATGCCCCGTAATTGATCCAATAAATCATCGATCCGTGGTAAGGGGTATTTGTTTTTGATTGTCAGTTTATTCAGCTGCCGGTAATCGATACACATTCGCATACTACCGTCCTTTTTCTTCACAAGTAACACCGGAGTGCCCCACAGTGATGCACTCGGCCGAATGAATCCCTTATCCAGTAACTCATTGACCTGTTTCTTAACCTCTTCCAACTCTACTGAAGATATCCTATAAGGTGCACGGGACACAAGTTCAGCCTCGGGAATCAAATCAATGGCAAAATCAATCTCTCGACTGGGAGGCAATCCCGGAATATCTTCCAGAAACACATCAGGAAAATCACACACCACCGGAATATCACTAGGCATAAGATTATACTGCCCATCTGAAGCAAATAGAATAACATAAGTTGCAGAGACATCACTTACCACATTCTTAGTGTCAAGTTCTTGGGAGAAAATTATAGTCTTTCGGTAACAGTCCACCATAACATGGTTAACAGCCAACCAATTGAGACCTAGAATAATATTTAAGTTCTTTAATGGCATACAAATCAAATTCACTAGAAAGGAACGGTCTTCAACTTGCATTGGCAATTCCCCACGCATAGTGGTTGCCTAGAATGTGGAACCAGTAGGAGTGGAGACACTAAGGGCATTCTCCATTAACACCACCGGTAGGCCAAGCCGTCGTACATAACATTCAGAAATAAAAGAATGCATAGCACTAGAATCATAAATCACATTTCCCAGATAGCCATGAATAATACACTTACCCATGAATAATACACTTACCCTACACCAAGTTATCAGTTCTTGCAACCTCAGAAGCATCAAAGGCAAATACTCGCCCCGCCATAACAATTTGAGCACCACTGGATTGAGCATCGGACCTCATCGGGTGTTGGCTTCCACGACCACTGCTGTTTCGACCTCCCCACTAAAAATTAGCACCACGAGTCATAGAAGCATTATCCTGATTACCATGTCCACCCTGCTACTGCCTCTGTGGGCAATCCGGCCTAAGGTGCCCCAATTGTCCACATTGGAAGCAAATAGTTTGGCTAGCAGGACAATGTTTCGCAATATGGCCTTCCTGACCACAATTATAGCATGCACGAGCACCAGAATGGCTACTAGAATGGCCGGTAGAACTATGACCAGAAGAGGAAGAAGACGTAGCGGAAGACTTGCCACCACGAAAAAACTGACCCATCTTCTTAAAGCTGAACCCTTTTGCCTTCAACGGTTTCTTGTCCTTCGGTTGGAATGTTCTCTGCAATTGTACTTCCTCAGTCAATCTGGCTTTATTCACCAAAGTAGGATATTCTCGAATTTCCAAAAGCACAATCACACTGCAAATTTCAATTCGTAATCCAGCTTCATACTTAGCACATTTACTACCTTCAGTCCCTTCCAAGGAGAAAGGGTGGTAGAAGTCACATAATTCATCAAACTTGGTAGTGTATTCAGCCACTGACATTCTGCCTTGTTCTAACCTCAAAAACTTCATCTCCTTACGGATTTTGCAATTGTCAGGAAAATATTTAGCAAGAAACCTTTTACGGAAGTTTGCCTACACCACGATTCACTTGTTGCATTCATTTGCACCTTGGTCCTAGACCACCACACTCTAGCCTCGTCTTTCAACTGGTAAGTAGCAAATTGTACTTTCTGCTCCTCTGAGCACTCAAAATATTCAAAATTTTGTTCAATTTCCTATATCCAAACATGTGCACCATCATAGTCGTGTCCTCTTTTATAAGCAGGTGGATTCCTCTTCAGAAATTTATCAAGAGTTGGGTCAGATTCAGTCCTACTCATCATTTGAGAGAATTTTGAGAAGAAGTCACCTTCTCCACTAGAACTAGTTCCCTCAGTCATAAAGCAATTCTACAATAATCAAACACATCACCATTAATAACCAATGATCTACCAGGGAGTAGAATATTTACCTTATACACATATAAAACACAATGCCACTGGAGTGCCAAGGGAATGATGCCAAGTTACCCTATCAATGACACAAATAACCACCAACAAACACAATAAAAACCAGGGTAGCTCTATACAGAACTCACCCAATTTATTACATATACCCACCCATTCGGTCCTGAAAGGAACCGCTCTGATACCACCTATAACATCTTGCCTAATTATTAGATACTAATTACACAATTAAAGTTAATTAAACACACGATGTTATACCGATTAATAAAAATACAGAGGAAATTTTTTATTTTTTATTTTTTTTAATTTTTGAAGATATTAGAAGTGAAGGAAAAATATTATTCACCAAAGGAAAATTTATACCCATCAGATGACGATAACCATGTTTTTATAGCTCAAGGGACCCCAAAACAATCAAGCAAAATGGTTAAATGAAACAAAAAGAAGAAAATTGGATCAGGGCCACTCGCTTGAGTAAGGACCTGACCCGCTTAAACGAAACCAATGAGGGTCGCTTGAGCGAGACCCTCACAAGCTTGAGCGAGTTCCCATATACACACCTGGGCGAGCCATTAAACGCGCTTGAGCGAGGAAAAACCATATGCATATTAGGTCCCTATTTCGCTTGAGCGAGCAGAGCTCACGTAAGCGAAAACACTCCAGAATCACCTCCAACGTCACTCGCTTAAGCAAGAGGCCCAAGCAAGCCATGTCGCTTAAGCGAAAACACTCCAGAACCTAATCCCTGCTCGCTTGCTTGAGCGAGTCACGCTCACTTGAGTAAAATCGACACAATCAATTTTCCTGGCCCTCACTCGAGCGAGGCTAGGCCCGCTTGAACGAGATTCATCCAGTAAACACACCCTCCTGATGCATGCATGTCTCGCTTGAGCGAGAATCATTCTCGCTTGAGCGAGATTAGGCCAGAGGCCATACTACTGATACTAAAGACTCTCGCTTGAGCGAGTTATGCGGTATATGCATGAAAACTAAAGATATTTACACAATCTAATATGCTTAAACCTTCATATGCATCATTTGGCCTAAATTATCCATCTACACACATTCAAGCATGCATTTGAGATTCCAACTAAATATACACATCAATCCTAATTCTAATTCATTAAATGCATCACAATCAAGCTTATCAGTTCACATGCTTCTTACACAAAACCAAAAATTCATGAGATCCATCATTCCTTTGTTTCATCATTTAGACACTAACAATTTATATACAAATTGCATCATAATCATCAAGACAATAAATAATCCACACACAACTTGCATCATTCGTGCTTCACAAATATAAACAAGACCCGCCCATAGCAATTTATCATCTACACATAATATTGGCTCCATGCCAATATACATCAGATTCATGAAAATCAACATTTGCCATCACCACCTTACTACCTTATCAACATGAATTCATATCCTCCTTAATTAACATACAGGTTCTAACTCATCATCTATCTCAATCATTC
Organism: Clitoria ternatea; assembly: GCA_037962975.1. Lineage (NCBI taxonomy): Eukaryota > Viridiplantae > Streptophyta > Magnoliopsida > Fabales > Fabaceae > Clitoria > Clitoria ternatea. The sequence goes on from CM075671.1 coordinate 58,018,540, forward strand.
ATAATTACCACATCATAATCACATTGACCATATGCTAGGTTAATCTAACACACACACATGAAACATGTTATGACATTACATACATGAAATACATTACACATTACACACATAATTTATTTCATAATTTCCTTCACTCCTTGGCATCAATTCTCCACTTGGCGTACCTCCAGGGCATCAGCGTCCTCCCTGTCACTGGTTACTAAATTAAAGAAAACCTCCAGGTAAGTGTTTGATATATCATAATTAATTTAGAACGGTAATTAAATAACAAGGTACATGATTAACTAAGTATTACCGCTAATACTAATTCACTAATTCTACCTTATACAAATAATTTCACTTTTCTTTATCCACCAATTCATATCTACAACTTCTTAGTTTCATACAAGTTTCGGTATCGTCAATGTACAATTCACAACCAATAAATATAATAGAGAACATTCACATCATCACATAATATCAACAATTTCATCGAGTATCACAACTGACTCTTACATAATTCAACACCTAGTATCCGGATACTAAAGGATCGGCCTTCAGCTGGGGGTCCTACTTGACACCCTGTGGACCCTGCTTGGCCCACCGAGTCCTGCTTGACTCTTCACCTCAACCACCGGGTCCTACTTGACCACTGGGTACCTCAACTGGGTACAAAAACCACGGGAACCAGAAAACGAGGGGTTATACACACCATCAGTCGTTCCACACTACATAATCATGCATATATATCACATTCTCATTTCACCTATCATGTGGCCATCAATAACAGATCATAATCATCAACTGGGGCGACCAACGTGTTAAGCCCACCAACACAATGCCACCATACACATCAATTTATCACAACTCAGAATGCTTTAGTTTAATAACTACCACAAAATGCCTACAACTCCACATTCATACATATATACACATACAATTATTACTTAGTAACTTTTCTCAATGTTTCAAGATTTAGTTAGATGTCCCAAGCTTGACGTACATACCTATTCTATTTAATTACGACCCAAACACCCCCTTACCTCGATTCCAAGCTTCAACTATTTGTTCTTGGTGTCGGTTGCGTCCTCCAGACACTTGATTCAAGGTTCCACTTCTGAATCTAACACCCGCTTTACCACTCGGTCTTCCGGCGTTCGTTTCGCTACCTACGAAGGTCGAAATACAAAACCCATCAATATTATACTACTCTCATTGCTCTAAATATCGTTTCTAAGCTCCCATGTGCAGAAGGAATGGAAAATAGAACCCCCCACCATGCATGGCCATTCGGCTAGAGAGAGAAAGTGAAGGGGGAGAGAGATAGCTCAAATTGATGGGTCATAATGCTTACCTCGAAGCCACGATCCCAGAAACGTGATCAATTTGAAGTTTCGACGCAAAATGGACCTCCAAATGGAAGCTAGAAGCTTTCGGCCATGGTGAAGGGAAGAAGAAGAAAAGCTCGCATGAAAGAATGAGGAAGAAGAAAGTAATTTGTTATTTAAGGTCCAGGGGCGAAATGGTCTTTTCCCCTATTTCTTTTATATTTTTCCCTTAAAGTTTTAATTAAAACTTTTACTTTTAACCCTATTGGTAACTTCCAAATTTACCATTCCACATTAAAAATTCAATATCACCCAAATACATAGTTTCATCTAATCCAAAACATTCAATTATTTTTAAATTATATTTATATCAAATATTAATAATGCTCAAAATCTAGAATTTAATTCGGAGATGATTGTTAATATTTTTTCCATCAATCACAAAATTAATTTAATTATCCGGGATGTTACACAACCAGGTCAAAATCAACATATATCTCGAGCACAACCATATTAGATTGTAACTCAAACATTCTCAACAAGATTTCAATCTCCTCATCATCATTTATTTGAAAAGCCAAAAATGTATTTTTTCGTTTATCATTAATCAACCTACTAGTTAATTGGGTAATCACTACAGTCTTTTCAAGTTCCAACTTAACTATTTTTTCTTTTAGTTGGTCAAAAGTAATACCTCGCTTGACCCGCATCAACCTTGTGTCACCCTCAAATGTAAACCCCTCAAGGCCTTTATATTTTCAGCCATTAGTATACAAAATTATAACTATCAGAGAAGACATTCTTGCAATCCCTAAATTCAACAACTTCGAAAGCATACTCCTCAGATTAATTTCCATTTTAAATTTATTCAGATAGTAATAGCATACATATAATTGAAAAACCAAAATATGGGACGTACTACTAATAAAATTATTTTTACTATAAATGCAATAAATATTTTAAAAAAAACTTACCCAAAAATGCAACACCCTTGATTAGAAGCTAGACTACCATAAACAGCAACTACACCAGCGGTTAAGTGGTTTTATATATAAAGCAACAATGCATATAAAGCAACAATTCCGCACAGATATATAAAGGAATGATTTTGTTTTGCAAGGGGATGAATTAAACATCATTTCATACTTCAAAACTATGAAAATATGGGCCCTGACACGTGGCAAATTTGTCCTTTCACGAGGCAAATTTAACCATATTTTTGTCCTCCCACAAGACGATTTCAAGGTGGGCTTGACAAATGGCATGCATGAAGACATTTTCATAGTCATCATACGAACTCACAAATTCGTCCCTTCACCTTACGAATTTAGGACGAATTTAAAACACTGTTGTGACTAAAATCACTCCAGACCACCAATTACTATAAAATAAACCCTACCTTTGCATTTTTCTTTTTTTGCTAAAGTACCCTAAATTGGTCAAAAAGTTCTAAAAACATATAAGGGACCAACTTGAAACAAGTTCAAAAGATAAGGACCAATGAATGTGTTTAGCCATAATTTTAGTTTTTAAGTATAAAATTCTATTTGAACCATGTTTTGCAAATATTTACTTAGATAAAATTAGCAATAAGTATTCAATTTTTTAATATATATAAAATAAGTAAATAATATTAAATCTATCAAAAATGTTTTCCTTTAGAATAGAAAATAAAATTCATTAAAAAGATTCTATGATAATTTTTAAGATGGAAAAATGATTAAAGCAAAATTAAAATATGAAAATTAAAATTCATAACAATTATTAGAAAATATTATCAAACTATAAGCCATGTCTCGATCAGATTGATTAGGAGTTTTTTTATTTTTTGATTTTGTAATGTAATTTTGAAAAAGAAATTGAGTGTCCACAAAAAATCTTAAACTATCGATGATGAAAATTGAAAACTAAAACAAGCAGTTATTAAGTAGGGTCACTCTGAAAAGTGGGACGGTTGTGAGGATGATTATTAATATCAGCACTTAATTAGTATCCTTTACTCAGCGGCACAAACAAAACCCATACTTGATGATAAGTTGCTATTTTCCAAACCCTTGAAAGGGACACATCACCTTCCATCCTGCTCCACGTATCTATTTTGCAGTGTTGTTTTCATTTGAATATTTTCGTACTTTATTATTCCCTTTCATATTTAATACTATCTTTCCTATTGAATATTTTATTTTGCCCTGTCTTTAGAGGACGTATGAGAAAAGCTTCCGAGGGAGAGAAACGAATTTGTATCTGTATCGTAAAACTATGATTATGAGTTTTTAGAAAGTTATGTGACATTTAAAGTGATTATGTTATTTTAAAAAACTTTTAATATCAATCATTTATTATATGATTATATGGCTTATAATATTTCTCATAAGATACATCTCATATATATAAAATAAAAAAATATTTATTTTCTTTATTGAATCAATGGACAGTAAATGATAAAAATAAGTTAAATTTTATACATCTCATAAGTTAAAATTTCTATAAACTCAAGGACGACCACGGTTTTTATTATGAATTAAGAAAAAAAAACACGCATTTCAAATAGGTGTAAAATCTCTCTTATACTCTCAAACTTAAAGCTAAATTGTAACGAGAACTTTTTTAAAGGTTTTCTTTAATAAATCAGGTTAATTCTTATTAAATATTAGAATTCCTTAAAAAGATTGAAGTTGAATCCGCGACATTTTTTTATTCTATATAAAATTTAAATTACTTTATCACTCTAAAATAAAATTAAAGTCAGATATTCTAGGAGGTTAGATGACCTTTGTTTGATTGATTAGTCATAATTAGTTCAAAACCCATCCCAGAATGGAATTTCAATCAAGAAATGAGTATTTTTAGATTTAATATATTTTAGGTCTTGAATTTTACCGTGCAATCGAGTTTAATCCCTGTGAGTGTTTTTTTTATAGCATTTAATCACAATATTCCGAAAATAAGATAATGTTAAATTATCAATCTCTAGGACATTGCATTAAAATAAATAAATTTCTGTTGAGAAATATCTCATTTATACACTTAGATAGATGAATAGTGTTTTAATGTGGATCTAATGAAATAGAGGGGGATGTATATATTATTATTTTTTAAGAATTTATATTATCGAATAATGATGAATGCATATTTCGAAATGAGGTGAAATAAAACGAGATTAAAAGAAAAGAAAAAATGCAAATAATACAATGAAAGTTAAGAAAGAAAACACTAAATATAAAGTACACATGAACATCTTTATTGCATTGTATACAATGGTTGTTAGATATGAAAATGGATAAACGAGACGTGATATTTTTTCGTATGCAAACTAGGCAGACGTACAAATTGCAAACAATTTGGTATGATTAATGATGATTTGGTTTGGGAAAATAATTTGTATTTTTTATTTTTTAAATTTTTTATTATAAAATTATTACTTTGTTTTTAAGTGTTAAAAGTTTATATAAAAAATACCAAAATCATTTGTTTTTCTGTTTTGATTATTTTTTATATAAATTTTGAAAACATAAAACAATATATAGTTTTGTAGTTGAAAATTAAAAGAAAAAATGTTTTTTTCCAAACTAAACAACACCATATTATCATCACCGATGCTTTCAACCGAATATTGAAATATCTAACAGAAGCTTTCCGAATTTATAACATTTTAAAAAAAATTTAATTTGTGAATTATTTGATTGTTTGGTTGGTTTAAATTTCGGTTTGATTAACGGAAAAAACACTCCTTAATTTAATAGAGTTTTAATTATTTCAAATAATGTAAAAAATTAATATTAATCATTAGATTTTTTTATTATTATAATTCCATTTCATTAACGAATTACAAAATAGACACTATGACAAATTACATAATGAACAAATGATTTTTTTATTTAAAATTACCATTAATATGGTTTTCATTTAAATTTCATGATAGATTCAACGTAATTTTAAGGATACACTATGTTGACCAACCTTTATGTATTGCAAAATTATAACCCGCCCCCAAAGGATTCAAATTTGTTGTATCCCACCCAAAACGCCATACCCAAATTGAGACAGTTTCATCTAGAACTAGAACTGCAGAAACACACCAAATTATGGAAGATATACCCCACGATACAAGGTTGTGGTAATTTAATTGTGAACAGAGCTCGGTGGGTTCATTTAACCAATTTTGTGGATGCCACGGTTTAAGAAAAAAGGTTCTTTTAAAATGAAGTTCACAAATCGGGTACTAATTTATATTTATAATTATATTTTAAAAAATAAATATTACTTTTTTCACTATTTTTATTTTTAAATATAAGACTCTTTTACGTGTGTTAAGAAAGTTGACTAATTTAATTAAATCATTAAGTTTATTTAAAATTTATTGTAGTTTTCTAAAATTGCCTTTAAGGTAATTATAACTCATCATTTACTATTTTTCATTTAATCTTTCTATTAGTTACTCAATTATCATATAAAAATAAATAATGTAATTAATGTGTTTCATTTGTTGTCATTCTAAGAAAAAATTAGACAATAATAAAAATATTTCGGTCAAGAAAATAATCAATGACATGAAAATTTAAAATAAAGTCTTGTATTAATAAAAAAATTCTGAAAAGACTCATATATTTAAAGGACGGGACAGTGTATTATTTCACTTTTACATTTTTATTTTTTAGAAAAAGAAACCCAAATCTAAAATAATATTATGTCACTATTCCTTATATTAAAATAAGAGAAAGGTGATATTTGGATTATATTGGTTGTTAATTGATGAAAATTTATGTGGTGAGAATTTTTAGTTGATGAAATATTTTAGATTTAATGTATTTTGAATTTTATAAAAGATGTGTTCTAACATAAAACCTAACAATTAAAAAAAAACTCGTCATAAGTGAGCTAACCTACCGTCTTACGGGTCTAGAAAACTCGTCCATTTAAAATGGGAACTCGTATAAGTTGGGTTATGACAGAAGGGGACCATTGCACGCTGGCCCCTTACCGGGTGAGCCAATTGTTATACCCGGTTTTAGTTGTACGCCGGCAATACTGCGGTGCCTCTCGATGGAAAAATATTGCTATAATTGGCGCTGATGATCAAAACAGTTGTGACAACCCGGTTCATCATCTTCCATCCATGAACTTGGGAAGTGTAACACCCTGGAGCCAACTTGCAAATCTCAAGATAATTATCCTCACCATATAAAATCTCTTAAATAACTTATTTTTCGCCTAGTAATTATCAAGAGATTCACAACCTGATTCCAGAGGTTACTGATACAATATGAGAGTACGCAACTTTTACGTAATTAACTTCTTATTATTATACATAACATCAGAGTTCCATACATATTATATTTTACAACAGGCACCTAGATCTTATAAAATATAAAGATGTAAAGTACCAAAACATAGCATATACATAATACAATAATAGTAGTCATGCAAGCAAGCATCATCATTAAAAGCCTTCATAATTCATCTATATTCAGCAACATCCACTTTGTCACATGTCCTCCTGGTTAACCACTAAAGGGTTGCCACAAGTAATAGAAAGAGTGAGATAAAATATCAAATAAATAGAAATTAAATCAGAACAAACACAATCACAGTAGAATGCTATGCGATGCAAATGCAAAACAAGTATTTTATATTATACTGATATTATTATATTCTGTTCTTTTATATAAATGAAAATGCATGATGGATCCATTCTGGTGGGAACATCTGTAGTGATTTCCAACAATAATATTTTTACGGATATCCAACTGATACCGCGCCCCATAATGCAACACCACATCGAATAATAATATCATAATATCAATAACAAGTGTTGCAGGACCCCCCTTAAGGACACACTGCTTAGCCCTTAAGACGGCTGTGGTATAAAACCACCGCAGAGGTCTGTGTCCTCAAAGAACCCCTCTGCGGATTCTTTGAACGGTCAATACATATGATGCATGAATGCATTAAATTATCAAATTCCTTTATAATTAATTTTAACAATAAAATTATTATAACAATCAATTAAGCATACTTTATTTATAACTCAAGAATATGGAAACACATTTTCCATATTATTTATATCATAATTCAATCATACGGAAACACATTTCCCATAATATTCATATCATATTTCAAACATATGAAAACATATTTTCCATAATATTTCATATTTCAAAGAATATGGAAACATATTTTCCATGTTATAATAATCGTTTAATATCATATTCCAAACCATTTGCATCTATTTCACAATTTAATTCAAATTAAATTAAAATATAACTATATGAGTTTCTAAACAATTAAACAAGTAATTCTAACTTAATTTCTATGTATTTAATATCCTATCCCCTCTTTCTTACCTCAAGTGAAGATCGTTAAACTTTCCTTATGCTAAACTCCTTTGTATTTCTTCAAATCTTCAAGTTTGCGTAATCTCTTCTTATGCGAAAATTAAAGAATGAAGGTTTTGAGAGCTTGAAGAGGGAGATGAAAGGTTATAGGATTAGTGAGGTTTTTGGTCTGAGGAAATGTGGGAGGTTGGGGCTCTATTTATAGGCTTTCAATGTCAGTTACTGTAGCAAATTACTGTAGCAAATCACTATAGCAAATCATTGTAGCATCTCGAAATTGACATGAGGCGGTGGGAAATTGGAGAATTCTCACGAATTCTCTACATTCTACAACATTTTTCATGTGACGTTACTGTAGCATTTTACTGTAGCATTTTACTGTAGCAGATTTTTATTTTATTTTACTATTCTATTCTACATTCTATTCTCGTTTATTTCCGTTTTAAGTCAAACTGAAAATATCCTTGTACTCATAATTAAATTTCCTATTTTCTAGGTTTCATTTCTTATTTCTCTGAGAAATTTTAATTTTTTCACTATTTAATTTACTGCTTAAAAAAATTGGGCTATTACACTCTCCCCCCGTTATAAAAATTTCATCCTCGAAATTTAAACATACCTGGTTAAAATAATTCAGGATATTGATTCCTCATCTCATCTTCTCGCTCCCAAGTCATGCTTACTTCATCTCCTTGTTGCCAAGCCACTTTCACCAATGAGATCTCCTTGCCTCTTAGTCGCTTGACGTCTCTGTCCATTATCTTCACTGGTGTTACTGGGATTGTAAGGTTTTCCTTAACTTCTATATCATCATTCTCGATCACATGGTCTGGGTCAGGTACATACTTTCGTAATTGTGAGACATGGAACAAATTATGAAGATTGGAAAGGTGAGGCGGCAATGCAATCTGATATGCCATTTTACCTATTCTTTTCAGGATCTCATATGACCCTATATACCTTGGAGTAAGCTTCTTGCTTTTTAATACTCTTCCAACTCCTTTGTTGGGTGATACCTTTAAGAATACATAATCTCCAACTTGTAATTCTAATGGCTTCCTTCTTTGATCATAATATGACTTTTGTCGATCCTGCGCAATTTTCATCCTTTCTCTAATCATCCGAATTTGCTCTGTCGTTTGCCAGACAATTTCTGGTCCAAGAGTCAGGTGCTCACCTGTCTCTAACCAACAAATTGGTGTCCTACACTTTCTACCATACAATGCTTCATATGGTGCCATCCCAATGCTTGAGTGATGACTGTTATTATATGTGAATTCGATTAGTGGAAGGTAATGTTCCCAGCTTCCACCATGTTCTGATACACACGCTCTTAGTAAATCCTCCAGACTTTGGATAGTCCTCTCTGACTGTCCATCAGTCTGTGGATGATAGGCAGAGCTTAACTTCAGTCTAGTACCAAGCTCTTTATGTAAACTTCCCCAGAATCGGGAAGTAAATCTAGGATCTCTATCAGACACTATGCTTGACGGTACCCCATGTAATCTTACTATCTCCTTTATATACACTTGAGCCAATTTCTCAAGTGAATACTTCATGTTGATTGGAAGAAAATGGGCTGATTTTGTTAATCTATCGACTATCACCCAGATAGCATCATTGCCTCTTTGTGTTTTAGGTAAGCCTAACACAAAGTCCATGGCAATGTCATCCCATTTCCATACTGGTATTTCTAGTGGTTGTAATCCACCAGATGGTTTTTGATGTTCTACTTTATTTTTCTGACATATTAAGCAAGATGAAACATACTCAGCTATCTCCTTTTTCATCCTCTTCCACCAGAAATCCTTTCTTAAGTCTTGATACATCTTCGTAGATCCAGGATGAATACTAAGCATGCTTTTATGGGCTTCATCTAGAATCATCTTCTTTAGTTCTGCATCCTCTGGGATACATATTCTTCTTTTCATCCTCCATACTCCATCTGAACCTTCTTGTAATCCCAGATCTTTTCCATTATATTGTGTCTCGATCATTTCTTGAAGACATACATCCAGTCTTTGTTTTTCACACACCATTTTTAGAAAATCATTAGTGATTTTTAGAACTCTAACCACCATATTTACTGAAGATTTCTCCTCAACTGCTATGTTTAAGTCTCTAAATTGTTCAATCATTTCTAATTCTTTTATCATTAAAGCTGCCACATGAATAGCTTTTCTACTGAGTGCGTCAGCAACCACATTGGCTTTCCCCGGGTGATACTTCAACTCAAAGTCATAGTCCTTGAGAAATTCCATCCATCGACGTTGTCTCATATTTAATTCTTTTTGATCAAATAGGTATTTGAGACTCTTATGATCACTATAAACTTCAAACTTTGCACCGTATAAGTAGTGCCTCCAAATTTTTAAAGCAAAGACAATAGCCGCTAATTCTAAGTCATGAGTAGGGTAATTAAGTTCGTGTGGTCGTAATTGCCTTGAAGCATAAGCAATTACTTTTCTTTGTTACATTAGGACATAACCAACTCCCAGCTTTGAGGCATCACAATAAACTTCAAAGTTTTCTTGGGGGTTTGGTAAAGCTAGAACTGGTGCAGTTGTTAATCTTTTCTTTAATTCTTGGAAACTTGCTTCGCATTCAGGAGTCCAAATGAAAGGTTTGTTTCTACAGGTTAATCGAGTCATTGGTAGGGCAATTCGGGAGAATCCTTCAATAAACCTTCGATAGTAACCCGCGAGTCCTAAGAAACTCCTGATTTCTGTGACAGTCTTCGGCCTTTCCCAAGATATTACAGCTTCAATCTTTGCAGGGCCGACTGATACTCCATTTTTAGATATCACATGGCCTAAGAATTTTACTTCATTAAGCCAAAACTCACACTTAGATAGTTTGGCATATAGCTGCTTCTCCTTTAGTATTTGTAGCACTAAGTACAAATGCTTCTCATGCTCCTCCTTGGTTTTGGAATAGATAAGAATATCATCTATAAAGACAATGACAAATTGATCAAGGTATGGATGGAATATCTGGTTCATGTAGTCCATGAACACGGCTGGAGCATTAGTTACACCAAAAGGCATAACTAAATATTCATAATGGCCATAGCATGTTCTAAAGGCTGTCTTTGGAATATCTTCAGTCTTCACACAAATCTGATGATATCCCGATCTCAGGTCTATCTTGGAGAACACGGTAGCTCCTCGTAGTTGATCAATAAGGTCATCGATCCTTGGTAACGGGTATTTATTCTTAACCGTCACTTTGTTCAGTTGGCGATAATCGATACAAAGTCTCATACTACCATCTTTCTTCTTAACTAGTAGTACAGGTGCTCCCCAAGGAGATACGCTAGGTCGTATGAATTGCTTTTCTAATAACTCATCCACTTGCTTCTTTAGTTCAGTCAGTTCCATTGGAGACATTCTATAGGGTGCTCTAGCAATGGGTTCTGCTCCAGGAATTAGGTCAATAGAGAATTCTATCTCTCGTTCAGGAGGTAATCCTGGAACATCCTCAGGGAATACTTCTGAGAATTCACAGACTACTGGTATCTTACTTACATCAGGAATGACTTTCCCTTCTGTAAGTGCAAATACCATGAATAATTGGGCTTCATTATTCAAGGAATATCCTATAGGGTTTTGTGAGGCATCATACTCCTGACACTCCATGTTGTCAGGTGGAAAGATCACGGTTTTATTACGGCAGTCCACAAGGACATGGTTAGCAGATAGCCAATCCATCCCCAAGATAATTTCCAAGTCCTTTAATGGTAAGCATACTAAGTTCACGTTAAAATTTTACCCTCTATATGTATAGAACAGTCTTCACACACGTTAGCTGTCCTAAGATGGTTACCAATAGGAGTAGAGACAAGCAAATCATATTGCATAGATTTCATAGGTAAATTCAGACGCCTAACACATTCTTCAGCAATAAAAGAATGTGTCGCACCAGAATCAAATAAAACTGATAAAGTAGTATTGTTAAGAATGTACTCACTTTGTACTAAGTCATCTGCCTGCGATGCCTCTGATCCACTAATTGCAAATACTCTACCAGCTGCAGGTGATTTGTTCTGATTATTCACTAGTTGTCTATTTTTTCGTCCTCGACCAGCTGTGCCTTTGACATTAAGTCCTCCGCGACCATTGGTATTACGTCCGTCTCGAAAGTTGGCTCCTCCTCTGTTGGCTCCATTGTTGTTGTTCTCAGTTTTAACATTCACAATGTTAGTGCCTTGGTAAAGTTGTGGGCAGTTAGGATGAATATGTCCCTTCTGGTTGCATTGGAAACAGGTAACATCTGTCTGTGTACAATCACGGGTTCTATGATTTCCTCCACATTTGTAGCAGTTCCATGTGATTGGTTGGTTCACGCGTCCTTCAGAAGATGATCATCCTCGAAATCGATTCTGATTAAATGCTCCTCGCCTTTTAAAGTTCACTAGTTGAGGTCTCAATTGTTTATTGCTTTTCTCTTGCTCGATCTTGGCCCGATGGTTCTCTTCAAAGATTCTGCATTTGTCGATTAAAGTAGGAAAACTTCTAATTTCCTGATGTCCTATGGCTTCTTTAATTTCTGGCCTTAAGCCATTTTCAAATTTGACGCATTTAGAAGCCTCAGTCCCTGGCTGTTGGAAAGGAGGATAGAACAATGATAGTTCCTCGAATTTGGTAGTGTATTCTCCGACAGATATATTCCCTTGCTTTAATTCTAAAAATTCTAATTCCTTTTTGCTTCTAACACTAGCAGGGAAATATTTCTCGAGAAAGCTTTCTTTAAAATTCTCCCAGTTGAGTAGCCTACCGGCTTCCAGTAACCTATCACGAGCAAAGATCCACTAATTTTCTGCTTCCCCTACCATCATATAGGTAGCGTATTCTACCTTCTGGGCTTCAGTGCAAGGTAAGGATCGAAAAATATGTTCCATTTCTTTAATCCACAGGTAAGCCACCTCTGGATTATAGTCTTCTTTAAATTGGGTAGGTTTCCTTTTCAGGAAACGATCAAGTCCATGGGTTCCTTCAGCTAACCTTTGTTGTTCCTGTCTTTCAAGGATCTCAGCAAAGCGATTGAATGCAGCAGCCATGGCATCATCGTTCTGACGTCTAGCCATTTCTTATCCTACAGGTATGAGTACCACTGCATTCAGTTACTGAGTATCTAATATACTCAAAGTTTTAACAATTTTACACTACCTAACCAATTATTATCTTATAATACAAAAAGCACACATAACACACAAGCACATAAATTTTAGGCAAATAACAATCAAGGTTCACACACTTCAAGCTATCTTATGTTAGTCTCTAGTTACTTCCTATAGTTTTCTTTATATTTTATGAACCATGCTCTGATACCACTTCAGTTGTAACACCCTGGAGCCAACTTGCAAATCTCAAGATAATTACCCTCACCATATAAAATCTCTTAGATAACTTATTTTTCGCCTAGTAATTATCAAGAGATTCACAACCTGATTCCAGAGGTTACTGATACAATATCAGAGTATGCAACCTTTACGTAATTAACTTCTTATTATTATACATAACATCAGAGTTCCATACATATTATATTTTACAACAGGCACCTAGATCTTATAAAATATAAAGATGTAAAGTACCAAAACATAGCATATACATAATACAACAATAGTAGTCATGCAAGCAAGCATCATCATTAAAAGCCTTCATAATTCATCCATATTCAGCAACATCCACTTTGTCACATGTCCTCCTGGTTAACCACTAAAGGGTTGCCACAAGTAATAGAAAGAGTGAGATAAAATATCAAATAAATAGAAATTAAATCAGAACAAACATAATCACAAGTAGGATGCTATGCGATGCAAATGCCAAACAAGTATTTTATATTATACTGATATTATTATATTCCGTTCTTTTATATAAATGAAAATGCATGATGGATCCATTCTGGTGGGAACATCTGCAGTGATTTCCAACAATAATATTTTTACGGATATCCAACCGATACCGCGCCCCATAATGCAACACCACATCGGATAATAATATCATAATATCAATAACAAGTGTTGCGGGACCCCCCTTAAGGACACACTGCTTAGCCCTTAAGACGGCTGTGGTATAAAACCACCGTAGAGGTCTGTGCTCAACAGAGCGCGTTCCCCCACCGGGAACCCCCTCAAAGAACCCCTCTGCGGATTCTTTGAACGGCCAATGCATATGATGCATGAATGCATTAAATTATCAAATTCCTTTATAATTAATTTTAACAATAAAATTATTATAACAATCAATTAAGCATACTTTATTTATAACTCAAGAATATGGAAACACATTTTCCATATTATTTATATCATAATTCAATCATACGGAAACACATTTCCCATAATATTCATATCATATTTCAAACATATGAAAACATATTTTCCATAATATTTCATATTTCAAAGAATATGGAAACATATTTTCCATGTTATAATAATCGTTTAATATCATATTCCAAACCATTTGCATCCATTTCATAATTTAATTCAAATTAAATTAAAATATAACTATATGAGTTTCTAAACAATTAAACAAGTAATTCTAACTTAATTTCTATGTATTTAATATCCTATCCCCTCTTTCTTACCTCAATTGAAGATCATTAAACTTTCCTTATGCTAAACTCCTTTGTATTTCTTCAAATCTTCAAGTTTGCGTAATCTCTTCTTATGCGAAAATTAAAGAATGAAGGTTTTGAGAGCTTGAAGAGGGAGATGAAAGGTTATAGGATCAGTGAGGTTTTTGGTCTGAGGAAATGTGGGAGGTTGGAGCTCTATTTATAGGCTTCCAATGTCGGTTACTGTAGCAAATTACTGTAGCAAATCACTATAGCAAATCACTGTAACATCTCGAAATTGACATGAGGCGGTGGAAAATTGGAGAATTCTCACGAATTCTCTACATTCTATTCTCGTTTATTTCCGTTTTAAGTCAAACTGAAAATATCCTTATATTCATAATTAAATTTCCTATTTTCTAGGTTTCATTTCTTATTTCTCTGAGAAATTTTAATTTTTTCACTATTTAATTTACTGCTTAAAAAAATTTGGCTGTTACATGAAGTGTTTTCAGGGCTCTAAGGATGTAGGGACTCGCAAGAAGATAAACTTGAATGTGATGTCTGCTGGTTGTTCTGATACTACAACATTTCAAAGGAGACAATTTTCAGGATTCAAGATTTTCTTGGCTTAAAGAGAAGCCTCTGCCCAAAGGAAAACCCATTGTTACATAACACATGATCGATAGCCATTGGTGTTGGGTGGTCTGAAACAACTTCGGTGGAAGAAATATGGAAAAAAATATTCTGTGATGAAGATAAAATAGATGACAGAGTAGGGAACCGGGGGAATGTTTGTTGGTGTTTCTATTGGAGTTTCAACGGTAACAATTAAATGAGGCTTTTAAAATTAAAAAAAAAGGACGTGTTTTGTAAACCAGATTAATTTTGGGTATATTTCGTAAACATAATTTAGTCTAATTTAAAATAAAAATTTGTATTTTAATTTCTTAATATTTGCCCGACGTACCTTAAAAAATATTATATTATTTCTCCTCTTAATCTATTATTTAAACACCCATTAGTATATTAGTACATCCATGGGTGTCAAAGTATGCACATCTTTTAAATTCTTGTCCCAGCAATTCTTGGGTCGCCTGAAACTCCAAGCTAAATTTCTGTCCCTTGTTACACAATGAACCTCAGCTACAGCAAGATGAGAGCCATCTCTCGTGTCCACCAAAAGGCAGAACCAGCACAAAACAAAACACTAGTTTTTGATTTCGAGGGTACTCTCTTACGATCCACTTCATTGTTCCCTTACTTCATGCTGGTTGCTTTTGAAGCAGGTGGGTTACTAAGATCTCTCATCCTGTTTCTTTCATACCCTTTGGTGTGGTTGGTTGGTGAAGACCAGCTTGGCTTCAACATTATGGTTTTCTTGTGTTTTTTTGGCATCAGAAAGGACACATTCAGAACAGGGTCAGCTGTTCTGCCAAAATTCTTCTTAGAAGATGTGGGGTGCGAAGGTTTTGATGCCATAATGTGCTGTGAGAGAAAGGTGGCATCTAGTAAGTTGCCAAGGATCATGGTTGAAAATTTTTTGAAGGACTATTTGGGGGTCGAGACGGTTATAGCAAGAGATTTGAAGTCTTTCAGAGGGTACTTTTTGGGAGTGTTTGAGAAAAATAAGCCAAGTAATATTGGTATTACAAGAGATGTTGGAGAGGGCATCAACAACAATAATATCGAGTATATTGAAGAGGATGAGCTTTTCCACCAAATCAAGGTTTGGTCATTTTTTAAATATTTAAAACAATCAATCATTCATGTCATAATGCTCTTTTATGTCAAATAATTTTTAAGAAGACAAAAAACATGTGTACATTCACGAGTCTTGTAATATTGTTTATATCTTTTCCCTCCTTCCTTTTTCTCAAATCCATTATTACTATACCACTTTATCAGTCTATGTTTTCTATATTCTAACTGCCTATTTATGTGCAGGAGGATTGCGTCACATTTAGCCCTGATGAGAGGCGGGGAAATTGGCATGTTCTTCCAAGAGAGAGGTACCCGAAGCCATTGATCTTCCATGATGGAAGATTGGCTATGAGGCCAACTCTTGCATCTTCTGTAGCTTTGTTCATTTGGTTGCCCTTTGGATTGCTTCTTAGCCTCTTCAGATTTACAATAGGCATCATGTTGCCCCTCAATGTGTCAGCTCCAGTATTGGCCCTCTCTGGCACAAGAACCACTCTTTCAGGGCCCCAAAACACTATGTCTTTGGTCCAATATGAAGAAAACCAAAAGGGCATGCTCTATGTGTGCAACCATAGAACATTGCTTGACCCACTTTATGTGGCTTTAGTTTTAGGCAAATCTCTTGCTGCAGTCACATACAGCCTAAGTAGATTAAATGAAACAGTGTCACCTATTAGAACTATAAGACTAACAAGGGACAGAGAGAGAGACAGAGAATTAATGGACAAAATGCTGAACCGAGGCAACCTTGTGGTGTGTCCCGAGGGAACAACATGCAGGGAACCTTATTTGTTAAGGTTTAGTCCTTTGTTTGCTGAACTTACAGATAATATTGTTCCTGTTGCTGTGGATGTGAAGGTTAGCATGTTCTATGGAACAACAGCTAGTGGGCGAAAATGGTTGGATCCCTTTTTCCACTTCTTGAACCCAAATCCTACATACTTCATTAAAATTCTTGGGAGATTAGCACCAGCCCAAACATGTCAAGCTGGGGGGAAATCAAAGATTGAGGTGGCAAATTTTGTGCAAAAGGAGATAAGCAGTGCTTTGGGGTTTGCATGCACCCATTTTACCAGGAAAGACAAGTATTTGGTCTTGGCAGGTAATGACGGTGTGAGTCCACGCCATTAACTGCCACCAGTAGAGAACAGCTTTTGTGTCCCACCCCTTGAGCAGCTCCCTGAAGATTTTTGGATATTACATGTATTTATTTATTTTAAAAATTGGTGTAAAAACTAATTTTTATAACGTTAAAATAACTACTCTAGTAAATAATAAATAATAAAATATTAAAGAAATCTTATAATTGTAATTTAAAACAATCGATATAAAATGCACCAACTCTCTAATTCAACGAATCTAAATACTATTATGCATGTTTAATTTTTTATGCCTTTTTAGTGCCAAAATTGTAATATTACGTTAGAGATTCTGTATCATTATTTGTATACTGGAGAGGAAAAATAAATTGGGTATAAAAGAAAATAATGAATTCTGAAAGGTGCTATATATAAAAAATGTGTATAAAAATAAAATACCTGATTATGTTATGTTATATATGAGAGTGCTGTTTGTGTTTTGAAGTCATAGTCATCATTTAGCTTGGGAAAATGCTCATTTATAAAGCAAGCTTGTTCATAAAGTTCGATACAGTTAGACACTTCGCAATTGTTTGGCATGCCTAAAAATTTGTCTAATCTTTCATGTACCAAACTTTTTTTTTTTTTAATCATAAAATCATCATCATTTTAAT
The DNA here is from genome assembly GCA_037962975.1 of Clitoria ternatea. Taxonomy (NCBI): domain Eukaryota; kingdom Viridiplantae; phylum Streptophyta; class Magnoliopsida; order Fabales; family Fabaceae; genus Clitoria; species Clitoria ternatea. Next base: position 58,036,194 of record CM075671.1, read on the forward strand.
TATAAAATTACCATTATTTTTTATTTTTAAAAATTTCTACAGAAAACACTATAAACAATATAGTCTTATTTTTATTATTTATTACATAATCTTTTAAAAATAGAAAATAATGTGATAATTTTGTAATTAAAACTAAAAACTATAATTTAGTAATTAAAAATAAAACAGAAAATATTTTCTAAAATAATTACGTCTGTTTAGTTCGTAAGTTTTATAAGAGAAATGAAAAACTATTCTTAAAAAGTTGAAAAAATAAAAAAGGTGTTCGTTTACAAAATATTCAAAGAAAACTTACAGAAAACTGAAAACCGAGTATTCTATTTTTTAAAAAAAAACAAAGAAATCTTTAAAAAGTTTTCTAAAAAACTAAAAAGTTGAAGTTTTTCAAGAGTTTTTCTATCTATTCCAAGAAATAAAAATTTTGGAAAACAAGCAAAAAACTTTTCTCAAAAAACTAGAATAATTTTTTGTAACTAAATGTTTAGACCATTGTTTTTCTTATTTTCTATCCCTCTTTTTCTTTTCTATTTATACATCTTTCATAATTTATTTCTCTTCTTTTTTTAATCTTTCTTCTCAATTAAAGAAACATAGAAATATAAATGTTTACACTTATGATTTTTTTTGCAATTAATATTAAATAATAATTTAATATAGAGGATAAATAAATCAGTTTTTAAAATAAGGTATCCCCGACTAGATCATCAAAATGATAAACTTAATCTTTTAAAAATTGATTCGGTCATTATATTATAGTTTTAAACCCCTTTAGAAAATTTAAAATTGGAAAATAATGGTAGTTTTAATAGTTGTAAAAAGGTTTAGGATTTAATATGGTGATCAATTAGGTCCCATTTTAACTGATATAAAAAGTTTGACAAGTGTAAACAAAGGTTTAATTGAAGGATTTATTTAGGGTTTATTATTTTTTAGGACCTAATTGGGGACCATTCTATTTTTGGAGGATATAACATTTATTTAAAAATTATAATTTAAAATATAACACAAAAAACAAGGATTTTGAAAAAGGTAATGGTCATATAAAAAAATCAAGAATTTTTTTTTGTCTTAGCTCAAGCAAAAGTTTGCTCGCTTGAGCGAAAATCCACTTTTTAGCTTGAGTGAGAAATGTCTCGCTTAAGGGAAAATTTGCTAGAACATCCCTTTTGAGTTTCGCTAAAGCGAGAATATCCTCGCTTGAGTGAAAATCCACCAGAATTCAATCTTTTAAATTTCGCTCAAATGAAATTATCCTTATTTGAGTGAAATTTACCAGAAACTAAACTCCATTTCACTCATAGTCTCGCTCAAGCGGGTTTGGGCTCGCTTGAATGAAAATTACAACATTTTGTTCCCTGGGCCAACTTTTTTGCACCCTATCTTATTCATCTGGCCCCCAAATGCTACGAGACTTTAACACAAGCTAACATTCATCGTTAAAGACTTGTGGCCACCAGCCACGCTCCAAAATTCCTAAAAACGAATGAGATACTCGCTAAATTGCATATAGACCGTTTTAAGCCATTTAAAAGGGCTTCACCTATCAAATCTCATCTGATTGGGACCAAACCAACTCTAACATACTTTAATTGCTATATAGGCTCTACCAAACTTATCCGAAGGTCCCAAAACCTCACATATCAAAATCTAGCCTACCTAGTTCCTTAAATTATGCATAATCCTTACAATTCCTCATACCAAATCCTTAAAATTCAATACTACACTACATTTGTCATTATACTATGTTCACTTGTGACATTCTAGGCTCAATGACATCAAGCAAAACCTACCTATAATACAATTTCACTAACATATCATCATATGATGTAATTCTTGGGTAATATCAAGCATTAATTCATCCATATACTTCATGTCCCAATAGATAACATATATAGGTATCAAAACACTTCTAAACCTCCAATGAGGTTACCAAATACCTAGATCAACTATATAGTTATATTTACAGTATCCAAAATGAGTCGGCCAAGGCTATGACATAAAAAATTATACAATATATCCATATGTATTTATGAATCCACCCTAGGATTCATCCACCAAGCTTCCCAGGCTTTTGCCAATCCTCTTCGTGATCTAGATTCATTGCATTATAAAAATTCGTATAGGGTGAACATATATATGTTAAATTACAAATACAGAACCAGATTTACCATGACTCTTCTCATTCAATCAATCCAATTCATCACACTATCTATATAACTTATTATATGACACATTCATCATCACATCATTCTTTGTCGTTTAACATAATGCATAAATACATATTCATATCATCACAATTACCACTAACACAATGTCAATCATCATCAATAGTTGTCCCATAGCTTTTCATCATCACAATGGCTGCCCCGTAGCTTTCAATGCACATCAATAGTTGTCCCATAACTTATTAATGTCACAGTGGCTGCCTCGCAGCTATGATGCAGTGCATGTGGATCTGACTCTAATGATGGGACAATACATCGACATATAAAAATATTCTCAGCTCCCAACTGATTCGGCCATTTTATGGGTACCAAACTGCTTGCCTACTCTTGTAACATTCACTCCCAGTGATAGAGGTAGTATTATGGGCGATCCTTGAGTCCCACTCAAAGGTATCTGTGGAACCCGAAGAAACCACCACAGGGTCTATGCCTATCCAAAGGTTGCCCTCCCATCTAGGTCGACATCACAGGCCACTATAGTCTAGTGTGCGTCCTTATACAAATGCTATGTACAACCATCAATTATAATCAATTCACATAATCATTTAAGTTATCCCAAGCTTACTTAATGCCTATGCATCATTCTAATAGAATCATTAATCATATCATTAAATCAATTACAATCCAATGCAATAACATCATACACATCAATTAAACACAAGAAACTAATCCAATGATGATTCATCAATCATTTATCAAATCTCATACATATTCATCTATTCCCCTCTTATGCCATATTCCATATTCATCTTATGAACGAGATCACAATCAAATTATCAGATTTCATACAATAAACAATAAGGGGATGGTTTCTAGCACAAGCATATAATTATCATTTCATCATATACATCAGTTAAATAATTGTAAACAAATATAAACCTATCCCCCTCCATTCATAACTCATGCATTTAAAATATAACGCTTCCTTACCTGTAATCCTCGATTCTAATGCTCAAAATGTTATCTGATTACGTTTCGGCTACCGATTTCTCAATCTAATAATTTCCTAAAATGAATAACAATTATTTTAGTAATCCTTACACCACCAGTCATATGTTTCGAACTAAATTCACCAATCTACTATAGTTACAATAGGTATCAGCTTACTGGAATGCATCCCCGCTCGTTGACGACACTTCGAGTCATCTTTGGCACCCAAAACCCTTTTCGGTTCCTTTTGAATTCCACTTCAAATTGCTGCCCAACATGAACTAAGGTCAGAATAATTAAAATGGAGCAATAGATGCATGCCAATGATGGCAAAAAATGCCAAGGAGGGAGCCAAACTTTAATCCTTTACCTTTTGAGCTAAAAAACATAATCCACGCTCTAAGCTCCCCATGGGTTCTACAATGGCAGCCACGACTTGTTGAAGAAACAGACGGGACCAATTTTTGAATGCATGGCCCAAAGGAAGAAAGGTAGAAAGTAATGGCACCCATGCTTACCTTGATAATCCAACACCAAAATTAAAGGCTTGGAGAAGAAGAATATGGCGTGCGGGATAGAGAAGGAGAAGAAATATGGTGAAGGCTTGTGAGGAAGGGTGTGGCACACGGGTGAGAGGAAGAAGAGAATGGCCTTCTCTTTTGAAGCATGCACGAGAGAAAGAAAGCATAAGGAAAAATAGTGCACTTGAACTAATGAAATTAGAGGCAAAATTGTCCTTTGGTTCATTCGGTTAATTTCTAAGACCAATCGGGTAACTTCAGGTTACCCGAAACTACCTAGATTAAATTTCAAAAATTAATGTACTCGTCATTGATTAATTTAACATTCACAAATAATTATTTGATTAATAAAATTAATTAATAATTAAAACTGGATGTCATAGAGGATTAATTTAAAGGTTTTCTTTATATTAAATATTGCTCATGACCTTTAATATAAAACCTTATAGAGAGATTTCTTGAGTCCTTAATATAAGACCTTTATCAAAATTTCTACAACATTAACACTACAAGAGTTATGGCATTTTTGCATGGGCGAAAGACCCATGTAACAAAAAAACCCAAGCTACAACCATCATAGCATGGAAGTCAAAACCCAAGCAAAAAATAAACGCATGCAACGTTTGTGTGAGACTTGGCTCCTACACAATCCATTGTGTGGGACATCAAACATCCTATGTTATTTTTGAGTGCATAAAGTTTCATGGGATATGACCTTCCACATAACTACCCATTTAAAAAAAAAATCTATCTTTTATAAAATGTTATTAAGCTTATTAAAATGAATTTTTTACTAAAGATATCAACCAGTTGTAATTGATTCTAATAAGAATTAATCAATCCTAATCAATGCAAATACACAATTAATAGTCAAAGTCTAATTAATGCATACAAATTATAACTAATACAAAATACAAAGAATTACTAATTATGAATATAGATTTAATCAACATTGTTAAGAAACCAACATGTAGTCTGTTTGATCTCGAGCCACCATTTATTAATTGTATAACACTAAAAAAGAAAACTTCTATTAATACAAGGGAAATAAATGTAAAAAAGAAAAAAATTATACAACATCGATTAAATTATTTTATTCATTTTATTCCTTCTGCTCCTGCTCCTTCTCCTTATCATCATCACCATCACCACCACCATCACCACTGTCGCCGCTAACACCACCTTAAACTTCATCCTTTAAGTTATTTTTGGATTCAACCTCATCCTCTACATTAGTAATAGGAGCAGGTTGAATTGGTGGAATTTCCTTAATTCTTAATAACTAAATAACTAGATGAATTTATTGATAATCATACACCAATCATGTCAATGGTTTTGGATTTGTTATTAGTCTTATAAGTGATATTCTAATTGCCTTATAACATGATGTAGGCAAATAATCTAGTCTTTAAGGATTCTTGTTCTATAAACAACCTTACAATTCAAAAATTAATTTCTTCTCCAATGTTTAAGTGTTGGCTAAATTGTACATGTTCCATGGATGAAGGTTTTTACGTAAAAAAAAACACAAAAAATAAGAGAGGAAATAAGAGAAATGGAAGGGAGAAGGATGATAGAGGATTAAGCGTCACTCAAGTGATGAGATAAGCCATTGAGATGTTCATCACTTTGGAAGGATCCAAAGGTAGGAACTAAAGAAAAAAGCTCTAAAACCTCTTGAAATTCTAGAGAGAGAGAATAAGCTCACAATCTCTTGAAAATTCATAAAATGACCTAAGATAAGTAATTTGTGAAGGAAGCAAACCTTATATAGGCTTCTCCTTTAGTGATTCTTGGACTTAACTTGGGTGGGCTTGTTAAAGCTTCACATAAGGCCCAAAAGTTACTTAAAGCAAGTATATAGACATACAAGGTCCAAATCTCTAACTAAGACTACTAATGTGTTTCTAAAAATGGAAAATAATCCAAAACTTAAGCCTAATACTAAATACAACTCAAATGGTCTTAAGCCCAATGATGGATATTAACCCTATTAAGTGTCCTTAAAACATACAAAAGAAAAAGGTCCTACACTTAGTGGATTGATGACATATCTTTTTACCTTTAATTACTTACTCTGTTTATCTATTTTATTTACTGTTAAATCCTAATAAATGTGTTTTAGCGTAATTTGTCAATATTCTCCATTTTTAATGTTTTTCTCACTACTTGCTAGTGATCACTGTTTTCTTATTTTTTTTACTGTTACTATTAAGTGTTGTATTTTATGATTTATGTTTTCTTTTACTATTACTGTTTACTAGTGATTGTTGTTTTTAATTTCTACTGTTTCTGTTTCTTTTGTATTAATTAGTGTGTTTAAAATAATTTAAGCTTTCATGAATGTTTAGTCCTAAAATAAAATTTATTGAATTAACTAAGTTTAATTTATTTTATTTTATTTTATAGGCTATCAAATTATTGGAAGCTTCTTGATTATTTTGCAAATAAATTACTCTCCTCCAAGTATAAATTCACATTAATTACTTTTTCTTGACAAGTATATTAATGTGAAATTGTTTAAGCCTTCTCCTTTCTTTAACAAGTAATTCACGTGAAGGAGTAGTCCAAGGGGTTCCATCACTAGTTATTTTAAAAGCAAAGCAAAAATAGAAAATAATGGCAGCCATGGGTCCATATGAATTAGGCTTGAATTGGTCAAAAAGAATAAAGAATGAAGTGCAACAAGTTTCCAACGTAAATGCAATTGCTGAATGTTAAGCTTTCAATTGTTTGTTCAATTGTTTAAAGTATTGAATGGTCACTTCAAGGGTCCACTAGCTGAATGGTTTCTTGACCAATTAAGCCATCCATTATTCCATGCTTCCCAACGTAAATTTGGAAGACAATTAGCAAGCAATTGGACTCCTTTTTGGCAATGGTTTCACGTGAACAAGCTTGCTGTTGGCAGTAGAAAATTGGCAACAAACAGCAAGGAATTAACATGAAAGAAGGTAAGAAAAGTGGAGCTGGACAGCAAGAAAACAATACAAAAATAGCAATAAAATGGGACAACAAACAGCACTGTATTTTGACAGCAACAGTAGGGAATTTTGACAACAAACAGCACTGTATTTTGACAGTAACAGCAGTGAAAAATGGACAACAAACAGCAAGAAAACAACTCAAAACAACAAGAAATTGGAACAGCAAACAACAAATTAATTCATTCTCCTTCCAAGTGCTAAAATCCAACGAGAAATGCCCTCTTAATGCAGAATGTTTTCCACTTTATTACATTAAGAAAAATGAAAAGAAGAAAACATAGCATTGCATAGGAATGGAAGGAAAATGGCATGTTCCCTTAGTGCCTTAATTTCCAACGTGAAGTGTATATGGCAAAGGTAATGGGCTGATTTTTAATGAGAAAAATCAGCCTTGAAATGCTATAAATAGGGAGCTTAGTGCTGAATGACAAAATGATCAGAGGAGAAGGCAGTGAGCAGAGTGAGCAGAGGAGAAGCAGAGGAAGAATTCGGGAGAAACTTCATTCCGGGTTTGGTTTTATTTTGTTTTAATTATGGAGGGCTAAAACCCTTAGATTGATTTTCTTGGAGAATATTGTAATAATGATTTTGAGGTTCTTGTTTCTAAAATAATATACTTTCATTATTATTGATTTCTTCATAATCTTACTCTGCTTGTTTAATTCCATTCTGTTTAATTAAATTTGTATGTTTAATCGGTTTAATTATACAAATGGAATAAAATAAGATTTAAATTAAAATTGGTTAAGAAAATATACATGCTTAATGAATATTTTCATAATCACTTTTAGTTATTATGGTTTGCTTAATTCCATAATTTGAGAATAGATTATGTATGTAGGCGATGTTCTTATGTATGCTCAATAATTCCTAGATTTTACGATCTTGACTCCTTTTGCTTAATTAAGATGCTTGATTAAAATATTCATTTTTAAATGAAAGTAAAAGAATTGTGAATTGAAAAAGACGCTTAGTTGATTAATTCAAATTGAGCTAAGAAATCGACATAATGAAAGTGTATAAACCACCTTTTGTGAACCAAGGATAAATTTAATTACAATACTCCAAGAAAATCAATCGCTTGTCATTTATTTTTCTAAGTTTCATTATTTTATACTGTTTTAAATTTCTATGACAATCAAACAAATCCCCCCTTTTTGTATGTTTGTTGAACTTCTGTTTGTAAAAATAAATTTTAGTTGATAAATTTTTTTGTTTGTTAAAAATTAGTTTAAGACTTGATTTTCCTAAATTTTAGTGTTGATCTTCGAGAGAACGACCTAGGTTGACACCCTAGTACTACATTAATTAGTTTTAATGTACTAATTTGACGGGGCCACGACAGCCAACGTCAAATTTCGGCGCCGCAGCCGGGGATTAATGATTTTTAGGAAAATTGTTGTTTTAAATTAATTTTTTTAAAAAAATATAATAAAAAAATATATATTTTTTATTTGTTTGTTTGTTTTATTTTATTTATTTTGCATGATTTAGGATTCTTATGATATATTGCTCATTATCATGAAATATCTTGTTGTATGCTATGTATGACTAGAAGGACTTTTGGGCATTTATATTCATTTGATCCTGAAATTGATAGAACTTTTCATAGGTTAATTAGAGAAGCTAGATTTAATAATAATTTTTTTGATATTGATAGTGATAGTATTTTATCTGAATCTGTTGAAAATAATTCTGAAAATTTTTCTGATATGGCTAGACCTCATGAGAAGAGAATTAGCTGCACCCGAATTCACATACGAAAGTTTGTGTATTCAATATCCTGAAGAGGATGTCCCTTTTATTCTTAAGACCGGACTTATACACTTGTTGCCTAAGTTTCATGGTCTTGCGGGTGAAGATCCGCACAAACACCTTAAAGAATTCCACATTATGTGCTCCACAATGAAACCCCAAAACGTTCAAGAAGACCATGTCTATCTTAAAGCGTTTCCTCATTCTTTAGAGGGTGTTTCTAAGGATTGGTTGTACTACCTTGCTCCAAGATCAATCACAAGTTGGAATGACTTAAAGAAAATGTTCTTGGAAAAGTTCTTTCTTGCCTCTAGAACAACTGCAATCCGTAAAGACATATCTGGCATTAGGCAATTCTCTGGAGAAAGTCTTTATGAGTATTGGGAGAGATTCAAGAAACTCTGTGCAAGTTGCCCTCACCACCAAATTTCGGAATAACTTCTTCTTCAGTACTTTTATGAAGGTCTGCACCACGTTGATCACAACATGATAGATGTGGCAAGTGGAGGAGCTTTAGGAGATATGACTGTTACCGAAGCAAGAAACCTGATTGAAAAGATGGCATCTAACTCTCAACAATTTGGTGTGAGAAATGATTCTTTCAAACCCATGTTTGATTCCAATTCTAGTTCATTTGGCATTAAACTAGAGAGTAAACTTGACGCTCTCACCACTTTGGTCACACAATTAGCAGTAAATCAAAAATCCATGACTGCTAAAGTATGTGGCATCTGCTCTTCACAAGAGCACCCCACTGATTGTTGTCCTTCTCTACAAGAAAAGGATAATAATAATCCCCAAGACTATACAGCTAACATCAACCATGATAGACCTCCACCACAGCAACAACAACAAAACCATGACCTTTCCACCAACAGATACAACCCAGGTTGGAGGAACCATCCAAACCTAAGGTGGGGTAACCAAAAAAATCCTCAACCCCTATTTCAAAGCAATGCACCAACCTTTCAAAGACCTATACCTCAACCATCCACAAGTGGCCCTTCTTTGGAAGAACTGGTGGAACAAATGGCTGCAAAAAATTTAGAGTATCAACAGAGGAATGATGCTACCATCCAGAGTTTAAGCAACCAAATTGGGCAACTAGCTTCATCATTAAGTCAGTTACAATCTCAAAACTCTGACAAATTACCATCTCAACCAGCTGCAAATCCAAGAAATATGAGTGTAATTCAGTTAAGATCAGGTAAGAACCTTGAAGTACCCATACCCAAGGAATCTGAAAAACAAACAACTGAGCCTGAAATAGTTGAGAATGATGTACCCTCTTCAAGCAAATCTGAGATACAACTACCCCAAATTCCACCTCATATCCCTCTTCCTTTCCCACCAAAAGCAATTCCAAGTAAGAAGATGGAAGAAGTGGACAAAGAAATTTTGGATACTTTTAGGAAAGTGGAAGTGAATATACCTCTTCTTGATGCAATCAAGCAAATACCTAAGTATGCCAAATTTCTAAAAGAGTTGTGTACTTACAAGAGGAGACTCAAAGGTAATGAAAGGATCAGCATGGGAAGGAATGTATCTGCACTGCTTGGTAAGGAAATTCTAAATATCCTTGAGAAATGCAAAGATCCAGGTACGTTTTCTATACCCTGTATCATAGGCAATAACAAATTTGAAAATTGCATGTTAGATTTAGGAGCTTCAATAAATGTTATGCCTATGTCTGTTTTTAAATCTTTGTCTCTTGGAAATTTACAACCTACTGGTGTAGTAATTCAGCTAGCCAATAGGAGCACTGCTTACCCTGCTGGAGTTATAGAAGATGTTTTGGTTCAGGTAGAATAATGTGTTTTCCCTGCTGACTTTTTCATACTTGATATGGAAGAAGGTATGCCTCAAATTCCTGTTCCTATTATTTTGGGAAGACCATTTTTGAAAACAGCTCGAACCAAAATACATGTTCATTCTGGAACTCTCTCTATGGAATTTGGTGACACGAGAGTTCAATTTAATATTCTTGATGCTATGAAATACCCATCTAAAAATCATTCTGTTTTCCAAATTGACATTATTGATGAACTAGTTTTTGAACATTTTTCTAATGTTGATTTGGAATGCATAGATGATTCAAATAAATGTTTTGCATGCAATGATTCTGGAAGCTGTGATATTTGTGCTGAAATTGATAAATACATAATTTCTAATTCAGAGTCTTTAGATATACCTGTTAACCATAAGGAGCTGAATGCAGGATTTCAAGAAAATTCTAACAAAATTTTTGAGGTGCAAGCAGCGGAATCAAAATCTACTTTGTTAGTCCCATCTATTTTGCAGGCACCTTAGTTAGAATTGAAACCCCTACCTGAAAACCTCAAGTATGTATACTTAGGGGATGATGAATAGCTCTCAGTGATAATTTCCACTTCTCTTGATGAAAATCAAGAAGAAAAATTGTTGCAGGTATTGAAAAAACATAAGAAGGCTATAGGATGGACATTGGCAGACATACCTGGAATTAGCCCATCCATGTGCATGCATAGGATATTTCTGGAGGAAAATACTAAAGCAGTGAGACAGCCTCAAAGGAGACTCAACCCTGTAATCCTTGATGTGGTTAAGAAGGAGATTACCAAGCTTCTATAAGCAGGAATCATTTATCCTATCTCTGATAGCCGATGGGTGAGTCCGATTCAAGTGGTTCCTAAGAAAACAGGGATCACAGTTGTGAAGAATGAGAAGGATGAGTTGATCCCAACTAGAGTGTAAAATAGTTGGAGAGTTTGTATTGATTACAGGAGACTTAACCAAGCAACCAAGAAAGACCATTTTCCCTTACCCTTCATTGATCAAATGCTTGAGCGTCTCGCAGGTAAGTCTCACTACTGTTTTCTTGATGGATTCTCTGGATATTTTCAGATTCACATTGCACCTGAGGATCAAGAAAAGACCACATTCACCTGTCCCTTTAGCATATTTGCTTATAGAAGAATGCCATTTGGCCTATGCAATGCTCCTGAAACTTTTCAAAGATACATGATAAGTATTTTTCATGATTTCATTGAAAATTACATAGAGGTGTTTATGGATGATTTTACTGTTTATAGATCTTCATTTAATGCATGCCTTGATAGTTTGGATAAAGTTTTAAATAGGTGTATTGAAACTAACCTTGTCTTGAACTATGAAAAATGTCATTTTATGGTAAAACAAGGAATAGTTTTAGGGCATGTAATCTCTGAGAAAGGAATTGAGGTAGATCCTGCCAAGATAGAAGATATATCACATTTACCTTACCCCTCTTGTGTTCGAGAGGTTCATTCTTTTCTTGGCCATGCAGGTTTCTACAGAAGATTCATAAAGGATTTTAGCAAGAAGGCTAGACCACTATCCAGTCTACTTCAAAAGGATGTGGTATTTGAGTTTGATGAAAAGTATAAGGAGGCTTTTAATTGCCTAAAGCAAGCATTGACCACTACCCCAATAATCCAAGCACCTGATTAGACAGCCCTATTTGAGTTGATGTATGATGCCTCTAATTATGCATTGGGAGCTGTCCTTGGTTAAAAGATTGACAAGCAACCTAGGGTCATCTACTATGCATCTAAAACTTTAGATGCCGCCCAGGTAAATTACACCACTACTGAAAAAGAGGTCTTGGCCATTATTTTTGCATTAGATAAGTTTAGATCTTACCTACTCGATTCTCGAGTAGTTGTCTTTACTGACCATGCAGCTCTGAAGTACTTGTTAAAGAAAGGTGAGTCCAAGCCAAGATTAATTCGTTGGATGCTCTTGCTCCAAGAGTTTGACTTGGAAATTCATGACAGAAGTGGAACATAAAACTTAGTGGTAGACTATTTAAGCAGAATTGAGAATGCTCCTGATTCGGCACCTATTCGGGACCATTTTCCGGATGAACAACTCATGAGTGTTTCTAATTCTTTTGATACACCTTGGTTTGTTAACATTGTAAATTATCTTGTTGCTTCTGTTTTTCCACCATATGCATCTAGAAACCAAATCTCAAAATTAAAAAATGATGCAAAATATTATATATGGGATGACCCATATTTGTGGAAATTATGTAATGATCAGGTGATTCGAAGATGCATTCCCGATCATGAGATAGAATCAGTTCTACGATTCTACCATGCTTCACCAGTTGGTGGACATTTTGGTCCACAAAGAACAACAAGGAAGGTGTTGGACTCTGGTTTATACTGGCCCACTATTTTTAAGGATGCATGGAGAATTTGTAACACCTGTGAGGAATGCCAAAGAGCTGGTAATGCTATCACATGGAGACAACAAATGCCTCAACAACCTATGTTGTTTTGTGAAGTATTTGATGTTTGGGGCATTGATTTTATGGGTCCATTTCCACCATCTTTTGGTTTTACATACATTCTGTTAGCTGTAGATTATGTTTCTAAATGGGTGGAAGCTAAAGCCACCAGAACCAATGATGCTCAAGTTGTTGTGGATTTTGTTAGATCTCAAATTTTTTACAGGTTTGGCATTCCGAGAGCAATCATTAGTGATCAAGGAACACACTTCTGCAACAGGACCATGCAAGCTACGCTCAGGAAGTATGGGATTGTTCATAGAGTCTCTACTCCATATCACCCCCAAACCAATGGACAAGCAGAAGTCTCTAACAGAGAAATCAAATGAATCCTTGAGAAAATAGTACAGCCTAACAGAAAAGATTGGAGCAGGAAACTGGATGATGCTTTTTGGGCACATAGAACAGCTTTTAAGGCACCTATAGGAATGTCTCCCTATAGAATTGTTTTTGGTAAAGCATGTCATCTTCTAATGGAGATTGAGCATCGTGCTTATTGGGCTGTAAAAGCCTGTAACTTAGCACTTGATCAAGCAGGTGAAGAAAGGAAATTACAACTGAATGAGCTTGATGAGATCCGTTTGGCAGCTTATGAGAATTCAAAATTCTACAAGGAAAAGACAAGGAAATTCCATGATAGCTCAATAGCTAGGAAGGAGTTTGTTGTCGGGCAGAAAGTGCTACTGTTTAATTCCCTGTTAAAACTGATGGCCGAAAAATTACGCTCCAAATAGGAAGGACCTTTTATTGTCACTAATGTATTTCCCCATGGAGCTGTTGAAATAAAAAGTGAGAACTCCAACAAAAGCTTCAAGGTTAATGGACAACGCTTGAAGCCATTCCATGAAAATCCTTCACTTGTAGATGTCACAATGGAGGAACATGTTTTGGGGGAACCACTTCTTGATCCCCCTTGAGGGAGTTTTTTTCACCCATCTTTTTACTTTTTCATTCTATTGTCTATTCTGTATGCTCTGTCTTACATTGAGGACAATGTATGATTTAAGTGTGGGGGTGGGATCATTCATGTGTTGTTGATTTTATTGTATGATTAATTTTGTGTGACTATTTTTCAAAAAAAAAAGAATTAAAAAAAAAAGATTGTGTGTTTTTATTTTAAAATGGCATGTTTTATTGGAATTTTAAGATATGCGTAAGTAACAGGTAAATTCTTTCATGTCTGATATAAGCTTAATGATATGTTATAATTTGAACTCAAGCATTTTTGGTATGATGAGAATGACATGATAATTAAGAGATGATCATATATGATAGAATTATACCTTGTGAGATTTTTGAGCTTTAAAATTTGATGGATCACTTTAAACCATCTTAATTCTTTCATGTGTGATTAATTCCTGAATGCTTACATCCTAATTTTTGTCTTGTTTCTTGATGATACTTGAAACTCATGTGAATGTATTTGAAATGATACAGGCATTTTGTTCAATTGAGCCACTAAGCTATATAAGCCTACCATGAATAAATCATCCTTTGTTAGCCCCTTTGAACCTATTTAACCATTTCTTTGTTGCAGCTCAAATAAGCCATGGATGGAAAACCAAAAATATACCTACCTTAAGGAATATATTGGAGCTCTGGAATCATGTCAAAAATAGGCATTCAAATAAGTGTGGGGGTGCGTAAAAAGGAATCGCAACTCTTATTTTAAGAAAAAGATAATGAAAAAAATTAATGAATGAATGACAAGAAATGTTTTGATGTTTGCGACCGAATGTAATCGAACAAATGTTTTACCCTCAGTGTTGCCTATTAAATTAATTGCTCCATCACTCCTTTTGGCATTTAAACTTATTTTCCAAAATTTTACCACCTACTTTAACCTTGGCCACATTACAACCTTGGAAAGCCCTGTTGATCTATACATGCATTTATGTTGATTGTGGAATTGAGAAACTTGCCAAATTTTTGGACTGTCTATTTTTTAGGAAATGTTTTGAGAGTATACATAAACCCAAAACACTTGAGAGTTGAGAGCATATCTTGTGAGGTTCTGTCACTTATGATTTTCTTTTCAGTTTGATTTAATTCTCACATGTCTAAGTGTTTGGATGATTTTTATACATATCTTGATGCTCTGTATCTACATGTTAGATAACTCCTGTATCTCTATATATTCTAAAACTCAATAATATACATGCCAATTCTGTGTGTTTACTATTTTAACATTGTCAATAAATTGTGAGATTTGTTTTTATTCTGATTTTGCCCAGGAGTGCAAAAGAGTAAGTGTGGGGGTATTTGATGACATATCTTTTTACCTTTAATTACTTACTCTGTTTATCTGTTTTATTTACTGTTAAATCCTAATAAATGTGTTTTAGCATAATTTGTCAATATTCTCCATTTTTAATGTTTTTCTCACTACTTGCTAGTGATCACTGTTTTCTTATTTTTTTTTACTGTTACTATTAAGTGTTGTATTTTATGATTTATGTTTTCTTTTACTGTTACTATTTACTAGTGATTGTTGTTTTTAATTTCTACTGTTTCTTTTTTTTGTATTAATTAGTGTGTTTAAAATAATTTAAGCTTTCATGAATGTTTAGTCCTAAAATAAAATTTATTGAATTAACTAAGTTTAATTTGATTTTATTTTATTTTATAGGCTATCAAATTATTGGAAGCTTCTTGATTATTTTGCAAATAAATTACTCTCCTCCAAGTATAAATTCACATTAATTACTTTTTCTTGACAAGTATATTAATGTGAAATTGTTTAAGCCTTCTCCTTTCTTTAACAAGTAATTCACGTGAAGGAGTAGTCCAAGGGGTTCCATCACTAGTTATTTTAAAAGCAAAGCAAAAGTAGAAAATAATGGCAGCCATGGGTCCAAATGAATTAGGCTTGAATTGGTCAAAAAGAATAAAGAATGAAGTGCAACAAGTTTCCAACGTAAATGCAATTGCTGAATGTTAAGCTTCCAATTGTTTATTCAATTGTTTAAAGTATTGAATGGTCACTTCAAGGGTCCACTAGCTGAATGGTTTCTTGACCAATTAAGCCATCCATTATTCCATGCTTCCCAACGTAAATTTGGAAGACAATTAGCAAGCAATTGGACTCCTTTTTGGCAATGGTTTCACGTGAACAAGCTTGCTGTTGGAAGAAAAAAATTGGCAACAAACAGCAAGGAATTAACATGAAAGAAGATGAGAAAAGTGGAGCTGGACAGCAAGAAAACAATACAAAAATAGCAATAAAATGGGATAGCAAACAACACTGTATTTTGACAGCAACAACAGGGAATTTTGACAGCAAATAGCACTGTATTTTGACAGTAACAGCAGTGAAAAATGGACAACAAACAGCAAGAAAACAACTCAAAACAGCAAGAAATTGGAACAACAAACAACAAATTAATTCATTCTCCTTCCAAGTGCTAAAATCCAACGAGAAATGCCCTCTTAATGCAAAAATGTTTTCCACTTTATTACATTAAGAAAAATGAAAAGAAGAAAACATAGCATGGCATAGGAATGGAAGGCAAATGGCATGTTCCCTTAGTGCCTTAATTTCCAACGTGAAGTGTATATGGCAAAGGTAATGGGCTGATTTTTAATGAGAAAAATCAGCCTTGAAATGCTATAAATAGGGAGCTTAGTGCTGAATGACAAAATGATCAGAGGAGAAGGCAGTGAGCAGAGTGAGCAGAGGAGAAGCAGAGGAAGAATTCTGGAGAAACTTCATTCCGGGTTCGGTTTTATTTTGTTTTAATTATGGAGGGCTAAAACCCTTAGATTGATTTTCTTGGAGAATATTGTAATAATGATTTTGAGGTTCTTGTTTCTAAAATAATATACTTTCATTATTGTTGATTTCTTCATAATCTTACTCTGCTTGTTTAATTCCATTCTGTTTAATTAAATTTGTATGCTTAATCGGTTTAATTATACAAATGGAATAAAATGAGATTTAAATTAAAATTGGTTAAGAAAATATACATGCTTAATGAATATTTTCATAATCACTTTTAGTTATTATGGTTTGCTTAATTCCATAATTTGAGAATAGATTATGTATGTAGGCGATGTTCTTATGTATGCTCAATAATTCCTAGATTTTACGATCTTGACTCCTTTTGCTTAATTAGGATGCTTGATTAAAATATTCATTTTTAAATGAAAGTAAAAGAATTGTGAATTGAAAAACACGCTTAGTTGATTAATTCAAATTGAGCTAAGAAATCAACATAATGAAAGTGTATAAACCACCTTTTGTGAACCAAGGATAAATTTAATTACAATACTCTAAGAAAATCAATCGCTTGTCATTTATTTTTCTAAGTTTCATTATTTTATACTGTTTTAAATTTCTGTGACAATCAAACAAATCCCCCCTTTTTGTATGTTTGTTGAACTTCTATTTGTAAAAATAAATTTTAGTTGATAAAATTTTTTTGTTTGTTAAAAATTAGTTTAAGACTTGATTTTCCTAAATTTTAGTGCTGATCTTCAAGAGAACGACCTAGGTTGACACCCTAGTACTACATTAATTAGTTTTAATGTACTAATTTGACGGGGCCACGACAGCCAACGTCATGGATCCTCATCATACTCCCTCCGTTAAAAGGGATTTTCCCTTAAATCCAAGCTTCTTTTATTAAGCTCCTAAGGCAAGATCAACATCATCGCTATAACCCAAAAGAAAAGAATGAGTCTAAGATATATAACAAAAAATAAAGGACAAAAGAAATGATGAAGAGTTAGTAATGTGTTATGTACAAGAAGTCAACTGGGATTAAAGACTAACCTTATGACCTCTTAGGTGCCAACTCTTATAAAAAAAGGTATATCATTAAAGAATGCAATAAGATAGTGCCATAAAAATGCACATGCAAAGCTATAGGGTATCCAATGATTCCCTAAGATGAACTAATCTAGCATATATAAAATAAAACTAAATGTGGATGCATAATCATGTGATGTGTCAACTAACATGGGTGTACTATGATATATGAATGAATAAGATGCCTTAGTGGGGTGATAATGGGTAGGTGTACTTAAGCTAGGGAATATAAAATCAATGTCATGCAATGAAGAAACTAACTCCTTATACAACCCATCATGCATGTGTATGGCATCAATATGATAAGACACACTATAAGGTCCAAGATAACACCTAATATTAGGGACTAAACATGATTCACAAAGACAAACTTATAAATTCTCTAAGCACAAGAAAGAAAACAAAAAACATGTCTTTAGAAAAGGTCAACTCAAAGAAGTATAGACACAATCCTATCATATAAGACCCTATATATAATGTATACAATCCACAAGAAACTTTAAGGCAACTATGCATAATTGGTGGCTAATTTATTTTATAATGGATGGGAGGTGTTTGAGGAGATCCCTCCATAATCTTTAAGCATATTCCTTTAAACACCTCTACTACCTTGTGGTGTTCTTAAGGAGAAGAACTAACAATAGGAATAGACAAATCATAAGTAAGGTGAGATTTACTTAAATCATTATTATTGCTCAAAAGTAAGCCAATATCATACACCTTACTTTTCTTACTTTCAATATTTTCCTTATCTTTCCTTTTATTTCTTTCATTTCCTTCTTCTTTTTTACATACCTTTTATTTTCTCTCATATATTGTTGCATCTTTTCTTCCATAGCCTCTTCATGTTTTCTTTATAGTTTTGCTATCTCTTTTCCCTATTTTCTATATTCATTAATCTTCATATTCCTTCATCATCAAATTCTAAAATGTTTTGTCATAATTGCTTCACTTTGCTACGAATTTCCTCAAGGAAACTTTTTTTTCTATTTCCTTGATGTCTATTACTACTTTCACTCTCTCCTCTTGTCTCATAGAAGTTTATTCTAGCATGTAGAGCAACTAATTGTTGTATTAGGGTTTCATATTAAGGAATAATGGAGTTCCCACTATGCTCTTTTTTTATCTATTTGTTTAATTTTGCACAATTATACTACAAACGTATTTATACTTGACTAAAAAGTCCTAAATGAAAATTACACTACAAAAGCTAGAAAAAAGAATTTGAGGAGGGGGGTTAGAAACTTGATCCAAAACCTGAATTACTACCTTATAACTAGTAATTAAGCAATCAAGCAAGATACTAGTCATGAGCAAGTAATTAAACTAAAACCTAAGTGCACTACCCCAAGGTAATTTCTAAAAGCAAGCAAGAAAGTCCCAAAGTTCAAGTTAAAGAGTTCAAAGGTCCAAAACATATGGACCAAGAAAAAAGTATCACAAGTAAACTACAATAGTCTCCCAAAATATAAGGAGATAAATTAAATACAATCACAAGTCTCAAACTAATTTGTTATTACAAAGGTTTGCTCTCCAATGTACAAAGTCTTCAAAGGGAAACTTCACCAAGGAACATAAATTTTAAGCTTAAACAAAGGGATGGTTAGTGAAACAAGTAATATGAGAGAGGGCCTTACCAATCACCAAGTGTATACACTCAACAGTTGTTTATCATTCAACGAAGGCTTCTGCTATAATGTGCACACTTTCCTTTTTCTACTCAACTCTCCCTATCAATCAAAAGCACTTAGAACCACCACTAAGGTCTTCATCTTTCACCCAATATGCTACTAAAGTATGTGATCAACCCAAAAGAATTCTCAAGAGTCAAAAGAAAAGGATAAAACCTAAAGAGATACAATTTAAAGATCAACTAAGATAAGTAGGAAAAGACACAACAAGGTAGTTAAACCAAAGTGGAATAAGATGAGACAAAAGTTGGAACATTATGAGACAAGTAATAAAAGGACAAAACAATGGGAGCTAAACTCAAATGGAATTATTATATGACAAACATGAATCAATAAAGACAAGCAAGCAAAGAATGACATGCAAGCAACTAAAGCACTTAAAAGTTTGCTTACCAATGCTAGAATGCAATATAATGCACAAACTCACAAGCAAGCTAAGTGATATATGTTTCTTTTTATTTTTTATCACTTTAGAAACAATTAAACCTCTATTTTTTGCCTTGCACAAAATAAATACAATTGTTGTGCTCTTTTTACTTTTTTTTGCACTTAATTTTTTCAATTTTTGCAAAGAAATGACCTAGAAAAGAATAATTACTACTAGGTCCTTATGAGAGCTTTCTTTTTCTTTCTCTTTTTTTCACTTTGTAACACTTTTTTAACAGCTTCTTACCTCTATTTTCTGCAGGTCCAGCAAGCATACTATTCATAAAAATTCATTACAAATCATAAAATTCAACAATTCTAAACTAATGCAACAATTACATCATCTTCCAACATTAATAAGGCATGGAATGCATGGTACAAGACATGTTATATGATTTAAATGCGATAGAAATGATGATAATAAGATGAATAAAAAATTGCTACAAAATTAAAATGAACACTAGAAAATACCACAAACTAAGAGATCTAACAATCTATAATTGATGAGAATGTACCACCAAAGAGTATGGTGGCCTATAACCAAACTTTAGATCTTGAATTACACTTAATCAATGATGATTAAGTGCAGGAATTCCAAAACCTAAAAGAGAATGAAAAAGTGAAAAAACTAGAGAAATACACAAATCAAACTTCACTACATTAAAGATAACTTCTACTACAATAAATAAATAGGTCCCTTGTCACTTAAAAGTTGGTTAAATAAATCCATTTTATTAAATTTCTTTTTGTATCACTATATCGAAGATGACATGGTATTAACATACATTTACATCCTTGACTTGCCACCTCAATTATAAACTCATGTCAGCCATTAATGATATGGAATAAACTACCTTGTTGCATCCACCAATCGCATCGTCTAGGTAAAATTATGCACACCTGGTTATGTTCTTTAACTATCTAATTTCTGTAGGGAGAGAGAGCGAATAAGATAAAGGAAGGGCCTAAGGGTGGGTTTTAAGGACACGGTTTGGGTAAAGAGATATAAGGTTGAAAAAGGTGTGATGATGAAGACAAAAAGGATGTGACCATGGAGGGAAGGTAATAGAATGAATGACAACATAATGGTTGTTGTGGGAGATGCGTATGGTGGTTTCTCTTTGTTTTCTTTTTTAGGTAAGAAAAAAGTTTTTTTTGTTAGTTAAGGATGTTTATTATGTTATTAAAGACTTGGGTTATTATGATAATGAGGCTCAATTCAAAGGTTTTTGGTTTAGTTGTTGAAGAATAGTAGTGGATATGGTTGATGATGGCTCTATTTTTTAGATGAAGATGGTAGAAGAGGGGTGGGGAGGTGGTGGTTGTATGAGTGGTTGAAGGGGGTGGTGGTGGAGGAGGACAGGGTGGAATAAGAATGAGAAAGAAAGTTAGCGAAGATGATAAGTTGGATCTACATGAATTTTTTTTATAAGGAAAAGTTACACAATCATCATTACTAATTCTCAAATCACTGTTCTATTATGGTCACAAATGCTAAACTTTTCATCACAAATATAATAATGACTATCTAGTCACACACTATCATACTTTTTTTGTTGGAAAATAAATACTTTTTTCTTGTAATGACACGTTAATGAAGGTAGCAAGTCTAAACTACAACTATTAATGCCACTTCAATTTTAATAGAGTAATGTAAAAATAAAATTTAACAAAATAGATTTATTTGACACAATTTTAAAAGACAAGAGACCTATCTAAAACAAGAAAAAACTTTTGAAATACTCATAACAAACGACATAGATAGAAGACTTGGGTAGTGATTTGGTTTTAAAAAATGACATTTAAGCTACTTGTGAATTTTGAAGAGTTTAAGTATCATTCCTAGTTGAACTAATGAAAGACCGGCAAGTATTAATAACTTTTTGATTAAATTTAGAATTTAAGTTATATACTTAAGATGATCATGTCAACTTAAAAAGGTATTACCCTTCTATTTCTTTTTCACTTTCCACAATATTCGGAGAAAAAACTTAATTATTTCTTTAGAATTTCAAGAAAACATTAATTGATTTTTTTAAAATAATGTCTCTGTGTTAAAGAGTAAACATAATATTAACAATAATAAATAAGAGAGATCATGATAAAATAAAAAAA
Organism: Clitoria ternatea; assembly: GCA_037962975.1. Taxonomy (NCBI): domain Eukaryota; kingdom Viridiplantae; phylum Streptophyta; class Magnoliopsida; order Fabales; family Fabaceae; genus Clitoria; species Clitoria ternatea. Next base: position 58,057,966 of record CM075671.1, read on the forward strand.
GTAATTGTTTTATGAAATTTAATATTATTAATTTCTCTCATTAATCTAAAATATAAGTAACAAATAACTAATTCAAGCTAATTAAGAATATTAGTTGATCTCATTTGATATTATTAAAAAGTAAATTATAATTCCTAAATCATCCTCATTATTAATTACCCAATAATAAGAATTTTTTTCTATATTTTAAAAGTTAATCATATTATTTCTCTTCATTAATATGAAGAATATTTTATGAATTATATCATTAAATAGAGTCTTGTTAGTTAAAATTTGCTTATGTTTTGGATCAAAATATTTCAAAATTTAGTTGATTATGTTCAAGAATGAAATAAGTATATTTTTTTAACATGTGTTTTTTTTACAGTTTTAAAAATTAATGACAGTATTCTTTACAAATTGCTCTTTTAGAGTTTTTTATGAAATTTTTGTTAATTATATAATAATTAATTTTCAGAAAGCATGATAAAGTATTAAAACTTTATTATAAATCTGCTATAAAACATAATTAAATTATTTTTGTTTGTTATTATAAATTGAAAATTGTAATTATCACTTAATAAAGAATAAGGAATCATAGACAAGAATCAAACATCTATAACAACTATATAGCAATTAAAATCCTGACATAAGAAGAATACCTGTGAGCATGTACTGCTTAATTAGATAAAAACACAAAGAAATTTTTTTCGATTAATTGTGAACCCCATTTAGTCACTCGGAAGTCTCAAACATAAGTTACTTTAACCCTAGAGGGTTTAGGAAGAAGTTAAGTAGAGTCCCAATGTGTTTCAACAAGTTATGAAGGTCATAAGCTATTGTGTAATTGATTATACCAACCCTGTAATCGATTATCAGCACTTAAAGACAAAATCCACGTGTCAGGGTGTGTCTGGTAATTGGTTACTAAAATGGTGTAATCGATTATCAGGGGTCATGTAATTGATTACTATAATCGATTACCCACGAGCTCCTGCATAATTTTGCAGGGTCTGCTCTCTGGTAATCAATTACACCAACCCTGTAATCGATTACCAAATAGACAAAATGCAGAATTATATAGAAATTTGGCTTCTAGGCTAAGTTTTACGCACCCTAACTTCCCTAAATGACTTTCAAACACCACCAAACTTTGACACCACCTAAAACACATCATTTATGACTTGTGGCAACAAGCCACACTCCAACGTTCCTAAAAAAGAGTAAATTATGCGCAAAAATGCAATTTGACTAACTTAGGCCCTGTCCACCTAACTTAACCTATCAATCCCCATTCAAATTGGACTGTTCCAATTCATACACACTCCAAATACCAAATGCCTATCTAGAACCTCACGGATTCCATTTTGACTTATTCAGTTCCTACTGATGCCTGAATTCACCATGAAACAACATGATAACTAATTTAAGTTTCAAAACTATTACACAAGCCTTGTCTCAAAAGCATCAACATAATATTATATCTCACATATCATGTAACAAAACCTGCCCATCATATCAATTCATTAGTATATGCAATATGAGACAGTTCCTAGGCATTCCAACCATAAATTCATCATTATTAATTCATTCATATGTAAATAAGTCCAATCTATCATCATACATATCAACATCATCAAAATCAATTCTAAACCTCTAGTGAGGTTGTCGACTACCTAGTCCATTATGCAAAGTATATGTATACATATTAGGAGCCGATCAAGGCTTACTATACAAAAACTATACAAATATCCACACACACACACATATGTATATAATGGTTCCCATGATCATAATATGGCTTCCATATGTCTAATCACCATTCCTCGGCACAGTCTTAATCCACTTAAAAACCACAAGTTTAGGGGTGAGCATATATATGTCAAATGACAGGTATTGAACTGGATTTCACTATTGTACATACTAATACTTATCCAGTTTTGCAATCATCATATCAATACATAAATCATCATAAATAATCATCATTCATATTGCCAATTAAGATGTTTGCATCCTTATAAATGTGTTAATTGCAATAATACATATCATAAGTTACCCCGCAACATCTTAATCTAAATGCCTATGTGCAAATGCATATGGATACAGACCCAACTTTATTGATGAAATTTATACTACAGTGTATAAATCTTCTCAACATATAATTCAATCTTTTTTTACTGGTACCGAATCACTCACCCATAATACAACACTAGTCATTCTTAGGGACAACGGTAACTCAACTCGGTGTTGCAGGTCAGCCTTAAACCCAATCCAAGGTGGCTATGGAATTCAGAGGAAACAACACATGGTCTTTGCATATCTAAAGGTTGCCCTCCCATCTGGGCCGACATTATAGATCCCCTGCAGTCCTGTATGTGTCTGGATGTAAATATTATGCTCACAACAATCACAAATCATCAATGAACCACCTGATTACCATCATCAAGGACCATCACTTGGTTACCATCACTATCCACAGGCATAACATGCAACAATCAAATACAACCAATTCACAATTCAAGTTATTCAAAGCCTAATTAATCATCATCATCATCATCATCATAACATGTTTATCAAGGTAACCTCATGCCATAATCATAAGCAACATCAATCATTATATACATCAATTGCAAACTCATGCACTTATCAATCATAGTTATCATAAACATATATGAATGACATCCAACATATTTCATAATTAATAATCAAATCAATGACACACTAAGAAGGGGTATATAGCCAATAAAAATCAAACATCATCATCATCTAGGATTTTTTTCCAAACATCAATCAACTATCAACACAAACATGTATATACACCCCAATTTGTTCATAATCTATATATTTAAAATATAATGCTCCACATACCTGGAATCGACGATCGCAAAGCTCAGTAACACTTTCCGATCACTCCGATTTCGTTCCCGATCACTAGTTCCCTAATATAAAAATTCCTAAAATTAACAACAATCAATTTTAATGACCTGTATGTTATCATATATATATATATATATATATATGTGTGTGTGTGTGTGTGTGTTGAAGATAAAGTCATGAACCCTTCATAATCTTGATAAGTTTTGACTTATCAAAATGTGATGTCACTTAGCAACGGCACTCCGAATCCCTCCCGACACAAAAACCCCTTTTGTTTCCTTTTGATTTTAGTTCCCAAATGTTGCCCAACATGAATCAAGATTAGAATGGTGTAAATAGAGCAATGAGTATTCATTTCTTATGGCTAGAGATGGGAATAGGCCAGGTCAGGCCAAGCCAAGCTTTGCAAGGCCTGAGCCTGGCCTGGTTCATAATTTATGACCTGAGCCTAGCTTGTTACCTGATATATGCCAATATTATAGGCCTGGCCTGGACTGTTTAAAAGCCTACCTAGGCCTAATAGCCTATATAAATACCTAATTTTATAAAGGCCAATAAATAGGCTCACAAGCTTGATTGAAAAAGACCAATATAGACTTAGCCTTGACAAACTTATTTTAAATAGGCTGGCAGGCTTATATGTTTTAAATAGGTCAATAGGCCCTCTTTTAAATAGCCCTCTTTTACTATTACAATAATTTAAAATTAATAAAATAAAATATTAAAATTATAAAATATAAATATATTTTAATTTATTAATATGATTTATAAGTCTGATTTTATTTTATAAAACTAATATATATAAACTAAGTATATAAATGTTATATAAAGATGTATAAATAGGCCAACCTGACAGGCCTAAAAGGTTTTTTAAAAGCCTAAGCCTAACCTTTTAAATTAAAAAGGCTTTTTAAAAAGTTTGAACCCGATCTTTTTATCAAATAAGCCAAGCTAGGCCAGGCTTAAATAGACCAGACCATAGGCCCCTATTGGTCGACCCGGCCTATTCTCATCCCTACTCATGGCCGAAAGTGACAAGGGATAAACCATAGCCTAATTCTTACCTTATGAGTTCAAAGACATGATTTCCATGTGAAGCTTCCCACGGGTTCACCAATGGCAGCCACGACCTACCGAAGAAGAGAAGAAATTGGTTCCCATGCATGGCCAAAAGAAAAAAAAAGAAGAAGAAGAAAGGAATTAAAAGATACCCATGTATACCTTATGGTTCCAACATGAAATTAATGGCGTGAAGAAGTTGATCATGGCATGGAGAAGATGAAAATGAAATTGATGATGCTGTGAAGAGAAAAGTGAAACACGCATGTGAGGGGTCACAGTGGGGGAGAAAGAATTAAGAGAATTGGAGAAAGAAAAATGGGAATAAAGAGATAAGAAAAGAATTTAAAAAATAGTTTTTAATTAATTAACTTAATCTATTTAAATCAATTTAACTAATTCCAGAACTTAATTTACTCCCATAATTCTAAACTAGGATGTTACAATACCAATACTCTTTTAAATATGAGGGTAATAATGAATTTAACAAATATATATATTTTAAATCAATACATTATCTATTTTTAATTTATTTTCTTAATCTTTGCAATATAATTAGAAATTAGAAATGTCTTATAAATAGGGATGAGAATAGATTGAGCTGAACTGACTTTACAGGGTCTCGCTTTCTTAATTTTAAGGCTTAAGTCTTGCCTGTAGCCTGACATAAGATATATTTTTAGGCCTAGTCCAGCCTATTTAAAAACACAATTTAGCATAATATTAAGTTATTATCATTGAAAATGCAAACAAACATATATTAAATAGATCAATAAGTTTATCTTAAACAAATTAATATGTCTTTAAAAGTCTAACAACCCAAATACAATGTATATTTAATTATTAATTTTTATATTAAAGGTGATTTTAACAAAATTTAATTCTATAAATTATGATTCGTAGAAAATATCATATATACTATAAATTATAATATATCACAAATTATATTTTTTTATAAAATTATGTAGAAGAGCTTAAAAAGATTAGCCTACCAAGTTAGAAAATTCAAAAGTTTAAGCTTAGCCTATTTAATTAAATAGGTTTTTTGAAAAGTGTTAGTCTAATCTTTCTATTAATAGACTAGGTCAAATTAAGCTTTAAATAAATTAGACTATAGGCCCCCAACAGACAGTCTGACCTATTTTGATCCCTACTTATAAATAGGGGCATACATAAGAGTATTACTTTCATAAATAAGCATAAAAATATGTAATAAAAAGTTTTCAATTCAATTAAAAAATTTAGATTTTATTTAAAAAAGTTAGGGAGATTTTAAAAGATATTGGTATATATCATGTCATCACCTAACTCCTTTAACATCTTATTAATTGTTTCATGATAAAGAAGTGTCATTAATTATTATTTATTCGTTAAGCTTTTTATTGATCAAATTATTCTCCCGCCATAAAAACTTGTCTGTGCTTATAAAACCGAACATATTTTGACCTTTCTCCTTTCTAGGTCAACTATTTTCTCCTTCTTGCTAACACAAACAATGCCAACACTGAGTCAAGAGTACAATGGTGGTGGTGCACTAACACACTAATAATATTTGGTTATAATTCAAAGAAAAAAGTACCTATTTAGTCTTGTAAGTTTATTCGGATGTTTAGTTTAATTAGGTTTAACTTAAAAAATTTTAAAAATATCTTAAGTGGGATTTCAGCCTAATACCATTTACTCAAAGTTACACAACATCAACCACTAGACTTGAGTGCAAATTTAATTCATTTATGGTAATATATATTTATACAAAAAATATGAAATGTACGAGGTGTAACAATCTCGGTTAACTAGGACAATCCATTCCACTAGATTATCCTGGTCAACTGAGAGGTTATGAGTTTTAGAAAAATATGGAAGTTTTTTTTGTACAAGACAACTTGGTGGAACAGATATACCTTATATATAACATGGTCATAACAGTAACTGTACATGCATAAAGAAAAAAGGGCTCACAGGCTCCCATAAATGAAAACAAAATTAACCTATTCTATTCGTCTTCAGTCCAAGAAGAGTTTGGCTGATCCTCGATGCGGAGTCGGTGTCCATCCCCATGATGTCTGGAAAAATTAGCGTAAGGGTAAGTCTTCTGTTAGTGTATGCACTACGAGCTATTAATGTATCAATTTTAAATTATCAATAAAATTAGTATTTTAGTTTTAAGACTAATTTTAATGCTATTTATCCTGGAATAATAGGTCATATGAGAATTATTCCTAAAACGTCCCTAATCAAGTATTTACATGGGGACATGTAAATACATTAAGATTAGTGTGTGAATGTACTGATGATTTGATCTCACAAATCATGGATATATGATATCAAGTCTTTACACAGGTACATATTAAAGTAATGTTGTACTGGACAGACCCACTATGAGAACGTTGCATGGATCGTTACATGAGTGTCATAAATGATTCTTAATGTGATAATGGTATATAGTCCTTTGACCAAAAGTCACTACTATTCCTACATACGAAGTTTGTTGTTTTAATACAATCAAACGTTATCTGTAATAAGATGAGCATAAAGATTGTGATTAGGCAATAGACAAATTATGCAGAAGGATGAGAGTGATGTAGATGGAATTTGTCTCTCCTATGTGAAAGGAGTGATATCTAAATGCCACTTGAAGGAGTGAGACTAACAAAATGCATGGCCATGCTAGGACGAATAAATATTAGATATTTATTCTGTAAAGTCTACTCCGGTATCAAGTAAAATGAATTGGGCCATACAAGGATGATGACGACCATGCCTTGGGCCCAATTAGATATCGTGACAAAAGGAATAAATATATAAAATAGTTATCACTTATAGGTCATGTCGATGATAAATAATATTTGGACATAATGATGTATTGCTAGATGTCGCTATTATTTTATATTAATAATAAAATAATTTATTATTAATATAACTGAATATTTTACCTATAGGGTCACATACATAGAATAAGCCCACCAGAGGATAGTTTTATTTTAGTTGGACTAAAAGTAAAACTATTTAGGCCTAACTCATTTAGAATGAGTCAGGAGCCCAATGTTTAATGAGAGCTCAGGTTAAGACCTAAGCTTATATATAGAGCATGAGATGCTCATAGGCTGCTGCTCAGAAATTAGATTATAATCAAATTTTCGTACAAGCATTCGGAACTTTATTTTTTCTGGTGGGAGTGCTCGTGTGGACTCCTAAGGGCAAAGCTACAATTGCTTTGATCGAAGAACTCATTTTACGTCTACAAGAGGTAAACCATAAATCAAAATTTAATTTTGCATAATTCCTTGAGACATTTGTTTTTGCAATCCTTTTTGGGAATCCTTTATGTTTCCGTTGCCTGACCATGATGAGATTCCCTAACATCTTCACCTCCATAACAATCGGGAAGGTGCCTTATCAACACCTGCCCCACATACAATACAAACAATCCAGGATTGAGTCCCACAAACTCCCTTTGGGGTTCCTAAGATACATTCTAAGTTATCTCACCACTTTTGATCTTAGCTAATCATCCCTATTTTCCCATTCATTTCCCAGGGTTACTAAGTTCTACAAAGTCATACTTAAGTACTAAATAGTCATAATTTTAGTGTAATATACAATACATAAGTTCATTTCATTATTTCCATTCTCTTTATTAGTCATCATGATGTATGTGGGCCTATCTCCTCCTCAATAATCTCATATACAATATCCATGTGCGCAACAATGCCACCCTTATCTCCCCTCCCCAACTAGAGTGATCGGAGCTCTCCTTATTCTGGTTTTCACAAATAGGTAACGACTCACAGTCCCAACATCAAAATAGCCAATCATACATCACCACAAAATGGGCACTCCACGGTCATAAAAAATCCCGCCTCTTGTCGAAGTACACCAGAGTTTGCTATGGGCTGTCCAGTGACGGGCGTGAATCCAATGCCACTTGGAATTCCCGCCTCCGGTTATACTCCTTAGACTGCCCTCAGGTATCAAGACGCTGGCAGATTCTTTAGTGTACCCATCATTGTATGCTCTAGGGGATTATTCCAACATCCCTTCTTAACTTCCATATATAACAGATACAATACACAATTTTCTTTTCACTAGTCGTCGGTAAGGTTTTTTTGAAGGCTCCCTTTCATTTCTAACGTCAGACTTCTTCTTTTCATTAAATTTCAATTTATTCTTTTCCTTGTTTTCTAAAAAATCCTTAATCCATAACGGTCTAATTCGACGCTTAGAAATGAAATGAGATCTCATATTTTCCAGAAATCATGGGTACATTGGCGTTACCACGCCCATCATCACATCGAATCCGATCCGATCCAATCTCATCACATTATTTTGATAATTTATTTATCTCAGGATCCCTATCGAGACATTTCTTCATTCATTCTTTTCTTATTTATTTCAATATATTCATTTAATGCATCATACAAGTACAACATCACAGTCCATACACATATCATCATACCATACTCATCACGTATAATTAACACATATTCATGCACATAATTACGTAGCAGTCACCAAACACAATATTTATCATACAAGTATTATACAACAATCATTATACATACCATGAGAGAATTATACATACAGACATACTCATGGATATTTCCTTATAAGTGTTTTAATCTTGGTTTCTTACTCGTATCTTGTCAGACTATTTATCTCGATTTATTTAATTATGTATGATTACTCCCTTTTTACCCTTATATTTTCTAATGTCCATTTATGAATTCTTTAATCATTATCAAGCAACTTCTATTGTCGACTTTCTTTAATTAATCCAAATTAAATTCTATTAGTCGGGTACTTATTTCTTGGTCACTAAATGGGTCATTAATTCCTTGTATATAATTGGTTGAATTAATGATATTCTTTCTAAAACCCTCGTCACTAACTTTTGTACTTTTCTTTTACTCTTACTATTTCTAATAATATTCCTAGATTTATTTCCTTAATTTAGTCCGTTATTAAAGGCATACTATCATTTAATTTAATTCTTTATTTAACTTTTAATTATTCTTTAATTAGGTATGATTATCTCTTTACTCAATTTCCTAAGGTCTAATTATGAACTCTTTATTCATCATCAAGCGATCTCACTATTGATTTTTCTTTACTGGTCCAATTAAGTTTTATTAGTTGAATAACCCGCTTTCATGGTCACTAAAGTGGTCACTATTTCTCTATGTATAATTATCAATTTAGTGACGTTCTTCTAGGTTCATGACTGCTTATCTTTTTATACCTCTTTCTTTACTCCCTTTGCTTCATTAGTTAATCAACTAAATTTTTCTTCTTATGGCGTTGATTTATTGTTTAGAAATGTAAAAACTACTCTAACCTTTACATTATGAACTTAGTCAATTATTACTTAGTTACTAGAAGTCACCATTTAATTAATAAGTCTTGCCTCTTTTTATTATAAGTCTAAGATCTAAGTCCTAAAATCATTTTATTTAGCTAGATAATGTTTCAAGGTATAAAACTCATTTAATTCCTTTCTCTTACTTTAATGATTACCTAGGTTTCTAACTCCTAACATTATTTTTTTTATTAGATTTCTAAACTTTAGATTTATTTTATTTAGGTACATAATTCCCTCCTTAATTAATTCATTAAAATCCTTTTACTCTAATTTAGACTCTAGCTATTCATTTCTTTTTATTCTTAGTCTAATTAGTCTATTAAAATATTTAACCCAAAAATTTCGTTTCCTATTCAGATTTCTTTCACCAAATTTATTTCATTTAATCAAGCTTTTAAAGTCACTTTTTATTTTACCATAAATGGTCATAAGAATGGTCACTAAATTAGTTGCTAAAACTCTTAAATTCTAATGCTCATTTTAATATGCTTCAAACATTCCTCTTTATCTCCTTTTCTTTTCCTTAGCTAAAAATTCGTTTGGACACAATTCTTTTTACTTATTAATGAAACTTTCTCAAATAATCTTATTTTACTTAATTGTCACTAATCCAACATCAATTTATTTATTTGGTTAATTCTTAGAAAATTTTATAATAACTTTAAACGGTGCTAATTTTAAAACTTGGTAAAATAATTGTTGTAACCGTTCGGTCGGTGAATTTTCTTAAAACGCGCAATATCATCAAAATAATCCCAGTGATGCTTGGCGATAAATCCAATTTCTAATAGCAGGGCTTACCGAAAATGAATCATAAATTACATATTAATACCATAAAATTTAAATATAATGATACAACCACATCGAATCAATCGTGCCCGCCTAACGTTGATTTTCTTAAGTTTTTCGTCTTAACACTGATCGCGATAAAACTTTCATCTGAATACGCCATTATTGAGATACGCTTAACAAAATTTATCAAAATTCTTTTTAGCGACAAATTCTATTAAAGTTAGCTACTACCGATGAAAAGTTATGTAACTCAAAATCTAACCGTTAGATCGCGATGAAATTTAAAAAGGAGACTCCCGAACACTAAGGCAATATTATGGGGTGATTAAAAATGGAATTAAATGAGGTGAGACCCCCTTACCACATGGAACAGCTACTGTCCATAGGAAGAAAAATAGTACGCTCGCTGAAAACCCGCTAAACGTTTAAAACATCCACCGATCGTTCTAGGATTCGCTAAAGTCGACATGCAAGAAATTTTGAAACTATTAAAGGTCATGGACAACGATGGGAGGTCATAAAATAGCCATGAAATCATTCTAAATCAAGAGGTCATTTACCAAAAATTCATCATTTTACTCTGTACTTTCCACCGTTCTTCGCCGATCGCCGCCGATCGTCCCCGATCCTAAGGAAAAGCAACATACACAAAACTTTTAGTAGTGGGCCATAGTTTTTGGGCTCCCAAACAGCAAGGAAAAAGTGTCAAAATTTTAGAATTTGAAAGTTGGACTTAGTCCCAAAAATACCAAGAACAACGCTAGGAGGAACATGCAAAATCTTACCCTGTAGAAGCTTGGTGAGCTCACAGTTTCTTGGACAGCCAAGGTAAAGAGTTAGAGTTGATTCTTAAGAGTCTAATGCATGTAGAGAAATTTAGATAAGAGGGGCTGTTTGGATGGAGGTTGGTTACGGGAAAGAATAGAGGGAAGAGAATCCATAGAGGTTGGTGGTAGTGTGGCGTTGTGTGGCCGTGAGGAGGAGAAAGGATGGTGGCTATTTTGGGTGGTTTAAGGTGGCTAAAAATGAGTGTAATAGCTGCTGGAATTTTTTTAGAAAAGAAAAAGGGAGAAGAGGTTATGGTTGCCCTGAGAAGAGAGAAGAGTTAATTGGTAAAAATGGTCATGTTTTGATCATAGGGTAACATAATGGGATGGTGTATCATGGCATGACATATAATGAAAGAAAAAGGGACAGATTGAATAAGATGGCAACGTGAATATTTATATAGAATAAGGCATATTGTGATGATTTATCTTTCTTAGGCACATGATATGATGGCATGGTAGTATGTCATGGTATGGATGCATGTCATGGTGATAACTTGTTAAGCAAGTTGTTTCAGCTTGCTAAAGAAGGAGTCTTCCTTGGATGGACACATAAGAGGACGTGTATCAAGATGTGGAAATGCATGGAGGAAGGGTTCAAGGTGAAGGAGACAAGTGGCCATGCATGTGTAATGTGATTGGTCCACTCCCATGCAAAGGTTGAGGTGTCCACTCCAGGGGCGTCGACTTGTGTGGGATTTTGGGGCCCTTTTGGGCTGAATTTTAAAATGGGCCAAACATAAAAGTTGTAGAACCTTTTGTTATCTTTAATTTTATATATAGCACAAAAATATCCATTAATAAATGAGAAAGTTATGACACAAATACAAAAGAGGTGTAGGGTTGTAATGGGATTTTTGTCCCTTGCATAGATTATTTAACTAGGCTAAATTGATAAGGATTTGGGCTTTATTTTCTTCATTAAAATTGTGGAGAATTTTGTGAAGAAATCATTCAATTTCATGATCATATGAGAGAGATATGTGGAAAATACTGCACCTAGTACAAGCTGTTGTTGGAGAAATATGAATTAATATAGTATTTTAAATTTTGGGATTTATGGATTGAGATTTAGCTTTTGAGCCCTTCACAGAGGTTGTAGATCTTTCTTTCCTCTTTAATTTGATATATCATTTCTGACGATCCAAGTTTGGTATCCCGAGATATACCCAATTTACCATAGGGCACTCCAGAAGCTTACCAGATCAGCTAGGGTCTTAGAAATAAATTCATCATTAATTTTTCTTTAGGAATTTGATTTTGTGCTCTTCATTAAAATTATAGATGTCTACAATACGGATCTATAGCAAAAGGAACAGAGTGATTCAAGCACTGGACGAAGGAGATACACAAATTTTATTGAAGGCTGCCAATATTGAAATGAAACAGCCAAGGGATCACAAAGATTTATTAAACAGTACAAATCTAGAAAGATTTAGCCTTCAATGTCTTCACGGAAAACATAGATAATTTTGTTACGAAGATTTTGATACCAAGATTGTGTAAATCGAAGGTTGTATAAGAAAGTTATGAATTTTTTTTGAACTATGCGTAGAGAAAAAGACCAAACGTTGGAATTTTGAGGTGAACACACTTCATTTTTGATTTTGGGGTTGACAGAGTAAGAATCGGAGTTTAGGGCTAGAAACGGAGATTGAAGATATTTTCAAAACAAAGGGATTGAGACCAAAATCATTTCATTCTAAGATCATATGAAACTTCTGGGTCCAAAACACCAAAGGTATTCAGGTCGAGTTTTAAAGCAATTTCTGAGGAAATCAACTTATTGAAAAACAGGGATGATAGAGTCCGAATCAAGGTTCGGTCCCTTCAGGAAAAATTCCTAAAACGTCAAAATGAGTCACCAGAGACTGACCGTGCCACCATCGAATATCCCGAGGTATATGAACGGTCAAACGTAGGAGACGCCAAAGGTTCTGATTGAGCTTATCAGGCCAAGTCAGACACCCTTGATTCTTCATGAAATGATCTTAATAGGGATAGTTTCCTTATTGGATCACTAGTCTTGGGTCGAACAGTCAAAGTCCAGCCTCAGGCTGGGTCCCACAGTTCAAATCTAAGAAACCGAGCAATATTTTATTATTAAATATAATTATCAGATAAACAATTTAATATGTATAATTTCAAAATAAATTATTATAATTATTTATCCATTAAATATTGTCAACAGAAAATAATTATCGAATAAATATAATTATAAATCAATCAGTAAAATAATCGATATTAACATATTATTTTTAATTAGACAGTATAGTCCAACGTTATTATGGTTCTTACCATTTTCTTATCTCTGCTTCTCTTATTCGTTACAGTCTCTTGGTATTCTTATATTTCATGTTAAGCTCTGCTTTTCACTATTTCCCTCATTCTAAACTACTCAGGGAACAGGCCAAAAGCCTTGAGCTTCTGGAAGCTCAACAGAGTATCCTCAGAGTCCTGAGGGTCTAGTTTCCTATTCTAAAAAATCAGGGTTATTACACGAGACTAAAATTATATATTTAACAATATGTATTTCTTAGTATATCAAAAAATATACTTTTATAAATAAATTTAATAATATATTTTAAATTTATTTAATTAAAATAAAATTATTATATATATATTATTAAATATATATTAAATAATATAATAACATTCAATATTGTTAAAAAACTATTTTAAACTATTTTATCAAAAATATTATTAGTTAAATTATTGATGGATATACCATCTCTATCATTATATACTATTATCAATATATTTTTAAATTGTCCTGATACCGGGGTCCAAGACCCAATGTAATAAATCAGTCCCTATGTGGTGTGAAATGTATTCTAGGTGTTAGGTAAGTCTGGTCTCATAAAGAAAGGTGTGGAGGCCCATTATTTTCACTTATTTTCTCATACCAAAGTGTTGCTGCTTCGATATTTCATTGTCCAATGTTAGCAAAGAAACCTGGCTTGTACGAAGAGCACTACCTGCATCACAATAGTAGGTACCGCTATATCGTCCTTCTTAACTTTTTTTTAGTTTACTTTAACATGAAGGAGTATGGGGGATGATGTCTCAAGCAATGAATTTGTGGAGGTGTTGTCTAGGCCACCTTCGATATCATCCTAGGTAGGGCCTAGAGAGGGATCACATTGGTTTCCTTGCTGTACTAATAGAGCTACCTCAGGGGTAGAACAAAATCGATAGGGGAATCCAGGGGCTTGGCGTCCAGCTCGGATGTCAACATAGGGAGTAGAGGACTAGGCACATCTTTTGAATCTTCTTCATTGTCCCTCACATCATCCAGTTTTGACATAGGTTTTATTAGTGAGCCTGACAACAATGCCAATCTTTGTTTAACTGACAATGTTGTAAATGGGCGTGTGGTTCAGTACCGGTAAAAATGTTGTTTATATTTATATTTATTATTAAACATTATAGTGTATCCCATTAATAAAGTCAGATTCACATGCATATACACTAATGTAGCATCATTGAGCTAGGTGAGCTGCAATGCAGCTGATGATTATTAATGATGTGGTTATATGAATGTTCAATGACAATATATGGATGAATTATCATTATGATTATGATGATGTATATGTTATATATGTTGGATTGACTGGAATGTATTGTATTAGCATAATCCAATCAATATTTTATCATTTAACATATAATTGTTCACTTGTTACTATTTTTTATTATAGTGAACTTTGTAGATGGCGAAGCATGGTGAGATGTAGTGGGTGTGAAGGCACTAGATGTGCTTAGATGTGATATGTATATATTATTGTATAATTTTTGCTAAACTTGTGTATATATGTCTTGGTTGGTACTATATAGTGCTAATAGATGTGTAAGTAGCTGGTAGACGCCTTACTAAAGTTTGTAAATAGATAAATGATGGTATATATGTTTTGTGATATACCTAGTGGTGCCATGGATAGATCCATGTGTGTTTATGCTTGATTTATGAACTATGATGTCTGGGTTGCATAGACAAATGTAGCTGGCATATATGAATTACAATAGGCATGAACTGTGTGGTATGCTTGAATTGTGATTGTTATACCTAGGAATTACTTAGGGTGTGTGAAAACAATGAGATGGAATGTTGAATGCATGAAATTGCACATTATGTCTGGTATGCTAATTTGCATGAACATGAGGTGGATTTCATAACTTGGTATAATGTTGATAGAATCATTAAATGAAGTTATATTCAAGTCCCAAACATACAATTAGGCATATATGTGATGAAAAAGGTGCTAAAGCCATCTGAGTTAAAATTCATAAGTTATGTAAAATGACCACTTTTGGTTAAATTCTTTCGGTACACATGAAATTCAATTGGATAGGTGTTTTGGCACATGACTTAGACCATTAGTTAGTAAACAATATGTATGTACTATGTGTTAAATTTGGTTGGGTTTGGAAAAGGATGAGATGGGTAATGGGTGAGACAAAGTTGAGTAAATTTTGTTGGTTTTTACCATTCTATAGGTTATAATTGATTATAAGGGGACCATAATCGATTACTAGGCACCAGATTAAGGGTAATCGTTTACCTAGGTCTTGGAAAACAATTACAGTGATGCAGAATGCTCCCTGATGCCCTTTTTCACATACTTGACCATTTTTATGACCCTCGGGGCGTATATTGACACATAGGACTAGCCGGATGCTAATTTTGAATGTAAAGAAAATAGGTACCCTTAAGATTAAGGCATCACATCTTAGTGGTATCAGAACGTTTCTAGGAGTGTCATAGATTTTAATTACAATAATTATTATATATTATATACTTAATTACAATAATTATACATCTAATTAAAAATAATTAAAGAAAATAGTGTCCCCATATACTGTAATTTCCTAGTTTATAGTTGTTCTTTACTTTTAATTAAGTATTTAAATATTTTAAATATTTAACAAACTTTTTAACCTGAATATTATACACAAATAAATACTTATAAATGTAGTTTGCCATTGTAAAAGATTTGAGTTTATATTGTCATGAAATTGGAGTGTCATTTATTAGTTCTAACATAAAATGACATATTAATAATTTTATTTTACCACATTATGTTTTTTATTATTTATTCTTATCTTTATATATATAATTTTTAAATGTATTTTTAGAATTGAGAGATATATGTTTTCTTATAGAAAACAAATATGTATGTAATTTATGAGGAAAAAATCAATTAGTACATATAATTTCTTTATAAAAGGTAAAATTGATTTAGTAAATTCTTTTAATTGAAAGGGTAAATTTTTATTGCCTTGTTATCCATGGTTATGGTATTAAAAAGTTATATAACCATATGTTAAATAATTAAATATAATTACTATACGACTCTAAATGATAGTTAACATATTTGTATTTAAAAAATTAAATATATTTTAAGAATAAATACAACAAAATTACAAATTAAGATCATATTACAACATTTTGTACAAATAAATCTCTAAATATAATTTTTCATATTTAAGGACAAAATAATAAACAAACAAATATAAACAAAAAATGAAAATAAAGAGTCTTGAAATTTCTTTCTCCTGCTTGGTCTATATGGTATTAAAGTTTCTTTTCCCCAAGATTTCTTTATTTTAAAGAATCCATTATACATTACCTACAAAAATAAATAATGAAACTTATTGAAATACGAAACATAAAAAACAAAAAAGTAGAGTTAAAAACTAAAAACATGGTAAAACAAATAATAATCCATTAAAAAATTAATTTTTAGTTTTCACACGACAAAACTAAGAAAACAAATCACTAAAAAGGTGAAACAAATATTCAAAATCAGAGGAAGAACAAAAATTCAATTTTTAAACAAAAGCCAATCAGGATAAAAATATAATAAAAGTAACTAGTTGTCCACAAATTGTATGTTATCATTCTTCTTCAAAGTAAAACATTAAGCTAAGGAGAACAACCTCGAAAAAAATTAAGAAAAAGAAAAGTAATGTTTATTTTGTAAATAAAAGTAGAAAAGAATTAAAAAGAATTAACTAATAAACTAATCATAAAATCATAAAATAAGAAAAGAGTAAGAAAATTGACATTAATGAAATGGGGATGATAGGTATTTATAGGGAAATATTTAAGTGAGTAATAATATGAATATAAACTTAGGGTAAGAAAATGGCACTAGAAATTTCCTCCAAAATAGCATATTACTAGTTTCTAACCCGTGCCTTGCACAAGAAAAGTTTTAAATTATAATAAGGACATGTATGATAAAAAAATTGTGGGGAAAAATTTATAATAGACTAAAAAAATAAAACATAATCATATGACAGACATTATGATTTGGTTTTAGTTAACAGTATTCACTTTGTAATTGTAAACATATAATGAATGTATTATCTATTTATCAAAAATACTCCATATAGAAAACATTGAATGAAAAATTTGTTCAATCTAACTTGTGAAGGACTTGTAGATTTCAAATAGGGTAATTAAGAGAAAATAGATGAAAGAAGACTTCAAAAGCAAAACCAAGGTTTGATTATGAGTCAACTAAACAAATCTAATAACATATTTATCATGTTTTTGTCGGGTTATATGTATTGTAAATAACACATACTATGGATAATACTTCCATGAGGAGAGTTCTTACATGGGAAATATAGGTTATGGATATCATTGAAATGTTATGGTAAGCGAAACGAATACAAAAAAGCCACGACCTGAAAAGTGTAGAAAAATTTAAGAAATAAATTAATCTATCTATTAAGAATAGAAATAGTGTATGAAAGTCATTGTTACTATAAGCATTTAGGACAAACGATAGTTTTATAAATAATTTGTTATACCAAAATTAAGTTTGTAAAGACCTCTCGGTAGACAACATTAATAGTATGTCCTTGAGTTACATCTTCATGATTTTCCAACAGCACTCTTAATCCTTCCTTTGACCTGACTTTTGAGAATGCAACATAGAATTGGCCATAGGTGAAAACTGGTTGGGGTAGGTAAACACCAACATTGGAAAGAGTTTGTCCTTGAGACTTATTAATAGTCATTACAAATGACACGATAAGGGGAAATTATCTTTGATTAAATTTGATAGGAAGAGTTTCAGTTGAAGGAGTCATTGTCATCCTAGGAATATGAACTACATCACCAACATAGGTTCCAGTTAACACTTGACATTGAAGAACATGTTTCCCCATTCACTTTACTTGCAATCTTGTGCCATTACATAGGCCTTGAGATTGATCTATGTTTCTCAATAACATGACAGGAACCCCAATCTTTAAAGACAGTTTGTGAGGGGGTAATCTTGAGCAATTAATTACATTCAAAATGTCTGGGGTAAAAGTTTCTAATTCAAGACTGTAATGTTTTTTGTCCATACAAAGACTATCTGAACTGAAGTAAATTCTTTCCTCTCCATTAACCTTATCCATTATATAGATGTTTACATTAGAAACAACATCCAAGGTGGGAGCAAGAATACATTTTTCTTTGAAATATTCTTCAGTGGATATTTCTGTTGAGATTGATGGATACGCAAAGGAAATCAAGTCATCTAATGCAGATTTAGAAGGAGATATTAAAATATCATATGGTATTTCAACCTTAGATTCTCCTTTAATTGAATCTCTAATCAAACCATCTCCAATCTTAAGAAGCCAAGTGCTGAATTTCTTTATTTTAGATGACCCGTTTGAGGTGCTACTCTGGGTAAGTCGCATGTTTTCAAATAAGGTCAACACTTTGCAAAAAGACCAAAGGTAAGAGGAGTTGATTGTTGCTTGACATATATCCTACCTTGACCCTTTTGGGATTACTAGTAAAATTTATCTAAAGTCATCCCAAGAACAATCACTTTTCCTCCAAAAGGGATATTAGGGTTATATGAAGCAGAAAATCTTAGAACATCTCTTAATGTTTTGTTTAAATCTTCAAAATAGAACTTATTGACCATAGGAGCCTCATCCCAAATGATTAATGTTGCCTTATCCAATAGTTTGTCATGGACAGAACCTTGCTTTATATTGCAAATTGAATCATCGTTGATAATAAGAGGAATCTTGAATCTAGAATGAACTGTTCATCCATTTTGAAGTAACAATGATGCAATCCCACTTAAGCAACATTTCAACATATTTGACCATTAGACCTTTTAGCTGTAGATAACGTATTCCAAACATAAGTCTTCCTTGATCCACCATACCCATAAAGGAAAAAGAAACTGCCTTTGTTCTGATGAACTGTTTCCATGATAACTTCATAGGCCTTTTTTTGGTCCTTATTAAGAGAGGATAGATATTTAGAGAGAAACATTGACAAATGCTCCTGATTGAAGTTTAGCTCCTCAACAATAATTCGGTCTTGTAGAGTAGGAACAAAATCACCCAATGGGAAAGGCATGGCAGGAAATTCTTTTAGAGTTCTCCCATTCTATTGTAGAATTTGCTCTATTTCTTCAAGGCATAAGTTCTTGATCTCTGCATCTCCAAAGTTGATAGCTACAAATATAAAAAGATATTTGTTTTATCATAAAAAGTTTATCAACTCATAATCATGAAAACCTAATATAATGAATAAATAAAGAATAAAGAATAAGTAACATAACTGTCTTCCACTTCCATTTTAAAAACTTGTATGTAATTCAGAGTATGATTCAAACTTACCATAACATGAACCAAATCAATACTATCTTTATTAGGGATATGAAAAAGCAAATTTATCATTACACTCCATAAATCTTCTTTGTCTGTAAACAATATCATTACATAATTGTTTCCAACAGGTACACCAAACAACTTCTGGACTGCATAAAGGAGTAGTATTGAAAACAACTTGTGAAGATAATGCCTAAAAGCCCAATAAGAGGCTTCATTTATTGCATCAATATATTCCCTATCATCTTATAGTAACCTCAAAGCATAACAAGCTTCTTTAAATGTTAGAAGAACCTTCCCATTGGCTGTTTGTATATCCTTAAAACTGTAGCATCCTTTTTGTACATTTAGTAGAAGACGTAGGTAGTATTACTCTCTGATTCCAATGGGTACATGAGATATCCTTCCTAGAGCATGACCTTGCTTCCTTCTCATCCACATGCCTATATTTTCTTTCCATACAAACATTGTTTGAAACTCAACATATAACAAAGATTTCCCCTCAGGATACGTTGAATTTGTTGTCATTCACCCAAGAAACATTTGGTCCCTTAAATTTGCTCGTAAAAGGACGTTTTCAAGGTTCTCTTTATTGGATTTCAAATTCAAATAATCTCCATGTAGCTTTACATGCCAAAATGTATATACAAAAAATTAAATCATAATTCCTTGATACATATTAGTTTAAGCAAACCTTGATGTCACATTATGAATACTCAAATATATTTGAACATATTGAAAAATCTAAGAATAAACTTATAAATCAAATTATTTAAGAAAACATAACTATCTTTGGTCGTCACTTTAATAGAATTAAATCATGGTGTACAAAAAGTAAATAAAGTCCCTAAAAGGATATTTCACAAAGAGTGATATACTTGCAGTCATAGAACGCCTTAATTTCATCTACCACATCTTCTTTAAGCAATGTCATTGTGACTCTATCACTCCCTTTATGAACATATTTAAACAAATATTTAATGGAGCTTGTTTGGCATGTATACTCAACATTGATGTGGCATGAATATTTTAGAACCAGAATTGGATTGTATAGAACAATAAGGCTATTGTCCAAATTAATATCCTTTTTTTTCAAAGTATGTCCATCATCTCTTATCTTGTATTTAGGAAACCCTTCTTCATCCAAGATTCTGTGATTTTGATACCTTTTTGGAAAGTTTTTGGAACATCTTCCATTCTTTATGCAAGGAGACTTTCTATTGTATACACCACATGGTCCAGGTACCATATATTTTTGAACTGCTTCAAAGAGTCTTGGATGCGCTTTTTTATCTGGAATCTCTTAGAGATATATTTGTCAACATCCTCCAGTGACTGTGGTATATGTGATAGGTACATGAACAACAAAATATAGGCATGGAGTAATCCTCTTTTTTGGAACTCAACAATACAAACATCTGTAAAAAAGGTAGATAAGGAAAGTAATTTAAATGGATTTATTTAAAGGTTACAATGTATTTTATACCAATAAACACAAACAATAATAATCAGCAATCATAAGTAATTAAAAACATTTTCAGCCAACAGTTTTTCTAAAAATAACTCTGTCTCTGTTAGTCCTCAAATTTACAATAAATCTTTTAATAACAATTTCATAAAAATAATAAAAATTTGGATAATTTGTTAGAAAATTAGGTTTTAATTCAATAAATGATGTTGTTGGAAATAATCTGCCCTTGATCAAATTTCTCTAGTTTTGTAGTGAAAAAGTAAAGAATTCAAGAGAAAATTATACTGGAGGATCTGACGCGTAACATCAATCCCACGCGTAGCATCCATAACTACTTTTGATGCTGACGCTACGCGTCACAGCCACACGTAGCGTCAGTGCTGCATGGACTCCACAGCCAAGCTGGCCAAGCACTCACTTAGTGACCCATTATTGGCAACTCCACTCAGCACAAATGGCCAAAACGTAGTGGAGACAGGGACACATGGCCAAGCATGATTGAATATAATATTCTAAGGTGGCCACTACCAGCTACGTTAATGGAGGCTGAGTTAAGGGACTAACGCGTAGCGTCACACTGACGCGTAGCGTCACACTGACGCGTAGCGTCACACTGACGCGTAGCGTCAGCACCCTTGCTCAGCCCTATAAATAGGGCTATCCAACACCATTCATCATATCCCATTCTCTACATTCAGAGTTCTTTACTCTCTTCTATACTCGAGTTTTAAGTATTTCTTTTAGAGTTTGTAGTTCTAGAATAGTTTTCTAGATACTTGAGAGTGTTGTGGTGTATTGTGATCGTTGTATCGTGAAGTTTCCATCGTCTTCGTAATGTCAAACTCTGTAAGTGTTGTTTCTACTTTTACCATGTGTAACTAATTTGTTTATGTTGGAATTAGTGAACTAATCTATTGAGTATAATGTTGTGAATTCGACCTCTGCATGTTTATGATTCAAGTCCATGTTAGTATTTCAACCTTTTATTAATATGAATGTCAAACGGGAGAATGATTTTCATGTGTATTGAAACTTGTTTTATTAGTATGAATGTCAAACGGGTGAATGATTATTCATGCCGTATTGAAACTTGTTTTGATGAAAGTAAAAGTTGGAATACCCTTGGTATCTCAATTCTATAGGGGTTGTTAACCATTGTTGCTATATGGCCAGGTCTTAATGCAAGTTTTTACTGAGAAAGCTCACGAGGGATCGGACTTTACGGAGAATTCTTAGAATTTATATCATGAGGGATCGGTTATAATGATTTTAAGTTGCAATGACATGAAACTTGATGATTAAATATGCATGTCTTGAGTTCCTCATTATTATTCTAGATTAGGGATCCAATTTCCAACATAATTTGTTTACCTGTGTTTATCTCAAGTATCTTACCTATTCTAGATTGCAACTTAACTTTTTAGATAGATTTTTATTTTCTTTTTAGCTCATGAACTACTCAATCATGTTATCCTGTGAATACTGTATAAATTGTATGTAAATCATTCTTTTATCTATAACTTTCTTCACATTTACCATAATGAATAGAAAATTACTGTTGTTATTGGACTTTCAATCCCAGTGAAACGATATCTAAATTTTAAAAACTACAAACGATTGGTACGCTTGCCAATTAACAACCCAGTGGTAGAAACGAACGGTTCAGACCCTATCGCCGGGTTAACAGTCTCTAAGATCCTAAATTAGGTGTCTAACTTGACTTTGAAAACTCGACAAAGAATATTTGGACGATCTTCAGCTTTGATATTTCTAGGGATAACAAATCTTTTAATTTCATCCTATTCTGGATTACAAGTCATAGTGATGAAATAGCTAGGATACCCATAATGCTTGCATATGGCAAAAGCATTTTTGCAATAGTTAAACATGTATCAAGAACCCCCAGTAAAAGAACCTGGAATAATTATCCATTTTCATGTAGATGTTGCTTAACCATGACCTTATGAGAAGGACTCCTGAATGCCTTTATACTGATCTGCCCTTAATTTAGGTTGATTAAAATGAATGTACTTTAATAGTTTTGATTCAACCATTCTGTACGCATCGACCAAAAACTATTGGAACAATCTCCTAGACAACAACAACAAAGGAGAATCATGTTCCTGTATGTGAAGAATTCCCTCATTGTAACCTTTAAACGTCTCGTATTTGATCTACTTAGTTTAGAGAGTTGACACGGGATGTCAGGTCTATATCCATCTTCTCCATATGGAAATAGAAATGGATATTGTAATCCAAGATATAGGGGATGAAGAACAACAACTTATTGTAAGCTGCTTGACTTGGTTTCAAGTATAATGTCCTTTTTAATAATAGACTCATCAATACCTCCAACTATCAATGATGCAACTTCTAAAACCATTGAAAGATTATATGTTCTTCCATCAGTATTTCTCTGACGGATTAGCTTTAATTTGACATCATTGAAATTTCCTTCCTTAAAGCGGTCTCTCACATGTCTAAATGATTTTGCTAGGACGTTATGATTGTTGAGCATGTCTTTGAATCCCATGACAATTTGAGCATCAATATTATCATAATCTCCCTTAAACCTTGAAAGTAGAATATGAAGTGAGAGAAATAAGTAAAAATAAAAAATGGATAATAAAAACTATTATTAGTACAAATTATAAAATACCTAATGGCATTGAGTCTGTTGTTAACTTCATTCTCAGTGTCATAAATATATAATTGAGTGAACTTAGCTCTTTCAGAATCTGCTGGGAGAAGCCTGTGTTTGAATATGACTACAGGTTCAAGGATTTTGATAATGAAAAAGGACTCTTGAAGAAATTCTTGCAAAAACAAAGACTAAGAATCAGACCCAGAAAAACTGCGCAACTAACCGATTAGGGAGTCCAAGCTAATCGATTAGGCAGCTTCTGTTTTGAAGTTAATGCATCAGGAACATAAGCTAATCGATTAGATAGAGTATGCTAATCGATTACCAAGCTACTGGAATGAAACTAATCGATTACCCAAATGACATAATCGATTACCAACATCAAAAATTGAATTAAATGCATCAGGTACATATGATAATCGATTACAGGACTTCAGCCAATCGATTACCAAGCTACTGGAACATCACTAATCGATTACCCAAGTATCATAATCGATTACCAGATCAAGAAATGAATTAAATGCATCAGGTGCTATAGCTAATCGATTACTGGGGAAGCTATAATCGATTACCTGGTCTCTGACTTGAAGCTAATCAATTAGGTAGTGAATGCTAATCGAATACAGCACAAACTGAATTGAAAATTTCGAAATGTAATCGATTACAGCTCGAGGCGCAATCGATTACGATAGTGGGAAAACACATTTTAGTGGGAAGACAGCTTATTTCTTCACTATTTCTCAGATGCCCACTACATGCAACGGCTAGGAACTTCTGCAGCTCATCCATGGCTCTATAAATGCAAGGAAAACACAAGCACAAGAAACACAACAAGAAGCAATCATTCCTTACCTTCATTTATGCTTAGTGAGTTTATTCTTGTGTATACTTTGAAATTTCAAGCCTAGAACTTGTATATCCTCTCATCTTGAGAGTTAGAATTTGTGTGAGCTTTCACTTGTACATCTACTCTATTGAGAGAGTTATTTGCTTGTAAACACTACACCAAACATAAAAGTTTTCTCTCTAGGTTGAGTGGTCACAAAGGTTGGGGTTCAACCTTTGGGTATTGAGAGTTTGAGAGATTGGGTGGGTTGCCCTTGTGCTAGTGAGGATTGAGTTCTTGAGTGTGGGACACTAGGAAGCTGCAATTGCTCATAGCTTGTAATCTCTAAACTTCAATAGTGGAAATCCTTCAAGTGGGTTGCTTGAAGGCGAGACGTACACCGGGGTTGGTGGAACTCGTTAAATTGGTTTGCAAGCTCTTCTCCCTTACTCTTTTACATTTATATACTGCACTTAATTGATTTGGATTGATTGATTGTGACTTGGATACTTGAGTTTGCTTGATTTAGTTAACCTTGAACATTGCATACCAAGTGTTTGATAAATTGTCTAAGCTATATCTATCTCTTGTTTTGCATTGTCTTTTGCATTATACTTGACTCCACTTGCATAATTTCTAAACTTGTGATAAAAGAACTAAGTTCAAAGGCATTCCAAGCAAAGTTTTAAAAACTCAATTCACCCCCCCTCTTGAGTATTGAGGCCACTTGAATAACAAAGCCTCCCTACTCAATTAAAATTTTGTCCACCAAGAACAAAAATAGGAGGAGCAGAGTCATCGTTAATACCATAATTGATCTTCCTAGACATAGACATGAACACAAACATTGTGTAACATCCCGATTTAAAAATTAATTACCGAACGGAATTAAGCCATTAAAATAATAATTGCAAAGTGGAAAATTTCTTGTTAATTATAATTAACTTAATTAACCTCACTTAAGAAATTAATGGTTGATTAATTATGATTAATGGTGATGACTGGTTGATTGTGATTGGTGCGTGTGGCTTAGTGGAACTGCCGATTCACGCTTTCCCACCCCACTCTTCTTTTCTTCGTGCACATATATATGCCCAAGGTCACTATGGCTATTCATTTTTCCCTTCAGACTCCCTCTTCTTCTACTGCTTCATTCTCTCTTTTCTTCTCTTCTTCGTTCTTCGTCCTCTTCTCTTCTCCCCTGTCCTTGTTCTCTGTTTCTGGAAACCCACGACGATGGTGCTGCAGAAGAGTCAGAGTCTCCTTTGGTTGGTGAAGGACGATCATCAAAGCGGAGGAAGAACAGCTTCCTATCCCCGAGCCGATTGCAGAGTACAACTATGCGAGGGGGACTGAATGAGGCAAACAGAGCATCAGACCAAACGTCGGAAAACAGAAGAGCTTCTCGAGTTCCTTCAGAAGGTAGGGGGCGCTTGCATGTCAAATGCATGGTTTTTGGACGGTACCGGATGAACGTATTGCCTTGCGTGTGTACGAATGTGTCTATGATGACTGTGTGCAATGCATGATTGTTAATCTTTGAATACCATATGTGTGATAGCTGAGTCCTGATTATGGTTATACATTTATATGCATGTATTCGGGGTTGGTATGCTGAATTTTGATAGTCATTTGTACATAAACGCGTGTGATGCATGTTCTTATTACTGTTAATACCGAGAGGACATGTATGTGTGATTGTTGGCTGATTTCATCTGGGCTGTTGTAAACATGAACTGTTTGATTGCTGTGTATGCTGGTACGATAGACGATTGAATGTAGAAGCTATGTTGGATCGGTTATGACGCTAATGGTTACGGGGAATGAGTTGAATGATCGAGGACACTTGTTGTTAAAGCACATAGGCTGCATGTACAGGAACGGGGTGACCCGTGGAAGGTCAGGAGCCCCAAAGGAATGATCTCCAGCTACAGACCCTTGGCTAGATCCTGTGAGAGCTCGTGGTAGCCGTAGGAGCTAGAGTTAAGTCTCGAGACGTCAATGGGAGGCCGGTACCACGCGGGAAGGGCTAATGGACGAGAGGCCAGTAAGGGAACCTGTAACTGAAAATCATTGCCTAAGTCGGATCCGCAGGCATGCATGTAGATGCAATGTTGATTAGGAAAGTATGAGTGGTATGGCTCGGAGTGATACGAATAAATTCCGAATGAGTTGATGCATGCTTTTGTACGAATGAAAACGAACTTCACGTAATATGTATGTAAGTGTATGTCTTTGAAAATATCATATTCTGCATGGCTTAAATCCAAATTGAATACAACCCGAGTGAACATGAGTGTATGTATTGATGCTGATGCCGAGTCACTAACTGTCATTTTATATGTAAAAGCTCACCCCTACTGTGGCTATAATTTTTCAGTGAATGTCTCTCGGAACAACGAGTGAAGGTGAAGCTGTACGCCGAGTGGAATGCTTGTGCACTATGGAAATATCTGTATATATGTAGCTATATGTATAAGATTTTGGTTAAGCCTTGGCCGGCTTGTATTTTGATCCTAGTCCCTTAAATCAGAATTTGAACTCTCTCGGGTTGAGAGTATGACAATGTGTTTGTAATTATTTATGTACATTCCTATATATATACTTATGCCATACTGTATGTCTATTTTATGCTGTGCGTGAAATCTGAGTGATATGCCTATATATGTACTGCCGAGCGTGGGAGGTTAGGATGACCTTAGGTAAAAATGGGACTAAGTTATTGTTGAGGGAAGCGAGATAGTGACTTTACCCCGAGTGATGAAAGGTCTAGAAGTTCTGGGTGAATGAGGTCGTATAATTCCGAGTGGGGGGTTGATCTGAAACCTTCAGATTAATAAACTGTGTGGAATTCCTCGAATGGAGAGTGACAACATGTTTCGAGTGAGAACCTTCCGAGTGAGTGTTTTCGACTGAAGAGTGACCTATAAGATTCTGAGTGAAACCCATTGTATTAAACTTATGGGAAGCTAGAAGATTCTTAGGTGAGACTTAACTTAGTGAGAGGACTTGAGTAAGAAGGATTAGGTGTGCTGAGTGAAGAACGAGTGAAATACCCGAGTGATAATAGACCGTGAAGAATATTCCGAGTGAAATGTACGTATGGAATCCGAAAGAATCGTGAGTAAGGACCTTTCCAAGTGAACATAGATTCTGAAATCCGAGTGATGGGATACCGAGTGGAGTTACTCGCCTCAGCGGCTAAGTGCTCGCCCCAGCGAGTGTGAGCGTAAGGAAGGTCTCTGATGGGTTACGCTTAAGCTATGCGAAATTCGCCCAAGCGTATCGTGTTGTCTCGCTTGAGCGATATTGAATCCCGCCTGAGCGAGTCGGCGTTGTTGGGATCGCTCAGGTTCTGCACCTTCCGCTGGTTGCCTTGTGGGTGGTTGGTACTCCTTTTCTCTTCTTCTTCTCCTAATTCTACCCTCCTTAACTCTTAGCTACTCATTTTACCCTTGCATCTACTCTGATTTTGGAAAAAAAAAATTTCCCGGTCTCGGTTTATTCTCAAATTGAACTTAGGATGTTTCATTTTGGTATCAGAGCAGACCTAAAAGGTCCAAGGCCAAGGTATGCTTACCGAGTGTAAGCGGTTGTGTGCATTATGACCGAGTGGTCATTATTATTATGAAATTCTATTGAACATGAACGATGTTGAAATATTGAATAGAGGATAGGAGATTATTCCCCTCCTGGTCCGATTAATTATGTGATATATAGGAATGGTATAATGTGCTATAGTTATTGAATGTTGGGATGAGATCCAATCGATAGTGAGTAACTTGTATACTTATCCTTGAAGGGGTGTTAATTTCAGGATAAGTAATGACGAATCGTCAAAGCATGGAAGCCATAGCCGCGACATTCCAACGTTTTGCTGACGTGTTTGAGAGGTAGGGCCAGCCTCGAGCTGAAGATGGCCAAGTATTGGATCGCTTCCTAAAGAGGAAGCCGAGTGAGTTTCAAGGGGGACTTAACCCCGAGGTAGCTTAGAAGTGGACTCAAGAGTTAGAGAGGATTTTTGGGGGCCTTCATTGTACCGAGGCCCAGAAGGTGGAGTGCGCAGTGTACATGCTGCGGGACGAAGCAGAAAACTGGTGGAAGATCGCCAGAAACCGTCTGGTTGATGCTGACACCCAGCTGACCTGGGAAAATTTTAAAACGTGCTTCTTATAAAAATATTTCCCCGACACAGTGAGGGGTCGGAAGAAACTAGAATTTATGGAGCTGAAACAGGGTTCCATGTCTATGACGAATACGCAGCCAGATTTGAAGAGTTGTGTCTGTTCTATCCGCCCTTCCAACAACCTGGGACTGAGAGTTCTAAATGCCTCAAATTTGAGAACGGACTGCGATCAGACATTAAAAGAGCTTGTAGATATCAGGAAATTAGAAGCTTCCCAGTGCTGATGAATAAATGCAGGATTTTTGAAGAAGATGACAAGGCCCATTCAGCCCAGAGCAGTAAGACAGGACCCTCCTTGAGGCCTCAATAGTCACGCTTCAAGAGATCAGGTAACGTTGGAAGAAGTGGACCCTTTGCTAGATATAAAGGTCGGGTTAGTCAAGGAGGACAGACTGGTGGACGTCCAAAATATGGCAAGTGTTTTAAATGTGGTGGCGACCACTTTGCTCAGAATTGTGATGGTGGAGGAGATGTCATATGTTTTCATTGTAATAAAAAAGGGCACATTCGCCCCGACTGTCCTCAATTACGCCAAGCAAACGCCCACGTGCATCATGGAGGCTTCCGAGGGAGAGGCCGTGGAAATGGTGGCCAAGGATCGGGGGGCAGAGGTAATGGAGCTAGAGGAAATATGATGTTTGCTCCAAACAACCGAAAGAGAAATACTGACCAACCAGCTGCTGGGAGAGTATACGCCATCAATGCTGAGGAGGCCGCACAAGCGAATGACTTAGTGCAAAGTAAGTGCTTACTCAGTAGATATACACTTAATGTAGTTTTTGATTCTGGAGCCACCCATTCTTTTATAGCTGATGAATGTGTAAGACGTTTAAAGTTGCCGACTGTGTATATGGATCAGACTTTGGAATTAGCCAATCCGACTGGCACTAAGGTGTTGACATCATCGATGTGTAAAGATATAATGTTTGTATTGGGCGATCGGAGTTTCACCTTCGATTTGGTGTGCGTGCCTCTAAAGGACCTTGACATTGTACTTGGCATAGATTGGCTTTTAGCCAACAAGGTATTGGTGGACTGTCGAAACCGAAGAGTAATTTTTTCAAGGCAGAACAATGAAGATTACACGGTACAAGGTATAGCTCAGCTATTTATGATGCTTTGTTTAACTGAGGGAGAGAGTAGAGCCCGAGTGAACGATATTCTGACTGTTTGTGAATTCCCCGAAGTCTTTTCGGAGGACGTGCCGGGTGTCCCTCCGAATAGAGAAGTTGAATTCTCTATAGACTTGATTCTTGGAGCCGAGCCAGTCTTCAGTGCACCTTATAGAATGTCCCCAACAGAATTGGCTGAGTTGAAAAAGCAGGTGGATGAGTTACTCAGAAAGCAATTCATTAGACCGAGTGTATCACCATGGGGCGCACCTGTACTACTTGTCAAAAAGAAGGATGGCAGCATGAGATTATGTATAGATTACCGACAACTAAATAAACTCACGATTAAGAACCGATACCCGTTGCCCAGAATCGACGATTTGATTGACCAACTGCGTGGTGCCTTGGTCTTCTCAAAGATCGATTTACGATCGGGATACCACCAAATCCGGGTGAAGGACTCGGATATTCCAAAGACTGCCTTCAGGACTCGGTATGGCCACTATGAGTATGTAGTGATGCCGTTCGGTGTGACAAACGCCCCTGCTGTATTCATGAATTACATGAACAACATATTCCACCCATATCTAGACCGATTCGTAGTTGTTTTTATTGATGATATCTTAATCTATTCCAAAACCCCTAAGGAGCATGAAGAACACCTCCGAGTGGTACTCCAAGTATTGAAGGAGAAGCAGTTGTTTGCAAAGCTTTTGAAGTGCGATTTCTGGATGGATAAGATCCACTTTCTCAGACATGTAATTTCCATGGAAGGTGTCTCGGTGGACCCATCAAAGGTGGCAGCTATAATGGCATGGGAGAGACCCAAGTCGGTCTCGAAGATAAGAAGCTTTATGGGCCTAGCTGGTTATTATAGAAGGTTTATTGAAGGTTTTTCTAAGCTTGCTCTGCCACTGACCAAGCTGACTCGGAAAAACGTCCCTTTCGTTTGGAGTCCTGAGTACGAGAGTAGTTTCCGAGAGTTAAAGAATAAGTTGACGACCGCTCCAGTGTTGGCATTGCCAAACTTGCAAGAGAGCTTCGTGGTTTATTGTGATGCGTCGGGACTCGGCCTGGGGTGCGTACTGATGCAGAAGGACCGAGTGATAGCTTATGCCTCTCGGCAATTGAGAACTCACGAACAACATTATCTGACCCATGACTTGGAATTGGTAGCTGTGGTTTTCATGTTGAAGATATGGAGGCATTACTTGTATGGTTCTAAGTTCGAAGTGTACAGCGACCACAAAAGCCTCAAATATTTATTCGACCAGAAAGAGCTGAACATGAGGCAGAGGAGATGGATGGAATTTTTAAAAGATTATGACTTCAAGCTAAGTATCATCCGGGTAAGGCGAACGTCGTTGCTGATGCGTTGAGTCAGAAATTCCTCCATGTGGCTGTGATGATGGTGAAAGAGGTGGAGTTATTGGAGCAATTCCGAGACATGAACTTGCATGTTGACGTCTCTTCGGTTCAGAAAATAACACTCGGTACATTGAAGATTGCCAACAAGTTCCTGAAGTTAGTGTTCGAGCAGCAGAAGTTAGACCCCTACTTGGCTGATCTAAAGGAGACTCCGGCCA
Source organism: Clitoria ternatea (assembly GCA_037962975.1). Lineage (NCBI taxonomy): Eukaryota > Viridiplantae > Streptophyta > Magnoliopsida > Fabales > Fabaceae > Clitoria > Clitoria ternatea. The sequence goes on from CM075671.1 coordinate 58,089,321, forward strand.
AGGGTAAGGACTTGTCCTTGACCGAGGGATCAGATGGGATTTTTCGAGTGAAAAAATAGAATATACATACCAGGTGAAGAAGAATTAAGAAGGATGGTGCTTGATGAAGCCCACAAGAGCCTGCTAAGTATTCACCCGGGTGCCACGAAGATGTACCATGATCTAAGACTACAATTCTGGTGGCCCGGATTAAAGAGAAATGTAGCGGAATATGTGGCTCAGTGTATCACCTGTCAGAAATCGAAAGTCGAGCACCAGAAGCTATACGGTGCATTGCAACCCCTGGAGATCCCTGTGTGGAAATGGGACTCAATCGCCATGGACTTTGTCATGGGATTACCTAAAACCCGAGCGGGTCATGATGCTATTTGGGTCATTGTTGACCGATTGACTAAGACTGCACACTTCTTACCTGTGAACATGAGATACCCATTGCATAAGTTAGCCCAGATTTACATCCGCAAAATTGTCCGACTACACGGTGTACCGACTTCTATCGTATCGGATAGGGACCCCAGATTCACGTCGCAGTTTTGGACCAGCCTGCACCAAGAATTAGGTACGAAACTTTGGCTAAGTTCTGCCTACCACCCCCAATCGGATGGACAATCCGAGCGAACGATACAAAGCTTAGAAGACTTGCTGAGGGCGTGTGTGTTGGAGCATGGTGGGTGTTGGGAGCAGTACCTTCCCTTGATCGAATTTACGTACAACAATAGCCACCACAGCAGTATTGATATGGCACCTTATGAAGCCTTATATGGATGAAAATGCCGAACCCCTCTCTGTTGGTCAGAAATGGGTGAGAGCTTACTATTAGGGCCGAAAATTGTGAGACAAACCTCAGAACAAATCCAAGTAATAAGGGAAAAGATGAAGGCGTCTCAGGACAGGCAGAAAAGCTACCATGATAAACGGACTAAACCATTGGAGTTTTTAGTCGAAGATAGGGTGTTTCTAAAGATTTCACCAAGTAAAGGACTCGGAAGAGCCTTGAAAAGTGGGAAGTTGAGCCCCCGATACATTGGACCTTAAGAAGTACTTGAGCGGATCGGTTCCATGGCATACCGAATAGCATTACCGACTCACCTATCTCGATTGCATAATGTGTTTCATGTGTCTCAACTAAGGAAGTATCTACCCGATTCTACTCACACAATTCTGGATAATGGAGTGGAAATCAAGGAAGATCTGACCACTGTAACTGTACCGACTAGAATCGTGGACTGATCGGTAAAGCGTTTGAGGAGCAAGGATGTGCAACTGGTTGAAGTGGAGTGGCAACAAGATGGGAATACCTCTTACACCTGGGAACGCAAGGATGCCATGAGGCAACAGTACCCCGAGTTGTTTACTAAGGTGAGTTACCGAGTGAATTTCGGGGACGAAATTCTTTTAAGAGGGGGAGAATTATAACATCCCGATTTAAAAATTAATTATCGAACGGAATTAAGCCATTAAAATAATAATTACAAAGTGGAAAATTTCTTGTTAATTATAATTAACTTAATTAACCTCATTTAAGAAATTAATGGTTGATTAATTATGATTAATGGTGATGACTGGTTGATTGTGATTGGTGTGTGTGGCTTAGTGGAACTGCCGATTCACGCTTTCCCACCCCACTCTTCTTTTTTCGTACACATATATATGTCCAAGGTCACTATGGCTATTCATTTTTCCCTTCAGACTCCCTCTTCCTCTACTGCTTCGTTCTCTCTTTTCTTCTCTTCTTCATTCTTCGTCCTCTTCTCTTCTTCCCTGTCCTTGTTCTCTGTTTCAGGAAACCCACGACGACGGTGCTGCAGAAGAGTCAGAGTCTCCTTCGATTGGTGAAGGACAATCGTCGAAGCGGAGGAAGAACAGCTTCCTATCCCCGAGCCGATTGCAGAGTACAACTGTGCGAGGGGGACTGAACGAGGCAAACAGAGCATCAGACCAAACGTCAGAAAACAGAAGAGCTTCTCGAGTCCCTTCAGAAGGTAGGGGGCGCTTGCATGTCAAATGGATGGTTTTTGGACGGTACCGGATGAACGTATTACCTTGCGTGTGTACGAATGTGTCTCTGATGACTGTGTGCAATGCATGATTGTTAATCTTTGAATACCATATGTGTGATAGCAGAGTCCTGATTATAGTTATACATTTATATGCATGTATTCGGGGTTGGTATGCTGAATTCTGATAGTCATTTGTACATAAATACGTGTGATGCATGTTCTTATTACTGTTAATACCGAGAGGACATGTATGTGTGATTGTTGGCTGATTTCATCTGGGCTGTTGTAAACATGAACTGTTTGATTGCTGTGTATGCTGGTACGATAGACGATTGAATGTAGAAGCTATGTTGGATCGGTTATGACGCTAATGGTTACGGGGAATGAGTCGAATGATCAAGGACACTTGTTGTTAAAGCACATAGGCTGCATGTACAGGAACGGGGTGACCCTTGGAAGGTCAGGAGCCCCAAAGGAATGATCTCCAGCTACAGACCCTTCGCTAGATCCTGTGAGAGCTCGTGGTAGCCGTAGGAGCTAGAGTTAAGTCTCGAGACGTCAATGGGAGGCCGGTACCACGCGGGAAGGGCTAATGGACGAGAGGCCAGTAAGGGAACCTGTAACTGAAAATCATTGCCTAAGTCGGATCCGCAGGCATGCATGTAGATGCAATGTTGATTAGGAAAGTATGAGTGGTATGGCTCGGAGTGATACGAATAAATTCCGAATGAGTTGATGCATGCTTTTGTACGAATGAAAACGAACTTCACGTAATATGTATGTAAGTGTATATCTTTGAAAATATCATATTCTGTATGGCTTAAATCCAAATTGAATGCAACCCGAGTGAACATGAGTGTATGTATTGATGCTGATGTCGAGTCACTAACTATCATTTTATATGTAAAAGCTCACCCCTACTGTGGCTATAATTTTTCAGTGAATGTCTCTCGGAACAAAGAGTGAAGGTGAAGCTGTATGCCGAGTGGAATGCTTGTGCACTATGGAAATATCTGTATATATGTAGCTACTGTGTATAAGATTTTGGTTAAGCCTTGGCCAGCTCGTATTTTGATCCTAGTCCCTTAAATCAGAATTTAAACTCTCTCAGGTTGAGAGTATGACAATGTGTTTGTAATTATTTATGTACATTCCTATATATATACTTATGCCATATTGTATGTCTATTCTATGTTGTGCGTGAAATCCGAGTGATATGCCTATATATGTACTGCCGAGCGTGGGAGGTTAGGATGACCTTAGGTAAAAATGGGACTAAGTTGTTGCTGAGGGAAGCGAGATAATGACTTTACCCCGAGTGATGAAAGGTCTAGAAGTTCCGGGTGAATGAGGTTATATAATTCCGAGTGGGGGGTTGATCTGAAACCTTCAGAGTAATAAACTATGTGGAATTCCTCGAATGGAGAGTGACAACATGTTCCGAGTGAGAACCTTCCGAGTGAGTGTTTTCGACTGAAGAGTGACCTATAAGATTCTGAGTGAAACCCATTGTATTAAACTTATGGGAAGCTAGAAGATTCTTAGGTGAGACTTAACTTAGTGAGAGGACTTGAGTAAGAAGGATTAGGTGTGCTGAGTGAAGAACAAGTGAAATACCTGAGTGGTAATAGACCGTGAAGAATATTCCGAGTGAAATGTATGTATGGAATCCGAATGAATCATGAGTAAGGACCTTTCTGAGTGAACATAGATTCTGAAATCCGAGTGATGGGATACCGAGTGGAGTTACTCGCCTCAGCGGCTAAGTGCTCGCCCCAGCGAGTGTGAGCGTAAGGAAGGTCTCTGATGGGTTACGCTTAAGCTATGTGAACTTCACCCAAGCGTGTCGTGTTGTCTCGCTTGAGCGATATTGAATCCCGCCTGAGCGAGTCGGCGCTGTTGGGATCGCTCAGGTTCTGCACCTTTCGCTGGTTGCCTTGTGGGTGGTTGGTACTCCTTCTCTCTTCTTCTTCTCCTAATTCTACCCTCCTTAACTCTCAGCTACTCATTTTACCCTTGCATCTACTCCGATTTTGGGAAAAAAAATTTCCTGGTCTCGGTTTATTCTCAAATTGAACTTAGGATGTTTCACATTGCATTGAATGATTGAATATTTTTTAGAAAATAAGTACTTCTTTCATCTTTGCTGTTGTGTAGATCAATGAGTAATTGAGGAGATTTTTTTAACACTGGAAGTTGGACCTTTCCTTCCATACAACAAAGGGAAAATTTTAGGTTCTTTGACTTTTTTGATTTAGACAACCTTTCATCTAACCACATGAAAGCCTTGTAATGTTCACATTGATATACAGGATCTCCAATGTCAAGAATATCCACATCTATAAGGAGAACAAAACTTAGTAGTATGTAGTAGGTTAATAATAAATATTTAAGCATAGAGGATTAATGAAAAAAATTAATTTCCTACTCATGTACCTGGCCTATTCCTTACAAATTCAATTAACAAAATTGAACTTAAAGACATTAGTAATTAAACTTCATATGCATAGTAATAAGTGGATGTAAGGTAAACAATAATTTACTACAGTAATGTCCATAAACAAAAAAGAAATACACTATATTTTAAAGGATATCTTCACATAAATATGGAGTCCGTCATGCCTAATAATACATAATAGAAATGCACTATATTTGAAAGGATATCTTCAGATGAATATGGAGTCGTTCATACATAAAAATCTAGAATAGTTGACTCTAACAGCTAAGGTGACCTATGTCCCATGTTTGTGAGTAAATAAACAAATGAAGTTCATGGATAACAACAAGTCAAGAAACTTCAGCTATGATTTTCATTAAAAAAAGAGTTTAATAAATACCTTGACATTGTGGTTCATAATTCACTCAATTGCACGCATCTGATCCATTGAATAAGTAAAAAATTACTAAATGAAAAAAAAACACAACAATTTATTGAAGGACATAGGGTTAATTATGTTGACTTACCTTGTTCATCGCCTTCAAATATAGGGAACCCATCAACGTGCTCATCCAAGTTTGATGTATCATTTGCATAAAAAACTACATTATAACCAAAACCAAAAAATTATGTTTTACTTAACTATTAAGCAAGCCCACAAATCATAATCAAACATAGTACCTAAAAAGTGTATTTTATGCATGGATGATTCGCTCACCTTGATTGTCAACAGTTGTGTCCAATATTATTAATTTTGGTTGTCCATTTCCAACAACACGGTTTATATCTAAAAGTCCAATTCCACATAATATAATAGTTCATTAATTAAATAAAGCATATTTTACATTTTATAATTTTGGTAGAATTAATTTAGATTCATTTGTATAGTATAAATTACCTAGATCAACTCCTTTAGACATGTTTAATTCATTTAATAATTGATGAAAATTGACTTGCTTCATAAAATGTACCATTGTAGTTACATTAAAGTTAATAAAAAGAAAGTAGGTTGATGTATAACAACTACTTAAAGGCCTATTGTAAACATATTTTTTATAATTTTTGGGTGGGTTAAGAAACAACCTTCGTCATTTGTATTTGAATAGATTCTCTGGATTCTCCATCTTGAAAAATGTTTTGCTTGTTTGGAAACTTCAGCCTCAAACAATGCGGAGAGGTTCTTTGAGGTATCAATATTAATTAATCTAGAGTGAACAATTTTATGCCTCCCAACTCCTAATGAATTGCGTAGATAAACTAAGTGATTAGGATGGGAACGCTACTTTGACAACATGGAGTCCTTTAAAGGACAACTCAGGAACAATACCATTACCTGTTTTTTGGAAAAACATGATATACTTTAGACAGTGTGTTTGAATAACCTGTAGAATCTGTTTAAAGGACCCAAATAGTTATATAAAGAATATTAACATATTCATCATGTGACTATAAGATGGAAAATAATGGAAGAAAATCCACCTTCAATACTTTTCCTCTTTAGAATTTGCTTTGGGGTAGAAACATTGACTCCTTTTTTCAAAGTCCCGTCCTCTGATGACATTTTAAAAGCATTGATGTTATCAATAAAAAAAACTATTGAGCATTCTCTGAAAGAGGAATATATCATACATGTTAACATACCATTAGTTATGTCTGATAAAGGGGTTATATTAATTGAATGGTCAATGGAAAGTGGGTTCATTAAATTAGTTAATCGTCTATTTCCTACAATATAAGGAACTCAAAAAACAAAGTTAGATCATTATATGAAATTTAAGTATGCATAAGAAACACAACACAACATCATATCCATGTTTTATGATGTTGACCTTTGAATCTAACTATAGGATTTGATTGATAGAGATCATGACCGGAATGTATTGTTGGCTGACCTTGACATTGATTACTGACCTCCCTGTTATCTATTTCAACATGAAGAGATATATACAACATTAGTTGAAAAAGAAACAAAATCTACAAAAACATGTTATAACATACCATGCATACAAAGAGGAGTGGGGAAGAATGTTGAGTAAACCAACAAAATTATATAAACCAAAGTTTTCTGTGATTCATTGTTTTAGGTATCATATGAGACAACAAAATTAAAAAGTTTATCTTACCATTTGTCATGTTTGAATCAAGGGTTGTATTCAGAGAAGGGGGATTAAAATTTGTGGCCATCGACAATCTCAACTCTGCATTACCTACAATAATAAGATTTAACCAATTAGATATGCATCATTCTATGACAGTGAGAATCTACAAAATCATGGGTAGAGTAAATTTTTTAGTTCAACACCAACACTAGAGAAAGACAGATAATGGTGCAAATGCATAGCTGCGTAATGTTGTCCATTTCAATGTGATAATATTGTAGAACAATAGGATTAAAAAATTTAAAACTTGCAGGAACATTATTCAAAAAAATTTATGCTTATCAAAATGCTGAAAATGGTTGGTTCGTAAGGATTTATGTGTAACACTTGGTAGAGTTATCTGTCATCGGAGAAGGCATGAAATTGAATAGAAAGACAATTTAGAATATAAACAAAAGAATACCATTCAAATGAAGGACACATACCATTGTCATTTACACTATCAAATTTGACAGAGGTTTATGTTTCTCTTCTTTGACGAAGTCAGTTTTGTCTCTCTAACCTTGCAAGTTTTTTTATAAGTTGTTGATGCACTCCATGAATATGACCTTTGAGCTGCTATTAAGTTTTCTCTTTGTGTGTGTAATGAAACAAAATTATGAAACCATATGCTTAAAGATAACAAAAAGGTTCTCGAACTACATCAAGACAGAACGAAGAAGTTGAAAAGTTTCCAGATGGGATAATGAAATACTGACTTTTGATTAGAATAATGATGGGGAAAGATGATCTTGACAAAAAGGAGAATGAAAGGACTTAAAGGTAGTATTAGATATGACTGTTAAGTTTTTTTTATAAAAGCTGCTACTTAATAAGCCAGCCACCTTTTAATTACTTTTGTAGAAAGTATGTCAGAATTTAGTTACCAAAAGAGCAAGACTCACAATATACTATGTGGTAGGCTTTATACATATAAAATCAAAATTAAAAGAGAACAAATGAAGGCGGTGTTCATATGGATCCATTTCACAATTACAATATAAAAATGTTTAACAGGTAATGGTTTAATATGATATATGTTTCTAATTTAAAAAAAAGGCAATTTCTTAAATTTTTAGCCGAGTATATTGGGAAACTCCAGCATATGCTTAGGTTTATATTAACCTTGTTTTTCTAACTACTTACATGAAATAAATTTATGAAAGATTAGGAAGAAAGTCTGTAGACATGAAGGAATATATAGATGTTTCAAAACTTCTAGTTTAAAAACTTTAATTTTAACTAAAGGATGAACACACACATGATTATGTTGACATTTTTGAACTTGTTTTATTTTTGTTGTCAAATGATGCATATAAAGCCATGTCTTAGTTAGGTTAGGGTAACTTTGAAAATACGCAGATTAGTTAAGTCATCCCAAATTAACATTAAGGATTAACTTCAACTATGAAGGGTATAAATGATATTAAATATATATGTGTAGGTAAGACTTAATCCTTTTTATCAACAACTTGAATGAAATTTTTTTTAAAGTATGGTAATTTCTTGTTAATAAATCAAATATTTTGGTTAGATTATTTTTTTTGCATGAATTATTTGTATAAAACATTACATGAAACATAATCCATCCTGTGTAAAATAAGAAATTGAAAATTTCAGAAGATACCTGCATTAAGGATCCTTACTGGGTATGGTATGCTATGCATATGGCAGCGGTTAATAAGAATAGGAACCAACTTTAACATTAGGATTGTAAACAAAAAGTTTGAGATGACGGATTTGATCTATCGCGTTTTCAAATTAAGTTCAAACCAGTTTATGTTGGTCATTGTTGTAGTATATTATGCAACTTTTGTTTAACATGATGAAATAGAAAAGACTGTAATATCAGATAACTAAAAGATAATTTTTATAATTAAACCTTATACACAAAAGTAGAAACATGGTTAATTTTTAATGATCTGAACAAAGGAAAAATTTGGTTTCTTTGAATTAAATGAGAAGAGGCATTGATCACCATGTTTCAGAGCATGGGTGTCACAAAAAACCTTCCACCTAGCTCTGATTTTCACATATCTTTTACCCTTTTGTCTTTTTATTATACGACATATAACCTCAACGTCGCTTGGTCCATACAGAGTCCACTCATTTGCTAAAGTTTCAAGGAGATGCTCATAGGTGTGTTTCGTCAAATTCTGTGATGAATCAATTCTTTATCAGAAAAGTATTAAATGTTTCTTGTAATTTTTCCAATATAAGTATTAATTGGTCCAATGCAAAAAATACAATATTAAATTCTCAAGGATAATACTGACCTATTGGCTAGCCTTGGCTTGATATGCAGACAGGGTCATAGTAAAGTTCACAGCATGGTGCTCAACAGCAGTATATGTTATTTCCTTTCCTTCATAAAAAATTCTAATGTTAAAGTCACCACCTCCCATGTAATCCATGACAACCCAAGAGTCAGAAATCAAGTTGTAGAAATATCATATGTTTTCTAAACCCTCCTTTAGGAACCCTCCTTTATCAGTATGATGGAAAGTTATCTGAAAAGAGTTGTTGAATGGATCATTTAAATGTCATATAAAAGGAAGTTGTTCACCAAATTTCTCTAACAGATCCTTGTCCATATGAGCAAATATCTAAAAATAACGAAAAGAGAATGAGACCAGTTCAAACAATATTAGACTAACACAAAACAATTTCACATTGTTCATTTATGTATAAACTGAAGTAAAGCAAAAGGAATATGTAGTCGCTTATGTTCCTAAAACATTAAATGGAATGTTCATGAACCTTCTTTTCTGTCTTTGTGATAAACATTAAGATAGAAAAACATCAACCTTGAAACATAGAACACAATTGTATTATCTTCTTGCAATCATTAAGGAAGAAAGAATTATGAAGTTCGGATGACTTGGCCAATCCATTTTCATTATAGAACAAAGCCTGATGAAGGGGACCTTTACACGTAGAGATGAGACACGTTATGTTGAAAATATGAAATGTATCCACAGAAATTGAAAAGGAACTATTTTGTTAATGTAGAGAATGAAACAAAGTAAATGGAATTTCAGAACGGTATGTGCAAGGCAGTGGAAACCAATAGACACGGTGTTAGTAAGGGGTGTTTCGTTTATTACAGAAAAGGATGCCTAATAATAGTAGGATGCAATGTATGAGAATTAAATGAAAGGAAGTATGACTGCTTTTGTGAAATTCCGAAACAGGGTCATGTAAAATAGCACCCCTTTACATTCTTCAATTAAATTTTAATGGCTGACGCTACAGGGAAGAAAAAATGTGCACATTATATTTGCAAAGGATGCTTTGTTTGAAAAAATTGAAAGGTGGTTTATGAAAGGGTGTTGTTGGATTATTTATATAAATAATAAAAAATAAGAACTATATCTTACATGAACAATTAAAATAAAAATAATATCTTAAATGGTATTAAGATTGCTTATGTATTTTATAATGTGTTTATAAGATTAAAATTTTATTTTAAATTATTAAACTTATATGAAAATGATTTGATGTTAACTATATCTATTATTATCATACATTTGACATTGAAAGGTACAATAAGACACATACTACTGTGAATGTATGCATTAACATTTAAACAAAAATGTATGTATTTTAATAGGTAAATCGTTATGATATGAAAACATATTAGGTAGTATGTTTTGTTAATGGTTAAATATTTGAATACCATTGACTACTATGATTTGTTCTACATAACCAATTTTTTTAGCAATTTAGTCCTTTTTGAACTTTATATTTCAAAACATTGTTTACTAATCGATTTCTTTATCATTTCAGTCCATTCTGAACTTATTAGTTAAAAGTAAAACCAATAATAGTTAAATCATATCTGAGCTTCTTGGTTGATATAGTAAATTGGTTCATGAAATTAAATAAAGGAACAGACATCGTAGTTGATATTTCAGAAAACTATTTAGTTTATACCTATGGATATATAATTTGATGGTGACTTATTCATTAAGGTTATATTCATTGTAATTAGGGATTCAAAACGGGCTAGGCCCGATGGGCTGGCCTGTCAAGCCCAACAAATTTGGCAGGACGGACAAGAATTTTTAGCCCGCCACGGCCCGCCCCGCCTAGCCCGCCAATTTTTGGCGGGCCAAAACCTTGGCAGGACGGGCTGGCCCGACGGGCCCCCGACAAAAGAAAAAATTATAAATATTACTAATTTATACTTTATTTTATTAAAATATATACTTTCATTTTCTAAAATTAAAAAAATTAACATCTCTTACTATTTATATATATTTTTTTAATAATATCTTCTTTATTTCTTAAATTATTTTTCTAATTTTTTAATCTTAATTTGACATATTTTTATTAAAAAATTATAATTTTAACTTTGGCGGGCTGGCCCACCCCGCCTAAATTTTTGCCCGTTTAGTTTAGCAGGGTGGGTCAGGGCCCGACGAGGCAGCCCGTTTTGCCATCCCTAATTGTAATCAAAATATTTGTCAAATGTTCACTATAGTCATATACATTATATATCATATATGTTGGAAAGTTAATTTTTAAAATATATACAAAGAAAATAAATATCAGGTTATCAACCATTGAATAATGTAAGCAACATTCAAGGATGCATATCAAAACACAACATTCAAAGCAGATAATTGTTCAAGACAATAGATTAAGAACCTAAAAACTAATAAACAACCTCATGCACACTAATGAACTCTGGATGTTGTTCCATTTTGGTTCCTGCTTCATGATCTTCCTGACTTTATTTGATGAAAGTTGGAACTCATCATGGGATTATCCTTACAAGCTACAGTCCTAGTGTCAGCACCACGTCCCACCTTTTGAGGTATAACCATTGATTCATCTCCCAACGCAACATGAATCCTACAGGGTTGTATAAAAAATAGCAAACTTAATCCAGTAATTAAAATAATGAACAAAGGAAACAGAATAGAAAAGTTGAATGTCAATCGAAAACTAATAGAAATTGAATTAAGAAGCCAGATGGAAAATTGAAATAAGAAGACTCATGGAATATTAGAAAAGTCAAAAATGGAAATTGTTCATAGGGATGACCTTCGGGGCTGAAATAGTGACAATGTCATTTGTATTATCAAGATTCAAATGATTTCCTATGGATAACTCTAATGGATTATTCTATTCATTTTAATGAAATATAAAATTATAATGTGATCTGAAGAGGAGTGGTAAAAATCAACTTTAACACAAATAGAAAGACTAATACCTTAATGGAATCCGAAGGGAAAATATCAAGTTTGCTATCAAAAGCTGATTGAGGGGTTAAGGGAACAATTAAATCAGAAGACAAAGTTTGATTGTCCTGTAGAATAAAATATGCAAATATTCATAAAATGATATGGTAACATAAATTTATTGATAAGAAAGACCAAACCAATAAATTACATCGCACCTTGATAGAATCCATTGAGTCTCCAAGGGAAGTTATTATTTCTGAATTCTCAATGGGGAAAAGAGATTGAAAGACATACAAAACAATTATTTATGATAGTTCTCCTTTTACTATAAATATAAAACAACAAAAATTTAAAAAGAAGACAACTTGAATATACCTCATAGACCTTAAATTTCTTTTCAAACTTAGTAATCAATCCGATCTCATTGCATAGCTTAATGACATTTATCATGTATGGAACCAAGGTCATGAACTCTTGCATTTTCACTTAAACTTTGAAAAGGAACTTTTTATCCTTCAGAGCATCCAGTTCTTCAAGATACATGTTTTTATCCCTACCCTTTACATTGAAAAGACAGTACGTGAAGAGAAAGATATTTTTTTAAAAAAAATAAATATAGGAAGAATTAAATGATACCCATGAAGAATAGGTTATGTGGAGATCTTGGACAGACATCTGTAGGAACTTGGCTGCCTCCTTATCAAATAGGATAAAAGATGCAGCATCGGATTCATCAACTACCCTTAGATGGGTTTAATACCTTTTTAAAAAATATATTAGTTTTAATTATCACATATAATAATTGTCACCTAAGAAAACAAGAAAATAATATGGGAGGAAGTAGTGAATGAAAAATATTTAATATAAGTATAAATACCTCATCGTAAAAGATGACAGATATGTTCTATAGTTTTTATAATAGTACATATCACCATCAATCTGAACGCCATAGATACACTTGATACATCCTCTATAGCACCAACTAAACTCAGATTCAATCTGCTTCATGATCCCAAGACTCACAAACACCCCATTCTATAAAGTGGAGATTTAGCCACAGATAAGAAAAGATGGGAAAAAATCTTTTAATCCATTAGATATTAACATGCAAAAAGAAACTATATTATATATTTATATCAACTATATAACCATTGCCAAATTTATATACATGTACTATATCCATAAACAAAATTATACTTTGTTAATATAATGTGGAGGAACCATTTATTAAATCAATTACATCCGTTTTAAATGTACTCAAATTCATTTGTAAAACAAATTACAGACCTGCTTGAATTCCTTTAAATCTTCTATGGATTTGTATGCTATAAGATTCAAGGAGTCATCATATGATTCAAGAAGTCATCATGTGCACATATCTGGCTCTTACAGAATAAAGGGGTCAGTTGTTGAGAAGAGACACATTCAGTCGACTGAATCCTGCATAAAACATAAATAAACTTTGGGTAACTTTTGTTGCTCATTTGTGTACATTTTGTTTCATTTGTGTATCTTTTGTTTCTAGAATGCATTTAAATAGTATAATTATAATCAAGAAGCCAACATATATTTTTTAACAACATACCTAGTCCTAAAGAGTTTGATCTCAGGAATGGGGTCATTAATATATAATCGAAAAGTATAGTTGGTGTTTGAGACAGTCATCACATCTACATATTATAGAAATTATAAAAATATAAAAATATATATAAATGCCAGATAAATTTATACAAAGACAAATAAAGTAAATCCAATAAATACATGGAAGTACAAGTTTAGAAACACGTACCATTCCATTTTTTCATTATAGCAAATTGTAGAAGAACCATATAGTTTTCATCGGACTTAACAAATAAGAAAACAATGAATTTCTTTACAAATTCTTGCCACAAAGTGCAACTTATCTTCAAACCTCTAAAAAATATTGGAATAAAAAATGACTGGATTTGTTGAGGCATAATAAAAAATAATAATAATAACTTTAGACACAAGGAATTACTCGAGGTTATCGAGTTTAATCATAATGTAGTTGGACGTGACCCCTCCTTTCTTAAATTCAATTAGCTCTTCTTTTCCAGTCAACATCCCAATAATGTTTGAAACAAAAGAGAAACTAACTCAGGAAGACCAACTAAAACATTGTGAAGATGATCTGATATATAAGAATATTTTATGCTTTTCATTATGCAAGTCTTGCAAACAAACACAAAGCAGAGTTGTACTTACCAACCAATTTTTTTCCGCAAAAGCCTCCTTGTGTATTTCATCAAAATGAACAATGTGGAATACATTTTTGGGAATGTCAAAGTCCTTTATCAACCTGACTTGAGTCTCCCTCTTAAAGAAGACCCTAAATTCATGTTTAGTAGGTATGTATAACTGGTCATTCAAAGCGACAATAAAGTTGGATATGATATAGACATTCCTCTTATATAATGCCCTCTGAAACAAATATGTATGGATAGTCTTGACAGAAACCTGTATCCTGTCACCCTTTGAAAAAAAACACCATAAAACAAAACCAAAAATATATAATCAGATATGCCAGATTGAATTTACAGTTAACAAGGTTAAAAAATTCACTCACCAGCTCATTAACAACCACCATCTCCAATGGTGCATCTTGGGATGAGAATTTTTTGTTGGGTACTTTCTATAACCGTATCACTCTAACCTTTAATTGCTAAATTTTATCATCAAACCCAGCATCAACATCCTTAACAAAGTCATAACGTAGAGGAGCCACAACCATTGGAGTTGAACACGGGAAGGTTGCTTGGCAAACAACGAGTAAGAGAAAGAGATGGAAAGCAAAGTAAGAAGAAGTAATAATTTAAAACCCATAATAAAGAATGATAATAGGGAGAATGTAAAAATATTAATTAATAAAATTATTAATTGAAATGATCTGTTATATAACCTTTAAGTGTCTTCATGCAGGGATATTAAAGAGATTATTCAGACATGTTTCTTTTTCTAATACCACTACCAATAATACAAAAACTCATGATGGGGAAAATATAAAGAAAAAATAAAAATATTAATTGTAAGTCTCTAATACATGACCCTTGAGTTATTTCATATGGGGATAATTAATATGGTATTAACAGGGCATTGAGACAGGAATTAGTTCCCAACACCACTCTAGTTAATAATTAATAAAGGATAAAACCTTTTGTCTCCATGATTATTTTTATTTATAAAATGTTCATGTTCATTTTCATCTTAAAAGGTGAGTGCATTAGACCACGTCTTAGTTAGAAAGCTTCATTGGAAGAAGCCATGATAAATAATGATTCGTAATAGAAAACATAACAGCTACAAACAAATAATGGGGATTGGACTTCCAAAAAATGACCATGCGTTAATTGACATGTTAATTAAGGTATAATATAGTTGCGGATAAAACAGATGCCATAAAGGAAATGGTGATTGATTTCCCAGTATTTCTAACAGTCATTGAATTAAATGAGGAAATGGGAAAACATCACCTTCAAAGGCAGAAACTGCGTTTAATAGAGCAGCTAATATTGTTATCACTTAGTTTCTATTGCATTATAAACTAATGACAAACCTGCAAATAGTATTTTGAACAATCTTAATAAAAGGATTTAAACAATAAAAAGGGATAAAAATAAATGCCATGGAGTGTTAAAAAACATGGTCATTATATGCATTCAGCTGAAGCATTATAAGCTTAAGGTATACGTTATACAAAGGAATTTATTAGATATAGATATATTAATCAAATTCCTATTTAACTATAATATTTTTTAATTACATCAATATATATTAGAAGTAAATTGTTTAATTTTGTATTTTTCTTAATTGTGGTAACATATATATATATGCATTTGATTCCTAAAATGTGATCATATAAAATATCTAAAACAAGTCATTAATGCTAAATATTTCATAAAAAACCCTAGAAAACAAGCCTTTTATGGACGTGGATACAGATGCAAGGCAGAGATAGGCGTCTGGGCCGCTGCCGAAGCCGCCAGACATTAGAGTATCTTTTAAAGACAAGGTTTTAGGAAGAACATCTAGAGAACCACTAAAGGCAATAAACCTGGTTACAAATGGCATAATGACGCTAGAGCAAGGTAACTATTTACTACCTAGGTTTACCATCCAAGAGGAAGAATACCAACATCTCTGCCAGCCTTAGAGAGAGTGTCTGGTGGTGAAACTACTAGGGAGGGCATTAGGGTTTGCCCTCATGAAGAAGAAGTTGTGACAGACTTAGAAGTTATCTGGTGGTTTTGATCTTATAGATGTTGGCTATGGGTTCTTCTTAGTGAAGTTCGATCTAGTAGAGGAGAGGGAGAAAGCTATTACTGGCGATCCATGGCTCATCTTTGATCATTACCTATCTATGACTCATTAGTAACCTGATTTTGTGGCTTCGCAAGCAAAGATAGAAAAAACTTTTGTGTGGATCCGATTTCCAGGGTTACCGTTGGAATATTACAACAAGAGTATTCTTCTAACTCTGGCTTCAGTGGTAGGAACACCTTATAAGGTGGATATGTGCACATTAGAGATAGAAAGGGGTCATTTTACTTGTTTTTGTATGGAACTCGACTTGGACAAACCGGTGGTTGTAACATTCCAGATTTTAAAGAAAATAAATTTATTGGATAATGATAATTAATTATTCATGGTCAAATACTTATGGGAGATTTAATTTGACATTAGAGATGAATTATCGGTAAACTAAAATTTACCGAAACAGGGTGTTTTAACAGATAATGTGGGACCCATATTGAAATGAATTATAGATGGTTCGGGTCATAATGTAGTTCAGAAAGTGCGTTTTTAATGCATAATCATGGAGGTGAAGGGGTCAAATAGAGTTTTATGTGATGTTGATGGCATGGGGTAGTCCCAATAGCCCATATATGCAGTTTATGACTTGTAGGAATGGGAATGGGCCAATTCCAATGAGAATAGGTCCTTGAGTTGCACAAAAGTGCCTCAAAATGGGTAAAATGCATTTATATACACAAGTCCCTCAATTTTGAGAATTTTTGGGTGAGGCCGGTGGCCACGCGTCATAAATGATGTATATTTGTTGGGGTTAAAATTTCGTAGCATTTGGAGTTCATACGAGAAAGTTAGAAGGGTAAGAAGTTGAAAAATCATGTGTTTTCTACATAAAATTAGCAGCAGTGCTGTCTTGAATCGATTCAAGACTCTTTGAATCGATTCAAGAGGTGTTGTTTTCACTGTTTTGGGCTCCAGGGGCGTTTGAATTGATTCATATGAGTTTGAATCGATTCAAGGCCCTCTGTTTGTCAAATTTTGAGATTTTAGGGCTTGAATCGATTTACACAAGCTTGAATCGATTCAGAGCCGTGTTATGGTCATTGTTGTGTTGTTTTTCTAACTACTCTGTTTTCTTTGTTGTTTTTGGCCCGTTTGGGCATTTTAATGACGTTTTTGGCCTCCGACTTCTTCATGAAAGTTGTATATAATTTTGTTACGGAGGTGTGAGAATTAGTCTCACATTAATTAGAGTTTTCTAACTCTCATTAGGCATAAAACACCGAACCTACTGTGTTATAAAATTCAAATTTAAGAGGGTTTTGAACCCAACTTTTTTATGGTGGCCAAATTGGGACTAATAGGTGATATTTATGACATGTCCCACTATTATTAAGACTAAAAGTGAGCTTTTCTCATGTCTTAGTATTGAAAGTTAACATGAGCTTATTATTGCTCAAAACCCCTTTATTAGGTAAAAATAAGAGATTTTATTAGGGGTAGGTGATGATGGTGTGTCTTAGTGGTGTTGATATTGATTGTGGCATGTTATGAAAACATGGATATTCACCACTAATGACATGATATGATGATATTGATGAGGGGATGATTGTATGACAATCTATTTGTTTTAAATCGATGAATCAGAGATGATATCGATAATGAATGATGACGGATGATGTTGTTGATCATTTCCTTGAATAAAAGGATGGTTATTATTATTAATAATTATTGAATGCCATTGTGAATGATACAAGTGTGATCTTGTATGTGTGGTTTGAATTGTATTAATAAATTGTTGTATTACCACACTAGTTGTGAAACCATGGCAATGACAAATGAAATGAAAATCCACTAAGTAAATGAGTGGTAATATTTATGAATGATATGTAATAATGTGATACCATTGTGGTTGATTGCAAGTATTGTCTTGCATGTGTGATATGAAATATATATATATATATATATATATATATGAAAGATGTTAAATGAAATTCCACATATAAAACTTAAAAGCAATGGCTAAAACCAACAATGATAAAATCCACTAAGGTGTATATGGTGGTGTTGGTGATTATGATAATGATGATTGATGAGTGGCATTTAGGATGCACAGTGTAAGAAATGAATTTGATTTGCATTGCATTGCATTGCATTGCATCCATGGCATATCGATCGCTGTCTATGTGGAATATTAGGGGGTTCCACTAGGTGGGCCCAGTGGGAAGGCGGCTTAGTACACGAGCATTCTTGTTGTTTCCCCTGTGACTCTGTGTGTGAGTCACAAAGCTGTCCATAGTTTAGTGACGAGGCACCCTATGTGGCGGGCCCAGTGGGCGGACGACTCTGTGATCAGCAAGTTACCTCGGTGTCCGACGGGGCACGACTTTCTCGATGTGTGTTCGGGAGGGGCCCGTAGCACTTTTGGCAAGTGAGGCCATGTTGTTGATCCGCAAGTCACGGGGTGACTAGTGCTACATATGGGCGATGCGGTTTGGTACCAGTAAAATATGATGTTGAGCATGCATGAAATGAGATATAAGTGTACACTTTTACTATTGCAGTAGGGGCATAGTAGGACACCTATGCTTGACCCACAATTTGGTGTTTATTCCCACAGTCGGATCCGTATTTATTGTTGATTATTCCATTGTGCATATGCATTAGCCATAAGAGCATTTGCATATAGCATGGAGATATACCAGAATATGATGATGATTGAGATGGTGGTATATATTGATGAGATGGGTAATTAAATACCTAAAAGACCACATATGATTAATAAATGATATGAATATATCTAAAATGATGTTGAATATGACGATATGTATATTATGGCTCAATGTAATGAAGGGCGTATTTGTTTATGAT
Source organism: Clitoria ternatea (assembly GCA_037962975.1). Taxonomy (NCBI): domain Eukaryota; kingdom Viridiplantae; phylum Streptophyta; class Magnoliopsida; order Fabales; family Fabaceae; genus Clitoria; species Clitoria ternatea. The sequence continues at coordinate 58,108,228 of CM075671.1, forward strand.
TGATGATAACGATGTTAGCCTGTGGTGGCTTTGAGAAAAGACCGGAATGGTCGATGTTGATGATGTTAGCCCGTTGTGGCATTGGAATAGATGTGTATATGCTTGCTTTGCTATGATTTGATGAATAAGTATGAAATAAGTATATATTGTTGAATTAATAATCTATGATGACTATTGATGTTCTTAGCAAAGCATACATGATGTCGATATGCATATGCACATAATTTTAATTGTATTCATATCGTCATTTGAAATGTATAACTCACTCTCCCATGTGGTCTACTTTTTAGTATTGATGCAGGAAAACCATGGGATGAGAATGTTTATGAAGTAAAGTTTTTGGGAAGGTAAATAGTGGTAATTGAATGCCTTGGCCGGCAGCGTCTGTAAATTATTGAGTTATGTATGAAATGAATATTATGATGTAGTTGATTATTGATATTGATAGATGTAATGTAAATGACGATGTAAGTAGATGACTTATTGGCGTTTGGGGTATTTGACCTCATACACACTTGATAAATAAATTGATGTTGAATATGTATTCCTCTAGGGATGAACAAGTATTGGTGATATGCGAAATTGAGGTTAAACTGATATGGTCAATTATCGGATATGGATATTGGATATGTATGATGCATGACCGAATGGATGTATAAGTATATATATATATTTTAGACTTTATATGATCATGAAATTATGTGAAACGATGATGGATGATTATTAGGCTTATGATATGTCGTTGCATGCTTTGCCGAGCCTTTTCTCATATCTTCATATATGGGTCCAGGCATGTGCCCGGTATACACATTCTTCTTCCACTGTAAACTCTGTTATTTTGTATACCGTTATGGGCAAACTATTTCACGATCCAGTTATATTTTATTAAATCTCACTCTTTGGTTTTCTGTAATTTGGGTCTCGATGTAATCATAGTTATGTTTTGGAAATATTTTGAACGTGAAAAATTTATTCATATTTTTATTAATTAATTATCTTGATTACATCGGGACTCAAGTCCGGAAAATTAGGGGTCTTATAGTGGTAGGGAAGCTTTCCTTACGTAACATATGGTATAATATTGAATATGAAGGATTGCATCTTTTGTGTTCTTTGTGTGGATGATACAGGCACCCGTTAAGAAACTGCCCGACATCGGGTCTAGTAACTCTAGCGCCAACGGTAACAACTGATAGCTACCCTTACTTAGCGACCGACATCCGACCGTTGCTAATCAGTGACTGAATTAGCGACCGCTATATAAAACGGACCATGAATAGATAAAATAGTGACCTTATCAGTGACCAACAGAACCCCGTCGCTAAAGTTAGCAAAGCATCATCACTAACCCCGTCGTTAAGTCATACCTCATCGCTCCATCGGTCGCTACATTTGTTTCGCTCCATATTTTTCATTTCCCTCCAATTTTTTGTTGGCGCTAATACTAGCGATGGTACACACGCGGTCGCTATAACTTGGGATACAGCAGCGACGCAAACATACCGTCGCTACTACTACTGATGTACCACCCTAGCGACTGTGTTAGCGACTGTAACATGAAAAGGAATCATTAGCCACTACTTTAGCGACCACCTTAGTACCGTCACTAAAATTTGGGAATACACTCTTGCTAACACAGTCGCTAAATTTATCTCCCTCCTATCTTTACTTTCCCTCCAAATCGCTACATGAGTGACCGTAGTACGCGGTCGCTAAGCCCCTACCACTATTAGTGACGGTTGTTTGGTGTCGTTATTGTGCCCATATAGCGACGGAGGTTTTTATGCGTCGCTAATCATGTTCTATTTTTAAAATAGGGATGGGTTCAGCGACGGAGTTTGGCCGTCACTGAGATTAACTTATTCTTGACCAGTCTTTCCCCCTTGTCACTTTGTCTGTCTCCCAGCTTATCTCTTCCCTCTGCCTCCATTACTGTCTCTTCCCTATCCATTTCTGTCAGCGGTGGTGTCTCATTTCGTCAGCCTAACAGCAAGTCCTCTTCCCCCTACCATCACCGTCAGTCGCCCCATCTCCGTTCAAAGCTCCCTCCGCTAGAAGGTTGTCACCGACAACGAGCTCCCTCAGCACGTCTCTGGTGTCTCCTTCGTTTCTCCTTCAAGGTGCATACTCCAATTGATGGTTTCATATTTCTTTAAGAGGCATTTTTTATGGTGGACTTGTAATCGTATTTCCGCTTTGTTGTTGCCTTGTCAATTCCATTTCATCTGTCCTTTACACATTTCAATACTAAACAGTAAATATGCACTTTATTTTCCATTTGATATAAACAAATTATACTTGCATCCCATGGAGATTTAAAATTTGTCAAAATTTCATTTTGTACCTTTCATCTTTTTCATATTATGTTGGTCTCCCTTTTTTTCCTTATATAAGTGCTTCACAAATAAGAAATGATTAGTGTTAATTCATTGCAGATATCATTGTTGTATTTGTATGTAAATTGTCTTATAATGTTCTCTTGTTAAATTTGACACTATATAAAATCACTTCTTCGTTTGGAAAGCTTCTTATTCCAACTTGTGACAGTTTAATAAAGCAAGACATTCAATTATCAAATTCTGGAGATTTATGTTTTTTTTATCAAGAAAACCTTAAACTGTTTAACACATGTTGATTACATGCAAGATTGTTTCTAATTTTTGGTATCAATGTTATGGGTAGTTTGTATTAGTTCAATCTTTCCAAATAATGTCACTCACACTTTCTTGAGCATTCTAAACCATTCTACATATCTACTTTCTCTTAAAGGGCGATGGATTGATTGAATGAATATTCTCACTATTTTTTTTAACATCTTATATTTAAACATATCTCCTTCTTTTCTCTAATTTGATTGACCTGTTATTGCACTCAGGAAATCTAATTCGAGTTATTTTCTCTATTTTTGTTATTTATCAGTTTTTCCAATAAGCCTTAAATCTGTCTAGTGTATATCTCCTCCTTTTCTGTATTTTCTCTATTTTTGTCTTCTGAATTATTCCAGCCTTCCTGAATTATCTTATTGCAATTTAGATGTTTAGCCCAATAAACCTTAAATCTGCAATAGGAACTGAAGCACATTCCTATAGCCTGGGCTTGAGCTTCGTTAGTGAGTAAGCCGAATGGGATAGTTTAAATTTTTTTTGTCACTCAAGGCTCTAGTTAATTTTAGTCCTTAGGTTAATTTTAAGGAGTTATAAAACAGAATTTTTTTATTGTTATGAGTATTGGATATTTAGAATAATCTATATTATTTTAGAAGAGTTGTAATAAAGACTTAATTTCATACTTATATCTATAAATAAGATATTTGATAATTTTCCTTCAAAGCTAACAAAAAGGCTTGTATGTAGAATCAATAATTTTTGAGTCAGTCAAGTGGAATGAAATATTTTCCTTCAAAGTTGACTCTCTAGTATTGATAATTTTTGTTGCTTTTATTTACTCTTGTTGAAGGAAAGTTGTGTTGGAAACTACTGCCTAGTTAATTAATTGAATTTCATAATGATCAGATTCATATGGATTAATTTATTAGGGTATATTCTAGGCCTGAATATATACTAATTTGATTGACATTATCATGGCCCTGATAGTGTATGCCCTATTTGGATGTTTGTGGCATATAATGAGATATGTTGTCATGATGTGGTTCAACCTTTCCAGACATTGGGTTATCTTTGTATCATTTTCATGTTGTTTAACTCATAGCTTTCTTTAATAACATGTAGAGGGATATGAAACTTCTATTATACTTGTTTAGTAATTTTGTACGTTTTCATTTTTATGTTTAGTAGCAAAACCATTTTCACTTGCGAAGCCCCAAACCCTCATTTCCTTCCCCTCTTTGAGTTCCTCTACTTTCTCTCATTTCAGATTTGAGTCGTGCCTCCCTCTCTCGTGGCTTCTCATTTTCGGTGGTCTCTCAAATTTCAGAGTCACTTCTCTCTCTCTCTCATCTGTCTTGTCTCCAGTCAGGTCAGTTCTCTCACTCGGTTCTGCTTCCCTGTTGCATTCGTAGGGCAAATTGTTTGGAGATTGCATGTTGCTTAACCTAGTGAGAGGATGAGAAGAGGACTTAATTGAAGGTTTCAATTAACTCAATGTGTATATGTGTATGAACTAAGAACTTTAATTTATGGGTCTTTCATTTCCTTTTGATGTATTCTGTATAATTAGAATAAAGAAGAGTGATGATGGGCTTTTTTTAAAATGAATTAATTTCTGATTAGTTTTATCTATTAGTTATATGTATGCTAGTGTTTCTAGCTATAGTTTATAATTTTTTAGATGAAGTTTAATTATTGAGCTCCTTTAATTTAATTATTGTTAGCTTTCTCAGCTTAGAATCTATTTACTATCTTTACCTGTCGAGTTTGCTTGTGTCCTTATTTTCTGTTTATGCTGAGAAAGTCTTAAGCTTATAGCAATATGATGTTGACACAGAATTATGTATGGAATTTTTATCAATCAAAACTCTTAACTCAAACTTAAAGTCCTGTATCTTTTCCAGTATAAAACTTAAGCGTCTTCCAGTTTATTAAGTAATGTTTATCTCTATGGGAAATTGGTAGTTAGGCCTTACATATTTCCAGCTCTAGAAATGTACCACTAAAATTTAAAGTCTTGAACCAAAGAGAAAAAGATGTACTACCAAATTTAGCTAAACAATAAGTCCTCAAAATTTGGTTTGTTTTTGAAGGAAAGCAATATTCATGATTAATGATATGCATATTAAAAAATCATAATTAATGTTGAGAAAGACAAAGAAACTAATTAGTATACATTATGTAAGTAATTCCTAAGATGAATAAAATGGTTCAAGGAAGGTTGTCATGTATGAGCGCAATAGGTAGCTTATGATTTTGTTATCCTAATTGATTATTAGTTCATTGTTACCATTAGGCTTCTTAGAGTTTTGAAGACTAGGAAGGTTGTGTGTGACCAAGCTTGTTAAAGTTCTGTTATTTTATTATATGTTTAAATAGAAAAAAGAAGGTTGTCTTATATCAAGCTAGCAAAACCAGCTTCTCTCATGACCCTGCTAACACTAGGGTCATCAAGAATGGATATAATTAATTGTTAAAGCCTAACCTTGATAGTGAGAACAAGCTGTTGCTGCTGCTGCTCAATGCAAACTCTTCTCTGGTAACAAAAAAAAACTAAAGGAGAAAGTTTAAAAGGCAAAAAGAAACCAATGTGGATATGATCAAAGGATAAATTGAAAAAAGTAAATTAAACACTTCAAAATGGTACTACCATCTCACACAAAAAAAGTATCATCATATTTAACACTTAGAATAGGTGTCTATTGTTAGTCCTCGAATTTATAATAAATTCTTTAATAAAAATTATGAAAAAAATAATAAAAATTAGTTTAATTTGTTAGAAATTTAGGTTTTAAATTCAATAAATGGATGTTGTTGAAAATAATCTGCCCTTGAACAATTTTCTCTAGTTTTGCAGTAAAAAGTAAAGAAATTAAAGAGAAAAATTGAAGAACTAAAGAGCTGACGCGTAGCATCAACACCACGCGTAGCATGGGAATTTTTGATGTTGACGCTACGTGGACTCCATTTCCAGCTGGACAACCACTCAGTCAAAAGGCCAAATAATGGCCAATCCAATCAAGCTAAATGCCAAGCCGAATTGGGAACATGTGGAACCATTGTCTGGGCATTATTAGATTAATTAATTTTAATAATGGCCACCTAATCACGTTTTTAATGGGGGTTGAGTCAGGAACCTGACGCGTAACATCAGGACCCTTCTTCAGCTCTATAAATAGGGTCATTCTCCATACTTCCAAGGCATCCCTTCTGAATTTAGAATCTGTATTCTCTCTTTTCACTCGAGTTTGAGTGTTCTTCTTTAAGTTTGTAAGGTTAGAGTGATTTCTAGATACTTGAGAGTGTTGTATAGTAGTGTAAGCTCTTGTATCGTGAAGTGTTTCCAAGTCCTCGTAATGTCAAACTCTGTAAGTGTTGTTCTTACTTTTACCATGTGTAACTGAATTATTTATGTTGGAATTTGGTGAATCAATCTATTATATGATGTTGTGATTATGACCTCTGCATATTTATGATTCAAGTACATGTCAGTGTTTCAATCTTTTTATTAGTGTGAATGTCAAACGGGAGAATGATTTTTATGCATATTGAAACTTGTTTTATTAGTATGAATGTCAAATGGGAGAATGATTATTCATACCGAATTAAAATCTATTTTAATGAAAGTAAAAGTTGAAATACCCTTAATATGCCAATTACTAGGGATAGAATTGGTGATTATTGTTGCCATAAGGCCAGGACTTAATGCAAGTTTTTATTGAGAAAGCTCACGGGGGATCAGACTTTACGATAAATACTTAGAATTTATATCACGAGGGATCGGTTATAATGACTTTAAGCTACAATGACATGAACTTGATAATTAAGTATGTATTTTTGTAATTACTTCATTATATTTTAGTGCGAGGATCCTAATTCCTACATAATTTGTTAATCTGTGTTTTTACATCAAGTATCTGAATTATTCTAAATTACATCTCAATTTTCTAGATAGATTTTATTTTTTTCATCTTTTTACCTAATGAACAAATCAATCATCAAATTCTGTGAACATTGTACAAATTGTTTATAAATCATTCTTTTGTTAACAATTTTTGATAAATTTACCATAGTAAATAATAAATTACTGTGAGTTTCTAAACTTTCAATCTCAATGGAACGATATCTAAATTCGAAAACTACAAACAATTGGTGCACTTGCCAATTAAAAACCCAACAGTATCATGGGGTTAACATCTATAAACAAATCAAATAAAAAACATAAAAACTACTATTGACCAGCATTAACTTACATCCACATCTATATATGTATATTATTGTATGGTTTTGCAGTGTTGATAATCCCAATTAGCATGTACTAGAGTCATCGTAATGACTCTTTGAATCAATTTAAATGATAGTCCTTGTAACATGAAAATTAATAGTGATATAGGGGGGAGGTAATTAAAAAAGAAGCACATAGTATTTCTCTCTCTTCATGCCAATCCTCATAGAGAGACAACATTTTATTCCCCAATTTAAATTAGACAGAATTCTCTCATTCTCTGCCAATTCTCTCACTACCCTTTGTGTCCTAATTCATTCTTTGTCTAATTTTCATTTCTTTCTCTCTTCTTGTCAGAGTTGAAGACTTTGAATCCTTAATTCAGAAATATATACATTAACTCTTAAAAATAAACGATGATACTATTACTCCATACCAACAGCCTTGTTTCTAACATATCAATAAATATGTATAAAACCTCTGAGTAAAACTGACAAATTAAACAAAAACTTCACACAGAATAACTTACTTCTCCATCCAACGTGGAAATCGTGGCCTACAGAAATTTGGCATGAGTTCCTATCCTTGAATACCTTCAAGTATATTAGCTTTCCTATGAGTAACCTCACCTCTAGCTTGTTTCTGTCTTCTCCCCTTACAATGGTCTTTTCATCAAATTGAAGTTCATAATCACATGTTTTTAGCCACCATGGTTTTCAATTACAGTTCGCAGCCCATGTACCTACTTCAAATATTACAACAAGTTTAATTAGTTTCATTAGTTTACTAATTAATTAGTCGTTGTACTAATCAAACTACCTTTTAATTAGTTGTCTTAACTAGTTTAGTTACTTGGGTCTGAGTTAGTCAATCTTTATGTATGTGTATATAAATGCTTCTGGGTTTCAATTCATAATTCATCAATTGAGAAAATCTGTTACATGTTCTTGCTTATTTCTCCCTTATCATGGCTCTGATTATATTCTGTTTCTCTCCCTTTGCCATGTCTATTAATGACTCTTTTTTAAAAAAGTTATCACATCTAAACACTTTTAGTACTGATAAATTTGGGTTATTTAGAAAAAAAAAGTGAATGAAAATGTCCCCATAAGCCTCTAGCACTGGTTTCCTTGCGTAACTTTCCACACCCAAAACAAAATATCCCCATAAGCCTCCAGCACTGATTTCCTTCCAAACGGTATATGCGAATGAATCTTCGCCAATAATTCCCTCCCATGCTGAAGACTTAACCCAAAGATAAACGCCAGAACTTCCTCCCGTCCTCAGGTTTCAAATACAATGGAGAAATCACACACCGAACCAAGACGAGTCTCTTTGAAGGTCATGTCAGCCTCCAACATACTGGTCTTTACATCACTAAGATGAGTCTCTATCTTCAATGTCTCCAACTTAGAAGATTTTAATTGGGTTTCCTTTTAATGGAGCATTGCCTTGAGATTAGAGACCTCTTCACAAATTTGTTATCTATGTTGATTTGATGCTTCAAGTAAAGCCTTAGTCTTGACATACTTATCTTGGAGTTGAGCGAGTTTCATTTTTTCCTCATCCATCAGTTTGTTATGTTCCTCTAGAGTAAAGGCATTTTATGTGGAGTTGTCTATTTCTGTAATTGATGTAACAAAATTGATATAGTCTAAGACATGATCAGAAGGAAAAATTAGTGTTGGATAAAATACCTTCTCCAGCATTCTAAAGTATAGTTAGGATATATTAGTCTTGGATTCATTAAAGAAAAAATTATAACATGTTAGGATTAGTTGCCTTCTCAATTTTTCTTTTCAAAATAAAAAATTTATATCATGTCAACCTCTTTTTTGTTTTCCATGCAGATCTACACGCTGTGTGGTCTCTGATCGTGTCTCTTCAGCTTTGTCTCTATAGTTATGTCACTTTTCTAGGTAATCCCCTTATGCTAATTTTCTCGTGATCTATAACCTATGATGATTATGTGTGCATGTTGATTGTTGTTTGTTAGTGGAGACCAGAGCTCAATAGGCATTGCTTATATGTGCTGATAACATGTGTTAAAAGTATGCATGTGTATTGTTGTTTTTTAGTGGAGAGCATAGCTCATTAGGCATTGGTTTTGTGAGCTGATAACATGATATTAAAAATGCATGTGTATTGTTATTTGTTAGTGGAGAGCAGAGCTCACTAGGTTTTGGTGATTACCTCCCTAAATTTCATATACAATGTATAGTATATATATTAAACTGTACTGGAAAATCTTTTGTGTGTAACAAGGCATTGTAAAAAATTTGGAAATGTTTAGTTTACAGGGAAGACTCTGCCGAAATTTGGGTAGGCTCCTTGTTTTAGGGAACAGAAGAAAGTAGATTCAAGTTTAATAATGTAGGGTTTAGTCGTGTGTGTACCCATTAGGTTCCCGTTCAAGATTCAAGACAACCGGCCGACATACCATGTTGTGTTGGATCTTGAATTGTCCCGATTGGACAGTTTGGGATGAATTTATAACCTGTAGGGGCGTAACCCATCAATGTTGTATATGGTCTATCTTGTCTCGTTGATGTCCATTTTGAATTTTGGTTACTGTGTTTCGTATTGTCTCTGGGTGCATGTCTATGTATGGTGTTTTATACCACACGTATCTCTGTGTACTCGGTGACCAATGCGAAATACTGCCGAAATTCCAAATGAATATCAACAATTCAAGATAGACCGTAAATAATATCGACGGGCTACAATGGTTGCATATTCATCCCGAATGGGATAGGGCACCACCCACTTGCAACATCAAAGAGATAGAGTGATTCACGAACGATAGTGCCATAACATAATGTTTAAATCAAAGTGACTAAGACCCTACTTGTTAGATATTGTGAATGGAGGTTCTGGCGAATCAACGATGGATGTACAACTAGCTAGATCAGAGTCGACGAGTGACTGAGGAGTTTATGACGGGAATATTGGAGTTCATTCCGTTCGTAGTGGCGAACACGCCTAGTTTTGAAACGACTAACAAGATTCGTTTTCCGTGCTCAAGGTGCAAATGCATGAGGTTTGAATATGATGTCATGTGCCACCTAAGTCAGAAGGGGTTCATGGAAAGATACTATTGTTGGTACAACCATGGTGAGTAGTTACCACCCAGGCCATCAGCCGTAACCATTCAACAGTCTTACTATGAGGTCAAAGGAAACAGGGATGCATACAACAACATGGAGTGGATGGTGATGGATCATGTTGGACCCTCCACTAGGCGTATGCTACAACATGATGACAAAGTAGGGAATGAGGACGACAATGTAGAGGAGGATCCTAATCCGGATGTGAAGAGATTTTATGATTTATTGGCGGCAGCTCAGACTCCATTGTGGGACAATTGTGATAGTCACACTGAATTATCTACCTCCCTAGCTGCTTTAAGTCTAAAGGCAGATTATAATCTTTCAGGAGGTTATTTTAATAGGATGGTCGATCTAATGGGTTCCAGCATACATGTTAATCATCGAATGCCATCAAACCTGTACCATGCTAAGAAAAGGGTGGCAAATCTAGGGTTGGGTTGTGTAAAGATAGAGTGTTGTGTTGGCAGGTGTATGCTATTCAGAAATGAGTTTACAGATAAGAGTGTCACAAAATGTGTACATTGTAATGAGGCACGCTACAAAACTGTTAAAAAGAGAGGGAAGTTTTGATATATGATGCGTCTTTGAAGAACAATTTCATGATGTGGGCAGTTTTGATATGGACTATTAATGACTTCCTGGCCTATGGTATGCTTTTTGGATGGTCAACATCTAGGAAGCTTGTTTGCCTTGTATGCATGGAACATACCAAGGGGAATCCCTCCCTGTTAGTGGCAAGACAAGTTTCTTTGACTGTCATAGAAAGTTTCTACCGTTGGATCACCCGTTCAGGCGAAACAAAATCACTTTTAAGAAGAACAAGGTTGTCAATGAACCTCCACCCCGTAGGTTATCTGGTGTACGGGTTTGGTAGAGAGTCGATTTCCGTACATCTGGGATAAGAATGTTAAGGAGTTTGCGGGTTATGGGAAGGAACACCACTGGGTGAAGTAGAGTATCTTGTGGGATTTTCCATATTGGAAAGACTTGTTAAGACACAACATTGATGTCATGCACACTAAACGAAATGTTTTCATAAATATTTTTAACACTATGATGGACATCAAAGAGAGAACAAAGGACAACAAGAAGAGTCGTCTAGACCTTCTAATTTAGTGTTCTAGGAAGGAGTTGGAATTGAGGGATGCGGGATGTGGAAGAATCTTGAAACCTTATGTAAAATATGTTTTCACTAGACCTCAACAGATTACTATGTGTGTTTGGATGAATGGGTTGACCCTACCTGACGAATTTGCTTCTAACTTGAGTAGATGTGTCGACGTGAAGGAGGGCAGGGTGTTTGGCATGAAAAGTCATGATTGCCATGTGTTTATGCAACAACTACTCCTGTACGCGTTTCATGCCTTACCGAAGCCTATTTGGAAACCGTTGGTTGAGTTGAGTCACTTCTTTAAGGAGTTGACGGTAACTTCATTAATTGTGGAGAAACTTTTAAAGATGGAAGAAACTATCCCGGTATTGATTTGTAAGTTGGAGCATATTTTCCCACCAAGTTTTTTTGACTCGTTGGAGCATCTACCTATCCATCTACCGTACAAGGCCTTAGTTGGTGGCCCAGTGCAGTATCGTTGGATGTATCCATTTGAAAGGTGAACGCCAAAACTCAAATTTTCTTGCAAACATTTCCTATAATAGTATTTTCTAACTTAACATTTGTTTATGTTGTTGAGATCCTTACGCTCTTTAAAAGACAAAGTGTCAAACAAAGCATGCGTTGAAGCATCAATTTACGAGGCATACTTAGTCGAAGAAATGACAACTTTTGCCTCTTTCTATTTTCTGACGGAGATAGAAACTAGAATGAGTAGAATTCCCTACAATCTTGGGGTGGCCACCCACACAGGGTTGGATGATCAAATTTTAATTTTTAACTATCCTGGTTGTCCAGGGGGCAAGGTCACAAAATGTTACATTGATGAGAAAGATCAAAAGACGGCTCACTTGTACATTCTTTTAAATTGCCTAGAAGTGGAACCCTTTCTTGAGTAAGTCACCACCTTATATGTTACATTCTAAAGTTGTGTTTTATAGTATCTAAATTTTTTTCCTTTAAATAGCTTATATACAGATATGCTAAAACTTGAGCAAAATGATTTAACTGATGACCAAATTCATAGTGAGGTGTCATCCAAGTATCGGTTAGTTCGCACAACATGTAAGACCCACATACCATGTGTTTTCTATCTGTACTTCTAACGTTAGGTATCTAACGATAACCTATTTGTTATGCTGTATATAGATACAAGACCCTAACAACCATATTGAAGATCCTTTACTCCAAGCCCTTTCTTGAGGGCCGGTGAAAATTGTTAAAAATGGCCCCTTTACTACGTAAATGGCTACAAGTTTAACATTTTTCAATGGAGTGAAGGGATGCGTACCCATAACTACGGGGTTTGTGTTAAAGGCACAGCTGGGCAATTAGAGGAAGACTTTTATGGAGTGCTGACAGAGATTATTGAAGTTTCTTTCTCCGGACGACTAAAAAGAGATATTGTTCTATTCAAATGTGATTAGTACGACAACACAATCGGTGTAGGAACAAAGGTTGACAACAACTATGGCTTAGTTGAGGTCAAGAAAAACGGTAGATATAAAGGGTTTGATCCCTTCATTTTTGCCCAATAAGCCGAGCAGGTTTATTACACCGACTTCCTAGGAGGTCATCGGGACTGGTACACAGTAATCAAGGCAAAGGCCCGAAGTCAGATCACTGATAATATCTCTGATGAGGTTGAAGATGCTTATCAACTTGCACCAAATGAGCTCAATGATAGTCATCTGTTATTCAACATTGATCCAGTGATAATGGATGGGACACTTGCCACGACAGGGGGTGAACACATTGACAAATACCTTATCTCCCGATCAAAACGGTCTAGGGATGATTTGGATATTGATGAACTTGTTGAAACAGATAGCCATAGTGACACTGAAACTGAGGGGGAATTTCAAACTGAAATAGACACAGAGTATGTAGTTGTTAAACATATTACATATCTTTAATATCCTATCATTCTAACATTTGCTTTCATGGTTTTATTCACAGATGACAGGACGTCGACTACCATTTAGTCGGGGTGGTGGCTCGAGGATCCCAGCATCCCGTCTGGGGACTCCACTACCACAGCAGGACACCACTCCATCACCCCAGCAGCCCACTCCTTCACCACCACAGCACACTACTCCTTCACCACCACAGCAGACCATACCACAGCAGACCACCCTACACCAGACCACTCCACTTGGTGGCTTGAAGGACCCTTGCCTCGAGGAGACCCCACCTCTGACATCCTCCCCACCCATGCTGGTCCTAGTGCCATCCAGAGATAAGTAAGTATACAATAATTTGATTTAACTTTCTTAGTTAGTGGCTATTTATTCAGACTTCTGTATATAAAACTCACATAGTTATAGGTTACTTATATGGTAGTTTATTGTAATGTTAGTTTATTTAGTACTTGTATACATTGAATTGTACTAGGAAATCTTTTGTTTGTAACAGGGCAATTGTTCAAACTTGGAAATGTTACAATTGCAGGGAGACTCTACTGAAATTTTGGTAGCCTCCCCGTGTGTTTCCTATAATACTATTTATTTATAATTATTGGCTTCAAAATTTCAGTTTTGTTGATAGCAGTCACACTATCAAAGCGATTACTAAGGTATTGAAGGCCCAGTGGGATGGTCCATACATCTCATGGACAGATGCTGGGAAGGTTGTCTAGGATAGGTGGTTTGACACCTTCTGAGTAAGTTAATACTTTTTTTGTTGTGAAATTATGGCTAAAATATACCTGTTATTAATTTTAAAATATGATTTCATTATTACAGCATGATTATCAGTGGGCAGAGGGTATGATTGATGAGATTAGGAAGGTCTTTACCACAAAGACCTCCAAAATCATCAAGAGTACCCTTTGGAATGTGAGGGACAAGGGCGAGCGCCCTCGTTGGATCCTCAAGGACCATTGGGACGGGATGGTCCTGAAGTGGGGCGGTGTCTTGTTCCAGTAGGCTAGCGCTCAAAACAAGGCAAACAGAGCCACTGATGCTACAGCGTCAGTTTATACTAGGGGTATCATTTCAACCCTCGAGCACAAGAAACGATTTGTAAGTCTATTTATGTTAAATATTTTTATTATGATTAGTCTGACATGTTTAGGAATAATAACTCTAGTGCTTGTTGTCCACTACAGGAGCTGAGGGAGCAACGCGAGCCTTCTTTGTTTGAGGTCATGCAAATGACCAAGAAGAATAAAGCCGGTGCATGGGTAAACCAAAAGATTACAAATCTAGCGGTATTTACTTTTAACTTACACTTGCTTATAATTTACAAATCAGATTACTAATCTTATCAGTGTTTTTGAATTTACAGGAAGCAAATCAGGCCAGGAGGGCCGAGAAGAAGGCGGACTTGGTGGCTTCGACTCCTGAGGGGGAGGTTCCTCTCACCCTGTCTTGTTCCGACGACAACGCCATCTATATAGAGGCTGTTGGCGGCGTGAACAAGAAAGGAAGGATCTTTGGATTGGGCGCCGTCGGCACGTAGTTGGCCAAAAAGGGGAAAACCTCTTCCTCTTCCTTTTCCTTTTCGTCTGGCCTTTCGATTAAAGTTGTTCAGGTAATTCAAAACCTGAACAACGAGCTACAGGAGGAGCGACGTCAGAGGTAGCTTTTGGAGGAGCGGGGCGAGGCGGACCGACAACGGGCCGAGGATGATCGACAGTGGGCCGAGGAGCAGCACGCCGAGACTCGTCGACAACTTGCTCAGCAGTAAGAGCTACTGATGCAGTTGATGGCGAGGCTACCTCCCCTCACTTCCCAGTCACCACCACCACCATGATTACTTTTTTATACTTTTTTATTATGTATAGACATTGTATATTTGATTTATGCTTTTTATATTATATTTCATTCAGTATTTATTTTATGTCATTCTTCATTTATTATTTTATTATATCAATATTAGATATTTGTAATTAAATTCAAAGAAAAACGCCTTATTGTGATTATTGCAAATACTTCAATATATTTGATAATTAAATTTAATCCATCATTGTGTTTTAATAACAATTTAATATTAAAATAAAAAAATTCAAAATTTAATTATCAAAATTTCTAGTTTAAAAAGCAAGCATTCAGCGAATAGAAAATATTATTCAAAATTTCTAGTTTAAAATTAAATTAACAAAACCTATAAATATTGAAGAGGTTATAAAACTATTTTAAAAATAAAAATAATATTAGCGACGGCTAGGGGGCGTCACTGTATGGTTACTTACAGTTACAGATAGATGGTGGTCACTGTATTGTTAACATAGCGACGGGATCACGTGGTCACTATAAGTAACCATAGCGACGGCCTCACGTGGTCGCTGTATGGTTACCCATAGCGACGGCATTACGTGGTCGCTATATGGTTACCCATAGCGACGGTGTTACGTGGTCGCTATATGGTTACCCATAGTGACGGCGTTACGTGGTCGCTCTATGGTTACCCATAGCGACAGCGTTACGTGGTCGCTATATGGTTACCTATAGCGATGGTGTTATGGGGTCGCTGTATGGTTACCCATAGCAACAGTGTTACATGGTTGCTATAAGTAATCATTAGCAACGGCGGTTGTTACCAATGTAGGGACCATATTAGCGGCGGCAATATGGCATCGAAAATGTAGCGACGAAAGTATTGGTTGTCGTTGTTCTGTCTACGATCATGGTTTTAGCGACGGTCGCATTGCCGTCTTAAATGTCATCACTAACAGTGTTAGCGACGACAATGTCATAAAATAACGACAAGTTTTATCCGTCGCTAACAGGTTTTTTTTTGTAGTGCACTCCATGAATATAACCTTTCAGCTGCTATTAAGTTTTCTCTTTGTGTGTGTAATGAAACAGAATTATGAAACCATATGCTTGAAGATAACAAAAAGGTTCTCGAACTACATCAAGACAGAACGAAGAAGTTGAAAAGTTTCCAGATGGGATAATGAAATACTGACTTCTGATTAGAATAATGATGGGGAGAAGATGATCCTGCAAAAAAAGATAATGAAAGGACTTAAGGGTAGTATTAGATATGACTGTTAAGTTTTTTTTATAAAAGCTGCTACTTAATAATCCAGCCACCTTTTAATTACTTTTGTAGAAAGTATGTCAGAATTTAGTTACCAAAAGAGCAAGACTCATAATATACTATGTGTTAGGCTTTATACATATAAAATCAAAATTAAAAGAGAAAAAATGAAGGCGGTGTTGATATGGATCCATTTCACAATTACAATATAAAAATGTTTAACAGGTAATGGTTTAATATGATATATGTTTCTAATTTAAAAAGAGGTAATTTCTTAAATTTTCACCCGAGTATATTGGGAAACTCCAGTATATGCTTAGGTTTATATTAACCTTGTTTTTTTAACTACTTACATGAAACAAATTTATGAAAGATTGGGAAGAAATTCTGCAGACATGAAGGAATATATAGATGTTTTGAAAACTTTTAGTTTAAAAACTTTAATTTTAACTAAAGGATGAACACACACATGATTATGTTGACATTTTCAAACCTGTTTTATTTTTGTTGTCACATGATGCATATGAAGCCGTGTCTTAGTTGGGTTGGGGTAACTTTGAAAATATATAGGTTGGTTAAGTCATCCCAAATCAACATTAAGGATCAACTTCAACTATGAATGGTATAAATGATATTAAATATATATATATATATATATATATATATGTAGGCAAGACTTAATCCTCTTTATCAACAACTTGAATGAAATTTTTTTTAAAGTATGGTAATTTCTTGGTAATAAATCAAATATTTTGGTTAGATTATTTTTTTTGCATGAATTATTTGTATGAAACATTGAATGAAACATAATCCCTCCTGTGTAAAATGAGAAATTGAAAATTTCAGAAGATACCTACATTAAGGATCCTTACTGGGTATGGTATGTTATGCATATGGTAGTGGTTAATAAGAATATGAACCAACTTTAACATTAGGATTGTAAACAAAAAGTTTGAGATGACGGATTTAATCTATTGCGTTATTGCAAATTAAGTTCAAACTAGTTTATGTTGGTCATTGTTGTAGTATGTTATGCAACTTTTGTTTAACATGATGAAATAGAAAAGACTGTAATATCAGATAACTAAAAGATAATTTTTATAATTAAACCTTATACATAAAAGTAGAAACATGGTCAATTTTTAATAATCTGAACAAAACAAAAATTTGGTTTCTTTGAATTAAATGAGAAGAGGCATTGATCACCATGTTTCAGAGCATGGGTGTCACAAAAGACCTTCCACCCAGCTTCGATTTTCACATATCTTTTACAATTTTGTATTTTTATTATACGACATATAACCTCAATGTTGCTTGGTCCACACAGAGTCCACTCATTTGCTAAAGATTCAAGAAGATGCTCATAGGTGTGTTTTGGCAAATTCTGTGATGAATCAATTCTTTATCAAAAAAGTATTAAATGTTTCTTGTAATTTTGCCAATATAAGTATTAATTGGTCTAATGCAAAAAATACAATATTAACTTCTCAAGGATAATACTAACCTAGCTAGCCTTGGCTTGATAGGCAGACAAGGTCACAGTAAAGTTCGCAGCATAGTGCTCAACAGCAGTATATGTTATTTCCTTTCCTTCTTCATCAAAAATCCTAATGTTAAAGTCACCACCTCCCATGTAATCCATGACAACTCAAGAGTCAGAAATCAAGTTGTAGAAACGTCACATGTTTTCTAAACCCTCCTTCAGGAACCCTCCTTTGTCAGTACGATGGAAAGTTATCTGAAAAGAGTTGTTCAATGGATCTTTCAAATGTCATATAGAAGAAAGTTGTTCACCAAATTTCTCTAACAGATCCTTATCCGTATAAGCAAATATTTGAAAATAACGAAAAGAGAATGAGACCAGTTCAAATAATATTAGACAAACACAAAACAATTTCACATTATTCATTTATGTATAAAGTGAAGTAAAGCAAAAGGAATATGTAGTTGCTCATGTTCCTAAAACATTAAATAGAATGTTCGTGAACCTTCTTTTCTATCGCTGTGATAAACATTAAGATAGAAAAACATCAACCTTGAAATATAGAACACAATTGTATTATCTTCTTGTAGTCATTAAGGAAGAAAGAATTATGGAGGAAGTTTGGATGACTTGGCCAATACAGTTCCATTGTAGAATAAAGCCTGATGAAGGGGGCCTTTACACATAGAGATGAGACACGTTATGTTGCAAATATGAAAAGTATCCACAAAAATTGAAAAGGAACTGTTTTGTTAATGTAGAGAATGAAACAAAGTAAATGGAATTTCAAAATGGTATGTGCAAGGCAGTGGAAACCAATAGACACGTCGTTAGTAAGGGGTGTTTTGTTTATTGCAGAAAAGGATGCCTAATAATAGGAGGATGCAATGTATGAGAATTAAATGAAAGGAAGTGTGACTGCTTTTGAGAATTTTGAAACAGGGTCATGTAAAACAGTACCCCTTTACATTCTTTAATTGAATTTTAATGGCTGGCACTGCAGGGAAGAAAAAACACACGCATTATATTTACAGGGGATGCTTTGTTTGAAAAAATTGAAAGGTGGTTTATGAAAGGGTGTTGTTGGATTGTTTATATAAATAATAAAAAATAAGAACTATATCTTACATGAACAATTAAAATGAAAATAATATCTTAAATGGTATTAAGATTGCTTATGTATTTTATAATGTGTTTATAAGATTAAAATTTTATTTTAAATTATTAAACTTATATGAAAATGGTTTGATGTTAACTATATCTATTATTATCATACATTCGACATTGAAAGGTACAATAAGACACATACTACTGTGAATGTATGCATTAATATTTAAACATAAATGTATGTATTTTAATAGGTAAATCGTTATGATATGAAAACATATCAGGTAGTATGTTTTGTTAATGGTTAAATATTTGAATATCATTGACTACTATGATTTGTTCTACATAACCAATTTTTTAGCAATTCAGTCCTTTTTGAAAATACTAGTTAAGAATAAGAACCAATAATAGTTAAATCATATCTCCGCTTCTGGGTTGATATAGTAAATTGGTTGATGAAAGTTAAATAAAGGAATGGACATAGTACTTGATATTTAAAAACATTGTTTACTAATCGATTTCTTTATCATTTCAGTCCATTCTGAACTTATTAGTTAAAAGTAAAAACCATAATAGTTAAATCATATCTGAGCTTCTTGGTTGATATAGTAAATTGGTTCATGAAATTAAATAAAGGAACAGACTTCGTAGTTGATATTTCAGAAAATTATTTAGTTTATACTTATGGATATATAATTTAATGGTGACTTATTCATTAAGGTTATATTCATTGTAATTAGGGATGGCAAAACGGGCCAGGCCCAACGGGCTGGCTTGCCAAGCCCGCCAAATTTGGTGGGATGGACAAGAATTTTTAGCCCGCCCCGCCTAGCCTGCCAATTTAGCAGGTCAAAACCTTGGCAGGATGGGCTGGCCCGACGGGCCCCGGCAAAAGAAAAAATTATAAATATTACTAATTTATACTTTATTTTATTAAAATATATACTTTCATTTTCTAAAATTAAAAAAAAGTAACATCTCTTACTATTTATATATATTTTTAATAATATCTTCTTTATTTTTTAAAATTATTTTTCTAATTTTTTAATCTTAATTTGATACATTTTTTATAAAAAAAATTATAATTTTAACTTTGGCGGGCCTGCCTACCCCGCCTAAATTTTGGCCCGTTTAGTCTAGCGGGGCGGGTCAGGGCCCGACGAGCCAGCCCGTTTTGCCATCCCTAATTGTAATCAAAATATTTGTCAAATGTTCACTATAGTCATATACATTATATATCATATATGTTGGAAAGTTTAATTTTTAAAATATATACAAAGAAAATAAATATCAGGTTATCAACCATTGAATAATGTAAGGAACATTCAACGATGCATATCAAAACACAACATTCAAAGCAGATAATTGTTCAAGACAATAGATTAAGAACCTAAAAACTAATAAACAGCCTCATGCAAACTAATGAACTTTGGATGTTGTTTCATTTTGGTTCCTGCTTCATAATCTTCCTGACTTTGTTTGATGAAAGTTGGAACTCATCATGGGAATTATCCTTACAAGCTACAGTCCTAGTGTCAGCACCACGTCCCACCTTTTGAGGTGTAACCATTGATTCATCTCCCAACGCAACATGAATCCCATGGGGCTGTATAAAAAATAGCAAACTTAATCCAGCAATTAAAATAATGAACAAAGGAAACAGAATAGAAAAGTTGAATGTCAATCGAAAACTAATGGAAATTGTATTAAGAAGCCAGATGGAAAATTGAAATAAGAAGACTCATGGAATATTAGCAAAGTCAAAAATGGAAATTGTTCATAGGGATGACCTTCGGGGATGAAATAGTGACAATGTCATTTGTATTGTCAAGATTCAAATGATTTCCTATGGATAACTCTAATGGATTATTCTATTCATTTTAATGAAATATAAAATTATAAGGTGATCTGAAGAGGAGTGGTAAAAATCAACTTTAACACAAATAGAAAGACTAATACCTTAATGGAATCCGAAAGGAAAATATCAAGTTTGTTGTCAAAAGCTGATTAAGGGGCTAAGGGAACAATTGAATCAGAAGACAAAGTTTGATTGTCCTGTAGAATAAAATATGAAAATATTCATAAATTGATATGGTAACATAAATTTATTAATAAGAAAGACCAAACCAATAAATTACATCGCACCTTGATAGAATCCATTGAGTCTCCAAGGGAAGTTATTATTTCTGAATTCTCAATGGGGAAAGGAGATTGAAAAACACACAAAACAATTATTTATGATAGTTTTCCTTTTACTATAAATATAAAACAACAAAAATTCAAAATGAGACTACTTGAATATACCTCATAGACCTTAAATTTCTTTTCAAACTTAGTAATTAATCCGATCTCACTGCATAGCTTAATGACATTTATCATGTATGGAACCAAGGTCATGAACTCTTGCATTTTCATTTAAACTTTGAAAAGGAACTTTTTATCCTTCAGAGCATCCAGTTCTTCAGGATACATGTTTTTATCCCTACCCTTTACATTGAAAAGACAGTACGTGAAGAGAAAGTTATTTTTTTAAAAAAATAAATATAGGAAGAATTAAATGATACCCGTGAAGAATAGGTTGTGTGGAGATCTTGGACGGACATCTATAGGAACTTGGATGCCTCCTTATCAAATAGGATAAAAGATGCAGCATTGGATTCATCAACTACCCTTAGATGGATTTAATACCTTTTTAAAAAATATATTAGTTTTAATTATCACGTATAATAATTGTCACCTAAAAAAATAAGAAAATAATATGGAAGGAAGTAGTGAATGAAAAATATTTAATATAAGTATAAATACCTCATCGTAAAAGATGACAGATGTGTTCTACAGTTTTTACAATAGTACATATCACCATCAATTTGAACGCCATAGATACACTTGATACATCCTCTATAGCACCAAGTAAACTCAGATTTAGTCTGCTTCACGATCCCAAGAGTCACAAACACCCCATTCTATAAAGTGGAGATTTAGCCACACATAAGAAAAGATGGGGGAAAATCTTTTAATCCATTAGATATTAACATGCAAAAAGAAACTATATTATATATTTATATGAACTATATAACCATTGCCAAATTTATATACATGTAATATATCCACAAACAAAATTATACTTTGTTAATATAATGTGGAGGAACCATTTATTGAATCAATTACATCCGTTTTAAATGTACTCAAAATCGTTTGTAAAAAAAATTACAGACCTGCTTAAATTCCTTCAAATCTTCTATGGATTTGTATGTTATAAGATTCAAGAAGTCATCATGTGATTCAAGAAGTCATCATGTGCACGTATCTGGCTCTTACTGAATAAAGGGGTCAGTTATTGAGAAGAGACACATTCCGTCGACTGAATCCTGCATAAAACATAAATAAACTTTGGGTAACTTTTATTGCTTATTTGTTTACATTTTGTTTAATTTGTGTAACTTTTGTTTCTAGATTTCATTTAAATAGTATAATTATAATCAAGAAGCCAACATATATTTTTTAAGAACATACCTAGTCCTAAAGACTTCGATCTCAGGAATGGGGTCATTAATATATAATCAAGAAGTATAGTTGGTGTCTGAGACAGTCATCACATCTACATATTATAGAAATTATAAAAATATAAAAATATATATAAATGTCAGATAAATTTATACAAAGACAAATAAAGTAAAACCAAAAAATACATGGAAGTATAAGTTTAGAAACATGTACCATTCCATTTTTTTCATCATAGCAAATTGTAGAAGAACCACATAGTTTTCATCAGACTTAACAAATAAGAAAGCAATGAATTTCTTTGCAAGTTCTTGCCACAAAGTGCAACTCATCTTCAAACCTCTAAAAATCATTGGAATAAAAAATGACTGGATTTGTTGAGGCATAATAAAAAATAATAATAACTTTAGACACAAGGAATTACTCGAGGTTATCGAGTTCAATCACAATATAGTTGGACGTGACCCCTCCTTTCTTAAATTCAATCAGCTCTTCTTTTCCAGTCAACATCCCAATAATGTTTGAAACAAAAGAGAAACTGACTCAACAAGACCAACTAAAACATTGTGAAGATGATCTGATATATAAGAATATTTTATGCTTTTCATTACGCAAGTCTTGCAAACAAACACAAAGCAGAGTTGTACTTACCAACCAAATTTTTCTGCAAAAGCCTCCTTATGTATTTCATCAAAATGAACAATGTGGAATACATTTTTGGGAATCTCAAAGTCCTCTATCAACCTGACTTGAGTCTCCCTCTTAAAGAAGACCCTGAATTTATGTGTAGTAGGTCTGTATAACTGGTCATTCAAAGTGACAATAAAGTTGGATATGATATAGACATTCCTCTCACATAATGCCCTCTGAAACAAATATGTATGGATAGTCTTGTTAGAAACCTGTATCCTGTCACCCTTTGAAAAAAAACACCACAAAAGAGAACTAAAAAAATACAATCAGATATGCCAGATTGAATTTACAGTTAACAAGGTTAAAATAATTCACTCACTAGCTCATTAACAACCACAATCTCCAATGGTGCATCTTGGGATGAGAATTTTTTGTTGGGTACTTTCTATAACTATATCGCTCTAACCTCTAATCGCTAAATTTTATCATCAAACCCAGCATCAACATCCTTAACAAAGTCATAACGTAGATGAGCCACAACCATTGGAGTTGAACATGGGAAGGTTGCTTGGCAAACAACGAGTAAGAGAAAAAGATGGAAAGTAAGGTAAGAAGAAGTAATAATTTGAAACCCATAATAAAGAATGATGATGGTGAGAATGTAAAAATATTAATTAATAAAATTATTAATTGAAACGATCTGTTACATGACCTTTGAGTGTCTTCATGTAGGGATATTAAAGAGGTTATTCATACATCTTTTTTTTCCAATACCACTACCAATAATATAAAAACTCATGATAGGGAGAATATAAAGAAAAAATAAAAATATTAATTGTAAGTCTCTTATACATGACCCTTGAGTTATTTCATACGAGGATAATTAATATGGTATTAACAGGGCATTGAGACACGAATCAGTTCCCAACACCACTCTAGTTAATAATTAATAAAGGATAAAACCCTTTGTCTCCATGATTATTTTTATTTATAAAATGTTCATGTTCATTTTCATCTTAAAAGGTGAGTGCATTAGACCACGTCTTAGTTGGAAAGCTTCGTTGGAAGAAGGCATGATAAATAATGATTCGTAATAGAAAACATAATAGCTACGGACAAATACATGGGAATTGGACTTCCAGAAAATGACCATGCGTTAATTGACATGTTAATTAGGGTATAATATAGTTGCGGATAAAACAGATGCCATAAAGGAAATGGTGATTGATTTCCCAGTATTTCCAATAGTCATTGAATTAAATGAGGAAATGGGAAAACATCACCTTTAAAGGCAGAAACTGTGTTTGATAGAGCAGCTGATATTGTTATCACTTGGTTTTTATTGCATTATAAACTAATGATGAACCTACAAATAGTATTTTAAACAATCTTAATAAAAGGATTTAAACAATAAAAAGGGATAAAAATAAATGCCATGGAGTGTTAAAAAACATGGTCATTATATGCATTCAGCTGAAGGATTATAAGCTTAAGGTATACGTTATACAAAGGAATTTATTAGATATAGATATATTAATCAAATTCCTATTTAACTATAATATTTTTTTAATTACATCAACATATATTAGAAGTAAATTGTTTAATTTTGTATTTTTCTTAATTGTGGTAACATATATATATGCATTTGATTCCTAAAATATGATTATATAGAATATCTAAAACAAGTCATTAATACTAAATATTTCATAAAAAAACCCTAGAAAACAAGCCTTTTATGGACGTGGATACAGAGGCAAGGGAGAGACAGGCGTCTGGGCCGCTACCAAAGCCGCCAGACATTAGAGTATCTTTTAAAGACAAGGTTTTAGAAAGAACATCTAGAGAACCACTAAAGGCAATAAACCTGGTTACAGGCATAATAACGTTGGAGCAAGGTAACTATTTGCTACCTAGGTTTACCATCCAAGAGGAAGAATACCAACATCTCTGCCAGCCTTGGAGAGAGTGTCTAGTGGTGAAATTACTAGGGAGGGTATTAGGGTTTGTCCTCATGAAGGAGAAGTTGCGATAGATTTAGAAGTTATCTAGTGGTTTTGATCTGATAGATGTTGGCCATGCCAGTCAGTTAATCCGTAAATACCACTTAGATCTTTTCATTATCGTTGAAACGCATTGTCAGTTTACACAAGCAGAAGCCTTTTGGAGGAGGCAAGGGTATGTGAGATAGGGTATCGTGGAAGCTTCTGGCCATAGTGGGGGGATTTAGGTTTTATCAAATTCATGGATCCTTGTAAAGTGGATGTCATTGATCTCTTTCTACAAATGGTCACTATGGAAATTTCCCCGGGTACTCAAAAGTGGGCGTGTATATCAATCTCTGCCAAACCTCATCTCCATGAGTGTAGATTCTTATGGGAGTATCTAAAGATGTTGCGTTCCAACATTACCTTCCCCTGGGTGCTTCTATGGGATTTTAATGAAGTCTGTCGTGCCTCGGAAGTAAAAAGGGGGTCTTCAACCATGTGGCTACCTCATGGTTTATAGAGATGATGGATAATTGTGATCTGCTTGACCTAGGCTGCGTTGGCCACAAATTCACTTGGGTTAGGAAGGAGAACATGATATGCATTTTGTCAAAACGCCTTGATCGAGCTTTATATGATGTTGCATGATGAATTATGTTCCTTGAAGGCATTGTAGAGAACCTCCCTCGCATTACTTCTGACCACTCACCGATTTTGCTAAGGTGTAGGGGGTCTTTAGGGATTAGAGGGGAACGACCTTCCATTTTCAAGCTGCCTGGGCTATCCACCCTCAGTTTGAAGGGCTTGTCCGTAGAGCTTGGGGAAATGAGACTGGAGAGATCTTCTCCAAGCTAAAAAGTATACAAACTAATTCCTAAAAATTTAATAAGGAAATCTTTGGCCATATCATTGCTCGTAAGAAACATGTGGAAGCTAGACTTAAAGAGGTATAATGTGGGTTAGAGAGGGAAGAACATGATAGTCTAATTTCTCTCGAGAAAATGATTACCAAGGAGTATGAAGAGATTCTTGAGCAGGAAGAATATCTTTAGTACCAGAAATCAAGGGAGAATGGGGTCCGTTTTAGGGACTGAAACTTCAAATTTTTTCACACTCAAATGGTTACTCGGAGGCGGCGGAACAAGATTCATGGCCTTTTCTTATCTGATGGCGTTTGGTGTAGAGACCAACCCAGCTTCATCAGGAAGCTATTAATTCTTATAAAAATCTTTTTTCTGTGGATGTGCAGGTTACAAGGAATACTTTAGATGATATCTTGATGCCTTCTCTATCAGATCAAGAGATCCAAGCGCTTCTTGACCCAGTTACTCTGATAGAGGTTAGGAAAACAGTAATAAGAATGCAATCATTGAAAGCCCCTGGTCTAGATTGTTTCCAAGCTTTCTTTTTTAAGAAATATTGGCATATGGTGGGTCCTAACATTATTCATATAGTTCAACAAGCATTTCTAACAGAAAATATTGATCCTGAACTCCTTGACACTCTAATTGTTTTGATTCTGAAGGTGGATAACCCTACATGTATGAAGGATTTTTGCCCAATTAGCCTATGTAATGTATCTTATAAGATCATATCGAAGGTCCTTGTCAACCGTATTTGCCCTCTCCTTGATAATATTGTTGGCCCCTTTTAAGGAAGCTTTATCCCAGGTAGAGGTATGAAAGATAATATCTTATTAGCCCAAGAGATAATGCATGGGATTCATAAAAACAGAATCAAAGTTGGAACGGCAACTATCAAAGTTGATCTTGAGAAAGATTATGATAGAGTGAACTAGGATTTTCTTTAGACTACTCTTCTGGACTTTGGGTTCCTTATGGAAATCACACGCCTGATCATGTGGGGTGTTAAAGCATCTGGCATATCGATCGTTTGGAATGGTACCTAACTTTCTTAGTTTGCTCCTTCTAGAGGTCTCCGCCAAGGGGACCCTCTCTCCCCTTACCTATTCATTCTTTGTATAGAGCATTTGGCTCTCTTCCTCCAGCACCAAGTGAACTTCGGTACTTGGATCCTTGTGTAAGCCTCTCCCAATTGTCCAGTTATCTCGTATTTATTCTTCACGGATGATATTCTTCTTTTTTGCAGGGCCATAAAAAACCAAATGAGAAATGTTGCCACTACTCTTAACCTCTTCTGTAAGGCTTCTGGGCTGAAGGTAAACCTTGAAAAATCTAGAATGAAGCTTTTAAAGGGAATCCTGAATCGAGAGGCTTTGCAATTATCTCACCTGTCAGGCTTTTGACGCGCCAGTGAGTTAGGAAAATACTTAGGAGTGACCCTTAATCAAAAGAGACTGGATAGAGCTCGCTTCAATCCTTTGGTGGAGAAAATTCAAGGCCGTCTAGCTACCTAGAAGAGTAAGCTTTTGAACAAGGTAGGGAAGATGTGCCTTGTGCGTTCAGTCATATAGTCTATGTCAGTCTATTTCATGCAGACACAATAGCTGCCAGAGTACATATGCAATGAAATTGATAAAATAGCTCGCATCTTTTTTTGGTCGAAAAATAATAATAGGAGAACCTGGCATCTGATTGCTTGGGAGGACCTTTAGTAGACAAAGAACAATGGAGGGTTGGGTTTTTGGAAGGCTCAGGATACTAAAACTGCCCTACTTGGGAAGTCTGTAGCCTCTCTCATCATGAATGAACCTAAACTGTGGGTTCAGTTAATGAGAGCTAAATATATTCATCAAGACTCCTTTTTAGCTTATGGAATGAACAGGCAGGGTACCTACTCTTGGAGGAGCTTACTTAAGGCAAACGAACAACTCAAGGAGGAGTTTAAGGTGTAACTTGGGTCTAGGTAATCAAACATTTAGTATGATGACTGGACTGGTCAAGGAAGGCTGTGCAATAGAGTTCCTCACATGCATATCTTAGATACCCAACTGCGGGTTCATAATCTTTGGCGTAATGGATCCTGGGACCTCACCTTGCTAGCCACGTCGCTGCCTATGGAGATTACTCACTTGACTACTACACGCAAGATCCCAACCAATCCTTCTGGTACTAATACCTTCACATGGGCTGATACGGTGTTTGGTGTATGTTCTACTTTGAGTTCTTATGCCTGGCTTCGCTAGGAAGTTTCTGACCCTTGTAAAGAAATATGAAGATTGATTTAGCACCTACAAATTCCAGAGACACTTCGCCTTTTTGTCTGGCAGGCTACAAAGGAGGCGCTCCTTACCAATCTAAAGAGGATGCAGTGCCGCTTGGCCCAGACAGTAACCTGCACTTGGTGCCATGATCCCATGGAATCTGTTGCGCATATTCTATTTAGTTGCCCTAATTTGATCAAGCTGTGGAGGAGAGTTGGCTTAGCTACAATACATCAAAGATACGCTGGTAACCTAATAGAGTAGGTGCAAATAGTGGTGAAGTTATGAAGATCTTCCTTGGCCTTTAGTTGTGCCTGGTGGGCTTGGAGATAGCGGAATCAGGAGGTCTTTGGTAAACATCCTTGGGCTCTTAACCTTATCACTTGGAAGGTCGTTTTATCAACAATGGACTTTGCTGTATAGGGTCATCCTATTGCTACGTTTTCCTCGGTTTCAGGTTGGGAAGCTCCACTAGAGGAAATGTTGAAACTTAATGTGGATGGAAGTTGGATCCTTTCAAGCACGTGAATGAGTGGTAGAAGTCTTATCCGAGATCATCTAGGAAGATGGGTAACGGGATTCTCGTGCCATCTTAGTTCAAGTAATGTTTTCTTAGCTGAACTTGGAGCTATGAGGGTTGGCCTTAAGATTGCTTGGGATCATCATATCAAATTCTTTACTTTTGAAGTAGACTCATTGGATGTCTATACATCACTATAGCCAAATACTGATATGAATCACCACTGGTTTAAAAAAGAAGTGGAAGACGTTAGGGATATGCTCAATTGGCCCCGGGATATCACGATTTGTCATATTCTGCGAGAGTTAAATGACGTAGCTAATAGTCTTGCTCGGCTAGGGGGGACCTCTAATGAAGACATGGTTATTTGGTCTCATCCTCCTGATTCAATTTTGTCCATTTTAACCTTAGATTTATTGTCTTAGTTTACTTTTATCTTCCAATTACTACAAAAAATATAGAATATCTGTAAATAGAGATTTGTTTACGACGACAATCAGTATTTTAATTTGATTTGAAAATGGATAATTTTAAATTTCTCAATTGTAGAAACATATATAATGATTTGATACGCATAATATGTGTAAATCGATTATGATGACCACTAATATTTTAATTTGATTTGAAAATGATTTTTACTACGAAATTAAAAAAAGAAAATAATTGGGGTCCACTTTATGAGATGTTAGGACGTGTCAAATATTGTCTAAAATAAATTTAAAAATGTTTCATGTGACACCCTTGATTAACTAAAACAAATTCCCACACTGGAACGTCCTAGTTAATTAAAGAGCCACTAAAATAGGAGTATTTTTTTTATTGGTGATCATCAGCATACGATATTAAAATAAATACATTATATAGATCGATTCTTTTAAACATAAATGTACTTAAAAGAGTATGGGGCTCACAGGCTTCTAGCAGCTACTACGACATAAAAACATAACAGAAATGTCGAGTCTATAACGATCTCGACGCAAACAGAAAATATACACAGATGACACTTCCAAATCGGCGTCCTCTACTACAGGTATTTCAAATCCTGCCCATGCTTGTCTTGTCCTTCAGCTGATGATCACAAAAAAGGAGAAACAACACACAACAACAAATGGGTGAGTACAAAGCTCTCAACCCATAACATATACATACAAGGGTGGCTTAATATTCTTAAACTACAGAAAGGATCACATACAATATACCTTAGAATAGACATATAAAACTTCATATACACAAATGTCAACAACAATCAGAGGGTTAGTCATATAATAATGGCATGCTATGCATGGGTTAGATTCAATTACTGTAAATCATAATTCATTACTGATATGCAATGGAGCCCAACTTCCACTGATCAATCTTATATACCAACAGTCATGTACACAATCTGTCACCCTTATCTCCCCTGCCTAACTAGAGCAACCGGAGCTCTCCTCGTTCTGGTTTTCACAAATAGGTAAGGACTCATAGTCCCAACATCAAAATGGCCAATCACACATTACCACAAAATAGGAACTCCACAGTCATAGAAAATCCCGCCTCTTGTCGAAGTACACCAGAGTTTACTACGGGCTGTCCAGCGACGGGTGCAAATCCGATGCCACTTGAAATTCTCACCTCCGGTTATATTCCCTAGACTGCCCTCAGGTATTGAGGCGCTGGTAGATTCTTCAGTGTACCTATCACTGTATGCTCTAGGGGGTTTATTCCAACATCCCTCCTCAACTTTGAATGCAAAATGTAATGTGCTTATCTTATTACTAGGGTGCCCGAAGTCTAGACGGAACCTAACTCACATAGCATATTTGTCCTTAAAGCGTGTGAAGTATCTAAGCCATAAAACTTTTTGTGTTGTAGAGGCTAAGTCTCAAAGATTCAATACCACCAAAAAATCATTTCATTAGAAATATCAAGATTACTTTCTAAACAAATTTTAGAAGAAAAATCTTTAATATAAAATATTTAATTTATTAGTAAGATATAATAGAATATCTAAGTAAAAAGGGGTAATATAATTTCAATTATGTTTCTTAAGGAAAATGAATTTTTTCCCGTTAAGAGAGAAAAAGGCAAGTATATTATACTAGACTTAATCACTTATAAGTTCGTTCATTGTATTTACTTATGGTAAACAAATTTAATTGATTTTTATTTTCTAAGATTTTTTTTGTAAATCCTTAGATAAAATGTATTATTATGAAAAGGTAATTATCCTAAGTTTATATTGAAGATAAAAGCATCATTTGTTTCTAACTAAAGATACAAAGTAGTAAAATTTTGTTTCTTTATCAAAACATTATTTTCGTCGTATTTTATCTAGGAAATTCTGATTTGAGTGATTCCAAAGCCAAAAGTGTTTAATTTTGAAAGTACTAATTAAATATAGAAGAATTAAAATGAATTATATCCAGAAAACAGCCCCTACATGAAAATTTACCAAATGCCAAAGTTTGTTGCTCCAACGTTTGTAAAAATACGTTTTAAGGACAAATCGCGCGTCAAAATTCTTCCAACCAATTTTTCTTCTTTGGGTATTTTTCTTATGCTCAAAATTCACTTGTTATACCACCAAAGGGTGCACGGTCAAAGAGGTGAGTGGGAGAGGTGTCACCAATTTTCCATGCAAGGGAAATTTGTCACAAGCAGCTGATAGTGAGGTGGTGAAGAGCTTTGCATGGCTAGGACAAATGGCCAAGTGATAGAGTGACTTGATTGGTTCATCGTGCATGCAAGCTGAGGTGTCAAGTGTAGGGACAGAAGCTTGCTCGTGCGTTTAAGGGGTCTTCTAGGCTGAATTTGAAAATGGGCTAAACACAAAAGTTATAGAACCTTTTGTTCTCTTTAATTTGATATAAAGAAAAAAACAATCCATTAAGAATTGAAAAAGTTATGGCCTAAATACAAAAGGGGTGTAGGGTTGTGACTGGATTTTTGTTCCCTGCATAAATTATTTTTCTAGGACAAATGGGTAGGGATTTGGGTTTTGTGTTCTTCATAAAAGTTATGGATAATTGTGGTAAGAAAATGTTGATGAAGGACTCATTTAATTTCATGGTCATATAAGAGAGATATATGGAAAACATTGCACCTAGTGCAAGCTAATGCTGGAAAAACATGAATTGATGTAGTGTTTTAATTTCTGGGATTTATGAGATGTGAATTGGCCTTTATGGTCAACATAAAAGTTGTAAATAAATTTGATATAGAGATTTTAGGATAAGAACAACTTAAATCCAATATCAGGAGAATAAATTACTCCCAAAATACGTATAGATGCCCATTTTGGCTTACCCGGGTAACTTAAAATCAACGTTTTTAGGCTTGGTTGGTTAGAAATGGGTATTGGGCTTTTCACAAAAGTTGTTAGGAACGATGTAAGGAACGTTTTGGGATAAAAATAATCGATTCAAGTCTCATGGATAATTTCTGGGCCAAAACTGGGGAGTTACATAGTTTTACTAACTTAAAATAAATACTTAGATATTTATATTAAATCACCTAATATTTTATTTTATAAATCTTTGTTATTAAAAATGTTATTTGACACATTATTATAGTTATCCTAATCATCTCAATTACTCACAAAATCTCTTTAAAATAGACATATAAGCAAGTCGGTCATATCCCACATTAGTACACATACAAATTATCATAAAATACAGACAACTAGTCTCGAGGACCTAACACAAAAATGAGGGTTGTTACACTTTCCCCTCCTTTTTGAAATTTTGTCCCAAAATTTTATCTAGTCCTAGCAAACAAATAAGGATAAAAAGTTTACATCTTTTCCTTAAGATCCCACGTAGCATCTCTTTCGTCAGACTGACTTCAGATGACCATTACTAAAGATACATCCTTCCCTCTTAGTTGCTTCAGACGACTATTTGGTACAACCTTATATGTAAGGTTTTCTTTAAGATCAAGTTGATCAGGTTGTAGGATATGATCAGAATGTGGTATATATTTTCAAAGTTGAGAAACATGAAAGACATTATGAAGATTGGACAATTCAGGGGGTAGGGCGATGCGATAAGCACTCGAGCCAATTCTTTCAAGAATTCGATATGGTCCTAGATACTTGGGGCTTAACTTCTTTATTTTCAAGGCTCTTCCTACTCCTGTCATAGGAGTAAGTCTCAGAAAAACGTGATCTCCTTCCTCAAACTCGAGAGGTTTTCGACGCTTGTCGTAGTAGCTCTTCTGATGGTCTTGAGAAGTCTTCATCGCTGCTTGAATTTCCTTAATTTGCTTTGTGGTCTTCTGGATGACCTCTTTTCCAATTACAGCCTTCTCTCTTGTCTCGAACCAACATAAGGGTGTGCGACACTTTCGTCCATACAAAGCTTCATATGGTGTCATCCCAATGCTAGCGTGAAAACTGTTGTTGTAGGTAAATTCCACAAGTGGCAGATATTCCTACCAACTTCCACCATGCTCAAGCATACACATTCTTAGAAGATCCTTAAAAGTTCTAATGGTATGCTCAGACTCACCATCTTTCTGAGGGTGATATACTGAACTTAGCTTCAATCGGGTTCCCAATGCTTGCTGCAAGCTTTCCTAGAAATGTGAAATAAAACAGGGATCTCGGTCAGATACAATGGCAATTGGTACTCCATGAAGCCTAACGATCTCCCTGATGTAGATCTGCGTGAGTTTCTCTAAAGAATACTTCATGTTCAGCGAAATAAAGTGCACGGTTTTCATAAGTTGATCCACGACTACCCAAATTGCATCACATCCAGCTGGGGTTCTTGGAAATCCAGATACAAAATCCATGGCAATCTTGTCCCACTTTCATTCAGGAATCTCCAAAGGTTGAAGAGTCCGATACGGTCGTTGCTACTCTACCTTTATCTTTTGACAAGTCAAGCATTTACTAACATAGTCAACAATGTCCCTCTTTATTCCTTGCCACCAGAACACCTTCTTCAGGTCTTAGTACATCTTCGTCGCTCAGGGGTGCACACTATACTTACTTTTATAAGCTTCCTCAAGGATGGATCTTCTCAAATTAGCATTTTCAGGTACACATAGCCTCTCATGATACCTGATTACTCCTTGCTTATCTTACACAAATTCTCCAGGCTTTGCTTTCTCGAGTTACTTCAGTAAAGTCTTATCCATCAACTGGGCTTCCTTAACCTGATCCAAAAACTCGTTGGAGACTTTCAACATTCTAACCATCAGACTTCCTACTATGGGTGACACAATGAGATTCAAATCACGAAACTGTTCTACTAGCTCAAGCTCCTTAGCCATCATGTAGGATAAATGCAATGCTTTCCTATTGAGTGCATCGGCTACTATGTTCGCCTTTCCCGGATGATAGTGAAGCTCGAAGTCATAATCTTTAATAAACTTCATCCATCGTCGTTGCCTTATGTTCAACTCCTTCTGATCGAAGAGATATTTCAGACTCTCACGGACGCTAAAAACCTCGAACTTAGTCCCGTACATATAGTGCCTCCAAATCTTCAAGGTGAAAACAACCACGGCTAACTCCAAATAGTGTGTCAGATAATTTACTTCATGGGGTCTCAACTGATGAGATACGTAAGCCATTACTTTTCTTTCTTGCATCAGTACACATCCCAATACTTGCCCTGACGCATCACAATACACTTCGTATAGTTTAGTAGGATCGGGCAAAATCAGAACTGGCGTGGTAGTCAGCTTCTTTCTAAGATCCAGGAAACTGCTTTCACACTTGTCACTCCATACAAAAGGCTGATCCTTGCGAGTCAACTTAGTCAAAGGGGAAGCTATGCGAGAGAAGTTTTTAATAAATCTGCGATAATAGCCGATGAGACCCAAGAAACTACGGATTTCTGTTATGTTCTTCGGCCTTTCCCACTGTAGCATTGCCTCAATCTTGGCAGGATCTACCGCTATACCTTCTGCTGAAATAACATGACCCAGGAACTACACCTCTCTCAGCCAGAACTCACACTTAGATAACTTCGTGTACAACTTCCTTGCACATAAGGTATTCAGAACAGTCCTAAGGTGCTCTTTATGCTCTTCATCACTCTTGGATACACCAAAATATCATCGATGAACACGACCACAAATTTATCGAGATAGGGTAGAAGATATGATTCATATAATCCATGAAAATAACCGGTGCGTTCGTGACTCTGAAAGGCATGACAAGATACTCGTAGTGACTGTAGCAAGTTTGAAATGTCATCTTAGGAGTGTCTTCCTTCTTCACTCAAATTTGATGATAGCCTGACCTCAAGTCAATCTTAGAGAAAACGTCTGCTCCTTATAACTGATCCATCAAATCATCAATGCGTGGAAGAGGATACCAATTCTTAATCGTGACTTTATTCAACTGACGGTAGTCCACACACAGATGCATACTACCGTTCTTCTTCTTTACCAACAACACTGGAGCTCCCCATGGCGAAACACTAGGCTGAATCATTCTTTTCTCCAAAAGTTCTTTGATTTACTTCTTAAGTTCCTCTAATTCCTTTGGCGACATTCGGTACAGAGCGATGGATATTGACCTAGTACTGGGGAGAATATCGATACTAAACTAGATCTCTCTTTTGGGAGGAATCCTAGGTATTTATTCTGGGAAGACTCTAGGAAACTCTTGAACAACCTGAAGTTGATCAGGCTCTAACTTCTTCTCACACTTGATGCTGGCAAGGACCATAAACACTCACGCTTCTTTTTGGAACGGAGTTACCTCCTGAGTAACATCAATAGACTCAAATTCCCTAAGTTGAAAATGCTTAGGTAACAGGACTCCATGGGATATAGACTTACGGTGATAGTAAATTAGAATGAGATCGGCAACAAGCCAATTTATTCTTAAAACAATATCCAGATCAATCCAGGATAAATAGATCAGGTCCACCTGATAGGATCTCTTATCAATGATGATAAGGCATTTTAGACATACAACAAAAGAACATATGGAGATACTAGCAACAATAACAATAATCATTTTTCTAGATAGGTGAGTCAAAGGTAAGTTCAGATGTTTATCACAGTTCCTAAATATGAATGGATGAGTGGCTTTAGAAGCATATAACTTATTTAGAAGTACTCTACCTATAAAGCATGTACCTTGCACTAGATTATTTTCTTGTGCGATTCTTGCTCTATTCATGGTGAAGACTCTAGCGTTGCCTCCATCCTTGCCTGCTGCAGCATTTCTTGGTCCTTATTGAGCATACCATCGCCTTGACGGTTCAGGTTCATTTCTCGAGGATTATTAACTAAGGCACTAGCAGCTGGTCCTCCATTTCCATGACCTACAGAACATCCTCTCTGACTTCTAAGTTCTTTCTTCAGGTAGTCTAAGTTTTTCTCGGGACAGACGATACTCTTGTGCCCAATTTTCCCATAGCTAAAACAGGTTAAGGTCTTCCTAAGGCAATTCCCGCGCGTAGTGAGGTCCTCCACAATCATAGCATCTTACAGAGGCTTTATTTCTTTGGGTTTCTACGACTCTGCTAGGTCTGTTGAGATTTGGTTGGGGATAAGGCTTCCCTGATCTGGAGTCTATTTGTGGTTGCTTGTTAGATGTGCTTCTTTTCTGCCCATAATTAGAAGTCCCTTTCGATTTCTGCATAGACGTATGCTCGTGGGTACAACATCAATTCACTATAGTAGTGACCTGGGTGATTTGTTGATAGCAGATCACCTGACGGATGTCCAGGCGTAATCCTCCCTTAGGTTATGTAGGGTTATTCTCTTAGAAGTCACTGAGTCCTTGGTTGAGCCTTAGCGGAATCTGGGGAGCATCAGTCTCTTGACGTTCCTAAACTTCTACTCTCCTATCTCATAGAGTATTCAATGTTGCATTGTTTCGACGTGCCATGACGACTGAAAGAAAACCGACGCTCAACAGAAAATCAATGAGTCTCCCTTTATCGAAAGGCTCCACACATAGAGACAAACAATCAAATCCCACTGAGCGAGTATCAACACCTCACAAACAACTCTTTTGAGTATAAGGGAACCTTAGCGGTCCACACCCCAAGCTTAAAGAATCGACTATGCTTTGATACCACCAATGTGACACCCTTGATTAACTAGGACGAATTCCCACACTGGAACGTCCTAATTAACTAAGGAGTCACTAAAAATAGGAGTATTTTTTTATTGGTGATCATCATCACAAGATATTAAAATAAATACATTATATATATCGATTCTTTTAAACATAAATGTACTTAAAAGAGTACGGGGCTCGTAGGCTCCCAACAGCTACTGTGACATAAAAACATAACAGAAATGTCGAGTCTATAACGATATCTACGCAAACAAAAAATATACACAGATGATGCTTCCAAACTGGCGTCCTCTACTACAGGTATTTCAAATCCTGCCCACGCTCGCCTTGTCCTTCAGCTGATGATCACAGAAAATAAGAAACATCACACAACAACAAATGGGTGAGTACAAAGCTCTTAACCCATAACATATACATACAAGGGTGGCTTAATATTCTTAAACTATAGAAAGGATCACATAGAGTATACCTTAGAATAGATATATAAAACTTCATATACACAAATGTCAACAACAATCAGAGGGTTAGTCATATAATAATAGCATGCTATGCATGGGTTAGATTCAATTACTGTAAATCATAATTCATTACCAATATACAATGGGACCCAACTTCTACTGATCAATCTCATATACCAACAGTCATGTGCACAATCCGCCACCCTTATCTCCCCTATCCAACTAGAGCGACTAGAGCTCTCCTCGTTCTGGTTTTCACAAATGGGTAAGGACTCATAGTCCTAATATCAAAATGGCCAATCACATATCACCACAGAAGGGGCACTCCACGGTCATAGAAAATCCCGCCTCTTGTCGAAGTACACCAGAGTTTGCTACGGGCTGCCCGGCGACGGGCGCGAATCCGATGCCACTTGGAATTCTCGCCTTCTGTTATACTCCCTAGACTGTCCTTAGGTATCGAGGCGCTGGCAGATTCTTTAGTGTACCCATCACTGTATGCTCTAGGGGATTTATTCCAACATCCCTCCTCAACTTCGAATGCAAAATGTCATGTGCTTATCTTATTACTAGGGTGCCCGAAGTCTAGACGGAACCTAACTCACATAAGGTCTTTGTCCTTAAAGCGTGTGAAGTATCTAAGCCATAAAACTTTTTTGTTGTAGAGGCTAAGTCTCAAAGAGTCAATACTACCAAAAATTCATTTCATTAGAAATATCAAGATTACTTTCTAAACGAATTTTAGAAGAAAATTCGTTAGTATAAAATATTTAATTTATTAGTAAGATATAATAGAATATCTAAGTAAAAAGGGGTAATATAATTTCAATTATGTTTCTTAAGGAAAATCAAGTTTTTTCTCATTAAGTGAGAAAAAGGCAAGTATATTGTACTAGACTTAATCACTTATAAGTTTGTTTCGTTGTATTTACTTATGGTAAACAAATTTAATTGATTTTTATTTTCTAAGATTTTTTTTGTAAATCCTTAGATAAAATGTATTATTATGAAAAGGTAATTATCCTAAGTTTATATTGAAGATAAAAGCATCCTTTCTTTCTAACGTAAAGATACAAAGTAGTAAAATTCCTTTTTTATCAAAACATTATTTTCATCGTATTTTATCTAGGAAATTCTGATTTGAGTGATTCCAAAGCCAAAAGTGTTTGATTTTGAAAGTACTAATTAAATATAGAAGAATTAAAATGAATTCTGTCCAGAAAACATCCCCTACATGAAAATTTACCAAATGCCAAAGTTCGTCGCTCCAACTTTCGTAAAAATACGTTTTAAGGACAAATCGCGCGTCAAAATTCTTCCAACCAATTTTTCTTCTTTGGGTATTTTTCTTATGCTCAAAATTCACTTCTTATACCACCAAATACTTCTCCAAAACAGTTTTACTAAATTCTTCCATTTTCCCCTAAAAATACGTTTTATACTGTTTCTAACGTTTCATTCGCGCCTAAACTCGGGTCCTTTTTAATTATTTTAGTATTTACACATCCATAACATTTTTATAATCACAATAATGCACAAATATATTAAAATACAGCAGCACTAACCATCACAAATAATTTCCAAGAATTAGTTTCTAAAATCCTTGTAATTCATTTTCTTAACGTTATAAACATATCATTTAGTTTATACAACTAAAAGTCACTTGTGATTATTTTTATAAAAATTCCAGAATTTGAAGTTTTATATTAAAATTTATTTTTTTCACATAATTTTCAAAAATCAAGTCATGTTACCAAATTTCAATCACAAAAATCATTTTTTTTCAAGTTTATACGTTAGGATCTAAAATTTTTAAGTTGTTTACTAACCATTAAAAATTTTCCAGCAACAATATTAGTTCATTATTTATTATAAAATCCATTTTAAAAGATTTCATATTTTCTAAAATATCACTAACACCACAAGCCACCAATTAAGCCAAGCAATACAAAATTTAACAAGTTATCACATGCATAGAATTACAACCAACCAAAAATCTACAATAATAAAATTCATGAGTTAGTAACTTATCATTAAAATTTCATAACTCAGAGAATTAATTAAACTATAGTGCAGTCATGATATCTCTTTAAGAATACACACTTTTCACAAAGATTTTTCAAGACCTAAACCATATAAACTAAGATATTTAAGGAGACATCAAAGTATAAGTGTTAAGGGACACTTATACTTCACCATGCATGCATTATTTCATGGATTTAAACAAGCAAGGTACTCCCCTTTACCACCAAAATTTCATTCACCAAGAAAGGATGGCAAGGATTCCAAAGCTTGCTTCTAGATCACCATGGATTACTTCATCAAATAAGAAAGAAATGAATAAGGATGGTGGTTCACATGAATTTTGTTGGTGGAAAGTGGAGAAAAATGTTGCTGTTTGGTGGAGGAAGAAGAAGAAATTTGATGATCAAAGGTGGTACCTTGAATTTGTAGTATGGTGTGGTGATTTAGGATGGATGATGATGGGTGTGTGATGATGATTTAGATGAATGGAACATGAAGAAATAAAGAAAAAAGTTGCTGAAAATTTTGCTAAGTTGCAAGAAGAAAGTAGAACAAAGCAAAAGTAATGAAAAATGAAATTTTGCATGTGGTTCCTTGGTGTCTAAGGGGTGCACGGTCAAAGTGGTGAATGGGAGAGGTGTCACCAATTTTTCATGCAAGGGAAATGTCACAAGCAGCTGATAGTGAGGTGGTAAAAAGCTTTGCATGGCTAGGACAAATGGCCAAGTGATGGAGTGACTTGATTGGTTCATGGTGCATGCAAGCTGAGGTGTCAAGTGCAGGGACAGAAGCTTGCTCGTGGGTTTAAAGGGTCTTCTGGGCCCAATTCAGAAATGGGCTGAACACAAAAGTTATAGAACTTTTTGTTCTCTTTACTTTGATAAAAAACACAAAAAAATCCATTTAGAATTGAAAAAGTTATGGCCCAAATACAAAAGGAGTGCAGGGCTCTGATGGGATTTTTGTTCCCTGTATAGATTATTTTTCTGGGCCAAATGGGCAAGGATTTGGGTTTTGTGTTCTTCATCAAAGTTGTGGAGAATTGAGTTAAGAAAAATTTGGTGAAGGACGCATTCAATTTCATGATCATATGAGAGAGATATGTGGAAAATACTACACCTAGTGCAAGCTGTTGCTGAAAAAATATGAATTGATGTAGTGTTTTAATTTCTAGGATTTATGGGATGCAAATTGGCCTTTGTGGTCAACATAAAAGTTGTAGATAAATTTGATACGGAGATTTTGGGACAAGAATGACTCGAATCCAATGTCGGGAGAAGAAATTACGCCAAAAATACATACAGATGCGTATTTTGATTTTCCCGGGTAACTTAAAATCAATGTTTTTAGGCTTGGTTGGTTAGAAATGGGTATTGGGCTTTTCACAAAAGTTGTTAGGAACGATGTAAGGAACGTTTTGGGATAAAAATAATCGATTCAAGTCTCATGGATAATTTCTGGGCCAAAACCGAGGAGTTACGCAGTTTTACTAACTTAAAATAAATACTTAGATATTTATATTAAATCACCTAATATTTTATTTTATAAATCTTTGTTATTAAAAATGTTATTTGACACATTATTATAGTTATCCTAATTATCTTAATTACTCACAAAATCTCTTTAAAACAGACATATATGCAAATCAGCCGTAACCCATTCATTAGTACACATAAAAATTATCATAAAATACAGACAACTAGTCTCGAAGACCTAACACTGAAACGAGGGTTGTTAATTTCACAAATATATATAATATA
Organism: Clitoria ternatea; assembly: GCA_037962975.1. Taxonomy (NCBI): domain Eukaryota; kingdom Viridiplantae; phylum Streptophyta; class Magnoliopsida; order Fabales; family Fabaceae; genus Clitoria; species Clitoria ternatea. The sequence goes on from CM075671.1 coordinate 58,148,900, forward strand.
GATATAGATATAATAATACATATATACATCATGTACGAGAATTTAATAATTACTAAGGCCTTTTCAAATAAATATTTTTGAAAATAATTTCAATTTTTTAAAACAAAAAATAATATAGTTTGTTTAATAATTTTTTAAATTCTAAAAAAATATTTCTAAAAACTAAATTGCAGAAACAACTTATTGATATTTTTTAATAGTTTTTATAAACCATTTGTTTTTGTAGAAAAATTTAAATATTTGATAAATTTTATTAAATATTTTAATATTTTTTGTTTCACCAAACTTTTAAATATTAAACGGAAAATTATTTATTAAATTTAACAGTTATTTTATTTTAAAATTTCTAAAAACTAAGTACTGAAAAACATCATTTTTCATAGACAGCTTTTAAATATTTGATATATTTTATTTAATATTTTAATATTTTTTGTTTCAATAAACTTTTAAATATCAGATGAAAGAAAATTATTTATTAAATTTAACAGTTGTTTTATCTTAAAATTTATTTTTAACGACAAGTTTATTTTTAACGAGAGGTTTCTACTTTATAAGTTTAGCTAACCAAATATTTTTTATTTTTAAAATATATTCTTAGAATAAATTTACCAAATAACTATTTTTTGTTTTTAAATTCAAAAACTGTTTCTCAAATATTATATTGACAAACATATTTTTTGTATTTCTTATTTTTAGAAACAGTTTGAAAAATACCCTTTGAGAATAAATTCTTAAAATGAAAAAAAAACCCTTTCAATCAATCCCTAATATTTATTTTTATATTTTACCGTATAAATTTATATTTATCTTTATTTTAGAATAAATGTTCTCTTGTTAGAAATGCATTTTTATTTATATTTATGTATTTGTTTTAATAAAATCGTCTTGTGTATTAATTTTTTTTGTTCAAACTTCCATATTAAATTTTGAAATAGCATATTTTATATTATGATTTTTTTTGTACGACTACACTTGCTGCTTAATTCAAAAAAAGGAAACACAATGAGATTATGGTATGTAGTTATTTACAACGGAAAACGGAGAAGCGAGCGGGTGCGTGGCTATTGCTTCCGCTATCGTCTTTTTCCTCCGTCGTGTTAGGGTTTTCAAAGTTTCACTTTCCTCCTTAGTCTCTTCGCACTCACCACATTTATTCGTCGTTAATGCGTTTCTGAAACCCTCTGGTGACCCTGTTCAACGCAAAATTGCAGTTCCTTCATAGTTTCATTTTGATAAAATCGCGCAATCGAATTCGATACGGCACGTTGCATTGTTCCTTTGTGAGAAGCTGGAGATGGCGAGAAAAACAAGTAACTGTGCCATATGCGAGAATTCGAATCAAGCTTCGATATGTTCCATCTGTGTCAACTACAGGTGCATGCTTTAGTTATTTAATTATTTGATTATTGAATTGCTTGATGAATTTCTACTTTAGGTTTTGGAATTTTGTTAATCATGCTCAACATGTTCAGTGCTAGGTTTCTGTTAATTCGTTTCTCGTATTTGATTAATTTGTTTATTGATTTCGGGATTTTATATTTTTGCAGGTTGAATGAATATAATACTTCGTTAAAATCACTGAGAGAACGTCGAGATTTGTTATACACTAAATTGAGCGAAGTTCTTGTCCGCAAGGTTTGAATTATGGCTTGGCTTGTGATACTCAAAAACACATGATCCAACTGAATTTTGAAAATGACTTTGATCGTTTTCAATTTTTTTTGAATGTATGGAGTGCAATGAAGTTTGTGGACTTTAGGGTATGGGTATATATGTAACATGAAAGAAAAAATAAAGTAATTAAATTAAACCAAAGATAAAATACCCTTGCTAACAGTATTTTAAATTCAATTGTTTTGAACAATCCATATAATAGTAGGACATCAGGCAAGTGGAAAAATCCACATCTTTGTACCCTGTATATACCCAATCAATGTATACCTGCTATGGCAGCCAGAGAGGAGTACACTTGCATCCTACTTCAACACTAGTACCTCTTTCTGTTTCCCAATCAGTTAAGCTACTCTCAAGTGGGTTTAAAAACACGCCAATACAAAATTCCTGTTGGTTGTGCCTTTTGCTTAATTGCTTGTGTTTGTACCTTTTCTTTCCCTATGGTTCCTAATACTGATTCTTTGTATTGCTTCTGGACATTGTTGACTTGTATTATGTTTGGAATTTCCCATTAAGCACCAGTGTTCTACAACTGTATATCTTTTCAAGGAGCCTTGTGACATTGTTGTTGTTCAGTTAATACTTTGTGTGCATTATGTCGATGTTGATTAGGGAAAGGGAGATGATCAAACAAATTGGAGAGTGCTTCAACATGAAAAGCTTGCAAGGTTGAGGGAGAAGCTTCGTCATAGTAAAGAACAAGTTAGTCAAGGTTAGAAACCTTTATATACCAACATGATTCTCTAGAGATGCAAATCACTCTTTGAACCTAAAGTAATGAGTAACTGTGCAGGAAGAGCTAAGATAGAGACTACGTCTGCCAATCTGAATCTTAAATATGGGTTGCTTGAATCTGCCTTTTCTACGGTATTTTGTTTACTGTTGTTTGACATTTCTGTGCTATTGCTCTGGTCACAGCTATTACTGGTCAAGTTTTTTGTGATATAAACATGGAAATGTTCATGGACGATTTATTTTATTCTCTGCAGTTGGAAAAGAATAGAGTGGAACAACTGGAAAAGTTTTACCCTAATCTCATATGCACACAGAGCTTAGGGCATGTAAGCACTCTGCCAATAGTTGTGTATTGTTGTGTTATATTCTAATTCTTACTTTCCACATAAAGCCTTATGATATAAAAATGAGTATTTTAAACTGATCTTCATTTTCTTAATGTTTAATCACATGTCAAAGTTGAGAATGTATGTTCCTTTGGTGCTTTCTTTCTAAATTTGTATGGGGAAAAACTTATGTTTTTCTAGGAAATTCAAAATTTGTGGTCATATTTTTATTTTACAGGTGGCGATTACCTCTGAGCGTCTTCATAAACAGTCAGTGGTGATAAAACAAATATGCAAATTGTTCCCGCAACGCCGAGTAAGATAAACCTATGATGATTGATATTATGTTGGTTTATCTCAATGAATGTGATGTATGAAGTTCGATTAGATTTCTTTTCAAGATGCTAAGGATTGTGCTCTGCTTCACTGCTGCCTCTGGGGATAGAATGTTATGGGATTTGAGATCTTTACAGTGATCTGATCACTTCTGTTGGCTACATTGGCTAATGCACAAGTTATTTAATACTTCAAACTAAATTTTCTAAATTTTCCGATGCATAAATAATTTCTGGACTTTCTGGGGGCTGTATAAGCAATGTTTAGATGAGTATGTGTGGCTATAATATATTCTGCACTGGCTGAGCCTTGAAGAGAGCAATATTCCTAACTTCACCATATAGTTTAAAAGTAAAATTTGGTAAGTTGAAACGACTTCTGAAGGAAAGGAACTGGGAATGAAATGGAATCATCATTCATTCTTATCATATTTGGTATGCCGAGGAATGAGAATAATCATGATCCGTAGGGTCCTTCTGTTCAAGGTTAGCAAGCTCTAGTTTCTACCTTGACATGAAGGGGATTGTCGAAATGTAGATTTGTAATGTCGTAACACGACATGTTAGAATCTACAATAAGTGTTAAACTATATGTAAGTATAAATAATATCAAACTAAACTAATAAATTCATAATATTAAACCAAACTTCCAAGACATTAAACTCAGTCAGAAACATAAAACTCAAAGTTTAAAACATCAAACATAAGACATCCAAAAATCAGAGAATGAGGGCTGTGCGTGAAAGATATTGGGGTCCCTGAACAGAGGCTCGAACTCACTGAATCAGGTCCCTGAACAGAGGCTGACAACGTGCAGTGCAGAAATGAGGCATGGCTTGAAATAGAAAGGTGAGTCAGTGAGTGTTTCGCTGAACCGAGAGAGACTGACATAGCAGAAACGAAAGAGAGAGAGAGAGTTGAAATCGCTTGAAAAAGGGGGGTTATTTGGGCTTTTAGGGTGTTTTTAGTGAAGCAGGTCAAATTTGTGCGAACCAGGTGTCACACTCAGACCTGAATTTTTCTTCGTTTTCAGGTGCACCAAAGATGGCGCCGTCACCACGTCTCCATGTCCCAGCGCATTTCTCTACTCCATCTCCACCAAAGGCTGTCTCTGCTCGAAATGTTTCTCGCTGGAGCCAATGCGACATGTAGACTCGTGCATTTCTGTTAGGGCTTGCGAGTTTATCAACATTGCTTCTGTTATCCAGTCTTGTAATTGTAAAAACTTTCTACAACAACACCATTTAAGTAAAACAAGCTTATAGCTTGTAGTTGGTAGCTTCCCAGTTAGCTTTGAATTAGAGTTGTTTGACAAAACTAATTAAATTGTGTTAAATAATTTAAAAGGACATAATTTTATAATTTTAAGAGGGGGTATATGTTGTCTTTTTTAAAAATAAATATAAATATAAGGGTAAAAAAGATAATTAAAATAGTAAGAAGGTAGCTTATGGTTTCTGAAAAGTTATACGCTTCCTTAAGTATGTTTTCAATAGCTGGGAGCGTAAAACAAACTATAAGCTCCTCTTATTTTGTTTACTAAACAACTCTACTAGCTTAGCTTTTGATAAGTTATAAACTCCTAAATAAGCTATAAGTTACCTTTGCCAAACAGGCACAACAATGATAACATCCATGGTGATGGTGTTGAAAGAGGGAGAGGGGGGGGGGGGGGTGTTGGAGGTGATGGCAGGTAAGTGGTGACAAAGACTTCCCATTTATCAAATATCTAAGAACATAGAAAAGCTGTGAATCTTTCTTTTGTAACAAGCTTTCACAGTTCCACATCTTCAGTTTTTCATATTCTCTTTCCCTTCACATGTTGGGGCCACAACTCATACGCTGTTGAAGTTTCTCTTACTCTCTTAGGCTCTCAGACTTAAGGCATTATTTAGCCAATACCTGAGGGTAATCTTATAATGTGATTTCTGATTGGTTTATAAACTTACTGAAATTATATTATTCACGGGAAAGGTTGTCAAAGTTGCAATTTTTATTGTAACTAACAAGTTGTAAGATCATCTTTTGATATGATTTCCATAGAAGTTTATGATCCCAATCACACAGAATCACTAGTTGGTGGGATTGTTGTTGGATCACGTTGGAAATCATGAAATCAGTGGAATCATTGATTATTGTGAGCCGGGTGTCCAATGGCTCTTATGGTTTGAGAAAATTGACCTGCAACTTAAGCCTTGTCCACCTCCTCCCATCACTTATTAATCTTTGGCTTCAATCTTAGTCGGGTTTCTCTGTTTGGCTTCAACCTTCTGATCTTTGGTAGAAAGAAAGATCCAAGTGGGTTAGAAAGGATTCATTTATGGATTGGAGGCAGTTATTATTAGGAGTATATGTGATAGAAATTAACTTATCCTGTATTAATAATTCTGTTAGAAACTTCGTAATGGAAGTTATGTATTAGGATTGTATTTGAGAGTAGGGTGTGTAATTAGGCAAGCGTGTTATTTCCAGTTTGTGGCTAGAGGAGTTTCTCTGCATGATCCATTTACCTTTGGGAAAACAAGTGTATTGCTGCCTTGTGTGTGATTTCCATGTTTAGTATTATATGTTTTTAGTTTATTAGTTGGCGTTCTATCTATCTTTGTCTCATGATTTCTGGTTTTTACTCCCTGAACAAATCTCCTTTTTTTCTTTCATATCATTAACGATTTGGTTCTTCTGTTTTTCTATCTCACGCTGTATAAATGTGCTATTGTGTGTGACTTTGTGCATTTTAAATTTAAGTTAAATCAAATAGTTATAGGCTGTGTTTGGTAGAATGAGCCTATAGCTTTTAAGTTGTAGTTTATGGCTTATACTACCTATGTCCCTTAATTTAAAATATTTTTTAGAAAAAAAATTGTCCCTTTTTATAGGACTCTTTCAAATTTCCATGCTATTAATTATTTTTTGACCTAAATACCCTTATTTTAACATATAACTCTTTGGAATCAAAATAACAATAAATGAGATACAGCAATTAGATCATCTATCTTTCTTATGATAATTGGGTAATATGTGGAGAGAGTAAGTGGAGAGAGAACAAGTGGAGAATGTAGAATGATGAGACATAATATTAAGGGAAAATTTGGAAAATGGACAAATTTAGTGGCTTTAGCTAAATTAACCAACTTTCTCAATACGCATGAATTAGGTAAAAGGATTTTATATTAAGGGATAAAGATAGTTGCTTGTAGGTTGAGTTTTTGGGTAGCTTATAGCTATTTAAGTAGCTTATTGAATAGAGCTGTCGGGTAAAGCTTGCTTAAATTGTGTTAAATGACTTTAAAAGATATGTAATATAATAATTATGAGAGGTAAAAGTTATCTTTTTTTAAAAAAAGATAAAGGTAAAAAACTATAAGCTGGGAGCTTACAACTTTTTAAGAGCTATAATCTTCTTTTGTTTTGTATTTACCAAATAGCTCTATCAGCTTTTGAAAGCTATAAGTTTTGAAATAAACTATAAGCTACCTTTACCAAACAAACAAAGTGATTTAAAGGTTATTTTTCTTATATATGTTACTTTATGTGTGTGATAGTGTTAGAATATTAATATTTTATTTTTAGGTAGGATCATATGATAAAATATATAGTTTTATGGCAGTTAAGTTTGATTTTGATTCCTATTGGTACCGTAGGAACTAGGATCATATGATTCCATTTCACGATTGTAGGATTGATTTGTCCTTCTTTTGATCTCAGGTAGGAGCTCAATTATGACTACCTGCAAAATTCCTTTTCCTTGCACTTTAGAAAATCAAAATTGTTATTTGGAAATCTCGAGAGAAGTGATTTCATGCTTTATAAATTACAAATTGTTTGACATTTTGAGGTTTCTATTTTCATTTTCATATGTATTTGCTTAAGTGAAGTTAGTCATATTAATATACCACCATGCTGGAAAAAAAATATTGTTGAGATTCAGATTAGTCCTTTGACTACAGAAAATGACAGTAAAAAAATTTGTTGAAAGTTAGAAAAATAAGGTTACCTCATGTGAAAGAGAAGCTGCTGTGTCCTTTATTGTTATGTTTTTTGTCCAAACTTTCAAAATAATTTTCTATCACACTTTAAGAATGAAGTCTAATATAGTGTTATACTGCTATGTTATTATGCCCAATTCAAACATGCCTATAATACTCATATCCTTATGTTGTCAGGTGGTCATAGAGGGTGAGAGAAAGGATGGTTGTGGTGGTCAATATGATCAAATTTGCAATGCACGCTTGCCAAGAGCCCTTGATCCTCACTCTGTTCCATCAGAAGAGCTTTCTGCTTCTTTGGGGTAGGCACTTTTTGGTCTAAGATCTTGTGCGCATACATAATACATTTTTAAAACAGATATTTGTCACTATATAAAACGACACTTTATTTTATTCTTAAAATTGTGATATATGTTGGTTAATCGGGCCGCCATGTTGGACCACGGCACCCCGACACTATACAAATGCCATCTTGGTGGCATTTCATGGAATGACCTTGGGTGTGGCTGTTCACGGCCATTCTCGGTGTTTCATGGCCATGAGGGTGATGCGAACCCAAAACTCTGCCGGTTTTTATCAGAACAGAAACACAAGGTGACCAAAACCCCTTGTTTTTCACTCGTGTTTTCTAGGCATTTCAGCCCTCTCACTGCTCTGGTGACATTGCTACTTGCTACTCCAGTGATGCCCCCTTACGCCGACGATGACACTCCCTGCACCGGCGACCAGTCTGATGACACCCCTAACGCTGGCACGAGAGGCAGCCATCCTTGTTATCTACTCTCCTCTCTGGTTTCTGCTATCCTTCGTCTCTTGCTCTCCTTTCCTTTTTTTTTCTCTTTTCTCTTTCTTTTTTAAGTTCAGCTATTTCAGCTATTTTTATTTGAAATAAGGGAACTGAATGTTTATTTTTGTGTCTTTTTTAGGTCGTGTTTAGTTCGCAAGTTTTATAAGAAAAATGGAAAACTATTCTTGAAAAAGTTGAAAAATTAGAAAATATTCAAAGAAAACTTATAGAAAACTGAAAACCGGGTTTTGTATTTTTTTAAGAAAAACAGAAAAGTCTTTAAAAAAGTTTTCCAAGAAAACTAAAAAGTGGAAAAGTTTTTTAAGAATATTTCTAGCTATTCAAGGAAATGAAAATTTTGAAAAACAAGTAGAAAACTTTTCCCAGAAAACCTAGGTTTTCACTTTTCAGTTACTCCCCCCTCTATCCAACACCAATTGTGCGCCTCTGTCTCCCTCAATCTCTCTGTTTTGCATGAACAATCCTTCGTCTGTGTCACCAACATCCTCTAGCGATGCTTCCGGCGATGGACAGCTTCTTTTTCTGTTTCACTTCTTCGAGCACTCTGTTTTGCGAGCACTCTTTTGTTCTGGCAATGTGGCAGTTTCAATCCCATCTTTTTGTTTCACTTCTTTGAGCACTTTGTTCTTTTTTCCTCCTCTATGTTACTATTTTTAGCTTTCATATGCCATTTATACAGTTTATTTTTTTAATATATAGCTTTATTTTATTATGTACGCTGTGTGTCTTCTGTAGCTTGTTATAGCATCTGCTATGTATAACCATAATTTTTTTGAGCTTTCCGTGATAGGCTGTGACCACTATTTGGTAACACTGGTTTCAATTATATCATCCATTGGCCCTGAATCTGTATTGTTATGTAAAATAGAATTTGCGTGAATATTCATGTTATATAGTAACTGTATTTTTATGTTTGCAATTTTGCAATACAGATACATGGTACAACTTTTAAATCTCATTGTTCACAACTTGGCTGCCCCAGCACTTCATAACTCAGGTTTTGCGGTAAGCAGTGTTTCAGTGTCGAAGGAATAGATTAAGGCTTAATTGAAGAACATGGTTATAATACATTCAAAATATTCAGGTCAAATTTTATATTGGCCATCACCATTTGATGGTTGTTGAGTGTTAAAATGCATTAAATTCACGTGTTGAATGCCGCTTGGTATATTGAGCACTGATAGGGTGTTCAATTATTCTTTGATGAAAACATTAGTGAATGGTAATATGATATACAGGGTGCTATCCACATAAATGTATTCATTTTGTTCCAAGTTCATAGTCATTTTGGTGCAAGCGTTTTCTGTTTTGATGCTTGTAAGATTTTTAAGACTTCAGATTGCTGAATCTTGACAGAAGTCTGGAAAATGAAAAATTATTTAAATTTTAGCATGTGTTCCTATCTTCTATTAAATGTATACAAAACATCAGGTTTGAGCTTTTTCCTAATGTTTGGTATTACCCAGCTTTGATGCATGGCAGGTAAAATGTGATGTAATGTTCAAAGTGTCTGACTCTATCATTTTCCTTGCTCTTTGATTTATGTTCTCATTGGACGGTTTGGTAGTTGGTGATGATGGCTGATCTGTCTCTATGGGCTTAAAGATGAACTTTTTGTCTTTTTTATCTGGAAGGAACTTAATTTTGTGAATTTGTAATTGCAATGAATATACTTCTATACTTTATCTCAGGGTTCTTGCTCTCGAATATGGCAAAGAGATTCTTACTGGGACGCACGTCCTTCATCGAGGAGGTATTTTGGCTGAAATTGTATTTCGAATGGTTTATTAGGAAGTAGCTACTTCTTTAACCTAATATACTTAATCGTTTTCAGCAATGAATATCCCCTTTTTATACCTCGCCAAAATTATTGCTCAGCTGGTGGAGAAAACTCGTGGTCTGATAGAAGTTCAAGTAATTTTGGTGTTGCTTCAATGGAATCTGAGAGGAGGCCTCGCCTAGATTCATCAGGGAGTAGCAACTTTAACTATTCTTTAGCTTCTTCACATTCTGCTCAAACACATAAAGAATTGCAGAAAGGAATTTCACTTCTAAAGAAAAGCGTAGCATGCATCACAGATTACTGTTACAACTCCCTATGTTTGGATGTCCCTTCTGAGGCATCTACATTTGAGGCATTTGCAAAGTTGTTGACTACACTTTCATCATCCAAGGAAATTCGATCTGTTCTTACCTTGAAAATGGACCGCTCAAGGTATTATGTTATTTCCTCTGCAGTATATTGGACATATAATTTCATGATTATTTTATGCACATTTTTAAAATGCTGGTAAATACTTACAAATTAACCTTATTCTGACATCAATGCTTTGCTGATTTCTTAAGAAACATTTGTAATTGAATTAAACAATCCATTAAATTGTGTAACTATGTAAAAAGTCTTTGTAAACTCTTTAAACGTTGTATTCTAAAGAAATATATGTAGTTGTTGTAGTGAGGCCTAACTCCTGTGTTAGCTCTACTTTGTGATGGATTATTTTAATATACTATAAGAGGGAATTTTTATCTGATGTCGCAGAAGATGCCCTTGGTGGTTATCTTATATTTTGTTTTTGTATACTAATTAGTTTATCTTATCCTGTTATACATCTACTTTTGCTATTAAAACTGGCTGTCAGGATAACCATGTGAGTCAGGTCTTTGAAATTTGAAATTCAAATGACACACTATTGTGTAGGGGAGCACGTGTCACAGTTCCAGCTATTTTGAATATTTTAAGGATTCTGATTTGTCAGTAAATTGGTTTCTGTTTGCAGTGTATTATGATTTTCACCAGAAAGTTTGTTATAACATCCCATTGTTTAGAATGAGGATGCACATAGCATTGTGCCTGATTATTTTTCTTCTTTTTCCTTTGATTCAGGGCAGGTAAACAAGTTCAACAATTGAACAAATCTGTATGGAATATGAATTCTGCTATTTCATCAACTACTTTACTGGAAAGTGAACATTCTATGCCCACATCGGTAAAGGTTTTCTCCACATATGGATGTGAATGCTGGCATTGTTAGTTGATCTTTTCTGGCTTTATTCTTTGATTCATCACTTGCCAATTTGGAAGCAAATGCTGACTAATCTACCCAAATCAGTACTAAAATACATCTTAATATAAATAAAATGTTAATATACATTTTTATGTTAAAATGATAATATAATTAACTAATGCATTTATTCATACCTTAAACATACTGATACATTTAATAGTTCCACTAAAATTGAAGTTAGAATTTAGATATTTATTTTAATTATTTTATTTTAAATAATTATTTTACTTTTATATGTGATTGTAATTATAAAAGTAAAAAACAAGTGATGCTGGATAAGGGAAGATGGGACATAATTATAAAATGAGCCCAAAGGTCTAATTGTGACGGTATTTCAAATGAGAGGCACGAAAGCCCAATTATTGTAGATTTTAGAAACAAGTAATAATAAACACATAAGAATGTCTTCAGCCAACCCTAGAACTGATTACTAAGGCAAGCGAGAAAGATGGTTTGAACATGATCAAAAAGTTGGAAAGGCATCGACTTTCAATGGTGCGTGCTAAGTAAGAAGAAGCTTTGAGTTCCTGGGTTTTTTACAGCAAACCGGGTTAAAAGCCCCGACTAAATCCCGTCACAAGAACTGTGTTTGACTTGGAAAAATTTCAGATCTCATGATTTTCAAAGATGGGAGATCCTCATTCAATCCCATCAAGTCACGATCTGACCTCCAATCCAACATGGAGGTGGCTGCAAAAATCATGAAATCATATGATCGTGATTTTGACAACACTGCCCAAACCCATAACTCAACCATTATTAACAAGATATGTAACCGTAATCCTGATATGGCTTTTCATAATACTTCTTTCTCACTGAAATATTAGACTGTTCTGAATTAACTTTTAAATCTCCTTTTAGATATGTACATGTGTATTTTCTAGTTTACTCTTGTGCCAGATTTTAAAACTGAAATGTTTATGTAAAGCATAATCAATTAGGCTGTTTGCTTCTGCCTTGATGTACATAGTTACATGGGTTAATCTTTCCACCCGTTTACGATTTCACATGAAATCCCGATTTTGTCAACCTTGGTTAATATTTCTTTAACATTTCCCTTACCTATGTGTTTTAATCTTTGCAAGTTTTCTTTTTTTATCTTTTTCAAGTCATCCTTGGGAAGAGTCTGATTTGGAAATTTTCCATATGTAATCCTTTGTGGAATTCACTTGTTTGGTTTATGTGGAGCAGAACTGTATGTGCAATAATTCAAATCATTGCCCCTATGATGGGGCTTTTGTAAGCAAAATTGTTACATACAACTTATAATACCTAGTTTCTACTTGACTACCATGATCAGTGTCTGGGTAGAATAGCTTATCATTGTCCAATGTCCAATGTTCAATAGTTATAGTGGACATTTTTATTTCAATTAAGTTTAGTTATATGTTTATCACTAATAGATATACACTTTTCTTTTGCAGAGAATTGAAAACTATCTGCCAAGTTCAGCTGCTAGTTTTCTTTATGCCACAGACTTATCTGACGGAAAAAATGAGTGCCTGATTGAAGGGTGGGATATTGTTGAGCATCCCACTTTTCCTCCCCCACCATCACAAAGTGAGGATGTTGAACACTGGACTAGAGCCATGTTCATAGATGCTAAAAGGAAGTGATCTACACATGCAACAGACTTCTTTCTGTATGTTTCCTTTTCAATAAAATTTTCTTTCAAAATTGTTAACAAGAATTCCCTTAATTTATATGAGCTTAGTATCTGACCTTTACCACTACAAGTGCATGCTTGGTAAACACTACAGTAGAGAAATAATTGCTACTTTTTTCACCTTCCAAAAGCTCTCTTAGAAGCTTATTTTCTCCATGTTGGAAGTCCCACATCGTCTGTCTCATATGTGGTATGATTTAAATATCTGTTAGGCTACTCTTCCCATTACCAATTGTTTTTCAGATTGAATCTTAACATGGTATCAGAGCCAAAGCCTAACTCTTTTGGTTGTTATGGGATAAAAGTTGCCCTTTTGTTATTGGTTAAAAGTTACCCTTTGCCTGTTCTAGCAAACTTCATTGGAAGGAGGGTGTGTTAGAAGTCCCACATTGGTTGCTTCATAATATGTGGTATGATTTAAGTATTTGTTAGGCTACTCCTCCCATTGCCAATTGATTTTGGGATGAAGCCTTACACTCTACAACCAGTGTTATTAAATAGCGGTTATAACGGCGTTATAGCGGTTTTTTGTGGCGGTTTCTGGAACCCCCGCTAAACGATATATGAAAAAACGCCAGAAATAGCGGCGTCCGCTATTTGGCTCATGGCGCCGCTATTACCCCGTGATGAACGTTTTGTTATGGCGCCCCAAAGCGGAAATGGCGGTTGACCCCTTTTTTTTTTGTTTTTTTTTCTTAAATGGGCTAGGGCTTAGGCCCATTTACCTTATCACCCTCACCGTCTCTCCCCTTCACTCACTCCTTTCACTCTCATCATGCCCGACCCTCACTGTTCGCCGCCAACCTTGACCGCCTGACCACCGAGACCACCGGACGACCACGACTGCCTCATCTCCTGTTCTCTCCTCACTGTCCTCACTCCTCACTGTTCTCTCCTCTCCGCGTGCTGTCCTCTCCTCTCCGCGTGCTGTCCTCTCCTCTCCGTGTGCTCTGTTTTCTTCTCCGACCAGTTCGCGTGCTGTTTTCTCTTCTCCGACCAGTCTGCTGCTCTGTTCTCTTCTCCGATCAGTGCTCTTTTCTCTGCACTGTCTACTCTGCATCTTCTCCGACAACCAGTGACCAGTAACCACTGCATCTTCTCCGACCAGTAAGTAACCACTGTGTGCTCTGCATTTTCTATTTTCTCTTTCAGGCCAGCAAGCTGTCTCTTTTCTCCGACCACTAACCACTGCATCTTCTCCGATCAGTAACCACTGTGTGCTCTGCATTTTCTATTTTCTCTTTCAGGCCAGCAACCACTGCAGCTCTCTCTTTTCTCCGACCAGTAACCACTGTGTGCTCTGCATTTTCTCTTTTCTCCTTCAGGCCAGCAACCATTGCAGCTCTGCATTTTCTCTTTTCTCTTTCAGACCAAAGACTTATGATGTTTTATGCAGCTATATATATATATATATATATATATATATATATATTTTTTGCATTATTTTATTGTGTCCGCTATGTAACCGCCATAGGCCGTTATAGCGGCCGCCATGACCTTTATAAAGTTTTTTTGGCTTACCGCGATAAGCCGCGACCGCGATGTGATTACCTTGTCTACAACATAAATTTATTCAAATCTGCCCTAAGTAGCACTAACATTAACCCCTTAGGTGAGGATTGTTATAAGGAATGTTTTGACATTTCCAAGTAAGTGACCTGGAAATAGAAGTTTCTTACATTTGGTAGGAGATAATAAGAAAGTTTTTTGGACATAAATTTGTGAACAACTAGGAACAAAACATTTTCACCAGAATGAAGCATTATCAGATATCTGATTAAACAATTACTAAATTTTACCATCATAATTTACAGTAAACATAATGTTTCTAGAGAAATTAAAAAAACAACCGAAGCATTTCATGAACTTTCCTGAAAATCATTCCAATGAATCTCATTTCTGGGAAATAAGTTTACTGGAAACAATAGATTTCTGATACCAAACACTGCTGTAATTCTGATTTTATAAGCAAATTCAACGTAAGTTGCACGGTTAGGTTCCAAGTGGTAATTTGGTTATCAAATATGGTTAATGGATGTAACTATTTTACTGCTTCATGCTTCTCATTAGCTCCCACCCCCCTTTGCTTTTTGGGGTAGAGTTTTCCTGATTAGTTTGTTTAATGTGCATAGAAGAGTTGGTATGTTGTATTTGTATGGATGGAACTTAGCTGATATAAGTTTAACTTTGAAAGGTTCAAGACTGGTGGATTGATATTTATAAACGATTGATCTTGGCTTGAGTTTTAGCTGCACATGAGCCTGAGCCATTAGATTAAATTTTTGAACTCAGGACAGCTGCCACCTGTGATCACAAGTAGGTATCATAATTCCCAAGTCTTGACAATAACTAGACACATTAGCTTCCGCATTCAACCATTCAGCATTGTGCTTTACTCGAATAGTTCTAATTGTTTTGCCTTCCATTTAATGCTTATCTTAATTTCTTTCCTTTTCCTAACTGACTGGAAAATTTATCTTTTGCTTCACTTGTCAGGTTGCAGGTGCTAAAACATTCTTCAGGATTAATTTGTAAATAAATGGGAACCGTTTGTTCAGTACCTCTCCCCCACCTTCGGGGGGTGTATATAGATTATAGACTAGTGAGAATCGCATGTAAATATTGAGGCAAGGTTCATTTAATTCTTAAATGTGGCAAAATATCATCAATAATACCTTACTCATCTGTAGTCAGTGCTTCATGATTTGTCTCGAGTTTGACTCCAGATTTATACTGCGGTTAGAATATTAAGCAACAAAAGTCATCTTTGGTGGATTGAAACAAAAGTAAATGTTAACTCACTCTACCCTTTTAATGATATCACATCCAAAATGTTTGTATTTTATGCATTATTCAATTTCCAATTGAAGAAACTTCTCTAAACAAGTTTCAAAGGATAATTTAAGATATTGCATGTCTTAGATGATATTATTTATAGAATTCAGTGAAGTTAACTAATTTTCTTAAGTTAATGTGATTTGATTTATTTTTCTATTTCATGTTTGAAGGTAGTGTTGTAAAAAAAAAGTTTGGAGGTAGTACTACCTCCCTTGTAAGGAACCAAAAATGATTTCTTTTTGTTAAATATAGGAAACGTTGTTCTTAAATATACTCAATTCAAATTTTCTTTTATACTCTTTATTATAATTATACATTAATGAGATAATCATATATTTATAAGTTATCATTTCAATAATTTAATATTAGAGCTATTTTTAAAATGAAAAATAAATATATGATATGTAAAATTTATGTTTCTTCGTCTTTTTGGTCGTTTGTTTGGGAAAAAGCATTGGTAGTAGTAACTAACTACCATTGTTGAATTTAATTATAAATCAATGTTTTAATAATTGGTCTAATCGATGAACTCGTCAATTAGATCAGGATTTAATGGGTAGGTTGGAATTGAATTGTTGTCGTCTAAAAAAGTTGGAAATTTAAATATAAAACTAGTCCTTAATAAAGTTTAAAACTAGAATCAATCTATTAAAAATTTCTTTTCTAATATTTTAGCCTTTGAAAAAATGGGTTAATTTCAGGTCTTTGTTGTCAAATGGTTTTGTTAAGTAATGACATGGATTTGATGGACTTTTATAAGCTACATTTTTTTTAAAAAAAAAAACTATCTTTTCGTTCCCTTAAAACTCTGGAAAACCCTAGAGCCCTTAACACTTTAATGGTTTCTTATTAATTAATGTGCACAACTTAGTTTGCCACCAAATGTCCAAGTCGAGTGGTAAGGGCTTTAATGATCATGAGGGGCAAACCATGGGTGCCGGAGAATGACCATCAATTGCGGAGGATGACAAAAGTTGTTGAGGCAGACTCGCGACAAAGCTTGGCTTGGGGTTTTGATCCAGGATGTACGACGATCAAAGTATCTGATAGGAAATAAGGAGGGGTGGCGCAATTCTAGGTTATGGGTTTTGTCTCAAGAATGAGACGACGGTGATTCATGGAGGACGATATGTGTAGAGTCGTGTGCTATACCGCTAAATCTCGTCGGTAGTGTGCTTGTTTCAAGACACGAGTATATTAGCGCCTTTGTTTGATTGAGGTTTTTTGGACATCATTTTGTTCATTCTAGTGTTGATTCTTTATTGTGGTTTTTGGTGGATGAAGTTAAAACCCTATGAAATTGTTGTGTTGTTTGTCGTTTGGAAAATGTAATATGTTTGGTTTTTCTTTGTGACTTTTGAACCTTGAAGTTGTGTTTGGTGTTACGGGCTTAAATCTAAGCAATTCTCCTTCACCTACAAACATTCTAAAAAACTACAATAACTTATTGAAGATTTCATGGTCTTTTTGTTAATAGCATAAACTATCTTGTGTTTCCTTTTCTTAAAATACAAGATCAACACTAAACTATCTTTATTAATAGCAATGTTTTAAAAATCAGACTAGTGATTGAACTAGTGAAGGCATGGTCGTGGTCAAACTCAGGTTGAACGAGTGATAATAGAATATATTTTTAATATAATATAATATATTTAATGATATATTAATAATAAATTATATACAAATTAAGTTAAGTAAAAGTTAAAAGTTGTATAAAAGGGTCATATTGTATATTTTATAAGATGAAATAATAATAATAAATATAAATAATAAAAATGAATGTAAATATTTTTATATGAGCCTTTTATTTATTTAAAAATAATTAGCCAAAATATGGGAAAATCTGATTTTGTATATCAGTTTACTGTTAGTTTTGGCTAGTTTTTGACGGATTCTAAACTTGCCTGATTTTTTCACCTATCTGGACACCTTACCTGGTTCCCAATCTAACCGGCTGAACCGGTCAGTCTATCTAGTTTTCATAACCATGCTTAATAGCATAAATTATCTTGTGTTTCCCATAAACTATCTTTGCACACTACCTGTTTGGTATAAGTTCATAGATGATATAAGCTCTTTGTTTAAGTGGAATATCACTATAATGTTATCAATTTTGTGATTTTTCCTAAGTTATGATTCTGAGTTTAATCTTAATTTTAAGCGGTGTTTGGTATACAGATATTTGTTTGAATCTTAGGAATTATGTTTCCAAAAAATTATATTTACTAGGATTTATATTTCTGAGAAATATTACATCTATGTTTGGTATAATTAAAATGTTCCTAAGAAAATTATACAGATATTTCGAATTTTGATCACTCATATTTTTTATGATCTTGGATGAGGACATATGATTCAATATGCAAGAGAGGTTTAAATAACTTTATATATGTGGCATAATTGTGTTTTTAATTATAAAAAAACCTTCCATATTAGAAAGGAATTAGGATTCTCACCATTTTATATTATATGATGGAATTTCACTTTATATAATATCATAAACCATAATTTATGGTATATTTCAAAATACTATGAATCTAATAAGCACAATAAAATACTATTACAATATATTCTTATTTAAAATTGGATTCAAACATCACCATATAATTAGTATGATAAAAATTCACTAATACAAAATTACAAACTCCATAACTCACTAACTTAGGAAGTATATAAAATAAACCATAAGCCACATAATCTCAACCTTTTAAATAAATCCATCAATCAAACAATTAGTTTGTCTTTATAATATGCATGAGATAAAAAAAAAACTACTACTTTTAGGGAATACAAAAACATATAAAATATATCATACATAATTTTTCTTATGCAACAATTTGCATTATATATATATATATATATATATATATATATATAATATCTCATACATAAGATTAAATTCTAAAAAAGATAATCCCAAAACATATATCAGATACATATTATAAAATTAGAATGATAGATTAAAATATATCATCACGTATAATAGTCTAATATATTTATAACCTAGCAATCTATATTCATGACATAGACATATTATTTTGAAGAAAAAAAATTGTCGTTAACAAAATAATATTTTTTGATCGGTGGCATCACATCCTTTCAAATAAAAAGTTAAATAGCAAATGGCCATTTTCAAATCACAATTGCAACGTTACCAATGCGAGTTATGCCTTTTTTTAAAAAAATAAAATTATATTTGTCGGTTTTTCAAACAACGTGACCCATACTTTGGAAATTGAAAAAGCCTTCCAAATATTATTTCATCTTTTTGAAATTTAAAATATACAATTACAAGAGTTTCTAAAACTAAATCATATTTGAAGCATAATTTTAAAAAAATACTCTGGTACCAATTAAAGGAAAAATTGTGTCCATAACACACAGAAAACAAAAGACCTATCTGTGTTTAAATTATACAATGCTAAATAATAAATATATGTAAAGAACATATAAAAGAGGAAATACATCCTTTGGTCATCTATTTTGCACAAAATGTTTAATGGGTCTCCTAATTTTTTTTTTTATTTTGATCCCCTATGTGGATTAAAATATTGCAATGTGGTCCTTCCGTCAAGTAGATGCTAACACTGTTTGCACTGTTTTCATCATCTTCTTCAATTTAAGTTTTAGGGTCTCATTCTTTGATGCCTTCTTCCATGTTAGGGGAAATCTAGAATCCACTTGCAAAATCACGCAAATCCTATAACATGACAAACTCAAGTGGATCAAGCTTCAGCTATGGAACCAGAGTGCGCGAAGACAAGTCTCCTTTATGCGAAGACAAATGTTTTCAGAACTTAGTGTACAAATAATAGATAATTTGAGATCGAACACTAAGTGTTTTTGACACAAGACCTGAGTCTACTAGAAGCAGAGCTAGAAAGTAATGAGGGCCTTTGTCTTTTATAAGAAAATGAACTAAAATGAGATTGAATGATAACTTGAAGAGCTTTCTTTTGAGATTTTTCTTGTTCACTTGATGTTCAAACTTCCTTGATATTTATAGTGACTTGAAAGATATATCCGTTATTGCTTCTTGAAAGTAGATATAGATGTTGGAAATCCTTTAAAGGTATTTTGCCTTAAGCTTCTTAAGATCAGACCTTGAAGTTGAATTCAAGCTTGAAAGAGGTCTGAATCATATTTTAGTATTTTCACGAGAATGGTTTCTCATGCATTTCCAAGCACAAAACCATTCGTGAGTTAATTATTAATTGAGCGAGAGGTTGCTTTCTGAGATGTCCTGGTGAGATTTGACTTGTGATCAGAGTTCACAGGGGTAGGTATGCTGACAACTGCTGCTTATGTTGATTTTGTTCTTTGATGATAAGCACACAAATATGATATGATCATTTCTCTCAAAGCATCACCAAAATAGAATTTTCAAACGTTGAAGGAGAGTTATTTAATTAGGATGCTTCTATCAGACTTTTGTTGTTCTACCAGACTTTTAGAACACATATGCCCCTTTGTTTTTACAGCCTAATCTTCATATCCTAAAATTACTCATGCACTTAAAGAAACATTATGAATAGTTCAGGCTTTATTCCTTTAGCAAAAATACTTGATGAATGATATAAACAAATTCAGGAATTTATAAAATCTTGAGTCGGTCCTTCAAGACTTAAAACTTATATTTTTGACCAGACTTTTTCTCAACAATCCCCCCTACTTGTTGATAACAAACATCAAGTCTTTTTGTGGGTGAAGTCTGTCATCAAAATATCATAGAATCATAATTGAGATGATAGAAACAAAATGAAATAAAAAGGATTCTTCATTGATTAAAATAGTGTGCATACAACATGTATCATTCTAAGCCATTACATTGATCCACAAAAGACTTCTAAATAACTCCCCATTTTGTAACCAACAAAAGGGAGGACACCAGACAGACTCAAAAAGCAAATCATGAGTTACTAAGGAAGTGAAAAGAGGGAAAGCAGTAGATGAAACAATAGTGAAAAAAACAAGTCTGAAAAATAAATAGAAAAGGAAAAGTAAATGACTAATGAGGGGAGATAAAGAAGAATAGGATTATAGGAAGATGGGGAATAAGAGTAGGAAGGTTTTTCCCGTAGAGCCCAAAGATAATGACACCACAAGGCATCAGCATGAGCTTCAGTTGGGTTAGGCTGCAGGTAACTGCTTAGGCTGAAGAGAACCTTTGTAGTGAGGCTTAGGCTTTTGGAGGCATGGGCTTCTTGAGTCTGCCAAAAGAGATCCACTTAGCTGGCGGAGAAGGATGTGGGACCTCGAACAAAATCTTGTTCCATGGAGTAGCAACAGGACAATTCTTGATGGATACATCATCAAGAGCAATGAAGATATGCTTTAGATCCCGGGCTACAGAGTCCTGCTCGACTTAAAGAACATGAAACATCCCAAGGTCATCATTTGAGAATAGGTCTGGGAAGCCAAGAAGCTTTTCAATGGGAAGAGGAGGATAACATTTTAGAGCAAAATGTCATATGTAAAGCTTGTGAGGGTCAAAGTAGGGGTGGTTCACAATTGCTTGATTTTGCGGACTGCAATATCCAGGGTCAGAGGTGTCAGGAACAGGTTTGTAGTCAAAATATTCAAGTAAGGTGGGGTAGTGTTTAAGAAGAGAGGGAAGGCGGGACTTATGAACAACAATGAAGATGAGAGGACAAGGGACAAGGGACAAGGGCTAGAGAGAAGGTGGTGTGAGGTAAAGGTGGAGGTAGAATGATAAGAGGAATAGGTTGAGGAGAGGAGGGAATGGAGTCTGGAGAAGGTAAGGGTTCAAACCTTGACCGTTTAGAACATGGCTCAGGAGAAGAAGACCTTTTTCTCTTGAGCGAGGCTTTGAGGGCACTCATATGACTACGATATAGAGAAACAGTGGCGTAGAACTGATTGATCCAATCAATGTGTTCCCAGGTGCAGACCTCTGAGATAGGACGATTCCTTAGATAAACACGAATGAAGCATAAATAATGGGTGTATGCTGGATAGCCACCATATTGTTGAAGAGTGTCATGATTTTTAGCCATGACTCTCTGATAATCATTACGAAGATCAATTAATTTAGAACTCTAAGCTAGAGAATCCTATCCTGGTACCTAAATGTCTGGGTTTAGAGAAGTAAAGACAGAGACAAATAAATCCAATACTTGATCACCAGAGAATGGCTTCAGATGTGACTCAAAAGAGGGTTGAAACAGAGGAGGTTGGGTCTGTGGAGCCTTGGAGAGAGCTGAGATCTTGACTCTTTTTCTAAGAGCAGACCTTTTCTTAGTAGAACGCTGCTGAAGTTTGCCAATTGGAACATGATTATTTGAGTCTGGGGAACCCTTAGTTGGTATGGAAACGGGATGCACAGAAGGTGCCTCTGCATGAGGAGAGTCTGATTTGTCTGAGGGAGCATTAGACTCTTCGAGAACCAATTTTCTTATCTTCTTAACAGAGCGAGTATTCAAAGTACGAGATGGAGCATACTTTCTTTTCTTGGAGAGTGCAGAATTTTTCTTCTTTGGGAGAGCAGGAGTAGTACTTGTAGGTGGATCCAATTGAGAGGAAAAGGCAGGCAACTTACTGATCATCAAGGAGGGAGTGACCAAATCCTTCAATGAGGTGGATTGCATATTCTCAACTGCAAAAATCTTCATGACAACGATAGGGTAGGGAATCTTATTTTGCTTCTTTCCTATGGAGGAAATCAGATATGTCATGATGATATTGGGAAAGCTAACCTTCTCTTTGGTAAGCATATGGTACATGCAAAAGCGGTCAAGCTTGCTTACAATATCTTTCACACTTTTTCTAGGGCAAAAGACTTGCTTCATTACAAAGTGCAACATTTTTGCTTTCAGAAGAAAAGACCAAGAAGCGAACTTGGCTGGATGCTGAGTACCATACAACATTTCGTTGATTTCCAACGAAGACACAACATTGAACTCAAAAAGTTCATCAAACACTTCTCCTGTATTTGGACAACCAGTAACAGTAGCAATAAGGTCTGTAGAAATTTTAATAGACTTTCCTTGAAGAGTGCCAAGAACAAGAAACTTGGACTTGTCCACAGAAACCGTATTCTAGAAACTAAGAACAAGAGATAGAGAATAAGGAGTTTGGTCGAGGCAAAACTTCGTCCACCCTATGCCATTTAACTCCTCAAAAATATCACGCCCATCCTGTAATGCGCCCATCCCGAAATCAGAAATAGAGGTAAATTTTTCACAATTTAAAATAATTAAAAGTAGAAGGATTTCAATATATAAAATACTGAGTGATTACCCCGGATCATTGAATAACCGATCTCATATATGAAGATATGAGAGCGGTATCAGAGTGCACCTCGGATGACCGGACTCAAGGCCGTCACAAGGAAAAAGCGGAAGATAAAATAATTTCGAGAGTGATTAAAACATTTACCGAGAGAGAATGAAAGGTACTCCGTCGGTTTATTTTAACAACAGAATATATTTTCATAAATAATAATAATAATTTCATTAATACATTTTTAAGGTCATTAATGAAAATTAGGCGTACGCATCCGGTCTAATTTTCCTCCATGACCTCCCAAAATCATCCGTTGTAAAATTAATTTCAAAATAAGCATACAAAATGAATACATATATGCCGGCCAAGGCTCATTCACATCTCCTTTCGTATTTACCTTCTCCAATACTCGACCTCCAAAAAGAGTAGGGATTCATCGTACCTACATCAACCTTAAAAATGGCAACAGGAAGGTGAGTAACATAATCCAAATGAATTAAAGTCATACATTAAGATGAGACTTATACATGTGTGCATTACATTCAAATTTAGGATAACACCACACACATGACACATCACTCCTTCTCAGTACAATACATGTCTGAATACACATATTCAAAAGCTAATATCATATATACATATCCTTATATTTTCAATAATTATCACACATTAAATGTTAGCACCTTGGCTTACTTTCTCTCTATTCAACCATCATCCATCGCCATCTCGGCTATCAACTAGGCATATCTCGGCTATATACAAATGCTCTTAAAGCTAATGCATATGCACAACGGAATTACTTTCAAGTGTGGATCCGATTGTGGGAAAACAATAATCAATTGTGGGACAAGCATAGGTGTGCTACTATGCCCCTACTGCAGTAGTAAAATGTGTACACTTATATCCAATTGCATGCATGTTCAACATCATATTTTACTAGTACTAAACCGATCTCGCCCATCTGTAGCACTAGTCACCCCGTGACTGCGGATCATCATCGTGGCCTTACTTGCCACAAGTTCTACGAACCCCTCCCAACATACATCGAGAGAGCCGTGCCCCGTCAGACACCGAAGTAACTCGTTCACCATAGAGCCGCCCGCCCACTGGGCTCGCCACATAGGGTGCCTCGTCACCGATCTATTGACAACTTCGTGATTCCAAGAATCACTAGGGAAATACAATAATGTACGCGTGCACTGGGTCACTCTCCCACTGGGCCCACCTAGTGGAACCCCAAACATTCCACATAGACAGCAAATGATATGCCATGGATGCAAATGCCAATCAATGCATTCTCACATTGTGCATCCTAAATGCCACTCAATCAATTGTCCATTCACAACCACCACTTAGTGGATTTCAGTATTCTCAATCTTTACAAATTTTCATTGGGACTCACACACATTAGCAGTTAGTGGCAATCACAACTGTCAATTCACATATACATCATTGAGATATTTCCCATTATTGATTTTGATTCAAATATAGTATCAAGCATCATAATAAATTTCATCATCATATTCAACGTGATATCTGATCCGGCCTCTATACCGGTACTAGAGTATGGATATCACTTCATCCGTTCTGTATACAATACAGACTCAGCAAGTGAAATATTAGTTATTAAAATCGGTCTCTTCTCACTAGGATACCAGATAATCATACTGGATACGTACAGCACTAGTCTAAAACCTCAGCCATCTACTAACTCTAGTGGCTGATCCCACACAGGATCATTGACTCCGGCACAGTTCAGTGCAATAACATATTCATCATTCAAATGCATGCTACATAACATCAATCATTCTAAATGCACTTAAATCATGAAATCATTGCATCGCCCATATAGGAAATCAACAAACACAATCATATACACATACTTTCACATCAAGAATGGATGAAATCATGCATTTAGAATAGTTATCCCCTCCTACCTCAAGAGAAGTAGTAATCACTGCAGTCAGAAGGTTCCGCCATGTAGTCGGGGTTATTTCCTACATCATAATATATCACATAATCAATTTCCCATTCAATCACTTCGGCCTAACATTCATATTTATTTACTTAGTATTTTGCAGCATCTAAACTCTCAGTCCTTTTATTTCATTCGTTCAGCCACCACCACCACGGCTTAGGTGTTAGCATTTATCTTGCACATCCAATGCCGAACCCAATACCGGGTTCCTACATTAATGGTTCCCAACAACCATTAAGCCTCATTAATGGTCATTCACCATTAATAACAGCACTTCACCTCACCAAAAACAATTATTTAACCCAATAAATACTTCTCTATTTATATCTCACTTTTCCCACAAATCTTAGGGGGAAGGGTTTTTCCTTAAAACCCAACAACACCCATTAAATCACATTCCCAACATCAAAACCCAAAAACTCATGGCTTATACTCTTGAGAAATAGCAAGGACCTTACCTCAAGAGAAGAAATGAGAGAGTTTTCCGAAAGAGGGAAAACCACACGGAATGAAAAGGAGGAAAAGTGAGACTTCAAGCTCCAAACTCTTCTTTCTTGCTCTCAAGAAATGAAAATGGGAGAGGAGGAGAAAGCCACCACTTTCACTTAGGGTTTTAAAGAGAAGTAAGAGAGGAAATGAATGAGAAGAGTGTAGAAGAAGTAAAAGCAAGTTCATGAATGGGAAATCCAAAAAGGGGTTGACGGACAAGAAGGGAAAAATAGGCCATTTGGCTTTATTTTTAATTCCCCAATAAATATTCATCGTTTTATGATAAACAGGGTCATTGTTTGGGCTTAATACCATATCCAAAAATTATTCTGAATATACCATCAGATTCCCAATACTATTCTTAACAGCCCTGACCAATATTATCCTATTTGGAGATACTTGGTCCGAAACCCATATTTCAACCGGGCTCATTTTCAGCTTATCCGGTTCTAATAAATCATAGATAACTCCCAAAAATATCAATTTATTTACTCCTAATATTTTGGAATATTAAATAACCCAAATATAATTATTTAATATTTATCCCCTCAATTAATCGTTCACTTTAAAATTTAGGGTGTTACTATCCACCCCACCTAAAAAGAAATTTCGTCCCCGAAATTTAACATATCAGATTCGAACACATCGGGATACCGAGCTCTCATATCGTCCTCACGTTCCCATGTGAATGTCTCAGTATTTGTGTTTCCATGCAACTTTCACCAATGGTACCAATTTGTTCCGTAGCGTCTTAATAGAGCGTTCAACAATACGAACGGAAATAGGATGGATGGAC
The DNA here is from genome assembly GCA_037962975.1 of Clitoria ternatea. NCBI lineage: Eukaryota > Viridiplantae > Streptophyta > Magnoliopsida > Fabales > Fabaceae > Clitoria > Clitoria ternatea. The sequence goes on from CM075671.1 coordinate 58,174,841, forward strand.
AGATCGTCCCGCACATCAACATCGTCCATCGGAATTACATGTAGAGGGTCATGGATATATTTCCTCAATTGAGACACATGAAACACATTATGTAGATTAGCCAGGTGCGGAGGAAGTGCAATCTGATATGAAACATCACCAATCCGCTCTAGAACCCCGTAGGGTCCAATGAACCTCAGGCTTAACTTCTTACTCTTTAAAGCTCTTCCAATGCCCTTATCCCTTGATACTCTTAAAAATACGTGATCGCTAACTTGAAACTCAAGTGGCTTCTGCCTCCTATCATAATAACTCTTCTGCCGATCTTGGGAAATTTTCATCTTTTCTTGTATCATCTTAATCTGTTCGTTCGTCTCCGCAATCAACTCCGGTCCCAAAACCAAACTCTCTCCGGCTTCAAGCCAACACAATGGAGTTCTACATTTCCGACCGTATAACGCTTCATATGGAGCCATACCAATGGAACTGTGGTAACTATTGTTGTATGTAAATTCAATCAGTGGTATGAATCTTTCCCAACAACCACTGTGCTCCAACACACAAGCCCGTGATAAATCTTCAAGGCTTTGAATTGTCCGCTTAGATTGCCCATCCGTTTGTGGATGATAGCCGAACTGAGCTTCAACTTGGAACCCATTGCCTCGTGCAAGCTTCCCCAAAATTGGGAAGTAAATCTTAGGTCGCGATCTGACACAATACTCAATGGCACATCGTGCAACCTAACAATCTCCTTTACGTACAGCTGGGCTAATTTTTCCAATGAACTCTTCATATTCATAGGCAAGAAGTGAGCACACTTCGTCAACTGATCGACAATTACCCATATAGCATCATTTCCATTACGTGTTTTGGGTAATACAGAAACAAAGTCCATAACAATGTTGTTCAATTTCCACACCGAAATATCAAGAGGTCTCAGATAACCAGATGGTTTCTGATGTTTAACCTTCACCTTTTGACAAATAATGCAAGAGGCTACACAATTAGCCACATCCCGCTTCATACCGGGCCACCAGAAATTTTTCTTCAAATCTTGGTACATTTTTGTGGCACCAGGATGTATGCTCAACACACTCTTGTGAGCTTCTTCAAGTACCAATCTCCTCAGATCACCACCTGAAGAAACATAAATCCAGCCTTTCACACACCAAATGCCATCACGGCCTTCTATCAAAAGTGAATTCTTCCCATTAGCTTAAGCTTCCTTCATCTCAATCAAGTACTCATCCATCGGTTGTTGCAATTTCACGGTCTCAAGGAACACATTTGCTACCGTCAACATCTCAAGAGACATCTTTTTCAGAGTATATACTTCTACACCCAGTTCAAATTCCGAAATTGCTCAATGAGCTCCATCTCTTTCACCATCATAGCGGAAACATGCAACGATTTCTGACTCAAGGCATTGGCAACCACATTTGCCTTTCCGGAATGATACCTCAATTTAAACTCATAATCTTTCAAATACTCCATCCATCTCCGCTGACACATGTTAAGCTCCTTCTGATCAAATAAATATTTGAGACTTTTGTGATCACTAAAGACCACAAACTTTGAGCCATACAAAAAGTGCCACCACAACTTCAAAGCAAACACCACCGCCGCTAATTCAAGATCATGTGTAGGATAATTACCCTCATGTGGTCATAGCTGTCTCAACGCATAGGCTATCATACGCTCTTTTTGCATTAACACGCAACCAAGACCAAGCTTAGAGGCGTTACAGTAAACCATAAAGTCATCTAATAAGTCCGGCAAAGCCAACACCGGAGCAGAAGTGAGTCTAACCTTTAACTCTTGGAAACTCCTTTTGCAATCAAAACTCCACACAAATGGTTGATTCTTACGGGTTAGCTTCGTCAAAGGCAAGGCCAATCGGGAAAACCCTTCAAATCTTCGGTAGTAACCAGCAAGACCAAGAAAACTCCTTACTTCGGTCACAGACGTCAGTCTTTCCCAAGCCAGCACGGCTTCAATCTTAGACAGATCAACAACAACACCATCCTTGGAGATAACATGTCCAAGAAATTGGACCTCACATAACCAAAATTCACACTTAGAAAGCTTCGCATACAACTCCTTCTCCTGAAGGACATTCAACACAAGGCGAAGATGTTCTTCATGTTCTTCATGACTTTTGGAATAGACCAGGATGTCATCGATAAACACCACCACAAACTTATCCAGATATTTGTGAAAGATGCGATTCATGTAATCCATGAAAATTGTGGAGGCATTTGTCACTCCAAATGGCATCACTACATACTCGTAGTGCCAATATCGAGTTCGGAAAACAGTCTTTGGGATATCTCCGGCCTTCACCCGAATTTGGTGATATCCGGAACGTAAATCGATCTTTGAGAACACAACGGCGTCCCTCAATTGATCCAAAAGATCGTCAATGCGAGGTAAGGGATATCGGTTCTTGATAGTCAACTTGTTAAGTTGTCGATAATCCACACATAACCTCATACTCCTATCCTTCTTTTTCACCAATAAAATAGGCGCACCCCACGGAGACACACTTGGGCAAATAAATTCTCGTTCCAATAACTCTTCAACTTGCCTCTTCAAATCAGTTAATTCTATAGGAGACATCCAATACGGAGCTCAGGAAACAGGTTCCGCTCCCTGAATAAGATCAATAGAAAATTCCACCTCGCATGGAGGAGGTAAACCAGGTACCTCGTCAGGGAATACATCCAGAAATTCAGATACAATGGGATTTTCAAAGGATCGGGACCATTTGTCCCATCGACAAGAGGTAATAATATGCAAAGTTGAGTTATATCTTGCACATCGAGTTTCCCCACATCAGAAGAAGGGAAAATGGCAGTCTGTTGTTGACAGTCAACCAAGACTTTATTAGCGGAGAGCCAATCCATGCCAAGAATAATTTCCAAACCCTTCATAGGTAGGCAAATGAAAGAAGTAACAAACTTCCTTCCCTCTAAGAGAATAACGATGTTATCACATCGGTTAACCGTCCTTAGGCAAGTACCGGTTGGGGTAGTAACCACAAGGGCATTTTTCGCTAAGCACACCGGCAATCTCAACCTCCGTACATAGTTCTCGGATATAAAAGAATGGGTCACACCTGAATCATAAATAACATGCACAGGATTTCCAAGTATTTCACACTTACTTTTAACTAGGTTATCGGCTTGAGCTGCCTCTTCACCAGTCACAGTGAATACTCTTCCCGTAGTTGGTTGGTTAGCACCATGATTAGGACCATTCCGGCCACCATTGCCATTACCTCGGCCGTTCCCATTACCACGACCATTACCACCATTACCGTTGCCATTTCCATTTCCACGACCACAGCCTCTGAGAGCTCCATAGCCACCCCGGTTTCTATCATTACGCACCACCACATCTGTGGCATTCAAGGGACAATCGAGACGAATGTGCCCCGGTTGGATGCATCTATAACATACCATCATTTCCTCATGATTACATTTACGAGCCAAATGGTTTCCACCACATCGGAAACAACGAATACCTTGGCCACCACCTCGGCCACCATTTGTACCGTGTCTTCCACCATCACGTCCGCCTTTAAAAGAAGAGGAACCACACACAAATTGTTTATTTTTCTTGAAGTCACCCCTCTTCTTGAAGCTAGGGATTTGACCCTTCAGTCTTTGATCATGCCCAGCATGACTCTTAGGCACCACATCGTTCTCTTCAAAGATTCTACATTTGTTCACAAGAGTAGGAAAGCTCCTAATCTCTTGATGACAGATCACCTTCTCAATCTCTTGGCGTAATCCGTTCTCAAATTTAACGCATTTTAATAATTCAGTTCTGTCCTGTTGGAAAGATGGGTAAAACACACACAGCTCTTTGAATTTTGAGGCATATTCCTCCACCGACAGGCTTTCTTGTTTGAGCTCTATAAACTCAAGCTCCTTCTTGTTCTTATAGCTCTCAGGAAAGTACTTCCTAAGAAACTTCATCTTAAAATTCTCCTAATCCAAAGGGATGTGAGCCATAACCATACGCCCACAAGTAAGAATCCACCAAGATTCAACTTCGTCTCAGATCATAAACACTGCATATTCGATTTTCTGAGCTTCAGTACATTCCATACTTGCGAATATCCATTCTAAGTCACGGATCCAAACATATGCGTCTTCTGGTTTATAGCCTTCGTGAAATTCGGAAGCTTCCACTTGAGAAATCGGTCAAGACCATGATTTGGCTAAGTTGTTGTTGCTGTTCAAGGATATCGTCAAATCGATTGAAGGCTTCAGCCATAGTGGCTGCGTCTATAGTACGCCTATTCGCCATAAATCACTATACACACACAATACAAACATAATTAGGAACCTTATGTTTCTTTCCTTAATATACATCAATCATTATCAACTATCATCAATATAAATATCTTCATAATGTATTCACAATCTGAAGGTAAATATGAAAAGGAAATGCCTGGTCGGGCTTAATATCAACCACAAAATAAAACAGTGAGTAATTCAAGCTCCAATAATGTTTACTATAACCATAACATGTCAACATTAAGTGAAAATCATTCTTTAACAACGTTTAACTCATATAATCCATCAATGAGCAATCAATACTCTGATACCTAGTTGTAACACCCCGATCCTGAAATCGGAAATAGGGGTAAATTTTTCACAATTTAAAATAATTAAAAGTAGAAGGAATTCAGTATATAAAATACTGAGTGATTACCCCGGATCATTGAATAACCGATCTCATATATGAAGATATGAGAACGGTATCAGAGTGCACCTCGGACGACCGGACTCGAGGCCGTCAAAAGGAAAAAGTGAAAGATAAAATAATTTTAAGAGTGATTAAAACATTTACCGAGAGAGGATGAAAGGTACTCTGTCAGTTTATGTTAACAATAGAATATATATTCATAAATAATACTAATAATATCATTAATACATTTTCAAGGTCATTAATGAAAATTAGGTGTACACATCCGGTCTAATTTTCCTCCATTACCTCCTAAAATCATCCGTTGTTAAATTAATTTCAAAATAAGCATACAAAATGAATACATATATACCGGCCAAGGCTCATTCACATCTCCTTTCGTATTTACCTTCTCCAATACTCGACCTCCAAAAAGAGTAGGGATTCATCGCACTTACATCAACCTTAAAAATGGCAACAGGGAGGTGAGTAACATAATCCAAATAAATTAAAGTCATACATTATGATGAGACTTATGCATGTGTGCATTACATTCAAATTTAGGATAACACCACACACATGACACATCACTCCTTCTTAGTATAATACATGTCCAAATACACATATTCACAAGTTAATATCATATATACATATCCTTATATTTTCAATAATTATCAACATTAAATGTTAGCACCTCAGCTAACTTTCTCTCTATTCAACCATCATCCATCGCCATCTCGGCTATCAAATAGGCATATCTCAGCTATATGCAAATGCTCTTAAAGCTAATGCATATGCACAACGGAATTACTTTCAAGTACGGATCCGACTGTGGGAAAACAACATTCAATTATAGGACAAGCATAGGTGTGCTACTATGCCCCTACTGTAGTAGTAAAATGTGTACACTTATATCCAATTGCATGCATGTTTAACATCATATTTTACTAGTACCAAACCACTCTCGCTCATCTGTAGCACTAGTCACCCTGTGACTGTAGATCATCATCGTGGCCTTACTTGCCATAAGTTCTACGAGCCCCTCCCAACACACATCGAGAGAGCCGTGCCCCGTCAGACACCGAGGTAACTCGCTCACCATAGAGCCGCGCGCCCACTGGGCCCGCCACATAGGGTGCCTCGTCACCGATCTATGGACAACTTCGTGATTCCCAGAATCACTAGGGAAATACAATAATGTACTCGTGCACTGGGTCGCCCTCCCACTGGGCCCGCCTAGTGGAACCCCGAACATTCCACATAGACAGCGAATGATATGCCATGGATGCAAATGCCAATCAATGAATTTTCATACTATGCGTCCTAAATGCCACTCAATCAATCGTCCATTCACAACCACCACTTAGTGGATTTCAGTATTCTCAATCTTTACAAATTTTCATTGGGTCTCACACACATCGACAGTTAGTGGCAATCACAATTGTCAATTTACATATACATCATTGGGATATTTCCCATTATTGATTTTGACTCAAACATAGTATCAAGCATCATAACATATTTCATCATCATATTCAACGGGATATCTGATCCGGCCTCTATACCGGTACTAGAGTATGGATATCACTTCATCCGTTCTGTATACGATACAGACTCAGCAAGTAAAACATTAGTTATTAAAATCGGTCTCCTCTCACTGGGATATCGGATAATCATACCGGATACGTATAACACCGGTCTAAAACCTCAACCATCTACTAACTCTAGTGGCTGATCCAACACAGGATCATTGACTCTGGTTCAGTTCAGTACAATAACACATTCATCATTTAAATGCATGCTACATAACATCAATCATTCTAAATGCACTTAAATCATGAAATCATCGCATCGCCCATATAGGAAATCAACAAACACAATCATATACACATACTTTCACATCACGAATAGATGAAATCATGCATTTAGAATAGTTACCCCCTCCTACCTCAAGTGAAGTAGTAATCACTGCAGTCAGAAGGTTCCACCACGTAGCCGGGGTTATTTCCTACAACATAATATATCACATAATCAATTTCCCATTCAATCACATCGGCCTAACGTTCATATTTATTTACTTAGTATTTTCCGGCATCTAAAGTCTCAGTCCCTGTATTTCATTCGTTCAGCCACCACCACCACAGCTTAGGTGTCAGCATTTATCTTGCACATCCAATGCCGAACCCAACACCGGGTTCCCACATCCAACAACTATTAAGCCTCATTAATGGCCATTCATTGTTAATAATAGCATCTCACCTCACCAAAAATAGTTATTTAACACAGTAAATGTTTTTCTATTTACATCTCATGTTTCCCCCAAATCTTAGGGGGAAAGGTTTTTCATTAAAACCCAACAACACTCATTAAATCACATTCCCAACATCAAAACCCAAAAACTCATGGCTTATACTCTTGAGAAATAGTAAGGACCTTACCTCAAGAGAAGAAATAAAAGAGTTTTCTAAAAGAGGGAAAACCACATGGAATGAAGATGAGGAAAAGTGAGACTTCAAGCTCCAAACTCTTCTTTCTTGCTCTCAAGAAACGAAAATGGGAGAGAAGGAGAAAGCCACCACTTTCGCTTAGGGTTTTGAAGAGAAGTAAGAGAGGAAATGAAGGAGAAGAGTGTAGAAGAAGTAGAAGCAAGTACATGTATGGGAAATCCAAAAAGGGGCTGATGGGACAAGAAGGGAAAAGTAGGCCATTTGGCTTTATTTTTAATTCCCCGATAAATATTCATCATTTTATGATAAACAGGGTCATCGTTTGGGCTTAATACCATATCCAAAAATTATTCCAAATATACCATCGGATTTCCAATACTATTCTTAACAGCCCTAACCAATATCATCCCATTCGGAGATACTTAGTCTGAAACCTATATTTCAACATGGCTCATTTTCAGCTTATCCGGTTCCAATAAATCATAGACAACTCCCAAAAATCTCAATTTATTTACTCCTAATATTTTGGAATATTAAATAACCTAAATATAATTATTTAATATTTATCTCCTCAATTAATCCTTCACTTTAAAATTTAGGGTGTTACACATCCAATTTGTTGGTGTATGTACTATGAGCTATTAATGTATCATTTTCAGTTTTAAGATTGTTTTAAAACTATTTATCCTGGAATAATAGGTCATATGAGAATTATTCCTAAAATGTCCCTAATCAAGTATTTACATGGGGACATGTAAATACATAAAGATTAGTGTGAATGTACTGATGATTTGATCTCACAAATCATAAATATATATAATATCAAGTCTTTACACGGGTACACATTAAGAGTAATGTTGTATTGGATAGACCCACCATGAGAATGTTGCATGGATCTTACATGAGTGTCATAAACGATTCTCAATGTGATAATGGTATATAGTCCTTTGACCTAAAGTCACTACGATTCCTACATAAGGAGTTTGTTGTTTTAATACAATCAAACGTTATCTGTAATAAGATGACTATAAAGATTATGATTAGCCAATGGACAAATTATGCATAGGGATGTAAGTGATGTAGATGAGATTTGTCTCTCCTATGTGACAAGAGTGATATTTATGGGTCATTTGATGGAGTGAAACTAACGAAATGGATGGCCATACAAAGACGAATAAATATTAGATATTTATTCTGTAAAGTCTACTCTAGTATCAAGTAAAATGAATTGGGCCATACAAGGATGACGACGACCATGCCTTGGGCCCAATTAGATATCGTGACAAAAGGAATAAATATATAAAATAATTTTCACTTATAGGCCATGTCGATGATAAATAATATTTGGACATAATGATGCATTGTTAGATGTCGCTCTTATTTTATATTAATAATAAAATAGTTTATTATTAATATAAACAAATATTTTACCTATAGGGTCGCACACATAAAGTAAGCCCACCAGAGGATAGTTTTATTTTAGTTGGACTAAAAATAAAACTATTGGGCCTAACTCATTTAGAATGAGTCAGGGGCCCAATGTTTAACGAGAACTTAGGTTAAGACCTAAGCCTATATATAGAGCATGAGATGCTCATAGGCTGCGGCTCAGAAATTAGATTACTTTCAAATTTCCATACTAGCATTCAGAACTTTGATTTTCTGGTGGGAGTGCTCGTGTGGACTCCTAAGGGCGAAGCTACAATTGCTTCGATCGAGGAACTCACTTTGCGTCTACAAGAGGTAAACCCTGAATCAAAATTTTTTAATTTTGCATAATACCTTGAGACATTTGTTTTTTGCAATCCTTTTTGGGAATCCTTTGTGTTTTCGCTGCCAGACCCTGATGGATTCCCTAACACAATTTGTGCTGCCTGAGGTTAAAGACAGAGGACTTAACAATGTTGGATGCCTTGTATGCCATTTCTTAGGTGTTATGAGAAGAAAGAAAGTTTTCAGAAACTAAAGAAGCTTTTCAAAAGAGAAGTCGAAGAGGGAAGATAAAGATATGAGGAAAACGGTGGGAGAGAGTGAAAATGAAGAGACATTAATAAATAAAATTTTGGCCATGAATATGGAGAGAGAAAACACGTTGAGAAAGTGTTTATACTAAAATGTGATAATTGCTGCCATGTTTTAAAAAGGAAAATTTGAAAATGATTTAATAAAGTAAGTCTCTTAGAGTGCAAAGTCAAACAATGCAAGTTATAACAGACTGATACATGAAGCAGACTATTTAGGTAATAATTTTTAAATTTAAATTATGCTTAATAAAATTAAACCTGGCCTCTGGTAGAGGCTTAATGAAGATGTCTATCCATTGATGATCTGTATCCATGAATTTCAAATCCAAGGTTCCTTTTTGTACATAGTCACGAATGAAGTGATATTTTACTTCAATATGTTTGGCTTTGGAGTGCTGAATAGGATTCTTGGAGAGATTTATTGCACTAGTATTATCATAGAATACTAGGATTTCTCCTTCTTTGATTGAGTAAGCTTCAAGTTGATATTTGATCCAAAGAAGTTTAGAGCAGTAACCAACTGCATACATATATTCTGCTTCAGCAGTTGAAAGTGCAATAGAGTTTTTCTTTTTGCTGCTCCTTGAAATTAAGTTGCTCCCCAAGAAGTGACATCCACCACTAGTACTTTTTTATCAACTCTATCTCCTGCAAAGTCTGCATCACAAAATCCAGAAAGAGAGAAAGAGTCTATTTGTTTGTAGAATAGCCCAAGGTTAGTGGTTCCAACAAGATATCTGAGAATCCTCTTCACCGCAGACAAGTGTGATTCCTTGGGATTTGATTGATATCTTACACACACGTAAACACTAAACATTGTCAGGTCTGCTGGATGTAAGATACAAGAATGAACCAATCATTCCTCGATATAAGGTCTAGTCTACTGATGTACCAGACTCATCTTTATTTATGGTACAGTTAGGATGCATAGGAGTACTCATGGCCTTGGCATCAACCATTTAAAACTTTTTGAGTAGTTCCTTTGTGTACTTTTATTGATGAATAAAAATTCCATCATTAGTCTGTTGAATATGTAAGCCTAAGAAGAATTTAAGTTCACCCATCATACTTATTTCAAATTCCGCTTGCATCATTTTTGAAAAATCTTTACACAAACTATCATCAGTAGCACCAAAAACAATATCATCCATATAAATCTATACAAAATAAAGTATTTCTTAGAGCTTTTTCTAAAGAGGGTTGTGTCAACTTGGCCTCTTATAAAGCCTTTTGGAATAAGAAATGAACTGAGTCTATCGTACCAGGCTCTGGGAGCTTGTTTCAGATCATACAATGCTTTACTTAATTTAAAAGCATGATTGGGAAGAGACACATCTCATCTTCAAAACCAGAAGGCTGTTTTACATAAACCTTTTCTTCAATAAAACCATTCAGAAAAGCACTCTTTACATCCATCTAATATAATGTAATACCTTTAAAGGATGCAAATGCAAGAAGTATCTTGATAGCCTCAAGTCTGGCTACAGGAACAAAGGTTTCAGTAAAATCTATACCTTCTTATTGATTATATCCCTGAGCTACCAATCTTGCTTTGTTTTGAATTACCTTTCCATCTTCATCTAACTTGTTTCTGAATACCCACTTAGTACCAATTATACTTTTATCTTTGGGTTTGGGAACAAGTGTCCATACTTTACTTCTTTGAAATTGGTTAAGTTCTTCTTGTATGGTAAGAATCCAATCTGTATCCTTTAGTGCTTCTAGAACATTTTTGGTTCTAATTCTAAGATAAGAGCAATTGTTGATTGATTATGAAAGCTGGATCTGGTCCTTACTCCAGCAGCTTGATCTCCAATGATAAAATCTGAAAGGTGATGAACTTTGAATTTCCAATCTTTTGGCTTTTCAGGTTTAGGGAGTTGATCTTGTTCAGAATTTTCAAGATTTCTTTATTTTGATTGACCATTATCATATGGTTGTTCTGTTGATTGCTCTTCCTCTTGCTGAATCCCTGTATCATCAAAGTCTAGATCTGCCAGTCTCCTGTCAGTATTTTGAAGGTCATCAAATCTTACATGTATAGATTCTTCTATGGTTTGCATTCAAGTATTAAATACTCTATAGGATTTTGTTGTGGTAGAGTATCCCAGGAATATACCTTTGTTACACTTTGAATTAAATTTTCCAAGATAGTCCTTGGTATTCAAAATGTAACAGGTGCACCCAAAAGGATGAAAGTATGAGATGTTGGGTTATCTATCTTTCCACAATTCATGGGGAGTCTTATTTAGTATTGGTCTAATAAAAACTCTATTTTTAATATAACAAGAAGTACTCACAGTGTGAACACCTCTTTTGGTCCGGTCCAAGTGGAATGAATCTTTTTATACTGAATTCTAATTCAGAATGGTCAGATTCGAAAAGAATGGCTCCAAAATAATCAGAACCGAGCAAAATAACTCAGAATGAAGCTTTTCCAAGTGAAATACAGCCCTGTTGGAGGCAAATCTGATTGGGATGACTAAAAATGATCACATTTGAACAGGATGACTCAGGTTAAAGCATTTTCGAGTGAAATACTGCCCTGGTGGAGATAAAACCGAGTGAAAAAACTCAAAAATGGTCAAATCCGAGTCAAAATGAAGCATTTCCGAGTTGAATGACTCAAAATTGATGAAATCCGAGTGGAATCACTCAGAATGAGTCATTTCCGAGTGAAATGCTCCCCTGTTGAAGTTGAATCCGAGTGGATAGCTTCCCTGCCAAGCCAGTCCGAGTGGATTATGCCCATTTTCAAGAGAAGTCCGAATGGAATGACTCAAAAATGATGAAATCCGAGTGGAATCACTCAGAATGAGTCATTTCCGAGTGAAATGCTCCCTGTTGAAGTCAAATCCGAGTGGAATATGCTCCTGTTGGATCAAACCCGAGTGAAATCACTCAGAATGAGTTAAATCCGAGTGACATTACTCTGAATGGAGAAAATCCGAGTGAAACTACTCAGATTTGGGCATGTCCGAGTGGAATATGACCTGTTGGGTGGGAAATCTGAATAATGACTCAACAATGGACCAATCCGAGTGGAGTATGACCTGTGGAGTTTAAATCTGAGTGAAATGACTCAGATTAGATGTAAATCCGAGTGGATAATTCCCTCTCAGATGCATTCCGAGAGAAAATGCCAGTTTACAAGTCCTGATCGCAAAGAATGTCAATTTCGAGTGAAAAATGACCCTGTTAGAGGAGAATCCGAGTGGAAGATCCCCTACTGCAACCAATCCGAGTGGAAAAAGGAACTGACTGCTGATTGAAGTAAATCCGAGTGAGTATCACTCGGTTGGAAGGAAATCCGAATTAAAATAGCCAAACTTCCGATTTCTGAGTAGAAGTTAGGCAAAATCCGAGTGAAAATGCCCAAATTCCATTCGGATTAAGAGCTCACAAGGTCGGTTCCGAGTTGATCCTTCAAGCAGTGAAGTTCTATATCACTTTTGAAGAAAATCCGAGTGGATGCTTCAATCAGAAATACATCCAAGCTGAAAAGAATTCCGAGTGTTGCCCCTTCAATCAGAACCGAGAGCTGCTTCTTAGTCAGAACCGAGTGAAGCATTTCCAGTCAGCACCGAATGAGTCATTTCACTCGACTTTCGACCCATTTTCAGTCGGTTCCGTGTGATTCTTTTCTCGCCCACTCCTGAGCCAATTTCCAATCGGTTTCCGAGTGACACTTCAGTCAGTCAGCCACCTTTCCCGAGTCCTTTTGGCCAATCAATTCCGAGCCCCCATTTCCACCATACTTCAAACCTTCACCGAGCCACTTTTTACCCGTCCCGAGTCATCTTTCTCTCATCTCCGAGTCACACTTCACCTATTTTAGTCGGTTCCGAGTCATTGGTCACTCGGATTGTGGAGAGGAGTTGGAATCCGAGTCAGTTTCACTCGGTTCTGACTCAATTTCTTTAATTGCCCACTCAATCCAATTGTACAACACCAACATGATTTCTTTAGCATAAAAGGGGCCTTTTCCCAGTCGGATTTTTCCCCTTTTCCCACTCAGAATTGACTGAGAGGGTGATCCGAGTCATTTACACTCGGATTTCCAATATTTACACTCGGAATTCAACATTCTTACTCGGATTTCCAATATTTTCACTCGGATTTCCATAATTCTCACTCGGTTTTTTGCCATTCTCACTCGGATTCCCACCAGGTCCCCCTGTTAGCCCGTGCTGACTTGGATTCCACCACCCAAGTGGATCTAGGAATCCTAGGGGTGGCAGACAAGTGGCAAACAGGGTTGGAAGTGGGGGGAATTAAAAATTCCCACCCAGCCGTTGTCCCCCACTTCACTCTGAGTGAAGGCCTGAGCTGGCATTCCACTCGGAAGTGGAAGCCTGAGCTGGCCTTCCACTCAAACTAGCCTATAAATAGGCAAGGGGCTGAAGCTTTCAGCCCTTACACATACTTACACACACAGATACGCATCCAGCACCCTCACCATTCCTTTCTCCTCCTTCCTCTCTTCATCAGCCAGTCCTGTACCTCCTTCCTATCTCCCTCAGCCACACCGTCCTCTCCCCTCAACACAACACCGCCCAGCACTTCATTCCTCTCAGCCAACCGTCCTCACCAAAACCGACCTCCTCATCCCTTCACCCACACACCGTCCCAATTCCTCTTATACACCGTCCAGTACCCCCCTCAAGTACACCAAATCCAGTCTCCTCACTCCACTCAACTCCAGCACCGTCCCTCTTCTCACTGTCTCACTCGGTAAATCACTTCTCACTCGGTAAGTTACTGCTCTCACTCGGTTTCTGCTATTTCCACTCGGTTTCCTCATTTTCACTCGGTTTTTTCCTTGTCCTCACTCGGTTTTCTGCTTTCATCACTCGGTTTTACCATTTTACTCGGTTTTTCCTCTTTCTCACTCGGTTTCTGCTATTTCCACTCGTTTTTTGTAATTTTCACTCGGTTTTTGCCATTTTCACTCGGTTTTTCTCTTCTCCCACTCGGTTTTCACTCATTTTCCTCTATTTTTAGAATTTATTGTTTCCCTTTCTCTTTTGTAGCTTCTACTACCTTTTTCCTTTCGTTTCATAGTAAAATATAATAAAGGGAAATAAATGTTTCCTATATTTTCTTTCAAATCTAAATAAAAATCCAAAAAAAAGAAACAAATCATTTTTAAACAGTGTCGTACGGGAGCACTCCCGTCTACACAACCTCTTTAGGATTCGTACACGTGCGAAGAACTTCGCCTTGTACGAGTTCCCCACCTCAGTGACATCCATCATCATCTCCCAAGTCTTTTCCTAAAAGAACAACATTCAGAACTACGTAACCCTGATTTCTTGATAATTCAAGAATACGTAGGAGCAGGATCTCAATTCCTGTCGGGCCCATCTCTCTTATTCCTTTTTGCTGATTTATTTCCTTACTTTCATGTTTCTTTCATAAATGGTCTTTTTTGGTTACTTCCGTGAAAATCAATTTAGACGTGACGTCTTGTTGGTTTCTCCCTAGTTTTTTTGCTTAAGCCTCGCCATAATTCATAGGGGAGGGATACTTAGGACGAGACGTCCTGCTTATCTCTTTCCTATCCCTGTCTTTTTTATTCAAGGATGTATAATTTAGGCGTGACGCCTTATTAGCATTCTCTTCCCTTCTCTGTCTCATATCGAAGTTGAGTTTAATTCGGATGAAACGTCCCATTGACCTCGCTTCGACATTCTATGTTTGTACAGTTCTCTCACTCCACTTTGTCGTCTTTAAATAAAAAATACAACAATGAAAGGGAAGAAATAAACCATCTTTTGTAAGGCTATTTATGTTGCGCATTTTCAATCTTGGTACTGTTTTTGACAGGCGATGTAGGGTGCTAATACCTTCCCTACTCGAAACCGACTCCCGAACTTGAATCTCAATTTTTAACCAGTGCTTTACTGAACCTAGTTTTTTCCAATGTTTTTCCTATGGATAAAAATGTTGGTGGCGACTCCCTGTTTCATTCCACACATCCTCTCTCTTCTCGCCGCGCCGTCGCGATCCAGGTTGCGAAAGATGGCGACTCCACTGGGGACGCTTAAGAGAGTCAGGCCAGTTTGGTTGAAAGCGCGTTTTTTTTATATAGCCTTTGTTTAGCTTGGATTTCTTCCCCTTGTTTTTTATTTTCCGTTAATTGTTGTGAATGTTCGTTATTATTTGCATCTTGTTATTCGTTTTATTGTCCATGTTCCGTATGATTGTTGAACCCTAGGATAGAGGACCATATTACTTTCCTGTAATTATTGAACGCTAGGGTAGACGACTTTGTATATTTGTTCTGTGTTTGTTCTCTGTGTAGAATGGTGTAAGGTAAAAAGGTATTGAATGCCCTTTCACACACTACACTCACAAATTACTCGCACACACTTATGAGTGGCGCCCTATACCCGGGCCCCAAATAAAACTTAAGTTAGGAGGGGTTGGTATACGGAATCGTATAGGATGTACTTCCTATCCGGTGATCGTGAGAACCCCAACTAGAGTTCGACCTCTTGTGACATACGCACCTAGTGGTTCCCCACTGTTGCGTCCCTGTCATGGGTAGGATCTTGGCTCTGGTGACCTTCTAGAAGTCTAGTATAAGCCACCCGGTGTGAAGAGTCACTTTTAGACAAGCCCTAAGGTCCAGAGAAAACCTTCAACAAAACCTAACTTAGGCCACGAAAGGGCAAACTTTACTATACCTTATGTCATTTTCGCTTTCCTGTTATTAAAAAGGGATTATCTATCACCCAAAGATTCGCTTAGTCTTGGAAATTTTTTTGGAACACACAAGTATTCTTCGGGTGAATAGATGTTCCTCTCTTTTTTGTCATGTATCTCTGAGTCTGAAGTCATAGGTTCTCCTAATCGTCGAAGGAAAAAATCCAAAAAATTTATACCTCATTTCCCTCTGGTTGAAGTGGCAATGACGATTGGGAAAACCTACGACTTTTGAGCTCGCATAACTGATTCCATTCTTTGTCTTGATATTCGCAGGGGACGATTCCGAATTTGTCAGTATTTCTAAGACAGTATGGAAATTAACATGGGACACAGTAATTGTGATATAGGGGTGACTGAATTGAAGAAGTTATTGCACCTCAAGGCTAGAAAGGTCAATACTGACAGTTTACAAGCACTAGGGAAAAAACTGAGCTTGACACAAAAGATGACTTTCGCAAGGAAATATGGGAAGATCCTGAAACTCTTGGAGGTAGACGTCCAAACAGAAGCCATCACAGCTTTGGCACAATTCTATGACCCACCTCTCCGCTGTTTCACTTTCCAAGACTTTCAACTGGCACCCTCCATAGAAGAATTTGAACAAATATTGGGGATGCCAATGGAGGGACAGATTCCTTATCACCATTTGGACCATCACGCGTCAATCACTTCTGTCGCTTGTATTTTGAAGGTCCATCCTGAAATGTTAAAAGGAGTACAAATGAACAGAAACCAGATTCTCGGATTTACTAGGGAATTTATGGAGAAGCACATGCATGTCCTGGCAGAGAAGGAAGAATGCGAAGCTTTCATTGATACCTTGGCTCTCACTATTTACGGAGTTGTCTTATTCCCTAACTTAGACAACTACGTAGATTATGATGCTATAGGTGTTTTCACCGCTCGCAAGCACAGAATGGAAAATCCTGTCACAGCAGTGTTGGCCAATGTCTATTGCACCTTGGATTTCTGCCATACCCAAGGAGGAAAGAGGATTATTTGTTTTTTGCCTGTTCTATATGTGTGGCTCACATCCTACGCTTTTCATCAACTGTGCAAAGCCGAGTGTCCCATCTCTGATTTGAAATTGTGTCAGCTGACAACTAAGAATGGGCGTGAGTGGGCTAATCACCTTGTAGGCCTTACAGCAGAAAAGGTGAGGTGGTGTCCTCAATGGCTAGAAGTTGAGTCCATCATTTATAGCTGTGGGGGATATCCAAATGTTCCTCTAATGGGGACACAAGGCTGCATCAATTATAATCCTGTTATTGCTAAGCGGCAGTTGGCTTATCCTCTACTTGGGCCGCCGGACGAAGCACTACTTACTCCTTTCGTTCTGTACTATGCGAATGGGAATTACGCCTCCACTATTCGGGACATAGCCAATGCCTGGAAGAAGGTCCATAGGATGGGCAAAGAACTGGGAGCACGAAGCCACGCTGTGAGAGTTGAATACTTAGATTGGGTGGTGAACAGAGCCTCCATC
Source organism: Clitoria ternatea (assembly GCA_037962975.1). Lineage (NCBI taxonomy): Eukaryota > Viridiplantae > Streptophyta > Magnoliopsida > Fabales > Fabaceae > Clitoria > Clitoria ternatea. The sequence continues at coordinate 58,192,189 of CM075671.1, forward strand.
GTGAAATTGCCTTTCAAGAGCCCTTCATACCAACCGGAGGACACAGTTCCTCCACCGTGCATTGTGGAGGACAAGGTTACCGTATCGCTAAAAGCCCAAGTAGAAGAGCTAAAGTCAAGGAATCAAAAATTAGAAGAAGACCTCCTGAAGTGCCAACAAGAGTGCGCCCTCCATAGGAAAGAGAACTCCGAAGGAAGACATGCTATGGAAGAAATGCGGAAAAAGAGAAAGATTGATGAAGATTACAGAATAAAACAAGATCAGTGCCTTCGGGCGGCCAATTCACAGTTGAAGATGAAGGGTCAGCAGAGCGATGCTGTATTGGCCGAAAAACAAATTTTAAAGGACATGCTGGTACAATCCAAGGAGAAGGGAAATGAGGCTTTGATGCAAAAAGAAATGCTACAAACCCAAGTCCATAAATTGGAGCAACAGCTTGATGAAACGATGATAGCTTATGAGCAAGAAATACATGCTGAACAGAAGAAAACCCTTGACGCCGAACGCCGCTGCCAAGAAGCCACACGAGCTTTGGGGACAGAGTTAGCTCAACGGGATGAAGTCATTCATTTATGGATGGACCGTTTCGCCAAGTTGGCATACCTATCCAATGGAATCTTGGAAGATTTTCCCTGAATGTTGAAGCAGGCCGAAGGCATGGTCAATCCCCTATCCACCCCAAAGGAGATATCATCATTTTTGAACTATTGTCAAGAAAGACTTTGCAAAATAAAAGTCATGATTGCCCAAGCTAGGAATGGCTGAATATTGTAACCGTATCTTTCAAGTAACATTGTACCTTTACAGATGAATGGAATGATGAATTAATGTGCCTTCACAGTTGTCTCATGTTAATTTCCAATATACTGTTATACTAAGTACTTTTGAACACGACGTTCTGGGGAAAGGTCAAGGAATACGTGTCAAATTCGGAATTGTATCCCGCGAATGCCCATTTATTTTTTATTTTTTTTTTATCTTCTTTAACTGTTCCCTCTATTTTTCTAACCATTTATCGTGATTCTTTAGACACTACGGGTAAGCATCCCTACGCGACCAGGCTCAGAAAGAAACTGATGGCCGAAATAGAGCAAGAGAATGAAAACCTACGAGCTGAGGTTAATCAATTGAAAGAACAAATGGCTGAAATGGCCAAGATGTTTGAAAGGAGGATCGCAGAAAGGGATTCTTTAGCAGAAGTTAAAAATGCTAGGCAGCAATCTCCCATTCTCCAACACGCTCAAGGTCATGCTGGGGAACCGAGCTCAAACCCTGCAGGGCCTACTGTTACCGTTCGCCTTAGTAAACCGAACCCTGCTCACATTCAACAACACTCTTTTGTTGATAAAGAAGGGAATGTTGTACCCTTCCCACAGTATGGGTTACCCCCAGGCTATTTCCCACCACTCCAAGAGGAGCCAGATTATCAGGAAACAATCCTTCACGCGGCTCAACCAAACATCCCACCGGTCCGAAATCCTCAAACGATTCCGGTCCATACACAGGCTGAACAACCACAAGCTGCCCAAGCCACAGCTGGACACCAAGCCTCAATTCTGAATGAGAGCCCGGCACATGTTGACCGACCAGTCAAGAGTGCTAGTCACTATGTCGTCACAGGACCAAGTACTACCACTGCTGCTACCCAGGAAGGAAGATTAGAGTTCTTGGAAAGGCGATTAAGGGAAATGGATGGGAGGAATCGATTTGGATTAGGCAGTGCTGCACAACTCTGCCTAATTCCTGACGTTGTTATTCCTCCCAAATTCAAAACACCTGAATTTGATAAGTATCGGGGGCTGACATGTCCGAGAAACCATCTTACCATGTACTGCCGGAAGATGGCTTCTCATGCCTCCAACGACTCTCTGCTCATCCACTATTTCCAAGATAGTTTGGCTGGAGCGCCTCTAACCTGGTATAACCATCTTGAACGTTCTCGTATACGCTGTTGGGAGGATCTAGCAGATGCTTTCATGCAGCAGTATAAGTACAATTTGGACATGGTGCCGGATAGAGTACAATTGCAGAACATGTCCAAGAAAGACAACGAGACATTCAAAGAATACGCCCAACGGTGGCGTGAAGTAGCAGCGCAAGTTGACCCACCTTTGTCTGAGAAAGAGGTGATCTCGACATTTATTGACACACTCCAATCGCCATTCTATGACAAGATGATCGGAAGTATTTCATCCCACTTCTCCGATATCGTCACTATCGGAGAAAGAATAGAAAATGGCCTCCGGACAGGGAAGATCGCCCGAGGTCCAGCTGGGGTTAATGCAGCAAGAAGACCCTTCCATGTGGAAGGAAAGAGAAGAGAGGGAGAGACTAATATGATCTCCCATAATCAAGGAAGAAACCAGCCAAGGCCACCCACCCCGGTCGCCTTTCCATCAACCTATCATAATACACCACATCCATATGTGGCCGCCGTTCAAACACCACATCCACCACATTTCCGCCCACCTATCATGCGACCGCCTGCACCACTACAGGCACCATATCAACCACCACAAGCTCCGTACCAGCAGCCACAAATGAACCCGCCGAATCCAAATCAGAGAAGGCAAAACAACGACCGTGCCCCACCGCAATTTGATCCAATTCCCATCACTTACACAGAGCTTCTCCCTTACCTCATCGAAAACACGATGGTAGTACCCTACCCTTTAAAGCCACTTCAGCCGCCGTATCCTAGAGGGTATGACCCGAACGCACGGTGTGATTACCACGCCGGTGCACCGGGACATTCTACTGAGAACTGCTTGGCACTGAAGTTTAAGGTAAGGGACCTCATTCGGGCCGACTGGATAAGCTTCAAAGAAGGGAGCCCAAGCGTGACAACTAATCCCCTTCCAAACCATAAAGGATCGGATGTCAACGCTATAGAAGGGGATGAAGATTGCATTTCCAAAGTAGAAGACATCCAGATGCCTTTGGAAACAATACACTCCCATATGCTGAAGATGGGATTAATAGAGGGGTCGTGGAGTGAAGAGCATAATGACCTCCAATCTGCAAAACGAAGGGACTTCCAGGAAACCCTTCAAAGACTCATGAATGCTCGAGTCATAGAGGTCTGTAGGCACCGTGAAGGACAAATAAATGTGGTACAGGAACAGGGTAAGGCACGAGTTCCGAAACCCCTGGTCGTATACTATAACAAGGATACGCCAGCGGCTTCGGCTCCTGCCAAGACTGTCTTCACGGTAAGGGCACCAACCCCTTTCCCCTTCCAAAGTTCCCACGCTGTGCCATGGAGGTATGATACAGATGTGGTCGTCACCAATCCAGAGGCGGTCAACTCCATACCATCCTCCTCTATTACAAATATAACCAGAGTGGGAAAAATGACACGGAGTGGAAGGATATATACACCACCTGAGCCCAAACAAGGCAAGACTACCGGAGAAGGAAAAACTGGAAAAGAAGTAGCCTCTGGCGAAACAAAGGGGGCTGTGACTGAAGAGGAAGCCCAGGAATTCCTGAAGTTTATTCGCCATAGTGACTACCAGGTGTTGGACCAATTGAACCACACCCCTACGAAAATTTCCCTGTTGTCTTTGCTAATGAGTTCTGAACCACATCGAAACACGTTGATGAAGGTGTTGAGCAAGGCGCACGTGAAGCATGATTTACCCGTCGAACAATTTGAGGGCATAGTGGGGCATATCGTTGCCAATAATTACTTGACCTTCACAGATGAGGAAGTACCTATTGAAGGAAGGGGGCACAACAAAGCCCTCCATATTTCTATGAAATGTCAGGATTATATCCTGGCAAAAGTACTTGTGGATAATGGATCTTCTCTGAACGTCATGCCGAAGTCCACATTGGCAAAACTGCCTTTCGACGGAACATACATGAGGCCTAGCTCTATGGTTGTGCGGGCTTTTGATGGGACACGTAGGGAAGTCGTTGGAGAAATTGAATTGCCTATACAAGTCGGGCCCTGTACTTTCCAGGTACTCTTCCAAGTAATGGATATTGCGCCCGCCTACAGCTGTTTATTAGGGCGACCGTGGATCCATTCGGCAGGGGTGGTCCCCTCCACGCTGCACCAAAGACTAAAATTCATCATCGACAACAAGTTGGTGACTGTTTCTGGGGAGGAGGACCTTTTGGTCAGCAAACCCATATCCACTCCGTACATCGAGGTCGCCGAGGAAGCCCTTGAAACATCCTTCCAAGCCTTGGAGATTGCTAATACAACAAGCATTGTAAAGATGTCTTTCCCTAACGTACCTCTAATGGTGACGCTGAACATGTTGCGGAAAGGGTACCAACCCGGAAAAGGATTGGGGCGGGATTTAGAAGGCATAACCCAACCGGTGAGTCTCCCGAAAAATAAAAACAGATACGGTTTGGGATATGAGCCCACTGTGACGGATAAGAAAAGGGTTGAAGAGGAAAAGAAGGGGAGGAGAGTTGCTCGCCTTACTGGTCAAGAGATCAACACTGCAAGAATCCCTATCTGCGATCTCTATCAAATCTTTAAGAGCGCCAGAGTGATATATCCGGATCAAGTTTCCATGGTGGAGAATGAGCCTGACCTCAATGTGGAGCTGGTTCATGCTTGCCATCCAGATCAAGAGCTGAGCAATTGGGAAATCATGGAGTTCCCTACAACCATTAACGTTCTATCAGAGTAATCACTGTATTTCATAATTTGGTGGTCCCCTTGCTATGCCCAAGGCTCCGGGACCCATTTTGTAATAAGGGCAAAACTTGTTTACTTTGTTTTTGAAAATCAATGAACACATTTTTATTCCCCATCACCTCATCTTTGTGCATTCTCTGTTTCTTAAACCTTTCACTTGTTTGCTTCTCTTTTCACTTTATAATATAACCCGAATGCAGATCCAAAAATGATTTCCCTGAGAACGATGAAAACCTGGATTTATTTCATGACCCTGTTTATCCAAATGATTGTGTCTACGAGGAAAGTGAGGAAGACTTTGGACCCTCATCTGAATTGACGAGATTATTGGAACAAGAGGATAAGGAGATCCGCCCACATCGGGAGGAAATTAAAATCATCAACCTTGGAGGTGAAGGAGAAGATAAAATGATCAAGATAGGCACCTGCCTGAGTAAAAACCAGCAAGATGAATTGATTGAACTGCTCCGGGAATTTCGGGATGTGTTTGCTTGGTCATATCAAGATATGCCAGGGTTGGATAACAGCATAGTGGAACATAGATTGCCTCTGAAACCAGAGTGTCCACCAATTAAGCAAAAGCTGCGAAGAATGAAACCGGAAATGCTTCTCAAGATCAAGGAAGAGGTCAAAAAACAATTCGAAGCCGGTTTCTTGGCCGTAGCCAAATATCCACAATGGGTAGCCAACATAGTCCCGGTCCCGAAGAAGGATGGAAAAGTGCGGATGTGTGTGGACTATCGAGATCTAAACAGGGCCAGCCCTAAAGACGATTTTCCTCTTCCACATATCGACATGTTGGTCGATAACACAGCCCAGCACTCCATTTTCTCTTTCATGGATGGTTTCTCCGGGTACAATCAGATTAAAATGGCGCCCGAAGACATGGAAAAGACCACGTTCGTTACTTTGTGGGGTACTTTCTGTTACAAAGTAATGTCCTTTGGTTTGAAGAACGCAGGGCAACTTATCAGAGAACAATGGTCACTTTATTCCACGATATGATGCACAAGGAAATAGAGGTCTATGTGGATGACATCATTGCAAAATCCAGAACTGAGGAAGATCATGTCCGCGACTTAAGGAAATTGTTTGAACGGTTGAGAAGGTTTAAGCTTAGATTGAATCCTGCCAAGTGCACGTTTGGCGCAAGGTCAGGCAAATTGTTGGGTTTCATTGTAAGCAAGAAAGGAATTGAAGTGGATCCCGACAAGGTCAGGGCAATCCTAGAAATGCCACCTCCTTGCACAGAAAAAGAAGTCAGGGGGTTCTTGGGAAGATTAAACTACATCGCTCGATTTATCTCACAATTGACATCGACCTACGAGCCGATCTTCAAGCTACTCCGCAAGAACCAACCGGGGCAATGGAATGAGGACTGCCAAACAGCTTTTGAGAAGATTAAGCAGTACTTGAAAGAACCACCAATATTGGTGCCACCAACCCCTGGGAGACCACTGATTTTATACATGACGGTACTGGACGAGTCCATGGGCTGCGTATTGGGTCAGCACGATGAAACGGGAAAGAAAGAACATGCCATATATTACCTAAGCAAAAAGTTCACTGATTACAAAATACGATACTCTGCATTAGAACGAACTTGTTGCGCGTTAGCATGGGCTGCGAAGCGTTTAAGGCAATACATGTTGAGTCACACTACCTGGCTAGTCTCTAAGATGGATCCTATCAAGTACATCTTTGAGAAGCCAGCCTTGACCGGAAGGATTGCTCGATGGCAAGTGCTGCTAACTGAGTATGACATAACATATGTCACTCAGAAAGCCATAAAAGGGAGCGCTTTGGCTGACTACCTAGCCCATCAACCCATAAGTGATTACCAACCAATACCGTTCGACTTCCCAGACGAGGATATTTTGGCATTGTCCGACGAAGAAGAAGGCGGTAACAAGGACAAATGGATTTTAAGATTCGATGGAGCTTCTAATGCTTTGGGACATGGAATCGGAGCTATTTTGATTTCACCAAAGAAAGAGTTCATCCCTGTCTGCGCCAGGCTATGTTTCGATTGTACCAACAATGTCGCTGAATATGAGGCATGCTCCTTAGGGATCCAAGTGGCATTGGATATGAAAGTAAGAACACTGGAAGTCTACGGAGACTCTGCTTTAGTCGTCCACCAGTTGAAAGGTGAGTGGGAAACCAGAGATAGCAAGCTTCTCCCCTATCACGCCCACATTATGGAAATGATCAGAGATTTCGAAGAGATTTCTTTTCATCATGTTCCTCGGGAAAATAATCAAATGGCTGATGCTTTGGCCACTCTTGCTTCAATGTTCAAAGTAAACAATGACTATGACGTGCCCCTCATCGAGGTAGAAAGGCGTCATGAGCCCGCATACTGCCAAGTAGTCGAAGAACAGTCGGATGGAAAACCTTGGTATCACGATATCAAGAGGTATATCCAGTGGCAAGAATACCCTGACAATGCCACAGAAAATGGCAAAAGAACCCTGCGACGGCTCGCCATGGGGTTTTTCTTAAATGGAGACGTGCTTTACAAAAGAAACTATGATTCTATCCTTCTTTGCTGTGTTGATACCGCTGAAGCAAATAGAATCATGAGGGATATCCACGAGGGATCTTTCGAAACCCACATCAATGCGCACGCCATGTCAAGGAAAATCTTAAGGGCTGGTTATTTTTGGATGACCATGGAAGCAGACTGCTTCGCCTATGCTCGGAGATGTCATAAGTTCCAAATATATGCTGATCATATTCACGCACCCCCGTTATCTCTAAATGTTTTGTCAGCACCATGGCCTTTTTCGATGTGGGGCATGGATGTCATTGGTCCCATTGAACCAAAGGCTTCAAACGACCATCGTTTTATTTTGGTAGCCATTGATTACTTCACAAAATGGGTTGAAGCAGCTTCATATGCTAATGTAACCAAAGGTGTTGTTGTTAAATTCGTCAAGCGTGAGTTGATATGTCGGTACGGCCTACCGAGTCAAATCATCACAGACAATGGTACAAACCTGAACAACAAAATGATGAAGGAGCTTTGTGAGAGCTTTAAGATCTCCCACCATAATTCCTCTCCATACCGCCCAAAAATGAATGGGGCAGTCGAGGCAGCGAACAAGAATATTAAGAAGATAATACAGAAAATGGTGGTAACCTATAAAGACTGGAACGAAATGCTTCCTTTTGCTCTGCACGGTTATCGTACCTCAGTCCGGACCTCGACTGGGGTAACTCCATTCTCTTTAGTTTATGGCATGGAAGCAGTCCTGCCTTTTGAAGTGGAGATTCCTTCCCTCCGAGTAATCATGGAAGCCGAATTGGTTGAGGCTGAATGGATCCAGACTCGACATGACTAATTAAATCTGATTGATAGTAAAAGATTGACTGCCCTCTGCCATGGTCAGTTATATCAAAGGCGTATGAATCGAGCATTTGAAAAGAAAGTACGACCCCGACAGTTCCAAGAGGGAGACTTGGTGCTCAAGAAGGTTTTGTCAATGCATAAAGATCACCGAGGCAAATGGACTCCTAACTACGAAGGGACGTATGTCGTGAAGAAAGCTTTTTTCGGAGGTGCTCTCATACTCACCAACATGGATGGGGAAGATCTACCGATGCCTATAAACGCGGATGCAGTGAGAAGATACTATGCGTAAAAATAAAAAAAAAAGAGGCTCGCTAGGTTGAAAACCTGAAAAGGCGACCTAGGCAAAGGTTAGAGCAATTGGTGGGGTCGAAAATCCTAAGAAAGCGGCCCAAACAAATTCACACCCTATAGATTCAACACTGCAATGCCAATTTTCCAAGTCACGGATAAGGGGATGGGTCTAGAACATCAAAGCCATTGTCAAGTCACGCCCTCGAAAGCAAAATCAGAAGATAAACAGGAAATCATGGAAAAGACCAGGAATCTTGTCGCTCTCAGGAAATCGATAGAGGATCTAAAAGGCCTTCCCTTCCATCCTTACCATCAATTCCTCACACCTTGTCATATTTTTGCATTGTCACCTGTACATATCTGTTGTTCATAAATAAAAAGTTTCCTTTCTTCTCACATGTGTTCATGACTAGAATGAATAAACAAGTTTTACCTAAAAAAAAATTTTAAAAAAAATAAAAAATAAAAAAAATGAGTTTTGAGAAGAACGAAAACACAAAGTTATGGGGAACGAAGTGGACACCGTTGCCAGATCTTACCTCAAGCAAGCTCAACCAGCTCTGCGAAACAACCTCAATGAAGTCAGAAGTAATAATTATTTTGGCCATGAGTTACTCCAACGCCTGTCGCCAAGGGAATCCGCTTGTAAGTTTTTAATTAGTTTTGTGTTTCTCTGTTAAAGGATGGCCGGGAACCATGATCCCCGAGATGTGTAGTTGCCCAACTCTATCCTTAGCAGACCTTCGGCATGTCCGCAGTAAACCCCAAGTCCATTCTCTTTCACCAAAAGGGGCATTACCCTGAATCACCAAATTTTCTCCCCCAGTGGAACCATAATCGCCAAAAACTACACTTCCCAAATCATTCCCCAGTGGGACTACACTTCCTAGTCAACCCAAGACTGGGGCATCTCCCCAGATTCTTCTTTCATTCAAGGGGCAGTTCCCCAAGATTTCGTCCAATCATGTCAAACTGGGGCATCCCCCTGGGTTTATTCTTTCATTCAAGGGGCAGTTCCCCAAGATTTCATCCAATCATGTCAAACTGGGGCATCCCCCTGGGTTTATTCTTTCATTCAAGGGGCAGTTCCCCAAGAACCCGCAGTCATGGCAACCGAGGGTCAACCTCAACCTTTACATTTCCTGCCAACATTGAGTTAATTCGGACAAGACGTCCTGTTAGCTCCCCCAACCTTTACATTTCCTGCCAACAGTGAGCTAATTCGGACGAGACGTCCTGTTAGTTCTCCCAATCTTTATCTTCCTGTCGCCGATCAAATGGCACCTTTACTTTCCTGTCGCCGATCAAATGGCACCCCCTTTACTTTCCTGTCTCCGATCAAATGGCACCTTTACTTTCCTGTCGCTGATCAAATGGCACCTTTACTTTCCTGTCGCCGATCAAATGGCACCTTTACTTTCCTGTCGCCGATCAAATGGCACCTTTACTTTCCTGCCGCCGATCAAATCGCACCTTTACTTTCCTGTCGCCGATCAAATGGCACCTTTACTTTCCTGTCGCCGATCAAATGGCACCCCTTTACTTTCCTGTCGCCGATCAAATGGCACCCCTTTACTTTCTTGTCGCTGATCAAATGGCACCTTTATTTTCTTGTCGTCGAACAAATGGCATCCTTTTACCTTTCAGTCACCAAAGAAGGCATCCTTTTTCTCCCGGTCGCTGAATGAGGCACCCTTCTACTTCATGTCATTGGATAATTCCCAGTTAACCGCTTCTTGCTAAAAATTAGAGCACTGCTTCACTTCTTTTTTCCAAATTTAAAAAAAAAAAGAAGAAAGAGAGAAAAGTGAAACGGAAGAGGAAAATGCTCGTCTTTAAAGAAGAAAGGTCACACTGACTCGTGATTGCCCACACCATCAGTCGCTATACCGATCAAGAGGTCCCACTTGGCCCCCTACATCGGTGTTCATATCTTTACTTCCTTTCCACTTCAAAAACACAGAAGCTTCGTGTTTCTTTTGTGAAAAAGAAGTAAAGAGGGGCATCTGTGAACACCTCTTTTGGTCCGGTCCAAGTGGAATGAATCTTTTTATACTGAATTCTAATTCAGAATGGTCAGATTCAAAAAGAATGGCTCCAAAATAATCAGAACCGAGCAAAATAACTCAGAATGAAGCTTTTCCAAGTGAAATACAGCCCTGTTGTAGGCAAATCTGATTGGGATGACTAAAAATGATCACATCTGAACAGGATGACTCAGGTTAAAGCATTTCCGAGTGAAATACTGCCCTGGTGGAGATAAATCCGAGTGAAAAAACTCAAAAATGGTCAAATCTGAGTCAAAATGAAGCATTTCCGAGTTGAATGACTCAAAATTGATGAAATCCGAGTGGAATCACTCAGAATGAGTCATTTCCGAGTGAAATGCTCCCCTGTTGAAGTTGAATCCGAGTGGATAGCTTCCCTGCCAAGCCAGTCCGAGTGGATTATACCCATTTTCAAGAGAAGTCCGAATGGAATGACTCAAAAATGATGAAATCCGAGTGGAATCACTCAGAATGAGTCATTTCCGAGTGAAATGCTCCCTGTTGAAGTCAAATCCGAGTGGAATATGCTCCTGTTGGATCAAACCCGAGTGAAATCACTCAGAATGAGTTAAATCCGAGTGACATTACTCTGAATGGAGAAAATCCGAGTGAAACTACTCAAATTTGGGCATGTTCGAGTGGAATATGACCTGTTGGGTGGGAAATCCGAATAATGACTCAACAATGGACCAATCCGAGTGGAGTATGACCTGTGGAGTTTAAATCTGAGTGAAATGACTCAGATTAGATGTAAATCCGAGTGGATAATTCCCTCTCAGATGCATTCCGAGAGAAAATGCCAGTTTACAAGTCCTGATCGCAAAGAATGTCAATTCCGAGTGAAAAATGACCCTGTTAGAGGAGAATTCGAGTGGAAGATCCCCTACTGCAACCAATCCGAGTGGAAAAAGGAACTGACTGCTGATTGAAGTAAATCCGAGTGAGTATCACTCGGTTGGAAGGAAATCCGAATTAAAATAGCCAAACTTTCGATTTCTGAGTAGAAGTTAGGCAAAATCCGAGTGAAAATGCCCAAATTCCATTCAGATTAAGAGCTCACAAGGTCGGTTCCGAGTTGATCCTTCAAGCAGTGAAGTTCTATATCACTTTTGAAGAAAATCTGAGTGGATGCTTCAATCAGAAATACATCCAAGCTGAAAAGAATTCCAAGTGTTGCCCCTTCAATCAGAACCGAGAGCTGCTTCTTAGTCAGAACCGAGTGAAGCATTTCCAGTCAGCACCGAATGAGTCATTTCACTCGACTTTCGACCCATTTTCAGTTGGTTCCGTGTGATTCTTTTCTCGCCCACTCCTAAGCCAATTTCCAATCGGTTTCCGAGTGACACTTCAGTCAGTCAGCCACCTTTCCCGAGTCCTTTTGGCCAATCAATTCCGAGCCCCCATTTCCACCATACTTCAAACCTTCACCGAGCCACTTTTTATCCGTCCCGAGTCATCTTTCTCTCATCTCCGAGTCACACTTCACCTATTTCAGTCGGTTCTGAGTCATTGGTCACTCGGATTGTGGAGAGGAGTTGGAATCCGAGTCAGTTTTCACTCGGTTCTGACTCAATTTCTTTAATTGCCCACTCAATCCAATTGCACAACACCAACATGATTTCTTTAGCATAAAAGGGGCCTTTTCCCAGTCGGATTTTTCCCCTTTTCCCACTCAGAATTGACTGAGAGGGTGATCCGAGTCATTTACACTCGGATTTCCAACATTTACACTCGGAATTCAACATTCTTACTCAGATTTCCAATATTTTCACTCGGATTTCCATAATTCTCACTCGGTTTTCTGCCATTCTCACTCGGATTCCCACCAGGTCCCCCTGTTAGCCCGTGCTGACTTGGATTCCACCACCCAAGTGGATCCAGGAATCCTGGGGGTGGCAGACAAGTGGCAAACAGGGTTGGAAGTGGGGGGAATTAAAAATTCCCACCCAGCCGTTGTCCCCAACTTCACTCTGAGTGGAGGCCTGAGCTGGCATTCCACTCGGAAGTGGAAGTCTGAGCTGGCCTTCCACTCAAACTAGCCTATAAATAGGCAAGGGGCTGAAGCTTTCAGCCCTTACACATACTTACACACACAGATACACATCCAGCACCCTCACCATTCCTTTCTCCTCCTTCCTCTCTTCATCAGCCAGTCCTGTACCTCCTTCCTATCTCCCTCAGCCACACCGTCCTCTCCCCTTAACACAACACCGCCCAGCACTTTATTCCTCTCATCCAATACCGCCCAGCCAACCGTCCTCACCAAAACCGACCTCCTCATCCCTTCACCCACACACCGTCCCAATTCCTCTTATACACCGTCCAGTACCCCCCTCAAGTACACCAAATCCAGTCTCCTCACTCCACTCAACTCCAGCACCGTCCCTCTTCTCACTGTCTCACTCGGTAAATCACTTCTCACTCGGTAAGTTACTGCTCTCACTCGGTTTCTGCTATTTCCACTCGGTTTCCTCATTTTCACTCGGTTTTTTCCTTGTCCTCACTCGGTTTTCTGCTTTCATCACTTGGTTTTACCATTTTACTCGGTTTTTCCTCTTTCTCACTCGGTTTCTGCTATTTCCACTTGTTTTTTGTAATTTTCACTCGGTTTTTGCCATTTTCACTCGGTTTTTCTCTTCTCCCACTCGGTTTTCACTCATTTTTCCTCTATTTTCAGAATTTATTGTTTCCCTTTCTCTTTTGTAGCTTCTACTACCTTTTTCCTTTCGTTTCATAGTAAAATATAATAAAGGGAAATAAATGTTTCCTATATTTTCTTTCAAATCTAAATAAAAATCCAAAAAAAAGAAACAAATCATTTTTAAACAGTGTCGTACGGGAGCACTCCCGTCTACACAACCTCTTTAGGATTCGTACACGTGCGAAGAACTTCGCCTTGTATGAGTTCCCCACCTCAGTGACATCCATCATCATCTCCCAAGTCTTTTCCTAAAAGAACAATATTCAGAAGTACGTAACCCTGATTTCTTAATAATTCAAGAATACGTAGGAGCAGGATCTCAATTCCTGTCGGGCCCATCTCTCTTATTCCTTTTTGCTGATTTATTTCCTTACTTTCATGTTTCTTTCATAAATGGTCTTTTTTGGTTACTTCCGTGAAAATCAATTTAGACGTGACGTCTTGTTGGTTTCTCCCTAGTTTTTTTGCTTAAGCCTCACCATAATTCATAGGGGAGCGATACTTAGGACGAGACGTCCTGCTTATCTCTTTCCTATCCCTGTCTTTTTTATTCAAGGATGTATAATTTAGGCGTGACGCCTTATTAGCATTCTCTTCCCTTCTCTGTCTCATATCGAAGTTGAGTTTAATTCGGATGAAACGTCCCATTGACCTCGCTTCGACATTCTATGTTTGTACAGTTCTCTCACTCCACTTTGTCGTCTTTAAATAAAAAATACAACAATGAAAGGGAAGAAATAAACCATCTTTTGTAAGGCTATTTATGTTGCGCATTTTCAATCTTGGTACTGTTTTTGACAGGCGATGTAGGGTGCTAATACCTTCCCTACTCGAAACCGACTCCCGAACTTGAATCTCAATTTTTAACCAGTGCTTTACTGAACCTAGTTTTTTCCAATGTTTTTCCTATGGATAAAAATTTTGGTGGCGACTCCCTGTTTTATTCTACACATCCTCTCTTTTCTCGCCGCGCCGTCGCGATCCAGGTTGCGACACACAGCTTCCACCCATAAATATTTTGGAAGATTATTTTCGTAAAGCATGGTTCTGGCCATTTCCTGTAGAGATCTATTTTTTCTTTCCACAACTCTATTTTGCTACGGAGTTCTTGGTGAGGAAAAATCGAGTTATTCCAGACTCATTGCAGAATTTTTCAAAGATTTCATTTTTAAATTCTGTACCATGATCACTTCTTATTGTACCAATACAGTATCCTTTCTCATTTTGAATTTTCTTGCAAAAGATTTTAAATACTTTTATAGACTCATCCTTGTGTGCTAGGAAATATACCCATGTTAATCTGGTGTAGTCGTCAATAATGACAAATCCATATTTCTTTCCTGCCAAACTTGGTACTTAAGAGGGACCAAATAGATTTAAATGTAACAATTCTAAAGGTCTCGATGTAGAAACAACATCTTTGTCTTTAAAAGAGGTTTTGTGTTGTTTTCCACTTTGGCATGCTTCACATAGTAGGGAACTGTTAAAGGAAATTTTTGGTAATCCTTTGACTAGATCCTTTCTATGAAGTTTTGAAATAAGTTTGAGACTTACGTGTCTAAGTTTTTTGTGCCAGATCCATCTTTCTTCAGAATTTGAAAATAGACATTTTACATTTTGATCATTTAGTCCATTCAAGTCTACCTTATAGATGTTATTGTGTCTGTTTGCATTAAAGAGTATGGTTCCATCATGATTGATGATCGTACACTTATTCTTGTCAACTAAAACTTGGTACCCACTGTCACAAAATTGACAGTGGGTTAGGTTGTAGGCCTTCAACAAGAAATACATTTTCAATGATAGGTGAGGGAAATTTACCCACTTTACCAGACCCAATGATTCTTCCAATCTGGTTCCCTCCAAATGTGACATATCCTCCTTTAAATTTCTCCAGGTCTAGGAGCATAGACCTTTTTCCTGTCATGTGATGCAAGCATCGACTGTCCAGATATCATTGCAGAGTTTTTGTTCTTGATTTCAAACATATCTACAAAAGGAATGATTAATCATCTTGGTACCCATATTCTTTTGGGTCCTAGATTATTAGTGAATTTTTCATTCCTTCATTTTCTTTTCCTGTATTCATTTATAGAGTGACCATGATTTTTACAATAATTACATTTAATAATACTTTGTTTTTCTGGAACAAAAGTAGGAGCTGAAAGATAATTAGAAGTTTTTGATTTTGAAACATTTTTATTTTTCATATATCCTAGACCAAGACCTATTTGATTTCCTTTGGATGTTCCTAATAAAACATTTAAGTTTTTAGTGCTAGTAACAAATTTTCCTAGATCTGAGGTAAGAGAGTTCATAAGATTTTTTAGTCTAACAATTTCTTTATCTTGAGAGTTACAGTAACTCTAAGATTTTTCAAAATTTATTTTCAAAGAGAGATGTTTTCTTTTCTAATTTTACTTAACTCTTCAAGATTCATTTATATTGTGCTTTTCTTATTTTAACAACAAAATTTGATTTTCAAAATCAGTGATCATGTCAACATGCTTTAGTTTCAGTTTCTTGAAACTTTTTAATAGTTTAGAAAAATCATTAAATAACATATCATAATTTTGTTTAAGTTTTGAGTAACTTACTTTTTCAGAGTCTGAGTCGCTGGGGCTAGCATCTGAGTCTGTTTTCTTGCTTGCCATGAGACAAATTTGGGCTGACTCACTTTCTTCATCAGATTCTTCTAAGCTGGATGATCATTCATCATCCCAAGTGATCAGACCTTTTTGTTTCTTCAAAAACTTCATTCTTTCCCTTCTGTCTTTTTTATCTTTGTTTAGAAGAGAACATTCTGCTTTTATGTGTCCTGGCTTTCTGCAATTAAAACATTCTAAAATAGATTTGTCAGTTTTAAACTTAAAATTGACTTTTACCTTTGTAGTCTTTCTTTTGGAACATTTCTGGTCTGAACTTCTTCTTTCTTAGTAACTTATGAAATCTTTTAGTTACAAGAGCCAATTCTTCATCAGTGTTATCATCTGATTCATCAGAGTCTGGTTCAGAATTAGATGATTCTTCTGCTTTCAGACCCTTGCCTTTTCTAATTTTATCAGAGTTCAAGGCAATGCTCTTGGTGGAAGCAGATTTATTGGTTTCTTTCTGCTTCAGCTTTAGCTCATGAACCCTGAGAACTCCAAGCAACTCATCTAGAGAGAAGGTACTCAGATCCTTAGTTTCTTCCAGAGTAGAGTATTTTACGTCGAATCTTTCAGGCAAGCATCCAAGAAGCTTGATATTTATGTCTACTATAGAGGGAGTAGTTCTAAGATTTTTTAAGCCATTCAATAGGGTTTGGAATCTTCCAAACATTTGATCTACTGACTCATGTTCCTCCATTTTGAAGTTGTCATATTGTTTAGTTAACAATATCTTCTTGGATCTCTTGACATTCCACGTTTCTTCATAGTTATGTTGAAGAGCATCCTAGACTTCTTTAGCTATTTTATAGCTGAGTACTTTATTGTATTCAGACTTACTAAGAGTGCATGTGAGAAGAAATCTAACTTTAGCATTGATCTCCATCTTTTTGATTTCATCAAAACTCTATTCACTTTCTGCTTTAGGTTGTCCTTCACCATTTACATGAGAGTTATAATCACCAAGTAAGTGGATTTTATGAACATTTCCATCCTGTCCTTCCAGTATGAATAATCTTCCCCAAAGAAAGCTGGGGGTCTATTGATAGAGGATCCTTCTGTGATCAATTGATTACTTTGAGAAGCTGCCATAGATCTTGATCCTTTTCACTCGAGGGAGTGATCAACCCAAAGGACAAGCTCTAATACCAATTGATGGTTCAGAGTCAGACTTAGAGAGGGGGTTGAATAAGTCTTAGACTTTTTCACAAAAACTTTGAATCAAATAAAATTTACAACTAATTAATCGATGGTGAATGAGAAAGAATAAACACACAAAGTTTATACTAGTTCACTTCCAACACAGAAGTTACGTCCAGTTCCTTCAAACTTAAAAGATTTCCACTATTGTAAAAAAATCTCCTTTACAATATCAGCACCAGACCCGTGCTACAAGTATTCTTGACACTAGCCACTTCTGGCTTATCCTAAGTATTCTTTCAACAAGCCACTATTGGCTTACCCAAGTATTCTTTTGAAAGCCTCTTCAGGCCAAAGTGTTTCCCAACACACAAACTTGTTCTGCTAACCTACCAGACTTACATGAATAGCAAGAATAAAAAAATGTTTTCAAAACTTAATGTACAAATAATAGACAATTTGAGATCGAACACTAAGTATTTTTGACACAAGACTCGAGTCTGCTAGAAGCAGAGCTAGAAAGTAATGAAGGTCTTTGTGTTTTACAAGAAAATTAACTAAAATGAGATTGAATGATAACTTGAAGAGCTTTCTTCTAAGATTTTTCTTGTTCACTTGATGTTCAAACTTCCTTGATATTTATAGTGACTTGAAAGATATATCCGTTATTTCTTCTTGAAAGTAGATATAGACGTTGGAAATCATTTGAAGGTATTTTTGCCTTAAGCTTCTTGAGATCAGACCTTGAAGTTGAACTTAAGCTTAAGAGAGGTCTGAATGATGTTTTAGTATTTTCACGAGAATGGTTTCTCATGGTTTTCCATGCATAAAACTATTCATGAACTAATTCTTGATTGAGCGAGAGGTTACTTTCTGAGATGTACTGATGAGATTTTGGACTTGTGATCAGAGTTCGTAGGGGTAGGTACGCTGATAGTTGTTGCTTATGTTGATTTTGTTATTTTTGTTGTTTGATGATAAGCACGCAAATATGATATGATCATTTCTACCAAAGAATCACCAAAATAGAATTTTCAAACGTTGAAGGAGAGTTCTTTAATTAGGATGCTTCTGTCAGACTTTTGTTGTTCTACTAGACTTTTAGAACACACATGCTTCCCCTTTGTTTTTACAACCTAATCTTCATATCCTGAAATTACTCATGCATTAAAAGAAATGTTATGAATAGTTCATACTTTATTCTTTTAGCGAAAATACTTGATGAACGATACAAACAAATTCAGGAATTTATAAAATCTAGGGTCTGGTCTTTCAAGACTTAAAACTTATATTTTTGACCAGACTTTTTCTCAACAAGTTGAGATGTATTAATTGGAAAATATAACTTCAACTACTATTATAATTAGAAAATATAACTCGATTTTGGAAAATATAAGTAAAGATTTATTCAACTTGTGATTGGTATATCAATTCACATAGCATTGCAAAACGAAATAGTGGAAACATCCAAATGGTCTGTTCGTGCTAAGCATCCTCCAAAAGGAACCATAATCCAAAACATAATTACAAATTCAAAATGAAACATTCTCATAACAAGTTTAAAATGAAAAAAAATTAGAAATTCAAAAGGAAACAAAATTATAAATTCAAAACAGAATTAATAATCAGGGTTTCTTCCTCCTTGGTGTTAAGTTTTTGCCTCCACGTGTAGTACTGGTTTTGCCTTTGGGTGGAGCTTGCTTAGTTTGACTTTGAGAGGGGTTTTGGGATAAGGAAGGTGTTTAAGATGTTTGGGTTGGTGGTGGGATCTGTGAAACATTCTCTGTTTGGTTTGGAGGTGGATTTTTAGTTTGGGTGTCTTGTGGTATTGGTTTAGAAGGGCATGTGGTTTTCTTGTGGTCTGGTTGCTTACTGCATTTGGAAGTTAGGTCTTTCCTTGACATGTGAATATCATCCATTTTAACTTTGTCCTTTCTTCTTAACTTTTTTGGTCTACCTGCTTGTCTCTTATAAGGTGGGGGGAGTATGTTGGTGTATCTAGTTGGTTCCTATATGTTCTGTCCAGGTGTGGGATAGATAATTGGTTTGTAGAATGTTGTGTATTTGGCCTTCGAGTAGATTGAGGGGATATAGCTCATCATTCACTTCTCTCGTACATGCTAGTGCATGGGTGCATGGTATCCTAGTGAACATCCATCTCCTACATGAACAATCTCTCCCATCCAAGTCCATAATGAATTTATCCCCTCCTGTTTCTAGATGCTTGACCTCATAAATTTTGTCCCCAGACCACCTATAAGAACACCACATCATATTCAGGAACCATATATTCAAATGCACAGTAAAATTACCAAAAAAACTTACTTCACAAACCACACATTAGTGAACTGCTTTGCTTTCTCAAGTTTCTTCATTATCTATGGACATACTCTATCTTTCCTCGTCATTTTTGTTATGTTCTTAGACCATCTTTCCATTATGTAGGCTTTTATCTCCTCAACCATGGTGATTATGGTCTTCTCTTTTACACCTAATATGATAGCATTAAAAGTCTCTGACATGTTGACCAATATGTCAAACTTTGCATTGAAACTGAATTTGGACTTGCTCTAATATCTGGGTGGCAGCTTGACTAGTTCCTTATAGGCATCCTTATTTACAGCCCTTATCTCCAACATCTGTCTTTCCCAAGCTTGAGTATATGTACACTTGGCTGCCTTCGATATCAGGTCCATGAGTTGCTTGCCCGGGTTCCTTTTCTTGAAATTATTATACAGGTGCCTCACACATAATCTTTGCTTCACACCAGGTATAACTTCCTCCAATGCATGCTGCAGACCCTGCTCATTACAAGTAAAATAGAGGAAACTGAGTCACAGGTTTTGGGGACCAAACTGAAATAACTAAACAGATATAGAGGACCATTATGAAACAACTAAACTTTCATAGGGGACCATATTAAAACAACTAATTGTATAAATGGGACCAAATTGAAACATTTGACTGATTTACCTTCGCTAGTCTGATATGAAGGTTAACTCATTATTGGCCTCTATTCCACCTAGATTCCCTACTAGCAAGTCCAGGAACTACCTCCATGCATCAGTATTCTCGCATTCAACCACACCAATGGCTATAGGAAGCATCTGATCATTTGGGTCTCTCCCTACTGCAGAAAGTAGTTATCCTCCAAATGGTCCTTTTAGGAAACAACCATCTAAACCTATGATGGTTCTGTATTATTTGAAGCTCTGTTTGAATGCATTCAGGCCGACATAAAGCTTGTGGAATAAAGTATCCTGCCCCTGTAACTGCACATCCAACTTGACAATGGACCCTGGATTAGAAGTCAACAGAGCTTGAGTGTAGTCCCATAGCTTTTGATATTGGTCATTAAAGTCTCCATCAACAAGTTTAGTTGCTGCTTTCCTAGCCCTATATGCCTTGGTTCTGGATATTTTTGCACTCCAATTCTCCCGTGCCTTCTTACAAATATCTTCTAACCTGATCTTCAGGTTCTCTCTCACACCACTGGACATTTCCTTTGATGGCCATTTTGAACTTAGCATTTTGATATTATGTTGTCTACCACAGCCATGATCATCAATAATTATCCTCAGTTTCCAAGTTTCCTCAAATGACAACTTTCCACAATAAGCATACCATGCACAACCCTCAACACATGTAACTCTCACCCTCTTTTTATCATTTTTTTAAACTGTAAATCCCTACCATTATGGATGGCATAAGCCTCCACAGCCTCCTTGAATTGTTCTTTGCTTATAAAGATAGTCCCCTATTCCCATTCATAATTCTTCATTGTCTTAGGCATCTTAAATAAATGGTACTTCTCATCCTCACTTCCACTTTCCTTACTATATAACTTATCTGAGTCACTGCTCGACTCTGCTCTAACCTTCAGTTGGGTTTTCCTACTCCCAGATCCTTCACCTTTTCTGTATGTCCTTGGATTCACCGTCCTTGGAATTTTCTTTCTCTTTTTACCCTTCTTTGGTACCTCATCCATAGACTCAACCGCATCACCCTCAACCATTGGTTCAGCCACATCACCCTCACATACATCCTCCTCATCAACACGTTCAAATACATCCTCCTCATTAACACCTTCATCGTTTGAATCCTTGAATTTTATGTCTAGTGCACAATCCTTCTTTTCTCCTTCATCGGGTTCTTCCTTTTACACAACCTTCCCCTTCATATCTTGCCCCTTAAGACTATCACCTTCCTTATGTATAGCCTCCACTTGAACACCATCACCTTTACGTTCTTGACCCTAAACACCATCACCTTCAACATCTTGACCCTGAACCACATCACCCTCAATATCTTCCACCTGAACACCACCACCTTTAACATCTTCACCCTGAACACCACCTCCCACAGTAGGCTCTCCTTGATCACAAACTGATGATTCTGGGTCACTTAACTTCAAGACAACTTCAAGAACGTCTAGAGGATGTATAATGTACAACTGCACTTTCCCTTGAGAATGTGTTATCCTAGCCATCTCTATACAACCCTGATCATCTTCTAACAACTTCAATCCAGTATGCAACTTCTTTCCCCTATTTTGTACCACAACTCCTTGATATTTACATAACCCATGTCCTTCAATATTCCTCTAACCTAAAAAAACTCCACTTATCCTCGTCTATATCCCATTCAGACACTTCTCTGTTATATGCCATAGGATTCCCATTTTTATTGACAAAGCTTCCTCCATGAAAAATCTCTAGCTTAAATTGACAATCCTTAACTATCCTAACTAGTGAAAACAACACAAAAATAAACCTTAAAATATAATAATAAATTCAGTTAAACAAAAAAATTACCCTAATCTTCACTTACAAAACATATGTCAACATCATAGATACATTAAGTGACCCTTGTTCTCTAAGAAAACCCAACCCCAACAACAAAATAATGCACTGCATGAATGAAAAAACATACCTCAAATTTCCAGTTGTGATACGACTACAACAATCACCTTCGAAACCTTTCACATCTCTCCCACGAGTTACTTGGACAAAAAGTAGCGTTCTTCACTCAGAGTTACATGAAGAAAAAAGATGAACATCGACCATTTTCTATTTTCCTTCGCAATTGCCAAAACTGCATCGTTTTAGTGTTTGATGCAACTGCGAATCACTCATTAACACGCGTATAATGATGTCCCATTTGACAACATGTTAGACAACAATGCAAACGACGTTAGCATCAACTTGAGGGAAAGACCACATTGGAACATTTTAATCCATATAGGGGATCAAAGTGAAAAAAAAAATAGCGGACCCACTTAACACTTTTGTGCAACATAAAGGATCAAAGAGTGTATTTACCCTATATAAAACTGATCTAATAATGGTTTCTTGAACTTTAAACTTTCTATTCTATCAAACGTTTAAATTGCCCTTGTAAATTGCATCAAGATTTTAACTGCTCATCCCACACACATTATGTAATTCATATTGAACATGATTAATTGACCAGGTTTTTCTTTTTCTTCTATTTTTAGTTCCACTATAAAGGGTAACACTTTATCATATTTGATACTTGCTTGCCTTATGAAAATAAATTCTTTTAGATTGTTAGAAATTATAAGGAAATATTAGAAAGGCTGAGATATGTGTTGACACTATCTTAAAAGGATTTATTTGCTGATAACGTAATCCCCCAGGGTAAGGGTCTCATCCACCCAAAAAAGGAAATAACAGGACTAGCGGGAAATTATTGTTCCTTAATAAAGAAAAGATTTTGATATTGATATATCTTAAAAAATGAGTTTGAATGCTTTAAATAAAAGAAGGGTACCACTACTGGCTACGAAATGATTGATCCATAATGAAAGGTATCTGCTCGTAGGAAGACAAGCATGTTTGAACATGGCAGAAAGACATACTTGCTCAAAAAAGACAGGAAACATGTCTGTTCAAAATTCAATTTTATAAAAATTGTAACCCCTATGTATAATGTGTGACCTGATATCTTTTAGAATACTAATGCATACAACATATATTTGACACCAAAATCTAAATTTCCAGTACTAATAGAATTTGGCTACTATGGTTTAACATGTTTGTGACCATTCGTGGCCACTATGTCCTATTTGATATCTCGTCCATTAAGTATGAAATTAATGTGTACTATAACTCCACAGTATCCCTCAATTGAAATATCAGTCTTTAACTGAGACTCAAATCAACGATTCAACAAAGAGGGAAAACAATGGTTTGCTAATTGAAGATAGTAGTAAAGACTAATTTTTTAAGTGAGAGATACTGTGGAGTTACACTACACTTTAATTTCAAACCAAATGGACGAGATCTCAAATAGGATACAGTGATAAATGGTAACAAACATGTTAGACCATTAAAGCCAAATCTTGATAAAGATGGGTATTAAGATGAGACAAGACATTACAAAAAATTATTTATCTTTTAAAATGGATTGTTGAGTACACCTTCATGTTTGAGAGTCTTTTTTAAGCTAAATGCCATTTTTAGCATCTCATCTAAGTACCTCATATTCTTTCTATAAACAACATACCACCCTATATATGAATCTAAATATGCTATTGGAATTGAACTTGAAATGCCTATTGAATTTCTAAGTAACCAATTTCCATGTTCTCATACAATTGACTTTGAAACACTGAAGTCTAAACACAACCCAATTGTGTGCTATTGTTGGTGCTATCTTCTGATGTTGTTGTTGAGTGTTAATAGCCAGAGTTTGAATTTTCATTTGCAACCAATGTTCTTACTCTGAAGAAGGCATCATCATTGGGTCAATTCCCATTAGGGGCTGCATATCATCAATAACATTAAATTTGTTGGTATTAGGGTAGCAAAATAATAAACACCCAACAATTTTACATGGAAAATCCTTAATGGATAAGAGGAAAATCATGGTCATGACCAAAAAAATATTTTCACTAAGTGGAAGAAATATTATACCTTTTCTCTCATTGCAAGGAAAGAACAATGACATTCCTTGTAAGGCACTCTAACTTTCATAATATATCGTAATATTTAGTTGCTTGTGTCTGACTTCTTCCAATAACCTTTGAATCCAAATTGCTTCCTTGCATGTTTGAGTAGTTGCCACGTATCCTACTTTTGTAGTAGATAAAACTACGATAGATTGTATTTTAGATAACCAACTTACCGCTCCTCTTGCATGGGAGAACATATAATATTTTCTTTTATCAAGACTACCTATAAAATTTGAATCAATATATCCTCTAATAAGAAATTATGATCCTCCAAAACATAATACAACATACCACTGTTGGGTACCAGAGTAACAAAATAATATTACGCAACTAAAATAGATATGAGAAACTAAGAACTAAACACACTACAATTTTATATTGAAAACTATCAATGGATAAAAGAAAATCCATAGGCATAACTAGAGAAATATTTTCATTAAGCGGAAGAAGTATTACATCATCTCTTTAATTATAAGGAAAGAACAATGACACCCCTTTTAAAAATACGGCAATACACTTATTAGGACAACCCAACAGGGAAAATTTATTTTATCTCTGTATTTACCTCAGTGTGAGGAAGGTATTAGCACCTCACACTGTCCGTTATAAAATGGTTACCTCAAATTGATTGCGTATATTTTAAAATAGCCCAGAAGTTAATTTAACTTCTTTAGAAAAAGAACAGATAAAACAGACAAAGAAATTTTCAAAATAAGATTAACAGGACGTCCCATCTAAATTAATCTTAAGTCGAATAATCTAGCTGAATAGTGATAATAATAATTAAAAATAAAATAGAATAAAAAATAAGGATTAACAGGACGTCCCGTCTAAATTAACCTTAATTTGTAATAAAAATTTAGAGATTAAAATAAGGTTAAATAGGATGAGATAAAATAAAGTTAATTAAATAAAACAAAAAATTAATAGGACATCTCGTCCAAATTAACCCTTATTTTTATAAGAAATATTATTATTAAATAAATTATATTGAAAATATGAGAGAAGATTAACAAGACGTCCTATCTAAATTAATCCTTCTTTTTTATAAGAAATGTTATTATTAAATAAAATATATTGAAAATATGAAAAGATTAACAAGACGTCTCATCTAAATTAATCTCCTTATATTAAAATAGTAACAGTGTGAAATTAATCTAATAAAGCGACTAAACACAAAAATTAATAAGAGGAAAGTGAGCCCGACAGGAGTTATTCCCGTTCCTACGTATTCTCAAGCGTATTGAGAAATCAGGGTTATGTAGTTCTTGTTCAGAAATAATTTTTGAAAATATTTGACTTATTTTTAATTGATTCGATTTTAAATTTTTTTAATAATGAAAGATAATTCACAAGAAAGGAAAAATATAAGGTGATTAAATTTGCACGTGTATAAACCTTCAAAATCTTATAAAGTGCATGTTGGCAAAGTATTTTACATGACATTGTTATAAGACTTTTGTAACATTTTACTTTAAAAGGAAATATATATATATATATATATATATTTAATATTTTCATTTTTAGTTTAGCACAAATAAAAATTACTTATTCTTAGTCTAAATTTTTATATCTTTTGAAAAAACTATTTGTTATATATATATATATTTTAAGGGTTTTTGTATTCTATTACTTTTCCCTTTTTGAATTTGGCACGAATAAGGATTATCCATTTTTACTAAAAAGGAGTATTATATTTTAATATTTTCATTTTTAGAGATAAGATAAACCCAAATACCATTCCAAAATTAATAAATGAATAAAATAATAAAATGATAATAATTACTTACTTCCTACTTAGGAATTTTTTAGAAACATAAACTCCTAATAGTATCTATAATAATGGTGATAAGCATAACAAAATGCTTTTATTAGTTTTTATAAAGGAAAATAAAAAAATCCTAGGACCATTGGGCCTTAGAAAATCTGAAGCCAATGACTAAAACTAAAAAAAAAAGAAAGACAAGTAAAAAAATGGGCCTTACTGTGAGGCCTAAAAAAAATAAAACTAAAATAAACCTAAGGTATAAATAAAAAGAAAGAAAAGAGAAAGAAGAAAGCAAGCATCGGGTGAGGCAGGAGAGAGAGAGAGAGAGAAAGAAAACCAGAGAGGAAGTGGCGGTCTCAGTTTGGGCGGTGTCGAGCTCAAAAGTCATTTGCGAAACTGGCCAGTGTTCGGGGGGAGGGGGACCGGTTTGCTCGTTCACTCACGGGGTCCGGTGGTTACGGGCGAGCTCGGATCGAGGCAGTCACGTGTAGGGAGGGTGCTATCGGTCGGAGTTTGTTCGCGGTCGGCAGGGACCTTCTTCTTCTCTTATTTTTTCTCTTTTTTGGGGTTGTTTTGGTCACTATTTTGATGGTTTTGGGTTACTGTGTAATTGGTTGTTTTTCTTTGGTTTATGATTGTTATGTTTGTTGTGAGTAAAAGAAGAAAAGAGGAAGAAAAGTTTTGATTTTTTCAGAGAAGGTTGTTCTTAGTTCTTGATTGCTCTTGTTGCCGTTGTTATGATTATTGATTTGGGTTGTTATATTGAAAATTTCATTCCCATTTTTATGCATTATTTTGAGTTTCAAGGGGATCTCTTGGTTCCATTCTCTCCATTTGCTATTTTGATTTTGTTGAAATATGAACCTTTGACTATTAAGTATTATTTTTTTCAATCACCCAAAAATGAGAAATAGGGAAGAGGGATAGGGAAAGAAGAAGGTCAGAAAGCTGAAAGTAACAAACAATAATAAATGAA
The DNA here is from genome assembly GCA_037962975.1 of Clitoria ternatea. Lineage (NCBI taxonomy): Eukaryota > Viridiplantae > Streptophyta > Magnoliopsida > Fabales > Fabaceae > Clitoria > Clitoria ternatea. The sequence goes on from CM075671.1 coordinate 58,218,758, forward strand.
ATGAAAATAAGAAACACAGTGTTCACAACTGCCCCTCTTTACTTTCTTTCCGCGGGAATATGAATGTTTCATTCATATCGTGGAAAGGAACTAAAGGTGTGGACACTGTTTCCCTAACTAGGATCTTGAAATCCGTGTTTATAAGAGACTCAAAAGGATACCAACTTTGGCGGTGAAGAAGCTAAAACTGACGTTAACTCTATATTCAAGAAACTTCAAAAAGCAACTATCTTTTGACAATGAGAAAATTTATAAAGGCATTGATTTTTACAACAAAAAGTTTAAAGAGATGTCAGCTTTGTAAATGAGGAACTTAAAAGTGTCAACTTTGACAATAAAACTTAAAGAGGTATCAACTTTGGGTACATGAAAACTTAAATGATGCCAGCTTCGGCAATAAGAACATTTAAAAATACCAATCCTTGGCGATAAAAACTTAAAAGAGGTGCCAACTTCGACAATAAGAAAGTTTAAAAGTGGTGTCAACTTTGACATCAAGGAAATTTAAAGAGGTATCAACTTTAACAGCAAGAAAACCAAAAGGGACCAACTTTGGCGATAAAGAAAACTTAAAAGGTGCCAGCTTTGGCAATAAAGAGAAAGAAGCTTAAAAGGTACCAACTTTGGCGACAAAAAGTAAGAAATTTAAAAGTGCCAACTTTGGCAATAAAAGTTTAAAGAGGTGCCAACTTCATTGAATGAGGAATTTAAAGTACCAACTTTAACGATAAGAGAAATTCAAAAAGTACTAACCTTGACGATAGAAAACTTAAAAAGGTTCTAATTTTAGAAATAAGAAAGTTTAAAAGTGTTATCAGCTTTGATAATAAGGAAATCTAAAGAGGTAGTAACTTTAAAAGGTACCAATTTTGGTAATAAAGAAACTTAAATGGTGCCAGCTTTGGCGACAAATAAAATTAAAGAGGTACTAACTTTAGCAGTAAGAAAATTAAACGGTACCAACTTTGGTAATAAAAAAATCTAAGCGGAGCCAGCTTTGGCAATAAAGAACTAGAAATGAACTAGGATGTCATATAATCATTGGATGCATAAGGAAGAAATAACCTTATTTTGAACTTCGTCAGTATCCTGATTAAATTTAATTGAAGTCAATGTGAATCTCAACCTGTAAAATAACTTAACAGTGTCTGAACCTTTGTCTGTTTAAATAAAGAAATCAGGCCTATTAACTGGGAAAGTGAGTGAATCTTAAACACTGAGAGCTCGCTGATTATTGTATGGTTTTTATTGCATAATTTTCTGTTAGAAGTCAATTGCTTAGACAAACACGGATATGATAGAGGTAATTTTGCATAGATTTAGGATAAAGCCAGAGCCAAAAAGCTAACATGTACATAAATCCCATTTTGTTGTACCCCTTTTGGGCCTTTAAATTTTTTTTGTTATGAATCCTTTACCTATAGCAACTTAAAATTTAATTCCCTACCTAAATAGGATGCTAAAGGTGAAAGAGGATATGAAAGAAGGGTATTAGTTGCTTATTAGTTTATTGGTAAAAGAAAGAGAAATAAAAGGTTGTAATATAAAAGAGTAAAGATGAAAAGAAGAAGAAATTCCTCAAGTAAAATCAATTGAAAAATGGCAAGACCATTAGAAGAGGAATTTGGAAAATCATGGGAAAATAAGAAAAATAAACTATGATCTTGATAAGATAAATACTATAAAAGAAGGGTAGCTAAAGTTATGGATAAAAGTCATAATCTTTTCTCTTTTAGCATGCTCTTTGAATTCACAGAAAAATAATGAACTTTATTGTTTAGTCGAGCCACGTTATAACCCTTTTGAAGACCTCTTGATCCTTGTTGTGTAGGTAATTGTTCTTCTAAAATGAAATGAATTACAATTCTAACTAATGCATAATTAGTGATGTTGTGAATAAACACTCACTAATGAGATATTGAGTGGATTTCTTATTTTTACAGCCAAATGATTACTCTCACATGCTTTTATGATTTGTAGAGTTAGGCATTTATCTTGATGGATTTTTAAGGATACCAAGAACTATTATATGTATATAATCTAAGCTATTTCTTATATGATGTACTGTTGTGATTAGACGAAATCTCAATTTTCACTTTAATATTTTGTACCATTTGCTTGAGGACAAGCAAAGTTCTAGGTCAGGGAGAGTTGATAAATGTCTAAATTATGTATATTTTGGATGTTAACTACGTATGAATTTGATGAAATATTATCATATCTGGATGTTTGTGCATTGTAATTGATAAGATAGGGAATCCATATATTGTTTTGAGATTTCATGTAAATATGTGTTTTTCATCCCAAGTCTTGTGTATTTGTAGATGACAAGGATGAGGAAGAAAAAAAAGGAAGAAAGTCTAAAGAGAATTTTCCCAAGTAAGACCAAGAAAAAGAGCAAACATTGATAAACTCGCTTGAGCGAGACTAAGATCGCTTGAATGAGTAAGAAATTCAAGTTTAAAAAGCATCAGAGGTGAAATTCGCTTGAGCAAATCTCCAATCGCCTAAGCGAATTTCCTCCAAAGAGGAGAATATGTGAAATCGCTTGAAAGTGTTTAATTAGCTCAAGCGAAAATAAGGTAGAATTGGAAACAAAATTAATTTGGCTTGAGCTAGTCCATTGCGCTCAAGAGAAATTCTTCCAGAAGCTAATTAAAAGGAATTCGCTTGCGCGAGCAGCAAATGACTCAAGCGAATGAAGAACAGAGGAAACAGGGCATATACAGACTTGCTTAAGCGAACCACTCACTCAAGCGAGTCTGCGTAGGAAATACCAAGGACCACAAGCTTCCTTCAAGATAAAGAAAGCAATTAGCTTGAGCGAATTGACGAAAGTATAAATAATGAAGAAAACATTCTTGAGAAGGGAGATCGCCATCAAAATCAAAAATCGATTACATCGTCAAGATACTTTTCTCTTCTTCTTTTCATCGCTTTCCTCTATTTTGTAAGCTTGATCGTAATGGCTACCATGTGTAGCTAAACTTTTCATTGGGATTGGATGTAGTCAAATCAAACCCCGACATACGCTTGTCATATATTCATATATTCAGTATTTTTGTTCTATCGCTTTTGGTTTTCTATTTTATGCTTAATGCTTGATTCTATTGGGAAATAGTTTCTTGTGTTTGACTATTGGAAAATAGCTTATGAAAATGGATCTAAATGGAATGCTTGTTACGGCGATTATTAGGAATAATAATCGACGGAACGAACATTGAAACAATCACTTTTAATGCTGGAATATTCTTAATGTGATTGATGAATCAACATATTTAAGAATATTCTTATGGATTTCATAGTCGAGGAATCAATGCGAGTGACTTAAGATTGTGACATAAAAAGCAATAGTTTGGAAACCGTTATATATGAATATATACAGTGTATTGAAGGACAAGATAGATGAAATTCAGTCCCACTTGATAGTCTGTATCTTTTACTGCTTGTTTTAACTTATGTTTGTTTACGTTCAGTCCTTTTAAATTTCAGTATGTGTATGAAAACAACACTTTGCTTCTGATAAGGTAATAATGAATCATTATTTAAAATACCGTATCCCAATAGAATGACACTATTTTTACATATACTACAACTAGAAAGTGGAACTTGCCCCCGGATAGTAACCATTTTCATAAAACGTACATCCCCAACTTGATCCTAACTTTTCTTGGTGGGCGAACCAGCTTCCAACTGAGGCTCTCCTTAGGAATAAATCTCCTACGTTGAACCTTCTATTATGTACCTTCATATTATACCAGAGTACAACCTTAACTTTAATAGCTTGGTCCCGGACAAAAGCAACTTCCCGTACTTTGTCGAGCCCATCTAATTCATTCTTGATTCTTGCGGCATTATCTACTTCATTGAATTGTTGGACTTTTAGAGAAATTTGATTAATTTCTATCGGTATTCCTGCCTCCACACCGTTCGTAAGCCGAAAAGGGGTTTCCTTGGTGGATAAGTTTGGAGTCGTTCAGAATACACATAAAACGTAGCATAGCTAATTAGTCCATTCACCTTTGGCATCCCCCAAACATTTTTTTAATCCCTTCAAAATCTCCTTGTTTGCCACCTCAGCCTGCCTGTTGGTCTGTAAATGCTCTATGGATGAGAAAACTTGTTGGATCTGAAGTTCTTCTAACAGGCTCAAAAACTTGCATCTATAAATTATGTACCATTGTCAGTGACTATCTGTCCTGGAATGCCAAACCGAGTTACGATATTTTCATACATAAAATAACGGGTTTGTACAGACGTTATATGTACTATTGTTCCAGCCTTAATCCATTTTATGAAATAATCTACACTGATTATTAGATACTTAACTCCTCCTGACGCTTTTGGGAATAGGCCTAGAATATCCAAACCCCATTGATGAAACGGCCATGGAATAGCCAATGTAAATAATTCTTCAGCAAACGTGGTGCATGTTACTATTCTTTTGGCATGAATCATATTTTTAACATATTAGACAACGTCCCTAGTCATGGTGGGCCACTAATACCCAACTCGCAGGATTTTTCTTGCTAAACTCATCCCACTGTAATGGTGTCCGTAAGTTGCTTCATGGACCTCAGTCATCACCTCATCAATTTTGGCTTTGTTAAGAAACTTCAGATATGGGGTTGAAATTGCTATTCGAAATAAGTATCCGTCCACTATCACGTAATTAGGGAGTTCTTTTTTAACTTCTTCTTTTTGAGCGGGTCGGTTGAGAGCTGTCCGTTTACCATATAGCGGATAATTAGAACAACTCATAAGTCATCTAAAAAAGCTTTAGAATGAGTGACATGCACCTTGATTGGTGTCGTTATGCTTGGGGCCGCTAGGGTGCTTTGAATGACTGTGGTTGTGGAACTGGCCTTTTTTGTGCTTACTAATCTAGATAACGCATCGGCCCTTACATTATCCTCTTACGAGACATGCTTATATCTTATTTGTTTGAATTTATCTTCCAACTCCTTGACTTTGGCTAAATATTACTACAACATCGACTATTTTGCTTGGTAGCTCCCATTGATTTGAGATATGACCAATTAAGAATCACTGCAGGGAACAATGGTCTTAGCTCTAACATCCAAAGCCACTCTTAATCCTGCTAAGCAAGCTTCATATTTCGTCTGATTATTAGACATTTTGAAATCAAATCTAAGGGATATTTCAACATGCACCTTGTCTTCACTTTCAACGACTATCCCGACACCACATCCCTTAGTATTTGATTACCCACCCACATATATAACCCAATGTTCTCTTAGTGGTGGAGGTGCTCCACCTATTAATTCAGTGACAAACTCAGCTAATACTTAAGCTTTGATGGTCATTCTTGGTTCATACGAGATATCGAATTCTGACAACTCAATGACCTATTTAATCATCCTCCCAACCAAGCCTGGCTTATGAAAGATTGTTCGTAATAGAAGATCTATTCTAACAACAATTGGATGGGCATGAAAGTACTATCTTAACCTTAGTGAAGTCCAAACTAGAGCCATAGCGGCTTTTTCTAGCTTTTGGTACCGACTTTCTACTCCTTGAAGTGCTTTCCCAATAAATTATATTAGATGTTGTCTTTCCATGGTTTCTTTCACTAAAACTGCTTCCAAAGTGTCAACTGATACTGACAAGTATGTAAAAAGTTATTCCCCCAGATCTAGCCTCGTCAATACCGGTGGCTAGTACCTTTTTTAGGCCTTGGAAAGCCTTCTCTTGCTCTTCTCTCCATTCAAATTTCTTATTTTTCTTTAACACTTTATATGGCGAAAGTGACCGGTGTGCAATCTTGGGCATAAATCGGGATAATGATGCCACATTCCCATTTAATGACTGAACTTCTTTATCATTTATTGGATTCTGGAGCTCTCGTATTACTTTACACTTGTCTGGGTTAGCTTCTATTCCTCTTTAAGTCAGCATGAACCCTAAGAATCTTCCGGCTAGTACTACAAAAGTGAATTTCAAAGGATTCAACCTCATGTTATACATTTGTGTCCTCTGAAAAATCTTTCTAAGATCCTTCACATGTTCTGCCCAACCTCATGTTATACTTCTACTATTTTCAAATGCATTCCTTCAAAAAATTTGTTCATTATCCTTTGGTATGTTGCTTTGACATTCTTTAAACCAAAGGGCATTATAGTATAACAAAATATTCCGTTGTCATTAACAAATGTTGTCTTTTCTTCATCATCCCACATTAGGATTTGGTTATATCTGGAGTAGGCATCCATGAAAGATAAAAACTGGTATCTGAGGACTCACATATCATCTGGTCTATGTTAGGCATTGGGTATGGGTCCTTCAGGAAACATTTGTTTAAATTTGTGAAATCCGTACACATCCTTCATTTCCTATTTATTTTTTTAACCATGATTACATTCGAGACCCAAGATGAATACTAGACTTCTTAAATGAATCTGGCTTTTAGTAGTTCTTCTATCTGTTCATAAGCGACTAGCTTCTTTTCAGGGCCTAATCTCTTTTTCTTTTACTACCGCTTTCGACTCTGGATATGCTGCCAATTTGCGACAGCAAAAACTTAGGTCTATCTCGAGCATGTGAGCCACAGTCTAGGTGAAGAGATGTTTGAACTCTTTTAATAGTTTCACTAACCGCTCCTCCATACTGGGCTTTAATTTGTCATTTATCTCTGTTATTTTGACTAGATCTTCCTCCAAACATATCACTTTTGTCCCTCTTTCCGGTGTTGGCCATACCAGATTCAAGGGATCTTACACCAACTCCTCTTCAAGATCCAAGTCTATCATGTTTACTGATCTTGGCACTGATCCGCCATCATTCAGCCTTCCCTTCTTAATTGTCTCCTTATGTTTTGTCACTTGAATGCTTAGATTATACAAATATCGGGCCATTTGTTGGTCTCCTTTAAATGAGGGAACTTTATTATCTTTGTCAATGAACTTAATCAGCAAGTTTCAACTTACCGATCAACATCGACAAGTTCTGATACCTGATTCTAAAAACCCCAACATTGTCCAAGGTTCACGATAGCTCCGAAACGGTCCCTAAGCCATAGAAATCAAAGGGGTAAGCTCAAATACATGGAACGGATATAAACCAAAGCAATGTGGTACATTGACACTTACTTGAATGACGAAATCTGAAAAACCCCAACAACACCAAGGCTGTCGATAAGTTCCCAAGAGCTCACAATGATCTACACACATGGAATTTAAGGGATTTGACTCACATTCAAGGAACGGGGTCAATTTTTGACAATGGGTCCCGAGAACCATACCTTTGACAATGAGAAAAATGAAGAGGACCCAAGCCACTACATGTTGCCCACGAGAATGAAGAAGAAAGAGTGTGGTTCAGCCTTTTGCATGAAGAACATTGAAGAGGATGCAGAAGATGCCGTGAGTTGGTGCGGGGGTTCAAGAGAAGACATAAGGCTTGCTTTTCTTCTTTTCCTTTCAAAATGCTAAGAGAGTAAATGAGAGGGAGAGTGAATTGAAACTTAATTATTCAAGGGCAAATTGGTCATTTGGTGCATCTAGTTATCTTCATCCAAATAAATTTCAAAAATTAACATAGCCGCCCAAAATTAATTTAGCACTCCTAATTTAATTATTTGATAAATAAAATTAATCAATAATTAAATCCAAGATGTTACATTTGTAATTTAATTTAATTTTTCCTCTAATCTTAATAATACTGTGATATTATTGATTCCTAATAAATATGTGTGCAAGGATAGTTGTTTTACTCATAATTTAGAACCAACATTCAAATTAATATATTTTTAATTTTTTAAAATAAATTAATTTTATTCAAGATAAAAATAATATGTTAATATTAAATCAATATACATATCCCAGAGTATTTTTTATTAAATCATGGTTCCTATTTTTGTTTTTGCTTTATTGGTCAAAGTTATATTTCAAATCATAATTAATTTTTAGAAAATAAAGAAAATAAATTTATATTATTTTAATATTTCTATTTTAACTACACAATAAAAATAAATATCTTTTATTAATATGATAAAAAATGTTGTAGCAAACACAAATTGAATACTAATTTACAGTGATAACGAAATACAAATATTATTGTTTAATGATTTTTCAAGTGCTCTTTTATATTTCTCTACTTAGTTTTTCTTCTCTATATAAATTTAAATTAAGAATTAAATTTGGTATGTATGTTTTGGTTAGAATGTATGCTCTAAATTTGTTACTTCGCTGTGTGCAAAAAACTTAGAAATTAAATTTAAATAATTTTCCATTTAACATTTTCATAATAGTATCATGGTCAAACTTAATTTGAAAATTTAAAAATAAGGAATTATTGGATTGAATTAATTTTCTATTCAATCTTACAATAAAATATTCTAATATTATGTATAGATAACTGTACATAAAATATATTCTAGTTCATGGATTTGTTAGTTTTTATCTAAACAAAAATCATAAATTGAAGTGAGTGTATAATTAATAATAGGTGAGATTTTGTTAATTATATTTGATTAGATTTATTATAGATAATTGTCTCAATAATATATATGGTAATATATTTAATTAAATTTTGATTAAATATAAATTAAAACTAAAATTTTAAATTTGTATGTATTTCTTCTAGAATACCTTCTTTCAATATTTAATTCAATATTAGTTAATGGAAAATATTTTTAATATCTAAAATATTTGTTCTCAGAATTTGTATCTATTAGATTATGATTAATATATTTAACTAAAGTTATTTATTTTTCATTGTCATTTATAAAGTTTAATATATTTTAACCCAATCATTGTAGTCACAAATAGAAAAACCTAATACAATGCTTCAAGATATAGCTACCCCTACTAGTAATTTTATACAATTTTAAGAATACTCACTCTCAGATATTAAAAATAAAAACATACCTGTGCAATACCCAAATAATCCTAGTATGTTAATGAAAGTGTATTTTTATCTTCAAATATAATTTTAAGACTATAATTCAAGATTTAGTCTCGAACATGATGTTTATTCTTAAAAATTACGAATGTTGCAATATTGTATTGAATTAATAAAGATAATTTTCTTGCTTGATTGAGTGGCTACCCACAAATGGTATGACATGGAAAATTATGATGCCCAGAGGTCAATAGTTATTCAGGGTGGAGTCAACAGAAAAGGAAAGTGACAAAAGACTAAGCCAAAAATAGGTGGTAGTTCTGAGCAGAAAGGTTATTATTGGTGTGCTGTTTCATGGTTAGTTGGATCTTACCATTTATATTTAACCATTAAATCCCAACAATTTGGCATACAAATCGGAGTGGTTTGTTAAAATCAGAACATTTTACACATCGTTCGTTTCATTGTGCATCTTGTGGCGGCTCACATTTCGCTCCCAAACTAACTATTCACCTTCTCACTCCACCCCACCAACACTATAAATATTACTTTCTTCTTATACTCTCAAAAAAAGAAAATTTGCTATTTTTTAGACCATACTAAAAAGTATTATTTTCATGTTATTTTTTTCAACAAAGATTTTTCCAAAACTTATTGTTTATTTTATTAATTTGATTTTTGGCAGCCGTGTAATCGAATGGCTAATAGGACTGAGGGTATGGTTTCTCCCAATAGAGCAAAGGGTTCACAGTATCCACCAATGGTTAGAGAAGGCTCTTTATGCAGCCTCAATTATGATGAGGTTCAGAGCCAGTTGGGAAACACAGGGAAGCCTCTCCATAACAGTGCGAATGATTTGGATGAGGATCAGAAAGATGTGATCTCAGCTGAAAGTGGACAACTTGTGCAAAACCCTTCATCTGAAAATTCGTTTATTTTTGGTAACATTGGTTTAAATGGGACAGTGATTACTAACAACAAAAAAAACATCAGTGAGGTTTGGACGGCAATCGCTCACCAAGAGCACTTTAACAGATCAATGGACACCCAAATGCAACACCCTAGTTTGGGCGAAACAACCTTGGAAAGTTTTCTTGCACATGCAGGTATTGGCGATATTCAGCCTATGATGGGAATTGACCCAACGGTGATGATGCCTTCAGAGCAGGAAAATTGGTTGCAAATGCAGATTCCTGCTATTAACATTCAACAACAACAGCACCAACCATCCCGCATAATTGGGCTGTGTCCAGATTTTAGTGTTTCAAAGTCAGTTTATGAGAACCCTGTTATGGAAATTGGTTACTTAGAAAATTCAATGGCCATTTCAAGTTCAATGTCACCGGCATGTTCAGAATCAAAGGGTGATGTTGTTTCTGGAAAGAACAAGACGTACAAAGATGAGGTGCTCGAAAAGAACATTGAGAAGAGGCAGAAGAGAATGGCTAAGAACAGAGAATCTGCTGCAAGATCAAGGGCAAAGAAGCAGGTTAGTTCAAAAAGATTCTCAAGCATGAGGTTAGTCAAAGATATCTTCAATAGGCGAATTTAATACCATTCTTCTTCTTGTTTATCTCATGTGCTTCAAGGAACACATAAATAAATTAGAGAACGACAAGTGTCGCTTGCAGAAAATCAATCACCGGCTCACAAAGCTGAAGGTACACTCAGCAATCCATCATCATTTCTGCATTATCAGCGGTAGTAATTTAGATTTTAGCGTTAGTGTTTTAAAATTCGGTCGGAATCATACCAAAGACCTTAATATATGTGTCAATTATGGACGAATGCGGCTGATACAGTAGCGAGTAAAAAAAGAAAAGAAACTTTTATATTGTGGTTACGGACTGCAGTTTAAAACACTGATGTACAAACATGCCGTTCAGGGAGAATCTACGTATTACATATAATTATGTTAAGCCAAATTTTTCTCTTCGAGGGAAAGTCATGAAACCGAACAATCCAAATTTGGCTGCATGTAAACGAATGATTGTGGGACTAGTTTACTAGTGGTTAAGCAAAATTGACATGTGAAATGGGAGAGACATTAACAAAGATAGAAAAAATGGGTGATGTGATATAAAAGAAACACAGAAGTTTAGTGTGTGAAGTGTTAGGGAATGGTGAAGAACATCAAAGATTCTGTAGAAAGGCCAAGGATTTTAGGTAGTCGTCTTCTAGAACAGTTTTTTATTTCTTAAAACAATGATTTGTAAGTTCTTTTCTATCTATGTTTTTTATAAACAGAAAAACCAAAAATTATTTTTAAAAACTGAAAACCAAAAACACTTTTTAGATTTTTCTTTTATTTTTTACAACTCATTAGATTCATTCCAATCAACTTTTAAATATTAACCTTCATAAATATAAATATTTGTTTTAAATAATTTTTAACAGATAAATATTGCTTTTCATGAATATGTATGACCTTTTATTTTTAAAATTTTCAAATATTTATAATTAATGTATTCAACTTTCAAAACAAAACAAGAACGAGAAATTAAATATATATTTCAATAAAGTAAAAAAACTAATTTCATAATATATATATATATATATATATATTAAATAAAAAACACATTAATGTGATACTCATTTAATTGTGATTATTCGATTAATTACAAATTAATTCCTTATACATACTAAAAAGAAATACTTATATAATTTTTATTCAATTTAAAATTTTTGTTTGTTCAATTAACAAATACTTAAACTTTGTTAACTAGTATTAAAAAAAAGTTGAGTTGAAATTATTGTAAATTTAAACAGAAAATATTTGAATATTTATTTAACTTAATTGTTTTAAATTTTTAAATCAGGTCATAGCATTTGCCTTAATGAAGCTCAGTATGTGCAACAATTAAAGGTTAGTTACCAGCCAGTTGGAGGTAGAAGTTAGGACTTATAACAAACGGTTAAAAAATATATAAAGTAAATATTAATGAATTGCTGGCTATCTTCAGTTATATCAACTGAAAAATAATTTTACTTTATATAAATATTTCAGGAATTAGATGCAGAATTTCTCTCAGCTACAACTCTCACTCCAAAATACCAACTACGGAGAGCCCGCTCAACCACATTCTAGCTCCCATAGGTTTTTAAAACTGCATTACTAGATTTTGTTATTGTTTCATCTCATTCTTTTATATCTTTCTTTTACACAAATAATATGCTAACTTGTAAGTAACTCTGTAAGTGCTTATTAAACTTTAAGACATATTCTGATCCTGGTTTTGAAGAGTCTTGGAATCATACTCATCTAAATTTTTATTTTTAAAAAAATATTATACCTATCTCTGAAAATTACAATAGTCAAGGACTCTTATGTTTTTCTGTGGGCTCTGATCGAGTAGTTCTCAGTTCAACAGCTCACATCAGAAAAGTAGGTAGCATAAGGGAAATTGAGAGGGAATAATGGAATAAATAATAATTGATATTACCATGTTATTATGAATTTTGTAATTGTTAATCCCTCTAAATATCTTTCAGTTTAGTGAGCCAACAGCTTTTTAAGTTTTAATTATTTAATCTAATATTAATTGTTTAAATAATTAATGTACCAGAAAGTATTTGTTTGCGTACTTAAATTTTAACAGTCATATATAATTAGAAATTAGAAATACATTTATGCGTTTGCATAAAGGTACTGTTGATAGTTATATAATAAAAGAATTTTTAAAAGTATACATGGAGATATTTATCTCTTCTGCATGAAATTTTATTGTAAAATTGAAATAGTATTTGTTTGAATTCTTGACTGGAATAATTCTACTTGATATCATAAGTGATCATTGGACAATATGAGAAAAATGGTGAAAGGATGAAAAGAAAAAAAAAAAGCTGAAATTATTAATACATAAGACAATCTTTTTTTTTTTTTTACACAAAACTTAATTAAAAAGTCAAAATTACCTGGTACTTTCTCCATCACTATTAGAACTGAATGTGATAGCTCCATTCACTCCCTCGTTCGAAGTCAAGAAGAAGAAGAAAGCATACACACCAGAGTTGCAGATAAGATAAGCGCAGGAGAAAATTTTTGTATAATGTCAACTAAGAGGTATGGTTCCTTATCTCATTTACATATCTCTACTTTTACTCTTAATTCTATATATAATTGTTTTTGGCATGCATAGTGGAGTGATATCTCACTCATTTTTTTCTCTTACTTTTCCTTATTTTCCCATTTAAGATTCTTATAAATATTAGATTTGGTAAGTTTTTTTCTCTCTCTCTCTAAATTACATGTTTGTCATTTCATGATCATGAGAGTAAAATTAGTTATCTCCAATTCTAGTTTTGTATCATTTACATGCATTTATTAACATAGTGATGTATTATTATTAGCTTGCAGAAGTTTGAGAAAAAAGAACTGAGAACAAAAAGTCATGTTTCCGGTTTCCCATAATTTTCATGTGTTCGGATTGATTGTCTTTTTGTTGTTGGAAAACCTTAAGAAAACTTAGACAATCAGCATTTAGTGATAAACATTTTCGCCCACCGTTCTGTGTGAAAATGTAGTGGCTCGTACACCTGATGGTAGCATTTTCGCATAGGGTAATATCATTTATTTATACTCATCCAAAATGGTTTTTGCACCCAAAAAGTTACCAACAATAGTAAGGGCAGTTTTAGAATTTAACAAATGTAAAAGTCTTTTTTTCATACTTTTTCTCATAAACCAATAAAAAAAAATCAAAGTTTGACAACATTTCTTATTAAACCAAACTGCACCTAAAATCTCATATATTTCTACTCTCATTTTTTTCATAATTTTCTATACAACCAAATAAAGTGTAAAAAATAACTCTATTTTGATAATGTTTAATTTTTTTTTGGCAATTCTAGATTTCAACAAGAATTACTACAAGAAAACACGTGTGGGTGTGGGACTAAACAATGCTAAAGCTAAAAGGGTGAAACATTGTCTCACACGCCACCATCATCATCATCATTTTTGAGTTTCAATTATTTATGGAGATGCAATTTAAATCCTCTCTCAAGGTTAGATGCAAAGAAGCAAGCACCTAGAGTGCATCATGTGGTATTAAAAGCCTGTTTCCTTAAGAGGTATAATTCTAGATCTAGCACTTGTTATTGATTTTTGTGATTCTAAGCTTGAATATGTATTCCCCGTCACTTGATCCCTCTAAATCTATAAAGAAATTATATATTTCAATCATTTTCATTTAGACTCCAAATCCAATGGAGATTTAATTTTGAACTTCTAATCTATTTTAGGTCAAATTTGTGATCACTTTTAGATCTTGATTGTGATCATTTTTTTGTTGCACATTGAGTATTTCTTTAAATTTTTGAGTCTTTTGCATGAAAATTACTGTCACTTGTTCTCTTGATTTGATCTATTTTAGGTCAAATTTGTGCCATTTAATGTTTCTAGGTGTCTAAGTGTTTAGATATCGTGTCTCTTATGTGATTCCATCATTTTATGGCTTGGATCTACATTTTAATTGTCATTTTCATACTAAACATGCTGCAATATTTTATTGCACAAAAACAATTAATTCTCCAATTGTTCATACTTGATTCTTGTCTTAAATCTTATTTTTTTATGGAATTTTTTGTTGTCTTGATTTTGTAGGTGCATTAGCTCATTATATCTAGTGTTTTAGTGTCTCTTTTTATTCATTTGTCATTTTTATTCATGGCATGTTCATATAATGTTTCTTACCTTCTTTACATCACATTTTGGAAGAGGATGATGCAACTTGTGCTTTGAATTGTGAAATTATTGAATTCTCTTGATAATTGTTGAATTTGTGCTTATTTTGAAGAGAATTTAATGGTGATAATGTTGTCCAAAAAAAGTAGTTGCTTCTTTTGTTTGGTTGAAAAGTTATAAATCAAATTACATTGTTGATCCAAGTGAAATTTTGTAAGTGCTTTGGAGTGTTGCATTACTTCTAATCATCTTTTGTGCATTGTTTTCATTTCTTCATTTATTTGTGCGATAAATACTAGAAGTTAGAAAAAGCTGAGTGATAAAAAACATAAAAAAATAAAAGAAGTCATAAAATCAAAAGCAAAAAAAATTCCAAGTAGAATGACACATTACCATCACTAGTAGCTTAGAAAATAAAAATTCAAAAAAAATCAGTAAAGAGGCAAAGCATTTTTAGCTTCAAATTTCACTTGATTTGATTATAATTTAATGATTGAAAGTTGATTTTGAGTTGATATTTGACATAGCTTGGACATGGTTTCATTCTAGAATTTCTAGGAGTTATTTTGAGTGCTTAACCATTGCTTTTGTGCCTTAATTATTGCTTGTCATTTATTGATTCTTGTTTCTCACATCCTTACTCTCTCTTTGAGTTTAGCTTATGTCTCTTCTTGTGTTGGTTCCTTTTTAGCCTGTCTTTGTTTACTTCCATTGTTTTGTCTTAGAGTATTCCGCTTGTTGACTTATTGAGATTTCTTTTTGGAGTTCCATTACAAGGTAGCCTTTTGGTGTTATTGCTTGAAGACAAGTGCTAGTTGCTAATATATATTGAATTGCCTTTTGATAATTTGATTTAGTGGTTAAGTTCATCAATGAGAGCACTAAATGGAGTGATACATGAGTGACCATACACTTGAATATAAACACGTGAGAAGTGAGATTGTGAGGTCCTTTGCAATTTATAAACTCTAATATTTTAATTATATTTTATTTTTTCCTTGAATTTTAGGAGCCAAATTATTTTATCAAACATTGTAGTAACTTGTCATTTCCTTTGTAATCTTTAGGCTTTGGGACTTTAGATTTAATTTTGAGAAATTACCTAGGGTAAAGCACTTAGATTAGTTTAATTTCTTATTAACAACTAGATTAATACTTTTATTGCATGCTAGTTTAGGGTAAAAATTTAGGTTAGATCAAATCTTCATTCCTCCCATTTTTTGCTAATTTTCTTAGTATATTCTTTTTTTGTTCTAGGTTTGATCTGTCCAGAACCGGGGTCAAGAGATCCGGTGTCGGGCCAGTCATAAATAGTGAGATGATTATGTCTCTGAAGACCGGTTATATGAGTATTCGGTCTATGTATCCGATGTCTCTGTATGAAGAAA
Organism: Clitoria ternatea; assembly: GCA_037962975.1. Taxonomy (NCBI): domain Eukaryota; kingdom Viridiplantae; phylum Streptophyta; class Magnoliopsida; order Fabales; family Fabaceae; genus Clitoria; species Clitoria ternatea. Next base: position 58,234,694 of record CM075671.1, read on the forward strand.
GCAGTCTGGGCGTCCTGGAGGTCCTTCACACCGTCCTCACACGTTGATGTGGGTGAAAGGTGGTGTCACCTGTGAAGATTCTCCGACGCTCAAGTCAGTAATCGTATTCCAGTGAGGAATATTTTTCAGAGAGTAATTGTAAGTTGAAAAGAAGTCGAAGATTCCTCTCTCTATTGATGAAGAGAGTTCTTATACCTGATTGGCTCGATATATGAGGACTCGTTAGTGGGGAACCACTAACCTCCAATAATATTATAAATTATTATTTTATTATACACTTGCCAGTATGATTGAGTCAAGTGGCTATTTTATATTGAGCGTAGGGAGTATAGGCTGGATTTAGGGGACAAGTTGATCATTCCCGTGAGCATATTTTGGCTTGTAGTGTGAGGAATAAAATCTTTATCCTTGTCCCTGTAGCAATGTCCTTTGTCTTCTGTATGGTGACTTGTATGTTATCCGATGTGCATGGTGTTATCCGGACTAACCGGTATAGGGAGAACGCCTGATACGGAACTAGAGTCTGGATGTGTACCGATGACACCGGTTTCACGTTGGCAAACTGTCAAAGACGTTGAAATATATCTTGTAGAACAGATACCGGTATCAAGACCGGATTATATGTCCCCTAGCTTATGTGAAAGACTGTATAGTTGTTCACATAAGCTACTCAACCTGCGAGAGGTCTAGATGCCGGTATACTTATATGGGAAATGTTTTTTTACACGTGCATTACTATATCATAAAGATCCGTTCTTTAAATGAATGCTCCATTGTCATGATGTTGTTATAACGGATTCAGACAAAGATTCACTGTATGAGACTTCCAAAAGTTTTTTGAAACTGGAGACTTTTGAAATTCGAGTAACGGCTGTAAGGCATAAATTGCGTCGCATGATTAGGCATTAAATGCCTTTAAACACGTGCGCGAGCAATTATTGCGTCTGAGACATATATCTCAGTAACCGTCGCCTAGGGCTTAATGGGCTTACAATTTTTAAAACTTCTAGGCCCAATGGAGAGGCCCTTTGGTGAATCAATGTTGTTTTGGCGCCCATGAATTTAAAATGACTGTGTCGTTTGATTTATAAATCGACGCGTTTAGTCGTGAACGACACAACCTCAAGAGTTGGTAACCGAAACCCCTTCGTTTCTTATAAAAGAAACGCTTAATGAATTCTGGGAACCACTTGTCTCTCATTCCTTAGCAAGACTCTGAGAAAATTTCATACGGACGCTTGCTGCTTGTTTCGCGAAGCTCTTTCTGCCTTCACCTTCCTTATCATCTTAGGTAACCACTTTCTTTCCTCTGTTAGTTTCATCCTCTATTTTTCTGTTTTTCTTGAAAAAATGTGCCCTAGGAGGGGAAGATTAGCTTCTCGCAACCCTTACCACCGTGGGGGAAGAATCCCTGTGATTCTTCCGAGGGCTGAGTCACGTCGCTCAGAAAGGGGATCTTACTCACGACGGGGAGTGACTTTTCCCTCCTCAGAGTGGTCCTTTGACTGTAATCGCTCTTCAGAGAGTGAGGTAAGTAATGACTGTTACCCTTCTGACGATGTGACTTTTTATCGTAGAGCAAAGATTTTTGTCCACGCGATTCGAACGATGGCTGGAGAAGGAACTTCTGGAGATCAAACTATTCTGAAAACAGCAGAAGGCTTGTGCAACGTTGTTGCCCATCGACTAGACTGACAAGAACTTCAGGCCAAGTGGCCCTTCTGTTGGGTAGCTGATGAGTTTAAAAACTTAATTTCTCATCATGCTAATGAGGAAGGATCTCAAATTCAACTGAGGTTCACAGTTCATGCTGAGAAGGAGATGAAAAAATGGTTTAGGGTGTTTGCACCGCTGCTTACAGAACGGATTTGCCATGTCGTCCCAGATGAACGTTCTGTGTATATGCATGATTTTGTATTTCATTACCTCGGAGTCCGTTTCCCTTTAACCGAATTTCAAATAAGTGTGTTAAGGTTCCTAAATTGCGCACCCTCTCAACTTCATCCCAATGGTTGGGGAGTTGTTCGTGCTCTAGAAGTATTGGGTAACTATTTCAACTTCACTCCTACCGTGGCGATGCTGTTCTATTATACACAGGTAGTTCGAAGGGCTAACAAAAGAGGCGGTGTAGGTTTAGTCACGCTCCGGACTCTGTGTTCTTTCATGAATTTCGAATCTTATACCGATTCGGCTAAAGTTGACGGGAAATCTTTCAAGTCTTTCTTTACCCAAATATCGATTAAAAAGAATAAGCCCTTCTTCTGGAAGAACGAAAAGGGTTTTAATAAATTTCCTCTGAGCTGGACTCACGAGGACTTTATTCTGACCTCCCAAGCGTACTACACTCATCAATCCGAACTATCTACTGAAACGGCGACGGTGTTGTTTGCCCTTGAAGCTTACACTACACGCTTCAAAGCATTTTTGTGTAGGCGTCTTTTAAGTAGTTCGAACGAAGTCCGAGATGAATATCTACGTAATTCTTGTTTTATTTCCTTTTCCTCCTTTGTTAATTGCATTGAACATTTCTTTGTTGATAACACGTTTTATTTATGCATGTAGGTGAAATAGAACAAAAATCCCCAGACGTGCATAAACTAAAATCCTTGAAAGCAGGAGGGAAGTCTATGGCCAGTAAGAATGAGATTCTACCAAAGATCGTCCTGAGTTGATCATTCTGACCTCAGATGTGGAAGGGGAGATCCCGCTGGTGGAGGGAGATTCAGCTGGTGTAAATACAGGTCAACCCAAAATAACAGAGAAGAGGAAGAAGATAAAGAATGACCCTTCTGGAAGATCTCCTCCTCCACCGAAGAAACACAAACCTTCAATGAGTCCGGAAAGAACAAGGGCCTCCAAAGGTAAAGCTGTAGAGACCTCGGATACAGCTAGAGTTTCGTCCGGACTCCATAAGGGTATTCTTTTCGGGGTCTTTGGATCAAGTCTGATCTCTTCCCCAACTGCTTCGTTCCTCACTCCTTTCCTCTCATACCGAGGGGAAACTCCAGCGATCCTCCCTCAGCCGCTATACGAACTCCGGCCCATACTTGAACCTAAAGAAATTAAAGAGGCGTGTGAGGCTGGAAAATGGCAACTAGCAGAACTTACGGGGATGCTTAATTCGCTCAGCCTGTTAGCTGATAATGCTGCTGAAGTTGATAAGCTGAGTGATAAAGTAGAACAGCTCAACCTCTCAGTGGAGAAAGATAAAGCTGCCCTGAAATTAGCTGAGGATCGCCTAACCAAGTTTAAGGAGTTCAGAGATCTCATGAACAAGGAGAATCTCAAACTTAAAACCATACTTAAAGACTTGGAGAGTAAACTGACAGAGAAGGAGGAAATGCTTAATAAGTCAAAAGAAGAACTCCATAACAGTCAAGCTAAACAAGCTGAGATTAAAGATACAAGCAAAGCTGCTGCGGAGGATTATTTTAAACAAGCAGAGGAGTGGTCCCAAAAGGAGAGGAAGTTCCTCCTTGAGATTGAGGGACTGAAGGCTGGGGGTATGAAATCTCAAGGAATGAATGAAGAACTTCTGAGGTTGCAGGAAGAGTTGGCTGTAGCTAAAGCTGTGGCGAAGGAAGCTATTGATATATGCAGCCAAGTTGTTGAAGAATCCTTTGGCCTAACTATACGCCAAGTTTTCTACCATAACCCCACTGTGAAACTTAGCCTCTATGGTATGGATCCGTTCTATGAATTCCATGGAGGGAAGCTAGTCACCGTGGTTGAAGGTCGTCATGAAGATCCTCATGAGTCCTTATACGGTTTGCCACCTCTTCCCGAGGGTCAAAGCATGGGCTCAGATTCCGTTGTTCCTACGCCGGAGGTCATCTCATCTGAAGGAGGTGTGAAGGTACCCGAAGAGAAAGCTCCAGAAGAAATCCCTAAAGAAGGCACACAAGACTTCGGAGAAGGAGAGGGACAGAAAGAGCCCCAAGAGCAGATTCCTCTTCCGTAGTCTTGTTGTTTTTTATATGTAAAGTTGTTTTCTGGGATCAACTCCGGTTTTGATTAATTACATGTAATTCTGCTTTTTGTGAATGAATAAAATTTCAATCAGGCATTTGTCTTCAATACTTCATAAAGAATAATATAACTTAGATGTATATATCATTTCAGTAACCAATAATCTGTTCTGTATGACTAATCTTGAGGTCGGATTGAAATAATTGCCTCAGAAAATTAGATCATTTAAAATAGATAAATTTAGAATGGATAGATATATGCATGAATACTGTCCCCAAGTGTAAGTATGTTAAGGCATAGGTACCTGTCTTAGGGTACTACCTTCAATTCTTTTGGGGAGGAATCGATCCGTTGTTCACAAAAGTGATATCACAGGATGGATGACTAGTACTAATTCGTATTATTCTCACTTGGAGAGAAAAACGTCGTCCATTGTGAGGGTATTGTTCTGAGCATAGGGAACTGTAAAAATACATAAAGATGTCCGTACCAGGAGTTACATCATTGAATCACGGAATAGGTGATTGAGATCATCCGTCCTGGGGAAACACATCTCAATCATAAGAGTACGGATTAAGTCTTCAAAGACTTCCATCATAAGGATAATGATGGGAATTGTCCGCGCCAGGAGTTACATCATCGAATCACAGAATAGGTGATTGAGATCATCCGTCCTGGGGAAACACATCTCAATCATAAGAGTACGGATTGAGTCTTCAAAGACTTCCATCATAAGGATAATGATGGGAATTGTCTGCGCCAAGAGTTATATCATCGAATCACAGAATAGGTGATTGAGATCATCCGTCCTGGGGAAACACATCTCAATCATAAGAGTACGGATTGAGTTTTCAATTTCATTCATAAATCTGGTATCGAAACAAGATCATCACTCTGCTTGTCCCCTAGCTTGTGTGAGGGACTAGTAAAGTTGCTCATATAAGCTACGTCGTTTGTAATAGGTCTGGATACCGATTCATATACGTTGGAAGAGTATTTATTTAACACGTGGTAGATTTCAACATTACGTTGTCACGTAAATATCCGTTCTTGGAACGAACACTTCGTTGTCACGGCGCTCCTTAGGACGAATCTGGACACACCTTACGCGAGAATCCCAAAAGTTATTGAAACTTACAACCCTTGGTATTCGAGTAACAGTTGCAACATTTCTCATGATTGGACATTTAATGCCTTTAATCACGTGGGCGAGCCATTATTTCCTTAAATACGCATGTCTTTATAACCGTCATTCAGGAGCTTTGTGGGCCTAAAATTGGAATTTTAAGGCCCATTTAGAAGGCCTTGTGATGAATCGATGGCATTTTCGTGCCTTGGGATTTGAAACGACAACTCTGAATTCACAAAAGGGGTGTCGTTTAATAGTAAATGACATATCCTTTGAGTCAGTAATTGAGACTCTTCGTCCCCTATAAAAAGAGTATTTAGTGAATTCAGAAATCACTCAATCTTGCTTCCCTGACGAAACTCTGCAAAAATTTCGAGAAGACATTTCTGTTTGCCTCTGTGAAATTTGATTCACCATCTTCTTCTCTCTTAGGTAACCTTCTCCTTCGTCTCCTCATATTTTCCTTAAGTTTTCTAAATGTCTGGGAGAGGTTTTACTGGCTCAAGCCATGTTGGCCCTAGGGGAGGAGGAGGAAGAGCCTTGTCTTGAACTTCCTCAAGTCGTGGTGGGAGGATCCTTGTGATCTTCTATTCAAAGCCACTTCATTCAGAGAGGGAGGCGTCGCCCTACTCAAGGCGAAGGGTGATAATACCCTATTCAGAATCCTCTTCTAGTGAGAGTGAGGAGAGCGCTGATTTATACCTCTCTGATGATGTGAGTTTTTATCACAGCGTGAAGGCTTTTAAATTAGCTCTAAAAAAGATGACTGGAGAAAGCACTTCTAGTAGCGGAGCACCATCTCAACAGTATATCTTGAAGACAGCCTTTGGACTGTGTAATGTAGTTACACACCAGATTGACTGGGTAAAGTTCCAACAGATGCGTCCATATAACTGGGTGGCGGATGAATTTTACGCCATACCGTCTATCCATGGTCGAGAGGACGGAGCAAGGTTGGAGCCTCGCTTCATAGTCTTCAAAAAGGAAAAATACAAGGAGAGTTTTATGGTGTTGGCTCCCCTTCCCTCAGAACGGATATGTCATACACCGGATGAGAGGTTAATATATATGTATGACTTCCTCTTTTTAAATTTAGGTGTACGCTTTCCTCTGACAAAATTTCAGATGGGGGTCTTGAGGTTTTTGGACTGCGCCCCCTCTCAGCTTCATCCCAATGGTTGGGGGTTGATCCGTTCTCTAGAAGTGCTTGGGGAGCACTTCAACTTCACACCGATGGTCGCTATGCTATTTTATTTCACGCAAGTGGTCCGTCGTGCAAATAAGGAGAAAGGAGGAGTAAGCTTGGTAACCCTCCGAACTCACTCCAAGATTGTCAACTTTGAGTCCTACACCGACTCCGCCAAAGTTGATGGGCGTTCTTTCAAATCTTATTTCACCAGGATCCGTATTAAGCCCGACGATCCAATTTTTTGGTTGAATAAAGAAGGGATAAACAAATTTCCGGTGGCCTAGACGCACGAGCATTTTTTATTGACCTCCCAGGCCTATTATACTAAGGAGGATAAATTATCACCAACTTCGATATCCGTCCTATTTGCTCTGAAAGCATACACCGCCACGCATAAATCCTTCTCCTGTCGGCGTTTGTTAGGGTCAAGAACTACTCGCGAGGAATATTTGCGTAATTTCCTATCATTTCCTGTTGTTGTCGTTCTTCATATATCTTGAAATCTTCTATTATTAATGGTCTTTTTATCAGATTATGCAGTTGAAATCGAGGCCGAGTCATCAGAGATGGAGAAGTTAAAGGGGCTCAAAGCTGGAGGGAAATCCGTTGCGGTTAAAAACAATATTCAGGCAAAATGGAATTCCAAGAAGGCTACCGTTGAGACCATAATACTTACTTCTTCCGCTGGTGACGATATTCCCTTATTGGAGGGCGGATCTGAGAAGGCCAAAGCCTCCAATGCTGAAGGCAAGAAGGCCAGAGAGAAGAGGAAAAAAGCAAAAAATGACTCCCCCAAGCAAACGGAGCCTCAACCTCCTCCTAAAAAACCAAAAACTTCCGAAGGAGTAGATGATTCTGGGGCTTCTAAGGGAAAGAAGGTGGAAGGGCCCACACCGAATGCCCCAAGCAACACTGCTACCTCTGGCGCCAAACCAATAACTGCTTACTTTGCACCCAGGGTCTCTTGCCCCCCTCCAGGCAACTCCAATCTTGCCCCATACCTTGTGTATGAGGGTCTAGTGCCTGAGTGCATCCCTGATTCTCCCTACAAGCTGAAAACTTCGTTGGAGACTAAAGAAATAACACAAGCTTGTGACGCCGGACAGTGGCAATTGGCAGAACTGTCCGGTCTCTTGAAATCAGTTCGTAGGCTGGCAGAAAGTAACGCAGAACTAGGCAAATTGACGGGCAAGGTTAATGACCTTACCGTTGCCTCGGCCAAGGACAGAGTGAACATTCTCCGCTTAGAGAGTCGGTTGAAGGATTCCAAGGAGGAAGGGGATCAAAAGGATGAAGAGATCTCTAGGCAAAGATTTCTGATTAAAGAGCTGGAGGCCTAATTGCTTGATCAGAAAAAGGCCAATTCCGACCTCCATGCCAGCCTCTATACGGAGAAAGAACATTCTAGCAAGCTGGGAGAGGAGTTGAAGGTGAACAAGTTCATCTACTCCCAAGGAGCTGAAGACTGGGCTCGTAGGGAAAAGAAGCTGCTCTTGGAGATTGAAAACTTAAAGTTGGCAAGTTCGAATGATGATGTTACCGCTCTGAAAGCAGATTTGACTACTGCCAACGCCCAAGTGAAAGAGGCTGTGGATATTTATGTCCAAGCAGTCGAGGAATCTTTCGGGTTGGCTGTACGTCAGATTATCTACCGGAATCCCCAAGTAGAACTTAATTTGAATGGTATTGATCCGTTCTATGAGTTTCATGAAGGGAAACTCGTAGCTGTTATTGACGATCATCAGGAGGATCCGCCAAACACCAAGTACAAGCTAGCTCCTCTCCCCGAAGGCCAGTCGATGGAGCCTTCTCTCCTGGTCCCTATCTCCAAGCGGCCCAAAAATAAAGGAGCAGATGATGTTGCTGGTGATGGGGAGGGCAAGGTCGGAGGTAAAGGCAAAGGAAAGGGTGGAGAGACAAGCCAAAAGAGATAGCGGCTTCCTTATTGTTTTTATTAAATCAATTTCGCTGTGTTCCGGGATCAACTCCGGATTATCGAATTAATTCACTTGTGTATTTCAGGATTTCACTAATAAAATGACAACTTCCTTTATACGTCTGTTTGTTAAAAATAATTTCGATAGAATCGTTGTATGTGTAATGAACCAATCCGGATTTAGATGCGTAGAAACTAAATCGGATAGTAACAAACAATTACTGTCCCCATGTATGGATACTTGAATAATCAAAAGCTCGGTTTGATAGAAAAGATAGAATTTATCTATCTTATGTTGTATCAAAATTGTAGTGTGGTGAAGTCGTTTACTTAAATCAAAATATTTGGCATTCACAAGCTTAGTAAGAAGAATACCTTAATCTTTGATGATTAGGCTTACGATTATAAGTATCATAATGGGAGTTGCCCACTTGGGGCAACACGTTGTCATCATGAAAATGACGTTTACTAAGTGTTCACCCCTCGAAATACTCGTTAGCCGTTGGATATTGTCCCCAAGCATTATTGAATGATCAGTTCCGAGTGAACATTTGGCTCTAAATGAGTGATTCCGAGCAAATATTTGACTCTGAGTGAGTGACTCCGAGTGAGGTTGGTTCTGGCCGTATCACCTGGGAAATTCCATTACTTGTAATCTCCTCGTGTTGCTCGGTAAAAATATGTACGTTTTATCCGAGTCTTACTTTTTTGTCAAGGACGGGTACTTCGTTTTGAACAAATTCCGAGTGATACTTCCGAGTGGAAGCTCTTCCGAGCGATAGCTCCGAGTGGGAAAGATCCGAGTGATCGTACTTGGGTGGAAGATTCTGAGTGATCCTTCGACGGTGCTTGGTTTAACTGAACAACCACACTCAAGTTTGGTTTAGTCTTTTAATCCGAATCTTCATTCGGGTTGGGAATTTCTGAGTGCAACCTTCCCGAGTGGGTGTGTCTATGAGTATGACACTTCCACGTGGGATTGTATTGAGTGAAACATTTCTGAATAGGATTATACCGAGTGAAACATTTCCGAATAGGATATCACCTAGTAAAACATCTCTGATTCCCGCGAGGCGTGGAACCAAGTGGAGAATTTCTGAATGGGATATCACCGAGTGAAATATCTCTGACTCCTACACGGCGCGGTATCGAATGGAGAATTTCCGAATGAAATACTTCGGATGAATATGTCTTAGATAGAGACATACCCGAGTGAATTATTCCTGATTGCAACTTCAAAGTGATAATTTCCAATTAAAGAAGACATTGCCGACTAGATAATTTATGGACATGACTTTGAAGTTAAGGTGTTTCCATATAAGGAATTTTAAGAGAAAGTATTACCGAGTGAAGAATTTCCAGGGAAAGTACTCCTGGGTGATTTCTATGATGATTCGATAAAACTTACTAGTCGTACTTGGAGTTTGGTTCAATCCTAGAATCCAAGCCTTCAATTGGGATTCGGTTTGATCCTACAACCCATGTTCTTCAATGGCGTTCGGTTTAATCCTACTAACCGTTCTTTAATCGGTGTTGGATGTTACCGATTCACCATTCTTCTTCAATCGTTGTTGGATTTTACCCATTCACCGTTCTTCATCAATCGGTGTTGGATTTTACCCATTCACCGTTCTTCTTCAATCGGTGTTGGATTTCACCCATTCACCGTTCTTCTTCAATCGGTGTTGGATTTTACCCATTCACTGTTCTTCTTCAATCGGTGTTGGATTTTACCCATTCATCGTTCTTCTTCAATCGGTGTTGGATTTTACCCATTCACTGTTCTTCTTCAATCGGTGTTGGATTTTACCCATTCACCGTTCTTCTTCAATTGGTGTTGGATTTTACCCATTCACCGTTCTTCTTCAATCGGTGTTGGATTTTACCCATTCACCATTCTTCTTCAATCGGTGTTGGATTTTACAATCCAAGACTTCAAAATATGGTTCACCCTGTTGTACCTTCGAAGAGGTTCATCACTAACGACGGATACGTTGTTAGGATCATCCGTCCTGAAAGTAACTTGTCACAATAGTGTTGTGCAACGAAATAAAATCATAAAGACAATGGGTGAATCATAAAGAAACTTTTTCATTTGATTATGAATTACAATATAAAAGAGAGAAAGAGAGCTGAGTCGGGGTACCAACTAACTATAATAAACGCGTAAATTCTGAATATTCCACTTGTTGCGGATTGGGGTACCATCGAGGTTCTCCAGGCGATAAGAGCCTTTTCCACAAACATATGATATTCTGTAGGGACCTTTCCATGTTGGAGCGAACTTGCCTTGGTATGCAAATTTGTTCCCCACGCTTGCTTTCCTCAAAACCAAATCCCTAACGTTGAAGGTCCTATATTGGACTCGTTTGTTGTATCGAAGGGCGGCTTTGGCTTTGATGGCTTGATCCCTAACAAAAGCTTATTCTCTGAGCTCTTATACGACATCCATTTCTGATGCCAAGTTAACGTCATTGCTTTCTTCAGAGAAGTACTTGACCCTTGCAGAAGCAATTTGTAATTCGACAGGTATCATTGCTTCCACCCCATAGGTCAAGCGATACGGGGATTCGTTGGTGGATGAATGAGGCGTTGTCCGGTATGCCCAAAGGACGTGGCACAACTGGTCAGTCCATCCGCCCTTGGCTTCCCCAAGACGTTTCCTCAGTCCTTTCAACACCTCTCTATTGGCCACTTCAGCTTGGCCATTGGTTTGGGGATGTTCGACGGAGGAAAATATCTGGGTTATTCCTAACCCCTCGAGTAAATCTGTAAACTTCTTGTCCGTGAATTAGGTACCATTGTCTGTGACGACCCGCGCTGGGACTCTGAATCGTGTTATAATATTTTCATACATAAAACGACGAGTTTGGGCTGAAGTAATGTGCACCACCGGCTCTGCTTTAATCCACTTGGTGAAATAATCAACCCCTACAATGAGATATTTGATGCCCCCAGGTGTAGTTGGGAAAGGGCCCAAAATATCCAATCCCCATTGGTAGAACGGCCATGGAACGGCGGATGTGAAGAGCTCTTCCGCCGGTGTGTGGTGAAGATTAGAGAACTTTTGGCAGGCGTCGCATTTCTTGACAAAGTTAATGGAATCCTGCTTCATCGTGGGCCACCAATACCCCGCCCTGAGGATTTTTCTCATCAAACTTCTTCCTTCGGCATGGTGCCCACATTGTCCTTCATGCACTTCCTCCATTACTCCTTGTACCTTATTTTCTCTTAGACAAATTAAGTAAGGTACGGAGAGTGCCCTTCTGTAAAGGTTACCATCAATCATAGTGAAGTACGGCAATTCCCTTCTTACCCTTTTCTTTTCATTCTCATCTGTAGGCAACTGCCCGTCGGCCAAATAACGGATGTAAGGGGCCATCCATGTGTCTCCGTAATTGACGGTGATAGCATTTAAAGAAGGGTATAGAGGAATGATGGGCAACGTTAGTGTGCTCTGGACCAAAGTTGTGGTGCTGCCTGGCCATTTGGTGCTTGCCAATCTAGAGAGTATATCTACTCTAGTATTCTCTTTGCTTGGAACATGTTTAAATTTAATTTTTGAGAATTTCTCTCTCAGCTCCTTGACACAGTTTAAGTATAATTGGTGTTGAGGCTCACGAGTTTGATAATCTCCCAAGATCTGTGAAATCATGAGTTGTGAATCACTGTAGAGTGTCGCCTCAGAAGCTCTGATGTCAATCGCAGCTCGAAGCCTAGCCAAACAGGCTTCGTATTCAGCTTGGTTGTTTGAAGTTTTGAAATTAAAGTGAAGGAAGATTTCCAGGAGCACACCGTCATCGTTTTCAAGGACTACACCTGCTCCGAATCCCCTTTGGTTTGATGAACCATCCACATGGATGGTCCAATGAACACAAGGTGTGGCTGGATCTATCCCTGTCATTTCCATGATGAAATCAGCCAGGACCTGTGCCTTAATAGCACCTCAAGGTTCATAAGATATATCAAACTCTGTGAGTTCAATGGACCATTTGATCATTCTACCAGCGAGGTCTGGCTTGCTCAACACAGATCAGAGTGGTAAATCCGTTCTCACCACAATAGGATGGGCATGAAAATACGGACGCAAGCGTCGCGAAGCGAAAACGACCGCAAGAGCGGCCTTTTCAATCTTTTGGTACCTATTCTCAGCACCTTGCAATGATTTACTTGTGAAATATATCGGCCTTTGACCATCCGGAGTTTCCTTCACCAGAGCGACCCCTAATGCTTCATCAGAAACAGATAAGTACATGATAAGTGTTTCTCTGGGGTCAGGCTTGACCAATATGAGAGGTTTCGACAGCACCTCCTTAAGCTCCTAAAAAGCTTGTTCCTGCTCCTGTCCCCACTCGAACTTCTTATTCTTCCTCAAGACCCCATATAGAGGAAGTGATCTGTGGGCCATCTTGGGCATGAATCGTGCCAAGGCTGCTACTTTGCCATTTAGGGACTGCACTTCCCTCACATTTTTTGGACTCTGCATGTTAATGATGGCTTGGCATTTTCCTGGATTAGCCTCAATCCCGCGCTGCGTCAACATGAAACCCAAGAATTTCCCAGCTGGGACTGCAAAAGTGCATTTCAAGGGGTTTAACCTCATGTTGTAGTGCCTCAGACGTAAGAACACTTGGCACAGGTCCTCTATGTGGTCACCTCCTACAGAGGTCTTGGCGATAATGTCATCAATGTACACCTTGACTATCTGGGTGTGTAAGCCTTCAAATACCTTGTTGATCATACGCTGGTATGTGGCCCCAGCATTCTTCAAGCCGAAGGGCATGACGGTGTAGCAAAAGACACCACGATCATTGATGAAAGCTATTTTCTCCTGATCCTCCTCCCACATCGGAATCTGGTTATACCCTGAGTACGCATCCATGAAACTCAAATACTGGTAACCAGATGAATCATCCACCATTCGATCTATATTAGGGAGAGGATACGGGTCTTTGGGACAACAACATTTGAGATCCACGTAATCAGTGCACATTCTCCATTTTCCATTGGATTTCTGAACCATGACGACGTTGGAAAGCCACGAGGAGTAGCACACTTCTTTAATAAATTCAGCCTTCAGTAATTCTTCTGTCTGTTCACAAGCAGCTTTTTGTTTTTCTGGGCCCAGTCTTCATTTTTTCTGGGCTACCGGCCTCATCTCCGGATAAACAGCTAGCTTATGACAACAGAAGTCCGGATCCATACTAGGCATATCTGCTGCTGTCCATGCGAAAAGGTCTTTAAACTCCTGTAGAAGCATCAACAGTCGCTGCTCTATTTCTGTTTCTAGCTTGTCATTAATGTGGGTGACCTTTTCTAGAGAATCTCCCAATACGATTTCCCTGGAACTTCCATCCGGCGTGGGCTTTGATGGGTTGGACGGATCAATGTTCAACTCCGCCCTAGGGTCCAAGTCAACAAGACTCACAGACCCCGCCGCCATTCCTCCATCGTTTAATTTTCTTTTCTTATTGAAGGTTTGGAGCTTCACCATATTAAGGCTTAGGTTGTAACAATACCTTGCCATCTCTTGGTCCCCTCTGACAGAAGACACATTATTATATTTGTCAATGAATTTAATGAGCAAATAAGGAGTTGAGACGATGGCCTCCATCGCGTTTAGTGTGGGGCGGCCTATGATTCCGTTGTAAGGTGACTCTACATCAATCACTAAAATCCTGGACTTCACTGTTCTAGCCCCTGGCTCCCCTTCGAAAGATATCAGGGTATCTAAGTACCCCTTGGTCGATTGCTTAGCTCTATTTAAAGCTGTCAGATCCTGCGTGTAAGGTTGCAGGTCGGAATCATTAAAGCCCATACGTTTAAAGCAGCTATAGAAGATGACATCACAAGAGCTTCCCTGATCAACAAGTATCCTTTTCACATCTTTGTTGGCGATAACTGCCATAATTACCACTGCATCATCTCCTCCAGGGATAATTGGACCAAAGTCATCATCAGAGAAAGTGATTATCAGAGCAGCAACCCCGTCTCTGAAAGGACAGTAGTTTCTGGGTTTACCTTGTAATGAAAGGACCATACGATGATGATTCTTCCTAGCAGTGATGGAAGCTCCTCCTCCAGCAAAACCACCAGATATCATATCAATGACCTCTCGACGACCCTAACGTTGATGCTGGGGCATGACATTTTGCTGTGTGGGTTCGCCAACCATGATTCCTTTTTATTTTTCAGCGGCGGTAAATCTTCTGGCCGGCGTGGGGCCATCATCGTCACCATCCTCACGATCTCTTTCCCGCTTCTGTGTCCGATCTAGATCATCAAATGATTTTTCTTTGAACAGGTACTGCTTGAGCTTGCCTTCTCGGATCAGAGTCTCAATAGTGTTTTTCAAGGCTTGGCATTCATCTGTTGAGTGACCCTTTTGCTCATGGAATTTGTAGTATTTCTGAGGGTCTCCATGTCTACGGACCTGGGGTGGCTTTCTGACCCTGTACACCTTAAGTGTTGGCCATCCGACCTCCCTCAGAATCTGTGAACGTCGGATATTTAATGGAGCATAATGGCTGATCGCATTTACCTGTTTTTCTCGACGTCGAGGTGCAAGACCATTAAAGACGTTGCCATGGAAAGGTCTCTCCATGTGTTCTGACCTTGGCCTATCCTTATCTCTCTGTGGCTGTTGATGTGGCATTGGAGACCTTCCCTTCACAGCTATTGCTTCCAAGTGCATCTCAATGCCTACGTACTTGGATGCTTTCTTTCTGAACTCCTCAAAACTCATAGGAGGACTCTTCGCCAATGACAGGGCGAAGGCAGAGTTTGGTAGTAAGGCTTCTATCACAATATGCAGCTGTAATGCCTCTACTAAGTTTGGAACGGCAGCTACTTCTTTGTAAAATCTCTTTAAGAAATCTTTGAGAGACTCATGTTCGCCTTGCCTAATCTGGGCCAGGGTATGAGATGTCTTAGGGACGTCTTTAGAAATAACAAAATGATCTACAAATATTGTTGCCAGTTCTTCCCATGAATCGATGGATCCTGATGGCAACCCTTTGAACCAAACGAGGGCATCATCGATAAGGGTACGAGGGAACATTCTTCACATGACATCCTCATCTGCTCCCAAGTACATGGTTTCATACACATATGAATCCATATGTTTAGTGGGATCCGTTTCCCCACCATACTTCCCAATGGAAAGTGGTTGGGTATTCTGCAAATGCTTTGGGATGGTTACACTCATCAGCCTCTGAGAGAAAGGAACGTTGAGTCTGTAAGTCCCATGGGTTATCGTTGGCTCGTGTTTTCTGCTACTAGCCTTCTCATCAGATTCATGTGTTTGCTCCTTCTCCTCATAAGTGGGGATCTGCGAATACTGGATACTAGCAGACTTTCTTCCCTCAGCTGTATGGTGCGTCCCATCAGTTTGGGATATTGCTTTCTCTTCCATGCTCTTTCTTTCACGTTTCAACTCCACTAACTCCTCCATCAGTTTTTGTATCATCTCATCCCTTGGATCGGGTGCAGATACTTGCACCATTCTCCTTGAACTCCCAACAGGTGACTAAAAAACCAAGCGTCTATTCTCTGGTTGTTCTTGGGCCGTAACATCTTCTACGTGCCCATCTGATATGTTTCTTCCATTGCCTTCCATGACGCAAGATCAGACTTTGTAAATGAGAGGTGGGAATAACTTTATCGTGTCCCACCGGGCGTGCCAATGATCTGTCCAGAACCAGGGTCAAGAGATCCGGTGTCGGGCCAGTCACAAATAGTGAGATGATTACATCTCTGAAGACCGGTTATATGAGTATCCGGTCTATGTATCCGATGTCTCTGTATGAAGAGAGCGGTCTGGGCGTCCTGGAGGTCCTTCACACCGTCCTCACGCGTTGATGTGGGCGAAAGGTGGTGTCACCTGCGAAGATTCTCCGACGCTCAAGTCAGTAATCGTATTCCAGTGAGGAATGTTTTTCAAAGAGTAATTATAAGTTGAAAAGAAGTCGAAGATTCCTCTCTCCATTGTTGTAGAGAGTTCTTATACCTGATTGGCTTGATATACGAGGACTCGTTAATGGGGAACCACTAACCTCCAATAATATTATAAAATTATTTTATTATACACTTGCCAGTATGATTGAGTCAAGTGGCTATTTTATATTGAGCGTAGGGAGTATGGGCTGGATTTAGGGGACAAGTTGATCATTCCCGTGAGCAGATTTTGGCTCGTAGTGTGAGGAATAGAATCTTTATCCTTGTCCCTGTAGCAATGCCCTTTGTCTTCTGTATGGTGACGTGTATGTTATCCGATGTGCATGGTGTTATCCGGACTAACCGGTATAGGGAGAACGCCTGATACGGAATTAGAGTCCGGATGTGTACCGATGACACTGGTTTCACGTTGGCAGACTGTCAAAGACGTTGAAATATATCTTGTAGAACGGATACCGGTATCGAGACCGGATCAAGGTTCTTTTTAATTTATTAGAAATTACATTTTATTTTCTTTTTGCGTAAAATTGAACAAGGAAGACATAAATGAGTGGTAAAGAGTTTGTATATAGTCCTAGACTTAATAGGCACCAAGTGGGTACCTTAGCTAAGTCCTTGAAAAGAGGATAGAAAAAAAACATATAAATCATGATGATGATAAAATAAAAAGAAAACCTAAAGAGAAAACCTCCAAAGAGGCTAAGATAATGGTACTATCTTCCTATGGGAAAATGATGCCAAAACTTACATAGAGTAGAGATTGGAGGAAAAGAAAAAAAGAGCTTTAAAGAAAACTTATAAAAATAGAATAAATGTTTAGGAATGACCTCTCAAGAGGTGTTTGAAGAAGTGTACCCCAAAGGCATACCTTCTTCTTTCTTGGTCACATATCCTTTAGATATCATTCAAAACCAAGAGACTCCTCCAACATCCTACTAACAATATGAACAAGATTGGTCATTGATTATCCATACTCACATTAGAATTTCTTGTAAGTTGTTTGTGGTATGTGTTAGGTCATATAGGATAGGCATTATTTTATATTCTTTTGCCTTGACATTTTATAAAGTGCATTTTTATATGGTGATGTTTTCCTTTAGAAACTTTAGGAACATGGAATAATTTTTGCATTGCTTAGATATTTATGATTAGTAACATGTTAGTCCTTTTTGCATGTTTTCTAGTGGGACTTTGATATATATTCCTAGGATCTTCTACTTGCATGATGGCTTATATGATGTGCTAATTTCTTTGGTGCATGACATGCGATATTTATATCTTAGTTTAAATGCCATAGTACATTATGAACCTACTTGGCATTTGTGACACCCCGAAAATATGGGTAAATTTTTCGCGAATTTAATACTATTGATTTATGAAAAATATAAGTGGTGAAGCTATCGGTCAATACCCTGGATCTATAAAAGACCAATCTCATATATGGAGATATGAGAAGGTAAGTAAAAGGAACCATGAATGAGGAATCCTCAATTTCAAACAGCGGAGAGATTTATTTAATTTAATGCTATGTGATTGAGTTCAAGGGATCATCCATCACAAAAATTTAAGGAATTCAAATTATGCCCAAGGTGTTTATAAAGTGATACAAAACCAAGATTAAATGTAAAGAAAAGAAAAAAATAATTTGAACAAAGCGGTTTGAGTGATCTGGGCTCCCCTCGCTCAAGCGAGGACCACACTCGCTTGAGCGAGTCCCAATAGAACACTTGGGCGAAACATGAAATAAGCTGAGCGAAAAGAGGAAAACAAGTGTCAGAGGCCACCTCGCTCGAGCGAGGTTCACACTCGCTTGAGCGAGACCGAGTAGGACGCTTGGGCGAGCAACACCACACGCCGAGCGAAATGAATAAGGGAAGAATTAGGGGCCTACTCGCTTAAGCGAGCCTCATCTAGCTTGAGCGAGATCCACAGGATTCGCGAGGGCTAGACAGTGAGCTTGAGCGAATTTCCTCCAGTAGCAAATTTAAGTTCACTCGCTTGAGCGAACACCACCTTCAGGGGCCTTTCGCTCGGGCGAAATTTGGCCATTAGCTAAATACTCCACTTTTGCTCGGGCGAAACCCTACTCGCCTAAGCGAAATTCTTCCAGTGGCCAACCCCTGATGCTGGGGCAGTCTCGCATGAGCGAGACCCATTCTCGCCTAAGCGAGAATTGGCCAGTGACCATACACTATCACAGGGGTAATCTCGCTTGAGCGAGAATCCCTCTCGCTTGAGCGAGAATATTAGCAAAAATGTAGAAAATGCTGGAATCACTCAACACATCATACCAAAACTCAATTTAATCCATTTCACTTAAATTCATCACATCTCACTCATCATATTCAACATTTAAAACTTGTTCCAATCGATTTTATCCATAAATTTACCTTCTAAGTCATGAGTTGCAATCCAATCTAACTTACTACTTGGCAAAATCTATGAAATGCAGTTTTTCATATAACTCACCATTCATTCATAAGTTTTAACTACAATCATTCTTCATCTTCGATATCTAATCATGACTAAGGTCACTTATGAAAATGAGCCTTAAACTCTAGGATCTCATTTTCCTACATGACCTTCCAAAATCACTAATATATACACATCATCCATACAAGTACCTATACCAATTCATGGTTATACAAAATAACGAATACATCCATTTACATAACAAGGTCTATATCAAAGCTATAAATTCAAACATTAGCTGGCCAAGGTATTCTTTACCCTAAATAGGCTTCCTTCTCACTACTTCTCTACATAAGAGCTCCATAGGCAAGCCCTATAACACAGGAGCTAAAAAGATATACCACATGGAGAGTGAGTATACTTTCTCAATGATTAAAATCTACAATTATGATAATATATATATATATATAAATGCAATATAAACATTCCTCCTTAAGAAAAATTTAATCAACACCAAATCAAACATTCATCAAATCCATTGATCACATATATATCCATTTAGATTCATGAGAATACAACAACCATTAACCTGATTACAGTTAGTATTAAAAGGGAGTTCCATTTACTCCTCACACAATCTCCTCGATAGATATCACTCTATGCCATGCTTCTATGGCTAATGCACATGCTGGTGTTTAAGATGCATATGCACGGATACGATTTCATTCCAACGGGTGATTGCAACCACCATAATCATTCATTCATTTTCATTGGTTTCCCGCCTCGCAAGGGGTACTCCCGCCTCATGATCGTAACCAAGGGCATTCAATCTCAATGGTCCCGCAGGGCCTTTCATTTCAAATACCAAGTGATCGCAACCACCAGTCCAACAATCACAGGAACTCGCAAGCCCTTTATATTCCAACATCAAGTGATCGCAACCCCTTATCAATCATCTTCATGCTATACATGCCATGCTATGTATGCAACAATACTCATGCATTCCTCAACCTCATATGGGCTATCTCACCCTCTCATATAGGGTACACTCATACTCAACTACAAAATTAATCCCCCATAGTCAGCACATATATATATATATATATATTCTATTCATAATATTCAAGAATCCTTATAGTCACAGATTTTAAGCATTCATCAAGCCATACATGGATTCCACATCATGTCCTCACATATTATACCACCCATAATCTCATTAAGGCTTCAATCCATAATCAATCATTATAAGCACCATGCTCAATTTCACAACAAACATACGATACCACATTCATTCAAGTAAACATGCCATATTACATCATCATATACATTATCAACATCCACGTTCTCATACATTTAGAAAATACTCCCCTCTCCTACCTTAAGAGAAGTAAACTTCCGGGTTTGATGTTCCCGCCTCACAAGTATTATCAAGCCCTACATCAATCAATTATAAGGCCACATCAATCATTCATTCAAACACTATTTCAACATACATATACATATGTGTACTCATGATTTTTATCATGTAGAGGCTATTTATAGATTTCATTCATTTGCCCATTTAGGCTTCGGGAATTCCTTCCCTTAAATCACCATTCATTATTATCAAGGTAACAACCTAATTAGTTAGGTTATCCCATTTACCACTCTTACATTTAACTCATTCCAAGTGGGTTTTCATTTATGTTTTCCAACCACCACCTCTAATCATCATTTAATGTTAATACCTCTTCATTTATAACATCCCCTCATCAATAAATGTTAACCCCATCTACATTACACATTTTCCCCAAAATCATAAGTTAGGGTTTCCACCAAACTCATCAACATTCAAATATAGCCTTACATCCTCATCTCCTTCCAACAATAAATGCATCTACCCCATTAATACCATTTTAAACTTGTATTTATGACACCCACCTTAGGGTTTCCATATTTAAAGCTTGTCCTAACAATCCACATACATTTAATGCCCTCTTAACCTTAAGGACACATAACTAAAGGTTCCTATTCTTGAAAAATGGCTAAAATCTTACCTCAAGTGAAGTAATGGAGGAATTCTTAAAAGAGAAGAGGACCACACAAAATTAAGGAGAAGAAGAGAGAAGAACTTCAAGCTCCAAGCCTTCTCTAAGCCTTCATGAAACGAAAATGAGATGGAGAAAGGAGGGTAGCACCTTGGCTTAGGGTTAGAGAGGGAAAAGAGATGAAAAGGATGATAAAAGAAAAGAAGTGTGTTTGCATAAGAGAAAAAGAGAGGTTTACGAGAATAAGAGTGAAAAGAGTGAGTTTTTTTTAAAATATTTAACCTTTCATTAAACTCTTCCGTTTTTAAATAAACAGGCTCTCTGTTCGGGCTCCATACTTATTCTAAAAATCATTCCGAATACATATTCGGATTCCCAATAATGTTATCAACAGCCCTGACCAACGGCATCTCAATCGAAGATACTTGGTTCGACACCCATATTTTATCCGGGTCAGTTTTCTGCTTATTCGATCTCAATAATTCGTCACAGTCTCTGAAAATATCAATTGAATTATTTTTAATATTTCAGGACATTAATTAGTTCATATTCAATTATTCGATATTTATTCCCTTAATTTATTCTCTATTTTAGAATTTGGGATGTTACAATCCACCCCACCTAAAAGAAATTTCGACCTCGAAATTTGATATGCTGGATTTGAATGCATGAGGGTACCGCTCACAGATATCATCCTCGCGTTCCCAAGTGAGTGTCTCCATGCCTCCATGCTTCCATGCTACCTTCACCAAGGGTACCATTTTATTCCGCAACCTCTTCACGGAATACTCGACGATACGGACCGAAACGGGAGGAACAGACAAGTCGTCCCGCACATCAACATCATCAATAGAGATCACGTGCAAAGGATCGTGAACATACTTCCGCAACTACGATACGTGGAACACGTTATGTAGGTTTGCAAGATGTGGAGGAAGCGCAATCTGATAAGTAACATCTCCAATCCGCTCTAAGATCTCATAAGGTCTGATGAATTTAGGGCTCAATTTTCTGCTCTTCAAAACTCTTCCAATACCCTTGTCACGCGAGACTCGTAAGAACACATGATCGCCAACTTGAAATTCAAGTGGCTTCCTCCTTTTGTCATAATGGCTCTTTTGCCGGTCTTGAGCGATTTTCATCTTCTCTCGGATCATCTTAATCTGTTTAGTGGTTTCCTCAACAATCTCAGGCCCTAAGGCCAAGTTGTCTCCGACTTTAAGCCAACATAAAGGGGTTCGACACTTCCTCCCATATAATGCCTCATATGGTGCCATACCAATACTAGAGTGGAAACTGTTGTTATAGGTGAATTCAATCAGGGGCAGATATTTCTCCCATGAACCGCCGTACTCCAACACACAAGCACGTAATAAATCCTCTAGACTCTGAATAGTCCTCTCAGATTGTCCGTCAGTCTGAGGATGGTACACCAAGCTTAGCTTTAATTTCGAACCCATCACTTCATGTAAGCTTCCCCAAAATTGGGAAGTGAATCGGGGATCACGATCAGAGACAATACTTGATGGCACACCATGTAACCTCACAATCTTCTGAATGTATAATTGTGCCAAATCCTGCAAGGAACTCTTCATACTGATCGGTAGGAAATATGCACTCTTTGTCAAACGATCCACTATCACCCAGATTCCATCACATCTGGACCTCGTCCTTGGCAATTCGGACACAAAGTCCATGGCAATTGCATCCCACTTCCAAACAGGGATATCAAGTGGTCTCAAAGTACCCGAAGGTCTCTGATGCTCTACCTTCGCCTTCTGACAAGTAAAGCACAAAGCCATAAAATTGGCAATATTACGTTTCATTCCGGGCCACCAAAAATTCTTCCTTACATCCTGGTACATCTTGGTCGTACCAGGGTGAATGCTAAAAAGGCTTTTGTGTGCTTCCTCAAGCACCGTGTGTCTCAAATCTCTAAATGAGGGCACGTACACCCGACCTTTTACTCGCCATAAGCCATCAACACCTTCCACCAGAAATAGATTTTTCCAATCGCCTTGAGATCTCCTCATCTCTTGTAAATAATCATCATCTCCTTGTTTCTCCTTTACAAGCTCTAAAAATTCATTACATATTTTCAAGGTAGCAAAACATAGCTTCTTGGGAGATTGAATCTCGGTCCCGACATTTAAATTCCAAAATTCCTCAATCAATTCAAATTCTTTGACCATCATGGCCGACACATGTAAGGACTTCCAACTAAGAGCATCGGCAACAACATTAGCTTTTCCTGGATGGTACATCAATTTAAAATCGTAGTCCTTCAAGAATTCCATCCATCTCCTTTGGCGCATATTTAATTCTTTTTTATCAAAGAGGTATTTCAAGCTTTTGTGATCACTAAAGACCATGAACCTCGACCCATAAAGATAATAACGCCAAATCTTTAAGGCGAACACAACCGCCGCCAATTCCAAGTCGTGAGTCGTGTAATTAACTTCATGAGGTCGCAACTGGCGTGAAGCATAAGCTATAACACGTTCTTTCTACATCAAAACACACCCAAGTCCATGCTTAGAAGCATCGCAGTGCACCACAAAGTCTTCTTGTAAATCAGGAAATGCCAAGATAGGCGCAGAAGTCAGCCTCATCTTTAACTCTTCAAAGCATCTCTCACATTCAACCGTCCATACAAAAGGTTGGTTCTTCCTTGTCAAGTTTATCAAAGGTTTAGCAAGATAAGAAAAACCTCCGATAAACCTCTGATAATATCTGGCAAGTCCAAGGAAACTCCAAATTTCTGTAACCGATGTAGGTCTAGGCCATGCCATAACGACTTCAACCTTAGAAGGATCCACCAAAACACCGTCCTCGGATATCACATGTCCAAGAAACTGGATGCTCGCCAACCAGAATTCGCATTTAGAGAGCTTAGCGTACAACTGGTTCTCTCTAAGGATGTTCAACACCACCTTCAAATGTTCCTCGTGTTCCTCACGGCTCTTGGAATACACTAGGATATCATCGATGAATACCACAACGAAGCGATCCAGGTATTCATGAAAGATGCGGTTCATGTAACTCATGAACACCGCTGGAGCATTAGTCACTCCAAATGGCATTACAACATACTCATAATGGCCATATCACATCCAAAAAGCAGTCTTCGGAATGTCTTCGGTTCTCACCCGAATTTGATGGTAACCAGAACGCAAGTCAATCTTTGAAAACACCACCGCACCTCTTAATTGGTCCAACAGATCATCAATACAAGGTAAAGGATATCTATTCTTTATTGTCAGCTTGTTTAATTGGCGGTAGTCAACACACAACCGCATGGTTCCATCCTTCTTCTTGACCAGTAAAATAGGAGCCCCCCCAGGGTGACACACTGGGTCGAACAAACTCCTTCTTAAGTAGCTCCTCAACTTGCTTCTTAAGTTCAGCCAACTCCATAGGAGACAACCTATAAGGAGTGATAGACATCGGTTCCACGCCAGGTATAAGATCGATAGTAAATTCAACCTCTCGTGGAGGCGGTAAACCGGGTATCTCCTTGGGAAACACATCCAAAAACTCTGACACCATCGGGATATTAAGGGGATCGGGATTATTTGTCCCACCGGCAAGAGATAGTAATATGCAAAGTTGAGCTATACCTTGCACATCGAATTTCCCCACATCAGAAGAAGGGAAAATGACAGTCCGCTGCTGACAGTCAACCAAAACTTTATTGGTGGAGAGCCAATCCATACCAAAAATGATCTCCAACCCCTTCAGAGGCAGGCAAATGAAAAACAAAATGAATCTTCTTCCTTCTAGAAGCATATCAACATTATCACACTGGTTAACCGATCTGAGACAAGTACCGGTTGGGGTGGTAACCACTAGGGCATTTTTCATTAAACAACCGGCAATCTTAATCGCCGAACACAATCCTCGGATATAAAAGAGTGGGTTGCACTCGAATCATAAATGACATGAACTAAATTTCTGAGTATTTCACACTTACTTCCAACTAAATTATTTGCTTGTGCTGCTTCTTCACCGGTCACAGCGAATACCTTTCTGGCATTTGGTTGAAGATTTCCACCATTCCTGTTTACATTACGAGCACCATTGCCATTTCCCCGACCGTTTCCATGCCTTCCACCATTATAGCTTCCTCGGCCACCATTTCGGCCACCATTGTTTCCATTACCACGGCCCCGACCACCATTATGGCCTCTGCAGTTTCCATGAGCGGGTACATTAGCATGGTTGGGAGTATTAGCTTGTACCAGAGCCGGTCTTATAAGCATAGGGCATGCAGGACGGATATGTCCTACCTGATCACAATTGAAGCATACCACGTCCTTACGGTGCACACATTCACGAATATAGTGTAGACCACCACACCTATAGCATCTCGGCCCATTGGCATTTACATTGCCCCGGCAAAAGGTGTTACCATGTCCACCTCCCTTAGCTTGAACATTAGAATGAGCACCCCTATGAAAACGTCCTCTTCTGAAATTTCCTTGTCTCTTGAAACTGGAAGATTGACCCTTCAACTTAGAGTCAAATTTGGAATGATGCGGGGGAGCATGTTCTTCATAAATGTGGCACTTATACACAAGTACCGTGAAACTTCGAATTTCTTGATGACACATGGCCCTTTGAATATCAGGGCGTAGACCGTTCTCAAACTTTACACATTTCGAGGCTTCAGTTCCCTCTTGTTGATAAGGAGGGTATAATTCACAAAGTTCCTCAAATTTGGAATCATACTCTTCCACCGTCATTGTACCTTGCTTGAGTTCCATGAATTCAAGCTCCTTCTTACTCTTATAGCTTTCAGGCACATACTTTCTCATGAGTTCAAGCTTAAAATTTTCAAAAATCAAGGGAATAGTAGTAGCAATCATTCTACTCTTGGTGAGTCTCCACCAAGTCTCCGCTTCACCTCTCAGCATAAAAACAGCGTATTCCCCTTTCTAGAGCTCAGTGCATTCGAAACTATCGAAGATCCGTTTAACATCTCGGATCCAAACATGAGCTTGTTCGGGCCTAAATCCACCATGAAACTCAAAGGGTTTCCGCTTCAAGAACATGCGAAGGCCTTGAGTACCTTGAACAGCAGGAGCAGGTTGTCTTTCCGCTTCTTGTCTATCGCGGTTTTGCGACTCAAGGAGATCCACAAAATGATTCAAAGCTCTAGCTATAGTGTCATCATTATCTTGACGATGACGGGCCATCTCAATATCTATAAAAATAACATGAGATTTAACTAACATCAGTAAACTCATTCATAAAACTCCTGTATAGTCTCATACTATAGTACTTCATCATAAAATTAAGTTATGGCCCTCCATCATGGAGTCCAATATCAACCAATTCATATTAAAGCTCATAAAAGCATATCATCATATCATAGTGTCGTATGCATTCACAAAAACATAGAATTCATCATTGAAGGAGAATAGTGTGAACAAAGCTTGGCCGGACTTATAGCAATCACATTCAATCCATAGTCAATTCATACATAGTCAAACAACAATGGCAATCATTCATCAATTTCATATCATGTTCCAATAATAATAATTAATCACAGTAATAAAGAGCAAATAATGCTCTGATACCAAGTTGTGACACCCCAAAAATAGGGGTAAATTTTTTACGAATTTAATACTATTGATTTATGAAAAATATAAGTGGTGAAAGACCTATCTCATATATGGAGATATGAGAAGGTAAGTAAAAGGAACCATAAATGAGGAATCCTCAATTTCAAATAGCGGAGAGATTTATTTAATTTAATGCTATGTGATTGAGTTTAAGGGATCATCCATCATAAAAATTTAAGGAATTCAAATTATGCCCAAGGTGTTTATAAAATGATGCAAAACCAAGATTTAATGTAAAGAAAAGAAAAAAATAATTTGAACAAAGCAGTTTGAGTGATCTGGGCTCCCCTCGTTCAAGCGAGGACCACACTCGCTTGAGCGAGTCCCAATAGAACGCTTGGGCAAAACATGAAATAAGCTGAGCGAAAAGAGGAAAACAAGTGTCAGAGGCCACCTCGCTCGAGCGAGGTTCACACTCACTTGAGCGAGACCGAGTAGGACGCTTGGGCGGGCAACACCACATGCCGAGCAAAATGAATAAGGGAAGAATCAGGGGCCTACTTGCTTAAGCGAGCCCCATCTCGCTTAAGCGAGATCCCCAGGATTCGCTAGGGCAAGACAGCGAGCTTGAGCGAATTTCCTCTAGTAGCGAATCTAAGTTCACTCGCTTGAGCGAACACCACCTTCAGGGGCCTTTCGCTCAGGCGAAATTTGGCCAGTAGCTAAATACTCCACTCTTTCTCGGGCGAAACCCTACTCACCTAAGCAAAATTCTTCCAGTGGCCAACCCCTAATGCCAGGGCAGTCTCGCTTGAGCGAGACCCATTCTCGCCTAAGCGAGACCCATTCTCGCCTAAGCGAGAATTGGCCAGTGACCATACACTATCACAGGGGTAATCTCGCTTGAGTGAGAATCCCTCTCGCTTGAGTGAGAATATCAGCAAAAATGCAGAAAATGCTGGAATCACTCAACACATCATACCAAAACTCAATTTAATCCATTTCACTTAAATTCATTACATCTCACTCATCATATTCAATATTTAAAACTTGTTCTAATCGATTTTATCCATAAATTTACCTTCCAAGTCATGAGTTGCAATCCAATCTAACTTACTACTTGGCAAAATCTATGAAATGCAGTTTTTCATATAACTCACCATCATTCATAAGTTTTAACTACAATCATGCTTCATCTTCGATATCTAATCATGACTAAGGTCACTAATGAAAATGATCCTTAAACTCTAGGATCTTATTTTCCTACATGACCTTCCAAAATCACCAATATATATACATCATCCATACAAGTACCTATACCAATTCATGGCTATATAAAATAACGAATACATCCATTTACATAACAAGGTCTATATCAAAGCTATAAATTCAAACATTAGTCGGCCAAGGTATTCTTTACCCTAAATAGGCTTCCTTCTCACCACTTCTCTACATAAGAGCTCCATAGGCAAGCCCTATAACACAGGAGCTAAAAAGATATACCACACGGAGTGTGAGTATTTTTTCTCAATGATGAAAATCTATAATTGTGATAATATATATACATATATGCAATATAAACATTCCTCCTTCAAAAAAATTTAATCAACACCAAATCAAACATTCATCAAATCCATTGATCATATATATATATATATCCATTTAGATTCATGAGAATACAACAACTATTAACCTGATTACGGTTAGTATTAAAAGGGAGTTCCATCTACTCCTCACACAATCTCCTCGATAGATATCACTCTATGCCATGCTTCTATGGCTACTGCACGTGCTGGTGTTTAAGATGCATATGCACGGATCCGATTTCATTCCAACGGGTGATTGCAACCACCATAATCATTCATTCATTTTCATTGGTTTCCCGGCTTGCAATGGGTACTCCCTCTAGCATCCTCGCAAGGTGCTTTCTCGTGATCGCAACCACGTTCAACAATTCATAATGGTTTCCCGCCTCGCAAGGGGTACTCCCGTCTAATGATCGCAACCAAGGGCATTCAATCTCAATGGTCCCGCAGGGCCTTTCATTTCAAATACCAGGTGATCACAACCACCGGTCCAACAATCACAGGAACTCGCAAGCCCTTTATATTCCAACATCAAGTGATCGCAACCACTTATCAATCATCTTTATGATATACATGCCATGCTATGTATGCAACAACACTCATGCATGCCTCAACCTCATATGGGCTATCTCACCCTCTCATCTAGGGTACACTTATACTCAATTACAACATTAATCCCCCATAGTCAGCACATGCTATATATTCTATTTATAATATTCAAGAATCCTTATAGTCACAGATTTCAA
This sequence comes from Clitoria ternatea, assembly GCA_037962975.1. Taxonomy (NCBI): domain Eukaryota; kingdom Viridiplantae; phylum Streptophyta; class Magnoliopsida; order Fabales; family Fabaceae; genus Clitoria; species Clitoria ternatea. Next base: position 58,263,211 of record CM075671.1, read on the forward strand.
GCATTCATCAAGCCATACATGGATTCCATAACATGTCCTCACATATTATACCACTCATAATCTCATTAAGGCTTCAATCCATAATCAATCATTATAAGCACCATGCTCAATTTCACATCACAAACATACGATACCACATTCATTCAAGTAAACATGCCACATTACATCATCATATACATTATCAACATCCACGTTCTCATACATTTAGAAAATACTCCCCTCTCCTACCTCAAGAGAAGTAAACTTCTGGGTTTGATGTTCCTGCCTCACAAGTATTATCAAGCCCTACATCAATCAATTATAGGGCCACATCAATCATTCATTCAAACACCATTTCAACATACATATACATATGTGTACTCATGATTTTTATCATGTAGAGGCAATTTATAGATTTCATTCATTTGCCCATTTAGGCTTTAAGAATTCCTTCCCTTAAATCACCATTCATTATTATCAAGGTAACAACCTAATTAGTTAGGTTATCCCATTTACCACTCTTACATTTAACTCATTCCAAATGGGTTTTCATTTATGTTTTCCAACCACCACCTCTGATCATCATTTAATGTTAATACCTCTTCATTTATAACACTTCCCTCATCAATAAATGTTAACCCTATCTACATTACATATTTTCCCCAAAATCATAAGTTAGGGTTTCCACCAAACTCATCAACATTCAAATATAGCCTTACATCCTCATCTCCTTCCAATAATAAATGCATCTACCCCATTAATACCATTTTAAACTTGTATTTATGACACCCACCTCAGGGTTTCCACATTTAAAGCTTGTCCTAATAATCCACATACATTTAATGCCCTTTTAACCTTAAGGACACATAACTAAAGGTTCCTATTCTTGAAAAATGGCTAAAATCTTACCTCAAGTAAAGTAATGGAGGAATTCTCAAAAGAGAAGAGGACCACACGAAATTAAGGAGAAGAAGAGAGAAGAACTTCAAGCTCCGAGCCTTCTCTAAGCCTTCATGAAACGAAAATGAGAGGGAGAAAGAAGGGTAGCACCTTGGCTTAGGGTTAGAGAGGGAAAAGAGATGAAAAGGATGATAAAAGAGAAGAAGTGTGTTTGCATAAGAGAAAAAGAGAGGGTTACGAGAATAAGAGTGAAAAGAGTGAGTTTTTTTTTAAAAATATTTAACCTTTCATTAAACTCTTCCGTTTTTAAATAAACAGGCTCTCTGTTCGGGCTCCATACTTATTCTAAAAATCATTCCGAATACATATTTGAATTCCCAATAATGTTATCTACAGCCCTGACCAACGGCATCTCAATCAAAGATACTTGATCCGACACCCATATTTTATCCGGGTCAGTTTTCTGCTTATTCGATCTCAATAATTTGTCACAGTCTCTGAAAATCTCAATTAAATTATTTTTAATATTTCAGGACATTAATTAGTTCATATTCAATTATTCGATATTTATTCCCTTAATTTATTCTCTATTTTAGAATTTGGGATGTTACAGCATTTATATGCTTTGACATATCATGACAACTCCTTACTTTTTGAAGCATGTCTATCTAATTTTAAGATCACATTATGTGTTGTGTATGACCTTGTTTATGGAACTTTTAGGGTGTATAGACCAAATGCATTATATTGTGCTTTGAAGGCATCTTGTGCCTTTAAGATCACTCATATTCTTCATAGTTTAGTTTATGCATTCTTATGGGAACACCTTATTGATTTCTTTGATGATTATACTACCATATATTTGACTATCATCCATTTAGCATTTTCGTTACTTGTCTTCCAAAGGTTAGTCTTTAACCCTGGTGGTTTATTACTTGTTCCTTTGTAACATTTGCGCTTGCCTATTTTGTCCTTTTTTTATTGTTGTATAATAATGATGGAGCTTTGACAAGGAACATAAGGCTAATCTTTTGGGATGAAAAGCTTTTAAATTAAAGAATGGGAGCATGATGTGAGCATAACCTTGGGCTTTCTTTCACTTTTATTCTGGGCCTTGTATTTGAGCTTATTTCTTCATGTTTTAATATTGGGCGTAGCCCAATTTTGCCTTTCAATTCCATGTTGTATACCCACCTAAAGCCATTTTTATTGAGTTTTTAGTTTTCTAGGAGTTTTTTGGGTCACCTTTCATTTTGTGAGAAAATCCAATAAGGCTTGGTGGAGTAAACCATGCCTTTTTGTAAATAAATGTAATTCCTTATCAGTTTTTAGATTATAATCATTTGATTAGTTTTATAATTTGAGTGAGTCTCAAATCCTTTGTAGGACTTCTTTGTTAGAAGTTAGAGTCTTGAGATCCTTATCAATGAGCATTTCCTTATGATAGATCATCACTAGGTTTATCTCATCTTAGATGAGTGACACATTTCCCTATCCTTTCTCCTTTCTCAATTTCCTCCTCTTTTTGTCACATAATGAGTTTTAGTTAAGGTATGGTTTAATGGAGCTTGATTTTTGAGCTTCAATTGTTGATGGAGATGCAGTCTAGATCCTCTCCCAAGGCTAGATCTAAAGAAGTAAGCACCTAGAATGCATCAGAGACCAACGGGGAACAAAATAAATTCTTTTATGCAAAGAACTACACAAAAGAAAATCTAGGATCTTGAAAGGATTTGAGAAAGTTTTAAAGTTTATTAGGAATAAGAGATGGAAGAGTTGTTGCATATATAATCTTCAAAATAATAGGGGACATGTCCCACGCTTTATCTTATGCTAGGATTTTAAAATCCTAGCCCTCTAAGTGTCCAAACGAAAAAATCAATAGGCTTGAAATATAGCATGGGACTTCTGTCTCTTTCTCAATTCAAAATTTAAAAAATGGTGTGGCAACTAGGTCCCATGCCCAAACTAGGAAGTGCGTACCTTTTGGAATCTCTGGAGTAGCATAAGATTAGCCTCATCCTAAAACCATTAAGTCTTACACCATCTACGGTGTGGAAGGATGTCCCATATAATGATTCCATGCTTTATTGTTATTTTCTTGCTCAGATACTTACTACTTATCCTCTTCAAAAAAGTAAGTTTAGTTAGAATCAAACCCAAGATGTTTCTTAATCATGAGTTCATTGCTTTATATAAAGGTAAGTTGTATCATTTATAAGAATGAAGAACAAGTTGATAAGCACCTAACAATTATGAAAGATTATTTTCTTACAAGAATTTTTTAGCAAAGAATATAGTAGAGAAAAATGATGATCTATGTTAAGAAACCCTTCATATCCATAAACACAACTTGAAATACAAAATAATTTGCTTTATTATCTACTTGCAGACAAAGACTAAATCAACATATATAGTTAGAACCAATAAACATAAAAATGAATACACTCAAATGAAGAATTCAATTATATAAGAAATATATTGTTATGATATAGTATCTCAAAATTGAACAGATTTGCACCATATCTCTTCTTATTTGATATATAATTAATAATAATATTTATTGAGTTATATTATATATAGTAAAAGGCTCTATCTTTAAAGGAAATTGATTTGATTTATTTGTACCCTTAATGTGTGTATCTAATATAGATAAGTGGAAACATATAAGCTAAGCCCATTTATAAGTAGAAGTATATCCCTTTTAGGTAAAATAAGCAATTTTGATTATTTTGACTAATTGCCTTTGTTGAATACCTTACTGACTTAAGAGTCAAAGTACTTTCAAGTACATGTTACTTTTTCTCCTTGGGATCTAAAGCGTACATGGAACACATTATCAAAACACATATGGAATGCATAGAGATTTAATAGACACCCTTCGTGTTTAGGAAATACCTACAATTTTAGGTATCATAAATGTTTGTACAATGGGGTGGTAAATATAGGAATCATATAACAAGCACACTTTTCCAAATTCATTTAAATATGTCAATAACAAATTTACGACCAATCAATGTAGATGTTTGAAGCTTTGTTTAATTCTTAGTAACAATGTTAGATAGGACAATGAGTAACAAAGAGAGAAACATTAGTGAAGTTTAAAGGGAAATTGCTCACCAAGAGCATATGAATGGGTCAATGGATACCCAAATGCAAAACCCTAGTTTGCATAGAAAAAATCTTTAGAAAATTTTCTTACATGTGCAGGTGTGATTGATGTAGGAAAAACCAAGGACAATATTGTTGGATGTCATATGGCTAAAAAACCACTTTTTATGCCAAATGGTCAAGCAATTAGATACAAATTTCTAAGCCTATGTAGGTTGCTGTGAATTAAGTGAGTAGATGGAAGGTGAACAATTATTTAAGATTTTGCACTTGGTTTTGCTTTATACATAGAACACTTCTGTGGTAATTTAAATCATTCCAAACTTCTATTACAAGAAAAACTAAATATAGCATTGTAGCATAACGTAGCACATTTCCCACACCCTAGAAACCATGGCTCATAATGTCATTTTCCTTTGAGATTCTAAAAGGCGCATAAACTTTGCTTTGGGAGTGGGATAAGTCTCCTGTGTCATTTTAAAAATTGAACTAGAAGTCCCCATATCATTTTCAAGGGCTTATAAGTTTTATTCATTTGGACACACAAATGGCCAGCATTTTAAATTTTGGCTTGGGAAGGGTGTGGGATATGTTACACGCCATTTTGAGGCTTTTATGCGTATAACAGCTCCCGCCATTCATTTTCTTTGAAATTTTAAAACTTTCTCTTAAAACCTCCCAAGATCTTAAATATTCTTTTGTGTGGTTCTTTGCGTAGAGGAATCCATTATGTTCCTTATTTGTCTTATTGTGTTTGTGACATGAAAAGGAATATTTTAATCAGAGTATAATTTCAAACAACTTGAAGGTTAGTAACCTATTGAGCTCCTTTACTTTTATCCTTTAAGGTTTAGCATAATCTTAGGTATTATAATATTTTAGAAAATATTGACATTTAAACCCTCGGATAGATGATATGCCTTAAGTTTATGTATTAAAGTATATTATTCACATTGGGTAGGATAGAAATTTAGTTCTCTTTACCAGGAATTATAAAATATTAAATTACAAATTACAAATCACAAAGTAAAAGATTAAAAACTTACAAATTAAATATGTACTTAATTAAATATGTATTCAATTTTTACATAACTAATTTAGGTTTGTTAATCATAAAGTTTCAAATTTATAATTATGAATAAAACATAAATAAATTAGAAACTCCTAATTAGAATTTTGGAAAATAAAAAAATAAAAAATTTCTAATTATAAATTATGAAATAAAAAATTATAAACTTACAAATTAAATATGTACTCAATACATAACTAATTTAGGTTTGTTAATCATAAAATTTTAAATTTCTAATTATAAATAACAAAATAAATAAATTAGAAATTCCTTATTAGAGTTTAGAAAAATTAAAAATTAAGATATTTTTAATTATAAATTATAAAATAAAAAATTAGAAACTTACAAATTAAATATGTACTTAATTTTTCATAATTAATTTAAGCTTGTTACACATAAAAGTTTAATTTGCTAATAATAAATAACAACATAAATCAATTAGAAATTCTTAATTAAAGTTTAGGGGTATGCAATTTTAATATATGTGCTGTGACTTAGTGTTGTGTTGACAATGTAGACTTTAATATAGACTGCTTGTGGAAATGTGATAGAATGTGGCCACATAGGAGATGTTTAAAAGTGAGTTTATTAGAGAGGTTAGAGTGTTTCTTAATAAGATTTTAGAGCAATTTTAAATTTATTACTTTTTAAAGGCCGATATAAGGTGTCTTTATGTGAGATGTAGGTGTTGTAAGATTTTGAGTAAAAGTGAGTTATCATTTCACTTGAACAAGTTTGGTTTCAAACTCAACTATTGGGTTTGGACTAATCATGGCGATGAAATTTAGGAGAACCATTATATCCAGGTCGTGGATAACTTTGATATGTTTAAGGCCAATGTTGAGCAACAACCTGCTAATGCCATAGAACTATGTCACAAGTAAAATACAGCAGCAGTAATCTCAAAACTAGTCTATTATCATTTTTATTTCTTTTTAATCCTTAATATTGTAAATGTTATGCTGAAACAGGTTTTGATGATGAAAAACAAGGTTTTAACTTATGTTAGTTTTGATGATGTCAAACAAGTTATAATGGACATATCAACATCCAAGAGTAAGCAATATATCAAGAGATTTAAAGTCTTTAGTAAAGCTCAACTCTAGAAAATTGATGGTATCAAGAAGAATCAGGCTTATGTAGAATTAAAAAATCCAAAGGGTTCAAAAGTTTCTAACCTTATCCGGAACATGAAGTTGTTGAAGACTTTAAGACTTCCTTTAGATTTGTGTAAGAGTTAGGTAATAATTTAAGTGAGCATTCTAAAGCCATCTAACTCAAATTAATCAATCTTACGCTTTAATAAGGTAACTTAAAAGATTAATTAATGAAATAAAACAACATGACTTAAAAAAGGCTAAAATCGTTCAAACCAACCAGGAGGGGTGGTTTGAACCAATGGTGCTCAGAAGTGGTTTGAACCACTTAGCAGAATGGTATAAACCAATTAGGTAGAATGGGTCAAACCATTGCTGGTAATGATTTGAACCCCTCATTCAATGTTAGGCTTGTTTGAATCGTGACTTATTTCGGGAAACTTGGTATATTTTATTTCCATAACAAGCAATATTTTTCTCTATAAATATAGCATTTTGCAAAAGGGAAAAACACACCTTGTTAAGTGAGAATCATAACCTAGTTTTAGCCTTGCTCACTTAAATTGTTATTTGACTCATAAGTTTTATATTGTAAGTTTCTCTAAGTTTGAAGATAAGAGTTTTTATTTTTGTGCTCTTAGATTGAGAGTATGTGGGATTAGGGTGTGAAAAAGTCGGGTAACCATTCTCTAGAGATAACTCATAGTAGTTACTGTGCACTTACAGATACCTCTTTGGTGTTTCACATTCTGAGATTGCCAGTTAGCCTCGTCTGTCGAGGAATTCAAACAAATTCTGGGGCTGCCATTGGAGGGGAAAAGGCCTTATCTTCATCTTGAGAATCATGCAAACATTACCTCTCTCGCTAATGTCTTAAAGATTAACCCATAAGTGTTAAGAAATGCATAACTAAACAGAAATCAGACCCCAGGTTTTTCTCGAGAGTATTTTGAGAAACATTTGCACGTTCTAGCTGAAAAGGGGGATTGGGAAGCTTTTATGGACACCCTAACCATCACCATTTATGATTTCATCTTGTTCCCTAACATTGACAACTATATGGACTATGACACTATTGATGTTTTCCTTGCTCGCAAGCTCAAGTTTGAAAACCTCGTCACGATTATCTTGGAAAAGTCTGTTGCACTATGGATTTTTGCCATACCCAAGGGGGGAAGAAGGTCCTTTGTTGTCTGCCTGCATTATACGTGTGGCTTATGTCCAACATCTTCAACCAAGTGGGCAAAGTTAAGTGTCATGTTTCTGATCTGAAGCTATGTCAACTAGCAACAAAGAATGGGCGCGAGTGGGCCAATCTTTTAGTCAGACTCATTGCTAAGAAAGTGAGATTGTGCCCTCAATGGCTGAGGGTTGAGACGATCATTCACCACTGCGGAAACTACCTAAATGTTCCTCTTATGAGTACTCAGGGGTGTATTAATTATAACCCTATCATAGCTAAGCGCCAGTTAGCCTACCCTTTGCTCGGGCCACCCGATGAAGAATAGGTAACCCCATTCGTCCTCTACTACTCGAAAGGATACTACACCTCTATCATTCGGGATATAGGAGATGCTTGGAAGAAAATCCACGAGAAAGGCAAACAATTAGGCGTCAGAAGTCATGCCGTGAAGGAAGAGTACCGCCAATGGATCCTGAATAGGGTCTCTATTGTCAAACTACCATTCAAGAGTCCTTCCTCTCTCCCAACAAGCACACTTGCTCCCCCATCCACCTTTGAAGATGAAGCGATCAAAGCAATAAAGGCTAAGATTAAAGAGCTAATTGCCAAAAATAAGAAGTTAGAGGAAGAATTACTAAAGTCTCAACAAGAATGCGACCTTCCGAAAAGAGAGAATCAAGAAAACTAGCGAACCATTGAGGAGGTCAGTAAAAAGCAAGAAGTCCGAAAGGGACCATATGAGAAAGCAGGATCAATGCCTCCGAAAAGCTAACTCACAGCTAAAGATGAAGAGCAGGTAAAGAGACGCCCTACTGGCAGACAAGCAGCTGCTAAAGGATATATTGGCAAAAGCCAAAGAAAATGAACAAAACACTCTAGTGCAAAAAGAGCTCCTACAGTCACAAATCAGCAGGATAGAGCGACAACTTAATGAGGTGGTAGAGGTTTGCCAACAAAAAATAAAAGGTAAGCGACGACACGCAATGGAAGTGGAACAAGACTGTTGTGAGGTGGTACGCATCATGGAGGCCAAGATAGCACAACAAGATAAAATCATCTGTTCATGGATGCAACATTTCGCTAACCTGGCACATTTAGCCAATGGAGCTCTAGAAGACATCCCATCCCTATTGAGGCAAGCTAAAGAAATGGCAAACCCTCTTACTACCCCCAAAGAAATTGTAACCTTTCTGGATTATTGTAAGGGCCAGATTAGTAAGATGAGGGCTATGACTACCCCAGCTAGGAATGATTGACTAGTTTCCTGTATTTGTAATGAACGTTTATGACAGTAATGAATTTTATGGTATCTTAGAAAGAAAAATTCTTCTGTGTCCATAATTATCCCATATTAATTTCCATTTTTACTCTACTTAGTACTTTTGAATAAGACGTTCTGAGGAACAGTTAAAGGGTGCTGGTTAAGACCCGCGATCGCTTCACACACTATTTTATTTTAATGTATTTTACAATTCTGTTGTTTTATTTCTTTTCATTTTTCTTGAAATATTTTTGTTTTAACAAAAGACACCACAGAGAAACAACCTTATGGAACCGGACTCTAAATGAGACTCATGACCGAAGTGGAACATACGGATGAGGATCTCAGGAACGAAGTTAGCCAGCTGAGGGAGCAAGTAGATGAGCTGACGAAGCTCTTGGAGAAGAAGGTCACAGAATGGGGCTCTTCTACAGGTAATGAAGAGCAACCGCTTACCCCTCCGCATCCCTTAGGTTTTGGTCCAACTCAGGCTCAAGCTGCGAATACCACAGCTGCTCCTTTCACCATTAACATTGGAAAACCTCACCAAACCATCGATTCCCTACCACCCTATGGTATGCCTTACGGTTATGCACCGCAACACACCTTCATTCGCCCTGATGGCAACCCCACGCCTTTCCCGACTTATGGTCTACCCCCGGGGAACTCTCCCTTAATATATCATTTATTATACATGTAAGTCAACACTTGCAATCAACCACAATGACATCACAACATCACAAATCATCGTTAACATTCATTAATCTTTCATCAATACCATCACATAATCATTTAGTGGATTTTTATTTCATTTATCATTACCATTGTTTCATAACTAGTGTGGCAATGCATCAACTCATCAATACAATTTTAAATAAACATACAAGATCACACTTGTATAAAATACAATGGCATTTTACAATTCATTAATAATAACAATCATCCTCAATATCAATGATCCTTTATACAAGGAAATGATCCACATCATCATCCATTATTATTCAAGATCAATGTCATCTCCAATTTATTGATTTATAACAAATACTACGTCATTTAACCATCCCCTCATTGGTCTCATTATCACATGAGGAGGCATCTCACAACCCATCATTTTGCCTTTATTATCATTATCATGTCATCTCATTCGTGGGGAAAATTTATGTTTTCCCAACATATCATGGGCATATATATATATATATATATATATATATATATATATATAATTCCAATATCTCAATTTATATCAACATCCCCACACATATCTTCCTCACATACCCCATGTATGTATATACATATATTTCCTTAATCATTCATAAAAGGAATGAGGCTCAACACCATTAAAATCAAGAAAATGAAATAGAATTCCATTCTGGACTACTCGCTTGAGCGAGACCCTCACTCGCTTAAGCGAGATTAACATAGCTCGCTTGGGCGAGCCTCTTCACGCGTAAGCGAAAGGCGTCCAGCAGCGTAACAACACTTGCTCGCTTATTTGAAACTTAATTATATTTTAGAAACTCAATTATATTATCGGGGCCTACGAATCGCGACATAGCCACCCCAGTAAACTGTATTTTTTCAAATTCTCAATACACACATAGAATTTTAGTATATTTCCTTTTTAAATCACAAATCAAATCTCCTTATAATTTGAGTTTCAAAGCCTAAAATATATTTCACAACCTTCTTTAGAAAGTTTATAGGTCAATTCAAAATCAATTACTAAAAACTCGAATTCAGAATTATCAATTTTAAAACCTTAGTACTTGAAAATTTTGTATAATATTTTTATACAATTTGAAAATAATATATATATATATATATCACGAGTTTAAAGTAAAATATTAGTAAAAATTTATTTTTGTAAAATAATTTCTTTTTTTTTTCTTTAACTAACAAGAAATCTTAATTTTATTGAATATATACATATATATATATATTTTAAAAGATAAAATGAGATTTCTAAGAACTTATGTAGTTTTATTGAAAACTAAGAAATTTCTTAAAAGTAATTTGAATAAAGATGAATATGTAAATAAGGAAGTGGGAGATAAGTAAATTCTTACGGAGTTTTAGCTTTCCGTCATGCTTGCTATATGCTTAAACTACATATTACAAGATCATCAATCATAATCAAATATTATCAATCACAATCAAACATCATCAATTACAAGTAAATATTAGCAATTATAATCAAAATCAAATAATTAAAAATCAGTTATAAATATCATAATTCAAAATTCAATGGTTATTTAAATTAATAAAGTTTGTTTTAACTCTTATAGTCAATTCCTCGTACAGGTCTATGTAAGTCCAAGATATTCCAGTCCTTGCATAGGTCTAGTTCAGTCCATATAGGTCATAATAGTCCAAGTCCTTGCATAGGTTCAGTCCAGTTCATAGTAGTTCAAGTCCTTGTATAGGTTCATTCCAATCCGCATAGGTCATAATAGTTCAAGTTCTTGAATAAATATTTCAGATTAAGTTACACGAGATATTTAATTTATTAATAACAATTATTATAAATTTTAAGTTAAAAGTTATTGTTTTAAAATAATAATATTGTTATGTTTAAAAGGAGTAGGGGACTCCTCCCAATATTCTTATGTATTTTCATATTATATCCTTATCTCACCCCCCCTTTCCTTGATTTGCTACCAAAAGTGAATTCGCTCTGCACCTTCAAGTTCTAACAAAATTTTAATACTAATTTATTTCAGTATAGGCATAAGATGAAAATTAAGATTGTTATCAGAAATGATAAATAGTAATTATGCATAGTAATAGTAAAGAGTAACAGTAAAGAGTAAATTATCAATAGTAATGGTAAATAATGATTTTTGAATAGTAATAGTAAATAATAAATCATGAATAGTAAATTTTAAATAGTAGTGGTAAATGGTAAATCGTGAACAATAACAGTAAATAGTAAATTTTGAATAGTAACGGTAAATAGTAAATTTTTAATAGTAATGGTAAACAATAAATTTTGAATAGTAATGATAAATAGTAAATTTTAAACAGTAACAATAACTAATAAATTTTGAATAATAATGGTAAATAATAAATTTTTAGCAATAACAGTAAATGGTAAATTGTGAATAGTAATAGTAAATAATAAATAGAAACAGTAAATCATAAAATAACACAGTGGTAATTTATTTTTACCATAGTAACTTATTCATAATAGAAATAGTATATTAATAGTTTAAGAGTGCTAAAAAGAATAAACTAAATAATCATAAAAAGAATATAGAAGATATTATTATCTTACACTTCCGGTAGAATCTTTTTTTACCAAAAGAGTTTACTTCCCACTAATTTCTTAAGCACTATCTCTCTAGATTCTCTCTCTAATTTTGGTGTGAAAATGTTGTAAATAAGTCATCTATTTATAGGAAGAGAATTTTACTATTTAAGATTACTTAATTATTTATTTTACTATTCATAATGTAAGTATTTACCAACCGGTCACTATTCATGATGTAAGTTTTACCAACCGGTGACTATTCATGATATAAGTAATTATCTAACTGATGATGTAAGCAATAAGTAAGCGATGATGTCAACAGTGGCATTTTGGTTATTAGATGAAAGGTTAAGGGTATTTTGTTATTCTAAAAAATATAATAATTTCCAAAAAATTATAAATTGTTTAACAATCAAAAAGTTCTAAAAAACTATAATCAAATTCCTTTGAAATTTTATTTTAAATAAGAAATAATGAAATTAGGGGTGTTACAACTCTACTCCCCTAAAAAAAGTTTCGTCCTCGAAATTTACACTTTTCAGTAAAATAAATAGGGATGAGACTCTTTCATCTCATTTTCTAGTTCCCATGTAGCATCTTCTCCTCTCGTTTCGCTCTAAATGACCTTCACAAATGGAATTTCCTTGTCCCTTAGCTTTTTTATTCTTTTGTTAGCTATTCTGACAGGTGGTGCATCGTATGTAAGATTATCTTTAACTTGTATGACATCAGGTTCAATAATGTGTGTAGTGTCAGATATATACTTTCGTAAACTTGACACATGAAAAACGTTATGAATATTAGAAAGAAAAGGTGGTAATGCTATTTGGTAAACAAAAGGAATAACTTTCCGAATTATTTGATATGGACCAATAAATCTAGGAGTTAGTTTTTAAGATTTCATTGCCCGACCGACCCCAGTCGTAGGTGTGACTTTCAAGAATACATGATCGCCTTCTTGAAATTCGAGCAGCTTCCTTCTTTTGTCATGGTAACTTTTCTTCCTGCTTTGTGCTGCCTTCATCTTTTCCTAAACCATTTTGATTTTATCCATGGTTTGTTGTACCAACTTTAGTCCTAGCATCAAGTTCTCACCAGTCTTAAACCAACATAGTGGAGTCCTACATTTTCTTCCATATAACGCTTCAAAAGGTGCCATGCTAATGCTAGCATGGAAACTATTGTTGTAGGTGAACTCCACATATGGTAAGAATTGATTCTAACTTCCTTTATGTTCTAACACACAAGCTCGTAACAAGTCCTCTAGAGATTGAATTGTTCTTTCTGATTGTCCATACGTCTGAGGATGATATACTGAACTCAGACGTAGTCTTGTTCCCAAAGCCTTGTGTAAGCTCTTCCAAAATTGTGATGTAAAATGAGGGTCCCGATCAGAAATGATACTTGAAGGAATTCCATGCAATCTCACAATCTCCTCTACGTATAATTTTGCCAGCTTCTCCATAGGGTAACGAATATTAATGGGAATAAAGTAGGCAGACTTGGTTAATCTATCAACTATTACGTATATTGAATCATGTCCTAATGGAGTTTTAGGTAAAGAAGTCACAAAATCCATGGTAATGCTATCCCATTTCCATTCTGGTATTTCCATTGATTGTAGCATTCCAGGGGGGTTTTGATGTTCTACTTTAACCTTCTGGCAAATTACACATGCAGCCACGTACTCCACACCACTTTCTTCATTCCAGGCCACCAAAATAACTTTTTCAAATCTTGATACATTTTAGTAGCTCCAGGATGAATGCTCATATAAATTTTGTGGCCTTCTTCCAGAATTACTTTCCTTAACTCCTCTTGATCAGGAATACACACTCAATCCTTATACCTCAGTAATTGGTCGTTTCCCATATTAAACTCGACTTCTTTTCCTTGTTTCAAGAGTTCTTTCTTCTCTTGTAGGAATTCATCCTCTTATTGAGTCTCTAAAACTTGCCTCAGGAATTCACTTGTCACTTGCAACGCTCCTAATCTGTAGCTGTTAGCATTAACCTTTACTGCTAGGTTAAGATCTCTGAAGTTTTCTATCAATTCCAGCTCTTTAACCATCATCGTGGATGCATGCAGAGACTTTCAACTCAAAGCATCAGCTACTACGTTCATTTTTCCAGGATGGTATTGCAACTCAAAGTCGTAGTCTTTTAAGAACTCTATCCATCTTCGTTGACTCATGTTTAACTCCTTTTGGTCAAATAAATACCTGAGACTCTTATGATCGCTAAACACATCGAATGTTGCACCGTATAGATAATGCCTCCAAATCTTTAAGGCAAAAACTACAGCAGCTAATTCTAAGTCATGGGTAGGATAGTTAATCTCATGTTGCCTTAATTGGCGCGACGCATAGGCTACAACCTTATTGTCTTGCATGAGTACACTTCCTAGTCCTTGTTTAGACGCATGATAGTAAACTTCAAAACTTCAATGTGGATCAGGGAGAGTACTAACACCGGCGAAGAAGTAAGTCAATCTTTCAGCTCTTGGAAACTATTCCCACATTGTGTCATCCACACAAAAGGTTGTCTTTTCCGTGTTAGCTTGGTCAGTGGGTATGCTAACTTTGAAAACCCTTCGATGAATCTCCTATAGTATCCAGCCAAGCCCAAGAAACTTCTGATCTCAGTGATTGTGGTTGGTCTCTCCCATTTCAAAACAGCTTCCACCTTGGAAGGGCCTACAACTATTCCTCCTTGACTAATTACATATCCTAAAAAGTTCACCTCTTCCAACCAGAATTCACACTTCGACAGCTTTGCATACAATTGTTTCTTTTTCAAGATTTCCATCACAACCTTCAAGTATTCAACATGTTCTTCTATGCTTTTAGAGTATACTAGTATATCATCAATGAAAACTGCTACAAATTTATCTAGATATGGATGAAAAATCCAATTCATGCAATCCATGAATACAGCTGGTGCATTAGTTACACCAAAGGGCATTACTAGATATTCGTAATGGTCATAGCGTGTTCTAAAAGTAGTTTTCGGTACATCTTCTTTCTTCACCCTTATTTGATGGTATCCAGACCTGAAATCAATCTTGGAGAACACCGTGGCACCATGCAGTTAATCCATCAGGTCGTCAATCCTTGGCAAAGGATATCTGTTCTTGATCATCACCTTGTTCAGTTGCCCATAATCTACACACAACCTCATGCTACCATCCTTTTTCTTAACCAATAACGCTGGTGCACCTAGGGGGATACACTGGGTCGTATAAACTGCTTCTCTATCATCTCTTCAAGTTATTTCTTCAACTCTGCTAATTCTAGAGGTGACATTCGATATGGTGCAATTGAAATTGGTCCAACTCCAGGTACTAGATCAATGAAAAATTCCATATCTCTTTCTGGGGGTAAACCAGGGATATCTTCTGGAAAAACGTCAAGAAATTCGCACACGACCTACAGATTTTTGATTTTTGGTTCTTGCTCTCCTTTCATTGGAAGCAATAACATGAATCCTTGAGCCCCTACTTTTAAAGAGGCACTCACTTGGTTGGCGGTTAGAAATCTCGAATCCTCTGGATTCAAATTTACAGGTTCTTTAAACAATATGGTTTTATTATGACAATCTATTAGAACATGATTGTCAAACAACCAATCTAGCCCAATAATAACTTCTAAGCCAGAAAGGGGTAGACAAAAAAGATTAGCCTTAAAGTCCCTACCATCAATGACAATAGGACTCCCAACAGGCTTTAGAAGTGACAATGGGATTATTCCCAGGAGTATGAATAGATAAATCAAATGGCAATTCTATCACGGGTAATTTTAGTTTTTCTACACAGTCATTGGATATAAAGGAATGTGATGCACCTGAGTCATACATAACAGTTAAAGGGATCTTATGAATGATGCACTTACCTTCCACCATGGAGTCAAAATGGGATGCTTCTTCCCCATTAATTGCAAAAACCTTTCCTTTCGCCTTCGGCCTTCCGACTGCACTGTGCACGCCTCCTTGAGTATTTATGGATGTGCTTGCACCTTTAGGGTTCTACCTCTTTATCTCTCGGCAATCCTTGATGTGATGACCCAGTTTGTTACACTTAAAGTAAATATAAGTGTTTTTGGGATAATCCCATATCAAATGGGGTCCTCCACAAATAAAGCATTTAAATTCTAGTGCATGTGTTGGATAATAGCTTCTAGATGAAGCTTGGGGTTTGTTAGGAACAAGTGCTGCTCCAAATCGATGAAATGGCGCTTGGTAAGGCTTTTTCTCCTAAAGTCTCTTCTTTGGTGATGGTGAGGTCCTCCACTTCTCATTTCTCCCGCCTTGTGAATGGATTCGCAGCTTTTGGTCATTCTGTCCTTGTGATCCTCTTCGAAGATCCTACAGTGATTTACCAATACAGAAAATTCACGGATTTCCTGTATTCGTATAGCTTCTTTGATTTCTGGCTGTAATCCGTTTACAAACTTTACGCACCGATCACCTTCATTAGTAGCATTATTATAATGAGAATGAAAACGAGATAGCTCTTCAAACCTGGATGCGTACTCTTCCACAGTCATATTTCCTTGGGTCAGCGACAGAAATTCGAATTGTCTTTTCTCCTTAACATCAGCTGGAAAGTATTTTTCCAGGAACATATCCTTGAAATGATTCCAGGTGATCTCAACATGGTTAACTTCGAATTGTCTATGTATGCTATCCCACCAATGTTCGGTATCCTTAGATAAGGCATAAGTAGCAAAGACTACTTTATCAGCCTCAGTACATTGTAATGCTCGAAAGATCTTCTCTATCTCTCGAATCCAGATTTGTGCTCCATCAGGGTTGCATCCTCCCTTGAAACGAGGTGGATTATGTTTTTTGAACAGGTCCAACCTTCTCAAGGCTTCATTACCTTGACCTTCACGTGCTCCCATTGCATTGATTAAGCGTTCTACAACTCCAGGAATATCGTTTCCAACCATTCTTTTCCTGTTTCACAGTAACTGAGACTTGTCATATCAATCACAGCTACCACCAAGTCAGATATTCTACTTTCTATCACCTACACAGAGTTTACAGACAAAGCAAGATAGACCTTTCCCCAGGCCTACGGGATTAATTGCTCTAATACCATTTTGTAACACCCTCTGTTACATCTCAATAATTTCTAAAAAACTCATGATTTTTTTTTATTAAAAATATAATCGTTAAAAAAAACTATCAGAATAAATTACATATAATATTTCTAAAATACCTCATGAATATCATTAAAATTTATAAACTAGTTTAACATTCATCCAAATAAAATAGATATTAAACATTATTAGAAAGAGAGGAAACTTCATGGTCCAAGAGTAGTTACTTAATGACATTATTTATTCATTGGACCATGGTATTCATACCGAGCTCCCTTTCTAGAACGTGTTATATATATTAACGAGATTCTTTGATCCTTCCCTCTGTACGAATCATCAATTTAAATCATATGAAACAAAAACACGGAGAAAGGAGTGAAAACAGAATATAATATTCCCAAATAGGACATAAGCAATAAAGGGTTTACACAAACTAGTATAATAATATCAATCACAATCACATACACAATCAATTATGAATGTATGAATGATATGCCATATCTTCATCATAACTTACCTATATATGTGGCCCCTTAAATTTTAATTTACACTGCGCCAACTAGGAGTTTACACTGTTCCACAATTCCAGATAATAATAACATGAATAGCTCAACTGGCATGGAAACACTTAGAGACTAGTTAGATTGAAAAGGTTTTTATTGTGAAAGTATCCGACACTAGGGAGCTACCCCAGGTCCCCTGAAGCACCCTTTCACACCGTCTCATCCCAAGGCTCACAATTAAGCCTCCTCTAATGTATCCTCAGTTTCTATAATCCATCCCCAGACAATATCATTTTGTTTCTCTTTGATGATTCATAATGCATGAACTACTCGTGTATTTAGTTGGTTAAGGCTTTTAGAAACTCAATTATATTATCGGGGCCTACGAATCGCGATATAGCCACCCCAGTAAACTGTACTTTTTCAAATTCTCAATACACACATAGAATTTTAGTATAGTTCCTTTTCAAATCACAAATCAAATCTCCTTATAATTTGAGTTTCAAAGCCTTAAATATATTTCACAACCTTCTTTAGAAAGTTTATAGGTCAATTCAAAATCAATTACTAAAAACTCGAATTCAGAATTATCAATTTTAAAACCTTAGTACTTGAAAATTTTGTATAATATTTTTATACAATTTGAAAATCATATATATATATATATATATATTAAGAGCTTAAAGTAAAATATTAGTAAAAATTTATTTTTGTAAAATAATTTCTCTTTCTCTTTCTTTCACTAACAAGAAATCTTAATTTTAGTAAATATATACATACATATATATATATATATATATATTTTAAAAGATAAAATGAGATTTCTAAGAACTTATGTAGTTTCATTGAAAACTAAGAAATTTCTTAAAAGTAATTTGAATAAAGATGAACAAGTAAATAAGGAAGTGGGAAATAAGTAAATTCTTACGGAGTTTTAGCTTTCCGTCATGCTTGCTATATACTCAAACTCTACATTACAAGATTATCAATCATAATCAAATATTATCAATCACAATCAAACATCATCAATCACAAATAAATATTAGCAATCATAATCAAAATCAAATAATTAAACATCAATTATAAATATCATAATTCAAAATTCAATGGTTATTTAAATTAATAAAGTTTATTTTAACTCCTATAGTCAATTCCTCGTATAGGTCTATGTAAGTCCAAGATATTCCAGTCCTTGCATAGGTCTAGATCAGTCCATATATGTCATAATAGTCAAAGTCCTTGCATAGGTTCAGTCCAGTTCGTAGTAGTTTAAGTCCTTGCATAGGTTCATTCCAATCCGCATAGGTCATAATAGTTCAAGTTCTTGAATAAATATTTCATATTAAGTTACACGAGCTATTTAATTTATTAATAACAATTATTATAAATTTTAAGTTAAAATTTATTGTTTTAAAATAATAATATTGTTATGTTTAAAAAGAGTAGGGGACTCCTCCCAATATTCTTATGTATTTTCATATTATATCCTTATCTCACCCCCTTTTCCTTGATTTGCTACCAAAAGTGAATTCGCTCTGCACCTCCAAGTTCTAACAAAATATTAATACTAATTTATTTCAGTATAGGCATAAGATGAAAATTAAGATTGCTATTAGAAATGATAAATAGTAATTATGCATAGTAATAATAAATAGTAACGGTAAATAGTAAATCATCAATAGTAATGGTAAATAATAATTTTTGAATAGTAATAGTAAATAGTAAATCATGAATAGTAAATTTTAAATAGTAGTGGTAAATGGTAAATCATGAACAATAACAGTAAATAGTAAATTTTGAATAGTAATGGTAAATAGTAAATTTTGAATAGTAATGGTAAATAGTAAATTTTAAACAGTAACAATAACTAATAAATTTTGAATAATAATAGTAAATAATAAATTTTGAGCAATAACAGTAAATGATAAATTGTGAATAGTAACAGTAAATAGTGAATAGTAACAGTAAATCGTAAAATAACACATAGTGGTAATTTATTTTTACTATAGTAACTTATTCATAATAGTAATAGTATATTAATAGTTTAAGAGTGCTAAATTGAATAAACTAAATAATCATAAAAAGAATATAGAAGAAATCATTACCTTACACCTCCGATAAAATCTCTTTTTACCAAAAGAGTTTACTTCTCACTAATTTCTTAAGCACTATCTCTCTAGATTCTCTCTCTAATTTTGGTGTGGAAATATTGTAAATGAGCCATCTATTTATAGGAAGAGAATTTTACTATTTAAGATTACTTAATTATTTATTTTACTATTCATGATGTAGGTATTTACCAACCGGTGACTATTCATGATGTAAGTATTTACCCACCGGTAACTATTCATGATGTAAGTAATTACCTAACCGATGATGCAAGTAATAAGTAAGCGATGATATCGGCAGTGGCATTTTAGTTATTAGATGAAAGGTTAAGGGCATTTTGTTATTCTAAAAAATTATAAATTGTATAACAATCAAAAAATTCTAAAGAACTATAATCAAATTTCTTTGAAATTTTATTTTAAATAAGAAATAATGAAATTAGGGGTGTTACATCAAACCCGTTTAATTTGTTTAGGTATATTAGAATAATCCTATATAACCTCTTGCCTAAGTTCTTGTGCCATGTATTTTTATCGATATATGTTATTATGGAACCTTAGGGTAGGAGACATCATATTATTGTATTATTAGACCCTAGGGTAGAAAATTTTATTTGTATTTTTTTTGTGTTTCTTCCTTGTGAAGGAAGGGTAAGGTATATGTATGTATGCCCCTCTACACGCTACACTTACACCCTACACCTAGGGGTCTGAATAAACCTTAGGTTTAGGGGAGGTTGTGTAGTAGTGCCATTTGGGACATTCGTCTCCTTCTAACATCGTGAGAGCCTCAGCTAGAGCTTGACTTCCTTATGGTGCCCATACCTGGTAGGCTTCCTACCATTATGGTCAACATCATGGGTGGAGTCTGAGCTTTAGTGGTCTTTAGTAATTTAGAATTGCCAGCCAATATGAGAGGACATTAGTAGAAGAGCCCTAGAACCGGTAGGAGACCTTCAAACAAACCTTGTTAGGGCAAAAAGGGGCAATATTCATTTTACTTTCATTTTCTTTTGAATTAAAAGATTTTCTGTTTAACACCTCAACAAAATGTTTTTTTAAAACCAACTTATTTTAATTTAACCGTAATTCATGAACCGCTTTAAATCATTGACCAAGATATATACTTAAAAATTAATGTATGAAAAGTTTAATAATATTTTCAAACATCTTAAAACTCAATTTCTATAGTTTCAAGAATTTAAACAAATTATTAATATTAATGAAAATTCACTCTTTCATTCAACAATAAAATATCCCAAACTTTATAATTGATAAAATGATTTCTTTTATCAAAAGAATGACTAAAAGTCATCTTAAAAATTTAATTTAAATATATATATTTGTTCAACTAAAAGGACTTTTCGAGAAAACTCTTATTCTTAAATAAGAATAATTTTTTACGCAAATCTAAATAAGTATTAAATTATAGATATTAAAAAAATGAGAAAAAATAATTCCTTAAAAGAAACCTGAATAAACGTTAAGAAGTAAACATATAAAGAGTAAGAGATAAGTAAATTCTTACTAAGTTTTAGCTTTGTGCCATGCTTACTACATGCTCACTCTCCATATCCATACAAAATTATCATTCACAAATCAATCAAATAAAAATACAACCATTATACAAAATCATCACAATTTCATTTGAAGACTGTTAGTTATTAAAGTCCATAGTATTAAGTCTCAATGGTCCACTTATGATATTATTTGGTCCTCATCAAGTCCAAAATAGTCCAATCATCGTGTAGGTGCATCTCAATCTATCTTAGTCCATATAAGGTCATAGTGGTCCAATCATCATATATTACAGTCCAGATCAAGTCCAAATAGTTCAATCATACCTGCTCATCACAGTTCATACCGGTTCATTCAAGATAAGTCACACAAGATATATGTGCTTTAAGTTTTAATTTATTATTCAAAGTAATTGTAACATCCCAAGTAATTAGAATTAATTATTAGTGATGTATAAATTTAATGGATAATTTATTTAAAACTAATTTGGGATTTTTCTAAATTATTATAAAGTACTAAAAATTAATTTAGAGTTATTTTGAGATTATAAACATTGAATAAAGATAAATTAAATTTTGGATGGTTAATTAGTAAATTTAATTTGATTTAACTAGGTGGTGATAAATTTAGAAATTACCACGGGTAAAAGTGAAAGTAAAGTTTACTAAAAATTCATAAAAGAAAATAAAAAGAGGTAAAGTTACGCTTATGCCCTTAAGGAATTATAAACATTTTCATTTCTCCATCTTCTTCTTTGTTGTGGAATTAAGAGAGAAGCCGGGAGAAGGAGTTCCATGGCCACATGACTTGGAGCCCAAAATCGGAGGTCGATTTGTTGTTAAAAGCCGAAATTGATAGCATTTTTGAAATCCCGTGAACGAGGTAAGTCTTTTGGTAACTTTAATTTCACCTATTGTCTCTTTCTCTTCAAGGTCTAAAAATGGGGGTATTATGGAGTGGTCGTTGTTTTCCTTTCCATGGTAATTTTTGGAGCTTAATCATGGTTCATTACATAGTGGGTACCCTTAAATGGCTAATGAGGCCTTGTTACGATGTTGTTAGGCGACGAAGCGAAGGTCAAGAGGTCACCAAGCATAACGGAATTTGGAACCGAGGAACGGAGGTGAAAATGGTAAGTTTTGGAAACCTCAAATTGGAGTTTTGAACTAGTCTGGTAAATTAGATTATCATTTCGGAAGTCAACGTCTAATTTTGATATATGGGTTCTTTAAATTTTAGAGTTTTGGTGAGCTGGGTGAAGTTGACGACTGGTTCAAAGCTTTAGAAGCATGGAATCAAGGTAAGAGGGTGTGGGGTTGAGATTAATGTAGAAAAATTTATTTAAGCAATTGGATATACAGGAAAAGGGTAGATCATAGCCGTCGTGGGCTAATTTAATTAATTGTGATGATGATGCGCCATTTAGTAAGAAACTATTAGATGATTAAATTCACAATAAACAAGGCGAGGGTGAAGTATAACTTGATACACAAATATAGGTAACTAATGTGATTATAATATCCGAGGAGAAAATTTTATATTTGAGTGATAAAAATAAGGAGCTATAAATTAGGTGAAATAAGAAAGATTAAGAGAACGTAGGAGACTTTACGGTGTACTGACTTTATAAGTTGATAAGTGATTAAATATGATAATGATTGCTATAGAATAAAGGAAGTGTGTAAGTCATGAAAGAATTGACAATGTACCAGTTTATATGTGAACTTATGAATAATTGGATGTAAAATTATAACTAGATGTATAAGCGATAATTAAATAAGTAAGTGGATGGATTCACTAAAAAACAATTGTGATTTGTGGATGTGCATTTCTAGCTGTTAGTATAAACTACCACAAATATATGTAATTGCCGCTACCGGGTTATAGTATCAAATTAGTTTAAAGAAATAAAAAAGAAAACTTAAATAAAAAGAAAAATATTAAAGTAAAGAAACTCTACCTGAAAAATCTTTTAATCTTTCTCTTTGAAACTCTCGCAGAAAATGAAAACCTCTTAAACCTTTTTATTCGCCTCGGCTTCTCTCAGTTTCCGATCTCATCCTCACCAACGTTGACCATCGTGTAAGTCTTCCTTTTAGGGTTTCGATCTCCACTTTCTCTTCTTTCTATATCAAATCTCTTACTCCATTCACTTTATCCAAGCTTTTCAGTTTCAAATCCCGAATGAACCGATCTGCACTATATTCAATGTGTATTATGTATGTTTCAAACCAATTATAATCAAAATCCTATTATATGTTGGGAAAATACTGGCACAGATTAACTGACAATTTCCCCGGCGTAGTGGAATGGTGGACTGATAAAATAGATGGTTGCAAAATAAATTAAATATGAGCAAAGCAAATAACTAATTAGAATGGCACCAGCAATTTAATGTGGTTCACCCTTTTGATTTGGGTTACGTCCACGGGACAAACTCTAAAATTTCTTCCACTAATAAAATTAGTAGGTGTACAAGAGGGACTTCTCTAATAAAATATTAGAGGCACAAACCCGAGATTAACCCAAAATAGTGGCACTCAAGTGTTTCCCAAACACTCCAATTAACCTCACTATTTTGTCACTCACTAATTATTTTTCCCTCACTCTAAATCATCAAAGCAATTAATTAATTACTTTGGCCTCACAAGAAAACTCTCATGCTGGAGTTTTATAGGCAATTGTTCTCAATTGCTTCTGATGCCTTGATGCAATGCTCCAAGGCCAATTTATAGGCCATGAGAATGAAATTTAGCCACACAAATTGTATGGCTTTGCTACATCTACGTTGCTTGCTTGATGACCACAATTTTCTCCATCATATGTTTAATTAATTATGGCCATCATGAAGGAGGGACCCACAACAATCTCCCCTTCCCGATTACATGGATGGCTCTACCAGTCCTGCTGCTTGTCGACAGTACTCCAGCTTCTACTTTGGAAGAGTCTTAGTCATCATGTCCAATCCATTTTCATCTGTATGGATCTTCTTAAGTTGTAGCAATTTCTTCTTCAATACATCCCTAATCCAGTGATATCTCACATAAATGTGTTTAGATTTGGAATGAAAGGAGGAATTCTTCCCAAGGTGAATTGCGCTCTGACTATCACAAAACAGTTCATACTTTTCCTGGTGCATGCCAAGTTCTCCCAAGAACTTCTTCATCCATATCAACTCTTTGCAAGCTTCAGTGGCTGTAATAAATTCTGCTTCAGTTGTTGAGAGAACAACACACTTCTGTAGTCTTGATTGCCATGACACAGCTCCCCCTATAAAAGTAATCAGGTACCCTGATGTAGACTTTCTTGAGTCAGCATCGCTAGCCATATCAGTATCTGTATAACCTACTAACATAGGTTTTTCATCTCTAAAACACAAACACATTTTGGAGGTACCATGGAGATACCTGAAAATCCACTTTACTGCACCCCAGTGTTCCTTTCCAGGATTTAAAAGGAAGC
Organism: Clitoria ternatea; assembly: GCA_037962975.1. NCBI lineage: Eukaryota > Viridiplantae > Streptophyta > Magnoliopsida > Fabales > Fabaceae > Clitoria > Clitoria ternatea. Next base: position 58,287,753 of record CM075671.1, read on the forward strand.
GACTCACTACTCCTACGGAATGAGCAATATCTGGCCGTGTACATAGCATGGCATACATCAAACTCCCAACTGTTAAAGCATATGGAATTCTATCCATCTCATCCTTCTCATCCTCTGTGGAAGGGCACTGCTTGGTACTTAGTCTAAAGTGATTAGCAATAGGACAACTAACCGCCTTAGCCTTGTCCATATTGAATCGTTGAAGTACCTTCTCGATATACTTCTCCTGTGACAACCATAATTTCTTAGCATTCCTTTCTTTGGTTATTTTCATGCCAAGAATTTGTCTTGCTGACCCTAAGTCTTTCATAGCAAAAGACTTGCTCAATTGCTTCTTTAACTTGTTGATTCTGGAAATATTCTGGCCAACAATCAACATGTCATCTACATAGAGCAGAAGAATAATAAAATCATCATCAGAGAATTTCTGTACAAACACACAATGGTCTGAAGTGGTCTTCTTGTAGCCTTGCTCCCCTATCACAGACTCAAACTTCTTGTACCATTGTCTTGGTGCCTGCTTCAAGCCTTACAAGCTTTTATTAAGCATACAGACATAGTCCTCTTTCCCTTTTACTTTGAAACCCTCTGGTTGCTCCATGTATATCTCTTCCTCCAGGTCACCATGAAGGAAGGCTGTCTTTACATCCATCTGCTCGATTGCAAGGTCGAGACTTGCTGCTAATCCTAGCACTGTTCTGATGGATGTCATCTTTACCACTGGTGAGAAAATCTCATTAAAGTCAATCCTCTTTCTCTGACTAAATCCTTTGACGACCAATCTAGCTTTGAATCATGGCTGGGGACTGTGTTCTTCATGTTTGATCCTGAACACCCACTTGTTCTTCAAAGCCTTCTTGCCTTTTGGCAACTTCACTAGCTCAAATGTCATATTCTTATGCAAGGAATTCATCTCATCTTGCATGGCTTCAACCCACCTTTTATATTGTTCATCATTCATAGCTTCTTGGAAGCTTTTTGGTTCTCCCCCATCAGTCAGTAACACGTACTATTCTTCAGGATATCTTGTAGAGCGTTGTCTGATTCTATCAGATCTCCTTAGATTTAGAGAACCCGCTGGAGCTAGTGGTTGATCATGAACACTTTCATCATCAGAATTATTTGATGGTATCTCAAAAGGAGAAATCAGATCACCTGCCTCAGGTTGATTATTCGGAGCTTCATCTTCAACTTCTTTTGGCACCATCGTTGAAAGAACTAGCTCTATATTTGTTGAACCATCATTGGATTTGGAAGCATTTTCCTTGGCTTTTTCTATATCTTTAATGGTCTCATTTTCAACAAACACTGCATCATGGCTTCTGACAAGCTTCTTATGGATTGGTTCATAAAATCTATAGCCAAACTGATCTTGACCATAGTTGACAAACACACATTGTCGTGTCTTGACATCAAGTTTGGATCTTTCATCCTTCGTTACATGCACGAAGGCCTTGTAGCCAAACACTGACAAATGATCATAAGAAACATCCTTTCCTGACCATACCTTCTCTGGAGTGTCGTACTGGAGAGGAACACAAGGTGAACGGTTCAATACGTGAGCGACTGCTTGTATAGCCTCACCCCAAAACATCTTTGGCAACTTTACATGTGAAAGTATACATCTGACTCTCTCCATCAAAGTCCTGTTCATCCTCTCAGCTAAACCATTCAATTACGGCGTCTTTGGCGGTGTCGTTTGATATCGAATACCATGCTCTTCACAGTAAGCATGAAATGGTCCTGTGTACTCTCCACCATTGTCTGTACGAATACACTTAAGCTTCTTGCCAGTTTCCCTCTCCACCATAAATAAGAACTATTTAAAGACACCCAACACTTGGTCTTTAGTCTTTAAAAGATACACCTAAGTCTTTCGGGAATGATCATCAATGAAAGTCACAAAGTACTGAGCACCACCGAGTGACTTTGGCATTAGCCCACACAAATCTGAATGTATTAGGTCCAATACATTCTTCATTCTAGAAGGAGGGGAACTCTTGAAAGCAACTCTGTTTTGCTTTCCTGCCAGACAATCAGCACACTTCTTTGAATGGACCTGATCCAATCCAGACAACATATTCTTCTTGGTTAGAACAGTCATACTTTTCTCACTCATATGACCAAGCCGCTTGTGCCATAATTCAATTGCACCGTCATTCTCTACTTTATTCACAGTATCCTGCAAAGTCTTTGCCTGCATCATGTACAGTCTTGAGCACTTGTCTCCTTTGGCCACCACCAATAATCCTTTGGTGAGCTTCCATTAGCCGTTGTAGAAGGTGTTGCAGTAACCTTCGTCATCCAACATTCCGGTTGAGATCAAGTTCAGGCACATGTCTGGAATATGCCTGACGTCCTTCAGGACTATCCACGTACCATTCTGTGTCTCCAAACAAACATCTCCTTTTCTTGTAACTTTTGAATAATTTTTATTTCCCATTCTAACAACACCAAAATCACCTGGTGTGTAAGAAGAGAATAATTCTCTCTGAGATGTCACATGAATGGTAGCTCCACTGTCAACTACCCAACTGGTCTCATGGGTTGTAATGTTGACAATGTCTTCTTCATAGATTATGTGGAACTCCTCGGTAGCATTGGTTTGTTCATCATCATTGCTATCATCTTGGACCTTCTCCTTGCCTTTGTTCTTCTTTTGAGATCTCTTAAGTATCCGACAGAACCTCTTTATGTGGCCCTTCTGCTTGTAGTGATGGCACTCCATATTTGCATATTTATTTGACTTTCCTCTGCTTTTGCTTCTGGACTTTGAACCTTTGGTCTGATTCCTCCCCCTTGTTTCTATAACAAGAATATCCTGCTGTGATGATGTGGATCCTTGTGCTTTTCTTCTCATTTCTTCATTTAGGACACCACTTTTGACATTTTCCATATTTACTACACCATTTGGTGCAGAATTTGTGATTGAAATCTTCAAAGTCTCCCAAGACTCTGGTAGGGAAGCCAGCACCAAAAGAGCAAGTACTTCATCATCAAATTTAATGCCCATCCTTGACAGCTACTCCATGATCCCCTGTATCTTGTTCAAATGATCTGCCATTAATGTACCCTCCCAATACTTCATTTGGAGTAGCCTTGTCAGATAAAATAATTTATTGTTGCCAGTTTTGGAAGCGTACAGCTCCTCTAGCTTGTTCCACAATGTTCGAGCATGAGTCTCACTACAAATGTTATTGTACACATCGTCTTCGACAAATTGTCGGATAAAGCCACAGGCTCGTTCATGCTCAAATTCTCATTCTTCATCTGTCTTGTCCTCAGGTTTAGTTGTACTAAACACTGGTAGATGCATCTTCATCACAAATAGGAGATCCTTCATCTTGTTTCTCCATATGTGGTAATTCATGTCATTTAAATTAATCATTTTGCTCGTCTTCACCTCCATGGCCCCAACTAGACTTTTGAAGGGTAAATAATAACCTGACTTATTTTCTGATGTGGAGGGTCCACTTTAGTGGCAACCACAGAGCATACGATAAGTAGATATTAATTCCCCCTGGTACCGCTCTGATACCAGTTATTGGGAAAATACCGGTACAGATTAACTGATAATTTCCCTGGCGCAGCGGAGTGGCGGACCGATAAAATAGGTGGTTACAAAATAAATTAAATACGAGCAAAGCAAATAACTAATTAAAATGGCACCAGCAATTTAACGTGGTTCACCTTTTTTATTTGGGCCACGTCCACAGGACAAATTCCGAAATTTCTTCCACTAATAAAATTAGTAGGCGTACAAGAGGGACTTCTCTAATAAAATATTAGAGGCACAAACCCGAGATTAACTAAAAATAGTGGCACTCAAGTGTTTCCCAAACACTCCAATTAACCTCACTATTTTGTCACTCACTAATTATTTTTCCCTCACTCTAAATCATCAAAGCAATTAATTAATTACTTTGGCCTCACAAGAAAACTCTCACGCTGGAGTTTTATAGGCAATTGTTCTCAATTGCTTCTGATGCCTTGATGCAATGCTCCAAGGCCAATTTATAGGCCATGAGAATGAAATTTAGCCATACAAATTGTATGGCTTTGCTGCATCTACGTTGCTTGCTTGATGACCACAATTTTCTCCATCATATGTTGCAATTAATTATGGCCATCATGGAGGAGGGACCCACAACATTATACGCATATAATCCGAAGAATACATTATATATGTATAACTTCATTTGCTTGGTCCTCAATTTTCTATGACCTTGTGACATGTACATCATCGATTTGTATATATCTAATAATTATCATTGATGTTGTATGCTTCTTCTGATGATCTTTGTGTTTTTTCCTTATGTTTACAAATTATCTGGCATCATAAATTGCGCGCATCATTACTTCACTTAAGGTGCTTAGAATCTCATTCATTTTCCTTTACTTCATATAGTTGGTGTAATTTATTTATCTCGTAAGTAAAACTGAACACAGTAAATTGAGTAAATTATCTTGTTCTATATTACTAGGGTTCAGTTTCTGTCTAATTTGGCGAAGGAATTTCAATTTTTCAATGTATATTCATGCTACGTATTTGAGTAAATGGTTGTTATTATGTTATTTCTTGATTTTGTTATTTAATGGTTTTATTAGTAATTGAATTTCATTGTCTAATCTCTTAAGCTTATGAATCTGATTATGCTTTTGCTTATGTAAGTTTGGGACTTTTGAACCGAGCCTAATTAGGATCCGTGACTTTGTAGTGTGGACACTGCAATTTTGTGGATGTGTATGTGGTTGGAGCAGAGAACACAGAAAAAACATAAAAATAAGGATTAAAAATTGTTAGTAAATTTAAGGGTTTTGAGTGTAACGTGAACTGGGATTTGTTGCTTATGTATGTCCTCCTTAAGAAAGCTGGAATATCATGGTTGTAACTAATTTTTGGTTTTTATTGTTGTAGGATCTTGCATGGCAACAATCTCATTGGAACAATACTTAAAGAATTGGGCATGTTAAAGTCTCTTAAGGTGTTGGATATGGGAGAAAATCAGTTAACAGGACCAGTTAGTTCCTCTATAAATTGGAAATTTGACCCAAGTTGTAAAAATATAAAAGGAAATCAATATGCTTTGCATTCCCAAGATTGTTGGCTCTTAAAGTATGGTGATGATCTCATATTTATTAAACTTTATTTTCAATCTTGTAGAAACCTATAGTCCAATGGGTTGATTGGTAGGCTTCCTCCAAAGCTAAGAAATTTAAAGTACCTTCAAGAACTTCGGCTGGATAGAAATAAGATTCAAGGACCAGTTCCTGCAGGTGGAAGTTCAAATTTTTCTTCAAATATACATGGGATGTAAGTAAAGATTTTGAGATTTGAATATGTGTGTGTGTTTATTCATTTTTTGTTAATCTGATTCTTACTGTTCCTACTATTTTTTTAGGTATGCCTCTGTGAATTCAACTGGCTTTTGTCGATCATCTCAGTTAAAAGTTACAGATTTTTCTTATAACTTTCTTGTTGGTAGCATACCCAAATGCTTGGAGTATCTTCCAAGGTATTCTTTTGATCTTATTGCCATGTTAGTAGTTTAGTCAGCCTCCATACTTAGAAAACAAACTCTGTTATACAGATCAAGCTTTCAAGGGAATTGCCTCCGGATCAAAGACATAAAGCAGCGCATTTCTATGCAATGTCGTATCTGTGACAAGATGATTTTTGAAGTTAGAATTGGAAGCATGAATTAGTCAGCATCTTTGTTGATAAGTCATAAATTTGAATCATTCAAAGAGGATGAAATGGGCTTAGTCTAGACTTAATTGGATCCCCTTTATATTCCGTTATTGAAATCCAACCTGGCATTAAGAATAGAACAACGAATTCATTTGACACTTAGAAATTTAATATGGATTTTGTGAATTCAATACACATTGAGGTATATACTTGGATATATTCTATATCTTAATTGTTCCTAGCTTGTTATACTTTTACATTTAACAACAAAATATTATTTTATAGCTGGTGCTTTACCTGCCCAAAGCCACATTCAGTATTGAACTTAAAAGAATCATCAACCTGCTACTGAACATGTGTCCAAGCATCAAGGAACATCAAAACCTGCCTGGCTTTTGGCTCTAGAAATAGTGACGGAACCATGGTTGGTTCTCTCTTTCTGATTGTTATTCTCACTGTATTCCAGAGGTGTAACAACAAAATCATCTATCATTATTCCTTGGAAAACATCTTCAAGCGGAAAAGATCATACAGCAGTATATATAGGTTTGATTTCTTTGCTTTCTACTGTATATTTATATATTTTGTAAAGTTCTTTTGAACATATTTAACGCACTTTCTTTGCAGAGTCTGAGATGTTGAAAGACGTAATGAGGTATGGAAGACAAGATCTTGAAGTGGCCTGTGAAGACTTTAGCAACATAATTGGGTCCTCACTTGATAGTGTGGTCTACTAGGGTATAGTGAAAGGTGGGCCAGAGATGCTGTGATTTCCCTCTGCATCAAGGAAGAGAATTGGACAAGATACCTTGAACTTTATTTTCAGGGAGAGGTAAATGGAACATTACAATGGCTACATTGTACAAGAATTGATAGACAAATAATTAAACAAGTTTTAATTTTTTTCTGCTATTGATGCAACTCAGGTGGCAGACTTGGTAAGGTTAAATCATGATAATACAAGAAAGCGACTAGGATATTGTAGAGAGAACACCTCATTTACAAGATGCTGGTTTTTGAGTATGCATCAAATGGGACACTTTATGAGCACTTACATTGTTATAAGTCAAGTTTCTTAGCTCAGGCATATATGTATTTTATAGTATTTCAATTCCTTAAAAGACATGAATGAAATCATGCTGCGGATGGAGAAGGGTGCCAGTTATCTTAGACACGACGTATGAAAATTATCATAGGCCTTGCACGTGGACTCAAGTATTTTCACACTAAAATTGAGCCACCATTCACTATATCAGAGTTAAATTCCAATGATGTATACCTTACAGAAGATTTTTCCCCTAAGGTGTACATGCGACGTATTTTTAGTTTTCAAAGACATTAATTATAGTTGTATATAATATCTTAATATAATTAAGGATGAGGAATAGTAAAGAGTCATTTAACATGCACCTTTATTAATGTGTTGTATGGTATTTTTCTCATTGTAATGAACCTTAAATTGCAGCTGGTTGATTTTGAAAGTTGGAAGATAATTCTTGAAAGATCGGAGAAAAATTGAATTGAAAATAATATTGATAGTATGTTACTAGCAATTCTCATACAAGTCTTCTTAACCCATTTAAGAAAATTAAATATTTATTAAAAATAATGTTGATGTGGCATTAAAATTCGACGCAACATTAATGATTAATTTTACATAAAACCACTACTTTTGTGGGTTGCAGTGGCATATGATTGGGGATTTTTATAGGACTAAAAGTCGCTCAAATTGAAATCGAAGAGCAAAAGTTTGATTCAGTATCTCATATTTGGATGTTAGATAACGATTTAAATAATAAACATGTGCACGATATCTAAGCCATGTTTTGTTGGGAAGGCCAATAAATCAGGAAAAGTAAAAATGGATAGTTAAATTCTCTATGGAGAAATTGTATTTCTATATAAATTTTGTACATAGAATGAAAGAAAACGTGTTGTCAAGATTTATTATATAAATAATTTAATTTTAATTATTTTTTGTGTATATTTTCTTTTAATCAACTCCTCTTCGTATGTAGCCAGCGTATCAGGAAAGCATATACTGTAACTTTCAAATTTTGATTGAAAAAGACACAAAGGGAGTCGTTAATTTGGATAACAGATACACAAAAAGGTTAGATTAATAATAATAATAATAATAATAATAATAATAATAATAATAATAATAATAATAATAATAATATTTGTGATGATGATGATAGTGAGGGTTAAATATTCAATTTCTGACCGTTAAAAAATGCCAGAAAAGTTTAAGTCATTTCTAGCACTACTACCAGCAGTTAGTGAAAAGGTGCAACAAATTTCTGGCACAAGCGGAAGTGGCAGTTTTTTTAAATGCCATGAAAAACATTTGTGGCAGTTTTTAACTACTAGAAATTGAATATTTAACCACCAAAAACTACATTTTTTTGTAGTGATTAAATATTAAATTGAGATGACAGTGATAACAGGAAGTAGTTATGTAAAAATAGATTATATAAATATGTTTTCTTGATGATGATAATATTATGTAAAATAATAAGATATCACAAATAATGTGTTGGGTAATGATGGTGATGTTGATGTATGATAATGAATTAGATACTGATGAATTGTAATGATGTGATGAATCTAGAGGTGTTGAGAGTTGAATATGATTAAATGGCAATCAATGATATGAGTGTATTGTGTGGTGTTGATGTGAAATGATACAATTAACATGATGACTTGTTGATGATTAAAAATGTGTGATGGGGTTGGGTTTTGTAGCCGCCCCCTTATTTAAATGATTGACATTGTTGATGGTTTTTGATGATATGATGCTTATTAATGCTATAAGTGTATGTGCTTGGGCCAAGTCTGAATGGCCGCTCTTGTGCTTGAGTTATTGGGCCAGATCTGTGTGGCCGTCCTTTTTGTTTAAAATGAGGCCTTTAACCAATTAATAAAGAGAGAGAATTTAAATGAACTTATGTGGTTTATGTGGTTGATAGCCAACAATATATTTCACCCATTGTTTTTGGCTCTCTTGGTCAAACAGGATCCAGTTAAGCTACTTAGTGGTCAAGTAGGACCCAGTGGTTGAGGTGGAGAGCCAAGGAGGGTTCGATGGACGAAGTCGGGTTCACGGGGTGTCAAGTAGGACCCCCAGTTAAAGGTCGATCCTTTTAGTATTCGGATACTAGAGTTGTACTATTATGATTAATTGAGAGTCAGTGGTGATGATATTTGAGATAGCGTGAATTATATTGATGATGAGATGATGTTGATTAAATTGATGATGAAACGGTGCTGATTACTTGATTATGAGATGACGTTGATTGCATCGATGATGGAATGATGCTGATTAACTTGATAATGACACTAGTGGAAAAAGGGCCTTTAAGCACGGTTTTGGGGACTCTTTAAGCACGGTTTGTAGCTTAGGACTTTTAAGGACGGTTCCCAACCGTGCTTGTAGATGGCTTTTAAGCACGGTTAATTTCAACCGTGCTCGTAGGTGTGGCAGTTTTAAGCACGGTTCCTCCTGAACCGTCTTCGTAGCTCTGACTTTTAAGCACGGTTCCTCCTCAACCGTGCTCGTATGTCTGACCTTTAAGCACGGTTCCTCCTGAACCGTGCTTGTTTCTTTTGGACTTGTAAGAACGGTTAAAGCATAACCGTGCTTAAAAGGGTGACTTTTAAGCACGGTTAGCACCATAACCGTGCTTAAAACCTTAATTTTTTTTAAAAAAAATTTTATTTGATTTTTATTCTTTCCCAGAAACCTGTAAACAGTCCCAGACAGTCCAATGATGAATAATAATGAACATTTAAAAAAATTCAATCAAACTGTCTAAACATCAAATATGGTATATAAAATGCACAATAAGTAATTAAGCTACACTAATAGGTATATAACTACACAGTAATAATATAATAAATGACAGAAGTCTATTGGGCTCCTTCCTTGAGTTGAAGAAGGCTGGTGGCCCATTGGTTTCTGATTTCGTCAATGTATCCTTCAGGGAACATTGAGGAAGAGTCTCGAAAGTGCTGTAAAAAAGACATAATCATTAATAAGTGAGCAACAAATTATAATAGTAATATGTCAAAACCAAATAAATTAAAGTAGGCAGCAAAAACTTACAGTTGTCCATCCGTCTACTATACCAGATTGGACAATGGTGAGCATCGTCTTCATCACGAAATACCCACACTCAAAGGTGCTATCCTGCCGATAAGACTACAAGGTACCATACATTGATTTCATAATTAGTTATTGTTTTTGTTACTAATTGAGGTAACTTTAAAAGTAATGCTTATTAATTGAAGTGCTTACTTTTGGGAAGACCCACTCTAGTCTTTTCTTGCTCACTTTGCCGCGTAGTAGATGGTACCCAATTAAAGCCCTGTAAGAGAATAAAACATCAGTTTAGTTAATAGAATGACTTAATCAAATATGTAAAGTTGTTTTATTTTTTAAAAATCAACTTACCCGTCGAGTATTTTCATGTAGTCCGCACCAGGACTCCCATACAACGAACAGAAGCATGCAGCAATGCCGTCCTTCGGGCAAATGACCAACAGTTGCCAGTGAAGGCTGCAATGTACCATTGAATAGTAACAACACAATCCATTATTAAATTGACAAAAATAACTAAATATTTATTAGACTCTTACTCTCTATGAAATGGTGCAAGGTACACAGTCTTGTTCGAGGCATGCATCCAATTCTGGATGTATGCCTGAATCTCCTCCTTGCTGTTCCCACGAATTAGAGAGGGCTCCATGAAACCATAAGTGTTATCGACACCTCTCTCTATGCAAAGTCTATGTAAAAACCTAATCAAATTTGTAGACGTTTAGTGTTGTAAAAATATAAATTTAATTGACACTATCATTGAATAAAAAACATTATACTTACAGCTCCCAACACTGAATCACTGAAATGTTCAACATCGTGTTCCCCATTAGGACCTCACACAAGTCAGGTCGTGCAATGTACACTGGGATAGCACTAGGGTAACCAAAAACGGATTCCTCCCATGGGACCGGGATAGTGCAATTGCGAAGCCCAGCCGATATGTCCCATAGTCATTCTATCGGATCAAGGGGGCTCTGGCTTCTTTGATGGGGCAACACCCTGTTAAAATAGTTAAAAAATTAGAAGCAACTTATGATTATTGAAACCATAACTTAATATATAGTTGATGCTTGGGTAAAGAGCATACCTGGGGACCAGAATCTGACACAAGTCTGGTCGGCCACATAAGGAAGTGTCCTACAGCCTGGCCGACCAGATGTACCTCCGATGTTGGAATGGGAACAACTGCATCTGCCTGAAGGACCTGTACAACCGAAATTCTTGACACACCATCGGGCAATTTCTGATGGTGAACCAAAGGGCCTTGGTTATACACTGAACCAATGGCAACTGGCTCTTCCACTCCATCCACAAATAGGTCACACTGACGGCAGTCTCCAAGATTTACGTCGTCATCGTCACCGTCAGGTGCAGCACATGACCCCTTCGTGCTGACCCGCCTAGTCTGCATAATTACACAACATTTTGAAGTTATTCAAGAAATAATGATAACGAATCATAGGTGAGTCAATTAAATAATGTACAATGTAACCTGTGGGTCCACCATTGGTGGCGTAGGTTGACATTGTTGACTGAATAACGCCATCATCTCACTCCGAAACCGTGCCATCTCTTCCTGAAGCAGCCTCTGCATTTCCTCCTTTGCCTCTGCCTTCACTGCAGCAACCTTCTCCTCAAAGGTCTTCTCCAAATCAGATATGGACTGGGAAGGGGTGGCTGGATGGCCGAAATAGCTTCGGAGGCCTGCAGAGAAAGAATAATTAGAAATAAAAATGTTATCATACAGAATCTAAGACTATTAATGTAAACGTACCATGACCTCGACCAGCTGCACGTACACGTCCAGGGTGCTCTGGTCGACCGATGGCGGCGGTCAATATATCATCCCTACCATATGAGACAAATGACCCTTGGGTCGACTGCTCAACCAAGGAATCCTGCAACCAAAAATCAGTGATCAGTGTTAGGGTTTGATGGACATTTAACGTTTCATAAAAAGTAGTGATAAGCTTTATACTTACAATCCTTGAGACAACCTCCTCAACATGTGATAAAGTGTACTGACCACTCTTCTTCGTCCTGGCACGCTTCCATTTTTCATGTCGTGTGGGTGGAGAGGGGGGATCCATAATAGTGGCGTCAGGGTGGCTACCTTGACGTTGCATAGCTTTCTCCTCCACTATCTGATCCTCCAATAATCGGTAACCCCCACGTGACAACGTGTGAGGGCAGTCATTTTTCCCCTTAATTTCCTGTGCTTTCATGCGTCTTGCCTGCATCAAAAACAATTCAAAGCCATTTATACGTTATACATTCTCCGATAACTAGAAAAACATAATCGGTAAAACATACATACCATAAACTCGTCCGTGTGCCTGGATGCCACAAACGCATCCCAAGTCTGCCGATCTATGGACGTGTATCTATCTCCAGGAAACTCACCCTGCTTCTTCCCGTAGACATACCTAAAATTTAAAATATTTGAATTAACTAATTGATAACTTAAAAAATGATGAGTTTAAACATTGATATTTTAAAATTAAAATATACGTGGAGGTCAGGTTGCTCTTGAATGTCCTCCATCGGTCAGCGATCTCAGACATGATCTTCCTGCGTAGTGTATCAACTGCAGGAATATCCCAAGCATCCTACAAGTGCCAAATAATCAAGGATGAGATTATTATGCATAAAAAACTACAATACGAGTAAATAAATGTACAGATAATTATACTTACAACAACATCAGCCCAAATTGCATTCTTCACGACCTCCTCAACACTATCCCAATCAGGGATAATGATGGACACCTTCGTCCATGCCAAGACACCTAAGTAACTCTGAAACTTGGCGGCGTTGGGTCCTGAAGTCCTCCCGGTGCAAATATCAATGTCAACATGGGTCCTCTAACCCTGACGGCGCCTAAGTGCAACACTGGTCATCTGAGTAACACCTCTCCTCATAGCTGAGGAATCTGTGCTCTGGGAGTCAGATCTCACATGTGAATCCTGATCAGCCATAGGTATCTGTTCAAAAAAACAAGAATCAGTTTATAAACATGACGAATGATATATAAACATGGTGAATGATATATAAACATGATGAATAATATATAACCATACCCTATGTTTCCCATAGACCCTCCTGGTGGTCATTACGAGTCGCAACTATATCATCTATGAGATCTTCCACAACGTCCATTGGTGTACGTGTTGTTAGACAAGGTATGTCTAGGACATCAAGACATGGATCCTCAATGTTGTGTCTACCTTGGAGAACAACTGACCACCGTTTATCGGATGGGTCAACAACGTAGAAAACTTGTTTTACTTGAGCTGCCATAATGAAAGGCTCCTCCTTATGACCAACCTTGTTTAAGTCCACTAACGTAAAACCAAAATCATCTATTTTGACACCACTTTTGCTATCAACCCATTTACATTTAAAAACAAGCACTGTGAAATGACCGTAATCAACTTCCCATATATCTTCAATGACACCAAAATAACATAACTCAGCCATGACAGGGTTTTTGTCCTTTGAAGTGGAAAAATGCATTGATTCGGCCACAACCATAACTCCACAGTTCTGCACCGTACTCTTGTCATCTTGAATCTTTGTATAGAAAGAATAATTATTTATGTCATAGCCACAATAAGTGATTACATCAAAGTTAGGTCCTAGTGCCAGTCGATGCAACGTCTCAGAAGCAGATGTATCTTTAAGAAGGGTCATTTTGAACCACTGCATGAACGTTTTGTTGTGTTCGTTCAACACCCACTTTTCAGCCATTCTAGGGTTGTTTCTTTTGACTATGTCTTTATGTGCAATTAAATACGGGAGCACAGCGTCTGTGTTGTTCAAAATATAAAAGTGTGCTTGGAGTACTTCATCACGTGACATGCTTTTAATTTTTTTCCCAATGGTACCTTTCCCATCCAATCGCCCTTCGTGACGAGTCTTCGGAATACCAATGCTTTCAGCCTGTGACATATAATCTGTGCAGAACTCAATTGCTTCCTCTGCAATGTACCTTTCTATTATCGATGCTTCGGGACGGCGTTGGTTCTTCATATAACCTTTCAAAATTTTCATGTATCGCTCAACAGGATACATCCACCTCAAGAACACTGGCCCACACAAACGGACCTTCCTCACTAAATGGATGATTAAATGTACCATTATGTCAAAGAATGAAGGAGGGAAATACATTTCTAACTGGGATAGTATAAGAAACCCTTCCTGTTCCAACGCTTCCAACTCATCGTGGGCGATTACTTTGGCACATATGGCATTGAAAAATAAACACACCCTTGTTATCACATGTCTGACATTTTGAGGGAGAATGCCACGAATGGCAATGGGTAGAATTTGTTGCATCAGCATATGACAATCATGTGACTTCAAACCAACTAACTTCAGATCCTTCAAGGAAACACAAGTGTTGATATTGGAACCGTACCCAGATGGAACTTTGACACTACGCATTGATTCACACAAACTTTGCTTCTCTTTTCTAGACAAGGTATGACATGCTGGCGGTAAATATGTTCGTTTGCCCTTTACTTGTGGGTGCAACTCCTCACGTATACCCAACAACTCCAAGTCTAGACGCGAATTCAGGCCATCCTTCGTTTTTCCAAGTATGTTTAACAGGGTTCCAACCAAACTATCACACACGTTTTTCTCCACATGCATCACATCAATAGAGTGCCTCACATCAAGCTCTTTCCAATATGGCAGATCAAAAAATATTGACCTTTTCTTCCATGTGTTTTTTGAGATAGACTGATTCTCAGACTTACCAAGAACCACATTGACTTCTTTCACCTTTTCATATACTTGTCGACCAGACAATGGTGGGGGAGGCATTTCAAACTCTTGTGCACCATTGAACGACTTCTTCAACCTACGAAGTGGATGATTAGGTGTGAGAAACCTACGATGTCGAAGATAAACATTTTTCCTTCCATGATGTAGTCGATCAGAACTAGTTCCCTCCTCACATACAGGACACGCTTTATGTTCTTTGACGCTATACCCCGAGAGGTTACCATAGGCTGGAAAATCGTTGATCGTACAGAATAACATAGCCTTCAAATTGAATGATTATCCTGTAAGCCCGTCAAACACATCAACCCCCTCTTCCCATAACATTTTCAGGTCTTCAACTAACGGAGATAAGTATATATCAATGTCGTTCCCTGGTTGTCGTGGACCAGAAATCATCATTGATAACATAACGTACTTTCGCTTCATGCACAACCATGGCGGCAAGTTATAAACAAACAACAAAACAGGCCACGAACTGTGGTTTGTGCTTTGGTTCCCATATGGGTTCATGCCGTCTGTGGCTAGTGCAAGCCTAACATTTCTTGGGTCACGGGCAAAATCTGGAAATATCGTATTCATTTTCTTCCACTGTAATCCATCTGCTGGATGCCTAACTAATCCGTCAACAACCCTTTCATCAACATGCCATCTCATAAGCTTCGCATCATCTACATTGGCAAATAGACGCTTTAGTCTTGGAACTATAGGGAGATACCACAACACCTTCGCAGGAGACCCTTTTTTGCAAAAATCATCAGAATCAACCTCTTTCTTCTTATACCGTGACACCCCACACCTAGGACATCGATGCAGCATTTCGTACTCACCACGGTATAATACACAATCATTTGGGCATGCATGTATCTTCGTATACTCCAAGCCCATAGGACACAACACCTTTTTAGCCTCATAGTTACGATTTGGCAAAGTGTTACCAACTGGGAGCATTTCTTTCAACAACTTAAGCAAGTCAGTGAAGCTTTTATCTGTCCACCCATTTATCGCTTTCAAATTAAATAATCGTAAAACTGCTGACAACCTTGTGAAGTTAGAGCAATTCGGATACAGCGGCTTTTCAGAATCCTCACATAGACTCGCATATACGTGAGCTCTTTTAAAACTTTCTACCCCTACATCACGGATCATATCCTCAAGTCGGTCATCCATGTCATCATCAACCTCATGAGCAAAGCTTTGGTCTTTTGTTTGAAAACTAGTACTTGGCACCTCAACATGTTCACCATGCCATATCCATCGCGTATAACTCTGAAGAAATCCATCACACAACAGATGTTCTCGCACCTCTGCCAATTCTAGTTGGCGCATGTTTAAGCATTTAACATAAGGGCAAAAATACATTCCATTCACCTCTTCAGCATTTCGTATCACGTACTCTATGAATGTTTCAACTCCACCCTCATATTCTGGACTTATACGTGATGCAGCTATCCAACTTCGATCCATACTCACTGTTTACAATACCCATAAATTTAACGGTGCTATGAATCTTACTTTCTTCACAAAGGTGGTGGTCCTACCCATTCAGGACGAAAATTTTTCTATACCTCATAACCACATACAACTTAGGAGTCATTTTAAAATTTGATAAAATTTCGGCAGCATTTCGCATTGGTCTCTAAGTACACGAAATGAAAGTGGTGAAATCAAATTCAACCACAATCAAATATGCACCCAGAGAACAATACAAAACTTAACTAACCAAAACTTTCTCAAATTTTAAAATAAGTCCTAACTTGTACATAGCAATGATGCATAAAAAAATTGTTCATCCCAAACTGTCTAAACAGACAATTCAAGATTCAACACAAATGATGAAATCAATTAATTTAATTACCATTTGTGTCGAATCTCAAACGGGAAACTATGGTTCGCTCATACAATTTAATAAATCACAAACTCATATAAAGGGGACTAAATAAACTTATCAAATTCTAAAATTATAACACATATAAATTACATCCACAAAATTAGTAACACCTAATAAAAAACAATTAAAGAAAGTAAACAATGTATAATAAACTAAATTATGTAATTAAAATTTTTAATTGCCTAATCAACAAAAATAACTCCTATTAATTATTTTTTTATAATTCATATAATTTATTATTTTACATTTACAACTAAATTTTTATCTACTAGAAAATATCAATTTTCATGTGTTTAATTTTTTTTACTAATGTTTATGTATTTATTTAGTTCAAAATATCATTTTTTTACTTTAATATTAATTTAAATTAACCAAATTAATAAACACATATATACACAATAAATTTAACAATCAATCCTAACACTCATTATCTATAACTAACAACATTTTAAATCCCCTAATCAGATTTTCCTAATATATAGCATTTCATTTTCCAAAAACTACTAAGCTTAACATATAAACTTATTACAATTCCTAACAAATAAATAATAATAAAATGAGGAGTAAAAATAGGAACCTGTACGTGCGTGTAGGCGAATGGAAACGGAGAAAGGAAGAAGAAGCACACCTTCTTGGTGGAGTAAACCGCGCTACGGAGAAGGAAACGAAGCTTTTCGTAAGGAAAATGGAGGGAGGGAGGGAAGGATTCAAGTTTTCAAAATGGAGGGAGGGAGGGAAGGATTCGAGTTTGAGAGGAAACCGAATGGAGGGAGCTTTTCGTAAGGAAAATGAAGGGAGAGAGGGAGGGATTTGCGATTTCAAAATGCAGGGAGAGGGGGGTTTGAGAGGAAACCGAATGGAGGGAGAGAAAGATTTGAGTTGAAATGAAATAAGGAAGACGAAGGGTACAGGTCTTTTAAGAGATTTTTGAATTTCGTGCGAAGATACGAGCACGGTTACAGACCAACCGTCCTCATATATGACATTTAAGCACGGGTACTAACCAACCGTGCTAATATCTGAACCCTTTAAGCACGGTTACGCATACAACCGTGTTGAAAACTGACACTGCAGAACCTATAAGCACGATTACTGGGAACCGTGTTAATATCCCTCACCCTACGAACACGGTTGCTTTACAACCGTGTTTAAAAAGCTTCATCATAATCACAAAAATGCCACCGTCGTTTTTTTAAGGACCCTTTTAGCACGGTTGGTGGAAAACCGTCTTCGTATCCTACCTACGAACACGGTTTCTATTGAACCGTGCTCAAAACCTTTCATTAAAATCACAAAAATGCCACCGTGTTTTCTTTAAGCATGGTTCCCTCATAACCGTGCTCAAATCCTGTCTTCGTAAGCATATTTTGCACTAGTGTGAATTGATGTTGACTAAATTAATGAGGAAATAATGTTGATTAAATCGATGAAATTATATTAGTTAAATGGATGATGAGATTAATGTTATTTTAACTAATGATGAGGTTGATGTTAATTGAATTAAGGATGAGTTTAACATTATTTAAATTAATGATGAGATAGATCTTATTTGAATTGATGATGAGATTAGTATATTTAAATTGATATTGATTATATTTAAGAGGAGGTGGAGATTTAGAGTGGTATGTAGTTATGCATTACTAAAGATAACGATTTAACTAGGAAGGTAGCTAGATTATGATTTTCTAGTAATGTTTTCTGTATTAATCTTTAATTTGGTCACTCACCCCCTTGCTGTTGTTTTTAAGTGACTAATGGCATGATATGATGGACACCGTAGAAATGAGTACTAAATAAGGCCTATGATGATTATGATGATGAATGTAGGAGATAATATCCAGGTTCTACTTGACTGTGACTATATACTATATGGGTAGGCTATGCTTTGATCCATGTTGGCATTAAGCCATTGATCATGAATATGTGTTATGATGATGATCTTGACAAAGTTATATTATTAGTAATGTGAATTAAATGTTTAGTCCCAAAAGTGTGACGATGAAAATTTTTGAAATGGAGTTGATGAATTGTTTAAGTGGATTTAGTACATTAACATGATGAATGTGTACTGTGGAATTAAAGTCATGTGTTGTTTACGACATGTAGTTATCGATTGTAGTAACTTATAATGGGCAGATGTTTTATGTTGGTGAGTGATGTAGGTAATGTATAAGTGTGTGGTTAACTTAAGGTTGATGATAAAAATTGATGAAGGGATTGTATGATGGAATTGTACATTGCATATTTAGATGAAGAATAAGCTAGCTTTATCAACTGAAGGGGTAAAATTATGATCTGGTGGGAATTAGAACCCCTAGAATGTGCTAATAGGATCCTAGGATCATTTTGAACTTGGGTGTATGGTCCGTGCTTGTTTTGGAGTGCATTTGGTAGGTTTTGTGCATAGTGTTATCCCAAATTTAATTTAATCATATTGTTGGCATATATTGTTTATATGAAGGAATTTTGGAGAACCGACTGTACCGGCAAATCCAGAATGGGGGAGATATATTGCCCGTGAAGTTTGGTGGTAATCAGAGTTGAAACAGGCAAGTTAGGTAGGGTGGAAGTTGGCCTGGAGGCGAAATTTTACATAATTCTGCAGAACAGGGAGTTTGATCGATTACCAGAGGAAGGTGTAATTTTCCTGCACAGCGCAGTAGGCTGGCAATTAATTGATGACCACATTGGTGTAATTGATTATTAGGGCCTTGTAATCGATTACAAGATTTGTGTAATCGATTACCAGGGTCCTAGAATGATGTTTTTCGGTGTTTTATGTAACGTGACCCATAGCTTCTTATAGTTTATCGCCAGGGAAGTTTAAAGGGCAAAAAATTTCTTCTAATTTTATCAAACCTTGGGATAAATTCTAAGAATCGCTAAGGGGATGTTACAGTAATAGTAAATATTACTTTAAAATAGCATAGTTGTTTCAAGTTTAAAAAGAGCAAGAGACTCATCTCATTATCCTTATATTTTTCTATATTATATTCTTATCTCACTCCCTCTTACCTCTTGAAGTTCGATCCTCTATGAATCGTTCGTGTACATTTTTCCTTCGAATTCTAAAACACATTAATACCACCTTAGTTTAGTATGTAATACAATATTTGAAAATTCTTTAAAAAAACTATCTTAAAATGAATATATATATATATATATATATATGTAAAATCTCAACACTCATTATTTTAATGAGGTAAAATATATAAAAGTATATCATAATTAATATACTTAAAATAAATGTTATCTTACATAAAATAATCATAAAACTTTTATAAAAATTACTATTTTAAATAATAACTATGAATAGTAACTAAATAGTAAAGATAAATAGTGAATAAGAAATGGTAAATAGTAAATAGTGAATAGTGAACAGTAATTAGTAAATGGTAAATGGTAAATAGTAAATAAAAAATGATAACCGGTAAATAGTAATTCATAATAGTAATTCACTATTCATAATAATAACTTACTATTCAGCATAGTAACTTGAAATAATAATATTATATCCGGTACAATAATAGATTTTAAAATGATATAAAAATAAATTTAATAATCATGAAAAGAGTATGAAAGAAAGTTATTGTTACCTCGTAATTTTGGCAGAATAGAACCTCTATTTACAAAAAGATATTTTTCCCTACACTTATTATTATCCCTCTAACACCACTATAATTCTAAAATCTTTCTGAATTCATATGAAAATTTTTTTCAGCGTCGTTGGTATTTATAAGGAAATTTATTATTATGTATTTCATTATTTTATTATAAAATTTACTATGCATAAAAGAAAATTATGGCCATCATACTATGTAACTTTTGAAATTTTTTTACATGTACAGTAATTTGCATAGTAAGATAAGGTTGAATTATTGAAATCAACATTAATTTCTAGTTTTGTACATTTAAAAAATCCAAAATTAATTCATTTTGAAATTTAAAATTAATCCAAAATTTTAAGACGAGTAATGTAAAATTTAAATTCTAAAATTCTAAAATTTTCTATTAAATAAAATCTACTAGTACCTTTCCAGTTCTGTTAGAATTGACAAAAATTACATTTTTTTACTCAAACCAAATATTTTTAAATAAATCTACTTGTAATATATTTTCCTTAAATTTTTTATAATTTAACTTCACACTTGTTGCTACCTAATTTTGTCCAAGCCCATTTAAGTTTTTTAAAAAATATATAATACAAAAAAATAAGAAAAAAAATCAATCTAACATAGGATTTATTAAGAAAAAAGTGAACCCCTGTGGGCTTGTTTGAATTTCAAATTATTGATCCGGGCTTTAAACTTTAAAATTTTTAGATCATCATCAGAACCATAAATTTTGAATTTCTTAAAAAAATAGAATCTATTCTTAGAGAAATTTTAAAATCCAAATAGGAGAAGAAAGTTTAAAATTTAAATTTTATAAAAAAAAAGATTAGACTTTCATGGTTAGAGATTAGAGAAAAAATGATGAGATAGAGTTTTTTTAATATATATATATATATATATATTAGAATGAGATAGAGCTTTATAAATATATATATATATATATATATATATATATATATATATATGATCCGGTCCCAACACCGGTCCTCAAAAGCATGGTTTTAATGCTTTGCCACATCAGCATTTTGCCCAGGAGAAGTACGTCTCAAATACCTTATAATTACTTTTATACGGAGTACATACCGCCAAAGCACGTTACTCCGCCATGGCATGTAACTCCGCCAGGGCACGTAACTCCGCCAAGGCACGTTACTCCGCCAAAGCTTATTACTCCGCCAAGGTGGAAAATATTGGATATCTTATACACATGCACAAAGTATTTCCAATGCATACTACTCCGCCAAGCTATAGGCGGAATATTGAATTTCCTATATTGCGTAGCGAGCCCATACTTATAACCCCGGCACGAGATTGACTCTGTCTTGAGAGGTTGAAAATGGGAATCACGCTGTCACGCATAAAAGGGAACAATGAATAAAATAATAAGGCATTAACGCTTTCCAAGCAAGTGGAAATACCCACTACAGCGATGGTGCTCGTGAACGACACAGGGACCCACTACCTTTCTTGCATTATGCCAGAAAACAAGGAACGGGTCCTACCAATAATGGAGCACCAGTAACAGGTATATAAACCTCATCAAAAAGGTAAAAGGATCCTCTCTCAATTCTGAACCTTACACTTTTACTTGCATAATTCTCTCAGATTTGCTTTCTAAGTCTTACAGTATTTCAGAATACTGACTTGAGCGTCGGAGAATAATTGCAGGTACCACCACCAATTGTGTCAAGGCAAAGGAGGTTACTTCAGGCGGACTGTTACACCGCCCAGAGTGCATTATATTCCGCCCCAGTATACAAGGATACTCCGTACTTGCACATTTACAAATATCTCCTTGTACCAGATTGACATTACATGTACATTTTGAATTGTTCATCAACCATACTTTTACACCCCCAGTAAAGAACAGTTCATTGGCATGCCCGGTGGGACCTGTAAATTTGGTAGTCCCATAATCTTTGATCAATTTCCATCACACTCATCATTAATGGAGAGACCAGGACCAGAAGTGCAGAATGAGGATTCTCCTCCACGCAATCCTAGACGTCTCAACTTCGACAATGATGCACATAAACAAGCAACGCATGTTGACTCTCCAGATCCGAAAGATGATATGATTCGAATGTTGAGAGAAGAAATCGCAGAGCTTCGTCGTGAAAAGGCGAACCCCATGCACGAGAAAGCTGGCCCTGCAAGACAGCCACACCATGAATTACACGGACAGGAGGAATCAAGTACTCCTAGCTACTCTCGCATCCCTACTTACATGGAAGAGCAACGAAGCCTCCCACTGGCAAATGCTCAACATCAAGAAGGAAGGAGAGCAGGTTCAAATGCACCCCCCTCGGGATACAAGATGAGTATCCCATTTTCTAAAAGGCTCATGAATGCACATGTACCCAGACATTTGCAAACTATGCAGCCCATTTCTATAGGAAAATACACTGGGGAAACAGATCCTTCTAAGCATTTAGATGCTTACATCTACGAGGCTATGTTCTTAGGAGCAGAAGAGGATGTCATGTGTAGAATGTTCCCCAGGACCCTCACAGGTGAAGCTCTTAGTTGGTTCAAGAGCTTACCTTCAGGTTCCATTGATTCATGGGAGGACTTGGCCACAGCTTTTGGCAGCCACTTCGTGATTTCTAGGGATACACCTAGAACCTCTCATACCTTGGCTCAGATCAAGCAAGGTGACAAAGAATCTCTGAAGGATTTCCTTAAGAGATTTTATAAAGAGGCAGCCATGGTTCCTGATCTGACAGAAGCAATCCAGTTGCATATCCTCATCGAGGCTATGCAGCCAAAATCACCTTTTGCTCTGTCATTGGCAAAGGGACCTCCATCCACGATGGAGGAATTTCGCAGGAAGGCGTCCAAGTATGTGGGTATTGAGATGCACCTAGAAGCCACTGCATCTCGCAGTAAACTACCCACAGCAGCTCCACATCATGACAAAGACAAGGAAAAATCATCCAAGAATGACAAGTTCCACCAAAAAGACAAAGTAGGGAACCAACCCTTCAAACAGCAAGATAGACGTGTGTTCAATTTTGCTCATTATACACCCCTGAACACGTCATATGAACAAATCTTGCGTGAAATAGGATGGACTACCCTCAACGTTTATGGGATCCAACGTCCACCTCCAATCAGGCGCGGTGGAAACCCAAAGAAATATTGTGAGTTCCACGAGTCAGTTGGCCATACCACGGAGGAGTGTAAGCAACTCAAAAATACCATTGAGGTGCTTATTCGTGAAGGCAAACTGAAACACTATTTGTTTAAGGGTAAGTCTCATGATGAGCCAGAAAAGTTTGAAAAACGACATCGGGATCATTCTCCGGATCCTGATAATACTCGAGAGCGAAAACGTACGGCGGCAACAGAAAAACAAAAAGGCGTTGTTCTGGAGTCCGCCCAAAGGGAACCAAGCCCTGAACCCAGATCGCGGGGCAAAAGGCAGGTTGTAGATATGATTGCTGGAGGCTTCGTCGGGGGCGGACCTTCAAACACCGCCAGGAAAAATCATCATCGTATGATTTTGTCTATGCAGGACAAGAGCAAAGAATATCGCCCATTCAGGAACGGGGTCCAGACTCCGCCTATAACCTTCACAGATGATGATTTTGGCCCTACTATTCCTGAGGGAGATGATGCAGTAGTGATTATTGCGGTAATCGCTAATATGGATGTAAAACGCATCCTAATTGATCAGGGAAGTTCCTGCGACGTTATCTTTTATGACTGTTTTAAACGCATGGGGCTAACTGATACTGATTTACAGCCTTATACACAGGACCTTACAGCCTTTAATGGCGCCAAACAGCCCACTAAAGGCTATTTGGACACAAGGATTACTTTTGATGGTGAACCTAGAGCAAGGACTGTGAAATCCAGGATTCTTGTCATTGATGTTAAATCTCCATACAATGGCATCATTGGGCGGCTTACCCTGAATGCCATGGAAGCCATCGTTTCAACCCCCCACTTGTTAATCAAGTTCATTGATAAGGATAATCAAGTCTCATCTGTAAGGGGTGACCAGGAAATGGCTCGTTATTGTTACAATTTGAGTCTTAACATGGTGAAGCTTGAAACCATGTCTAAGAAAAGAAAATTGAACGAAGGAAGCAGTGCGGCGGCATCCGTCAATTTGGTGGATCTTGACCCCAGGGCGGAGTCTTCTGTAGACCCACTGAACCCTTTGAAACCAACTCCTGATGGTGGTTCTAAGTCTATTGTTTTAGGCAGCACCCCGAAACAAATAACAAACATCAATGACAAACTGGAGGCTAACATGGAAGCAAGACTAATTGTACTTCTCCTTGAGTACAAAGAGATTTTTGCTTGGACCGCTGCAGACATGCCTGGCATGGATCCTAACTTTTGTTGCCACCGCCTGGCGGTGTATCCTGAAACTAGGCCAGTGGCACAAAAGAAACGACGTATGGGTCCTGCTAAGCAAAAAGCTGCTTGTGAACAAACAGAGGAGCTCCTCAAGGCGGGGTTCATCAGGGAACTCCGTTACTCCTCCTGGCTGTCCAACGTGGTTATGGTATAGAAAGCCAATGGCAAGTGGCGTATGTGCATAGACTACATTGACTTGAATAAATGTTTTCCCAAGGATCCATACCCTCTCCCCAACATTGACAGATTGGTTGACGATTCTTCAGGATACAAGTATCTATCTTTTATGGATGCTTACTCCGGTTACAACCAAATTCCAATGTGTGAGGATGATCAAGAGAAGACAGCATTTGTTAATGACAAAGGGGTCTTTTGTTACAACGTCATGCCATTTGGGCTAAAGAACGCCGGGGCAACCTACCAGCGCATGATCAACAAAGTTTTTGAGGGTATGCACACAAAGCTGGTAGAGGTTTATATTGATGATATTATAGCCAAAACCCCGGAGGGAGGAGACCATGTTGAAGACCTACCCCTCATTTTTCAACGCCTACAGCAATACAACATGAGACTCAACCCATTAAAATGTACATTTGTTGTACCAGGAGGCAGATTTTTGGGTTTCATGTTAACACAAAGAGGCATAGAGGCTAATCCTGATAAATGTCGTGTAATCCAAAAGTTGCAGAGCCCCAAAACATTGAAAGAGGTACAATCCCTCAACGGCAAAATCGCTGCTCTAGCACGATTCATGCCAAAAATGGCTCATCGCTCTCTTCCCTTGTACAAAATGCTGAAGAAGGACAAGAAATTCAGTTGGGGCCCAGAGCAAGAGGCGGCCTTCCAAAGCTTGAAAAATGTCTTGGCCAGCCCTCCAATCCTGGTAAAACCGAGCCCAGGTGAGTAACTCATTGTTTATTTGTCTGTTTCAGATGAAGCGCTGGTAGTGGCTCTGGTCAAGGAGACAGTTGAAGGCCAACGGCCGGTGTACTTCACAGGTAAAACACTGCATGGTGCAGAATGCTGTTATCAGAAGATTGAAAAGGCAGCACTTGCAGTTGTTTGGGCCTCACGACGCCTAAGACCATATTTCCATGCCCATCCCATCCTGATTCGTACAGACTTGCCACTTCGTACTATACTGTTCAAACCAGACCTGGCTGGAAGGATGATCAAATGGGTCATAGAACTCTCTGAATTCGACATATCCTACGAACCAAGAACTGCTATCAAGGCACAAGTCCTAGTAGATTTCGTAGTTGAATTAACAGGTTCTAGCCCAGATGCAGATCACTCACACTGGACGGTATACGTAGATGGGTCTTCCAATAGCAAAGGATGTGGAGCAGGAATTGTTGTGGAAAGTGATGACGGGGTACACCTTGAAATTTCACTGCACTTTGCCTTCACTACGTCTAACAATCAGGCGGAGTATGAAGCCTGCTTGGCCGGACTCAGAGCAGCACAAGATATTGGGGCCAAAACTGTCACCCTATGCAGTGATTCTCAATTAGTAATCTCACAAATTCTTGGTGAGTATCAGGCTAAAGAACCTCTGCTACAACAATATCTAGACTGCGTCAATGAGTTAAAGCAGCGCTTCCATGAAGTCACTTTCAAGCATGTACCCCGTGAAGAAAATACACGTGCTGATATCCTCTCCATGTTAGCCAGCACAAAGAAGGCAGGATGCACAACTACGGTTGTACAGAGTACCTTGGCGGAGCCAAGCATTTCCTTTCCTTCCTCAGTACATATGATTAAAAGCCCCTCCTTTGATGACAGTTCCTGGGTAGCACCAATAGTTCGTTATCTTGTTAATGGACAATTACCCACAGATGATCTTGAGCGAAAGAAACTAAAGAAAGAAGCACCTTATTATACACTCCTAGACGGACAGTTATACCGCCGAGGAATTTCTGTTCCTTACTTAATTTGTATAAAAGAAAATGAGGTGCAAGCTATTTTGGAAGAAGTCCATGAAGGGCAGTGTGGACACCATTCAGGGGCACGGAGTCTAATGAGAAAAATACTCAGGGCGGGGTATTGGTGGCCCACCCTGAAGCATGACTCCGCCTCGTATGTTCAAAAGTGCGATCAATGTCAACGATTCACAAATCTCCACATACTCCGGCGGAAGAAATGTCATCATCAATAACGCCTTGGCCTTTCTATCAATGGGGCATGGATATCTTGGGTCCATTCCCAACTGCGCCCGGCGGTATCAAATACTTGATAGTTGGTGTTGATTACTTCACCAAATGGATTGAAGCAGAGGCAGTGGTGCATATTACATCAGCCAGGACTCGCAGATTCGTATATGAAAATATCATTGCACGTTTCGGAGTCCCTGGACGCATAGTCACTGATAATGGCACCCAATTCACAGATCGTAAGTTCACTGAACTCCTGGAAAATCTCAGCATTACGTAGATTTTCTCTTCTGTGGAACACCCTCAAACCAATGGCTAAGCTGAAGTTGCCAACAGAGAAATCTTGAAAGGCCTTAAGAAACGCCTTGGTGAAGCAAAGGGAGATTGGGCAAATCAATTATACCACGTTCTATGGGCATATAGAACAACCCCTCACTCCACCACAAATGAGTCTCCATATCGGCTGACATATGGAGTCGAAGCTGTTATTCCCATTGAATTGGCAGCCCCATCAGCTCGAGTCCTCTATTTCAACGAAGAAGCCAATCAACAGAACCTCGCCCATGAACTCGAGGTCTTGGCGGAGTTGAGAGAGGAAGCCTTTGTAAGGGACCAAGCCGTTAAAGCAAAGGCCGCCAAACGGTATAACATACGTGTTTCTGAACGCCGTTTCAAAGAAGGAGATTTGGTCTTGAGAAGGGCCAATATCGGTAACAAATTTGCACACCAAGGTAAATTGGCACCAACATGGGAAGGTCCATACCGAGTCGTCGAAATTCTGGGCAAAGGCACATACCGCCTAGAAAACTTAGATGGCACTCCGGTTAGGAATAAATGGAACATTTTAAATTTACGCATATATTATAGCTAGTTGGGTAATATGGTATGATCTTTTCCTCCTAACTCAAGGTTCTTCCTAAATATACTTTCCTTGAGAAGGTTTCGAAGAGACATACCCCAACTCAGCCCTTTATGTAGTTCCATTATTAATGAAATGCCTTCCTACATTCAATCTCCACTCTAACTTTGAATTGATTATCCATGGCAGAACTTGTTCCCATGCAGATAAGACAACGGCTCCAAAAATTGAAGCATAGATGCATAACTCTTTTCCATAAAGATCAACCAAAATGCAACACAGCTTCACAAACGGAGTCAACAAAAAACTCCTTGGGGGGAAAGGATTGGTGTCACAGCTATATGCTGCACCATACCGACCCTAAGGTACAAAAAACTCCTTGGGGGGAAAGGATTGGTGTCACAGCTATATGCTGCACCATACCGACCCTAAGGTACAAAAAACTCCTTGGGGGGAAAGGATTGGTGTCACAGCTATATGCTGCACCATACCGACCCTAAGGTACAAAAAACTCCTTGGGGGGAAAGGATTGGTGTCACAGCTATATGCTGCACCATACCGACCCCAAGGTCCTGCAGGCCGCCTGTGGAAGGAATTGGTGTCACAGCTATATGCTGCACCATTTCAACCCCAAGGTACTGCAGGCTTCTTGTGGAAAGAGTGGGTGTCACAGCTATATGCTGCACCATACCGACCCCAAAGTCCAGCAAATTTCCTGCGGAAAGAATTGGTGTCACGGCTATATGCTGAACCATACCGCCTCAAAGGTTCAACCAAGTTCTTGCAAGAAGAATTGGTGTCACAGCTATATGCTGCACCATACCAATCCTGGATTCAACAATTTTCATTTGATCAGGAGTTACACTCCAATTCAAATTCAAAGGGATGAACGCTTCATCCAAAACTTGACTCCGCCTAACTGCCAATGTTTTACGGAGTACATAATCAACAAACTCAAGCACTATCAACAAGTTCAAGTAAGTATACTACTTGTAAAAATTGTGCTTCATTGAAATTCTTAAGAGGCTACTCCGCCTCATTACAGAATTTATTTCATTGAAACGCCTAAGAGGTTACTCCGCCTCATTACAGAATTTACTTCAATGAAATTCTTAAGAGGCTACTCCGCCTCATTACACAATTTACTTTAATGAAATTCTTAAGAGGCTACTCCGCCTCATTACACAATTTACTTCAATGAAATTCTCAAGAGGCTACTCCGCCTCATTACAGAATTTATTTCATTGAAACTCCTAAGAGGTTACTCCGCCTCATTACAGAATTTACTTCAATGAAATTCTTAAGAGGCTACTCCGCCTCATTACAGAATTTACTTCAATGAAATTCTTAAGAGGCTACTCCGCCTCATTACACAATTTACTTCAATGAAATTCTTAAGAGGCTACTCCGCCTCATTACACAATTTAATTCAATGAAATTCTCAAGAGGCTACTCCGCCTCATTACAGAATTTATTTCATTGAAACTCCTAAGAGGTTACTCCGCCTCATTACAGAATTTACTTCAATGAAATTCTTAAGAGGCTACTCCGCCTCATTACACAATTTACTTCAATGAAATTCTCAAGAGGCTACTCCGCCTCATTACTGAATTTATCTCATTGAAATTCCTAAGAGGCTACCCCGCCTCATTACTGAATTTTACTTCGTCAAATTCCCAAAGGGGTTATTCTGCCTCAATATACTTAGTCATATTTCATTAAGTCTTCAAATGATTACTTTGCCTTCTTAATATCGTTTTACAAGGCACAAATTCGACGGACTCAGACATTGTTTATATGAACAAGTATAGATTTATAAAGAATATATTTTATTAAATATTGTCAAAAGTTGATAAAGATCCAGAGCCTATCCTGGAACAAGGCAATATCATTAAAATTCAAAGAAAAACAAAACTTGCAAACGGACTCTGGAGCTAGTCTTCAAGGCTCGAATGGCACCCCCTCTTGTTGGGCGGAGCTGGGTTGACTTTCACCAGGCTTGGATAAACTTTGCGAGGGGGGCAAGTCCGCCAGGACATACTCTACATTGGGCGCAGGAACATGACCCCCCTGAACAGGCACCATCAGTTCGCCATTGATGAATTCATAGTAAGGATGAATGCCTGCAGTGTTGAGAACAACGCCTGGGTTGCGATGACGGAGTTGGCGAACAGCCATGCTGAAAGCATCATCAATTGCCGCTTCAGCTGCATCCAAGGCAGATTGTAACTCCTTATCAAGCCTCTTACTGGTAGCATCTGAAGTGGTTTTTTCAACTTGCAGCTCTTGAACCTGTTTTTCAAGGTTACTGTATGCAGTGGCTGTTTTGTCCAACTCCGCCGCCCAGGCGTCTTCAGCAACGGACTTATTTATTTCAGAGGAAACCAACCTCTGCTGAAGTTCGCTCACACCTTCGCCCAGTTCTTTGTTCTGCTAATTCAGATCTAAAATTTGTTGTTTCAGCAGAACATTATCAGCCTTCACCTGAGATAGTCCGCCCACCTCTTCGCCCAGTTTTACATTTTGCTCTTTCAAGTCCGAGACTTGCTTTTCCAGCAGGGCCTTGTTAGCCTTAACCCGAGCCAGCTCCTCCTCAAGCTTCTTCCTATCATTGTCGGCGGTGTCAAGATGTTTCTCTTTAGCCTTGACCACCTCCGACAACATTTCATTGTCGTGCTCCAGGCTGCGAATCTTTTCAGCGGAATCTTGATATGATTCCTGAAACATGGCAGCCACAGCAGCGACTTCAGCAATTCGGGGCACAGAAGCGAGGAAACCGTCAATTTCAGCAAGATGCCACCTTGCAGCAGCAGTGGCATCTGCAACGTCCTCAAAGTCGATGTCGGGACGAAGAATGAAGTCCGGATCGCGCCTCTCTGATTGGCGGGATCCCACATTCGTGAAATACAAAAAGGGGTTCAGACGAGACCCCGCCACAGGAAGACAGACGGATCGCCTGGATGATTCCCCTGGAACATCAATAAGGAAAACTGTTGTTCCTCGAGTAATCAAGTCCAGGGCAGGACTCTCAGCTTGGCGGACTGGAGAAGCTTGAATTCCCTCCGTCTCCTCCTCGACAACAACTTCTTCAGGGGCGCCCTCAACACCGCCCAAGTCAGCAGGGATACCCAAAGCTGGTACCTCCGGAGTCACTCCCACTTCAATAGGAGCATCAGATGACGCCCCTTCCCCCACCTTTCCCTTACCCTTATTCTTCCTCTTTAGCAGGGGTTGTGGGTCCACTTCCTCCTTCTCAACAGTTTCTGGTTCTTGGCGTTTTTTAGATCGCCTTTCAACCTCAACTGTCGAGGACCCTGCACCGCCCTCCAACGTCACTACGTTAGTGGATGCAGGAAATGGAAGAGTTTTTGTTAGAGCAGCAGCCAGATTCCTCCTAGGCTGCACATTATTTTCCGCATCAATTTCCTGGCGACTCATGCGAACTTGCTTGATACGCTCCATCCCAGGAAATTCAGCGATCTCTCCTGCAAAATAACATACATAGATACGATTAGAAGCTGCAGGAAACAACAGGAGTAATATTCAAGCAACAAGTCTTAAAGAATTACTTAAATATCCCTCAGCATCCCACCCAAGCAGCCTTCGGCATAAGATCTGCTTGTGGACGGAGTTGTACTCCTTCAACGTCCGGAGTACTTCCACAGAGGTAGCTGATAAGGCAGTCTCCTCAACTTCATAGGCTTGTTTTGTCAAGAGGAAGTGCTCGTGAGTCCACGCTACCGGGAATTTATCGATTCCCTCCTTACTCCGCCAGAAGACGGACTTGTTCTTCTTCACAGAGACTTTTACAAAGCTCATTCTAAAGTGAAGTCCGCCTTCTTTGGCGGAGTCAGCGAACGCCTTAAAGTTCACAATCTTCGGCTCCACCCGAAGAGTCACAAAGCCCATGCCGCCAGTCCTTGCATTCACCCTCCTCATGATGTGGCAAAAGGCAAAGAACAACGCCACAGTGGGCGTGAATTCCAGGTGTTCAGCCAACACTTCAAAGCTGCGAACTATCCCCCAACCAGTAGGGTACAATTGAGAAGGGGCGCAGTCCAGAAATCTGAGTACACCCATCTGGAACTTATTCAGCGGAAATCGTACCCCCAGCTGGGTAAACAAAATATCGTACATGTATAATGTACGTTCATCTTGAGGACGATGGCATATACGTTCAAACGTCTTCGGCGAACGGACGATGAACCTCCTTTCAAACCTTTCATCCTTCCAGATTGGCACAGACAACTCCATCACCCCACCACTTGTTGTTGCATGACGAGAGGAAGCATCTTTAACATCTTCCTCAACCCAACAATAAGGGTCAGTTTCAAGCATCTTTTCCCAGTCCAACCCATGCAACACAACATTCTGACATTCTGCCATCGTTATCACTTGTATTTGGGAAATACCTCCTGATACAAACGAATGTACAGCATTACTAAAACACGCCACGCTGCTGTAAAATGTTGAATCCCTCCTAGTATAGAAAGCCTCATCTTCACTCTCAATATCCGAAAACATGGGGCGAACAGAAACCCTAGAGCACGACTCTGACTTTTTTCCTCTCATCCTCTCTTCAACAAACACACATATATAAAAAAAAAACCAACCCAATAACAGTGAAGATAGAAAACAGAGGAACAAGAGAGTTACCTTAAGTTTCTGAAGAACTGAAGAACTGCAACAACAAACGACTCGCAAGAAAGCAACGTTCAAAAGGCAGTTCTAATACGAAAGCGCAGAGAAGAAGATGAAGCGAAACGTTTCCCCTCCTGAGAGTTTACCTATTTATAGGCATGGCTTGGGGGGAAACACGTAAAGCCTCACTAATCTCAGAAACGCAACTACAGCCGTTGGATGAATCTCAAGACAGGCATTTTTTGGGCCGTATTTTCAAAATCCAAGGCCCATGGTAATAACCTCGAAAACGTATTCAACTGCTATCCCACGCATTTATGTCCCATCATTGGAATGGCAATCGTTACGAGGGCATACGTGACAGTGAGAGATTGAAGCGGCAAAACGCAGTTTCGAGGCGCATTAATGACAGGCGTGGCAAGTAATGATGAAAGCATTAAATGCACGAAAACACTTGTCCGAAAATCCTGAACTAGCAAACGCCGCCTAAACCCATGCCTATAAAAGCTAAAAGTGTTATAGCTTATTAAATTAACTCCGTCAGTCACTATAACAAGCTAGGGGGCATATGATCCGGTCCCAACACCGGTCCCTAAAAGCATGGTTTTAATGCTTTGTCAGATCAGCATTTTGCCCAGGAGAAGTACGTCTCAAATACCTTATAATTACTTTTATACGGAGTACATACCGCCAAAGCACGTTACTCCGCCATGGCATGTAACTCCGCCAGGGCACGTAACTCCGCCAAAGCTTATTACTCCGCCAAGGTGGAAAATATTGGATATCTTATACACATGCACAAAGTATTTCCAATGCATACTACTCCGCCAAGCTATAGGCGGAATATTGAATTTCCTATATTGCGTAGCGAGCCCATACTTATAACCCCGGCACGAGATTGACTCTGTCTTGAGAGGTTGAAAATGGGAATCACGCTGTCACGCATAAAAGGGAACAATGAATAAAATAATAAGGCATTAACGCTTTCCAAGCAAGTGGAAATACCCACTACAGCGATGGTGCTCGTGAACGACACAGGGACCCACTACCTTTCTTGCATTATGCCAGAAAACAAGGAACGGGTCCTACCAATAATGGAGCACCAGTAACAGGTATATAAACCTCAGCAAAAAGGTAAAGGGATCCTCTCTCAATTCTGAACCTTACACTTTTACTTGCATAATTCTCTCAGATTTGCTTTCTAAGTCTTACAGTATTTCAGAATACTGACTTGAGCGTCGGAGAATAATTGCAGGTACCACCACCAATTGTGTCAAGGCAAAGGAGGTTACTTCAGGCGGACTGTTACACTGCCCAGAGTGCATTATATTCCGCCCCAGTATACAAGGATACTCTGTACTTGCACATTTACAAATATCTCCTTGTACCAGATTGACATTACATGTACATTTTGAATTGTTCATCAACCATACTTTTACACCCCCAGTAAAGAACAGTTCAATATATATATATATATATATATATATATATTATAGAATGAGATAAAGTGTTTTAAATATATGTATGAATTATAGAATGAGATAGAGATTTTAAAATATATATATATAATAGAATAAGATAGAGTTTTTGAATATATATATATATATATATATATTAGAATGAGATAGAGCTTTATAAATATATATATATATATATATATATTATAGAATGAGATAAAGTGTTTTAAATATATGTATGAATTATAGAATGAGATAGAGATTTTAAAATATATATATATAATAGAATAAGATAGAGTTTTTGAATATATATATATATATATATATATATTATAGAACAAAATCAGTTTTTGGGGAAGATATATATAAAGGGACACGCCGCTTGAAAATGGGGAGGCCACATAGTTCACACTGAAAAAAGGTACGCGGGGGTTGAAATATATATAGGATAGTTCACACTAAGAGGAAAGGAATCAGGGATATATATATATATATATATATATATCATGTTCGGCCTAGAAATCAAGAATCCAAAAGAAATTTTGTCTGCTTAAAATGCCCAAATCACTGTGTGATTCAATTTTTCTTTGGAAAGACTTTCCATGGTGAGGTTTGAGCCTAAAGGGTTAATTCATCGAAAAAATTTTAAACCCGTACTTTCCTTGATTGAGTGAATCTCATAGTCATTGATGTTCTAGAACTTACTTTTCAACCGATTCAAAATGGTTCTGATAGCATGTCACAGAATGAAAAGGCAAAAATAGGATTTATTGTTAAACCCTAGAATGTTGTACAAAAGAATAGACCCTTAGTTACCCCTCTGGAGCTAAACATAATTATTCATTAAAAACCCTTAGTTGATTAATTTTCCTGATAAGAAGAGATAAGAATTAAATGGAGAAATTATAGAAAAAAAATACAAATGAAATATATATTATGGGAAGCAGAAAAAGGCAATAAAAATAAATATTGGATAGTCTACTTAAAAGCTTGTTAAAATTTTGTTTTGTTTAATTCCTATTTTTTTGTTAAAAATTAAATCATTCATGACGGCTTAAACTGTAACACCCCTGATTTTCTGTACTCAAATCCCAATGTGATCGACATAATTAATAAAATTGTGAATAAATTTTTCACGTTTGAGAACATTTCTAATACACCATCATGACCACATCAAGACCCAAATCACAGAAAACCAAAGAGTGAGATTTAGTAATCTATAACTGGATCGATGAATGGTTTGCCCATAAAGGTATACAAAATAATAGAGTATACAGCGGAAGAAGGTGTATACCGGGCACACGCCTATATGAAGATATGAGAAAAGGCTAGGCAAAGCATAGCTTATCATATGCCTAATAGATAGCTATCATCTTTTTAAATAACTACATACGCATGCAATGCCTAAGGTATATTTAATTTTATATACAGCCAGGGATATACTCCCCTTTATCTTAATCATCAATGATCGTCATTCAATTTCAATCCTTAATTATTCTAATACACCTCAAATCATCCCTTACATTTTACACATATATATATGCATCATTCATCAATGCAAAGGAAATATTTTATACATACTCAAAATTTCTAAATCATCAAGATCACTATGTATGAATTACTCATTACACGAGAAATCATAAATGATGCCGGCCAAGGCACTTCCATTACCACTATTTACCTTCACCGAATCTTTGACTAGAAATCCGAACTCATCCCATGACAACCTGCATCACAAGGCTAAAAAGGAGACCACATGGGAGAGTGAGTTATACATTCAAAATGACGAATAACATATATTGTGATCATGTGTATATGCGTACAAACATCATGTGTGCTTTGTTAACAAAACATCAAATTATTAATCATTCATTATCTCATTATCACAATAGGCATACATGCCTCAAGAATCGCAATTCATATCATAAATAAACACGAGCACATACGTAATCATATACACAATCACCTGCCACTTATCAACAAGGGCATTCTCAATCGTTATCATCCTCGATTCATTTTATCTTTTATTCAATACCTCCTCGCAAGGGGTTTCTCATCACTCGTGGTCATCCTATCTCAAGTATACAATAGATCCGATTCCATATCAACGGGTGATCATAACCACCATACCATTCATTTCTCAATAATTCTAATAATAATATCATCACTCAGGGATTCACCCTTCGTGGCACCCCGCAAGGTGATTTATTTCGATAAATATCACAATATCATCATCACTCAGGGCTACACCCTTTGTGGGACCCCGCAAGGTATTTCATTTCACAATAAATAACATAATACCATCATCACTCAGGGATACACCCTTCGTGGCACCCCACAAGGTGTTATGTTCATTTCAATAATAATTCATGCAATAGCATCTTCACTCAGGGATACACCCTTCGTGGCACCCCGCAAGGTGATTCTCTTCACAATAATTATCACAATACCATCATCACTCAGGGATATACCCCTCGTGGCACCCCGCAAGGTGATATACTCAACATTATAGTCAACATCATCTTCACTTCGGGATTTACCCATCGTGGCACCCCACAAGGTGATATATCCAACATTATTCAATAACAATAGGACAACGTCCTCTTCACTCAGGGATTTACCCTTCGTGGCACCCCGCAAGGTGATACATTCAACAACATTCAACAACAATAGGACAACGTCCTCTTCACTCAGGGATATACCCTTTGTGGCACCCCGCAAGGTGATACATTCAACAACATTCAATAACAATAGGACAATGTCCTCTTCACTCAGGGATATACCCTTTGTGGCACCCCGCAAGGTGATTCATTCAATGATAATGCATATCAATGCCATGCTATGCCATGAATACAATAATGCAATAATGCATGTGCCCAACAACCTCGCAAGGATATCTCACCCTCTCAATTAGGGATAAATCGTATATTTAATCTTATTATCATTGGCATATAAGAAATCATAAGACCCCTCAAGGCACAATATTCATAACCACATCAAACCACGCATGGTAATTAAAATTATATCAAGCATCATGGCATTTATCCACGCATGGAAAACAACAAGGTATTTCAAAAGTATATGTTTAGCAATCACCGTTGCCACCATTTCAAATCCATTGATTTATACACTTGTGGCCATTCAATTTTCCCCTCATTGGTTTTATTATCACACAAGGTGTGTCATATAACCACATCATTTACTTTTTATTATGATTCATAATACATCAATAGTGGTGAGGCACACATGTATTCATAACATAGTATAGGCATACACGTACCTCTCCAAGGCCTTAAGCCATTCCTCAATCACCACTAAGACACACCACCCATGGACCCCTGATGAAATCACTTGTTGTTACATAATAAAAGGGGTTTGGGGCAATAATGAGCCCATGATTAATTTCAACACTAAGGCATGAGGAGTCTTACTTTTAGTCTTAAAAATAGTGGGACATGTCACAAATATCACCTATTAGTCCCAATTTGGCCACCATAAAAAGTTGGGTTCAAAACCCTCTTGAATTTGAATTTTTCAACGCAATAGGTTCGGTATTTTTCGCCTAATGAGAGTTAGAAAACTCCAATTAATGTGACACCAATTCTCACACCTCCGTGACACAATTGTCTACAACTTTTATGAAGAAGTCGGAGGCTAAAAATGTCATTAAGGTGCCCAAACGGGTCAAAAACAGCAAAGAAAACAGACCAGTTGGAAAAACAGCACAACAGCGGCCATAACAGGGCTCTGAATCGATTCAGACTCGTGTGAATTGATTCAAGCGTCCTAAAATCTCAAAATTTGACAAACAGAGGGCTTTGAATCGATTCAAACTCATATGAATCGATTCAAACGCCCCTAGAGCCCAAAATAGTGAAAACAGCACCTCTTGAATCGATTCAAAGAGTCTTGAATCGATTCAAGACAGCTCTGCTGTTGTTTTTATGCAGAACAACACCAAAATTCCAACTTCTTATCCTCCTTACTTTCTCGTATGAACTCCAAATGCTACAAAATTTTAACCCCAATAAATATACATCATTTGTGACGCGTGGCCACCAGCTTCACTCAAAAATTCTCAAAATTGAGAGACTTATGCGCATAATTGCGTTTTACCCATTTAGAGGCACTTTTATGCAACTCAAGGGCCTATTCTCAATAGAATTGGCCCATTCCAATTCCTACAAGTCATAAACTACATATATAGGCTATTGGAACTACCGTATTCCATCAAAACCACATAAAACTCTATTTGGCTCTATGAGCTCCTCAATTATGCATAAACTTTAAACTTATCACTAATACCATCACAATGGCTATCACATTCAATGCCAATCATCCACATAAATTCTCAATTCTCAAAACATATATTTCATCCCCTCAAGGATGGTTCATTAACATGTACTTATTTCAACCCCTCATGGGTTATTCATCATCATATATACACATACATTATCATTAATAGCCAACAATTTTCCATTCATATCATTTCACTATAAACATGGCAAGGCAAGCATGAGTATCAAGACATACAATAATCATCAATTATATAACTCATGCAATTTGAATGTAAACTCCTCTCCTACCTCGAGGGAAGAGCCAAACGGTTCCAATGCTCTGAATGCTCCATTGCATCACCCGAAATACGATCTACATACCAATATATGTATACACATAATCAATAACCATCATAACTCTAAACATTTGTCAGCTTATCATAAAGCTCAACCTCAAGTCCTAGACTTGCTAAACACCAAGTTATGCAATTGTATTAGGCTTCGGGAATTCCTTCCCCAAAGCCAAGATCCTCTAGATCTTATGGACCAACCAAACTCAACAACATCATCATCTCATCCATTCCAAAATGTAATCCCATATTACATCAATCCTTCAAATATCATCATTGCCACTTAGGGCTCCACATAAGTTACCCTTGTCTCTCATAAACCATCATTAGTTACCAAACTCTAATGACACAAATCATGGCCTATCAATTCACCAACCAATAGGTATATCCCATTATTTCCACCTTTAAGGGTTATCTCTAATGTTCACCATTTTTCATCATTGTAATTAACAACACACATATTAAATATCACCCATTACATTCAATTCAACTTTTCAAGCTATATTATATCCATTTCCCCAAATTCTTAGGGCTAGGGTTCCATTAAAATCAAGCAATCACCATTAGCAACCATCATCTTCTATTTCTAATCTTGTAATTTTCGTATACCCCTTCACACCCATCCAAAAACACATATAAATCACACCCTACCTTAGGGTTTAACACAAAAATGGCTTCTAATCCATAACCTATACATATTTTACACTCTCCTAACAAATAAACTCATAACCAATGGTATAAGCTCAACAAAATGGTGAGGAACTTACCCCAAACCATGAAACAAGTGAGCTTCCAAGAGAGGGAGGATGGGTGACGAAAATGAGAGGAGAAGAGGGAGAGAGCTTCTATCCAACATCATCTTTCTCATGCTTAGAGATGGAAAACGAAAATGGAAGGAGAAGGGAGCCACCACCCTTTTTGCTTAGGGTTTTTAGAAGAGGAAGAAGAAGAGTGGTAGAGGAAATGAAGAGAAAGAGAATAGGAAGAAGAAGAAGAAGAAGAAGTGACGTGAAAGAAGAGGAGAGTGAGAGAGTTTATTGTTTTAATTTAACCTCTCACTTAAAAGTTTTTCGTTTTAGATCAAATAGGATCTCAGTTCGAGCTCAATACTTTATCTAAAAATTATTCTGAATATATATCCGGACTCCCAATAATATTCTTAATAGCCCTGACCAAAGGCATCTTAATCGGAGATACTTGGTTCGACACCCATATCCTAATCGGGTATAATTTTGTCTCATATAAGCTCAATAAATCATAAATACCCCTAATAAATTCCAATTTCATTATTCGAATATTTTGGGACACTCATAAATTCATTTATAATTATTCAGTATTTACTTCACCTATTTATTTGTTTTTATAAAATTCGGGGTGTTACATAAACTGCTTTGTATCTCCTCTATCTAGGAATTCCTTCCCCAATAATATGACCAACCATATTACAACCCTGTAAAAGCCCGTTTGACTGTGACATGCTTTCTGTTCAAACTGTGGAGTTAGCGGTTGATTATCAAGCTTATGGTAATATTTTTGACTGTGATGATTTGAGCAATACACAATCTTTGAAACACTTTGGATGAAAATTACGAGAAGAGTACCTTTTATGTTGACATTGAAAATTGAATCACACAATTAATTTTGGCATTTGAATAAATTGGTTCCACTGTATTGGGCTCCCAAGTTTACTGAGCTAAATGTTACAAATGCATTCAAGGAAAAATGGAGGCCAAAAATCCAGATTTTGGAAAAGTTATCATGCCAATTAAATTATGTAAATTTGGAAGACAAAACATGACCATTTTCATGTTAATTGCCAAGAGTAAATGGTGCATTAAAGTTTTCACTATGCAACCATTAAAAATTTCATTTGCAATAATTTAATGTACAAACTTGGAAAGCTAAAGGGAGCTCACGACAATCACTAGCCATTATTCAAAGCTTTCTTCATTTTTTATTCCAAATGCATTCCATCACAACAATGATTCCAATTTGGCAAAGGCATTCATGGTTATGTTTCATAAGGCATGAAATGGCTTTTATTAATTAAAACAACATGGTCCACAAAGTGCAAAATTTTCAACCATTATGCAAGACCATGTCCTGCCATTGTTTTAATTAATTGCAAGCCTCCAAATTTGCCAAGAGAAGTCACAGTTACAACCACTCCAATTCCAAGGAATTCTTACTTTAAAAATTCAGCAAGGGTGCTCCACTATGCAAGGTGATCCGATGGCCACACATTGTTGTATTTTGCACTTCATTTTACTTCATTTAATTAAGAAAATTCAGGCAAGGAACCTTGCCTAATTCCAACGTGAAATGCAAGGAGAAAGGGGTCCATTATGCCCTTAATTATGCAATGTTAGTTGGCATCCATAATGCTAAATTTTTAAGTGCAGAACTTTACCTTGCAAATCACTATAAATAGGCCTAATTCCTAGAGTTTCAAGGGACCATGAAGGGGAGAAAAGACCATCACATTGCTCTTGAGTTTAGAGATGTAATTCTGAATTCTTAGATTCATAATAGAATAGGGAAATAATAGAAAATGCAGTATAGCAAAAAATACAGTACAACAAAAACAACAAAAGATATAGTACAACAAAAACAACAGAAAATACAGTAAGTAAAAATAATAAAAAATAGTACAGTAAAAAAAGAGAGTGAGAATGATACAGAGCCACAAATAAGGTGTACATCTAGTGAATGAGAGTTTTGTTATTTTCAACTCTGTTTGTAACCTCTAGTAAATATTTTTTACTATAAGGTAAATATTTTTTACTGTAAGGTAAATATTTTTTACTGTTAAGTAAATATATTTTACTGTTTATCTCATTTTTTTTACAAGGGTACTTACTAGTGTAAATTAAATTTATTTATATGTTATGAATTTTTATTTGTTGTTTTAGTATTTGTTCCGTTTATTTACAATTCAGGTTATTTACATAATTGTTTGGAATGTGTAAATTTATTTAGGTGTATATTTAATTGAAAAGGTTATCATATAAACTTTTATCTTCAGTAATTTTTTATTTTTTTTATTTTCATGCTTGAATAATGCCAAGCCCTGTTCTTAAATTTTTATGCTCTATTCCGTTAAAATACAATATGTTGTTTTTAAACATTTTTCTGGGAAATATTCATTTTTTATGTGAAGTTAATTAAAACAGAATGTTTTATTAACTTTTGTTTGATTTGTGTCTTTGTCATATATATGTGTGTTATAATTTTATAAAATTTCAAAAAAATGTTTCTATACAAGTCTCATTTTATTTATTAAATTTAAATGTTAAAAAATGATAAATGGTAACAGAGGTTAATTTGAGCAAGACGCTCTTTTAGCTTCAAACAGAACAAAATCCTCTTCAGTAAAAAACTAAAAAAAATTGTTTTTTTCATATTTTTTCTTTATCAATGTGAATTTGTAATACGTTGAGGTTAAATTTAATTTAGTTTATTTTGGGATAAGATAATAAATTAATTATAAAACGAATGCACTCAAATAATTTTAGTAACTGTTTTAAAAAATTTAAACATTCCAAACAATTATATAAATAACATGAACTGTAAATAAACGGAACAAATACTAAAACAACAAATAAAAAATCACAATATATAAATAAATTTAATTTACTTCAGTAAGTACCCTTGTAAAAAAATGAGATAAACAGTAAAATATATTTACTTAACAGTAAAAAATATTTACCTTGGAGTAAAAAAATATTTACCTTACAGTAAAAAATATTTACTTTATAGTAAAAAAATATTTACTGGAGGTTAAAAATAGAGTTGAATAAACAAAACTCTCATTCACTGGATGTATACCCTATTTATGGCTCTGTATCATTCTCACTCTCTGTTTTTACTGCACTATTTTTCTGATGTTTTTGCTATACTATATTTTTGCTATTTTTATTGTACTGTATCTTTTTTTGTTTTTGTTGTACTACGTTTTCTACATTTTCCCCATTCTATTATGAATCTAAGAATTCAAAATTGCATCTCTAAACTCAAGAGCAATGTGATGGTCTTTTCTCCCCTTCACGGTCCCTTGAAACTCTAGGAATTAGGCCTATTTATAGTGATTTGCAAGGGAAAATTCTACACTTAAAAATTTAGCATTATGGATGCTAACTAACATTGCATAATTAAAGGCATAATGGACCCATTTCTCCTTGCAATTCACGTAGGCAATGGACAAGATTCCTTGGCTGAATTTTCTTAATTAAATGAAGCAAAATGAAGTGCAAAATACAACAATGTGTGGCCATGGGATCACCTTGCATAATGGAGCACCTTTGCTGAATTTTTAAAGTAAAAATTTCTTGCAATTAGAGTGGTTGTAACTGTGACTTCTCTTGGCAAATTTGGACGCTTGCAATAATTAAAACAATGGCGGGACATGGTCTTGCATAATGGTTGAATATTTTGTACTTTGTGGACCATGTTGTTTTAATTAGTTAAAGCAATTGCATGCCTTAAGAAAATGCATAACCGTGAATGTCTTTGCCAAATTGGAATCATTTGCTGCCATGGAATGCATTTGGAATAAAAAATAAAGAAAGCTTTGCATAATGGCTAGTGATTGCTGTGAGCTCCCTTTAGATTTCCAAGTTTGTACATTAAATTACTACAAATGGAATTTTCAATGGTTGCATAGTGAAAATTTTAATGCAACATTTACTCTTGGCAATTAACGTGAAAATGGTCATGTTTTACCTTCCAAATTTGCATAATTTAATTGTCATGATAACACTTTCCAATATCTAAATTTTTGGCCTCCACTTTTTCTTGAATGCATTTATAACATTTAGCTCAGTAAACTTGAATTTTTGTTTCTATAATTGCTCCATTTAATTCCTATCTCTTCTTATTAGGAAAATCAATCAACTAGGGGTTTTCAATGAATAATTATTTTTAGATCTACAGGGGT
This sequence comes from Clitoria ternatea, assembly GCA_037962975.1. Taxonomy (NCBI): domain Eukaryota; kingdom Viridiplantae; phylum Streptophyta; class Magnoliopsida; order Fabales; family Fabaceae; genus Clitoria; species Clitoria ternatea. The sequence goes on from CM075671.1 coordinate 58,330,887, forward strand.
AACTAAGGGTCCATTTTTTTGTACAACATTCTAGGGTTTAAGAATAAATCCTATTTGTCTTTTCATTCTGTGACATGTTGTGAGAACCATTTTGAATCGGTTAAAAAGCAAGTTCTAGAACATCAATGACCATGAGATTTACTCAATCAAGGAAAGTACGGGTTTAAAATTTTTTTGATGAATTAACCCTTTAGGTTCAAACCTCACCATGGAAAGTCTTTCTAAAGAAAAATTGAATCACACAATGATTTAGGCATTTTAAGCAGACAAAATTTCTTTTGGATTTCTGATTTCTGGGTCAGACAAAAATAGGTGTTCACAGCTGCCCCTTTTTACTTCTTTTCCGCAAGAGAACATGAAGTCTCTTCATGTTTTCAAAGTGAAAATGAATTAAATACGTGAACACTTTAATAGGTAGTACCAGTTTAGAGAACAACACAGGTGTATGTCATGTAGAGTTTTTTTGGTGATTTTATTGGAGATTTTTTTTGGAGTATTCAAAATTTTGAAACAGTAAATAAGCCTGAGGAAAAAGGGTCCTCAAAACTTTAATAAGAACAAAAACGATTAAGATTTTGATGAAAGACAAAGGAGACATGATGAAATAAATGACCTAGGGACGGTACGAAGGCTTTTGGCAGAAGAATAACAGCCTAGGGGTGTTGTTTTTTTTGAAACAAGTAGCCCAAGAATGGGTTCTTAGAGCTTTGAAGAAAAATAACTCAGGGGGTTGCCCTAACATTTTTTGGGAATGACTAGCCTGGGGAGTGCCCTGACATTTTCTGGGATTGAATAGCCTAGGAATGCATACCTGAAGCTTTGAAAGAAAATAAATGACACAGGGGTTGCCCCGACGTGTTTTGACCAGACGACACAACCTAGGAATGGGTACTTGAAGCTTTGAAGGAAAATAAATGACACAAGGGGATTGCCTTGACATTTTTCCAGAAATAAGTAGCCTGGGGAGTGCCCCGACATTTTCTGGGATTGAATAGCCTAGGAATGGATACCTAAAGCTTTAAAAGAAAATAAATGACACAGGGGATTGCCCTGATGTATTTTGATTGAACGACATAGCCTAGGAATAGGTATTTGAAGCTTTAAAGGAAAATAAATGACACAAGGGGATTGCATTGACATTTTTTTGAGTAGCCTAGGAATGGGTACCTGAGGCTTGGACATGAAGTGAAACATAGGGGAAATACTCCTGACACTGTGACTTGTGGTGAAGGATATGTGTTTGACTTTTGTTAAAGGAAATTAAATGGTATGAAACTTAAAATTTGTATTCAAGAAGAATGTGTTCTCGAGGTTGAGACCTTTTAAAGGACTGAGATTTAAAAGAGACAGACTTTTTAGTCATATGACTTACTGGGGATTCTAAGTGAATACAAGGATTCTTACCTTGAACACTTATCATAGCAAATCACATTTACTAGGATTAGGTGATGGGCTGGAACTATTGATTTTGACTCCTAATGGGGAACAATTGTTCTTGTTATAGCCTGCCAGCTTGAGCAAATATGAGAATATTGTTTGGCTAACTTTCTTGGGAAATTGATGATTCCATTTTAGTTCGTTCAACCCTATTCTGAACTCTCCAAAAGTTCTAGGGAAAGAATCTAGGGGTATGCCTCAATCTTGCAGGGAAGAACAAATAAGTGGAAAACCAAAGGTTAATGAATTTAATTCCCCAGGGTGACACCCATAATCCGTGTGGGAGTCGATATTACTCATGGCGGAGTGGAATATCTTCAATTACCGAGTTCTATGTAATTGGGAAGTATCAAGTTTTCTGAGATTGAAAATATGTTTTACATAGTTTGAAAAAAGGCATTTTCATAAAATTCATGATAATGAAATCTAGTTGAAACACAAATTAGAACTGAAATCGGGAATTCCCACTTATTCACTTTGAAAATTACAGGTTCACATCATAATTTCAATCCAAACTTTTGGAGAACATAAAGACTACCCTATCCTTTAGGGTGTTCTCAAGCATAATACTTCTTGACTACATTTGAATTGACTGGGAAAGATAACTCCTCACAGTCCATGTTGGTCAAAATCAAAGCTCCTCCAGAAAAGGCTTTTTTTATGACAAATGGTCCTTCATAATTTGGCATCCATTTGCCTCAGTGATCACTTTGATTCAGCGAGATCTTCTTTAGCACTAAATCACCTTCATGAAATTGACAAGGTCGCACTTCCTTTTTATGTGCCTTCTTTATATATTTTTGGTATAACTGTCCATGACAGAGAGCAATTAACCTTTTCCCATTAATTAAATTTAGTTGATTATACTAGGATCAAACCCATTCAGCTTCTTCTAATTTGGCATCCATGATTACTCTTAAAGAAGGAATTTCGACTTCTATTGGTAAAACAGATTCCATACCATATACCAATAAGAAGGGTGTTACCCCTGTTGAAGTTTGTACATAGGTACGATACCCATGTAAAGCAAAAGTAAACAACCCACTCCAGTCTTTGTAGGTTTCAACCATCTTTTGTATGATTTTCTTTATGTTTTTGTTGGCAGCTTCCACCACTCCATTCATCTTTAGTCTGTATGGAGATGAATTGAGGTGTTTGATTTTGAACTTTTCATAGAGTTCATCATCATTTTATTACTCAGGTTTATGTCATTATCAGTGTTAATCTATTTTGGCAAACCATATCTGTAAATCAATTCTCTCTTGATGAACTTGACCATGTTTTTTGTCATATTGGTATAGGAAGCTGCTTTAACCCACATAGTAAAGTAATCAATGGCCACAAGAATGAAACAATTCTCATTCGATGCTTTTGGTTTAATGGGGCCAATAACATCTATGTCCCACATAGCAAAAGGCCATGGTGCGGTTAAAACGTGTAAAGAAGATGGTGGTGCATGAATGTTATCTGCATAGATTTGATATTTGTGACATTTCTTGTCATAGTTATGACAATCATTTACCATCGTCATCCAATAATATTCAGCTTTGAGAATTTTTCTTGCCATTGAGTGTCCACTTGCATGTGTTCCGAAAGGTCCTCTATGAACATTCTTCATGATTTTGTTAGCTTCCATCGCGTCAATACAACGAAGGAAAACAGAATCATAATTTCTCTTATAAATTGTTTCCCCAGTTATAAAGAAATTCATGGCCAGGCACTTGAGAGTTCTTTTATCATTTTTTGAAACACCAGGGGGATATTCTTAATTTCAAATGTAATTTTTGATGTCGTGAAACCATGGTTTCCCATTGGGTTCTTCTTCTATCATATGACAATATGCAGGTTCGAGACGTTTTTCAATCTCAATGAGGGGCATGTCACATTCCATATTCATATGGAACATGGAAGCTAAAGTGGCTAAAGTGTCCGCCAATTGGTTGTCTTCTCGAGGAATATGATGAAAAGAGACTTTATCAAATTCCTTAACTAATTCCATAATATGGGTTTGATAAGGGATCAACTTGCTATCCCTAGTTTCCTATTCTTCTTTATATTGGTGGATTACTAAAGCAGAATCCCCGTATATTTGTAGGGATTTTACTTTGGCTTCTAAAGCTGCTTGAATTCCTAAGACACGGGCTTCATATTCTATGATATTGTTGGTGCAATTGAAACAGTCAAGTAGTGAATGGCATAAACTTATGGTCAGGGGATATTAGAATGGCTCCAACCCCATGTCCCAACGCATTTGATGCTCCATCAAACATCAGAATCCATGTTTCTTCAGAATGAAATTCTTCCTCTGACAACATCATGATATTTTCATCGGGAAAATCGAATTACATTGGTTGATAGTCATTCAGAGGGTGATGGACTAAGTAATCTGCCAAGGCACTTCCTTTTATAGCTTTCTGAGTGACGTGAACAATGTCATCTTCAGTCAAAAGAACTTGCCAACAAGCTATTCTTCCAGTTAGGGCTAGCTTTTTAAAGATGTACTTGATTGGATCTATTCTAGATATCAACCAAGTAGTGTGACATAACATGCATTGTCATAAATGGCGTGCTACCTATGCTAGCGCACAACAAGTTCGTTCCACATCAGAATATCTTGATTCGCATTCTGTGAACTTTTTGCTTAAATAATAAATGGCATGTTCTTTCTTTCATGATTCTTCGTGTTACCCCAGTACAGAGCCCATGGACTCATCTAACACAGTTAAGTAAAGGAGAAAAGGCCTTCATGGAACCGACGGGACAAAGATAGGTGGGCTTTGGAGGTACTACTTTATCTTGTCGAAAGCTTTTTGGCAATCATCATTCCATTCTACTGGTTGATTCTTTTGCAGTAATTTGAAGATTGGCCTACATGTAGCCGTTAATTGAGATATGAAACGAGCTATGTAATTTACCTTCCTAAAAACCCTCGCACTTCTTTTTCCATGCTGGGAATAGGAATTTCCACTATGGCTTTCACCTTATCAGGATCCACTTCAATTCCTTTCTCATTGATAATAAACCCGAGCAACTTGCCAAATCTGGCACCAAAAGTGCATTTAGCTAGATTCAATCTAAGTTTGAATTTCCTTAGGCGCTCAAAGAGTTTCCATAAATCCATGAGGTGACTTTTTTCAGACTTTGATTTAGTAATAATATCATCCACATAGACTTCTATTTCTCTATGCATCATGTCATGGAACAAAGTCACCATGGCTCTTTGGTAGATAGCACTAGCATTTTTCAATACAAAAGACATTACTTTTAGTAGAAGGTTCCTCACAAAGTAACGAATATGGTTTTTTCCATGTCTTCCAGCGCTATTTTAATTTGGTTACCTAGAAAATCCATCTATGAAGGAGAAGATGGAATATTGAGCTGTGTTATTGACTAGGACATCAATGTGGGGTAACAAAAAATCATCTTTGGGGCTTGCCCTATTCAAATCCTGGAAATCAACACACATTTTGACTTTCTATCTTTCTTAGGAACAGGGACAACATTTGCAATCCATTCTGGGTATTTAGAGACAGTCAGAAATCCAGCATCTAATTGTTTGGTTATCTCCCTTTTGATTTTCAAGAGCATCTCTGGTTTCATTCTTCTTAATTTTTTTTATAGGGACGCAACCTAGTTTTAATGGCAGCTTATGCTTGACAATACTGTTATCGACAATACTGTTATCTAACCCTGGCATATCCTAATATGACCAAGAAAACATATCACTGTATTCAACTAAGAACTTTATCAAATTCTTTTTATGTTAAATGCTCAAGGAAGTACCGATCTTGAGTTCTTTCTTATTTTCCTCACATCCTAAATTTATGACCTCGATGGCTTCTTGATAAAGAGCAATCTCTTTAGCCTCTTGGTCTAACAATCTTAGTAATTCAGGGGATGGTTCACTGGACCCCTCATCATCTTTATTCGTTGAATCAAAATTATGATGTGAAAGTGTAATTTTATTATTTTGGAATTCAATTTTAGATCTATAATTTTTAATGTAAAAAGAAAAGAAAAGGAAAAATAAGGAAAAGGATGATCAAATTAAAAGGACAAGAAACTTCAAAGTGCATTGAAATTGAAATTGAAATTGAAATTATTAAGGAAACATGTTCATGCCCTTATTGAAAACTTCCTAAGGCCTTGGGCATTGTCAAAGGATTGAAGATTTCACAATGATTAATTACTTGGGATAGATATTAAAGATTTTGGGGAACTCAACGACTTTCCAATTACACAGGACGATATCTGAAGAATATGGGCGAACTAAACCATCTTCACCATCAGAATCATCGCTGACAGCTGCCACTTGGTAAGGAAACATCAGGTCTGCACTTTAGAAGCTCTGATAAAGGTCACAGATAGGGATCCTTGCAGTTAAGGATTCCCAATTTTCTAGTCGTGCAAGTCTTTCTTTTCTTTTCTGCGAAATGACCTTTACTTTTTCCATTGGTAAGGGTCGGTATCCTAACCCATAACCATTCTTGTTTTCCTTAAGGTATAATGGCTCAACTCCATCTTTAAGCTCTTTTTCAAGACCTTTCCTTGGTCGATATCCTATTTTCAACATTACTCTTGTCATCATTATAGAGGCCTTGGAAGGTTGAGCTAGCTTTAACCCCTTACTCATAGAAGTGGTATGAGCAATTTTCAATGACTGGAAAGAGGTTTTGAGACTTTCCTCAACTGCCTCGATATATGGAGTAGCCATGGGTTTACTAATTAGGAAATCTTCCTCTCCCAAAACAATGATCAGTTTATTGTCTACTATGAATTTAAGCTTTTGGCGAAGGATAGATGGAACCACACCAGCAGAATGAATCCACGACCTTCTAACTAGGCAACTATGCATATTGAGATTTGGAATCTCATTTATCGTCCCTCTCTTACAAAGTTCAATATACATCCAAGGGAAAGATTTTCTTATTTTTGACACTCTCCTTATGTGAGTGATTTCCACATCTTCCAAAACTGCATTTACTTTTGAGGTTCCATGATTAGGTATAGGGTTAGTTATTACATTAGGATTTCCCTCTTAAAAATTAAGTCATTTCACCTTAATAAGGTCCTGGACTTTGTATTTAAAGGTGATGCAATTTTTAGTTGAATGCCCCAGTGCCCCATCATGATAATCACATTTAGCATTGGGGTCGTATCCCTTAGGATACGGTGGTTCCACTAGTTTAAACAGACAAGGTACAACCAAAGCATTCTTGATGAGAAGTGGTAACAACTTGGTATATGACATGGGGATTGGATATAACTGTGCGGGTGCACGTTCATTGTTTTTTTATGTGGGATTTTCATTAGGATTGGGTACCCACTGTTGTGTTGAAGGTGAGGGATTTTTGAAATTTCGGTTAAGTGGTGGTTGATAAGGCTATGGATATGGAAATGATGGTGGATACTTGTTGAGACTCAGGTTAGTGTTGGGTCCTCTTAATTGGCAAGCGCACCAATCGTTTGTAGTTTTCAAAATTTAGATATCGTTCCACTGGGATTGAAAGTTTAGTAGTTACAGTAACTCTCTAGTCAATATGGTAAATATATCAAAATTTATATGCAAAAGAATGATTTATATAAAATTTATACAATATTCACAAGATTTCATACTTGAGTTGTTCATGTGGTAAAAAGAAAATAAAATCTATCCAAAAAGTTGAGTTGCAATTTAGAATAGCTAAGATACTTGAGATAAAAACACAGATAGATAAATTATGTTGGAATTTAGATCCCTAATCTAGAATAACAACGAAGGAACTCAAGACATGCATATTTAATCATCAAGTTTATGTCATTGCAGCTTACAAGCATTATAACCGATCCCTCGTGATATAAATTCTAAGTAGTCACCGTAAAGTCCAATTCCTCGTGATCTTTCTCAGTAAAAACTTGCATTAAGTTCAGGCCTACAACAATGGTTAACAACCCCTATAGAATTGAGATACCAAGGGTATTCCAACTTTTACTTTCGTTAAAACAAGTTTCAATACGGCATGAATAATCATTCTCCCGTTTGATATTCACACTAATAAAACAAGTTTCAATACGCATGAAAATCATTCTCCTGTTTGTAAGCTTTTTGGCCCAAGGTTTCTTTTATCAAAAAAATGTGCCTTGATCATTTTCTTGAATTCTCTGTACAACAACACAAATCACAGATTAAAGCAAAATCAATTTGAATGAAGTTATGTCGAAAACCCTTAAGTGTTTAAAAAGATCTCTCAGCTCACCGGGTTATCGAAATTAGCTTGATAGTTAATAAAATTATTGTAACTAATTTTATTAAAATTCCTAAATAACAAAAGAATCAATAATTGATCTTAAAAATGGTTTTATTACGTAAAAACCTTATAAGTGTATAAATTTCCTTTATTTTCAAAAATTTGATTTATTTATTTAAAAGATAAAATTTATTTTTAATTTTTGATTTTAGAAAATATCTAAAAATTAAACACACCACATAAAATAAAAACAAGCCATAATATAATCCAAAATCTAATATACCAAATATCACACTATTAAAATATTAATCTAAAAATGTATGATAAAAATGTAGAAAATAACACTATCAGTCTTCCATCTGGTTATCCTCATCATCTCTCTCCTCATCGGCATCATCATCGGACTCAGCATGTGCTCCAGACGGTCCACCTGTCTCAAGATATATGGGCAAATCACCAGGTCAAGCTACATAGGAAGAAAAATCAGCAGGTGTCATAAATAGTGCTCCCTTTCCCTGTATCCTGTACTGGTAAAATACGTCATGTAAATGGACATAAGCACGATGAGAAGCAGCCATTATCTGTATCATATGCTGATGCTCTAGAGTCATCCTGGCAAATCCATCAGTGATAGCATCAGCAGATGGTGGCTGAACTGGTGGTCTCGTTTGTCTCTGTCTGGGTTGAGCCTCCTGCTCCAGATATGGAAGCTCGCACTGTTGAACAAAGTAATCTCTGTTCACTAGAACCTTAAGGACTCTCCCCGAAGAACTAGTGAACTCAGGAGATGGCATGACAACTCCTTGCCTCCTCAGTAAGGCAGATATGATGAGAAGGAAGGGAATAGGAGGGTTCACCTTATACCCGAGGGCATAAAGGTGAATTTGCTCAGATATCAACTCAACAGTGTCAATAGTATGGCCCTGAAGGATAGAATAAAGAAGGCAGCAACGATCAACTGGAAGAGAAGAAAGGTGGGTGACAAGAGTGATGTTATGGAGCATCAAGTACATCCATGCCTGAGCTATGGGAGTCAGCTGGGTCTTGAGGAGGTTCAATGGAGTCCTTCCAACCTTACTCAGGTTGAAGAAGATTCTATCCTTGCTTAGGAAATAAGCAACCTGATCTAGGAAATATCCTAGATCACCATCCTCAGTAGCAACCTTGCTTTTGTTTTCCTTCCAGAAACAAGTGTCACTCTCAGGAGTAGGCTCTCAAGGATTACCCAGTAGGGTACTAATGGTGTCCCTATCATAGGTGATGTGTCGACCCCTCACCAAGCTCATCCTTTGCTGACTGATGTTCGGTGCGTCCTGGCGAGTCCTGAAGGCATTCGCATAAAATTCTATAACTAAGATTGGATCCCCCTCAGTAGGTAGGGAAAACAGGGGTCCTCATCTCCTCCTCTAGATATCATCCTACAGCTCAGCAAAATCTCCAGCATTCAGATCAAGGACTCTCTCCCAAATCAATCTCTGGCCCTTTATCTGGTAAAATCTGGCCCATTTTGTATCAGTGTTAAATCTAGTGGGATCTTTAGGTCCCAGCTACTCCTCACCCTGAAGATCTAAATCTTCAGAGGTGGTATCCATGTCAGTGGTCCTCCTTTGTCTCTTGCGACCAGTAGTGGAAATAGACTTCTTAGGTGCCATCTGCAAAAAAGAAAATTCATTTAAATAAACACACAAAAATTCAAACAACAAATTATCAAAACAAATCATGCATACTTTTGGTTTTTATATTCAAACATAAAAAATAAAACTCATGTAAAATTTTAAACAAAATTCACCAAACAAAAATTTTAATCACAACAAAATATTTACAAAACATAGAAATAACATTTTTTTAAATTTTTATAATTTTTAACATAATAAATTATGAGAAATAAAAAATTAAACATGCATATTTCTGGATTTTAAGTATAACATATAATAAAATTCACACAACATGCAAATTCACATATACAAATAAATTTTCAAAATTTTAAACAAAAATTTTTATTAATATTTTATACAAGAAAGTATAACAAACATACAAATTAAGAAATTTTATTAATTTTAAAAGAGAAACAAACAAACAAACAAACAAACAAAAATATACTGGACAGAATTTTTATTTTTCAACAGAAAACAATATATACATTAAACAGGAAATAAAACACAAAAATTAAAAACAGGGGCTGTCGCTACGTGTGGGTGGGACGCTACTCATCAACCCTGTTCTGCCCACGCTACGTGTGGGCTCGCAGGTTCAGAAATTGTAAAATAGGGGTTGAACAGCAGCCACCCCTTCCAAACCTCAATAAATCCATTCAGTTCCCTACTCTAACAGCAATCAAACCCAGTGGTCTTCTATCCTAATCCATCCGCATGCATTTCTAAGAATTGAAAAATTGCAATTTCAAAAAGGAAAGGATTGAGAACTTACTTGAAATCCTTGCTGAAAAGAGATGAGAAAAATGAAAGTTTTAAGGTTGAGAGGGTTTGAAGTTTTTAGGGTTTCTGATAGTGGAATGTGGAGGCAAAATAGATTTTTAAGTTTTAGTTTTGGGCCTCTATTTCAGGGGTCCAGTTTTAAAAACTGAACGCTTGTCTTGACGCGCGTGGGTGGGACGCTATGCGTCAAGTTGAAAATTTAGAACCCACGCTACGCGTCAGTGTGGCGCTACGCGTATGATTCTATTTTTCATTTTTCAAAAATTCCATTTTCAAAAACCCTTTTTCTTTTAATTTTTAAACCCTTTTTATTTTCAAAATAATATTTCTAACTAAAATTTGAAAGACACAATTTTTTATGTTTAAAATAAGTTAAAAATAAAAAAGAAATAATGGGTTGCCTCCCATTGAGCGCTAGGTTTAATGTCTCCAGTCAGACATTACCTCTGATCAATCGGGTGGTTTCTCAATTTTGGTTGAGGAATCGCCCTTCTTTTTTCTTCTTCTTCTCCTCCGATGCTTGATTACTTGTTTTTCATCATGTAAGCAATCGGTTAATTTAAAAAAATTTAATTGATTGGGAAGAGATATACCTGGTTTGGTTGAAAGGTAAACTTTTTCCTCAGTATTCGTCCTGAGATATTTATGAGCACTGAAGCTTACCTCCTCTCCATTAATTCTGACTACAATCTTTCCTTGATCAACATCAACCATTACCTTTACAGTCTTTATGAAAGGTCTTCCAAGGGTCAGGGGGATCTCAGTATCCTCCTTCATATACAGTACCACAAAGTCAACTCTGAAGTGATACATGTCAATCTTTACGAGTACATCTTCTACAATCCCAACAGTTTGTTTGATAGAGCGGTCAGTTAGTTGTAAGGTCATCTTTGTTTCTTCTGGTGACAGATCACCAATTTGTTGCATTAAACCTAGAGGCATTAAATTGACACTTGCCCCTAAGTCCAATAAAGCATTCCTTATATTGATGTTTCCAATTGATAAAGGAATGGTAAAACTTCCCGGGTCTTTGAATTTTTCTGGGGTTAAGATGGCAATACGACTTACTTCATGCTCTTTATTTACAGGCTCTTGAATATTTTTTTCATTTTCATTTTTTTCATTTTTTTCTTTTTTCTCTTTTTCTTTTTTATTCTTACTTTCTTTCTCTTCTTCTCCTTTGTCATTCTTTTTCTTTTCTTTACAATCAATTTTTTCAACATTTAAGGAAACAGCATTACATTGATCCCTTGGGTTCTGAGTGTTTGCAGTAAAACCAGAACTTTTCAATTTAGCTATTTCCTTTGCTAGCTAACCCATTTGCAAGTCTGATGCTTTCTGAGCAGCTTCATTTGTTTCCACAAATTGCAATAACTGTTAGATAGATTCCTCAATCCTTGTCAATCTTGCATTGTCAATTTGTGATTGTTGTTGTTGCTTAAACTGATTGTTAAGAGGTCGGTTGGAAGGTCTAGCATCTTGTCTCCAGCCAGAATTCTGATTCTGCCATCCCTGTGGAAAATTGTTAGGAAAAGAATTACCAAGATTGATAGGAAATATACCTAATGGTATTCTTTGATGGATCATAAAATTGGCTTGCTCTTGCTCATTTCTGTCAGGGACACAGTAACCACATGATTGTTCACCCATACAATGCATACATTGTTTCAATTGAATAGGGGGTGGTGATGACACTTGAGAAATTTGAAGTTTTTCCAACTGTTTGCTCATAGCCTCAATTTATTGAGTCAGCAATTTTTGCTGAGCCAATACTGCATCATTCACTCCCAATTCGAGCATACCTGGCTTCCTTTTTGTACATTACCTCTTTCATGTTTTACTTGTTAGTCACTAATGGACATTGATTCCAATATTTCTATTGCTTCTTCCACAGTTTTGTTCATTAAAGAACCACCTGCACAAGCATCTAGCATCATCTTGCACTGAGGTAATAAACCATGGTAAATGATTCTTACCTTTTCAGCATTATTCAAGTTGTGATTTGGACAATTTCTCAAGAGTTCCTTGAATCGTTCTCATGTTTCTCCTAAATATTCATCATTATTTTATGAAAAAGAGTGTATGGGTGTCATGGCTTCAAAATATTTCGAAGGAGAATAAAATCTTTCCAAAAATTTTCTCTCAACATCGAACTAGTTTGCAAAACTACCGGGTGGACAAGATTTAAACCATTCTTTAGCTTTACCAATCAATGAAAAAGGAAACAATTTCTTATGTAAACAGATTCTTCTTGATTGGGTTCAAAACCAATTGTGCTTCATAACTCATAAAAAATTATTAAATGTTCATACGGTTCTTCATGATTTAAACCAGCAAATTGATTGTTTTGAATAATGTTTAAAGTAGCAGGTTTAATCTCCACTGGTACAAAAGGTCCTTGGAACATTCCCGAAACTCGGGGTGGAACATTGATAGCAGCAAACTATCCCAATGTTCTCTTTTCAGCTGCCATATTTGAATTTTAAAATTTTTAGAAGTAGAAGAAGAATTAGTTTGTGTTTTAGATTTCAAAGACTTGATTTTCTTTACAAACTTTTCAATCTCAGGATCAAAGTAAATTTTCCCTGTAGTAGATCAGGTTTGCATACACAAACTAGACAAAGAAAATTAGTGTAACAATGATAAGAAAATATAAATAAATAACAACAAATTTGAAAATTTTAACTAAAGCAAAAATAATAGTTACCACGGTAATTAAAAATTTACTGTTTTACTAAATCAATTCAATCCCCGGCAATGGCGCCAGAAAACTTGTTGAGACCCAGGTTAGTGTTAGGTCCTCTTAATTGGCAAGCACACCAATCGTTTGTAGTTTTCAAAATTTAGATATCGTTCCACTGGGATTGAAAGTTCAGTAGTTACAGTAACTCTCTAGTCAATATGGTAAATATATCAAAATTTATATACAAAAGAATAATTTATATACAATTTATACAATATTCATAAGATTTCATACTTGAGTTGTTCATGTGGTAAAAAGAAAATAAAACCTATCTAAAAAGTTGAGTTGCAATTTAGAATAGCTAAGATACTTGAGATAAAAACACAGATAGACAAATTATGTTGGAATTTAGATCCCTAATCTAGAATAACAACGAAAGAACTCAAGACATACACATTTAATCGTCAAGTTTATGTCATTGCAGCTTAAAAGCATTATAACCGATCCCTCGTGATATAAATTCTAAGTAGTCACCGTAAAGTCCGATTCCTCGTGATCTTTCTCAGTAAAAACTTGCATTAAGTTCAGGCCTACAACAATGGTTAAAAACCCCTATAGAATTGAGATACCAAGGGTATTCTAACTTTTACTTTCGTTAAAATAAGTTTCAATACGGCATGAATAATCATTCTCCCGTTTGACATTCACACTAATAAAACAAGTTTCAATACGCATGAAAATCATTCTCCTATTTGACATTCACGATACAACGATCAGAATACTACACAACACTCTCAAGCATCTAGAAAACTATTCTAGAACTACAACTCACAAAAGAAATACTCAAACACGAGTGTATAAAAGAGGAAAGAACTCTGAATGAATAAGATTGTGTTCTGGATATGTGGAGAATGGCCCTATTTATAGGGTTAAGGAAGGGTCCTGACGCTACGCGTCAGGTTCCTGAGTCAGCTCCCATTAAACAGCTTGAAGTGGCCATAATGGAATTATTTAATTAATCATGCTCTGCCATTTGGACCTGTCCCCTCTTTCGGCGTGGACACTTATGAGAAGTGGATGGGCCAATAATGGGTCAAAAGTTGAGTGCTTGGCCACCTAGAAGTGGAGTCCACGTAGCTCCTGACGCTACACGTGGGCGTGACGCGTAGTGTCAGCATCAGAAATCCCCACGCGTCATCTCTTTAGTTCTTCAATTTTTCTTTTTAAATTCTTTACTTTTTTCACTGCAAAACTAGAGAAAATTGATCAAGGCAGATTATTTCCAACAACATCAATTTATTGAATTTAAAACCTAAATTTCTAACAAATTAAACAAATTTTTATTATTTTCACACAATTTTTATTAAGGAATTTATTGTAAATTTGAGGACTAACAATACGGTGTTCCTGAAGCAGCAGCTATGTATGGGTTTGGTTTGTATGATGAGTGGGATGGTTAGAAAACAAAGGGATGTTAGTACATGGTAGGATTTGGTGGCCTTTGGTTGCAGTATACAAAATTTGCTTCTCCACCTCTTCTTTTCCCTGTCCATGCTGTTGCTTTCGTATCCTAGGATGCCCCAGAAGCTCCTTGGGGAACTTTACCAGTTCTTATCCCACTTTCAATTCTTTCTCCAATCACTACTATATCATAAAAATTTGATGAGATACTCCCAAGCATTCTGTCATAGAAAGGTGCCTAGAGAGTATCAATGAACATAGCGAAGAGTTTTTTTGAATCAAAGGTGACTCTACTTGGGCTGCCAATTCTCTCCACCACTCAGCATATTCCTTGAAGGATTCATTTTCCCTTTTGGACATATTCTACAATTGGAGTCTATCCAATGCCATGTCCATATTGTACTTGTATTGGTTGACAAAAGCATCTGCCAAGTCCTTCATACATCGGATGCGTGTCCTTTTAAGGTGCGTGTACAAGCTTAGAGCCGGCCCAGCAAGACTCTCTTGGAAGAAGATTGTCTTGGAAGAAGTGGATCAGTAGCTTCTCATCGTGAGAATATGAAGCCATCTTCCAGCAATACATTGTCAAATGATTGCGTGGACATGCGGTACCCATGTATTTGTCAAATTCGGGCAGCTTGAACTTTGGAGGGATAACCACATCCGACATCAAGCATAACTCAATAACATTTGTTGTACCTAGACCGCTTCCTCCTTCGACAATATGTATATATATATATATATATATATATATTGGTCCACGCAATTGAAAAAGAGGGAGAAGGGTTAGCAGTTAAGGATACGAAACATACCCACGTTTTTTTTTGTATGTCATAATAGCACAAGGTAAGTCTCTAAAAGATTCTTATTTTCCTTATATTCCTTATTGTGATTATCTTGATCCTTGTTTCCTAGTGTATTGTAACAAGACAATATACATGATTAAGCATATAAAGTCCTTCCCCTTTAAGAAAATCTAAAAATCAGTAGCATAGAATACCTTTTAATGTTCGTTACTAACCAAGTTTAGTGTATCACACTCGTAAGATTAAAAAATAAAATTGATATTGACATGTAATGAAAGTTAAAAATATTTATGTTAGAGATTAATTTAGACAAGACATCCTGTTAATCTAATTTAGATCAAAAATATTTTAATAATGTTGATATGTAACAAAATTAAAATCTTTATATTAGAGATTAATTTGGATGAGACGTGTTAATCTATTTTTCGTTTAATTTTTTAAAAATAAATGATTTAGACTATAAAATATTTTAAGAATGTTGATACGTAACCAAAATTAAAATATTTATATTAGAGATTAATTTGGGTGACACATCCTGTTGATCTAGTTAATTTAGACCATTAATTTTTTTCTCTAAAAAAATAATAAAATAAATAAACCTAAGATTCTTCTTTCTAAAAATAATACAATATTTGAGATCAATTTGGACGAGACGCCCTGTTGATTAAAGTTTCCTAAATCTTAATGTTTTAAACTTATTTTACATGTTTTTTAAAACAATAAAGGAAGAACTACGTAACCCTGATTTCCCCTCACGCTTGGGGAATAAGTAGGAGCAGGAGCAATTAATCCTGTTAGGCCCAAAATTTAAAAAAATAAATATATCTCATTAACTCATAAAAATAAAATCATAACATTTTTAAATGACGACCCGATTAATTTGGACGAGACGTCCTGTTAATCACTAAAAATATAACTTTAATTGTTAAATCAACAATAAATCCATAGAGCATCTCTAAGAGGTTTAAATTACGTAATTGTTAGGATTATTTCAAAACTTAAACAATTTAAGGTAGCCGTTTAAAACGGACAGTGTGGGGTGATAATACATTCCCCGCCTATAATCAAACTCCCGAACTCAAAAATCTCGACTTAGGACCAATACCTTTAAGATAGGATTTTTCTGATGTTTTACCTTAAAAACATTAGTGGCGACTCTACGGTTTTTGGAAGGAATACAGTTTTTACGCTTGACCTCCTGCCGCGATCCCGGTCGCGACAGATCGACAAGGAATTTAAAATTATTCAAAATATATTATTTTTCAAAATATTTTTAAAAATTCATAGAAAAATTCCAGAAAATCACAATTATTATGACTCAAAAAGTTCTAAAGGACCATAGTCTAATTCCTTCAAAATTTTAATTTAAAAATTTTAATATTAATTTAATCCTAAATATGGACTTATAAAAATGTAAAAATTAGTGAAAATAGAAATATTTAACCTTTAAAATCTATTCAAAATAATTTCTTAAACTTTAAGAAACTACTTCACTCATTTTAAAGTTTTCATTCTAATTAAATCTCTCAAAAATATTATAAATATTTTTAAAATATATCACTTTATTTCCTAATGACAATAAATAAATATATTTATATTTTATTAAATTACAGAAATTTCTTCATAAGAATATCAGTAATCGGTGAGTAATAAATGAAATTGTGACATGTAATAAATTATATAATCACAATAAAAATAATAATATTTTGCTAGTATTAGAAGAAATAAATATAGATACCAAAATTTTGTAATTAAAATAGTTAATTAGTTAATGATAAACTAATTATTAGTAAACATTTCACAAATACGATTACATTGGTGGTCACTAGTGTGATTAAAAAAAAGAAAACTATTTAAATTATAAAATAGTTGTGAGCATAAATTATCCGTCTCACAAAATAAACCGATTTTTAGAATATTAATGAACTATAATAAACATTACATTAAACATTCATTAGAACTTATCTACTATTTAAGCCAAAAATGAAATGTGATATATCCACCGAAAAATAGTCACATGTTTAGGATTGATTAAACCTAAACGATTATTCCACTAAATAGTATATCCTTTCATCATTATGGGTAATCAGGGATAGGAAAAGGTCGTGTTTGGATTGAAGGTGAAAGTTTTGTGAGGTTCTCTGCCACACGGTTAAGCAAGTCGTAGTGTTTTGGCTTGCTCCAGTTAATTTAAAAATTTACTAAACTTTATATTCTTAGGGTTTGATTTTTGTTTTTTCTCCTTTTTCTACTTTTCTTTTTTATTATTCTGTTTTGTTCCCTATTGTGCAAAGAACTAAAATTAGGGAGGTTAAAGGTTAAGAAAGGAATGTAATCCTATAGAGGCCTTAAGTCAACGAGTTGATTTTTTCGAATGGTTCCTAGGTTTAGAACTCAAATTGCTTATGATTTAGCGCAGAAAAAGAAAATTTGTTAAGGTAATTAGTTTGTATTGGTATGATTCTTGTTCGCTGGAATGGCAACCTGTTGGGGTAGGGTTTAGGGAGACAGAATGGGAAGCTATAGTTTGTGGTACTGAAGAGAAAGAGTGAAGGTTGAGGGAGCAACGGTGGAAGGGGAGGGTAGAGAGAAAGTGAAGGGAAAAAAGGGACGAGGATGATGATGTGTAATTATTTTTAATTTTATTTTAATGACATATCGGCATTACTTTTAAGGCACTTAATCAATATTAAACATTTAGGACTATTTAGAAATCTTTTAAAAACATTTAGAATTAGATGAAAATGTTTTAAACTTGTTGAATAAAACAAAAACAAACTCCAAACATAGGATCAAATAGTTCATTTAACCAATAATTTTATTATACTACGACTTGAGACAAATAGATTTTTTGACCAATATGTTACAGGAGACTTGATTGTAGATCATCAAGGCTAAGAGGAATGAACAAAACAACAATTTTGACTATATTTAAGCAACTCAAATAGTAAGATAATTGATAATTGTGTTTAGTTTTTGTTTTGCTTTTGAGTGACAAGTCAAACTGATTTTTTTTTGTGTTATCATATTAAAGTATATTAATAACATATATTTCTGTTATAATTTTCCAAGTTATCTACTTTTGTTCATTATATAACAAGTAAAATCAATATCATGGCTGATAATTTTATTTTATAAGAGAATTAGAAAAATTGTATAAGTATTATTTAGACAAAAATGAAGGTTGCGTAGATATCATAATGATTAATATTAAATCATATAATTTTATATAATTAATTTTAAGTAAAAATATTTCATATAAATCATTTTATTAAAATTATACGATTTTCAATTTCTAAAAATAGAATATAAAGGCATCAAAACAAACATTTTCAAAACATTAATAAGAATGGAAACTGTTTTCAAAAAAATAAAACAAAATCTGTCGTAAAATGCCCCTAAAAGTTTCTCTAGTTCCATTTTTTCTTTCTTCAAATCTAAATTCTATTAACTTTTCTATTTTTCCCTCACGCCTATGAGACCAACCCTCTAACGTAATGAATAAGGGAGATTGACCCACAAGAATGTCCTTTCGAGTTTGTCTTTGTTTTTTTTTTTTTGTTGTTGTTGATCCTCGCAAAAATGTCATTTTTCCACCATGTTACACAATAATTCCTCCACATGACCCAAACAAGGGAGCCCGAAAATTAAAAAGTAACGAATCAGGGAATTGAACCCGACGTGAATCGAACACGCAACCTTCGGATCTGGAGTCAGACGCGCTACCATTGCGCCACGGATCCTTTTACAATCGACTTCATTTCTATATTTTATATAACAAACTATTTGGCTGCTAAGTTCAATGATAAATGAGTAATTAACTGAAAAACCCCTTGAGATTTCACCAAATTTACTTAAAATTATACCTCCGCTCCAAATTAAAGTAGAATATTTTAATACTTTCACCATGATTAACAATATTTTGTTTTTTTAAAAAAGAAGACGTAATCGATTATTGTTGGTAGCTAGTTGTCTTCATCCTTCTTGATTTTTTATTTTTCTTTTAAAATCTTATCACTCTTTATTTTTATCTTCAATTATTCACTCCTCTTCTTCTCCACATAGAAAAATAGTTCATCTTGGTGTATGAGTTACTGCAGTAGTCTGAATTCTTATCATCTAAATTAAAGAACGTTGATGTTTAACAAATAATGATACCTACCATGCACATAACTTTTCACCAAACTATAAGAAAATAATATAAGCCTTTAAGTAGCACTTTCTTGTCTTCAGTGTTATAAAATTTTGCCTCTTCACCTCATGTCTCTCTCCGGCTCTTAAATTCTTCATGTGAGAAGTTTCAAGAGACATTTTTTATATAGGAGTTATCTCTCAGCTAAATAACAAATTTCTAGTTATCTCTAAGAGAGTTGTTATCCTAACAGATCTATTAATAGTCTAATAGAATTGTACTAGCCTAACTTATTCAGTTAGAGATTGACTCTATATATTGATGTATCTGTACTCATTTGAAAATACATTTAAAACATTCAATTATATTCTTGTACATGGTATCATTGAGCATTTTTGCTTAACAGCATAATCGACCTTTCCTTTCCATGGCTTCCTCAACAAACTCTAATTCAAACCTTATTGAATTTAACTTTGCTTCCGATCTTCCAATTAAACTTAATGCCTCCAACTACCCACCCGGTATAAACAAATCATGTATCTTCTTCAAGCCAATAATTTAGAGGGCTATGTTATGGAGACACGTCATGCCCTTCCAAAATAATTGGTTCTCGAAATGCAGTTCAACCTAATCCGGCCTACAAATTCTAGTGTTGCCAAGACAACCATGTGTCTCTTGCTTTGTTAGGTTCCTGTAGTCCAGATGCACAAATTGTTATGTCCTCTACAACTTCCTCTGCTAATGCCCGACAGAAATTACAAAAAGCCTATGCCAACAGATCCTGTGCTAGAATCATGTCTCTCAAAGAGAGACTTTCCTCCATAACTAAGGGCACATCTAGTGTCCATGATTACCTGCGTAATATACGTTCAATTGTTGATGAGCTTGCTCTCATTAGGCATCCAGTGGATGACATCAATCTTGTTACTACTGCACTCAATGGTCTTGGACCAACATTCCGTGAATTCAGTGCTTCTATCCGTACCCGTGATTCACCTCTACAGTTTGATGAATTATTTGATAAACTTGTGGATTTTGAGATATTTCTTAATCGGAGAGGAACTCACCTAACCATTTTTTCCAGCTACTACTAATCTTGCTCATAAACGCTCTATGCCTTCTAATCGAGGAAGGTTTCCAAGAAGACCACCTACAATACCCCGCACAGCTACCTCTGATTTAGCAGAAAATATTATGGTGTGCCAATTTTGTAATAAATATGGTCACAATGCAAAGCAATGTTTCAAATTACAGAGGCAACTCAATCACCCAAATAGGTCATTCTCTACAAGGAAAAAATGAGTACCACCTTTATAAACTACCCAACAATAAGTCTATCACCACTATCCATCATACTGTCAAGTCCTCACCCATTCATCTATGGCACCATTTCCTAGGCCATCCTGACAACCGCATCATGCTCTTAGAACCAACAACATACCCTTTATGTCTTCAAATACACATTGCACTGGTTTTCTTCAAAATAAAGTTTTTTAATTAGCCTATCTAATAAATAGACTTCCCACTCCAAGCCTAAAAATGGGATCTCCACTTCAAAAGCTTTTTAATCAATCTCCAAACTACACAAAACTCAAAACTTTTGGTTGCCTTTGCTACCCTTGGCTCGCATTATACACTTCAAATAAACTTGAACCCAAATCACAACCCTGTGTCTTCCTTGGTTACAGTTTGTCACAAAGTACATATCATTACTATAGCTTAATTAATCACAAGCTATACACCTCTCGTCGTATTCAATTTGTTGAAGACATATTTCCATTCATTGTCCCAACACCCGCTAATTCATCCTTCTCGTCAATCTTAAACTCAAACCATTCAGTTGCAACAAATTTTGAACTATTCAAATCCAAACCTACCATACGCTCTCCCTCTACAAAATCAGCCACCAAACCCTTTGGCTCTATTATCTCCAAATATCCCTCAACTACCCCCATAATCCACAAGCTCACCTCACCAAATAGAACTCAACCCTAAAAATCATGTGTCCTCTCCTACTTCTCCAGCAGCAGAAACTCCCTCGGATGAAGTCACTTCCCACTATCCAATGGTGACTCAATCAAAAAATGGTATTTTCAAGCCCAAGCAAGTCAATGCTATCAGTCGATTTCCTTTACCACCTTTATTTGAACCAACTTGCCCCTCTAAAGCAATCAAATTTGCTAAATAAAAGGTGGCAATAAGTGATGAATTCAATGCTCTCATGGCTAATGGCACCTGGACTCTCATTCCTCCAAGATCTAAATTTAATGTGATTGGTTGCAAGTGGATTTTTAGGATTAAAAGGAACCCAGATGGCTTTATTTCTCGCTATAAAGCAAGACTAGTTACCAAGGGTTTCAATCAAAAACAGGTGTGGACTACTCTAACATATTCAGTCCTGTTATAAAGCCTCAAACAGTTTGACTGGTGCTTTGTTTAGCATTATCTCACAGTTGGTCTCTCTCACATATGGATGTCAATAATGCATTCCTACATGGCTTACTCTCGGAAGACATCTACATGTCTCAACCATATGGATTTGTCCACTCACAACATCCTAACTATGTTTGCAAGCTCAAGAAGTCTCTCTACGTGCTCAAACAAGCCCCATGAGTTTGGTATCAATCTCTTAAAAGCTTTTCTCCTATCCTATGGATTTACCAATGCCCGCTCTAATACACCATTATTTGTATATCATTCTAATAATGTCGTTGCCTATTTTCTGGTTTACGTAGATGATTTGCTTCTCACAAGAAATAATTGTCAGTTCCTTAAACAGTTCCAAGAAACCTTAGCACAAAAATTCTTTCCTAAATATTTTAGTGCACCGATACATTTTCTTAGGATAGAATTCATACCCTCAAATAGTGGTATGTTTCTCACTCAACATCACTATATCCACAAATCTACTCCACTCCACCAACATGGAAAATGCTAAGCCTATCACCACTCTAATGTCCACCACATGTTTTCTTCACTGCCCAGTCGACACTCCTTACATTTAGGATAAGAATGTTAAGGAGTTTGCGGGGTATGGGAAGGAGCACCACTGGGTGAAGCAAAGTATCTTATGGGATTTGGTGTATTGGAAAGACTTATTATTAAGGCATAACATAGATGTCATGCACACTGAATAAAATATTTTCATGAACATATTTGACACTATGATGGACATCAAAGGGAGAACAAAGGACAATGAGAAAAGCCGATTAGACGTTGCAAGTTTGTGTTCAAGGAAGGATCTAGAATTAAGGGATGTGGGACACGACAAAATGTTTAAATCGCAAGCCAAATATGCATTAATAAAAGCTCAACGGATGGTTGTCTGTCTATGGGTGAATGGGTTGACCATACCTGACGGGTTTACTTCGAAATTGAGTAGATGTGTTAACCTGAAAGAGGGCAGACTATTCAGCATGAAAAGTCATGATTGTCATGTGTTTATGCAATGACTACTATCATACTATTTCATGCCTTACCGAAACCCATCTGAAAACTATTGGTTAAGTTGAGTCATTTTTTTAAAGAGTTGACAACAACAGTCTTAAAAGAGAAGACTCTTGTGAGGATGGAGGAAAACATTCTGGTGTTGATTTGTAAGCTGGAACAGATTTTCCCCTAGTTCTTTTGATTCTATAGAGCACTTGTCGATTCATCTACCATACGAGGCTAGGGTTGATGGTCCAGTGCAGTATCGTTGGATGTATCCATTTGAAAGGTTAAACGCTAGAACAACTTTACTTCCATTCCAAAATTTGTTATAAAAGTTAATGTACATAACTCAATAATTTCTTTATGTTTCACTAGATTCCTACGTTCTTTAAAAGACAAAGTGTCAAACAAGGCATTGCATTAAGACACCGATTTGTGAGACATACTTAGTAGAAGAAATGACCACTTTTGCTTCATTCGACTTTCTGACAGAGAAAGAAACAAGAATGAATAGAATCCCTCACAACCTTGCAGTGGCACCAAACCCTGGTATAGATGAACAAACCTCAATATTTAACTATCTCGGTCATCCTGAGGGCAAGGTCGTAGAATGTTACATTGATGAGAAACATAGAAAGGCAGGCCCACTTGTACATTCTTTTAAACTGTGAGGAAGTTGAACCATATCTCGAGTACGTCACCTACTTTTACATTTTTCCAATTTCAACATAGGATTTTCATGTAGTTAAACTATTGTTCTTTAAATAGTATATATGCAGATATACTTAGATAAGAGCAAATGATATAACTGACAACCAAATCCGCAGTGAAGTATCATCCAAGTTCGTTGATTGGTTTGCACGACACGTAAGGCCCATACACTTTATGTTTTTTTAAGTTTTATAGTTATGTACATTCTAACATTGTTGTATGTTATGCTTTGAATAGATTCAAGATCCAAATAACCAAATTGAAGACCCTTTTACTCCAAGCTCTTTCTTGGGGGGCTATGAAAACTGTTAAAAAATGGCTAATTTACTACTTAAACGGCTATAAATTTAACATTTTCCAATGGAGTGAAAGAATGGGAACACATAACTTCA
Source organism: Clitoria ternatea (assembly GCA_037962975.1). Taxonomy (NCBI): domain Eukaryota; kingdom Viridiplantae; phylum Streptophyta; class Magnoliopsida; order Fabales; family Fabaceae; genus Clitoria; species Clitoria ternatea. The sequence goes on from CM075671.1 coordinate 58,354,603, forward strand.
GAGTTTGTGTTAAAGGCACAACTAGACATTTAGAGTATGACTTCTACAGTGTGTTAAAAGAGATCATTCAAGTTTCTTTCTCTGAGCAGGTTAAAAGAGACTTAGTTTTAAACTAGTCTAAATCGGGGTCCAAGATCCGGTGTGGGACCAGCCAAAAATGTTCCAAGTTTTAAGTGTTTAGTACACCGGTCCAATGGGGATTCGGTATTATAGCCCTTCATGATGTGTGGTGCGGTCAGAAGATGTCAATTGAGACAAATATGATGGAGTGGGTAAAGAATGGATATGTTGGAAGTAATTGATATTTTAAGATTGAATACCCTTCACGAATCCTTTATGCTGGAAGGACTATCTATAATTCGATTGAGATATATGGGGGATAACTTAGTGTATCTTTCAGCAAGGTGATAATTTACACACAACCTACTACAGACTACAAAGGATTAGTTAGTGTCTGTGTTTGAGTCTGTAACTCTATGGGACCCTGGTAGGTATCTGAACGTAGGTTGGTATGAGTAAGATGTATAAGTTTCCCGTTAGATGTGTGGCAGGAGACTTTTTTCCAAAAAGTGGTTGCACTGTTCGGAAATCTAGTGATGCTGGATGACAGCACTAGAAATATGTCAAGACTGGAGTATGCAAGATTATTGGTTTGGACTTCAGCGAGGGGAGTTGTGGTGCAATAAGAGGATATTAGAATTAATGGGAGAACATATTCTATTATATGTGTTAAGGAACTGGGTAGAGAAGAGGATAAAGGTTGTTAGTGTTATAGACGTAATTATGGTTGTTCATCTCATTCATTAATTGTGCAAGGCGATGACTCGGAATCTTTGATGTCGTGTTTTGGTGAAGAAGATGACCGAAACACCATGCCGGACGGTGGGTTTCCGGTCAGGGGTAATGCTGGAATCCTTTTTGAAAATTCAAATTCAAATTTGAATTTGGATAAAAAAGTTACAACAACAAGATAATTATGGATGGTAATGTCTCACAAAATTTGCCTAAAATTATGGTGGATGATGCAGTATTAGGTGCATTGAACGTGGACAATGTAGGAGTGGTGGCTTCATGTTCATTGAGTGAGGACACGGTTGGGTGGTGGACCTGGAAGTCACATTGCTGGGCTAGAGACTTATTGGAATACAAATGCCATTGTTAGGCCTGGAACATATCAGATCTGCATGAATGAACCCGTTAATTATGATATACGAGTTGAAGTGGGCCATGAGGACTTAAGAATAAAGCCCAAGTACACGTTATCCAATTTGCGTGAGTTGGAGATACCATGCACAAGAATTCTAGAAGCGTGAAACAATAGTTACTTGTTAATTGTGAGGTCCAGCTACCAATTCATGCAATGTGAAAATCATTGTGAGGAAGCCAAATTAAAACAAATGTTTAATTTATATGGATTGAACTTGATGGAATAAGAGGTTTTTGGAGGCAATCAATGTGAGGGGAGGACAGTAACAATGCATGAATTTGTGTCCAGTAGAGTTATGCCGGGCAAGAGTCATACAAATGACATTAAATGTTTATCGTTGGATGAAATTGGCTTGAGCAATGATTGTATGGAGGACAATAAAGAGGCATCTTATATAAATTCTATACCATTTCCTCTGCCTTCGTCTTGTTTTGACCCAAAGGAACACCTATTACCCTATAATGTTAGAAAAAGGAAAATAAAAAAGAAACATAAAAAAAGAAAAATAAGAGTAGACATCTGAGTAAATGGAAGGCATTTTGGAGTGAGCAAGATAACATCTGTCGTGACTGGGATCATGGCGGGACGGCCGACCCTTACAAATAAAACGGGTTTCGAAATCCTTTCGAAAAGAAAACAGGGAGTCGCCACCAATATTTTTTTTAGGATAAAAATATCGGGGAAAACCTCTTTTAAAACACTGGTTATGAAAATGAAATTCTAAGTTCGGGAGTCAAATTACAGGTGAGGAAGGTATTAGCACCTCACAACTGTCTGTTATAAAACGGTTACCTCAAGTTGATAACGCACATTTCAAAATAGCCCAGAAGTTATTTTTAACTTCTTTTAGGAAGAAAACACACAAAACGACAAAGCATACACAAACAGACAAAACAGACCAAACAGTGACAGTAAAAAATTTGACCAAATAGCGACAGTAAGAAAGAAGAAAACAGTAACGATAGAAGACTAAACAGTGACCTAAAAAAAGAATTAAATAATGATAGTAGAAGATTAAAATAGTAACAGTAAAAAATGACAAAGCAATGACAACAAGAAACTCAACAAAACAACAACTATAAGAAAAAGTAAAACAGAGTGAAAGTAAAGGTTAACAGGACGTCTCATCCAAATTAACCTTAATTTGTACATAAATTTAAAGATTAAAATAATATTACTGAAATAAAAAATAAAGTTGATTTAAAAAATATTATTTTTTTAATAAAAGTATTAAAAACATGAGATTAACAAGACGTCGTGTCTAAATTAACCTCATTTCAAAAAAAATAATATTCTAATAAAAAATATTAAAAACATGAGATTAACAAGACGTTTCGTCTAAATTAATCTCATTTAAAGAAAATATTATTTTAAATAAAAATATTAAAACATGAGATTAACAAGAAAATATTATTTTATATAAAAATATTAAAACACGAGATTAACAAAGACGTCACGTCTAAATTAACCTCTTTGTGACAATAAAATTTTAAAATATTAACTATATAAAATTAATCAAAATAATAGCAGAGACATGGAAATTAATAACAAGAAAGTGGGCCTGACAGAAATTGATTCCCGCTCCTACGTATTCTCAAATGTATTGAGAAATCAGGGTTACGTAGTTCTTTGAAAATTAAATTTGAAAGAAAAAATATATTTAAATTGTTTTTGATTATTTTGATTTTTAATAATGAAAGAAATTTATGGGAAGGAAAAATACAAGGCGAAGAAGATCGCACGTGCATAATCCTTCGAAATCTCTTAACAGCGATGTAGGCAAAAGTAATTTTGCACGACATCACTTATAAGATTTTGATTTAGTATAAAAGATTATTTTATTTTTATAAAAAGAATGCTTAGATTTTAATGTATTTTATTTTTTAAAAAACTCATCATAAAAAAGGAAACTATTTACTTTATTTTAGAGAAAGATATTTTTTAAAAAAAGTTATTATTTTTGGATTTAGCACAAAGAATTTATTATGTTTAAAAAAGGATATTTAACATGTGATATTTTCTTTATTTAACACAATTGAAAGATATTTATTTACTTTATTATTCATGAAAGGAAATTAATATTTTTTTTGTTTTATTCACTATTTCTAAAAAGAAAATGATATTTTTTTATTTATTTATTTTAACAAAATATATTCATTATTTTTATTATTTTATTATTATTTTCTAAAAAAAAATTATGTTTAAATATTTTTTTCAAAAACAACATGTATTTTCATTAAAGCTCTTTGGAAATAAAAAAAACACTTGTTTTGGGTTTTTATTTATGTAGAAGAGAATATAACCTTAGTTATTGGGCTTCAGTACCAAACAAACAAAAGAAAGGGACCAAAAAAAGAAAAGAAACCCATTAGGGTTATTTGAAAACTGTAACATCCCTGATGTTTTAATGAGAATTATAAGAAATGGGAAATGATTAGTAAATGTTTTAGAAGTTTTATTTAATATTTGTTCTGTCTTAGCAAGAGATAAGAAAGCCGGTGTTGAGATCGGTATCTGAAGCGCGAGCAGGCGGAGTTAAAGATCGGGAGTGTAGGATAAGAGCGGACAGAGTTAGGTGGTCTAGTCCAACCGTTGTGAGGAGAGCGCCTCACACGGGGTCATAGCCCGGATTAACCTCATAATGACTGAAACAACGGATGTAGGTAACCAAGAGGTGAGCACGGATAAGGTATCCGATCTCTCAGGTTGTAGCTCGGATTTCCGAGGTATGAACACTAAGTTAGGACGTCGGGGGCCGATATTCATATTGAGCCTATACTCTTGCGAAGTATTAGAGAATTGTGAATAATTAAATGTTGTGGGAATAAATAAGTGTAATTGATTTGATAACTATGCAATAGTTTAATATAGTGAAATTGATTAAATTTAGTAAGAATACAAATAAAATAAAGGAAAAAACGATCTTGCCCATGAGCTATACATATATATAAGGAGATTCTCTTCCTTCCCTCTTCATTATTTACAAGTTACCTTTGCTGTTGGTATGTTCCTTCTCTTTCGTTTTTTTTCTCTCCTCTCTTAACGCTGATTTACATGCGCTGGAGAGGGACTCCATTTGTGTCTAAACTTCAATTGAACCCCATTCCTGTGATCGAGGCTTCAAGGTAAGTCTACTGATCTGTTCCAATTGTGATTCCCTTATTCCTTTTATTCTTTGGCTGTTAAGAGCCATGCATGGCTATATTCGTGGCTGTTCTCCACTCCTCTGGTGAGTGTGAGCCCAAATGCAGTCCATGAACTAAGGGCGTTGAAGTGACGAGTTGTACTTTATGATCCGTAGGTAGTAGGCTAAGCAACGGAAGACTGAGTGACGGAGTTGAGACTGCGAAACCAGTGCTCAGAGGAAGGAATCGACACAGAGAACAAATCATCGAAGCGTGGAACCAAAGTAAGGGGGGTGTTCGGGTTATAATTAATTAGAATAGGACTCGCTTCTTATTCAGGTCATTGAGGTAATATAAACAGGTTAAGGAAAATGTTGCTAAACGTAGTTGTGTGTTTATGCTTGTGCATGTGTGACTGGGTTCATTAATTAGTGGAAGATCGGGTGTGGTTGAGTTATCATGTTATGATCTTGTGATATCTAATGTTGAAGTGATCAGCGTTATGTGACGTCGGGTTAGCAAGCAGGCTACCCGAGTGATGAGGAATTGATATTATTATGTGAAAGGCAAACTGTTGAATGATTATGTGGTATGGGATGGCCGACGGTATATGATAGCCCCTCATTTCCGGCTCCCGTGGTTTTCGTGCCCAGTTGAGCTACCCAGTGGTCAAGTAGGACCCAGTGGTCAAGGTGGAGAGTCAAGCAGGACTCGGTGAACCAAGCAGGGTTCACGGGGTGTCAAGTAGGACCCCCAGCTGAAGGCCAATCCTTTAGTATCCGGATACTAGGAGTCAGATTGTATGAGAGTCAGTTGTGATCGTGATGAATGTGATGGAATTGTGTAGTTGGTTTAATATAGTTACTGTATGTAATACACTATGTTTCGGTATGCTTACTTACAAGTGATGCTTGATGTGTATGTATAAATATGCATGTATATTTGTTAAGTTCCATTCTATATTAATTACAATGCCAAACACTCACCCTTGCACCTTTTTTTTAGTAACCAGAGACAGGGAGGGGGAAGGAGCCATGGAGTCGCGCCAAGGGGGAGATTGGTGCCAGGGTCCGAGTGACTTTGAGTGACTCTCTATAGAGATATATATCTGTATATAAGAACTTCTTAGTATTATTATTAGTTGTGTTTAATTAAGACTGGACCGGATGTAAACCTATATTTTAAAATACATATGCTTTCATGGTAGCTATAATGACTATTAGGTTCACAGGACCATTTTTAGAGTGAAATTTTGGGAGTCCGGTTGCATGTTGTGTATAATCCGATGTGTGAAAGGTATTCGTTCAAGCGAATAGAAACCTCGTTTAAGTGAGAGTCCGGAATCTCGCTTAGACGAGTAGGGGCCTCGCTCAAGCGAGAAACCCTGATTTCCCTTTCTCCCATCCGTTGTGTTTAAATTAACTTGCTTTTCTTTTCTAGACCTCATTTAATTAATTTAACTGTGACTGCTGTCACTTGAATAAGTCAGTAAAAATAAATGCTTTTTCACTAAATATCGATTAATTTTCAAGAAAAGGAAAAATTTATCGTAAGAGGTAATTGTTTGAATAAAAATAAATGCAAAAATAACCTAGGATGTTACACTAACAAATGGAGAGTGATCAGCAGCACCAAAGAAAATGGTAGAGAGAGAAAAAGGGAAGAGAGAAAGAAGAGAAGGAGAAGAAGAAGAAGACCGACAGAGGAAGAAGAGCGGCGGTCGGAGGAGGAGATCGGCGCGGAGCTGGCCAGCCCGAGCTTGATCGGCGTCTGGAGGCCTCGGTCGACGGTGCTCGGTGGCGTGGGGGTCTGTCGCGGTGGTGCAGGTGCTCGGAGGTCGATGGTCGGTGCCGGAGGAGTCAAATTCGAGGTCTGGTTAGAGCTAGAAAGCTTTCTTTTTCCCTTTTCTTTTACTTTGTGTTACTATTTATGGTTCATTGTTTTTGTATATTTTGGTTTTTTTGTTGTTGATTGATGAAGAAAGATGAGGTGGTTCTCTATTTCTTTCGATTCGATAAAGCAAATGAAGAGAATGAATGTTGGATTATGAAGGAGATTATCTATTTTTGTTTTTGTTTTTGTTTTTGTTGGTTATTGCTGTTGGTGTTATAAATTAAGAGGAAGAAGGTGATGAAGGTTGAAGTTGAGATGAATCAGAGGAGAGGTTCTTTTTTGGTTTTTGGAGAAAAATGGAGATGAGCTGATGATGAAGATGGTCCTTTCTTTTCTCCTCCGGATGATATGGATTAAGAAAGGGAAGAAGATGAAGTCTGGTGGGGGTTAGTGGGGAACCAGACCCAAGTTCTGGTCTGATTTCCTGGGATGGTGGGGAAAAGATAAATAATAAATTATTATTAAATTATATTATTAAAATTGGTGTTTACAGTTGCCCCTCTTTACTTTCTTTTCACGATAATATGAATGATTCATTCATATCGAGGAAAGGAAGTAAAGACGTGAACATCCTTGCTTTCGAGATGATCTTGACATCAACAACTTCAAAGAAGTGACAGTCTTGACAAAAAAGAAGACTTAAACAATGCCAGCTTTGGCCATTGAAAAACTTAAAAGTTCCAGCCTTGTCGATGAGAGCTTGAAAAGGCCAATCCTTTATGACGAAAGCTTAAAGAGGGTGCCAACTTCGGCAACGAGAAAACATAAAAGGGCCAATCCTTGGTGATGAAAGAAATTTAAAATTGCTCATCCTAGGCGATAAAAGAAATTTGAAAGTGCCCATCCTAAGCGATGAAAGGAATTTGAAGTGCCCATCCTAGGCGATGAAAGAAATTTGAAGTGCCTATCCTAGGCGATGAAATAAATTTAAAAGTGCCCATCCTAGGCGATGAAAGAAATTTAAAAGTGCCCATCCTAGGCGATGAAAGAAAATTGAAAGTGTCCATCCTAGGCGATGAAAGAAATTTAAAAGTGCCCATCCTAGGTGATGAAAGAAATTTAAAGTGCCAATCCTAGGCGATGAAAGAAAATTGACAGTGCCCATCCTAGGCGATGAAAGAAATTTGAAGTGCCCATCCTAGGCGATGAAATAAATTTGAAGTGCCCATCCTAGGCGATGAAATAAATTTGAAAGTGCCCATCCTAGGCGATGAAAGAAATTTAAAAGTGCCCATCCTAGGCGATGAAAGAAATTTGAAGTGCCTATCCTAGGCGATGAAAGAAATTTAAAGTGCCCATCCTAGGCGAAGAAAGGAATTTGAGAAGTGCCAGCTTTGGCAATTGAGGAAGAGTCTTTAAGAAGCGCCAGCTTTAGCGAATAAGGAGAAGACTTTGAGAATTTCCTACTTTGGTGATTAAGGAGGAAAAGTCTTGTGAAGTGCCAACTTTGGCGATCGTAATCCTACTGGGGAAAAGAACTTGATCGAGTTGTCGAGACTCGACATGACTGTTTATTGAAATAACCTGCAGAAAAGAGTTAGTAGTACAAAGTAAAACAAATAAGAATCTGAGGAGACTTCCCACAGAACCATGATCCCTACAGACTTGAGGCGACTCATGACTGAACAGAACAAGCGAGGAAATTCTAGCTTCAAAGAGCGTGTCTGGGCTCAGTCTTCATAATGATTGCTTGAGGTGAGATCGAGCAATAGGAGCATCTTGCCCCCCACAACTTTAAATAATTATTTTTTCATTTTATTTGATAAAAGAAAAACACATGTCTTATCATACTCATGAAATTCACAATATAAACACGTATCGAAAAAGGGTGAAATTTATTCACAAGTTGAGTAGGTACAGGGAGAGGGAAGTGAGGAAAACAAAAGAAGTCTAATACACAGGTTGATAATGGATGAAACAGGGAAAGCTTGCTGATCTTCTAGTGAACCTCTGAGGATAATGCGCATCTTAAACCCCATATCATGACTCTGCTTCTGAGAAAGCGATTCAGTCATGATCTATGTGCCCCAGTTTCGACTCACCGGGTCGCTCTAACTTTTGCCTAGGCTGCCTTTTCAGGTTTTCAGCCTAGAGAGCATCTTTTTACTTTTCTTTTTTTCTTTTCTTTTTGTTTTGATATTCTTTTTCTAGGAAAAGTATTTCTTGACCGCATCTGCATTTATGGGCATCGGTAAGTCCTTACCGTCCATGGTCATGAGTATCAAGGCTCCCCCAGAAAAGGCTTTCTTCACAACATACAGACCTTCATAGTTAGGTGTCCATTTGCCTCGATTGTCTTTTTGAATTGGCAAAATTTTCTTGAGGACCAGGTCCCCTTCTTGGAATTATTGAGGTCGTACTTTCTTTTCAAACGCTCGTTTAATATACCTCTGATACAACTGACCATGGCAGAGGGCATTCAATCTCTTCCCATCTATCAGGTTCAATTGGTCATATCGAGCTTGGACCCATTCAGCCTCTTCTAGTTTCGCCTCCATTATCACCCTAAGGGATGGAATCTTTACCTCAAAAGGTACAACCACTTCCATACCGTACACTAGAGAGAATGGAGTTGCCCCTGTCGAAGTCCTGACTGAGGTACGATACCCGTGTAAAGCAAAAGGGAGCATCCCGCTCCAGTCTCTGTATGTTACAACCATCTTCTGTATGATCTTCTTAATGTTCTTGTTGGCCGCCTCAACTGCCCCATTCATCTTCGGTCTATAAGGAGAGGAATTGTGGTGATGAATCTTAAAGCTTTCACACAGTTCTTTCATCATCTTGTTGTTCAAATTCGTGCCATTGTCAGTAATAATCTGATTCAAGCCACACCGATATATCAATTCTCGCTTGATAAATTTGACCACAACGTTCCTTGTTATATTGGTGTATGAAGCTGCCTCCACCCATTTGGTGAAATAATCAATGGCAACCAGGATGAAACGATGACCATTTGAAGCTTTTGGCTCAATGGGTCCAATAACATCCATGCCCCACATTGAGAAGGGCCACGATGCCGATAAGAAATTCAAGGATGATGGGGGTGCATGAAGATGATCAGCGTATATCTGACATTTGTGACACTTTCGAACATAAGTGAAACAGTTAGCTTCCATGGTTATCCAATAGTATCCAGCCCTCAAGATCTTTCTTGCCATGGCATGCCCATTGATATGAGTTCCAAAGGATCCTTCATGAATATCTGCCATGATCTTGTTTGCTTCAACAGTATCGATGCAACGAAGGAGGATAAAGTCATGATTTATCTTGTAAAGAATATCACCGTTCAAGAAGAAACTCATTGCTAGCCTTCTTAGGGTTTTTTTGTCATTTTCTGTGGCGCCTCAGGGTATTCTTGACTCCGGATATATCTCTTGATATCATAGTACCATGGTTTCCCATCCGACTCTTCTTCTATTACTTGGCAGTATACGGGCTTGTTGTGTCTTTCTACCTCAATAAGGGGCATATCACAGTCATTGCTCAATTTAAACATCGATGCAAGGGTGGCCAAAGCGTCAGCCATTTGATTGTCATCCCGGGAGACATGGTGAAAAGAGATATCATCAAATTCCTTGATTAGCTCCTTGATATGAGCTTGATAAGGAACCAACTTGCTGTCCCTAGTCTCCCATTCCCCTTTTAGTTGGTTAATGACCAAGGCGGAATCCCCGTAGACTTCTAACTTCTTCACTTTTGCATCTAATGCTGCTTGGATCCCCAGAGAGTATGCCTCATATTCGGCGATGTTATTAGTACAGTCAAAACAAAGTCTAGAGCATACAGGGATAAATTCTTTATCTGGTGAAATTAGGATGGCTCCAATCCCATGCCCCAGTGCATTAGAAGCTCCATCAAATCTCAAAATCCATTTGTTTTTCTGGGTATCTTCTTCATTAAACAATGCCAAGATATCCTCATCCAGGAACTCAAAGTGCATGGGTTGGTAGTCACTTACAGGTTGATGGGCTAAGTAGTCCGCCAGAGCACTCCCTTTTATGGCTTTCTGGGTGACATAGATTATGTCGTATTCAGTTAATAAAACCTGCCATCGAGCGATTCTTCTGGTTAAGGCGGGTTTTTCAAAGATATACTTGACAAGGTCTATTTTGGAAACTAGCCAAGTAGTGTGACTTAGCATATATTGCCTTAAATGTCGGGCTGCCCATGCTAATGCGCAACAAGTTCTCTCTAGAGTCGAATACCTCATTTCACAGTCAGTGAACTTCTTGCTCAAGTAGTAAATGGCATGTTCTTTCTTTCCAGTCTCATCATGTTGCCCCAATACACAACCCATAGATTCATCCAACACTGTTAGATACAAGATAAGTGGTCTTCCAGGAGTCAGCGGTACCAAGATCGGTGGCTCCCGCAAATACTGCTTTATCTTCTCAAAAGCCATTTGACAATCTTCATTCCATTGTGCCGGTTGGTTCTTACGGAGTAACTTAAAGATTGGCTCATAAGTTGCTGTCAGTTGTGAGATAAACCAAGCAATGTAGTTCAACCTTCCTAAGAATCCTCTGACTTCTTTTTCTATACAGGGAGGAGGCATTTTGAGAATCGCTTTGACCTTGTCAGGATCAACTTCTATTCCTCTCTTGCTTACAATGAACCCTAACAGTTGCCTGATCTTGCACCAAAGGTACACTTGGTCGGGTTCAACCTGAGCTTATACTTCCTTAGCCTTTCAAAAAGCTTTCTCAGATCAATAATATGCTCTTCATCGGTTCTAGATTTGGCAATGATATCATCCACATAAACCTCTATCTTCTTGTGCATCATGTAATGGAAAAGGGTCACTATTGCCCTTTGGTAGGTTGCCCCAGCGTTTTTTCAAACCGAAGGACATCACTTTGTAACAGAAGGTGCCCCACAAGGTGATAAATGTAGTCTTCTCCATGTCTTCGGGTGCCATCTTAATCTGGTTATACCCAGAGAAACCATCCATGAATGAGAAGATGGTATGTTGGTTGAGTTATCAACCAAGACATCAATCTGTGGCAGAGGAAAATCGTCTTTGGGACTAGCCCTATTTAGGTCCCGATAGTCTACGCACATTCGTACCTTTCCATCTTTCTTTGGGACAGGGACGATATTTGCTACCCATTGAGGATACTTTGCCACTGCTAAAAATCCGGCATTAAATTGTTTCTTAACTTTTTCTTTAATTTTCAAGAGCATTTCGGGCTTCATTCGGCGTAATTTTTGCTTTATCGGGGCACAGTTTGGCTTCAGTGGTAATTTATGCTCAACAATGGTAGTATTAAGGCCGGGCATGTCTTGGGAAGACCAAGCGAAGATGTCACGGAACTCTATTAACAGCTTAATCAGTTCTTGCCTCTGCTCCTTACTCAAGGAGGTACCAATCTTGACTTCCTTCTTATCCTCCTCATTCCCCAAATTAATAATCTCAACTATCTCCAAATAAGGTTGAATTTCTCTGTCCTCTTGTTCCAATAACCTTGTTAACTCAGGTGAAGGATCACAAACTTCCTCATATTCCTCATCAGCATAGTCAACTAGGTGGTCAAAGTCGTAAGATGGGATTGCAAGCTCATTATTCTCAAAAGGATCATCTTTGGATCTACGTTTATTCAGGTTATTATGGTGAATAATAAAAAAATGAATAAGTAAAGGATAAGGGAATCAATGCAAAGACAGGGAAAGTAAGAGGGATTAGAATTCAATACATATTTATTGTGAAAACTAAAAATGATAGAAACATGTATTTGCCCTTATTACAGACCCAAAGCCTTAGGCATAGCAATGAGGTCAACGAGTCATTAAAGTTACGCCAATTACATTGATAGAAAATTTAAAGTCGTGGGTAGCTCGATGGCTTCATAGTTACAAAGATCTCAGTCTGGTGAACAAGGGATCACAAAGCTTCCATCTTCATAGGGATTATCTTCAATGGCAGCTACTTGATCAGGGGGTTCCAGACCCGCACTTCGGAAGCTCTAGTAGAGGTCACATAGGGGGCTCTAGCAATGCGGGGTTCCCGACCCTCTAAACGGGAAATCCTCCTCTCTTTCTTTTCCTTCGCTACCCTTCTTCTGTTGGCTACTGAAGTTCAGTATCCCAAACCATACCTGTCTTTATTTTCTGGAAGATGCACCAATTCAATTCTCCCTTTCAAGCCATGCCCCAAGCCTTTCCCAGGTTGATACCCTCCTTGTAACATCATTTTGGCCATCATCAGGGATGCATTTGGCATATGGGCCTTCATTTCTACATTTTCTTCTCCAACATACGTGGCATTTACAATCTCCAAAGCTTGAAAGGAAGTTTCAAGTGCCTCTTCTGCAGCTTTGATGTAGGGGGTGGATAGGGGTTTAATGACCAGAAAATCTTCTTCACCAAAAACAATAATTAGCTTATTATCAATAATAAACTTTAGTTTTTGGTGTAAAGTAGAGGGAACCACTCCAGCTGAATGGATCCAGGGCTGACCCAACAGGCAGCTATAGGCAGGGATAATATCCATCACTTGGAAGAGAACCTGGAAAGTGCATGGCCCTACTTGAATTGGAAGCTCAATTTCACCTATCACTTCCCTTCTAGTGCCATCGAATGCTCTCACCACCATAGAACTTGGTTTCATATAGGTCCCATCAAAAGGGAGCTTGGCCAATGTAGATTTTGGCATGACGTTTAACGATGACCCATTGTCGACAAGCACCTTCGCCAATATGTGATCTCGATACTTAACTGAGATGTGGAGAGCTTTATTATGCCCCATTCCCTCCACAGGTATCTCGTCATCTGTAAATGATAGGTAATTGTCAACAGCGATGTGCCCCACTATTCCTTGAAATTTGTCAACGGAGATTTCGTGAGTTATATGAGCCTCATGAAGTACTTTCATCAAAAATTTTCGGTGGGGCTTAGAATTCAGCAAAAGTGGTAAAAGGGAAATCTTTGCGGGGGTATTGTTCAACTGGTCTATTACTTGGTACTCACTCTGGTGAATAAATTTCAAAAATTCCTGAGCTTCCTCATCAGTCACAGCTCTTTTGATTTCTCCATCAATGTCCCTTTTGACTAACTTGGCCTTCCCACTACTACCATCTCCACTCACTGGGCTTGGTTCCTTCCTCAATTCCGGTGGGGAGTAAATTTGACCGCTCTGTGTCACTCTTCCTATCCCTGATATGTTTGACAAAAATGGGTCATTCATTTCTGAGATTTCAGCTATCACTTTCACATTATATTTCCAAGGAACGGCGCGAGAATCTTTGAACGCAAAAGGAGCAGGTGTCTGGATTGTGACAGGCTGATGCGTAGGAGTTATAGTCGTTGAGGGGTTCTTGGTGTAGTAAATTACCAGTGGCTTAGGAACTGACATTTCTGATTGGCCATGAACCATGTTCACATCACTGTCACGGCGCCTATAGACTTGGAAGATATGACTATCCATGAGTCGCTGGAGTACCTTACAAAAATTTTGGTGACTAACAGTCTGCTCATTATCATTTTCACAGTCCCATGGTTCTCGTATTAAACCTCTCTCGAATAATTGGGCATGAATCTCCTTCAATGGTGTCTTGACGTCAGAGATATTTATCACGTGCTTCTCATCTTTTTCCAAAGCATTAATCTCAGAACCTTGATGGTTGGCCAACGGATTTGTGGTCATATTTGGCATACCTTCCTTAAAATTTAACCAATTGGCTTTGATCAAATCTCGTACTCTATACTTTAGGGCCATACAATTCTCTGTGGAATGCCCGGGTGCCCTAGCATGATAATCATATCGGGCATTTGGATCATATCCCCTAGGGTAGGGAGGTTCCAATGGTTTAGCAGGACAAAGGACTGCAAGGGAGTATCGAATAAGGTGAGGTAGAAGTTCAGTGTATGTCATAGGAATTAGGTCAAATTAGACTGGTGTTCGTTCATTATTTGGTCTTCTTTGGTTTTGGTTGGGATTAGGGGGTTGAGACCACTGTTGTAGGGAATTGTACTGCGTTGACTGTGGATTCAGTGCCCTAATGATGGATGCACGGAAGTGGGATTGTGGTGAGGCAGGATAAGGGTTCTGGTTGTGTGCAGCGGCTGCCATATGTAGGTATGGTGCATGAGGAAAGTGATTGGCATGTTGAAAAGTGGCAAGGCCGAATGATCTGGACTGAGTTTTCCTTTGGTCATAAGAGATAGAGTTGGTTTCCCCATCTCTCTTTCTCCCCTCACCTGGTGCTGATCTTTTTATAGTGGGTGCCCCAGACGGGCTTTTGGAAATCTTCCCTGTCCTTAAACCACTCTCTATTCTTTCTCCAATAATAACAATATCAGAGAAATTGGATGAAACACTGTCAATCATCCTATCATAGAAAGGTGATTGGAGTGTGTCAATAAACATAGTCACAACCTCTTTTTCAGAGAGTGAGGGATCTACTTGTGCGGCCGTCTCACGCCAGCGTTGTGCATACTCCTTGAATGTCTCATTATCCTTCTTTGTCATGTTTTGGAGCTGAATTCTATCAGGCGCTATGTCTAAGTTATACTTCTTCTACTTCAAAAAGGTGTTCGCCAGGTCTTTCCAACAGCGGATGTGAGTTTATTCCAAATGAGTGTACCAAGTGAATGTAGCCCCAGCTAGGCTGTCTTGAAAGCAATGTATCAGCAGCTTGTCATCAGAGGCATGGGAAGCCATCTTTCGACAGTACATTGTAAGATAGTTTCGAGGGCAAGTCATTCCTCGGTACTTGTCAAAATCTGGCATTTTAAACTTTGGTAGGATAATAACATCTGGAACTAAGCAGAGTTCAGAAACATTTGTTAAGCCGAGGCCTTCCACACCTTCTACGATCCGCAATCGCTCCTCTAGGATCTCTATCTTCCCCTTTTGCTGGGAAGCTGTGGCTGTGCCAAGATCAATAACCGGGTTTATTGCTTGAGTCACACCTTGTGGATTGGTAGCGTAAGAGTTCATGTACCCATACGGGTAGCCGTAATATGGGTAAAAAGGTGTTGTCGAATGAGCTTGGTTCATCAGGCTAGTGTTTAGTGCAGGACCCTGTGGTTGGGCTTTCGCTTGAGCGATATGGATCGACTGAGTTGTTTGGGTGGCTTGAGTTTGGGTGGTTTGAGGATATAGGGCTTGGATAACTCGTGGAATGGTTGTTTGGGTAGGGTTTGGAACTTGGGGGTTTGTCAATTGTAGGGTATTGTCATCTTGGGGGTTGGTTGATAGAGGAGGGAAATATCCTAGAGGTAAGCCGTATTGTGGAAAGGGTACAGGGTTACCATCTAGGCCAATAAAAGTGTGTGGTGGCGCATAACTATATGACAGGTCATGAGGCTTGGTGTGAGGGTCAGCAGCTTGATTGGGGTTCCCAATATTAATGGTGAGGGGAACTGTTGTGGGATTTGTAACTTGGCCCGGTGCTAGACCAAAACCTAGGGGATGTAGTGGAGTAGGTGGTTGTTCCTCATTCCCTACAGAAGAGCCCCCTTCAGTGATCCTCTTTTCCAGGAGCTTCGTTAGTTCTGCCACTTGTTCCCTTAACTGATTATTCTTATTCTTGAGGCTCTCATTCATTTATTCTGTTTCAGCCATGAGCTTCTTCTGTAGTCGGGTTCTGTAAGGGTGTGTCCCCGTGCTGTCTGTAGAAGGGAATACAAAATTTAGAAAAGTAAGCAAATAACAAAATCAAGAAAAGTAAAACAAGATTATGCGGGAAGCGATGTCGAAACTTGACGAATCCTTCGACCGTTCCTCAGAACGTCACGTTCAAAAGTACTAAGTAAAGCATTAAATAGAAATTAACATGAGATAGTTGTGAAGACAAAGGAATCCTTCATTTCAAAATTCCATAAAAAGGGTACATCACTGCCAAAAAGGGCTAGGTTATAATGTAGGAAAATAAATTAGTCATTCCTGGCACGGGCAATCATGTCCTTCATTTTACAAATTTGTCCTCTACAATATTCTAAGAATGTTGTAAGTTCTTTGGGAGTATTGAGAGGGTTGACCATTTCTTTAGCTTATTTTAGCAAAAACGGGAGGTCTTCTAGAGCCCCGTTAGCCAGATATGCCAGGTTAGCAAAATGATTCATCCATGAGCGAACAGTTTCATCTCATTGTGTTAACTCATCTTCCAAGAGGCTTATGGCCTCTTGACAATCTTGCTCTATGCTCATGGCACGTTGTCGCTCCCCGTTTATCTCCTGCTCGCAAGCCTTCACCACTTCACTAAGCTGTTGTTCCAAATTATGGACTTGTGACTGTAGAAGCTCCTTTTGCACCATGACATTTTGTTCATTTTCTTTGGATTGAGCCAACATATCCTTCAGAAGATGTTTCTCTGTCAAGATGGTATCACTTTGTTTGCTCTTCATTTTCAGCTGAGAGTTGGCCGCTTGAAGACATTGGTCTTGTTTTATCATGTAGTCTTCTTCAACCTTCTATTTTTTTCTAATCTCTTCAATGGCTTGCTTGTTCTCCAAGTTCTCCCTTTTCTGAAGGGTGTATTCTTGTTGACATTTCAGCAAGTCTTCTTCTAGCTTCTTGTTCTTGGCAGTTAATTCTTCTATTTTGGTCTTTAGCGCCTTGGTTGCCTTATCTTCCATGACAAATGGTGGAACAGGAGTGCTTACCAGGAGATAAGAGGGACTTCTAAAGGGTAATTTAACAATGGAGACCTTATTTAGGATCCATTCATGATATTCTTCTCTCACAGCATGGCTTCGGGCCCCTAATTCTTTTCCTTTACAGTGGACTATCTTCCACGCATTCGCTATATCCCGAATGGCAGAGGCATAGCTTCCCTTTGAGTAATATAAGATGAAAGGAGTGAGCGACTCTTCATTAGGTGGTCCAAGCAAAGGATAAGCTAGCTAACGCTTGGCTATGATGGGATTATAGTTGATGCATCCTTGCGTACCAATAAGGGGAACATTTGGGTAATCTCCACAGTGATGAACGATTGATTCAACTTCCAACCATTGGGGATACCATCTAACTTTCTCAGCCGTGAGCCCTACAAGGTGATTGGCCCACTCACGCCCGCTCTTCACCGCTAGTTGGCACAGTTTTAGATCAGAAACAGGGCATTCGGCCTTACAGACTTGGTGGAAGACATGAGATGTGAGCCATACATACAAAGCAGGTAAACAACAAATAACTCTCTTTCCACTTTGTGTATGGCAGAAATCCATAGTACAGTACACATTTGCCAATACAGCTGTGACATGATTCTCAAGCCTATGCTTGCGAGCTAGGAATATAGCGATAGCATCATAATCCACATAGTTGTCAATGTTGGGGAACAAGACAACACCGTAGATGGTAATAGCTAGAGTCTCCATGAAGGCTTCCCAATCTTCCTTTTCTGCCAGGACCTGTATGTGCTTCTCGAGAAATTCCTGAGTGAATCCGGGGGTCTGATTTCTATTCAGTTGTACACTCCTTAAAGTTTCGGGATGAATCTTCAGAACACGGGCGATGGAAGTAACAGTTGCATGATGATCAAGATGACAGCAAGGTATCTGTCCTTCTAAAGGCATCCCCAAGATTTGTTCGAATTCCTCAATAGATAGGGCCAACTGAAAGTCCCTAAATGTGAAGCATCTGAGAGGCGGGTCGTAGAACTGTGTTAAGGCAGTGATCGTCTCAGTTTGCACTTCCACTTCTAAGAGCTTCAGAATCCTCCCATACTTTCTTGTAAAAGCCATTTTCTATGTCAAGTTTAATTCTTTCCCTATTGTTTGTAGACTACCCATGTCGATCCTCTTGGCCTTAACGTGCAATATTTTTCTTAATTCGGTTACATTTGTGTCACAACTATCGGATCTCATGTTAATTTCCATATTGCTCGAAGGTACTCGCTAAGTTCCAAACAGGTTCCTGCAAGAACAAAGAGAAAAAAACCAATTATTGTCATGTTTTGTAAACCGCTACTTCCTTATTAATTTATTAGAAAACATTTTCACTTTGAGAATCAGCGGCCGACAAAACTCGTGTGAAACTAAAGTCGTGTGAGTCATGGATCTTCCAAACGTCGTTAATACTTTGCTTGAAGAGAATTTTTGTTTTTATTTTTGTTTTAACGATTGGGAAGATTTATAACCCAGGACTCATAAGTACACGAAAAGAGAGGGAGTTGCTCACTTGTTAAAGGATTACTAGTTTTTTTTTAAAAAAAGTGAGTCATTTTTGGAATAAAGTAATCCTTTGAACGGGTAAGCAGTTCATCAATTTGGATTTAAAGGGAAAGCGAGAATGAGATAAGGTATAGTAAAGTCTGCCCCTTTGTGCCCTAAGTCAGGTTTTTCTGTAAGTCTTTTTCTGGGACCTATAGCCTGTCTAACAGTGGACTCCTCACATTGGGTGGCTTGTACTAGATTTCTAAAAGGTCACTAGAGCCAAGATCCTACTCATGATGTGACCACAACAGTAGGGAATCTACTAGGTGTATACATCATGAAAGGTCGAACTCTAGTTGAGGTTCTTACGATCGCCAGATGGGAAGTACATCCCAAATGACACCGCTACCAACCTCCCCTAACTTAAGCTTCACTTGGGGCCCGGGTATAGGGCGCCACTCATAAGTGTGTGTAAATTGTGAGTGTAGTGTGTGAAAGGGCATTCAATACCTATACCTTACCTCATCCTGCACAGAGAACAAACACAGAATAACAAAATAAAGTCGTCTACTCTAGGGTTCAACAATCATACAGACATTAACAGAACATAACTGACAAAATACATAAAAAATAGAAACCACATATAAATATTGAGAAAATAAAATAGAGGAAGAAGTTAAATAATTAACAGACTATTTAAAAACATGCGCTATCAACTTGATTGGCTTGACTCTCTAAAAAATATCCCCAGCGGAGTCGCCATCTGTCGCGACCGGGATCGCGGTGGGACGGCCGACCCTTAAAAATAAAACGGGTTTCGAAATCCTTTCGAAAAGAAAACAGGGAGTCGCCACCAATATTTTTTTAGGATAAATATATCGGGAAAAACCTCTTTTAAAACACTGGTTATGAAAATGAAATTCTAAGTTCGGGAGTCGAATTATAGGTGAGGAAGGTATTAGCACCTCACAACTATCCGTTACAAAACGGTTACCTCAAGTTGATAGCGCGCATTTCAAAATAACCCAGAAGTTATTTTAACTTCTTTTAGGAAAAGAAACACACAAAACGACAAAGCATACACAAACAGACAAAACAGACCGAACAGCGACAGTAAGAAATTTGACCAAATAGCGACAGTAAGAAAGAAGAAAACAGTAACGATAGAAGACTAACTAGTGACCTAAAAAAAGAAATAAACAATGACAGTAAAAGATTAAAATAGTAATAGTAAAAAATGACAAAGCAATGACAGCAAGAAACTCGACAAAACAACGACTATAAGAAAAAGTAAAACAGAGTGAAAGTAAAGGTTAACAGGACGTCTCATCCACTTTAACCTTAATTTGTACATAAATTTAAAGAGTAAAATAATATTAATGAAATAAAAAAATAAAGTTGATTTAAAAAATATTATTTTTTTAATAAAAGTATTAAAAACATGAGATTAACAAGACATCGTGTCTAAATTAACCTCATTTCAAAGAAAATAATATTCTAATAAAAAATATTAAAAACATGAGATTAACAAGACGTTTCGTCTAAATTAACCTCATTTTTTAAATAAAAATATTAAAACATGAGATTAACAAGAAAATATTATTTTATATAAAAATATTAAAACACGAGATTAACAAGACGTCGCGTCTAAATTAACCTCTTCGCGACAATAAAATTTTAAAATATTGACTATATAAAATTAATCAAAATAATAGCAGAGACATGGAAATTAATAACAAGAAAGTGGGCCCGACAGGAATTGATTCCCGCTCCTACGTATTCTCAAATGTATTGAGAAATCAGGGTTACGTAGTTCTTTGAAAATTAATTTTGAAAGAAAAAAAATATTTAAATTATTTTTGATTATTTTGATTTTTAATAATGAAAGAAATTTATGGGAAGGAAAAATACAAGGCGAAGAAGATCGCACATGCATAATCCTTCAAAATCTCTTAACAGCGATGTAGGCAAAAGTAATTTTGTATGACATCACTTATAAAATTTTGATTTAGTATAAAAGATTATTTTATTTTTATAAAAGGAATGTTTAGATTTTAATGTATTTTATTTTTTAAAAACTCATCATAAAAAAGGAAACTATTTACTTTATTTTAGAGAAAGATATTTAAAAAAAATTATTATTTTTGGATTTAGCACACTTGTTGTTTTGGGTTTTTATTTATGTAGAAAAGAATATAACCTTAGCTATTCGGCTTCAGAAAACCTGAAGCCCATGAACCAAACAAACAAAAGAAAGGGACCAAAAAAAGAAAAGAAACCCATTAGGGTTATTTAAAAACAAATGGAGAGTGATCAACAGCACCAAAGAAAACGGTAGAGAGAGAAAAAGGGAGGAGAGAGAAAGAAGAGAAGGAGAAGAAGAAGAAGACCAGCAGAGGAAGAAGAGCGGCGGTCGGAGGAGGAGATCGGCGCGAAGCTGGCCAGCCCGAGCTTGATCGGCGTCTGGAGGCCTCAATCGACAGTGCTCGGTGGCGTGGGGGTCTGTCGCGGTGGTGCAGGTGCTCGGAGGTCGATGGTCGGTGTCGGAGGAGTCAAATTCGAGGTCCGGTTAGAGCCAGAAAGCTTTCTTTTTCCCTTTTCTTTTACTATGTGTTACTATTTATGGTTCATTGTTTTTGTATTTTTTGTTTTTTTGTTGTTGATTGATGAAGAAAGATGAGGTGGTTCCCTGTTTCTTTCGATTCGATAAAGAAAATGAAGAGAATGAATGTTGGATCATGAAGGAGATTATCTGTTTTTGTTTTTGTTTTTGTTGGTTATTACTGTTGGTGTTATAAATTAAGAGGAAGAAGGTGATGAAGGTTGAAGTTGAGATGAATCAGAGGAGAGGTTCTTTTTTGGTTTTTGGAGAAAATGGAGATGAGCTGATTATAAAGATGGTCCTTGCTTTTCTTCTCCGGATGATATGGATTAAGAAAGGGAAGAAGATGAAGTCTGTTGGGGGTTAGTGGGGAACCAGACCCAAGTTCTGGTCTGATTTCCTGGGATGGTGGGGAAAAGATAAATAATAAATTATTATTAAATTATATTATTAAAATTGGTGTTCACAACATCAATATTATGACTCCTTCCAATAATAGATCTGTTTGGTTAAAAAATAAACATATTGAGGCGGTCTCATTGTGGGAGATTGGAAAGAAGTTGGATGTTACGGTTGTAAGGGAAGAGGAGGAGGTTATTAGGCGTATGGTGGATATGAAGGAAAGGGATAAATTTGAAAGAAATAAAGAGATGGTTAAGGATTTATCAGGTGGGTTGACTAAAGTTGTCCATGAAGTTAATAAGCTATAATGTACACGGGTTGGGGGGTAGAATAAAAAAAAGATGGTCAGGGAGTTAATATGTAAGATAAGGATTGATTTTGTGGGGATTCAGGAGACTAAGATGAGTAATATAGATGATCAGGTGGTGGAGTCAATATGGAGAGGATATGAGTTTGATTGGTGTGCTTCTTCTTCAGTAGGTGCTTCTGGGGGTTTGTTGTGTGTTTGGGATAAATCGAAGTTTCAAAAAATTCAGGTGATTGAGGGATGTGGTTTTTTGGGGGTGTTAGGAACTTGGAAGGATAGACAATAGCCGTGTGTTATTATTAATGTTTATTCTTCTTGCCTGTAAAAGGAGAAGAAAAGGTTATGGGAGGGGTTGTTGCAGGTAAAAAGCTTAAATGAGGAGTATTCTGAGTGGTACGTGTTTGGTGATTTTAATGTTGTTCAGAGATGTGAGGAGAGACAAGGGGTGTTTGGTGTTGAATCTAGTGGCGAAAGTTTGGAAATGACATTGTTTAATGAATTTATCTCTTTAATGGAGCTGGTGGACCTTCCTTTGCAGGGAAGGAGATATACGTGGTATAGATCAAACGGGTCTGCTAGAAGTCGATTGGATAGATTTCTCTGTTCCCATTAGTGGCTTCAATCATTTCTGAATTATTCATAATTAGCTCTGAACAAAAAGTTATCGGATCATTGCCCTATGATTTTCAAGATGGTGGACGTGGATTGGGGGTTGAGGCAATTTAGAGTGCTAGATTGTTGGTTGAAGCGGCCTGGGTTTAATGTTTTATGGAAGAGAAGTGGAAAAAATTAAAAAATTGAGGGGTGAGGAGCCTTTGTGTTGAAAGAAAAACTAAAAGGTCTGAAGTTGGCGTTGAAGGAATGGAATCAAAAAAGTTTTGGTGAGTTGAATGTGAGGTTGAGGGGGTTGGAGGGTAAAATAAAGGAATTGGATTTAAAGGAGGAAAGTGTTGGCTTGATTGACGAGGATGTGCTGATTCGAAAAAAATTATTGGCGAATTGGTGGGAGGTTACTAGAATGCAGGACTCTATATTGTTACAAAAATCTAAAGTTAAGTGGTTGCAAGAAGGGGATTCAAATTCAAAATATTTCCATGTTGTTATTAGTAAGAGGCAGCAAGGGAGTACATTTCATGGATTATGGTTGGATGGAAAGTGGGAGGAGGATCTAGTGAGAGTAAATGGGGTGTTAAATCTTATTTCCAGAATAAATTTTATGGTGAGTCTTGGAGTAGGCCTGTGTTGGATGGTGTTGAATTCTTGATGTTGGGGGAGGAAATCAATGATAAAATAAATCAGAAGCTTTCAGAGGAAGAGATTAAGGAGGCAGTATGTGAATGTGATGGGTCTAAGAGTCCTGGGCCTGAGGGGTTTAATTTTCATTTTATATAATCTTTTTGGAGTTTGTTGAAAATGGATATACGTAGAATGATGGACGAGTTCTATGACAATGGGATATTGCCAGCAGGATCAAATTCATCATTTCTGGCGTTAATTCCAAAAGGTGCAGCTCAAGAAAGATTAGGTGATTATAGGCCTATATCATTGGTGGAATGTATTTATAAAATTATTGCTAAGGTCCTGGCTCATAGGTTGAGTGGCGTTGTTGGTGGCATTATTAATGAGAATCAATATGCTTTCGTGGAGAGGAGAAATATGTTAGATGGAGTTGTGGTAGCCAATGAGTTGATTGATGATGTGAAGAGGAGATGTTTTCTTGTTTAATTTTTAAAGTGGATTTTGAGAAGGTATATGATTTTGTTTGTTGGGAATTTTTGTTTTGCATGATGAGAAGGTTGGGATTTACTGAAAGATGGATTCGATGGATCAGATGTTTCTTATCGTCCTAGGTTGTGTCGGTTCTTGTGAATGGGAGTCCGGCCAGGGAGTTTCCTATGAAACAGGGTATTAGGTAGGGTGATCCTATGGCTTCGTTCCTATTTCTTTTTGTGGCTGGGGGATTAGTGGGCTAATGAGAGAGGTTGTGAAGAAGAAGTTGTTTAATGGAGTTTCTGTGGGGGATGATCAGGTGTGTATATCCCATTTACAATTTGCGGATGATACGTTGTTTTTTGGTGAAATATCTTTTAAGGAATATTATGACATTGAAATGTGTGTTGAGATGCTTTGAATTAGTGTCTGGCTTGAAGGTTAATTTTTTTAAGAGTAAATTCGAAGTTGTGTTGGGTAATGAGGAGGAAGTATTCCGGTATGCAGATTTGCTACAATGTAAAATTATGAGTTTGCCTTTTGTATATCTTGGAATTTCGTTGGGGGCAAATCCTGGGAGAAGGAGTACTTGGGATTCGATTGTGTTGAAATTTCAAAGAAAAGTGTCCCTATGGAATCAACGTCATTTATCCTTTGGTGGTCATCTCTGTCTTGTTAATTCGGTACTCTCTTCGCTCCCTCTTTTTTATTTTTCTTTCTTTAAAGCACCAATTTCTGTTTTAAATATACTAATTTCTTTGGAAAGATCTTTTTTGTGGGGAGGGGGTGAGGAGAGGAAAAAGATTTGCTGGGTAAAATGGGAACAAGTGTGTAAGAGTAAGGAAACAGGTGGGTTGAGAGTGAGGGATTTAGGAAAATTTAATGGTGGTTTACTTGGAAAATGGGTGTGGAGATTGTCGAGGGATCATGAGTGTGTATGGAGTAGAGTTTTAAAATCTAATATGGGAATGGTATATAGTCCAAGGACTAGGAGGTTTTTTGGAAAGGTTCAAGATGGTGGGGGGATTTAGGGAGTGCATTGAAAACGTCTGAAGAGTTTGGTTGGTTTCGGGGAAATGTCAAGAGAGAGGTGGGAGATGGAAAAAACACGATTCTGGTATAATTGTCGGTTGGGTGAAACATTGTTAAAATCCAGGTAAAATAGGTTGTTCTTAATGTCAGTACAACAAAATGATTTAGTAGCTGAGATGGGTGAGTAGATGGATAATATATGGGGCTGGGATCTAAAGTGGCGCAGAGAATTCTTTGTTTGGGAACACGATCTGTTATCGTCTCTTTTTCAAGATCTTGGGAATTTTAATGGTATATGTATGGCAAAGACAGACTCTTGGCTACGAACAGGAGATACCTCTGGTCAGTTCTATGTGAAATCAGCGTACAATATATTATGTTAGCATTCAATTAAATAGGATTCACATTTTGTTCGGTTGTTCTGGAATAATATTGTGCCTCTTAAAGTTGGAGGATTTGGTTGGAGACTTCTTCTTGACCGAATTCTAACTAAGTTTAACTTGGTTGCACATGGGATTGAGATAGCTAATTCATCTGAATTATTTGTTCTATGTGGTGAATGTATGGAAAATTGCTTTCATCTTTTATGTTCATGCAAACTTTCTTATGTGTTATGGCATATGTGTTTTGATTGGTTGGGATATCCTTCAGTGTTTCATTGTTGTGCTAGGGAACACTTTAAATGTACTCTGGGGTATGCGGGAAAAAAGAGATCAAACTTGGGTTGGTTGTGATGTGGTTTGCTATTATTTGGACTATTTGGAAGGTTAGGAATGACATCATTTTTAATGGTGGTACATTGAGTTTAGAGAAAATGTATGAGAAGGTTCAGTACAAGTCTTGGTTATGGCAAAGCTTTCGCATGATTGGTTTTTTAGGAGTTTTACTTAATGATATAGAGAGTCTCTGTTATGCAGAAATGTAATTTTTACTAAGTTAGGTATTTTATGTTATTGGGTGAAACCTACGGGAGGTGTATGTACCCATGATAAATTGCACTTTTCCTTTCTCAAACCTTCCACAAATATATATATATATATATATATATATATATATATATATATATATATATATATATATATATATTGTATGCGCTAATTATTGTGAAGGTTTGCAAGTGTTGATCGACAATTTAGGACCGTGGTTTATCTTTGGTATAAAAACATGAGTATGGAATTGTTCGTATGTTACATCGTGTTTAGTAGTGTCATGTTAGGTATAGAATTCAGGACACGTTTATGCAGAAAGTATTACTGATTATAACATTGCAACAAACATAAATATAAACATGATGCAATTTCAACGTGCTCCTCCAGTTTTTAAATGAGACGTTTATATCTTGACATATGACATTGTTCCCTCCTCTTTCGGAGTCAAATTTAGAGGGGAAGAAAAGGACGACAGGAAGGGGAGATTTCTATAAGTTTTATTTTTGTTTAGGAGTTTTAAAAAATTGAATGGGAATCAATAAAAGTTAGTTTAAGAAGAATTTAACTTTTAACCATACTAATATGAGAATGTTATTAATAAGTAATACGAATGTATATATGTAAGTATTCAATAAATCTTAAGGTAAATTCTAATAATGTCTTTGGACTTATAAACTTTTATATACTATAAAAATTTTAGAAGAAAGATTTAAGAAAAAAAATAGATTTATGTTGGAATACAAAGTGCCAGGCTCACGGGCCATTCAGAGTAAAAAAAAAAAATCTATTTTATTTAAGAAAAGATAGGTTGATTTGTCAGTTTTTAAAAAAAGTATATATTAAATTAAAGTATCTTTTTTATAGTATATAAATTTATTTTTATAGTATATAAAAGTATATAAATCTATTTTTAAAGTATATAAAAATAAAATAGACTTTTATAGTGAGGTCACTAGCCATATGTATGTTGGAATAATGCTATAATTAAATAAACATGAAAATAACTTCAAATGAGCTGGGTTTCCTCACTCTCTGTCTATCGTATATATAATATGTCGTTTTCAATTCATTTTTAAGAATCTGGAGTGATAGCTAGGGCACATGGAAACTTTTATTTTATTTTTTCTTCTGAATTGCAGGTCCTTTTTTTTAACTCCCTCCCTAGGAGTAGTACTGTATTTTTTCTACATATGCGGCTGTGACCTGTGATTTTGTTTTTGAGTATGCACCCGCCGCCACCTTTACAATTAAAGGTCATCCAGGTACAGTGCTGTAAATGAGTGCCCCAAGACTTTAACGTGGGCCTATATATGCCTACCCAAATCTCTTATTGGGTTCAAATATTCAAACGCACAAAGACCAAAAGCCAACCCATTTCAGATCCATTATGTAATTGGAGCAACTTTGTACACCCTACCATTCATATAATTAACTTTTTTAATAAGAATTTTTTTTCATCCACTCTCATTAGCACAGTAACACATGGTTTACACAAAGAAAAAAAGAAAACAAGTGTCTGCTTTTTGTTAGAAATTGATGATAAAATACAAGTGCAGGATCATATTTCGGCTGAAAATATTATGGAAGTCTCTTTCATCTGTCCGTAGTACTAGTGTCGGCTGAGCAAAATTATACACACTAGAAATGATACTAGTGTACCTCCATTGAAAAGCCATTAATATCCCTCCCCAAACACTCGAACTGTGCATTTATGTTTGTGGTAGATGCATGCACCCGGCACTATTATATGATGGTAACACTGTTTACCCGATTTCTCTGTACTCCTGAACCCCCTGCCTCGCTAGGTTAAGCATATCTTTCATAGGTCTCTAAGTGCTTATTTTGGAATTCGGATTGTTTAAATTCTAACTTCAGTATGTATCATTGTGCCTTCTAAAATGTTAAGATATGGATTTAACTACCAATCAAGTTTGACACAATTAGCATATAATTAAATTATTTAAATATATTGTTAGAAGTTAATCATATCGTATATATATATATATATATATATATAAATGTTGCAAAGGTAAAATATATTTTTAAGTAATTTTTATATCTTGAAGGGTTTATTCTTCATTTTTTTAGTTAAGGAGTTTTTTAAGTGTTAAGGAGTCTCGTATTGAATACAATAAAAGGACATAAAAAGTATATAAATGGTTGGGAGTACCACTCATATTGCTTTAAAGTTTTATAGTAAGTATTTTTCACCTAATATAACTCATTTTAACTCTCCTTCTAAATATAATAGGCCCATTGACCAACCTAAACTCTAACATAATACCATAACTCAAGTAACTTAAAGCATTAATACATTAAAAAAAATTATACGGCCTCTAAACTCTAACACTAAGTTTACCCAAACAAAGTATATAAATACAACTCAACTCAATACGGAAACTTAGATTACAGCTTTTCTCCATTGCCCTAATTGACCTCAAGTCCAGCAAGATTATTTTAAGTAGTGAAGGTCCTGAAATTGAGTTTTAATTTTGTTGTATTTATATACAAGGCAGAAATTAGAGAACATAATTCTGATAATTGATCTATCTATTTAATAGTATTACAATTGAATTTGATGTGAAGCCAAGCAAGTAATTATTTTTAAAAGAGAAATCTCTTAACAAGCTTATTAACCAAAAAAAACAATTAATTTCTAGTCCAAGTACAATTATCTCAAGGATGTTGTCCTTATTCTCAAGCAATAAAAGGGTGATGTTTCACGCATGTAGAAGCAACATCTTATATATCAAAGAAAGGTGGGTTGTCCAATAGGCATTGGGCCCTGTCCTTATCAAGATCAGCTGGACTGTCATTTATCAAAGTTTTACACTGCAAAGTGCTTCATAAGGCACAACCCTCTACTCCTGTACTAGCATCGCTTAGTGGTAACCATTAATTTTAAAGATATGTGGCTTCATTTTATCACCTAGAGGCTTTAAATCTTTTTCTTTTGTGAGGAAAACATTATAATAAAAACAAATCACAATTATAATAATTTACTAAAATAAGATTAATTCTTTTACTTTTGAATATTTATGTGATTTTCGTGTACATGTATCATTACGGGTTATTTTAAGTTGAAGGTGATGAATTCACATATCAAAATCATAATCATGAAAAGGGTGAGTTGGAACACCCTCCACATAAAAAAGCTTCTCTAAGATGCCCCATTTATAAAGGCTAGGAGCACTATAGCATTCCTTGCATTGCCATAAATGCTTAGATCATGGTCTTAAGCTTTCTTGCAAAATCTATGCATATAATTATAGAAGCCTCCCTCTTTAGGGGACGAGAAAAGGACTGAAAGGAAGCAATAGTGGGAAGGAATCCTGAAGTGGGAAGAGGAATTCGTTGCCTAGTTGAACCAAAAAGAAAAGTCTTCTAAATAAGTTCAAAAAAAAACAAAAACAAAAGCCTTTGTTTGATACTCTCTCACCATCAATGCTGTATTATTGCTACTCATCAGACAGGGTAATTACTTGTGCTCCAATTGCTAATACTTTTAAATATTACGATTTCATTATTTTTTTAAAAATAATTTATAATCTATATATAGTCTTATTACAAATTTGTTTTTGAATATTACGAGTTTTTCATTTAAGCTCGTATTAAGAATGGAACTAAACAAGCTATAAACTATAAGAAAAAAAACTATATATATATATATATATATATATATATATATATATATATAAAAGAAAAATAAAGTTCAAAAAAGAAGTTATACCTTTTCGAAATATGAATAAATAATTCTGAAAATCATGATATTTAAAGCGAAGAAAAACATGCAAAAATGTATTTTAAGATAAATTCTACGGATGATTTAAGTTTAACGAGGGGAGAGTGGTAAGAAATATTTTAATTGAGGTTTGGTTTTTATAATATGGTCTGTGTGGTTTTTAATTATAAGACGTCTTGATCAAATTTAAGATTAACTGAGCTTGACTTTATTTTCTTTTACATCAAATATTTAATTTCATTCAATAATATCAGCTGAAATAAATAATGAGACAAATTCTGGTGGATAGGGAACTAATCTTTTTATTTTTATGAAATAGTTTAGAGAGCCGTTTGTTTGTTTGTTTAAGGAGAGAATCGTTTCTTTATTAATTAGCTGTATGCAATCGTTCTTAACTTTTGTATATATGTTTGGAATGCCTTCTACACCCTATTTAAATATATAGATATATAAAATAAAGTTATTTTCACAAACTGTTTGATGATGATCATATGAACTCATCCAGATCGTTTTAGAACACAACAGTAAAATTGTATTACGTAATTGAAAAATTAACAAGAAAAAAGTTAGAAAGTTTGTGTGTGTGTGTGTGTATATATATATATATATATATATATATATATATATGCAATTATCGTTATTCATTGTTTAGTCCTTTTTTTGATGAATTATTCATTCATTGGTTACTCCTAATGACCGAAAGCTGAAGCATATAGATACAACTCTGATCATACTGTCCTTTAATTATACAATAATTTTGAACAAACTTAATTACTTTTTTTATTTTCTGAAAAACAAGTTTACTTGTTAAGTTGTTATTAACAAGGGAAATGGTAATGGACAGATCACACCTTTTTCTTCTCTAACACGCGTTCTCAAGCACATAGCAAGATTATTGATCAACTAGATGCTACTTGAATGGTGTGAAAATGATGGAAATTTATGCATTATTAAGAAGCCGTGAGAAATATGTACATGACATGGGACAGGCACATAACTAAACAGTAAAATTTAGAAGGAATAAAAAAGTTAAATTATTTTTCATTTAATCATGACTCTCTTTTTAAAATTTGGGTATTCAGAATAGAAATTCTTAAATTTATTAAATGAATTCATCTTTAGTTTAATAATTTTATTTGACCATTCTAAATAATTAATAATAAATTTGTTCATTTAATTTATTTTTTCTCTATTATCAACCAAAATATGAACCTTTTATTTTATCTCTCTTTTCCATTTTTTTTAAATCCCTTTCAACCAAACAATGTGTTAATATCTTGTCTAATGCTTTTTACCCTGAATACCCTGACAAGCCATCATCACCCATTCATCTAAAAATTTTAATTGCTAAATTAGTTTCTTTTATATTTAAAAATCACCTTAATTAGGATTTAAACAAATTTATTATTAAATTGGTTTTTTATGGGTTAAATTAATCTTTCAAACATTAAGATATAACACTATTTAAGATAAAAGGTAAATATATTTATGAAAAAATAATTTAGAAAGAAAAATGAAAGAACTAACATGGTAATGTTTTATTGGTAAAAATTCAATTTGGTCATTTATGTTTATATATAAAAAATTGATCGTTTAAGTTTTTTCTTTTTCAATTTAGTTATTTATTTTTAAAAATTTTATAATATTTTTATCTTATGTTAAACACTCTAATATTGTTAACATTTTCTTCTTCTTCTATCTTTCTTCTTTTATAATTGTTTTCAATCAATAAAGTAAATATCACCCTCTAAAGTTCTTCATTATCAAAATAATCTATATCACAAAATTATTCCACCACCAACCACTATAAATAGCTTTGGATGGTGAAAGTAATATTATTTTGACAGTAAAAAACTTTAGGTGATGACACTTATTATGTTGATTGAAAATTATGAAGAAAGAAGAAAAGAAACTAACAATGTTAGGGTATTTGATGGAAAAGGGAAATATTGTAAAAAAATTTATAAAGGAGTAAATTGATAAAAAAAATTAAATGACCAATCTAGAAATTTAGATAAATATAAAGAACCAAAATTATATTTAGATAAACATAAAGAACCTAGAAATTTATGATGTATTTTATTTTTTGTTAAAATTATATTTTTTATTTGATGCATTATGTTAGAGTTCAAATCAATAAGCTTACTAAAAGAGGTAAGACTCTCCCTATTTAAGTTTGGTAAACAAGCCTAGGGCATCATGATAAATTAAGACACTTTATTGTTATTATGCAAATAATTTTTTTTGTCATGCCCATTAAGTGCCACTAGAACAACCTATGTGTGTACCAAAAAATAAGAACACAATATGCAATGGTTCCCTAAATGGAGGGGTTGTTGGTATATGCACTACCAGTTGTTAATGTATCATTTTAATTTATCAATGAAGTAAGTCTTTTCAGTTTTAAAATTGTTTTAAATATGCTAATCCTTGGAATAGTAGTGATCCGGGATGTATACCGGACCCTATAATCAGTGGACGGAGTGCACATGATTATATACAAAGTGGGAAACTAAACTACTTTAATACTAAATGAGGTGCATCGCAATCCAATCCCACTGAAAAATAACCACATAATAGGAGTGAGCATATTATATGTTAAAGGACAGTTATTGAACTGGATTTCAACGTATCCAATTTTATATCATATATCAATATACCATAATTTAACTCAAAATTCATTGTCATTCAACATAACACATATTCTATTGAATATTTTCAATTTCAATCAAATGTATCAGCTATCTCAAGCTATAATATTCTCAATAACACATATCAATGCATATATTCACATGGATCCGAATAAACACATGATATTACATTATTGCAACATAAAAGGCTCTAAGCTACATATCAATTAATCTCAGCTCTTAGCTGAATTCGGCCGTCTTACAGGTACCAAACTATTTGCTTACTCATGCAACATAATCACTCTCAGCAACAACAGTAGTGTTGCAGGCTAGCCTTGATTCCCACTCAAAAGGCTTGCCTTGAGTCTCACCCAAAGTCTTTTGTCACTCACTTGAGCGAGACCATGACCACTTGCTAAAGCACGCACGAAATCGCTTGAGCGAAACACACCATACAATCAAACCCCTAAATTCGCTTAGGCGAGCCACACTCACTCAAGCGAAAAACATCCAGAAGCAAAATACAATTAAATCGCTTAAGCGAGACCTTCCTCGCTTGAGCGAAAACACAACAGAATCAATTTCAAAGGAAATCGCTTAAGCGAGGATACACCCGCTTGAGCGAAAAAGTGACAGAATCAATTTTAAAAGAATTCCTTTAAGCCAGGCTATACCTGCTTGAGCGAAAAAGTGGTAGAACCAATTCTGAAAGAATTTGCTCAAGCGAGGCCAATCTTGCTTGAGCAAAAATGGACCAGAAACTATATATCTGATGCAAAATAAACTCGCTAGAATGAGGGTCATCTCGCTTGAGCGAGATTATTAGTAATTGCACAATGACTTAGATAAATCAATTTGCAAGGCATACAAAGATGCTATTGTCCAAGATTTGGTCCAAGCTACCTATTACTACACGTTTATACACCTAATTATGACTTATCCCAACAAGTCTCACCCTCTAATTTGAGCTCTACATCATCACATATGTAAATAGCATTTTAGGTGTATTTTGAACCAACAAACCATGCTAATTTGAAATATAGGCCTATTTGGCCACAACCATTCATGCACACAAGTCACATACATGCATTATGAGTTATAGGCACCCTCTACATGAGGTATTAGTCATCTCATGGGAAAATGGCTTATTCATTTCT
Source organism: Clitoria ternatea (assembly GCA_037962975.1). Classification (NCBI taxonomy): domain Eukaryota; kingdom Viridiplantae; phylum Streptophyta; class Magnoliopsida; order Fabales; family Fabaceae; genus Clitoria; species Clitoria ternatea. The sequence continues at coordinate 58,387,432 of CM075671.1, forward strand.
AAATCATGCATACATAATTCATACAATCGCTTTTGTAAAGTAATGATCGTGCTATTACACATTTCATTTTTATCATCAATCAACTTAAATCTTTCATTCATTGATTTAGCGTAAATCAAATATAGGCATGGCAACGGGGCAGTTCGGGGATGGGTTTGACTCCTACCATCCCCATCCCCGATCTCCGTTGGGTGAGATAAAATGACTCCCGTCCCCGATTAGGATCGGGGAAACCCGTCCGCATCCCCGTCCTCATTTTTATAAAAAAAAATTCCTTATCAAGTATTTTAAAAGTTGTTGTTGTATCTATAAAATTATTAAATATTTTACATACAATAATAAAAATAGTAATGAATCATCTTGGACACAATTATTAAATATTGTTTAATAAATCATCTCTTGTAATATATATATATATATATATAGTAAGAGTATTAAGTAATTTAAGTATGTCGGGGCGGGGACGGGGACGGGGGCGGGGCGGATACTAGTTTTACCATCCCCACCCCCGCCCCCGCCCTCGACTTTTACCTACCGTGTAAAAACTGTCCCCGTCCCCAAAACCGAAAAAACAGAGAAAATCCACTCAAACGGGGGCGGTGCGGTGTGGTTACCCGTGAGGATGGATTTTTTTGCCATGCCTAATCAAATATCACATTGTCTCCATTCATTGTCAAGGTCATAACAAGGAAATTAGCCATCAAACATCAAGGTCTAATTTCACTCATGACCCCCAAAATACACATATGATGTTATACACATATGATGTTATACACATACAAGCATATACACATAACATATGCTCTACAAAATTGTTACCGGCCAAGGCTCATGAACTTTCCTTCCATAATTACCTTCTCCAAGCTCAACCTTCAAAAGGTAGGATGTCCAACATACCTACATCAACCTTTAAAAGTAGAAACTAGGAGGTCAGTAACATATACCAAATGAATCAATATCATACATTATGAATATATATATATATATATATATATATATATATACGTGCACATCATAAGTTCCACAATGGATTCATATGATCCAATCATATACCAACACAATTTGTATATAGTATATGTTTTACTCGACGCATTCACAATATACACATACCAAAACATTGACAATCACATTAAGAACAACTATCAATCCAAGGTTAGTACCACAAGTTTGTCCTTTCACTTTCAATACTTCATTGCCTTTAAGGGCCACCAATGCTCGTCATATCTCTGGCTATATGCAAATACTCTTAAAGATAATGCATATGCACAAATATCATAGTATCAAATGCGGATCCGACTCTCGGAAATAACATCAAATAATATGTGGGTCAAGCATAGGTGTGCTACTATGCCCCTACTGTAGTAATAAAAGTGTACACTTATCTCATTATTTGCATGCATAACAATATTTTTCACTGGTATCAAACCGTTATCGCCCCTTCTGTAGCACTAGTCACCCTATGACATGCAGATTTTATCAGCATGACCATAATTGCCACAAGTGTTACGGGCCCTTCCCGAACACACATTGAGAGAGTTGTTTCCCATTAGAAACACCAAGCATACTCGTTCATCATAGAGCTGCCCACCCACTGTGTAACACCCCTGATTTTCTGTACTCGAATCCCAATGTAATCGTCATACTTAAATAATAAAAACATGAGTAAATTTTTCGCGTTTGAAATTATTTCCAAGACACCACCATGATCACATCAAGACCCGAATCACAGGAAACCAAAGAGTGAGATTAAATAACCTATAACTGGATCGATAGATAGTTTGCCCATAAAGGTATACAAAATAACAGAGTTTTACAGCGGAAGAAGAATGTGTATATCGGGCACACGCCTAGTCCCATATATGAAGATATGAGAAAAGGCTCGACAGAGCATGCAAAGGCATAACATAAGTCTAACAGATAACCATCATCATTTTACATAGTCACATAAGTAGACAATGCCTAAGATATAAGTATATGCGTAACTATATGGTCATGCCTCATACATCTCCAATATTCATGTTCACAATAGACCATAACCAGTCCAATCTCCAATTCTTATGTCTCCACTATTAGTACATTATCCAAGTGTATACATACTCAAGGTTCGTCCATCAATATCAATCATTATCAACATCATACTATCCATCATATACATAACACATTAATTTACGATGCTGTTGGCCAAGGCATTCCACTACCACTATTTACCTTCCCAAGAGCTTCACTTCAAAAATATTCTCATCCCATGGTTTTCCTGCATCAATACTAAAAAGTAGACCACATGGGAGAGTGAGTTATACATTTCAAATGACGATATGAATACAATTGAAATTATGTGCATATGCATATCAACATAATGTATGCTTTGCTAAACCTTTAATAAATATCATAATCTATTCATTTAACAATGCATATATCATGTATTCTTTCATCATTTCACAGCAAAGCAAGCATATACACAATTATTCCAACGCCACAACGGGCCAACATCGTCAACATAGACCATTCCGGTCATTTCTCAAGCTACCACGGTCTAACATCATTATTATCAATCATAACAAATACGCCTTTCATTACATTGGGCCATAACATACATATCGTCATATCTAACATTATTTCGTATATTCATATCATTTATTACTTTTATGTGGTCTTTTGGTATATTAATTACCCATCTCAATTATCATCATACCACCATCTCAATCATCATCAATCATCATCATAATCTGGCATATCTTCATGCTATATGCAAATGCTCTTATGGCTAATGCATATGCACAATGGAATAGACCACAAATACAGATCCGACTGTGGGAATAAACACCAAGTTGTGGGTCAAGCATAGGTGTGCTACTATACCCCTACTGCAGTAGAAAAATGTGTACACATATCTCAAAGCATGCATGCATCTCAACAACATCTTTTACTGGTACCAAACCGCTATCGCCCATCTGTAGCACTAGTCACCCCGTGACTTGCGGATCAACAACATGGCCTCACTTGTCAAAAGTGCTACGAGCCCCTCCCGAACACACATCGAGAGAGCCGTGTCCCGTCGGACACCGAGGTAACTCGCTCACCATAGAGCCGCCCGCCCACTGGGCCCGCCACATAGGGTGCCTCATCACCAATCCATGGACAACTTCGTAACTCACACACCGAGTCACAAGGGAAAAACAACAATACGCTCGTGCACTGAGCCGCCTTCCCACTGGGCCCGCCTAGTGGAACCCCCTAATATTCTACATAGACAGCGATCGATATGCCATGGATGCAATGCAATGCAAATCAAATGCATTCTCACTCTGTGCATCCTATATGCCACTCATCAAACATCATCATCACAATCACCAACACCACTATACACCTTAGTGGATTTCATCATTGTTGGTTTCTTAGCCATTGCTTTTAAGTTTTAATGTGGCATTTTCATCTCAATATATTTCACAATATTTAACATCATACACGCAAGTCAATACTTGCAACCAACCACAATGGCATTTCAATATTACATAATATTCATCAATATTATCACACTTTCATTTAGTGGATTTTTATCTCATTATTCATTACCATTGTCTCATGTATACATATATATGTATATATATTGGTGTGGCATTCACAACATTTTCATTATTATATTTCATACCACACATACAAGATCATGCTTGTATCATACACAATGGTACACAACAATTCATCAATAATAATATACACCTCTTTGTGCAAGAGAGTGCCCAACATCATCATCTACCATTATTTAATGTGATTTTTCTCCAATTCATCAATTTATATTGTATATCATGTCATTCAATTATCCCTTCATCAATTTCAAATTCGCCCAAGGATATCTCTCATAATTCTGTTATAGGGTTCCCAATATTATCCTTTCATCACTCCGTCCTTAGTGGTAATTATATCACAATTAATTCGCCCCACAATTACATTGATTAATTTCAGCCAATACCCTGCCTTATCATCATAGCATACCCCATATCATCTCTTAATTATCTTATAACACTAAGAAGGGGTCCAACATAAACCTTCCATAATTAAAATAGGGTAATTTCAATTCTGGGGAAAACTCGGTTGGGCAACATCAGCATAGAGCGCTTGAGCGAGCCCCTAATTTCCTTAAGCGAGAAATCTTTAAGCATCAGACCTGATCCTCGCTTGAGCGGACCACTCTCGCTCAAGCGAGAATTACCCAGTAACCAATTTCCCATGCTTCCGCTTGAGCGAGGCTCCCTTCTACTAGCCACTCGCTCAGGCGAGAAATGTCCAGTAACGAATTCCACTGGCATTCGCTTGAGCGAGGCACCTACCCGCTTAGGCAAAATCCGACCAGAGACTGTCCTTACCTTCTGCACTCGCTCGCTCGGCAAGGCTTCCCAGCACTCAGTTTCTCACTCGGCAAAACCATTCTAGAACCGACTCATCTCGCTCGGTTTTCTACTCGGCAAAATCAATCCAAACCGACTCATCTCTCGCTCAGTTTTCCACTCGGCAAAATCATTCCAGAACCGACTCATCTCGCTCGGTTTTCCACTCGGTAAAATCAATCTAAACCGACTCATCTCTCGCTCGGTTTTCCACTCGGCAAAATCAATCCAAAGCCGACTCATCTCTCACTCGGTCTTTCACTCGGCAAAATTATTACAAAGTCGATTCATCTTTCACTTGGTTTTTCACTCGGCATAATTATTCCCAAACCGACTCATATTTCACTCGAGCGGGGCTTTTTAGCACTCGGTGGAATTATTCCAGAACTAACTCCTTTCTCGCTCGACTTGCCTGGGCGAGTAACTCATTCGCCTGGGCGGATTTGGGCCAGAGGCCAATTCTCTGAAGCAGGGGACTCTCGCTTGGGCGAGATCCCATCCTGCTTGAGCGAGACTATAAGGACTTAAGCAGAATTAACAATTCTCACAACCTGACACATGAAATTCTTATTTTAAGCCAACTTAATTACAACCAATACTTCATACACGCCACATGGGACATCTAAAACTTTCTCTAAGCATTCATACTCGGAAATCCTCATTCCAGCTTATCAACCACCCTTACTTATTTAATTTTACGAGAGAAGGTTTTAACTATATCCCACATCACTCCATCTTTCATTTTTCTACACAATCTCTTCAAAACAATCTTCTACAATTTATGTAGTTCATCCATTTATAGATTTTCATACTCATCTGATTTTATGTCCAACCAAGGGACCATCAAACACTTATCATCAACATTATATATATATATATATATATATATATATATATACATACATTTTTATAACAATCAATATAAGTCAAGCCATCATTCATCACTTCATCAAATTAGTCATATAAGACATTCATGGCAAGGCATTGCATGAGTTCAACATATACATAATTAGCAATTAATTCACTCATGCGATTTGAAATGTAAACTCCTCTTCTACCTCGAGAGAAGAACCGCCACGCAATTACATTGATCTTTCCGCATCATCGCCCGGAATACAACCCTATCAACAATTTCACATACACATGTAATCAATAAGCTATCACAAGGCATCACATCTCTTAACTTATGATCAAGTCCTAGACTTGTCTATACTCCAAATTCATATGCCTATGTTAGGCTTCGGGAATTCCTTTCCCTAAAGCAAAGATCTTCTAAGTCTCAAAGGGTTAACTATACCCAACACTCATCAAGATCATCAAGTGGGTCAAAACCCCCAAATTATTAATACTTAGGGTTTCTTCTCCAAAATCACCCAACAACCATCAACGATCTCTATCAATCTTCAATCCATTTTATTTTATCATAATGACCTCATCAATCTCTAAATCTCACATAATCATAAAGCCCTAAATTAAGGGTTTCATTTTCAAACATTCAAGCCTAGGGTTTCTATTTCCACCCACATGCAAGGGTTCAACATCACCATCTTCAACCCAATACCCCAAAATCATAAATGAGATAAGGAAAAGGTGAGAGATCTTTACCTCAAATCCAAGCTCCACCAAAAACGAAAATGAAGTGAGGAAGAGGGAGATGACCAATGCAAGCTCCCAAGCTCCATAGATGCCTCACATATCCAAGCTTTTGTATTAGTTTTGATGAAAATGGGTATAGAAGAGGGTGGGTCACGGTTTGGGCAAAAGAAGAATGGAGGAGAAGAAGAAAATGACAAAGATAAAGTGGAGGAGAAGAGTGTACCGAGAATAAGGAAGAGAAGGGAAAAATTAGACCAAAATTGGACATTGTCCAATGGTTAAAAGGATGTCACATTTTGCTTTTACCAATGGGTAATAATTCCCCATTATCCAACGGGTAAAAGAATCAAGTGATAAAGAGAAAGAGGTCACGGTGATAATGGGAGGAGAAATGGGATTTAATACATATCCATCCATTGATGTTTATACCATTATTACTTGGGACTACCTTTCACCTTCATTTATTTCACATTCAATGCGACACCCATTAATAGGTTTTCACATGCATGTCCATTTACCATCAATATCACCATCTCGCATCATTAATGTCACTCTCCCAACATTAATACATATCCATCCATTCATATTTCTTATTTTCCCCAATTTCAAATGTTAGGGTTTCATTAAAAACCCAACAACCACCATTTATACTCTTCATCTCCCATCACATGCATCATCATTTTCGCGTACCACCTCACACCCTTATAAATATTGCATTTATGGAAACCCACCTTAGGGTTTCCATCATTAATGGCTCCCATTAATGATACCCATACATGCAATACTCCCACAAACCTTAATACCCTACAACCTAGGGCTAGAGCTCATGAAAAATGGTGAGAGAAACTTACCTCAAGCAAAACGAAATTGAGCTCAAGAGTAAGGGGGAGAGAGTGACGAAAATTGCAAGCAGGAGAGAAAAGAGTTTCCAACACTTCAACCTCCTTCTTGCTTGGAGAGGAGAAATGAAATTGGGGAGCAAGGCACACACCCTTTTCGTGGGATTTTTGGAAGAAGAAAAAGAGGAAGAAGATGAAAAGAAGGAGAAGGGAAAAGAGAGTGTTTGTATTTTAAGAGGGAGAAGTAACGTGAGAGTTAAGAGAAATAAGGGTTTTTGTTTTTATGTTTTGGCCCATCTTTAAAATTTCATTATTCTATGACAAACAGGATCATTGTATAGGCTAAATACTTATCCAAAAATTATTTCGAAAATATATTTGAATACCCAATAATATTCTCAACAATCCTGACCAACAACTCCTTAATCGGAGATACTTGGTCCAACACTCATATTTTAATCGGGTATTAATTTCAGCTCCTTAAGCCACAATAAATTATGAATAATCATAAAAATTCTCAATTTAATTATTTTTAACTTTTTAGGGTATTAATTAACTCATGCGAAATTATTTACTATTTATTTCTTTCAATTAAGCATTTTTATGAATTTTGGGATGTTACAAGAAGCAGTGGGTTCCATCGGAGCTTACCGAAACAACATGAAGTCAAGGATTCTTCCACATCAACGCTTCCCACAACACAAAAACAACTCTGACAATCTTGAAATGGCACGAATTCAAAGGAATTAAGGGGTGGATTCGAGAATTTCACAAAACCAAGAGTGGGGTTATGGAGCTTACCATGCAATTTGAACAAAATAAAGAAACCTCAGCCTTGTAATGGCTACCACGCTCACAAGAGAGGAAGAGGAACTTGAAATCTTGTCTTAGCTTAAAAGAATTTGAAAGAAGATGGATGAAGTGGAGTTTGAAGCCGCGGAGAAGAGAAGAGCAAGGCACTAATTTCTTTTCTCTGATTTTGCATGCAAGAGGAAGAGAGTGAAAATTGAAAATTGAAGAAAACATTTCATTAAGGGTGAAGACATAATTTCACACTTATTCTTAATTAATTAATTAATCATTTTAACCTTTTTTGATTACTAATTAATATAAACTACCCACAAAATCTAGCTTAAGATGTTACAGTTATGATATTGAATAACTTTTTTTTATTATAGAATATAGATAAGCATTTTATATGATCAATAGGTGATAAATGAAATTTTTTCCTTTTTTATTTTTTTTGTTAAAAGTATCATACCAATAGGAGGCATATTAATATAATTAATTTACGTGATACATATAATTTGGGTCAATAATCATACCCTTTTAATCGCCCTCAAAAGAACACCATACCATTTAGCAGCATGACGCATGCATATATGGTTGAAAGAAAGAATGGCAAAAATTAAACTATCATTAACAGATTCTCATGACAAATGCTTTCATTTAAGACCCAAATTCAGGTTCTTTATTTTGTGGGGCCCAGGAAGGGATGAAAATCTCCTTGAGACCAATTCAGGTCGCGATGAGACTTATATTATATTTGTCACCATCAAATTATATCTTTTTTAATAATACATATATTAACTAAAATTAGAAACTCCTTAATTACATGCCCTAAAATTAAATTTATAAGGTGAATTGAAAAAATGAGTTAGAATTATTTGGACATTAAAATAGAAGACGCTACTATGATATCACACAAACTACAAACTAATTAATATAAATGATAAAATTGTACTTACTAAGATTTAACCCAATTGTATTTTTTTAGACTCAAATTTTAGACCACTAAATTAAATTAAAACAATCTTATCTATGTAAACCCACTTGGTAAAATTATTTTAATTGGATGCTAAATATTAAAAAGTACGAATGTGGACTTCTCCCAGTATTACAACCTCAAGAAAGTAATACTATGAAAATTATCATATTGACCACCCGAACTCAAACAGATCGACCCGGCACTTAGCCCAAATTCTCGTGGACTTTTTTGGGATCCAATAAAAAGGACCCAAATTTATTCAACCTTAAAATTATTAACCAAACTCTGACATATTCGTCTTTTAGTAACCGGACTATTGAAATGGAGGTCAATTTAATTATTTAATAATGAGTATTCATCTTATATCATTCAAGATATTATGTGACTTCCTTTAATTAGGATAAAAAATTTGTAAGTCTAACGGGAACTTGCGACGTTGGTTGCTTTTACTCTTTTTCGTGAGAACCATATTTCACTCAAAAATAAGGTTAATCAAATGAGTACTAGGTAAAATTGAGTAAAAATAATTTATTATTTTTTAGTGTTTGTTTGATATGCAGTTAGGGAAATAAAATTATAAAAATAGAAAAATTTAAAAATTAATATTGATCCTTTCACACCGTTCGATAAAATTAACACTCTGTTTGACCATAAGATCTTTTATTGGATTGTACAAACTGAAGTTTAACCAATTATAACGGAAAACGAACTACTCCCTTAATGAAATATCAAGAGTTCCATTCTTGTTTTGGATTTATAGCAACTTAAAATTTTTAGATAAATTATCTGATTCATCAAAATATTTATAAATCAAAGAAGGTATTAATCCCGGTTAATACCCGGATTTACGTCTACTCGTATGAATATATGCTGTCTTAAAAGTTAAGAAAATCTTCCTTAGCTGCTTAAGAAGCTTTACTCTAAAAACAAGGGGAGTATGTATGTATATATAACTGTAGGGTGATAATAACATGTAAAGGGTGTTTATCTGAATTTCTTCAAGAAAATGATTCATTTGAATGGGAAAGGGAAGAATCTAATTATTGATGATGATTTCATGGTGTTGCAATGAGCGGGTGTCAAGCTCTTGTCAGTTGCCATGCCTGTTGAGTCTTCTTTCCGTACTGGTTTCTATGTGTTTTTTTTGACCAGAACTAAATTAAAAAGAAGGGAAGAAATCATTAACAATCATTCAAACAACTGATTTGCTTAACTTCCTTAGCAACTGCATGGATTGGAAGAACCTACTACATTCTTTTTCACATAGTTTAATAATAAGTTATAAAAATCAAACCCAGTGTTTAATATTAATTTTATAATTATTTAAAATTACTTAAATTCCATTTATCTTTACTTAATCCGGTTGAAAATTTTCCAACCAGTAACCAAACAAATCTTAAACCATATTTCCAAGAATTATCACTTTTAGACTACATTTAGTTACAGAAAATTATTATAGGTTTTTGAGAAAAGTTTTCTGTTTGTTTTTCAAAATTTTTATTTCTTGGAATAACTAGAAAAATTCTTAAAAAACTTTTTCACTTTTCAGTTTTCTTGGAAAACTCCTTTAAAGACTTCTATGTTTTTCTAAGGTTATAAAAACCAGACTGGGCCGGTCAGTTCGACCGGTTGGACTGGGAACTGGTCAGGGTACCGGTTTAGTCAAAGAAAAAAATTGACAGATTCAAAACTGGTTAAAACCGATCAAGAGTTTGTCAAAACTGATATTGAAAACTAGTTGAACCGGTCAAAGTTTTAAAAAAAATTACTTTTTTTTGGCTATTTTTTAAAAATTCCATTAAAAGTATTTTTGAATAAAATACAAAACTATTTGAATATAATTTATTGTTAATATTTCAATAATTATATTAAAACATATATTTTATTATTATTGATTCGACCACGGTTCAACTATAGTTGAACTAATAAATTATGGACCAGTGCCTTCACCGGTTCGATCACCGATTCGATTTTTAAAACATTGATTTTTTTAAAAAATAAAAACTCGATTTTCAATTTTCTATAAATTTTCTTTAAATATTTTATAAATAAATACCATTTCTATTATTTCAATTTTTTCAAGTGAAATACATGGGTCAAATTTCGAATAATATCACCTTAATCATTACAAGCTGAAAAAACAAATTCACGAAAAATTTATCATTATACAATTTTGATTCACCAGATAATTATATAAAATTTTCAATATGTTTTTATTATAATTTTAAAAGATTTAAATGACAAATATACACCACCACTTAATGGTGAAAATCAGACCAACCTGTTGGATTGGAACCAATTAAAATACTGGTTTAAACTAACAAGTAAACGAAATAAAAGATTTCCGAACCGGCCAAAATTAAAATTAGTTGAAAATTGTTATTGAAATTTGGGAATGAACAGGCCAATTTTTAAAAACTGTTTACTTTTTACTTTTTTTAAAAGAAACCTATTTTAAAATATTTTCAAATAAATATTCACATATTATTTTTTATTGTTTTTTATTGTGAATTTTTAATTTTATAAAAATGTGATATGATTATTTTACTTTATTTTAAATTTTCACTTTAACTTAATTTTTATATACTTTATTATTAACATATCTTGATTGTATTATATTAAAATTAAAATATATATTTTACTAAACTTATTTTATCTTAATTTGCTCATCCTTGAACAAGTAAATTGTAAATTTAAACTAGCACATTTATTGGTTTCATTACTCATTTGATTTTTAATATATTGCCACAATTTATTTGTGTGAAATTTGAAGGAAGAAAATAAGATGAGATAATTAAAGAGAAAAGAATAAGAATATATTTTATCATGTTTGTTTAAGTAGAAAAGGAAAAGCAGGAATATAAAATGTGAGTCATGCATTAAAAAAAACTGCCCCTCTTTCGTTTCAAAAGAGATTGACAGTTGAAGTTATATTTTTGAAGTTTAAAAGTTAAATAAAATTTTATGATATTAAAATATTAAATAATAAATATTTTATATTAATAAAAAATACTACAATTCTTTTCATATTTTTATATTTAAATTTAATTTTTAATTAATTTTATTGTATCATTTATTCATCTATTTTCACTCATTTTTCTACCATCTAAACAAATGAAAGATAATTTTTCACTTATAATTTTATTTTTCCATTCAAACAACATATTTTTTTATATATATTTCCAGTTTATCACTTCTAATTATTTCTTTTCTTTTTCTTTTATTCTATTTCCATTCCCACTCCAAACAAAATAAAAATCTACATGAATTTTATTTTTATTTAAATAGAAATCGAACATGTGGCAGAAAATTGACATCAACTACGCACATTCTCCGAGATACTTTCCCTTAAACGAAAGATTACAGTAAAAGACAATAAACAACTTAATTATATCTCACACAATTTACATTAACGACCATTTACGTTTATGCTATGCCTGTATGCCATTTTAGTGTGTCCACTTATTTTAGATTTTGGAGGAATTAATTTTAAATGGTTAAATGCAATTAACTGAAATTAATGAAATTTAACTAGATTATTAGTATTGGATAAGAAGGGTGAGTTATTATAATTTTTTTGAATTTTTTTTATTTTCTAGCATATATAATATAAATAAAGTAACTGACTAAACAGTTTGTACAAATTAATTTGAAATAGAAGATTTACATTAAAACATGTTATTAGTGGTGTGGGTGGTCCCATAGAAACCCAGCAAATTTGGGAATTAATATGGCAATGGTAAGCACAATGTACTAAAGATGGATAATAATTACACTCCTTTTATCTCTGTACAACTACTTTATTTTCTCTTCAAATTAAGGATCAGCTACAAGTACATCTAATTTTTTAAAACACGGCTATGAAAATGGATACTATAATATTTAAATTTACGTTCATGTCATCTTTACTCCCATTATGGGTCACAAACTATAAGTTAAGATACAACAATTCTTGTTTTATTGATTTATTTAATAAATATGATATACTTCAAATTATATATTATAAATACAATTTTAAAAATTTATTAAACTCAACTGCATAATTATCTAAAAAAAGATAATTTTCTCAAACCTTATTAAGTATTTAATTTTTCTAATCAATGAAACCAGAATAATTTATTTTATAATTCATTTAATTTATTTTTAAACTTTGTTGGTTAAAAAAATTGAAATATAATGGAGTACAAATATTATTTTAATAAGCTCCAATTGAGTACTTATAAAAGAATGATGTGTGATTGTAAATATATAGTATAGATAAATTTTAAATGTGATACTAATTTTGTTAATCACATCAACACTTAACAAATTTAAGTTTATGATAGAGATTAAAAATAAAATAATTAATGTAAAATTTGATGTAAAAGAAACAATTATTTTATAGAGACTAAAACTAAAAGAACTTTATTTTATAAAAACCAAAAACATATTTAAACCATTTAATAAAATATAAAATAAAAATAAAAAAATAAATTAAATAATCAAATATTGTTTCTTCAAACGTCTAAGAGATTTGATTCACTATTTTTTCTAATATGAATATTATATTATTTTTGACATACATATATAATAAAATAAGAATTTTTTATATTAAAAATTATGATATTTTTTGTTGTAAATTTTATAAAAATTGACACAATAACCAGTGTTTAAAAAACCAATTTGGACTGGTAACCGGTGGCCTAATAGTCCAAACCCTCAGTTGGATTAGAAATGTATTTGACTCGGTGTGACCCGGGTTGAATTGGTCAGTTTTTTTTAAAAAACTGATGACCCAGTAGTTGAACCGGTTTGATTAGTTTTTTTTTCCTGTTTTATTAGCAAAAAATGACATCATTTCTAGTCAAAATTTTCAAATTGCAATTTCCAATTTGTCATTAAAAAAATGAAAGATTGAAAATGCAATTGCCATATTCATGTGAACTTGTAGTTGCAGCAGGTATACAACACTTTTTTAAATCAATCAAAAGAACTTTTTAATTTTTTTTATCTTTCTTCTCTATTTCCAAAAAAGTCGAGATTCAGGGGCAAACTTTCTTCCTTTTCTCCATTCTCCCGCGAATTGCTTCCCACCCCACATCGTCACTAGTTCACTCAGACCTTATCCACTCTATTGCTTGTGCCACTCATTAATGCTTTATTGTGCTTGCTTGTGCCACTCACAGCGTGTCACACAATTAGCTGGATCTACCTAATTAGTTCATAGTTCACAGGTGCTTGCTTGTGCCACTCACAACGTCACACCATACAGGTAGTATTTTTTTATTTTTTATTTTTTTAAATAATCTAAGTCAACCGATTCAACCAACAATTCGATCATTAATCCATTGATCCAGTACCTTGATCGGTTCAATCACCGGTCCAGTTTTAATAACACTGAAAATAACAACAAATGCAACAAATGAAATTGAAAAGCTTAGAAACACCCACCACCGGGGTATAATACATTGGTGAGTAGTCACATTGGGATCTTTGGTTGAAACTCTTCAAGTTTTATAATTTTTTTTATTGTAGCCTGGAAACGTTAGAAATATTAAAGGTCAAGATTGGATGAAGAGAAAACTACAATCGATAATAAATTTACAAAATAATTTAAAAGAATTTTCAAAAGTAAAATAATAGAGAAATAATATAATATTATGGACTCATAACAAAAATTTTAAAAAATATACAGTGTTCGGGGGGTCAATCCTGATGTTTTATGGACTCATAACAAAATAATATATAAGCCCCTGTTTATATACATTTTAATTGTAATTTGAAAAGATGTATCCTATATAAATATGTAAATAATTTCATTAAAATTAGTAATATTACTTATTTTGAAACTGTTATGTGGGGAAAATGATGGAGAATGCTGGAAGCTAGAAACGTAAGAAGAATAATAACAGAGCAAAATTTTGTGAGAAAAGTGACAGGTAATTTTAAACGTGAGATGATTAATTTAGAGAAAAATAGAATCTCAACTAACCTTACTTATAAATAATTTTTTAATATCAAAACTAATATTTTTAGGCTCCTTTAATTTGTGAACTCAATAATACATGAGAACTCCGTCCAATTCATTTTCTTAAAACTGTCAGAAAATCAATCTTAAAAAAGAGTGTAGATCTTTTTAAAATTTTTGGCATAGAATATAATATTAGCAAACGTCCCGTGATTGATCCGTGTGGTTTTTATAATTAAAAAAAATTATTTGAGAAAATCCGAATGAAATGTGATGTAATAAATGCATGGATGGAGAGAATATATTTTGAAAAATATATGTAAGTATAGGTTGCTGAGTACAATTATTCTTTTGGGTCATCTTCAATTCTTGAAAGCGGTGGACCATTCTTTATAGGTAAAATTCACGGTGGGGATTACTTTCACATTGATATGGACCCACATTAAAGGTTGCCATCGTACCCACCAAATATTTCATTCTCCCTTTTACTTATTTTCATTCAATCCCACATAAATCATCACACCTTTTTCTGTTATCCACATCAGTTACCGTGGCTGAACTTCGTCACTATTATTTTCTAAACTAACCGATTATTCAAACGATAAACGTATATATCACTATAAGTTTAAATAAATTTACCAATCCATGGTTTAACAAATCAAATAAAGTAATTTGGTACAATTTTGATAGCAATGTCTTTGCACACCCTCAATATTGCTACATCCACAACGACCACTTTTGACTAGGCAAAGTTCGGATTCTCGTTACAATTTATTTGACAGTGAATGTCGTGGTAGACTTATGTTCTTTTGGTCCATCATGAACCCATACACTTTTATTTGCTACAACACGTATTTATCTTTGTTGTATTTACGCATATAACTTATATTTTTATTATATTCTTAATTCTTAATTATATCAAAACCTTTCATTTACCAGTTTTTTCCTCCTTCATCTTGGGTGTTTGAGTTGAATAGAGATATACTTCCTTGGTTAACTTATGGAAATTTCCATGTTTCTCATTTTTCAATTAGCTACCAAGGGCATATTTCAAGTAAATCGTAGTAAATTGAAGCAAATCCAAATAATTTGTATGCTTTGAACCCCTTTGTAATTGCATTCATCTTCCTCCACGTGTAGCAACGATGAATACCACCAACAACCAAGCTTTAATGGCAATGCACCATCGAATTGACGTCGACCCACATACAAAGCACGGTGATTGGAAGCGCAGAGGGAGGAAGTGGCAATTCTTTTCTCTGATGGAAGGTGATGAACAAGAAGTTGGAGAGAGAAAAGTTTAATATCGGGATTTAAAATAATAGAGGGGGAGAAAGTAAAAATATTGAGTCTAGGGTAAAAAATAGGTGATCTTTTACACTAATTCACAACCAATGCAAAAAGTAGATTTTACATTGGCTTTTTCATAATTGGTGTGAAATACAACATTTTACATCAATTCTCTTTTAGTAACTGGTGTAAAATATTACATTTTATAATGCTTATGTTTATGCACTCAATGTAAAAATTAGAATTTTTAACACCTACTATTTTTTTACAACCAGTGTTAAAAAGTATCTTTTTTTTTTCTTTTTTCTTTGCTAGTACTATTATCCAAATTCAAAATTAAACCAGAATTCACATTCTAATGTCCAATGTCCATCCATAATTCAATTAAAAGCAAAATATCAATTAAAATATAACATCCTTATTTTATTAATTAGGATATTTTAGAAGAATTTAAATGGGGCATATGATTTAAGTTTGTAAACTCGCAATTAATTAATTAATTAATTGAGGGTTGGTAAATTAAAAATTTTAGAAAGCGACCCACTAAACTAGAAGTTAAACTGGTAATTTTTAGGGACTGAATCGAAAGAACGGTTAGTTTGGTCGCTGACCAAAGGGGTTAAAGGACCGAGCTACCCTTGGCCAACCTAAACCTATTAAATTAATTCTTTTTCCTCTATTTTCCACTTCACTCTCTCGTCACTTCTCTCTATCTCAACCTACCTTCACTTTCTTCTTCCCTTTCTCTTTTTCCACTTCATTTTCATTCTTCCTCACTCATCCTTACTCTCGGTTTCCTTATTTTCCTCCACTCACCAACACCATTTCATTTTCTTCATCATCACCACCATCACCACCTCCGAACCGTACCACCCTTTTCTTCCATCCTTCTCTCATGTGTTTCTCTCTCTAAGCCATCACCATTTCTTTTCATCTTCTTCACCACAACACCACATATACTATGTCATCTTCTTCCTTTTCTCTACCTCAATTCCATTTTCCTCTCTTTTTCTCTCTTTACCTATAACCTGCGATCACCCTCTTCCTTCTTTCATCATCTCCGTTTTCCCTTTACCACCCAAAACCCATGAGCCTTTCTCCCTTTCCAAGCCATCACTTTTCCTTTCTCCCCCACCAAGCCGTGTGCCTCTCTTCCACTGTTCCTCCGTAATTCTTGATCTTGATCTATGCGAAGCTTGGCCGTGTGCCCCTTTGAAGGTAGGGTGAAGATCATCTCTTAAAAAGCTCTATTTTTTTAAAGCCTAGTGCTTGATAAATGTCAATGATAATATTTTATGAATTTGATTTGTGAAGTGTCATTAAATATATTGTTTGGTATGTATTGTTGGTAATGGCCCATAATGATATTGATGATATCATGGTAAATAAAAGTTATGCTATGAATAATATTCATAAAGTGAAGCTTGGTACTTAATATTGTTGATGATTAATTGATATTGCTCCTATTGGAAACTTACTAGTTACGCCTTGTAGTGTTGTTATATATGTATGTTAAAGTACGTTGTGCTGGTTATGTGTCGATTTACATTTTTGTATTCATTTTTTTATTGTTACACACTTTTGTATTTATTTTTTTATTGTTAGAGTTGTACATCATTTTTGGATTATTTTTATTTCTTTTATCTTATTCTATTTTTTATTGGATTATTTTTATTTTTTTATCTCATTCTGTTGTTTACGTGCTTATATTAAGGTTGGATAAATAATAAAAACATTATCATAAAAAATCATATATAAATTTTTATATCTAAATATTTAATTCAACTTAATAAAATATATTATATAATTTTTTATCAAATATTAAATTTATAATATTTATAAAAAATAATTTTTTACTATTAGCGACGGAAGTACTCCATCGCTGAATGCATCATCAAACCAATGACGGGCGCATTTGTCGTTGCTACGTTGGTCATAAACTAGCGACGAAAATAGTGACGTAACTTGTCCAACTAGTCAGCTACAGACTAAAAGCCATCGCTAAATTGGGTACCTCCTAGTGACTGCAATAGCTGACTAGTTGGACGTACTTCAATTTGACAGCTACCAATTCTAGTTCGTCGCTATTTTGGTACTAAAACAACAACAGAGTTGATGACAAAGGGGACCACCACTTTGTCACCCCTTAGCGACGCGAGTAACCCGTTGCAAACTATGCGATGATTGTCTGTTGCCGTCACCGTTGTGTTAGTGACCAGGGTGTTAACGACGGAGAATTCCCATCGCTGATGCCATTTAGCCACAGATTTTTTCTGTCGCTAGATGGACTTTTTTAGTTGTGACACTTTACACCAGGTCTCTAGCTTGTGCAACTTGATCAGCATTAATAGCAAATACTCGACCTGCGATATGTGGGTTGGCATTCCCACCTTGATCCACATTCCTACTAGTAGTAGGATCACCATGGCCACCATTATCGCAGCCTCCATGGTTATTGTTTCCACGACCTTGACCTCTATAGCCTCCACAATTCACACTAGTATTCTCCACTTATTGGTTTTGAGGACAATTAGGGTGAATATGCCCTATCTTATTACACTAGTAACAAACAACATCATCTTGGTCACAATCTCTAGCAAAATGATCTCCACCACATTTAAAACATTTGTCATTTCAAGGACGGCCATCAAAACGACCTCCTCGTCCACCACGCCCTCTAGATCGACAGAACGATCCATCTCTGCCTGAACTCTGACCAGAATAACCATGCTTTTTAAAGCTAGGCTTCTAAGGCTTTAGTCTGGCTTTGACCCACAAGGGCATTGTCATTCTCTTCATAGATTCTACATTTGCTCATCAAGTCTAAGAAGTTTCAGATCTCGTGATGTTTAAATGCTTTCTTTATCTTTGTAATGAGGACATGACTAAAAAGGATCCTAGCTTGATCTTGGACAAAGGTTTGGAGAGCTTCAAGAGACCTTTGACTAGGTCAGGATCTAAGAAGGTGAAGGACATCACACACAAATCTCCAACTTCCTTTCTTGTCACCATGCATGGACCAAAGCCCCAAGATTCACAATTGAAGACCTTTTCTATGTTTTCTTGTAATATTTTAAAAAATTAGGTCTTTATGTGTAAAATCATGCTTTGGATATGTTAGGTTTAAGCTTTAGGTCTTACATGACCATTTCATGCTTATGTTTGAGTTTGGGCCTTGTATTTTGGCCACATTTCTTAGTTTTCTTTAGTTTTAGTGTTTTTGGTCTTAGAAGATAATGAAGACCATTAGGTTAAGTGGTGTGCCCCCTCCTTAGCCTATATATAGGGATGATCTTCTTTTTAATACTCACACCTTGAATTAGAGAATACAATTCTTCCTTTTGTGAGAAGTGGATTGAATTTTCCTTATTTTTAGCTAGGGTTTCTTAACCTAGGCAAGCTCTTATCCTAGGGTTTCCTTTCCTTAGGTGGCTAGTTTTTAAGGCTTATCCTTTTAAGGTGGCGCCTCCACTTTCCTCTTTTACATAATCCTTGTTTTTTATTCCACTCTTCCATAACCCTTCCCCTTCTTTCCATTTTTCCCTTTTTCTTTTCCATGCGCACTTTCCATAATTTTCAAATTCTTGTTTTTTGTTTTCCCCCTATTATATATCTCTTCTGCTTACCATCATTGAAAAAGGAAAAAGAAACACATCAAAAGAGAAAGAAGAAAGAGAACTAGATCCCCTTTCCTACATCATGTGGTATCAAGAGTCTAAGGTGCATTCTCTTCAATTTTCTCTTTGAGATCATGTTTTTTTCTTTGGGTCATTTTTGTTAGAATTTCTAAATTCCTCTTTATTGTTCATAGTTTCAAATGATTCTTGTTAAGAAAATTCAAGAAAACACCAAAAAGATGCATGCTTCATACCTTCTTTCTTAGTTTTTTCAAATTTTCTTCTTGGATATTGTTGGTATCTTTTCAATTCTAGATTTTTGGGTTGTTTTGCATGCTTTAGAATCCAGTTTTGGCACCATTTAAGTTTCAGTTTTTACAGTCTTAAACTTTGATCTTGCAAGTTTTAATTTTCCTAGAGCCAAAATTAGGTCTTGGTGCATCTTTGGAGCCTTATGATTATTTCTAAGTTTTTGCTTGAATCTGTGAGTAGTGTGCTGAATTCTAGGCCATTAAAATTTATTTGTTTTAATTGGCTTAAGACTCTAAATCCATTGTTAAACTATCTCAATTTTAGGTTGTTGTTTGTGTGCTCAATTTTAGGTGTGTTAGTTTCCTTTCCATAGTTTCTTCTAGATTGAATTTTTGAGTTTTTGGTCCAGCACTTTAGGTCCATTAAATTCTGAATTTTGCATGTTGTTTCTTCCATTTTAATTGTCAAATATCATATGCCTTCCATGCCTTAAGTCAAATGGAGAAGATGCATGCTAGTGTGTAAGGAAAGTGTCTAGAAATTAATTTTTTGTACATTGTTTCTTGTTTTAGTTTTTTTGGGTTAGTATTGTTCATTTTAAGTGTTGAAAAAACAAGATTTGAGAAGAAAAAAAAGATACAAAAGTACAAAAAGAAAACCTTAAGACCTTTGTCAAAATTTACAAAAATTAAAAGGGTCTTTTGGTAAAATCATAAAAAGAAAAGTGTTATCCCTTAGTAAGAAAAAGAGATCATGGTTTTTTATGTAGCCTTTGAAGCCTAATCCCTTTTTTTATATTTTCTTACACAAATAGTGCATTTTAAGTTTCTAGGTCTATTTTGTGTGTTTGCTTTATTTTGTGCATTTAATTTTTTGATTGTCAAGTTTTGTCTAAACCTTTGAAGTGTGACGACAACTCTTATTGAAGTGTATAAGCTCCATTCATTTTTTATTTCTTTGAGTCATTCCTCTTGTCATATAAAATCCAATTTGAGTTACCCTTTTCTAATTTCACTTTTGTTGCTTGTCTTTATCTTTTCTAAAGTTTTTGTCTTAGAGTTTTCATACCTTTGACATTCTTTTGGGATAAGTCTGAATTCAATATCTTGGGGGTAACATACTTGAGACATAGAGGTAAAAGTCATAATTGCTTGAGGTTAAGGAGCTTGAACCAATTTGGAGGAGTGGTGAGAGTGAAACACTAGAGTGGAGTGACTATATTTTTGCTTTCCTATATTAATTGTGCTAATCTTTGTTTTGAGTTTTCTTAAGCTTGTGTCGTGGTGGTCTTGGAGCTTGAAGACTTGACGACATTGGAAGCAAAGCCTTGTAAAAGAAAGAATAAAAAAATATACAAAAATATTGTCAATTTTTCTTCTTTACACTTTAGCCTTTGTATTCCGGGGCATTTACTTTAAGGACATTAGACTTTTTGGACTTTGGTTATTTAGTTGATTAGGGGTAATACACCAAGGACTTAGTTTAATTTTTTGCACCTTCCACTAGTTCTGTTTTACTTGCTTTAGATTATACTTTACTCCGTCCTTGCATGCTAGGTTAAGTTTCAATTTTTTACACACCTGACTAGTATATCAATTGTTAGCCTTTTTCTACTTGTTTTGATTTCTCAACATGTCGTTTACTGATACAGATAACATGTCCCCCTTAAGGTTGATAATGGAGAATTTGAATAAAATCAATTCTAGGTTAGATAATCTAGAAAATACAAATCATCAAACCTAGACCAACATATAGGGAAAGAAATCAAAAACATAATAGGCATCAAGAGAGTGATATTGAGAATGATACTAGGTCAATGAGACATCATAGGAGAGAAGAGGTAGGCTTAAAAGAGGTTAAGTTAGAAATACCATATTTTCATGGAAAGAGTGATGTGGAGGCCTATTTGGAATGGGAGATAAGGGTAGAGTAAATTTTTAATTCTCATCAAATAAAAGAAAACAAAAAGGTTAAGATTACAAATCTTTCATTTCAAAACTATGCTTTAGTTTGGTGGTCCTAAGTGTGCAAAGAGAGGAAGAGGGATGAGTTCCCACCTATAAAATATTGGTAGACCTAAAAGCCTTGCTTAGGAAAAGATATGTTCTATCCTACTACCATGGGGAGCTATTAGCCAAGCTAAATAGACTTACCCAAGGTTCAAAATCTATGGAAGACTATTACAAAACCTTAGAAATTGTTATGATTAGGGCTAATCTTGAGGAGGATGAGAAAACCCTTATGCTTAGATTCCTCCATGGTCTTATTAGGAACATAAAGAATAAAGTAGAGATTTTACCCCATGTTGATATAGAAGAACTCTTACATCAATGCACTAAGGTGGAAAGCCAAATTAATGAGAGGGACTCCTATAATAAAGGGGACTACCAACCCTTTAAGCCTAAGTGGAAGGGCAAGGAGGATTCTAGCCTTTGAAAAAGAGAGATGTTTGAAAGAAAACCTAGGGAGAAGGGAGTGGGCGCTTATTCTTCATAAGTAAAGAGTGAGTTTCATAAAGAAGGTCAAATCTATAGGACTAACAAAGATAAAAATAACCTCACATTAAAACCTTATTCTTCCAAATCTTCTGCCCTCAAATGTTTTAAATGTCTAAGTAGAGGACATATTGCTTGTGACTGTCCTACAAAGAAAATTATGATTTTGAAAAATAATGGGTGCCACTCAAGCCAATTAGACTCTGATTCTGATGCTCACTCTTCAAGTGATAAGTCAAGTAGTGACATATATGATAGTAATCAAATTTTGGGAGATGATGGTGAAGTTTACATAATTCAAAGCCTTCTTGGAAGTCATGTAAAGGCGAATGACTGTACACAATGAGAGAATATCTTTTACATAAGATGTTACATAAATGAAAAACTATGTTCTCCAATTATGGACAGTGGGAGTTACGCAAACGTGGCTAGTCAAAGGCTAGTTCACAAAATGGGTTTAAAACTTGTAGATCACCCTAGGCCTTATTGATGATTTAGAGTCAGACTTATAAGGAGGGGTTGAATAAGGCTTAACTCTTTTTCATGCAGAATAAATAACAGGGGTCTGAACAACACTTTAGATTCTTTTAAGAATCATACCTTTAATGAAGAGAAAGGGTGGAGAGAAGATAACACAATAGGTTTATACTGGTTCACTTCCAAAGCAAAAGCTATGTCCAGTACCTTCAAACTTGAAGGATTTTCACTATGTAAAAACACCTTTTACACAAATAGCACCAGACCAGTGCCTCAAGTATTTTTAACTTCAGCCACTCCTGGCTCACACCCAAGAATTCTTTCTAAAGCCTCTTCAGGCCACAAAGTGTTTCCCACTTAGTCTATAAGTTGGTGCGTACACTAGACTAGTTACACAAAGTTAAATGATAAAGAGAGTTTATGTTACAAAGAGTAACACAATGTACAAAGAGATGGAGTATTGAAATAAGATACGCTAAGTTACAATAAACAACAAGTCAGGGTCTGCTAGGAGTAGAACAATAAAGAAGACTTATGCTTGAGAAACAAGAACTTAAGACTTTTTACAAACTGATACTTGAAAACTTTGTTCTTGTTTGCGAAATTCATCAGAAAGCATTAAATTCTTTGAATTCACTTCAAGGCTTGAAAGCTTCTCATATTTATAGGCCTTTTGAGATAGTCGTTGATCATCCGTTGAAGAGGATATAGCCATTGATCAATTTTTGATGCTGAAAAGGTACAAGTGTAGAATCTGAGAAAAGCGTGCTTCAGAGCTTATACCAAAATGGCTCATTTTGGTAATCTATACTAAAAAATACCCATTTGTTTAGCCATTTAGAGCTAAAAGGTACAGTCTCATAGGCGTTGACCTTAGGCTTTCTGATCTGCCATAGTTTCAGCTTTTCTAACCTTTTGGGATGTGCAAGGCATCTTCCTTGTTTATTGCGTGTAGTATTTTAGCTTTTTGTATTCTTTCCTTTTTAATGAATGGCACAGAATTGAGACATAAAAGTTTTTGTTGACTCTTTCATAGAAATGAAAAGTTGCCTTTTGTAGACATTCTTCAAAGAAGAAATGATACTTCAGAGTCTGATGCTTCATTCAGACTTCTCTTCTTAATCCATTGAAGAATTTCATCAAACTAGTCTTCTGAAACGAGTTTCGCTTAATGGACTCCCCCTATTTCTTCCAACATAAGCATTTCATACTTTCCTGAAACACTCGTTGAACTAGTTAGAGAAAACCTGCGAGTAGGCTTTATTTATCTAAGAGTCTTGATGGTTATTAGTAATAAATCCTAGGGGTTTAGACTTCTTAATCTTTTATTTAGATTTGAATCTAACATTTATAAACTTCAATGGTTAAATGAGAGAGGTGAGATGCTAGTAAATAAACAAGTTTTAATTTCCTTCACCATAGGGTCATATAAAGATGAAGTGTTATGTGATGTGGTACCCATGGAAACAACCCATATCCTGTTCAGAAGACCTTGGCAGTTTGATAGGAAGGCCATCCATGAAGGGTTCTCTAACACCCTCACTTTCAAGCATGAGAATAAGAAAATGGTGTTATATCCCTTCACTCCTCAGTAGGTTTTAGAGGATCAGCTTTAGAAGAAATTGAAGAGGGACAGGGAAGTAAGTCCTTCCTTTTCCTAACAAAAAGAAAAACATAGAAAATTAAAAAAAGATAAAGGAAAAGAAGTTGTCATACATGATGACTCTAAACCCAATCTCTTGGCAACAAAACATGATGTGAAGCAAGCTTTGCTTCTTCATCAACCCCTATATGTCATGTACCATAAAGATACTCCTAACTCTTTTGTATGCTTAATGGACTCCTTTCCTTCTAGCTTAACCAAAGAAGTTCAAAACATCTTAGAAGAATTTAGGGACATTTTTCCAAAAGACATTCCAAATAGATTACCTTCTATTAGGGGCATAGAACATCAGATAGACCTAATCTCAGGTGCTAGTTTACCTAGTAGGCCTACTTATAGATGTAATCCTAAAAGAAACCTAGAGATTGAGAAACAAGTAAATGTGCTACTATCTAAGGGATGGATAAGGGAAAGTTTAAGTCCATGTGCCTTACCTGTTTTACTTATTCCCAAGAAAGATGGTTCATAGAGAATGTACATTGATTGTAGAGCCATTAACAATATTACGATCAAGTATAGACATCCAATACCTATACTTGATGATATGCTTAATGAATTAAGTGGCTCCACCATATTCTCTAAGGTTGAACTTAAAAGTGGATATCACCAAATACGAATCAAAGAAAAAGATGAATGGAAAGCCGCTTTAAGACTAAACTTAGACTGTATGAGTGGCTAGTTATGCTTTTTGGCTTAACAAATGCACCAAGTATTTTTATGAGATTGATGAACCATGTTTTGAGGGAATTTATTGGGCACTTCATTGTGGTCTATTTTGATGATATTCTAATTTACTCTAAGACCATAACTTCTCACCTAGAACATCTTAGACAAGTTATGTTTGCATTGAGAACTACAAATTTTGAAAAATGTTCTTTTGGCATGGATAGCATTGTCTTCCTTAAATTTATAGTAAGTTTAAAAGTGATAGAAGTAGATCATGCTAAAGTAAGAGCAATAAAAGATTGGCCAACACTTAAGAATGTAAATGAAGTAAAAAGTTTAAATGGTTTGGCTAGTGTTTACAGAAGGTTTGTTAAAGATTTTTCTACCTTGGCCTCACTACTCAATGAGTTAGTTAAGAAAAATTCTCCTTTCATATTGGGTCCAAGGCAAGAGAAATCTTTTAATGACCTTAAGGATAAACTCGTTCATGCTCTAGTTTTGGCACTTCCAAATTTTTCTAAAACTGTTAAGCTTTAAGTGTGATGCATATAATGCGGGAATTGGTGCTATGCTTTTGTAAGAAGGATGCCCTATTATATTTTTCAGTGAAAAACTCAATGAGGCTTCCTTAAATTACCCAACATATGACAAAGAGTTTTATGCTTTAATTAGAGACCTATAAAATTGGGAACATTACTTAATCCCTAAAGAGTCTGTCATCCATCCATAGCGATCATTAATAGCTTAGACACATTAAAGGGCAACATGAGTTAAACAAACAACATGCAAAGTGGGTCGAATTCTTGGATCAATTTCCTTATGTCATTAAGTACAAAAATGGAAAAGCCAATATGGTGGCAAATGCTTTATCTAGACGACATAACTTGATAGCTTCTCTTGGAGCTAAGTTCCATGGACTTAATAAACTAAAGCAATTGTATCCAAGTGATGCAGACTTTTCTACTATCTACCACTCTTGTGGTGCAACCATTTCAAGTCATAGGTTCCATATTTTAGATGGTTTTCTCTTCAAAACCAATAAGATTTGCATTCCTAGAGGATCCATGAGAGAACTTTTGGTGAGAGAGGGTCATGATGGGGGACTTATGGGCCATTTTGGTAGAGATAAGACATTGTCAACTCTTAATGAACATTTTTATTGGCCTAAAATAAAAAAAATATGTAGCAAGACTACGCTCTAGGTGTATAACTTGTAAAAAGGCTAAATCTAAACTTGCACCTAATGGTCTTTACACCCCCTTACCTATACCTAATGCTCCTTGGGTTGATATTTCAATGGATTTTGCACTTGGTTTGCCTATGACCTAAAGGGGTATGGATTCTATCTTTGTGGTGGTTGATAGATTTAGTAAGATGACTCATTTCATTCCTTGTCACAAAATGGATGATGCAAGTCATATTGCTAAATTACTTTTCAAAGAAATTGTGAGATTGCATGGAATTCCTAAAACCATTATTTCTGATAGGGATTCCAAGTTCATTAGCCACTTTTGGAAAACTTTTTGGGCTAAGCTAGGAACTAAACTTCTCTTTTCCATCAATTTCCATCCTCAGATTGATGGCGAAACAAAGGTAGTAAATAGGACACTTTCTAGTCTTTTGAGGGTCTTAGTTTGTGAACACCTATTTCGGTCCGGTCAATTTTCACCAAGAATAGGGAATTCCGTCACTTGGAACTCCTTCTTTATATTTGTGTTCATCTTCGAGATTGTCTTGGGCTCTGAGTGATATTCCTAAGTGGAAAGGATTCTGAAAGGACTGAATTCCGACTCGGAATAATCATTTCCGAGTAGGGTAACTCGGAATGATCATTTCCGAGTAGGCTGTAAGATTTCCGAGTGACATTTCCGAGTGGGTTATTTCCGAGTGGGCTGCTTCCGAAGGAGTTACTTCCGAACGAAGAAAAGGCTCTGACTAGGAAAGAATACCTTTCGAGTGGACTCTCTCAAAGTTCCATATTTCTGATTGATCATTTCCGAGTAGGTTGTCTCTGAGTGAGACGTTGCCGAGTGGGTTGTCATCGAGTGAGGTGTTTCCGAGTGGGCTGCTTCCGAGGGAGTTACTTCCGAACGAAGATTAGGAAAGAATACCTTTCGGACAGAGACTCTCTTAAGTCCCATACTTCTGAGTGAGTCATTTCCGAGTGGGTTGCTTCTAAGGGAAACACTTTCGAATGAAAAGGGACTGACTTTGAATGAATACCTCCCGGGTGGAGATACATTCGAGTGAAGGATTCCCGATTGATGCCACTTTGAGTGAAAAGCAAGTCTGACTTCCGAGTGAATACGTCCGAATAGGTTAATTCCCTATTAAAGCATTCTGAGTGAAAAACAAGTCTGACTTCCGAGTGAATATGTCCGAATGGGTTAATTCCCGATTAAAGCCATTCTGAGTGAAAAGCAAGTCTGACTTCCGAGTGAATACGTCCGAATGGTTTAATTCCCGATTAAAGCATTCTGAGTGAAAAGCAAGTCTGACTTCAGATGAATGTGTCTGAATGGGTTAATTCCCGATTGAAGCCATTCTGAGCGAAAAGCAAGTCTGACTTCCGAGTGAATACGTCCGAATGGGTTTCTTCCCAATTAAAGCAATTCTGAGTGAAAAGCAAGTCTGACGTCATATGAATACATCCGAGTGGATCATTTCAAGGAGCGAAGAAAGGGTCATTCTCAAGGGAATTACTGCCGAGCAATGAAAGGCCCTGACTAGGAATGAATACTTTTCAGGCCAAGATATATATCCGAGTAAGATTTCTCTGAGTGGTTTAATTCCGAGAGAAGTACTTCCCTGACTATGAATGAACGTTTGTTGGGCAAAGGCATTCCCGAGTGGTTTGCTGCCGAGAGATGTATTTCCGAGCAAAGAAGGCTCTGATTATGAATTACTTTTTAGGCAAAGATATATCCGAGTAGGACATCCCCGAGTGAACCATTTTCAAGTGAGTCATTTTTAAGAGATGCGTTTCCGAGCGAAGAAACACTGATTTCAAAGGAGCACTTTTCATTTCCAAGTTCCATACTTCCGAATGAGGTATATTCGAGAGAGCCATTCCCGAGTGGGTTACTTGCGAGCAAAGAAAGGCTCCGACTATGAGTACTTTTTGGGCAAGGGGATTATTTCTGAGAAAAGAAAGGCTCTATGAATAAAAACTTATCAAGCAAACACATCTGATTGTGCTGTCTCTGAGTGAATCATTTCTGAATGGTTTGCTTCCAAGAGATGTGCTTCCGGGTGAAGAAAGACTTTGATTTTGAAGGAATACCTCTCAGACTGAGACATTCAAGTGAAAAATTCCCGAGCGAATGAATTTTAAGTAAAAATGGTTCTGACTTCAAAAGGAGCTTGTCGGCCAGAGATATAGCCGAGTGAAATATTTTTGGAAGTGAGTCTGAGTGAAGCAATTCCGGTTGAGTGCTTCAAGCAGAAACACTTCCGGACAAAGCACCTCTGAGTGAAGCAATTCCGAATGAAGAGGCTCTGATGAATACTTCTTGGAAAGATATTTCCGAGTCAATAATCTGTAAATTCAAGCCTTCACACCAAGTGTCAAAGGGTCGGTTTTGTTTTTCACTCGGTCTTTTATATATGAAAGCACCTGTTCCAATTGGATCAATTTCCACCAAGGATGGATACTGACTGAGACAGTGATCTGGGTCATAAGAAGAACGCCGGTTCCATGTGACACCATTCTGCCCATGCTGACTTGGAATTGCACTATCCAAGTTTGTCCTTGAATTCTGGGGGGCGGCTGACAACAGACAAAAGTGAAAATAATAAAGAATTACCACTAGCCGCCGTTCCCCCATGATTGTCAATGTCCAGGCTGCTTCTCCATTACATACAATCGCACCATCCAAGTTGATTCGCTAATCCTGTGGGGCGGCTGGTAACAAACAAAGATCAAAATAATAAAATTATTCATCAGCCGCTGTTTCCCATAATCATTGGTGGCCAGGCTATATCTGGGTTGTTCAAGCAATCAGCCAACACTCTATAAATACCACAACTGAAGGTGCGCAAAGGGGGCTAGCATCTGAAATCAAAAAAGACCCAAGAAAACAATTTTACTCCAGAATCCCAAATCTGAAGAAAAGAAACCTGTTCCTAATACACCGTCCAGTTCATCAAGTCCACACCACACCGTCAGTTCATCAAGTCCACACCACACCGTCAGTTCCTCTTAAGTCCACACCACGCCGTCTAGTTCATCAAGTCTACACCACACCGTCCAGTTCCTCCCAAGTCCACACCACACCGGTTCTATTTTGTTTCTTTTGTTTTGTTTTTTTTATTTATTGTTAGTTCTTCCACTGGATTTGTAATTTTGTTGTACCTGTTCACTTGTTTAAATTTATTCCATTAAATTTCCTTTATTTTACCTTATAACTAGTAATAACAAAAAAGAACTACATGACCCTAATTTCTCGAAAGCTTGAGAATACGTAGGAGCGGGAGAAGGTTCCTGTCGGGCCCGTCTTCTTTATTTAATTTTTATAGTTTCCAATTTTTGTCTTGTTATTAAAAGGAGGAGCGAGGTTAATTTGGACGAGACGTCCTATTAATCTCATATATATATATATATATATATATATATATATATTAAAAAGGGGGTGGAGCGAGGTTAATTTGGACGAGACGTTCCTGTTAATCTCATAAAAAAAATTTCGTGTCTATTTTTGTTTATTTTTCTACACTATGTCATTTCATACATTTCTCTTTTTTCGAAGAAGTCAAAATAATTTTTGGGCTAATTATAATGCGCGCTATCATATTGAGGTAACCGTTTTATAACGGACAGTTGTGAGGTGCTAATACCTTCCTCACCTGTAATTAGACTCCCGAATTTGGAATTTTATTTTTATGACCAATGCTTTAACGAAAGGTTTTCCCGGTATTGTATCCTTAAAAAATATTGGTGGCGACTCCCTGTTTTCTTTTCGGAAGGATTTCGAAATACGTTTTACGTTTTAATATTTTGAGGGTCGGCCGTGCCGCCGAGATCCCGGTCGCGACAGATGGAGCGAGGTTAATTTGGACGAGACGTCCTGTTAATCTCATGAAAAAAATTCTGTGTCTATTTTTATTTATTTTTCTACGCTTTGTCATTTCGTACATTTCTCTTTTTTCGAAGAAGTCAAAATAATTTTTGGGCTAATTATAATACGCGCTATCATATTGAGGTAACCGTTTTATAACGGACAGTTGTGAGGTGCTAATACCTTCCTCACCTGTAATTAGACTCCCGAATTTGGAATTTTATTTTTATGACCAATGCTTTAACGAAAGGTTTTCCCGGTATTTTATCCTTAAAAAATATTGGTGGCGACTCCCTGTTTTCTTTTCGAAAGGATTTCGAAACACGTTTTACGTTTTAATATTTTGAAGGTCGGCCGTGCCGCCGCGATCCCGGTCGCGACAGATGGAGCGAGGTTAATTTGGACGAGACGTCCTGTTAATCTCATGAAAAAAATTCTGTGTCTATTTTTGTTTATTTTTCTACGCTTTGTCATTTCGTACATTTCTCTTTTTTTAAAGAAGTCAAAATAAATTTTGGGCTAATTATAATGCGCGCTATCATATTGAGGTAACCGTTTTATAACGGACAATTGTGAGGTGCTAATACCTTCCTCACCTGTAATTAGACTCCCGAATTTGGAATTTCATTTTTATGACCAATGCTTTAACGAAAGGTTTTCCCGGTATTTTATCCTTAAAAAATATTGTTGGCGACTCCCTGTTTTCTTTTTGAAAGAATTTCGAAACACGTTTTACGTTTTAATATTTTGAGGGTCGGCCATGCCGCCGCGATCCCGGTCGAGACAGATGGCCACTCCACTGGGGACTTAGAGAGTCAAGCCAGCCAATTTGATAGCGCATGTTTTAATTAGCATATTAATTATTTAACTTCTTCCTTTATTTTATTTTCTGTCAATATTTGTATATGGTTTCTGTTTTGTTTGGATTCTATCATTTATGCTCTGTTAGTGTCTGTGTGATTGTTGAACCCTAGGTTAGACGACTTTATTTTGCTGCTTTGTGTTTGTTCTATGTGCAGGACGAGTAAGGTACAGGTATTGAATGCCTCTTTCACACACTACACTCATAATTTGCACACACTTTTGAGTGGGGCCCTATACCCGGGCCCAAATGAAACTTAAGATTAGCGGAGGTTGATAGTGGAACCATTTGGGATGTACTTCCTGTCTGGTTACCGTGAGAATCTCAGCTAGAGTTCAACTTATTCATGGTGCCCACACCTAGTAGACTTCCTACTGTTATGGTCAACATCATGAGTAGGATCTTGGCTCTAGTAACCTTTAGAAGTTTTAGAACAAGCCACCTAATGCGAGATGTCACTGTTAAACAAACCTTAGAACCATTAGGAGACCTTCAGAAAAACCCGACTTAGGGCACAAAGGGACAAACTTTACTTCTACCTTTTCTCATTCTCACTTTCCCTTCTGATCCAAATTAGAGGACCACTTGCCCGTTTAGTGGATTACTTTTTCAAAAAAAAAAATGACATACTTTTAACTAATGATCCTTTAACGGGCAAGTAGTCCTTCTCTTTTATGCATATTTATTTAAGTCTTTGGGCGTTGAGTTACAAATCTTTTGAATCATCGAAAAAAAATATCAAAAAAAATCAAAAGAAAAAATCAATTCTTTTTGTATTGACGATGATCAAAAAATTCGTAGCTCACATGACCTTTGATTTGACATAAGTTTTGTCAAATCGTAACCCCCCTAAATACAAAAATGTTTTCAAGAAAGTTACTAAGGGAGTATCAATTTGCAAAGCACATTAATTCCTAATGACTCTTTCTCTCCTTTCTCTCTATTCTCGTCGGAAGCTATTCAGAGCTTAACGAATACCCTTGAGCAAGATATGGAAATTAACGTGGGATCAAACCTTTAAGAGGAGGGTCATGGTTCTCCAAGCTAGAAATAGCTAAACTTGAGGCTCTTATTGCGTTTCAGAATGAAGGATTCTTCTGTCTTCACAACTATCCCATATTAATTTCCATGTTTACCATACCTAGCACTTTTGAACGATAAATACTAAGGGATGGTCAAAGGATGCTCGTCAAGGCCTGTGATTGCTTCCCACGACATTCTCCTTCCTTCTGTTTCCACCTGACATTTTTTGTTTTTCTTTCTCTGACACCACCACCCTTACTAGACTTTCAAAGGAGACTCATGGCTGAAAGAGAGCAAGAAATTGAAAACCTCAGGAGCGAAGTTAACCAGCTAAAAGAGTAAGTGGCAGAGATGACCAGACTTTTAGAAAAGAAGATCATAGAGGGGGAACCCTCTGCGGGTATCAAGAATGATCAACATTTACCAACCACCCCACTCTATCCTCTTGGACTGACAAAAATGCAAATTCCCTCTTCCATGACACCTCCTATTACTATCAACAGGACTGACCCCATCATTGATCCTCAACCAACCTATGGCATATCTTATGCACCACAACACGCCTTCATGGGCTCAAACAACAACTTGCCCTATACAGCACCCTCAAAATACTCTCCCCCGTTCCATAACCAACAAGAGGATCATGATTTACAAGCAATGAACTCCCATATTTCATAATCCTCCAGTCGCCTGGGGCACCTATCACAAGAATGTCTGCATCGGGAGATAAAGGGAAAAGAAAAGGGGATGCTAATTCCACTTCCTATAACCAAAAAAGGGCCCAACCCAGACTAATGACTCATACTTCCTTTCAACCTACCAAACCCCCTACACCTTACATGACCGCCACCACCCCTGACCAAGGCTCCAATCTTTTCCCATTCCAACTCTGCTTTCGTCCGTATATCCCTCAAACACATTCCCATTCTCATTTTCCATAGCCCCACTGTCCCTCACTAGGGCAGACTCAGCCACCTAATCCAGACCGAAGCACAGTAAAACCCACTGATAGTCGAACACCGGTCCGGTTTGACCCCATTCCCATAACCTACACAGAACTTTTACCTCACCTTATCCGTAGTTCCCTTGCGGTACCCTGTCCATTGAAACCGATGGTTCCTCCTTACCCCAAAGGTTATAATCCTAATACCCGATGTGATTACCATGCTGGAGCCCCAGGGCACTCTACTGAGGACTTTTATGCCTTAAAATTCAAAGTGAGGGATCTGATTAAAGCTAAGTGGCTAGATTTCCAGGAAGGGAGTCCCAATATAATCATAAACCCCAGGTCTAATCATGAGAATCCTGGGATCAGTATGATAAGGAGAGACTAGAGGCATGGAGAGGATGCAAGCTTTGTGATTTACACGCCAAGTGGAGAGGTTCATGACAAGGAGACCACCTAGCTCTTTACGACTTTAAACTTCTGTTTTTTATGACTTTTCAACCCAAATGCTATGCCTAAGGCATTGGGATATTTTATGTAATAAAGGCCAAAGCATATTTTTATCATTTCAGGTTTTTCTCAATGAATGCGTATCAAATTTCAAAATATTTCCATTTGCTTCCCTTATTTGTTTACTCTCTTTTTATTTTTCCTCCTTCTCTTTGCCGTCATACACTAAAAAAAAATCCATCCAAAAATGATCCTTCTGAGAACAATGAGATCACAATCCTATTTCATAACTTTGACCACCTGGTTGATTACACTGACGAAGAGGATACCAAAGACGAAAGTCCCTTGGCCGAATTAACCAGAATGTTTGGATAAGGGTCACCTAACTCTATCTGAAAGCGTTCGACAAGGTCAGCACACGGAGTGAAGAGGATTCATAAACAACTGGAAAATCGATCGAGTCACCTTAGAAGATGTTATAGTATGATGGTAGCTCAATCTGGTGGCATAAAGTCTACATGAATGAAGATAGCGCCAGACTCCTTAATGGCATATCTACCTTTCAAGGGAATGTTTGTATTAACCAACATGGATGACAAAGGCTTACTAAGACCCATAAAATGTAAACATGGTCAAGAAATACTCTGCCAAAAAAAATGATTAAAAAAGAGAGAAAACAAAAAAATTAAAAAAAAGGAGTCAAGGTTGGTGCCCTACGCATATACCAATTGGGGCGAGCTGATTCATAGATCAAACTATCACTTTTCCACATGGGGGCATAAATCTTATCAAGCTAAGAACGCGACAAAAACAATGTTTCATCTGTGTCGCAATCAACACCCCAACCTTAAGGGAGTATAACTATTCTCATATCAGTGTAACCAAGGGAATGGTCTACTGTGATACCATTAATATCATAGTTCTTTGCCATATTGGCTAAGAGTAAATAAAACGGCTAGACCATAACAGAGGTACCAAGGGGGTCATTCAAAAAAAACAAAAAAAAGAAACAAAAAAAACAACAAAAAAAATGAAGAAGAAGAAAACGATAAAAAAGGAAAGAGATGAAAGAATGAACAAAAAGATAAAGACTCGGAACGAGCCCCCTCATTGGTGCCGAAAAAGGACTCACTCCTGTTTCCTTGGATACATGGTGTTGGAGAAAACTTTCCTATTTAAAATAACATCTATTACCCACAGGATGAGACTAAATTAGGAGAGATCAAATAAGCTCATTGTCAATCAGCTTAAACCTTTGTTGTGAAGACGCAACCTTGAAAAAAAAAGAAAAAGGAAAAAAAGAAAAAAAGAGAAAAGAACAAAAAAACAAAAAAGGCGAAACACGTCACAAGGAGAGAGAAGCTCGCTAGGCTGAAAACCTGGAAAGGCAGCCTAGGCAAAAGTTAGAGCGGCCTGGTAAGCTGAAAACCTGAATAGGCAGCTCAGGCAATAAATTGGGATCAAGATTTTGGCAGAGTAATTTAAAGATTCTTATGCGAATGGTCTGACTCCAAGTTAGGGCATAAGGATCGTAGTCCGACTACCTCTTCAGAAGCAGAGTCAAATGGTGAATTCAAAGTCATGATGTGGGATTGAGATACACCTTGTTCTCAGCAGTTCACTGGAGGAATTGTGAAATCATTCCTATTCTACCCAATTATCAATATTTCCCATGCAACTCCACTTACTTCTTTGGCCACCCTTATCCCACTCCCCGCTCAACTTGTAAATACAATCTCACTTCTTTTGATACGTGTTCATATTGTGATTTCCCCTGATTTGATAAGACATATGTTTTCCCTTAATATATAAAATGAGAAGGTAATGAAATTTAAAGTCGTGAGGACAAGATGTTCCTGTTACTTGATCTCGCCTCAAGCGATCATTATGAAGACTGGGCCTGACACGTTTCCAAAGCTGGGGTTGCTTCATTTGCTCTTTTTCAGTCATGGGTCACTTCGAATCTCTAAGGATTGTGGTTTTGTGGGAGGTCTTTTTAAGTTCCAATTTGTTTTGCACCACTAACCTTTCTTGATGGATGGCGTGACAAGTAGATGTGTCAAGTCTCAACCGCCAAAACTGGTACTTTCCAGGGTATATCCATTAGCCTCCAAAGCTCACTCTCATCCTCACTCATTGAAGCCGGCACTTCTCGAGTTTCTTCTCATAACCCACCCAAATCTTTGGACAAAACACTTTTCTAAGGCCGAATGCAACGTGTTTCTAAGTTTCCAAGATTTCCATCAATACCTCACAGTCGGAGCCGGCATCTTCTCAAGGTTTCTGTCTCGTTCGTCAGGCATACTAGGGGTCACATTTTCAAAAAAAAAAAGAAAAAAAAAGAAAAAAATTGGTATATTCCAATAGTGTAATGTATCCCGTTCCCTGGCAATGACGCCAAGTACGGGTTAATTTGGACGAGACGTCCTGTTAACCCCAAATCTTTTAAACATAGGATTTTACCACCAAGTCTATCATTCCTCTCCAAAACTGGGGCATCTCCCCAGATTTCTCTTCCAATCAGGGGACAGTACCATGAATTTCAAAATAGCTTAAACTGGGGCATCTCCCCAGATTTCTCTTCCAATCAGGGGACAGTACCCTGAATTTCAAAATAGCTCAAACTGGGGCATCTCCCCCAGGTCATTATCTTTTGTCAACCCAAGGGCAGTACCCCGCGCTCCCAAAAGTTCAAATTAGAGCATCACCCTAAGTCTCTCTCTATCAAAGGGGAACACCCCTAGCTTCTTCAATCTCCCTAACTGGGGCCTTACCTCAGATCCTTCCCCCGGCCTAGGGGTAGTACCCCTAAAATCTTTCAATCTTTTCAAAATTGGGGTATCACCCCAGATCCTTCCTCTGTTCAAGGGGCAATACCCCTAACCCCTAACTCCTTCAGCCGGATTTTCCAAACTAGGACATCTTCCCCCGTTTCTTTTCTATCCCAGCCAAGGGGTAGTATCCCTAAATCTTTCTATCTTTCTAAAAAACAAGGGTATCACCTCAGATCCATTCCCAATCAAGGGTCAGTACCCCAGACCACCAAATCCTTCCCCAAGGGAACTACACTATCCAAAACAGCTCAAATTGGGGCATCCCCCAAATTTCTCTCCTCCAGCAAGCCCGCCATACATCCCTGGTGGACCCCAGATCTCTCTCCCAACCAAGAGATGGTATCTTGAATCACTAAACAGTTCAAATTGGGGCATTTCCCCAAACTTCTCTTCCAGTCAAGGGGGGGTTCCCCTAAATCCCTCTAATTTTCCTAACTAGGGCATCACCCCAGATTTACTCTCTTGATCAAGGGGCAGTACCTCAAGGTTCTTTCAATCATATCGTAACTGGGGCATCACCCCAGATTTTTCTCCCAGCCAAGGGGTAGTATGTAACATCCCAAAAATTTTAATCTCATGTATAATCATTTTTAATCCAGATTATTAATGATATTATCCAATTTCTGAGTGAATAATGTCAGAAATAAGACTTTCCGAGTGAATAAAAGAATCGGTTTCCGAGTGAAGGTTATGTTTCCGAGTGACCGAGAGAAATTCTGAGTGAAGGTTATATTTCCGAATGAAGTATGACCGAGAGAAAAACTTCTGAGTGGAGTCCTGGCCTCGGAGACATTTTGAGTGAAGTGTGTTCGAGAGAACCACTTCTGGGTGAAAGGTCCGAGTGACTTGTCTTCGAGTGACTCATTTCTGAGGCAAACGTCTTCGAATAACTCATTCCTGAGTCAAATATCCTCGAATGACTCGTTTCCGAGTCAAACGTCTTCGAGTGACTCGTTTCCAAGTCAAACATTTCCGAGTGACTCGTTTCCTAGTCAAACATCTTCGAGTGACTCATTTCCGAGTCAAATGTCTTTGAATGACTCATTTCCGAGTCAAACATCTCCGAGTGAAACGTTTCCGAGAGAAGTACTTCCAACCGAAGAAAAGCTGATTTCGAATGAGTACTTCTCGGACCAAGATGTGTCCGAGTAGTGAATTTCTAAGTGGGTTAGCTCAGAGTTGAGTGTAACTTTCCCAAATGGGGTGTCTTCGAGTGTGACACTGCCGTGTGGGATTTCACCGAGTGAGACATTTCCAAGTAGGATAAGAACGAGTGAGATTTCCGATTTCCGCGTGATAAGGCACCGATTGAAATATACCGAGTGTTATTTTCAAGGGAAATACTTCTGAAGTGAAAGGTTGATTTTGAATAAGTACGATTCTGAGCGAATACTATCTGGGGGGACGTAAATATCCGAGTGATGAACCCCTTCATTCTACTCATGCTCGGATGTCTTAAAGTTACCGAGAGCTTGTACTCAGGACCGTCCTAGAAATTACCTTCGAATCCGAGTGAAATTTCCAAGTGGAAAGATTTCCGAGTGACAAAACTCCGAATGATCCTTTCAGTTATATGATTTCAGAGTTATGCACTTCCGAGAGAAGTATTTTCGAGTGAAGAAATTCAGTCAGAGATATATCCGAGTGGATCCATTCGGAAAGGAAAAGTGGCTTTGAAAGAATACTTCAGGAAGATATATATATATAAATCCGAGTGAGATAATTCTGATGAGTCCGGATGAGACAGTCATTCCGAGGAAGGAAAAGCTGACCGAGTGTTTAACGCAGAAACAGTTCTGAGCAAATCCCTCCCGAGTGAAGCTATACTGAACGGAAAGAGATTGCTGGAACATCTCGGAAACAAAAATGCTGAACCATAAGGACTGGGAGAATGGATGGCTTCCAAGGTCGGGCACGATCCTAACAATTGACCTGCTTCATACCTGTTAGAATCTAACCGACTTAATGCACTCACCAGCGTTCGCATCGCTGCTCTTACTTAGTGTTAAGGGCCGTTCCATTATCAAACTTGCACCTTTTTACTCCAATCATGTCATCTAGTATATATATTTTAATATATTTACTTCAATCATACAAAGCTCCAGTAGGTAGGCGGCGGTAATGGTCAACAATACAGCTCATTCCTTATCTAAAACTCCATTATCACCATAATTAATGCACTACAATCCAATTACGAAAAAGCTTGTCTCTCACTTGTCTTGTACATTATTAAATCGATACCACAACTCATTCCCAAGTCTGAATTCTCAGAACAACGAAAATTAGTAAAAGTCTCTCTTTCTCATTTCCTTCTCTACGTACAAGTCACTCTTGGTTTGAAGCAAGGATAGTAAAGAGAACGTCTTCAACTAATCTAAGACCCATCATCAAGGTAAGAGGGGATAGGGTTGTGAATAAATATGGAATGGGTAGAATTGTATGCTGTCCTAGGATTTTCCAGATTTATTTTAGTAACTTATTATTTAATTTTGAAGCTGAAAATGTGTGAATTTGACTCTGACTTCTACATCAAAGATGTATATCTTTTCGTTATGTGAATTTTGATACTTGAACCAACTGGTTTGGATATGTATAGCATGAGTTATAGTTGAAATACTACAGTATGTCAGTTCTGGAATATTATGTTGCTGTTGTAAATTTCTGAAATTACCTATGATTATTATTATGGATGAAAATGATATTTTCCATGTGAGTAATGATTTATTTTTGAATTATTGATGGATTATTGATTATTATGGATGTTATTGAGTGTCCTATGAATACTATACAGTTTGTATATCTTGGTGAAGAATAATTATGAATGACTAAATGAATGTATACATGAATGCCTTGTGGATTATTAAGACGTGTTGTTGAACTGTAAATCCATGATTTTGAGACATTAATATGTGTGATATGTCCTTTGAGGACTTGTGATTTTCCAAGTGATTATGGAAATATTGATATCATGGTATGTTAAATCGATAAAAAGAATTAAAGGCATTCATGCATCATAAGCATTTGGACGCACCATGGAATTTAGGGGTTCCATGATTGCCTACCCTGGTGGGGGGTTACTCTATGATGAGTTAAAGCCCTATTTTTGCAGGAGCCATGAAGTGTAGGGATTCATGGTCATGCTAATTCCTACTTGTGTACTTCGGTACTGCAAGAGCCATGAAGGTGTAGGGATTCATGGTTATGCTAATTCCTACTTGTATACTTATGCCATGAAGGTGTATGGATTCATGGTTATGCTAATTCCTACTAGTGTCTCTATGAGACTTTTTACTGCAGTATTCCCACCAAACCAAAATGGATCTAGCATGACATCATTTGACTAAGTTAAAGATTTATTAAATATAAATGAACTTGTTTGGCATATTCATCA
This sequence comes from Clitoria ternatea, assembly GCA_037962975.1. Lineage (NCBI taxonomy): Eukaryota > Viridiplantae > Streptophyta > Magnoliopsida > Fabales > Fabaceae > Clitoria > Clitoria ternatea. The sequence goes on from CM075671.1 coordinate 58,426,987, forward strand.
TATCATTATGGTTTGTTGATTGTGTTTGTGTAATTTTACTTATTTTATATTTATTCTATATTATGTCTCACTCTTACATTAATTTTTACAGTGCATGCTACACAGAATGACGAGTGATGCAATTAATGAAGCTGTTATGATTTATTGCTTGGACTTTGGCTTCATTTAAATTTTAATGGGTTGTAATCAAATTATGTACCATGTGCTGTAATCTTCTCTATCGTTTCCGCTATATAAATGATTTATGTTTTAATTGTTCACGACTAGTATGCATGATAATATTCCGCATTTATCAACTTTTACGTGACCTCAGAATTTAAATTACGAACTTCAAAATGATTCTTTAAACGCGAAAAATTTATTTTAAAAATTTTGGGGCGTCACATAGTACCCCTAAAATGTTTTGATCTTGTTCAAACTGGGGCATCACCCCAGACCCTTTACCTTCAAATCGCCAAAGCTGGCACTTCCCAAGTTCTCTTCCCCAGTGGAACCGTAATCGTCAAAGCTGGCACTTCCCAAGTTCTCTTTCCCAGTGGAACTACAATCGCCAAAGCTGGCACTTTAAGAAGACCCTTCCTCAATCGCCGAAGCTGGCACCTTTCAGGGTTTTCACCCTTCGCCGAACAAATGGCACCCTTTACCTTTCAGTCGCCGAACAAATGGCACCCTTTTACCTTCCAGTCGCCGAACAGATGGCACCCTTTACCTTTCCAGTCAACCGGGAGGCAACATCCTCACCTTTACCTTCCAATCCAGTCGCCGAACAAATGGCACCCTTCACCGAACAGATGGAACCCTTTACCTTTCCAGTCAACCGGGAGGCAACACCCTCACCTTTACCTTCCTTCCAATCGCCGAACAAATGGCACCCTTTACCTTTCCAGTCAACCGGGAGGCAACACCCTCACCTTTACCTTTCTTCCAGTCGCCGAACAAATGGCACCCCTTTACCTTCCAATCGCCGAACAAATGGCACCCTTTACCTTTCAGTCAACCGGGAGGCAACACCCTCGCCTTTACCTTCCGATTCAGTCACCGAACAAATGGCACCCTTTACCTTCCAGTCGCCGGACAAATGGCACCCTTTACCTTCCAGTCGCCAGACAAATGGCACCCTTTACCTTTTAGTCACCGAACAAATGACACCCTTTACCTTCCAGTCGCCAGACAAATGGCATCCTTTACCTTCCAATCGCCGAACAAATGGCACCCTTTACTTCCAGTCGCCGGACAAATGGCACCCTTTACTTTCTAGTCGCCGAACAAATGGCACCCTTTCCTTCCAGTTGCCGAACAAAGGCATCCTTTTACCTTCCAGTCGCCGAACAAAGGCTCCCTTTATTTCCAGCCTACCGAGGGTCAACCCCAATCTTTTCATCTCCGGTCAATTGAGAATGGGCCCCCAATCCTCTCACCTCCTGTTAGCTGAAAGACGATCCTTTCACTTCCCGTCATCCAAAAAAATGATTCCCAGTTAACCACTTCCTGCTAAAACTGGTGCACCGCCCCAATTCTATTTTACTCAAAAAGAAGATAAAAAAACAAAAAAAATAAAAACAAAAACAAAAATGAAAAAACAAAAAAGAAAAAAAAGAGAAGAGAAAGAAACAAAAAGAGAGAGAAAACAAAAGCTTCAGGTGTCAATTCCTAGGTTTCCTCCTCATCAGGTCGCCAAAGTTAGCGCTCCTGTTTGAATTCCTCAAGCTGACACACTCGCTGTCTTCCCAAGCCATCAAAGTTGACGCCTTACTTCATTCTTCAAGTCACAGAAATTGGCACTACTATTGGTTTTCTTTAATGTAACAATACTGGCCGTTGGAGTCGGCATGACTCTGACAATGGTGTTCACGTCTTTACTTCCTTTCCACTTCAAAAACAAGAAGAGACTTCATGTTTTTCTCATGGAAAAGAAGTAAAGAGGGGCATCTGTGAACACCTGTTTTGGTCCGGTCAATTTTCACCAAGAATGGGGAATTCCGTCACTTGGAACCCCTTCTTTATATTTGTGTTCGTCTTCGGGATTGTCTTGGGCTCCGAGTGATATTCCTAAGTGGAAAGGATTCTGAAAGGACTGAATTACGACTCGGAATGATCATTTCCGAGTAGGGTGACTCGGAATGATCATTTCCAAGTAGGCTGTAAGATTTCTGAGTGACATTTCCGAGTGGGTTATTTTCGAGTGGGCTGCTTCCGAGGGAGTTACTTCCGAACGAAGAAAAGGCTCTGGCTAGGAAAGAATACCTTTCGAGTGGACTCTCTCAAAGTTCTATATTTCTGAATGATCATTTCCGAGTAGGTTGTCTCCGAGTGAGACGTTGCCGACTGGGTTGTCACCGAGTGAGGTGTTTCCGAGTGGGCTACTTCCGAGGGAGTTACTTTCGAACGAAGATTAGGAAAGAATACTGTAACGCCCCGAAACGTTGATTAAAATTTTCGAGTAAATTTTTCGCTTTTTCGAAAGATCATTTTAAAGTTCATCAATTTAATTCAGAGTTTATGTAATAGTCTATAACAGCGGAAAAATTATCATACATGCTAGTCGTGAATAATTAAATTCAAGAAAATACTTAAATAGCGGAAACGATTTAGAACATAATAGTACATGACATATTATATTTATTACAACCTATAAAATCAAAGTTTAGGTAATAATTCAAATAGACATCCATCATGGCATTACTCTGCATTCTGCGTGTCATTCACTGTAAAAATTAATGTAAGAGTGAGAGAATATAGAATAAATATAAAATAGATAAAATTGCACAAACACAATCAACAATTCATAATGATATGATGAATATGCCAAACAAGTCCATTAATAGATCTTTAATTAGTCAAATGATGTCATGCTGGATCCATTGGGTCTTGGTGGGAATACTGCAGTAAAAGTCTCATAGAGACACAAATAGGGCTTTAGCATATACCATGAATCCCTATACTTCATGGCGCTTAAGTACCGAAGTACACAATATCATAAGTAGGACTTTTGCATAAACCATGAATCCCTACACTCCATGGCACACAACAAAATAGGGTTTAACTCATCATAGAGTAACCCCCCACCAGGGTAGGCAATCATGAAACCCCTAAATTCCATGGTGCGTCCGAATGCTTATGATGCATGAATGCCTTTAATTCTTTTAACATACCATGATATCCATATTTCCAAAACCTCTTGGATAATACAAGTCCTCAAGGGACACAATACACATAATAATTCACAAAATCATGGATTTACTGTTTCAACCACATATGTCAATAAACACAAGGCATTCATGTACATATATATTAATTATGTCATTCATAATTATTCACCATCACAATATACAAACTGTGTGATACTTAACAGCATTTATAATAATCCATAATCACTCAAGAATTTAATAAATAATCTTTATCCATAGAGAAAATATCATTTTCTTTCAAAATAGCCTTTTAAAGTGACTTTCAGTATCCCTAACAGTAACATACATTAGCAAAACAGTCATAACATGGGCAAATCAACTCCTTTTTAGATGATTCCACTTTCTATAGCTCAATAATACAATTATCTACAACTTTCATGAAGAACACAGTTTCAGATTCCAATCAGAAATACAACTTATTCACAAAATACCATACTGCCTCAAGATAAGTTTTCCAAAATGTACACAGATTAGTATTTAGAACGTATCTGGAGTTACAAACGTGATTTTGACATGAACCCAATTCTAAATTATTCTTAACACACATATCTACAATTTTCATGAATACACCAACCCCTAATTCTCACCACAAACTTCCCAGTTTTAAAAACAAGATTCAGATTTCAAAATTTCACAATTTCAAAATTTTCAGCTTGCACATACTTCAGTAATTTGAGCATAACTTGAGTTATAAAAATTATTTTGATGTGCAACCACTTTCTAAAAATCCACAACTTAATTATCTACAACTTTCATGAAGACATCCAAGGTTGATTATGCATGTATAATTCCCAGCATATCAAAATATGAACTAAACATGAAACAAATCTTTCACTCGGACATGCAGTAGTATTTTGGCTATAACTTTTGCTACACATACTCAAATAAATTGGTTAAGATCTCAAAATTCACATAACAAAAAGATTTACAACTTTCATGAAGACACTGATCACTAATTCTTACCACAAAACTCCCAGTTTTAAAAATAAGATACGGATTTCAAGTTCACAGATTTACAGCTTATACATACTTCAGTATTATGAGCATAACTTGAGCTACAAAAATTATTTTAATATGAAACCACTTTCTTAAGATCCACAACATAAATATCTACAACTTGCATGAAGACATAAAGGGCTGATTATGCACGTACAATTCCCAGTAAATCAATATATATACAAAACAAAGGATAAACTTTCCACACGAACATGCTGTAATATTTTGGCTATAACTTTTGCTATACTTATTCAAATTACTTGATTCAGGTCTCAAAATTCAGATATCAAAAAGATCTACAACTTTCATGAAGAAGTCAGAGTCAAATTCACACGTTTTCAATTTCAAAAATGAGCAACAAGTTACGAAGTTAATTCTGGAATCCTAGAACAGCATACAATTCTACCCATTTCACAAATATTCACAACCCTGTCCCCTCTTACTTGATTTGATGTCCTTTGATTAACAAGGTATGTCTTGTAGTTCCCTCGTTCTAGTCCGTAATGGAAGAAATGGAAAGAACAGCCTTTTAAACGTACAAGGATAAGAAGAAGAAGAAAAAGAGTGTGTGATTTGCTAAGTGGTTCGTATGTAGGTGGTGAGTTGTTAATAATGAGAGAATAAGTGGCAGACTTGAATGGAGGATTAGGTGAGATTTAATGGAACCTTTTGACTCGTCTCACTGTCATCTTTGCATTAAGGAGGTTAGTGATATATATTAATTTATATAAAGTGGTCTGAGTGGAGTTAAAAGGTGTTCGTTGTTGGAGATTTTGAAGAGAGCGGTATTGAATTTATGAGGGTGGAATGTAGTGTGAGAGCGGAGTGCAGTGTGAGGCGGTGTTGAGTGAGGGCGGTGTTCTGTGAGGTCGGTATGGAGTGAGGGCGGTATTGAATGTGAGGGGCGGTGTGGGTGAGGCGGTGTTGAGTGAGGGCGGTGTGCTGTGAGGTCGGTATTGTGTGAAGGGCGGTGTTGTGTGAAGGGCGGTGTTGAGTGTATCTTAAGAGATGTCCATGCTCTAAAAGATGTTCACGTTACTCCGCCAAGGCATTTGACCCCGTCAATGCTTATGACTCCGCCAAACGTGTGACCCCGCCTAAATTTACTACTCCGCCAAGGCATGAGACCCCAGTTTTGTAGGAAAATTGTACCCTTCCTAGTCTGTAATCTTCTATTCTCTGGACGGACTCAGTCCGGTCTTTAATACCGGTACAATTTATCCGGTGTGAACATCAGTTCTAAGGATAAACCTTCCTTGAAACTAACCGGTGTTCATTAATAACAAAGCATTAATCCGGTCTCATGTTCATGCGACCCATAGTTTATTCAGTAAAACGTTGATCCGGTCTGCTTCACATAAGCTGTCCTCCCTACATCGGTCTTCCGATGTGATGTGGCATTAGTTGACATCCGATCTTCTTCTTTGAAGTCTTGAAGTCGTCCTAACTTTGGAGGTCAGAACGGATCAGAAGTGTTCCTTCCGATCTCACTCAGCTGACTCCTCTTCCTTCATCCTTTCACTCGGAATTTGAGTCTTAATTATAAGGATCTATGAAATTTCTAAAATTACACCCAAAAAATGAAATTTTTGAAGCATTAAGAGCCATCCATAGAATGTTTTATTCATTGATTAACACTTACAGACCTTCCATACTTCATAAATCACATAATTGAACTGTTATTAAAGCAGGATGTTACAAATACCTTTTGGACAGAGACTCTCTTAAGTCCCATACTTCTGAGTGAGTCATTTTCGAGTGGGTTGCTTCTAAGGGAAACACTTCTGAATGAAAAGGGACTGACTTTGAATGAATACCTCTCGGGTGGAGATACATCCGAGTGAAGGATTCCCGATTGATGCCACTTTGAGTGAAAAGCAAGTCTGACTTCCGAGTGAATATGTCCGACTGGGTTAATTCCCGATTAAAGCATTCTGAGTGAAAAGCAAGTCTGACTTCCGAGTGAATATGTCCGAATAGGTTAATTCCCGATTGAAGCCATTCTGAGTGAAAAGCAAGTCTGACTTCCGAGTGAATACGTCCGAATGGGTTAATTCCCGATTAAAGCATTCTGAGTGAAAAGCAAGTCTGACTTCAGATGAATGTATCCGAATGGGTTAATTCCCGATTGAAGCCATTCTGAGTGAAAAGCAAGTCTAACTTCTGAGTGAATACGTCCGAATGGGTTGATTCCTGATTAAAGCAATTCTGAGTGAAAAGCAAGTCTGACTTTAGATGAATACATCCGAGTGGATCATTTCAAGGAGCGAAGAAAAGGTCATTGTCGAGGGAATTACTGCCGAGCAATGAAAGGCCCTGACTAGGAATGAATACTTTTCGGGCCAAGATATATATCCGAGTAAGATTTCTCTAAGTGGTTCAATTCCGAGAGAAGTACTTCCCTGACTATGAATGAACATTTGTCGGGCAAAGGCATTCCCGAGTGGTTTGCTGCCGAGAGATGTATTTCCGAGCAAAGAAGGCTCTGATTATGAATTACTTTTTAGGCAAAGATATATCCGAGTAAGACATCCCCGAGTGAACCATTTTCAAGTGAGTCATTTTTAAGAGATGTGTTTCCGAGCGAAGAAACATTGATTTCAAAGGAGCACTTTTTATTTCCAAGTTCCATACTTCCGAATGAGGTACCTTCGAGAGAGCCATTCCCGAGTGGGTTACTTGCGAGTAAAGAAAGGCTCCGACTACGAGTACTTTTTTGGCAAGGGGATTATTTCTGAGCAAAGAAAGGCTCTATGAATAAAAACTTTTCAAGCAAACACATTTGATTGTGCTGTCTCCGAGTGAATCATTTCCGAATGGTTTGCTTCCAAGAGATGTGCTTTCGGGTGAAGAAAGACTTTGATTTCGAAGGAATACCTCTCAGACTGAGACATTCAAGTGAAAAATTCCCGAGCGAATGAATTTTAAAGTAAAAATGTTTCTGACTTCGAAAGGAGCTTGTCGGCCAGAGATATAGCCGAGTGAAATATTTTTGGAAGTGAGTCTGAGTGAAGCAATTCCGGTTGAGTGCTTCAAGCAGAAACACTTCCGGACAAAGCACCTCTGAGTGAAGCAATTCCAAATGAAGAGGCTCTGATGAATACTTCTCGAAAAGATATTTCCGAGTCAATAATCTGTAAATTCAAGCCTTCACACCGAGTGTCAAAGGGTCGGTTTTGTTTTTCACTCGGTCTTTTATATATGAAAGCACCTGTTCTGATCGGATCAATTTCCACTAAGGATGGATACTAACTGAGACAGTGATCCGGGTCATAAGAAGAATGCCGGTTCCATGTGACACCATTCTGCCCACGCTGACTTGGAATTGCAGTATCCAAGTTAGTCCTTGAATTCTGGGGGGCGGCTGACAATAGAAAAAAGTGAAAATAATAAAGAATTACCACTAGCCGTCATTCCCCCATGATTGTCAATGTCCAGGCTATTTCTCCATTACATACAATCGCACCATCCAAGTTGATTCGCTAATCCTGTGGGGCGGCTGGTAACAAACAAAGATCAAAATAATAAAATTATTCATCAGCCGCTGTTTCCCATAATCATTGGTGGCCAGGCTGTATCTGGGTTGTTCAAGCAATCAGCCAATACTTTATAAATACCACAACTGAAGGTGCACAAAGGGGGCTAGCATCTGAAATCAAAAAAGACCCAAGAAAACAATTTTACTCCAGAATCCCAAATCTGAAGAAAAGAAACTTGTTCCCAATACACCTTCCAATTCATCAAGTCCACACCACACCGTCAGTTCATCAAGTCCACACCACACTGTCAGTTCCTCTCAAGTCTACACCACACCGTCCAGTTCGTCAAGTCTACACCACACCGTCCAGTTCCTCCGAAGTCCACACCACACCGGTTCTGTTTTGTTTCTTTTGTTTTATTTTTTTTATTTATTATTAGTTCTTCCACTGGATTTGTAATTTTGTTGAACCTGTTCACTTGTTTAAATTTATTCCATTAAATTTCCTTTATTTTACCTTATAACTAGTAATAACAAAAAAAACTACGTGACCCTGATTTCTCGAAAGCTTGAGAATACGTAGGAGCGGGAGAAAGTTCCTGTCGGGCCTGTCTTTCTTTATTTAATTTTTATAGTTTCCAATTTTTGTCTTGTTATTAAAAGGAGGAGCGAGGTTAATTTGGATGAGACGTCCTGTTAATCTCATTTATATATATATATATATATATATATTTAAAAAGGGGGTGGAGCGAGGTTAATTTAGACGAGACGTCCTGTTAATCTCATAAAAAAATTTTGTGTCTATTTTTGTTTATTTTTCTACGCTTTGTCATTTCGTACATTTCTCTTTTTTCGAAGAAGTCAAAATAATTTTTGGGCTAATTATGATGCGCACTATCATATTGAGGTAACCGTTTTATAACGGACAGTTGTGAGGTGCTAATACCTTCCTCACCTGTAATTAGACTCCCGAATTTGGAATTTCATTTTTATGACCAATGCTTTAACGAAAGGTTTTCCCGGTATTTTATCCTTAAAAAATATTGGTGGCGACTCCCTGTTTTCTTTTCAGAAGGATTTCGAAACATGTTTTACATTTTAATATTTTGAGGGTCGGCAGTGCCGCCGCGATCCCGGTCACGACAGATGGAGCGACGTTAATTTGGACGAGACGTCCTGTTAATCACATGAAAAAAATTCTGTGTCTATTTTTATTTATTTTTCTACGCTTTGTCATTTCATACATTTCTCTTTTTTCGAAGAAGTCAAAATAATTTTTGGGCTAATTATAATGGGCGCTATCATATTGAGGTAACCGTTTTATAACGGACAGTTGTGAGGTGCTAATACTTTCCTCACCTGTAATTAGACTCCCGAATTTGGAATTTCATTTTTATGACCAATGCTTTAACAAAAGGTTTTCCCATTATTTTATCCTTAAAAAATATTGGTGGCGACTCCCTGTTTTCTTTTCGAAAGGATTTCGAAACACGTTTTACATTTTAATATTTTGAGGGTCGGTCGTGCCGCCGCGATCCCGGTCGCGACATAGTTCAAAGAATGTTAAAGCTTGGGATAAGTGTTTGCCTTATATTGAATTTGCTTATAATAGAGTAACACACTCCATAACTAAGCATAACCCATTTGAGATTGTCTATGGTTTTAACCCACTCACTCCACTTAACCTTTTGCCTATTGATGTTTTTGATTCCTTCCTTCACTTGGATGGAGAGGTAAAGGCAAAGTTTATAAAAGATTTTCATGAGAAGGTTAAACACCAATTTCATCTAAAAATGAACACTATGGTCATTGTCTAAACAAAAAGAGGAAAGAAGTTGTGTTTATTGTTAGTGATTGGGTTTAACTTCATCTAAGGAAAGAGAAATTCCCTAACCTTAGAAAATATAAACTTAATCCAAGAGGTGATTATCCTTTCCAAATTGTTCAGAAAATAAATAATAATGCTTATGTCTTAGACCTGCCTAGGGATTATGGTGTGAGTGCTACTTTCAATGTGTCTGATTTAACTCCTTTTGATGTAGATGATTACGAAGATTCTGATTTGAGGACAAATCTTTTCAAAGAAGGGGAGCATGATGAGGACATGACTAAAGAGGATCCTAGCTTGGTCTTGGACAAAGGTTTGGAGAGCTTCAAGGGACCTTTGACTAGGTCAAGATCTAAGAAGGCCAAGGACATCATACACAAAGCCTTAACTTCCTTTCTCGTCACCATGCATTGGTCAAAGCCCCAAGATTCATAATTGAAGACCTTTTCTATGTTTTCTTGTAATATTTTAGAAAATTGGGTATTTGTGTGTAAAATCATGCTTTAGATACATTAGGTTTAGGTTTTGGGTCTTACATGACCATTTCATGCTTATGTTTGAGTTTAATCCTTGTATTTTGGCCACCTTTCTTAGTTTTCTTTAGTTTGAGTGCCTTAGGGCTTAGGAAAGAGTGAAGCCCATTAGGTTAAGTGGTATGTCCCTCTTCTTAACCTATATATAGGCATGCTCTCCTTTGTAATACTCACACCTTGAATTAAAGAATACAATTCTTCCTTTTATGAGAAGTGAGTTGAATTTTCCTCCTTTCTAGCTAGGGTTTCTTATATACACGAGACATATATGTATTCTTCTTGCGTTAAAAAAAACTTTTAGGAAGATATACATATTTATCACTCTTTATCTTATGTATACAAGGACGTATATACATATAATTTCCTTTGAATATTGAAAGTAAAAAAAAAAACATTGTCCTTCAATATTTGTTCATAATGACAAAACAATTAATAGAAATTGTAAGTGATAAATCATTACAATATTATATCCGAATGAGAAAGTTTATCAAATTTTAACCTTTACATTGTTACAATTATCTAACTTGATTGTAATAAGGCAAAGTAAAACTAAATTATACCTCTACTACAAATGTGACCAATCATTTCCTAGTCCTTGAACCATCGAGTTTTGGAATCCTACTCTTGTCATATCTCTTCATCTATCTGATTAAGGATGAGACTACTTCACCCTTCTGTAATTATATATCCTTCCATCTTGGACTGCAACTATATATCACATAATATATATTTTGGACACAAAATTCAAACAAGAAGGAGTGAGAAACAGAATATAATATTTTACAGAGAAGACATAAGCATAAGGGTTTTCACAATCTAATATAATAATTTCAATCACAATCATATACATAATCAATTATAAATGTAGAGTTTTCATAACATAACAATTATATTTTCATTCACAACCACCCACATAGAATGTCACAACCACATGAATACCATGTAATGTTTTTAATACTACCATCTCATTCATTCTATGCATGTGGGCCCTTAAAGTTTTAGTTTGCACTGGGCCAACCAGGAGTTTACACTATTCCATAATTCCAAATAATAATAACATAAATGCCCTCATGGCATATGAACAGCTCAACTTGCGTGGAAACACTTAGATACTAGTCAGACTGAGAAAGTTTTTATTGTGAAAGTACCCGACACTAGGGAGCGACCCCAGGTCACCTGAAGCACTCTTTCACACCCTCTCATCCCAAGGCTCGCAATTAAGCCTCCTCTAATGTATCATCGGTTTCTATAATCCGTCCCCAGGCAATATCACATCTCATTTCTCTTTAATGATTCATGATGTATGAACAACTCGCATATTTAGTTGGTTAAGACTTTTACAAACTCAATTATTAAATACTATAAAGGTTCACAAAATCATCTCAATAAACTGTACATTCCCATAAGTTCTTCTTTGAACTTCTGTTATAGAAAAATAAATTTAGTACAGTCTTCAAATTCAGATCTCACTAAAATTGAGTTTCCAAGCCTTAAATATCTCAAAACTTTCTCTTAAAAAACTTCACATATTTACATAATCTTTCCCAATTTGAATCTTAACTAGATTGAGTTTAGAAATCTCGACTATAACAAAATATCCTTTAGTTATTTCATTAGGGAAAACCAATTTAAATTTCTGATTTCTAAAAGAAAATATTTTTTTTAAATCATTAACTAAGAATACTTAAAACTATAAAAAATTTCTTTAATTCAAGAATTAATTATCTCAATCTCTGATTTTCATAAAATAGCTTCTTTCTAATACTAGATTTTATTCTAGAGATTAAAAATAAAATTAATGAAAATTATTTCTAAGAAGAAATAAAAGACTAAAATAATGATAAAATACTTTCTCTTAGAATAAAAATTTAAAAAGTAAGGTAAGAAAATTCTTACTGGGTTTTAACTTTCCGTCATGCTTGCTATATACTCAAACTCCATATCACAAGGTCATCAATCATTCATCAATCACAATCAAGTATTGTAATATCATTAATCACAATCAAATATCATCAAATCACAAATATTATTAATCACAGTCTAGTATTATAAATCACAATATTATTAATCAAAACCAAATATTATTAATTATAATCAAATCAAATCAACTAAATATCAGTCATAAATATAATTCAAATTTTAATGGTTATTTAGATTAATAAGATTAATTTTAAGTCTTTATAGTCCATTCCTCGCATAGGTCTATGTAGGTCCATATAGTCCAATCCTCGCATAGGTATAGTTCCGTCCATACAGGTCATAATAGTCCAAGTTCTTGCATAGGTTAGTCCAGTTCGCATAGGTTATCCAGGTATTTGCATAGGTATTCAGATCAAGTTACACAAGATACTCAATTTAAAATTAATTATAAATTTTTAAGTTAAATAGTTTTTATTTTAAAATAATAATATTATTAAATTTTAAAGGAGTAGGGGACTCCTCCCATTATTACTATGTCTTTTCATATTATATTCCTATCTCACTCCCCTTACCTCTTGTATCTTGGTTCGTAATGGAAAGTCCGTGCGCGTCTCGTCTCTGAGTTCTAAAATATACCAACTTCACTTTAATATAGTTATAAGATGAAAATTAAGATTTCTACTTAAAATAGAAATGGTAAATTTTGAATAGTGAATAGTGAATCATGAATAGTAATAGTAAATAGTAAAACATGAATAGTAATAGTAAATAGTAAAACATGAATAGTAAAGGTAAATAGTAACAGTAAATAGTAATTTACTATTTGAATAGTGATTTACTACTCGTAATAGTGATTTACTATTGGCATAGTAATTTACTATTCAGAATAGTAACTTAAAATAATATTATATCCAGTATAATAATAGATTTCTAAAACGATATGAAAATAAACCTAAAAAGTATAAAAGAGAGTTATTCTTACCTTATGATTTTGGCAAAACCTCCTTCCAAAAATTTTATTTCTCTCTCTTACTCCTACCACTATCTTTCTAATACTACTATATTAAGAAAACTTAATCTTTCGTTAGAAACCTCGGCTATTTATAGAAAAATTCTTCACTATGCATTTCATTATTTTATTATAAAAGTACTGTGTAATTTCTGAAATTTTCATTTCTGATTACTGTGCACCTTTTAAAATTTTTGTTCATGCACAGTATTTTGCATAGTAAATGTCGGCTGAATTATTAAGCCAAATAGTAATCATTCACTCGGTATATTTTAAATATTCAAAATCAGTCATTTTCAAAATTTAGCAATATTATATCAGTTCTCACTAATTTTATAATAAGTAATATAAAGTTTAAATTTTAACAATCTAAAATTTTCTGTTAATAAAAATTTATTAGTACGTTTTTGATTTTTTTATGATTGGTAAAAATCAAGATTTTACTCAAACCGATAATTTTTAGATAAGTCTACTTGAAATAGATTTCAGAAAATTTTCTTATAATTTAACTTCACTTTCTTGTAAATATTTTTAATTTTAAGTAACTTTATATGAATTTAAAATTATTTAAAATATATTATTTTATTAAAATATTTCAAAATTTTCAACAAATTCCAGAAAATCATAAATATTATGTAAATCAAAAAGTTCTAAAGAACCATAGTCTAATTCCTTCAAAATTTCATTTTAAAATTCTAATAAGAGTTAAATCATAAATATGTAAAAACATAAACATAAAATAAAAGTTATGAATAATAAAGATATTCAAAATTCTTAATATAATTTCATTAATCAATGAATACTAATTAAGTCATTTTAAAATTCTCATTCATAAATATTTTCATTTTATTATTATTATTATTTTATTTCATTTTAAAAAACAAATAATTAAATATAGATACCAAAATTTCATAAAAAATGATAATAATAAACTAACTTATAGTAAGTATTTCTCATGAAAGATATATTAATATATATTTTCTATTTGTGTTGAAAATAGGATGTTACATTTGGAACCCTTTGTTCTTGCTTGTTAAAATAGGGGATAAAATAAACATAACTCTTCAAACTTTGCAACATATTCCTCCACAGACATAGAACCTTGTTTGAATTCTATAAATTCCAGCTCCTTTCTGCTTCTAATAGTATTTGAAAAATACTTTTCTAAAAAATAAGCTTTAAAATTCTACCAGGTTAACTGGGTTCCAACACTTGAGATCATCCTTACCTTAGTTATTTTCCACCATTGCTCTACTTCACTATGGAGCATAAAGACAACGTACTCAACCTTTTGTGCCTCAGTGCACTGTAAACTACTAAATATCCACTCTAGATCCTAAATCCATGCATAGGTTGGCTCAATATTGAACCCTTCATGGAATTCATTTGGTTTTCACTTCAGAAAATGATTTAAGCCTTGATTATCTTTTCTAGAATATCAACAAAACGTTGAAACATCGCCACCATAGCATCCATTCCTTAGCGACCAACCATCACTTATCCTAAAATCACACCATACTTCAATACACTTTCAAGGATAAGGATATTCAACAATTTACAAATAATTATATTACTACATTTAACGATTTATCGTATTGTATTTTCAACATTCACTAATGTAATCCTAATTTATATCAATAATAATGGCACTTGTCATACCACGTTTCACAACCGCGCACTTATAGTAAGCATACTTTGGCCTTGGACTTTGAAAATATGAATTGTAAAATTTTTTAAAGTAAGGATAATTAAAAAAAGAAACATTTAATGTTTCTAATTAAATTTATGTGTTTTATCTTATAAATAGAACTATTAAAATATTTTTTCTTTTGTCTTATAAATAAGGCTTGAGTGAGTAAATAAAGTCACGAATACAACACTCTGAGTCTGTTTGGTAAAACTAGTAGATAAACTATCCAACAGCTTAAAGTTAATCGATCAATATAAATGACATAAAAGATATATATATATATATATATATTAAAATAGATATAAGTAATTTTTTAAAAATATATCAATGAATGTGTGAAAAATAAATCAAAATTGGAGTTTATAAGCTCCAAAGCTTCTTTAAATAGCTTTTAAAAAATGGTACAAGCTACTGAAATAAGTTTATTTACCAAACAAAACTATTTTGTTTAATAAACTTTTAAATTAGTAAAATAAATTACAAATTAACTGAAATCAGTACTTATGTTATTGTCAAATGTAGCCTATATTTATAGAGTTGATGTGAACACCATTTTTTTAATAATAAAAATTAAATAATATTTTTTTCTTTCTCTTCCCTACCATTCCGGGAAACCAGTCCGGAATCTGGATTTGGTTCCCTACCAGCAACAGCACCACCACAACAATAACCCAATAATCATTTTCCCTCTTCACTTAAAAAAAGGTAATTTTCTTCAATCTCAGAGACCGGATGGGACAACCAAAAACAAAAACCAAAACATCAACAGAGAATCAAAATAAAAAAAAACAACAAAGAATCATCCAACAATCATCACCACCTTCACAAACCAGAAGCCAAAAATAGAGGGACCCAATCTCTTCATCCTCTCTATCACAGATCAAGAGAATCAACAACAAACATAAACCCTCCCATCGCCAATAACCAAACAGCAAGCGAAAGTAACACAGAGACCAAAGAAAACAAAAACAAGAAGAAGAAGGAAGAAGGAAGGCCTCCGCCACCACTGCCGTCGGCCTCCCTGCCGCTGGACCGCCGCCTCCGGCGCCGGTCTTATTCCTCAGATCGCCAGCGCCAATCTTGTCTCCTCCGACCGGCAACCTCCGTGAGCCGCCGACGCTCCCCCGCCGCCACCGGTTTCCTCCTCCGGATCTCACTCTCCCTCTCTGTCACTCACTCTCTTTCTCTCTCGGCCTCCCTCACCCTCTCCCCCTCCAGACGTCGATCAAGCTCGGGCCGGCCAGCTCCGTGCCAATCTCCTTCCTCCGCCGGCCAGATCTTCTTCGTCTCTCTCTCCCTCTAATTTTGCTCTCTCTCCGATCTCTTTTCTCTCTCTCCGCCACTTTTACTCTACCGTACTCCCTCTCTGTTTGTTCCCTGCCCCTCCTTTCCTTCTTTTCTTTGCTTCCTTTTCTTTCTTTTGGTTGTCTAAGTTTAGGTTTTCTTTGGGCCTCAAATAGTGAGGCCCATTCTTGTTAGTTTTCTCAGTTTTTGTTGTTGTTAGAAGCCTAAAACTTGCTTGTTTGTTTTTTTATATAATATTTTAAAAGTGTTATTCCAAATCATATTTTGAAAAGAGAACTCTAAGAAGAGAAATAAATGTTGTTAATCTAAGCATCTTCTCCAAAATAAAAGTAAATACCTTTCTCTCATTTATGATAAAAGTCTAAAAATATCAAAATCCAAACATTCTTTTTGTAAAAAATAAATAATCTTTCAAATTAGATAATAAAAAGATTAGATACCTTTTCCTGCAAAGAACAATAAATATTTTGTCTAAAAATAAAAATCTAAAATATCTTTCCTAAAATAACAATAAATGGTTTCTTTATTTTGTGATGAATCTTAAAACAATACATAAATTTAAAATCTAAACATATCTTTTTTTTAAAGTAATGATCATAAAAAAATCAAAATATCTTTTCTAAAATAAAGGTACAATTAGTTTCTTATTTATGTTGAGTTATAAAAATAAGGTTGTATTAAGATCTAAGCATATCTTTTATAAAAAAAATATAATCTTTCATATTAAATCAAATCTTATAAGCAATGTCGTGTAAAATTACTTTTACCTACATCCGCGATATAAGACTTCGAAGGTTTATGCACGTGCGGTCTTCTTCGCCTTGTATTTTTCCTTCCTCATGAATTTTTATTATTAAAATTTAAATCAATTAAAAATAATTTAAATATTTTTTCTTTCAAAATTAATTCTCCCAAAGAATTACGTAACCCTGATTTCTCAATACATTTGAGAATACGTAGGAGCGGGAATCAATTCCTGTCGGGCTCAATTTTTGCTATTAATTTCCATGTCTCTGCTATTATTTAGATTAATTTTATATAGTCAATATTTTAAAATTTTATTGTCGTAAGGAGGTTAATTTAGACGCGACGTCTTGTTAATCTCATGTTTTAATATTTTTATTTAAAATAACATTTTCTTAAAAATGAGGTTAATTTAGACGAGACGTCTTGTTAATCTAATGTTTTTAATATTTTTATTAGAATATTATTTTCTTTAAAATGAGGTTAATTTAGACGCGGCATCTTGTTAATCTCATGTTTTTAACATTTTTATTAAAAATAATATTTTCTTAATCAACTTTATTTTTTTATATCATTAATTTTATTTTACTCTTTAAATTTATGTACAAATTAAGGTTAATTTGGATGAGACGTCCTGTTAACATTTACTTTCACTCTGTTTTACTTTTTCTTACTGTTGTTATTTTGTCAAGTTTTTTATTGTCTCTATTTGTCGTTTCTTATTGTTATTGTTTTTTACTTTCTTTGTGTCGATATTCTGCTAAGTTTCTTACTACCATAGTGTGTCGTTTCTTATTATCACTATTTTGTTAAGCTTCTTGCTGTCACTATTTTATCGAGTTTCTTACTGTCATTGCTTTGTCATTTCTTATTGTTACTGTTTTAATATTCTACTGTCACTATTTGTTTTTTTTACTGTCACTGTTTAGTCTTCTTCCATTACTATTTTCTTACTATTTAGTTTCTTATCGTCTAATCCCTTACTGTCACTGTTTGGTATTTTATTGTATTTGCTTAGTCAGATTGTGCGATTTAAGATTAATTTGGACGAGACGTCCTGTTAATCTTATTTCAAACTTTCATATCTATTTTGTCTGTTTTCGTATGCTTTGTCATTATATATGTTTCTTTTCATAAAAGAAGTTAAAATAATTTCTAGACTATTTTGAAATAAGCGCTATCAATTTGAGGTAACCGTTTTATAACGTACAGTTGTGAGGTGCTAATACCTTCCTCACCTGTAATTCGACTCCTGAACTTAGAATTTCATTTTCATAACCAGTGTTTTAAAATACGTTTTTTCAGATATTTTTATCCTAAAAAATATTGGTGGCGACTTCCCGTTTTCTTGTCTAAAGGACTTCTAAACCCGTTTTATTTTTAAGGGTCGATCATCCTGTCACGATCCCGGTCACGACAGATGGCGACTCCGCTGGGGACAATTTAGAGAGTCAAGCCAATCGAGTTGATAGCGCATGTTTTTTAACAGTCTGTTAATTATTTGACTTCTTTCCTTTATTTTATTGTCTGTCATTATTTGTATGTGATTCCTGTTTGTTTAATTCTCATCGTTTACGTTCTATTGATATTTGTACATTATTGAACCCTAGGGTAGACGGCTTTGTGTTATTGTTCAGTGTTTGTTCTCTGTGCAGGATGGGGTAAGGTACAGGTATTGAATGCCCTTTCACACACTACACTCACAATTTGCACACACTTATGAGTGACGCCCTATACCCGAGCCCCAAGTGAAGCTTAAGTTAGGGGAGGTTGGTAGCGGTGTCGTTTGGGATGTACTTCCCATCCGGCGATGGTAAGAACCTTAACTAGAGTTTGACCTTTCATGATGTACGCACCTAGTAGATTCCCTACTGTTGTGGTCACATCATGAGTAGGATATTGGCTCTAGTGACCTTTTAGAAGTCTAGTGCAAGCCACCCAATGTGAGGAGTCACTGTTAGATAGGCTATAGGTCCCAAAAAATGGACTTTCAGAGAAACCTGACTTAAGGCACAAAGGGGCAGACTTTCCCTCTACCTTCTCACATTTTCACTTTCCCTTTTAATCCAAATTGGTGGACCACTTGCCCGTTGAACGGATTACTTCTTTCCAAAAATGACACCTTTTAAATCGGTGATCCTTTAATGGGCAAATAGTCCTTTCCTTTTATGCGCATTTACTTGAATCTTTGGGTCTTGAGTTACGAATTTTCTGAGTCGTCAAAACAAAATAATAAAAAGATCAAAAAAATCAAAAAAACGTTGAAGACGATCGGAAGGTTCGTAACTCATGTGGCTCTTAATTTGTCACGAGTTTTGTTAATCGTTACTTCCCTGAATGTAAAGATGTTTTCCAAGATGTTACTAAGGGAGTAGCGATTTACGAAGCATGTCAATTCCTGATGGCTGATTCTCTCTTTTCTTTCTGTTCTCACCGGAAGCTATTTAGGGCTTAACGAATACCCTTGAGCGAGATATGGAAATTAACATGGAATCGAACTTGTAAGATAAGGGCCATGGTTGCCTAAGCCAGAAATGGCTAAACTTAAGGCCCTTGTCGTATCTCAGAATGAAGGATTCTTCTGTCTTCACAACTATCCCATATTAATTTCCATGTTTACCCTACTTAGTACTTTAGAACGAGATGTTCTGAGGAACAATCAAAGGATGCTCGTTAAGACCTGTAATTGCTTCATGCGCCATTTTATGTATTTTACAGTCCTACTATTTTATTTCCTTCTATTTCCACCTGACACTTTTGTTTTTCAAAAGACGCCACAGGGAGACATCCTTAAGAAACTAGACTTCACCAGAGACTTATGGCTGAAATAGAGCACGAAAATGAAAACCTTAGGGACGAAGTCAACCAACTAAAAGAGCAAATGGTGGAGATGACCAGACTTTTAGAAAAGAGGATCACAGAATGGGAACTTTCTACAAATATCAAGAATGACCAACATCTACCAACCACCCCACTCCATCCTCCTAGACTGACAAGGATCCAAATTCCCTCTTCCATGACACCTCCCCTCATTATCAACAAGACTAACCCCATTGTTGATCCTTAACCGACCTGCGGCATGTCTTATGCACAGTAATACGCCTTCGTAGGCTCGAATGACAACCCTCCCTGTGCAATACCCTCAGTATACTCTCCCCCATTCCATAACTAACAAGAGGATTATAATTTTCAAATGATGAATTCCTATGTTTCACAATCCTCCCAACCATATGGGGCGCCTATCACGAGAATGTTTGCATCGGGAAATAAAGGAAAAAGAAAAGGGGAAACCCACTCCATCTCCTACAACCAATAGAGGGCCCAACCAAGGCCAATAACTTATACTGCCTTTTAGCCTGCCAATCTTCCTACTCCTTATATGGCCGCCACCACCCATAACCAAGATTCCTATCCTCCCCCACTATAATCTCACTTCCATCCATCTATCGTTCGAACACCTACCCACTTCCATTTGCCTATTATCAAACCCCCTCATCCATAGCCCATGCCATACTATCCTCCACAACAATGGACTCGGCCTCCTAATTCCAACCGAAGCATAATAAAACCCATCAATAATCAAACATTGGCCCGGTTCGACCCCATTCCCATAACCTACACAGAACTTTTACCTTACCTTATCCGCAACTCCCTTGCGGTACCCTGTCCCTTGAAATCGGTGGTTCACCCTTACCCTAAAGGGTATAATCATAACGTCCGATGTGATTACCATACTGGAGCCCCAGGGTATTCTACTGAGGACTGTCAGGCCTTAAAATACAAAGTGAGGGATCTGATCAAAGCCAAGTGGATAAATTTCCAAGAAGGAAGTCCCAACTTAATCATAAACCTTTTGCCTAACAATGGGAGTTCTAGGGTTACTGTGATAAAAGAGGGTTAGAAGTATGGAAGGGATGTCATCACCACTGAAGATGGCCCCTGCGATGATGTAAACTTTGTGATTGCCCGCCAGGTGGAGAGTTTCGTGACTAGGAGACTGTCAAACTCCCTATGACTTTAAATTTTCAATCAAAGAGATGTTTTAATGACTCTCTAACCCAATAGCTATGCCTAAGGCTCTGGGATGTTTATGTAATAAAGGCAAAAAAACATGTTTATCATTCCAAGTTTCTCTCAATAAATATGTGTCGAATTTCAAAATGCCTTTTCTTGCTTTCCTTATCTCTGCCTTGAACCCTTTTCCCTCTATTTGCTTCTTTTTTTTTCATTTACCACTACAAACCAAATAAATGCAGGTCCGAAAATGATTCTCCTGAGAACAGTAAGGTCACAGTCTAATTTCATGACTTCAATTGCCCGGTCGATCGTGCTGACAAGAAGGTAGGAAGACTATGGTCCCTTGTCCAAATAGACCAAGATGTTTGAATAAGGAGGGTCTAGAGAGATTCAACCCTATCAAGAGGTAGGCAACATCATTAAATGAAGAGGACAAAAGGTCAAGATTGGTATTCTATTAAGTCAAGAACAATATGATGATAACACTGGGGCAATTTATCGGAAGGTGATGGTAAACTTATTTCATGACATGATGGACAACAACATTGCCAAGTCTTAAAATGAACAAGGGCACGTCCATCATTAATGAAAGCCTTGTTATTCACTAACCTGGATAGGGGTAAATTGTTGATGCCCATAAATATAGATGCAATCGAGGGAGGCTTTGCAAAAAAAAAAGAAAATCAATCAACTCAAAAAATGAAAAAAAAAATGAATCAGGCTCGGTGTCCTATGCATGTGCCAAATAGGGCAAGCTGATTACATCCAGATTATCAAGAAAGTTGTCACCAGTCTATATGGGGGCACGGATGTCATCAAGACAAAACACAACAAAAGACAATATTTCATCTCTGGGACATAATTACTCCCCATGCCCATGTAACCAAGGAAATAGTCTGTCAGATTGAGTCATTGCATCATCAAGGGGATAAAAAATAAAAAACAAAACAAAAAAAAGGCAAACAAAAGGAAAAAAAATGAAAAAGGAAAAATCTAGAAGATAAAAAATGAAAAAAATAAGAAAATAAAGGCCAAAATGATGACTCAGTAATTCCCTCTCATTGATGCCAAAAGACTCACCCCTATTTTCTTGGGTACATGGCATAGGAGTAGAGTCTCTTATTTGAAGTGACATCAATTTCCAAAAGGGTCAAACTAAATCTGGAAAGGCTGAGTAGGCTCAACTGGAGTTAATCAGCTTTAACCTTTTACTGTAAAGGATGCAGCCAAAAATAAACAAGAAAAGAAAAACACATTATAAAGAAAGTGAAAAGCTCGCTAGGCTGAAAACCTGAAAGGGCGGCCTAGGCAAAAGTTAGAGCAACCCGGTGAGTCGAAAACCTGAAAAGGCGGCTCAAGAAAAAATTAGGGTCAAGATTTCAGCAGAGTAACTAAAGTTTCCCAACGCAAAACGTGCGAGTCCAAACTGGGGCACATGAATCATGGTGGAACTACCTTCTTAGACGCAAAGACAAAAAGAACATGTCATGAAGAAAAAGGCTCGCTAGGTTGAAAACCTGAAAGGGCGGCCTAGGCAAAAGTTAGAGCAACCCGGTGAGTCAAAAACCTAAAATGGTGGCTCAAGAAATTAGTGTCTAAATTCTAACAATATTGTGTTTGAATATATATTTCAGGTTGAATTATTTTGATAATGACAAAGCACATTGAAGGATTGAAGCAAAAAAGGCCAAGTAACCATGAAAATAGAGAAAACAGAATCAGATAGACAAAAATGTACAGACTAATTGATTAGAGGACTCAAGCTAATCAATTACCTATGTTCTGTTTGTGTAGTAATCGATTACACCTGCAGACATAATCGATTACCTAATCTCTATTTGCAATATAATCGATTGCACCCTTGAAGATTAATCGATTACCATTTGAACAAGTTGAAGTATAAGCATCAGGTATTCAAGCTAATCAATTACCAAACCACTCCTAATCGATTTACCTAAGTTCTGTTTGTAAGATAATTGATTGCACCCTGGAGATAATCGATTACCAGTTGAAAGTTTGAAGATTGAGCATCAGGTAGTCAAGCTAATCGATTACCAAGTTAGACATAATCGATTACTGAAGTTCTATTTGTCATCCTAATCGATTGCAAGAATGCCTAATCGATTACAATGCTACGCGACACAATTAAATGCATCAGGTACCAAGAGTAATCGATTATAGGGTATGAAATAATCGATTAGCAAGTCCCTGTTTTCAAGCTAATCGATTACACTGAAATGCCTAATCGATTACCTACTGTGTAACACTGAAAATTTCAAAAGCTAATCGATTACAGCTCGAGGCGTAATCGATTAGAGTCGTGCCAGAATTTGGGGAAAGTGCTTTTTAGGTGGAAACCAGCTCATTTCTCCATTCCAACTCAGTGCCCATGATCTACAATAGCTAGGAAGACCATTCAGCTCCTCTCCAAGGCCTATAAATCCAAGGCCTATAAATGTAACACACAAATCCATCAAAGGGAAATCAAATCTTAAGTCTTGTGAGTTCTATTCTTGTATAGTTTCATTTTTCTGAAACTTAGAGCTTAAACTTGTATATTCTTTCTTGTTGAGAGTTAGAAATTGTGTGAGCCTTCATTTGTATATCTACTCTATTAAGAGAGTTACTTGCTTATAAACACTACACCAAACACAAAGGTTTTCACTCTAGGTTGAGTGGTCACAAATGTTGGGGTTCAACCTTTGGGTATTGAGAGTTTGAGAGATTGGGTGGGTTACCCTTGTGCTAGTGAGGATTGTGTTCTTGAGTGTGGGACACTAGGAAGCTGCAATTGCTCATAGCTTGTATCTCTAAACTTCAATAGTGGAAATCCTTCAAGTGGGTTGCTTGAAGGCGAGACGTACACCGGGGTGGTGGAACTCGTTAAATTTGTTTGCAAGCTCTTCTCCCTTACTCTCTTGCATTCATACATTGCATCTAGCTGGGTTATTATTGTTGATTGTGATTTCTCCTCTTAAACTTGCTTGAACTAATAGCTTTAAAGTGCTGCACACCAAGTGTTTGATAAATTGCTTTAGCTACATTTATCTCTTTTTTTGCATTGTTTCTTGTACCAAACTTATCTTCTCTTGCATAAACTCTTAATTTATGAAAAAGAAACTAAGTTCAAAAGGCATTTCAACAAAAGTTTTAAAAACTCAATTCACCCCCCTCTTGAGTATTGAGGCCACTTGAATAACAAATATGATTGAAACCTCCAACACAAAACGTATAACTCCAAACTGGGGCACGTAGACCATGGTCGAACTACCCTCTCAGAGGCAGAGTCGAACGGTGTACTCGAGGTCGTGATGTAGGATTGAGATTTGCACTATTCTCAGAAATTCACTAGAAGATCTGTAAAACCCTCCTTGTTTCACCCAATTATCAATCTTTCTTATTTAACCATGCTTGTTTCTTTTGCTTTCTATGCTTTTCTCCTTTTATACTTATCCAACTCAAATAAAATTTCACCTTTTTCGACACGTATTCATGTTGAGTCTTATTGATATGATGGATGTATATTTTCCACATAAAATGAGAAAGTAATGAAAATTTAAAGTCGTGAGGACAAGACGTTCCTGTTACTTGATCTTGCCTCAAGAAATCAATATAAAGACTGGGCCAGACACTTTCCCGAAGCTAGGGTTACCTCATCTGTTCTGTTTTAGTTATGAGTCGCCTCAAGTCTGTAGGGATCATGGTTTTGTGGGAAGTCTCCTCAGATTCTTATTTGTTTTACTTTGTACTACTAACTCTTTTCTGCAAGTTATTGCAACAGACAGTCATGTCAAGTCTCGACACCTCGATCAAGTTCCTTTCCCCAGTAGAATCACTATCGCCAAAGCTGGCACTTCTCAAAGTCTTTTCCTCAATCGCCAAAGCTGGCACTTCTCAAAGCCTCCTCCATCGCCAAAGCTGGCACTTCTTAAAGACTCTTCCACAATCGCTAAAGCTGGCACTTCTCAAAGACTTTTCCTCAAATGCCAAAGCTATCCTTTCTCAAAGACATTTCCTCAATCGCCAAAGCTGGCACTTCTCAAAGACTCTTCCTCCATCGCCAAAGTTGGCACTTCTCAAGGTCTCCTCGTTAATCGCCAAAGTAGGCAATTCTCAAAGTCTTCTCCTTAATCGCCAAAGCTGGCACTTCTTAAAGACTCTTCCTCAATTGCTAAAGCTGGCACTTCTCAAAGTTTCTTCCTCCATCGCCAAAGCTGGCACTTCTCAAAGTCTCTTCCTCAATCACCAAAGCTGGCACTTCTCAAAGCCTCCTCCATCGCCAAAGCTGGTACTTAATAAAGACTCTTCTACAATCGCCAAAGCTGGTACTTCTCAAAGACTTTTCCTCAAATGGTTGGCCCTTCTTATAGACATTTCCTCCATCGCCAAAGCTGGCACTTCTCAAAGACTCTTCGTCTATCGCCAAAGTTGGCACTTCTCAAGGTCTCCTCCTTAATCGCCAAAGTACGCAATTCTCAAAGTCTCCTCCTTAATCGCCAAAGCTAGCACTTCTTCCTTAATTGCCAAAGCTGGCACTTCTCAAAGTTTCTTCCTCAATCGCCAACGCTGGCACTTCTCAAAGCCTACTCCATCGCCAAAGTTGGCACTTCTTAAAGACTCTTCCTCAATTGCCAAAGTTGGCACTTCTCAAAGTTTCTTCCTTAATTGCCAACGCTGGCACTTC
Source organism: Clitoria ternatea (assembly GCA_037962975.1). Lineage (NCBI taxonomy): Eukaryota > Viridiplantae > Streptophyta > Magnoliopsida > Fabales > Fabaceae > Clitoria > Clitoria ternatea. The sequence goes on from CM075671.1 coordinate 58,452,379, forward strand.
TCAAAGCCTACTCCATCGCCAAAGTTGGCACTTCTTAAAGACTCTTCCTCAATTGCCAAAGCTGGCACTTCTCAAAGTTTCTTCCTCAATCGCCAACGCTGGCACTTAAACACTCTTCCTCAATTGCCAAAGCTGTCACTTCTCAACTCAATCGCCAAAGCTGGCACTTCTCAAAGCCTACTCCATCGCCAAAGCTGACACTTCCTAAAGACTCTTCCTCAATCGCCAAAACTGGCACCTTTCAGAGTTACTTTCTCAATCGCCAAAGCTGGCTTTTGTCAAGTTACTTTTCATAAATTGCCGAAGCTGGCGTCTTTTAAGTTTCTTTTCATAAATTTCCAAAGTCAGTGTCTTTCAAGTTTCTTTCCAAAAAACTGGCAATCTTTCCTTTCCAGTCGCCGAACGAGGCATTCTTTACTTTTCAGTCGTTGAAGAAGGCACCCTTTACTTTCCAGTCGCCGAACAAGGCACCCTTTACTTTCCAACCGCCGAACAAGGCACCCTTTCCTTTCCAGTCGCCGAACGAGGCACCCTTTTACTTTCCAGTCACCGAACGAGGCACTTTTTCCTTTTCAGTCACCGAACAAGACACCTTTTACTTTCCAGTCGTCGAACAAGGCACACTTTTCTTTCCAGTCATCGAACGAGGCACTCTTTTCTTTCCAGTCACCGAACAAGGCACCCTTTCCTTTCCGGTCGCCGAACAAGGCACCCTTTACTTTTCAGTCACCGAACGAGGCACCCTTTCCTTTCCAGTCGTCGAACGAGGCACTCTTTACTTTCAAGTCACCAAACAAGGCACCCTTTACTTTCTAGTCGCTGAACGAGGCATCTTTTACTTTCCAGTCGCCGAACAAGGCACCTTTTTCCTTTCCTGTCGCCGAACAAGGCACCCTTTACTTTCCTGTCACCGAACAAAGGCACCCTTTCCTTTCGAGTCACCGAACGAGGCACCCTTTACTTTCCCATCATTGAACAAAGCACTCTTAATTTCTAGTCGCCAAACAAGGCACCCTTTCCTTTCCAGTCGCCAAATAAGGGTCAACCCTCAATCCTTTTATTTCCAAACAATCGAGGGGCAACATCCCCAATCCATTTATTTCCTGTTAATCGATGGTCAACCCCCAATCCTTTTATTTTCAGTCAACTGAGGGACAACACGCTCAATCCTTTCATTTCCTGTTAACCGAGGGTCAACCCCCAATCCTTTTATTTCCAGTCAACCGAGGGGCAACACCCCAAATCCTTTCATTTCTTGTTAATAGATGGTCAACCCCCAATCCTTTTATTTCCAGTCAATCAAGGGGCAACACCCCCAATCTATTTATTTCCTGTTAATCGAGGGTCAACCCCCAATCCTTTCATTTCCAGTCAACCGAGGGATAACACCCCCAATCCTTTCATTTCCTATTAACCGAGGGTTAACCCCCAATCCTTTTATTTGTAGTCAACCGAGGGGTAACACCATCAATCCTTTCATTTCTTGTTAATCGAGAGTCAACCCCAATCCTTTTATTTCCAGTCAATCGAGGGGCAACACCCCCAATCCTTTCATTTCCTGTTAACCGAGGGTGAACCCCCCAATCCTTTTATTTCCAGTCAACCGAGGGATAACACCCCCAATCCTTTCATTTCCTATTAACCGAGGGTCAACCCCCAATCCTTTTATTTGTAGTCAACCGAGGGGCAACACCATCAATCCTTTCATTTCTTGTTAATCGAGAGTCAACCCCAATCCTTTTATTTCCAGTCAATCGAGGGGCAACACCCCCAATCCTTTCATTTCCTGTTAACCGAGGGTGAACCCCCCAATCCTTTTATTTCCAGTCAACCGAGGGGCAACACCCCAAATCCTTTCATTTCCTGTTAACCGAGGGTCAACCCCCAATCCTTTTATTTATAGTCAATCGAGGGGAAACACTCCCAATCTTTTCATTCCCTGTTAACCGAGGGTCAACCCCTAATCCTTGCATTTCCAGTCAACTGAGGGGCAACACCCCCAATCTTTTTATTCCGAGTCAACCGAGGGTCAATCCCCAATCCTTTTACTTCCTGTCAACTAAGGGGCAGCACCCCCAATCCTTTCATTTCCTGTTGAACTAGGGGCATCGCCCCAAGTCATTTATTTCCCAGTCAAAGCCTCATGGACTCATGCCTAGGTTGTTCCATTTGAGCCAGGGACATCCCCGAAGTCATTTATTTTCTGTCAAAAAGCTTCAGGAACCCACTCTTAGGCTATCCCATTTCGCAATTTGAGTCAGGGGCATCCTCCCTAGTCTTTTATTTCCTATCAAAAAGCCTCAGGAATTCACTCTTAGGCTATCCCATTTCTCAATTTGAGCTAGGGACACCCCCCTAGTCATTTATTTTCTGTCAAAAGGCTTCAGGAACCCACTCCTAGGCTATCCTATTTCTTAATTTGAGCCAGGGGCATCCCCCCAAATCATTTATTTTCTATCAAAAAGCTTTAGGAACCCACTCATAGGCTATTCCATTTCTTAATTCGAGCTAGGGGCATCCCCCTAGTCATTTGTTTCCTATCAAAAAGCTTCAGGTACCCATTCCTAGGTTGTATCCTTCGATCCAAACGCGTAGGGACAATCCCCTGTGTCATTTATTTTTCTTTAAGTATCCCTCTCTAGGCTACCCCATTTTTGATATCAAGGAAATATCCTCTGATTTGTTCATTTTTTGGGATAAAGCTCTAACTTCATGTGTCAAACTTGGAACCACCTTATTCATCTTCCCTAATTGTCAAAGTTGGCAACTCTTCAAGCTTCTCTAGCACTTTTAGGATTCTCGGTGTCGAAGTTGATACTTCATTAAGTTTCCATAACATATTTTAGGTTTTCTTATTCCCAAAATTGACACCTCTTCAAGTCTTCATCATACCTCTTAAGCTTTCTATTTACCGAAGTTGGCTCTTCTTTAAGTCATCATCGCCAAAGTTGGTACTTTTAAGTCTTTCTTATTACCAAAGCTGGCATTATTTGAGTCTTTTATTTGTCAAAATCGTTACCTCTTTGAGGTTGTTGGTGTCAAGACGGTGTTCACGTCTTTACTTCCTTTTCGTGATATGAATGAACCATTCATATTATCGCGAAAAAAAAAGTAAAGAAGGGCAGTTGTGAACACCATTTTTTTAATAATAAAAATTAAATAATATTTTTTTCTTTCTCTTCCCTACCATTCTGGGAAACGGTCCGGAATCTGGATCTGGTTCCCCACCAGCAACAACACCACCACAACAATAACCCAATAATCATTTTCCCTCTTCACTAAAAAAAAGGCAATTTTCTTCAATCTCAGAGACTGGAGGGGACAACCAAAAACAAAAACCAAAACACCAACAGAGAATCAAAATAAAAAAACAATAAAGAATCATCCAACAATCATCACCACCTTCACAAACCAAAAGCCAAAAATAGAGGGACCCAATCTCTTCATCCTCTCTATCACAGATCAAGAGAATCAACAATAAACACAAACCCTCCCATAGCCAATAACCAAACAGCAACAAAAAGTAACACAGAGACCAAAGAAACCAAATACAAGAAGAAGAAGGAAGAAGGAAGGCCTCCGCCACCACTACCGTCGGCCTCCCTGCCGCTGGACCGCCGCCTCCGGCGCCGATCTTCTTCCTCAGATCACCAGCGCCAATCTTGTCTCCTCCGACCGGCGACCTCCATGAGCCGCCGACGCTCCCCCGCCGCCGCCGGTTTCCTCCTTTGGATCTCACTCTCCCCCGCTGTCACTCACTCTCTTTCTCTCTCGGTCTCCCTCACCCTCTCCCCTCCAGACGCCGATCAAGCTCGGGCCGGCCAACTCCGTGCCGATCTCCTCCCTCCGCCGGCCAGATCTTCTTCGTCTCTCTCTCCCTCTGATTTTGCTCTCTCTCTCCGATCTCTTTTCTCTCTCTCCGCCACTCTCACTCTACCGTACTCCCTCTCTGTTTGTTCCCTGCCCTTCTTTTCTCTGCTTCCTTTTCTTTCTTTTGGTTGTCTAAGTTTAGGTTTTCTTTGGGCCTCAAATAGTGAGGCCCATTCTTGTTAGTTTTCTCAGTTTTTATTGTTGTTAAAAGCCTAAAACTTGCTTGTTTGTTTTCTTATATAATATTTTAAAAGTGTTATTCCAAATCTTGTTTTAAAAAGAGAACTCTAAGAAGAGAAATGAATATTATTAATCTAAGCATCTTCTCCAAAATAAAAGTAAATACCTTTTTCTCATTTATGATAAAAGTCTAAAAAATATCAAAATCCAAACATTCTTTTTGTAAAAAATAAATAATCTTTCAAATTAGATAATAAAAAGATTAGATACCTTTTCCTGCAAAGTACAATACATATTTTGTCTAAAAATAAAAATCTAAAATATGTTTCCTAAAATAACAATAAATGGTTTCTTTATTTTGTGATGAATCTTAAAACAATACATAAATTTAAAATCTAAACATATCTTTTTTTTAAAGTAATGATCATAAAAAAATCAAAATATCTTTTCTAAAATAAAGGTACAATTAGTTTCTTATTTATGTTGAGTTTTAAAAATAAGGTTGTATTAAGATCTAAGCATATCTTTTATAAAAAAAATATATAATCTTTCATATTAAATCAAATCTTATAAGCAATGTCGTGTAAAATTACTTTTACCTACATCCGCGATATAAGACTTCGAAGGTTTATGCATGTGCGATCTTTTTCGCTTTGTATTTTTCCTTCCTCATGAATTTTTATTATTAAAATTTAAATCAATTAAAAATAATTTAAATATTTTTTCTTTCAAAATTAATTCTCCCAAAGAACTACGTAACCCTGATTTCTCAATACATTTGAGAATACGTAGGAGCGAGAATCAATTCCTGTCAGGCTCATTTTTTGCTATTAATTTCCATGTCTCTGCTATTATTTAGATTAATTTTATATAGTCAATATTTTAAAATTTTATTATCGTAAGGAGGTTAATTTAGACGCGACGTCTTGTTAATCTCATGTTTTAATATTTTTATTTAAAATAATATTTTCTTAAAAATGAGGTTAATTTAGATGAGACGTCTTGTTAATCTTATGTTTTTAATATTTTTATTAGAATATTATTTTCTTTAAAATGTGGTTAATTTAGACGCGACATCTTGTTAATCTCATGCTTTTAACATTTTTATTAAAAATAATATTTCTTAATCAACTTTATTTTTTTATATCATTAATTTTATTTTACTCTTTAAATTTATGTACAAATTAAGGTTAATTTGGATGAGACATCCTGTTAACCTTTACTTTCACTCTGTTTTACTTTTTCTTACTGTTGTTATTTTGTCAAGTTTTTTATTATCTCTATTTGTTGTTTCTTATTGTTATTGTTTTTTACTTTCTTACTGTCGATATTCTGCTAAGTTTCTTCCTGCCACTGTGTGCCGTTTCCTATTATCACTGTTTTGTTAAGCTTTTTGTTGTCACTATTTTATCGAGTTTCTTACTGTCATTGCTTTGTCATTTCTTATTGTTACTGCTTTAATATTCTACTATCATTATTTGTTTCTTTTTTTACTGTCACTGTTTAGTCTTCTTCCATTACTATTTTCTTACTGTTTAGTTTCTTATCGTCTAATCCCTTACTGTCACTGTTTGGTATTTCATTGTATTTGCTTAGTCAGATTGTGCGATTTAAGATTACTTTTAACGAGACGTCCTGTTAATCTTATGTCAAACTTTCATATCTATTTTGTCTGTTTTTGTATGCTTTGTCATTATATATGTTTCTTTTCATAAAAGAAGTTAAAATAATTTCTAGACTATTTTGAAATAAACGCTATCAATTTGAGGTAACCGTTTTATAATGGACAGTTGTGAGGTGCTAATACCTTCCTCACCTGTAATTCGACTCCCGAACTTAGAATTTCATTTTCATAACCAGTGTTTTAAAAGAGGTTTTTTCCGATATTTTTATCTTAAAAAATATTGGTGGCGACTCCCTGTTTTCTTTTTAAAAGGACTTCGAAACCCGTTTTATTTTTAAGGGTTGGCCATCCTGTCACGATCCCGGTCGCGACAGTTGATCCTAAGGTAAGACCACTAAAGCCCTTGCCTTAGCCCAAAATTAATTGTTATTAAAATATGTTATAAAAATAAATAAGATTTAATTAAAATAATTTATAGAGTAATTTAATATATTTTGCAAATTAATAATTATGTAGATTAGTTAGTAAGTTATTATTTTATTTTAACCCACAGTATGTTATTTAAAATTTATTTCGATAACACAATTCCATAACACAAAAACATATATATTGCAATACACAATTCTACAATATTTACCTTATTTATTTATAAAACTAACTGTTGGAGGTGTTTTTTAGTTTTTGAAAATAGACAAATAATTTTAAAGTTGAAAACTAAAAATTAAATTTTATGGAATTAAAATGTAGTTTTAAAATTATTTTGAAAAGCATATTAAAAACGAATTAAAATATTTTATTTAATCAATTTTTATTTTTAAATTTACTTTAGAGATGTAATGACGAGATTATATTTACACAATAAAAAATAACCGCTCAATAATCGCTTCATAAAAGTTAAAGTTAAATTACCAAAAACCATAAAGTACACATTAACACTTAAGCCGAGTTGGGTTAGGCCCATAATAATGTTTTGGAAGAATTTTCTTTATCCCAAACTTCTTTAATTATTCACTTTCAAATGAAATCTTAGAAGACCAACATGCTTCTATGATGTCCCATTCTCCGAAAACCCACGAGCACTCACTCGTCTTAGGCAAATTGTACAACTTGTCACATAGCACTATGCATAATTTAATTGCCTTGTTTGGTTGGTAATGGTCCCGTATTCCCCACTCTTCCAACTGCCCGCGAGTGAAGAACAATGCCATACACTTTGACAAGAGAATAAAGGCATCTAGGCAAAATACCCCCTGTATAAACTTTTAATAGTAGAAAACATGATAAAAAAATTATAATTAAATTAGTTATTTATTATTTATATTCAATTACAGATGAAATAAGTATTATTTAATTACAGAGTTTGTGTTTAGTTAACTGAGTGATACAAAAATTAACTTTGATTTTGAGAAACCTTTAATAGCTTTCATGAACACATTAAAAATTTGTAAAAGCATCTAGTGAGCATCAATTTTTTAGCGATTAAAAAATGATCATTCAATTAAAACGCGTTTGTTGTGAGACACGTAGTATGGACCCACTTTCAATAGCAAGCACATAGAGTTCAAAATCGTTTTTCTACACATATCTATCGCTTTGATAGGGTAGTAAGGCCTACTCAATCAATTGCATGGATTTGTTTAATTTGACATATGGATAATATACAATCACAAAGATACTACTTATGGTTTGGATTGCACTACTTAAGAAGAAAGAATTCGGAATTAAATATATTCAAATGCTAGGACTATGCGGCGTGAGGAAAGCATCATTCTTTGGTCCCAGAATCAAACATAATGGAATAATATTTAATTTGAGGGCAAGAGCTTCAAAAGACTTGTTTGTGGTAGAATATTAGTAGATTACGAACGATTTCATCATTCAGGAGCTTATTTCTTTAAAATATTCATGTCCTTTTTTAAAAGATTAAATTTGTAAAAAATTATTCAAAAAATATTTGACTATTTCTTTAAAGCTGTGAATATGTTATGTATTTTGATAACTTTTTTATTGTTGTCATTTAATTTTTTTATATTGATTTTAGTCTTGTATTATTTAATATATAGAAGTTGATCTCTAAAATGTAATATTGTTAACACAACTTTTCACGGAAAACAAAAATGTTACATCATCTATTTCATATTTAGCTTTTTTTAACTTATTTTGTTTTTTAATTTCTCAAAATCAATCATATCTTCTTTTTATTAACGTATTTAGGGACTAATTTCAATGTATTAAATAACATAAGGACCAAAATTAATAAAAAAAATAATGGACCAAAACCAAAAATTGGTCAAAACACAAGGAGCAAAAATATTTTTAACCCTTTTGATACGTGCCAGATTCCTAGGGATCATATTGGTCATGATGCAAATATTATACCTCATCACCAATAAAACCGGTATGGGAACCCTCGCGTGAGGAAATCCCACACGAGGTCCCTTACACCAGGATCCAATTGATCTGATATTAGGCGAAGGTCACGAGATAGTTGGGGCCTACAGGCTAAAAGTCCCGTAAAGGGTGTTAGGAATACCCGTACTTGTGTTAGCTTTCCCTGTATTTTACGAAAAGGTACTGACATAGGCCACGTGGGACTTAACCACCACCCAATACATGCTCACCAACACATTGCTTGAGCTTTAATATTTTTTACCTAATATTGACTTGAACATTAGAGTGTCTTTGTAGGTGATACCTTATTTCGTCCAATAACACGAAATACTGGTGGTTGTTGGACAGAAAGTACCCATGCCTTGAGACTCTCACTAGGCTTAAGGATATAATATTGAATTCTTATTGAACTAGTGTAATACGAGAAAACACGAGAGGCGGGTAGCCATACTGAAGTCTATCCACCTATACCAGAACACCTTCTTTAAATAAATGAAAAGGTTAAATTACAACTTAGTTATTATCTCCTTGATTTGTTTCAAGTCAGTCACATAATTTTTTATATATATTTCAAATAGGTCTCTTATATCGTAAAAGTGTGTCAAATAAGTCTTTTTCACTAAATTTCTTTTTGCATTATTTTGTTGAATCTGACACGGTAGCAATGTTACAATTTAGATTTATCATATTAATTAAAGCCTTTCCGACTCATTATCTTTTTGAGCTTTCTTTTATCCTTTTTTTTCCTCTCTTCTACCATCTTCCTTGACCAACCACCACCATACCCATCATTTTTGCACCGCTCTTCCATGATCTTCACATTCTAACTAAATAAAGCCACCATTAACCATATCCATTATTCTCCCTCGACAACCAAACCAAAAACCTCAAACATTAAGTCACATTATCATAGCAATCCAAGCCTCTCAACAAAATAATCATCATCAACCATCACAAAACATAACTCACTTCTTACACAAAAATAAACAAACAATAACCCTTAAGAACCCATTTGCGCCATCACGCACATATTTCGCAGCGGCTATGTCTGTCATCGCTTGTCTTATCTTTGTCTCCATCATCATACCCTATTTGACTTTACATCTCATCATCCAAATTTTGTTCTTGAAACCACTACACTCTTCCTCTATCTCTCATGTGCCCTCTCTCTATAAAAGTTGAATAGTTGAAGAACAAAAAAAGATACACGTTCTCTTGACAAGGCAATTGGAGGATGTGGGAAGGATTGTCAAACTTAACAATGTGATTAGGAGATCGGTAAAGACACCACTGTAAACAAAGATGTTCCAATAAGGATGGTGGCACAACAAAAGAAATGTGTAATAATTCTATTACTTGTATGAGCTACGCAATGACTCTATAGACGGTGCAATTATGTAGTTCAGCAGTGATTTAGTCATATTGGTGTATAAAACTAAGATAGAGACCTAGTCCCAAAGGTAAGAAGAAGAAGAACCCCTTAATTGTCCCTTCCATATTATAGCAAAGGTTGACGCGTGTTTTAAATGAAGTGGCAAGTTCAGTTTGTAATCTTTAATTTGTTCTTTAATTTATCATTATTGGAGATTTTTCATAGTTGAATTTTGAATGATAAGGACAAGAAAATTGCAATTTAGCAAGAGAAAAATAGTCATTAATCTCTGGCCAAAATAGTCGCTATTCAAAATAACGAGGAATTGAGAATAAAGAGGAACTACTTCCCAACTTGTAATTTTTTTAAAAATAGTAAGATTCTTTCATAATTTCTTTTATCAAATAACTTTAAAGTTAAAAGTAGTTTTTTTAAAAAAAATTCAAGAGTACCAAATAGTTTTTCCTTTATTTTAAAACATCTTATTATAATTTGAACCTAAAAGTAACCTTTAAGCAAAAACTAAGGTTAAATGAAGTCTTAATTTAGTATAAAAACTTGATGCAACCCTGCGTGAATCTTCAATGAAATTTTTTAATGATCCTATAGCAAAGATGTGGCAATGCTAATATCCCTATATGAAGGCTTGTTATGAAGAAATCAGTTTGGTTGGTACCTTAAGGATTATTTTACTTAATGATGTGTGTAATCCACCTATAAGGTATCATTAAGGCTTGTTCTACCGGCAAAGGACATTAAATTTAGGTTGTTATTAATATGGCATCTAATCATACTCTTACTTTGATTGACATTTTTAGTGACAGTTAAGTGAAGTCTATTTAGAAAAATCAATTAAAGGTTGAATTATTAATCAGTTGTGGAAATAAAAAATTAATAAATAATGTTGACCATACACGTTGTTCAAGAAAATTAATTTTTCATTAAGTTAATATATCTTTTTTTATCACTGAGCTAATCTTAATTTAATTGACAAAATTACCAATCAAACAGATTTGTTACCATTTGATGCATTAGCGTCAATTTTTCTAAAAACTAACGTTGAATGATCTCATGCTATTCAAGGTCAAGGTATGGTTGTAGAAAACGTTTTCAGAAGTGGATCAGTTATTAAACTAATGAATGTATTAGTTTAAGGGTCACTAGTCAAACCAATAAATTAATATTATTATTTTATATATTAAATAATAATTAATTAGATCAAAATAATATACTATTTATAAAATAAATTTAATAAATGCATTAGAATTAAAATATTACATAGGAAGAGAGGTTCAAAATAGTATACATCGTACCATAATATGCTTAAAAGGTCCAAAAACCATAGTTTTTAAAAACTGGACCGGACCGGCCAATTTGACCGGTTGGACCGAGAACTGATCAAGACAAGGGAAAAAACTGGGTATCTCAGAACCAATCAAAATTGGTTGAACCGATTAGAGTTTTAAAATTGTTTTTTTGCTATTTTTTTAAAAAAATCTATTTAATTTTTAAAAAATAAATAAAATACTTATATATAATATTTACATATTATTTTTATTTATTATAATTTTTTAATCCTATAAAACATGTAACATAATCCTTAGTTAACTTAGTTTTTATATAATTTATCGTTAATATATCAAGAATTATCTTATATTATATTAAAAATATATATTGTATTATAACCGGTTCGACTACAGTTGAACCAATGAACCTTAAATCAGTACCTTTACCGGTTCGATCACCGGTTTGATTTTTAAAACCTTGCCAAAAATACGCTAGTCCAAACCAAGTATAATAAAAAAGATGTCAATTTTATTTAGTGTACCGGTCCTATTAGTGCGGTTTTACAAAAAAAAAACCGCACTAAAAGAATTTCTAAAATATAAAAAATTATATTGCAAATTGGTGAATCATCGGTTTTAACCTATTTTCACCGTTTTGGACCGGTTTGACCGGTTTTCCACCGGTTTTCACTTTGATCGATTTTAAGGGTCACCCTAATCGGACTAGGCACTGGTTCCCGGTCCGGTCTGGTTTTTATAACCATGGTTGTAGATGAGTCCAACAAGCTTGATGCCTCTATAAATAACTCTCTTAACCCTGTGAAGCTTCGTAATGTCATCTAGCATTAAATCCAAACAAATGACGACTCATAGGTACAAAATAAATATGGCCTTTTGGCCATCAAAAGTTTACCTAAAAATTTAAACTAAATCTAAAGTAAGTAGATTAAACTACTAAAATTACTTACTAAACTTAAAGTCTTAAAGTAAGTAAGCTTACTTACCAAGACATAGTTATTTCCATTGTCAGTGATGAGTTAGACAATATTTGATTCTCCAACCTCTAATACAAAGTTGTCCAAAAGTTTAAATATCTTATCTCCCGTTTTCATTTAAGAACAAACATCAACGCTCATGATACACATTGAACCGGTAGGACAATTCAACAAAAAAAAATTGACCAAGGTCCTATTTTTTCAATCGGACCAAACATTTTACATAATGGAACATTCATAATTCTCCCTCTCCATCCTATCTCTTTCTTCACCAATTCTAATAGTAATTGGGAAGATTTTCAGTTATTTTTTGAAATAATTAAAAATTAAAAATGAATCCTTTTGAATTTTGACAAGTAGTTTTTAACTGTTTTAAAAATGTATTTACTAAAAAAAATTAAAATATTTATTTGAATAATTTTTACTTGTACACTTACTCTTAAAAACTAAAAATTAAAAAGCCGGGCCCGGAACCATCCGGAACGATCGCTATTGCATCAGCCGAAGACAATTTTGGCACATTGGCTAAATAATTTAAGCAAATACTTATGTAATAGTTTCTTAGTAATATTTACGTGCATAACAGCAAAATAATTTATTTTAAAGAAATCTATCTAAAAGATTTTTGAACTTGGTTAAGACTAATAAACTTCATAATTTCAAAATTTTATTTACGTTATATGACATCACTATTAATAATGAGTCATAAAAATAAAAAGTGTAATAATTAATAATAAAGTTAAATTAGTATCTCTATATTTTGATGTTTTCATTTACCTCTCTGGGCAATTTAAACAATGAAAATGGCATATTACCAATCATCGTTTCCCCACTGTAGGAAACACCCATCATTGCCCCCAACAATCCTTTTCACCCCCTTAGAAACCTGAGCTTCCAAGATATTCCCTCCCTTCCATTCTTTGCCACTTTTCCGACCTTTATTCATTTTCTTATACGTTTAAATTCATATTTATAATTCAAAAAGTAGAAATTAAATTAAATTAGTCATAATTCAAAAAAGGTTTTAAAGCAGCATTGTATTCTTATAAGTTATATCCCGAGTCTGTGGTTCCATTGGACAGTATCTGGCTGAAGAATGGAGGCTTGTGCTTCTTCGATGAACACGAACACGGTGAACGGTTTCTACACGTTGGTGAGCAGAGGAATAGAGGAGCTGGAGAGGGCGTTTGTGGCGAACAACTTGATGTCAATACAGTTCCTCCAAAGGGTGCTCTCCCTTCTCAGATCCTTACACACACAACTCACCCATTTGGTCCATAAACTACACCTCCCAGTGGGTGACAAGTGGCTTGACGAGTACATGGATGAGAGCTCCAAGCTATGGGAAACCTGCCACCTCATCAAAGCTGCCATTTCTAACTTCGAAGGTTACTACTCTGCTGGCATCAACCTCACTTCCTCCCTTGACTCTCACTCCCCTCTACTCTCACGACAGGTCTCTCTCTCCTATCTTTTATTTTATTCATTTCAACGAGGGAAAAATGACAGATTGTTACTATTAATGAAAAAACATAGTTATGCAAATATCATGTTTGATTTCTCTTCTAAAGTGGTATTTCACTTGAGAGAAATAGAAACATGTTACAGTGCATGTCCGGTGTGTAGAGATTATCATAATTTGAATTTGCGTTAACTTTGTGTTAATCACGATACACTAATTTTGGTGTTTGTACAATGGCAGGTGGCGAGGGCGATAACGGGGTGTAGAAGGGAAGCGTTGGGGTTGGAGGAGCAGAACAGAGCGCTGATGGAAACGAGGATGCACGCGCTTTCACTGCGTTTTGACGAGAGGGTGTCGGTGGAGTCAAAGCTAAACAACGGTTTCAACGGTTTCAGGGGAGTTCTGTACGCGATGAGGAACGTGAGTTCGATGCTGCTAATGATGCTGTTACAGGGCTTGGTGTATTGCTGGCCACAAACCTCAGAGTTTGTGGGGGCAGGCTACGAGGGAGTGAGGATGTTGGTGGGGTCGGGGGTGATGATGTCGGCGGCGAGGCTGCGGCAGAGGGTGGCGGCGGAGATGGACGGCGCTGGGGTGGGGATATTGTTGTACGAGTTCAGGAGGGCCAGGGTGGCGGTGGAGGAGTTGAGAGGGGAATTGGAACAGAGGGAGAATGAAGGTGGTGTTAGGGAGAGAGTGGAGAGTTTGAGGCTGTATTTTGGGGTCCTTAGATCTGGTGCTGAGAGTATTGTTTGCCAGCTTGATGATTTCTTTGATGAGATTGTTGAAGGGAGGAAGAAGCTTTTGGACTTTTGCAGTCATAGATAGACATCTTGCTTCCTAGTTGCCTAATTGGGGAAGCCTCGACCAGTTAGGTCAAATAGATAAATATTAATTATTAAATAATTTAGTTAATCAAATTTAATTTTGGTACCTACATATCAAACAAATATCGATATTATTATTGATGGTACATAGTTTCGGTTTAGACAAATGTTTTTGCTTTCACTTGGTGCTTTTTAATTATCAGATGCAGTTACTAACTAATTACGTGCTCGGATCTGCGTTTTTGGGTTGTAAACATGAATCGATTTTAATATGATGTTTGTAATTACTCCATTCAAGCTCGTGGGAGTTTACTTTCTCACTGTGATACCAACTCTACAGTAATATCCTTGTCAATATCATACTTTTACTTAAACTTGAGGCTAATATAAAACAGGCTATAAGTGTATGAGTCGTGAGTGAAGTGGGTGATAGAGCAAGGCTTAGATTATTACATGGTCAGGGAGGAAATCACCGAGGTTAATAGTGTGATTCGCTTTGCTCTTGAATCCAATTGTATAATAAAAAATATAAGGTTTGGTTTGAGTTGTATAAATAAAATACAAAATCCAAATTAAATTATCGTATCTTGACTTGGTTTAATTTAACGATTTAAAACATCATCATACACCCAGACATTAATATAATAAATACAAATTATATTTACGAGAAATAAAATAAAAATGTAGATTATCCTTTTAATATTTTTTACAAATAATTTATTATGTTATAGATACTTTATTTTATAATTTAAATATTATATTTATATAAAACTCTTGTATTTACACTAATTAATTTCTGTATATTTTAAATTTAATAAACTCATAACTCAAATAACATAGGATTACTAATTAAGTTATATGTTATTTAAGACATGAGGAGTATAAAATTTTAAAAAAATATATTTAAATACAGTTCAGTTTGGTTTACTTTAATTTTGGGAATGTAAATTGCAAGTCAAACTAAACCATGTTTGGATATGTAATTTTTTGCAATTGCAATTAATGTATACTAATAATTTTTATTGTTTATAGTTTAGATCAGTTTGATTATATAGTTAATGGCAAATTGATTTAGTTCCAAAAAAGACCCAAGTGAAATCATTAACTGGCCTCTCAATAGATGAAATGATTGTTGTACCTCTTTAGCCCTTTATAACAGTTTTCTTTTGGCTCTCGTGGTTCATTATTATGTAGTTTACCAAGTTAGTAACCGTAGTTGTACTCCGAAAAAAGTTTGTTACCGTTTCGTGATGCTGCTCAAGCCTGTGAATAAAGATTCTCCAATTGCATTGGGTTTCTGGGTTTAAGACAAAAGGTCTTGAGCATAAGCTAACGGCATATTTGGATTAATTTACAGATTAGAATTTAATTGAAAGAAAGAGTTGTTTGTACTATAACTATTATTATTATATATTTGATGATTTGGGTTATAATAAAATATTAGAACTTCAAATAATATTTTTTTTAACTTCTATTAATAACGGATTTCTAGCATGCGTAATCTTATCCAATGAGAAAGTTAGAAAGGAAAAATTTTATTAAAAATTGTATTGTACGTTGAAAATTACATGGCAATTACATCCAACACTATTAATTTTTTGTAAAATTCTTTTTATGTATAAAATTGCACTGATTGAAAAAATCGATATTATAGTAAGTGTTTGAAAATAACCGAACACGTAAATTAATTACGAAGAGTACTATAACTTAAATATAGTTTTGAATTTGAAAATTGAAAGCATAATAAAATTTAACAAATCATTTTTCAATTCTTTTTTTGCTTTGTTCTCAACAAGTTTTTAAATTTAAATATAAAATCAACTATTATAAAATAACTTTCTACCCTTTTAAAAAAATTACATAGTTTTAAATATTTCAGCAAAATATTTCTATTTTCAAAGTCACTTTTTATTCAATATATATCCAAACATGAAACTTATTTCCTACAAATAATTAATTTTTCACAACCAATCCAATCACACTAAAGTGTTTACGGAGGATAAAAACAAGCATGAGATGGGAATTAACCACACGAAAAGAAATGTGGAAAGAAGCCAATAAAA
This sequence comes from Clitoria ternatea, assembly GCA_037962975.1. NCBI lineage: Eukaryota > Viridiplantae > Streptophyta > Magnoliopsida > Fabales > Fabaceae > Clitoria > Clitoria ternatea. The sequence continues at coordinate 58,468,449 of CM075671.1, forward strand.
GAAGAAAGGTAAACACAAATGAGCAAAGAAAGTAAAGATGTCAGATCAATTTAAAATTCCTTTACTTTGGCTGTGACTGATTTTCCTCCGAAAGAGAACACTCTCGTGAGTTGTTGTTGTAGTAATGATTAATCATTCTACTCCTGAAATAATAGAAAGGAAAGCTTGGGACTGTAAGGAGCACTCTTGAGATTCCTCAACAGCTTTAACGCCAAAAGCAAACTTCTTTTGCACCTAGGAAGCTTTTGTCTGATTCGGTTCACTTTGAAACCAACCAAGGTGATGATGAAAAATCCTTATAATAGCATGACAAGTTTTTCCTCTCAGAAATTTGTGTTTTTCAAAATTCTTCCAACTTCCCTTTTTTAGGGGTTGTGAGGAGGATGTTCCATGTTACACATAATTTCTGCGGTCACTTTCTCATTTCTAACTGTATCTCTATACTTTTTGTCCCTTGCCGTAAATTCATGGCTTGCCTCCTTACAAGGGTTCATATGAGTGCTGCTTTAAAACCCTCTAGACAATAAAATAATTCTCAATGAAGGAGCAAACATGCAGACACAAAAGATTATTCATATTGGCAAAATCCAGCGTGCCAGATGTCAAACAGGCACATTGGTGTTCCCTCCGATTAAGCAATGGCAGTGATCAACCATTCTCCCACGTGAAATGTATAATCATGGTGGCAGCTTCGTGGGGAGAACCAGATATTGTTGTCAAATTTTATTTTCTCTATAAGACAATTAGACTCCAGAAACAGAAATATAATAAATACATAGCTATAAATTAATCTCATGCAGTGTTACAATAGCAGAAAGCTAAAAATCAGCCATGTTAAACAGCAGATAACCTTGCAGGCAAATAGCAGAAGCCATGTACCAATTAAAATAAACTTGTTACATGTATATAAGAGTGTATTACATAAACAAAAGAGGACAATGAAGATCAAACATGTGTAATTATGCACCCAATGTAAAAGTACAATTTTTTTCTTAAGATAAAGGCCTAAAACTATTCTATCATTTGCGATGCTAGCAACTTCTGCCATGCCCGCAGGTGCTGCGGATTATTTTGTGAAATCACGGATTCTACCAAATACACAAAGCTATAGTGCTGCTATAACCGTTATTTTACAATACTGATCTCACGCACTTTCACAAAAATATATAAATCTCATGTACGCTTGAAATGATGTATCAGGATGAGCACTGAATGCCAAAAACATGACCTCTTCTTGAAGTACTACTACCAGTTCTAGCAGTATCATGTACATACGAAGTTTCTTCACAGCCAAAGCCACAAAAATTGTAGTTGAAGGAAAGGGAAATCGTAGTATAATGTCAAAGTCAGTACTAAGCATGCTGTGTTCTGATGTATGGCCATTGCAATATTATTTACAGGAGCAAACTTTCTGCAGATATGATCTAGGAATAAAACCAAAAAGTAATATTACCATACAAAATGTGGTAAACCGACACATCATATTTACGTAATGGATGTGAGGAGGCAACCAACTTTGCAAGTTCAAATCAAATACTGAATCCTGGCATCACAAACTGCGAAGCAAATGTCTCAACTTGATATCTGAGCACAAAAATATCATTATTACATTGAAGATTCTTGAGAAATCAGTGCATGAGTTCCAATCTCCTTCAGTACAAAGCAAGCAGGTAGCCTGAGAAGCACAAAAAAGAAAATCAGCATTTGTCACAAAGTTGTCTTCTAAACAGCCTCCTCGGTACAGTTTATTTGTTTAAACACAAACTACATAGCAATTGGCTTGGAGTATTAAGAAACAATCAAGGGAAGGACATGGGACATCGATACAATATGATGAGGACCTACAATACAACAAATATTTTAAAAATTATTAAGTCATGACCAAGGTTTTCAGAACTGAGATTCTAAGTAGAATCGTTGAGCCTTTGTAGACTTTTAAAATCAAGATTCCAACTAGAATTGTAAGATTCTAACTAAATTAAAATAATACCAAAAATATTAATGTATAAAAAACAAAATATCATTTATTCAGCATTTTAGACCCAAAATAAAACAAGTACGAAAAGTTCTAAGTCCAATACAAATCCATAAGATGAAAACCAAGACATAGGTCATGTACGGATAAGACTAAGGCGCAAAGAAGAGGCATAGAAGATGCAAAATTGCAGATTGCAAATGCAAGTAAAAAGGTCACAAAAGTAGGAGATATGTGCAGAGAATATGAAAATGTAGGTCGTCGGAACAGTGTTGCGCCATCCCATGTTGGAACTTTTACTAAGAGATGAGTGTTCTTTGATGCAACAGAGGATCAACTGAAGGTAACTCGTCAAATGATCTATAATGTACCTAGCCTGGGTCATATTAAAAAAGTCAAAGAAATTTTAATAATCAGTTAGAAATGTTAGCATTTTTAGAATCGGAAGATTTTAACGATTTTAAGAAAGATTCTATTTAGTCTAACCAGGTTCAAATTCTAACTAAGAGTTTGTTGGAAATCAAGAATGAATAGAAGTCTCACATTGGATAGATATGAGCAAGTTGAAGGGTTTATAAATGGATGGACGCATACACCTAATGTCTTAAGGTTTTGGGTTGTATTGTAGTGTCCTACATTTGTGCTCCCATTCTTGTAAGTCATGTCCTCGGTGTGTGGTGGTGATCTCCCTAGTGTAAGGGCTCCCTATTTCCGACCCAACAATGGTATTAGGGCCGAGGTCAATTCAGTGACCAACTCCAAATGAGTACGTGCCTTCCCAAGGAAATGTGATGGTGTCCCACAAAGAGAACGGTGACACAAAGATAAAACCTTGAAAGAGAGCCGTTGGCACCCACATGCGGAGGGTATGGAGCCCAAAAAATGACCATTGGGTAAACAATAACCTACATGGAAGAGAGCAGATGAAGAAAAGACTTCCATTAGAGGAGGAGCATTTAATATGAAATAAAGTCACACTTAACGGGGAATGTTGGAAATCAAGTGTGAATGAAAGTCCCACATTGGATGGATATGAGCGAGTTAAAGAGTTTATAAGTGGATGGACACATGCACCTAATGCCTTAAGGTTAATGCTTTAAGGTTTTAGGTTGTATTGTGGTGTCATATGTCTGTGCTATCATTCTCTTGGCCTGTGTCCTTGGTGTGTGGTGGTGATCTGTTTTCACAAATTCACTCAAAACCTAGTGTGAGGGCTCCCCTATTTCCGATCCAACAGTGGTATCGGGGTCGAGGTCAATTTAGTGACCAGATGAGTACGTGCCTTCCCAAGGTAATGTGATGGTGTCCCATAAATACCTGGAAGAGGAGCATTCAATATGAAATAAAGTCACACTTAAGGGGGAATGTTGGAAATCAAATGTGAATGAAATAAATACCTGGAAGATGAGCATTCAATATGAAATAAAGTCACACTTAAAGGGGAATGTTGGAAATCAAATGTGAATGAAAGTCCCACATAGGATGGATATGAGCAAGTTAAAGAGTTTACAAGTGGATGGACACATGCACTTAATGCCTTAAGGTTTTGGATTGTATGCACCTAATGCTTTAAGGTTTTAAGTTGTATTGTAGTGTCCGGCCTGACATGGCTTGACTGGACCGAATTGTGAGGAAATTTTGAAAATTGTTTTTTATCTTTATTAAAAAGAAGGTTTTTGGCTACAAGTTTTAAAAGAGCAGAAGATTGCATGAAAGTAAATGCATACTCTAGAAGTTATCATCCTTTCTCTCATCATAACTAATGATGAACGACTCTTCTCCGACAATCATCACGTGGTGGCATCGCTCGGCCCCCAATTCACTCTCTTTCACCTTGGGTAAGTGTAGGCTACATTCTTTTCCTTATGAGTCTCGTTTAATCTTGGTTCCGCAACACTAGCTCTTTCCCTAACTATACATCATTTGGCTTTCTTCTTTTCACTATGTAGTTTTGTTCTAAACTTGTGTTGTTTCATTTTCGTCACCTAGGCGTTGAGTTGTTTCATCTTCTCCTTCCTTCTTGGTTCTGCAACTTGTTGAGCTGTTTGTCTTCATCTTCATTACACAGCCGCATTGGTGGTGCTTCCGTTTGCTTTCATCTTCTTAAGGTATTATAAAATAAAACTGAGAGTTTGCTTTTGTCTTCTTGTAAAGTACACTAAAACAGCTGAGTATTATACTACCTTTAAACCTATCCCTTAGTATAAAAACCTCTCAACTAATTCAAGTTTTGAAGAAAATTTGGTTAATATTAGTTAAAGTCATTTACTGTGTGACTGTGTCTACAAATTGTAATAGTTTTCCAAAAGTATCATTACATATTTATTAGGATTCACAAATCTTACTCTCTTCTTAATTAATGTTTATTTCATTAATGGTTAATAAGAGTATTTTGATTAAAAAATTAATTAATGTTGTTGATTTTTTTTATAAGGTTCTTATATTAAGGACCAAAGAAATCTTTTAAGAGATTCTTATACTAAGAGACGGAGGTAGTACATCCTATAATTGTTTACACATTGTCTACCAACAAGGTTAGCAATTGATTAATATTGAACTTTGATGACCATTGATATTTAATTAATTCATTTTTTCTTAATTAATTCTTTTTTTTAGTGTAAAACAAATTTGTAGGATTGTAGAAACAGATTTCAATGTATTTGTTCTCCTATTGGTATTTAATTAATTAATAATTAATTCATATTTTCTTAGTATAAAATGAATGTTTGAACTTTGATAAGGATTCTTTAGATTATTTTTTGAATATTGTTCAATGATGTTTGTTTGGATTATTTTCTCAATATGATTTGTGTGAAATTATTGTATAGTTAAGTTCAAGCCAAAGAACACGAAACCTCTATGGAATTATGTTACAAAGATTGAAAACGTAGATGGTGGCAGAAATTATGAATTGAAATGTAATATGTATGATATAACTTTCAATGGGTCTTATACCAGAATGGGACACACTTGTGAAAACTTACTGGAAAAGGGGAGCTTGTCAAAAAGCAACATATTCTAAACTTGTTGAATTTAGCCAGATAAACAGGAAGCTACATTGAGAGTAGAGAAATCAAATGCTAAACTCATGTCGTTGCCACCGGATTTGAAGGAGTTACTTTATGACAATCTCTAAACCCCTTTCTAGTAATTTTCAACAAGTTTTGATGCCTCCCCGGTGACTTTTAAGACTTTTTCTGATTGTAGAGGTAAGAATATCGCAGTAACAAACAGAATAACATCTTCTTGTAAAGAACACTTATCAATATACTTAAAAAAGCACATTCATGTGGGGAACAAAAAGCTATAATTATAATCCTTTATGAAACCAACCCAACAAAAAGTACAGCACAATTGGCACACAATCATATAACTGAACAAATTTCATGGTTTGCTCCACTAAGGTGACATGACTAACAAAATCAAAAGACAATTAGCATATCTGATCAGGATTTTCATCAAAATTTAACTATTAAGTGCATGTGTGGATCTGTGTTTTGTATGTGTAGAGAGTAAAGGATGAGTTAGAAGTTAGGAGTTAGTTATAACTGTATTTGTGAAGTTGTTAGTTTCTGTTAAAGTTATTTAAAGTTCTGTTTTGGCTCCTTCAAGTATATATTCCCTACTCTCTTGTATTCTAATCATCAATACAATCATTCTCTGATTTCTAATCTCTCCTCTCTCAAACTCTCTTGCTCGCGTGTGTGTCATTTCTCACCACTGCTCAGATACCTATATGGTATCAAAGTTTTTGGTCTCAGACATGGCAAACATGGCTTCACAGCCGGTCACACGGTTCCTGTCTCAATCAAATTGAATGATGAGAATTTTTTGACTTGCAAGAGCAAGCCTTGGGGACAATCAGGGCGTATCTACTAACAAGATTCATTTCAGAAGATGTCAAAAGAGGAATGCCAAAAAGATTCATCAGTGTGGAAGATGAAGCTTCAGGAACAATCAACTCAGAATACATCAACTGGGAACAGCAAGATCAGTTGATTCTCACATGGCTGTTGGCCTCAATGTCTACAAATCTACTTACAAGAATGGTGGAATGTGAGTATTCTTACCAAATCTGGAAAAATCTTACTGGTTATTTTGCCATGACTACAACAGCAAAGGTTAGTCAGTTAAGGCTACAACTCAAGAATATCAAGAAAAATGGGAACAAGATGACTGAATATCTGTTGAACATCAAGAAAATTGTGGACACCTGGGCTGCCATAGGGTCACCAATTGATAGAGCTGAGAATATTCAGGTGATTCTTGATGTATTTACCAGAGGATTATGATCCAATTGTGACTTCTATCATCTCTCGGATAGATCCTTATACCATTCTGGAAATGGAGGCTCTCCTAGTCATTGTGGAAGAAGAATTGAAAGGCATAAGAAACCTGAAGGAATCCAGTCACATGTTCAAGCCAGCCTGGTGCAACTGCAACAATAGTATAGACCTGATAGAGGACCCTACAGAGGTGGAAGGAACCTTGGCTTCAGAGGCCAAGGTAGGTTCTATAGAGGTGGTGGAGGGAGATTCACACCAGGACAACCACAATGCCAAGGCTGCAACAGATTTGGGCACACAGATATTACCTGCTACCACAGATTTGATCCACAATTTAAAGATAACAGTGTAAGTTTAAATCAGAATCACAATGCAGCAGGCAATCAGAATCATAATGTTGTAGGCATGGGCAGTGGAAATCCAAGAATAAATGTAGTTGTGCAATGTATCTGACTCCTCCACACCGGACAGTACTAGTTCATATACTGACTGCTTCTATGATTCTATCCGGTACCCATATTCAGGAGCTACTGCCCATGTGATTCCTGAAGTACAGATCTTACAATGGTAACTTATATGTTAGAATAGCCAATGGACAACCTTCAGATATTAAGCACATCGGGAACTCTTTCTTTCTGTCACCAGTTAATCAAAGACCTCTCTTTTTACAAAATCTACTGCATGTTCCATAGATTAGCAAAAATTTATTATGTGTTTTACAATTTGCGAGAGACAACAAGGTTTTCTTTGAATTCCATGCTGATGCTTGTTTTGTTAAATGCCAGGGAACCAAGCGGTTCTTGAAGGAAGACTCAAGAATGGCATGTATGCTTTTGAAGTTGCTTTGTGTATGTAGTTCACATTTTTCTTCATTGATTAAAGGATGTAAAGATCATGGTTTTGATTGTAATTCAGTTGATATCAATAAAAACAACTCTCAGTATTTTCTCTGGCACAATAAAAACAACTCCCAAAAATGTAATAGAGTCGTACGAATCTACGTCTCGCCTGAGCTCCAGCGTACCACGAACTGAGCAGAGACAGCCCTCGGTAGAGACGGCGTGGAGACGCGTCAGGCGACGGGGAACCGTGGAGACACCACCGTCTCCACCTCGCACGTAATGGGTAGGAAAAACCGGGTCAAATGGTACAACCTGTTTTCTTCCAAAAGAAGTTTTATGCTTCTCCAAATCATCCTTAGAGGAATCAACCTTTTGCTTTAAATATTTAACTCTGATCTCATGGTAGGAAGGTGGTTTAAATCCTAAACCATGTCTAGCAACCAAATCAAGCATCTTCTTGAACTCATCAGAATGGGCAACATTAAAAGGTATAGCATTGTTGTAGAAAAATGAAGCAATTTCCTAACAACCTTCCTCCCTCAAACTTTTCTTAAATACTGAATTAATTGTTTCTTGACTACTTGTTTTTCTCTTGAATGGCACGGCAAAGGGGTCATCTTTTTTCCCTTTCTTCCATGTTGTGCATTAAGATCAACCTCACTTGATGAACTAGTAACAGTTGCCTTCCTCACACCAACATTATGTAATTTCAACACATAACTCAACATTTCTTCTCTAATTTCATCAGTTACAACCTTGCATTATGCCATATCCTTCAAGGTACCAGCCAAATGGTATTTAAGCCTGTAAATGCCGCGCAGCTCCTTCTTGCAAAGCAAACACATCACCCTTGTTCGATCACCATCAATGCAACACCATTCTTCCAGCCAATATCACTCTTATTTCCTGGAGCATTTTTGGGAACCTTGTTAACAAAACCTGTAACAAAGGGAGGAGCACCACCACTAGAACCTGCTTCTGCCCCTGCCCCACCAGTGGAACCAGACCCACCCCCCCCTTCCCCACTGGTTGACATTTTTTATTAGAGAGAGAGATAGAGGAGAGGAGCCCGAGACAGCACAACCTTGGCTCAAGGGAGAGGGAACACTGGAACAGAACAGAGAGCTCGAGGGAGAGGGAACGGAACAGAAAGGAGGGAGGTAGAGTGCGACGGACAGAGGGAGTCGGAGAACAGGGAGCTCGAGAGGAGGCAGAGTGCGACGGAGGGAGAGGGCTTTGACGGAGGGAGAAAGGGTTGCTGTCGTATAGAGAGCAGCGAACGAAAGAGAAGGACTTTTAGAGTTTCAAATGGGGCGAGTTATTTTTAGAACCAGGTCGCCTGCTTGACCCGGTTCCCCCCACCCGTGTTTTTGCGAGACGGAAACAATGGCGTCTCCACACGTTCCATGCTTCAGGTCGTGTCTCTACTCTGTCTCTACTAGAACCCGTCTTAGGCCGAATCGTGGAACGGTGGCACGCGTGTGGGATGTAGACTTGTCCGTCTCTACGTCCTGAAACGCGATTCTACCAACCATGCTTTCAACACAGATTTTGAGCTCAAATACTCTTTTAATAAGCAAATGTAAAACCCTATTTCTATAAACTTTGGATAGTATCCTTTACAAAGTTTTAAAAGCATTTACTATTAGCTTTTCATATTTGTCATTTATAATTACTGAACCTTTGAATTTTCTAACCAAGAATATCTAATAAGAGTTTGACCTCATTTGTTTGTCTTCTGAATAATTAAAAGACAATCTTGTTTGGGATTTGGTCATAAGACTAATGTGTTTAATGAAAATCAAACCTTATGCTTTTCTCACCATTTCTATAGACTTTTGAAAAATCGATACATCAACTCTAAGGCTTTTTCTTTTTTGTTGATTTGGTTTGAAGCGTCTTAAGAATAGATTGGAGGGAGAATAACATGAAATGCTTCTCAAATGTTTCCACGTTCTAAAACTTAGTCAAAGTTAACCTAAACAACATATGATAACAGATAGTCTCAAATAAAAAAAATAACCCTAATTTAATTTAAGAATAAAGTCTTAAACTTAGCCGATAATCTACAGAATTGAAACAATTGAGAAGTGGGTAGGAAGTAGAGAACCTTGAACTGTCTCTGCTTTGTGCAGGGGATGAAAAGAAGAGCGGAAGAGGAAGGTTTTGGTGTGAGATCCATTTATGTATTAAGGGAAGGAGTAGAAACAGCAGAAACAGCGACAGCAGCGTCTGAAACAGGAGCAGCGGAAATAGCGGAAGGAGGAGTGTCGACTGTTGGCAGCTGAAGTGCTTGTTTCCATAGAGATAGAGATCAGATTCGTGAAGTCAAACAGAGTTGGGCAAGGAACACACAACAATGGCGACTGACGAGGATTACGCAGGGGAATGGGAAAGACAAAAGATGAATATATCGATACGTGGAGTAAATGAATGAATCTGGGTGGAAGTAATTGAAAAATATCATATGCAAAAATCTTTTGAACGAAATTGATTTGATTAGTTATGGATAAATTTGATTAATGGGTATTAAATAATCTTTACTAGAATAATAATTCATTAATAACATATATGTGATTTAGTTGATGCAGTCTCTCTATCTAACACATTAATAGGTAGATATTAATGGTAGGGACGCATCATAAATACTTATAATTCTTTTTTATAGGGCAAAAACCTTACAAGAATTATATAAGGACTTTTGACAAAATTACAAAACTTCTTAGGAATAAATATATAATTAGTTTTTAACTAATGTTTACTAAGATAATAGTTCGTCAATAACATGACAAGTGGCTTAGCTTATGATTTCTCCGCTTGTCACATCGGCAATTAACATAAGACATTAATGTCACGGACTTATAACAAAAACTTATAATTTTATAGGAACTAAAACCTTACAAAAAAAATTACAAGGACTTTTGACAAAACTAAAAAACTTTTTAGAGAACAAATAAATAATTAATTTTTCTTTACTCAAAAAGTTTTCATACGTTTTAAAAGTTAATTCGTTATGATCTTTTCCATCAAATTTGTTAACTTAATTATGATGTATTGATGTGGTGCTTATATGGCTTCGACAATGTATAGGTGGAAGACATGTGGCATAAAATGTAAACTAGGACTGATACTTTAAAAAATAATAATTCAATTCATTTCCTGATGTTCCTTCTCTTCCTCTTACTCACCAACATAAGTTTCTTGCGATACCCGGACACAAAAATTGAAGAAAAATAAGACCATCAGAAGCTTCCAGATTTGGTGAAATAACTAGTCCACTGTCATCTCCCCTGTTGGACCATGGCTTCTAGTTCCACCATTTCCCTTCTCCTAATATACCCAAGTTGAAGAACATAATCCAATGCCCTAATACGTGAAGAAGAGGTGAAAATAAAGTTTGATTCTTGCTTAGTCTTGAGAGAAATTGAAGAAAATAGTGGAGGTGGTGAGGCATGGTGCCGCGGGTGAGAAAGATGAAGAAGGAGAAGTGCTTTCTTTTCCTTGGCCTTGCACAAGAGTGAAAGAGAAATTAGGGGAAAGAAGGTGAAATTAGAATTAATGCATTAAGGGCAGTTTGGTAATTTTACATCCTTTGATTAATGTCTAAAATCAAACTGGTATTTTCAATTACCAAAATTACCTATATAAATTCCAAAAATTAACGTACCATTATTTTAATTAATTTAAGATTCTCAATTAACTATTTAATTAATAAAACTAACTAATAATTAAAATTGGGATGTTACACATATTAAGAAAGTTGATTAACTTAATTAAAAATATTAATGTTTTAAAAATTTATTGTAATTTTCTAAAATTAAATTTACAGTTATTATGACTCATCATTCTACTCTTCCCACCAATTATCATAAGAAAGATAAATAATCTAATTGATATACCTGATTTATTGTTATCTTGATTCCAAATAATAGCTATACATTAATAAATGGTATTTTTGTCAAAAAATAATGGCATGGAAATTCAAAAGAAAGTATTATATTAAGGGACAATCTACTTATAAGAGAACGTAACTTTAGAAGAGTAATTATTGTTTTGATATTAAAAAAAGATAATTTTGTCTTTCCAAATTTCTCCTCATTTAAAATCAAACTCTACTATTATCTATTTATTATAAAAGACTTAATTATGTTTTTAGTTATTAGTCCTTATAATTTTTTTTGTATGATATTAGTTCATGAAAAGATTTAAGAGTTTGTCGTAAGTCCTTGTTGTTAATTTTTTTTGTTAATTGATGACATGATAAATAGAAATGTTATGTTATTAATTAACAAAACATTAATGACTAGGACATATGACAAATGTTTAAATCTTTTCCAAGACTAATATCAAACAAAAATTAATGATGAATTTTTTGGTCATGAATATGAGAGACAGGGACATGAGGTAAATTAATGATGAATTTTCATTTATACCCCTTATTTATTATGAAAGAATGTAAATTTTTTACTACCTCCGGTTCTAAATATAAGTAAATTTTAGTGGAATTTTTGGTCCCTTAATATAAGCAAGATTAGACTTTTCAATGTCATTAAATGTTTGTTTACCAAATATGTCCTCATCATATATATTTTCAAGGCCACTAATTCTTTATGTAATAAATGATACTAAGGGTATTTTAGAAAATTAAATCAAATATGTGGTAACATTAATGCAAACAACTACCTCCAACTACTATTCTTAATATGTGTAAAGTTAGGTATATTTGCTTATATTTAGAACCAGAGGTAGTATCTATTTTACCCTTAATTAAACATTTAATGTTTCTACATTTGTACAAGGCTTAATTATATTTTTAGTCTCTTAAAAGTTTTGCAATTTTGTCATTAGTCTCTATAAAATTTCATCATAATAAAAAAATCACAAATCAACACCTAGAGTCTTTTAAGTTTCATTTTAAGTTTAATTCATGTATAAAATTTAGTATAACAATATAAATATATGAGTAATATATTAAAAATTGCAGTTCATTTGAGCTCAGTTTGGTTTTTAAAGGTAGATCCGAACCACACATAATACATTTTTTTTTGTGATTTCAGTTTGATTAGTTGCTAGCTATTTTGGATCAATTAAATATTTTTTCTTGATCCAAATTGAATGATAAACACCACCAAGAGAGATAATAAATTTATGGAGAAAATTTTGATTTTTAATTTACTAGATTTTTGAATTGGATGAGTGGATGGGTATCTACCATTATTGTTTTTGCGGGTAAATGGTTGAAAAGCCATCATAGTGTTGACCCAAGAAAAGCCCATGTTGTTAAGTAGTTACTGGGCCAGATGGATGAAGGAAGGCCCAGACGAAGTGTACCCATACGAATGAAAGAGGTTGTTGGTGCGGTGAAGAAAGGTTACACTGATGCCGATGCAGATGGAGATGAAATTGTCGTTGTCGTTTTGGGAATACACGACAATCCTCCTTCTACGCCCTCTCCTCGCCATAACCTTCGTTCTCTTCGTATTATCCCTCGGTTGGTTTGTGGCATGGAAACTGGTGTTGGTTCACGTGCCTTTGGTGCAAGAGGTTTTCGGCCTTAAAAAGAAACCTCTTCGATCCAAGCCTCCAACCCGTCGCCTTTCCAAAATTTATAGTTCCCTTCATGCCCAAGACTCTCCTTCCTCTTGGTAACTTCTCTTTTTCCTTTTCTCGCTGTAAATAATTTCTTTTATTTTTATATACTTTTCTCGCATTGGATAGATAACAACTTTAAAATTAAAAAAAATGAATTAGTCATGGTGATACATGGTGGATACCCAGGTTATCCCTATATTTGACCCTCCCCCAACTGACAATGATATACACTGGGATGGTTTTATATTTGAAATTGTAGATTTATTTCAATTCAGACAAAGAGATTTTACAATACCACTGCTTGAGGCACGTTTCGGTCTTGTGTTATTAAAGGAAAAAAAAATGATAAGATTTAGGGTGTGTTTGGGTACATTGCTTAATTAAGCGCTAATGTGGCAAATTCGTTTTACACGAGACCTTGTATAAATTTCATCATGAAACTTATTGGAATAAGTTTAAAATAACTTATCTTGATAAGTTATTCTGAAAACGTATTTAAATAAGTTTGAAGAGCTTATGAAGGTTATGAGCTCTTCTACTTGTTCACAAGGATTTAGTATTGCTTCTTGCTTTAAAAGTTGTGATAAGAGTGTTGGATGTAGATTTGGTTTGAGAATAGAGTAAGTTTGGGACTACGATGCAAAAGAAATTAGTGCAGATTTATCAAGTTCTATGTCTTGAAATCTGATTTTCTGAAACGGTGGCTTTATGTTTGCATAGCATGGAGGAATAAGAAATTCAAGGGTTATTTTTGGATGCATTGAAATAGAAAGGAGAAATAGCAATCCTAATAGTCTAATACATGTTGTGTTACTGCTAAGGTTCTCAGCTATCAGGATGTTTTAACTTGATAGTTTCTCTAGCCTTCTTGTGTTTTGGTACTTTAGTCAAAAATTTGAAAGCTGGAACACGATGTGGGCACCTGTGAGAATCTTAAGGTATGAAAAATGGTCATGGATATTAACTCCTATGTTCTTGTCACTGCAGATAACATCATTAAATTAAGAAGAGAGACATTTGAGATGGAAAACATTGGGTTTTGGATGGTAGAACATGCATTGACCCATTGATGGAAATTAATGAAGAAATTCCAAGTTGCTGGCATCTCACTTCGAAACCTCTGCTTATTGTGTTTATGTGTGTATGGACACCTTGTACATAATATTGGTTAATGTCAGAAAATTAAGGGATTGTTTGGTTTGAGAAAATGTTTTTTGTTTTTATTTTTATTTATAAAACCTTCACATTGTTTTTTGTTTGTACAGGAAATAATGAAAACAAATGAAAATTGTTTTTTGTATTATTGTATAAATTTTTTAAAATATAAAATCAAAATGATAATTTTACAATTAAAAATAAAAACAGGAAATTAAAAAAGTTGCTTTCCTAGTCCCCAAGTATCCTTCATATGGTGATTGAATATATATATATATATATATATATAGTTATTAAATTTCTGTCTAGCCTGATCCTTATGGGTTCTTCCTAGGTTGACACTGGATTGGTTCTTCATAATCTCTACCGGGTCTTTTATAAAAGTAGGGACTTTTATAAAAGTATTGTTTTGAAAAGTAGGGACTTTTACAAAAGTATTGTTTTGAAAATGATAATGAACAATAGTTACATTCAGAAGTCATAAAAGAAGTAAATATGTGAAAATTTAATTGAAAATATGCAAAAAGAGACAAGAATACTGAAAGAAGGATTTATTAAAAGGAAACTTACAAAGAGGAAAACAGGAGAGTTGTTACACATGGGAGAGAGGCTTTCAGGAGGTAGGTTTAAGATATTTTTGCTCTGTCCTCTGAATGAACTTATCTCCTTATTTATACATAAAAGATTATACTGTTGACCATAAAATTACATGGTTAAAGATAAGATTACAATTTTACTTTTACTGTTGAGGGATTCTCTTATCTTCTTCTGTTGACAGTCTAACCTTTTTTTTATTTTGTCGATTTCTATCGACACTTCAATCAAACATTCAGAAGCACATGTCTTTGTTCTGTTGTTCATAGTCTTGAGAAAATTCTAAATTATCCAAGTCCTTTGGAGAAGAAGAGGATGATTTTGAAGAAAGGGTTTTTATTTTGTCTAATTTTTTCTACGATTCTTCCTCAGAAGATATAGCTACTATTATTTTTTATTTTTCTGTTAAAAATACCGAGATTTTGTGAGAGGCTATTACATAGTTTACATGAATGGATTCAGACACTTGTTGTTTTACCCACGGATCTATCATTGCTTTTGAGATCAGGTCATTGTTAAACTTGTTCCACTATTTAACTCTAATGGTTTGAGTTAAAGAGTAGAGTTTGAGTACTTCATGAGTAGGACTAATAGAATAGTCTCAGGCTAATATCTAGGTTATACTTTGGTTAGCTATGAATGATACTAATCTGTATCCAGATATGAAGGTGGTTTTTTCTTTAAAATAAATATACAAATCTTGAACGAGTTTAGGAAATAAATGGGTAACAGGTCCTATTTCATAGAACCATTGGATAAACCATTTTGGAAACTTTATAGAAATTCCTCTCGGGAACCAAATGAACCAAGAGTAGGTGTATGGTCTTAGGTAAAACATATTATACCATGCCTTCTTATAATCAAAATAATTTTAAGAAGGAGGATCATATTGTCTTGAAAATTCTTTAGTAAGAACCAAAGACTTATTCCATTCATGAGGAGAAATTATTCTACAAATTTTTATCTTTGAAAAGGCAATGATATTTGTATTGTCTTTTTGATAGTGATGTTCTAATTGTATTGAATCTGTATCAACCAAGATAAACTCATAGAATAGACGAGTCTTTCTAATGTCTTCTGGTATATATTGACAAGTTGACAGTAGCTGTGTTGCAAGTTTTTTAGGATTTTGCTTTATCCATTCTTTTTCTAAAACTACTATGGGTAACTTTTCTGGTTTCTCAAGATATCCATCTTGAGCTGTGTAAGGAGCAGTTTTGGTTAAATTTAAAGGTTTCATAAGGAAGGATATTGACATATTGAAGAGGGAGTATAGGCTTTTTTAAGGAGGAGAAGTTTAAACTATCTGAGAGGCGGTCTTTTGAGGGGTTTGAGGAGAAAGACTAATGAGTGATGAAGAAAAGGATATGGGTAACACTCTTTTAGGAGTACCGTATTGATCTTCTGAAATGACTTTGCCTTTGTCACTAATGATGAACCTCGTAAAAATTCTCTGGTTAAATAATTTGGAAGGCGTTTTCTCTCCGTTTATATGCTTAATATCAAATTCAAAACAAAAAAGTAATGATTACCATCTAGCAAAAATAAGTTTTGAAATGAAATTTTAGACATCTTTACTTGATGGAGCTTTGCAATAAGTTCTTATTAAAAGCTTTTTACCAAATAAATTATCTTAAAATTTCAAAACATATAAAATGATTGATAAAATCTCCTTTTAGACCGTAGAATATTTTTGTTGGGTTGGATGTCAAATTCCCGAATGAATCTTACAATTTTATTTTTTGAAAAATCAAAGTTTTTGTTTTAAAATTCCTACATATCTCATATCTGAGGCATCTGTTTCTAATATTAAAAAGGTTGTAGGATTAGGAATCTATAAACAAGGAAGTTTTTTAGTTAAAGATTTTACTTGTATTATCGTTTGAGTTATAAGATCATCCTAAGGAGGAAGGATCTTTTCTAACTCTATAAAAGGGCACATATAGTTCTAATATTAAGCATAAATTCTGCTATATAGTTGATTCATTCTAAAAATCTTTGTAATTGTTTTTTTTATCTTTAATATCATTTGGAAATTTATCAACAAATTCCAAAGATCTTTGTATAGGAGTAATGGTTTCTTGATAAATTTCATAACCTAAAAATTATATTTTAGTTTGAAATATTTATTTTTCTTGTTGATGCTATAAGTCCATTTTCTTTTATTATTTTAATGAATCTTTCTAAGTGAGAAATATGTTTGTTTATTCCTTTTGAAAATATTAGGACATCATCTACGTATACTATTTAAAAGTCCATATAGGGATAAAATATATCATTCATTATGTTTTAAAATTCGCTTGAAGCATTTTTAAACCTTGGGGCATCACATTTCATTCATAATGTTTGAAAGGTACTACAAAAGCCTTTTTATATCTATCTTCCTCTTTTACGAATATTTGATAGTATTCTAATTTCATATCAAACTTTGAAAATACTGTTGCGTTGTGTAATCTCTTAATTAAGTCTAATTTATTAGGTAAAGAATATTTAATCCATTTTAATACTTTTTTTAATGGTTTATAATTAATTACCAATCTTGACACATCTCTTTCTTGTTCTGAAGCATTCATTACATAAAAGGCTGAGCAACTCCAAGGTGATTTGGATGGTCTAATTAACCCTTTATCTAGATATTCTTGAATTTCCTTTTTACAATATTCTATAGAATATTGATTCATCGGTATAGTTCTAGCTTTAGTAAGTATTTTAGTTTCGTCAAAACTATCTTCATATGGTAATGCAATTTCATATTTCTTTCTATTCCAAAAGATATTGGATTTGTCTCACAAATTTCCTTTTCTATTTTTTCTTGGAAATTTTTAATAATTCGTTGAATCTTTGGTGTCTTGAGTTGTTCTTCTATTCTTTTATACTATATTCCTTTATTTAACATTTTAATTTGTTTGGTCTTTCTAGAAGATTTACACTTTTTATTGAATTTTCTTTTAATAGATCTAATTGTCTTAATTTTGGTGGTTTGATAAATTCAAAACAAATATCTTGACCCATAGCTTTAGATACTATACCAATTTCTTTGACTTTAAACGGATTCAATAGAGTTAAAAATAGAGTCCCTAATATTAAAGAGGTAGTCATATTTTTTACTAATACAAGTTTGGTAACATATTTTATTTTTACATATTTTAGCATTTGAGAGTTTATATTGAATATTCATTCTTGATCTATTAACACTACTTACTCCTTCATTAGTTTTTTCATGATATTTGGTAGGAACTAGACCTTCTTGAATACAATTTATATCTGCTACAGAATTAACTAAAGCTATCAACTAAAGATATCTCAACTAACCATTTAAGTGACGTTATGAGGCTTAATAGACTTTTATGTATGTTTCACTTGGCTTAATTTTTTCTTCAAGTTTTTCTTGAGCTTCAAGTATTCTTTTTCCTTCTAATTCTATTAATTTATATTCTAATGTAATATCATTTTGTTTTAACTCTTGAATTTCACGCTTTAGTTCTTTTATTTCTTCCTGTAAATCCTTAAAGGTTACTGGATTTGTTTGCTGTTTAAACCGTTTTAGAATATCCTTCATTTCTATTGCTTTTATTGCTTAAGCCATATTTTACTCATCTTTTATAATTAAATCATTTAATTGATGTAAAAATTCATTTTTTAATAGGGAATCCTCCACTTTATTAATCATTGATATTAGAGTAAAAGTTTGATCTTTAATGATCATATTAACAGTTAAACAATTAGAACACAAACATAGTCCAAGACCTAAACAAAAGTTATCTTCTTCATTATTTAATTCTCCTTCTTCAGAAGAAGAGGTTTGATTTAATTGGTATATCTCATTATCATACTCTATTTCTTCTTCGAAATCTTCTTCCTTAGGTTCAGAATTAATTAAAACATTTACTAAACTTTCTTTTAATTTTTCATTGACTTCTAAAACATTTTTTTTTGTATTCTACAATTTTTAGCAATATGACCTTTTCTACCACATTTCTAACAAGTTACAGTTCTTCTTTTTTGAGTATTAGTATTCTTTTTAGGGGGTGTTGTTGGTTGAGTTTGTGGGACAAATTTCTTACTATAATTTCTCTTATTGTTGTTAGGTTCTATAAACCTACTAGTTTTTTGTGTTTGTTGTTCTTTTTTCCTTTTTTGCTTTCTCTAAGTACTAAGAGCTGCTATGTTTTCTATTCTATATTGGGCACAAAAGTACCTAATTCTCTTTTATATACAATACTAGTACATACATTTATTCCAGTATCTACTACACAATTATGTAATTGTCTATAAGTTAAATCTTTATAGTTTATATCAGGCCCATATGTTTTTTTGTAAATTTATTTTTACTTTTTTAAAAAACAATCTTGGTAATCTTGCTATAAACTTTTCTTTCCAAAAGCTTTCATTACCATCTTCTCTCATTGTTGCCTTAGTGAGAAAATTATCTTTATACCATTTATAATCATATATTGTTAGACAATGTAAATTTGATAATTGTGTTGATAATTTGTCTTTAAATATATGTGGATCTTCTATAAAGCTTTTAATAATAAAATAAGCTAATGTAGATACAACGTTAGATTCATTATTTTCACTTTTTACACTATCTAGTATAATACTTCTTTCAGGGGGAGATAATAAATTATTTCATCATCCTTTTAATTAACCAGTAAAGCCTTGTATTATACATATTGCAACATCTCTTTCAAACATCTTTTTTGATTTATATGTTGTTGCACATATTGTCTTATGTGTTATTACATCTAATATGGTTTGTTCGATTAATCCATTTATATTCCATTCTACTATATCATGTCTTGAATAATTTACATTAGTTAATTCTCCTTTTTTGTACATATGCAAATGTTGGTCTAGGATAGTTTCTAGGTTGGAATCTTATTTTATTTAGTGTAAAGTTTTCTTTTTCTAATATATTAACCGAACTTCCAATATTAATTCTTTTTAACTTTTATTTAATTTCTTCCATGTCTATTTCAAAATTCATTTTTAGTCTTAATGAATCTAGATCTTTTTGTTGTAAATTATTAAATTTGTAAATGGGATGTACTATTGAGTTTTTTGAATTATTACTAATATTATCTAACTTATTCTCTACTCTTACTAGTTATTTACTCATTGTTTCTAGTATTGCATTTGAAAAATTTAGTTGTTGATGAATCTTTTTTATATCTTTGTTTTCTATAGGAGCTTCTTCATTTTCTACATGCTTATATGGAGTGACTTCTATCTCAAGATCTTTTGAAACTAGAACCTTTATTCCTTCCATTGGAGGATATTCAAATTCAATATTTTTATCATTAATAGTTTTCCATGTAATGGTGGTCTTTGTTAAAGGTTGTATGTAACTTTTTATGTATTACAAAGAGATTGTAAATATTATTTTCTTTGTAATAATCGTAAAACTAATCAAAGAACTACCTCTTTAATTCATTTTCTTCTATATTTTTATAAAATAATTTTCTATATTCTATAGTTTCTTCTTTTGAAAAGTTAGAGAAATACCAATCCTTTTTTTCTTTATTATAAGAGGCTTCAAAATCTTGCCGCATCCAATTTTTATCTATTTCAAATGGGATTCTCTAGTTAATATATTTAATACTTGAGACCTTGTTGGGGAATATTAAGGAGATTTTGATTTACAAGTTTCTTGATAAACTGACACAGCTATATGTGGCAAGTCATTTCTTAAACCCTTTAAATCTAGACTAATGGTAGAATTATCTATAGAGTGTCTTAAGGATTCTGGTTTAATTATTTGTGGTTTATTGGTTTTAAAGGAGGATCTATTTAACCTTAACCTAATATCATTTTCTTCTTGAATTATATCTCTTACTTCAGTATTATAAACCTTTTCTTGTTCTAAAATATATTGTAATACCTATTCTTCGGAAATTCTTTTCATTACCTCTTCATGAGATAACCTTTTAGGAACAATAACTTGTGATTTTCTTAAATTAGCCTCTACTAATACTATTTCATCTTTTGAGGAGGATCTAAGAGCTCTAAAATTATAATTTATTTTAGTAATTTTATAATAAATTCTATAAATAATATTATAAGGACTTGCATCTTCTTTAATCATATTTGTTGATTTTAAATATAATTTTATTGCAGTATGTTTATTTCTAATATCCATAGAAAAGTTAGGGTAAAAGTTAAAGAAAGTTGGACCATCATGAAGGTTGGTTTCCAAAACTACTATCATAAATTCTTTAAAGTTTTTAATTCTAACATCTCTTAATATCATTAATATAAGAGAGTTTATTCCTAACATATAATTAGGTTTGATTGCTACTTGAATTAATCCTAAATGTATAAAATCAAATCCTTTCGCTATGTGTTTACCTATCATTTCTTAATCTGAAATATTGATTTCTCTATTAGCTTTTGATCTAGATAACTATATTTAAGTGTATGTATTTCTTCACTAAGATTAGACTTTCATAAAAATTATTTTTTATAAACTTGACCCTTTTTAACTATAGGTATTGACCAATTATGAAAAACGTTTTCTATTTTAGCTATTTCTAATTCTTTTAAGGTTATATTACTATATTCTAGGGACGAAGAGGAAGCACTGACTGAGTTTTGTCTTACAATAATCTTATCTTTCCTTTTCAGACTAAGATCACTTAAAGTCTTTAATAAACTAGCCATTTATCTGTTTGCCAAGTTCTATTACCTCGCTGACCAATGGACTCAATACCTTTCTGGGTTTTATTGTCGGGACCACAAAGACAACAAGAACTTTGACTAAAGATAAATAAACTACCTTATTAAATTCTTCAAGTTATTTTATTCCTTAGAAAGATCAGATTATTAGATAGTCTTTAAACAAGCTAATACTAGCTCTTGTTCAATAATTCTAAGCTTAGTATTATTTAATATACCTTGAATTTCTTCTCTTTGTTTTTGATTTTGTCTGGTTAAACACATATTGCCCAGTTTGGTAAGCTCTTTCTAATAAATATGTTTTAAAACAACTAAGTAACTTTTATACTCTTTGTATTTTGATAGAACTTTAGAAGTCATTTTATGAGTAGGATAGACACCTTAAACTATTTCTTATGTGAACATCCTTTTGTAATTGTCTTGTAAATCCTGCCTAACTAGTTTAGCATAGTGGGTTCCTGGAAAATCTCTAATATCTTGTATGTTCATTATTGCTTCTCTTTTTTCTGTATAGTATTATTTTACTAAAGACTTTAAGAGGTTTGTTAATATACCATCTATCTCTAGCCTTAAGTATCCTAATTATTTTGGGACCTTAATAATTATTTATAATAAGCTCATTTTATTTTTGTTAATTCTCATATAATTATTAAATTTTTGTCTAGCCTGATCTTTATATGGGTTCTTCCTAGGCTGACATTCTATTGGTTCTTCATAACCTTTACTGGTCCTGGCTTTGATACCAGGTTCTGCATTTGGGTTTCATGTGTTCAAAAGTAGGGACTTTTATAAAAGTATTATATATATAGACAATGTATCATATGAGTAAGACTTTCTTAGGTGATAGTGAGAGGAATTAATATGAACAGTTAGATCTTATCCTGAATGGTCGAGATTAAAATAGATTGATCATGTGACTTTTTAAGTGATCATGTGACTTTGAAAAACTTTTAATTATGACCATCCATGTATAGTTGTATGATCTAGATTTGTCTCTCCCACTCTCACCTAAAACAAGTTTTCTCATAAGATACATGCGCTTTCTTTCTTTCTTTCTCTCTCTCTCTCTCTCTCTCTCTCTCTATATATATATATATATATATATATATATGTAACTTGGTACATAAGATGGATTTTTTAAACCTTGGAGATACCTAAGAGGTTTGATACCTTATTATTAAAGAGTTGGGTTAGAATCAATTGAATTAAAATTACAAAGAAAAAAATAAAAATACAATTGAGTTAAGAGCTAGTTGGATTTCATATTTATATTTTTGTTGAAGATAAATATGAAATGGCATCATATAGGATCAATATTGGGTCATTTGATAATGCATATAGACTTTATTAGAACATTATATTGAGTCTTAGACCCTTGAATAGTAAGATTACTATATGGTACATTAGGAATTGATTATGCTTAGCTTAGCTATTTAAGAAGATTCTTCTTCAGGCTTACTTATTGTATGGTTTCATGATGTAAGCACGCAATTGGACCAAAAATACTCAGTGATCAAATATCAATTTGTTTCATGAAAGCATACATTTTAAGACATCTTGTTCAAGCAGAAAATAAAGAAGTATTCAGACTCTTGTTGGGTTTGATAGGAACATTGTAACTCTGTAAAGGGAAAACCCTTGGAGTAAATCTCCTTTGATAATATAGGGTTTCTTAGCTAATGTCATTTACGTTGGATGTTTGTTTGATGAAGAATTTAGGCTTAAATATATCTTTTGTTTTTCATATCAAGAAGATATTATTTTTAAAAAAATCCAACTAATATATAAAATTATTTAAAAGGTCCTCACCGTTATACAAACTATATTAGTTGCTAACTTGTATGATAGAATGCAATGTCATTGAGCCTATTTAGTGTGACACATCATATACTCTAATAATATGTGTTGACATGTCATTTAAGCCAGCTCATAAAAACACATGACTTGCACATATTAGAGAAAATAGTTTAGCAAGTCTTATTCCCTACCTTATATTTCCTTCATTCCTCATTGTTGGTCATCACACTTTGATGTTGACTAGTGAGAAGGGTTTTACACCATGTGAGCACACAAATTTTGAGTGAGTGTGGAATGAGGCTTTTGAGTCTTTGACATGTACATTCTTTACTATTTTTTCATTGTCATTTTCCTTTTGGTGAAATAGAGTTATGTTGCTTTTAATAGGGTTCTTTTATTTGCGAGACCATGTGCGTTCGCATTTGAATGCACATGGAGATTTTATTGTAACATGTAGAGTTAGGGTAATATGTGGGTGTGATCAAGGAAAAATTAAAACCCCTAAATTTAACTAATTTAAGAGTAGTAGGGTAACATGTGTGTGGAGTTTGATTCTTAAAATTGTTGAACTGGTTTATTGTATTTTAATATGAATATATCAATTTACTATAGATGTTGTATTTGTAGGATGCATTTTACTGTGGCAATCCATCACAGGGGAAAATTTAAGTGAAGTTTTAATCTATCATAACCTAGAAGAGGATCGATGGTCATATTACAAGGTTGATGGCTTGGTGAATAAGATAAGTTCACATTGTGGTGGAAGACTAATGAAAATAACTTTGAAGAGGGTTTGAAGATCATCAAATTCGACAACCATGCATTGTAGTTGGTTGAATTTGCTTTGACCAATTTTTGTGAAGTACCAATTTATGTGGAACACTCTTTAAGTGACCTTGCATTTCTAAATCCAATAGTTAAATATGGGAAAGAACAACTACAGTAAACAGTTGGGAATAAGAAAGAGCCTAGTAATATCCAGTAGGGAGCTATTAGGTCTAAAAATGATAATGACTTTGATAAAGATAATATGTTGGAGGTATGTTTTACTGACAGTAAGGAAGAAAGGCACTTGGGCTTAGATGATGGCTTTGGAAATAGGGAACATATGCAAGATGAAATACCAAATCTTCGAGTATAGTTAGCAACTATCGAAGATGAAGTGCATATGACAAGCAAAAGTTGGGTTTCCCTTTTCGAGCAAGGAGGCTCCAAAATAAGAAACACAATTTAGGAATTGGTCATTCTTACCTTTTCATTCCAAAAATACCAATACAAATAATCCCAATCAGTTATCAAAAATATAGGATCACGAGACACATAGAATAATTGAAAGAAAGCAAGGAAAATACAGTAATAGAAATCACAAGTAAAATCTAATTCATTAATAGTTTTCCAGCCACATGGGCTTCTTCTTCATACGTTGATAATGTTCTCTAATAGGTCTTTCCCTAATTTTAGGCCCATCCCCAGCTCTCTCTTCCTGGGCCTTAATCTGTGTTATATCTGCAAGAACTACACGTTGTCAAACTAGCATTTAAAAGGTGTATCATTTCTGGTGGGAGTACTCGTGTAGACTCCTAAAGGATGAGGCTAGGATTGCTTTGATTTGTTTTCTACAAGAGGTAATCCTAAAACGCATAATATTTGATGTTTGTCTTATGCTTTGAAACATGAAGTTTTACAAGTCCAATGGGAATCCTTGTTTTTCCACTGCCCATCCAAGATGGATTCCTAATAGTGGTATCAGAGACCGGTTTCAAAATCGTGTTTGGGGCATTTGTTTGTGTTTCATGATAACATACTTTTTGTTTTGCAAGAGCTTTTAGAAAATATGATTTGCGAAATTGTCTCTTGTTATAAAGCTTTGTATTTTTGTTTTGCGAAATTGTTTTGTGAAACTAGGATTCAAAAACGAACAAGCATGATTATGTATGAGATCATATTATGTTTCTATTTTGGGTTATCGTATGTGATGCATATTATAACAATGATTAATCATGTATATGGTATGATCTCTATTTTTTGATTGATTTGTATGCTTTTGAGTTATTCTTTAAATCGTATGGGATGCATGTTATAGAGTTTCTCAATTTTAGTATGCATGTTGTTGCTATTTAAATTTGTATGATGTATGAGTTTATGCAATTTTCGTATTTGATACATGTGTATGAACACCTATTTTTTTCCAGATAAAATATTTTTTTAAAAAATAATATTAAAAAATTGTATAGTGATCGTTGGAATAGTATCTTCTCCATTTCTATAAATACTCAATCTCTCCTCATTTCCTACAACACTTCTCCTTTCACCAACCTTCTTCCATAATTTTTCTCAATGGCCAATAGGTGTCGAAGCCAAGAGGAAAGAATAAGGGCGGGAAACCGATGTTTTGTGACTACCTTCTTGCTTCTTGTAGCATGAGTAGTACTTTTTCTTTATTGGGTATTTTATTTATGGCTTAATGTGTAATAAATAATTTTAAGTTTCTAAAATAGTTTATGTTACCATAAGAGTAAGTGAATACTCATTTGTATTCAAAATATTAAATTTTTTTAAAAAATAAATAAAAGGCCCAAAAAATCAAATAAAAAAACAAAAATGGGCAAAAAAGGCTAAAAATTAAAAAATGGGAAAAAAATATAAAAAAATGAAAATCTAAAAAAAGAGAAAAAAGAAAAAGAAAAGAGGTTTCGGTGGTTTATTGAGGTGGGACCCAATTTGGTTGGATAATTAAAAAAATTAGGGAAATTGACATCAAATTTGGACAAATTGAAAAAATAGGAAAGTTATGGCATGTGATGAGGGATCCAAGGCCAATTTTTCTTTATAAATAGAGGATGATGCAAATGGAAAAAAGGAGGAAGAAGGAGGAAGGAGAGAAAAGAGTGATAAATTTTTGTGTAATTTTTTAGAGATTTTGTTTTCAAAAATAGAGATATAGAAATGTTGTTAGGAAAATATGTGTTTTACTCGAGTATGTTCTAGTATGTGAGTTGTATGACCAAAATTACTGTAAAAGTTTTATAACCGGTGTCCAAACACCGTTAAATTGAGTTTAAACAAAGCCAAAAAGAGGAGAAATCTACGCAAAATCGATCTCCAGAATTCCGTTCTCATTCTTCATTAATTGTTATTGTACTAAGGTATTTTTAATAAATACAAGAATATTTATATATTTTTATTTATTCATCTTTATTTTTATTTATTTATTTATTTTTCTACACTTTTATTTTTCTTCATTTATTTTTCTGTACTTTATTTTTCTGTATTTTATTTCTCCGCACTTTATTTTCCTACAGTTATTTATTTATTCATTTATTTTTCTGCACTTTTATTTTTCTTTATTTATTTTTCTACACTTTTATTTTTCTTTATTTACTTTTCTGTACTTTTATTTTTCTTAATTTATTTTTCTATACTTTATTTTTCCACACTCTATTTTTCTGCAGTTATTTGTCTATTTATTTATTTTCTACACTTTTATTTTTCTTTATTTATTTTTCTACACTTTATTTTTTCGTACTTTATTTTTCTGCAATTATTTGTTTATTTATTTACTTTTTGCACTTTTATTTTTCTTTATATACTTTTCAGCACTTTTATTTTTATTTTTCTGTATTTTTATTATTATTTATTTATTTATCCATACTTTTATTTTTATTTATTTATTTTTCTGTACTTTATTTGTCCACACTTTATTTTTCTGCAGTTAATCATTTATTCATTTATTTTTCTACACTTTTATTTATTTTTCTGCATCTTAACTTTCTGTATTTATTTATTCTAATTTTTCTTCTCAATAATTTTGTAGTTATCTTTTACATAATCATTTGTCTATCATTTTATATGATTTCTTAAGTTATTTTATAGATAATTATTTTTTATTATTATAATTTTATATTTTATGTTCCTCGCTCTTATCTATTTATTTAACCATTTATCTTTCTTTTAAGTTTGAAATGAGATTAATTTAGATGAGACATCTTATTAATCTTATTATCTAAAAATGATTGAATAAAATTCATTTGTTAGCTTTAATTAATTAAATGTATATATATTTCTTTATTTTCACATCGATGTATTTAATTCTTATATGTATCTATTTTTACCTTTTCATTTATTTATTTGTTTATTTATTCATTTTTTTAAAATTTTTTAAAAAATGTATTTTTCGGTAAAATTAATGGATTGTCTTTTAATTACTAGAAAGATAATTTAGATGAGACGTCTAATTTTTTTATTTATTATCTTTTAATCACTTGTTTGTTTATTTTCTTTTGAATTAAAAGAACGAAACTTGGGTGATGTGTCCTATTATTTAATTTTATTTTATGTTTATTTATATTTTTTAAAATATCCTTATTATTATTTTATTCATGTGTATATTGTCTGTAAATAACATCTAACATGGTTGTATTCTTTATGAAGGATGAAATATTTAATAATTATTTGTAAAAAAATTATACATGATCAATTTGGGTAACCGTTTTAGGACGGACAGTGTGAGGTGCTAATACATTCCCCACCTGTAATTCGACTCCCAGACCAAACAGAAAAACTAATGCTGTTTAAAGGTTTTCCTGATATTTTCCTTAATAAATATTAGTCGCGACTCCCTGAACCCGTTTTAGTTTTTAGGCCTCCTAAGGGCCTTGTTCCAATTCGGTTTCATTTTCTTTTTGTTGCATTCTCCCAGTCCGCGTCATGACCCGGGACCGCGGTCGTGAAAGTTGGCGACTCCACTGGGGACTCTTTGAGAGTCAAACCTGTTGAATTGATCTTGTGTATTCTATTGATTATTAATTATTTCATCCTATTTATTTGTTTATTTTGTTATTCTCGTTGTTTGTCTAATATTCTATTTATTTTGAGTTTACATTGTTTTTATTTATTACTTTAATTTAGAACCATAAGGTAGAAGACACGTGTTATTTGTGTTTGTTCATTGTGCAGAATGGGTAAGAAAATTCAGGTATGAATGCCCCCAGACACATCACATTCACATTTGTGCACACACTGTTAAAAAGGGACGCTATACCCGGGCCCCGTAAAAGACGTAGGTTAGGGGAGATTATTAGCGGTGTTATTTAGGACGATACGTCCTACCATGATTCACGTGAAAATCTCAGCCGGAGTGTTATCTTAGTTATGACGCCTAAACTAAGTAGGATTCCCTACTTTTTGCATAAGGCTCATAGCTAAAGATCAAAGCTCTGGTGGCCTTCTTAGAACCAATTAGAACAGCCACCTTGTGAGAAATCATGTTTGAAAAATCTTAGAATCAATTAAGTGGCTACCTCAGTCTAAGACACAATGGGGCAAACATTCCTCTTATCTTTTATTCTCATAAATATTTTTTAAAAAAAATTCAAAAAAGGACTTTACAAATAATGTATTTTTTTAGAGATCATGATAAAATAATAATTATCAGATCCTTCCTTTTATTAATTTGTTTTTTGTGTTCTTTGTTAAAGGTGAAATTTAAATATTGGTAAGCATCACAGAAAAAATGGAATTTAACATGAGAACAAGTGATTAGGAAGTGAAGGCAACTGGTTTGAAAAATTTGTTACATCTCAAAATCATGAAATCAAATACTAGCAATCTGTTATCCTTAGGCAAACGGATGAATATTACTAAGAAAATGACCTTTGCAAGGAAGTATGGAAAGAACCTAAAATTCTTAGAGGTCGAAGTGCAGGAAGGGTCCCTTATTACTCTAGCTCAGTTATATGATCCTCCTCTCCGTTGTTTTACATTCAAAGACTTCCAATTAGCTCCTACTCTAGAGGAATTTAAACAGATATTTGGCTTGCCATTGTAAGATCTGAAACCTTATCGACGAACCGAGCATCATGCTTCCATTTTCAATGTAGCTCGTGTTCTCAAGATAGATCTTCAAGTACTTATAAGAGCTTAGTTGAACAGGAACCAGATTTTAGGTTTCGCACTAACCTTCTTTTAGCAGCAATTCCTTAGTCAGGCAGGGAAAGGGGAATGGGACATGTTTATTGACACTTTGGCATTGGCTATTTATGGTGTGGTCCTTTTCCCCAGCCTTGATAATTACATTGATTTCAAGGCAATTGATCTTTTCCTGGCTCGAAAGCTTAGAGGAGAAAGTTCCATTACCGCTGTCTTGGCTGACATCTATTATACAATAGATTCCTGTCACAACCAGAATGGGAGGAAGATCGTCTGTTGTCTACCTGCCTTGTATCTATGGTTTACTTCGCATGTCTTCAATCAAGTTGGCAAGGTCAAATGCTTTATCTTTGATTTGAAGCTCCTTCGGTTAACCAAGAAGACTAATAGGGAATGGGCAGGACATCTAGCAGGATTGTCTGTAAACATGATTCGATGGTACCCTCGGTGGATGAATATGGATTCCATTATTTACTGCTGTGGGAAATTTCCCAATGTGCCTCTCATGGGAACTCAAGGATGCATCAACTACAATCCTGCCATTGCGAAAAGACAGCTTACTTATCCTATGCTCCATCCTCCGGAAGAAGAAACAATGACACCTTTCCTTCATTACTATATAGAGGGAAATAGTGCTCCTGTTATCCAAACTGTCATTGATGCTTAGGCCAAGGTCAATAGAAAAGGAAAAGAGTTGGGTGTCCCAAGTTATGATGCAAAGGAAAGTTACTACCAATGGATTTCAAATAGGGTAGCTATTGTCAAGTTACCCTTCAAAGATCATAGTGCTCATGTGAAAAATACACTTTCCATTGAAAAAGAGGAGATTAAAAACCTGAAAAGTAAGCTAGCTGAAATGACGGAGAAAAACCAAGTATTAGAGGATGAATTAATCAAAGCTCAACAAGACAATGCTTCCCTTAAGAGAAAAAGGTATGAATTAGAAACTGCCTTTGAAGATGTCAGTAAGAAGCAGAGAATGGATAGAGAATATATGAGGCAATTGGATCAATGCCTCCAAACAGAGAATAGTCAGTTGAAAACCAGAGAAAAGTGAAAGGATGATATATTGGCTGATAAAGGGAGATTACAGGAAATCTTAGCCAAGACAAAGGAAGAAGCTCAAGCTCAGAAGGACCTTATGCAAGCACGAATTGATGAATTAGAACGACAAGTCAAGGATGTTGTCGATGCTTGCGAGTGTGAGATAAATGAGGAGTAATGGCAAGCCATGGATGATAAAGAGAGATATGAAGATATTACATATTTAATGACGTTAGAGAGGGTTAAGATGGATAGTCTTGTCTATTCTTGGAAAAACCATTTTTCTAACTTGGCTGGTCTTGCTAATATAACACTTGGAGATATTCCTCACTTGTTGAAGAAAGCTGAAGCAATGGTGAATGCACTTTCTACACTAGAAGAAGTTATAACTTTCATCCAATACTGCAAGAGGTGATTAGATGAAATGAAGGTCTTGATTACGAGGGCGAGAGAAAATTGATTTGTTGTAACAAATGATGGAACTTGTTGTCGAATAATGAATAAATCTCATGTTAAATTTCCATTTTTCTTAACTTAGTACTTTAGAATAAGACATTCTAAAAGAAAAGTTTATCTGTGCTTACCGATGTTTAAAATGCATTTACTTTATGTTTCTTTACATTATTTAACAAAATTTTACTATTTGTAAGGGGGTTTCTTTGTACTTACCCACATCACAGGTATGGAGGGTTCAAAGCATCCTTATAGGACTAGACTGTAAGCAAGGCTAATGGCAGAGACGGAACCATCTACTATGGACGATTTAAGGAATGAGTTCAATCAGCTTAAGGAGCAAATGGTCAAGATGGTCCAGATTCTAGAGAAGAAGGTCACGGAAGAGGGATCCTCCGTAACAAGTGGGATCCTGATGCTACCATGCAAGATCAGGAAGGGAATCCTATACCCTTAACTATACATGCAAATAACCCTGCTCCAGTAATGGAATCTTAACTCGTCTAGCACCTACTTTATGGTATGCCATTTCCATATTTTGTTTCCCAAGACGGGAATACTTAGCAAACATATGCATGGCCTCCATACGGTTTACTTCAAGGATATTACATTATGAATCCAAATCCTACTTAGGAAAATCCTTCCGCCGCCTAACAAATTCCCAACCCCCAGACATCTAACCCTCTAATTACCAATTAAACAATAACCATTCCCCAAAATACTCAAACTCAACCACAAACCACCCCACAACCGAATATTATACGCCCAACTACGCCATTCAACCCATTCCAATATACCTACCTACATATGACACACCAGCCGTTTGTCCATCAAGATCCTGCCCAAAATGCTCCCCTCGGTACAATGAATCTAAATACTGTCACAACTTCTTTGCCAAGAGGGTAAATAGAGTTGTCAGAAGAGAGGCTCCAAGTTGTTGAAAGAGGAAATGGTTTAGGTACAACAAATGTTGCTGAATTATGCTTGTACAAGATGTAGTTATCCCTTCAAAGTTCAAGCTGCCCGAATTTGACAGATACGTAGTTACCACATGTCTGTGCAATCATTTGATAATGTATTGTCAGAAAATGGCCGCATATTCTTATGATGAGAAACTACTGATCCACTTCTTCCAAGACAGTCTTGTTGGGCCAGCTTTTAGCTGGTAAACATATCTTGAAAGGACACATATCCGATGTTATAAGGACTTGGTGGATGCTTTTCTCAAGCAATACAAGTACAACATGGACATGGAACCGGATAGACTCCAGTTGCAGAATATGCCTAAAAGGAAAAATGAATCCTTCAAGGAATATGCTCAACGGTGGAGAGAATTAGTAGCCCAAGTAGAACCACCTTTGATCGAAAAAGAGCTTGTTGTTATGTTCATTGATACTTTCTAGGCACCCTTCTATGATAAAATGCTTGGGAGTGTCTCATCAAACTTCTCTGATATAGTAATGATTGGAGAAAGAATTAAAAGTAGGATGAGAACTGGCAAAGTTCCCCAAGGAGCATCTAGAACATCCACAGCAGGGAAGATCGTAACTGGGACAGTAAAAAGAAGAGGCGGAGAAATAAATTGTATACGGCAACTCAAGCCCACCAAATCCCACCATCTTCCAATATCCATATGTTTTCCAACCACCCCATCCATCCTACAGACCTCATCCATATATAGCTGCCGCTTCTGGAACCCCATCATTTCTATATCCACAACCTTATCAATCATCACCTAACTGAAATTTTAGAAATCCCTCACCTTCAACACAACAGTGGATACCTAACCCCAATGAAAATCCCACATCCAAAAAACCAAACAACGAACGCGCACCTGCACAGTTCGACCCAATTCCCATGTCATATACTGAATTATTACCACTTCTCATCAAGAATACTTTGGTTGTACCTTGCCTATTGAAACTAGTGGAACCACCATATCCTAAGGGATACGACCCTAATGCCAAATGTGATTATCATGGTGGAGCACCGGGTCATTCAACAGAAAACTACATCGCCTTTAAATACAAGGTCCAAGACTTGATTAGGGAAAAATGACTCAATTTTCAAGAAGGAAGTCCAAATATCTCGACCAACCCTCTACCTGATCATGAGACCTCAGGAGTAAATGCAGTCTTAGAGGATGAGGGAATTAGTATTGTCAAAAGAGTAGCGGAAGTGAGAAACTCTTTTCCTTGGATATACACTCAACTTTGCAAGAGAGAAATGATAACCGAAATTCTAAATCTCGATCTTGATCAAATATCCACTGATCCTAATTTTCTTGATGCCTTGCAAGGATTATTGGACACACATTTGGTAGAGATTTACCGTCGCCCTCATGAAAGTGTAAATATGATCCAAGAAGAACATGACTCTAGCTTAGTCAGCCTAGGTACACCAAGGCCTCTAGTGCTCTACTATGACAAAGGCATTCAACCTGTTGTTCAACATTCGTCCTTGACAGTTAGGACCCCATCTCCATTTTTGTATAAAGATACCCATGCAGTACCATAGAAGTATGAGGTGGATATAATCCCTCAACTCTAAAACGAATCGTCATCGTCGGTAACCAATATTTCTAGGACGAGTGGAATGACTAGGAGTGGATGAATTTATGCTCCAGAAAACTTGAGAAAGAAGGATGTGCCTGTAAGTGAAAAAGAAAGTCGTGGTAAAGAAAAAGAACAAGACCCTCCCCAAGGAATAACAGGAAGATGCTTGTGAATTCCTGAAATTCATTAAGCAAAGTGAATACCAAGTCCTCGACCAGTTAAATCACACTCCTGCAAAATATATCCTTGTTATCTCTCTTATTGGATTTAGAACTATATCATGGAAGGTTGTTGAAAGTCCTGAATAAAGCACATGTTGCGAAAGATATTTCACTGGAGAAGTTCGAAGGGATAGTGGGGCATATTGCCTCAAATGACTACTTAACTTTCACCGATAAAGAGATACTTGCCAAAGGGAGAGGTCATAACAGAGCATTACATATCCCTGTCAAGTGTCGGGATTATATCCTAGCTAAGGTCCTAGTTGACAATGGCTCCTCTCTGAATATCATGCCAAAGTCCACTTTAAATCAACTCCCATTTGATGAGACACATGTGAAGCCAAGCTCAATGGTAGTAAGAGCTTTCGACGACACTCGAAGATAGGTCATTGGAGATATTGATATCCCCATCCAAGTAGGCCCATGCACCTTCAACGTCTTATTTCAAGTGATGGATATCAATCCTGCCTATAGTTGCCTATTGGGGAGGCCTTGGATACATTCTGCCAGTGTGGTTCCATCTACCCTCCATCAAAAGCTAAAATTTGTAGTAGACAACAAGCTAATTATTGTTTCTGGTGAGAAAGATTTCCTCATTAGCAAGCCCATGTCAACTCCATACATAGAAGTGGCCGAAGAGAGTCTTGAGACTTCCTTCCAGTCTTGGAAATTGCTCATACCACTTATGTGAGTAAAGGGTTACAACTAGATCATCCTTCCAAAGCTTCTGTGATGGTGGCTAAAGTAATGATGAAACGAAAAGGGCTTGGGAAGATGCTTGATGGAGGAGTAGAATCGTTATGGGTTAAGGAGAACAAGAATGGCTTTGGGCTAGGATATCAGCCCTCACCAATAGAAAGAGCGAAGGTCTTCGTAAATAAAAGAGAAAAACGACTTGCACGGCTAGAAAATTGGGAACCCCTAACTGCAAGGATCCCTATCTGTGACCTTTATCAAAGCTTCAAGAACGCAAGCTTGATGTCTCCAAACCAAGTGGCAGTTGTCAATGATGATTCTAAGGATGAAAATGATTTGATTTACCCTTGTTCTTCAGATACTGTACTGTGTAATTGGGAAGTCATTGAGTTTCTAGAGATCCTAAATTTCACTTCAAAGTAATTGTTCACTTTGTAGGTTTCTGTTTGGATCCTTTGGCCATGCCTAAAGCCTTAGGATGAATTTTCAATAAGGGAAAAAGTATGTTTCCTTTATCATTTCAAATAAATGAATATTAAGTTCAATTATCATTTTCCTTATTTTTCCTTTTTATATTAAATAAATTGCAAATCTGAAATTGAATCCCAAAATAATAAAATTGCTTTCTCCTATCATGATTTTGATCCAACAAGTGAGGAGGACGAAGAGTCTGATGAACCTTCCCCTGAATTATTAAGGCTGCTAGATCAGGAAGCTAAAGATATTTCTCCCCATCTAGAAATTGTTGAAGTCATAAATTTAGGGAGTGAAGAAAACAAACAAGAACTCAAGATCGACACCTATTTGAGTAGTAAACATAGGAGGGAACTAATAGAATTGTTGGTCGAATTCAGTGATGTGTTTGCTTAGTCGTATTAAGATATGCCAGGATTAGATAACTACATCATTGAACACAAGTTGCCATTGAAACCCGGTTGCGTCCCCATAAAGCAGAAGTTGAGAAGGATGAAGCCAGAAATGCTCTTGAGAATTAAAGAAGAGATAACCAAACAGTTGGATGTTGGGTTCTTGACTGTCTCTAAATATCCTGAATGGGTGGCCAACATTGTTCCGGTCCTAAAGAAGGATGGGAAGGTACGAATATGTGTTGATTACCGGGATTTGAATAGAGCTAGCCCAAAGGATAACTTTCCATTACCACATATTGATGTTCTTGTTGATAATACGGCCCAACATTCCATTTTATCATTCATGGATGGATTTTCTAGGTATAACCAAATCAAGATGGCACCCGAAGACATGGAAAAAACTACTTTCATTACATTCAAAATCAAGAATATCACCCTAGTGTTTTAGAAAATGATAAAAGAACCCTCAGGCGCCTAGCCATAAATCTCTTTATGACTAGGGATACACTTTACAAGAGGAATTATGACCCTGTTCTCATTCGTTGCATTAACACGACAGAAACTAATAAAATCATGAAGGATGTTCATGAAGGACCTTTCGGAACACATGCAAGTGGGCATTCAATGACAAGAAAAATTCTCAGAGCTGGATATTATTGGATGACGATGGAAAATAATTGTCATAACTATGCCAAGAAATGTCACAAGTGTCAAACCTATGTAGATAACATTCATGCACCACGATCTTCTCTACACGTTCTAACTGTACCTTGGCCTTTTGCTATATGGGGCATAGATGTTATTGGTCCCATTGAACCAAAAGCATCGAATGGGCATTGTTTTATTCTTGTGGCCATTGATTACTTCACTAAGTGGGTTGAAGCAGCTTCTTATACCAATGTGACAAAGAATGTTGTGGTGAAATTCATCAAGAGAGAATTGATTTGCAGATATGGTTTGCTAAATCAGACCATCACTGATAATGACACAAATCTGATAATAAAATAATGGATGAACTCTATGAAGAATTCAAAATCAAACTCCTCAATTCATCTTCATACAGACCCAAGATGAATGGAGCGGTGGAAGCTGCCAACAAAAACATAAAGAAAATCATACAAAAGATGGTTGAAACCTACAAAGACTGGAGTGAGTTGCTTCCTTTTACTTTACATGGGTATCGTACCTCTGTATAAACTTCGACAGGGGTAACACCTTTCTCATTGGTATATGGTATGGAAGCTATTTTACCAATAGAAGTGAAAGTTCCTTCTTTAAAAGTAATCATGGATGCCAAATTTGAAGAAGCTGAATGGGTTTGATCCTGGTATGATCAACTAAATTTAATTGACGGGAAAAGGTTAACTGCACTCTGTCATGGGCAGTTATACCAAAAGCGTATAAAGAAGGCACACGAAAAGAAAGTGCGACCTCGTCAATTTCATGAAGGTGATTTGGTACTAAAGAAGATCTTGCCAAATAAAAATGATCACCGGGGCAAATGGAGGCCAAATTATGAAGGACCATTCGTTGTAAAGCAAGCCTTTTCTGGAGGAGCTTTGATTTTGACGAACATGGACGGTGAGGAGTTATCTTTCCCAGTCAATTCAGATGCAGTCAAGAAGTATTATGCTTGAGAATACTCTAAAAGGATATGGTAGTCTTTATATCCTCCAAAAGTTTGGATTGAAATTATGATGTAGACCTGTAATTTTCCAAGTAAATAAGTGGAATTCTCGATTTCAGTTCCAATCTTTGTTTTGTTTGGTTTCATTAGCATGCATTTTGTGAAAAAATATATATTTTTTAACCATGAAAAGCATATTTCTAGTCTCAAACAGCTTGATACTTCCCAATTACGCAGACCTTGGTAATCAAGGATATCCCCCTCTGCCATGAGTAATATCGAGTCCCATAAGGATTATGAATGTCACCTAGGGAAACAAGATCATTAACCTTTGGTTTTCCACTTGATTATTTTCCATGCAGGATTAAGGCATGCCCCCTAATTTCTTTTCCCATAGTTCTCAAAGGATTTAAGATGTGGTCAAACTTGCTACAAGAAAGTCAGCCAAAGATTATTCTCATATTTTCTAGCTGATAGGCTATAACAAGAACAATGTTCCCCATGAAGAGTCAAAATCAACAGTTCCAGTCCATCACCTAATCCTAGTAAACGTGATTTACTGGGATAAAAAAA
Source organism: Clitoria ternatea (assembly GCA_037962975.1). Taxonomy (NCBI): domain Eukaryota; kingdom Viridiplantae; phylum Streptophyta; class Magnoliopsida; order Fabales; family Fabaceae; genus Clitoria; species Clitoria ternatea. The sequence goes on from CM075671.1 coordinate 58,505,334, forward strand.
GTTCAAGATAAGAATCCTTGTATTCATTCAGAATCCCCAGTGAGTCATATGACTAAAAAGTCAGTCTTTTTTAAATCCCAGTCCTTTAAAAGTCTCAACTTCGAGAACATATTCTTCTTGAGTACAAATTTTAAATTTCATACCATTCAATTTCCTCTTGCAAAAGTCGAACATATATCCTTCACCGTAAGTCACAGTGTCAGAGACATTTCCCCCTAGGTCTTGCTTCATGTCCAAGCCTTAGGCATTCATTCCTAGGCTACTCAAAAAAAAAATATATCAAGACATCCCTTGTGTCATTTATTTTTAAAGCTTCAGGTACCCATTCCTAAGCTATGTTGTATAGTCAAAACACGCCGGGGCAATCCCCATGTCATTTATTTTCTTTTAAAAGCTTCATGTACCCATTCCTAGGCTATGTCGTCTGATCAAAACATGTCGGGGCAACCCCCTGCGTCATTAATTTTTTTTAAAGCTTCAGGTACCCATTCCTAAGTTATGTTGTCCAGTCAAAACACGTCGGGGCAATCCCCATGTCATTTATTTTCTTTCAAAAGCTTTAGGTACCGATTCCTAGGCTATATCGTCTGATCAAAACATGTCAGGGCAACCCCCTGCGTCATTAATTTTTCTTCAAAGCTTGAGGTACCCATTCCTAGGCTATGTTGTCTGATCCAAAACATGTCAGAGCAATTCCCTATGTCATTTATTTTCTTTCAAAAGCTTCAAGTACCCATTCTTAGGATATGTCGTCTGATCAAAACAAGTCGGGGCAACCCCCTGCGTCATTAATTTTTCTTCAAAGCTTTAGGTACCCATTCCTAAGCTATGTTGTCTGATCCAAAACATGTCAGAGCAATTCCCTATGTCATTTATTTTCTTTCAACGCTTCAAGTACCTATCCCTTGGCTGTTCATTTTCAAGGGCAAGTATTAGGGCAACTCCTCTTAATTATCACTTTCTCAATGAAAACATCAAACATATTCTTAAATTTTTTTATGTACTTGGTAAAACCCCAGATACCATTCTGTCCCCAAAGAAAAGTCTAAAGTATCACATTAAATGTCCTACCAAAGCCTGCGGCAACACCTTTTGGTTGTTTACTTCTTGTCAAAAGCTTCCAGTACCACCTTTAAAGTGTTTATCGTCAAAGTTCCCTTAACTTAAGGGGGACTCAGTTTATTTGTTTTCTATAAGAAGCCTCCAAATTTTTCTTGAATTCTTAACGGTGTTCACGTCTTTACTTTCTTTTCATATCAATAATATGAATAAATTTCATAGTCTTTCATGAAAAGAAGTAAAGAGGGGCAGCTATGAACACCTATTTTTGTCCAGATAAAAAAATATTTTTTATAAAATAAAATAATAATAAAAAATTGCATAGTGACCGTTGGAATAGTATCTTCTTTATTTCTATAAATACTCAATCTCTCCCCATTTCCTACCACACTTCTCCTTTCATCAATCTTCTTCCATAATTTTTCTCAATGGCCAATAGGTGTCGAAGCCAAAAGGAAAGAATAAGGGCGGGAAACTGATGTTTTGTGACCACCTTCTTGCTTCTTGTAGCATGGGTAGTACTTTTTCTTTATTGGGTATTTTATTTATTGCCTAATGTGTAATAAATAATTTTACGATTCTAAAATAGTTTGTTTCCATAAGAGTAAGTGATTACTCATTTGTATTAAAAATATTAAAAAAATTTTAAAAAAATAAATAAAAGGCCTAAAAATCAAATAAAAAATAATGAAAATGGGCAAAAAAAAGGCCCAAAAAATAAAAACAAATGGGCAAAAAAATAAAAAAATGAAAATCCAAAAAAAGGAGAAAAAGAAAAAGAAAAGAGGTTTCAGTGGTTTATTAAGGTGGGACCCAGTTTGGTTGTATAATTAGACAAAATTGGGGAAATTGACATTAAATTTGGACAAATTGAAAAAGTAGGAAAGTGATGGCATGTGATGAGGGATCCAAGGCCAATTTTTCTCTATATATAGAGGATAATGCAAATGGAAAAAAGGTGGAAGAAGAAGGAAGGATAGAAAAGAGTGATAAATTTGTGTAATTTTTAAAGATTTTGCTTTCAAAAATAGAGATATGGAAATGTTGTTAGGAAAATATATGTTTTACTCTAGTATGTTCTAGTATGTGAGTTGTGTGACCTAAATTACTGTAAAAGTCTTGTAACCGGTGTCCAAACACCCTTAAATTGAGTCTAAATGAAGCCAAAAACAGAAGAAATCTATACAAAATCGATCTCTGAAATTCCGTTCGTTCTTCATTAATTGTTACTGTACTAAAGTATTTTTAATAAATACAAGAATATTTATCTATCTTTATTTATTCAATTTTATTTATTTTTATTTATTTATTTTTCCACACTTTATTTTCCTGTAGTTATTTATTTATTCATTTATTGTTTTGTGCTTTTATTTTCCTTTATTTATTTTTCTACACTTTTATTTTTCTTTATTTACTTTTCTGTACTTTTATTTTTATTAATTTATTTTTCTACACTTTATTTTTTTGCACTCTATTTTTCTGTAGTTATTTGTCTATTTCTTTATTTTCTACACTTTTATTTTTCTATGTTTTTATTTTTATTTATTTACTTTTATGCACTTTTATTTTTATTTATTTATTTTTCTGCACTTTATTTTTCCACACTTTATTTTTCTGCAATTATTGGTTTATTTATTTACTTTTTGCACTTTTATTTTTCTTTATTTACTTTTCTGCATTTTTTATTTTTCTGCACTTTTATTATTATTTATTTATTTTTCTACACTTTTATTTTTATTTATTTATTTTTCTACACTTTATTTATCCATACTTTTTTTGTAGTTATTCATTTATTCATTTATTTTTCTACATCTTAACTTTCTGCATTTATTTATTTTAATTTTTCTTTTCAATAATTTTGTAGTTATCTTTTACATAATCATTTGTCTATCATTTTATATGATTTCTTAAGTTGTTTTATAGATAATTATTTATTTATTATTATAATTTTATATTTTATGTTCCCTGCTCTTATCTATTTATTTAACCATTTATCTTTCTTTTTGAAATGAGATTAATTTAGATGAGACATCTTATTAATCTTATTATCTAAAAATGATTGAATAAAATTCATTTGTTAGTTTTAATTAATTAAGTGTATATATGTGCATCTATTTTTACCTTTTCATTTATTTATTTGTTTATTTATTCATTTTTTAAATTTTTTTAAAAACATGTATTTTTTGTTAAAATTAATGGATTGTCTTTTAATTACTAGAAAGATAATTTAGATGAGACGTCTTATTTTTTTATTTTATTGTTTTTTAATCACTTGTTTGTTTATTTTCCTTTAAACTCAAAGAATGAAACTTGGGTGATGTGTCCTATTATTTTATTTTATTTTATTTATGTTTATATTTTTTTTCAAAATATCCTTATTATTATTTTTTTCATGTGTAAATTGTCTGTAAATAACATCTATCATGGTTGTATTCTTTATGAAGGATGAAATTTTTAATAATCATTTTTTAAAGAAATTATACATGATCAATTTGGGTAACTGTTTTAGGACGGATAGTGTGGGGTGCTAATACATTTCCCATCTGTAATTTGACTCCCGGACCAAATAGAATCAAATTTTAAAAACTAGTGTCGTTTAAAGGTTTTCCTGATATTTTTCTTAATAAATATTAGTGGCGACTCCCTGAACCCCTAGTTTTTAGGCCTCCTAAGGGCCTTGTTCCAATTCGGTTTCGTTTTCTTTTTGTTGCATTTTCCCAGTCCGCGTCATGACCCGGGACCCTGGTCGCATCAATATGATTTTTACTCATTATGGTCATCGTACAAATTGTGAATCAATTGAGTTAATCTTCAAACATGAATGGTTCATGTTATGGGGTGTTGAGTGATTGTTGAGTTTTAAGTTTTGAAACCCTAGATGGCGCTGCCTCCATGTGCCTTGACGGCTGCGTTGTGAAGCATTCACAATAAGGAATTAGGGTTTCAAAGTAGTTGAAACCCTAGCTGAAAGTTTAGAGCTGTTAATGGTCAACGGGACGTTCTAGCTTGGAAAGACTTGGTACTTAAGCGGTCACACTGGACCTACCTCTCTTTCCTGAGAACTAACCTGACTACAGTACTAATTTTTCGGGACAGGATGCTGCCCCGCACCTCGCAAGGGTCGGCCCCCCTTGAATTTTCTACGTAGCGTACTATTACCGACCCCACGTATTTAATTACTCATTTTAAAGTTTTAAATTTCTATTAATGACTATATTAATTAATTAATTAACATGTCCAACAGTGAATGACTATGATCTTAGATTTTTTTATTTAATTTTTAAATACAGCCTGCGTGTTGTGTGTTTCTCTATCCTTGAATTTCTTCTCTCAACCCTTCACTTGTATGTAAAACAAGTTTTTTTATTACATTATAATCTTGAAGAAGCCAACAAGGTGGAGACCTAGACGAAACCTAGAGTAGTGACTCTTGATGGATATGACCTTAAAAGGAACAAAAGAATGGTGACTCTAGGAGGATGATGGTTTCAAGAAGTAGGACTTCATGAAGTCAAGGCACCATAGTTCCTTTAGGTTTATTTTATTTTATTTTATTTTATCTTCTAGGAAGACCATAACCATCTTACATTTTTTGTTTGTGTGTTTTGGGGATTATTTTATACGTTAAAGCATTTTAACAAAGACAGTAATTTTAAATAACCTAAATCCCTCAAAATAAATATTAAGTTTTAAAACGCTTTCCAATAAGTACACTCATCAATACTAATGTCAATAAATAGTGGGTTTGCCAAAGCAGGGTACTATAATTTATATTAGTAAGACGTGATGGGATAATGCTAATATCCAAACTGTTTTATTGGGCTTTAACTTAACTAAGTTTTCAATTGGATTGAAAATAACTTAGAGGCGTAACCTTTGGGCTAAATATTCATTAGGTGAATAATCAGTAATGGTTACCTAACCCAATGTCTAAGAGTTGTATAAAGATACAATTAGAAAGAAGTTTCCTACCTAAATAACCAAGTATTAGGTGATCATCAGCCAAAACTGACTTAACACTTGGCAAAATATGGATCTTAGCCCATTAGAAAATCTTCCAATGGGATTTTCTGATTCATGGAGGGTATTTTGTTTTGAATCAAAATAGTGGAAGACATATTTAATTCAAATGACCACAATTTAAATATGTTTTTGAAAAATTATACTTACTACATATTTTCTGTTTTAGATAACCATGATGTCTAACACACCTTCAAACCTTTCGTTGCAATCAATCCTAGACAAGGAAAAATTGTCTGGGTCCAACTTCCTTGACTGGTATAAAAACTTAAGGATTGTCCTCAAACAAGAGAAAAAGTAGTATGTCCTGGAAAGCCCAATTTTAGAACCACCTGCTGCAAACGCCTCTAGAGCTGACAAGGATGCTTAAAAGAAGCATCAAGATGATGCTTTAGATGTCCAATGCCTTATGTTGGCTACCATGTCTCCTGAGCTTCAGAAGCAACATGAGCACATAGAGGCTTTCGATATGATCAAAAACCTAAGGAAACTATATCAAGGTTAAGCTGACTAGGAAATCTATGAATTTTCCTCAACCTTGTTCAGCTGTAGGCTTGAAGAGGGAGGTTCTGTAGGACCTCATGTATGACATCCTTTAATTATCTATCATTATTTTTAATCGTTTAATTAAATTTCACAATAAATTTTTCACAAAATAAATAATTAATAATTCCATATTGATCAAAATGCTTCTTTAATGTCAAATCTCCCAAAATACCTCATACATAACACTTTTAAAACCCAAAATCACTTAGTTTGCAAAAACACCAACAATGTCAGCCTATCAGTAACAACACCTAATGCTGTGATGCATTTTAGGCCATTCGGTCAACTTCTAACCTACCCAATTGGTCCGTTTCAGGTCTGTTTGTCACGAAACTTCACGGGACATCCATTTCCCCCATTCCAGAACTGTTAGTATGGTCCGTTCGCCAAAATTCCATTATATGCACGAGTGATGTGCAAAAATACATTTAACTTAACTTATATGCAAACCTGTGCACCAAACTACCTAAATGGACTCCAAATGGTCCAAGGCCTATATGCACAATTTCTAAATATCTTAGGGAACCTATTGGTCCCTTCCGGGGGTCCTTAAACCCGTAGGATCTCAAATTCACCTATTAGTTCCTTTATTTCACTTAAATCTCCTATTTTCAACATATGTACATTATATCACAAATCACCAAAACCTCAACTAGTCATTCAAGCCATCACACCTAATTCATAAACATATTACAACATTTTCCCATATCATCAGTCAAGCATCAAGTCATGGCTCCATTCTAACAATTCATATTTTTCATCAAATTAACATAACCTCTAATAACATTACACATCAATCCATGAAATATCATAATCATACAAGGTGAATATCAAACAAGTTATTATCAACTATTACACAAATTTATAATTCTTCCACAGCTTTGTTGGCATCAATCATCCGCTTGGAGCACCCTCTAGGGCATCAGCTGTAAAATCTAATACTAATTTTCTTTAATTTACTCATTTAAATAATACAAAAAAAACATTTTCTAATACATTTTTCTCAAAATAAATAATTAAATAACTCTAAACTTATTCTAAATAATGATTTTTCCTTAACAGCTTCAAAATCATCTCTAGAAGACATTTCAAACCCCAAAATACCACTTAAAATGCAAATTGGTATTAGGCCTAACTCATTTAGAATGAGTAAGGAGCCCACTCTTTAGAGAAAGCAAATTAGGTCAAACCTAAGCCTATAAATAGAGCATAAGATGCTCATAGGCGGCTCACCAAAAGAAACACAAAATATGCAAAAGTTGCAAGAGCTACACGATGTCAAACTAGCATTTGGAAGGTGTAGTGTTTCTGGTGGAAGTGCTCGTGTGGACTCCTAAAGGACGAGGCTATGACCGCTTCGATTTGTTTTCTACAAGAGGTAATCCTAAAACATAAAGTTTTACAAGTCAAACGGGAATCTTTATTTTTCCACTGCCTATCCAAGAGGATTCCTAACAATATCATTACCCTCCCCTTTAAGGGAGACGAAGTGCCATCTCAATACATTGACATTTGGGAATGAGTGACCTCTTCATTTTTAATGGTGCAATGACCTAAAATCTATTAGGGTTCAAGCATCAATGACTGAGTTTGCATGGACACTAGGAGAGGTGTGACAGTGAAGGGTGGCGTTCCATGACATGGCCTCAGTTTATGAACCCTGGAGTCCTTTGACAAATTCGGTTCATACCTCACCTTCCCAATGACGATTCAAATCTAAAAAGGCTCAAAAAATGATGGGCAAGCTTAGGATAGGCTCACTATTGTACGCAGACTTGACAATATGGCTGAAGTCATAAGTACACCCTTGATTAACTAGGACTAGTTCTTGAACTGGAACGTCCTACTCAATTAAGGAGTCATTAATGTTTAAGGAAAACAAAAGTTTCTTTTATTAGTGATCATCAGCACATAGTTTTAAATAAGGTTCATAACATAGGTCGATTCTTTCACATAAGTGTACTTAAAAGAGTACAGGGCTCACAGGCTCCCAATAACAGTTATTACAAAATAACAACATAAGATAAACGCTGGGACCTACAACAGTCTCGACATTAACAACAAATGTACACAGTCAATGCCCACGATTCAACATCCTCTACTGCAGGTAGTCTAAGCCCTTCTCGCATTCACCTTGACCCTCAGCTGATGATCACAGGAAAGGAAAATAATATACAACACGAAAGGGGTGAGTATAAGCTCTTAACCCATATAATCCACATGTAAGGGAAACTTTAAGTATTTAACAGACATATATGTACCAAACAAGTAGAAGGATTTTATACAGCATACCTTAGGGCAATCATATAGTACTTTGTAACATACAAGGAAAAAGGAACACCAACAGGGTTAGTCATACAGTTATGATATGCTATTCATACGTTAGATTCAGTTATTACTTGTCTTGATTTAATACCAATATGAAATGGGGCCTAACTTCCATTTATCAATCTTAGATACCAATAACCATGTGCACAACCATCCAGCCTTATTCTCCCTGCCCTACTAGATCGACCGGAGCTCGCCTCGTTCCGTTTTCACAAAAATAGGTAAGGACTCACAGTCCTATCAATCATAAATCAATCACACATCACATCAGAATGGGCACTCAATGACCATAGAAACCCCTGCCTATCGTCAAAGTATATCAGAGTTTGTCATGGGCTGTCCGACATCGGGCACGAATTCAAGCCATTGGAGGTCCGCCCCCAATATACTCCCAAGACCGCCTTTAGGGGATTGAGACTCTTGTTGTTTCTCTAGTGTACCCATCACTGTATACTCTAGAGGATCATTTTGACATCCCTCCTTATCTCCAAATGCAATATGCCATATGTTTGTCTTATCATTAGGGTGCCCGAGTACTAGACGGAACCTTACTCGCTATACATATTTGTCCTTAAAGTGTGTAAATTGTCGTTGTAAAATCCTCTGGGGTAATGGCACTAGGGATCAAGGCCTAAGTGCTACCTAAACCACTTTGCTTAGAAGCACTGAGGTTGGTTCCTAATAAGACTTATAAGTAATTAAAATATCTAATTTATTTTTCAAATCTTTAAAAGAATATTTCAGGACACATTTCTTGTATTAAACTTTTAGGGAACAAAATTCTTTAACTTATTTTATTTCTTTATTCCAAAAATATGATCTTAAGGTTAGATATTAGTTTAAGAAAAATAAGGACAATATACATTTCTTATGATTTTTCAACTTTTTGCCAATGTCGTTCTATGGTATTGACTTACGATGAACAAATTGAGTTGGTATTGTCTCCTTTAAAATTTTATAAAACTTTGGATAAAATAAATTATCATGATTTTGAAAAATCCTTTCGAGTCCTATGTTGAAAATAAAATTTCTCTTTAGTTAAACTAAAGTCACAAGGTTACTAGTTCTTGCTGTTTCCTGAAAACTTTGTTTTCATTGTATTTTATCTAGAAAATCCTAAATTGAGTGATTCTAAAGCCAAAAGTGTTTAACTTTTAAAATACTAATTAAATATAGTAAATTTAGACACTAATTCTGCCCAGAAACAGCCCCTACATGAAAAGGTATCAAGGTGCCAAAGTTTATCGTTTTAACATTTGTAAAAACGCGTTTAAGTATAAATCGTGCGTCGGAAATTCTTCAAACCAATTTTACTCATTTGGGTATTTTCTCATGCTCAAAATTCACTTCTCATACCATAAAATATACCTCCAAAACAGTTTTGCCAATTTCCTTCGTTTGCCCACGAAACCATATTTTATATCATTTCTAACTCGCCATTCGCATCTAAACTCGGGGCTCCTTTTAAATTTCTCATTTAATATCTCATCCACAAAATTTTTGAAATTAAAGAGAAAACTAAAACATCAAACACACAGCAACTCAAACATCTCATAATTTGCCAAAAATTAAACTCTAAAAGTTCTATAAGTCATTTTTTCGAATTTCAAGTATATCACACAACAACCTTAGATATAAGCAATTTATTGTCTTTATTTAACAAAAATTCAATAATTAAATACACATCCTAAAATTCATTTTCACCATAAATCCAAAGATCAAACCATGCAACCAAGTCTCAAGTACTAAATCATTTTAAGTGAAATTTTACGTTAGGATCCATGAACGTTAAGTCTTTTAACTTTAAGAAAAAAATTTTCAGTAGCAATACATAATTAATTTAGGCATCAAATTTAGTTTTAAAGCATGTTAAATCTTCTTAAAATATAATAATACCACAAGCCACCACTTAGACCAAGGAAATACAATATTTTGACATTTAATGTAACATGCATGTACTTCAAAACAATTTTTGTAGCAACACAATTAATCATGTTAGTATCCTTGTAGTTTTAATCTTCATAAAATCAAAGAATTTAATTTGATCATGGTACAACCATGATACCACCGAAAGATCACAATTTTTCTAAAGGGATTTTCAAGATTTAAACCATAGAATAAGGATCTTTAAGGGAGGTACCAAGGTACAAATGTTAAGGGACATTTATACCTCACCATGCATGTGAAAAATAGAGTTTTAAACAAGCCAATACTCCTCCCCTTACCTCAAGAATTTCGTCCCCAAGAAAAGAACACCAAGTGCCTTAAGGCTTGCTTCTAGATCATCATTTTGTTACTTCACCAAGAAAAAAAGAAGATGGATGCTTGGAGGGTGGTAGGTTAATGTGAAGATGATGGTGAAGTGGAGTAGAAAAGGTGGCTGTTTTTAGGAAATTCTAAGAGAAGATGGAGTGTTTAGGAAGTGGTATCTTGTATATGGAAGCTAGAAAGGATGGTGGAGTGGTTTGGGCTTTGGTAATGGTGGATAGATGATGGTGTTTAGAATGAATGGAATAGAGGAAAAGAAGGAGAATTCTTGTTGGAATTTTTTCTAACTTAGAGAAATAAAGGAAGAAAAGAGAGAAAGTGGTGCCTAGTTAGAATGGAAAAGTTTTACATGACTCCTTGCTAACCAAGGAGCTTTCCACGGCCAAATGAGTGGAGTCAGAGGTGTCACTTTGCTTTCATGCAATATCTAGGTGTCACATGCATCCATTAGAGTAGTGAAGAAGGAGTTTGCATGGTCATGGCAAGTGGCAAGGTCATAGTGCAATATGATTGGCTCAAATTCATGCAAGGCTGATGTGTCAAGCAACCGGGGAAGTAACTTGTTTGTGTTTTTAAGAGGTGTTGTGAGCCGAATTTGGAAAAATCCCAAACATAAAAGTTTTAGATTTTTCCTTATCTTTAAATTGGTATATGACACAAAACTTTTCATCAAGAAACGAGTGAGATGTGGCCCATTTATGAAAATAATGCAAAGCTATGACAGGATTATTACTTCTCAAAAGAATTAATTTTTTGGGAAAAATTGGTGGGGAATTGGTCTTCTTGCCCTTCATCAAAGTTGTAGGGTTTTGAGTTTAGAATTTTTTTGGCAAAATAATCATTTGATTTCATGGTCATACGAGTGAAAAACATGAAAAATACTAAACATAGTGTAGGATACCACTAGAAAAATATGAATCAGTGTGGTATTTTAAATTCTGGGATTTATTGAGCAAGAATTGGCTTTCATGGTCAATATTGAAGTTATAGATAATTTTAATACAAAGCTTTTGGGATAAGAATGAATCAAATCCAATAATGGGAGAGAGAAGTATGCTCAAAATACCTACATGTGCGCAGTTTGGCCTATGCGGTTCACTCAAAAACAAAGTCTTTGGGTTTGGGTTTGGGTGACTTAAAACGGGCATCAAGCCCTTCATGAGAATCACTAAACACTATGTGAAGGATACCTTGGGATGAAGATAACTGACTCGAGCACTCCGTATAATTTCTTGGCCAGGACCGGGGGAGTTGCACAATAACAAACAATAATATTTAAATAAATCTATTAAATTACTAATACTCTAATTAATTAATCTTTGTTATATTGAGTATTATTATTAACACACTTATTCTTATAATCATCACTATTAACAATATAATTAAGTAAGGATGCCCATCATTAGTTCATGAAATTCCTCTAGAACATAAATCAGTCATCACATAAGTAAGTCAGTCGTAGCCCAGTCATCAATACACATAAAACTTGACACATAATCAAGATATTCGGTCTCAAGGACCTATCACACAAAACGAGGGCTGTTACATACCCAGTCTCTAAGCTTAAACCTGTTAAGGAATCCCTCTTGGATACGCAGCTGGAAAAACAAGGATTCCCATAGTATTTGCAAAGCGTCGTATTTCAAAGCATAAGACAAACATAAAAAAATTGTATTTTAGGATTACCTCTTATAAAAAAAATTTGAAGCAATCCTAGCCTCGCCCTTTAGAAGTCCACACGAGCACTCCCACCAGAAATGCTACACCTTCCAACTGCTAGTTTGACGGCGTGTAGTTCTTGCAACTTTTACGTATTTGTATCTCTTTTGGTGAACCGCCTATGAGCATCTTATGCTCTATTTATAGTCTTAAGTTTGTCTAATTTGTTCTTTCTAAAGAATAGGCTCCTTACTCATTCTGAATGAGTTAGGCCCAATAATTTTATTTTAGTCCAACTAAAATAAAATAAAAACAAAATATTTTCTGATGGGCTTACTCTATGTGTGTGACCCTATAGGTAAAATACTCGGTCATATTAATAATAAATTATTTTATTATTCATATAAAATAAGAGTGACATCTAGCAATGCATTATTATATGCGAATATTATTTAATATTAACATAACCTATAAGTGATAATTATTTTATATGTTTGTTCCTTTTGTCACGATATCCTAATTGGGCCCAAGGCATGGTCGCGTCATCCTTGTATGGCCCAATTTATTTTACTAGAATTCCAGAGTAGACTTTATCTGAATAAATATCTAATATTTATTCTTTCTTGCATGGCCATGCATTTCCTTAGTCTCACTCTATCAAGTGGCCTACAGATATCACTCCTGTCATATAGGAGAGACAAATCCCATCTACATCACTCACATCCCTCTGCATAATTTATCCATTTCCTAATCACAACCTTTATAGTCCTCTTGTTACAAAAGACATTTGATTGTATTAAAACAACAAACTCCTCATGTAGGAATTGTAGTGACTTCAGGTCGAAGGACTACATATACCATTATCACATTGAGAATCGTTTATGACATTCATGTAAGGATCCATGCAACGTTCTTATGGTGAGTCTGTCCAGTACATCATTACTCTTAATATGTACATGTGTGAAGACTTGATATCATTTATATCTATGATCTGTGAGATCAAATCATCAGTATACTCACACACTAGTCTTAATGTATTCACATGTCCCTACGTAAATACTTGACTAGGGACATTTTAGGAATAACTTTCATATGATCTATTACTTCAAGGATAAATACGTTTTAAAGCAATTTTAAACTGAAATACTTATTTTATTGATAAGTAGAAAAATGATACAAATGGAAAAAACATAAAAGCTCATAATGCATACACCAACAAAACCTTAGATCTTGACGATGCACATTGGCCAATGAACACATTTGTACTTGAGCCTTGGCTAAATTTTCACTCACCACGTGCCATAACATTTGCTGATGTAGCAACAAATCCTCTATAGTGGCAACAAAGGCTAAGCTAGTTAAATATGTATGAATGGATGATGGCTTCTTGCTATATAGAGCTTCAATCGATGTCATGCTTAAGGACGAGGGGAAGCTTGTATTGTATTGTACCAAAATTCAATTGAAGGAAGACACTTTGGCCATTGAAGGAGGTCATCTTCCACTGCACACTTTAGGTAAGCCTTTAAAGTTCTATTGATGACTTCTGATTGCTCATCCGTCTAGAGATGATAAACACTACTAAATGCTAATTGTGTCCCACTTAACCGAAAAAGCTCTTGACAAAACTTACTCACAAATATCCAATCCTTATCTCTAATTATTGTACGCAACATGTTGTGTAATCTATGGATTTCCTACAAGAACATTGAGGCAATGGAGGAAGTAGAGAAGCATGAGGGAAGGCCGACGAAGCGAGTATATTTTATGAGTCTATCGACCATGACCCAGATGACTGATTTTCCCTGAGATGAGTGATAAAATCCATGGCGATGTCTTCTCAAACGTTAGTCGAAATTAGAAGCGGTTGTAGGAGGCCAAATGGACACTATGTAGAATACTTGCTTAGTTGATGGATGTCGTGTGAAACTTTGTATATAAATATAAATAGTATCAATTATAATATTAAACCAAACTCAAAGCTATACACATAAAACTCAAAGTCTAAAACATAAATCCATAATATTAAAAACATAAAACTAACCATGTTACCGTAAAACTCGAAGTCCAAATCACAAATATAAGACATAATTAGAAACTAAAGGCTAAACATCTAGCATATCATTCAAGTTAGGATAATCATCTTCATCCTCATCAACATTATCTAGGAATCTCTAGATTACTAGAGGTGGACTCCCCCGACCAGTAACAACACCACTAACACCTTCAATGTCTTCCATAATTTTAGCATTATTTACGCAATCCACTTATCATCGAAAGAAAGATCCTTTATGGCATACTCCTTTGGTTTCCTTACATTCTTCTTCTTGTCCAATTTAGAATTAGCCATGACAAAGACAACATTATTCATTATTTTTTTTGCTTTAACCAATTCATTTCCTTAATGTGAACCTAAAATTTATTAACAATCATGTTACACTTTTATAATTAAGGGAATCAGGCGTTTAGCTAAGGAATTAAGGAAATTTAAGCATTTTTAAAATATATAAAAAACCAAATCAATGGGCGTAAGTTTTACGTTGCCTCATTAAATAAAATGGAGGTTAAGAAAAATAAAGAAATAAACTCTCTAACTCCTTGCATATCTTCTTTTGTCCCTTCCTTTTCTTGTCTCTTTTCATGTACTTCTTTCCCAATCTCAATTTTGAATGTTTTGCCTTTTCATTTTCACTTTTTCTCCATGTTTAATTGGAGCTCAAGTAGATGACTAGGACTGGCAAGTTTGAAGGAAAGAATAGTTGTTCTCTTGAATTTGATCACCGGTGTAACATCATTACTAGTTGTAAACGACAAAATGTGGAATTCGAACCGTCTCTAACAGACCCTACAAATAATGTACTACCACCATCTCCAGTAACATGAATTAGTCTAACCATAAATAACCACTTCTTTTTTACCTTCTCTCAAGTTGTAAAGATGATTTTCCTAGATGCAATTTCACAAAGCCAATGAAGATTTACCAACATTATGCTAAAATAAACATTAAAGATGCAATTTCATATGAATGAATTTTTTCCTACAAAAATAAGCATTATGCTAAAATCAACTACGTTTTAATTTTCAACTTTGTAGTTCAACTTTGCACACTATTTTAAATATATTTGTTAAAATATTTGTTTACAGATTTAGGAAACCATACAAGAGAGATGATTCTACAAGACCATAATAATAATATTTTAAAAAGGTGAGGGGGAATAAGCCAAGGAAATAGAAAAATGCATAAAATACTGCTTTAAACTTACATTAATTTCTCTAGCCTTAATATTCATATACGCTTCATCAGTATGTTTATGTGTTATTGTCCATACCTTTCCCCTACTAACCTTTCGACCAAACTCTTGTTCCTATAAAGTTAAGCAAATGATAAAGTTTTTTCTTTAGAAAAAGTTTAATTTCATAAGTGATAGTTTTGAGGTTACCATATATGCCATTTTACGTGTAAAGCTTTTAGAATCGCCAATGTAGGGAATTATTTACTGCTTTCTATTATCGGACTTCTCCTTATCATTTACAAAGAAAAATTCATTGGTCCAACTAAAACAAAAATTAAAGATGAAAGAATTAATTTTACCTTAGCTTTTAAACTTAGACGATGGTCAACAAAAGAAGACCAATGGTCTCTATTTACTCCTTGTGGGACCATCGCAACTAACTAATCTCTATTACGTGTGTTATCATCCTTTGTTTGCCATAACTCTTGTATATAGTCTCTTTAATTTGAGTTTAAGGATTTGAAGACATCACATAACTCTCTTGAAGGCCAGAATTAATTATAAACTTTGTCTTTAAATTATAAAGGATACAAGTTAGAAATCTATTTAGAATATAATTGAAAATAAGACTTAATTCAAGAACATAAAATTTTGACCTGGATAGTGTTCTTGAATACATATTCTTTGTAATATTTAAGAACTTTACTCAAACTAGGATAACATAGGGAACAATGCAAAATCTCTTGCAGTTGGACCTAAGAACCTAGTCAACAATCCTCCTCCATCTACAATCCGTTAGGTTTCACCATTCCAATACAGGATAATCCTTTCATTAGAAGGAATGGGCCAAACATCATTAACTTTGTGTTATTTTGTCTTTCTTGTGTCATCATCATATGTGAATAAATATTTACTACATGAAAAGAAAAAGATAAAAAATCAGCATAGTACATGAAAAAAGAAAGATAAAAAATTTGCTTAGTTATCATAACTAATGTCCCAAAACATAATTTATCATGTCAACAATCAGCATAGTAACATGGAATGTACTTACCAACTCCATTAACAAGCCAGGCTCTCTTACGCGTGTGAAGGTTTCACCAGAGACTCTATTTTCTTATTCTCTTCTATTAGACATGACAACCATTATCTGAGTAGGGGTGAATTAGGTAATGCTAATTTATAAAAACTTCTAACAAATTTTTATTCTTTGATAAAAACAAAGTCCAACAAAAATATATATAAAAGATTGAAACC
Organism: Clitoria ternatea; assembly: GCA_037962975.1. Classification (NCBI taxonomy): domain Eukaryota; kingdom Viridiplantae; phylum Streptophyta; class Magnoliopsida; order Fabales; family Fabaceae; genus Clitoria; species Clitoria ternatea. The sequence continues at coordinate 58,521,704 of CM075671.1, forward strand.
TTTTAAGAAAGATTCAAAACCTTTTTATAATAAATAAACAAATATAATTAAAATATTTGTTTCAAAAAAATTGATATAAGGCAAGTCAAAAGATGATGGTTTGGTAAATCTAAAGATATTTGTAAAAGACAAACCTTTATAAACAAGATAAAAGATAAAGGTTTGATTTAAACAAAACTAATTAAGTAAAATAGAGAAAGAAAACCTTCATAAAATTGAAACCTTTTGATAAAGAGAATGAAAAGATTAAAACAATGTAAAACAAGTATTTAATTCAAAACAAAATACAGGCAATATAAAGAAAAAACTAAAGTAAAGAGATTAAGGGGAGATACAACACCACGATATATCCTAATTCAATCACCGCCATTGTGATCTAGTCTAGTCTCCTAGCCCAAAGATCTATAATTTTCTCACTATAATTGAAATGATTACAAGGGTATCTATTTACAACTCTTGGGTTGCCTGTCCAAAGTCTAAAGTTTCCTCACAACTCGTTTCCTAATCCTAACAGAATCGAAGTGGTCTTAAGATATCTCTAGAGAACTTTATCTCTCACCCATACCTAAACACTCTTAGTCCAAGAGCACAATGATAAACAAGGATTACAACTTAATCCTATGATAGAAAAGACTTAAAGTAAACAGAAAAATATATAAATATATTAGTGACAAGTTTTATGAAAAATATTATTTACTTATTGCTATTTAAAAATTGTATCTCTAATTTGTACTACAAACATTTATATATAAACATGCAACATTTTTTCTCTATTTCTCCTCATTATATCTTTTTTCTTATTTTATGTTATGTTCTTTTTCTTCTATATCTTTCTTCATACAACATTGTACATAATATACCATTTGGTTATGTATGACTTAAGTTTTATTTTGATTCTACATATTTAAAATTTATTATTTCCATCCTGTATATTTTTAAAAAATTGTTTTAATTATTTTTTAAGCTTCCACTAGTAAAGATAATGTCGTTATCTAAACTAACAAGTTTTATTTTTATCCATTTTAAATGTTTTTAACAATATTACACTTACCACATTAATTAAATAACGTTAATTTTACTCACAGAAGTTTAAAAAGGGACCAAAATATTTTTTTGAAAGAATATACAAACCAAAATAAAACTTAACTCAAATATATATAAAGTTTGTTTAACATGTGTAACATTATACATAATAAAAAATCAAAAATAGATTTTTTATTTGAAATTGTATGCAAATTACTTAAAAATTAGATTGATGGACATGAATGTCCTTCACATGCAGCACATATGGTAAACATTACATGGCAAGGGAGGTCGATTCATGCCCTTCCCATTTCCTGCTCCCCTAATTACCATTTTTACTACAAAAAAAAGAATGGTGGAAATTAATAATATTTTTAAATAATTTTTTTTATTTGTTATTGTATGGTGTAAAATTACTCTTATAGTTCTTTTAATTCTTTTTATAAGACTCTATTACATGATTTGACATCCGTAAAAATTTTAGTAATACTAGATAAATGCAGTAAAATGAATTATAACATTTTCAATTTCCCTACTCTGTGAGAACCAATAACCTTTGGACCCTGAAGTCATCATCGTCACCGTCTAGCCTCTTTGTCATCATGGTGAATAGTTCTCTATTGTGCACATTAAGTCTCCCTATTCCTTGTCATCGTCCTCTCATGCCACCATCATCAAAGGGTTTGGTTTGAGGTACCAATCTTCTCCTTTTTCCCTAACCTCTATGCAATGGTACCCACCTTCTCCTTGTAGAGGTATCAAAATGGTCTGTGCTTACCAGTCCTTTAAATTTACCCGTAAAATGGGTGAGCTTGGTCATTAAAAATGAAAGTCAATAAATAAACAGGCTTATTTAGCCCACCCAGTAAAGCCCAAACCCGAGCATAAAAGGCCTAGTTGGGTCCGGTAGCCGGCTAAACTAATTATATATATATATATATATATATATATTAAAATCATTATTAATTTTACCCTAATTGGAAATAACAATTTTATAAATTGTGAATGTTGTAAAATAATATAAATAGCTCGTCAAGACCAAGGCTTGAAACAGGTTGAGTTTGGAAAACAATATTATAAATCTAAATTTTCTTGAGCATTTTTAGCCCGACCTGTTAAAGCTCACACCTAGGCCAGCTAGGACGGGTAGCTCTATTGATAGCTCGATCTCCTTCTTCCCAAATTATGATCTTTTCTCACTTAGTACCAAAACCCCTCAACTTTATTTCTAGGGATTTTTGCATTTTTCCATCATGTTTAATTGTAGCGGGGATGTAGATCAAGGTTCAATAGTGTGAGGTGGAGTTCGTGGTGGTTGTTAGTGGCTCTATAGAGGAATGAGGCTTGTATTGGTCAAAGATTGGAGAAAAAGGTATAGTCTTGAATCTTTATGGATATTAGTTTTTACACTATTGTTGATAACTTTGAGTATTTTTTAATGGATTACCATTTGTTTCGACTTTGAACTCTTTCCGATAGTTATTAATGCAACTTTCAATTTATATAGGTTTCATTTTATGTGTTTGACTTGGTATTCTTGTAAATGATTTCATTTCAGTGTTAACCCACCGTACTTGTCATATCAAATATAAAAAAGCTACTAGTAGCTTAAGTGTAAATAGAATAACATTTTAAAAGAAATAAAATCCATCAAATACAATTATTAACATATTAAAAATTATTAAATTTACTAATTAACTATTTAAAAATATATAACTACAACTCTCAACCACCTTATAAAATGTTTCTAACAAAATTGGATGATATAATTTCTAAAATATGACACTAAATGTCTGATAGCTCCTTCAAGTTAACGACTGAAACATGTCATCGCTAATTAGCGACCGCAATGTAAAAGGAGACCTTGAAAAGAAAATTAGCCACTAAATCAGCGACCGACAAAACAACATCGCTAAAATTTGCAAAAGACCGTCACTACTCCTGTCACTAGTAGACAACTCGTCGCTGACGCGGTCGCTAAAACTTTCCTCCCTCATTTTGTGTTTTCCCTCTATAGTTTTTGTTATCATCAAATGTTAACGACCGAAACAAGGTGTCACTAACAATAAGTCAACTGTTAGCGACGAGTCCCCTGCATCGCTATCCTAAAATTTTTTTATGGTAGCGACGGATAGACTCCCGTCACTCCCTATATCCATTGTTTAGTTTCCCTCCTAGGGTTTTAGGGTTGGCGACGATGTCTTGGTCATCGCTAAGTTAGGTTTTAAAATACATATAACAACGATGCATTGTCCGTCGCTATGTCAATGGTAAGTGACGGAGGCTGTCCTGTTAACATTAGGTGCCAACAAAAACTTTGGAGGGAAAACAAAATATGGGAGGGAGGTAAAAGTGCCACCATCGCTACCTCAATCACTAAACTCAATCGTTACCTTTCCCTCCTCCATTTTTAGTTCCCTTACAAGAGTTTTTGCGTCGTCTAAGATAGAAACCTCCTTACGTGGTCGCTAATTCCAGAAGAGTAGCGATGGAGTGTTTTTGTCGTTGCTAATCAGGGTTTTTTAGAGATGGTCCATTGCGTCGTCGATAATTTTATGTTAGCGACGGGGTGTTACGATCGATAGGTTGGCCACATGTCAAGATTTTAAGTTTACCCATGGGGTTTACGATGGCAACAAACCGTCGCTAAAAATCAGTAACTTATATTCGAGTTTTCCCTTTCTCCCATCAATTTCAGAAGCCCTAAACCCTCCCCTCCCCATTAGTTTCAGATTCCCTCTTACCTCTCCAACTTCGATCCTCTCTCACTCGTTCTTATTTCAACTCTACCGTCTGCCTCTGCTCCGTCTCTCCGTCGTTTGCCTCTTCTTTTCTACCCCCCATCTACTACTCCCTATTTCCCCCCTTCGACGACCTCTTCCTCTCTTCTCCGTGGTCTACGTCGTCTTTGGTGAGGACGTGTTAGTCCTTAAATTTATAATCATTTTCTTAATATAATTTTGTAAAAAGATAATAAAAATTAGTTTAATTTATTAAAAATTTAAGTTTTAATTATAATAAAGGGAAATTATTGGATTCTATCTGCCTTGATCAAATTCCTATAGTTTTGTAGTGAAAAATTAAAGAAATTCAAGAGAAAATTGAAGATCTGGAGAGCTGACGCGTAGTATTAACACTACGCGTAGTGTGGGAATTTCTGATGCTGACGCTACACGTCACACCCATGTGTAGCATCAAAAGCTACGTGCACTCCACTTACAGGTGGCCAAGCATTCAGCCAATTGACCCATAATTGGCCAATCCACTTCAGCTAAGTGCCAAGCCAAAAGAGGGGACATGTCTGGGCATTATTGAATTAAAAATTCTTAATCATGGCCACTTAATCACGTGTTTAATAGGGGCTGAGTCAGGAACCTGATGCTATGCGCCAGGACCCTTCCTCAGCCTTATAAATAGGCCACTTCCAAGGCTTTGAAGGCATCCAATTATATATCCAACAGTTTTTTTTCTCTCTTTTCATTCGAAATTTGAGTGTTCTTTATGAGTTTGTAGTCTAGAGTTTGTAGTCTAGTAGTTCCATCGCATTTGTAATGTTAACCTCTGTAAGTGTTATTTTTACTTTTACCATGTGTAAATAATTTGTTTATGTTGGAATTGGTTAACTAGTCTATTGAGTATTATGTTGTGAATTTGACCTATGCATGTTTATGATTCAAGTGCATGTTAGTATTTTAACTTCTTATTAGTATGAAGTCAAACGGGAGAATGATTTTTCATGCGTATTGAAAATCATTTTATTAGTGTGAATGTCAAATGGGAGAATGATTATTCATGCCGTATTGAAACCTGTTTTAATGAAAGTAAAGGTTAAAATACCCTTAATATGCCAATTACTAGGGATAGAGTTGGTAATTATTGTTGCTATAAGGCCAGGACTTAATGTAAGTTTTTACTGAGAAAGCTCATGAGGGATCGCATTTACGGTGACTACTTAGAATTTATATCACGAGGGACCGGTTATAAAGATTTTAAGCTACAAGGACATAAATTTGATGATCAAATATGCATGTCTTGAGTTCCATCATTTTATTCTAGACTAGGGATCCAAATTCCAACATAATTTGTTTATCTGTGTTTTTATCTCAAGTATCTTAGCTATTCTAAATTGCAACTCAATTTTCTAGATAGATTTTAATTTTACTATCTTTTTACCACATGAACAACTCAACCATGATTTTTTTTGAATACTGTATAAATTGTGCATAAATTACTCTTTTAGGTTAAAAACTTTTACCATAGTAAATAAAGAATTACTGCGACTACTGAATATTCAATCCCAGTGGAACGATATCTAAATTTGAAAACTACAAACGATTGGTGCGCTTGCCAATTAAAAGACCAAACAATATTCAGGGTTTAACAAGTTTTCTGGCGCCGTTGTTGGGGATTGAATTGTTTTAGTAAAACAGTAAATTTTTAATTACCGTGGTAAATTTTTTTTACCTTAGTAAATTTTCAATTTTATTTTATTTTTACTTATTCATTCATTTATTTACTTTTTCTTATCATTGTTACACTAACTTTCTTTGTCTAGTTTGTGTATGCAAACCTGATCTACTGCAGGGAAAATTTATTTAGATCCTGAGATCGAAAAGTTTGTTAAGAAAATCAAGTCTTTGAAATCTAAAAGACAAACTAATTCTTCTACTTCTACTTTTACTTCTAAAAATTTTGAAAATTCTAATATGGCTGCTGAACAAAGGAGAACATTGGGACAGTTTGCTGCTATCAATGGTCCACCTCGAGTTTTGAGAATGTTCCAAGGACCTGTTGCTACAGTGGAGATTAAACCTGTCACTTTAAATATTATTCAAAATAATCAATTTGCTGGTTTAAATCATGAAGAACCGTATGAGCACTTAACTATTTTTTATGAGTTATGCAGCAAAATTGGTTTTGAACTCAATCAAGAAGAATCTGTTTATATGAGATTGTTTCCCTTTTCTTTGGTTGGGAAAGCTAAAGAATGATTTAAATCTTGTCCACCTGGTAGTTTTGCAAACTGGTCCGATGTTAAAAAAACTTTTTGGAAAGATTTTATTTATTCCCCTTCAAAATACTTTAAAGCCATGACAACAATTCATTCTTTTTCACAAAATAATGATGAGTTCTTAGGAGAAATATGGGAACAATTCAAAGCACTTCTGAGGAAATGTCCAAATCATAATTTGGATGATGCTGAAAAGATAAGGATCGTTTATCATGGTTTATTCCCTCAGTTCAAGATGATATTATATGCTTGTGCAAGTGGTTCTTTAATGAACAAAACTGTGGAGGAAGCAATAGAGATATTAGAATCAATGTCCATTAGTGACCAACAAGCAAAGCATGAAAGAGGTAATACACCAAGGAAGCAAGGTATGCTCGAATTGGGAGTGAATGATGCAATATTAGCTCAACAAAAATTGTTGTCTCAACAAATTAAGGCTATGAGCAAACAATTGGAGAAACTTCAAATTGCTCAAGTATCATCACCACCCTCTGCTCAATTAAAACAATATATGCATTGCATGGGCGAACAACCATATGGTTACTATTCTCCTGATAGAAATGAACAAGAGCAAGCCAATTTTGTGAACCATCAAAGAATACCACTAGGTAATTTTCCTATCAATCTTGGTAATTCTTTTCCTAACAATTTTCCATAGGGATGACAGAATCAGAACTTTGGCTGGAGACAAGATACTGGACCTTCCAACTGACCTCCTAACAATCAATTTAAGCAACAACAACAATCATAAACTGACAATGCAAGATTGACAAGGATTGAGGAATCTATCCAACAGTTATTACAGTTTGTGGAAACAAACGAAGCTACTCGGAAAGCATCAGATTTGCAAATGGGTCAGCTGGCAAAGGAAATAGTTGAATTGAAAAGTTCTGGTTTTACTGTAAACACCCAGAACCCAAGAGATCAATGTAATGCTATTTTCTTGAAGGTTAAAATTGATGAAATATATGAAAAGAATGAAAAATAAGAAAAGAAAGAAGAAGAAAAAGAAAGTGAAAAAGAAAAAATCAAAAAAATAAAAAAATTGAAAAAAATTCTGATCTGATACTTGAGATGAATGAATGTGAAGAAAGTTATAGTACTGTTCTACAGTATGACACACAAGAGAAATCCAAAGATCTTGGACACCCTAATTTAATGAATAAATAATTAATAAAACTGAGGAAAATTTTCCAAATAAACCAAGGAGAACGGACAAAAAGAATAAGGGGAAGGGAAGCAAAAGGAATAAAACCGACTCAAGGAGGCTGCCAGCGGAGAAGAAAACGCTCAGGCTGCCAGCGAATCCTTCATTCGCTGAGTGAGAAGCTGCACTCGGCTAATCAGGCACTCGGGATCCAGAGATATCATACGACTCATTCACTCAGAAAACGATAGCTAGTCCACTCGGCATATGACATCTCGTTCGCTCAGGAAAGAAAATCATTAAGGAAATCCCCACTCGGACTTAGTCTAATCTTAACCACCCGGATTACAGATTCTCACTCACTCAGATTTTACATCATTCACCCGGATTATAAATGTCATACACTTAGGGTCCATTCCACTTTAAACCACTACACTAACTCCTCTCTCAGGAGGGGTCACTCAAGGCTTCCACTCGGAAATACAAACTCTTCCTCACTCGGGATTTACTTATATCTTTCACTCAGAATCACTCAAGCGGTATACATATACGGCAACTCGGAAATGGTTCCCATAGCCACTCACTCGAAATCTAAGAAGACTTCTCACTCTGGATAACTTTCACGTCCTTTTTACCACTCGGGGTATTTCACTCATTTTTCACTCGGTAACCATGACTTTCCCACTTTAGTTATCCTGCTAAGTCACGATTCACTCAGATCCCCTTGCTACTAATAATCTGTTACAACGGGGTCCACTTAAAGCCTTAGGTGACGCTTTTCTGTCGGGAAACCTTTACTTGGCGGATTCTCACTCGGTAATTGCTAATTATTCTACACTCGAAAAATCTTAACAGTTATCACTCGGAAAGTACCTAGATCGATCCTCACTCGGTGATCCGTGCTCTCATTCACTCGGTAATACCTAAACTCTTCGGTACTCAGAATAAATCATTGTCTCACTTCCCCCCATCAACTCTTAATCCCATTTCTACCCATGGCCATACCAACCTCACACACTCAGTAAGTACATATACATATATTACTCGGATCATTCACGCAATATAGAACAACACACAGTATGATAAATTTAAAAGGATATAAATAATTACAGGCACAAGGTCACGACTTCTACCCAAGAGGGTTCAAGTTCTAGTATAAGAGACTACGACTGGAATACGAGCCGGCCAAGGCTTAACAAGGCATATACACAGCATATACATGAACACATAATTTCCACAGTGCACCAGCACTTCACTCGGCATTCAGCTCCTCCTTCATCCTTCATTCCGAGGGACATTCACTGAAAAGTATAGCCACAGTAGGGGTGAGCTTTTACATATAAAATGACAGTCAAGGACTCGGTATCAGTATCAGTACGTACACCCATGATCACTCGGTCATATTTAGATTAAAATAAGGCCATGCAGATTAGAATAACATCAATAACATACACTCACATACATATTACGTGAAGTTCATTCTCATTCACACAATCACATGCATCGACTCACTCGGAATTCTTTCATATCGCCCAAGTCATACCACGCGTACTATCCTACTCAACATCATATCTACATGCATGCCTGCGGATCCGACTTAGGCAGTGACTTTCAGTTACAGGTTCCCCTTACTGGCCTCTCGTCCATTAGCTCTTTCCGCGTGGTACCGGTCTCCCATTGACGTCTCGAGACTTATCTCTAGCTCCCACAGCTACCACGAGCCCTCACAGGATTTAGCCAAGGCCTGTAGCTGGAAATCATTCTTTCGGGGTTCCTGACCTTCCACGGGTCACCCCATTCCTACATATGCGGCTTATGTGTTCTGTCAGCAAGCATCATCACTCATCCGACACATTCTTCGTAACCATCAAAGTAGAAACTGATTCAACATAGTTTGTACATTTACTCGTCAATCATACTAGCATGCATAGCAATCAAACAGTTCAGGGTAATAACATCGGACGAACCAACTAACAGCCACACATTCATATCCTCTCGGTATTAACAGTAGTAGAACCATGCATCACACTCGTCTATGTGTAAAAGGCCGTCAGACCACCTTACCACCACCTTGAATACATGCACAATATTGTATAACTATTAACAAGATGCTACTAACATACACATGGAATCCAAAGATCAACAATCATGCATTACACATAGTCGTCACAGACACATGCACACACTTAAAGCAATACATTCATCCGGTACCGTTCGTGAACCATGCATTTGACATGCAAGCGACCCCTACCTACAGAAGGGACTCGGGAAGCTCCTCTGTTTCCCGACGTTTGATACGCTGGTCTGTTTGCCTTGTTCAGTCCCCCTTCGACGCAGTCTTATTCTACAATCGGCTCGGGAACAGAAAGCTACTCCCTTCTGCTTCGATGGTCGTCCTTCACCAACAGGAGGAACTCTGAATCTTCTACAACACCGTCTTCGTGGATTTCCAGAAACGGAGAACAGAGAACAGGGAACAAGGAAGAAGAAGGAGAACGATGAAGAAGAGAAGAAGGAACTAAGAAAAAGAGGTAGTAGAAGAGGAATTCTGAAGGAAATGCATGTCAACCGTGGCCAGGATATATATATATATACGTATGAAGAGAAGAGAAGAGAAGTGGGGTGGGAAAGCGTGAATTGGTAGTCCACTCACGACACCCACCACTCACAAGCGGCCAGCTATCATAATTACTCAGCCATCAATTCCTAAGTTGAACTAATTTAATTAATTATAGTTGACAAGCAACTTTCCACTTTTATAATTATTCTAATGGCTCAATTTCACTCAGCAGTTCATTTTAAATCGGGATGTTACAGTTCTCCCCCTCTCAAAAGAATTTCGTCCTCGAAATTCAATCGGTAACTCACCTTGATCAAACAACTCGGGGTACTGCTGCCTCATGGTATCCTCGCGTTCCCAGGTATAAGAGGTATACCCGTCCTGCTGCCACTCTACCTCAACCAGTTGCACATCTTTACTCCTTAAACGTTTTACCGATCGGTCTACTATTCTAGTCGATATAGTCATAGTGGTCAGGTCCTCTTTAATCTCCACTTCATCATCCGACATCGTGTGAGCGGAATTATGTAAGTACTTCCTTAATTGAGACACATGAAACACGTTATGCGACCGGGATAAGTGAGTCGGTAATGTTATTCGGTATGCCACGGGGCCGATCCGCTCTAATACCTCATAAGGCCCAATGTATCGGGGGCTCATCTTTCCCCCTTTCAAGGCTCGCCCGACCCCCTTGCTTGGTGAAGTCTTTAGAAACACTCTGTCTCCGACTGAGAACTCCAGTGGTTGGGTTCGTTTATCGTGGTAGCTCTTCTGCCTATCCTGAGACACCTTCATCTTTCCCCTTATCACTCGGATCTGTTCTGAAGTCTGCTTCATAATTTCTGGTCCCAATAGTAGACTCTCACCCATTTCTGACCAGCAGAGTGGGGTTCGGCATCTTCGACCATATAGTGCTTCGTAGGGCACCATACCAATACTGCTGTGGTGGCTATTGTTGTATGTAAACTCGATCAGGGGAAGGTACTGCTCCCAGTCTCCACTGTGCTCCAACACACACGCCCTTAGCAAGTCCTCCAAGCTTTGGATCGTTCGCTTGGATTGTCCATCTGATTGGGGGTGGTAGGCAGAACTTAGCCAAAGTTTAGTACCCATTTCCTGGTACAGGCTGGTCCAAAACCGGGACGTGAATCTTGGATCCCTATCCGATACGATAGAAGTCGGTATACCATGCAGTCAGACAATTTCGCGAATGTAAATCCGAGCTAACTTATGCAACGGGTACTTCATGTTCACAGGTAGGAAGTGTGCACTCTTCGTCAGTCGGTCAACAATGACCCAAATCACATCATGGCCTGCTCGGTTTTTTGGCAATCCCATGACAAAGTCCATGGCAATTGAGTCCCATTTCCACACGGGAATCTCCAGGGGTTGCAATGCACCATACGGCTTCTGGTGCTCGACTTTTGATTTTTGACAGGTGATACACCGAGCCATATATTCTGCCACATTCCTCTTTAATCCGGGCCACCAGAATCGTGTCCTTAGATCCTGGTACATCTTCGTGGTACCCGGGTGAATACTGAGTAGGCTCTTGTGGGCTTCATCAAGCACCATCCTTCTTAATTCTCCTCCACCCGGTACATATATTCTGTTTTTCACTCGGAAGATTCCATCCGATCCCTTGGTCAAGGACAAATCCTTTCCTTTGGCCTGAGTCTCCTTCATCTCAGCCAAGTAGGAATCTGACTGCTGCTGCTCATACACGGATTTCAGGAATTCATTGGCAATCCTTAACGTACCGATTGTCATTTCCGAGAAGAGGGGATGTCAACCTGCAAATTCATGTCTCGGAACCGTTCCAACAACTCCACCTTCTTCACCATCATCACTGCCATATGGAGGGATTTTCGACTCAACGCGTCAGCAACAACGTTTGCCTTACCCGGATGGTACTTCAGTTCAAAGTCATAATCCTTTAAAAATTCCATCCATCTCCTCTGCCTCATGTTCAGCTCCTTCTGGTCGAATAAATATTTGAGGCTCTTGTGGTCGTTGTAAACTTCAAACTTAGAACCGTACAAGTAGTGCCTCCATATTTTTAACACGAAGACCACGGCTGCCAATTCCAAGTCATGAGTCGGGTAATGCTGTTCGTGAGGCCTCAATTGCCGAGAGGCATAAGCTATCACTCGGTCTTTCTGCATCAGTACGCATCCCAATCCGAGTCCTGATGCATCACAATAAACCACGAAGCTCTCTTGTAAGTTAGGCAATGCCAGTACTGGAGCGGTCGTCAATTTGTCTTTTAGCTCTCGGAAACTGCTCTCGCACTCAGAACTCCACACGAAGGGAACATTTTTCTGGGTCAATTTAGTCAGTGGCAAAGCGAGCTTAGAAAAACCTTCAATAAACCGCCTATAGTAACCAGTCAGGCCCATAAAGCTCCTTATCTCCGAGACCGACTCGGGCCTCTCCCATGCCATTATAGCTGCCACCTTCGAAGGGTCTACCGAGACACCCTCTTTAGAAATCACATGTCCGAGAAAGTGGATCTTATCCATCCAGAAATCACACTTTGAAAATTTTGCAAACAACTGTTTCTTCTTCAAGACTTGAAGTATTGTTCGGAGGTGTTCTTCATGCTCATCAGAGGTCTTGGAGTAGACTAAGATATCATCAATAAAAACTACTACGAATCGGTCTAAGTACGGGTGGAATATGCTGTTCATGTAATTCATGAATATGGCAGGTGCATTTGTCACACCGAACGGCATCACTACATACTCGTAGTGGCCATACCGAGTCCTAAAGGCAGTCTTGGGAATACCTGAGTCCTTCACCCGGATTTGGTGGTATCCCGACCGTAAATCGATCTTCGAGAAGACTGAAGCACCACGTAGTTGGTTAATCAGATCGTCGATCCTGGGCAACGGCTATCGGTTCTTAATCGTGAGTTTGTTTAGCTGTCGGTAGTCTATGCATAGTCTCATGCTACCATCCTTCTTCTTAACAAGTAGTACAGGTGCGCCCCATGGTGATACACTCGGCCTAATGAATTATTTTCCGAGTAACTCATCCACCTGCTTTTTCAGCTCAGCCAATTCTGTTGGGGACATTCTATAAAGTGCACTGGAGACTGGCTCGGCTCCAAGGATCAGGTCTATAGAGAATTCGACTTCTCTACTCGGAGGGACACCTGACACATCCTCCGGAAACACCTCTAAGAACTCACAGACAGTCGGAATATCGTTCACTCGGGCTCTACTCTCACCCTCAGTTAAACAAAACATCATAAACAGCTGAGCTATACCTTGTACCATGTAGTCCTCATGGTTCTGCCTCGGAAAGATTATCCTTCGGTTTCTGCAGTCCACTAACACCTTGTTGGCTGAAAGCCAATCTATACCGAGTATCATGTCAAGGTCCTTCAGAGGTACGCACACCAGATCGAAGGTAAAACTTTGATCGCCCAATACAAACGTTACATCTTTACACATCGACGATGTCAACACCTTAGGGCCAGTCGGGTTGGCCACCTCCAAAGTCCGGTCCATATCCACAGTTGGTAATCTCAAACGTCTTACACAATCATCAGCTATGAAGGAGTGGGTGGCTCCAGAATCAAAAATTACACTAAGTGTATATTTACTGAGTAGGCACTTACTCTGCACTAAGTCATTCGCTTGTGCTGCTTCCTCAGCACTGATGGCGTAGACTCTTCCAGTAGCTGGTTGGTCGGTGTTTCTTCTCCGGTTGTTTGGGGCAAACATCATATTTCCTCTGGCTCTGTTGCTTCCGCCCCCCGAGCTTTGACCATCATTTCCACGGCTCCTCTCTTGGAAGCCTCCTTGGCGTACATTGGTACTTGCTTGACGGAGTTGGGGGCAGTCAGGGCGAATGTGCCCCTTCTCCTTGCAATGAAAACACTTGACATCTTCACTATCGCAATTCTGAGCAAAGTGGTCGCCACCACACTTAAAACACTTGCCATATTTTGGACGTCCACTCATCTGTCTCCCTTGGTTACTGCGATCCTTATATCTAGTAAAGGGTCCATTTCTTCCAATTTTACCTGGCCTCTTAAAGCGTGACTGTTAAGGCCTCAAGGAGGGACCTGCCCTACTGTTCTGGCCCGAGTGGGCCTTGTCGTCTTCTTCAAAGATCCTGCATTTATTCACCAGCACCGGAAAGCTCCTAATTTCCTGATATCTGCAAGTTCTTTTGATGTCCGATCTTAGTCCATTCTTGAATTTGAGGCATTTGGAACTCTCAGTCCCGGGTTGTTGGAAGGGTGGATAAAACAGACACAACTCTTCAAATTTGGCCGCATATTCTTCTACAGACATGGAACCCTGTTTCAGCTCCATAAACTCCAATTCCTTCCGACTCCTTACTGTGTCGGGGAAGTACTTCTCTAAGAAGCATGTCTTGAAATTTTCCCAGGTCAGCTGGGTATCATCGTCAGTCAGTCGGTTTCTGGCTATCTTCCACCAGTTCTCTGCTTCATCCCTGAGCATGTACACCGCACACTCTACCTTCTGGGCCTCGGTGCAGTGGAGGCCCCCAAAAATCCTCTCTAACTCTTGAGTCCATTTGTAAGCTGCCTCAGGGTTACGTCCTCCTTGAAATTCACTCGGCTTCCTCTTCAGGAAGCGGTCCAACACTTGACCATCTTCGGCTCGAGGCTGGCCTTGTCTCTCAAATACGTCAGCAAAACGTTGGAATGTCACTGCTATGACTTCCATGCTTTGGCGATTCGTCATTACTTATCCTGAAATTAATACCCCTTCAAGGATAAGTTTACAAGGTTATATTCTTCCGATCGGATCTCATCCCATATTCACTGACTATAGCACAGTATATCATATATATATATACGTCATGCAATCAATCGGACCAGGAGAGGAGTTACCTCCTATCCTCAAACCAGTATCTTAACATGAATCATGTTCAATCAGAATATCACAATAATAATGACCACTCGGTCATAACACATACAACCGCTTACACTCGGTAAGCACACCTTGGCCTTGGACCTTTCGGTCTGCTCTGATACCAAAATGAGACACCCTAATTTAATGAATAAATAATTAATAAAACTGAGGAAATTTTTCCAAATAAACCAAGGAGAACCGACAAAAAGAATAAGGGGAAGGGAAGCAGGAGGAGTAAAACTGACTCAAGGAGGCTGCCAGCAGAGAAGAAAACGCTCAGGCGGATCATACAACAACGCACACTCGCTGCAGCGAATCCTTCATTCGCTGAGTGAGAAGCTGCACTCAGCTAATCAGGCACTCGGGATCCAGAGATATCATATGACTCATTCACTCAGAAAACGATAGCTAGTCCACTCGGCATATGACATCTCGTTCGCTCAGGAAAGAAAATCATTAAGGAAATCCCCACTCGGACTTAGTCTAATCTTAACCACCCGGATTACAGATTCTCACTCACTCGAATTTTACATCATTCACTCGGATTATAAATGTCATACACTTAGGGTCTATTCCACTTTAAACCACTACACTAACTCCTCTCTCAGGAGGGGTCACTCAAGGCTTCCACTCGGAAATACAAACTCTTCCTCACTCGGGATTTACTTATATCTTTCACTCAGAATCACTCAAGCGGTATACATATACGGCAACTCGGAAATGGTTCCCATAGCCACTCACTCGAAATCTAAGAAGACTTCTCACTCTGGATAACTTTCACGTCCTTTTTACCACTCGGGGTATTTCACTCATTTTTCACTCGGTAACCATGACTTTCCCACTTTTAGTTATCCTGCTAAGTCACGATTCACTCAGATCCCCTTGCTACTAATAATCTGTTACAACGGGGTCCACTTAAAGCCTTAGGTGACGCTTTTCTGTTGGGAAACCTTTACTCGCCGGATTCTCACTCGGTAATTGCTAATTATTCTACACTCGAAAAATCTTAACAGTTATCACTCGGAAAGTACCTAGATCGATCCTCACTCGGTGATCCGTGCTCTCATTCACTCGGTAATACCTAAACTCTTCGGTACTCAGAATAAATCATTGTCTCACTTCCCCCCATCAACTCTTAATCCCATTTCTACCCATGGCCATACCAATCTCACACACTCAGTAAGTACATATACATATATTACTCGGATCATTCACGCAAGATAGAACAACACACAGTATGATAGATTTAAAAGGATATAAATAATTATAGGCACAAGGTCACGACTTCTACCCAAGAGGGTTCAAGTTCTAGTATAAGAGACTACGACTGGAATACGAGCCGGCCAAGGCTTAACAAGGTATATACACAGCATATACATGAACACATAATTTCCACAGTGCACCAGCACTTCACTCGGTATTTAGCTCCTCCTTCATCCTTCATTCCGAGGGACATTCACTTAAAAGTATAGCCACAGTAGGGGTGAGCTTTTACATATAAAAGGACAGTCAAGGACTCGGTATCAGTATCAGTACGCACACCCATGATCCTTGGTCACATTCAGATTAAAATAAGGCCATGCAGATTAGAATAACATCAATAACATACACTCACATACATATTACGTGAAGTTCATTCTCATTCACACAATCACATGCATCGACTCACTCGGAATTCTTTCATATCGCCCAAGTCATACCACGCGTACTATCCTACTCAACATTATATCTACATGCATGCCTGCGGATCCGACTTAGGCAGTGACTTTCAGTTATAGGTTCCCCTTACTGGCCTCTCGTCCATTAGCTCTTTCCGCGTGGTACCGGTCTCCCATTGACGTCTCGAGACTTATCTCTAGCTCCCACGGCTACCACGAGCCCTCACAGGATTTAGCCAAGGCCTGTAGCTGGAAATCATTCTTTCGGGGTTCCTGACCTTCCACGGGTCACCCCATTCCTACATATGCAGCTTATGTGTTCTGTCAGCAAGCATCATCACTCATCTAACACATTCTTCGTAACCATCAAAGTAGAAACCGATTCAACATAGTTCGTACATTTACTCGTCAATCATACTAGCATGCATAGCAATCAAACAGTTCAGGGTAATAACATCGGATGAACCAACTAACAGCCACACATTCATATCCTCTTGGTATTAACAGTAGTAGAACCATGCATCACACTCGTCTATGTGTAAAAGGCCGTCAGACCACCTTACCACCACCTTGAATACATGCACAATATTGTATAACTATTAACAAGATGCTACTAACATACACATGGAATCCAAAGATCAACAATCATGCATTACACACAGTCGTCACAGACACATGCACACACTTAAAGCAATACATTCATCCGGTACCGTTTGTGAACCATGAATTTGACATGCAAGCGCCCCTACCTACAGAAGAGACTCGAGAAGCTCCTCTGTTTCCTGACATTCGATATGCTGGTCTGTTTGCCTTGTTCAGTCCCCCTTCGACGCGGTCGTATTCTGCAATCGGCTCGGGAACAGAAAGTTACTCCTTTCTGCTTCGGTGGTCGTCCTTCACCAACAGGAGGAACTCTGAATCTTCTGCAGCACCGTCTTCATGGATTTCCAGAAACGGAGAACAGAGAACAGGGAACAGGGAAGAAGAAGGAGAACGACAAAGAAGAGAAGAAGGAACTAAGAAAAAGAGGTAGTAGAAGAGGAATTCTGAAGGAAATGCATGTCAACCGTGGCCAGGATATATATATATATACGTATGAAGAGAAGAGAAGAGAAGTGGGGTGGGAAAGCGAGAATTGGCAGTCCACTCACGACACCCACCACTCACAAGCGGCCAGCTATCACAATTACTCAGCCATCAATTCCCAAGTTGAACTAATTTAATTAATTATAGTTGACAAGCAACTTTCCATTTTTATAATTATTCTAATGGCTCAATTTCACTCGGCAGTTCGTTTTAAATCGGGATGTTACATTGGAAGTTTTACCATTCCCATATCAATTTAGGGAAAGCTCTGCTGGACTTAGGGTCAAGTGTTAATCTAATGCCTCTAGGTCTAATGAAACAAATTGGTGATCTTCAACTCCAGGAAGCTAAGGCAACTTTACAACTAGCAGACCGTTTGATCCAAAAACCATTTGGGATTATGGAAGATGTATTGGTTAAGTTTGACAAGTACCACTTCAGAGTCGATTTTGTGGTACTTGATATAAAGGAGGATATTGACATCCCCCTAATTTTGGGAAAACCTTTCATGAAGACTGCAAAATTGTTAATTGATGTTGACAAAGGAAAACTGGCAGTCAGAATTCATGATGAGGAGGTAAGCTTTAATGTTTTTGAACATTCCAATCAAAGACATGAATGTTTCAGAATCAAAGTTATGGAAAAGGCTTGCCAATCAGGTAAAAATACATTTCATCCCTATTTTTTAAATTTAACTGATTGCTTGCATAATGAAAGACAGGTAACTAAGCATCGAAAAAGAAGGAGGAAGAAAAAGACAGGTGATTTCTCAAAGAAATTTAAGAAACCACCTGATTAATCAGAGGTAATGTCCGGCTGGAGACATTAAACCAGCCGCTCAATAGGAGGCAACCCATTATTTCTTCGTTAGTTTTTATTTATAAAAAAATTTAAAAAAATGTGTGTTTTATAAAATTTAATTTTAACTTTGATTTTTAATAAAAAGGGTTTTTAAAACTGAAAGAAAAAGGGTTTTTTTAATTTTGAAAAACAGAAGTTAGGGCCCATGTTTAGTTTTTAAAACTGAACTAGAGAGGCCCAATTTAGGTTTGAAAACCTAAATTTCCCTCTCTGCCTCATTTTTCTCAAAACCCTATTTCTCAAACTTCCAAAGCACTCTCAATCTTCCACATTTTCTTCATTGATCAAGGAATCCAAGTGAGTATTCTAATCCTTTTCTCTTAAATTTTTACTTTCAAATTTTTAATTTTTAATTTTAGAATTGCATGTGATTAGGTTAGGATTAGAAGACCATTGGGATTGATTGTTGTTAGAAATAGGTCAATAAATGGATTGAATGTGGTTTGGAGGGGTTTCTGTTGTGCAACCCCTATTTTACAGTTTCTGAACCTGCAAGCCCACGCGTAGCCTCCCACTGACGCGTAGCATGGGCAGAACAGGGCTGACACATAGCGTCCCACCCACGCGTAGCGTCAGGCCTCTGTTTTGCTTTTAGACTTTATTTATTAGAATTTTATTGTTTTCTATTTTTAAAATTTTGAAAAGTGAAAAATAAAAATTTTGTTCCTTTTTTATTTTGTTTATTTGTTTTTCTTTTAAATTAATAAAATTTCTTAGTTTGTATTATTTGTTATACTTGTATAAAAATAAATTAAAATTCTGTTTGTAAAAATTTAAAATTAAAATCTATTTGTTGTTGTATTGTATTTCTTAAAAAAATAAAAATTTGTTTTAAATGTATGTTGTGTGAATTAATTTATGTAAAAATGCATGTTGTTTGAATTTTGTTTATATGACGTGTTAAAAATCCAAAAATATGCATGTTAACTTTTAATGTTTTACATAATTTAATTGCATGGTTTATTAAAATATAAAAACAAAAAATTATGTGATAAGTGTTTTATTTTTGTTTGTATAAATGTGTGATTTATTTAAATTTTCTTTTGTAGATGACACCTTAGAAATCAGTTCCCATCACTGGTCCCAAGAGACAGAGAAGGACCACTGACACAGATACCATCTCTGAAGATCCTGATCTTCAGGGGGAGGAGTAGTTAGGACCCTGAGATCCCACCAGATTCAGGACTGACGCCAAGTAGACGAGATTCCACCAGATCAAGGGCCAGAGACTCATCTGGGAGAGGGTCCTTGATCTCAGTGCTGGATAGTATCCTGAGGTACAGGATGAGATACAGAGGAGGAGATGAGGGCCCCTATTTCCTCTACCTACTGAGGGGGATCCCATCTTGGTCATGGAGTTTTATGCTAATGCTTATAGGACACGCCAGGACTCACCGAACATCAGCCAGCAGGGGACGAGCTTGGTGAGGGTCAGCATATCACTTATGACAGGGACACTATTAGTACCCTACTAGGTAATCCTTGGGAGCCTACTCCCGAGAGTGAAACTTGTTTCTGGAAGGAAAACAAAAACAAGGTTGCTACTGAGGATGGTGATCTAGGATACTTCCTGGATCAAGTTGCTCATTTCTTGAGCAAAGATGGAATTTTCTGTAACCTTAGTAAGGTTGGAAGAACTCCATCTAACCTCCTTAAGACCCAACTGACCCTTATAACTCAGGCGTGGTCTCATCTCATGCTTTATAACATCACTCCTGTCACCCACCTTTCTTCTCTTCCAGTTGATCGCTGCTGCCTTCTTTATTCCATCCTTCAGGGCCATACCATTGATATTGCTGAGCTTATATCTGAGCAGATTCACCTTTATGCCCTCAGGTATAAGGTGAATCGCCCTGTGCCTTTCCCTCTTATCATTTTTGCTTTACTGAGGAGGCAAGGAGTTCTTGTGTCG
Organism: Clitoria ternatea; assembly: GCA_037962975.1. Classification (NCBI taxonomy): domain Eukaryota; kingdom Viridiplantae; phylum Streptophyta; class Magnoliopsida; order Fabales; family Fabaceae; genus Clitoria; species Clitoria ternatea. Next base: position 58,541,857 of record CM075671.1, read on the forward strand.
TCACCAGAGTTCACTAGCTCTTCGGGGAGAGTCCCCAAGGTTTCAGTGAACAAAGATTATTTTGTTCAGTAGTGTGAGCTTCCACCTTTGGAGCAGGAGGCTCAGCCCAGACCTAGACGCAGGAGACCAGCCCAGCCACCATCTACTGATACTATTACTGAGGGGTTTATTAGGATGACCATAGAGCATTAGCATATGATGTAGATGATGGCTGCTTCTCACTATGCTTATGTACACTTACATGATGCATTTTATCAGTACAGGATACAGGGAGAGGGAGCACCATATATGACACCAGCTGACTTTGCTGCTCATGTGGCTTGGCCTGGTGATTTGCCTATATATCAGGAGGCTGGTGGATCGTCTAGAGCACATGCCGATACTAAGGGTGATGCTGATGAGGAGGGTGATGATGAGGATGACCAAATAGAGGATTGATGGTGTTATCTCACATTTTTATTACTTTTCTCATACATCTTAGTTTAATTTGATGTTTACATTTTAGATTTTTTTTATTCTATGTGATATGTGTGATAATTAGGTTTTATTTATGTTTTTAAGTATGTTTCTAAATAAAATAATCAAATTTTGAATTTTTTTGAATTTTACTTGAACTTTTTATACAATGAACCATTTTTCATAATCAATAATTAAATTCTTAATTTTAACTAAGACATTTTGATAAAATTAAAATACAATACTCTTATTAATAATCAAGAAAATTTCAAAAACCCGGTGAGCTAAGAGATCTTTAAACACTTAAGGGTTTTGACATAATTTCATTCAAAGTAATTTTGCTCAATTCTTTGATTTGTGTTGATGTACAGAGAATTCAAGAGCATGATCAAAAAAAAAATTTTGGTAATCACAAAAGAAACCTTAGGCCAAAAAGCTTACCATGGTAAAATTACGTTTATCCTTTGAAAGCCAATTTTAAGCCTGAAAAATAATTTCTTTGGTACCCTTAGCCCTTAATAATAATTTTTTGACCATTCCCTTTACTTGATTGATTAAAAGACCAATTGATAAAAATCAAGAAAATATTTCGAGTGATTTTACAAAATTAGGGAGTGAAAATTTTTGAACTTGATTCTTTTTCTAAAATAAAATAAAAAATATATAAAATAATAAATAATAATAATAATAATAATAATAATAATAATAATAATAATAATACTAATAATAATAATAATGAAAAAGAATCAAGTTAGGGGTATTTATCAAAAAGGGAAATGAGATTTGGGTAAAAAAAAGGAGAATCTAGAAATTATGAAATGCTCTTTTATGATTTCAGGAATTTGAATTCCAAGAAAAACCACAATTTCTCGTAGCCAAGCCTCATTACAACCCTTGAAAAGACCTTGTGATTCTGGTTTTACTCTGTATGATTAACCATTGATTAGATGAAAATCAAAATTAAATTTGCTTGATTTTATGATCAATTGAGCGAAACAGGTTGCCCTTTTTTAGAGATAAACACTTGTGAGGTAAACCTTGAAATACGCTTGATTTATTAATATGATGTGTAAATTTTATCCTTTAAGTCTTTCTTACATTAAGATATTTATTCATTAATTATTTTAAACGGTAAGTTATAAATTATTTCTTGTGGTGACTAACTCAAAATTTGATCCCAAATTTGTTTTTAAGTTTTTCTCTTGCTTGAGGACGAGCAATGTCTCAAGTTGGGGGTATTTGTTAGTCCTCAAATTTATAATAATTTTCTTATAAAATTTTATAATAAAATAATAAAAATTAGTTTAATTTATTAGAAATTTAAGTTTTAATTGTAATAAAGGGAAATTATTGGATTATATCTGCCTTGATCAAATTTCTATAGTTTTACAGTGAAAAATTAAAGAAATTCAAGAGAAAATTGAAGATCCGGAGAGCCGACGCGTAGCATTAACACTACGCGTAGCGTGGGAATTTCTGATGCCGACGCTACGCATCACACCCACGCGTAGCGTCAGAAGCTACGTGGACTCCACTTACAGGTGGCCAAGCACTCAGCCAATTGACCCATAATTGGCCAATCCACTTCAGCTAAGTGCCAAGCCAAAAGAGGGGACATGTCTGGGCATTATTGAATTAAAAATTCTTAATCATGGCCAATTAATCACTTGTTTAATGGGGGCTGAGTCAGGAACCTGACGCTATGTGCCAGGACACTTCCTCAGCCCTATAAATAGGCCACTTCCAAGGCATTGAAGGCATCCAATTATATAGCCAGTAGTTCCTTTTCTCTCTTTTCGTTCGAAGTTTGAGTGTTCTTTATGAGTTTGTAGTCTAGAGTTTGTAGTCCCGTAGTTCCATCGTATTCATAATGTCAACCTCTGTAAGTGTTGTTTTTACTTTTACCATGTGTAACTAATTTGTTTATGTTGGAATTGGTGAACTAGTCTATTGAGTATTATGTTGTGAATTCAACCTATGCATGTTTATGATTCAAGTGCATGTTAGTATTTTAACTTCTTATTAGTATGAAGTCAAACGGGAGAATGGTTTTTCATGCATATTGAAACTTATTTTATTAGTGTGAATGTCAAATGGGAGAATGATTATTCATGCCGTATTGAAACATGTTTTAATGAAAGTAAAGGTTAAAATACCCTTAATATGCCAATTACTAGGGATAGAGTTGGTAATTATTGTTGCTATAAGGCTAGGACTTAATGCAAGTTTTTACTGAGAAAACTCACGAAGGATCGGACTTTACGGTGACTACTTAGAATTTATATCACAAGGGATCAGTTATAATGATTTTAAGCTGCAATGACATGAATTTGTTGATTAAATATGCATCTCTTGAGTTCCATCATTTTATTCTAGACTAGGGATCCAAATTCCAACATAATTTGTTTATCTATGTTTTTATCTCAAGTATCTTAGCTATTCTAAATTGCAACTCAATTTTCTAGATAGATTTTATTTTTACTATCTTTTTACCACATGAACAACTCAACCATCATGGCGCTCAAGCGTGAAATGCAAAACGGCCCCCTGATACTAATAAATGCAGAATTCTGAAACCGCCCACTCTCTCACTCACATAACCATTCATCAACCTTCTGACTCTCTAAGTTTTGTAACTACCCTCTCTTCTCCAATAATTGTCTTTTCCCTTTCATTTCATAAATCACACTTTTATTTTGCAAACCATTCTCTCTAGCACGTTCGGATCCTTCCAGGTAACTACTGCACTATCCTCTTTTTGAATTAACAGCATATGATTACTGTGTTAGGGAGGATTGATACCTTTCTTTTTGCACACGTTGATATCTTTTCTCCCTGTTTTTAATAACTACCATGATCTATGCTTGGTTGTTTTCTGGATTGTTCAGAGAAAGAGGTTTAAGGTTTGGCTCTTGTGTTTCACTTTCATTGTAATGCATGTCCCTTTCCTGTTTCACATCCTTTTAATGCATGCTTAATGTCTGATAAAAGTCCTGAAAGGAAGTATTTTAAGTGCAAAGTGGTTCTTAACTTTCTTGCAGATGGCCAGAACCAAGCAAACTGCACCAAATCCCCCGCATCTCCACCACTACCTGTTGTGTAATGATAGTAATGATGGTTTATTATTTATATGCTTAGAATATTACAGTGTGTTTCTGTAATTATATATTGCTGTTATACTATGTTTAAATGTTTTGCTTATATTGAGTTTGCTGAAAGAGAATCAAGTTTGTATAATATGAACTCAATGAAATGGATGTGCCAAGTTTAAACACAGAAGTTGTAATATAGTATAGTTGTCGTTCCACTGAGGAGGTGCTAGAATGAAGATCTTAGTTTGAATTGATTAGGCAGAAAGTTTCAGTTTTGATTTGTTGTGAATGTTGCTGAATGAAAAATAGTAAGTAACAAAATAACAGAGGATAGCACTTTGCAAAATATAACAGTAAATGATGTTGGAAAAATCAGTTTTGTAAAACAGGGATTGGCTTCATCACATCTTCACCTCTGTAAGCTGCATAAGTTTCCATATAAGTAAATCGAAAAGATAAGTTCTACGTCACAATCAAAGTCATTTGCATCGATCCCTCGACTACAAAATTCATAAGAATGATTTCCAAACCGCTGATCCCTCAGTCACTTTGGAAACCATTCCAGCATTATCGATCGATTGTTTTGACGTTTGTTGCGTTAGACGCCATCCCTGGCTACCTACTCACAACAAGCATTTCTTTCAGGGTCTGCTTTCAAAAGTCACTTCCCAGCATACTCAAGAAAACTTAGAACAAGAAAATAGTGATCAAGTACTTTCAGGCATTAAACGCAGAAGGAAATACAGAAACTTTATCAAATCTCATTACTCAATGAAAACTTACGACAGCATTACTTCAGTGTTGAATGGATTACAGCCAATCCCATAAGGGAGATTAGTTACTCATGCCTTGCATTTTCACCATCAAAGAAATGAATACAGAAAATGGAAAGTGTGAAATGAAAAATACAGAGGATGAAAAATTATGAATACTGTATAAATTGTGCATAAATTACTCTTTTAGGTTAAAAACTTTTACCATAGTAAATAAAGAATTACTGTGACTACTAAATATTCAATCCCAGTAGAACGATATCTAAATTTGAAAATTACAAACGATTAATGCGCTTGCCAATTAAAAGACCCAAAGTATTAAGGGTTTAACAGGACGCCGTCTTCGAGCCAAGGCCTGTGTGAGCCATCGTCTCCATACGTAATATACATTGTCGTCTCCCTATTTGTTTTCATTTTGCCCATTGAGTATTCTTCATGTCTGCCTTGGTAGTTCAGTTGATAAGAAGGTTGTTACAACTTAACTTGTAATCTTAAGTTGAGTTTTATGAAATACAGTTTTATAAAATCATGATGAATTTTTTTTCATTTATAATTATCCTATTCAAATATGAATATGATATATATATGTCGCAACCTAAATCGCGACGGCGCGGCGAGAAAGAGAGAGAATGGTATGGAATGAAACAGGGAGTCGCCACCAACATTTTTATCCATAGGAAAAACATTGGAAAAAACTAGGTTCAGTAAAGCACTGGTTAAAAATTGAGATTCAAGTTCGGGAGTCGGTTACGAGTAGGGAAGGTATTAGCACCCTACATCGCCTGTCCAAAAACAGTACCAAGATTGAAAATGTGCAACATAAATAGCCTTACAAAAGATATTTTATTTCTTCCCTTTTATTGTTGTATCTTTTTTTTTATTTTAAAAAAAGACAGAATGGAGTGAGAGAACTCTACAAACATGGAATGTCGAAGAGAGGTCAATGGGACGTTTCATCCGAATTAAACTCAACTTCGATATGAGACAGAGAAAGGAAGAGAATGCTAATAAGGCGTCACGCCTAAATTATACATCCTTGAATAAAAAAGACAGGGATAGGAAAGAGATAAGCGGGACGTCTTGTCCTAAGTATCCCTTCCCTATGAATTGTGGTGAGGTTTGAACAAAAAACTAGGGGGAAATCAACAAGACGTCACGTCTAAATTGATTTTCACGGAAGTAACCAAAAAAGAACATTTATGAAAGAAACATGAAAGTAAGGGAATAAATCAGCAAAAAGGAATAAGAGAGATAGGCCCGACAGGAATTGAAATCCTGCTCCTACGTATTCTTGAATTATCAAGAAATCAGGGTTACGTAGTTCTGAGTGTTGTTCTTTTAGGAAAAGACTTGGGAAATGATGGTGGATGTCATTGAGACGGGGAACTCATATAAGGCGAAGTTCTTCGCACGTGTATGAATCCTAAAGAGGTTGTGTAGACGGGAGTGCTCCCGTACGACACTGTTTTAAAAAAGATTTGTTTCCTTTTTTTTAAATTTTTATTTAGATTTGAAAGGAAACATAGGAAGCATTTATTTTCCACAGTAAGTTCGGAAAACAGAGGAAAAATGAGCAAAAACTAAGGGGAAGAAGAGAAAACTATGTGAGAAAGAGGGAAAAAACAAGTGAAAATGGGGAAAACCGAGTGGAAATGGAAGAAACCAAGTAAAAAAAATGAAATACTGAGTGAGAAAAGCATAAAACCGAGTGAGATTGAGGAAAATCGAGTAAAAAATGGTAAAAACTGAGTGAGATTGAGGAAAACCGAGTAAAAATGGTAAAAACCAAGTGAGATTGAGGAAAACCGAGTAAAAATGGTAAAAACCGAGTGAGATTGAGGAAAACCGAGTAAAAATGGTAAAAACCGAATGGAATGAGAAAATACCGAGTGAAATTGAGGAAAATCGAGTGGAAATAGCAGAAACCGAGTGAAACAGTGAAAATTTGACTGAAACAGTAAAAATTCGAGTGAAACGGTGCAAATCCGAGTGGAATAAAGGAAACCGAATGGAAAGAGGATTACCGAGTGAGAAGTGGACTGCCGAGTGAGACTGACCGAGGAGAGGGATTCTGGACGGTGTGGAGCTGGCTTAGACGATGTGGTGTGGGTTGGAAGGAGAAGAGAGAGGAAGCTGGACGGTGTATGGGTTGAGGAGACGGATTGAAGTGACCGTGAGGTGTGTGTGTGTGGTTTGGTCTTTAGAGGGGGAGAGGAAAGGGAGAGTACGGTGGGAGAGAGGGTGTGAGAAGTGATGGAAGGAGAAGAAGAAAAGAATTGGTGTGAGAGAGAAGAGAGCACGAAGGATTTTTGGCAGAGTTTTCCTCCGCTGAATGCCCTTTCCTCAGCTGTCCTCCCTCTTGCCTATTTATAGGCTGGCTTGAGTGGAAGGCCAGCTCAGGCTTCCACTTCCGAGTGGAATGCCAGCTCAGGCCTCCACTCAGAGTGAAGTGGGGGACAACGGCTGGGTGGGAATTTTTAATTCCCCCCACTTCCACCCTGTTTGCCACTTGTCTGCTACCCCCAGGATTCCTGGATCCACTTGGGTGGTGGAATCCAAGTCAGCACGGTCTAACAGGGGGACCTGGTGGGAATCCGAGTGAGAATTATGGAAATCCGAGTGAAAATGTTGGAAATCCGAGTGAAAATGGTGGAATTCTGAGTGAGGATAGTGGAATTCCGAGTGAGGATATTGAAATCCGAGTTAGAATGGTGAAATCCGAGTGATAACGGCTCGGATCAACCTCCCAATCAGTATTCATCTACACTGGGAGTCAATTTCGAGTGGAATGAGGCATTCCCCATAGAAGGCCGAGTGAGAATACTCCTTTCCGAGTGGTTTTACTCGGTTTGTGGTTGCTGTGAGACATTCAATCGGAAACGAGTGAAAGAGCCTCGGAGCCGATTGAAAATTGAGGAGAACGACTTGAAATTGACTCGGATCTTGTTTGAAGAAGCAAACTGACTGAATTGCCAGTCGATTCCGACTGGAAGTTGATGGAAATGGGCTCGGGAAAGGTTTGAAGAAGCAAACCGACTGAATTGCCAGTCGGTTCTGACTGGAAATTGATGGAAATAGGTTCGGGAAAGGTTTGAAGGAGGACTCGGAGGTTGAGTGTAAAGGAGGACTCGGAACCAATTGAAATAGCTCGGAAATGGGTAAAGGAGGACTCGGATGAGTGAAGTTCGGAACCGATTGAAATGGCTCGGAAAAGATTTAATCATGGCTCGGAAATTGGTGGAAATGGACTCGAGATGAGAAGAATTGATTGGCCAAAAGGACTCGGGAAAGGTGGCTGACTGACTGAAGTCTCACTCGGAAACCGATTGGAAATTGGCTCAGGTTTGAGTGGGAGTACTCACTCGGTGTGTGACTGAAAATGCTTCAGTTGGTTCTGACTGAAGAACAACACTCGGAATTCCTTCAGCCAGGATTATTCACTCGGAATCTCTTCAAAAGTGACACAGAAACTTCAACGCTTGAAAGATTTACTCGGATCCTTCCTTTTTTGCACTCGGAAATTGGATTTTTGGCCATTTGCATTCGGAACGGCTTGACAGAGAGCCTTCCACTCGGATTCACCTTCGATAAGGAAGCATTTTACTCGGAATTGACTCATCCTGAGTCATTTCATTCGGACTTCTCTTGAAAATAGGCATAATCCACTCGGACTGGCTTGGCAGGGAAGCTATCCACTCGGATTCAACTTCAACAGGGAGCATTTCACTCGGAAATGACTCATTCTGAGTGATTCCACTCGGATTTCATCATTTTTGAGTCATTCCACTCGGAAATGCTTCATTTTGACTCGGATTTGACCTTTTTTGAGTTTTTCACTCGGATTTATCTCTACCAGGGCTGTATTTCACTCAGAAATGCCTTAACCTGAGTCATCTTGTTCAGATGTGATCATTTTTTAGTCATTCCAATCGGATTTGTCTCCAACAGGGCTGTATTTCACTTGGAAAAGCTTCATTCTGAGTTATTTTGCTCGGTTCTGATTATTCTGGAGCCATTCTACTCGAATTTGACCACTCTGAATTGGAATTCAGTATAAAAAATATTTATTCCACTTGGACCGGACCAAAAGAGGTGTTCACAGATGCCCCTCTTTACTTCTTTTTCACAAAAGAAACACGAAGCTTCTGTGTTTTTGAAGTGAAAAGGAAGTAAAGATATGAACACCGATGTAGGGGGCCAAGTGGGACCTCTTGATCAGTATAGCGACTGATGGTGTGGGCAATCACGAGTCAGTGTGACTTTTCTTTTTCTTAAAACGAGCATTCTCCACTTCCGTTTCTCTTCTTCTCTTTTTCTTCTTTCTTCTTTTCTTTTCTTTTCTTTTCTTTTCTTTTTTTTTTGAATGGACAGGGAAAAATTGTCTTTTAATTAACAGGAGGTAATGAGATCAGGATTGACCCCCAGTAGACTGGAAAGTAAAGGTTGCCCTCGTGGGCGATTGAAAAGTAAAGGGTACCTCGATAGGTGGCTGGAAAATAAAGGATGCCTAGATAGGCGACTGGAGGATAAAGGGTGCCTTGATAGGCGGCTGAAAAGATAAAGGATGCCTTGATTGGCGGCTGGAAAATAAAGGATGCCTTGATAGGCGACTGGAAAATAAAGGGTGCCTTGATAGGCGGCTGGAAAATAAAGGATGCCTTGATAGGCAACTGGAAGATAAAGGATGCCTTGATAGGCGGCTGGAAAATAAAGGATGCCTTGATAGGCGACTGGAAGATAAAGGATGCCTTGATAGGCGGCTGGAAAATAAAGGATGCCTTGATAGGCGACTGGAAGATAAAGGATACCTTGATAGGCGGCTGGAAAGATAAAGGATGCCTTGATAGGCGGCTGGAAAATAAAGGATGCCTTGATAGGCGGCTGGAAAATAAAGGATGCCTTGATAGGCGACTGGAAGATAAAGGATGCCTTGATAGACAGCTGGAAAATAAAGGATGCCTTGATAGGCGACTGGAAGATAAAGGATGCCTTGATAGGCGACTGGAAGATAAAGGATGCCTTGATAGGCGGCTGGAAAATAAAGGATGCCTTGATAGGCGACTGGAAGATAAAGGATGCCTTGATAGGCGGCTGGAAAATAAAGGATGCCTTGATAGGCGACTGGAAGATAAAGGATGCCTTGATAGGCGGTTGGAAAGATAAAGGATGCCTTGATAGGCGACTGGAAGATAAAAGGGGTGTCTGAATAGGCGAATGGAAAGATAAAGGATGCCTTGATAGGCGACTGGAAGATAAAAGGGGTGCCTGAATAGGCGAATGGAAAGGAAAAGTTGCCTTAATAGGCGGCAAGAAGGGAAAGGGTGCCCTGATAGGCTATCAGACGGGAAAGAATGCCTGAATAGGCGAATGGAAAGTAAAGATTAGGGGGGAGCTAACAGGACGTCTCGTCCAACCTTAACTTACTGGACTTCAAGGTTCATGGCGATGCCCCAGTTTGACATAATTGAAGGTTCTTGGGGAATTGCCCCTTGACTGGAACAGAAGAAACCTGGGGAGATGCCCCCCAGTTTGAGAGGGTTTGAAGGAATCTTGGGGAAAGGCCAGAATAAAAGAAATCTGGGGAGATGCCCCAGTTTGAAGGTCCTTGAAAGAATCTCGGGGAATCATCCCCTGTGACTGTAGGAGGAGACATGGGGAATCGCCCTTTGATTGCGAACGGAGAAACATGGGGTGATGCCCCGGTTTGACATGACTTTAGAGAATCTTGGGGAATCGTCCCCTTGACGGTAAGAGGAGGAACATGGGGAATCGTCCCCTCGATTGAGAAAGGAGAAACATAGGGTGATGCCCCAGTTTGACATGATTGGAGGGATTCTTGGAAATTGGCTAGAACAAAAGAAATCTGGGGAGATGCCCTAGTTTGGAGGTGATTTGAAGGTTGTTGGGGAACTACCCCTTGAATGAACAAAAGAAATCTGGGGAGATGCCCCAGTTTAAGTTGTTTAGGAAATGTATTTCTACTAGAGGAGGATTGATGGTTCGGGGTACTGCCTCTTTTAGGCGAAAGAGAATGAACCTGGGGTGATGCCCCAATTTGAACTATTTGCTTTGAAACCTCAGGGAGCTGCCCCTTGAGCGAGAAGGAAATGATTCTGGGGTGATGCCCTAGTTCGATTTGTCTGGGGAGTGTAATTCCACTGGAGAAGGATTGATGGCTCGAACATCACTCCTAGATTGAGAAGGTAAAATCTGGGGTCTGCCTAGTATGTGTAGATTTACCGAGAAAAACGTGCTGGGGCTCTTTGGGGAGAATTCTTCTTGCTTGACTGCTGGAGTGTATCAAGTAGATTCCCCAGAAGGGAGTTTGAAAAGTGTCAGCTTTGGCAGTTGAGGAGAAGACTTCAAGAAGTGCCAACTTTGGTGATTTGGGGAAGGGCTTTGAGGAGTGCCAACTTTGGCGATTAAGGAGGAGACTTTAATGATCCTAGTTTTGGCAGCTGCGGTTCCATTAAGGAAAAGGTCTTGATTGAGGCGTCAGAGCTTGACATGACTGTCCGTTATAATAACCTGCAGAAAAAAGGTAAGTAGTGCAAAGATACATTCAAAAAAAACTGGGTAGGTCCTGTGAAACCGCGGCCCTTAGGATAACTCATGGGCAGAGGAGATTCAAAGGGGCGATCATAGCTTCGAAGCGCATGCCTGGCTGAATCCTTGTGATGATTGTGTAAGGCGAGGTCAGGTAGTGGGAGTGTCTTGTCCCTTACGACTTTAAATGTTCACCATTCTTTCATTTATTTTTATAAAAAAACACAATGTTTTATCAGATCAATGCAATTCATAACACGTATCGAAAAAGGGATAAATTTTATTCATGTAGGTCAAACAGAATACAGAGAATGGACAACAGGGAAAATACAGGGGATGAAATGAAGCCTCGTAGGACAGGTTAAGGCCAAGGGAAATAGGAAAGGTTCAAAGATCCTCCAGTGAATTCCTGAGACTAGCGAGAATCTTAATCCCACGTCAAAACCTCAAATACCTCGCTCAATTCTGCCTTTGAGAGGGTAGTTTGACCATGTTCCTGATGCCTCAGTTTGCATGTTTTGTATTGGGAGCTTTAGCTACTCTGCCAAAATCTTGACCCTAATTTTACCTGAGCCGCCTTTTCAGGTTTTCGACTCACCAGGTTGCTCTAACTTTTGCCTAGGCCGCCTTTTCAGGTTTTCAGCCTAGCGAGCTTTTCATTCTCTTTATAATGTGTTCTTGTTTTTTTTTTTGCTGCATCCTTCACAATAAAAAGTTGAAACTGATCACACTCCAGTTGAGTCTGCTTAACCTTTTCTAAGTTTTAGCCTGATCCTTTGAGGAGCTGATGTTACCTTAAATAAGAGAGTCTTCCCCTATACTATGTACCCAAGGGAACATTGGTGAGTCTTTTGGCATTGATGAGAGGGGGTTAATTCGAGTCATCATTTTGGCTTTTATATATTTTTTTGATTTTTTGATTGATTTTTTTTTTGTTCCTTTTTTTCTTTTTTTTTGTTTTTTTGTTTTTTTTTGTTTTTGTTTTGTGTTTTTTTTAACCCCCTTAATGACGCAATGACTCAATCTGACAGACTATTTCCTTGGCTATATAGGCATAAGGAATGGCGTACTCTTTGAGATGTTGATGATGACAAGAATGCGAGTTCTTGGCCTGACGACATTTATTCCCCTTATACAGAAAATGACAGCTTGCTCGAGGATCTGGACGTAACCAGCTTTCCCTGCTTAGTATGTGCATTGGACTTCAAGCTTGACTTCTACTTTTTATTTTTTCATTTTTTTTTATTTTTTTTATTATTTTTTTTGGCCAAGTCTCCCTTGACTGTATCTGCATTTAAGGCATTAGCAATTTTCCCCTACTTATGCTGGTAACTATTGTAGTTTTCTTAGTTGACTGGCCTACCACTTGTCCGATTCGGGACTTGGCAATGTTATCATTCACATGGATTATTTCCACGTCCTGAAACAATATTACTAATGTCTTCTGATATATTGCCCCGTGATTCCTTCAGTCATTCTTGGCTCAGGGGTATTCCTTGACCTCTTGTCCTAACAATCTGGTTAACTTGTGTGGTGACTCACAAGCTTTCCTACCTTCTTTGTCAGCACAATCGACCGGGTAGTTGAGGTCGTAAAATGGGATTGTGATTTCATTAGTCTCAAGAGGATCATTTTCGGATCTGCAATTTTAGCGCTTTATGGCAAGAAATAAAAATGGAGAGAAAAAAAAAAGGAACAAACAAGTAAAGACAATGGATCAAAGCAAGGATAAAGGAATGAGAAAAATCTTTTTAGAATTTCAATACACATTTATTGATTGATTGGTAAAACAAGTTTTTTTTTTGCCTTTATTACATGGAAAGTCCCAAAGCCTTAGGCATAGCAGAGGGATAAACAAGACTTTTAAGGCAATGACAGATTACTTTGGTGAATCGTTTAAAATTGTAGGGAGTTCGACAGCTTCCAGTTACTGAGTTCTCATCCCGGCGGGCAAGCGGTCACCCAAATCAGCATTATCATCAAAAACCATTTCCAACATCTGTCACCACGGCATTAACTCCTGAACCTTCGTGATTAGGCAGGGGATTTACGGTCACATTAGGGCTTCCTTCTTGAAAACTAATCCACTCGGCTTTGATCAAATCTCTCACTTTATATTTCAAAGCCATGCAATTTTCTGTGGAGTGCCCTGGTGCTCCTGCATGGTAATCACAATGAGCGTTCGGGTCATACCCCCTCGGGTAAGGAGGTTGCAACGGCCTCATGGGGCATGGAGCTATCATTCCCCTTTCAACGAGGACTGGAAGAAGTTCGGCATATGTTATGGGAATTGGATCGAACTGCACAGGGGTGCGCTCGTTGTTGGGATTCCTTGGGTTCTGATTATGATTGGGTGGTCGAGCCACTTGCTGCGGGTAATGATATGGCATGGGTTGCGGCATTGGCGCTCTTACCATGGGCAGGCGGAAGTGAGGAGTATGAGCTGTTGGGCCACCAGTGGCTGCGGCCACATAAGGATTGGGAGCTTGAATCATAGTAGGAAAGAATGGTCTTGGCGAAGGCGTCTTTTGATTAGAAGAGATGGAATTAGTTTCTCCATCCCTTTTCCCAGGCGCCGGCCTTCTTGTCATGCTTGCCCCAGATGAGCCCTGAGTGAGCTTACCCGTTCGTATTCCACTCTCCACTCTTTCCCCAATAGTCACGATGTCGGAGAAGTTGGCTGAAACACTACCAATCATCTTACCGTAGAAAGGTGATGGGAGCGTGTCGATGAACATCTCGACTATTTCTTTTTCCGACAATGGGGGATCCACTTGTGCCGCTGTCTCTCTCCATCTTTGAGCATACTCCTTGAACATTTCACTGTCCTTCTTCACCATATTTTGCAAATGAACCCTGTTGGGTGCCATATCCATGTTATACTTGTATTGTCTAAGGAAGGCATCTGCCAGGTCCTTCCAACAACGGATATGGTTCCGATCAAGGTGAGCATACCATGTAAGAGCAGCTCCTGCTAGACTATCTTGGAAGCAGTGGATCAATAGTTGGTCATTAGAAGAGTAAGATGCCATCTTTCGACAGTACATCGTGAGATGATTCTTAGGACAAGTCATTCCCCGATACTTGTCAAAGTCTGGCATCTTGAATTTGGGTGGGAGAATAACATCTGTGACTAAACATAGCTCCGAAGCATCTATTAGTCCAAAACCTCCGGCGCCTTCCATCATTCTTAAACGCTCTTCTAAGATCTCTATCCTTTCCCTTCGAGGAGCCGCGACCGCGCGGGTTGTATCTTGGAGGTTGGTCCCATAAGGGGTTCCATATCCATACGGATAGCCGAATGACTGGTTGTACGGAGGCAACACATGGGACTGGTTTACTAGGCCTGTATTTGGTGAGGGACCTTGAGGATGGCCCACAGCATAAGTCGGCTGGGTTATCTGGGCTTGTGTATTTTGGGCTTGGGCGTTGTAGGTTGGCTGGGCCATCGGGCTTGTGTGTTTTGGGTTTGGTGGGTTTGTGGGTCATGGACCTGTGTGTTTTGGGTTTGGTGAGCTTGTGGGTCATGGGTTTGCGTGTTTTGGGTTTGGTGGAGTGGTGGCATATTTGGTTGTGTGGGGTATGAAGCATGAGGATTTACCGCTTGCTGGTTGTGGGCGTCTTGTTGGTTGGCGAGCGGGGGATAGTACCCCGGGGGTAGGCCATAAAGTGGAAAAGGTACTGGGTTGCCGTCTAGACCAACAAATGTATGCTGTGCGTAAGACTGGCCGTAAGGTGGCTGGGTTTCAATGGCAGGGTTAGGTCTCCCGACATGAATGGTGAGAGGGGGTGTCGTTGTGTTAGGGAGTTGGGTTCTTGCTGGGTCAGAACCAAGGGGAGGTGGCGCAGTGGTAGGCTGTTGTTGGGCATCCTCAACACCCGCAGAGGAGCCTCCTTCGGTAAGTTTCTTTTCTAAGAGTTTAGTTAACTCCGCGACTCGCTCTTTCAGCTGATCGAACTCGGTTCTAAAGTTTCCTTCAACAGCTTCTGCCTCAGCCATGAGTTTCTTTTGGAGCCGGGTCTGGTAAGGATGCCTACCCGTGACGTTGGTGTCTCTTTTTTTTTTAAAAAAAAAAAAGAAGAAGAAAAAAAATGTTAGGTAGAAATAGAAAGAAGGAAAATGTTGTGGGAAACCATCACAGACTTTGGCGAGTATCCTTTGACCATTCCTTAGAACTTATCATTCAAAAGTACTAGGTATGGTAATCATAGAAATTAATATGGGATAATTGTGAAGACAGAAGAAATCTTTCATCCTGAGGCGGGAGCCTCTAGCTCAGACATCTTCTTCGGGCAATTACAGCCCTTATTTCTTAAGTTTAATCCCATGTCAATTTCCATAGATACTCAAAGGGTACACGACCAAAAGAGGATTATCTATTCACCCGAAGAATACTGTGTGTTTCAAAACGAGTCATTATTTCAATAACTCAGTAAATCTGCGGGTGGTAGATAATTCATTTTCTTGGATAAAAGGGGAAAGCAAAAATGACGTAAGGTAAAGTAAAGTTTGCCCTTTTGTGGCCTAGGTCAGGTTTTGCTGAAAGTTTTCTCTAGGCCCTATGGTTTGTCTAAAAGTGGCTCTTCACACCAGGTGGCTTATTCTAGACTTCTAGAAGGTCACCAGAGCCAAGATCCTACCCATGACAGGGACGCAACAGTGGGGAACCACTAGGTGCGTATATCATGAGAGGTCGAACTCTGGTTGAGGTTCTCACGAACACCGGATAGGAAGTACATCCCATACGATTCCGTTACCAACCTCTCCTAACTTAAGCTTCATTTGGGGCCCGGGTATAGGGCGCCGCTCATAGGTGTGTGCAAGTAATTGTGAGTGTAGTGTGTGGAAGGGCAGTCCATACCTTTTACCTTACCTCATTCTGCACAAAGAACAAACACAGAACAAATATACAAAGTCGTCTACCCTAGGGTTCAATAATTACAGGAAAGTAACATGGTCCTCTACCCTAGGGTTCAACAAGCATGCAAACATAGATAATGACACAAATAACAAGATACGATTAAAACAAGAACAAACTTTCACAATAATTAACAGAAAATAAAACAAGAGGGAAGAAATCCAAGCTAACAAAGGCTATATAAAAAGAACATGCGCTTTCAATCAAACTGGCCTGACTCTCTTAAGTGTCCCCAGCGGAGTCGCCATCTGTCGCAACCTAAATCGCGATGGCGCGGCGAGAAAGAGAGAGAATGGTATGGAATGAAACAGGGAGTCGCCACCAACATTTTTATCCATAGGAAAAACATTGGAAAAAACTAGGTTCAGTAAAGCACTGGTTAAAAATTGAGATTCAAGTTCAGGAGTCGGTTACGAGTAGGGAAGGTATTAGCACCCTACATCGCCTATCCAAAAACAGTACCAAGATTGAAAATGTGCAACATAAATAGCCTTACAAAAGATATTTTATTTCTTCCCTTTTATTGTTGTATCTTTTTTTTATTTTAAAAAAAGACAGAATGGAGTGAGAGAACTCTACAAACATGGAATGTCGAAGAGAGGTCAATGGGACGTTTCATCCAAATTAAACTCAACTTCGATATGAGACAGAGAAAGGAAGAGAATGCTAATAAGGCGTCACGCCTAAATTATACATCCTTGAATAAAAAAGACAGGGATAAGAAAGAGATAAGCGGGACGTCTTGTCCTAAGTATCCCTTCCCTATGAATTGTGGCGAGGTTTGAACAAAAAACTAGGGGGAAATCAACAAGACGTCACGTCTAAATTGATTTTCACGGAAGTAACCAAAAAAGAACATTTATGAAAGAAACATGAAAGTAAGGGAATAAATCAGCAAAAAGGAATAAGAGAGATGGGCCCGACAGGAATTGAAATCCTGCTCCTACGTATTCTTGAATTATCAAGAAATCAGGGTTACGTAGTTCTGAGTGTTGTTCTTTTAGGAAAAGACTTGGGAAATGATGGTGGATGTCATTGAGACGGGGAACTCATACAAGGCGAAGTTCTTCGCACGTGTATGAATCCTAAAGAGGTTGTGTAGACGGGAGTGCTCCCGTACGACACTGTTTTAAAAAAGATTTGTTTCCTTTTTTTTAATTTTTATTTAGATTTGAAAGGAAACATAGGAAGCATTTATTTTCCACAGTAAGTTCGGAAAACAGAGGAAAAATGAGCAAAAACTAAGGGGAAGAAGAGAAAACTATGTGAGAAAGAGGGAAAAAAACAAGTGAAAATGGGAAAAATCGAGTGGAAATAGAAGAAACCAAGTAAAAAAAATGAAATACTGAGTGAGAAAAGCATAAAACCGAGTGAGATTGAGGAAAACCGAGTAAAAAATGGTAAAAACCGAGTGAGATTGAGGAAAACCGAGTAAAAATGGTAAAAACCGAGTGAGATTGAGGAAAACTGAGTAAAAATGGTAAAAACCGAGTGAGATTGAGGAAAACCAAGTAAAAATGGTAAAAACCGAATGGAATGAGAAAATACCGAGTGAAATTGAGGAAAATCGAGTGGAAATAGCAGAAACCGAGTGAAACAGTGAAAATTTGACTGAAACAGTAAAAATCCGAGTGAAACGGTGCAAATCCGAGTGGAATAAAGGAAACCGAATGGAAAGAGGATTACCGAGTGAGAAGTGGACTGCCGAGTGAGACTGACCGAGGAGAGGGATTCTGGACGGTGTGGAGCTGGCTTAGACGATGTGGTGTGGGTTGGAAGGAGAAGAGAGAGGAAGCTGGACGGTGTATGGGTTGAGGAGACGGATTGAAGTGACCGTGAGGTGTGTGTGTGTGGTTTGGTCTTTAGAGGGGGAGAGGAAAGGGAGAGTACGGTGGGAGAGAGGGTGTGAGAAGTGATGGAAGGAGAAGAAGAAAAGAATTGGTGTGAGAGAGAAGAGAGCACGAAGGATTTTTGGCAAAGTTTTCCTCCTCTGAATGCCCTTTCCTCAGCTGTCCTCCCCCTTGCCTATTTATAGGCTGGCTTGAGTGGAAGGCCAGCTCAGGCTTCCACTTCTGAGTGGAATGCTAGCTCAGGCCTCCACTCAGAGTGAAGTGGGGGACAACGGCTGGGTGGGAATTTTTAATTCCCCCCACTTCCACCCTGTTTGCCACTTGTCTGCCACCCCCAGGATTCCTGGATCCACTTGGGTGGTGGAATCCAAGTCAGCACGGTCTAACAGAGGGACCTGGTGGGAATCCGAGTGAGAATTATGGAAATCTGAGTGAAAATGTTGGAAATCCGAGTGAAAATGGTGGAATTCCGAGTGAGGATAGTGGAATTCCGAGTGAGGATATTGAAATCCGAGTTAGAATGGTGAAATTCGAGTGATAACGGCTCGGATCAACCTCCCAATCAGTATTCATCTACACTGGGAGTCAATTTCGAGTGGAATGAGGCATTCCCCATAGAAGGCCGAGTGAGAATACTCCTTTCCGAGTGGTTTTACTCGGTTTGTGGTTGCTGTGAGACATTCAATCGGAAACGAGTGAAAGAGCCTTGGAGCCGATTGAAAATTGAGGAGAACGACTTGAAATTGACTCGGATCTTGTTTGAAGAAGCAAACTGACTGAATTGCCAGTCGATTCCGACTGGAAGTTGATGGAAATGGGCTCGGGAAAGGTTTGAAGAAGCAAACCGACTGAATTGCCAGTCGGTTCTGACTGGAAATTGATGGAAATGGGTTCGGGAAAGGTTTGAAGGAGGACTCGGAGGTTGAGTGTAAAGGAGGACTCGGAACCAATTGAAATAGCTCGGAAATGGGTAAAGGAGGACTCGGATGAGTGAAGTTCGGAACCGATTGAAATGGCTCGGAAAAGATTTAATCATGGCTCGGAAATTGGTGGAAATGGACTCGAGATGAGAAGAATTGATTGGCCAAAAGGACTCGGGAAAGGTGGCTGACTGACTGAAGTCTCACTCGGAAACCGATTGGAAATTGGCTCGGGTTTGAGTGGGAGTACTCACTCGGTGTGTGACTGAAAATGCTTCAGTTGGTTCTGACTGAAGAACAACACTCGGAATTCCTTCAGCCGAGATTATTCACTCGGAATCTCTTCAAAAGTGACACAGAAACTTCAACGCTTGAAGGATTTACTCGGATCCTTCCTTTTTTGCACTCGGAAATTGGATTTTTGGCCATTTGCATTCGGAACGGCTTGACAGAGAGCCTTCAACTCGGATTCACCTTCGATAAGGAAGCATTTTACTCGGAATTGACTCATCCTGAGTCATTTCATTCGGACTTCTCTTGAAAATGGGCATAATCCACTCGGACTGGCTTGGCAGGGAAGCTATCCACTCAGATTCAACTTCAACAGGGAGCATTTCACTCGGAAATGACTCATTCTGAGTGATTCCACTCGGATTTCATCATTTTTGAGTCATTCCACTCGGAAATGCTTCATTTTGACTCGGATTTGACCATTTTTTGAGTTTTTCACTCGGATTTATCTCTACCAGGGCTGTATTTCACTCGGAAATGCCTTAACCTGAGTCATCTTGTTCAGATGTGATCATTTTTTAGTCATTCCAATCGGATTTGTCTCCAACAGGGCTGTATTTCACTTGGAAAAGCTTCATTCTGAGTTATTTTGCTCGGTTCTGATTATTCTGGAGCCATTCTACTCGAATTTGACCACTCTGAATTGGAATTCAGTATAAAAAATATTTATTCCACTTGGACCGGACCAAAAGAGGTGTTCACAATATATAAAAACAATAATCACTTATTATGCTTTCATATTGCTTATTGTTATGTATATTTAAAAAATAAGCCCCTACTTTGTTCGTTCTTGTGTCTCAATAGAGAAGGCTTCTGTTTTTATACTTACTTTCTTCTAGTGTTTTCTGAATATGATTTCAACTTGCACCATTTCATTTTGCTGATGCTAATCTCTGCCTTGCCCATTGACATAATCTCTGCCTAAGCTCTCTTTAGTTTGTTCCAAGGATTGCATTTGATGTATGCTGGTTAAAATTTTGTTTAACTGATTGGCTTTGATTCTGGAATTAATTTGCTGATTTGTGAAAGCACAGTGTCTTGTTTCATCAATGTAGGATTTGAGTTTTACTATAAATAAATATCCTGTAAATATTAGTTTAGTCAATCACATGAAAAAATCAGACGTTGAACTTGATCCATACCCAATTATACAAGGCCGCTGAAGTAAGGATACACAACAAGTTCTAGAAATAAACTAACAAATTTCAATAATTTAATAGTTTATTTAATCCACTTGTATATCAATTGGCAGGTGTTTTTTCTAACTTAAGCAGAGGACTTAAGTTCAAATTTTAGGAACATAGGCTCTCAAGTTCTCTTGTAAACTACCAAGTCAATCAAGATAGCTACATAATACTTTAATTATCCAGTTTATCTAATTTTTACAAAATCAGATTAGTATGAAGGGACTCCACTCAAAAAGAATGCATGATACTATTCCAGTAGTAGAATTCAGTGAAAAATAGTACTTAACTTCAAATTTCAGTTTCTTATGTAAAGTCATTGGAGATATAAATCCATGACCTTGATTGGTTGTAAATAATTTTTCCTATACGTGCATGATTTGTTCAAGGTCATAATTAAAATACTTTTTTATACCAAAAATATTACTTAATATTGAATAAATTATCATTAGGATACATTGTGAAGTGTTTACAAGAAATGCCTATGAAGCCTCTATCATAAATTAGCTCTCTTTACTTTGTTCCAAGGATTGCATTTGATGTATGCTGGTTAAAATTTTGTTTGACTAATTGGCATTGATTCTGGAATTAATTTTCTGATTTGTGAAAGCACAATGTCTTGTTTCATCAATGTAGAATTAATTAAGGATGTAAAATAATTTACTTTCTATAAGATCTATATATATGGTATGGCTTTGGTTAGAGAATCTGAAGTGATATTTCTGATAAATCATATTATTAATAGATAAATGTTGCTATGACTTAATTAAAGGTTGAATAATCAATGTATTTGTGTGGTGTAATTTTTGTATTTTTATTCCGGGGTTGAATAATCTTTCTAATTTTTGCTAGGAACTAAAGTTGATTTCTAGTTTTTTCGATTTAATTCTTTGGATTATATTTTTTTCGTTTGTACAGGATATGTGTTATTTATTAGATTTAACTTATTTTGTTTTCACTTTGGTCAATATGCTACCTGATTTGGCATTTAAAATAATGTGTTGGTTGAGATAAGGCTTTGTTCAATGAGATATGTTTATCACTAAGGTTTATTTTCTATGAAAACTAAATGTATTTATGAATTGTATTTTTGTGGGTAATATATATCTCTGTATACTGATTTAATAATTGGTTGTTTGGCTTCAATCTGATTAGATATTTACTGACTTGATTAGATAATAAAAAAGTTTATAAATTTATAATCAAGTTGAACTTAGTATACATTAATTGGAATCTATCTAGTTTTTTTTGACTTTTTTTACAATGATTAAATTATTATTTGCCTTATTTTTTATTTTTCTCCCAGATCACTAAATTAATGTTTCGATCCCTACAACATTAATTCTTGTGACAACAATAGATACTTTATAGAACATTATAATGTAACATTTTTTTCTTGGCATATGCATGATAGTGATCGAGTTTATTATATCAACATCTTATAATAAAAAATATAAAAATATAGATTTAACGCAGCGTACATATAGATTGATATCAAAGCTGATTTTGGTAGTATTAGTCTTTCTTGGTGATTCTTAGAATTTAGGTAGTACGTGTAAGTGGGATACACTTATTCACATCTTTTCTTCTTTTGGTAACTATGGTTTTACACTTTACTTTTTGGTTTAGTGTTATATCTTACATGCATCCAATTGTCACCCTGTGGTCTTGTAGTTCTCTGGTTTGCTTTTCATTTGCATTAGTTGTATCTAGTGTTGCCGCGCCATCCTCTCAGTTTGTCTCTCTTGAGCTAGTGTTCAATGCTGTGTCTGTTTCCCAGGTAATCCTCTAATTCTCACTTAATCATGATCTGTGTTGGTCCTCTCTATGTGTTATTTTGTCTTTCTATATATATTGTTTCCTTTTGTAAGTATACTTGATTTATTAAGAATGATTTTGGATTGAATTATTTGGGTGATTGATTATGTAATCACCTACTTTTAATTCTTGTGCTTATAACTGAATATGGTTGAAGATATGTTAGTGGAGAGCAGAGCTCATTAGGCATTGGATTTGTGTATTGATAACATGTGTTTTATGCATGTGTATGGTTGTCTATTAGTGGAGAGCAAAGCTTACTAGGTTGTGGTGATGTTTGTCTCAATTTGATATACAATGTGTAGTGTATATATTGAACTATACTGGGATATTTTGTGTATAATAAGGTGTTTTTTAAAAAATTGGAAATGTCTAGTTTACAGGGAAGACTCTCCCAAAATTTCGGTAGGCTCCCTGTTTTAAGGTACATAAAAACGTGTATGAAAGTTTAACAATGTAGGGTTTAGTCATGTCTGTATCCACTAGGTTCCCATTCAAGATTCAAGACAACCAGCCAACATACGTGTTTTGTTGGATCTTACATTATCCTGGTTGGACAGTTTGGGATGAACTTGTAACCAGTAGGACGTAACTCATTGTTGTTGTTTATGTTCTATCTTGTGTTGTTGATGTCCATTTAGAATTCCTATTACTGTGTTTCATATTGTTTCCGGGTGCGTATCTACGCGCGATGTGTCATACCACACGTATCTCTGTGTACTCGGGGGTCAATGCGAAATGTTGCCGAAATTCCAAATGAACATCAACAACACAAGATAGAACATAAACAACAATGATGGGTTACGGATGGTTACATATTCATCCCAAATGGGATAGGGCCCCACCTACTTACAACAACAAAGAGATAGAGAATGATTCACAAACGATAGTCACATAATGTTTAAATTAAAGTAGCTAGAGATGTCATGTGCCACTTAAGTGAGAAGGGGTTCATCGAAAGATACTACTACTAGTACAACCATGGTGAGCAGTTACCGCCCAGGCCATCGGTCGTAGCCGTGCAATAGTCTTACTACGAGGTCAGAGGGAAGAGGGATACGTACAAGCACATAGAGCAAATAGTGATGGATCATGTTGGACCCTCTACCGGGCATATGCTAGAACATGATAACCAAGCTGGGAATGAGGATGACATTGTAGAGGAGGATCCTAATTTAGAGGTAAAGAGATTTTATGATTTGTTGGTGGTGGCTCAAACTCCATTGTGGGATGTGTGCTAGAGTCACACTGAATTATCCACTTCCCTAGCTGTTTTAAGCCTAAAAGCAGAATATAATCTTTTAAGAGGTTGTTTTAATAGAATTATTGATTTGATGGGTTCCACAATGCCTAGTCATTATCGAATGCCATCAAACCTGTACCATGTTAGGAAAAGAATGAGAAACTTGGGGTTGGGTTATGTGAAGATAGAGTGTTGTGTTGGCGGGTGTATGTTGTTCCAAAAAATGAGTTTACAGACAAGAGTGTCACAAAATGTGTACACTATAATGAGAACTGCTACAGTCATACTGACCCCATACAATCTGCCTCCTGATATGTGTATGAAGAAGGAGGTCATGTTTCTATCTGCATTGGTTCCAAGACCCATCCAAAGGCGAAAATAGACGTGTTTTTGTAACCGTTGGTTGAGGAGTTGTCATAATTGTGGGATGTCAGGGTGATGAAAACTGTTAAAAAATGGCCCATTTACTACGTAACGACTACAAGTTTAACATTTCCAATGGAGTGAAGGGATGCACACCCATAACTACGGGGTTTGTGTTAAAGGCACAAATAGACAGTTACAGGAAGACTTCTATGGAGTATTGACAGAGATTGTTGAAGTTTCTTTCTCCGGATGACTAAGAAGAGATATCATTCTATTCAAGTGTGATTGGTACGACAACACAATCAGTGTAGGAACAAAGGTTGATAAAAACTACGGTTTAGTTGAGGTCAAGAAAAGCAGTAGATATAAAAGGTTTGATCCCTTTATTTTTGCCCAATAAGCCGAGCAGGTTTATTACACTGATTTCCTTGGAGGGCACCAAGACTGGCATACAGTCATCAAGGCCAAGGCCCAAAGTCAGATCAATGATAATGTCTCCGATGAGGTTAAGGATGCTTATCAGCTCACTCTGAATGAGCTCAATGACAGTCATTTGTTGTTCAACATTGATCTAGTGATACTGGATGAGACACTTGCCACTACAGAGGGTGAACATATTGATAAAGAGGTGGTCTCCCAATCAAAACGGTCTAGAGCCGATTTATAGACTGAGGACCCTGTTAAAACAGATAGCCATAATGACACTGAAACTAAGTGAGAATTTCAAACTGAAACAGACAGAGTATGTATTTATTCAACACATATATATATTTATAATTTGAGATTAACATTTGTTTTCATGGTTTTATCCATAGATGACAAGACGTTGACTACCCTTCAGCCAAGGTAGTGGTTTGAGGATTCCAGGATCCCGTATTGTGACACCACAGTAGACCACCGCCCCACATCAGGCCACCACACTATAGTAGACCACCATCTTACAGCAGATCACAACTCCTTCACCACCATATACCACAACACAGCATACCACCCCACAACAGACCACCATTCTTTCACCACCACAGACTATAGCACAACAGATTCCTTCACTTTAGGGTTTAGATGACCCTGGCCTCGAGGTGACCCCACCTTTGGGATCCCCTTACCCACTCTAGTCTCATTGCCGAACAGAGATGAGTATGTATTACTATATAATTTGTTTTAAGTTTCTTAGTTGGTAGCTTGTTAGTTGCTTTGTAGTTAAAATTCACATAATACCTAAATTGGTTTGTTGTATGTTAGTTATTTAGTACTTGTATACATTGAACTATACTGGAAACTCTTCTGCTTATAACTGGGTAATCGTTCAAATTTGGAAATGTTATATTTACAGGGAAGACTCTGCCAAAATTTCAGGAGCCTCCCTGTGTCTATATTTTTTTATTTGTTTCTAATTGATGTTTATTACAGTTTTGTTGATCGTAGTAGCACTACTAAAGTGATTACTAAGGTTCTGAAGGTCCAGTGGGATGGTCCATACATATCTTGGACAGATGATATAAGGCTGTCTAGGATAGATGGTTTAAGACCTTCTCATTAAGTTTAACACTTCCCTTTGTTGTGTGTTTTTGGCTAATTCATATGTATGTTTTTAATTTTGAAATCTCATTTCACGTAACAACGTGATTATTAGTGGACAGCGGGTATGATTGATGAGATTAGTAGGGTCTTTGCCACAAAGACCTCTAAAATCATCAAGAGTAAGGGACAAAGGCGAGCGCCCTTGTTAGATCCCCAAGGACCATTGGGAAGAGATGGTGCAGAAGTGGGGGGTGTCTTGTTCCAATAGGACAGTGCTCAGAATAAGGCAAATAGAGCAGCTGATGCTGCAGTCTCTATCTATACTGGGGGTAGTATTTCAGTCCTTGAGTATAAAAAGAGATTTGTAAGTATATTTTATTAAACATTTTTTTATGAATGACTTAATATGTTTTCTATTAACAATCTAAATATATTGTGAACAATAGGATCAAAAGGAGCACTGTGAGCCATCATTGTATGAGGTCATGCAAATGACCAAGAAAAACAAAGTCGGTGCTTGGGTTAACCAAAAATCGACAGACATGGCCGTAATTTAATTTAACTTACACATGCTTAAACTTACAAATTATATTACTAAATTTTATCATTATTTTACATTTGCAGAAGGCTGTCTTGCCATGAGGGTCGAGAAGGAGGTGGAGTTGGTGGGTTCCACTCCTGAGGGGGAGGTACCTCCCATCTTTTCTTGTTCCGACGACAACGCCATCTATATAGAGGTTGTTAGCGGCATGAAAAAGAAAGGGAGGGTGTTCGGCTTGGGAGGCATGGGCACGCAGCTCGCCAAAAAGGGGAAGACCTCTTCCTCTACCTCTTCCGCTGGCCTCTGGCAGATGTTGTTTAGGTTATTGAGAACCTAAACAATGGGCTACAAGAAGAGCGACATCGGAGGCAACTTTTGGAGGAGCGGGCCGATGAGGACCGACGCCAAAGCCAACTACTGTAGGAGCAAGCTGCCAAGGAGAAACAAGTCGAGACTCGTTGACAGCAAGTGCAGCAACAGGAGCTTATCATGTAGATGATGGCGAGGCTACCATCTTCTACTTCTCAACTGTCCCTACCACCACCACCCCCTCCACCGTGATTGTCATTATACTTTTTAGGGTTCGACATAACATGGTCGCTATATATCCAGTAATAGCAACGACATGACGTGGTCGCTATATAGCCAATAATAGTGACGACATGATGTGGTCGCTACATAGCCAGTAATAGCGATGGGGTATGTCACCACCATAGGGACCCAATTAGCGATGACATGACCTTGTTGAAACCTTTACAACGGGGTGCTTTCTACGTCGCTGTTGTAGCAGCGACGATGGCGGTAGCGACGAGATCTTGTCTGTCATAATTTCCGTTGCTAATATCTTTAGCGACGAAATTTTCATGATTTAGCGACGGGTTTGGGAGGTCGCTAATTGGTTTTTTTAGTAGTGTGATCTTATGAAAAAAAATCAATATTAACAACAATTAACAACCATTCCAGAGTTACATAGCAACATATAATAATAATTAACCCTAATGTTTTATGAAATGTCAGTTTTAATTTTATAATAAACCTAATATACACAAACTTAGAGAAGTAAAAAATTAACTAGCTCTTGAGAAAATGAAAAACCAATCAGTTAGAAATGCTTTACTCTTCATCACAAATACAATGATATAGTTTTCTTTAAAATGAAGCACTCAGTGAAGTGTTAAGGAGATGAAATGATTATAACAAATAGGGTCGAGTTTAGCTGTTGTAGAAGAAGAAAGGAGAAGAAGAAATGAGGAAAAAAGGGAACTCACTAAAAACACAACATTTGTGTTGACCATAGCTAACTCAATGCTTAAAAAAATCATATGTAAATGTTCAAAATACACTTTTTTTTATGGAAAACACATGTTTTGTGTATGCTTTAGACAACCCAAAGTCACACACATGTTTAGCATAGACTGAAATGACATTAATTCAAATAAAACTGACACAACTTGTTTTATGGTCGAAGTAGTCACAAAATTGGTGACTCTAAATCAAGTTTTTCTTACAATGATATATATGATGAAGGATCTAGTTGAATTTGTAACTCTAACTAATTGATACATTCTTAATAAGTCATACAAAACTAAGAAAAATCCATATTTATTCTCCTAAGAGAAATAAATTTATTTTTCTGAAATTAAATTAGGAATACATTAAAAAATATATAAATATATTAATGACAACTTTGTATGAAAAATATTATTTACTTATTGCTATTTAAAAATTGTATCTCTAATTTGTACTACAAACATTTATATATAAACATGCAACATTTTTTTCTCAATTTCTCCTCATTATATCATTTTTCTTATTTTATGTTTTGTTCTTTCTCTTCTCTATCTTTCTTCATACAACATTGTACATAATATACCATTCTACATATTTAAAATTAGTTATTTTCAACTTGTATATTTTAAAAAAATTGTTTTAATTATTTTCTAAGCTTCCACTAGTAAAGATAATGTCGTTATCTACACTAACAAGTTTTATTTTTATCCATTTTAAATGTTTTTAACAATATTACACTTACCACATTAAATAAATAACGTTAATTTTACTCACAGAAGTTTAAAAAGGGACCAAAATAATTTTTTGAAAGAATATACAAACCAAAATAAAACTTAACTCAAATATATATAAAATTTGTTTAACATGTGTAACATTATATATAATAAAAATCAAAAATAGATTTTTTTATTTGAAATTGTATACAAATTACTTTAAAATTAGATTGATGGACATGAATGTGCTTCACATACAGCACATGTGGTAAACATTACAGGAGATCATATGGCAAGGGAGGTCGATTCATGGCCCTTCCCATTTCCCGTTCCCCTAATTACCATTTCTACTACAAGAAAAAAAAAAGAATGGTGGAAATTAATAATATTTTTAAATAAAAAATTCTTTGTTTATTTGTTATTGCATGGTGTAAAATTACTCTTATACTTCTTTTAATTCTTTCTATATGACTTTATTACATGATTTTACATCCATAAATTTTTTTAATAATACTAGATAAATGCAGTAAATTTGTTGATTGTTTTTATTATACTTCAAAATTTACTTTTCATATTAATAAATAGAGATAAATGGATTTTTTAAATATCATTAATATAAAGAGAAAAGATATAATTAATAAAGGTATAAACTAAAAAAATAAAAATAAGTACAATTTGTGAATTGACAAGGATATTATAAAAAGAACCAATAAATATTAAAAATAACATCTTATTAAAAAAAGAGTAAGAGATGAAAAAAATTTACATCACATAACCAAGCTGTAAACCACCTTTAGAATTTATGCTGAATTGAATTAAATATTCCCCCCTTCCCTAGTATATATATATTTTCGTTTTAGGTATTTTTATATATACCAAGAAATTCTTATACATGTAATTATTTGAGTAAATATAAACAAAATAGTTATATTTTATATTGTTTTATTAATAATAGCCAATATATCGACTTTTTAAATCTTATTTATTAGTTAGAATTATAAATAATAATAGAGATATATTAATTATAAGAAGATACATTTAAAAAGATAAATTTTTTAAATAACAAGAACTAAAAGTAAAACTCAAAACGAAATAAGATTTCATGACATAATTTAAATTAAGTTGGAACAAGTTAATGAATGGAGCTTTTGTTTCCATAAGGGAAGTTGAGTTTCAACCAATAAAATCAGAGCTTGCCCACACTAAAGGCGTGATTACCGAAGCGAACCAAGACGCCATTTCTTACGAGGCACAGTCCAACTCGCGTGTCAATTTTGCCTAACAATCTTTAACTACCTTTTCATGACTCAAACTCACTTGCATATGCTACCTAATCAAATTCGCAAAATAAAACACTTGCGGTGTAGATAAAAGAAAAAAAAATAAAACAAAGAGAGAGAAATTAATGAATGTTAAATATATATATATATATATATATATATATATATTATAAGTTATGTAATGTCGTAAGAAGAAGAAAAAATATAGACAAAAACAAGATAGAAATATATATATATATATATATATATATATATATATATATATATATATATATAAAGATATGTCCATGTATAAATATAATTATTAAATGATACTCACTATAGTCTTTTAGTTAAAAGACAATTTTTTTAGAATTGTTATGAATTTCAACAGTAAATGGGAGGGGAATGAACGTGGATACTAAAATTTAGACCTTTGACTTGATACTTAATGTACATGTTAAATATTAACTGTGTTAAAAGAATAAAATCATTTTTTAGTTCTACAATGTATTTCTTTATTAATTAGATTATTAATATATTAAGTTTATTTCTATTCATTAATATTTATTCTTATTTATTATATTGATTAATAAATCAATGTATATTCTTTAAAATATATTTATTAATTATTTTTATTATACTTTTAAATTTATCAAAAGTAAAGAAATAAGATTCATATTTTATTAGTATTAAAAGGAAGTTTAATTAACATTAGATGTATATTAAAAAATAATAATAAATAGACATTGTTATAAAAAAAACTTAAAAAGCTCTGAAAAAAATATGTTTTTTTACTCTATGCGAAATTAGGTGGTTGGGTCATGGAGAAGAATAAACGGAAAGCAGTATTAATTATTTTAATGACCCAAATTAATAATTGCAACATTAAATACCAGGCTTTGACAAATTTTTTGACCGCTGGTTTTGACAATTTTAGTAAGCATAAACATTAGTTTTTTAAAATTAAAAATTAAGATAAAAATAAAAAAAAGACTAAGTAATGTAGTTTTTACTTTTTAATTAATTTTCTTTCTTTCAATCTATTAAGAAAACGCTTAACAGAATCGTATATAAAATCACAGTTATTTATTTGTTATTACAACATAAAAGCTGTGTGTTGAAAGTTGTAATAGTCCAAGTTCCTCAACTGTGTCTGTGTCTCTAACAATATCTCATGATGCAGACACAGATTCATCACAGGACCAACATGAAGACTCGTAGCCCTTCCAAAATCTCGGCAAAATGGGTTCTCATTTTCTCTGTGTTTTCTTTCTTTGGTGGAATGCTCATTACGAGCAGGTTTCACTTCTAGATTCGGGTTCTGTTTACTTTACTTTTATTTTCTTTTAATAATGAAACTGAAGGTAGAAACTTGGGTCAATGTTGGCACCTTGTTTTCACCAAGTTCAAATTTTTATGTTTTGAGTTTCGGAGAAAAACCTGGTTGGTTTTGTTGTGATATTTGCTGAACAACAACATCATCATTGTTACATTGCAGGGTATGGGGACCACCACCTGAATCTAATGGGGCGCTTGTGTCAAACCATCGACAT
Source organism: Clitoria ternatea (assembly GCA_037962975.1). Classification (NCBI taxonomy): domain Eukaryota; kingdom Viridiplantae; phylum Streptophyta; class Magnoliopsida; order Fabales; family Fabaceae; genus Clitoria; species Clitoria ternatea. The sequence goes on from CM075671.1 coordinate 58,572,195, forward strand.
GAACAAGAAATGCAAGTGGTCTCTGGAAATTGTGCTACTAAAAAGGCATGCTTGCTTCATTGCTTTGATCACCTTGAATTGAATTCTCTAGTTACATTTAAATTATGTTTCATGATTTTGAAGTTTTTGGAATGTGCCAGATGCAGCCTGTGATGGGTAAGGATGTAATGAGTGAAGTGTACAAAACCCATGAAGCTATTCAGTGAGTGTTAATAGGAGCATATTTCAAATTTGGTTAGATTTGTTTGCAATTGAAGTTGTTTTTGAAAATTTGGTTTTTTTTTTTTCAAAATTTTCTTTGATGGGGTGTTAGATCTCTAGACAAGCAAGTTTCAATGCTTCAGATGGAACTAGCAGCAGCAAGGAGTACAAAAGAATCAGAGATCTCGGATGCTTTGGCTTCAGGGAACTCCACTGAAGGTCCTCCAAGGAAGAAGGTGTTTGTAGTGATTGGCATAAACACTGCTTTCAGTAGCAGGAAGAGGCGTGACTCGGTTAGAGAGACTTGGATGCCTCAAGGTATCTTATAGTTGTATTTCTAACGGAAACAGTTTTGTTCTAATCTAAGTGGTGATGGACTTATTCGAAAATTCTAACAAGTTGTGGCTTTGGCTCCCCTTTTTTGATTAGGTGATCAGCTTCTTCAATTGGAACATGAGAAGGGGATTGTCATCAGATTCATGATTGGTCACAGGTAAGATCTTGTAAGATTTTGGTAATGTGAAATTTTTATTAAAATATAGTATGGTGTGAATTAGGAGAGAGTTACTCTTATAATAATATCTTAAGTGACTAAGGTCGCCAAATGAATTTATACCTTTATCCATAATTCCATACAATGTGAAGCCAATTGGAGTTTCTATTTTTCTGTGAAACGCAGGTTGTTACTATTTTTGTTAAATGTTCATGTGATTACACAAGGATATTGTTTGGGATCATGATTTCAAAATCTAGTGTTGATTTGGAAATCATTTGGCAACGTAATCTATAATTTTGGGTAAACCTTCACCTTTGTCCCTGAAATTGATAGTGTCTGAGCACTTCAGTCCCAACTTTATAAACCAAAACTTTAGTCATTGAGATTGTTTGTCGTCAATTAAGTAACATTCGGAAACCATCACTTTAGTCCCCAAAATTATTCATAGTAACCAGAATCCTGGTTTCCGGTTTTGTTCCTCATCTTAGTAACCTGATAGTGCATCACATGCTTCATACGTTTAAACTTAGAATACAATGTCAAAGAGTTGTGATGTGGCTGGACTTATGAGGTCTCACATTAATAATTTTATAGATAAATAAATTTGTTCTTCAATGGCGACACTTCTGAAGGTAGAAGAGTAGTGATTAGAGATTCAATTTTTTTGCCTTCCATAATAAAAACCTCCTCTGCGATGTAGCTCTGTGTTGGCAGCAGAATGGGCTATAGTTACCTTTGCCACAAAAAATCATAAATAATATGTGCAGAAGAGTGAATTTTGAAGTTACTATAGGGATTTTCTGACTCTGTTGTGCAAATGAACTTTGTTAAGAACCCAAGACAGCATGGTCTTATGATAACTCTACCTGAAAAATACATGCATGTTTAAATTGTATGCACAGTTATACTTGAAGAACTAACATGAATGATATTGCCATGGTTATCCCAGTGCAACTTCCAACAGCATTCTAGACCGAGCCATAGATGCAGAAGAGTCGCAGCACAAAGACTTTCTTCGCCTGGTAAAACATATCTTTAGAATTGTTAATGCAAGATAAATATGGATAATCCAGCAGGATTATAATGTTTGTTCATTAATTTTGTAGGAACATGTGGAAGGGTATCATGAACTGTCTGCAAAGACAAAAATTTTCTTCTCTACAGCAGTTGCAAAATGGGATGCTGATTTCTATGTCAAAGTGGATGATGATGTCCATGTCAATTTAGGTATGTGCTGTCCATTGTTATTACATCCGGTTGGACCAGCCCAGTTGAACCGATTGAATGTTGAACTAATTAGATGACCAAACTGGTTTTATTCAATATTACCGGTTAAACTGTGATTTAACATACGGCTCACTAGAACTGGCAGCCTCATCAGTTCCGGTTTTAAAGACATTGGTGCTGTCTCATAATGCTTTTTCCATGCCATGTTTCCTTCACTGCGTTCCTCCATTACATTCCCCTCACATGTAAGGTTTATTATATTACTGATGCTATGTAGGTGTACTGGCAACAACCCTTGCTCGTCATCGACCAAAACCCAGGGTCTACATAGGATGTATGAAATCCGGACCTGTTCTTTCACGAAAGTAACTCCACTGGACTTGTACTTTAGAAAAAGGCCATTCACTTTGAGTGCTTCTCACTGTGGCTTTCTAGTTATATGATTTTGTTTGTATATCCAGGGATGTTAAGTATCATGAACCTGAGTTTTGGAAGTTTGGAGAAGAGGGGAACAAATACTTCCGGCATGCAACAGGGCAGATATATGCAATCTCTAAGGATCTGGCCACCTACATTTCCATTAACCAGTATGGATACTATTTTTCATGCAGTACTTAATTAGCTACCTATTTAGGTGAAATTTAGAGGGGGGCTAATTTTGACCACACAACTGTAATAGACGATCAAGATTAGATTTTAGTAAAATTAAAATGTTCTTGATCATTTATGTATAGTTTTGTGGTGAAGATTAACATTTCTCTTGCGCTCTTACTAAACTCACCTGTGCATATGAAGTAGCATCTTTTTAATGTGAAGTTGCCATTTAAATATATATATATTTTACAGTAAGTTCAAGAGTTTGTATAGAATATGATGTTGGAATAGAATATTCTGTCTCGGCAGCCAAATGTAACAGGGATCCTAATTGTGACTGCAGGCCAATATTGCACAAATATGCCAACGAAGATGTTTCACTTGGTTCATGGTTCATTGGTCTAGAAGTTGAGCATATAGATGAACGTAGTATGTGTTGTGGGACTCCTCCAGGTATATGTGGCAACAGAATCTATATTCATTAAGTACTACTTGAAGTTCTGTTGTTTATTTTGTATTTTGGTGTCACTACTAGATAACTTCCCATCAAAATATATTCTTATTTGGTGCCACATTTATCCATGTGTTCCTTGATAAAAGTGATTTTTTTTTGCTTCTGATTTTGGACTAATGTTTGTGTAGATTGTGAGTGGAAGGCCCAAGCGGGTAACATATGTGTTGCATCCTTTGATTGGAGTTGCAGTGGAATCTGCAAGTCAGTGGAGAAGATTAAATATGTACACTCCAAGTGTGGTGAAGGGGATGGAGCTGTTTGGAGTGCTTTAGTTTAGATTGGTAGAATGTAAAAGGAACAGATTCTTTCATGCATTTGAAGAATTGCATGAATTTGCATTACTGGATTCTAGGATACAGCTGTGTTGGCATACCTTCCAATCTTGTTTTGGGTGTGGGAGGATATGGTAACTATACCTGACATTATGTAACATATATACGCAATGCTTTTGGAGGTAGTTGTGTGAGGTCAATTTTTAGTTTAGCATAGTGGAATGATGAGAGGTGAGTTGATAGTTTTGTTGGTTAGTTCAAGGAGATAATATAAGATCACTTTTTTTTCTTATAATACTGAGTGAAATCAAATATAGATCTTATATTCATACATACCACATTGTATTAAACTTCAAATGGCAATATATTTATTATTGGATGTGAATCATTTATGTCTTGTAAGATCGGTACATTTAGTATTTGGCATGGACATTAAGTGTTAGGAGCAAGATTTCAATCCTTATTCTCATATTTTTTAACCTCTATTTCCTTATCTCTATCTTTTAGTGTGAAGGGTAAGAAAAAAAAATGTATCATTTCCGCTTAAATATAATAAAGCTTCTTTATAAAACACATGTAACTTAATTAAATATTAGTTTGGTAAGATAATTTCAACATATCCAAATGAATGTTAACACACGACTCTTACACAGGTTAAATTATAGTTTGTGGTTATTAAACACCTCGATAGTTTTATTTTCTGATAACTTTTAAAGTAATTTTAGCAGCTAAAAATTGTATTTTAACTAAAAAAAGTATGTGTCAATTGAACATGTTAAAATTATCTTAACAAGCTAACATGTAATTTAACTCCTCATATTAATAATTAACGAATTCAAATTTAAAATAGAGGTAATAAACAAAATATTTAACATAAAAAAGATGTAAAAAAAATTATAGGGACCAAATTCAAAACAGTCTTATTTTTGTAGAGATGAAAAACATATTTAAACTTAAAATATATTAATAATATTTTTATGTACTACTAACATTTCAATAATTTTAATGGCATTTCCATCTATAGTTAGTATATTTTAATTCAGTTTAATTACTATTTAGGTTAGAATTTATATTTTTTTGGTTTACGTTTTTTTTAAGTTTTGATTTAACCTTTAATCTTCTTTTGTTGTCAATTAAACCTTCCGAATTTGTTTTGATTTCAACTTCATTCTTCCCTTAATTTAAAATAAAATTGTTGATATAGTTGTTTCAAATAAGTTTTTTTTATGTGTTTTATCCTTTTATTATATTTTTATTTTAATTTAGTCCATTATGATTTGTTTACTTTTTTTTTCAGTTTCTCTTGGTTACCAACCCTTATTTCCTTACGGCTACCATGATCTCCCAATGCATATTGCTACTTTCTCAATCGTGACAATCACCATATATAAGAAGAAATAAGGTTGTAATTTTGAATCTGTGATTGTTGTAAGAGTTTCAGTATAGAGTTAATAAATTGTTCATAATCTATTTTGTAACGGTGAAAATGAGATTTAAGTAATTTTAATAATGAAAAAATTTCTTTCAACGACAACAATTGCTACAATTGTCCTCAATAATACCCTATAAACAATTAATACAAAAAATATCTCAATTTCTTAATAACAACACACTTATATTTAAAAAGAAAAAGATAGTAAAAAGAGGTTGGTTCAATTAATTAAAGATTTAATTTGTGGCTATAAAGTCATAAATTCACATCCCATTAATAGGAAGACTTTGTTGGTGAATGATCTTTAAGTATCTTTCTAATTGCTCGTTGAGCTTTTGCCTACCATGACTTTACGTGTCTCCAAAACTCAACTCATATAAACTCTTCATCTTAAAAAGAAAAAAAAGAGGCAAAACTAATCAACAAAAAAATTGGACCTAATAAATTATGGGGTCTAAGACAATGGTCTTAGTGATGTATGCCTTTCCGCAACTCTACAAGTGGGTAGAAGTCCGAACATAAAAAGTCAGGTCGGGTCCGGATAACTCGCTAAATCAATATATATATATATATATATATATATATATATATATATATTGCCCGGTATAGGGGACAAGACTCTGGTCAAGGATGCCGGTCCATCTTTCTAGTTTTGTGTTGTGTTGGTCCTATTAAGAGATCGATGTTCTGCTATCTCTTTAGTCATTACACTGATATCTCATGTTGATGGGCGAAATAGAGTGCCACTTACATGGATACTTTGACGCTCAAGTCAATCCAAATACTTAACATCAGAGCTAGAGCATGCTAAGATAAACATACCTTAGTGAGGTGTGAATAAGATGTGTTTATAGGAAATGAGAGTGAGAACATCGTACATAAAATGTGTCAGTACGGATTTTATAAATCAAGATAATGCTGCCACGCTTGTAGACATTATGAAACCTCCTAAGGTGAGAGCTGATATGCCCTGCACTTCCTCCTAAGGTTCCCCTGACTCCGGTCATGAGTGATATTGGTGGAAGCATGTGGAATGCCATGTTGACTTCGGTCAGGGGTATCCGTTATAGAGTGTGTACGAGGGATGAAACTGGGGTGGTTTCTATAACACCTCACTCCAGTAAGACTGATATGTCCGGTTTGATGAGCTGGCCAAGTCCAGTGTGGGGTCTAAATGGTGATGCTTCGAAGCATTCTCTCTGGGTTGGTATCAGGCCCAAATCATTTGCCCCTTGGCCTGTTGTAGTGGCTTGGGAGTTGCTTCAATAGGCTAAGTTATAGCTTGATGTTAGAAATGACAAATCCAAATGTTTTTGTTGCTTATCCGACGTGATACTTTTGATTTGGTGTGGCGTCTTTTGTATAGGCATGGCTTGAACTATCAGTCGATGTTGCAGTATTGCAACTTTTTACGAAGGGTTATGGATACACGACGTGCATTAATTAGCCGCGATGCTTCGCTTCAATGGGCTTGTCAGACGGAATGCCAAAGAACGTGTCTGTTCAAATTTTGGCCAAATAGCCCCTAACCTTGCCTATAAAAAGAAAGAACACTTAGCATTTTTCTCACTTGTGATCTGTGCTGAAACTCTGCCTCTCAGGTGTTAACAACTTCTGAGGTTATCAAAATCCTTCACTATCTCACATAAAAAAGACAACTCGTATTGCTTCCTCTACAAGTACTTCCTATACTGACTTTTATTTAAATACCTACCCAATTTTCATAGATTGAACATAGGGGACAGAATGACAAACAAAGAGTTTGTGAGGGTCCTGTCTGGACCACCATCAGTGTCATCCCGACATGAGTTACAGGTGAGACGATGGAAAGTCCATACACTAACAGAGCCGATGGCCAAATTGCCTTTAAGGCGGCGCCTCACCGACAAAGAAACCTTGGGATCCGACATCCAACAAAGATGCTAGGTCATGAGGAGATGGAAAAGATGAACACCTTTTCTACTTCATCCTCAAGATCCCCTACATTGTCTTCTAACTTTATTGGTTCTACTAGTGAGCCCGACATAAGTACCAGATTATATCTAACTAGTGATGTGACTTTTTTAAAGTTGTGTGCCCTTTCTTTGCATACTAACAATGGCGTCCAAGGGCCATTCTAACACTAACTCTCCACAAGCCGTAACAACTAATCTAATTCAGACCAATGTAGTAGCTTACCAGATCAATTGGGCCACAAAGAAGGCCAGGGGTCCTTATTTATAGGTACACGCTGAGCCTTTAGCCATAGTTTCAAAGTATGCAGAGAAGGACGATGACATTGAAGTCCCAGACTTGGAGGTCCACTTTAGTGAGGAATACAAGGACTACTTTGTTGTCATCTCGTTGCTAATAATGGAGCGCATATATTACTAGCCAGAGTTGTCCTACCTTTTTATATATGAGATGATCTTCACCTATATTGAAATTTGCTTCCCTCTAACAGAGTTCAAGATAGGTGAACTCTAGATTCTAGACTGTGCTCTTAATCAACTTCATCCTAACAGTTAGGGTTTCATCAAAGCGTTGGAGGTACTGGTAGAGCACTTTCACTCTGTCCACACTGTAGCAATGTTCTTCTGTTACTGTAGTGTGATGCATGATGGTAACAAGGGTGGCAGCCTTGGATACATTAATCTCTAGTGTAATGCCAACATTGTCAACTTTGAAGCGTACATAGAGTCTGCATAAACAGATAGGGTGAGCTTCAAGCATGCCTTTGTGAAAATAAAAGTGAAAGAGAACCAACCATTGTTTCTACATCGGGTGGACGCATGAGCACTTACTGCTTACAAGTAATGCCTACTCCATCTGTAACATCCTAAATTATAAAATGTGGAATAGAAATGTGATTTCTATTAATTTGGTATAAACTAATTTTGCAACTACAAATTTTATTTAGTCTAGTTACTAAATTTATTATTATAACTTAATTTCTAAAATCCAATCTAATCCCCCGTAATTGGGAAATTTGATAATTCAAAATCTATAAAGTCAAACTATGGACAGTATTAGAGAAACAATGTTTATAATTATATTACTTGGATTAATAGGTATGTGTCTAGTTAAAATAAATTAAATGATTACACTAATCTAATTAAAATAATAATAATAATTTTAATTAACCCCAAAATTTTAACGTCTTAATTAACTGATTTCAGGTGATTGGGGGTAAATTAAATTTTATAACAAAAAATTTAGTCTAATCGGTTATTACACTAAATAATTAAACGCCTAACTCTAAATATAATTTTATTCTTAAGTTACTATCTAAATTGATTAGTTTACATTCCTTTTTCCCCAAATTCTTCCACTCTCATGTGCCCTCACTTTCAGTTTTTCTCTGTTGTGCTTGTTATTTTCACTCTTAGGACAAAACTTATTCTTCTCCCTCCCTAAACCAACCCCATCACGACTCCTTCTCCATCCCACTCTCTTCCACCAATTTCACATTAACCACTTCAAAACCTCCAAGGTACACGCATAGGGGACGTTGACTCCACTTTCTCTTCTTTATTTCGTGAGTTTCTTTCTTGCATGTGCCTGATCCAAATTTCAATCTTCTTTTCCTTCTAGTTTTGTAATTGTGGCAGCCATTAACATAAGCCCTAAGAGTTTTGGTCTTTGTTTTGAGACGTAGTAAGATAACAAGTTCCATTTCCCCCTAATTTCAGCAATCTAAATCATACCCATTACATTGCTGAATTTTGCAAGGATATTGTATTAGCAACGCTTGTAAAGTCATTTCGGAGGCTAATGGTTGATGTTCGTTGTGTTAAAAGCATATTGGAGGGTTATCAAAATGTGAAGCCACATTTTGGTAAGTCGTCCTACCTCGAAATTATGATGGATTGCCGAATTAAGTTTGGAGGTATGGCAGGAAAGATGTTTGAGTCAACAAAAAAAATAATTAATTCATGTTTTTAGAATTTTTGCCTAAGCTATATGTAACATCCCGAAATTTATATAAATGATTAATTGAGGGGAATAAATATCAAATAATTACATATGAGTTAATAAATGTTTCAAAAATATTGAAAATAATTAAATTGAGATTTATGAAGACTATTCATAATTTATTAAGACTTAATAAGCTGAAACTATACCGGATTGAGATATGGGTGTCAGACCAAGTATCTCTAATTGAGGTATTGTTGGTTAGGGCTGTTGAGAATATTATTGTGAATCCGAATATGTATTCAGAATAAATTTTAGATAAAGTATTGAGCCCGAACTGAGATCCTGTTTTTTGTAAAATGGAGAAAACTTAAGTTAAGGGGTAAAATAAAATATAAACTTCCTTTTCTCCCTTCATTTCATGCACGCAACTGAGAGAGACCAAGCTTTCTTCTTCTTCTCCTCCATGGCACCACAATCCAAATTCATCATTCTCCTTGCTTGGCTTCACCAATTAGAAGCATAAATCATCTCCTCCGCCTCTCCTCTTTCATGTGGTAGCTTGAGTTTGAAGGGGGAGAGCTCCAATTTCTTCAATTTGAGGTAAATTGATGAATCCCCACTTTGCTTATGAGTTGTTCTTGATTCCACCCCTTTAATCTTTCAATTTTATGAATTTTGAAGCATTTGAGAACCATTGGTGCATGTGGGCAGCTTTGGGGATTCTTGGAACCTTAATTTCCTCAAGTTCAAGTAAGGAGAACAATAACCCATAACTTCTAAAATATTATCCTGCGGGTTTCGGAGCTTAACAATATGAAAATAAGTGATTTCAGAGTATGTTTCGGAACCTGGGCAGCTTTAGGTATCTTTCGGAGTATAGTTTTGGTGACCATCGTAGTAATTCGGAATCATTTCGGAGATATTGGAACTGACGGACAGCTTGGGGGTTCCTCGAAACTGAGTTTCGGTGGTCGACGACATGGTTCGGTAAGTTGTTGGTTATTTAAATAATTATTGGAAGGTTGTTTAAGCTCCATGTTATTAATTTGGGTATTAATTGTCTTAATGGTAATTTAAAAAATTATTCGGAGGCATTTCAGAGCTTTGGATGAAGTCGGAAGCGAGTATCGGGATTGATCGGGCTTGTCGATAAGTTAAGACTTATCAAAATAAGTATGAATAAGTGGTTTTAGCCTAAACTACAAGTTTAATAGCCATTGTGATATTAAAATACGTTATTATTAATTTTAGGAGGTTGTTTGATTGTGGAAATTATGATCGGAGAGCGATCCGATAGCATTTAGATAGCTCAAGGAGCTTCTGGATTTATTTCTAGGTAGGGGGAGCTATTATATTTTAAATGTATGGTTCATGGACAGGTTCAAGGTATATTAATGTGTATTGATTGTGTGAATTGTGATGATTGACTTGTTTATTGTGAAATGTGGATAGTATACCCCGCTTGTGTGATAATTGAGAAATATTTGTGTTTATGAGTTGTCATCCATAATGTGATATTGAATTGCATGAGATGCAAATTATGAATGTGATATATTACATGAGATGTAATGAGTTGTTAGAATTAAATTCTATGCTTGAAATGTGATTGGATAGTATTGATGAAATTGAGATAATGCATGAGATGCAATTGAATGAATGGTTTGGTATCATTGTATGGCATGAGATGCTTGGTGTGAATTGCATGACATTGCATAGATGAGAAAAGGGTGACCCGTGGAAGGTCAGAAACCCTGTGTTGGTGATTTACAGATTCTAGGGCTATGTCTTGTGAGAGCCCGTGATTACTGTAGGAGCTAGAGTTAAGTCTCAAGACGTCACGAGGTGACCGGTATCACGCGGGAAGGGCTAATGGAGTAAGGCCAGGATGGAATCTGTAATTGAAATTATTGTTAAGTCGGATCCGTAGCATATGCATTGGTATATGTTATTGAGAATAACATAATAGTATAGCCTATGTGATTTGATATTATGAATATCTGGTGAGTGTGAATTTAGTTGAATGGCAGCGAATGATATTTATAACACCCCTGATTTTCTGTACTCGAATCCTGATGTGATCGTCATAATTAATAAAAATGCGAGTAAATTTTTCACGTTTGAAAACATTTCCAAGACACCACCATGATCACATCAAGACCCAAATCACAGAAAACCAAAGAGTGACATTATATAACCTAAAGCTGGATCGATAGATAAATTGGCCACAACGGTATACGAAAATAATAGAGTTCACAGCGAAAGAATGTGTGTACCGGGCACATGCCTAGTCCCATATATGACGATATGAGAAAAGGCTCGACAAAGCATGCAATGGCATATCATAAGCCTAATAGACAACCATCATCATTTTACATAATTACATAAGCATACAATGCCTAAGATATAACTAATTTTATATACATTCGGGAATATACTCCCGACTATCACAATCATCAATGAACATCATTCAATTTCAATCCTTCTAATGCACATCCAATCATCTCTTACATTCTACATATATATTCACCATCCACAAGTTCAAAGGATTGTCTTATACATATTCAGAATCTCTAAATCATCTACATTCTCATAACCAATTCATTCATTACATAAGAACTCATAAATGATGCCGGCCAAGGCACTTCCTCTACCACTATTTACCTTCACCAAAGCTTTAATTAAAATCCGAACTCATCCCATGGAAACCTGCATCACAAGGCTAAAAAGGAGACCACATGGGAGAGTGAGTTATACATTCAAAATAACGAATAATATATATTGTGATCATGTGTATATGCATACAACATCATGTGTGCTTTGCTATAAAATCATTAGATTATCATTCATTCATCATTTCATTATTATAATAGGCATACAAGCCTCATGAACCGCAATTCATATCATAAACAAGCACAACATATACACAACCACATACACCATCACTTTGCCACTTATCAACAAGGGCATTCACAAATTATCATCATCATTTCATTAATTCATGTCTTTTCTTACTTTTATGTGGTCTTCCAATATATTAATTTCTCATCTCATCAACACCATACCACCATCTCAATCATCATCATATTCTGGCATATCACCATGATATATGCAAATGCTCTTATGGCTAATGCATATGCACAATGGAATAGACAACAAATGCGGATCCGACTATGGGAAATAACACTAATTGTGGGTTTAAGCATGATCACATACCATGCCCCTACTGCAGTAGTAAAATGTGTACACATATATCATAATGCATGCATATTCCCCATATTTTTACTGGTACCAAACCGCATCGCCCATCATGCAACACCTGGTCATTTTTACTATGACCGCGGTATACAACATATTCAACATATGGTGTTGCGGGCCGGCCAGATATCAAATCATGGCGGCTGTGATTCCAAGGACCACCGGGGTCACCTGTTCATCAAGAGCCACCCCCCACAAGGGTCGACCACATGTAGCTCCCCGTAGCAATACATGGGCGGCTTTGTGACTCACACACCGAGTCACAGGGGATACAACAAATTGCTCGTGCACTGAGCCACCCTCCCACTGGGTCGGCCGAGGGAACTCCCCTAATGTTCCAACATCGGCAGCTATGATATGCCATAGATGCAATGCAATGCAAATGCATTCTCACTCTGTGCATCCTAAATACCACTCATCAAACATCATCATCATAATCACCAACACCACCATACACGTTAGTGGATTTCAACATTGTTGGTTTCTTAGTCATTGTTTTCAAGTTTTTAATGTGGCATTTTCAATAACCTTAAAATTATGTACTAGCCTTTCAAGGCACATCATTCATATAATTGGCATTCAATGGCCACAACATCATTCATAACAATCCACACATGGATATCAAAGGGCATAGCAATCACTAGAATATTATTCTACACTTGGAGTTATCTAAGACATATTCATTATTCACATATATGTCCAACACACATATGTCCATCATAATCATATTCTTGACCTTGTATCTCAACACAACACATTTTTATATTTCACATCATATAGTGAATTCAATATCCATATTCAACCACAATGGTTTTGTCACAGAATCATTAATAATAACGATCATCCCTTATTTAAGGAAATGATCCACAACTTCATTCGTTATTACCCATTATGATTGTCATCTCAATATTTTATTCGTTATCCATCACCACCATATTATGTCGTAGGCATACATATGTCTTTATACATTCCCTCAAGTATCAAATAATATAAGGGAAAAAGGCCTAAAGCCATCAGGACCGAGAAAAGAAAGGTCATTACACTCAAAACTGAGAGAAAAGAAGGGAAAATTCCATCAGGGGGGGTAACTCACTCAAGCGAGACCCACATCCGCTTGAGCGAGACAGCCCATCTCGCTTGAGCACCCCAGCTCGCTCGGGCGAAATCACGCCAGTAACTAATTCCCATGTTGCTCGCTTGAGCGAGACACCACACACCCGGCCACTCGCTCAGGCAAAATTACCCCAGTAGCCATTTCCACACTCGCTCGCTTGAGCGAGGCATCCACTCGCTTAAGCGGAATCCGACCAGAGGTCGTTTCTCCCAACACTCGGTTTTGCACTCGGAAAATTATTCCAGAACCGATTCTTCTCATTCGGTCCCTCACTCGGCAATTTTCATTAAAAACCGACTTATCACTCGATCGATCATTCACTCGGTAATTCACCCTCACACAGACTTATCTTGCTTGGTTTTCTACTCGGCAAAATCAATCAAAGCCGACTCGTCTCTCACTTGGCCTTTCACTCGGCAGTTTATTCCAAATCTGAGTCATCTCTCAATCAATCTTTCACTCGGTTATTTAATTCCGAATCCGAGTCATCTCTCGCTCGGTGTTTCGCTCGACAATTACTCTACAACAGACTCATCACTTGATCGGTCCTCACTCGGTTAAATCATTCCAGACCGACCCCACACTCGCTCGGTTTTCCACTCGGTAAACTTATTACAAAGCTGACTCCCTTTCTTTTTCACACGAGTGAAGTTATTCTAGAATACTTCTGGACAAACACACCATGTATCCCCAATCGGTGCCATCCCCACTCGGAATTACACACACAGAGGGACTCCACTCGGAACGAGTTACTTTGAACTCGGGAATTTCCACTCGGAACACCACTACCCGGGGTATCATATTGGGAGACCCTTCACTCGGAATTATACGCACTTCCTCACTCGGACATAGCCCACTCGGAATTTTACTCAAAAATTCACTACATCATAGAATTATTTTCTAAGGTTCCCACTCAAGTGGAATTTCATCCAGAGTCCCACTTACTCACCATACACTCGTCACACTCGATCAAAACATAACCATACTAGTCACACACTTGAGTGAGCACCATCCCAGCATCAGACTTCACACTTTCACTCAAGCCACTTACACACGCTTGGGCAAAAAATGTCCAGTGACCATTTCCTCACTAGCTCGCTCAAGCGCGGCCATGCCCGCTTGAGCGAGATTCATCCAGTAACTCCCCTGGTTGCATAATATGCAGCTCGCTTGAGTGGAAACCTTACCCGCCTGGGTGAAATTGGCCCAGTGGCCATAATACTGATACAGAGGGTCCTCGCCTGAGCGAGATCCCATCTCGTTTGAGCGAGAATATCAGCACTTAGGCAGAAACGAAAGTTCTCACAGCTAAACATATGAAATCAAATCTAAGGCCAATTCACTCACTTCCGACACATCATATATAACATGTGAGGCATATACAACTTATTCTATGCATTCTCACTTGGAAATCCTCATCATAAGCCAAATTTGGACATATCCAACGTTTCTTACACATCATAAAAGGCGTATACAACCTGTTCACACATTCATACTTATAGATTTCCATTCCAAACTTATTATACACATTAAAATCATGCTTATCATTTTTAACAAACATATTCTCATACATTATCTACAATAATCATCAACTTGCCATTCCAAACATCTCAATAACTATATGGTAAGGCAGGCATGAGTATTTTTAACACATACATCAAATCACTCTCAATTTACTCATGCAATTTGAATGTTAACTCCTCTCCTACCTCGAGGGAAGAGTCGAACTGATTCCAATGCTTCGAATGCTCCATTGCATCACCCGGAATACGATCTACATACCATATGCAAGTATATTCACATAATTAATAACCATCATGACTTTAAATACTTGCTAGCTTATCATAAAGCTTAACCCCAAGTCCTAGACTTGCTAAACACCAAGTTATGTAATTGTATTAGGCTTCAGGAATTCCTTTCCCAAAGCCAAGATCCTCTAGATCTTAAAAGGCCAACTAAACCCAACAACATCATCATCACCTCATCCATTACACGATGTATTCCCAATTTACCTCAACTCTTCAAATATCCTCATTATCATTTAAAGCTCACATAATTCATCCTTGCTTCTCTTAAACCATCTTTAGTCATAAAACTCTAATGACACAATTCATGGCTAATCAATTCACCAACCAATATGCATATTCCATTTATTCTACCATTGAGGGTTATCTCCAATGTTCACCATTATTCATCATTATAATCAACAACACACATATTAAATATCACTCATTGCATTTAATTTAACCTCCCAAACTACATTATATCCATTTTTCCCAAATTCTTAGGGCTAGGGTTTTCATCAAAACCCAACAACATCTACCCATGCTTATTAATCACCATCAATGGCCATCTTTCATCATTAATATCATTCTCCAATATCATTAAACCTACATTCTACATACATTTCACACTTTCTCCAATTTATTAAAGTTAGGGTTTCACTAAAAACCCATCAACATCATAAATACTCATTTATTTTCCACTCATCCAAGTATTAATTCCATGCACCTATAAAAACCCACCATTAATGCCATAATAACAACACCCCACCTTAGGGTTTCCTCATTAATACTCTCCCAACAACCCATATGCCATAAATACTCTCCCAAATACCAAGAACCCAAAATCTAAGGCATGAACACATAAAGAATAGTGAGGAACTTACCTCACCCAAGAGCCAAAATTGAGCTTTCCATGGAGGGAGAGAGAACACGAAAATAGAGGAGAAGAGGGGAGAGGAATTCCAGCCACAAGCTTCTCCTTCAAGCTCCCATGAAAACGAAAATGGTGGAGGAGAAGAAGGCTCCACATGGCTTCGGTTTTGAAGAGAAGAAGAAGTAGAGAAGGAGAAGGGAAGTAAGAGAAGAAGAAGAAATGTGTTTGCCAATGGAAGCAAGAACCCAACGAAAATAAGGAGAGAAGAATGGGCTTTTTGGTTTTAATTTTTAACTCTCCATTAAAAGTTCATCGTTTTGTAACAAACAGGCTCTCAGTTCGGGCTCAATACATTATCCAAAAATTATTCCGAATATAGATTCGGATTCCCAATAATATTCTTAATAGCCCTGACCAACGGCATCTCATTCGGAGATACTTGGTCCGACACTCATATTCTAACCGGGTATAATTTTATCTCACTTAAACTCAATAAATTATAAATATCAATAATAAATCCCAATTTAATCATTCCAATATTTTTGAGACACAAATCCACTCATATACAATTATTTATTATTCATTGCCATCAATTATTCATTTTTATAAAATTTGGGGTGTTACAATATTGATTGATTGTGATATGGTATAGTATATTGGAGAATTGGATAGAATGATCTGATTCAATAACTGTCATTTAACATGTATTGTGCTCACCCCTATTATGTGGCTATATTTTCAGTGGGACTGGACCATGATGGTGATTGGTGAGATGTCATCATGCTTGTGAGGAAGACAAATAATATATATTGTCTATATTGTATAGTATTTTGGTGGTAGCCTTGGCTGGCTCTTGTAGATAGCTGTATTGATAGATGTGTATATAATTGCTTAGTGGATTCTAGGTAGCTGACAGCTTCAATTAAAAGCCTAGATTTATTTTGGTTATGTATATGATGATGTAGTGATGATATAGGTACTGATGATGGGGTTTGGTTGTGGTAACCATGGATGGTCCCACCATATGTATATGTGATACATTATGATGTCCAGGAAATGTAAATGTGCAATTGATGCATTATGTGAATGATATGTCTAGGAATTGCTCATGTGTGATTAATTGAATTTAGAATAAGCATTAGAATGTGATTAATGATGAACACATGAAAAATGAGGGTTTTACATGAGCTTTATGTGTAATTAGGCAAGTGATATGGTCATAATGAGTTCCTTGGGGTTTAGATACCTTCACTTGGGTTTGAACAACCAATTTGGGGTTGAATTAAATTGGAAAATTTTTCTTTGGGTTTTATGGTTCTTTTAAGCATAAGGATGTTTCACTATGTCGCTGCCCGGAGAGTAATCGGAGTAAGAATCGATGCATCTTTTGATTCAGGACTCTCGCATTTATTGGATAGTTGACCGTAAGTTTAACCAAGAAGCGAATCGGCTTTAGGTACGTTTAACGTACAAGGGGGTTACTAATTGAATAATAAATAGAAATTTAATTTTGAGGTTGTGGTTTTACTGAAAAACTAATCATTTATGTACATTGGCCATGTTTTAAATACTGCTTTGGTAATAAGAGAATATGATACAACTTTGTTTTCTTTGAGCACCTCTCGCGTTAATTTGATGGAGACTTGAGTTGCGACTGGAATGGTATATGTCTGAATCTACGTTGATGTTGAATTGAATTTAATGTGATAAGGATATACATATCTAAGTGATTAAATAGATTGTGAATTCGTAGTAACTATCAAGTATGTTTTGATGTTATGTACTACTAAATTGAAGGTGTGTCATATTTAATGGATTACTGTTTTGTTGTAAATCAAGTAATGAGATATTGATTTAGGCCTTATGGCAAATGGTGAGGGTTGATGATTGTTGATAGTTTAGCTAGAGTAAGTTGTGATGTCAGTGTGAGTATTACCTATGCGCTGTGATTCGTATCTCATGCATTGATTACATTTCATGACATCATATGTATTTCCAGCACTGAGATTTGCTGAAGAAACTGTCACATTATAGTGTTGTGATTCACTATGCAGTCTATAGCTTGTTGCTTTTGAGGCTACCACTTATAGTGCTGAGATTCACTGTGTGGTTACCCAGACGCCCCTCACTTATAGTGCTGAGATTCACTGAGTGGGTTGTTTTGGCACTGTTATATTTTAAGTCAGATCCGCATATCATCATTTTGTATACAATGAAAGAAAATACTTTAAAGACCATGGCATACATGTATTGCATCGATGAGTATTGATGAATAGGCATAGATGATGGATGCTTGGACGGAACCATGAAGACGTGTGTCTTTGCACTTGATATTTAGTAAAAATGAGAGGGTTAAATTAAGTAACTTATTATCAAATTTTTATTTATTATTGGATTAGTACTCGCCCCTTTAAATTGTAGATATTTCAAAAATATTGCAGGGGCGAGTTTACTTGAAGATCTGGGGTGGAGATGCATTGCAACGCCATAATGCATATATACGTGTTTGGATTGCCTATAGTTTTAAGATTGTGTATGGGGTAGTGTTGGTTTTGATGACTCTGGTATAGACATGTGACTGTTGATGTTATGGATCATGAACCTAAATTACTTTTATTGTCGAATGCATGTTTAGCCCTAAAATAATGTTGGGTCTTTTTAGTGGCAAGCGTACCAATTTATCAGTTGTAGTTTTCAAAAAGATATCGTTCCTTCAAGGATTCAATGTTCCAGTAATTCTTATTTACTATGGTAAATTTATCAAAACTTATTAACAAAAGAATGATTTATAAACAATTTATACAATATTAACAGAATTTGATGATTGATTTATTCATGTTGTAAAAAGATGGTATATATAAAATCTATCTAAAAAGTTAAGATGTAATTCAGAATAGCTCAGATACTTGAGGTAAAAGCACAGATTGACAAATTATGTTGGAATTCTCACACTAAAACATAATGAAATAATTACAAACACATATATTTAATTATCAAGTTCATGTTATTGTAGCATAAAGTCATTATAACCGATCCCTCATGATATAAATTCTAAATAATTACCATAAAGTCTGATCCCTCAGATGCTTTCTCAGTAAAAATTTGTTTTAAGTCCTGGCCTTAACACAACAATAATTACCAACTCTATTCCTAGTAATTGGTATATTAAGGGTATTTCAACTTTTACTTTTGTTAAAACAGGTTTTAATACGACATGGATAATCATTCTCTCATTTGACATTCATACTAATAAAACAAGTTTCAATACCCATGAAAATCATTCTCCCGTTTGATGTTCACACTAATAAAAGATTAAAATACTAACATGGCATTTGATTCTTAAACATGCAAAGGTCGTAATCACAATATCTATATAATAGATTGATTCACCAAAATCCAACTTATACAATTTAGTTACACATAGTAAAAGGGAAAACAACACTTACAGAGGTTACGAACAACTCTTCACGATACAAAAGCTCATAATACTACACAACACTCTCAAGTATCTAGAGCTACTTTAGATTTATAAACTCACAAAAGAACAGTCAAACTCGAGTGAAAAGAGAGGAAAGAAGCTCTGAATGTAGAATAGGATGCCTTGAATGCTTTAAGAATGACCTATTTATAGGGCTGAGGAAGGGTCCTGACGCTACGCGTCAGGTTCCTGACTCAACTTCCATTAAACACGTGATTAAGGGTCATGATTAAGCAATTTTTAATTACATAATGCCTAGACAATGGTTCCACTTGTCTCCCAATTCGGCTTGGCAGCTTGCATGAGTAGATTGGCCATTATTTGGCCCTTTTAGCTGAGTTCTTGGCCATCTAGAAGTGGAGTCTATGTAACTTCTGACGCTACACGTGGTTGTGACGCGTAGCGTCAGCATTAGAAGTTCTCACGCTACGCGTGATGTTGAAGCTACGCGTCAGATCTTCTGTTCTTCAATTTTCTCTCGAATTTCTTTAATTGTTTACTACAAAACTAGGGAAATTTGATCAAGGTTAGATAATTTTCAATAACTTCCATTTATTACAATTAAAACCTCAATTTTTAACAAATTAAACTAATTGTTATTATTTTTAACATAATTTTATTAAGAAATTTATTATAAATTTGAGGACTAACAAATACCCCCAACTTTAGGACATTGCTCATCCTCGAGCAAGAAAAAACAATTTTGAAATCAAATTTTTGAATAGTCTAAAAATGTACCACAAAAAGTAATTTCATAATTTACCATTTGAAATAATCAAAAATAGATGTCTTATGCAATAAAGGCTTAAAGATAAAAATTTTCACAATGTCTTATTAACAAATGAAGCATAATTTCAGGCTTACCTCACTAGTGTTTATCTCTGTACAAAGGTAATCTGTCAGCTCAATCGATCATGAAATCAAACAAATTTAATTTTGATTTTCATCTAATCAATGGTTATTAATACAGAGTCAAACAAGAGTCACAAGGTCTTTTAAAGGGGTTGTAATAAGGCTTGGCTACAAGAATTTATGGTTTTTCTTAAAAGCAAAAACCCGAAATCATAAAAGAGCATTTCATAATTTTTAGGCTTTTTCTTGGCCCAATCTCATTTCCCTTTTTGGTAAATACCCACAACTTAATCCTTTTCATTATTTCTTTTTCTTGTTATGCATATATATTTATCTTTTTCTTTTTCATATACATGCATTATGATAATCTTGAAAAGAACTAAGTTATAATTTTCACTCCCCTTTTATGTAAGAACTTCAAATTTGTTTAAAAATGCTCTTTTATTCAATCAAGTAAAGGGAATGATTAAAAATTATTTATGGATTTAGGGGTGCTAAAGAAATTACTTTTAAGGCTCAAAATTGGCTATCAAAGGATAAATATGATTTTACCATGGTAAGCTTTTTGGTTATAGCTTTGTGTTTACCAAAAAATGTGCCTTGATCATACTCTTGGATCCTTTGCACAACAACACAAATCAAAGAATTGAGCAAAATTGATTTGAATGAAATTATGTCAAAACCCTCAAGTGTTTAAAGATCTCTCAGCTCACCGGTTTTCGAAATTAGCTTGATAGTTAATAAAATCATTGTAATTAATTTTATCAAAATTCCTAAATTACAAAAGAATTGATAATTGATTTTAGAAATGGTTTTATTGTGTAAAAACCTTAAGTGTATAAATTTCTTTATTTTCAAAAATTTGATAATACTTATTTTTTTAGAAAATATACAAAAATAAAAAAAACACCACACAAAATAAAAACATACCACAATATAATCAAATATCAAACATACTAAAGTAAATACCAAACTGAAATCAAAGTGCTAAAAGTAATGAAAAATGCATAAGAAAAATAGAGATGGCTCTCAATCCTCATCCTCCATCTGATCATCCTCCTCATCGGCATCACCCTCAGTGTCATCATGAGCTCTAAAAGGTCCACCTGCCTCAGGGTATGTGGGCTAGTCACCAGGCCAAGCCAAAGTCGGCTGGTGTCATAAATGGTGCCCCCCCTCCCTGTAACCTGTACTGATAAAATGAATCATGTAAGTGTATATAGGCATGATGAGAAGCAGCCATCATCTGCATCATATGCTGATGCTCTATACTCATCCTAGTGAATCCCTCAGTAATGGCATCAGCAGATGGTGGCTGGGCTGGTGGTCTCCTTCGTCTTTGTCTGGGCTGAGCCTCTTGCTCAAGAGGTGGAAGCTCACACTGATGAATAAAATAATCCCTATTCACTGAAACCTTGGGGACTCTCCCTGAAGAGCTAGTGAACTCTGGTGATGGCACTTGAACCCCCTGCCTCCTCAGTAAGGCAGAAATGATGAGAGGGAAAGGAATAGGGCGATTCACTTTATACCCAAGGGCATAAAAGTGAATATGCTCAGAGATAAGGTCAGCAATATCAATGGTGTGGCCCTGAAGGATGGAATAAAGAAGACAACAATGATCAACAGGAATAAAGTAGACAACAACGATAAGGTCAGCAATATCAATGGTGAGTCCTGGCGTGTCCTAAAGGCGTTGGCGTAAAACTCCATGACCAATATGGGATCCCCCTTAGTAGGTAAAGAAAATAGGGGTCCCCACCTCCTCCTCTGTATCTCATCCTGAAGCTCAGGATAGTCTCCAACATTAAGATCAAGGACCCTCTCCCAGATCAGTTTCTGGCCCTTAATCTGATGAAAACGTCCCCACTTGGCATCTATCCTGAACCTAGTAGGGTCACGGGGTCCCAACTACTCCTCTCCCCGAAGATCAGGATCCTCAGAAGTGGTATCAGTATCTGTGGCCCTTCTTTGTCTTTTGGGACCAGTGGTAGGAATGTATTCCTTAGGTGCCATCTGCAAAAAAAAATCTTATTTAAATAAAACATAAAAAATTACTCAATATACACACTACAACATGCATCACACAGTATTTTTGGTTTTCAATAAAACATACATGTTTTTTATTTTTATAAAATTTCAAACAAAAAAATTATTTTATATTTTTATGCAAGAAAGTATAACAAACAATACAAACTAAGATGTATTATTAAAAAAGAAAAGATAAACAAACAAACAAATTTCACACACAATAAAATTTTTTTACACCAAATAAAAAGAAATAAATTTTTTCAAATTTTTTTAAAAAAACATAAAATTAAAACATATAAATTAAGAAAAACAAAAACAGGGGCCTAACGCTACGCGTGGGTGGGACGCTATGAGTCAGCTCTGTTCTGCCCAAGCTACACGTCAGTTGGACGCTATGCGTGGGTTCCTGTTTTGCCCACGCTACGCGTCAGTGCGACGCTATGCGTGGGCTCGCAGAATTGAAACATGAAAACAGGGGTTGTGCAGTAGCAACCCCTTCCAATCCTTATTCAACCGACACATTTACCTATTTCTAACAACAAACAATTTTCCAATGGTCTTCTAATCCTAACCTAACCATATACATTTCTAGGAATTAAAATAAAAAACAAAGAGAAATGAATTTAGAGAACTTACATGATTAAATGATGAAGACTGGAATGTTGAAGTTTGAAGGAGAATAGGGGTTTGAAAGTGTTAGGGTTTCTGTGTAAAATGAGGCAGAGAGGGAAATTTAAGTTTTAAAAACCTAAATTGGGCCTCTCTGGTGCAATTTTAAAAACTGAACGCAAGCCTGACGCTATGCGTGGCTGGGACGCTACGCGTCAGGGCAAAATTTTTACCTCCACGCTACGTGTCAGTATAGAGCTATTCGTGGGGTTCTGTTTTTTCATTTTCTTAAAATTTAAATTTCAAAAACCCTTTTGTTTTAATTTTAAAACCCCTTTTATTTAAAATCAAAGTTTCAATTAAAATTTATAAAAACACATTTTTATTTATTTATTCATTTATTTATTTATTGAAAAAAATAAAAATAAAAAAGAAATAATGGGTTGCCTCCCATTGAGCACTTGATTTACTGTCTCTAGCTTGACACCCTACATATTATAGATCAGTCAAATAACAAATGGTAGTGAGTCTGTTGATCTCACCACCCAAATAAGGTTTCAATCTTTGCCTATTAACCATCCAACTTCTTTTGGAAGTTGGATCTTCAATCTCAACTGCTCCATATGATTTAACTTCCTTGATCACAAATGGGCCTGACCACTTAGATTTTAATTTACCAGGAAACAGTCTTAATCTTGAATTAAACAATAAAACTTGCTGACCTGGTATGAAGTGTCTATTCTTAATTTTCTTGTCATGGTAAGCTTTCACCTTATTTTTGTAACTTCTAGATGACTCATAAGCACTGTTTCTCATTTCCTCTAACTCAAGTAACTGCAACTTTCTTTTGTTAGCTGCCGTGTTTGGATCAAAGTTGAGGAATTTTAAGGCCCAATATGCTTTATGGTCCATCTCTACTGGAAGATGACAAGCTTTTCCATAGACCATTTGGAAATGGAAAAGGCCAATGGGGGTTTTGAATGCAGTTCTATATGCCCAAGCTTTTATGACCAATCCTTCCTGGAAGAAGACATAGTCTTTTCCAAAATTCTTTTCACTTCACGATTTGAAATCTTAGCCTGTCCATTGGTTTGTGGATGATATATTGTGGCCACCTTATGTCTCACTCCATAATGTTGTAACACCTTCTCAAGAACTTTGTTATAAAAGGGTGATCCTCCATCACTAATCAAGGTTCTTGGTGTTCCAAACCTGCAGAAAATGTTTTTCTTTAAGAAATTTACTACAGTTTTAGTGTTAGCATTAGGTGAAGCGATTGCTTCTACCTATTTTGAAACATAATCAACTGCCAAAAGAATATATTGATTGAATTGAGAATAAGGAAAGGGTCCCATGAAATCAATACCCCAATAATCAAATACCTCAACCTCCTGAACGTTTGTGAAAGGCATTTCTTGCCTTCTATTGACATTACCTATTCTTTGGCAGTTATCACAAGCTTGCATAAATGAGTGAGAATCCTTAAAAATGGAGGGCCAATACAAACCTGATTGAAGAATTTTTGTAGCAGTCCTTTCACCATTAAAATGTCCTCCATAAGGTGATTTGTGGTAATTCCACAACACATCTTTTATTTCCCAATCGGGTACACAACGACGTAGCAAATTGTCCACACCAATTTTGAATAGATGAGGGTCATCCCAAACAAAATATTTTGCATCTTTAAATTTTTTTCTTTGCTGCCAAGTTAAATCATTTGGAAGAATTCCTGCTGCTTTCAAATTGGCCATATCAGCAAACCATGGCCGCTTTGATATTTCAAAAAGTTTTTCATCGGGGAATTCTTCCAGAATGTCTTTTTCTTTGGTAGTAACTTCATCGTTCATCAATCTAGAAAGATGGTCAGCGACCATATTTTCACTACCTTTTTTATCTTTGATTTCAAGATCATATTCCTGAAGGAGCAGAATCCATCGGATTAATCGAGGTTTAAAATCAGTTTTGGTCAAAAGGTACTTGATTGTCGCATGATTAGTAAAAACAATTATTTTTGAACCAATCAAGTATGATCTAAATTTTCTAGGGCATATACTATGGCTAGTAATTCTTTTTCAGTAGTTGCATAATTTATTTGATTTTCATTTAAAACTTTACTAGCATAGTGTATAACCTTAAAAACTTTTTCATATCTTTGACCTAAAACTGCTCCCACAACATAATCACTTGCATCGCACATAAGTTCAAAGGGTAAGTTCCAATTAGGAGCAACAATTACAGGAGCAGAAACTAATTTTTCTTTCAAGGAATTAAAAACTTTAAGACATGCTTCATCAAACTTGAATTCAACATCTTTATTTAGAAGATTTGTTAAAGGTTTAACAATTTTTAAAAATTCTTGAATAAACCTTCTATAGAATCCAGCATGTCCTAAGAAACTTCTAATACCTTTTACATTTACAGGGGGTGGGAGTTTAGAGATTACCTCAATCTTGGCTTGGTCCACTTCAATACCTCCAGAAGAAATCTTGTGACCAAGTACAATACCTTCTTTCACCATGAAATGACATTTCTCCCAATTTAGCACCAAATTTGTTTCAATACACCGCCTTAGTATGATGTCTAAGTTGGTCAAACATGATTCAAATGAATTCCCAAAAACTAAGAAATCATCCATGAAAATCTCAATGCTCTTTTTAATTAGATCTACAAAAATAGCAAACATGTATCTCTGAAAAGTAGCAGGTGCATTACACAATCCGAATGGCATTTTTCTATAAGCAAATATGCCAAAAGGACATGTAAAAGCAGTCTTTTCCTGATCAAGAGGGTCTACAGTAATTTGATTGTATCCAGAGTATCTATCAAGAAAATAATAGTAAGCCTGTCCAAACAATCTTTTAAGTATTTGATCCATAAAAGGGAGTGGAAAATGATCTTTTCTTATTGCTTGATTTAATTTTCTATAATCAATACACATTCTCCAACTAGTGACAGTTCTTGTTGGTGTTAATTCATTTTTATTATTAATAATTACTGTCATACCACCCTTTTTTGGAACAACTTGTACAGGACTTACCCATGCACTATCAGAAATGGGATAGATAATACCTGCTTTCAACAATTTTTAAACCTCCTTTTTAGTTACCTCTTTCATGGTTGGATTGAGGTGCCTTTGAGGTTGAGCAACAAGTTTAAAATCATCTTCCAACAAAATCTTATGCATGTAGTATGATGGACTTATACCTTTCAGATCTTCAAGTGTCCATCCGATTGCTTCTTGATTTCTTTTCAGCACTTCTACCAGTTTTTCTTCTTCTGTTTCACTTAACCAATTACTAATAATTACTGTTTTTAGATTACCTTCTTTCAAAAAGATGTACTTTAGGTTGGAAGGTAGCACATTCAGTTCAAGCCTCTAGATTTCTTCAACAGGTACTTCTTGGATCTCTTCAATTTTTCTTGATTCGAGGGAAATTTAATACCCTAGATCTAGGTCTTCAAGATACTTGTCCATCTGTCTCTCATCTTCTTCACTCAAACATTCTATAGCGTCAGTCAATAACTCATTTAGAGGGTCAGAAATTGACATATCTTTGGATATGGAAAGGCAAACTTCATCAAGAACATCCACTTTAAAACAGTCTTGTTTTGAGTTGGGATATTTCATGGCTTTGAAAACATCAAAGTTTACCTCCTCATCATGTACTCTTACTGCTAGTTTTCCATTATCTACATCAATAAACACCCTAGCAGGCTTCATAAATGGTCTTCCCAGGATCAGGGGGACTTAAGTATCCTCTTCTATATCTAAAACCACAAAGTCAATGGGGAGGTAGAACTTGTCAACTTTTACAAGTACATCTTCCACAATACCATAGGGTCTCTTGATTGATCTATCAGCCAATTACAGAGTCATTTTCGTTCTCTATGGATCGAGATCACCAATACACTTCATCATGCTTAGAGGCATTAGATTAATGCTAGCTCCTAAGTCTAAGAAGGCCTTCCCAATATTTACACCTCCAATGGAGATGGGAATAGTGAAACTTCTGGGGTCTTTCAACTTTTCTGGTATGTTATATTGTAAAATAGCACTACAACCTGCTTTAAGTTCAACAATCTCCTCATTATACCTCATCTTTTTGGTAAGGTTTCTTTTATAAACTTTGCATAAGTTAGCATCTATTCCAATGCCTCAGAAAATGGGATGTTTATGTGTAACTGCTTGAAAATTTCAAGGAATCTTTTGTATTCTTTTTCCTTATCCTTTCTTGATGGTGCATGTGGATAAGGTAGATCATTGACTGGAGGTGTCTGACCCAAATACTGATTTTTTTGTTTTTTTATTTTTTTGATTTTTTGTGTTTCTTTTTCATCATCTTTTATCTCATCAACATCTTTTTCTTCATTTTTTTCTTCACTCTTTTTTTCTTTCTTTTCTTCTTCTTCTTTGTTATTTTTCTTCTTCTTCTTTTTCTTTTTCAATTTCTTTACAATCATTTCCTATAACTTTACCACTTCTTGTAAAAATAGCCTTAGATTGCTCTCTTGGATTTTGAGTATTTGTAGAAAAACCAGAGCTTTTCATGCCGGCTACTTCCTTTGCTAACTATCTTAATTGCATATCCGACGCTTTACGTGCGACTTCATTTGTTTGCATGTATTATAGCAATTGTTGGATAGATTCCTCTATCCTTGTTAGCCTTGTTGTTTGATCAGATTGTTGTTGTTATTTGAATTGATTGTTAGGAGGTCTGTTGGAAGGTCCAACATCTTGTTTCCAGCCAAAATTTTGATTCTGCCAACCCTGCGGGTAATTGTTAGGAAAAGAATTACCAAGATTGATAAGAAAAGTACCTAAGGGTATTCTTTGGTGAATCAAAAAATTGGCTTATTCTTTATCATTTCCATTAGGGGCATAGTAACCACAAGGTTGTTCGCCCATGCACTGCACACATTGTTTCAATTAAGCGGGGGGTGGTGATGATACTTGAGCAATTTGAAGTTTTTCCAATTGTTTGCTCATTGCTTTCATTTGTTGTGTTAGCAATTTTTGCTGAGCTAAAACTGCATCATTCACTCCCAACTCAAGCATACCTGGCTTCCTTGGTGCATTACCTCTTTCATGCTTTGCTTGACGGTCACTGGTTGACATAGACTCCATGATTGATATTGCCTCTTCAACAGTTTTGTTCATTAAAGAACCACCTACATATGCGTCTAACATCATCTTGAACTAAGGCAATAAACCATGATAAACGATTCTTACCTTTCCAGCATCATCCAAATTATGGTTTGGACATTTCCTAAGAAGCGCTTTAAATCTTTCCCATGTTTCACCAAGTGATTCATCATGATTTTGTAAAAAAGAATGTATGGTTGTCATTGCTTCAAAATATTTTGAAGGTGAATAAAACCTTTCCAAAAATTTTATTTCAACATCGAACCAGTTTACAAAACTACCGGGTGGACAAGATTTAAACCATTCTTTAGCTTTCCTAATCAAAGAAAAAGGAAATAATCGCATATAAACAGATTCTTCTTGATTGGGTTCAAAACCAATTGTACTGCATAATTCATAAAAAACAGTTAAATGTTTATAAGGTTCCTCATTATTTAAGCCATTAAATTGATTATTTTGAATAATGTTAAGAGTAGCAGATTTAATCTCTACCGTAGTAATAGGTCCTTGGTACATCCCCAAAACACGGGGTGGTCCATTGATAGCAGCAAACTGTCCCAATGTTCTTCTTTGTTAGTAGCCATATTAGATTTTTCAAATTTTCAAAAGAAGATGAAGTTGAAGAAGAAGTAGTTTATTTTTTTTAGATTGTAAAGCTTTGAGTCTTTTTACAAACTTCTCGATCTCAGGATCAAAGAACACTTTTCTTGCAGAAGATCGAGTTTGCATAAACAAACTAAACAGGAAAAGTTAGTGTAGTAAATAATTGAAGATAAAGTAAATGAATAAATGAATAATTAAAAGTAAGAAGTAAAAAGAAAATTTTACCACAGTAATTAAAAATTTACTGTTTTACTAAAACAATTCAATCCCCAGTGACGGCGCCGGAAAACTTGTTTAGCCATAAAATAATGTTGGGTCTTTTTATTGGCAAGCGTACTAATTTATCAGTTGCAGTTTTCAAAAAGATATCATTCCCTCAAGGATTAAATGTTCCAGTAATTCACAATAATTCTTATTTACTATGGTAAATTTATCAAAACCTATTAACAAAAGAATAATCTATAAACAATTTATACAATATTCATAGAATTTGATGATTGATTTATTCATGTGGTAAAAAGATGGTAAATATAAAATCTATCTAAAAAGTTGAGATGTAATTCAGAATAGCTCAGATACTTGAGGTAAAAGCACAGATTGACAAATTATGTTGGAATTAGGATCCTCGCACTAAAACATAATGAAATAATTATAAACATACATATTTAATTATCAAGTTCATGTTATTGCAGCTTAAAGTCATTATAACCGATCCCTCATGATATAAATTCTAAATAATTACCATAAAGTCTGATCCCTTAGATGCTTTCTCAGTAAAAATTTGTTTTAAGTCCTAGCCTTAACACAACAATAATTACCAACTCTATTCCTAGTAATTAGTATATTAAGGGTATTTCAACTTTTACTTTTGTTAAAACATGTTTTAATACGGCATGGATAATCATTCTCCCATTTGACATTCATACTAATAAAACAAGTTTCAATACGCATGAAAATCATTCTCCCGTTTGGTGTTCACACTAATAAAAGATTAAAATACTAACATGGCATTTGATTCTTAAACATGCAAAGGTCGTAATCACAACATCCATATAATAGATTGATTCACCAAATTCTAACATAAAAAATTTAGTTACACATGGTAAAAGGGAAAATAACACTTACAGAGGTTACGAATAATTGCAAGTCTTCATGATACAAAAGCTCACAATACTACACAACACTCTCAAGTATTTAGAGCTACTTTAGATTTATAAACTCACAAAAGAACACTCAAACTCGAGTGAAAAGAGAAGAAAGAAGCTTTGAATGTAGAATGGGATGCCTTGAATGCTTTGAGAATGACCTATTTATAGGGCTGAGGAAGGGTCCTGACACTACGCGTCAGGTTCCTGACTCAACTTCCATTAAACACGTGATTAAGGGCCATGATTAAGCAATTTTTAATTATATAATGCCCAGACAATGGTTCCACTTGTCTCCCAATTCGGCTTGGCAGCTTGCATGAGTAGATTGGCCATTATTTGGCCCTTTTAGCTGAGTTCTTAGCCATCTAGAAGTGGAGTCCACGTAGCTTCTGACGCTACGCGTGATTGTGACGTGTAGCGTCAGCATTAGAAGTTCTCACGCTACGTGTTCAGTTCTTCAATTTTCTCTCGAATTTCTTTAATTTTTCACTGCAAAACTTGAGAAATTTGATCAAGGTAGATAATTTCCCATAACTTCTATTTATTACAATTAAAACCTAACTTTCTAACAAATTAAACTAATTTTTATTATTTTTAACACAATTTTATTAAGAAATTTATTGTAAATTTAAGGACTAACAATGCATGAATTGATATGATGTATTATACTCTTAGTGATCCTAGGCATTAAGCCGTTGATGTGTGTATATATATATATATATTTGGTGGATATATATAACCTATAGGCAAGTCCTGTATTTTTTTGTTGAATACATTTGGATTGCTAATGAATTTGGTAATGTTATTATGTTGTGATGCTCTTGACGGATGATGACTTTGTTGGGGGTGACGCGGTGCCATTATATTATCATGATATGCATATCCTGGACAAGTCATTGTACTTTATATGTTGATTGTAGACATGAGTTCATGGTTGTTAAAATCGCGATTTTACAAGTAGAATCGGACGATTCTACGATTCTACATGGCTTGGCGAGTTAAATCGGAAGTAGACTCGTTTTATAGGTAAAATCGGTAGAATCGGAGGTGGAATCGGTGGAAACGGTGGAATCGGTGCGTTTTTATAGTTTTTACCGTTTTTACCAAATTTTTTTTTGGACAGAAAATCAACCAAAATGACGTCGTTTTGGTAAAAAAAATTTTAAACCCCCAAAATCCCTAACCCCTTTCAGTTTCGCTTCTCCTTCGTGTCAAGCCTCCTCCCGTCAAGCCTCTGCGTAGTCTGTCTCCTCCTTCCGTGTCAGCCTCCTCCCGTCGTGGTCGGCTCTCCTGTTGGTGTTCGCTGGTTGCCTTTCCTCCCGTCAAGCCTCCTCCGCCTCTCGTGGTCGCGCACGCCTTTCATTCTACGGTGGTTGGCTCGGTGCTCCTCTCCTCTCTGCTATGGTGGTCAGCTCCTCCCTCTCAGCTGTCAGCTCAGCCGCATGACCACCTCTCTGCTACGGTGGTTGCCTGCTCCTCCCTCTCCTGCCACAGTGGTTGCCTGCTCCTCCCTCCTGCCACAGTGGTCGCCTGCCTGCTCCCTCCTCCGACGGTAGCTCCCTCCTCCTGCCGTTGTGTTATGTAACATAACTTATGTTGCTGTTTTTTTGTAGAACTCTACTTTGCTTGCTGCTGTTATGTTGCTGTTTTCATTTAGTAAATTTTGTTGCTGTTGGAGCAGAAATTTTGAATCTGTGCCATAATGCCATTGTTGTTGCTTAGAATTAGTGTTAGAATTCTGTTGTTGATTGATTAGAATTAGTGTTAGAATTCTGCTTAAGTTGTTGATTGTTGTTGATTGATTAGAAATTTTGAAACTCAGCTTGATTGATTAGAATTCTGCTTAGAATTAATGTTAGAATTCTGTTGTGCCATTGTTGTTGATTGATTATAAATTTTGAAACTCTGTTGTTGAGATTAGAATTAGTGTTAGAATTCTGCTTAAGTTGTATGATACAGATTGTAGTGGTACAGATTCATCATGTCTACACCTACGCCTACACCTCCAGCTGGTAGTGGTACAGATTCATCATTAGCAAGTTCTGCAGCTGTCAAGTGGAAGAATGCCCCAGGAAAAAGGACTGATGTTGGTTGGAAACATGGGCTGGATGTTAATGGTGATGGGAAAAAGGTCAAGTGCAATTATTGCTTAAAAGTAATAGGGGGAATTTTTAGATTTAAGCATCATCTTGCTGGAACTAGTGAAGATGTTGAGCCTTGTATTACAGTACCTGAAGAAGTTAAAATAGCAATGATAAAAGTTCTAGCGGGGGCTCAAGAGGCAGCAAGAAAGAAGAGAAGAATGATTGACATATCTGAGGAAGAAGAAGATGATATTGAGAAGGAGATTGATATATCTCAAATTCAAACCAAAGGGAAAGGTATTTTGAAGTTTGT
The DNA here is from genome assembly GCA_037962975.1 of Clitoria ternatea. Lineage (NCBI taxonomy): Eukaryota > Viridiplantae > Streptophyta > Magnoliopsida > Fabales > Fabaceae > Clitoria > Clitoria ternatea. The sequence continues at coordinate 58,604,113 of CM075671.1, forward strand.
TTCCAAAGGCAAAAAGGGTGGTCAATCAACAATTAACCAAATCATGAAAAAAAAAACAAAGGAGAATGTTGATCTGTAGGTTGCTAGGTTTTTCTACACTAGTGCCATTCCTTTCAATTGTATTAAGAACCCAGAGTTCATCAAAATGTGTGATGAGATTGCAAGATATGGCATTGGCTATGTACCCCTTTCATACCATGATGTTAGAGAAAAATTGTTAAAAATGGAAGTGGCTCGAATTGATGAAATGGTTGGGGAATATAAGAAAGAGTGGAAGAAAACTGGATGTTCCATAATGTCTGATGGATGGACGGATAAAAAAAGGAGGTCAATTGTGAATTTTTTGGTGAATAGCCCCAAGGGGACTGTTTTCTTATATTCATTGGACACATCTGACATCTCTAAAACAGCTGACAAAGTTTTTAAGATGTTAGATGATGTTGTGGAATATGTTGGAGGAGAGAATGTTGTTCAAGTTGTTACAGATAATGCTGCAAATTACAAATTAGCTGGAGAGTTATTGATGCAAAAATGGAAGAATCTTTTTTGGACTCCTTGTGCCGCTCATTGTATTGATTTGATCTTTGAAGATTTTGAAAAGAAGATCAAGGTTCATGAAGTCACTATAATGAAGGGGAGGAAGATCACCACTTATATATATACTAGAGTGCTTCTCATCAGCATTCTAAAGAAGTTCACTAAAGGGAGGGACTTGATTAGGCCTGGTGCTACAAGATTTGCCACTGCTTATTTGACTCTTGCTTGTCTCAATGAGCACAAAGGGGCATTGATGACTATGTTTTTCTCACCTGAGTGGCAATCAAGTAGGTTCGCCTCTACATCAGATGGGAAACAAGTTGCAAAGATGGTTATGGATAGTCGACTATGGAAGAACATTATCATATGTCTCAAGACGGATATTCCTCTTATGACCGTCCTTCGCTTAGTAGATTCTGATGAGAAACCTGCCATGGGGTTCATATATGATGCACTGGATTCAGCAAAGGAGAAAATAAAACTCAACTTCGGCAATGTCAAAAAGAAGTAAATATTCTTATCTTATCTTCACTCGTTAGTAATTTTATAACTTGTGAATTCTTTCCTAACTAACTTGTCATTTATCTTAATTTGTTCTTTAGCTATGAACCTATATGGAAAATTATTGATGAAAGGTGGGATCACCAACTGCATAGGCCATTACATGCTGCAGCATATTATCTGAATCCACAATTGCACTATGAAGATAATTTTAGAGATGATGATGTTGAGGTGAAACAAGGGCTATACAATTGCTTGGGGAGAATGGTTAATGATATGTTTGAGAGTAACAAGATTAATCATCAAATTTCTGAATTTAGAAATGCTAGAGGGATTTTTGGTAATCCATTTGCTGTGATGGCTAGGAAGACCATGGATCCTGCAGAATGGTGGAAATCATTTGGGGATGACACTCCCGAGCTTAAGAGATTTGCTATTCGCATTTTGAGCTTGACTTGTAGCTCTTCGGGATGTGAGCGGAATTGGAGTTCATTTGAAATGGTAACTAAGTTGTTTTAGTTTCTTTTTAATTACTATTATCTTATATGGTTTAGGGTCTTAAATTTTAATTAGTTTGTTATATTTGGTTTTATAGGTTCATACAAAGAGGAGAAACCGCTTGCATCAAAAGAAGATGAATGATTTAGTTTATGTAATGTATAACATGAAATTAGGTAGACAAGTAAGGAAGAATGTTGTTCTTCCTTTTGAAGAAATTAATTCAGATGATGAATGGATCACTGAAGAGGCGGATGCCGATGGTGCTAATGATGAAGAGGCTTTTCAACCACCCATTGCTAATGAAAATGAAAATGTCAATGTTGTTGGGGAAGTGGGTGACAATATTCAGCAACTTCAAAACAATCCAACTTCAGATGATCCTATCTTTAATGTTGATGCAATTGTTGCAGAGCAATTATCATCTGATGAAGATGAAATTGAGGAAAATGAAGATGAAGAATACACTGGAGGATTAGATTTTGATTGATAGATGATCATTATTAATTAATTTCATCTTGTTTGTGATTTTATATACTTGATTGTGTGAACTTTTTAGCTTGTGTTGGACTTCATGGACTTATTTATGCAATTTTATGTTTTATTTTATGTATTGGTATGTTATTTTATTTTATTTTTAGATTTTTTTAATTAGAGGTAGAATATTCTACCTAGAATCTCGATTCTACGAGTCGTTGGAGCCTCCACGATTCTAGGTAGAATCTCGATTTTGACAACCTTGCATGAGTTCACGTTGATTTCATTAGCTTTCGCTATTTAAATTCACAAACATGATTACGATTTTAATCTTCTTTATATAGGTAGTCAAAAAAATAATATTAATGATGATAATCTAAATTCAAAATAGGCATATTACAGCTGCTGACATTTGTTATGGTGTATACTTATGAGTTAATACAATGTGATTGTGCTTACCTATTAGTACCACTAGTGAATGAGATTATCAAAGAACAAGGAAGTTGCTTATGTTGTCCTTGCTTTGGCATTTTGCTGTGATGGTTTAACGGTTATACTTACTTGTTATTAAATACTAACATGTGTATGAATTATTGGTGTATCCCTACTATACAATTTGATAACTCTACTATTAATTACCCATTATAAAGGTAGCATCAGCGGAAGTGTGAAACGTTGCGGTTCAGAACACTAATGTAATGTGTCTATTTCGAAATATACTTTAGGACAAGATCTGTTCTGCTACTCCTAGTATTATGCGTTTGGAATGTTACATTGGTTTATGAAGAGTGAAAAGAAAATTTACAAATTATTTGGTGCGAAATATTAGTAGAAAGTGGAGTTTAAGTTGAATGTAGAAGCTTGGTGAGAAGCCAATGATATATCTTGTAGAACGTCGTGTGTGTGTGCAGCTATACATAGTAAAGTTAAACCCTTTTTGATGATTATGGAGTTAGCATATGCCCTTTTGTTCATATATGTATTATAACCTTGAACTGTGTATTGTGGAATGCGGGTTGTCTTGGCATTATGAGGTGTGAACTGTGATTATTTTGTCTAACCATGTCACGTATGAAGTTGCATGTTTTGTAATTGTATATTATTGTGATATCCTTGATCCTTTTCGAGAATTCTATTTGACTAGTTGTGTGGATAATGTGATGTCTTTGAAGTTTTCTCTTTTTCAGTCATAACTTTTAGGAGTCCAAAGGTTTTTGGTTTAGTAGGATCAAATTGAAGCATATGTAATCTAAGGGAGTGCACACATAGTATGATGTAAATTGGCAATGCTTTAGTAGTTAAATTTAAGATGAACACTGCATCATAGGTCCATTACAAGATTATATACTAGATTCAAGATGGTGGGACAGATTGCACCTGATCATGAAAGGAGAATCGATACGAGAATGTTTGGGTGATAGTACTCTATTAACTGAAAGATACCACAAACCAAATATCATACTTTTGTCAAGTTTAATTTTTTGGACCACAATCCTCTCAAATGATCAATATCGAAATTTCACAGCTTTGGTACCTTTATTGGATTGCTGTCATTTTGGCTCCTAATTATGCAGGGCCAGAAAACTGAGTTTTATTTTAGGAAATCAAGTTTGATTTGATTATAGTAAATTAAAATTTATGAACTGCTGCTTCTAGCATGCTATAGAAATTTTAATGAGATTTTTATTGGTTTTAGTGAGGTAAAATGGATATAGGACTGTTGTTTTAATGAGAACCACAATGAGTTTTGTTGCAGAGATTGTTAAAAGAGAAACTAAGGTTCAACAGAGGGTACATCTTCATAAAATATGCTTTCATAATATTTTTTTTGGCTATGTCTTATTTAAGGGGGGCTCTGCTTCATACTTCTACATTGCATGAAGTACTTTAAACCATAAATAAATTTACGTGGATTTAGAGTAGTGTTGGAGAAAATTAATCCTGATGTGATTTGTATGTTGTTACCTACAAATTGGATCTAAATTTAAGGGTAGACTCTTTGGATGATCCATAGTTATCAGAATGTCTCCACCCCTTTTTCTTTCCTATAGTCAAGTGGGATATATCACCAATTAAGCAAATACAAGTCTGATGCTTGCTTTATGTGCAGGTTTCTAATGTGCTAATGTAAACCCATGAAAATCTAGAGACTTAATGGGCTGTAGCTCTAGGAAAACAAAAAGGAAAATAGTTCTAGTGCTTATGACCATGCTCTGTTATTTCTATGGTCCCTTTTTTTAATTGTTTAGACTTCAGGTTTTAGATGGTAACTTTATCATGCATTTTTTTAAAACTTCCATAATTGATCCCACCACTGCGCGACTACATGCTCGGGCTCAGCATTATGACGCTGGCTTCGTGTGCCTTGGTCCTGCTCCATGTGTGCATGGTAGCTACTGTGTGGCTCACATGCATATACTCATAATTATACCCATTCCATTCCTATAGTTGTTAGGCGCAAACTGATTGCCCCTTTTGTAATGTGTGATATAATAATAATAATAATTATAATAATAATAATAATAATAATAATAATTATTATTATTATTATTATTATTTTATCCATAGATTGGCTTAAGAAGTATGTTATAGAATTAGAGTGTCCATATGCAGTACTATCATGCATTATTTTTGGCATGGGCATTAAAACACCAAGTCATGCACCTGATTTTGCTTCCGTGGACAAGGTTACCTTCAATTGGATTCTAGTGATACTTGGATGCTAGAGTGATCATTATTTTATACAGCATTATTCTATGATTAATATAAGTGAGGTGGATGAAATAATTTATGCATGAAAAATTTACTTATAGAATTATAAACCGTGTTTTAGTATTCATAATATTAATAATGAATTAAGGATGTAGAGGTATTGATTGATAGTGAAATTCAATGATGCCTAGGTGCCAAATATATACAGTTTAAAAATTTTACTCTCTTGAGAATTGACATAATTTGTGTAATAGTATACTATCACTTTTATTTACATTTTTATCTTATTTTATCTTTCTATTGTTACTTTTATTATTACTAATCTGGTGTCAATACTGGCGCAAGGACATGAGGGTAATTTCATCCATTCTCACACTCACTACCGGTGTCGCAGGTGATCCTCCGGACTATACATCTGTATTAGACATTTTTCTATACCGGTATGTTCAGGTCAGCGCCTCGCATACCGAAAACTTCCATGTCACCTGACAAAAAGTACAAGGTAAATGTACGGAAGAATGTTCGCAAGAGACGCGGAGCCACCCGCGTCGTGTGTCAGAATCATACATTGCACAGTGTACTAGTGGTCCCCTAAACCTAAGGACTCTTCATTCTCCGCATGCACGTATATAAATACCAATATTTTCACTACTCTGGTATGTTAGACTCATTCCTAAACTTACGCTTGAGTAACCTTGCATTCCATTGTTGGTTACTAACTTGAGCGTCGAAGAATCTTCGCAGGTGACACCACCTTTCACCTTACATCAACATAAAAAGCCCGGTGTGAAGGATCTCCAGGACTTCAAGACCTTTATTCTCCCACTGAGATAAAGGACACAATACTGGATACCCACTGTACCGGTGTACAAACCTCTCTAACAGTTGATATTCGGGCTGGTCTCACACCGGATCGTTGACCCCGGTTTAGACCAGTTCAGTTACCAAGTGCTACTATTATTTTACTCTTAACATTATTGTTATTACTAATAGTAACATTCATTAGTAATATTAGTATCATTGTTATTAAATTTTAATGATGAGAAGCCTAAATTTATTTACCACATTATATTTTAGTTATTTATTACGTTTAAATTTATGGACTTAATTATATTTAGTTACTCTTTAAATTTTTAATATTTTTTTCTAGAGATATCAGTATCTTACAAAATTGTGAAAAAAAATCCCATATTTTTATTTATTCCTAGAATAACTGTTGGGATTAATGTGGTCATAACACCATCCACGAGGAAGAGCTCTCATCAAAGTCTAGAAAGGTAGTGGAGGCTTTGAGTGCCTTCTTAAAATTTAGTAAGATCTCCTGTAAGGCTCTCTTAGAAAAGGCCTTTCATCGGGATCTGTACTTGCATATAATTTATTACTCTGTCTTTGTAAATAACAAACTTTTATGACCAGTATGCTAATTTTTTTTGCTTTGTGAATTATAGAGTAACTTGCAAGGATGAACGTCTAAGCCCGATTTCACCAACAACGGGAAGCACAGAATGTCACCGTTGCTAATGCTAATAATTATGTCCTGCCCAAACGTGGAGAGATGAGGTTTAAAGCCAAAGAAGTGAGCATTCTTGTTGACTAAGTCAGAAAACTAAATCTGACTCTGGGGATCGCTAGAACTTCAAAGAAAAAGAAGAAATGACATGTAGGGAAAGAGTTGACACATCCTGAATAGAAAAGGACTAAGTCACAACAACTGGCCCTATTTGATGTTGAGGTTGGTGTTGTGAACGAAGAAGCTGCCATTCTAGAGTGGGAGGAGCGCTCCCTAGTTCAAGCTGGGGAAAAAGGAAAAATAATAAATTCTGCCATATCAGAATTCTTAGATTCGATTGGTAGGCTACCAGTGCAGTTCCAAGTATCGTATAAATATTAAAGGGATCTGTCTTTGGATTAAGTCTGGAGTATAACTTTAAGTACTCTATGAAACCTAACTGAGGTAGCCGGTGTATTCAATTCCCTAGGTCGGTCTCATGTTTCTTCCTTTGAAATGAAGCAATTATGAGATGAAGAAGGCCTAGGCACAAACAGTAGAGGCTGAGGCGACTTTGAAGAAGGAGCAAGAGAAGAACAAGGAGATGGAAGATCACTTCGCATTATCCTCAAAAGGGCTAAGAATGTTAAGTTGAAGCAAAAGATTGTTGACGCTCTGGAAAGTCTTCAAGTATGCACCAAAATCCTAGGGTTGAGCTGAATACCCACATAATACGATATGGTATGAGGCCAACCAATGGAGCCAACGGATAAGCCATACCGACTGCTTCCTTTGTCTCAAAATCAAATGATGGAGCCAAAGATAGTCTTTTTGGAGGATGAAAGCTCTAATGTGGAAGAGGAGATTGGGACTCCTAAGATTGGTGCCGTCCTCCAACATAATACTTCGACTCTTCCTCCCAGCTTGATCTTTTTTGTACCTTTAGAACACAAGCTTGTAACTAGGATGGGCTTCGGTCTGATTAGCTTTTTAGTCTTAGATTTTTGTGTACTTTTGTTATTTGGTTTAAATTTCATAGGCCGATGTGCCCATTTGTAACTCTTTTTTGTACACCAGGCTTTGTCCCACATTTTAATGACAAAGAGCAATTTTATTTAAATGTGTCAAGATTTTGAGAAATTGATTTAACCTTTTGTAGTTGGTATAAGAAAATAACAGTGTGAAATTACGGCTCTGGTATAAGTTAATAAACTCGTGTCATGAATAAAATCTCACAAAGTAAAAATTTACTAAAGAAGAATTTACTAAAAAGTTAATTCAGAGTCGAATACCATTTTTTAAAACTAGTGACATTTATTGGGAGTTTCCCTCCATGAATAGTCATCAACCATAGTTTGTAGCTTTCTCATGGAAGCTTTTCACACCAACTAAAGACATTGACAATGTTGTTGAAGGGCTCCTAGGTTGCCTTTATTTGCTGCACGTCTCACCCGAGTCCAGTATGGTGCTATGGAATGGTAGTTGGGTTGAGCCACTACTTTGGGACATCGTTGTTGTTTTACCATTCTTTGGTGATGCCAACCTTATTCTTTGGTTCAAAAAGTTCTACTTGTGCCGCTTATAGGGTCCGGTATAGTACCAGCTAAGGCAACCAATCTTCGCTACTCATAGGGACCAAGTAGCCAATCATTGTTTCCAATGACTAGGGTACCACTCCTGGGGATTCGCTAACTAGGCTCATATTAGCTAGCTAACTAGGCCACTCTTAGGGAGATATTCTACTTGCACCACTCATTAGGGTCTGGTATGGGATCTAACTGGTGACCAATCCTCATCACTTGTTGGGGTTATTTTCCTTGTTGTTGTAACACCGACGATGGTATGAATGACACCGCCTTGAAAATGTTACAAGTAAATAAAAGTTGTGTAACATACATGTTGTATTAACTAGTTAGTACAATCAATTTCATGTCGGCTGTAATTATCCATAACATATAATATTTAACACTCTTGGAAAATCTTCCTTGTTTAAGCCAATATGGTCTTTCCGGAATGACCAATCAATTATTACCCCCTTTGTTGCAGGAGTGTATATCTTGCTTTAAGCTTAAATGTTTGGCATGTAAGCTTCTAATGTGCACATGTCGTATATGGCCATCTAAGGTTAGGAGAACTGTTGTGATAAGGCGTCCAAAGATTTGGAAATACCTTTAGCAAGTCCTACTGGGCATGCCAATGTTCTATCCAGTATAAGGCACGACACTCCGGTCGAGGATGTTGGTCCATCTTTATGGTTGCATGTTGTGTTGGTCCTTTTAAGGGCTGATGTTCGGGTGTTCTAGTCTTGACGAAATGATTGATGTTCTGCTATCTCTTTAGTCATCACACCAGTATCTCACTTTGATGGGAAAATAGGGTTCCACCTACGAGGACACTCTGACGTTCAAGTCAATCCAAATACTTAATACCGGAGCTAGAACGTGGATAAGATGAACGTACCTTAGTGAGGTGTGAATAAGATGTATTTATAGGGGGTGGGAGTAGGAACATCCTATGTAGCATGTATTAGTACGAATTTTGTAAATCATAGATAATGTTGCCATGCTTGCAGGCGTTATGGCACCTCCTGTAAGTGAGAGCCAGTGTGCCATGCATTTCCTGTAACATCCCTAATTTTATATAAATAATTAAATATTAGGAACAAATATTAAATGATTACCCGTGGATTAATTAATGTACCAAAATGTTGAAAATAATTAAATTAAGACTTTTGGGGGTTGCTCATGAATTACTGAGGCTTTATACGCTGAAAATATACCCGATTAAAATATGGGTGTCGGACCATATATCTCTGATTGAGGTATCGTTGGTCAGGGCTATTAAGAATATTATTAAGAATCTGAGTATATGTTCGGAATAATTTTAGGATAAAGTATTGAGCCCGAACGGAGATCCTGTTTGACTTAAAACGGAGAATTTTAAGTGAAGGAACTAAAATAAAACTCTAAAACTCTCTTTTCCCTTCTCCTTATTCACGTTGGCTTACTTCTCCCAAAGGTAAATATTTCCCTTCTCTTCTCATTCACTTCATCTCCAACTCTTCTTCTTCTTCTTCTTCTTCCTCCTCCTTAAAACCCACAAAGTGGTAGTGTGCCCTTCCTCCTCCATATTTCGTTTTCTCCTAGGTTGGGTGAAGAAGCTTGTAGTGCTTTGAAGCTCTCCCTCTCCCTCTCAATTTTTATTCTCCCTCTCTCCCATTCTTGGAGCTCTCTTTGCTTGGCTTGAGGTAAAGTTTCCTCACCATTTCTCTTGAGCTATAGCCCTAGGTTAGGGGTTATTATGGTTTTTGAAAGGGTAATGCATATGGGTTATTAATGGGAGGCATTAATGATGTGAAACCCAAAGTGAGGTGTTTTAATATGAGTTTTATAAGGGCGTAATGTGGTACATGAAAATGGTATGGAAGGTGATAGGAGATGTTGAACATTTATGTTGGTTGTTAGGTTTTCAATGAAACCCTAGCTTTGTAAATTAGGGGAAATATGAATTGTAGGCATATGTGCATTTATTATTGATGGGAGATGTTATTTATGATAGATAATAACCATTAATAATGGTGAATGGTTGATAATGGTTATTGGGAACCATTAATGTAGGAACCCATTATGGGGTATGGCATTGAAGAGGCATAATAATGAATGAAAACACCTAACCCATGATAGTTGTGGTGGGTTGAATGAAATAAATGAGGTGGAGAATTGAAATAGTATAAAACACCGAGAAATAAATATGAGTACTTGAATCTTGGTAGTTGAAATAAAAATTAATTGTGGGTATATGGTATAATGTAGGAAATGACCGCATCGATGAGGCGTGACCTTTGGACCGCGTTGATTTCTACTTCTCTTGAGGTAGGAGGGGGTAACATCTCTAAATGCTTGATTTCATCCATTAGTTATGCGTGTATATGATTGTGTTATGCTAATTGGCTTGGATGAATGATTTGATGATTACTTGATTGAAATGCGTTTAGAGTGAATGGTGTTATGTGGCTTATGTTTGTGGGATGATGATTATGTTGTTGAATTGACTCATGATTAATGAGAGTTGTTGTTAATGGCTTAGAACCATGATTATTTTGATTACATTGTTATTGAACATCCCATGATATGTGAATTAATAATTTATGATTGCCACTAACTAGTATGTGTATGAAATCAAATGAATGTTGGTGATGGTTGAGAATGATGAGAACCTAGAGTTCTACTAAAGTGTTGAGGATGAATTGTTAATGGTGGAGTGGCATTTAGGATACATAGTGTGAGAATGTATTTGAATTGCATTGCATTGTATCCATGGCATATCATTCGTTCCTTATATGGAATGTTAGGGGTTCTAATAGGCGGGCCCAATGGGAGGGCGGCCCAGTGCACGGGTAAATTATTGTTCCCTAGATACTAGGAATCATGAAGTTGCCCTTAGTTTGGTGACGAGGCACCCTATGTGGCGGACCTAGTGGGTAGGCGGCTCTATGGTGAGCAAGTGACCTCGGTGTCCCAATGGGGCACGACTCTCTCGATGTGTGTTCGGGAGGGGCCCGTAGCACTTGTGGCAAGTGAGGCCATGTTGTTGAATCCGCAAGTCACGAGGTGACTAGTGCTACAAATGGGCGATAGCGGTTTGGTACCTGTAAAATATAATGTTAAGCATGCATGATTTGAGATATAAGTGTACACTTTTACTACTGTAGTAGAGGCATAGTAGCAACCTATGCTTGACCCACACTTGATATGATATTGTTTCCCACAGTCAAATTCGTAATTATTATTGATTCCTTTGTGAATATGCATTAGCTATAAGAGCATTTGCATATAGCTGGAGATATGCCTAGTTGGTAGCCCGTGGTGGCGATGGATGATTGTTGAATGAAGAGGGAAGATATTGTGGTACTAACATTGAATGTATGATTGCCTTTATTGAGAATGCCATGATTTTGATGTATGAGTTGTGAATATAATGATGTGGATATGTATGAAGTTAAAATGGAATGTGATAATGTGTGAAAGAAACTTATAATGCTTCTTGAAGAATATATGTTATGCACACATGTATATGTTTCATCATAATGTATGATTTTGAATCATTTAGTATATGTTACTCACCTCCTAGTTGCCATTTTAAAGTTTGATATAGGTATGATAAAAATCCTACTCTTTTGGAGGGTGAGCTAGGATGGAGGTAAATATGGAAAGAAAGTGTGAGCCTTGGCCGACATCTTTTATAAATCACTTGATAAGTGTAGCTCTTTATTTTGTATATGATAAATGGTTGGTCATGAATATTGATTTGTGGGTCATGCATAAAAATTAGACCTATGTGTTTTGAATGGCTAATTTTTAGTAATGACCCTAACAATGGATGATATTGATTGTAAATTGAAGGATTATATGCCATGTTAAAGGATGGATGTTGATACCATGAGGTTTATGTTTATTAACAATGCATAAGAGTCTTGTGTATGAATGAGAATATGAGCAGAGTATTAGAATGATGAATGAATGATTTTAGCATGAAGTATATGATGAATTTTCATGGTTTTATGCATAATTGAGGAACCGATAGGGTCAAAATGAGTTTTATGAGGTTTGAAGGATATGTAATGGTCCTAATGGCTTAGATGCATGATTTGTGATTTGTAGAAAATGGAATGGGCCAATTCCATTAAGAATAGGCTCTTAAGATGCACAAAAATGTCTCAAAATGAGTGAAACGTATTTATGCACATAACTCTCTCGTTTTTGGGAATTTTTTAGTGCGGCTGGTGGCCACACATCACAAATGATGTATATAAGTTGGTGTCAAAATTTGGTGGGCATTGGAACTCATAGGAAAATTTAGGGGGTTAGAAGTCCAAAAATGTGACTTTTTCTACATAAATGGCCTCTGTGCTGTCATGAATTGATTCACAATAGTGCATGAATCGATTCAAGACACATTGTTTTTACTGTTCCTGAATTTTGAGCTGTTTGAATCGATTCAAGCCCTCGCATGAATCGATTCAAAGCTCACTGGAATCATTGTTCATGAGGTCCAGGAACGTTTGAATCGATTCATGCGAGCTTGAATCGATTCAAAGGGCCCTGTTTTCAATGTTTGGACTCCAAAAGCGTCTGAATCGATTCACAGGTTCTTGAATTGATTCATGGCCCTGTTTTCACACATTTTCCTCTGTTTTGGGGTATGATTGGTATTGTTTGGTCACGATATGATTATACAACAACATATGCATATAATTAACACGTTTTAACAACTACATGGGATACACTTGAACCTTCCCTCATTTCCATTCACCCTTCATGAATTAATTGTGCACTTCCGCCATTCCTTGTTGACGATCATGAGATTGATTGTCCAAGGTCCACTCTTGATTTAATCTATCCACCTTCTCATATCTTCATATATGAGATAGGTTATTTAAATGATTTGGGGTTACTTATTAAATATTTACCTTGCGGTTTCTTCTATTCTTTAATTACTTTAAAATCGTGAAAAATTTACCCTTGTTTTATTATTTGAATATTATCACTAAGGCCCTATAATTGGGGCATCTCATTTCCTCCTGAGGTTCCCTTGACATTGGTCATAGGCGATATCAGTGGAAGCACACGGAATGCCATGTTGACTCTAGTCAAGGGTATCCATCATGGAGTATGTATGAGAGACGAAATTGGGGTAGTTTCTGTGACATCTCATGGGTAGTTACTTCCTTAACTCGCCCCCATCTCCATCAAAATTAGGGCGAGTCGGGGTGCATTTTTGTTTATCCTTGGTCAAAATAAGTCTTACCTATCAAACTCCGGGTGGGGGTAGGTCGGTCTCTATAGGTTCAGATACAATTATCATGCCTATTTACATCCCTACAAGTGGAATTCAGTCCCATAAATTTTCCTCATGTTCATGCAGTTTATTTAATATTACAATAACTTATCACACCAATTTTTAAAATAATTCATGTAATAAGTGATCAAATATTAAAGAGTTTTTGTATCAGTTATTTTAATAAGTGATATAAAAATGTAACATCCCTGATTTTAACTGCCTAATTTCTTGAGTACTTATGTGTCCTTAGTCATGTCTATTAGTGTTTGATAGTCATGATGTCATGAACGCTCCTAGCTCATTGATAGTCGTGATAAGAGCAAAATAAAAACAAACAAGGAGCATAGTTAAACATTAGAATCAATAATTGGGGCATCAGCAGCAGGAGTCTTGGTTTCTAGGGCATTAGGGGTAGGAGCACCCATAGCCGAATCCGTATGACCTTCCAATTTGACCCTGAGAGCAGCTTCGGCAGCTACCTCCTCCTCCCCTTTAGAGTCTGGGAGATCCACGATCTTACCATCCACGATGACGTAGAACAGATCGACACTTTCCAGATTCAACTCTAAGATGGGATTCAGTATTTGTATCTACTGCTGATAGCTTTCAAAGGCAATCACATACTTCTCCGACACCTCCTCCACCACAAAAAGCTTGTAAGCCTCCCTCTCCTTCTTCAGATTCTCTAGGGCGGACTTTGCCTCCATCAGTTTCTTCTCAGCCTCCTTCCTGCCCGCACAAACTAGGCCATAAGCCTTCTCAGCATAATTCAGCCACCTCCCAAGGTTTGCACACTGCTCTGCAGTAACACCTTGTTTTGCCTCGGCCAGTTTCTGTCCCTCACGGGCCTCTGTCAGCTCCACCTTGGCCTGCTTCAACTCATCAGATACTCCCCTGATCTCCTTCAAGGCGTTACTCAGTTGCATGGTAGAAAAATCCCGTGACTGCTGTAGCTGGTCCTTCTCTTGCAGAAGGGTGACCCTTTCCGCCTTCAGTATCACCAACTCCTCCTCCTGCTGAGCAAACCTTTTCTCCAAAAACCGAGTCATCGAGGTGGCTCGAATGTTGAACATCTCTATCGCCCGGCACATTGACGTCGCGCTCGAACCTTCGAACTTCCTCTCGTCCTCCTTGAAGACTACCGTCCAGTCCACGAAGCCCAGAACGGGGAAGTGGACATCCCATAGGGAGTGAGCAGGGTTGTGGGTGCCGTATAGTGTCCCATTGGCGAAGCTCTCCCACTGCCGGTTCTTGATATCAATTTCCCTCGAGAGGGTTGTAGCGATCCGGTCGACTGACATCTCCCCATCGGAGCTAGCCTCCACCCGCTTGTGGCTCATCTGGCTCCAAAGCTCAGGAGGCCTAGCCTCCCTCTCGGGGCCGTCAAAAATTACGATGCATGAGATCCCAGGCTGGTCCTCGGCATACTGAAAAGACTCAAAAATACCTCCCCCGAGGGCCTCTGACCTCGTCGCACTCCCTTGAACCATCTCTTCGGAGCACTGTCTTTTGGAAGATTGCCCGGCCTCTCTCTCCAGCTGTGAGGCGGTGGGCACCACCAAAATAGGAACGACGGTGGTAATAAATTAAGGAGAACCGGAGGAAACGGTCAAGAGAACAATCAAACTCTCTCCTTTCTGGGCCGCACCCCTCTTCCCTTCCACTCGGGCTCCTTTCCCGGGGTAGCATTTCTTCAGGTCTTTCAGGGACAGCTTCTCAGGGGCCATGTTAGCTGCACAAATAGCGTACACTCAGTGAAACAAAAGCAAGTCATAAAATCGAAAAACACATCAACAACAGAAACTACTCTCACTTATCCAAGCATCAAGAGAACCCGGGTGAGGGGACAGGGTGATCAGGGCCTGGAAGCTAAAGAAAATCCCCAAGTTGTCAGACAAAAATTTCACATCCACCCTCTCGAACATAGACAAATCATCCAGAGAAACTCAAAATTGGACTGGAGTACGGGTCCAATAGAGTGGAAAGCGGGGTTGAGCGTCAGGGTAGTGCAGAAAGTCCTCCCCAGGTGGATCTAGCCCACTCAGATTTTGAAGAAACCCATTTTAAAATTCTTATAGGATTGGTCAAGGCCCTGATTAGGTTACAGCGAGCAACGCCATTCAGGGAAACCCACCCTACAAGTGTCCCCGTCTTGGGAATCTTGGCGTGGTAAAAGTAAAAGAATAAAGGTACCGAGGGAGTGTGGCCGAAGTACTCGCATAATATCTCGAATGCCCGCATAAATTCCCAGCCATTCGAATGCAATTGGGTCGGAGCAATGTTTAGAGCATACAATACCCCGATTTGGAAGTCAGAAAAGGGAAAAGAAAGGTGAAGACGGGAGAAAAAGGTCTCGTACACAAAAGTGAAGTCTAACTTGCTAAGGTCCCCACGCTCATGGCAAACCCTATCAGACTCAAAATAACAAATTCACTCTACGTTACATGCGAGAATGGAATGGTTGAAGGTCCCCGATTTCCATAGTTGAGCCACGGCTTCCTTACTCTGGAGAGACGAAGAAATGAGTAACACTTCGTCTGTCACCCAGTCATAGTTCCCCTCCATAAGCACACTCGATAATCCTCATAAGCAAAGAAAGCTTGAAGCAGAGAGAAGCACCGACCTAGTAAGAAGAAATCCTAACAAAGTCACAGATGCAGATGCAGTGGTAGAAGTCACAGAGAAGTTTCAGTTACTAAAACCAGAGAGATAGAGAAATGAAGAAAGCCTGAAAATTTTCAAACAAAGAAGGAGAGAAAACTTATAGGGGAGAAGCACCTTGATCCAACCCCCCTGATCCAATGGTAGGAATATAAGGGGGCGCAAGCGTTCAACGAGCATGATGTATCCAGAAGTTAACGCCCCTGGAGGGAGACACGTAACCCATGATTTGACGGTTGGGGGTATGAGAACCTTTGATCAACGGAGGAGATGTTTTAAGGAAACTTTTGAGTAAAATGACGCACCCTTAAATGACCTTGGGATAAAGAAACGGCGTAATCATGACAAGTGCGTGCTCCTACTTCCTCGTAGTTGCAAATGACGGTTATTCACCCTTCGCCACGTGGCATGGAGACCCTAGCTCGGAACCCAATCCCGTCTTGCTTGGAAATCTTGCTCGGAATCAAGACTCATCTCGCTTGGAAATCTTGCTCGGAATCAAGACTCACCTCGCTTGGAGATTCTTGCTCAGAATCAAGACCCCCCCGTTCGGAAACATTCACCCAGGATTCAGACTCCTTACACCCCACACGTCGCAGTAAGCAATAACTCTCTCCTTAACGATCAACGAAATCCTATAGGAAGAAAAAACTTTGACTCATGATTAAACTACTTCGCTCGGCTTTCACCCAAAGCTTATGGCTAGGGGGCTCCTGTTCCCCTCCGGGTTTAAGGGGTGGTCTCCACAACCCCCCTAAAACTCTTTACGTCATTTAGTAATAAATTAATTTAGACATAGCCTAATGGTCCAAATCCCACTTTGTAACCTAGGTATAAAAGTACCTGCTACACGCACGTTATAACCAAGTGACACATTATAAAGATTAATAAACCTAATTCCTAGGAGGATTTTCTTAGGGTTTTATGCTCTAAGCTCTATGTGTGAACATTACTTAATTAGCCTTAATTCAACTTTTGCAATATCCTTCTAGTCCTTTTCATTCACACGGAAAGGAAATAGAGGAAAAAGCCAATTGTATTGCATTCTAATTTGGTCACTGTTCACATGCTAGGAGAAATGGAAAAAACAAAATTCATTTCACTTTTTCTTTTTGTGTGAACGCATACAGCAGTAAAAGGATTGGTATTCATCATCTCCTCACGCGGCTTCATCGTTACCGACCCTTTTTTTTCTTTTAATTCTTTCAAACTAATGTTAAAATCTTGTGCAATTCATCTTTCCTCTCTCGCGACAGCCACAGACAAATTAGAGGAAAAACTTGGAATCCCATCAAATTAAGGTAAACCCATAAACCTCATTTTCATTTTTAGGTGGGTATCTTCAAACCCAACCCTTAATTCTTCCAATTTCTTGAAATTATAGATGTCTTGGAGCTTGGTTGGTTGTGGGTATCACTCAGAGCTGTTAAGGTTTTAAGTTTTCATCATTTTTGGTAAGTAATTCGATACCTATTAGTTGGTTTAAGCTCCGTTTAATTAATTTGGGTATTAATCAGATTAATTTTAATTTAGAAAAATATTCCGGGGTCATTCGCAGGCGTTCAAGTGTCGGATAGCTTGGGGTTATTGTCAGAACTGAGTTTCAGAGGTCGACAACTTGATTTGGTAAGTTGTTAGTTAATAAAATAATTATTGGAAGGTTGTTTTAGCTCCGTTTCATGAAATTCGAGTATTAATTGAGTTAATAATAATTTAGGAAATATTTGGGAGCATATTTAGAGCCTTGGTGTTGATTAGAAGTAAGAATTGGAGGTTAACCACGTTATCGGTAAGTTAAGACTTATCGAAATAATTGAGAATAAGCATGTTAACTCGAGTTATAGATTTTAGTAGCAATCATGGTATTAAAAATATATTATTATGAATTTTAGGAGGTTGATTAATTGTTAAAAGTGTGATCAGATAGCTTTGGATATAACCGGAAACGGGAATCGAAGTTGTTTGAACTTGTCGGTAAGTTATATTTTACCGAAATAATTATTGAAAGGTGATTTATAGCTCGAAATGAAATTTTAATAGCGATTGAGGCATTAAAATATATTTTATTATTAATTTTAGGGATTATTGGAGCTTGTGATTAGCGACCAGATAGCGTTTGATAGCTCGGGTGGCTTCTGGAATCGCTTATTCCAGGTAGGGGGAGCTATTATATTTTAAATGCATAGTTTATGGACGGGTTAAGAGTATATTGAACTGTTTATGATTTATATATTTGTGAAATATGATTTTGAATTGTTTAAATTGTAAGATGTTGTTAGTATACCTCGCTTGTATGATAATTGAGAATTATCGACGATTATGATAGGTTCCATCCATGGTGTTGATATTAAATTGCATGAGATGTAGTTTAGTGATTAAATTGATGATTATATGTTACATAAGATGTATGACTTGATTGGATTAATATTTATATGCATGAGATGTAATAGAATAATTAAAGTGGTGTTATTGTAATGCATGATATGCAATTAAATATTGATGAATATGTTGATGATATTAATTAAGCTCGAGGTAGCTTAGTAGAAATATAATCGATTGTGAAAATGGTAGGTTGATGCATGCTATGCGAGTTAGGAATTTAAATGGAAATCCCTTGGTGATGGTAACCAAGTGGTGGCCCCTAGTGATGGTAATCAGGTGGTCTATTGATGATTGATTATTATTTGGCATTACATTTACATTCAGACACACATAGGACTGCAAGGGGCCTATGATGTCGGCTCAGATGGGAGGGCGACCTGATGGTAAGGCATAAACCGTGTGGTGGTTTCTTCGGATTCCACAGCCGCCTTAGAGTTGGACTCAAGGCTGGCCTGTAACACCAAGTTGAGTTGCTACTGTCACTAAGAGTGATTGGTGTTACATTATGGGTGAGCAGTTCAGTACCGGTAAAATAGAATTGATGTTATATGTTATGGAAATTTATACACTACAGTGTAATCCTATCATTAGAGTCGGATCTGCATGCATATGCATTTGCATATTGTGTTTGAATGGTGAAGCTTTGGATAGCTTATGAGATCTCATTGATATATGATTATATTATGGTTGATGAATTTTGTTAAGTGATGATAAATTATATTGATGTGATGTGTAGAATTGGATAGGGAGAAATCTGATTCGGTAGCTGTCATTTATTATATAATAAGCCCACCCCTCTATTGTGGTTATCTTTTCAGTGGACTTGAGCCGCGATGGTGATTGGTGTCACCATATTCGTGAGGACAATGCTTGTACATGGTGTATATAGGTTGTATAGTATTTTGGTGGTAGCCTTGGCCAGCTCTCGTTATATCATTTTGATAGTTGATGTGTATATATACATATATTTGACTGCTTAGTGGATCTAGGTAGCTGACGACTTCAACTAGAAGCCTAGTTTATATTTTGGATGTATATGTGATGTGATGAATGATAAGATATGAGGATATGGTGATGATTTGGATGTTGATGATGTTGTTGGTTGTGGTGACCATAGATGGTCCCACCATATTTATGTGATGCTTAGATATGGCCAGGAACTGCAAATAAGTGATATTGTTTGTTGAATGCTATGGATGGATCCATGAGCTTTTGTTGCATAGTATATGATGACCAAGAAACTGTTGTATTGCATAAATGGGCAGGAATTGTTCATATGAGTAGTTGAATTAGAAGGTGTGTGATGATTGAGATAAACTACGCGTTAGAAGGTTGATGGAATGATGAATAGTGTTGTTGTATGGTCCTAAAACCCTGCTTTGGAATTGAAATTAATTCGCAAAAAAATTATTTGGGTTTTAAGTACCTTGTTTTACATGTTAGGATGTTTTACTCAACCCACATTCGTGGATCAATTTGGGTGTTTTTAAATATTTTTAGCCCTTAGCAAAAGGTTCCACACCCTGGCCGTGGTAGACACCACAACCGTGGTTCCCTTCATACCTTCAAGGGGACCTTGCTGTGAGTAATCTTAGTTGTTGGCGCCTTTTGATCTATGTCTTGGACTATGTCTGTATTAGGTGGTTGATATCCAACCTTGAATAACATGTAAATATATTCCTAACCTTTGTTAAACTCTTTAATTATGTGATATGGCGATTCAGTTGAATATATGAATTAGGTAAGTTAATCAATATGTGTGAAATGTCACTAATAATGAATTGATTGGGTGATATAATAATTTCAATGAACTTGAAAAAATGTGTGATTGAATGCCTTGTTTGATGCAAGATGAAATGATTCATATGTTAGATTGAGGTGTATAAACTTTGTGAATCGAGAATGAATATATGGTTAAGGATAGTTGTTGGTACGTTAATCATAATGATATTGAGATAATATATGTTTGAAATGCCTTGTATGATACACGATGAGATATTCCATATGATGGATCGATGTAAGTAGACTCTTGTGAGTTGGAAATGAATATATAGCTATGAATAGTTAATGATATGATAATCCTTATGAAATTAAAAGATGTGATCAAGCACTTGATGATGAGAAATGGCATAATCATGTGTACACATAATGGCTTATGTAAAAGGTTGATATTGATATACCCTATAAAATATGTTTATCCATGTGCTTGTTAAATATGAATATTCCCTTGTGAATGGGAAATGATGGTATGAATGAAAAGGATTATCCATTTAAGGTTGAAAATAAGTCATAATGAAATGAATAAAGATGATTAGCATCTCATGCACCATATGCACTAAAGCTGCTCAAAGGATGTAGAGGTTCTTTGAGTTGGCCTAGTGGGGGAAGGCTCTAGATGAGCAAGAGACCCTATATATGTGGTTCTGAGGGAACCCAACTCCTCTTAAGAGCTTTGCGATGTGTTCTTAAGAGGAGGGCAACAACAATATACGCATATATTATTTTTTCGAGTCACTAATGTGATAGTATTGTAGATTGGCGCTTTAGTTCAGTACTGATAAAATGACCATGATTACATATCACTGTATTAGTACCTACCAAGTAATGGGTCCATCATAACATCATGAGCTAAAATGAAAAATTATTGAATGAGGAAACATTGTTTGGCATGTTCATCACATTACATCCTCTATGTGTTTGAATTTGAATAAGTTTTCCCAAATGTGATTATGTGTTTAGGTTAATTCCCATGCAATACTATCACATTATCACTAATGTGATATTAATTTTTTGAGTCACTAATGTGATAGTATTGCAGATTGGCGCTTTGGTTCGGTACCGATAAAATGACCATGATTACATATCACTGTATTAGTACCTACCAAGTAATGAGTCTATCATAACATCATGGGCTAAAATGAAAAATTATTGAATGAGGAAACATTGTTTACATCCTCTATGTGTTTGAATTTGAATGAGTTTGCCCTAATGTGATTATGTGTTTAGGTGAATTCCCATGTTGTGGTTATGATTGTGAGCAATTCTATTTTACTGTTTGCTTATTTTATTTATTATCTCACTCTTCCAATATTTGTGGTTTAATGGATGTGCATCAGGTAGATGTATGGTGAAGCATGGAATGTAAATTGAGGAAATCATTTTTGTTTATCCACGGAAGAATGCCAAACAACAAACTTTTACTACAAAATTAAATCGTCACCGCACAAATAATTGTTTAAAAATTAAGTATATATATATACAATTAAATTCACAAAAATTCAATATAATGATTTTTGAAAAATAAATATAACAGAAGAATAGGAGGAGGAGGAAGCTCACTAGGAAATGAGGTTTCCTCTCAATGTGGGGGAATGAGTCTTTTTTTAAAGGAATTGGTAAAATAGACAAAACACTTTTAAAGAGAAGGAAGGGTGGGGGGAAAAAGTAGAGGGGCTAAAAGAATCACAATGTACTAATTAAAACTATCCTAATGAAATCTATTCATTTGGCTAACTTCGTTTTTGTTTTTGCTATAATGGAAAATTTTGGGGGAACAAATATTGGGATTTTTTAAGGAGCAAATATTAGATTAAAAAGAGCACCATGTCATGCAAAATCTAGAATTGTCAAAACAAGTTAGGCTAGTCGGGATAGGATGTAAAAAGGATGGGCTCAAGCTCTAAAAGAAAAGCCCTAATTAAACAGGGTTTTTTTAAGCCTGACCCAAGTCGGGCCAGCCCACATAAGCCTGCAACATGCTTTTTTAATAACATGAAAAAAAGTAGTTTCTACTTTTATTTACTTAATTAGATCTTGTAGTTGATTTAGAGAATACAAAATTTTTTGTATACTTTTAGCAATTATATTTTTTGTAATTTTAAAAAAATATATGGGTTGGGTCCAAGTCCTAAAAGTGAAGTCTCAATTTGAAGTGAGCCATTTTGACCTAGCCTAAAAAAATATGAAGCCCATTGTAGGCCACATTGGGTAGGCCATTTTGACAACTCTAGCAAAATCTATGAAGGAGAATTTTTGTTTTTGGTGAACATGAGGAGGGTTGTTTGTCCTTTTGGATCGATGGTTGTTTATGGTCTACCATTTGGATCGACCTTGTTGAGCTTGACAATAATTGTTGTTTACCGTTCCTATATCCAAGCCAATTTCCCTTTTTGGTGTATAACCATGAAATAAATTTTGAATACATATTTGACTAAAACATATGAATATATAAAACTCCAATTTTTTTTACTATTAACCACCAAATTTGGTGGAGGAGATTAGACTGGCATGGTCCGTTTTAGTTTTATGTGTGGTTTTTTATTTTCAATGAAATACAAATTATGTTTAATCTTAATAAAGAGAATTTTACTGATGGATAATTAAGAATGAAATTGTATTAATTGATACAATTTTAATTTTTATCGATGCGAATGACACTGAGACTATGTCTTAATCACAACTGTTAAAATCTAAAATTAACTTTTAGAATCTTACTATTATAAGATTCTAACTCCAAAAATAAAGTAGCTCTATGTTAGGATCTAAATTTAATTATATTAAGTAGAATCTCTTTTAAAATGGTTAGAATCTTTTACAAAAATTAATTATAAGGACTTTAATGTTTTTAACTAATTTTTTTATATGGTTTTATTTTTACCAATATGACTGTGTTTTGACTTTTTGAATTGACTTAGGCTAGTTACATCTTAAAACATTTTAAGAACCACATTTAATTCCTCCTTATTTCACAAGAGAATACTCTACATTCTTGACCTATAGTTTTGACACACAAGAGTGCAACACTACTCTAGATACCTACATTCACATATTCTCCACGAGCGTCTTTTATGTCT
Source organism: Clitoria ternatea (assembly GCA_037962975.1). Taxonomy (NCBI): domain Eukaryota; kingdom Viridiplantae; phylum Streptophyta; class Magnoliopsida; order Fabales; family Fabaceae; genus Clitoria; species Clitoria ternatea. Next base: position 58,627,063 of record CM075671.1, read on the forward strand.
ATGACTTTCTTACTTGCATTTTCCACATGCGTACTTTTTTAATCTTTTATGCCTTTTCTTCATAATGACCTATGTCTCGCCTTCATCTTGTGGATTTGGATTGAATTTAGGATTCTTTTATACTGGCTTTATTTTAAACTTAAAATATTGCATTTGATGGTATTGTGTTTTTTATACACTATTTATAATATTATCTTAATTTTAATTATCTTATAATTTTAGTTAGAATCTTGATTTTACGAATCTATGAAGACTCAACAATTCTAGCTTCTAACAATTTTAGTCTTGTTGTCCATTTGACACAAATTACTTATAACTTTTTCAAGAGTTTATAACTTTTCAAAAGCCACTAGAATTGTTTGATGAATATAAAATGGAAAAGCTCTCTCATTTTAATTGTTTAGGTATCATTTTTATCTTTATATTTTTAAAATTAACAACTTTTATCTCTTATATAATTAAAATATTATATCTCCTCTAAAGTTATTTAATACAATTTAAACTTTTATCAAATAATTTTATTTTAATAAACTCTATAAAAACTATAATCTATAAACTAAAAAAAAATATGTTATAAATTTATTTTTTCAAACGAAACATTATCCTATAAAGTTTAGGACTCAATTTAAAACTTTTCACAAAGTATGCCCTAATTAAAATAGTCTCTTAAGATAGAATGCGTAAAATCTTGAGTATCACATCTAGAAAGAAAATGCCTTTTGCGTCTTTGATCCACCGCCTTGTCTCCTTCCTTACAAATGTGTAGTGTAGTTTTATTCCCTTAATTAATAATGCAAGTATTGTGGGAGCATCGACAATTATTACCGTTTCCTCAACCACATATATTAAATACTTTCTTTATGAAAAAAACAAGTCACTAATATTTGTGTGTCTTTATTCATTTATTTATTGAATTGTTAAGTAGATCCTTAAACATGTTGATTTTTTTATATAAATAAGTTCCTAAATTTTGAAAGTGTGCGCTCAGGTCTCTAAATTAAGGTTAATCTATATGGTTAGGTGTTTGTCAACATTTTTATTAGGGATAATTTATAATTATAAATTTTAAAATAATTTAGAGAGTATTTAAATTGGATGTTTTATTTTTAAAAAAAAAGTCCCTCAATCATTTAAAAATTTATAATTAAATTTTTATACTTAATAGAATCCTAACCAAACTATTGATAAAGACCCAATTACAAATTATTCAAAAATCAAAGATTTAATTACAGAGTTTCAAAATAATAATCATCATAATTTGTTTAAAATGCCTTGCATAACTTAAAGAGAAACAAGATAATTTAACCTATTTTTACCTATTTCTTGTGAATGAATATAGAGCAACCTGCACGTATGGATATGTTTGGGATTTGATGAATGAATTGGGTAGTTTGAATAATTAACTTAAATAAAGTACGTGTGGCCTAGCATATCATAAGGATCCCGTTTGCAGAAAAGCATGTCCTCCAGTTTGAAGACAATTTCAAAATAGCTTAGCCTCACTTTCAAAGTCCCATCTCTGTTCTTTTGCTTTTCTTTTCTAATTTGCTTTATCAATAAATGTTAATCATCTTTTCACCCACTTTTCCATCTCCTACCAGGCTATGACCATGTCTCTTTTTCTCTATAAAACTTTACGAACTGACTCTTTTTTATTTTTCATCTTTTTCTTAAATAATTTCTGATAAACTAATTATATACAAATTTAAGAGAAAATATATTACTAATTTTGTTTTAAATCCCTAGCACGCTGCTCTCTTACAATACAACATAAAGTATAAATGAACTGATAAAAAAAGGATAAAGTATAAATGAATGCCTTTTTTTAGAAAAAAAAAAAGGTTAAGACCCATCACTCCCTTTGAAAAACTTGTTTTATGAAAATTAAACTTATAATCCTTTTTATAATTTTAATTTGACAGCTTAAAAATAAATGAATGTTATAAACTATAAATTATGAAGGAAGAAGAATTATGGAGGAAGAGAAATTTGAAGAGAGAAATGAGAGAATAGAAATGAAGTTGTGTGTTGTATTAATGAGTGAAGGGGGTATTTATAGGAGGTGAGAGGGGAACATTCATAAATATCAAAACTTTAGGGGGGACATCCATAATTATTCATAATACTCCCCCTTGGATGTCCGTATTTAGAATGTGCCTTGTTAAAACCTTACTAGGAAAAACCCAGTGGGACAAAAACCTAGTGAAGGAAAAAGAGTACAACATTCTTTACAAAGTATATCCGTAAAAATAATTAAATTACAAATATTTAATTCTCCCCCTCATCAGAACACTTATGTAAGCGTCGAAGACCAATCTTCTGTACTAGTTGCTCGAAGACTTTGGTTGGTAATGACTTTGTAAAGATATCTGCTAGATTCTCGCATGATCGGACTTGCTGGACATTTATTTCACCATTCTTTATAAGATCATGAGTAAAGAAAAATTTTGGTAAAATATGTTTTGTCCTATCTCCTTTAATATAGCCCTCCTTTAACTGAGAAATACAAGCTGCATTATCTTCACATAAAATTGTTGGTGGTAGTTTTCCAGTATGCAAGCCACAAGTTTCTTGAATATGTTGAATCATAGATCTCAACCAAACACATTCTCGACTTGCTTCATGTAATGCTAAGATTTCAGCATGATTAGATGATGTTGCTGTGATTGTTTGTTTTATGGATCTCCATGAAATTGCTGTACCACCACATGTAAACAAATAACCTGTTTGTGATCGACCATTATGAGGATCAGACAAATACCCTGCATCTGCATAACCAATTAGGTTTGCCTTAGATATATATGGAAAAAATAAACCCATGTCCATTGTACCTCTAAGGTAGCGGAATATGTGTTTAATCCCATTCCAATGCCTTTTTGTGGGTAAAGAACTATGTCTTGCTAACAAATTGACAGCAAATGATATATCAGGTCGTGTATGACTAGCAAGATACATTAGTGCACCAATTGCACTAAGATATGGTACTTCAGGACCAAGTAGTTCTTCATTTTTGTCTTGAGGTCGAAACGGATCTTTGCTCACTTCTAGTGACCTTACAACCATTGGACTGCTCAATGGGTGTGATTTGTCCATATAAAACCGCTTTAACACCTTTTCTGTATAAGTCTTTTGGTGCATCAGAATTCCTTCCTTTAAATATTCTAATTGTAATCCGAGACAAAACTTTGTTTTTCCCAAGTCTTTCATCTCGAATTCCTTTTTTAAGCAATTTACAGCCTTTGAGAGCTCTTCGGGAGTTCCGATGATGTTTAAATCATCTACATAAATAGCAATTATAACGAACTCTTTTCCGAGTCTTTTCATAAAAACACATGGACAAATTGGGTCATTTTTGTACCCTTCTTTCAACAAATATTCACTGAGACAATTGTACCACATTCGTCCAGATTGCTTTAATCCATAAAGAGATTTATTCAATTTGATTGAATAATTTTCTCGAGGATTTGTTTTATATGCTTCAGGCAAATGAAATCCTTCAGGGAGTTTCATATATATGTCATTTTCAAGTGAGCCATATAAATATGTTGCAACAACATCCATAAGGCGTAAGTCAAGCCTTTCACGGATTACCAAACTTATCAAGTATCGAAAAGTAGTGGCATCCATCACTGGTGAATATGTTTCTTCGAAATCAATTCCAGGTCTTTGTGAGAATCCTTGTGCAACAAGTCTTGCTTTGTATCGCACAATTTCACCATTTTCATTTCTTTTTCTCGTAAAGACCCATTTGTACCCAACTGGTTTTACACCTTTGGGTGTTTGGACTACAGGTCCAAAAACTTTACGTTTTGCAAGTGAGTTTAACTCTTCTTGTATTGCATCTTTCCACTTTGGCCAATCATTTCTTTATGCACATTCTTTAACAGATTTTGGCTTATGATTTTTGTCATCATTTATAATATCAAGAGCTACTTTGAATGCAAAAATTTCATCAACATCGACTTCAGGTCGATTCCATTGTATACCATCCATGATATAATTTATCGAGATCTCTTTGTTTGTATCAATTTCAGGTACCTTAGTTTCTTCTGGATTTGAAACTTTGATTATGTCAGGAGACTCTACTGGAGTCTTTATATCCTCGATTCGACCATCCTCTTTATTTATTTTTCTTTTCTGAGGATTTTTATCTTTAGAACCAACAGGTCTGCCACGTTTTACTTTGGCTTCAGACTCATTTGCAATTTTAGATTGTCCTTCAGGGATATCAATCTTTATTGGAGTATTAACAGCTGGTATATGTGACTTAGTCACTCTTTTTGGATCAGTAAATGCATTAGGCAATTGGTTTGCTAAATTTTGCAAACTAATTATTTTCTGAACTTCTAGTTCAGATTGCTTTGTTTGAGGATCAAGATGTGATAGAGACATCTCATTCCAGCTAATCCTTTTATCCAAGTGTTTATTTTCTCCCCCTAATGGTGGGAAAATAGATTCATCAAAATGACAATCAGCAAAACGAGCTGTAAATAAATCACCTGTTAAAGGTTCAAGATATTTTATTATGGATGGACTTTCATATCCAACATATATTCCCAACCTTCTTTGAGGTCCCATCTTAGTGCGTTACGGAGGAGAGATAGGAACATATACCGCACTTCTAAAGATTCTTAGATGAGAAATATTTGGTTCTTTACCATGAACCAATTGTAAAGGGGAATATTCATGATTACTTGTAGGCCTGATGCGAATAAGTGCTGCCGCATGCAAGATTGCATGTCCCCAAGTTGAAATTGGGAGTTTTGATCTCATTAACAATGGTCTTACTATCAATTTCAAACATTTAATCAATGATTCAGCAAGTCCATTTTGTGTATGAACATGTGCTACAGGATGTTCAACATCAATTCCAATGGACATACAATAATCATTAAATGATTGAGATGTAAATTCACCAGCGTTATCAAGGCGTATTTTCTTAATTGGATAATCAGGAAAATGAGCTCTTAAACGAATTAATTGAGCTAGTAATCTCGCAAACGCCTGGTTGCGAGTTGATAATAAGCAAACATGTGACCATCTAGTTGATGCATCAATTAAAACCATAAAATATCTAAATGGTCCACATGAAGGGTGTATTGGTCCACAAATATCACCTTGTATACGCTCTAAAAATATAAGTGGTTCATTCCCAATTTTCATCGGTGATGGCCGAATGATTAATTTTCCTTGAGAACAAGCAGCACATGAGAAATTCTTAGTTTGCATAATTTGTCTGCTGGACAAATAATGACCATTTGAATTCTTAACTATTTTTCACATCATAATTGATCCAAGATGGCCTAATCGTTCATGCCAGATAACAAAGTCATTCTTATTTGTAAACTTCTGGTTTACTATGACATTTGTTTCAATTGTACTAATATATGTGTAGTACAAACCGGAGGAAAATGAAGGCAATTTTTCCAATATACATTTCTTACCAGAAATTAACTTTGTAATGTATAGATATTCATCATTTCCTTCATTTGTGGTCTCAATATGATATCCATTTCTGCGGATATCCTTAAAACTCAATAAATTTCTTTGAGACTTCTTAGAATATAATGCACTTTCAATGTGCAATTTTGTTCCTCCAGGCAACAAAATACTGGCTCTGCCGGAGCCTTCAATTATATTTATACTACCAAATATTGTATTAACATTTGCTTCTTGTTGTACTATATGGTAGAAATATTTCTCATTCTTGAGAATGGTATGAGTTGTTGCACTGTCTGCGAGACATATATCTTTATCATTCACATGAGCATTCATTCTTCATTAAATAAATAAAAATAAATCATGAGTAAAATATAATTAACAATAATATTTAACAAAATTTTATTGATAAAGACAAAATTTACAACAAAACAAATTACATGAAACATTAAAATAATTTATTTGGGGGCACTCCCTTCTCCAACCGAGTGGTCAATTTCTTCTTCAGGAAGAACAAGAAAATCATCAACACTAAAGTCAGAGAAATCATCATCTATACTAGTAAAATTTGTCTCTATTATTTTCCCTTTATTTTTAAGGGATTTTTGGTATAGATCTACGAGATGCTTTGGTGTGCGACAAACTCGAGACCATTGTCCTTTGCTACCACAACGATAGCAGATGTTTTTAGTTTGTTCGCTATTTTGAGCATCTGTCCCTTTTTTTCATAAGTTCTTTATTTTTTCATGTGAATGATGATCTCTTATCATTTCGACCATGACCATGGCCAAAACCATATCCACGACCAATACCATGTCCCCGAGCATTACCTCGTTCACGACCGCGGCTACGGCCACGACCACGACCATGAGTATTATGATCGTGCGTTGCTACATTCACTTCTGGGAATGGAGCAGTTCCAGTTGGACGGGATTCATGATTTTGCATAAGCAATTCATTATTTTGCTCAGCCACAAGGAGACAAGTAATTAATTCAGAATATTTTGTAAAGCCCTTTTGGCGATATTGCTGCTGCAGGAGCAAATTGGATGCATGAAAAGTAGAGAATGTCTTTTCTAACATGTCACTTTCAGTGACTTGTTCTCCACATAATTTCAATCTCGAAGTAATTCTAAACATTGCAGAATTATACTCATTTACGGATTTAAAATCTTGAAATCGTAAATGCATCCATTCATAACGGGCTTTTGGAAGAATTATATCCTTTTGATGGTCGTATCTTTCTTTTAGATTATTCCACAGAACAAGAGGGTCTTTAACTGTTAAGTATTCATTTTTTAACCCTTCATGGATATGGTGGCGTAAAAATATCATGGCTTTAGCTTTATCTTGACTAGATGCCTGATTTCCATTTTTAATGGTGTCTCCGAGACCTTTTGCATCTAAATGGATTTCAGCATCCAATGTCCATGATAGATAGTTTTTTCCAGATATGTCAAGAGCCACGAACTCAAGGTTGGTAATATTTGACATAGTTATTTCTATATAAGAAGTTGAAACAATATATTAGATATATTTCAAATGAATAAATTTATTAATTATAAATATCTAATGATGGTAACAAGTCAATGATGAATTATTAATATATATAAATATTATTTCATTTAATTATAAGAGTAATCTTGATTTCCCCCCTTTTTTAATAAATTATAAATTAATTTAAATAATATTTCACATAAATAATTTGGTAGTGAAAATTTAAACTTTTCATAAAATATCACTCAAATACTAGTGGCCTAATGGTAGATTGATAACTTATCATGCTATAAGTCCCGAGTTCGAATCCTTATAAATACTATCTTATTTATTAACCCATTAATTTATAAAATATATTATATTATTTATAAATATTAATTATGAGAAATTAATATCTATAATTCAAAGAAAAATAAATGCTGTTGGAACGTGAAGCAACAATTGAATAGTACAATTGAAAGTAAAAACAATATTTAGTAAAAGTGGTAGAAAAAAAATTAATATTAATTTCATTAATTAAATTTTAGTTTAATTAACACAATGACTTCATGATTATGCTTAACAGAAAGTAATATAAAAGGCAACGTAAAATATATAATGATGAATAAAATCAGCAATAGCTCATAAAATTATATACCATTTTTTTTTATTCTTATAGTTCTTCAGGAACTTATTAATAAATATTTTAAGAAGAATTCTTCAGGAATTCTAATTTATTTAATTATTAATTTTACACATCCTGCAGGGATGTTTATGAATAAGTTCTTCAGGAACCTATTTTTTTTTTATGATATAGATATAATGTTATACATCCTTCGGAGATGTTTAAAATTTAAGTTCTTCGGGAACTTATTATAACATATATACATATAATATAAATTGAAATAAAATTATGGAAAGAAATTCAAATACTATGTTACCTTATATCTCAGTTGGTCAGGACCTCATGCTGATAACGTGTTATAAACTAGAAATTATGAAGGAAGAAGAATTATGGAGGAAGAGAAATTTGAAGAGAGAAACGAGAGAATAGAAATGAAGTTGTGTGTTGTATTAATGAGTGAAGGGGGTATTTATAGGAGGTGAGAGGGGAACATTCATAAATATCAAAACTTTAGGGGGGACATCCATAATTATTCATAATAATGAATTCATTTTTATTAATTTCATATATATATATATATTATTTGGATTCGTCTTACATAAAATTACTGTAAACAGTAGAATTCTACTTGTGTCATGATTTAATGTGTCTATATTTTCTAATACATAGAACTTTTTTATTTGGGTAACAAAGGAATAAAAATAATACGAGAACTGGAATCAGGTACTACCTAAAACTTAATTGATGTACGTGTTTCAGTAATATTTTTATAACTATCTTAAAAGCTATATAAAAAAGTAGAATAGTTTATGTCCTATTGGCCGTTAATTATTACGTTCTTTTAGGCGAAACTTGCTGAATTTGATGTCTGTGTACCTTCAATCTTCCCTATTCAAATGAATATTGGAAGGGTTTACACAAACTAGATGGGTCCTTCTCTTCCTATTTTTGTCTCTATAAAAATCAAAAAGTTTTCAATTAGATTAAAATAAAATGAGTTTAAAAGTTTAAAATTTATCTTTATTCTCATAAGCTCTCTATTGGATTTGAAAAAATTTATAAGGATTTTACCATATTTTATTTTTTTATTTTGATAACTAAAATATAAAATTTTAACTAAATTATATATATGTAAAGCATTTTAATTAAAAAAATATAAAAAGATAGGTATTATAATTTCTTATAAATAATAAACTTCATACTTATATATTATTTTAAAAAACATAAACTTATTGTTATCATTTAACTATAAATATAAGTTAAATTATTGAATTTGTATATAGAAGCGGGTTCAGGGACAAGCTCGGGTAGTTGTTTTCCCCACACCCATCCCTATCTTCATCAAAATCAAGATGGGATGAGATGGGTTTTTATTTATCGTCCATTAAAATAAATTTTACCTATTAAATTTACGGCAAGAGGGAATCGATCCTACGCTTCGAGTAAAGTTGATTGGGAAGCTGAGTTTTCTTGCTCCAATTCAACGTAATGGTCATATAGATCCATGGTATAGCAAGGAAAAATAATAATAATATATGAAACCTATATGATCAAAAGATGAAAATTAGGAGAGAGAGTGTGATACATGATACCATTTTTTTCAAAATTTTGAGTTGGGGGCCATACTATTTGAATGAGAGAATGATGCCCACAAATGTGTCAATTTGGTAGAGTTTACCAAATTTATTCTTATGATGTAAGAGAAATCCATCGATCTCCACATATATTGATCTACCGAGTCACGATTTCTATTTGCAAATTTGGTTTTGGTGATTTTCAATTTGGTACATGATGGATTTAAATATAGATAACTATTTTTGCACGTAGGATTGGGTGGCTCATTAATTAGTACCCAATAGAGCCACAACATGTTGATTGAGTAAGAGAGTAACAATACTATAAATGATGATAATGATAAATCTATTGTTTGTTATGAGAGCACGTCCATCACTGTTCTTGGCGAGCTTTCCTTCCTCAGGAAACCGTGAACCGTGGAGTGTTGTTCTTTATGGGTTGGGGCGGTTCTAATGGTAGATAGGCCTAAAATAATTTTTAAAATAAGATCTTTTAAATTAATTTAAGTACCTTATAATTATCATATAATTAAAAATTAAGGGATCAAAATTATATATTTGATAAAGTTGGAAGACAAAAATGTAATTATGATCAAAATTAAGGACTACTACTAATAAAATTAAGATCAAAATTAAAAATTAGGGGACAACAGTGGGAACGACGGTGGTGGCGGCATTGTTGGTGGAAGATGTGGTTGTGATAGTGGTGGTGATGACGGTGATGGTAACGGTGGTGGAGATGTATGTATAGCGTGATGTTAAGAATTTGTAATTCAAAGGATGAGTTAGAATTTGAAAATAGTTATTTGTAGTTATATTATAATTTTATGGAATTAGACTTTAGAATTCTAATACCGATTCTAAGAAGATTTCTAAACAACAAAATTTGAATTTTAAGGCTTAATTCTAATTCCAAACTCCAATTACATGTTCAATTCTATGCGCCAAACAAGCACTTAGGGGATTAGAGGTAGAAAGCTTTACTTGAAAATTAAGTTCGGATTGCTTAGAAATAAAAGTAATGAATAATTTGTCCGAGATGGGAATAAGCTAAATCTGGAATGCAAGTCGTATGATCTGGACGATATGCTCATGACCAAAGTATATCTACACAAATGTCAAATGGGATAGAATATGGGTGTGTCTCGTGGGACACCATTGATGCCTAAGTCAAAAACGGGATCTCAGAGCAAATGGGATATGATTATTGTAATAGGTAATAAATGAGAAATTATTCCATACCTCTATCATTTCTGAAGGAGTATTTATAGTGGAGTTATTATGAAAACTCAATGATGAGAGCGCCATGTGCTTTTGCAGTATTTGTCGGTAACGTGAGAGCTGATCTAGCAAGTATCTCTCAGTCAAGGGAAGAGGAATATTGTCCATGATATGGACAGGCTTTGTCTTGCCTTGCATCATAGGTATGTCATCCAAATACGATGTAGACCCTAATGATATGTCCAGATCATATGCCCTTCTGTTAGAATTTTAGTTGTTCTGTGGGCCCAATATGTTTAAGAGAATTAAGGTGAGTTATATTATATAAGAGACACTTAATCATAAAACCTTAAGGCATTATGGGTGGTGCTTCCAACACTTATATACTAGTCGATATCCAAATTTAATACCTTTAGTTTAAGTCATTGCATGGGCATCGACTTAAACTACCCATTTAACAATATTGTGCTTTGGACAACGTTATATATACTAGTCTTATGAGTCTCTTTGGCTTCTTAATGGTGCAAGTGTTTCAATGTTCATAAATTCAAAAAAAATGACATTCCACTGCTTTGTCACGCTATGATGGGTGGGTTTGAAAATTTGACGATTATGCCATATCACGCCCAACCAATATGCATTTATAAACTGTGTACTAAAGTAATGATTGCCTCTAGTTTCTTACGCTTTTCCCTTTGATTTTTTTCTTCCTATAAATAGGAGGGCCATTTCTACCTCTTTCTCACGTATCTTATTTTTTCAAGTTACATCGCTACAAAGTTCTCTAACATCCAGGTGCTTTCTTTTGCCTTCATTGAAATCGATTTCTGTAGCTTATGAGGTATCTTTTCTTTTTTTCTTCTTTTGTTATGATTGTTATTCATTAAATTATGGATGGTGTCGAAGACAGTTGTTCTATAGAGATGTTACTTAGGCCACTGTCCTTATGGCCATCCAAGGGACCTCAGTATAGAGCTAACATTCAATTGGATGGTGGGTGATGTAACATGTCTTCTGCAATCTTGTACTTTTTAATTTTGAATTTAAAGACATACTTTACCCTAAGGGCGAGATTTTGGTTGACTGAATGAAAGCGGGGCATAGGCGTCTCAATTTGGAACATAGATTGCAATTTGAGTTTATTGTCAAAAAATCTTTCTAAACATCCTTCATGATTATATCGTCTTTATCCTTTCTTTTGTCTTTGTGAAATAATAAAGACCTTGTGTGTTTATTCTTCTATCAACATGTCGGTATCAGAGTCTTCTAGTAAGAGTTCGCATGCATCCTCTTCGGCCAAAAGTTCAATTAAGATGGTGACATCTTGCATTGGCCTTGGTCCCTTGGCTAATAACTCAAAGAACGTTAAGATCAAGGTGTTTCAAGTAACCAGTGACATAGATTGGGAAAAAGGGCTTGCTGTAGATAAAGGCTTCTAGGTGACCGAGGAACTTCAACATTGTTCATCTCTATACACGTTTGAAAGGAGTTGTCTTGGATTCCTATTGGTGTTGACAGGAAATGGAAATCACATCTTAGAAATTTATTCCCTCTTGAGGGTGAAAAAATTTACATGGGGTGGGGTAAGGATCAATTATGGATGTATACCTTTAACTTCACCAAAGTCAGGATCCATCTTCCCTTTACAGTTTTCGAGGTCAAGGTGTTAAATTATCTTCTCATTGCTTCATCTCAATTACATCTGAACGCCTGGGCTTTTATTAAGACCTTTAGTCGATAGCTTATATTTACAAAATTCAACCTAACATAGCCTTATTCTATAACATTTTTCACATTTTGAGAAGATCAGAGCCAGGTGGCAACATGGGTCATGTCTTGAGTGTTTGGTATCCAATTTCTAAGGCATATGGTGAATCAATAAAAAATAGAAGGAACAAGTTTTAAACTATTTTATTTTACAATTCAGGCCTTGAAAGCAAAACATCAATTTTTTTGTATGAGGACAATTTAGAAAAGTTTCTTTTATACTTGACATTGAAACATTTCAACTTTGAATCAAATGCTTATAACTTGGAAAATGATTAATTAACTTATGAATTCTTCTTGATTCTAGAAACTTTAAAAGTGGCAACAAAGGTTGATCTGCCAAAGAAGTAGATAAATTGTTTTGATTACAAGAAAATTTTAGATGCTGACGAGACTACTCTCACTACTTATCTAATTCTATCTCTTTGACTAATGTTTTGGAATCCTCTATGTTCTAACTCTTTTTTTTGTCTCTTATTTTTGTAGAATCCCTAGCTGACAGGGTAAACATCCTTGTAAGAATAATGGAAAATGAGGAACATTAGAACCAACTAGATACTGGCGTGGTGAATAAAGATGGTGTTGAAGAAAAGTCTATTTTGAAAAAGAAATAATAATTCATTATTTGATCAAACCTCAAAATACGTGTTTTCTTCAGACCCTGGATTTGCTAATAACAAATATCAATGATTAGCTAAATGAAGTCTGCTCTTTTGTAATCTAACCTATCTATCTAAGTGTTCTAGGAACTACACAGGTTGCAAAATAAAGAGGGAGTTCACACGAGCAAAAGTCTGATCTAACAAATGTTAGACCTTAAAAAGTCTGATACAAGTTTGCTCAGTTCCTTGTTTGATAAAATTAAAGTATTAGACTTTTGGGCATCCTCAATCTCAGAGAAGAACATTACTTCAAAGGCCAAACCTCAACGGTCTTAAATCTATTTTTGTGATGCCTTGAAACTCATGTTCTTATCAAGATAAATGTGTTTATCACCAAAAAGAACATGAAACAAATTCATAGAGTAGCCAACTCAGTGCTCAAACATCCTAACACAATCCTCTATGCAGAAACAGAAAAAGATGGTACAAGTCAGCATAAGGTGTTAGCTTAATTACAAAGGATTACAACTTTAGCTTTTTCTCTCTGTTCCAATCAAATAAAGCAAGAAAATAACTTTACTTGTTAATGCTGCATAAGGAACTATTTTCATTCAAGAATAGAAGAACCAAGGTATCAGACTCTTCAAACACCTTGCTGAAACAAAAAAAAGTTTGATACCTCTTAAAGCTCAAAGCAATACTCCTTCACATGATTTCTAACGGATATATCTCCTTTCAAAAGGTAGCAATGGTCACTGATGGTACAAAGTTAGACTTAGAAGGGAAGGTTGAATAAGTCTTAAACTCTTTTTCAAAAATAATCGCGTACAGACCGCTTGAGTAGAAAGCAATTTTTAACAGACCAGAGAAAGGGATAAGAGAAATGCATATCAGAAATTTATTCTGGTTCACTTCCAACACAGAAGCTAGTCTAGTTACTTCAGACCAAAGGATTTTTAACTATTGTAAATCGCCTTTACAATCTGTACCGACCTAGTGCACAAGTATTCTTGACTCCAGCCACTTCTGGCTTATCCCAAGTATTCTTGACACTAGCCACTCTTGGCTAAAAACCAAAGTATTCTTTCAAAAGCTTCTTCAGGTCACAGTGTTTCCCAACATTAACAAATTTTGACAACACACTTGAAAGCATAAAGTTATAGTAAGGAAAATGTTTGAAATTACAACCAGATAACTCAGCGCACAAAGATATGAAATGATTATAGGATACACTAAGCTACAGACTACTATAAGTCACGGTCTGCACTAAGCAAAACTATATATGTAGTGAATACAAGAACTTAGAAACTTTAAGAAAAAGTCTCCCAGACTTTGGTTTCTAGAGAGAAAACAAGAGAGTGATCAAGTATCGAGTTAAGCAACGTCTCTATCTTGTTTTAAAAAGCTTCTTGTATTTATAGTCCTTCTGAAAATATCTGTTGGTTCAGCTTCGAAGGATGTTGGTCTCTTGAGGACTGCGATGTCTGTAAGTGCAGGCACATGCTTCAAAGAAGTTTTCTTATCTAGGAAACTTCAAAAGTTTTTAGCAAAAGATCCCTTTTGCTTATGTACTTTAGGAAAACACATGCACTCTATAGCAGTTGACCTTAGGCTATGTGTTCTGATCAGGTTCAGTTTTTTTGACACCTTGAGACATGTAAGGTAATTTTCTTGATACGCGAGAGAAAACATTTAACTTTTTCGTTGATTGCCTTTTTAATGCTAGCTTCAGAGAGGACATACGAAAGTTCTTGCAACTTTATATTTAGAAAAAAAAGATCCTTTTCAAGAACTCGAAGAGTCACAGATCTTCTCGAGGTCTAAAGACACAGAAAGAGACTTGATCTAGTAAAGCTTGGACGAGTGCAGACTTCTTTACTTCAAAAGCGAATTGATTTTTACAAACTCCCCTTTTCTTTTGCAAATGGAGCTCTACGGACTACTAGCACACTTGAACAGATTTGTTAAACAAACAAGCAGTACAGACTTCATTTTAGTTGAGAGTCTTGATGTGCATTATTAACAAATCTCATAGGGTTCAGACTGCTTAATCATGAACTTAAACTTTTCTCTAACAATTACCATTTGCTTCCTGTAAATACTCTTCAGAAGATTGGTGTAAATGGCAACGAAGTTACAAGAGTCATTTGTAAAAAGATCATTGCTTTCTCTTCCTTTGCAATCAGTCTTTAAGTCTCTCAAAAGACAAAAATCTTCTTTGTGTGTTTTTCCTCTAGCAAACCTTGATCTTGTGTCTTTTTAACTTAGTGTATACATTCTTCATTATATATCTTGAAACACTAAGTTATATGCAATACTCTTTTTTTCACTCTTTCAAACTCACTTTGTAAAGTCTGGTGTGTTACCATTTTAGTATGGGAAACATTGTTTGCCTGAAGAGACTTTTGAAAGAATACTTAGGTTATTGAGCCAATTGCGGCTTGTTAAAAAAATACTTGGGTTAAGCCAGAAGTGGTTGGAGTCAAAAATACTTCGTGCATTAGTCTGGTGGTGTTATTGTAAAGTAGATTTTACAATAGTGAAAATCTTTCAAGTTTGAAGGGACTAGACGTAGCTTCTGAATTAGAAGGGAACCAGTATAAACTCTCTATGTTGCTTTCTCCTTCATTCTTTTTAAAGTATGATTATTTTAGTATTTAAATTAGTTCTTTCCATAAAAAGAGTATCTCACTTATTCAACCCTCATTCTAAGTCACACTTTGAACCATTAGATGGCGTCAAAGTCAATGTCTCCAAAATAGAGGCTGATTTTGATATCCCCCATGACCAAGAGACTAATAAGTCTCAAAGGGAGAAACTAGTGAATGAGAAGAAGGAAAAACAAGTCTTAAGGAATGGTAAGGAAGAAAAAGAAGTTGGACAACGTAATTGAAGTCTGTAAGATCTCAAATGAAACTAGGCGAACAACATCTAAAACACTTAGGGACCTCGTCGACCCAACCTTGGAATATATAACAAAATCATCTGAGGATACTATTATGGTTGAGCTTTATAGTCTGATACAAAGACCTAATAAAGATGCCAAACTGGCCTTTCTTCATCATCCTCACTTGAATACCGAGGAGCTCCATCAGGCTTCTAATGCCTCTATTTGTAATCCTCAGCTAAACTTAGGCATGATGATGGAGTTTCTTGATGTCTTCCTCGAGCAAGAAGATATTATCAAAGAGAATCATTTCCCTTTATGAATTGGGCTAAGCAAAGATTTGAACAAGACTCTTACTATTTGTAATAAAATTTTAATGTTTTGGATTGATGACGATACATAGGCTTTAGATGCGGCGAGGAAGATGTACCATTCCTTTATCGATAAAAAATCTTTATCTGACAAGTTGGTTAGTGTGATGTGTAAAGAGTTGAAGAGATTTCTGCATTTAAAGCCAAACTTGAAAAAGTGAAAGTTGAGAAAGTAGGTGACTATAAGATGTTTTTAGGAACGTTGATGGGTGCCTTTTCTTTAACTATTCATCAAGTGACCTATTAGAACCCTAATGTGGAGGAGTTGAAAATGGGTGGCATCGATCTTTTCCTTCGCTTTGTTAATGGTAAGCTGCTTAAGCCAGCTGATAGAGGTAAATTTGTTGAAGTTTCTTATACTAACAAGTTCGCACTCCATCCCCTTCATACTGGCCAAGATGACGGGTTAAAGAAAATCGTAAAGTGAAATTATATATGACTTTACACTCTTAGAAATTTTGTAAGGATACACTAATGTACATCCTTGTTGGGGGAGTGATACTGGTTTTATGGTTGATGTTTTATTTTTTGCGCATAGTTGTATCCCCTGTATTAGTCCAATCAACCTTTTTTATGATATATATTATGCTACTGACTTTTTTTTTATCGTCATATTGTATTTCTTGGTAATTGTCATAATTGTTAAGTAAGAAATGGTATTTTGCAATAAGGCTGTGTAAATCGTAACTACAAATCATGTGAAAAATTAGGCTCATTATAACTGCTAAAAGATGAACTTGACGTTAAGTATAAGACGAAATCAATCATAATCGCTAAGGGAAAAACTTGACGTTAAATAAAAGATGAAGTTAATCGTAACTGCTAAGGAACAACCTTGACATTAAATAAAAGATAAAGTCAATCGTAACCTCTAAGGGACAAGCTTAGTGTTAAATAAAAGACGAAGTCAATTATAACCATTAAGGGTCGAGCTTGACGTTAAATAGAAGACGATTAATCCTAGTCGCTCTAGGACAAGCTCAATCATTTTACACAATTTATAATGGAAATAGAAGATATTCATTAATATTGAAGTGTGCCTTGTGAAAACCTTTCAAAGGAAAAATCCAGTGAGATAAAACCCCTGGAGTAGGAAAGAGTACACACCTTTACAGATCAGTCTCAACTATAGAAAATTCATATATTAGAAATGTTCCATTTCCTAGGGATTTTGGTTTTATTCAAATGTTCTAACTTGTAGGCGCCTCTTTAATTGACACGCTTGACTTTGTATGGCCCTCCCAGTTGAGGGCTAATTTTCCTTGCTAAGCATTTTTGTTATCGATATTTTCTCTTCGGAGGATAAAATCTCGGACAACAAATTTCCTGTCGATAACCTTCTTGTTGTAACGATATGCTGATTTTGCCTTAGTAGCTTGATCACAACAAATACGAACCTAATTTCATGGATGATGTCTAATTCTTCCCTTAGAGTGATATCATTCATTTTCTCTAAAGCATTATGTATTCTCCATGTTGGTTGTCTACTTTTGAATGGTATTATTGCCTCGACTCCATAAGCTAGCTTGAATAGGATCTCGTTCATAGAGGAATGATGAGTTGTCCTATAAGCCTAAAGGATGTTATGCCAACTCTTTGGCCCATTTGCCTTTTACTTCATCCAGTCTTCTTTTTAGTCCTTTCAAGATCTTTATGTTGGTCACCTTAGCTTGGCCATTTGTCTGTGGATGTTCAACTAAGAAAAAGATTTGTTTAATCTTTAACTATGTTAGTAGTGCTTGAAAGCTCTTATCAACGAACTGGGTACCATTATCAATTCTGATTCTACTAAGGATACTACATCTGGTAATGATGTTTTGATAAATAAACTTTCTTGCTCCAAACAAGGTGATTATGGAAACAGGGGTGACTTTGACATATTTTGTCAAATAATCAACTCCTACAAAAAAGTATTTGATCCTCTTGGTGCTTGAGGAAATGGACCTAGAATGTCAATTCCCCATTGGAAGAAGGGTTAGGGGATGAAAGAGACAAAGAGTTCTTCTGTCGGTGCATTATGGAAGTTGGTAAATTTTTGAAAAGCTTTGTAGTTTTAAACATAATCCATAATGTCTTTTTTCATTGTCGGCCACTAATAGCCAACTCTCAAGAGTTTTCTTGGCTAAACTTCTTCCAACAAGGTGATGTCTGTAACTTCCCTCATAGACTTCGGTCAAGACATATTCTATTTCTTCATGTTCCAAGCACTTCAATAATAGTACAGTGAACCTTCTTCTATATATTATATCACAAACCAAGGTGAAATATGTTACTTCCTTCTGGATTTTCTTCTTGTGGATGGGATCTTTTGGTAAGGTCTCATTTGTGAGGAAATCTTTCGTTGGTGTTAGCAAGATGGACCAATAAGAGTGACAACAAAAAATAATTTTCATTAATGTGAAAATGAAGGTGATATGGATAACCAAGCTTTATCCTGGTTTCTTGGTACTTGCTAAACATGGGAGGAGGTCGGCCCTTACATTCTCCTTCTTAAGGATATGTTTAAAGAATGAATATTCAATATTTTGTGATAGTTCTTTTACTTTAGCAAGATACTGTTAGAGGAAGGGTTCTCTAGCTTGGTGTTCCCCATTTACTTAGGAAACCATTAAATAGGAATCATTTAAAAATATGATATCAATTTCTTCTACGTCTGATGTAATTTTTCATATCGGTAATGCATGCCTTGTACTCTGCTTAGTTATTTGAGGTGTCAAATGCAATGAGATTTCAATGATTAAACCATTCTTACTCTGTAAGATTACTCCAGCTCCTCACCCTTTACTATTACTGGATCCATCAATAAATATCATCCACTTTTTTTCTTTTGCTCTTAACCCCTATATAGGTCATGTCAATGACAAAATTTACTAAAATTTAAGCTTTGATTGTCGTTCTTGTTTTGTATCGAATATCAAATTCTAATAATTCGATTGCCTATTTAATTATTCATGTAGCCAACTCTAGTTTGAACAAAGTAGTCTTTAATGGAAGGTTGATTCTAATGATGATAGGGCGGGCATGAAAGTATTATCTAAGGCATCTTGTTATGGCCATGACAAAGAAAGATGCTTTCTCAAGTTTTTGGTATCTGACTTCTGCCCTCCTTAACATTTTGCTAGCGAAGTAAATAGGTCTTTGGCCTTCAACATATTCTTTTACTAAAATGATTTCGATGGTTTCGTTTGATACCGAGACACATAAGAGAAGAGGTTCTCTAAGGTTGGGCTTGACTAGGGTCATATTTGAAGCTAACACATACTTTAAACTTTGAAAAGCATCCTTACATTTTGGTGTTCATTTAAACTTGTTTTCTTTTGAGTAATTGATATAGGGGGACTGATGTGCCATTTTTGGCATGAACCAGGATAGGGTACAATTTTTTTGTTCAAGACTTAGACCTCTTTTAAAGATGAAACATTTTTTAGTTGCATAATTGTTGTGTATTTCTTTGGGTTGGGCTTTATTCCTTTGTGAGTCAACATAAAGTGAAGAAATCATCTTGCTAAGACCCAGAAGGTACACTTTAAAGGGGTTAAGGTATATGATGTGTCAGTGGAACCTATCAAAGATGTATTTCAAGTTTGTGATGTAATCTCACCCCACTGGTGTTTTTGTGATAATGTCATGAATATAAATCCCATACTCTTGCCATTGATATCATAAAACATGGTCTTCATCATTCTTTAGTATGTTACATTGGTATTTTTTAAGCCAAAGGGCATCATCTTGTAGTAAAACACACCTCAGTCATTGACAAAATTGATTTTCTCTTCATTTTCAGCATATAGAGATTTGGTTGTATCCCGAGTAAGCATTCATGAATGATAAAAGTCAGTATCTTAAGGAGTTATCCATCAATTTGTCAATGTTAGGGAAAGGATAAAGGTCTCTATGGTATGCCTTATTTAGATCAGTGTAATATGTGCACATCCCAAGAGGTATACCACACTTCTTTTATGAAACTGACTTTTAATAGCTTGTCTGTAGCTTCACGTGTTGCTTATTATTTTCCATGATTAAGTCCCTTTTTCCCTTTCTTATATCAGCTTAATGTTGGGGTACATCGTCAGCTCGTGACAACATAATCATAATTCTTGATATATTCTTGGCATATTTGTTGTTGTCTATGCAAATAAATCATTCTTGGCTTTTAAAAGAGTTTGTAGATTTTTTAGTACCTCATCGTCCATTTTGACTCTTATGTTAGTGAATTTGTCCTTGGTAGTTCCTAACTGAAACTTGGTGGAACGTCATTAGGCTGAGGACGAGTTGGGTGATCATTTCTTCTTTGAAATCAGCTCTCAAGTGAGGCCTATCATGTTGCAAGTACTAGTTATTGGACTAGGATCATTTACCTTCTCTTTTTGTTTGCCTTATCCCCTTTATCTAACTAAAAGGTCATATTATAGGTTTCTATGGCTACTTTTTGATTTACCTTGATGCAAGAGACAATGTTATCTTGATTTATAAACTTTATCATTAAGTGGTTAGTAGAAACTACCGCCTTTAAGCGTGTAGGGTTAGTCTCTTAATGATTACATTGAAATGTGATCTGATATCCAAAATGAAGAATTTGGATTTAACCCTCTATTGTGATCCATGCCTCCAGGTAACCTTTGGTATAGGTTGTTCCTCCATTTAAAGCTATCAAACTTTGGCTGTGAGCTATCGAATTGGTATCTTTTAGACCTATTCTTTTGAAAGTCTCATAAAATAGGATGTCACACAAACTTCCTTGGTTGATTAGTAGTTTTTTTACTGTGATGTCGTAGATAACGACCTAAATGATCAACACATTATCATATGGTCGATATATGTCCCCAAAGTCTTTATTTGTGAAGGTAATTGGCGGTGAAGTCAATTTTTTAAGGAGTCTCTACTCTGTGCATACATGTGCTACTAGCCTCAATTGTTTCTTTCTTGATGTGAGGGTGCTACCACCCCCAACAAATCCTTCTACAATCATATCAACCATGGCATGGCTAACTTGCCTTATTACTTTCTCGTCTTTTTGCTCGTCTTGTTCTATGTTCATTGTCTCAGTAATTACTGCATCTCGCTTTTTGAAGCTCTTTTTTTCTTCAGCTAGTGAATATTCTTGGGCCTTTTTGATGAACTGTCATGGTCATCATATAAGTACTTTTCACATGTTTCCTTAATTAGCCATCCTTCACCATCTTTTCAATGGCATTTTTAAGTTATCGACATTGTCTTGTGGGATGATTGTGTCTCTAGTGATACTCATAGAAAAATCGTCTATCATTTGTAGGCTTCAGAGGAAAGGGCTTTTCAATACCGATAAGACAAACAAGTGGAATCTCCTTAAAAATCTAGTACTTGCTGATATTCAAGGGAGTATAGTATGCAAAAAAGATCATTCCTTTCATCTCTCTAGGCTTGAAACTCTATTCTTTTGTCAACTTTTCATCTTTGGTCTTCTTATCAATAGTCTCTATGCTGGATAAAGTTGCTCCAACAAGGTGTAATTCTTTGTTGACATGCTTGGAAGCTCTAACTTGGAAATCTTCCATGGATATTGGTGGTCTTCTGGCTAACGATATAGTGAATAATGAATGAAGGTATATTGCTTCTATGGCAATATGGACCTAGATGGTGTCAGCGAGGCCTGGAATCAATCTTGATTCTTTGTAGAATCTTAACAGAAATCCTTTAGCCAATCGTCTTTCTTTTACTTTACTTAGGATAATGTGTAACAAGTTTTTAATGTTTCTCTAGAAATGATGAAATGCCTCGAGAAGGCATTATGTAAATCATCCAGGTATCAATTGATGGGGGATGTAGTGCTTTCAACAATGTCAAGGCCTTACCTTTCAAAGTCCTTGAAGACATTCTATAAGCTAAGTTGTTGTTGGCATAGATGAACATCAATTTGTTGGTTAAAGTGTTTACATGTTTCCCAGAATCAATTTTTCCATTATACATTGGTATAAGTAATGTGTATGGACCAACATATCGGTCAAGGATATCAATGGACATCAATCTAGGGGTAAAGGGTAAGTTGAAACAGTTTAGCCTTGGACTTAAGGGATTCAGGAGAATGATATATGAAGGTTAGCGTGTATGTTAGGCGATAACGTGTTATGTAACTGGTGTCGTGTATAGTGTACCAGGGATAGGCGTGGTTACAATTGGGGAATATGTGGTGTGTTTAAGGGCATGTAACAAGGTCTGCACAACAGGTGTTGATATTATGCTCAAGGATATTAGGGTTGTGGAGGTTGGGGTGGTTATTGCTGAACAGTGACAAGTTTGTTTCGGGGTAATGGACAAGGTCATAAAGAATAAAAGTGTTATCAAGGGTAATGGAGGAACTAGAATAAAAAGACAATTCTTTGTTATTCACTTTATTTGTATTGGAGGGCGGAGATATATATTGTGTTGAAGGGGTCATCAAACCCCTTTAAGAATCTTAAAGCTATTGAATTCTTTGTTGGAACAAGTCAATCTTGATGTTTCTTGGGTCGAGATTTGTTAAGTGGAGAGCATCGTCTTTGGAGAACCCTAGACGGTGATGCACCTGGGGTCGGTGAGAAGAGACCAACACTTCTTGCACAACGCCTTTATGACTATCAGGCATCACAAGGCGGCTTGGTCCATTATAAGAGTGAAAATAACTTAACCATGTCCCACTGGGCGTGCCAAATGATCTGTTTGAGACGGGAGTCGGCCAAATCTGATATGCAAGTTGTATGATATGGATAATATACTCTTGTTGACGAAGTATATCTGCACAAATGCCAAACAAAAAATAATGTAGAGGTGTCCTGTGGGGCACCTCCTATGCCTAATCAAAGATGGGATGTCAGAGAAAATAGGACAGAATTACTATAATAGGTAATAAATGAGAAATTAATGCGTACCTCCGTCATTTCCAAGGTGGTATATATAGTGGGGTTATTGTACATACACAATGATGAAAGTGTCAAATGCTTTTGTAGGATTTGTCGATGATGTATTAGCTGATCTGACACGGGTCTTGGACGGTATCTCTCGGTCAAGCAAAGGATAATGTTGTAGATGATGTGGACGAGTTTTGTCTTGTCTTGTCTTATGTCATGAGTATGTCATCCAAATACAATATGGGACTAAACGATATGTCTAGGGATGTGCATGGGTTAGATAAGCCTAAGCTCAATCCAAATTCATTTAAAACTACTTGTTAGGATTAGATTTTAAGATCAATCCTTGTGATGTTAAACCGGATTTAATCAAAATCCAATTTAGATTTACTCAAATCTAATTTTCAAAATCCAGATTTGAAACAAATCCGGATTTTAAGATCCAATCTGAATTTAAAACTAGTTATTGTCAAATCCAAATTTTAAAACCATTTTTTAAGTCAAATCTAGTTTTAAAATTGGATTTTAAACCAATTCTAGATTTTATTCTGCTAAATCAATATTATGTGTATTTTGTTGCCACGAAATCTAAATTTTCTGAAAAAAACACTAAACGAAAACATATCACTTGGAGAGTACTAGAGTATATATATTTTCAATTAAAAAATGCAGAATACGAAAACATTATTTTTTTCAATCAAAAATTGTTTAAGGAATCATTGTCCTGTTTTATTATTTTTTCAAAAAAGAAAAGAGAAAAAACTAAGAGATATACCTAGAATAAAATAAAAATCAGTTGCTAGTTATTTTGTTTTTGGTCAAACCAGTTGCTAGTCTTAGACTTCCATTTATTACATGTAAGTGTGGCCTTTTGACAAGCCAAGACCTCTAGAATAAAAATATTTTCTTTATATTCATCATGCCTTCATATTTTAATTTTGAAAGGAAATAACTTGCCTATATTAGAGCAAAATGCAAATGAGGTATAAACAACAAGGGAAAAAAAAGAGAAGGACGAGTATCGTGAGACTTCTCCAAGGTTATTGGCCTGTAGGTTAAATAAAACATCAAACTAAAAGACAAAGAACATCAAACGGAAAGAACAGCAACCGGTTATGTAATGAAGAGTTTGCAATAAGCCAATGACATATATTATGTAATAGTCTAGTTAATATCCGGTTGCTCAATCTGAAATTTGGATATCATCTAAATCTGAATTTTTTAGATTTGGATTTACTTTACTTGTCCAGTTAAACATAAAAACAGATTTAGTATAACCAGTATGTTGATTTGGTTTGAATCAAATTCTAGTTTGGACTAATAAAATTAGATTTTTTTTCACCCTTAAATATGTCCAAATTAATAAGCAATAATTATAATTTTCAATTCAAACTTTCTATTTCTTATTCCTTGACCGATACACACATTTCCCTTAATCCAAGATGAATTCTATAATAATAATAAACCTTCCAGCAGTATACCATTACATTTCATAAGTCAAAAAATAGACACCATTAAGTAATTAACTAAAGTGGACCCTTGGGGGGACAAGGGGTTGTTCACCCTATGATTTAACCACTAGTAGCGTGTATACTTTAGCATGATCAATTGGTTAGGATTTTGATCTTTCAACTTTCGAGAGTAACAGACCCACATACATTACACACACAAAGATGCAAGTCAAACTCATTAGTCCTTTCCTCTCCTAAATTTGTATTAAATAGCTTAATTAATCACACAAAATCTAATATGTGTTAAACTCCAGATAAAATCAAAACAATGGTCCATAGGTTTGTCCTGGTTCTCTTCGTTTGTTGTGTGTACCAATCTTCGATGATGCTGCTTCTATTCAAATGATCTCTTCTATTGCATTTTGTCATCTTGTTAATGGTTACTTCTTTACTCTAGTAAAAGGGTCATAAAAAATACACATGATCTTGCACATTTGACAAGCTCAAAGTAACACCAGCCAGAGAAGTTAAAACACCCAAAACACTTTGCAAATCCATTCACATCTTACAAAATTTCTGCCTCCCTCCACAATCTCACTTGGATCTTTGCTCTATTGCATACCATCTTAAGAAACATGAGCAGTGAAAATCATCACCATCCTCACCATCATTACATTTACCATCAGAACTTGCACATCCACCACCACAGAAGCACATTCCTGCCAATGCTATGTTCAAGGCCTTCGATCAAAGATGTGAGTCTTCCACAGTGGAAAGACCATCCAGAATCCTTCTCCAATGACCCTTTGTCCCCAAGAATTGGCTGCATGGGTCAGGTTAAGAGGCACAACAAAATAGCTGGACTACTCAGCACCAAAAGCAACACCACCACCCTCTCATCAATTTCCCCTTCTATAAAATATTCCAAGCTTAAAAAACTCTTCTCTAGCAAAAACTTCACCACCACCACTGCTCCTCCTATTGCCACCAGCTGTGAAACTAGGCCGCCACGAACGGCGGTAAATAGTGAAGCTGTGTCCAGGAAGCACAACCGTCAGTGTAGTAGGAATGAGAATGTTATTCCCGTAAGCGTTGAAAATATGGATCCTCCTCTGCCTGTGATCAAGAAAGTGTATAAGCCAGAGGAAGAAAAACAAGTGGATAGTCTTTGGAAAAGAAGGTCAGGTGGGGCTGCATTGAAAAGTTTACAGCTTCAACAGATTCACCATCCAAGGCATCACCTTCAACTTACAAGTGTTTGATGGGTGATCAGATAAGACAGATGCAAATTCTTCTTTTTTTCTTTTTAACTTGAAAATTTTCATCCGATATAATCTAAATGACATGTTTTTAGTTTTAGTGCTGTTTGATTTCCTGCAGTATCACACTTGGATGTGATGCAGATTGCAGAATATCCTAGTTATATTATTTGTTGTATATGATATATTTGTGAATAGATTATATAGATCTAGGCCTGTATGTTATCCACAATTATTTTAAAAAACCTACAATGAGGTTTCTTTGTACAAGTGGTAGGTTTTGTGCCAAGAAATTAGCAAATTTATTTTCGTTTGTGCACATGAAAATGCAATCTGGCCAACACATGTCAATAACATTACATGATGAAAACAGTTTGTTAAATTGCTAACATCACTGTCTCGAAGAAGGAAAGACATTGTTCATTAATGAAGTTAATGATTTATGATGCTGGACAAAGCTGGAGGATCTTACAAGACATACAAGTCAACAACATCATGCAGTAGTGAAGTAAGATCAATATTTAATAGAGAAAGGTCAACCATAAAATGTATGGAAACGGCATGAGGCAACAACATGCTACTGAAATGAATATTTGATTTTCAGGAACAAAATGCAACTATGTCAGTCAAAGAATTACTCAATTAAAAGCCATTATGGATTTGTGTCTTCTTTGACAATTGAACACAAAAAAACAGTTTAAATAAACATGAGGGCATGTGAAATGCATCAATGAAAATAGTGGACTTGTACTTTCAATTCAGGTTCATAAGCTGATGCAGGGGCAACACAGGTCACAGTGCTAGCAGTTAAATATAATTTATATCAGTGAATATGCTTGTGTGGTAGGGCATTGATGCTAAACAATGTCCAAAATGATAATTAATTAGCGCCAAAATAAATGGAAGGGTGCTTTGAATTAAGCCCAAAGCTGAAGAGATATAGGAGGTGTATTTAAACTGATAGAATACTTACCTCAATCCTTAGCATACAATTACCAATTTGGACCTTTCTCTAAATTGGTTTACTGAAAAAACATAGTGCAATTCCTTAGGTGCTTCTGGTGTCTTTCTCCTATCATAATTGGTTTTATTTTGATAACCCGATGGACCATTTGTGCTTACTTATATTTCCTAAGTTACCAAAGTGAAACTCTAATTTTGTTAGAAGAACACCTAAGTTTGATCCTTGTTTTACTTATTTATACCATGGTCATGGCGTTAGCCATGAAGAAAGAAGCATACAAAATGGTGCGTATATACACACACGTGACATTTATCATTAGCCATGAAGAAAGAAGCATACAAAAATATTCATCATTCAGTTGGCTATACACCTGAACAAAATGGTGTATTTCGAAAGAAAGAACCGAACTGCGATGGAGATGGTGAAGTCCATATTGTTTTACCTAAAAGTTTTTGGCTTGAAGTTGTTAACACAGTTGTGTATTTGCTTAATAGATGTACAACAAATGTTGTATGGAATATGACACCATTCGAAGCTTGGAGTGGTAGAAGACCTTCGGTGAACCACCTTAATGTTTTTGGGTGTGTTTGTGTGCCCAAATTCCGAAAGAAAAGAGGACGAAGCTTGAAGAGCAAGTGAGAGATGTGTCTTTATAGGCTATAGTTCCATGTCAAAGGGCTATATAGGCTTTACAACTTACTAAGAAGGTGATCGAGTTGTCGTATTTGATGAGAAGGCTTCTTGGAATTGGCAAGAAGAAAAAAATGGAGATAACAGTCCCAATAGTCATTTTGCAACAAAATACAGCACCTACAAATGAGCAACCAACCCCATGTACATCAAGCTCTGCATCATCATCAAGTACTCCAAGCTCAACTCCAATAGAATGAGGAGTTTGAGTGATATTTATGCAAGGTGCAATTATTGTATAGTAGAACCAGAAAATTCTGAAGAAGCATTGAAAGGAGATGTTTAAGAGGAAAGCAATGTAAGAGGAGATAAATGCAATTAGGAGGAACAAAACACGACAACTAGTTGAGAAGGCAAATGATGAAGAAGTTATTGGTGTGAAATGGTGTACAAATTGAAGCATAATCCAAATGGTTCAGTCCAAAGAGCTAAGGCTAGATTAGTTGTAAAGGGCTATGCACAACAGCTTGGTATTGACTACCATGAGACTTTTGATCCGGTAGTCCATTTGGATACTCTTAGAGAAATCATTGCATTGGCTGCTAAAAAATGATGGAATTTGTACCAACTTGATGTAAAGTAAGCCTTCTTGAATGGATAATTAAAAGAAGTGGTCTATGTGCAACAACCTCAAGGCTTTGTGATTAAGCCAAGAGGGAAAATTTTACAAGTTGAAGAAAGCTCTTTATGGGTTGGAGCATGGTATAATGAGATTGACAGCTACTTCATTAAGCAAAGATTTCAAAGAAGCCAAAGTGAGCCTACCTTGTATGTTAAGCATCAAGTTAAGAATCATATTCTTCTTGTTACACTTTGTGTTGATGATTTGATGTACACGGGGAGTAATTTAAAAATGATTGAGGACTTTAAAATGAAGATGATGAAAAAAATATGAGATGAGTGATCTTGGTTTGCTTCATCACTTTCTTGGTATTGAAGTTTACCAAAGTAAGAAATGAGTGCTTATTTGTCAAAAGAGGTATGTTATATTTTGAAGAAGTTTGGCATGTACCGGTGCAAACCTGTTGATACCCTTTTGGTAGTGAATAAGAAACTAAAAGAGGAAAATGGTGGAAGATTGGTTGACGCAAGTATGAACAGAAGTTTAGCAGGAAATTTATTTTATCTTAGAGCTTCAACACCCAATTTGATGTTTGCTGCTCGTTTACTCTCAAGATTCATGAGGAAACCAAGTGACTTACACCTTGGGACAGCAAGAAGAGTGATAAGGTATGTTATGGGCACCATAGAGTATGGAATCAAATTTTAGAAGAATTCCAAGCTTGAAGTAAAAGGTTATTGTGACAATGATTGGGGTGGAAGGGTTGATGATTTGAAGAGCACTTCAGGTTATGCATTCACTTTTGGTTCAGGTGTGATTTTTTGGTGTTTAAAGAAGCACGAAACAGTGCACAATCTTCAGCTGAAGCAGAATATTTAGCGGATGGTTTAGCTACAAAACAAGCACTTTGGATGACACGAATTTTAGAAGACATTGGAGAGAAGCAAGAAGGAAGTCTTAAGTTTCATTGTAACAACAAATCAGGCATTGTCATGGCAAATAATTTAGTCTTTCATGGTCGGACCAGACACATCAACATAAAACATCATTTCCTTTGAAATGAAATTGAAGGAGAGATATAGCTAGTGTTTTGCAATTCACAAGATTAATTGGTACATATTTTCAATAAAGCACTACCTAAAGGAAGATCTCAGCAGCTTAGGGAAGCACTGGGAGTTCAAGAACAACACATTAAAGGGGAGAATGTTGAGTAATGAACAGTTATGAGTGTTTAGTGAAAATTTATGTTAGTGCTGTGAGTTAATAATACTTAGTGGAGTGAGTAAATGTTCAATTGAGTATTAATTAAGGGAATAATAAGTGAGTTGATGTGACTCTCTAAATTTGTAACTGCTATAGTGCTAAGAGTCACTCATCTACATATAAATACGATGCAGAAATATAAACTAAAATAAAAACAAAATTCAAAAATATTCAACCATAAAACCCTTTCTCTTATTCTAAATTTACTTCAATCTTTTACAATACCTATACCTTGCATATTTTACATCTTTTTGTCTGTTCTAGTTCCAATTACTATAAGATATCACCAACAGTAACTCTTTTTTCCTCATATATATCCAACAGTTCTATCCGTCTCAGGTCCTATATCTTAATATAAAAGTAAAACTCCCAATAAGGGCTTTTTACATACATAAGGTTTTGTACCAACCCCTCAGTTAATACTACCACCAACAGCAACTTAAAAACGTGCAAAAAAAAAAGTGTTTGGTGACATTGAAAATGTAGTAGAACAAGGAAAACATAAACATAAAGCTACACGATTTATGTGCTCAGTGAATCTGATGCTGAGTACTGTTTCTTCTAAAATCTATATGCCATGTAAAAATATAGACTCCAGCTTTACAAAAAAAACATGTAATTTTCAACTTTATAGTTACAAGAAGGAAGGCCTTAATTCCATTTTTCCAAGAAAATGCAAGAAATTCTCAACAAATTACAAATATATAACCATGCTAACAAAAATTCCTCTTGCTACCAATCCCCCGCCCTACCCGAAAGCAAAGCAGAAAGAAACCTTTTGCCACAATAGAGACCGGAATCAGTTTTCTCCGGATACACCTTGCATTCTACTTCATTGTCCAAATACATCAACTCAAGCAAAATGGCAACGAATATTGAGATTATCAACCAAATGAATCCATCATGCTATTGTTCCACTGATCCACTTGCGCATACATCCAGGTTAAAATTTAGATTGCAATTCAAATCATGAATTCTCAGACTATTTTTTAATCTTAAATTGTATCAAATTGCAATATAGAGAAAGCGAGAAATAGCTACGAGTATATCACATACATGATGGGTAGATACAATAAGTAAATGACACTGAAAACATTGTTTTTTGAAGAATGAAAGAGCATCGAAATAATCAAATAGGGTATGCATGGTGGGTAGTTTCCCATCAATTTAAAACATGTAGAGTTTGGTACAATTTTTGGTCACTAAAAAATTATGAAATGTTATAAAAAATTTTATACTTACTTTTTTTTTATATGGAAAAAATATTATATTTACTGTGTTATTATGGTAAAATTTGACAATTTTATAATGAATTACCGTAAAAATAAGTTTTGTTCTCATTTTTTAAAGTGAAAATACATATTAATGGCATCGAATGCACTCATTCTCAACTGCACCGAATCCAACTCCTTAGTTAGCATGTCACTGAGTTTTATTATTGGTTTCTTAAACAGCGATAACAAAAAAAACTTACGTGATTCATATTTTTATTATTTGAAGACTTCATTGGTGTTCAGAATCTTACAAAAATCTTCATTTCCAGAGTTAGTTGGTGATCATTATATCTATAAATTACCCTTCTCATTGTTTTATACATCATGACATGCATACAATTTAAAGCGATATACACTTTTTAAATACATAAAAGTAAAAAAACATTCACTTATATTCTTATTAGTGCTTATTTTTACCAAACCCTGCGTGAGAAATAATGACTTTGATGTGAATCACATTTTTACAAGGTTCAAATTCCCAAATTTGAAGGCAACAATCTTAATTATTGTTCATATTTTAAAAATAAATTGTACCAGAACAAATTCATAAAGCAAAAATACCTTGTAAGAATTTGAAGATTACCATAAATTTTATGTATTAAAAACTTGTCTAGTTGAGTTGTTTACCCGGTTGCAGCCTACTGGATATGCAGTTAAATGATGTTTTTTCTATGTTACATGCAACTAGGAAAGCTGATCTCACATTTATCAAATGAATGTTCGGATGAAAACAATTAAGAATGAACTAATCTGTATCTCGACATCATTTTTGGGATTCTTGATAGTGCTACGAGCACCAAATCCAGAATGTGAACCGAGACATTCCCAAAACAATAAACTTCGAAGAATCATATGATATGAACATTGCTCTAAACTTAAATTTAAACTTTAAATTTCCCTTTTCTTGTTAAAATTGACTAAAACAGCATAAACTTTATCATGTAGAATCAAACCCTCATAAAAGAAAAGAAACGGCTCAAAATACCCCAAAAGATGCAATTGCCCAGCACCTTCCACTGCAGACAAAATAGCCCCTACCCTACCAACCCTATGACTTTTAACCAAAATAAGAAAAAAGAAAAAATTTCCCCTGTTAAGCAGGCTGGAGTGAGGCACCTGAAACTTATTGCAATATTTGCAAAATGCAGGGTTCCAATCAAAACCCACCCCTCTTTCTCTTCGAATCATTAACCTTCAGAACAAAAGGAATGGAACTACTAGTCATCTGCCATCAAAAATTGAAACTTAGATCTAACTATGATTTCAAAGACAGTACATCAAGCTTCGGATCTGGGATCAGAGGAGCTCAATTCAGCGGTGGATCCACACAAGTTAGATGCATAAGATTCAAACAACTTGGACAGCTTCGGCTGCATGCCTTGGCAAAGCTTGAATGTAGCGGGGTCCAATTTTTTGTACTGAAAAACAGAAGACAACAAAAAAATAAGAAGACTAACCCCATTTGGCCGTAGCAAGCTTCTTTCTTGCCCCATCTAAATCAACGCCGTGTTACATTAAAATGTAATGTGGTAGGGGAAGGTATACCACGGAGAGTAGAAGAGCTCACTCAAGCATGTAATTTAGACAAATCACCCATGAAATATTATTCAATTTTCAAGCATTGCTTCAAAGAACAGACTACGCAAATTTAAATTGTACAGCCAATACAAAACTTGATTAAGGAAAGAGATTATCACCTCCTGGTAAAAAGCATTGATCTCCTCTTCTGTGAGGCCTTCATCCTCATCTGAGTTTTCCTCCCAGCCCAGAGAACGGAGGAATGCGGCTTCTTCCTCATCTGGATATATTGTAGCATTGGAAATTGATTCTTTCTCTTCATTATCAGAAATTCTGTGAACTTCTTCATGTGCATGGGCATTGCCATTGCTAGTCAGTTCAGAACCATTTCCAAGAGACTGAGGACTTGCAGAAGGGCTAACTATTTCCCCGCTTACTTGATCAGATTTCCCTGTTGCAGGAGATGCAACCATTGGACCAGAATCTGGAACAACAGTAGAGGAGTTCATCAATGTTTTCTTCTTAATGAGATTGAAGAAATCGTTCCGGCTCTGCACTTGAGAAATGGAATGTTTCTTATCCAACATGGATCCTAATTTCAGATCCAAAGAAGCTGGCTTCCGCTCTGTGGGGGATTTTATATTATTAGGGTTCCTCAAAGGTGCAGAAGCACCAGTTGAAGCAACATGTTGATTTCCTGGTTTGCTGTTAGTATAATTTGTTGGATTAGAAGCATCCTTGGAGGTAGGGGAAACACCGTTTTCCCACACTACTGATTTAAGATCGGTAAACTTTCCAGATGTCTTTGGAGCATCAACTTTGGCAGTTGCACCACGAACAGATTGACTAGCAATGTGCAATGCAGGGGGTTGCTGGGGCACATTCTTGGTAACAACATTCATCTCAGGATTTCTGATAGATGTTTTGGGCTTTGATTTCTCAGAAGAATTAAGAACCTGAGAAGGAAACTACAATAAATCATCAAGAACTGAAGAGAGAAAAAAGACAATCTTAATTTTTTCTTGAATATAAGAGTAAAGAACTTGATACTAGAAAATAGAAACTTCCAATATTATGGATGTACACCTAGAAGCTAGAGCAACAAAGGAACATTACAAATTTTAATACCATACACAGATTTAGAACAAAGAAATCATCCTATACACAACACAGATTTCTGTATATAAATGGAAATGATAGAGCACTAGAAACAAACCTGCACATATCAAACAACGGTTCATAAGATAAATTTAAATATCCCTGAAGGAATGAAAACTTTCAAAAACATATACAGATACATTAGACATTTACAAACCAATCGGTGCTGAAGTAATCAAAGTAAGCGTGGAAAAGTGAAAAAAGAGGTTCCAAGAATGGAATTGCAGAACCATAAAGTGAAAAATGCCAAGTTACATTTAAAATGGGTATTGAAATACTTTAAAGCTAAAACTAGAGCAGGCAAACATCTGTCATGATATAAATCAACCTTAACCAAATGGTTATACATAGAAATGTCCAATATCTCCATTCTTACTGTAATTTTTACAGGTTTACTTCAAAAGTCATGACAATGATATTATGCTCGTCATTTAAAAATAATAAAGGGTTCCTCAAAAGAAACTGAAAAATCATAGCACTCACATTATTATTCAAAGTAACCTCATCATCCCAGCTCACAAATTTTGTATTCCAATCTAGATCACACAAACAGGGATGTCTTGGGTGGCGTTTGGTTTCTGTTTCCATTTACTATTTTCAGTTTTAACAAGAAATACTATAAACAACTTTTTTCTGTTTCTTGTTCTCATTTCCTGTTTTCACTTTCTCGGGTACAAATTTTTGAAAACGAGAAACAGGATGATAATTTTGTAATTAAAATTGAAAACAGGAAATAGAAAAGAAAAACCAAACAGGCCCTTGGGTACACATGGTGAACTAATACTACCAGTCCTACGCACTATATCATAGTAAACAGCTTTGGGAAATAAACAGTAAAGACATTTTTAGATTTAGGTCCAAGCAAGCAATTGTAAAAATGACTTGTTCATATTGGTCTGGCACACAGAGCATGCAAATATCACTAACAAGAAACTAAATGATGGTATTAATTATAGGAATCATTGTTTAAATCCAGGCTGTAAACCCATCCTTAGATAAAAATAACAAAAAAAGTTGTTTACTTTACCAAATGAATTACTTATATAATACTCATAAAGCCGTTTAAAAAGATATTAAATGAGGATTGAAGGCTACCGGGAGCATCTACATATTTTTTAAATAAGGATAGAAATTACATGCGCTCTTTATAAGGGAGGTGCAGCTGAGACCCTGAGAGGATAATAACTAATAAACAACCAATGGCTCTCATAAACACCACTCTCATCTAAGTTCAAGCATCGCA
The DNA here is from genome assembly GCA_037962975.1 of Clitoria ternatea. Lineage (NCBI taxonomy): Eukaryota > Viridiplantae > Streptophyta > Magnoliopsida > Fabales > Fabaceae > Clitoria > Clitoria ternatea. The sequence continues at coordinate 58,661,270 of CM075671.1, forward strand.
TAACAAGCAATAAAAAAATAGAAAAACTTATGAACCAAATTGGCGAGTGAGGCACCAATTCCTGTATGAATTTCAGATTTGAATTCAAGAAAGAGACAAAAATAAATATTCATTAAAATAAGCAAAGAAAAATGCAAAGTGAGGCATTTTGTTGAATACTTATGTTCAAACAAATCCACCAGATTCAGAAATAAGTTCAACAATTAAACAGCCCATTGAAGCTTATGTTTTCTATTCCTTTTATTTCACTGAAATATCAACAGATAAAAGCATAACACCGCCTAAAGATAATAGCTAATTCCACAGGAGACAGAAGATTAGATATTTGCTGTAAGCCTGTACTATTTAACTTTAAATAGTAAAGAAACATGGTTGCAAAAACTAGCTTGTAACTACTCGCCACATCACTTATCACTAAAACCTCTAAGTTCTAACCGCCATTAAATGATAGTACTACAAAACATGGTGCACACTGATTTCAACAAAAAGTTTTCTATCTTCTCATTACATTTATATCTATATATCAAATTAAATGGCAGTCAATAAATGACAAATAAAATCAAGTAAAAAATGAACATTACTTATTTGTTTCATCAACATTTATTTCTCAATCTTTCAGTGTGTAGCCCAGAACACTGCAACCTCAATTACCATTCTGCTTGTTCACAACACTTTTCCAAGTCAAAATGTCATCCTCCTCTCCTCAATTGTCTACTACTAAATAGCATCTCCAAGACAAACAAATAAATAAATAAGGGCCCAAGTCCAAGTCTAACATCAAGTGTTAAAGAGTACAGGCTAGTTATGCACAAGTCACTTGTACTAATTAACTTTCAACAAACAAAAAATTTTAACATGCAGAAAAATTATTCAAGGATGAGCTACATGTGGATATAGATTTAGTAGAAAAAATCAAATTCTTAAATACAATCTAAAACAGAATAAACCTGGCACGAAAAACTGTAAACGGTATTTCACAAGGTAACCCTCTTACCAAAGCCTTTGGCATAGAGGGTGTAACTGGAATCAATTGTCGGGATTGCTTTATAGCCAGTTCCTCAAGCCTCTGGGTTTTGACCAACACCTACAATTGATTAGGCATTATCAATTGATCATGGACATAAATAAAATCATTATAATTGAAAGAATAAAAACAGAGAAGCTAGTGACACAGGCAAGCAGTTCAACTACCTGGGGAGTAGACCGAGGTCGAGATGGAGTCTGTGTTAACGCCTCCGCCATATTAAGACCCGCTGATGTACTTGACCCTACAGACCCAGAAGTAGTAGTAACAGTTGGTTGCACTGATAGAGATCCAGATGTACTGCTTCCAATTATAGCAGGTACCTCTACTAGCGCAGATGTCCATCCCTCCCCTCCAATCAAAGCTGAGCTACCAACAGGTAGACTCTGACTAGCTGTGGCACCCAAACCAGGAGATGAAACCCTCCCTACATCAGCTATTCCTTGCTTCTCTTCAGCACCAAGTGATGGAAAATCTTTATCAAAGACAGCTTTCTGCATACTACTAACATTACCCCCAGAGAGTATGCCATTGCCATTGTTCTGATTACTATTGCCACCAGATTTTGTATCGACCGCAACTCTACGGGATATAACATCATTCTGTTTCCTGGAAACCATGGAATGGGAACGCCTCAATGTGTCCCTCTCCATCCTTCCAGGAAAGAGGCTGGCCAATGGGTCAGAACCATCTCGGTCCCAATGATCTCCAAAGCTGGATCTATCTTTATCTCTGTCACGGTCCTTATCACGATGACTTCTGTTGAAACTACTATATGCATGCTTGGCAGAACCATTGATAGAACTCCTCCGGGAATTTGATGAGGATGTCCGTTCAAGAAACACAGATCGAGAGCTATCAAAATCGCTAGCGCTCTTGGAAGATCTATTCCTTGAATGATGGGATGCAATTGAAGAATCTACACAACATTTAGGCTGTTATTATTCCCCCCTTTTCAAGGAAAAGGCACGGTAATAAACATACACTACATTCCAAACACCCACTTTTTCACACACATACAAACGCACAAAAACAAATATGATTCCTAATCCAAAGAACATGGCGTTATAAATTAATTTAAATAAAAGCAATTAATAGATGCAAACAATTCAAACAGAACATAGAAATTACCAGTGTGGGTAGATGAGGATGCAAAATGTTGGGCCGAATTGCCAGCCCCAGCAACACTTCCAGCACTTCTCAACCATTCTGGAACTAATGCAGGTTCACTTCTTTCCATAACTAACACTGAACATATTCAGAATTAACAAAAAAGAATTACACCGGCACCACTACTCGCCTACCCTCAAAAGCAGCACCTATTAGATTTGTTTTGCACCGGAAGCAAAACTGAATTCTCTAATTCACACCACTCATGGTTCTTCTACAAACCAAAACCAATCAAGAACAATTAACTTGCCAATGCACAAAACCAATAGCAGCAATTTCAACACAAAGTTCAATTACTCCAAATTCACCATCATCCAACAGCTATCTTTCAGGATTCCAACCTTCCAAAGAACAACAAATTCAAAGCCCGCAACTGTTCCCAAATAAAACCACTTTTTCCCCTAACGAGAAACCTGTGTTATAAAACACAAGACAATGTAGCAAAGGACGAGCTTCTCCAAGCTACGCCTCCACCTTCAACCAAAATATGAATTCGCAAACCACTACAAACCAGTCACAGATGCTTCATCTCTCCCTCAAAATTCCCAAAATTCAGAAAAGATTGAAAAAATCGAAGCACAATTATGGCAACAACGGTAGAACTCACTGCATTGCAAGCCAATCCATAGCACCAAATTCCACAAACAACCGAATTAAAAAAAATTAAAAGCCCTAAAGAGCAACGATATATGAGTGTGGAAAGCGGAGAAAACCCTAGAAAAAAACACGTGATTGATGAGTGAGGAAGAGCTCCTCCGAAACCTAGGGTTACAGAGGAAACGTCGACGTTTGATAATGAAACCGAGATAGAGAAAAAATAAAATAAAAAAAAAATAAAAGAGGAACAAACGAACGAACTAAACTAACCCTAGAGGCGAGGCAGTGATTGATTACGAGAGAACGAAACGTCGACGTTTGAATAACCGCCAAGCCTTATCGGCGAATGCGAAAACCGAAGAAGGAGAAGAAGAGAAGGAGAAGATGATGAAGAGTTGGTTTTGGTTCGGAGTTAGAGAATAAAATGAGCAGAGAACGAAAACAGAATGGAAGAAGAAAAAAGAGTGTGTGTGTGTGTGTGAGAGAGAAATAGGAAATAGGGTTTTGTGTGAGTGTGCGATGTGTGTGAAATTGAGAGGAGGCGAGAGAGACAAGGTATAATTTTTCTGTTAGTTTCGGATACTCAGAAGCAAAACGTATGAGTTGTTATGACGAACACTCTCTCTCTTCTCGTCTCTTTCTTTCTTCTAATATAACAAAATCAAATCAAATCAATATTTTGTGTGTGTGCCCATTCTCTCTTCTTTTTTTTCATACGTTTCCTTTCTGGGCCTCCCAAATTCCTTATTTTGGTACCCTTTTTATTTTATTTTTAAAAAAAGATAACATTCAATTCAACCTTGAAGTCCTGAACCTTCTTGGAATAGTGAGATTTTTATTTTTCATTTTTTGGTAAACTTTTTTGTTTTTCTTTTATATTTTCCAGCTATTGATTCTTGACCATAAACACTGGTGTGGCATCCAAGTCAAGCGGTTCAGTCTCACATTACATGGACAGGAAAAGATTTTCTTGAAATTGAGCTTGTTAAGATAAAATTATAATATATCTTAATGACGATTCTGCTCCTGTTTGTTAAAATTTAAAAATTCATTAAAATATACTTTTGAGAGAATTATGTAGATCAAATCTATTAAAAGGATTAATGCGTGTTTTTTATATGTTAATACTAAAAAAAAGGCGTATCTATTATCTATCATATAAAGTATTATTTTTCCGTATAACAAGTTCCAAATCCAATTTCAAATCTATTATCAAGATAAATTTCTTTTTTTTTATGATTTGTTATCAAGATTAATTTAAATATATATGTCAACTAGAATATTATCTAATGTAAGATAAAAAAGTGATTTAAAATTGAAATAGATATCACATTCTATTATGTAATAATAATATATATTTGATGTTGAATTGGAACTAAATAATGGGTAAATTACATAGGTATCCTCATTATAATTAGGGATGTCAATACGGGTAATCCGTCATGTTCCGTCATCAACCCGCCAAAATACGGGACGGGACGGGTTGAAATTTCTAACCCGTCATGTTTTAATGGCGGGCGGGGTGGGGTGAGTTAGCCCGTCAACCTTTAAAAAATTTTAAAAATTAAAATTATTTTTATATTTTTAAAAAGGATTTTTAATAAAAGGTTGGTTAATGGTTGGTCCGCTTAAAAATATAAAATAATAAAAATCAATTAACTTATTATTTTTAATAAGAAAAAGTTAATTAAATTTAAAAAATAAAGTAGTATACCATTAAAATAAAAAATTTGAATATAATTATATTAATAGTTTTAACTTAAATACTAATTTAAGTAATATGCTAAAATAAAATAATCTCATTCCTCATAATAAGTTAATGATAATAAATAAGGACTAAACATTTAAGTTTCCATTAATATTCAATAATAAAAATTTCAATATTATTAATATTATATTAAAAATAGTATATGGGAAAAAATAAAAAAAATCATAACATATTATTAACATTATATTATTATTTTTTAAAATAAAATATTAATAACTCGTCGCCCCACCCCGTCAAAAACCCACAAAAATGTCGGATAGAGCAAACCAATTTTGAACCCATCGCGACATAAATTTTGTCATTCGTCGGGCCCCATTTTAGACGGGTTGGCAGGCCAGCCGACTGGACTCGACCCGCTTTGACATCCCTAATTATAATCAACCCTAAAATTACCATCTCATCCTTTAAGAGGTGTTGAGTTTGCGTAACATTAGGTAGAGATGTAAACAAAGTGAATCCGAGTAGGATGCTACCTCAATTGTACTCATTATAATATGTGGTATCTTACCCACAAGTATTCATTTAATATTTAAAAAATATAATAAAAAGGTATTAAATATCATATCATTCCAGTATAAATTAGTAAATTATATTACAATTACAACTTAACATATTAAAAATATTATCATAAATTAATAACAAATAAATTCTATACCATTATTAAATTAAAAATCTTAAGATTTAAATATATTTAATAAAAAAAATAAATATTTATAAATATGTAGTTATTCGCAAATGGATAATGCAATACATATACACAATCATTTAACAAATTTACGGATATGTATTGCGGATACATCCATACATGTGGGCAAAGGTTTTTTTGACAAGCCTAACAATGGGGATTACAAGTTTGACCATGGTTTATTTTCATTAAGTATCCAAAGAATTCGGAGTTAGGAGTTACATGCTCGCGGGAAAAGGAAACCATATTATTCATTGTTTGAAACTTGCATAAAAGACACTGAGGGAGTTGTAGAAAATTATCCGATCTTAAAGGTGGGGGTTTCGATTCATTCATTAGGGAGGGTACCATGGTCAATTCCATTGTGCCCTCCTTAAACTTGAAATTCTGATTCTATCTCTTGAATCCCAACTTCAATTCTCCACTCACCACAAAAAAATGAAACTGAAGGGTTTTGATAATGAGAGGACCATTCCTGGGAGCTTAAAGAAGTATAAGCGGGTCTCATACTAGCATAGGAAATGAAATTCAGAGTAATTATTTGTGAGATTGATTGTTATGATCTCTCTCTCTCTCTCTCTCTCTCTCTCTCTCTCTCTCTCTCATGATTTTAATCTCCATAGCCATTGGTTCCATCATGAGATTGAAAAGGTTAGAACCATGCTTCATTGGAATTTGAGGTGGGTGTTCAGTGCATAAAAATTCTATAGTTGATGTTCTTGCTGGAAAGATTTGTTAATGCTTATCATGGTCATTATAAGAATTGGAATTATCCCCACGGGTATAATTCCTATGTTAGCTCCTAATGTGATTTGTTAGTGTTATTTTTTTGTTCTTGTTTGATTCCCTCGTTAGCCCAAAAAAAAAACAATTAGGTTGGACTAGAAACGTAAGTTTTTGTACACTAACAAGTATAAACTAGTCGATCTCCAAAAAAAAGTATAAACTAATCCAAAACGTTGACATTTGTTAATAGTTTTGGATATTAATTGTCAATATTTTGTTCTATAAAAGTCCAATTTCAATAACCCAAAGGATCCATAACTTCCTAACTATGGTTAAATTTTGTAATATATTCTAACAAAATATTCCATATATGTTTATTGATGGGTGGGATGACTGTAATTTCCTTTGAGATTTAAGGTTATTTGTAATAAGCCCAAAGCCTCTATAATTTACTATGCTAAAATCAATCCAATAAAAATCCCTAACTTCCTAAACATTGTTTTGAGAAATTAAAAGAATGGGTAATACAACATATCCCTTGTGTTTGGATGGATGGGATGAATATTGTAGGAGTCCTAGAATTAGAAAATATGCAAAGTATACTTTAAGGAAATTTTGAGAGAAATGGAAGTAATGTGGTGGTTTCCGAACCCTCTAGGACTATAGCTGGTAATTCGGACGGATGACTCTAAATAGGTTGGACTTTATTAGGTTGTAGGCTATTTAGGGTTAGGCTTAAAAAGGCCCACATAAATTTTGGCATTGAAATTAGAGGCCCTAACCCAACCCTCAACGAGTTGCGGACTTGATTGATCGACCATTTTTTAAAAAAAAATATTAAAGGTTAACTTATAAGTAATTAAATTACAAAAAAATGAACCAACTTAGTAGAACTTGTCTAAAATTACATTTGTAAAACATTTTGTGCTATTAAAATTAATTAACTGTTGCTAGACAAACAATGCTATAAAATCAATAATTTTTCTTGTAAAAAATATATTTGTTTTTATACTACAATTGAAAATTAAAACGAATGAAACATTAGCTACTAAGTTACTAATAGTATTAACACACAAATGCTATAAAATCAACAAGATTTCTTAAAAAAACCTGTTTGTAAAAATATCAACTAATAAATAGTGTTTCTCGTATTACTAAATTAACTGATAAATAGTATTAAATTTTTTTTAAAAAAAAGGACTCAAGCCGCCCACAGGCTTGTGTGGGCCAGCCCGCTCTCAGCCCATTTTTTCAGGCTTTTTTGTTATTGGTATTTTTTTCAATTATTAACTTTGAATTTATTTTTAAGGCTCACGCACTACGTTTTTTATGGCGGGTTTGGGCCGACTCATTTTGCCAACTCTATCTAGGACGCCTAATTAGTATTTCTAAAAAATAGAAAATTTAAATAATTTATAACCAAAATAATTCAAATCTATGAGTGAGCTTGTTTTTGGTCTAATTTTAAAAAGTGTAATCAATTAAAAAATCCTTAATCATCGGACCTTATTTTAGCAAACTAAATCTTTGGAAGGAGTGAAACAATTCATTAGTATCAAAAGTTAATAGATTAGTAGAAATCTATTCATCCTTATTTCATAAAATAAATTCATTACCCAAAGGTTAATATATTATTTTAGGAATTATTTAATTGGGAAGGAAGCACAAAGCTTGTTTATTATTTCAATAGTTAAGAGAATAAAAAATATACTTGTGTTCTTATAGAATTTAAAATTTTAAAATTAAGAAAATATAAATGTACATAAAACATCAACTATAATTTAATTTTAAAGGTCCATATATAACTCTCAAAGTAATTTAACATTAATAGGAGAATTAGTACACTTTACCACCAGCTTGATGAAGATTGGCCTTGAATTGAATCAGTACTAATTAGCATGCATAGCACTACGACCCAGGGTACCTAATAATATCCACGTGTAGGTTTTGCATAGAACTAATCCCAAGATCCTCTTGAACCGGCCTATTAGTGTCTTAAAACCTCATCAAAATGTATTGCTCAGCCATGATGATACTAGTACAAAACAATTTCTTTTTTCTCAATGTCATCAATGCATGTTAATGGAAAATTAAACTTGTAAGACAACTTACACATACTGTAATGAAAAATTAATATTAAGCTATACATAATCATGAAATTTCATATGCAAATAATAGATACACAATTCTAATTATGTTTAAAGTTTCATTCCAAAACTCCTTTCTATGAGTTAGTAATAGATCCATTCAACATGCATATTTCGAACATTACATAAACTTTACTTTTAGCACTTATGTTTCAACTTTATTCTCTAATTTCCACCATCAAATGGATTTGTTGTGACACAAAAATTTATAAAATTATTCATAATTATGTGTAATATCAATCTACTCTTTTTCCATATTTTGACAACGTACGCACAATGGCTAAAAAACATTTATTTCCAATGATAGGTTAAAATTCAACACATCAATTGAAAACTTCTCCTAAATTCATTCAACAAGTGTTTTGGGCTAAAATTTAATATGCATAAGTTTATGCCTTAAAATTCTTTGAGTCTCGTGTCCAAAATTTCCAATTGTATATAAGTTGAGAACACTGTATATATTTTTAATCATACCAAAATTACTTCAAACAATAAGACAAGAAGAATAGAAAAACAAGAGCATCACAAGAATCATCTCAATCACTTATAGTCTCAATAATTCCAAGAACATATAAACTCCAACTCATAAGAAGTTGAGGTTTTCTCAAGAAAAGCATGAATAACAAAAATATGAAGAAGTTCATGCTTAAGATAATTTATAATTAACTCCAAGTTGTGTGCTCAAACCACCTTAAATCTTTGATTGGGTGCTTTGGTTTTCTTTTGTCCTAAATTGAACCTTCACCATTCACTAAAATCCTAGCTCTATTCAGCTAAATCACCAATCTAAACACTTGGTTTGATGGGTTTTGGGGTTTGTTTTATGAGATTTTAGTGTTTTGTATGAAAGGAAAGGTTAAGATTTAGTTATTCTTCAAATGGGAGTCCCCTGTTCTCACGCGCTAGCCAAATAGAGGAAAATGAAACTCTCATTCTCTAACTTGCGTCTTACATTGATGGCTTGTTAGGTGAATGCTATGGTGCAATTGATTTTTTTTGGGTGTATGGTAAACCTATTGAAAGTTACCTGTTATAACAGGTCATACTATATTTTTTGTATTTAAATAATTTACATATAACATATATATTATAGATAGGCATATATGTGTCAATTATTAAATATTAAAATATTAGATTAAATAAATTTTAGTTAATATAAAACTGTTAACTTACTAAAAAATTAATATGAAATAATAACTAATTATAAACTTCATTCTTATATGAGTAAATTGTACCCCCTATTCTTAACTAATACAAAAAATCATATTTTTCCTTCAGAGAGGTCATCTCCCTCTTGTTCATCCTCCTTCTTGAAAGAGGCCATATTTCTGTGTTGGCGTAATCGAAACCCCGTCCCCCCTGTTGGCATAATCGAAACTGTGTTTCTTCGTTGTGAAACCTTATTCATCCTCCTTCTTCGGGCTCTGTCGTAGTCGTCTTGTTCATTCTTCTTCATCGGGCTCTATCGTGGTCGTCTTGTTCATCCTCCTTCTTCGGGCTCCGTCGTAGTCGTTTTTCTGTGGAAGTGAAACCCATCTTTCTGATCTGGTGATATCTTATGTTCGTTGGCCCAAGTTCCTAGCTGATATTGTTGGCTTTGAAAACCATATGGTATCCTCTTCCTTGGTTCAAGTTCTAAGTTGTGTTCTGTTTGTTGGGTTTACATTTGCAATTTTGCCTTTTTGAAACCCTAAATGTTTCACATTTATCCTTTTTTTGTAGCTTTTGCAATGGAACCCGTAGAAAACTGTTTTGAGGTACAAGATGAAAACTCTCTTGAGGAGGAGTTTGAAGATTCTATAGAAATGTAAGATGGAAATTTGAACGAAGTGCAGCTTGCAATTTCGATGGAGGAGGAGATCGAAAATTTGATGGAGGTACAAGAAATTCTTTCTCTGACTGATTACTTGAATATATTTTTCTAATTATCACCACACACCCATTTTTTATTAATGCAAACCTATAATTACAAATAACGTCAATTTCCCAAAGAATAATACCTTGGTCCGTGCCAAGTTTTATAATGGATACACAAATTTGAATTTCCAAAGTTTCGCTAAATTATTTTTCTTTACACTTCGTATAGAATTTTGCTTTCTTTAAGTTGAGGGCAATAGCCTTGTACCAAAAGAAAAAAGAGGATATAGTTGTAACAAAGAGTATTTGATTATCTTTAGATGGTGAAATAGTTTGATTATTTATGTTCAGGAAGGTCAACCGGTATCACAGGTCAACATCCAAACTATAAAAATACCGTGCTAGGAGCTCTCCCTTCACCGGTTTATCCGCGATAACACCTAGGACACCGGATAACCTGATCCGTTCTTATTTTTCTGTTATGCATAACCTTTCACCTATACTACGATAGGATAAATGGCTTTACCGCTTATCACGATTGATACCCTGCACAGCGGAAAGTGTCTATGTCACCCTTCAAAAGGTGCAAAGTACAGCTACAGGAGCGATATACGAAAAAGATGGATCTTCCTCATTCCTGTGTCAGAATCGTACACTGATCAGTGAACTACTCCTGATCGTACATTGAGTATTGAACTACTCTGAATGATACGCTGAACACGGTATCAGAGCCTCCTGGCCCACTTGCACCCAACGATTCATTTTCCACATTCAACTATAAATAGCATATTCTCATACACATGCAAGGCTACGTTGTTCTTACTCTTATCTCACTATTGTATTGCTCAAGTTGTGACATCCTACGTCAATTTCATATTTATTTACATCCGTTTAATTATTTTTCACAATAAATTTTTCACGTTTACTGATAGTTAATTAGATCCGAATGTAAAACAACATTTATTTTCCTTAAGAACACTCAGAATAATAAACGATAGCAAATAAATTAAATAATAAAATGGAATTATTTAGAATCAGCGGAAGAAGAAAATGAAGACAGGGTCATTCGCCTGAGCGAGACCCTGATTCGCTTAGGCGAAACCCGTGAAGGTCGCTTAGACGAGTTCTGACTCGCTTGGGCGAATTCTACATTTTAAACTTGAGCGAACTACGAGACTTACAAGGAAAATTAACAATTCGGTTTTTACTCAGAAATGGGTCCACTCGGTCATATCTCACTCAGAAACCTCTTAACCTTCCTTCACTCGGAAAAGGTTCTCTCGGGTATACCTCACTCAGAAACCTTCTAACCTTACTTCACTCGAAAAAGGTTCTATCGGTCATACCTCACTCGGAAACATTCCTAACCTTCACTCGGAAGGGAGAGAGGGATACTCGCTGGAGCGAAATAGGCACAAAATCAATTTCCCCCGCCCTCGCTCGGACAAGACTGAATCCGCTCGGGCGAGATTCGTCCGGTAATCAACTATACTACAGCAGACACAATTCATCATGTTTTCATCATTCATGACCCACACTTATTCACAAAACCTGCCCATAGCAATTTATCATATACACCTACTATTGGCTCCGTGCCAATATATATATATATATATATATATATATATATATATATATATCTACTCATAAAAATCAACACCGACCACATTAACATCAATACCATACTACTTCAGCAACATGAATTCATATTCGATTAATCAACATACCAATTCTAAATTAGTTCAACACACAAGCAACATAATATATCATCACATACATGGAAAACTCATTATGCATTACACACATAATTCATTTCATAATCACTCGGTTCCTTGGCATCAGTCCTCCGCTTGGCGCACCTCCAGGGCTCCGACCTCTTCCCTGTCACTGGTTACTAAATTGAAAGAAAGCCACAGCAAGGGTGAGTGTTTGGCATCATAATTAATCTAGAACGACAATTAACAAAATACGTGTATATAAACTCTGTCCGACTGCTTTATCCACAAATTGCAAATCACACTCGGTTAATACAGCAAATCACGCTCGACAAATATAGCAAATCACACTCGGTGAATATAGCCAATCACACTCGACAAATATAGCATATCACACTCGGCAAATATAGCAAATCACACTCGGCGAATATAGCAAATCACACTCGGTAAATATAGCAAATCACACTCGACAAATATAGCAAATCACACTCGGCGAATATAGCAAGTCACACTCGGCAAATATAATTAGGTACATACACCATCACACAATACTAATAATTCATCAATTATCACCACTGACTCTCACACAAAATTGACACCTAGTATCCGGATACTAAAGGATCGGCCTTCAGCTGGGGGTCCTACTTGACACCCCGTGAACCCTGCTTGGTTCACCGAGTCCTATTTGACTCTCTACCTCAACCAATGGGTCCTACTTGACCACTAGGTAGCTCAACTGGGCACAAAAACCACATACCGTCGGCCGTCCCACACCACATAATCATACATATATCATTCACATTCATCATATTAAATAACAAGTGGCCATCAACAACAACACATACTCATCAAATGGGCGACCTACTTGTCAAGTCCGTCATCACAACGCCACTTTACACATCGAATCATCACAATGCAAAACACTTTAATCTTACACTCATCATAAACCATACACAATTCACATTCATACATACATACACATGCAATCATTATCCATAATCTTTCTTACCGTTTTAATACTTAGTTCAGCGACCCGAACCCAAAATACGCTCTTATTCTAATTAATTACAACCCGAACACCCCCGTTACCTCGATTCCAAGCTTCAACGATTTGTTCTTGATGCCGATTGCGTCCTCTAAGTGTTGGGCTCAAGGTTCCACCTCTGAATACACCCGCCTCGTCAATCGGTCCTCCGACGTTCGTTTTGCTACCTACGGAGGTCGAACGCAAAACCATTAACATTATACTACTATAATTGTTCTAAATAACATTTTCAAGCTCCCATGCACTGGAGGAGTGGAAAACAGAAGCTTCTCCCACCATGCATATCCATCGGCTAGAGAGAGAAAGTAAAGAGGGAAGACATAACTCAACTCTAATGGGTCCATTGTACTCACCTCGAAGTCACGATCTCGGAAATGAGGTTATTTCAAAGTTTTGACGCGAACAGAGTCTTCCCTTGGAGCATGCAACTCTCGGCAGTGAGGGAGGAGAAGAGGAAGAGAAGAAAAAGAAGAAGAAGAAAGCTTGCGTGGATAATGAGGAAGAAGAAAGGAAATCCTTATTATTTAAGACTCAGGGGCAAAACTGTCTTTTCCCCATTTCTTTTATAATTTCTTTGAAAGTTTTAATTAAACTTTTACCTCCTTCTAATTACACCTCATTTAACCCCTTTTGTAATTAATCAACTAAATAAATTTATTTATTTCCACAATAGTTAATTATTTATAATTGCCTAATAATTCATAAAAATATCAAATAAATCTCTAAAACAATTATTAATATTTTTCGCTCATCATAATTTTACTAAAAGATCAGGGATGTTACATCCACCCCCCTAAAAAGGGATTTCGTCCCCGAAATCAACGTACCTTATTGAAAAAGATTAGGGTACAGCCGCCTTATGTCCGATTCCAACTCCCACGTGTAGGTTATCCCATTTAAATTTTGTCACTTCACCTTTACCAGTGGTACTTCCTTGTTTCTTAACCGTTTAGTCTGGTATTCTTCAATACCGATAGGTGTAACTTCCACCATCAGGTCCTTCTTCAATTCGATAGAATCACTCGGCACAATCATGGAATCACAAGGAATGTACGCTCAGAGTTGTGACACATGAAATACATTGTGGATATTAGTTAACGATTGGGGAAGATCCAATCGGTAAGCAACATCACCGATCCTCTCCAAAATCTGATATGGCCCAATGTATCTCAGGTTATGCTTATGACTCTTCAATATCCGACCTACACCTTTGGTCGGTGAAACCTTCAGAAATACCCAATCTTCCGCCTAAAACTCAAGTGGTCTATGCCGATTGTCATAGTAACTTTTCTGTCGGTCCTGGGCAATCTTTATTTTTTCACGAATCAAAGCAACCTATTCATTCATTTCCTGGATTAATTCGGGTCCCAAATGAATGGCATCGCCATTTTCATTCCAACACAAAGGTGTACGACACCTTCTACCGTATAGGGCTTCATATGGAGCCATCCCAATGCTACTGTGGTAGCTGTTGTTATACGCAAACTCCACCAATGGCAAGTATCTTTCCCATGAACCACCTTGCTCCAATACACAGGCTCTAAGCATATCCTCTAAAGTCTGAATTGTACGCTCGGACTAACCATCAGTCTGAGGATGATAAGCTGAACTCAGTCTTAGTTCAGTACCCAATTCCTGTTGCAGACTTCCCCAAAATCTGGAAGTAAATCGAGGATCACGATCGGAAATAATACTTGAAGGTACGCCATGCAACCGTACAATCTCCATAATGTACAACCTAGCCAGTCGGTCCAATAACCATTTCATATTCATAGCCAAGAAGTGAGCACTCTTGGTCAATCGGTCTACAATCACCCAGATTGCATTACACCCGGATTGGGTACGAGGTAACCCGGATACGAAATCCATAGTAATACTCTCCCACTTCCAAATTGGAATCTCCGGTGGTTGGAGCAATCCAGGAGGTCTCTGGTGTTCAACCTTACATTTCTGACATATCACACAAGACTTTACATATTCGGTTATTGCCTTCTTCATTCCGACCACCAGAATTCCTTCTACAAATCGTGGTACATCTTGGTAACACCGGGATGAATGCTCAAAGAACTCCTATGTGCTTCAGCTAACACGGCTTGCCTGAAATCACTTTTTGCAGGCACCACCACTCGGTCTCGGAATCTCCAAATTCCATCGTTACCTTTGGTTAATTCTATATCTTTACCTCTTGCTTGAGTGTCAAACAGTTCCAGCAACTCTTCATCGTCCTTTTAGGCCACAGCTAAAGATTCCAGAAATTCATTGGAGATTTTCAGCATCCCGACTATCATTTGATTCGGAGTGTTCATAACAACCCCAAATGTTCATATCACGAAAGCTTTCCAACAATTCTTGCTCCTTGCCCATCAAGAAAGCTGCATGTAATACTTTTCTACTCAGAGCATCGGCCACAACATTTGCCTTACCAGGATGGTACCTCAAATCGAAATCATAATCCTTTAGGTACTCCACCCATCTCCTTTGTCTCATGTTTAGTTCTTTCTGATCAAATAAGTATTTCAAGCTCTTGTGGTCACTAAATACCACGAAGCGAGACCCATATAAATAATGGCGCCAGATCTTTAATACAAATACTACCGCCGTAAGTTCAAGGTCATGAGTTGGGTAATTCTGTTCATGCGGTCTTAATTGCCTTGAAGCATAGGCAATCACCCGAACATCCTCCATCAGCACACATCCCAAACCAAACTTAGATGCATCACAATACACCACAAATTCCTTCATCACATCAGGTAGTGCAAGTACAAGGGCAGTAGTCAAACACCGCTTAAGAATTTGGAAACTCAATTCACACTTGTCCGACCATACAAATGGACTCTCCTTTCTCATCAACCGAGTCAAAGGAAGCTCAATACGAGAAAATCCTTCAATAAAGCGACGATAATACCAGCCAATCCGAGAAAACTCCTAATTTCAGTCACCGACCTAGGCTTTTTCCAAGCCATAACTGCTTTAATCTTGGATGGATCAACAGATACGCCCTTTCGGGAAATCACATGCCCTAAGAATTGTACACTTCCTTCCCATAAATCACATTTAGATAACTTAGCATACAACCTTTTCTCACGTAATATTTGTAAGACAATTTGAAGATGTTGTGCATGTTCCTCAACGTACTTCGGATACACCAATATATCATCAATGAATACTATCACAAATTGATCCAAATATGGCTGAAAGATCCAGTTCATGTAGTCCATAAAGATGGCAGGAGCATTTGTCACTCCAAAGGGCATTACAACATACTCAAAGTGTCCATACCAAGTCCGGAACGCCGTCTTTGGAATATCTTCCGACTTCACTCTTATTTGGTGATATCCCGACCTCAAGTCGATCTTGGAAAATACTACAGTGCCTCGCAACTGATCCAACAAATCATCGATTCGTGGCAAAGGATATTTATTCTTAATCGTTAATTTATTCAACTGTCGGTAGTCGATACACATTTGCATACTACCGTCCTTCTTTTTCACCAATAGTACCGGAGCACCCCACGGTGAAGCACTCGGTCGGATAAACCCCTTCTCTAACATCTTATTCACTTGTTTCTTCACTTCAGTCAATTCTACCAAAGACATCCTATAAGGCGCACGGGGCACAGGTTCGGCCCCGGGAATTAAATCAATAGAAAAATCAATCTCCCGACTGGGAGGCAACTCTGGAATTTCTTCCGGAAATACATCAAGGAAATCGTACACTACCGGAATATCACTCGGCATAAGATTATATCGTCCTTCCGAAGTAAATAGAATAACATAGGTTGCGGAGATGTCACTCACCACATTCTTTGTGTCGAGTTCCTGGGAGAAAATGATGGTCTTCCGATAGCAGTCCACCATAACATGGTTAGTAGCCAACCAATCGAGACCTAAAATAATATCTAGGTTCTTCAATGGCATATAAATCAGATTCACCAGAAAGGTGCGATCTTCAACTTGCATTGGCAATTCCCCACACATAGTGGTTGCTCGGAAAGTGGAGCCAGTAGGAGTGGAGACACTAAGAGCATTCTCCATTAACACCATCGGCAAACCAAGCCGTCATACACAATTCTCAGAAGAATGGGTCGCACCCGAATCATAAATTACATTTACGAGGTAGCCATGAATAAGGCACTTACCCTGCACCAAGTTGTCAGTCCTTACAACTTCAGAAGCATCAAAGGCAAATACTCGCCCGACCATAACATTTTGAGCACCGCTGGATTGAGCATCAGACCTCCCCGAGTGTTGGCCTCCACGACCACCACCGCTTCTACCTCCTCTCAGAAAATTAGCACCACGAGTCCCAGAAGTATTGGCTCGGTTACCGTGCCCACTCGGTTGCTGCCTCTATGGTCAGTCGGGCCTAAGGTGCCCCGGTTGTCCACATAGGAAACACACAATCTGACTAGCCGGACAATGTTTCGCAATATGGCCCTCCTGGCCATAATTATAGCATGCACGGCTACCCGACTGACTACTCGAACGACCAGTAGAACCCCGACCAGAAGAGGAAGAAGACGTAGCGGAAGACTTGCCGCCACGAAAGAACTGACCCATTTTCTTAAAACTGAATCCTCTTGCCTTCAACGGTCTCTTATCTTTTGACTGAAATATTCTCTTTAATTACACTTCCTCAGTCAGCCTAGCCTTATTTACCAAAGTCGGATAATCCCGAATCTTCATCGGCATAATCACACTGCGAAGTTCAATTCGCAATCCGGCTTCATACTTAGCACATTTACTACCCTTGGTTCCTTCCAAGGAGAAAGGGTGATAGAAGTCACACAACTCATCAAACTTGGTAGTATACTCGGCCACTGACATTCTGCCTTGTTCTAGCCTCGAAACTCCATCTCCTTACGAATTTTGTAATTATCAGGAAAGTATTTGACGAGAAACCTCCTACGGAAATTTTCCCACACCAGCGGTTCACTGGCTGCATTCATTTGCACCTTGGTCCTAGACTACCATATCCTAGCCTCGTCCTTCAGCTGATAAGTCGCAAACTGCACTTTCTGCTCCTCCGAGCACTCAAAATACTCAAAAGCTTATTCCATCTCCCGTATCCAAACATGCACTCTGTCATAGTCATGCCCTCCCTTATAAGCATGGGGATTCCTTTTCAGGAATTTGTCAAGAGTAGGACCAGATTCAGTCTTACTCATCAATTGGGAAAATTTCAAGAAAAAGTCATCTCCTCCACCAGAACTAGTTCCCTCAGCCATAATGTAATTCTACAATAAACAAACACATCACCATTAATAACCAATGATCCACCAGGGAGTCAGATATTTACCTCACACATATAAAATACAACGCCGCCGGAGTGCCAAGGGAATGATGCCAAGCTACACAAACAACCACAAGCACAATGCAATAGAATGCAAAAATAGTCCAGTATAGGACTCACAAATTATTAGGTTCACCATGTACCCGGCTCTAGAAAGAACCGCTCTGATACCACCTGTGACGTCCTACGTCAATTTCATATTTATTTACATCCGTTTAATTATTTTTCACAATAAATTTTTCGCGTTTACTGATAGTTAATTAGATCCTAATGTAAAACAACATTTATTTTCCTTAAGCACACTCAGAATAATAAACGATAGCAAATAAATTAAATAATAAAATGGAATTATTTAGAATTAACGGAAGAAAAAAATGAAGACAGGGTCATTCGCCTGAGCGAGACCCTGATTCACTTAGGCGAAACCCGTGAAGGTCACTTAGGCGAGTTCCGACTCGCTTGGGCGAATTCTACATTTTAAACCTGAGCGAACTACGAGACTTACAAGGAAAATTAACAATTCGATTTTTACTCGGAAATGGGTCCACTCAGTCATATCTCACTCGGAAACCTCTTAACCTTCCTTCACTCGGAAAAGGTTCTCTCGGGTATACCTCACTCGGAAACCTTCTAACCTTACTTCACTCGGAAAAGGTTCTCTCGGTCATACCTCACTCGGAAACATTCCTAACCTTCACTCGGAAGGGAGCGAGGGATACTCGCTGGAGCGAAATAGGCACAGAATCAATTTCCCCGGCCCTCGCTCGGATAAGACTGAATCCGCTCAGGCAAGATTCGTCCGGTAATCAACTATACTACAGCAGACACAATTCATCCCATTTTCATCATTCATGACCCACACTTATTCACAAAACCTGCCCATAGCAATTTATCATATACACCTACTATTGGCTCTGTGCCAATATATATATATATATATATATATATATATATATATATATCTACTCATGAAAATCAACACCGACCACATTAACATCAATACCTTACTACTTCAGCAACATGAATTCATATCCGATTAATCAATATACCAATTCTAAATTAGTTCAACACACAAGCAACATAATATATCATCACATACATGGAAAACTCATTATGCATTACACACATAATTCATTTCATAATCACTCGGTTCCTTGGCATCAGTCCTCCACTTGGCGCACCTCTAGGGCTCCGACCTCTTCCCTATCATTAGTTACTAAATTGAAAGAAAGCCACAGCAAGGGTGAGTGTTTGGCATCATAATTAATCTAGAACGGCAATTAACAAAATACGTGTATATAAACTACATGTACTAAAAATGCTTAAAAATGAAGGACTTATGCAAAATAACATGTTTTACCCATTTTAAGCCAAAAATATGCAACTCAAGGTTCATTTCTCAATGGATTTAGTGCATTCCAAATCACACAAGTTCTAAATCATGTATATAACCTATTGGAACTATCCGAAGGCATCCAAACCTCACAGAACGCAATATGACCTAACCAGTTCATGATTTATACATAAAATTCACTTAAAACCATTAACTTCTAATTTCACATCATCAATCTATCCAAATGCATAATCCATTCCAATGCAATGCATGTACAAAATCTTTCCATATCAATCATGCAAATGCATCACAATGTCAATTTTCAATTCCTGGACATAAAGCATCTCATGTAACAATATGGGACTATCCATGGTCAACCACATCAAGATATCAACATAATCCATATCATCATCATATCCAAAATATAATCTAGGCTTCCAGTAAAGTCGTTAGCTACCTAGAATCCACTACACAATGTATATACATTATCAAAATAATTAAGTACAAAAAGCCGACCAAGACTGTATCACAAAAAGCTATACACTGCATATATATGTATATACATAGTGCCTCCCACACAAGCATGGTGAGTCCTCAGAATCACCATCATGATCCAAATCCACTGAAAAATAACCACATAATATGGGTGAGCATATTATTATATGTTAAACGACAGTTACTGAATTAGATTTCAACCTATCCAATTCTATATCATATATCAATGTACCACATTTTCACTCATAATTCACTGCCATTCAACATAACACACATTCTATTGAATATTCTCACATTCAATTATATGCATAAGTTATCTCAAGCTATAATATCCTCAATAGCATATGACAATACATATATTCACACGGATCTGAATAAACACATGATATTGTATTATTGTAACATAAAAGGCTCTCAACGACATATCAATTAATCTCAACTCTTAGCTGATCTGACCATTTTATAGGTACCCAACCGTTTGCCCAGTCATGCAATACAATCATTCTCAGCAACACTGATAGTGTTACGGGCTAGCCTTGAGTCCCACTTTAAAAGCTTGCCTTGAGTCCCACCCAAGGTCTTTTATGGAATTCAATGCATATAATTGAGACGCCCCAAAAACATGAGAGAATTTTTCACGTTTATCAATCATTAATAAATCGAATAATTAGGGTGGTGGAGCTTTTATATCAACGCCTGGATCTATGAGAAACCGCTCCCATATGTGAAGATATGAGAGGGTAAATTAAAAGATGATTTTATAATAAATTTCCAATTAAAAATAGTGGAAGAATTAATTAATTTTGATGTTGCATGATTAAAATTAAAGAGAAGGTATTTCTTATGGTGCAGAGATTTATAATATGCCCCAAAATACTCTTAAGATGATGCAAAAAAAGGGTTCAATGCAAAGGAGATTTAATCATTTGAAATAAAATAAAATTTGTGCATCTGGGAGCTACTCGCTCAAGCGAGCACCACATTCACTTGAGCGAGCAAGCATAGGCACGCTTGAGCGAAATAAGGAAAAGCCGAGTGAAGAAAAGATTAAGCATCAGGGGCTCCTCTCGCTTGAGCGAGCCCTATCTCGCTTGAGCGAGATTCGAAGGCCACACCTGGGCGAGCCAGCGAGACGCTTTGGCGAAGGAGGAGAATTGCCTCAGGGACTAATCTTGCTTAAGCGAGTTCCATCTCGCTTGAGCGAGATTGCTCCAGTGACATTAGAAAACTCTCTGCCTGATTTTCGCTTGGGCAAGGCAAGTCTCGCCTGAGCAAAAATCGTCCAGTGTCCATTTCCCCCTCTCCCCGCTTGAGCGAGTCCCAGACCAAGGCCACTTCGCCTGAGCGAAAATGGTCTAGTGACCAACCACTAATTCCAGCCGAGTCTCGCTTGAGCGAGAAGGCCATTCACTTGAGCGAATTTCGACTAGTGACCACACCCCTGTTTCACAAGGGTCTCGCTCGAGCGAGACTGCTACTCGCTTGAGCGAGTTCTGCAGAACTTATGCAGAAACGTAGATTTTTCACAACTTGGCATACCAAACTTCAATTCATGTTATGTTAATCTAATTTAATGCATTATATCCCTTCAACCATGCAAGTATAATCTCATCCAACTATCTATACATTTCAAATTCAATTATCATTCATTCAATGCATATCATTTGAACATATCTTCTCATAAATTCTATAAAGTGCTACAAGACACCATACTCATCATTCATTCATAAGAATTAACATCATCCAACATCATAATTCATCATCTTACATCATTTGGGTCATAAATGAAAATTGGCCATACATACCAAGGTCCAATTTTCCTACATGATCCTCAAAATCATCATCTCTAATCTAGATAACAAAATAAGCATACATACATCCTATATGCTATACAAAAATCTAGATTTTACCAGCCAAGGCACTTCCTATACCACTATTTACCTCCATAACAAAATGTACTTCAAAATATCCACTCATCCCACAATTGCCCTGCATCACAAGTCTAAAAATGGACAACATGGGAGAGTGAGTCATACATTCCAAAGGAATGAATATGAATACCATGTGATTATGCACATATGCATTTAAACATGTATACTTTGCATACACACATTATCTCATTCCTCGTTATATCATTATCACGCACATACCACAATGTCATTTTAAATCAAGCAAGATATACAAGCATATACATAATCAAGTCCTGCAACATTGGACTATCACACAATACATCATTTTACACAAATTATTATTAGGTATTCATATCTTCATGTTGTCTTAATGTATTATATCATCTCCAATACACCCATCATCATAATTCATCTCCTTTGGCATACTTCCTTGCTATATGTAAATGCTCTTAAGCTAATGCATATGCACAATGGAATATATCAACAATTGCAGATCTGACTGTGGGATATAAACACCAAATTTGTGGGTTTCAGGTATGATCATCTAACCATACCCCTACTGTAGTAGAAAAATATGTACACTTATTCTTAAATTCACATGCATTCATCAACTGTTTTACTGGTACCAAACCACATCGCCCATCTTGCAACACCTGGTCATTTTCACCATGACTGCGATATATAACATATTCGACATATGGTGTTGCGGGCCGGCCAGATATCAAATCATGGCGGTTGTGATCCCAAGGACCACCGGGGTTACCTTCTCATCAAGAGCCACCCCCCACAAGGGTCGGCTCCGTGTAGCTCCCCGTAGCAATACATGGGCGGCTTCATGACTTACACACTGAGTCACAGGGGAAAATAAATTGCTCGTGCACCGAGCCACCCTCCCACTGGGCCGGCCGAGGGAACTCCCCTAATGTTCCAACAACGGCGGCTATGTAGTATGCTATGGATGCAAATGCAAATCATATGCATTTCTCACTCTATGCATCCTATACATGCCACTCATCAACATCATCGTCAACTCCATTACCAACGTCACCACAAGGTTTTTAATGGATTCATTATTGTTGGTTATTCTTGTTAGTTTAAATCTTTGTGTGGCATTTTCGATAGTCTCATTCATATCATTCAATTTCATCATCAATACAAAGACCTCAACTATTCTCTATCAAACATCATCAACATTCATTATACACTTACGGTGGACATGTACATCACCACATAACATCAAACAATTTACACCACTATATAACACATTAGAATTATTCTAAATGCATCAAGCATGTTGCCAAAACACATCATCAACATCATATAGCACTCTAAGCAAGGCAAACATACATAACAATGCATACGACAATCATATACCATTCAAAATTCATGTATTTAGAACATAAGACTCCTCTCCTACCTCAAGAGAAGAATTCTGATTGATAAGACGCACCCGCCTCATCGTTCGGAATAGATCCTACATTAAGATGCATATAGAATCCCAATTAATCAACTATCTAAAACATCATTTCAATTCTATTTAATCATAATCATATCTATAATTTCATAACATGTACTAGACATATTATAGACATCATTTTTATCATTTATTGGGCTTCAAAAATTCCTTCCCATTAAGCCACATCCATTGGATTCAAAGGCTACAAGGCAACCATAGCCTTAACCTTCACAAAATACTACACCAATCGATACCCATACACTCAATGGCTTGCATTTGTTCTCAAACATGTCATTCACCCAATATTCACCACTTTCCCCAAATTCTTAAAAATTAGGGTTTCTCTAAAACCCAACAACACACATTAAAGCATCATTAATCTTCACCACCTTCCAACCATAAGCACCTCCACCCTTAACCCCTCATAAATATTCACATTTATGGCAACCCACTCTAGGGTTTATGCATTAAATGCTCTCTTCAACCACCCATCCACATACATTGCTCCCTTAAAGTATAATAATACACACCCATGGCCAAAACTCAACAAAAGAGTGAGTATAACTTACCTCACACCCAAAAACGAAATGGGTTTTCAAGGGAGAGGGAGGCCACACGAAAATGAGAAGAAGAAGAGAGGAAGAACTTCAAGCTCCAAGTCTTCTTCAAACAACAATGGAGGGGATGGAGATGACACCACATTTGCCAAGGGTTTTTGGGAGAAGAAGAGAGGAAGAAGGAATGGAATAGAGAAGTAGAGAAGAGGAATGTGTTTTTGTCATATGCTTCAGCAAACTCACTTAAAGAGGAAGAGAATTTGGGGCTTTTGGTTTTTAATTTTAATCCCTTATTAAAAGATTCATCATTTTATGACTAACAGGGCCTCTGTTCGGGCTCAATACTTAATCCAAAAATTATTCCGAATATATTTTCGGACTCCCAATATTATCCTCAATAGCCCTGACCAATATCATCCCAATCGGAGATATTTGGTCTGACACCCATATTCTAATCGGGCTTATTTTTAGCTTAACCGGTCTCAATAAATCACCAACAGTCCCTAAAGTCTTCATTTAATTATTTTCTTTATTTTGGGACATTAAATAACTTACATTCAATTTGTCAATATTTATTTCCCTTGATTTAATCCTCTATTTTAAAATTTTGGGATGTTATAATAATTGCCAGCATACAATTTTAATTTCTCATTTACTCGTCATCATTGTAAACCAATAATAAGCATCTCATGCTATATCAACTCAATATTAATTTTCTTCATCAATCCAATTATTTCCTTGCATATCAGGCAATATAATAACCTCAATTCAATCATTTCCTTACATCACATGCAATATAATAACATCAATTCAATCATTTTCTTTATCCCATGTAATATAATAACACCACATATATGGACGGAGATAGAATTTATCATAATTCATCAAATATCATAACAACATATTAACAAGGGGTATAACACCATTCAAACAATTAGCCATACAATTTACATAATCATACTATCATCAATTTTTACAACATCATAGTTTAATCATATATAAATATGCGAGTATACCCCTAACCTGTCCATAAACCATGCATTTAAAATATAATTGTTCCCTCTACCTGGAATAGATGATCTCATAAATCTGGAAAGCCTTCCAACACTTTCCATTAATTACCTCGTAGTCTCAAAAATTCCTAAAAACCATTAAATATTTATTTTAATAACCCATAAGCTATTAAATTCATAATTTGATGCCATAATTTACTAATCGATACTTATTCAATAATTTACAACTCATCGGAATGCACTGATGGTTCTGATGCATGCTTCCAGAATGATCCCCAAGCTGTCAACTAATTCAAAACACTCTAAAACCACCTAAAATCCATAGCAATAGCCATTATTAAGCTCATAATTCATAGAATTGGAATAAATGAACAAAGGGTACCTTTAAAGCTTACCAAAAATGAAAGAAAACCAAAACCCCGAAGCCACAAATGCTACCCCGACAAGAAACAACTTCACAACAACTCCAAATAACTCTAATGTCATGAAATTAAAGACATTAGGAGATGGGTTTCAAAGTTTATCCAAAGACTCAAAGTGGGTTTAACACTAGTTACCTCTTGCGAAACTAAGAAATTGAACCTCCCTTTAGCTTTCCATGACTACCGTGCATAAGAGAAGATGAAGAAAAGCTTAAATCATGCTTCAATTTGATGGATTTAGAGGAAGAAGATGGTAGGTGTGATGAGTTTGGCTGTGAGAGAGAAGAATAATGAAAGCTATTTTCCCCTATTGCATGCACGACGAAAGTGAGGAAAAAAGAATTGAAATTCAATTACATTTCATTAAGGGCATAATAGTAACTTTACTTTATTTTTAGTTAATTAATCATTCTAACCCCTTTTTAACTACTAATTAATTTAATTTACCCACAAATCCATATTAGGATGTTACAACTTTAATAATTTTTATATATTTTTACACTGGTTATTTTAATAATTTATGTATAAAATATTTTTTATAGTAGTTTGTAAGACAACTGATGTAAAAAATATAACCTTTAGTTTGTGCTTAATGTCATCACCTACCTTTCCCAGTTATCTCCCAAACCAATTATTATTTTTATATTTTTTTTACATTGGTTATCTCTCAAACCGATATAAAAAGTACTCTACACCAATTATTAAAATAACTGATGGTACAAAGTTAGACTGAGAAAGGGGGTTGAATAAGTTTTAAAATCTTTTTCAAAATCGTATAGACTACTTAAGCGATGAAATAGCTTAACAGACAAGAGAAAGGAATAGAGAATCACACAGCAAAATTATCCTGGTTTACTTCCAATGTAGAAGCTACATCCAGTCCCTTCAGACCGAAGGATTTTCACTATTGTAAAACACCTTTACAATACTGCACCAACCCAGTGCAACAAGTATTCTTGACTCCGGCCACTTACTTAAAAACTCAAGTATTGTTTCAATAAGCCACTCCTGGCTACAGACCCAAGTATTCTTTCAAAAGCCTCTTCAAGCCACAAGTGTTTCCCAACACTAACAGACTTTGGCAAACACACCAGATCTTATAGACAGAGTAATGAAGAGTTTTTGGTTTTATAATTAAATAACTCAGCGTACAAAGATATGAAAAGATTACAAGGTACATTAAACTACAAACTACTATAAGTTAAGGTCTGTTGGAAGCAAAACTACAAAGAAAACTTATAGTGAATACAGGAACTTAGAAACTTAAAGAAAAGTCTTTCAGACTTTAGTTTCTTGAAAGAGATCAGAGAGTGTCCAAGAATAAGAATAGGCAGCAAGCCACTCTTGAATTCGAAAGCTTCTTGTATTTATAGTCTTTCTTAAAAATAACTGTTGATTCAGTTTGAAGGATATTGGTCTCTTCGAGGAATGTGCTATCAGCGAGTGCAGAGACATGCTTTAGAGAAGTTTTCTTAACTGGTTTGCTTTGAAAGTCTTAAGCAAAGATCTTTTTTACTTATGCACTTTAAGCAAGGAAGTACATTCTATAGCAGTTGACCTTAGGCTATCCGTTCTAAACAGGTTTAGCTTTTTTGACACCTTAAGATGTGTGAGGTAGTTTTCTTGATATATGCGAGCGTGCCTTTTAGCTTTTCTATTAATTTCCTTTTCTATGATATCTTTAGGGATGACATGAGAAAGTACATGTGGCTTCTTATTTGGAAAAGAAAGATCCTTTTTCAAATACTCAAAGAGTGAGAGAGAGCTTCTCGTGGTATATAGCTTCAAACTAGCTTGATTCAATGAAGCTTTGGGTGAGTACAGACTTCTTCATTTCAAGAGTGATCTAAATTTTACAGACTTCCTGTATTCTTCGTAAATGGAGTTCTACAGACTTTCTATCATACTTGAACAGACTTGTTAGACAAAATAGTATAAACTTTATTTTAGCTGAGAGTCTTGATGTGTATTATTAATAAATGAGGGATACCATTAAGACTTAGCAGCCGAAGTGGGAACACAAAGAGTAGCAGAGGGTGAAATCAAAAGAGAAGCAGATGCAGACACTAGAATAATATAACGAAGCTAACGATAAAAGAAATTTAGATGGTCAACTGAAAGGATGAAGGGGACACAAGCAAAGGCTTAAAGAATGGTAGTGGCTGGATCACAGAAAGATGGATGAGTCTTGGACATGCATCTAACACGATCCTAAAAAATGTAAATATCAACTAGATGGGCACTGGATGTGCTACACTCTTGATCTCTTTCTCAACAATAATGTGCCCAAAGTAAGCCTCAAGTGGTATTGTTAGGATTGCGGTCTTGACGCAAAACCTTTAGAATATCATCAAGGAGCTTCTTTGGCATTTTGATGTACCAATCAAGGGTAGAGGGTGCAGAATACCATACTTTCTCTATCAGTTTGTTGTGATAATCCTTTTAGGCTTAGGCATGACACGGTTTGGTTAATCAGAAGATGAGCCAAAGGCGGAATAAGACCCTTGATATATGGAGATGCAAGGGGTAGAGATCCTTAACTTATTGACAAACTTGTTATTGACTACGGATGGCATGGGTGAAGGCAAGAAGATCATCCGAGTAAAAAGTTGGGTAGGATAAGGCAACTTCTAGAGTAATGGGTGGAAGAGTTCTGGACCAGCCAAGAATATGGATACCAGTTCCTCCGACAAAGGTTTGTTTAATAATAGAGACATTTTTACGGAAGGGTCTATTAGGAACATCAGGGATTATTAAGAATTTTCTATGGTTAGGGATAACAAGTGTAGTAGGGGGTTGGTAATATTTAGTGTGAAGGGAGAAGGTGGTTGCAGGGACAAGTGCTTGGGTAAAAAGGGTGTAAGTAGGTGTAAAGGCAGGTTGGGATTTGGTGGAGGCCTTTTGGATTTGGGTGTTGGTTTGGGTTTAATGACAGCTGGTTTGGATTTAGAAGGTTCAGAGGCAACAGGTTTGGGTATAGTGGGTGTAGGTACAAATAGAGGGGTATGAGGTGAGGGTTGAGGTTCAGGTTGTGTAACATAAGGGGTAGGAATGGGTGTTAGTGGGGGAACAGATGGTTTAAACGGTTGAGTTTAGATACCTTCGGTGGTAATTGAGTAGTCTGTGGTTGAACGGCAGGAGCAACAGGAGTCTGGACATAAGATACAGTTGGCTTCTTCTTCTTCTTCTTTTTCTGAACTTTGGTAGCTTTAGTAGACCTTTTCTTTGCTGAAGCAGCTTCTTCAGCTTTCTTCTTCTTCCCTTTAGTTCTCAAGGTGTTCCATTGAGGCTTGTCCTTCTTGTATATATCATAGTTGATGTTGTACAGATGAACCCAATCGTACTTTATCCATTTTAATATATCAAAATTAGGGAACTTGTCATAGTAGTAACGAATAAAATGGATGTATCGCTTCTTGGAGGGAATTTTGACATAGTTCTTGAGCTTGGTGGAGTACAAATCATAAGAGCTAATGGAAGAGGGAGTTAGAAAAGTAGATTTTTCCTTTGCAACAGTCTGAACTTGAGCAGACTACTTTTTCTTCAAAACTTGCCTGATGGGCACTTTATCATTTGAAGCAGATGACACATGGACAGGTTCAGCAGGCTTTGCAGTAGCTGACGCTTTAAACTTCTTTGATGGGGTGGATCCAGAGAAGAGGGTTCAGACTTCTTCTTTTCTACCAGTACATACACCTTCTTAGCCTTCTTGACTTGAGGCTATTCCTCTACAGGTTCAGACTTGACCTTTATTTTCAGATGAGCCTTCTTAATTTAAGTTGTAGTGGTAGTTTCTAAAGATTTATCCAACAAGGGAGAAAAGGTTGGCAATTTGGTGAACAGGGGGCAACTTGTCATCTAGTCTGTAACATTCTTGAGACTAACATTCCTTAGCTTGAAAATTTTCATCAACACAGCTGGGTATGGGACCTTCTTCTGCTTCTTTACTACAACAGTGGTTATGTACGTGAGCAGAACGTTGGTGAGGTTGACTAGTTCCTTTACCATATGGTACATACAGAATCTATCTAGTTTAGATATTGTATCCTTTGCAGACTTCCTTGGGCAGAAGACTTGGTGCATCAAGATGTGAAGCATCTTGGTCTTTGGCAACAGACTTCCAGAAGTAAGCTTATCTGGATGAGCCTTTCTATACAAAATTTCATTGATTGTGAAGCTTGAGACTTTAGTCAAATCAAAGTCTTCAGAGAAGACTGTTCCACCAAGGTTGCAGCGTAGAACTGTTACCAGAAGATCCTCAAAAATCTCTATCTGTTTCCCACGTAGTGAGCCAACTAGAATGCACTTATCCTTGTCAACTGAAATGGTTTTCCAGAACTCGAGTGAAACAGAGGGAGAAAATGGTTCTTAGTCCAAGCAAAAATTGGGCCAACCAATCCCTTCGATCTCAGTAGTCACATCCCTGCCTTCAACTTGGTGTTAGGCAGCATTAAAGAACAAAGACTCAATAACATCTTTCACAGAGAGGTTAAGTCCAACCATTAAGAGGAAGAGAGAAAAGCTTGGTGAAGACGAAGAGTTTTAGGGCAAAAAGAGAAGAGAGGTTTTGTAGAAAGCAGAGAGAGAAAGGGGACCAATTGTAGAGAAGTTTCAGAGAAGTAAAAGGTTACAACATTTATGATTTTCTGGAACGGTCAAAAACCGTTGCTTTAAGTGAAAAAATTGTTTCTGTATCCTATAGGAACGATTTCCTAGCCGTTGTATTCATCAACATTTCCTTTGCCTATGGGAACGGTTTTTGATGACAAAAGCAACAAAAGCATAAAACCATTGTGTTTCATGTGATCATACGCAACAGTTTTATTAATACTATATGGCAACGGCTTTTAATCATTGATCCTTTATGCAACGGTTATTAAATGTTGCATAAATGGCAACGTTTCATAGTCGTTCCTTGAAATGATAATGATTTCATAATTGGCAGCAGTTCTTAGTCCTTGGCTTACATAACAGGTTAACTTTATTATCATTGCATGACATATAGCAAAAATTTAAAATTATTACCTTATACTAACAAATGTTTTGCTTAGAAAAATATATTTTCTAATTAAAATAAAATAATTATTGACACTTAATATGTCAATTATGATTTTCTAAATCACATGCATTATGATACATATATTCAAATTAAAATAGCCTAGACTTTTAATATTTCAAGTATAATTTTCTAAATTACATGCATTGTGATATATTTAAATTAAAATGACATAGTAAGCACCTAAATTTTATAAATCACATTGTGATTTAAATTAAAATGTCTTTGTAAGCAAAAATAATTGTCATCTATTACTAGTCATAAAAGAAAACCATTTATAATGTCATCCATGACTACTAGTGATAAAAAAGTCATCTACCATCTCATCCATCGCTACTATTCACCAAATCAATATTTCACACCCATCAAATTTAAAGTAAACAAATATCTTCACAAATAACAAATCAAGTCAAGTCTTCATACTCATCTTCATCTTCTTCTTCCAAGTTGTCATTCAATTTATCCCCATTCAAATCCATTTTTAAAATAAACAAAAACAATTATATCCATAATTGTTTAACTTAGCAAATTAGAAAGTCACCTTGAAAATTAATAGAAACAATATCAATAATTATATTAACTTTAATTTTAATTACCTCGTGTGTGGATGTAATTTACAACAAGGACATAAAATCTCTCTTCCTTAAGGTTTTCCCTTTGTGAATGCAAAAGTTAGGAAATCCTTAACTCCGGTAACATATTCTATATTATATCTTGGCAATTTCATCCATTCCTTATCCATTGAATTTACTAGAAAAATAATGGATAGCAATATGAAATTAAAATTAAATATAAGCATGCAACTAAAAGAAACAAAAAGAAAGTACTATTTTAAATTAAGCATCCATTCCTAATAGTAATTATGTCTAATTCCTAGTAGTAATCTGGACTATAGCAATCAAGTCACATTATGTTGTCATTCCTAGTAGTAATTAGGTTAACTCAAACTCAAATAGAATACATAAAAAAACCACATAGCATGGGCACGATTGTTTAACACCTTATTTCTTAACAAGTGGTTTGAGGCTAATGTGAAGTTTATGACTCCTATCACTACATACAACTATTATTGGTATATTATTTATATTTAATTAAATAACCTAGTCTATTAAAAAACCTTTAACTTGCAATACAAAAAACCTTTATTTATTTAATACCATACTATTTTCATTTACTAACACAATACAAAATTCTAAAGAAATTATACAACCAAAATATATTTTTTTGCAATGGATTGTTAAAATTATTGCCTTAAAAGACCTTGAAGATACCAAAGTTTCAAAACCAGAACTGAAAAAGAAACTTACTTGCGTAGTGTGGCGCCAAAGACTTCAAGAGAGGAAAGGAAACAGATTGTGTGAGACAGAAATTAAATATTAAATATAAGCATGCGACTGTTAAACATAAGCATTATGTCTTGTTTAAATAATTTTCTATAATTCTATAATAATAGTAATAATTTTATGTTCTTAAGGATAACTAAATTTAGCCTTGATAGGTTTTTTTATATATAGACAACTTATAAGTCATTTTATAATTAACTAACATAATGAAATTTTAATATGAGCTAACATTAAGTTAATAAAAAGTTATGGCAAATGCTGCAGCTTCTTTTTTTTTTTAAGTACTTAAGAAAACAAACAAAAACCCTTCATCTTTACCCTGTCCTTTTTTTCTAAAAGACAAAAGATACACATTCCTTTTAGAAAAGAAGAAAAGAAGTAATAAGATATATATAAAAAATTAGTCAGTCAAAATCATACCTCATGCATCTTAAAACATATAAATACTTGTCTCCTTATTTATTTAAATTACCTCTAACTAGGGATGTCAAAGTGGGTTGAGCCTGGCGGGCAGACCCGCCAACCCGTCTAAAACGGGGCGGGGCGAGTTGACCAAATTTATTCTGTAGTGGGTTCAAAATTGGCCTGCCTCGTATTTTTACGGGTTTTTGGTATGGCTGGGCGGGTTGACCTGATGAGTTATATAATATTTTTATTTTCAAAATAATAATATAATATTAATAATATCTTAATGTACTTTACTAGTTTGATTACCTATTTTGATTATTGGTGTTAGTGATGGTTTGATACTTTAATTACCTATTTTGGAGAATGCATTTTACTAGTTTGATTCTTGGTATTAGTGGTACTTTGATAACTTTAATCACCAATTTTGAAAAATAAACTTACTAGTTTAACTATTGGTGTTGGTTTGATTATTTATTTTGGATAGATATTAAACTTTTTATTGTTGAATATTAATGGAAACTTAAATGTTTAGTACTTATTTATTATCGTTCATTTAGTAAGAGGAATGAGATTATTTCATTTTAACATATTACTTTGATTAGTGTGTGAGTTGGAATTATTAATATAATTATATTCAAATTTTTTTATTTTAGTGGTATACTACTTTATTTTTAAAATTTAATTAACTTTTTCTTAATAAAAATAATAAGTTAATTAATTTTTGTTAATTTCTATTATTTATATTTTTAAGCGGATCAATCATTAACTCCAAGTAAAAACTTTTTTTAAATACTAAAAATAATTTTAATTTTTAATACTTTTAAAAGGTTGGCAGGCTAACCCGCCTCGCCTCGCCCCACCATCAAACGGGGCGAGTCAAAAATTTCAACCTGTCTTCGGGAGGGTGCCAACCCCCCCCCCCGCCCCATATTTTGACGGGTTGATGGCGGGGCGGGTAACTCGCATTGACATCCCTTCCTCTAACAAAGTAGACCAAAATAGTAATTTTTCAACTACATTAAAGTAAGAATTACCTCCAACATAATAAACTATAATATTGTAATATAATTTTTTATTATATAAGAAAAATAGCTTTTAATATCCATTTTTACCTTAATTAATTTTTTATTTACAATAACCTTAACTAGTCATAAGTATAGAGAAAAAACAATTAACATAAACTAATGATATAGGTTAATTTGATTAGTTCAAAATTAATAATTTGATTGGTATATCATTCTAAATTGCATATACTACTTAATCATCAATAAATAAGGCGTTCAAGCAATTATATACTCACATTAGTATTCTAGTTGAATTTATTGTTTCTTATAATGTTTAAATATATAATTCAATGACAGATTTACATGGCTTTCTAACATAAAAACTACTCTAAACAGTGTTAAACTAAATACCCATTTATTTTCTAATAATACCAAATCAGTTAAAGTGTATCATGAGAACTAATTTAGTTGCTACATAAGTTGTGAACAACTAACACTTGTTCAATTCAAAATAATAATAATAATAATAATAATAATAATAAATATCAATTAAAGTTTGTATTCTCTTAATTTTCTTATCTTTTTGTTTTGAATAGTATATTTGTTTTCCTTATCAATTAACACATGATCAATTCAAATTATAGTACATTTGAACATGTGTATAGTACATTTGTTTTCATGCACAAATATAATATTGCATAGACTCAAATTGGGTCTTGTAGATTGCAGTGAAGCAGTTGAAGACAATGGCTACAAAGGCCGTGATGGAATCTATATTTTAAGTGGAAGTATTGGGAATGATAAGGCATAAGAATTTGTTGTGATTGAGGGGATTCTATGAAGGAGGAGATGAAAGGTTAATTGTTTATGATTACATGCCTAACTATAGCTTAATCAGAGGTAATTCACCACCAGAGAATATTATGTTGTCAATAATTTAGCTTGATCCTCAATATAGAAACTTCTCCTTAATTAGTATATATAAAGATTATCAGCTTAATCATCAATATAAAAACTTCTCCTTAATTAGTATATATGAAAATTATAAAGACAGAGGTATAGCTAATTGTTCTTTTTAGATAGCACATTTTCAACTATGAAAAGAATGCCAAGTGGTCAATTACATGAATTACAGTACTAGATAAACTTAGCATTATAGATATAATTATACACCCTTCCAAAAATCATAAAATCCCCACTCATACACATATACATGGAATTTACAGTAATTATAGGCTTTAGCCGGGGCACCTGATTGGTTTTGTCTTGGCAGTAGAGTCATCATCACAACTCGAAAGCAAAAATTGTTAGCACATCACAATGTTACAAGAATACACAAGGTGAAAGAGTTGAATAGTTAAGATGCTCTTCAATTACTTAGTTGGAATGCTTTTAAATAAGAAGAAATTGATCCAACTTTTAACTGCATCTTGGATTGTGTTGTAAATTATTGTTCAGGCTTTCCATTGGCTTTGGAAGTAATAGGTTCCAGTTTGTATGGAAAAAATATAAAAGAATGGGAGTCTTCTATAAAGAGATATGAAAAATATCCTAATGATGAAATCATGCAGAAACTAAAAGTAAGCTATGATGCTTTGGAGGATCTAGAGAAGAGCATTTTTCTTGACATTAAAGGATATGACTTGGAAATGGTCAAACGTATACCCCATGCACGTTATGATTATTCCATGGAAAATCCTATAGGAGTTTTGATTGAGACGTGTCTTATAAAAATAAATAGTCCTTCGTATGGTAAGGTGACTGTTCATGACTTGATAAAGGATATGGGTAAGGGCATTGTCCAACAAGAATCATTGAAAGTGCTAGGAAAACGCAGCAAATTATGATTCCATGAAGATATAGTTCAAGTTCTAAGTCACAACAATATAGGAATTAAATAGATTTTAAATCATAATTTATAATAAATAATGGCTATTTCTATTAAATAATTCTAATAATTCATTAGTTTTTGTGTTTTAAGGGATCCAAAAACATTCAAATGATATTTTTCAATTCCCTTTCTCAGAAAAAACATTCAAAGGAATAGGTATCCTTCATAGTATCTACCATTCGATTTTTGTCCAGAAAGTCTTGCCATATGCAACTTACCACATGGTCAATTTTCATCAAATGCGTTGACTAGCTTTTCACTGAAATCGACAAGCGTTTGTTAATTTTAAGTTCATTTCCTTATTCATTTGGTTCTTAAATAAATTAATTCTCTTTTGGTTTAATGATCTTGTAAGGAAAAATACATTCTCACCCATAAGCATCGATTGGATTACAATTCCTTTTTGGTTTTTAAAATGAGTATATATATACTTGATTTCATGAGTCAAAATTTAGCATTCAACTTGTCCTTTTAATGATAATTCTATTAAAATAAAGACACAATGAC
Organism: Clitoria ternatea; assembly: GCA_037962975.1. NCBI lineage: Eukaryota > Viridiplantae > Streptophyta > Magnoliopsida > Fabales > Fabaceae > Clitoria > Clitoria ternatea. The sequence goes on from CM075671.1 coordinate 58,696,691, forward strand.
ACTGATTATAAATCAAAGTTGTCCACACAACAGAAAGCATGCAAAATGCAGCAAGACATTCACACATAAATCAAGCACCTAAAATACAATAGCAAGCACCTAATAACAGAACACCCAAAACAGAACAATCATTTTGAGGGCAAATTTTCAGCAGCGTCTTGTTGCTAGCTGATACACAAGGCATTTGCTACATTAGAAATTAGTTGTGTTATCTTTTTCAGTTATACCAAAAACAAGAAATAATGAAAAATCCATGGAGATGCAACCATATATGCTAACAAGTTTATGTTAGAGAGGTTAGCTTTGGGGCCTTCAGCCAAAGAGAAGAAGAAATAGTGATGATGTTGTTGCGGAGAGGAGAGCCAATGAACGCTTGCGGAGAGAAGAACCAATGAACGCTTACGGAGAAGAGAACCAATAAACGCTTGCGGAGAGGAAACATGCTCACTACGAATGTGAAAGAAGAGAACTAATAAACTAGTAAGGGATTCGGGATTGTGAAAGGAATGTGGGTGAGGGATTGTGAAAAAAAAAGTTAAACGTGAGTGAGGGAAGAGGGAGCAAAAGTTTCAGGAGGAGGGAATTAGCTTCTGTAAATTACATTTTGTTAACCATTTTTTTATTGTTTTTTAAAATATATTAAACATGTAATATATTTATAGAAACAGTTTTATAATAAAGTGTTTAATATTATTTTTGGCAACTTTTTCAAAACCATTGTCTAATTATAAGGAAACAGTTTCTATTTGTTGCTAATATTCATATTTATGCAATGGTTATTAAACGTAGTCCTTTGTCTACAGCAACAGTTTTTCATTGTTGCCTTTAAAAAAATTAAATTTTAAATACCTATGGCAATAAAATAAAAAACTGTTTCCTATTGCATACTTAGAGAATGGTTTTTTACCTATTTTTGAGATTGGCGTTGTCCTTGCCTAGAAATTTTGTAGTTGCGGGAAGGTGACATGACAACTAAGAGGGGTTATTTAAAGGCAACGTGACATAGTGGAGGGAAAATGGTTTATAGAAATGGTTGCATTCCAATCAATGAGAGAGTGCTACGCATTACGAAAAGAAAATAAATGAATAATTAAAGGAATTTAAAAGAGGGTATAGACTGCGTCTCTTAGTATAACAGAGAATAAGATGAAAATAATTCTAAGTTATGTAGCATGCAGATTACAATCATACAGACACCTCAATTATATAATACTTTATCCATAAAAGTTGTGAACAACAACTGGCTACAGACAAGTACTCTACTTCAGCTATGGAGAGAGCTATTGAATTATGTTTCTTGCTACTCCATGAGATCAGACTAGTTCCCAGAAAATGGCATCCATTACTTATACTTTTCTATCTGATCTATCACCTGCAAAGTCTGCATCACAAAATCCACGAAGGGAAAAGGAGTCTGTTTTTTTGTAGAATAGCCCAAGGTTAGTGGTATTAGCAAGATACCTCAGAATCCTTTTCACTGCAGACAGGTGTGATTCCTTGGGGTCTGCTTGATATCTTACACACACATACTAAACATTATATCTGGTCTGCTGGATGTCAAATATAGTAGTGATCCAATCATTTCTCTATAGAGTCTGATCAACTAATGTACTAGATTCATCTTTACATATGATGCAATTTGGGAGCATTGCTATACTTATAGGTTTGACATTAGCTATTTTAAATTTCATGAGTAACTCTTTAATGTACTTTTGTTGATGAATAAAAATTCCATCGATAGTTTGTTTGATCTGCAGACCAAGAAAGATTTTGAGTTCACCCATCATGTTTATCTCAAATTCAACCTACATGGTTTTTACAAAAATCTTTGCACAGACTTTCTTTAGTACCACCAAAGATAATGTCATTTACATAAATTTACACTATAAGAAAATATTTATCTGAATCTTTTCAAAATAGGGTTGTGTCAACCTTTCCTCTTGTAAAGCCTTTTGATTTTAGAATGGAACTGAGTCGATCATACTAAGCTTTTGGTGCTTGTTTCAGACCATATAGTGTTTTACTAAGTTTAAAGACATGAGTTTCAAAAGATTTATCTTCAAACCCAGGAATTTGTTTCACAAAAACTTCTTCTTCAATAAAACCATTTAGAAAAATGCTTTTAACATCCATCTGATATAATTTAATTGCTTTATAGGCAACAAATACAAGTAGAATCCTTATAGCTTCAAGTCTAGCTACAGGAGCAAAGGTTTCAGTGAAGTCTATACCTTCCCGTTGATTGTAACCTTGTGCTACGAGCCTTGCCTTGTTCCTTACAACTTTGCCTCTTCATCCAGCTTGTTTCTGAAGATCCATCTTGTTCCAATGATGCTTTCATTCTTTGGTCTTGGGACCAGGGTCCAGACTTTGCTCTTTCAAACTGGTTGAGTTCTTCTTGCATGGAAATGATCTAGTTAGGATCCTCTAAGGCTTCTTCAATGGTCTTAGGTTCAAATTTTGAAATAAGAGTCATTGATGATTGATTCTGAAATCTTGATCTGGTCTAAACTCCTTCAGCTTGATCTCCAATGATGAGATATGAAGAATGGTAAGTCTTGAACTTCCAATTTCTTGGTTTTTCTGGTTCAGATACTGTCTGTTGATTTGAGTCTTGTTGTTGAGGGGCGGCAGAGTCTGAAGGTTTAAGTTCTTCTTTAGGTTGCATAATACCTGCATCATTACCATCTAGATTTGCCAATTTCTTGTCAGTCTTTATTACATCATCAAATCTTACTTGCATTGATTCCTCAATGGTTTGAGTTCTTGTGTTAAAGACTCTGTAAGACTTTGATATTTGAATAGCCCATGAAAATACCTTTATGACACTTTAAGTCAAACTTTCCAAGTTGATCTCTTGTGTTTAGGATACAGCATGTGTATCCAAATGGATGAAAGTATGATATGTTGGGTTTTCTTTCTTTCCATAATTCATAGGGAGTTTGATTCAGTATTGATCTGATAAAAACTCTGTTTTGAATATAAGAAGAAGTGCTTACAGCTTTAGCCCAAAAATATTTTGGTAAATCATTTTCACAAAGCATGGTTCTAACCATCTCTAACAAACTTTTGTTTTTCCTTTCCATAACACCATTCTGTTAAGGTGGTTATCAAATTGGTGCGAAAATCTTTGTTTAAAAATTGTGACTCTCAGATTTATACCTTGGCAAGTGCACCAGTCGTTAAAATTGTAATATATTGATCGTCTCACAGGGATTGTGGTAACTACCTCAATCTCAGACTAGTACAAGCTGAACCAACAAAAGATGCAGGAATTTCATTCGGTTTTTGATTGTTTTAATGCTTTATAGTTGTTTTTGTATTTCCAGAAACAGAGTTAAAATGAAATGTGAAAGGTGATTAATAGAAAACAGGTCAGGATTGCTTCAGTTCACAAATTCATCAAGAAACATGCAATTAAAGTATAATCAAACTTCATAATCCAGAGGACAATCTGCTTGTGGTTATTCCTTAATTCCTTAGGTGAAAAACACTAATCCTTAAGCATCGAACCTTAATTCCTTAAGTGCTCAATTAACCTAAGAATCTAATGCGAAATTGGAGGTTGAACTCTAACTATTCACCTAAATTGATTAGGCCTGAACTAGTTAGAAAACTGGAAGTTACCTAAGCTTCAACCATGATTCCTCACTAGCGAAGTTCTTCATCAGTTCTGGATTTGTCAATCCAGCGATTTGGATCCACTCCTCAGCTTGTTCGCCTCAGGATCTAGAAGTTGATTTCCTCGCTCACAGCTTCAAGACTCCATTGCTAACCTTCGCAATCCCAACCTTAGGGATTTAGAACTCCATTGACTTCGGTTCTAGCGAAGGATTGTGGAACGTCATGGAGGAGAGGATTTAGAGAGAGAAAATGCGTAGTGAGATGTTCGAAGTTGTGAATGAATTGTGTTCTATGTATTCTATGTGAATCTGTCTCTCCTCTTACAGAATATGTACAAACATATATATATAGGCATCTACCTAACTAACTAACTTAACTAATAACTTAGGAAACTTAATTTAACGACTAAACTAACTAACTACATAATTTACAAAATAAGTTAACTAATTACAGCTCAAATCTTAACAAGTTACAGCTCATCCTTAGCTAATCACAGCACAACACCAACTAATTAACAGCTCACTACTTCATTACTAAGGTGCAGAAGTAGGAGAGAAGGAAGCAGGAAACAACATCGGTGCTGAGCAGATTCTGGAGGGAACAATCACTGTTTTAAATATCAGCCTTTTCGCTTGAGCGAACTGGGTTCTCGCTTGGGCGAACTTGAGATATGTACTGTAGTGTTGCCTTCTCGCTTAAGCGTTATGGATAAGCTTGGGCGAATGAATGATGTTTTGAGGTCACGCTTGAGCGTAAGCTTGCTTTGCTTGAGCGAACTTTGACCCTCGCCCGAGCGAATTTAACTGTCGCTTAAGCGAATTGACTTTTCAATCAGCATTCTGAAATTGACGCTCAGGTTTTTCTTTTTATTTTCAATCGGTTCCTTGTTCTATTTTGGAGTCAGTATCTTAGAAGTCTTTCAAGTCGGATTTTCATTAATTCCTTCCAGTCAACCTTTTGAGAAGTCTTTTCAGTCGGATTTGTGAAATATCACTCGGATTTTCCAAATCTCGCTCGGCTTCTTTGAAGTCTCGGTCAGTTTGGGCTCTTGGACTCTTTTCAGTCGGATTTGTGAAATATCACTCAGATTTTCCAAATCTCGCTCGGCTTTTTCCTTTCAGCTTGAGCAATTCTTTTCCTGCACCAATAAACAACTAATTTGCCCAGCGTTTGTATGCTGGCTGCTTAATGGAATTACAAATAATCATAAACTCTTAATTAATTAATGTTTTTAACCATTTTCTTACATAAATAAAACACTTCTGAAATAATTAAATAAATTATAAATTGTTAGCAATTAATTAAATAAAAGGCTAAACTAATTACTAAACGATGAATTAAGTCAAATAAAAAGCAGAATTAATTAAGTCTTTTCAAGACTTATCACATCCCCAGACTTAAAACTTGCTTGTCCTCAAGCAACTATTCAGATTATTTAACTAACAAGCTGTTATTTAACACAATCAACCTTTCCTTAACTTAGCTCATGCTATAATTATTGAATACCGACCATGCTTTCTTTTCGCAATTTCTAAAAGTATAATAACTTACACCTCCTTTGGGAGACAAGCTGCTGATGCTTTCCTCACTGGTCGGTGTTTAACTCTTCTCTCGGTGTATATGGTAAATAGAATGCACTCATCACCTACAAACCTGTTAGATAAACATAGGCTTACAACAGTTCTAAACGTCATGCCATATGTCATCACAATCAGATCAGTAAGGGCTTTTTAAGCTTATAATGGGGCTGGGCTACAGGCTCAATTATTGTTTTTCAAGTGAATGTCGGGTTACAAGATGTATCCACTGATGCCTTGACTCAATTTTTAACTTAATTACCTCTACTTAGCAAGCTCCATTATTTTCCGAGTGAATGATAGCTTAATAACTTACGGTGCTTTGTACCGTCTTTTCCTTTCAGTCCTTCGGACTTTTCCTTTTCTTTTTTTTTTCTTCATCTTTTTTCGATCACATTTCAATCGGTGCTTTGCACCTTTTTCCTTGCTGATTTTTTTTCCATTTTTCTTCTCAGTTTTTCTATTTTTCTATTTCATTTGCCTCTATTTATTCATCTATAACCAAGGTCAGAGTGTGTCCTTAATTGATGCTAGGCACACTCTTCATCCCCAAACTTAGAACTTGCTAGTCCCTAGCAATAAGTAAGATTGAGCAACTCATCAGTAGAACATCAAGGGGTAAATCAGTCAGTTTTTTCGAGATAAAAAGGCTTGTAATGTGAGGTGAATAAACAGAATAAAAGGGTCTCAGGCTCAAACATAATTTTTGGGTCAAAGGATAATTAAATATATTAGGAAGGCTACTTTTTGGCCCTGGCTAAATTAACAAAGAAGGCCTTCATCATTTCCGATTGGCTGGCATACAATCAATTAGCAAGTACTGAAGCAAATTCTGTCTCACTAACTAGCATGCAGGTTCACTCGGAAAAGGATAAAACAGGTTCAAAAGCTACGAATATAATAGTTAATCAGCCAGTCATGTCCCCAAACTTAATGTAAGATCATACATTCAGATTGCTAACTAGCATACCGAGTAAACAATTAATTAATGATGAAGAAGTTATGGGCAGAGATCCTGAGTTAAACAAAACCGATCAGTAAATTTATCCGACTAAGCTTAAGAATCAGCAAACTTTAACTTATTAAGATGGATGTGAAATTAAACAATAAACATATTTTAGCAATTAATAAGTCAGAATATCAATTAAGGAGTGAGTCGGAAAAATACTTCCCTTTTTACCTGGGTGGCTGTAAATGGGAAACACGTGGTTAGATTGGGATGCATGAATTTACCGATACAATCGAAAAGCAGAATACAACAAGCAATTTTAACAAAGAAAGAAAATTTCATTACAACTAAAATAAAAGCGAATTCATTGTTCAGGAAACAGTTAAAATAATGTCAAGTTAATTACATAAAAACATCATAATAACACGTAGCAACAACTCAAGCATCCTGATCTTCATTCTCTTTGTCCTGTTGGGAAGATGGTGGGGAATCAGCTGCTCGGGATACGTCTTCTGAGGAAATCGTGAATCCAATGGAAGCCAACCATGCATCTCTGTTAGGTGGGGCTCCCATTTCTGCTGTGTGTTCTACCCTCAATTTCGTGGCAATCTTCCTGAGCATGAGATCGTGGTTCAAGACCCAATCATAAATTCTAAGTTGCATCTTCTTCATGACCTGCAATTCCTGCAACACCATAGAAATGTTAGAAGAAGAAGAACCGGCTCCTGCAGATTGCCTGGGACGTTCGGTCTCTCTGGTTTTAAATTCTATAGCATATTCTTCAACAGCCTTAACATTTCTGAACCCATGCCTGTCAACATCTTCAACTGCTGGCGCTTCGTTTCTCTCAGGTGCAGGGGATGTATTCCTTTGAACCGAAGGAGATGCATTCTTCTCAGCTTGACTTTGGCTGTGGGCAGATTCAGAAGAATCAGATATACTGATGGTTGCTACTTCCTTTTCGTTATCTGTTTTCTTTTTTCTCACACTTCCTTCTGCAAAATTTGGTCTAGGTTTTTACAGGAGTCTTTGTGATCTTCTTTTCATGGTTAATGTTAAAAGAATGCTGATAAACAACCTAAATGAAAAATAAGAACAGAAATCCAAAAGAAACACAACAAACCAAAAATGTGAGGTGCATGGCTATGAACAGTGGAAGAATATTAACAAAGAAGCAAGAAAAGACTAAGCATGTACTTAGAAGTGAACGAAATAAGTGAAATAAGTGGAAAGATAGTACCTTTCTTAGAAATCAGAAAGTGCCTTTTCGTCTTCAACCCAAGTTTCAGCATGAGTACTTAGGGTTTGGAAGCTGAAAGGTTTTTTTATACTGTTGAAGTCCAAGAAACATGTAAGTATGTTCCAGCTTTATTTATTACTTTATTATTATTATAATAAATTATATATATATATATATTATTTTTTTATTATTTTTTATTTTTTTTAGACACTCTTACTCAGCTCACATACTGAATAGGTGGAAGATCGAGTGAGAGTGGGAAGAGATGCCGAGTGGATTCATGAAAGATGAGTGACAGTGATGAAGAAGACGAGTGAATGAACAAACGATGAAACGGAATAAGCGAATGAAAGCAATAAGTAAATGAAAGAGTGAGTGGAAGAACAAATGAAAGAACGACACGTGAATGAATACAGGATCCCGAGTGAATGAAAACTGAATAGAAATGATCCTGAGTGAATGAAGAACGAATGGGTGCAAGGACGAGTGAAAGTATGGATGAATGAAGTAGAGTGCAGGAGAGACGAGTGAACAACTGCATTAGGATGTGAGTGGACAGAAAAACGAGTGGGAGAAATAACAATGAAAATAAGTCTGAGTGAAAGAAAGAATATGAAGAAATAAAGGATGATTGGAAGAGTGTATAGAAGAACGAGTGGAAGAATGAATGAGTGGGAGATTGACAGAGTAAATAAAGGACGAGTGAATTAAAGTGAACAAATGAATGAAAACCGAGTGATCGAATGGGAGACAGTGAACGAAAGACTACAGAAGAGGAGACCAAGTGAAAGAGTGAAAAGAGTGAAAAGAACATGACCGAGTGAGTATGGAGAAAAATACCGAGTGATGGAGATACTGAGTGGTAAAGGACGAGTGGAAGAATGAATGAGTGAACAAAACAATGAGTGCAAAGAAGGAATGAGTAAGTAGAAAAACCGATGAATAAAAGACGAACGGAAAAAAATGAGCAAAGCTGAGTGAATGAAACAACAAGTAGAAGAACGAATGGATAAAAGATAGAGTGCGGTAATGAAAGACTGAAGGACAGGTGAGGAACGAAAAAGAATGACCGAGTGAAAGAAAGACGAGTAGATTGAGGGTGGATGAAATTGTAAAAAGACAGAGAGGTTTGTGAGAAAACTACGAAAGAATTTAGGTGGAGCGAAACAACGAGTAAATGAATACCGAGTGGATTATACCGGGTAAAAATGAAAAACAAATGAACAAACAACGAGTGGTCGGAAAATGGAAAGACGAGTGAAAGAACACGAAAGAATGACTGACTGACCGGGTAGATAAATACGAGTGAAAGACAGAAGAAGAAAAAGATAACCTGAGTGGATAGAAGAACAACTACAGTGGAAACTGAGTGGATGAAAATACTGAGTGGATGAAAAAGAAAAACGGAAGACGAAGCATTCATGAAATAATGAGTGAAAATGATCGGGTGAATAAGTGACGAATGAAAGAATGAAAGAGTGACCGAGTGAATAGAGAACGAGTGAAAGAGATCGGTCGAGGGAATAAGAGACTGAGTGAGAAAGCCGAGTGGATGAATGAGAAAAATGGAAGACCGAGTGAACACAAGACTGACAAGAAAATATACTGAGTAAATAGGAGACTAATGGATAAAAAACTGACTGTGATGAGTGAGGAATCTGAGTGATAAAAGGCTGATTAAAATAAATCACCCTTCATCATCTGACCCGTTTATTAAATCAACGATCAGAAATCATTTATTAAAGTCTCCCTTTTTATTCAAGAATGACGAGTGAAGTTCAGTCGGAAAAAAAAGGTTAAGAATGAGTAACAGTTATCCGAGTATACTACTTTCGCTCAGCTCAGTAAACTTTCGCTTAAGCGCGAAGCAACAACAGCAGCGCCTCGCCTAAGCTATAAGTGCTTCGCCTGAGCGAAATGAAAGAATCAAGCTCGGACTTCCTTCTTCAAAACTTCATAAATTTTGTTCAAACTTTATTCACTAAAAATTTTTAGTTTTCTTTTCATTAAAAACACTCAGAACATAGGGCTGCCTCCCTAGAGCGCTTCTTTAAGGTCACTAGCTTGACCTTATGGCATCTAAGAGGATGCTTGCAGTAACAAGGAGGTTTTCTGCCTATCAAACTCTCCTCCAAAGTAGAGTTTGAGTCGCTGGCCGTTCACCTTAAAAATCCGATCGGTAGTCGGGTCTTTCAGCTCAACTGCACCATGAGAAAAAACCTCATTTACAGTAAAAGGCCCTGACCACTTTGATCTAAGCTTTCCAGGGAAGAGTCTCAGTCGGGAATTGAATAATAAAACCTGATCACCCTTTTGAAACTCCTTCTTATTAATCCACTTATCGTGCCACTTCTTTGTTTTCTCCTTATAAATGGAGGCACTTTGATAAGCGTTGAGTCGGAACTCCTCTAGTTCATGGAGTTTCAAAACTCTTTCCTCCTGGGATTGGTCACAGTCCATGTTTAATAGCTTTGTGGTCCACCACGCCTTGTGTTCAAACTCCACAGGGAGATGGAAAGCCTTACCGTAAACTAATTGATACGAGGACATGCCAATCGGAGTTTTGAAGGCTGTTCTGTAGGCCCACAATGCATCATCTAATTTTATCGACCAATCTTTCCTAGATTTCCCGACCACTTTCTCTAAGATTCTCTTGATTTCTCTATTTGACAGCTCGACTTGTCTACAAGTTTGTGGATGGTAAGAAGTGGATATCTTATGTAAAACCTCATAGTAACGTAGGGCTTTTTCCATTATTTTATTACAAAAATGTGAACCCCCATCACTAATAAGTACTCTCGGAACTCCAAACCTAGAGAAAAGATTCTTCTTAATGAACCTAAGCACCACATGTGCATCATTGGTTCTGGTTGGAATTGCCTCCACCCATTTGGAGACATAGTCTACAGCAACAAATATATATTTGTTGGAGAACGACTTTGGAAATGGTCCCATAAAATCGATACCCCAGACGTCAAATAAGTCCACAATTAAAATGTTTGTCAAAGGCATGCCAGCTTTAGCAGAGAGACCTCCGCTCCTTTAACATTTATCACACCTTTTGACATACACTTTAGCATCTTGAAAGATAGTTGGCCAATAAAAGCCACTCTGTAAAACCATTGCTGCAGTACGGGAGGCACCATGATGACCTCCATAATAGGAGTCGTGGCAATGCCACAAGAGCCTTTCTTGCTCGGATTCAGGCACACATCGCCTGATTACTCCATCTACTCCTATTTTATACAGAAATGGATCATCCCAAAGGAAGTTTTTGCTATCATGAAAGAATTTTTTCTTCATTTGGGATGTCCAGCCATCAGGTACCACCGAGGCACTTTTGAAGTTGGCCATATCAGCATACCATGGCCCGGTGATAATTGCCATCAACCTCTCGTCTGAAAATTCTTCTTTTATTAAAACAGAATCTGATTCACCTTCCAGACGAGATAGTTGATCGGCAACTGAGTTCTCTACTCCCTTTTTGTCTCGTATTTCTAAGTCAAACTCCTGGAGTAACAGAACCCACCTGATCAGTCTCGGTTTAGATTCTTTCTTAGCTAGTAAGTACTTGATTGCCGAGTGATCTGTATATACAATGACCTTGGCCCCAATCAAGTAAGCACGAAATTTATCAAATGCATACACCACAGCAAGCATTTCTTTTTCAGTAGTGGTGTAATGTATTTGATTTTTGTTCAACACTTTACTAGCATAATAAATTACATGAGTTAATTTTCCTATTTTCTGACCCAGCACAGCTCCAACTGTAAAGTCACTTGCATCACACATTAATTCAAACAGTAAAGACCAATCAGGTGCTGCAAGGATCGGAGCTGAGATCAAACTTTGTTTCAATTTTTCAAAAGCCTTGACACAGTTTTCATTAAACACAAACACATGATCTTTTACAAGCAAATCGGTCAAAGGCTTAGCTATTTTTGAAAAATCTTTTATGAACCTTCTGTAGAAGCCAACACATCCTAGAAAACTTCTCACTCCTTTCACGTTGATCAGAGGGGGAAGTTTTTCAATGATTTCTATCTTGGCTCGGTCCACTTGAATACCCTCAGCAGAGATTTTGTGGCCAAGGACTATCCCTCCCTTAACCATAAAGTGGCATTTTTCCCAGTTAAGAACGAGGTTAGTCTCTTGGCATCTCACCAGCACCTTAGATAGGTTGCTGAGGCATGAATCGAAATTACTACCAAAGACAGAGAAATCGTCCATGAATACTTCGATGAATTTCTCCACCATGTCCCCAAAGATTGCCAGCATACACCTTTGAAAGGTTGCTGGAGCGTTGCACAAACCGAATGGCATGCGCCTATAGGCAAAAATTCCGTATGGACAGGTGAAAGTTGTCTTCTCTTGATCTTTTGGGTCAACCACAATTTGGTTATAACCCGAGTAACCATCAAGGAAGCAATAGTATTCATGACCCGATAGTCTCTCCAGCATCTGGTCAACAAACGGCAAGGGAAAGTGGTCTTTCCGAGTGAAGTCATTCAACCTTCTATAGTCTATACACATTCTCCATCCTATGGTTGGTCTAGTAGCTATGACTTCATCTTTTTCATTTTTAACAGTTGTCATCCCTCCTTTCTTGGACACCACTTGGACCGGACTGATCCAAGCGCTGTTCGAGATAGGATAAATGATTCCTGCATCAAGAAGCTTGACCACTTCTTTCCTGACTGCCTCTTTCATTATTGGGTTCAATCTGTGTTGTGGCTATACTACAGGGGAATAATCATCCTCCATCAGAATTTTGTGCATACAAAATGATGGACTGATTCCCTTCAAGTTAGAAATATTCCAGCCAATTGCAGATTCATGTGCCTTTAAAACCCCTATTAATTTGTCCACATCTTCTTCGTTTAAGTCAGCATTAATAATGACAGGATGTGTTTCGTCCTCTCTCAGAAAAACATATTTTAGATGAGAAGGCAAAGGTTTTAAATCATATTTTTCTTCAGAAACTTCCTTTCCTTTCTCAACTTCAGTAATTTTTAAATCATTTTTCTTTTCTTTTTCAAATTCACCTACTTCTAATACTTCCAGTAGGTTCAGTATTTCCGAGTGAGAGTCATTTAACTCCTCAGTCTCGGAGTCAAAGTCATCCTCTAAAAAGGTTCGTAAGGCCTCTTCCTCAGTTTTTAAAAGCATTGGAGTCTGGTAACTTTTAATCTCTTCAATCATTAAACAATCCATCCTTTCAGTCGGATGTTTCATGGAATTGAAGACATTAAAGGTTACCTGCTCCTCCTGAACTCTCAGCATGAGTTTACCTTTTTCTACATCAATTAATGCTCTGCCTGTAGCTAGGAAGGGTCTACCTAAGATTAAAGGAATCTCTCGGTCAGCCTCCATATCCAACACTATAAAATCTGCTGGGAAGATAAATTTGTCTACTTTAACTAACAAGTCTTCCAGCATCCCTTGGGGATATTTAATGGATCTGTCAGCCAACTGCAAAGACATGCGAGTCGGTTATAGGTCATTAATTCCCAGTTTTTTCATCAAAGATAGAGGCATTAGATTTATACTGGCTCCTAGGTCACAAAGAGCACTTCCCACATGAATATCCCCAATTGCACATGGTATTGTAAAAGATCCAGGATCTTCTAGCTTTTGAGGAAGTTTCTTTTGAATGATTGCACTGCACTCTTGAGTGAGAGCAATCATTTCATCCCCCTTAAGCTTCCTCTTCTTAGACAATAGCTCTTTCAAAAATTTTGCATAAGAAGGCATCTCCTGCAATGCCTCGGCAAAAGGGATATTTATGTGGAGTTTCTTGAATACATCTAAGAACCTAGCAAACTTCTGCTCTTCTATTTGCTTTTTAAACCTGTGTGGAAATGGAGCATTCCTCAGTTTTTCAGGAGTCAGCTTAGAAGCTTCCTCCAGAATCAGATCAACCTTTTTCTTTTTCTTTTGATGGACTTTATTTTCTTTTTCTTTTTCTGTTTCATTTTCATTTTCAGCTTCATTATTGACCTGTTCGATTTCTTGCACTATTTCCTTTTCCTTATCTTTTTCTGAGCTTATTTCCTGACTCGGAGATGGAGAAATAATTTTTCCACTCCTAGTGATTATAGCCTTGCAATGTTCCCTTGGATTTACCTCAGTATCTCCAGGGAAATTACCTGCTTGTCTCTCAGCTAATTGCTTAGAAAGCTGTCCGACTTGATTTTCTAAATTTCTTATGGACGCTTCCTGATTTTTGAAACTGGCCTGAGTGGCCTGAATGAACTGAGAAAGTACATTCTCAAGTTCTGACTTTTCTTTAACAGGGGGGTGAGAGGGTTGTTGTGGTCTATTTGTGGGTTGATTTTGTGGGATGTTCTGATTCAAATGTGGACCTTTCTACCAGGAAAAATTGGGGTGACTCCTATAATTAGGATTAAAGGAATTAGAAGGATAATTCCTTTGATATTGTTGCTGCCCCATATAATTCACTTGCTCGGAAGGCACATTTGGATCACACATTCCATTCTCATGGTCTTCACCATAAAAGTCATAATTTATCATAGAAACTTGACTCGGCTTTTAGAGTTCTGAAATCTGTATGCTTAGTTTCTCCAAAGCCTGAGTCATCAGCTTACTCTGAGCCAGATAAGCATCTTGTGCTTCTAGTTCTAATATCCCTCTCCTAGGGACTTGGCTCCTTTCACTAATCAGACATTCATTAGAAGCCATAACGTCAATCAGCTCTATGGCTTCTTCTACAGTTTTAGTTGTTAATGAACCTCCAGCTGAGGCATCAATCAGGACCCTGGTAGCTGGCCTGACACCATTATAGAAAATAGTCACCTGTTGCACATCAGAAATCTGATGATGAGGACATCTCCTCAAACTCTCTTTATACCGATCCCATGCTTCCTTCAAAGACTCACATTCTCTTTGTTGGAAACACGTGATTTCATTGTGCAACTTTGCATATTTAGAGGGAGGAAAGTATTTAATCAAAAATTTTCTTTGCAAGTCCTCCCAGGTGGAAATACTGCCTCTTGGTTGACTTTGCAACCAGGCTTTTGCTCGGTCCCTTAGAGAAAATGGAAACAATCTCAGTTGGATTGCCTCATCAGGGACTCCGTTCATTTTTACTGTATCACAAATTTGGAGGAAGGTTGCTAGATGCAAATTTGGATCCTCAACCTCACTTCCTCCGAACTGTTCATTTCTTACCAACTGCAGTAAGGCTGGTTTAAGTTCAAAATTATTTGCTGAAATTGGTGGCCTAAGGATGCTAGATTGCGATCCTTCTTCAGTCGGCCTGGAGTAGTCACCTAATGTAACTCTTCTCTATTCCATTTCTTTTTGTTCTTTTTGGTTTTTCCCTTTTCTCAGTTTACGTTCTAACAAGTCGATGTCAGGATCAAAGAAGAAAGGCTCTCCTCTGCTCCTTGACTGCATACAACAAATGTCAAACAAAAGGACGATTCACAGCTACGACTACAGCTACACGAAAATAACAAACTACTACTAATAAAAACAAAATTGAAACTACGTATTAAATGCAAACAAAGTAAACGGTTCAGTCTAGTACCGGTCCAAGGATTATTGATATTACTCAACAATCCCCGGCAATGGCGCCATTAACTTGATGCTAAAATCCTGAGTCATCAAATTGGTGTGAAAATCTTTGTTTAAAAATTGTGACTCTCAGATTTATACCTTGGCAAGCGCACCAGTCGTTAAAGTTGTAATATATTGATCGTCTCACAGGGATTGTAGTAACTACCTCAATCTCAGACTAGTACAAGCTGAACCAACAAAAGATGTAGGAATTTCATTCAGTTTTTGATTGTTTTAATGTTTTATAGTTGTTTTTGTATTTCCAGAAACAGAGTTAAAATGAAATGTGAAAGGTGATTAATAGAAAACAGGTCAGGATTGCTTCGGTTCACAAATTCATCAAGAAACATGCAATTAAAGTATAATCAATCTTCATAATCCAGAGGACAATCCGCTTGTGGTTATTCGCTAATTCCTTAGGTGAAAAACACTAATCCTTAAGCATCGAACCTTAATTCCTTAAGTGCTCAATTAACCTAAGAATCTAATATGAAATTGGAGGTTGAACTCTAACTATTCACCTAAATTGATTAGGCCTAAACTAGTTAGAAAGCTGGAAGTTACCTAAGCTTCAACCATGATTCCTCACTAGCGAAGTTCTTCATCAGTTCTGGATTTGTCAATCCAGCGATTTGGATCCACTCCTCAGCTTGTTTGCCTCAGGATCTAGAAGTTGATTTCCTCGCTCATAGCTTCAAGACTCCATTGCTAACCTTCACAATCCCAACCTTAGGGATTTAGAACTCCATTGACTTCGGTTCCAGTGAAGGATTGTGGAACGTCATGGAGGAGAGGATTTAGAGAGAGAAAATACGTAGTGAGATGTTCAAAGTTGTGAATGAATTGTGTTCTATGTATTCTATGTGAATCTGTCTCTCCTCTTACAGAATATGTACAAACATATATATATATATAGGCATCTACCTAACTAACTAACTTAACTAATAACTTAGGAAACTTAAGTTAACGACTAAACTAACTAACTACATAATTTACAGAATAACTTAACTAATTACAGCTCAGATCTTAACAAGTTACAACTCATCCTTAGCTAATCACAGCACAGCACCAACTAATTAACAGCTCACTACTTCATTACTAAGGTGCAGAAGTAGGAGAGAAGGAAGCAGGAAACAACATCGGTGCCGAGCGGATTCTGGAGAGAACAATCACTGTTTTAAATATCAGCCTTTTCGCTTGAGCGAACTGGGTTCTCGCTTGGGCGAACTTGAGATATGTACTGCAGTGTTGCCTTCTCGCTTAAGCGTTATGGATAAGCTTGGGCGAATGAATGATGTTTTAAGGTCACGCTTGAGTGTAAGCTTGCTTTGCTTGAGCGAACTTTGACCCTCGCCCGAGCGAATTTAACTGTCGCTTGAGCGAATTGACTTTTCAACCAGCATTCTGAAATTGACGCTCAGGTTCTTCTTTTTATTTTCAATCGGTTCCTTGTTCTATTTTGGAGTCGGTATCTTAGAAGTCTTTCAAGTCGGATTTTCATTAATTCCTTCCAGTCAACCTTTTGAGAAGTCTTTTCAGTCGGATTTGTGAAATATCACTCGGATTTTCCAAATCTCGCTCGGCTTCTTTGAAGTCTCGGTCAGTTTGGGCTCTTGGACTCTTTTCAGTCGGATTTGTGAAATATCACTTGGATTTTCTAAATCTCGCTCGGCTTTTTCCTTTCAACTTGAGCAATTCTTTTCCTGCACCAATAAACAACTAATTTGCCCAGTGTTTGTATGCTGGCTGCTTAATGGAATTACAAATAATCATAAACTCTTAATTAATTAATGTTTTTAACCATTTTCTTACATAAATAAAACACTTTTGAAATAATTAAATAAATTATAAATTGTTAGCAATTAATTAAATAAAAGGCTAAAGTAATTACTAAATGATGAATTAAGTCAAATAAAAAGCAGAATTAATTAAGTCTTTTCAAGACTTATCATTCTTGGAGAAGAAAATGTGTGAGAGATGCCAATTTTGTTACAAAACTTTTCAAAAATCTCATTTTCAAATTCTCTACCATGGCCACTTCTTATTGTACCAATATAGATTCCTTTTTCAGAATGGATTTTCTTACAGAAAATCTTGAATACCTGTGTCGACTCATCTTTGTGGGCTAGGAAATAAACCCATGTCATTCTGCTGAAGTCATTAACAATAACAAAGCCATATCTTTTTCCAGTAAGACTTTGGATTTAAGATGGTTTGAACAAGTCTAAATGCAACAACTCAAGTGGTCTGGTAGTTAAAACAACATCTTTATTTTTAAAAGAAGTTTTGTGTTGTTTCTCTTTTTCACATACTTCGTAGGGTTGGGTTCCATTGAATGAAATTCTAGGAAGTCCCTTGACTAACCCTTTTCTGTTGATTTTAGAAATATGTTTCATGCTAACATGTCCAAGCTTTTTGTTCTAGATCCACTTCTCTTCAGATGAGGAGAACAGGCATGTTATATTTTGACTGTTTGGTTCACCCAAATCAACCTTGTAAAGGTTATTATGTCTGTTGGCTGAGAAAAGAGTAGTTCCATTATGGTTGATGATTGTACACTTTTCTTTATCAAAAGAAACTTTATAACCACTATCTTAAAATTGACTTATGCTCAGCAGGTTATGCTTCAGACCTCCAACAAAATAAACATTTTCAATTACAGGGGAAGGAATGTTACCAACTTTACCAATCCTAGTAATTCATCTAGACTGGTTTCCCCCAAAAGTAACTTTTCCTCCTCCAAAATGTTCCAGGTTTAGGAACATAGACCTTTTTCCTGTCATCTGATGCAAGCACCCACTGTCCAGATACCAGAAGTGTTACTTTGCTTTTGTCCTTAAGCACATCTGAAATAGGAATAATCATTGTCTTTGGTACCCTGAGCTTTTTGGGTCCTATGGGGTTAGTATTCTTAGCAGTTTTCCTTTTTTCTTTTTAAGAAGTCTTGAATTACATGACCATGCTTCTCTTAATAGTTGCACTTATTATATTTATGCTTAGATTGAAAAGATGTAGAGGGAGAACTCTTTTCTTTGGAATTAGTTTCTTCAACATATCCCAGCTCAGGCCTTTTGGAACTTCCTTTTTATCTTCCCATAAGTTTATACAACTTATCAGTTCCATTTACAAATTTAGCTAGGGCTGTAGTAAGCGTGCTTACTTCTCGCTGGAGAGACTTGATTTCCTTATCTTGTGAGATACAGCTAGTGTCTGAACTGTTGAGTTTAGTTTTTAGAAAATTATTTTCCTTTTTGAGTTTGTATATCTTTTCAAGATGCATCTTTTCTTTGTTATCAATCTCCTTAAGAAATTCTTGATCTGAATCTTTTTTCTTCAGTTCAGATATTATATCTTCATATAAAGAAATGGTTTTTGACTGTTTCTTTTTCAACAGTTTATAGTTTTTCAAAAGGATTGAAAAATCTTCGAAAAGAGATTCGTAATTTTCTCTAAGTTTAGACTGGTTTACCTCCTCTGATTTAGACTCAGCTGAACATGATTCAAATTCTGAATCGGTGTTGGCCATAAGGTAAATCTGGGTAGTTTCTATTTCCTCTTTAGACTCACTCGTGCTGGTTGAGTCTTCATCATCCCAAGTGATGAGTCCTTTTTGCTTCTTAAAAAACTTCTTCTTTTATTTTCTATCTTTTCTATCCTTATTTAGAAGCGGACATTCAGCTTTTATATGTCTTGGTTTCCTGTAGTTAAAACATTCTATAACAAATTTGTCAGTTTTAAACTTAAATGAACTTTTACCTCTAAGTTCTTTTCTGTTGAACCTTCTTCCTCCACTTGTCTTCTTTTTCATAAGTTTGTGGAATCTTTTTGTAACGAGGGCTAGTTATTCATTAGTGCCCTCATCTCCTTCATCAGACACAAGATTTGAGCTAGTCGATTCTTTAACTCTGGGCTCCTTGTATCTCATAAAAGTCGCTTCAGACTTCAAGGTAATGTTTTTGGAAGATAAAGGCTTGACATTTCTTTCTAGATAAGCTTTAGCTCATGAACTCTTAGAACTCCTTGAAGTTCATCAAGAGTAAAAGTGTTGAGGTCTTTAGCTTCCTTTAGAGTAGCACATTTTGCATCAAACTTTTCTAGTAGACAGCCCAGAAGTTCCACATTGATGTCTTTAGTGGAAGGCGTGGATCCCAAGGCTTTGAGCTCATTAAGAAGAGTCTGAAATCTTCCAAACATCTGGTCAACAGACTCATGATCCTCCAATTTGAAGTTGTCATACTTCTTGGTCACAAGAATCTTCTTTGAACGCTTAACATTGGAGGTTCCTTCATAGTTGCACTGAAAAACATCCCAGATTTCCTTTGAAGTTTTTTAGCTGTAAACCTTATTGTATTCAGATTTACTCAAAGCACAGATTAAAAGAAATCTAACTTTAGCATTTAACTCCATCTTCTTGAAGTCAGCAGTTGACCATTTTTCTTCAGGAATTGGCTTTCCTTCTTTGTCTGTAGGTTCTGGATTATCACCTCTTATGATTATTCCCTATAGTTCATATTGAGTGGATTTGATGAACATTTCCATTCTATCTTTCCAATAAAAGTAATCTTCACCAAAGAAGGCAGGTGGTCTGTTCATAGAGGAACCTTCTGAAGTGAGCTGATCATGAGAGGATGAGGCAGATGTATAGAACCTTTCAACAAGATAGTTCTTTTTCAACTCTCTCAAAATGGAATCTATTTCAAACATATATATCGTGGTTCTTTACCTCGACAGAGTACAAATATCTAAATTTCATATTTTTAGATACTTTTTCAGACCTATTGCTGATACTAAATAGCAGCCAAAAATTTGTATCCATTTTTCATGATATTATGCATGGATCAGATATATCATGGCGAATTCTTTTGATTCCATTATGGAAGACACAATGGAATCGGATAAGTGAGATATGGAATCTGATAAGTGAGACTTCAAGTAAGTGTTTACATAATTTTTTTTCTGTCCGCAGACATTATTCATTGAAATAATGAGTCACTATTGATATTTACACATCTGAGATCACTAAATGTTTAAGAGTTCCTCTATTCAATCCTTTTCCTTCTTGTTGTTGTTGGATATCTCGTTCGTACATATCTTCTCTTTGTTTCTCGAGTCTATAGTGAGTTACATACAGAGTTCGAGAAAGTCAAATCTTTGATAATTCCATCATACATGATTGAGTTTCAAAAACTTCTAGATAGATATCCTACATCTGGACTGAATTCTTTCTGCTTAAAGAATCTTTTTGTAGTTGCTCTGGAACAATTAGGAGATTCTCTAGAAGAAATATAGGTTTTGCTTATGGTGGCAACATGCTATGGGGTGGTGGTCCTGCTTATCGGGTCAAATCAATACATTCTAAGAAGAAATATTTGAATCTCATCGATCTTATAAGTATCATACCAACCCCATCAATCGAATCGCTTTTTTTAGAAATACGAGAAATCTAATTCATACAAGTAAAGCGATCTATTCATTGATAAGAAAAATAAAAAACATGAATGATGATTAGATTAATGATAAAATAGAATCCTGGGTCTCAAACAGTGATCGATTGATGATAAAGAAAGAGACTTCTTGGTTCAGTTCTCTACCTTAACGACAGAAAAAAGGATTGATCAAATTCTATTGAGTCTGATTCATAGTGATAATTTAGCGAAGATAACTCTGATTATCAAATGATTGAACAACCAGGAGTAATTTAGTTACAATACTTAGTTGACATTCATATACAGTATCTAATGAATTATGGGTTCAATACATCCTGTTTAGCAGAAAGACGGATATTCCTTGCTCATTATCAGACAATTACTTATCCACAAACTCGGTGAGGGGCTAATAGTTTTCATTTCCCATCTCATGGAAAACCTTTTTTGCTCCACTTAGCCCTACCCCTCCTTAGGGGTATTTTAGTGATAGGTTCTATAGGAACTGGATGATCCTATTTAGTCAAATATCTAGCGGCAAACTCCTATGTTCCTTTCATTACAGTATTTCTGAATAAGTTCCTGGATAATAAGCCTAATGGTTTTCTTATTGATGATAGTGATGATAATGACGATAGTGACGATATCAACTATGACCTTGATATGGAGCTGGAACTTCTAACTATGATGAATACGCTAACTATGGATATGATGCCAGAAATAGACCAATTTTATATCACCTTTCAATTCGAATTACCAAAAGCAATGTCTCCTTGCATAATAAGGATTCCAAACATTCATGATCTGGATGTGAATGAGTTAAATTACTTATCCCTCGGTCTATTAATGAACTATCTCTCCAGGGATTGTGAAAGATGTTCCACTAGAAATATTCTTGTTATTGCTTCGACTCATATTCCCCCAAAAGTAGATCCCGCTCTAATAGCTCCGAATAAATTAAATACATGTATTAAGATAAGAAGGTTTCTTATTCCACACCAATGAAAGGACTTTTTCACTTTTTACTCATGAGAGTAATCAACCCAAAAGGGCATACTCTGATACTAATTGATGGTACATAGATAAACTTAGAAGATGGTTGAATAAGTCTAAACTTTTTTTTCAAAATCATATAGGCTACTTAAGCGATAAAATAGTTTAACAGACTAGTGAAAGGAATACAGAATCAAACAGTGGAATTATCCTAGTTTCCTTACAATGCAAAAGCTACTTCCAGTCCTTTCAGACCGGAGGATTTTCACTATTGTAAAACACCTTTACAATACTACACCAACCCAATGCAACAAGTATTCTTGACTCCAGCCATTTCTGGCTTAAAAACCTTAGTATTGTTTCAACGAGCCACTCCTGGCTACAGACCCAAGTATTTTTTCGAAAGCCTCTTCAGGCCATAAGTGTTTCCTAACACTAACAGACTTTGGCAAACACACCAGATCTTACGGAAAGAGTAATGAAGAGTTTTAGGTGTTATAATCAAATAAATCAGCGTATAAAGATATGAAAAGATTACAAGGTACACTGAACTACAGACTACTATAAGTAAAAGTCTGCTAGAAATAGAACTACAAAGAAAACTTATGTAGTGAATACAAGAACTTAGAAACTTAAAGAAAAATCTTTCAGACTTCTATTTCTTGAGAGAGATCAGAGAATGTCCAAGAATAAGAATGGGTAGCAAGACACTCTTGAATTCAAAAGCTTCTTGTATTTATAGTCTTTCTTGAAAATAATCGTTGATTCAGTTTGAAGGATGTTGGTCTCTTCGAGGAATGTGCTATTAGCGAGTGTAGAGACATGCTTTAGAGAAGTTTTCTTAACTAGTTTGCTTCGAAAGTCTTAAACAAAAGATATTTTTTACTTATGCATTTTAAGCAAGGAAGTACACTCTATAGCAGTTGACCTTAGGCTATCAGTTCTGAACAGGTTCAGCTTTTTTGACACCTTGAGATGTGTGAGGTAGTTTTCTTGATAAATGCGAGCGTGCCTTTTAACTTTTTCATTAATTTCCTTTTTTATGATAGCTTTAGGGATGACATGAGAAAGTACATGCGGCTTCTTATTTGGAAAAGAAAGATCCTTTTTCAAATACTCAAAGAGTGAGAGAGAGCTTCTCGTGGTATGTAGCTTCAAACTAGCTTGATTCAATGAGGCTTTGGGTGAGTACAAACGATTTGAATTTTACAGACTCTCCCTATTCTTTGTAAATGGAGTTCTACAGACTTCTTGTCATATTTGAACAGACTTGCTAGACAAACCAAATAGTATAAACTTTATTTTAGCTGAGAGTCTTGATGTGTGTTATTAACAAATCACAAGGGGTTCAGACTACTCAGTCATAAGTTCAGACTTAACTTTAAAAATAATCAATGTAAAAAATATAAAAAATTACTTAACGTCCCTAGCCTTTTCCGCCCTCAAGTTAGAGGATTGTTTTCTTCAATGAACAATATTGGTCAGGCATTTTTTCTCTCGACTTGCCAATTACTAGACATTTTAGGTGAAAATGAAAGGAAAGATTATAATTGATTTTAATATTTAGTAATTATATATATATATTATTAAAAGATATAAAAATAATTTTTTTATATACAAATATTGTAATAAAAGTTATATATATATATATTTTAAATTATTAAGTTTTTACATAATTTATTTATTTATTCTACTCTTCTTTATTCATCCAAACAAATAAAAAAATTCACTTCTTTTTCCTCTATTTCTATTTAATTAACTCTTAGTTTTTTAGAAGTGATAAGATAAAACAGTATAATGGTAAATGATTCATGGAGAAGAGAAAAGACCATGAGTTAACAAACAATTCCTAACTTTGGTCTATTAAAAATATATTTTTAATTAGTTTCCATTTTATTTTTTGCCCTTATAATTCCTTTCATTTATTTATTTTTGTTATCCTATTTTATCTCTTAATCCAAATAAATAAAAAATTAAGTACAAGCAAAATGAGTGAGACACCTCGATCAGTTGATCTACCCGTATGGTGGTAGATAGGTAATTTAATTACAATTTTTTATGTAGATATAACCTAAAGTATTAATTGTTCATTATGACAATTAATCATTTTGTTGGCTTGTAGATAATTTGATGAGTAAGATAATTAATCTAAAGTTTTAAAATTGCTTTATACTCAAAATGATTATAAAACTCAAAATGATTATAAAACCCTCGACACTTAATTAAAGATAAACTAATTTGATTCCATTCTATTTATTGGATTATTTAATTACGAATTTATACATACATTCTGAATTAAGTTATTTTTAATTTCTTTTATTGATATAAAAATTACGAGTTTGTTAACCTTAAGATTAGTTGATTGAAACAAAATTGAGTCTCACATCAAATCTCATAAGTGTTTGAAGTTTCAACCTTCACATATCTCCTTAAAGTCAGGGAAAATATAAATACTTCCAACTTCTCTAAATACTCCGTACCTTAAAATAAAGAAATAAGAAAGCAGTCGAGGACAATAATATTATTCATTATTTTAATCATCACCATATTATAACATAATATAATATTATAAATATTTTCTTAGAATATTTACATATTTATTGGATTATTGTTACTGGACCATCTAATTTTTTTTCTATGAGTTAGGCATAATTTCTCCCCCAAAATTTGAGTTAAAAACAACTAAGAGTTTGTTTATAAATTATTTAAAATTATTTATAGAAAAATAGAAAACTGATTTTTTATATTTTAAGAAAATCAGAAAACTCTTTTAAAAGGTTTTCTAAGAAAAGTAAAAAAATAGAAAAGGCGGTAACTGAATTACAAGATAAGGTAAGTGAATTACAAGATAAAGACTACTAATTCAAAAAGTTCTACTGCTACTATTTTGAAATATATTTAAACATAAACTCATTTGCTCTCATTTTAATATTACTTTAAATTTTTGTCACAATTTTTATGTGATGTATATACTATACAATATTGTTATAAATAATATATATATAAGACATCTCAATTAATTTGAATTAAAGAATGTTTGAAAAAAATTGAAAAACTGAGTGCACTTGAACAACTTTTTAGTTTTCTAGTTTTCCAAATTGAAAAACTATCACATTATCTAAACGGGTTTTCAAAATTTTTCTAGTTATTCTAGGAAATGAAAATTTTAGAAAACAAGCAGAAATATTTTTCCAGAAAACTAAAATAATTTCTATAACTAAACGCAACCTAAACATTTTTGGTGAAAATGAAAGGAAAGAAACATGTAGATTTTTATTATTATTGATTTTACTATTTATTAATTTTTTATATTATTAAAAAATATAAAAAAATTTATACATAAATATTATAATAAAAAATTATATATATATATATATTAAATTATTAAGTTAAATTATTTTTTACACAATTTATTTAATTTTTCTACTCTTTTTATTTATCCAAACAAATAAAAAAAATTCACTTCTTTTCCCTCTATTTCTATTCATCTAACTCTCTGTTTTTAGAAGTGATAAGATGGTATGATGCTAAAGGATTCATGCAGGAGAGAAGATCATGAGTTTGACTCTTTTTCCTAACAAAATTAACGAATTATTTATTAATTTTAATCTATTTAAAAAAATTTTAGTTTCCACTTTATTTTTTACCCTTATATTTCCTTCCATTTTATTTATTTTTTTGCTATCCTATTTTATCTCTCAATATAAATAAATAGCAAATTAAGTCCAAGCAAAATGAAAAAATAACCGAAAATTGTGGAGATAAAAAGAAGCACAATGAATTTCGGAGCCATCTATTGCTCTTCATAAATTCACAAACTTCTTTACACCTTATCTTTGTATGACAACTTTTTCGACACGTTCTTTAGTTTCCTCTGCAAAAGGGACAACAAATCCAAACCAAAACCCAAAATCAGGTCAGTAAATGTAACAAAATGAAACAGCAAAATCCCCAATGCTCGATTATTACCCAAAACGAGTTATATTTATTTTCGCTGCCATTTTCTTGATGGGGTTGGTTTATTCCTTTGCCCTCCCTGTGTTCCTCACGTTCATGCTTAAACAAAGGCAAACCATATTTGAACCGGTTCAGCAAATAATAATGCTTTTTGTTAAAATTTACAAAATTCAAATAATTTAATGGTGCATGAAATGGAATGACAACGGGAACTTTGTAATCTAACCATTTATTAATTAATTAACAACCCTATTTAAACTGTATATTGTCCATTTTTAAATGGTTCAGATCTCATTCAATGGTAAATTCACTATATAGAATCTATTTCCTTCTCTAAAAGACTAGGATCCTCTTACGTAAGAAGAGAATAAAACACTATCATGTCACGATAAAAGAATTAAAAATTAAAATAGTAAATCACAGTGAAGTTTATCATATATAGTGATTCTTTTCTTTCATTGACATGTTATTTATCAACATTAAATATTAATTGAAATGTAAGTTGAGATGAGATGGTGGAAAGAGTTTAAACTCAATCATCGTTAAACATATTTTTCAAAAACGATAAAGAATCTATTTTTCTTTCTGGATTTTACCTGATTTTTTTAAGAAACAAAATATTAATATTAATAAAATAAAAGAATACAAAGTGGTACCTGAATATTGTGAGGCAGTTGAATTTGAATATTTTCTGACCTAGCAATTTTTCTAAGCTCTCTAGCATAAGCAAGAAGCTGAGCCTTACGATCATAACCTTGTGTTCCTGTAGTTTTTGGCATTCTGAAATGTGGGTTTGGCTCAGTTTTGTGGGTGGGATTCTTTGATGAGCGTGTTCTTGATGATTCTACATAGACTCTGATCGTCACTCCCTTTGTTATGGTGTTTTCGTTTTGCATGATTTCGCTCTGTTTCGATGCTGTGATGAGCTTTTAATTTCTAAAGTTGAGTGGAAGATGGAGATTTTATGTGAAGTTCTCTATTCACATGCCATGAATTGCTCTGAAAATTACCAAGAGAATTAAGACCCTCGCAAGTGGCAACAATAGATTCTACAATAAATTAAAAACTTGCAGTTCAAAAGTCAAATTTATAAGGAAAAAAAAAGCTTAATTTAAGCATGTACCGCTATATAAGTAAAACTAGTTAAGATCAAAATCCTGATACGGTTAAAATTTATTTTAATTCACTTTTACATGTATAAGACTAGTTACTCTAATAGAATACGTGATAATTAGAAAAGTAATATATCGTATTTTTATTTTAAATAAATTAAACTATATAATAATATTTGAAAGGTGTTTTGTTTATTTTGAAGTATAAAGGTCCGATGTATAAGAACAATGTGTTCTCCTAGTCCTGTATAACCTATACAAGACTTCTAAAGAACCAAATGAGGGCTGGGCCTTTAAAGCTTCTCTAAAATTTAAATTAGTAAGGTGAAACAAACTCCAATATATATATTCGAGGATAAACAAAATACACCTTTCACATTAATGACACATTATTTATAAGTGACGTGACATACAAAGTGTAATGATTGTGATTATAGTTTTTTTTTAGTGAGAGAACCTCATTTGGTGACGTGTTAGAAACTTCTAGAATGTTTTGGATTCTTCTCATAAGTGCATATTATGTCTGCATGCGGGGTATGCCGGTAGTACATTGGCCTTACTACTCAGAGTTATGGGGTACAACAATTTGTATTGCCTATTACATCATATTCCCATGGTAATATTCAAATCATATTCCCCTAAGCTTAGCTTCGGGCTAAGATGCCCATGGTTAGGTGCTTTGATAAGGCTCCAACTTTAATGTCAATTTTTTCCTTGACATACGATTCATTGTGCAAGTTTGCAAATGTGAAAGAAGGTAAAAAAATGGTTTAGTTACCCGCTACAACCATTAGAGGACACATGTTTGCTCCAGATTAAATGACTTTTCAAATTCAGATATCTAAGTCGCTTCATGTCTTACTTAAGGAAGTTTTAATTGATAGGTGCAACGATTTTCAATGATTAGGTTATGAAAAATCGTAAACACCCCTGAATTTACCCTTATAAATAGTGGCCTAGGTTCTATCATTCCAATCATTTGTTTCTACTTCAGTAAAAGGTAGAAGAGCTTTGACGTTGTTAGAATGACGAGTGATGGGTAACATCATCTGCTATCCCTATTAGGCGTAAACATGTTGGGGAGGAGGTAGATATTGCATGTTTGATATAGAATATGATTTTTAGATTATAATCTATGATAAGATTTTTGACCATTATAATTATAATCTAATTGATTGTTTTCTACTCAACTTTTGTTTTTTATTTTATCCTCATCAATTAATTAATTTAAATGCACGTCTAACTACCATAAATAATTTCATACCTTTTTTTATAATTTTAACACAAAAGAATCAATTTTCTTGAACAATCCAAACAAAATAGATTATTTTAAAATCACCTTTTACCTAACAAATCCAATCATACATAATAGTTGATTATATCTGCAATCGATTATGCATATAATCAATCATTGAAATAATCTCTAAAAATAATCTATACCAAACATACCTTAAATGGTTGCTTAAATCAGTTTGTTAAGCCCAAAATCGTCTAACCTCCTCTTGGTAGAGGTAACTACCCTTGAAAGGAAACCAGAGTGCTCATACACCATTTTATCATCTTCCTCAGATCATACCGATTCAAATTTTGATGTGTTCATCTAACTCTTTTGAAGCACATTCCTCAGATTTTGGCTCTTCATATTCCTCATCTTCTTCCTCTAAACATCAACGTTGTCAATTAGAAGTGATTGCGATCCCCCAACAAGGCTAGGTTTTTCATCATGGAATACCTAGGGATTACTTTCTTTTGAAGACTATCACTTCTTGGTTCAGGAAAAATATTAGGTTATGACTTCTTCCTTTAGTTTAGAGAAAGAACAAGATTGTGAATTTCTACAATGGCTTCTTTTGATAGTATATAAAGATGATGACCACTTTACTAGTTGGGATAATAAAATCTACAATCATTATCTCAAGGGAACTATATATGTATACATGAATCTTTTTTATTCTATATGAATAAAACTTCCTTTCAATTAGTTTGAAGCTACTACTTTCTATTTTTATGGTACTTTCTATAAGAATTTCATCTTTGATTTGATACTAAAATGCTCAATTGATGTGATTTACAGTTCTTATTTTGATATTTTGAAGCAATGTCCTAATTGGCAACTCACTAGTTCATTTATATGGTTTTTGATGTGTTTTGAAAGGTTAGAAAGGCCAAAAGGAGAGAAAAAGAGAAAGATATTCATTTCCACTTAACTCTAAACCAACAATTTTAATTCTCTACGGCCATTTTGTTCTGAATATCCAACACTTTATTTTGAATGATTGGATCTTGTTTTGTGGTTGGAGGCTTGAGATATGCATAAAAATACAAGAAATGCAGTTTTAAGCAAAAGCTGAGTTTTGGCTTTTGAAGGCCAACCACTCAAGTCGTAGATTGATCGCTCAAGCTGTTGCCTAAAATTTTTAAAAAACAACACGAGTGGCAAAATGTTGCTTAAGCAGTCGTTACGAGTAGGACTTACTTAAAAGCCCTAAAACAAATTTTTTTAGGGATCTTTGGCCTGTTCAAGGCTAAGAACATTATGTAGAGGCTCTCTAACACCAATGGAAGAATTGTAAATGAAGGATCTCTTCCAGTTTTTTGTCTTTTTCTCTTACTTTTCATTTATATATGTTGTTTTTTCTTTGTTTTTAAGGTAGTCATCATGAAAATACGTGGCTAAACACTCTTTTTGTTGGGTTTGAGTGTAGCTCACCCCATTCTGGCTATGTAATTAAATACTTGGATGATTTATAACTTTAATCAATGGTAGTATTTCGTTTCTATGCCTAATGCTTATTTCAAAGGGAGAACAAGCTATGTGTGTGTTTGGGGTTTTTTGAATAGGTTAAGGAACAAAATACCTATAAATTTCTTCTTCTAGGGATAAAGTTGAATTTAGTGGTTCTTAAGTAGATAACATATTTTTAAGAGGGAGAAAGGTGAAACCTAATCCCAACATTTTTGTTTATATTTACTTTTGCTTTTATAATTTTCTTACCATAAAAATTTTATTACCAACAACAACCAATTGTGAATATTTTAAACACATTACCAATAGTTTTACATTGATTTTAAATGTATAAATCATTACCTTTTTTATTACTAACAAGCCCATATGGATACAACAACTCTTTAATACTTATCAGAAGCTACAACAAATTTGGTGCACTTACCAAAGTCTGAACAGAAGCTGAGGTGCTGAAGTTTTTAAGGATTGCCCTTAGCTAGTTAACTTTTCACTCTTGGGGATATGTTCAGGCTTTTGAGGTAGTGGCTGGTTATTTCAATTTTGTTCCAACAATATTTATTTTCTTTCATATTTTTAGTGTTCTCTAAAATCTTTAGCCCGGTGATGTATTTGGCATAGTTGTGATCCAGGTTGCTAAGAAATTGGTTAATATTCAAGGCTTATAGTGAGTCGGGCAAGCACCAAGGTGTTTTATAAAAGTCTATCTTTATTCGATTGGATGTGAAAGAAAACATGGAGTGCTTGTGGTTGGACAATGAATGCTACTTAAACTCCTATAATTCTTGAACTTTATGATTAACTTCTAGAGTCCTTAGGTTACCTTATTCCTAAATCTACTTTATGTGAAAAGTCAATTTTGGCTCGTGATGCTCTAAAATATATTGTTACGTCAGAAAAGAAATGGTTATTATGTAAAAAGATTCTAGATACCCCCGTCAGAATTAAATCAATATCTAAGTGTGTTCACAGCTTATGTTTTTGATACCTTCCACCTTTTAATTTCTAATATATATCTTTCTCTATTTTTAGTTAATAATATATCGCCCGCCTTTGCAAAATTTATAAAGCTTGTCGTAAGGGAGGGAATCAACCTTCAGAGCTGAACAAAAGAATAGCTTTGGGCCCACTGTTAACAAAGTGACTACTCATGTTGTCATCCTTGATGGCCATTTTGTCCACAAATTCCAAGTCATTCCAGAACCAAAAAATAAAAAGGGAAAATAAAGAAGGAACAGACGAACCAATAAAGGTTGTCAAGCAGAAGACTTTTGAGCAAACTCTGGAAGTTGCTGAGACATTGGTGGTTGGTGTTGGGGGAACTAAGACCGGTAATCAAGAAACAAGGTCAGATGCATCTATTCCCCCTTGGACTCTTCATGGTTGTGTTCTTGCTTTGGATTATTTTGAAAATCCCCAGCATTATAAGCCATTTGTCCCTGCTTCCTTTAAGATGAAGAGTAAATTTTTCAAAGAAGAAGAATTGAAGGCGGAAAATACTTTTCTAGACAATGCCATAGTGATTTATTATGTTGTTGCTGAAGCTTGAAACTTACTTAGAGGGAGAATCGAGCTTAAAAAGAAACATGATGAGATGGCTCTAGATTTTGGGATTAAGCTTAAAGCTTCAAATGACAAAGAAATCTTTGAAGGCGATTGTTGGCTTCTGCTGATTAATCTAGAAAGATTGACAAGACTACTAATTGGTCCATTGATTTAACCTAGGATGAATCAAATAAAAAGGAAGATGAGTTAGCCAAGTTGAAGGTGGATTATGACAATTTGAAGAAGGAGGTAGAAGAGCCTCACCCTCTTCATCAACAACTGGTAAATGAGGGAAAAGGGGACAAAATCAGACCCCATAATGTTTACTGAGTTTTTCAAGAGTTTTGGAGGAATCACCTCGTTTAAAAAATTCTTTGGTGGTGAACTCTATAGACTGGTTAGTGAAAACTAGGTGGTGACAGACCAAAACAATGTTAACGGGTTAGAACCCTTTCCAGATTATGGAGATTATAATCAGCCTGATGCTCGCTTATCAACTCCTAGCGTTAGTCTAACTTGATCTTGTTTCTCTTTTATCATTCCTATTAGAGTAAAGTCTGAACTCATGATTGAGCAGTCTGAACCCCCCATGTGATTTGATAAATATCACACATTAAGACTCTCAGTTAAATGAAGTTTGTACTGCCTGTTTGTCTAATAACTCTATTCAAGTGTGCTAGGAGTCTGTAGAGCTCCATTTGTAAATGATAGGGGGAGTCTGTAAAACTCATGCGTTTCAAAATTGAAGAAGTCTGTACTCACTCAAAACATCACTGAATCAAGTCAAGTGAACCTACAGACCATGAAACAACTTCACTCTTCAAAGTATTCGAGAAAGGATTTCTCTTTTCCAGAAATGAAGCTACAGGAACTTTCTCATGTCACCTCTAAAGTTTTCACAAAAAAGGAAATCAATGGAAAATTTGATAAGCTTTCTCGCATGTCTCAAGAAAACTGTCTCACATATCTCAAGATGTCAGAAAAGTCAAACCTGATCAGTACGGAAAGCCTAAGGTCAACTGCTATCATTTGTACATGCTTCCTTAAAGTGGATAAGCATAAGGGATCTTTTGTTGAAAGACTTTCGAAGTTCTCCAGTTTAGGAAACTCCTCAGAAGCATGTCTCTGTAATCACTGGTGACACAGTACTCAAAGAGACCAACGTCCTTCAAGTTAAATCAACAGATCTTTTCAAAAAGACTATACATACAAGAAGCCTTTGAATTCAAGGGTATAATGTTGTTCATTTTTTTCCTGAATTCTTTCTTGTTTTCTCTCTAGAAACCTAAGTCTGTAAAGACTTTTCCTGATAGTTTCTAAGTTCTTGTATTCACTACATAAGTCCTCTTTGTAGTTCTGCTTAGTGCAGACCGTGACTTATAATAATCTATAGCTCAGTGTGCGTGTACTCATTTCATATATTTGTACACTGAGTTACTTGTGTGTAACCTCAAATACTTTACTACCTTCACTTTGTGTGTTCTAGTGTGTTTCTAGAATTTGTTAAGTGTTGGAAAACACGTGTGGCCTGAAGAGGCTTTTGAAAGAATACTTAGGCTTTTAGCTAGGAGTGGCTAGTGTCAAGAATACTTGGGTATAAGCCAGAAGTGGCTGGAGTCAAGAATACTTGGTGCACTGTGTTGGTGTAGATTACAAAGGTATGTTACAATAGTGAAAATCCTTCGGGCTGAAGGGACTAGACTAGCTTCTGTGTTGGAAGTTAACCAGGATAAATTTTCGTTGTGCATTTCTCCCTTTCCTTATCTTTGGTCTGTAAAATTAGTTTTTCTCTTGAGTAGTCTGTTCGTGAAATACTTTTTGTTTGAAAAAGAGTTTATGACTTATTCAACACCCCTTCTAAGTCTAACTCTGTACCATTAATTTCATTTTCTAACTTTTCTCAAATAATCTTTCCTTGTGGTTAGGGCTTTAACTTATTTGTGTTGGATGATTATGCTTGTCTTTGTTATACTTAGGTGGGATGTTTTCAACTTTTGTTTCATGTATATCATAATTTCTATGAATGGATGCTAAGTAGTTATAACCAACGTATAGGTTACTTAGGAGGTATAAATCTTAATAAGAGTTTCATTTAAGCTTAGGTAATATTAAGGAATCAATTGTACCCCTTGGATTGGGCTCAACTTAATCAATGCTAGTTAATTGAACCGTATAGGTCAAGCTTAACTTAGAAAATTTTAGGAATTAATCAAACCACTAAGGCCAAGCTTAACTAAAACCATTGTAAATTAGTTGTACCATGTATTGTCAAGCTTAACTTAGAAATTTTGATGAGTTAATCGAACCACTAGGACCGAGTGACAAGTGCATTTTATGCCTTATCTAGGACTAGTTTACTTTAGGTTTTAGGCAAGTTTCACTTTTCTAAATCCTTCAACCTCATGCATAATGACTTATTTTCCAACTTATGCACTTGATATGGCCTTTTGTATAGAATCTTGAAGTTTTAGATCGAATTGGGAGCAAAAAAAGGGCATAACATTAAAGTTTGGAGGAAGTTCGAGTGATCCACGTGAAGTTTAAAAGCCTTGAAAGAGCCAAAACATAAGAATCATGAAGAAATAAGGAACCACGACCATGGTACCTACCATTGCCTAGCCATAGGGCCTTGCGAGGGATGTTAAATGAACTTTCAAAAATCATAAAGGACTTATTTTAGAATTAAACGTTGTTCTTCATAAAATAGGTATGTTAATAAAATTTTGAAAGGAAAACATTGATTAGCTTTAGGATAGTTCACCTTGAAGAAGTTAATTTGATCTACATTGTTAAAAGAAAGAATCTAAATAGTCATACAGTTCACTAAATTCCTCAAAATCCCAAGATAGTTTCTAAAAAATCAATTTTTACATTACATTGGCTTAATTGTCTTTGATTTCTCAATTTTAAATCTTAAATAACTCTTTACATCTATCCTGATTTAATCACAATTTGACTGAATATTGAAACACAATCCTTGTGAATTTTGATATTTTATTACATGATAAAACTCGTACACTTGAATGAGATATCAAGTTTTTGGTGTCGTTGCCAGGGACTGTGTCTCCCCCAATTCTGGTCATTTTGTGATTTGATTAGTTTAGATTTTATTATTTTTTCTCAATTATTTTTTATTTTTATTTTTTCTTTTAAAAAATAAATAAACCAGGATTGTACTTAATCTCAGGTTTGTTGGTTTTTGGAGGTTCTTTTTATGCAAAGGACTAGAAGTGCCAATCCTAATCTAGAGTTTGATCGAGAGTTGGAACATACTCTCTGTCTTTTAAGGAAACAGCCGAGACCACCTATCATGGTGTTTCTTAGAACTAAACACATGGCTACCCAAGATAACCATGCATTAAGGGATTTTGTTGCTCCTAATGTTAATAAGAGAGGGCCAAACATTACAAGGCCCCTAATTGAAGCTGAAAACTTTAAACTGAAGCTGTTTTTGCTAAATATGGTTCATCAGAATCAATTTGAAGGGCCTCCATCTAAGATCCTATACTTTATCTTTAAGTTTTCCTAAAGTACTATGACACCTTGAAGATGACAAGAGCGTCGAATAACGTTATTTGCCTATGACTTTTCCTATTCTCACTGAGGGACAAGGTTGGAGCATGGTTGTACTCTCTTCTTGAAGGCCACATTACAATGTGGCAGCAACTTTCTGTTATTTTCTGTAACAAGTGGTACCAAAGGAACAAAAGAAACTAGTTGAGGAAGCAAATCATTAACTTCACTCTACAAGAAGACGAATCCCTATACGATGCTTAGGAACACTTCAAGGAGTTACTAAGGGATTATTAACATAGGATGAAAAGGTGGTTGACAGTCCATCTCTTCTATAACAGACTAACCCCCACCCAAAAGATACCATTGGATGCCACTAGTGGTGCTTTCATGACTAAGAATATGGATGAGGGCTATAATCTGATCGAACGAATATCCCTTAATACTCATAAATGGAATTTTGAAAGGAGTCAAACTACTAAGACTCTAGTTAAGTACATTGTCCATTCCCTTTCCTTAATTACTAAAAAAGTAAAAGCATTATATATTAAACTTGATAAATTAGGAACAACATATGCTACTAATTGTGTTTGTGAGGTTTATGGTGTTTTGGGTCATACAACTACAAATTGCCACCTAGTAGTGTCCACAGACCAACAAGAACAAGAGATACACTAGATGGATGCCATCAGGAATTACGATGGCAATTTTGGAAATAACTATAGAAGTCTACCTAGGTTTCAGAACCGCGCTCCACAAAACCAAAGAATGCAGGGAAGTTATAATCCCCCTCAAGGGTCTTTTCTCCCATAGGAGTCCAAACTGGAAAGCTTAATAGAGACTTTTGTGGCGACACAAGTGAAGAAAAATAAGGAGTTCACAGACGCCATCAAAAATTTCACCACCAAATTTGACTCTTTAGCAATTCATAATAAAATATTAAAAAATGAAATTGCTCAATTGGACTCTAACACAAATAGAATTCCAGGAACTTTTCCTGGAAAACTAGAAAGAGGGCCTTTAAATTAGATGATGCGGTCACACTAAGGAATGGAAAACAACTTAAAGCTCCGACCCCCCATGCAAGAAACTAAGGTAAAGCAAAACAAGCCAAAATCTGACCCTCTACCTTCCCTACCTGTTGTTGAGGAGGAAGTTTAAGTAAGAAAAGAAGACGCTACACCTTACCAACTTTCAGATTCTTTTTCCCCAAAGGTTGGCCAAGGTGAAGTTAGACAATTAATTCAAGAAGTTCCTTAAGGTCCTCAAGAAGTTATACATCAATGTGTCATCCATAGAGGCATTACAACAGATACCCATATATACAAAATTCCTCAAGGATATCCTATCAAACAAGAGGAAACTAGAAAATGACAGAACCGTTGCACTTACTAAAAAATGCAATGCACTAATTCAGAAGAAGCTACCTCCAAAACTGAAGGATCTAGGTAGTCTCTCTATTCCTTGTATGATTAGGAACATGGAAATTGACAGGGCTTTGTGTTATCTAGGAGCTAGTGTTAGTTTGATGCCCTTGTTGATACCTAAAATATTAGTGTAACAAGAATTAAAACCTACTTGAATATGTCCTTGTAGCTAGTTGGTAGATCTTTTAAATACTCCATTAGTATTTTATAGGACTTCCTGATTAAAGTAGGAAAATTCTTTATACCTTTTGATTTTGTAGTTCTTGAAATGGAAGAGGATTCATTAATCCCTTTTTATTCTAGGTAGGCCATTTTTGGCAACCACAGGAGCGGTTATAAATGTAAACCATGTTAAATTATCCCTTACTATAAGGGATCAAAAAGTAGAGTTTAGTTTGAAAGATGCCATAAGCAAACCATTGATTGATAATGCATGTTATAGGATAGATCTCATTGATAAAATGGTGAAGGAAGAAGCCCAAAATAGCTTTCCTTGTGAACCACTTGAAAT
Source organism: Clitoria ternatea (assembly GCA_037962975.1). Classification (NCBI taxonomy): domain Eukaryota; kingdom Viridiplantae; phylum Streptophyta; class Magnoliopsida; order Fabales; family Fabaceae; genus Clitoria; species Clitoria ternatea. Next base: position 58,732,886 of record CM075671.1, read on the forward strand.
TGTTTTATTCATTAATCAACCAGGTATTGTTAGAATTGATGAGATTGATACACCGAATAGGAAAAAGGGAAACCCAAAAGTTAAACTAAAACCCTTCCTTCAATTCTCAGGTATGAATTTCTTGGTCCTAACTCTACATATCCTGTTAATGTGAATGTTGATCTAAATCTTGAGGAAATTGAAAAACTTCTAAAACAACTTAGGTTGTATAGGAAAGTTATAGGTTACACCATGGATGACATCAAAGGGATTAGCCCTTCATTATGTATGCATAGGATACTGGTAGATGAAAAGATTATGCCTTCAGTTGAACACCAAAGAAAGCTAAATCCTAAAATGAGAGAAGTAATTAAGAAAAAGATATTGAAATTGCTAGATTTTGAAGTCATTTACCTGATTCTAAGTAGTGAATGGGTAAGCCTTGTACAAGTGGCTCCCAAAAAAAGAGGGATGACAATAGTGAAAAATGATAAAAATGAGTTGATTCCTACTAGGATAATTTCTAGTTGGTGCATGTGTATTAATTATAGGAAATTGAATAGTGCCACTAAGAAAGATCATTTCTCCCTCCCCTTTATTGATCAAATGCTTGAGAGGCTTGCTATGCACTCTTATTTTATTAGTCGGATGGATACTTGGGATTCCATCAAATCCCTGTCCACACATCTGATCAAGATAAGACAATCTTCACACGTTCATATGGCACTTTTACTTATAAGCATATGTCATTTGGTCTCTGTAATGCACTTGTGACCTTTTAAAGGTACAAGTAAGCCATTTTCTCTAATTTAATTGAAAATGTGATTAAGTCTTTATGGATGACTTTTCTGTTTATGGTGTGACCTTTGATGACTGCTTAACCAATTTATATAAGGTTTTGTAGCAATATGAGGAAACCAACTTGATACTCAACTGGGAAAAATGTCACTTCATGGTAAGGGAGGACATTGTCCTAGGACATCTGGTATCTAAAAGATGTATTGATGTGGGCAAGGCCAAAATTGAGGTCATTGAAAAGTTACCACCTCTTGAAAATGTTAAAAATGTGAGGAGCTTGGACATGTTGATTTTTACCAGAGGTTAATTAAAGACTTCTCCAAGATTAAAAAATCTTTATCTTAACTGTTTGGCATAAATATGCCCTTTGTTTTTGACACTGACTATTTGAAAGCATTTTGCAGGATAAAGCAAGCCTTGATATCCACACCTATTGTGCAACCCCCTGATTGAGAGCTTCCATCCCAGCTAATGTGTGATGCAATTGATCATACAGTGGGGGTTGTTCTTAGGCAAAAGAAGAATTAAAAGCTACATGTCATTTATTATGCAAGTTGCGCTATAGATGATGCCCAAGTTAACTATGCCACCACCAAAAAGGAAACTCTTTTCCATCGTCTTTGGCAAGTTTAGGTCATATTTGGTAGGTTCTAAGGTAACAGTATATACAGACTATTCAACCATTAAATACTTGTTGCAAAAGAAAAATGCTAAACCAAGGTTAATTAGATGGATCTTACTACTTCAAGAGTTTGATCTGGAAATTAAAGATAAGAATGGCATAGAAAATTTAGTACCTAATCATCTATCTAGAATATAGATTGCGAGAGATGAGATGGATGACATTGTTCCCATCAATGACTCTTTCCCAGATGAACATCTTTTCAAAATAAGTATCCAACATGTGCCTTGGTATGTTGATTTTGTCAACTATGTAGTTATGGTATCTTACCTCCTGATTTAAGCTTTAAGTAGAGAAAAGGTTTTTCCATAGGTGAAACACTATTATTAGGATGAGCCCTTATTTTGCAAACACTATGCTGATTGTAATATCCCAAATTTTTAGAGAATAAATTATAAATATGATAATGATTAATTATCTGATACCTAGAATATGTAGGATAATTAATTAAGTATTAATTATGATTTATTGACAAAATAAAATTTACTAAACCTGAATAATTCCACTGATGATGTGGGACTCATTAAATTATTTTGGGCATTTGATAGGATTAAAATAATAAGATAATTGTGGTAAGTATGGGGTTATGTTCAACTAATTTTTAAAGCCGAGGAAGGAATTATACGGACACAACGTATTTGTAGTTGGTGAAAATAGAGTGAAAATGAAATTAAAGAAAATTCAAAACTACCTCCTTTTCACTTGACATTGTCATGGAAATGGTGCTTCAACTTTTCATTGCATTACCTATTGGATAAAGACATGTATTGGACCATTGGATAAAAGCAAAATGAACATGAGCCATTGGATCAAAATGGAAGGCCATGATGAGGAGAGAGAAATTACATTTTTGCATATCTTTTTCTCCTTCATCTCATGTTACACATTGCCATCTTCTTCATCTCTCCATTTTGCTCTTTGTCTTCTTCCTCAATAAACCAAAACTATATACCCCTCTTAGTGTCTATTTCTCTCTGAATTATTTGCAAGAACTTGATTCATGTGACATTAATTACACGTTAAAGCTAATATCTACTTCTTTCCTCATCTTCTTTAACCTTGTTCATCTTCTTATTTTCTTCTTCAAGCTTGGAACAAGGTAAGGCACTTTACCACTTCTATTGTTTCCATTCATTATTTTGGAAGTCATGAAGTATGAAAATTATGGTATTGATGTTGTTGTGTTGAGAAATGAAAATGAGTATTGGAAATCCTAGGATAGATGACCATGAGAAATGAGTTTGGTGATGGGTATATTGTACACTAAAATATGGCTTAAAATATGTTTGAGATGATGGTTGAGGATTAATGGAATTTGTTGTTGGCGATTTAGTTAAAACCTTAAGTTTTGGAAAATAATTAAGTCATCTAAAAATTTAAGGAAAATGTAATTTTTGGCCATGAGGATAGTTAGTAATTAGACATTATGGAATATTGGAACCCATTAAAGATGAAGGGTGGAGAGAATAATGTTGATTTGGTATTTTGAGAACGTTGGGTAAGACCATTTAAGTGATAGTTATAGGAAAGGAATTCCCAAAACCTAATAGAATATGAAACTAAAGACTAGAAAAATATTTGAAACATGTTAGAAGTCATGAATATAATTATATATGAATCTAAGATTGAAAATGATGATTGACTAGTAACTGATTATATTTATACATGTATTGAATGTAGGACTTAATCTGATAGATGAGGCAGGGTCGTCGAATCACCCAAATTTCTTCTCTTGAGGTAAGAGAGGAGTTTTATATTCTAAATGCATGAATTAAATGACTTGATAGTTGTTGTATAGTATGATAAATCGTATTTTCCATGTCGTTATTGTTATGACTTGTTGTGATGAATGGCCTTGTTGTTGTCTCTTGTTTGGTAAATATGTTTGATGCATTTAGAATATGTGGTGTGTCGTTTGTGGTGGATTGATAAATGTTATGAAGATTGGGGTGAATGTGTGCGTATGTATTGTTGTGCAAATATGTTATGTGTGGTTGTGAAATTGTACATGATTCACCACTAACATTAAATGTTGATGCTTAATAATGAAATTGGTATGATTGTTGTTGTGTAGCACACCCATGAGTGGTGATGAAAATTTATAAATGATATTGATGCCATTGAGATTGGTACAAGTTATATGCTTGTGATGATGTTGAAATTAAAGTTGTTAAAAGAGAAAGTAAATGTCATAATTGAACATTGAAAATAATGGCAAGACCATGTAAAACTAAAATCCACTAAAAAAAGGTGGTGATGATAATAAGGGTAATGATTGATGGATGATGAGTGGCATGATAAGATGTATTAGTCTGAGAAGCATATGATCTACATATGCATTTGCATCCATGGTATATTTGTCTAGCTTCCTGGTTTAGAATATTAGAGGTTTCACAGGTTGGCTTATTGGAATGCAGCTCAGTGCACGAGCATGATTGTTACCTTAATGATTTTTTGGTTGAATCACGAAGCTTCCTATGCTTAATCATAGGGGATTGCATGTGGTTGATCTAGTGGGGGTGGTTCTTTAAGGAGCAGGATTTCCCCGGTGGTTCTGTTGAATCATAGTTGCCATGGTGAGGAATCATGGTTGGCTCGCAACTTTATTTCTATAGCATCTTGTATGTTATTTGTCGTTTTCATGATGAAATGAAAATTAATATGTGATAATCATGGACACAGAAGAATCCTTCATTCTAAAATACCATAAAGTTTATTACTTCAGAAAGAGTTCATTACATCAAGACAAATCATTAGCCTCTCCTAGCTTGGGCAATCATAACCCTCATCTTGCTAATATGGTCTTTACAATAATCTATGAAAACTACAATTTCTTTAGGGGTGGTGAGTGGGTTGCCCATTTCCTCGGCCTTCCTTAATAGTTGTGGGATATCTTCCAAGGCTCCCTTTGGCTAAGTATGCTAGCTTGGCAAAGTGATTCATCCATGAGTGAATAATCTTATCTTGTTAGGCTACCTCTATCTTCATAATGCGCAATGCCTCCCAGCACCCCTTTTCCACTTTGATTGCATGCCATCTCTCTCCATTTATCTCTGGCTGGCAAGCCTCTAACATATTATTGAGTTTCTACTCTACCCTATTGATTTGCGATTACAGGAGTCCCTTTTGTGCTAAGGCACTTTATTCACGTGGTTTTTTTGACGATTTAAAGAACCCACAACCTAAGACAAAAGGACTACTTGCCCATTGAAGGATCATCAATTAAGAAAAAAAAAGACTTACTTTTAGAAAATGGTCCATCAAAAGGGTAAGTGATCCCCTATTTTTGGTTGAAAAAGAAAGAGAGAATGAGTAAAGGTAAAGGGAATGTTTGCCCCTATATGCCCTAAACTAGGTTTATCTAAAGGCCTCCTAGAAAATTCTAAGGCTTCCTTAATAGTGGCATCTCACATTTGATGGTTGTTCTAACTAGTCAAGGTCTCTAGAGCTAAGATCCTACCCATGATGTTGACCATAACAATAGGAAGTCTACTAGGTGTGAGACACATGAATAAGTCATATTCTAGTTGAGGTTTCCATGATAGTCAAATAGGACATACGTCCCAAATGACACTACTAATAATCTCTCATAATCTTAAGTTTCATTTGGACCCAGGTATAGGGCCCTACTTAAAAGTGTGTGCTAATTGTGAGTGTAGCGTATGGAGAGACATCCAAACATGTGCCTTACCCATCCTTCACAAAGAACAAACATAGAACAAAATAAAGTCGTCTACCCTAGGGTTCAACAATAACAACACATAAATGTTGAAAGAAAATAAATGACATAAATATAAATAAGAGAGATTAAATAATGAAGGACTAGACAAAATATGCGTTATCAATTTGACTGGCTTGACTCTCAAATTTCCCCAGTGGAGTCGCCAGTTGTCGCGACCGGGATCGCAGCGGGAAGTCGACCATAAAAAGAAAATGAAAAGGTTTCAAAATTCTTTCAAAAAGAACGGAGTCGCCACCGATATTTTTTTAAGGTAAAATATCATAAAATAAACTTTTGTTAAGACACTGGTTATGAAAACAAGATTCTTAGGTTAGGGAGTCAAATTACAGGTGGGGAAGATATTAACACCCTATACTATCTGTCATAAGATGATTACCACAAATTGATCACGCTTATTTTAAATAACCGAGAAAATAATTTAACCTCTCAAATGACATGGACAAGGAAAGGGAAATTTTCAAAATAAGGTTAACAAGACATCTCGTTCAAATTAATCTTGAATCGAACATAGATAGAATAAAAAGGATGGAAAATAAAATAAAAGTAAAAATAAAAAGGATAAATAAAATAAAAGATTAACAGAACATCTCATCCAAATTAATCTTGAATCAGACAAAATAGTAAAAAAATTAGAATAATAATAATGATAATAAACAAATAGAATGAAATGAAATAAAATAAAATAAAAGATTAATAGGATGTCTCGTCCAAATTATAGTAGTTCATGAACATAACCAGCTATGAATCGGTTTTCACCTATATGCATCTGGATCCTAGGTTGAGCATCATTCATAACCCTACTATGAGTGTTTTGTACTTCGCCTAGTTTTGCTTGCTTTAAACAAGAATCTCAACGAATCTTCTATGGCTAGTCTAGTTAGCAACTCCAATATAATTCCTGCTCTACTTCATCTTTCGTTCGATGACCCATCTGACAAGGTTCATAGGGCATGTTTGGCGTCGTACTCCTCCTTGTCGTCTCCCAGTTCTGCTATGAAGTCTGTTAAAAACTATGCCTCTATGGCTCCTCAGGTTCGTACTAGATTCCATAATCAGAGTTTTACGACCCATGTGACCATTCTCCCTAAGAGCTCTTGTTTCTGAAAGATTTTGCTAATAGGTTGTCGATCCTGACGATGATTTGGTGGCTATGGAAATAGGGTCTCAACTTTAACGTAGTCACCACCAGGTTGTATGCAAACTTTTCTACTCTCTAGTATCTTACTTCTGCTCCCTTGGGTTTTACTTGTGAAATACACCGGCTGTTGGCTGGTCCCTTCTTCTTGAACTAAGGTTGTGCTAATAGCATTTTCTCCGCCTGAGAGGTAAATGATAGGCCCTGCTCCGGGGGTCAGTTTGGTCAATATTGGGGTGAATCCAGATAGGCTTTCATCTCTTTGAAATCTTTTTCGTATTCCTGGGTCCACTAGAAAGTATCTATTTTCTTCAAAACTCAATAAAATGGCATGGACCTTTTTACGAATTTGGAGAGGAAGCAGGAGAGGGCCGCAATCCTCCCAGTGAGGCAATGTACCTTTTTTTATATTTCAAGGGTTTCTCATCTCCAAGATGGCTCGACGTTAGTCTGGGTTAGCTTCTATGCCTCAATGAGTAAGCATATACCCTAGAAATTTACTAGCCTGGACTCTGAATGATCATTTGTCTAGATTGAGGCGCATGTTATGCCTCCTTAGCTTAGTGAATGTTTCTTATAGGTCCTTGGTATGGTTGCTCGCCTCTTTGGTCTTTACAACCCTGTCATCCATATATACCTCCATGTTTTTTCCGATCTGTTGGCAAAGATCTTGTCTACTGACCGCTGGTATGTGGCACCAGCATTCTTCATCCTGAATGGCATTACCTGGTAGCAGTAGTTTGCTCTTCCTATGATGAAGGCAATCTTTTCTTCATTACTCTGGTTCATTTGTATCTGATTATATCCTAAGTATCCATCCACGAAGCTCAATAATGATACTTTAAAGTACCATCTATCAAACAATCAATGTTAGACAAAGGGTAAGGTCTTTAGGACATACCTTAATAAGAACAATGAAGTTCAAGTACATCCTCTACTTGTCATTTGTATTTTTTACCATGAACACATTGGAGAGATGGGTTAGGTATTTGATTTCTTAGATGAAATTAGCTGCGAAGAGTTTGCCTATTTCCTCTTTCACCATTGTTTTTCTATCGGGTCCGAGTTTAGGCTGCTTCTACACCATTGGTTTGACTTTTAAGTCTACATTCAGTGAGTGGCATATGACACTCGAGCCAATCCCTGGCATATCTGAGGGGTTCTATACGAAGAGGTCAGCATTTGCCCTAAGAAGTTTGACCAATGATTCTTCTAAGCCCTGATCCATCATTATGCTGACTTGGGTGCACTAACTCAGATTGGACCCCACCTGCACTAGCTTCAAGGATTTTACTGGTTAGGGTCGTTCATGGTCTTTCTTGTCCTTAGGGTCGAACCTTGTCTCAATGTCTTATTCTACAATGAAAGTTTCCCCGAGTCGAAGACTTTCATGGTAGCATTCCCGAGCAATTTCTAGATCAGCACAAACAACTCTAATGTGTCCATCACTGAGCGGGAAATTTATGGTAAGGTGTAGGATCAAAACAATCGTGTCGTGTGCATTGAGTATCGGGCATCCCAGAATAGTATTGTACGAGTTGGGAATGTCAATAACTAAGTACTTGACCATGATTGTCTTGTTGTCTTCTCCTAATCCAAAGATTATCTTTAGCTCTACATAGCCCATGACCTGAACTAAGTCTCTAGTGAAACTGGGTAGTGCTCCATCATATCTTCTGAGCCAAGTAAGGGGTAGTTGGAGTTGTTTGTAGGCCTTCCAATAGAGGATATCTGTAGAGCTTCCCTGATCCACTAGTATTCTCCCCATGATACATTCTACTATCTCCATTGTGACCATCATCGGCTCATCTTAGTTTGGAACCCCCATGGAGAGGTCTAACTTATCAAGAGTGATGGTTTTAGTTCTTGAAAGACAATGTATAGAGTTAACCAATTCTGTCTCGCGTGGGGTGTCAGTTCTGCTTCTAGGAAAGCCCCCGACAATAGTATGAATAATTCTTTTTCCATCATCTCTCACGTCTTCTGGTATGTGGGATCAAAAGCATTTGCATGGCTACAATTCCACTTGCCTCAAGGATTCTCTTCCTTTCTTCCACCTAGATTCCCATGGTATTTCTCTTTGACAACAAATTTCTCTAAATATTCTTGCTGAATGAGGTGCTCGATTTAGTTTTTGAGCGACCAACAATCTTTTGTGCCATGGCCAAAGGTTTTGTGAAACTCATAAAACTTGGTCCTATCTGAGCCTTTCGCCTACTCCCTAGATGGGGAAAGTTTGAGTATTCAAGTGCTGTAAAATTCATGCATGATTATATCCTGCTTACTATTCAGAGGTGTGAGCGTGTCATATTTCAGATTGGGATAGACTGCCTGCCTGTGTTCTTTATTTGGTCTGGGGCTCTTATTACGTGACTCCGCCCTCGCAATCCCTTGTTCAGAGTTTCCCACCCGGTTGGCTTCTCGCTCTTCCATGTTTATATACTAGGTTGTGCATTGCCTAAATATCCATGTTAAGAGGTGGTTTCTTGGATAAGGAGTTGAAAAACTTACCTGGGCGTAGCCTAGTCTGGATTGCATGAAAGGCCACTTTTGAGCTCAGATCTTGGAATTGAATGACTTGCTCATTAAAGCGAGTCATAAACTACTTGAGTGTCTCATATCTGCCTTGTTTCAGATTGACCAAACTATGTGAGGTTTGTTGCACCAAACAACTGAAGGAAAACTGGGTCAGGAACTTCTCTGTCGGTTTCGTAAAACAAGACACACTCCACAAGGGAATATGTGAAAACCAACGGAGAGTAGATTTGGTAAGGGTTATGGGAAATGTTCTACAAAGCAAGGTGTCAGATCCTCTTAAGATAAGCAGGTTGGTGGTAAACATAGTGAGGTGTTCCTCTGGGTCACCTCTCCTGTCGTATTTTTCCATCGTTAGAGGTTTGTGTGCTAGTGTTGGGACTGTCATTATCTCTTCTGTGAATGGTTTGTAGCATAGGGGACTAGAGGTTTGGATCTGTATGTCCTTTGTTTAGTGGTCTGGGTATTTTGGTAACTGGAGCCTTCCTCTTCTCTAATTGATGGTTTCTGAAGTCCTCACTCTCATACCTTAGTTCCTCCACTGTACACTACAACGTTTTGACAAGAGTCAAAACTTCTTCTAGTTAGTTGTCCCTATTTTGTTGTCCTCCTTGATTCTCTTGATGGTTTTCATCATCTCATCGGTTGGGATTGTTGTGCATGGTCACCATTATCGTCTTCTTTGGAGCCAGTCCTTCTTTGTGTAATATGGGAACCGTTTTACCGGGGCCCACGATGTACACCAAAATATTCACTATAAGCGTGTAAATGTCAAAACCCTAGAGAATCACTCTAGGAAAATAAAGTTCTTTACTCCAAATGTCACTTGAATTACAAAAAGACCCTAAGACTATATTTATACAACGGTAAAGTAAAAAGGGTTCTTGACTTATGCTTATTTACAAAGAGATAACAACTATTATCTGCTAAAATAATGAAGAAACAGAATATCCAAAAGATAATTTCCAAAAATAATGAGAGAGGTGTCATGGGGCCCCTTTCAATTTGAAGGGAACACCCACATTATTAATATTTATTATTTTATTAAATATACTTAAATATTTAATTTTTTTTATTATTTTATAATAAGATAAAAAATTTAATTTTTTATAATATTTTTAATGTATGAAGTTTTAATATATTATTTAATATAAATTTATAATATATCATACTAAAGTAGTATTATATTTTCTTATTATTATTTTTAATAAATATTAAATATTGATAAATACTCTTGAATATTTATTTCTTTATTCATAAGTACTCGTTATTCGTCTCAAACCTACATATATAAATAACAATAACATCATTCTCATACTTGTGCCGTTATCATCTCTAATTCTTATTAATATTGCATTAACTATTAATTTTTATTTTATTTTTACAACTACAAGTCGCGAGTCAATATCTTTATTGAACCAAAATGGAGGTGAACCAAATTTGTGGAGAGCGAAGGAGAGACATTTGATTAAAACTTAAAACTCTAAATGTTGATGTTCAGAGGTGTTTGAATAAACCCAAGATTTTAATATGCAAGCATCTTTGCTTGTGTGGTGCAAGGGTAATTTAATACACAAAAAGTAGTAGGTGGTGAAATAGAAATATGATGTGATGCAAAAAGAAATCATCCCTTTTGCAATTTCACCTACTTGATATTCAGCTCAACCTTTTCTATTCACTTGGCCCATGATTTGGCAAATTCTTTTGACACTTCCTCTTTTGTCAATCCTCATCCCTTTTAATTTTTTAAGATTGTTATTCCATAATTATCCCTATTTTTCAAAAAAAAAAAAATCCTTCCTCTGAGAAAACTATACACGTTCTTTCTTAAATCTTTCTAGAATTTTGTAACAATGACCATCAACATATGGAAATTCCTTACCTACCGAAATTGAACAGTACCTGGGGTGTGGAGGAATCAATGTGGATGGCTCTTGGAAACATGCGTCTATGGCAAGATCTGAATCCCTTACGCGAGCGTCGCAGAATCGATCTATTAGGGGTTCATGTTATGCTGTTGCACCCTTGTTTTTGGCTTCTAACAATTGGTTCTAATAACAAGTTTTGATCAGTCTCACTACTGCAAATTCCAATCTTACCACATCCACATAATGTAAAGTAAAGCTGCCGGAATGAGATCCATTTCTTAATTTTAAATATTTAACTAAAATATAAAATTTTACATCATTATATCTAGTAAGATTTTTCTAATCCAAGTAACTTCTTCTAAGATAAGAAATTAAAAATAAGAAACTTTTCTAGAAAACAATTGTATTGGATTTTCTTAGAAATCACGAGACCATATTATGTCGTTTATAAATGAAAACTTTACTACAATATTTTTTATTACTTATCATATGGAAGGTTGCATAAGTTAAGAAAAATCATACCATAAAAAATATATTTTATTTTTTATTTTTTATAAACGCAACAAAAAATATCACTTCCTCTGTTATTTTTTAAATTGTTTAATTTTGAAAATTTTTGTTACTTTATGAATTCAAGAAAATATTTTTTATTTTTCTTTAAATTTACTCTTACTTTTTAAATAAATGATTACAATTAAGATGTAAAATAAATAAAGAAAGAGATGAGTACAAGAGTTGTAACATCCTAAAATTTTTTAATTGGGTAATTTAATTAATACAATTAATAAATTTGATGAGGTGGAAAATTAGAAAATAATATTGGAATACATTAGATAAAAAATTAAAATGGGTTTAGTTAAGTTAAATTTTAACTAACTAAAATCAGATTGCCCAATCAAATTAATTAGACTAAATTAATTAATCTCTAATTCTAATTCTATTTTCTAAAATTAAGAAAAATTCATTCTTTTCTTTATTCTCTATTTTTCCCATTTGCAAAAATAACTCTCCATCTCTCTCGTTACCTTACTGCATCACCCCCTCCAATTTGTTGCCATTTTCATATTGCATGACCATTGTTCCATCATCCCCTTCCTTATCTAGCTTGTCTTCACCGTTGGGATCCATCATATAAGCTATCATTCCAATTTCTATAAGTTAACACCATTCCCTTCCTTCTTTACCCATGGGTACCATGGAAGTGAACATGCAATTGATGATTTTCCCTTTTAGGAATTTCTTATATTGCAATAGTTGTTGTTGTGGGAGCTTGGGTCTTTATTTTGAAGCTTCAAAAAGGTAAAGCCACTTACCCTTCTCATTTTATACCTCATGGCCATGGATGGGGGGGAAACACCCATGTTTCTAATTTCTCTTTTTGGCTCGTGGATTCAGTTTGGACAGTATATAACATTTGGTTTAGGAAGGAAACAACAAGATTTTGGGGTCGAGATCATTTTCAAAGGTCGTAAGGTAATGGATTCTTAACCTCTTCAAAAATTTCTATAGCTTCATCGCTCCCCACCATGTGTGATTGTTGAATTCTTGTTTAATTGTTGTGGACAACTATCAATCAAGTATTTCAGAGGGAATCAGTGAATGTTTAGAGTATTTGAAATATATTGGAAGTGTATTGATATAACGGAGTGATATCAAGAATCCAAATTAAGGAGTATTGCTTCCTGAAAAATTATTGGAAGGCGGAAAAGTTTTAAGGTATGTTTTTACATATAAGGGGTGTCCAATTTAAGCATTAGATAGAAATCCTTATTCTAGAATTAATTCTTATAGTTTATTGTGTTTTTGGTATATCTTACTATATTACTAAACTGAACATTGTGACTGTATTATGAGATTAAAGTGTTATAATGGTTTGTAAGTATATTATGCCTTTGGTTAATTAGAAAATATAGCTTATATGCTTGGTTGATGGTGATCTCCGTAGTATTGAATTTTAAGGAATATGATGAGTTGGAGTACTTAAATATATGCAATACAATTCTATTTTAATGTGTTTATACACTATTTTTAAGGAATAATGGCAATTGATATGTGAGATTATGTATTGACATAATGTAACGCTGAAATTTGATAAATTTGCATGATAATTATATTTATGTGATGGTTTGGTGAAGGGAATGATGTTGCCGAGAATTATAGATAGTTCCTCAACTTGTTTGAAATTCATTTTGATGAGAATTTTGCTTGATTGGTTTTGTGATGATGTGTGTGGAGCAAAGTTGTGATGTAATTATACACGTATGCGTTATGACTCGTACTTTAAGCATAGATTATACATCATTACATCATATGCATTTATATAGCGCTAAGATTCGCCCAGTACCTTGATTTGTTGTTGAGACTATAATTTATACGCTATGATTCATTGTGTAGTTCTTGAGGTGCCACCCGTTATAATGATATGATTTGCTGGTGGTTATCTGGTACCCACTGTTATAGTGCCACGATTCACTGGTTGGGTTACCATGGCACTATGATTTGCTTTGATTGATTAAGTCGGATCCGCATCGCATTTGTGCATATTACATGATTGAGTAAGTCGTGTCCATGATATTTGATATATCATATATAGTTTGGATTCATGTTGTTAGGTCAAAATGAATGAAGGATTTGGATGGTGTGATTTATAAGGATTTGGTATATTAGATTATAAAATGATGTAGTATAAGTGATTATATGTAAAATCCAGATTTGGACTTCTATTTATGCTTAAAATTGTTCTCACTCCTTACTTGTGGTTCTAGTGAATGATCAAGGGTGTAGTGATGTAGAATAGAGGATTCAAGGGGCTGGAAATGTGTAAAGATGTCATAGAGATACCTTGATTATATATATATATATATATATTGCATAATTGCACATGAGTTATATTTTTTTGTGATGGTTGCCAAGCTATAGCTTTTTGGATTGTAAAGTATAAAGTTATGTAGGGTATGGTTAGTATATTTTGATGACTGAGTATATATATGGTTTTATGCGTGGCTAACTTGATATGAAATTGGACATGGAGTTAGTTAAATTTTGGTATGTATATATATATATATATGTATGTATATTACTTGGTGTGGAAACATGGATTGGTGAATATGGTGTGCATATGCTAATTTGAAATTGAAGATGGAATATGGGATTATGCATGTTTGTGATCTTAATAGTATTCATTTGATGTTTGTATAATGCTTGCAATGGGTAGGTAATTGCTATGTATGATAATTTGAAGTTTGAAACAGATCTATAAGGTTTTCTTATGCATAAATAGATGATTGCAAGGAACTTGGATGACCATATTTTGATTTGGGGAGTTTTTAGACCTCCGGATTGGTGCCACAAGTCATATTGCATATTTGAAGTATGTATGCATTGGTTTTGGTCCAAAGTAATGGAGTTTGACAGGTTTGAGAAGGTCATTTAGTCTTAAATTGTCCAAAATGTATTTTATCACATAACTCCTTCATTTTATGGAATTTTGAGATGAAATTACTTGCATTAGGTCATAAATAGGTAATATATATTATACGTAAATTTTGGTCATAATCGGTGTTGAATCGAGCGAGATAGGTAGGCCGAAAGTTAGCCTGGATGTAAAAATTATGCATTTTCTTGCATACTAGTATGGTTTAATCGATTAATAACATCCTTTAATCGATTAATATTATTCTGTCTTGGGTTTAATTGATTAACAACACCTTCACATCAATTAACACTATTTTGTGTTTGGTTTAATCAATTAATAGCAACCTCATAATCAATTAACACCATTCTATTTTGAGTCCAATCAATTAAAAGCATCTCCTTAATTGATTAACACCATTCTGTGTTGAGCTTAATCGATTAACAATACCCTTTAATTGATAAACACCATTATGTGTTAGGTTTATTCGATTAACAGTACCATTTAATCGATTAACACCATTCTGTGTGGGGTCTAATCGATTAACAACAGCTCCTTAATCGATTAAACTCGCCAGAAACCATGATTTTTCATGTTTAAGTCTATGAAAACCCACTTAGCTTTCATCCATTGTTTCTTAGGCTATTTATCTAACATGTACGTGATATAAATACTGTTTTTGACAATTAAATAGTATTAATACACTAATATGGATTGAATACTTGATCTTTAATAAGTTAATTCATTTTATTTTCAATTAGGGTGTTAATTGGGAAATGCATTTGATGTTATTGTTATGGAAATGATCTTTATTGAGTATACTACATCTATAAATCGTGAAAAAATTGCTTGAAACTTGAAATTAAATTAGGATTAGATTTTACAAGAGTAAACTAAGAAATTAGATGATAAAATTATACTCCATCTATTCCTTTTTATCTGTTCAGGTGTATCCAATAAAACATTTAATGCTTACTTTCTAATTATATCCTTGTGGTATTTAATTAATTAATTTATTTTATAGAAACATATCCTTTTCAAATGATTTTCTTAATGATTTAAGATTTTTTAATAATTTTTATTTCATGTGTTTTTCAAATGATTGATAAAAAGTAATGGGTATGAGCTTTTAAAAAAGAGCATATCAGTAATATAAACTCATGTATAAAAGGTAGCATAATTATAAAACTCAGCTTTGAATACTTAGCTTAAGGTTTCAAACCTTATGTTTTACATAAACAAAAAGAAGAGCAAAAAACCTCTCAAGTAAATTGTTTAATACAATAAATCATATTTAAAATGTATATATATTTAAGTAAGTGGATGTATCAAATAAGAACACTAGGTTGCTATAAAAAATAAAAATATATATAAAAACTATATTATATTTGATTTGAATGGTCACGAATTTTTATTTTAAGTAGAAAATATGAAATAATATATGTTGTATTTTAAAGGATTTAGTTTATAAGTCTAATAATTTAAAATTTTAATTGTAAAAAATGAAATTTTATATATTAAATTAAATGTAAAAATTCTAGGTATTGACTATTAAATGGAGTAAATAAATGAATAATATAAAATTGTAGTAATCAAAATATACATATACAAATACAAAATATATATATATATATATATATATATATATATAACACTTTAAATTAACGGGACGTTTGGTATCCGAAAAAGTTTTTATTTTTTTGGAAATCATGTTTCTTGGGAATCTGGTTTCCTAAGAATCATAATTAGTGAGAAAGTTAAAATGTGTTTGGTATGTTTAGAATTTTCCCGGGAAATGTTTTTTAAATATAACTAAAATCCCTCTACTTGGGAAAAGAAGTTTCCTACCTTTCCCTTGAAAAAACTTTATTGAGAAAATTTATAAAATATAACTCTAAAACTTTCTTGGTGATTTGAACCTGATATTAACCTAGACACTTAAGGACCACACCAGTAGGCATAGAAGTATATCACACGAGTAAGTAAAAGCGAATTTCACACGAACACTACACTCCTCGATTGAAAAAGCATGGAAATTACGAATCAACAACAAAGATAGTAACATAGGCCACATTTTATTCCAAGAGTAAAGGATAAGTTTACACAAGGAATAAAAAGAATACAAGGAAAAAAAGATTACAAGTAAAAAAAACTAAAGAACTAGCTAGGAGGAGGGACTGAGGAATTGTCCTATAGAGAAAGAGAAACTTCAGCTTTAACATGAGGGGAGAAACTAAAGGGTCGACAGTGGCATCTTCTCCCTTAGACTCTGGAGGATCCACGACCTTCCCATCCACCACTACCTTGAAAGGATAAACTTCCTCCCAAGATATGGCAAGAAAAGGATTCGACGATGAAACCTACGCATGGTAGAGATCAAACCCCGACACAAACTTCTTCGCCACCTCCCCTTTCAACACTTCAACTTGTTCCTCCCACTCCGAGCGCTCTTGGCGAGCCCTAGACTTTGCTTATAAGGTATCCTGCCTCGCAGACTCTAGAGCATCCTGCGTCTTCTTTAGAGGCGCATAAGCTTCCATAGCCTTCATGGAAAGCTCCCTTCGAGCTCTCTCAGAACTTGCCAATGCTTCCTTGGCATCTTTCAATGACACCTCAACATTCCCCAAAGCTGCCTTCTTCACCTCAAGATGCTCTTCCAGCTTGGCTACCCTCCTTAGAGCCTCCTCAGCCTCCCAAACCTTTCCTACTGAGATATCTCTCTCATTGGTTAACACGATGATAGTCTTACCCTGAGCACCAATGTACCCATCCAAGTAACATCCCATCAACGCCATTCAGTGGACAAACATCTCCATAGCTTGACAGACAGCCACAGGGTTGGAACCTATGTACTTCAACTTGTCTTTCTCAAAGACCAAAGAACGATCAATGAATTGAGGAATGAGAAATCGAGCATTCCATAGAGAGGTCGCGGGATTCCTGGCTAAGGTGTCCTAAATCATGAAACGCTCTCACTCTTAGGAGGCAGAGTCATAATCAAATTTGAGAGGAGCCATCAGACGCTCGATAATTATACACTCCTAAGTGATCAGGGGAACTTCAGGAGATTCAGGAGCCTCACCCACCTAGATTATAGGCAATCATGTGGGCACTTACCGTGAAGGTTCCGAAACTCCTTGAAGGGCTCCTTGTTGGATCCACTATCTCTTAGCTGCCAGAACTGCATGCTTAGGGCTGAAGATAGGCACGAGAGAATGAAGGGAAGCCACCGATGCAGAGACGGTGGACATAACAATAGGAATAATAGCCGAAGTAAAAGTAGGGGTCGCCAGAGATTCACCCCTAACACACCCTTCTTTCTGGTAGGCCTTTTTTAGATCCTGGGGGGTCATTTTCCAAGGAGTCATATTACCTGAAGAAACACAAGCAAGAGTGCTTGGCACGAGACAAGTCCTCCCAGTTTATCCGGTATTAAACAAGTGTTCGGGTCCAATACTACGAAAAAGAGAGATGTCCATCCGGGTAATGAAGAAAATCTTCCCTTGACACGTCTAAACTTACCCGAACTTTAAAAAATGACCCCTTAAAATGCTTATAGGACTGATCAAACGCCTCTATCAGGTGATTGTAACATCCTGAAATTTATAAAAATGATTAATTAAAGAGAACAAATAATAAATAATTATATATGAATTGATTTATGTCCCAAAAATTTGGAAATAATTAAATTAGGATTTATTATAGATATTTATAATTAATTAAGATTTAAGGAGCTAAAATTTTACCCGGTTAAAGTATGGGTGTCGGACCAAGTATCTCCGATTGAGATGCCATTGGTCAGGGCTGTTAAGGATATTATGGGGAATCTGAATATATATTCAGAATAATTTTTAGATAAAGTATTGAGCCCGAACGGATATCCTGTTTGTCATAAAATGGTAAAATTCTAATGAAGGGATTAAGTTAAAATAAAAAACTCTTTCTTTTCCCTATCACTTTTTTTTGGCTTCTTGAAACACCCCTGATTTTCTGGACTCGAATCCCGATGTAATCAAGATAATTAATTAATAAAAATGCGAATAAATTTTTCGCATTTGAAATATTTCCAAAACACAACTACGATTACATCGAGACCCAAATCACAGTAAACCAAAGAGTGAGATTTAATAAAATATAACTGGATCATGAAATAGTTTGCCCATAACGGTATACAAAATCACAGAGTTTATAGCGGAAGAAGAATGTGTATACCGGGCACACGCCTAGTCCCATATATGGAGATATGAGAAAAGGCTCGACAAAGCATGCAAGCATACAACATGAGCCCATTTAGGCCACATCCAAACTTACACATAAATCATAAACATGCATTGCCTAAGGTACATACATATACTTAGCTATATGGTCATACATCATATATCTTTAACATTTATATTCTATAATTCCCCATAATCAATTCAACCTCAATATCATGTATCATTAACATTTATATATTCCCAAAATGGACTACATACCTGATGTCATTCCAAATATTAATATATTATTCATATACCTAGCTATTTACAATACATCCGCCAATATCAATAAATCATCAACACTAGGATACACCTTTTATTTCACAATACAATAAATTATAATCGTTGCCGGCCAAGATTCCATTACCACTATTTACCTTCCCAAAAGCCTTACTTCTTAAACGTTCTCATCCCATGATTTTCCTGCATCAATATTAAAAAGTAGACCACATGGGAGAGTGAGTTATACATTTCAAATGACGATATGAATACAATTGAAATTATGTGCATATGCATATCAACATCATGTATGCTTTGCTAAACACATCAACAATCATCATAATCTATTCGTTTCAACAATATACATATTATGTATTCATTCATCAACTCATAGCAAAGAAATTACATACACACATCTATCACAACGCCACAATGGGCCAACATCATCAGTATTGACCATTCAGGTCTTATCTCAAAGCCACCATGGGCTATCATCATAATCATCAATCATAATCAATCATGCCCAACATTATAATGAGCCATAACACATATATCGTCATATTCAACATCGTTTTAGATATATTCGTATCATTTATTAATCATATATGGTCTTTTAGATATTTAATTACCCATCTCATCAACACCATACCACCATCTCAATCATCATCAATCATCATCATATTCTGGCATATCTCCATACTATATGCAAATGCTCTTATGGCTAATGCATATGCACAATGGAATAATCAACAACAAATGCGGATCCGACTGTGGGAATAAACATCAAATTATGGGTCAAGCATAGGTGTGCTACTATGCCCCTACTGCAGTAGTAAAAATGTACACTTATATCTCATTTCATGCATACTCAACATCATATTTTACTAGTACCAAACCGCATCGCCCATATGTAGCACTAGTCACCCCGTGACTTGCAGATCAACAACATGGCCTCACTTGCCAAAAGTGCTACGGGCCCCTCCCGAACACACATCGAGAGAGCCGTGCCCCGTCGGACACCGAGGTAACTTGCTCATCACAGAGCCGCCCGCCCACTGGGCCCGCCACATAGGGTGCCTCAACACCAAACTATGGACAGCTTCGTGACTCACACACCGAGTCACAGGGAAAAACAACAAGAATGCTCGTGCACTGAGCCGCCCTCCCACTGGGCCCGCCTAGTGGAACCCCCTAATATTCCATATAGACAGCGATCGATATGCCATGGATGCAATGCAATGTAAATCAAATGCATTTCTCACACCGTGCATCCTAAATGCCACTCATCAATCATCATCATCATAATCACCACCACCACCATATACACCTTAGTGGATTTTATCATTGTTGGTTTTAGCCATTGCTTTCAAGTTTTATATGTGGCATTTCATTTAACATCTTATATATATATATATATATATATTTCATATCACACATGAAAGACAATACTTGCAATCAATCACAATGGCATCATATCATTACATATCATTCATAAATATTACCACTCATTCACTTAGTGGATTTTCATTTCATTTGTCATTGCCATGGTTTCACAACTAGTGTGGTAATACAACAATTTATTAATACAATTCAAACCACACATACAAGATCATACTTGTATCATTCATAATGGCATTCAATAATTATCAATAATAATAACCATCCTTTTATTCAAGGAAATGATCAACAACATCATCCATCATTATTCATTATCGATATCATCTCCGATTCATCGATTTAAAATAAATAGATTGTCATACAATCATCCCCTCATCGGTATCATCATATCATGTCATTAGTGGTGAATATCCATGTTTTCATAACATGCCACAATCAATATCAACACCACTAAGACACACCATCATCACCTACCCCTAATAAAATCTCTCATTTTTACCTAATAAAGGGGTTTTGAGCAATAATAAGCTCATGTTAACTTTCAATACTAAGACATGAGAAAAGCTCACTTTTAGTCTTAATAATAGTGGGACATGTCGTAAATATCACCTATTAGTCCCAATTTGGCCACCATAAAAAGTTGGGTTCAAAACCCTCTTAAACTTGAATTTTTCAACGTAATAGGTTTGGTATTTTTTGCCTAATAAGAGTTAGACAACTCCAATTAAAGCGAGACAAATTCTCACACCTTCGTAACACAATTATCTACAACTTTCATGAAGAAGTCAGAGGCCAAAAATATCATTAAGGTGCCCAAACAGGCCAAAAATAGCAAAGAAAACAGACCAGTTAGAAAAACAGCACAACAGTGGCCATAACAGGGCTCTGAATCGATTCAAGCTCGTATGAATCGATTCAAGCGTCCTAAAATCTCAAAATTTGACAAACAGAGGGCCTTGAATCGATTCAAACTCGTATCAATCGATTCAAACGCCCCTGGAGCCCAAAACAGTGAAAACAACATCTCTTGAATCAATTCAAAGAGTCTTAAATCGATTCAAGACAGCCCTGCCGCTGTTTTTATGCAGAAACGCATGATTTTTCAACTTCTAACCCTCCTAACTTTCTCGTATGAACTCCAAATGCTACAAAATTTTAACCGCAACAAATACACATCATTTGTGACGCATGACCACTAGCCTCACTCAAAAATTCCCAAAAATGAGAGACTTATGTGCATAAATGCGTTTAACTCAATTTATAACGATTTTGGGCAACTCAAGGGTCAATTCTCATTAAAATTTGCCCATTCCAATTCCTACAAGTCATAAACTACATATATGGGCTATTAGGACTAACCCAAGCCGTCAAAATTACATAAAACTGTATTTGACCCCTTCACTTCCATGATTATGCATTAAAAATGCACTTTGAGAACTACAATATGACCCGAACCATTTATAAATCATTTCAATATGGGTCTTTCATTACAATGCATCAATTCCCATCAAGGGACCACTAACCATTCATCACCATCTCATATCTATATATATAAAATTTCCAAAATTCAAAAATTTGCCAAGCCTATCATTCATCACTTCATCAATTCAAACATTTAATACATTCATGGCAAGGCATTGCATGAGTTCACACATAAACATAATTAACAATTTTTCACTCATGCAATTGAAATGTAAACTCCTCCCTACCTCGAGAAAAGAACCACAATCCAAAAGCTCTGATCGCCTCGATCGCTCCACATCGTCGTCCAGAATACAATCCTATCACAAACACACATATACATGCTATTAATATACCATCATCTCTCAAAACCCATTATCAAGTCCTAGACTTGTCTAAACTCTCATCCTTATACTTATATTAGGTTTCGGTAATTCCTTTCCCAAAACTAAGGTTTTCTAAATCTCAAAGGGTTAACCATACCCATAAGTCTTCCAAATCATCTTATGGACCATTCAACTATCATTATTATCATTCATGTCCAATATAAGCCCTTGGTTCCATTTAAGACCATCATCAATCAACAACCTCAATGGCATATATCAAGGCCTACTTACTCATCAACTCAAGTATCTATTTTCTTAATCCACTATCAATGGCTTGCAACCATTTTTAACATCATCATAAACATCAACAATCCAAATTAATTCCTCCAACCACATACATACTCACATACACTCATCTCCCAATCCTCAAGAATCAACACCAATGTTTCAAACATTCATCTCCTCATATAAAATCATTCTAAGGCACCAAAAATCATCAAAATACCTATTTAGCTAAAACCCCCAATTTTTCATACTTAGGGTTTCCTCAAAACTCAATAATCATTTCCAATAACCATCAATCTCCATCATTAACAACACTCACACACATATTATCATGGGTTTTTACTAAAAATCCTTTTTCATGGAATTATTACCCATTTCCCCTAATTCCTATAGTCAGGGCTTTGTTTCCTTAAGTCATTTTCCATCAAAACAATACCCAATCTCCCATCACAATACTTAAATAGGCTTAAAACCATAAACTAAAGCCATGGGTGTTCAAGATCATAACTCTTTCTCCTAGCTCAAGCTCCAAAACGAAAATGAGATAAAGAGAAGAAGAGATGAGCCAAGCTATGCTCCAAGTGCCTTCCTTGCCTTATGATTCCATTAGATCCAAAGCTTTTTGGATGAAAAATGATTTATGGAGGGAGAGAGGGAGTGAACGGTTTGGAGAAGAAGAATGGAGGGAGAGGAAGAAAAGGAAAGTGAATGAAAGAGAGGGAGAGAGGCCAACGAAAAAGGGAGAGGGAAAAGAAAGAGTTTTTGTTTTAATTTTTAATCCCCTCATTAAATTTTTTTCCGTTTTACAACATACAGGATCTCTATTCGGGCTCGATATATTATCCAAAATTATTCCGAATATAGATTCGGATTCCTAATAATATTCTTAACAGCCCTGACCAATGGCATCTCAATCGGAGATACTTGGTCCGACACCCATATTTTAACCGGGTGAAATTTTATCTCTTAAAGCCTCAATAAATTATAAATAACCCTCATAAATCTCAATTTAATTATTTCAATATTTTTGGGATACTTATTAACCCATTTATAATTATTTAATATTTATTCCTCTTAATTAATCATTTTTATAAAATTTGGGATGTTACAATCTACCCCACCAAAAAGAAACTTCGCCCTCGAAGTTCAACATCGGTATATATCGTAAGGCCACACCTCAGCCACGCACCAATAGAGTCTAATGACACTATAAAATAATATCGGACTTTCCAAAGTCCAGCAGAACATGATCATTACCATTCCTTTATCCAAGCATAAAACTTCATATATCCAAAGTGAGTCACAACTCATCAATTCTTAGTTCATTCGACTCAACTCATACATTCATATCCAGTACCACCAGATAGAATCAAACATTCACCATAAGTAGTTACAACACTATACTTGCCCGGCTTACGTGTTGCTGCATCCAACATACAAGAAGGCATCCCAATCCCGTAGTGGTTACCACATACACATGAGGTCGGCGCATAAGTGCACATTGCCACAATGCCTATGGCATGTAGAGACATATTAGGATAAGTACCTTCATGTCCTATCGCTCACATTATTCATATCAATTCAAATAATATCCCTTCACACATGAGACTTCCTAAGAAGTCACACAAGCCCACGAGTAGTATACTCACATCATATTATTATTTAATCGTGATCCGGCGTAATTCATGCCATACCATTCATCATTTGTCAGCCACCATAACCATATATTGACATAACAACCACAGATTTCCAATCATCATAGGGTAATCACCCTACCATTGGACTTCATTCATCTCGAAGTCATAGTCAAATAACTTAGAAATCATTGTTTAATCTGAACATTATCGGCTATAATTCGATTCAAGCCTATACGAATCACCAAACTTATATAAAATAAATGCTTCCAAGGTTAAAATAAGGTCTACAATCATATAATAATCTTCCACACTAGTGGATTTCCTAATTTATCATAACCAAAGTCCATGTACTGGACATACGATTCACATCGTGTCACATCGGTATGTGGTTTCTATCACCAATATAATTTCTTTCAAAAGCAAAAAGGGAGGTATCTATAGGATTAAATTCCATCACCAACTCATGTTCACATGCATTACCTCTACATCATACCGTAATTCATAATCAATCTAATGTTCATAACATTAAGGGAATACAATCTAGTCCAAAATCATACCACAAAATCATATATCTTAGTCAA
The DNA here is from genome assembly GCA_037962975.1 of Clitoria ternatea. Lineage (NCBI taxonomy): Eukaryota > Viridiplantae > Streptophyta > Magnoliopsida > Fabales > Fabaceae > Clitoria > Clitoria ternatea. The sequence goes on from CM075671.1 coordinate 58,757,200, forward strand.
TACCAAGGTATACCCCGAATTCAACATCATTATTTACCAACTACTTATGGGTTCACGTTCTCATTTCAAATCCAATCACATATCGGCTATAGCCTCAACAATTCATTCCATAATTTATTTCACTACGGCTCGATCGTTCATAATATTCAAGTTGTCATTAGGCTTAGAAAATTCAAGGGTCGCCTAGTACCCCTCGTGGAATACTTCCACAACACATAAAGTCAATAAACATGGCTCATAGAAACATCATAGAGCCTAGACCGCCACAGGGTCTAATTCGACAAGGTTCGATCTTTCAAGATCATTTTGAGTTATCCGGGGTCACCACACTTAGTGGGTTATAACTAAGTTAACCATCCACTCGGTTCAAAAATATAAAATCGAGACATAACCCCAATCATGTGCCAACATAATTTCACATTCAATGAGTATACCATGGTTATAAGTCACCTCATAATTCATACGAGAGACCTAAGCAAATAATTCAATTTCAATATACATACATATTAAGGTCTCAACATTTCATAATTTATTACCATATCAATTCACATTTAATATCTCCTATCCGAGATCAACACACGACATAGGTCCATCCTCAAATCAATTCATATTCAATATATCATATCCATGATCACACATGGTACAAATTTATCATCTATTCAAGTCATACTCGATATATCAATATTCAAATGCATAATATCAATGTATTCGTCATTTAAAGGAAATAGTGTAAGGAACTTGGCCGGACTTACACAAACAACCATATTTATCACACGAGAAATTCACCCATATATATATTCAATCTCATGAATCATTTAGTTTGCCAATGAGTAACTATGCTCCACAAGTGTATCATACAACCTCAGTGATAAAGGGCATACTCCCATAAACATCAATCATATCTTCTGAATCATAATCTCATAAAGTGTCCTCAATGAGCATCAATCACAACTCAACTTTAATGATTCACAATAATCCTCAATAAGTAATAATGCCCTTATAATCAATTTAAAATTCTTAGATAATTAGTCATTCACAAATCCATATAGGGAAATCAATACCTTAACATGTCATCATCCTCTACATAGTTATCACTCTTAAATCTATGCAGAACAACCATATTCCAATGATCACCAAAATGTTTCAATATTGAGCAATCGTGCTCCAATCATCCATAATATCAACTTCAAGGAAGAGCAACCATGCTCTGACAATAATTAATAAATCTAATTCAGAGCAAAATATGCTCTGATACCAGCTTGAAACACCCCTGATTTTCCAGACTCGAATCCCGATGTAATCAAGATAATTAATTAATAAAAATGCGAATAAATTTTCCGCGTTTGAAATATTTCTAAAACACAACTACAATTACATCGAGACCCAAATCACAATAAACCAAAGAGTGAGATTTAACAAAATATAACTAGATCATGAAATAGTTTGCCCATAACGGTATACAAAATAACAGAGTTTACAGCGGAAGAAGAATGTGTATACTGGGCACACACGCCTAGTCCCATATATGGAGATATGAGAAAAGGCTCGGCAAAGCATGCAAACATACAACACGAGCCCATTTAGGCCACATCCAAACTTACACATAAATCATAAACATGCATTGCCTATGGTACATACATATACTTAGCTATATGGTCATACATCATATATCTTTAACATTCATATTCTATAATTCCCCATAATCAATTCAACCTCAATATCATGTATCATTAACATTTATATATTCCTAAAATGGGCTACATACCTGATGTCATTCCAAATATTAATATATCATTCATATACCTAGTGATCGGGTCTCAATACTGGTATCCGTTCTACAAGACATATTTCAACGTCTTTGATAGTTTGCCAACGTGCAACCGGTGTCATCGGTATACATCTGGACTCTAATTCCGTATCAGGCGCTCTCGTATACTGGTTGTCCAGGATAACACCATGACACCGGATAATATACACGTCACCATACAGAAGACAAAGGGCATTGCTACAGGGACCGATCAATAATTCCCCACACTACGAGCCAAAATCTGCTCACGGGAATGATCAACTTGTCCCCTAATTCCAGCCCACACCCCCTACGCTCAATATAAAATAGCCACTTGACCCAATCATACATGCAAGTGCGCAATAAAATAATAATTTATAATATTATTGGAGGTTAGTGGTTCCCCACTAACGAATCCTCGAATATCGAGCCAATCAGGTATATGAACTCTCTTCATCAATGAAGAGAGGGATCTTCGACTATTTTTCAACTTACAATTACTCTCTAAAAACATTCCTCACTTGGAATATTATCACTGACTTGAGCGTCGTAGAATCTTTGCAGGTGACACCACCTTTCACCCACTTCAACGCGTGAGGACGGTGTGAAGGACCTCCAGGACGCCCAATTCGCCCTCTTCATACAAAGACATCAGATATATAGACCGGATACTAACATAACCAGTTCTCAGAGACGTAATCCTTTCACTATTTGTGACTGCCCCGACACCGGATCTCTTGACCCCGGTTCAGGACAGATCATTGGCACACCCAGTGGGACGCGATAAAGTTATTCCCACCTCTCGTCTACAAAGTCTGATTTTGCGTCATGGAAGGCAATGGAAGAAACATATCCGATGGGCACGTAGAAGATGTTACGGCCCAAGAACAACCAGCGAACAGACGCTTGGTTTTTGAGTCACCTGTTGGGAGTTCAAGGAGAATGGTGCAAGTATCTGCACCCGATCCAAGAGATAAGATGATACAAAAACTGATGGAGGAGTTAGTGGAGTTAAAACGTGAAAGACAGAGCATGGGAAAGAAATCAACATCCCAAACTGATGGGACACACCATACAGCCGATGGAGAAAAATCCACAACTCTCCAATACTCAAACATCCCCACGTTTGAGGGGAGAGAACAGACCCACGATTCTGATAATGGAGCTGCTCGTGGGAAGAGGGAGCTAATTACAACACCCCCGGTAACTTATAAACTCAAAGTTCCTTTCTCAAGGAGGCTTATGAGTATCCACATCCCCAAACATCTTTAAACCACTCAGCCACTCTCCATTGGAAAGTATAATGGCAAAACCGATCCTACTAAGCATCTTAATGCTTACGTATTTGAAGCCATGTACTTAGGGGCTGACGAAGATGTGATGTGTCGGATGTTCCCATGAACATTGTCAGAAGAGGCCCTCGGCTGGTTTAAAGGTTTACCTTCAGGATCCATAGATTCCTAGGCTGAAATAGCAGCTATTTTTGAAACTCACTTTGTCATCTCTAGAGATGTTCCCAGGACATCTCATACTTTAGCCCAAATCAAACAGGGCGAAAATGAAACCTTAAAGGATTTCCTGAAGAGGTTTTATAAGGAAGCATCCCTGGTTCCTAACCTCACAGAATCCATTAAGCTGCATATCGTTATCGAGGCATTGCAGCTAGGATCAGCCTTTGCTCTCTCACTAGCAAAAAGCCCGCCAACAACATTTGAGGAATTTAGGAAAAAAGCCTCAAAGTATGTGGGTATAGAGATGCACCTGGAGGCTATGGCTGCAAAGAAAAAGCCACCAACACCACCTTTACAGCCGCAGAGAGATAAGGAGAAAATAAGGTCAGAACGCATGGAGAGGCCATTCAACAACCCCAAAGTCAACAACTCCTCTCCTTGACCTCGAGAAAGGCGTGTTAATTCCTTTAGCCATTATGCACCTCTAACAGCCAAGCCATCTCAGATTCTAAGAGAGGTAGGATGGCCAGCATTCAGCATCTATGGCATTAGGAGGCCAGCCCCTGTGAAGAGAGCAGGGAATCCCCGTAAGTACTGTGATTTTCATGAACAGACAGGTCATTCCATTGATGAATGCCAAGCTCTAAAAAATGCAGTCGAAACATTAATTAGAGAGGGCAAACTAAAGCAGTACCTGTTCAAAGAAAAATCCTTTGACAGGGTAGATCGGAATGAGAAAAGGGAAAGAGATCCAGATGACGGGGATGACAATAGTTGTAATCCGGTTAGAAAATTCTCTGCTACGGAGAAACAGAAAGGTGCAATGACTGATGATATAGCACACAGAGATGACATGCCTTAGCAACAACATCAAGGCCGGCGTGAAGTCATTGATATGATCGCTGGAGGGTTCGCTGGGGGAGGAGCTTCAATTACAGCCTGTAAGAATCATCATAGAATGATTCTGTCTGTACAAGGAAAAGTTAAAGACAATCGTCCTTACAGAGGAGGGGTTAAAGCTCCAATAATTTCATTCTCTGATGAGGATTTTGGTCCTACCATTCCTGGTGGAGACGATGCTGTAGTCATCGTTGTAGTGATAGCCAACAAGGACGTCCGAAGAATCCTTGTTGACCAGGGAAGTTCTTGTGATGTTATTTTTTATAATTGCTTTAAAAGAATGGGTTTTAATGACTCAGACTTACAGCCTTACACATAGGAACTAACAGCTTTCAATGGTGTAAAGCAACCAACAAAGGGGTACCTTGACACCCTTATCTCCTTTGAAGGTGAGCCAGGAGCCAGAATAGTTAAATCCCGAGTGCTGGTGATTGATGTTGAGTCACCATTCAACGGCATCATAGGCCACCCCACCTTGAATGCTATGGAGGCAGTTGTGTCAACTCTACACCTCCTTATCAAGTTTAGCGATAAGGACAATGTTGTTTCATCCATCCGAGGTGACCAAGAGATGGCCAGGTACTGCTACAACCTGAGCCTGAATATGACAAAGTTGGAGGCATCCAGCAAAAAGAGGAAGCTCAATGACTGTGGAGCAGCTGATGGTTCTGTAAGCCTTGTCGATCTGGACCCTAGGGTGGAGTTAAACATTGATCCGTCCAATCCATCAAAGCCCACACCGGATGGAAGTTCCAAGGACATTGTATTGGGAGATTCTCCAGAAAAGGTCACTCATATTAATGACAAGCTAGATACAGAAATGGAGCAGCGACTGTTGATGCTCCTACAGGAGTTCAAAGACCTCTTTGCATGGACTACATCCGATATGCCTGGCATAGATCCTGCTTTCTGCTGTCACAAATTGTCTGTCTACCCAGAGACGAGACTGGTTGCCCAAAAGAAGAGAAGATTGGGACCAGAGAAACAGAAAGCAGCTTGCCAACAAACTGAGGAATTGCTGAAGGCCGGATTTATCAAGGAAATCCGTTATTCCTCTTGGTTTTCAAATGTAGTAATGATCTGGAAAGCCAATGGCAAATGGAGAATGTGCATTGATTATGTGGACCTCAACCGTTGCTGTCCAAAGGATCCTTATCCTCTTCCTAACATAGATCGGATGGTGGATGATTCCTCTGGTTATCAGTACCTGAGTTTCATGGATACGTACTTAGGTTACAACCAAATTCCAATGTGTGAGGAGGATCAAGAGAAGACAGCTTTCATCAATGATCGTGGTGTCTTTTGCTACACCGTTATGCCCTTCGGCCTGAAGAATGCTGGGGCCACATACCAGCGCATGATCAATAAGGTGTTTGAGGGCATGCACACCAAACTTGTTGAGGTGTACATCGATGACATCATAGCCAAGACACCGGTTGGAGGTGATCATATTGAAGACCTACGCCAAGTATTTATCTGCTTGAGAGAATTTAACATGAGGCTAAACCCATTGAAATGCACTTTCGCTGTCCTAGCTGGGAAGTTTTTGGGTTTCATGTTAACTCAACGCGGTATCGAGGCCAATCCAGGGAAGTGCCAAACGATTCTCAACATGCAGAGTCCAAAAAATCTGAGAGAAGTCCAATCCCTGAATGGCAAAGTAGTAGCCTTGGCTCGGTTCATGCTGAAGATGGCTCACAGGTCACTTCCTCTGTATAAAGTGCTGAAGAAGTCCAAGAAGTTTGAGTGGGGACAGGAACAAGAACAAGCATTTCAAGAGCTTAAGGAGGTGTTGTCCAAACCTCCTATTCTAACGAAGCCTGACCCCGAGGACACGCTCATCCTATACTTGGCTATTTCAGATGAAGCTTTTGGCATAGCCTTAATAAAAGAAACTCCTGATGGACAGAGGCCGGTCTATTTCACCAGTAAAACGTTACAAGGTGCTGAGATCTGGTATCAAAAGATTGAAAAGGCCGCCCTCGCTATTGTTTGGGCCTCTCGACGGCTACGTCCATATTTTCACGCACATCCAATCATGGTAAGAACGGATCTACCCCTCCGCTCTGTGTTAATCAAGCCTGACCTCACTCGTAGGATGATCAAATGGTCCATTGAACTCTCAGAGTTTGATATATCCTTTGAACCTCGAGGCGCTATTAAAGCTCAGGTCCTGGCTGATTTTATTATGGAAATGACAGGGATAGATCCAGATACACCTCGCGTCCATTGGACCATCTATGTCGATGGTTCATCGAATCAAAGGGGCTCTGGAGCAGGTGTAGTTCTTGAAAATGATGACGGAGTACACTTGGAGATCTCCCTTCGTTTTAATTTCAAAACTTCCAACAACCAAGCTGAATACGAAGCTTGTTTGGCCGGGCTACAAGGTACGATTGACATCAGAGCCTCTGAGGTGACGCTCTGTAATGATTCACAACTCGTGATTTCACTGATCTTGAGAGATTATCAAGCTCGTGAACCTCAACTCCAATTGTACTTAAACTGTGTCAAGGAGTTGAGAGAGAAATTCTCAAGAATGGAATTTAAACATGTTCAACGCGAGAAGAATGCCAGAGCGGATATACTTTCCAGATTGGCAAGCACCAAAAGGCCAGGCAGCACCACAACATTGGTCCAGAGCACACTGACGTCGCCCAACATTCCTCTTTTCCCTTCTCTAAATGCCATAATGACCAATTCCCTTTACGGTGACACATGGATGGCCCCCTACATCCGTTATTTGGCCGATGGGCAGTTGCCTACATATGAGAAGGAAAAGAAGAGGATAAAGAGGGAATTGCCATATTTCACTATGATTGATGGTAACCTCTATAGAAGGGCACTCTTAGTACCTTATTTAATTTGTCTAAGAAAGAATGAGGTACGTGGAGTAATGGAGGAAGTGCACGAAGGACAATGTGGACACCACGCCAGAGGAAGAAGTCTGATGAGAAAAATCCTCAGAGTGGGATATTGGTGGCCCACAATAAAGCAGGAATCTATTGACTTTGTCAAAAAATGCGATGCCTGCCAAAAATTCTCTAATCTTCACCACACACCGGCAGAAGAGCTCTTCACATCCGCTGTTCCATGGTCGTTCTACCAATGGGGATTGGATATTTTGGGCCCTTTCCCAACTGCTCCTGGGGGCATCAAATATCTCATTGTAGGGGTCGATTATTTCACTAAGTGGATTGAAACAGAGCCGGTGGTGCATATTACTTCCGCCCACACTCGTCGTTTTATGTATGAAAATATCATAACACGATTCGGAGTCCCAGCACGGGTTGTCATAGACAATGGCACCCAATTCACGGACAGGAAATTTACAGATTTACTTGAAGGGTTAGGAATAACCCAGATATTTTCCTCCGTCGAACATCCCAAACCAACGGCCAAGCCGAAGTGGCCAACAGGGAGATGCTGAAAGGACTGAAGAAACGTCTTGGTGAGGCCAAGGGCGGATGGACACACCAGTTGTGCCACGTCCTTTGGGCATATCGAACAACGCCTCATTCTTCCACCAATGAATCCCCATATCGCCTGACCTATGGGGTGGAGGCAATGATACCTGTGGAACTGTAAATTGCTTCTACTAGGGTCAAGTACTTCTCTGAAGAAAGCAATAACGTTAACTTGGCATCAGAAATGGATGTCATATAAGAACTCAGAGAAGACGCATTCATTAGAGATCAGGCCATCAAAGCCAAAGTCGCCCTTCGATACAACAAACGAGTCTAATCAAGGACTTTCAATGTCGGAGATTTGGTTTTGAGGAAAACAAGTGTGGGAAACAAATTCGCTCATCAAGGCAAACTAGCCCCAAACTGGGAAGGCCCATACAGGGTCTCCGAGATTGCTGGTAAAGGCTCTTACCGCCTTGAAAACCTTGATGGCACTCCAATCCGAAACAAATGGAATACCCAGAACTTGCGCATTTATTACAGCTAGCTGCTGGAACGACACAAACTCCTCTCTCCTCACTTGAGATTGTTCAACGGAGAAATCTTTATATCATGATCCCAGCTACTTTTATTGTAATTCTTATTTTTGTTCAATAAGAATCTCATACACCAACTTAACTCTTTCGAGTTTTTCTTATGCTGTGATTTTCAGTCTATCCGGCGTGCACAAACATATTCAGGACGGATGATCTCAACTACCCATTCTGTAGTTGACGATGTAACTCCTCGAATATGTGTGAATAATTGAAGACCTGGGCACAGTAGGATTGGTCCTCTTGCAAAAACCATACCGAATCCCAGGAAAAGGGCGCAGTAGGATCAGACCTTTTCATAAGGCTGTACCGAACCCCATTCGAAGGCCCAGATTGTAGGATTAAACCGAACTCTGGGTACAGTTAGTAAGTTTGGCTGAACACCGTTGAAGGCTTGGATTGTAGGACTGAACCAAACTCCAAGTATGGTTAGTAGGTATGGCCGAACACCGGAGAAGGCTTGGGCGCAGTAAGCTGGTTCTTCTTCAAGACCACGCTGAACCCCGAGTAACGGGCGCAGTAGGTTCAGGATTAGCCTTGACCTGAACCCCGTGTTGAAGACTCGGATTGTAGGATTGAACCGAACTTTGAGTACGACTAGTAGGTTTGGCCGAACGTCGGTGAAGAATGGTGAATAGATAAAACCTAACACCGACTAAAGAACGGTTAGTAGGATTAAACCGAACGCCAAGAAAGACATGGGTTGTAGGAATCAAAGCCGAACCCCAATGAAAGGCTTGGACTATAGGATCGAACCAATCTCCAAATACAACAAGTAAGTTACACCGAACTCTAAATTTCCCAGAAGCACTTCTCCTGGAAATTCTTCAATCGGTAATACTTTCTCCTGAAATTCCTTATTTGGAAATATTTTAACTTCAAAGTTTGGGTCATGAATTCTCCAGTCGGCAATGTTTTATCGAAGCCCGACTCAGGAATCCTTATTATCTCTTTGAAGTTGCAATCAGGAATAATTCACTCGGGTATGTCTCTATCCGAGGCGTATTCACCTGAAGCATTTCATTCGAAAATTCTCCATTCGGTATCGCGCCATGCAGGAGTCGGAGATATTTCACTCGGTGATATCCTATTCACTCAGGGTTTTTCCTATTCAGAAATTCTCCATTCGGTGCCATGCCACACGGGAATGGGAGATATTTTACTCGGTCATATCACGCTCAGAAATACTTCACTCAGTGAAATCCTATGCTGAGGTGTCACACTTAGGGATTATTCAAAATCACTAAAAAGTACTTCCCCTAGGAATTCCCTACTCGGAAATGCTTTCCCTTGGAATTCCTTACTCAGAGATTATTCAAGTTTGAAGGTAGACTCTTAAAATCATTCAGTCGGCAATATTTCACTGAAATCCGACTCATGAAGAGTCAGTCATCATTCTTATTAATTTTGCTCGAAAATACTTCACTCCGAAGTTCCAATCAGCAATTATTTACTCGGGAATATTTCAACCCGAAACGCATTCATTTAAAGTCAGAACCTTCTTCTGACCAAAAATACTTCCCCTAAAGTAGCCCACTCGGAAATACTCCACTCAGGAAAATTTGCACTCAAAAAGTTCGAGCCTGAATGAAAACTCGGATTGTAAGACTAAACTGAACTCTGAGTGTAGTAAGTACAATCAAACCGAGTGCGGCTGAAGGATCACTCGGAACCTTCCACCCAAGAAGGTTCAATCAGAACTCTTTACTCAGAGAGAATTAATCTGAGAGCTTCCACTCGGAGCTCTCACTCAGAAGAGCTTCCACTCGGAGTTCTCACTCAGAATAACTTCCACTCGAAAGTATCACTTGGAATTTGTTCAAGACAAAGTACCCGTCCTTGACATAGAATAAGACTCAGATAAAATGTACATGCTTTTACTGAGCAAGGTGAGGGTCAATGGAATTTCCTGGGTGACATGGCCAGAACCAACATCACTCGGAGTCACTCATTCAGAATCAAATATTCAGTCGGAACTGATCACCCAACAATACTCGGGGACAGTATCGAGTGGCTAGCGAGTATTTCGAGGGATGAACACTTAGTAAAACGTCCTCACAATTACTTCCCTTCAAGATTAACACTGCAAGCCGTCCTTATGATGACAACGTGTTTCCCCACAATGGCAACCCCCATTACGGTACTTATAATTGAAAGCCTAATCATTAAAGATTAAGGTACACTTTTTACCAGGCTTGTGTATCCCAAACGTGTGATTTAAGTAAACAACTTCATCACACAAAAATGTCAATACAACAAAAGGTATTCTATCTTTTCTATTAGACCAAGCCTTTAATTATTGAAAGTATCCATACATGGGGACAGAACTTGTTTGTTATCCAATTTAATGTTTACGCCTCTAAATCTGGATTGGATCATTACACATACAATGGTTCTATCGAAGTTATTTTCAACAAACAGACTTATAAAGGAAGTTGTCATTTTATTGATTAAGTCCTGAATTACATAAGTAGATTGATTCAATAATCCGGAGCTGATCCCGGAACACAGCGGATTTAATTCAATAAAAGCTATAAGACAAGGAAGGCACTATTTTTGTTGGCTTGTCTCTTCGCCCTTTCTTTGCCTTTATCTCTGGCCTCGCCCCCCATCACCAGCAGCTTTACCTACATCAGCACTAGTACTTGTTCCTTCACTTCTAGGCTGCTTGGTGATAGGGGTCAGGAGAGAGGGTCCCATTGACTGGCCTTTGGGGAGAGGAGCCAGCTTATACTTGGTGTTTGGCGGTTCCTCCCGACGATCGTCAACCAGAACTACGAGTTTCCCTCCATGAAACTCATAGAACGGATCAATACCGTTCAAATTAAGTCCCACTTTGGGATTCCGGTATTGAATCTGACATACAGCCAACCCGAAAGATTCCTTGACTGCTTGGACACAAATATCCACAGCCTCTTCCGCTCGGGCATTGGCAGCAGTCAAATCCGCTTTCAGAGCGGCAACGTCGTCATTCGAACTCGCCAATTTTAAGCTTTCAATCTCCAAGAGCATCTCCTTTTCCTTACGAGCCCAGTCTTCAGCCCCTTGGGAGTAGATGAACTTGTTAGCCTTCAACTCCTTACCCAGCTTGGCAAAATGCTCCTTCTCCGTACATAAGCTGGCATGGAGGTCGGAATTGACTTTTTTCTGATCAAGTGCTTGGACCTCCAGCTCCTTAACAAGATATTTTAGCCTGGAGATTTCTTGGTCTTTTTGCTCCCCCTCCTCTTTGGAAGCCTTCAACTGATTCTCCAGTCAGAGAATGCTTGCCTTGTCCTTGGCCGCGGCAACGTTAAGGTCATTAACCTTACCCGTTAACTTGCTAAGTCTTTCGTTATCCTCCGATAGGCTGCGAACCAACTTCAGAAGACCGGATAGTTCTGCCAATTGCCACTGTCTGGCGTCACAAGCTTATGTTATTTCTTCAGTTTCCAATGAAGTTTTCAGCATGTAGGGAGAATCAGGGATGCATTGAGGCACTGGACCCTCATACACTAGGTATGGGGCAAGATTGGAATTGCCTGGAGGGGGGCAAGAAACCCTGGGCATAAAGTAGGAAGTTATTGGTTTTGTGCCGAAGGTGACCACATTGCTTTGGGCAGCCGTTGTTGTCTCTTCTACTCCCTTTCCTTTAGAGGCCCCAGGATCAGCTGCCCCTTCGAAAGTCTTTGGTTTTTTGGGGGAAGGCTGAGATTTCGTTTTCTTGGAGAAGTCCGTTTTCTTTGAGGAGTCATTTTTTGCTTTCTTCCTCTTCTCTCCGGCCTTTTTACCCTCAACACTAGAGGTCGGCCTCTCAGATCCGCCCTCCAATAGGGGAATATCGTCACCAGCAGATGAAGTAAGTATTATGGTCTCAATGGTAGCCTTCTTGGAATTCTGTTTTGCCTGAATATCATTCTCAGCCGCAACGGATTTCCCTCCAGCTTTGAGTCCCTTCAACTTGTCCATCTCTGATGACTCAGCCTCGATTTCAACTACATAATCAGATAAGAAGACCATTAATAATAGAAGATTTCAAGGTATATGAAGAAAGAACACGAAAAATAACAGAAAATTACATAAATATTCCTCGCGTGTAGTTTTCGACCCTAGCAAACGCCTGCAGGAGAAAAATTTGTGCGAGGCGGTGTATGATTGAAGAGCAGAAAGAACGGAGACCGAAGTTGGGGTTAATTCATCTTCCTCGGTATAATAATCCTGGGAGGTTAAGTTGGGGTCAATCCCACGTTAATTTCCATAGATACTCAAAGGGTATTCGTTAAGTTCTGAATAGCCTTCCACGAAAATGAGGATAAAGAGAAGAAATTAGTTGATGTCATGTTTTGGAACCGGTACTTCCCCATTGATTTAACATAAAGCAATTTTTCTTGGGGGAACAACGATTACCAAGGGTCCAAGTCGCAATAGTCATAAATTTTTTAATCGTCATCAACGCCCCTACTGGAATGGAAATAAAGTTATATTTTTTTGATTTTTTGATGATTAGGAAAATCTATGACTCAGGACTCAGAGGTACACGGCCAAAAGAGGATTATCTATTCACCCGAAGAATACTGTGTGTTTCAAAATGAGTCATTATTTCAAAAATTAAGCAAGCCTGTGGGTGGTAGATAATTCATTTTTTTTTTGGATAAAAGGGAAAGCGAAAATGACATAAGGTAAAGTAAAGATTGCCCTTTTGTAGCCTAGGTCGGGTTTTGTTGAAAGTCTTTTCTAGGCCCTATGGCTTGTCTAAAAGTGACTCTCCACACCGGGTGGTTTCCACTAGACATCTAGAAGGTCACCAGAGCCAAGATCCTAACCATGACAGGGACGTAAACAGTGGGGAATCCACTAGGTGCGTATATCATGAGAGGTCGAACTCTGGTTGAGGTTCTCACGAACACCGGATAGGAAGTACATCCCATACGATTTCGTTACCAACCTCTCCTAACTTAAGCTTTATTTGGGGCCCAGGTATAGGGCGCCACTCATAGGTGTGTGCAAATAATTATGAGTGTAGTGTGTGGAAGGGCAATCCATACCTTTTACCTTACCCCATTCTGTACAAAGAACAAACACAGAACAAATATACAAAGTCATCTACCCTAGGGTTCAATGATTGTAGAAAAGTAACATGGTCTTCTACCCTAGGGTTCAACAAACATGCAAAACATAGACAACGAAACAAATAACAAGATACAATTAAAACAAGGACAAACATTCACAACAATCAACAGAAAATGAAACAAGGGGAAGAAATCTGAGATAGCAACGGCTATATAAAAAGAACATACGCTTTCAATCAAACTGGCCTGACTCTCTTAAGTTATCCCCAGTGGAGTCGCCATCTGTCGTAACCTGGATCGCGATGGCGCGGCCGACCCTTAAAAATGATTTTTGTTCCGAAAAAAAAATAGGGAGTCGCCACCAACGTTTTTATCCATAGGAAAAACATTGGGAAAAAACTAAATTCAGTGAAAGCACTGGTAGAAATTATGAGATTCAAGTTCGGGAGTCGGTTACGAGTAGGGAAGGTATTAGCACCCTACATCGCCTGTTAGAAACAGTACCATGATTGAAAAATGCATAACATAGATAGCCTTACATAAAACATGATTTCTTCCTTTTTTGTATTTTTCCAAAAACGACAGAGTAGAGTAAGAGAACTGTACAAACATGGGGTATCGGAGGGAGGTCAACGGGACGTTTCATCCAAATTAATCTCGACTTCGATATAAGACAAGGAAGGGAAGAGAACGCTAACAAGACGTCACGTCTAAATTAGACATCCTCGGATTAAAAATATAGGAATAGGGATAGGAAAGAGATAAGCGGGATGTTTCGTCCTAAGTATCCCTTCCCTATGAATTGTAGCGAGGTTTGAACAAAAACTAGGGGGAAATCAACAAGACATCACGTCTAAATTGATTTTCACGGAAGCGACAAAAAGGAACATTATGAAAGAAACATGAAAGCAAAGAAATAAAATAGTAAAAAGAAATAAGAAAGATGGGCCCGACAGGAGTTGAGGTCCTGCTCCTACGTATTCTTGAATTATCAAGAAATCAGGGTTACGTAGTTCTGAATGTTTTTCTTTTAGGAAAAGATTGGGAAAATGTTGGTGGGTATCATTTTGGTGAGAAACCCATACAAGATGAAGTTCTTCGCACGTGTATGGATCCTATAGAGGTTGTGTAGACGGAAGTATTTTCCGTACGACACTGACTAAAAATGATTTTTCTCTTCTTTTTTTTGATTTTATTTAGATTTGAAAGAAAACACAGAAAACATTCATTTCCCTTTATTATTTTTTTTAACTACGAAGCAAAAGAGGGAGGGTAGCAGAAACTACAAGAGAGAAAGAGAAACAGTAAGTTCGGAAAAGAGAAGGAAAAATGAGCGAAAACCGAGTGGGAGAAGAGAAAATCGAGTGAGAAAAAGGAAAACCGAGTGAGAAAAAAGAAAACCGAGTGAGGACAAGGAAAACCGAGTGAGAAAAAGGAAAGCCGAGTGAGGACGAGGAAAACCGAGTGAGGACAAGGAAAATCGAGTGAGAAAAAGGAAAACCGAGTGAGAAAAAGGAAAACCGAGTGAAAAGGAAACGTACCGGTGTTCTCCCTTCTGAGAAGATTTGTGGGTGAGGGGGACGGTGCTGTTGGGGCGGTGTCAAGGATTAGAGGTGCTGGACGGTTATGAAGAGGATTAGGAGGGGGCTGGACGGTGTGGTGTTTAAGGAGAGGGCTGGACGGTATGGGATTTGGGAGGTGCTGAGACAGTGTGGAGCTGTTGGTATGGGTTTTAAGGGGTGGATGATGTATTTGAGGGGGACTGTTAAGCGTGTTTTTCAGGAGGGGGCTGTTGGCCTGGAGGAAGGATCGTATGGTAAGGTGGAGAGGGAGAAAAGGGGACGGTGTTGGCCTTTTGAAGGGGTGTGTGGTATGGTTTTAGGGGGAGAAAGGATACGGTGAGAGAGAGAGGAAGAGAATGGATGGAAAGGAGAGGGATGGTATTGTACGGGTTTGAGGGGCTGTGTAGGAGAGAGAGATAGAGCTTAAGGGGGCTGTGAGGTTATGTTGGTGAGGGGGAATGGGATGGTGTTGGTTTTAGGAGGAGAGGACGGTATGGATGAGGTTAAGGACGGTGTGGAGGAGGATGCTGGGTAGTGTGTGAGAAGAAGGGGTCTTAAAATTGGAGAGAATAAAGGCAGAGTTTTTTTTGGTTCCAGGGTGAAAAAAAAATCCCCACCCCCTTGAGCTTCCTCAGCTGGGCATTTATAGGGGTCCAAGACGGGGGCTGAGTGTTTGGGACAGCCCAAGTTTCCACTCACCCAGGTGCGTAATGGTGCTATCCTGGCCACTACCTATTTGTGGGGGACAACGGCTGGTGGGAAATTCTTAATTTCTCCACTTCCGTCCCCTGTCTGCCATTCCCAGGATTCCTGGATCCACTTGGATTGTGGAAATCCAAGTCATCATGGTGGGAATATGGAGAGCCTGGTGGAAATCCGAGAGAGGATGGTGGAAAATCTGAGAGAGGATGACTCGGATTAGCCTCTCAGTCGGTATTCATCCAGAGTGGGACATAATCCGAGTGGAAAAGGTCTCTCTTGTACACAAGGCTGAGTGAAATCTTTGCTCGGTGTTGAGTTGAGGGGTCAGTTTTTAGGAGAAAACCGGTCGGTGTTAAGTGTGAAGACCCCTGATGCTAAATTTTCTCTCCACTTAGCTTGAGCAAGAGTTTCTCGCTTAAGCGAAAACACTCCAGTAGCTCACTGTCCATCTTTCGCTCAAGCGAGAATCTATTCCGCTTAAGCGAGAGTTTATTTCGCTTAAGCGTTCGTTGAAGGAAACTCATTTCGCTCAAGCGAGAAGTCCTTCTTAACTCGGATTTACTTTGGAATTGAACCACTGTTTTACTCGGATATCTCTATGGAAATGAACCACTCGGAGAAACCAGCTCGGGTTTGCTTAGTAGCGTCACGGTTTGAAGTATTCAATCGGAATTACTTCAATTAGAGGGTTTTACTCGGCAGTGCTTCTGTTTGAAGCATCCATTCGGTCTCTCTACTTGATTCAGTCAGGAGCTTCTGGAAGTCCCTTTTTAATTGATTCAATTAGAACTTCAGAAATATTCTGCTCGGAATCAAATCACTCGGGAGTCGGGCTTGGAATGGTTTCAATCGGTATCTCCTAAAATGTCTCACCCGGCTTCTGGAAATGAACCATTTTGAAAGACCTGTGGGAGTCATTCAGTCGACTCTTTCTTCACTCCACCTGGATACATTCATTCGGAAACCCGACTGGCATCTTACTCGGAATTGCCTTCGGTCGTCAATCATTCTATTTTGTTGTTTTCACTCGGGAATCGTCCTTAGGAATGGTTTCACTCGTCAATCTACAGTTCAGATGCATTCACTCGGAGTTGGTCTTATTTTCCAATCAGGATGGTTTCACTTGTCATCCATCCTTTGGATGTATTCACTCAGAACCGACCCTATGGATGCATTCACTCGGTTTTTGTTTGCTCGAATGTATCTTTGTTTGAAGCACTCGATCGGAGCTACTTCAATCCGAGGGGCTTTACTCAGGAGTGCCTCTGTTTGAAGGATTCATTTGGTCTTTCCTTGCTTGAACACCTCAAAACAACTCGATTATATCTCTGGGCTTTAACCACTCGGAGGAATCTTGCTCGGCAACGCTTCTGCTTGAAGCTTCATTCAACTCCTATGCTTGATTCAGTCGTTTTGACTCAGTATTCAACTCGGAGCTGGCCTTCCTTCCAATCAGAATTATTTCATTCATCAATCAATCATTCGGATATACTCACTCGGGAGTGATCCTTATTTTCCGATCGAAATAGTTTCACTTGACAATTAACTCGGGAGTAATTCAATCGGACATATTAACTCGGGACTCGGCCTTTATATTTCAATCAGAAGTTACGACAGCTCCAACAATCCTTCAGGGGCATTCGTTCGGAATCGGCCTTATTTCCATTCGGATGGTCAACCAATCCCTCGGAATCCTTCACTTGGACAAGTCTTGGTCAGATTCAGGGCTCAGGAGTAATTCATTTGCGCATCAGAACTTGGATATATTCACTCGGAGGTGCTCTCTTTTCTATCAGAACTTGCCACCTTTTCTCTCAAAATTTGGCTCTTGAGAATATAACTACTCGGATATATTCACTCGGAGTTAGTTTTGATCAGGAATTTGTACTCAGATTTACCTCAAGGTAATATTCCACTCGGCAATGCTTCACTTCGAGTCATTCTACTCGGATTTGATCAATTCAGAGGTATTCTACTCAGATTTACCTTCAACAGGGTAATATTTCACTCGGAAATGCTCCATTCTGAGTCATTTGACTCGAATTTGATCATTTTTGAGTCATTCCACTCGAATTTTTATCCAACAGGGCTATATTTCACTCGGAAATGCTTCAATCAGAGTCATCCTGCTCGGACTTGATCATTTTTAAGCCATTCCACTCGGAGTTTTGTCCAACAGGGCTATATTTCACTCGGAAATGCTTCAATCAGAGTCATCCTGCTCGGACTTGATCATTTTTGAGCCATTCCACTCGGAGTTTTGTCCAACAGGGCTATATTTCACTCGGAATACTTCAATCAGAGTCATCTTGCTCGGACTTGATTATTTTTGAGCCATTCTACTCGGATTTGAACATTCTGATTCAGAATTCAGTATAAAAGAAGATTCGTTCCACTTGGACCAGACCAAAAGAGGTGTTCACACTAAGGCGCGAAATCAGTGTCAATTCGTCAAAAGGCCTCTGAAATGGGCCTCAGAATTTAAATTTCAGGCCCATGAAGCTCCCTGGTGACGGTTATAAAGACGTGCGCATTTAAGGCAATAATGGCTCGCCCACGTGATTAAAGGCATTAAATGTCCAATCATGAGAAATGTTCCAACTGTTACTCGAATACCAAGGGTTGCAAGTTTCAAAAAGTTTTGGGATTATCGGACAAAGAATCTTTGTCCATATCCGTCCTAACTAGTGCCATGACGACAGAACCTTCATTCCAAGAACGGATATCTACGTGACAACGTATATCATCCGGCATCTAGACTTCTTATAAATGACGTAGCTTATATGAGCCACTTTACTAGTCCCTCAAACAAGCTAGGGGACAAGTAGAATGATGATCTCGTCTTGTCTCGATACCGGATTTGATAACAAAATTGAAACTCAATCCGTACCCTGACGAGTGAAACGTACTTGCCCAGGACGGATGATCTCAATCACCTATTCTGTGATTTGACGATGTAACTCCCGGCGTGGTGTACTTGCCCAGGACGGATGATCTCAATCACCTGTTCTGTGATTTGACGATGTAACTCCTGGCGTGGTGTACTTGCCCAGGACGGATGATCTCAATCACCTATTCTGTGATTTGATGATGTAACTCCTGGTGTGGTGTACTTGCCCAGGACGGATGATCTCAATCACCTATTGTGTGATTTGACGATGTAACTCCTGGCGTGGTGTACTTCCCCAGGACGGATGATCTCAACCACCTAGTCTGTGATTTGATGATGTAACTCCTGGCATGGACAATTCCCATCATCATCCTTATGATGGAAGCTTCTGAAGTCTCAATCTGTATTCTGATAATTGAAAAGTGTTTCCCCAGGATGGATGATCTCAATCACCTATCCTGTGATTTGATGATGTAACTCCTGTGATTTTGAGGGCTCAATCCGTACTCTTACGATTGAAATGTATTTCCCCAGGATGGATATTCTCTATCACTTATTCTGTGATGTGATGATGTGACTCCTGGCATAGACAAATTCCCATCATCATCCTTATGGTGGAATAGCCAATCATCATCTTTATGTATCTTTGCAGTTCTCCAAGCCCGGAACAATACTCTCACATTGGACGACGTTTTTATCTCCAGAGAGAATAATACGAATTAATACTAGTCATCCATCCTGTGACACCGCTTTTATGAACAACGGATCGACTCCTTTTCTCCCTTAAAGTATTAAAGTTAATGCCCCATGACAGGTACCTATTCCTTAACATACTTGTACTTGGGGACAGTATTCATGTATATATCTCTCCGTTCCAAATTTATCTACCTTAAATGATCTAATTTTTCGAGGTGATTATTTCAATCCGACCTCAATGTTAGTCATACAGAACGGATTATCAATGACTGAAATGATATATACATCTAAGTCATATATGAAGTATTGAAGACAAATTGCTGAAGGGAATTTTATTCATTCATGAAAACCAAGATTACATGTAATACCAAAGTTGATCCCAGAACATAACTTTACATATAAAAAATAACAAGACTACGGAAGGGAAGCCTACTCTTCAGTCTTTTTCTGCCCTTCTTCTTCTCCAAGGTCTTGTGTCCCTTCTTTAAGGATTTCCTCTAGAGTCTTCTCTTCTGGTGCCTTCGCACCTCCTGTAGATGAGACGACCCCCTGCATAGGAAAAATGAAATCCGGGCCCATACTTTGACCCTTGGGAAGAGGGGGTAAACCGTACAAGGACTCTGGAGGATCTTCATGTCGACCATCAACCACTGCGACTAACCTCCCTCCATGGAATTCATAGAACAGATCCATACCATAGAGATTAAGCAACACAGTGGGGTTACGGTAGAAAACTTGGCGTATAGCTAGGTCGAAGGATTCTTCAACTGCTTGGGTGCATATATCAATAGCTTCCTTCGCCTCAGCTAATTCTTCCCACAACCTCAAAAGTTCTCCACCTGATCCCTCAGGTTCCGTACTCCTAGCCTTTAGTCTCTCAATCTCAAGGAGGAACTTCTTCTCCTTTTGGGACCATTCCTCTGCTTGTTTAAAATAATCCTCCACAGCAGCTTTGCTTTTATCTTCAAGATTAGCTTGTTTAGCTTGACTGCTACGGAGTTCTTCTTGTGATTTAGCAAGCATCTCCTCCTTCTCTGCCAGTTTACCCTCCAAGTCTTTAAGCATGGTTTTGAGCTTGAGATTTTCCTTGTTCATAAGATCTCTAAACTCTTTAGACTTGGTGAGGTGATCTTTAGCTAATCTTAGAGCAACTTTATCCTTCTCTACCGAGAGGTTGAGCTGTTCTACTTTATCACTCAGCTCATCAACCTTATCAGCATCATCAGCTAACAGGCTGAGCGAGTTAAGCATCCCAGTAAGTTCTGCTAACTGCCATTTTCTGGCCTTACACGCCTCCTTGATTTCTTTAGGTTTAAGCGTGGGTCGGAGTTTGTATAGTGGCTGAGGAAGGATCGCTGGAGTTGTCCCCCGGTATGAGAGGAAGGGAGTAAGGAATGAAGCAGTTGGGTAAAAGATCAGACTTGATCCAAAGACCCCGGAAAGAATACACTTATGGAGTCCGGACGCAACTCTAGCTGTGTCCGAGGTCTCTACAGCTTTACCTTTGGAGGCCTTTGCTTTCTCTGGACTCATTGAAGGTTTGTATTTCTTCGATGATTTTCCTGAAGGGTCATTCTTGATCTTCTTCCTCTTCTCCGTTATTCTGGGATGATCCGCATTTGTACCAGCTAAATCTCCCTCCACCAGTGGGATCTCCCCTTCTACATCCGAGGTCAGAATAATCAATTCAGGCCGATCTTTCTTAGAATTCTCCTTTGGCAGGATTTCATTCTTACCAGCTACGGATTTACCTTCTGCTTTCAAGGATTTCAGCTTGTCCATGTCTGGAGATTTTTGTTCTATTTCACCTGCATGCATAAATAAAACGTATTAGCAACAAAGAAATGCTCAATACAATCAACAAAGGAGGAAAAAAGGAATAAAACAGGAATCACGTAGATATTCATCCCGGACTTCGCTCAAACTACTTAAAAGACGTCTACACAAAAATGCTTTAAAGCGTGTAGAATATGCTTCAAGGGCGAATAACACTGTCGCCGTTTCAGTAGACAACTCGGACTGATGAGTGTAGTATGCTGAAGAGTTTAGAAGAAAGTGCTCATGAGTCCAGCACAGAGGAAATTTATTAAGACCCTTTTCATTCTTCTAGAAGACGGGCTTGTTCTTTTTAATTGAAATTCGGGTAAAGAAGGACTTGAAAGACTTCTCGTCAACCTTAGCCGAATCAGTATAAGATTCAAAGTTCACAAAGGAACATAGAGTCCGGAGTGTGACTAGACCTACACCACCTTGCTTGTTAGCCCTCCGAACTACCTGAGTGTAGTAGAACAGCATCGCCACGGTGGGTGTGAAATTGAAGTAGTCACCCAATACTTCCAGAGAACGGATCAATCCCCATCCATTGGGATGAAGTTGAGAGGGTGCGCAATTTAAGAACCTTAATACACTCATCTGAAACTCGGATAGGGGGAAATAAACTCTGAGATAATGAAATACAAAATCGTGCATGTATACAGAACGCTCATCTGGAACAACGTGGCAAATCCGTTCTGTAGGGAGCGGTGCAAACACCCTGAACCATTTTTCATTTTCTCCTCTGCGTGAACTGTGAACCTTGGCTGAATCTGAGATCCGTCCTTGTTCGCATGATGAGAAGCCAAATTTTTAAACTCATCAACTACCCAGCAGAAGGGCCATTTGGCTTGAAGTTCTTCCCAGTTTAGTTGAGAGGTAACTACGCTATACAGACCTTCTGCTGTTTTGAGAACAGTTTGATCTCCAGAGGTTCCTTCTCCAGTCATCGTTTGAGTCGTGTGGACAAAAATCTCTGCTCTACGATAAAAAGTCACATCGTCAGAAGGGTAACAATCATTACTCATCTCACTTTTCAAAGAGCGACTACAATCAGAGGACGACTCTGAGAAGGGAAAAGTCACTCTCCACTGTGAGTAAGATCCCCTTTCTGAGCGACATGACTCAACCCTCGAAAGAATCATAGGGATTCTTCCCCCACGATAATTAGGGTTGCGAGAAGCTAATCTCCCCCTCTTAAGGTACATTGTTTTCAAGCAAAAATAGCAGAACAAAAGAAAATGAAAGTAACAGAGGGAAGAAAGTGGTTACCTCAGATGATAAGGAAGATGAAAAGAGGGAAAACTTCACAAAACAAGCGGCAAGCGTCCTTACAAAATTTCTGTAGAGTTTTGTTAAGGAATCTGAAGTAAGTGGTTCCCAGAACCCACTAAGTGCTTCTTTTATAAGAATCAAAGAGGTTCAGATACCAACTCTTAGGGTTGTGTCATCCACGGCTAAACGCGTCGGTTTACAAGTCAAACGACACAGTCATTTCAAATTCGTGGGCGCCAAAACAACATCAATTTACCAAAAGGCCTCTCCATTGGGCCCAGAAGTTGTAAGCCCATTAAGGCCTAAGCGACGGTTACTGAAACAAACGCCTTAGATGCAATAATTGCTTACGCACGTGACTAAAGGTATTTAGTGCCTAATCATATGACGCAATTCATGCTTTACAGCCGTTACTCGAATTTCAAGAGTCTTCAGTTTCAAAAAACTTTTGAAATTCTCATACAGTGAATCTTTGTCTGAATCCGTTATAACAACGTTACGAAATCGGAGCATTCATTTAAAGAACGGTTCTTCACGATATAATAATACATGTGTAAGAAAACATTTTCCGCATAAGTATACCGGCATCTAGACCTCTCGTAGGTCGGATAGCTCATGTGAACAACTACATAGTCCCTCACACAAGCTAGGGGACATATGATCCGGTCTCAATATCGGTATCTGTTCTACAAGACATATTTCAACGTGTTTGACAGTTTGCCAACGTGCAACCGGTGTCATCGGTATACATCCGGACTCTAATTCCGTATCAGGCGCTCTCCTTATACCGGTTGTCTAGGATAACACCATGACACCGGATAACATACACGTCACCATACAGAAGACAAAGGGCATTGCTACAGGGACCGATCAATAATTCCCCACACTACAAGCCAAAATCTGCTCACGGGAATGATCAACTTGTCCCCTAATTCCAGCCCATACCCCCTACGCTCAATATAAAATAGCCACTTGACCCAATCATACAGGCAAGTGCGTAATAAAATAGTAATTTATAATATTATTGGAGGTTAGTGGTTCCCCACTAACGAATCCTCGAATATCGAGCCAATCAGGTATATGAACTCTCTTCATCAATGGAGAGAGGGATCTTCGACTATTTTTCAACTTATAATTACTCTCTGAAAACATTCCTCACTTGGAATATTATCACTGACTTGAGCGTCGGAGAATCTTTGTAGGTGATACCACCTTTCGCCCACTTCAACGCGCGAGGACGGTGTGAAGGACCTCTAGGACGCCCAATTCGCCCTCTTCATACAGAGACATCGGATATATAGACCGGATACTCACATAACCGGTTCTCAGAGACGTAATCCTTTCACTATTTGTGACTGCCCCGACACCGGATCTCTTGACCCCGGTTAAGGACAGATCACCTAGCTATTTACAATACATCCGCCAATATCAATAAATCATCAACACTAGGATACACCTTTTATTTCACAATACAATGAATTATAATCGCTGCCGGCCAAGATTCCATTACCACTATTTAGCTTCCCAAAAGCCTTACTTCTTAAATGTTCTCATCCCATGGTTTTCCTGCATCAATACTAAAAAGTAGACCACATGGAAGAGTGAGTTATACATTTCAAATGACGACATGAATACAATTGAAAGTATGTGCATATGCATATCAACATCATGTATGCTTTGCTAAACACATCAACAATCATCATAATCTATTCGTTTCAACAATATACATATTATGCATTCATTCATCAACTCATAGCAAAGCAATTACATACACACATCTATCACAACGCCACAATGGGCCAACATCATCAGTATTGACCATCAGGTTGCGGCGCCCCCGGAAATACAGGAAAATTTTTCACATTTTTATAAGTCATAATTCAATGGAAAGAAAATAAGTGGTGAAGCTATCTGTATGACACCTGGATCTATGATATACCACTCCTATATATGAAGATATGAGAGGTTTTTAATGGATTCGATCTTGTTGGTTATTCTCATTAATTTGAATCTTTGTGTGGCGTTCTCAATAGTTATCAATAACATCTTTCCACTTTAATACCATACAAGAATACAATTTATTCTCCATCAAAATCATTAGCATTTGTTATGCTTTCTCGGTGGACATATATTTATCTAACCACATTCATCATATAATTCATGCCACCACACCACACATCAAAATTTCTTCTAAATACATTCAAAGCATGTTGCCAAACACATCCTCTACATCATACACCACATCATTATTTTTCACAAAATTCAAGCAAGGCTAACATGCATGACAATACATCCCACAATCAAATAACATTCAAATTCATGCATTTAGAACATAAGACTCCTCTCCTACCTCAAGAAAAGAATTCCGATTGATAAGACGCTCCCGCCTCGTCGTTTGGAATAGGCCCTACATCAATATTTATGTAAAACCTCAATCAATCAACTACTCAAGTCATCAATTCAATTCTATTTAGTCATATTCATACCTATAATTTCACAACATGTGCTAGACATGTTGTAGATACCATTTTTATCCTTTATTAGGCTTTGAGAATTCCTTCCCATTAAACCACCATCATTAAGTTCAAGGGTTACAAGACAATCCTAGCCCCAGGCTTCACAAAACTCCATCTACTAACATTCATATTTCTCAATATCATACATTTCTTCATAACACATAATCTTAAATCAACATTAGCTATTTTCCCCCAAATCTCAAAGTTAGGGTTTCACTAAAACCCAACAATTCATATTAATGCATCATCATTCTTCATTTCCCACAATCATTAATGCACCAACTACCATTAGCTTCTCATAAATACTTACATTTATGGTAACCTATTCTAGGGCATAAGCATTAAATGCTTCTAATAAACACCCATTCACTTGTATGGCTCCCAAACTCATACTACCACATATCTATGGCAAAAACTCAACTAAATGATGAGTATTTCTTACCTCACACCCAAAAATGAAATGGGTTCAAGAAGAGGGGATGTGCCACACGAAAATAGAAAGAAGGAGAGATGAGGAACTCCAAGCTCCAAGCATTCTTCAACGAAAATGGAGGGAGATAGAGATGGCACAAGCTATGCTTAGGGTCTTGGGAGAAGTAAGTAGAAGAAGAAATGAGGAAAAGATGAAGAAGAGAAGAAGTGATATGTTTTTCCTCCAATTGCTTCAGCAACTCACGTGGAAATAGAGAGGGTTTTGGGCTCATGTGTTTTAATCTTAATCATTCACTAAAGATTTATCGTTTTATGACCAACAGGCTCTTCGTTTGGGCTCAATACTTTATCTGAAAATTATTTCGAACACACATTCGGATTCCCAATATTATTCTTAACAGCCCTGACCAATATCATCTCAATCAGAGATACTTGGTCCGACACCCACATCTTAACCGAGCTTATTTTCAGCTTAACCGGTCTCCATAAATCACCAACAATTCCCAAAATTCTTAATTTAATTATTTTCAATATATTGGGACATTAAATAATTCATATTAGATTTGTCAATATTTATTTTCCTTAATTAATCCTCTATTTTAAAATTTTGGGATGTTACAATCCACCCCTCCAAAAAGAAAATTTCGTCCTCGAAATTTAACTTACCGGATTCGAACACATCGGGATACCGTTTTCTGATGTTGTCCTCACGTTCCCATGTTAAGGTCTCCACATTTCCATGTTTCCAAGCGACCTTCACCAAGGGTACCAACTTGTTCCACAATTTCTTCACGGAATGCTCGACAATACGAACAGAAACAGGAGGAATAGATAAATCATCTCGTATATCAATCTCGTCCATAGGAATCACGTGTAGGGGATCATGGACATATTTTCTCAACTGCCGTGGAACACGTTGTGTAGATTAGCAAGATGCGGAGGGAGTGCTATTCGATAAGAAACGTCGCCAATCCGCTCCAATACCTCAAGGTCCAATAAATCTAGGGCTCAACTTGCCACTCTTCAGCGCCCTTCCAATTCCTTTATCACGCGAGACCTTCAAGAACACATGATCACCAACTTGAAACTCAAGTGGTTTATGCCTCTTGTCATAATAACTCTTCTGCCTATCTTGAACAATCTTCATATTCTCTTGTATCTTCTTAATTTGCTCTGTAGTCTCTTGAATAATTTCCGGCCCTAAGGCCAAGTTCTCACCAACTTCAAGCCAACATAAGGGAGTTCTACACTTCCTTCCATACAACGCCTCATATGGTGCCATGCCAATACTAGAATGGAAGCTATTGTTGTATGTGAATTCAATCAATGGCAAAAATCTCTCCCAACATCCACCGTGTCCAAGTACACAAGCTCTCAATAAATCTTCAAAACTTTGTATCGTCCTCTCGGATTGCCCATCGGTTTGAGGATGATATGCGGAACTAAGTTTCAACTTAGAACCCAACTCATTATGCAAAATTCCCTAAAACCGAGAAGTAAACCGAGGGTCACGGTCGGATATGATACTAGACGGTACACCATACAGTCTAACAATTTCCTTTATATACAATTGTGCCGATTTCTCCAAAGAACTCTTCATATTTATGGGTAAGAAGTGAGCACACTTCGTCAATCGGTCCACAATAACCCATATAGCATCATTTTTAGCATGAGTTCTGGGTAGTCCAGAAACAAAATCCATAGCTATACTATCCCATTTCCAAACAGGGATCTCCAAAGGTCTCAGATAACCAGACGGCCTATGATGCTCGACCTTAGCTTTTTGAAAAACAAGGCAAGATGCCACAAAGTTTGCCACATCTTGCTTCATGCCAGGCCACCAAAAATTCTTCTTTAAGTCTTGATACATCTTAGTAGAACCAGGATGGATGCTCAATATACTTTTGTGAGCTTCCTCAAGTGTACATTTTCTTACATCACCACTTGAGGGAACATAAATTCGGCCCTTCACACGCCAAATGCCATCTTGACCTTCTACTATAAACAAATTCTTCCCTTTCTCTTGGGTTTTCTTTATTTCAATCAAATACTCATCATTGGGTTGTTGCGCCTTCATATATTCAAGAAATTTATTTGTGACCTTCAACATCTCCAACGCCATTTTCTTGGGAGTATAGGTCTCCACACCCATATTCAAATCTCTAAATTGTTCGATCAATTCCATCTCTTTTGCCATCATCATAAAGATATGTAACGATTTTCGGCTCAACGCATCGGCAACTACGTTCGCCTTTCCGGGATGATACCTCAATTCGAACTCATAATCCTTCAGAAATTCCATCCATCATCTTTGGCGTATATTCAATTCCTTCTGGTCAAACAAGTACTTCAGGCTCTTATGGTCACTAAAGACCACAAACTTAGAACCATACAAGTAATGTCGCCATAACTTTAAAGCGAACACCACCGCTGCCAATTCCAGATCATGAGTAGGATAGTTAACCTCATACGATCGCAATTGTCATGACGCATAGGCTATCACACGCTCCTTCTGCATCAACACACATCCAAGACCAAGCTTAGATGCATCACAATATACCACGAAGTCGTCCGTTAAATCAGGCAATGCTAACACTGGTGCAGTAGTAAGCCTCAATTTTAACTCTTGAAAACTTTCTTCACATTCACGCGTCCACACGAATGGTTGATTCTTACGAGTCAACTTCGTCAGTGGTAAAG
Source organism: Clitoria ternatea (assembly GCA_037962975.1). Taxonomy (NCBI): domain Eukaryota; kingdom Viridiplantae; phylum Streptophyta; class Magnoliopsida; order Fabales; family Fabaceae; genus Clitoria; species Clitoria ternatea. The sequence goes on from CM075671.1 coordinate 58,784,970, forward strand.
CCAAATGGGAAAACCCTTCAATGAACCTCCGGTAGTAACCGGTAAGACCAAGAAAACTTCTTATCTCTGTCACAGACGTTGGTCTTTCCCAAGCCATTACAGCTTCAACTTTCGATCTATCCATGGCAACTCCATCTTTTGAGATAACATATCCAAGAAATTGGACTTCAGACAGCCAAAATTCACACTTGAAGAGCTTCGCATACAACTCTTTCTCGCGAAGAATGGTCAATACAAGACGAAGATGTCTTTCATGCTCTTCATGACTCTTGGAGTACACCAAAATATCATCGATAAACACCACAACGGATTGATCAAGATATTCATGAAAGATGCGATTCATGTAACTCATGAAAATCGCAGGAGCATTCGTCACCCCAAATGGCATCACTACGTACTTATAGTGTCCATATCACATTCGGAAAGCAGTTTTCGGGATATCTTCGGTCTTCACTCAAATTTGGTGATATCCAGAACGCAAATCAATCTTCGAGAATACAACAGCACCCTTCAATTGATCCAACAGATCATCAATACGTGGAAGAGGATATTTGTTGTTGATGGTTAGTTTGTTGAGTTGGCGATAATCAACGCACAATCTCATACTTCCGTCCTTCTTTTTCACCAATAACACAGGAGCACCTCAAGGAGATACACTTGGGCGAATAAACTCCCGTTCGAGTAATTCTTCCACTTGTTTCTTTAATTCGGTCAACTCCATATGAGACATCCTGTAAGGAGCTCTAGAAACAGGCTCAGCGCCGGGAATAAGGTCAATAGCAAATTCCACTTCTCGGGAAGGAGGTAATCCAGGAATCTCTTCCGGAAACACATCGGGAAATTCTGAGACAATAGGAATCCTACAAGATTGGGAAGCACCATTCCCATCAACCAAACAGAACATCACGAGAAGCTGAGAGATACCTTGCACATCAAAGCCTTCAGCATTTGAAGTCGGGAAGATCACCGTCTTACTATGACAATCCACCAAGACCTTGTTAGCGGATAACTAATCCATGCCTAGAATAACATCCAAATCTCTCATAGGCAGACATATGAAGGATACAACAAATTTCCTACCCTCAAGGTCCATCTCGACATTCTCACATTGAGTCACTGATCTTAAGCAAGTACCGGTCGGTGTAGTCACCAATATAGAACCTTTCATCATACACATGGGCACCCACAAGCGCCTCACACAATCTTCAAAAATAAACGAGTGTGTAGCACCAGAATCATAAATAATATGCACCAGAAGGCCAAGAATTTCACACTCACCACGGATAAGATCTTCAGCTTGAGCAGCTTCTTCACCAGTAACTGCAAATACTCTACCTGCAGCTTGCAGTTGATCACCGCCATTACGGTCATTACCTCGACCATTTCTTCCACCATTGTGATTTCCACCACGGCCACCATTACGGCCACCATTTTGACCTTGACCATTTCCACGACCACGGCTTCCAAAGCCACCATGGCCTCCACAGTTTCCATTAGGATTCATACGTGCAGGAGTATTAGCATTGACATTCCTCATATTCAATGGACAATTAGGGTGAATATGCCCAAGTTGATTGCATTGGTAGCACACAACTTCATCTTTTGGACAATCATGTGCCAAATGGTTGGCACCACATTTGTAGCAAGTTAAGCCTTGGGCATTTCCACGGCCTTGGTTACCACCACCATAACCGCCTCTAGGAGCACCACGTCCTCTAGCGTTTGAGGACCCACCACGAAAGAATTTCTTATTAAAGTGCCCTTGTTTCTTGAAACCCGAAAATTGGCCTTTCAACTTAGGCTCATGTTTTCCATGTCTTGAAGGAACCACATCATCTTCTTCATAAATTCGACACTTATTCACAAGCGTCGGAAAACTCCTTATCTCTTGATGTCGGATAGCCCCCTTGATCTCGGGCCTCAGTCCATTCTTAAACTTCACACATTTGGAAGCTTTAGTACCCTCTTGCAGATAGGGCGGATAAAATGCACATAGTTCTTCAAATTTGGAGGCATACTCCTCCACAGTCATACCACCTTGCTTAAGCTCCATGAACTCAAGCTCATTCTTGCTTCTATAGCTGTCCGGAAAGTATTTCTTCAAGAATTCCATCTTGAAGTTTTCCTCAACCAAGGGAACATCAGCAGATACCATGCGTCCTCTAGTAAGACACCACCAAGCTTCGGCCTCATCGCGGATCATAAAGACCGCATACTCCACCTTTTGCACCTTAGAACATTCGAAGCTAGCATAGATTCTCTCTAAGTCATTAATCCAAGCATACGCATCTTCGGGCTTATAACCTCCATGGAATTCAGAAGGTTTCCTCTTGAGAAATAAATCAAGACCTTGGGAGCCTTGTCCCACATTCAGCTGGCCTTGTCTTTCCAAGAGATCGGCGAATCGATTCAAGGCGTTTGCCATAGCAGCAGCCTTATGATTTGGTCTACCAGCCATATCTTTTGCCTATACATTAAAACATGCCTCACACATAAGTACACTAGGCCAAACAATAACCTTTCGACTCATGAATTCAAGAATTTTAGCATTCATCGGCCTATCATGTATTACACCATATAATCATATCATTTTCATCACATGATCACAACATATTCATCATTAGAGGTAAATAGTGTAAGGACTCTTGGCCGGACTCAACAACATTTACATCAATCATAATTCAACAATAACCATCGCAATTCAACCAAATAATTCATAACTTAATCAATCATAAACAATAATCACATGAATAATATTAATCATGGTCGTATCAAGAGCAAATAATGCTCTGATACCAGGCTATGGCGCCCCCGGAAATACGGGGAAATTTTTCGTGTTTTTATAAGTCATAATTCAATGGAAAGAAAATAAGTGGTGAAGCTATCTGTACGACACCTGGATCTATGATATACCACTACCATATATGACGATATGAGAGGGTAGTTAAAAATATGATTTAATAATAATTGTCTAATTAAAACAGCGGAAGAATTAATTTAAATTGATGGTTGTATGATTGAAATCGAGAGAAGTAATTTCATAGAGTTCCAGGATTCACGACGTACCCGATAACACCCTTAAAGTGATGTATGATAAGAATTTAATGCATGAAAAAAAAGGTTTATCTGAAGACAAACAAATGAGCATCAGGGTGACACTCGCTCAAGCGAGAATCAATTCGCTTGAGTGAGCCAGCGTGGGCACGCTTGAGCGACGCTGAGAAAGGCTGAGCGAATGAAAGGTTTGAGTATCAGGGGCTCATCTCGCTTGAGCGAGCCCTGTCTCGCTTGAAAGAAAACCTCGAGCGAGCCGGCGAGACGCTTGAGCGAAGAGAGGAGGTATGCATCAGATATCAATCTCACTTGAGCGGAACAGGTCCCGCTTAAGCGATATTGCTCCAGAAACATTAGCAACTCTCTGGCCGATTTTTGCTTGGGCGAGGCATCTCTCGCCTGAGCGAAAATAGTCCAGAGGCTAACCTTTGATTCCATGACAATCTCGCTTGGGCGAGATAGACACCCGCTCGGGCGAAATCAGGCCAGAGGCCAAAACCATATTTCATCTCAATCTTGCTCGAGCGAGATTCTCACTCGCTTGGGCGAGTTCTGAAGAGTTTATACAGAAAACATGAAATTGTACACTTTACATGCAACACACCATGTCAAAACCTATTATACTACAATTCATTTAAATTCAACATGGTTTACTCATTATGTGACACATTTATAACTTGCCTCACTCATCATTATCCATTACAGTCCATTCTCATTCATGAAATGATAATAAATCAAACACCATTGTATATGATCACCGAAACATAAATTTTTGCATAAATGTTCATTCATTCATACAATTGATCATCAACAAGCATCATCATTCATCAACTTACATCCTTGGGTCATAAATGAAAATTGTTCATACACCAAGATCCAATTTTCCTCTATGACCACCAATATCATATACCACCATTCTAGATATCAAAATCAACATCCATATACAAAACATACTATACAAAATCTAGACCTCGCCGGCCAAGGCACTTCCTACACCACTATTTACCTCCCCAAGCAACATGTACTTCAAAATGTCAACCCCTTCCCATGAGTACCCTGCATCACAACTCTAAAAATAGACAACATGGGAGAGTGAGTCCCCATTCCAAAGGTATGAATATGAATACCATGTGATTATGTATATATGCATCCAAACATGTATACTTTGCACATTCATAACATACACTATGCCATACACCATCACAATTCCATCATGCAATTATCATAAATAACAACACAATTCCAAACAAAGTACACAAGCACATACATAACCATGTTCCTCGACATTTGGACTATCACACAACCATTATTTGGTATTCATATCTTTATGTTATCTTAAAATATATTTTTACATCCTCATCACATCCATCATCATATCTCATCATCTCCGGCATACTTCCTCGCTATATACAAATTCTCTTAAGCTAATGCATATACACAAAGGAATATTTCAAAAATTGCAGATCTAACTGTGGGATTACAACACCGAATATGGGATTCAAGCATGGTCATCCAACCATACCCCTACTGCAGTAGTAAAATGTGTACACTTATTCATTAAATTTATATGCATTCACCAATTGTTTTACTGGTACCAAACCGCATCGCCCATCTTGCAACACCTGATCATTTCACTATGACCGCGGTATACAACATATTCAACATATGGTGTTGCGGGCCAACCATGAGATATATCATGGCAGCTGTGATCACAAGTACCACCGGGGACACCTACTCATCAAGAACCACCCCCCACAAGGGTCAACCACATGTGGCTCCCCGTAGCACAACATGGGCAGCTTCGTGACTTACACACTGAGTCACAGGGGAAATATAATTCGCTCGTGCACAGAGCCGCCCTCCCACTGGGCCAACCGGAGGAATCCCCTAAAATTCTAACACCGGCAGCTATACAGTATGCCATGGATGCAAATGCAAATCATATGCATTCCTCACTCTATGCATCCTATACATGCCACTCATCATTCATCATCATCGTCACCAACATCACCACAAGGTTTTTAATGGATTCGATCTTGTTGGTTATTCTCATTAATTTGAATCTTTGTGCGTCGTTCTCAATAGTTATCAATAACATCTTTCCACTTTAATACCATACAAGAATACAATTTATTCTCCATCAAAATCATTAGCATTTGTTATGCTTTCTCAGTGGACATATATTTATCTAACCACACATTCATCAAACAATTCATGCCACCACACTACACATCAAAATTTCTTCTAAATGCATTCAAAGCATGTTGCCAAGCACATCCTCTACATCATACACCACATCATTATTTTTCACAACATTCAAGCAAGGCTAACATGCATGACAATACATACCACAAACAAATAACATTCAAATTCATGCATTTAGAACATAAGACTCCTCTCCTACCTCAAGAAAAGAATTCCGATTGATAAGACACTCCCGCCTCGTCGTTCGGAATAGGCCCTACATCAATATTTATGTAAAACCTCAATCAATCAACTACTCAAGTCATCAATTCAATTCTATTTAGTCACATTCATACCTATAATTTCACAATATGTGCTAGACATGTTGTAGATACCATTTTTATCCTTTATTAGGCTTTGAGAATTCCTTCCCATTAAACCACCATCATTAAGTTCAAGGGTTACAAGACAATCCTAGCCCCAGGCTTCACAAAACTCCATCTACTAACATTCATATTTCTCAATATCATACATTTCTTCATAACACATAATCTTAAATCAACATTAGCTATTTTCTCCCAAATCTCAAAGTTAGGGTTTCACTAAAACCCAACAACTCATATTAATGCATCATCATTCTTCATTTCCCACCATCATTAATGCACCAACTACCATTAGCTTCTCATAAATACTTACATTTATGGTAACCCATTCTAGGGCATAAGCATTAAATGCTTCTAATAAACACCCATTCACTTGTATGGCTCCCAAACTCATACTACCACATATCTATGGCAAAAACTCAACTAAATGATGAGTATTTCTTACCTCACACCCAAAAATGAAATGGGTTCAAGAAGAGGGGATGTGCCATACAAAAATAGAAAGAAGGAGAGATGAGGAACTCCAAGCTCCAAGCCTTCTTCAACTAAAATGGAGGGAGATAGAGATGGCACAAGCTATGCTTAGGGTCTTAGGAGAAGTAAGTAGAAGAAGAAATGAGGAAAAGATGAAGAAGAGAAGAAGTGATATGTTTTTCCTCCAATTGCTTCAGCAACTCACGTGGAAATAGAGAGGGTTTTGGGCTCATGTGTTTTAATCTTAATCATTCACTAAATATTTATCGTTTTATGACCAACAGGCTCTTCGTTTGGGCTCAATACTTTATCTGAAAATTATTCTGAACACACATTCGGATTCCCAATATTATTCTTAACAGCCCTGACCAATATCATCTCAATCAGAGATACTTGGTCCGACACCCACATCTCAACCGGGCTTATTTTCAGCTTAACCGGTCTCCATAAATCACCAACAATTCCTAAAATTCTTAATTTAATTATTTCAATATATTGGGACATTAAATAATTCATATTAGATTTGTCAATATTAATTTTCCTTAATTAATCCTCTATTTTAAAATTTTGGGATGTTACACAGGTCTTATCTCAAGGCCACCATGGGCTATCATCATAATCATCAATCATAATCAATCATGCCCAACATTATAATGGGCCATAACACACATATCATCATATTCAACATTGTTTTAGATATATTCGTATCATTTATTAATCATATATGGTCTTTTAGGTATTTAATTACCCATCTCATCAACACCATACCACCATCTCAATCATCATCAATCATCATCATATTCTGGCATATCTCCATACTATATGCAAATGCTCTTATGGCTAATGCATATGCATAATGGAATAATCAACAACAAATACGGATCCGACTGTGGGAATAAACATCAAATTATGGGTCAAGCATAGGTGTGCTACTATGCCCCTACTACAGTAGTAAAAGTGTACACTTATATCTCATTTCATGCATGCTCAACATCATATTTTACTGGTACAAAACCGCATCGCCCATATGTAGCACTAGTCACCCCGTGACTTGCAGATCAACAACATGGCCTCACTTGCCAAAAGTGCTACGAGCCCCTCCCGAACACACATCGAGAGAGCCGTGCCCCGTTGAGCACCGAGGTAACTTGCTCATCACAGAGCCGTCCACCCACTGGGCCCGCCACATAGGGTGCCTCGACACCAAACTATGGACAGCTTCATGACTCACACATCGAGTCACAGGGGAAAACAACAAGAATCCTCATGCACTGAGCCACCCTCTTACTGGGCCCGCCTAGTGGAACCCCCTAATATTCCACATAGACAGCGATCGATATGCCATGGATGCAATGCAATGTAAATCAAATGCATTTCTCACACTGTGCATCCTAAATGCCACTCATCAATCATCATCATCATAATCACCAACACCACCATATACACCTTAGTAGATTTTATCATTGTTGGTTTTAGCCATTGCTTTCAAGTTTTATATGTGGCATTTCATTTAACATCTTTCATATATATATATATATTTCATATCACACATGCAAGACAATACTTGCAATCAACCACAATGGCATCATATCATTACATATCATTCATAAATATTACCACTCATTCACTTAGTGGATTTTCATTTCATTTGTCATTGCCATGGTTTCACAACTAGTGTGGTAATACAACAATTTATTAATACAATTTAAACCACACATAAAAGATCACACTTGTATCATTCACAATGGCATTCAATAATTATCAATAATAATAACCATCCTTTTATTCAAGGAAATGATCAACAACATCATCCATCATTATTCATTATCGATATCATCTCTGATTCATCGATTTAAAACAAATAGATTGTCATACAATCATCCCCTCATCAGTATCATCATATCATGTCATTAGTGGTGAATATCCATGTTTTCATAACATGCCACAATCAATATCAACACCACTAAGACACACCATCATCACCTACCCCTAATAAAATCTCTTATTTTTACCTAATAAAGGGGTTTTGAGCAATAATAAGCTCATGTTAACTTTTAATACTAATACATGAGAAAAGATCACTTTTAGTCTTAATAATAGTGGGACATGTCCTAAATATCACCTATTAGTCCCAATTTGGCCACCATAAAAAGTTGGGTTCAAAACCCTCTTAAACTTGAATTTTTCAACGCAATAGGTTTGGTATTTTTTGCCTAATGAGAGTTAGAAAACTCCAATTAAAGTGAGACCAATTCTCAAACCTCCGTAACACAATTATCTACAACTTTCATGCAGAAGTCGGAGGCCAAAAATATCATTAAGGTGCCCAAACAAGCCAAAAATAGCAAAGAAAATAGACCAGTTGGAAAAACAGCACAACAGTGGCCATAACAGGGCTCTAAATCGATTCAAGCGTCCTAAAATCTCAAAATTTGACAAACAAAGGGCCTTGAATCGATTCAAACTCGTATGAATCGATTTACACGCCCCTAGAGCCCAAAACAGTGAAAACAGCATCTCTTGAATCGATTCAAAGAGTCTTGAATCGATTCAAGACAGCCCTGCTGCTGTTTTTATGCAGAAACGCATGATTTTTCAACTTCTAACCCTCCTAACTTTCTCGTATGAACTCCAAATGCTACAAAATTTTAACAGCAACAAATACACATCATTTGTAAGGCGTGACCACTGGCCTCACTCAAAATTTCCCAACAAGAGGGACTTATGTGCATAAATGCGTTTAACTCAATTTATAACGATTTTGGGCAACTCAAGGGTCAATTCTCATTAAAATTTGCTCATTCCAATTCCTACAATTCATAAACTACATATATGGGCTATTGGGACTAACCCAAGCCGTCAAAATCACATAAAACTCTATTTGACCCCTTCACTTCCATGATTATGCATTAAAAATGCACTTTGTGAACTACAATATGACCCGAACCATCTATAAATCATTTCAATATGGGTCTTTCATTACAATGCATCAATTCCCATCAAGGGACCACTAACCATTCATCACCATCTCATATCTATATATATAAAATTTCCAAAATTCAAAAATTTGACAAGCCTATCATTCATCACTTCATCAATTCAAACATTTAATACATTCATGGCAAGGCATCGCATGAGTTCACACATAAACATAATTAACAATTTTTCACTCATGCAATTGAAATGTAAACTCCTCTCCTACATCAAGAGAAGAACCGCAATCCAAAAGCTCTGATCGCCTCGATCGCTCCGCATCGTCGTCCGGAATACAATCCTATTACAAACACACATATACATGCTATTAATAACCATCATCTCTCAAAACCCATTATCAAGTCCTAGACTTATCTAAACTCTCATCCTTATACTTATATTAGGTTTCAGTACTTCCTTTCCCAAAACCAAGGTTTTCTAAATCTCAAAGGGTTAACCATACCCATAAGCCTTCCAAATCATCTTATGGACCATTCAACTATCATTATTATCATTCATGTCCAATATAAGCCCTTGGTTCCATTTAAGACCATCATCAATAAACAACCTCAATGACATATATCAAGGCCTACTTACTCATCAACTCAAGTCTCTATTTTCTTAATCCACTATCAATTGCTTGCAACCATTTTTAACATCATCATAAATATCAACAATCCAAATTAATTCCTCCAACCACATACATACTCACATGCACTCATCTCCCAATCCTCAAGAATCAACACCAATGTTTCAAACATTCATCTCCTCATATAAAATCATTCTAAGGCACCAAAAATCATCAAAATCACCTATTTAGCCAAAACCCCCAATTTTTTATACTTAGGGTTTCCTCAAAACTCAATAATCATTTCCAATAACCATCAATCTCCATCATTAACAACACTTACACACATATTATCATGGGTTTTTACTAAAAATCCTTTTTCATGGCATTATTACCCATTTCCCCTAATTCCTATAGTTAGGGCTTTGTTTCCTTAAGTCATTTTCCATCAAAACAACACCCAATCTCCCATCACAATACTTAAATAGGCTCAAAACCATAAACTAAAGCCATGGGTGTTCAAGATCATACCTCTTTCTCCTAGCTCAAGCTCCAAAACGAAAATGAAATAAAGAGAAGAAGAGATGAGCCAAGCTTTGCTCCAAGTGCCTTCCTTGCCTCATGATTCCATTAGATCCCAAGCTTTTTGGATGAAAAATGATTTATGGAGGGAGAGAGGGAGTGAACGGTTTGGAGAAGAAGAATGGAGGGAGAGGAAGAAAAGGAAAGTGAATGAAAGAGAGAGAGAGAGGCTAATGAAAAAGGGAGAGGGAAAAGAAAGAGTTTTTGTTTTAATTTTTAATCCCCTCATTAAATTTTTTTCCATTTTACAACATACAGAATCTCTATTCAGGCTCGATATATTATCCAAAATTATTCCAAATATAGATTCGGATTCCTAATAATATTCTTAACAGCCCTGGCCAATGGCATCTCAATCAGAAATACTTGATCCAACACCCATATTTTAACTGGGTGAAATTTTATCTCTTAAAGCCTCAATAAATTATAAATAACCCTCATAAATATCAATTTAATTATTTCAATATTTTTGGGATACTTATTAACCCATTTATAATTATTTAATATTTATTCCTCTTAATTAATCATTTTTATAAAATTTGGGATGTTACACTTCTCTCCCTCTCTCCCGTCACTTTGCTTTTCTTCTTCTTCTCCCTTCTTTTTCACCCAAAACCGTCCACCTCTTCTCCTCCACCATTCCTTGCAAAAATCAACTTCAAACCCAAGATTCATGAAGATTTAATGGGACCTTGAAGCAAATATTTGATGGCCTCCCCTTCTCATCTCCTTAATTTCATGTTCTTCTTTGGGCTAGGAGAAAGAGGTAAGATTTTGATCACCCATGGATTTTGTTGATGATTTTGAGTTTATTTAAGTGTTATGATGGAAGATTAAAGATTATTTTCATGAATAAGGGTGTGTAGAACCAAACCTAGGTTGGACAATCCTTGGGGATTCATTGTTGTTGTTGATAATGAATGGGATATATTATTGCTAGCCTAAGGATGTTTGAAATGAGGCATAAATGTAGTAGAAATTGATGATAGTTCTTGATAAAAACCCTAAAAATTAAGATTTTGGGGCTTTGAGAAATTCTTGAGAAAATTATGAGTAATTGGCATTGGAGAGGTTTTATATACGAGAATAAGTTTTTGAATGAGTAATATTGATTATTGATGTTGAGGGTAGATTAAAATGGTAGAGAACCATGGATGATGAAACCTATAAATGAGCATTGTCATAAGTGTGAAATAATGAGTGTGAGCACTAAACCATAATGGTGGGGATGGATTAATGAATTGAAATTGTTGATTGGTGATGGCTTTGAAGAGGCTATGTTGGACCATGTTGAACCTTGAGTGGCAAAGATGACAATTGGATGGGTTGAGTGATATTGGATGCCTTTTGATGAAGGATATGATATTATTGATGATTGGGTGTGGCTTACACTTAAGATTTAGAGAATCATGGTTTTAGGAAAGGAATTCCCGAAACCTAACACAATGGTATGTGAATTGGTGCTTTTAACAAGTCTAGGACTTGATATTGAACTTTAAGAGATGTTGTCAATAACTTAATCTTGTGATAAATTCCTTGTGATGGCTTGTTGATTGAATATATATGTATATACGTGTATTGGTGTAGATTATGTTCCAGATTATGCGGTGGAACGTTTGGAACGTGTAGGTCATTACGGGTCTTCTCTCGAGGTAGGAGAGGAGTTTACATTCCAAATGCATGAGTAGAATAATTAGTGATTTATGTATATTATAGTACTCATGCTTGCCTTGCCATATGTATATTGAAATGATGAGATGAATGGAATTTGATGAATGAAATAAATGGTAAATTATTGGCTATTGAGAATGATATATTTTGATGATGATGAATGTTTAGTGGTCCCTTTTGATGGACATGATTTAATTGTTGATGGAAATCCATGGATTGATGGCTTGTCCAAAATTGTGATGTTGAGTTGATGATATTATGCGTAATTAAGTTATGTGTTGAAATGAATGACTAGATGTTAAGGACTGGAATTGTTGGATTTCAAGTGTTTTTCATGCATAATTGAGGAACTCATAGAGCCAAATAGAGTTTTATATGATTTTGATGGAATGTGTTCCAATAGCCCATATATGTAGTTTATGACTTGTAGGAATTGGAATGGGCCAATTCTAATGAGAATAGGCCCTTAAGTTGCACAAAAGTGCCTCAAAACGGGTAAAACACATTTATGCGCATAAGTCCCTCATTTTTGAGAATGTTTTAGTGCAGCTAGTGGCCACACGTCATAAATAATATATATAAGTTGGTGTTAAAATTTGGTGGGTATTGGAATTTGTATGAAAAAGTTAGGGGGATTAGACGTTCAAAAATATGGTTTTTTCTGCATAAAAGGGGTTTGTGCTGTCATGAATCGATTCAAAACAGTGTTTGAATCGATTCAAATGATACTGGATGGGCTTGAATCGATGTATACAAAGGCTTGAATCGATTCAAGACTCACTGGATTTACTGTTCCTCAATTTCTCAATGCTTGAATTGATTCATATGGGGTTTGAATCGATTCAAGTCTCTCTGTTTTCACTGTTTTGAGCTCCAAAAACATGTGAATCGATTCATAGAGTGTCTAAATCGATTCAAGGCCCTCTGTCAATTTTGGGACTTAAGAACACATGAATCTATTCATGCAAGGGCTGAATTGATTCATGGCCCTGTTATGGCCACTGTTATGCTATTTTTCCAACTATTGCAATTCCTTTGCTATTTTTGGCCCGTTTGGGCATCTTAATGACATTTTTGGCCTTCAACTTCTTCATGGAAGTTGTATATAATAACGTTACAAAGGTGTAAAAATTGGTCTTACCTCAATTGGAGTTTTGTAACTCTCATGAGGCGTAAATTTTCAGATCCACTACATTGTAAAACTCAAGTTTAAGAAGGTTTTGAACCCAACTCTTTATGATTGCCAAATTGGGACTAATAGATGATAATTGTGCTACTTTTGAGACTAAAAATGAACCTTTCTCATATCTCCGTGTTGAAATTTATCATGGGTTCATTATTTCCCAAAACCCTTTTTATTATGTAAAAACAAGTGATTTCATTAGGGGTACATGTATAGAGTGTCTTAGTGGTGATTTGGGGAATGGCTTAAGGCCTTGGCAAGGTATGTGTATGCCTATGCTATGTTATGAATACATGTATGCTTCACCATTATTGATATATTATGAATCATGATGAAAAGTGAATGATATGGTTATATGACACACCTTGTGTGATGATAAAATTAATGAGGGGATAATTGAATGGCAATGGGTTGTGTAAATCAATGAATTTGATATGATGTTGATGATGATTAAAAGTGGATGATGTCACACGTACTGAATGATAAATGTTAATGTTGAATGAAAAGGGATGTCATTGTTGAACATGCCCTTGAAATAAGTGGTGATAATTATGATTGTTGTTTGTGATGCCATTATGATTAATAGAAGTATTAACTCGTATGTATGAGATGCAATGGTAACTGCTGAATGTATGTTCTGAAATACCTTGTTGGTTTTCATGCGTGGGTTAATGCTATGATGATTGATATGCTATGATTGCCATGTGTGGATTTATAAAAATATAATGTTGTGCCTTGAGGGGCCTTGTGATTAATTGCATGCCAATGATGACAAAACTAAATATATAATATACCCTTAAATGAGAGGGTGAGGAATCCTTGCGAGGTTAAGATTAGCATGTGTATTATTACATTTTTGCATTCATGGCATGGCATAGCATTGATTATGTTGTTACGATCATAATGAATAGTCTCGCGGGACTATATAAAGGGAGTACCTCATGCGTGGCAGGAAACCAATATGTGAATGAATGAAGGTGGTTGCGATCACCAATGTGTTGAGAAAGATGAACATGGTTGCGATCACGATTATTGAAATGATAAAGATCCTACGGGATTCTATGAGATTAAGTACCCTATGTGTGGGGGAATGAGTCTGTGGTTGTGATCACATGACAGATTGATATGATAAAAGTGGTTGTGATCACCAATGAATTGAAATTGAAATTGATCCTGCGGGAGTCTATAAAGGTAGTACCCCATGCGTGGCGGGAAACTAATGTAAAATGAATAAAACGTGGTTGCGATCATGAAGAAAGCCTTGTGGGGTTATGAAAATGGAGTACCCCATGCATGGCGGGAAACCAATATGAGATTGAATTATAAGTAGTTGCGATCACTTGAGAAACCATGTGCGCATGGGTGATTGAAATGGATCCATTGCATATGCATTAAACAGTTGACATATGCATTAGCCATAGGTACATGGCATTTGAGATGGAGATGACCAAAAAGAGATGAGAACCTCTTGAGAGAGTGTAAGTTGATTAAAGATTTAATGACTTAATTGATGATAATTGTGAATGCCCATAATGATGTAGGGCTATGTGAATGTGTATGTGCTTGTGCTTATGCTTGACATGAATTGTGAATAATGAGGCTTGTATGCCTATGATAATATCTTGATGATGGTTTAATGATGAATTAATGATTTATAGCAAAATAAACATATTAGTTGAATGCATGTACACATAATCATAATGTATTTATATTCGTCATTTTAAAAGTATAACTCATTCTCCCATGTTGTCTTCCTTTTAGCATGTAACACCCTAAATTTTAAAATAAAGGATTAATCAAGGAGATAAATATTAAATAATTATATTTGGGTTATTTAATGTTCCAAAATATTGGAAATAAATAAATTAATATTTTTAGGAACTGTTTATAATTTATTGGAACCGAATAAGCTGAAAATGAGTCTGGTTAAGACATGGGTGTCGGACCAAGTATCTCCGATTAGGATGATATTGGTCAGGGCTGTTAGGATATTATTGGGAATCTGAATATATATTTGGAATAATTTTTAGATAAAGTATTGAGCCCAAACAAAGATCCTGTTTGTCACAAAACGATGAATCTTTAAAGAGGAATTAAAAATAAAGCCAAATGGCACATTTTTCTCTTCTTATTACCGTCAGCTTCTTGGTTCCTCTTAACAAACACCTTGCTTCTTTTTTTTCTCTACTCTTCTCCTTCATATCCTCTTCTACTTCTCTTCAAAAGCCCTAAGCAAAAAGGGGTGGTGGCTCTCCTCTCCTCTCCCATTTCTGTTCTTGAAGGAGCTTGGAAGAGTTTGGAGCTTGAAGTCTCACCCTCCTTTCTCCTCATTTTTGTGTGGCTCCATTTCCCTTTGGGAAACCCACTCCCTTCTTCTCTTAAGGTAAACTCTTGCTATTTTTCAAGAGTATGAACTATGGGTTTTTGGGTTTTGATGTTGGGAAAGTGATTTAATGAGTGTTGTTGGGTTTTAGAGAAACCCTAACCCTATGATTTGGGGGAAATGCAAAATATGAGTGAAGCATTTATTGTGTTAGATAATTGTTATTGGTGAGGTAAAATGGTGTTATTAATGATGAATGGCCATTAATGAAGCTTAATGGTTGTTGGGAACCATTAATGTGGGAACCCATTAATGGGTTTGACATTAAAAATGCATAATAATAAATGTAGGCACCTAAACCGTGGTGGTTGTGGTAGAATGAATGAAATAAATGGGACTTGAGAGTTAAGATGCTGGAAGACACAAAGTAAATGAATATGAACATTAAACCGAGGTGGTTGAATAGAAAATAATTCTGTGATATATTGTGATGTAGGAAATAACCCCATTGACGAGGCGGAATCATCGGACCGCGTTGATTACTACTTCTCTTGAGGTAGGAGGGGGTAACTATTCTGAATGCATGATTTCATCCATTAATGATGTGAAAATATGTGTATATGATTGTGCTTAATGATTGCTTGTGTGGACGATGTAATGATTTCATGATTTGAGTGCATTTAGAATGATTGAGGTTATCTGGCATGTATTTGGGATGATGAATATGAAATTAAATTAGTCTGAGCCGGAGTCAATGATCCAGTGTGGGACCAGCCACGAAAGTCAATAGATGACTAAGGTTTTAGACCGGTGCTATATGTATCTGGTATGATTATCCCTTATGTCTCTGATATGGAGAATGTGACGTCCCGAATAATTTTCCAAATAAATTTTTCGCGTTTTTAAAAGATATTTTTGAAATTTATAAATTAAAATCAGAGTTCACATAAAGGTCGATAATAGCGGAAAATTATCATGCATACTAGTCGTGAATAATAAAATTCAAGGAATAATTACGTAGCGGAAACGATTTTAAAAATAACAGTAGATAACACGTTGTATTTATTACAAATCATAAAATTAGAATAAATTTGAAATCCAAGCAATAATTCACATAGGCATCAACCATAGCATCACTCTTCATTCTGTGTAGCATTCACTGTAAAAATTAATGTAAGAGTGAGACAGAATATAGAATAAATATAAAATAAATAAAATTGCACAAACACAATCAACAAACCATAATGATATGATGAATATGCCAAACAAGTTCATTTATATTTAATAAGTCTTTAATTTAGTCCAATGATGTCATGCTGGATCCATTTGGTTTGGTGGGAATACTGCAGTAAAAGGTTTCATAGAGACATCGGTAGGAATTAATACAGTCATGGATCCCTACAGCCCCATGACCAACACATCAGTAGGAATTTATACAGTCATGGATCCCTACAGCCCCATGACCAACACATCGGTAGGAATTTATACAGTCATGGATCCCTACAGCCCCATGACCAACACATCGCAAAAATAGGGCTTTAACTCATCATAGAGTAACCCCCCACCAGGGTAGGCAATCATGGAACCCCTAAAATTCCATGGTGCGTCCAAATGCTTATGATGCATGAATGCCTTTAATTCTCTTTATCATTTAACATACCATGATATTAATATTTCCAAAACCACTTGGAAAACCACAAGTCCTCAAAGGACACATCACATATAATAATTTTTAGAATCATGGATTTACTGTTTCAACCACATGTAACAATAACCACAAGGCATTCATGTACATATATATTAATTATTTCATTCATAATTATTCACCACCAAAATATACAACTGTATGATACTCATTAAAACGTAACAACATCAATAATAAATCATAATTACTCAAGAGTTTAATAATAAATTGTTACTCATAGAGAAAATATCATTTTCATTCATAATAACCATTATAATTAACTTTCAGCATTTCCAACAACAACACACTCTAGTAAAACAGTCATAACATGAGCTAATCATAACCTTTTCATGTGATTCCACTTTCTATAGCTTAATAATACAATTATCTACAACTTTCATGAAGAACACAATATCAAATTCCAAACAGAATTACCACTTATTCATGAAATACCACACTGCCTCAAGGTGAGTTTTCCAAAACGTACATATATTAGTAATTTGAACGTTTCTGGAGCTACAAAAATGATTTTGGTATGAAACCAGTTCTAAATTATTCTTAACACAAATATATACAACTTTCATGAAGGCACCAACCACTAATTCTCACCACAAAATTCCCAGTTTTAAAAATAAGATTTGGATTTCATAGTTAACAAATTTTCATCATGAACATACTTCTGTATTTTGAGCATATCTAGAGCTACAAGAATATTTTTAACTCAAAACCACTTTCTATAGATCTCTAACATAAATATATACAACTTTAATGAAGACCATAATTTCAAATTCCAAACAGAAACATCAAATAATCACATAATAGTCAATAGATTATCATTTTTCATTATCACCAATTGCTGGAAAATTTACTGGTTTGACAATATTTAGTAAATTAGCTATAACTCATAGTATAAAAAATAATTTTTGAATGAGGCCAAGTTCTATGTTTCAATAATTCCATTATCTATAATTTTTATGAAGACCAAAAATTCCAAATCCAAACAGAAATATCACAAATTCATAGTATACTAAACTATCTCAAAGAAAGTAACAAAACGTACGTATGTTAGTAAATTCAATGTTTCTGGATCTACAAAAATAATTTTGGCATGAGACTAGTTCTAAATTACTCATAACACAAATATCTAAAACTTTTATGAAGATACTAAATACTAATTCTCAGCACAAAATACCCAGTTTTAAAAATAAAATATGTATCTCAAGTTAATAGATTTACAGCTTGAACATACTTCATTATTTTAGGCATAACTCGAGCTACAAAAATAATGTTGACTTGAAACTACTTTCTACAGATCCATAACACAAATATCTACAACTTTTATGAAGACATCAAAGGCTGATTATGCATGTATAAGTCCCAGAAATTTAATATATACACAAAACATAGGATAAATATTCCACTCGGACATGCTGTAGTATTTTGGCTATAACGTTTTCTATACATATTCAAATTAATTGATTCAGGTCTCAAAATTCAGATAACAAAAAGATATACAACTTTCATGAAGAAGTCAGAATCAAAATCACATGTTTTCAATCTCAAAACTGAGCAACAAGATACGAAAATAAAACTGAAATCCTAGGACAGCATACAATTCTACCCATTTCATAATTATTCACAACCTTATCCCCTCTTACCTTAATGGAGGTTCCTAAAGTGGTTGAAAGTGTTGTATTATTGTCCTAGCTTCAGATCAAGAGTGAACTTGATGGAGAAAGTGAAAGAAAATAAGAGAGAGACTTCACTAACTTTAGCTTGTTCTAAGAATTTAGACTTGGGAACGAGATGTAGTGTTGATTTAATGATGCAAATGACAAGTGGGGGACAAGATTTTTATAATGGGATTGTAATGGGATGTTAGGTGCATGAATTATGGTGATAATGGAGGTTTTAGGTGAGAAAAATGAGCTGGATTGTTGTCCATTTCCGCAGCCTACATAATGTAGCTTGTATGATTGAAGTAAATATCAACTTTGACACTGTTTTGGTATTATAGGCATATCTCTCTCATATCTTAATGGATTTTAACAAATGTGGTCTTGTTGGAAAGCTAAGACAACTAGGAACAACTTTGTAGTTTACCACATTTTCAAATTCAGACTCTAACAAGGTAATAAAATATGTACACGATGATATGATTGAAGTAAAATATCAATTCTGATACTGTTTCGGTATTTTGGGCATATCTCTCTCATATCATAATGGATTTTAACAAATTTGGTCTTGTTGGAAAGATAAGAAAAAGAGGAACAACTTTGTAGTTGACCACATTTCCAAATTCGGAATCTAACTAACAATTAAAATGTGTACAAGATGACGAATTTTGAGTGGAGTATGTGGCAATTTGATGAGAGTAATTGGAAAAGCCAAGGAATTTAATAACTAAGGAAATAGGTAATAAATTATTTGATTAACTTTTACCGAAGGTATAAAGTTAAAATTATTTACCATGGTAAAAGGTTAAATTGAAGATGTTGTCCTAACCAAAAATTTATGAAGAAAGTTGAGATAAAAAGGATAATATCATTGATGGTCTAAATCAAAATGATTATACATGAGAATAAAATTTTTAGGATGTTACAATTCTCCCACCCTAATAAAAATTTCGTCCTCAAAATTTAACATAACGCACTCCTCAGTGAAACAATTCTAGGTATTGCGTCTTCATAGCATCCTCACGCTCCCAAGTCAGAGTTACATCATTCCCTTGTTTCCATGCAACCTTCACTAATGGTACGTTCTTGTTTCTCAGGTGTTTAATCGACCTTTCTATGATCTGTATGGGTTCTGTAGGGATGGTCAGATTTTCTCTAACTTCAACATCATCATTAGCAATCACATGAGTGGGGTCTTGTACATACTTCCTCAATTGTGATTCATGAAACACATTGTGCAAATTTGCAAGATGAGGAGGAAGTGCAATCTGATACGCCACTGTACCAATCCTCTTTAGAATTTCATATGGTCCAATAAACCTTGGACTCAACTTCTTACTCTTCAATGCTCGGCCAATCCCCTTGTGAGGTGAAACCTTTAAAAATACATGATCACCAACTTGGAATTCAAGTGGTTTTCTCCTTTTATCATAATAGTGCTTTTGTCTATCTTGGGATGCCTTCATCTTCTCTCTGATTATTTCTATTTGTTCAGTAGTCTGCTGCACAATTTCAGGTCCTAACGCCAAACTTTCACCAGTTTCTAACCAACAAAGGGGTGTTCGATACTTTCTACCATACAATGCTTCAAATGGAGCCATACCAATACTGCTATGGTAACTATTGTTATACGTGAATTCAATCAGTGGAAGAAACTGCTCCCAACTACCACCATGTTCAAGTACACAAGATCGTAGTAAGTCTTCCAAACTTTGTATGGTACGCTCTGACTGTCCATCTGTTTGGGGATAGTAAGCTGAACTTAATCGAAGTCTCGAACCCAACTCCTGATGCAAGCTTCCCCAGAATCGGGAAGTGAATCTTGGATCTCTATCTGACACAATACTAGATGGTACACCTTGAAGTCTCACGATCTCTTTCACATATAATTGTGCCAACTTTTGTAGAGAATTCTTCATATTCATTGGAAGAAAATGAGCAGACTTAGTCAATCTGTCTACAATAACCCAAATTGCATCATTTCCTGATCGTGTCCTTGGTAAACCTGACACAAAGTCCATTGAAATGTCATCCCATTTCCAGACAGGAATCTCCAATGGTTGTAGTTCACCAGATGGCTTTTGATGTTCCACTTTGGCTTTTTGACACACCAGACATGAAGACACATATTCAGCTATTTCCTTCTTCATCCTTGCCACCAAAAGCTTTTCTTCAGATCTTGATACATCTTAGTTGATCCAGGATGAATGCTCAACATACTTTTATGTAGATCAACATCATCTGGTACACAAATTCTGCTTCTGATTCTCCAAATTCCATCTGATCCTTCTTGTAATCCCATATCGTTTCCATTCCCCTACAACTCTCTCAACTCCTGTAGTTGCAAGTCCTCTGTCTGTATTTCACCTATCAGCTTCAGAAAATCATTGGTTATTTTCAAAGTTCCCAAAGTTATACTTTTTGAAGATTTCAACTCCACACCCAAGTTCATATCTCTGAACTGTTCTATCATCTCCATCTCTTTTACCATTAAGGATGCCATATGAATGGATTTCCTGCTAAGTGCATCTGCTACCATATTTGCTTTTCCTGGATGGTACTTCAAATCAAAATCATAATCTTTAAGAAACTCCATCCACCTACGCTGTCTCATGTTCAATTCCTTTTGATCAAACAAATACTTTAAGCTCTTGTGGTCACTGAACACTTCAAACTTGACTCCATACAAATGGTGTCTCCAGATTTTCAAAGCAAATACCACCGCTGCCAATTCTAGATCATGCGTCGGGTAGTTCATCTCATGTGGTCTCAACTGTCTAGAAGCATAGGCAACCACCTTCCGTTGTTGCATCAAAACACAACCTAAGCCCATCTTAGAAGCATCGCAATAAACCACAAAGTCTTCTTGTGGATTAGGCAAAGTTAAAACTGGAGTAGATGTAAGCTTCAATTTTAGTTCTTGGAAACTTTCTTCACATTTTGGCGTCCAAGAAAAGGGTTGATTCTTCCGGGTCAGACGAGTCATTGGTAGGGCAATTCGAGAAAACCCCTCAATGAATCTCCGATAATATCCAGCTAATCCTAAGAAGCTTCATATCTCAGTGACTGAAGTAGGTCTCTCCCAGTTTATTACAGCTTTTATTTTAGAAGGATCCACAGACACTCCTTTGCTTGAGATTACATGGCCTAGGAACTTTACCTCTTCCAACCCGAATTCACATTTAGACAACTTAGCATACAACTGCTTCTCTTTTAGGATCTGCAATACCACTCGAAGATGTTTTTCATGCTCCTCCCATGTCTTGGAATAAATCAGAATGTCATCAATGAAGATAATAACAAACTGATCCAAGTATGAATGAAACACTCGATTCATGTAATCCATGAATACAGCTGGGGCATTGGTTACTCCGAAAGGCATCACAAGATACTCGTAATGACCATAGCGTGTTCTAAATGCCGTCTTTGGAATATCCTCAGACTTGACACAAATCTGATAATAACTTAATCGTAGATCAATTTTAGAAAATACTACAGCACCTCTCAATTGATCTATCAAATCATCAATTCTGGGCAAAGGATATCTGTTCTTCACCGTCAATTTGTTCAACTGACGATAATCTACACATAATCTCATGCTTCCATCTTTCTTCTTGACAAGTAATACTGGCGCTCCCTATGGTGACACACTGGGCCTGATGAAATGCTTCTCCAACAACTCCTCAATTTGCTTCTTTAGTTCTGCCAGTTCAATAGGTGACATACGATATGGGGCCTTAGATACTGGTTTTGCTCCTGGAATTAAATCAATTGAGAATTCTATCTCACGTTCTGGAGGTAAACTCGAGACATCCTCAGGAAATACTTCAGGGAATTCAGAAACAACTGGTATCTCGATCTCTTTAGATTCTCCATCTCCTTGTGGAAAAGTAAACAAGCCAAATAATTGGCTTTCACCTTGTAAGGCAAAGAGTTTGAGATTGTCAGAAGTAAGATTTTCTTCTGATGGAAATATCACAGTTTTGTTATGACAGTCCACCAAGACTCGATTTGCCGATAACCAGTCCATCCCTAGGATTACTTCCAGATCCTTCAAAGGTAAACAAACAAGATCTACTAGAAAGTTTTTACCTTCTATGAGCATAGAACATTCGTTACACACCTTAGTAGTCCTAAGTTGTGTACCGGTGGGAGTGGAAACAATCAGATCATATGTCATAGGCTTCACAGGTAATTGAAGGAGTCTAACACACTCATCAGAAATGAAAGAATGTGTAGCACCAGAATCAAATAACACAGATAAAATTGTACCATTGATCTCACACTTACTTTGTACGAGGTCATCAGCTTGGTCTACCTCTGAACCGCTGATGGCAAAGACTCTCCCAGTTGTTGGCTGTAACCTCTGGTCTGTTGACTCCCTTTTAAGTCTTTGAGGTTGAGCAGCTCGCGTATTTTCTCCATGACCTCCTTGATAGTTAGAGCCTCTTTGATTTCCAAATTGAGCCCGTTCTCAAATTTAACACATTTTGATTCTTCGGTACCAGCCTGTTGAAAAGGAGGGTAAAAGAGAGATAGTTCTTCAAACTTTGCAGCATATTCTCCAACAGACATTGAGCCTTGTTTCAGCTCCATAAATTCTAGCTCTTTACGGCTTTTCACACTTGCTGGAAAATATTTCTCTAGGAAACAGTCTTTGAAGTTGACCCAGTTCAAAGGTCTGTCAGTTTCAATCATCCGAGTTCTGGCATGTATCCACCAGTTTTCTGCTTCCTCAACCATCATATAAGTGGCACACTCTACCTTTTCAAATTCTGTGTAGGGCAAGGCTCGGAAAATGTGCTCCATTTCCTTAACTCATAGGTACGTTACCTCTGGATTGTAGCCTCCTTTGAATTGTGATGGCTTCCTTTTTAGGAAATGATCTAGCCCGTGAAGTCCACCAGCACTTCTCGGTTGATTTTGTCTTTCAATGGCTTCAGCCAAACGGTTGAAAGCAGCTGCCATATCGTTGTTGTTGTTGTTTCTTGCCATCCTACATTTGTAGTTTGGTTTATACTAATTCTAAGGGAAAATATGTCGTATATATATATATATATATATATTATAACGTAACTATAAGTATTCTACAATTTATCAGATAAGTAATAAGTCATATAATATACATTTATCATATTATCAAGCAAGTAATCAAACAAGTCATTTTGCAATTTATCAGTCAGGCACAAGTCATATAGTACACACTTAACATATTATCAAACAAGTAATCAAACAATTCACGTAATATATCAAGAACAATACATGTTACATCAATAGGTCCTGAATTTTTGAAAATGCTCTGATACCACCAGTGTGACGTCCCGAATAATTTTCCAAATAAATTTTTCACGTTTTTAAAAGATATTTTTGAAATTTATAAATTAAAATCAGAGTTCACATAAAGGTCGATAATAGCGGAAAATTATCATGCATACTAGTCGTGAATAATAAAATTCAAGGAATAATTACGTAGCGGAAACGATTTTAAAAATAACAGTAGATAACACGTTGTATTTATTACAAATCATAAAATTAGAATAAATTTGAAATCCAAGCAATAATTCACATAGGCATCAACCATAGCATCACTCTTCATTCTGTGTAGCATTCACTGTAAAAATTAATGTAAGAGTGAGACAGAATATAGAATAAATATAAAATAAATAAAATTGCACAAACACAATCAACAAACCATAATGATATGATGAATATGCCAAACAAGTTCATTTATATTTAATAAGTCTTTAATTTAGTCCAATGATGTCATGCTGGATCCATTTGGTTTGGTGGGAATACTGCAGTAAAAGGTTTCATAGAGACATCGGTAGGAATTAATACAGTCATGGATCCCTACAGCCCCATGACCAACACATCAGTAGGAATTTATACAGTCATGGATCCCTACAGCCCCATGACCAACACATCGGTAGGAATTTATACAGTCATGGATCCCTACAGCCCCATGACCAACACATCGCAAAAATAGGGCTTTAACTCATCATAGAGTAACCCCCCACCAGGGTAGGCAATCATGGAACCCCTAAAATTCCATGGTGTGTCCAAATGCTTATGATGCATGAATGCATTTAATTCTCTTTATCATTTAACATACCATGATATTAATATTTCCAAAACCACTTGGAAAACCATAAGTCCTCAAAGGACACATCACATATAATAATTTTTAGAATCATGGATTTACTGTTTCAACCACATGTAACAATAACCACAAGGCATTCATGTACATATATATTAATTATTTCATTCATAATTATTCACCACCAAAATATACAATTGTATGATACTCATTAAAACGTAACAACATCAATAATAAATCATAATTACTCAAGAGTTTAATAATAAATTGTTACTCATAGAGAAAATATTATTTTCATTCATAATAACCATTATAATTAACTTTCAGCATTTCCAACAGCAACATACTCTAGTAAAACAGTCATAACATGAGCTAATCATAACCTTTTCATGTGATTCCACTTTCTATAGCTTAATAATACAATTATCTACAACTTTCATGAAGAACACAATATCAAATTCCAAACAGAATTACCACTTATTCATGAAATACCACACTGCCTCAAGGTGAGTTTTCCAAAACGTACATATATTAGTAATTTGAACGTTTCTAGAGCTACAAAAATGATTTTGGTATGAAACTAGTTCTAAATTATTCTTAACACAAATATCTACAACTTTCATGAAGGAACCAACCACTAATTCTCACCACAAAATTCCCAGTTTTAAAAATAAGATTCGGATTTCATAGTTAACAGATTTTCATCATGAACATACTTCTGTATTTTGAGCATATCTAGAGCTACAAGAATATTTTTAACTCAAAACCACTTTCTATAGATCCCTAACATAAATATATACAACTTTAATGAAGACCATAATTTCAAATTCCAAACAGAAACATCAAATAATCACATAATAGTCAATAGATTATCATTTTTCATTATCACCAATTGCTGGAAAATTTACTGGTTTGACAATATTTAGTAAATTAGCTATAACTCATAGTATAAAAAATAATTTTTGAATGAGGCCAAGTTCTATGTTTCAATAATTCCATTATCTATAATTTTTATGAAGACCAAAAATTCCAAATCCAAACAGAAATATCACAAATTCATAGTATACTAAACTATCTCAAAGAAAGTAACAAAACGTACGTATGTTAGTAAATTCAATGTTTCTGGATCTACAAAAATAATTTTGGCATGAGACCAGTTCTAAATTACTCATAACACAAATATCTAAAACTTTTATGAAGATACTAAATACTAATTCTCAGCACAAAATACCCAGTTTTAAAAATAAAATATGTATCTCAAGTTAATAGATTTACAGCTTGAACATACTTCATTATTTTAGGCATAACTCGAGCTACAAAAATAATGTTGACTTGAAACTACTTTCTACAGATCCATAACACAAATATCTACAACTTTTATGAAGACATCAAAGGCTGATTATGCATGTATAAGTCCCAGAAAGTTAATATATACACAAAACATAGGATAAATATTCCACTCGGACATGCTGTAGTATTTTGGCTATAACGTTTGCTATACATATTCAAATTAATTGATTCAGGTCTCAAAATTCAGATAACAAAAAGATATACAACTTTCATGAAGAAGTCAAAATCAAAATCACACGTTTTCAATCTCAAAACTGAGCAACAAGATACGAAAATAAAACTGAAATCCTAGGACAGCATACAATTCTACCCATTTCATAATTATTCACAACCCTATCCCCTCTTACCTTAATGGAGGTTCCTAAAGTGGTTGAAAGTGTTGTATTATTGTCCTAGCTTCAGATCAAGAGTGAACTTGATGGAGAAAGTGAAAGAAAATAAGAGAGAGACTTCACTAACTTTAGCTTGTTCTAAGAATTTAGACTTGGGAACAAGATGTAGTGTTGATTTAATGATGCAAATGACAAGTGGGGGACAAGATTTTCATAATGGGATTGTAATGGGATGTTAGGTGCATGAATTATGGTGATAATGGAGGTTTTAGGTGAGAAAAATGAGCTGGATTGTTGTCCATTTCCGCAGCCTACATAATGTAGCTTGTATGATTGAAGTAAATATCAACTTTGACACTATTTTGGTATTATAGGTATATCTCTCTCATATCTTAATGGATTTTAACAAATGTGGTCTTGTTGGAAAGCTAAGACAACGAGGAACAACTTTGTAGTTTACCACTTTTTCAAATTAAGAATCTAACAAGGTAATAAAATATGTACAAGATGATATAATTGAAGTAAAATATCAATTCTGATACTATTTCGGTATTTTGGGCATATCTCTCTCATATCATAAAGGATTTTAACAAATTTGGTCTTGTTGGAAAGATAAGAAAAAGAGGAACAACTTTGTAGTTGACCACATTTCTAAATTCGGAATCTAACTAACAATTAAAATGTGTACAAGATGACGAATTTTGAGTGGAGTATGTGGCAATTTGATGAGAGTAATTGGAAAAGCCAAGGAATTTAATAACTAAGGAAATAGGTAATAAATTATGTGATTAACTTTTACCGAAGGTATAAAGTTAAAATTATTTACCATGGTAAAAGGTTAAATTGAAGATGTTGTCCTAACCAAAAATTTATGAAGAAAGTTGAGATAAAAAGGATAATATCATTGATGGTCTAAATCAAAATGATTGTACATGAGAATAAAATTTTTAGGATGTTACAGAGAACATATTCCCTCTGATGTGTGAGGTGTTAACATAGACATGCCGGTATAGGGAGATCGTCTATACGGTCTTATCAGTCTGAAGTTTTACCTGCTGAGTCAGTATCCACACAGAGCGGATGAAGTGATATCCATACTTTGGTTCTGGTATCGAGACCGGATCTGATATTATGTTGAATATGTTGATGAAATATGTCATGATGGTTTGAGACCATGTTTTGAATTGAAATCAATGATGTGAAATATCCCAATTATGTATATTGAATTGATAAATGTGATTGCCACTAACTGCTGATGTGTGTGAATTCCAACGAGAATTGGTAAAGATTGAGAATATTGAAATCCACTAAGTGGTAGTCGTGAATGGACGATTGATTGAGTGGCATTTAGGATGCACAGTGTAAGAATGCATTGATTGGCATTTGCATCCATGGCATATCATTCGTTGCTTATATGGAATGTTAGGGGTTCCAATAGGCAGGCCCAGTGGGAGGGCGGCCCAGTGGGAGGGCGGCCTAGTGCACGGGTATACTATTATTGTTCCCTAGTGATTCGGGGAATCACGAAGCTGCCCTTAGTTCGGTGACGAGGCACCCTATGTGGCAGGCCCTGTGGGAGGGTGGCTCTATGATGAGCAGTTTACCTTGTGTCCAATGGGGCATGGCTCCCTTGATGTGTGTTCGGGGGAGGCCCGTAGCACTTCGGCAAGTAAGGCCATAATGTTGATCCGCAAGTCACGGGGTGACTAGTGCTACAGATGGGCGAAAGCGGTTTGGTACCAGTAAAAGAATGATGTTGTAAGCATGCATAAATTGATATATATGTGTACATATTTTACTACTACAGTAGAGGCATAGCAGTACACCTATGCTTGTCCCACATTTGATATGTTGTTGTGTCCCATAGTCGGATCCGCATTTGAAAATGATTCCGTTGTGCATACGCATTAGCTTTAAGAGCATTTGTATATAGCTGGAGATATGCCTAGTTGATAGCTCGTGGTGGCGATGGATGATTGTTAAATAGAGAGAAAGTAAACCGAGGTACTAACATTGAAAGTGTGATGATTGTTGAGAATGTTAAAGATATGTTATATATGATATTGCCTTATGAATATACTTAATTGGACATGTATTGTGCTGAGATGGAATGACGTATCATGTGTGTGAAGCTTGTGATTTTTTCTTGAAAAATGAATATAATGCACACATGTATAAATATCATCATAATGTATGACTTTGGTACATTTGGATTATGTTACTCACCTTCTAGTTGTCATTTTTAAGTTTGATGTAGGTATGATGTAAAACTCTACTCTTTTGGAGGTCGAGGATTGATGAAGGTAAATATGAAAGGAATGTGGGTGAGCCTTGGTCGGCATATATGTATTCATTTTGTATAGCATATGGTGCGTATATGCTTATTTTGGGATTAATTCGATGATAGTTGATTTCGGAGGTCATGTAGGAAAATTAGACCGTATGTGTATGGCTAATTTTCATTAATGACCTTGATAATGTATGAATGATATTATTATTATGAAATTATATTTCTATTGCTTAACAAATCGATGAGGCATCTTTCATCCTCTTTTTGATATTTATTTTAATAACTCATAAACTTAATTACATTTTTCGCTTTTCCCTTGTGACGGTCTCAAGTCCGGTCGTCCGAGGAGCACTCTGATATTGTCTCATATCTTCATATATGAGATCGGTTATTAATGATCCAGGGTAATTACTCGATATTATTAATATATATACATAGAATTTCTTCTACTTACAATTATTTTAAAATCTCAAAAAATTTACCCCTGTTTTCGGGCCGGGGTGTTACAATTGTGATGCAGAGTTGTCATGGGATAAGAGTGTGCTTTTGAGCTAAAGTTTTTGAGGAAGGTAAATAGTTGTAATGGAAAGCCTTGGCCAGCAGCGATCATTAAATATGTTGTAATAAATTAAATCATGAATGATGATATCGATGATGGATGCTTTGTGAATATGTATTGCTTAATATACGAATGAATGATATGATAATATATATATATATATATATATATATGATGATAATATCTGAATTGATCCCATTTGGTGAGGGATGTCTCAAGTAGAGGCTAATTATAATTGATGACGTATGATTACGATTTAGGTGCGTAGTTGATTGTGGCCTAATAGGCTTATGTTATGAAATTGCATGATTGCTTGAGCCTTTTTCCATATCTTCATATATGGAACTAGACGGGTGCCCCGTATACATATTCGTCTTCTACTGTAAACTCAAATTGTTTTGTATACATGTGTGGGCGTTTTGATTAGCGATCCAGTTTATAAATTATTAAATCTCACTTTTCGGTTTTCTATGGTTCGGGTCTTGATGTAATCGTTGTGGGGTTTTGAAATTACTTTAAACACAAAAAATTACTGGCATTTTTATTAATTATTATCTTGATTACATCGGGATTCGGGTTAAGAAAATCGGGGTGTGACATCGGCCAGGAATGCCACTTAGGAAAACCCACCCTACGAGACTCCCACTTTGAAAATCTTTGCTTAGAAAAAGTAAAGAAAACAGGAACTAAAGGAGAGCGCCCAAAATACTCAGAAAGGACCTCGAAAGCCTTCACAAAGGCCCACCAATTCAGATGGAGCTAAGTCGAGGCAACATTCAAGGCATTCTAAATACCCTATTCAAATTTTGAAAAAGGAAGAGACAGATGGAAGCGGGAAAAGAAGGTCTCATACACATAGGTATAATCTAACTCCCTTGGATCCGCCCTAGCATGACAAACTCTTTCATTCACTGAACAACCTAAACACTCTACATTTGAAGTTAACCCGAAACCATTAAAAACCCCTTTTTGCCATAACCGGGCCATAGATTCCTCATTCCGAATAGAAGACGAGAAGGACATAGCTTCTTCCGTAACCCAGGAAAATGCATTAGAAGAAGAAGCCATCTTTCAAATAAAATAAATAAAAAGAAAATAGTGACGAAGAAGACAAACGTTACAAAACCACAAGCCAACAAACACTGAGTAAGAATGAGGAAGAATCATTGACCTTTGCTAAGGAAGAACACTACCTAGAGACAACGAAAAAGAGTAAGAAAAAAGGAGATCTAGTAGCCAAGCAGAAACAGAAGCTTGAAGAAGAAAGTTGAAAGTGGAGACATAGAAGAGTCCAGAGGCTTGCAGAAGAGAAGTAACCCCCAAGCAGAAGATCCAATGACTGGGAGTGACACCATCTATTCCACGGCCATGATGCCACGATGACTTCTCAAAACCAACTGCCTTCAACACGTGACAAAAAGCCCGCCTACATTTGAAGTGACTCTAATAAACTCAAGAAGCACATTTAAGAACATAAGGATACAAAACACCCCCATCATTGTAAAAACGACTTCGTATAAACAACAATTTAAGAAATGGAGCGACAACTACCCACTATCAAACACGTGCCACCTCTTAAACCTCCCTTAAAAAATGCTACAAATTCCCATCACCAGTTTTTGTAATAAATATTAATTATATTCGTATTTGTAATACAATCAAATAATCAAAACTCTTTACCCGGATAAATTAGCAACACCTGACGACAAAATAGATTGCGCATAATTAAGATATCTATATGTACCCAGGTTGTTCAACGCTCGTGTTCTAATTTGTCTTTGTTCTCGTGCTTTTCCTTTTTCTCCAAATGCAAAAATGCTTTGCAAGAATGGGAATATCAAATTCCACATAGATATTTACATGGTTTGATTTTGTCTTGCATGTCATCCATTTCACCTTTGTAGTTTCCTTTACATGAGACGTGCTCCCCAATCAGAGAAATGGATATAAAGAAGAAAAGGAAAAAGTAACGGGAGTCCTTTTAACAATAATATCATTGAAATTTAGGACTACTCAAATAGTGCATATTGCAAAATCGTGAACTTTTTCCTAAATTAAGAAAATCAACTTAATAATCTGAAATCTGGATTGGCATCTGATTCTTCAATAAGCTCAAATATTATTATGGACACAAATCCACTTTAGCCACGCTTGATTTGATGTGTTATATAATGGATAAAGTTGATTAATTTTCTTCAATAATGGGGTACATAATTTCATTCAGACATAGATACACCACACTCACCCGATGTGAATGACAGGTGAACATGCGTGACCACAGAAGCAGCATTGAATGGACACAAGGGGGAAAAATCTAACGCTGAAATCATGTCGTGAGGATTTTGTGGCACGATGTTGTTCGGTTTTATTTCATTAGATTTTGAAATTCTAAATTAATTAAATTTATCTTTAATAGAAGGAGCAACTCGATTTATATTTTGAAAGATGGAATCCAACCAAATGAATATAACATTTTTTTTTTAATTGTAATCAAATTGAAAACAGTTTCTATTTTTTTTAACAATAAGGAAAGGAGGAATAGGGGGAAACAATTACATGTATTTAAACTCTTGAATTTACTTCATGGTAGTCATTCTTAACTGAAACCTGAATATTTTTGTTGCGGAAATAAATTCTTAATCTTACTTTGATTCTTTTAAAAGTTTGAACACATGTGCATAAAAATTTTGGTTCACTGTGACAAGATCTGTGTTTAGTGTCAAAGTGTAGCATTTGTTTTTGACAAACCTTACTTTGAGTCGGTTATTTAAAACATAGCGTTGGCTAATGTTCAAGCAAAACATATTAAGGTGCTAGGGGGGGAAAGTGTCTACAACATGTGTGTTACTAAAAAAAGTTACACTTAATGTTAGGTTAGAGTTTTGTGAATTTTGGATAAGACAAACTTTAATGTAAATATTGTGCATTGTTGACAACAACATCTTCCTTCCCCCCGCATATTAGGGTTTTTCACTCACTTTTTTCTCTCTCTCTTAGTCTTCCGATTTTCCCTTTATCTCTCTACCTTCTCAAATTGATCCCAATTTGCAAGGCCAATGGGGTCTAAGACGCCAATGAGAGAGGACAAACCGGAGGTCCTGGTTGTATATGGTGTAGAGGAAAGCCCTAAAGGTGAGTGTAAAGATGGTGATTTAAATTTGTGATAGTTGTGGAGGATGATGGTGGCGTACCATATTCGTAATTTTAAATCTCGCATTGATGGTTGGCTTGAAGGGGTTTTGCGTGGTGGTTACTGGTTGATATAGGGACCCATGGTGTAGTTGCCGCCATTGGTCACAGGTTCGATTAGGGTGCATGATGATCAAAGACTCCGCAATAGAGGACGTTAAGGATGGTGTATCAAGTCATTATGATGGGTTATGGTTATTATGGTTCTCTGGTGATTGTTCAATGGGTTTGATTTTTGTTAATGGTTGTTGATGGAGGATTGATAGGTAGGTGCTAGATGCTAAGGGGTGCTTTTCATAATGATGGGGTTATGGATTGTGGGGAAATTACAAATTGAGAAGATGATGGAGTTGCATAGGGGTGTAGCTTTGGCTATATAGTGTCGAATATGTCTTAGGCAATTGTTGCATAAGAGATTTTTTCCTAGATCTCGACGCTGACACAAAAATGGTTATATTGTCAATTTTTGTCAGACGCTAAGTCATACAATTTTAACTTTACACAATTAATCAACTTATAATATTATTTCCTTAGATATTTATTAAATATCTGTATGTATATATTAAAGATATTCATACTTAATTAAATAAGAAACAAACATATATTTCATCCTTATAGTATAAAATTCAATCTTAAGCAATGTTTAGAAAACTAGTTTGGATGAATTATTTCAATCGAAAAATGAGTGAAGCACTCAGATGACTAGTTGGAGTGAATCAAAAAACATAACAAGGAAAATTTTGGTTAATAACAAGTTAAATTAATCATGACACGATCAAACTTATCAAAATCAATTTGAGTAAACCGTTTGTATTATATTAAAAAAATTTATTTTTCTTTTAAATTTTAAATTCTCACTTATTTTATGATAAATAAAAATTCATATATGAAATGTATGTACAAATTACTCTTAGTTAATTATTTTTATAAATTTTTATCTTACAATTATGTAATATGATTCATTTACATTAACTTGGAATTCTTTTCTAACTTTGTATAATTTGTTATAAATTTATTATTAGTATATATATATATACACGATGTATCATATGAGAAAGACTTTATTAGGTGTGAGTGAGAAAAACCAATTTGAACCATTAGGTCTTATCATAGATGGTCAAGATTAAATTGATCATATAACTTCAAAAAATTTTAATCATAATCATTTATATATGATTATACAATCTAAATTTACCCTCCTCTCACGTTAAAAAAACCTTTCTCTCTCTCATATACACATATACATAGATACATCACCTCCATTCAATCACAATTAAATAATTAAATTATTAAACTTTAAATCGGTATTTTCTTTATCAATCTAGTTTTATGAACATTAGTAATTATATATTGAAAGATATTATTGTGTCATTGAAATGACATGCTTGTTTTATAGTTACTATTAATTATCTTCTTCGTTTAAGATCCACAATATCTCTTGTATATCTATTTTTTAATTTCCGGTTTTCACTCCTTTTCAAACATTTTTATTTAAATTAAGTTTATTTAAAGTTAATTTAACTTTAAATTTTGAATCTTATACACCACATTAAATTGATAACATCTTTTTTAGTTTTTTATTCTTTCAAAAATATCTAATAAAAGAAGATATAATAATTTGAATTTGATTTTGAAATTTGAATTTCACTACACCATATTAATATATATATCCTTATCGACGAAATCTTCTTTTCCTTAAATTCTCTCTTAACTTTAGGATAATTTTTGTATCGGAAAATTTCATTTTCAAAGTAAATTATTTTCTTGGAAATAAAATTTCTAATAAGAATAGGTTTCTTTGAAAAATTCATAAGTGTTAGATTTTTATTTTCTCTCCTGAAAATATTGTGTTGATTTAAATGTTTTACTTTCACCTTTAGAGGTGGGAAAATTTAATAATGTTTATTTACAAATTTATAATCTTTGGGGTATTTTATATCCGTAAATTTTGTATTATCTCCTACTTTATTCTCATGTCATTTTCTAGAGAATGTCGAAACGTCTCTTATATCAGATGCTACTAAAAAAATAAAACATCCAACGCTAACAAAATAAATAAAACATCCAACGTTAATGATAAATAGAGATCACCTTTAAAAAAAAGATAAATAGAGATGTATATTCTTCTCTTTAATTGATTCTTATTAATAAAATTATGCTTAAATTTGTTAAATTTTATTTCATTCTGAAATTAATCAATTTAATTTTGTAACAAACGCCACTAAACATGTATCTCGTGACTTAAAAAGATATATCACAAGGAAAAAGGATAAAAAGGGGTAAATCATTTTTAATTTATAATTTTTATTTGTCTTACTGTAGTTCCGATTTTATAAAAATTAATAATATTATTGAGCACAATTAAACAGACCCGTCCGTCATATACAGAACATGAGGATGAAATTAAACCGTGCACAATTTTAGTTGAAAAGAATATATAATGTTTGTTGTGAACTTTCCCACGAAGGGAAACTTTTGGAAGAGAAGGAAATTAGAAAAGGGTATTTATAATGTAGCTAAAATACAAAATAAAAAAGTGAGTGACAGGGAGGGAATTTTGAAGAATTGGGAAGGAGGCACGATGCACCACATACCAAGGTGACTCAAAGGTTCACCTAAGAGCCAAACTAAGTTATTAACCCCATTGGGCATTGATTACCAAGTCACCTCCCCCAGTTGGTGATTCATTTCATTGTGTGTCCCCTTTATTTTCCAAAACCGTTGCCAAATTGTAAACCACAAACCAACATTACCTTCCTTGGTTTGGGTTCCTTGGCCATTGGAAGCAACGATGCGCCACTTCTCATTTGCCAAATTGCCCCTTTCTATTTATATGCTCCTTCAACAATACTACTAGCTTCAATTAATAGAATTATTCAAACCTTGTTGCTTCTTCTCAATTATCTTTTGGACTTTCACCATTGGTTGTCCATTAGTGTTTGCATTATATTAATGCGCTAGCTCTAGTGAGTACTTAACTGATTAATTATGAGAAATTTGTTGGGATTTGACCCTAATTGCCTTATTTTTTGTATTTTAAAAAACCTAATTAATGTAGTGAGCCATCTAACTCATAACCAGTTGCCACAAGCAAAGGATCTGGTAAAACCCACCGGCTCTTCTTAATTATTATACATCTTTAATTAACCGCAATACTTGTAGAGTTCAAAATCGATGGGAAACTATTTTCGATAATTTAATAAATAACGTGTTCGTGTCCACGGATTCACCAAAACAACAACCTCTCCTAACATTTTGTTGTGTTTATTTCATTTTAGTGAGGCACCGGAAAAATCCACCACGTGGGAGCTACACTTTTACCTTTCTGCTTAGAAATATCCAATGCAGAGTGTATACATCATCCTATATTATATGAGAAAAATTCTCTTAGAGTTAAATGAGCGAATTTAAGTCATACAATCATACAAGAATTTAAGTCATACAATCATACAATGGATGGTTGAGATTAATCATGTGAGTTTTTAAAAAAGTCATGTGATTTTTTAAGTGATCACGTGACTTTAAAAAACTTTTAATTTCAATCATTCATTGTGATCCGGTCCTAACACCGGCCCCCAAGAGCATGGCTTTAATGCCTTGCCAGATCAGCATTTTGAATAAAGAGAAGTACTCTTCAAATACACTACAAATACTATACGGAGTGCATACCGCCAGGGCAAGTAACGCCGCCAAGGTTCATGACTCCGCCCAGGCACGTTACCCCGCCAAGGAATGTAACTCCGTCCAGGCATGTTACTCCGTCAAGGAATGTAACCTCGCCAAAGTTGTTACTCCGCCAAGCCATAGGCTCAACATTGGCGGAATACCGAATTTCCCCTACTGCGTAGCGAGCCCATACTCACAACCCCGGCACGAGATTGACTCTGTCTTGAGAGGTTAATAATGGGAATCACGCTGTCACGCATAAAGGGAAATAACAATAAAATATTAAAGCACTAACGCTTTCCAGACAAGTTGTGATACCTACTACAATAATGGTGCATGTAAACGGCGCAGGGACCCACTACCTTTTCAGCATTATGC
Source organism: Clitoria ternatea (assembly GCA_037962975.1). Taxonomy (NCBI): domain Eukaryota; kingdom Viridiplantae; phylum Streptophyta; class Magnoliopsida; order Fabales; family Fabaceae; genus Clitoria; species Clitoria ternatea. Next base: position 58,821,586 of record CM075671.1, read on the forward strand.
CTGAAGACAAGGAGCGGGTCCTACCAATAATGCAGCACCAGTAACAGGTATATAAACCTCTCTCGAAAAGGTATAAGGGATCTTTTTCCCATTCTCTTAACCTGACACTCTCTTACTTGCAGAATTCTCTCTGATTGTCTTTCTAAGTCTCTAAGTATTCTGAAATACTGACTTGAGCGTCAGAGAACGATTGCAGGTACCACCCCCAATCGGGTCAAGGCAACGTAGATCCCGTCAGGCGGACTGTGACACCGCCCAAGAGTACACTGCACTCCGCCTCAGCATACAAAGACTCTCCGTATTTACATTTATGCGCATATTGCTTTGTATCAAATACACATTTATATGTATATTTTGAGTTGTTCTACAAATACACTTCTACACCCCCTGTAAAGAACAGTTCATTGGCACGCCCAGTGGGACCTGTAAACTAGGTAATCCCACAATCTTTGATCAATCTTCATCATCAATGGAGAGACAAGGACCAGAGATGGGGAACGAGGATTCTCCTCCACGCAATCCCAGACGTCTTAACTTCGATGATGATGCTCAGAAAAAAGGAACGCAAGCCGATTCTCTAGATCCAAGAGATGACATGATTCGAATGTTGAGAGAAGAACTTGCGAAACTTCGTCGCGAAAAAGCAAACCCAGTGCATGAAAAAGCTGGTCCTGCAAGACAGCCACATCATGAACCACACATGCAGGAGGAATCAAGTACTCTTCACTACTCTCGTATTCCTACATACATGGAGGAGCAACGAAGCCTCCCACTGGTGAATGCTCAGCATCAAGAAGGAAGGAGAGCAGGCTCAAACGCATCCCCCTCAGGGTATAAGATGAGCATCCCATTTTCCAAAAGGCTCATGAATGCACATGTACCCAAACATTTGCAAACTATGCAGCCCATTTCTATAGGGAAATATACTGGGGAAACAGATCCCTCTAAGCATTTAGATGCTTATATCTACGAGGCCATGTTTCTAGGGGCTGAGGAGGATGTCATGTGCAGAATGTTCCCCAGAACCCTTACAGGCGAAGCTCTTAGTTGGTTCAAGAGCTAACCTTCAGGTTCCATTGATTCGTGGGAGGAGCTGGCCTCAGCTTTTGGAAGCCACTTCGTGATCTCCAGGGATGCACCCAGAACCTCTCATACCTTGGCTCAGATCAAACAAGGCGACAAAGAATCTCTGAAGGATTTCCTTAAGAGATTTTACAAGGAAGCAGCCATGGTCCCTGATCTGACTGAGGCAATCCAGTTGCATATTCTCATAGAAGCTATGCAACCAAAGTCACCTTTCGCTTTGTCTTTGGCAAAGGGACCTCCAACCACGATGGAGGAATTTCGCAGGAAGGCGTCTAAGTACGTGGGTATTGAGATGCATCTGGAAGCCACTGCATCTCGCAGTAAACCACTCCCTGCAACTCCACCTCAAGACAAAGGGAAAGATAAATTGTTGAAGAATGACAAGTCCCACCAAAGGGACAAAGTAGGGAACCAACCTTTCAAACAGCAGGACAGACGCGTGTTCAATTTTGCTCACTATGCACCACTGAACACAACCTGCGAGCAAATCTTGCGTGAAATAGGATGGACCACCCTCAATGTTTATGGAATTCAACGTCCACCTCCAATCAGGCGCGGTGGAAACCCAAAGAAATATTGTGAATTCCATGAGTCAGTTGGCCACACCACAGAAGAATGTAAGCAACTCAAAAATACCATTGAGGTGCTCATTCGTGAAGGTAAACTGAAACATTACCTGTTCAAAGGTAAATCTCATGATGAGCCTGAGAAGTTTGAAAAGCGACATCGTGATCGTTCTCCGGATCCTGATAGTACTCGGGAACCAAAACGTACGGCGGTGTCAGAGAAACAAAAAGGCATTGTTTTGGAGTCCGCCCAACGAGAACCGAGCCCTGAACCTAGGTCGCGAGGTAAAAGGCAGGTGGTGGACATGATTGCTGGAGGCTTCGCAGGAGGCGGACCCTCAAACACCGCCCGGAAAAATCATCATCGCATGATCTTATCTGTGCAGGGCAAGAACAAAGAATATCGCCCATTCAGGGACGGAGTTCAGACTCCGCCTATAACTTTCACAGATGATGATTTTGGCCCAACCATTCCTGAGGGAGATGATGCGGTAGTGATCATTGCGGTGATCGCTAATATGGATGTAAAACGCATCCTAGTTGATCAGGGAAGTTCCTGCGACGTTATTTTTTATGACTGTTTTAAACGCATGGGACTGACTGACGCTGATTTGCAGCCTTACACACAGGACCTCACAGCCTTTAATGGCGCCAAACAGCCTACTAAAGGCTACTTGGACACAAGGATTACCTTCGATGGTGAACCTGGAGCAAGGACTGTGAAATCCAGGGTCCTTGTCATTGATGTTAAATCCCCATACAATGGCATCATTGGGCGGCCTACTCTGAATGCCATGGAAGCCATCGTTTCAACCCCCCACTTGTTAATCAAGTTCATCGACAAAGATAATCAAGTCTCATCTGTCAGGGGCGACCAGGAGATGGCTCGTTATTGTTACAATTTAAGTCTTAACATGGTGAAGCTTGAGACCATGTCTAAGAAAAGGAAATTGAACGAAGGAAACAGTGCGGCGGCATCCGTCAACTTGGTGGATCTTAATCCCAGGGCGGAGTCTTCTATAGACCCACTGAATCCTTTGAAACCAACTCCCGATGGTGGTTCCAAGTCTATTGTTTTGGGCAGCACCCCGGAGCAAATTACTAACATCAATGACAAGCTGGAGCCTAACATGGAAGCAAGACTGATTGCACTCCTCCATGAGTACAAGGAAATTTTTGCCTGGACAGCCGCAGACATGCCTGGTATGGATCCTAACTTCTGTTGCCACCGCCTGGCGGTGTATCCTGAAACTAAGCCAGTGGCACAAAAGAAACGGCGTATGGGTCCTGCTAAGCAAAATGCTGCTTGCGAACAAACCGAAGAGCTCCTTAAGGCGGGGTTCATCAGGGAACTCCGTTACTCTTCTTGGCTGTCCAACGTGGTTATGGTGCAGAAAGCCAATGGGAAATGGCGCATGTGCATAGACTACGTTGATTTGAATAAATGTTGTCCCAAAGATCCTTATCCTCTCCCCAACATTGACAGACTGGTTGACGATTCATCAGGATACAAGTATCTATCCTTCATGGATGCTTACTCCGGATACAACCAAATTCCAATGTGCGAGGATGATCAGGAGAAAACAGCATTTATCAACGACAGAGGAGTCTTTTACTACAATGTCATGCCATTTGGGCTGAAGAACGCTGGGGCCACCTACCAGCGCATGATCAACAAGGTCTTTGAGGGCATGCACACAAAGCTGGTGGAGGTTTATATTGATGATATCATCGCCAAAACTCCAGAGGGAGGAGACCATGTTGAAGACCTACGCCTCATTTTTCAACGCTTGCAGCAATACAACATGAGACTCAACCCACTAAAATGTACATTTGCTGTACCTGGAGGAAGATTTTTGGGTTTCATGTTAACGCTAAGAGGCATAGAAGCTAATCCTGACAAGTGTCGTGTGATACAAGAGTTGCAGAGCCCCAAAACATTGAAGGAGGTACAATCCCTCAATGACAAAATCGCTGCTCTAGCACGATTCATGCCAAAAATGGCTCATCGCTCTCTCCCCTTATACAAGATGCTGAAGAAGGATAAGAAATTTAATTGGGGCCCAGAGCAAGAGGCGGCCTTCCAGAGCTTGAAAAATGTCTTAGCCAGCCCTCCAATCCTGGTAAAACCAAGCCCAGGTGAGCAACTCATCGTTTATTTGTCTGTTTCAGATGAAGCGCTGGCAGTGGCCCTGGTCAAAGAAACAGTCGAAGGCCAACGACCGGTGTACTTCACTGGTAAAACATTGCATGGTGCAGAGTGTCGTTATCAGAAGATTGAAAAGGCAGCACTTGCAGTCGTTTGGGCCTCACGACGCTTAAGACCATATTTCCATGCACACCCCATCTTGATTCGCACAGACTTGCCACTCCGTACTATATTGTTCAAGCCAGACTTGGCAGGAAGGATGATCAAATGGGCCATAGAACTCTCTGAATTCGACATATCCTACGAACCAAGAACTGCTATCAAGGCACAAGTCCTAGCAGATTTCGTAGTTGAATTAACAGGCTCTAGCCCAGATGCAGATCATTCACACTGGACAGTATACGTCGATGGGTCTTCAAACAGCAAAGGATGTGGGGCAGGAATCGTTATAGAAAGTGATGACGGGGTACATCTTGAAATTTCATTGCACTTTACCTTCACTACGTCTAACAATCAGGCGGAGTATGAAGCCTGCTTAGCCGGACTCAGAGCAGCACAAGATATTGGGGCCAAAACTGTCACCCTATGCAGTGATTCTCAACTAGTCATCTCACAAATTCTTGGTGAGTATCAGGCTAAAGAACCTCTACTGCAACAATATCTGGACTGCGTCAATGAGTTGAAACAGCGCTTCGATGAAGTAACTTTCAAGCATGTACCTCGCGAAGAAAATACACGTGCTGATATCCTGTCCAGGTTAGCCAGCACAAAGAAGGCGGGGTGCACAACCATGGTTGTACAGAGTACTTTGGCGGAGCCAAGTATATCCCTTCCCTCTTTAATTCATATGATTAAAAGCCGCCCCGTTGATGACAACTCCTGGGTAACACCAATAGTTCGTTATCTTGTTAATGGACAATTACCCACGGATGATCTTGAGTGAAAGAAACTAAGGAGGGAGGCACCCTATTATACACTCTTGGATGGGCAGCTATACCGCCGGGGAATTTCTGTCCCGTACTTAATTTGCATAAATGAAAACGAGGTGCCAGCTGTTTTGGAAGAAGTCCATGAAGGGCAGTGTGGACATCATCCAGGGGCACGGAGTCTAGTGAGAAAAATCCTCAGGGCGGGGTATTGGTGGCCCACTATGAAGCAAGACACTGCCTCATATGTTCAAAAATGCGATCAATGTCAACGATTCGCGAATTTTCACCATACTCCAGCTGAGGAAATGTCATCATCAATAACGCCCTGGCCTTTCTATCAATGGGGTATGGATATTCTAGGTCCATTCCCAACTGCGCCCGGCGGTATCAAATACTTGATAGTTGGTGTTGATTATTTCACCAAATGGATTGAGGCAGAGGCAGTGGTGCACATAACGTCAGCCAGGACTCGAAGATTCGTTTATGAGAATATCATTGCACGTTTCGGAGTCCCTGAACGCATAGTCACTGATAATGGCACCCAGTTCACAGATCGCAAGTTCACTGAACTCTTAGAAAATCTCAGCATCACGCAGATTTTCTCTTCTGTGGAACACCCTCAAACCAATGGACAAGCAGAGGTCGCCAACAGAGAAATCTTGAAGGGCCTCAAAAAACGCCTTGGTGAGGCAAAGGGAGATTGGGCAAATCAGTTATGCCATGTTTTATGGGCATATAGAACTACCCCACACTCCACCACAAATGAATCTCCGTATCGGCTAACATATGGAGTCGAGGCTGTTATTCCCATAGAATTAACAGCTCCTTCAGCTCGAGTCCTCCATTTCAATGAGGAAGCCAATCAACAGAACCTCACACACGAATTGGAGGTTTTGGCGGAGTTGAGAGAGGAAGCCTTTGTGAGAGATCAAGCTGTCAAAGCAAAGGCCGCCAAACGGTATAATGCACGCATGTGCGAACGCCGTTTCAAAGAGGGAGATTTGGTCCTGAGAAGGGCCAACATTGGCAACAAATTTGCGCACCAAGGCAAATTGGCACCAAATTGGGAAGGTCCATACCGAGTCATCGAAGTTTTGGGCAAGGGTACATACCGCCTAGAAAACTTGGATGGTACTCCGGTCAGAAATAAATGGAACATTTTGAATTTACGCATATATTACAGTTAGTTGGGTAATACGGTATGATCTTTTCTTCCTAACTCAAGGATCTTCCTCTGTATGCTTTCCTTGAAAAGGTTTCGAAAAGATATATCCCAACTCAATCTTTTATGTAATTCCATTCTCAATGAAATGCCTTCCTGCATTTAATCTTCACTCTAACTTTGAATTGATTATCCATGGCAGAATTTGTTCCCATGCAGATAAAACAACGACTCTAAAATTGAAGCACAAACGCATAACTCTTTATTCCATAAAGATCAACCAACATGCAACGCCGCTTCACAAACGGAGTCAACAAAAACTCCTTGGGGAATTGGTGTCTCAGCTATATGCTGCACCATACCGACCCTAAGGTACAGAAAACTCCTTGGGGGGAAAGGATTGGTGTCTCAGCTATATGCTGCACCATACCGACCCTAAGGTACAGAAAACTCCTTGGGGGGAAAGGATTGGTGTCTCAGCTATATGCTGCACCATACCGACCCTAAGGTACAGAAAACTCCTTGGGGGGAAAGGATTGGTGTCTCAGCTATATGCTGCACCATACCGACCCTAAGGTCCTACAGGCCGCCTATGGAAAGAACTAGTGTCACAGCTATATGCTGCACTAATTCACCCCCAAGGTCCTGCAGGCTTCTTGTGGGAAGAGCTGGTGTCACAGCTATATGCTGCACCACGCTAACCCCAAAATCCAACCAATTTCTTGCAGGATGAATTGGTGTCACAGCTATATGCTGCACCATACCGCCTCGAAGGTTTAACCAAATTCTTGCAGGACGAATTGGTGTCACAGCTATATGCTGCACCATACCGCCTCGAAGGTTTAACCAATTTCTTGCAGGATAAATTGGTGTCACAGCTATATGCTGCACCATACCGCCTCGAAGGTTTAACCAATTTCTTGCAGGATAAATTGGTGTCGCAGCTATATGCTGTACCATAGCAATCCTCACTTCGATGATTTTCATTCAATCAGGAGTTGCACTCCAATCAAAATGCAAAAGGATGAACATTCCATCCAAAACTTGACTCTGCCTAACTCCCAATGTTTACGGAGTACATGAGCAACAAACTCAAGCACTACCCAACAAGTTCAAGTAAGTTCAACACTTGTAAAATTGTGCTTCATTAAAATTCCTAAGAGGCCACTCCACCTTCTTACGGAATCCAATTCCTTTTAAATTCCTAAGAGGCCACTCCGTCTTCTTACGGAATCCAATTCGTTGAAATTCCTAAGAGGCCACCCCGCCTTATTACGGAATCCAATTCCTTTTAAATTCCTAAGAGGCCACTCCGCCTTCTTACGGAATCCAATTCCTTTTAAATTCCTAAGAGGCGACTCCGCCTTCTTACGGAATCCAACCTCATTGAAATTCCTAAGAGACCACTCCGCCTTCTTACGGAATCCAATTCCTTTTAAATTCCTAAGAGGCGACTCCGCCTTCTTACGGAATCCAACCTCATTGAAATTCCTAAGAGGCCACTCCGCCTTATTACGGAATCCAATTCCTTTTAAATTCCTAAGAGGCCACTCCGCCTTCTTACGGAATCCAATTCCTTTTAAATTCCTAAGAGGCGACTCCGCCTTCTTACGGAATCCAACCTCATTGAAATTCCTAAGAGACCACTCCGCCTTCTTACGGAATCCAATTCCTTTTAAATTCCTAAGAGGCGACTCCGCCTTCTTACGGAATCCAACCTCATTGAAATTCCTAAGAGGCCACTCCGCCTTCTTACGGAATCCAATTCCTTTTAAATTCCTAAGAGGCGACTCCGCCTTCTTACGGAATCCAACCTCATTGAAATTCCTAAGAGGCCACTCCGCCTTCTTACGGAATCCAATTCCTTTTAAATTCCTAAGAGGCCACTCCGCCTTCTTACGGAATCCAACCTCATTGAAATTCCTAAGAGGCCACTCCGTCTTCTTACGGAATCCAATTCCTTTTAAATTCCTAAGAGGCGACTCCGCCTTCTTACGGAATCCAACCTCATTGAAATTCCTAAGAGGCCACTCCGCCTTCTTACGGAATCCAATTCCTTTTAAATTCCTAAGAGGCTACTACGCCTCACTATTAAAATCATTTCAATGAAATTCCCACGAGGTTACTACGCCTCACTATTGAAATTACTTCAGTTAAATTCTCAAAAAGGCTATTCCGCCTCGTTATACTTAGTCATATTTCATTAAGTCCTCAGATGAATATTCCACCTTCTCAATATCATTTTACAAGGCATAAATACGACGGACTTAAACACTACTTCTATGAACAAGTATACATTTGCAGAAAATATGCTTCATTAATATTGTCAAGGATTGATAAAAGTCCAGAGCCTATCCTGGAACAAGGCAATATTAACAAAATTCAAAAATTAAAAGCTGGCGAAGGGTTTCAGGAGCTGGTCTTTAAGGGTCGGACGGCATCCCTTCTTGTTGGGCAGAGGTGGCCTGACCTTCACCAGGTTTGCTTAAACTTTGAGAGGGAGGCAAGTCCGCCAGAACATATTCGTCATTGGGCGGAGGAGCATGACCCCCTTGAACAGGCACCATCAATTCTCCATTGATGAACTCATAGTAAGGATGAATGCCTGTGGTGGATAGAGCAACGCCTGGATTGCGATAACGGAGTTGACGAACAGCCATGCTGAAAGCATCATCAATCGCTGCCTCAGCCGCATCCAGCGTGGATTGTAAATCCTTGTCGAGCTTTTCATTGGCGGCCTCAGAGGTAGCTTTTTCAGCTTGCAACACTTCAACCTGTTTTTCAAGGTTAGTGTATGCAGTAGCTGCTTGGTCTAACTCCGCCACCTAGGCATCTTTGGCAGAAGCTTTATCAAGTTCAAGGAAAATCAACTTCTGCTGGAGCTCACTTACATCCTCGCCCAATTTTTGTTTCTGCTGAATTAAGTCTGAAACTTGTTGTTTCAGCAGATTATTGTCAGCCCTCACCTGGGTCAGGCCACTCACCTCCTCGCCCAGTTTTTTGTTTTGCTCTTTTAAGCCGGAGACTTGCTTCTCCAGTAAAGTTTTGTCAGCTCTCACCCGAGCCAGCTCCTCCTCCAGCTTCTTGGTGTTGGCATCGGCGGTGTCAAGGTGTTTGTCCTTGGCCTTGATCACCTCGGACAGCTGCTCATTGTCATGTTCCAAGCTACGAATCTTTTCCACAGACTCGTGGTAAGACGCCTGAAACATGTTGGCCTCGGCAGCAACGTCAGCTATCCGGGGGACAGAGGCCAAGAAACCATCTATCTCTGCAAGGTGCCACCTCGCAGCTGCTGCACCCTCCGGAATCTCGTCAAAGTCGATGTCGGGGCGGAGGATGAATTCTGGATCACGCCTCTCCGATTGGCGGGATCCTATATTTGTGAAGTACAGAAAGGGATTCAAGCGAGACCCCGCCTCAGGCAAAGAAACCAACCGCCTGGATGATTCCCCTGGCACATCAATCGGGAAAACTGTTGTACCTCGAGTGGTCAAGCTCAGGGCGGGATCCTCAGACGGGCGGACTGGGGAAATTTGAATTCTCCCTGTCTCGTCCCCCGTATCTTGGTCAGAAGGGGCTTGGAATCCCTCCGCTTGCTCCCCCTCGACATCTTCTTCAGGGATTCCTTCAACTCCGCCCATAGTAGCAGAAGTACCCACGACAGGTACTTCCGGAGTCTCCTCCAAATCAATAGCAGCATCAATTGATGCTCCTTCCTCAACCCTCTTCTTGCTTTTGGTCCTCCTTCTTTGCAAGGGCTGGGGGTCTATTTCCTCTTCTTCTTCTTCAGCAGCTTCTGGTTCTTGGCGTTTTTTAGAACGCCTTTCAACAGTAGCTGCTGAAGATCCTGCACCACCTTCAAAATTTACTATGTTGGTGGAGGCAGGGAAGGGAAGGGTCTTTGTCAGGGCGGCAGTCAGATTCCTCCTCGGCTGCACATTATTCTCCGCGTTTATTTCCCTGCGGCTCATTTGGATCTGCTTGATACGATCCATCCCAGGGAACTCAGCGATTTCTCCTGCGAAATAACAAGATGAGGATTTGGTTAGAAAATGCAAGATAGAGGAAATACTCAATCACATTGCAATTGTTCATAATATTACTCAAGTATCCTTGAGCATCCCGCCCAAGCAGCCTTCGACAAAGAATCAGCTTGTGGACGGAGTTGTACTCCTTCAACATCCGTAGTACTTCCACAGACGCCGCCGATAGAGCACCCTCTTCAACCTCATACGCTCGTTTGGTTAAGAGAAAGTGCTCATGCGTCCATGCCACTGGAAATCTATCAACACCTTCTTTATTCCGCCAAAAAACAGGTTTGTCCTTCCTGACGGATACCTTCACAAAACTCATCCTGAAGTGAAGTCCGCCTTCTTTGGCGGAGTCAGCAAACGCCTTAAAGTTCAAAATCTTTGGCTCCGCCCGGAGAGTCACAAAACCCATGCCGCCGGTTTTCATATTTACTCTCCTCATAATGTGGCAGAAAGCGAAAAACAACGCCACTGTAGGCGTAAACCCCAAATGTTCAGCCATCACCTCAAAGCTGCGAACTATTCCCCAACCATTAGGATGCAGCTGAGAAGGGGCACAGTCCAAGAACCTAAGCACACCCATCTGGAATTTATTCAATGGGAAGCGCACCCCTAACTGGGTAAATAGAATATCGTACATATATATGGTACGATCATTCTGAGGACGATGGCAAACCCGTTCATACGTCTTGGGTGAACGAACGATGAACCTATCCTCATACCGCTCATCCTTCCAAACCGGAACAGGCAACTCCACTACCCCTCCGCTTGTTGTCGCATGTCGAGAGGAAGCATCCTTGACATCTTCCTCAACCCAACAGTAGGGGTCATTCTCGAGTGTCTTTTTCCAATCCAGTCCATGTAACACAACATTTTGACACTCTGCCATAGTCAGCACTTGTGTATGGGAAACACCTCCTGACACAAATGAATGTACAGCATTACTAAAGTACTCCACGCTGCTATAAAACGTCGAGTCCCTCCCAGTATAAAAAGCCTCATCTCCACTCTCAATGTCAGAAAACATGGGATGAACAGAAACCCTAGAACGTGACTCTGACCTCTTTCCTCTCATCTTCCTTTTTACGAGCACACAATAAGGGAAAACAAAACCAACCCAGTGAAAATGGAGAAGCAAAGAAAAGGAGGAAGCAAGTACCTTAAACTTCTGAAAGATAGAAGAACTCCAAACACCAATAAATTCGCAAGAAAGTAGCAAAAATACTTTCAGCAAACTAATATGAACTGAGAGATGAAGCAAAACATTTCCCTTCTGAGAGTTTACCTATTTATAGGCATGGCTTGGGGGGAAAATAAACGAATCCTCAAAAATTTCGAAGATGTGTTTGCAGCCGTTAGATAAATCTCATCAACGGTTCTAAAATTGAAATATGCGTTTACAACCGTCGGATTTGTCTCAATGACGGTTCCTTTTTTGCTGAAACCGATAGATATATCTAAGGGCAGATATTTCATGGGCCACGTTTTCAAAATCCAAGGCCCACGGTAATAACCTCGAAAACGGTTCTCCATTGCCATCACGCGCATTTATGTCCCATCATTGGAATGGCAACCGTTACGAGGGCATACGTGGCAATAGGAGACTGAAGAATAAAAAACGTGGTTTCGAGGCGCATTAATGACAGGCGTGTCAAATGATGACAGCTAATAAATGCACGAAAGCACTTGTCCACAAAACCTGGACTAGCAAATACCGCCTAAACCCATGCCTACAAAAGCTAAACTTAAGTGTTGTAGCTTATTAAAGTGACTCTGCCAGTCACTATAACAAGCTAGGGGGCATATGATCCGGTCCTAACACCGGCCCCCAAGAGCATGGCTTTAATGCCTTGCCAGATCAGCATTTTGAATAAAGAGAAGTACTCTTCAAATACACTACAAATACTATACGGAGTGCATACCGCCAGGGCAAGTAACGCCGCCAAGGTTCATGACTCCGCCCAGGCACGTTACCCCGCCAAGGAATGTAACTCCGTCCAGGCATGTTACTCCGTCAAGGAATGTAACCTCGCCAAAGTTGTTACTCCGCCAAGCCATAGGCTCAACATTGGCGGAATACCGAATTTCCCCTACTGCGTAGCGAGCCCATACTCACAACCCCGACACGAGATTGACTCTGTCTTGAGAGGTTAATAATGGGAATCACGCTGTCACGCATAAAGGGAAATAACAATAAAATATTAAAGCACTAACGCTTTCCAGACAAGTTGTGATACCTACTACAATAATGGTGCATGTAAACGGCGCAGGGACCCACTACCTTTTCAGCATTATGCCTGAAGACAAGGAGCGGGTCCTACCAATAATGCAGCACCAGTAACAGGTATATAAACCTCTCTCAAAAAGGTATAAGGGATCTTTTTCCCATTCTCTTAACCTGACACTCTCTTACTTGCAGAATTCTCTCTGATTGTCTTTCTAAGTCTCTAAGTATTCTGAAATACTGACTTGAGCGTCGGAGAACGATTGCAGGTACCACCCCCAATCGGGTCAAGGCAACGTAGATCCCGTCAGGCGGACTGTGACACCGCCCAAGAGTACACTGCACTCCGCCTCAGCATACAAAGACTCTCCGTATTTACATTTATGCGCATATTGCTTTGTATCAAATACACATTTATATGTATATTTTGAGTTGTTCTACAAATACACTTCTACACCCCCTGTAAAGAAAAGTTCACATTGTATGGTTATATGGCCCAGATTCGTTCCTCTCTCATATTAAAGAACATTTCTCATAAGATACATCCCTATATATATACATAGAGAGATGATGTATTCTCTTTGTGAGAGTGAAAACGAATCTGGACCATACAACCATACAATGAATGATTAAGATTAATCATGTGAGTTTTTAAAAAAGTCATGTGACCTTTTAAGTGATCACGTGACTTTGAAAGCTTTTTAATCTCAACCATTCATTGTATGGTTGTACGACCCAGATTCACTCCTCTCACTTTTATATAAGAGAGTCGTTCATTTATTATTTTCAATAAATTTTTGAAGAAGTTATATAAATGAAGTCCATATTTGTTATTTTTAAAATAAAACATTTTACTTATCCTAAAAAATATGACATTTTAAAAAATAAATTCCTTTTAAAATTTATTAATTTATTTTTGGTTTTAAAAAAGTATTAGCAAAAGAATAAAATTAAACCAAACTATTTTAAAAAAATGAATATAAATAAATAAAATTTGAATAGAGAATAAAATAAAAAAGTCACAATTTTCAATATGTTTTAAATATATATATATATATATATATATTGACATAGAAATATATATCATTAATTTGTTTAAATAATTTTGAATTTTATTTTTTTATATTTTGATGTTTTCTAATCACTAGTGAAAAAAGGCTTTTACACCGGTTATAGTGTAATCGGTATAAAAAAGCCATGGTGAAAATTTAGTAATTGTTTAGTAAATTTACACTGATTGTTAAATAGAACCGGTGTAAAAATTATGATACTATATATATAGTATCATAATTTTATTATTATCAATAAATTTTTGAAGAAGTTCTCTAAATGAAGCACATATTTGTTATTTTAAAATAAAACATTTTACTTATCCCAGAAAATATGACATTTTTTGAAAAATTCCTTTTAAAATTTATTAACTTATTTTTGGATAAAAAAAGTATTAGCAAAAGAATAAAATTAAATCAAACTATTTTTAGAAAACAAATGAATAAAAACAAATAAAATTTGAATAGATAATAAAATAAAAAAGTCACAATATTCAATATGTTTTAAATATATATTGATTCGGTCTAGATACCGGTCTCCATACTATGATGTCATTTAATCCGTTCTGGAAGGTAAACCGGTATCACATGTTAACTTCCGGACTATATAATACTGTGCTAGGTGCTCTCCCTTCACTGGTTTGTCCGCAATAACATCTAGAACATCGGATAACCTAATCCGGTCTCACTTTTCTATTGCGCATAAACGTTACCTATACTTCGAGAGGATAAGTGGCTGTTTCACTTCCATATTGATACCCTGCACAGCAGAAGGTATCTACGTCACCCATCAAAGGGTACATAGTATAGCTACAGGAGTGATACACGGAAAAGGCCGATCTTCCCCATTCCTGTGTTAGAATCGTACACTGAGCAGTGAACTACTCTTGATCGTACACTGAGCATTGAACTACTCTTGATGGTACGCTGAACACTGCATCAGAGTCTCCTGGCCCTACTTGTATCTAACGATTCATTTTCCACGCTCAGATATAAATAGTCGACTTTCATGCACATACAAGGTTACGTTGTTCTTACTCTTAACACACTATTGCATTACTCAAGTATTCTCTGAGTTTTCATTCTCTGAGTTTTCATTCTCTTCACTGACTTGAGCGTCGGAGAATCTTCGCAGGTGACACCACCTTTCGCCCCCATCAACGTGAAAGCTTGGTATAAAGGATCTCCTGGACAACAAGACCGGACTCTCCCACTGAGAGGTCGGATTATAATACCGGATACCCATTGTACTTGTGTATAAACACTCAAATCTCAAACTTTTGTGGCTGGCTCCCAGTCTGGATCCTTGACTCCAGATCAGACCAGTTCATTGGCACGCCCAGTGGGACACGATAGAGTTATTCCTACTTTTTGCAGAGGTTCAGTAGTTAGCCATGGAGGGAGATGCACGTGATTTCATTGATGGTTACATAGAGGACGTGACCCATCAGCATGCTAGCAGGAGACTTGTTTTCGAATCTCTTGGAACCAACTCGAGGAGGATGATACCTGTCGCAACTCTAGATCCTCGAGATGAAGTTATAAGGCAACTCAGGGAGGAGTTGATGGAGTTGAGGATAGAGAAGAGGGTGACGGAGAATAAGGAAACGTCATAAGCTGAGGAGACTCATCATACTTCTAGGAGGGAGAAATCCACCACTCTCCAGTATTCAAAAATTCCCACCTACGAGGAGCAAGAGTAAACTCATGACTCTGGGGATAGAGTCAGTAGAAGAAGGAAGGAGCCAATGGCGGTAGCCTCTGGAACGTATCAGCTTAACGTTCCATTCTCGAGGAGGCTCATGAATGTGCCTATTCCCAGGCATTTGCAAACCACTCAACCACTCTTCATCGGGAAGTATAATGAAGAAACTGACCCGACTAAGCATCTTAATGCTTATGTATATGAAGCTATATACTTGGGAGCTGATGAAGATGTGATGTGCAGGATGTTCCCACGAACTTTAATAGAGGAGGCCCTTAGCTGGTTCAAGGGTCTACCATCGGGGTCAATAGACTCCTGGGAGGAGATGGCAGCAGACTTCGAGAGTCATTTCGTCATCTCTAGGGATATTCCTAGGACTTCTCATACCTTGGCCCAGATCAGGCAAGGGGAGAACAAAACTCTTAAGGAGTTTTTAAAGAGGTTTTACAAGGAGACAGCTATGGTGCCTAATCTTACAGAGGCCATTCAGCTGCATATTGTTATCGAGGCCCTACAGCCTGGGTCAGCCTTTGCCCTGTCTCTGGCAAAGAGTCCTCCGACGACATTTAAGGAGTTCTGAGGAAGGCCTCAAAGTATGTGGGTATAAAGATGTACTTGGAGGCCACGGCGGCCAGGCTTAAGCTATCAGTGCCTTCCTCTCAACCACGGAAAGATAAGGAGAGGGTGAGACCAGAGAGGTAGATCCAAGGAGATGATTTTTAGAGCCCTTGACATCAATAGCAGGACATGCGTATGACATCTTTCACCAACTATGCCCCGTTAAACACCAGGCATTCCCAAATTTTAAGGAAGGTCGAATGGCCTACACTCAACGTGTATGGGATAAATAAGCCCGCTCTGATGAAACAGACTGGTAACCCAAGGAAGTACTATAGTTTGCATGAGCAGGTGGGCTATACCACGGATGAGTGTAAGGCGTTGAAGAACGCTGTGGAGACCCTCATCAGGGAGGGAAAGCTGAAGTAGTACCTCTTCAAGGAGAAATCTTTGGATGAACTAGACCGGAATGAGAAGAGATGAAGAGATCGTGATGATGAGGGCGATAACAGTCGTAACCCGGTCAGGAGGTTTTCAGCCGCTGAGAAACAGAAGGGAGTTGTTATCAGCAAGGACGCTCAGCAGGACGATATGCCCCAGCAACAGAGGCAAGGCCGGCGCGAGGTAATTGACATGATCGCTGGAGGGTTTGTTGGGGGTGGAGCGTCGATCATAGCTCGTAAAAATCATCATCGAATGATTCTATCTGTCTAAGGAAAGCCCAGGGACAACCGCCCTTTCAAAGACGGTGTGCAGGCCCCGATAATGTCATTCTCAGATGAGGATTTTGGCCCAACCATCCTAGGGGTGATGACGCGGTGGTCATAATCACTATGATCGCCAGCAAGGACGTCAAGAGGATCCTTGTTGATCAGGGGAGTTCCTGTGATGTTATTTTTTATAACTGTTTTAAAAGGATGGGTTTCAATGACTCAGACTTACAACCTTATACGCAGGAACTCACAGCCTTTAACGGAGTGAAGCAACCCACCAAGGGTTACCTTGACACCCTTGTGTCCTTCAAAGGTGAGCCGAGGTCGAGAATGGTGAAATCCAGGATCTTGGTGATCGATGTGGAGTCGCCCTACGACGGCATTATAGGTCGCCCTACCTTAAATGCCATGAAACCGATCGTGTCCACTCCACGTCTCCTTATCAAATTCATAGATAAAGACAACAATGTGTCTTCACTTAGAGGTAATCAGGAGATGGCTAGGTACTGTTATAACCTGAGCTTAAACATGGTGAAGTTGGAGGCATTCAACAAGAAGAGGAAATTGAATGATAGAGGAACGGTGGTTGGGTCTGTCAGTTTGATTGATCTCGATCCCAGAGCAGAGTTGAAGATCGATCCACTCAACCCTTCAAAACCCACGCCGGATGGAGGTTCTAGGGACGTCGTCTTAGGAGATTCCCCAGAAAAAATAATGCATATCAATGACAAGTTAGAAATCGTGATGGAACAGCGGCTGCTTGCGCTCCTTCACGAGTTTAAGGACTTGTTCACATGGACTGCTGTGGATATGCCTAGGATGGACCCCGATTTATGTTGTCACAAGTTATCCGTCTATCCTGAGATGAGACCGGTTGCCCAGAAGAAAAGAAGATTGGGTCCAAAGAAGCAAAAGATAGCTTGTGAGCAGACGGAGAAGCTGCTGAAGGCCAAATTTATCAGAGAAATCCACTATTCTTCTTGGCTCTCAAACGTCGTGATGGTTTAAAAGGCCAATGGTAAATGAAGGATGTGTACTGATTATGTGGACCTTAACCATTGCTACCTAAAGGATCCATATCCTCTCCTTAATATTGATCGCATGGTGGATGATTCCTCTAGTTATCAGTACCTAAGTTTCATGGACGCATATTTGGGGTACAACCAGATTCTGATATGGGAGGAGGATCAGGAGAAGACAACTTTTGTCAATGACCGTGGTGTTTTTTGTTACACTGTCATGCCTTTCGGTTTGAAAAACGCTGAGGCTACTTACCAGCGTATGATTAATAAGGTGTTTGAAGGCATGCACACCAAGTTGGTGAAGGTGTACATTGACGATATCATAGCCAAGACCCCGGCTGGGGGTGATCATATAGAAGATTTGCGCCAGGTGTTCACGCGTTTGAGGCAATATAACATGAGGATAAACCCATTGAAGTGTACTTTTGTTGTACCAGCTGGGAAGTTTCTGGGTTTCATGTTAACTCAGTGTAGTATTGAGGCTAATCCAGGGAAATGCCAAGTAAAACTGGGCATGCAAAGTCTGAAGAACCTGAGGGAGGGGTGCAATCTCTGAACAGAAAGGTGGCAACATTGGCTCGATTCATGCCTAAGATGGCGCATAGATCCCTTCCCCTGTACAAAGTGTTGAAGAAATCCAAGAAGTTCAAGTGGGGACAAGAGCAAGAGCAGGCATTTTAGGAGCTCAAGGAGGTGTTGTCAAGCCCTCCGATTTCGGTAAAACCTGACCCTGGGGAAACTCTGATTTTATATCTGGCAATCTCGGATGAGGCTCTAGGGGTAGCATTAGTTAAGGAGACCCAGGAGGGGCAGAGGCCAGTATACTTCACTAGCAAGACGCTACAAGGAGTAGAGGGCCGGTACTAGAAGATTGAGAAGGCCGCTCTTGTAGTAGTTTAGGCTTTACGATGGTTAAGCCCGTACTTCCACGCACACTCGATTATGGTGAGAATAGACATGCCACTCCAGTCGGTACTGAGTAAACTGGACCTTGCTGGGAAAATGATTAAGTGGTTTATTAAACTTTTAGAGTTTGAGGTTTATGAGCCACGAGGAGCTATCAAAGCCCAAGTTCTAGCTGATTTTGTCGTGGAGCTGACGGAGGCAGACCCGGCCACACCTCGTCCTCACTGGACCGTCTATGTAGATGGGTCATCGAACAGTAAAGGATGTGGAGCTGGTTGTTATTCAAGTGGCCTCAATACTCAAGAGGGGGGTGAATTAAGTTTTTAAAACTTTGCTTGGAATGCCTTTGAACTTGATTCTTTTATCACAAGTTTAGAGATTATGGAAGTGAGATAAAGTAAATTACAAAAGACAATGCAAAACAAGAGGTAAATATGGATGAGGCGATTTATCAAACACTTGGTATGCAATGTTCAAGGTTGACTAATTCAAGCAAGCTCAAGTATGTAAATTCCTATCAACCAATATAAATCAATTCAATGCAGTATATGAATGTAAAAGAGTTAGGGAGAAGAGCTTGCAAACCAATTTAACGAGTTCCACCAACCCCGGTGTACGTCTCGCCTTCAAGCAACCCACTTGAAGGATTTCCACTATTGAAGTTTAGAGATTACAAGCTATGAGCAATTGTAGCTTCCTAGTGTCCCACACTCAAGAACTCAATCCTCACTAGCACAAGGGCAACCCACCTAATCTCTCAAACTCTCAATACCCAAAGGTTGAACCCCAACCTTTGTAACCACTCAACCTAGAGTGAAAACCTTTGTGTTTGGTGTAGTGTTTACAAGCAAGTAACTCTCTTAATAGAGTAAATATACAAGTGAAAAGCTCTCTCAAATTCTAACTCTCAATAAGAGAAGATATACAAGTTAAAGCTAAACTTTTAGAAAATGCAAAGATATGAACTCACTAAGCATAAGGAGGGAATGAAGATTTGATTGTTTCTTGCTTCCTTATTTTTGTGCTTGTGTTTCCCTTGCATTTATAGAGCCTTGGAGCAGTTTCAAAGTCCTCCTAGCTGTTGCAAATAGTGGTTCCAGCTTGTCTCTGCGTATTTTTAGTTTTTGGTGCTTGGTTCCCACTTAAATTTGTCTTTTTAGTGGTGTTTCCCACTTCTTGAATCGATTCGTAGATTCTTGAATCGATTCAGAGCATTCTGATTTGTGCATTCTAGAGTTCCAGATTCGTATGAATCAATTCAGGCCTTGTTGAATCGATTCAGGGCACTCTGTTTGGGATTCCTGGGCCTGCATCTTTGTGTGAATCGATTCAGGGTCATAGTGAATCGATTCATGACATTCTGTTTCCAATTTTGGTGACTTCCAGGGCTGTGAATCGATTCAGGGTCATGGTGAATCGATTCAGGATATGCTGTTTCCTATTTTTGGTGACTTCCAGGGCTGTGAATCGATTCATTCGTGTGTGAATCGATTCAGGCATTGTAATTTGATGTTTTTCCATGCCTGATGGTCTTTCCTTGATGTGTTATAATCCATGGTTGCTTTCCTTTGTCTTTGTGTATTGGTTTCTTGATTTCTTGACCTTGTGGAAATGTTTTCTTCATGATTTCTTGATTTTATATATCAACTTTGATTGTTTCATTTGTTTTTGATTCATGAAGATCTTATAATGCTTGTGCCTTTGTCATTATCAAAACCTGTTAACAATATGCAAATACACTGGTGTCGTCATTGAGAGCGATGATGGTTAAATTTAGAGATCTCTCTTTGATTCAATTTTAAAACGTCTAACAACCTGGCGGAGTACGAAGCTTGTCTTGCCGAACTTTGAGCTGCGATTGATGTCAGAGCAATAGAAGTAACCCTCTGTAGCGATTCACAACTGGTGATATCGCAGATTCAGGGTGAATACCAAGTCCGTAAGCCTCAGCTCTAGTTATACCTGAACTGTGTGAATGAGCTGAAGGGACGATTCTCTGTGTTGGAATTCAAGCATGTACCCAGAGAAGAGAACACAAGGGCGGATATCCTATCAAGGCTTGCAAGCACGAAGCAACCTGGGAGTACAACAACAGTGATGCAAAGTACTTTGACATCGCCCATTATCCCTTTGACCCCATCGTTGAATGCAATTTCATACTATGCCTTCGACGAAAATTCATGGGTAGTCCCTTACATACGGTACTTCGTCAATGAACAGCTGCTCACTGATGACTTGGAGAGGAAAAAGTTAAAAAGGGAGCTACCTTATTTTATGATGGTGGATGGCATGCTTATATGGAGGGGATTTTGTGTGTTATACCTCAGGTGTTTGAACAAAAATGAGGTACGAGGAGTGTTGGAAGAAGTACATGAGGGACAATGTGGGCACCATACTGGAGGTAGAAGCCTGATGAGAAAGGTTCTAAGAGCGGGTTATTGGTGGCCCATAATGAAGAAAGACTCCATCGAGTTTGTAAAGAAGTGTGATCCGTGTCAGAGATTTTCCAATCTTCATCACACACCGACCCAGGAACTTTCTTCATCAGCCGTGCCATGGCCTTTTCATTAGTGGGGCCTCGATATCCTGGGCCCATTCCCAACAGCTCCTGGTGGAATCAAGTATCTTATAGTTGGGGTGGATTACTTTACCAAATACATCGAAGCAGAACCCGTGGTGCACATCACCGCAGCTCGGACATGACGTTTCGTATATGAGAACATCATAGCATGATTCGGAGTCCCAGGACGGATTGTTACTGACAACAACACCTAGTTTACAGACAGGAAGTTCACAGAGTTGCTTGAAGGACTGAGGATAGTCTAAATCTTCTTATCTGTTGAATATCCTCAAATGAATGGACAGGCAGAGGTGGCCAATAGAGAAGTTCTAAAGGGGTTAAAGAAGCGTCTAGGTGAAGCAAAGGGCGGGTGGACTGATTAGCTATGTCACGTCTTATGGGCGTACCATACTACACCCCACTCCTCCACCAATGAGTCTCCATATCGCCTTACTTATGGTGTCGAGGCGATGATTCCAGTCGAGCTCTAGACCAGGTCAACAAGGGTGGAGTATTTTTCTGAGGAGAATAATGATACCAATCTGGCATCGGAGTTGGATGTTCTCTAGGAACTTAGAGATGAAGCTTTTGTTAGGGATCAGACAATTAAAGCAAAGGCCGCCCTTCGATACAACAAGCGCGTTCAGCACAGGGCATTCAACATAGGAGATCTTGTGTTAAAGAAGGCAAGTATGGGAAATAAGTTTGCTCACCAAGGCAAGTTAGCACCGACATAGGAAGGCCATTACAGAGTGTCCGAGGTGACTGGCAAAGGGTCATATCGGTTGGAGAATCTCGATGGCACACCGATCCATAACAAGTGAAATACTTAAAACTTACGTATTTACTACAGCTAGTTAGTAAGACAGCGTGTACTCTTTTTCCTTACTTGAGTTTTTTCCCAATGGGTTTTCTCAAGAAGGTTTTAACGAGGCATGATCCCAACTACGCTCTTTTTGTAATCCATATTTAATTTAATGAGAATTTAATTCATGAACATGATGCTTTCACTTTTCTTTTCTATGTTACGATTAATAGCCTTACGCCGGTGTATGTGGAGACCCTCAGGACGGATGATCTCAACCACCTACTAGGTAGTTAGCGATGTAACTCCTCGAGCGGACCAAAGGGTTGTAGGATCAGACCTTCTTCAAGGCTGTATCGAACCCCATTAGAAGACCTGGATTGTAGGATTGAACCAAACTCCAGGTACGGTTAGTAGGTTTGGCCGAACACCGGTGAAGATCTGGGCGCAGTAGGATTGGACCTTTTTGAAGGTCATACCGAACCCCAAGAAGAGGGCGTAGTAGGATCAGACCTTCTTCAAGGCTGTACCGAACCCCTCTCGAAGGCTCGGATTGTAGGATTAAACCGAACTCCGAGTACGACTAGTAGGTTTGGCCGAACGTCGGTGAAGACTCAATCATCATCCTTATGATTGAGGTACTTTCCCCAAGACGGATAACCTCATTCATCATCCCTATGATAGACGGTATACCTCCTGGCGTGGATAATTCTAATCACCACTCTTGTGATTGAAGTACCAATCATCATCCTTATGATTGAGGCAGCTTCTGGAAAGACAGATATGCCTAGTCTTTATTTCTATTTCGAACGATATTGCTCTACAAGTGATGCAATAGTTATGTCCACTATCAAAGCAGACTAAAGCTCCCACTCTTTAGAGTTAAAGGATAATTTTCTACACTAAACTAAATGCTTATACCCCTCGTAATCAATACATGCTTGGGGATAGTACGTGCATGAATGATTCTTTGTTCTGTAATATGTTTATGTCAACTCTAATCCAATTGATATTCACCGGGGTACCTATTGTAACTCGATCTTAAGTTATCTCCCAGGAAAGCTTAATATATTTTACAAAGAGGAAACGTTTGAAGGAAGAGTATCATTCATTTAAATCAAAGATTGTATAGGTTAAAGTAAAACTGGAGCTGATCCCAGCACATAGCAGTGGAAGCAAAAAATACAAGACTAAGAGGAAGGCTTCGGATCTTCAGTTGTGGGGGGCCTTTTCACCTACGTTGTCTTTTTCACCGTCCCCTTTGGTGAGTCCCTTCTCCGTTCTATCACCCTGGATCTTCTCCCTTAGGGGCTCCCCTTCTTGGGCTTGATTTTTCTCTGGATGATCCTCTTGGCCTGGAGTGGTAGAAGGGGGACCCATGCTCTGACCTTCTGGGAGAGGGGGCCTTTCATATAGAGAAGATGGGGGTTCCTCATGCCTACCATTTACTACCGTAACTAGTTTCCCTTCATGAAATTCATAAAAAGGACTCATACCGTATAAATTGAATTTCATTCTGGGGTTGCGGTAATATACTTAGCGGACAACCAGGCCAAAGGATTCATGGGCCACAGCGCTACAGGCCTCTATAGCTTTGGCCGCCCTAGCTTTTGCCTTAGCCAGGTCTTTCCTCAGCTTTACATTTTCTTTCTCCAAAGACCCACCTATGGCACTCCCCACCTTCAACTCTTTAAGTTGCTTAAGCAACTCCCTCTCCCTGGCAGCGAATTCTTCCTTTTTTGAGCTTGCTGTCCTCCGCTACTTTTAGATCCTCAGAAAGCTGGGAGCTCTTTTTTTTCTTTACCCTGAGATCCTCTTTGAGCTTGGGAACCCCGGTCACTTCGGCTTGAAGTTTAGAGACCTTCCCTTCAAGAGATTTCACCGTGCTCCTCAGGGCAAATAATTCTATGGATCGCTCCAGCTCCAGCTCCTGGGCCTTCTTAAGCTTCTCCTTAGCGGTTTTCAGGTGAGCCCTATCCTTAGCAGCAGAGATATTCAGATGTTCCAGCTTGGAAGCTAGTTTATCCGCTTCCTTCACACTATCGACGGGGCGGCTGAGGGAGTTAAGGAGGCCAGTCAGCTCAGCTAGCTGCCACTTGCCAGCAACAATGGCCTCTTTCATCTCATCCATCTCCAGAGTAGGTCGGAGTTTGTAGAGTCGAGGCGGAAGAGTAGTTGGCATGGGTCCCTCATACACCAAAAAAGGAGTGAGGAAAGAGCTATTGGGTGGATCCATCCTCACCCGGGGGAACGTTAGAGGAGCAGGACAGCTAGTGGGCTAAGGGATCACCCTAGAAGACGTTGCTGCATTCCCCATACCGGTATCATGAATGATTTTTTGTTTCTTCTCTGGCACGGCGCTAGGGGTCTTCTTATCGGCAACTTTGACAAACCTGCCTTTTTTCTTCTTCCCCACTTGTTGTTCTTGCTGTGAGGCCTCCTCGTCGCTAGTCTGAGAGTCCAAGAGAGGGATATCGTCCTCTACTTTAGAGGTCAGAGGAATAAATTCAGCCCTAGCCTTGACAGCATTCCTCTTGGCCTGGACGTTGTTCTCCTCGCCCTCTAAGGAGGAGCCATCATCGCCCAGCAAGGACTTCAAAGCAAGCATCTCTGGGCTATTTCTTTCTAACCAATCTACAGAGGAGAAAAAGAATAACATTAGTCATGAGAAGACACTGGATAACCATATAAAAATATAAAAGCCAGGCTATTTACTTAGATGTTCGTTTCTATTGGAAGCAGACCCCAGAAGACGCTTGCTCAAAAATTCCTTGTAAGCAGCGGTGAATGCCCTTAGAGCACTCAATACTTCGATGGAATGAGAGGAGAGTTCTCTGTCATCCGTGAAGTAAGCCCGGCTTGCGAGCAAGAAGTGCTCATGAGTCCAACACAGAGGAAACTTGGGAATACCATCCTCGCTGAGCCAGAAGACCGACCCGTTCGGCTTAATGCGGATCCTGGTATAGTACTGCTTAAAGAATCGCCCATCGATCTTCACCGATAGATTGATAGTGATTGTTGTATATGTTTAGTACTCATGCTTGCCTTGCCATGTAGTTATTGAGATAATATGAATGGCAATTTGATTTTTAAGGATAGTGTATGGGAGTATGAAATGATTCTTATGGATGTATATATATATATATGTGAGATGATGATAAGTGTGATTTTAACGTGTGATTAATGAGTTGGAATTAGAATTTCTGGGTATGATTGTTTAGAGCAAGTTTTATACGCCTCATGTGATGTATATGATGTGTTGGATGTGATTAAATTGGCTTAGAATGAGATTTCATAAGTGGGGTTATGAAAATTGTTGTTTTCTACATAAGACCTGATGATCTCGCTCAAGCGAAATGGATTCTCGCTCAAGTGAGAATCCCTAGTACTTGTATTACGGCCTCTAGGCCAATCTCGCTCAGGCGAGCGAGCGTCTCGCTTAAGCGAGACGTGTGTGGGGCGAGTAGAAGAGACACTGGATGAATCTCGCCTAAGCGGGCGTGGCCGCGCTTGGGCGAGCGAGAAAGGAAAGGATTCTGAGTGATTTTCGCTTAAGTGAATAACATGGCATGATGGGTCTCGCTCAAGCGAGCCAGCCTTGAAATAGGTACTGGGCGTTCCTCGCTTAAGCGAGTGGCCCGTTGTAGGGAGTCTCGCTCAAGCGAGTATATATGGAAATGGGCACTGGAGTATTTTCGCTCGAGCGAATGGCTGGCCTTGGGAAGCCTCGCCCAAGCGAGCGAGTATAGACAACCACACTAGTAGGATCTCGCTCAAGCGAGATAGGCTTGTTCTAGCGAGATTAATGTCTAATGCCTAAAACGTTCTCGCTCAGGAAAATTTGGGGCACCCAAGTGAACTATCCCTATCTCGCTCAAGCGAAGGTGGATCTCGCTTGAGCGAGTTAACCCAAACTTGAAATTTTGTTTGTTCCCTCAAATCTTGATGCCCAACCTTATTCTTTTATATTATGGATATTTAAGGAAATGTATAAGGGGGTGTTTGATGATGGCTTGACGTGGTGAGAGTTGGAATTAATTGATACCCTGGAGGATGAAATGATTATGATATATTCACCACCGAAGTGGGATATGAAGAATGATAATGAGAGTTTGATAATGAGGTTATGAGATACACCCTGGGTAATTATGAACCCAATGAGAGAAGGATTAAATGAGGAGGTGTTTGCTATAAATCGATGAATCAGAGATGATATCGGTAAGGTGTGACAATGAATGATGTTGTGAACATCCCCTTGAGAAAAAGGGCG
This sequence comes from Clitoria ternatea, assembly GCA_037962975.1. Taxonomy (NCBI): domain Eukaryota; kingdom Viridiplantae; phylum Streptophyta; class Magnoliopsida; order Fabales; family Fabaceae; genus Clitoria; species Clitoria ternatea. Next base: position 58,847,321 of record CM075671.1, read on the forward strand.
AATATTATTCCTAATGAATTGTGATATGCCCTTGTGTGTGTAAAGCAAGTGTTATCTTGTATGTGTGGTTTAAATGTAATAATGAAATGTTGTTGATGCCACACCAATATATGTATAGATGAAGCAATGGCAATGAATAATATTGCTAAAATCCACAAGTTGATTATGTGGTAATAATGATGAAAATTTAATGAATGAAGATTATGTATAATACTATTCTAGTTTTGTAAGTTTTGACTTGCCATATGATATTGATCCGGTCCCAACACCGGTCCCCAAGAGCATGGTTTTAATGCTTTGCCAGATCAGTATTTTGAACAGGAGAAGTACATCTCAAATACCTTATAATTACTTTTATACGGAGTACATACCGCCATGGCATGTAACCCCGCCAGGTCACGTAACTCCGCCAGGGCACGTTACTCCGCCAAGGCACGTTACTCCGCCAAAGCTTATTACTCCGCCAAGGTGGAAAACATTGAATATCTTATACACATGCATAAAGTATTTCCAATGCATATTACTCCGCCAAGCCATAGGCTTAATACAGGCGGAACATTGAATTTCCCATACTGCGTAGCGAGCCCATATTTGTAACCCCGGCACGAGATTGACTCTGTCTTGAGAGGTTGAAAATGGGAATCACGCTGTCACGCATAAAAAAGAATAATGAATAAAAAAAATAAAGCATTAACGCTTTCCAGGCAAGTGGAAACACCCACTACAGTGATGGTGCTCGTGAACGACACTAGGACCCACTACCTTTCTTGCATTATGCCAGAAAACAAGGAACGGGTCCTACCAATAATGGAGCACCAGTAACAGGTATATAAACCTCAACAAAAAGGTATAAGGGAGCCCCCCTCAATTCTGAACCTTACACTTTTACTTGCATAATTCTCTCAGATTTGCTTTCTAAGTCTTACAGTATTTCAGAATACTGACTTGAGCGTCGGAGAATAATTGCAGGTACCACCACCAATTGTGTCAAGGCAAAGAAGGTTACTTCAGGCAGACTTCTACACCGCCCATAGTGCATTGTATTCCGCCCCAGTATACAAGGATACTCCGTATTTGCACATGTACAAATATCTCCTTGTACCAGATTGACATTATATGTACATTTTGAATTGGTCATCAACCATACTTTTACACCCCCAGTAAAGAACAGTTCATTGGCACGCCCAGTGGGACCTGTAAAATTGGTAATCCTATAATCCTTGAGCAATCCCCATTACATTCATCATTAATGGAAAGACCAGGACCAGAAATACAGACAGAGGATTCTCCTCCATGCAATCCTAGACGTCTCAACTTTGACAACGATGCTCACAAAAAGGCGACGCATGTTGACTCTCCAGATCCGAGAGATAACATGATCAGAATGTTGAAAGAAGAAATTGTAGAGCTTCATCGTGAGAAGGCAAATCCTATGCACGAGAGAGCAGGCCCTGCAAACCAGCCTCGCCATGAATCGCATGCACAGGAGGAATCGAGTACTCCAAATTACTCTCCCATCCCTACTTACATGGAAGAGCAACGAAGCCTCCCACTGGCAAATGCTCAACATCATGAGGGGAGAAGAGCAGTTTCAAACGCATCCCCCTCGGGATACAAGATGAGTATCCCATTTTCCAAAAGACTCATGAATGCGCATGTTCCCAGACATTTGCAAACTATGCAACCCATTTCCATAGGAAAATACACTGGGAAAACAGATCCTTCTAAGCATTTAGATGCTTACATCTACGAGGCTATGTTCTTAGGTGCAGAAGAAGATGTCATGTGCAGAATGTTCCCCAGGACCCTTACAGGTGAAGCTCTTAGCTGGTTCAAGAGTTTACCTTCAGGTTCCATTGATTCATGGGAAGACTTGGCCACAGCTTTTGGCAGTCACTTTGTAATCTCTAGGGATACACCTAGAACCTCCCACACCTTGGCTCAGATCAAACAAGGTGATAAGGAGTCTCTAAAAGATTTCCTGAAGAGATTTTACAAAGAGGCGGCCATGGTCCCTGACTTGACGGAAGCAATCCAGTTGCACATCCTCATCGAGGCCATGCAACCGAAATCACCTTTTGCTTTGTCATTGGCAAAAGGACCTCCATCCACCATGGAGGAGTTTCGCAGAAAGGCATCTAAGTACGTAGGTATTGAGATGCACTTAGAAGCCACTGCATCTCGCATTAAGCCACCTCTTTCAGCTCCACACCATGACAAACTGAAGGAAAAATCATCCAGGAATGATAAGTTCCCTCAGAAAGACAAAGCAGGGAACCAACCCTTCAAACAGCAAGATAAACGAGTGTTCAATTTCGCTCATTATGCACCCCTGAACACGACATATGAACAAATCTTGCGTGAAATAGGATGGACTACCCTTAACGTTTATGGGATTCAACGTCCACCTCCAATCAGACGCGGTGGGAACCCAAAGAAATATTGTGAGTTCCACGAATCAGTTGGCCATACCACAGAGGAGTGCAAGCAACTCAAAAATACCATTGAGGTGCTTATTCGTGAAGGCAAGCTGAAACATTATTTGTTTAAGGGTAAATCTCATGATGAGCCAGAGAGGTTTGAGAAAAGATCTCGTGATCATTCTCCTGATCCTGATAACACTCGGGAGCCTAAACGCACGGCGGCAACAGAAAAACAAAAGGGCGTTGTTCTGGAGTCCGCCCAAAAAGAACCAAGCCTAGAACCCAGATCGAGGGGCAAAAGGCAGGTTGTAGACATGATAGCTGGAGGCTTCGCCGGGGGCGGACCCTCAAACTCCGCCAGGAAGAATCATCATCGCATGATCTTGTCTGTGCAAGGCAAGAGCAAAGAATATCGCCCATTCAGAAACGGGGTCCAGACTCCACCTATAACCTTCACGGACGATGATTTTGGCCTTACTATTCCTGAAGGAGATGATGTAGTAGTGATTATTGCGGTAATCGCTAATATGGATGTAAAACGCATCCTAATTGATCAGGGAAGTTCCTGCGATGTTATCTTTTATGACTGTTTTAAACGTATGGGACTAACTGATGTAGATTTGCAGCCATATACACAGGACCTTACAGCCTTCAATGGTGCCAAACAGCCCACTAGAGGCTACTTAGATACGAGAATTACCTTTGATGGCGAACCTGGAGCAAGGACTGTGAAATCCAGGATTCTTGTCATTGATGTGAAGTCTCCCTACAATGGCATCATTGGGGGGCCTACCCTGAATGCCATGGAAGCCATCGTTTCAACTCCCCATTTGTTAATCAAGTTTATTGACAAAGATAATCAAGTCTCATCTGTGAGGGGTGACCAAGAAATGGCTCGCTATTGCTACAACTTGAGTCTTAACATGGTGAAGCTGGAAGCCGTGTCTAAGAAAAGAAAGTTGAATGAAGGGGGCAGTGCGGCGGCGTCCGTCAATTTGGTGGATCTCGACCCCAGGGCGGAGTCTTCTATAGACCCACTGAACCCTTTGAAACCAACTCCTGATGGCAGATCCAAGTCTATTGTTTTAGGTAGCACCCCGAAACAGATTACAAACATCAATGATAAGCTTGAGGCTAACATGGAGGCAAGACTAATTGCACTTCTCCATGAGTATAAAGAAATCTTCGCTTGGACCGCTGCAGACATGCCTGGCATGGATCCCAACTTTTGTTGTCACCGCCTGGCGGTGTATCCTGAAACTAAGCCCGTGGCACAAAAGAAACAGCGTATGGGTCCTGCTAAGCAAAAAGCTGCTTGTGAACAAACAGAGGAGCTCCTCAAGGCGGGGTTCATCAGGGAACTCCGTTACTCCTCCTGGCTCTCTAACGTGGTCATGGTACAGAAAGCCAATGGCAAGTGGCGTATGTGCATAGACTACGTTGACTTAAATAAATGTTGTCCCAAGGATCCATACCCTCTCCCCAACATTGACAGATTGGTTGACGATTCCTCTGGATACAAGTATCTATCTTTTATGGATGCTTACTCCGGGTACAACCAAATTCCAATGTGTGAGGATGATCAAGAGAAGACAGCATTTGTTAATGACAAAGGAGTCTTTTGCTACAACGTCATGCCATTTGGGTTAAAGAACGCCGGGGCAACCTACCAGCATATGATCAACAAAGTTTTTGAGGGTATGCACACAAAGCTGGTAGAAGTGTATATTGATGATATTATTGCCAAGACCCCGGAAGGAGGAGATCATGTTGAAGATCTACGCCTCATTTTTCAACGCCTACAACAATACGACATGAGACTCAACCCATTAAAGTGTACATTTGCTGTCCCTGGGGGCAGATTTCTGGGTTTCATGCTAACACAAAGAGGTATTGAGGCTAATCCTGATAAATGTCGCGTAATCCAAGAGTTACAGAGCCCCAAAACATTGAGAGAGGTACAATCCCTCAATGGCAAAATCGCTGCTCTAGCACGGTTCACGCTAAAAATGGCTCATCGCTCTCTTCCCTTGTACAAAATGTTGAAAAAAGACAAAAAATTCAATTGGGGCCCCGAGCAAGAGGCAGCTTTCCAAAGCTTGAAAAATGTCTTGGCTAGCCCTCCAATCCTGGTAAAACCAAGCCCGGGTGAGCAACTCATTGTTTATTTGTCTGTTTCAGATGAAGCTCTGGCAGTAGCCCTGGTCAAGGAAACGACTGAAGGCCAACGACCGGTGTATTTCACTGGTAAAACATTGCATGGTGCAGAGTGCCGTTATCAAAAGATTGAAAAGGCAGCACTTGCAGTTGTTTGGGCTTCACGACGCCTAAGACCATACTTCCATGCCCATCCTATCCTGATTCGCACAGACTTGCCACTCCGTACTATACTGTTCAAACCAGACCTAGCTGGAAGAATGATCAAATGGGCCGTAGAACTCTCTGAATTTGACATATCCTACAAACCAAGAACTGCTATCAAGGCACAAGTCCTAGCAGATTTCGTAGTTGAGTTAACAAGTTCTAGCCCAGATGCAGATCACTCACACTGGACGGTATACGTAGATGGGTCTTCCAATAGTAAAGGATGTGGAGCAGGAATTGTTATGGAAAGTGATGACGGGGTACACCTTGAAATTTCACTGCACTTTACCTTCACTACGTCTAACAATCAGGCGGAGTATGAAGCCTGCTTGGCCGGACTCAGAGCAGCACAAGATATTGGGGCCAAAACTGTCACCCTATGCAGTGATTCTCAATTAGTAATCTCACAAATTCTTGGTGAGTATCAGGCTAAAGAACCTCTGCTACAACAATATCTAGACTGCGTCAATGAGTTAAAGCAGCGCTTCGATGAAGTCACTTTCAAGCATGTACCCCGTGAAGAAAATACACGTGTTGATATCCTCTCCAGGTTGGCTAGCACAAAGAAGGCAGGATGCACAACTACGGTTGTACAAAGTACCTTGGCGGAGCCAAGCATTTCCTTTCCTTCCTCAGCGTATATGATTAAAAGTCGCTCTTTTGATGATAATTCCTGGGTAGCACCGATAGTTCGTTACCTTGTTAATGGACAATTACCCACGGATGATCTTGAGCGACGAAAACTGAAGAAAGAAGCACCTTACTATACACTCCTAAACGGACAGTTATACCGCCGAGGAATCTCTGTTCCTTACTTGATATGTATAAACGAAAATGAGGTGCAAGCTGTATTAGAAGAAGTCCATGAAGGGCAATGTGGACACCATCCAGGGGCACGTAGTCTTATGCAAAAAATACTCAGAGCGGGGTACTGATGGCCCACCCTGAAGCATGACTCCGCCTCGTATGTTCAAAAGTGCGATCAATGTCAACGATTCACAAATCTCCACCATACTCCGGCGGAAGAAATGTCATCATCAATAACGCCTTGGCCTTTCTATCAATGGGGCATGGATATCTTGGGTCCATTCCCAACTGCGCCCGGCGGTATCAAATACTTGATAGTTGGTGTTGATTACTTCACCAAATGGATTGAAGCAGAGGTAGTGGTGCATATTACATCAGCCAAGACTTACAGATTCGTATATGAAAATATCATTGCACGTTTCGGAGTCCCTGGACGCATAGTCACTGATAATGGCACCCAATTCACAGATCGTAAGTTCACTGAACTCCTGGAAAATCTCAGCATTACGCAGATTTTCTCTTCTGTGGAACACCCTCAAACCAATGGCCAAGCTGAAGTTGCCAACAGAGAAATCTTGAAAGGCCTTAAGAAACGTCTTGGTGAAGCAAAGGGAGATTGGGCAAATCAATTATGCCACGTTCTATTGGCATATAGAACAACCCCTCACTCCACCACAAATGAATCTCCATATCGGCTGACATATGGAGTCGAAGCTGTTATTCCCATTGAATTGGCAGCCCCATCAGCTCGAGTCCTCCATTTCAACGAAGAAGCCAATCAACAAAACCTCGCCCATGAACTCGAGGTCTTGGCGGAGTTGAGAGAGGAAACCTTTGTGAGAGACCAAGCTGTTAAAGCAAAGGCCGCCAAACGGTATAACACACGTGTTTTTGAACGCCGTTTCAAAGAAGGAGATTTAGTCTTGAGAAGGGCCAATATCGGTAACAAATTTGCACACCAAGGCAAATTGGCACCAACATGGGAAGGTCCATACCGAGTCGTCGAAATTCTGGGCAAAGGCACATACCGCCTAGAAAACTTAGATGGCACTCCGGTCAGGAATAAATGGAACATTTTAAATTTACGCATATATTACAGCTAGTTGGGTAACATGGTATGTTCTTTTCTTCCTAACTCAAGGTTTTTTCCAGCTGTGCTTTCCTTGAAAAGGTTCTGATGAGACATATCCCAACTCAGCTCCTTATGTAGTTCCATCATTAATAAAATACCTTCCTACATTCAGTCTTCATTCTAACTTTCAGTTAATTATCCATGGCAGAACTTGTTCCCATACAGATAAGACACCGGCTCCAACAATTGAAGCATAATGACATAACTCTTTATTCCATAAAGATCATCCAACATGCAACAAAGCTTCACAAACGGAGTCAAAAAACTCCTTGGGGGGAAAGGATTGGTGTCACAGCTATATGCTGCACCATACCGACCCTAAGGTCAAAAAAACTCCTTGGGGGGAAAGGATTGGTGTCACAGCTATATGCTGCACCATACCGACCCTAAGGTCCAAAAAACTCCTTGGGGGGAAAGGATTGGTGTCACAGCTATATGCTGCACCATACCGACCCTAAGGTCCAAAAAACTCCTTGGGGGAAAGGATTGGTGTCACAGCTATATGCTGCACCATACCGACCCCAAGGTCCTGCAGGCTTCCTGTGGAAAGGATTGGTGTCACAGCTATATGCTGCACCATACCGCCCCCAAGGTCCTGCAGGCTTCCTGTGGAAAGGATTGGTGTCACAGCTATATGCTGCACCATATCGACCCCAAGGTCCAGCAAAATTTCTGCGGAAAGGATTGGTGTCACAGCTATATGCTGCACCATACCAACCCTGGATTCAACAATTTTCACATGATCAGGGATGAACGCTCCATCCAAAACTTGACTCCGCCTAACTGCGAATGTTTAACGGAGTACATAATCAACAAACCCAAGCACTATCGACAAGTTCAAGTAAGTATACTACTTGTAAAAACTGTGCTTCATTGAAATTCCTAAGAGGCTACTACGCCTCATTATTGAATTTACTTCATTGAAATTCTCAAGAGGCTACTCCGCCTCCTTGCAGAATTTACTTCAATGAAATTCTTAAGAGGCTACTCCGCCTCATTATTGAATTTACTTCATTGAAATTCTCAAGAGGCTACTCCGCCTCCTTGCAGAATTTACTTCAATGAAATTCCTAAGAGGCTACTACGCCTCATTATTGAATTTACTTCATTGAAATTCTCAAGAGGCTACTCCGCCTCCTTGCAGAATTTACTTCAATGAAATTCTTAAGAGGCTACTCCGCCTCATTATTGAATTTACTTCATTGAAATTCCTAAGAGGCTACTCCGCCTCATTATTGAATTTACTTCAATGAAATTCCTAAGAGGCTACTACGCCTCATTATAGAATTTACTTCATTGAAATTCTCAAGAGGCTACTCCGCCTCCTTGCAAAATTTACTTCAATGAAATTCTTAAGAGGCTACTCCGCCTCATTATTGAATTTACTTCATTGAAATTCCTAAGAGGCTACTCCGCCTCATTATTGAATTTACTTCAATAAAATTCCTAAGAGGCTACTACGCCTCATTATTGAATTTACTTCATTGAAATTCTCAAGAGGCTACTCCGCCTCCTTGCAGAATTTACTTCATTGAAATTCTCAAGAGGCTACTCCGCCTCCTTGTAGAATTTACTTCAATGAAATTCTTAAGAGGCTACTCCACCTCATTATTGAATTTACTTCATTGAAATTCCTAAGAGGCTACTCCGCCTCATTATTGAATTTACTTCAATGAAATTCCTAAGAGGCTACTACGCCTCATTATTGAATTTACTTCATTGAAATTCTCAGGAGGCTACTCCGCCTCCTTGCAGAATTTACTTCATTGAAATTCCTAAGAGGCTACTCTGCCTCCTTGCAGAATTTACTTCAATGAAATTCCTAAGAGGCTACTACGCCTCATTATTGAATTTACTTCATTGAAATTCTCAAGAGGCTACTCCGCCTCCTTGCAGAATTTACTTCAATGAAATTCTTAAGAGGCTACTCCGCCTCATTATTGAATTTACTTCATTGAAATTCCTAAGAGGCTACTCCGCCTCATTATTGAATTTACTTCAATGAAATTCTTAAGAGGCTATTCCGCCTCATTATTGAATTTACTTCAATGAAATTCCTAAGAGGCTACCCCGCCTCATTACTGAATTTTACTTCACCAAATTCCTAAGGAGGTTATTCCGCCTCATTATACTTAGTCATATTTCATTAAGTCCTCAAATGATTACGCTACCTTCTTAATATCGTTTTACAAGGCATAAATCCGACGGACTCAGACATTGTTTGTATGAACAAGTATAAATTTATAAAAAATATACTTTATTGAATATTGTCAAAGATTGATAAGGGTCCAGAGCCTATCCTGGAACAAGGCAATATTATTAAAGTATAAAAAACAAAATTAGAGAAGAACTCCGGAGCTAATCCTCAAGGCTCGGGTGACACTCCTTCTTGGCGGGCGGAGCTGGGCTGACTCTCACTGGGTTTAGACAAACTTTATGAGGGGGGGCAAGTCCGCCAGAACATATTCTGCAATAGGCGCAGGAACATGACCCCCCCGAGCAGGCACCATCAATTCACCATTGATAAACTCATAGTAAGGATGAATGCCTGCAATGTTGAGAGCAACGCCCGGGTTACGATGACGGAGTTGGCGAATAGCCATGCTGAAAGCATCATCGATTGCCGCCTCAGCTGCATCCAAAGTCATTTTCAACTCCTGATCAAGCCTCTTATTGGTGGCATCTGAAATAGCTTTTTCAGCTTGCAGCTCTTCAACCTGTTTTTCAAGGTTGCTATATGAAGTGGCCGCAACATCCAACTCCGTCGCCCAGGCGTCTTCAGCAAGAGTCTTATCAATTTCAAAGGAAACCAACCTCTGCTGAAGCTCGCTCACACCCTCGCCCAGTTTTTGGTTCTGCTGATTCAGATTTAAAACTTCCTGTTTCAGCAGAACATTGTCAGCCTTCACTCGAGTCAGCTCGTCCACCTCTTCGCCCAGTTTTGTATTTTGATCTCTCAAACCCGAGACTTGCTTTTCCAAAAGGGCCTTGTCAGCTCTGACCCGGGCCAGCTCCTCTTCCAGCTTCTTTATATCAGAGTCGGCGGTGTCAAGATGTTTATCTTTGGCCTTGATCACCTCCGACAGCTGTTCATTATCATGCTCTAAGCTGCGGATTTTTTCGACAGAATCATGATATGATTCTTGAAACATTGCAGCCTCCGCAGCAACCTCAGCGATACGCGGCATAGAAGCAAGGAAACCATCAATTTCCGCAAGGTGCAACCTTGCAGCAGTAGCGGCGTCTGGAATCTCCTCAAAGTCGATGTCTGGGCGGAGAATGAAGTCCGGATCACGCCTCTCTGACTGGCGGGATCCCACATTTGTGTAATACAAAAAAGGGTTCAGACGAGACCCCGCCGCAGGAAGAGAGACGGATCGCTTGGATGACTCCCCTGGAACGTCGATGAGGAAAACTATTGTTCCTCAAGTAGTCAAGTCCACGGCAGGACTCTCAGCTTGGCGAACTGGAGAAGCTTGAATTCCCTCCATCTCCTCCCCCACAACATCTTCTTCAGGAACTCCCTCCACACCGCCCAACTCAGCAGTGATAGCCACAGCTGGTGTCTCTGGAATCTCTTCCACATCAATGGCAGCATCAGATGATGCCCCTGCCACTTCCCCAACCTTCTCCTTGCCCTTGGTCTTCCTCTTTTACAAGGGGTGAGGGTCTACTTCCTCCACCTCAACAGTTTCTGGTTCTTGGCGTTTTTAGATCGCCTTTCAACCTCAACCGTCGAGGACCCTGCAACACCCTCCAACGTCACTACGTTAGTGGAGGTAGGGAAAGGGTGAGTTTTTGTCAGAGCAGCAGCCAGATTCCTCCTAGGCTGCATATTATTTTCCGCATCAATTTCCTGGCGACTCATGCGAATTTGCTTGATACGCTCCATCCCAGGAAATTCAGTGATCTCTCCTACAAAATAACATACATAAATACAATTAGAAGCTGCAGGAAACAACAGGAGTAGTATTCAAGCAACATTGGAATTGTTAATGATAAAGCATTACTCAAGTATCCCTCAGCGTCCCGCCTAAGCAGCCTTCGGCATAAAATCTGCTTATGGATGGAGTTGTACTCCTTCAATGTCCGCAGGACTTCCACGAAAGCAGCTGATAGGGCACTCTCCTCAACTTCATAAGCTTGTTTGGTTAGGAGGAAGTACTCGTGGGTCCACGCTACTGGGAATTTATCAATTCCCTCCTTACTCCGCCAAAAGACGGACTTGTTCTTCCTGACAGAGACTTTTACAAAGCTCATTCTGAAGTGAAGTCCGCCTTCCTTGGCGGAGTCAGCAAACGCCTTAAAGTTCATAATCTTCGGCTCCGCCCGAAGAGTTACAAAACCCATACCGCCAGTTCTCGCATTCACCCTCCTCATGATGCGACAGAAAGCAAAGAACAACGCCACAGTAGGCGTAAATTCCAGATGTTTAGCCAACACTTCAAAGCTGCGAACTATCCCCCAACCATTAGGGTGCAGCTGAGAAGGGGCGCAGTCTAGAAATCTGAGTACGCCCATCTGGAACTTATTCAGCGGAAATCGTACCCCCAGCTGGGTAAACAAAATATCGTACATGTATAATGTACGTTCATCTTGAGGACAATGGCATATACGTTCAAACGTCTTCGGCGAACGGACGAGGAACCTCCTTTCAAACCTTTCATCCTTCCAGATTGGCACAGACAACTCCATCACCCACCACTTGTTGTTGCATGACGAGAGGAAGCATCTTTAACATCTTCCTCAACCCAACAATAAGGGTCAGTTTCAAGCATCTTTTCCCAGTCCAACCCATACAACATAACATTCTGACATTCTGCCATCGTTATCACTTGTATTTGGGAAATACCTCCTGATACAGACGAATGTACAGCATTACTAAAACACTCCACGCTACTGTAAAATGTTGAATCCCTCCCACTATAGAAAGCCTCATCTTCACTCTCAATATCCGAAAACATGGGGCGAACAGAAACCCTAGAGCACGACTCTGACTTTTTTCCTCTCATCCTCGTTTCAACAAACACACATATAAAGAAAACAAAACCAACCCTATAACAGTGAAGACAGAAAACAGAGGAACAAGAGAGTTACCTTAAATTTCTGAAGAAGTGAAGAACTACAACAACAAACAACTCGAAAGAAAGTAGCGTCCCAAAAGCAGTTTCAGCACAAAAACGCAAGGTAGAAGATGAAGCAAAACATTTCCTCTCCCAAGAGTTTACCTATTTATAGGCATGGCTTGGGGGGAAATAAGCGAAACCCCAAAAACTTCAAAGATGTGTTTACAGCCATTAGATGAATATCACTGATGATTCCTTTGATTCTGAAACCGATAGATGAATCTAAGGGTAGGTATTTCCTGGGCCGCATTTTCAAAATCCAAGGCCCATGGTAATAACCTCGAAAACGTATTTCAATTGCCATCCCACGCATTTATGTCCCATCATTGGAATGGCAATCGTTTCAAGGGCATACGTGGCAATGAGATATTGAAGCGGCAAAACGTGGTTTCGAGGTGCTTTAATGACAGGCGTGGCAAGTAACGACAAAAGCAATAAATGCATGAAAACACTTGTCCGTAAATCCTAAACTAGCAAACGCCGCCTAAACCCATGCCTATAAAAGCTAAAAGTGTTATAGCTTATTAAAGTAACTTCGTCAGTCACTATAACAAGCTAGGAGGCATATGATCCGGTCCCAACACCGGTTCCCAAGAGCATGGTTTTAATGCTTTGCCAGATCAGCATTTTGAACAGGAGAAGTACGTCTCAAATACCTTATAATTACTTTTATACGGAGTACATACCGCCATGGCATGTAACCCCGCCAGGTCACGTAACTCCGCCAGGGCACGTTACTCCGCCAAGGCACGTTACTCCGCCAAAGCTTATTACTCCGCCGAGGTGGAAAACATTGAATATCTTATACACATGCATAAAGTATTTCCAATGCATATTACTCCGCCAAGCCATAGGCTTAATACAGGCGGAACATTGAATTTCCCATACTGCGTAGCGAGCCCATATTTGTAACCCCGGCACGAGATTGACTCTGTCTTGAGAGGTTGAAAATGGGAATCACGCTGTCACGCATAAAAGGGAACAATGAATAAAAAAAATAAAGCATTAACGCTTTCCAGGCAAGTGGAAACACCCACTACAGTGATGGTGCTCGTGAACGACACTGGGACCCACTACCTTTCTTGTATTATGCCAGAAAATAAGGAACGGGTCCTACCAATAATGGAGCACCAGTAACAGGTATATAAACCTCAGCAAAAAGGTATAAGGGAGCCCCCCTCAATTCTGAACCTTACACTTTTACTTGCATAATTCTCTCAGATTTGTTTTCTAAGTCTTACAGTATTTTAGAATACTGACTTGAGCGTCGGAGAATAATTGCAGGTACCACCACCAATTGTGTCAAGGCAAAGAAGGTTACTTCAGGCAGACTTCCACACCGCCCAGAGTGCATTGTATTCCGCCCCAGTATACAAGGATACTCCATATTTGCACATATACAAATATCTCCTTGTACCAGATTGACATTATATGTACATTTTGAATTGTTCATCAACCATACTTTTATACCCCCAGTAAAGAACAGTTCAGATATGAAATATATATATAATATGTTGAGACGTAATGCCAAGGACGCGATTATATTGGGCATAAGTATATTTGCCATATATGTGGAATGATGAATATGCCTTGAATGATTCTAGGTGTGGATTAATATTATGATGTTGCTATGCTTTGATTTGCATGCATGGATTGTTATGAAATGATATTGTGGCTATTGAAATGCCAAGTATAAGAATAATGTGCCTTGAGGGGCTTGTACATGATTGTGTGATGATTATTGAAAATGCCAAAGTAAAATAAATCCCTAATTAGAGGGTGAGATATCCTTGCGAGGTTGATTGGCATATGCATTATTGCATTTTGCATTCATGGCATGGCATAACATTGAATATGTGGTTGCGATCATAATGATGAAAGATCCTGCAGATTTTATGAAAGGAGTACCCCTTGCGAGGCGGGAAACCAACTTGATGATGATATGATATTGAGCCAATGATTATGATCACCTGGTTGTTGAAATAAAAAAGGGCTTGCGAGTTTCTATGATGCCCGTGGTTGCGATCACAAGGCGAGAGTACCCCTTGCGAGGCGGGAAACCAACATGAATTATTGAACGTGGTTGCGATCACGAGAAAGCACCTTGCGAGGCTGCTAGAGGGAGTACCCCTTACGAGGCGGGAAACCAATGTGAATGAATGATATGGTAGTTGCGGTCACCTGATAAAATAAAATCGGATCCGTGCACATGCATTATTAAACAGTTGACATATGTATTAGCCATAGATGCATGGCATTTGAGATGGGATGACCACGAGATGAGAAACCCCTTGCGAGGAGGAAATAAGTAAAGATTTAATGAATTGATAATGATAACTTGTGAATGCCCTTGTTGATAAGTGGCAATGTAATTGTGTATGTGCTTGTGCTTGCTTATCTTGTGAACTGCGTTTCGTGAGGCTTGTATGCCTATCATACTAATATGATGATGATTGAATGATGAATTAATGATTTTATAGCAAAGCACACATGATGAATGAATGCATGTACACTTAATCACAATATATGTATATTCATCATTTTGAATGTATAACTCACTTTCCCATGTGGTCTCCTTTTTAGCATTGTGATGTAGGTTTACCATGGGATGAGATTGGATTTTTTTGAATTAAAGCTGTTGATGAAGGTAAATAGTGGAATGGAATGCCCTGGCCGGCATCATTTGTGAATCTTAATGTAACGAATAATTTGTTATGAGGATAATTATGATTTAGTGATTTTGATCATATATAAGATAATCGTAAATTGCATGAATGGTGAATATATGCATTTAGTATGTACGTGATGATTCAACGTGTACTAGAGGAATTGAAAATTTGAATATTGTATAATGTTGATCATGGTGTTGTATTAATGCCTATAGGTGAATAAATAGGCCAATTATGAGATATGGGCAGTAGTAATAGTTGGGGTATGACCTCGGATGTATATGTATATATATTTATATCTTAGGCAATGCATGTGTATGTTGTAAGTGGATAATTGGGTTATGATCTAATAGGTTGATGTTAGGTATTTGCATGCTTGCTGAGCCTTTTCTCATATCGCCATATATGGGACTAGGCGTTTGCCCGGTATACACATTCTTCTTTCGCTGTAAACTCTACTACTTTTATATACCATTATGGGCAATTTAGATGTCGATCCAGTTACATTTATATAAATCTCACTCTTCGGTTTTTTGTGGTTCGGGTCTTGATGTAGTCGAGATGGTGTTTAAAAACTATTTCAAACGTGGAAAATTTACTCACATTCTTCTTAATTATTATCTTGATTATATCAGGATTCGGGTCTAGAAAACTGGGGGTGTTACACAAGATGTGTTACAGAATTCAAAAAGAAAATAATCAACTATCTGTATAGCTCCTTTAACTTAGACTATTCCCCAAAATATTCTCCCCCTTTTGTAATTAACAAATGAGGGTCATCATTGAGACGTGGAAGTCTTGGCAGAGGAAGATGAAATCAGACGGGAGGCAGAAGCAGACACTAAAATGAGAAAACGAAGTTGTCTGCTAAAGAAATAAGGTACATCAACTAAAAATGATGGAGGGGATACAGTCTGAAGAATGTATAATGGCTGAAGAAGTGTCACAAAAGAATGGATGAGCCTTGGAAATTCTTCTAGCATGATGCCAAAAATTACGCACATCAATGATCAGACCCGAGGGATGAGCAGAAGAAGTACTCCAAGCTTGGTTGCGAGCCCAACCATGATGCCCCCAAATCAAGCTGCGAGTAGTGTTATCTGGTGACCGATCCTTTAGTAACACCTTTAAGATATCATTAGGAAGTTTCTTTGGTGCATAGACCCACTAATCTGAACTTGATGGAGTATAATGCCAGGCTTTCTCCTGAAGCTTGTTGGTTATAATCCTTCTTGGCTTTGGCATAATCCTATTTGGAATAACCAATATTTTTGCAGAGCTTTACCATTGCCTAAACAAAGTTGGAAATAGGATGGTGCAGGTTTTTAGCTTCTTGGCGAGCCAGCTGTTGATTTCTGAGAGAACTGGTGAAAGCCAAGTAATCTTCAAAATATAAGGTTGGATGGGAGAGGAAAACTTTAGGGGTAATAGGGGATGAGTCAGGACCAATCAGTGATACGGACACCCAAGGCAGTAATAAAAGTTTGTGTGATGATAGGAATCTTCTCAGGAAAAGGTCTGTTGGGTACATCTGGGAGAATAGGGAAAGGTCTGCGGTGAGGGACAAGAGGTGCAACAGGGGGCTGGTAGAATTAAGAGTGAGGGAAGAAGGGAGTAGCAGTATGAAGTGGTCTAGGGAAATTATGGGTGGGTATAAAGGCTGGGATAGATGAACACAAGCGTTTCTTTATGGTGGTCTGTTTGAATTTTGGTTTGGAGATGGTATGTTTAACTTTGGTTTTAAGAAGTGAGGATTTTAGTGAGGGTTCCTCTAACGATGAATATGTTATGATTATGTATTGAAAATGGTATAATTATGCGATGTAGTACATGATGGGCTTATTAGTGCTAAAATTCTTGAATTCATAAGCCGAAGGGTTATTGTTTGGTCTGGTTTACTCATGTGTGAGCCATGTTTTAACATATAGGCTTGAAATATGGCTGGTAGACCGAATCATGAGGCTGCTGCTATGGAAAATGCCTTGAATCGCTTTGCCGATCTCTTAGAAAGACAAGGCCAGCTGAACGTGGGAGAAGGCTCCCAAGGTCTTGATTTGTTTCTCAAGAGGAAACCTTTTGAGTTTCATGGAGGTTATAAGCCATAAGATGCATATGCTTGGATTAATGACTTGGAAAGAATCTATGCTAGCTTCAAGTGTTCTGAAGCGTAAAAGGTGGAGTATGTGGTCTTTATGATCCGCGATGAAGCTGAAGCTTGGTGGCATCTTACTAGGGGACGCATGATATCTGTTGACATTCCCTTGGTTTGGGAAAACTTCAAGGTGGAGTTCTTGAAGAAATATTTTTTGGACAGTTATAGAAGTAAGAAAGAGCTTGAGTTTATGGAACTTAAGCAAGGTAGCATGACGGTGGAGGAGTATGCCTCCAAGTTTGAGGAGCTATGTGCATTCTATCTGCCCTATCAACAAGAGGGTACTGAAGCTTCCAAATGTGTGAAGTTTGAGAATGGATTGAGGCCCGAGATCAAGCGAGCTATCTGACATCAAGAAATTAGAAGCTTTCCGATACTTGTAAACAAGTGTCGCATATATGAGGAAGATGATGTGGCTCCCTCGAGTCATGGAAAGCATGAGTCCAAGTTGAAAGGCCAATTCTCTAATTTCAAAAAGCAAGGTCATTTCAAGAAGAAGTTCTTTCGTGGTGGATCCTCCAATACTAGAGGACGTGTTGCTCCTAAAGGTGGTTATGGTGGCGGTAACCAAGGTCGTGGTAATGTCCAAGGCCTAACTTGCTACAAATGTGGTGCTAACCATTTGGCGCGTGATTGTCCGCGGGATGATGTGGTGTGCTACCAATGCGACCAACCCGGATATATTCGTCCCAATTGCCCATTGAACATAAGAGGTGCTAATGTTGACACTCCTAACCGCATGAATTATGATGCTAACTGTGGAGGCTGTGGTGGTTTTGGAGGCCGTGGCCGTGGAAACGGTCATGGTTATAATGGTGGCCGAAATGGTGGCCGTAGTGGAAATCATAACGGTGGAAGAAATGGTAATGGTCGAGGTAATGGCCATGGTGGGAGAAATGGTAACCGAAATGGTAGTGATCAACCACCAGTTGCAGGTAGAGTGTTTGCAGTTACTGGTGAGGAAGCTTCTCAAGCTGAAGATCTTGTCCGTGGTGAGTGTGAAATCCTGGGTATTTTGGTAAATGTTATCTATGATTCTGGTGCTACACACTCATTTATTTCCTAAGATTGTGTGAGGCGCTTGAGGGTGCCTATGTGTATGATGAGAGGTTCCATATTGGTAACTACACCGACCGGTACTTGTTTAAGATCGGTGACTCGATGTGAGAATGTCGAGATGAACCTTGAGGGTAGAAAGTTTGTTGTATCCCTCGTTTGTTTGCCTATGAAGGATCTGGACATTATTCTAGGCATGGATTGGTTATCCACTAACAAGGTCTTGGTGGATTGCCATAACAAGACGATGATCTTCCCGACTTCAAATGCTGAAGGCTTTGATGTGCAAGGTATCTCTCAACTCCTTATGATGCTCTATTTGGTTGATGGGAATGGTACGTCCCAATCTTGTGAGATTCCTATTGTTTTAGAGTTTCCTGAGGTGTTTCCGGAAGAGATTCCCGGACTACCTCTTCCACAAGAAGTGGAATTTTCTATTGATCTCATCCCTGGCGCTGAGCCTGTTTCTAGAGCTCCTTATAGGATGTCTCCTATGGAGTTGACTGAATTAAAGAAACAAGTCGAGGAATTACTCGAGTGGGAGTTTATTCGCCCAAGTGTGTCTCCTTAGGGTGCTCCTGTATTGTTGCTGAAGAAAAAGGATGGAAGCATGAGATTATGCGTTGATTATCACCAACTCAACAAGCTAACTATTAAGAACAAACATCCTCTTCCTCATATCGATGATTTACTAGATCAGATGAAGGGTACTGTGGTATTCTCTAAGATTGACTTGCGTTCCCGATATTACCAAATTTGGGTGAAGACCAAAGATATCCCGAAAACTGCCTTCCGAATGCGATATGGACATTATGAGTACGTAGTGATGCCATTTGGAGTGACAAATGCTCCTGTGATTTTCATGGATTACATGAATCGTATTTTTCACGAGTATCTTGATCAATTCGTCATGGTGTTTATTGATGATATTTTGGTGTATTCCAAGAGTCATGAAGAGCATGAAAGACATCTTCGTCTTGTATTAACCATTCTTCGAGAGAAAGAATTGTATGCCAAGCTTTCTAAATGTGAATTCTGGATGGGTAAGATTTCTTTTCATGGACATATGATTTCTAGTGATGGAGTTGTCGTTGATAGATCGAAAGTTGAAGTTGTAATGGCTTGGGAAAGACCGATGTCCGTAATGGAGATAAGAAGTTTTCTTGGTCTTGAAGGTTACTACCGAAGATTTATTGAAGGATTTTCCCATTTAGCCTTGCCATTGACGAAGTTGACTCGTAAGAATCAACCATTTGTATAGACCCGTGAATGCGAAGAAAGCTTCCAAGAGTTGAAGTTGAGGCTTACTACTGCACCGGTGTTAGCGTTGCCCAATTTGACGGATGATTTTGTGGTGTATTGTGATGTGTCTAAGCTTGGTCTTGGATGTGTGTTGATGCAAAAGGAGCACGTGATAGCCTATGTATCGAGACAATTACGACCGCATGAGGTTAATTATCCTACACACAATCTTGAACTGGCGGCGGTGGTGTTCACTTTGAATTTGTGGCGACATTACTTGTATGGTTCTAAGTTTGTGGTCTTTAGTGACCATAAGAGCCGTAAGTATTTGTTTGACCAAAAGGAACTGAATATGCGCCAACGACGATGGATAGAATTTCTAAAAGATTATGAGTTTGAGTTGAGGTATTGTCCCAGAAAGGTAAATGTGGTTGCGGACGCTTTAAGCCAAAAGTTGTTACACATCTCTATGATGATGGCAAGAGAGATGGAGTTGATTGAACAATTTAAAGATTTGAATGTGGGCGTGGAGACTTATACTTCGAAGAAAATGTCGCTTGAAATGTTGAAGGTCACAAATGAGTTTCTTGAATATGTGAAGGTTCAACAACCGGATGATGAGTATTTGATTGAGATGAAGAAAACCCAAGAGAAAGGAAAGGATTTGTTCCTAGTGGAAGGTCAAGATGGCATTTGGCGTGTGAAGGGCCGAATTTATGTTCCCTCAAGTGGTGATATGAGAAAATGTGTACTTGAAGAAGCTCACAAAAGCGTATTGAGCATTCATCCTGGTTCTACTAAGATGTATCAAGACTTGAAGAAGAATTTTTGGTGGCCAGGCATGAAGCGTGATGTGGCAAACTTTGTAGCCTCTTGCCTTGTTTGTTAGAAGGCTAAGGTCGAGCATCAAAGACCATCTGGTTATTTGAGACCTTTGGAGATCCCCGTTTAGAAGTGGGATAGCATAGCTATGGACTTTGTTTCTGGACTACCCAGAACTCGTGCTAGAAACGATGCCATATGGGTAATTGTGAATCAGTTGACGAAGTGTGCTCACTTCTTACCCATGAATATGAAGAATTCCTTGGAGAAATTGGCACAATTATATATAAAGGAGATTGTTAGGCTACATGGTGTGCCATCCAGTATCATATCCGACCGTGATCCTTGATTCACTTCTCGATTTTGGCGAAGTTTGCATAATGAATTGGGTTCTAAGTTGAAACTTAGTTCCGCTTTTCATCCTTGACAATACAAAGTTTGGAAGACTTGTTGAGGGCTTGTGTTCTTGAACACGGTGGATGTTGGGAGAGATTCTTGTCATTGATTTAATTCACATACAACAATAGCTACCATAGCTCTATGGGTATGGCACCATATGAGGCATTGTATGAAAGAAAGTGTAGAACTCTGTTGTGTTGGTTGGAGACTGGTGAGAACCTGGCCTTAGGGCCGAAGATTGTTCAAGAGACTACTGAGCAGATTAAAAAGATATAAGAGAATATGAAGATTGCTCAGGATAGACAGAAGAGTTACTATGACAAGAGGCATAAACCACTTGAGTTCCAAGTGGGTGACCATGTGTTTTTGAAGGTTTCGCGTGATAAAGGAATTGGAAGGGCGTTGAAAAGTGGAAAGTTGAGCCCTAGATTTATTGGACCTTACGAGGTATTAGAGCGGATTGGCGACGTTGCTTATCGGATAGCACTTCCTCCGCATCTCGTAAATCTACATATTGTATTTCATGTATCTCAGTTGAGGAAATATGTCCATGATCCCCTACATGTAATTCCTATGGACGATGTCGACGTACGAGATGATTTATCTATTCCTCCTGCTTCTATTTGCATTATCGAGCATTCCGTGAAGAGATTACGGAACAGGTTGGTACGTCGCTTGGAAGCATGGGAGTGTGGAGACGTTCACATGGGAACATGAGGACGACATCAGGGAACGATACCCTGTCATATTCGAATCCGGTATGTTAAATTTCGAGGACGAAATTTTCTTTTTGGTGGGGTGGATTGTAACATCCCAAAATTTTGAAATGAAGGATTAAATTTAAAAAATTAATATTGAATAATTTTATGTGAAATAATTAGTGTCCTAAAATATTGGAAATGATTAAATTAAGATTTTTGGGGACTGTTGGTGATTTATGGAGACCGGATAAGCTGAAAACTGACCCGATTGAAATATGGGTGTCGGACCAAGTATCTCCGATTGGGGTGATACTAGTCAGGGCTGTTGAGAATAATATTGGGAGTCCGAATATATATTCGGAATAATTTTCAGATAAAGTATAGAGCCCAAATAAAGAGCCTGTTAGTGGTAAAACAATGAAATTTTAATGAATGAGATTAAAAATAAAGAAAAAACCCAATTTCTCTTCTTAAACTCCCGTTGGTTTCTTTTCCCCTTGGCAAATCTGTTGGTTCTTCTTCTTCTTCTCTACTTCTTCTTCATTATCTTCTCTTCCAAAAACCCTAGCCAAGAGGTGATCATCTCCCTCCCATTTTCATTTTCAAGGAGCTTAGGAGGAGATCATTGGAGTTGAAAATTTCTTCTTTCCCTTGTCCATTTTCGTGTGGTATCTTTCCTTCCTTGGACCCATTTTTGTTTTAGGGTGAGGTAAGCTCATCTCACCATTTTTGGATGGGTTAATGCCTTGGTTTTGATTTATTGGGGAGAGTAATGCATATAAGTGGGTATTTATTAGAAGCATTTAATGCTTAAACCCTAGAGTGGGTTGCCATAAATATGTGTATTTAATGAGGGACAAGAGTAGTAGATGCATTTATGATGGTAAGAGATGAAGAATGATGAGACATTAATGAGAGTTGTTGGGTTTTAGAGAAACCCTAACTTTTAAGAATTTGGGGAAAGTTATGAATATTGGTTGGATAGTGTGATTGAGAGCAAATATAAGCCATTAGGTATGTGGGTAATTATTTGTTGTAGTATTTTGTGAAGGTTGGGGCTATGGTTGTTTTATGGCCCTTGAATTTAATGAATGTGGCTTGATGGGAAGGAATTCCCGAAGCCTAATAAATGATAAAAATTAAGGTCTATAACATGTCTAGTGCACGTTAAGAAATTGTAGACACGATTATGATTAAATAGAAATGAATGATGTCTTAAATAGTTGATTGATTGGGATTCTATATGCATGTTAATGTAGGATCCATTCCGAACGACGAGGCGGGTGCGTCTTATCAATCAGAATTCTTCTCTTGAGGTAGGAGAGGAGTCTTATGTTCTAAATGCATGAATTTGAATGTTATTTGATTGCCATATGTATTGGTATGCATGTTAGCCTTGCTTGAAATGATATGAGAAATTATAATGTAGTGTATGGTGTGGATAATGTGTTTGGCAACATGCTTTAATGCATTTAGAATATTCATGTTGTGCTATATGGTAGTGTAGAATGATCAATGATATGAAGTTATGCTTGTATCCACCATGAATATAATGTGATTGTTGATGATGTTGATTCAGAACTTTTGTAATGCCACACAAATGTTTAAATTAATAAGAATAACCAACAATAATGAATCCATTAAAAGCCATGTGGTAATGTTGGTAATGGTGTTGATGATGATGTGTGATGAGTGGCATGTATAGGATACACAGAGTGAGAAATGCATATGATTTGCATTTGCATTCATGGCATACTGCATAGCCGCCGTTGTTGGAACATTAGGGGAGTTGCCTCGACCCACCCAGTGGGAGGGTGGCTCGGTGCACGAGCAATTTTATTTTTCCCTGTGACTCGGTGTGTAAGTCACAAAGCCGCCCATGTATTGCTTCGGGGAGCTACATGTGACCGACCCTTGTGGGGGGTGGCTCTTGATGAGCAGGTGACCCCGGTGGTATTTAAGATCACAGCTGCCATGATTTGAGATCTGGCCAGCCCGTAACACCATATGTTAAATATGTTGTATACCGCGGTCATGGTAAAAATGGCCAGGTGTTGCAAGATGGGCGATGCGGTTTGGTACCATTAAAACAATTGGTGAAATGCATGCAAATTTAAGAATAAGTGTACACATTTTACTACTGCAATAGGGGTATGGTGAGATGATCATACTTGAATCCCACATTCGGTGTTTGTAATCCCACAGTCAGATCTGCAATTGTTGAAATATTCCATTGTGCATATGCATTAGCTTAAGAGCATTTGCTATAGCAAGGAAGTATGCCGAAGGTGATGAGATATGATGATGGATGTGATGAGGATGTAATGATATACTAAGACAACATAAAAGATATGAATACCAAATAATAGTTTGTGTGATAGCCAAATTATGGTGGGACTTGATTATGTATATGCTGTGTACTTTGTCTAAATTGTAATGTTACTTGTGATGTGTGTATGATGGATTTGTGATGATAAAGAGTATGGTGAATGATATGTATGTGCAAAGTATACATGTTTTTATGCATATGTACATAATCACATGGTATTCATATTCATTCCTTTGGAATGTATGACTCACTCTCCCATGTTGTCCATTTTTAGACTTGTGATGCAGGGAACTTATAGGAAGAGTGGATATTTTGAAGTACATTTTGGTTGAGGAGGTAAATAGTGGTATAGGAAGTGCCTTGGCCGGCGAAATCTAGATTTTTGTATAGCATGTGATGTATATGAATGCTTATTTTGTTATCTAGATTAATGATGATGATTTTGAGGGTCATGGGGGAAAATTGGACCTTGGTGTGTATGGCCAATTTTCATTTATGACCAAATGATGTAAGATGATGAATTATGATACATTGTTGATATTTAATTTCCATGTGTGGATGAAGCATTCCTTAAATTATAGCACTTTATGAAGTCTTGTAGAAATGAATTCAAATCCTTTGTATTAGATGAATGAAGATTGTTCTTGAAGTGTATAAGCAATTTGGAGGACTTATATACACATAATGGAGTGTAGGCAATGCATTAGGAGAGGTAAAATTGGTAGAAATTGAGAATTCATATGCCATGTGATGAAAAATCCACGTTTTGCATAAGTTCTGTAGAACTCGCTCAAGCGAGTGGCAATCTCGCTCGAGCGAGACCTTCGTGGGATGGTGGTGTGGTCACTGGCCAAAACTCGCCTGAGTGGATGGCAGTCTCGCCCAAGCGAGACTTTGCTTGGGAACAGAGGTTGGTCACTGGATCATTTTTGCTCAAGCGAAATGGTCCTGGCTTGGTGATCGCTCAAGCGAGGAAGAAGGGAATTAGACCCTGGACGATTTTTGCCCACGTGAGACATGCCTCACCCAAGCGAAAATCGGGCAGAGAGTTCTTAATGTCACTGGGACAATCTCGCTCAAGCAAGAAGAAACTCGCTCAAGCGAGATTGGCTCCTGATATAAATCTCTTCTCTCGCTCAAGCGTCTCGCTGGCTCGCCTGGGGGTGCTCTTCGCATCTCGCTCAAGCGAGGTGGGGCTCGTTCAAGCGAGAAGAGCCCCTGATGCTTTATTATTTCTTTGCTCAGCCTTTTCTTGTTTTCGCTCAAGCGTGCCTACGTGAGCTCTCTCAAGCAAATGTGGTACTTGCTTGAGCGAATGGTATCCTGATGCACTTGTGTGTTTTATTTTAAATGATTATAATTTCCTTTGTATTAAAACCCTTCTTGTGTCATCTTGAAAATTGGTTTGGACATATTATGAACTTCTTGAACTACACGAAATACCTTCTCTTTAATCTTAATCATGCAATATCAAAATTAATTAATTCTTCCGTTGTTTTTAATTGGAAATTTATTATAAAATCAGCCTTTAATTTACCCTCTCATATCTTCATATATGGGAGCGGTTTATCATAGATCCAGGTGTCGTATTAAATGCTTCACCACTTTAATTATTCGATTTATAAATGATTGATAAATGCGAAAAATTCCCCTATAATTTTGGGGCGTCTCATATGTCAACAAAATGCTGGCTAAGTTCACTGGTACCTTCATCATCATATGGTACATATAGAATCTATCCAGCTTAGAGACTGTATCTTTAGCTAACTTTCTTGGACATAAAACTTGCCTTATTAGTGCATGTAGCACCTTTGCCTTTGGCACAAGATGTCTAAATGAGAGCTTATCTGGATGAGTAGATCCGTACAAAGCCTCGTTGATGGTGAGGCTAGAAACCTTTGTGATCTCAAACTCTTCAAAAAACACTGTTCTAATAGGAGAGTAATTCAAGATAGTTACCAAAACATCTTCTGAGATTTCCACTTGCTTTCCTCGAAGAGTCCCAACCAAGATACTCTTTACTTTATCCACATAAATTGTTTTCCAGAACTCAAGAGCCACAGAAGGAGAAAATGGTTCTTGATCTAGATAGAAGTTCGTTCATCCAATCCCTTCGATTTCGGTAGTAACATCTCTTCCTTCAACTGAATACTGAGCAACGTTGAAGTAGAGAGACTCAATCATATCCTTTACTAAATAGTTGAATCCAGCCGTTTCAAAGAAAAATAGGGTTTTTAAAGATGAAGAGTTTTTCAAAGATGGAGAGTTTTTTGAAAGGGTTTTAGGGCAAAACAAAAGGGTTTTGAGAAAGGTTTGAAAAAAGAGAGAGATTTTGTAGAGAGAGAAGTTGTAGAGGTTTTTCAAAAAGGTGAAAAGACATGTAAAAGTAAAACACATTTATAGGCAACATGGCATAATGGAGGGAAAAGCAGTTTTCAGAAAATAGTTGAGTTTTAAACAATGAAAAAACCCCAACTGTTTTTTTAAAAAGAATATTAAAAAGAATTTAAAGAGGGGTGTAGACTGCGTCTCTCAGAATATTAGAGAATAACAAGAAAATAATTCTGAGTTAAAGAGCATGCGGACTGAGGTCGTACAGACACCTTAATTATTCAAAATTACACATGTTCAGACTATACTTGATAAAAGTAAACCTTGCCTCAGCCAAGGGCTTTGTGAGAATATATGCCTATTGGTGGTTTGTATCCACGTATTGTAGACCTAGAATGCCTTTCTGAACATAGTCTCGGATGAAGTGATATTTCACTTCAATATGTTTTGCCTTTGAATGCTGGATTAGATTCTTTGACAAAATGATTGCACTTGTGTTATCATAGAACATTGGAATTTCTTCTTCCTTGATTGAATAGTCCTATAGATGCTACTTCATCCACAGAAGTTGAGAATAGCAACCAGCTATAGACAGGTATTCTGCTTCAGTAGTGGAGAGGGCTATGGAGTTCTGTTTCTTACTACTCCAGGAAATTAAGCTAGTTCCTAGAAAGTGACATCCACCGCTAATGCTTTTTCTATCTGTTCTATCACCTGCAAAGTCTGCATCATAGAAACCACGAAGAGAAAATCTATTCTCTTATAGAACAGCCCGAGGTTAGTGGTACCTACAAGATACCTTAGAATCCTTTTCACTGTAGACAGGTATGAATCCTTGAGATCTGCTTGATATCTTACACATACACACACACACTAAACCTTATATATGGTATGTTAGATGTTAAATACAACAGTGATCCAATTATTCCTCTGTAAAAAGTCTGATCAACTGATGTACCAGATTCATCTTTATTTATAATGCAATTTAGATACATTGGAGTACTCATGGGTTTGGCATCAGCCATTTTAAATTTTATGAGTAACTTTTTGGTGTACTTTTGTTAATGAATAAAAATTCCACCAACAGTATGTTTAATTTGCAGACCAAGAAAGAATTTGAGCTCACCCATCATGCTCATCTTAAATTCAGGCTATATAATTTTGCAAAATCCTTACACGGACTTTCTTTTGTAGCACCAAACACAATATCATCTACATAAATTTGCACTATGATAAAGTATTTATCTGAACCTTTTGTAAACAGTGTTGTATCAACCTTTCCTCTAGTAAAGCCTTTTGATTTTAGAAAAGAACTGGGTCGATCATACCAAGCTCTTGGTGCTTATTTCAGACCATACAGTGCTTTACTAAGTATAAAGACATAATTTTCTAAAGATTTGTCTTCAAATATAGGATGTTGTTTTACAAAAACTTCTTTAATAAAACCGTTTAGAAAAGCACTTTTAACATCCATCTGATATAATTTGATTCCTTTAAAAGCAGCAAAGACAAGTATAATCATTATAGCTTCGAGTCAAGATACAAGGGTAAAAGTTTCAGTGAAGTCTATACCTTTCTGTTGATTGTAGCCTTGTGCTACGAGGCTTGCCTTGTTTCTTACAACTTTTCCATCTTCATCCAGTTTGTTTCTGAACACCCATCTTATTCCAATGATGATTTTGTTCTTCGGTCTTGGAACCAAGGTCTAGACTTTATTTCTTTCAAACTGGTTCAATTCTTCTTGCATGGCAATGATCCATTCTGGATCCTCCAAAGCTTCGTCAATGGTTTTAAGTTTAAAGTCTGAAACCAGTGCCATTGATGATTGATTCTGAATCCTTGACCTAGTTTAAACTCCTTCAGTTTGATCTCCAATGATGAATCTGAAGGATGATAGACTTTCAATTTCCAATCTATTGGTTTCTCTGGTTCTGGCACCATCTGTTGATCTGATTCTGGTGGTTGAAGAGCAGTAGAGTTTGAAGGCTCAATATGTTCTTCATATTGTATGATACCTGCATCATCACCATCTAGATCTACCAATTTCTTGTTAGTCTTTGTTAGATCATCAAATCTCACATGCATTGATTCCTCAATGGTCTGAGTCCTTGTATTAAAGACTCTAAGATTTTGATGTATTTAAATAGCCCATGAAAATACCTTTATCACACTTAGAGTCAAATTTTCCAATTGATCTTTTGTGTTTAGGATATAGCATGTGCATCTAAATGGGTGAAAATATGTAATGTTGGGTTTTCTTCCTTTCCACAATTCATAGGGAGTCTGATTCAGTATTGACCTGATAAAGACTCTGTTCTGAATATAATAAGAAATGCTTACGGCTTTAGCTCAAAAATATTTTAGTAAATCATTTTCACAGAGCATGGTTCTAGCCATTTCCAACAGACTCCTATTTTTTCTTTCCACAACACCCTTCTGTTAAGGTGTTCTTAGAGAAGAAAAGTATGAGAGATGCTAGTTTTGTTGCAAAACTTTTTGAAAAATTCGTTTTCAAATTCTCTACCATGATCATTTCTTATTGTACCAATACAAATTTCTTTTTTAGACTGGATTTTCTTATAGAAAATCTTGAACTGTGTAGAGTCATCTTTGTGGGCTAGAAAATAAACCCATGTCATTCTAGAGAAATCATCAATAATAACAAAATCATATCTTTTACCAGCAAGACTTTGGATTTGGGATGGTCGGAACAAGTCCAAATCTAATAGCTCAAGTGGTCTACACGTTGAAACAACATCTTTGTTTTTGAAAGAATTTTTGTGTTGTTTCCTTTTTTGACATGCTTCGCAGGGTTGGGTTCCATTGAATGAAATTCTAGGAAGTCCCTTGACTAACCCTTTTTTATTGATTTTTGAAATATGTTTCATGCTAACATGTCCAAGCTTATTGTGCCAGATCCACTTCTCTTCAAATGAAGAAAAAAGACATGTTACATTTTGACTATCCAGCTCACCCAAATCAACCTTGTAAAGGTTGTTGTGTCTGTTTGCTGAAAAGAGGGTAGTTCCATCAACATTGATAATTGTACACTTTTCTTTATCAAAAGAAACTTTATAACCACTGTCGAAAAATTAACTTATGCACAGTAGGTTATGTTTTAGACTTTCAACAAAATAAACATTTTCAATTATATGGGAAGGAATTTTACCAACTTTACCAATCCTAGTGATACGCCCGGACTGGTTTCCTCCAAAAGTAACTTTTCCTCCTTCAAACTGTTCTAAGTCTAGGAACATAGACCTTTTTCCCGTCATGTGATGTGAGCACCCACTATCCATATACCAGAAGTGTTGCTTTGCTTTTGTCCTTAAGCACATCTAAAATAGGAATAATCATTGCCTTTGGTACCCAAAACTTTTTGGGTCCTAAATGGTTAGTAGTTTCAACATTTTTCCTTTTTCTCTTTGAACGGTCTTGAATCACATGACCATGTCTTTTGCTGTAGTTGCATTTAGCATGTTTATGTTCAGACACAAAGTACAATTTTAAACAATCTTTAGTAACATGACCATGTTTCTTGCAACACTTACATTTGACATGCTTACATTTAGATTGAAAGGATGGAGAGGGAGTATTCTTTACTCTTGAATCAGTTTCTTCAACAAAACCCAAACCAGCCTTTTTGAAACTTCCTTTTGATCTTCCCATAAGTTTATAAAGATTTTCAGTTCCATTAACAAATTTGGCCAAGTTTGTAGTAAGTGACCTTACTTTCTGTTGAAGAGACTTGGTTTCTCCATCTTGTGAGATACATCTAGTATCTGAACTATTAAGTTCAGTTTTTAGAAAATTATTTTCTTTCTTAAGTTTCTGTATCTCTTCAAGATTTATCCTTTCTTTCTCATTAAGCTCCTTGATATGTCCTTGGTCTGAATCTTTTTTCTTCAATTCAGATAATTTATCTTCATATAAAGAGATAGTTTCAAACTATTTCTTTTCTAATAATTTATAATTTTTCAAAAGAATTGAAAATTCATTAAAAAGAGCTTCATAGTTTTCTTGGAGTTTAGACTGCATTACCTCCTCTATTTCAGAGTCATCCGAACATGATTCAAATTCTGAATCTGTGTTGGCCATGAGACAGATCTGAGCAGTCTCAGTTTCCTCTTCAGACTCACTAATGCTAGTTGAGTCTTCATCATCCCAATTAATGAGTCCTTTTTGTTTCTTGAAGAACTTCTTCTTCTCTTTTCTATCTTTTCTATCCTTGTTTAGGAGAGGACATTCAGCTTTCATATGTCCTGGATTCCTGTAAGTGAAACAGTCTATGGTAGACTTGTCAGTTTTAAACTTAAATGAACTTTTACCTTTAGGTTCTCTCTTATTGAACCTTCCTCCTCCACTCTTCTTCTTTAGAAGTTTGTGGATCTCCTAGTCATGAGAGCCAATTCATCATCAGTACCCTCCTCTTCTTTATCAGTCACAAGATCTGATCCACTTGATTCTTCAACTCTTGGCTCCTTGCTTCTCCTGGGAGTCTCTTTAGACTTTAGGGTAATGTTCTTGGAAGATAAGGGCTTGGACACGTCTTTCTGGCTAAGCTTCATCTCATGAACTCTTAGCACACCAAGAAGTTCATCAAGAGTGACAATGCTAAGATCTTTGGCTTCTTCCAAAGCGGCATACTTGGCATCAAACTTTTCTAGTAAACAACCCAAAAGTTTCACGTTGATATCCTCAGTAGAAGGCATAGATCCAAGTGCTTTAAGCTCGTTGAGAAGAGTCTGGAATCTTTCAAACATCTGGTCTATAGACTCATGGTCTTCCATCTTGACGCTGTCATACTTCTTAGTCACGAGAATCTTCTTGGACCTTTTAACATTTGAAGTACCTCCATAGTTGCGCTGTAAGGCATCCCAGATTTCTTTTGCTGTTCTGTAGTTGTACACTTTGTTGTATTCTGATTTGCTTAAAGCATGAATTAAGAGAAATCTAGCCTTAGCATTAGATTCCATCTTCTTAGTGTTAGTAGAAGCCCATTTATCTTTAGGGATAAGCTTTCCTTCTTCTTTAGTAGGGCCTGGTTCATCACCTTTAGTAATTATTCCCCATCGAGAATATTGAGCAGACTTGATGAACATTTCCATCCTATCTTTTCAATAAGGGTAATCCTCACCAAAGAAGGCAGGTGGTATATTTGAGGATGCTCCTTCAAAAATAAGCTGATCTTGAGAAGATGAAGTTATAGATCTTGTACCTTTTTACTCGTGAGAGTAATCAACCTAAAAGGACAAGCTCTAATACCAATTGATAGTATAAAGTCAGACTTAGAAGGGGGATTGAATAAGTATTATACTTTTTTTCAAAAATATTCACGTACAGACCGCTCAAGTGAAAACTAATTTTAATAGACCAGAAATAAGGGATAAGGAAAATGCACAGCGGAAGTTTATCCTGGTTCACTTCCAACACAGAAGCTACTTCAGTCCCTTCAGCTCGAAGGATTTTCACTATTGTAAAGTACTTTTACAATCTGCACTAGCCTTGTTCAACAGTATTCTTGACTCTAGCCACTTCTGGCTTATACCCAAGTATTCTTGACACTAGCCACTCCTGGCTAAAAACCCAAGTATTCTTCCAAAAGCCTCTTCAGGCCATAGTGTTTCCCATCACTAACAAATTCTGGCAACACACTAGAAAATACATAGTGATGGTAGAGAGAGTATTTAAAGTTACAATCAAATAACTTAGTGTACAAAGATATGAAATGATTACAAGGTACACTGAGCTACAGACTACTATAAGTCACGGTCTTCACTAAGCAGAACTACAAAGAGGACTTAAGTAGTGAATACAAGAACTTAGAAACTTTCAAGAAAAGTTTTACAAACTTAGTTTTCTAAAGAGAAAATAAGAGAATGTTTTAAGTAGTAGGTTAAACAATGTAACTGTTTTATTTTCCAAAGGCTTCTGGTATTTATAGTCTTTATGAAAAATATATGTTGATTCAGCTTCGAAGGATGTTGGTCTTGAGGATTGTGTTATCAGTGACTGTAAACACATGCTTCAGAGAAGTTTCCTTATTTGGGCAACTTTAAAAGTTTAGTAAAAGATCATTTTTGCTTAGTTACTTTGGGAAAGCACGTACACTCTATAACAGTTGACCTTAGGCTATATGTTCTGACCAAATGCACCTTTTCTAACGTCTTGAGTAATGTGAGGCAGTTTTCTTGATCAGCGTGATAAAGTCTTCAACTTTTTTGTTGATTGCCTTTTTGATGATAGCTTTAAAGAGTTCAAAGAAAGTTTATGCAGGTTCATATTAGGTAAGGAAAGATCCTTTGTTAAGAACTCAAAGAGTCACAGATCTTCTCGAGGTCTAAAGAGCGATCACCTGAAGGTCTTAAGGAACCAAAAGACTTGATCCATTGAAGCTTGAGTGAGTACGTACTTCTTTATTTTAGAAGCAAATTGATTCTAACGGACTCCCCATTTCTTTTACAAATGGAGCTCTACGAACTCCTGGCACATTTCAACAGAATTGTTAGGCACACAAACAATACAGACTTCATTTTAGCTGAGAGTCTTGATGTGTATTATTAACAAATTACATGGGGTTTAGACTACTCAAAAATGAGTTTAGACTTTATTCTAACATTAGCTTTTTTTTATTTTAGGCACAAGCTTTAATGGATGTGTTACTATATACTAAAAACTAATGTTTTCTCGATTGAAAAAAACATCGATGTTGTGAATGCCAATGGCTTCCATTCCCAAAATGTAGAATTTGTTTCATTAGTGCAAACTGGGTGTTTGTTTCTCCATTTACACTGAATTATGCATGCCAAAATATTTGTAATCTGATTGTTCACTATCGTTGTGTTGTGCCTCTTTATGTTGTGTTAACATTTACTGTTGGATTTTCTTTATAGGGGAAGTGAAAAGTCTTTTCAATATGGTAACTATTGGATAGAGGCTGATGATTTACATGTCGTAGCTAACATTTTTGTACCTCAAATTATGAAATCAGTGTAATTATTGGGCATAGTAAAGGTAGGCTAGTTTTTTCTCCTAATTTGTAAGTATTTCTATATACAAGAAAGTGTTGAGAAAGATATATATAGATACGACTTTAGATATTTGGTTATTGATGTTGATTTATTCAATCATTCATTTATCATTAACCATGCTTGAATGTTAAGATTAAATCCTTGAATGATGTTGTATGAAGAGTTGTGTAACTTATGATATAAAACAAGGTTCAACCTTGATGTTAAAAATTCAATTTTCACACCTGTTGCATAAAAATAACTAGTGTAAAATGTTATATTTTACACCGGTTTCCTAAAAGAGAACTCATGTAAAA
This sequence comes from Clitoria ternatea, assembly GCA_037962975.1. NCBI lineage: Eukaryota > Viridiplantae > Streptophyta > Magnoliopsida > Fabales > Fabaceae > Clitoria > Clitoria ternatea. The sequence continues at coordinate 58,880,201 of CM075671.1, forward strand.
TATCATATTTTACGCTAGTTATGAAAAAGGAACCGATGTAAAATCTAATTTTCGCACTGATTGTGAACTAGTATAAAAGGTCACCTATTTTTTACACCTCTTGTATCCATATTGGTTGGGGAATCAGTGTAAAATGTATAAAACAACTAGTATAAAAAGACATTTTCCTACTAGTGGATGGCTTCAATCTAATGATGATAATATATCGATGAAATGCGCATCACACAACATAAATAGGGAAGAAAAATTAAAAAAAAAGGGAAAAACTTAAAGGTAGTTATATATTATGTGACTTTGTTGTAAAAGTTAACTTGACCCTCTAGTTAGTTTGATGTAAAAATGAGGAAGAAGCCAAGAGGAAAAGAAAAGAGATGGAAAAGAACAATTTTTTATTTGTTTGTAAAGAAAATAAGGAAAGGAAATAAAAGAAAAAGTACATAATTCTAATAGAAAGTAATTACCTTCTCAGACAGAAAAATAATATAAAATATAATGAAATTTATGTTTAATAAATATTAATAATTTCAATATTAAAAATTATGAAGAAATTTAAAATCAACTTTTAAATATGAAAATTTATCATAATGAGAAAGAACAGAAAAATGAGTTTAAATCAAATCAGCAATTTGTTCATCACCAATCCATGTATATTCTTCTCACTTGCTTGATGCGACGAACACAATCGATGTTTGTTCAATACCAACAATGTTGTGAACACAATCAAGAAAATATATTTGACTTTGCGACTTCTTGACATCACGAAGCCCTTATGGTTTGGTGATCATTTTTGCAATCTCATTTCATAAACTCATGTAAAGACTTATTCACTTTGATGTTGGTTCCACTTTTAAAATTAGCGATAGTATTATAATAGTGTAAAAATTTATTTTATATGTTAATTCTAAGGTAACTAAAAAGGGAGAAACGAAGTAGAATAACACAAAGAACTATTAGACCGAATGAAAAACAATTCTTATTGAATGAATTAATGATTTAAAAAGTGAGATAAGTGATGCCTTTATATAAGAGTAAAAGACATTAAAACTAACTAATGTCTATAAAATTAACTAATACAATATGTTTTGATAAAAATAACAAAATGATATTCCTTAATATCCCCCCTCAAAGGTATGTGGGTAGGATACACACATTAAGCTTTAGTCTGAGATTAATTAAAGTACTAGTAGTAAGCGCTTTGGTTAAAAGATCAACAACTTGAAATTTAAAAGGAAGATGTTTGACTCATAACTAACCCTTGACAACCTTTTCTCTAATAAACCACAAATCAAGTTAAAAGTGTGTAGTTTTTGTATTCATAATTAGATTCCCTGCTAAGATAAACACTCATTGATTATCACACCAAATTAATGGTTCCTTAGGCTGCAACATGTGTAGTTCAAACATACTAGATTAAATATGTTAAGTTTCTACTGCATAGGATTCTAGGCTTTTAAACTCTATTGCAGTATTAGATTTGTAAAAAGCCTTTTATTTCTTTGTCATCCATGAGACAATGTTAGGGCCTAAGATGTTGAGTCCTGAAGTGGACTTTATATCAGAAGGATTACAAGCTCAGTCAGAGTCATAAAAAGCTCCAATAGTCATATCACTTAATTTCTTGAACAAAAGTTCATATTGCAAAGTGCCATTTAGGTGCCTAGGAACCTATTTTACTACCTTTTAATGTACCTCTAATGGTTTATGCACAAACTAGGATGATTTGTTTATAGTAAAAGCAATGTACGGTCTTATGATTATAGCATATTGAAGAACACCAATCACAGACCCATAAAGTGATGAGTCATGAGCATTCTTAGTAGGGGCCATGAGTGTATTCATAGGTTTGGAGATGCATATATATAGTTTAAGGAGAATATCAATGATGAATTTTGTCTACGATAGATGTAGGCCACCATCAAGATAAGAATTAATTTCTATGCCAAGAAAGTGAGTACCAATGCATGTCCTTTAAAGGATAAATGTTATTTAATTTGTGAATGAGGTTTTGAGCATTAACTTCTATAGAATTAACTTCTATAGAGTGAAGAGTCATAAGCATTCTCAATAACAACCATAAGTATCTTAATAGGTTTAAAGGTGCTCATATTTAGTTTGAGGATAATATCAGTGATGAATTTTGACTGTGATAGATGTAGTCCACCATTTTGGATGAGAATAAACTTCTATACCAAGAAAGTGATGTAGTAAACTAATAAGTCTTAAAAAGACTTAATTATTTGACTAAATTCTAGGGATTGTTTTATTTATTAAGGCCTTATAATTATTATTTGAGTAACTTATTGGCAAATATTTAATAGGTTCAGTATTTCAGGAAAAGGATTAAATATTTCAAAGTTTAGGTTTAATTATGCAAGTTTTTATAGCAAAAAGGAGAAAAATTAAATATGTATTATTTTTGCCTAAGCTAACTCTAGCGTAACCACACCTAAAGCCAACGTGGGAATGCCCAAACAGACAGACTTACGTTAGGAAGCACCAACAGACCCAATAGCATTAGGGGGTGGGGCGTGCTTACGCCCACCCCAACATAAGCAAGCATGAGCAAATACTAAGGACCCAAGCTGTCACGCGTAAGTATGCTTACCAGTATACCTTTACGCTGGTCCTAGACCTCAACCATCCAGCAACAAAATATGTCAAGACCATCCGCGCGTAGGTACCCTCATGAGCGTAAGCCTACGCTGGTTGGGTATTCCAGGATTAGCTAAGACGAAATGTAGGGCGTGCCTACGCTCAACCCACACCCATCTTACGCTGCAAATCCAAATCATCCCAGACATGAGGCGTGTTTACGCCCAGACCATGAGGGTCTTATATGACATCCTGGCGCTATTGAGGGCGGGGAGTAATCGCTGATGCATGGGCATAGACAAGAAGCGGCTCCTGGCAGGCTTCCGGCGGGGAATGTGATATCCCGGACACTATTTAGGGCAGAGAGTGATCGCCGGTGCATAGGCACGGACAAGGAGCAGCTCCTGGCAGGCTTCTAGTGGGAGGGACACATGAACACACCGAATACATACCAGAATGAGAGGGATCCAAAGACTGTATAGGTATGGAACTATACAGTTGAGGATAGCTTAAAGGAATGAATTCATACTACCTATACCAACAAATGCATTAGCCTTTTCAGTGGCCTATCACTTAAGAACTCCAAAGTTAAGCGTGCTTAACATAGAGTAATCTGGGATGGGTGACCTTCTGGGAAGTTTCCGAGAAATATGTGAGTGAGGACAAAAGCATATTGGAAAGGTCTCGTGTTGGTCTGTGGGGAGAGTTGTTCATTCCTGAAAAGCGGCCGGGGCGTTACATTTTACGCTCACATCCACAACATTAGACCCTCCAAGGCAGCGACCCAGTGTACTCACATTGCTACCAGGTGTGCCTATGCCTGCTCACTGGACCAAGCAGCAATGAGCCAGGGAACCCCTACGCCCATCAATGTGGTTACATGCATGCACGATGGAAACTTTACACTTTGGGCTTTTGTTCCTTGCACTCTAGGCTAATTTAAGTTGGCTATTTATTTGTACATCCAAGGGGCGTTTTTGTAATTTTTTACTTTTAGTTATTTGTTAGTTTTTCTAGTTACTATTTAAGTGTTTAAAGTCAATGTAAAGAAAAGCTTTTAATTAAGATTCCATTTTTTACATTTCATTCTCTTTCTTAGATTTTTCTCTCTCTAAATTTTCTTATCTTCTGAACTTGCAACTCTCTATACTCCATCTCCATCTCTCCATGTGTAGCTAATTCCCTAGGGTTGGGATTGATGGAAGCTATAATGGATCTTGGATTCAACTAATTGAAAGCATTGGAATCAGTGGAGACAAGTTCTGAATATAGCAAATTTTGTATTTCATCTTCTTCGATTGGGAAATCTAAGACCTAATTCATAGGTATTCATTAAAGAGGAATCATGGTGAATGTTTAATGTTTAGATTTCCTAACCTAGTTACTTCAGGTCTAAGGAATTAGGTGAATAGCTAGGGTTCCTTTAATTTTTACAATTAAATTCAGTATAAATTAATACCTAAGGAGTTAGGATTAATTAATGTTGAATTAGTGATAATTGCCTAAGGAATTAGGAATTGTTCATTTGTGAAAGTTGAACATTGCCTTGACTGAGTCTAGTGTCACATTTATGCGAATTTAAGTAAAGTTGTACTTGAAATCGGTTCCAGTCTGTTGTTAATAAATTTTTTAATCCTTTCTACCTACTTGATTGTTATATTACTATCTGAAATCACAAAAATACAAACATAATTCAAAAAACCTAAAAATAGATGAATTACTTACTGTGTAAGGTTTATATAATGTTTCCCTTAACTATGATACTTAACATAATCTTTGTGAGATGATACAAAAATTACTATATTTTAAATTATTGGTGCACTTGCCAAAAGTATTCATCCAATGAATTCATATCACAAACCTATGTCCTTTAAAGGAAAATGTTATTTAATTTGTGTATGAGGTTTTGAATGGATTGTTTAGAACTACTGGTTATAAGGATGTCATCCACATAAACTAGGATGAAAACGGTAAATTAAGCTTGGAACAAAATGAATAAAGATGTGTCATTTTTTGTAGGTTGAAACCCAAGATGAGTAAGATTGTGAGTTAGTTTTTGAAATTGTGTCGTGGTGCTTATTTGAAGCCATAGATGGCCTTGTGAATCTTGCACACCATGTGATCTTTTTCTTGATGAAAGTCAATAGGTTGTTTCAAATATATTTATTTTAAAAGGTTTTTATTTAAGAAAGCGTTATTGACATATATATGATGGATGAGCTAGTTTTTAGATACAATAATGGCAAGAACAACTCTGACAATTATAGGTTTAACCATGTGACTAAAAGTTTTTAAAAAGTCTATGCCTGCTTGCTATCTAAATCGTCTTGCCACAAGTCTGGACTTATGCTTAAAAATGGAGCCATATTTTTTGGTAGTTGACTCTGAGTAACCACTTGTAGGTTATAGGTTTCTTTTTTACTAGCAAAGGCATGACAGCCCAAGTAGAGTTTCTAAGCAAAGTTGAGTATTCCTCTTCCATTATTATCTTCCAATGTGGTGATTGTAGAGCTTGATCAACTAAAGTTGGTTCTAAAGTTATGAGAAACACTTTATGTTTAAAGATTCTTGCCTTAACTCTTGTAGTCATTGGATGACTATTACTAAGTGGTTGATGTTTAAGTGTGTAAGATGTTCTGTTGTTGCCATAAGTTGATGAGGTAATGTGGAGATATTTGGTGATGATGTTTCCTATAGAATTTGAAATGTTAGTAGATTGTTATTGGGAGTTTATCAGTTGAACTACCTAAGGTATGTGTTACTACTCTTGGGTATGTTGAATAATTAGTATGTAAGGGATAAATATATGTATATACTATTGAAAAGTAGTACTAACATTTCCTGTAGGATTACTGATTTTGAAAGGATAAATAGTCTCATGAAATACCACATTCCTTGTAATAATAACCTTACTAGAGGATGTAAGATGATTATATCTTTTATGACATGGACTATAACTTATAAAGAGGCACATTTCAGACCTAGGATCCATTTTATAAGTATTATAAGGTCTTCAATGAGGGAAACATGCATAACCAAATGGTTTGAAAAAATTGTAATAAGAATTAAGTGAAACAGTTTCTTAAAATGATATTTAAAGTGTAGAATACTACTAGGAATTTTATTAATCACAAAAAATAGCAGTGGAAAAGGCATTAACCTAAAACTTAACAGCTAAGTTAAAACCAACAAATGAAGTTGATCCAATTTTTGTTACATGTCTATGTCTCCTTTTAGCAGAGCCATTTTGCTCATGAGTATAAGGGTGGTTGAATTTGTGAGAAACTCCTTTTTCAGTAAGAAACTTTGTCAGAGGAGCAAATTCCTTTCCACCATTAGACTAAACCATTTGAATTCTTATGCCAAATTGTATTTTTATCATGGAGTAAAATTGTTTAAATAAACAACCTTAGATTTATTTGACAAGAAATATATCTAGGTATACTTGGTAAAAGCATCCATGAACAACACATAATACCTATAACCTTCCCTAGAAGGAGAAGATGATGGCTCATACACATAAGTTAAAATTAATTGGAAAGGAGAATTATAAACAATATTGGATATGGGAGATTATGAGACTTGCCAACATAGTATGCCGAGCAATCAAAAGAAACATTTTTATTCATAAAAGTTGGAATTTTACATCTCATTACATGCTAAACCACCTTTGAAGCATGACCTAGCCTAGCATTCCAAAGAAATGGTTTATTACTCTTAATAGATTGTAAAGCATGGCGGGTTGATTTATTATAGTAGCCTGGATGCATAAATTTTAAATAATAAAAAAACATTAAGCCCTTGTTTAAGACTCCCTTACAGGATGATGTTCTTGGTAATATGACATTTAATAAGACATGAATTTGGATGAAATTCAAAGAAAACATTGTTTTCCTTTGCAAATCATTAAACACTTAATTTTTTTGTTATTTTAGAAACATGGAAAAGATTTGATAAATATAAGAATTTAAAAAAGTTGGGTGGTTTTACATAAGTGTTACTAGTATGTTGAATTCCAATTGTAACTCTATTACCTATATGTATTTTCTCTAATCTTTGAATATTCAAATTTTCTTATTGGATTGTTGACATTTGGAAAATGACTTGTTGCACCAGAGTTAGGCTACCAATTGTCATAAAAATATAGTTGTGTGATGCAATTTCCATTGCTTGCATTCTTGTTGATGTTTGAGATGAATTTTTGTTTTGGGAGTTAGTGAATCTAAGAGATGGTTCAGGTAATTACTCATCGAATCTATATTAGCAATGGTAGACTGTATGACCTGATTTACCATATACTTGATATTGAATTTTTTTACCACCTCTACCAGAATTGACTCCACCTCTTCAAGACCCACCCCCTAAGTTGGCCTCTACTAAGACCATCTTTGCCCTAGGATTGACATTTCTAATTCTTTTTCTTTTGAAAAGTATTTGTGCAATGTTTTCTTAAACTAAGATGGAGGTAATAAAGCCATCATATTATTCTGAGAGCCTATCAAAGATAGTCTAAATATGAGCCTCAACATCTAATGAGGAGCCAATTGTTGCCAAAGTATCCATAATTTTCTTGATATTAAGAAGATATTAAGTGATAGCTATTGTTTTCTTTGTGTTTCTTAATTGGATCTTGAGTTGTTTCACCCTTGCCTTAGTTTGAGAGGAAAAATAAGTTTCTAGAGTTGACCAAACCTCATGAGACCATTCACAACCAACCATTGGTACCTTGAATTGTAGCTCCATAGACTCCAATAACCAATATTTTAATAAGCTGTCTTATTGTTCAAAGGCTTCAAATTGTGAGCGAACATTATCCTTCTCTTTGTCTTCATTAGTTTGATACTTCTTTGGGATAAATTCAACATGAAGATGTTTCTTGAGCCAAAAGCCTTTGATTGTAGATTAGCTTGTTGGCTTCATGTGAGATACTTGTCGTCACATAATCTAAGGATTAAAGGTTTTGGAAGCGGGAGCCATGAAAATTTCTTATATCATCTAAGGCAACTTAGAAGAGAGAAAGGAAGCAAAATATAAGAGTAAAAGACATCAAAACTAACTAACAGAAGCCTTGACAAACTATTACATTTTTCATTTGACATGTGGATTTGGTGAGCCAACACATAATTTTTATTTTCAATAATGTATCTCATTAATTACATTATATAATCAGGTTTTCCTAAGTTTGATAATACAATTCCTAAACACTATAAAAAAAGTTTCAAAATCAACAAGTCAATAAAACATTGATTCAATTCTTAGGATATTTGTAAATATTTATAATATAATAAAATTTGTAAATAAAACTAACTTTAAAAATTTATTTTAAAATTTTTAGTTAAATTTTATTCCAAATTATATTTTAAAAAAGAGCATTAAAATTTTACATTTAATTTTATTTACAATTTTGTTTAATTTAATTTTAAAGTATTTACTTTTGAAGTATTCATGTTTAGTTAAAGCAAATATTTACTTTTAAAATATTCATGTTTAGATTTAAAATGTTTAATTTTAAAAAATACATTTTGATTTACCTCTATTTAAAAACTATACATCCAGTTGTTTTTATAAAATCATGAGACGCCCCGAATTTACGGGTAAATTTTTTACGATTTAAGATCATTAATTAATTAGATAATTAGAGTGGTGAGGCTTTAATCAAGACCTGGATCTATGAAAAGCCACTCTCATATATGAGGATATGAGAGGGTAAATTAAAACGATTTCATGGGAAATTTCCAATTAAAAACAGCGGAAGAAATGATTAATTTGATTGTTGCATGATTGAATTTGAAGGGAGAAGATTTCATGAGGTTCAAGGATCCATAATATGTCCAATCTAATTTTAAGATGATGTAAGGAGAGGTTTAACACAATGAGAAGTATAATTATTTAAGACAAAATAAATATGTGCATCAGGATGCTACTCGCTCAAGCGAGTACCACATTCGCTTGAGCGAGCTCGCGTAGGTACGCTTGAGCGAAAACAAGAAAGGCTGAGCGAGGGAAAGTTTTGAGCATCAGGGGGTCCCTTCGCTTGACATCTCGCTTGAGCGAGATTCAAAGGCCACACTTGGGCGAGCCAGCCAGACGCTTGAGTGAGAGAGAAGATTTGCCTCAGGAGCCAATCACGCTTGAGCGAGTTCCATCTCGCTTGAGCGAGAATGCTCCGTAGCATCAGGGACTCACTGCCTGATTTTTGCTTGGGCGAGGCAAGGCTCGCCTGGGTGAAAATCATCCAGTGTCCATCTCCTCTTCTCCTCGCTTGAGCGAGCCACAACACCAAGACCATTTCGCCTGAGCGAAAATGGTCCAGTAACCAAATACTGATTCTAGACCAATCTCGCTTGGGTGAGAACTGCATTCGCTTGGGTGAATTTTGGCCAGTGGCCATACCCCTGTTTCACAAGGGTCTCACTCGAGCGAGACTACCACTCACTTGAGCGAGTTCTGCAGAACTTGTGTAGAAACGTGGATTTTACACAACTTAGCATCTCAATTCTCATCTCCTACCATTTTGACCCATCCTAATGCATTAGATGTACTACATTATATAATTATGAGTCCTCCTAATCGTCCATACACTTCAAATCAAATTTCTTTCTCTCAATGCGTAGGATTTAAGCTCATTTCTACAAAACTTCATAAAATGCTAAAAGTTATGAAATACCCCATTCATTCATGAAATTAATCACCAACAAGCATCACAATTCATCGTATTACATCATTTGGGTCATTAATGAAAATTGACCATACACACCAAGGTCCAATTTCCTACATGACCCTCAAAATCATCATCTATAATCTAGATAACAAAATAAGCATACATACATCCTATATGCTATACAAAAATCTAGATTTTGTCGGCCAAGGCACTTCCCATACACCTATTTACCTCCTCAACAAAATATGCTCCAAAATATCCACTCTTCCCACAAGTGTCCTGCATCACAAGTCTAAAAAGTGGACAACATGGGAGAGTGAGTCATACATTCCAAAAGAATGAATATGAATACCATATGATCATGTGCATATGTACCACGACATGTATACTTGCATTCACACACAATTCGTCATCAATTATCATCATAATATACAATCATATTTGTAAATCAAGCAAGTATAAAATCACACACAAGATCTAGTCCTCCAAGAATTGGACTATCACACAATTCATCATCTTACTCATATTGTTATTTTGGTATTCACATCTTTTATGTTGTCTTATTATAATTTCTCATTCTCAACACAACCATCATCATATCTCATCACCTTTGGCATACTTCCTTGCTATATGCAAATGCTCTTAAGCTAATGCATATGCACAATGGAATATTTCAACAATTGCAGATCTAACTATGGGAATAATAACACCGATTGTGGGTCTCAAGTATAATCATCTAACCATACCCCTACTTTAGTAGTAAAATGTGTACACTTATTCTTAAAATTGCATATATTTCAACAATTATTTTACTGATACCAAACCGCATCGCCCCTTTTGCAACACCTGGTCATTTTCACCATGACCGCGGTATACAACATATTTGACATATGGTGTTGCGGGCCAACCATGAGTCATACCATGGCAGCTGTGATCCCAAGGACCACCGGGGACACCTGCTTTTATGTGGCATCCTCATTATTGTTTCATTCATATCATTCAATTCCATCATCAATACAAGAACATTAATCTCACACCATCAATTAAGGTATGTTATTCATCACACCCATTCTCAATTAAACACCAACAACATTCATTTTACACTTATGGTGAACCTAACCCAAACACATCATCATCAAGGCAATGTACTAGCCAAACGTTTCATCATCACTATTTAGCATACCATAAACATTCCAAATGCACATTACATATTACCAAGCATATTCATCACCATCATCATGTTTAACAACCACAAATCAACATTACCACTCAAAAAAGGCTAACATGCATTTAGAATATATAGACTCCTCTCCTACCTCAAAAGAAGAATTCCGATGGATACGACGTACCTGCCTCGTTGTTCGGAATAGGTTCTACATTATCATACATGTAAAACCTCAATCAATCAACTATTCAAAACACAAATTCAATTCTAATTTAATCATCATTATATCTACCATTTCATAACATGTACAAGACATGCTATAGACATTATTTTCCATCATTTGTTAGGCTTCGAGAATTCCTTCCCTTCAAGCCACATTCATTAAATTCAAGGGCTACCAATAATAATAGCCCAACATCCACAAAATACCACACCAACCAATACTCATACACCTAATGGCTTGTATTTGCTCTCAATCACACTATCCAACCAATATTCATAACTTTCCCTAATTCTTAAAAGCTAGGGTTTCTCTAAAACCCAACAACTCTTATTAATGCCTCATCATTCTTCATCTCCTACCAACATAAATGCATCTACCATATTTATTTCACTTAAACCATGCATTTATGACAACCCCCACTAGGGTTCATGCATTACTCCCCCAACACATAATAACACATACCTATAGCATTTAAACCAAACAAAAATGGTAAAAATGGCTTACCAGACCCAAAACGAAAATGGGTATCAAGAGAGAGGAGGGAGTTGCGAAAATGGAGAGGAAGAGGAAGAAGATTTCAAGCTCCAATGGCCTCCTAACAAGCTTCCTTGAATGAAAATGAGAGAGAGAAGAAGGTCACCACCATAGCTTAGGGTTTTAGAAGAAGAAGATAAGAGAAATGAAGAAGAAGTAAGGAGAAGGAAGAAATGAAATGTTTTTGTTAAGTGGAGCCAAAAACCAACGGGAATGAAGAGAGGGAAATTGGTTTGTTGCATTTCTTTTTAATCCTTCTTATTAAAGTTCATCGTTTTACCATAAACAGGATCTTTATTTGGGCTCAATACTTTATCTAAAAATTATTCTAAGTATATATTCGGACTCCCAATATTGTTCTCAACAGCCATGACCAATACATCTCAATCAAATATACTTGGTCTGACACCCACATTTTAATCGGGTCAGTTTTCAGCTTATCCAGTCTGCATAAACCACCAACAGTCCCCAAGAAGCTTAGTTTAATTATTTCTAATATTTTGGGACATTAATTATTCCACAAACAATTATTCAATATTTATTTCCTTAATTAATCCTCTATTTTGAAATTTTGGGATGTTACAAATCATATATTAGGTTTTTCTTAATAAAAACCCTTTGTATTTATGATGTGAATTTTTTTAATTTTTACATCAAATACTTTTGTTAATTGTATTTTCTCTCTTTTTATAATAATGGGATTTAAAAAATTATTTCTCTTTTTATTAATGTGAAAGATAAATTTAGAAGTATAACAAGAATAATAATAAATTTGATACATTTATTTAGAGTAGTTAAATTTTTTAATTTGTGTGAAATGATGTTATCTAGTTTTATAATCACAGGAAGTATACATCAAACAAAATATGTACATTTTGGAAGATAAAGTATATATTTTTGGATCTCTTCAGGTATCTACCATTAGAAGTAGTGACAAATCTCTACCCGACACTAAGCTCACACACTTTATGAGAAATTCATGGTTATACGGAGGTTTATTAGCAGTAATGGCTTAAGCGGTTTGGACAATTCGTTATAGCCATTCTGGAGGTCATGCTAAGCGCGACTAGTCATAATATGAAAAAATTGACATGTCTGGTTCCCTCCCTTATTTTCACGATTTCATCTCTCTTTTTTGGGTAAAGTTATTCCTTTTCTCTTTAGAACTTACAAAAAATATAACTTAGAAAATCTATAACCTAATATGTTTCCCTTTTTCATTCTCAACCTAAATCCCTAATTCCTTTTTTGCGCTTCATTCTCGATGCAAACCCTTCTTTCTGAACTATTTCTCCCTCTCAAACGTCACCCTTCCAAGCCCCCTAGATTCTCTTGCATAATCTTTGCCACCATACTATCGATGACAAGCTCCCTGATGCCTTCATAATGAAGGTGTGGAAAGAGGACCTCAAGGTCAATAATGATGTTAAAGAGTTTTCGAGAACTCTTCAACATGCTCACTCTCGACTTACTTAGAGAGGAATTAAAACTAAGAATATAATTCTTACTTTCTTTTAAATCGTGTTGAATTACAACGGAAAGGTCTATTTAAACTAAACATCCTACAAATACTTTGGCATCACGTAACTAATCTTGCAAACTAATCTATTAAAAGATATCTCATCTATTTAAAGATAAACTAACCTATTAAAAGATAATAACAGAAAAACTAATTATGACTAATGATCTAATCTAGATCTAATCCTTATCTAAAATGATATATAACAACTTTCCCTCCTTTCAAAAAATAGCCTAGTCCTCGAGGCCATCCTTAGTGGTATTGCCAATCAAAATCTGGGAACTGCTACTTAATATCACGGAACTCCTGCAAAAGTGTATTTTTTGGACTTGTATATTCCCATTGAACCAATACTTCAGTAACTACTATATCTCTTTTTTTCTTTATCCTTTGGTGCAATATTACTAGAGGCTTCATCGTTATCAAATTAAGGTAGATGAAGATCTAGTGTATAAGAACCAATGTGCTTCTTTAAGAGGGACACATGAAATACATTATGGATTTTTGTTCCAACAGGAAATTCTAGTTTATATGACATATTCCCAATCTGTTCCAATACTCTGAAAGGACCGTAATACCTAGCTGATAGTTTTTAATAAGAAGAATTTGCCACAGAATGCTATTTGTGAGGTTGTAACTTGAGATACACCATATCTCCATATTGGAACTCCCTGTCTATTCTATGTAAGTCTGCATAAAACTTCATTTTCTCCTGGACCTTAATTAGATGTTGCTTGAGTAAGGAATTGATTTCTTTTTTAGTTCGGATGATATAGTCAACAACTTCGACTATAGATTCAATTAGCATGGTACAAGTTGGAGATGAAGGTGGGTACCCATAAAGAGCCTCAAATGGAGTCATTCCTGCTGTAGAATAAAATTTGTTATTATACCATAGCTCAGCTAAAGGTAAGTAGGAATACCAATCCTTAGGAGTATCTCTCGTTGTGCACCTCAAGTAACCTTTTAAAGACTTATTCAAAGTCTTACTCTGACCATCTTTCTGAGGGTGAAAGGCAGTAGATTTCAACCATTGTACTCCATGATGCTTGAATAGCTCATTCCAAAATTTGCTCATGAAGATAGGATCTCTATCAGAACTATTTGGGTGGGCCATCCATGTAATTTAACCACCGAATTTAGAAACACTTGCGCTACTTTGGCAACTCTATAAGGATGTTTCAAGGCTAGGAAGTGAGCATATTTAGTTTATCTATCAATTACTACTAGTATTGTACTCATGCCATGTGACTTAGGCAACTCAATAATGAAATCCAAAGAAATGCTTTCTCAAGTTCTCTTAGGAATACGCAATAGTTGTAGTAGCCCTGCTGGATGCTGAAGCAAGGGTTTAAATCTATGATATATAGTGCATTCCTAATCCAATCAATTAGCTTATCAGCTTTCAACTAACTTATTTATTAGTTGTTTAATTTACCAAGAACATTTTAATATAATTAGTTAACTTTTTAGTTTTTAACTAACTTATCCACTAGTTTTAATTTATCGTCCATATATGTAGGTGAATTATTTGCTATGCAGAGGGTAATCTAGTTACTCTCTTAATGGAATCTCACATTTTCTCTGTTATTACTCTGGTTCAGTGGGAATATTATGAAACACTAGCCAAGTGGGAGCTCAATGCCTTCGACTTTGTAATCCAGGCTCCTCAAATTACTTGTCCTAGAATAGGAGGTGGTGGTACCACAACAAAGACTCTTCGAAACTTAAGTTAGTACGAATTCAATGATATCAAAGCATTAAGAGTAATAAATGACTTACTTAATTATTCATAAATGATGATATTTATAACCTTTACAGAGGCTCAACTCATGATTTGATGTGTGACAGGTGACCAGGTTGCTTTCAGTCAAATTGCATCCTATGTTTAGAGGAATTGACTTTCTGGTAAGCTTTTCATCGGTGTCTATCAGTAGGTGTACCGGTTATACAGTCAGTTGACTTATGTCATCTTACTGGATCAGTGCCTTTTACCTTTAACGTTTCATCCCTTGGTTTAAGGGCTGGTATAGACACCAGATCAATAGGCTTTTATGTTAGACTTTCTTTATGATTACTTCCCATTATTGATTTAACAATTCTAGAATTTGAAATTCTCCATTCAAACATAATCTAAAAGTTTGTTAGACAAAATAGTTGTGTTTGGTAAAAGAACTTATTTTAGTAGCTTGTAGCATTTTTAAAAAGTTGTTTGAAATAACGTTTGAACTTATAAAATATGAGCTTATTTTATATTTTACACTTTTATCCTTATTGATATATATATATATATATATATATATATATAATCACTCATATCTATTTTAAAAAACTATACATCTTTTATGTTATTTTACATTTAATAGTTACAGCTTTACCAAATACATTTTTAATTTAATCATATAATTATCAATTTTCACTTTTTAGCTTCTAGCTATAAGCTTTAGTGTATGTTTTGCAAAGCATTTCAACTAGCTGAAAGCTAAAATTAATAGCTAAAATGTCACTTTGAACAAAATAGATATGTTTGGGTAAGTGACATTTTAAGCTGGCTGATAGCACTTTTTGAAATGCAACTTAAAGTAGTGTTTTTAGATTTTAACTAATTATTAGAATTTAATTTTACTTTATTATCTCTTTATAATTTTAATAATTTTTAATGCTATCTTTTATTTTTTTAACAACACAACCCTTATTTTATTTTTGAAAAATTAAAATTTTTATTTTATTTTAAAAAAAGAACATGTAACATTGGTTATTATCTTCAATTCTTCCTTTTACATTTTTAATAAATATTTATTTATTTTAGATAAAAACTTAAAATTATAAAGAAAGGAAAACTTAAACTTATAAAGAAATAAAAACTTAAATATTTTTTAAAATTTAAGATTAATTAAAATATCTAAAAAATAAGTTATAGGTTGTGTGAAAAAATTATGCTTAATATTTAATCATGTTCTTTTATGTCATTTTATATTTACTACAAATTATAATAGTTACTTTTATTAAACATTTTCAATACATTAATTAATTAATATTATTATTTTTTGTTTACCACATGTATGTTTTTCGGAGGCAATATTGTTTTGGGTTTATTCAAAGTTAAGATTCCTTACTTCTCCCGATAAGTGTGTTTAATGAAGATTAAATTAAGATTCTTCCCATAATCTCAACTTACATCAACAACTGAGTCATAATCAATTAATAAATTCATTCTATCATTAATTAGTTGTCTGTATTTTTTCTGTCTATCGCAATATTATTTTGCCTACATGATAATCTTTTCATTCCCTATCACCAGAGTTTCATTTTCCTTTTTAAATTGGGCTGTTCCAAAACACTTGTTTAAAATATATTAAACAATTTTATAAGATATATAATATTATAATATGTGAGGTAAAAATTGGACTATCAAAATCACATACGCAAATTAAAATATAATTAGGATAATTATATCACTCCTTAATAAATTTAAACTCATAAAGGAGAATTAAAAACAAAATATGTTGCATATAGCAAAAATAAGAATACCGTTATTTAACTTAGAAAAATATATGTTTAAGCCAATTACTTTAAAGAGATCATGAGTTTATTTTACAAAATAAGGGCAAAGTAGTGTAAAAAATACTATAATAAACATCAATTAACAACATCACCTGCACACATAATATTTAATCATCATCAAGGCTCAATACCTAACTATAATAAACATAACAAGGATATCAATAACGCATTCTTAATAACAATGTTTCATCACCACATTCAATCATCAACCACACAATTATACAATGTCAAGCATAAACCATCATAATAGCATTACATGCTCGTATCCAGCAAAATATCGTCATCTACTCACATTCGCTATCAAAAGCATATCAATATATATATATATATATATATATATATATATATATATATATATATATATTGTAGCTACATAGTATCTATCCTACCATTAACTTTTCCAAACAAAATTCATATATATTTATAAATATACACATATCAACACATTAAATATTTCTCCTTGTCATTGTTTCATCTTGGCGCACTAGTTTCTGCATCATCTGGAAGATCCTTGTCTTCGGTCACTAAAAACAATGCAAGGGTGAGTGACTAACTATATAAATTAATACAAATAATCTACAATAATTACATATACTCATATAATAGGAAAAGCATAGTGTAGCGTAACCCAATCATCATTGCTTATCATTATGTCAATTAATATTAATCTCATTACTCAATTTATTAAATCATCATTTCCATATCAATTTGACTAACATCAAAGTCATCATTTATTTCAAGTAACCACATAACATCATCAATGTAACTATTATTACTTCATCACTTAATTGAATCAACATCAAATCAGCTATAGTCACCACCGACTCTCAAACACTTATCATAACATGACTCTAGTATCCGGATACTAAAAGGATCGATCGTTAGCTGAGGTCCTACCTGACACCCTGTGGACCCTACCCGGCCCACCGAGACCGTCGGCTCCCTATCTCACCACTGAGTCTTACCCGACCACTAGGTAGTTTAATTGCGCCATCAATGACTATTGGAGCCAAAACAAGGGGTAATCTATACCGATCATTTGTTCACACTACACAACATGCATATAAGCATTCATAAATCACTATCAATGCCTTTAGATCAATAATTATCAACATCAATGAAATAATTCATCGCCTCTAGTCCCGGCCATTAGAGTCGTCATCCTAGGACACTCAAGCAAGCCACTCAGGCAACATTACATTAACATCTCACTACGTTTCTCAATTCATCATCTACATTTCTTAATTCATTAAACATTAGGATTCAACATATCATTTCAACATCAAAATCATTATGATAGAAGATCAACATCGTAATCGTCATTATTTAACATGCAACACATCGGCATAAAATAACATCATCAATTCAATTACTGACAATACCTCATTTAATTTGTTTCCCATAATCAAAATTCAACTAATTTATAATTATGTATCTACATTAATCATTACATTCACATACGTATAGCAACCAATTAATTCAAACTATCCCACCTTTTCCCGTAATTGTCATAATTGCTTGATTTCTTATTTCTATTAATATATACGTCCAATACACCCCTTACCTCAACTCCAAGCCTCCGTAACTTTAAATCGACCATCGGTTCCACCAAATGCGCCAACACTCTAAAATTTAAAAATTCAAGAATTGAAATTAATGTCATAACCTCCGAAACCATAACCCATTACCTCTAGTTACTTCCAATCTTGAATTTAAGGTTACCAGAACTTACCGGTATCACTTCCGACCTCCGACCCCAAGTCCTATTGCGTCGAATGATCTTCCGACCTTTGGTTCGAAACCTAGAAATGCTGAAATCACCACCCGTTAGTTATTCCGTAACACCCATTACACTAAGGTCCATAGTCAAACTTTGAAATGCCATAAAATTTGGAAAACAAAACCCCCTTAACCATGACATACTTGACCTTATAGAGTGAAAAAGAATGAAGATAAAGAAGCTTAAAATTGAGGGTATCTACTTGTTGGTCTCAC
Source organism: Clitoria ternatea (assembly GCA_037962975.1). Taxonomy (NCBI): domain Eukaryota; kingdom Viridiplantae; phylum Streptophyta; class Magnoliopsida; order Fabales; family Fabaceae; genus Clitoria; species Clitoria ternatea. The sequence goes on from CM075671.1 coordinate 58,898,454, forward strand.
TCTTGGGATTCCAAAAACGAAATCAATTTCAAATTTCAATAGCAATTACACCTTCGATTTTGACCCCAAACTCACGGCTATGCTATTTCTCTCACTATCTCTCAGTTTTGTTTTCTCTCTATCGCGTGAAGAAGATGGAAACAACGAAGTGTCATTTGGCAATTAAGCTGGATGGAAAAAAAATGAAAATTCCATGCCTTTTCTATTTTATTTTGAAAATTTATTTTCCTTTCTTTTATTCTCTAATAATAATAATAATAATAATAATAATTCTATTTTTACTTCTACCATCCTGTAATTAATAATTTATCATTTCAATTAAAGTTAATTTCTTAATTAATCTCCCTTTAATCACTTTTAGATTTAATTTAACTATTTTAGGGTGTTACATTTTAAGCTGACTGATGGCAGTTTTTGAAATGTAACTTAAGTAATGTTTTTAGATTTTAGATACTTGTTAAAATATAATTTTACTTTATTGTCTCTTTATAATTTTAATAATTTTTAATGCTATATATCCTTTATTTTTTTAACAACACAACCCTTTATTTTATTTTAAAAAAAAGAACATGTAACATTGGTTGATTTATTTAATTCTCCCTTTATTTAGAAAGTAAAATCTATAACTTTTTTTATTAGTAGGTACATCATGTTACATTTTTAGTAAATATTTTTTACTTTGGATAAAAACTTAGAATTATAAAGAAACAAAATCTTAAATATTTTTTAAAATTTAAGATTAATTAAAATATCTAAAAAATAAGTTATAGGTTGTGTGAAAAATAGAAATTATGCTTAAATATTTAACCATATTTTTTATGTGATTTTATATTTACTAGAAATTATAATAATTACTTTTATTAAACATTTTCAATATATTAATTAATTAATATTATTTTTTATTAACCATGTATATCCAGGCTTATTCACAATTAAGACTCCTAACTTCTCTCATATATTCATAATAAAATTAGCTGTCTGTATTTTTTTTTGTCCGTCGCAATATTATTTTTCCTACATGATAATCTTTTCATTCCCTATCACCAGAGTTTCATTTTCCTTTCCTTTTCGAGAAAGTGATTGTCGCCCGTGTTTTATAAATTATAAGAAAAAGACTAACATGATTGACATTACAATTTCTTTATGGGTTATTTAACATAGCAATAAAACTAAATATATAACTTTCTATTTGATAAATGTTTTACTCTTGTTAATTAAAGGCTAAACATTAAAATAAATTTATATTTTAATATATGTGTATATATATATATATATATATATATATATATTTGGTACTTTTATTGCTGTACAATGATCAACTTGGTCCAAGGTCTCTAGTAACAAATGATATATTGACTATATGTAGAACATGAAAATTCACGATGCATTCTACAATGTATTAAGTTATGTTTGGATTCATTTCATATTCAATAGTATGAAATTTATCATGCTAGTGTATAAGCTACAAAATGTTACTTTATCAATGGTTTAAGTCCTTTAAACGTATTATTAGAAGATTGAATTTCATTGTCTTCATATAAAAGATTTTATTTTTAACGATCTTCAGGTATTGATCTTTTAGGAAATTCTTGAGTTCATAAAAGAAAAAAAGTAAAATATTATTTTGTGTTGGAAAGGTAGAAAAAATGGAACCAAAGACACCCTAATTTCTTGAGATTGAAAGTTCAATTGTTTATGATTAAAGAAACAAAATGTAGTCCTCTCGTTGCTTTGCGATGCATATGTGGGGGAGAACAGTCGCGAGGGCTATATATGGCCAGATCCCATCTGGTCAGCCTGTATCCAAACTTTTTTTTATTCACATACATGCAAGCACTAATTTTTTTAAAATTTTTTTCGTACCATGCACTAGTTAATTGCCATATATAAATATATTTTCTTCGTCTAGTTTTTAATTCTATTTCCGAAACAAAGGAATACTTTTCACAAAACCAGTTTATATGCGTCAGGTAAAATCATATTGTAGATTTTAGTCTGTGTGATAATAACTTTAATACGTAAAATCATGTACATTCAGAACTTTGTACGTACGGCCGACCAAATCAAACAACAATGGCAAACCATTCTTTCCTTTGTTAATTTCTCTTATACTATGGAATACGGATAAATTTTTCTTTTTTTTTTTTGGTTTGATCAGCATTGAATATGGATAACGTTGATACATATATATACTCTATCAGTGATGATATTTTAATTATTAATGATGATGTAAAGAGAAAATACTATTGCACATTTTGCTTTCTAGTATTCATATTTTAAATTATGATCGGAGAAATTATATATCTAATTATCAATTGATGACATTTTAATAGCACGTACTGACCGTAAAATAAGTGAAAAGGATTATCATTAGTTAGCTTTTTTTTACATATTTACCTCCTAATTATTATTTTTTCGAAATATGAACTGTGTGTTAGACATATGCATTATTACGAGTAATATGTTTTTTTCCTTAATGCACTGATTCTGTAAATCAATGAATCAAAAATACAATGTTTTAATATAATAAAAATTGAATAATTCTAGTGTAATAAATTTCCTTGTTTCACGATTAGTTTAAATTATATTAAATAATTTTATAAGACATATAATATTATAATTATATGTGAGGTAACCACATAAATAAACTAAAATATAATTAGGATAATTATATCATTCCTTAATAAATTTAAACTCATGAAAGAGAATTAAAAATAAAATATGAAACTTAGAAAAATATATGTTTAAGCCAATTACGTTAAAGAGATGATAAGCTTATTTTACGAAATAAGGGCAAAGTAGGGTAAAAAATAGTAAAGGCCAGTAAGCTTCCGTAAGTCACTCCTCTTCCTTTTTCCAGTTGCCAAGATGTCCCCGTCCCGTTTGTATATAAATACCCCCCAAACCATTCTCAAAACCAATTTCCTTTTCTCACCCAACGGAAAGCGACGCACAGAAAGGGGAGATTCACACCAACAACATCACTCGTTCCACAGTTCCTTATTTTCCTTCAATGGCGGCTTCCGTTGACAACCGTCAATTCGGCAATCACATAAACAGCGTCGTTAGCGGTTGCGCGCACGACCTGAAACCCGCGTTACCGTTAGATTTCGACTCGTCAAGCAGCGACGATGAGGAAAACGACGACGCGTCGGAGCTGAAAGAGTTAATCCGGAAAGGAAACGCGGAAGTGGAAGCGTCACTGTTAGACCCACGCGACGAGGGAACCGCGGACCAATGGATCTCACGGAACGCTACCATGGTCCGCCTCACAGGGAAGCACCCCTTCAACGCTGAGTCACCACTCCCACGCCTCATGCACCACGGTTTCATCACTCCCGTTCCTCTCCACTACGTCCGAAACCACGGCCCAGTACCCAAAGCCCATTGGGAGGACTGGGCCGTCGAGGTAACGGGTCTCGTCAAGAGGCCCACGCGCTTCACCATGGACCGCCTCGTGCGCGAGTTCCCGAGCCGTGAGTTCCCCGCGACGCTCGTGTGCGCCGGGAACCGTCGCAAGGAGCAGAATATGGTGAAGCAGAGCGTGGGTTTCAACTGGGGCTCCGCCGCGGTGTCGACTACGGTGTGGCGGGGAGTGCCGCTGAGGCACTTGCTGAAACGGTGCGGGATCTACTCACGTGCGAAGGGGGCGTTGCACGTCTGTTTCGAGGGTGCCGAGGATTTGCCTGGGGGTGGTGGGTCCAAGTATGGAACGAGTATAAAGAGGGAGTTTGCCATGGATCCTTCTCGTGACATCATTTTGGCTTACATGCAAAACGGCGAGGTTTTGTCGCCGGATCATGGGTTTCCGGTTCGTATGATTATTCCCGGTTTTATTGGTGGGCGCATGGTGAAGTGGCTCAAGCGGATTGTGGTAACTCCCGCTGAGTGTAACAATCATTACCATTATAAAGACAATAGAGTACTCCCTTCACACGTTGATGCAGAACTTGCCAACGAAGAAGGTACTTTTTTTAACAATAAATGTTATTTTTCTGATTTTAATAAACTCTCAAAAAATAAGCTTATTTTTCAAAGTACAACCCGTGACATGTTTGACTGATTTCTGCCTAGGATATTTTTCTTCTCATGAATTAAATAAATGATTTGTTTATTTTCTTGGATGTCCGTGCAGCTTGGTGGTACAAGCCGGAGTATATTATCAACGAGTTGAGTATAAATTCGGTGATAACAACGCCATGTCACGAAGAGATCTTGCCAATCAACGTATGGACTACCCAGAGGCCTTATTTACTCAGAGGCTACGCATATTCCGGTGAGATTTTTGGACTTTTCCATTCTTCTACCACTAACAAGGAGATTAATGGAATCAATTAACTGCCATAACGGCAATATAAAATTATAAAATCAAATAAATAAAATATAATTAAAGTTGATTTGTGAAAATATAATAAGAAAATTAACATAAAAATTCGTGAAGTAGAAGAGGTTAAACAAAGAGTCTCTTAACTAATGTCCTAAGAATAATAAAAATAAAATTTTTTATTGGAAATTAGGTAAGGATTGTCTAATAAAAGCTCTTGAATTTTAATAATATTTTTTAATAAAAAGTTTCTATTATTTATTTAATCAATATACTTACGGCACCTATTAGTATTTTCTTTAACAAATAAATAATAAGAGTATACTATGCCATAATCAATTTGAGTGAAAAAAAAAATCCTAATTTTACATTTAGTCCTTTAGGTTAAAAGTAATACAGTACCTATGACTAAATTTGGATTGACCTAGCTGGTCCAACATAATCAGAGTTAGATACGCATATAAATTGGTGGTCTATTTAGAGATTAAACTGGTTCAATTGATTAAATTAATTAACTATATAAATTACACTATATTTTTAAAAAATTTAGTTTGACTATTAACCCATTGATTATTATCCTAAATGATATGATAAATGATCTAATTTTAATAACATTGCTTTAAATAGGTGTATATTTTTTCTTAAAAAAAGTTGTTAATAAAACTTTGCCATGAATAATTGATGCTTCACTTAGATGTTATATGTCACCTCATCATAATCTGTTAACAATTTGATAAAAACTATTCCTCACCAAAAAGTAAATTGAGAAAAATTAATGGAAAATAATTTGTACACTCTTAAAAGTATTGCAACATTAAAGATTTGGAAATTACATAAAAACATTAAGGAAAGACTAAAAGTGGAATTCAGTTTAAAAAAATGGTTTGGAGTCTCTTAAAATGGTTGGCTGCGATTGAAAGGCCGAATTTGGAGTGTGCAACATGAAATCCCTCAATTTCTAATTAGTCCAGAGAGGAAAAAATATACGAATCTAATCATTATTATTAAATTTTTATAGAATAATTTATTATTTTATTATTTTATCCTTTATTAATCCTTTCTCATTAATCATTTGACTTCAGTTTTTATTTTTTTCTTAAGAATCATAATATAAATAAAAATTTATGATACTAATGTTATGTGAATTAATAAAAGTATTTTTTAAAAGAATCAATTAATACTGTTTAAAAATTTAAATAAATAAAAACATTTTTTTTTAATCTTTACATATAGATTTAAATAGAAACCGGTGTGACATGCAATTGGGTAGAAAGCAAGTTGAAGGGAAAGTGATTTACAGTTGTGGTACATATACATGCAGGTGGTGGAAGGAAAGTGACACGAGTTGAGGTAACATTGGACGGTGGAGAAACGTGGCACGTGTGTTCAATTGAGTGTCCTGAGAAACCCAACAAATACGGTAAGTATTGGTGCTGGTGCTTCTGGTCCTTGGAGGTCGAGGTCCTCGATCTCCTTGGCACCAAGGAGATTGCTGTCCGTGCCTGGGATGAAGCCCTCAACACCCAGCCTGAAAACCTCATTTGGAATGTTATGGTACGTTCATTAATATATATTGCTAATTTATTTTCCTTTTTAATTAATGTCTATTTTTTTAATCACTAGTAAAAATATTTTGATAAAAAATTAATTAATGTTATTAATTTTTTATAAGATATATATATATATATATATATATTAGTCATGATTATAAATAAATTCAAAAATGTCCATCGGTTTTGGATCTCATGGGCTCAGAATGAGGAAATTAAAATTAGTGACCCCTTCACTGTGTGACACCATCACCTGTCATTTTCATCGCCTCATTATAAATATTTATACTGTAAAGCAAGAGGAAAATTGTTGCTGTTTGTCCAGTTGTTGATGAGTTTACATAATAGTCTCAAACTACATAAGATTATTAGGTTGAGTGCCGTGATTATTTTAAAAAAAAATACGAAAGGGAAAAAAAAACGTTTCATCTTTCCAAAACAAAGTCACAAGTCCACAAATACATTATACGATTATAATTCTTGGAGATAGTTTAATACTTTTATATACATCAGTGATTTACTCATCACTGTCCCCCTAAATTGAAATTATTAATTTTGTGATTTATATTTATACTTGTATGCTCTATCTTCCTTCTCATTACACTGGCCACACTTGTTCTCGATTATCGTAAACTTGCACGGTAAATTTATATATTTTCATTTTATTTTATTTCTATCTTTATTCTTTTATCATAATATTACATATCACATTGCGTACCTGTCATACCTATCATATATTACTTTTATCTCATAAATAAAAGTATAGAACCCTTGTTGTAAAATCGATACAAATGCCAATCTCAAGTGAAGAAATAAACGTTACATGATTAAAATACCTATTTTAAAAGAGATTAAAAGTAAACTAATGTGCAGGGAATGATGAACAATTGCTGGTTCAGAGTAAAAACAAACGTGTGCAAGCCCCACAAGGGGGAGATTGGTATAGTGTTTGAACACCCAACCCAACCAGGGAACCAATCTGGTGGGTGGATGGCGAAGGAAAGACACCTTGAGAGAACTCTAGAGGCAGCGAACCCAGGCCTGAAGAAGAGTGTGTCAACACCATTCATGAACACATCCTCAAAAATGTTTTCCATCTCCGAAGTTAAAAAGCACAGCACCCCTGATTCCGCCTGGATCATCGTCCACGGCCACGTTTACGATTGCACCAGCTTCCTCAAAGACCACCCTGGCGGCACTGACAGCATCCTCATCAACGCCGGCACCGATGTCACCGAAGAGTTCGACGCCATCCACTCCGACAAGGCTAAGAAAATGCTCGAAGATTACCGAATCGGCGAGCTCATCACCACTGGTAATTCATATACATGATAATGCTAATTGAGAATTATATGCACATAGTACTCAGTAAATATTTATATAATGATTTAGAAATAATCATACTTTAACATATCGGTTTGTATTATTGGTGTAAAGCGAGAAAACCTTCGACCAAAAAAGATACACATATTACTCATTAAATAGAAGTATCATGCAGAGTGGTATATATTTCGGTAATATACCATGTTAAAATTATTGAATTGTTTCGTTACTAAAAAGTTTAGTTGATTATATATTTTTACTTTTATTTATTAATTTAAATACAAATTGAATTATTATAAGTAATTTGAGTTTTTGTTATTTTACCATAAAATATTATAGCAATCAAACAAAATATCTAAATTAATTTAGTAATAAATAATTAGATATTTTAAACATATGTTTACGGTGAAATGTTTGATCCCACTTCTAAACATATTTTGCTTTGATGATTTATATGTTTCAAGGTATTAGTTTTTGGTCATCGGAATGATACTGTTTGTTTTAAAAAAATATTATCTGGAAATAACATTTTATCCTCTATACTAAAGTTTTCGAATATAATGTCAACGGTGAGTGTAGGGACTGAGCAAAAGGTTTATTATAATTTGTTTTATGAGGAATTTTACTTTTTTATTTGTTATTGTTTCATTGATAAGGATTGTTATATATGCATGAACAGGGTACACCTCAGACTCATCATCGCCCAACAACTCGGTGCATGGCAATTCTGAAACAACACACTTGCCCCCCATCAAGGAAATAACGACCACAACACCACCGGCACGCATCGTGGCTCTTAACCCACGCGAAAAGATCCCATGCAAACTGGTCTCCAAAAGATCCCTTTCCCACGACGTTAGGGTCTTCCGTTTCGCACTACCCTCGGAGGAGCAACAGTTGGGTTTACCAGTGGGAAAGCACATCTTCCTATGCGCCACCATCGACGGAAAACTATGCATGCGAGCCTACACTCCAACGAGCAGCGTGGACCAAGTGGGATCCTTCGACCTAGTCATCAAGGTTTACTTCAAAGACGTGCACCCAAAGTTCCCCAACGGAGGCCTCATGTCTCAGCATTTGGACTCTCTCCCTATTGGGTCCATTTTAGACGTGAAGGGCCCATTGGGCCACATAGAGTACACGGGAAGAGGCAACTTCTTGGTCCACGGAAAGCCCAGATTCGCCAAGAGGCTCGCCATGTTCGCTGGTGGGACCGGGATCACGCCAATTTACCAAGTGGCGCAGGCGATTCTGAAGGACCCGGAGGATCGCACGGAAATGCATGTGGTGTACGCGAACCGGACCGAGGATGATATTTTGTTGAGGGATGAGCTTGATGAATGGGCGAACCGGTTTGGGGACCGGTTCAAGGTGTGGTACGTGGTGGAAACCGTTAAGGAAGGGTGGGGATACAGTGTGGGGTTCATCACAGAGAGTATCGTGAGGGAGCATGTTCCAGAAGCGTCTACTGGGGATGCTTTGGCTTTGGCGTGTGGGCCACCACCCATGATCCAGTTTGCTGTTCAGCCTAATTTGGAAAAGATGGGGTATGATGTGAAGAATGACTTGTTGGTGTTTTAGAGCGTAGTGTCTATGTATCTATGTGTGTTGTTTTATTCTTTTGTATATGGATTATTGTGTGAAACTCTTGCCTCCTTTTTCTAGATTTGATGTATGTAGACAGGTACGTCAAGATAGTTTGACTACTGTAGTGTAACTAAAGTTTACTTTAATGGGGAATTCACCATTTAGTTTTGGTAATTTCAGATTTCAAGGGGCTGTGCCGTCTTTACAATTTTATGAATTAACTTGTTCTAAAATTGATGCATAGTTATTTATATTTTTCTTTGCAGGCTTTATTTCTCTTGTTGAAATTAATACTCGTTGATCTAGAATAAAATTAATGTATATCGACGTTGATGTAGTTTACGTGAAAACGTTGAGGGTGGGGTAGGAGGACAGTGTATTGGGAAGCTGCAAAGCGAGAAATGCAGGGCCTCACCCTTCACATTAGCATTAGGTCAAGAAAACTTATGTGTTGTTTCGTGCTTGGAAAGGTCACTTATATATATTTCCGAGTTTCCGCACACAACTTTGCGTCCTTCGCCTTTCACTTTCTCCTATATTAACGATGGTTCTGGTAAAAGTTGAATTAGGTTAATTGAATTTGTGTAATTTATTTTTTAAAATTCAATCTAACTTGGTTTGGATTGAATTTTATGAAATAGAAATATAAAAAAATTTAAACATCATAAACTTCATATCAAACATTTAAAATAATAACACATCACCATTAAAATTTATATGATTACAAAATAAAACTGCATGTAAAATATAAATTTATTGTTAGAATTATTGAACTTTATAAAAATTAAAATCACAATCACTTAATATAACCACAAACAAAACATAAACATTGTTGTGTAAAACTCTCAAACTTAAAACATATCTTACTACTTCCTATTAGTCTTTTAACTCACAAAAATACAAATGAAAATCATTCTTTTTTACAACATAAACATTTTAATTTTAATATTATATTAGATGTTGTGAAACAAAATGTAATTTAATAATAAATACTATAATTAGATTGGTAACAATCAAATACTCAATTTTACAAGTCTTAAATTTAATATCTTATTCAATTATAATAAATTGTAAGTTTCATTTCAGAGATTTTGATAAAAAATAATAATAATATTAGATTGAATGATGGAATTAAAAAGCAAATTCGACCCATCTGCCCAGTCTCTGGCTCCAATATCCTTTATTCATATTAACCATGCATGTATTCAAACAAATAACAATAATAAAATCTCCTTTACTTTTCAAAAGGAATATTTACAACAAATAATCTTTGGCTGCATCTAATTACATGCTAATGTGAACTATCTATATATTAATCAAATAAACCATTTTCTTCTTTTCTTTTCTCAGAAACGATTTTTTTAATGAGTAGTTATATTTATCTCATTTAATTTCTTATTTTTTTTACGGGAAATGTGTTTGTTAATTTTATGTTAGAAGGGTTCGAATCCACTGGTCAAGCACCACCCTTTCCGTCTCCATTTACCGTTATCGACAACTGGACCATATCTTTGCATTTATTTATTTATTTTTGTCTATTTATTCATTTGACACATCTCTGATACTTTATTTCTCTTTTGTGTCTTCATCGTATCTATTGCGTATTTTATTTCTTTTTCATTGTTTCTTTTGGTGATTAGGATAATGTTTTTAAAATTGAATTGATTATTAAATTAATAATAATATTGGTTCAAATGGATTTTAATTAAATTGAAAGTCAAAACATCATTGAATTAATTATAATAAAAATTTAATCCAAACTAATTATTTAACCAGTTAATAATTCAATTAGTTGGAAAGATTCAATCCCATTTTGATAGATACTCGAAAGAGACTCTCAAATCTTTCTCTTGCTTACCAACCTAGTATTAAATCGTATGTGATGCAATTCTTACGAATATCACTAATTAATGTCTTGTCTGGCTCAACTGAAACTATTGTTTGTAATGTCAAATATTTTACTTTTGAGGTTTTGCGTTTGACTGGAATGATTTGCTAGTGTTGTTGCTTTTCTTTAATATTTATACAAAACCACGAGTGCGGCTCAATGAATTTGAATAAATTGTCACTGTTTTTTAAGTTGCCAACTTAGTTTCTATAAACTGTTAATTTATTACTCACATAGTAAAATAAAATAAAATAAAATAAAATAAAATATCTTTTTAGAAAAATGAATATTAACGATTAACATGAGAAATTTATTTGAACAAAACGTATTAATTAAATAAATAACAAACGCTTGCATCATTGAGTTTATTGTCCAATTTTTATTAGTGAAATCTATAACGTACACGTAGAGATTGAACTGGAAAAGTAAAAAAGTTAGCTGTCCCAATCAAGCAAATATAAATAATAAAATCCACACAATTTGGAAATGATTTCCAAGGACGTTGGGAGGAAACAGTCAAATATTTACACATAATTTTGTCCTTCCTGTTATATGAATGGCGATAGAAAGCGGATGGTTAATCTTGAGACATTTTAAAATCATCTTCGATTTGTTGTGCTGATCAATGACGAAAGCAGATCATTAGTTCCAGAACACTTAAAAGCGTGTAAAAGGCGGCTACTTTCTTGTCTTGTCTTTTCTTTTCCTTTCTTTTTTTGATAATGGAGATATTTCATTCAACCATCTATCAAGAGGGGTTTATTATAAACGTCCGGGTATCACTGACGAACATCAACTTTCAATTTTTTATGTCATCTATCCTAGATATAATTCCTGGGTTTTTGACGGGAATAGGGTGGTTTTTAAAAAAATTTATAAGAATGGGGTTACTTTTTAAAAAATTGTTGGTCTGGGGTGGGAGTGGTCAAATCAATCTTTCAAAACCGCCTGCTGCAGAGCCGATTTCTGGAAACCGTTTTTGCAAGAGACGAGTTTTTTGCATGTGCGCCACGTGTGAAGCATGCACAGAAACCGTCTCCTTGACAGGCGTTTTAGGGTGCTTTTTCACCCCACTTTCGACCGGATGGGACAACACCCTGCCACCCACAGAAACCGCCCCTCGGACCTGCGGTTTCAGGCCTCGGTGATAGCTCCCTCTGCGCGTTGGGAGTGAGGCTGTGTCAGGGAGAAACCGCCTGGTGGACCGGCGGTTTCAGGCCTGACGTGACAACTCCTCTGCGCCACTGTTTGGACCGACGGTTTGCACCTTTCACCAGGTAAAATTTTGCCTATTAAAACGGGAAAGGGGTGTGCTGTGGTCCTCCATTCCATCCGCCATTGTTAAAGTGCAGCCTCTCTTTTCTCTGTTTTGCAAGGTTTAGGCCCACCTCTTGTGATTTTTGTTCAAGAGTTGAAAGAGGTTAGTTAAATTTTTTTTTGGTTAATATTTAGTTAATTAGTATATGTGTTAATGATAAGGAGTAAGTATTATATTAGTTAAATAACTTTTTTGGTTAGAAAAAGATGTTAGTTTTTATTAAAGGTTAGTATAATATTAGTGTTAATGTTAGTTTTCATTAAATAAAAATTGTAGTATTTTGTTAGTTGATGTGTTTAATTAGTGGTTTAGGGTTAATGTTAAATAGTTAAATACTATGTTAGTGTAGGAAAATATTGTTAACGTATAAGGATTTAATTGTAGATAATTATAGTTAAACTATTTTTATGGTTAGTAAAAAAATGTTTAGTTTTCATTAAATAAGAATAGTAATATTTTGAGTATTTAGGTGTTTAGTTAGTGGTTTAGTGTTAACATCAATTATTTAACAAAATATTATAGTAGTGTGTAAATATTTAACAAAATATTATTGTAGTGTTTGAAAAAAATTTGTTTAAGTATAATGAATAAATTGTAAATAAATGTAGTTAAACTAAGTATTTCGTTAGTAAAAAGATGTAAATAAATAACAATTGTTTAGTTAACATTAAAAATGATTAGTATTAAAATGAACATTGTTTAGGTTTAAGGATCATATTGTAAGTCAAATTGGAAAGGTTATTATACTTGATAATAAACATTAATTTTGATATATTTGAGTTAATATTTAATAATAAATTTAAGTATAATTAAATGTTTATTAAATAGTGAAATAGTTAATAATAAATTTGATATTGATAAATATATTGGCAAATAGTAACATATTAATATTTAATTTATATATTAGGATTAGTTATTAAATATATTTCATTTCTGTACGTAAATGATTTAAAGAATTATATTTAATAAACATTCAAATATTCTATAAATACTATAGTTTTTGAATATATATATAATATAATTTTAGTTTATTTATGTTGCATAGCTACTTCATTATTTTCTGTTTTGTTGCACATTTAGTTCATTTTTATTTTATGTTGCACATTTAATTGATTAATATTTAATGTAGATTGGCGCTTAATGTTAAGTGTGACCTATTTTTTGTAGGATGGAAGCATCATCTTCATCTGCTGGACAATCTCGTGAAGTGAATCCCGGTCCTGAAAATCCAAGTCTTTTGAAATTCCAACATGTGCATGTATCTGAAGCAATTTGGAATGGAAGACCCGACAGAATATTAAAATGTAGGCGTGCGTTGGTATTTCGTGGTGCGGGAGGCTCTGTCCCTGACCAAATTGTACCTTATTTACAAAGGGCTGGGTTCCTTGGGATTGCCCAACTTCATTTTTTTTCAGGTTGAGCCTGCTTTGGTGTCTGCACTTGTTGAAAGGTGGAGACCGGAGACTCATACATTTCATATGCCACCTGGTGAATGCACCATTACATTGCAGGATGTGGCGATTCAGATGGGGTTACGTGTTGATGGTCTCCCTCTAATTGTTGATACTTCTGATCGGGATTGGAGTGCATGTGTACAAAATTTATTCGGTGTGTACCCACCCGACGATGTATTTCATAGTGGGACGTTGAAGATGAAGTGGATCTCAGAACAATTTGACAACATTGAGGACCATCTTGCGGACGAGGTTCAATTGTTACGGTTTGCAAGGGCGTATATTTTACGCTTAATTGGGGGTGTTATCTTCTCTGATCAATCTAGTAGCAGGGTTCCAGTAAGATATTTGCCGTTGTTGGAAGACCTGGACAGATGTGGGGAGTATAGCTGGGGTTCTGCAGCCCTAAGCTATTTGTATAGGGAATTATGTAAATCAACTGACATTAAGCGTTCCTCTATTTGTGGCCTCCACCTACTAGTCCAGGTTTGGGCATGGGACAGGTTCCCCTGTATTGCTCCAACGGTCCCACCTCATAATAGACCTGCAGGAACTCCCTACGCAGCAAGGTATGCCTTGTAAACAGAATGGATTTATTTTTTGTTTGTGTTGTTAAAAATTTTGTCTCTAGAAAGTTGCCATCATTTTGTATATTATCCTTTATAGGTGGTTAGGAAGCCGCACATTTAAAGCTGTCCGACAAGACATTGAGTTCTATCGACGTTCATTTGATCACATGAAGCAGACGGATGTAAGTCAAACTTTTTATGTTTGACTAAATTAGTGTATATTTGAGTTTTTCTTCAGTACAACAGTTGCGCTCAGATAGCAAACCTAGTATGCATGAACAAATGAATTCAGAATCAAGGTTCAGATGATCTTGTGTAAGCCCAACATTCACACATGTATGCGGCCCAGCCCACTTGCTGACCACCCAGCTATTTGTTTTCTTTGATAACATTGCTCTCATCTTCCACCCGCATCCATCAATTTGATTAGGACATTTTACTGATAAAAAGGTGGGCTTTGACTCAACAACAATGTAGGTTTGGTGTTTCTTCATGGAATACTGTTTAAGTGCCATCTGGACCTCAGACTTTGATGTAAACTGCAGACCCACGTACAAATCATCCCCCACATGCCAATCACGTTCGCTGTCAAACCCTTGCAAATGTTCATCTTCATCTCGGTGGCCCAAATTGATGTTGGTGTAATACGGTGATGAGCTCCAAAATGGTAAACTTCCTGCATAATTTTTTAAGCCTTGTCAAGGTTTAGTGGACAAAACCCACACCTAGTCAGACGCCTGACATTATAAACTACTAACCTGTCGACCCAGACGAAACTTGGCCAGGTAAAATTGTCGCATTTTGTGTTTGTGGATTTCCCATAGTTGACAATGACCTTGCTGAGTCAAACTCGCCTTCAACATCTGTGTCCATATCACTATAATTTGGGATTTCTCCCTCATCATTTTCACCATCCTCACTACTATCACATTCGTCAGTCACGTTATAATCAGAATCATCTTCATCATCATCATCATCTGACAGGCTGATATTATTTTTAGCTTCATAACATAACACGAACCAAAAGTTTAGACTTATACTCAAAAAACTATAATCTTCATAAATTACTTTTCATTTAAAATTACCTGCTATTTGTGTCAGACATGCATTGGAACGGATTTCATCGTTTGCCATTAAAGGGACCACAACATCAACATATATCTCAACCGCAACCATACTAAACTGTAACTCAAACATTCTTAACAAAACTTCAATCTCATCATCACCATTTAGCACAAATTTTGAGTATTTTTTACTTTTTTTATCTACATTCAACCTACTGGTTAATTGCGTAATGACCTGTGTCGATCCTAGTTCTAAAGTAACAGAGATTCTTTCCCTCAACTGTTCCATGGTAATACCACGCTTAACCTGCATCAATGTTCTATCACCCTCAAATGTGTACCCTTCGACGCCTTCATATTTTCGCCCATTTGTGTATAGAATCACTATTATCGGAGATGTCATTCCTACAACCACTAGTTGATTTAATCGAACAAAATTGTTAGATTTCTTTTACATAAAACACATTTATATTCTACAAACAAAAAATAATAGGGAATTCGTCAAAAATTTCATAGAATATATGTTCTACAAACAAATATATATTCTACAAACACAAAATTTCACAATGCACATTTACTATTCTACAAACACAAAATAAAACATCTAGCACAATATATATTATCAATTTTATATACATAATATCTTTCAACAGAAAAAAACATTCTATAAACCCTAAACAATAAATAATACTTAACAATATATATATATATATTCTATAAATATATAAACAAATAAAATTATACAGTATATATATTTAATAAGGTCTTAAATTCTACAAACAACATATATAAATAATAAATATATAAACAACAAACAAAATCAAACAGAATATATGTTTAACAAAAATTTATAATCATGGTTTACTAAACATACTTAACAGAGTTCACTAAATACAATATTGTCCCTAACATAAATAAACACTAATATAATACTAACTACTTAACATTAAACATACAAATAATTAAACTTTAACATTAAAAATACAACTTACCTTGTTAAATAAACTCAAAGGAACAACTTTCTGGAAATGGCCCAAAGAACAAACTGGAGATACACCACAAATGCACAAATAAAATGCAACAAGATACTGCAAATAGACCACAAACACACTAAGGAAATGGAAGCATAAGCTTGGAAATGGAGAAATGCACGCTTCTACTATCAGGTCTTCACATTTAAATAGGGGAAATAGAGGCTTTGGGCCGGTTTAAGCACACTGAAACCGCCCTTCAACCAGGTGGTTTCCAGTGTCCCAGAGTCATATCCCATCGCCTCAGAAAAGCACACTGAAACCGCCCTTCAACCAGGCGGTTTCCAGGGCTCCAGGGTTACATCACATCCGCTGCAAAGTGCTCAGAAAAGCACACTGAAACCGCCTCTTCAGGGGACGGTTTCAGTGCCAAGTGTCACCCATGCAACGAGTCATGTAAATCGTATTCTCACCAGACGGTTTATAAACATGATTTGACATCTTCCACCCTAGACCAACAAATTTTTTAAAATGCACACCATTCCTATAATTTTTTTTAAAAAACACCCCTATCTGGTCAAAAACCCATAATTCCTTGTGATCTAAACAACAAGTATCAACAAGTTCTTCAATTTCCATGCTTTCAACCAATGCTTTCGGAGGTGTTTAGGTGCTTTTCTAAGAGAAACTTCAATAGGCTTGATATCTTTTTTAGTGTGTAAGTCAGTCTTGGGATCGACCTCTAAATTTAAAGGTAATTTGATTAAAATTTATTCTTTGGAACCAGTATGACATGATAACCAGTGTGAGCTATTCTCTCAACACCAGCATCTCATGTAATGGAATGATTTAAACGCCGGAATCCGTTATCACGGGAAAGGCCCCTAAACTAAACCCGTTGCGAGTTGTTCACTCAATGCTGAGGGGTTAGAGTTGACCTATGCCCTAGTGGGTTAAACAAGTAGCATGCAAAGTGACTGATGGGTAGGTAGAGCCGCTGCGAAATGTCTCTGTCACTAGTCAACTTTACTGCAGAAGAGCAGAGTAAGTACTGACACCATGTACAGAAAAGCTTGGTAAACAAGGAGACATTTCCACTAATTCCAGGTATAAATACCCATGCATCGACGTAACATGGTATGAACATTCTCTCTTACTTTACGCTTGAGTTTTGAAATTTCTTTAAACTTTCACTGACTTGAGCGCTAGAGTGTCCTTGCAGGTGACACTTTTTTTCGCCCTACAACGCGTAAGGCTGGTGCTGTTGGTACGAGAAAGCACTCCAAGACCTATATTCCCCACTAGAATAAAGGATATAATACCGGATCCCCATTGGATCAGTGTAATATTAGAAAGCAAACGTGAGAATTGAGGACTGTCGTGAGGGCGGACATTGTACCCCGACCCAAACTAGTTCAATGTGTATAAGTGTTTTCATGTTTGTCTATTTTTCCCTTTTGGTGTATTTCAGACTTGATACCATTTTTAGGGGAGGAAGTGAACCTTGCCCTTCCATCTAGAATATGGTTTAAAGTATTTGAAGTCTCTTTCTTTATAAGACTTTCTCATTTATTTAGCTCCCTATTTTTATATTTTGATGGAAGAGCTCCTCAATATCAACATGAGGCAAGAGCTCAACCTTCTTTTTAATTTTTCTATTTAAGCTATGCATTAGGGTCTCATCATCTTCCTTCACATTAGCGTTAATCATGGCAACCCCTAAGGCTTTGTGGTATTCCTCAACACTCTTGATGCTTTGTATGAGTTTATTGAGCCTAGTCAACAACTCACCTTTATAGTATAATGCCACGTATATTTTCCTCAACATGCCTTTTAATTCATTCCAACCTTATATATAAGGAAATCGTTGTTTCCTTTTATCTTTACGCAATTGGGTCTATCAAACTATGAAATAGTTTTGGAAGGTTAAGGTAACAACCTTTACCTTTTTCCCATCACTCGCATTATGATAGTTGAACAATTGCTCTATTTTCATCTCTCATTCTTGTATTTATATGTTGATGTAGGTTTTGTTAATGACACAATAAATGAAGATTTTGTGAAGCGATTAATTATAATTGATGATGAAAAATTGATGAACTCCAAAGAAATGAGTCAAGGCAGTTGTAAAGGTTTAAAACAAGTAAAATATAATCATCAAAGTGCCTAAGGATCAAAGGAACCAAGGTATATGTAAAAAGATCTCAAAAAGGGTGAAAAAGTGCACAAAAAATGGAGAATCAGGTGGATGAATCGATTCATCCATGTCTAAATCGATTCATACGGTTTTATGTGTAGGAACTTAAAAATTTCATGCATGAATCGATTCAAATGGAAAATGAATCAATTCATACGTTGGTAATGGCACTAAATCAATTCCTATGCATTTTGAAGGCCATGAATCTATTCATTTTCAAAATGAATCTATTCATTTCCAAAATGAATCTATTCATACGTCTGTCAGGAAGAAAAATAAATTACACAATAACACTATATGAATATATTCATTTACAAAATGAATCTATTCATTTCTAAAATGAATCTATTCATTTCTAAAATGAATCTATTCATTAGAGTATGAATCTATTCATACGTCTCTCAGGACCAAAAAAAATTACGCAATAACACTATATGAATCTATTCATTTAGTCCTCGAATCTATTCATTTGGTCCTCGAATCTATTCATTTCAAGTCTGATGTAAAATTACTCTAAATGAATATATTCATTTGGGAAATGAATCAATTCATTTAGTGCAAATGTGTTCCGTAATTTGAACTTTCAAAAGCTCTAGTCTGGCATCGCACTATGAATTAACAATCGAAAAGGACCATCATTTTCTGACAAGAAATTACAATCTCCAAGCTCCATTATGAAGAACCATGCTACACTACGTCGAAGTAATTAGTTAAATTGCAAAGCCATATTCCAAGTGAATTGTCGGAGGAATTATTTAATGCAAATGTCATGCTTCCATCAGCTATAAATACGAAGCCTTGCAAGGGATTCAAATGCACAATAGCAAGCATTTTCCTTTGCTTCTCTTCTCACGTTGATTTCCTTCTCCTAAGTTAAATTGCTCTCTGTTTCTATTTTGGAAATTATTTTGAGAGTGAATTTGTGAGCAAAATTATTCTTTGAGTGCTAAAATTTTCATATCCTCTCTTTGAGAGATATCATTTTGTGAAAGCTTTAATTTGTATATTCACTCTTTTAGAGAGTTATCCTTGTACACTTAAACACAAAAAATCTTAGAGTTTTGGGTTGGGGTTTTCAACCTTGTAAATTGTGAGATTGAGAGATTGGGTGGGTTGCCCTTGTACTTGGAGAATTGGGTTCTTAAGTGTGGGACACTAGGAAGCCGCGATTGCTCAAAGTTGTATCTCTAATCTCCAATAGTGGAAATCCTCTAGGTGGGTTGCTTAGAGGCGAGACGTACACCGATGTGGTGGAACTCGTATATATCGGTTTGCAAATCTCTCTTCCCTACACTTATTTAATTTTATGCACTTAAAATTGCTTGCTAAATATTTGTGTTTATAAATTAATTCGTTAAGCAACTTTATTAATTTACTTGTTAAAATTAAAGTGCATATTCTATTGGCTTGATTAAATTTGTAAATCACTTAGATTAAATTTGTTGAAGTTATTTAAGTAATATTCTTGAATTAATTGTGTTAAAATTAATTTTGCTTTAGTAAGTGTTCAAAATAGTGTAACGATTAATTTGATATTATTAACTGTTATCTTGAATATTGATTATACTCCTTAAGTGAATTTACTTGCCATATATTAAATGCTTACTATTTTGTCATGTGCTTAAATTGTTATTACTTGTGATTAAATTTGTCATTTTCGTTAAGCATAATTATTAAAGAATCAATTTCAAAAACATTCCAAGTAAAATTTTTTAATACTCAATTCACCCCCCCCCTCTTGAGTAATTGAGGCCACTTGGTTAACAATTCTAAGTAGGCATTGACATCACTCTTTCCAAGGAAAGGTGGCATTTCTAGCTTAACTTCTGTTAGCTTACTTTCACCATCATCATGCCTTCTATTGTCTATTATATGATGCCTTCTATTCCTTCTATCATGTCTATCACTTCCTTTTTCTTCCTCACCATTTTCATCTCTTTATGAGCCTCTATGCCTATGCCCGTGAGACCTTCCTTCCTTCCTTATTTTCTATGTTACTTAGCCTTCTAGAGATAGCATCAAGTTTATCCATCAAGGTGGTTATGTGTGGAGGTGGAGGTGTCTCACTATAATCACTTGTCATTCTTTTTAATTTTCATGTTTAATTTTATGTAACTACATACTATAAATGTGATCACTAGTGATTTAAAGCCTAGGACCAAAATACACCAAGATAATTAACTAAAAGAATGAAGGATGAAAGGAATGAAGTCTTGGTCCAAACCTGAAATTTACAACCTAATCTAGCATGCAATGAAAGCAATAAAACTAGTCGCTCGCAAGGGAATAAACTAAACTTAAGCTTAATTACCTTAAGTAATTTCTAAAATAATGTCCAAAGTCTAAGTCATTTTACAAGGAAAATGAAACCAACTATAAAACACTACTTTCTCACACCCAAAATACAAGAAAAATCTCCAAATACAAAGAGAAGGAAATATTATAAAACCCAAAACCAAAATGATTACAAGAATAATTCTCTTTAAGTACAAAGCCTTCAAAACCTAGCACAATTCCTAGTAAAGCATAAAACAAAGACAAATGAAATTATTAGTAATCACAAATATATAGAGATAATGAGTACCAAGGACCTCACCACTCTTTTCATGTGTTTACACTCAAAATTTTCACTTGTGTATACACTTAAGAAATGACTTTTACTATAATCTACACACTAGCCTTTTACCAATCACTTTCTCTATAACCAAGTAATTAAGTGGAAATTACCTAAATCTTATCCAATCAACTAATATGCTGCCACTATGGAAATCTTCCTATGCCTATCCTAAGAGTACAAAGGAAGCACAACTCAAAGAGAAAACTGAAGTATCCAAAAAGACAAACTAAAAAAGGTCAAACAAGAAAAGCACACAAAATGAAGTTAATATGTGACAAACTAGGAAATTTAAATGACAAGCTAGAAAAGGACAAGACGAGAAATACTAAACTCAATTGGAACATATCAAACTAGAATTAAGGCACTTTAGAAAGTAAGCACTTAAAAGGTGACCCAGAACTCTAGAATACAAGTGTTCAAGCAAGCAATAAACAACAACAAATAAGCAAGCTATACATTTTTTTAATCACTCAAAATAAAGTTAAAACAATGATATAGCTATTGTTTTAATTGCCTTTTCCAAAAAAGAATTATCCAAACTATCTAGTATTGAAAGTAGGATCCCAAAATTAGGTTTTAGCTAAAAGGTCCCTACAAGACTTCTTATTTTTTTATGTCTAACTTGATTTTTTCCAACGTTTTTATGGCTTTTTCCATTTGGTAACAATCTCTCAAAAGTGATAAATCAAATCACTTCACAATGCAATCAAATATCAATAAACTTAAACACTATGTTACATCATCTTCATAACCAAAACAAGTAAGGAAGGCAAGGTAATATGACACAAAACAAAGATGAAATTGATATGAATAAGAAAGAATAACGAGATAGTACATCTTTTGTAGCAAAAGTAAAAGCATAAAAAAATCAAGAAACTAACAACCTATAACACAAAGACAATAAGGATCCACCATTATAGTGGATTAGAAACACTTTGGTGGCATACACAACACAAGATCAATGATGATAATGTGCAGCTATCTAGAACCTAAGAGAGACACTGAAATGAAGACTCAAAGTACTAAATGATAGCTCCCGTAAATGTATGAGTTTTGTCACGTAATAAAATATCAAATCCACATCGTGCTATAATATTTATCCAAATTATGATTAAATTTGAATAGATGTAATTAATTCAATTGTTTAAAGTTGAAAATTTAGAAATTTAAGAAAATTTGATTGAAAGTGAACACAAGAATTAATTTTAAAGAGTTCAAGAAGTGAAGGTATATTGGGAATTGGGGGATTTTATTAAACCGTTCAATTAATTGAAACCTTCTTTTTATAAAATGAATCAAATTAAAATTCTCAAGGTGAACCTTCCTAAAACTAACTAAGGTTTTCCTTTCAGAACTCTCGTAATGTACCTAAATCTCAAAGGACAACATTTAATTTGGAATTAAGTCCTTTACAGTTTTTGAAAGTCCTTTTTTGGTTAAAATCCTCAAAGAGTTAGAATTACCTTCGTAGCCTAACTCTAGGTTTAATTCATATTATTTCTTATTAGAGTCACCTTTTCAGTTTTGATGGTACAGAGTGAGACTTAGAAGAGTAGGTTGAATAAGTCTTAACTCTTTTTCGCATAGACTTTTAAATGAAGAATTTTTTATGAGCGTTTTAGACTTTTGACTGAACATACATTGGAAAAGTAAAGGTCAAGAGAAGATAACACAATATATTTATATTGGTTCACTTCCAAAGTAGAAGCTACGTCTAATACCTTCAGACTGGAAGGATTTTAGCTATATAAAACACTTTTTACATAACCAGCATAACCCGTGCTTCAAGTATTATTGACTCTAGCCACTTCTGGCTTATCCTAAGTATTCTTTCAATCAAGCCACTCCTAACTCAAACCAAAGTATTATTTCAAAAGCATCTTTAGGCCACAAAGTGTTTCCTACTCAAACTAAAGGCTGGTGAACATACCAAACTCATTACACAAAGTATGAGTGACAAAAAGGAGTTTGTGTCACAAAGATAACTTAACGTACAAAGATATTTAGATTGAAATAGATAGTATGCTAAGTTATGATAAGCAACAAGCCAAGGTCTGTTAGGAGCAGAACAACTAGAAAGGCTTTTTGCTTATAATACAATAATAGAGAAAAACTTAAGAGTTTTATAGACTAGCACTTTTGATTTTTGTTCCCATTTTTGAAGGAATTAGAAAAGAACCAATCATTTCCAAGTTTGTGATCTTCTCATATATATATAGGCCTTTTGAAATAGTCGTTGATCAACTGTTGGAGAAGATATATCCGTTGATTATTTTTGACTTTGAAGGAGTACACAATGGTAGAGTCTAAATCAGGCGTGCTTTAGAGTTTATAACAAAATGGTCCACTTTGATAATCCATACCAAAAGTTACCTATTTGCTTAGCCATTTCAAGCTAAAGGGTACACTCTTATAGACGTTGACCTTAGACTTTTATTCTTCCATACTTTCAGCTTTTCTGATGCTTTAAGATATGCGAGACATCTACCTTGGTTACTGCGCATACGTTCGTGAGCTTTTTGTCTCTTTTCTTATTTGGCGAATGACGTAGATTTAAGACAAGTAGCTGTTGTTGACATTTTTAAGGAAAGTTGCTTTTTAGAGAACGTTCCTTGAAAAGAATGATACTCCAGGGTTTGATTCTGCATCCAGACTTTTCTTTTAACGTTACTTTGATAGATGCAACAGACTTGTTCTTTGAAACAAGTTTGGTTTGATGGACTCCCCCTCTTTCTTTAAATAGGTGCACTTCAAACTTTTCTTGAAACACTCATTGAGCTATGTTAGTAAAACACACAGGCAGACTTCATTTAACTAAGAGTCTTAATGAGTGTTATTAACAAATCCCAAGGGTTCATACTTTTTGTCTTTCATTCATACTATGATCTAACAATCTCCCCCTATTTGTTGATAGCAAACATCAAGTCTTTTTTGTTAAATATAGTTTGTAGAAGAAATGTAGAAAATATCATAATAGACTTGTTTGATTTTTCAAGAGAGGAGAGGTAACCATCAAAGCAATCTAAAAAACCAATTTAAAGCATCAATATTATAAATTTGAGCAAAAATAGATTATCAACATGATTTAATTCATAAAGAGAATTTATAGACTCAAATAAAACTTAAAACTCAAATTTCTTTACATACTCAATTTTTATTACTTAACTCAAATTTCTACTTTTATTCTACTCAGACTTCTACTCCCCTTTTTGATATCAACAAAAGGATAGATATCATCAAAAACTTCAAGGCCTGAGAAAGGTTAGGAGAGACAATAATGCCAAAGTAGAGATGAGATTGGAAGTTGAAACAGACATGAGGATGAGATGACCAACTTGAATACAAAAGAAATGAGGATGGTCAGTAACAATAACAGTGGGAGCATAAACAGATAGAGCAATGATAATTTAAAAATCATCGAAGTATGTAGGATGAGCTTTGAAAACATGCCCAAAATGAGCCCAAAAGTTGCGGACATCAATCAAAATGTCACCACTTGAAGTACTGCATTGTTGGTTCTGTTCCCAGAGGTAGTATGCCCAAAGATGACCACGATGTTCATCATTCATTTCGGGTGTAGATAGGAGAGCTTATAAATTTTCATTAGCCAGCTTCCTTGGCATTTGCATATACCACACATGGACAGAGGGTTCGATGTGGGTTCTGACCTGCTTCAGCTTATTTGTGATGACTCTGTGGTATCTTGGCATGAGGCAGTGTGGGTCCATGAGAATGTGTGCCTTTGATTTGGTGAGGGCTTAAATCTAGGGTCTGGCAGGCAAGTTTCATTCCTGGATACAGTTGAGGTTAATTAGTTCCATATGAAGGGTTTGGAACATGGCAAAAGCAGAGGGTGTGTAAAGGTAAGGGTTAGACTATAATGGGAAGAAAGTGAGGTTGGAGGAAGAATTGTACGGGTTACCTTTTATTGGTGAAGGTTTGGGTAGTGATGGAGAGCTCAAGGCCATGGTAAGGTAGAGGAGGTGATGTAGGAAGGAGGATCTAGTTCTTCTTCTTCTTTCTCTTTTGTTAAAGGAAGAATAAGGATTAAGGTTTTTTTGAAAAAATAAAGGAAAGTGAGAAAGAAGGGAAAAGGGAGGCGCCACTTAGAGAGGATAAGCCTCAATCTCTCCACCTATGGGAGGAAACCCTAGGATAAGAGTTTGCCAAAGTTTAAGAAACCCTAGCTAAAATAAAAGAGGAAAATTCAACTCTACTAATACTAAAATGTATTCTCTCAATTCAAGGTGTGAGAATTACAAAGGAGAACATGCCTATATATAGGCTAGGAGGGGGGAACACCACTTAACCTAATGGGCTTCACTCTCTCCTAAGTCCGAAAACACTAAAACTAAAGAAAAACTACGAAAATATGGCTAAAATAAAAGCCCAAACTTAAACATAAACATGAAATGGTCATGTAGGACCTAAAATCTAAACCTAATATATCCAAAACGTAAAAGACCTAATTTTCTAAAATATTACAAGAAAACATGGAAAAGGTCTTCAATTGTGAATCTTGAGGCTTTGGCCCATGCATGGTGACAAGAAAGGAAGTTAAAACTTTATGTGTGATGTCCTTGGCCTTCTTAGACCTTGACCTAGTCAAATGTCCCTTGAATCTCTCCAAACCTTTGTCCAAGACTAAGCTAGGATCTCTCTTTCTCTCTTTGCACACTTGGGACCACCAAACTAAAGCATAATTTTGAAATGAAAGGGTTGCAATCCTAACCTTTTAGTTTTCTTTTATTTGATGGGAATTAAAAAGTTGTTCTACCCTCATCTCCCATTCCAAATAGGTCTCCACACCACTCTTCCCATGAAAAGGTGGTATTTCTAACTTAACCTCTTTTAAGCCTACCGCTTCTCTCCTATGATGTCTCCTAGTATCATCTTCACTACCACTCTCTTGGTGCCTATGATGTCTTTGATTTCTTTCCCTCTATCTTGATCTAGGTTGAGTATTTGTATTTTCTAGATTATCTAACCTAGAATTAATTTTATTCAAATTCTTCATTATCAACCTTAAGGGGGACATCTTATCTGTATCAGTAGACGACATGTTGAGAAATCAAAACAAGCAGAAAAAAAAGGCAAACAATAGATATTCTAGTTGGATGTGTAAAAAAAATAAAAAAATAATATTGAAACTTAACCTAGCATGCAAGAACAGAGTATATTTAAAAGCAAGTAAACTAATAAAGCAAATAAAGCAGAACTAGTCGTGGTGTACAAAAGTAAACTAATACTTAAGCGTACTACCCTAATCAACTAAATTAACCATAGTCCACAAAAGTCTAATGTCTGTAAAGTAAATACCCCAGAATACAAGGGCTAAAGTGCAAAGAAAAAAATATTTTTTAATATTTTTTAATATTTTTTTAATTTTTATCAAGATTTTTCTTCCAATACAATTGTCTTCAAGTCTTCAAGCTCCAAGACCACCATGACACAAGCTTAAGAAAACTCAAAACAAATGTTAGCGTAAATATAGGAAAGCAAAAGAAGAAGAAAAAAATGGTCACTCCACTCTAGTGTGTCACTCTTACCACTCTTCCAAATTGGTTCAAGTTCCTTAACCTTAAGCAATGTCACTCTTACCTCTATGTTCCAAGTATGCTACCCCCAAGATATTGAATTAAGACTTATCCCAAAAGAAAGCCAAAGGTATGAAAACTCGAAGCAAAACTTTAGAAGAAATAAAGACAAGCAACAAAAGTGAAATTAGAACAGGGTAACTCAAATTGGATTTTATGTGACAAGAGGAATGACTCAAAACAATAAAAGGGAAAATGAATGGAGATTATACTTTAGAAATGGAATTACCGAGACAAAAAAATTAGACAAAACTTGGACAAGCAAAAAATTAAATGCATAAAAAATACAAGTACACAAAATAAGACCTAGAAACCTAGAATGCAAAAACTTGTGTAAGAAAAGGTACCAACTTACAAAATTGAATTTTAGAGTTTCTTAGACAAGTATAAATGATAATTAAGGGCTTTCAAACCATTACAATCAAGATACTCATATTTTTCTTTTCTTTTTTTTTACTTTTAATACTTTCTTTTCTCTTTTTTTTAAAATTAGAATGTTTTTTGCACTTGAAATGATCAACACAAAAGCCCAAAATTGAAACCAACAAACAAAACATAAAATTCAATTTTTAACACTTTTTACTTACACAGAAGCATGAACTTTTTCCCATATGAATTAGGCATGCAAAGAAAAGTATTTTTTGATATTTAAAATGCAAGAAAACAATATGCAAAATTTAGATTTAAATGCACCTATTGTGCTGGACCAAAAAAATGCAAAAAACAAACCCTAGAAGAAAGCTACGGAAAGAATCTAACAAGGCCTAAACTTTGAGCACAAAATAACCACCTAAAAATGAGATGGTTTAACCAAGGCTTTAGAGCCTTAAGCCAATTAAAAAAATAAATTTTCATGGCCTAGAATTCAGCACACTACTCACAGATTAAGCAAAAATTTAGGAACAATGATAAGGCTCTAAAAAAGCACCAAGACCTAATTTTGGCTCTAGGAAATTTAAAGCTTTCAAGATCAAATTTTTATCACATAAAAGGAATGTTAATGGTGAATAAACATAGAATTTAAAGCATAAGGTATATTTGGACTCAATCAATATGCATAAATAAATTTAAAGGAAACAAGAAAGGATATCGAAAATATACATTTTTTAATCTTTTTATGATTTTTTAACGAGAAGACATATAAAATATGAATAACAAAAAAAATTTAAAATTTCCAACAACCAAACAACCCAAGAAAAAAAACATAAATTAAAGAAAAGAATGAAGAAAAAGAACTTTAGGCTATAGATACCACATGATGTAGGAAAGAGGACCTAGTTCTTGTTCTTTTTTCTCTTTTGATAAAGGAAGAATAAGGATTAAAGATTTTTTGGAAAAATAAAGGAAAGTGGGAAAGAAAGAAAAGGGGAGGCGCCACCTAGAGAGGATAAGCCTCAATCTCTCCACCTAGAGGAGGAAAACCTAGGATAAGAGTTTGTCAAAGTTTAAGAAACCCTAGCTAAAATGAAGGAGGAAAATTCAACTCCACTAATACTAAAATGTATTCTCTCAATTCAAGGTGTGAGAATTACAAAGAAGAACATTCCTATATATAGGTTAGGAGGGGGGGACACCACTTAACCTAATGGGCTTTGCTCTCTCCTAAGCCCAAAAACACTAAAACTAAAGAAAAACTAAGAAAATATGGCCAAAATAAAAGCCCAAACTTAAACATAGACATGAAATGGTCATGTAGGACCTAAAATCTAAACCTAACATATCCAAAACATAAAAAACCTAATTTTCTAAAATATTTCAAGAAAATATGGAAAAGGTCTTCAATTGTGAATCTTGAGGCTTTGCCCCATGCATGGTGACAAAAAAGGAAGTTAAAGCTTTATGTGTGGTGTCCTTGGCCTTCTTAGACCTTGACCTAGTCAACGGTCCCTTGAAGCTCTCCAAACCTTTGTCCAAGACCAAGCTAGGATCCTCTTTATTCATGTCCTTATTAAGAGGGCCAAGGAAGACAGAGATAAGTCTTCTAAAGAAGTAAGGTTAAGGGTTAGGGATTTTAGTGGTTGTTTAGGCTGGTTCAGGTTGAGAAGGAGATGCTAGTTGAGATGGTTGAGATTTAGATTGAAGTTTAGGGTCTTGGTTAGGATAGCTTAGTACCTGAGTTGGTGTAGATGTGGCCGGGGTTGGAGTCTGGATGAGAGAGGTAGTCTTGGTGGTTAAGGGTGTCTGGGTGGTTGAAGGAGCAGACTGCTTTTTCTACTTCTTTCCAATAATCTTCATGGCCTTTTCAGCTTCAGCCTTACGCTTCAATTCAACCTTTTAGGCTTCCCACAAGGCTCTATAAAATTTGTACAGATTATAGTTCTAATTGTACATTTCAATCTAATTGTACTTAGTCCATTTCGAGACATCCACATCTGGAAACATTCTGCAGTAGCATCAGATAAAGTTGATGTAATGCTGTTTGCTAGGCAGGTTGACATAGTCTTTCAGGGATTGAGAAGAAGAAGTATACAAAGTCTTAGAGGCTGAAGAGAGCTAAGCATAAGCAGTTCTCTCAGACTGCTTCTTCCTTAAAACACACCTAATGAGCTGTTGATCATTAGAGTCCGATAATGATTTTGATGCAGAGGCTGGCAAAGAACCAGTTTTGGAGATAGGGATTTGGTCACGGGTGACATAGACCTTCGTGGTAATTTTTGCCTTTTTAGGCACAACAGGTTCAGAAGTGGGTTTCTGCTTTTGAGGTGTCTTTTTAACAGACTCTTGAGTAGTGAAGGTTGTAGTCTGATCTAGTAGAGGGGAGTGTTTAGTTGCTTTTGTTCCTAACAGGGAGAAGGAGGGCAACTTGGACATACAGACTTGAAGGGAACATTCTCCAGCTTAAAGATTTTGTTGAGGACAACTGGGTAAGGAATCTTGTTGTGTTTCTTCAGCACAGAGGAGATCATGTTGGTCATGATCATATTTGTAAGGTTCACATTTTCCTTGCTGAGCATGTGATACATGCAAAATCTGTCTAGCTTAATGACAATGTCCTTGGCAGACTTACGAGGGTAAAAGACCTGTTGCATGAGCAAATACAACATTTTAACTTTAGGAAGCAAACTTCTAGAAGTAGTCTTCTCAGGATGCGTCTTCCCATAGAGTATCTCGTTGATGGTGAGAGTAGAAACTTTAGTAGTTTCAAACTTCTGAGAAAAGACTGTACCTCTAGGCTGACATTGAAGTATAGTGACAAGCACATCTTTAAAGGTTTCAATCTGTTTTCCACACAGAGTTCCCAATAGAATGAATTGTGCCTTATCCATAGATACAGTTCTCCAAAACTCAAGAACCAAAGAAGGAGATTGTTCAAGGTAGAATTGAGTCCACCCGATTCCATTTAGTTCTTCAGCGATGTCCCTACTTTCAAGCTTATGCTGGGCAGCGTCAAAGAAGGAAGACTCAACAATGTCTTTCACAGAGAGAAGGGAAGTAGCCATTAATGATAACGAGGAAGAAGGAGGGTTGTAAAGAAAGAGCTTAGGGTAAAACTCAAAAGTCACCATTGCTACCCAATTTTGTCCAGGCCCATTTAAAATTTTCAAAAAAATAATAAATAATAAAAATACCAAAAAATAAAAAATAATTTTTTTAGGAATTATTTTTAAGAAAAAGTGAACCTGTGGGCTTGTTTGAATTTCAAATTATTGATCTGGGCTTTGATTTCTAAGATTTTTAAATCCTTATCAAAACCAGAAATTTTGAATTTTTGAACTTCTAGTCTTAGAAAGGATGTTTAAAATTTGAATTTTAGGGATCAAACTTTTAAGAGATTGGAGAAAAATGATAGAGGATTTTAAAAATAATAAGGTATAGATTTTTAGGGATGAGATAAAGTTTGTTTTGATATATATATATATATATATATATATATGAAATCAGTTTTTTTAATATATATATATATTATAAAAAATGAAGAAATATATCTATATATAATATGGTCCACATGAAAAAAAGAGGAGGTTTTATATATTATAATATAAGGAGTAGATAACGCAATGCACAGGGGATGCCGCAATTGAAAAAAAGGGATTATTATATTATTATAAGAAATTCACGTGAGGCACAAAAGGATAAAATCAGTTTTTGAAGCAAAAGATATATATGATATATATTATTATAAGGTGGGGGAAGAAACAGAAAGAAATTCAATTTTCCAATTGAGAGACGTGTAAACTGAGAAAGGAGTTCAATACACACACACACACACACACACACACACACACATATATATATATATATATATAAAAGGACTTCCAAGTTGCAAATGGGGGAGAAAAGACAAATTCTAAAAGAAATAGAGGAACACAAATTAGGAAGCCAAATTGATATACTATTCACGCAAGAAGCACTAGGGTCCAAGACTTAGGAGTTAAAAAAAATACTTCCACACTGTTACGCTAATTGAAGAAGAAAACTTTGCCATTAATGTAGAAAATTGACAACTCCAGGTATCCCTTTCTTTTCTCTTTAATTTTCTTGTTGCGATTGTATGAAATCTTAGTCTCTTAAAGAACTAAATTATGAAATCTCTTTCCCTTTAAAAATATTCTAATAATTAGTATCACTGAACACCTTTTTGCTACTAACTAAGTTTAAAGTATTACATTTGTAAAATAGGGAATAAAACTAATATTGGTATGTGCCTAAAATTAAAATCTCTATGCTAGGGTTAATTTAGGCAAGACGTCCCATTAACCTATGTTTAATTTCTTGACCATAAAGTATTGTAATGATGCCAATAGGTAACAAAAATTAATATATTCACATTAGGGATCAATTTGGACGAGACATCCCGTTGGTCTAAGTTTTCGAATAAAATAAATTTTAATAGTCTCAAAATTAACATAGACCTTAAAAAATATTTTGATAACAAATTTAGGGTTTTTATAGATTTTTTTGGAGGAAACGTCCTGTCAATCTATGTTAAATTTTCTAAAATAATTTAGACCATAAAACAGTTTAATAATATCGATAATATAACAAAAATCAAAATATCTTTATAGATTCTTTGGACGAGACATCCTGTTAATCTAGGTTTTTAGATAAACTTTTCATTCTTAAATCAATCTAGACTACTAAGTTTCTTAAATTAATCTAGACTATTAAGTTTTCTCTCTAAAAATATAATAAAATCAATAAAAACCCAAGGTTCCTTTTTTATACAACATTTGAAATCAATTTGGACAAGACGTCTTCTTGGTTAACGTTTTAAATCTCGATGCTTTTAACTTACTTCGCGTTTTTTAAAATAACACAAGGAACTACGTAACCCTGATTTGCCCTAGCGCTTGGAGAATACGCAGGAGCGGGAACAATTATTCCTGTCAGGCCTAAAATTTAAAATTTAATATATCTCTTTAACACGTAAAAACAAAAATCATTACGCTTTTAGTGATGACTCAATTAATTTGGTCGAGACGTCCTGTTAATCATCAAATATAAATTTTAATCTTTAAATCGACAATAAATCCATAGGGAACTTTTAAGAAGTTTAAATTATGTAATATTAGGATTGTTCACGAACTTAAACAATTTAGGGTAACCGTTTATAACGGATAGTGTGGGGTGCTAATACCTTCCGCACCTGTAAACAAACTTCCGAACTTAAAATCTCAATTTAGGACTAGTACCTTCACGTTAGGGTTTTTCTAATGTTTTACCTTAAAAACATTGGTGGCAACTTCACAGTTTCTAGAGGGAACTCTGGAAACTAATTTTTTTTTACGGTCGGCCTCCCGCCGTAATCTAGGTCGCGACAGATGGCGACTCCACTGGGGATCTTAGAGAGTCAAGCCTGTTTAATTTGTTTGAGTATATTAGAATAATCATATATAACTTTTTGCCTATGTGTTTTTGCCATGTGTTTTGTTGATATATGTATTTATTGAACCTTAGGGTAGAGGACATTATATTATTGTGTTATTGAACCTTAGGGTAGATGATTTTTTTGTATTATTCAGTGTTTGTTTGTTGTGAAGGAAGGGTATATGACATGTATGTATACATCTCACACACTACAGTTACACTTTTTCACACACATTTTGAGTGGGACCCTACACCCAGGGGTAAGGGAGGTTATGTAGCGGTGTCATTTGGGACATTCGTCTCCGTCTGACATCATGAGAGCCTCAGCTAGAGTATGACTTTCTCATGGTACCCGCACCTGGTAGACTTCCTGCCATTGTGGTTAACATCATGGGTAGAGTCTGAGCTCTAGTGGCTTTTAGTGATTTAAAATAGCCACCCAATGTGAGAGGACACTATTAGAGGAGCCTTGGAAACAATAAGAGGCCTTTAGACAAACCTTGTTTAGGGTACACAAAGGGGAACATTCCTTTTACCTTTCATTTTCTAAATTAAGAGATTTTTTCCTTCCCTAACAAAAGTTTTGTTTTAAGAAAACCAATAATTCGACATGGGGCAAGTGGTTTTCAAGCCCATTTAATTTCATTCTCTAAGTTATACGCTCCTTGGATCGTAAATTTTTTATGCAAAGCTTTTCCAAAAAATCAGACGATCCAAGAAGTCTGTAACTCATTCTTATTCTTAAATTAAACTTTGAAATAATGATTGAACAAGCCCACAAGTTGATTTTTTTTCTCTTCTTTTTTTTCTTTTCTTCGTTTCCTTCTTTTCCTTTTCCTTATCCTCTTCATTACTTTAGAAAGAAATCATGGGGAAACACCCTTACAAAACTCGACTTCAGGAAAGACTCATGGCTGAGATGGATAATGAGACTGAGAACTTAAGGAGCGAGGTCAACCATTTAAGGGAACAGATAACTGAGCTAACCAGGCTTCTAGAAAAGAGAGTCGTAGATAGGGGACCATCTATAAACAACGAGCAATAACCAACTTCTCCATTTTACCCTCCTGATTTTACTCCTTCCCAGGCCTAGGATGCTCCACCTACTAATAATATCAAAAACCTGGGTAAAACCATTGATCCTCGCACCATGCAACCTCCATCTTATGGCATGCCATATGGATGTATGCCTCCTCAAGCTTTCCCCAATCAGGATGGTAACCTCATACCTTTTCTGCAGTATAGTTTACCTTTTGGTTATTTTCCTCATGTAATCTTGGGTCCATAAGATATGAATGTAATACCCATAACAAATCCACAAGTTCAGAATTAAGTGCCAAACCCACAGATCTCTGAGCCTCAGAACACCAATCCTGTAGTTACAACTCCTCAGCCTAAGGGAAAGATGGAGATTCTCGAGGAGTGCCTACACGTCATGGAAGGTGTGGGAGGTTTTGGTTTAATGGACGCATTTAAACTTTGTCTAGTCCCAGGTGTGGTGATACTTCTCAAATTTAAAATGCCTGAATTTGACAAATACCTGTTAGTCCTCAAATTTTCAATAAAAGCTTTAATAAAAATTTCATAAAAATTAGTTTAATTTGTTAGAAAATTAGGATTTAAATTCAATAAATGGATGTTGTTGGAAATAATCTACCCTTGATCAATTTTCTCTAAGTTTTGCAGTGAAAAAGTTAAGAAATCAAGAGAAAATTACACTGGAGGAGCTGACGCGTAGCCTCATCCCACGCATAGCATCAACAGCTATTTTTGATGTTGACGCTACGTGTCACAGCCACGCGTAGCGTCAGTGCTGCGTGGTCTCCACCTCCACTTTGGCCAACCACTCCACTTGGACCCAATAATGGGCACTCCACTCAGCACCAATGGGCATCCCACTCAGCATGAAAGGCCAAAACTCGGTGGAAACATGTTCATGTGGCCAGGCATGATCAAATTTAATAATTTGAAGTGGCCATTATCAAGTGTTTAATGGAGGCTGAGTCAGGGGTGTGACGTGTAGCGTCAGCACCCTTGCTCAGCCCTATAAATAGATCTATCCAACACCATTCTAAGCAATCCCATCATCATCCCATTCTCTTCTTTTCTCTCTTTGTGCTCGACTTTGAGTACTTCTTTTGTGAGTTGTAGTTTTAGAATAGTTTTCTAGATACTTGAGTGTGTTTTGGTGTATTATGATCGTTGTATCATGAAGTTCCCATCGTCTTCGTAATGTCAAACTCTGTAAGTGTTGTTTTTACTTTTACCATGTATAACTAATTTGTTTATGTTGGAATTGGTAAACTAATCTATTGAGTATAATGTTGTGAATTCGACCTCTGCATGTTTATGATTCAAGTCCATGTTAGTATTTCAACCTTTTATTAATATGAACGTCAAACGGGAGAATGATTTTCATGTGTATTGAAACTTGTTTTATTAGTATGGATGTCAAACGGGAGAATGATTATTCATGCCGTATTAAAACTAGTTTTGACGAAAGTAAAAGTTGGAATACCCTTGGTATCTCAATTCTATAGGGGTTGTTAACCATTGTTGCCATAAGGCCAATTCTTAATGCAAGTTTTTACTGAGAAAGCTCACAAGGGATCGGACTTTACGGTGAATTCTTAGAATTTATATCACGAGGGATCGGTTATAATGATTTTAAGCTGCAATGACATGAAACTTGATGATTAAATATGCATGTATTGAGTTCCTCATTGTTATTCTAGATTAGGAATCCAATTTCCAACATAATTTGTTTATCTGTGTTTATCTCAAGTATCTTACCTATTCTAGATTGCAACTCAACTTTTTAGATAGATTTTTATTTTTTTTATCTTATGAACCACTCAATCATGCTATCCTGTGAATATTGTATAAATTATATATAAATCATTCTTTTGTCTATAACTTTCTTCACATTTACCATAGTAAATAGAAAATTACTGTTGTTATTGGACTTTCAATCCCAGTGGAACGATATCTAAATTTTGAAAACTACAAACGATTGGTGCGCTTGCCAATTAACAACCCGGTGGTGGAAACGAACTATTGAGACGCTATCGCCGGGTTAACAATACCAGGGCATGTCCTATCCTCGGAATCATCTAACCATGTATTTTCAAAAGATGGCTTCCCATGCCTTCGATGATAAGCTTCTTACTCACTACTTCCAAGATAGTCTAGCAAGAGCCGCCCTGACTTGGTATACGCATCTAGAATGTATTCGCATACACTATTGGAGAGACTTAGCTGATGCTTTCTTAAAGTAATACAAATACAACCTAGACATAGCGCCTGATAGGATGCAATTACAAAATATGACTAAGAAAGATGATGAGTCTTTCAAGGAATATGCCCAGCATTGGCAAGAAGCGGCTGTGTAAGTGGACCCCCCTTGCTGGAGAAGGAGATTATGGCAATGTTCATTAATACACTTCAAGCTCCTTTCTATGAAAGAATGATCGGAAGTGTATCATCAAATTTTTCTGATATCGTTACCATTGGGGGAAGAGTGGAAAGTGGGGTAAGGACAGGGAAAATTTCCCAAACTGCATCCTGGGAACCTTCCATGAAAAACATGTACAAACTAGAGAAACAAAGGAAGATGGGACTAATCTTGTCACCTATGATTTAAGGAACTCTCATTTAAAGCCGTATAACCCTGCATTTTTCCGTAGGCTAACCCCTATAAGTTCACGCCATATCCTCAACTAGCTGTAACTACCAACAGTTACTCTCAGCCTTTCCCTCAACTGCCTCGTTATCAGTCATCCATGCCGCCGCAGAATCATCATAATATGTCAGTACAACCATCGCAACAATTGACCCAATTCCTATGAGTTACACTGAAGTGTTACCGCACCTTATCCAAAACTCCCTTGTGGTGCCCTGTCCTTCCATAACTTTTTTACCACCTTATCCCAAGGGATATGATCCAAGTACTCGGTGTGACTATCATGCTGGGGCATCGGGGAACTCAACAGAAAATTGTTTGGCTCTGAAACACAAAGTGCAAGAACTTGTTAAAGCCAAGTGGCTTAACTTCCAGGAAGGAAATCCGAACATGTCTATAAATCCCTTGCCTAACCATGAGGGCTCTGGGGTTAATATTATGGAAGATGATCAAGTGGCTGCTATTGAAGACGATTCCCATGATGACTTAAGCTTTTGTGCGCCCTTGTTCACCGGACACTTAATTTTGTAACTGGGAGACTGTTGATCTCCCTACGACTTTAATTTCTAATTCAAAATTATTTGTAATTGCCTTAATAATTAAATATTCCCATTGCTATGTGGTATGATATTTTTATAGATCATACAAAGAAATGAAGTGTTCAAGGAAAGAGAATCAAGTTTCTATAATATGAACTCAATGGAATGTTTGTGCCAAGTTTAAACACAGAAATTGTAGTATAGTATAGATGTCGTTCCATTAAGAAGGTGTTGGTTTGAAGATCTTAGTCCTTGAATTGATTTTGACAAAAGATTTGTTTCGATTTTTGTTATGCAAAAGATTGAATACAAAAGAAACAACAAGTGTTGAGTGAAAATAATGACAGTAAAGTATTTGGGTAAAAATCAGATTTGGAAAACTGGGATTCGTTTCATTGCATCTCACCTTTCATAAACTGAATAAATTGCATGTATGTAATTTGAAATGATAATTTCTACGTCACAATCAAAGTCATTTGTATCGATCCCTCAACTACAAAATTTATAAGAATGATTTCAAACCACTGATCCCTCAGTCACTTTGAAATCATTCCAGCATTAGCGATTGATTGTTTTGACGTTCATTACGTTAGATGCCATCCCTGGTCAGCTACTCACAATGAGTATTTCATTCAGATCTGCTTTCAAAAGTTACTTTCCAGTATACTTAAGAAAACTTAAAACAAGAAAATAGTGATCAAGTACCTTCAAGCATTAATGGCCGAATGAAATACAGAAAGTATCAAATCTCATTAACATACATAAAAACTTACAGCAACATTATTTCAGGTTTAAATTGATTACAACCAATCCCAATAAAGGAAAATTAGTTACTCATGCTTTGCATTTTCACTTCAAGAAAATTTGGAAATGAATACAGAAGGTAAAAGGAATAATAGAGAGGTTGGATTTTGCAGGAGATGCAGGGGATGATTGATGATTTTTTCTGGCCCTTGGTTTCTGCTTGATTTATAGGGTTTATGCTTCAGCTTCCCTTGCCCACTTGCATAGAGCCCATGAAGGAATATTCCGAGACATGCAGAAACACCTCAAAGTGGTTGAGTTGGCATCGCACCATTGGTTAATATTAAATTAAAAACTCCATACTGCATGAGTCACACTTGAGCTTAATGGTCACGCTTAAGCATGGAAGGTCCTGATGCTCACTATTTGTTTTTCGCTCAGACCACGCTTAACCTCGCTCAAGCGTCTTTCATGTCAAGCCATGTTTTGTCCTCGCTCAGGCCACTCTCAAGCGAGCTCAGGCTGATGCTTGAGCGTCTTCTTCTTTTGCTCAAGCGTGAGGAGGGACCTGTTACTGATTCAAGCTTCTTCCGAACCTCGCTCAAGCGTCTTCCAATCCATGCTCAAGCGTGGGGTCTTCTCGCCCAAGCGCTCTCGGGTTCACGCTCGAGTGTAAAGACTGCTTTACTCTCTTCGCTTAGGACACACTCAAGCGTGAGGAGGGTGTTTGATGATGTGCCTTCTGTGTTTGGTCATGCTCAAGCATGACATTCATTTCTTCCACTGCGCTCAAGCGTCTTCAGGTCGCGCTCAAGCGTGGGATGCTTTACTTGAACTTGGTCTTCCTGTAACTTGCCAAAAGATTTTTATAGCAGTTTTTCTTTAAGAGTTTGAAAAGTTAATCTTTTTACACAAAGTATTTTTTTTATAAAAGAATTCATGTTTAATTATGTACAAATTTAGTTGAATTCTTTTCAAACTGGGTTAAATTAAAGCATGAAATGGATGCATAATAAATACTTATCAAACTCTCCCCAACCTAGAGTTTTGCTTGTCCTCAAGCAAAAGCTTTAAATCAAGACAAGAAGATAGTCATGCTTAAATTCTCAGTATGAACATAATTAAAAGACAACAATTATTCAATGTCTTCAGACAAGTGGCATTCTCAATATCCATTAATTTGAAATACAGTGCTCTGTTTTAACTTCTCACAAAACAAGTAACCTAATGCTGTAAGAATAAAGGACTTCTCATTATCTCTCACTAGGTGACTGTTTCACTCTTTCATTATTAGAATTGCTCAGTTGACATTATTGGTCATTTCTTTTTTAAACCCAAGCAAAAGATCAACAAGGATCAAAAAGGTCTTTTAATAAGGTTGTAACAAGGTTGGGCTAACAAGAATTACTGGTTTTTCTAGGATTTCAAATTGCATGTATGAAGAAGAGAATAAATATTATTTAAACTTAGAGGCTTCTTCCATGCTTTTCAAGGTTCAGAATTCATTTTCTTCTTCTTTCTTTTCTTTTTGTTCAAAGATTCTTGTTTGGAGAATCTATTAATTTTCTTTAGCATTTTTTAACCTCTCTTTCTTTCATCACCATTATTTGGAAAAACATTTTATGCTCTTTTCTTATTAAACATGCTGAGAAGGTAGGAATTTTATTTTTCATGCTCAGGTTAGGCTATTTGTTTGAAAAAATTTGGCTCAATTGGGATACTAAAAAAATGGGGATAATTTGTTAAGGATAGTTTTTTGGCTCTTGGCTTAAAATGTGTTTTCAAACAAAGTGCCTTGATCATTTCCTTGCTTGCTTCTTAAGAAAAGGGTTAATTAGAAAATTAGGCAATGTCGTCTTAACAATTTCCAATAAGACTCTCGGTGTTTAATTACTCACTTCTCACCCGGTTTAAAGGCATATTCCTTTGTTCTAATAGAAAAAGGTTCAAGCATGTAAGAAGTTTTCACAAGTTTATGTATTTCATTTTTCTGGTTTTTAATTCAACCAATTGTCCTCTTTAATTGTTACTGTCTTATAATTTGTTATGCCTAAAGAATCTGTACATGCATTCAAATTTCTTGCTTATGGTTAGGAAACAAATCTACTGCAAGCATATTCATGTAAAACCATTCAAGCAGTTCATGCAAAATTATGAGAAGCTTCAAACCAAAACCAAAGTACCTTAAACGAGTTATCTATAGTAAGTAAAATAAAAGAATAAAAATGAAAATTGTTTCTAAGAAGTAAAAGTAGCAACCATTGATCAGAAAGGGAATTTAGGAGAAAAGTCACTCATTATCCTCTATGTCTGTCTCTTCTTCCCTCACTAGAGGACCTTGTGAGGAGGGTCTTGCTCTAGCCTGTGATGTTTTACCCCCTCCACAGAAAGGAGGCCTGTCCCCAGGCCAAGCAATATGGGCTTCAAAGTGGATTGGGTCCATCCAGGGGTTGGGTTGTCCTGCAGGAATGCTATGGTATAAGCCATTATGTATGTGCATCAAACCTCGATGATTAGCATTTTGTTGTGCCAAGAGGTGGCTGTTCAAGATCTTAAGAAGATAGATGGCCTGTAGAATCATTGATGTCTTTGTGCTGAGAGGAGGATGGGTAGGTTTTGATTCTGTTGGTGGTGGTGCTTGCTGTTGTGCTTGTTGAAGTTCATGTTGGGGCTGTTGGGCGGGCCTGGTGTTGGTACAGTATCTTTCTATGAAGTGCCTATCAATAGGTGGCCTGATAGGCTTCACATCCTGGACCATAACTCCCTGCACTTCACAGAAGTCATTGATAAAAGTTGGAAATCCTAAACTTCCCTTAACCTTTTGGCCAGCCTGAGAGTATTTTTGTTCCGCTGCAGCAAATTTATGGATTTCGTCTGAGATAATCTGTGCCAAATCAATAGTGATGTCTTCCTGTAAAATACAATATAACAAATAACATTTGGCATAAATCAAATCAGATACATGGGCATTTGGGGCCACATTTACAACTAAGAAGGAAGTCCAAACTTGAGAAGGGGTAGTCATATCGTTTCTCAGGATACGCATTGGTTTTTCCCCTTGGCTAGTTTGGAAGTGATGACCAGGGATGCATATGGCTATCTCTATATCTTGGGCAGGGATTTCCTGATTCTGCAGTCTCATTTCTCCATACTGACAGGTTTTTCCTTCCTCCAATTCCATGAGATTACCTAAGTACATGTTGATAGCATCTCTGCTATAAGAAAGTACATGTCCTCTTACATAGGTTCTTCTATCTCCTGCACCTTCCTTGGGCCAGGCATTAGCATAAAATTCCTAGACAATTTTAGGATCATATTTGTCTCTGGGATAGCATATTTTTAGCCAATTTCTCCTTCTGATGACTTGCAAGAAAGAATCGCATTCTCCAAGGGCCAAGTCTACCTTTCTTTCTGGTATGAATATCCAGTTAGAAATATCTTCATAGCGCCTACTCTTATCTTTATTTTTGAATCTTGGGGCGCTTTCTTGGTCATCTGTCCTTGGCCGTTTTCCTTTATTTTTCCTTGATGACCCTGTAGTGTTCTTTGGTGGAGAAGGAGGGGCGGTTTGTTTAACTCTTGCCATCTGCACAAAAGGCATAACTTTATATGATGCTAATATAATAAGGATGGCAAAGAAAAACCATAAGTGTAGTGTCCTATGTCAAGATTGTAGATCATATACATACTATTGCTTATCATGTATGATGGAGATCATGATCAATATGCAAAGTAAGTTCTTACAGGACTTTTCATAAACAATTAACATGCACTACAAAGAATTTTAAGAAGTAATAGCATCAATCCCCTTTTTAAACAACCTAGAAAATAATCAAGCATGGAATATTTTTGCGTCATGATAGTCATACATTTGGAATGAGTCTAAAGAAATTTTTAAGACTTTAACACATGCATTCCTAAAAGGGGTTATCATTTCTCTCTAAAAGCATGATGAAAATTAAAGAAAAAAAAGTTCAGTGGTTACCTTGAAGAATCAGAAATTGATGTAGAGAATAGAAACTACAATGACCCTTGAAGTGACTTGTTAATGAAAATGCAGTGAGAATGTTTAATGTAAATTAAGAGGGAATGGGATATGGTGAAAATGGTCTTGTCAGTTATATAACTTTGAAAGACAGAGGTGATAATGGGCGGTTACAGGAGTGGGAAGTTACAAAATGCTGCATTTATTAGTATCAGGGGTAGTTTTGAAAACTCTCGCTCAAGCGTGATCGTCCAGTATTCACTTTCAGATTCTCTTGAGCGTAAGGTTATGAAAATCATTTCACGCTTGAGTGTGATGTAATTGCACTTAAGCGTAGTCGTGATTGCCTCTTCCTTCTTTAAATTATCTTGACAAAAGGTCGCTTAAGCTTGAAAACATTACGCTTGAGTGTGACATGAAAGAAAGGCTGCGCTTCGAGCTTGGAGAGTTCACGCTTAAGCGTGATTGAGGATTGAAAACTCTCGCTTGAGCCTGTAATTTCCACACTTGAGCGTGGCTAATACCTGATGCTTGAATTTCATGCCTCACTTAAGCTTTAACACGATTCACTTTAGCAAATTCAAGACAGAACAAAAAATTTTTCTTGCTCACTTAAGCGATCATATCCTCGCTTGAGCGTGGATAACTCTGATGCTTTTTCTCCTCGCTTAAGCGTATCTTATCATGCTTGATCCCTTGAACTGGTCACGCTTGAGCGTGATTAATCAAGCTTAAGCGTTCATGATGTCTGGCAGTGTTTGAAACTTATTTCTCACACTTGGAGTGGTTTGATGAGTGACCTAAAGAGTAAAAGAAAACTTCAATCATAACATATAAACATTTAATAAATTGAAATTAACAAAATTTTAAATAAAATATAAAGATTGGGTTGCCTCCCAAAAAGCGCTTGTTTATCGTCCTTAGCTTGACGCTTGATAGATTTTTCAATATGGATCATGGAGCTGGTGGATGAGAGTGTTGAGTTTTTCCACCTTCTTTCCTAAGTGTGGCCTTGAATTTCTTTCATTCAGATTTTCAAGTGAGCCTATGACATAACCTTGCTTATCTTCAGAGTATTTATTTGTTTTAAAAATAGTGAAACTGACTTCTTCTTCTTGCACTCGCACTTTTAGATTTCCATTATCCACATCTATGATGATTCTGGCTGCTTTCATAAATGGTCTTCCTAGAATTAGAGGAACTTCAAAGTCTTCCTCCATATCTATGATAACAAAATTCTCATAAAATTCAAATTTATCAATTTTGACCACAACATTTTCAGCAATACCATAGGGGGTTTTTATTGATTGATCTGCTAGTTTTAAAGTCATTTTTGTTGGCTTTACTGAAAAATCCCTTATCTTTTTAAGTGTGGATAATGGCATCAAATTTACACTAGCACCAAGATCTAATAAAGCTTTTCTTTTTGAAAGATTTCCAATAGTGACAGGAATAGAAAAACTCCCTGGATCTTTGGTGTTATGAGGTACTGCCTTGTGGATGATAGCACTATGTCCATCTTCCAGCTCAGTTGTTTCCTCATTTAGTATGGTCATAGCCTTGCATTGCTCTATTGGGTTTGTTTCAGTGTTTGCTCCATACTGAGGCTTCTGGTTTTCAGTAACTTGTCAGGCTAGCTATCCCACCTGTGTTTCCAAGTTCCTAATTGATGCCTCAGTGTTCTTTTGACTTGCGAGAGATGCTTGCATAAGGTTTTCCAAGGTATCCTCTAATCTAGAAGTTCTCTCCATCAAGGACGGACCATTGTTTTGATATGGTTTATTTGAAGAGCTTGGCTCTTACTTCCATCCTTGGCCTTGATTTTGGTTACTTCTCCATCCCTGAAATGGTTGGTTAGAAAAATTTGAATTAAAAATACCAGACCTTCCTTGGTTGTTCATGAAGTATACAGCTGCTTCTTGTGAGCCATAATTTTCATTTGGATGGTCTCCTCCACAGAAATTACATGTTGCAGGTATTTGTTGTTCTATTGGTTGTGATGATTGCATTGCATGTAATTATTGTGGAAGATTGGATATCTTTTTAGTCAATGCTTCCAATTGTT
Source organism: Clitoria ternatea (assembly GCA_037962975.1). Classification (NCBI taxonomy): domain Eukaryota; kingdom Viridiplantae; phylum Streptophyta; class Magnoliopsida; order Fabales; family Fabaceae; genus Clitoria; species Clitoria ternatea. Next base: position 58,941,736 of record CM075671.1, read on the forward strand.
GGGTTAGAATTTTGTTCTGCGCTAGAATAACATCTATGGTGTTTAAATCAAGGACTTCTTTTCTTTGAACTTGCTGACGATCATGTTGAGCTTGGTAATCTGTTGAGGATAAAGCATCTATTATCCTTGTGGCTTGGTCAGCATCCACTGTCATCATGGTCCCTCCTGCTGCTGCATCTAGTATCATTTTAGTGTCAGCCTTCAAACCACTGTAGAAGATATTAAGCTGTGTAATATCTTTACGTCCATGGTTTGGGCATTTCCTGAGCAGTGATTTAAAACGTTCCCATGCCTCACAAAAACGTTCATCTTGGCCTTGTCTAAATGTTGTAATATCTGACTTGGCCTTGATGAATCTAGATGGAGGAAAAAATCTTTATAGGAACTTTTCTTCAACTATGTTCCAACTATTCAAACTTTGATTTGGGTGGGACTGGAGCCATTCTTTAGCTTTACCTGCTAGAGAAAAAGGAAATAGTCTTAGATATACAGCTTCAATTATTTCTTATTTAAAACCTATAGTTCCAACTAATTCATAGAATGTGGCCAAGTGAGTATATGGATCTTCACCCCTCATTCCATGGTATTGGTGGGAACTAATTAAACTAAGAAAAGCAGGTTTCATTTCTATAGCCCTTATTGTATTTGGAATAGCAATGCTTGAGTAATGTCTGGGTCCTTATTGCAAAGTGTAATCTCCCAGCGTTCTTCTTGGTGGATTTTGATTGTTGCTATTGACATCCGCCATTCTGTCAGAGGAAGTTTCTCCTGTGTGGAAGTTATGCTTTTGCTTAGCTTTCTTGATCTTCTTGAGGAGCCTATCTATCTCTAGATCAAATGCGAGTTGTTCTTTTGGTCCCTGTCCTCTCAAGATCATAAATCAAGCACTCACTCTAGCAATGTTACCACACAAAAATGAAAAATGCAAACAAATAAAATTTATTTAGAGAGTCTTGTCAATTCAATGCTAAAACATTCAAACTTGAATCACCTCCCCGGCTGCGGCGCCAAAACTTGGTACGGTATTTTTATAGATCATACAAAGAAATGAAGTGTTCAAGTTTGTATAATATAAACTCAATGGAATGTTTGTGCCAAGTTTAAACACAGTAATTGTAGTATAGTATAGATGTCGTTCCACTGAGGAGGTGTTGGTTTGAAGATCTTAGTCCTTGAATTGATTTTGACAAAAGATTTTTTTTTGATTTTTTTTGTGCAAAAGATTGAATACAAAAGAAACAATAAGTGTTGAGTGAAAATAGTAGGGTTGTGATCCCATTTCACGACTTTGAGTATTCAGTTGATTGTGCAAACGAAGAGGGTAAGGAAGGCTATGGTCCCTCGCCCAAATTAACAAGGGAACAAGAGGCTAGAGAATTTCAGTCCTATCAAGAGGTAATTAAGATCATCAAATGAGGAGGATAAAAAGGTCAAGATTGACATTTCCCTAAGTCAAGAATAATAGGGGAAATTGATTAAGTTATTGATGTCCTTTGTCTGAAAAACACTAGGACAATTCATCAGAGAATGATGGTAACCTTGTTTCATGACTTGATGTGGACGACAACACTACTAGGTCCCAAAGTGAACCAGGGCATATTTATCATTTAAGGAAGCTTCGTATTGACCAACATTATTAGAGGTGAATTATTGATGCCCATAAATGCAAACACAATCAAGAGATACTTTGCCAAAAATAAAAACACAAAAAACAAAAAGAAAAGAAAAGAAAAAGAAAAATATATAAAAAGACAAAAGAATCAAGGTTGGCACCCTATATACTTACTAACTGGGGCAAGCTGATTTCCTCGCATTGCCATACCGGGGCACACCTTTCTATATGGGGCACGAATGTCATCAAGCCAAGAAAGCAACAAAAACAGTGTTTCATCCTTGTTGCAATTAACCTTAAAGGGGTATAACTACCTCCGATGCCAATGTAACCAAGGAAATGGTCTACTATGCTGAGTCATTAGTGTCATAGTTCTTTGCCACCTTAGCTAAGGACGAACAAAGCGCTAGAGCAAAGTAAAGGTACCAAGGGGATCATCCGAAGAAAAAAAAGAAGAAAAAGAAAGGAAAAGTAAAAAAGAAAAACAACAACAAAGAAAAATCAAGAAAGGAAAGAATGAAAAAAAAAGAACAAAACAAAAGCAAAAAAAGAAGACTCAGAATGGTCCCCTTTCATTAAGGCCAAAAGGCTCACCCCTATTTTCTTCGGTACATGGCGTTGGGGCAAAGTTGCCTATTCGAAGTGACATTTGTTCCCCTAAGGGATGAAACCAAATCAAAAGAGGCCAAGAGGGCTCGATTTCAACATAATCAGCTTAAACCTTTTGTTGTGAAAAAAAAAGAAAAGCTTACTATGCTAAAAACCCGAAAAGACAGTCTAGGCAAAAAATAGAGCGTTCCGGTTAGGTTTGAATATGATTACAGGTTCAAGGATTTTGATAATGACAAAGGAATTTTGAAGAATATCTTGTAAAAACAAGATTCAGCGTCAGACCTGCAAAAACAGCGTAGCTAATCGATTAGAGAGACAGAGCTAATCGATTAAATAGCTTCTATTGAACAGCTAATCGGTTACACCCACAGGGCTAATCGATTACAGAGCTTCTGACTTGTAACTAATTGATTACACCAGTACGCTAACCGATTACCTACATCAAAAATTGGATCAAATGTATCAGGCATATATGCTAATCGATTACAGGACTTCAGCCAATTGATTACCAAGCTACTGAAACGACACTAATTGATTACATGGGTATGCTAATCGATTACCAAGATCAAGAATTGAATTAAATGCATCAGGTGCTATGGCTAATCGATTACTGGGCAAGATCTAATCAATTACCAGAGTTCTGACTTTAAGCTAATCGATTAGATGGTGAATACTAATCGATTACAGCACGAACTAAACTGAAAAATTCGAAGTGTAATCGATTATAGCTCGAGGCGTAATCGATTACGATAGTGGGAAAACACATTTTAGTGGGAAACCAGCTTATTTTTTCACCATTTCTCAGATGCCCACTACATGCAACGGCTAGGATATCTTGGCACTCCCTCTAGCTCTATAAATGGGTTTCCGAACTCAAGCACAAATAGGGATGGCAAAATGGGCTGGCCCGCCCCGCCAAAGCCCGCCAAAAAGCGGGCCGTGCTGGCCCCCCCCGCCAAGTTAAACGGGCCAAAATTCAGGGCCCGCCCCGCCTAAGGCGGGCCCGGCGGGCTGGCGGGCCGGCCCGCCAAAGTTAAAATTGTAATTTTTTTTAAAAAATATGTCAAATTAAGATTAAAAAATTAAAAAAATAATTTTTTTAAAAGAATTAAAGAAAATATTATTAAAAGAAATGTATAAATAGTAAGAGATGTTACTTTTTTTTTAATTTTAGAAAATCAAAGTATATATTTTAATAAAATAAAGTATAAATTAGTAATATTTATATTTTTTTCTTTTGGCGGGGGCCCGTCGGGCCGGCCCGCCCGCCCCGCCAAGGTTTTGGCCCGCCAAGGGCCTTGGCGGGAGGCGGGCTAAAAATTCTTGTCCGCCCCGCCAAATTTGGCGGGCTTGGCGGGCCAGGCTCCCTAAGCACAAATAAGAGAATAACAAGGAACAAAAGGAAATCAATTCTACAATCATTCTTGGTGCTTAGTGAATTTTTACTCTTGTATATTCTGAGATTTTATTTGTATATCCTCTCTTGTTGAGAGTTAGAATTTGTGTGAGCTATCACTTGCTTATCCACTCTTTTGAGAGAGTATTTTTGCTTGTAAACACAAACATCAAAAACCAAAGTTCACTCTAGGTTGAGTGGTTACAGAGGTTGGGGTTCAACCTTTGGGATATTGTGAGATTGAGAGATTGGGTGGGTTTCCCTTGTATTTGTGAGGATTGGGTTCTTGAGTGTGGGACACTAGGAAGCCGTAATTGCTCAAAGTTGTTTCTCTAATCTACAATAGTGGAAATCCTCTAAATGGGTTGCTTAGAGGCGAGACGTACACCGGGTTGGTGGAACTCGTTAAATCGGTTTGCAATCTCTTCTCCCTTATTCTTTTACTTTCATATATTGCTCTTGATCGATTTGTGTTGGTTGATTGTGGTTTGCATATTTTAGCTTGCTTGATTTGGTCAATATTGGATATTGCACACCAAGTGTTTGATAATTTGTCTAAGCTATTTAAACCTTGTTGTGCATTGCATATTGATAAGTGCTTTATAACACAATAAAATAGATCTAGTTTGCTTAGGATTTTAATCATTATGCATTGTATTTCCTTTTTTTATTGAGATTTTTGCTTTCTTTCCACTTTATTCTACTTGGGTATGTTATTTTGCAGGAATTAAGGTAATAAAGGGTCAAAAACAAGAGAAAAACGACCATAAAATGATAAAGAAACAAGAAGAACAAGCCCAAAGTAGAAAGAACTCTCTTTTTATGCTGAATTCTGACTCAGAAATACTGAATTCCGACTCAGAATGTTAAAATCCGACTCAAAATGACCAAATCCGAGTGGGATGACTGAGAAAGGACCAAATCCGAGTGGAATTACTCAGAATGGAGCAAATCCGAGTGGAATACTTCACTGTTGGATTAGAATCCGAGTGGAAAGTTCCCTGTCTTAGATATTCCGAGTGATAAAGGGCTGACTCTGTTGGCGGTTCAATGCTGATAAGGAATAAGTCTCGGTTGGAGGTGAATCCGAGAGGAAACTGTCCAAATGCAACTATTCCGAGTAAAAAAAGGGACTGACCTTCAATAAAAACTGCCCAAAGCTAATTCCGAGTGAAAGGATGCTGACTGAAGCAGATCTGACCAGGGAAGAAGAACTTTTCTGGGCAAAAAGCTATTCCGAGTGAGTTGATTCCGAGTAGAAGAGGCCACTGAATGAATATGTTAAATAAGGAGGAATCCGAGTGGTTTCATTCGGAGAAAATGACATTCTCAAGCGGAACAAGGCATTTCCGAGTAGTGTCTTAGCAAGCAAGGAAAAATCCGACCGGAAATGAAACATACTCGGGCAGACTCTCATGTTTCACACTGAGCCCGAGTGAGAAGTCTCCAAAGAAAAGCACATTCGAGTGAGTTGGGGCAGAAAGCTACATTTTCGAGCATAGCAAGGCTCGAACGTAAAAGAAATTCAATCAGCCAGATTCCAAAGTTTCTGAGTGAAAGTGAAGGCCATTCCGAGTGATTTGATTGACGACTGAAGTCAATTCCGAGTGGAAATCAACTCGGACTTCCGAGTGAAGGTGTGATTTTACCATTTGAATGTGACCGAGTGTATTCCTGAGAAATCCGAGCAAGGTCTCCCGAGTAGTTCAATTCCATAGACATAGCCGAGTGAAACAGTGAGCAGACTTCCCAATCCTGAGTGAGCCACTTTCCAGTCGGTTCCGATTCTCTCTTCAATCGGTTTCGAAGGAATAAAGCAATCGGAGTTGCTTTGCTCGTCTCCTCAGACACTGTCCGACTTCAAAGCAACTCAACACCGACTGGTTTTCTTCCAAACACCGACCTCAACTCAACACCGACCAGTTTTCTTCCAAACACCGACCCTCAACTCAATACCGATCGGTTTTCTTCCAAACACCGACCCCTCAACTCGACACCGAGCAAAGATTCACTCGGTCTTCTTTAGAAAATGCACCTTTTCCAGTCGGTTTTGTGCACAAAAGGCATTTTTCCACTCGGATTCTGGAGAGAAGGTGAAATCCGACCCACATTCCCTCTCTTCTATCCGCTGTCCCTTTCCTCTCCATCAATTCCACACCGTCCAGCCCACAATGTCCAGATCTCCATCCAACAGCAAGCCACAAAACTGACCAACACCTTCCAGCAAGCTGTCACTCGATCTTGGGGATAAACAGCAAACTTTCACTCAGTTTTGTGGAAAAACAACACTTTTTCACTCGGAATTTCTCCACCTGCCCCAATCATCACTAAATCCAAGCACCAAATTATTGGAAATATTAAAATAATGCAATTTGGGACAGTTGGAAGTCACATACACCGAAAGTTTTCTCCCACTTGACACCATCCAGGCTGTCTCCAAGCTGTGATGGTGGGGCGGCTGAGAAGAAGACAATTGCACCAAATGGCAACGCGTTTTCCCAGCTGACTTCTTCCCTTCCTTTGCCTATAAAAGGGAACACAGACAACACCACCAAACCATCGAACAATCACTTAAATTCAATTTCCTTTTCTTTCTTTTCTTTCTTTTCTCTCTTCCGTCCTTCTCTTTTCTTTTCTTTCTTTCTTTTTCATTTTCTTCTTCGTTCCTTCTCCTTTCTCTTTCGTTTTAATTTCTCTTTTCCTTTCTTTTTCTTTATTTTATTTTAAGAGTTGTGAATTGTAAAAGTGAGAATTTAAATTTGTAATTGGTGGAGAAATTATTGCAACAAGGAATTACAATGGTAAATTATTCTGAGCTTTTGGAGAAACCCGTAAGTCTTTATTTTTACCATGTCTTGCATGTTTTATTTTTCCATCATATATATGAATTTGAATTATTTTATGAGTAGCTAAATTAATTATCTTGGGATGAAAGGGGTATGATAATATTTTATTTTAATGTTATTTTGACTTGGAATTAAATAAATTTCTGTTTTCCATTTAGTTCAATTATGCTCGATGCTTTTAGTAATTCCTAACAAGAACCTAAATGATAAAACTGTATACTTACGAATATATTAGTAAGTTTAGGTAATAAATAAAATCGAGAGATTTATTTTTATCGGAAAGCTTTGAACTAAACCTAAGATTTTTGAGATGCTTTTTGTGACCTCGGTAAAACCGTGAAAGTAATCAAAATTCTTTTGAGGAAATAAAAGAGATTTTCATAAAACGATAATGGGCCTTTCTAAGGATTAAGCAACGCTTTCCATAGTTTAGGTACATTAATAGGATTCCGAGAGGAACATATTAATTAGCTTTTGGAAAATTCGCCTTGGAAAACTTAATTCGATTCTTATTTATGAAAAGTTAAAATTCATTAACATAAAATAGAGTCTTAATCCCCCGAAATCCCAAGATACTCTCAACTCTGATTTTTTTTAAGTGTCAAGTAAATTTTGTTTCTAAATTTAGATTTTTAAATTGTGTTTTATTTTATAGAAACCTTAAAAATCAATTGTGTGGATAATTAAATTTTAATATGCCGGTACTTTGAACACAGTCCCTGTGGAGAACAATAATCTTTTATATTACGCGACATAACCCGTGCGCTTGCGGGCCCTGTCAAGTTTTTGGCGCCGTTGCCGGGGACTGTTGTCCCTCAAATATCGGCAATATTGAAATTTGATTAGATCATACTTGTTAATATTTTTATTGTTATTGTTATTTTTATTTTTATTTTATTTGTAATTTTTTATTTTGTTCTTTATTTTGTATATCTGTTATTGTTTTATTTTTGTGATAATTTGTTTTATTTGTCATTTATTTTCTTTTTATGCGACGAAGCCGTAGTGTTGATCTAAACTTAGGATTTGACCCTGAGATAGAACGTACCCTTAGAGATTTAAGAAAACAACAAAAACAACAAAAAGAACAAAAAGAAAAACAAATGGCAGACCAACACAGACCCTTAAGAGATTTTGCCGCTCCAAGCACTAATGGGAGAGGATCTAGCATCCTTAGACCCACAGTGGAGGCTAACAATTTTGAATTAAAGCCTTCACTACTCTCAATGGTTCAACAGAACCAATTCGGAGGATTACCCTCCGAAGATCCAAATCTTTATCTTCAAATCTTTCTTGAATACTGTGACACCCTGAAGATGAACAGAGCCACCAATGATGCCATTCGCTTAAGACTTTTCCCTTTCTCCTTAAGAGATAAAGCGAGAGCGTGGTTATACTCTCTTCCTGAAGGATCCATCACGACTTGGGAACAATTGTCCAGTGCTTTTATCAATAAATGGTACCCAAGGAACAAGACTGATGTGCTGAGAAAATAAATCATCAACTTTTCACAAAAAGATGATGAATCCTTGTATGAAGCCTGGGAAAGATACAGGGAGTTGCTAAGAGAATATCCTCACCATGGGATAGAAAGGTGGTTGACAATCCATATTTTCTATAATGGACTAACTTCCACACAAAAGATCTCTTTAGATGCTGCAGCTGGAGGAGCCTTCATGAGTAAAAATATTGATGAAGCTGAGAACCTGATTGAAGAAATAGCTCAAAACACTCACCAGTGGAACTCTGAGAGAGGATTACCTTCTAAAACACCAGGTAAGTATTCTGTTGATGCTCTTTCCCTACTTTCTGCCAAAGTTGAAGCATTAACATTAAAACTTGATAAAATAGGGTCAACAGGTGCTACTAATATTGTTTGTGAAGTTTGTGGTGTTTCAGGACATGGAGCTACAAACTGCCATTTAGCAATGACTCCTAATCAAGAACAAGAAATGTATCAGGTGGATGCTATTGGAAACTATGGTGGAAATTATCAAGGTAACTACAGACCTCCACAAGGTCCACCTGGCTTCCAAAATAGGCCACCTCAATTCCAAAGTAACTATAAACCTCAACAAGGAACCTATATTCCACAAAAATCAAAGCTAGAATCCTTGATGGAGACATTTATAGCTACTCAACTTAAACAAAATGATGAATTCACTGATGTAATAAAAAACTTGGCTTCAAAAGTGGACTCTCTTGCCACTCATAACAAAATACTGGAAAATCAAATTGCCCAACAAGCCTCCTATTCTCAAAGAGCACCGGGAACATTTCCTGGGAAACCAGAGGCTGGACCATCTAACTAAACCATGGCTGTCACTCTTAGGAGTGGTACTCAATACGATGGGCCAGTTGACAAGACTGTAAAGGAGGAAAAGAAAGTCGATGAATCTTCATCTCATCCAGAAATTGAAGAAGAGAAACCATAAGAAAAGAAGGAGGTTAAGCCATATCAACCTCCCATTCCATTTCCTCAGCGCTTAGCCAAAGCAAAGTTGGATAAACAATTTGGTAAGTTTCTTGATGTTTTAAAGAAATTGTATATTAATATTCCTTTCACAGATGCTTTGCAGCAAATGCCCACATATGCAAAGTTCCTGAAGGACATTCTGTCCAACAAAAGAAGACTGGAGGAAGATGGTACAATTGCACTTACTGAAGAGTGCAGTGCTCTAATTCAAAAGAAACTTCCACCCAAGCTCCAAGATCCAGGTAGTTTCTCTATTCCTTGCATGATCGGTGACATGAATATAGATAAAGCATTGTGTGATTTACGAGCGAGTGTGAGTTTAATGCCATTATCTATTGCTGAAAAATTAGGATTAGGTGAACTAAAACCTACTAGGATGTCTTTACAATTGGCTGATAGATCTGTAAAATATCCTGTAGGAATTTTAGAGGATGTTCCTATTAATATAGGAAAATTTTTTATACCTGCTGACTTTGTTGTGCTTGAAATGGACGAAGATTCTTTGACTCCTATTATTTTAGGCATACCATTTTTAGCAACTGTAGGTGCTGTGATCGATGTCAAGAATGGTAAGTTGTCTCTAACTGTTGGAGACCAAAAGGTTGATTTCAACTTGAAAAATGTTTTAGAAAAACCTTATAATGATGTTTGCTGTACTGTGGATTTTGTCGAACAAGTGGTAAAGGAAGCAACCCTTCCTAATGACCCACTTGAAACTGTTTTCATGATTGAGCCGACAGAAACATCTGATTGCTCTGAGGCCCCACATGATACTGAGGTCATGTGTGACAAAGTGGTAAGCCCCAATGTGGAATTAAAACCTTTACCAGCTTCTTTAAGGTATGAGTTTCTTGGCCCTAATTCCACATATCCTGTGATTATTAATGCTGAATCGAATCCATCTGAAACTGAAAAACTTTTGAAACAACTTAGGTTGTATAGAAAGGTAATAGGTTATACAATGGATGATATCAAAGGGATTAGCCCTTCTCTTTGTATGCACAGGATTACTATAGAAGATGAAAGTACCCACAGTAGAACCACTTAGGAGATTAAATCCTAAAATGCAAGAAGTGGTTAAAAAGGAAATTTTGAAATTGCTTGATGCTGGAGTCATATATCCTGTTGATAGTAGTAAATGGGTAAGTCCTGTCCATATAGTGCCTAAAAAGGGGGGAATAACTATGATTGAAAATGATAAACATAACTTGATTCCTACTAGGATTGTCTCTGGTTGGCGCATGTGCATTGATTATAGGAAGTTAAATAGCTTCACGAAAAAAGATCATTTTCCCTTCCCTTTTATTGATCAGATGCTTGAAAGACTTGTGAAACACTCTTATTTTTGTTATTTAGATGGGTATTCAGGTTTTCATCAAATTCCCATTCATCCATCTGATCAAGAAAAGACTACCTTCACTTGCCCTTATGGGACTTATGCTTACAGACGTATGCCTTTTGGTTTATGTAATGCACCTGCGACTTTTCAAAGGTGTATGCAAGCAATTTTTTCTGATCTTATTGAAAATGTGATGGAAGTCTTTATGGATGATTTTTCAGTGCATGGTTTGGATTTTGATAATTATTTAACAAATTTGTGCCAAGTCTTGCAACATTGTGAAGAAACCAATTTGGTTCTAAATTGGGGAAAATGCCATTTTAGGGGTAAGAGAAGGCATAGTTCTTGGACACCTGGTGTCTGAGAGAGGTATAGAAGTTGATAAGGCTAAAGTAGAAGTGATTGAAAAATTGCCTCCATCCACAAATGTGAAAGGTATTCAGAGTTTTCTTGGACATGCAGGGTTTTACCGCAGGTTCATTAAAGATTTCTCCAAGATCACAAAGCCTCTTACAACTTTTCTGGGTAAGGATGTGCCTTTCAATTTTGATTCATCTTGTATGGAAGCTTTCTGCAGGATTAAGCAAGCTCTAATCTCTGCCCCCATCGTACAACCACCTGATTGGAAACTCCCATTTGAGCTGATGTCCGATGCGAGTGATTACGTAGTGGGGGCTGTGTTGGGGCATAGAAAGGATAAAAAGCTCCATGTAATTCATTATGCCAGCCGGACGCTAGATGATGCTCAGGTAAATTATGCCACAACTGAAAAAGAACTTTTAGCTATTGTCTTTGCTTTTGATAAATTTAGGTCTTATTTGGTAGGTTCACATGTTACTGTTTACACTGACCACTCTGCCATTAAGTATCTATTGAATAAAAAGGAAGCAAAGCCTAGATTAATTAGGTGGATTCTAATATTGCAAGAATTTGACTTGGAAATTAAGGACAAGAAGGGTGCCGAGAACTTGGTCCTGACCACCTATCTAGGTTGACATCTAAAAAAGAACAAACAGATAATATTCCTATCAATGAATCTTTTCCGAATGAATAACTCTTGAATCTTAGTATCCAACGTGTCCCTTAGTATGCTGATTTTGTAAATTTTCTTGCATGTGGTATCTTACCTCCTGATCTTAGCTTTCAGTAAAGGAAAAAGTTTTATGCAGATGTCAAGCATTATTATTAGGATGAACCACTCCTTTTCAAGCAATGTGCAGATGGTATGATTCGGAGATGTGTTTCACAAGATGATGTCCATGCTATCTTGGATCATTGCCATTCTCTTTCCTGTGGAGGGCACATGAGCACCTCTAAAACAGCCGCTAAAGTATTGCAAGCTGGGTTCTATTGGCCAAATATTTTTAAGGATGTACGTAAGTATGTTCTAACTTGTGATGCTTGCCAAAGAACAGGTAACATTGGTAAGAGACAAGAAATGCCATTGAATACCATTTTAGAAGTTGAACTGTTTGATGTATGGTGTGTTGATTTTATGGGACCTTTTCCTTCCTCTTTTGGAAATCAGTTCATATTAGTGGCCGTTGACTATGTGTCAAAATGGGTAGAAGCCATTGCTTCACCCTATTCTGATGCTAAGACTATTATTAAACTTTTCAAGAAAATAATATTTCCAAGGTTTGGGGTCCCAAAATGTGTTATAAGTGATGGAGGGTCTCATTTTATTGAGAAAAGACCCTTCTAAAGAAATATGGAGTTAAGCATAAGGTTGCTACACCTTATCACCCACAAACTAGTGGAGAAGTTGAGGTATCCAATCGGGAAATTAAAAATATTCTTCAAAAAGTGGTGAATACATCATGTAAGGATTGGTCTATTAAGTTAGATGATTCCTTATAGGCGTATCGAACCGCATATAAAACTCCCATTGGAACCACACCTTTTAAGCTAGTATATGGGAAGCCTTGTCATTTACCTGTTGAGCTAGAATATAAATCTTTTTGGGCTGTTAAAACTCTTAACTTTGATCATAAGGCTACAGGTGAACAAAGATTGTTGGAATTAAATGAGCTTGAAGAACTCCGTCTAGATGCATACGAAAATGCCAGAATTTATAAAGAAAAAACCAAACAATGATATGATCGTCACATCCAACGGAGAACATTTAATCCAGGAGATATGGTTTTACTGTTTAATTCCAGATTGAAGCTTTTTCCAGGTAAACTGAGATCCCGATGGTCGGGACCATTCAAGGTGACAAAAGTCTTTCCCTTCGAAGCTGTCGAACTATGGAGCGAGAAATCTGGTATATTTAGGGTAAATGGACAGAGAGTAAAGCACTATCTGACAGGTCAACCAATACAACAAGCAAGTGACTTGGACTTGTTTGATGCTCCTGATGAGTAAATCCAAACGGTGAGAAGTCTGGCTGAAGACTTAAAACTTAGCACTGATAGGGAGGTAACCCTATAAAAAGTTGTTGTTTCATTTTAAGTTAAAAAAAACCCAACTATGTCAATTGCTGGTTTGGGGTTACTACAGGTAAGTTTTCTTATACTTTTATCATCCATTTTAACATTGAGGACAATGTCAAATTCTGGTTTGGGGTGGTAGGTAAGAAAACTTAACTGTTTTGTTTACGTTGTGTGATTGTTATTTTATTTTGCATGTGTATTTTCCTTGATTTGTTTGTAATCTTGTAATTTACCATGATTGCATGATAAATTTACTTTGAACACAAGGCTAAAGTATCTAAGGATCCCAAAATTTTGAGTAAAATTTTCAAAATTTGATTGTTTAAATGCCAAATAAATGCTTAAATGAACCTTATGAGATTAAAATTTTCTTTGAAAAGACTTTCCATGGTTAGACTTGAGCCAAAACGGGTTATTTATCAAACAAATTTTCAAAACCCATATTTTCTTGATTGAGTGAATCTCATAGTCATTAATATTCTAGAACTTGTTTTTCAACCAATTCAAAATGGTTTTTGATTATATGTCTTAGGATGATAAAGGCACAATTAGGTCTTATTCTTAAGCCTCAGAATTTTGTATAATTTGACCCCTAGTTGCCCCTTTTGAGCCTAAAAGTGAAAATTTTTCCTTGAAACCTTTCATTGACTGATACTCTCTTAATGGTGAAAAAGTTAGAAATTTAGTGGAGCAAAGAAATAAAAAAGGACTTCAGAAAAATATGTATTGAATGTAAAGAAAAACAAGAAAAAAAAAGAAAATCAAAAGGATGATATTGAATGAATTCCAAAAAAGTCCATAAAAATTCAAAAATTTGCTCTGTTAAATTTATGATGATAATTTGAATCATTCATGACTGTTAAAGCTCTTTTGTATTCCATTTTTCTTGAAATTCCTACCTTAACAATACAACCCAAGGCCACGTTACAACCTTTGAAAGACCTTTAGACTTTGACATATTTTCTATCTAAACTGTGGAGTTTCTGGTTTATTAACAAGCTTATGGTAATGTTTTTTGACTATGATGATTTGAGAGATAAACAAACCTTGAAACACTTGAGTGAAAATTGTGAGAAGAGTATCTCAAGTCTTGACATTGAAAATTGATTCACATAAGTAAATTAAAATTGGCATTTGAATAAATCTTTTTCTTTGTTTCAGATTCCTTAGTTTATTAAGCTTAGTGTTTTCTGTATTTTATCTTGTGAATAAGGTGATTGCTTGAGGACAAGCAATGCTTTGGTTTGGGTATTTTGATAAGTGCTTTATAACACAATAAAATAGATCTAGTTTGCTTAGGATTTTAATCATTATGCACTGTATTTCCTTTATTTATTGAGATTTTTGCTTTCTTTCCACTCTATTCTACTTGGGTATGTTATTTTGCAGGAATTAAGGTAATAAAGGGTCAAAAACAAGAGAAAAACGACCATAAAATGATAAAGAAACAAGAAGAACAAGCCCAAAGTAGAAAGAACTCTCTTTTTATGCTGAATTCCGACTAAGAAATACTGAATTCCGACTCAGAATGTTAAAATCCGACTCAAAATGACCAAATTCGAGTGGGATGACTGAGAAAGGACCAAATCCGAGTGGAATTACTCAGAATGGAGCAAATCCGAGTGGAATACTTCACTGTTGGATTAGAATCTGAGTGGAAAGTTCCTTGTCTTAGACATTCTGAGTGAAAAATGGCTGACTCTGTTGGAGGTTCAATGCTGAAAAGGAATAAGTCTCGGTTGGAGGTGATTCCGAGTAGAAGCTGTCCGAATGCAACCATTCTGAGTGAAAAAAGGGACTGACCTTCAATAAAAACTGCCCAAAGCTAATTCCGAGTGAAGGGATGCTGACTGAAGCAGATCTGACCAGGGAAGAAGAACTTTTCTAGGTAAAAAGTTGTTCCGATTGAGTTGATTCCGAGTAGAAGAGGCCACTGAATGAATGTGTTGAATAAAGAGGAATCCGAGTGGTTTCATTTGGAGAAAATGGCATTCTCAAGCGGAATAAGGCATTTCCGAGTAGTGTCTTAGCAAGCAAGGAAAAATCCGACCGGAAATGAAACATACTCGGGCAGACTCTCATGTTTCACACTGAGCCCGAGTGAGAAGTCTCCAAAGAAAAGCACATCCGAGTGAGTTGGGGCAGAAAGCTGCATTTCCGAGCATAGCAAGGCTCGAATATAAAAGAAATTCAATCAGCTGGATTCCAAAGTTTCTGAGTGAAAGTGAAGGCCATTCCGAGTGATTTGATTGACGACTGAAGTCAATTCCGAGTAGAAATCAACTCGGACTTTCGAGTGAAGGTGTGATTTTACCATTTGAATATGACCGAGTGTATTCCTGAGAAATCCAAGCAAGGTCTTCGAGTGGTTCAATTCCATAGACATAGCCGAGTGAAACAGTGAGCAGACTTCCCAATCCTGAGTGAGCCACTTTCCAGTCGGTTCCGATTCACTCTTCAATCGGTTTCGAAGGAATAAAGCAATCGGAGTTGCTTTGCTCGTCTCCTCAGACACTGTCCGACTTCAAAGCAACTCAACACCGACCGGTTTTCTTCCAAACACCGACCCTCAACTCAATACCGACCGGTTTTCTTCCAAACACCGACCCCTCAACTCGACACCGAGCAAAGATTCACTCGGTCTTCTTTAGAAAATGCACCTTTTCCAGTCAGTTTTGTGCACAAAAGGCATTTTTCCACTCGGATTCTGGAGAGAAGGTGAAATCCGACCCACATTCCCTCTCTTCTATCCGCTGTCCCTTTCCTCTCAATCAATTCTACACCGTCCAGCCCACAACGTCCAGATCTCCATCCAACAGCAAGCCACAAAACCGATCAACACCTTCCAGCAAGCTGTCACTCGGTCTTGGGGATAAACAGCAAGCTTTCACTCAGTTTTGTGGAAAAACAATACTTTTTCACTTGGAATTTCTCCACCTGCACCAATCATCACTAAATCCAAGCACTGAATTATTGGAAATATTAAAATAATGCAATTTGGGACAGTTGGAAGTCACATGCACCGAAAGTTTTCTCCCACTTGACACCATCCAGGCTGTCTCCAAGCTGTGATGGTGGGGCGGCGGAGAAGAAGACAATTGCACCAACTGGCAACGTATTTTCCCAGCTGACTTCTTCCCTTCCTTTGCTTATAAAAGGTAACACGGACAACACCACCAAACCATCGAACAATCACTTCAATTCAATTTCCTTTTCTTTCTTTTCTCTCTTCCGTCCTTCTCTTTTCTTTTCTTTCTTTCTTTTTCATTTTCTTCTTCGTTCCTTCTCCTTTCTCTTTCATTTTAATTTCTCTTTTCCTTTCTTTTTCTTTATTTTATTTTAAGAGTTGTGAATTGTAAAAGTGAGAATTTAAATTTGTAATTGGTGGAGAAATTATTGCAACAAGGAATTACAGTGGTAAATTATTCTGAGCTTTTGGAGAAACCCATAAGTCTTTATTTTTACCATGTCTTGCATGTTTTATTTTTCCATCATATATATGAATTTGAATTATTTTATGAGTAGCTAAATTAATTATCTTGGGATGAAAGGGGTATGATAATATTTTATTTTAATGTTATTTTGACTTGGAATTAAATAAATTTCTGTTTTCCATTTAGTTCAATTATGCTCGATGCTTTTAGTAATTCCTAACAAGAACCTAAATGATAAAACTGTATACTTACGGGTATATTAGTAAGTTTAGGTAATAAATAGAATCGAGAGATTTATTTTTACCGGAAAGCTTTGAACTAAACCTAAGATTTTTGAGATTCTTTTTGTGACCTCGGTAAAACCGTGAAAGTAATCAAAATTCTTTTGAGGAAATAAAAGGGATTTTCATAAAATGATAATGGGCCTTTCTGAGGATTAAGCAGCGCTTCCCATAGGTTAGGTACATTAATAGGATTCCGAGAGGAACATATTAATTAGCTTTTGGAAAATTCATCTTGGAAAACTTAATTCGATTCTTATTTATGAAAAGTTAAAATTCATTAACATAAAATAGAGTCAAGTAAATTTTGTTTCTAAATTTAGATTTTTAAATTGTGTTTTATTTTACAAAAACCTTAAAAATCAATTGTGTGGATAATTAAATTTTAATATGCCGGTACTTTGAACACAGTCCCTGTGGAGAACGATAATCTTTTATATTACGTGACATAACCCGTGCGCTTGCGGGCCCTGTCACATATCTCCTTAAACTAAACTTATTTTGCATAATCTTATAAACTTGTGATACAAGAATCAAGTTTAAGGACATTCCAAGCAAAGTTTTAAAAAAACTCAATTCACCCCACTCTTGAGTATTGAGGCCACTTGAATAACAAGTGGTATCAGAGCTTGACTCTTGGTAGATCAAACTTAACAGCTTCAAGAGATAAGATGACCTCAAGTTCTCTAAACCTTTTTCCCGAGGGTGGTGCCACAAATAGACCTCCCGCTTTCAATGGGGAAGGTTATGCTTTTTGGAAGGAAAGAATGAAAATCTTTATTCAATCCATTGATCTAAGAGTTTAAAATGCCATTGAAAATAGTCCTTTTACACCCATGCATACTATCAATGGTAAAAACATTGAAAAACCCATGGATGAATGGACTAGTGATGTAGAGAAGAAAGTACAATATAACTATAAGGCTAAAAACCTCATTACTCTTGCATTAGGACCGGATGAATTCTTTAGAGTAATGACTTGTCAAACGGCTAAGGAAATGTGGGATACTTTACAAGTAACCCATGAAGGTACTAGTGATGTAAAAGACTCCAAAATTAGTACCTTAACTAGTCAATATGAGAGTTTTAGGATAAACTCCGGAGAAACCATTGTAGAAATGCAAAAGAGATTCACACTCATAATAAATCACCTTATTACTCTTGGAAAAGTATATACTAACAAAGAACTTGTGCATAAAGTTTTGAAAAGTCTTAGCAGGGAATGGCAACCACTCGTCACCGCCATCAAACAATCCCCAAGCATTAATGAGATGTCCCTTGCCACACTCTTTGGAAAGCTACAAGAGCAAGAGCAAGAATTAAAGGATTTAAAATAAGTGGAGGAAGAAGAGAAAACATCCAAGAATAAAGGCCTAGCTCTCAAGGCCACCTCCACACATGAAGAAGAATCTTGTAGTGACCTTGATGATGAGGAGGAGTTTGGATTGTTTGTGAAGAGATTCGGAAAGTTCATGAAAAACAAACGATTCCAAAAGAACTTCAAACCTCAAGGTAAGAGACCTATTCCCAATGAATCATCTTCTTCACCTAATTATTTCGAATGTGGCAAGGAAAGGCACTTCAAGGCGGATTGCCCAAATCTTAAAAAGAAAGGCAAGGAGAAAAGAGGAAGAAGAAGAGCTTACATCGTGTGGGATGAAAACGATGTAAGTAGCTCCGATGAGTCTGATTGTGAAGAAGCAAAACTTTGCTTCATGACAAAACATCAAGAAGAAGAAGATAATGAGGTAAGTCTTCTTGATAAAAATGAATTACTAGAAGCATTTGAAGAATTGTATGATAAATTTGTTAAGCTCTCTAGTAAGTACAAATTATCTAGAAAGACCATTGACACTCTTGAGAGGGATCTTATAGAAGTGTGTAAAGAGAATAAATGCCTGAAAGATGAATTAGAAAATGTTCAAGTATGCTCTAGGACCAAAGCATGCGAGTTTGTAGAGAAGTGTGATATTCTTGAAACCAAGGTTTTAGACTTAAATAGGACACTAGAAAAGTTCACTAATGGTAGAGATAATTTAAATATATTACTTGGAAACCAAATATGCATGTTTGATAAAACCGGTTTAGGATACAACTCTACCAAGAAAGAAAAACACTATAAAAATTCTTTTGTGCCACCTATGAAATTATCTTCACCTTTTATGAAATGCAATCATTGTGGTTTCAAAGGTCATAGCTCATCAAATTGCAATGTTAGAAAATTAGGGCCAAAGGTCATAAGAAAGGTGTGGGTTCCCAAAGGAACATTAACACAAGCTAACCTTAAAGGACCCAATATAAAATGGGTACCTAGTTCTCTAAACTAATCTTGTTTTGTGGGTATACTTTAAGGCAAGCAACACCCATTGGTATTTGGATAGTGGGTGTTCAAAGCATATGACGGGAGACATAAGCAAGTTCACTTCCTTCACTCCTAAAAGGAAAGGAAGCGTCACCTATGGAGACAACACCAAAGGAAGAATTCTAGGCATTGGAAACATTGGTAAGAATTCCTCTACTTCTATTAGTGATGTGTTGTATGTTGAAGGCCTAAAACACAATTTACTTAGCATAAGTCAATTATGTGACAAAGGATATAGAGTTTTGTTTGAATCAAATTGTTGCATAATTGAGCATAAGATTAACAAGGAAATCAAGTTTGTAGGTCAAAGAATTGATAATATTTACATGATTGATATGGATAGTTTGTCCTCAAATGATGTGCAATGCTTCATGACTAGAGTGGATGAAACTTGGTTGTGGCATAGAAGAATAGCTCATATACATGTAGACCATTTGAATAAACTTGTTTCTAAGGAATTAGTAATTGGTTTACTAAAGCTTAAATTTGAAAACAAATTTTATGATGCATGTCAAAAGGGAAAACAAGTAAAGTCATCCTTTCAAACTAAAAATATTGTTTCCACACAAAGGCCTTTGCAACTTTTACACATGGATCTATTTGGACCTTCCAAAATCAAGAGCTTTGGTGGTAATTACTATGGTCTAGTAATTGTAGATGACTATTCTAGATATACATGGACCTTGTTTCTTGCTCATAAGAATGAAGCATATCATGCATTTAAGAAACTTGCTAAGATTATCAAAAATAAGCAAAATTCTAAAATTGCATCCATTAGAACCGATCATGGGGGAGAATATAAAAATCAATCTTTTAAAAGGTTTTGCGAAAAACATGGTATCATTCATAATTTTTTAGCTCCTAGAACTCCACAACAAAATGGAGTAGTTGAAAGGAAAAATAGATCCTTAGTGGAGCTTGCAAGAACCATGCTAAATGAAAATAACATTGCAAAACATTTTTGGGCCGATGTGGTAAATACCGCTTGTCACGTTATAAATAAATGTTTAATAAGGCCTATTCTAAAGAAAACCCCCTATGAACTTTACAAGGGAAGAAAACCCAAAATTTAATATTTTCATATTTTTGGATGTAAATGCTTTGTGCTCAATAATGGAAAGGATAATCTAGGAAAATTTGATGCTAAAGCTGATGAGGTAATCTTCCTAGGATATTCACAATCTAGTAAATCTTATCGAATCTTTAACAAACAAACAAACACCATTGAGGAGTCCATTCATGTCAAATTTGATGAAAATAGCCATAACTCCCCGAGAAAGGAAGATGTTAATGATATTGTAGGTACTCTTCAAGATTTAACCTTGAATGACAAGGAAGAAGAGAACAAAGACAAAGATGCAACACAACATGAGGAACCACAACAATGGATCACTTTGAAGGACCATCCCTTAGATAAAGTCATAGGTGAAATGACTAAAGGTGTAAGTACTCAAAACGCCATTAGGAATGCATGTAATCATTTAGCCTTTGTATCACAAATAGAACCCAAATGCATTGATGAAGCTATTATTGATGAACATTGGATGTTGGCCATGCAAGAAGAATTGAATCAATTTGAAAGAAATAAAGTTTGGGAATTAGTTCCAAGAACCAATGATCACCAAATAATAGGAACAAAATGGGCGTTTAGGAATAAATTAGATGAAAATGGTATAATTACAAGGAACAAAGCTAGGCTAGTAGCTAAGGGTTACAATCAAGAAGAAGGCATTGATTATGAAGAGACGTATGCTCCCGTAGCTAGGCTAGAAGCCATTAGATTATTATTAGCCTTTGCATGTTGTAAGGACTTTAAATTGTACCAAATGGATGTCAAGAGTGCTTTCTTGAATGGTTATATTCAAGAGGAAGTGTATGTTGATCAACCTCTAGGTTTTAAAAACTACCAATTTCTAAAACATGTTTTCAAACTAAAGAAATCCTTGTATGGCTTAAAACAAGCTCCAAGAGCTTGGTATGAAAGATTGAGTAAATTTCTTTTAGAAAACAACTTTGAAAGAGGAAAGGTTGACACAACATTATTCATAAAGCACAAAAAGAATGACACACTATTGGTGAAAGTATATGTTGATGATATAATCTTTAGTGCTACTAATGAGTCAATGTGCAAAGAGTTTGCTAAGTTAATGCAGGAAGAATTTGAGATGTCCATGATAGGGGAACTTACTTTCTTCCTTGGACTACAAATCAAGCAAACTAATGAAGGCACATTTATTAGTCAATCAAAGTACTGCAAAGAATTGCTTAGGCAATTCAACATGGACAAGGCAAATGACATTGCCACACCTATGGGCACTTTATGCTATTTGGACAAGGATGAGAAGGGTAAGGATGTTGAACTTACAAAATATAGAGGTATAATCGGATCCTTACTTTACTTAATCGTAAGTAGGCCGGACATCATGTTTGTTGTTTGTATGTGTGCAAGATACCAAGCATGTCCAAAAGAATCACACCTAACTGCTGTAAAAAGAATAATGAAATATCTTGTTGGAACTCCAAATATCGGTTTATGGTACCCCAAAGGGGTTGAATGCACATTAGTTGGATATTCGGATTCAGATTTTGTAGGATGTAAACTAGATAGGAAAAGCACTAGTGGAACATGTCACTTACTTGGTAGTTCTCTTGTTTCTTGGCATAGCAAGAAACAAGTAAGTGTTGCACTATCCACAGCTGAGGCAGAATATGTTGCAGCTGGTAGTTGTTGTGCTCAAATCCTTTGGATGAGACAACAACTTCTAGATTTTGGTGTTATGTTAGACCATGTGCCTCTCAAATGTGATAACACAAGTATTTCAAAGAATCCTGTAATGCATTCAAGAACCAAACATATTGAGATTCGACATCATTTCATTAGAGATCATGTATTAAAGGGTGATTGTGTGCTCGAACATGTTGAAATTTCCAAGCAATTAGCGGATATATTCACCAAACCTCTAGCAAAAGATCAATTTATACATATTAGGAGAGAATTAGGAATCCTTGATATAACCAATTGTGTTTGAATAAATAGATGATTTTGATAATTCCTTGATTCTGATTATGTTTCATTAAGTTTGAAATGTTCTAAGGAATAACTTAATAGATTTCCAGCCTTCTGAAACAAAATCTTCAAAATCTGGGCGTTTTTAAGCAAAACAATCGATTACAAAGATTAACATAATCGATTAGTAAGCTTCTGGTTCTTCGCTAATCGATTACTCCTTGACATTTAATCGATTACCAAGCTTCTGTTTTCTGCCTAATCGATTACCCCTTGGTCCATAATCGATTACAAAGCCTCTGTTTTAGGTCCAAAACGTTTCAACTTTCCTCTAATCGATTACCAGACTCCCTTAATCGATTAGGACGATTCTGTTTCTCAACCTAATCGATTACCCATCTTCCCTAATCGATTACCCACTGTACAAAACGATTCAAATTCCTTAGAAACAGTGAACTAATCCATTACCTATGCCTCGTAATCAATTAGCATCGAGTCTGTGACAGTCAATTGCTGTTTTCCGAGGCTGCTCGTTTTCTTCTCCAAATTAAACTCACATTAAACCACTTTCTCTCCTTTCAAAACCTACCTTTTCCCTATAAATTCACCCCTCCTCACCTTCTCCTCTGACACTACCTCTTCCACTCCCTCAAGCTTCAAAAGCTCTCACTCTCTTCTTATCTTCTTTATCTTTCTCCACCACCATGTCTTCCTCACGCACTGTCAAAAGGGCAAGGTTCTCCATGGCCCAAGCCAACAACCCCTTAGACTTCTCTAGGTTTTTCTCCTCTTCTAGAGACCTTCAAAATTTCATTAAAAACTTTTCTAAGAAGGCCATAATCTCTCCCTACTTCATCAATGAGGAAACCTTCAACCACCCAAGCTTCACCTTCACCCAAAACCTCCACCACTATAAGCTTTTGCCTTTCCTCACCCTCAAGGAGGAGTTATACTATCCTGAACTTGTTAGAGTCTTCTATTGCAACCTAAGGTTGGTTGATGGGTTGTTTGAGTCCAAGGTCAAGAACGTGACCATAAGATTCACCAATGCTCAATTTGCGAAAATCTCTCTTCTTCCGCTAAATGATGCTGAGTTTGTTGGAGAAGATCCCGAGGATGAATGGTCCTTCAATCCCATTGTTGTACGCCAGTCGCTGTGGAAGGCTAACCTCCTTGGTAGGTCACCTTACCATGAACAACCGTCTCCTTCACTTTTTCCTGGTGAAAATTTTGCTTCTTCGCGGTGGGAATTATGCGTTAGTAGAGGAGGATAGTGTTCTCCTAATGTGGGCAATGCAAAATCAGAAGGACATTAATTGGGTTCAAATGATCAAACTGCATATGCTCCAAGCCAAACATCAACAAAAGCTCCTATATGCAACCTTACTTACCAAACTTTTCAAAGCTGTAGGAGTTGATTTGGCTGGCGAGTTATCTGAAAAAGTGCCTCCCAAGGCTTGCATTGGCACTCATCACCTCACAAAAATGGGCATCGTTTTTCTCCATGGAGCTTGGTACTCAAGGATGGAAGGCATTAATGCCAACATTCCTTTTGAAGCCCCTACTGATGAGCCAGTCCCTCATCCTCCTGCAACACAAGCTACACCGGAAGCCCTCACTGATCCATTCGCATCTCTCTACGCTCACCTTAACCGCCACTTCGACCGCATTGAGAACTCTCTTCAAGAGTTTTCAATGATTGAGCAGCAGCACTTTGAGATGATGCAACAGCGCTATGATGAGCTATCTCACCAAATCTCCGAGCTTCACTTTTTCAATCCAGATAATTAAATCCGTTTTTCATGTTTTGGTTAATGTGTTTTGTGTTTTTCTCAATCATGCATAAGTTCTTAATTCTGCAACATTTCCATTGATGTACTTTCCCTTTTGAATTGAATAAAGATTTATCTTTCATTATATGCCTCTATTTGCTTTATTATTTTTGATGATTCCAAAGGGGGAGAAGAAGTAATTATTCATCCAAATTATTGTTTAATCTGATATTGGCTGCTAAAATAAATTACTAAATGATTAAATATCTCTAAAGTGGTTTATTATCTCTAAAAGGCACAGATTCCTTAAGATAGGGGGAGACTTGATAATGTTTAAGAGATAACATTTAATAGATAATGTAAAATCTGGAAATCTGTTTAAAAGATAAGAGATAATGCAGAATTCAAAAGATATGGTTTTTGCAGATAAATACTTAATTAGAGATAAGCTTATTGTTTAAACTAACAACCCTCAAGAGATGAACATGGTTATCATCATCAAAAAGGGGAAGAATGTGTTTGAATATGATTACAAGTTCAAGGATTTTGATAATGACAAAGGAATTTTGAAGAATATCTTGTAAAACAAGATTCAGCATCAGACCTGCAAAAACAGTGTAGCTAATCGATTAGAGAGACAGAGCTAATCGATAAATAGCTTCTGTTGAACAGCTAATCAGTTATACCCACAGGGGTAATCGATTACAGAGCTTCTGACTTGTAACTAATCGATTACACCAGTATGCTAATCGATTACCTACATCAAAAATTGGATCAAATGTATCAGACATATATACTAATCGATAACAGGACTTCAGCCAATCGATTACCAAGCTACTGAAACAACACTAATCGATTACATGGGTGTGCTAATCGATTACCAAGATCATGAATTGAATTAAATGCATCAGGTGCTATGGCTAATCGATTACTGGGCAAGATCTAATCCATTACCAGAGTTCTGACTTTAAGCTAATCGATTAGATGGTGAATACTAATCGATTACAGCACAAACTGAACTGAAAAATTCAAAGTGTAATCAATTACAGCTCGAGGCGTAATCGATTACGATAGTGGGAAAACACATTTTAGTGGGAAACCAGCTCATTTTTTCACCATTTCTCAGATGCCCACTACATGCAACGGCTAGGATATCTTGGCACTCCCTCTAGCTCTATAAATGGGTTTCCGAACTCAAGCACAAATAAGAGAACAATAAGGAACAAAAGGAAATCAATTCTACAATCATTCTTGGTGCTTAGTGAATTTTTACTCTTGTATATTCTGAGATTTTATTTGTATATCCTCTCTTGTTGAGAGTTAGAATTTGTGTGAGCTATCACTTGCTTATCCACTCTTTTGAGAGAGTATTTTTGCTTGTAAACACAAACATCAAAAACCAAAGTTCACTCTAGGTTGAGTGGTTACAGAGGTTGGGGTTCAACCTTTGGGATATTGTAAGATTGAGAGATTGGGTGGGTTTCCCTTGTACTTGTGAGGATTGGGTTCTTGAGTGTGGGACACTAGGAAGCTGCAATTGCTCAAAGTTGTTTCTCTAATCTACAATAGTGGAAATCCTCTAAATGGGTTGCTTAGAGGTGAGACGTACACCGGGTTGGTGGAACTCGTTAAATCGGTTTGCAATCTCTTCTCCTTTACTCTTTTACTTTCATATATTGCCCTTGATTGATTTGTGTTGGTTGATTGTGGTTTGCATATTTTAGCTTGC
The DNA here is from genome assembly GCA_037962975.1 of Clitoria ternatea. NCBI lineage: Eukaryota > Viridiplantae > Streptophyta > Magnoliopsida > Fabales > Fabaceae > Clitoria > Clitoria ternatea. The sequence goes on from CM075671.1 coordinate 58,967,037, forward strand.
TTGATTTGGTCAATATTGGATATTGCACACCAAGTGTTTGATAATTTGTCTAAGCTATTTAAACCTTGTTGTGCATTGCATATCTCCTTAAACTAAACTTATTTTGCATAATCTTATAAACTTGTGATAAAAGAATCAAGTTTAAGGACATTCCAAGCAAAGTTTTAAAAAAACTCAATTCACCCCCCCTCTTGAGTATTGAGGCCACTTGAATAACAAGTGGTATCAGAGCTTGACTCTTGGTAGATCAAGCTTAACAACTTCAAGAGATAAGATGACCTCAAGTTCTCTAAACCTTTTTCCCGAGGGTGGTGCCATAAATAGACCTCCCGCTTTCAATGGGGAAGGTTATGCTTTTTGGAAGGAAAGAATGAAAATCTTTATTCAATCCATTGATCTAAGAGGCACCATTTTACTTTCATATCGCCAAGCGGGGCACCATTTTACTTTCCTAGAGCCGAACATCGCATCTTATAAATTTCCAGTGGCCGAGTGGGGCACCCTTTTACTTTCCTGTCGCTGAGCTTGGCACCATTTAAATTTCCAGTCGTCGAGCAGGGCACCATTTTACTTTCCTGTCACCGAACATAGCATCCTTTAAATTTCCAGTCGCCGAGTGGGATACCATTTTACTTTTTAGTCACCAAGCAGGGCACCATTTTACTTTCCTGTTACCGAATATGGCATCATTTAAATTTCCAGTCACCGAGCTGGACACCATTTTACTTTCTAGTCACCGAACATGATGTATTTGTATGTTAAAACAGGTTTTGATGAATGACAAAAAATTGAAGTATCAAGAAATTTAAAGGATGTTGTACAAGCAATTAATCAAAAATCATGAAAATCAAGAATGATTCGGGTCAAGAAATTAAAATGCAAAAGAAATGATTGATAAACTATTTTTATGGTTCATACAAAAGAATGAAGAAGTCAAGGAAAGAGAATCAAGTTTGTATAATATGAACTCAATGGAATATTTGTGCCAAGTTTAAACACAGTGATTGTAGTATAGCATAAATGTCGTTCCACTGAGGAGGTGTAGCATGAAAATCTTAGTTTTGAATTGAGTTGACAGAAGGTTTTGTTTTGATTTGTTGTGAATGATGCTGAGTGAAAAAATGAATAAATAACAAAGTAAAATTTCAAAAGATAACAGTAAATGGTTTTTGAGAAAAATCAGTTCTGTAAAACAGGGATTGGTTTCATCACATCTCACCTTCTGTAAGTTGCATAAGTTTTTATGTAAGTAACTTGAAAAGATAATTTCTACGTCACAATCAAAGTCATTTACATCGATCCCTCGACTACAAAATCCATAAGAATGATTTCAAACCGCTGATCCCTCAGTCACTTTGAAATCATCCCAGCATTATCGATCGATTGTTTTGACTTTTATTGCGTTAGATGCCATCCTTGGCCACCTAGTCACAACAAGTATTTCAACCAATCCCATAAAGGAAATTTTACCTACTCATGCTTTGCATTTTCACCTAAGAAAATTTTGCAATAAATACAGAGTGAAAAATGCAGGAAAAGTGTTTGATAAAATGAAGAAGATGATATGCTCGATCCAACTTGATGATCCTTGATGTTATTTTCTGCTTGATTTATAGAGGTTATGCTCCAGATTTCCTTGCCCACTTGCATAGAGCCCATGAAGCATCTTTCAACGACATGCAGAAACACAAGAAAGTGGGTGAGTTGGCATTGCACCGTTGGTGAATAAAAAATTGGAAGTCCTATGCTGCATGAGTCACGCTTAAGCTTGATTAATCACGCTCAAGCGTGGAAGGTCTGATGCTCTCTTTTTATTTCACGCTTAAGCTAAGTCCAGCTACACTCAAGCGTGCCAGCCTGTCCAACTCACGCTTGCTCCACGCTTGATCCACGCTCAGGCACGCTCGGGCTCACGCTTGAGCGCCTTCTTATCTCGCTCAAGCGTGAGGAAGTTCCTGATACTCTTTCATCTTCGCTCAAGCTGACTTTGTCACGCTTGAGCGTGCACTTTCATTTCAACATATACATTTCATGCTCAAGCCACGCTCAAGCGAGGTCGAGCTTAAGCTCAAGCGGCTCCTTCCCACGCTTGAGCGTGAAGGGGTCCTGATGCTTTGTGCTTTCTTTAATCCACGCTTAAGCATGGAACATGTTGCGTTCAAGCGTCCCTTTTGTCTTGTGCTGGTGTTTCTTGGTTTCTTCAGGATTTTTGTCACCTTTCTTCAAATATTTTGATAAATCAAGCTTGTGTTTACACAATATGTTATTTACAACAAAATCATGCTTTATTACTTACTAATCTAGTTGAATTCTTTCCAAAATGGGTTTAATTGAAGTATTAAATCAACGTGAAATAACACTTATCAAACTCTCCCCAACCTAGATTTTTGCTTGTCCTCAAGTAACAGAAGTTTGGAAAGGACATCAAACATTCAATAAGATCAGATTCAGTTGCAGGCAAAATTTTAAAAAACAATAATCTCAATTTAAACTTAGGCAAATAACCTCCTTAATGCCAATTCTTTGAAATGTAATGCACCATTAATTTGTTCACAAAGCAGGTAACCAATTGCTGTAAGAATAAGGAACTCTCATTATTTCTCATCAGGTGTGTGTTGCACATTCATCAGGAGAACTGCCTAATTAACATTACCGGTCTAATCAAATCAATTCATAAGATAAGTAAGGATCAAAAAGGTCTTTTCATGGTTGTAATGAGGCTGGGCTATCAAGAATTCTTGGTTTTTCTTGGATTCAAAGTGCATGCATGAAGAATAGCATATGTTCTGAGATTTTTCAAACTTTTATAAGGCTTCTTCCTTTATGCTACAGAATTCTTTGTTTTTCTTTTTCTAGTTCTTTATTTTTGTTTAAATTTTTGGACTTTACTATCTTTTTCAGCCTCAGTTTCTTTTATCACCCTTTTAGGAAAAGTATTTTATGCTCTTATCAAAGTTTAAAAATGCTGATAAGGTAAGATTTTATTTCTCATGCTTGGGTTAGGGTGTTCGAATAAAATTTTTGGCACAAAAATGGGCTAAAAAAAAATAGGATATATTTTTAAGGGTAGCTTTTTGGCTCTGGGTTATTTTATTTTCAAAAGTTGCCTTTATCATTTCCTTGCTTAATTTCTTAAAAAATGTTAATCAAAAAATTAGGCAATACAATTTGACAAATTCTAATGAGACTCTCAGTGTTTAAATTGCTCACTTCTCACCAGGTTATAAGGCTTACTTCCTTTTTCTAACAGAAAAGGGTTCAAGCATGTAAACAATCAAACGTACATTCATTCCAATTCCCAGGTTCTTAATTCAGCTATTTTGACTTTGTGAAAATCAGTGTTACTATCTAAAAAATATTTTGTTGCTTAGAAACTTTTCTTGTTTAAAAAGTTAAATCTTAGTTGGGTTTTTCAAAGCTGTTGTTTTCAAAAATGTACAATCATAACACAAAATCATAAAAAATTCCAAAGCATGCTGTAGTAGTATCAAACTAAAAATTCAAAGTAAAACTATATAATGTCAATCAGGAAGAAAAATTAAAGTAGCACAATGAAACAGTTAAAAACTAAAGCATGAAAAACTAAAGTATTAAATTCTTCACTCATCCTTAGAGGAATCATCCTCTGCTTCCTGGTCCCTTTCTGGAGGTCCTTGTGAAGAAGGTCCTGGCCTTCCTTATGAAGTCTCACCCCCTCCCACAAAAGGAGGCCTGTCCCCAGGCCAAGCAATGAGAGCTTCAAATTGGGCGGGAGCCATCCAGGGGTTGGGTTGACCTGCAGGGATGCTATGGTATAAGCCATTATGAATATGCATCAAACCTCTATGATCAGCATTTTGTTGTGCCAGAAGGTGGCTGATTTGGATCTTCAAGAGGTGGATGCCCTGTAAAATCATGGCTGTTTCTGTGCTGAGAGGAGGAGGAGTAGGTTCTGGTCCTGCTGGTGGTGGTGCTTCCTGAGGCTCTTGGTGGGCTTCTTGGGTGCTGCAATGTCGCTCAAGGAAGCGTTTATCAATGGATGGCCTGATAGGTTTTAGGTCTTGTACCTCAATCCCATGTGCTGCACAAAAGTCAGTAATAAAAGCAAGGAAGCCTAAACTTCTTTTAACCTTTTGCCCTGCCTGTGAGTATTTTTGATCAGCTTTTACAAATTTATGAATTTCATCAGAGACTATCTATGCTAGATCAACTAAGATGTCATTTTATAAAATGCAATATAATAAATAACACCTGCTGAAAATGAGATCAGAGACATGGGCATTGGGTGCAATGTTGGCAAGCATGAAAAAAGTCCAGACTTAAGAAGTGGTAGTCATGTCTTTTCTTAGAACTCGCAGTGGGTTCTCCCCTTGCCCCATCTGGAAGTGACGACCTGGACGACATATAGCGGCTTCAAGATTATTGATGGCAATGATTTGGTTTCTTGAAACCATGGCAGCATAGTCACAAATTTCTCCTTCTCCTAGTTCCATGATGCTGCCCAAGTAAAAGTTGATTTCGTCCCTCCCATAAGAGAGCCAATGGCCTCTCACGTATGTTCTTCGATCTTCTGCCCCTCCTCTTGGCCATGCATTGGCGTAAAATTCTCTCACAACCTCTAGGTCATATTTTTCTCTTGGGTAACAGATTTTTAGCCAGTTCCTTCTTCTGATAACATCTAAAAAGGCATCATATTCCCCTAGTCCCAAATCCACTTTTTGCTCAGGAATAAATGTCCAGTTCTGAATGTCTTCGTATCTCTTTCTTCACTCTTTGTCCCTGAATTTTTGTCCAGATGTTGGCTCTTCAATGCATGGTCGTTTCCCTTTATTTCTTCTTGAAGACCTTGGTGGAGAAATGGTTGGAGGGGAATCAGGTGCAACCTGCTTAGTTCTTGCCATCTGCAATCACATAAGGGGAAGAATATAGTTTGAATATTACAAGCAAATAATCCTCGTAACAACACAATATAGCATTGTAATTCAAAGACCAAACATGTCAAAAGGAAAAGTACTTCATACCAAATATGCCTATTATTAACAGAGCAACACAGCATAACACTTGGTACTTTTATCAAATAGTTTGTGTGCATTATTTAAAACAACAAAGTTTTTACCATGCTTTCAACAATTGAACAATCTATATTTGATTTATCATTGCCAAGTACATTATACCTTTGGATCACAGAAGCATGCAAGATAAGGAACTTGTTTTCCACAGTTAAATTTCAATGAAACCATGTTTATTTTTCAGTTAAAAATACTTCATAGAGGAATAATTACAAGAGAAGAAAGATAGGGGGACGTACCTTTCGTTAGCAGAAATGGGTGATGCAAGAAGATGAAAAAGCTTTTCAAAATAACAAATGCAAAAGTGGGAACTTGTTAGGTGCTTCAATGAAAACTGAAGGGGGAGAGTGAATGGGTTGTGGGAGTTTAAACTGGGGCGGGGCGGTTACAGAAATGAAAATGAGGAGTTACAAGACGTTCCTTTATTAGCATCAGGGGCAGTTTTCAAATTCCTCGCTTAAGCGTGGTATATCACGCTTAAGCGTGATCGTGTTATTGCGTACGCTTGAGCCTATATCACCTTGATGTTATTTGTTTCCTCGCTTAAGCGAGAGCTGACCACGCTTGAGTGTGGTTACTTGTGGGGGACCCCTGATACTTTTAAATTATTCACGCTTAAGCTGTGAGTATCACACTTGAGCGTGACTTTAAACAGAATGCCCACGCTTGAGCGTGGGTTATCACGCTTGAGCATGATCAATATTTGATGTTCCTTGATGCCTCTCACTTGAGCGCGGGTACATCCGCTTTGAGCGTGGCCCTTAAAAATTTTGAAAAAGTCCGTCTCGCTTAAACGCGAAGTGCCACGCTTGAGCGTGATCAGGTTTGAAAGTTTAACATTTCCACTGGTAGCTTTGCCACGCTTTAAGCGTCATTCCAGTGCTTGAGCGTGATGATCCCCTGATGTTTTTCTCTCTTAACTGTCTTTCCTCGCTTAAGCGTATCTTTTCATGCTAGGTCAAGCTTGAGCGTGGCTACTTAAGCTTAAGCTCCCTTCATGTTTGCCATTGATTGAGACTTGATTTTTACATTTGGAGTGGCTTGATGAGTGACCTACAAAATAAACGAGAACTTCAAGAACATTTAAAGTAAAATCAACATGAAAAGAAAGCATAAAAGATTGGGTTGCCTCCCAATGAGCGCTTATTTATCGTCTTTAGCTCGACGCCTGAGTTTGATCATGGATCCTTTAGTTGAATAATGGTGGCGACCTTCTCTACCTCTCCTCCTAGATAAGGCTTCAGTCTTTGTCCATTTACAACCCAGGTTCTTTCAGACTTAGGGTCCTGTAATTCAACAGCCCCATAAGATTTCACTTCCTTTATAATGAATAGTCCTGACCATTTGGATTTGAGTTTGCCTGGGAACAGTTTTATCCTTGAATTGAAAAGGAGCATAGACTACCCCTGGTGAAAACTCTTTTTCACAATGTTCTTATCATGGTAAGCCTTCATTTTCTCCTTATAAATCCTTGATGATTCATAAGCATGATTCCTCCATTCCTCTAACTTGTGCATCTGAATTTTCCTTTCTTCAGCTGATGCCCTTGGGTCATAATTGAGGACTTTCATTGCCAAGAATGCTTTGTGTTCAAGTTCTACTAGAAGATGGCAATTTTTTCCATATACCAACTGGTAAGGTGAAAATCCAGTTGGTGCCTTGTAGGCTGTTCTATAGGCCCATAAAGCATCATCCAATTTCAATGACCAATCCTTTCTACTTAGGCTAATTGTCTTCTCCAGTATCCTTTTAATTTCTCTATTGGATACTTCTACTTGGCCATTGGCTTGAGGGTGGTAGGGGGAGGTTACTTTGTGCTTGACTCCATAATGTTTGAGGCATCGTTGGAGTTGAGTGTTGCAGAAATGAGAACCTCCATCACTTATCAGTACTCGTGGAGTGCCAAACCTGCTGAAAATGTGTTTCTTAAGAAATTTGATGACGGTCTTGGAATCAGCTTTAATACATGCCATGGCTTCTACCCACTTTGAGACATAGTCCACTGCCACAATAATGTACTCATTTGAAAATGAAGTTGGTTGTGGCCCAACAAAATCTATGCCCTAGCAATCAAAGACTTCTATTTCCAGGATGGTAGTTAATGGCATCTCGTGTCTTCTTGATATGCTCCCTGTCTTCTGGCATGCATCACAATGCTGCACAAAAACATTAGTATCTTTAAACAATGAAGGCCAATAAAAACATGATTGGAGGATTTTAGTTGCTGTCCTTTAACCATTAAAGTGTCCTCCATATGGTGAGCTGTGGCAGTGCCATAAAATGCTGTTAGCTTCTTCTTGGGACATGCATCTCCTCAAAATAGGGTCTGATCCAAGTTGAAACAGGTAAGGATCATCCCATATGAATTGTTTTGCATCCTTTAAAATTTTTTTCTTCTGTTGCCATAAAAGATCATCAGGCAACACTCCAGCAGCCTTAAAGTTTGCCATGTCTGCAAACCATGGCCTTTCTTTTATCATCAGCAGCTTTTCATTAGGAAATTCTTCCTTCACCTCTGGTTAGAGCAGTGTGACTTCCTTGTTAACAAGGCGAGATAGATGATCTGTAATAAAATTTTCACTGCCCTTTTTGTCTTTGATCACTAGATTGAATTCTTGCATTAGCAAGATCCATCTAAGTAATCTAGGCTTAGAGTCAGGTTTATTCAGCAGATATTTAATAGCAGCATGATCAGTAAAAATGGTGACTCGGGAACCAATTAGATAAGGTCTAAACTTTTCCAGGCCATACACTATTGCTAACAGTTCTTTTTATGTTGTTGCATAATTTATCTGGGCAGGGTTCAAAACTTTGCTAGCATAGTGTATAACGTGAAAATTTTTTGCGTTCCTCTGTCCTAATACAGCCCCAATGGCATAATCACTAGCATCGCATATTAGTTCAAATTCCATCTCCCAGTTAGGAGCAACTATTATATGTGCACAGGTGAGTCTATGTTTTAAAGTTTCAAATGCATGTAAACAAGAATCATAAAAAATAAAAGGAGTGTCTTTGTTTAAGAGATTACTCAAAGGCTTTGCAATTTTTGAGAAGTCCTTGATGAATCTTCGATAGAATCCTGCATGGCCCAAGAAGCTTCTAACTCCCTTCACATTCCCTGATGGTGGTAGTTTCTCAATTACTTCCACTTTGGCTTTGTCCACTTCAATGCCTCTTTTGGAAATTTGATGTCCTAGCATAATTCCTTATGTAACCATGAAGTGGCACTTTTCCCAATTTAAAACTAAATTAGTTTCCACACATCTTTTCAATACTACCCTTAAGTTTTTCAAACATTGATCAAATGATGGACCAAAAACAGAGAAATTGTCCATGAAGACTTCAATGTATTTCTCCACCAAATCTAAGAAAATGGCTAGTATACATCGTTGAAATGTTGCAGGAGCATTACATAACCCAAAGGGCATTTTTCTATATGCAAACACCCCAAAAGGACATGTGAATGTTGACAGGGCCCGCAAGCGCACGGGTTATGTCGCGTAATATAAAAGATTATCGTTCTCCACAGGGACTGTGTTCAAAGTACCAGCATATTGAAATTTAATTATCCACACAATTAGTTTTTAAGGTTTTTATAAAATAAAGCACAAATTAAAGTTGCACAGAATACGAATAAAAATAAAATTTACTTGACACTTAAAAATCAGAGTTGAGAATATCTTGGGATTTCGGGGGATTAAGACTCTATTTTATGTTTAATGAATTTTAACTTTTCATAAATAAGAATCAATTTAAGTTTTCCAAGGCGAATTTTCCAAAAGCTAATTAATATGTTCCTCTCGGAATCCTATTAATGTACCTAACCTATGGAAAGCGCTGCTTAATCCTCAGAAAGGCCCATTATCGTTTTATGAAAATCCCTTTTATTTCCTCAAAAGAATTTTGATTACTTTCACGGTTTTACCGAGGTCACAAAAAGCATTTCAAAAGTCTTAGGTTTAGTTCAAAGCTTTCTGGTAAAAATAAATCTCTCGATTCTATTTATTACCTAAACTTACTAATATACCCGTAAGTATACAGTTTTATCATTTAGGTTCTTGTTAGGAATTACTAAAAGCATTAAGCATAATTGAACTAAATGGAAAACAGAAATTTATTTAATTCCAAGTCAAAATAACATTAAAATAAAATATTATTATACCCCCTTCATCCCAAGATAATTAATTTAGCTACTCATGAAAGGATTCAAATTCATACACATGATGGAAAAATAAAACATACAAGACATGGTAAAAAATAAAGACTTACGGGTTTCTCCAAAAGCTCAGAATAATTTACCACTGTATTTCCTGGTTGCAATATTCCTTCACCAAATACAAATTGGAACACTCAATTTCACAATCCTCACAACTCTTACACAAAATAAAAGAAAGAAAAAGAAAATAAAAAGAGAAAGAAAATAAAACAGAGAAAGAAAACGAAAGAGAAAGAAAAGAAAAGGAATGAAGCTGATGAAGAATGGGATTCTGATCTGGATTTTTGAATGCTTTCTCTGCTTGGATTGCTTCTCCTTTTATAGGCGAAGGAAGGGAGGAAGCCAGCTAAGAAAACGCGTTGCAAGTTGGAAACTTTCGGTGCATGTGATTTCCAGCTGTTCCAGTTGTCTCCAATTTGCGTATTTTTGTTGTTTCCAATAATTCGGCGCATGATTTCACTGATGAATCGATTCCTCTAGTTGATTTTTGCCTTCAAAACAGCGTGTGAATCGATTCCTAAAGGTGGGAATCGATTCCCAGCATGATGAATCGATTCCTGGCCTTCATGAATCGATTCCCAGCCTTCCAAACCTCAATGAATCGATTCCTATAAGGGGGGAATCGATTCCCAGCCCTATGAATCGATTCCCAACAGCCTTGAATCGATTCCTAGCTTATGTTTCACATGGGAATCGATTCCTGTAAGGGTGAATCGATTCCTACCCTTTCCTGGAAGTGTTTTCTTGCATTTTTGAGGCGTTTTGGACAGTATAGCTCATGGTTCTTGATTGTTTTCATCCTTTGACACTTTGATCATCTTTTTGGGTTCTTGAATCCATTTTCCATTTATATTCATTCATTCTAAAAATGGATCATCAATAATTCCAAATCTATTAATTTCTGCAAAATAAAAGTACCCGAGTAGAATACAGTAGAAAGAAAGCAAAAATCACAATAAATAAAGGAAATACAGTGCATAATGATTAAAATCCTAAGTAAACTAAATCTAATTTATTGTGTTATAAAACACTTATCAAATGTTGTTTTCTCTTAATCTTCTGGTGCAACTGCTATCTGGTTGTAGCCTGAGTAACCATCCAGAAAGTAATAATATGCTTGTCCTGCTAGTCTCTCCAGCATTTGATCCATGAAAGGTAGAGGAAAATGGTCTTTCCTAGTTGATGTGTTTAGTTTTCTGTAGTCAATGCACATCCTCCATCCTGTGACTGTTCTTGTAGGGATCAATTCATTTTTGTCATTTTGTATGACAGTGATTCCTTTAGAACAACCTGCACAGGACTCACCCAAGAGCTATCAGAAATTGGATAAATTATACCAGCTTCTAGTAATTTAATTACCTCCCCTTTCATTACTTCCATCATGGTTGGATTCAAGCGTCTCTGTGGCTGAGCAATTGGTTTGAATTCTTGTTCCATGTAACTATGGTGCATACAGTAGGCTGGACTTATTCCCTTCAAGTCTTCTAATTTCCATCCAATTGCTGTTGAGTGCTCCTTCAATACTTGAATTAATTATCTTTCCTCTGTACCTGTCAATTCCCTATTAATAATAACAGGTTTTTGGTTATCATTATCAAGAAAAACATATTTCAAATGTGGAGGTAAAGCTTTTAGCTCCACTTTTGGTAGGATAACCTCTTTTGCTTTCTCTAATAGCTTCTCATAATGAATTGCTCTTTGAATGGTATGCTTATCCTCCTTCAAGTTTTCCCCATCTTCTTCCATTGTTCCCATCGCTTCAGTGTTTAACTCATCCAGTGGATCTTTGTTGAGCCATTCACTGGATTATTCTCTGATGGCCTTTTCTTCAATGTCAATTTTGAAGCACTGCTGCTTTTCCCTTGGATACCTCATTGCATCAAACACATTGAAGTTCACCTCCTCATCTTGCACTCTTACTTTTAGTTTACCATCGTCCACATCAATAATCACCTTTATGGTTTTCATGAAAAGCCTTCCCAAAATGAGGGGTACTTGTGCATCTTCTTCAATGTCCATGATGACAAAATCTACAGGGAATAAAAATTTGTCAACTCGTACTAGCACATCCTCCGCTATGCCATATGGAAACTTCATGGATCGATCAGCAAGTTGGAGAGTCATCCGTGTTAGTTTCACCTCGAGATCTGTGATTCTTTTTACCATTGAGAGAGGCATTAGGTTGATGCTAGCTCCCAAGTCGAAGAGTTCTTTTCCTACTGGCAAAGTACCAATAGTTACTGGAATTGTGAAACCCCCAGGGTCCTTTGTTTTTTTAGGCAGTGCTTTTTGAATGATGGCACTGCATCCTGCGGCGAGTTCCACTGTTTCTTCAGAAAATCTTTTTTTCTTTGTTAAGAGCTCCTTCATGAACTTTACGTACGTTGGCATTTGTTCCATGGCTTCCACAAAAGGTATGTTTATTTGTAACCTTTTGAAGATGTTCATAAATCTTGCAAATTGCCTCTCCTTGTCTATTTTTGAAGGATTCTTTGGATATGGCAAACTTTTTAGCTGTGGTGCTGGGTCATCTACCTTCTTCTTTCCTTCTTTTATTTCTTTCTTTTTTTCTTTTTTAACTTCATCCTTCTTCATATATACATAATCATTTTTTTTTCTTTTCACTATCTTTCTCCTTTGTTTCTTTTTCATAATTTTTTTCTTCCACCTTTTCTTCCTCATTTTCACCCTTTTCTTCTTGTTGTCCAATGACCTTTCCACTTCGTGTTGTGATTGCTTTGCATTGTTCCTTCAGATTTGGGTGGGTATTAGCTCCAAATTGAGAGTTATGATGTTCTGCAATTTGACGAGCCAATTGCCCTAATTGAGTCTCCAGGTTTCTTATTGAAGCATCAGTGTTTTTCTTATTGGTGATTGAGACCTGCATGAATTTTTCTAGAGTGTCCTCTAGTTTTGATGTCCTTTCTATCAGGGAAGGACCTTGTTGATAAGGTTGTTGTCTGTTGGAAGTGCTTGCCTCTTGCTTCCATCCACCATTTTCATTATTTCTCCATCCCTATGAAAAGTTGTTAGAATAAGCATTGTTATTGAAATTACCCTGCTTACCTTGGCTATTCATATAAAGGATGGATTGGTCTCTTTGCTCTCCTTGACAGTGTCTATTCTGATGTTCTCCTCTACAAAAATCACATCTCATTTGTGCTTGTTGGTTGACTGTAGAGGATTGTACAACATGTAATTGTTGAGGGAGTTTTGCCATTTGCTGTGTCAGAGCTTCAATTTGTTATGTCAAAATTTTGTTTTGAGCCAAAATGGCATCTGTTATATTGAGTTCCAACATCACCTTCTTTTGGACTTGTGTTCTATCATGCTGAGCTTGATAATCCATGGATGATAATGCTTCAATGATTCTTATAGCTTGCTTTGCATCCACTGTCATCATAGTGCCTCCAGCTGCTGCATCCAGTATCATTTTGGTGTCTGCTTTAAGTCCACTGTAAAAGATATTCAATTGGGAAATATCTTCTAAGCCATGGTTTGGGCATCTTCTCAGGAGAGATTTGAAACGTTCCCATGCCTCACAAAAAGGTTCATCATGGCTTTGTTTAAATGTTGTAATATCTGACTTAGCCTTGATAAATCTAGATGGTGGGAAAAATCTGTGTAGGAACTTCTCTTCCACTGTGTCCCAATTGTTCAGGCTTTGATTTGGGTGCGACTGGAGCCATTCTTTAGCTTTACCTGTGAGAGAAAAAGGAAATAGTCTTAGATATGCTGCTTCAATTACTTCCTGTTCAAAGCCTATTGTTCCTACTAATTCATAGAATGTGGCCAAGTGAGTGTATGGATCTTCACTGGACATTCCGTGGAATTAGTGAGAACTAATTAAACTAAGGAATGCAGGTTTCATTTCTATAGCCCTGATTATATTTGGTATAACAATGCTTGAGTAGTGTCTCGGTCCTTGTTGTAGAGTGTAATCTCTAAGTGTTCTCCTTGGTGGGTTTTGATTATTACTGTTGACATCCATTGTATCAGAGGAAGTTTATCCTGCATGGAAGTTCTGCTTGGCTTTCTTGATTTTCTTGAGGAACCTGTCTATCTCTGGATCAAATGCAAGTTGTTCTTTTGTACCCTGTCCTTTCAAGATCATAAATCAAGTACTCAAAATAGCTAAGTTACCACACAAAAGAATTTGAAAACAATTTTATGTACACTGTCTTGTCAATTCAATGCTAAAATGTTCAAACTTAAATCACCTCCCCGGCAACGGCGCCAAAACTTGATGAGCTATTTTTATGGTTTATACAAAAGAATGAAGAAGTCAAGGAAAGAGAATCAAGTTTGTATAATATGAACTCAATGGAATATTTGTGCCAAGTTTAAACACAGTGATTGTAGTATAGCATAGATGTCGTTCCACTAAGGAGGTGTAGCATGAAAATCTTAGTTTTGAATTGAGTTGACAGAAGGTTTTGTTTTGATTTGTTGTGAATGATGCTGAGTGAAAAAATGAATAAATAACAGAGTAAAATTTTAAAAGATAAGAGTAAATGGTTTTTGAGAAAAATCAATTTTGTAAAACCGGGATTGGTTTCATCACATCTCACCTTCTGTAAGTTGCATAAGTTTTTATGCGAGTAACTTGAAAAGATAATTTCTACATCATAATCAAAGTCATTTGCATCGATCCCTCGACTACAAAATCCATAAGAATGATTTCAAACTGCTGATCCCTCAGTCACTTTGAAATCATCCCAGCATTATCGATCGATTGTTTTGACGTTTATTGCGTTAGATGCCATCCCTGGCCACCTAATCACAACAAGTATTTCATTCAGATCTGCTTTCAAAAGTCACTTCCCAGCATACTTGAGAAAACTTAAAATAGGAAAATAGTGATCAAGTACTTTCAGGCATTAAACGCAGAAGAAAATACAGAAACTTATCAAATCTCATTACACACATAAAAACTTACAGCAGCATTACTTCAGGTTTGAATGGATTACAGCCAATCCCATAAAGGAAATTTTAGCTACTTATGCTTTGCATTTTCACCTAAGAAGATTTTGCAATAAATACAGAGTGAAAAATACAGGAAAAGTGTTTGATAAAATGAAGAAGATGATATGCTCGATCCAACTTGATGATCCTTGATGTTGTTTTCTTCTTGATTTATAGAGGTTATGCTCCAGCTTTCCTTGCCCACTTGCATAGAGCCCATGAAGCATCTTTTAGCGACATGTAGAAACATAAGAAAGTGGGTGAGTTGGCATCACACCATTGGTGAATAAAAAATTAGAAGTCCTATGCTGCATGAGTCACGCTTAAGCTTGATTAATCACGCTCAAGCATGGAAGGTCTGATGCTCTCTTTTTATTTCACGCTTAAGCCAAGTTTAGCTACGCTTAAGCGTGCCAACCTGTCCAACTCACGCTTGCTCCACACTTGATCCACAGCTCAGGCGCGCTCGGGCTCATGCTTGAGCGCCTTCTTATCTCGCTCAAGCGTGAGGAAATTCCTGATACTCTTTCATCTTCGCTCAAGCTGACTTTGTCATGCTTGAGCGTGCACTTTCATTTCAACATATACATTTCACGATCAAGCCACGCTCAGGCGGGGTCGAGCTCACGCTCAAGCGGCTCCTTCCCACGCTTGAGCGTGAAGGGGTCCTGATGCTTTGTGCTTTCTTTAATCCACGCTTAAGCGTGGAACATGTTGCGTTCAAGCGTCCCTTTTGTCTTGTGCTGGTGTTTCTTGGTTTCATCAGGATTTTTGTCACCTTTCTTCATATATTTTGATAAATCAAGCTTGTGTTTACACAATATGTTATTTACAACAAAATCATGCTTTATTACTTACTAATCTAGTTGAATTCTTTCCAAAATGGGTTTAATTGAAGTATTAAATCAACGTGAAATAACACTTATCAATGATTGAAGGCATTCTTAGAAGTTTAAAACAAGAGAAATAATTATTCAAGTGCCAAGGAATTAAGAACCATGAGCTATATTGTCCAAAACGCATCAAAAAGCATCAAAAATTAAGGAAATAGGTGCGGGAGAAGCACAGGAATCGATTCATTCATGTTGGAAAAGCCAGGAATCGATTCACTAAGTACAGGAATCGATTCATGATGCCAAGAATCGATTCTCCTTGCCAGGAATCTATTTATTTGCTGTTTTTGATGAAAAATAGCCTGGAGGAATTGATTCTTCACTGGAATCATGCGCTGAATCATGGAAAATATCAGTATGCATTTTTAGAAACTCAACTCCGCTGATTCCTCTCTCGAGACTCTCTAATTGAAACGACGTTGCATTTATTGAGGCAGACAATTGCAATTCTCAAGTCAGGAAACATGGACCGCTGGAAAATTAAGTCTTCCAATGCATTAATTAAGGAATCGGTGGAAATTTGTTTTTGGCAGCAAGTCCCTTGAAATGCCTATAAAAGGAGAAGAAATGAAGAGGCAGAAACACACCCAGCAAGCAACAAAATTCCCTTGCTTTCCTTCTTACTCTCTCTGTTTTTCTCATTGCTCTCTGCTTCTCAATTGATCTCTTCTTTATTATTTGGAAAATTATTTTTAAAGTGAATCTTGTGAGCAAAATTGATTTTAAGAGCTAAACTTGAATATCATTTCTTGAGAAAGAAAAATTATTTTGAGTGTTAAAATTTGTATATTATTTTCTAAGAGAGGAAAAATAATTTTTGTGTGCTAAATTTGTATATTCTTTCTTAGAAAGGAAAATATTCTCAAGTACTTTAATTTGTATATCCACTCTTTTGGAGAGTTATTTTTGTACACCTAAACACCAAAAATTCTAGAGGTTTGGGTTGGGATTTCAACCTTGTAATTGTGAGATTGAGAGATTGGGTGGGGTGCCCTTGTACTTGTGAGAATTGGGTTCTTGCGTGTGTGACACTAGGAAGCCACGATTGCTCAAAGTTGTATCTCTAATCTCCAATAGTGGAAATCCTCTAAGCGGGTTGCTTAGAGGCCAGACGTACATTGTGTGGTGGAACTCGTATATATCGGTTTGCAAAATTTTCTCTTCCCTAATCTCTTTAAATTTGTGCACTTAAATTGCTTGCTTAATTTGTTACGTTTAATAACTTTGTTATTTAAACTTCTTTATTATTCCTAATTAATTTGCTTGATTAAATTAAGTGTATATTCTCTTAGCTTAATATAAATCGTATATTACTTAGATTAAATTGTTATTACTTGCGATTAATTTTATCATCTTCAATAAGCATAAAAATTAAAGAATCAATTTCAAAAGCATTCCAAGTAAACTTGTTAATACTCAATTCACACCCACCCTCTTGAGCAATTGAGGCCACTTGGTTAACACATGACATCCTTTAAATTTCCAATCGCCGAACGGGGCATCATTTACTTTCCTGTCGCCGAACATGGCATACTTTACTTTCTAGTAGCCGAGCGAGACACCATTTTACTTTTCTATCATCGATCATGGCATTCTTTAAATTTCCAGTCGCCGAGCAGGGCACCATTTACCTTCCTTTTGCCAAAAGAGGCACCATTTTAATTTCCTTGTCATCAAACATGACATTCTTTAAAGCTGGTGCCCTAGACAAAATTGTTTCGCTCTGTCTTTAATTATCCCTTACCGCAACACGGTAAGAGAAAAGTAAAGAGGGGCAAGCTGTTGCTACCCAATTTTGTCTGGGCCCTTTTAAAATTTTCAAATAAATAATAAATAATAAAAATACCAAAAATAAAAAATATAAAAAATAAAAAATAATTTTTTTAGGAATTATTTTTAAGAAAAATTGAACCTGTAGGCTTGTTTGAATTTCAAATTATTGGTTCGAGCTTTGATTTGTAAGATTTTTAAATCCTTATCAAAACTAGAAATTTTGAATTTTTAAACTTATAGTCTTAGAAAAGATGTTTAAAATTTGAATTTTAAGGATCAAACTTTTAAGAGATTGGAGAAAAATGATAGAGGATTCTAAATATAATAAGGTGTAGATTTTTAGGGATGAGATATAGTTTGTCTTGATATATATATATATACTATAAAAAATGAAGAAATATATCTATATATAATATGGTCCACGTGAAAAAAAGAGGAGGAGGTTTTATATATTATAATATAAGGATCAGATAACGCAATGCACAGGGGATGATGCAATTGAAAAAAAGGGAATATTATATTATTATAAGAAATTCACGCGAGACACAAAGGGATAAAATCAGTTTTTGAAGCAAAAGATATATATGATATATATTATTATAAGGTGGGGGAAGAAACAGAAAAAAATTCTATTTTCCAACTGAGAGACGCGTAAACTGAGAAAGGAGTTTAACACACACACACACATATATAAGGACTTCCAAGTTGCAAATGAGGGAGAAAAGACAAATTCTGGAAGAAACAGATGAGCAAAAATTAGGAAGCCAAATTGATATACTATTCACGCAAGAAGCACTAGGGTCCAAGACTTAGGAGTTAAAAAAAAATACTTCCACACTGTTACGCTAATTGAAGAAGAAAATTTTGCCATTAACGTAGAAAATTGACAACTCCAGGTGTGACGCCCCAAAATAGGGGGTTAATTTTTCACGAATTTAATACTATTGATTTATGAAAAATATAAGTGGTGAAGCTATCATTCAATACCCTGGATCTATGAAGGTCCTATCTCATATATAAAGATATGAGAAGGTAGATAAAAGAAACTATGAATGAGGAATTCTCAATTGAAAACAGCGGAAAGATTTATTTAAATTAATGCTATGTGATTGAGTTCGAAGAGGTAAGCCATCTTGCAAAGTATTAAATTCGAATTGTGCCCAATGTGTTTGTAAGATGATGCAAAATCATGATTTAATGTAAAGAAAAGGGAAGACATTTTAAACAAAGCAGTTTAGAGAATCAGGGCTCCCCTCGCTCAAGCGAGGACCACACTCGCTCGAGCGAGTCCCAGTAGGACGCCTGGGCGAGACATGAAATAAGCTGAGCGAAAAGAGGAAAACAAGTTTTAGAGGTCACCTCGCTCGAGCGAGGTTCATACTCGCTTGAGCGAGACCGAGTGGGACGCTTCAGCGAGCAGTACCACACGCTGAGCGAAATAAATAAGGGAGAATCAGGGGCCAACTCGCTTGAGCGAGCCCCACCACGCTTGAGCGACATCCTCAAGATTCGCTTGGCTAGGCAAGCAAGCTCGGGTGAAATTCTTCCAGAATCCACCCATCGCTTACTCGCTTAAGCGAGTACCACCATCAAAGCCATTCGCTCAGGTGAAATTTGGCCAGTAGCGAAATTCCTGCCTCTCGCTCGGGCGAGATTCAACTCGCCTGGGCGAGTTTCTTCCAGTGGCCAACCCCTGATGCCAGGGCAGTCTCGCTTGAGCGAGACCCACTCTTGCCTAAGCGAGAATTAGCCAGTGACCATACACTATCACAGGGGTAATCTCGCTTGAGCGAGAATCCCTCTCGCTTGAGCGAGAATATTAGCAAAAACGCAGAAAATGCTAGAATCACTCAACACATCATACTAAAACTCAATTTAATCCATTTCACTTAAATTCATCATATCTCATTCATCCCATTTAGCATTTAAAACTTGTTCCAATCAATCTTGCCCATAGATTTATCTCCCAATTCATGAATTACATTCCAATCTAACTTACTGCTTAGCATAATCTATAATGTGCAATATTTCATATAGACTATCGATCATTCATAAGTTTTAACCACAATTATACTTCATTTTCAAAATCCAATCAAGACTAAGGTCACTAATGAAAATGAGCCATAAACTCTAGGATCTCATTTTCCTACATGACCTTCCAAAATCACCAATACATATTCATCATCCATGCAAGTATCTATACCAATTCATGGCTATACAAAATAATAATTACATCCATTACATTACAAGGTCTAAATCAAGCTATAAAATTCAAACATTAGCTGGCCAAGGCATTCTTTACCAAAATAGGCTTCCTTCACACCACTTCTTTATACAAGAGCTCCGTAGGCAAGTCCTACAACACAGGAGCTAAAAAGATATACCACATGGAGAGTGAGTATACTTTCTCAATGATGAAAATCTAACAATCATGATAATATATACATGAATACGATATTAAACATCTTCTTCCCAAGAGAAGTTCAATTAGCACAAAACCGATCATTCATCAAATTCATTAAACTCATGTATCCATCAAAATTCACAAGGTCACACCAATCATTGACACAATTACAGTTAGCAATTAAAAAGGGAATTCCACCTACTCCTCACACAATCTCTTCCACAGGATACCACTTTATTCTATGCTTCTATGGTTAATGCACATGCTGGTGTTTAAGATGCATATGCACGGATCCGATTTTCATTCCAACGGGTGATCACAACCACCATAATCATTTATCCATTTTCATTGGTTTCCCGCCTCGCAAGGGGTACTCCCTCTAGCAGCCTCGCAAGGTGCTTTCTCATGATCAGAACCACGTTCAACAATTCATAATGGTTTCCCACCTCGCTAGGGGTACTCCCGCCTCATGATCGCAACCACAGGCATTTAAATCTCATTGGTCCTGCAGGGCCTTTCATTTCAAATACCAGGTGATCGCAACCATCAGTCCAATAATCACAGGAACTCGCAAGCCCTTTTATATTCAAACATCAAGTGATTGTAACCACTTGTCAACATCATCATGATATGCATGCCATGCTATGTATGCAACAATGCTCATGCATGCCATCAACTTCATATAGGTTATCTCACCTTCTCATCTAGGGTACACTCATACTCAATTACAATCTTAATTCCCTATAGTCAACATATATATATATATACATATCCCAATCATAATACTCAAAAATCATTATGGTCACAAATTTCAAGCATTCATCAAGCCACACAAGAAATCCATAACATGTCATCACACATTACACCAATCATAACCTCAATAAGGTCATATCCACAATCAATCATTATAAGAATCTTACTCAATTTCATATCACATACATATGATACTACATCCATTCAAGGAAGCATGCCACATTACATCAATACATACATTATCATCACACAAGTTCTCATACATTTAGAAAATACACCCCTCTCCTACCTCAAGAGAAGTAAACTTCTGGGTTTGATGTTCCCGTCTCACAAGTATTATCAAGCCCTACATCAATCAATTATAGGGCCACATCAATCATTCATTCAAACACCATTTCAATATACATATACATATGTGTACTCATGATTTTTATCATGTAAAGGCTATTTATAGATTTCATTCATTTGCCCATTTAGGCTTCGGGAATTCCTTCCCTTAAATCACCATTCATTATTACCAAGGCAACAACCTAATTAATTAGGTCACCACATACATTAATTTTCCACCAACACCTTGGTGAGTTTTCCATTTATAACTTCTAATCAACATTATAAATCATCATTAAATGCCACTACCTTATCATTTATAACACCTTTCTCATCAATAAATGCTAATCCCCTTCTACATTACATATTTCCCCCAAAATTATAAGTTAGGGTTTCATTAAAACTCAACAATTTCATAAATGCATTTCAATATTCATCATCCTCCCATGTCATTTTCGTGTACCCCATTTAGTGCTCATAAAAGTTCATATTTATTTTATCCCACCTTAGGGTTAATGTATTTAATGGTTTCTTTCACTACCCACACGCATTTAATACTCTCCCAAGCCTTAGTAATCCATATTCTAGGGTTCAACCAATATTAAAATGGGGAAGAACTTATCTCAATCAAGAAACAAAAGTGGAAACCAAGGGAGAGGATGGTGAACTCGAAATTAGAGGAGGGGAAAGGGAAGACTTCAAGCACCCAATGCTTCTCCTTGCTCTAATGGTGGACAAAAATAAGAGAGAAGAAGGGGCTCTAAGCTTTTCTTAGGTGTATAAGGGAGAAGAGAGTGAAGAAGATGAGTGGGAAGATGATAGAAAGGAGAAGAGGTGTGTTTACATAAGAGAGAGTGAGAGTCATAGGAAATGAGAGTGAAAGAGGTGAGGTTTTTGTTTTAAATTTTAAGCCCATTACTAAACTTTTCCGTTTTTCATTAAATAGGCTCTCTGTTCGGATCTCAATAGTTCGTCACAGTCGCCGAAAATCCCAATTAAATTATTTTTAATATTTCAGAACATTAATTGGTTCATATTCAATTATTCGATATTTATTTCCTTAATTTATTCTTTATTTTAAGATTTGGGATATTACACCAGGTATCTCTTTCTTTTCTCTTTAATTTTCTTGTTGCGATTGTATGAAATCTTAGTCTCTTAAAGAATTAAATTATGAAATCTCTTTCCCTTTAAAAATATTCTAATAATTAGTATCATCAAACACCTCTTTGCTACTAACTAAGTTTAAAGTATTACATTTGTAAAATAGGGAATAAAACTAATATTGGTATGCGCCTAAAATTAAAATCTCTATGCTAGGGTTAATTTAAGCAAGACGTCCCATTAACCTATGTTTAATTTCTTGACCATAAAGTATTGTAGTGATGCCAATAGGTAACAAAAATTAATATATTTATATTAGGGATCAATTTGGACGAGACGTCCTATTAGTCTAAGTTTTTGAATAAAATAAATTTTAATAGTCTCAAAATTAACATAGACCTTAAAAAATATTTTAACAAATTTAGGGTTTTTATAGATTTTTTTGGACGAGACGTCCTGTTAATCTATGTTAAATTTTCTAAAATAATTTAGACCATAAAACAGTTTAATAATATCGATAATATAACAAAAATCAAAATATCTTTATAGATTCTTTGGACGAGACATCCTGTTAATCTAGGTTTTCAGATAAACTTTTCATTCTTAAATCAATCTAGACTATTAAGTTTTCTCTCTAAAAATATAGTAAAATCAATAAAAACCCAAGGTTCCTTTTTTATACAACATTTGAAATCAATTTGGACGAGACGTCTTGTTGGTTAACGTTTTAAATCTCGACGCTTGTAACTGACTTCACATTTTTTTTAAAATAACACAAAGAACTACGTAACCCTGATTTCCCCTAGCGCTTAGGGAACACGTAAGAGCGGGAACAATTATTCCTATCGGGCCTAAAATTTAAAATTTAATATATCCCTTTAACATGTAAAAACAAAAATCATCACGCTTTTAGTGACGACTCGATTAATCTGGACGAGACATCCTATTAATTATCAAATATAAATTTTAATCTTTAAATCGACAATAAATCCATAGGGCGCTTTTAGGAAGTTTAAATTATGAAATATTAGGATTATTCACAAACTTAAACAATTTAGGTTAACCGTTTATAACAGACAGTGTGAGATGCTAATACCTTTCCCACCTGTAAACAGACTCCCAAACTTAAAATCTCAATTTAGGACCAGTACCTTTACGTTAGGGTTTTCCGATGTTTTACCTTAAAAACATTGGTGGTAACTCCACGATTTACGGAGGGAACTCTGGAAACTAGTTTCTTTTTACGATTGATCTCCCGCTACGATAAAAGTCACGACAGTCACAGTGAGAAGAAAGCAGAGAGTTCTTGAGAGATGTAAAAGATTTTTAGAGATTTTGAATAGATAACTGGATAGGCTATTTAAAGATAATGTGGCTTAGTGGGGGGACGGTTCAGAAACGGTTGTACTCTAAGCAATAAATGAGTGCCACTCTTGACGGTTCAAAAACTGAAAAGTAATTTAGGAGAGAGAAAGAAATGAGGCAAATAAAAAGGCCTTGAGTGTCTCTCAGTATAAAAGTGAGTATACATAAAACATAAGCATTTTAAATAAACATACAGATTCTTTGCATACAAACTTATTTCAAGTAGAATTGTTTCATATAGACTAATTATTATACAATATTTCATAAACTTAGATTATACTTAATAAACACAAATTTAGCCAATGGCTTAGTGAATATATCTGCCCATTGATGGTTTGTATCTACATACTTCAAATCCAAAATTCCTTTTTGAACATAATCACGAATGAAGTGATATTTTACTCTAGTGTGCTTTGCCTTTGAATATTGAATAGGATTTTTGGACAATTTGATTGCACTGGTATTGTCACAAAATACTAGAATATCTTCTTCTTTGATTGAATAGTCATCAAGTTGATATTTCATCCACAAAAGTTATGAACAACCACTAGCAGTAAATAGATATTCTGCTTTAGTTGTAGAGAGGGCTATAGAGTTCTGTTTTTTGCTACTCCATGAGATTAGACTTGTCCCTAAAAAGTGACATCCACCACTTGTACTTTTTCTGTCTGATTTATCTCCTGCAAAATCTGCACGAAGAGAAAATGAGTCTGTTATCTTATAGAATAGCCAAGGTTAGTGATACCCACAAGATACCTTAGAATCCTCTTCAATTTAGACAAATGTGATTCCTTAGGATCTGCTTGGTATCTTGCACATGCATAAACACTGAACATTATATCAGGTTTGCTAGATGTTAAATACAAAAGTGATCCAATGATTCCTCTGTATAAGGTCTGATCCACTGATGTATTAGACTCATCTTTACTCATGATGCAATTTGGATGCATTAGCGTACTCATGGGTTTAGCATCAGCCATTTTAAATTTTATGAGTAACTATTTGGTGTACTTCTGTTGATGAATAAAAATTCTATCATCAGTCTGTTTGATCTGCAAACCTAAAAAGAATTTGAGTTTGCCCATCATACATATCTCAAATTCAACCTGTATCATTTCAGCAAAGTCTCTACACAGACTTTCTTTAGTAGCACCAAAGATAATGTCATCAACACAAATTTGCATAATAAGAAAGTATCTGTTTGAGCCTTTTCTAAATAAGGTATATCAACCTTTCCTCTAGTAAAGCCTTTTGATATTAAAAAGGTACTAAGTTGATCATACCAAGCTCTTGGAGCTTGCTTCATATCATACAATGCTTTACTTAGTTTGAAGACATGATTTTAAAAATATTTTTCTTCAAATCTAGAAGGTTGTTTTATGAAGACTTCCTTTTTATGAAGCCATTTAGAAATATACTTTTAATATCCATTTGATATAATTTTATTCCTTTGAATCAATAAATGCAAGGAGAATCCTTATAGCCTCAAGTCTGTCTACAGGTGCAAAGGTTTTAGTAAAATCTATACCTTTTTGTTTTGTTGCCTTGAGCCACAAGTTTGGCTTTGCTCCTGACAACCTTGCTATTTTTATCAAGTTTGTTTCTGAAGACCTATTTTGTTCTAATGATGCTTTTCTCTTTAGGTATGGGAACAAGCTTCCAGACTTTGTTTCTTTCAAACTGGTTTAGCTCTTCCTGCATAGCTATGATCCAATCTGGATTTTCAAGTGCTTCTGCAATAGTTATTGGTTTAAGTTTAGAAATAAGTGCAATTGAGGAGTAATTATGAGTCCTAGATCAAGTTTGAACTCCTTTAGCTTGATCTCCAATAATGAGATATGAGGGATAGTAGGTTTTGAACTTTTATTCCCTTGGTTTCTCAGATTCAGCGACAGATTATTGTTGGTCTAAATCCTTTTCTTCATTATTTGCTGGGTCTGATGGTCTAGGTTCAATCTCTAATTGTTGAATACCTGCATCATTAAGTTCTAGATCTTCCAATTTCTTATCATCCTTTGTTAGTTCATCAAATCTTACAAGCATTAACTCCTCGATGGTTTGGGTCATTTTGTTAAAAACTCGGTAAGATTTTGATGTGTTTGAATATCCCATGAATATACCTTTGTCATACTTAGAGTTAAAATTTATAAGTTGATCTCTTGTGTTTAGGATATAACATGTGCATCCAAATGGGTGAAAATATAAAATGTTGGGTTTCCTTTCCTTTCACAATTCATATAGAGTCTAGTTCGGTATAGGTCTGATAAAGATTCTATTTTGAATATAACAAGAAGTGCTCACAACTTCAACCCAAAAATATTTTGGAAGATCATTTTCACAAAGCATTGTTCTGGCCATTTCAACCAGACTTCTGTTTTTCCTTTCCACAACACCATTTTGTTGAGGTGTTCTTAGAGAAGAAAACATATGAGATATGCTAGTTTTGTTACAAAACTTTTCTAAAATTTCATTTTCAAATTCTCTACCATGATCACTTTATATTATACCAATACAGATTCATTTTTCAGACTGAATTTTCTTGTAGAAAATCTTAAATACTGTAGCAGACTCTGTATTTATATGTTGATGTAGGTTTTGATAATGACACAACAAATGAAGAAATATTAAGGATGTTGTCAAGCTATTAAATTTGATGAACAATAAAGAACTTGAGTCAAGGCATTTATGAAGGATTAAAACAAGTGAAAAATGATCAACAAAGTGCCAAAGAATCAAAGGAATCAAGAACCATGAGCTGGATGAACAAATGGATTAGAATTACATTAAAAAGCATTAAATTGGAAGTAACAGGCTCAGGAATCCATTCATAACACTTGGAATCGATTCATGTGCAAGAAAAGGGGAAAAGAATCGATTCATGCACAAGAAACAGCATGAGGAATCGATTCATGCACAAGAAAAGGCTTAAGGAATCGATTCATGATCAAGGGAATCGATTCATGGTGCAAAAACTAACGTGGGAATCCATTCATTGAGGAAGGAATCGATTCATGCTTGTGAACTCACCTGGGAATCGATTCATCTGCAAAGAATTCACCTGGGAATCGATTCATCTGTCCAAGGAATCGATTCATACTCCTAGGAATCGATTCATACACTGTCAGAAGGCCAAATGCATGCTGGGAATCCATTCATACACCAATTCATTCAGTTTAAATTCAAATGGAAACAGCCTGGAATCGCACTACGCAAATTCTAAAACATACTACGCAGACACAAGTTCTATGTTCCATGCTCCACTGCATCGAGGAAATTAATTTATTGTCCAGCGAATGAAATTGGCAATTTATTATACATTTGATGGCAACGGAACCATGCTGCTGGAGGTTATAAATAGAGAGTAACTTGAAGAAGCAATTTGTCCCAAAGCATTGAAGCAGTTCCTTTGCTTTCTCCTTCCCTCACGCTTCTCTTCTTCTTCTTCTCCTTTTCTCTTAATTGCTCTCTGTTTCTATTTCTTGGCTTATTACTTTGAGAGTAAATTTGGTGAGCAAAATTATTTTCTAAACTTGTAAATTAATTTTTTTAGAGAGAAAATATTTTTTTGAAGTGCTAAAATTTGCATATCCTCTCTTTGAGAGTTATCATTTGGTGAAAGCTTTAATTTGTATATCCACTCTGTTGGAGAGTTACTCTTGTATTCTAAACACCAAAATTCCTAGATTTGTGGGTTGGGTTTCAACCTTGTAATTGTGAGATTGAGAGATTGGGTGGGGTGCCCTTGTACTTATGAGAATTGGGTTCTTGAGTGTGGGACACTAGGAAGTCGTGGTTGCTCAAAGTTGTATCTCTAATCTTAAATAGTGGAAATCCTCTAAGTGGGTTTCTTAGAGGCGAGATGTACACCGGTGTGGTAGAACTCGTATATATCGGTTTGGAAATCTCTCTTCCTTAAACTCATTTAATTTATGCACTTAACTTGCTTGCTTGATTTATTATATTATTGTCAATTAATTTGGACTAAGTGCATGTTATATTAAGTTGTAAATTATTTCGATTAACATTGTTGAGATTAGCCTTAAGTAATATTCTTGAATTATTTTGAAATCTTTCTAAGTACCATAAATAGTGTTGAGATTAATTGATTCCATTCTTGAATATTACTTAGACCTTTTAAGTGCTTATTATTTTGTCTTGTGTATAAATTGTTACTATTTGCCATTAAGTTTATCATCTTCATCAAACATAGCAACTAAAGAATCAACTTCAAAAGCATTCAAAGTAAAATTTTTAATACTCAATTCACCCCCCCCCCCTCTTGAGTACTTGAGGCCACTTGGTTAACAAGTGGTATCAGAGCTTGACTCTTGGTAGATTCAAGCTTAACAGCTTCAAGAGAACAAATGGCCTCAAATTCTCTAAACCTTTTTCCCGAGGGTGGTGACATAAATAGACGTCTCGCTTTCAATGGTGAGGGCTATGCTTTTTGGAAAGCAAGAATGAAAATTTTTGTGCAATCAATTGACTTGAAAGTATGGAATGCTATTGAAAATGGTCCTTTTGTACCTATGCATACTGTTAATGATAAACAAGTTGAAAAACCTATGGATGAGTGGACTAGTGAGGAAGAGAAGAAAGTACAATATAATTACAAAGCAAAAAATCTTATCACTTTAGCCTTAGGTCCCGATGAGTTCTTTAGAATAATTACATGTAATTCTGCTAAGGAAATGTGGGATACCCTTCAAGTAACTCATGAAGGAACTAGCGATGTTAAGGACCCTAAGATTAGTACTTTAACTAGTCAATATGAAAGTTTTAGAATGAATTCCAATGAAACTATTTTAGAACTTCAAAAGAGATTTACTTTGATTATTAATCATCTTATTACACTTGGTAAATCTTATACTAACAAGGAACTTATCCACAAAGTTCTAAAAAGTCTTACTAGGGAATGGCAACCTCTTGTTACAGCCATTAAGCAATCTCCCAATATAAATGATATGTCTCTTGCCACTTTGTTTGGTAAACTCCAAGAACAAGAACAGGAATTGAAAGACTTGAAACAAGCAGAGGAAGAAGAAAAAGTCTCTAAGAAGAAAGGGCTAGCTCTCAAAGCCACCTCAATAGTTGAAGATGAATCCGAGAGTGATCTTGACGAGGATGAAGAGTTAAGCCTATTTATGAAACGTTTTGGAAAGCTTATGAAGAGCAAACGCTTTCAAAGGAACTTCAAATCACAAGGTAAGAAATCTAATCCTAAAGAAAATTCTACTTCACCTACTTGCTTTGAATGTGGAAAGGAAGGACACCTCAAGATAGATTTGTTAACCAAGTGGCCTCAATTACTCAAGAGGGGGGGTGAATTGAGTATTAAAAATTTTCTTTGGAATGCTCTTGAAATTGATTCTTTTGTCACTATGTATACTTAAGATAATAAATTAGATAACAAGAAGCAACAAGTTATACACAAGACAAACTAATAACAACTTTAAAGAGTTTGAACAATGAATCAATTAAGTTACAAAGCAATTTATGGGACTTTAGAAAGATTGATTCAAAAGAAATGCTTAAGTCCAAGTTTAACAAAGTTATTAAAAAAAAAAAAAGGTTTCAACTTAATGTATCATGCACTTAGTCAAATTAATAAAGCAAGGAATTTAAGCAAACAAATTAAGTGCACAAATTAAATGAGTTAAGGGAAGAAAGATTTGCAAACCGATGTATACGAGTTCCACCACGCCGGTGTACGTCTCGCCTCTAAGCAACCCACTTAGAGGATTTCCACTATTGTAGATTAGAGATACACTTTGAGCAATTGCAACTTCCTAGTGTCCCACACTCAAGAAATCAATCCTCACAAGTACAAGGGCACCCCACCCAATCTCTCAATCTCACAATTACAAGGTTGAAACCCAACCCAAAGCTTCTATGAAGTTTAGTGTTTAAGTGTACAAGGAAACTCTCTCACTAGAGTGGATATACAAGTTTAAAGCTTACACAAGATAGTAACTCTCAAAGAGAGGATATGCAAGTTAAGTACACAAATATAATCTTCCCACAAATTAACTCTCAAAAATAATCTCAAGAAATATGCCAATCAAGAATAAAGAGAGTAAGTAGAAGAGCAAGAGAATGGAGGAGGAAGAAAGCAAATGGAAATGCTTCAAATGCTTGGTGCAAGTTTTGCCTTCAACTCCTTCTCTATTTATAGGCAAGGGTACATGTAATTTGTCCAATTTTTAATTCCTCAGAAACATAAATCCACAAAACATTCCATGTTTTGTGTTCCTTGTTTCCATGCACAACTTTCCTGACCTTGATTCTTGCTATTTATGTCTCCAATGCTCCTTGATTCAATGAATACATGTTTCCATGTTTCTTGCAACTTTGTCAGCATTCAAAATTCGAAATTCAAATTTTGAACTAAATAAATCTATTCATGTGAAATATGAATTGATTTATTTATGAAAATTTGAAGATTCTGGGCAATTTGGAACGTATGAATATATTTGACTCGTTTTAGCCCTCTTTGATATTTGTTCAATCATGGCTCCAATTCTTTGATCCTTAGGCACTTTGATAAATTTATTTCACCGAATTTGAGCTTCTTAAAATGCCTTTATCAAATTTAGACATCAACTATTTTAAATGCCACATCAAACATAATTAATTCGTCCTTAATCATTTATGTTTGATCCTTCATTTGTTGTGTCATTATCAAAACCTACATCAACATAAAAATACATTCTCCCCCTTTTTGATGATGACAACAAATGTTTATCTCTTGGGATGTTAGTATCACAATAATTCAAATATATTGCAAGAATGACTTGCCCTATCACATACAATTTGATACCATTATGTTTATGAATTTAGAGGCACAAGTTATCAAGAGAATATTTAATATAAAAGGTCTCTCCCCCTTAATACGGTCTCTCCCCCTTAATACAGTCTCTCCCTCTTAATCATCTCCCCCTTAATCATTCAACACTTTAAAGATCTCTCACCTTTTACAAGATATTTTTATGCCATTTAGATAGTGTATATCTTCTCCCCCTTTCTTATATATATCTCTCCCCCTTAAGAAATATGTATTTCTCTCCCCCTTTGGCATCATCAAAAAGATTTCCTTATAAACATATACAACTTAAAGGTAGATGCATACATTTTGAAGTAAGATGACAATGCAACATACATTATGAAATCATTCAAAGCATATAGGCACATAATGTCTCATGGGAATCGATTCATCTAGCTATTTTTACGCGATTTTGAAGAATCATGTTACTAGATGGTTGTGAAGTGAGGGATTCATACAAGGATTTGGATTTAGCAAGTTGCCAATGATTTTGTTGCACAAGAAGGTCAAGAAAATCAAAGGTCATTTGCCATTTATTTTTGAGAACCACGTTGTATATAGGAGATTATCTTTGTGTCAAAATATGTTTAAAATATATGGGGACTCCACGGGGTCTTTAAATAACACAAGAGATTTGTAGAGCATTAAGTTGATTATTGGAAGTGTGAGTATAAATTTTCTTTACAAATTTGTATGTATATCACAAAGTAAGGTATTATGTTCAAGGAAATGAAAATTTTATGAAAAAGATGAGTTGGAAATCTTCAAGTTAAAGATTTGCAAAATTTTGTTCAAAGAGTAAGAAAGTGTGATAAAATAAATCAATTAGGAAATTTCCAAAATTCCTAACTCCCTTCTAATATTTATAAATTGGTCTTTTGGAAGGGGTTTTGTAAAAATGTCCGCCAATTGTTTTGAAGTTTCAACATATTCAAGTACACAATCTCCTTTCAAAACATGGTCTCTTATGAAGTGATGTCTTATTTCAATGTGTTTGGTCCTAGAATGCATGACCGGATTCTTAGATATATTTATTGCACTAGTGTTATCACATTTAATGGGGACTTTTTCCAAGGAAATACCAAAATCAAGAAGTTGTTGTCTCATCCAAAGAATTTGAGCACAACAACTACCGGCTGCTACATATTCTGCCTCAGCCGTTGACAATGCAACACTTGCTTGTTTCTTGCTATGCCAAGAAACAAGGGAACTACCAAGTAGATGACATGTGCCACTAGTACTTTTTCTATCAAGCTTACAACCCGCAAAGTCGGAATCGGAATATCCTAAAAGATTACATTCAACGCCTTTGGGATACCATAAACCAACATTTTGAGTACCCACAAGATATTTCAAAATTCTTTTTACAGCGGTGAGATGTGATTCTTTAGGACAAGCTTGATATCTAGCACACATGCATACGGCAAACATAATATCGGGTCTACTAGAAGTTAAATAAAGTAAGGATCCTATCATTCCTCGATACTTAGTTATTTCAACGTCCTTACCCTTTTCATCTTTATCTAGATAGCAAGATGTGCTCATTGGTGTTGCTATTTCATTTGCCTTATCCATTTCAAAACGTTTAAGTAATTCTTTACAATATTTTGTTTGACTAATAAAAGTTCCTTCATTTGTTTGTTTGATTTGTAATCCTAAGAAAAAGGTAAGTTCTCCCATCATGGACATTTCAAATTCTTTTTGCATGAATTTAGCAAACTCTTGACAAAGGCTTTCATTTGTAGCACCAAAAATTATGTCATCAACATAAACTTGTACCAAAAGAATGTCATGATTTTTACGCCTTATAAATAGTGTAGTGTCAACCTTTCCTCTTTCGAAATTATTTTCTAAAAGAAATTTACTGAGTCTTTCATACCAAGCTCTTGGAGCTTGTTTCAAACCGTATAAGGCTTTTCTCAATTTAAAAACATGTTTTGGAAATTTATGATTTTCAAAACCGGGAGGTTGATCTACATAAACTTCTTCTTGAATATAGCCATTTAAAAAAGCGCTTTTGACATCCATTTGATAAAGTTTAAAATCCATACAACAAGCAAAAGCTAATAATAATCTAATGGCTTCTAACCTAGCTACGGGAGCATACGTTTCTTCATAGTCTATTCCTTCTTCTTGATTATACCCCTTAGCAACTAGCCTAGCTTTGTTTCTAGTTATTATTCCATTTTCATCTAGTTTGTTCCTAAAAACCCATTTGGTGCCTATTATTTGATGGTCATTGGGTCTTGGCACAAGTTCCCAAACTTCATTTCTTTCAAATTGGTTTAATTCTTCTTGCATGGCCAACATCCAATGTTCATCAATAATGGCTTCATCAATATTTTTGGGTTCAATTTGAGATACAAAGGCTAAGTGATTGCATGCATTCCTAATAGCATTTCGAGTGCTTACCCCTTTGGTGATTTCTCCAATAATTTTGTCCAAGGGATGGTCCTTTAAGGTTATCCAATCTTGTTGATTGTCAAGTTGTGTTGCACCTTCTTCATTATTGGCTTCTTCTTTGTCTTCCAAGTTCATTTCTTGGAAGGTACCTACAAGATCATCAACTTCCTTTCTCGGAGGATTTTGGTTAAGTTCATCAAATTTAACATGTATGGACTCTTCAATTGTAAAGGTTCGTTTGTTAAAGAGTCTATATGCTTTACTAGTAGATGAATAACCTAGAAAAATTGCTTCATCAGATTTTGCATCAAATTTGCCAAGATTTTCCTTTCCATTGTTTAAGACAAAGCATTTGCATCCAAAAATGTGAAAGTAAGAAATATTTGGTTTACGTCCTTTGTAAAGTTCATAGGGGGTTTTCTTTAGTATAGGCCTTATTAAGCAACGATTCATAACATGACAAGCGGTGTTCACCGCATCGGCCCAAAAATGTTTTGAAATATTTGCTTCATTCAACATAGTTCTTGCAAGCTCCGCTAAAGATCGATTTTTCCTTTCAACTACTCCATTTTGTTGTGGAGTTCTTGGAGCCGAAAAATTATGTTCAATGCCAAACTTTTCACAAAATTTTTCAAAAGATTGGTTTTCAAATTCTCCCCCATGATCCGTTCGAATGGATGCTATTTTTAAATTTTGTTCATTTTGGATGACCTTGGCAAGTTTCTTAAATGCTTGATATGCTTCATGTTTATGAGTAAGAAACAATGTCCATGTATATCTAGAGTAATCATCCACAATCACAAGACCATAATGGTTTCCACCAAAACTTTTGATTTTCGAAGGTCCAAATAAATCCATATGTAAAAGTTGTAAAGGCCTTGTTGTTGAAACAATATTTTTTGCTTGAAAAGAAGCCTTTACTTGTTTTCCTTTTTGACAAGCGTCACAAAATTTATTTTCAAATTTTAATTTTGGTAAACCAATAACTAAATCTTTTGAAACAAGTTTATTTAAATGGTCTACATGAATGTGAGCGATTCTTCTATGCCATAGCCATGATTCATCCTCTTTAGTTATGAAACATTGTACATCATTTGAAGCAAGGCAATCTAGATTAATCATGTAAATGTTATCTACTCTTTGACCAACAAACTTTATCTCCTTGTTTAGTTTATTTTCAATTATGCAACCATTTGATTCAAAAACAATTTTGTAGCCCTTATCACATAATTGACTAATACTAAGCAAGTTGTGTTTTAGACCTTCAACATATAACACATCATTTATGGAGGTGGAAGAATTTTTACCAACATTTCCGATTCCGAGTATTCTTCCCTTTGTGTTATCTCCATAAGTAACAAATCCTTTATTTCGTGGAGTAAGTGATATAAACTTACTCTTATCTCCCGTCATATGTTTGGAACACCCACTATCCAAGTACCAATGGGTGTTACTTGCCTTAAAGCATACCTACAAAACAATTTAAGTTAGAGAGCTTGGTACCCATTTTATGTTGGGTCCTTGTAGGTTAGTTTGTGAAAAAGTTCCTTTAGGAACCCATACTTTTCTCACCACTTTTGGTCCTAATCTTCTAACTTTGCAATTATAAGAGTTATGACCTTTAAGACCACAATGATTACATTTTATAAAAGGTGAGGAGAATTTGCTTGGAGGTACAAAGAAATTTTTGTAGTGTTTTTCCATTTTGTGATTGCTATGTTCTTGATCATATCCCAAGCCGGTTTTACTAAACATACATTTTTGTTGCCCAAGTAGGATATTCAAATTATCTCTTCCATTAGTGAACTTTTCTAGTGTCCTATTTAGGTCTACAACCTTGGTTTCTAATATAATGCATCTTCTTGCAAAATCACATGGTTTAACCTTAGAGCATGCTTGATTGTTTCTATCATTTGTAAGTTTTTCAAGAGTTTTATTCAAGTCCAAAACCTTAGTTTCTAGCATATCACATTTCTTTGAAAACTCACAAGGTTTGGTCCTAGAACATGATTGAACATTTGCTAACTCTTCTTTTAAGGATTCATTTTCTTTGCACACTTCCATGAGATGCATTTCTAGAGTATTACTAGTTTTTCTTGATAACTTAAGCTTATTAGAGACTTTGGTGAAGTTATCATACAAATCATCAAGAATATCAAGTAATTCATCCTTTCCTAAGTCATGAAAGTTTACCTCATTTTCTTCATCTTGGTGATTGGCCATGAGGCAAAGATTTGCTTCTTCATTTTCGGATTCATCCGAACTACTCACCTCATTTTCATCCCATGCTATGTATGCTCTTCTTCTTTCCTTTCTTTCTTTGTTCTTCTTTTTTAGATTTGGACAATCCACTTTGAAATGTCCTTCCTTTCCACATTCAAAACAAGTTGGTGAAGTAGAATTTTCTTTAGGTATAGATTTCTTACCTTGTGATTTGAAGTTCCTTTGAAAGCGTTTGTTCTTCATGAGCTTTCCAAACCTTTTTACAAATAGGCTTAACTCTTCATCTTCGTCAAGATCACTCTCGGTTTCATCTTCAACAATTGAAGTAGCTTTGAGAGCTAGTCCTTTCTTTTTGGAGACTTTCTCTTCTTCTTCCGCCATCTTTAATTCTTTTAGCTCTTGTTCTTGTTCTTGCAACTTACCAAATAGTGTAGCAAGAGACATTTCATTGATAGTAGGTGATTGTTTGATGGCCGTGACTAATGGTTGCCATTCCCTATTAAGACTTTTCAAGACTTTGTGAATAAGCTCTTTATTAGTATAAGTCTTTCCAAGTGTAATGAGTTGATTTATAATGAGTGTAAAACGTTTTTGCATATCAACAATAGATTCATTGGTATTTAGCCTAAAGCACTCATATTGACTAGTTAATGTACTAATCTTAGAGTCTTTAACATCATTTGTACCTTCATGGGTTACTTGTAAAGTATCCCACATCTCTTTAGCCGTTTCACATGTTATTACTCTAAAGAATTCATCGGGACCTAAGGCCGAAGTAATAAGATTTTTTGCCTTATAACCATATTGCACTTTCTTTTCTTCTTCACTAGACCAAATGTCCATAGGCTTTTCAACTTGTTTATTATCCACAATATGCATAGGTATAAAGGGACCATTTTCAATAGCATTCCACACTCTTAAATCTATTGATTGTACAAAAATTTTCATTCTTGCTTTCCAAAAAGCATAACCCTCACCATTAAAAGCGGGAGGTCGGTTTGTAGCACCACCCTCGGGAAACATGTTATATGAGGTTGAGGCCATTTGTTCTCTTGAAGCCGTTAAGCTTGATTTTCCAAGAGTCAAGCTCTGATACCACTTGTTAACCAAGTGGCCTCAATTACTCAAGAGGGGGGGTGAATTGAGTATTAAAAATTTTCTTTGGAATGCTCTTGAAATTGATTCTTTTGTCACTATGTATACTTAAGATAATAAATTAGATAACAAGAAGCAACAAGTTATACACAAGACAAACTAATAACAACTTTAAAGAGTTTGAACAATGAATCAATTAAGTTACAAAGCAATTTATGGGACTTTAGAAAGATTGATTCAAAAGAAATGCTTAAGTCCAAGTTTAACAAAGTTATTAAAAAAAAAAAAAGGTTTCAACTTAATGTATCATGCACTTAGTCAAATTAATAAAGCAAGGAATTTAAGCAAACAAATTAAGTGCACAAATTAAATGAGTTAAGGGAAGAAAGATTTGCAAACCGATGTATACGAGTTCCACCACGCCGGTGTACGTCTCGCCTCTAAGCAACCCACTTAGAGGATTTCCACTATTGTAGATTAGAGATACACTTTGAGCAATTGCAACTTCCTAGTGTCCCACACTCAAGAAATCAATCCTCACAAGTACAAGGGCACCCCACCCAATCTCTCAATCTCACAATTACAAGGTTGAAACCCAACCCAAAGCTTCTATGAAGTTTAGTGTTTAAGTGTACAAGGAAACTCTCTCACTAGAGTGGATATACAAGTTTAAAGCTTACACAAGATAGTAACTCTCAAAGAGAGGATATGCAAGTTAAGTACACAAATATAATCTTCCCACAAATTAACTCTCAAAAATAATCTCAAGAAATATGCCAATCAAGAATAAAGAGAGTAAGTAGAAGAGCAAGAGAATGGAGGAGGAAGAAAGCAAATGGAAATGCTTCAAATGCTTGGTGCAAGTTTTGCCTTCAACTCCTTCTCTATTTATAGGCAAGGGTACATGTAATTTGTCCAATTTTTAATTCCTCAGAAACATAAATCCACAAAACATTCCATGTTTTGTGTTCCTTGTTTCCATGCACAACTTTCCTGACCTTGATTCTTGCTATTTATGTCTCCAATGCTCCTTGATTCAATGAATACATGTTTCCATGTTTCTTGCAACTTTGTCAGCATTCAAAATTCGAAATTCAAATTTTGAACTAAATAAATCTATTCATGTGAAATATGAATTGATTTATTTATGAAAATTTGAAGATTCTGGGCAATTTGGAACGTATGAATATATTTGACTCGTTTTAGCCCTCTTTGATATTTGTTCAATCATGGCTCCAATTCTTTGATCCTTAGGCACTTTGATAAATTTATTTCACCGAATTTGAGCTTCTTAAAATGCCTTTATCAAATTTAGACATCAACCATTTTAAATGCCACATCAAACATAATTAATTCGTCCTTAATCATTTATGTTTGATCCTTCATTTGTTGTGTCATTATCAAAACCTACATCAACATAAAAATACAAGATTGTCCAAACCTAAAGAAGAAAAACAAAGAAAGAAAAGAAAGGAGAAGAGCATATATCGCATGGGATGAAAATGAGATAAGTAGCTCAGATGATTCGGAAAATGAAGAAGCAAACCTTTGTCTTATGGCCAATCACCAAGATGAAGAAGATGAGGTAAACTTTCATGACTTAGATAAGGAAGAACTACTTGATGCTCTTGAAGAATTGTATGATAAATTTATGAAAGTGTCCAATAAGCATAAATTATCTAGAAAAACTATTGACACTCTTGAGATGCATCTTATGGAAGTTTGTAAAGAAAATGAATGTTTGAAAAATGAATAAAATGTTCAAATATGCTCTAGGACTAAACCTTGTGAATTTGTAAAGAAATGTGATATGCTAGAGACTAAGGTTTTGGACTTGAATAGAACTCTAGAAAAATTTACAAATGGTAGAGACAACTTAAATGTTTTACTTGGTAAACAACGGTGCATGTTTGATAAAACGGGCTTAGGTTTCAATGCTGTTAAGAAACAAAAGAATTATAAGAACTTCTTTATACCACCTAGTAAAACTTCATCACCTTTTATGAAATGTAACCATTGCGGTTTTAAAGGACATAATGCATCTAATTGTAATGTTAGAAAACTATGGTCAAAGGTTGTGAGAAAAGTATGGGTTCCTAAAGGAACATTACCTCAAACTAACCTACAAGGACCCAACATAAAATGGGTACCAAGTTCTCTAACTTGACATGTTTTGTAGGTATGCTTTAAAGCAAAAAGCACCCATTGGTATTTGGATAGTGGGTGTTCAAAACACATGACGGGAGACAAAAGTAAGTTCATATCATTTACTCCATGAAATAAAGGATTCGTTACTTATGGAGATAACACGAAAGGAAGAATACTAGGAATCGGAAATGTTGGTAAAAGCTCTTTCACTTCTATAAACGATGTATTATATGTTGAAGGACTTAAACATAACTTGTTTAGTATTAGTCAATTATATGATAAAGGCTATAAAATTGTTTTTAAATCAAATGGTTGCATAATTAAAAATAAGCTAAACAAGGAAATAAAATTTGTTGGTCAAAGAGTTGATAATATTTATATGATTAATCTTGATTGTCTTGCTTCAAATGATGTGCAATGCTTTATAACTAAAGAGGATGAATCATGGCTATGGCATAGAAGAATTGCTCACATTCATATAGACCATTTAAATAAACTTGTTTCGAAAGATTTAGTAATTAGTTTACCAAAATTGAAATTCGAAAATAAATTTTGTGACGCTTGTCAAAAAGAAAAACAAGTAAAGGTTTCTTTTCAAGCGAAAAATATTGTTTCAACAACTAGACCTTTACAGCTTTTACATATGGATTTATTTGGACCTTCAAAAACTAAAAGTTTTGGTGGAAACTATTATGGTCTTGTGATTGTGGATGATTATTCTAGGTATACATGGACTCTGTTTCTTACTCATAAACATGAAGCATATCATGCATTTAAGAAACTTGCCAAGATCATCCAAAATGAACAAAATTTGAAAATTGCATCTATTTGAACTGATCATGGGGGAGAATTTGAAAATCAATTTTTTGAAAAGTTTTATGAAAAATTTGGCATTGATCATAATTTTTCGGCTCCAAGAACTCCACAACAAAATGGAGTAGTTGAAAGGAAAAATCGATCTTTAGCGGAGCTCGCAAGAACTATGTTGAATGAAAGTAACATTTCAAAACAATTTTGGGCCGATGCGGTAAACACTACATGCCATGTTATGAACCGATGTTTGATAAGGCCTATATTAAAGAAAACCACCTATGAGCTTTATAAAGGAAGAAAACCAAATATTTCTTATTTTCATATATTTGGATGCAAATGCTTTGTTTTAAATAATGGAAAGGAGAATCTTGGCAAATTCGATGCAAAATCTGATGAAGCAATATTCTTAGGTTATTCATCTACTAGTAAAGCTTATCGACTCTTTAACAAACGAACATATACAATTGAAGAGTCTATACATGTCAAATTTGATGAACTTAACCAAAATCCTCTGAGAAAGGAAATTGATGATCTTGTAGGTACCTTCTGAGAAAGGAACTTGAAAGACGAAGAAGGAAATAAAAATGAAGGAGATACAACACAAAATGGCGAACCTCAACAAAAAGAATGGATCACCTTAAAGAATC
The DNA here is from genome assembly GCA_037962975.1 of Clitoria ternatea. NCBI lineage: Eukaryota > Viridiplantae > Streptophyta > Magnoliopsida > Fabales > Fabaceae > Clitoria > Clitoria ternatea. Next base: position 59,006,037 of record CM075671.1, read on the forward strand.
ACCCCTTGGACAATGTTATAGGAGAAATAACAAAAGGTGTAAGTACTCGAAACGCTATTAGAAATGCATGCAATCACTTAGCCTTTGTATCACAAATAGAACCCAAAAATATCAATGAAGCTATTATTGATGAACATTGGATGTTGGCCATGCAAGAAGAATTGAATCAATTTGAAAGAAATGAAGTATGGGAACTTATGCCAAGACCCAATGACCATCTAATAATAGGTACTAAATGGGTTTTTAGAAATAAGCTAGATGAAAATGGAATAATAACAAGAAATAAAGCTAGATTAGTTGCTAAAGGATATAATCAAGAAGAGGGAATAGACTATGAAGAAACGTACACTCCCGTAGCTAGATTAGAAGCCATAAGATTACGGTTAGCTTTTGCTTGTTGTATGGATTTTAAGCTTTATCAAATGGATGTCAAAAGCGCTTTTCTAAATGGCTGTATTCAAGAAGAAATCTATGTAGATCAACCTCCCGGTTTTGAAAATCACAAATTTCTAAACCATGTTTTTAAATTGAGAAAAGCTTTATATAGTTTGAAACAAGCTCCAAGAGCTTGGTATGAAAGACTTAGTAAATTTCTTTTAGAAAATAATTTTGAAAGAGGAAAGGTTGATACTACGCTATTTATAAAACGTAAAAACAATGACATTCTTTTGGTACAAGTTTATGTTGATGACATAATATTTGGTGCTACTAATGAAATTCTTTGTCAAGAGTTTGCCAAGATTATGCAAGATGAATTCAAAATGTCCATGATGGGAGAACTCACCTTCTTCCTTGGATTACAAATCAAGCAAACAAATGAAGGAACATTCATTAGTCAAACAAAATATTGTAAAGAACTACTCAAAAAGTTTAAAATGGACAAAACAAACGAAATAGCTGCACCCATGAGTACATCTTGCTACTTAGACAAAGATGAGAAGGGTAAGGACGTTGAAATAACTAAATACCGAGGTATGATTGGTTCCTTACTTTACTTAACAGCTAGTAGACCCGATATTATGTTTGTTGTATGCATGTGTGCTAGATATCAAGCGTGTTCTAAAGAATCACATCTCACCGCTGTAAAAAGAATTTTGAAATATCTTGTGGGTACTCAAAATGTTGGTTTATGGTATCCCAAAGGCGTTGAATGTAATCTATTAGGATATTCTGATTCTAACTTCGCTGGTTGTAAACTTGATAGAAAAAGTACTAGTGGCACATGTCATTTACTTGGTAGTTCCCTTGTTTCTTGGCATAGCAAGAAATAAGTAAGTGTTCCGTTATCGACAGCTGAGGCAGAATATGTAGCAGCTGGCAGTTGTTGTGCTCAAATTCTTTGGATGAGACAACAACTTCTTGACTTTGGTGTTGTTTTAAACAAAGTACCCATTAAATGTGACAACACTAGCGCAATAAATATCTCTAAAAATCCGGTCATGCATTCTAGGACTAAACACATTAAAATAAGACATCACTTTATAAGAGACCATGTTTTGAAAGGAGATTGTGTACTTGAATATGTTGAAACTTCAAAACAATTGGCGGATATTTTTACAAAACCCCTTCCAAAAGAACATTTATAAATATTAGAAGGGAATTAGGAATTTTGGAAATTGATTAAATTGACTTATCACATTTTCTTACACTTTGAACAAAATCTTTTGAAAATCTTTGACTCAAAGTATTTCACTTACTCCTTTCATAAAATTTTCATTTCTCTAAAAATAGTAAATTACTTTACAATATATAAGTCAATCTTTTCATTAAAATGACAATCACGTTTTCATAATCATCTTAAATCCCACGGAGTCCCCACTTAAGTAAACATATTTTTGACACAAAGATAATCTTCTATGTACCACATGGTTCTCAAAAATAAATGGCAAATGACTTTGATTTTCTTGACTATCTTGTGCAATAAAATCATTGGCAAATTGCAAAACTTTAAACCTATATAACCTCTAACTTTGCTTATCCAAAAGAAGGAGAAAACATCATTATGATTGCTTACATGCCTCGAATTACTCTGTGATATATTTTGCATGTTTTAGGGGGAGTTTTATATGTAAATGGCATCTATCTCTACAAAATGTATGCTTCTTAAAGTGTTATATATATTCTTAAATGTTTTTGATGATGCCAAAGGGGGAGAAAATAAATATATACATTCTAAGTGGCATAAAATATCTTACAAAGGGGGAGAGAATATCATGTTGTAATAATGGTATCTATTAAATGGTTAAGGGAGAGATATAATCTAGAAATCAACATCTCTATCTATCCTTGTTAAAATTGCATGATTAAGGGGGAGCCTTACTATATTTCTTTACAACAAGTCATATCAAATTACATGTGTAAATGACAAAGTGGTATTCAATTATATGTATAACATGTGGTATCAAATTATATGTGTAAAGGATAGTCATTTATGCCATGTATATGAATTGTTAACGAACATCCCGTAAGATGAACATTTGTCGTCATCATCAAAAAGGGGGAGAATGTATTTATATGTTGATGTAGGTTTTGATAATGACACAACAAATGAAGAAATATTAAGGATGTTGTCAAGCTATTAAATTTGATGAAAAATAAAAAACTTGATTCAAGGCATTTATGAAGGATTAAAACAAGTGAAAAATAATCAACAAAGTGCCAAAGAATCAAAGGAATCAAGAACCATGAGCTGCATGAACAAAGGGATTAGAATTACATCAAAAAGTATTAAATTGGAAGCAACAGGCTCAGGAATCCATTCATAACACTTGGAATCGATTCATGTGCAAGAAAAGGGGAAAAGAATCAATTCATGCACAAGAAACAGCATGAGGAATCGATTCATGCACAAGAAAAGGCTTAAGGAATCGATTCATGATCAAGGGAATCGATTCATGGTGCAAAAACTAACGTGGGAATCGATTCATGCTTGTGAACTCACCTGGGAATCAATTCATCTGTCCAAGGAATCAATTCATACTCCTAGGAATCGATTCATACACTGTCAGAAGGCCAAATACACGCTGGGAATCCATTCATGCACCAATTCATTCAGTTTAAATTCAAATGGAAACAGCCTAGAATCGCACTACGCAAATTATGAAACACACTACACAGACACAAGCTCCATGTTCCATGCTCCACTGCATCGAGGAAATTAATTTATTGTCCAGCGAATGAAATTGGCAATTTATTATACATTTGATGGTAACGGAACCATGCCGCTGGATGCTATAAATAGAGAGTAACTTGAAGAAGCAATTCGTCCCAAAGCATTGAAACAGTTCCTTTGATTTCTCCTTCCCTCACGCTGCTCTTCTTCTTCTTCTCCTTTTCTCTTAATTGCTCTCTGTTTCTATTTCTTGGCTTATTACTTTGAGAGTAAATTTGGTGAGCAAAATTATTTCTGAACTTGCAAATTAATTTTTTTTTAGAGAGAAAATATTTTTTTGAAGTGCTAAAATTTGCATATCCTCTCTTTGAGAGTTATCATTTGGTGAAAGCTTTAATTTGTATATCCACTCTATTGGAGAGTTACTCTTGTATTCTAAACACTAAAATTCCTAGATTTGTGGGTTGGGTTTCAACCTTGTAATTGTGAGATTGAGAGATTGGGTGGGGTGCACTTGTACTTATGAGAATTGGGTTCTTGAGTGTGGGACACTAGGAAGTCGCGATTGCTCAAAGTTGTATCTCTAATCTCAAATAGTGGAAATCCTCTAAGTGGGTTGCTTAGAGGAGAGACGTACACCGGTGTGGTGGAACTCGTATATATCGGTTTGCAAATCTTTCTTCCCTAAACTCATTTAATTTGTGCACTTAACTTGCTTGCTTGATTTATTATATTATTGCCAATTAATTTGGACTAAGTGCATGTTATATTAAGTTGTAAATTATTTCGATTAACATTGTTGAGATTAGCCTTAAGTAATATTCTTGAATTATTTTGAAATCTTTCTAAGTACCATAAATAGTGTTGAGATTAATTGATTTCATTTCTTGAATATTATTTAGACCTTTTAAGTGCTTATTATTTTGTCTTGTGTATAAATTGTTACTATTTGCCATTAAGTTTATCATCTTCATCAAACATAGCAACTAAAGAATCAACTTCAAAAGCATTCAAAGTAAAATTTTTAATACTCAATTCACCCCCCCTCTTGAGTACTTGAGGCCACTTGGTTAACAGACTCTTCTTTATGGGCTAGGAAATAGACCCATGTCATTCTTGTGTAGTTATCAACTATAATAAAACTATGTCTTTTACTAGCAAGACGTTGAGTCTGAGATAGACCAAATAAATCCAAATGTATAACACCCTAAATTAATTAATCCAAAACAAGGAAATTTTTCCCAAAAATTCGAGTTTACAAAACATATATAATCTGCCCAAAATACTTAAACCAGGCCCAACAAGGAGAAGGAGGGGAAATGGAAGGCGAGGAAAGATAAAGGCCAAACAAAAGCCATCCAGCGGAAACCCAACAACGCTCAAGCGAGCCCAAGAGAAACAGCATGCACTCGCTCAAGCGAGATCCGACTCCGCTTGGGCGAGGCAAACCAACTGGCTCGGGCGAGCACACATTCGCCTGAGCGGACCAAAACAAAAGCCTTCCATCAGAACCACACTCGCTGGAGTGAATCCCACATTCGCTGGAGCGAGAAGCTACACTCGGCTATCCAAACACTTGGAATCGGGGTCCCATTCACTCGGGGTTGACCCCAGCATATACATACCAAAACTTAGTTCCATATTTTTATCCACAAGGCCACACAATGATCCACTCAGGAAAAGAGGGTCATCCCACTCGGATTCCATAAAACTTCCTCACTCGGGTTATTTCCTAACCAAACACCACTTGGTGTATTTAACCACAATTTAATCGGGAATGTACTTCACATTCATCACTCGACATAAACTCACATTTCTTACTCGGAGAACACATAGACCTTCCCTCACTCAGAAGGGGTCTCTACAATCATACTCCACTTGGAATATTCAGTCTGAATCCGAGTCTCCACTCACATAGGGTTCCACTCAGTAATCTCACTCCAAAACCGAGTCATCTCAATCAATCTCTCACTCGGCAATTGATATCTTATCCAATCGGAGAAACCATTAAGTTAAGTCCCACTCGGACTTACTCAGATCCTAACCACTCAGGATATGGAATCTCTTTCACTCGGATTTTACATGAATCACATACTTAGAGTATATTCTAATCTCACCCATTACAACAAATCTTCCCTCGGAAGGGATTCACTCGAATTATCCACTCGGGAATACTTAAACTCTACCCCACTCGGGTTTACTCATATTTTTCACTCAGTAATACTCAGGCCCGTAATCACTCAAAATTATCTTCTCAAATCCTACACAGTATAAATTCATCAAGGGATTTCTCTCAGAATCTTTTTAAGTCTCATCCTCTCGGGATTCATTAACTTAGAATTATTCATTCAACATCATTTATATTCCAGTCGGTAAGAAGCATCAAATCAACATAAATCACTTATCTATATATATACTCTCTGATTCACAAATCCGACTAGCCATTATCCGATACAAGTACGTGATATGAATGTAATCCATACACATATATAATCATGCACTTGGATTTCTATACATATGTATTCATATTCATCATACAACGTTGCTATGAGCCGGCGAAGGCTTTAATACATCAAAATACACTCGGTACATTACACTATGTACACAGCCTCATCATAAACACCCAACATTCGGGTTTAAGGCCATCACATCATTCCAATCCGACCTGCATACACTGAAAAATGGTGTAGGGGTGAGCTTTACATATTAAATGACAGATATTGGCTCAGATTAATCACAGAATCCTCAACATGCCATAACATATAACATCAATCAGCACAACAAACACTGCCATTCAATATGAATAATCACAATCATCACCCGATCAGGAATTCACTCATTTCACTCGGCTATAAAGCTCAGCATCCTCAGTTACAAAGTATAATAATCCAATCGGATTTTACTCAACTCCGAGCCTTGCTCAAGGAGTGTGCCTGAGCCCTGCTCTAGGACTTAATCATATTCCATATAATGTCATCTGATTGCCGATCGATAATAAACGTTCAACGCATTCCAGTGGCGAATCGGATGTATACGGTCTCATTCACTCGGCGTCCAACGCCAATGCACTTGGCATTTCATCAAGCGTCTCATTTCACGCTTAGTGCCCCAGGCACTGCTCCGAGTCCAACTCGAGGTCTTTCATCACATTCAACATTAGGACCATGTCCTCTTCACTCGGGATTTTACCCTTCGTGGCACCCCGCAAGGTGATATACTCAAGACGTATGCATTTACATTCAACTCATATTCATTCGATTGCCCACTCGGTAATAGCGTTCAACATTAAAATGCACTCAGCAATTCCACAATAATCAGATGACTCGGCTCACATCACATCCACACGGAAATCACTATGCCATCCGATCGGATTTTCATCATCCACGAGCCTAAGCCTCATGCTATTTCATGGGATTCACTAGGCCTTAGTATTTCTAAGCCTCCTATACTAATTCATATAGAATTCCACTCGGAATCTAACCTCAATAAACATCCCATGCTTTTACACAAAATATTCCACTCGGATTGTCCTCTATCACTCGGATGTATCCTTTACCATAAGCTCTCATGCTTTTATATATATAAAGCCTACTCGGCATTCATCATCACAGTCCCTATTCATTCATTCATCATAAGCATATGCATCAACAAGCATCATATACATTTAAATGTACAATTACACACAGGGACTAATAAAGGACCACACCATGCACCCGGCATTCATAAATTCATACATCATGTATCTCATACATATATCAAAACATCATCAAGTATATTTTCATGTATTTCATGGACGGAAACAATAGCATCAAACCAAGCATATCCATCATGCATATCCGGGCTACTAATCACTCGAAAATCAATAAGCAACACATCAAATATCACACATCACAGTACAAACATTTCACCCGGAAACCCGTCCATAAACCATGCATTTGAGATGCAAAGCCCCCCTTACCTGGAATGACGTTCCAGAAGCCATTGGCCACTCGGCCCCGCCACAGCAGCACTCTGCTCGGCTTCCAAACATGGGAAGAGCCAACATGGCTCCCAGTCGTCCCAGCAACACGCTCACAGCCATGGAGAACTAACACTATCTCCATATAAGCTTTAAAGCCACCAAGTCAGTGGAGAAGCTCCCAAGCACAACACAAAGCTGTTCCATACTTCCAACAGCACCGTCCCCACCACCATAGAGGACAACCAAGCTTCCATGCACCATACCATGCATGCCTTCTTCTTCACAACAGCACTGCCTCACACAGTGGACCACTTCCACAACGAGGCACCCACATAGCTGCAGGCTCCCAACCGAGCTACAAACAGCCCCATCATCAAAGATGAAGAAAAGAAGAATCACCAGGGAACAGGGAAGGAACCAACCTCTAAAACACAGCACCACGTTGTTTCCATCACCATGCTGTTCCTCACACAGCCACACGGATCCCCCTCGGTTCAACATAGTTCGTGAGTGGAAGAAGAAGATGAAGGAGAGGACGAAGATGAAGCAGGAGCTCCAATAAGTTCTAGAGAGAAGGAGGAGCGTTTCTCTCCCCCATAGCATGCACCAACGAGGAAATGAGAAAGTGAGTAGGGAAATGAGAGAGTGAAGTCCTTATCTTCACACGCTGCCCATCCCCACGCTGCTCTGTGACAGCTCCTCAATCAAACATGACTTCTTCATTTAATGCAAGTCCTTTAGCATTTAATGCTAATTCTCTCAGCAATCATCACTCCCTTCCAACGTGGACAAGAGAGAGAGAACCGGACCCATTTTCCACCAAGGCACATGAATCATTTGCTAAAATTATTGTTATTATTATTATTATTATTTAATAATTAATCTCATTAGCCATTAAACCCCAATTAACCATTAATCGGTAATTAATAAAAATCAGGATGTTACAAAATGTAACAGTTGAAAAGGTCTGGTGGTGGAAAGAACATCTTTGTTTTAAAAAAAAAGTTTTACGTTGTTCTCCTTTTTGGCATGCTTCGTAGGTTGAGAGCTGTTAAAAGAAATTCTTGGCAGTCCCTTAACTAGCACTCTTCTGTTTAGTTTAGAAATATGTTTCTTGCTAACATGCCCAAACTTTTTATGTTAGACCCACTTTCCTTTAGAGGTTGAGAAAAGACATGTTACATTTTGATTATTAAGCTCACCTAGGTCAACCTTATAGAGGTTGTTATATTTGTTTGTTGTAAAAAGAATGGTTCCATCATGGTTGATGATAGTACACTTTTCTTTATCAAATGAGACTTTATAACCACTATCACAAAATTAACTTATGCTTAGTAGGTTATGCCTCAGACCTTTAACATAATAAACATTTTCAATTATAGGTGAAGGAATGTTACATACTTTACCAATTCCTTCTATACGTCTGGTTTGATTACATCTAAAAGTAACTTTACCACCTTTAAAATGTTCCATGTCTAAGAACATAAACCTTTTTCTTGTCATGTGATGTGATCACCCATTATCTAGATACCAGTAGTGCTGCTTTACTTTTGTCCTTAAGCACATCTGCAATAGGAATGATCATTGCCTTTGGTACCCAAAACTTCTTGGGTCCTAGAGGGTTAGTGCTCTTTGAGTTTCTCTTTTTCCATTTTAAACAATCCTTTATCACATGACCATGCTTCTTGTAGTAGTTATATTTAGAATGTTTATTTGTATTTTGAAGAGATGAAGGAGGAGGAAAAATTTTCTTCAAATTATTCTTTTCAACATAACCCAGACAAGATATTTCTTGACTTCTGTGAGATTTTCCCAAAAGTTTGTTCAAGTTTTCAATTCCATTTACAAACTGGGCCAAGTCTGAAGTAAGTGAGCTTACTTGTAGTTGAAGAAACTTAATTTCTTTTTCTTGTGAAATATGACAAACTTCTGAGTTATTTAACTCAATTTTCAAAATTTCATTTTCCTTCTTTAGTCTGTGTATTTTCTCAAGACGTATTTTCTCTTTCTCATCTAACTCTCTTAGAAAATCTTGATCTGAATCCTTTTTCCTCATATCAGATATTATATTTTCATATGGAGAAACAATTTCAGATTATTTTTTTTCAAAAGCTTGTAGTTTTTCAAAAGAGTTGAAAAGTCTTTAAATAATGCTTCATAGTTTTCTTTAAGTTCAGACAGGTTTACTTCCTTAGATTCAGATTCACTTGAACTTTCTCCAGGCTTTAAGTTTTATTGCACCATCAGACAGATCTGAGCAGATTTTGCCTCTTCTTTAGAGTCACTAGTGCTTATTGAATCTTCATCATCCCAGGTGATGAGTCCTTTCTATTTTTTAAAGAACTTTTGTTTCTCTCTTCTATCCTTTTTGTCTTTGTTCAGGAAAGGACATTCAACATTGATGTGTCCTAGTTTTTTCTAGTTAAAACACTCCAGAATAGTCTTGTTAGTTTTAAACTTAAATTGACTTTTACGTTTAGATTCTCTCTTGTTGAACCTTCCAGGTGCACCTTTCTTCTTTTTAAACAATCTATGGAAGTGTCTAGTAACAAGTGCCAACTCTTCATCAGTGTCCTCATCTCCATCATCAGAACCAAGATTTGAGCTAGTTAACTCCTCAACTTTTAGGTTCTTTGCTCCTTTTGGATGTCTCTTCAGACTTTATAGCAATACCTTTGGAAGATGAAGGCTTTGGGACTTCCTTCTACTTACGCTTTAGCTTATAAACTCTTAGCACTCAGAGGAGTTCATCCAAAGTAGATGTGTTAAGATCTTTTGCTATTTCTAGAGCGGTACACTTGGCATTGAACTTTTTTGGTAAACACCCTAGAAGTTTGACAGTGATATATTCTACAGAGATAGTTAATCCCAAGGCTTTGAGCTCATTTAGCAGTGTCTAAAATCTTCCAAATATCTGATCAACAGATTCATGCTCCTTCATTTTGAAGTTATCATACTTCTTAGTTACCAAGATCTTCTTGGAATGTTTGACATTGGAGGTGCCTTCATAGCTATGTTGAAGGGCATCCTAGATTTCCTTCACAGATTTGTAACTATAGACTTTGTTGTATTCAGACTTGCTTAAAGCACATATTAAGAGGAATCTGGCCTTTGCATTTAATTCCATCTTCTTGATGTCAGTTGTAGACCACTTATCTTAAGGAGTGAGCTTTCCATCTTCATCCACAGGGACTGGATGATCACCATTTGCTATGACCCTCACAAACCATATTGAGTAGACTTGATGAACATTTCCATCCAGTCTTTCAAATAAGCGTAGTCTTCACCAAGAAAGGCTAGTGGTTTGTTTATAAAGGAATCTTCAGCAACAATATGATCTTAATGAGAAGAAGCCATGGATCTTGATTATTTTCACTTGTTTGAGTAATCAACCCAAAAATACAAGCTTTGATACCAATTGATGATACAAAGTCAGATTAGAAGGGCGTTGAAAAAGTCTTCACTCTTTTTTGCATAGACTTTTAAACGAAGAATCTTTGATGAGCGTTTTAAAAATTTTGACTAAACAAATTTTGGAAAGATAAAGGTTATGAGAAGATAACACAACAGATTTATACTGGTTCACTTCCAAAGCAGAAGCTACGTCCAGTACCTTCAGACTTGAAGGATTTTCACTATGTAAAAACACTTTTTACACAACCAGTATAGCCTGTGCTTCAAGTATTGTTGACTCCACTAACTTCTGGCTTATCCCAAGTATTCTTTCAATCAAGCCACTCCTGGCTCAAACCCAAGTATTATTTCAAAAGCCTCTTTAGGCCACAAAGTGTTTCCCACTCAAACTAAGGGCTGGTGTAGGCTTTTGTACACACCGAACTCGTTACACAAAGAGTGAGTGAAAAAAAGGAGTTTGTGTCACAAAGATAACTTAGCGTACAAAGATATTTATATTGAAATAGAGAGTATGCTAAGTTATGGTAAGCAACAAGCAAGGTCTGCTAGGAGCAGAAAAACTAGGGAGGCTTTTTGCTTATAATATAAGAACAGAGAAAAGCTTAAGAGTTTTATAGTCTAGCACTTTTGATTTCTTTTCCTCTTTTTGAAGGAATTAGTAAAGAACCAATCACTTCAAAGTTTGTGATTTTCTTATATATATAGGCCTTTTGAAATAGCCATTGATCAGCTGTTGGAGAAGATATATCTGTTGATTATTTTTTACTTTGAAGGAGTACACAGTAGTAAAGTCTGAATCAGGCGTGCTCCAGAGTTTATACCAAAATGGTTCACCTTGATAATCCATACCAAAAGTTACCTATTTGCTTAGCCATTTCAAGCTAAAGGGTACACTCTTATAGATGTTGACTTTAGACTTTTATTCTTCCATACTTTCAGCTTTTCTGATGCTTTGAGATGTGCGAGGCATCTACCTTGGTTACTGCACATATGTTCCTGAGCTTTTTGTCTTTTTTCTTATTTGACCAATGACGCAGATTTGAGACAAATATGCCGCTATTGACATTTTAAAGGAAAGTTGTTTTTCAGAGAACGTTCCTTGAAAAGAATGATACTCTGGGGTCTGATTCTATATTTAGACTTTTCTTTTAACGTTGCTTTGATAGATGCAACATACTTGTTCTTGAAACAAGTATAGTTTGATGGGCCCCCCTATTTCTTTAAACAGGTGTACTTCAGACTTTTCCTGAAACACTCATTGAGCTATGTTAGTAAAACACGCAGGTAGACTTCATTCAACTAAGAGTTTTGATGGGTGTTATTAACAAATCCCAAGAGTTCAGACTTCTTGGCCTTTCTTTCAGAATAGGATCTAATAAGTTTATTCTCTAGATCTAGAATATACCTAAGTTTATTTCTAAATCAAAAATATATAAGGGCAACATAAATTGAATTAGAAAATAGAAACATATATATATAAGCCTGATAGGGACGTAAGATTATACTGATTTGGTTTAGTTTATCTTTGTTCACGCTGAATCTATTTTAAAGCTTTCATAGATTATCATGTTATGTTCTGATAACACAAACTTGTATAATGCTGATAATATTAAAACATGCGTCTATAAAATTTTAGATTCAATTTAGATATAGGGTTGTAGCAGTAAGTCTGGCAAGGTAGTAAGTCTAAGTTGTCCATACCTCCATATATGGGTTATGATCTACAAAAAGAGTTATGAACTTTGTTTTAGCATGTTTTTAGATTGATAGCAAGGATTTGGGGTTTAGACCATAAGAAGAATAGATAAAATCTTAAACATAGGTTCACTAGAAAAGAAATAAACTGACCAAATGAATATATTTCTATGAAACTTGATGAGGGTAAAGATATTAGAGATATCTATTAAAATATCCAACCTTATTTGTTTTATCTCCCGTCGATACTTTAAGTTTTCCTTTTCTATCTTTTCTTCCTCTACACCACTTACTCTATATATACTCATAGAGCAAGAGACTAAAAAACAACCTAAACTACTATCTTTGATGAAGAAATTTATTTTGATGATATCAACCAATGATTAGATAACTGGGAAATCCCTAGAATCCCAAAAGACTAACTTTACCAAAAGGATAATAATCGTAGACATAGGTTTGATTACATAATAAAAACTGTAGAAAACTAAGTTCCTCTTGATGTGGATTATGGATATAAATTTCATCTCATAAAAAAGATCTATGGATCAACATAAATTTAAGTTAAGATACCTTCATATAGGTTGTGTCCGAGTTACCATTAATCCTTTAATTAAAGAAAGACTTAATGCTTCAGTCCTCATGTGCCTAAGAGATGCTAGGCATACTAAATTTGCTGATTCAGTTATAGGGACGGTCCAAACTAGTTTGAGTAATGAACCTATTTACTTCAACTACTATCATAACAAAATAGTGAGTCTTTTAGATAGAAATCTTTTAGACTCTATTTCTCAACCTTTATATTTATGGCTTAGAAATGAAGCATGGATCTATACCTTTGGCCTTAATCTACAAGGTCCAATACAAAGTCATGAACACTTGTTATTCAAGGGTACTATTATCTTGTAAAACCAAAGGACAAACCACCTTGTTTATCACTGATATGGCAAAGGCAAAAGTCACAACAAGAAAGCAAATCCATTGGGGTAAGATAGTTCTTCCTAAAAAATGGACTATAGAAAAGGTAGTTGCAATCAAACCTAGACCTGTAATTGAACTTCAAGAAATCAAACAATATGAGTTTGGAAAATTAGAAATAACTTTCGCATCAAGACGTTCTTGTAGCGATGGACCTTTTGTTGGTGTATGCACTACGAGCTATTAATGTATCAATTTTAACTTATCAATAAAATTAGTATTTTCAGTTTCAAGACTAATTTTAATGCTATTTATCTTGGAATAATAGGTCATATGAGAATTATTCCTAAAATGTCCCTAATCAAGTATTTACATAGGGACATGTAAATACATTAAGATTAATGTGTGAATATACTGATGATTTGATCTTACAAATCATGGATATATGATATCAAGTCTTTACACGGGTACACATTAAGAGTAACGTTGTACTGGACAGACCCACCATGAGAACGTTGCATGGATCATTACATAAGTGTCATAAACGTCTCTTAACGTGATAATGGTATATAGTCCTTCGACTTGAAGTCACTACGATTGCTACATAAGGAGTTTGTTGTTTGAATACAATCAAACGTTATCTGTAATAAGATGACAATAAAGATTTTGATTAGGCAATAGACAAATTATGCCGAGGGATGTGAGTGATGTAGATGGAATTTGTCTCACCTATTTGACAGGAGTGATATCTATAGGCCACTTGATGGAGTAAGACTAACGAAATGTATGGCCATGCTAGGACGAATAAATACTAGATATTTATTCTGTAAAGTCTACTCTGATATCAAGTAAAATAAATTGGGCCATACAAGGATGAGGACGACCATGCCTTGGGCCCAATTAGATATCGTGACAAAAGGAATAAATATATAAAATAATTATCACTTATAGGTCATGTCGATGATAAATAATATTCGAACATAATGATGTATTACTAGATACCGCTTTTATTTTATATTAATAATAAAATAGTTTATTATTAATATAACCGAATATTTTACCTATAGGGTCACACACATAGAGTAAGCCCACCAGAGGATAGTTTTATTTTAGTTGGACTAAAAATAAAACTATTTAGGCCTAACTCATTTAGAATGAGTCAGGAGCCCAATGTTTAATGAGAGATCAGGTCAAGACCTAAGCTTATATATAGAGCATGAGATGCTCATAGGCTGCTGCTCAGAAATTAGATTATAATCAAATTTCCGTACTAGCATTCTGAACTTTGTTTTTTTGGTGGGAGTGCTCGTGTGGACTCCTAAGGGCGAAGCTACAATTGCTTCGATCGAGGAACTCATTTTGCGTCTACAAGAGGTAAACCCTAAATCAAAAAAAAAATTTGCATAATGCCTTGAGACATTTGTATTTGCAATCCTTTGTGTTTTCGCTGCCTGACCCTGATGGGATTCCCTAACACCTTCAAAACATGATAGGTTAACCAATGGTTTTAGTTCTACAACATCTTTTTTTGTAGCATCTCGATCCATACCAACTTTTATCCCCTCTGTAATAAATTTACAGGGATTGGATTCTTCCATTACTATTCCAATAACTTCTTATCAAAAAGATAAGGATGAAGATAAAAGATCTATTCAATCTCCAATCGATTCTTCTCTTAAAGATAATTATGATGTTATCTAATTTTTCCATAGATAGAGAATTTTTGAGAAAAGACTTTTACTTTGAGGAATGGAAATCTTAAAGAGAATGGTTTTTCAACATTACAAAAGAAAGGAAATGATGAAAATCCAAGAGGAATTCTATGAATTTCTTAATAAAGCAAGAATAAATGTTCTATTTTTTGACTGGTTTCATGTTTACATATTGAAAAAGTAGATAGATTATCCATTTCAAACAGAATTAATTGGACATAACTTGACAAACATCATTACCACATGGAAATCTAGAGAAGGAGAAGTCAAATCTGAACTTTCTTCTCCTACCCAATACCAACTTCCAAAAATTAAAGATGAGAGACAAAACCCAGTTTAGGTATCCCCTTTCAAGACTAAAATAGATGACGAACTGATCACTTCAAAAGATATTAAGGGTCTTATGGAACAATCTAATTACACTAATAAATATCTCCAAACCATAGGAGAAAGAATTTTTTCAAAGGAAAAACCAAACCAAACTATAAGGGCCTCTGCCTCTAACATACCATAACCTTTAGAAAAGCCTTTGTTTAAATCTTTTAAGCTCAATAAGTAGAAACAACACAACTTGTAACTTTTTAGGGCTAAAAAGAAGATTGAGAAAAATACTAGAAGCTCTAGTGACCTTCTTTATCAGGTTAATAAGCAATTGAAATTATTAAACACCTTCATCCTAGACACACCTCAAATAATTAAGGAAGCTTATACAACTAAAAGTAAACCTATAGAGATGAAAGGCTTGACCATCAATATGATAGGTCAACTCGAGCCTAATAGTGATACTAATTCTGAGCATGATTTAGATATTAAGATTAATCCAGTTATTAACCAAAAGCTTAACTAGAAAAACCTAACCAAAGTTTATTATCAGAAGACAACAACCCCTGACCACTTATTAGAAGAAAGAGGCCATAGTTTTAGAAGCTTTAGTGATAATAATATCTATGAGTGGAACATAGATAGTCAAATAGCCATGGCAACAGGGTTGTTCGGGGACAGGTTTGACCTTTACCATCCCCACCCCTGCTATCCCAGACCTTAACTGCTCCTGCCCCTATTTACCCATCCATTGTTTTTTAAGTTAATGATGCAAAACACCCGTCCTTGCTAAAAAAAAGACCATCCCTGTCAGACCCCGATTTTCCATACCTGAATCCCGATGTAATCAAGATAAATAATTAATAAAAATACAAATAAATTTTTTGCGTTTAAAATGATTTTGAAGCACTACTTCGATTACATCAAGTCCCGGCTCACAAAAGACCAAAAGGTAAGATTTAAAGATTTATAAACTGGATCGCTAAATGAATCGCCCACAAGTGTATGCAAAAGTAATAGAGTTTACAGCGGAAGAAGAATATGTATACAGGGCACACGCCTAGTCCCATATATGAAGATATGAGAAAAAGCTCGGCAAAGCATGCAAGGATACAACATTATCCTATTAGGCCACAACCAATCTTACACATGAATCATAAATATGCATTGCCTAGAATATGTATATATATATGGTCATGCAAGATACATCTCCAATATCCATATTCTATAATTGACCACATTCAATTCAATCTCAAAATCATATATCAACACTTATACATTCCCAAAATGGGCTACTTGTCCAACCTCATTATATTCATCAAACGGGTATGAATTCCAATACTCCAAATATCAATACATAATTCACTTATATTGTCATTTATATTACATCCATCAATATCAATAATTATCAGCACTATCATGTACACTTTATTCATAATATCGTTGCCGGGCAAGGCATTCCATTACCACTATTTACCTTACCAAAAGATCTACTTTAAAATCACCATCTTATCCCATGATATTCCTGCATCAATGCTAAAAATGGACAACATAGGAGAGTGAGTTATACATTTCAAATAATGAATATGAATACAATTGAGATTATGTGCATATGCATATTAACATCATGTATGCTTTGCTAAAATCATCAATAACCATCATAATTCATTCATCCCAACAATATACATATACCATATTCATCAATCAATTCATAACAAAGCAAGCACATATACACATCCTTTCTCAATGCCATAATGGGCCAACATCATTGTCATCTACTATACACAAAAAGCCCTTCATCACAATGGGTCACCACATACAACATCATCATATTCAATATTTTTTCATTGTATTCATATTTTACATGTTGTCTTTTAGGTATTCATTTACCCATCTCATCATCATCACATCTCATTCTTAACCATCATCATATATCAACATCAATCATTAACATATCACAACACCTTTGGCATATCTCCATGCTATATGCAAATGCTCTTAGGCTAATGCATATGCACAATGGAATTATCAACAATAAATGCGGATCCGACTGTGGGAATACACACCAAATTATGGGTTCAAGCATGATCACATACCATACCTCTACTACAGTAGTATAATATGTACGCATATCTCATAATGCATGCATAATCACCAATTTTTACTGGTACCAAACCGCATCGCCCATTTTACAACACCCGTCATTTTTAGTATGACCGCGGTAAACAACATAATCAACATCATAAGGTGTTGCGGGCTAACCATGATTCATACCATGGCAGCTGTGATCCAAAGGACCACCAGGGACACCTGCTCCTCAAGAGCCACCCCCACAAAGGTCAACCACATACAACTCCCCTTAGCTTAGCATGGCAGCTTCGTGAGTTATACACTGAGTCACAGGGGAACAACATGAATGCTCGTGCATAGAGTCGCTCTCCCACTAGGTCAATCAGGGGAATCCCTTAATATTCCTTACTGGCAGCGTATGATATGCCATGGATGCAATGCAATGCAAATCAATTGCATTCTCATACTATGCATCCTATCATGTCACTCATCAATCATCATCATCATCACTAACACCACCATACATTTCTTAGTGGATTTTATCATTGTTGGTTTTAGCCATTGTTTTCAAGTTTTAAGTGTGGCATTTCATTTTATCATACTTATATCATACATGTAAGTCAATACTTGCAACATTCACAATGGCATCACAAACATCAATAACATTCATCAATCTTTTATCAACATCACGACATAGTTTCTTAGTGGATTTTTCATCTCATTGAGTCATTACCATTGTTCATACACTAGTGTGGCATTCACAACATCATCAATACAATTCAAACCACACATACAAGGTCACACTTGTATCAAACACAATGGTATTCAACAATTCATCAATAATAACAATCATCATTCACTCAAGGAAATGATCAACAACATCATCCATCATTATACATTATCGATATCATCTCCGATTCATCGATTCACCATAAACACATTGTCATTCAATTGTCCCCTCATTAGTTTCATCATCAATTAAGTGTGTCATACAATTACATCATTTACTTTTCATCATTCTTTATAACATATCAATAGTGGTAAAGCATACATGCTTACTTAACATAGCATAGGCATACACTTACCTTGCCATGGCCTTAAGCCATTCCCCAATCACCACTAAGACACACCACATATATACTCTTAATACAGCCATATGTTATCGCATGATGAAACAAAGTTTGGGTAATAACAAGCTCAATTCAATTTCAACACCAAGGTATATGAGGGATATGACAATGCCATCGCGTTTCGATTGCTAAAACGTATTAAAAATATGTGTAATTGAATGCATAAACATGCCATGACTTAATTATATCAAACAACATCAAAACATAGTGCAAATGGGCAAAAAATGCACCATGAATCGATTTAGGAGGGTCCTTGAATCGATTCATGCGATTCTGGAACACCAAACAGCAAAATGGAGGGCTTTGAATCCATTTAGGCAACCCTTGAATCGATTCATACGTTTTAGAATCACAAAATCAGTGAAACAGAGGCTTGTGAATTGAATCATGGCTTGTATGGATCGATTCACACGAATCAAAAAGCACTCCCACACAAACAGCAAGCTTTCAATCGATTCATACAAACGTGTGAATTGATTCATGGCCCTGGAAGTCACTCATTTTGAGAATAGAATATCATGAATCGATTAAAGCTCTTGCATGATCGATTCATGCAATTCCAATAGCCTCTATATCGATTCATGGAGGCATGTAAATTGATTCGGGAGTTGGGAAAACCATCAGCTATATTTAGGAAGCACCATTCTATACCCCATTCATCAAACCCAACATCAACCATGCTTAAAACATGCATTCTCATGGGATTTTAACTTAACAAACCACGTATCTACATACACACACATACTCCTTCTCATCATGGATCATTTACCAAGAATCATATCATTCCCTCCAAGGAATTCTAAAACTCCTATTGCCTTCTCATGTACATATTCATATAATTTCCAAGGCCAATGAATTGCCAATCATTTCATTCAATAAATATCATTCATCTCATCATCTTAACATAGTCATGGCAAAACAAGCATGCGTATAAATCATATACATCAATCACCAATCATTCAACTCATGTAATTGAAATATAAACTCCTCTCTTACCTTGAGAGAAGAATTACAACTTGAATGCTTCGATTGTTCTGCCGTATTGTCCTGAATACAATCTACACAATACACATACATACGTTCATTTGATAAGCTATCTTAAGGCATCATCATAATTCTAATTATTTGTTAACATCATATAGGGCTTACTATCAAGTCCTAAACTTGTCTAAACACTAATTCACACACTTGTGTTAGATTTCGGGAATTCCTTTCCCAAAACCAAGATTCTTTAGATCTTAAAGGGTCAACTATAACCAACACAACAATATCACTTCCTTTATTCATAAGGCATCCAATCATTATATAAATCTTCTATTTGCCATCATTATCATTCCATTTTCAACATAAGCCATTTAGCTTTATTTAAAGCCATCATCAATCAACAAACTCATATAGCACATATCATGGCCTAAAACCTCATTGAATCCTCATCTTATTTCATTTATTCATCACTTATGGCCATCTACCATTATTGTCATCATCATAGATAACACCAAACAATAAACATCATATATTCATCCTCAAAATCAATTCCTCTAATCATCATATATACTTATATATATATATATATATATATATATATATATATATATCTTTTACATCCCTAAGATAGGACCTCATTAAAATCCAATAACCTCAAATATCAACATTAATGATTCCAAACATTATCTCTACCCATAAAAGTCATTCTCATCATAACCAAATCATCAATTTCACTATCTATGCCAAAAGTCCCAAATTATCAATTCTCAATGGTGCATATACAAATTGGCAAGCATCAATTTCAATGATTTTCATACACCCTCACAAGCTCAATATCATTATCAATTTGCCAATCAATTGTAAACAACACACAATGATTCCAATGGGCATTTAACCTAGGATTTGGGTTTCACATGAATATAGCATCATTCAAATAAGATCAACTTAGCTCAAAACTTCATCAACATCAATAATCAGTTCCAATCTTCTAAAAATTCATTTCCCTCATATAAAATTATTCTAAAAGCATAAATTCACTAAAACCATCAATTTGGCCAAAACCCCCAAATCACCAACACTTAAGGTTTTCTCATAAATTACCCAATCAACAACTTCAACCTATTTCTTAAATCCATATGAACACAATAATTCCTCATCCATTTATAACACAAAACCATAATAAAAAATCATATCTCAAGGCATTCAAGCCTAGGGTTTTACATTCTCATCAATACCCATACAACCCAACATTAATATTTTAAGCTTAATCATCATAAAACAATGAATAGAATAAGGTGAGTTCAAAATCTTACCTCACCACCCAAGCCAAGCCAAAAAACAAAAATGGAGGAGAGGAAGAAGGAGATGGTCCAAGATTTGCCCCAATGTCCCATAAATGCTTCATAAATCCATGTTTAGTTTTTGATTTTGGCAAGAATAGAAGTGGGAGAAAGGTGAGCGGTTTTGGCATGGTGAAGGGATGATGAAGAAGAAGAAAATGAAGAAGAAGAGAAAAGAGGAGGGTGCCAATGGTTTTGGAGGGAGAGAGAAAAAGATGACTAAAATTGGTCATTATCCATTGGATAAAAGGGTGCCCCACAATGCTTTTCCCATTGGTCAATATTTCCCATTACACAATGGACAAAAGGAGGTAAAGTAGAGTCGAGAGTGGAGAAAGTGGACAGGGAAAATGAGAGGAAAAATAGGATTTTTGGTTTTCTTTTAATTCTATTTAGCTTGTGTATTCCTGGTTTAATAACATATGTCGTGTCCGAATAATTATCCCCTCTACACCAAAAATTATTTTAACTATACCACCATAACCACAATAATTTTCTAAGTATTCTAGACCCATCAAATATCCAATTTGACCAAGTGGGTCTCACACCATCCATTAAATCATCCGGTACTGGTAAATCTTAATTTACCGATAATTTACCTCTAGCATCTAATAAATTTTCTCACAATTATTGGGCCATACAATCCCTGCCTCCGCCCTTGTCCCCACTTTCATAGAATTTTCTCCTTATCATAAGTATTTTAAAAGTTATTGTAACTACAAAATTAGTAATATATTTTACATACAATAATAGTAAAAGTGTCCTAAAAATAGTAATAAATCATCTTGGACATAATTATTAAACATTGTTCAATCACAACTACAATTGAATCTATGAAATTTAATCATAGATTATTTACTCCATCACAATAATAAAAATTTTCATTGAACTTCTAGAAGGTGAAAATTTCATCTCATCATATAAAGTTCACTAAATGCAAGCAAACAAAGTTTTGAGATTTTTTTTTATCAAAGTTCAACAAGATAAATTTAAAGTAGCAACCAACTAGTAAAAAGCAAAGTCCAGCAATAATGTCTAAGAAACAAAACACGGTAAAACCATCCTAAAATCCAAGCATCATCTTCATTCATCACTTGTATGTCTAACTTCTAACAATCCTCCAAAGGATAAATAATACAACTCGTAGATAATCCATCTACAATATGATAAAACATAGTTATAATGTTATTTTAGCACATGAAATGACCAAATTTCATATTGATGAAAAAGAATATGTCTTTGTTTATCAATTAAGTCATGAACTTCAGTTAGTATAACATTTAGGTGATCTTGTCCTGAAAGCATAAAATTATATGTTTAGTGTAAAATTCTTTAAAAAAATGCAAATTCATAAGATTTTAAGAATAGAAAAATTTACCAAATTCTTTATCAATCCATAGCTAACTCCTACAACACATCAAAGCCTCCAAAGTTGATTAATGCAATCTAATACGATTTAGACTATGCAAATTACCTCCAACACTAAATGTAGATTCTGAAGCCACAATGGAGATTGGAATTACTAACACATCCCTTATAATATTAATTACACATCCCTTGGAATTGCTAACACAAGATAGTAAAATATACTACTTCCTTTCTTGGCAAACAATCCTCCTCCAAATAACGATCCAATTCTATTTTTACGAATGTTGTTTTAACTCTTTTTTGTCTAGAAAGAAACATTTCAAATTCATTCAATTCATTATCATAATTATTAATTTCATGGTTAACCAAAGGAGAATTAAAACCAATTTCAACCCTCATTTTGAATTGATAATCAAGAAGCAGATAATAACATAGCTGCTTGATGCCTTGAATTTATGACTCAAAAATCATGAGGATACAACTTGACATAATAGAACTGAAGAAGTGCCATCTTGTACCTTTGGTCCAAAACAGTAGCAACCCCCATTATTTGGTGAATAAGACTCCAATAATTATTAAACTTGTCCCTTATCTTTGCTGCCATACTTTTAAGAACCTCACAAGAAGAACTTTCCCATTGAGATATTGCCAACTTAACCTCTTAAATCTTGGAAAAATAAATATTAACAGTTGGATATTTTGTCCTGGAAACCAACTCAGTGATGTTGCTAAACAATTTTAGCCTCTTATCTTTGGCAAATTTCCATTCTGACTCTGATGGTGTACTTGTGTATTGAGAATCACATTGTTTCAAACTTTCAAACACATTTTTATAGGCTATAGCAGTTTCTAACATCTTGTATATTGAATTCCATCTAGTTGGACAATCTAGAATTAACTTTTTGGTTACATTAACACATAACTATTTAGCTGTCTCCTTAAATTTTCTCTTCCTTTTAGGTGTTAAAGTCTAAAAAGCAACACTATCATGGATATTCTCTATCGCATCTTTTACTACCTCTAATCCATCTTTTACAACCAAATTAAAGATATGTCCAACACAACACATACGAAGCAAGTCACCATTTTTTCACAATGTTTTTAATCTTAATTTATCTTTTATTTTTCTTATTATTGAATCATTTGTGCTACAATTATCTAGGGTATTGTAGACAACTTTGAATTAATATTCCAATCTAATAAACATTCAATCAAAAAATTGTAAAGTCTTTCATTGTGTGAGGCGTAGAAACATAGACGAACCTAATTAACAATAAAATACCTAAATTACATCACTATGACAACTTATAAACTATTAGGACAACACTAATTAAATAAAGTATATATAAACACCAATGATAATTAAATATTTTTACCTCAAAAATCGATTCTTTAAAGTCCATGAACTATTAATGTAATGAGCAGTGACTGCCATGTATCCTCTCTTTTGATTACTTGTTGTCTACATATCTGTTGTGATCATCACTCTTCCTTTCATTGTGTCTATGAACTTTAAACCTATCAACCTTTCCTTTTCGTACATATTCAATATCTCTTTCTTGATGGTGTTTCTTGTAGGAACATGAAATGAAGGTTATAGTGAATTCAAATATCTTCTAAACCCACGATGATCCACAATTATAAGTGGATACTCATGCATGACAATTGCACGTGCAAGCTCCTTTCTTGAATTCCCTTCCTAATAAGTGACAACTGTTATTTCTTGCTTCCCTTTCATAACTTAGGGAAGTAGAACCTTTTGTCCTTTTATTTTGATCTTGTGTTGAACGTAACTCTCTGTGTGTATGTGCAATGTGTAGTTGTATTCTTTGCTTTTCCTCCAAGCTTTTTCCCACAATAATGACATTGAGCCTTCTTTTCTCCATTAAATATGATCTTCTTGAAGTTTTCCCACACTATACTTTTATGTCTCCTTTTCTCTATTTGTGTTGAGTCTCCAATATTAGTTGGTATTTGTGTTGTTGACCCAATTTCAGTTGTGGAAGAATTGAGAATAGGAACTCCTAATGCAGGATTCATATTGGTAGTTAGAGTAATATGATGAGAACTATCATCTGTAGCAGGTTGGGTAGCATCTGCAGTGAGAGGTTAACACTGAGTATTTTCATTGCTTGCCATTTATGCCTAGGAAAAATATAAACCAGAAGAGTAAGCCAATAAGAGTATAATATCATATAAATGGATTATATGTTAAAGAATATAATATATTAATATAAGAAAAGAAGAAATTTAAAGAACTAGAAATTAATTGAAGAACACTAGTTAAGAAATAAACTATAGTAAGCTGCAGTATATTAATTGATTAGTAGAATAAGAAAAAGGTCTAGTTTTTTATTTTACTCCCATGCAACTCTTAATATATTATGATCCAAGTTCTTGTGTTGTTTTAGGAAATTCCTAGACAAAAAGGTATTGTTTTGATTCTTGAAATATTTTGGATATAATTGATTATTTTAATCTTTAAAAGATGAAAATTACCATTTTTTATTTTTAATTAAATGATGAAAAGTTAATCAATTTATTATTTTCAAGATTCTTTTTCTAAAGTTAGCTAGGTACAAATTCTTCATATTATATATATAGTTGTTTTGAACGAGAACTAGTTCTAATTAATTCTTCAAAATGTTGTTTTTAATTAATTCTTTTTCCAAAGAAAAACAATTCAGAAAAAAAATATACCTCAAAACAAAAACCCTTATAAATTAAATAAGCATATATATATATGAGTAAAATTGATACAACAATTGGTTTGCTTATGATCATGGGTGCAAAATGGAGTTCTTGAGTTTGTGAAAGTGGTAAGTGTGAAAGAGCAAGTGGTTTCTGGAATGATGTACTATAATTGCTAAGTGCACTAGTTAAGAAACATTAAATAAACTATATTAAAGGCTTTTAATCAACTGGAAAAGTAAGCATTGAGCACCTTCTGTGTTTCTTATACAATAAAGGTTTTCAATAAGACTAAACCCATAAGAAAAAATGATATTTTTAGCAAGACCATACTTGATTACTCTTCAGGGAAAAAAAGGTGGTCCAAACTAAAGCAAAGATTAGAGACAAAGAATAAGATGCTTTATTGATTAGAGTTAAGCATAACTTATTTTTGTATGATATTAGAAACATTAAAGAAAAAGGTAGCCATGCTTAACACAACAGTTATTTAGTCTATGATTATCACAATAAAAACAATAGTCAAATTTTAGAACCTTTTAAGAGCTAATGTAATAACCTACATTACAGTATAAATAGTGTATCAAAGGCATAATTATAACAGTAATAATTGATGCTACGGTGCAGCTTAGATTCCCCCATCAAGCAAATTTCCAAAAGCTCAAACAAAAAAAAAACATAATCTCCATAAATCCAACAAGATATTGACTCATAATAAAAATAACAAAAGTAAAAGCTCCAAATTTTCTCAAAAGTAAACAAGTTCCATAGTTTACCCATTTTCACAAGTAAGTTAAATCAACCTAACTGATGGAAATTCAACTACACAATAATGACTACCTTAAAAATTTCACATTGTTATGAAGAGCCACAATTAAAGTTCAATTTTAGAATAGAAACTTGACAAATACAATTGAATTTGAATAATAAACAACAATTCTAGCTCTACTAGGTGATGCAAGTTGTTAGCATGCAGAACAAGAGTTCAAGAAAAACTATGCAAAGACACACCAAAAAAAACTAATGTCATAAGAATTAGCACCAACTACCTACTTAAAAGGAGAAACTCCCCATCAAGATTAAAACTTTTCACTAATATGCATATAACCCAAAGAATTGCACAAAGCAAAGATATTGAATTTGGATGAAAATCTTTACATTTCTAGAAAATAATAAAGGAATAAAAATTAAAATGAAACTAAGGTAGTTAAATGCTTAGAGGTTTGCAATATCATCTACTATGGATATAGAGAATATAAGTGGTTACGTACAATTGTAGAGACAAAGTAAACTACAAGAAATCTTAATACACCATTCAAGTTATTATGGAAATACTCAGAAAACACTATTCATATTTGACAACATTCATCCTTCAATCTAAACACGTGATTTAAAGGAATAAGTTTCTATTCAGAAAGAGCGATAAGAGAATGAATACCAACATCATATCCTATTTGATATGCTTATCAGACATTAAATAACATGAATTCAGTAACAATATATCAAATAGGGCCACCTAATCCTTATACTTAAAATTCTTAAAAAAATAGTTAAGCGAAATGATACTTATGTGCTTACTTTCATTCGGTTTCCATAACCTAAATTGAGAAGGGAATTGATTTGAAATTTCCAATCAAAGCCAAGACAGAGATTTTGGAATTTTCAGAATTAAACAAAAATACAATTAATACACACCTCAATAGATCACTATGATGTAGGGCATCACTGTGGTAGTGACATAAAGGCAGTGTGGTGGACCTAGTGGTGATGCAGACATAGTGAAGCAACAATAAAGGAAACATAAACAATTATAGGTGGATGACTGACATCAATGGCAAAGACCACTATGGTTGGAGACTTTTATGGTGGGTGGGAGCAGTTTGTGGAGGTGAGATGTGAGAGGGAGAAGATTGCGGCTGTGGGTGTGATTATGGAGAAAATTAGAAGAGGAAGGATTTAATGGGTAAAAAAAAATGAACCCCTTCAATCTCTAGAAATATATATAGTAAGGGTATTTAAGTAATTTAAGTATATCGGGGCAGGGGCAGGGGCGGGACGATACTAGTTTTACCATCCTCTGCCCCACCCCTGACTTTTACATATCGGGTAAAAATCATCCTTGCCCTTGAAAAACATTGGGGAAAACCAACTCAAATCGGGGGAGTGCGGTTACTCATGGGGATAAATTTTTTATCCATGCCTAAGTCAAACAGAATACAACATTATCAACACTGTTTAGCACATAAGCATGGGTGCCACGACATACCAGATGACTCATGAATGCTCTGAAGAAATCATTGTTAATATCTTAGCAGTAGATTTGTCTACCCAGTTAAAAGGTTGGTGGGATAATTATCTTACTGAAAAGGAAAAAATCAAAAAATTCACTACCATTAAAACTAGGCTTGATAGAGAGCCATTGACCAATAATGGTGAGACTATACTTGATGTTGTAAATACATTGATATTTACAATGGCTTGGTATTTTATTGGAGATACATCTCTATGGAAGGATAGATCAACTGAGCTTCTATCGAACCTTAAGTGTATATGCTTATCTGAATTTAGATGGTACAGGGATACATTTCTAACCAAGGTTTGCACTAGAGAAGATAACCAACAACCCTTTTGGAAAGAAAAGTTTTTGGCTAGTCTTTTAAAACCCTTAGGAGACAAAGTAAGGGACAAAATCTATAGCTAATCCCTTAATGGAGAAATCCTATATGATCAACTTAGTTATGGTCAATTAATTGCCTTCATCCAAAAGGTAGCCTTGAAAATTTGCTAAGATGACAAGATTCAACATCAATTGGCTAAAGAAAAGGCCCGTTCTGTAAGCAATTTGATTTTTAATCATGTAAAAGGAAACCTAAACCTAAGAATACACACAAAAAATTCCAAATATTACAAATATAAACTAGTGCCCAACCTAGGAAGCTTAGGAAGGAAATACAATCAAAGCCTCATATGGATATTAGGACACCTAAAAATCCTATTATTTGCTATAACTATGGAAAACGTGGTCATATTAGAAAATATTATAGGTTGAAGAAAAAATTAAGCTTAAATCTTGAGGATTCTATTGAAGAATAGGTTAATAATTTAAATTGTTAATACATTAGAAGAGGAAACTGAGGAAGAATTCTCTGAAGACCTTAATCAAATCTAAGAGGATGATGACCTGACATCTGGGACAGAAGACTATTCCTTAGAAATCAATGTATTAACAAAAGAACGAGTCCTTATATTTGACACCTATAATTCTATCACCTATAATTCTATTCCTAATCCCCAAGAAAAAAAGAAATTATCTTAGTAAGTTAAAAGCACTGCTTGAGAAGAAAAAGCAAAACAAAAATAAAGATTTGCTTATAGCAAATAGGTTTGATATCAAGGAGACTTTCAAGAGATTGAAGAATAACACCTCCACTAAACCAATAATAATCCAGGATCTCCAAATAGAGATTAAAAATCTCAAAACAAAGATCAATGAAATAAAAGACCAGTAATAATCGCACCAACTTATTCTGTCATAGCTAGAAGAACCTTCTAGACATGAAGAACCAACCCAAAACCCTAAGGAAACCTCTCCTGAGATAGAAGATTTTTTAAGCCTTATTAATAAATTAAAAATTCCAAAGTTCTACATAAATATCAAAATTATTGTAGAAGATTTTATCCTGGAAACTATGACCCTATTTGACACTGGGGCAGATTCTAACTGCATTTTAGAAGGCCTTATCCCTACTAAGTATTTTGAAAAAGCTTTTGAGAAACTTAGCACGGCTAGTGGATTAAACTAATTATTAACTATAAGTTGTCCAAGTCTAGGGATGGCAATTTGGGCCTGGCCATGGGCTAGCCCGTTTGGCCTGTCAAAAAGGATCGGGTTAGGCCAACCTCCAAACTCTATTTTTCTGAATAAGCCCGGCCCGTTTTGACCGGTCAAAAAAAGGGCCTTGATGGGTCAGCCCTTCGGTCCTTTATTAAGAATTATATTAATATGTATATTTTAAATACTTAAGTTCCGTTGATTTTGTTGCAACCCCACCCTAATTTCCTTGTTTTCTTTTTTGACTCTCTCCTCCCACGCACGCGGATCTCCTCCACCAACCAAGTTCTGCTCGAGTTGTGTTTCTATAGGCCAAAGCAGCAGCAGGGCTACATGTCCATACCCAGCCAACCACGTGACGTCTTGCTATTGCTTTCTCCCATGTCTTACTGTACACGTCCCACATTTCTTGCTCTCCCACGTTGTTGTGCAAGTCTTGCGCTACACGTACCACATTGCTTGCTCTCCTAGCCTTTTCACTTGATGTGCAAAACTTTTGGTTTTCTTTAATTTTCAGTCATAAAAATTGAAGCAAAGAAAGTAATTTGGAAAAAAAATGGGCCGGCTTGTTTGGCTTGTGGGCCACATAGAATACAGGTAGGGCCAATGTTTCTGGCCTGTTTTCCTATTCTGGCCTGGTCCGTATTTTGACGGGCTTATGCGGGCCTTGGCCCAACCCGACCCTATGGCTCGTTTTGCCACCCGTATCTAAGTTAATCATTGACAACCAAGGTTTTCAAGCAGAAACACCATTTTTACTTGTAAAAAATCTTAAAAATGAAGTAATTCTAGGAACATCTTTTATTAGAGCCTTATTACATTTGGAAACTTCTAAAGAAGGAAAAACAACCGGTCATTTAGGAAAATAAATTATTTTCAAATTCACCAAAAAATCTATGATTAAACATTTAAATTTTCTTTACCATAAGGACAATCAAATTAATTTCTCAAAAGAAGAAATCTTTTTCAAAACCATTCAGAGTCATTTAGAACAATCTCATAATAAACAAAAAATTAGTACATTATTTAATTAGATGCAATAAACAATATGTTCAGATCTTCCTCATGCTTTCTATAACTCCCTCGGTTAACTAGGAAGATGTCCTCTATCCTAATTAACTAAGGTGTTACTTAATTTTTATAAAATTGAGAACTAATTTTTTTGTACAAGAAAATAATGGTGGATCAAGAACTTTTAAAAAAGCATTTCATTCATCACATGGTCTCAACAAAAACTTATATACTCTGAATGTCAAGGGCACATAGGCTCCCATAAAATATAAACACAATGAACCTAGTCACTATTTCGTATAGCTAGGTGTCCAACCGCTTCCACTACGCAACTCTGACACTGATCTTCCTTCCTCTCCGAATCTATCCCTCGCAAGCCTAGAGTGGATATATGGATATATGCGGTACAACCATGAAAACAAGAGGGTGACTTTATCTCATGCCTGATAAATTTCACATAGTCAAATCATTGGGTAATTCTTACTTATCACATATTCATACCATTCCCTTACTAGTGTCTTTGATATGTGTATAGTCTATTAATGAATTAAGAATCCATAGTTATAACCTAATCCATTTTTGAGGGAGCTAACATACGATGTCTAAGAGTCAATTACGTCTTTCCCTTATCTACTTTGTTACCTAGTTGTAGTCCTATCATGATAACCCTATCATTTTCCAAACCTTTATTATTTACTTAAACCTAAAACATATTCTTATAGGAATATACAACCAATTAACTATTATTCATTATAATGTTAGACCCTACGATCTCCTGATGAATTAGCATACAAATGTTATCATATATCCTAAGGGTCTCTAACTAGTTCGACTAACACTTATCTTACTAGATACCAGTTACGATCTTTCAATTATTTTCATACAACACGACAGTCAATCATCATAGCAAGAACATGTTATTCAACACAAACATTCTTGGCATTGCACAGTTCACAACCACAATCATAATGTGGTTAGTCAATTAGGATACTATCCATGAGTTAGGTGTATTATGATTGTCTCATTATTAAGTATTTCATGAATGTACATGAGGGCCCTTCTAATATTATACTCATCAAAGTCGTCCTACCTTAGTCTCATACTGAGCAAAACGCTTCTGTACTAAAGCGACCAGAGGTCACCAAGTTCACCAAAACATAGTCGGTCCAACATTTCATAAATGTGATCACACTCCGAAGAGTAACCGTAACTTGGTTCTACACAGCCATAATAACAATCGTCCTAGTCAGGGTTTACCTGGTTAGCCTGTGAGATAACCCGGCTCTAGACGTAACTCCAAGCCATTGGGGATCCGACCTGGTTATACCCTTGAGATCTTATTATATAGATAGGAACACCTATGTTCTCCAATATACACCTCGTTGTATGCTTTAATATTGAGTCCCAATTCATAACTTCACAATGCTTATGATGTATATGTAATGCACATTCTTAACGCATTATCACTTACTAACTCATATTATTGTCATTGGGTAGGGTTTACCTCAATAAGTCCTTTGTCCTTAATTCCACGTCTGAGTCTATACCAAAGATAAATCTTTCCCACAGAACTTTCTTACTTGCCTAAAGTCTTTGACCTACTTACTCATACCTTATTAACAATCGTCCTTATGGCTACATAATTCATAAACTCATATATATTTACTTACTTAATATTTTTTCAAAAGCATGGTTAGCTATACATTTTTTTTTCAAAATAAGGTTACATGAATATGATAAACCTTGATAGATTAATATCCTTCATAGGTTAAATCTCTAAAATATTTAATCGTATACATACTCATCCTCAAATCCCAGTCTTCATTAGAAGCATGCATTATTTGAAGCTAAGGTTTGAGGCCTAGAGATATCATAAGTTTATTGTTTTATACTTGGACCATTATGGTGAACACTATCCTGCAATATTGGTTGTTACAAAACTTTGTTCCTTAGTTTTTAAAGACCAAGATTTTTGAATGTAGTTATACTTTTAAATGTTCATCTAGAAAATATTTCTTTGAAATTCAAAGGTAAAATTTATCCAAAATTCTTTTTCTGTAAAATTGTCGGTTGGTCAAAACTATAATACTTTTACTATAAAAATCAAAACTTAATTAACTTAGAAATATAACTTGAACATCTGCCTTACTTCTGCTCATTAGTGTAAAATACTTTAAAATATTAGTTTATAATAACTTTTTTATCTGGTTATTTTTAACCTTCCCTTATCTGCCGATTAAGGATAAAGTTTTACGAGTTGCATGAAATTACAAATCTCGGTTATCATAAAAATCCACAGGGGTATGTTTGCATCAATTCAGATACTAGTATATACCATCACACATCGCCATTCACATCACTCTCATTCATGTTAGTTTCATAACCAGTTATTCATTCCGAACCCTACTGGGACTTCAGTCCATTTTTAATAATTACATGTTTATCCAACACATGTTCCACATCCTCTATCACATTTCCCTATCATGTTTAAGTTGGCAAGAATTAATTTAGGCAGATTCATGCACAATAATTTCATTTCATCCAAGCACTAGTGTAAAAGAGGGCTACGACCATAGGGGTATAAACTCGGTTTAAAAGGAAAACGAATTTGCAAAAGACGCAGTGACAATTTTGAAATTATGAGAATAATATAGAAACTCGGTTCCACGTGGAACCGAGTTCTTAAGATTCACACTTTATTTTAATTTCTTTAGAGAAACCTAGGAACACGATTCTCGCACAACAAAGTTTTTAGGTAGTTATATTTTTAAAAAAAAATTACCCAGACCTAGGAACTTGGTTCTCACGCAACTGAGTTCTTAGGTGTTGAATCTTTTATTTAAATTTTTTAAAAAAGATCTAAGAACTCGATTCACGCTGAACTGAGTTCTTAGGATTTTGGTTTTTTATTTTAAATTTTTTTAAAAAAGAACTAAGAACTCGGTTGAGCATGAATCAAGTTCTTCGGGTGATCTTTAATATTTTCATTTTTTTCAAGAGATCAATGAACTCGGTTTACTGAGGAATCGAGTTCATAGGTCAAATTATTTGTATCTAAATACTCAGTTATGTCTGGACTAAGTTCATAGCTTTAAAACTTCCACTAAAACCTCAAAAAACTTTCCAATCCGAATGGTTTCATACGTTTTTTTCCTTACATCAATTGCTTGTTTCCTCTCAAACCCTTACCTTACTTGCTTTCTCTATTGCTTTGGTGCTTCCATTTCCGCTTATGTTATTGTGTCTTTTCTCATTGTGCAGTTTCTTCATCTTCCTCCATTGCCCAGGTCCTCCATTACTCGTTTAAAAGGTTAGTTGTCTTCGTCTTTGCTGACTACTGTATTGTGTTCCTCCACTGCTGTTACTGCATTGGATATACCATTGATTGTTATTGCGTTAGTCATTTTGGTGCTCTATGTTTGCGATTGCCATTGCAATTATGTTTGCCATTTACTGTTATTACGTTGGCTATGCCATTGACTATTACTATGTTGGTCGTTCTGGTACTCTGTGTTTGCCATTACCATTGCCATTGCCATTGATTGTTGCCATTGCCATTACCATTGACTATGTTTGCCATTGTCATTGCTAAGTTGATCGTTCTGGTACTTTTCTTTATTACAAATAAAAACTTTTTACAAATATCAATAATATTTTCATTCTTCCTAAAAAAATAAATTCTACTATTGGTGTTTTCTGAAAAAAAGAGTTGTTGTCATGTTGGTCGTTCTGGTACTCTATGTTTGCCATTGTCATTGCCATTGACTGTTGCCATTACCATTGCAATTGACTGTTTTTGCCATTGCTATTGACTGTTTTTGCCATTGCCATTGCCATGTTGGTCGTTCTGGTACTCTTTTTTTTGTTATTACAAATAGAAACTTTTTACAAATATTAATAATATTTTTATTTTTCCTAAAAAAATAAATACTATTATTGGTGTTTTTTGAAAAAAGTCAAAAGCCCCATATCATTATGAACTCCATGTTTTCTTTAAATACTTACACCTTACCATTGTGAACTCTATGTTTTGTTTAAAATAACATAGGAGAAAAAAACTAAAATTTTAATTGTCACAAACTAGATTATGTTTTTGCTCATACCGCCTAGGCAAGTTATGTTAATTAGGCAAAAAAAATTGATAGAAATGACTTGTTGAATTAAATTTTTAAACATTAGAGGTCTATTTGGGTAAAAAAAATTATAAGAGACCAATTGTAGAAATGACTAGCCTAATATATTTATTATTTTTCCATAGGTGTGCTCTACTACGTTGAATCAAACAATGTTTGATGTAGTATGTTAGTCTATTTCATGAGTTAAGAATCATAACTTTTGAATGATTTTTTAATTCTAATTAACCAAGTGTACTCTATGTTGAACAGACATCATAAATGTTTTCTTTGGGGTCAAATTCATGGATAAAAGTTGGATTAATGCATCACGATTAACTGATAAGTATGAGACTATAGTTGAAATATTCATAGAGTTTGTATTTTGAAATGCCAAAAACAAGAATGAAAGATACTTTTGCCATTGTGTTAAATGTGGGAATACGTGTATGCTAGGCCTGGAAATGATTAGGGAACATTTGTTATGTGATGGTTTTCTCAAGAGTTATACACGTTGCATATGGCATGCGTGAACATGTTGTCACACCAAGTATACCCAATGTAAGTCAAAATGAAGGTTTTGCACTTGATGTTGATTACGATATGGATGATCGGCTTGAAGAAATAATTTGTGATGCAGGTGAAGAAAATTTCTAGATAGCACATGTGCATGAAACTCTCTATGAGGATTTAGAGAACCTGTTGTATCCAAATTGCACTAATTTCACATGATTATCGGTGGTTTTTACGATTGTTTAACTTGAAGGTAAGAAATAGATGGACGGATAAAAGTTTCACTGAATTGCTGCAACTATTGAAAGACATGCTTCTAGTTGGTAATACCTTGCCAAGTCATGACTACGAGGCTAAAAAGATTTTGTGTCCTATAGGGTTGGAGTACAAGAAGATACATACATGTCTAAATGGTTGTGTATTATAAGAAGGTGAGTATGAAATGATGCATGAATGTCAAACGTGTGGGTCGTCACAGTATAAGAAGAAAGACAATGATTCTGGTGAGGAGGTACACACCAAAGGGCCTCCTACAAAGGTGTTATGGTATTTCCCTATCATTCCTAGATTGAAGCATTTATTTGCTAATGAAGATGATGCAAAGTTGATGAGGTGGCATTCTGAGGAAAGGTTGACTGATGGACAACTTAGGCATCTGGAAAATGGATTACAATGGAAGAAGTTGGATTCACTCATTCCAGAGTTTACAAATGACCTAAAAAGTTTAAAACTTAGACTGGAAACAGGTGGAATGAACCCGTTCGATAACTTAAGCACTACACATAGTTCAAGGCCTATTTTGTTATTTATTTACAACCTACCACCATGGTTATATATGAAGAGGAAATATATGATGTTATCGATGATGATCTTAGATCCAAGACAACCAGGTAACGACATTGACATGTACTTAAAATCATTAATTTGAAACTTGAGATTATTGTGGGATGAAGGAGTTGATGTTTTTGATGCATTTGGGCGTGAGACTTCAAGTTACATTCAATTTTGTTATGCATAATCAATCTTTCCAGCCTATGATAACTTATTTGGTTATAGTGTAAAGGTACATAAAGCGTGTCCCATATGCAAGGATAACACTTGTTACCAACAACTGCATCATGGGAGGAAGACGGTTTACCTTTGACATTGAAGGTTTCTAAAAACATATCATCCATATCGTATGTTAAAGAAGGTCTTTAATGGTAAACAAGAGTTTAATATTGCTCCTTCAATATTAACTGGTAAAGAAGCTTTTGAATGGGTCAAATTCTTAAATATGAGCCTTGCAAAGTTTGAAAGGAAACACAATACACACAGGATATGGAAGAAAAGATTGATATTCTTTGATTTACCGTATTGGAAGGAGCTTGATGTGAGACACTGTATTGATGTGATACATGTGGAGAAAGACATGTGTGACAGTGTTGTTGGGACATTGTTGAATATATAGGGTAAGACGAAGGATGGCTTGAATTCTCATTTTGATTTAGAACTTATGGGTATACGACCAGAATTGTATGCACAATCGAAGGGCAAACACACCTATTTGCCCCCAGCTTGTCATACATTGTCGAAAAGGGAGAATACAAGTTTCTGTGAATGTTTACGAAGTATGAAACTTCCACAAGGTTATGGTTCTAACTTTTAAAGTTGTGTTTCCCTTAAGGATCTGAAGTTAGTCAATTTAAAGTCTCATGATTGTCACATGCTGATATACCAATTTCTTCTTGTCATTATTCATGACATTCTCCCTAAAAATATGAGGGATGTGATAACAAGGCTCTGTATTTTTTTAATACTATCTGTTGTAAAGTTATTGACCCTGACATGTTGGCATCGTTGGAAGAGGAAGCAATTATTATACTATGTCAATTAGAGATGCATTTCCCTCGTTCCTTTTTCAGCATCATGGTGCATTTAATCGTTCACTTAGTTAGAGAGGTGAGGTTATGTGGTCTTGTGTTTTTGAGGTGGATGTATCCCGTTGAGGGATACATAAAGATATTAAAAGGGTATGTCAAAAACCAACATATTCCAAAAGCATCGATCATAGAACGCTATGCGAAAGATGAGACAATTGAGTTTTGTAGCGAATACATGTCCCAAGCTGATAGTATCAGGATTCCAAGAATACGCCATGAGGGAAGAATTATTGGTAAAGGTATAATTGGGCTAAAATTGAAGAGCAAGTCAAAAGATGAAGTGCTTCAGGCACATTTGTACATATTGAACAACATAGATGAAGTCTTGCCTTATTTAGATGAGCACAAATACCAAGTACAAAGAAACAACCCAAGAATGTTTAAGAGATAGGTGTTGAACGAGCGTAACAAAACTTTCATGCAATGGTTTAGAATAACTATCATGAAAAATTCATTGACATTTACAACCCTACAACGTCTAGCTCAAGGACCCAACTTTGATGTCTTCACTTTTAATAGGTATGACATAAACAAGTACTCATTTTATACAAAAGAACAAGATGACAAGAGCACAATGTAAAACAGTGGTGTTATGGTAATGGCTGAGTCGATACATTTCTCCACTACAAAAGATAAGAATTCTCTAATGGTTGAGTTATGTTATTTTGGTGTAATTGAAGAAATATGGGATGTCAATTATGGTTTCTTCACAGTACTTGTGTTTAAATATAAATGGGTAGATAGTAATCACGATGTGAAAATTGATAAGTTTGGATACACGTTGGTTAATCTTAACAAGATGGGCCATAAGGAAGAGCCTTTTATTATGGTGACTCAAGCGAAAGAAGTGTTTTATGTTATTGACACGTCTAACAAAAGATGGTCAGTTGTTATACAAAGTAGACCCAACGCTAGAGATGCCAACATAGGGGATCTTAGTTCTGATATCTTGGATACCTCTATTTTGATAGCTCGTCTGCCAATAATAAACCTAGTAGACCACATAGATAAAGTGCAAGCAACTCATGATGATCATTATGAAGGCATATGGAAGAATATATCAACTATATAGTATGTATTATTTTTTCATGGTATTTGTTATTAAATGTGTTATATTTCATAGTATTTGTTATTAAATATGTATTATTTCATGGTGTGTATTATATCAACTGAAAAATGATTCCCCTTTTAGGTAGGTACAGATGGCATCACAGTAGGGCTCAAACAAATCTTCCAGGCGATAGAGA
The DNA here is from genome assembly GCA_037962975.1 of Clitoria ternatea. Taxonomy (NCBI): domain Eukaryota; kingdom Viridiplantae; phylum Streptophyta; class Magnoliopsida; order Fabales; family Fabaceae; genus Clitoria; species Clitoria ternatea. The sequence continues at coordinate 59,043,387 of CM075671.1, forward strand.
GATGTGATACGGATGGATAATGTCGTTGTTCGTAGATATTAGGGAGATCGACTACATGTTGGCATTGACGTCAACACAGGGAGAGCATCTGGGCCGAACCAGGCCAAGTGTAGCAGTTACTTGAGGGTGTTGGCTTGGTCTCGAGTCCTTATTACTCTTCCAAGTTGGGATCATGTCGAGGAGGTCCTAAAAAAGCAGATTTAAAAGGATATTTTGGTATGTTATGTTGTATATAAGTTGTAATTTACTTATTTGTTATTTTTGTGATGCTAACTAAATTATGTTTTCTCATTGTAGGCTACTTGGGATATCCTATCCTTAAGGAGGAAGGTATCTGTAACAGCCCTCATTTTGTGTGATAGGTCCTTGAGACCGAATATCTTGATTATGTGTTAAGTTTTATGTGTATTGATGACTGGGCTACGACCGACTTGTTTATGTAATGACTAATTTATGTTCTAGAGGGATTTCATGAATTATAGATGGGTATTATTACTTTAATTATATGGATAATGGGAATAATAATAATAATAATAATAATAATAATAATAAGTGTGTTACTAATAATACTCATAATAACAAAGATTAATTAATTAGAGTATTAGTAATTTAATAGAAATATTTAAATATTATTATTTAAGTCATTTAAATTGTGTAACACCCCCAGTCCTATCCAAGAGATTATTCGGAGTGCTTGAGTCAGTTATCTTTATCCCAAGACATCCTTCACATTGTGTATAGTCATTTTCATGAAGGGCTCGATGCCCGTTTCTGGTCCCCAAACCCGAAAACTCTATTTTTAAGTCAACCGCATAGGCCAAACTGCGCACCTGTATGTATTTTAAGCCGAACTTCCTGTGCCGTTATTGGATTCGAGTCATTCTTATCCGAAAATCTCTGTATTGAAATTATCTACAACTTTGATGTTCACCATGAAAGCCAATTCTTGCTCAATAAATCTCAGAATTTAAATTACCATACTGATTCATGTTTTCCTAGTGGTAGCCTGCACTATGTTCAGTATTTTTCATATTTCTCACTTGTATGACCATGAAATCGAACGATTCTTTTGCCAAAATTTTCTAAACTTAATTCCCTACAACTTTGATGAAGGGCACCAAGACCAGTTCCCCACCAATTTTGCCTATAAAATTAATTATTTTCAGAAATATAAATCTCGTCACAGCCTTGCACTATTTTAGTAAATGGGCCATAAAACTTTTATGTTAAGGGTTTTTCCAAATTCGGCTCACAACACCCATTAAAAACACAAACAAGTTACTACCCATGTTGCTTGACACATTAACCATGCATGAAATTAATCCAATCATATTGCATCAAGCACTTGCCACATGTCATGACCATGCAAACTCCTTCTTCACCACTTTAAAGGCTGCATAAGACACCTAGCTAATGCATGAGACCAAATTGACACCTATCTTCTCTTCTCTCTTCAGCCATGGACTCCTTGGCCACCAAGGGAAGTTCATGCAAAATCCATTTCTTTCACAAAACAACCATTACTCTCTTGATTAGGAAAAGCAAGAGTCCATGGTCATGTTCAGCTTTTTATGTTAATAAACAAGCAAAACTTGAAAGAGGAACTCCTCATTTAGTTATTAATTACAAACCTCTTAACCAAGTGCTCCATTGGATTCACTACCCTATCCCTAACAAAAAAGACATTCTCAATCACCTCTACTCAGCAAAAATATTTTTAAAATTTGACATGAAGTCAGGATATTGGCAAATTCAAAAAAGAGGTAGTAATCGCTATAAGACAACGTCCACTGTCGTTTTTGGTCAGTATGAATGGTGTAACACCCCTATTTTTATTTTTATATTAAAATTTTGAAGGAATTAAATTATGGTTCTTTAGAACTTTTTAATCTACATATTATTTATGATTTTTTGGATTTTTTTGAAATTTTTGAATTTTTTAATAAAATAATATTTTTTAAATAATTTTAAATTCATATAAGTGACTTAAAATTAAAAATATTTATAAGAAAGTGAATTTAAATTATAAGAAAATTTTCTAAAATCCATTTCAAGTAGACTTATCTAAAAATTATCGGTTTGAGAAAAATCTTTATTTTTTCCAATCGTTAAAAAATTAGGAACGTATCAATAAATTTTTATTAACAGAAAATTTTAGATTTTTAAAATTTAAACTTTATATTACTTGTTATAAAATTAGTAAGGACTGATATAATATCGCTAAATTTCAAAAAGGACGCATTTTGAATATTTAAAATATACCGAGTGAAAGGTTACTATTTGGCTTAATAATTTTGCCGACAGTTACTATGCAAAACACTGTGCATGTACGAAATTTTCAAAAGATGCACAGTAACCAGGAATAAAAAATTCAAAAATGTACAGTATTTTTATATTAAAATAATGGAATGTATAGTAAATTTTTTTCCTATAAATACCGAAGGAATTCTTCTTTAGAATTCACAATTTCAGATTAAGTTTTCTTTATATAGTAGTGCTAGTGAGATAGTGGTGAAAGTGAGAGAGAGAAGTAAATTTTTTTGGAAGAAGGTTCTGCTAAAATTCTAAGGTACGAATACCTCTCTTTTATATTTTTTAGGGTTATTTTTATATCGTTTTTAGAAATCTATTATTATACTGGAAATAATATTATTTTAAGTTACTATTCTGCATAGTAAAATACTATTTCAATAGTAAATTACTATTCAAATAGTAAATTACTATTTACTGTTACTATTTACCTTTACTATTCACGTTTTACTATTTACCGTTACTATTCACGATTTACTATTTATTGTTACTATTTACGTTTTACTATTTACCGTTATTATTCATGATTTACTATTTACCGTTACTATTCACGTTTTACTATTTACCATTACTATTCACGTTTTACTATTTACTGTTACTATTCACTATTCACTATTCAAAATTTACCATTTCTGTTTTAAGTAGTAATCTTAATCTTCATCTTATGCCTATACTGAAATAAGATTGGTATTAATATTTCTAGAAATTAGAGGCGCAAAGCAAATCTCTTTTGGGTAACAATTCAAGGTAAGGGGGAGTGAGATAAGAATATAATATGAAAAGACATAAGAATAATTGGAGGAGTCCCCTACTTTTTTTAAATTTAATAATATTAGTATTTTAAAAATATTAACCTTTTAACTTAAAATTTATAATAAATCTTAAATTAAATATCTGATGTAACTAACTCTAACATACCTATGCAAAGACATGTACTTTTATAACCTATATGAACTGGACTATACCTATGCAAGGACTTGGACCACTATGACCCATATGGATTGGACTATACCTATGCAAGGACTGGATTATATGGACTTACATAAACCTATGCGAGGAAGACAAAAAGAACTCAAAAATCAACTATATTAATAATCATTAAATTTTGTATTATGATATGTATTAATGATATTTAATTGATTTGATTATGATTGATTTGTGATTGATGATGTTTAACTATGATTGATAATATTTGATTGATGATATTGTAATGTGGAAATTGAGCATATAGCGAGCATGACGAAAAGCTAAAACTCAGTAAGAATTTCTTACCTTACTCTTTAAATTTTTATTATTTTAAAATCTTTTATTTCTTCTAAGAAATTATTTTTATATTTAGAATAAAAAAATTAGTATTTATTTTAGAAAGTAGACATTTTATGAAAATTAATTTATAACGAGTTGAGATAATTAAATCTTGAATTAAAGAGAAAAAATCTATAATTTTGGTTAATGATTTAAAAATTATTCGTTTTAAATTAAAATTTTCAAAAGAAAATTATTTTATTTTTTCCAACTTAATAACTAAAGATATTTGGAAATAATTGAGAATTTGATCTTGTTAAGATTCAATTTGAGAAAGATTATGTAAAAGTTTTATATGAAAAAGTTTTGAGATATTTAAGGCTTAGAAACTCAATTTCAGTGAGAATTAAAAACTGTACCAAATTTATTTTTGTGGGACAGAAATTTAGAGAATTGAGAAAATATACGGTTTATTGAAAGGATGTTGTAAACCCTTAAGGTATTTAATAATTGAGTTTCTAAAAGCCTTAACCAATTAAATACGCGAGTAGTTCATGCATCATAAATCATTAAGGTGAAGCAAAATGATATTGTCTGGGGACGGATTATAAAAACTAAGGATACATTAGAGGAGGCTTAATTACGAGCCTTGGGATGAGAGGGTGTGAAAGGGTGCTTCAGGGGACCTGGGGTAGCTCCCTAGTGTCGGGTACTTTCACAATAAAAACTTTCTCAATCTGATTAGTCTCTAAGTGTTTCCATGCTAGTTGAGTTGTTCATATTATTATTATCCGGACTTATGGAACGGTGTAAACTCCTGGTTGGCCCAGTGTAAATTAAAATTTAAGGGCACACATATATAGGTAAGTTATGATGAAGATATTGCATAACATTCATGCATTCATAATTGATTGTGTATGTGATTGTGACTGATATTGTTATGTATTGGTTTGTGAAAACCCTTTGTTGCTTATGTCTTATTCGAGAATATTATATTCTGTTTCTCACTCCTTTCTCTGTGTTTTTGTTTTATATATTTTAAATTGATGGTTCAGAGGGAAGGATCGAGGAATCTCGGCAGTGAATATAGCACGTTCTAGAAAGGGAGCTCGGTATGAATACCATGGTCCAATGAATAAATAAAGTTATTAAGTAACTGCTTCTAGGCCATGGAGTTTCCTTTCTTTCTTATAATGTTTAATATTTATTTTCTTCGGATGAATGTAAAAATTACTTTATAAAGTTTTAATAATATTTACGAGGTATTTCAGAAATGTTGTATGTAATTTATTCCGATAGTTTCTTTTTAATAATCATATCTTTAGTAAAAAAAAATTATGAATTTTCATAGAATTTATTAAAGTGTAACAGAGGGCGTTACAAATGGAATGTTATGACATTTGGGTTGAAAAATGCCCCTAAAAATGCCATTTTAGAATTCCAAAGGATTGTGAATGAAATTTTAACCCATAGTGAATTTGGAATAGGGGCTAAAAATTTCATTCATAATCATTTTCTTTAGCCAATTGATGTTGAATCTTGTCAGCTTGGAAAATTTTTAAGGCTACCTTTTAGATGAAGGCAATTAATTGACCATAACTAAGCTAATCGTATGGGATTTCTCTATTAAAGGATTGGCTATAGATTTTGTCCCTAACTTTGTCTCCTAAGGATTTTAGGAGACCAACCAAAAACTTTTCCTTCCAAAAGGGTTGTTGGCTATCTTCTCTAGTGCAAACCCTGGTTAGGAATAGATCCATGTACTATCTAAAATAAAATAAACATTTACATTTAGGTTAGATAGAAATCCAATCGATCTATCCTTCCATAGAGATAGATCTCCAATAAAATGTTGAGCCATTATAAATATCAATGTATTTACAAGTATTTACAACATCAGGTATAGTCTCACCATTATTGGTTAATGGCTCTCCATCAGGCTTAGTTTTAATAGCCAGTGAATATTATGATTTTTTCCTTTTTAGTAAGATAATTATCTCACCAACCTTTTAACTACCAAAAAACTTGCTACTAAGATATTGACAATGATTTCTTCAGACCATTCATGAGTTGTTTGGAATGTCATGGCAACCATGGTCATGTGTTGAAAAATGTTGATAATTTTGTATTCGGTTTAACTATCTATGTTCCACTCATAGATATCATTAGCACTAAAGCTTTTAAAACTATGGTCTCTTTCTTTTAATAAGAGGTCAGGGGATGTTGCCTTTTGACAATAAAGTTTGCTTGGGTTTTTCCAGTTAAGCTTTTGACTAATGATTGGATTAATCTTAATATTTTTATCATGCTCAGAATTAGTATCATTATTAGGCTCAGGTTGACCTATCATGTTTATGGTCAAGCCTTTCGTCTTTAGAGGTTTACTTTTACTTGTACATGCTTCCTCAGTTATTTAAGGTGTGTCCAGGACAATGGTGTTGTTAGTGCTCAAATTTACAATAAATTTGTTAATAAAAATTGTATAAAAAATAATAAAAAATAGTTTAATTTGTTAGAAATTTAGGTTTTAATTGTAATAAATAGAAGTTATTGGAAATTATCTGCCTTGATCAAATTTCTCTAGTTTTGTAGTGAAAAAATAAAGAAAATCAAGAGAAAATAGAAGAACTGGAGAGCTGACGCGAGGCATCAACTCCACGTGTAGCGTGGGATGTGTTAATGCTGACGCTACGCATCACATCCACGCATAGCGTCAGAAGCTACATGGACTCCACTTCCAGGTAGCCAAGCACTCTACCTAGTGGCCAAATAATGGCCAACCTACTCACACCGGATGCCAAAACGCAGTGGGAGACAATTGGCCCAATGTCTACTGATGATTTTAATTAATTAATATCAATAATGGCCTTAATTATGTGCGTTTAATGGGGGCTGAGTCAGGAACCTGACGCTATGCGTCATCAGCCCTATAAATAGGCCACTTCCAAGGCATTCAAGGCATCCCAATTCAACTCTGAGTTTCAGAACTTCCTCCCATTCTTTCGAGTTTTGAGTGTTCTTTTGTGGGTTTGTAAGTTTAGAGTGATTTCTAGATACTTGAGAGTGTTGTGTAGTATTGTGAACTCCTGTATTGTGAAGTGTTTCCACGCCTTCGTAATGTCAACCTCTGTAAGTGTTATTTTTACTTTTACCATGTGTAACTAAATTGTTTATGTTGGAATTCGGTGAATCAATCTATTATATGATGTTATGATTATGACCTTTGCATGTTCATGATTCAAGTACCATGTTAGTATTTCAATATTTTATTAGTGTGAACGTCAAACAGGAGAATGATTTTCATGCATATTGAAACTTGTTTTATTAGTGTGAATGTCAAACGGGAGAATGATTATTCATGCCGAATTAAAATATGTTTTAATGAAAGTAAAAGTTGAAATACCCTTAATATGCCAATTATTAGGAATAGAATTGGTGATTATTGTTGCCATAAGGCCAGGACTTAATGCAAGTTTTTACTGAGAAAGCTCACGAGGGATCGGACTTTACGGTGACCACTTAGAATTTATATCACGAGGGATCAGTTATAATGATTTTAAGCTGCAATGATATGAACTTGATAATTAAATATATATGTTTGTAATCATTTCATTATATTTTAGTGCGAGGATCCTAATTCCAACATAATTTGTCAATCTGTGTTTTTAATTCAAGTATCTAAGATTATTTTGAATTTTATCTCACTTTCTAGATAGATTTTATCTTTACCATCTTTTTACCTTATGAACAAATCAATCATCAAATTCTGTGAATATTGTATAAATTGTTTATAAATCATTCTTTCGTGAATAAGTTTTGATAAATTTACTATAGTAAATAAAAATTACTGTGAATTACAGGAACTTTCAATCTCAGTGGAACAATATCTAAATTTGAAAACTACAAACGATTGATGCGCTTGCCAACTAAAAGACCTAATAGTATTTTAGGGTCTAACAAGTTTTCTGGCGCCGTCGCCGGGGACATGATTGACTCAGTAAAACAGTAAATTTTTAATTACTGTAACACCCCGAAAATAGGGGTAAATTTTTCGCGATTTAAAATAATTATGAGTAGAAGAAATTCAATATATATGATACCAAGTAATTACCCCAGATCATTTAATAACCTATCTCATATATGAAGATATGAGAAGGTATCAGAGTGCTCCTTGGACGGTCGGACTCGAGATCGTCAAAAGGAAAAGCGAAAAATTGGATAAAATTTAAGAGTTATCAAAATATATGGAAAAAAGGAAGGAAAAATGCCTCATCAATTTGTTAAACATTAGAAATATGATTTTATAATAATAATAATATCATTTCTATGATATAAGGATTCCAAAACAAGCAAGAAAATTGAGCAAAGGAGTAAAAAAATCAAGAAACTGAGAACAGGGAAACTCACTTGAGCGAGGCCCACATGGGTCGCTTGGGCGAAGCCAGCGAGCGTGAGCGAAAATGTTCCAGTGTCATACCCACGCTCGCTCGCTTGAACGAGTTGCCACCCATTTTCGCTGATCATTTTGTCATACCTATGCTCGCTCGCTTGAGCGAGATTAGGCCAAAGGCCATATAGCTGATACAGGGGATTCTCGCTTGAGTGAGAATCCATCTCGCTTAAGCGAGATTATCAGCACATGCGCAGAAAACATTTAAATTTCATAACTTAACATATGAAAATCCATCCCAAGCAAAATTTATCAAAATTGATATATCACATACATCATATTAAGCATTTAAAACACTTCTCAAGCATCCATATTCAAAAATTTCCATTCCAATTCATTAATCATATCAAAATCAAACTTATCATCTCATAAGCTTTATAAAGTCCAAAATATATATAAATATCCATTCACTCATCAATTCTAACAGCATACCATATCATTTATATATACATTGTTAAGGTTATTAATGAAAATAAGCCATACACACAAGGGTCTCATTTTCCTACATGACCTCCAAAATCATCATTCATCATATTTGATTACAAAACTGAGCATATGTGTACCATATACTCTACAAAATGATCATATGCCGGCCAAGGCTCACCCACTTTCCTTCCACATTTACCTTCATCAATATTCGACCTCCAAAAGAGTAGGGTTTACATCCCACCTACATCAAACTTAAAATGGCAACTAGGAGGTGAGTAACATAATCCAAATGTATCAAAGTCATACATTATGATGATATCCATACATTCTCATGTATGATACACTTCACAAGAAACATCATAGTTTCATTCACATACTACTTCATTCACAGTAACATATTACATTCTCAAGAAATATATCCACAACACACATATTCAAATCATTGGTATTCTCAATAGCATCATTGTACACATAATGTTAGTACCATATTTCTTTCCTCTTTATTTCTCAATCATCCATCACCACCATGGGCTTCCAACTAGGCATATCTCTGGCTATATGCAAATACTCTTATAGCTAATGCATATGCACAAAGGATTTATTATCAAATGCGGATCCGACTGTGGGAAATAACAACATACTAAATGTGGGACAAGCATAGGTGTGCTACTATGCCCCTACTGCAGTAGAAAATTTGTGTACACATATACTTCAATCCATGCATGCTCAACATCATACTTTTACTGGTACCAAACCGCTCTCGCCCATCTGTACCCCGTGACTTGCGGATCTATAATCATGACCTTACTTGCCACAAGTGCTATGGGCCCCTCCTGAACACACACCAAGAGATCCGTGTCCCGTCGGACACCGAGGTAACTTGTTCATCACAGAGCTGCCTGCCCATAGGGCCCGCCACATAGGGTGCCTCGTCACCAAACTATGGACAGCTTCATGATTCCCAGAATCACTAGTAAATGCAACCATTTCTTATTGGATTCCATATACATCAATAGTTAGTGGCAACCATCCTTTATCAATTCACACATCATGGGATGTTCAACAACACATCAATCAATACAACCATGGACATCAAGCCATTCACAACAATTCTCATCACAAGCAACAGCCCACGACACATGCCACATAGCATCAATTACTCTAAATGCATCCTAATCATATATTCATCAAATCATCCATTCAAGCCAAATTAAAAGTACACAATTATACACACACATCACTAATGGATGAAATCATGCATTTAGAATAGTTACCCCCACCTACCTCAAGAGAAGTAGTAATCAACGCGGTCCGATGGTCCTGCCTCATCAATGGGGTTGTTTCCTACATTATACAATATATCACATAATTATTTTCTATTCAAACTAACAAGATTCAAAAGGTTATATTTAATAACTTGGTGTTTATGCCATTTTGATTATCAACTCCTTTTATTTCATTCTATCCACCATAACCACCATAGGTTAAGTGCCTCCATTCTTTATTATGCATCATTAATATTAAACCCATTATTAGGTTCCCACATTAATGGTTCCCAACAATTATCATTAATCATCAAACTTTATTAATGGTAATCCACCATTAATAACATTGTTTTACCTCATTAATAACATTTATCTAACACAATAAATGCTTCTCTATTCATATTTTACATTTTCCCTAAATCATAGGGTTAGGGTTTCATCAAAACCTAACAACACTCATTAATACCCATTTATTCTTAATCACCTTCCAACCATACATTCATCTTCCTCATTTATTTCCACTAAGGCTTACATTTATGACAACCCACCTTAGGTTTCACATTATTAATGGCTTCTCTACACAACCCATATTCATTAAATCACTTTCCCCAACATCAAAACCCAAAACTTATAGTTCATACTCTTGAGAAATAGCAAGAGTTTACCTTACGAGAAGAAGGGAGTAGGTTTTCCAAGAGAGGGAATATTGCACACGAAAATGAGAAAAGAGGGGGAGAGTCTTCAAGATCCAAGCTCTCCTAGCAAGCTCCAAGTAACGAAAATGGAAGAATGGGGGTGGGTTTCAATTCTTTATTTAGGGTTTGAAGGAGAAGATGATGAAGAGAGTGAGGAAGTAGAAGAAGGTGAGTGTTCTACTTTTTGAGGGAGTGGGCAACGTGAATTTAAAAGGGAAATAGGAGAGTTTGTGTTTTATTTTAACCCTCTTTACTTAAAGTTCTCCATTTTTTATCACACAGGATCTCTGTTTAGGCTTGATATTTTATCTAAAAATTATTCCAAATACATATTTGGATTCCCAATAATATTATCAATAGCCCTGACCACTATTATCCTAGTCGAAGATATTTGGTCCGACACCCATATTTTTATCGGGCTTAATTTCAGCCTATTCAGCTCCAATAAATTATGAGTAGTCCCCAAAAATCTTAATTTAATTATTTCCAATATTTTAGGACATTAAATAACCCACATACAACTATTTAATAATTATTTCCTTAATTAATCCTTTATTTTAAAATTTAGGGTGTTATAATCCACCCCACCAAAAGAAAATTTTATCCTCAAAATTTAACATACCAGATTCAAATGCATCAGGGTATCGTTCGCTTACATCATCTTCACATTCCCATATGAACGTCTCTACATTTCCATGCTTCCATGCAACTTTTACGAAAGGTACCAATTTGTTCCTTAGCTTCTCCACGAAGCGTACGACAATACGAACGGAAACAGAAGGGATAGTCAAGTCATCTTGCACATCAACATCATCAATTGGGATTACATGCGAGGGATCAGGAATATACTTCCTCAACTGTGACACATGAAACACATTGGGCAGGTTCGCAAGATGCAGAGGAAGTGCAATCCGGTAAGTCACATCACCGATTCGTTCAAGAATCTCATAGGGTCCAATAAACTTAGGACTTAATTTCTTACTCTTCAAGGCTCTTCCAATACCCTTATCTCTTGACACTCTCAAAAACACGTGATCGCCAACTTGAAACTCAAGTGGCTTCGGCCTCTTATCATAATAACTCTTCTGACGATCTTGGACAATTTTCATTTTTTCTTGTATCATCTTAATCTGTTCATTTGTCTCTGTAATCAATTTTGGCCCCAAAGCCAAATTCTCACCAGTTTCAAGCCAACACAATGGAGTTCTACATTTCTGACCATACAATGCTTCATATGGAGCCTTACCAATAAAACTATGATAACTATTGTTGTATGTAAATTCAATTAGTGGTAGGAATCTTTCCCAACAACCACCATGCTCCAATACATAAGCCCGCAACAAATCTTCAAGGCTTTGAATCGTTCACTCGGATTGTCCATCCGTTTGTGGATGATACACCGAACTAAGCTTCAACTTGGAACCCATTGCCTCATGCAAGCTTCCCCAAAATTGGGAAGTGAACCGCGGGTCGCGATCTGACACAATACTCGAAGGTATACCATGTAACCTAACAATCTCCTTAATGTATAATTGTGCCAATTTCTCCAAAGAACTCTTCGTGTTCATAGGAAAGAAGTGAGCACACTTCGTCAATCGATCCACGATTACCCATATAGCATCATTTCCAGTACATGTCCTGGGCAACCCAGAAACAAAGTCCATAGCGATGTCATCCCACTTCCAAACAGGGATATCAAGAGGTCTCAAGTAACCAAATGGTTTCTAATGCTCAACCTTAACCTTTTGACAAATAATGCAAGAGACTACACAATTAGCCACATCCTGTTTCATACCGGGCCACTAGAAATTCTTCTTTAGATCCTAATACATTTTTGTGGAACCAGGGTGTATGCTCAACACACTCTTATGAGCTTCTTCAAGTACCAACCTTCTTAAATCACCACCATATAGAATATAAATTCGGCCCTTTACACGCCAAATGCCATCATGACCTTCCGTCAAAAATGAATTCTTCCCATTAGCTTGAGCTTCGTTCATCTCATTCAAGTACTCATCCTTCGGTTGTTACAATTTCATAGTTTCAAGGAACACATTTGCTACCGTCAACACCTCAAGAGACATTTTCTTCAGAGTATATATTTCTACACCCACGTTCAAGTTTCTGAATTACTGAATTAGCTCCATTTCTTTCACCATCATAGCAGAAATATGCAACGATTTTTGACTCAAGGCATCAGCAAACACATTTTCCTTTCTGGGATGGTATCTCAATTCGAACTCATAATCTTTTAGAACTCTATCCATCTTTGTTGGCGCATATTAAGATCTTTCTGATTAAATAGGTATTTAAGACTCTTGTGGTTGCTAAAGACCACAAACTTTGAGCTATACAAATAGTGCCGCCATAGCTTCAAGGCAAAAACCACCGCCGCTAATTCAACATAATGCGTGGGGTAGTTAACCTCATATGGTCGTGATTTTCTCGACGCATAAGCTATCACACGCTCTTTTTGCATCAGCACGCAACCAAGACCAAGCTTAGAAGCGTCACAGTACACCACAAATCATCCAATAAGTCTGGCAAGGCTAACACTGGAGCAGAAGTGAGTCTTATCTTCAACTCTTGGAAACTCCTCTCGCAGTCAAGATTCCACACAAATGGCTCATCCTTATGAGTTAGCTTCGTCAACGACATAGCCATACGGGAGAAACCTTCAATAAATCTCTGGTAATAACCGGCAAGACCAAGGAAACTCCTTATTTCAGTCACAGATGTCGATCTTTCCCAAGCCATCACGGCTTCAATCTTAGATAGATCAACGGCAACACCATTTTTAGAGATAACATGTCCAAGAAATTAGACCTCGGATAACCAAAATTCACAGTTTGAAAGTTTTGCATACAACTCTTTCTCTCAAAGGATATTCAAAACAAGACGAAGATGTTCTTCATGTTGTTCGTGGCTCTTGGAATAGACAAGGATGTCATCGATAAACACTATCACAAACTTGTCAAGATATTCGTGAAAGATGCGATTCATGTAATCCATGAAAATCGCAGGTGCATTTGTCACACCAAATGGCATTACCACATATTCATAGTGGCCATATCGCGTTTGGAAAGCAGTTTTAGGAATATCTTTGGTCTTCACCTGAATTTGATGATAGCCGAAACGTAAATTTATCTTTGAGAACACCACTGCATCCTTCAATTGATCCAAAAGATCATCAATACGAGGTAGGGGATATCGGTTCTTAATGGTCAACTTGTTAACTTGTCGATAATCCACACATAACCTCATACTTCCATCCTTCTTTCTCACCAATAAAACAGGCGCACCCCAAGGAGACACACTTGGGCGAATAAACTCTCGCTCTAACAACTCTTCAACTGGTCTCTTCAACTCTATTAATTCCATAGGAGACATCTGATACGATGCTCGAGATACAGGTTCCGCACTTGGAACAAGATCAATAAAAAACTCCACCTATCGTGGAGGAGGTAAACCAGGTACCTCATCAAGAAATACATCTGGAAATTTGGACACAATGGGAATATCAAAGGATTGAATAGTATTTTCTACATCCACCATGCATAGCATAACAAGAATTTAAGATATACCTTGTACATCGAAGCCCTCGGTATTCGGAGAAGGAAGGATAATGCTCTGATTTTGACAATCCACCAAGACCTTGTTGGCATACAACCAATCCATTCCCAAAATAATTTCTAAGTCCTTCATGGGCAAGCAAATAAGAGATACAACGAATCTTCGATCCTCAAGAATCATTTCAATATTATTACACCGAGTGACTGCCCGTAAACAAGTACCGGTCGATGTAGACACCATCATAGAACCTCTCATCATACTTATTGGCAATTTTAATTGCCTCACACAATCTTCCAAAATAAAGGAGTGCGTCACACCCGAATCAAACAATACATCAACATAATTACCATGTATTTGGCACTTACTTTGGATGAGATCCTTGGCTTGTGTAGCTTCTTCACCGGTCATGGCAAAGACTCTCCCAACAGTTTATTGGTTAGCACCATGATTGTAACCATTCCGGCCACCATTACCATTACCTTGGCCGTTCCCATTACCACGACCGTTGCCACCGTTTCCATTTTGACCACCATTGCGACTGCCATTACCTTTTCCATGACCATGGCCTCTAAAAGCACCATAGCCTCCACGGTTTGCATCATTACATACCACCACGTCCATGGGATTCAAGGGACAATTGGGACAAATATGCCCCAATTGGTTGCATCTATAACATACCACTGTCTCCTCATGACTACATTCGTGAGCCAAATAGTTTCCGCCACACCAAAAATAATGAAGACCTTGGCCATTACCTCGGCCACCATTTGTACCAAGTCTTCCACCACCGCGTCCACCTCTAAATGAAGAGGACCCACGCACAAATTGTCTATTCTTCTCGAAATCACCCCTCTTCTTGAAGCTAGAAGATTGGCCCTTCAATCTATGATCATGCCCTACATAACTCTTGGGCACCACATCGTTCTCTTCAAAGATTTGACATTTGTTCACAAGAGTAGGAAAGCTCTTAATCTAAGGGTGACATATAGCCTTCTTGATCTCTTGACGCAAACCATTCTCAAACTTAACACATTTCGAAGCTTCGGTACCTTCCTGTTGGAAATGAGGGTAAAACATGCATAATTTTTCAAATTTCGAGGCATATTCCTCCACCGAAATGCTTCCTTGTTTAAGCTCCATAAATTCAAGCTCTTTCTTGTTCTTATAGCTCTCTGGGAAATACTTCATTTAAAACTCCACCTTAAAGTTCTCCCAATTCAACGGAGTGTGAGTAGCAATCATGCACCCACGGGTGAGAATCCACCAAGATTCAGCTTCATCTCAGACCATAAACACCGCGTACTCAACTTTTTGAGCTTCTATACACTCCATACTAGCAAATACCCACTCCAAGTCATGGATCCAAACATAAGCGTCTTCCGGATCATAGCCCCCATGAAATTCAGAAGGCTTCTGCTTGAGGAATCGGTCAAGACCATGAGTTGGTTGACCAACGGGT
Source organism: Clitoria ternatea (assembly GCA_037962975.1). Taxonomy (NCBI): domain Eukaryota; kingdom Viridiplantae; phylum Streptophyta; class Magnoliopsida; order Fabales; family Fabaceae; genus Clitoria; species Clitoria ternatea. The sequence continues at coordinate 59,058,813 of CM075671.1, forward strand.
TGTTGTTGCTGTTCAAGGATATCGGCAAACGATTGAAAGCTTCAGCCATAGCAGGTTGTAACACCTTGAAAATAGGGGTAAATTTTTTATGATTTAAAATAATTATGAGTAGAAGAAATTCAATATATATGATACCAAGTAATTACCCCAGATCATTTAACAACCTATCTCATATATAAAGATATGAGGAGGTATTAGAGTGCTCCTTGGATGGTCGAACTCGAGATGGTCACAAGGGAAAAGTGGAGAATTGGATAAAATTTAAGAGTTATCAAAATATATGGAAAAAGGGAAGGAAAGATGCCTCATCAATTTGTTAAACATTAGAAATATGATTTCATAATAATAATAATATCATTTATATGATATAAGGATTCCAAAACAAGCAAGAAAATTGAGCAAAGGAGTAAAAAAATAAAGAAACTGAGAACAGGGAAACTCGCTTAAGCGAGTCCCTGTTGATAAGTGTTATTTCACATTGATTTAATACTTCGATTAAACTAATTTTAGAAAGAATTTAACTAAATTAGTAAGTAATAAAGCATAATTTTGCTGTAAATAACATATTGTGTAGCACAAGCTTGATTTGTCAAAATATTTGAAGAAAAGTGACAAAAGTCCTGAAGCAACTAAGAAACACCAACACAAGACAAGAAGGACGCTTGAACATAACATGTTTCATGCTTAAGCATGAATAAAAGAAAGCAAAGAGCATCAGCACCCCCTCACGCTCAAGCGTGGGACTGAGCTACTTGAGCGTGAGCCCGAGCGCGCCTGAGCGTGGATCAAGCGTGGAGCAAGTATGAGTTGGACAGGCTAGCACGCTCGAGCTTAGAAGAACTTGGCTTAAGCGTGAGATAAAAAGAGAGCATCAGACCCTCCACGCTTGAGCATGACCATCAAGCTCAAGCGTGACTCATGCAGCATCGGTTTTCCAATATTTTATTCACCATGGTGCAATGCCAACTCAACCACTTAGGAATGTTTCTGCATGTTTTTGAATGATTTCTTATGGGCTCTACGTAAGTGGGAAAGAAGAGGGAAGCATCAATGTATTTTTATGTTGATGTAGGTTTTGATAATGACACAACAAATGAAGGATCAAACATAAATGATTAAGGACGAATTAATTATGTTTGATGTGGCATTTAAAATGGTTGATGTCTAAATTTGATAAAGGCATTTTAAGAAGCTCAAATTCGGTGAAATAAATTTATCAAAGTGCCTAAGGATCAAAGAATTGGAGCCATGATTGAACAAATATCAAAGAGGGCTAAAACGAGTCAAATATATTCATACGTTCCAAATTGCCCAGAATCTTCAAATTTTCATAAATAAATCAATTCATATTTCACATGAATAGATTTATTTAGTTCAAAATTTGAATTTCGAATTTTGAATGCTGACAAAGTTGCAAGAAACATGGAAACATGTATTCATTGAATCAAGGAGCATTGGAGACATAAATAGCAAGAATCAAGGTCAGGAAAGTTGTGCATGGAAACAAGGAACACAAAACATGGAATGTTTTGTGGATTTATGTTTCTGAGGAATTAAAAATTGGACAAATTACATGTGCCCTTGCCTATAAATAGAGAAGGAGTTGAAGGCAAAACTTGCACCAAGCATTTGAAGCATTTCCATTTGCTTTCTTCCTCCTCCATTCTCTTGCTCTTCTACTTACTCTCTTTATTCTTGATTGGCATATTTCTTGAGATTATTTTTGAGAGTTAATTTGTGGGAAGATTATATTTGTGTACTTAACTTGCATATCCTCTCTTTGAGAGTTACTATCTTGTGTAAGCTTTAAACTTGTATATCCACTCTAGTGAGAGAGTTTCCTTGTACACTTAAACACTAAACTTCATAGAAGCTTTGGGTTGGGTTTCAACCTTGTAATTGTGAGATTGAGAGATTGGGTGGGGTGCCCTTGTACTTGTGAGGATTGATTTCTTGAGTGTGGGACACTAGGAAGTTGCAATTGCTCAAAGTGTATCTCTAATCTACAATAGTGGAAATCCTCTAAGTGGGTTGCTTAGAGGCGAGACGTACACCGGCGTGGTGGAACTCGTATACATCGGTTTGCAAATCTTTCTTCCCTTAACTCATTTAATTTGTGCACTTAATTTGTTTGCTTAAATTCCTTGCTTTATTAATTTGACTAAGTGCATGATACATTAAGTTGAAACCTTTTTTTTTTTTAATAACTTTGTTAAACTTGGACTTAAGCATTTCTTTTGAATCAATCTTTCTAAAGTCCCATAAATTGCTTTGTAACTTAATTGATTCATTGTTCAAACTCTTTAAAGTTGTTATTAGTTTATCTTGTGTATAACTTGTTGCTTCTTGTTATCTAATTTATTATCTTAAGTATACATAGTGACAAAAGAATCAATTTCAAGAGCATTCCAAAGAAAATTTTTAATACTCAATTCACCCCCCCTCTTGAGTAATTGAGGCCACTTGGTTAACAAGTGGTATCAGAGCTTGACTCTTGGAAAATCAAGCTTAACGGCTTCAAGAGAACAAATGGCCTCAACCTCATATAACATGTTTCCCGAGGGTGGTGCTACAAACCGACCTCCCGCTTTTAATGGTGAGGGTTATGCTTTTTGGAAAGCAAGAATGAAAATTTTTGTACAATCAATAGATTTAAGAGTGTGGAATGCTATTGAAAATGGTCCCTTTATACCTATGCATATTGTGGATAATAAACAAGTTGAAAAGCCTATGGACATTTGGTCTAGTGAAGAAGAAAAGAAAGTGCAATATGGTTATAAGGCAAAAAATCTTATTACTTCGGCCTTAGGTCCCGATGAATTCTTTAGAGTAATAACATGTGAAACGGCTAAAGAGATGTGGGATACTTTACAAGTAACCCATGAAGGTACAAATGATGTTAAAGACTCTAAGATTAGTACATTAACTAGTCAATATGAGTGCTTTAGGCTAAATACCAATGAATCTATTGTTGATATGCAAAAACGTTTTACACTCATTATAAATCAACTCATTACACTTGGAAAGACTTATACTAATAAAGAGCTTATTCACAAAGTCTTGAAAAGTCTTAATAGGGAATGGCAACCATTAGTCACGGCCATCAAACAATCACCTACTATCAATGAAATGTCTCTTGCTACACTATTTGGTAAGTTGCAAGAACAAGAACAAGAGCTAAAAGAATTAAAGATGGCGGAAGAAGAAGAGAAAGTCTCCAAAAAGAAAGGACTAGCTCTCAAAGCTACTTCAATTGTTGAAGATGAAACCGAGAGTGATCTTGACGAAGATGAAGAGTTAAGCCTATTTGTAAAAAGGTTTGGAAAGCTCATGAAGAACAAACGCTTTCAAAGGAACTTCAAATCACAAGGTAAGAAATCTATACCTAAAGAAAATTCTACTTCACCAACTTGTTTTGAATGTGGAAAGGAAGGACATTTCAAAGTGGATTGTCCAAATCTAAAAAAGAAGAACAAAGAAAGAAAGGAAAGAAGAAGAGCATACATAGCATGGGATGAAAATGAGGTGAGTAGTTCGGATGAATCCGAAAATGAAGAAGCAAATCTTTGCCTCATGGCCAATCACCAAGATGAAGAAAATGAGGTAAACTTTCATGACTTAGGAAAGGATGAATTACTTGATATTCTTGATGATTTGTATGATAACTTCACCAAAGTCTCTAATAAGCTTAAGTTATCAAGAAAAACTAGTAATACTCTAGAAATGCATCTCATGGAAGTGTGCAAAGAAAATGAATCCTTAAAAGAAGAGTTAGCAAATGTTCAATCATGTTCTAGGACCAAACCTTGTGAGTTTTCAAAGAAATGTGATATGCTAGAAACTAAGGTTTTGGACTTGAATAAAACTCTTGAAAAACTTACAAATGATAGAAACAATCAAGCATGCTCTAAGGTTAAACCATGTGATTTTGCAAGAAGATGCATTATATTAGAAACCAAGGTTGTAGACCTAAATAGGACACTAGAAAAGTTCACTAATGGAAGAGATAATTTGAATATCCTACTTGGGCAACAAAAATGCATGTTTAGTAAAACCGGCTTGGGATATGATCAAGAACATAGCAATCACAAAATGGAAAAACACTACAAAAATTTCTTTGTACCTCCAAGCAAATTCTCCTCACCTTTTATAAAATGTAATCATTGTGGTCTTAAAGGTCATAACTCTTATAATTGCAAAGTTAGAAGATTAGGACCAAAAGTGGTGAGAAAAGTATGGGTTCCTAAAGGAACTTTTTCACAAACTAACCTACAAGGACCCAACATAAAATGGGTACCAAGCTCTCTAACTTAAATTGTTTTGTAGGTATGCTTTAAGGCAAGTAACACCCATTGGTACTTGGATAGTGGGTGTTCCAAACATATGACGGGAGATAAGAGTAAGTTTATATCACTTACTCCACGAAATAAAGGATTTGTTACTTATGGAGATAACACAAAGGGAAGAATACTCGGAATCGGAAATGTTGGTAAAAATTCTTCCACCTCCATAAATGATGTGTTATATGTTGAAGGTCTAAAACACAACTTGCTTAGTATTAGTCAATTATGTGATAAGGGCTACAAAATTGTTTTTGAATCAAATGGTTGCATAATTGAAAATAAACTAAACAAGGAGATAAAGTTTGTTGGTCAAAGAGTAGATAACATTTACATGATTAATCTAGATTGCCTTGCTTCAAATGATGTACAATGTTTCATAACTAAAGAGGATGAATCATGGCTATGGCATAGAAGAATCGCTCACATTCATGTAGACCATTTAAATAAACTTGTTTCAAAAGATTTAGTTATTGGTTTACCAAAATTAAAATTTGAAAATAAATTTTGTGACGCTTGTCAAAAAGGAAAACAAGTAAAGGCTTCTTTTCAAGCAAAAAATATTGTTTCAACAACAAGGCCTTTACAACTTTTACATATGGATTTATTTGGACCTTCGAAAATCAAAAGTTTTGGTGGAAACCATTATGGTCTTGTGATTGTGGATGATTACTCTAGATATACATGGACATTGTTTCTTACTCATAAACATGAAGCATATCAAGCATTTAAGAAACTTGCCAAGGTCATCCAAAATGAACAAAATTTAAAAATAGCATCCATTCGAACGGATCATGGGGGAGAATTTGAAAACCAATCTTTTGAAAAATTTTGTGAAAAGTTTGGCATTGAACATAATTTTTCGGCTCCAAGAACTCCACAACAAAATGGAGTAGTTGAAAGGAAAAATCGATCTTTAGCGGAGCTTGCAAGAACTATGTTGAATGAAGCAAATATTTCAAAACATTTTTGGGCCGATGCGGTGAACACCGCTTGTCATGTTATGAATCGTTGCTTAATAAGGCCTATACTAAAGAAAACCCCCTATGAACTTTACAAAGGACGTAAACCAAATATTTCTTACTTTCACATTTTTGGATGCAAATGCTTTGTCTTAAACAATGGAAAGGAAAATCTTGGCAAATTTGATGCAAAATCTGATGAAGCAATTTTTCTAGGTTATTCATCTACTAGTAAAGCATATAGACTCTTTAACAAACGAACCTTTACAATTGAAGAGTCCATACATGTTAAATTTGATGAACTTAACCAAAATCCTCCGAGAAAGGAAGTTGATGATCTTGTAGGTACCTTCCAAGAAATGAACTTGGAAGACAAAGAAGAAGCCAATAATGAAGAAGGTGCAACACAACTTGACAATCAACAAGATTGGATAACCTTAAAGGACCATCCCTTGGACAAAATTATTGGAGAAATCACCAAAGGGGTAAGCACTCGAAATGCTATTAGGAATGCATGCAATCACTTAGCCTTTGTATCTCAAATTGAACCCAAAAATATTGATGAAGCCATTATTGATGAACATTGGATGTTGGCCATGCAAGAAGAATTAAACCAATTTGAAAGAAATGAAGTTTGGGAACTTGTGCCAAGACCCAATGACCATCAAATAATAGGCACCAAATGGGTTTTTAGGAACAAACTAGATGAAAATGGAATAATAACTAGAAACAAAGCTAGGCTAGTTGCTAAGGGGTATAATCAAGAAGAAGGAATAGACTATGAAGAAACGTATGCTCCCGTAGCTAGGTTAGAAGCCATTAGATTATTATTAGCTTTTGCTTGTTGTATGGATTTTAAACTTTATCAAATGGATGTCAAAAGCGCTTTTTTAAATGGCTATATTCAAGAAGAAGTTTATGTAGATCAACCTCCCGGTTTTGAAAATCATAAATTTCCAAAACATGTTTTTAAATTGAGAAAAGCCTTATACGGTTTGAAACAAGCTCCAAGAGCTTGGTATGAAAGACTCAGTAAATTTCTTTTAGAAAATAATTTCGAAAGAGGAAAGGTTGACACTACACTATTTATAAGGCGTAAAAATCATGACATTCTTTTGGTACAAGTTTATGTTGATGACATAATTTTTGGTGCTACAAATGAAAGCCTTTGTCAAGAGTTTGCTAAATTCATGCAAAAAGAATTTGAAATGTCCATGATGGGAGAACTTACCTTTTTCTTAGGATTACAAATCAAACAAACAAATGAAGGAACTTTTATTAGTCAAACAAAATATTGTAAAGAATTACTTAAACGTTTTGAAATGGATAAGGCAAATGAAATAACAACACCAATGAGCACATCTTGCTATCTAGATAAAGATGAAAAGGGTAAGGACGTTGAAATAACTAAGTATCGAGGAATGATAGGATCCTTACTTTATTTAACTTCTAGTAGACCCGATATTATGTTTGCCGTATGCATGTGTGCTAGATATCAAGCTTGTCCTAAAGAATCACATCTCACCGCTGTAAAAAGAATTTTGAAATATCTTGTGGGTACTCAAAATGTTGGTTTATGGTATCCCAAAGGCGTTGAATGTAATCTTTTAGGATATTCCGATTCCGACTTTGCGGGTTGTAAGCTTGATAGAAAAAGTACTAGTGGCACATGTCATCTACTTGGTAGTTCCCTTGTTTCTTGGCATAGCAAGAAACAAGCAAGTGTTGCATTGTCAACGGCTGAGGCAGAATATGTAGCAGCCGGTAGTTGTTGTGCTCAAATTCTTTGGATGAGACAACAACTTCTTGATTTTGGTATTTCCTTGGAAAAAGTCCCCATTAAATGTGATAACACTAGTGCAATAAATATATCTAAGAATCCGGTCATGCATTCTAGGACCAAACACATTGAAATAAGACATCACTTCATAAGAGACCATGTTTTGAAAGGAGATTGTGTACTTGAATATGTTGAAACTTCAAAATAATTGGCGGACATTTTTACAAAACCCCTTCCAAAAGACCAATTTATAAATATTAGAAGGGAGTTAGGAATTTTGGAAATTTCCTAATTGATTTATTTTATCACACTTTCTTACTCTTTGAACAAAATTTTGCAAATCTTTAACTTGAAGATTTCCAACTCATCTTTTTCATAAAATTTTCATTTCCTTGAACATAATACCTTACTTTGTGATATACATACAAATTTGTAAAGAAAATTTATACTCACACTTCCAATAATCAACTTAATGCTCTACAAATCTCTTGTGTTATTTAAAGACCCCGTGGAGTCCCCATATATTTTAAACATATTTTGACACAAAGATAATCTCCTATATACAACTTGGTTCTCAAAAATAAATGGCAAATGACCTTTGATTTTCTTGACCTTCTTGTGCAACAAAATCATTGGCAACTTGCTAAATCCAAATCCTTGTATGAATCCCTCACTTCACAACCATCTAGTAACATGATTCTTCAAAATCGCGTAAAAATAGCTAGATGAATCGATTCCCATGAGACATTATGTGCCTATATGCTTTGAATGATTTCATAATGTATGTTGCATTGTCATCTTACTTCAAAATATATGCATCTACCTTTAAGTTGTATATGTTTATAAGGAAATCTTTTTGATGATGCCAAAGGGGGAGAGAAATACATATTTCTTAAGGGGGAGAGATATATATAAGAAAGGGGGAGAAGATATACACTATCTAAATGGCATAAAAATATCTTGTAAAAGGTGAGAGATCTTTAAAGTGTTGAATGATTAAAGGGGAGATGATTAAGAGGGAGAGACTGTATTAAGGGGGAGAGACCGTATTAAGGGGGAGATACCTTTTATATTAAATATTCTCTTGATAACTTATGCCTTTAAATTCATAAACATAATGGTATCAAATTGTATGTGATAGGGCAAGTCATTCTTGCAATATATTTGAATTATTGTGATACTAACATCCCAAGAGATAAACATTTGTTGTCATCATCAAAAAGGGGGAGAATGTATTTTTATGTTGATGTAGGTTTTGATAATGACACAACAAATGAAGGATCAAACATAAATGATTAAGGACGAATTAATTATGTTTGATGTGGCATTTAAAATGGTTGATGTCTAAATTTGATAAAGGCATTTTAAGAAGCTCAAATTCGGTGAAATAAATTTATCAAAGTGCCTAAGGATCAAAGAATTGGAGCCATGATTGAACAAATATCAAAGAGGGCTAAAACGAGTCAAATATATTCATACGTTCCAAATTGCCCAGAATCTTCAAATTTTCATAAATAAATCAATTCATATTTCACATGAATAGATTTATTTAGTTCAAAATTTGAATTTCGAATTTTGAATGCTGACAAAGTTGCAAGAAACATGGAAACATGTATTCATTGAATCAAGGAGCATTGGAGACATAAATAGCAAGAATCAAGGTCAGGAAAGTTGTGCATGGAAACAAGGAACACAAAACATGGAATGTTTTGTGGATTTATGTTTCTGAGGAATTAAAAATTGGACAAATTACATGTGCCCTTGCCTATAAATAGAGAAGGAGTTGAAGGCAAAACTTGCACCAAGCATTTGAAGCATTTCCATTTGCTTTCTTCCTCCTCCATTCTCTTGCTCTTCTACTTACTCTCTTTATTCTTGATTGGCATATTTCTTGAGATTATTTTTGAGAGTTAATTTGTGGGAAGATTATATTTGTGTACTTAACTTGCATATCCTCTCTTTGAGAGTTACTATCTTGTGTAAGCTTTAAACTTGTATATCCACTCTAGTGAGAGAGTTTCCTTGTACACTTAAACACTAAACTTCATAGAAGCTTTGGGTTGGGTTTCAACCTTGTAATTGTGAGATTGAGAGATTGGGTGGGGTGCCCTTGTACTTGTGAGGATTGATTTCTTGAGTGTGGGACACTAGGAAGTTGCAATTGCTCAAAGTGTATCTCTAATCTACAATAGTGGAAATCCTCTAAGTGGGTTGCTTAGAGGCGAGACGTACACCGGCGTGGTGGAACTCGTATACATCGGTTTGCAAATCTTTCTTCCCTTAACTCATTTAATTTGTGCACTTAATTTGTTTGCTTAAATTCCTTGCTTTATTAATTTGACTAAGTTCATGATACATTAAGTTGAAACCTTTTTTTTTTTTTAATAACTTTGTTAAACTTGGACTTAAGCATTTCTTTTGAATCAATCTTTCTAAAGTCCCATAAATTGCTTTGTAACTTAATTGATTCATTGTTCAAACTCTTTAAAGTTGTTATTAGTTTGTCTTGTGTATAACTTGTTGCTTCTTGTTATCTAATTTATTATCTTAAGTATACATAGTGACAAAAGAATCAATTTCAAGAGCATTCCAAAGAAAATTTTTAATACTCAATTCACCCCCCCTCTTGAGTAATTGAGGCCACTTGGTTAACAATCAAATCTATAAATCAAGCAGAGAGATCATCCCCATTCATCCCCTGTATTTCCTGCACAATCCAAACTTTTCCATTATTTTCTGTATTCATATTCTGAAGGTGAAAATTCAAAGCATGAGTAGCTAAACTCCCTTATGGGATTGGTTGTAATCCATTCAATCCTGAAGTAACACTGCTGTAAGTTTTTATGTGTGTAATGAGATTTGATAAGTTTCTGTATTTCCTTCTGCGTTTAATGCCTGAAAGTACTTGATCACTATTTTCTTGTTTTAAGTTTTCTCAAGTATGCTGGGAAGTGACTTTTAAAAGCAGATCCGAATGAAATACTTGTTGTGAGTAGGTAGCCAGGGATGGCATCTAACGCAATAAACGTTAAAATAAACGATCAATAATGCTGGGATGATTTCAAAGTGACTGAGTGATCAGCGGTTTGAAATCATTCTTATGAATTTTGTAGTCGAGGGATCGATGCAAATGACTTTGATTATGGCGTAGAAATTATCTTTTTGAGTTACTTACATAAAAACTTATGCAACTTACATAAGGTGAGATGTGATGAAACCAATCCCTATGTTACTAAACTGATTTTTCTTAAAACTATTCACTGTTATCTTTTGCAAAATTTCACTCTTTGTTATTTATTACTTTTCAATCAGCATCATTTATAACAATCCAAAACAAAACCTTCTGAAACTCAGTTCAAAACTAAGATTTTCATTTGAACACCTCCTCAGTGGAACGACATCTATATTACAACCTCTGTATTTAAACTTGGCACAACCTTTCCATTAATTTCATATTATACAAACTTCATTCTCTTTCTCTGAATACTTCACAATCCCAAGCTTTAGCTAGACAAGTTTTGTATAAACCCACAAAAATACTATATCAAGTTTTGGCACTACGACCGAGGAGGTGATTTAAGTTTGAACATTTTAGCATTGAATTGACAAGACAGTGTACATAAAATTGTTTTCAATTTCTTTTCTGTGGTAACTTAGCTATTTTGAGTACTTAATTTATGATCTTGAGAGGACAGGGTACAAAAGAACAACTTGCATTTGATCCAGAGATAGACAGGTTCCTCAAGAAAATTAAGAAAGCCAAGCAGAACTTCGACGCAGGACAAACTTCCTCTGAAACAATGGATGTCAACAGCAATAATCAAAACCCACCAAGAAGAACACTTAGAGATTACACTCTGCAACAAGGACCTAGACACTACTCAAGCATTGCTATACCAAATACAATCAGGGCTATAGAAATGAAACCTACCTTCCTTAGTTTAATTAGTTCCCACCAATTCCATGGAATGTCCAGTGAAGATCCATACAGTCATTTGGCCACATTCTATGAATTAGTAGGAACAATAGGGTTTGAACAAGAAGTAATTAAAGCAGCATATCTAAGATTGTTTCCTTTTTCTCTTGTAGGTAAAGCTAAAGAATGGCTCCAGTCACACCCAAATCAAAGCCTCAACAATTGGGATACAATGGAAGAAAAGTTCCTACACAGATTTTTCCCACCATCTAGATTTATCAAGGCTAAGTCAGATATTACAACATTTAAACAAAGCCATGATGAACCCTTTTGCGAGGCATGGGAACGTTTCAAATCTCTCCTAAGCAGATGCCCAAACCATGGCTTAGAAGATATTGCCTAATTGAATATCTTCTACAGTGGACTTAAAGCAGACACCAAAATGATACTGGATGCAGCAGCTGAAGGCACTATGATGACAGTGGATGCAGAGCAAGCTACAAGAATCATTGATGCATTATCATCCACGGATTACCAAGCTCAGCATGACAGAGCACAAGTCCAAAAGAAGGGAATATTGGAACTCAATACAACAGATGCCATTTTGGCTCAAAACAAAATTTTGACACAACAAATTGAAGCTCTGACACAGCAAATGGCAAAACTCCCTCAACAACTACATGTTGTACAATCCTCTACAGGCAACCAACAAGCACAAATGAGATGTGATTTTTATAGAGGAGAACATCAGAATGGACACTGTCAAGGAGAGCAAGGAGACCAATCCATCCTATATATGAATAACCAAGGTAAGCAGGGTAACTTCAATAACAATGCTTATTCTAACAATTTTTCACAGGGATAGAGAAATAATCAAAATGGTGGATGGAAGCAAGAAGTAAGCACTTCCAACAGACAACAACCTTATTAGCAAGGTCCTTCCTTGGAAGAAAGGACATCAAAACTAGAGCACACTCTAGAAAAATTCATACAGGTCTCAATCACCAATCAGAAAAACACTGATGCTTCAATATGAAACCTGGAGACTCAAGTGGGGCAATTGGCTCGTCAAATCATAGAACATCATAACTCTTAATTTGGAGCCAATACCCACCCAAATCTGAAGGAGCAATACAAAGCAATCATAACAAGAAGTGGGAAGGTCATTGGACAACAAGAAGAGGGTGACAAGGTGGAAGAAAAAGTGGAAGAAAATTATGAAAAAGAAACAAAGAAGGAAGTTAGTGAAAAGAAAAATAAAAAGAATAATGATGTACATATGAAGGAGGATGAAGTTGAAAAAGAAAAAAAGAAAGAAATAAAAGAAGGAAAGAAGAAGGTAGACAACCCAGCACCACAGCTGAAAAGTTTGCCATATCCGAAGAAACCTTCAAAAATAGACAAGGAGAGGCAATTTGCAATATTTATGGACATCTTTAAAAGGTTGCAAATAAACATACCTTTTGTGGAAGCCATGGAGCAAATTCCAACTTATGCAAAGTTCATGAAGGAACTATTAACAAAAAAGAAAAGATTTTCTGAAGAAACAGTGGAACTCTCCGCAGGATGCAGTACGATCATTCAAAAAGCACTGCCACGAAAAACAAAAGACCCCGGGAGTTTCACAATCCTAGTGACTATTGGTACTTTACCAATAGGAAAAACACTCTTAGACTTAGGAGCAAGCATTAACCTAATGCCCCTCTCAATGGTGAAAATAATTGGAGATCTTGAGGTGAAACCAACACGGATGACTCTCCAACTTGTTGATCGATCCATGAAGTTTCCATATGGCATAGCTGAGGATGTGTTGGTACGAGTTAACAAGTTTGTATTCCCTATAGATTTTGTCATAATGGATATTGAAGAAGATGCAGAAGTGCCTCTTATTCTGGGAAGGCCCTTCATGAAAACAGCCAAAGTGATTATTGATGTGGATGATGGAAAGCTAAAAGTAAGAGTGCATGATGAGGAAGTAAACTTCAATGTGTTTGATGCAATGAAGTATCCAAAGGAAAAGCAACAGTGCTTCAAAATTGACATTGAAGAAAAGGCCATCAGAGAACAATCCAGTGAATGGCTCAACAAAGATCCACTGGGTAAGCTAAACGCTGAAGCGATGGGAACAATGGATGAAGATAGGGAAAACTCGAAGGAGGACAAGCATACCATTCAAAAAGAAATTCATTATGAGAAGTTATTAGAGAAGGCAAAAGAAGTTGTCCTACCAAAAGTGGAGTTAAAAGCCTTACCTCCACATTTGAAATATGTTTTTCTTGATGATGATAACCAAAAACCTGTTATTATTAATAAGGAATTGACAGGTATAGAAGAAAGGCAATTGATTCAAGTCTTGAAAGAGCACTCAACAGCGATTGGATGGAGACTGGAAGATTTTAAAGGAATAAGCCCAGCCTATTGTATGCATCGTATTTACATGGAACAAGAATTTAAACCAATTGCTCAGTCACAGAGACGCTTGAATCCAACCATGAAGGAAGTAGTGAAAGGGGAGGTAATTAAATTACTAGAAGCTGGTATAATTTATCCAATTTCTGATAGCTCTTGGGTAAGTCCTGTGCAGGTTGTTCCAAAGAAAGGAGGAATCACCATCATACAAAATGACAAAAATAAATTGATCCCTACAAGAACAGTCACAGGATGGAGGATGTGCATCGACTACAGAAAACTGAACACTAAAACCAGGAAAGATCATTTTCCTCTGCCTTTCATGGATCAAATGCTGGAAAGACTAGCAAGACAAGCATACTACTGCTTTCTGGATAGTTACTCAGGCTATAACCAGATAGCAGTTGCACCAACAGATCAAGAAAAAATAGCATTCACATGTCCTTTTGGGGTGTTTGCATACAGAAAAATGCCCTTTGGGTTACGTAATGCTCCTGCAACATTTCAAAGATGTATGCTAGCCATCTTCTCTGATTTGGTGGAAAAATGCATTGAAGTCTTCATGGACGATTTCTCTGTTTTTGGTCCATCATTCGATCAATGTTTAAAAAATTTAAGCATAGTACTGAAAAGATGTGTGGAAACTAATTTAGTTTTAAATTGGGAAAAGTGCCATTTCATGGTCACCGAAGGCATTGTGCTAGGACATCAAATCTCCAAACGAGGCATTGAAGTGGACAAAGCAAAAGTGGAAGTAATTGAGAAACTACCACCACCAGGGAACGTGAAAGGAGTAAGAAGCTTCTTGGGCCATGCAGGATTCTATAGAAGATTCATCAAGGACTTCTCAAAAATTGCAAAGCCTTTGAGTAATCTCTTAAACAAAGATACTTCTTTTGTTTTTAATGATTCCTGTTTACATGCATTTGAAACTTCAAAACATAGACTAACCTGTGCACCTATAATAGTTGCTCCTGATTGGGAATTAGACTTTGAAATGATGTGTGATGCCAGTGATTATGCTATTGGGGCTGTATTAGGACAAAGGAAGGCAAAAGTTTTTCATGTTATACACTATGCTAGCAAAGTTTTGAACCCTGCATAAACAAATTATGCAACAACAGAAAAAGAACTCTTAGCAATAGTGTATGGCCTGGAAAAATTTAGACCTTATCTGACTGGTTCCAAAATCACTATTTTTACTGACCATGCTGCTATTAAATACCTACTAAATAAACCTGATTCTAAGCCCAAGCTAATTAGATGGATCTTGCTAATGCAAGAATTCAACCTAGTAGTCAAAGACAAAAAGGGCAGCGAAAATTTTATTGCAGATCACTTGTCCTGCCTTGTTAATCAGGAAGTCACACTGCTCTAACCAGAGGTGAAGGAAGAATTTCCTGATGAAAAGTTGTTAATGATGAAAGAAAGGCCATGGTTTGCAGGAATGGCAAACTTTAAGGCTGCTGGAGTGTTGCCTGATGATCTTTCATGGCAACAGAAGAAAAAGTTTTTGAAAGATGCAAAACAATTCATATGGGATGATCCTTACCTGTTTAAACTTAGATCAGACCATATTTTGAGGAGATGTGTGTCCCAAGAAAAAGCTAACAACATCTTATGGCACTGCCACAGCTCACCATATGGAGGCCACTTTAATGGGGAAAAGACAACAGCTAAAATCCTTCAATCAGGTTTTTATTGGCCTTCATTGTTTAAAGATGCTAATGTTTTTGTGCAGCATTGTTATGCATGTCAGAAGACAGGTAGCATATCAAGAGGACACGAGATGCCATTAACCACCATCCTGGAAATAGAAGTCTTCGATTGCTGGGGCATAGATTTTGTTGGGCCACTACCAATGTCATTTTTAAATGAATACATTATTGTGGTAGTAGACTATGTCTCAAAGTGGGTAGAAGCCATGGCATGTATTAAAGTTGATGCCAAGACCGTCATCAAATTTCTTAAGAAACACATTTTTAGCAGGTTTGGCACTCCAAGAGTGCTGATAAGTGACGGAGGCTCTTATTTCTGCAATACTCAACTCCAACGATGCCTGGAACATTATGGAGTCAAGCACAAAGTAACCTCCCCTTACCATCCTCAAGCCAATGGCCAAGTAGAAGAATCCAATAGAGAAATTAAGAGGATACTGGAGAAGACAATTAGTCAAAATAGAAAGGATTGGTCGTTGAAGCTGGATGACGCTTTATGGGCCTATAGAACAGGTTACAAGGCACTAACTGGATTTTCACCTTATCCGTTGGTATATGGAAAAAATTACCATCTTCCAGTGGAGCTTGAACATAAAGCATTTTGGGCAATGAAAGCCCTCAACTATGACCCAAGGGCATCAGCTGAAGAAAGGAAAATTCAGATGCACAAGTTAGAAGAATAGAAGAATCATGCTTATGACTCATCAAGGATTTATAAAGAGAAAATACAGGCTTACCATGATAGGCACATCATGAAGAAAAGCTTTCACCAGGGGCAATCTGTTCTCCTTTCAATTCAAGGATGAAACGGTTCCCAGGAAAACTCAAATCTAAATGGTCAGGACCATTCATTGTGAAGGAGGTGAAATCTTATAGGGCTGTTGAATTATAGGACCCTAAGTCTGAAAGAACCTGGGTTGTAAATGGACAAAGACTGAAGCCTTATTTAGAAGGAGAGGTGAAGAAGGTCGCCACCGTTATTCAACTGAAGGATCCATGATCAAACTCAGGCGTTGAGCTAAAGACGATAAACAAGCGCTAATTGGGAGGTAACCCAATCTTTTATGCTTTCTTTTCATGTTGATTTTACTTTAAATGTTATTAAAGTTTTGTTTATTTTGTAGGTCACTGATCCAGAAAACTCCAAATGTAAAATCAAGTTTCAAACAATGGCAAACATGAAGGGAGCTTAAGCTTGATTAACCATGCTCAAGCTTGATCTGTTCAAAGGAGCAAGCGTGAAAAGGTACGCTTAAGCGAAGGAAAGACAGTTAGGAGAGAAAAAGCATCAGGAAATCATCTCGCCCAAGCGTGAAGACTCTCGCTTAAGTGAGATAAAGTAAGTCACGGTCCCATATGTTTCACGCTCAAGCGCTGGATATACTCACTCAAGCAAGCCAAGGTGAGCCATATACTGTCCATATCAAGCTTAAGCGAAGAAATCAAGCCTTGAGAGTGGCACCAATACAAAATAAATTTTCAACAAAATAAACCCGATCACGCTTAAGCGTGATCTGTTGCGCTTAAGCGACAGGATTTTTAAAAACAAACAAAGACTACCACACTTAAAGCAAGAACACTTCACGCTTAAGCGAAAAGTTGATTAAAGCATCAGGTACCAAATTTGCATATCACGTTCAAGCGTGACAAATACACGCTTAGGCGAGCAACAATTAATTTGATTCTGATTTAAATTCGCTTGGGCGAATGACAATGCACTTAAGCGAGGAAGCATACTCAAGTGTACCCATCACTGGTCGATCACGCTTAAGCGTGATGTACCCACGCTCGAGCGAGAAAATTTAAAATTGCCCCTGATGCTAATAAATGGAGCGTTTTTGTAACTTCCACTCAAGTAACCGCCCATTACCCCTCCTGATTCTCCAAGTTTTGTAACTGACCATCTCCTCTCACTATTTGTTCCTTCCCCTCTCATCTCATAAGGTACACTTTACTGCATTTCATTAAAACTAATTATATCTTCTCTCCTCTACATCACTCTCTGATTCTCCCAGGTGACCACTAGACTTTCCTCTTTTAAATTTGCATCATGTTGTTACTTTATTAGAGAGAAATGATACCCCTTTTCAGGAATGCATGCATTGAAGTCTTTAACCATTTTCTTTTCATTCCTACTGAGTACCATGATCTATGCTTGATTATTTTCTAGGTTGTTTAGAAAAAAGGGATCGGTGTTACTGTGTTTCAACTTCTTTGTGACGCATGTTAACTATTCATAAAAAGTCCTGTGCAGCACTTGTTTTACATATTAGCCATGATCCTCATCATATATAATACGCAATGGTATTTATTTGGGCCATAATTTTTGACACAAGACACTGTATTTATGGATTTTCTTTGCCATTCTAATTATCATATTAACATCATATAAAGCTATGCCTTTTATGCAGATGGCCAGAACCAAGCAAGTCGCACCAAGTTCCCCTTCCCCACCAAGGTCTTCAAGGAAGAATAAAGGAAAACGACCAAGGACAGATGACCAAGACAGCGCCCCAAGGTTCAAAAACAAAGATAAAAGTAGGCGCTACAAAGATATTTCTAACTGGACATTCATACCAGAAAGAAAGGTCGACTTGGCCCTTGAAGAATGTGATTCCTTTTTATAGGTCATAAGAAGACAGAATTGGCTAAAAATCTTCTACCCCAGAGACAAATATGACCCTGAGATTGTCCGGGAATTTTATGCCAATGCCTGGCCAAAGGATGGTGCAGGAGATCGGAGGACCTATGTCAGAGGACATGTGCTTTCCTATGGAAGAGATGCTATTAACACTTACTTAGGTAATCTTATGGAATTAGGGGAAGAAGCAACCTGTCAGTATAGAGAAATGAGATTGAGGAATCCGGAAATCCTAACCCAAGATATAGAGGCAGCCATTTGCATCCCTGGTCATCACTTCCAAACTGGCCAAGGGGAGCAGCCACTGCGTATCCTAAGAAGGGATATTACTGACCTGTGTACAGTTCATGGAATTCAGGTCCAAAACTCAAAGCCTATCAGACCATCTATTGATAAGCGCTTCATAGAAAGATAACGCACTAACAGGCCTAATCAAGATCCCTAACAACAGCCTCAGCAAGCACCACCACCAGCAAGATCACAACCAGCCCCTCCTCCTCTCAGCATAGAAACAGACATGATTCTACAGGGCATCCACCTCTTGAAGATCCAAATCAGCCACCTTCTGGCACAGTAAAATGCTGATCATAGAGGTTTGATGCATATTCATAATGGCTTATATCACAGCATCCCTGCAGGACAACCCAATCCATGGATGGACCCTGCCCAATTTGAAGCCCTCATTGCTTGGCCTGGGGACAGGCCTCCTTTTGTGGGAGGGGGTGAGACTGCACAAGAGAGGCCAGGACCTTCTTCATAAGGACCTCCAGAAAGAGACCAGGAAGCAGAAGATGATTCCTTTAAGGATGAGTGATGAATCTAAATGCTTTAGTTTTTAATTGCATCAATCTGCTACTTTAATTTTCTTTTTTGATTGACATTAGTTTTACTTTGAAATTTTTTTCTACTACATCATGCTTTGGAATTGTTTGTGATTTTGGGTTATGTTTGTTTTTAATATGAAGTTACATGTTTGAAAACAACATCCTTGAAAAACCTAACCAACCCAACTAAGAGTTAACTTTTTGAACAAGAAAAGATTCTAAGCAGCAAAATATTTTTAGGCAGTAACATTGATTTTCACAAAAGAAAAATGACTGAATTAAGAACCAAGGAATTGGAATGAATGTACTTTTGATTGTTTACATGCTTGAACCCTTTTTTGTTAGAACAAGGAAGTAAGCCTTATATCCTGGTGAGAAGTGAGAAACTTAAACACTGAGAGTCTTATGAGAATTTATCAAATAGCATTGCCTGATTTTCTGATTAACATTTTATAAGAAATTAAGCAAGGAAATGATAAAGGCAATTTTTTTGAAATAAAATAAACCCAGAGCCAAAAAGCTACCCTTTAAATTTATCTTAGTTTTTGTAGCCCATTTTTGTGCCAAAACGTTTATTCAAACACCCTAACCCAAGCATGAGAAATAAAATCTTACCTTATCAGCATGCTTAAATTTTGATTAGAGCATAAAATACTTTTCCCAAAGGGTGATAAAAGAAACTGAGCCTAAAAAAGATAATAAAGTTCTCCAAAAATTTAAACAAAAATAGAGAACTAGAAAAAGAAAAACAAAGGATTCTGTAGCACAAAAGAAGAAGCCTTATAAAAGTTAGAAGAATCTCAGAACATATGCTCTTCTTCTTCATGCATGCACTTTGAAACCATGAAAAACCAAGAATTCTTGATAGCCCAGCCTCATTACAACCATGAAAAGACCTTTTGATCCTTACTTATCTTATGAATTGATTTTGATTGGAAATGACCGGCAATGCAATTAGGCAGTTCTCATGATGAATATGCAACACACACACCTGGTGAGAAATAATGAGAGTTCCTTATTCTTACAGCAATGGGTTACCTGCTTTATGAACAAATTAATGTTGCATTACATTTCAAAGAATGGGTATTAAGGAGGTTATTTGCCTAAGTAAAAACTAAGATTATTGTCTTTTAAAAATTTTGTCTGCAACTGAATCTGATCTTATTGAAATGCTTGGTTTCCTTTCCAAAACTTCTTTTACTTGAGGACAAGCAAAAATCTAGGTTGGGGAGAGCTTAATAAGTGTTATTTCACATTGATTTAATACTTCGATTAAACCAATTTTGGAAAGAATTTAACTAAATTAGTAAGTAATAAAGCATAATTTTGTTGTAAATAACATATTGTGTAGCACAAGCTTGATTTGTCAAAATATTTAAAGAAAAGTGACAAAAGTCCTGAAGAAACCAAGAAATACCAGCACAAGACAAGAAGGACGCTTGAACATAACATGTTTCACGCTTAAGCGTGAATAAAAGAAAGCAAAGAGCATCAGGACCCCCTCACGCTCAAGCGTGGGACTGAGCCGCTTGAGCGTGAGCCCGAGCGCGCCTGAGCGTGGATCAAGCGTGGAGCAAGCATGAGTTAGACAGGCTAGCACGCTCGAGCGTGGAAGAACTTGGCTTAAGCGTGAGATGAAAAGAGAGCATCAGACCCTCCACGCTTGACCGTGACCATCAAGCTCAAGCGTGACTCATGCAGCATGGGATTTCCAATATTTTATTCAATAATGGTGCAATGCCAACTCAACCACTTAGGAATGTTTCTGCATATTTTTGAATGATTCCTTATGGGCTCTACGCAAGTGGGAAAGAAGAGGGAAGCATCAAATCTATAAATCAAGTAGAGAAAAAGCAGAGAGATCATCCCTATTCATCCCCTGTATTTCCTACACAATCCAAACTTTTCCATCATTTTCTGTATTCATATTATGAAGGTGAAAATGCAAAGCATGAGTAGCTAAACTTCCTTATGGGATTGGTTGTAATCCATTCAATCCTGAAGTAACGCTGCTGTAAGTTTTTATGTGTGTAATGAGATTTGATAAGTTTCTGTATTTCCTTCCGCGTTTAATGCCTGAAAGTACTTGATCACTATTTTCTTGTTTTAAGTTTTCTCAAGTATGCTGGGAAGTGACTTTTGAAAGTAGATCCGAATGAAATACTTGTTGTGAGTAGGTAGCCAGGGATGGCATCTAACGTAATAAACGTCAAAACAATCAATCGATAATGCTGGGATGATTTCAAAATGACTGAGTGATCAGCGGTTTGAAATCATTCTTATGAATTTTGTAGTCGAGGGATCGATACAAATGACTTTGATTGTGGCGTAGAAATTATCTTTTCAAGTTACTTATATAAAAACTTATGCAACTTAGATAAGGTGAGATTTGATGAAACCAATCCCTATTTTACTAAACTGATTTTTCTCAAAACTATTCAATGTTATCTTTTGCAAAATTTCACTCTCTGTTATTTATTACTTTTTGAATCAGCATCATTTATAACAATCCAAAATAAAACCTTCTGTCAACTTAGTTCAAAACTAAGATTTTCATTCGAACACCTCCTCAATGGAACGACATCTATATTACAACCTCTGTGTTTAAACTTGGCACAACCTTTCCATTAATTTCATATTATACAAACTTGATTCTCTTTCTCTGAATACTTCACAATCACAAGCTTTGGCTAGACAAGTTTTGTATAAACCCACAAAAATACTATATCACCTGTCTCGCTTGAGCGAGGCCCATATAGGTCGCTTGGGCGAGGCCAACGAGCATGAGCGAAAATGTTCTAGTTGTAACATCCCGAATTTTAAAATAGAGGATTAATTAAGGAAAATAAATATTGACAAGTTGAATATGAACTGTTTAATGTCCCAATAAATTGAAATTAATTAAATTAAGATTTTTGAGGGTTGTTGGTAATTTATGGAGACCGGTTAAGTTGAAAATGGGCCCGGTTGAGATATGGGTGTCGGGCCAAGTATCTCAGAATGAGATGATATTGGTCAGGGCTGCTAAGGATAATATTGGGAGTCCGAATATATATTTAGAATAATTTTTAGATAAAGTATTGAGCCCGAACGGGGAACCTGTTTGTAGAAAAACGATGAAATTCTAATAAATGGAAATCAAATAAAACAAAAAGCCCGAATTCCTTTCTTTCTCCACCCTGGTTTCTTCTATTGCCGTGGAAACATTCCTCTTCATCTTACTCTCCATTTCTCTCTCATTCTTCTTCTCTTCTTCTCCCAAGAAGCTTAAGCTCGAGCGGTGATCATCTCCTACCCCATTTTCTTTTTGAAGAGGCTTGCAAGCTTGAGTTCTTCCCCTCTTTTCCTCTCATTTTCGTGTTCTCTCTCTCCCTCTCTTGAACCCATTTTGTTTTAGGTGTGAGGTAAGCTCTTTCACCATTTTTAGAATAGATTGATGATGATATTATGGGGTATTATGATTTGGAGAAGAAATGCATATGCATGGGTGTTTATTAGAGCATTTAATGCTCATGCCCTAGAATGGGACATCATAAATGTGAGTATTTGTGAAGAGAAAGTGGTAGTTGGTGCATTAATGATGGTAGAGAATGAAGGTTTATGATGTATTAATGAATGTGAATGGGTTTTGGAGGAAACCCTAACCTTAAAGTTTGGGGGAAAATAGCTAATGTTAGTTTAAGAATGTACTCTAAGGAGAAATGCAAGACATTGGTGAATAGGTGTATGGATGAATGGAGTTGTGTGAGGATTTAAGCTATTGTGGTTGTTAACCTTTGAATTTAATGATGGTGGCTTAATGGGAAGGAATTCCCGAAGCCTAATAAAGATAAAAAATGGTATCTACAACATGTCTAGTACATGTTGTGAAATTCTAAATACGAATATGACTAAATAGAATTGAATTGATAACTTGAGTAGTTGATTGATTAAGGTTTTACATAAATGTGAATGTAGGACCTATTCCGAACGACGAGGCGGGAGCCTCTTATCAATCAGAATTCTTCTCTTGAGGTAGGAGAGGAGTCTAAGTTCTAAATGCATGAATTTGAATGTTATTTGATTGTGGCATGTAGTGTTATACGTGTTAGCCTTGCTTGAATATTGTGAGAAATGATGATATGTGGTATGATGTGGATAATATGCTCGGTAACATGCTTTTGTGCATTTAGAATATTCATGGTATGTTATGTGAAAGTGTGTAGTAAGCAGTGATATGATGATAAGTTGTATTTACCATGAATGTTATATGAATGTTAATGTCGTTTGTTAATGGAGGAACAAGTAGAAGCTAATGCCTCAAAATTTTATCCTTAGTCAAGTTTCGGACTCTGAAAGGAACATAGTCACTCGGATTAATGCTTTGAGGCAATCTTTCCTTATCAAAGCCTTATCCCAGCTATATTATGACTTTGAAATCAACGTTTAACCAAAGTCCACATAATGATCAGAAAAGGTATTCTGAGGCTATCTAGAGCACGAAAGACTTCAATCCTCTGGACAAGAAAACTTATTGTTGGTAGAGGACCAACAACTTAGTTGAAATACTAAAGTGTGAAACTGCTTATATTATTATATAATAACTGGTGTTTCACAGCTTAGTATATAGAGTAAGGGAGTACTATGCTTTATTCCCGGGCTAGTCTCTTAGTGATCTCTCCTAATTCAGTCTATGAAAGCGCCTAAGCCTAACATAGTATAGGGCTAGGGCTAGCGCTAAACTAGCTGGCCTGAAACGGAATCCCTACGTACAGTAGCTCAGCACTCGTTGGTGCTCCGTAAGGTCCAAAGTCTTATGTTTGACGGACTAAGAATCGATGCTTTGAAGTTCCACCAACAATCCAAGGATATCCTAATGAGATAAAGGAGAATGTCACCCAAAGACTTAAACTAATGAGAACAATCAATGTTAATAAAAGCTTTGTGATGATGTTAATAATGGTGTTGATGATGATTGGAAGATGAGTGGCATGTATAGGATGCATAGAGTAAGGAATGCATATGATCTGTATTTGCATCCATGGCATACTACATAGCCGCCGTTATGGAACATTAGGGGAGTTCCCTCGGCCGACCTAGTGGGAGGGTGGCTCGGTGCACGAGCAAGTTGTATTTTCCCCTGTGACTCAGTGTAAAGTCACGAAGTCGCCCATGTATTGCTTTGGGGAGCTGCATGTGGCCGACCATTGTGGGGGTGGCTCTTGAAGAGCAGGTGACCCCGGTGGTCTTTAAGATCACAGCCGCCAGGATTTAATATCTGGCCGGCCCACAACACCTTATATTGATATGTTGTGTACCGCGGTCATAGTGGTAATGACCAGGTATTGCAAGATGGGCGATGCGGTTTGGTACCAGTAAAATGAATGATGAATGCATACAATTTAAAGAATAAGTGTACACATTTTACTACTGCAGTAGGGGTATGGTTTGATGACCATGCTTGAATCCCACATTTGGTGTTGAATTCCCACAGTCAGATTTGCAATTGTTGAAATACTTCTTTGTGCATATGCATTAGCTTAAGAGCATTTGTATATAGATGGAGGTATGCCAAAGTGATGAGGTATGATGATGATTGTGAAGAGGTTGTAAAAATATGATTTAAGATAACATAAAAGATATGAATACCAAATATTGGTCGTGTGACGATTCAATGGTCGAATATTATGATTATGTGTGTGTTTGTGTGCTTTGTGTGAAATTGTATTAGTATATGGCATGGTGAATATCATTGATGTGCAAAGTATACATGTGTGGATGCTTATATACATAATCACTTGGTATTCATATTCATACCTTTGGAATGTGGACTCACTCTCCGATGTTGTCTATTTTTAGACTTGTGATGCAGGGCATCTATGGGAAGTGTAAGCATGTTGAAGTATATTTTGGCTTTGGAGGTAAATAGTTGTATTGGGAACGCCTTGGCCGACGATATATATAAATATATAGATTTTGTGTAGCAGGAGATGTAATGAATGTTTGTTTTGGAAGTTTACATGATAGGTGGTTTTGGAGGGTCATGGAAGAAAATGAGAAGTTGTGTGTGGAACTCATTTTCATTGGTGACCCTAAGTATGTATGAAGGATTAATTTACAATGGGATTTCCATATATGTTGATGAATGAATGAAGAATTATATTTGAGTATTTCTTTTATAAAGTTGAGGAAATGAAGAATTGATTTTTATTTGTTTGACGAGTTGAATGGAAACTTAAGAATCTGATGGTGTAGAACCAGTTTTAAATGACCCATATGGTGATTGAGATGTAATGAATTCTGATAAAATAGATTGAGTTCAATTTTAGTAGGATGTGTTGTGTAAATTCCGAGTTCTGCAGGTTATCTGATGATCTCGGTCAAGCGAGATGGATTCTCGCTCGAGCGAGAGTCTCTTCTGTTTGGAAATCGGTTTCTGGGCAATTCTTGCTTAGGCGAGAGTGAACCTTGCTCAAGCGAGATTGTCCCAGTATCAGTGTTTGCTTACTGGAGGAAATTCGCCCAGGCGAATGGGGCCTCGCCCAAGCGAGGGCGAAAGGATTTGCCACTGGACAAAATCCGCCCGAGCGAACGATCTTGGGGATGGTATTCACCCAAGCGAGGCGATTGAATGGAGAATGGGTGAGATCCTGGACGAATTCCGTCCGATTGGGAGTCTTGAAAAGAATTTAAGACGTGGTGAATTTCTGAGTGAAATATGAGTGAGCTATGTCCGAGTCAGGACCTTCTGAGTGAGGAAATGGATATCATTCTGAGTAAAAAGGTTTCCAAGTGTGATATTCTGGGCCGTGGAGTCCCGAGTGGGGAATTTCTGAGTCCAGTGTAACCTGTCCCGAGCGGAGTGCCCCCGAATGTGCAATTCTGAGTGGGATGGAACCGATTGGGGATATTCAGTGTGAGTTTGTCCAGAAGTACTCTGGAATAACTCCGCTTGAGTGAAAAAGAAAGGAAGTCGGATTTGAAATGAAATGCCGAGTGAATGACCGATCAGGTGATGAGTCAATTTTGGAATGAATTGCCAAGTGGAAAACTGAGTGAGGGATAAGTCGATCTAGATTGACTTTACCGAGTGGAAATCGAGTGAGAGATGAGTCGGTTTTGGAGGGATTCTGCCGAATGAAACCCCGAGTGTTGGGAGCCGGTTTTTGGGGGATTCTGCCGAGTGAAAACCCGAGTGTTGGGAATCGGTTTCGGGGGAAATCTGCCGAGTGAAAACCTGAGTGCTGGGAGTCAGGTTTTGAGGGATTTTGCTAAATGAAAACTCAAGTGTTGGGGAGTCTTGTTGAACGAGAGGGTATAAGCTTGGCTCTAGAAGTTTTTCGCCTAGGCGAGGAAGCTCGCCCAAGCAAGTCGGTATAGAATTCGGTTCTGGACGATTTTCGCCCATGCTCATTGGCTCCGCCCAAGTGAGGCTTGTTTGTCTCGCTCAAGCGAGTCAGAATTCGCTTGAGCGAAGCTCCCCCTGTTACTTCCTTTCCCTTTCCGCTCTGCTCCCTTCTGTCTCACCCAGGTGCATTGTATAGCACTCGCTCAAGCGAGTGGGGATTCCGCTTGAGCGAGGGGGGACTCTGACTTCCCAAAAACGCCTTAAACAAATTATTTTCTCTTTTCTTTACATTATGTCCTGAATCCACCTTACTTCCTGAATACCTCGGACTTAAATTCTGTTTTACGAATTTTATTGTAGTCGACCTTTTTAATTTTAACCACATAGCATTAACCTATTCTAAATCCTTCCGTTGTTTTAATTTGAACAAATCATTATTAAATCATATTTTAAAATACCCTCTCATATCTTCATATATAGGAGCGATTTATCTTAGATCCGGGGGTTGATGTTTAATATGCCACCTCTCTAGATACTTGACAATTTAATAAATTTCAAAAATGCAAAAAATTCACCTCTATTTTTGGGGTGTCTCAACCTGGTATCAGAGCAATTGTTGCTCTTGATACGACTATGATTGATGATGTACATGTGATTATTGTTTGTGAATGACTGATTTATGAACTAATTGATTGAGTTATGATGGTTGCCATTGAATTGAGATTGTTGTATGGAATTGTTAAGTCCGGCCAAGAGTCCTTACACTATTTACCTCTAATGATGAGTATGTTGTGATCATGTATTGAAAATGATATGAATTATGTGATGTAGTCCATGATATGCCTATGAATTCTAAAATTCTTGATTTCATGAGTCGAAAAGCTATTGTTTGGTCTAGTGTACTTATATGTGAGCCATGTTTTGATGTATAGGCATAAGATATGGCTGGTAGACCAAATCGTGAGGCTGCTGCTATGGCAAACGCCTGGAACCGATTCACCGATCTCTTGGAAAGACAAGGCCAGCTGAATGTGGGACAAGGTTCCCAAGGTCTTGACTTGTTTTTCAAGAGGAAACCTTCGGAGTTTCATGGAGGTTATAAGCCCGAAGATGCATATGTGTGGATAAATGACTTGGAAAGAATATATGCAAGCTTCGAATGTTCTGAAACGCAAAAGGTGGAGTATGCGGTCTTTATGATCCGCGATGAAGCCGAAGCTTGGTGGCATCTTACTAGGGGACAAATGATATCTGCTAATGTTCCCTTGATTTGGGAAAATTTCAAGTTGGAATTCTTGAAGAAGTACTTTCCAGACAGCTATAGGAGCAAGAAGGAGCTTGAGTTCATGGAGCTTAAGCAAGGTGGTATGACAGTGGAGGAGTATGCCTCCAAATTTGAAGCATTATGTGCATTCTATCCAACCTATCAACAAGAGGGTACTGAAGCTTCAAAATGTGTGAAATTCGAAAATGGGTTAAGGCCCGGGATTAAGCGGGCTATGCGGCATCAAGAAATAAGAAGTTTCCCGATGCTTGTGAATAAGTGTCAAATTTATGAAGAAGACGAGGTGGTTCCTACAAGACATGGAAAGCATGAGCCTAAGTTGAAAGGCCAATTTACTAGTTTCAAGAAGCAAGGACACTTTAATAAGAAATTCTTTCGTGGTGGGTCCTCGAATATTAGAGGACGAGGTACTCCTAGAGGCGGTTATGGTGGTGGTAACCAAGACCGTGGAAATGTCCAAGGAATAACTTGCTTCAAATGTGGTGCCAACCATTTGGCCCGATTTCCCTCGTGATGACGTTGTGTGTTTCTAATACAACCAACCCGGGCATATTCATCCTAATTGTCCAATGAATGCAAGAGGTGCTAATGTTGACACTCCTAACCGCATGAACTATGGTGCTAACCGTGGTGGTTTTGGTGGCCGTGGACGTGGAAATGGTGGTGGCCAAAATGGTGGCTGTAATGGTGGCCGTGGTGGCAATCACAACGGTGGAAGAAATGGTCGAGGTATCGGCCGTGGTGGAAGAAATGGAAACCAAAATGGTGGTGATCAAGTACAAGCTGCGGGAAGAGTATTTGAAGTTACTGGTGATGAAGCAGCTCAGGCTGAAGATCTCATTTATGGTGAGTGTGAAATTCTTGGCACTCCAGTGCATATTATTTATGATTCTGGTGCTACGCACTCGTTTATTTCTGAAGATTGTGTGAGGCGCTTGCGGGTGCCTGTGTGCATGATGAAGGGTTCTATATTTGTGACTACACCGACCGGTGCTTGCTTAAGATCGGTAACTCGATGTGAGGACGTCGAGATGAACCTTGAGGGTAGGAAATTTGTTGTAACCTCGTATGCTTGCCTATGAAGGATTTGGATATTATTTTAGGCATGGATTGGTTATCCGCTAACAAAGTCTTAGTGGATTGTCATAGCAAGGCGGTGATCTTCCCGACTTTGAATGCTGAAGGCTTTGATGTACAAGGTATTTCCCAGCTTCTTATGATGTTCTGCTTGGTTGATGGGAATGGTGTTTCCCAATCTGGTGGAATTCCTATTGTTTCAGAGTTTCCCGACGTGTTTCCGGAAGAGATTCCCGGATTACCTCCTCCACGAGAAGTGGAATTTGGTATTGATCTAATTCTAGGTGCGGAACCTGTTTCCCGAGCTCCTTATAGGATGTCTCCTATGGAGTTAGCTGAGTTGAAAAAGCAAGTGGAAGAATTGCTTGAACGGGAGTTTATTCGCCCAAGTGTGTCTCCTTGGGGTGCTCCTGTGTTGTTAATGAAGAAGAAAGATGGGAGCATGAGATTGTGCGTTGATTATCGCCAACTCAACAAACTAACCATTAAGAATAAATACCCTCTTCCGCGTATTGGCGATCTTTTAGATCAATTGAAGGGTGCTGTTGTGTTTTTGAAGATTGATTTGCGTTTCGGATATCACCAAATTCGGGTGAAGACCAAAGATATTCCGAAAACTGCTTTCCGAACGCGATGTGGACACTATGAGTACGTAGTGATGCCATTTGGGGTAATGAATGCTCCTGCAATTTTCATGAGCTACATGAATGGCATATTCCATAAATATCTTGATTAATTTGTTGTGGTATTTATTAACGACATTTTGGTGTACTCCAAGAGTCATGAAGAGCATGAAAGACATCTTCGTCTTGTGTTGACCATTCTTCGAGAGAAGGAGTTATATGTGAAGCTCTCCAAGTGTGGATTTTGGTTGTCTAAAGTCCAATTTCTTGGACATGTTATTTCAAATGATGGAGTTGTTGTGGATAGATCCAAAGTTAAAGCTGTAATGGCTTGGGAAAGACCAACGTCGGTGACGGAGATAAGGAGTTTTCTTGGTCTTGTCGGTTACTACCGGAGGTTTATTGAGGGATTTTCCCATTTGGCTTTACCACTAACGAAGTTGACTCAGGAGAATCACTCTTTTGTGTGGACCCGCGAATGTGAAGAGAGTTTCCAGGAGTTGAAGTTGAGACTTACTACCGCACCGGTGTTAGCATTTCCCGATTTGACAGATGACTTTGTGGTATATTGTGACGCATCTAAGCTTGGTCTTGGATGTGTGTTGATGCAAAAAGAGCGTGTGATAGCCTATGCGTCGAGACAGTCACGACCGTATGAGGTTAATTATCCCACACATGATCTTGAATTGGTGGCGGTGGTGTTTGCATTGAAGTTGTGGCGACACTACTTGTATAGCTCGAAGTTTGTGGTCTTTAGTGATCACAAGAGCCTTAAATACTTGTTTGACCAGAAGAAGTTGAATATGCGCCAAAGACGGTGGATAGAATTCCTAAAAGACTATGAGTTTGAATTGAAGTATCACCCCGGCAAGGCGAATGTAGTTGCCGATACATTGAGTAGGAAATCGTTGCATATCTCCATGATGATGGTGAAGGAGATGGAGTTGATAGAGCAATTTAGAGATTTGAATGTAGGCGTGGAGACTTACACTCCCAAGAAAATGACGTTGGAGATGTTGAAGGTTACAAATGAATTTCTTGAATATATGAAGGCGCAACAACCCAATGATGACTATTTGATTGAGATGAAAAAGACCCAAGAGAAAGGGAAGAATTTATTCTTAGTAGAAGATCAAGATGGCATTTGGCGTGTGAAGGGCCGAATTTATGTTCCTTCAAGTGGTGATGTAAGAAAATGTGTACTCGAGGAAGCTCACAAAAGCATATTGAGTATTCATCCTGGTTCCACCAAGATGTATCAAGACTTGAAGAAGAATTTTCGGTGGCCCGGTATGAAGCGTGATGTGGCAAATTTTGTAGCATCTTGCCTTGTTTGTCAGAAGGCTAAGGTCGAGCATCAGAGACCATCTGGTTACTTGAGACCGTTGGAGATCCCTGTTTGGAAATGGGATAGCATAGCTATGGATTTTGTTTCTGGATTACCCAGAACTCGTGTAGGAAACGATGCCATATGGGTTATTGTAGACCGGTTGACGAAGTGTGCTTACTTCTTACCCATAAATATGATGAGTTCTTTGGAGAAATTGGCACAAATATATATCAAGGAGATTATTAGGCTGCATGGTGTTCCGTCAAACATCATATCCGACCGTGACCCTCAGTTTACTTCTCGATTTTGGGGGCGTTTGCATGATGAGTTGGGTTCTAAGTTGAAGCTTAGTTCCGCATATCACCCTCAAACCGATGGACAATCGGAAAGAACTATACAAAGCCTGGAAGATTTGTTGAGAGCTTGTGTCCTTGAGCACGGTGGATGTTAGGAGAGGTTTCTGTCATTGATCGAATTCACATACAATAATAGCTTCCATTCCAGTATTGGCATGGCACCGTATGAGGTGTTGTATGGAAAGAAGTGTAGAACTCCCTTGTGTTGGCTTGAAGTTGGTGAAAACTTGGCCTTAGGGCCAGAGATTATCCAAGAAACTACCAAGCAGATTAGAAGGATACAAGAGAATATGAAGATTGCCCAAGATAGGTAGAAGAGTTATTATGACAAGAGGCATAAACCACTTGAATTTCAAGTTGGTGATCATGTATTCCTGAAAGTCTCGCGTGATAAAGGCATTGGAAGGGCGCTGAAAAGTGGGAAGTTGAACCCCAGATTTATTGGACCTTACGAGGTGTTAGAGCGGATTGGTGAGGTTGCTTATCGGATAGCACTCCCTCCGCATCTTGCTAATCTACACAATGTGTTCCACGTGTCGCAGTTGAGAAAATATGTTTATGATCCTCTACACGTGATTCCTGTGGACGAGATTGATGTACGTGAGGATTTATCTATTCCTCCTGTTTCCGTTCGTATTGTCGGACATTCCGTGAAGAAATTACGGAACAAGTTGGTACCTTTGGTGGAGGTCGCTTGGAAACATGGAAATACTGAAACGTTCACATGGGAACGCGAAGACGATATCAGAGAACGGTATCCCGATGCATTCGAATCCGGTAAGTTAAATTTCGAGGACGAAATTTTCTTTTTGGAGGGGTGGATTGTAACATCCTGAATTTTAAAATAGAGGATTAATTAAGGAAAATAAATATTGACAAGTTGAATATGAATTGTTTAATGTCCCAATAAATTGAAATTAATTAAATTAAGATTTTTGAGGGCTGTTGGTAATTTATGGAGACCGGTTAAGTTGAAAATGAGCCCGGTTGAGATTTGGGTGTCGGGCCAAGTATCTCGGAATGAGATGATATTGGTCAGGGCTGCTAAGGATAATATTGGGAGTCCGAATATATATTTGGAATAATTTTTAGATAAAGTATTGAGCCTGAATGGGGAACCTGTTTGTAGAAAAACGATGAAATTCTAATAAATGGAAATCAAATAAAACAACAAGCCCAAATTCCTTTCTTTCTCCACGCTGGCTTCTTCTATTGCCGTGGAAACATTCCTCTTCATCTTACTCTCCATTTCTCTCTCATTCTTCTTCTCTTCTTCTCCCAAGAAGCTTAAGCTCGAGCGGTGATCATCTCCTACCCCATTTTCGTTTTGAAGAGGCTTGCAAGCTTGGAGTTCTTCCCCTCTTTTCCTCTCATTTTCGTGTTCTCTCTCTCCTTCTCTTGAACCCATTTTGTTTTGGGTGTGAGGTAAGCTCTTTCACCATTTTTAGAATGGATTGATGATGATATTATGGGGTATTATGATTTGGAGAAGAAATGCATGTGCATGGGTGTTTATTAGAGCATTTAATGCTCATGCCCTAGAATGGGACATCATAAATGTGAGTATTTGTGAAGAGAAAGTGGTAGTTGGTGCATTAATGATGGTAGAGAATGAAGGTTTATGATGTATTAATGAATGTGAATGGGTTTTGGAGGAAACCCTAACCTTAAAGTTTGGGGAAAATAGCTAATGTTAGTTTAAGAATGTACTCTAAGGAGAAATGCAAGACATTGGTGAATAGGTGTATGGATGAATGGAGTTGTGTGAGGATTTAAGCTATTGTGGTTGTTAACCTTTGAATTTAATGATGGTGGCTTAATGGGAAGGAATTCCCGAAGCCTAATAAAGATAAAAAATGGTATCTACAACATGTTTAGTACATGTTGTGAAATTCTAAATACGAATATGACCAAATAGAATTGAATTGATAACTTGAGTAGTTGACTGATTAAGGTTTTACATGAATGTGAATGTAGGACCTATTCTGAACGACGAGGCGGGAGCCTCTTATCAATCAGAATTCTTCTCTTGAGGTAGGAGAGGAGTCTAAGTTCTAAATGCATGAATTTGAATGTTATTTGATTGTGGCATGTAGTGTTATACGTGTTAGCCTTGCTTGAATATTGTGAGAAATGATGATATGTGGTATGATGTGGATAATATGCTCGGCAACATGCTTTTGTGCATTTAGAATATTCATGGTATGTTATGTGAAAGTGTGTAGTGAGCAGTGATATGATGATAAGTTGTATTTACCATGAATGTTATATGAATGTTAATGTCGTTTGTTAAGAATGAGAATAAGGAGAATGCCACCCAAAGATTTAAACTAATGAGAACAATCAATGTTAATAAAAGCTTTGTGATGATATTAATAATGGTGTTGATGATGATTGGAAGATGAGTGGCATGTATAGGATGCATAGAGTGAGGAATGCATATGATCTGCATTTGCATCCATGGCATACTACATAGCCACCGTTGTGGAACATTAGGGGAGTTCCCTCGGCTGACCCAGTGGAGGGTGGCTCGGTGCACGAGCAAGTTGTATTTTCCCCTGTGACTCAGTGTAAAGTCACGAAGCCGCCCATGTATTGCTTCGGGGATCTGCATGTGGCCGACCCTTGTGGGGGGTGGCTCTTGAAGAGCAGGTGACCCCGGTGGTCTTTAAGATCACAGCCGCCAGGATTTAATATCTGGCCAGCCCACAACACCTTATATTGATATGTTGTGTACCGCGGTCATGGTTGTAATGACCAGGTGTTGCAAGATGGGCGATGCGGTTTGGTACCAGTAAAACGAATGATGAATGCATGCATTTTAAAGAATAAGTGTACACATTTTACTACAGCAGTAGGGGTATGGTTTGATGACCATGCCTGAATCCCACATTTGGTGTTGAATTCCCACAGTCAGATCTGCAATTGTTGAAATACTCATTTGTGCATATGCATTAGCTTAAGAGCATTTGCATATAGATGGAGGTATGCCAAAGTGATGAGGTATGATGATGATTGTGAAGAGGTTGTAAAAATATGATTTAAGACAACATAAAAGATACGAATACCAAATAATGGTCTTGTGACGATTCAATGGTCGAATATTGTGATTATGTGTGTGTTTGTGTGCTTTGTGTGAAATTGTATTGGTATATGGCATGGTGAATATCATTGATGTGCAAAGTATACATGTGTGGATGCTTATATACATAATCACTTGGTATTCATATTCATACCTTTGGAATGTGGACTCACTCTCCCATGTTGTCTATTTTTAGACTTGTGATGCAGGGCATCTATGGGAAGTGTAAGCATGTTGAAGTATATTTTGGCTTTGGAGGTAAATAGTTGTATTGGGAGCGCCTTGGCCGGTGATATATATAAATATATAGATTTTGTGTAGCAGGAGATGTAATGAATGTTTGTTTTGGAAGTTTACATGATAGGTGGTTTTGGAGGGTCATGGAAGAAAATGAGAAGTTGTGTGTGGAACTCATTTTCATTGGTGACCCTAAGTATGTATGAAGGATTAATTTACAATGGGATTTCCATATATGTTGATGAATGAATGAAGAATTATATTTGAGTATTTCTTTTATAAAGTTGAGGAGATGAAGAATTGATTTTTATATGTTTGACGAGTTGAATGGAAACTTAAGAATATGATGGTGTAGAACTAGTTTTAAATGACCCATATGGTGATTGAGATGTAATGAATTCTGATAAAATAGATTGAGTTCAATTTTAGTAGGTTGTGTTGTGTAAATTCCGAGTTCTGCAGGTTATCTGATGATCTCACTCAGGCGACATGGATTCTCGCTCGAGCGAGAGTCTCTTCTGTTTGGAAATCGGTTTCTGGGCAATTCTTGCTTAGGCGAGAGTGAACCTCGCTCAAGCGAGATTGTCCCAGTATCAGTGTTTACTTACTGAAGGAAATTCGCCCAGGCGAATGGGGCCTCGCCCGAGCGAGGGCGAAAGGATTTGCCACTGGACAAAATCCGCCCGAGCGAAGCATCTTGGGGATGGTATTCGCCCAAGCGAGGCGATTGAATGGAGAATAGGTGAGATCCTGGACGAATTCCGTCCGAGTGGGAGTCTTGAAAATAATTTAAGACGTGGTGAATTTCCGAGTAAAATCCGAGTGAGCTATGTCCGAGTCAGGACCTTCCGAGTGAGGAAGTGGATATCATTCTGAGTAAAAAGGTCTCCAAGTGTGATATTCTGGGTTGTAGAGTCCCGAGTGGGGAATTTCCGAGTCCAGTGTAACCTGTCTCGAGCGGAGTGCCCCTGAATGTGCAATTCCGAGTGGGATGGCACCGATTGGGGATATTCGGTGTGAGTTTGTCCAGAAGTACTCTGGAATAACTCCGCTTGAGTGAAAAATAAAGGAAGTCGGATTTGAAATGAAATGCCGAGTGAATGACCGATCAGGTGATGAGTCAATTTTGGAATGAATTGGCGAGTGGAAAACTGAGTGAGGGATAAGACGGTCTAGATTGACTTTACCGAGTGGAAACTGAGTGAGAGATGAGTCGGTTTTGGAGGGATTCTGCCAAATGAAACCCCGAGTGCTGGGAGCCGGTTTCAGGGGGATTCTGCCGAGTGAAAACCCAAGTGTTGGGAATCGGTTTCGGGGGAAATCTACCGAGTGAAAACCCGAATGCTGGGAGTCGGTTTTTGAGGGATTTTGCTAAATGAAAACTCAAGTGTTGGGGAGTCTTGTTGAACGAGAGGGTATAAGCTTGGCTCTGGAAGTTTTTCGCCTAGGCGAGGAAGCCTCGCCCAAGCGAGTCGGTATGGAATTCGGTTCTGGACGATTTTCGCCCATGCTCGCTGGCTCCGCCCAAGCGAGGCTTGTGTGTCTCGTTCAAGCGAGTCGGAATTCGCTTGAGCGAAGCTCCCCCTGTTACTTCCTTTCCCTTTCCGCTCTGCTCCCTTCTGTCTCGCCCAGGTGCATTGTATGGCACTCGCTCAAGCGAGTGGGGATTCCGCTTGAGCGAGGGGGGACTCTGACTTCCCAAAAACGCCTTAAACAAATTATTTTCTCTTTTCTTTACATTATGTCCTGAATCCACCTTACTTCCTGAATACCTCGGACTTAAAATCTGTTTTGTGAATTTTATTGTAGTCGACCTTTTTAATTTTAACCATATAGCATTAACCTATTCTAAATCCTTCCACTGTTTTAATTTGAACAAATCATTATTAAATCATATTTTAAAATACCCTCTTATATCTTCATATATGGGAGCGGTTTATCTTAGATCCGGGGGTTGATGTTTAATATGCCACCTCTCTAGATACTTGACAATTTAATAAATTTTGAAAATATGAAAAATTCACCTCTATTTTTGGGGTGTCTCACCAGTGTCATACCCACGCTCGCTCGCTTGAGCGAGTTGCCACCCAATGACCATTTCGCTTGAGCGAAAATGGTCCAGAACCATTCTGCCATAATTTCACTCGAGCGAGGTGAACCCCGCCTGAGCGAATTGCCTCCAGTAGCTCCCACCTGATACATAAGCATCTCGCTTGGGCGAGACACCAGTCCTCCTGAGCGAACCCCGACCAAAAACAACTCCACACCACACTCGCTTGAGCGAAGGCGAGACCGCTCGAGCGAGAAACATCCAGAATGCACATGCCAAGTGTGGAGTCGTCTCGCCTGAGCGAGAACTACACTCACTTGAGCGAGATTTGGCCAGAGGCCATATAGCTGATACAGGGGATTCTCGCTTAAGCGAGATTATCAACACATGCGTAGAAAACATGTAAATTTTATAACTTAACATATGAAAATCCATCCCAAGCAAAATTGATCAAAATTGATATATCACATACATCATATTAAGCATTTAAAACACTTCTCAAGCATCCATATTCAAAAATTTCCATTCCAATTCATTAATCATATCAAAATCAAACTTATCATCTCATATGCTTTATAAAGTCCAAAATATATATAAATATCCATTCACTCATCAATTCTAATAGCATACCATATCATTTATGTATACATTGTTAAGGTCATTAATGAAAATAAGCCATACACACAAGGGTCTCATTTTCCTACATGACCTCCAAAATCATCATTCATCATATTTGATTACAAAACTGAGCATATGTGTACCATATACTCTACAAAATGATCATATGCCGGCCAAGGCTCACCCACTTTCCTTCCACATTTACCTTCATCAATATTCGACCTCCAAAAGAGTAGGGTTTACATCCCACCTACATCAAACTTAAAATGGCAACTAGGAGGTGAGTAACATAATCCAAATGTATCAAAGTCATACATTATGATGATATCCATACATTCTCACGTATGATACACTTCACAAGAAACATCATAGTTTCATTCACATACTACATCATTCACAGTAACATATTACATTCTCAAGAAATACATCCACAACACACATATTCAAATCATTGGTATTCTCAATAGCATCATTGTACACATAATGTTAGTACCATATTTCTTTCCTCTTTATTTCTCAATCATCCATCGCCACCACGGGCTTCCAACTAGGCATATCTTCGGCTATATGCAAATGCTCTTATAGCTAATGCATATGCACAAAGGATTTATTATCAAATGCGGATCCGACTGTGGGAAACAACAACATACTAAATATGGGACAAGCATAGGTGTGCTACTATGCCCCTACTGTAGTAGAAAATTTGTGTACACATATACCTCAATCCATGCATGCTCAACATCATACTTTTACTGGTACCAAACCGCTCTCGCCCATCTGTAGCACTAGTCACCCCGTGACTTGCGAATCTATAATCATGGCCTTACTTGCCACAAGTGCTATGGGCCCCTCCTGAACACACATCAAGAGATCCGTGTCCCGTCGAACACCGAGGTAACTTGCTCATCACAGAGCTTCCCGCCCATAAGGCCCGCCACATAGGGTGCCTCGTCACTAAACTATGGACAGCTTCGTGATTCCCAGAATCACTAGTAAATACAACCATATACCCGTACACCGGGTCGCCCTCTTATTGGGCCCGCCTAGTGGAACCCCTAATATTCCACATAGACAGCAAATGATATGCAATTGATGCAAATGCCAATCAATGCATTCATACTTTATGCATCCTATTGTGCCACTCCACATTCAACAATTCACTATTTCTTATTGGATTCCATATACATCAATAGTTAGTGGCAACCATCCTTTATCAATTCACACATCATAGGATGTTCAACAACATATCAATCAATACAACCATGGACATCAAGCCATTAACAACAATTCTCATCACAAGCAACAGCCTACGACACATGCCACATAGCATCAATTACTCTAAATGCATCCTAATCATATATTCATCAAATCATCCATTCAAGCCAAATTAACAATACACAATTATACACACACATCACTAATGGATGAAATCATGCATTTAGAATAGTTACCCCCACCTACCTCAAGAGAAGTAGTAATCAACGCGATCCGATGGTCCTGCCTCGTCAATGGGGTTGTTTCCTACATTATACAATATATCACATAATTATTTTCTATTCAAACGACCAAGATTCAAAAGGTCATATTTAATAACTTGGTGTTTATGCCATTTTGATTATCAACTCCTTTTATTTCATTCTATCCACCATAACCACCATAGGTTAAGTGCCTCCATTCTTTATTATACATCATTAATATTAAACCCATTATTAGGTTCCCACATTAATGGTTCCCAACAACCATAATTAATCATCAAACTTAATTAATGGTCATCCACCATTAATAACATTTCTTTACCTCATTAATAACATTTACCTAACACAATAAATGCTTCTCTATTCATATTTTACATTTTTCCCAAATCATAGGGTTAGGGTTTCATCAAAACCTAACAACACTCATTAATACCCATTTATTCTTCATCACCTTCCAACCATACATTCATCTGCCTCATTTATTTCCACTAAGGCTTGCATTTATGACAACCCACCTTAGGTTTCACATTATTAATGGCTTCTCTACACAACCCATATTCATTAAATCATTTTCCCCAACATCAAATCCCAAAATCCATAGTTCATACTCTTGAGAAATAGCAAGAGTTTACCTTACGAGAAGAAAGGAGTGGGTTTTCCAAGATAGGGAATGTTGCACATGAAAATGAGAAAAGAGAGGGGAGAGTCTTCAAGATCCAAGCTCTCCTAGCAAGCTCCAAGTAACAAAAATGGAAGAATGGGGGTGGGTTTCAATTCTTTGTTTAGGGTTTGAAGGAGAAGATGATGAAGAGTATGAGGAAGTAGAAGAAGGTGAGTGTTCTACTTTTTGAGGGAGTGGGCAACGTGAATTTAGAAGGGAAATAGGAGAGTTTGTGTTTTATTTTAACCCTCTTTACTTAAAGTTCTCCATTTTTTATCACACGGGATCTCTATTTGGGCTCGATACTTTATCTAAAAATTATTCTGAATACATATTCAGATTTCCACTAATATTCTCAATAACCCTAACCACTATTATCCCAATCGGAGATATTTGGTCTGACACCTATAGTTTAATCGGGCTTAATTTCAACCTATTCGGCTCTAATAAATTATGAGTAGTCCCCAAAAATCTTAATTTAATTATTTCCAATATTTTCGGACATTAAATAACCCACATACAACTATTTAATAATTATTTTCTTAATTAATCCTTTATTTTAAAATTTAGGGTGTTACAATTACCGTGGTAAATAATTTTTTTACCTTAGTTAAATTTTCAATTTTATTTTATTCATTCATTTATTCATTTTTCTTAACATTATTACACTAACTTTCTGTATTTAGTTTATTTATGCAAACTCGATCTTCTACAGGGAAAGTGTTCTTTGATCCTGAGATCGAGAAGTTTGTAAAGAAACTCAAAGCTTTAAAATCTAAAAAAAACAAAAACTTCTTCTTCTTCAACTTTATCTTCTTTTGAAAATTTTGAAATTTCTAATATGGCTATTGAATAAAGAAGAACATTGGGACAGTTTGCTATTATTAATGGACCACCTCATATTTCAGGGATGTACCAAGGACCTATTGCTGCTGTAGTGATTAAACCAGCTACTCTAAACATTATTCAAAATAATCAATTTGCTGGTTTAAATAATGAGGAATCGTATAAACATTTAACTATTTTTTATGAGTTATGCAGCACAATTGGTTTCAAACCTAATCAAGAAGAATCTATTTATATGAGATTGTTTCCTTTTTATTTGATTGGGAAAGCTAGAGAATAGTTTAAATCTTGTCCACCCGGTAGTTTTACAAACTGCTCCGATTTTGAAACCAAATTTTTGGAAAGATTTTATTCGCCTTTAAAATATTTTGAAGCAATGATGGCTATACATTCTTTTCACAAAATCACGATGAATCACTTGGTGAAGCATGGCAAAGATTCAAAGCGCTTCTTAGGAAATGTCTAAACCATAATTTGGATGATGCTGGGAAGGTAAGAATCATTTATCATGGTTTATTGCCTTAGTTCAAGATGATTTTAGATGCATGTGCAGGTGGTTCTTTAATGAACAAAACTGTTGAAGAAGCAATATCAATCATGGAGTCTATGTCAACCAGTGACCGTCAAGCAAAGCATAAAAGAAGTAGTACACCAAGGAAGCGAGGTATGCTTGAGTTGGGAGTGAATGATGTAGTTTTAGCTCACCAAAAATTGATAACACAACAAATAGAGGAAATAAGAAAACAATTGGAAAAACCATGTTTTCAAG
This sequence comes from Clitoria ternatea, assembly GCA_037962975.1. Classification (NCBI taxonomy): domain Eukaryota; kingdom Viridiplantae; phylum Streptophyta; class Magnoliopsida; order Fabales; family Fabaceae; genus Clitoria; species Clitoria ternatea. Next base: position 59,099,139 of record CM075671.1, read on the forward strand.
TATCATCACCACCACTCGCTCAATTGAAACAATGTGTACATTGCATAGGCGAACAACCATGTGGTTATTATGCCTCTCATGGAAATGATCAAGAACAAGCCAATTTCCTGATCCACCAAAGAATACCTTTAGGTACTTTTCCTAACAATTACCCGCAGGGTTGGCAGAATCAGAATCTTGGCTGGAAACAAGATGTTGGACCTTCCAACAGACCTCCTAACAATCAATTCAAGCAACAACAACAAGCACAATCTGATCAAACAGCAAGGCTAACTAGGATAGAGGAATCTATCCAACAATTGCTACAATATATGTAAACAAATGAGGCCACACGTAAAGCATCGGATATGCAATTGAGACAGTTAGCAAAAGAAGTAGCTGACATGAAAAGCTCTGGTTTTTTACAAATACTCAAAATCCAAGAGAATAATGTAAGGCTATTTTTACAAGAAGTGGTAAAGTTATAAGAAATGATTATAAAGGAAAAGAAGAAGAAGAAAAAGAAAAGAATGGAAAAGAAGAAAAAGAAAAAGAAAAGAAAAGAAAAGAAGAAAAAGAAAAAGAAAAGAAAGAAAATGAAGAAGAAAATAAAGAAAAAATGAAAAAGAAGATAAAAAGAAAAACAAAAAATAAAAAACAAAAAAACAAAAAAATCAGTATTTGGGTCAAACACCTCCAGTTAAGGATCTACTTTATCCACATACACCATCAAAAAAGGATAAGGAAAAGGAATACAAAAGATTCCTTGAAATCTTTAAGCAATTACACATAAACATATCCCATTTTCTGAGGCATTGGAACAAATGCCAACATATGCAAAGTTTATGAAAGAATTGCTTACCAAAAAGAGAAGGTATAATGAGGAAATTGTTGAACTTCAAGTAGGTTGCAGTGCTATTTTGCAATATAACACGCCAGAAAAGTTGAAAGACCCTGGAAGTTTCACCATTCTCATTTTCATTGGAGGTGTAAATATTGGGAAAGCCTTGTTAGACTTACGGGCTAGCACTAATCTAATGCCTCTAAGTATGATGAAGTGAATTGGTGATCTTGATCCTTAAAGAACAAAAATGACTCTGCAATTGGCTAATAGATCAATCAAGAGACCCTACGGTATTGTGGAAGATGTACTTGTAAAAGTTGACAAGTTCTACTTTCCTATTGACTTTATGGCTTTAGACATGGAAGAGGATACTGAAGTCCCCCTGATCTTGGGAAGGCCATTTATGAAGACTGGTAGGGTGCTTATTGATGTAGATAATGGGAAATTGGCAATAAGAGTAAATGATGAAGAGGTGAACTTTGATGTTTTCAAGGCCATGAAACATCCTAACTCAAAACAAGACTATTTTAAGGTGGACGTTCTTGACGAAGTTTGCCTTTCCATATCCAAAGGTATGTCAATTTTCGACCCTTTAAATAAGTTATTAACTAACTCTGTGGAATATTTGAGTGAAGAAGAAGAAAGACAGGTGGACAAGTATCTTGAAGACCTTGATCAAGGGAAAAAATTTCCCCTGAATCAAGAAAAATTGAAGAAATCAAAAAAATACCTATTGAAGAAATCCAGAAGCCTGAATTGAAAGTGCTACCTTCCAACCTAAAGTACATCTTTTTGAAAGAAGGTAATCTAAAACCAGTAATTATTAGTAATTTGTTAAGTGAAATAGAAGAAGAAAAACTGGTAGAAGTGTTGAAAAGAAATCACGAAGCAATCGGATGGACACTTGAAGATCTAAAAGGTATAAGTCCGTCATACTGCATGCATAAGATTTTGTTGAAGGATGATTTTAAACCTGTTGCATAACCTCAAAGGCGCCTCAATCCAACCATGAAAAAGGTAACCAAAAAGGAGGTTTTGAACTTGCTGAAAGCAGGTATTATCTATCCCATTTCTGGTAGTACATGGGTAAGTCCTGTATAAGTTGTTCTAAAAAAAGGTGGTATGACAGTAATTGTTAATGATAAAAATGAATTAATCCCAACAAGAACTGTCACCAGTTGGAGAATATGTATTGATTATAGAAAATTAAATCAAGCAACAAAAAAAGATCTTTTTCCACTCCCTTTTATGGATCAAATGCTCAAAATATTGTCTGGACAGGCTTACTATTATTTTCTTGATGGATACTCTGGATATAATCAAATTGTTGTTGACCCTCTTGATCAGGAAAAGACTGCTTTTACATGTCCTTTTGGCATATTTGCTTATAGAAAGATGACATTCGAATTGTGTAATGCACCTGCTACTTTTCAGAGATGCATGTTTGCTATTTTTGTAGATCTAATTAAAAAGAGCATTGAGATTTTCATGGATGATTTCTCAGTCTTTGGGAATTCATTTGAATCATGTCTAACTAACTTGGACACCGTACTGAGGTAGTGTATTGAAACAAATTTAGTGCTAAATTGGGAGAAATGTCACTTCATGGTGAAAGAAGGAAATGTACTTGGTCACAAAATTTCTTCTAGAGGTATTGAAGTAGACCAAGCCAAAATTGAGGTAATCTCTAAACTCCCACCCCCTGTAAATATAAAAGGTATTAGAAGTTTCTTAGGACATGCTGGATTTTATAGAAGGTTTATTCAAGATTTTTGAAAAATTGCTAAACCTTTAACAAATCTTCTAAATAAAGATGTTGAATTCAAGTTTGATGAAGCATGTCTTAAAGCTTTTAATTCCTTGAAAGAAAAATTGGTTTCTGCCCCTGTAATTATTGGTCCTAATTGGAATTGACCCTTTGAACTTATGTGCGATGCAAGTGATTATGCTATAGGAGCAGTTTTAGGTCAAAGATATGAAAAAGTTTTTAGGGTTACACTATGTTAGTAAAGTTTTAAATGAAAATCAAATAAATTATGCAACTACTGAAAAAGAATTACTAGCCATAGCATATGCCTTAGAAAAATTTAGATCATACTTGATTGGTTCAAAAATAATTTTCACTGATTATGTTGCAATCAAGTACCTTTTGACCAAGACTGATTCTAAACCTTGGTTAATTTGATGGATTCTGCTCCTTCAGGAATATGATCTTGAAATCAAAGATAAAAAGGGTAGTGAAAATATGGTCGCTGACCATCTTTATAGATTAATGAATGATGAGGTTACTGCCAAAGAAAAAGACATCTTGGAAGAATTTCCTGATGAAAAACTTTTTGAAATAACAAAACGGCCATGGTTTACCGATATGGCTAATTTTAAAGCAGCGGGAATTCTTCCAAATGATTTAACTTGGCAGCAAAAAAAAAAATTTAAAGATGCAAAATACTTTGTTTGGGATGACCCTCATCTATTCAAAATTGGTATGGATAATTTGCTATGTCGTTGTGTACCTGATTCGGAAAAGAAAGATGTATGGTGGCATTGTCATAAATCACCTTATGTTTATGGAGGACATTTTAATGGAGAGAGAACTGCTGCAAAAATTCTTCAATCAAGTTTGTATTGGCCTACCATTTTTAAAGATTCTCACTCATTTGTGCAAGCTTGTGATAACTGCCAAAGAACAGGTAATGTCAATAGGAGGCAAGAAATGCCTCTCATAAACATTTAGGACGTTGAGGTATTTGATTGTTGGGGTATTGATTTCATGGGACCCTTCCCTTACTCTCAATTCAATCAATATATCCTTTTGGCAGTTGATTATGTTTCAAAATGGGTAGAAGCACTCGCTTCACCTAATGCTAACACCAAAACTGTAGTGAATTTCTTGAAGAAAAATATTTTCTGCAGGTTTGGAACACCAAGAACCTTGATCAGTGATGGAGGATCACACTTTTGTAACAAAGTTCTTCAGAAGGTGTTACAACATTATAGAGTGAGACATAAAGTGGCCATAGCATATCATCCACAAACCAATGGAAATGCTAAAATTTCAAATCATGAAGTGAAAAGAATTTTAGAAAAGACTGTGTCTTCCTCCAGAAAAGATTGGTCAAAAAAGCTTGATGATGCACTCTGGGCATACAGAACTGCATTCAAAACTCCTATTGGTCTTTCTCCTTTCCAAATGGTCTATGGAAAAGCTTGTTATCTTCTAGTAGAGATGGAACATAAAGCATATTGGGCCTTAAGATTCCTCAACTTTGATCCAAACGTGGCAGCTGACAAAAGAAAGTTGCATTTACTTGAGTTGGAGGAAATGAGAAACAATGCTTATGAGTCATCTAGAAGTTACAAATATAAGGTGAAAGCTTACCATGACAAGAAAATTAAAAATAGACACTTCACACCAGGCCAGCAAGTTTTATTGTTTAATTCAAGATTAAAACTATTTCCTGGTAAATTGAAATCTAAGTGGTGAGGGTCATTTGTAATTAAGGAAGTTAAATCTTATGGAGCAATTGAAATTGAAGATCCAACTTCCAAAAAAAGTTGGATGGTTAATGGGCAAAGATTAAAACCATATTTGGGTGGTGAGATCAACAGAATCACTACCATTTGTTATTTAACTGATCTATGATATGTAGGGAGTCAAGCTAGAGACAGTAAATCAAGCGCTCAATGGGAGACAACCCATGATTTCTTCTTTAATTTTTATTCACAATTAATTAATTAAAAAATATGTTTTATAAATTTTAATTAGAACTTTGATTTTTAAATAAAAAAGGTCTTAAAATTAAAAGAAAATGGATTTTTGAAAATTAAATTTTGAAAATAATAAAACAGAGTCCCACGCATAGCGTCCCACTGACGCATAGCGTGGAGGTAAAAATTTTACCCTGACGCTTTAAAACTAAATTAGAGAGGCCCAATTTAGGTTTTTAAAAACCTAAATTTCCCTCTTTGCCTCAGTTTTCTCAGAAACCCTATTTCTTAAAATTCCAAACCTCTCAAGTAATCTCAATCTTCCACATTTTCTTCATTGAGCAAGGAATCCAAGTAAGTGTTCTAATCCTTTTCTCTTTGATTTTCAATTTTCAATCTTAGAATTGCATGCGGTTAGGTTAGGATTAGAAGACCATTGGGACTTGCTTGCTGTTAGAATTAGGTAAAATTTTTGATTGAATGAGGTTTGGAAGGGGTTGCTGCTACGTAACCCCATTTTTGCAGTTTCTGATCTGTAAGCCCACGCGTAGCGTCCCACTGACGCGTAGCGTGGGCAGAACAGGGCTGAGGCGTAGCGTCAGCCCCTGGTTTGAATTTATTTTTAATTTTTGTGTTTTATGTATATATTGTTTATTATCTGTATTATTTTTAAAATAAAATAAAATAAAATATTTTTGTCCTATTTTTATTTTGTTTTGTTTTTCTTTTCAAATTAATAAAATTTCTTAAATTATATGTTTGTTATACTTTCTTGCTTAAAAATAAATAAATTTGTTAAAATTTGTAAATATATGTGTTTTATGAATTTTAATTTTTGTATTGCATATTGTGTGAATTTATTTTCTATTTATACTATAAATCCAAAAATATGCATGTTAATTTTTGACTAAATGCATGATTTACTTTGTTAAAATTTATAAAATCCAAAAAAGAAAAATATATTGTGTGATATGTGATTTATTGTTTGTGTGATTTATTGATTGATTTAAATAAAATTTTCTTTTGCAGATAGGTCCTAGGAAATCTATTCCTTCCACTGGTCCTAAAAGAAGAAGGGCCACTACTTTTGCCAAAGATATTGATAGTACTTCTGAAGATATTGATCTTCAAGAAAAGGAGCAGTTGGGACCTTGATATCCCACCAGGTTTAGGACTGACGCCAAGTGGGCAAGATTTCATCAGATCAAGGGCCAGAAACTGATCTGGGAGAGGGTCCTTGATCTTAGTGCTGGAGACTATCCTGAACTTCAGGATAAGATACAGAGGAGGGGGTAGGGACCCTTATTTTCTTTACCTATTAAGGGGGATCTCATCTTGGTCATGGAGTTTCATGCTAATGCTTATATGACACGCCAGGACTCATCGAACATTAGTCAGCAGAGGACGAGTTTAGTGAGGGTTCGACATATTACGTATGATAGAGACACTATTAGTACCCTACTGGGTAATCCTTGGGAGCCTATACTCCCGAAGGTGATACTTGTTTCTGGAAGGAAAACAGAAACAAGGTTGCTAGTGAGGATGGTGATCTAGGATACTTCTTGGATCAGGTTGCTCATTGTTTGAGCAAGGATGAAATTTTCTTTAACCTTAGTAAGGTTGGAAGATCTCCATCAAACCTCCTGAAGACCTAGTTGACCTCTATAGCTCAGGCGTGGTCTCATTTGATGCTCCATAATATCACACCAGTTTCTCATCTCTCATATATACCTTTAGATCGTTGTTGTCTGCTTTATTCTATCCTTCAGGGCCACACTATCGATATTGCTAATCTTATCTCTAAGCAGATTCACTTATATTCCCCTACAAAAAGAAATTTTAGTGACGGATAAAACCAGCCGCTATACGACATTTAAGATGACAACGCGACCGTGGCTAAAACCATGGTGGCAGACAGAACAGCGACAACGAATACTTCTGTCGCCACATTTTCGATGCCATATTGTCGTCGCTAATATGGTCCCTGCATTGGTAACGACCGCCGTCGCTAATGATTATGAATAGCGACCATGTAACGTCGTCGCTATGGGTAACCATACAGCGACCGTGTAACACCGTCGCTATGGGTAACCATACAGCGACCATGTAGCGTCGTCGCTATGGGTAACCATACAGCGACCACGTGAGGCCGTCGCTATGGTAACCATGCAGCGACCACGTAACGTCGTCGCTATGGGTAACCATACAGCGACCACGTAACGCCGTCGCTATGGGTAACCATACAGCGACCACGTGAGGCCGTCGCTATGTTACTTATAGCGACCACGTGATCCCATCGCTATGTTAACAATACAATGACCACCATCTATCCGTCGCTGTTGGTAACCATACAGCGAAGCCCCTTGGCCGTCGCTAATATTATTTTTATTTTTAAAATAGTTTTTGAACCTCTTCAATATTTATAGGTTTTGTTAATTTAATATTAAATTAGAAATTTTGAACAATATTTTCTATTCGCTGAATGCTTGCTTTTTAAACTAGAAATTTTGATAATTAAATTTTGAATATTTTTTATTTTAATATTAAATTGTTATTAAAAACACAATGATGGATTAAATTTAATTATCACAATAAGGTGTTTTTCTTTGAATTTAATTACAAATATCTAATATTGATATAATAAAATAATAAATGAAGAATGACATAAAATAAATACTGAATGGAATATAATATAAAAAGTATAAATCAAATATATAATGTCTATACATAATAAAAAAGTATAAAAAAGTAATCATGGTGGTGGTGGTGGTGGTGACTGGGAAGTGAGGGGAGGTAGCCTTACCATCAACTGCATCAGTAGCTCTTACTGCTGAGCAAGTTGTCGATGAGTCTCGGCATGCTGCTCCTCGGCCCGCCGTCGATCATCGTCGGCCCGCTGTCGGTCCACCTCGGCCCGCTCCTCCAAAAGCTGCCTCTGACGTCGCTCCTCCTATAGCTCATTGTTCAGGTTTTGAATTACCTGAACAACTTCATTCGGAAGGCCAGATGAAGAGGAAGAGGAAGAGGTCTTCCCCTTTTTTACCAACTACATGCCGACGCCGCCCAATCCAAAGATCCTCCCTTTCTTGTTCACACCAGCAACAGCCTCCGTATAGATGGCGTTGTCGTCAAAACAAGACAGGGTAGTAGGAACCTCCCCCTTAGGAGTTGAAGCGACCAAGTCTGCCTCCTTCTCGGCCCTCCTGGCCTGATACACTTCCTATAAATTCAAAAACACTGATAGGATTAGTAATCTGATTTGTAAATTATAATAAAGTGTAAGTTAAAAGTAAATACCACTAGATTTGTTGTCTTCTGGTTTACCCATGCACCGGCTTTGTTCTTCTTGGTCATTTACATGACCTCAAACAAAGAAGGCTTGCGGTGCTCCCTCAGCTCCTGTAGTGGACAACAAGCACTGGAGTTATTATTCCTAGACATGTCAGACTAATCATAATAAAAATGTTTAACACAAATAGACTTACAAATCGTTTCTTGTGCTCGAGGGTTGAAATGCTACCCCTAGTGTAAACTGATGCTGTAGCATCGGTGGCTCTGTTTGCCTTGTTTTGAGCACTCGCCTGCTGGAACAAGACACCGCCCCACTTTTGGACCATCCTGTCCTAATGGTCCTCGGGGATCCAACGAGGGTGCTCGCCCTTGTCCCTCACTTTCCAAAGGGTACTCTTGATGATTTTGGAGGTCTTTGTAGCAAAGAACTTCCTAATCTCATTAATCATACCCTCTACCCACTGATAATCACGCTGTAATAATGAAATCATATTTTAAAATTAATAACAGGTATATTTTACCCATAATTTCACAACAAAAAAAGTGTTAACTTACCGAGAATGTGTCAAACCACCTATCCTGGACAACCTTCCCAGCATCTGTCCATGAGATGTATGGACCATCCCACTGGGCCTTCAACACCTTAGTAATCGCTTTGGTAGTGTGACTATTATCAACAAAACTAAAATTTTGAAGCCAATAATTATAAATAAATAGTATTATAGGAAACACACAGGGAGGCTACCAAAATTTCGGCAGAGTCTCCCCTGTAATTGTAACATTTCCAAGTTTGAACAATTGCCCTGTTACAAACAGAAGATTTTTTAGTACAATTCAATGTATACAAGTACTAAATAAACTAACATACAATAAACTACCATACAAGTAACCGACAACTATTTAAGTTTTACATACAGAAGTCTAAATGAATAGCCATTGACTAAGAAAGTTAAATCGAATTATTGTATACTTACTCATCTCTGGATAGCACTAGGACCAGCATAGGTAGGGGGGATGTCAGAGGTGGGGTCTCCTCGAGGCCAGGGTCCTCCAAGCCACTAAGTGGAGTGGTCTGGTGTGGGGTGGTCTGCTGTGGTAAAGGAGTAGTGTGCTGTGGTGGTGAAGGAGTGGGCTGCTGGGGTGATGGAATGGTGCCCTGCTGTAGTGGTGGAGTCCCTAGACAAGATGCTGGGATCCTTGAGCCACCACCCCGACTAAATGGTAGTCGACGTCCTGTCATCTGTGAATAAAACCATAAAAACAAATGTTAGAATGATAGGATATTAAAGATATGTAATATGTTTAACAACTACATACTCTGTGTCTATTTCAGTTTTAGTGTCACTATGGCTATCTGTTTCAACAAGTTCATCAGTATCCAAATTAGCCCTAGACCATTTTGATTGGGAGACAAGGTCTTTGTCAATATGTTCACCCCTCATCGTGGTGAGTATCCATCCATTATCACTGGATCACTGTTGAACAACAGATGACTATCGTTGAGCTCGTTTGGTGCAAGTTGATAAGCTTCTTCAACCTTATTGGAGACATTATCAGTGATCTGACTTCGGGCCTTTGCCTTGATTACTACATACTAGTCCCGATGACCTCCTGGGAAGTCGATATAATAAACCTGCTCGGATTGTTGGGAAAAAATGAAGGTATCAAACCCTTTATATATACTATTTTTCTTGACCTCAACTAAGCCGTAGTTGTTGTCAACCTTTGTTCCTACACCAATTGTGTTGTCGTACCAATCACATTTGAATAGAACAATATATGTCAACACTCCATAAAAGTCTTCCTCTAACTTTTCGGCTGTGCCTTTAACACAAACCCCGTAGTTATGGGTATGCATCCCTTCACTCTATTGAAAAATGTTAAACTTGTAGCCATTTACGTAGTAAATGGGCTATTTTTTAACAGTTTTCACCGGCCCCCAAGAAAGGGCTTGGAGTAAAGGATCTTCAATATGGTTGTTAGGGTCTTGTATCTATGTACAGCATAACAAATAGGTCATCGTTAGATACCTAACATTAGAAGTACAGATAAAAAACACATGGTATGCGGGTCTTACGTGTTGTGTGAACCAACCGATGAACTTGGATGACACCTCACTATGAATTTGGTCATCAGTTAAATCATTTTGCTTAAGTTTTAGCATATCTGTATATAAGCTATTTAAAGAAAAAAATTTAGATACTATAAAACACAACTTTAGAATGTAACATATAAGTTAGTGACTTAATCAAGAAACGGTTCCACTTCTGGGCAATTTAAAAGAATGTACAAGTGCGCCGCTTTTCGATCTTTCACTTCAATGTAACATTTTGTGACCTTGCCCCCCGGACGACCAGGATAGTTTAAAATTAAAATTTGATCATCCAACCCTGTGTTGTGGCCACCCCAAGATTGCGGGGAATTCTACTTATTCTAGTTTCTATCTCCGTCGAAAAATAGAAAGAGGAAAAAGTTGTCATTTCTTCGACTAAGTATACCTCGCAAATTGATGCTTCAACGCATGCTTTGTTTGACACTTTGTCTTTTAAAGAGCATAAGAATCTTCAACAACATAAATAAATGTTAAGTAAGAAAATACTATTATAGGAAATGTTTGCAAGAAAATTAAAGAGTTTTGGCATTCACCTTTTGAATGGATACATCCAACGATACTGCATCGGGCCACCAACTAAGGCCTCGTACGGTAAATGGATAGGCAGATGCTCCATGGAGTCAAAAAACTTGGTAGAAAAATCTGCTCCAACTTACAAATCAATACTGGGATAGTTTCTTCCATCTTCAGAAGTTTCGCCATAGTCAATGAAGTTGTCGTCAACTCCTTAAAGAAGTGACTCAACTCAACCAACGGTTTCCAAATAGGATTCCGTAAGGCATGAAACGTGTACGGGAGTAGTTGTTGCATAAACACATGGCAATCATGACTTTTCATAAACACCCTGCCCTCCTTCACGTCGACACATCTACTCAACTTAGAAGTGAATCCGTCAGGTAGGGTCAACCCATTCATCCAAACACACACAGTAATCTGTTGAGGTCTAGTTAAAACATATTTTGCATAGGATTTGAACATTTTTCCACGTCCCGCATCCCTTAATTCCAACTCCTTCCTAGAACACCAAATTGGAAGGTCTAGACGACTCTTCTCATTGTCCTTTGTTCTCCCTTTGATGTCCATCACAGTGTCAAAAATATTCATGAAAACTTTTCATTCAGTGTGCATGATATCAATGTTGTGTCTTAACAACAAGTCTTTCCAATATGGCAAATCCCACAAGATACTCTGCTTCACCCAGTGGTGTTCCTTCCATAACCCACAAACTCCTTAACATTCTTATTCCAGATGTACAGAAACTCTTTGACTCTCTGCCAAACCCGTGCACCGGAAACCTATGGGGTGGAGGTTTTTTGACAACCTTGTTCTTCTTAAAAGCAGTTTTGTTTCTCCTGAACGGGTGATCCAACGGTAGAAACTTTCTATGACAATCAAAGAAACTTGTCTTGCCACTAACAGGGAGTGATTCCCCCTGGTATGTTCCATGCATACAGGGCAAGCAAGCTTCCCAGATGTTGACCATCCAGAAAGCATACCATAGGCCAGGAAGTCGTTAATTGTCCACATCAAAACTGCCCGCATCATGAATTTGTTCTTCAAAGATGCATCATATATCATTACCCCGATATCCCATAATTGTGATAATTCTTCAACCAAAGGTTGCAAAAACACGTCTATGTTCGCCTTTGGATTTTTGGGTCCTGGAACCAGGAAAGATAAAAACATGACCTCCCTCTTCATACACATATTAGGAGGTAGATTGTATGGGGTCAGTATGACTTGCCAACAAGAGTAAGCTCTTCCGTATTGACCGAATGGGTTGAACCCATTAGTACATAAGCTAAGTCTTACATTGCGTGGCTCAGCAGAAAAGTCTGGATATAGCTCATCCAAACACTTTCATGCTTTCCCGTCAAAAGGATGGCAAAGAAACCCCTCCTGTGTTCGGTTCAGAGCATGCCAACACATGTGTTTTGTCGTGGATAATGAGGCGTACAGGCATTGAAGACGCGGTGTTATGGGGAAGTACCACATTTTCTTCCTGGTAGTCCTAGTTACCTTCCCCCTCTTTTTAACGATTTTGTAGCATTCCTCATTACAATGTACATATTTTGTGACACTCTTATCTGCAAACTCATTTCTAAACAGCATACACCCACTAACACAACACTCTATCTTCACACAACCCAACCCCAGGTTTTTCACCCTTTTCTTAGCATGGTACATGTTTGATGGCATTCGATGATTAAGAGGCATGGTGGAACCCATTAGATCGACCATCCTATTAAAACAACCTCCTAAAAGATTTTAATCTGCCTTTAAACTTAAAGCAGCTAGGGAGGCGGATATTTCAGTGTGACTATTGCAGCCGTCCCACAATGGAGTCTAAGCTGTCACCAACAAATCATAAAATCTCTTCACCTCCGGATTAGGATCCTCCTCTATATTGTCGTCCTCATTCCCTGCTAGGTCATCATGTTACGCCTAGTGGAGGGTCCAACATGATCCATCACCATCTGCTCCATGTTGTTGTACGCATCCCTGTTTCCTTCGACCTCATAGTAAGACTATTGAACGGTTACGACTGATGGCCTAGGTGGTAACTGCTCACCATGGTTGTACAAGTAATAGTATCTTTCCATGAACCCCTTCTGACTTAGGTGGCACATGACATCATCCACGTATTCAAACCTCATGCATTTACACCTTGAACACAGACAACGAATCTTGTTAGTCGCTTCAAAACCAGGCGTGTTCAGTGTAGCGAACGGAATGAACTCCAACAGCCCCGTCATAAACTCCTCAGTCACTAGCCGACTCTGATCTAGCCGGTTGTACATCCATCGCCAATTCGCTAGAACCTTCATTCACACTATCTAACAAGCAGAGTTCTAGTCACTTTGATTTAAACATTATATTATGGCACTATCATTCGTGAGTCACTCTATCTCTTTGATGTTGCAAGTGGGTAGGGACCTATCCCATTCGGGATGAATATGTAACCATCGTAGCCCGTCGATGTTGTTTACTGTATATCTTGAATTGTTAATGTTCATTTGGAATTTTGGCAGCATTTTGCATTGGTCCCCGAGTACACAGAGATATATGCGGTAAAAAACACCACACACAGACATGCACCCGGAGACAATACGAAACACCCTAACCGAAATTTCAAATGAACATCAATGACACAAGATAAACCATATACAATATTGATGGGTTACGCCCTACTGGTTACAAATTCATCCCAAACTGTCCAATCGGGACCATTCAAGATCCAACACAACACGATATGTCGGCCGGTTGTCTTGAATCTTGAACGGGAACCTAATGGGTACACACACGACTAAACCCTACATTGTTAAACTTGAGTTAACTTTTTTCTGTTCCCTAAAACAAGGAGCCCACCAAAATTTTGACAGAGTCTCCCCTGTAAACTAGACATTTCTAATTTTTTTACAATGCCCTGTTACACACAGAAGATTTTCCAGTACAGTTTAATATATGTTCTATGCATTGTATATAAAATTAAGGGAGGTAATCACCATAACCTAGTGAGCTCTGCTCACCACTAACAAAAAACAAGACACATGCATTTAAAACATCATGTTATCAGCACACAAAACCAATGCCTAATGAGCTCTGCTCTCCACTAACAAACAACAATACACATGCATAATTTTAATATATGTTATCAGCACATATAAGTAATGCCTAATGAGCTCTGCTCTCTACTAACATACAACAATTAACATGCATACACAATCATCATAGGTTACAGATCATGAGAAAATTAGATTAAGGGGATTACCTGGAAAAGTGACGCAACTATAGAGACAAAGCTGAAGACACACGAACACAAACCACACGGCGTGTAGAGCTGCATGGAAAACCAAAAAAGGTTAAAGCATCAAATCAACATATACAAGAAATTTATAAAGAGCTCTCTAATCTCAAGGAAATGCTTCATGAAAAGGAAACCCAATTAAAATCTTATGAATATAATATGAACTTAGGATATTAAGATTAATTAATAAGGGTAAATTTATAAAAAATCAATAAATGTTTCTTAGAGAATATATTTTAATTTTTTAGTCAGACTTAAAAATTTCTAATTAAGTTCTTTGAGAAGAAAAAAAAAGGAAAGTAGATTGATAAGTGAAATGTAGAGGAAGAATGAGTCAAGGAGATGATGGGTGTCTTCAGGAAGTGAAAAGGGATTTGGCAGAAGAAGAGGATCTGGTTTCATTGGCAGTGGTAGAGGCAAGATTTGCTCATAATATGGGAAGAGTGGACACACAGTTGACACATGTTATAGGAACCAAAGTTATGAGAAAGATAACAAGGGCCAAACCTAGGATAGAAAGAAGAATAAACTATCAAATTGGTCCTTGAAAGATAGTGACCATGAACTAAGTCCCTCAATAATTATGATTACTAAATAAGTTCTTCAAAGATTAATTTATCTTGTTAGTCATTAGACCCTTTCTTAGTAATTAAAATAACCCCTGTCTTAGTCATTTAATTGCTTTAACCGCTAAGAAATGGTAATTCCAATGGTAGTTGTTAGTTTTTGTCAGTAGTATCACTAGAATAATTCAAACCCACGACTTCTCTTCCCTCCCTTTTCTCTTCTCCTATCTCAACCACTAGGCTAACCTTATCGCTCAGAAACTCAGATTTCTTTTCATGTTCTGATAAACTTTTGGTCACATTTCATCAACCCTTTAAGTACATTGTCTCTTGTCACAACTGGGGTTAAACCCTTACCACTAACTGGCTTTCCAATTATTTCTAATTGACAGTTCATTATAGAAACATCAATGAGGAATGCCAAATTTCCAATTATTTACAAGTTTTGCCTCTAATGGTTAGGTATGGTGTGATGTTGGCTACCCTCGGTTGGTTCAAAGGCTACTAGAAATTGCTTTGACAGGGAAGATGAGTAAGTGATATGTGTGCTTTAAAGATTCTCAGTTGGGTCAAGAAGGTTTAAAGTTATACGAAGGGTGTGATTACTATGCCACCAGGTGCAAAGTTCACTCATAAATTTAACATATTGGGGAATGTTTTTGAAGTGTATATAACTGTGTATATGTGTGCTTGATTTTGAATATTCAAAGCTTAATTTAGTGAAACTGATATTTAGTTTTTGTATTTTGATTGTTGCTTTATGCTATTTTTAATCACAGATAATCACTCTTTAACAGTAAAGTTTGAAATAGTTTTGGTCTGCACATACAGTAAAATTTGAAATAGTTTTTGTTCTGCACATTATACTGCTGTAGCACATTATCAATTACTGTTTTAAAACCAATGTTACCATCTTCATCCTAGTTTATATGGATGATATTTTAATCACTAGAAGTCCCCCTTCTTCCATCGCCAACCTTATTCACACATTAAATATTTTCTTTACTATTAAAGATCTTGAAAAACTTTATCATTTCTTAGGAATTGAAGTCAAGCTTGATACTAATGGCGGCCTACATCTATCACAATCTAAATACATTTCCGATGTATTTTTAAAACTTAAATACATACTACCAAATTCATTAAAGCTTTTATGGATCCTTCTTCCAAACTTACAATGGATGCCACTGACACCTTAGACCCTTCTCTACAGGTTAGTAATTGGTGTCATTCCACATGCAATAATTACAAGACCGGATATAGCTTTCACGGTAAACAAGTTTTGTCAATTCATGTATCATCTTCTTAAGCCACATTGGTATGGGTTACAGTTTAGAAAGAACTTAAACTTTACAATCAATTCTTGTTTGTGACTTAGATTGGGCATATGATCCCAATGACATGCACTCTACTTTTGAATTTTATGTATTTTTAGGACTCAACATTGTCTCATGGCTTGCTAAGAAACTAATTGTCTCAAGGTTGAGTAGTAAGGCTTAATTTTGAAGCTCAGATTGGCTGCTCATGGAAATTCAATAGATTCAGTCCTTGCTAAGTGAGCTACAGGTTATTACTTCAAACTCTCCCCTCGTTTGATGTGATAATCAAGGTATAGTTATGTTATCTTCTAACCTTGTTTTGCATAATAAGATAAAGCATTTTAAACTTGATTTAGGATTTATTTATAAAATAGTTGCTAGAGGTGAGGTTTTGGTGATACATGTTCTAGCAAGGTTTCAAGTAGCAGATTTATTAACTATAAGGTTTTATCTTCATCTATTTTTCATGAGGTGTGTCCCAAACTTAATGAAGTCACTTCTCCTACATTGAGTTTGTAGGGGTAGGGTAAAGAGGATAAAAATTTCAAAATTTATATATATATATATATATATATATATTAATTAGTTGATTAGTTGATTATAACATTAGGCTCTTCTGTACACACCTTATTCATCTTTAAACATAATCACAAATCATTCAGTGTATTCTCTTGCCTCTTTGCTGTGATTGATATCTCACAATATCAAAATGAAATACACAGCAATATTAAGGCATATTACTATCATTTTGGATACTAACAAGGTATATATTTAATCCTTCACTTAGTTAGAAAACAAAAGTATCTTATTTTTTAATTTTCTTACAAATTCAAATTTTTCATATCTATACATTCTTAGCCAAATTTTTAAAGTCAATTTATTGGTTATATTTTCAATTGTATTTTTACACAACCCCACTTTTTGAAGCAGGCATACAGAAGGTAGACTTTTGTGACTATTTGAACTTGCATGTTGGGCAACTTATTTCTATAATTCCTTAAGACATACAAAAAAATGAAAAATGGGCGAAAATTTGTTACTCACATAGGCAAGGGTTGCCTAAACTACAAGTACTAATTCTGTACTTTAATCTCAAGAACAACCTCAATCTCAACACCTTGATGTCAAATTCTGAACAATGTATTTCCTTAAAACTAATATTTTAAATGCAAAATTAGGTTATCAACTACTTATGTGTGGAGGATTCTATTGAATGCAAAGGATTTTGTGGAATGTAAGGGATGTTATTATCCAACAGGAACAACACAATAGCAACAACATTATCTCAACAGCCAAACAATAATAAAGTTCAAACAACATCAACACCAAACAATATCTCAGCAGCCATAAGCAAACAGAGAAGAAGAAAAGAAAAGGTAGAGAGGAAACTTACCAACTACGAATCAACAGAGGACAGAGAGAAATGATGCAACACTCAAATGGAAGAAACAATAGACAGAGAGAGTTTCTACGCAGAATGAGAGAGAGAAAAATGGAGTTTCTATGCAGACTGAGAGAGGGAAAGACGAAGTTTAGGAGATGGAAGGAGGGAGGGATACTATTGATGAGAGAGGGAGGGAGGCAGACAGAGGTTCAGGGAGAGGGAGACAACGACTGAGAGAGAGGAAGGGGAAGGTTAGGGTAAATGATTTGGGGAGGGGCTGCCGTTGAGTTAGATAAAAACTTAGCAATGATACTGGTCCGTCACTAATAAAGTCACTAATAAGGCCAACTGGCAAAACTAGCGACGAAGGAAGATACCCGGTCGCTACTGTTGCAAAACTAGCGACTTCAACAACGCGTCGCTAACCTTACTACTAACTAGCAATAATTCCTACGCCGTCACTACAAGGCTTTACGTAGCGACGGAGATGTAACCGTCGCTTACTTTTTCAAACCTAGCGACGGAGGTTGTCGTCGCTATCTTTCAAATTTTTGGTTTCCCACCAACTTTTTTTGATTTGGTTTGGGTCCATATTTAGTGACGAAGCTTCGTCCGTCACTACGACTTTCCCTCCAATTATTTTGTTGTGCGCCAAAATTAGTGACGCTTCTAAGCCGTCGCTAAATTTAGAGGTAAACATTAGCGACTACCTTAGCGACGGGCAGTGCTTAGAGACGGAATTAGTGATGGTTTTTGATAAATTGTTAGCGACGGTGTGTTGATGGTCACTGATGGGGTCACTAATTTTTTCCCATTGTTGTTTTTTATTTGTCGGTCGCTAATACGTCATTGATTAGCGACAGTGATGTTCTGTCACTAATTTTGAGTAGCTATCAGACATTTTTCTAGTAGTGTGCCCTTGGGTATAAAGTGAATCGGCATGTTTCTTTCCCTCTCGTCATATCTGCCTTACTAAGAAGACAGGGAGTACAGGTACCATCTCCTGAGTTCACTAGCTCTTCGGGGAGAGTCCCCAAGGTTTCAGTGAACAGGGACTATTTTGTTCATCAGTGTGAGCTTCCACCTCTTGAGCAGGAGGCTCATCCCAAACAAAGATGGAGAAGACCACCAGTCCAGCCACCATCTGCTGATGCCATTACTGAAGAATTTGCTAGGATGAGTGTAGAGCATCAATATATGATGCAGATAATGGCTGCTTCTCACCGCGTGTAACATCCCAAATTTTCATGAAGATGAGTAATGTGGTAATGAGAGGATTGTATGGTTATGTTCATATGAGGATGATAAATATGAATTTAAAAGGGAGTGATTGATGAGTTGAAATAAGAATTTAGGAGTATGAATGGAAATTGTTGAGTATGAACATATGAGACAAGTTTTAAATATCTATTGTAAGGTATATGAAGTATGGAATTGAGTTAAATGGGCTTTGGATGGATTTTGATACGCATGGTTGTTGAGGGCTCATGTTTCTGCCCAGGTTCTGATATTTCTCGCCCAAGCGAGAGGGATTCTCGCTCAAGCGAGAGTCCTTTGTGTTGGTTACAGGGGCTCTGGCCCGATCTCGCCCAGGCGAGTGGGCTACTCGCTCAAGCGAGTCGAGTGTGAAGCGAGACGTGTGATACGTTATCAGGGGAGATTCTGGTCGGTTCTCGCTCAAGCAGGCGTGGCCGCGCTCGAGCGAGAGAAAGAGAGAGGATAATAATAATAATAATAATAATAATGCATGAATGACTCATGTGCCTTGGTAGCTTGGTGGGCCCGGTTTTCTCTCTCTCTTTATGCACGCTGGTGGTACGTGGTGCCTTAGGAGTTACGGTTCCTTCCTCTCCCTTGTCCACGTTGGATGGGGGTAATCATTGCTGAGGGAATGGCATTAAATGCTGACGAACTTGCATTAAATGAGGATGGGATGTTGATGATGAGTGGGATGCTGATGAGGCTGAGATGATAAGGCCTTAGTTGCATGTTTTTCTTCTCACTCTCCCTTCATTCTTTGGGGGTGTATGTTCTGATGAGAAAAGTGCTCCTCCTTCCCTCTAGAACTTGTTGGAGCTCCTGCTTCATCTTCTTCCTTTTCTTCATCCTCTTCTTCCACTCCTGCATGGCATAGAACCGAGTGGAACAGCGTGCAACTGTGTGTTATGGAAACTAGGCTATTCCTTGTTTCCCTGGTGCTTCCTCTTCATCTTTCTCCATGTAATGGGCTGATTGTGCCTTCGTTGGAAGCTGTAGCAGTCTCTGGGTGCCTCAGTTGTGGATGCAAGATAGTCCACTGTGTTGTGAGGATGAAGACATGCATGATGCATGAGGGCATGGTTGTATGCCTTGGGGAGCTTGGAGGTTGTTGCTCGAGTGAAACAGCATGGACTCTTCCATGGCTGTGAGCAGAGTGGAACTTGGGTGTTGGTGGCTTGAAGGCTTGAGTGGAGTAAAGTCTAGGATCTCTACTGGGTTGAGTGAAGTTTGTGAGCTTTAGGACACTTCTTCATTGACTTGGTGGGAGAGTTGCTTCGGAAGGAAGCTGTGTTGGCTCTTCTATGGTTTAAAAAGCCAAGCAGGGTGCTGCTGTGGCTGAGCCGAGTGGCCCATGTGACTCCTGGAAGCTTCATCCAGGTACGGGGAGCTTTGCATCTCAAATGCATGGCTTATGGACGGATTTCCGGGTGACATAATTGTATTGTGTTGTGTTTGATGTGTATTGTGTGTTGTTTTTGAGTTGAACCCAGTTGTATGATTATTTATTGCTGCATGGTGCATGCTTATCTGTCCAAGAGATGTATGATGATATTTGTGATGATGTAAGTTAATGCATAAAATGCATGTTACTTGTATTATGTATGCCAAGTGCATTGTATGGCTATTTATGAGTCCCCGTGTGCAATTGTGTATTCAAAAAGGTATGTGATGTTGTTATTGAACTTGTGTGTGATGAATGAATGTATGGGGACTGTGATGATGAATGCCGAGTGAAATATTGGTATGGGATGATTATTAGAGTTGATTCCTGAGTGGAAATTCCATATACCAGGGTGTGTGAGGCTTAGAAAATGCTGAGTGAATTTCATGAAATAGCCTGTGAGGCTTGTGATAGATGATAATTCCGAATGATGGCATAGTGATGCCGAGTGCATGTGGTATAAGCCGAGTCATCTGATTATTGTTGAATTGCCGAGTGCACATGATGTTAAACGCAGATTTCTGAGTGGGCAATCGAATGAATATGAGTTGAATTTATATGCATATGTGTTATTGAGTTATTGAATATGAACACCTTGCGGGGTGCCACGAGGGTATTATCCCGAGTGAAGAAGACATGGTCCTAATGTTGATTGTGATAAAAGACCCGGGTTGGACTCGGGGCAGTGCCTGGGGCACTAAGCGTGAAATGAGACGCTTGATGATATGCCGAGTGCATTGGCGTTGGACGCCGAGTGAATAAAACCGTATGCATCTAATTCGCCACTGGAATGCGTTGGATTTCTATACCGATCGGCAATCAGATGACAACATGTGATGAATATATTTAAGTCCTGGAGCTGGGCTCGGACAGACTCCTTGAGCATGGCTCAGAGTGTGATTATTGTGGATATAGTATTGGGGTAGACTTGAGATGAAATCCGATTGAGGGATTATATTATTGATGAGGATGCTAGGCTTTATAGCCGAGTGAAAGTGGTAAGAAACCCGATTGAAGATGTTTGTGATTGTTTATATCGAATGACAGTGAATGTTGAGTTGATTGATGTATATGTTATGGCATGTTATGGATTCTATGATTAATCCGAGCCAATATCCGTCATTTAATATGTAATGCTCACCCCTACACCATTTTTCAGTGTATGCAGGTCGGTCTGGGATGATGTGATGGCCTTAACCCGAGTGATGGGTGTTTATGATAAGGCCGTGCATATAATATTATGTAACGAGTGCAATTGATGTATTAAAGCCTTGGTTGGTCCTTATAACCTGTTGTATAATGAATACAAATAATATATGTATTGGACCCGAGGGTGTGTATATACAAGATTTACATTGAAATCATGTGAATGTATTGGATAATGGATGTTGGTGAATGAATAATGTTAAGATGGAATTACCCAAGTGTATGATATGTGCCTGAGTGTGATGATATGGGTGACTTCCATTGTTTTGACTGAAAAGTGTTGTTAAACTTCTTGGCGAAGTATTGATGATTAGTATGAGGCCAAGTCTATGAATTCTGATTGGAATATTGTGCTGAGAATCCATTCTGAGTGAAATATAAATGACTTAGTTGTTTTACCGAGTGAGTCTTATGTATATGACTCCATAACCGAGTGTGACTCATGTGTGAGCCTTTTTCTGAATGATGGTAGCCCTAGTGGATTCTGAGAGGAAACATTATTTAGAGATGGAATGAAAGGTGAACATCTGTTCTGATAGAATTATATAATATGAATTCCGAGTGAATAGATGGATATGTATGTATATAAGTATTTATGTTGATTTGATGCTTCTTACCGACTGGAATATGAATGATGTTGGGTGAATAATTCTAAGTTGATGAATTCCGAGAGAAATACAGGAGGCTTAGATCTAATTCCGAATGAGGCTATGATGTTTGGCCTTTCTTTTCCGAGTGAAGAACACTTAAATGGATTTTTAGAGAATTGCCATTGATGAACCCATTCGGTGTAGGATTTGATGGGAGAATTTCCCGAGTAATCTTTGTGTGGCCTTTTCCGAGTGAAAAATATGGGTAAACCCCGAGTGGGGAATGGTTTATGTTTTCCGAGTGGAACCCGAGTGAATCTCTTGAGGGAAGATTGGTTATATTAACTTAGATTGGGGATATATTCTAAGTATGGAATATATGTATTCTGAGTGTTAAGTGTGGAATGAGTCCGAGTGGGACTTGATTTAAATGGTTTCCCGAGTGGTTGAGTATTTCATATGTCCAAGTGACTTAACTTGGTGAAATCCTCTAAGTGTTGAGGAGTTTGGATAATTCCGAGTGGAATTGTTTAGGGAAGTCATTTCCGAGTAATGGATGTTAAGGTGTTCTCCGAGTGAGAAACGATGGATATATCGAGTGGAGTATGGTTGTGGAGATCCCTTCTGAGTGAAAGAAGATCCATATATTCTCTGAGAGAGAATAGGCATGAATGCTGAGTGTGAGGCCGAATGTGTATTGGTCGGTAATGATGTTAGTTACCGAGTGGAATACCACTCAGAAGATGAGTTGGTTTATGAATGGTGTGCCGAGTGATGAATGTGAAGTATATTCCCGATTGAATTGTGATGAAATGTTGGATGGGTAATAACCCGAGTAAGGGGTTTTATGGAATCCGAGTGGAATAACCCGTATTTTCCCGAGTGGATCATGTGTGTACCTTAGTGGATAAAATGTGGAACTAAGTTATGAGGTGTATGTGCGTGGAGTCATTACCGAGCGATTGAAACCCCTGACTCCGAGTGAATGGTTGTCTCAGATTCCGAGTGAGATTATTATTATTTGCCGAGTGTGGCTTCTCGCTTCAGTGAGTGAGTGCTCGCTCCAGCGAGTTTGGTTCTGAGGGAAGGCTTTTGTATGGTCTCGTCCAAGCGAAGGGGTGCTCGCCGAGCGAGTTTGGCTGTCTCGCTCAAGCGGAGTCGGATCTCGCTTGAGCGAGTTTGCGTTGTTTCTCTTGGTTCGCTCAGGCGTTGAGTGTCTACCACTGGATGGCTTTTGTTTGGCCTTTACTTCTCCTTACCTTCCGTTGCCTTCTTTTCCTTTCTCTTCTTGGTCATTGGACCTAGCTCTCATATCTTCATATATGAGAGTGGATTTTATAGATCCAGGTATGTTTTAACGCGAAAATTTGACCCCTATTTTTAGGGTGTCACACCGCGCCTATGTACACTTACATGATTTTTTTTATCAGTACAGGATACAGGGAGAGGGGGCACTATTCATGACATCAACCGATTTTGTTGCTCATGTAGCTTGGCCTGGTGACCAGCCCACATACCCAGAGGCAGGTGGATCTTCTAGAGCTCGTGATGACACCGAGGGTAACACAGATGAGGAGGAGGAGGATGATCATATGGAGGATGAGGATTGAGGACCATCTCATTATTTTTAAGCATTTCCCTTACTTTTTGCACATTTATTTTTAGTTTGATATTATTGGTTTGATATATTTGATTTGGATTATATTATGGTTTGTTTAATTTATGTGGTGTGTTTAATTTTTAAATATTTTCTTAAAAAAATAAAAATAAGTTTTATCTTTTAAATAAATAAATCAAATTTTTAAAAATAAAGAAATTTATACACTTAAGGTTCTTACACAATAAAACCATTTTTAAAATCAATCATCGATTTTTTTTGTAATTTAGGAATTTTGATAAAATTAATTACAATGTTTTATTAACTATCAAGCTAATTTTGAAAAACCGGTGAGCTGAGAGATCTCTAAACACTTGAGGGTTTTGACATAATTTCATTCAAATTAATTTTGCTCAATTCTTTGATTTATGTTGTTGTACAGAGGATCTAAGAGCATGATCAAGGCAAAATTTTTGGTAAAATACAAGCTAAGGCCAAAAAGCTTACCATGGTAAAATCACATTTACCCTTTGATAGCCAATTTTGAGCCTTAAAAGTAATTTCTTTGGCACCCCTAACCCGTAAATAATCTTTAACCATTCCCTTTACTTGATTGAATAAAAGAGCATTTTTTGAACAAAAATGTTTAAGTGTTCTTACATAAAAGAGGGGTGAAATTTATAACTTGGTTCTCTTCAAGATTATCATAATGCATGTATATGAAAAATAAAAATGAAAAAGAAAAAAAATATATATATATATATATATGCATAACAAGAAAAAGGAATAATGAAAAGGATTAAGTTGGGGGTATTCACCAAGAAGGGAAATGAGATTTGGGCCAAGAGAAAGCCTAAAAATTGTAAAATGCTCTTTTATGATTTCGGGTTTTTGCTTTCAAGAAAAACCATAAATTCTTGTAGCCAAGCCTCATTACAACCCTTTAAAAGACCTTGTGATTCTTGTTTGATTCTGTATTAATAACCATTGATTAGATGAAAATCAAAATTAAATTTGTTTGATTTTATGATCGATTGAGTTGACAAATTACCTTTGTACAAAGATAAACACTTGTGAGGTAAGCCTGAAATTATGCTTGATTTGTTAATAAGACATTGTAAAAAATTTTATCTTTAAAGATATCTATTTTTGATTATTTCAAATGGTAAATTGTAAAATTACTTTTTGTGGTAAATTCTTAGACTATTTCAAAAATTTGATTTCAAATTTATTTTTAAGTTTTTCTCTTACTCGAGGATGAGCAATGTCTCAAAGTTAGGGGTATTTGTTAGTCCTCAAATTTACAATAAATTTGAGAATAAAAATTGTATAAAAAATAATAAAAATTAGTTTAATTTGTTAGAAATTTAGGTCTTAATTGTAATAAATAAAAGTTATTGGAAATTATCTGCCTTGATCAAATTTCTAGTTTTGCAGTGAAAAATTAAAGAAATTCAAGAGAAAATGGAAGAACTGGAGAGCTGACGTGTAGCATCAACTCCACGCGTAGCGTGGGAAGTGTTAATGCTGACACTATGTGTCACATCCATGCATAGCGTTAGAAGCTACGTGGACTTCATTTCCAGGTGGCCAAGCACTCTGCCTAGTGGCCAAATAATGGCCAACCTACTCACACCAGAAGCTAAAACGTAGTGGGAGATAATTGGCCCAATGTCTGCTAATGATTTTAATTAATTAATATCAATAATTTCCTTAATCATGTGCGTTTAATGGGGGTTGAGTCAGGAACCTGACGCTACACGCCAGATCGACGCTACGCGTCAGGACCTTTCCTCAGCCCTATAAATAGGCCACTTCCAAGGCATTCAAGGCATCCCAATTCAACTCTGAGTTTCAGAACTTCCTTCCCTTCTTTCGAGTTTTAAGTGTTCTTTTATGGGTTTGTAAGTTTAGAGTGATTTCTAGATACTTGAGAGTGTTGTGTAGTATTGTGAACTTTTGTATCGTGAAGTGTTTCCACGCCTTCATAATGTCAACCTCTGTAAGTGTTGTTTTTACTTTTACCATGTGTAACTAAATTGTTTATGTTGGAATTTGGTGAATCAATCTATTATATGATGTTGTGATTATGACCTTTGCATGTTCATGATCCAAGTACCATGTTAGTATTTCAATCTTTTATTAGTGTGAATGTCAAATGGGAGAATGATTTTCATGCATATTGAAACTTGTTTTATTAGTGTGAATGTCAAACGGGAGAATGATTATTCATGCCGAATTAAAATATGTTTTAATGAAAGTAAAAGTTGAAATACCCTTAATATGCCAATACTAGGAATAGAATTGGTGATTATTGTCGCCATAAGGCCAGGACTTAATGCAAGCTTTTACTGAGAAAGCTCACGAGGGATCGGACTTTACGGTGACCACTTAGAATTTATACCACGAGAGATCGGTTATAATGATTTTAAGCTACAATGACATGAACTTGATAATTAAATATGTATGTTTGTAATCATTTCATTATATTTTAGTGCGAGGATCCTAATTCCAACATAATTTGTCAATCTGTGTTTTTACTTCAAGTATCTGAGATTGTTTTGAATTTCATCTCACTTTCTATATAGATTTTATCTTTATCATCTTTTTACCTTATGAATAAATCAATCATCGAATTCTGTGAATATTGTATAAATTGTTTATAAATCATTCTTTTATGAATAAGTTTTGATAAATTTACTATAGTAAATAAGAATTACTGTGAATTACTAGAACTTTCAATCTCAGTGGAACGATATCTAAATTTGAAAACTACAAATGATTGGTGCCCTTGCCAATTAAAAGACCTAACAGTATTTTAGGGTCTAACAGGTGTTTAATAATTTCAATTTCTCATTAACCTGATAAAGAAGGTCACTAGAGCTTCTAGTATTTTTCTTAATCTTCTTTTTAGCCTTGAGAAGTTGCAAGTTATGTTGTGTCTACTTGTTGAGCTTAAAAGGTTTAAACAAAGGCTTTTCTAAATGTTATGGTATGTTGGAGGTAGGGGCCTTTATAGTTTGGTTAGGGTTTTCCTTTTACAAAATTATTTTGTATGGTTTGGAGATATTTATTGGTGTAATTAGATTGCTCCATAAGACCCTTAATATCTTTTGGAGTGATTGGTTTGTCATTTATTTTAGTCTTGAAAGGTGATGCCCAAACTTGGTTTTGTCTCTCATCCTTAATTTTTAGAAGTTGGTATTGGTTAGGAGGATGAAGTTTTGATTTAACTTCTCCTTCTCTGCATTGCCATGTGGTAATGACGTTTGTCGAGTTATGTCTAATTAACTCTATTTGAAATGGATAATATATCTCTTTCTTGACAATGTAAGCATGAACCCAGTCAAAAAATAGAACATTTATATCTATTTTTCTTATGTTTTTGCTTCTCTAAGGCTTTCAGACTTCACATAGATGAATTAGGCTTCCTCCAAAATCCAATGATATGCATTTTTGCCTTCAAATGAACTTGAAATCTCAACATTCTACACAAAAGAAAAATCAAGTGTATGGATTGGAAAAGAAGCTAATATTCAAGGAATTAAGGGTTAATACATGTAAAACACTCCTAAAAATAAAACAAAACAAATCCTAAATAAGATATAAAATGCATATCAAAATACCCCAAACTAAATTATTACTTGTCCCTTAGCAATTATCACATCCATAAGATAAGAAACATAGACACTTAACCTTGCTAAGGAACCTAATTCAAAAAAAGAGATCTTTCCATAAAAGTCATAGATAATCATTCAAATGCCAAAATAGACTTTATTTTACTCATGCAGATTCAAATCTCAATGATAAGACAAATGGTACTCTCTCATATGTTTCACTAAAGTGTTTCAAGGCTTTAGTATATCACTCAAATCATCACAGTCAAGGGCATAACCATAGGCTTGGTAGTCAGCTACAAACTCCATAATTTTAGAAGAAAGCATGTCAAAGTCTCAAGGTCTTTCAAGGTAGTAGTGGGTGCTGAGGGATGAAATGATAAGGAAAGAAAATCAAGTAAAGGGAAATTCAAATAGGCTAAACAGTGATGAGGATTCAATTTCACATTTTAGAAACTAAGCAAAGCAAATTCTAGGTTTTGCGGACTTTTCAATTTACCCTTTTTTGTATCATTCAGTATCATCCTTTTGTTTCTTTTCTTTTTATTTCTTTCTTAATTTTCAACTTTTGCACCTTTTTTTTCATCCTATAATTTAGTCTCGCAAGTCCTTTTTGCTTCTTAGTTGTTCTACTTAATTTCCTACTTTCCTACCCTCTAGACAAATTAACCAATGAAAGGTTTAAAAGAAAATTTTACTTTTATAGGTTTAAAAAGGGTAACTAAGGGTTAGCTTTCATGCAAGCATTCTAGAGCTCTAGAATAAGACCTAATTATGCCTTTATCATCCTAAGACATGTAATCAAAAACCATTTTGAATTGGTTAAAAGCCAAGTTATAAAACATCATTGACTATGATTCACTCAATTAAGCATAATAAGGGTTTAAAATTTAACGAATTACCCTTTTGTTAGGCTCAAAAGCTCATCATGGAAGTGTAACGCCACCTTCCGATCCCTTGGACCTAAATCCTAATGTAACTACAATAATTAGTTTAATAATTTTTTACATTTTAAAGGCCTGAACATGCAACCTTACAACAAGACTCGAATCACGGAAAACCAGAGGCCGAAGTTTAAGAATTTAGAGAAAATGGATCGGGAAATATTTTCCCCAACGTGTATACAAATAAATATATTCAACAACGGAAGAAAACACGTATAGAGGGCATACGCCTAGCCCCATACATGAAGATATGGGAAAAGGCCCAAAAATAAGCAAAGGAAGAAGAGAATTTCATTTCAGGTGGCCTCGCTTAAGCGAGCCCCTGAGCCTCGTGTAAGCGAGCATAAGCTTGCCTAAGCGAGTAGGGTTAAAGTAACAGACCCATAACCATGCTTGCCACTTTTGCTCGAGTGAAAATCCTCTAGAACCAAACCTCAACATCCTTGTTTGAGTGAGACGTCTCTCGCTTGAGTGAAAAATAGACAGAATTAAAATACCACATACTCGCTTGAGCGAGCACTCACTCGCTTGGGCGTGACTTCAATAGAATCAAACTCATTCTTTTCGCTTGAGCAAGTCACCACTCGCTAGAGTGAAAATCAGACAGAATCATTACCCTGGCTCTCGCTTGAGCGAAAATAAGCTAGAGAGCATATATACGACGAAGGCCCTTCTCGCTTGAGCGAGAATGTGGAATGCAGAATTGCAGCATATATTAATCAATCTACATGGCATACAAAAACACAAATGGCAAGGATCTCATCTAAACTCTCAATAGGCATATATTTATGCATATAAATATGACTTTCTCCAATAAGTCTCATCTAATATTTCAAATTCTAGATCATCATATGCACCAATGGTAATTTAAGCATATTCAAGCTAAACCAAGCATGTCAATTTACAATGTAAGCCTTTTTGGCTACAATTAATTATGCACACAGGTTTCTTACATACATTATGAGTTATGGATGGCCTCTACAGGAAGTCTTATCCATTGAATATGAATATGGCCTATCCCACTCCCTTATCATGCCTATAACTCACAATACCATTTATACACAATTCACATATTCAATGCCAATGATCATAGATCTCATAACATCATCATTCATTCATCAATATAGAATAAAAATCATTGTATCATACTTACCATCAACCATCATTAAGGTCATAACTAAAAATTAGCCTTTCAAAACACTTAAGGTTGAATTTTCACACATGACCCTAAAAAATAACATTCATCACTATCCAATTGTCATATACAAACATACACATTGTGTATTCCATCACACAAATACCGGCCAAGGCACAAGGCTTCCTTCCATATTTACCTCCATCATGCTTAACCTCCAAAGGAGTAGGATTTCAGCATACCTACATCAACCTTTAAAATGGCAACTAGGAGGTGAGTAACATATACTAAATGAATCAATATTATACATTTCGATAATACATGTATACATGTGCACTACATATGCTTCTCAATAGTGTATTTGCATTTTGTGAATAGGTTTTGATAATAACAAGTGCACAAGAACAAGAAGAATATTATTCATGGATCAAAAACAAATGCATGAACAAATCAAAAGAGTACACAAGAGGATTTGATGAAATTCAAATCAAAGATCAAGAAACCATGAAGAACATGCTTCCAAATGATTAGAGAATCAAGAAAGTAATGCATAAAGATCAAAGAAAGGAACCATAACTCAAAACGCTTCAAGGAAACATTAAAAAGCATGGGAAAACATCAAAAAGTAAAGCTTGAATCGATTCATACCTATAGGAATCGATTCAGAGGCCTGGAAGTCCCAAAATTATGAAAACAGAATGGCCTGAATCGATTCACCAGAGCCTGAATCGATTCACACAAATCTGGAAGCCCAAAAACCCAAAACAGAATAGCTTGAATCGATTCACCAGAGCCTGAATCGATTCACACGTTCCTGGAAGTCTAAAATGCCCAAGTCAAAATGCTCTGAATCTATTCAAAAACGTATGAATCGATTCAAGTAGTGGGAAACATCACTAAAAAGACATTTTTAGGTAGGAAACATAGATCCAAAACCCACTATACATAGAGACAAGCTAGAACCATGATGTGCAACGGTTATGAAGATCTCCAAGGCTCTATAAATGGATCTCCAACTCAAGCACAAGGCATACCAACCAGAAGCAATCAATCAAAGCTTGTATTTGTGCTTAGTGAGTTATTTTTTCTTGTATAAGTTTCATTGTTCTGAAACTTTAAGCTAAAATTTATATATCCTCTCTTCTTGAGAGTCACTAGATTTGTAAGAGCTTTCAATTGCTTATCTACTCTATTGAGAGAGTTAATTGCTTGTAAACACAAACACCAAACACCAAGTTTCATTCTAGGTTAAGTGGTCACAAAGCTTGGGGTTCAACCTTTGGGTATTGAGAGATTGGGTGGGTTGCCCTTGTGCTAGTGAGTATTGAGTTCTTAAGTGTGGGATACTAGGAAGCTGCAATTGCTCATAGCTTGTATCTCTAAACTTCAATAGTGGAAATCCTTCAAGTGGGTTGCTTGAAGACGAGACATACACCGGGTTAGTGGAACTCGTTAAATCGGTTTGCAAGCTTCTCTTCCTTACTCTCTTGCTTTAACATACTATATCTGGCTGGGTTATCATTATTGATTGTACTTGCTTCATTTAAACTTGCTTGAACAACTTGTGTTAAAGTTTTGCACACAAAGTATTTAATATATTCCCTAAGTAACCTTTGCACATTGCTTTACTTTGTTTCTTGCACTACACTTGCTGTCACTTGCATATAAACATATTTTGTGAAAAAGGAATCATTTCAAAGGCTTTCCAAAGAAAAGTTTTAAAACTCAATTCACCCCCCCCCCCTTGAGTATTGAGACCACTTGACAACAAGTGGTATCAGAGCTTGGCTCTTGGTAGTTCAAGCTTAACAGCTTCAAGAGATAAAAGATGGCCTCTACTTCATATAATATGTTTCCTGAGGGTGGTGCTACAAATCGACCTCCTGCCTTTAATGGGGAAGGTTATTCCTTTTGGAAAGAAAGGATGAAAATTTTTGTGCAATCCATTGACTTAAAAATTTGGAATGCAATTGAAAATAGACCCTTTATACCCATGCATATTATAGATGGTAAACAAGTAGAGAAATTGATAGATGATTGGACTAATGAAAAAGAAAAGAAAGTCCAATATAATTACAAAGCCAAAAATCTAATCACCCTAGCTTTAGGCCCTGATGAATTCTTTAGAGTAGTTACATGTAAATCTACCAAGGATATGTGGGATACCCTTTAAATAACTCATGAAGGAACCAGTGATGTTAAAGACTCTAAGATTAGGACATTAACTAGTCAGTATGAGAACTTTAGAATGAATTCTAGTGAAACTATCTTAGAACTACAAAAGAGGTTTACTTTAATCATTAATCACCTTATTACCCTTGGCAAAACCTACACTAAGAAGGAACTCATTCATAAAGTTTTGAAAAGCCTTACTAGGGAGTGACAACCTCTTGTCACCGCTATTAAACAATCACCAAATATAAATGATATGTCCCTTGCAACATTATTTGGCAAGTTACAAGAGCAGGAACAAGAGCTGAAAGATCTGAAGATGACGAAGAAAGAAGAAAAATCCTCTAAAAACAAAGGTCTAGCTCTCAAGGCCACTTCAATCAAGGAAGATGAATCTGAGAGTGAGCTTGATGAGGAAGGGGAGTTTGGACTATTTGTAAAGTGATTCGGAAAACTCATGAGAAACAAACGCTTCCAAAGAAGTTTTAAACCTCAAGGTAAGAAACCTATTTCTAATAAAAATTCTTCCTTACCAAATTGTTTTGAATATGGCAAGGAAGGGCACTTCAAGGTAGATTGTCCAAACCTCAAGAAGAAGAACAAAGAGAAAAGAGGAAGAAGAAGAGCCTACATTGCTTGGGACGAAAATGATGTGAGTAGCTCAGATGAATCCGAAAATGAAGAAGCTAACTTGTGCCTTATGGCAAATCATCAAGATGACGAGGATGAGGTATGATTCAAGGCAAGTAACACCCATTGGTACTTGGATAGTGGGTGTTATAAACACATGACGGGAGATAAAAGTAAGTTTATATCATTTACTCAATGAAATAAAGGATGTGTTACATATAGAGATAACACAAAGGAAGAATTCTAGGAATTGGAAATGTTGGTAAAAACTCTTCCACCTCTATAAATGATGTATTATATGTTGAGGGACTTAAGCATAACTTGCTTAGCATTAGTCAATTATGTGATAAAAGCTATGAAATTATTTTTAAATCAAACTGTTGCATAATTAAAAATAAACTAAACAAGGAAATAAAATTTGTTGGTCAAAGAGTTGATAACATTTATATGATTAATCTTGATTGTCTTGCTTCAAATGATGTACAATGCTTCATAACTAAAGAAGATGAGTCATGGCTATGGCATAGAAGAATTGCTCATTCATATAGACCATTTAAACAAACTTGTTTTAAAAGATTTACTAATTGGCTTGCAAAAGTTGAAATTTGAAAATAAATTTTGTGATGCATGCCAAAAAGGAAAACAAGTAAAGGCTTCTTTTCAAGCAAAAAAATATTGTTTCAACACAAAGGCCTTTACAACTTTTGCACATGGACTTGTTTGGACCTTCAAAGGTCAAAAGTTTTGGTGGAAATTACTATGGTCTTGTGATTGTGGACGATTATTCTAGGTATACATGGACATTATTTCTCACTCATAAACATGAAGCATATCAAGCATTTAAGAAACTTGCTAAGATTATTCAAAATGAACAAAATTTGAAAATCGCATCCATTAGAACCGATCATGTGGGAGAATTTGAAAATCATGATTTTGAAAAGTTTTGTGATAAGCATGGCATAGAACACAATTTTTCAGCTCCTAGAACTCGACAACAAAATGGAGTAGTTGAAAGGAAAAATATATTTTTGGTGGAGCTTGCTAGGACCATGTTAAATGAAAATAATGTTGCAAAACATTTTTGGGCCGATGCGGTAAATACCGCTTGCCATGTTATGAATCGATCCTTGATTAGGCCCATACTAAAGAAAACCCCTTATGAACTTTACAAAGGTAGAAAACCAAATATTTCCTATTTTCATGTGTTTGGATGCAAATGCTTTGTTTTAAATAATGGAAAGGATAATCTTGGCAAATTTGATGCAAAATCTGATGAGGTAATATTTCTAGGTTATTTATCAACTAGTAAAGCATATCGACTCTTTAACAAACAAACTTGCACAATTGAAGAATCTATACATGTCAAATTCGATGAACTTAACCAAAATACTCCGAGAAAGGAAGTTGATGATTTTGTAGGTACCTTCCAAGAATTGAACTTGGATGACAAAGAAGAAGTTAACCAAGAAGGAGATAGAACACAAAATGAAGAAATTCAATGAAAAGATTGGATCACCTCAAAGGATCATCCCTTGGACAATATAATAGGTGATATCACTAAAGGTGTAAGTACTCAACGCTATTTTAATACTTGCAATCACTTAGCATTTGTTTCTTAAATTAAACCTAAAACCATTGATGAAGCTATTATTGATGAACATTGGACATTGGCCATGCAAGAAGAACTAAATCAATTTGAAAGAAATAAAGTTTGGGAACTAGTGCCAAGACCCAATGATCACCAAATAATAGGAACTAAATGGGTATTTAGAAAAAAGCTTGATGAAAATGTTATAATAACTAGAAACAAAGCTAGGCTTGTAGCTAAGGGATATAATCAAGAAGAAGGAATTGACTATGAAGAAACGTATGCTCCCGTAGCTAGATTAGAAGCCATTAGATTGTTATTAGCATTTGCATGTTGTAAAGATTTTAAATTATATCAAATGGATATCAAAAGTGCCTTCTTAAATGGATACATTCAAGAAGAAGTGTATGTTGATCAACCTCCCAATTTTGAAAACTATCAATTTTCAAATCATGTTTTCAAACTAAGAAAAGCCTTGTATGGAAACAAGCTCCAAGAGCTTGGTATGAAAGATTGAGAAAATTTCTCCTATACAACAATTTTGAAAGAGTAAAGGTTGACATAACATTATTCATCAAGCACAAAAAGAATGACATACTATTGGTACAAATATATGTGGATGATATCATTTTTGGTGCCACTAATGAATCACTTTGCAAGGAGTTTGCTAAGATAATGCAGAATGAATTTGAGATGTGTATGATGGGAGAACTCACATTCTTCCTTGGACTACAAATCAAGCAAACTAAAGAAGGAACATTTATTAGCCAATCCAAATATTGCAAAGAGTTGCTCAAAAAGTTCAACATGGACAAAGCAAATGAAATTGCCACACCCATGACCACTTCATGTTATTTGGACAAGGATGAGAAAGGTAAGGATGTAGAACTTACAAAATATAGAGGTATGATTGGATCCTTACTTTACTTAACCGCTAGTAGACTGAATATCATGTTTGCTATTTGTATGTGTGCAAGATATCAAGCATGTCCAAAAGAATCACACTTAATTGCCGTGAAATGAATAATGAAATACTTGGTTGGAACTCAAGATGTTGGTTGATGGTACCCCAAAGGGGTTGAATGCACTCTTGTTGGTTACTCTGGTTCTGACTTTGCAGGATGTAAACTTGATAGAAAAAGTACTAGCGGTACTTGTCACTTGCTTGGTAGCTCTCTTGTATCTTGGCATAGTAAAAAACAAGTAAGTGTAGCATTATCAACAGCTGAGGCAGAGTATGTTGCAGCTGGTAGTTGTTGTGCCCAAATCCTTTGGATGAAGCAACAACTTCTAGATTTTGGTATTGTTTTAAACCATGTGCCTCTTAAATGTGATAATACAATTCCCATTAATATCTCTAAGAATCCTATGATGCATTCAAGAATCAAACATATTGAGATAAGACATCATTTCATTAGAGATCATGTATTAAAGGGTGATTGTGTGCTTGAACATGTTGAAACCTCCAAGCAACTAGCTGACATCTTTACTAAACCACTTGCAAAAGAACAATTCATAAACATTAGGAGAGAATTAGGAATTTTAAAGATGTCTAATGTTAATTGATTATATTCATTAATGTGAAATTTGATTCTCCTTGTTAATAGATGATTCCTAATAATTTCAAGTTCTTGAGCATGAGATAAGTGTGTAAATTAGTTCTTTTTAGGATGACATTTATGAATCATGAAGGTTATTGGATTATTAAGCTCATAATTCTTGAATATACAAATAATACATTAGGTGAACCTTGAATTTTATAAATGATTAAGTCAAATGTTGTTCATGTATGTTTGATTGAATTAGGAGGCAAATAAAGTCATAAAATTAAAGGTTTCAATAATCCAAAGCATTGCCCAAAAGCCTGAATCGATTCAGCAGTTCAAAACTACAATTCAAAGGGAAACAGAATCGATTGAATCGATTCACCCATTCCCCAAATCAATTCAAAGACCTAATCCTCCAATTTTTCACAAACTGAGAGGTCCGAATCGATTCACAGGCAGTTCAAATCGATTCAAACCCCTGATGCCCCCTAATTCTCATAAATAGCAACATCTGAATCGATTCATAGCCACCTTGAATCTATTCACGTCACCCATTCTGCCCATATTAACACTGTTTTGGCCCATGTTTCACTTGTCTCCTCAAATCCTCTTATTCCCTTTTCTTCTACCTTTCTCTAAAACACTCCTTTCTCTCTCTAAAAACCTCCTCCACTAACTTCCATTACTCATGACTTCATCCTCTCAACCAAGGAAGAAACAAAGGGCAAATGTTGCTAGCTCTTCCGCACCACAACACTCTGATTTGTCATGATTCTTCACCACTCAAAAGGAGTTAGAAAGGTACCAAAACAATTTCTCTGAAAATAATTGATTTCACGTCATTGGCTTGATCTTCCATTTTTTTAAAATGCTGGTCTTCCTCTCCTTGATACTCTTCACCAATAAGAGCTTGTTGGATTTCTGACTCTAGAGGAGATTACCATATATCCAGAATTGATTCGTGTGTTTTATTCCACACTACGCCTACAAGTTGGTCGATATATTGCCAAGGTAAAAGACAAAACCATTATTCTTGACAATGAGATCATGCATCAAGTTGGAAAACTTCGTATAAATGATGCTCACTTCTTTGGTAAAGAACCCTCTCCTTGGTGGAACTACAACCCATTAGAGGCAAAAACTTTCTTCAATCTCACCTCCTCTACAAGTACAGTTGGCACACTAAGCATTAATCACCGCCTACTGCACTATGTTCTAGTTAAAATTCTCCTTCCTTTGGGGGCAATTATGCAAGAGTCAATGAGTCTTAACTTCTGATTCTTTGGGCCATCCTCAACCAAAAAGAAATAAATTGGATCAACATTGTGAGGAATTATATGCTCGATGCTCAAAACCTTACTCGCCTCCCATATGCGATCTTCATTACCAAGTTGCTTCATTACTACAAGGTTGATCTCAAAAACAAAGTCAAAGAACTGGTTGGCACAAAAGGAGCAATTGGAAGGACTCATCTTACCAAAATGAATATCCATAAATACCATGGCCTTTGGGAAATGCGCTCACGTCCAAGGCATGATAGTAATAATGTTGATGCTCCACCTCCTCCTCCTGTATCTACACAAGTACCTGCTGATGACTTGTTTACACGACTCATTGCATACATGGATCAGCGCTTGGACTTACTCGAAGCAAACATCAACTCAAGGCTTGACAAGATTGAAGCAAACATGGACGAACGATATACTGAACTTGCCACTCAGATTTCCAACATCCATTTCCCTCAGCCTTAGTTGGCTTTTCTTTATATTTTGGTTAAAACTAGTTGTTTACACTTTATAATGGTTTTGTTTGAACTTTGTTTGCCCTGTTGTGGCTTTGTCTTTTAACCTGTGTTCCCTTTCAAATTTCAATTAATACTATGTGTTGTTTCTTGTGACTCTTGAATGCTTATATTGTTTTTGATAATGACAAAGGGGGAGAACAAATATATATGTATGTTAAATTGCAAAATTGCAAAACAAAGGGGAGACCAAATTTAGTTATATTACTAACTTGCCCAAAATCATCACATGAATGATGAAATAATTATTCTTGAAACTAATACCCCAAAGAGATGGCCATTAGTTGTCATCAACAAAAAGGGGGAGAATGTATTTGCATGTTGTGAATAGGTTTTGATAATGACAAGTTCACAAGAACAAGAAGAATATTATTCATGGATCAAAAACAAATGCATGAACAAATCAAAAGAGTACACAAGAGGATTTGATGAAATTCAAATCAAAGATCAAGAAACCATGAAGAACATGCTTCCAAATGATTAGAGAATCAAGAAAGTAATGCATAAGGATCAAAGAAAGGAACCATAACTCAAAACGCTTCAAGGAAACATCAAAAAGCATGGGAAAACATCAAAAAGCAAAGCTTGAATTGATTCATACTGTAGGAATCGATTCTGAGGCCTGAAGTCCCAAAATTGTGAAAACAGAATGGCCTGAATCGATTCACCAGAGCCTGAATCGATTCACACATTCCTGGAAGTCTAAAATGCCCAAGTCAAAATGCTCTGAATTGATTCAGAAACGTATGAATCGATTCAAGTAGTGGGAAACATCACTAAAAAGACATTTTTAGGTGGGAAACATAGATCCAAAACCCACTATACGCAGAGACAAGTTGGAACCATGATGTACAATGGCTATGAAGATCTCCAAGGCTCTATAAATGGATCTCTAACTCAAGCACAAGATACACCAACCAGAAACAATCAATCAAAGCCTGCATTTGTGCTTAGTGAGTTATTTTTTCTTGTATAAGTTTCATTGTTCTGAAACTTTGAGCTAAAATTTGTATATCCTCTCTTCTTGAGAGTCACTAGATTTGTAAAAGCTTTCAATTGCTTATCTACTCTATTGAGAGAGTTAATTGCTTGTAAACAGAAACACCAAATACTGAGTTTCACTCTAGGTTGAGGGGTCACAAAGGTTGGGGTTCAACTTTTGGGTATTGAGAGTTTAAGAGATTGGGTGGGTTGCCCTTGTGCTAGTGAGGATTGAGTTCTTAAGTGTGGGACACTAGAAAGCTGCAATTGCTCATAGCTTGTATCTCTAAACTTCAATAGTGGAAATCCTTCAAGTAGGTTGCTTGAAGGCGAGACGTACACCGGGTTGGTGGAACTCGTTAAATCGGTTTGCAAGCTTCTCTTCCTTACTCTCTTGCATTAACATACTGCATCTGGCTGGGTTATCATTATTGATTGTACTTGCTTCATTTAAACTTGCTTGAACAACTTGTGTTAAAGTTTGCATACCAAGTGTTTGATATATTCCCTAAGTAACATTTGCACATTTCTTTACTTTGTTTCTTGCACTACACTTGTTGTCACTTGCATATAAACATATTTTGTGAAAAAGGAATCATTTCAAAGGCTTTCCAAAGAAAAGTTTTAAAACTCAATTCACCCCCCCCCCCCCCTCTTGAGTATTAAGGCCACTTGACCAACAAATAGAACCATATGATTCAACCACATATCATATAATTTCATATATAATTTTATCATCAATCATTTTAATATAGCATATGTATAAATCAACGCATTTACATTACATATCAAATTATTTTGCAATTTTATCAATCACAATTATCCATTCAAGGTTGGTACCACAATTTCTTTCCCTTTCCTTTTCAATCATCCATCGTCACCACAGGTTACCAAACTCGACATATCTCTAGCTATATGCAAATGCTCTTATAGCTAATGCATATGCACAAAGGAATCATTATCAAATCGTGGATCCGAATGTGGGAACAACACTATATAATATGTGGGTTAAGCACAGTTGTGCTACTATGCCCTTACCGCAGTAGTAAATATGTACACGTATCTCTTAATTTTGCATGCATAACACCATCTTTTACTAGTACCAAACCCCTATCACCCATATGTAGCACTAGTCACCCTATGACTTGCGAATCAACATCATGGCCTTACTTGCCAAAAGTCGTGCCCCATAGCGACACCGAGATCACTTGCTCATCACAGAGTCATCCACCCACTGGGCCCGCCACATAGGGTCATTGTCACCAAACTATGGACAACTTCATGATTCCACGGAATCAATAGGGAACAATAACAATTTTCCCGTGCACAGGGCCGCCCTCCCACTAGGCCCGCCTATTGAAATCCCTAACTTTCCAAAATAAACAGCGTAATGATATGTCATGGATGCAAATGCAGATGAATGCATTCTCACATTGCGCATCTTAAAATGCTATTCCATAATCATCAACTCACCACCATCACTTATTGGATTTCTATATTGTCGCACCCCGATTTCCATAACCTAAATCCGATGTAATTGAAATAATTGATGTAATAAAAGTGTGAATAAATTTTTCACGTTTGAAGAGAGGTTCATCACTCCAATAATTACATCAAGATCCTAATCATAGAACTGAAGGGTGAGAGTTTTAAGATTTTTAACAATCCGAATCGATAAGGAAAAGCCCGATATGGTATACGAGATATTAGAGATACAGCAGAAGGGCTCGTATACCAGGCATAAGCCCCATCTCATATATAAAGATTGTTATTCAAGTGGCCTCAATACTCAAGAGGGGGTATTGAGTTTTTAAAACTTTGCTTGGAATGTCCTTAAACTTGATTCTTTTATCACAAGTTTATAAGATTATACAAAATAAGTTTAGTTTAAGGAGATATGCAATGCACAACAAGGTTTAAATAGCTTAGACAAATTATCAAACACTTGGTGTGCAATATCCAATATTGACCAAATCAAGCAAGCTAAAATATGCAAACCACAATCAACCAACACAAATCGATCAAGAGCAATATATGAAAGTAAAAGAGTAAGGGAGAAGAGATTGCAAACCGATTTAACGAGTTCCACCAACCCGGTGTACGTCTCGCTTCTAAGCAACCCACTTAGAGGATTTCCACTATTGTAGATTAGAGAAACAACTTTGAGCAATTGTGGCTTCCTAGTGTCCCACACTCAAGAACCCAATCCTCACAAGTACAAGGGCAACCCACCCAATCTCTCAATCTCACAATATCCCAAAGGTTGAACCCCAACCTTTGTAACCACTCAACCTAGAGTGAACTTTGGTGTTTGATGTTTGTGTTTACAAGTAAAAATACTCTCTCAAAAGAGTGGATAAGCAAGTGATAGCTCACACAAATTCTAACTCTCAACAAGAGAGGATATACAAATGAAATCTCAGAATATACAAGAGTAAAAATTCACTAAGCACCAAGAATGATTGTAGAATTGATTTCCTTTTGTTCCTTGTTGTTTTCTTGTTTGTGCTTGAGTTTGGAAACCCATTTATAGAGCTAGAGGGAGTGCCAAGATCTTCCTAGCCGTTGCATGTAGTGGGCATCTGAGAAATGGTGAAAAAATGAGCTAGTTTCCCACTAAAATGTATTTTCCCACTATCGTAATCGATTACACCTCGAGCTGTAATCGATTACACTTTGAATTTTTCAGTTCAGTTCGTGCTGTAATCGAGTAGTATTCACCATCTAATCGATTAGCTTAAAGTCAGAACTCTGGTAATCAATTAGATCTTGCCCAGTAATCGATTAGCCATAGCACCTGATGCATTTAATTTAATTCTTGATCTTGGTAATCGATTAGCACACCCATGTAATCGATTAGTGTCATTTCAGTGGCTTGGTAATCGATTGGCTGAAGTCCTGTAATCGATTAGCATATATGCCTGATACATTTGATCCAATTTTTGATGTTGGTAATCGATTAGCATACTGGTGTAATCGATTAGTTATAAGTCAGAAGCCCTGTAATCGATTAGCCCAGTGGGTGTAACCGATTAGCTGTTCAACAGAAGCTATTTAATCGATTAGCTCTGTCTTTCTAATCGATTAGCTACGCTGTTTTTGCAGGTCTGATGCTGAATCTTGTTTTTACAAGATATTCTTCAACATTCCTTTGTCATTATCAAAATCCTTGAACCTGTAATCATATTCAAACACAAAGATATGAGAGAGGATACCAGAGAAAATTCATCAAAAATATGAAATTTCAAAGTGCTGTCAATAGACCAACCAGCGTAGGTACGCTGGTTCCTGGCGTACCCACGCCCAGCAACCAGCCACCAACAGAGACCAAGCGCTCCAACGCTCACCCTAGCGTGCCAGCATGCAAGACCACCAGCATGCTTACATTGAGACCCAACGTAAGTACGCCCAGCCACTGTCCAGGCACCATCCAATCACCCAGTCATGCAATGTGCCCATGTTGAGAATCAGCGTGCTTACGCTGAAGGGCACACCATCAGACCCTGAGTCCAATGAATTAGCGTGCCAACACCTAGGTTAGGCGTGGCCACGCCCAGGGCTGCACCAAGGACTAGTATACCAGTGTGCCTACGCCCAAAACCAGCATAGGTACGCCCAGTCACTGGCCATCAGACTCTTTTGCAGCTTTTGCACCCTATGTTTTCGCCAACTTTGGATCCCCTTTTCACTAGGCTATTCAACTCCAATTTGTGTGAAATTTTATACACAACACACCTACCCTAATATCGATTATGTGGAAAAGTTTCACACCTAAATCCTACCCCGATCAAAATCTAAGCTATGGGTTATTTTACACGTATTTTAAGTATTTTACCGGGTATATCAAATCACAAATGACTAAGGCTCAGTTCGAATTCTCTAGGGACCTACATTCACATGTGTATAGGTGACTTGTTCTAACAAGTCTCATCCAATAACTCTATTCCTAAATCAAGATATACTCTTGTGGCAATTTATGCTCTTTTCTAGCTAAACCAAGCATGCCATATTGCAGACTAGGCCTAATTGGCCATAACCACACATACACACAAGTCATATGTATCTAATATAAGCTATGAATGACCCTTACTTAAGGTCCTAGCCCTTCCATAAGAATACGACCTATCCATCTCTCATTATTCATACACATTAGCATTTTAAACAACATAATTTACTTACTCATGCCTTATAAATAGTTGAAATTCATAATCAACATCATCCATTCATCATATTGGCATACATCAAATATTACAATTGTCAATATATATTATTAAGGTCATAATCAAAAATTAACCATACAACACAAGGGACTAATTTTCATGAATGACCTACAAAATGAATATCCACCATTTCAATACATAATAAGCGTATATCAACATCATATGCTATACAAAATCATTGGTTGCCGACCAAGGCACTTCCTATACAACTAATTTACCTTCATCATCAAAACATACACTTCCAAAATAGATGTAATCTCACCCCATGCAAACTCTGCATCACAAGGCTAAAAATAGACAACAGGGGAAAGTGAGTTATACATTCCAAGTGACGAATATGAATACATTTGTGATTATGTGCATATGCATTAAACGACATGTATGCTTTGCATCAACATATCAATTATCATCATAATTACATCATTCTATCGACATACTCATATTGCAATCATACTCTACGATTCATAGCAAAGTATATAAGCATACACGCATTTATGCCCCTCGTCATATTGGGCTAACACATACAACATCGCCATACACAAATCCAGTTCTTTATATTCATATTTTATGTGTTGTCTTTAGGTATTCTTTCACCCAATCTCAACCATCATCATATACTATCACCTCTGGCATATCTCCATGCTATATACAAATACTCTTAAGCTAATGCACATGCACAACGGAGTTATTAACAATTACGGATCTGACTGTGGGAATATAAACACCAATTCGTGGGTTCAAGCATGGATTCATAACCATACCCCTACTACAATAGTAAAATATGTACACTTATCATAATATTCATATGTATATCACCATATTTTACTGGTACCAAACCGTATCGCCCATCTTGCAACACCAGTCATTTTCACCATGACCGTAGTAAACAACATAAACAACAAATAGTGTTACGGGCCAACCATGATTCATACCATGACAGTTGTGATCCAAGGGACCACCGGGAATCCTTGCTCTTTAGAGAGCCACCCCCCACAGGGTCAACCGCATGCAGCTCCCGTAGCTAAACATGGGCAGCTTTGTGACTTACACACCGAGTCACTAGGGAAACAACAATAATGCTCGTGCATAGAGCCATCCTTCCATTGGGCCAACTGAGGGAACCCCTAACATTCCATACCGACAGCTATGCAATATGCCATGGATGCAATGCAAATGTAAATCATATGTATTCTCATATTATGCATCCTATCTTATCACTCATCAATCAGCACCATCACCAATATCACCACACAATTCTTAGTGGATTTTATTATCATTGGTTATTGCCATTGTTTCAAGTTTTAAATATGGCATTCACAAAAATTTTCCATCAACACAATTTTTATTTCATACATACAAGTCAATACTTGCATCAATTATAATGGCATCACATTCATCAACAATATTCATCAATCTTTCATCAACAGTCAACGTATGCTCAACATCCATATTCATTCTTCTTCATCATCAATAATAATCGTTCCATGTTAATGGTGAATATAAATACATCCTTAACATATCAAGTCATAACATTTTCCAACCAATGACATCACCGCATAACACACCATCAATATTCCAAATGCGTACTACACATTTCCAATCATACAAATAATATCACATTATTCAACATCTCACTTTTCATCATCACACATAAGCTAGACAAACATATATATTGTCATATGTGACAATCAACTAATACTCAATTCATGCATTTAGAATATAAAACTCATCTCCTACCTTAAGAGAAGTAGTCCGAGCGATTCGACATTCTCGCCTCATTGTTCGGAATAGGTCCTATATTTCATAAAGTACCACATCATTATTTTCTACTCAAAATCACCAAGACTTACACATTCTAAATCTAATACTTGGTGTTTATAATATTATCATTGTGACGTCCCGTGTAATTTTCCGAATAAATTTTTCACGTTTTTAAAAGATCATTTTGAAATTCATAAATTAAATTCAGAGTTCACGTAAAAGTTGATAATCGCGAAATATTATCATGCATACTAGTCGTGAATAATAAAAT
Source organism: Clitoria ternatea (assembly GCA_037962975.1). Taxonomy (NCBI): domain Eukaryota; kingdom Viridiplantae; phylum Streptophyta; class Magnoliopsida; order Fabales; family Fabaceae; genus Clitoria; species Clitoria ternatea. The sequence continues at coordinate 59,142,912 of CM075671.1, forward strand.
TCAAAAAAATATTTACGTAGCGGAAACGATTTAGAAAATAATAGTACATGATATGTTGCATTTATTACAACCCATTAATTTAGAATAAAATCAAAGTCCAAGTAGTAATTCACATAAGCATCAATCATGGCATCACTCTCCATTCTGTGTGGCATTCACTGTAAAAATTAATGTAAGAGTGAGACAGAATATAGAATAAATATAAAATAAATAGAATTGCACAAATGCAAACAACAAAATTAAAGATATGATGAATATGTCAAACAAGTCCATTTATATTTAATAATCCTTATCTTAGTCGAATAATGTCCTGTTGAATCCATTTAGTATGGTGGAATTACCACAGTAAAAAGTCTCATAGAGACACAAGTAGGACTTAGCATATACCATGAATCCCTACTCTTCATGGCGCCCAAGTACCGAAGTACACAAGTATCACAAGTAGGACTTTGCATAAACCATGAATCCCTACACTTCATGGCACACAAGTACCGAAGTACACAAGTATCACAAGTAGGACTTTGCATAAACCATGAATCCCTACACTTCATGGCACACAAGTACCAAAGTACACAAGTATCACAAGTAGGACTTAACATAAGCCATGAATCCCTACACTTCATGGCACACAAATACTTATGATGCATGAATGCCTTTAACTCTTTTTACCATTTAACAAACTATGATATTAACATTTCCAAAACCACTTGGATAAATATACAAGTCCTCAAAGGGACACAACACACATAATAATTCCCAAAATTATGGATTTACTATTTCAACCACATATGACAATAACCACAAAGCATTCATGTGCATATAAATTAATTTTGTCACTCATAATTATTCATCACCAAAATATACAACTGTATGATACTCATTATACACTCAACAATATCAATAATAATCCATAGTCCCTCAAGAATTCAATAATAAATTGTTACTCATAGAGAAAATATCATTTTCACTCATAATAACCATTATAAGAAAGTTTCAGCATTTCCAACAGCAACACACGTTATTAAAACAACCATAACTTGAGCAAATCAAACCCTTTTTTAGGTGATTCCACTTTCTATAGGTCAATAATAGAATTAGCTACAACTTTCATGAAGAACACAATTTCAAATTCCAAACAGAAATATCACTTATTCACGAAATACCACACTGCCTCAAAGTGAGTTTCCAAAACGTACATATATTAGTAATTTCAACGTTTCTGGAGCTACAAAAATGATTTTAACATGAAACCAGTTCTAAAATACTCTTAACATAACTATCTACAATTTTCATGAAGAGACCAACCACTAATTCACACCACAAAATTCCCAGTTTTGAAAATGAGATTCGGATTTCATAGTTAACAGATTTTCATCATGAATAAACTTCTGTATTTTGAGCATATCTAGAGCTACAAGCATCTTTTTAACTTGAAACCACTTTCTATAGATCCCTAACATGAATATATACAACTTCCGTGAAGACATCAAAGGCTGATTATGCTTGTAAAATTCCCAGAATGTCAAAATATGCACAGAACATAGCTTAAACATTTCACTCGGTCATGCTGTAGTATTTTGGCTATAACGTTTGCTATACATATCCAAATCAGTTGAACCAGGTCTCAAAATTCACATAACAAAAAGATCTACAACTTTGATGAAGTCAGAATCAAATTCACACATTTTTAATCTCAAAACTAAGCAACAACATACAAAATTAAAACTAGAATCCTAGAACAGCATACAATTCTACCCATTTCATAGTTATTCACAACCTTGTCCCCTCTTACTTGTTTTGCCGACTGAAAATGGCTTCTTGGTTGTCCTCCTGGCTTCTGTTCGAAGGGTCTTGAGGAAGGAGAGTAAATGAGAGGTAGAAGGTTCACTATCTTTTTTGTTTCTAAGAGTTTCAGAAGGGATAGTGCTTTGTTTAATAATGCAAGGCAGTGGGAGACAAGCTCCTTGTGAGTGGATCGTAGTGCTGTTAGTGGAGATAATGGAGGATTAAAATAAGAAAGTGGGCTTATAATGGTCCACTTCTGGCCGTCCTACATACTAGGGGTGCATAATGAGTTTAGATATATTAAACTATGCGCAAGAGACAAGATTGGAGTCAAAACGTTACTCCTACACTGAATACCGACTGGAATTCCACTCGGTTAGCTATAAACCGACTGGAATTCTACCAGTCGTGTGAAGAAGAAGGGAAACCGAGTCCTTCTCGCTCAAGCGGATACCGACTCGCTTGAGCAAGTGCCATACAATGCACTGGCAGAGGGGTTTCGCTCAAGCGAAAACCGACTTGCTTGAGCAAGTGTGAGTCTCGCTCAAGCGAAATCCGACTGGCTTGAGCGAGTCATCAAGTCCTCGCTCAGAATTTCTCTAAAACCGACTATCCACCTATTGATTACTCACTCGGAACTGATTCTTCTTGAAACAGTCTGATTTCTCTTCCTTGGTGGTGACTCAGTCGGAGTTGCCTCACTCGGACTCACTCATAAAGTATCTCACTCGGCATATTCTCCCTGAAACCGAGTCAGCTCTCAATCAGTCTATCACTCGGCAATTTCAAATGAATCCGAGTAATCTCAATCAGTCTTTCACTCGGTAATTTCATTCCAACTCCGAGTCATCTCTTGCTCAGCCTTCTACTCGGCAATTACACTAAAACCGACCCATCACTCTATTGGTTTTCCACTCGGTAAACAACTCCAAGACCGACCAATATCCATTTGGTCCCACACTCGGTATTCATGCCTCCATTTCACTCGGATAATGCCTTAACTAATCCTTCTTCAGAAGAAACTCCCCAATCAGGTTCCACTCGGAATTATTCCACTCCTCATCACTTGGAGAAATTCACCAAGTCAAGTCCCACTCGGACTTACTCCATACATAGTCACTCAGAATACGGGTTACATGGTTCACTCGGAATATCTTTCACTCGGATATCAACACTTAGGAATATAGAAGTATTTCCCACTTGGGTTTCACTCGGTTAATCATTACTTAGCCGAGATCAGACCAACTTCTTCAACTACGTTTCATTTAGAGTCCATCAGGGTCATTACCACTTGGAAAAAGGCCCATACATACGAGTCTCACTCGGAATTTGGCTTATATACATGAGACTCACTCGGTTATTTATTTCAAAGACCGACTTCCCTTTTCATTTTCTCACGAGTGAAGTTATTCCAGAATACTTCCGGATAACACATCATAGATCTCCACTCGGTGCCATCCTCACTCGGATTCTTCAACTCAGAAGTGGTTCCTTCAGTCCCACTTCACTCAGGAGTGCCTTAGACAAGAATTCCACTCGGAATTAACCCTCTCGGCCATGTTCTACTCGGAAAATGAAATCTTCAATCAGTATTTCCATTTGTCACTCGGAATTTCTCTTAGTCACTCGGAATTTCCTTTTGCACTCGGAATTTTCATTCTTCACTCAGAACAGAGTCCCTTTTTCACTCGGACAGTCCTTTCTAAGGCATGTTTCACTCGGAAAATGGATCTTATCATTAAAGGTCTATGTAATTTTTATAATTATACCCAAAAATAAAATTTTGGGGTATTACAAACCATCCATAGAGTGTTTTATTCTTTGATTAACACTTACAGACCTTCTATACCTCGTAATTTACAAAAAATGGAACTATTATTAAAAACAGGGATGTTACAATCATCATCAAACAATTTTCCATTTTATTAATTTTACCACAACCACTATGGGTTTGGTGTTCATATTTATTATTATGCATTTAAAGCCACACCTAACAATGGGTTTACACACCAATGGCCATATACCACCATTAATGACTATCCAACACCATTAATGCTATTAACCATCACTAATAAATATTCTTCCAACACCATTAATAACACCCACACTCTCCATATTATGCATTTCCTCTTAAAATACATTCTCCAACCAACATTTAATGTTTTCCCCAATTTTTAGAATTAGGGTTTCACCAAAAACCAACAACCATCATAAATAATCATCATTTTCCATCATCAAACACCACATTTTTGTGTACCACTTTAAATGCACATAAAGGCATGCATTTAATACACCCCACCTTAGGGTTTCCACATTTAATGGTTCTCCCAAACACCCACATGCATTTAATCACTGACCCAATATCCATTACCCAAAACCTAGGGCACAAGCTCATGAAAAATAATAAGGAACTTACCTCAAACCAAGGGACAACAACGAGCTTCCAAGAAAGGGAAAGAGTGATGAAATTTAAGGGAGAAGAAGAAGAAGCTTTAATCAATCAAGTCTCTTTCAAGTTTGAAGATGGGAACGAAAATGGAGGAGAGGGAAATGCTTACACCACCTCTTAGGGCTTTTGAGGGGAAGAAAATGAAGAGAATGGGGGGAGAGAAGAAAGAAGAGTGTATTGCCTTTGAGGAGGGAAAAGCAACGTGAAAATGAAGAGAAAAGTATGGGAATTTTGTTTTAACTTTAATCCCTTCATTAAAATTTTACCGTTTCATAACAAACAGGATCTCCGTTCGGGATCAATACTTTATCCAAAAATTATTCTGAATATATATTCGGACTCACAATAATATTCTTAACAGCCCTGACCAATAGTACCTCAATTGGAGATACCTGGTCCAACACCCATATTTTAATTGGGTATAATTCTAGCCCTTAAATCCATAATAAATTATGAACAATCATAATAAATCTCAATTTAATTATTTCAACATTTTTGGGACATTTGTTAACTCATGTGTAATTATTTAATACTTATTCCTCTCATTTAATTATTTATATAAAATTTAGGATGTTACACATATTACCATCATTCTCAATCACTACCAATTATCATTGGATTTCACTTGTATATATGGTTAATGGTAAACAATATCCATCAATTTCATCAAGATACATATCATGGGATATTCACACATTTATATTCAATTCAATCATTGTCATAGCTTCAATTATAAGCCATTCACAACGCCATCAATCAACATCAACATCATAATCATCATCCCAAATATCATTCACCACATAACACAAATTATTACAAATGCATTTCAAGTCACACATTACATTAAGACATTCATCCAAATCAAATCATGGAAACACATCCATACATATACATCAACAATGGATGAAATCATGCATTTAGAAGATGGTACCCTCTCCTACCTCAAGAGAAGTAGTATTCGTTGCGGTCCGAAGGTCCCGCTTCGTTAATAAGGTTGTTTCCTACACCACACAATATATCATACAATTATTCCCATTTAAACCACCAAGATTTAAAATGTTCTTAATTAGCTACTTGGTATTTATGTCATTATCATTATCAAACTACTTTTCATTACATTCTAATTCACCACAACCACCATAGGTTTGGTGTCCACATTCATTATTACATATTTATGACCACATCCATTAATGGGCTTCCTCATTAATGGCCATCAACCTTCATTAATGACTATCTACCATTATTAACATCATCTCCCAACATTAATAATAACACTCAGACTCTAAATATCATATATTTATATTTAAAATTAACTCTTCTAAACACATTACATATTTTTCCAAAATCTTAGGGTTAGGGTTTCATCAAAACACGACAACCACCATTAATACTTATCATTTTCCACCACAATAAATGCTATTTTCGTATACCCCTATACACCCACACAAAACCACATATTTATCACACCCCACCTTAGGACTTTGCATAACAATGGCTCCCATCCAATAACCCATACATATAACACTCTTTCCTATTATAATAACTCACATTCTAGAGCTTTAGATCATGAAAATGGTGAGGAAAACGTACTTCAAGCCCAAAGTGAAATGAACTTCTAAGAGTGAGAAAGGGAGAAACGAAAATGGTAGGGAGAGGAGAAGCTTCCAAGAATCATAAGCTCTTCTTGCTTGATGAAGGAAGATGAAGATGAAAGCAAAAGGGCACACACACATTTTGTGGGTTTAGAGTGGAATAAGAAGAAGAGAGGAAAAAAGTTCTCTTGTCTTAGGGGAAGAGAGAGTAACATGAGAGTGAAGGAGAGTTGAGGGAAAATAGAGTTTTAATAAGTCCCTTGTTAAAATTTCTCTGTTTTATAATGAACAGGATCACCATACAAACTCGATACTTAACTAAAACCTATTCCAAACATATATTAAGATTTACATTAATATCCTTAATAGCTCTGACTAACAATACCTTAATTAGAGATACTTAGTCTGACACCCATATTTTAATTGAGTATTAAACCACTACAAGAAAAGATGTAATTACCTGCGGTCAGGCGGTTATAAAGGAATTGCCGCCGCTGACAATTTATCGGCAGTTCAGGCGGCGTTTCTTTAAACCACCGACCGTTTTAGGGACTTAGGGGCGGTTTGCACAGCGGTTTTAATGAACCGTCCCCGGTTACTGATTTTTGTGTGAAAAAAAAGAAATTGGGACAAAACAAAAAAATTGGGCGTTTCTTCACTCTCTCTCTACTACTCCTCATTGTCTCTACAATTCTTCACTCTTTCTATACGACTCTCCCTCTCTCTCACGATTCCTCAGGCTCTTTCTCGTTACGGTTTTTCGAATTGGAAGCATATCTCAAGTGCGTTATATCTTGCGATTCCTCAGCCTCTCTCTGGCTACTCTCTATAGCTTTTGTGGCTTAACTATAATCCTTTTGGGTGGGGTTCCGTCCCAGCAAAGGTTTCCCCAATTCCCCTTTCTTCTTTTACCCAAGTTGTTCTATTGCATTTTTTTTATCCTCATTTTAATTTACATTATGCTTGCTAGTAATCACAAATTGAGCATATTGGGGATGCTGCTAGGTGTTGACGTTAGCTAGTTCCGCTCGTGGTAGGTTTTGACGTTAGCATCTGGTTATGGTTATTGGTAAGCCACTTTATTAATTTATATATTTTTTTTAATTTTTGAAAGCATACAGTTTCAAAAGAGATTAGGAGGAAAATATCAACAAGACTCTTCGTAATATTTTGATAATATGATGTAATATGAACTCTGCTATGTTTCATGTACTGGTGTCAGGTACTCTGGGATTCTTTATCAATTAAGAATAATTGGAACTTGAGCAATGTGAGACATGTTAAATTCGCCATCAATCCATCAATATTAGCGTAAAGGATTATTTACAATTACCATATATACTATATTTTAATTTGCTCCAGTAGGAATAATGTTTTTCTTACACCTTAGAACTTGTGGACGATGAGATATTAGTAATGATACTTATACACACTATTCAGATATCATCTAATCTACCCTGTGTGATTTGTTTGGGAATTTGATGATTTTTTGCTTATTGAGATAATCTTTAATTTGAGAGATATAGGGGTTTATATTTGCTGAATAAAAAGTAAGATGTCTATGTTCCTTGAGAGAGAGAGATTCATTCATCTAATCATATTGCTCTATATGTGATCAATTTTAAGATGCTTTGAGCATTTAAAACCAAGTGCACAAAGTTTACAGACAACTAATAAAAATTTTATAATATTGAAGTAAGTAAGTAAGTAGTAGTAGTAGTAGTAGTAGTAGAGAGAGAGAGATTCATTCATCTAATCATATTGCTCTATATGTGATCAATTTTAAGATGCTTTGAGCATTTAAAACCAAGTGCACAAAATCATTTTATTCCCAAAATCATTTTACATGTAGGTAGGTGTTGTATCCATCCAAGAATTGTTCTAATGGCTGCAGCCAGCCTTAAAACTCAAATTAAGCTTTAATTTGACACTATTTGGTATCACTAATAAGCTCAAAAATCAACAAGTTCATGTGGTGTGTTTGGCTCTAACACTGTCCCAAAGCCGTTTATTTTCTTCCCTGTTTCTCATTGACTAATGACAAGCTGTTGATCAGACCAGGGTAATTGCAAATAATCCTTTACGCTAATATTGTTGGATTCGAAATATCCAGAGTTATGCCTCCATGTTAAATCTTTATTTTAAAGTTGACCACTTTTTGTTTTTTTGTATTTTTCTACTAGAGGGTGTGAGAGATAGAAGCATAATAGCTGTCCTCTTTGGGAGGAAATGAGTTTGATATATGAGCTATTTGTTGCAATAGGCTGTTGTTGTCTAAACTTTGATTCGTGTGGTATTAATTTTTTAGAATTAATGGTTTCAATGTACTAATATTGATTTGTAGCATTACATATGATTCTGTTATGTATTTCTTACTTTGTTATAAATGCTGTTGGGTTATCTTTGTGACTTTGAATGAAGTTTTATCTATTACAAAGAAATTCCAAGTAAACCCATATTAACATTGTATACTAAAAGCATCTGTCACTTAGTTTCTAAGTTGCTAAATTCTTAGTTAGTGGACTACTTCACAAAGTATCATTTATTTTATTCTTTAATCTCACTTAAAAATGAGGCATAAAATAATTAAAGCAAATAAATTATTCCAATGACACTTGGATGCCTTCTTTCGCATCGTCGACAATAACCATGAAATTCATGAGTGTTTAGTTGGCGTGAAGGGTTTGGAAAAGCCTTCTCTATTTTCATTTTTAATTGGAAAATTGTTAACTTGTTTTTGCTTTGAGTGTTCTACTTTGAGAAAAAAAATATTAAATTCTCTTTCGTTTTATTAGTTGTGTTCCCTTCTCTCAATGTTGTTTGTTTAATAGTAACTAATAGTGTGTGAAGGTCTTAATGATGGTTACTTTAGATATAGATTTTAGTATAATTAATTAAGCTTAAGGAGGCTAAGCAATTTAGAATGGATTTAGTTGTTCGTTGGGATTGTATTAATTATTGAGTTTAACTGTTGGGGTATATTTTTTTGAAGGATTTAGATTTTTGTACTTTTATATTTTGCCTTAGATCATGTAACAGTTCTAAAGAAACAACAAAAAAAAGAGTTTTTGCAATCCCAAGTGTTGCAGGTTATAGGTCACTATATCTCTAAATTTGTTTGAAATTTAGCCTATCACAGTACCTATTTTTTACATAGATTTATAATTTATGGCATATTTGAGTCAACATGAAAGCAACAATTCCTTTTAAAGTAAACAAATCTAAAGCTATATGATGATTTTAGTCTGGACGCGGTATATATTTTCATGTATGTGCATATAAGTGACTTTGAAGTGATTATATGCGTGTGTCTATAATGGGTTTGTATATTTAGATATAAGAATTAATTAAGTGATTAGTTCTTATAAATTTTTTTAGATTTGAGATTAGTCCCTGTAAATTTTTGTTAAGAATTCAAATGTTAGAAATTAGTCGCAGTTGTTAATGAGAGACGGTTACATGTTACTTAAACCCAAGCCCCATTCTTTTCTCTTCTTTTTCTCCCACCCCATCCCCTACTATAACTCATCGGCCATATATTGATTACCAAGCTATATATTGATTTGTAGATTTTAGATCTTGAAGCAGTAGAGGGAATCGCAACTAGAAGGGAATACAAAAGCAATTGAACATAAATATTTGTTGGGTTATTTCAGGTAAGTGCACACCATATGTTTGATAAATGTTCTATGTTGAATATATAAATAATTATGCGTAATTCTCTGTTAGCATTTAGAAACAAACATTTAGCCATTTATTTGAAACAATGTCTTGGTTGGCGGTATTGCAATTGGGAGGTTTAGAAAGAAAGAGAAAACATATATAATTTTCACATGAAGATTCTCTCTTTGATTTTTTTCTTTTATGTGATGTGAATTGCAAGGGATCTTTTTGTTTTGTTATGTGTTTTTAGTATAATAAGTTTATTATTTGAGTGATACTTCACCTCTACAACATTATTATAAGAATATACCAATAATTAGAATACACATAACATACTACACACAAAAACAATTTCAAAATCATATTGACTGCCTACATCCATTCTCAGAATGATAAGAATTCAAAGCATCAAAGCATCAACTAAAATGACCTCCACTAGTAACAGAACTCTGTCATTATTCATAAAAATAAGATGAGACCGTCAAGTAGTCCTCCAAACTTACATGCATTATCAAATAAGTTCACTAAACATTTTAGTCTGTATTATATTAGTAAGCACGATATCAAAAACTAAGTGAAGCATGATACATCTAAACTAACCTACTTTATTTTGGGCTTATAAGAATCAAAAGTAGAAGTATTTTCATCAAATATCTCACCATTTGACAGCTTGAGAGTAACAAGTTATAGAATTTTTATTTCTTCCTTTTTATGTGCTCCGTGGGATGTTTTCAAACAACTTCCTTGCATCTGCTAGGGGGCATACATATATATGCTTTTTAATTGTTACACAAATTACTATTAATATTATTTTGTAGTTATTAATATAGCCAAATACTTGTGAGTTATAATATTTTCTGTTAAGAATTTTTTATATATTAGATATTAGAGTATCTCTTCCTATACAGCATGTTACTGGTTAACAAAAATTATTGCATTTTTTTAGACATACTATTTTTAGCATGATACTAATACTCAAACTGTGAGATAGTAATCAAGGAACTATGTTGTGTTGTTATTGCTCTTTTTGTCATGATATTCTCAGTAAGAGTTTTCAGCTTCTCTAAGGCCAAACTTTCTCGTTGCTTGTAATTCTCTTGTTTAGTCTACAATGTAGTAGAGTCTTCTGATTGCTCTCTTTTTCTAAAACTTCCTTCAAATTGCTTCACACTCCCATCTCTTTGAACCGTTTTCTCTATTTGTTTAACTGAGTTCAGCTCATTCTGCAAGAGATAAAATCTGACATTGTCACAGCCAACTTCATCTCTATCTCCTTTGACTCATCAATCTCCTCAATGGCCTTCTTTAACTTTTTCCTTGTGCTATCCAATTTGGATGAAAATTTCATTTGCTTCCTTTTCTCTCTTGGCTTCAATATCTGCCAATTCTTTCACAGCCTCAATCCTGGCGAGTTCAGCAAGTATTTATTCCTCATCGGCTTCCTGAATCTCCTTTCTAAGTTCTTCAGTAGTTGTTAAACATGAAAGCATCTTCGAGTTTACTTGGTCAAATTGACTCATTTCCTCTGGATCAGTATCCATTAGATTCCACATATCAACTAGCTGAGAAGCTAATTCCACAAGCCTAATGTCTATTGTTTTATATTCAATCACCCGATTGCAATCAAATTTTAGTTGGAATGTTAACAATTATGTTGACATCTCAACGAGGGAAGAACCTATGGCCATAATACTTAACCTTTTTAATTAGATAACATTTCACTCCTAATAATAATAGAATTAAATCATTTAAGATACCTAATATTTAAGTAATATAGATTTGAATATTACCAAATTAGTTAGGACTCAATTAATAACACAGAGAATTAATCAATCCTGACTAAACATTGAGAGGATGGAAAAATTTAACTGTAACTAAGTGTAACTAATATGAAAAAATGACATTCCCAACCATTATAAGAGTAATTTTGAAAAATTACCTGTTATTTAAAACGAAATTAATGATTTTAATTAAACTAATTAATTTTTTTAATATCTATAAATTAAATAAAAAGATTATAAATTTAGGGATGGGGATAGAAATGGAGAGAAAAGCTATCTAAGAAAACTCGCTATGAAGAGAAAATCATGAAATGATATATAAGAAACGGCCAAATATATTAGTGAATCCACCGCCTAAAGCTTAAAGTTTATGAATACATATGTTGCATTGTAATTTCTTTTCCTTTTCATTCAAAAGAAACTACTTTGGGTACACAATATTGCTTTCAATCATGCACTAATTAAAGGACCCTTTTATACAAAATTAACCAGTATTACATAAATTGGTCAAGGACAAAATAATTGGTGCTTATATTATTCCGGGGAATTTGATCCATGCCAAAAACACACAAATAAAAACTTCAATGGCCTGTGTACTTTTCATGAAATGTTTTCTATTTATGTAAGTTATTAACTTCATATTAAAAAGAGTCACCTTATTTTTTTTATATTCTGTGTTTAAATATTTGTATATGAAAATAATGAAAATTTTATATTTGGTATTTCCTATATAAGCCTTTTAAAATGAACATGAAAATAAAAGCAGTAAGAAGCTTTTTAATCATCTATAAAATCAATATGAAAATAAATAAATTCAAAAATATCCTGAAAACTTGGAAGTTCCACCGGAAATTAAGCATTAAGATGGGTGAATTTATGCGCTAAACTAGCCTATGAAATAGGCAATTATAAAATAGAGTATGGACGGAATAGGTTCCATTTACTATAAATTATATATGATATGTCACTTAATAGGTTCCATTTAGATTAACTTTTTACATTTTTAATGCATAACAATAATTTATATTTTATTTATTTTAATTTCAGGATGAAGGATCACCTGCACAAGTCAGACCCTCTTCCTTAGCTGTTTATGTTTTACTTGACTATATATATATGAGTTTGTAGATTATTGTTTAACTTTTATTACATTAATGACATGTAACTGGGTTAAGACCTATATTGACTTTGTTATTAATATAATTGCTATTGATTATATATTGATCTTGTAATTATATTTTTAGAAATTTAGTCTATCCTATTTATATATTGATAATTAAATTAATTTGTATATTAAAATTTATTTTTAAAATATAAATATCTAAGACATTAATATAAAATATAATATATAATTGTCGCATTAAAAGCATTAACAGATAAAAAAATTAATGTTATAATTAAGACAAAATTTCAATTTTAAAAATTAATGGATATAAAAAATAATTTTTTATAATTAAGGAAAATCTTTTTTAAAAAAATTGAAACTTTTAGCGGCGGTTTAAGTGGCATTTAAATGGCTTTTATTTTTTGCGGTGGTTGTAACCACAGATAACATCTTTATGGCAGTTTTCCCTACGGTGAAACTATTAATGATGGTTATTCCAACAGTTAAAAAAAACTGCCGATAAATACCTAGCGGCGGAGCATTTAGCGGCCCTTTTAGAACCGCCGTATATGTTATTTAGTGACGGTTTAAACCACCACTATATTCTAAAATAACCGCCGCTAAACTCCCTTTTTGTTGTAGTGTAATCCAGCTCTATAAGTCTCAATAATTTATGAGTAGTCATAATAAATCCTATTTTAATTATTTCTAAATTTTAGGATATCAAGTAATTCATATTTAGTTATTTTATTAATTATTTCACTCAATAAGAATTTATTTAAATTTTTGGGATGTTACAGGAAGTCTTTTTCAAACAGATTTCATTTCATCTTTTATTTGGCATTCAAATAATCACTATTTTCAAAAGTACCTTTTTCAAAAGATCTTTCATAAGTTTTACAAGGGGTGCCTAGGATGCTTTTTGGCTTTACGTTCAATGTTAACTACCAAGAAACCATGGACATTATGAGTCAACAAACAAATCAAGAGAAAATACAAATAAAGAAAAACAAATAGTCATACAATGCAAGAAAAACATGAAATCTTAAATTACCAGCCAAAGTATTCTTTTCCTATCACCCCAAACTAAGATTAAACATTGTCCTTAATGTTCACAACAATTGATAAAAAGGAAAGAATACTTACCTGGCAAAAGAGATCATTTTGGAGGGGGAAAGTGGCCCTGCTAGATATGTCATTCATACATGACATATATCTATTGTCTTAATAAAACTCCACATAAGACACTTGTAATTTTTTATAAAAAAGTAAAAATAAGTTCTAACTCATCTCCCTCTTCTTTATCTCATTCTTTCTTCCTTTCCCTTCTCTTTCCCCATCCGTTTCCCTTTGTTTCTCCTGACCACCACCTACTATTTCCCACCAGTAGCCATCACCACCCATTCCCCCCACCACCAACCCTTGTTGTCGTCACTCCCCCCTCTCTTTGCTTCTTTACCATCATTAGAATTTCTTCAAAATATCATAAATATAAGATAGTAATGATAACCAACACCAAAAAAGTGAAAAACAAAAAAAATCATTGGGATCAAAGTATTAGGTGTCACCGATGATGATGTTTTTAAGGAGATTGCAACTTTTATTGCAAGCCATAAGAGCATGCCATATTTTTTTTCTAGATCATGAGAATTGAATGAAGAAACATTCAACTTCAAATGAGGGTTTCAAAACTTATCATCACTAATACCTAATTAATTTTGCGATTGATTCGTAACTACAATATATCAAGCACCAAAAATTACCATATAGGATTTCATAGAAACCACTCCTTCATGGGTCCATTGGTCTTTCTTTGTCAAGGATTTATCATGTAAGTATATTAAGCGATATACTTTACATAACATAACTACACCTATTTTGCCAAAACTTTAAACTGAAATCCAGGTTGACTTAAGGCCTCTGCATATTGATCTTGCATGTAGACATTGATAACACTAACTAGCACGAAATGAATACAAGAATAGCAGTGGTGGAAAGAGTAGGGAATGGGATTCAGGATTGGTGGGAAACGATAGACAGTGGTGGTGGTAAGGAGAGGGAAAGAGGAAATAGAGAAAGAATGAGATGAAGATAGTCAAAACATGTATCATATTTATATGGAGTTCTATTAAGACAACTCATCACTTAATGTTATAGGTTGGACGAAACTACATTTTATTTTAGATCAAGGATGAAAATTGAAGGAAATTTGGATGAGAGACTAATACTAAAATTGGGTAAAAATTAGGTATCAAAAACTTATTTAAGCCAAAAAATCATAACAAATATTGTTCAGAAATCTTTTAAAACATGTAGCGCAGAAGCTTTTATAAAAACCCAAAGTAGATCATCCCCAAAAGAGTCTATGTGATCAGTCTCACTAAACCACCATACCTCTGAATACAACTACGATTTGGTACAATGTTTCTATAACATGTTTTTTTTTGTGTCGCGTGCCTATGAAAATCTTATGTTCTATTTATAGGCTTAGGTCTAACCTAATGCATACAGATCGCTCATTAGGTTCCTTACCCATCTTAAATGAATTAGGCCCAATACTATATTACCTTCAGCCCTACTAAAATAATAAGAATCTTTAGTAGACGGATCCTAGAGGTAATATATTTGGTTCATATTAAATATAGATATTTAATATTTAATAGGTTAAAATACAAACTCACCACCCCTAAAATATAAGGTGTAGGAAAAACTTCCGATGGTATAATGAGTGACATATAGCAATACATCATTATTCAAATATAAATTTATATCAAAATGATAACCTATAAATATTATATGTAGGGGTGTGCAAAAAAAATGGATTCTATATCCAAACTTAATCCTAATCTAAACTATATTTAAAAAACTTGATTTTTAAAAACTGGATTTATATTGTCCAAATAAAAAAAACTGGATCCACAAAATCCATATTTTATAAAATTAGAACAGATTTTTGAAAATCTGGATTTATTAAAACATAAACCGGATAAAAAAGACAAAAAATAGATTATCCAAATTCTGGCGTGTATGGAAGTTTTTATTCACGCCTTCTAAACACACTTCTTAATTATCTATGTTAATTAATCATGTATTTTGACAATATTTTTTAAATTTTGACTTTTACATGTGATTGTAATTATAATTAGAATTGACGAAGATGGAAGCAGAAGAAAAAAGGGGAATAGGTGGATACTTAATGAGTAGCAGAATAGATGTAGTTAAATTTTTAGATAAAATCCAGATTTGATTTTAAATTTAGATAAAATCTAGATTTAGATAAAATTCATATTTAAAAAACCAGATTTGACTAAATCCAAATTTTAAAAATTGGATTTGGACAAATTCATTTTTAAAAAATTAGATTTGGATTAAATCCAGTTTAACATAAAAAAATAAATTCATTTTAAAATCTAATCTTAATAAATGGTTTTAAATTGGATTTGGATTGGATTTATACGTATGATGATTATCATCATTATATGGCTTAATTTATGTTCCTTAATACCGTGGTAGACTTTCACTTGAATAAATATCTAATATAATTCTTTCTTATATGGAAACCTAACAGAATTTATAGTCATAAAAATATGCTAAACTTCAATGTATGCTTTTTTATTGTGTAATCTGATTAGTTAGCAGCCTGATAGTGTTTTAAGGCTCAAACAAATTACACAAAGGCCTGACTAGTTAAAAGACTATATCTGACCTAATTTATTATAATTTGTAGTAGAATTATCTTATTTTCTATTTAGTTAGTGCTACTAGGGCATCACCAATATTTAAGCTTTTGTTATCTTCCTTATGGACATGAAATCAATGAACTATTTCCTTTTCCTAGCATAGAAACTCTTAGCTATTCTTCAATATTTCAATAGTTTGTCAATTTAGTTGATAAGGGAATCTTATCAATCTTGTGCCGTAATAATAGCCTCCAACAAGCCATGGATACTAGACATGAAACACTCACACAATTCATTATTGGTTTGGGAAACTAAATGCAAACCCTAACCCTTCACTCTCCACCCTTTATTTTTATAGCTACCCCTACCCAAGCTGTCTCCCTCTCTTTTCTCCCTAGGTTTAAACCTACCTCATTAATGATTATCCTCACTACCTTTATCATTTCTTCTACCATCATAGTTAATAGTTCTTTCAGAGTTGCTACCTCCCAAACTACTACCACACCTATTATATCATTTGTTCCTATGACCAAAATGCCTACATCTACCATTATCCCCATATGTTTTCCCCTAACCTATTATATTAACGCTACCTTCCCCAATATTCCTTTTTCTTATTTTCAACCTACATTCCCTTCCTACCCCTATTTTTTAGGCTCATCCCAACTAAACCCTATCATCCTATCATCTTTCCTTTGGCCACCAAAGTTAAATCTCGCCCCTTTTAAAGGATCAGACCTACTGGATTGGTTGTTCCAAGTGAAATAATTTTTCATGTTCTACCAAATACCCCCAGATCTTTGCCTACCAATGGTTGCTTTCTACATAAGGGGTGATGCTCAAGTTCTTTTTAGTGGATGTTCCACAACCACCAACTCATTGATTAGGGAACTTTTGTCCATGTCCTAAAACTATATTTGAGACATTTCTCCTATGAGAATCACTAAGCTAAGCTCTTTAAGCTATGTCCACAAGGAGCTTTTGTAGACTACCAGGCCACATTTAAGAAATTATCTAGTAAGGTATATGGCCTTTCCCATAATATACTATTAAATTATTTCATTTCTGGCTTGAACAATGATACTAGGTGTGAGCTTGTTGTCCTTTAACCTTACAACATTAACCTAAGCTATAAGCCTTACAAAATTAGTTGAGTCAAAACTTAAAGATTCTAGACCTAAATTTCCCAAACCGCTCACTAACGCCACATTTATCTCACGTTTCCCTTCTTCTTCTCCCCTAATTCCCCGCCCCTTACCTTCCCAATCAAATGTCTAACACCAGCATGGATGCGAGAATGGAGAGCACATTATCCTATAATTATGATGAAAAATTTATACCCCTATGGGTGCACAATAACATGTGAGCCTACCAAGTACGATCTAAATTTATCAAAAGCAAAAACTATAGCTAACAATTCCTTTTCGGTGGTAGCATAGTTTACCTACGCGTCATCAAGTGTACGGCTGGCATAGTGGATCACATGCAGCTTCTTATCCTTTCACTGCCCAAGTACAGCCCCCACTGCATGATCACTAGCATCACACATAAGTTCGAATGGGAGTTCCCAATCGGGGGGTTGCACTATGGGTGCGGAAATTAACTCCTGCTTTATCCTGCAGAAAGACTCAAGACATGAAGAATCAAAAACAAATGGTACATCCTTACCCAAAAGGTTAGTCAGAGGCTTTGTGATCTTGTTGAAGTCTTTAATGAACCTCCGGTAAAACCCGGCATGTCCAAGAAAGCTTCGAATACCTTTCACATTAGTTGGTGGGGGCAATTTCTCAATCACCTCCACCTTGGCTTTATCGACTTCAATTCCTCTCTCAGACACCAGGTGTCCAAGGACTATGCCCTCCCTTACCATGAAGTGGCATTTTTCCCAATTTAAGACCAAGTTGGTCTCTTCACAGCGCTGCAAAACTTGGTACAAATTGGTCAAACAATTATCAAAGTTCAAACCATGCACAGAAAAGTCATCCATGAAAACTTCCATCACATTTTCAATCAAATCAGAGAATATGGCCTGCATACACCTTTGAAAAGTCACGGGTGCATTACACAGGCCAAATGGCATACACCTATAAGCATAAGTCCCATACGGGCAAGTGAAGGTTGTTTTCTCTTGATCAGATGGGTGAATGGGGATTTGATGAAAACTAGAATACCCATCCAGATAACAAAAATAGGAGTGCTTAGCAAGCCTCTCAAGCATCTGATCAATGAAAGGGAGAGGGAAATGATCTTTCTGAGTAGCGCTATTTAGTTTTCTGTAATCTATACACATGTGCCACCCAGAAACTACCCTAGTAGAAATCAATTCCTGTTTATTATTTTGCACAACAGTCATCCCCCCTTTTTTGGAACCACATGAACTGGGCTAACCCACTTGCTACTAGCAATGGGATAAATGACGCCCGTATCCAACAACTTCAAAATCTCTTTTTTAACCACTTCTTGCATTTTAGGATTTAGTCTCCTAAGTGGTTCTACTGTTGGCCTACTCTCATCCTCCACAGTAATCCTATGCATGCAAAATGAAGGGCTAATCCCCTTAATGTCATCCATGGTATAACCAATAACCTTCCTATACAACCTAAGATGTTTCAGTAGTTTTTCGGTTTTCACAGCAGTCAGTTCAGCATTTACAATCACAGGATAGGTAGTGTTTGGGCCAAGGAATTCATACCTCAATGAAGCCGGTAAAGGCTTCAATTCTAATTTGTTACCCACCACTTTATCTTGCATGACCTCAGTATCATGCTTTGGCTGGGCTTCTCCTTCAGAGCTACTTGATGTACTTGCAGGCTTAATCAAAAATACAGATTCAAGTGGTTCATCAGGAAGGGTTTCTTCCTTCATCACTTGGTCAATACAATCCCTAACACAGCATACATCATCATTAAAAGGTTTTTTTAAAACATTTTGCAAGTTAAAATCAACCTTTTGGTCTCCCACAGTCAGAGACAACCTCCCATTCTTGACATCTATAACCGCGCCCGCGGTTACCAAAAATGGCCTGCCTAAGATAATGGGGATCATCGAATCCTCATCCATTTTAAGAACCACAAAATCGGCAGGTATAAAAAATTTTCCTACTTTGATTGGAACATCTTCTAAAATGCCAACAGGGTATTTAACAGACCTATTAGCAAGTTGCAAAGACATCCTAGTAGGTTTTAGCTCTCCTAGTCCCAATTTCTTAGAAATAGATAATGGCATAAGACTAACACTAGCCCCTAAGTCACATAGTGCTTTATCAATAGCCACATTACCAATCACACAAGGAATAGAAAAACTACCTGGATCCTGAAGCTTGGGTGGTAGCTTCTTCTGGATCAATGCGCTACACTCTTCGATAAGTGCAATTGTACCATCGTCCTCCAGTTTCCGCTTATTTGACAAAATGTCCTTCAAGAACTTCGCATAGGTCGGCATTTGCTGCAAAGCATCTGTGAAGGGGACATTTATATACAATTTTTTAAGGACCTCAAGGAACTTACCAAATTGTCTATCTAACTTGGCCTTGGCCAAGCGTTGAGGAAATGGCACTGGAGGTTGGTAAGGCTTCACCTCCTCTTTCTTTTCAGTTTGTTTCTCTTCCTCCACCATAGGATGAGAATGAGGTTCATCCGTTTTCTTTTCTTGGTTAGCCTCCTCCTCTTCCTTGTTTACCGGACCTTCATATTTTGTACCACTCCTAAGAGTGATAGCCATTGTGTGGTTCGATGGTCCTGCTTCGGGCTTTCCAGGAAATGTTCCTGGCACTCTTTGAGAAGATGATGCCTGTTGAGTAATCTGGGTCTCCAGCATCTTGTTATGGGTGGCCAAGTTGTCCACCTTTGAGGCTAAGTTTTTGATGGCGTCAGAGAAATCATCATTCTGCTTTAATTGGGTAGCTACAAAGGGTTCCATCAAGGATTCCAATTTGGATTTCTATGGAGTGTAAGGTCCTTGTGGTCTGTAGCTACCTTGCTGATTTTAAAACTGGGGTGGCATGCTTTGGAAACCCGGTGGTCCAAGTGGTCTGAAATTGTTTCCATAGTTCCCACCATAGTTTCCAATTACATCCACCTGATGCATTTCTGGCTCGGCATGTTGATTCACTCCAAGCTAGCATCCTGAAATATTATGCCCTGAAACACCACATAACTCACAAACAGCTTTAGTAGCACCTGCTCCTACTTTATCGAACTTATCAATCTTAACGGATAAAGCTTCTACTTTAGCAATTAATAAAGAAAGAGCATCAACAATGTACTTACCTGGAGTTTTCGTTGGCATATTCTGTTCTGACGACCACTGATAGGTATTTTGGGCAACCTCCTCAATGAGGTTATAACCTTCCTCCATGTTTTTACCCATAAAGGCACCGCCGGCTGCGGCGTCCAAGGTCACCTTCTGGTTCGGAGACAACCCATTGTAAAAAATGTGAACGGTCAACCAACGTTCAATGCCATGATGTGGACATTCCCGGAGCATTTCCTTGTACCTTTCCCAGGCTTCGTACAAGGTCTCGTCTTCCCTCTGGTTGAAGGTGATAATCAGCTTCCTCAACTGGTCAGTTTTGCTCCTGGGGTAATATTTGTTGAGGAAGGCGAGGGACAGCTGCTCCCAAGTGGTGATTGACGCTTCTGGAAGAGCGTACAACCAAGCTCTAGCCTTATCCCTTAATGAGAATGGGAAAAGCCTAAGCCTGATTGCGTCGCTTGAGACCCCATTCACCTTGAGCGTGTCACAATACTCAAGGAATATCTACAAGTGTAAGTTGGGATCCTCAGATGGTAATCCACCAAATTGATTCTGTTGAACCATCGAGAGCAAGGATGGCTTCAACTCAAAATTATTCGCCTCAATGTTGGGTCTTGTGATGCTAGACCTCCTACCCATTGCATTGGGCGCTGCAAAATCACGAAGCGCTCTGTTGTCCTGGTTTGCCATGTGTTTGTCGGTAGCTGAACTTGAAGCTTGGTGCTTTTCCTGTTCAAGATGCTTTCGAAGTGCTCTGATCTTACGGAGGGTCCTTTCAATCTCTGGATCGAAAATGTGCTCAAGGCTATGACTCCTTCGCATATATAAACCTGCAAAAACCTCTGACAACAAATACCAAAACGTAATTCTGCAGAAAAAATAAGAACTAAAGAAAAACAAAAAAATTATGTAGAAAAAATAAAAATCTAGTCTAATCAAAACACGTTTAACCAATATTGGGGGACAATCCCTGGCAACGGTGCCAAAAACTTGATAGGCCCGCAAGTTCACGAGGTATCGCGTAATAAAAAGCTATCGTCCCACAGAGATTGTTCCCAAGTACAAGTTTTCACAGTGGTTCAATTATCTAGAAGATTGTGAAATTAGGTTTGTAATTCAGAAGATTAAGAAAAGCAAAAGTTAAGAAGGAATGCTATCTGAAAGAACTAAATTAATCCTGAGATTGAAATAGAACAAATGATGGTGAAACTCTTGGGATTTGGTATATGATCATGCCATGTATTTAATTTTCCTAAGACCTTTCTATTTATTAATTCACGCTCTAAGGTTGGATTTCCGAATTTAATTAAGCCCTCTTCTCAGAGTAACATTAATGTGCCCAAATAATAAAGAACCGCGTTCGATTTATTATGTGAACTTGTTAAGAATGGTGAAATCCTATTAAACCTCGAATCGTCATACGCACTTTCGTGACCTATGATTCTAAGTTCAATTTCATGCGTTCAAACAACTAATTAATCTTTCGATTCTCTTAGAGTTTAATTTCAATTGATCCTATCTCTAGGTGTTCAAAAGCATTACGCGTTCATGGAAATTGAATAGAAGCAATGAATTAATAAACAGAAACATTCAAAAGAAGTTCAATACATAAGCATTGTCACACCCTAATCCCAAGATAACGTTTAGTTACACATGCTCAATTCACTACAGCCCATTGATGGAATCATATTCAGAAATTACAGAGAAAGAGAAAACCTAAGAAGAAAGCAAAGAACACAAAGCAAAAGCTCTCACTTGTGCTTACGAATCCTTCCGAAATCTGCCCAAGGATGTTCTTCAACGCCTATGGTCTTGATTTCTTCAATAATCCCCAAGTGAAACTCTCTCTTTTTCTCTCTAAAACTGTCCCAAAATGTCTGTGTGTCAATTTTTCACTTCCAGGCAGAGTAAGCCACGGCCAGTGGGAAATTCCCACGGCCAGTGGGTTTTTGGGCAGAGGGAAACACGGCCAGTGGGAAAAACCCACGGCCAGTGGGTTTTTAATGGCTCATTTCTCCCACTCCAGAGAGGTCCACGGCCAGTGGGAAAAACCCACTAGCAGTGGGTTTTTTTGGACTTCCTCTTTTTGTGTTTTTCTCACTGTTTTGAGGCCCCGGAATATCCATCTTGGTAGATCCTTTTTCTATCATGCTTTGGAAGGTGGATAAGGCTTTATTTTTGAGCTCTTAGTGGCTTGACTCCTTTCCATGCATCCAATGCTTCCTCGAATGCTTCTTGTTTTTGAATTTATTTCACCTGTACCTAAGCTATTCCTGCAAAACTTGAAACACCCGAGTAGCAAGTTCGGAACGAAGAAAATACTTGGGATTAAGGGGAAAACTAGCATGAACAACCCGAAAACTTAAACAAAAAGGACTCTAAAACTAATGCAAATTAGACTCTTATCACATATTTAGTGACCTCTGTTTTAAGTTTCGTCGCGGTCTAACGGTTAGATTTTAAACCGCAAAGATTTTCGTAACTAACGGCTAAAATTTCTATATTTTTAAATCAATGGGTATTTTATAAAATTTAATTGGCATAACTTGATTTTCATATACTCGGAGGGATTTCATCGTGATCAGACAAGAAAGCAAAAATCTAGAGATTTAGCATTTCGACAGATTCGATTTTATTCGACATGGTTGTATTAATTATTTTTAATTTGTGAAGTACTTATGTAATTTGTAATTTAAATTTTTCGGTAAGCCCCGCCGCTAGAAACTTAATTTATCGTTTATACCTTGCCGAAGTCATTTTGGGAATATTGCATACTTTCAAGAAAATTTACCGTTCGGGCGATTAAAATATTTTCTTTTACTAAATTATAATAGGAGGTATAAAAATTTAGTAAGATAATAATTTCAAAGAAAAATATGTATAACCGTATAATAGTAGTTAAATAAACAAATCGGAAATTCCTTTTAGATAGAAAATTTTACTTAAAAACTTTATTAAGGATTTATATATCTTAGGCACAAATGACATTTTATTATTTAAGTAAAGAAAATGAAATAAGTGAAGTTTTAGTATAATTAATGTTAGGAGTAATAAGTTCTTAGTAACTAAATTTTGAGCAACCACTTTAGTGACCAGTTAAGGAAAAACAAATGTAAAAGACCTTAGGAAATTAATAAGGTAGAACACATTTGAAACATTAATTTTACTAGGGAATGAATTTTGAGTTAAGTATTGTAATGGACTAAGTATGATATATATAAAGAGAAAAGAAATAAGATAAAGGAAATTTTGAATTTAATTGAAATAGGTAAAATAGAGAAATAAATTTGAGAATTTAGGATATAATACCTAAATAAAATAGAAATAACTTTAGAATTAGAACATTAGTAACTAATAACAATAAAGAGTGTAAAAGAGATTTTAGAGCTTAACCTTAGAGTTAAGTAATAAAAAGGACTAGGACAACTTCTAGCATCTTTCAAGAAGAAATAATGTTGTGATTTAAGTATAGGAATTAAAATAGTAATTAGACCCTTGAGTAATGAACTAATTAAGGTTTTGAAGAAAATGAACCATAATTAACAAAAAGAATCAAATTCACATTAAGGGTAGTCAATAACATGAAAGCTATAGGGGAATTAAATAAAGGACTCATAACTCGTTAATAGGATTAATCGGAATAGTTTGTCTCAAGAGTTAGAAAGTAGTAAACAAGAAAAGAACATATTGTAGGAAATCTAAGTATGTAAAAATATGTTAGACAAACCAAACCAAGGTAATTATGAGTACACACAAACGTGTTGGAATATTAGAAATTAGTGAAGAAGAGAAATTGATAATATGATAGTAAAGATACACACTAAGGAAGCTTAACAAGTCAAAAAAAAATAAATGTTATTAAAATTAAAAGTTTAGGAAAGAAAGGAACGCTATATCAACATTACTTGGTGGGACCTAAGCATCGACTTAAGTAATATATGAATAAATTAAGGATAAATTAAACCCGATAGTCGTAAGTATGAGACAATAGAAGGCATTTGGACATTTTAAATAAATTGAATGGACACTTTAGAGGAATGAGTATGACTATACCATAATATTTAAAGGCTAAATAGATAAAGTACATCTCTAATAAGCTAAAATTGCCTACATAATGTACTTAGTAGTTATAAGGTCACTTAGTACCTAAAGACAATTTATGGATAAAGAAAAGATACTAGTAATACGACCTCATTAGTAATAAGATTGATTGGTTAGGATTGATAATCAAGATAAATAGTTTGATAAGATACGAGTAAGAAACCAAAATAAAAACACTTATAAAGAGATACTCATGAATATACCGGTATACGTGATATATTGTTGTATAATACTTGTATGATGAATGTTGTATGTGGCGACTGCTATGAAATTGTCTAAATAATTGGATGTATGTTAATTATGTGATGAACGTTATGATGAGATGTATGATGAGTGTGGTCTGATGACATGTTATAGACTATAATGTTGTACTTGTATGATGCATTAAATGAATATGATGAAATAAATAAGAAAATAATGAATGAAGAAATATCTCAGTAGGGATCCTGAGATGAATAAATTTCAAAAATGTTGTAATAAGATTAGATCGGATCCAATGTGATGATGGGCCTTGTAGCACCAATATACCCCGTGGTTTTCTAGAAATGTGAGATCTTGTTTCATTTCTAAGTGTCAGGTAAGACCATTATGGACTGAGGAATTTTGAGAAAAATAAAGAAAGAATTGATTGAAATAAACCTGACGTTAGAATGAAATGGAGTCATTGAAGGGACCCTACCGATGACTAGTAAAAGAAATTGAGTATTGTATGCATCATATATGGAAGTTAAGGAAGGATGTTGGAATAATCCCCTAGAGCATACAATGATGGGTACACTGAAGAATCTGCTGTGCCTCACCCAAGGGTAGTCTAGGGAGTATAACCGGAGGCGGGAATTCCAAGTGACATCAGATTCGCGCCCGTCGCCGGACAACCCGTAGCAAACTCTGGTATACTTTGACAAGAGACAGAATTTTCTATGACCGTGGAGTGCCCATTTTATGGTGATGTGTAATATGTATGATTGGTCATTTTGATGTTGGGACTGTGAGTCCTTACCCATTTGTGAAAACTAGAATGAGGAGAGCTCCGGTCGCTCTAGTTGGGCAAGGGAGATAAGGGTGGCTAGCTGTGCACATGATTATTGGTATATAAGATTATTGAGGAGGAGATGGGCCCACATGCATCATGATGACTAATAAAGAGAATGGAAATAACGAAATGAACTCATGCATTGCATCATTGTACTATAATTGTGACTATTTATTACTTAAGTATGACTTTGTAGAACTTAGTAACCCTGAGAGATGAATGGGAAAATGGGGATGATTAGCTAAGATCAAAAGTGGTGAGATAACTTAGAGTGTATTTTAGGAACCCCAAAAAGAATGGGTGGGATTCGATCTTGAATTATTTGTGTTGTATGTGGGCTGTAACACCCCTATTTTTATTTTTATATTAAAATTTTGAAGGAATTAAATTATGGTTCTTTAGAACTTTTTAATCTACGTATTATTTATGATTTTTTGGAATTTTTTGGAATTTTGGAATTTTTTTTAATAAAAATAATATTTTTTAAATAATTTTAAATTCATATAAGTGACTTAAATTAAAAATATTTATAAGAAAGTGAATTTAAATTATAAGAAAATTTTCTAAAATCCGTTTCAAGTAGACTTATCTAAAAATTATCGGTTTGAGAAAAATCTTGATTTTTTCCAATCGTTAAAAAATTAGAAACGTATCAATAAATTTTTATTAACAGAAAATTTTAGATTTTTAAAATTTCAACTTTATATTACTTATTATAAAATTAGTGAGGACTGATATAATATCGCTAAATTTCAAAAAGGACTCATTTTGAATATTTAAAATATACCGAGTGAAAGGTTACTATTTGGCTTAATAATTCTGCCGACAGTTACTATGCAAAACACTGTGCATGTACGAAATTTTCAAAGAATGCATAGTAACCTGGAATAAAAAAATTCAAAAATGCATAGTACTTTTATATTAAAATAATGGAATGCATAGTAAATTTTTTTCCTATAAATACCGAAGGATTTCTTCTTTAGAATTCACAATTTCAGATTAAGTTTTCTTAATACAGTAGTGCTAGTGAGATAGTGGTGGAAGTGAGAGAGAGAAGAAAAGTTTTTGGAGAGAAGGTTCTGCCAAAATCCTAAGGTAAGAATACTTCTCTTTTATATTTTTTAGGGTTATTTTTATATCGTTTTTAGAAATCTGTTATTATACTAGAAATAATATTATTTTAAGTTACTATTCTGCATAGTAAAATACTATTTCAACAGTAAATTACTATTTCAACAGTAAATTACTATTCAAATAGTAAATTACTATTTACTGTTACTATTTACTGTTACTATTCACGATTTACTATTTACCGTTACTATTCACGATTTACTATTTACCGTTACTATTCACGATTTACTATTTACCGTTACTATTCACGTTTTACTATTTACTGTTACTATTCACTATTTACTATTTACTATTCACTATTCACTATTCACTATTCACTATTTACTATTCAGAATTTACCATTTCTGTTTTAAGTAGTAATCTTAATCTTCGTCTTATGCTTATACTGAAATAAAATTGATATTAATATTTCTAGAAATCGGAGGCGCAAAGCAAATCTCTTTTTGGTAACGACTCAAGGTAAGGGGGAGTGAGATAAGAAGTATAATATGAAAAGACATAAGAATAATGGGAGGAGTCCCCTACTCCTTTTAAATTTAATAATATTATTATTTTAAAATATTAACTTTTTAACTTAAAATTTTTAATAAATTTTAAATTAAATATCTAGTTTAACTAACTCTAACATACCTATGCAAAACTTGGATCATTATGACCTATATGGACTGGACTATACCTATGCAAGGACTTGGACCATTATGACCCATATGGACTGAACTATACCTATGCAAGGACTGGATTATATGGACTTATTTATACCTATGCGAGGAATTGACCCAAAGGACTAAAAATTGACTATATTAATAATTATTAAATTTTGTATTATGATATGTATTAATGATATTTAATTGATTTGATTATGATTTGATTATGATTGATTGATTGATGATATTTAGTTATGATTGATACTGTTTGATTTTGATTGATGATATTGTAATGTGGAGTTTGAGCATATAGCGAGCATGACGGAAAGCTAAAATTCAGTAAGAATTTCTTACCTTACTCTTTAAATTTTATTATCTTTTATCTCTTCTTAGAAATTATTTTTAACTTTATTTTTAATACTTAGAATAAAAAAAAATTAGTATTTATTTTAGAAAGAAAATATTTTATGAGAATTTATTTAATTAAATCTTGAGTTAAAGAAAAAAATATTGTAATTTTAAGTATTTTTGGTTAATAATTAATAAAACAAATTTTTTTTTGAAAAAAAATTATTTTATTTTTTCCAACTTAATAACTAAATATATTTGAAAATAATTGAGATTCCTAAATTTGATTTTGTTAAGATTTAATTTGAGAAAGATTATGTAAAGTTTTATATGAGAAAGTTTTAGATATTTAAGGCTTAGAAACTCAAATTTCAGTGAGATTCAAAAACTGTACCAAATTTATTTCTGTGGGACAGAAATTCAGAGAATCGAGAAAATGTACAGTTTATTGAAATAATGTTGTAAACCTTTAAGGGATTTAATAATTGAGTTTCTAAAAGCCTTAACTAACTCAATACGCGAGTAGTTCATGCATCATGAATCATTAAAGTGAAATGAAATAATATTGTCTGGGGACGGATTATAGAAACCGAGGATACATTAGAGGAGGCTTAATTACGAGCCTTGGGATGAGAGGGTGTGAAAGGGTGCTTCAGGGGACCTGGGGTAGCTCCCTAGTGTCGGGTACTTTCACAATAAAAACTTTCTCAATCTGACTAGTCTCTAAGTGTTTCCATGCCAGTTGAGCTGTTCATATTATTATTATCCGGACTTATGGAACAGTGTAAACTCCTGGTTGGCCCAGTGCAAATTAAAATTTAAGGGCCCACATATATAGGTAAGTTGTGATGAAGATATTGCATAACATTCATGCATTCATAATTGATTGTGTGTGTGATTGTGATTGATATTATTAAGTATTGGTTTGTGAAAACCCTTTGTTGCTTATGTCTTATTCGGAAATATTATATTCTGTTTCTCACTCCTTTCTCCGTGTTTTTGTTTCACATGTTTTAAATTGATGGTTCAGAGGGAAGGATCGAAGAATATCGGCAGTAAATATAGCACGTTCTAGAAAGGGAGCTCGGTATGAATACCGTGGTCCAATGACTAAATAATGTTAATAAGTAACTGCTTCTGGGCCATGGAGTTTCCTCTCTTTCTTATAATGTTTAATATTTATTTCCGTTGGATGAATGTAAAATTACTTTATAAAGTTTTAATAATATTTATGAGGTATTTCAGCAATAATGTATATAATTTATTCCGATAGTTTCTTTTTAACAATCATATCTTTAGTAAAAAAAAAAAAAATTACGAATTTTTCTAGATTTTATTAAGGTGTAACAGAGGGTGTTACAAAGTGGTATCAGAGCAGTTAATCCAATAGGCCTGGGGAAAAGGTCTATCTTGCTTTGTCTGTAAACTCTGTATAGGTAGAATATCTGACTTGGTAGTAACTGTGATTGATGTGACAAATCTCAGTTACTGTGAAACAGGAAACTAATGGCTGGAAACGATCTTGCTGGAGTTGTAGAACGCTTAATCAATGCAATGGGAGCACGTGAAGGTCAAGGTAATGATGCCTTGAGAACACTGGACCTATTCGAAAAGCGCAATCCACCTCGTTTCAAGGGAGGATATAACCCTGATGGAGCACAAATCTGGATTCGAGAGATAGAGAAGATCTTTCGAGCATTGCAATGTAATGAAGCTGATAAGGTAGTCTTCGCTACTTATGCCTTATCTGAGGATGCCGAACATTGGTGGGATAGCATGCGTAAACAATTCGAAGTCAACGACGTGGAGATCACTTGGGACTATTTCAAGGATATGTTTCTGGAAAAATACTTTCCAGCTGATGTTAAAGAGAAAAGACAATTCGAATTCCTGTCGCTGACCCAAGGAAATATGACCGTTGGAGAGTACGCATCCAGGTTTGAAGAGCTATCTCGTTTTCATTCTCATTATAATGATGCTACTAATGAAAGAGATCGGTGTGCAAAGTTTGTAAATGGACTGCGGCCAGAAATTAAGGAAGCTATACGAATGCAGGAAATCCGTGAATTTTCTGTATTGGTAAATCGCTGCAGGATCTTTGAAGAAGACCATAAGGATAGAATGACCAAAAGTCGTGAGCCCATTCACAAGGCGGGAGAAATAAGAAGTGGAGGACCTCACCATCACCAAAGAAGAGATTTCAGAAGGAATAAGCCTTACCAAGCACCATTTCGCCGGTTTGGAACAGCATCTGTTCCTAACAGACCCCAAGCTTCAACTGGAAGCTATTACCCAACATCTGCACCAAATTTTAAATGTTTTATCTGTGGAGGACCCCATTTGAAAAGGGATTGTCCTAAAAACACTTATGTTTGCTTTAAGTGTAACAAACCAGGTCATCACATCAAGGATTGCCCAGAGATGAAGAGAGAAAACCCTGAAGGTGCAAGTACAAGCATAAATACTCAAGGAGGCGCGCACAGTGCAGTCGGAAGGCCGAAAGCAAAAGGAAAGGTTTTTGCAATCACTGGAGAAGAAGCATCTCATGCTGATTCCATGGTAGAAGGTAAGTGTATCATTAATAAGATTTCTTTAACTGTTATGTATGACTCGGGTGCATCACATTCCTTTATTGCCAATGACTGTGTAGAAAAACTAAAATTACCTGTGATAGAACTTCCATTTGACTTATCTGTACATACTTCTGGAAACAATCCCATTGTCACTTCTAAAGCTTGTTGGAAATGCCCTATTGTCATAGATGGTAGGGACTTTAAGGCTAATCTTTTCTGTTTACCCCTTTCTGGCTTAGAAGTCATTATTGGGCTAGATTGGTTGTCTGACAATCATGTTCTAATAGATTGTCATAATAAAACCATAATGTTTAAAGAACCAGTGAATTTGAATCCTGAGGATTCGAGATTTCTAACCGCCAACCAAGTGAGTGCCTCTTTAAAAGGAGGGGCTCAAGGATTCATGCTATTGCTTTCAACGAAAGGAGAGCAAGAATCAAAAATCAAAAATCTGCCGGTTGTGTGTGAATTTCCTGACGTTTTTCCTGAAGATATCCCTGGTTTACCCCCAGAAAGAGATGTGGAATTTTCCATTGATCTAGTACCTGGAGTTGGACCCATTTCAATTGCACCATACCGAATGTCACCTCTAGAATTAGCAGAGTTGAAGAAACAACTTGAAGAGATGATAGAGAAGCAGTTTATACGACCCAGTGTATCCCCCTGGGGTGCACCAGTGTTGTTGGTTAAGAAGAAGGATGGTAGCATGAGGTTGTGTGTAGATTATCGACAACTGAACAAGGTGACGATCAAGAACAGATACCCTCTGCCAAGGATTGACGACTTGATGGATCAGCTGCGTGGTGCCACGGTGTTCTCCAAAATTGATTTGAGGTCTGGATACCATCAAATAAGGGTGAAGAAAGAAGATGTATCGAAAACTGCTTTTAGAACACGCTATGGCCATTACGAATATCTAGTAATGCCTTTTGGTGTAACTAATGCACCAGCCGTATTCATGGATTACATGAATAGGATTTTTCATCCATATCTAGATAAATTTGTAGTGGTGTTCATTGATGATATATTAGTGTACTCTAAAAGCAGAGAAGAACATGTTGAACATTTGAAGGTCGTGTTGGAAATCCTGAAAAAGAAACAACTGTATGCAAAGCTGTCGAAGTGTGAATTCTGGTTGGAAGAGGTGAACTTTTTAGGACATGTAATTAGTCAAGGAGGAATAGCTGTAGACCCTTCCAAGGTGGAGGCGGTTTTAAAATGGGAGATACCAACCACGATCACTGAGATTAGAAGTTTCTTGGGCTTGGCTGGATACTATAGGAGATTCATTGAAGGATTTTCAAAGCTAGGATACCCATTGACCAAGTTAACACGGAAAGGACAACCTTTTGTGTGGACGACACAATGCGAGAATAGTTTCCAAGAGCTGAAAGATCGACTTACGTCTGCGCCGGTGTTAGTACTCCCTGATCCACATCAAAGTTTTGAAGTTTACTGTGATGCGTCTAAACAAGGACTAGGAAGTGTACTCATGCAAGACAAGAAGGTTGTAGCCTATGCGTCGCGTCAATTAAGGCAACATGAGATTAACTACCCTACCCATGACTTAGAGTTAGCCGCTGTAGTTTTTGCCTTAAAGATTTGGAGGCATTATCTATACGGTGCAACATTCGATGTGTTTAGCGATCATAAGAGTCTCAAGTATTTATTCGATCAAAAGGAGTTAAACATGAGGCAACGGAGATGGATAGAGTTCTTAAAGGACTACGACTTTGAGTTACAATACCATCCTGGAAAAGCGAACGTAGTAGCTGATGCTTTAAGTCGAAAGTCTCTACATGCGTCCATGATGATGATTAAAGAGCTGGAATTGATAGAGAACTTCAGAGATCTTAACCTAGCAGTAAAGGTTAATGCTAACAGCTACAGATTAGGAGCGTTGCAAGTGACAAGTGAATTCCTGAGACAAGTTTTAGAGGCTCAAAGAGAGGATGAATTTCTGCAAGAGAAGAAAGAACTCTTAAAACAAGGAAAAGAAGTCGAGTTCAATGTAAGAAGTGACCAATTGCTAAGGTATAAGGATCGAGTGTGTATCCCTAATCAAGAGGAGTTGAGAAAAGCAATTCTGGAAGAAGGCCATAAAAGTTATATGAGCATTCATCCCGGAGCTACTAAAATGTATCAAGATTTGAAGAAGTTATTTTGGTGGCCTGGAATGAAGAAAGAAGTGGCAGAGTACGTGGCTGCATGTCTAATTTGCCAGAAGGTTAAAGTAGAACACCAAAAACCCCCTGGAATGCTACAATCAATGGAAATACCAGAATGGAAATGGGATAGCATTACCATGGATTTTGTGACTTCTTTACCCAAAACTCCATTAGGACATGATTCAATATGGGTAATAGTTGATAGACTAACAAAATCTGCCCACTTTATTCCCATCAACATTCGTTACTCTATGGAGAAGCTGGCAAAATTATACATCGAGGAGATTGTGAGATTGCATGGAATTCCTTCAAGTATCATTTCTGATCGGGACCCTCGTTTTACATCACAATTCTGGAAGAGCTTGCACAAGGCTTTGGGAACAAGACTGCGTCTGAGTTCAGCATATCATCCTCAGACAGATGGACAATCAGAAAGAACAATCCAATCTCTAGAGGACTTGTTACGAGCTTGTGTGTTAGAGCATAAAGGAAGTTGGAATCAATTCTTACCATATGTGGAGTTTACCTACAACAACAGTTTCCATGCTAGCATTGGCATGGCACCTTTTGAAGCATTATATGGAAGAAAATGTAGGACCCCGCTATGTTGGTTTGAGACTGGTGAAAACTTGATGCTAGGACCAGAGTTGGTACAACAAACCACGGATAAAATCAAAATAGTTCAGGAAAAGATGAAGGCAACACAGAGCAGGCAGAAAAGTTACTATGACAAAAGAAGAAAGCCGCTCGAATTTCAAGAAGGCGATCATGTATTCTTGAAAGTCACACCTATGACTGGGGTCGGTCGGGCAATGAAATCTCGAAAACTAACCCCTAGATTTATCGGTCCATACCAAATAATTCATAAAGTTAGTCCCCTTGCCTACCAAATAGCATTACCACCTTTTCTTTCTAATATCCATAATGTTTTTCATGTGTCAAACTTGCGAAAGTATATATCTGATCCTACACATGTTATTGAACCTGATGTCATACAAGTTAAAGATAATCTTACATATGATGCACCACCTGTTAGAATAAGTGACAGAAGAATAAAACAATTAAGAGACAAGACAATTCCGCTTGTAAAGGTTATTTGGAGTGAAACGAGAGGAGAAGATGCTACATGGGAACTAGAAACTGAGATGAAAGAGTCTCATCCTCATTTGTTTTACTGATTAATGTAAATTTCGAGGACGAAATTTTCTAAGGGGAGTAGAGTTGTAACACCCCTATTTTTATTTTTATATTAAAATTTTGAAGGAATTAAATTATGGTTCTTTAGAACTTTTTAATCTACGTATTATTTATGATTTTTTGGAATTTTTTGGAATTTTGGAATTTTTTTTAATAAAAATAATATTTTTTAAATAATTTTAAATTCATATAAGTGACTTAAATTAAAAATATTTATAAGAAAGTGAATTTAAATTATAAGAAAATTTTCTAAAATCCGTTTCAAGTAGACTTATCTAAAAATTATCGGTTTGAGAAAAATCTTGATTTTTTCCAATCGTTAAAAAATTAGAAACGTATCAATAAATTTTTATTAACAGAAAATTTTAGATTTTTAAAATTTCAACTTTATATTACTTATTATAAAATTAGTGAGGACTGATATAATATCGCTAAATTTCAAAAAGGACTCATTTTGAATATTTAAAATATACCGAGTGAAAGGTTACTATTTGGCTTAATAATTCTGCCGACAGTTACTATGCAAAACACTGTGCATGTACGAAATTTTCAAAGAATGCATAGTAACCTAGAATAAAAAATTCAAAAATGCATAGTACTTTTATATTAAAATAATGGAATGCATAGTAAATTTTTTTCCTATAAATACCGAAGGATTTCTTCTTTAGAATTCACAATTTCAGATTAAGTTTTCTTAATACAGTAGTGCTAGTGAGATAGTGGTGGAAGTGAGAGAGAGAAGAAAAGTTTTTGGAGAGAAGGTTCTGCCAAAATCCTAAGGTAAGAATACTTCTCTTTTATATTTTTTAGGGTTATTTTTATATCGTTTTTAGAAATCTGTTATTATACTAGAAATAATATTATTTTAAGTTACTATTCTGCATAGTAAAATACTATTTCAACAGTAAATTACTATTTCAACAGTAAATTACTATTCAAATAGTAAATTACTATTTACTGTTACTATTTACTGTTACTATTCACGATTTACTATTTACCGTTACTATTCACGATTTACTATTTACCGTTACTATTCACGATTTACTATTTACCGTTACTATTCACGTTTTACTATTTACTGTTACTATTCACTATTTACTATTTACTATTCACTATTCACTATTCACTATTCACTATTTACTATTCAGAATTTACCATTTCTGTTTTAAGTAGTAATCTTAATCTTCGTCTTATGCTTATACTGAAATAAAATTGATATTAATATTTCTAGAAATCGGAGGCGCAAAGCAAATCTCTTTTTGGTAACGACTCAAGGTAAGGGGGAGTGAGATAAGAAGTATAATATGAAAAGACATAAGAATAATGGGAGGAGTCCCCTACTCCTTTTAAATTTAATAATATTATTATTTTAAAATATTAACTTTTTAACTTAAAATTTTTAATAAATTTTAAATTAAATATCTAGTTTAACTAACTCTAACATACCTATGCAAAACTTGGATCATTATGACCTATATGGACTGGACTATACCTATGCAAGGACTTGGACCATTATGACCCATATGGACTGAACTATACCTATGCAAGGACTGGATTATATGGACTTATTTATACCTATGCGAGGAATTGACCCAAAGGACTAAAAATTGACTATATTAATAATTATTAAATTTTGTATTATGATATGTATTAATGATATTTAATTGATTTGATTATGATTTGATTATGATTGATTGATTGATGATATTTAGTTATGATTGATACTGTTTGATTTTGATTGATGATATTGTAATGTGGAGTTTGAGCATATAGCGAGCATGACGGAAAGCTAAAATTCAGTAAGAATTTCTTACCTTACTCTTTAAATTTTATTATCTTTTATCTCTTCTTAGAAATTATTTTTAACTTTATTTTTAATACTTAGAATAAAAAAAAATTAGTATTTATTTTAGAAAGAAAATATTTTATGAGAATTTATTTAATTAAATCTTGAGTTAAAGAAAAAAATATTGTAATTTTAAGTATTTTTGGTTAATAATTAATAAAACAAATTTTTTTTTGAAAAAAAATTATTTTATTTTTTCCAACTTAATAACTAAATATATTTGAAAATAATTGAGATTCCTAAATTTGATTTTGTTAAGATTTAATTTGAGAAAGATTATGTAAAGTTTTATATGAGAAAGTTTTAGATATTTAAGGCTTAGAAACTCAAATTTCAGTGAGATTCAAAAACTGTACCAAATTTATTTCTGTGGGACAGAAATTCAGAGAATCGAGAAAATGTACAGTTTATTGAAATAATGTTGTAAACCTTTAAGGGATTTAATAATTGAGTTTCTAAAAGCCTTAACTAACTCAATACGCGAGTAGTTCATGCATCATGAATCATTAAAGTGAAATGAAATAATATTGTCTGGGGACGGATTATAGAAACCGAGGATACATTAGAGGAGGCTTAATTACGAGCCTTGGGATGAGAGGGTGTGAAAGGGTGCTTCAGGGGACCTGGGGTAGCTCCCTAGTGTCGGGTACTTTCACAATAAAAACTTTCTCAATCTGACTAGTCTCTAAGTGTTTCCATGCCAGTTGAGCTGTTCATATTATTATTATCCGGACTTATGGAACAGTGTAAACTCCTGGTTGGCCCAGTGCAAATTAAAATTTAAGGGCCCACATATATAGGTAAGTTGTGATGAAGATATTGCATAACATTCATGCATTCATAATTGATTGTGTGTGTGATTGTGATTGATATTATTAAGTATTGGTTTGTGAAAACCCTTTGTTGCTTATGTCTTATTCGGAAATATTATATTCTGTTTCTCACTCCTTTCTCCGTGTTTTTGTTTCACATGTTTTAAATTGATGGTTCAGAGGGAAGGATCGAAGAATATCGGCAGTAAATATAGCACGTTCTAGAAAGGGAGCTCGGTATGAATACCGTGGTCCAATGACTAAATAATGTTAATAAGTAACTGCTTCTGGGCCATGGAGTTTCCTCTCTTTCTTATAATGTTTAATATTTATTTCCGTTGGATGAATGTAAAATTACTTTATAAAGTTTTAATAATATTTATGAGGTATTTCAGCAATAATGTATATAATTTATTCCGATAGTTTCTTTTTAACAATCATATCTTTAGTAAAAAAAAAAAAAAAATTACGAATTTTTCTAGATTTTATTAAGGTGTAACAGAGGGTGTTACATGGGCAGGTGTTGGTGAGACACCTTCCTGAATGTTGTGGAGGTGAAGACTCACTCTTACGCTAATTTTTCTAGACATCATGGGGATGAGGACAGACTTCAGAATGTGGAGCAGCTAGACTCTTCTTGGACCAAGAACGGAAAGAATAGGATAGATTATTTTATTTTCATTTCTGGGAGCCTGCGTGCCTCTTTACTTTCAGTATGTACAGTTACTATTACGACCATGTATTATATATGATTATGTTGTATGTATGATGTATCTGTTCCACCAAGTTTATTTATACAAAAAAAAACTTCAACATTTTTCTAAACTCGTAACCTCTCAATTGACCAGAATAATCTAGTGGAAGGGATTGTCCTAGTTAACCAAGGGTGTTACACTAAATTCGAGAGTCGAATTATAAGTGAGAAAGGTATTAGCACCTCACACTATTCATTATAAAATGACTACCTCAAATTGATCACACGTATTTTAAATAGCCCATAAATTAATTTAATCTCCAAGAAAGGAAATAAATGACATGAACAATGTAATGCCCCTGCCTAAATTTCTAGAACTTACCTGAGGATCTAATAAAAATTCAAGAAAATGTTTCATAATTAGAATTGCCCCTGATGAATAAATCCTAAGAACCTAAGCGAAACGTGACTTAGAACAACTCAAAAGCCCCTTTTTTCACTCTGGTAATCGATTACAGAAAGTATGTAATCGATTACAAGTAATTGATTGCTATAATAGATTATAAGTAATTGATTGTTGTAATCGATTACTTGTGAGCAACCTATATAAGATTTTAGATTTTTCTCTCAGGTAATCGAACTTAATCGATTGCCTGTAGACACACTTGTAGAATTATGTAGATTTTGGCTTTTGGGCTAACTTTCACACCCTCTAACTTGCCCGTTTGATCTCCAAATGCTACGAAGCTTTATGGACACTATCTATGACTCATTCTGGATCTGCTACTACAGTTCGTGTTAAAAAATTCCTACGGATCACGAAGTTATTTAGAAAAATGTATTTTAGTCACTTTCTCTCAATTCCACTACCAAAACCCTATCAAATCTCATCCAAATGGCAATTTCACTTCACACTCAAGTTACAAATGTGCCTAGGGATCTATTGGTGCCTTTTGGGAACTCTGAATCCCACCGGAACTCAAAATCACCCATTCAATTAGCTTAATTAGCCATTTCTCTTCTTAGAACATAATCTCAAATAATTAAATTTGTCAATCCCAACTCTAAATTATACATCACATTTCTATCTAATTATTAGCCATATTCACCAACCAGACCTAAGTCTACCATAATTATTCAATACAGTTCATCAAGGCTCAATGCCTACGTTCACACACAACAATTACCTACCCATGACAATGCAATTCAGTAATACATTGGCTTGGTGCCATTTCACTCTACATTCACAACACCTGACATCACATATATGTTTCAACATCATCATCTAATTGGCTCAGTGCCATTTATCAATAAATATATCAGCAAATATACACACCCATAGCAACACCTGCATATGATCACGCAATTCAAAAATACAATGGCTCCGTGCCACCCAAAATAACATACTCATAAGTAAGGCAACATATGCCTATATGAATTATCATTTTTTATTACCAACATACAAACATAGTATCAAACATAGACACTTAAACAATATACCTATAAATCGTCAAAATTACAAGAAATATGGGTTCATCCTTCATTCCTTGGCTATTCTGGCTCATTTGATGCTCACCTTTGCGGTGTCCATCATATTCCTGTCATTGGTTACTAGAAAGAAACAACCACGGAAAGGGTGAGTGTCGAATATATCAATTATTATAAAAACTTAAACTGTAAAAAGGCATAATATTAGCCTTAATGCCCCTTATTCACATATATATTCCTATTCATTCCACTTTTATCATCATTCTCTAACTTTTCATAATTTCATTACAACACATGTAAGTATATTTAATCATCACTACACTTTCCACTCAGGATACTCAATACCATGCACTTGTTAAATCATTAATAAGATCAATTACAATTCCAAACATTCAAGCTACTCAGGATACCAATAGCAATGTTTATACATATACATAAATACATACATACATATACATATATATATATATATATATATATATATATATAACGATTCATCTTTAATCACTTTAAACATTCACAGCATCATATGCCACTCAGGCTATATGTAGCAACACATGCATATCATTATTCATATTATCAATACACAATGCTCCACTGACTCTCATACAGGGTTTAATTATACTCGCTAGTATCTGGATACTAAAAATGGACTGGTGCTAGGGGTCCTACCCGACCACCTGTTAAGCCTACCTAGTCTACTGAGCCCTGCTTGGCTCCCCACCTCACCATTGGATCCTACCTAACCTCTGGGTAGCTCAACTGGCCATGCTCAACTAATGGAGCCAAAACAAGGGGTAAAATATACCACACAACCATCCAAACCACACAGAATCACATATGTTCAATTTTAATATCTTTTACTGAATTAATTAATTAATTCTCTTTAACATTTAACACCACTGGCTACGAATATAATTCAAACCATCACAGGCACTCAATTTCATCGCTAGCCACTCAGGCACACACCATCTCTCCATTTTCTTTATATCATCATTCATTTTCACATCTACCAAAAAGACACTCAGGCATCATTAATATTCAATCTATATCATAACAACACAAAGCCATTCAGGCATAATAATATTCAATTAATATCATATCAACCACTCAGGTACCATTCTACACATATAAGCATAAATATAATTTCAACTACAATATCTTATACAAAATTATTTTCATCATCAAATACTTCAGAAACTCATTTTGATACACATATATCTATATATCAAATATACATCAATATATATATCATATACCCAATTTGTACACAGTCATTTCTAATCTTATACTCAATATCACAATTTTATTCATCATTTCTCATACAACATCAAGTTCATTATTCTACTTTTAGAACAAGTTCCAAAATACACACACTTACTCACATATTCATGTTATCACTCAATTTCGATAAAACTAGTTATCCATCTCTTCATTCATTATTATACATAATTTATATACAAAAATTCCTAATTTTCCATCCTCAATACCTCTAAGCTCATGCCTAGTCCAAATTCATAATTAGAAAATTATACCGATCATATGTTATAATTAAATTAGCAATTAACACTAATAGTATTCCTTTTTTGAATGCCAATCGACATCGAATAAGATTTCTAAATTAATCAATGCTCAACATGAAACATCCTAACAAAATTAAATAAAATTTGAAACAAAAGAAAATTTTTCCAAAAATTCCGAGCGACTAACAGGGAAAATTTGGACAAGAATCCGACCAAAGGAAGGAAAAACCGAGTCGGAATGCTCCTACATGGCAAGACTCCATACCGTTCAAACAGTGGACAGCGGAAGGAAGCGCCTAAGCGAACCACGATTCGCTGGAGCGGAACCTTATTCGCCCAAGCGAACAAGGCACTTGGGTAACTCGATCACTCGGAATCTAAACTCAAGTCCACTCGGTACTCTCATCACTCGGAATCGGAACCTAAGTTCACTCGGAGATTATTCCCACGTACTTACTTCACTCGATGAACTCTCAGCCAGACCTTTATCTTATTCCTGAAAGGACATATTCGTAATTCGCTCGTAACATTTGGATCTCCACTCGGGAAATGATCCCCTCGGCTGTTTCACTCGGAATCTCTGATTTTTCTTCACTCGGAATTATTTTCCTCGGACGAATCTCACTCGGATGTGCTTCACACAGTTTTCACTCGGTATATGTAATCCTTTTTCACTCCGAGAACTTTTACAAAGCCAAGGCTTAACTAATGATTTTAAGGCTTCATTCACTTGTAAATCCTCTAGCTTCTTCCACTCGGGGAATTCCTAATAAGTTTCACTCGGGAAGTTTTTAAGTCAATTCCTACTCGGACTTACGTAACTTTACTCACTCGGGATATCATGGCCTTATCCACTCGGAATAGGCTTATTAAAGGGCTTTCACACATAACACCCTTTCGTTGATCCTCCTAGGGAAATAGTCCTTTAATGGGTATATCTCACTCGGAATTAGCCCAAACCTTCTTCATTCGGAAGAGGGTCTCATGTCTCACAACACTCAGATTTACCTTAGCCCTCACTTACTCGGTATCACACAAGCATTATACATTTAGTAGAAAATAAACGTACACCACTTAGGCATTCCTCCACATCATTATACACTGAACAAGATAAGAACACATAGCATTAAATATAAGTATTGACATATGTTTAGTTCTACTCTCAATACTGAGAGAATTCATATCCTACGCATTAAAGTAGAATGTTAAACTAAGAGCCGGCCAAGGCTATACAAAATCATCTATATAAAATATATATAAATATGTACATCTCCACTGTACAATGCACTTCCCAGCAATCAGTGCTCTCCCATCATTCCATATTCCGAGCAACATCCACTGAAATATGGCCACAATAGGGGTGAGCTTATACATATAAAATGACAGTAATGACTCGGAAAACCTCTAGAATTCCACTACACAACATTAACTCATCAATCAATCTATCACATGCACTGTCATTAGATATATCCACACATAGTATCATTCAATCGAAATTTATTCAAATAACACATAGCCATATTAATCATATTCCCTTACATACGCATATAACCACATTGAGCTCATCAAAAGTATAAGTGTGCACACATAAAATTTTAGTCGGATCCGATCAGTTTTATTAAGTTTTATGTTGCAACATAGGCTTCAAGCCTTTTCCTCAACTCCAAGCTGATCCAGCCATTTTACTGGTACCAAACCGTTTGCCCTCACACGTAACACAATCGCTCCAAGCGACAACGGGAGTGTTACAGGAAGCCCCGAGTCCAACTCGGTAAGCTTGCCTTGAGTCCAACCCAAGGTCTTTAAGCGTCCAACGCTTAGTGCACTCGACACTACCTCGAGTCCAACCCGAGGACTTTCACCATGCGTCCAACGCTGGTACACGAGTGTTTCACTCGGCATTTCCTTGAGTCCAACCCAAGGTC
Source organism: Clitoria ternatea (assembly GCA_037962975.1). Classification (NCBI taxonomy): domain Eukaryota; kingdom Viridiplantae; phylum Streptophyta; class Magnoliopsida; order Fabales; family Fabaceae; genus Clitoria; species Clitoria ternatea. Next base: position 59,184,704 of record CM075671.1, read on the forward strand.
TTTTATTATTTTTCCATACATATTCATAAGCATAACAGAGGCATTTCACTCGGTAAAACCACATATCACATGCATCTCATGTATTCATGCTTTCATGTATGAAAATATACATAGAAATCAACCAACAGTCCACAATATACACTCGGTATTAGCAATATCAATAACATATACCACATGCTGTTAAGTATTTAACCACACATGGAACTCAGCATAACAACCTCTTAATGCATGCACTCGGCCAACACAGATCCAGTACATTTTCATGCATTCTCATATTTACTAACACATATTTCATGGACGGAGAAGGATATAACCTTACGTGACTCAGCTAACACACACACACACCCGGTATTCGAAAGTCATCATCATATGATTTACACACTCAACATATTCACAACCATAAACACAAAACACAGTACTTTCACCCGGGATCCGTCCATAACTATGCATTTGAGATGTAAAGCTCCCCCTACCTTCTTGAAGAGACGCAAGAAGCACCTCTGTTTTCAGTGCTGACCCGTGCTCTGTTTTTCTCAACGCTGGTCCCGTTGCTCCCTTGCTTCCACAATCGCTCTCTCCTGCTCAGTAACCGTCGAAGCCAGTCGAACACCACTCACGCAGCTTAAAAGCTGGAAGCTGCTCCTCCTCCGAATGATCTCTCCTTGCCAACAGTGGGGAACCTCAAGTCCTCCATAACACCACAGTCGTAAATTGAACTGACGAAGAAGAAGGAGAATGAAGAGGAACGAAGAAGAACGAAGAAGATGGAGAAGAAGAATCATAGAGGAAGAGGAAAAGTCTTGAGGGGATTTTTGAGAGAATGAAGAAGTAGTTCCCTTTAGCACATGGGCCAAGAGGAAAAACAGAGAGTGAACGGGTAGGAGAACATGCAAATAGGGTCACCATCCAATCATGTGTCATGTCTCATTACTCCCATCAGCATCAAGTTTCCTTTTATTTTACATTAATTCTCAATCAACAATTAATCCTATTTTGTAATTAATCTTAATTTTAATCTGGTCATTAATTTAATAACTAGGATGTTACACAACACCCTTTTACCTCGATTCCAAGCTTCTAACACTTACTCTCAATGTCAGGTACCCCAATATCTAAAATTCAAAAGGGTTTTGGAAATAGGTTGGCATTTTGACCTTTAAAATCAAAACTCACTTTATCAAAACAACTCCAAATAAGATTTTAAGGCTTCTGAAACTTATCTCGGTTAATTTCGCTATTGGTTTCGAGCCCCTCTTCTGGTAACGCCTCGTCGACGCTTAGTCCACAACTTATGGGTACTGAAATGAAAACCCGTTAACAAAATGGCAATGCCCATCACCAGAGGCTTCCATTTGTAAGCTTAAATGGCAAAATCTCAATGAACTAGAAAATCCCTCATCCTAAGTGAAATTTAGTTTGAGAGAAGGTAAACCAAAACCAGAAATTGAAGTTACCAATATGCTAACCTCTCTTCCACGATCCTGAATATACGATCAATTTTAAGTTTTGTCGCGAACCAAGCATCATCACCTCATGGCCATGGAAGAAAAGCTTTTTATTTCTTTCTCTATTGCTTCACACGTGAGGAGGAAGAAAATAAAATATTTTAATCACAAGGTCATTTTCATCATTTCGCCACTTCTTTTCTATCTTCTTTTATTTCCTTTAATAAAAAGTTATTTTTACCCCATGGTAAATTATATTTTACCATTACAATTTAATTTAATTCTAATTCTATATTTTAATTCACCCAAAACTAATTATTTGAATTTCATCACTTTATTTAAAATTCCAATTAATCCATATTAATTCAGGGAAATTCTCAATTAAATCCAAAAATTTTTATTTAATATTCCATAAGACTTTATTAATTTCTTGTGGTTAAATAAATTCCAGTTTAATAGTAGGGATGTTACAAACAAGGAAAAAGGACATTTTAAAATAAGGTTAATAGGACGTCTCGTCCAAATTAATCTTTTCATAAGAAAACTTATTATTTTTAACAAATGAAAAAGAAGGTTGAAAATACGTCTCGTCTAAATTAATCTCATTATAGTAAAATGGTGTTTCCAAATTAAATAGTAAAAACTGATCAAAATAAAAGATGGTGCATAAAAATTACTAAAAGGAAAACGAGTCCGACAGGAATTATTCCCGCTCCTATGTATTCCTGGGTACATCGAGAAATTAGGGTTACGTAGTTTTTAGTAGAAATAAAGTTTGAAAATTGATTTTTTAGGTTTTGAATATTTTGGAGAAACAAAATAAAGTTGAAACTTTTATTTTTGTTTAAGGAAAATATATCTTTTTTTAAAAGAGACATCATTACATTTTCAAGAATTTTAATAAAAGAGATGTTTTATGCGTGAGGAGAATACAACATAGTATTTTGTACATGTGTCATAATCTTACGATCTTATAATGTCAGTGTAGACAAAGCATTTGTATGACACTGTTATAAGATCATTACATGATTTATTTAATGAAAATGATGATTTTAGTTTTAAGAAAATGAACTTAGATTTCAGGATTAAATCAAATATATTTTTAGTTTTTTAGTATAGTCAACAAAAGAACATAAATTAACGCACTAACAAGAAAATGATGATTTTTCATTTTTACATCAAGCACAAGAAGAAAAGTAAAATAAAATAAAAAAAGAAGGAAATTAAACTAAACTAAAGTTAAAAAAAGAGCCTATTAACAACATAAAAAAGGGAAACTAAAACAGTACCAAAAAAAGAATAAAAAAATAAAAAAAGGTAGAAGAAGAAGAAGAAGAAGAAGAAGAAGAAGAAGAAGAAGAAGAAGAAGAAGAAGAAGAAGAAGAAGAAGAAGAAGAAGAAGAAGAAGAAGAAGAAGAAGAAGAAGAAGAAGAAGAAGAAGAAGAAGAAAAATGTAAAGAGTCAAGGTTTAGGATTTAGGGTTTAGGGTTTAGGGTTTAGGGTTTAGGGTTTAGGGTTTATTATTATTATTATTATTATTTTTAAACGTGGGCCTTTAGATGAGGCCCGTTGTTAGAAAAAGAAAAGAGGAAAACCTAAAACTAAATAACCTAAGACTTTGAAGAGGAGAAAAAAGTTAAAAAGGGAAAGAGGGCTACCAAAAGAGAAAATAAAAGAGAGAGGGGACAAGTGAGTGAGGAAGACCGACCGTGGTGGTGTAAAGGTCGACAAATATGGAGGCAGCAACGGCGTAGGGGCAGTGACAGTGGTAGAGGTTTGGGATCTCTTCATTCTCTTTCTTTGTTTTTTTCTTGTTTGATGTGGTGGTGGTTAAGGGGTTAAAGGGGTTGGTTTTAGGTTGAGTGAAAGGTTTGGAATGGGTTTGTGATGTTGGGGTTCTTGTGGGTGAGTGAAAGGGATGAAGTTTGGTGGTGGTTTTAGGTTGTTGCTAGTGGTGAAGAAGATAAATGTTAGTGGTGGTGGGTTGTTGGTGATGGTGAAGAAAAATAAAGGCCAGTGGTGGTGGGTTGTTGTTGGTAGTGAAGAAAATGAAGGTTAGTGGTGGTGAGTTATTGGTGGTGGTGAAGAAAATAGAGGTTAGTGGTGTTGGGTTGTTGTTGTTAGTGATGAAAATGAAGGTTAGTGGTGGTGGGTTGTTGTTAGAGGTGAAGAAAATTGAGGCTAATGGTGGTAAGTTGTTGTTAGTGGTGAAGAAAATAGAGGTTGGTGATGGTAGGTTGTTATTGGTGGCGAAAAAATTGTTACTGGTGAAGAAAATAAAGATCATGAAGAGGATGAAGATGAAAAATTCTCTCTTTGCTTTTTGTTTTTTTAGTGATGGTAAGAATATGGGTTTGCTCTAGTTGTTGTGAAAAACTTGTTTGTTGTAGTTTTTGATTGTGTTCCTTTTATTTGATGCTCTAGGGGTGTTTGTAAAATTGTGTCATTGCCACTTCCATGTTACATTTTTAAATTTCAGATTTCCATTGTTTCAAGTTTTGTTATCTTCACTCTTGGATGCTAAACCAATCCCTTTTGCATTTGATCCTATGATAAATTGCTTTCAAGTTTCCAATATTGTGCTTTGGGGTTTCTTAAGGGAAACAAACCGTTTTTCAATGTTTAGCAAAAGGAACAAAATAACAAAGTGTTGGGAAGGGAGAACAAAAGAAATCAAAATAAAAAACAATGTATTTATTTTATGTTATTTTTTAACAAAAAGAAGATAAGATAAAATAAAAACAAAAATAAAAACAAGAATAAAAAATAAAACTCCTGTTTTTGTTTTATCATTTTTTTATTTTTAATATTTTTGTATCAAAATAAACGGTGTCCGGACAAAAGGAGGTGTTTACATGGATCATATTATTAGCTCTAATGGTGTTGCCTCTAACAAAGAAATTACAAGCAATAATTGATTGGCCTCAACCTTATTCTCTCACAACTTTAAGGGGTTTTTTCAACCTCATTGGGTTCTACACCACTTCATGTGACACTACACCTCACTCGTCGCTCTTTTCACCATATTATTGTGTTCTACTACTTTTAGTTGGAACACAGATGCCACAATAGATTTTACAAACTTAAAGTAACAAATCACAAGTGCGTTTATGTTAACCCTCCTAGATTTCTCTAAAACTTTTATTGTTGATACTAATACTTCCTCTATTACTATCGGTGCCCTGCTTACACAGAAGGGTCACCCTTTGGCTTTCTTTAGCAAAAAAACTTGGACCTCATATGTAAGCAACCTTTATGTATGTATGGGAGATGTACGTCATGACTAAAGTTAAGCAATGGCGCCAACATTTGATCGGGAAATTGTTTCAAATATTAACATATCAACAGAGTTTAAAGAACCTTTTGACTCACATTCTAAAGAATAAAACAATAGAAATAGGCCACAAAGTTAGAAGGATTCAGTTTTAAAATCTTCTATTGACCTGGAAATTCCAACATAGTGGTCAATGCTTTGTGACAAACGTATAAGGAAATCACTTCCCTCATGATGGCCATTTTTTACCCAATCCTTACCTTTATCACTTAACACCAAAAGTTTTATTCCCAAGATCCTATCAGATAAGAAATGCTCATCACCCAGCCCACCACAAATCCTAGTTTCTCATCATCAAATAGACTCTTACTTTATAGAATTAAAATTTTTGTACCTAAATACACTTGGTGCAAAGACCTCTTGACGGTAAAACATTCCACCCTTATTTTAGCCCATAGTGGCACCAAACCACAACTGCTCATCTCAATGCCTTTTTTGGCTAGTCTGGCCCCAGTAAGGCTGTGAAAATCTTTGTTAGATCCTACCTAAAATGCCAAACCTCCAAATACTAATCTATAAAAAAATAAGGTTCGTTACAACCTCTGCCAATTGCATCACAAGTTTGGGTAGAACTTAATATAGATTTTATCATAGCTTATTTAAATCCATAGGAGGACACAACGATTTGGGTGATTTATGATCATCTTACAAAGTATGCTCACTTCCTTGGCCTTCTGACTCACTTTTATGCTCCAGATTTGGCTCGGCGTTTCAATGTTGAGATTTATTGCCTCTATAGTGTACCCAAATCCATAGTGACAATTAAAGACCCAATTTTTGTTAGTCACTTTTGGAAAGAATTGTTTAAAGCATAGGGAACAATACTAAAGCTTAGTTCTACTCACCATCCGAAAGTTGATGAGCAAAAGAAGGTCCTTAATCGCACCCTTGAAGCATATCTTCATTGTTTTTGTTCAAACAACCCCCTCAGATGGTTTAAATTTCTCCACATGGCAAAGTTTTAGTACAACTCCATGCAGCCTACAATCATCAACATGACTCCATTTAAAGCTCTTTATGTTAAACCACCACCAATAATTCCTAATTACCTTTTTGGAATCACCACTATTGCCTCCCTTGAGGAAGTTCTTTCTACTCGTCACTAAGTTATGATAGAACTCAAATAAACCTTACAATGAATGTGGCAAAGCATGATAGATCAGATGAATTGCCATCAATGTGACTACTAGTTTGAACTCAGAGAGTTAGTTCTCCTTTGTCTTCACCCTTATCACTAATAATTTGTTGTCACAAGGCCACCTAGAAAGCTTGCTCAACTTTCTTATGGCCTTTTTTGATTCTCAAATGGATTAGTAAAGTTACATATAAACTCTCCCTTCCTCCTCAATCCTGAATACACCCAATGTTTCATGTCTCTTTACTACATTCTTACCATTGTGGTGATCCTCTCAATCATTTTCATCCCTCACCTATAGACCCTTCGAACCCAACTCCCTCTAATGAGAACATTGCTCTATCTATCCCCATGAACCTTTTTCTCTCAAAATATCATAACTAATGAAACTTTCCTACTTTCTAAATATAACATCCCATTTTTAGAATTTTATTATATTCATGTATTTTGTTTGGTTTCATATAATTTAGAGGTATAATTTATTTTGTTGAATATTTTGAAATTAATATGGAAAAATAGAGTATTAAGTTCTGGTTAGAGGGGTATAATTGGATTTTTGTTTCAACTTATTTATAGAGTCAACCACAATCAAAGGGTACCAATAACCTAATCCAAATTAATTATAAAGCTTCACTTTTCTCTTTCTTCACTCTTTTCTTACGTCACACCCTCTCACCCACCTTACTAAACCTACTGTATTCTTATTCTCTCTTTTTCTTTCACTCCCTCATATTTTGTTCTTTCTTCTTCTTCTTCTTCTTCTTCTTCTTCTTCTTCTTCTTCTTCTTCTTCTTCTTCCATCCAACACTACCTATACGAATTTCACTCATCTTCTGCCTTACACCACTAACATCTTCATTCCACCTAAAGCAAAGGAAAAGCTCTTTATTTCTCTCACATATTCCTTCATACATAAAGTTGGATACCTCAAAAGCCTCTTTATCTTTATTTTGGGTTAACCTAGGTTTGATTTTGAACCCATGTGGTGTTTGTTCCATGTCTTAAAATCAAAACCCTTTTTTCCTTTATATTGTTTGACCTTGGTTCTTATGTTTTTAGAAACCCTTTTTAAGAATCTTTCAATTTCATGGACTTAACTTCAAATTCCTAAAATTCTTGCTTCTAGGAAATGTTATTGTCATGTGGTTATGGCATGGTTTTCTAGAAAAAATGTGTGAATCTTGGATATGTTGTGTAGGTTAGAATTAGAGCTAACAAGGGAGCCTTATCACACCTTGTGGGTTATCTTCCCTAAAGTAAGGAAGAGGAGATAATGTAGTGAATGGGTAGAAAGTGGATAGAATTATGAGTTTGTTTGTAGTAAAGGGTTAAAATTTCACTAACTTAAGAAGTTGCATCTTAGGTGTTTTGTAAAAATGTGTGAATGAATTAAAGAAATGGTGAAGTGAAATAGTTCAAGACTAGAGTGCTTGTGTGTTGATTTATTATATGAACTATGGTTTGAACCTTAAAAATTGGTGTCTACAAGGATGATGTATTACAAATGTGATTGTAGGTTGTATGTTAAACTATAGATGTGTGTATTAAATGGTTTAGTTAAACTAATTGCGTGAGGAAAAAATTGTATATAGTGAATTTTCACGTTTGTGTTTGGATTTAAGGAATTGATGCATTTAAATGAATTTATGAAGTTGATGAATATATTTGAATGATAAAGAGATAACCCATTACTAAAATTGTTGAATAGATAGAATGAATTGAAAGTTTGGATTAAGCTTAAGAAATAATGGGCATGAAATTTTTGCATATATGATAGTAATGTACATATATGACATAAATCTAGTAGTAAAACTATGCAAGAATTGAATTCAAAGGGTTCCTTATGACATTGATTAAAGTTGTTATAAGTAGGTCATGCATGAAAAATGGATGAAAAAAGGTATCAGGGGCCAATCCACGGCCGTCGCAGGTTCCATAGCCAAGCCGTGGTGTCCCTTATGATGCCAATGTGATTATTTTCATGTTATTGCAAGTGTGAATGCCTTGTAACCCTAGTTCTTTCCTCATATACTCATGTTGTGATCACTTCCTAGCTGGTATAATATGTAAATATATTATCAAGGTGCTATTGGGTCCTTGAATGATAAAGAGTATGGTAATTATATAGTGCCAAAATGTGAATGTATGACAAAGGTAGTGAGTGATGATTGATGATATATATGTACACAGATTTGTATGAAATTGATTCAAACTTATGTTGGATGAATATGATTATATCCTAATATAATGCAGGTGACATTATGATTATGTTAAATTGTCACATCGAGAATTTAAGTCATTATAGTGTTGTATAACTTCAACTAAAGCATCATGCATCATATGCATTAAAGCTATTCAAAGAGTGTAGAGGGTACTTTGAATGGGCCCAGTGGGGGTAGACTCTAGATGAGCAACAAACCCAGTGTATATGGTCCTTATAGAACATAGCTCTTGATATAGGAAATTCTTCATTTCCAAGGCTAGGAGGTGGATCTTCTTCTCAAGCTTCTCTTAGATCCAAGCAATCTTGCTAAGAGGAGATGAAAGCACATGATTTTGGAAGCTTGTGGGTGCTGGCTGAAATACAAATGAAAAGGAAATAGAGGATTTATGGTGTAAGGAACCTATATCTAGCCTAAGGAATTAAGGAGAAATGGAGGAGAAGTGGAGAGGCAAGTATGGGAGCTAGGGATCCGCCACTCTCTAACGTTAGAGAGATAAAGTGCAAGGAGGTTCACCACCTTTGGGAGGAAGCCAAAGGATAAGAACTTAGAAAGGAGCTAAGGCTTCTACTTTCTAGAGAGAATGAGGAGTTTCTCACTCTAAATTTCACTAACATTCAAATTATGAGAGAAATACAAGAAAAAGAGGTATTTCATACCTCCTTGAAAAGTAAATTTTATAAATTGGCTTGGGTGTACTTGAAAAAGCTTCACCCAAGGCCCAAAAACTAACACTACATGGCTCAAAAGGAGTCCAAAGCAACCTAACCCCTATACAAGGCCCAAAATGAAAAGTATGGTCATGTAAGGCCCAAAACTAAGTCCTAATTTCTAATCCTAAAATATTTCTAAAACTAATAACATGAAAATAAAATATATACAAAAATGTTCATGCCTAACAAAAAGGCCTAAAGGAGGCCCAAACCATGAAACTAGGCCCATTAGCCTTCTATAGAGCAAGAGAAAAGGGTACGGGTCTTCAAGAGCTCCTCATTGGGCTTGGACCCAAGTGTGGTATCCATGAAGAAATCCAAATGAGTTTGGAGTGCCTCTCTAGCTTTCTTGGCTCTTGACCTAGTCAAATGACTCCTAAAACTATATAAGACAACCTCCAGGTTTAAGCTTTGTAGTGTGTTATAAAAGAGGGCCCGCAACACATAACTGTATATGCATATCCGAGTCACCAATGATGACAATATTGCAAATGACCATTTCAATTTGGTACCGGTAGTAAAATATTATTATTGAATATAGATCACTGTATAATTTCCCACTAGTTATGGGTTCATCATAGTACTATTTGAATTAAAAACAAGATACTATATAATTGAAACAACCTTGTTTGCTATTTTCATCGCATTGCATCCTTAAACAAGAATGTGCATGATTTTATTATATTTTATACTCATTCTATACCTTATCTCACTCTTCCATTTACTTGTGGTTTAGTCTTTAGTGAGGGATATACTTGGTGATGACTTGAGGTGCTCATCGTAAACAGATGGTCATATAGAAGATATGTTGATTATGTATATGTATAATGCGTATTTATAGTGGATATGCGTAAATATTAGTATGTTCATAATTTTGAATAGCCTGTTTACCCTTGAGGTTGTAAATGTACTGATATGTTTTGATGTGATGACTGGTGAATATATAATGATGGATAGGTGTTGATAGTTTTTGAAATGCTCTGGCATAATGCCTGAGTTTGATGATAATGTTTACAACAATTATACTAGGATAAATTGAATATATCATTAAGTGATCCCAAGACTTGGGTCATGGATCTCAAGGTAATTATCCTGAAAATGAAAAATTTATTACTGTAAATTTTATAATATACCCAAAATTACCTTGAGATTTATGATTCGAGTTCGGGAAGTCACACCAAACCCTTAAACTCCCTCTCTTTAAATCCCATGACCTTATCTCCACCTAACCCATCTCAACCATTAGATCTACTCGAGCCTTACCATCTTGCATCTAGACCTTTAGTTTGACAAAAAAATGCTGACATATTTTCCTCTTTTCTTGTCCATGTTCCCTCGAGGTCAAGCAAAAGGCCTTATTTCCTTACGTGAATGAGCACCAACCTAGATCGAACCAACACTCAAATTCATCTCATCCATTGCTTCCCACCGATAGCTCCTACCCGTTGGATGAACAAATCACTCCATTTACCCTCATAGATCTCACATTGGCTCTAATGGACCTTAAGGACAAGGGCCAATTTAAACGGGGCAGAAATGATAGTGTTTTAAGGCCCAAACAAATTACACAAAGGCTCAGATGGTTAAAAGACTACTATGACCCATTTTATTATAATTTTTAGTAAAATTACTTTTATTTTCTAATTGGTTAGTGCTATTAGGACATCACCAATATATAAACCCCTACTATCTTTCTTATGGATATGAAATCAATGAAGTTTTTTCTTTTCCTAGTATAAAATAGTTGTTCTTTAATATTTCAATAGCTTGTGAATTTAGTTGATAAGAAAATCCTATATGAGGCTCAACAATCGAAATCCTTGACACCCAAGTAGCTCTTAAAGTTTCCACCACTTATAATCATGAGATTAAAATCAACATTTTATGTAAGAATAAGGATAAAAATCTAATAATCAATTTAAATAAATAGTCTTGTAATCTCACTTATATTTTTTACTTCTAATTAAAGTAAGGTGGTATTACAGTTAATTTTCCTTATCACTCACTTTGCCAATAGGATAGGAAAGGACAAGCTCCTAAGGGATAAATATAGGACCAAGGTTATGACGTGACTGCTTATTTTATTGACTACTATAACAATTTCAAATAAAGGATCGATACATGGTTATAGTGACCAATACTCAGTTTTAACTCCTATTAGGAAGACCATTACTAGTCGTGGAACGATTACAAGGTTTTCCAATTAGAGGGTTATCTAGTGAAGACATCTTCTCCATATCCTATTGCACCAATTCAAAGACCCTTTTCCTTTAAAATTTGTTACACTTGACTAGAAACATGTGTAGCAACCTTAATTATCCATATAACTAGTACAATACAATACCACATATAGAGTAAATCTCATTATAGTTGTAACATCCTAATTTTTAATTATTTTGTTAAATTTTATTAATCTAATAATTAATTGGGGGTGTTAATTAAAATTATAAGGGGTACACTAATTTTGAGATTAATCTAGTTACGTTTTAATAACTTAAAATTACGAGATTGGTTCAGAAATTAACCGACAAGCAAAATAACCGGTTTACCCTTAATTACTTAAACTCAAAATTTCCTTACATTTCCTTTCTTTCTTTCACATGAATGAAAGTAAGGAAAAGAGAAAAGAAATTCACTTATTCTCCTCCTCCAAACTAAAGGCATCACCTTTATTATTTGCATCATCTTCTTCATTCCATTAAAGCAAATGCATGCATCAAGATCCTATTCTCCATCTCCTCTTTTACGGGTAGGCTTGGAGTGTGGGTTTTCTCAAAATTCTACCATTGTTAGGTAAACTCTAAGAAAACCCACTCAATTTCTTGGTTTCCATTTCAATTCCTTCCAATTTTATGGCTATAGGTAGTACTGGAACCATTATAAGTTCATGGGTTGCATCGAAACTTGTAACCAACTTTTGGAACCCCTGTTGGTGAATGTTCAGTAAGTCAAAACTTCTGAACTCCTCCTCTTTTATGAAATTAATTATATTTGTAAGGTTTTAGGTTCCCGGGTAGTTAGAATTAAGGTGGAATTGATCAATTTAAGGTATGGCCGACTAATCAGCGGAGCCCAATATGTTTTTGCTTATAGGTTCATTTCTAAAACGAGACTGGAACATGCGTTTGAGTTGGAATCTCTGATTCCAGGTAGTGGGGAGTATTATATTTTAAATTATGAACAAATAGGGATACAATTATATTTTCTTTTTGTGATGATCATGAATAATATTGATAAATGAATATGATGATTATTATAAATGATAATAATGTTATGGATTAGTGTTGATTAATATCCCTTTATTGATAATTATTGAGAATTAAATTGGTGTTGTTCATATAAAATAATGATTGATGATTATTGAAAATAAATTATGAATAATTATTGTTGGATATTAAGGAACTGAAATTAATGTGGTTAATGATGAAAATGAATGATTATAATGTTGTGAGGACTTGAATTGATAATGTGAATGGTTATGATTGATAGAATTTGTATTGCTAGGTCTTGGTTAAAAAATTGTTGTGGAACCCTTGGTGATGGTAACCAAGTAGTAGCCCCTAGTGATGATAATTAGGAGGTCCGTTGATAATTATAGTTGTTTGATGTAGCATTTGCATAAAGCTACTCTTAGGACTACGGGGACCTGTGAAGGGGCTCAAATGGGAGAGCAGCCTAATGGTAATGCACATACCCTATGGCAGTTTCCTTTGTATTCATAACCGCTTTAGAGTTAGACTCTAAGCCTGGCCAGTAATACCTATGTTGAGATTCTGTAGTCACTTAGAGTGACGGTGTTGAAAATGAGTAAGCGGTTTGGTACCAGTAAAAAGATTGATATGTATATATGTTAAAAAATACTACAGTAAAATCCTATCAGATAAAGTCAGATCCATATTTGTATACATTAGCATAGTGATATTGAGTTATCTATGTTGTTGGGCAGTCGATGCTGATTGATTGTGTGGTTTATGTATCTGAATAGATGTACATGTTAAATAACAATTGATTTAATAGGAATTTGTGTTGATTGAAAAATTAAATGTTGATGACTATAATTATGTAATGTGATGTATGGACTACATAAATATATGTATGAGTTGAGGATAATCTAGTTCAATATTTATCATATAACATATAATTGCTCACTGTTACACTTTTTGTTTAACAGTGAAGTTGGCACTTGACAAGGATTGGTGATATACCAATGAGAATTTACTATCTAAAGTCCCTTAGAAGGATTTATAGCAAATGTATACAGTTGTATAGCTTTTGGATTATCCATGCCTTGGCTGGCTCTTTTTGTAGTTGTATATATAACTATTAGTGGATTAGTTGAATACCTCACTAGAGGTTTAAATTATGTTTTGTATATGGTGATATGATGAAGGATGTATGTCGCGACCAGGATCATGGCAGGAGGCCGTCTGAAAAGGTTAAACCATTTTGAATTCTTTTCGAAAAAAGAGGGAGTCACCACCAATATTTTTTAAAGGTAAAATACCAGGAAAACCTTTTAAAAGCACTAGTCATAAAAGTGAGATCCTAAATTCAGAAGTCTAATTACAGGTGAGGAAGGTATTAGCACCTCACACTGTTTATTATAAAATGGTTACCTCAAATTGATTGCACACATTTTAAATAGCCAAAAAATTAAGTTAACTTCTCAAGAAAAGAAACAAATAACACGGACAAAGAAATTTTTGAAATAAGATGAACAGGACGTCTCGTCCAAATTAATCTTAAATCGAACAACTTTTCTAAAGAGTAAGAGTCATAATTAAAAATAAAATAGAACAAAATAAAGATTAACAGGACGTCTCGTCTAAATTAACCTTAACTTGTAATAAAAATCTAGAGATTAAGATAAAATAAATAGGATGAGATAAAATAAAGTTAATTTAAACAAAACAAAGATTAATAGAATGTCTCATCCAAATTAACCTTTTTTTTATAAGAAACACTATTATAAATAAAGGATATTATAAAGAATGAGGGGATTAACAAGACGTCGTGTCTAAATTAGTCTCCTCTTATAAGAAATATTATAAGAATATTGAAAACATGACATTAACAAGACATCTCATCTAAATTAACCTTCTCATCGTAAAACAGTGTCTTAAAATTAAATAGTGACGATATGCAATTAATCGAGATAATAACAGAGACACAGAAATTAAATAAAGGAAAATGGGCCCGACAGGAATGATTCCCGCTCTTACGTATTCTTGAGCTTTCGATAAATCAGGGTTACGTAGTTCTTTGTTTTGGAAAGCATTTGAGCTATCAATCCTAATTAATTTAAATTTATAAAGCTTATGAAGAAGGGAATATACAAGACGAATAAAGTTCATACGTGTATAACCCTTCAAAATCCTATAATGTCAATGTAGGCAAAGTACTTTGCACGATACCGTTATAGGATTTTTATGACATTTTCATTCTAAAAGATATTTATTTTTAGTATTTTTGTTTCATATTTAATATCTCTAAGAAAAAAGTTATATTTATTTTTTTAGAAAAAGAAGAAAAAATTAGAGAGAAAACAAAACCCCAAAATTAGACTAAGAACCGATTTCACTTACTTGTTTATGTGCTTGTTACTAATTTATTTTATAAGCCAACAAGCAAAAAAAAAACTAAATATATTTAAAAAAAGGCTAAAATAACACAAGTAAGTATTGATAAATAAAATAAAAACTTTAATGTAACCTAAAAGGCCAAGCATTTCCTATGCATAACAACTAATAGACAAAGAGAAATATTGGTACACAAATAACAATAGAAACAAAGAGAAAGTAAGCAAAATAAAAAAAAGGAAACAAGAATGTCATAGGTAGCTCTTGAACGTAAAACCTTAAGTAGTTAAAGGCACGCCTTAACCACTAGACCAAGTGAGATCCTTAATACCATTAATATAGATAAAGAGTGTATATTTTAAACTTAAAGGGATCCCATTTTTTTTTAAAAAGGAGATTGCGCTTCAGAACTTGAAGCCCATAATTATTAAAAAAGGAAAAGGATTCACCCTGGTTTGTACATCATAAAATGTAAAAAGAAGGAAGATAGGGGAAAGGGAAAGAAGAAAACCAAGAGAGGGGTAAACGGTGGTGGTCAACAGTTGTGGTTGTAAGCTTCCCTTTGGTCCTTTCCCTTGTTGTTTATGGTTGGTTCAAGTTAAAGGGGGATTGGGTATGGTAGTTTAAGGTGGGAATAGGTTGTTGTTGGAGTATGGTGGATGTTTGGGGTTGTTGTTTTGGTGAAGGAGGTGGTGGCTTTTTGGTTGAAAATAATGTTGGGTTACTGAAACAATGGGGTTCAAAAATGAGTTCTTGATTTGGTGAGGGAGATGGAGGTTAATGGTGGTAGAGGGTGGTGAGGTTGATGAAGAAGATCAAGAAGAGAAATTTTTGCCTTTACTGATTTTTGGTTTTTTCCTTTCAAGATGACTTGGTTTTCTTAAAAACTCATGGTCTTTTCATTTCCTGATGATGTCTCTTATACTAGTGCCTATGAGGTGTTTTTGAAAATGTCAGTTATCATTCTTATGCTTCTTTTTTCAAATTCAAGACTCTCTTTGATTTCCAATGGACTGTTCTTGTTATTTTTAATTTCTAATGCATTTGACATCAGTGAAGGGTTGCTTTCATTCTCTGTTGAGGTTCTGTTTCTTTGCAGAAGAGAAGCCCTCTTCCCAATTCCTAAAATTTACACCAAAGAAGGAAGAGGTAGATGGAAGAAAAACAAAAATAAAAAAAAGAAGAAAAGAGACACTGTCTTTGTTTTAGAAAAAAGAAATAATAAATAGGTAAATAAAATAAAAATAAAGAATAAAATAAAAATAACAAAAAAGGTGTTCACAATGAATAGATATGAATGGTGATGATGATTTAATGTTTCATATGCTCAGGAACTACTCATATTTTCATGCTAGTGATTAATGTATATAATGGACAGGTTATGTGAAGTGGTATATGCCATGAATCAGTATATTGACAATTATTTGGCAAGGAATGCATTATAGCATTGGCATTGGGAGCATGTCATTTTAGTGAAGGAATAGGAACCTATAGGGCTACATTTTGATCAGTGAAGTATTGACACTCCCGAATGAAGTAGATAACCTTTATGACATATATAAAATGTGCTAGGACCTTAACAAGTCCCTTTAGATATGATTTGAGTGGTTTGGTAGGTCCTAATGGCCTAAAAATGACCAAATTGCATTTTTTTTGTATATCTCCCTCGTTCTTGGGAATTTTTAGGCGTGGTTGAAGATAATAGGTCATAATTAGTGTCAATATGCTTGTGGTAAAATTTGGTCCCGTTCGGGTGAGGTTTGGGTAGTTTGGGCATACAAGTAACTTAGACTTTTAAAAAAAAAATGCATTTTTTGCTATTGTTAGTAAATTAGCAGGGAAGATCTGCATTTTGATACACCGGGAATTCTATGTGTCAAACTAGCCTTTTCTTTGTTCATCAAAGTTATAAGTATTTGAGCTATGGAGGTATAGCCACTAGGTTCACCTTAATTGGAGTCTCATAGCTCCAGCTATGCGCAAAAAATTAAAATGCACCTTTGTTGGAAATTCCCTAACAGGGTAGACCTATATAATGCTGCATAGGGCCCAATCTAGGCTGAATTGCCCTTTCTTTCCTTCAGAAAGTCATAGGTATTTGAGCTATAAAGGTGTGGCCACTAGATTCACCTTAATTGAAATCTCATAGCTCAAGTAATGCGTAAAAAATTAAAATGCGCCTCTATTGAAATTTCCTATAGGGTAAACATGCATAATGCTGTACTAGGCCCAATCTAGGATGAATTAGCTTTCTTTCCCTTCATAAAAGTTGTAGGTATCTGAGCTACGGAAGTGTACCCACTAGATTCACCCCGATTAGAGTGTTGTAACTTAAGTTATACACAAAACACTAAACCTTGTACCCACACTAGTGGAAAAAATAGATATAATCACAGTTAAAAATGGCCTTTAATCACGGTTAATGAACCGTGGTTGTTGCAGCTGTGGTAGTAGATGAGGGCCTTTAACCACGGTTAACAACCGTGGTTATAAATTACATCTAACCACGGTTACGAACAACTGTGAATATAACAGACTATGTATATTCACGGTTGTCGAGCATAACCGTGAATATAACAGACAATGTATATTCACGGTTATAGTAGAAACCATGGATAAAGAACATCTATAATCACAGTTGTGTAGCATAACCGTGAATATAAGTAGTCAAAAAAATTCACTTACAGACTATGTATAATCACGGTTATGGTAGTAACCGTGGATAAATATGGTCTATAATCACGGTTGTTACCATAACTGTGAATAAATAGTGAGGTTTTTTTTAATATGGTTTCTGTTTTATTATTTCTCAAACCTGCAATCAGATAACCAGCACAATATACAGTATATCCCAACATATCCAGCAACAATATATAAAAAGAATGGTATGTATATAACATTATTTTGATATGAATTCATAACAACCTAAAAAATGAAACTATATACAATTCATATGAATGCAACCTAATAAAATGTAAACCCTAAATCCTACACTAGATACATATATAAGAGAATAAAGATCCTATATCTAGCTAAGTCCTTTCTTGACTTCAATGAAGTATGAGGCCCATTGGTTTCTAACATTATCTACAAGTGTCTTGGAGAAGTATGACCGGTCCTAGAAGTACTATAAACAATGCACAAAACAATTAGAACAAAGGCTATATTTATTACATGAAATTGATGAAATTGGTAGAAAAGTAGTCCAAATTATAAGACTTACATCTGTCCATCCATCTACTAAATGTTGTTGGACGATGGTCAGCATGGTATGCATGATGTAATAGCCACACTCGAAGGTACCCTCCTGCCTGTAAGACTACAATGGACATAAAATATAGAATAAGTGAATTCGCAACTTAAAAAATATATATTGAAGATTTGAATGAATACGATTGACTTGCTTTTGGGTGCACCCACACAACTTTTCTTCTACTGGACTTATTTCCAAGCAGTCGATTGTATCCAACCACGGCCCTACGTCAAATAAAAAACAAGATAAGTTAGAATCGTATAGGTCCAAACATGATGTAATCGAATTTGTACTTATTTTTTAGGGATTAACTTACCCGTCTACTATACTTTTCAGGTCTTGTGGAACTGTCCGATGCATAGTATCAAAGTATAGAGCAAGATATGTATTTATATGTTGAAACAGGTTTTGATGAATGACAAACAATTGAAGAATCAAGACATTTTTAAAATGATGTTACACAAATCATAGACCATGAATAACAAGCTGATTCGAATCAAGAAATCAAGAATCAAATACATGAGAATCGATGAAGTACAAAGTATTAATTTATGGCATTCACAGAGGTCCAAAACAAGTAAAATAGTTATTCAAAGTGCCAAAGAAAGATTAGTTCAAAGAACCATGCAAGAAAGTATCAAGAATAGACCCAAAAGAAGCAAAATGTATCAAAACTTGAAGGGAACAGGCCAAGGAATCGATTCATCTCTATGGGAATTGATTCCCACGTGAAAAATGAAAGAGGAATCGATTCAAGACATAAAGGAATCAATTCATGATGGAAATTAAGGGGAGGAATCGATTCATTAACATTAGGAATCGATTCATGCTGAAAATTAAGTGAAGGAATCGATTCATCAAGCTTAGGAATTGATTCATACTGGAAATTGGCTCAAGGAATCGATTCATTGACTGGAGGAATCAATTCATGCTACTAGGAATCCATTCCCCTTGCTGGAAATCGATTCATGTGTTGTTTTTTTAGTCAAAAATACACTGGAAGAATTGGAATCATGTGCCAAAACATAGAAATTATCAATACGCGCTTTCAGAAACTCAAGACCACTTATTCCTCTCTCGAAGACTCAAACTAAATAGCAATTCCATTAATTGAGTCAGACAATTTCACTTCTCAAGTCAGGAAACATGGAATGTTGGGAGATTAAGGCTCTCGATGCATAAAATCAGGAATCGGTGGAATTCAAAGTTTTGGCAGCATATACTCTGGAACTCCTATAAATAGAGAAAAAGTGAAGCAGCAGAGACACACCCTTCGCAGCATCAAATACTTGCTTTCATTCTTTCTTCTTACTTACTCTCTGATTCTCTTTATTTTGAAGTATTAATTTTTTGAGAGTTATATTGTGAGAAAAATATTTTTGAGTGCTAAAATTGCATATCCTCTTTTAGAGAAGAAAAATATTTCTTAAAGTGCTTAAATTTGTATATCCACTCTATTGAGAGAGTCACACTTGTAAAATCACATACACAAAATCTGAGATACTTGTTGGGTTGGGATTCAACCTTGTAATTGAGAGATTGTGAGATTGGGAGGGTTGCCCTTTAGCTTGAGAGGATTAAGTTCTTGAGTGTGGGACACTAAGAGACTGTAATTGCTCAAGGCGTGTATCTCAAATTCTCAATAGTGGAAATCCTCTAAGTGGGTTACTTGGAGGCGAGACGTACACCAGTGTGGTGGAACTCGTATATATCGGTTTGTAAATCTTCTCTTCCCTAATCTATTTAAATTTGTGCATTTAAATTGCTTGCTTAATTTGTTACGCTTAATAACTTTGTTATTCAAATTTCTTTATTATTCTCATTTAAGATTAAGTTTATCATCTTCTCTATATATATTTGTCAAAGAACCAATTTCACAAGCATTTCAACAAAAAAATTTTAATACTCAATTCACCCCCCCTCTCTTGAGTAATTGAGGCCACTTGGTTAACAAGATAAGCCCGAGGACAGATCACCATAAGCGTCCAGTGAGCGCTGCAGTTACCAGTGATAAGTGAGACTTCAAAATGCAAAAATTAATGACAATAATTATGGAATAGAATATTACCCTTTATGATAGGGGCCTATGTATACACCCTTCCTAGACTCAAACATCCAATTTTGGATGTATGCCTGGGTGTACTCCGTAGTGTTTCCTTGCCTCTATATGAAAGAGGGCTCTAAGAAACCATAAGTTCCATCGAAACCCAAGTCCACACAGATTTTTGTCAGAAACCTAAACAAGTTAAGACATGGTTAGGGACAAATAACTTGTATAATGAAAAAATTGGACATAAAATGATATACTTACAGCTCCCACAACTGAATGATGGAGATGTTCAGCTGCATCGTCCCCATCATAATCTCACACAAGTCACTCCGTGTAATGTAAACCGATAGTGAACTTAGACGGCCGAACACCAGTGGCCGCCATGGGACCTCAACAGCGTCGTCTCTTTGCTCAACCCGATCTGCCATAGCATCCGGATCAGATCGTCGGCGGGGTCTGGCTTCTTCAATGCTGGTTTCTGTTGAACAATTGACAACCATCACAACTTGTACCATAATTGACAATATAACAAAATTAGTTAGTGTTTCAAGTTTTTACCTGTAAAGGAGCAACCGACAGAAGTCTGTTGGGCCACATCAGAAAGTGGCCCACTGCCTGACCGACGGTCTTCACCTCTGGAGTTGCTACTGGCACAACAGCATCCTTCTCAAGGACAAGCATAACAGAGACCCTTGACATACCATCAGGTAATGACTGATGGTGAACCATAGGGCCTAAGTTGTAGACCATACCAGTGGCAACTGGCTCCTCCGACCCATCAATGAATAGGTCACATTGACGGGTATCTGCAGGCTCGACCCCATCATCGTCAGGGTCAGCTGTAGTGCACGACCCCTTAGTGCTAACCCTCCGTACCTACATATTTACACATCAAGCAGAAGTTATTCAACAATGAAAGAAAGTGATTACAAACAATAATATCGAGGAAATTGAATAAGGAATCTAACCTGTGGGTCGCTAACTGGTGTAGTAGTCTCCTAGTGGTGGCTAAGTGAGGCCTTCATCACCTCCCTGAATCGGGCTATCTCCTGGTGGAGCCTAGATATCTCCTCCTGATACTCAACCTTCACAACAGCCACCTTCTGCTCCACTAACTTCTCAAAGGAGGGGGCAAGGTCGGGAGCACTGTAATAGCTCCGGAGGCCTGTGAAATGTGAATGATTAGCCCATAATTGTTTAATAGATAACAAAATGAAAGGATACAGTTATTTACAACTTACCTACACCTCGACCAATAGCATACACTTTTCCTGGGTGCTCTAGCCTGCCGATGGCGGTAGTCAAAATATCTTGCCTACCATGGGCTACGAAAGACCCTTGGGTTGATTGCTCAACCAAGGAATCCTGAAACCAAACAAGTTAGTATTCACTTGCTTCACGTAAACCAAAAAAACTGACACGTTTACAAGGGGAATACTTACTATCCGTTAGGCAACCTCCTGAGCTTGTGAGGAAGTGTATTCTCCACTCTTCCTGATCCTGGCCCGCTTCCATTTCTCGTGGCGTGCAGGTGGGGAAGGGGGATCCACAATACCAGTGTCATACTGGCTAGTCTGACACTGACTCAGCCTCTCCTGGGCCATCTGCTCCTCTTATCTATGGTAACCCCCACGTGACAGTCTATGGGGGCAGTCATTCAGCTTCCTAATGCTTTGGGCTTTCGATCTGACCGCCTACAACAAGAAAGAAAAATATTTAGAGTTAGCCGTTTAAATTATACATAATTTAATCATTTAAAAACCAACGTACCTGAAACTGGTCAGAATGCCTAGATGCAACGAAAGCATCCCAAGTCTCCTGATCAATGAAGGCATTTTTCTCTCCAGGGAACTCTCCTCGGTCCTCCCCAAATACATACCTACAATTCATATACATTTAAACTAAGGATTGGTACAATTTGGCAAAGGGTTGATTAAGAATTTAAAGTCCAAATATACCTCCTGGTTAGTATGGATTTGAACGACCTCCATCGCTCAGGAATAATACCGAGGATCTTCCTCCTTGCTGTGTCATGTGTTGGTATCTCAAAAGAATCCTACATGAAAGGAGTTAGTCCATAAAAGAGTCCTTATTATGAATTATGAAATAATACACTAAAATAAAACTTAAATGATATCTAAGTTACCAGAATATCACTCTAAATCTGGTTCTTCACCACCTCCTCGACATTATCCCAGTCGGGGATGATAATGGACACCTTCGACCGAGCCATAACTCCCAAATAACTGCTAAACTTTGTGGCATGTGGTCCTCCAAATCTACCAGTGTTGACATCCATGTCAACACGTAACCTCTCTCCCCGATGTCGCCTAAGTGCAACGTCTGGCATCCGGGTAACACCTCTACTCTTCTGAGCAAAGGAATCAATAGCCTGTGAGTCAGACCTAGATCGTCGATCCTGGTCAGCCATGAGTATCTGTCCAAACAAGGAAACACAACTGTCAAATATTTATCTAAACAAGTTAATACAATGAATAATTAATATAACATGTAATTCAATGATTCATTAACATGATTAATATCCTATGAAGATGAAATATTTTCCCACAAGCCTTCATGGTAGTCATGATGACTGGCAACTACATCATCTATGTCATGTTCCACAATAGATGTTGGAATACGTGTTGTGGTAGATGGAATTTCAACAATATCAAGATTGGGGTCTCCAATGTGTCTACCTTGGATAACAATTGACCACCGTTTGTCAGCTGGGTCAGCAACATAGAAAACTTGCTTCACTTATGTTGCATAATGAATGGTTCGTCCTTATGCCCTATCTTGTTGAGGTCCACCAATGTAACTCCTAAATCATCAGTTTTGACACCGTTCTTATTGTCAACCCATTTGCATTTAAACACAGGAATGGTGAAGGGACTGTAATCGACTTCCCATATATCTTCAATCACACCAAAGTGGCATGACTCGGCCATGATAAGGTTGTTGTCCTTTGAAGTTGAGAAATGCATTGACTAAGCCACAACCATCACTCCACTATTTTGATTTGTACTCTTTTAATCCTGTGTCCTTGTATAGAATGAATAGTTGTTTATGTCATACCCATAAAAGGTGAGGACATCAAAGTTCGGGCCCTGTGCCAGTTGATATAATATCGAGGATGCAGATGCATCTTTCAGAACGGTCTTTTTGAACCACTGCATGAAACTCTTGTTGTGTTCATTCAATAACCATTTTTCAATCATTTTAGGGTTGGTTCTCTTGACTAGCTCCTTGTGAGTGGCTAGGTACGGTTGCACGTCGTCCGTGTTGTTTAAAATATACAAGTGTGCTTGAAGGACATCATCACGTGGCCTACTCTTCATTTTGTTTCCAATCGTTCCTTTCCCATCCAATCTCCCTTCATGACGAGTCGTTGGAATACCAATGCTTGCAACATGTGACGTGTATTCAGTGCAAAACTCAATTGCTTCCTCTGCAATATATCTTTCCATAATTGAAGCATCGGGACGACGTTGATTCTTCATATACCTTTTCAATATCTTCATATATTGCTCAACGGGATACATCCACCACAAGAACGATGGACCACACAAACGGACCTCTCTCACCAAATGGATGATTAAGTGGACCATTATGTCAAAAAAAGAGGGTGGGAAATACATTTCAAGCTAACATAATATAAGTGATGCTTCTTGTTCCAACACATACAATTCGCCGGGCATGATTACATTGCAACATATGACATTGAAAAACATACACAACCTTGTTATGACATTTCTCACATTTTTAGGAAGAATGTCACGAATGGCGATAGGCAGAAACTGTTCCATCAACATGTGACAATCGTGAGACTTCAACCCAACTAACTTTAAATCTTTCATGGAAACACAAGAGTTGATGTTGGAGCCATAACCAGACGGAACTTTCATACTTCGTAACGATTCACACAGACTTTGCTTTTCTTTTCTGGACAACGTATGACATGCTGGGGGAAAATATGTTCTTTTGCCCTTTGATTGTGGATGCAAATCCTGACGTATACCCATCAACTCCAAGTCCATACGCGAATTTAGGCCATCCTTAGTCTTCCCGGGTATGTTTAAGAGTGTACCAACCAAACTGTCGCACACATTTTTCTCCATATGCATTACATCAATGCAGTGTCTTACATCAAGCTCCCTCCAATATGGCAGGTCAAAAAACACTGACTTTTTCTTCCAGTTGTTTTGTGTCGGGCGCTGTTTTGAACACTTACCAAACTACACGTTGACGTCTTTCACCTTTTCATATGCCTGGTGACCAGATAGTGGTTGAGGAGCCATTTCAAAATCTTGGGCACCGTTAAACGACTTCTTCAACCTCCGAAACAGATGATTCACTTTAAGAAACCTTCGATGTCGAAGATAAACAATTTTCCTACCATGATACAGCCGCACAGAACTAGTCCCCTCCTCACATACTGGACACGCTTTATGACCCTTCATGCTGTACCTGGATAAGTTACCATACGCTGGAAAGTCATTGATCGTGTAAAATAGCATGGCACGCAATTTGAATGACTGCCCGGTAAACCCGTCAAACACATCAACCCCATCTTTCCACAAGCTTTTGAGGTCTTCAACTAATGGAGTTAAATATACATCAATGTCGTTCCCTGGTTGTCGTGGACCAAAAATCATCATTGATAACATGACATATTTCCGCTTCATGCACAACCATGGCAGCAAGTTGTAAACAAACAACAAAACAGGCCACGAACTATGGTTTGTGCTCAGGTTCCCAAACGGGTTCATATCGTCTGTGGCTAGTGCAAGCCTAACATTTCTTGGTTCATGGGCAAAATCCAGAAAAATTGTATCCATTTTCTTCCATTGCGATCCATCGGCCGGATGCCTAAGTAGTCCGTCAACAACCCTTTCATCAGCATGCCATCTCATAAGTTTTGCATCATCTGCATTGGCAAATAGACGCTTTAGTCTTGGAACTATAGGCAGATACCACAACACCTTTGCAGGAGACCCTTTAGTGCAGACCTCATTAGAATCCGCCTCTTTTTTCTTATACCGTGACACGCCACACCTAGGACATCGATGCACCATTTCTAACTTACCCCAGAATAATACACAATTGTTTGGGCATGCATGTATTTTCTCATACTCTAAACCCATAGGACACAATACCTTTTTGGCCTCATAGTTACGATTCGGCAAGGTGTTTCCAGGTGGGAGCATTTCTTTCAACAACTTTAGTAAGTTAGTGAAACTTTTATCCGTCCACCCGTTTATGGCCTTCAAATTAAACAATCGCAAAACTACTGATAACCTCATGAAATTTACGCAGTTTGGATACAATGGCTGCTCAGAATCCTCACATAGAGTCATATATACATGAGCTTTCTTAAAACCTTCTACCCCTACATCACGGATCATACCCTCGAGTTGGTCATCCATGTCGACATCGGTGTCATGCATCGAGCTTCGATTTTTAGTTTGAGAGCTGTTACTTGGCACCACCACATCTTCACCATGCCATATCCAACGCTTATAACTACGCAGAAAACCGTCACACAGTAGATGTTCTCACACCTCTTCCAAGTCTACCCGACGCAGGTTCAAGCATTTAACACAAGGGCAAAAATACTTTCCATTCACGTCCACTGCATTCCTCACTACGAATTCTATAAATAATTCAACTCCCCCTCGTACTCTAGACTTAGGCGTGATGCAGTTATCCAACTCCGATCTATACCAACTGTTTACAAGGTGCTATGATCAATCTCACTTTTTCTACAAAGGTGGTGGTCCTATACCCATTCAGGATGACAATTGTTTTTATACATCATTTATATATACAGGTTAAGACTTATTTTAAAATTTGATAAAATTTCAATAGCATTTCGCATTGGTCTCTAAGTACACAAAATGAGAGTGATCAAATCAAATTCAACCACAACCAAATATGCACCCAGAGAACAACACAAAATGCAAGTTACTGAAAGTTTATCAAATTTTAAAATAACTCCTAACTTGTACATACTAATGACGTATAAAAAATAATTGTTCATCCCAAACTGTCCAAACGGACAATTCAAGATTCAACACAAATGATGAAATTAATTAATTTAATGACCATTTGTGTCGAATCTCAAACGGGGAAGTACGGTTCACTCATGCACAACAACTTTCATACTAATTAACAACCACACACACACAACAGCAATAAAAATAACATATAAGAGCAACCAACAACAACAGAAATAAAATGTATAATAATTTAGTTAAGTTTTTTCATAAATTAGTATGATGTTTTTAACTTGTGTTATTTTGAAGTAGAAGTATGGTGTTGGACTATGGATTATGGATTATGGATTATGATGTTGGTTTATAAGACTTTTAAACTTTAGACTTTTATTTAGTAATTAGTATGATGTTTTTAATTAGTGTTATTTTCAAGTAGAACTATGGTGTTGGATGATGGATTATGGTTGCGGAGCAACATATAAAAATCTAAAATCTTAATATTGTTATTAATTTTAGTTTTGTTACTTTACGTTTCTTAAATATTGATTTGAGTCCACTAATCTAAAATTTTACTGTTTTAGTCTATAAACTAGTTAATTTATGATATTTAGTTCATAAAATTTTAATCTATTCTATTGGTCCAATCAATAATGTGAACAATGAAAAGTGTATAAGATAATTTGTAAGGATTTTTAAAAAAATTACTAAACTTATTTTATTTATCAAAGTTATTTTTATCTAATAAACTTTTAAGCTAGTAAAATAAACTATAAATTAGTTTAATTATGCTACATAAACATAATTTCTATTAAAGGCAATCCTATTTAAACCGAAAATATACATATTATGATGAAGCTAATTTTTAAGAGGATATTCTTTTCATCCATAAATAGTACATGCTTAAGAGAAATCAAACACATACCAACCAACCCAATTGTAATTTATAAAACTTCATATTATGTCATTCAGTTTGTTCACTTCAATGAATAATATTAAGTTTATCTCATAAATTGATCATATAAAGTTCTTCAAGGATAATGATATAAGTTTGTGTGATTTATCACACTTAGATTTTATCTGATCAATCATATAAAATTTTTAAAAAAATCATGCCCAACTTGTTGGTTCCTTAAGGTCTACATCCTTGCAATGGTGGAAGTTGCAATACGAAATAAAAGAACCACCCAGAGGCAGATTAAATACATTACCGATTTTTAAAAAAAATTCATTTTAACAATACAAAACAGAAATTAAAAATATCAGTAGATGAAAATGTAAACAGAGGAGGGGAAACTGTTTTCAAAAAAATGGAAAAAACAGAGTTGAAAAAATAAAAGGAAGAGAATACGAGTAGGAGAGGGGGAAGAAAAGAGATAGAGAACGAAGAGCAGAGTAGAACAGAAACTCACAGAAACTAACCATTTTAATAACCTAAACTCATACAAACTATTAACCAACTTTAACATGTTCAGCATAACAGTTTAACAACACATGCAATGTACATTCAGCTTCAATAATGAAAACACACACGCATGACAATGGGGGGTTCAAGGAATAGATTCTGAGCAGCAAGTGAACGAATGACAACACGTACGCATGACAATGGGGTTTTAGGGAACAGAGGGAACCTACCTGAATGAAGAAACGACGAAGATGCTGAACAAAGAAAGGCATGAAGCTCAGGGAATCTCCAACCTTTGTGCGAGTGGGGAAGATGACAACCAGCACGAAAGAAGAAGAGAAAGTGAAAAAAGACTAAAAGGCACGGCTTTTGAAGTTTCAGAAAAGATGTATATTCACGGTTCCCCTTGAAACCGTGAATATATTACACATATATTCACGGTTGAACAAACAATAGTGGATAAATGTTAACTCTACCACCACGGTTACGAACCCAACCATGGATAAATATTAAATCTATAATCACAGTTATAGAAACAACTATGGACATACAATACCCAGTAATTAAACCCTAAAACCTGAACCATATATCCACAGTTAGAAATACAACCCTAAAACATGAAAAACATTTTTTTAAAAAACATAATAATAGTTTTGTAATTAAAATTAAAAACAAGAAATAAAAATAGGAAATGTTTTACAATTGAAATTTTTTTTATTTTAGATTAGAACCTTTTCATGATGGTAGCAACAATTCTGACATTGGAAACGGTAAAAAAAATTAGCAAGATGAAGGTTTTAATTTTTTCTTCAAACTTAATCTGAGATAAACTATGTTTTGATCTATGTAAGGGTTTTTTTGACAAACTCATCTAATTGAGTTTTTTAGAAAACAAATATAGTTAAAATAAATCTGAAGTTACAATCTTAAGTTTTTGTCACAAAAATTTATATTTGTTAGACCATAAATCTCAAAGTTATACTTTTAGAGATAATAATTCAAAAAGTCTTGAATTTGAAAGGTCTCGAATTCTCGAAAGATGTATTTCATAGATATATAAAAGTCTCATATCTTCTTCTAAGGTTAAAACATATCAAGCAAAGACTTTCTCAAAACATACTTCCACGAGCTTGAGATAATAGATCAAAGAGGTCTCTCAAGAAGTCATCGTGAGATATATTTTGAAAAAAGATATATTTGAGAAGATGTTTCCCGAAACTTCTCTTTGATAAGATATTTCTTAAGTCATCTTTCAAGAAAAGTGTTGCTTGAGTCTTTTTGATAAAGTGATGTGCGAAACATATTTTCGTGAAAGGGATCTTAAAAATGAATTATAAAATCCTTTTGAGAAGTCATCTTGAAACCTTTATTCTAAAAAAGATATATTTGAGAAAGCATTGCTCGAAATCTTTTCTCAAGAAAGCATTGCTTGAGGCCTTTTCTCAAAAAGTGTTTCTTAAGACTTATTTTCAAAAAAATGTTGCTCGAAACCATTTTGAGACAAATCATAGAAGGCTATCGAGAAGTTGTCATGGGACATCTTTTCAGAAACTTATAAAAGCTTCTCTAGTAAATATTGCTCGAAACCTTCTTTTAAGAAAGTATTGTTAGATATCTCTTTTCAACAAAGTGATGATCAAGATGAATTATAAAGTTTTCCTTGAGGATGAAATTTTTAAAACAATATACAAAAGACTTTCAAGAAAACAGTGTTCAGGAAATATTACGAAGACATTTTGATGAAAGTAATTCTGGAAGCATGTTATAAAGACAAATTGTCCTTTCGGAAAACAAAGCCCTTTCTAAATGTTATCTTCTCGAAATAATTGATGTGGGGAACTTTCGAGACAAAGTTCTTGAAAACTTTATGAAAATGAAATCTAAAGAATGACGTAGTTAAAAATCCATAAGTACAAGAAAAGCTCTTTGAAGAAAAGGAGTTAAGTGAAGTTTCGAGCAACAAAGTTGTTGGGTTTTTACGTGTCAAAATCAGAAGTGTCTTTCATAACTACAAATAGCGTGTCAAAATCTAATGTGTATTTCGTAACTGCAAATGACGTGTCAAAAGATACAGAGACTTTTTACTCAACCGTCAAAAACGTGTCAAGATCGAAGACCACTTGTGTAACCATCAAAGACGTGTCAAGTCCAAAGACCTTTCTTGTAACTGATGGAAACATGTGAAGATCGAAGACGACTTTTGTAACTGTCAAAGACGTGTCAAGATCAAAGACCTCTTTTGTAACCGTTGGAAACATGTCAAGATCAAAGACTTCTTTTGTAACCGTTGGAAATGTGTCAAGATCGAGAAGCATTTTTTCATAACCATCAAAGACGTATCACAATCCTTCGAATCAGCGGTTGTGATGTTTAGCTTATAAATAGGACCAACCCATTTGGAAAAGGGACAAACGGAGAAAAGAGTGTAGGGAGACTAGGGGACTGAAAGGTCTATCTGAGAACGAGAGGATAGAGAGATTGAAGGGTAAGACTATGAGAGATAAGGATGAGATTTGACTAGACTTGGACGAGGGACTTTTTCCTTTTTTATTTGTATTGTCTTTATACTTAGAATACATGAGACTTGAGTCCATAAACGATCTACAAGTCTGAACTGCAAGACAAACCATCATGCAATGATCCAAGTGTAAGCTTCCTTCAAGTATTATTTAAAGTTCAGTTTTACAATTCTGCATTTTTTTGCTCTTCTCATTCAAGTCTTTGTCATTACTTTTTCGTGCTCCATATTATCGCATCCTTTGGTTATGTTCTATTTATGTTTTTAAGGAATTTGAAGTTTTCGAGCTCCTTTATGAAGCATTTTTCTTTCAGAAAATTTATAAGTTATTGAACTCTAATGACTTTTTGTTAACCCTTGTGCAAAAAGATATCTAGTTTTTAAGCCATTATATTCGCAACTTTGTGAAATACTAAGTATAACTTTGAGAACCTGTGAGGAAGTCATTTCCATTCCCAAATTGCTTTCTAGAAACCTGTTTTATGTGTGTACAAATGCAACACACTTTTTTTATCAACAAACGAAAAATAAGCATAAACAATATTATTATTAAATTATTTTAATAGGGAAGGAAATAATGAATTAAAGCTGTCCAATAAAAATTCCTTCTTGAATAAAAAAATTCTACTCTCCCGGTTTTAAAATTTTAGAGAATAACCAATTTTAAAAGTTTTTTAATGCTTATCAAATTTTCATCAACCTTTTATATGAAGTCGAAAACAACTTCTGAGATTCGTAGACTTAAGTTTTGATTATGATCAGAGATTAAATTATTAAGTGTTCAACAAGTTTGAGTGTTCTGAAATATTATAAGAGGTTTTTCTATGTAACTGTTTAACTGCTGAAGTATTCAAACTCTTTAAAACAATCATTCGAGCTGTACTACAAACGTTCTTTCTATTATTTCATTCTTTAAGTTTGTAAAAATTCTTTAACACCATTAGTTGTATGATAAAATATGTCATCTTCCATGTACTAACACTATTTAAATTTATCTTATTGCTAGTTATGTTTTAAACTCTCTTTACAAAAACTCATACTATATATCTCTTGTTTGAATCTGTGGTTTTAATTCAAAGTATTCTCTATCACACTATTCAACCTTTTATCTATTCTTAATAACTTATACATACAAATCATATTCTATTAAATTTATTTTTTTATTTCATTCAAGATTATTTTGAAAATATTATTCACAATTAGAGACTAACAAAACCTACATATAGGAACCAAATTGAAAGTACATAACACATGTAAGGATTAAATTTAAACAATAAAACAATGTTATACTAATTTAAATGTTGAGAGTAATTTAAAAAAAAATATTGCAAGCAGAGAGTATGAATCTTGCTCATTTAAGAAAATAGTCTTCAACGTTAAAATCAGTTTAATTCCATATATATATATATATATATATATATATATATAACATACAGTGTCCAGATTAAAAATTGACTACACCAATATATATATATATTGTAACATGTTTTTAAATAATTCCATGCACATATTTTTAAATTTCTCAACCAACAACTCCATTTTCTTTCTTATTTGTTTTTTCAACATGGATTATTGCTAAGTGACACTTATATCAGATCGAATAAATATTTTAAGTAGAGAGTTATAATACGCATCAAGATAGACAAAGCTAAAACATATTTGCTGAATATATTATACACAAACACAAACAAAAATAAATAAATCCTAGAACTGCCACTATAGGTAATTGGGCCAAAGCTTGCAGTTAATTGGGCCAAAGCCCATATGTCTTTCTCCTTTATTGTTTTTTGTCAACTTTTGGGTCAATGAAGGTTGTCAAATATTAGATATTTATTTAAATAAAGTTTACTCCAACATCAAGAAGAACAAATCGCGTCTTATGAGGATGACGACAACTATGCCTTGGGCCCAAATAGATATCATGACAAAGAGAACAAACTTGTAAATGTATACCGCTTGCAAGTTATGTTGAATTGATATAATATTTGGATATAATGCCTTTCTTTATTTTATATTATTAATAAAATATTTTTCTTATTAATATAGTCAAATATAATGACTATAGGATTACACGCATAGAGTAAGTCCACATAAGGATGACAACGAAACCCAAATTAGGTACTAACTCGCCCTTGCCCTAACTTTGACGGGGAAAACCTGCTTTGACCAGGTTTTTAGAAACCTTGAAATAGACTCTCTCCCACTTTTAAAGGGACGAGGAAGGGTTGAGAAATACAAGTACCTGCCCGACTTTGGCAAGAATGAAGGAAGGTTTGAAAATACAAGTAGCATCCCTGAATTTGACCCTAAACCTGCCATAATATAAAAATTAAGTTATTTTCATATTTTTCTTTAAAAGATCATATAGTTTTTATTATTTTAAAGATTTTTAATGTCTAGTTTTAAATATTACTTTTATTAAAATGAAATATATATATATATATATATATATGATTTTTATTAAAATATACATTGGGTTATTATAACTAAAGAAAAATAAGAAAGTACACTCAAGCATAATCTCTACGAGTTTCCCTCAACCCAACGGGGACCTATAGGGATGAGGTTAGGGTTAGTAGGGTCGTGTCTAAAAAATTTAAGGCCTTAGGAAATTGTTTTAAAGAAGTTTAGTATAATATAAATAATAATAATTAATTTTTACATTATGTTCCTAGATTTTGGGGCTATAAAATCTTTTATTAAAGTTTTATACTCAAGTAATTTTAATATTTCACTCTTAATAGATAGTATAATTAATCTATTTTATAACATAGTTGATCTTATGTGATACTTAAAGAATTTTAGTTTTGAATTTTTTTTAGCATTATCAACTATTACAAGCATTTTCAATAATATTATATAAACGATACAAATAAAGAATATCTTAAATCCTCAATAACGATGAGACTAATCATTAAAAAAATTGGGACACAATAAATTATATGGCCTAAAGCAATGACCTTAGTGGCCTATGCCTTCCCATGGCCCTGAGGGTTGAGGAGATCTAAACCTGCTCCTGACCCGCTATGTTGCCATTAAAAAATAGTTCTAGTTTTGTTAAACTAAAACTATTAGGCCTAACTCATTTAAATTAAGTAAAGAGATCAATCACTAGAGAGTGTCTATTAAGTCAGACCTGAGTCTATAAATAAAGCATGAGACGTTCATAGGCCGCACCTCTCGTGAAACACAAGAATTTGTAATTGTTATGAAACCATGCTCTCACAAGTTAACATTTATACACATGGAATCTGGTTAGAGTGCTTGTGTAGACTCCTTCAAGACAAAACTACTATTACTTTAAATTGTTTGCTATTACTTTGAAATACATGCTTTGAAAGACTTAAAGGAATCTCATGTATTTCTTTTGTCTATCCGTTAAGGATTCCCTGACCTTTCATAATTTAAGCTAATATGATAGTTTTATAATTAAATGTAAAAACAAAACTATTTTCTTAAAATGGAAGAACCCTAAAGTCCCTTTTTCCTCTAGTGTGAGTTAATAGTGCCATTTTTATGTTAGTTATGTTTTTTATTATTATCTTAGTTTTTGTATAAAAATGAAAAAATATGTTATTACTTTCTTTTAATAATTTTGGATAAGAAAACCGTTGTAGAATAAAACATGGTGGCATTTTTGAAATTATTTTGTAATCTCACATCGATATTACTAAAAACTGATGTGGCTTCCTTCCCTTTCCACCATGGTTCTTTAAAAACCAATGTGGCTTCCTTTGTAACACCCTCTGTTACATCTCAATAAATTCTAAAAAAATTCATAATTTTTTTTACTAAAAATATAATTGTTAAAAAGAAACTATCGGAACAAATTACATACAATATTTCTGAAATACCTCATAATATCATTAAAATTTATAAAGTAATTTTATATTCATTTGAAGTAAATAAATATTAAACATTATTAGAAAGAGAGGAAACTCCATGGCCCAAGAGCAGTTACTTAATGATATTATTCATTCATTAGACCAAGGTATTCATACCGAGCTCCCTTTTTAGAACGTGCTACATTTACTGCCTGGATTCTTCGATCCTTCCCTTTGTACGAACCATCAATTTAAAACATATGAAACAAAAACACAGAGAAAAGAGTGAGAAACAAAATATAGTATTCCCAAATAGGGCATAAGCAATAAAAGGTTTTTCACAAACTAGTATAATAAAATCAATCACAATCACATACACAATCAATTAGGAATTTATGAATGTTATGCAATATCTTTATCATAACTTACCTACATATGCGAGCCCTTAAATTTTAATTTGCACTAGGCTAACCAGGAGTTTACACTGTTCCACAATTCTAGATAATAATAACATGAACAGCTCAACTAGCATGGAAGTACTTAGAGACTAGTCAGATTGAGAAGGTTTTTATCATGAAAGTACCCAACAGTAGGGAGCTACCCTAGGTCCCCTGAAGCACCCTTTCACACTCTCTCATCCCAAGGCTTGCAATTAAGCCTACTGTAACATCCTGGTTTAGATTTAATTACCAATTTAAGATTAATTAAGGAATTAAAATTATTAATTGAATAATAATAATAATGCCAGAAAATGACATTGGTGCCCTTGGTGGTGTAAAATGGGGCTTCGGTCCCCTCTCTCCCTCTCTCCCTCGTGATTCCCACGCTGATAGGATGGGAGAGTAATAGTGATGTGACAGTTGATGGGTGGACGCTGGGCAGAGCAATGATGGAAGCTTCAGCTTCATGTTTTTCTTACCCACTCTCTACCCATTCTTACTTTGTTATGCTGCAAACACTCTCCATTCTCTCTTGAACTCCCTGGAGACTCTTCCTCTTCGTTGTTGTTCTCCATCTTCGTCTTCTTCATTTTCTTCTTCCACTCAACACTGAGTAGAACCGAGTGGAACAGCATGGTTGAGAGAGAGATCTGTGTGGTGTTGTGTGTCTTGGGGGCAGAGATCCTCCTCTGTTCTGCCTAAGCAACGATGGGTGCTTGGAAGCATAGGGCACTCTACTGTTGGTGAGGACTGGTCTGTTCGTGTATGGGAACAGCCATGGAATCCTCCACTAGAATGAGTGTGGGGTGACGTTGTGCCTTGGAGGCTTGGCATGGAGTGTCTTGGTGGTAGATCTGCTCGTGAGGAAGCAGTGTTAGTTCTTCCAAAGCTGAGAGCAGAGTGTTGTGTGAACAGCTGGAAGCTGGGTCATTCGGTTGAGAACAAGTGACTGAAGAACGTTCAGTCAGTTCTGCAAGCTCAGGGAGCTTCTGGGATCTTCATTCCAGGTAGGGGGCTAATTTACATCTCAAATGTATGGTTTATGGACGGGTTCTGGGTGGTTTTGCTTTAATGTGTTGTGTCATGTTTGAAATATGTTGATTGATATGTTGTAGTTGAGTATTGGTGCATGAAACACCTGGATTTGTGATCATTGTGGTCTATGTGATGTTGTCATGATTTCGTCCATGAGATGTATGATGATAAATATGAAATGCTGAGTGAATGCATGGTAATGTTGGCTTTTAATGAGTATGCCGAGTGTATGTATTGATCCCCATGTGTGAATGTGTGTTTAAATACATGTGATGCTTGTCATTGAACATGCGAATGCTGAGTGCATAAGTTGGGGACTGTTGTGTTAATTCCGTGTGGGATATTATATGAAATAGCATGTGATACTTGTTGTAAATGATAATTCCGAGTGGATGGCATTGTGATTGCCAAGTGCATGAGATGTGGGTCAGTCATGTTAATTCCCGTTTGGGATTTTATATTAAAAAGCATGTGATTTGCCAAGTGCATATGATTGCCGAGTGCATGTATTGTGTTATTGCTACGCCGATCCCTGTTTATGAATAATAATGATAAAATGCATTGGATGCATGTTATTGATATTTGAATGCCGAGTGCATATGTGTGGAAAATAT
Source organism: Clitoria ternatea (assembly GCA_037962975.1). Lineage (NCBI taxonomy): Eukaryota > Viridiplantae > Streptophyta > Magnoliopsida > Fabales > Fabaceae > Clitoria > Clitoria ternatea. Next base: position 59,220,267 of record CM075671.1, read on the forward strand.
ATTGAAAGACCCTGGGTTGGACTCAAGGCAATGCCGAGTGCATTGGTGTTGGACGCCTGATGAATAAACCATATGCATCTGATTCGCCATTGGAAATGCCGAGTGCATATAGCGTTGGACGCTTAACATTGAATCGGCAATCAGATGAATACGAGTGAAATATAATGAAAGACCTTGGGTTGGACTCAAGGCAATGCCGAGTGCATTGGCGTTGGACGCCTGATGAATAAGACCGTATGCATCTGATTCGCCACTGGAAATGCTTGGAGCATATAGGGTTGGACGCTTAATACCGATCGGCAATCAGATGAATATGTGTTAAAAATATATTGAAAGACCTCGGGTTGGACTCGAGGCAGTACCGAGTGCACTAAGTGTTGGACGCTTAAAGACCTTGGGTTGGACTCAAGGCAAGCCTACCGGGTTGGACTCGTGGCTGCCCGTAACACTTCCGTTGTCGCTTGGAGTGACTGTGTTACATGTGAGGGCAAACGGTTTGGTACCACTAAAACGGCCGAATCAGCTTGGAGCTGAGAAAAGGCTTGGAGCCTATGTTGCAACAATCAAAATTGATAATAAATAACCGAATCCGGGTGAAATGGATGTGTGTACACTTATGATTGTCATTGAGCTCAATGTGAAATGTTTGAACATGTGGATATGAATTGATTGGGGTGAATCCGATTGGATTAATGCATGTATACTGATGTTATGCCGAGTGCACACTTATATCCGAGTGGATGAATGCATGTATACTGATGCTATTACTGAGTGCATATTTATTTTGTTGATGAGCTCAATGTAATGGTAATATATGTGTAAATGCTGTTGTGAATAGCATGATTAATATAGCTTTGAATGATTGGTGTGAATTCCGACTGGGTGAATATATGTAAATTGGCACTGTTTCCGAGTGCAAGTGATTATGAATGATATGAATTACTCAGTCTTGATTGAATTGCATGAATCCCGAGTGGATGAAGTTGTTATAGGGTCCATATTGAATGGCAGAGTACATTATTGCTGATTAAGATATGTTATTGTATGGTTGAGGATTCGAAGATTAATCCGAGTCAATAACTGTCATTTAATATGTAAAAGCTCACCCCTACTGTGGCTATATTTTTCAGTATATGCAGGTTGGACTGGGGATGAGGAGATGGCCTCAAGTCCGAGTGATGGGTACTCAGATTGTTAAAGTGCACATACAGTATATATTGTAAATAAATATGTTAAGCCTTGGCCGGATCTCTTGTAATCCGAACGGATTTAATTATATGGGTTGTCTATCAGGATTGTGAACAAGTATACATTTATATAAGTATATATATATATATATTACATTGATGTGATGTTACTTATACCGACTGAGATGTGATGTCGAATGGATAATGCTAAGTTAATAAATTCCGAGTGGAATATTGTTGGGAGAGTCGTTTCCGAGTGAGGCTTTAATGTGTGGGCCTTTTCCGAGTGATAAAGGCATAAGACAGTTCTGAGTAAGATGTACTCGAGTGGGCTACTTCCGAGGGAAGACTAGTCCATATGTTACCGAGTGAAAATATGAATAAACCCCAAGTGGGGAAGGGTTTGAATATTCCCAATTGGGAAATCCCGAGTGAACCTCTTCCGAGGGAAGAGTTGTTGTGATGGTTTTGATTTAGGTGTATCCTAGGAGTCCTCTTCCGAGTGAAAGAGGCTATATATATATTCCGAGTGGATAAGTTTTAAATAAGTCCGAGTGACTTAACTTAATGAATTCCTTTGAGAGATGAGGTTTAAGGTGATCTCCGAGTGAGGAAGATCAAATTATGCCGAGTGCTGAATGGATAATGTATTCCGAGTGAATTGTGGTTGAATTATACCGAGTGGTATGGACTGGGGAAATACTCCGGGTGAGGGAAGCTTATGGATTCCGAGTGGAATAACCGAGGGAATCATTTCCCGAGTGGAGATTGAGACGCTTCCGAATGAAGCATGTCTTTGACCTTTTGAATAAGGATCTGGTTGAGTTTACCGGGTGAATTATATATGTGGGGACCGTTCCCGAGTGAACTTAGGTCCCGATTCCGAGTAATGGAATTACCGAGTGATGGGTTCACTACAGCGAATGAGGATTCGCTCCAGCGAGAAAAGGGCTCGCTCAAGCGCTGCATCTTCCGCTGGTCTGCTTGACCGAAGCTGAGTCTTGCCCATGTGTGGCTTTCTGACTCGGTCTTCCCTTCTCTGATTGGTTTTGCTTTCCCTTGCCTTACGTTGATTTATTTTACCCCGACTGCTTGGTGAATTTTGGAAAAAATTTCCCTGGTCTCGGTTTTGGGTTTATTAAGTCGGGTTGTCTCACCTACTCTAATGTATCCTCGATTTCTATAATCCGTCCCCAGACAATATCATTTTGTTTCACTTTAATGATTCATGATGCATGAATTACTCGCGTATTTAATTGGTTAAGGCTTTTAGAAACTCAATTATTAAATACCATAAAGGTTTACAGTATCATCTCAATAAACTGTACATTTCTTTAATTTCTTCTCTCAATTTCTGTCATACAGAAATAAATTTGGTACAGTTTTCAAATTTAAATCTCACCAACATTGAGTTTCCAAGCTTTAATATCTCAAAACTTTCTCATATAAAATTTTACATAATCTTTCTCAAATTGAATCTTAGCATGATCGAATTTAGAAATCTCAATTATTTCCAAATATCTTTAGTTATTAGGTTGGAAAAAAACAAAATAATTTACTTGTAAAAATTTTATTTTACTAAAAGAGAATAATTCTTAACTCATTAACTAAAAATACTTAGAACTATAAAATTTTTCTTTAATTCAAGAATCAATTATTTCAACCTTTTTATAAATTAATTTTCATAAAATGTCTTTTTCTAAAATAAATACTAGATTTTTATTCTAAAGATTAAAAGTAAAGTTAATGAAAATAATTTCTAAGAAGGAATAAAAGATTAAAATGATTATAAAATACTTTCTCTTAGAATAAAATTTAGATTACTATTTAAAACAAAAAGGGTAAATAGTAATTATGCATAGTAATGGTAAATAGTAAATTTAACATAGTTACTGTAAATAGTAATAGCAAATAGTAAAACGTGAATAGTAATAGTAAATAGTAACAGTAAATACTAATTTAGTGTTGACATAGTAATTTACTATTCAGAATAGTAACTTAAAATAATATTATATCCAGTGTAATAATAGATTTCTAAAACAGTATGAAAATAAATCTAAAAAATATAAAAGGGGGTTATTCTTACCTTATAATTTTGGCAGAACCACTTTTCAAAGAAAATTATTTCTCTCTCTTACTTCCACCACTATCTCACTAGCACTACTATATTAAGAAAACTTAATCAGAACTGTGATTCCCTCGCTTCGCTGCCTCGCTATTTATAAGAAAAAACTTTACTGTGTATTGCAATATTTTATTATAAAAGTACTCTACAATTTTGAGAATTTCGTTCCTGGTTACTATGCAACATTTGAAATTTTCATTCATGCACAATCTTTTGCATAATAAATGTCAGCTGAATTATTAAGCCAAATAGTAACCATTCACTCGGTATATTTTAAATATTCAAAATCAGTCCTTTTCAAAATTTAGCGATATTATATCAGTCCTCACTAATTTTATAATAAGTAATATAAAGTATAAATTTTAAAAATCTAAAATTTTCTGTTAATAAAAATGATCTCCCATGAATCTGGGGTCGAGAGTTGACTGCCTCGACCGGGGTTTGAATATTAGTGTCCTGATTACAGTTACCTCACTAACTCTCAGTTTTACACCGCCTCGGTGGAGTACGGTATTTTGTACCTTGGTTTAGTGGGAATCTGAGGTTCTTCAAGTAGTGGTGGCAATTGATGTCTGGTCCGTACTAGAATTTAAAGACCACATCGGAGGTGCCCCTGTAGAAGATTCTCCGATGCTTAAGTCAGTACAGACACTTAGGTAAGAGATATTACGGAAGTAACTTACAGGATTAGATCAGCTACCTCTTCAGTAATAAATGGGTTGTATTTATAGTGTTTACCTTAGTTTTGGAAGTGATTTGACCATCTTCCTAACTTACTGTTGATACAGTGTCTGTGGGTCAGGTTACCCATACCTCCTCTGACTGGCTGTCGGATTGTCAGTTATGACCAAGATTGAGATAGAAATCCGTAGTCAACTAATGATTTCAGATTCCGGTTGTGACTTGCCAATCTTATTGGTAACGTGGCATGGTGTTTCTAGACCTCGTCCAGTCCTGGTTGCCACCCCAGATCATTTTCCCCTTACTTTATTTATGTAGTATTACTACAATAAGTGAACTATTCACAATCCGGTTAAAAAATTTGTTGGGGTACATGTAACGTCCTAGGTTATTTTTGCATTTATTTTTATTCAATTGATTAAATCTTATGATAAATTTTTCCTTTTCTTGAAAATTAATCGAGGTTTAGTGAAATAGCATTTAGTTTTACTGACTTATTCAAGTGACAGCAGTCACAGTCAAATTAAATAAATGAGATCTAGAAAGAAGAACAAGTTAATCTAAGCACAACGGATGGGGAAAAAGGGAATCAGGACCTCCCGCTTGAGCGGGGTCCCTACTGGTCTGAGCGAGATTCCGGACTCTCGCTTGAACGAGGTTTCTATTCGCTTGAGCGAATACTTTTCGCACATCGGATTGGGCAAAACATGCAAACGGACTCCCGAAAAATCTCACCCTAAAAATGATTCTGTTAACCAAAAAGTTGTCATAGCTACCATGAGAGCATATGTAAATGACAGTGATGTATTTTAAAATATAGATTTGTATCCGGCCCGGTCTTGGTTAACACACAGCTAATAATAACGCCCGAAGGTTCTCATACACACATATAACTCTATAGAGTCACTCAAAGTCACTCGGACCCTGGCACCGATCTCCCCCTTGGCGCGACTCCATGGCTCCTTCCCCCTCCCTGTCATTGGTTACTAAAAAAAAAGGCAAGGGTGAGTGTTTGGCATTGTAATTAATATAGAATGGAACTTAACAAATACACATACATAATTATATATATACATCAAGCATCATTCGAAAGTAAGCACAGTTTACTCAACAAGTGTATTACATACGAAAACTATATTAACCCAACCAAGCAATTCCATCACATTCATCACAATCACCACTGACTCTCATACAATCTGACTCCTAGTATCCGGATACTAAAGGATTGGCCTTCAGCTGGGGGTCCTACTTGACACCCCATGAACCCTGCTTGGTTCACCGAGTCCTGCTTGACTCTCCACCTCGACCACTGGGTCCTACTTGACCACTAGGTAGCTCAACTGGGCACGAAAACCACGGGAGCCGAAAATGAGAGGCTATCATATACCGTCGGCCATCCCACACCACATAGTCATTCAACAATTTACCTTTCACATAATAATATCAATTCTTCATCACTCGGGTAGTCTGCTTGCTAACCCGGTGTCACATAACACTGATCATTTCAACATTAGATATCACAAGATCATAACATGATAAACTCAACCACACACCCGATCCTCAACTAATTAATGTACACAGTCACGCATGCACAAGCATAAACACACAACTACGTTTAGTAATATTTTCCTTAACCTGCTTACACCATCTCAATGACCTGTATAAGAAGCGAGTCCTATTCTAATTAATTATAACCTGAACACCCCCTTACTTTGGTTCCACGCTTCGATAATCTGCTCTCTGTGTCGATTCCTTCCTCTGAGCACTGGTTTCGCAGTCTCAGCTCCGTCACTCAGTCTTCCGTTGCTTAACCTACTACCTACGGATCATAAAGTACAGCTCGTCACTTCAACGCCCTTAGTTCATGGACCGCATTTGGGCTCACACTCACCAGAGGAGTGGAGAACAGCATCGAATATAGCCATACATGGCCCTTGACCGCCAAAGAATAAAAGGGATAAGGGAATCACAATTAGAACGGATCAGTAGACTCACCTTGACGCCTCGATCATAGGAATGGGGTTCAATTGAAGTTCAGACACAAATGGAGTCCCTCTCCAGCGCATACAACTCAGTGTTAAGAGAGGAGAAAGTGAAAGAGAAGGGACAGACCAGCAGCAGAGGTAACTCGCAAATAATGAAGAGGGAAGGAAGAGAATCTTCTTATATATATATAAAGCTCATGGGCAAGATCGTCTTTTCCTTTATTTTATTTGTATTCTCACTAAATTTTAATCAATTTCACCATATTAAACTATTTCATAGTTATCAAATCAATTACACTTATTTATTCCCTCAACGTTTAATTATTCACAATTCTCTAATACTTCGCAAGAGTATAGGCCCAGTATGAATACCGGCCCCCCGGCGTCCTAGCTTAGTGTTCATACCTCGGAAATCCGAGCTACAACCTGAGAGGTCGGATATCTCATCCGTGCTCGCCTCTTGGTTACCTACACCCGTTGTTTCAGTCATTATGACGTTGATCCAGGCTATGACCCCGAGTGAGGCGCTCTCCTTACATCGGTTTGGACCAAACCACCTGGCCCTGTCCGCTCTTCTCTTACACTCCCGATCTTCAACTCCGCCTGCCCGCTCATCTGAGACCGATCTCGACACCGGCTTTCCCGTCTCTGGCTCAGACAGAACAAATATTAAATAAAACTTCTAAAACATTTACTAACATTTCCCATTTCTTATAATTCTCATTAAAACATCAGGGATGTTACATCCACCCCCCCTAAAAGGAGATTTCGTCCCCGAAATCAGTGTTCCGGTTAGAAAAGATGAGGGTACATTCGCCTCATATCGGATTCTAACTCCCAAGTGTAGTTCATCCAATGTAAATTCTGCGACTTCACCTTCACCAGCGGTACCTCCTTATTCCTTAACCTTTTGGTTTGATGCTCTTCAATGCTGATCGGTATAGCCTCCATCGTCAGGTTCTCCTTCACTTCAATGGAGTCACTCGGTACAATCATGGTATCACACGGGATGTAGGCTCGAAGTTGTGATACGTGGAACACGTTGTGAATGTTAGTCAACGATTGGGGAAGATCCAGTCGATAAGCGACTTCACCAATCCGTTCTAGTATTTGGTATGGTCCAATATACTTCGGATTAAGCTTTTGGCTCTTCAAAATTCGACCTACACCCTTAGTCAGTGAAATCCTTAGGAACACCCAATCACCCACTTGGAATTCAAGGGGTCTATGCCGATTGTCATAATAGCTCTTTTGCCGGTCTTGGGCAATTTTTATCTTCTCTCGGATTAAAGCGATTTGTTCGTTCATCTCTTGAATCATCTCAGGCCCCAGATGAAGGGCATCGCCGTTCTCATTCCAACATAATGGAGTACGACATTTCCGACCATAAAGAGCTTTGTATGGAGCCATCCCAATGCTGCTATGGTAACTGTTATTATATGCAAACTCTACCAAGGGCAAGTATTTCTCCCATGATCCGCCCTGTTCCAGCATACATGCCCTTAACATATCTTCAAGAGTTTGTATAGTCCGCTCTGATTGGCCATCGGTCTGGGGATGGTAGGCTGAGCTCAGTTTGAGCTCAGTACCCAGTTGTTATTGCAAACTCCTCCAAAACCTTGAAGTGAATCGGGGATCCCGATCAGAGATAATGCTTGAGGGCACACCATGCAGTCGTACAACTTCTGCAACGTACAACTTAGCTAATCGATCTAGCGACCACTTCATATTTATTGCCAGGAAATGAGCACTTTTGGTTAGTCGATCAACAATCACCCAAATCGCGTTGTATCCGGTTCGAGTGCGAGGCAGTCCGGATACGAAGTCCATGGTGATACCTTCCCACTTCCAGATCGGAATTTCTGGAGGTCGAAGCAAACCTGGAGGTCGTTGGTGCTCAACTTTGCACTTCTGGCATATCACACAGGATTTCACATACTCGATTATTGTCTTCTTCATGCTTGGCTACCAGAATTCCTTTTTTAAGTCATGATACATTTTTGTCACTCCCGGATGTATACTCAAAGAGCTATTGTGTGCTTCTGCTAGCACCGCCTGCCTGAAGCCTCCATGTGCAGGCACCACCATCGTTACCCCGAGTTATCTCTACATTTTTGCCTTGGGTCTGAGTATCAATCAGCCTCAGTAACTCTTCATCATCTTTCTGTGCAGCTACCACAGACTCCAGAAATTCGTTGGAGATTTTTAACATTCCGATTGTCATTCGGTTTGGCGCGTCCATAACAATTCCAACATTCATATCCCTAAGGCTTTCCAGCAATTCCTGTTCTCTACCCATCAGGTAAGCCACGTGTAATACCTTCCTGCTTAGTGCATCTGCCACAACATTCGCTTTGCCCGGGTGATACTTTAAATCGAAGTCGTAATCCTTCAAATACTCCACCCATCGCCTCTATCTCATATTTAGCTCATTTTGATCAAATAAGTACTTTAAACTCTTGTGATCATTGAATACTACAAAGCGAGCTCCATACAGATAATGGCGCCAAATCTTCAGTGCGTACACCACTGCTGCAAGTTCCAGATCATGAGTCGGGTAATTCTCCTCATGTGGCCTCAATTGCCTTGAAGCATAGGCAATTGCCCGATCAGCTTGCATCAACACACACCCCAATCCAAATTTGGATGCATCACAATATACTTCAAATTCCTGTGTTACATCGGGCAGTGCAAGCACAGGGGCAGTCGTTAAACATCGCTTGAGAGTTTGGAAGCTTAATTCACACTTTTCCGACCACACGAAGGGGTTTCCTTTCCTCGTTAACCGAGTCAGAGGGAGTGCTATCCGAGAGAACCCCTCAATGAAATGTCGATAGTATCCAGCTAATCCGAGGAAACTCCTGATTTCAGTTACTGACTTCGGCCTCTCCCAAGCCATAACAGCCTCAATTTTTGTCGGATCAACAGAGATTCCCTCTCGGGAAATTACATGCCCCAAGAATTGTACACTACTCCCCCAGAAATCACACTTAGATAGTTTAGCGTACAACTTCTTCTCTCGAAGTACTTCTAAAACAAGTCGAAGGTGTTGAGCATGCTCCTCGTCCGACCTCGAATATACCAAAATATCATCAATGAATACCACCACAAACTGGTCCAAGTACGGTTGAAAGGTCCGATTCATATAGTCCATAAAAATGGCAGGAGCGTTCGTTACTCCAAAGGGCATTACTACGTACTCGAAGTGCCCATACCGAGTCCGAAATGCTGTTTTTGGGGTATCCTCCGACCTCACTCGGATTTGGTGGTACCCCGACCTTAAGTCGATCTTACAGAACACAACGGCGCCTCACAACTGGTCCAGTAAATCGTCAATCCGAGGTAGTGGATATTTATTTTTGATCGTCAGTTTGTTCAGCTGTCGGTAATCAATGCACATTCGTATACTACCGTCCTTCTTCTTTACCAGTAACACCGGAGCGCCCCAGGGTGAGGCACTGGGTCGAATAAAGCCCTTTTCTAGTAATTCGTTTACTTGTTTCTTCACTTCGGTCAATTCCACCGAAGACATTCTATATGGCGCTCAGGACACAGGTTCTGCCCCGGGAATCAAGTCAATAGAGAAATCAATCTCCCGACTGGGAGGTAGCTCCGGAATTTCTTCCGGAAAAATGTCAGGAAATTCGCAAACAATTGGAATATCGCTCGGCAGGAGGTTATGCCTACCCTCCGAAGCGAATAAAACAACATACGTGGTTAGGACATCGCTCACCCCGTCCTTCATGTCAAGTTCCTAAGAGAAAACAATATTCTTCCGATAACAATCGACCAACACATGATTAGCAGCAAGCCAATCGAGACCTAGAATAACATCTAAGTCCTTCAATGGCATACAGATAAAATTCACTCGAAAAGTACGGGCTTCGATTTGCATCGGCAGTTCTCTACACACTGTAGTCACACGGAAAGTGGAACCAGTTGGAGTGGAAACAATAAGAGCGTTCTCCATTAAACCGATCGGTAGACCAAGCCGTCGCACATAACTTTCCGAAATAAAGGAATGGGTGGCACCCGAGTCATAAATTACATCAACCAGATAGCCACAGATGAGGCACTTACCCTGTACCAAATTGTCATTCCTCGTAGCTTCCGAAGCATCAAACGCAAACACTCGTTCGGTCATGGCGTTCTGGGCACCGCTAGATTGGGCATCATATCTTCCCGATTGTTGGTTCCCTCTACCAGCTCCATTCCGGCCTCCCCTCGGAAAGTTGGAACCCCGGGTCCTAGAAGAATTAGTTCGGTTGTCCTGCCTGCCCTGCGGCTGCCTCTGAGGGCAATCGGGCCTGAGGTGCCCTGGTTGTCCGCACTGGAAGCACACAATTTGGTTGGCTTGGCAATGTTTGGCAATGTGACCTTCCTGACCACAATTGTAGCATGCACGGCTACCAGAAGGATTACCCGATCGACCTGTGGAACCCCGACTGGAAGAGGATGAGGAGGTAGCAGAAGACTTGCCGCCCCGGAAGAATTGACTTATCCTCTTGAAGTTGAATCCTTTCGCCTTCAGTGGCTTTTTATCTCTCGGCTGGGACGTCCTTTGTAACTGCACCTCTTCAGTTAGTCTTGCTTTGTTCACCAGGGTTGGGTAGTCCCTAATCTCCATCGGTACGATTACACTACGGAGTTCAATCCGTAGTCCAGCTTCGTATTTGGCACACTTGCTACCCTCAGTCCCTTCTAACGAGAAAGGGTGGTAAAAATCACACAGCTCGTCAAACTTGCTGGTGTACTCGGCCACAGACAGCCGGTCTTGCTCCAACTTCAGGAATTCCATTTCCTTCCGGACTTTGTAGTTATCCGGGAAGTATTTAACAAGGAACCTCCTTCGGAAATTCGCCCATACCAACGGCTCATTTGCTGCGTTCATCTGCACCTTCACTCGGGACCACCATACTCTAGCCTCTTCTTTTAGTTGGTAAGTAGAAAATAAAACCTTTTGCTCTTCTGAGCACTCAAAATATTCAAAAACCTGCTCGATATCCCTGATCCAAATGTATGCCCCGACATAATCGTGTCCCCCTTTGTAGATCGGAGGATTCCTTTTCAGGAATTTATCCAGAGTGGGACCGGACTCGGTCCTACTCATCAGCTGAGTAAATCTAGAAAAGAAATCATCTCCTCCCCCAGAACTAGTTTCTTCGGCCATTTAGTAATTCTACAATGAGCAAACACATCACCATTAATAACCAAGGTCAGCCAGGGAATCAGAAATTTACCTTATATACATAGAATACTACGCCAGTGGAGTGCCAAGGGAACGATGCCAGACCACACACACAATCATGGTACAACGAAATACAATCAACCTTCATAAGACTAACACAATCACTAGACCGACCCATACACCGGCTCTAGAAAGAACCGCTCTGATACCAAGTGTAACGTCCTAGGTTATTTTTGCATTTATTTTTATTCAATTGATTAAATCTTATGATAAATTTTTCCTTTTCTTGAAAATTAATCGAGGTTTAGTGAAATAGCATTTAGTTTTACTGACTTATTCAAGTGACAGCAGTCGCAGTCAAATTAAATAAATGAGATCTAGAAAGAAGAACAAGTTAATCTAAGCACAACGGATGGGGAAAAAGGGAATCAGGACCTCCCGCTTGAGCGGGGTCCCTACTCGTCTGAGTGAGATTTCAGACTCTCGCTTGAACGAGGTTTCTATTCGCTTGAGCGAATACCTTTCGCACATCGGATTGGGCAAAACATGCAAACAGACTCCTGAAAAATCTCACCCTAAAAATGATTCTGTTAACCAAAAAGTTGTCATAGCTACCATGAGAGCATATGTAAATGACAGTGATGTATTTTAAAATATAGATTTGTATCCGGCCCGGTCTTGGTTAACACACAGCTAATAATAACGCCCGAAGGTTCTCATACACACATATAACTCTATAGAGTCACTCAAAGTCACTCGGACCCTGGCACCGATCTCCCCCTTGGCGCGACTCCATGGCTCCTTCCCCCTCCTTGTCATTGGTTACTAAAAAAAAGGCAAGGGTGAGTGTTTGGCATTGTAATTAATATAGAATGGAACTTAACAAATACACATACATAATTATATATATACATCAAGCATCATTCGAAAGTAAGCACAGTTTACTCAACAAGTGTATTACATACGAAAACTATATTAACCCAACCAAGCAATTCCATCACATTCATCACAATCACCACTGACTCTCATACAATCTGACTCCTAGTATCCGGATACTAAAGGATTGGCCTTCAGCTGGGGGTCCTACTTGACACCCCGTGAACCCTGCTTGGTTCACCGAGTCCTGCTTGACTCTCCACCTCGACCACTGGGTCCTACTTGACCACTGGGTAGCTCAACTGGGCACGAAAACCACGGGAGCCAGAAATGAGGGGCTATCATATACCGTCGGCCATCCCACACCACATAGTCATTCAACAATTTACCTTTCACATAATAATATCAATTCTTCATCACTCGGGTAGCCTGCTTGCTAACCCGGCGTCACATAACACTGATCATTTCAACATTAGATATCACAAGATCATAACATGATAAACTCAACCACACACCCGATCCTCAACTAATTAATGTACACAGTCACGCATGCACAAGCATAAACACATAACTACGTTTAGTAATATTTTCCTTAACCTGTTTACACCATCTCAATGACCTGTATAAGAAGCGAGTCCTATTCTAATTAATTATAACCCGAACACCCCCCTTACTTTGGTTCCACGCTTCGATAATCTGCTCTCTTTGTCGATTCCTTCCTCTGAGCACTGGTTTCACAGTCTCAGCTCCGTCACTCAGTCTTCCGTTGCTTAACCTACTACCTACGGATCATAAAGTACAGCTCGTCACTTCAACGCCCTTAGTTCATGGACCGCATTTGGGCTCACACTCACCAGAGGAGTGGAGAACAGCATCGAATATAGCCATGCATGGCCCTTGACCGCCAAAGAATAAAAGGGATAAGGGAATCACAATTAGAACGGATCAGTAGACTCACCTTGACGCCTCGATCACAGGAATGGGGTTCAATTGAAGTTCAGACACAAATGGAGTCCCTCTCCAGCGCATACAACTCAGTGTTAAGAGACGAGAAAATGAAAGAGAAGGGACAGACCAGCAGCAGAGGTAACTCGCAAATAATGAAGAGGGAAGGAAGAGAATCTTCTTATATATATATAAAGCTCATGGGCAAGATCGTCTTTTCCTTTATTTTATTTGTATTCTCACTAAATTTTAATCAATTTCACCATATTAAACTATTTCATAGTTATCAAATCAATTACACTTATTTATTCCCTCAACGTTTAATTATTCACAATTCTCTAATACTTCGCAAGAGTATAGGCCCAGTATGAATACCGGCCCCCCGGCGTCCTAGCTTAGTGTTCATACCTCGAAAATCCGAGCTACAACCTGAGAGGTCAGATATCTCATCCGTGCTCGCCTCTTGGTTACCTACACCCGTTGTTTCAGTCATTATGACGTTGATCCGGGCTATGACCCCGAGTGAGGCGCTCTCCTCACATCGGTTTGGACCAAACCACCTGGCCCTGTCCGCTCTTCTCTTACACTCCCGATCTTCAACTCTGCCTGCCCGCTCATCTGAGACCGATCTCGACACCGGCTTTCCCGTCTCTGGCTCAGACAGAACAAATATTAAATAAAACTTCTAAAACATTTACTAACATTTCCCATTTCTTATAATTCTCATTAAAACATCAGGGATGTTACAGTACAGGTACCAATATGCCAATACAAACGGCGTCAGATGTACTTTGGGCAGGTGAAGCATTTAATGCACCTCACCTGTAAAAGCTCCCACTTCACACGAATTACTGACATGTCGTATCGTGGTTGGTCGTATATTCCACGCGCCATGGGTGACGTCATTCTCAAGCGAAACGACACTCCTTTTTGGGCCGCAACATTTTGTCTTCCACTTCATCCACGGGCCGCGACGGTTGAACTTTGGCCCATGTTCTTTTTCTGCCTATAAAAGCAAGCGCCTCTGCCACTTCACTTCACTCATTTTTTACTGAAACTCTGCTCAACCGCCCTTTGTTTTTGCTCTCACTTCATCCTGGCTCATACTCGAAGGACCTCACTATCATCCCTGCAGGTAGCCTCTAAAAATCCTTCATTTTACCATGTCTTCCTTTTCTTCTAACCCGGCCAAAAATAAGATCCTTCTTGTGAAATTATATCAAACCCTTCAATTTCTTGGCTACCTGAGGTTCCTCGTCATAGACCTCGGCTCACTCAAAGGGATATCCACAGGTGGATGACTCCGGTTAACTTGGGTTCAACCTCCCGGGCAGAGTCTTCCACTTCTGGAGTTCAGAATTCTCCTTCACCCCTTCCTCCTGTGTCTCAGGACCAGAGTGAGAATTCCATCGTAGTACATTACTATGCTGATGATACTGACTTTTACTCGCATATCCCTTTTTTAGCATACGTAGTGACCATGGACGCCGCCGGCTCATCAACCTTGAGAAATGACCCCGACGATACTTTTATAATCGCGAACAAGGTGAATTGGTTAGCTCATAAGGCCGAAGATCCCTACTTCTGGGTTTCTCATTACGTGCTCTCTGTCTAAAGCTGTCTCGCCCAGCCTACGAATAGAATGGAACTTGAGATCGAGTACCATTGGCGTGCCAAGAAATACGCCAACTCTTTTACCCTTTTTGCCCTACACTTATAGAGGGGATCTACCATATCCCGAGGGACCACTTCATTTACTTCCATGACTACATAATAAGCAAGGTGGGAGTTCATTCCCCTTGAACAAATTTGAGGTGGGGGTACTGCAGTTTTTAGACATCACCCTCAGCCAGCTTTATCCCAACGGCTGGGCCCTCGTCCTCTCTCTCGAAGTCCTGGTTAAGCACCTAGGCTTCACCCCCATCGTCGCTATCTTTTTATGGTTCGCATACGTGATGCGCCAAGGTGGTACTGGGATGGGGTTTGTCAACCTACGGTGTCAGAGTGACATCGTCAACTTTGAGGCCTTTGCGGAGTCCTGCAAGATCGCCGAAGGTTCCTTCAAGAACTCCTTCTTGAAACTTTTCGTTAAAGGTATAGAGCAGCCTTTCTGGAAGGATAAAGAAGGTCGATTCAGGATCCACACCGGCTGGACTCACAAGCATTTCTTGCTGGAGAGTTTGGCTTACGTTGTTGACGAGTCCTCCCTCTCTGAATCCGCCAAGACGATGGTTGACACCCTTCACAATATCTCCCGGGGTGCCCCCCTTAAGTATCATTCTCTTCTTGGTACTACAGAGAAACGGGATGAATACCTTGCTCGTTTGGGTATATACCCATTTCCTTTCTTACTTTCATATGTTTATATACCGCGGTTGATTAACTGTTGCTTTATTTTTCAGGGAACATGAGTGTTGCTGCTCTAGAGAACCTCTACAAACTAATGGAGGGGTCGGTGGTTGACACTAGCGATTGTGACCTGAAACAATTTTCAAACACACTTCTGACATGCATCACATTTTACTTGATAATCACTAGTTGTGAATCGCTATAGAGCACCACCGTGCGTGCCCCCACATCTAAGGCTGCTCTGAGTCCTACCAAGCATGCCTCATACTCAGCTTGATTATTTTATATTTTAAAGTCAAATCTTAGAGATATCTCCACACTCACCCCATCCTCGCTCTCAATTACTATTCTGGCCCCACACCCTTTTCCGTTCAACGACCCATCGATGAAAATCTTCCAATGCTCCCGTGGAAGTGTCGGGGCTTCTCCAGTCAACTCCATCACAAAATTTGCCAGGACTTGAGCTTTTATGGTTGTCCGGGGTTCATAGGAGATGTCAAACTCTAACAACTCTATTTCCCACTTCGTCATTCTTCCTGCCAGGTCGGGTTTATGAAAAACCGTTCTTAGAGGGAGATCCGTCCGGAATGTGATTGCATGCGCATGAAAATATTATCTTAAACGTCTAGACATCCAGACCAATGCTAAATCTTCAATTTTTGATACCGAACCTCTGATCCTTGCAACACTTTCCCCACAAAGTATACCGGTCTTTATCCCTCAACTGTCTCTTTTACCAGTGCGGCCCTAATTGCTTCATCGGACACAGATAAGTAAATGAATAATTTTTCTCTGGGGTCAGGCTTCAACAACACCGACAGGTTAGATAAGACCTCTTTCAGCTCTTAAAATGATTTCTCTTGCTTTTCTCCCCAATGAAACTGATTCTTCTTCAAGGCCTTGTAAATGGGTAATGATCGGTGTGCCATTTTTGGCATGAACCGGGATAGAGCTGCCACTTTTCCATTTAACAACTGTACCTCCCTTACATTGGTCGGACTCCGTAGTCCTCTCACTACTTTACACTTGTCCGGATTAGCTTCTATACCCCTCTGTGTTAACATAAAACCTAGGAACCTTCCTGCTGGTACTGCAAACGTGCATTTGAGGGGATTCAACCTCATATTGTAGAGCTACAGTCTCTAAAATACCTTTCTTAGATGTTCAATATGGTCCCCTCCAGCCAGAGTCTTGGTTATTATATCATCTAGATCTCTCAACCATTTTGACCTCATTCCATCAAACACCTTATTCATCATTCTCTGGTATGTAGCCCCCGCGTTCTTCAATCTAAATGGCATCACAGTATAACAAAAGAATCCTTTGTCATTCACAAACGCCGTTTTATCCTTATCTTCCTTCCACATCACAACTTGATTATAGCCAGAGTACACATCCATAAAAGACAAGAATTGGTACCCCGATGAATCATCAACCATTTGATCAATGCTTGGTAAGGGGTATGGATCTTTGGGACAATACTTATTTAGATTCGTAAAATCTGTGCACATTCGCCATTTACACCATTACTACGTTTGAGACCCAGGAAGAGTATTGCACCTCCCTTATGAATCCGGCCTTTAGCAATTCTTTAGTCTGCCCATACGCCGCTATTGTTTCTCTGGACCTAGTCTTCTCTTTTTTTATGCCACTGCTCTGGACTCTGGATAAACTGCCAACTTATGACAGCAGAAGTTCAGGTCAATTCCTAATATGTCGGCTGCAGTCCATGCGAACAAGTGCTTAAATTCCTTCAACAACTTGACCAACCATCCCTCCATTCCTTGGTCTAAGGAATCATTAATCTCTGTTCCTTTAGCGGGGTCTTCTTCTAACATCACTTTCTTTACTCCTCCTACCGATGTTAGTCTCTGAGGGTTCTCTAGGTCTAACCTCAATTCCTCTGTTGGGTCCAAGTCTATCAAATTTACAGATTTCAGAATTGGTCCACCATCATTCAATCTTTTTCTTTTTATTGACTCCTCCACCTTGGTCATTAATACACTAAGGTTATAGCAGTACCTCAACATTTACTGATCACCCCAGACAGAGGATACTTGATTATCCTTGTCTATGAATTTTATTAATAGATGCGGGGTTGACACAATTGCTTCTAGAGTATTTAGAGAAGGGCGTCCAATAATCCCATTGAATAGGGATTTGACATCGATAACCAAGACTCTTGTGTGCATCGTTTTCGACCCTGGCTCTCCTTTGAATGTCAATCTGGTGTCCAAATACCCTTTAGTTGATTGCTTGGCGCCATTGAACGCAGTTAGCTCCCGAGTGTATGGCTACAAATCTGAATTTGAGAGACCCATTTTCTTGAAGCACTCATAAAAAATAACATCGCACGAGCTTCCTTGATCTACCAACATCCTGCTGATCATTTTGTTTGCCACCACGACCTCAATCACCACCGCGCCATCACCTCCTGGCACTGTCGGGTCATAGTCATCGTTAGTAAAAATAATGGCCAGAGTTTTAATGTCATCCCTAAAAAGCCTATTATCCGCTTTTGTCTGTACCAACATTATCATTCTCAAGTGGTTTTTCCTTGCTGAGTTTCACACTTTCTTCCAGCAAACCCTCCAACAATCATGTCTATAACGTCTCTTCTACCTGAACTAGGTGGTGGTTTCATCCAGGACTCATCGTCATCATCAATGTTGTCCACTACAGCTTTCCTTTTGTCCAGCGTAGGTTTTTTCAAACTTTGGGCTTCTTCCTCAACCGGGTCAACATCCCTTCTCCGGGGTGCTACTCTCTCTGGCTCTGGATTTGCCTTCTGTTTGAACAGGTATTGCTTCAATTTCCCATCTCTTATCAATGTTTCAATGGCTTTCTTCAACTAACAACATTCATTAGTATTATGCCCTCCTTGCTCTTGAAACTCACAGTACTTATTAGGGTTTCAAACTCTCTTCATTGGAATGGGTTTTCTCACCCCGTACACCATCAGTCCTCTCAATCTGACCTCTAGTAAGATTTAGCTAGGTCGAACGGCCAACGGGGTATACTCTACCGTATTCATGCTCCTCTCTTCTCATGGTCTAGGGAACGCATCCCTACCAGCTCCTCTTCTCTCTGTCCTGCCTTTCTTTTTATCCGTTCTCCTTACCTCTGTCTCCCCAATCCTTTGCTTAGCAGCTACCAAGTGCATTTCTCTTCCTACATACTTCCCTGTCTTACTTCTGAACTCCTCCATCCTCCGGGGTGGTCCCTTTCCTAAGGATAATGCAAAATATGACTGTGGTTACAAAGCTTCCACCGCAATGTGCATTTGTATTTCTTCCGTTAACCCCGGAACCAGCGCCGCTTCTTTGTAGAATCTCTTTGCTGGTGTTTTTTGTATGATGAATTCACAAAACACTCAAATGGTCAGTTTTAATGTGACTTATGGCAACTGGACCATTGTCGGTGTAGTATATGTTCTAAAGAACAAATGTCGTTCCCACTACGGATCGTTTAAATCGATTTCAAACTATTACGACAGATATGGTGTACTGTTTTCATGATAGTGAATTAAAGAAACTATAAAAGGAATGCATGAAAGTAATACAATTTATATAATTAAAATAACAGAGTTTAACAACTGGGATTTAGATTCACCTTTCTCACCTTCCGATACACAGTCAATATTCATATAAACAACTTTTACAAAATGATTCTTTATGTCACAATCCAAGTCATTCGTATCGATTCCTTGACTATGAAATTCATAGGAATAAATTTGATAACGTCAATCCCTTGATCATTTCAAATCCATTCCAGCATTAAGTACGATTGTTTAGACGTTCACTGCGTTAAATACCATCCCTGGTTATTTACTCACAATGAGCATTTCATTTAGATCCGTTTTCGCAAGTTGTTTTCCAATAACAAGCGTAAACTTAAATCAAGAAAATGTTGATCAAGAATATTCAAGCAATGAACATGAAATGAAAGACCAAGAATCATAAAACAAATTCATCGATTACATAAATACCAAACACATGTTCATCCGGCTTGATTGGTTGCCTCCAATCCCAATGAGAAAGTTAGCCACTCATAGTAGCCATGTTTATACAATATTAATGTAAGGAAAAAGAAAAGTCTAAGATAAGAACACTTGGTTGAAAAATCTCTCTCTGCCGCCTCCTCTCTTTTCATTTTTTTCCTTTTATAATGCTTCACTCGCTCAAGCGAGTTTAAATATCGCTCAAGCTAGAAGCATTCTTCAACTCGAAGAAATTCCACGTCCTGCTTCACTTGCCTACTTGATTCGCTCAAGTGACAAATTTCGCTTGAGCAAAACTCAAGCTGATAATTCCTTGTTCCAATTTCGCTTAAACCATAGTTATTCCACTGCAGCGAAGCCTTACGCTTTTGATTCTGTACAAATGTTGCTCGAGCGAAATAGAGTCGCTCAAGCGACTTCAGTACTGTAACTCACTGGTGGAATTTCGCTTGATGCATTTGTTGTTTCACCTGAGCGAAGTCCTTGTTTTGCATTCTGGACCATTTTCACTCAAGCGAAACTACTTCGCTTAAGCGACTTCTTCATCAGTCCTCACTGGTCCAAATTCACTTAGTCGAATAGATCATTCGCTCAAGCGGTTGATAACTTATAACTTGCATCTGTTGATTACTTTTCTCGCTCAAACGAGCCTTCAATTTGGCCTAAGCGACTTGAGTTGCTCAAGCGAGAATGACCTTCGCTTGAGCGAATCTCCTCTTCTTTGCTCTTAACTTGGTAAAACTCTTTCTTTTGTTTTTCCTTTCTTCTTTCTTCTTCATTTTTCCTGAAATTGCATCAAAATTTAGGATTTGCTAACACTTATTAACCAATCAAACTTGCACAATGCTTATATCCTAATTTATGTCCTATATAGTTTAAAAAATAACAAACATTGCACATTATGTCCAACTTTTGCTCTATTTTCATCACAAAATCTATATAAATTGGACATCTATCAACTCTCCCCAACCTAGAACTTTGCTTGTCCTCAAGCAAATGGTCAAGAAACCATCAAGTGAAACAAAGATCCTAATTAATCACAACTGTAAATAAAATAAAGGACAGCTTCTCACTATTTACAACTGATAGTTCCTTAATCATGCTTCAATTCATCTAACTAAATTTTAAGTTTGAAATGTGCTACACAATTGCAAGTAACCACTCTACTGTAAAAATAAGGAATCCTCTCTATTTATACCTTCCAGGTGAGTGTTTACTCTTTGTATCACTGATTAAGTGTTATTCAATCATTGCATTTTATTTCATTGCATAAGATGACTACTCACACAAACATGGATCAAAAGGTCTTTAATAGGTTGTAACTTGGCTAGGCTTACAAGGAACTTATTGGTTTTTCTTTGGAATGCAAGGAACATACTAAGGACAACCAAATTTCTTAGCCTTGGCTATTTTAAATTTTATAGTCTCATTCTTTCTTCACCTGAGCCATTGAATTCTTCTTTGTATTCCTCCCTATTTTTGTTTGTTCTTTGGCATTTCTAGGAGAATTTTATTTATTTTTCATTCTTTGATAGGTATAGCCGAGTTATCCACATAACCTTCTTAGAAGATTATTCTTGTCCTTAGCATGCATTAGGGTAGGATCTTCTATACAAACATGTTCTAAGGTTAGAGAAAAACTTTTTAGCTCAATGGGGTTAAAAAAATTTGGATTGATTATCATCATGGGTCATCTTTTTGGCTCTAGTTTACCTATTCTACGCAAATTTTGCCTCTATCCTGTCCATGTTTGACTAAGCAATAGTCCTTGCTAGAAATTTATGCAATGAAAGATTACACAAGAATCATTGAACTCTCAGTGTTTAAGGTTACACTCTCTTACTGGGTTAATCGTCTTGATTTCTTTATCTTCACAGAAAAGGGTTCAAACATTGTGAGCTAATTCCTAACTCAAGATTTAGAAAGATTTCATTCAGCATTCATTAGGAACTATCATATTTTCCAAAACTAGTTGTCCTTCCATTTATGCAACCTAAGATTAATTCACATTTTTCTTCACTTTTCCAAAACATTGCATACATTAATAAAAAAAAATCGCACCTAACCATAACAACTAGCGTATGCAACAAAATTCAGTTAAACATGAACATGTAAATCCAACTATAAACCATACTAAAATACTGTAAAGCGAAAGTGCTGAAACAACTGCTGAATTTAAAGTAGCATAAACATAAATAAACTGAGCAAAATAAAATGGAACCACAGAGGCCGATCAATCATGCGACATCAAGATGTCGGTGACTACTCGATCAAGCTGCTCCTCGAACTCTCTATCCTCAGCATCATGCTGCTCCTGAGTTTGTATAACAGCTGGCTGTGACTTTGGTGCTGAAGAGGATGCTGGGATTGGTATCTCTGCTGGTTCAAATGGTGGTGGTGGTAGTGCTGTCTCAGCTTTAGCTATAGCTGTTGGCCTCTCCTCCTCCGGGAAGACAGGACTATCCCTAGGCCAAGCAACTTTAGCAAGAAATTCATCCGGATGCATGAATAGACCTACAGGATGACTCCAGTAGCTGGCACGGTAGAAATAGTTGATATCTCTGTTAAGAGCTTCCTGCTGCTGCTGAATGTGAGTGAGATGAGTGAGGAGGATAGGGTTGGTGGTAGGAGGTGGTGGTGGTGCTGATGAAGATAGAGCTTCAATGCGTGGTGGAGATGATATAGGCATAGATTGTGTCGAAACTAGAGGTATTATAGAAGATGATTGTCCTGCTGACGATGCTGTCTCAATCCAACAGTTTTGATTGATGAACCTTTTATCAATCGGCGGTCGAATTGGCGTGGTAGGTTCAACATCAACACCTTGGGCTGCACATAAACCGGTGATGAAAGCATTGTTAGATTTGGGAGCAAGTACAAATTTAATGCCACTCTCAATGCTTAAAAGGATTGGAGATCTTGAAATAAGGCCAACAAAAATGACATTACAATTGGTTGACAGATCAATGAAGTTCCCTTATGGTGTGGCGGAAGATGTTTTGGTAAAGGTGGAGAAATTTGTGTTCCTAGTAGACTTTGTTATAATGGATATGGAAGAGGATGTTGAAATACCACTGATTTTAGGAAGACCGTTTATGAAAACTGCCAAAGTAATCATAGACGTGGATGATGGAAAATTGAAGGTACGAGTCCAAGATGAAGAAATGAACTTCAATGTTTTTGAAGCAATGAAATATCCAGCAGATAAACAAAGTTGTTTTAAAATTGATGTGGAAGAGGAAGTGATTGAAAAACAGTTCAACAAAGTGCAAAATTCAAGTCTTCTTGAACGGGCTTTGATAGGAGCTGTTAAAAGTCTTGATGATGTGGAAGCTGAAGAAGTTAGGGAGATTCTACAAAGATTAGATACAGGCAAAGAGAGTACTAGTAAACAAGAGGTAGTGGAGACCCTCCCTCAAAAACAAGTTTCTAAAGCTCAAAAGTTGGAGCTGAAAGAGTTGCCTTCACATTTGAAGTATATATTTTTAGATGCTGAAAGAGAAAAACTAGTCATCATTAATAAAAACTTGTCAAGGGAGGAAGAGGAAAAATTAACTGAGATCTTGAAGAAGAATGAAGCAGCAATTAGGTGGAAGTTGAGCGATTTAGAAGGAATTAGCCCTTCATACTGTATGCACTACATTTTTATGGAGCATGAGTACAAACCTGTAGCACAACCACAGAGAAGCTTAAATCCAACCATGAAAGAAGTTGTTAAAAAGGAGGTCATCAAATTATTGGAAGCTGGAATGATTTATCCTATCTCTGATAGTGCTTGGGTAAGCCCAGTATAGGTTGTTCCAAAAAAAGGTGGTATGACAGTGGTGAAAAATGACAATAATGAGCTTATTCCCACTTGGACAGTAACTGGGTAGAGAATGTGTATAGATTATAGGAAGCTCAATCAAGCCATAAGAAAGGATCATTTTCCATTGCCCTTCATGGACCAGATGTTGGAAAGATTGGCTGGACAAGCATATTATTATTTTCTAGATGGTTATTTAGGGTATAATCAAATAGCTGTCGCACCAGAAGACCAAGAAAAACAACATTTACTTGTCCTTATGGTGTTTTTGCCTATAGAAAAATGCCTTTTGGACTCTGCAATGCCCCAACCACTTTTTAAAGGTGCATGCTTTCTATCTTTACTGATCTTATAGAGAATTGTATAGAAATTTTCATGGATGATTTTTCAGTTTTTGGTAAATCATTCGAATTATGCTTGGAAAATCTTGACACTGAGGCATGTGACCAATAGTAACGGGAATTGTGGAACTTCTTGGATCCTTGGTCTTAGGCGGTAATGCCTTCTGGATAATGCCACTACATCCAGCTTCCAATTCAACTGTCTCTTCTCAAAACCTTCTTTTTTTGTTAATAAATCCTTCATAAATTTTGCATAGGTAGGCATTTGCTCCATACCTTCTATGAATGAGACATTAAATTGAAGTCTTTTAAAAATGTCCATGAACCTTGCAAATTGTATCTCTTTATCACGCTTCGAAGGATTCTTTGGGTAAGGCATGCTTTTTAATTGAGGCAACTCTTCATCAACCTTGCCTTTGCCCTTCTCAAACTCACTCTTTTTGTTTTTCTCTTTTTCTTTTTCTTTATTTACATCTGCACTTATTTTTTTTTCACATTCTTTCATATCTTTTTCCTTCTCTTTTTCTTTTTCTTTTTGACACTCTCTTTCTTTTTCTTTTCTTTCTCTCAAAATCTCTTCTTCTTCTTTTTCTTTTGCTCCTAGCTCAACTCCAATTCGTCTACCACTTCTTGTTGTGACAGCTTTACAATGCTCCTTTAGATTTGGCTTAGTATTTGCTCCATACTGAGGTCATTGATTTTCAGCAATTTGTCGGGCCAATTGTCCCACTTGAGTTTCCAGATTCTTTATTGATGCCTCAGTGTTTTTCTGGTTTGTTAAAGAAGCTTGCATGAATTTCTCCAAAGTGTCCTCTAATCTTGAAGTCTTCTCCATCAAAGAAGGATAGTTACTCTGATATGGTCTATTTAAAGAACTTGGTTCTGGTTTTCATCCTTGTCCTTAATGTTGATTACTCATTCATCCCTAAAATTATTGGTTAGGATAATTGGAATTGAAATTATTTGGTTTACCTTGGTTATTCATGTAATGGACTGTCTCCTCTTGTTTTCCGCAATAACTATTCGGATGTTCACCTCCACAGAAATCACATCTTGTACTTTGTTGTTGTATTGGTTGTAAAGAATGCACTGAATGTAATTGTTGTGGGAGTTTGGCCATTTGTTGAGTTAAAGCTTCAATCTGTTGAGTCAAGATTTTATTTTGGGCCAAAATAGCATCTGAAGTGTTCAAATCTAGAACTCTTTTTCTCTGAATTTGTTGACGATCATGCTGAGCTTGATAATCCGTTAAGGATAAGGCTTCTATGATTCTAGTAGCTTGATCAGCGTCAGCTGTCATCATTGTGCCCCTAGCTGTAGCATCTAAAATCATTTTTGTATCTGATCGAAGTCCATTATAAAAAATGTTTAGTTGAGCAATGTCTTCAAAACCATGATTAGGACACTTGTGAAGCAGAGATTTAAAGAAATCCCACGCTTCACAGAATGGTTCCTTAGCTCCTTGACGAAATGTTGAAATATCAGATTTAGCTTTTATGAATCTTGATGGGGGAAAGAAACAGTGCAAAAATTTTTCTTCTACATCAGACCAACTAGTCAAATTCTGATTGGGATGTGATTGCAACCACTCCTTAGCTCTTCCAGCCAATGAAAATGGGAATAAACGAAGATATGCAGTCTCCATATCCTCCTGACCAAAACCCATGGTACCAACCAATTCATAGAAGTTTGCCAAATGAGTGTACGGATCTTCATTGGATATTCCAGTGAATTGATGAGCACTTATCAAACTAAGAAAGGCTGGTTTCATCTCCAAAGCTCTTGTTTGTGGCATCACAATACTTGAGAAGTATCGTGGTCCTTGATGATTTGCATAGTCTCCCAAAGTACGCATTGGTGGTTGGTGTTATCTTTCCATATTTTCAATTTTTGGAGTTGATATTGGTGGTGAACTTCGAGAAGAAGATTGTCCTTCCTCTTGTTGTGCTTTTGCTTTAATTCTCTTCAGAGTCTTCTCTATTTCAGGGTCTATTTCAACTTGTTCTTTAGATCCCTGACTTCTTAATATCATAAGCAAAACTGACAATAAAGAGGTTAACAAAGAAAAAGATATAAAAGCACAAAATTAGTCATAATTACAATATTCACAAACTGAAATAATTAAATTCGATTTAAGTTTGATCCGCGACAGACGGCGCCAAAAACTTGCTGGTGTTTTTTGTATGATGAATTCACAAAACACTCAAATGGTCAGTTTTAATGTGACTTATGGCAAGTGGACCACTGTCGGTGTAGTATATGTTCTAAAGAACAAATGTCATTCCCACTACAAATCATTTAAATCGATTTCAAACTATTACGACAGATATGGTGTACTGTTTTCATGATAGTGAATTAAATAAACTATAAAAGGAATGCATGAAAGTAATACAATTGATATAATTAAAATAACAGAGTTTAACAACTGGGATTTAGATTCACCTTTCTCACCTTCTGATACATAGTCAACATTCATATAACGACTTTTGCAAAATGATTCTTTACGTCACAATCCAAGTCATTCGTATCGATTCCTTGACTATGAAATTCATAGGAATAAATTTGATAACGTCAATCCCTTGATCATTTCAAATCCATTCCAGCATTAAATACGATTGTTTAGACGTTCACTGCGTTAAATACCATCCCTGGTTATTTACTCACAATGAGCATTTCATTTAGATCCGTTTTCGCAAGTTGTTTTCCAATAACAAGTGTAAACTTAAATCAAGAAAATGTTGATCAAGAATATTCAAGCAATGAACATAAAATGAAAGACCAAGAATCATAAAACAAATTCATCGATTACATAAATACCAAACACATGTTCATCCGGCTTGATTGGTTGCTTCAATCCCAATGAGAAAGTTAGCCACTCATAGTAGCCATGTTTATACAATATTAATGTAAGGAAAAGGAAAAGTCTAAGCTAAGAACACTTGGTTGAAAAATCTCTCTCTGCCGCCTCCTCTCTTTTCATTTTTTTTCTTTTATAATGCTTCACTCGCTCAAGCGAGTTTAAATCTCGCTCAAGCTAGAAGCATTCTTCAACTCGAAGAAATTCCACGTCCTGCTTCACTTGCCTGCTTGATTCGCTCAAGCGACGAATTTCGCTTGAGCGAAACTCAAGCTGATAATTCCCTGTTCCAATTTCGCTTAAACCATAGTTATTCCGCTGTAGCGAAGCCTTGCACTTTTGATTCTGTACAAATCTCGCTCGAGCGAAATAAAGTCACTCAAGCGACTTCAGTACTATAACTCACTGGTGGAATTTCGCTTGATGCATTTGTTGTTTCTCCTGAGCGAAGTCCTTGTTTTTGCATTCTGGACCAGTTTTGCTCAAGTGAAACTACTTCGCTTGAGCGACTTCTTCATCAGTCCTCACTGGTCCAAATTCGCTTAGGCGAATAGATCATTCGCTCAAGCAGTTGATGACTTGTAACTTGCATCTGTTGATTGCTTTTCTCGCTCAAGCGAGCCTTCAATTTGGCCTAAGCGACTTGAGTCGCTCAAGCAAGAATGACCTTCGCTTGAGCGAATCTCCTCTTCTTTGCTCTTAACTTGGTGAAATTCTTTCTTTTGTTTTTCCTTTCTTCTTTCTTCTTTATTTTTCGTGAAATTGCATCAAAATTTGGGATTTGCTAACACCTATTAACCAATCAAACTTGCACAATGCTTATATCCTAATTTATGTCCTATATAGCTTACAAAATAACAAACATTGCACATTATGTCCAACTTTTGCTCCATTTTCATCAAAAAATCTATATAAATTGGACATCTATCACTCTTCAAAAAGTCCTTCAAACTCTCTTTCGCTCCTTGTCTAATCTGCACCAATATGTGTGATGTCTTTGGCACATCTCTAGACACCATAAAATGTTGAAGAAACACTTAAGCCATGTCGTCCCAAGAATCTATTGACCCACTAGGCAAACTCTTAAACCACCCTTGAGCTTCAGCAGATAGCGTTCTTGGAAACATCCTACACATAACGTCCTCCTCAGCACCCAGGAATAGATATTCGTTCATATAGGAATCCAGATGACTTCCGGGGTCTGACTCCCCAGTGTATTTCCCAATCGACAATGGCTGGGGGGTTTAGAGATGTTTAGGGATTGGGGTACTCATTAGTCTTCTCGTGAATGGAATTTTGAAACAGTATTCTCCTCCTCTACCGTGGTTCAGTTCCCTCCTCTGGCTACTCATCTCCTCTATTCTATGTGTGGACTCTTGTTCATCATACGCGTACGCCAAGGACCTCTCCTGATAGTGAGGGTCTTCTGGCTGCCTCTGGTCTCCACTTTAATTTTCCTTCATAGTGCTTGTATTTCTTGACGCAATTGCCTTATGATTTCGTTCCTGGGATCTGCTCGTACCACCGCTTGGCTCTCAACTCTGTCCCAGGGGTCTCCACTATACCTTCATTAAAATCCAAAGTTCTTGCCGCATTCTGGACATGTCCTTCCAGGGTTTCGTCTCCTCTTAGGCGCTCCATGTTACTTGTTTGATGCAATGTGGGACTCACAAATTTACGCAGTCCCACTAGGCGTGCCAATGATCTCCCATGAATCCGGGGTCGAGAGTTGACTGCCTCGACCGGGATCTGAATATCAGTGTCCTGACTGCAGTTACCTCACTAACTCTCAGTTTTACACCGCCTCAATGGAGTACGGTATTTTGCACCTTAGTTTAGTAAGAATCCAAGGTTCTTCAAGTAATGGTGGCAATTGATGTCTGGTCCGTACTAGAATTTAAAGACCACACCGGAGGTGCCCTCGCAGAAGATTCTCTGATGCTTAAGTCAATAGGGATACTTAGGTACGAGATATTACAGAAGTAAATTATAGGATTAGATCAGATACCTTTTCAGTAATAAATGGGTTGTATTTATAGTGTTTACCTTAGTTTTGGAAGTGATTTGACCATCTTCCTAACTTATTGTTGATATAGTGTCTGCTCGGTCAGGTTGCCCATACCTCCTCTGACTGGCTGTCGGATTGTCAGTTATGACCGGGGTTGAGGTAGAAATTCGTAATCAACCAATGGTTGTGACTTGCCAATCTTATTGGTGACGTGGCATGGTGTTTCTGAACCTCGTCCAGTCCTGGTTTCTTCCTCAAATCAAAAAATTTGTTGGTACTTTTTTGGTCTCCTTATAATTGGTAAAAATCAAGATTTTTACTCAAACCGATCATTTTCAGATAAGTCTACTTGAAATGGATTTTAGAAATTTTTTTTATAATTTAACTTCAATTTCTTATGAATATTTTTAATTTTAAGTCACTTTATATGAATTTAAAATTATTTAAAATATATTATTTTATTAAAATATTTCCAAAACTCTAAACAAATTCCAAAAAATCATAAATAATACGTAGATTAAAAAGTTATAAAGAACCATAACCTAATTCCTTCAAAAATTTAATATAAAATTTTCTATAATGAATTAAAATAAAAAATAAGGGTGTTACAACTTTACTCCCCTTAAAAAAAATTTCGTCCTCGAAATTTACACTTTTTAGTAAAATAAATAGATGAAACTCTTTCATCTCAGCTTCTAGTTCCCATGTAGCATCTTCTCCTCTTATTTCGCTCCAAATGACCTTCACGAGTGAAATTGTCTTGTCTCTTAGCCTTTTTATTCTTTTGTCAGCTATTCTGACAGGTGGTGCATCATATGTAAGATTACATTTAACTTGTATGACATCAGGTTCAATAACGTGTATAGGGTCAGATATATACTTTCGTAAATTTAACACATGAAAAACGTTATGGATATTAGAAAGAAAAGGTGGTAATGTTATTTGGTAAGGAAGAGGACTAACTTTCTGAATTATTTGATATGGACCAATAAATCTAGGAGTTAGTTTCCGAGATTTCATTGCCCGACTGACCCCAGTCATAGGTGTGACTTTCAATAATACATGATCGCCTTTTTGAATTCGAGCGGCTTCCTTCTTTTGTCATAGTAACTTTTCTGCTTGCTTTGTGCTGCCTTCATCTTTTCCTGAACCATTTTGATTTTATAGGTGGTTTGTTGTACCAACTTTGGTCCTAGCATCATGTTTTCACCAGTCTCAAACCAACATAGTGGAGTCCTACATTTTCTCCCATATAATGCTTCAAAAGGTGTCATGTCAATGCTAGCAGGGAAATTATTGTTGTAGGTAAACTCCACATATGGTAAGAATTGATTCCAACTTCCTTTATGCTCTAACACACAAGCTCGTAACAAGTCCTCTAGAGATTGGATTGTTCTTTCTGACTGTCCATCCGTCTGAGGATGATATGCTGAACTCAGATGTAGTCTTGTTCCCAAAGCCTTGTGTAAGATCTTCCATGCAATCTCACAATCCGAAATGATACTTGAAGGACTTGAAGGAATGATACTTGAAGGAATGAATATTGATGGGAATAAAGTGGGTAGACTTGGTTAATCTATCAATTATTACCCATATTGAATCATGTCCTAATGGAGTTTTGGGTAAAGAAGTCACAAAATCCATGGTAATGCTATCCCATTTCCATTCTGGTATTTCCATTATTTGTAGCATTCCAGGGGGTTTTGATGTTCCACTTTAACCTTCAGGCAAATTAGACATGCAGCCATGTAATCCATCACCGCTTTCTTCATTCCAAGCCACCAAAATAACTTTTTCAAATCTTGATACATTTTAGTAGCTTCGGGATGAATGCTTATATAACTTTTATGGTCTTCTTCCAGAATTGCTTTCCTTAACTCCTCTTGGTCAGGGATACACACTCGATCCTTATACCTCAGTAATTGGTCGTTTCCTACATTGAACTCAACTTCTTTTCCTTGTTTCAAGAGTTCTTTCTTCTCTTGCAGGAATTCATCCTCTCGTTGAGCCTCTAAAACTTGCCTCAGGAATTCACTTATCACTTACAATGCTCCTAATATATAG
This sequence comes from Clitoria ternatea, assembly GCA_037962975.1. Taxonomy (NCBI): domain Eukaryota; kingdom Viridiplantae; phylum Streptophyta; class Magnoliopsida; order Fabales; family Fabaceae; genus Clitoria; species Clitoria ternatea. Next base: position 59,250,678 of record CM075671.1, read on the forward strand.
TTGTTAGGATTAACCTTTACTTCTAGGTTAAGATCTCTTAAGTTCTCTATCAATTCCAATTTTTTAATGATCATTGTGGACGCATGTAGAGACTTTCGACTCAAAGCATCAGCTACTATGTTTGCTTTTCCAGGATGGTATTGCAACTCAAAGTCGTAGTCCTTTAAGAACTCCATCCATCTCCGTTGCCTCATGTTTAACTCCTTTTGGTCAAATAAATACCTGAGACTTTTATGATCGCTAAACACATTGAATGTTGCACCGTATAGATAATTGGAGGCATAAACTACAAAAGCTAACTTTAAGTCATGGGTAGGGTAATTAATCTCATATTGCCTTAATTGGTGCGACGCATAGGCTACAACCTTCTTGTCTTGCATGAGTACACTTCCTAATCCTTGTTTAGACGCATCACAGCAAACTTCAAAACTTCGATGCGATCAGGGAGTACTAACATGTTAGCTTGGAAACTATTCTTGCATTGTGTCGTCCACACAAAAGGTTGTCCTTTCCATGTTAGCTTGGTCAGTAGGTATGCTAACTTTGAAAATCCTTTGATGAATCTCCTATAGTATCCAGCCAAGCCCAAGAAACTTTTGATCTCAGTGATTGTGGTTGGTCTCTCCCATTTCAAAACTACTTCCACCTTTGAAGGGTCTACAGCTATTCCTCCTTGACTAATTACATGTCCTAAAATGTTTACCTCTTCCAACCAGAATTCACACTTTGATAGTTTTGCATACAATTGTTTCTTTCTTAGGATTTCCAACATAACCTTTAAGTGTTCAACATGTTCTTCTCTGCTTTTAGAGTACACTAGTATATCATCAATGAATACCACTACAAATTTATCTAGATATGGATGAAAAATCCGATTCATGTAATCCATGAATACGGATGGTGCATTAGTTGCACCAAAAGGCATCACTAGATATTCGTAATGGCCATAACGTGTTCTAAAAGCAGTTTTTGGTACATCTTCTTTCTTCACTCTTATTTGATGGTATCCAGACCTAAAATCAATTTTGGAGAACACCATGGTACCACGTAGTTGATCCATCAAGTCGTCAATCCTTGGCAGAGGATATCTGTTCTTGATCGTTACCTTGTTCAGTTGCCGATAATCTTCACACAACCTTATGCTACCATCCTTTTTCTTAACCAATAACACTGGTCCACCCAGAGGGATACACTGGGTCGTATAAACTGCTTCTCTATCATCTCTTCAAGTTGTTTCTTTAACTCTGCTAATTCTAGAGGTGACATTGTGTATAGTGCAATTGAAATGGGTCCAACTCCAGGTACTAGATCAATAGAGAATTCCACATCTCTTTCTAGGGGTAAACCAGGGATATCTTCTGGAAAAACGTCAGAAAATTCACACACAACCAGTAGATTTATGATTTTTGGTTCTTGCTCTCCTTTCATTGAAAGCAATAACATGAATCCTTGAGCCCCTCCTTTTAAAGAGGCACTCACTTGGTTGGCGGTTAGAAATCTCGAATCCTCTGGATTCAAATTTACTGGTTCTTTAAACATTATGGTTTTATTATGACAATATATTAGAACGTGCTTGTTAGACAACCAATCTAGCCCAATAATAACTTCTAAGCCAGAAAGGGGTAAGCAAAAGCGATTAGCCTTAAAGTCCCTACCATCAATGACAATAGGGCATTCCCAACAGGCTTTACAAGTGACAATAGGATTATTCCCAGGAGTATGAACAGATAAATCAAATGGCAATTCTATCACTGGTAATTTTAGTTTTTCTACACAGTCATTGGCAAAAAAGGAATATGATGCACCTGAGTCATACATAACAATTAAAGAAATCTTATTAATGATACACTTACCTTCCACCATGGAGTCAGAATGAGATGCTTCTTCTCCAGTAATTGCAAAAACCTTTCCTTTCGCCTTCGGCCTTCCGACTACACTATGTACGCCTCCCTGAGTATTTATGGATGTGCTTGCACCTTTAGGGTTCTCCCTCTTTATCTCTGGGCAATCCTTGATGTGATGACCTGATTTGTTACACTTAAAGCAAATATAAGTGCTTTTGGGAAAATCCCTTTTTAAATGCGTTCCTCCACAGATAAAACATTTAAAATCTAGTGCAGGTGCCGGATAATAGCTTCTAGATGAAGCTTGGGGTTTGTTAGGAATAGATGTTGCTCCAAACCGACAAAATGGCGCTTGGTAAAACTTTTTTCTCCTGAAGTCTCTTCTTTGGTGATAGTAAGGTCCTCCACTTCTCATTTCTCCCGCCTTGTGAATGGATTCATGGCTTTTGGTCATTCTATCCTTATGATCCTCTTCAAAGATCCTGCGGCGATTTACCAATATAGAAAATTCACGGATTTCCTGCATTCGTATAGCTTCTTTGATTTCTGGCTGCAATCTGTTTACAAACTTTGCGCATTGATCACCTTCATTAGTAGTATCATTATAATGAGAATGAAAATGAGATAGCTCTTCAAACCTGGGTGCGTACTCTCCCACGGTCATATTTCCTTAGGTCAGCGACAAGAATTCGAATTGTCTTTTCTCTTTAACATTAGCTGGAAAGTATTTTTCTAGAAACATATCCTTGAAATGTCTACGCATGCTATCCCTCTGTTAGGTGATCTCTACGTGGTTGACTTTGAATTTTCTATGCATGCTATCCCACCAATGTTCGACGCCCTCAAATAAGGCATAAATAGCGAAGACTACCTTATCAGCTTCAGTACACTACATTGCTTGAAAGATCTTCTCTATCTCTCGAATCCATATTTGTGCTCCATCAAGGTTATATCCTCCATTGAAACGAGGTGGATTACGCTTTTTGAATAGATCCAACCTTCTCAAGGCATCATTACCTTGACCTTCGCATGCTCCCATTACAGTGATTAAGCATTCTACAACTCTAACAAGATCGTTTTCAGCCATTAGTTTCCTGTTTCTCAGTAACTGAGACTTGTCACATCAATCACAGTCACTACCAAGTCAGATATTCTATTTTCTATCACCTACACAGAGTTTACAGACAAAGCAAGATAGACCTTTTCCCCAAGCCTACGGGATTAACTGCTCTGATACCACTTTGTAACACCCTTTGTTACATCTTAATAAATTCTAAAAAAATTCATAAATTTTTTTTACTAAAAATATAATTGTTAAAAAGAAACTATCAGAACAAATTACATACAATATTTCTGAAATACCTTATAATATCATTAAAATTTATAAAGTAATTTTACATTCATCCGAAGTAACGTTATTAGAAAGAGAGGAAACTCCATGGCCCAAGAGCAGTTACTTAATGACATTATTTATTCATTGGACCACGGTATTCATACCAAGCTCCCTTTCTAGAATATGTTATATTTACTACCTGGATTTTTTGATCCTTCCCTCTGTACGACCCATTATTTTAAAACATATGAAACAAAAACACGGAGAAAGGAGTGAGAAACAGAATATAATATTCCCAAATGGAACATAAGCAATAAAGGGTTTTCACAAACTAGTATAATAATATCAATCACAATCACATACACAATCAATTATGAATGTATGAATGTTATGCAATATCTTCATCATAACTTACCTACATATGCAGGCCCTTAAATTTTAATTTGTACTGGGCTAACTAGGAGTTTACACTGTTCCACAATTTCAGATAATAATGACATGAACAGCTCAACTGGCATGGAAACACTAAGAGGCTAGTCAGATTGAGAAGGTTTTTATTGTGAAAGTACCCGATACTAGGGAGCTACCCCAAGTCCCCAGAAGCACCCTTTCACACCCTTTCATCCCAAGGCTCGCAATTAAGCCTCCTCTAATGTATCCTCGGTTTCTATAATCCGTCCCCAGACAATATCATTTTGTTTCACTTTAATGATTCATGATGCATGAACTACTCACGTATTTAGTTGGTTAAGGCTTTTAGAAACTCATGATTGTCACGTGTTAATGCAAGTATATCTACTGACCAATTAACATGTGACAATCATGGCAGTAGTTGGTTAAAGCTTTATGGCACTTTCACACCATGGAGGCAATTTACACAAACTTTTTCTCTTATTTTTTGACAATGTATGACAGGATGGTGGCAAGTATGTCTACTGACCTATAGTTACTGGAGCTAAGGGATCTCGTATACCCATGTCAACTATATCTCAATGAGAACTTACAACGTCCTTTGTTTTCCCTAGTATATTAAGGAGTGTTCTAATAACATTGTCACATACATTTTTCTCTACATGCATCACTTTAATACAATGCCTTATATCAAGAGAAAACCAATAATAGAGATAAAAAAGTAGACCTCTTTTTCCATAAATTTTTCTCTGTAGCCTGACGCTTTTGCTTTTTCTTCTTTCCTATGACAACATTGATAACCTTTACCTTTTCATAAACCTACTTTCATACATATGCAAGTATGCAATTAATATTGTCACGTGTTAATGCAACAACTACTACTAGTGGCTATTCAAGACCTTTTGCCCAAAAATGTCAGAGTGACCATAACTAGGTTATGCTCTTTCTTTAATGCTATATGTAACAATAAGGTGTTTAGCTATAAAATAGCTAAAGAAGTCTGGGATGCTCTTCAGCACAACTATGAGGGCACCTCTAATATTAAAAGATCCAAGAAGATACTGTTAACCAAACAACATGATACCTTCAAGATGGAAGAACATGAAACTGTAGATCAAATGTTTGGAAGATTCCAGACCCTACTAAATGAGCTCAAGGCTCTTGGAACTACACTTTCCACAGAAGACACTAATGTAAAGCTTCTTAGAAGTCTACTAGAAAGATTTGATGCCAAGTCTTCTGCTCTAGAGGAAGCTAAGGATTTGAGTACCTTTTCTTTGGATGAACTTCTTGGAGTACTCAAAGTACATGAATTGAAGCTAAAATAGAAGAAAGTCAGCAAGCCTTCTTCCTCCAAAAGCATTTCCTTGAAGTCTAATGAATCAGGCAAGAAGTCAAAGGCATTGAAAGCTGAAGAGACCATAAGCTCAAAACCAGACTCTGATGAGTCAAGAGCTAATACAGATGAAGAGTTGGCCCTCATGACCAAGAGATTTCACAGGCAGTTAAAGGAAAATATGTTTAGACCTGAGAAATTTTAGAATAATGATCACAAAGGTAAAAATCAATTTAAGTTTAAAACTGACAAGTTTGCTCTAGAATGTTTTAACAATAGGAAACCAGGACACATGAAAGCAAAATGTTCTCTTCTAAACAAAGACAAGAAGGATAGAAGAGAAAAGAGAAAATTCCCTAAGAAACAAAAATGATTGATCACATGGGATGATGAAGGATCATCCAGTTCTAAAGTGTCTGATGAAGAAACAAAATCTGCTCAAATCTGTCTCATGGTAAATAAAGAACCAGACTCTGAAGCAAGCTTAAGTGACTCAAAATCAAAGGATGTATGCTATTCTAAACTTAAACAAAATTATGATCTATTGTTCAATGAATTTTCAAAGCTTTTGAAAATTTTCAAAAGATTGAAAGTAAAACATGTTGACATGGTTATTGATTTTGAAAATCAGATTTCAAAATTAAAAGAAGGAGATTTTGATAAAAATATTCAAAAAGAAATGGAAGAAAATGAAAAGATGCACTTAGAAGAGTTGAGCAAACTCAAAAGAAAATCTCGTTTTGAAAATAAACTCTGAAAACACTAAAGTTTGTTGCAACTCTCATGCTAATGAAATCATTAAACTACAAAAACAAGTAAGTTCACTTACTTTAGACCTGAGCAAGTTTGTCAATGTCACTGAAAATCTGAACAAACTTTTGGGAAAATCTCATGGTAACCATAGCAAACCAGGTCTGGGCTATCTAGAGAAAAATAATTTCAAGCAATCTTTATCTCTCTCATTTATTTTAAAGAAATAAAAGCATGTCAAATGTAATTACTGCAAAAAGCATGGTCATACAATAAATGATTACAAAAAAAGAAAAAGAAGAAATGAAAGAATTACTAACAACATAGGCCCCAAGAAGATATGGATACCAAAATCTTTGATTATTCCAATTGTATATGTGCATAAAGACAGGGACAAAGCCTCTGCACTGGTATCTGGATAGTGGATGCTTGCATCATATAACAGGAAGAAGGTCTATGTTTCTAGAGCTGAAATAGTTTAAAGGTGGAATAGTCACCTTTGGAGGAAACTAGATTGACAGGATCATAGGGTCCGGTAGAGTGGGTAAAATTCCTTCACCTGTCATTGAAAATGTATTTCTAGTTGAAGGTTTGAGACATAACCTACTAAGCATGAGTCAATTTTGTGACAGTTGATACAAGGTCTCTTTTGATAAAGAAAAATGTACTATCATCAACCATAATGGATTCACACTTTTCACTGTAAACAGACATCACAACCTGTACAAGGTTGACTTAAATGGACTAAATAATCAAAATGTAACATGTTTGTTTTCAAACTCTGAAGAGAGATGGATCTGACATAAAAAGCTTAGGCATGTAAGTTTAAAGCATATTTCAAAACTTTATAGAAAAGGCCCTGTTAAAGGATTACCAAAAATTTCTTTCAATAATTCCCTGCCTTAGGAAGCATGTCGAAGAGGGAAACAACATAAAATCTCTTTTGAAAACAAAAATGTTGTTTCCACTGTCAGACCTTTGGAACTGTTCCATTTAGATCTGTTTGGTCCATCTTAAGTGTAGAGTCTAGCAGGGAAGAAGTATGGTAGTGTCATTGTTAATGATTGCACAAGAATGACATGGGTATACTACCTAATACACAAGGACGAGTCTGTGAAAGTATTCAAGATTTTCTGCAAGAAGATCCAAAATGAGAAAGGATTATGCATTGGTACAATAAGAAGTGATCATGGCAAAGAATTTAAAAATGAAACTTTTGAAAAATTCTACAATGAATCTAACTTTTCTTTTCTAAGAACACCTCAACAGAATGATGTTATGGAAAGGAAAAGTAGGTCACTGCAAGAAATGGCCAGAACAATGCTTTATGAAAACAATCTTCCAAAATATTTCTGGGTAGAGGCTATGAGCACTTCTGGTTATATTTAAAACAAAATCCTTATCAGACCAATACCGAATAAGACTTCTTATGAATTATGGAAAGGAAGGAGACCTAATATTTCATACTTTCACCCTTTTGGTTGTACATGTTATGTTCTTAACACAAAGGATCATCCTAAAAAATTTGATTCTAAGTGTGACAAAAGCATATTCATAGGGTGCTCAACCACATCAAAATCTTATAGAGTCTTTAATATAAGAACTCATATCATTGAGGAATCAATACATGTAGGATTTGATGATCTTCAAGAGACTGACAAAAGATTGGCAGATCTAGACCATGATGATATAGGTGTGCAGCAACAAGAAGCTGAATAAGATTAGCAAGGATTAGACCTTGCTCAACCTGAACAAACTGAAGATAAAGACAAAGAATCTGAACAACATCAATGGTGTTTGAACTAAAGAAGCTAAAAGACCTAAATTTCAGGGCTTATCATTCTTTAGATGTCATAATTAGAGATCAAGATGTTTCCTTGTTCACCAAGCTTTCCATACATTGTGTCAACACTTTTCTAATTTCTTGTAGAAAGGTTGACACATGAAAGGGACATAACCAATCAACTATAGCTACTTGTCAATCACTTTGCAAGTTACTTATTTAACACACTAATACATAGGTGAACCATGACCTTCTGGTGTTGAGAGAATGACTCACACTAGGGTTGGTTCAGAGACGTTGCATGTGATTTCAGAGATCCGGTATTAGGATACTGGATATTACGTGAAATCAGTCTTTGAAGATAGATTTTTCTCAAATTACCATTAAGCCCAGGGACCGGTATCGGAACTGGATCAAGATGGATATACCTTATTGAGTGATACATAAAAAATTTGAAGAGGTATATGAAGAATCAATATCGTTCAGAAGCTTCTATTGTTGAAAGATATGTTGTAGAAGAAGCTATTGAATTTTGTACAAATTATTTGTTAGGTGTGGACTTAATCAGAATACCAAAGCCTCGCCACGAAGAAAGAAATGCAGGAAATGGTATATGAGGTTTCTCTATTAAGAGCATGCCACGTGAAAGGTCCTACATGCATATTTGTACATCTTGAATAACACTGATGAGTTTCTACCATACATATCTACACACAAGAGTTTACTTTTAATTGTTTATATATCTAAAGTAAATACAGATATGAAACTCCTTATAAATTAACTATTTGTTACTCTCTTCGTTCCTTTTTATCTGTCTTTTAAGGTTAAATCATACAGATTAAGAAAAACAATTAATATTTTTGGATTACAACATTATTACATATACTTTCCTATGTTATCCTCATCTTAAATTAAATCTTTATTAATGTTATTAGTGTTTGGTCATTCCTTAGGTAAGGGTATAACAAAAAAATAGTAAATGAGTTCTTGAAATTTTAAAGACACAAATAAAAAGGAACAAATTTTTTCAGAATAGAGACAGATAAAAAAGAATTGAGGGAGTAATATTTTAGGTATTTACACCACCTTTGCAACGTTAATGAGAGTAATGATTATAACTTCCTGGAGCCTGAGCACATTCAAATTATGGGTAACAGTACTGATCATATCTAAGCATATATTTAAGATAGGATATCCACAAACTCATATAGCTATCATTTAGCTCCATATTATAAGTTGCAAGTACAAGCTTGAAATTTAAATTTTTATGTATATATGTGTGTGAACTTGTTCAATCTTACCTAATTTTATAGGAATCATTGGCAGTTGATCATTAATTATCCTAGATAGAATGCAGTTATCTTTATCTACATATTATGGAAACAACCACGAAAAACATTAAGTATGTTGTTAACTTGTAAGTGTTTTAAAAAAAGATCAATTATTAGCTAGTTGACATGATTTTTTAGTCTTTTTGGTTATTCTAATATATTATGATGCCATGGATGCTTGCAACATTTTGGGGGGCACACAACTTCTAGAAAGTAAAATAATTGATTCAATAATCCCAAGGGTAAGTCACTTTACGTTACCTTGACCTTTGTTTTGCTTCTATGCCTATATATGACTTGATGAAGGCTAAGAATTTAATGTGGTGTTTACTTATTCATAATTTTACAAGCCAATAAACAACCTTCTAACAGCAACCATTATTGTTATTGTGTCATGAGAGCATATGACGAATGTCATATTAGGGAAAATCAAGGGTAATTGGAGACAAGTATTGTGTTTATTTAAAGGTTAAATTATTTTCAATTATAAGTTATAAAATACATGTTCTAACATATACATGTAGTTTTTTTAAAGAACCATTCACTTTAGATTAAATTGATATAGTTGTAAGCGTTAGGTGACCTATCTTCTTTTAGTAGTAGGACTATAATCAATTATATTGTGTATTATAAGGAATACAGCTTGCTTAATTCTTGTATAATATTATGTATTAAATTATGACCCAAACTTTTATAGAGGACTATTTTGGTCATGATTGAATGTCTGTTATGATTTTCTATTAGTGTTAATATAATAAAAAACATGCATGAATGATTGTTATGATTTTTATTGGTGTTTATATATATAATGTTGTGTATATGTATTGCATGATAATGTATGTTCCATGAAAAACACTTTTGTAGAGGACTATTTTGGAGAATGACTTTAGGCTTGGTCGTGAATGAATGTTTAATCTATAATAAAAAACATGCATGACTGATTGTTATGATTTTCTATTGGTGTTGATATATATAATGTTTTGAATATGTATTGCATGATAAAATATGTACAACTTCCCATGAAAAAAATTATCTTCAGGATCCTATATTGAAAATTCTGATGTCCATATTATAATCAAGGAAATAAGAAATTTTTTAAAATAATATGTAAAAAAAACAAGATTCTACATCGGTTTTGAAAAACACGATGTTAACAATTCACATTCATTTTACTCAAAATCAATGTGGACTATAGACAACACTCACATCGATTTCTAAGAAAATCAATGTGACAAATTAGAAGTTACATTGTTTTTATTCTTAAAACCAATGAGGAAAATATATCTCATATCGTTTGTACTTGAAAACTGATGTGGAAACTCATTTTCACATCGCTTTATACATGTCTTTATTTTCTACAACGCTCACATCTACATCGTTTTCAAAACCGATGTGAAAGGTAAAAAAACACCGATGTTAAATCCTTTTTCTATACTAGTGAATTACTTTGAACACTTGCCTTGAAAGATTTAAAGGAATTCTATGTATTTTGGTTGTCTATTAGGGATGGAAATGGGCCAGGCCAGACCGGGCTTTGAAAGGCCTGAGCCTGGCCTACATCAAATTTTCAAAGCCTAAGTCGGCCTATTAGCCTATCATAGGCCTTTTTTAAGGCCTGGTATGGCCTATTTGAAGGCCCGACCTGTTTAAAGCTTGTTTAAAAAGCCTGTTTATAGTGAAACTTTTAAAATGCTAAAACTAACCTAAAAAAATTGTGTTCCATTCCCTCTTAATTTTTTTAAATTATAAACTTATAATATCAATTTATATTATATAAATGTAAATATGTAATATATATATATATATATATTATTTTATGTTATAAATATTATATATATATATTTAACTAATTAACAATTAATTTAATTAAATAGGTCAGCCTGTTGGACTTTAAAGGCATTCCAGAAACCCTGTGGCCTAACCTCTTTAGTTAAAAAGGCCTTTTTAAAAGCCTAAGCCTAGTCTTCTAGCCCAACAAGTCTGGCCGGTGTAGGCTTTAAATGAGCTGGGCCATAGGCCCCCGACGGACGGTCTGACCCATTTCTATCCCTATTGTCTATCCACTAAGGATTCGTTGACATTTCATAATTTAAGCTAATATGATAATTTTGTACTTGAATTTAAAATCAAAAAATATTTTCTGAAAATGGATGGGCCCTAAAGTCCCTCTTTCCCTCTAGTGTGAGTTAATAGTGCTATTTTTGTGATTATTTGTGTTTTTTTGTTATAATCTTAGTTTTTGTGTAAAAAAAATGAAAAAAATATATTATTAGCTTCTTTTAATAATTTTGGATAAAAAAGGAGAAACAAAATATGTTTTCTAGTATTTCAAAATAACTAGATATAACTTGTTGATTTGAGATCATTTTAAAATTTAAAAACCTAAAAAAACATTAATTCTAATTTTTTTCCAAAATTTAAAATATCTTTTTCATTAAATAAAAGCTTGTACAATAATTTCTTAATGATATCGTATCATGTATTTTACCACTCCAATTAATGCTATAAATTATAAAAGGATAAATATATACATTATTGGATAAAATACAAAATCAACCCTTCTAAAATTTAAGGTTTAAGAAAAAATCTATAAATATTCCAATTCGTAAAATTTTAAGGTTATCTAAAAATGACCTTCCAATAGGATTTTTGTTAACTGTTGAGATGACTAACGTTTGTCCTACCTCAATAGTATCATGTAATTGACTATTGACAATGTCAATTTTTAAATATAAACAATTAATTTAATGTCATCATCTTCTTTAAATTTTTTCTTAAAAAAATATTTGCCAATGGTTTTGGACCTTAACTGTTAACAATAATGTGTGCCACCAAAGTGAAAATATAATGGGAGCATTGTTTGTGGTTCACATATTCAAACACTAACAATATTTCAATATCTTCTTTCATGATGTAAGGTTTAAAACCAGTTTCGAAACCTATTTGAGATTTATATTGTTTTAGAAAAACTAGATTTTCAATATGGTTTTGAAATTGATTTGGAAACAGATTTTATAAATTGAATTTCAAACATTGATTTTAAACAAGAATAATTTTTTTCAAACCATTTAAAAAACTAACGAACTAATTACATACCATATATGCCTTCATCTTTCTTAAATTCCTTTGTCTTCCTTTAACAATACCTATAATAAAAACCTAAAAAGAAAGTAAAAACAAGATCCACCTCAAACCTCTCTCCGCACACACAACACTACTGATGTGTCTCTAAAACACATTATTTTAGGTTGCATTTTCTAAGCATAATTAGGTCAAATTGAATAAATCTCCCTTAAATCCCTTTTAAATTTTGTTATTTCCCTCCTTTGCTACTTTATTTGTTAGTTTTACAGGAATTTGTAAGTTTGAAGACACTTTTTAGGTCAAGAATTAAAAGCAATGCATAAGGAAGTAACCGCAGGCCAAAAGTAATGAAAAACGAAGAAAAATGGTAGCCCAAACAGTGTGTTCCACGACAGGGCCCTAGTTTGAACCATGACCATGGAGTGCATTGTTCAAAAATAATGTTGGTGAAGTCAGAGCGAACCACGACTAAGCCGTGGTTTTAACCATGATCGTGGTTTGTGTCTAACAGAGCATGTCCATGTTTTTGCTATTTAAAGGGGGGAAAGAGGCACTGTTTCAAGGGTTCCGTATTCTAGAGGCTAAAGGCGCATTGTACAGGCATAGGAGGTGATTTGGGAAGGCTCTCTCAAGGCTTTTCAAGGAAGAAAATGAAAGAGGAATGAAGAACTTAAAGAATCTGCACACCCTTGTGATTGGCTTTTTGGATTCCTTGTTTTCTCTTAAAGTTTGAATCTTTGTAATCCTTGTTTTGTGTTTTATGGATTCAATGAGATGTTTTGATTTCTTTTTCACCATGAGTGGCTAGAATTCTTATTCTTAGGATTTAGGGGTAGTTTATAATGCGTTTGATGTAATTCTCATTCTATGTTATCAATGAAATTGTGTTTGCCTTTAATTCTTGATTGTCTTGTTCGCTTATTGATCTAAAGATAGGCTTAGGGTTATTTTAATTAATTTGGGAAAGACTGAGAAGTGAACCATGTTAATCTAATTCAAAAATTTGAACCTAATATTAAATCTAGAAGGGACTGAAAAGTAAACTGTTTTTAATCTTTTGAGGACCTAATTCTTTCATAAAAATTGAATTTGGGAAGGACTGAGAAGTGAACCTTTTTTAGTGATTATGAAAACTTAAATTTTCTTGGAACGTAACACTCTTTTTCAAATTAAATAATAGTTTGTTTGAATCAAGAGAACTCTAGTGGAGCTCTAAGAAGGGAAAGCTAGACCCTTAGGAAAATTGTCCTAATCAACATAATAGTAAAAGATAACATAAAATTCTTAAACTTCAATGTAACATCCTGAATTTTCTAAAAATGATTAAATATAAGGAATAAATATTAAATAATTATGCATGGGTTAATAAGTGTCCCAAAAATATTGGAATAATTAAATTGGGATTTATTATGGATATTTACAATTTATTGAGATTTAAGGAGTTAAAATTTTACCCGGTTAAAATATGGGTGTGGACCAAGTATCTCTGATTAAGATGCCGTTGGTCAGGGCTGTTAAGAATATTATTGGGAATCTGAATATGTCTTCGGAATAATTTTTGGATATAGTATTGAGCCCGAGTGGAGGTCCTGTTTATCATAAAACGGAGAAGTTCTAATGAAACAAAAAAAAATTTAAAACACAAAACCCCATTTTTCACTCTTTCTCACGTTATCTCTCTCTCTATTTTCCCTTCAATTTTCGGCAGCCCCCTCCTTTCCACTCTATCTCCATTCTTCTTTTTCTCCTTCTTCCTTATTTTGCCAAAACTATGGCCTCTCTCTCCATAACCATTCTCCATCTAAATCCCTTGGTTTCTTTGGATTCATAGAGCATTTATGGGATATTGAGGCAAACAATTGATGGGTTCTTCTCCTCTCCCTCTCATTTTCGTTTTGGGGCTTGAGCTAGGAGAAAGAGGTAAGATCTTGAACACCCATGGCTCTTGTTTATGGTTTTGAGTCTATTTAAGTATTGTGATAGATGATTGGGTGTTGTTTTGATAGAAAATGGCTTGAGGAACCAAACCCTAGGTTGATTAACCCTTGGAGATTTAGTGTTATTATTGATGATGAGTGGGATGCATTGTTGTTAACCTATGAATGTATATAAATGGTTGAAATTGATGATTGTTAATTATTGATGGGAAATTTTGGAGGAAACCCTAAGTATGGTAAATTGGGGGTTTTGGCTAAATAGGTGATTTTGATGATTTTTGATGTCTTAGAATGATTTTATATGAGGAGATGAATGTTTGAAACATTGGTGTTGATTCTTGAGGATTGGGAGATGAGTGCATGTGAGTGTGTATGTGATTAGAGGAGTTGAACCCCTTGAGTATTGGCAACTATGATGATGATAATGATAATGATAATGGTGATAACCATTGATGATGAATAGATGAGTTAAGATGAGGATTTAATGAGGCCTTAGACCATAAGGTGTGTCACTTGAATTTTGTGAATTGTTGATGGCTTTGAGTAAAGCTAAGAGGGCTTATAATGAGTGACAATGATGGCAAATGGATGGTTTATATGATGATTGGATGTATTATGGATAAGGGATGTGATATTGATGTTGTTGGGTATAGTTGGCCCTTTAAGATCTAGAGAATCTTGGTTTTGGGAAAGGAATTCCTGAAGCCTAACACAATGGTATGGATTGGTGTTTTGTTAAGTCCAGGACTTGATATTAAAGCCTTGAGATATGTTTACAATTGCTTAGAATTAAAATGATGCCTTGTGTTGGCTCATTAATTGGATATATGTATATATGTGTATTGATGTAGATGATATTCCGGGCAATGTAGCAGAGCATTTGGAGCATGCATTGGATTGTGGTTCTTCCCTCGAGGTAGGAGAGGAGTTTACATTCAAATTGCATGAGTTATATAATTGATGATTATTGTATGGCTTGATACTCATGCTTGCCTTGTCATGTTTATAGTGAAATGATATGAATGGCAAATTGTTGGCTATTCATGATAATGTATGTGTATATATAATGATGAATAACCCATGAGGGGTTGAAATATGTACATGTTAATGAACCATCCTTGAGGGGATAAAGTATATGTTTTGTGAATTGAGAATTTATATGGATGATTGGCATTGAATGTGATAGCCATTGTGATGGTATTGGTGATAAGTTTGAGGTTTATGCATAATTGAGGAACTCATAGAGTCAAATAGAGTTTTATGTGATTTTGATGGCTTGGGTTAGTCCCAATAGCCCATATATGTAGTTTATGACTTGTAGGAATTGGAATGGGCCAATTCCATTGAGAATAGGCCCTTGAGTTGCATAAAAGTGTCTCTAAATGGGTAAAACGCATTTATGCGCATAAGTCCCTCATTTTTGGGAATTTTTGAGTGAGGCCAGTGGCCACACGTCACAAATGATGTGTATTTGTTGTGGTTAAAATTTCGTAGCATTTGGAGTTCATACGAGAAAGTTAGGAGGGTTAGAAGTTGAAAAATCTTGCGTTTCTGCATAAAAACAGCAGCAGGGCTGTCTTGAATCGATTCAAGACCCTTTGAATTGATTCAAGAGGTGTTGTTTTCATTGTTTTGGGCTCCAGGGGCGTTTGAATCGATTCATACGAGTTTGAATCGATTCAGAGCCCTCTGTTTGTCAATTTTTGAGATTTTGGGATGCTTGAATCGATTCATACGAGTTTGAATCGATTCAGGGCCCTCTGTTTGTCAAATTTTGGGATTTTAGGATGCTTGAATCAATTCACACGAGCCTGAATCCATTCAGAGCCCTGTTATGGCCGTTGTTGTGCTGTTTTTCCAACTGGTCTGTTTTCTTTGCTTTTTTGGCCCGTTTGGGCACCTTAATAACATTGTTAGCCTCCGACTTCTTCATGAAAGTTGTAGATAATTGTGTCACGGAGGTGTGAGAATTTTTCTCACATTAATTTAAGTTTTCTAACTCTCTTTAGGCGAAAAATACCGAACCTATTGCGTTGAAAAATTCAAGTTTAAGGGGGTTTTGAACCCAACTTTTTATGGTGGCCAAATTGGGACTAATAGGTGATATTTGTGACATGTCCCACTATTTTTAAGACTAAAAGTAAGATTTCCTCATGCCTTAGTGCTGAAATTTATCATGGGCTCATTGTTGCCCAAAACCCCTTTTATTATGTAATAACAAGCGATTTCATTAGGAGTCCATGTGTGTAACACCCCCTTATATACACGAGATAAAAAAATTTTATAAAGATATACATATTTATCACTCTTTATCTCGTGTATACAAGGACGTATATACATTTGATTTCCTTTGAATATTGAAAGTAAAAAAAATTGTCTTTCAATATTTGTCCATAATGACAAAATAATTTATAGAAATCATAAGTGATAAATCATTACAGTATTATATCCGAATGAAAGAGTTTATCAAAGTTTAACCTTTACCTTGTTACAATTATCTACTTGATATTGTAATAAGGCAAAATAAAACTAAACTATACCTCTACTACAAATGTGAACAAACATTTCCTAGTCCTTGAACCATCGAGTTTTTTGAATCCTACTCTTGTCATATCTCTTCATCTAATCGATTGAGGATGAGACCACTTTATCCTCTTGTAATTACATATCCTTCCATCTTGGACTGCTAGCTATATATCATATAACATATATTTTGGACACAAAAATTCAAACAAGAAGGAGTGAGAAACAAAATATAATATATTACAGATAAGACATAAGCATAAGGGTCTTCACAAACTAATATAGTAATATCAGTCATAATCTCATATACAATCAATTATGAATATAGGGTTTCCACATACATAACACTTATATTTTCATTCATAACCATCCATATAGAATGTCACAATCACATGAATGTTATGTAATGCTTATGCTACTATCTCATTCAGTTTATGCATGTGGGCCCTTAAAGTTTTAGTTTACACTGGGCCAACCAGGAGTTTACACTGTTTCATAAATTCTGGATAATAATAGCATAAATGCCTTCATGGCATATGAACAGCTCAACTGGCGTGGAAACACTTAGAGACTAGTCAGACTGAGAAAGTTTTTATTGTGAAAGTACCCGACACTAGGGAGCGACCCCAGGTCACCTGAAGCACCCTTTCACACTCTCTCATCCCAAGGCTCGTAATTAAGCCTCCTCTAATGTATCCTCGATTTCTATAATCCGTCCCCAGGCAATATCACATCTCATTTCTCTTTAATGATTCATGATGCATGAACTACTCGCATATTTAGTTGGTTAAGGCTTTTAGAAACTCAATTATTAAATACCATAAAGGTTCACAAAATCATCACAATAAACTGTACATTTCCATAAGTTCTTCTTTGAACTTCTGTTATACTGAAATAATTTAGTACAGTCTTTAAATTCAGATCTTACCAAAATTGAGTTTCCAAGCCTTAAATATCTCAAAGCTTTCTCTTAAAAATCTTCACATATTTACATAATCTTTCTCAATTTGAATCTTAACTAGATTGAGTTTTTGAAATCTCCATAAAATATTCTTTAGTTATTTCATTGGGGAAAACCAAAATAATTTACTTTAAACTTCTAATTTCTAAAGAAAATAATTTAAAATCATTAACTAAGAATACTTAAAACTATAAAAATTTTCTTTAATTCAAGAATTATTATCTCAACCTCTGATTTTCATAAAATAGCTTCTTTCTAATACTAGATTTTATTATAGAGATTAAAAATAAAGTTAATAAAAATTATTTCTAAGAAGAAATAAAAGACTAAAATAATTATAAAATACTTTCTCTTGGAATAAAAATTTAAAGAGTAAGGTAAGAAAATTCTTACTGAGTTTTAACTTTCCGTCATGCTTGCTATATGCTCAAACTTCATATCACAAGGTCATCAATCATTCATCAACCACAATCAAGTATAGTAATCTCATCAATCACAATCAAATATCATTAATCATAATTGCATATTATTAATCACAGTCTAATATTATAAATCACATATCATTAATCGAAATCAAATATAATTAATTATAATCAAGTCAAATCAACTAAATATCGCTTATAAATATAATTCAAATTTTTAATGGTTTTTTAAATTAGTAGATTTGATTTTGAGTCCTTATAGTCCATTCCTCGCACAGGTCTATATAAGTCCATATATCCAGTCTTCGTATAGGTATAGTTCAGTCTAGACAGGTCATAATAGTCCAAGTCCTTGCATAGGTTTAGTTCGATCCATATAGGATATAAAAATCCAAGTCCTTGCACAGGTTTAGTCCAGTCCGTATACGTTATAATAATTCAGATCTATGTATAGATATTTCAGAATAAGTTACACAATATATTAAATTTATTATAAATTTTAAGTTGAGAAGTTATTACTTTAAAATAATAATATTATTAAATTTAAAAGGAGTAGGGGACTCCTCCCTTTATTCTTATGTCTTTCATATTATATTCTTATCTCACTCCCCCTTACCTCTTGTATACCGATTCGTTATTGAAAATCCATGCGCGCCTCGTCTCCGAGTTCTAAAACATACCAATTTCATTTTAATATAATTACAAGATGAAAATTAAGATTATAACTTAAAATAAAAACTGGTAAATTTTGAATAGTGAATAGTGAATAGTGAATAGTAATAGTAAATAGTAATAGTAAATAGTAAAACGTGAATAATAATAATAAATAGTAAATCGTAAATAGTAACGGTAAATAGTAAATCGTGAATAGTAACAGTAAATAGTAAAACGTGAATAGTAAAGGTAAATAGTAACAGTAAAGGTAAATAGTAACAGTAAATAGTAATTTACTATTTGAATAGTAATTTACTATTGAAATAGTAATTTACTATTGAAATAGTGTTACTATGCAGAATAGTAACTTAAAATAATATTATTTCCAGTATAATAACAAATTTCTAAAAATGATATGAAAATAACCCAAAAAATATAAAAGTGAGGTATTTGTACCTTAGAATTTTAGCAGAACCTTCTTCTAAAAAAAATTATTTCTCTCTCTCTCACTTCCACCACTATTTCACTAGCACTACTATATTAAGAAAACTTAATCTGAAATTGTGAATTCTAAAGAAGAAATCATTCGGTATTTATAGGAAAAAATTTACTATGCATTCCATTATTTTAATATAAAAGTACTATGCATTTTTGAATTTTTTATTCCTGGTTACTGTGCATCTTTTGAAAATTTCATACATGCACAGTATTTTGCATAGTAGCTGTCGGCAAAATTATTAAGTCAAATAGTAACCCTTCACTCGATATATTTTAAATATTCAAAATGAGTCCTTTTTGAAATTTAGTGATATTATATCAGTCCTCACTAATTTTATAATAAGTAATATAAAGCTGAAATTTTAAAAATCTAAAATTTTCTGTTAATAAAAATTTATTGATACGTTTCTAATTTTTTAACGATTAGAAAAAATCAAGATTTTTCTCAAACCGATAATTTTTAGATAAGTCTACTTGAAATGGATTTTAGAAAATTTTCTTATAATTTAACTTTACATTCTTGTAAATATTTTTAATTTTAAGCAACTTTATATGAATTTAAAATTATTTAAAATATATTATTTTATTAAAATAATTCAAAAATTTCAAAAAATTCCAGAAAATCATAAATATTATGTAGATCAAAAATTTCTAAAGAATCATAGTCTAATTCTTTCAAAATTTTATTTTAAAATTCTAATAAGAGTTAAATATTAAATATGTAAAAACATAAATATAAGAACATAA
The DNA here is from genome assembly GCA_037962975.1 of Clitoria ternatea. Taxonomy (NCBI): domain Eukaryota; kingdom Viridiplantae; phylum Streptophyta; class Magnoliopsida; order Fabales; family Fabaceae; genus Clitoria; species Clitoria ternatea. The sequence goes on from CM075671.1 coordinate 59,270,292, forward strand.
AATAAAAATGATGAATAATAAAGATATTAAAAATTCTTAATATAATTTTCTTAATTAGTGAATACTAATTAAGTCATTTTAAAATTCTCATTCAGAAATATTTTTATTTTTTTATTATTCTTATTTAAATAAAACAAATAATTAAATATAAATAACAAAATCAAAAAAAAATGATAATAATAAACTAACTTATAGTAAGTATTTCTCAAGAAAGATATATTAATATCTATTTCCTATTTGTGATGAAAATGGGATGTTACAATGTGTGGTGTGTCTTAGTGGTGATTGAGGAATGGCTTAAGGCCTTGGAGAAGTACGTGTATGCCTATACTATGTTATGAATACATGTGTGCCTCACCACTATTGATGTATTATGAATCATAATAAAAAGTAAATGATGTGGTTATATGACACACCTTGTGTGATAATAAAACCAATGAGGGGGAAATTGAATGGTCACGAGTGTATAAATCAATGGATTTGAAATGGTGGCAATGATGATTGCTAAACATATACTTTTGAAATACCTTGTTGTTTTCCATGCGTGGATAAATGCCATGATGCTTGATATGATTTTAATTACTATGCGTGGTTTGATGTGGTTATGAATGTTGTGCCTTGAGAGGCCTTATGATTTCTTATGTGCCAATGATAATAAGATTAAATATACGATTTATCCCTAATTGAGAGGGTGAGATATCCTTGCGAGGTTGTTGGGCACATGCATTATTGCATTGTTGCATTCATGGCATAGCATGGCATTGATATGCATTATTATTGAATGAATCACCTTGCGGGGTGCCACGAAGGGTAAATCCCTAAGTGAAGAGGATGTTGTCCTATTGTTGTCGATTTATTGTTGAATATATCACCTTGCGGGGTGCCACGAAGGGCGTATCCCTGAGTGAAGAGGATGTTGTCCTATTATTGTGAATGATATTGAATATATCACCTTGCGGGGTGCCACAAAGGGTATATCCCTGAGTGAAGAGGACGTTGTCCTATTGTTATTGAATAATGTTGAAATATATCACCTTGCGGGGTGCCACGATGGGTATATCCCGAAGTGAAGAGGACGTTGTCCTATTATTGTTGAATATATCACCTTGCGGGGTGCCACGATGGGTAAATCCCGGAGTGAAGATGATGTTGATCATATTGTTGTTGAATAAATCACCTTGCGGGGTGCCACGAGGGGTGTATTCCCGAGTGAGGATGGTATTGTGATAATTATTGTGAAAAGAATCACCTTGCGGGGTGCCACGAAGGGTGTATCCCTGAGTGATGATGATGATTTAAGTAATTGTAATTATTATTGAATTTGATAATCGGATCCGTTGCATATGCATTAAATAGTTGACATATGCATTAGCTTTAAGACCATGGCATTTGAAATGGGATGACCACGAGTGATGAGAAACCCATTGCGAGGAGGTATTTGAGTGAAACTTTAATGAATTAATGATGGTAATGATTATGAATACCCTTGTTGATAAGTGGCAAAGTGATGGTGTTTGTGATTGTGTATATGTTGTGCTTATTTATGATATGAATTGCGATTCATGAGGCTTGTATGCCTATTGTGATAATGAGATAATGAATGAATAATAATTTGATGTTTTGATAGCAAAGCACACATGACGTTTGTATGCATATACACATGATCACAATATATATATGTTATTCGTCATTTTGAATGTATAACTCACTCTCCCATGTGGTCTCCTTTTTAGCCTTGTGATGTAGGTTGCCATGGGATGAGTTCGGATTTTAATTAAAGCTTGGGTGAAGGTAAATAGTGGTAGAGGAAGTGCCTTGGCCGGCATCATTTATGGGTTTTTTGTATAATGTATAAATTGTTTATGATGACATAGATGTTTTAATGAAATGGAATATGTATGGAATAATCCTTTGGAATTATGAATTTGGAGATGTAAATATAGTATGTAAGAGATGATTTGATGTATATTAGAAAGATTGAAATTGAGTGACGTTCATTAATGATTGTGATAGTCGGGAGAAGATCCCCGAATGTATAGGAATGTATTTACGTATATATATATAATTATATCTTAGGCTTTGTATACTCATGTAATTATGCAAAATGATGATGGTTGTCTATTAGGCTTATAATATGCCATTGCATGCTTGCCTAGCCTTTTCTCATATCTTCATATATGGGACTAGGCGTGTGCCCGGTATACATATTCTTCCGCTGTAAACTCTATTATTTTTGTATACTGTTATGGGCCATTTAGATATCGATCCAACTTTATTTTATTAAATTATACGCTTCGGTTTTTCTGTGACTCGAATTTCGTGTGACACTGGTATTGTGTTGGAACGTGAAAAAAAAAAATTTACTCATATTTTATTAATCAGTATGTTGATCACATCGAAATTTGAGTCCGGAAAACCAGGGTGTTACATTCAACGCAAAGCATTTCATCCCCGAAGATCCCACAATACGTTTAATTGATTTCATTTTCTGAAAACTCTCTCTTTTGTGATTTTTATTTGCTCTATTTTTAATTTATTTACACGAAACCTTAATTTTCACTTGTTTAGATAAATAGGATCACAATTCTGAGTACTTAAGAACATGATCCCTGAGGAGACGATAATTCTTTATATTATACGACAAACTCGTGCATTTGCGGGCGCTGTTAACTACCCTTTCCTACCAACAACAAGACCCATTTGTTGAATCCAACACCCACATCAAAAAATCCCATATTTCCTTAAAATTACTCTAAACCAAGGACCCTAGAAGAGAAAAAAACAAATTAGGTGTGTGGGATTCAGAGAAAACCAAAACACAAAATAAGAAAAAGTTATTGAAAGAAGAAAAAAAGATATCACTCTCATCTCCACAAATCAGTTTCAAGATGAGAAGAGAAACTACCTCACCCAAAGGAACTAATGTCCTTGTGACAAACCCTAGACACACATGATACTGGCAAAACTTTTGATATAATAAACATACACACTACAAACACAAACATAACAGCAAACCCAAGCACCAATTTTAAACCCTTCACTACCTAACTCACCTCCATCAATTTCATCAACTCTGACGAACTAGCCTCCAAAGAAGAAAAAGAGATGTCACTCTCGTCTTTACTGTGGCTGCCACCACTGCGTGAGCACCATTATGCATCACTACACACACCACTATGACTGTCGTTGCATACCGCTACTCCCTTTACAACCACCACCTTCCATTGGATTCATGTTGTAGTGTGCTTTGTTCATAGGTAAGAGCTTGGATTATCATAGATCAATTAGCAAAGATTTGGTTTAGTTTTTAGCTTCCATTAAAGAGACTACTTTGTTCATATGAAAGGGGTTCAACATAGGGTAAAGAAAAATATGAAATGTGTAGAGAATGGGAATGTTTACAAGGGATACCGGGTTTGATTTAGAGGGGTAGTGATGATTGATTTGTGAAATGAGTTTACTAGGATTGAATTTTAAGGGGATTATGACTATTATCATTGGTTGTAGTTTTAGATCGTAGGTAATTTATTCCATTTTAAAAAAAATTGACATGTGTCAATTACGTAATACTGTTAAGGTGACACAAATGTTAGTCACTTTAGTAGTTAATAAAAAATCATAACAGAAGGTCATATTTAAATAACCCTAAAATTTTCTAGGGTTGACAATGATTATTTTTATAGGGGATTTTGAGTTTGTATTTAAGACTAGATTATTCTATCCTATGTCCTACTTTTTAAATAACTTAAAATCAACCATTTCAAATAATTTTTTCTTAAAACAAAAAATAATTTAATTCTAATTTTATTTCACAAAATAAAAATGATCAAAATTACGTGGTTTTGACTTACAATTTATTGGAGATCCATTTAAAAAAAAATATAAGGTTTTGACTTACAATAAAAACAAGGTTCCACTTCAACGTCACATTTTATTAGAAAAGAGAAGTTTTTTTAAAAATAAATTGAAAGCATAAAAAAATAGAAAATATATATTTTTTTGAATAAGATTAGAATTGAAATAATAATCTTTTGGATCAAATTTTAAACCTATAAAACTGTACAACTTAGTTGACGTGTGTTCTTTTAAATGAACGAAAACGGATGCTGATAAATTTTTAATCTAACAAACTCTAGAATTTGAAACTTTATAAATTCTTTTTTTAAAACTTTTACCCTTTTAAATTATGTTAAAATTTTGGTAGCCATTTCACACGAATTTCGGACATGATTTTCAAAATTAAATTTCTTTTTCAATAGCTAATCATAGCTAGCAAATCCACGTTGCTACATAATCACGCCTTTAACTTTACTTAATCTAATGATTTAAACTGTAAAAGAGAATATTGATCCATATGATGGTATTAAATCTAAGTACACATCTATAGTATATTTTTTAAAATAATACGACATGCTTTGATTGGAAAATAAGAAATGTGATCGAATTTGGGATGGTGTGATTTTGATATGATAGGTACCCTACACGTTAAAATTAATGGAATCCATTAGTTGATATTCTCGGGTAGTTTTGTAAACACGGGTATAAAATTAATTACTTTTCTAACTTTATTCTCGCATAGTGGTGATGATGATAAGAATGAATAAACTTTACAACACTAGCATTAGATCCTATTCCTCTATATCTTCAGCACCGCACTAATTAATGCGAACACAACATTATTCTTTGTCCCTCTTTCCACTCATTATATATAGTAGCGAACAACACTAAAAAGCACATTCAATATACTTACAGTTAACATGGCTCAGTTGGGTTCTCTCTCTGCTGAAATTGAGACATTGAATCATGTTCTATCACTAGTTGAGGCATTCAGAGCATTCGACGTGGACAACGATGGACGCATTACAGAGGCAGAGCTAGGAGGAATCATGGGGTCACTTGGGTACAATCCCAGTGAACAAGAAGTGAGGGCAATGATGCAACAAGGTGACAAGAACAAAGATGGGTTGTTGAGCATAAACGAGTTCTTGGAGCTGAACACCAAACATTTGGACGGTGGAAATCTGGGTAATATCCTTAGCACGGCATTTGAAGCTTTGGATGAAGATGGAAATGAAATTTTGACAGGGGAAGAGTTACATGGGGTTATTGGAAATTTGGGTCTAGACATGTCTCTTGAGAATTGTCAGCATCTTGTTGCTTCTCTTGATGCGGATGGAGATGGAGCTGTGACCTTGGATGAATTCCGACTCATAGTTGATTCCTTACTCTAAGAATGTCCATTGGAGAGTGTATGGTCAATAATTAATCTTATAAGTATGGCGCTGTAGAAATAAATGTACTTCCATACTTATTTAAGGAATAAGCACATACAACGTCTAAATTTTTACTTTGTTTTTTATTTTGTCAATGGTAAGTACCAAACTATATATGATTATCCGAATACCGTTAATTATTTACTTCATTTCTTTTTATAAGAGAATTCGAGTCAAAACATGCATATTAAAAAAATAGATTAGTGTCTTAATTTTTATAAAAAAACATTGTTATATTCTAACTTTATCTTTATTTAAATTCAAATTCCACTTTTATGTTAATCATAGCATTTCCAAAGCAAAGGTAAATTTGAAGAAAATATTAAATGTTTCAAGGTAGGAAAGTTTTGTCTTATAAATATACAAGACCACTAAAACACTTTTTTCTTTGTCGTATAAATAGGAACAAAAAGAGATACAACCAAAAAAACACATGCAATGATCGTGTTGTTGCGTTGGGGTCGAGATCCTAGCCAAAATCTTTCAATACAACAGTTGCCAGAAGGGTCTAATGCAACATTTTTTCGGCAACCCTCTCTCTTTCCTCATTCTTTGGTTTTTTTTTTTTTTTGCAACTCTCATTCTTATTCTTCTTCTTATACAATCTTATTCATCTCCTTCTCTTATTTCACACAAGTAATTTAAATTCAAACGCCACATTGGAAGTTGTCCCACTCAACGACTACAATGGTTGTTGCATGTATCTTATTCATCTCCTTCTTGAGAGAGCTTTCATTTTGGGCCCCCCTTAAATTATTAAGGGTTTTTTAAAAAAATTTACAGACCGTGTGATCAAACAAAATATTTTAAAGAGAAACCAATAAATTATCAGACTTCACATGTTGTCATAGCATCAGAGTATTTGGTTATAATCAAAATGAAGATGGGCGTGTAGTTCAATAGATTGTGATGAAAGCAGACTCAAGAAATATTAGAGCTCATACAAAATGGATAACTTAAGCAATGATCAGAGAAATATGCAATACTAACTTTTTTTTTAATGATCAGAGCAAACACCAAATTGATCAAAGCAAGAATATTTATCAGAGCATAGAAGATTTATGACAAAACAAACTTATTATATTCATATTAGAGCAGACTTATAATGATTAGAGCATATAATCTTCAAAGTCATATGAATAATTATGAGAAAATATAAGAGACAAACTAGACCTTTTGAGAACAGACTTTTTCTTAATAGCATATTAAAAAGGTGTAATCACAGGACTAAAAAAAATAAACTTACAAACTCAACTATTACAGACTTGACTTAACCCATAAAAGACTAACTTACTCTGCTCCCTTTTTTGATATCAACAAAAGATAAGGACATCATAAAGTCATCTATTCCTGCAGATATGTTGAATTTCACGGTGAAGCCGAAAATTCTGAGTAACAGGGTTTGAAAGACAGTCCTAGAGGGGAAAATTGTCAAGAATAAAATAAGAAGGAAGGGGTAAGTCAAGGAGATGGTTTCGAGCAAAAAGGGTTGCAAGGTACTAAACTTGTGCTAGAATTTGCCAATCGCCTTGAAATCCTTCTGCATGAAAAGCTTGATCAAATTGAAAAGGCCAACATAGTCTAAGAGGAAAGGAGGGTGGCACCAAATGTAGTGTAACCAGTAGATCTTGTAAACCCTGGGAGACAACAAGTGGACTCCCAAAACTGAAGCATTGAAAGTCTAAAAAGGTGGTAAAGATAATCAGGGGAAGACAATGAGGGTGAACAAAAAGAGCACCGAGACCTACATGTGTAAACATTGGAGCTTTGAACACTCTTCCATGCTTGAACCAGAGTCAACCCAAAGAGAATCATTCATCAGGAGAGTAGGAGCAACTGCCTTCTTTCTAATGAACCACAGGATGTGATTTCATATGTCTCTTGCATGATCTTCATGAGGCTTAAGAGTAGACAACAGTCTCTTAAGAGCAACTTGGGACAATTGCTTTGGTCTAGGCTCATCCCAAGGCAGCTTAAAAGAGCCAAACTTTTCAAGGATTGGATTTTTCAATTTATCCTTTTGGCAGATTCAGATCGGGGGGCAAAGTTTGTTGGGTGCCACCCAAATCATTTTGCTAGATAGAAAAGGCCTGAGTGGAGATCACTATTCAAGCAAGGAAAATCTCCTTGTTGCTGATCATAGATGATCTTCTATTGCTCTAGACTGAAGGCATACAGCATGTCATGGTCTTGAGGAGAGGTGAGAGAGGTGTTTAGCAGAACATCTTCTAGAGGCATGGGAAGGGGAAAGCGAGGGTTGGTAAGGATCTCGACTTTATGGAAACCTTGTTCAGCTGGGTCTACCACAAGTCTGGTATGAATAAGGGATTCTAGGCCAGGGGTAACAAGGGTGAGGGGTAGAGACCTAAGGGGCTTGGTTATAGGTCTGGGTGTTAAGATATGGGATAGGTTAGTCTTTTAAGGGAAATGGATGTTGAGGAGTGTGTAGTATGAGGTACAAGGGTAGAGGGGTCTAGTGTTTTTCTTTTATTGATTTAAGGGACCAAGGTGGACGTCTGGGGTGTATGGTGAGGGGGAATTTGGATAGCTATGGGTTCAGACTAATTTGGATAGCAGTATCCTTCATCTATGCAGAGTCTCTTCTCTAGTCTGAAAAATAGTGTAAAGGGTGAGCATTTCTCTTGCACTCTGAAACAATGGAGATGTTATCATTTCTAACGATTCTCCCAAACAAGATTTACAAATCGGTACGCCCATAGGAGTTGGGCCTCACTCTCGCATATCTTACCAATTAAAGTCTTTTACTAACTATAACTTTTGATCTGTCTTTTCCCATTCATATTGTCTTATTTACGAGACTCACTTAGACCACTCCAACCTTGTTTATATCATCCTAAATTATACATAACATAAATACATAAACATTCAATCATATGCCACAGAGTATAACAGATGGCGGATAATAGAAGAACATTATATCTAGCACGTATGAAACATCAGTGCCACAATCATATCACAAACACACAGCATATTAACAGAGAGGAAATCAAGGATGCTATGCATGGGTGTAATTTAATTATTTTCCTTTATATTCCTTTAGTGTTATCAACGTGATGCATGTAGGCCTAGAAATCATATCACATCATCAAGTATGTCATATAACATTTTGTTCATCTCTAAAGTGATCGGAGTACACTAAGTCCTCCACAATATAAGGGTACCATGACACATATATCCTCAATAAATAAATAAGGATCCATTACCAATATTCGTGGCCACCTAAAAATGGGACTTGGATCTCCACGATCATAGTTACACTTTGTCTTTAGTCGAAGTATACTAGGCTTGCATTGTTACGTCTGGCATTAGGGAGCTACTCCTAAGCACATTAGAAGTGACAGCCTAATTATACTCCCAAGATCCTTAATAGGGATCAAACATGAATGTCCTCCAGTGTACCCACAGTGTATGCTCTAGGATTCTCAACACAATCATTCATCAAACTTTATGCAAATGATGTATGATAATGCACTCAATTTTTATCTTTTTATTCTTAAGGCGTCCGTCATCACGTAAGGTCCTTGTCTTGGCACACCTTTGTCCTTAACACTAGTACGGAGTCTTTATGTTTTGTGATCATATATTTATATTGCTAATTATCTTGTAGTGTACTCTAGCTGAGCCTAAAAGGGTAAAGTAGTGTTTAGGAAGCTTTAACATTTTTGGATAATGGGTTTGGCCTACTTTTAAGGGGACTGGCTCATTTATTTATCCTAATTAGGTTAGTAATTCTTTTTATTACTGATTATTAATAGTTTGAATATAATCAGGTTAATTAAATTAAGGTCTAATTTCCCTTATAATCCCAAATTTTAATAAGGTAATTAGGCTCTTCATGGTTTTAATCAAACTTATTGCATTTATCTTTTAATTTATCTTTTATCCACTTGGTAATTAAGGATAAAGCAGCCCTGACCACATACCATCATACCTCATACTCAATTTATTCATTTCATATCATAATCTTCACAAACCATTTCATAACATCATTATCACATTGTCAACATATCATCACAACCAAATTCATATAACTAATCATCATCATATTACTGATAGCCATTCGCAAGTGCACGGGATAGCGTGTAATATAAAAGATTATCATTCCCATGGAGATTGTACCCAAGTATAGGTTCACAGTGATTTAAGTATCCAGGTAAGATTTAATTCAATTAAAGAGTGCAAAAATTAACTCAAAACTAAAAATACTAACAAAACTCAAGCCTTTCGGAGTGAAAATCAATATACTTTCTTAAGAAACACTTGGGAATTAAGAGGTTCATATACGAGTACTAAATTAATTGTAATTCATTTCCCCAATCATGAAATTTTGTTTCTTAAGGTAGGTTTTCCTAATTTAATTAGTAACTTTCTCTTGAAACCTTACTAATGTACCTAATTACCAAAGAACAAACCCTCAAATAGTTTTGCCTACTCTCGTAACCCAAAACCCAAGGTTCAATTACATGCATTTCAAACCATATGTCAATCTCTCGATTACCCACATTGTTTAATATCAACTACGCTTATCTCTAAGTCTTGTAGAAACATTAAGAGCTCATGGAATTGAATAAAAAGCAAAGTTTCATAAATGGAAAGATAAAGAACAATTAAGTTTTGTACATGAACATACTACCCCTTATTCCCAAGAATGGAGTTTAGTTCGCCATAGAAAAGATGATTACAACACCACAAAACATTAATTCAATTCTTAACATGAAGAAATTCCAAATTACAAAACAAGGGTTCAGAAATTAGAAGAGAAGTCCTCACTAGGTCTTTTAAATCCTTGCCCAAAATCTGAAATTCGATGTTCCTTTATGTTCCTCCTTAAATTATCTTTGACTTTTCTTTAAAAAGCTCTCAAACTTTCTTCCAAAAAGTCTCTCAAGTGGTCTCTATACGTTTCTAAACACGTGCCCCATTTTCCCTTACAAAACTACTCTTAAAACTCAAGAAAATACCAAACGTGTAAAACCCACTGGCATTGGGAATTTCCCATTGGCCAATGGATCGTGACAGGGTGCCTTAAGTTGCCAAATTTCCAATCTGGCAATAGGTTCCACGGCCAGTGGGAATTTCCCATGGCTATTGGGTTCTGGGTTAGTAAGGTGCATGACTAGTGGGAATTTCCCATGGCCAGTGGAAGGTTCTATCTCTATTTCCTTCCTAGCTAGTGAGATCCACGACCAGTGGGAATTTCTCACTACTAGTAGCTTCTTTAAAAGCTCTCCAACTTGTATATTTTGAGTGGGCTAAGGTCCGGGAGGGTCCCACTTGCTTGCTTCCTTCTTCAAAAAGGTCAGAATGGCTTCGGTTTGTGTGTCCGTGGGTTGAACTCCTTTTCATTTACTTCAATGCTCATCAAGTTCCTCTAATCCTTTCACATTTGAACCTATACCATCACAAATCTTACAAAATAGAGATACCCAAGTAGCATGTGCAGAATGGAAGAATACAAATAGAATTTAGGGGAAAACTAACACAAAATGAACTAAAAAATGAAACATAATGGTCCTAAAACTAATGCAAACTAGACACTTATCAATTACCAACTCATAATCTCAATTAATAAGGACCATACCGATACATTACCTGAGATTTCATAATCTTTCCATAATATGTTCATCATCATAACTTTACACGTTCATCAATGTTCTATATTTTACCATATTTTGATGTATCATCATATTCACAATTATAAGTCATACCATAAATCTGATATCATATAAGTACAATCATTTAATCGTATATTATGCCATAATTTATAATCTTTTTCATAACATATTAATCACTATGATTCCACACATTTATCATCAATCTATGATTTATCAAATCTTAATGCATAATCAAATTTATACTATAAGGCACATGATGAATCCATAATCATCTAATTACAATCAATATTACGTTATCATACAATGTCGTCTATATTTATCATCATTCTTAGTAAAAGAGTACCTTTTATTAATTAGATTGTATGAATATATATCTATTAATTTTAAGAAATTAGGTAGGTACATCAATTATATTCATCTAAGTTTTATAACTTACATCTTTTCTGACTTAATAATAGTACGCTATGTAATTTCTTTAATTTATTGATAATTTAGTGTTTAACGTAACTAGTTAGACCTTCTTTTAAGTATATTCATTTTGCTAGTGAAACATTATACTTAGTCTTACCAAGGTGATCTGGTCTCAAGACCGACACATAGGCAAAGATGTAATTTCATTCGTCCTAGTTGTGCTACCGATATTGCAGGTAAACCTCTAGACTCTAAACCTGCATGAGGCGTTCTCCCTATACTGATATGTCCAGGTAACACCTCACACACCGGAAAGCATCCACGTTACCCGACAAAAGGTACAAGGTACAACTGCAGGGGACGTTCACAGAAGATGCGGCTCTTCCCGCGTCGCGTGTCAAAATCATACACTGAGCACAGTACTATTTGTCCCCTGACTAAATCTGACGATTCATTCTCCATGCTCTCCTATAAATAATTAATTCTGACACTCAGGAAAGGTTACGTTATTCATCCTTGCTAAATACTATTTCATTGCTTAAGCTCTCTAAAATTTGAGTTCTCATTCTGGTTACTGACTTGAGCGTCGGAGAATCTTCACAGGTGGCACCACCTTTCGCCCATCACTAACGCGAAAGCTTGGTGAGAAGGATCTTGAGGACAGCAAGACTGGTATCACCCATTGTGATATCAGACTATAATACCGGATACTCACTGTACCGGTATATAAACACTACATATAGTTGACTTTTGTGGCTGGTCTCCACACCGGATCCTTGACCCCGGTTCAAACTAGTTCATTGGCACGCCCAATGGGACACGTTAAAGTTATTCCCATATTTCACAGAAGATCAATAGTCTATCATAGAGGGAAATGGCAAAAATTTTTAGGAGGGGCGGGTGGAGGATGTCACTGCCCAGGAGTACCAAGTTGGAAGGTATTTAGCCTTTGAGTCCCCTGTTGGGAGCTCACGAAGAATGGTGCCTGTTGGAACTCTAGACCCTCGTGATGAGGTTATAAGGCAGCTTAGGAAGGAGCTTGCTAAGCTAAAAAGAGGAAGGAGATAAGTTAAAGAGAAGATGGTGTCTCAGGATGAGGAGACTCACCACACTGTTGGGAGGGAGAAGTCCACGACTCTCCAATAGTCGAAGATCCTTACGTACGAAGAGAGGGAGCTGTAACATCCTTAATCTTAATTAATTAATTATTAGAGTTAAACCCGGGACAGGGGAAATTTTTCCTAAAATAAGTCATGAAGAACCGGGTCAATAATTTAGAAAATACCTGAATCAATAATTAAAAGCCACTCTCATATATGAAGATATGAGAGCTGGGTCCAATGACCAATCAAAAGACAAGCAGCGCAAGGTAGAAAGGCAAGGTGCCAACCAAGAAAAAGGGATGGAAAGAAGGTAAGGAAATAAAACCGAGCACAAAGCCCAGCGGAAGGCAATTAGCGCTCAAGAGGTACCACAATACAAGGCACACTCGCTCAAGCGAGATCCGACCCCGCTTGGGCGAGACAGCACGACACGCTCGGGCGAAAGACCATTCGCTTGGGCGAAACTAATACAAAAGCCTTCCCAACCAACATACTCGCTGGAGCGAGAACTCACTCGCTGAAGCGAGAAGCCACACTCGGCAAATCCACCACTCGGCATCGAGACATCCATTCGCTCGGTGATGACTTAGTCCACTCGGGATTCATCCCTAAATCCACTCGGCAATTGAGGGCTATCCCACTCGGATTCCATAAACACTCACTCGGAATATCTCCCAATCAAACGTCACTCGACATATCCCAACCTTATCTCACTCGGGAGTGTTTTACAAGTTCATCACTCGATACACCATTCATAAACCAACTCATCTTCTGAGTAGTATCTTACTCGGTAACTAATACCAAGGCCGACCAACACTCATTCGGCCTCACACTCGGCATTATGCCTATCCTCACTCGGAGATTACCTTAACTATTCATTTCTCAGGAGGGGTTTCCACAACCGTACTCCACTCGGTTTTTAATCACTAGGTAAGTCACTCGGACTTAAGAAATACTTAACCACTCGGGGAAAACCATTAAGTCAAATCCCACTCAGGCTCATTCCATACTTAGACACTCGGAACACACATTAACTTATTCACTCGGAATAGGTACCCATCTTCACTCGGAATACATTTATAACTCATACACTTAGAAGGTTTCTTATCTAAACCATCAACAACTCTTCCTTCGACAGGGATTCACTCGGTTTCCACCACTCAGGTCACTACAGTCTTCCCCTACTCGGGGTTCACTTGGATATTCTCCACTGAATCATAAAGAGGCTAACCTTCTCTTATAATACATTCCACTCAGAATCCATTAAGGCCATTATCACTCGGAAAGGCCCAAACGTATAAGTCTCACTCGGATATGGAGTCATATGTATATAAGACTCACTCGGAAAACCATCTGCACTTCTTATGTTCCACTCAGGATTCATTAACTTAGAATTAATCATTCAACATCATTTATATTCCAGTCGGAAAGAAGCATCAAATCAACATAAATTACTTATATATATATTCTCTAGTTCCCAGATCCGACTACCGACCCATAAATATATAACCATACACTCAGAATGCTTATTAGCTCAACAATATTCATTTATCAACACATATAATCCGATACAATACATGATAACAATGTAAGTCATATTTATATAATTAGGCACTCGGGTTCCCATACATATATACTTGTATTCATTATACAACATAGTTATGAGCCGACCAAGGCTTTAATTCATCAAATGTACTCGGAACATAATATCATATACACAGCCTTTATCACAAACACCCAACACTCGGGTTAAGGCCATCACATCATCCAAACCGACCTGCATACACTGAAAAATAGTGTAGGAGTGAGCTTTACATATTAAATGACAGATATTGGCTCGGATTAATCATAGAATCCTCAACATGCAAATGTATATATATATATATATATCATCACCCAATTAACACATACTGCCAATCAATATGAACATCAACACATAAATAGACGGAGTTCATCAACATCAAGCATTAAATAATCATCATGCATATCCGGGCTACTACTCACTCAGAAACCAATCAAACAACACATACTGAATACCACACATCACAATACAAGAATTTCACCTGGAAAACCCGTCCATAAACTATGCACTTAAGATGCAATAGCTCCCCTTACCTGGAATGAAGTTCCAGAAGTCACATTGGCTACTCGGCCCAGCCACAGCAGCACTCTGCTCGGCATTCCAGTCCTGGGAAGAACCACATAATTTCCCAATCAATCATCAACACGCTTCTCAATAACCAAGTATCAAACATCACCCTTTCGCTCAAGCCACACATGCACTCGCTTGAGTGAAAAGGGCCCAGTAACCCATTCTTCACTGGATCGCTCAAGCGTGGCCATTCTTGCTTGAGCGAGATACGCCCAGTAGCTCCCCTGAACAGCATCAACACTCCAAGCTCCACTCTACTCTGCCATCCAGTCAGTGGAGAACCTCTAGGCACAGCACCGTCTTCACCACCATGGAGGACAACCAAGCTTCCATGTAACATGCATGCATGCCTTCCTCTTCACTCAAGCATCACAGCATCAAGGTATATCATCTTCCTCACCAGCTCAGTGGAGGATCAAATGCTTCCCAAACATCATGCACGTCTTCTTCTTCAAATGCAGTTCTACCTCAGCACCAGTGGACCATCTTCCACAACCAAGGCACCCACACACCTACAGTCTCCCAACCAAGCCACAAACATGAAGGAGAAGAAGAAGAAAGGACCAGCAAGAAGAAGAACTAGGGAACAGAGAAGGAACCCAGCCTCCAGAACACAACACCATGCTGTTCCCTTCCACTTGGTTCTTACACAGCCAGAGGAATGATTCTCAACCTTCAAGGCACCCAATACCACGCTGGACTCCACCACTATGCTGCTCCACTCGTGCTCCCACTTCCCACTCGGGCTCAGCACAGCGTTGAGGGGGAGAAGAAGAAGATGAAGGAGATAAAGAAGAAGAATGACCAAGAGAAAGAGGAAGCAAGAGTTTCAGAGAGCTCAAGAGAAAATGGAAGAATAGTTCTCAACTCAATGTACCCCCAAAGTATATGAGCAATGGCAAGCATAAAACGTAGAGTGGAAACATTCATCGTTCCAATGCTCTGTGGCAACAGCTCTCCCATTCCATCTTATCTTAATTTAATTCCTATCACCTCACCACTAAAACTTGTCCCATTAGCCCTCGTTATTCCCATTGCAGCATGATTAAAAAGAGAGAACCGAGGCTTTGCTAAACACCACCAAGGCACATGGGTCACTTAGCATTATTATAATCATTTTCCTCTTAGTGCATTCTGCCTGAAGTCCCAACATCAGACTCCTTCACTCGCTCAAGCGTCCCAAGCTCGCTTGAGCGAAAGGCACATAGTATGTATTCCCTTTCTCTCATTCTCGCTCGAGTGCGGCCACACCCGCCTGAGCGAGAACCGTCCAGTGACTTTACCAACATCATTCGCACGCATCTCGCTTGAGCGGATCGCCATCTCGCCTGAGCGAGATTGACTGTTCAAGTGCAGAAGCGTGAAGATTTAACACTCCAAGACTCATACCAATCCAAACTGTTCAACTTCAACACATCTTACGCATCACATGAGGCATATGAAACTTGCTTATACCATTCATACTCCTAAATTCTTATTTCAACTCATTAATCACTCAATAATTTGCCTAATTGGCAATTAATCCTTAATTAACCATTAATCCCATCAATCCATAATCTTAATCTGAAATTTATAATTATTTAAAAATCTGGGATGTTACACTCTCCCCACCTTTAAGGAATTTCATCCTCGAAATTCAATCAGGAACTTGCCTCAATAACAACTCGGCATAACACTGTATGCTACCCAGAACAACTTGCATACCAATGCCTTCCAAGCATTCCCCGACCAGTCAATTTCCAATTGGCACAACTCCACTTCTCAAGTGGCTACTAACCACTCCCACAAGAAATTCCGAGACAACGCACTCTTAACACCTTCCACTTGGAAGTGTCCCCAATTGGCTCGGAAATCACCTACTCTGGTATCCACAATTCCACTTCACCCAGCAACTCTTTCTTTCACTTGTCCATCATTTTAATATTCAACCACATACTCATCCATTCAGATTCAAATCCTCACCTTGCTCGAAGCAGTCCAATAGACTCAAGCCATCTCCATAAAGAGCTACAGTCTCACTTGCCGACCTATGAACTGCTGCATCCAACTTATAAGATGATGCCCCATTCTTATAGGGTCACAACAGTTGCATCAAGTCAAGGCAAAATGTACATTACCACATTACCTGTGGCATGTAGAGTCACACCGGAACAGCATCCTCACAGTTATTTCACTCATACCGATCAATTCACTTGGATAATACTGATTCACTCAAAATTTATTAGTAATTTATATCAATCTATAAACAACACACCAACATCAATAGCATTATTATACACAATCACTGGTGCATCATCCACTAACAGCCAGCAATTATCCATCACTAGCACTGTAGAAAGACCTACTATCAGCGTAATTCCGACCCACAGAAGGTATATATGCCCTCCTTACACTTATTCTAATGCGATCATCATGACAATACTCATCAAGTGCCAGTTACACTCACCATAAAATGGCATAAAAGTAGTCGGTTTCCAGTCCAAACCGAGTAAAAATTCCTTCTTTAATCTTGTCTATCACAAACTATTGGCCAATCAACCTAATATTCCTTAATATCACCATTCATTGCAGGCCACAACTCGGATTTAAGCTTAATAACTCACTACACCCACAGATATGTACAACTCAGGATCAGAAATTCAATCAACAACTCACTCGGTTTTCAATCATAAAACCGAGACAGTACCCAAACTAACAGGTACCTTACCTTATCAATTCTTCACCACATCCTACCACACATGATTATGCCCAATCAATTGGGTTACCACATCTAGTGGTCTATCATCAATTAATCCCTCACTCGGTTTGACACATTAAAACTGAGACACAATTCCAATATAACATATACCTGATTCCATATTTATTCGTTCATCACATATTAAAATTCTCAACCTAGGTAATTGCAACCAATTAATTTCACCATATGTACACAAATGTACCAACAGTCAATAACATACACGCTATTATTCAATCAGAACGCATTCAAGTATCATTCAACCAGAATCTATCCAGCCAGCTCTCGGCTATATTACTTACATTATGTATAATCATATATAATCACAGCCATATGCTCACTCTGCACTTAGCGACAACATCAACACATATATATATATATTTAATCATCTAATCAAAATATTAAATTCACACTCAATCATGTTATTTTGAATAACATTCCACATATTCATGCAATCCACATTGAGTCAAATGACCATCATAAGTGTGCACACAGACTTTCAATCGGAAATTGCACAATAGCATACATTCTCAATCATAACATCACATTGCACTTGGCAAATATAATCAATCACATACACATCACAACTAATAATTCATCAATTGTCACCACTGACTCTCAGACAAAATGGACGCCTAGTATCCGGATACTAAAGGATCGGCCTTCAGCTGGGGGTCCTACTTGACACCCCGTGAACCCTGCTTGGTTCACCGAGTCCTGCTTGACTCTCCACCTCGACCACTAGGTCCTACTTGACCACTGGGTAGCTCAACTGGGCACAAAAACCACGAGAGCTGGAAATGAGGGGCTATATATATACCGTCGGCCGTCCCACACCACATAATCACATATCATAATCATACAATCCGTTTACTGGAAGCCTGTCAGGAGCCGCTCCTTGCTCGTGCAACGCACCGGCGACCACTCCCCGCCCTCAACAGTATACGGAGTATCTCATACACAATATGTAACTCAATATAACAAACGTTATCAATCTCATGTCACACATAACAATTACTTATCATACATATACAATTCACATATCACATCATCATCAATCAATAAATACAACTACCAGAAACTGGCATGTGCTCTCATCACAGGGCGACCGACTTGTCAAGCCCATCCATCATATTATCACTATACCTCGATTATCACTGCATCACAGGCGTTTGTCATAGTAACTCACAACAAGCAAAACAGGGTAACAATACTACAGCACATCCTCTCGGTATATATATATATATATATTTTTATTTATTTTTATTTTTTTATTTTTTTATTTTTTTGAAGTCAGCATACATTTCAACACAACATTCCAAATGGAAATCAACAGATCAATTCATATATCATACACGGTTCACACGCCAAGGATGTAAAACATCCTTCTCAAATGGCACCACCACACACAGAATTTAAATTCATCACATTGAGGAATCTCTAAATTATTATTACTTAACCAACTCAATATATGGGTTCTATTCCATCCAACATACATTCCTTGGCCATGAGCCACTAGCTCGGCTTACACAAAAGACCCAATAACCAACCTATACAAGGGTCACAACATTCATTATCCTATTCCCTCACAGCTCACTCAAGCTTAGAATTACCTTAAGCATTTCATAGGCAACCGGGTCAGGATAGCAATAACTCTTCTACCCTCAAATCAACATTACAACAGTAGTACCTTTCACTACTGTCTCTCAACAGAACTCATAACTATATAATCACACTAATCGTAATTAAGCATGCATAAAATCCAATAGGAATTCACAAGCAATGATGACACTCGGTCATATTGCATGCAACCGCCCAATCAGTAGGTAAACCTTGGCCATGGACCTTTTGGTCTGCTCTGATACCAAATGTAACATCCTTAATCTTAATTAATTAATTATTAGAGTTAAACCCGGGACAGGGGAAATTTTTCCTAAAATAAGTCATGAAGAACTGGGTCAATAATTTAGAAAATACCTGAATCAATAATTAAAAGCCACTCTCATATATGAAGATATGAGAGCTGGGTCCAATGACCAATCAAAAGACAAGCAGCGCAAGGTAGAAAGGCAAGGTGCCAACCAAGAAAAAGGGATGGAAAGAAGGTAAGGAAATAAAACCGAGCACAAAGCCCAGCGGAAGGCAATCAGCGCTCAAGCGGTACCACAATACAAGGCACACTCGCTCAAGCGAGATCCGACCCCGCTTGGGCGAGACAGCACGACACGCTCGGGCGAAAGACCATTCGCTTGGGCGAAACTAATACAAAAGCCTTCCCAACCAACATACTCGCTGGAGCGAGAACTCACTCGCTGAAGCGAGAAGCCACACTCGGCAAATCCACCACTCGGCATCGAGACATCCATTCGCTCGGTGATGACTTAGTCCACTCGGGATTCATCCCTAAATCCACTCGGCAACTGAGGGCTATCCCACTCGGATTCCATAAACACTCACTCGGAATATCTCCCAATCAAACGTCACTCGGCATATCCCAACCTTATCTCACTCGGGAGTGTTTTACAAGTTCATCACTCGATACACCATTCATAAACCAACTCATCTTCTGAGTAGTATCTTACTCGGTAACTAATACCAAGGCCGACCAACACTCATTCGGCCTCACACTCGGCATTATGCCTATCCTTACTCGGAGATTACCTTAACTATTCATTTCTCAGGAGGGGTTTCCACAACCGTACTCCACTCGGTTTTTAATCACTAGGTAAGTCACTCGGACTTAAGAAATACTTAACCACTCGGGGAAAGCCATTAAGTCAAATCCCACTCAGGCTCATTCCATACTTAGACACTCGGAACACACATTAACTTATTCACTCGGAATAGGTACCCATCTTCACTCGGAATACATTTATAACTCATACACTTAGAAGGTTTCTTATCTAAACCATCAACAACTCTTCCTTCGACAGGGATTCACTCGGTTTCCACCACTCAGGTCACTACAGTCTTCCCCTACTCGGGGTTCACTCAGATATTCTCCACTGAATCATAAAGAGGCTAACCTTCTCTTATAATACATTCCACTCAGAATCCATTAAGGCCGTTATCACTCGGAAAGGCCCAAACGTACAAGTCTCACTCGGATATGGAGTCATATATATATAAGACTCACTCGGAAAACCATCTGCACTTCTTATGTTCCACTCAGGATTCATTAACTTAGAATTAATCATTCAACATCATTTATATTCCAGTCGGAAAGAAGCATCAAATCAACATAAATTACTTATATATATATTCTCTAGTTCCCAGATCCGACTACCGACCCATAAATATATAACCATACACTCGGAATGCTTATCAGCTCAACAATATTCATTTATCAACACATATAATCCGATACAATACATGATAACAATGTAAGTCATATTTATATAATTAGGCACTCGGGTTCCCATACATATATACTTGTATTCATTATACAACATAGTTATGAGCTGACCAAGGCTTTAATTCATCAAATGTACTCGGAACATAATATCATATACACAGCCTTTATCACAAACACCCAACACTCGGGTTAAGGCCATCACATCATCCAAACCGACCTGCATACACTGAAAAATAGTGTAGGGGTGAGCTTTACATATTAAATGACAGATATTGGCTCGGATTAATCATAGAATCCTCAACATGCAAATGTATATATATATATATCATCACCCAATTAACACATACTGCCAATCAATATGAACATCAACACATAAATAGACGGAGTTCATCAACATCAAGCATTAAATAATCATCATGCATATCCGGGCTACTACTCACTCAGAAACCAATCAAACAACACATACTGAATACCACACATCACAATATAAGAATTTCACCTGGAAAACCCGTCCATAAACTATGCACTTAAGATGCAATAGCTCCCCTTACCTGGAATGAAGTTCCAGAAGTCACATTGGCTACTCGGCCCAGCCACAGCAGCACTCTGCTCGGCATTCCAGTCTTGGGAAGAACCACACAACTTCCCAATCAATCATCAACATGCTTCTCAATAACCAAGTATCAAACATCACCCTTTCGCTCAAGCCACACATGCACTCGCTTGAGTGAAAAGGGTCCAGTAACCCATTCTTCACTGGCTCGCTCAAGCGTGGCCATTCTCGCTTGAGCGAGATACGCCCAGTAGCTCCCCTGAACAGCATCAACACTCCAAGCTCCACTCTACTCTGCCATCTAGTCAGTGGAGAACCTCTAGGCACATCACCGTCTTCACCACCATGGAGGACAACCAAGCTTCCATGTAACATGCATGCATGCCTTCCTCTTCATTCAAGCATCACAGCATCAAGGTATATCATCTTCCTCACCAGCTCAGTGGAGGATCAAATGCTTCCCAAACATCATGCACGTCTTCTTCTTCACATGCAGTTCTACCTCAGCACCAGTGGACCATCTTCCACAACCAAGGCACCCACATACCTGCAGGCTCCCAACCAAGCCACAAACATGAAGGAGAAGAAGAAGAAAGGACCAGCAAGAAGACGAACCAGGGAACAGAGAAGGAACCCAGCCTTCAGAACACAACACCATATTGTTCCCCTCCACTTGGTTCTCACACAGCCAGAGGAATGATTCTCAACCTTCAAGGCACCCAATACCACGCTGGACTCCACCACTATGCTACTCCACTCGTGCTCCCACTTCCCACTCGGGCTCAGCACAGCGTTGAGGGGGAGAAGAAGAAGATGAAGGAGATAAAGAAGAAGAACGGCCAAGAGAAAGAGGAAGCAAGAGTTTCAGAGAGCTCAAGAGAAAATGGAAGAATAGTTCTCAACTCAATGTACCCCCAAAGTATATGAGCAATGGCAAGCATAAAACGTAGAGTGGAAACATTCATCGTTCCAATGCTCTGTGGCAACAGCTCTCCCATTCCATCTTATCTTAATTTAATTCCTATCACCTCACCACTAAAACTTGTCCCATTAGCCCTCGTTATTCCCATTGCAGCGTGATTAAAAAGAGAGAACCGAGGCTTTGTTAAACACCACCAAGGCACATGGGTCACTTAGCATTATTATAATCATTTTCCTCTTAGTGCATTCTGCCTGAAGTCCCAACATCAGACTCCTTCACTCGCTCAAGCGTCCCAAGCTCGCTTGAGCGAAAGGCACATAGTGACGTTGATATTTTTGCAGTCGTGATTCCGTCAAATTAGTACATTAAAATTAATTAATGTAGTACTAGGGTGTCAACCTAGGTCGTTCTCTCAAGGATCAACACAAAAATTTAGGAAAAATCAAGTCTTAAACTAATTTTTAACAATTAAAAATAAAAACTTAACAACTTAAAATTTTTTACAAACATAAGTTCAACTAACATACAATTGGGGGGGGGGGTTTGATTGATTTTTTGTTGTCACAATTAAAATTAAAACAAGGTAAATAAAGGATTTAAAACAATAAATAACAAGCGATTGATTTTCTTGGAGTATTGTAAATAAATTTATCCTTGGTTCACTAAAAATAATTTGTATACTTATTAATGTTAATTTTCTTAGCTCAATTTGAATTAATCAACTAAGCGTCTTTTTCAATTCATAATTCCTTTACTTTCATTTAAAAATGAATATTTTAATCAAGCATCCTAATTAAGCAAAAGGAGTCAAGATCGTAAAATCTAGGAATTATTGAGCATACATAAGAACATCGCCTATATACATAATCTATTCTTAAATTATGGAATTAAGCAAACCATAATTATTAAAAGTGATTATGAAAATATTCATTAAGCATGCATATTTCCTTAATCCATTCTAATTTAAAACCTTATTTTATTCCATTTGAATAATTAAACCGATTAAGCATACAAATTCAATTAAACAAAATGGAATTAAATAAGTAGAGAATGATTATGAAGAAATAACAATAATAAAAGCATACTATATTAAAATTAATGACCTCAAAATTACATTACAACATTCTCCAAGAAAATCAATCTAGGGGTTTTAGCCCTCCATAATTACAACTACAAACAATGAAACTAACCCGGAAATGAAGAACTTGCTGGAAAAATTCCAACAAAGAAGAGAAGAGGAAGAACGTATGAAGGAGGAATTGATGTCTTCTGATGAAGAATGAATGGTCTTTGCTGCTCCCTCATGGTGCCTATTTATAGGAATGCAAAAGCAACCATTGCCATTAAAAAATTTGTAATGGAAGGTGCACTCTCCAATTTACAATTCATTGTGCTCCATTATCAGCTTCAGTGCTCCATTATCAGCTTCAGTGTTGTTTCCACTTTGATAATGCGTTATCTGATGTTTCCACTGATGAATCTGTGCCTGAATCGATTCATCTAGGCAAATTGGGCAATTTTACATATAGGAATCGATTCCTCAGGGGTGGGAATCGATTCTCAAGCACATGAATCGATTCATGCTTGTTTGAATCGATTCCCAGGCCTTTAAAATGCATATGAATCGATTCACAGGGGTGGGGAATCGATTTCTAGCTGTATGAATTGATTCCCAGGGTGCTTGAATCGATTCCTTGCTGTTCTTTTGTGTGGGAATCGATTCCCACATTGGTGAATCGATTCCCAGACCTGTTCTGGTGCTTTTCTCGCATTTTTGACCATTTCTTGAGTCGTGGCTTCTTTCGTTTGACCTGTGGTAATTATTTTTTAATTACAGGCTTAATCACACACTACAAAACAAGAGAAAACCAACTTTTATTAAAAATTTATCCTTAATTCATTTTAAAATTAAATATTAAATAAAGCTCAAATGATGAAAATGTGTTAAAGTGCAGTATATTACACACTAAGTGATGGCAAATTATACACATTTAAATTGAGGAATTAAGGATAAATCATGCATCATCAAATACTCCCACACTTATTCTTTTGCACTCCCGGGCAAAATCAAAATAAAAACAAGTATCACAATTTATTGAAAATATTAAGTTGAAAACAACACACAGAATTAGCATGAAATTTTAAGAATATACAGAGAAACAAGAGTTATTTAACATGCAAGATGCAGAGCATCAAGATATATATAAAAATCATTCAAACATTTAGGCATGTGAAAATTAAATTAAACTGAAAAGAAGATCATAAGTGATAGAACCTCACAAGACATACTCTCAACTCTCAAGTGTTTAAGGTTTGTGTATACACTCAAAACAATTCCTGAAAAACAAACAGTCTAAAAATTTTGGCAAGTTTCTTAATTCCACAATCAACACAAATGCATATATAGATCAACAGGGCTTTCACAGGGTTGCAATGTGGCCAAGGTTAAAATGGATAAAATATATATATATTTATATATACACCAAAAAGAATGATGAAGCAATTAATTTTACTGGCAAACAGTGAGGGTAAAACATTTATTGTATGGTATTTGGTAAATTTTTTTTTTATAAGATTGCATAACACTTGAAACAAGAGTTGCAATTCCTTTTTGCACACCCCCACACTTATTTGAATGCCTGTTTTGACTTGATTCCAAAGCTTCAATATATTTCTTAAGGTAGGTATATTTTTGGTTCTTCATCCATGGCTTATTTGAGCTGTAACAAGGAAACAGTTAAATAGGCTCAAAATGGCTAGCAAGAGATAATTTATTCATGGTAGGCTTATCTGGCTTAGTGGCTCAACTGAACAAAATGCCTGTATCATTTCAAATACATTCATATGAGTTTCAAGTATCATCAAGAAACAAGACAAAAAATTAAGATGTAAGCTTCCAGGAATTAATCACACATGAAAGGATTAAGATGGTTTAAAGTGATCCATCAAATTTTAAGGCTCAAAATTCTCACAAGGTATAATTCCATCATATATGATCATTTCTCAATTATCATGTCATTCTCAACATACCAAAAATGTTTGAGTTCAAATTATAACATATCATTAATCTCATATCAGACATGAAAGAATTTACTTGTTACTCAGGCATATCTTAAAATTCCAATAAAACATGCCTTTTAAAACAAAAACACACACAAAATCATTTATTTTAATTTTTTTTTATATCACACAAAATTTAATCACACAAAAAACACACACACAATAACACATGAATGATCCCACCCCCACACTTAAATCAAACATTGTCCTCAATGTAAGACAAAGCATACAAAATAGACAATAAAATGAAAAAGTAAAGAGATGGGTAAGAAAAACTCCCTCAAGGGGGATCAAGAAGTGGTTCCCCCAAAGCATGTTCCTCCATTGTAACATTCACAAGTGAAGGATTTTTATGAAATGGCTTCAAACGTTGTCCATTAACCTTGAAGCTTTTGTTGGAGTTTTCACTTTTTATTTCCACAGCTCCATGGGGAAATACATTCATAACAATGAAAGGTCCTTCCCATTTGGAGCGCAATTTTCCGGCCATCAGTTTCAACCGGGAATTAAACAGTAGCACTTTCTGTCCAGCAGTAAAATCCTTTCTAGCTATTGAGCTTCATGGAATTTCTTTGTTTTCTCCTTATAGAACCTCGAGTTCTCATAAGCTGCCAAACGTATCTCATCAAGCTCATTCAGTTGTAATTTTCTTTCCTCACCTGCTTGATCAAGTGCTAAGTTGCAAGCTTTTACAGCCCAATAAGCACGATGCTCAATCTCCACTGGAAGATGACATGCTTTACCAAAAATAATTCTATAGGGAGACATTCCTATAGGTGCCTTAAAAGCTGTTCTATGTGCCCAAAGAGCATCATCCAATTTCCTGCTCCAATCTTTTTTGTTAGGCTGTACTATCTTCTCCAGGATCTTTTTAATTTCTCTGTTAGAGACTTCTGCTTGTCCATTGGTTTGGGGGTGATATGGAGTAGAGACTCTATGAACAACCCCATACTTCCTGAGCATAGCTTGCATGGTCCTGTTGCAGAAATGTGTTCCTTGATCACTAATGATTGCTCTTGAAATGCCAAACCTGCAAAGAATTTGAGATCTAACAAAATCCACAACAACTCGAGCATCATTAGTTCTGGTGGCTTTAGCTTCCACCTATTTAGAAACATAATCAACAGCCAATAAAATATAAGTAAAACCAAAGGATGGAGGAAATGGACCCATAAAATCAATGCCCTAAACATCAAATACTTCACAAAACAACATTGGTTGCTGAGGCATCTGTTGTCTCTATGTGGTAGCATTACTAGCTCTTTGGCATTTATCACAGGTGTTACAAATTCTCCATGCATCCTTAAAAATTGTGGGCCAATATAAACCAGAATCCAACACTTTTCTTGCTGTTCTTTGTGGACCAAAATGTCCACCAACTGGTGAAGCATGGCAGAATCGAAGAACTGATTCTATTTCATGATCAGGAATGCATCTTCGAATCACCTGATCATTACACAATTTCCACAAATACGGGTCATCCCAAATATAATACTTTGCATCACTTTTTAATTTTGAAATTTGGTTTCTGGATGCACATGGTGGAAAAACAGAAGCAACAAGATAATTTACAATGTTAGCAAACCAAGGTGAATCAAAAGAGTTAGAAATACTCATGAGGTGTTCATCGGGAAAATGGTCCCGAATAGGTGTTGAATCAGGAGCATTCTCAATTCTGCTTAAATGGTCTGCCACAAGGTTTTGTGTTCCACTTCTGTCATGAATTTCCAAGTCAAACTCTTGGAGCAAAAGCATCCAACGAATTAATCTTGGCTTGGACTCACCTTTCTTCAACAAGTACTTCAGAGCTGCATGGTCAGTAAAGACAACTACTCGAGAACCGAGTAGGTAAGATCTGAACTTATCTAATGCAAAAACAATGGCCAAGAGCTCTTTTTCAGTGGTAGTGTAATTTACCTGAGCAGCATCTAAAGTTTTAGATGCATAGTAGATGACCCTAGGCTGCTTGTCAATCTTTTGACCAAGGACGGCTCCCAATGCATAATTAGAGGCATCACACATCAACTCAAATGGAGCTGTCCAAACAGGTGCTTGGATTATTGGGGTTGTTGTTAATGCTTGCTTGAGGCAATTAAAAGCCTCCTTACACTTTTCATCAAATTCAAATGCCACATCCTTTTGAAGCAGACTGGATAGTGGCCTAGCCTTCTTGCTGAAATCTTTTATGAATCTTCTGTAGAATCCTGCATGACCAAGAAAAGAACGAACCTCTCGAACACAAGAGGGGTAAGGAAAATGTGATATAACTTCTACCTTGGCAGGATCTACCTCAATTCCTTTTTCAGAGATTACATGCCCTAAAACTATTCCTTGTTTTACCATAAAATGACATTTTTCATAGTTCAAGACAAGGTTAGTTTCAATGCATCTGTTTAAAACTTTATCAAGACTATCAAGGCATGCATTAAATGAAGATCCATAGACAGTAAAATCATCCATAAACACATCTATGCAATTTTCAATGAAATCATGAAAAATACTTATCATGCATCTTTGAAAAGTTCTGGGAGCATTGCATAGGCCAAATGGCATTCTCCTATAAGCAAATGTGCCGAAGGGACAGGTGAATGTGGTCTTATCTTGATCCTCAGGTGCAATGTGAATCTGAAAATATCCAGAGAATCCATCAAGAAAACAGTAGTGAGACTTACCTGCGAGACGCTCAAGCATTTGGTCAATGAAGGGTAAAGGGAAATGGTCCTTCTTTGTTGCCTGGTTAAGTTTCCTGTAGTCAATACAGACTCTCCAACTATTCTGCACTCTAGTTGGGATCAATTCATCCTTTTCATTTTTCACAACTGTGATCCCTGTTTTCTTAGGAACCACTTGAATTGGACTCACCCATTGGCTATCAGAGATAGGATAAATAATTCCTGCTTGTAGAAGCTTGGTGATCTCCTTCTTAACCACATCAAGGATTACAGGGTTGAGTCTCCTCTGGGGCTGTCTTACTGCTTTAGTATTTTCCTCCAGAAATATTCTATGCATGCACATGGATGGACTAATTCCAGGAATGTCTGCCAATGTCCATCCTATAGCCTTCTTATGTCTTTTCAATACCTGCAACAATTTTTCTTCTTGATTTTCATCAAGAGAGGTGGAAATTATCACCGGGAGCTGTTCATTATCCCCTAAGTATACATACTTTAGGTTCTCAGGTAGGGGTTTCAATTCTAACTTTGGTGCCTGCAAAACAGATGGAACTAACAAAGTAGATTTTGATTCTGCTGTTTGCACCTCAAAAATTTTGTTAGAATTTTCTTGAAATCCTGCATACAGCTCCTTATGGTTAACAGGTATATCTAGAGACTCTGAATCAGAAATTATGTATTTATCAATTTCAGCACAAATATCACAACTTCCAGAATCATTGCATGCAAAACATTTATTTGAATCATCCATGTATTCCAAATCAACATTAGAAAAATGTTCAAAAACTAGTTCATCAATAATGTCAATTTGGAAAATAGAATGATTTTCAGATGGATATTTCATGGCATCAAGAATATTAAATTGAACTCTCGTGTCACCAAATTCCATAGAGAGAGTTCCAGAATGAACATCTATTTTGGTTCGAGCTGTTTTCAAAAATGGTCTTCCCAAAATGATAGGAACAGGAATTTGAGGCATACCTTCTTCCATATCAAGTACAAAAAAGTCAGCAGGGAAAACAAGCTGTTCTACCTGAACTAAAATATCTTCTATAACTCCAGCAGGGTAAGCAGTGCTCCTATTGGCTAGCTGAATTACTACACCAGTAGGTTGTAAATTTCCAAGAGACAAAGATTTAAAACAGACATAGGCATAACATTTATTGAAGCTCCTAAATCTAACATGCAATTTTCAAATTTATTATTGCCTATGATACAAGGTATAGAAAACGTACCTGGATCCTTGCATTTCTCAGGGATATTTTCCTTACCAAGCAGTGCAGATACATTTCTTCCCATGCTTATCCTTTCATTGCCCTTGAGTCTCCTTTTGTGAGTACACAACTCCTTTAGAAATTTGGCATACTTGGGAATTTGCTTGATTGCATCAAGAAGAGGTATATTCACTTCCACTTTCCTGAAAGTATCCAAAATTTCTTTGTCTACTTCTTCCATCTTCTTACTTGGAATTGCTTTTGGTGGGAAAGGAAGAGGGATATGAGATGGAACTTAGGGTGGTTGTATCTCAGACTTTCTTGAGCTTGAAGAGGGCACATCATTCTCAACCGTTGTGGGCATATCTGTTTGTTCTTCAGGTTCCTTAGGTATGGGTACTTCAAGGTTCTTACCTGATCTTAACTGAATTGCACTCACATTTCTTGGATTTGCGGCTGGTTGAGATGGTAATTTGTCAGAGTTTTGAGATTGTAACTGGCTTAATGATGAAGCCAATTGCCCAATTTGGTTGCTTAAACTCTGGATGGTAGCATCATTCCTCTGTTGATACTCCAAGTTCTGTGCAGCCATTTGTTTCACCAGATCCTCCAAAGAAGGGCCACTTGTGGGTGGTTGAGGTATCGGTCTTTGGAAGGTTGGTGCATTGTTTTGAAATGGAGGTTGGGGATTTTGTTGTTGGTTACCCCATCTTAAGTTTGGATGGTTCCTCCAACTTGGGTTATATCTATTGGTGGAAAGGTCATGGTTTTGTTGTTGTGGTGGTGGTCTATCATGGTAGATGTTAGCTGCATAGGCTTGGGGACTATTATTATCCTTTTCTTGTAGAGAAGGACAACAATCAGTGGGGTGCTCTTGTGAAGAGCAGATGCCACATACTTTAGCAGTCATAGATTTTTGATTTACTGCCAATTGTGTGACCAGAGTGGTGAGAGCGTCAAGTTTGCTCTCAAGTTTAATTCCAGATGAACTAGAATTGGAATCAAACATGGGTTTGAAAGAATCATTTCTCACACCAAATTGTTGAGAGTTAGATGCCATTTTCTCAATCAGATTTCTTGCTTCAGCAGCAGTCATATCTCCTAAAGCTCCTCCACTTGCCGCATCAATCATGTTGCGATCAACGTGGTGCAGACCTTCATAGAAGTACTGAAGAAGAAGTTGTTCAGAAATTTGGTGGTGAGGGCAACTTGCACAGAGTTTTTTAAATCTCTCCCAATATTCATAAATACTTTCTCCAGAGAGTTGCCTAATGCCAGATATATCCTTACGAAATTGCAGTTGTTCTAGAGGCAGGAAAGAATTTTTCCAAGAACATTTTCTTTAAGTCATTCCAACTTGTGATTGATCTTGGAGCAAGGTAATACAACCAATCCTTAGCAACACCCTCTAAAGAATGAGGAAACGCTTTAAGATAGACATGGTCTTCTTGAACGTTTTGGGGTTTCATTGTGGAACACACAATGTGGAATTCTTTGAGGTGTTTATGCGGATCTTCACCCGCAAGACCATGAAACTTAGGCAACAGGTGTATAAGTCCGGTCTTAAGAATAAAAGGGACATCCTCATCAGGATATTGAATACATAAACTTTCGTAAGTGAATTCAGGAGCAGCTAGTTCTCTAAGAGTTCTTTCACGAGGTTCAGCCATATCAGAAAAACTAGCAGTACTTTCAACAGATTCAGAAAAAATACTATCACTATCAATATCAACAAAGTTATTATTAAATCTAGCTTCTCTAATTAACCTATGAAAAGTTCTTTTAATTTCAGGATCAAATGAATATAAATGCTCAAAAGTTCTTCTAGTCATACATAGCATACAACAAGATATTTGATCATGATGAGCAATAAATCATAAGAATCCTAAATCATGCAAAAGAAATAAAATAAACAAACAAACAAACAAAAGAAATTTTTTTTTTTTTTATTACTAAATTTTTAATTTTTTTTTCAATTTTAAAAAAAAAATTAATTTAAAACAAGTGTTTTTCCTAAAGATCCTTGATCCCCGGCTGCGGCGCCAAAATTTGACGTTGATATTTTTGCAGTCGTGATTCCGTCAAATTAGTACATTAAAATTAATTAATGTAGTACTAGGGTGTCAACCTAGGTCGTTCTCTCAAAGATCAACACAAAAATTTAGGAAAAATCAAGTCTTAAACTAATTTTTAACAATTAAAAATAAAAACTTAACAACTTAAAATTTTTTACAAACATAAGTTCAACTAACATACAATTGGGGGGGGTTTGATTGATTTTTTGTTGTCACAATTAAAATTAAAACAAGGTAAATAAAGGATTTAAAACAATAAATAACAAGCGATTGATTTTCTTGGAGTATTGTAAATAAATTTATCCTTGGTTCACTAAAAATAATTTGTATACTTATTAATGTTAATTTTCTTAGCTCAATTTGAATTAATCAACTAAGCGTCTTTTTCAATTCATAATTCCTTTACTTTCATTTAAAAATGAATATTTTAATCAAGCATCCTAATTAAGCAAAAGGAGTCAAGATCGTAAAATCTAGGAATTATTGAGCATACA
Organism: Clitoria ternatea; assembly: GCA_037962975.1. NCBI lineage: Eukaryota > Viridiplantae > Streptophyta > Magnoliopsida > Fabales > Fabaceae > Clitoria > Clitoria ternatea. Next base: position 59,301,946 of record CM075671.1, read on the forward strand.
TAAGAACATCGCCTATATACATAATCTATTCTCAAATTATGGAATTAAGCAAACCATAATTATTAAAAGTGATTATGAAAATATTCATTAAGCATGCATATTTCCTTAATCCATTCTAATTTAAAACCTTATTTTATTCCATTTGAATAATTAAACCGATTAAGCATACAAATTCAATTAAACAAAATGGAATTAAATAAGTAGAGAATGATTATGAAGAAATAACAATAATAAAAGCATACTATATTAAAATTAATGACCTCAAAAATACATTACAACATTCTCCAAGAAAATCAATCTAGGGGTTTTAGCCCTCCATAATTACAACTACAAACAATGAAACTAACCCGGAAATGAAGAACTTGCTGGAAAAATTCCAACAGAGAAGAGAAGAGGAAGAACGTATAAAGGAGGAATTGATGTCTTCTGATGAAGAATGAATGGTCTTTGCTGCTCCCTCATGGTGCCTATTTATAGGAATGCAAAAGCAACCATTGCCATTAAAAAATTTGTAATGGAAGGTGCACTCTCCAATTTACAATTCATTGTGCTCCATTATCAGCTTCAGTGCTCCATTATCAGCTTCAGTGTTGTTTCCACTTTGATAATGCGTTATCTGATGTTTCCACTGATGAATCTGTGCCTGAATCGATTCATCTAGGCAAATTGGGCAATTTTACACATAGGAATCGATTCCTCAGGGGTGGGAATTGTAACATCCTAGGTTATTTTTACATTTATTTTTATTTAAACAATTACCCTTTACGATAAATTCTCCCTTATCTTGAAAATTAATCGATATTTAGGGAAAAACAATTTAATTTGAACACAACGGATGAGAGAAAGGTAAATTAGGGCGTCTCGCTTGAGCGAGGCCCCTACTCGTCTAAGCGAGATTCCGGACTCTCACTTAGACGAGGTGCTATTCGTTGAACTAACACCTTTCGCACATCGGATTATACAAAACATACGACCGGACTCCCAAAACTTCGCTCTAACAAATGGTCTTGTGAACCCAAGGAGTTACCATAGCTACCATGAAAACATATGCACATAACAGTAATATATTTTCGAAATATATTTTTCATTCGATCCGATCTGTATTAAACACAACTAATAATTGTAATACGAAGTTTTTATACACACATAAGACTCTATAAAGAGTCACTCAAATTCATTTGGACCCTGGCACCGTTCTCCCCCTTGGCGCGGCTCCATGGCTCCTTCCCCCTCCCTGTCTCTGGTTACTAAAAAAAATATGCAAGGGTGAGTGTTTGGCATAATAATTAATATAGAACGGAATTTAACACTATACATGCACATTGATACATACACATCAAGCATCACCTGTAAATATACATACTAAAACATGGAGTATTTCATGCAGTAACTGTATTAAACCAACTACGCAATTCCATCACATTCCTCACATCCATCACATTCATTACATACATCACATTCGTTACATGCATCATGATCATAACTGACTCTCATATAATCTGACTCCTAGTATCCGGATACTAAAGGATTGGCCTTCAGCTGGGGGTCCTACTTGACACCCTGTGAACCCTGCTTGGTTCACCGAGTCCTGCTTGACTCTTCACCTCGACCACTGGGTCCTACTTGACCACTGGGTAGCTCAACTGGGCACAAAAACCACGGGAGCCGGAAATGAGGGGCTATCATATACCGTCGGCCATCCCATACCACATAATCATTCAACAGTTTACCTTTCTCACCATAATATCAATTTCTCATCACTCGGGTAGCCTGCTTGCTAACCCGACGTCACTTAACACTGATCATTTCACATTAGATTCACAAGATCATACATGATAAACTCATCCACATCCGATCATCCACAGATTAATAAACTCAGTCACACATGCACAGCATAAACACACAATTACGTTTAACAACATTTTCCTTAGTCTGTTTACGTTACCTCAAAGACCTGAATAAGAAGTGAGTCCTATTCTAATTAATTATAACCCGAACACCCCCCTTACTTTGGTTCCACGCTTCGATGATCTGCTCTCTGTGCCGATTCCTTTCTTTGAGCACCGGTTCTGCAATCTCAACTCCTTCACTCAGTCTTCCGTTGCTTAGCCTACTACCTACGGATCATGAAGTATAGCTTCATCACTTCAACGTCCTTAGTTCATGGACAACATTTGGGCTCACACTCACAGAGGAGTGGAGAACAGCCACGAATATAGCCATGCATGGCTCTTAACGGCCAAAGAATAAAAGAAATAAGGGAATTACAATTGGATTGGATCAGTAGACTCACCTTGAAGTCTCGATCACAGGAATGGGGTTAAATTGAAGTTCAGACACCAATGGAGTCTCTCTCCAGTGCATGCAGATCAGCGTTAAGAGAGAAGAGTAAAACGAAAGAGGAGGAATAGACCAACAGTAAGGTAACTTGTAAAATAATGAAGAGGGAAAGAAGAGAATTTCCTTATATATATATAGCTCATGGGCAAGATCGTCTTTTCCTTTATTTTATTTGTATTCTTACTAAATCTAATCAATTTTTCACTATTTTAAACTATTGCATAGTTATCAAATCAATTACACGTGTTTATTCCCTCAACGTTTAAGTATTCACAATCCTCTAATACTCCACAAGAGTATGGGCCCGATATAAATATCAGCCCCCGACATCCCAACTTAGTATTTATACCTCGGAAATCCGAGCTACAACCCGAGAGATCGGATACCTCATCCGTGCTCCCCTCATGGTTACGTATATCCGTTGTTTCAGTCATTATGAGGTTAATCCGGTCTATGACCCCGTGTGAGGCGCTCTCCTCACAACGGTTCGGACCACACCACCTGACTCTGTCCGCTCTTCTCCTACACTCCCGATCTTTAACTCCGCCTGCTCGCTTCAGATACCGATCTCGACACCGGCTTTCTAGTCTTTGGTTCGGACAGAATAAATATTAAATAAAACTTCAAAAATATTTACTAACATTTCCCATTTCTTATAATTCTCATTAAAACATCAAGGATGTTACATCCACCCCCCTAAAAGGAGATTTCGCCCCCGAAATCAGTGTTCCGATTGAAAAAGATGAGGGTACATTCGTCTCATATCGGATTCTAACTCCCAAGTGTAGTTTATCCAATGTAAATTCTGCCACTTCACCTTTACCAGTGGTACCTCCTTGTTCCTTAACCGTTTGGTTTGATGCTCTTCAATGCCGATTGGTACTGCCTCCACCGTCAAGTTTTCCTTCACTTCAATGGAGTCACTTGGTACAATCATGGTATCACACGGAATGTAGGCTTGAAGTTGCGACACGTGGAACACGTTGTGAATATTAGTCAATGATTGGGGAAGATCCAATCGATAAGCGACTTCGCCAATCCGTTCTAGTATTTGGTATGGTCCAATGTACTTCGGATTAAGCTTTTGGCTCTTCAAAATTCGACCTACACCCTTAGTTGGTGAAATCCTTAGGAACACCCAATCACCCACTTGGAATTCAAGAGGTCTATGCCTATTGTCATAATAGCTCTTTTGCCGATCTTGAGCAATTTTTTATCTTCTCTCGGATTAATGCGATTTGCTCATTAATCTCTTGAATCATCTCAGGCCCCAGATGAAGGGCATCGCCGTTCTCATTCCAACATAATGGAGTACGACATTTCTGACCATAAAGAGCTTCGTATGGAGCCATCCCAATGCTGCTGTGGTAACTGTTATTATATGCAAATTCCACCAAGGGCAAGTATTTCTCCCATGATCCGCCCTGTTCCAATACACATGCCCTTAACATATCTTCAAGAGTCTGTATAGTCCGTTCTGATTGGCCATCGGTCTGGGGATGGTAAGCTGAACTAAATTTTAGCTCAGTACCCAATTGTTGTTGCAAACTCTCCCAAAACCTTGAAGTGAATCGGGGATCCCGATCGGAGATAATGCTTGAGGGCACACCATGCAGTCGTACGACCTCAGCAACGTACAACTTAGCTAATCGGTCTAACGACCACTTCATATTTATTGCCAGGAAATGCGCACTTTTGGTTAGTCGATCTACAATCACCCAAATCGTGTTGTATCCGGTTTGAGTGCGGGGTAGTCCGGACACGAAGTCCATGGTGATACCTTCCCACTTCCAGATCGGAATATCTGGAGGTCGAAGCAAACCTGGAGGTCGTTGATGCTCAACCTTGCACTTCTGGCATATCACACAGGATTTCACATACTCGATTATTGCCTTCTTCATGTTTGGCCACCAAAATTCCTTTCTTAAGTCATGATACATTTTGGTTACTCCCGGATGTATACTCAGAGAGCTCTTGTGTGCTTCTGATAACACCGCCTGCCTGAAATCTCCATGTGCAGGCACTACCACTCGGTTCCTGAATCTCCATATACCATCGTCACCCCTAGTTATCTCCACATTTTTGCCTTGGTTCTGAGTATCAATTAGCTTCAGTAACTCTTTATCGTCTTTCTGTGCAGCTACCATCGACTCCAGAAATTCATTGGAAATCTTTAACATTCCGATTATCATTCGATTTGGTGCGTTCATAACAACTCCAACATTCATATCTCTAAAATTTTCCAGCAATTCCTGTTCTCTACCCATTAGGTAAGCCACATGCAGTACCTTCCTGCTTAGCGCATCTGCCACAACATTCGCTTTGCCCGGGTGATACTTCAAATCAAAATCATAATCCTTCAAATACTCTACCCATCTCCTCTGTCTCATATTTAACTCCTTTTGATCAAATAAATACTTTAGACTCTTGTGATCACTGAATACTACAAAGAGAGCTCCATACAAATAATGACGCCAAATCTTCAGCGCGTACACTACTGCTGCAAGTTCCAGATCGTGAGTCGGGTAATTCTCCTCATGTGGCCTCAATTGCCTCGAAGCATAAGCAATTGCCCGATCAGCTTACATCAACACACACCCCAATCCAAATTTTGATGCATCACAATATACTTCAAATTCCTATGTTACATCGGGCAGTGCAAGCACAGGGGCAGTAGTTAAACATCGCTTAAGAGTTTGGAAGCTTAATTCACACTTCTCCGACCACACGAAGGGGTTTCCTTTCCTTGTTAACCGAGTCAGAGGGAGTGCTATCCGAGAGAATCCCTCAATGAAACGTCGATAGTATCCAGCTAATCCGAGAAAACTCCTGATTTCAGTTATTGATCTCGGCCTCTCCCAAGCCATAACCGCCTCAATTTTTGTCGGATCAACTGAGATTCCCTCTTGAGAAATTATATGCCCCAAGAATTGTACACTACTCCTCCAGAAATCACACTTAGATAGTTTAGCGTACAACTTCTTCTCACGAAGTACTTGTAAAACAAGTCGAAGATGTTGAGCATGCTCCTCGTCCGACCTCGAATATACCAAAATATCATCAATGAATGCCACCATAAACTGGTTCAAGTACGGTTGAAAAGTCCGATTCATATAATCCATAAAAATGGCAGGAGCGTTTGTTACTCCAAAGGGCATTACTACGTACTCGAAGTGCCCATAACGAGTCCGAAATGCTGTCTTTGGGATATCCTCCGACCTCACTCGGATTTGGTGGTATCCCGACCTCAAGTCAATCTTAGAGAACACATCGGCGCCTCGCAACTGGTCCAGTAAATCATCAATCCGGGGTAGTGGATATTTATTTTTGATGGTCAGTTTGTTCAGCTGTCGGTAATCAATGCACATTCGCATACTACTGTCCTTCTTCTTTACCAATAACACCGGAGCGCCCCAGGGTGAGGCACTAGGTCGGATAAAACCCTTTTCTAGTAATTCGTTTACTTGTTTCTTCACTTCGGTTAATTCCACCGAAGACATTCTATATGGCGCTCGGGACACAGGTTCTGCCCCGGGAATCAAGTCAATAGAGAAATCAATCTCTCGACTGGGAGGTAGCTCCGGAATTTCTTCCGGAAAAACGTCAGGGAATTCACAAACAATCGGAATATCACTTAGCAGGAGGTTATGCTGACCCTCCGAAGCAAATAAAACAACATACGTGGTTAAGACATCGCTCACCCCGTTCTTCACGTCAAGTTCCTGGGAGAAAACAATATTCTTCCGATAACAGTCGACCAACACATGATTAGCAGCAAGCCAATCAAGACCTAGAATAACGTCTAAGTCCTTCAAGGGCATACAAATAAAATTTACTCGAAAAGTACGGGCTTCTATTTGCATCGGCAGTTCCCTACACACTGTAGTTGCACGGAAAGTAGAACCAGTTGGAGTGGAAACAATAAGAGCGTTCTCCATTAAACTGATTGGCAGACCAAGCCGTCGCACACAACTTTCCGAAATAAAGGAATGGGTGGCACCTGAATCATAAATCACATCAACCAGATAACCACAGATGAGGCACTTACCCTGTACCAGATTGTCATTCCTCGTAGCCTCTGAAGCATCAAATGCGAATACACGCCCAGTCATGGCGTTCTGGGCATCATTAGATTGGGCGTCATATCTTCCCGCTTGTGGGTTCCCTCTACCAGCTCCATTCTGACCTCCTCTCATGAAGTTGGAACCCCGGGTCCCAGAAGAGTTAGTTCGGTTATCCGTCCTGCCCTGCTGCTGCCTCTGAGGGCAATCGGGCCTGAGGTGCCCTGGTCATCCGCACTGGAAGCACACAATCTGATTAGCTTGGCAATGTTTGGCAATGTGTCCTTCCTGACCACAATTGTAGCATGTACGATTCCCAGGGAGATTACCTGATCGACCAGTGGAACCTCGGCCATAGGAGGATGAGGAGGTAGCAGAAGACTTGCCGCCCCGAAAGAATTGACCCATCCTCTTGAAGCTGAATCCTTTTGCCTTCAATGGCTTTTTATCTCTTGGCTGGGACATCCTTTGCAACTGCACTTCTTCAGTCAGTCTTGCTTTGTTCACCAAGGTCGGATAATCCCTAATCTCCATCGGTACGATTACACTACGGAGCTCAATCCGTAGTCCAGCTTCGTATTTGGCACACTTGCTACCTTCAGTCCCTTCTAACGAGAAAGGGTGGTAAAAATCACACAGCTCATCAAACTTGCTGGTGTACTCAGCTACAAACATCCGGTCTTGCTCCAACTTCAGGAATTCCATTTCTTTCCGGATTTTGTAGTTGTCTGGGAAGTATTTAACAAGGAACCTCCTTCGAAAATTCGCCCATACCAACGGCTCATTAGCTGCGTTCATCTGCACCTTCATACGGGATCACCATACTCTAGCCTCGTCTTTTAGTTGGTAAGTAGCAAATAAAACCTTTTGCTCTTCAGAGCACTCAAAATATTCAAAAACCTGTTCGATATCCCTAATCCAGATATATGCCCCATCGTAGTCGTGTCCCCCTTTGTAAGTTGGAGGATTCCTTTTCAGGAATTTATCCAGAGTGGGACTGGACTCGGTCCTACTCATCAGCTGAGTAAATCTAGAGAAGAAATCATCTCTTCCCCCAGAACTAGTCTCTCCGGCCATTTAGTAATTCTACAATAAGCAAACACATCACCATTAATAACCAAGATCAGTCAGGGGATCATAAATTTACCTTATATTCATAGAATACTACACCAGTGGAGTGCCAAGGGAACGGTGCCAGACCACACACAATCTCAACACAACAAAATACAATTAACTTTTAGAAAACTATCACAATCACTAGATCGGCCCACACACCGGCTCTAGAAAGAACCGCTCTGATACCAAGTGTAACATCCTAGGTTATTTTTACATTTATTTTTATTTAAACAATTACCCTTTACAATAAATTCTCCCTTATCTTGAAAATTAATCGATATTTAGGGAAAAACAATTTAATTTGAACACAACGGATGAGAGAAAGGTAAATTAGGGCGTCTCGCTTGAGCGAGGCCCCTACTCGTCTAAGCGAGATTCCAGACTCTCACTTAGACGAGGTGCTATTCGTTGAACTAACACCTTTCGCATATCGGATTATACAAAACATACGACCGGACTCCCAAAACTTCGCTCTAACAAATGGTCTTGTGAACCCAAGGAGTTACCATAGCTATCATGAAAACATATGCACATAACAGTAATATATTTTCAAAATATATTTTTCATTCGATCCGATCTGTATTAAACACAACTAATAATTGTAATACGAAGTTTTTATACACACATAAGACTCTATAAAGAGTCACTCAAATTCATTTGGACCCTGGCACCGTTCTCCCCCTTGGCGCGGCTCCATGGCTCCTTCCCCCTCCCTGTATCTGGTTACTAAAAAAAATATGCAAGGGTGAGTGTTTGGCATAATAATTAATATAGAACGGAATTTAACACTATACATGCACATTGATACATACACATCAAGCATCACCCGTAAATATACATACTAAAACATGGAGTATTTCATGCAGTAACTGTATTAAACCAACTACGCAATTCCATCACATTCCTCACGTCCATCACATTCATTACATACATCACATTCGTTACATGCATCATGATCATAACTGACTCTCATATAATCTGACTCCTAGTATCCGGATACTAAAGGATTGGCCTTCAGCTGGGGGTCCTACTTGACACCCCGTGAACCCTGCTTGGTTCACCGAGTCTTGCTTGACTCTCCACCTCGACCACTGGGTCCTACTTGACCACTGGGTAGCTCAACTGGGCACAAAAACCACGGGAGCCGGAAATGAGGGGCTATCATATACCGTCGGCCATCCCATACCACATAATCATTCAACAGTTTACCTTTCTCACCATAATATCAATTTCTCATCACTCGGGTAGCCTGCTTGCTAACCCGACGTCACATAACACTGATCATTTCACATTAGATTCACAAGATCATACATGATAAACTCATCCACATCCGATCATCCACAGATTAATAAACTCAGTCACACATGCACAGCATAAACACACAATTACGTTTAACAACATTTTCCTTAGTCTGTTTACGTTACCTCAAAGACCTGAATAAGAAGTGAGTCCTATTCTAATTAATTATAACCCGAACACCCCCCCTTACTTTGGTTCCACGCTTCGATGATCTGCTCTCTGTGTCGATTCCTTTCTTTGAGCACCGGTTCTGCAATCTCAACTCCTTCACTCAGTCTTCCGTTGCTTAGCCTACTACCTACGGATCATGAAGTATAGCTTCATCACTTCAACGTCCTTAGTTCATGGACAACATTTGGGCTCACACTCACAGAGGAGTGGAGAACAGCCACGAATATAGCCATGCATGGCTCTTAACGGCCAAAGAATAAAAGAAATAAGGGAATTACAATTGGATTGGATCAGTAGACTTACCTTGAAGTCTCGATCACAGGAATGGGGTTAAATTGAAGTTCAGACACCAATGGAGTCTCTCTCCAGTGCATGCAGATCAGCGTTAAGAGAGAAGAGTAAAACGAAAGAGGAGGAATAGACCAACAGCAAGGTAACTTGTAAAATAATGAAGAGGGAAAGAAGAGAATTTCCTTATATATATATAGCTCATGGGCAAGATCATCTTTCCCTTTATTTTATTTGTATTCTTACTAAATCTAATCAATTTTTCACTATTTTAAACTATTGCATAGTTATCAAATCAATTACACGTGTTTATTCCCTCAACGTTTAAGTATTCACAATCCTCTAATACTCCGCAAGAGTATGGGCCCGATATAAATATCGGCCCCCGACATCCCAACTTAGTATTTATACCTCGGAAATCCGAGCTACAACCCGAGAGATCGGATACCTCATCCGTGCTCCCCTCATGGTTACGTATATCCGTTGTTTCAGTCATTATGAGGTTAATCCGGTCTATGACCCCGTGTGAGGCGCTCTCCTCACAACGGTTCGGACCACACCACCTGACTCTGTCCGCTCTTCTCCTACACTCCCGATCTTTAACTCCGCCTGCTCGCTTCAGATACCGATCTCGACACCGGCTTTCTAGTCTTTGGTTCGGACAGAATAAATATTAAATAAAACTTCAAAAATATTTACTAACATTTCCCATTTCTTATAATTCTCATTAAAACATCAGGGATGTTACATCCACCCCCCTAAAAGGAGATTTCGTCCCCGAAATCAGTGTTCCGGTTGAAAAAGATGAGGGTACATTCGTCTCATATCGGATTCTAACTCCCAAGTGTAGTTTATCCAATGTAAATTCTGCCACTTCACCTTTACCAGTGGTACCTCCTTGTTCCTTAACCGTTTGGTTTGATGCTCTTCAATGCCGATTGGTACTGCCTCCACCGTCAAGTTTTCCTTCACTTCAATGGAGTCACTTGGTACAATCATGGTATCACACGGAATGTAGGCTTGAAGTTGCGACACGTGGAACACGTTGTGAATATTAGTCAATGATTGGGGAAGATCCAATCGATAAGCGACTTCGCCAATCCGTTCTAGTATTTGGTATGGTCCAATGTACTTCGGATTAAGCTTTTGGCTCTTCAAAATTCGACCTACACCCTTAGTTGGTGAAATCCTTAGGAACACCCAATCACCCACTTGGAATTCAAGAGGTCTATGCCTATTGTCATAATAGCTCTTTTGCCGATCTTGAGCAATTTTTTATCTTCTCTCGGATTAATGCGATTTGCTCATTAATCTCTTGAATCATCTCAGGCCCCAGATGAAGGGCATCGCCGTTCTCATTCCAACATAATGGAGTACGACATTTCTGACCATAAAGAGCTTCGTATGGAGCCATCCCAATGCTGCTGTGGTAACTGTTATTATATGCAAATTCCACCAAGGGCAAGTATTTCTCCCATGATCCGCCCTGTTCCAATACACATGCCCTTAACATATCTTCAAGAGTCTGTATAGTCCGTTCTGATTGGCCATCGGTCTGGGGATGGTAAGCTGAACTAAATTTCAGCTCAGTACCCAATTGTTGTTGCAAACTCTCCCAAAACCTTGAAGTGAATCGGGGATCCCGATCGGAGATAATGCTTGAGGGCACACCATGCAGTCGTACGACCTCAGCAACGTACAACTTAGCTAATCGGTCTAACGACCACTTCATATTTATTGCCAGGAAATGCGCACTTTTGGTTAGTCGATCTACAATCACCCAAATCGTGTTGTATCCGGTTTGAGTGCGGGGTAGTCCGGACACGAAGTCCATGGTGATACCTTCCCACTTCCAGATCGGAATATCTGGAGGTCGAAGCAAACCTGGAGGTCATTGATGCTCAACCTTGCACTTCTGGCATATCACACAGGATTTCACATACTCGATTATTGCCTTCTTCATGTTTGGCCACCAAAAGCTGTATGAATTGATTCCCAGGGTGCTTGAATCGATTCCTTGCTGTTCTTTTGTGTGGGAATCGATTCCCACATTGGTGAATCGATTCCCAGACCTGTTCTGGTGCTTTTCTCGCATTTTTGACCATTTCTTGAGTCGTGGCTTCTTTCGTTTGACCTGTGGTAATTATTTTTTAATTACAGGCTTAATCACACACTACAAAACAAGAGAAAACCAACTTTTATTAAAAATTTATCCTTAATTCATTTTAAAATTAAATATTAAATAAAGCTCAAATGATGAAAATGTGTTAAAGTGCAGTATATTACACACTAAGTGATGGCAAATTATACACATTTAAATTGAGGAATTAAGGATAAATCATGCATCATCAGGCACATAGTATGTATTCCCTTTCTCTCACTCTCGCTCGAGCGCGGCCACACCCGCCTGAGCGAGAACCGTCCAGTGACTTTACCAACATCATTCGCACGCATCTCGCTTGAGCGAATCGCCATCTCGCCTGAGCGAGATTGACTGTTCAAGTGCAGAAGCGTGAAGATTTAACACTCCAAGACTCATACCAATCCAAACTGTTCAACTTCAACACATCTTACGCATCACACGAGGCATATGAAACTTGCTTATACCATTCATACTCCTAAATTCTTATTTCAACTCATTAATCACTCAATAATTTGCCTAATTGGCAATTAATCCTTAATTAACCATTAATCCCATCAATCCATAATCTTAATCTGAAATTTATAATTATTTAAAAATCTGGGATGTTACACTCTCCCCACCTTTAAGGAATTTCGTCCTCGAAATTCAATCAGGAACTTGCCTCAATAACAACTCGACATAACACTGTATGCTACCCAGAACAACTTGCATACCAATGCCTTCCAAGCATTCCCCGACCAGTCAATTTCCAATTAGCACAACTCCACTTCTCAAGTGGCTACTAACCACTCCCACAAGAAATTCCGAGACAGCCCACTCTTAACACCGTCCACTTGGAAGTGTCACCAATTGGCTCGGAAATCACCTACTCTGGTATCCACAATTCCACTTCACCCAGCAACTCTTTCTTTCACTTGTCCATCATTTTAATATTCAACCACATACTCATCCATTCAGATTCAAATCCTCACCTTGCTCGGAGCAGTCCAATAGACTCAAGCCATCTCCATAAAGAGCTACAGTCTCACTTGCCGACCTATGAACTGCTGCATCCAACTTATAAGATGATGCCCCATTCTTATAGGGTCACAACAGTTGCATCAAGTCAAGGCAAAATGTACACTACCACATTACCTGTGGCATGTAGAGTCACACCGGAACAGCATCCTCACAGTTATTTCACTCATACCGATCAATTCACTTGGATAATACTGATTCACTCAAAATTTATTAGTAATTTATATCAATCTATAAACAACACACCAACATCAATAGCATTATTATACACAATCACTGGTGCATCATCCACTAACAGCCAGCAATAATCCATCACTAGCACTATAGAAAGACCTACTATCAGCGTAATTCCGACCCACACAAGGTATATATGCCCTCCTTACACTTATTCTAATGCGATCATCATGACAATACTCATCAAGTGCCAGTCACACTCACCATAAAATGGCATAAAAGTAGTCGGTTTCTAGTCCAAACCGAGTAAAAATTCCTTCTTTAATCTTGTCTATCACAAACTATTGGCCAATCAACCTAATATTCCTTAATATCACCATTCATTGCAGGCCACAACTCGGATTTAAGCTTAATAACTCACTACACCCACAGATATGTACAACTCAGGATCAGAAATTCAATCAACAACTCACTCGGTTTTCAATCATAAAACCGAGACAGTACCCAAACTAACAGGTACCTTACCTTATCAATTCTTCACCACATCCTACCACACATGATTATGCCCAATCAATTGGGTTACCACATCTAGTGGTCTATCATCAATTAATCCCTCACTCGGTTTGACACATTAAAACCGAGACACAATTCCAATATAACATATACCTGATTCCATATTTATTCGTTCATCACATATTAAAATTCTCAACCTAGGTAATTGCAACCAATTAATTTCACCATATGTACACATATGTACCAATAGTCAATAACATACATGCTATTATTCAATCAGAACGCATTCAAGTATCATTCAACCAGAATCTATCCAGCCAGCTCTCGGCTATATTACTTACATTATGTATAATCACATATAATCACAGCCATATGCTCACTCTGCACTTAGCGACAACATCAACACATATATATATATATTCAATCATCTAATCGAAATATTAAATTCACACTCAATCATGTTATTTTGAATAACATTCCACATATTCATGCAATCCACATTGAGTCAAATGACCATCATAAGTGTGCACACAGACTTTCAATCGGAAATTGCACAATAGCATACATTCTCAATCATAACATCACATTGCACTTGGCAAATATAATCAATCACATACACATCACAACTAATAATTCATCAATTGTCACCACTGACTCTCAGACAAAATGGACGCCTAGTATCCGGATACTAAAGGATCGGCCTTCAGCTGGGGGTCCTACTTGACACCCCGTGAACCCTGCTTGGTTCACCGAGTCCTGCTTGACTCTCCACCTCGACCACTGGGTCCTACTTGACCACTGGGTAGCTCAACTGGGCACAAAAACCACGGGAGCCGGAAATGAGGGGCTATATATATACCGTCGGCCGTCCCACACCACATAATCACATATCATAATCATACAATCCGTTTACTGGAAGCCTGTCAGGAGCCGCTCCTTGCTCGTGCAACGCACCGGCGACCACTCCCCGCCCTCAACAGTATACGGAGTATCTCATACACAATATGTAACTCAATATAACAAACGTTATCAATCTCATGTCACACATAGGAATTACTTATCATACATATACAATTCACATATCATATCATCATCAATCAACAAATGCAACTACCAGAAACTGGCATGTGCTCTCATCACAGGGCGACCGACTTGTCAAGCCCATCCATCATATTATCACTATACCTCGATTATCACTGCATCACAGGCGTTTGTCTTAGTAACTCACAACAAGCAAAACAGGGTAACAATACTACAGCACATCCTCTCGGTATATATATATATATATATATTTTATTTTTTTTTATTTTTTTATTTTTTTGAAGTCAGCATACATTTCAACACAACATTCCAAATGGAAATCAACAGATTAATTCACATATCATACACGGTTCACACGCCAAGGATGTAAAACATCCTTCTCAAATGGCACCACCACACACAGAATTTAAATTCATCACATTGAGGAATCTCTAAATTATTATTACTTAACCAACTCAATATATGGGTTCTATTCCATCCAACATACATTCCTTGGCCATGAGCCACTAGCTCGGCTTACACAAAAGACCCAATAACCAACCTATACAAGGGTCACAACATTCATTATCCTATTCCCTCACAGCTGACTCAAGCTTAGAATTACCTTAAGCATTTCATAGGCAACCGGGTCAGGATAGCAATAACTCTTCTACCCTCAAATCAACATTACAATAGTAGTACCTTTCACTACTGTCTCTCAACAGAACTCATAACTATATAATCACACTAATCGTAATTAAGCATGCATAAAATCCAATAGGAATTCACAAGCAATGATGACACTCGGTCATATTGCATGCAACCGCCCACTCAGTAGGTAAACCTTGGCCATGGACCTTTTGGTCTGCTCTGATACCAAATGTAACATCCTTAATCTTAATTAATTAATTATTAGAGTTAAACCCGGGACAGGGGAAATTTTTCCTAAAATAAGTCATGAAGAACCGGGTCAATAATTTAAAAAATACCTGAATCAATAATTAAAAGCCACTCTCATATATGAAGATATGAGAGCTGGGTCCAATGACCAATCAAAAGACAAGCAGCGCAAGGTAGAAAGGCAAGGTGCCAACCAAGAAAAAGGGATGGAAAGAAGGTAAGGAAATAAAACCGAGCACAAAGCCCAGCGGAAGGAAATCAGCGCTCAAGCGGTACCACAATACAAGGCACACTCGCTCAAGCGAGATCCGACCCCGCTTGGGCGAGACAGCACGACACGCTCGGGCGAAAGACCATTCGCTTGGGCGAAACTAATACAAAAGCCTTCCCAACCAACATACTCGCTGGAGCGAGAACTCACTCGCTGAAGCGAGAAGCCACACTCGGCAAATCCACCACTCGGCATCGAGACATCCATTCGCTCGGTGATGACTTAGTCCACTCGGGATTCATCCCTAAATCCACTCGGCAACTGAGGGCTATCCCACTTGGATTCCATAAACACTCACTCGGAATATCTCCCAATCAAACGTCACTCGGCATATCCCAACCTTATCTCACTCGGGAGTGTTTTACAAGTTCATCACTCGATACACCATTCATAAACCAACTCATCTTCTGAGTAGTATCTTACACGGTAACTAATACCAAGGCCGACCAACACTCATTCGGCCTCACACTCGGCATTATGCCTATCCTCACTCGGAGATTACCTTAACTATTCATTTCTCAGGAGGGGTTTCCACAACCGTACTCCACTCGGTTTTTAATCACTAGGTAAGTCACTCGGACTTAAGAAATACTTAACCACTCGGGGAAAGCCATTAAGTCAAATCCCACTCAGGCTCATTCCATACTTAGACACTCGGAACACACATTAACTTATTCACTCGGAATAGGTACCCATCTTCACTCGGAATACATTTATAACTCATACACTTAGAAGGTTTCTTATCTAAACCATCAATAACTCTTCCTTCGACAGGGATTCACTCGGTTTCCACCACTCAGGTCACTACAGTCTTCCCCTACTCGGGGTTCACTCGGATATTCTCCACTGAATCATAAAGAGGCTAACCTTCTCTTATAATACATTCCACTCAGAATCCATTAAGGCCATTATCACTCGGAAAGGCCCAAACGTACAAGTCTCACTCGGATATGGAGTCATATATATATAAGACTCACTCAGAAAACCATCTGCACTTCTTATGTTCCACTCAGGATTCATTAACTTAGAATTAATCATTCAACATCATTTATATTCCAGTCGGAAAGAAGCATCAAATCAACATAAATTACTTATATATATATTCTCTAGTTCCCAGATCCGACTACCGACCCATAAATATATAACCATACACTCGGAATGCTTATTAGCTCAACAATATTCATTTATCAACACATATAATCCGATACAATACATGATAACAATGTAAGTCATATTTATATAATTAGGCACTCGGGTTCCCATACATATATACTTGTATTCATTATACAACATAGTTATGAGCCGACCAAGGCTTTAATTCATCAAATGTACTCGGAACATAATATCATATACACAGCCTTTATCACAAACACCCAACACTCGGGTTAAGGCCATCACATCATCCAAACCGACCTGCATACACTGAAAAATAGTGTAGGAGTGAGCTTTACATATTAAATGACAGATATTGGCTCGGATTAATCATAGAATCCTCAACATGCAAATGTATATATATATATATATCATCACCCAATTAACACATACTGCCAATCAATATGAACATCAACACATAAATAGACGGAGTTCATCAACATCAAGCATTAAATAATCATCATGCATATCCGGGCTACTACTCACTCAGAAACCAATCAAACAACACATACTGAATACCACACATCACAATACAAGAATTTCACCCGGAAAACCCGTCCATAAACTATGCACTTAAGATGCAATAGCTCCCCTTACCTGGAATGAAGTTCCAGAAGTCACATTGGCTACTCGGCCCAGCCACAGCAGCACTCTGCTCGGCATTCCAGTCCTGGGAAGAACCACACAACTTCCCAATCAATCATCAACACGCTTCTCAATAACCAAGTATCAAACATCACCCTTTCGCTCAAGCCACACATGCACTCGCTTGAGAAAAGGGTCTAGTAACCCATTCTTCACTGGCTCGCTCAAGCGTGGCCATTCTCGCTTGAGCGAGATACGCCCAGTAGCTCTCCTGAACAGCATCAACACTCCAAGCTCCACTCTACTCTGCCATCCAGTCAGTGGAGAACCTCCAGGCACAGCATCGTCTTCACCACCATGGAGGACAACCAAGCTTCCATGTAACATGCATGCATGCCTTCCTCTTCACTCAAGCATCACAGCATCAAGGTATATCATCTTCCTCACCAGCTCAGTGGAGGATCAAATGCTTCCCAAACATCATGCACGTCTTCTTCTTCACATGCAGTTCTACCTCAGCACCAGTGGACCATCTTCCATAACCAAGGCACCCACACACCTGCAGGCTCCCAACCAAGCCACAAACATGAAGGAGAAGAAGAAGAAAGGACCAGCAAGAAGAAGAACCAGGGAACAGAGAAGGAACCCAGCCTCCAGAACACAACACCATGTTGTTCCCCTCCACTTGGTTCTCACACAGCCAGAGGAATAATTCTCAACCTTCAAGGCACCCAATACCACGCTGGACTCCACCACTATGCTGCTCCACTCGTGCTCCCACTTTCCACTCGGGCTCAGCACAGCGTTGAGGGGGAGAAGAAGAAGATGAAGGAGATAAAGAAGAAGAACGGCTAAGAGAAAGAGGAAGCAAGAGTTTCAGAGAGCTCAAGAGAAAATGGAAGAATAGTTCTCAACTCAATGTACCCCCAAAGTATATGAGCAATGGCAAGCATAAAACGTAGAGTGGAAACATTCATCGTTCCAATGCTCTGTGGCAACAGCTCTCCCATTCCATCTTATCTTAATTTAATTCCTATCACCTCACCACTAAAACTTGTCCCATTAGCCCTCGTTATTCCCATTGCAGCGTGATTAAAAAGAGAGAACCGAGGCTTTGCTAAACACCACCAAGGCACATGGGTCACTTAGCATTATTATAATCATTTTCCTCTTAGTGCATTCTGCCTGAAGTCCCAACATCAGACTCCTTCACTCGCTCAAGCGTCCCAAGCTCGCTTGAGCGAAAGGCATATAGTATGTATTCCCTTTCTCTCACTCTCGCTCGAGCGCGGCCACACCCGCCTGAGCGAGAACCGTCCAGTGACTTTACCAACATCATTCACACGCATCTCGCTTGAGCGGATCGCCATCTCGCCTGAGCGAGATTGACTGTTCAAGTGCAGAAGCGTGAAGATTTAACACTCTAAGACTCATACCAATCCAAACTGTTCAACTTCAACACATCTTACGCATCACATGAGGCATATGAAACTTGCTTATACCATTCATACTCCTAAATTCTTATTTCAACTCATTAATCACTCAATAATTTGCCTAATTGGCAATTAATCCTTAATTAACCATTAATCCCATCAATCCATAATCTTAATCTGAAATTTATAATTATTTAAAAATCTGGGATGTTACAGGAGCAGACCCAGGACTCTGGTGAAAGAGTCAGTGTTGGAAGGAAGGAGCCAGTCGTTGCAGCTCCAGGGGCGTACAGACTCAACATCCCATTTTCACAAAGATTGATGAATGTGCCTATCCCTAGGAACTTGTAAGAGACCCAGCCTCTCTCGATTAGAAAATACACAGAGGAGACGGACCCTACTAAGCATTTGGATGCTTACACATACGAGGCCATATTCTTGGGGGTTGAAGAAGATGTTTTATGCAGAATGTTCCTTCGTATATTGGTTAGGGAGCCCTTCAGCTAGTTCAAAAGGCTCCCTTCAGGCTCTATAGATTCCTACGAGGAAATGACTACTGCGTTTGGGGACCACTTTATCATTTCTAGGGACGTTCCCAGGACATCTCACACCCTTGCCCAGATTAGGTAAAGAGAAACAGAAACTCTCAATAAGTTTTTGAGAAGATTTTACAAGGAGGCCGCACCAGTCCTAAACCTCACCGAAGCTATCCAGCTGCACATTGTCATTGAAGCGCTATAGCCCAGCTCAGTTTTCACCTTATCCTTGGCAAAAAGCCTTCCAACGTCATTTGAAGAGTTTTGGAGGAAGGCTTCCAAGTATGTGGGGATTGAGATGCACTTGGAAACCACAGCGGCAAGGGCTGGACAACCAGCTTCGGTGTCCCAGCCAAGGAGGGAGAAGGAAAGGACGAGGCCGGGGAGGCCTTTCTAGAGGGATAGGTTCAAAAACCCTTAACCCTACCATCAGGAAAGGCACGTAGCAGCCTTCAACAACTATGCCCCTCTAAATTCCAAAGCCTCTCAGATTTTGAGAGAGGTCAGATGGTCCACACTGAGTGTTTATGGAATAAGAAGGCCGGCCCCCGTAAAAAGACCTGGGAATCGGCACAAGTATTATGATTTCCATGAGCAAGTGGGCCACACGATGGATAAGTGCAAGGCCCTAAGGAATGTAGTGGAGACCCTCATTCGAGAGGGAAAGCTGAAGCAATATCTCTTTAAGGAGAAGTCCCTCGATGAGCCAAAGCGGATGGAGATGTGGGGTAGAGACTGCGATGATGAGGATGACAACGACCGTGCTCCGGTGAAAAGATATACTGCAGTTGAAAAGTAGAAGGGGTTCATTATCAATGAGGCTGCTTACGAGGATGGAATGCCCTAACAGCAGCAGCGAGGCTAGCACGAAGTGATCGATAAGATTGCCGGTGGTTTTGCTGAGGGTGAAGCCTTAATCACGGCTAGGAAGAATCATCACCGTATGATTCTCTCGGTGCAAGGAAAGCCCAGGGATAACCGTCCATTCAGGGACAGTGTGTTGGCGCTGGTGATTTCCTTTTTCGATGAGGATTTTGGCCCAACTGTACCTGAAGTAAATGATGCCATCGTTGTTGTAGCTGTTACTGCTAACAAGGATGTCAAAAGGATCCTTATAGACCAGGGGAGTTCATTCGACGTCATTTTTTATAGCTGTTTTAAAAGAATGGATTTTAATGACTCTGATTTGCAGCCTTGCACGTAGGAACTAACAGCTTTTAATGGAGCAAAACAGCCTACGAAGGGGTATCTTGACATGCTGGTGTCCTTTGAGGGCGAGCCCGGAGCTAGAACACTAAAGTCCAGGGTGCTGGTGATTGATGTGGAATCACCCTAAAATGGCATCATTGGTCGCCCTACGTTGAACGCCATAGAGGCTATTATTTCGACCCTTCACCTCTTTATCAAGTTCACCAATAAGGAACACAATGTCTCTTCTCTTCAAGGTGATCAGGAGATGGCCAGGTATTGCTACAACCTGAGCCTGGATATGGTGAAGTTGGAGGCGTTCAACAAGAATAGGAAACTGAACGATGGAGGAACAACAACAGGGTCGGTTAGCTTGATTGACCTTGACCCCAGGGCGGAGTTGAAGATTGATCCACCCAATCCTTCAAAGCCTACGCCGAAGGGAGGTTCCAGGGACGTTATTTTGGGAGATTCGCCAGAGAAGGTCACGCGTATTAATGACAAGTTAGAAGCTATGATGGAACTGTGTCTGCTTGCGCTCCTCCAAGAGTTTAAAGACCTGTTTGTGTGGACTACTGCAGATATGCCTAGGATGGACCCCAATTTCTATTGTCACAAGTTATCCGTCTATCCAGAGACGAGACCAGTTATCCAGAAGAAGAGAAAACTGGGCCCTGAGAAGTAGAAGGCAGCTTGTGAGCAAACAGAGGAGCTACTAAAGGCCGAATTTATAAGGGAGATTCGATATTCTTCCTGGCTCTCTAATGTAGTAATGGTACAGAAGGCCAACGAAAAATGGAGGATGTGCACAGGCTATATGGACTTAAACCGTTGCTCCCTGAAGGATCCGCATCCCTTCCCTAATATCGATCGTATGGTGGATGATTCTTCTGGTTACCAGTACTTATCCTTCATGGATGCTTACTCGGGGTATAACCAAATACTAATGTGGGAGAAGGACCAAGAAAAAATAGCATTCGTCAATAACCGTGGTGTTTTTTGCTACACCATTATGCCTTTTGTTTTAAAGAACGTTGGGCTCACATACCAGTGTATGATCAATAAAGTGTTTGAAGGCATGCAAACCAAGTTGGTGGAGGTGTACATTGATGACATTATCGCCAAGACCTCAGCTGGAGGTAATCATGTTGAGGACTTACGCCAAGTATTCACGCATCTGAGGTAGTACAACATGAGCTTGAACCCATTGAAATGCACTTTCTCCGTTCCCCTGGGGAAGTTTATGGGTTTCATATTGCCTCAGCGAGGCATCGAGGCAAATCCAGGCAAATGTCAAGCGATTCTAGATATGTAGAGTCCCAAGAGTTTGAGGGAGGTCCAGTCCTTAAATGGAAAGGTGACACCTTGGTAAGGTGCATGCCTAAAATGGCGCACAGATCCCTTCCTTTGTACAAGATTCTAAAGAAGTCCAAGAAATTTGAGTGGGGATAGGAGCAGGAGCAAGCTTTTTAGGAGCTCAAGGGGGTTTTGTCCAGGCCTTCAATTTTGGTGTAGCCTGATCCTGATGAAGTACTCATTTTATACTTGGCAATTTCTGATAAAGCCCTGGGGTAGCGCTGGTAAAACAGACTCTGGATGGACAGAGGCTAGTATATTTCAAAAGCAAAATGCTGCAGGGAGTTGAGGGCCGGTATCAGAAGATTGAGAAAGCCGCCCTCGCTATTGTTTGGGCCTCTTGTCGCCTCAGGCCATATTTCCATGCATATCCTATCATGTTAAGGACGGATCTTCCACTTCATTCAGTTTTGAGCAAGCTGGATCTCGTATAAGGATGATTAAATGGTCCGTCAAACTGTCTGATTTTGATGTTTCTTATAAGCCTCGAGGTGCCAGCAAGGCCCAAGTTTTAGCAGATTTCATGGTAGAGATGACTGAGGAGGATCCAACAGTACCTCATACTCATTAGACAGTTTATATGAATGGTTCATCCAATAGCAAGGGATATGGTGCAGGTGAAGTATTTGAGAGCGATGACGGTGTGCACCTGGAGATCTCCCTACGATTTAACTTCAAACTATCCAATAACCAAGTTGAGTATGTGCTTGTCTCGCTAGACTCAAAGCAGTGATTGACATCAGAGCTTCCGAAGTAACCCTCTGTAGGATTTTCACAGCTGGTGATTTCACAGATTCAGGGTGAGTATCAAGTCCGCAAGCCTCAGCTCCAATTGTATTTAAATTGTGTGAATAAGCTGAAGGGAAGGTTTTCTGTGCTGGAGTTTAAGCACGTACCTATAAAGGAGAACACTAGGGCTAATATCCTCTCGAGACTTGTGAGCATAAAGCATCTGGAAGTACTACTACTATGGTGCATAGTACTCTGACATCGCCCTGCATTCCCTTAAACCCATCACTGAACGCGATATCGTATCATGCCTTCGATGAGAATTCATGGGTAGTCCCTTATATACAATACTTCGTCGATGGACAATTGCCCACTGATGGGTTGGAACAGAGGAAGTTAAAAAATGAGTTGCCTTATTTTATGATGCTGGACGACATGCTCATCCAAAGAGGATTTTCCGTACCTTACTTTCATTGTTTTAACGAAAAGGAGGTACAAGGTGTTCTAGAAGAGGTGTACGAGGGGCAATATGGACACCATGCTGGCGGAAGAAGTTTGATGAGGAAGGTTCTCAGGGTAGGCTACTGGTGGCCCACAACGAAGAAGGATTCCATGGAATTCGACAAGAAGTGTGATCCATGCCAGAAGTTTTCCAACCTTTATCACACGCCAGTTGGGGAACTCTTTACATTCGCTATGCCGTGGCCTTTTCATCAATATGGTTTGTATATCCTGGGCCCATTCCCAACAGCGCCTGGGGGCATCAAGTACCTCATTGTTAGGTTAGATTACTTTACGAAGTGGATAGAAGTGGAGCCAGTGGTGCATATTACCTCGGCTCGAACCTGTCATTTTGTTTATGAGAATATCATAGCGTGGTTCGGTGTGCCAACATGGATCGTTACTGATAATGGCACTCAATTCACTGATAGGAAGTTTACAAACCTGCTTGAAGGGCTAGGACTAGTCCAAATCTTTTCATCTATTGGACATCCTTAAACTAATGGCCAAGCTAAAGTAGCCAATAGAGAGGTATTGAAAGGGCTTAAGAAGCGGTTGGGTGAAGCTAAGGGCGGTTGGACGGACAAGTTGTTTCATGTCTTATGGGCGTATCACACCACGCCCCATTCTTCAACAAACAAGTCTCCATATTGCCTCACTTATAGCGTTGACGCAATGATACTAGTGGAGCTTCAAACCACGTCAGCAAGGGTAGAGTATTTCTCTGAGGAAAATAATCATACCAATCTGGCATCAGAGTTGGATGTCCTCCAAGGGCTTAGAGAAGATGTG
Source organism: Clitoria ternatea (assembly GCA_037962975.1). Taxonomy (NCBI): domain Eukaryota; kingdom Viridiplantae; phylum Streptophyta; class Magnoliopsida; order Fabales; family Fabaceae; genus Clitoria; species Clitoria ternatea. The sequence goes on from CM075671.1 coordinate 59,325,531, forward strand.
ACATCCTGGCGCTGTTGAGGGTGGGGAGCGATCATTGGTGCATGGGCACGAATAAGGAGCGGCTTCTGGCAGGCTTCCAGCAGGGAATGTGACATCCCGGGCACTATTGTGGGCGGGGAGTGATTGCCAGTGCATAAGCACGGACAAGGAGCGGCTCCTAGCATGTTTCCAGTAGGAGGGGCACATGAACGAACTGAATAATACCAGAATGAGATGGATCCAAAGACTGTATAGGTATGGGACTATACAGTCAAGGATAGCTTAAAGGAATGAATTCGTACTACCTATACCAACAAATGCATTAGCCTTTTCGGTGGCCCATCAAATAAGGACTCCAAAGTTAAGCGTGCTTAACTTGGAGTAATTCTGGGATGGGTGACCTCTTGGGAAGTTCATAAATTGTAGAGTGATTATAGTTGTGTTATAATCTTGTAATTGTATACAATATCTTTCCCTTAGAATTAGTATAAACCAAACTATGAATGTAGGATGGCAAGAAACAATAACAATGCTATGGCAGCCACTTTCAACCACTTGGCCGAGGTCTTAGAGAGGAAAAATCAACCAGGAAATACTGGAGGACTTCATGGATTGGATCACTTCTTGAAAAGGAAGCCATCATAGTTTAAAGGAGGCTATAATCCATAGGTAGCATACCTATGGATTAAGGAAATGGAACGTATTTTCCGATCTTTACCCTGCACAGAATTTGAAAAGGTAGAGTATGCCATCTACATAAAGATTGAGGAAGTAGAGAACTGGTGGATCCATGCCAGGATTCGTATGACTGAGACCGACAGATCGTTGGACTAGGCTAACTTCAGAGACTGTTTTCTTGAGAAATATTTTCTAGCAAATGTGAAGAGCTAAAAAGAGTTGGAATTCATGGAGCTGAGACAAGGCTCAATGTCTGTTGGTGAGTATGCTGCTAAATTTGAAGAGTTATCCCTTTTTTACCCTCATTTCCAACAGGCTGATGCTGAAGCCTCAAAGTGCATCAAGTTCAAGAATGGTTTGAATCCTGAAATCAAAGAGGCTATCTGTTATCAAGAAATTTGGTGCTTCTCAATCCTGATCAATAAACTCTGAATTTTTAAAGAAAACCACCAAGCCAGATTGGCTCAAGAGAAGATCAATAGACAACTGAGACCTTAGCTAGTTACCTTTAAAAGGAAAGGATCGTTCTATCCAAATCGTTTCAAGGGAGGATCATTATCTTCTGAGAAACGTAACAATCATATGAATCTAAAGTGTCATAAGTACAGAGGTAATCACCATATACGTGACTGCAACAGATGCCTAGAAGATGTCACTTGCTTTCGATCTAATCAAAAAGGTCACATCAGCCCAAATTGTCTACAGAACCGTCAAATAAGCAACAACAATAACACCATGAATAATCGAAGAGGTTCTAGTTATCTCGGAGGTCGTGGAGGAAACACGCGTGTTGTTCAACCTCTAAGACAGAATAGGGAGTCAGCAGATAAGAGCTTACAACCAGCAACAGGAAAAGTCTTTGCCATCAGCAGTTCAGAGGTAGACCAAGAAGACGACCTTATGCAAAGTATGTGTGAGATCAATGGTACCATTTTATCTATATTGTTTGATTCTGGTGTTACACATTCTTTTATTTTCGAGGAGTGTGTTAGACGTCTTCAATCACCTGTAAAGTCTATGATGTATGACCTTATTATTTCCACTCCTACCGGCACACAACTTAGGACTACTAAGGTGTATCACGATTGTTCTGTGCTCATAGGAACTTTCTTGTCAATCTTGTTTGTTTGCCTTTGAAGGATCTGGAAGTAATTCTAGGGATGGACTGGTTATCGGCGAATCGAGTCTTGGTGGACTATCATAACAAGACCGTGATATTTCCATCAGAAGGAAACATTATTTCTAACAATCCCAAGATCTTTGCTTTAAAAGGAGAAATTCAATTGTTTGCCTTGTTTGCTCTTTCCAAAGGAGGTGGTGAATCTAAAACAATTGAGATGCCAATTGTCTCTGAATTCCCTGTAGTATTTCTAGAAAATGTCTCAAGTTTACCTCCAGAACGTGAAATAGAATTCTCAATTGACTTAATTCCAGGAGTAGAACGAGTGTCTAAGGCTCTATATCGTATGTCATCTGTTGAACTGGCAGAATTGAAAAAGCAAATTGAAGAGTTGTTGGAGAAGCATTTCATCAGGCCCAGTGTGTCGCCATGGGGAGCGCCAGTATTGCTCGTCAAGAAGAAAGATGGAAGCATGAGATTATGTTTAGATTATTGTCAGTTGAATAAATTGACAGTGAAGAATAAATATCCTTTGCCCAAAATTGATGATCTAATAGACCAATTAAGAGGTGCTATAGTATTTTCCAAGATTGACCTACGATCGGGTTATCATCAGATTCATGTCAAGTCTGAGGATGTTCCAAAGACAGCCTTTAGAACAAGCTATGGTCATTACGAGTATCTAGTGATGCCTTTCAGAGTGATCAATGCCCCAGCTGTATCTAGTGATGCCTTTCTGATTTATTCTAAGACTTGGGAGGAGCATGAAAAGCATCTTCGAGTGGTATTGCAGATTCTAAAAGAGAAGCAGTTGTAGGCTAAGTTATCTAAATATGACTTTTGGTTGAAAGAAGTAAAGTTCCTAGGTCATGTGATCTCAAGCGAAGGAGTGTCTGTGGATCCTTCTAAAATAGAAGCTGTAACAAACTGAGAGAGGCCTAATTCAGTTACTGAGATACGAAGCTTCCTAGGATTAGCTGGTTATTATCAGAGATTCATTGAGGGGTTTTCTCGAATTGCCTTACCGATGACTCGCCTGACCCAGAAGAATTAACCTTTTGCTTAGACGGTAGAATGTGAGAAAAGTTTCCAGAAACTAAAATCGAAGCTTACATCTACTCTAGTCTTAACTTTAGCTAATCCACAAGAAGACTTTTTGATTTATTGTGATGCTTCTAAGATGGGTTTGGGTTGTGTTTTGATGCAGCAATAAAAGGTGATTGCCTATGCTTCTAGGCAGCTAAGGATGCATGAAATGAACTATCCGACGCATGATCTAGAATTGCCAGCTGTGGTATTCGCTTTGAAAATCTGGAGACACCATTTGTATGGAGTCAAGTTTGAGGTGTTCAGTGACCATAAAAGCTTAAAGTATTTGTTCGATCAGAAGGAATTGAACATGAGGCAGCGAAGATGGATGGAATTTCTTAAAGATTATGATTTTGATTTGAAGTACCATCCAGGAAAAGAAAATATGGTAGCAGATGCACTTAGCAGGAAATCCATTCATATAACATCTTTAATGGTAAAAGAGATGGAAATGATAGAACAGTTAAGAGATATGAACTTGGCTGTAGAGATGAAATCTTCAAGAAGTATGACCTTAGGAACTTTGAAGATCACCAATGATTTTCTAAAGCTAATAGGTGAGAGGGAGAAAAAAGACTTACAATTGTAAGAATTGAGAGAGACTCGAGCGAATGGAAAAGATGTGGGATTACAAGAAGGATCAGATGGAATTTGGAGGATTAGAAGTAGAATTTATGTAACAGATGATGTTGATCTCAGAAGGACAATCCTAGAAAAAGCACATAAAAGTATGTTAAGCATTCATCCTAGATCAACCAAGATGTATCAAGACCTGAAGAAAAGTTTTTGGTGGCCAAGGATGAAGAAAAAAATAGTTGAATATGTGTCTTTATGTCTAGTATGTCAAAAAGCTAAGGTGGAACACCAGAAGCCATCTGGTGAACTGCAACCATTGGAGATTCTTGTCTGGAAATGGGATGACATTACGATGGACTTTGTGTTAGGATTGCCAATAACATGTTCAGGCAATGATGCAATCTGGGTTATTGTAGACAGATTGACATAGTCTGCTCACTTCTTCCCAATGAATGTGAAGAATTCTCTATAAAAGTTGGCACAGTTATATCTGAAAGAGATCATGAGACTACATGGTGTACCATCCAGTATTATGTCAGATAGAGATCTGAGGTTTACTTCCCAATTCTGGGGAAGCTTGCATCAGGAGTTGGGTTTAAGATTTCGATTAAGTTCAACTTATCATCCTCAAATGGATAGACAGTCAGAACGTACCATACAAAGTTTAGAAGACTTACTATGATCTTGTGTGCTCGAGCATGGTAGGGGCAGTTTCTTCAACTAATTGAATTCACGTATAATAATAGCTACCATAGCAATATTGGTATGTCTCTATTTGAAGCATTATAAGGCAAAAAGTGTCGAACACCCCTTTGTTGGTTAGAAACTAGTGAAAGTGTCAAAATTGTGTAACAGACTACTGAACAAATAGAAATAATCAGAGAGAAGATGAAGGCATCCCAAGATAGACAAAAGCACTATTATGATAAAAGGAGAAAACCACTTGAGTTCCAAGTTGGTGATTATGTGTTTTTGAAGGTTTCGCCTCACAAGGGCATTGGACGAGCATTGAAAAGTAAAAAGTTGAGCCCAAGGTTCATTGGACCATATGAAATTCTAAAGAGGATTGGCTCAGTGGCCTATCAGATTGCACTTCCTTCTCATCTTGCAAATTTGCACAATGTGTTCCACGTATCACAATTAAGGAAGTATGTACAGGATTCTGCTCATGTGATTGCTACTGATGATGTTGAAGTCAGAGAGAATTTGACCATTCCTGTAGAACCTACGCAGATTATGGAAAGGTCGATTAAACGCTGAGAAGCAAGGATGTACCATTAGTGAAGGTGGCATGGAAATAAGGAAATGATGTAACTTTAACTTGGGAGCGTGAAGATGCTATGAGGACGTAATACCCAGAATTATTCCACTGAGGGATGTGTTGTATTAAATTTTAAGGAAGAAATTTTTATTAGGGTGGGAGAATTGTAACATCCCAAAATTTTCATTCTCATGTATAATCATTTTGATTTGGACCATCAATGATATTATCCATTTTATCTCAACTTTCTACATAAATTTTGGTTAGGACAACATATTCAATTTAATCTTTTACCATGGTAAATAATTTTAACTTTATACCTTAGGTAAAAGTTAACCAAATAACTTATTACTTATTTCCTTAGTTATTAATTTCTTTGCCTTTTTCCATTTACTCCCATCAAATTACCACATACTCCACTCAAAATATGTCATCTTGTACATATTTTAATTCCTAGTTAGAATCTAAGTTTGAAAATATGGTAAACTACAAAGTTGTTCCTCTTCTTCTTAGCTTTCCAACAAGACCAAATTCATTAAAATTCATTAAGATTTGAGATAGATATGCCCAAAATACTGAAACTGTTTCAGAATTAGTATTTTACTTCAATCATATCATCTTGTACATATTTTAATGCCTAGTTAAAGTCCAAATTTGTAAACATCGTTAACTATAAAGTTTTTTATCTTTGTCTTATCTTTCCAACAAGACCAAATTCATTAAAATCCATTAATATATGAGATAGATATGCTCAAAATACCGAAACAATGTCAGAATTGATATTTACTTCAATCATACAAGCTACATTATGTAAGCTGTGGGAATAGTCAACAAGCCAGCCCATTTTTCTTACCTAAAACCTCTATTATCACCACAATTAATACACCTAACATCCTACTATAATCCCATTATGAAAATCTTGTCCCCCCCTTGTCATTTGCATGATTAAATCAACACTACATCTTGTTCCCAAGTCTGAAATCTTATAACAAACTAAGTTAGTGAAGACATATCTCTCATTTCCTTTCATTTTCTCCATCAAAGTTACTCTTGATCTGAAGCTAGGACAATAAGAGAAAACTTTCAACCGCTCTAGGATCCTTCATCAAGGTAAGAGGGGATAGGGTTGTGAATAAATATGGAATGGGTAGAATTGTATGCTGTTTTAGGATTTCCAGATTTATTTTTGTAAATTGTTACTTAATTTAGAAGTTTCAAATGTGTGAATTTGACTTTGGCTTCTTCATCAAAGTTGTATATCTTTTTGTTATGTCAATTTTAAGACTTGAACCAACTGATTTGGATATGTATAGCATGAGTTATGGTCAAAATACTGAAGTATGTTTCTTTTGAATGTTTCATGACTTGGTTCTGGATATATGTTGATATTGTAAATTTTGTGAGTATGATTAGGCATATTTATCTTCATAAAAGTTGTAGATATAGATGTTATAATTCTGTTAGATTTAGTCTTATATCAAAATTCTAAGTAATATGGAATTTAAGCTTAAATAACTCCCATGTGCTCATGTTGTTTAATTGTTTCTGAAAATGAGTGTCTTTAATTAAAGTTTGGTAATTCATATATTTCAAAATTGAAAATGATATATTCATGAAAGTTGTATATCTTTGTGTACTCTAAATTTAGAGACCAAAATCTTCCAAAAAGGATAAGTAAAACTTGAGTTATGATTTAATTATTAAAGTATGACGTTTCTGAAAGCTATGTATCGGTCAGTGCTTGTCTAGTTCTTTAAGAATAATTTATGAGGAATTAATTTTTGAGCCCTTCATAAAAGTTTTATATATTTGAATTATTAACATGTGAGATTTGGTCCCATGTAAAAATAATTTTTTTATTAAGAGATATACAATTTTTACCAAAGGTTGTCAAAGCTGTAACTGAATCTGTAATAATGAAATTACTGTTTGAAGTCAGAAAGTAATTTTGAAACTGCGTTTTATACTTATAGAATTGGGACATATGGTCTTCATAAAAGTTATAGATAATTCTGTTTTTGAAAATTTGGCACAAGTTTTATCTTAAAATAATTTGTTTACAAGGAGATATGCCTATTTTACCAAACTGTGTACATGTAGTAAAAATTTGCAAAAGTCAGTGTGTTGTTTGTAACATGGAGCAAATTCTATAAGGAATTAGAATTTTGGGTCTTCATAAGTATTGTAGATAAGTTTGTTATGAAACTACATAAAGTAGAATTACTTAAAAAGGATTTGATTTGCTCACGTTATGGCCTTTTTACTAATGTATGTTGCTGTTGTAAATTTCTGAAATTTACCTATAATGGTTATTATGGACGAAAATGATATTTTCCATATGGGTAATGATTTATTTATGAATTATTGAGGGATTATTGATTATTATGGATGTTATTGAGTGTCCTATGAATGTCATACAATATGTATATCTTTGTGATGAATAATTATGAATGACTAAATTAATGTATACATGAATACCTTATGGTTTATTGAGATATGTTGTTGAACTGTAAATCCATGATTTTGAGAATTGATATATGTGATGTGTCCTTTGAGGACTTATGGCTTTCAAGTAATTATGGAAGTATTAATATCATGGTATGTTAAATTGATAAAGAGAATTAAAGGCATCCATGCATCATAAGCATTTAGATGCACCATGGAATTTAAGGGTTCCATGATTGCCGGCCCTGGTGGGGGTTACTCTATGATGAGTTAAAGCCTTATTTTTGTTGAGCGCCATGAAGGGTAAGGATTCATGGTTTATGCTAAGTCCTACTTGTGTACTTCGGTACTTGAACGCCATGAAGGGTAGGGATTCATGGTATATGTTAAGTCCTACTTGTGTACTTTGGTACTTGAGCGCTACCAATGGTAGGGATTCGTGGCATTATGCTAAGTCCTACTTGTGTCTCTATGAGACTTTCTACTACAGTATTCCCACTAAACCAAAATGGATCCAGTATGACATCATTTGTCTAAATTAAAGATTATTAAATGTAAATGACCTAGTTTGGCACATTCATCATATCATAATTATTTGTTGATTGTGTTTGTGCAATTTTACTTATTTTATGTTTATTCTATATTCTATCTCACTCTTACATTATTTTTATAGTGCATGCTTCACAGAAAGATGAGTGGTGAAATTGATGAAGCTTTTATGTTTTATTGCTTGGACTTTGACTTCATTTGACTTTTAATGTATTGTAATAATATTATATACCTTGTACTGCAATCATATCTATCGTTTCTGCTATATAAGTGTATTATGTTTTATTTGTTCACGACTAGTATGCATGATAACATTCCACATTTATCAATTTTTACGTGATCTTAGAATTTAAATTACGAATTTCAAAATGATTCTTTAAACGGGAAAAATTTATTACAAAAATTTAGATTAATTAATTGGAATTTGTAATTTAGGTTTCGGGTGTCACAATTGAAGTGGTATCAGAGCCTAGCCTCTCCTAGTACGGTATGGTTCGGGGACGAACCAGGCGGAAGCTGGGGGGCATGTTACATCCTGGCGCTATTGAGGGCGGGGAGTGATCGCCGGTGCATGGGCACGGACAAGGAACGGCTCCTGGCAGGCTTCCAGTGGGGAATGTGACATCCCGGGGACTGTTGAAGGGGGGAGTGATCGCCGGTGCATAGGCACGGACACAGAACGCTTCTGGCAGGCTTCTAGTGGGAGGGACACATGAACGAACCAAACACATACCAAAATGAGAGGGATCCAAAGACTGTATAGGTATGGGACTATACAGTCGAGGATAGCTTAAAGGAATGAATTCGTACTACCTATACCAACAAATTCAATAGCCTTTTCGGTGACCCATCACATAAGGACTCCAAAGTTAAGCAAGCTTAACTTGGAGTAATTCTGGGATAGGTGACCTCCTGGGAAGTTCTCGGGAAGTGTGTGATTGAGGATAAAACACACTAGAAAGGTCTCGTGTTGGTCTGTGGGGCGAGTGGTTCATTGCTGAAAAGCGCTCGGGGCATTACAGAAGAAGCCTTTGTCAGGGACCAGGATATCAAAGCAAAGGCAGACCTCCAATACAATAAACTCATCCAGCACAGAGCATTCAATGTGGGAGATCTTGTGTTAAGGAAGGCTAATGTAGGAAACAAGTTCGCATATCAGGGCAAGCTGGCTCCGACATGGGAAGGCCCCTAAAGAGTATCCGAGGTAACTGGCAAAGGCTCTTATCGACTTGAGAACCTCAACGGTACACCTATCTGTAATAAGTGGAATACTCAAAATTTACGTATTTATTACAGCTAGTTGGTAAGAGGGCGTGTACTCTTTTTCCTAACTTGAGTTTTTTCCCATTGGGTTTTCTCAAGAAGGTTTTAACGAGGCATGACCCCAGCTATGCTTCATTTGTAATTCACGTTCAATTCTGTGGGAAATTTATCAATCACAATGATATCTTCACTTCTCTTTTATGTATACGATTTTTAGTTTTATGCATGGTATGCGAGATAACCCTCAGGACGAATAATCCCAATGATATCTTCACTTCTCCTTGAGCGATTAAATAGGTTGTAGGATTGGACCTTCTTAAAGGCCATAGCGAACCCCATTGAAGACCTAGGTTGTAGGATTGGACCTTTTTCAAGGCCATACGGACCTCTAGTGGAAGTTCACCCTTAGGACGGATGATCCCAATTACCTATTCTATAATTAACGATGTAACTCCTAGAGTGGTTAAATAGGATGTAGGATTAGACCTTCCTCAAGGACATACCGAACCCCATTGAAGATCATCCTAATTACCCACTCTATAATTGGGCACAAGGATCAAACCTTTGGGACAGATAGTCTTAGTCTTTCCTATCTGAAACTAACGACGTAACCCCACGAGAAAGGCATTAATCACGATAGCAATCGACACAAATACAAAGTGGCAAATGTTTGATGATTAACATTTTCAGATGGTATGACCATACTGGTCTGCCCTAAATCTAAGATCGAAGAGCGGCTAACGATTATCATGACTTATTGTTAGAAATCCTCTTACGAAGAAGTTAAAAATGCCGTAATGAAAGGCAAGCAGTTTTTATAGAATAAAGCGTTGAGAAGAAAAAGCAAATGTTTATAAGATATGTTTAAAACCGGAGCTGATCCTAGAACACAACAGTAGTGACAAATAAAATTCTACAAGGCCGAAGGTTGATTATCAGGATGAGCGCTTCTTTCGCTCTCTTCTTCGCCTCCTTCTCCTATCTTTTCCTTATTAGTTCCATCGGCTCTATCCCTATGGGTCCCAACTGGCGTGTCTCTTCCACTCCGAGCCTCAATCTTCTCTTGTTTAATTTTCTTTAAAAGGGCTGGGCCAGGCTCCATACTCTGTCCATCAAGCAAGGGCAGGAGTTCGTACAATGAGTTTTTAGGCTTTTGGTGCTCACCGTTCGCCATGGCTATGAGCTTTCCTCCATGAAACGCCAAGATGGATCTATACCATAGAGATTGAGCACCACATCAGGGTTGCGATGGAAGACCTGCCGGATCGCCATGCCAAAGGACTCGTACGCTACGTTCTTGCATAGGTCCAAGGCCTTTTTAGCCCTGGCCTTAGCCACAGCAAGACTTGCTTTAAATTTATGATTTTCTTTAGGAGGGGGCGGCATCAGTACTAGCCCCTGAACTAGAGGAAGACTCAGGGTGAGACCTAGCCATGGACCGCCTTGAGTGAGAGGTTTCTTCCTTTTCTGAATGACAAGGCCAAAGGGCCCATAAGGGTTTCTTCTCCCCTTGTTTGAAGGACCAGCGTGACCTTGCCTAGGGCGTATGGTGGATAACAACAAAAGCAGAAGCAAGAAATGAAGAAAGGGGAGAAATGTGGTTACCTAAAAGAAGTTGTGGAGTTGTGGAAGAAGAAATGATTATGCAGGAAAGTCGTAGCAGCAGTTCTCTTAGAAGAAAATTTTGGTAGAGTTTTATCAAGTATGGAAGCAAGAGTGATTTCCTAAGTTCCTAAGTCCCCCTTTTTATAGGTATGGAGGAGGCACAACCAATAGACAGAACAAGACATCGTTTGGCAAGAAAGGCAACTCTTCAAAGTTTAAATGACGATGTCATTTCAAGCTCTCTACACGTGAAAAATGGGTGGCTTGGCATAAAGGTGAAAATGAATGGGCCCAAATTTGATATTTTAAGCCCATTATCACACTCACGACGGTTGACAAATCACGTGACTGGAAATCATCATTACTCACGTATTAATAGCACTTAAGCTCATCATTAGAGGCGTCTCAAGGTATAGGTGTTACAAAACTTGAATGCAACGGGTTACTAATTTCAAAAAACTCTTGGGATTCTCTCACAAGTTGAAGCCTTGTCTGAATACGACATCCATGTCAGTTGGATGATATCAGAGGCAGGTTTCTTAGTCTAGAAGTTGCGCCCGTCAAAAGGATTTCCAAATTCATAACCGGTATCAGCACCCGCAAAAGGTTAGTTTAACCTATATGAGTAACTCTACCAGTCCCTCACACAAGTTAGGGGACAAATGATCTAGTCTCGTTACCGGCACATGGGCAAGGACATAATTTTATCCGTCCTAGCTCTGCTACCAATATTGCATGTAAGCCTCCTGATGTGTTACTGTCGTGGTCCCATCAAATTAGTACATTAAAATTAATTAATGTAGTACTAGGGTGTCAACCTAGGTCGTTCTCTTAAAGATCAACACAAAAAATTTATTTTTACAAACAGAAGTTCAACAAACATACAATTACATTTGGGGGGATTTGATTGGTTGTCATAATTAAAATCAAAATCGAGTAAATATAAGATTTGGAACAAGAAATAACAAGCGATTAATTTTCTTGGAGTATTATAATTAGATTTATCCTAGGTTCACAAAAGATGATTTGTACACTTTCATTACTGTTGATTCCTTGGCTTAATTTGAATTAATCAAGTAAGTGTCTTTTTTAATTCATAATTCCTTTACTTTTATTTAAAAATGAATATTTTAATCAAGCATCCTAATTAAGCAAAAGGAGTCAAGATTGTAAAATCTAGGAATTATTGAGCATATGTAAGAACATCGCCTACATACATAATCTATTCTCAAATTATGGAATTAAGCAAACAATAATTCTTAAAAATGATTTTGAAAATATTCATTAAGCATGCATATTTCCTTAATCCATTTTAATTTAAATCTTATTTTATTCTATTTGTATAATTAAACTGATTAAGCATACAAATTTAATTAAACAGAATAGAATTAAATAAGCAGAGTAAGATTATGAAGAAATTAACAATAATAAAAGCATACTATATCAAAAACAAGAACCTCAAAATTATATTACAATATTCTTCAAGAAAATCAATCTAAGGGTTTTAGCCCTCCATAATTAAAACAAACTAAAAATAAGAAAGACCGAACCCAGAATGGAAGAGCTCCTCTAGAAGCCTTCCTTTGCTTCTCCAAAGAAAGAAAGAACGGAAGAGGAATTTAGATAAGTGTGAAAGAATGGTGTCTGAGGCTTCAATTCCTTCTATTTATGGCGAGGGAGAAGGAAAATGTTACAATAAAATATTTCATTCGGCATAGTGCTTCCATAAATTGTGTAGTGATGTTTTCCTATTTTTCGTAGTGCCTGAAAACATTCCTGCTTTTCCTCCATGATTCCATGTGTGATTTCCTGCGTGAATCAATTCATCTAGTTTAATTTGAGTCAGAACTACGCATGAATGTCACATGAATCAATTCCTGAGGTGGGGAATTGATTCCCATAGCGAATGAATCGATTCCTGCATTGATGAATTGATTTCTGGTTGATATGAATCGATTCCTGGTGGAATGAATCGATTCCTGGTGGGATGAATCGATTCTTGGGTCATGATTTAGTGTAGGAATTGATTCCCAGGTCTATTCTTGTGCTTTTTCTTGCATTTTTGACCATTTCTTGAGGCATGGCTTCTACCATTTGACCTGTGGTAATTAATTTTCAATTGTAGGCTCAATCATACACTACAAAACAGGAGAAACCAAGATTTCATTATTTTCATTAAAAATTAATCCTTAATTCATTTTAAAAATCAAATATTAAATAAGGCTTAAATTATAAAAATGTGTTAAAATACAATAAATTACACAATAAGTAATGGCAAATTATACACATTTAAACTAAGGAATTAAGGATAAATCATGCATCATCAAATACTCCCACACTTATTCTTTTGCACTCCCAGGCAAAATCAGAATAAAAATAAGTTTTACAATTTATTGAAAATATTAAGTTGAAAAATAGTAAACACACAAAACTAGCATGCTCATCATGAAATCTTTAGGAATATACAGAGAAACGAGTTATTCAATATGCAAGATACAGAGCATCAAGATATGTATGAAAATCATCAAACACTTAGGCATGTGAGAATTAAATCAAACTGAAAAGAAGATCATAAGTGACAGAACCTCACAAGGCATACTCTCAACTTTCAAGTGTTTTGGGTTTGTGTATACGCTCAAAATAGTTTCCTGAAAAATAGATAGTCCCATAAATTTGGCAAGTTTCTCAATTCCACAATCAACACAAATGCATGTATAGATCAACAGGGCTTTTCACGATTGTAATGTGGCCAAGGTATAATTGGGTGGTAAAATTTTGGAAAATAAGTTTAGATACCAAAAAGAATGATGGAACAATTAATTTAATAGGCAAACAGTAAGGGTAAAACATTTGTTCAATCACCTTTAGTCGCAAACATCAAAAGATTTATATATATATAATTTATTATTTATTATTTTTTTTGTGGTTGCATAACACTTAAACCAAGAGTTGCGACTTCTTTTTGCGTACCCCCACACTTATTTGAATGCCTATTTTTTACTTGATTCCAAAGCTCCAATATATTCCTTAAGGTAGGTATATTTTTGGTTTTTCGTCCATGGCATATTGAGCCGCAACAAAGAAATGGTTAAATAGGCTCAAAGGGGCTAACAAAGGATGATTTATTCATGGTAGGCTTATATGGCTAGTGGCTCAATTGAACAAAATGCCTGTGTCCTTTCAAATACATTTATATGAGTTTCAAGTATCATCAAGAAACAAGACAAAGATTGAGATGTAAGCATTCAAGAATCAATCACAATGAAAGAATTAAGATGGTGTAAAGTGATCCATCAAATTTTTAAGGCTCAAAAATCTCACAAGGCATAATTCTATCATATATGATCATTTCTCAATTATCATGTCATTCCAAAAATGTCTGAATTCAAATCATAACATATCATGAAGCTTATATCAACATGAAAGAAATCACCTATTACTCATGCATATCCTAAAAATTCTAATAAAACATACCATTTTAAACAAAAACATACATAATTTTTTTTTTATGTTAGGAAAAACAATCACACATAGAAATGAAAATAATCACACATAAAGATCCCACCCCTACACTTAAATCATACATTGTCCTCAATGTAAAACAAAGCATACAAAAGTGGACAAGAAAATGAACAAGTAAAGAGATGGGTAAGAAAAACTCCCTCAAGGTGGATCAAGAAGTGGTTCACCCAAAGCATGCTCCTCCATTGTGACATCTACAAGTGAAGGATTTTCATGGAATGGCTTCAAGCGTTGTCCATTAACCTTGAAGCTTTTGTTGGAGTTCTCACTTTTTATTTCAACAGCTCCTTGGGGATATACATTAGTGACAATGAAAGGTCCTGTCCATTTGGAGCGTAATTTTCTGGCCATTAGTTTCAACCGAGAATTAAACAGTAGCATTTTCTGTCCAGCAGCAAACTCCTTTCTAGCTATTGAGCTATCATGGAATTTCCTTGTTTTCTCCTTATAGAACTTTGAATTCTCATAAGCAGCCAAAAGGATCTCATCAAGCTCATTCAATTGTAATTTCTTTTCTTTACCTGCTTGATCAAGTGCTAAGTTGCAAGCTTTCACAGCCCAATAAGCACGATGCTCAACCTCCACTGGAAGATGACATGCCTTACCAAAAATAATTCTATAGGGAGACATTCCTATAGGTGCCTTAAAAGCTGTTCTATGTGCCCAAAGAGCATCATCCAGTTTCCTGCTTCAATCCTTTCTGTTAGGCTATACAATCTTCTCCAAGATTCTCTTAATTTCTCTGTTAGAGACTTCTGCTTGTCCATTGGTTTGAGGGTGATATGGAGTAGAGACTCTATAAATAACCCCATACTTCCGGAGCATAGCTTGCATGGTCCTGTTGTAGAAGTGTGTTCCCTGATCATTAATGATTACTCTCAGAATACCAAATCTCCAAAAAATTTAAGATATAACAAAATCCACATAAACTCGAGCATCATTAGTTATGGTGGCTTTAGCTTCCACCCATTTAGAAACATAATCTACAGCTAACAGAATGTATGTAAAACCAAAGGATGGGGGAAATGGACCCATAAAATCATTGCCCCAAACATCAAATACTTCACAAAACAACATAGGTTGTTGAGGCATCTGTTGACGCCATGTAATAGCGTTACCAGCTCTTTGGCATTCCTCACAGGTGTTACAAGTTCTCCATGCATCCTTAAAAATGGTAGGCCAGTATAAACCAGAGTCCAAGACCTTCCTTGCTGTTCTTTGTGGACCAAAATGTCCACCAACTAGTGAAGCATGGCAGAATCGAAGAACTAATTCTATCTCATGATCGAGAATGCATCTTCAAATCACCTGATCAGTACATAACTTCCATAAATACAGGTCATCCCATATATAATATTTTGCATCACTTTTTAATTTTGAAATTTGGTTTCTGGATGCATATGGTGGAAAAACACAAGCAACAAGATAATTAACAATGTTAGCAAACCAGGGTGTATCAGAAGAGTCAGAAACACTCATGAGTTGTTCATCGGGAAAATGGTCCCGAATAGGTGCCGAATCAGGAGCGTTCTCAATTTTGCTTAAATGGTTTACCACCAAGTTTTGTGTTCCACTTCTGTCATGAATTTCTAAGTCAAACTCTTAGAGCAAGAGCATCCGGCAAATTAATTTTGGCTTGGACTCACCTTTCTTCAACAAGTACTTCAGAGCTGCAAGGTCAGTAAAGATAACTACTCGAGAACCGAGTAGGTAAGATCTGAACTTATCTAATGCAAAAACAATGGCCAAGAGCTCTTTTTCAGTAGTGGTGTAATTTACCTGGGCGGCATCTAAAGTTTTAGATGCATAGTAGATGACCCTAGGCTATTTGTCAATCTTCTGACCAAAGACAGCTCCCAATGCATAATTAGAGGCATCACACATTAACCCAAATGGGGCTGTCTTAACAGGTGCTTGGATTATTGGGGTAGTGGCCAATGCTTGCTTGAGGCAATTAAAACCCTCCTTACACTTTTCATTAAACTCAAATACCACATCCTTTTGAAGCAGATTGGATAGTGGTCTAGCCTTCTTGCTAAAATCCTTTATGAATCTTCTGTAGAAACCTGCATGGCCAAGAAAAGAACGAACCTCTCAAACACAAGAAGGGTAAGGTAAATGTTATATAACTTCTATCTTGGTAGGATCTACCTCAATTCCTTTCTCAGAGATTACATGCCCTAAAACTATTCCTTGTTTTACCATAAAATGATATTTTTCATAGTTCAAGACAAGGTTAGTTTCAATACATCTGTTTAAAACTTTATCCAAACTATCAAGGCATGCATCAAATGAAGATCCATAAAGAGTAAAATCATCCATAAACACCTCTATGCAATTTTCAATGAAATCATGAAAAATACTTATCATGCATCTTTGAAAAGTTCCAGGAGCATTGCATAGGCCAAATGGCATTCTCTTATAAGCATTGCATAGGCCAAATCGCATAGGCTAAATGGCATTTTCATCAAGAGTAGTGGAAATTATCACTAGGAGCTGTTCATCATCCCCTAAGTATACATACTTGAGGTTCTTAGGTAGGGGTTTCAACTCTAATTTGGGTGCCTGCAAAACAGATGGAACTAACAAAGTAGATTTGGATTCCGCTGCTTACACCTTAACAATTTTGTTAGAGTCTTCTTGAAATCCTGCATTCAGGTTAATGCATTTTAGCTCCTTACGGTTAACAGGTATATCAAAAGATTCTGAATCAGAATATATGTATTTATCAATTTCAGCACAAATATCACAACTTCCAGAATCATTGCATGCAAAACAATTGTTTGAATCATCCATGCATTCCAAATCAACATTTTGAGAGATATCAGAAAGATATTCACAAATCAATTCATCCATAATGTCAATATGAAAAACAGAGTGATCTTTAGATGGGTATTTCATAGCATCAAGAATATTGAATTGAATTCTAGTGTCACCAAATTCCATATAGAGGGTTCCAAAATGAACATCTATTTTGGTTAGGGCTATTTTCAGAAATGATCTTCCTAAAATTATAGGAACAGGAGTCTGAGGCATACTTTCTTCCATATCAAGTATGAAAAAGTTAGCAGGGAAAACAAGTTGTTCTACCTGAACCAAAACATCCTCTATGACTCCAGCAGGGTAAGCAGTACTTCTATTGGCTGAATCACTATACCAGTAGGTTGTAAAGTTCCAAAAGACAAAGATTTGAAAACAGACATAGGCATAACCTTTATTGAAGCTCTTAAATCTAACATGTAATTTTCAAATTTGTTATTGCCTATGATGCAGGGTATAGTGAACATACTTGGATCTTTACATTTCTCAGGAATATTTGGAACTTCCTTACCAATTAGTGCAGATACATTTCTTCTCATGCTTATCCTTTCATTGCCCATGAGTCTCCTCTTGTGAGTACATAGTTCCTTCAGAAATTTGGCATACTTGGGGACTTGTTTGATTTAATAAGTCTTGAAAAGACTTAATAATTTCATCTTTAAATTAACTTAATCCATTATATATTGTTAAGTTTGGCATTATTATTTAATGAATTGTCATTATTTCTTGTTTTAATTATTTAATTTGAATATGTTTAAAATTCAGCAAGAAAATGGTTAAAAAGATAAGCAAATAAAGAAATATGTTCATTGAGAGATTTATTAACCTAGCGTACATACGCTAGAAAGTCAGCGTACATACGCTAAGTATTTAAATGTTGTATTCAGGATCAGGTGCGGGAAATCTAGCGTACATACGCTGGTCTCCCAGCGTACATACGCGTAGATCCAGCAAGGAATTTATGCATCACGCTCAAGCGGACACAATCATGTTTAAGCGTGAAGTCACCCTGCATGCAAATTTCCAAGTCAGTAGCCCAGCGTACATACGCTAGCCTCCTAGCATACATATGCGCAGCTCCAGGATAGAAAAGTACACAATACACATCAAGTCAATAGCCGAGCGTACATTCACTGGCCTCCCAACGTACATACACGCAGATCCAGTAATTTAAAGACATCACGCTCAAGCTTGTATACTTCACGCTCAAGCGTGAAACCACCATGCATTCATGTAAATGTCACAGCATGCATCAAGTAATGTGCCACGCTCAAGCATACACGACCATGCTTAAGCGTGAAGTTTGTTACCATGCTCAAGCGCCTATAGATCACACTTAAGCGTGGAGTTCGTTTAGCTAATACATGATACTCTTTCAACATCAAACTGCAATAGTGACCATTAGTTATGTATCAGTTACTATTTATTTTGTATTTTAGTAACTTAAGTATTGTATGTAATTAGTTTAGTTATTTTAATTATTAATTAGTTTCCTTTGTAATTAATTAGAGTAGTTAGTTAGTTAGTTTTGCCGTAGCTATATATGTATTTGTAAATACACGAGAGACAGAGACAAGCAGTAATACAATTTATTTTTCTAATTTTCAATCTCTTTCTAAACATTTTCCCTCTCTAAACTCTCTCTTCCATGGCTCTCCACATTCCACGTTCTGAATCCATTTCCATGGGTTGCTAAACCCTAGGGTTGGGATTGCTAAAGCTTCCGATGGAATCTTAAAGCTACATTGAGGAATTCATCTTCAAAATCATGAGGAGAACAAGTTGAGAAATGGATCAACATTGCTGGATTGAGAAATTTAGACCTAATTGAAGAATTTCACTAGTAAGGGAATCATGGTTGAAAACTTAGGTAACTTCTAGCTTCCGAACTAATTCAGGCCTAGTAATTAGGTGAATGGTTAGGGTTCAACCCCCAATTTCACATTAGATTTCTCTGTCACTGAGCACCTAAGGGATTAGGGTTTAATGCTTAGGAATTAGTATTAATCACCTAAGGAATTAGGGATTAACCCTCTGTGAATTGTCCTCTTGAATCTAAAGCTTGATTGAACCTTAATTGCATGTTTCTTGATGAAATTGTGAGCTGAAGTAATCCTAACCTATCTTCCATCAATTACCCTTCATCTCTTTTATTGTTTCTGAAAATACAAAAACATACAAAGTACAGAAAAGCATAAGCAGAATGAATTTTACACTATGTTGTTCTAGTTCAGCTTGTGCTAGTCCAAGATTGTGGTATTTATCTCAATCCCTGTAGGACGATCAAATATATTACAAATTTAACGATTGGTGTGCTTGCCAAAAGAATAAATCCTTCGAGAGATATGCATCAAGTTGATGGCTCAGGATTTACACACCAAGTTAATGGCGTCGTTACAGGGGATTGTTGAGTAATATCAACAATCCTTGGACCGGTACTAGACTGAACCAATTTTTTTTAGTTTCTGTAGATGTTTTTAGTTGTCAGTAAATTTTGTTGTAGGAGTAGGATTTGTTAAGTCTTTCTTGAATTGTTGTTCATAGTTACTACTATTTTGATTTTAATTGTTTAGCTGTTAGCACTAACCATTACAGTAGCTTTGTTTGTGGTTAGTTGTTGCATTTATGGTTTTTGTAGTTGCTTTGGAAAGTGAAAAGTTACAGGTGATGGATCTTGATGACACCTTAGCAGAGTTTCTTCAATATGCACAAACATTATGCATGAACCATGTAGAGGAGGTACAACCAATTAAGGAAGAGCCATCGGAGTTAGAAAGGATTTTAATTCAATTTATAGAAGTCACTCAAACCGGCCTAAAAAATTTTGATAATTTAATCATGAATGTTCAGAAGCAAGTGGATTTTATTACAAAGCAATTTGTTGAAGAGTAAAGAAATACAGAGGTTGTACAAAGAGAAGACCAATATGAAGAGCCATGGGATGATGATGTTGGTCTAGCTGAAGAAATTAAGTTCGGGGAAGAAAAAAACCAGCTAGAAAACATTGGGATGGATGAACCTGAACTTGAAGTTGATGTAGAAACAAAAGAAGAAAAAGAAAATAAGGAAGTTCAGGGTTATTTGATGAAAGAAGAGTCAATTAAAGAATGTGAAGAGGAAAGCTATAGAGATTATACTTCAGAATTGGAAGATGATAGTATATCTAGTGAAGCATTCTTTGATGATTACAATGAAGAAGATTGGTCTAAAGAAGAATAAGAGCAAGAGTTGTCATTGAATAATTCCTTTGATGATGCAAGTGTTACAGGAATGCAAATTGAACAAATGACAACAAAAGCCATTGAGGAACCTGAGAATCAATTAGATACTATTGTTGAGCAAGAAATGATAGAAGAGGTAGAGGTCTCAGCTGAGATGGAAACCACATCTTGGCAACATAATAATGATAATGAAATTTTGTTAGAGCCAAGTGTGAATGCAGAGAAAGAAGTAGAGGTTCATACACAAGAAGAGTTAACATGTTTAGATGTTGAGAATACAAAAGAAGAAGAAACTCAGCCATGTCATGAGGAGCGTTTGCTAGTGGTGACTACTGCAACTATGGAAATCACAAGGAAACGCAAATCATCAAGTCAAGAAGTACATTGCTTGTGGCATAAAAAAAGGAAGACTAACACAAAACAGAAAAAGAAAAAGCAAGAAAAGAAAGAAAAAAGCAGAAAGTTTGGAAACAGAAAGATTGGAGGAAAGTTATGTTGAGCATTAGCCTCAAACACAACAAGGATAAACAAGGAGTAAAAAGACCAAGAGTGTATGGTCATAAGCAATGGGATCCTGGAGGATGAGCTTATGTTTATTTTTCTTGTACATAAATAAAGTAGTGAGAGAAGTTTTGAAAAAAAAAGAAAAAAAGAAAAAGAAAAAGAAAAAGAAAGAAAAATAGAATTTAAAAAAAGAGAAAAAAAAAGAAGAAAAAGAAAAAGAAAAAAAAAGAAAAAGAGGAAGAGAAAAAAAGAAAAGACTGAACAGCATGAAGAAATTAGAATCAGGCCCCCTAGCATGCTTAAGAGAGAGAACTCCACGCTCAAGCATGAACCCTGTGCGCTTGAGCGTGATCGTGAGCGCTTGAAGCGTGAGCCCTGGATGTGTGGCGCGCTTGAGCGATCACCAAGTATGACCTGAGCCTGCCTGTGTGCTTGAGCGAGGGAGCTTCACGCTTAAGCATGAACTTCATGCGCTTGAGCGTGATCGTGTACGCTCAAGCATGAACCCATACTTTACCAAGCGTGACCGTGTTATGTCTTTGAGCGCTTGAGCGTGATCGTTTACGCTTAAGCGTGACCCCATATGTTACGACCTATTACACTCTGTTGTGCTTTAATGTGGGTATATGTACGCCAAAGATCCAGTGTACCTACGCGTACCCATGACTCATACCCCTTTACGTTGGAAACTTGGGTTTTGAAAAAAAAGGCATATTCTTTGGATTCCATTGAAAGGTAACATATCTTTCATTCCTTGATTTCAGTTAATAGCTAGAATTATTACATTCCACCATTTCAATTTTGAATTTAATGCATCCATCATGTCCATTCATCTCACATGTTCAGTTGTGTTCTAATAACTCTATGTCAATATCCTTTCTTGAATAATGTATTTCCTTTTCTGCTGTAATGAAATTTTATTTCTATATTAAGTTGTTTGTTGTTATTTTGTTTCTTATTTGTATTATCTAAATTTGTGCACACCGCTACTCACCAATTCCTTGCCATATAGGTAAGAAGGGAAGTAATCTATCTCTTACTCTCATTAACTTATGAAAGGTATTAACTGTATTTAATTTAGAATCCATCTTAATTATTTAAATCTTGCTGATTCTCAGGCATCAATTGGATAAATTAATTGATTCGCATTGCTTGATTCATGATCCATGTCCATAACTATTTTTATCCTTAATTATTTATATCGTCACCATACTAGTTAGCAATCTAAATTTGTAATCTCGCATTAAGTTTGGGGACATGATTGACTGATTACCTGTAATGTATTAGCTTTTGAGCCTATATTATTTCTTTTCCGAGTCTGCCTGCATTATTGTTAGTGAGACAAAATTTACTTCAGTGCTTGCTAATGATTATATGTTTGCCAATTGGAAATGATGAAGGCTTTCTTTGAAATTTAGCCAGGGCCAAATTTAGCCATCCTTAATATTATTAATTATCCTTTGACCCAATAATTATGTTTGAGCGTAAGACCCTTTCATTCTAATTATGTACCTAACTTTACAAGCCTATTTATCTGAGAAAAACCAAGTGAATTATCCAAGGATGTACCACTGATGGATTATTGAGTCTTAACTTATTGCTAGGGACTAGAAAGTTCTAAGTTTGGGGATAAAAAGTGTGCCTAACAGTAATTAAAGGACACACTCTGACCTTAATTATAGATGAGGATTTTGAGAAATGAAAGGAAGAACAGCAAAAACAAAAGAAAAGTGAAAAATCAGCAAAGCAATTCCTATATAGAAGAAAAATGGTATTGAAAAAAAATGAATGAGAAGAAAAAAAAAGAGTCCAAAGGACTGAAAGAGAAGAAGGTGCAAAGCACCATAAGTAGTTGAGTTATCCTTCATCTGAAAAAAAATAAAAGCAAAAGAGCTGGTTAGTAAATGCATTTAAGTTAAGATTGAGGCAAGGCATTAGTGGGCACATCTTTTAACCCAACACTGACTAGAAAAACAAAAATAGAGCCTGTAGCCTAACCCCATACAAGCTTAAAAAGCTCTTACTGATCCAATTGTGCTAGCATATGTCATGATGAGTGCATACAATTGAACCTATACACTAAGAGAAAGTGAAACACCAATCCATGTGAGGAAAGCATCACTAGCTTGTTCCCAAAGGAAGTGTGAGTAACTATATTTTCAGAAGTTGCAGAAAGAAAGCATGAATGGTATTCAATAATTATGGCATGAATTAAGTTAAGGGAAGGTTGATTGTCTTTAGTAAGTGCAATTGATTTAATTAATCTGAGTTCTTGCTTGAGGACAAGCAAGCTTTAAGTTTGGGGATGTGATAAGTCTTGAAAAGACTTAATAATTTCATCTTTAATTTAACTTAATCCATTAAATATTATTAAGTTTAGCATTATTATTTAATGAATGGTCATTATTTCTTATTTTAATTATTTAATTCGAATATGTTTAAAATTGTTCAAGAAAATGGTTAAAAAGATAAGTAAATAAAGAAATATGTTTATTGAGAGATTTATTAACCTAATACGCTAGGTATTTATTTGTTGTATTTTGCAGGATCAGGTGTAGGAAATCCAGCGTAAATACGCTGGTCTCCCAACGTATATACGCGCAGATCCAGCAAGGAATTTATGTATCACGCTCAACTGGACACGATCACGCTTAAGCGTGAAGTCACCCTGCATGCAAATTTCCAAGTCAGTAGCCCGGCATACATACGCTGGCCTCCTAGCGTACATACACGCAGCTCCAGGATAGAAAAGTACACAACACACATCAAGTCAATAGCTCAGTGTACATACGCTGGCCTCCCAGCGTACATACGCATAGATCCAGTAATTTAAAGACATCACGCTCAAGCTTGTATACTTCATGCTCAAGCATGAAACCACTATCCATTGACGTAAATGTCACAGCATGCATGAAATAATGTGCCACGCTCAAGCATACACGACCATGCTTAAGCGTGAAGTTTGTTACCACGCTCAAGCACCTATAGATCACGCTTAAGCGTGAAGTTCGTTTAGCCAATACATGATACTCCTTCAACATCAAACTGAGTCCTTGCTTGAGGACAAGCAAGCTTTAAGTTTGGGGATGTGATAAGTCTTGAAAAGACTTAATAATTTCATCTTTAATTTAGCTTAATCCATTAAATATTGTTAAGTTTGGCATTATTATTTAATAAATTGTCATTATTTCTTGTTTTAATTATTTAATTCGAATATGTTTAAAATTGTGCAAGAAAATGGTTAAAAAGATAAGTAAATAAAGAAATATGTTTATTGAGAGATTTATTAACCTAATACGCTAGGTATTTATTTGTTGTATTTTGCAGGATCAAGTGCAGGAAATCCAGCGTACATATGCTGGTCTCCCAGCGTACATACGTGTAGATCCAGCAAGGAATTTATGCAACACGCTCAAGCGGACACGATCACGCTTAAGCGTGAAGTCACCCTACATGCAAATTTCCAAGTCAGTAGCCTAGCGTACCTACGCTGGCCTCCTAGCGTACATACGCGTAGCTCCAGGATAGAAAAGTACATAGCACACATCAAGTCAATAGCCCAGCGTACATACGCTGGCCTCCCAGCGTACATACTGTTAACCCACGCATTACTGTTGGGTTATTAATTGGCAAGCGCACCAATCAATTGTAGTTTTCAAATTTAGATATCATTCCACTGGGATTGAAAGTCCAGTAACTCACAGTAATTTCTTATTTACTATCATAAATTTATCAATGTTTATTAACAAAAGAATAATTTATAAATAGTTTATACAATATTCACAGGATTTAATGGTTGATTTGTTCATAAAGTAAAAAGATGGAAAAAATAAAATCTAACTATAAAGTGAGATGTAATGCAGAATAATTCAGATACTTGAGGTAAAAACACAAATTAACAAACTATGTTGGAATTAGGATTCTCGCACTAAAATATAATGCAATAATTACAACATACATACTTAATCATCAAGTTCATGTTATTGCAGCTTAAAATCATTATAACCGATTCCTCGTGAGCTTTCTCAATAAAAACTTGCATTAAGTCCTGGCCTTATGACAACAATAATTACCAATTCTATCCCTAGTAATTGCCATATTAAGAGTATTTCAACTTTTAGTTTCATTAAAACAGATTTTAATTTGGCATGAATAATCATTCTCCCCTTTGATATCCATACTAATAAAACAAGTTTTAATACACATGAAAATCATTCTCCCATTTGATGTTCATATTAATAAAGAGTTAAAATACTAACATGTTCTTGAATCATAAATATGTATAAGTCATAATCACAACATCATATAATAGATTGATTCACCAAATTCCAACATAAAGAATTTAGTTACACATAATAAAAGTAAGAACAGTACTTACAGAGTTTGACATTACCATGACTTGAAAACACTTCACAATACAAGAGCTCACACTATAACACTCTCAAGTATCTAGAAATCACTACAACCTTACAAACTTAAAGAAGAACACTCAAACTCGAGTAAAAAGAAAGAAAAGAAAGGATGGACTTCAGAATTTTATGCTTAGAAGTGTAGAGAATGGCTCTATTTATAGGGCTGAGGAAGGGTCCTGACGCTACGCGCCAGCCTGACACTACACGTCAGGTCCCTGACTCAGCTTCCATTAATCAACTCGAAGTAGCCATGATTGTATAATTATTTTAATTAATCATTCCCAGACAGGTGTGCCTTGTCCCCTAATTCAGCTTGGACACTTGTGGTTAGTGGAGGGGTCATTGGCTGAGTGCTTGACCACCTGTCAATGGTGTCCACGTTGCTCCTGACGCTACGCGTGGGTGTGGCGCATAGCGTCAGCATCAGAAGTTCCCACGCTACGCGTGGTGTTCATGTTACGCGTCAGCTCTCCAGTTCTTCAATTTTTCTCTTTAAATTCTTCACATTTGTACTGCAAAACTAGAGAAAATTGATCAAGGGCAGATTATTTCTAACAACGTCCATTTATTAAATTTAAAACCTAAATTTCTAACAAATTCACTAAATTCTTATTCTTTTGACAAAATTTTTATTAAAGATTTTATTGTAAATTTAAGCTAACAAATACCCCCAACTTGAGACATTGCTCGTCCTCGAGCAAGAGAGAAAATAAAAATCAAATTTGAAATCAAATTTTTGAGTTAGTCTGATAATTTATCAGAAAAAGTAATTTTATAATTTACCATTTTGAAATAATCGAAAATAGATATCTTATGTAATAGAGGTTTAATGACAAAAAATCTTTACAATATTTTATTAACAAATCAAGCATAATTTCAGGCTTACCTCACTCAATCAATCATAAAATCAAACAAATTTAACTTTGATTTTCATCTAGTCAATGGTTAATTATACAAGGATAATTCAAAAATCACAAGGTCTTTTCAAGGGTTGTAATGAGGCTTGGTTATAAGAAATTATAGTTTTTCTTGGATTTCAAAAACCTAAAATCATAAAAGAGCATTTTATAATTTTTAGGCTTTCTCTTGGTCCAAATCTCAATTCCTTTATTGATGAAAAATAAATACCCCTAACTTGATTCTTTTCATTATTTTTGATTTGCATGTATTCATTTTTTACATGCACTATTTTTTTAATTTTTCTTGAAAAGAATCAAGTTGTTTAATTTTCACTCTCCATTCTTGTAAGAACACTCGAAATATCTTTTATTTTGCTCAATTGCTCTTTTAATCAATCAAGTATAAGGAATGGTTAAAATTGATAAAGGTTAAGGGCACCAAAGAAATTATTTTTCAGGCTCAAAATTGGCTTTCAAAGGATAAAATAAATTTACCATTGTAAGCTTTTTGGCCCAAGGTTTCTTTTACCAAAAATATGCCTTGATCATTTTCTTGAATTCTCTGTACAACAACACAAATCACAGATTAAAGCAAAATCAATTTGAATAAAGTTATGTCGAAACCCTCAAGTGTTTAAAATATCTCTGTGTTCACCGGGTTATTGAAATTAGCTTGATAGTTAATAAAATTATTGTAATGAAATTTATCAAAATTCCTTAATTACAAAAAGAATCGATAATTGATTTAAAAATGGTTTTATTGTGTAAAAACCTTAAGTGTATAAATTTTCTTATTCTCAAAAATTTGATTTAAACGATAAAACTTATTTTTGAATTTTTGAAGAAGATACGCAAAAATACCATAAAAATTATACAAAAATAACACACCACATAATAAAACAAAATATAATATAATCCAAAATCAACTATACCAATGTAAATACCAAACTAAATGTAAATGGAAATGTATGTAGAAGGTGCAAAAAAATAACACCATCAGTCCTCCATGTGATCCTCATTATCTCCCTCCTCATCTACATCATCCTCTGTCTCAGCATGTGCTCTAGACAGTCCACCAGTCTCAAGGTATGTAGGTGAATCACCAGGCCAAGCTACATGAGCTGCAAACTCAGCTGGTGTGACATAAGGTGCTTCCTCCCCCTGAAGTCTGTACTGATAAAATGCATCATGAAGATGCATATAAGCTCTGTGTATGGCAGCCATCATCTGCATCATGTGCTGATGCTTAAGAGTCATCCTAGCAAATCCATCAGTGATAGCATCAGTAGATGGTGGCTGAACTGGTGGTCTCCTCCTCCTCTGTCTGGGCTGAGCCTCCTGCTCTTATAGTGGAAGCTCGCACTACTGGACAAAGTAATCTCTGTTCACTAGAACTCTGGGGACTCTCCCCGAAGAACTAGTAAACTTTGATGATGGCACAGTAACTCCTTGCCTCCTCAGTAAGGCAGATATGATGAGAGGGAATGGGATAGGGTGGTTCACCTTATACCCAAGGGCATAAAGGTGAATCTGCTCAGATATCAGCTCGACAATGTCAATGGTATGGCCCTGAAGAATAGAGTAAAGAAGGTAGCAGCAATCAACTGGGATAGAAGAAAGGTGGGTGACAGGAGTGATGTTATGTAGCATGAGATGAGGCCACACCTAAGCTATAGGAGTCAGCTGGGTCTTGAGGAGGTTTGATGGAGTCCTTCCAACCTTATTAAGGTTGAAGAAGATTCCATCTTTGCTCAAGAAATGAGGAACCTGATCTAGGAAGTATCCTAAATCACCATCCTCAGTTGCAACCTTGTTTCTGTTTTCCTTCCAAAAACAAGTATCGCTCTCGGGAGTAAGCTCCCAAGGATTACCCAGTAGGGTACTAATGGTATCCCGGTCGTATGTGATGTGCCGACCCCTAACCCAACTCGTCCTCTGATGGCCAATATTTAGAGAGTCCTGGCGAGTCCTGTAGGCATTCGCATAAAACTCCATCACTAAGATAGGGTCCCCCTCAATAGGTAAGGAAAACAAGGATCCCCATCTCCTCCTTTGGACCTTATCCTGTAGCTCAGGATAGTCCCCAGCGTTCAAATCTAAGACTCTCCCAGATGAGTCTCTGGCCCTTAATTTGGTGGAACCGGGTCCATTTCGCATCAGTGTGAAATCTAGTGGGATCTCTAGGTCCCAGCTGCTCCTACTGAAGATCTGGATCCTCAGAGGTGGTATCTGTATCTGTGGTCCTTCTTTGTCTCTTTGGACCAGTGGTAAGAATTGATTTCTTTGGTGCTATCTGCAAAAAGAAAAATTAAAAATCAAACACACTAAAACCCCAAACCCCATATTTTAATAAAACATGTCAAACATCAAAAAATTAACAATCATATTTTTTTTGGTTTTTATGCAAAATAAAAACTCATGCAAATTTCACATAACAAAATATTTACAGAGCATAAAAATAACTTAAACATGTATATTTTTGAATTCACAAATCACACATATCTACACAATTTAACAATTTTATTTATTTTTATGCAAAAAAGTATAACAAACATACAAACTAAGAAATTTTATTAATTTAAAAAACAAATAAACATAGGACAGATTCAAAAATTAATACCTACATTAAACAGGAATTCACACACAAAAATTAACAAAAATCAAAAACAGAGGCTGACGCTACGCGTGGGTGGGACGTTATGCGTCAGCCCTATTCTGCCCATGCTACGCGTCGATAGGACGCTACGCGTGGGGTTACAGTTCATGCCTCACACTACGCGTCAGTGGGACGCTACGCGTGAGGTGTGCAGTTTCAATCACAGAAATAGGGGTTGTGCAACCACAACTCCCCAAAACTTTTATTCAATCAAAGAAATCCGTAAATCTAACAGCAAACAAATCCCAATGGTTTTCTAATCCTAATCCTAACCACATGCATTCTAAAAATCAAAAATCAAAAGTAAACCAAAAGAGAAAAGAGAGAAGATACTTACTTCGAATCCTTGTGAAGTTAATGAAAGAATGAGGGAATGTGGGTAATTGAGAGTGAGAATTAGGGTTCTGAGAGGCAAAGTGAGGCAAAGAGGGATATTTAGGTTTTTAAAACCTAAATTAGGCCTCTCTGGTTCAGTTTTAAAAACTGAACGTGGGCTCTGACGCTACGCGTGGATAGGACGCTACGCGTCAGGTTAAAATTTTTACCTCCACGCTACGCGTCAGTGGGACGCTACGCATGAGGTTCTATTTTTTTTAATATAAATATTTAAAAATAAAAAGAAAATAATGGGTTGCCTCCCATTGAGCGCTTGGTTTAAAGTCTCTGGCTAAACATCCTGCACATCACAAATCAGTCAAATAACAAATGGTAATGAGTCTGTTGATCTCACCACCTAGATATGGTTTTAATCTTTGCCCATTAACCATCCAACTTCTTTTGGAAGTTGGATCTTCAATTTCAACTGCTCCATAAGATTTAACTTCCTTGATTACAAAAGGGCCTGACCATTTAGATTTCAATTTATTAGAAAATAGTCTTAATCTTGAATTAAACAATAAAACTTGTTGACCTGGTATGAAGTGTCTATTTTTAATTTTCTTATCATGGTAAGTTTTCACCTTGTTCTTGTAACTTCTAGATGTCTCATAAGCATTGTTTCTCATTTCTTCCAACTCAAATAACTGCAACTTTCTTTTGTCAGCTGCTGCATTTGGATCAAAGTTGAGAAATTTTAAAGCCCAATATGCTTTATGTTCCATCTCTACTGGAAGATGACAAGCTTTTCCATAGACCATTTGGAAAGGAGAAAGGCCAATTGGAGTCTTAAATGCAGTTTTTATGAGCAGAGTGCATCATCAAGCTTTTGTCACCAATCTTTTCTGGAGGAAGATACAGTCGTTTCCAAAATCCTTTTCACTTCTCGATTTGAAATCTCAGCCTGTCCATTGGTTTGTGGATGATATGTTGTGGCCACTTTATGTCTCACTCCATAGTGTTGTAACACTTTTTGAAGAACTTTGTTACAAAAATGTGATCCTCCATCACTGATCAAAGTTCTTGGTGTTCCAAACCTGCAGAAAATATTTTTCTTCAAGAAATTCACTATAGTTTTGGTGTCAGCATTAGGTGAAGCAATTGCTTCTACCCATTTTGAAACATAATCAACTGCCAAAAGAATGTATTGATTAAATTGAGAGTAAGGAAAGGGTCCCATGAAATCAATACCCCAACAATCAAATACCTCAACCTCCTAAATGTTTGTGAGAGGCATTTCTTATCTTTTGTTAACATTACCTGTTCTTTGGCAGTTATCACAAGCTTGCACAAATGAATGAGAGTCTTTTAAAATGGAGGGCCAATACAAACCTGATTGAAGAATTTTTGCAGTAGTTCTTTCTCCATTAAAATGTCCTCCATAAGGGGATTTATGACAATGCCACAACACATCTTTCTTTTCCTAATCGGGTACATAATGACGTAACAAATTATCCATACCAATTTTGAATAGATGAGGGTCATCCCAAACAAAGTATTTTAAACCTTTGAAAATTTTTTTCTTTGCTGCCAAGTTAAATCATTTGGAAGAATTCCTGCTGCTTTAAAATTGGCCATATCAGCAAACCATGGCCGTTTTGTTATATCAAAAATTTTTTCATCAGGAAATTCTTCCAAGGTGTCTCTTTGGCAGTGACCTCATCATTCATTAATCTAGAAAGATGGTCAGCGACCATATTTTCACTATCCTTTTTATCTTCGATTTCAAGATCATATTCTTGAAGGAGTAAAATCCATCGGATTAACCGAGGTTTAGAATCAGTTTTGGTCAAAAGATACTTGATCGCAGCATGATCAGTGAAAACAATTATTTTTGATCCAATCAAATATGATCTAAATTTTTCTAAGGCATACACTATGGCTAGTAATTCCTTTTCAGTAGTTGCGTAATTTATTTGATTTTTATTGAAAACTTTACTAGCATAGTGTATAACCCTAAAAACTTTTTCATATCTTTGACCTAAAACTACTCCTACAACATAATCATTTGCATCACACATAAGTTCAAAGGGTAAATTCCAATTAGGAGCAACAATTACAGGGGCAGAAACCAATTTTTCTTTCAAGGAATTAAAAGCTTTAAGACATGCTTCATCAAACTTGAATTCAACATCTTGATTTAGAAGATTTATTAAAGGTTTAGCAATTTTTGAAAAATCTTGAATAAATCTTCTATAGAATCCAACATGTCCTAAAAAACTTCTAATACCTTTTACATTCACAAGGGGTGGGAGTTTAGAGATTACCTCTATTTTGGCTTGGTCTACTTCAATACCTTTAGAGGAAATTTTGTGACCAAGTACAATTCCTTCTTTCACCATAAAGTGACATTTCTCCCAATTGAGCACCAAATTTGTTTCAATACACCGCTTCAGTACGATGTCCAGATTGGTTAGACATGTTTCAAATGAATTTCCAAAGACTGAGAAATCATTCATGAAAATCTCAATGCTCTTTTCAATTAGATCTGCAAAAATAGCAAAAATGCATCTTTAAAAAGTAACAGGTGCATTACACAATCAAAATGGCATCTTCCTATATACAAATATACCAAAGGGACATGTAAAAGCAGTCTTTTCTTGATCAGGAGGGTCAACAACAATTTGATTATATCCAGAATATCCATCAAGAAAACAATAGTAAGCTTGTCCAGACAATCTTTCAAACATTTGATCCATAAAAGGAAGTAGAAAATGATCTTTTCTTGTTGCTTGATTTAGTTTTCTATAACCAATGCACATTCTCCAACTAGTGACAGTTCTTGTTGGGATTAATTCATTTTTATCATTACCAATTATTGTCATACCACCTTTTTTTGGAACAACTTGTACAGGACTTACCAATGCACTATCAAAAATGGGATAGATAACACCTGCTTTCAGCAATTTCAAAACCTCCTTCTTAGTTACCTCTTTCATGGTTGGATTGAGGCGTCTTTGGGGTTGAGCAACAGGTTTAAAATTATCTTCCAGTAAAATCTTATGCATGCAATATGATGGGCTTATACCTTTCAGATCTTCAAGTGTCCATCCAATTGCTTCTTGATTCCTTTTCAAGACTTCAACCAGCTTTTCTTCTTCTGTTTCACTTAACAAATTACTAATAATCACTAGTTTTAAATTACCTTCTTTCAAAAAGATATACTTTAAGTTGGAAGGTAGCACTTTCAATTCAGGCCTCTTGATTTCTTCAACAGGTACTTCTTAAATTTCTTCAATTTCTCCTGATTTAGGGAAAATTTCTTTCCCTTGATCAAGATCTTCAAGATATTTGTCTACTTGTTTTTCTTCTTCTTCACTCAAGAATTCCACAGAGTTAGTTAATAACTTATTTAAAGGATCAGAATTCGACATACCTGTGGATATGGAGAAGCAGACTTTGTCGAGAACATCCACCTTAAAACAATCTTGTTTTGGATTGGGATGTTTTATGGCTTTGAAAAAATCAAAGTTTACTTCTTCATCGTGAACTCTTACTGCCAACTTTTCATTATCTACATCAATGAGCACCCTAGCAGTCTTCATGAATGGTCTTCCCAGGATTAGGGGAACTTCAACATCTTCCATGTCTAAAACCACAAAGTCAACAAGGAAGTAGAATTTGTCAATTTTCACAAGTACATCTTCCACAATACCATAGGGTCTTTTGATTGATCTATCAACCAATTGCAGAGTCATCTTTGTTCTTTGAGGATCAAGGTCACCAATTCGCTTCATCATACTTAGAGGCATTAGATTAATGCTAGCCCCTAAGTCTAACAAGGCTTTTCCAATATTCATCCCTCCAATGGAGACAGGAATGGTGAAACTTCTAGGGTCTTTCGACTTTTCTAGCATGTTATGCTGCAACATAGCACTGCAACCTGCTTCAAGTTCAACAATTTCTTCATTATACCTCCTTTTTTTGGTGAGCAATTCTTTCATAAACTTTGCATATGTTGGCATCAATTCCAATGCCTCAGAAAATGGAATGTTTATGTGTAATTGCTTAAAGATTTCAAGGAATCTCTTGTATTCCTTTTCCTTATCCTTCTTTGATGGTGTATGTGGATAAGGTAAATCTTTAACTAGAGGTGTCTGACCCAAATACTGATTTTTTTGTTTTTTAATTTTTTGATTTTTTTCTTTTTCTTTTTCATCATTCTTTTCTTCATTTTTTTTCTCCTCTTCTTCTTTCTTTTCTTCTTTTTCTTCTTCTTTCTCTTTTTTTTCTTTTTCTTCTTTTTTCTCTTCTTTTTTCTCTTCTTCTTTTTCTTTACAATCATTTCCTACAACTTTACCACTTCTTGTAAAAATAGCATTATATTGTTCTCTTGGATTTTGAGTGTTTGCAGAAAAACTAGAGCTTTTCATGTCAGCTACTTCTTTTGCTAACTATCCCAATTGTATATCCGACGCTTCACGTGCGGCTTCATTTGTTTGCATGTATTGTAGCAACTGTTGGATAGACTCTTCTATCCTAGTTAGCCTTGCTGTTTGATCAGATTGTGGTTATTATTTGAATTGATTGTTAAGAGGTTGGTTAGAAGGTCCAACATCTTCTTTCTAGCCAATATTCTTATTCTGCCAACCCTGCGGGTAATTGTTAGGAAAAGAGTTACCAAGATTGAAAGGAAAATTACCTAAGGGTATTCTTTGATGGTTCAGAAAATTGGCTTGCTCTTGCTTATTTCTATCAGGGGCACAGTAACCACATTTGTTCTCCCATGTAATGCATACATTGTTTTAATTGAGCAGGAGCTGGTGATGATATTTGAGCAATTTGAAGTTTCTCCAATTGTTTGCTCATAGCCTCAATTTGTTCAGTCAACAATTTTTGTTGAGCCAATACTGCATCATTCACCCCCAATTCGAGCATACCTGGCTTTCTTTGTATATTACCTCTTTCATGTTTTGCTTGTCGGTCACTGATGGACATTGATTCCAATATTTCTATTGTTTCCTCCATAGTTTTGTTCATTGAAGAAAACCCTGCACAAGCATCTAACATCATTTTAAACTAAGGTAACAAACTATGGTAAACAATCCTTACCTTTTCGGTATCATTTAAGTTATGGTTTGGACATTTCCTTAAGAGTGCCTTAAATCGTTCCCATGTTTCTCCTAATGACTCATCATTATTTTGTGAAAAAGAATGTATGGCTGTCATGGCTTCAAAATATTTTGAAGGAGAATAAAATCTGTCCAAAAATTTTCTCTCAACATCAGACCAGTTTGCAAAACTACCAGGTGGACAAGATTTAAACCTTTCTTTAGCTTTCCCAATCAAAGAAAAAGGAAACAATCTCATGTAAACTGATTCTTTTTGATTAGGTTCAAAACCAATTGTGCTGCATAACTCATAAAAATTAGTTAAGTGTTCATAAGGTTCCTCATTATTTAAACCAGCAAATTGATTATTTTGAATAATGTTTAAAGTAGCTGGTTTAATTTCTACAGCAGCAATAGGCCGTTGATACATCCCCGAAACACGAGGTGGTCCATTAATAGCAGCAAACTGTCCCAACGTTCTTCTTTCAGCAGCCATATTAGAATTTTCAAAATTTTCAGATTTTTCAAAAGAAGATGAAGTTGAAAAAGAAGTTTTTGTTTTTTTAGATTTTAATGTTTTAAGTTTCTTTACAAACTTCTCGATCTTAAGATCAAAGAACACCTTTCCTGCAGAAGATTAAGTTTGCATAAACACACTAAATAAAGAAAGGTTAGTAAAACAATGTTAAAACGAATGAATGAATGAATAAATTGAAAAATTTTCACTAAGGAAAAAAAATATTTTTACCATGGTAATTAAAAATTTACTGTTTTACTGAATCAATTCAATCCCCGGCGACGGTGCCAGAAAACTTGTTAACCCCCGCGTTACTGTTGGGTTATTAATTGGCAAGCGCACCAAGCGATTGTAGTTTTCAAATTTAGATATCGTTTCACTAGGATTGAAAGTCCAGTAACTCACAGTAATTTCTTATTTACTATGGTAAATTTATCAATGTTTATTAACAAAACAATAATTTATAAACAGTTTATACAATATTCACAGGATTTGATGGTTGATTTGTTCATACAGTAAAAGGATGGAAAAGATAAAATCTAACTATAAAGTGAGATGTAATTTAGAATAATTCAGATACTTGAGGTAAAAACACAGATTAACAAACTATGACGGAATTAGGATTCTCACACTAAAATATAATGCAATAATTACAACATAAATACTTAATCATCAAGTTCATGTTATTGCAGCTTAAAATCATTATAACTGATTCCTCGTGATATAAATTCTAAGTATTCATCGTAAAGTCTGATTCCTCGTGAGCTTTCTCAATAAAAACTTGCATTGAGTCCTGACCTTATGGAAACATTAATTACCAATTCTATCCCTAGTAATTGGCATATTAAGAGTATTTCAACTTTTACTTTCATTAAAACAGATTTTAATTCGACATGAATAATCATTCTCCCGTTTGATATCCATACTAATAAAACAAGTTTTAATACACATGAAAATCATTCTCCCGTTTGATGTTCATATTAATAAAGAGTTAAAATACTAACATGTTCTTGAATCATAAATATGAATAAGTCATAATCACAACATCATATAATAGATTGATTCACCAAATTCCAACATAAAGAATTTAGTTACACATAATAAAAGTAAGAACAGTACTTACAGAGTTTGACATTACCATGACTTGAAAACACTTCACAATACAAGAGCTCACACTATAACACTCTCAAGTATCTAGAAATCACTACAACCTTACAAACTCAAAGAAGAACACTCAAACTCGAGTAAAAAGAAAGAAAAGAAAGGATGGACTTCAGAATTTTATGCTTAGAAGTGTAGAGAATGGCTCTATTTATAGGGCTGAGGAAGGGTCCTGACGCTACACGCCAGCCTGACACTACACGTCAGGTCCCTGACTCAGCTTCCATTAATCAACTCGAAGTGGCCATGATTGTATAATTATTTTAATTAATCATGCCCAAACAGGTGTGCCTTGTCCCCCAATTCGGCTTGGACACTTGTGGTTAGTGGAAGGGTCATTGGCTGAGTGTTTGACCACCTGTCAGTGGTGTCCAAGTAGCTTCTGACGCTACGCGTGGGTGTGACGCGTAGCGTCAGTATCAGAAGTTCCCACGCTACGCGTGGTGTTGATGCTACACGTCAGCTCTCCAGTTCTTCAATTTTTCTCTTTAAATTCTTCACATTTTTACTGCAAAACTAGAGAAAATTGATCAAGGGCAGATTATTTCCAACAACATCCATTTATTAAATTTTAAACCTAAATTTCTAACAAATTCCCAAATTCTTATTCTTTTTACAAAATTTTTATTAAAGATTTTATTGTAAATTTGAGGACTAACACATACGCGCAGATCCAGTAATTTAAAGACATCATGCTCAAGCTTGTATACTTTACGCTCAAGCGTGAAACCACCGTGCATTCACGTAAATGTCACAGCATGCATCAAGTAATGTGCCACGCTCAAGCATACACGACCACGCTTAAGCGTGAAGTTTGTTACCATGCTCAAGTGCCTATGGATCACGCTTAAGCGTGAAGTTCGTTTAGCCAATACATGATACTCCTTCAACATCAAACTGCAATAGTGACCATTAGTTGTGTATTAGTTACTGTTTATTTTGTATTTTAGTAACTTAAGTATTGTATGTAATTAGTTTAGTTATTTTAATTATTAATTAGTTTCCTTTGTAACTAATTAAAGTAGTTAGTTAGTTAGTTTTGCCATAGCTATATATATATTTGTAAATACATGAGAGACAGAGACAGAAGCAATAATACAATTCATTTTTTTTTATTTTTAATCTCTTTCTAAACATTTTCCCTCTCTAAACTCTCTCTTCCATGGCTCTCCATATTCCACGTTCTGAATCTATTTCCATGGGTTGCTAAACCCCTAGGGTTGGGATTGCTAAAGCTTTCGATGGAATCTTAAAGCTACATTGAGGAATTCATCTTCAAAATCATGAGGAGAACAAGTTGAGAAATGGATCAACATTTCTGGATTGAGAAATTCATACCTAATTAAAGAATTTCACTAGTGAGGGAATCATGGTTGAAAACTTAGGTAACTTCTAGCTTCCTAACTAATTCAGGCCTAGTAATTAGGTGAATAGTTAGGGTTCAACCCCCAATTTCACATTAGATTTCTCTGTCACTGAGCACCTAAGGGATTAGGGTTTAATGCTTAGGAATTAGTGTTAATCACCTAAGGAATTAGGGATTAACCATCTGTGAATTGTCCTCTTGAATCTGAAGCTTGATTGAACCGTAATTGCATGTTTCTTGATGAAATTGTGAGCTGAAGTAATCCTAACCTATCTTCCATCAATTACACTTCATTTCTTTTATTGTTTCTGAAAATACAAAAACATAGAAAGTACAGAAAAGCATAAACAGAATGAATTTTACACTGTGTTGTTCTGGTTCAGCTTGTGCTAGTCTAAGATTATGGTAATTACCTTAATCCCTATGGGACGATCAAATATATTACAAATTTAACGATTGGTGCACTTGCCAAAAGAATAAATCTTTCGAGATATATGCATCAAGTTGATGGCTTAGGATTTACACACCAATACTTAGGGACTTGTTTGATTACATCAAGAAGAGGTATATTCACTTCCACTTTCCTAAAAGTATCCAAGATTTCTTTGTCCACTTCTTCCATCTTCTTACTTGTAATTGCTTTTAGTGGGAAAGGAAGAGGGATATAAGGTGGAATTCGGGGTGGTTGCATCTCAGACTGTCTTGTGCTTGAAGAGGACACATCACTCTTAACTGTTATGGGCATATTTGTTTGTTTCTCAGGTTCCTGAGGTATAGGTACTTCAAGGTTCTTACCTGATCTTAATTGAATTGCACTCACATTTCTTGGATTTATAGCTGGTTAAGATGGTAATTTGTCAGAGTCTTGAGACTGTAATTGGTTCAACGATGAAGCCAACCCAATTTGATTGCTTAAGCTTTGGATGGTAGCATCATTTATTTGTTGATACTCCAAGTTCTATGCGGCCATTTGTTTCACCAGTTCTTCCAAAGAAGGGCCACTTGTGGATGGTTGAGGTGTTGGCTTTTGGAAGGTTGGTGCATTGCCTTAAAATAGGAGATGGGGATTTTGTTGTTGGTTACCCCATCTCAGGTTTGGATGGTTCCTCCAACCTGGGTTGTATCTGTTGGTTGAAAAGTCATGGTTTTATGGTAGAGGTCTATCATGGTAGATGTTGGCTACATAGGCTTGAGGATTATTATCATTATTTTCTTGTAGAGAAGGACAATAATCAGTGGGATGCTCTTGTGAAGAGCAGATGCCACACACTTTGGCAGTCATGG
Source organism: Clitoria ternatea (assembly GCA_037962975.1). Classification (NCBI taxonomy): domain Eukaryota; kingdom Viridiplantae; phylum Streptophyta; class Magnoliopsida; order Fabales; family Fabaceae; genus Clitoria; species Clitoria ternatea. The sequence continues at coordinate 59,363,884 of CM075671.1, forward strand.
ATTTTTGATTCACTGCCAATTGTGTGACCAGAGTGGTGAAAGCGTCAAGTTTGCTCTCTAATTTAATGCCAGATGCACTAGAATTTGAATCGTACATGGGTTTGAAAGCATCATTTCTAACATTGAATTGGTGGGAATTGGATGCCATCTTTTCAATCAAGTTTCTTGCTTCAGCAGCAGTCATGTCTCCTAAAGCTCCTCCACTTGCCACATCTAACATGTTGCGATCAACGTGGTGCAGACCTTCATAAAAGTACTGAAGAAGAAGTTGTTCAGAAATTTGGTGGTGACGGCAAGTTGCATAGAGTTTCTTGAATCTCTCCCAATACTCATAAAGACTTTCTCCAGAGAGTTGCCTAATTCTAGATATGTCCTTCTAGATTGCAGTAGTTCTAGAGGCAGGAAAGAACTTTTCCAAGAATATTTTCTTTGAGTTATTCCAACTTGTGATTGATCTTGGAGCAAGTTAGTAGAGCCAATCCTTAACAACACCTTCTAAATAATGAGGAAACGCTTTAAGATAGACATGGTCTTCTTGAACGTTTTAAGGTTTCATTATGGAGCACACAATGTGGAATTCTTTGAGGTGTTTGTGCAGATCTTCACCCGCAAGACCATGAAACTTAGGCAATAAGTGTATAAGTTCGGTCTTAAACATAAAAGGAACATCCTCTTCAGGATATTGAATACACAAACTTTTATATGTGAATTTAGGTGCAGCTAGTTCTTTAAGAGTTTTTTCACGAGGTCCAGCCATATTAGAAAAACTAGCAGTAGTACTTTTAGCAGATTCAGATGAGATACTATCACTATCAATATCAACAAAGTTATTATTAAATCTAGCTTCTCTAACTAATCTATGAAAAGTTCTATCAATTTCAAGATCAAATGAATATACATGCCCGAAAGTCCTTTTAGTCACACATACCATACAACAAGATATTTCATTATCATGAGCAATATATCATAATAATCCTAAATCATGCAAAAGAAATAAAATAAAACAAACAAAAGAAATTTTATTATTATTATTATATTATTTTTTTAATTTTTTTAAAAAAATTAATTTAAAACAAGAATTTTCCTAAAGATCGTTGATCCCCGGCTGCGGCGCAAAAATTTGACGTGTTACTGTCGTGGTCGGGTCAAATTAGTACATTAAAATTAATTAATGTAGTACTAAGGTGTCAACCTAGGTCGTTCTCTTGAAGATCAACACAAAAATTTAGGAAAATCAAGTTTAAGATTTATTTTTACAAACAGAAGTTCAACAAACATACAAATACATTTGGGGGGATTTAATTGGTTGTCACAATTAAAATCAAAACAGAGTAAATATAAGATTTAGAATAATAAATATTAAATGATTGATTTTCTTGGAGTATTGTAATTAGATTTATCCTAGGTCCATAAAAGATGATTTGTACACTTTCATTACTGTTGATTTCTTAGCTCAATTTGAATTAATCATCTAAGCGGCTTTTTTAATTCACAATTCCTTTACTTTCATTTAAAAATGAATATTTTAAACAAGCATCCTAATTAAGCAAAAGGAGTCAAGATCGTAAAACCTAGGAATTATTGAGCATATGTAAGAACATCGCCTACATACATAATCTATTCTCAAATTATGGAATTAAGCAAACCATAATTCTTAAAAGTGATTATGAAAATATTCATTAAGCATGCATATTTCCTTAATCCATTTTAATTTAAATCTTATTTTATCCATTTGTATAACTAAACTGATTAAGCATATAAATTTAATTAAACAGAATGGAATAAAATAAGCAGGCTAAGATTATGAAGAAATTAACAATAATAAAAGCATATTATATTAAAAACAAGAACCTCAAAATTATATTACAATATTCTCCAAGAAAATCAATCTAAGGGTTTTAGCCTTCCATAATTAAAACAAACTAAAAATATGAAAGACCGAACACGAAATGGAAGAGCTCCTCCAGAAGCCTTCCTCTGTTTCTCCAAAGAAAGAAAGAACGAAAGATGAATTTAGAGAAGTGTGAAGGAATGGTGTTTGAGGCTTCAATTCCTTCTATTTATAGCGAGGGAGAAGGAAAATATTACAATAAAATATTTCATTCGGCGTAGTGCTTCCATAAATTACGTAGTGATGTTTTCCTATTTTTTGTAGTGCCTGAAAATATTCTTCTTTTCCTCCATGATTCCATACGTGATTTCCTGCGTGAATCAATTCATCTAGTTTAATTTCTAAGTCAGAACTGCGCATGAATGTCACATGAATCGATTTCTAAGGGGGGACTTGATTCCCATAGAGAATGGGTCAATTCCTGCATTGATGAATTGATTCCTGGGTAAAAATCAGCAGGGGAATCGATTCCTAGTTGATATGAATCGATTCCTGGTGGGATGAATCGATTCCTGGGTCATGATTTAGTGTAGGAATCGATTCCCAGGTCTGTTCTTATGGTTTTTCTTGCATTTTTGACCATTTCTTGAGGCGTGGCTTCTACCGTTTGACCTGTAGTAATTATTTTTCAATTGCAGGCTCAATCATACACTACAAAATAAGAGAAACCAAGATTTCATTATTTTCATTAAAAATTAATCCTTAATTCATTTTAAAAATCAAATATTAAATAAGGCTTAAATTATGAAAATGTGTTAAAATACAATAAATTACAAAATAAGTAATGGCAAATTATACACATTTAAACTAAGGAATTAAGGATAAATCATGCATCATCACCTCCGGACTTTAAACACGTATGAGGCGTTCTCCCTATACCTGTATGTCTAGGTCAACACCTCACACACCGAAAAGCATCTACGTCAACCGATAAAGGTACAAGGTACAACTGCAGGGGTTGTTCACGGGAGACGCGGCTCTCCCCACGTCGCGTGTCAGAATCGGACACTGAGCAGTATACTATTTGTCCCCTGACCAAACTTAACGATTCATTCTCCATGCTCACCTATAAATAGTTAATTCTCACACTCGGGAAAGGTTACATTATTCATCCTTGCTATATACTATTCCATTACTTAAGCTCTCTAAATTTGAGTTCTCATTCTAGTTACTGACTTGAGCGTCGGAGAATCTTCGCAGGTGGTACCACCTTTCGCCCATCACCAATGCAAAAGCTTGGTGAGAAGGATCTCTAGGACAGCAAGACCGGTATCCCCCACTGTGATATCAGACTATAATACAGGATACCCACTGTACCGGTGTATAAACACTACCTATAGTTAACTTTTGTGGCTGGTCCCCACACCGGATCCTTGATCCTGGTTCAAACCAGTTCACAAGGTATTATACCTATTTATTTAGTAGCTATATGACCATGAACTTTTTTGATCTCTCATCATTACCTATAAGTTTTATTTACAACTTCCAGATTTACTATCACTCACTCCCTAGTGATAATTATTCTAATAATGACTAGCATTTAATTATTTATATTCATTTCTAAAATTTCCCGAAGTAGTTAGTTATACTTTTATAAAACTTTCAAAATCATATATTCTTCCTTACTAATATAAAATTAACTATAAATCCCTCTTTTTGAGGGTTATTATCTTTATTAGCCTTAACTTACACTGTTAATGATTATTTTACCCAATTCCTTTTTATTTTACATGATATCATTGTATTCTTTTTAATATAATTATTTTAGGCGTCGTGATCATAAACTTGGCATGAAAATGAAATAAAAAGAAATTATTGACAGAAAATAAAGGCGATGCTCGTAACTTGTGATTTTAGTAATGATTCTGTCGGTTCTTTGGTAGACTTCTCAGAAAAAGTGACAGAACCTCTAAGGCTTGGTTAGATCACACATGCAGGTGGCAAGGGGTAAAGAAATGAAAAATAATTAATTACAGGCCAAATGAACAATAAAGATAAAACTTCCAGCGGCTTGAAAATTCCAAAACCATGGCGGAACGTACATCAGCATGAGTAGACCACATAGAAACATGGCAGAACACCTCAATCACACAAAAGCTTGGTAAACATTAAAAAAATAGCAGAGTTTTCCAAAACACCGACAGATTAAACGGAATTTAATGAAACTTGGCAGAAACATAAATAGAGCTTAGATAAATGTTTTAAAAGGAGTTTTAAAGGATTAGAGTGGAGGAAAACTCCCTTTTACATCATAGAAGACGTTGTTTTGAAGGATGGGGAAGGTTCAAAGCTTTAAAAATTATCGAACATCGATTAACTTATCTCGATACCGCTTCTGGTCGCTCCCAGGACTTATAAAACAAACATGCAACAAGAAAAGAGAGAGAGGGATGGAAGAGGAACAACCATGGAATTTCTGAAATTTGAAGAAGAACTAGAAGAGGCAAAGAAATTAAGAGAAAGAATAAAGAAGGTTACCTTGGTGGCTAGGTGGTGGTCGCTGATTTGAAGTGGGTAGCACGTAGAGTAGGCAACGGTGGTGGGGCTGTGACATCGTAGAGGAGAAGGAGAAGGAGAGGAGGAGAAAAGGAGAGGAAGAAGGTGGTGATGTTGCCATGTAGTGGTGACTGGTCGTGGTGGTAGAGGGCGGAGGAAGAAAAGGAATTTTTAAGGTTGTGAATGATGGTTTCCTAGAGAAACCCAGAGAGAATAAAAAGGAGTGAAATTTTTTAGTGCAAATGAATTGTCTGGTAGGGTATATATAGGTGGAGAAAAGAGAGGTTGGGCGGTGGTGAGAGGGAAAACGGTGGCCAGAAAAGCAATTTAGAGTACCAGAAATTGAATATCTACTGAACAACTAGTTATCTTATTCATAATTTGTTTTAAATAAATTCCTAATTAATTCTAGGATGAGAATTAGGAGAAACTCTTAACATGAGAGTTTTATAACTCTATTTTCTCTTCGAAATGGTGTATGACATGCAAAAATCCACTAACCAGAACGAGAGTTATGTCTGAACCAAAGAAAAGTGCTTTGAGGGCTCCTAAATTCTTTAAGGCTAAAAAGATTAATTTGTTGGGACCATAGCTTTGAGAATTAGGCTTTGAGATCTGTATAAACGTTGTAGGGTATATTGATACAAGACCATAGAAAAAATAATGAAGTGATTTTGGCTTTGTATGAGAGAGATATGCACATTTTAATGAAAATTGGTCAAGAGTGACGTGGGCAACAAGTTTCTAGAAAAACTTGATTTTTCTACACTGATTGAGCAAGAATTGGCTTTCAAGTCCTTTATAACACCCCAAATTTTAAATAAAACAATTTATTGAATAATGGTAATTAATTATTTATGGTCTAATAATTGTGGGTGGATTAATTTGATATTAGAGGTGAATTATCGGTAAATTAAGAATTCCCGGAACCGGGTGATTTAACAGATGATGTGGGACCCACTTGGTCAAATTAAACAATTGATGGGTCTAGAATGTTTGGAAAATTATTGTGGTTATGGTGGTATAGCTGAAATAATTTTTAGTGTTAAGAAAATAATTAATTGGACACGATGTATGTTATTAAGCGGGGAAATTACGAACCAAATGGAATTAAAAGAAAAACCAAAAATGCCAATTTCTCCTCTCCTTTCCACCGTTGCATTTTCCCATCTCTCTTTCGGTCTTTTGCCCATTGGATAATGAGGATTTATTATCCTTTGGTAAAAGCAAAATGTGACCTTCTTTTAACCATTAGACAATGTCCAATTTTGCTAAATTTCCTTCTCTTTTCTCTCAACTTTTGGCAGCCCTTCTTCACTCCCATTCCACTTTATTTTTTCTTCTTCTTCCCCATTTTCTCATGGCATAACCGTGACCCCCTCATGGTGTGCCCATTTTCACCAAAATCAACATCTAAATATGGATTCATGAAGCATGGATGGCACTTTGAGGCTAGTATTGAAGCATCTTCCTCTTCCCCTCCATCATTTTCGTTTTGGCCATGGCATGGAAAAGAGGTAAGACTTTGAATCCTTCCTCCTCTATTTATGGTTTTATGATTACTTGAGCTTGAAATAGTGGTGTTAGAAGTTATGGGTATTAATGAAAATATGGAAACCCTAGGTTTGAATGTTTGAGGAATGATTTTGATTATGGTTTTGTGAATATATAAGAAAGAGGTTATTGAGTTCATGAGGATTATTGGAAAATGGTGAATGTTGAATGTTATTAGAAAAATTTTAGAAGAAAACCCTAAGTATGATGATTTGAGAAATTGAGTTGAGAATGATTGTGTGATGTTATAGTTGGGTATTGTTGGTTATGAAGGGAAGTGATAACAATAATGGTGGATGACCACTGATAATGGATACTTGACTCGATGAAGTCTTAGGCCATAATAAATACCATAAGAGTTTGTTGATTAATGATGGTCTTGAATGGAGCCAAGAGGCTGATAATGAGTTTGAATAAATTGTGATGATAGTTAAGTGATTCGTATGAGATATTGGATGCCTTATCGATAAGGGCCATGGTATTGTTGTTGTTGGAATTGGTTAGCCCTTTGAAACTTAAAGAATCTTAGTTTTGGGAAAGGAATTCCCGAAGCCTAACATAAACGTGTGAATTGGAGTTTACACAAGTCTAGGATTTGATAATGAGTTTTAAGAGATGATGCCTTATGATGGTATATTAATGGTATATGTATATATGTGTTTGTTGATAAGATTGTATTCTGGACGATGATGCGGAATGATCAAGGTAATTGGATTACGGTTCTTCTCTCGAGGTAAGAGATGAGTTTATATTTCAAATTGCATGAGTGATTAATTGTTAATTATGTATATGTATGAACTCATGCTTTGCCTTACCATGAATGTATTAAATGTTGAATTGATGATGTGATGAATGATGGCTTGGCTTTTATTGAATATCAAGGAATTGTAACTGTATATATATATATATATATATAAGATGATGATAAGTGTTGTGCTGTCCCTTTTGTTGGACATGAGTAAAATGATGATATAGACCCATGGATGGATGAATAATTAAAATAGGGAGTGATAATTGTGATGACTGTGCACAATGGCATGATTGTTTATGATGAAAGTTGTTTTAAAACCCTCTATTATATAGTGGATAAATTGAAATGAAAAATGGTGAAGTATGGCTTGTTGAATCAAGTCTTAAATACATGAATTAAGGTATGAGAAATGTTAGTTAGGCCAATTTTACACTATGAGGATATTGGCATGTGAAAGGGAGTGAAAAACTTAAGTTTTTGGGCGTGTACTGATTTACTCCCTCAAGCGAGTTGGGATCTCGCTCAAGCGAGAGCCCCCTGTATCAGGGGAGTGGCCTCCGGCCCAATCTCGCTCAGGCGAGAAGAGGTCTTGCTCAGGCAAGACGTGTGTAGAATAGGTGAATGAGCTACTGGACGAATCTCGCTCAAGCGGGCATGGCCACGCTTGAGCAAGCGAGATGGAAAAAATTATTCTGGATAGATCTCGCTTAAGCGAGAGGCGAGGCAAGTTGAATCTCGCTCAAGTGAGCGAGCCTAAAATGAGGTACTAGATAATTTTCGCTCACGCGAGCGTAAGCCGCTTGAGCAGGCATGAGGGGTCTGATATTAAAACTCTACTCGATCAGGCGAGTGACCAGTTGAGGGGAGCCTTGCTCAAGCGAGCGAGTATGGAAACACTGTTGGGAACACTTCACTCACGCGAGAGGGCTCGCCCAAGCAAGCTATGTTGATCTCGCTCAAGCGAAGGTGAATCTCGCTTGAGCGAGTTGCCCAGAATGGAATTTTATTTCATTTTCTTTGTTTTGGGATTATGATGGACCCCTTCCTTTGTGTTGTGAGATAATTAAGGAGATGTGTTGGGGTATTTAATAATGACATGACATGGTGGTGATTGGAATTAATTGATACACTAAGGATGAATTATTTATGATACTTTTACCACTAAGGATGGGATATGAAAGAATGATAATGAGGATTTGATAATGGGGTTATGAGATACACCCTAGAGTGATTATGAAACCAATGAGAGAATAGTTAAATGACGTGGTATTTGTTATAAACTGATGAATCGGAGATGATAATTGTAATGTGTAATGATGAATGATGTTGTGGATCCTTTCCTTGAGTGAAGGATGATCGTTATTATTAATGAATTGTCGTATACCATTGTGTGTGATACAAATGTGATCTTGCATGTGTGGTTTAAATTATATTAATAAATGTTGTGAATGCCACACCAATATATAGATGAAACAATGGTAATGATAAATGATATGAAAATCCACTAAATGATTATATGGTGGTATTGATGAAAGATTAATGAATGTTAATGATGATTTGTGATGTTTGTGATGCCATTGTGGTTGGTTGCAAGTGTTGACTTGCATGTATAATAAATGATATATTAAGATAAAAATGCCACATATAAAACTGGAAAACAATGGCTAAAACCAACAATGATAAAATCCACTAAGGTGTGTATGGTGGTGTTGGTGATTATGATAATGATGATTGATAAGTGGCATTTAGGATACACAGTGTGAGAAAGCATTTGATTTGTATTGCATTGCATTCATGGCATATCATAGTTGCCGATGTTGGAATGTTAGGAGAGTTCCCTCAGCCGACCCAGTGGAAGGGTGGCTCAGTGCACAAGCATTCTTATTTCCCCTGTGACTCGGTGTGAAAGTCAAGAAGCCGCCCATGTATTGCTACGGGGAGCTACATGTGGCCGACCCTTGTGGGGGGTGGTTCTTGATGAGCAGGTGACCCCAGTGGTCCTTTGGATCACAGCCGCCATGAGATGAATCATGGCCGGCCCGCAACACCTTCACTGCTAGAAAAAACTAATTTAGCCACCGAAATTTTCCGTAGCTAAAACCTAAAATTCCGTAGCTAATTGTTTTAGCCACCGAATTAGCCACGAAAGTTCAGACGTGACAAAAACCCCAGTGGCTAAATCATTAGCCATGGATTTTAATTTTCCGTGGCTAAATAGCCACCGAAAAGTTCATCGCAAAAAGTAAGATGATTTGTGGCTAAAAATCGGTCATTTCAACCAAAAATGACCATTGTTTGTGACTAAACAATTCCGTAGCTAAATCCATGGCAAACAATAAGGAGTAATTCGGTGGCTAATTCAGTGGCTAATATGATTTTATTAATATTATATCTTGTAAAAATTTAGTGGCTAATTCCGTGGCTAATTATTATCAAATTCAGTGGCTAATTCTGTCACTATTTTTTTTCAAATTCAGTAGCTAATTTCGTGGCTATTTTTTTCAAATTCAGTGGCTAATTCCGTGGCTAATTAGTTCCATATTTCTGTGGCAAAATCAGTGGCTAATTAGCCTATGTGATTTTTTTTTTCAAATAATTTCAAGGTCTTTTTTATGTGTGGCCTGATAATATATAATAATATTTCCAACTAATGATGCACATTTTCTGCGGTTAATGAGGGGAACCCCTCATATTTCTGTGGTTAACTATTGTAACTGTAGAAAATGTTTGGTTTTTTTAAAAGATAAATTTTTAATTTACTATTAATAAACTAATTTTTACATAATTATAAACTAATTTTTATACTATTTTAGAAATATAGATACAATATTATCACAAAGCACCCAACTCATGACCTCTACAATATTCAACATATTAGTATACAATTCTCATTTTTAATTGGCCGTCTCAATTATTATATAAATAGTTCATTAAATTAAACTACACATGAATTCTTATTGTAGATGGAAGATTGACAATGCAAGTTTTCATCAACTAAATGGCCAGATGATAGAATATGAAATTGAATTTGATCATTTTTATAAAAACTAAAAAGACCAACTACAGATAAATTCTTAAGCACCAATACAGATTGTCACATGTCCACTCTAGGGAGGTTAGCTCATCACAGATGGCTCTCACCATGGTCTTGCTCTTGGAATTCAGCTCACAAGATGGATTTGCCCGTAATGCATTGAATGTATCAACCTAGTCCAAGAATTTAATTAGCTGATATATTTATAGAAAAAATAACATAACCCTTAAACAAAAAGGTAGTGGAAACTTACATAAGACATGGAAGGTAAGCCTCCAATTAATGCACATCCTCAGTAAGAGTCCATACCAGGCTAAAATGTATTCAGATGAAAGAAAGGTTAACAACTTTTCCTTTGAAATAGAACAACAAATTCAAAAAAGAATGTACAATACTTGATCTGCGACACAAATGGACACAGGCCCTATCAGTTTCACATCCCAAAATCTGACACATTCATTCCACTTTGTTGAGTTTTGCTTCAAGAAACCAATCTTTTTCAACTCCTAAATCAACACAAATGCAAATACTCCCATCAAGAAGATTAAGAATCCTAATGACATAACATTCAATAATTTAAAATTAACAACTTTAGCATTATATTAAAGAGAATGAAGTCATGGTAAGTGGACTTGAAACCCTTATTGGGATAGAATTCATTCAATTACAATTTAAATGTTGCCTTGCCTATGTATGCCTTTGTTTCTCCACTGGTTCAATTTAAGTTTCATGTGAAATAATTAATGTGAATACCTATTTTAGTCCGATTGATATCCACAAGTGAAAAGAATTCAAAAAAAAATAATCTCTGACTCGGAAATGATCATTTCCGAGTGAAAGGACTCGGAATGATCATTTCCAAGTAAAGAGTCTCCGAGTGAGACGTAGCAGGGTGCTATTCCAATAGGCTTCAAGAAATTTCCAAAGAGGAAGAAAAAGCTTCAAGGAAAAAACACAGGGAAGGACATCCTGAGCGAAGTGGGATTATCTGAGTGAAAATTGCCAAATTTCCAAGTTCTGAGTGAGAAGAAGGCAATTTCCGAGTGAAAACGCCCAAGTTTTCAAGTTCTGAATGAGAAGAAGGCTATTTCCAAGTGAAAATGGTCAAATTCTAATTTCTGAGTGGAAAGAAGGCCAGATCCGAGTGAAAGTTGCCAAGTTTCCAAGTTCTGAGTGAGAAGAAGGATTACCCGAGTAAAAATGTCCAAATTCCAAGATCTGAGTGAGAAGAAGGTCGGTTCCGAGTGAATATGTCCAAGTTCTAAGTGCTGATTGAAAACAAAGCCAACTCCGAGTTGATTGGTGGTTGAAACCCTTCTGATTAAAAAACAAAGCTGACTCCGAATGAACACATCCGAGTGAGTAGGGTCGGTTTTCGAGTGAGAAGAAGGCAATTCTTAGTGAGAAGCCAGTCGGAGCTGAGTGCCAAATTCTGAGTGAGAAGCCAGTCAGATTTCCGAGTGAAGAAAGAGTCTACTGAATGACTCCCAAGCAAATCCGAACAAGTTTTTCCGAGTGATTAAATTCCCTTCACGTTTCCGAGTGAAACATTTTAAGAGGTGCCCAGTGAGTTACTCTCTTCAGTCAACACCGAGCCACTCTTTCAGTCAGCACAGAGTGAGTTACTCTTTCAGTCATCACCGAGTGAGTCCTTTCACTCAATTTCTGAGCCATTTTTAGCCAATTCCGAGCCATACTTAAACCATTTCCGAGTCATCCTTTTTAGCCATTTCTGAGCCATTCTTTTAGCCAATTCCGAGCCATCCTTTCACCCAATTCCGAGCCATACTTAAACCATTTCCGAGTCATCCTTTTTAGCCATTTCCGAGCCATTCTTTTAGTCAATTCCGAGTCATCTTTCACCCAATTTCAAGTCGTACTCTAACCATTTCAGTCGGTTCTGAGTCATTCTTCACTCAGTTTTTGTATAAACAGCACCTTTTCCACTCGGTCTTGTGCACAAAAGGCATCTTTTCCACTCAGATTCCCACCGAGTGCCCTTGCTGACTTGGATTTCCACTATCCAAGTGGATCTTTGACTGGTGGGGGGTAGCTGACAAAGTGACAAAGGACTAGCCGCCATCCCCTATAGCTATCTAGGTGCAAGCTGTGTCCACCAACTCCATCCAGGCTGTATCCAACGCTGATCAAGTGGGGCGGCTGACTTCAGGACAAAAGGAGAAGCCCCACTTGCCACTACTGGTGGGCATCCAGGACCTCTATAAGTAGAGAGGATCCTGAAGCCTTAAAAAAAAAAAGGCCTTCATTAGAGAAAAACTTTACACCGTCCTTCTTCCCTCTCCTTCCAACCGTTCCTCTCTCCAACCAACACCTGACAGCCCCCTCAAATTACCGTCCCTCTCTTCTTCTCTCCACTGTCCCTCTCCCTTTTTCCACCCAACAGCCTCTCCTCCTAAATCCTCACCAACACCATGCAGTCCTCTCCTCCTAAATCCTCACCAACACCGTGCAGTCCTCCAACTCCATAACTGTCCTCTGTCCAACCAACACCACACAGCCCCCCCAACTCCACACCGTCCTCCCTCAAATACCCACAAACCGTCCCCATTTTTTCACACAGCACCGTCCCAACTTCCTCCTAAATCCTCACCACACCATTCAGCCCCATAATTCAATAGAAGCTCCAATACCAGCACTCTTACTCTTTTACTCCGTCACTCGGTATCCCACTTTTTCACTCGGTATTCCACTTTTTCACTCGGTTTTTTTTCATTTTTCACTCGTTTTTTCCATTTTTCACTCAGTATTCGATTTTTTTCACTCGGTATTCCATTTTCCCACTTAAATAAATTTTTGTTATTTTCTTTTCTTTTCTTTTTTACCCCTTCCTAGGTTTGTAATAAATATATAACAAAAAATGAGTGTTTCATACATTCTATTTGGACTAGCATAAAGGTTATAATGATTATTATTATTCTCATTATTATTGCAATTTTTATTTTTCTATTTAAAAAAAAGGAGGAGCGAGTTTAACTTGGACGAGACGTCTTGTTAATCTCATGTAAATATTCCGTGTTTATTTTTGTTTATTTTTGTACATCTTGTCATCTCGTATACTTTCTTTTCATGAATAAGTTAAAATAATTATTGGGTTAATTATAATACGCGCTATCATATTGAGGTAACCGTTTTTATAACGGACAGTTGTGAGGTGCTAATACCTTCCTCACCTGTAATTAGACTCCCGAACATGGAATTTCATTTTTATAACCAGTGCTTTAACGAAAGGTTTTCCCGGTATTTTATCCTAAAAAATATTGGTGGTGACTCCCTATTTTTCTTTTCGAACCAAACTAAAAATTATTTTGAGGGTCGGCCGTGCCGCCGCGATCCCGGTCGCGACAGATGGCGACTCCACTGGGGACTTAGAGAGTCAAGCCAGTCAATTTGATAGCGTATGTTTTAATTAGCATATTAATTATTTAACTTCTTCCTTTATTTTCTGTCAATGTTTGTATATGGTTTCTATTTTATTTTGTATTTTATCATTTATGTTCTGTCAATGTCTGTATGATTATTGAACCCTAGGTTAGACGACTTTGTATATTTGTTTTGTGTTTGTTCTTTGTGCAAAATGGGGTAAGGTAAAAGGTATTGAATGCCCTTCCACACACTACTCTCATAATTACTTGCACACACCTATGAGTGGCGCCCTATACCCGGGCCCCAAATGAAGCTTAAGTTAGGAGGGGTTGGTAACGGAATCGTATGGGATGTACTTCCTATCCGGTGTTCGTGAGAACCTCAACCAGAGTTCAACCTCTCATGATATACGCACTTAGTGGATTCCCCACTGTTTGCGTCCCTGTCATGGGTAGGATCTTGGCTCTGGTGACCTTCTAGATGTCTAGTGGAAGCCACCCGGTGTGGAGAGTCACTTTTAAACAAGCCATAGGGCCTAGAAAAAACTTTCAACAAAACCCAACCTAGGCCACAAAAGGGCAGACTTTACTTTACCTTATGTCATTTTCACTCTCCCTTTTAAATCCAAATGAATGAATTATCTATCCATTGAGGGTACTCTATTTCGAAAATGATGATTCATTTCCAAAAGACCCAGTACACTTCGAGTGGATGGATAATTCTCTTTTGATCATGTACCTCCAAGTCCTGAGTTGTAGATTTTCCTGGTCGTCAAAACAAGAAAATCAAAAGAAACAATTTTAGGTCCCTTTAACTGGGGCATCAATGACGATTAAGAAAATCTATGGCTTCTGCAACTTAGACTTGCATGAGTTTTGGAAATCAATGTTTCCCAAAAAAAACAAAAAAAAACAAAAACAAATTTTTTTACATCACATCTTTGGGGAAAACATGAATTTCAAAACATAACAATAACTGATTCCTTTTCTTTGTTTCGATATTCGTAGGAAATGATTCAGAAATTGGCAGTATCTCTGAGCAAGTATGGAAATTAACATGAAACATGACAATTATGGTATAGATGTGACAGAGTTAAGGAAAATATTACATCTCAAAGCTAAGAAAGTTGATACAGTTAGTCTGCAAGCACTGGGGAAAAGATTAAGTCTGACTCAGAAGATGGCCCTTACCAGGAAATATGGGAAGATCTTAAAACTATTGGAGGTGGAAGTCCAAACTGAAGCAATTACAGCCTTGGCACAATTTTATGACCCAGCCTCCTCTGTTTCACATTTAGAGAATTTCAATTGGCTCCGTCAATAGAAGAATTTGAACAGATATTGGGGATACAAGTGGAAGGGCAAATTCCCTATCGCCATCTTGACCATCACGCAACAACCGCTTCAATCGCCTGTGTTTTAAGAATCTCTCCTGAGGTATTGAGGAATGTACAAATGAACAGAAATCAAGTTCCCGGGTTCACCCGAGAATTTCTTGAGAAGCACATGCAGATCTTGGCTAATAAAGAGGAATGGGAGGCTTTCATGGATACTTTAGCCCTCACTATTTATGGGGTTATCTTGTTCCCTAATTTAGACAACTACGTAGATTATGATGCCGTTGCTGTCTTCCTGGCTCGTAAGCACCAGCTCGAGAATCCCGTCACAGCCATTTTGGCTAATGTGTATTGCACCATGGATTTCTGCCACACGCAAGGGGGAAAGAGGATCATTTGCTGTTTACCCGTTTTATACGTATGGCTCACATCTCATATCTTCCATCAAATATGTAAAACCGAGTGTCCGATTTCTGATTTGAAATTGTGTCAAATGGCCCTGAAGAGTGGGCATGAATGGGCTAATCACCTCGTAAGCCTTACAGCTGAAAAAGTCAGGTGGTATCCTCAATGGCTAGTGGTTGAGTCAATCATCTATAGTTGCAAAGGTTATCCGAATGTTCCTCTCATGGGCACGCAGGGATGCATCAACTACAACCCTGTTATTGCAAAGCGTCAGTTGGCTTATCCTCTACTCGGGCCACCGAACGAAAAACTGCTCACTCCTTTCATTTTGTACTATGCAAAAGGGAATTACACATCCGTTGTTCGGGATATAGCCAATGTGTGGAAGAAGATCCATACAATGGGAAAAAAATTAGGGGCACGAAGCCATGCTGTAGGGGCTGAATATTTTGAATGGGTCCTAAACAGGGCCTCCATTGTAAAACTGCCCTTCAAAAGCCCTTCATACCAATCCGCGAATAATTTCCCTCCGCCAGTCATCATGGAGGACAAGGTCACCATGGCTCTGAAGGCACAAATAGAAGAGTTGACAACAAAGAATCAAAAGCTAGAAGAAGATCTTTTGAAATGTCAACAAGAGTGCACCCTTCAGAGGAAGGAGAATTCTGAAGGGAAACATGCTATGGATGAAATGCGAAAGAAGAGGAAGATTGACGAAGACTACAGGGTGAAATAGGACCATTGCCTTTGTGCGGCTAATTCCCAGCTTAAAACGAAAGGCCAATAGAGCGACGCCATATTGGCTGAAAAACAAGTCCTGAAAAACATGCTGACACTATCCAAAGAAAAAGAAAAAGAGACCTTGGTGTAAAAGGAAATGCAGCAAACCCAGATCCATAAATTGGAGCAACAACTTGATGAAATAATGAGGGCCTATGAGCAAGAAATACATGATGAACAGAAAAAAGCTTGTAATGCTGAGCAACGCTGCCAAAAGGCCACACGAGTTTTGGGGACTGAGTTAGCTCAACGGGACGAGGTCGTTCATTTATGGATGGATCGTTTTGCCAAGTTGGCATACATAGCTAATGGAATCTTGGAGGATTTTCCCTCAATGTTAAAGCAGGCTGAAAGCATGGTCAATCCTTTATCCACCCCAAAAGAGATATCATCATTTCTGAATTATTGCCAGGGAAGACTTTGTAAAATGAGGGACATGATTGCTCGGGCCAGGGATAGTTAAAATGTTGTAATCAAATCTTTCAAGTAATATTGTACCTCTACAGAAGAATGGAATGATGAATAAATTTGCTTTCACAATTGTCTCATGTTAATTTCCGCTTTACTGCTTTACCTAGTACTTTTGAACGGGACGTTCTGAGGAACGGTCAGAGAATACACGCTAAATTCAGAATCGCATACTGCATAACATCATTTGTTTTTCTTTTCCTTTTTTTTCTTTATCTGTTTACTTTTATTTTCCTAACAAAATGTTGTGGTTTCCAGACATAACGGGTAGACATCCTTACGCGACTAGGCTCAATACAAAACTCATGGCTAAAATGGAACAAGAAAATGAGAGCTTGAAAGCCAAAGTCAATCAGTTGAAAGAACAAATGGCTGAAATGGCCAAGCTTCTTGAAAGGAGAGTCATAGAAGGGGATTCTTCAGTAGGTGTTGAAAATGCCAGACAACGACCATCCACTCCCCAACACACTCAGGGTCCTGCTGGAGGGCCAAGCTCAAACCCTGTTGCGCCTCCCCTAACTATTCACGTTAGGAAATCAAACCCTGCAGACACCCAACAACCTATTTACATAGATGAGGAAGGTAATGCCATACCTTTTCCCCCATATGGATTGCCACCTGGCTATTTCCCACCACTTCAAGAATAACTTAATTATCAGGAAACAATCCTTCATATGGCTCAACCAAACACTCCACCCGTCCGGGATCCTCAAACGATTCCGATCCATACACAAGCCGCGCAACCACAAGCTACCCAAGCAACAACCAGACCCCACATCTCGATGCCTAATGCAAACCCGGCACATGTCGACCAACCAATTAGGGGTACTAGTCATCATGTTGCTGCAGGTCCAAGCGCTGCTGTTGCTACCCAGGAGGGAAGGTTAGAGTTCCTGGAAAGGCGTTTAAGAGAAATGGAAAGAACGAATCGGTTTGGAATGGGAAGTGCTGCATAACTCTGTCTGATTCTTGATGTTGTCATTCCTCCCAAATTCAAAATTCCTGAATTTGATAAGTATCGAGGGCTAACCTGTCTGAAGAACCATCTTACCATGTACTGCCGGAAGATGGCTTCTCACACTTCTAATGACCCTCTACTCATTCATTGTTTCCAGGATAGTCTGGCTGGAGCACCTCTGACTTGGTACAATCATCTTGAACGATCTCGTATACGCTGTTGGGAAGATCTGGTAGATGCTTTCATGCAACAGTACAAGTATAATCTGGATATGGCGCCAGATAGAGTACAGTTGCAGAACATGACCAAAAAAGATAACGAGACATTTAAAGAGTACGCCCAACGGTGGCATGAGGTAGCAGCTCAAGTTGACCCGCCTCTATCAGAGAAGGAGGTAATTTCTATATTTATTGATACACTCCAATCACCTTTCTACGATAAGATGATTGGAAGCATTTCCTCCCATTTCTCTGACATCGTCACTATCGGAGAAAGAATAGAGAATGGCCTGCGAACTGGGAAGATTACTCGAAGCCCACCTGGGGTTGGGGCAGCAAGAAAACCTTTATTTGGAGAAGGTAAGAAAAGAGAGGGAGAGACTAACCTAGTCTCTTACAACCAAAGAAGGAACCAGCTCAGACCACCTACTCCCATCACCTTTCCGTCAACTTATCATAACGCGCCACACCCATATGTGGCTGCAATTCAAAATTCGAACCCACCACATTTCCGACCACCTGTCATGCGACCACCTGCACCACCCCAAGCACCATATCAACCACCACAAATGAACCCACCGAATCCAAATCCGAGGAGGCAGAATAATGACCGCACTCAAGTACAATTTGATCCAATTCCCATGACCTATACTGAGCTTCTCCCCAATCTTATTGAAAATACACTGGTAGCACCTTGCCCTCTAAAACCACTTCAGCCACCTTATCCCAGAGGGTATGACCCGAATACGCGGTGCGATTACCACGCCGGTGCACCGGGGCATTCCACCGAGAATTGCCTGGCACTAAAGTTTAAGGTAAGAGATTTAATCAGAGCTGATTGGATAAGCTTCAAAGAAGGAAGCCCAAATGTGACCACCAATCCTCTGCCTAACCACGGGAGACCAGGTGTTAACGCTGTGGAAAGAGATAAGGAATGTATTTCCAGGGTTGAGGACATCCAAATGTCGTTGGAAACGATTCACTCCCATATGCTTAAAATGGGATTGATAGAAAAATCATGGGATGAAGAGTGCAATGACCTCCAGTCTACAAAGTGAAGGGATTTCCAAAAAACCCTTCAAGAACTTATGGACGATCATATCATAGAAGTTTGCAGGCATCGTGAAGGCAGGATAAATATGATACAAGAGCAAAGCCGAGTTCGAGCCCCAAAGCCTCTAGTCATATTTTACAACAAAAATGCACCAGTGGCTCCGACTCCTGCTAAAACTGTCGTCACGGTGAACGCGCCAACCCCATTCCCTTACAAGGATTCACGAGCTGTGTCGTGGAAGTATGGCACTAATGTGGTTGTTACTAGTTCTGAGGCAGTTGAGCCTACGCCATCATCCCCTGTCACGAATATTGCTGGAATTGGGGGCGTCACCCGGAGTGGAAGAGTATATGCTCCCCCAGAACCAAAACTTGACAAAGCTATAGGGGATGTTAGACCTGGGAAGGGAGAATCCTCTGGTGAAGCAAAGAAGGCTGTAACTGAAGAGGAAGCCCAAGAATTTCTAAGATTCATTCGTTATAGTGATTACCAGGTGTTGGACCAACTAAACCACACCCCAGCAAAAATTTCTCTGTTGTCCTTACTAATGAGTTCCGAACCGCACCGGAACACGCTGATGAAGGTTTTGAGTGAGGCACATGTGAAGCATGATTTGCCCGTAGATAAGTTCGAGGGCATAGTGGGACATATAATGGCCAACAATTATCTGACTTTTACGGACGACGAGACACCAGTGGAAGGAAGAGGGCACAACAAAGCCCTTCATATCTCCATGAAATGTCAAGATCATATCATGGCAAAGGTGCTTGTTGACAATGGCTCATCCCTAAATGTAATGCCGAAATCTACATTGGCAAAGTTGCCTTTTGATAGGACACATATGAGACCTAGTTCTATGGTAGTCTGAGCTTTTGATGGAACTCGCCGAGAGGTTATGGGAGAAATTGAACTGCCTATACAAGTTGGGCCATGTACCTTTCAAATCCTTTTTCAAGTCATGGATATTACGCCCACTTACAGTTGTTTGCTGGGACGGCCGTGGATCCATTCGGCTGGGGTAGTTCCTTCCACTCTGCACCAAAAGTTGAAATTCATCATCGACAATAAGTTGGTAATTGTCTCTGGAGAAGAGGACTTGTTGGTCAGCAAACCTGCCAACACCCCATACATTGAAGCGACCGAGGAAGCCCTTGAAACCTCATTTCAGGCTTTAGAGGTGGCCAATGCAACAAGCATTACAAAGACATCCTTCCCAAACGTGCCTCTAATAGTTGCAAAAATAATGTTGAGTGAAGGATACAAGCTGGGAAAAGGGTTAGGACGAGAATTGGAAGGAAGAACCCAACCTATATGCCTCCCAGAGAACAAGGATAGATATGGTCTGGGATACAAGCCTACAGCAGCTGATAAAAAAAGGGTAGGAGAAGAAAAAAAGGGAGAGAAGGATTGCTCGCCTTACCGGTCAAGAGTTTGACACTGCTAGAATCCCTATCTGTGACCTCTATCAAAGCTTCAGGAGCACCGGGATTATATATCCGGGACAAGTGGCCATGGTTGGAGACGGGCCCAGCTATGATATGGAATTGATGCATGCTTGCTCACCCGGTCAAGAACTGGACAACTGGGAAATCATGGAGCTCCCCATAACTATCAATCCTCAGTCAAAGTAATTGTTATTTTCAAAACTTATCGATCCCTTTGCTATGCCTAAGGCTTTGGGATCCATTTTGTAATAAGGGCAAAAAACTTGCTTGTTTATTAAATTAAATGAACGTAGTCCAATTTCATACCTCATCTTTGTTCAATCTCTTTCTTTTAAACCTTCCACTTGTTTGTCTTTCTTTGTTTTCATTCATTATAATATAACCCAAATGCAGATCTGAAAGCGATTCTTCTGAGAGTAATGAGAACTCGGTTCTATTTCATGACTCCGATAATCCGAATGATTACGCCTATGAGGGGAGTGAGGAAGAATTTGAACCTTCACCTGAATTGACAAGATTAATGGAACAGGAAGATAAGGAAATTCAACCACATCAGGAAAGGATTGAGACCATTAACCTGGGAGATGAAGGGGAAAATAAAGAAGTCAAGATAGGCACCCTCTTGAGCAAACAACGGCAGAGTGAATTGATTAAACTGCTCCGGGAATTTCAAGACATTTTTGCATGGTCGTATCAAGATATGCCGGGTCTGGATAATAACATTGTGGAACACAAGTTGCCTTTAAAGCCGGAATGTCCGCCCATCAAGCAAAAGTTGCGACGAATGAAACCAGAAATGCTTCTTAAGATCAAAGAAGAAGTCAAGAAATAATTCGATGCTGGTTTCTTAGCTGTAGCTAAGTATCCGCAATGGGTAGCCAACATAGTTCCCGTTCCAAAGAAAGATAGGAAAGTAAGAATGTGTGTGGACTACCGAGACTTGAATCGGGCGAGTCCTAAGGATGATTTTCCTTTACCTCAGATTGACGTATTGGTTGATAACACAACTCAGCATTCCATCTTCTTATTTATGGATGGATTTTCAGGATATAACCAGATCAAGATGGCACCGGAAGATATGGAAAAGACCACGTTCATCACTCTGTAGGGCACCTTCTGTTATAGAGTAATGTCCTTCGGATTGAAGAATGCAGGAGCCACTTATCAAAGAGAAATGGTGACTCTCTTCCACGACATGATGCACAAGGAAATAGAAGTCTATGTGGATGACATAATTGCCAAATCTAGATCTGAAGAAGAGCACATTACTGACCTGAGAAAACTTTTTGAAAGGTTAAGGAAATTCAAGCTTAGATTGAATCCCGCCAAGTGCACTTTTAGCGCAAGATCCGGCAAATTGTTAGGATTCATTGTGAATGAGAGAGGGATAAAAGTTGATCCTGACAAAGTCAAGGCAATTCTAGAAATTCCTCCTCCTCGTACTGAAAAAGAAGTCCGAGGATTCCTGGGAAGATTAAATTACATTGCCCATTTCATTTCCCAAATGACAGCAACCTGTGAGCCGATTTTCAAATTGCTCTGCAAGAATCAGCCTGGACAGTGGAATGAAGATTGTGAGATTGCATTTGAAAAAATAAAGCAGTACTTATTGGAGCCACCAGTCTTGGTACCACCTGTTCATGGGAGACCACTAATCCTATACCTGACCATGCTGAATGAATCCATGGGATGCGTATTAGGTCAACATGATGAGACTGGAAGAAAGGAATGCGCCATCTACTACTTGAGCAAGAGATTTACTGAATGCGAGATGAGGTATTCATCTCTTAAAAGAACATGTTGTGCATTGGCTTGGGCTGCCCGACGCTTACGGCAATACATGCTTAATCATACTACTTGGCTAGTGTCTAAGATGGATCCCATCAAGTATATCTTTGAAAAACCTGCTTTGACTGGAAGGATTGCCCATTGGCAAGTGTTACTGATAGAATACGACATAACATATGTCACCCAAAAGGTAATTAAAGGGAGTGCGCTAGCAGATTACTTGGCACACCAACCCATTGAGGCTTACCAACCAATGCGGCATGATTTCCCAGATGAGGATATCTTGGCTCTTTCCAAAGAAGAAGATGGTTTGGAAACCAGATGGATCATGAGATTCGACGGGGCTTCCAACGCACTGGGACATGGAATTGGGGTTATCCTGATCTCACCTGATAAGAAATTCATCCTTATTTGTGCTAGGTTGTGTTTTGATTGCACCAACAATGTTGCAGAATATGAAGCATGTTCTATAGGAATGCAAGCAGCTCTGAACATGGGAATAAAAATCCTGGAAGTTTATGGAGATTCTGCTTTGGTTATCCATCAACTAAAGGATGAGTAGGAAACTAGAGACAGTAAACTAGTTCCCTATCATGCTCACATCAAGGAGATGATCAAAAGATTCGATGAAGTTACCTTCCATCATGTTCCACGGGAAGACAACCAAATGAAAGATGCTTTAGCCACCCTAGCCGCTATGTTCAAAGTCAGCAGTGATTAGAAGTGCCTCTCATTGAGGTAAAGAAATGACAAGAACCTGCCCATTGCCAGGTCATAGAAGAAGAGCCAGATGGCAAACCTTGGTATCATCACATCAAAAGATACCTCCAATGCCAAGAATACCCTGAGGGCATCATGGATAATGACAAACGAACTTTGAGAAGGCTAGCTATGGGATACCTATTGAGTGGTAACGTACTATACAAGAGGAACTATGATTCCGTTCTCCTCTGGTGTGTTGATACCGTTGAGGCAAACCAGATCATGAAAGATATCCACGAAGGATCTTTCGGAACTCATACGAATGGGCACGCTATGTCAAGGAAAATCCTGAGAGCCGGGTATTATTGGATGACTATGGAAGTAGATTGTTTTGCTTATGTACGGAGATGTCACAAATGTCAGATTTATACCGATCACATTTATGCACCGCCTTCATCCCTAAATGTCTTGTCAGCACCATGGCCTTTTTCAATATGGGGTATGGATGTAATTGGGCCCATTGAGCCAAAAGCCTCAAACGGTCATCGTTTCATTCTACTTGCCATCGATTATTTCACCAAGTGGGTGGAGGAAGCCTCATACACCAATGTGACGAAAAATGTTATGGTCAAATTCGTCAAGCGTGAACTAATATGCCGGTATGGCCTACCAAACCAAATCATTACGGACAATGGTACAAATTTAAACAACAAAATGATGAAGGAGCTTTGCAAGAACTTTAAAATCTCCCACCACAACTCCTCTCCGTACCGTCCAAAAATGAATGGAGCAGTCGAGGCAGCTAATAAAAATATCAAGAAAATAGTGTAAAAGATGGTAGTAACCTACAAAAACTGGCATGAAATACTCCCTTTCACGCTGTACGGATACCGAACCTCAGTGCGAACTTCAACTGGGGCAACACCATTTTCTTTGGTCTACGGAATGGAAGCTGTACTGCCATTTGAAGTGGAAATTCCATCCCTTAGGGTGATCATGGAAGCCAAACTGGAAGAAGCTGAATGGGTCCAGGCCAAATATGACCAATTGAATCTGATTGACGGGAAAAGGTTAACCGCCCTTTGCCAGGGACGATTGTATCAAAGATGCATGAAAAGGGCATACGAAAAGAAAGTGCGCCCCTGACAGTTCCAAGAAGGTGATTTGGTCCTCAAGAAGATTTTGCCAATTCAAAAAGACGTCCGAGGGAAATGGACACCTAATTATGAAGGACCATATGTTATAAAGAAGGCTTTTTCCGAAGGAGCTCTCATACTCACCAACATGGATGGAGACGACCTGCCAATGCCTGTCAATACCGATGCAGTGAAGAAATACTTTGCATAATATAAAAATAAAAAGAAAAAGCTCGCTAGGTTGAAAACCTGAAAAAGCGGCCTAGGCAAAAGTTAGAGCAACAAGATGAGCCGAAAACCTGAAAAGGCGGTTCAGACTAAATTACAAACTCGACTCTGTAACATAAACCCTTCAAGCGAAAGACAAAGAAAGTCAAAACGGGTATTAAGGGTCATTGTCAAATTATGCCCGCAGAAGCAAAATCAGAGGATGAACACAAAGTCGTGATAAAGGGTCAAGTTTCTCATTGCTCTCAGAAGATCACTAGAGGATATATGAGCCTTCCCCTTTTCACTTGCCTTCCATTCTTTATATCTTGTCACATCTCTGTGTTTAATATTATTTTCATCACCACTGTACATACCCTGATTTTTATAAATAAAAGTCTCCCTTCTTCCTACATGTGTTCATGACTAAATTTTATGAATAAACAAGTTTTTGCCTAAAAGAAATTTTTGAAATTGGAAACGACAGAGCGTAAAGTTTTGGGGAACGAAATGCATCCTAGCACCAGAATTCGCTTGGTATAAGCGTAACTATCTCTGCTAAATACGCTCGCCAAAAGTCGGAAGATGTTTCTATTTCATCCATGAGTTATCTTAAAAAGCCAGTCGCCAGGGAAGATTTACTTGTAAGTCTTTTTAAACTAACTCACTCTTTTAGGGACACCAAATCCATCATCCAAAAGCATGTATTCGCCAAAGTTTTCTCTCAGCAAGACCTATTGTTCGTACTTCAGTAGAACATAGACTGAAGATCTCTCCTGAGGAAAACCGCAAAATGGACTTAGCTCCCTCAACCAGGATATTTCTTTGATCAGGCTTAAGAAGACTTATCCTTCCCTAGTGAGTTCACCATTACCAAACTAGTACCCATCATGCTCCTCTCACTAAAAAACTCAAACTGGGGCATCTCCCCAGATCTCTCTTCCAAACTAGGGGCATCACCCCGAGCTTTTAGGTACAGAGAGTTAATTTGGACGGGACGTCCTGTTAACCCCCAGAGCTCTTTTCCAAAATTGGGGTATCACCCCAAAGCTCTAGATCCTAGTTAATTTGGACGGGACATCCTTTTAACCCCCAGATCATTCTTCCAGTAAAAGGGCAAACTCCCAGAATTCCTTCGCGTTTTCCAAAATTGGGGCATCACCCTAAAGCTCTAGATCCTGGTTAATTTGGATGGGATGTCTTGTTGACCCCCAGATCACTTTTTCCAAAACTGGGGCATCACCCCAGGCCTCCTCCTTTCAAACAAAGGGCAATACCCCAAGATTCTTTCAAACCATCTCAAACTGGGGCATCACCCCGAGCTTTTACTTTCCAGTCAATCGAGAGGACCCACCCTCACCCTTTACTTTCCAGTCAACCAGGAGGCAACACCCTCACCCTTTACCTTCCTATCACTGGTCAAATGGCACCCCTTTACTTTCCAGTCGCCGATCAAATGACACCCATTTACCTTCCTGTCGCCGATCAAATGGCACCCCTTTTCTTTCCAGTCACTGAACAAATGGAACCTTTTATCTTCTTGTCGCCGATCAAATGGCACCCCTTTACTTTCCAGTCGCCAATCAAATGGCACCCCTTTACCTTCCTGTCGCCGATCAAATGGCACCCCTTTACTTTCCTGTCGCCGATCAAATGGCACCCCTTTACTTTCCAGTCGTCGATCAAATGGTACCCCTTTACCTTCCTATCGCCGATCAAATGGCACCTCTTTTTCTTTCCAGTCGCCGAACAAATGGGACCCTTTATCTTCCTGTCGCCGATCAAATGGCACCCCTTTACTTTCGAGTCGCCAATCAAATGGCACCCCTTTACCTTCCTGTCGCCGATCAAATGGCACCCCTTTACTTTCCTGTCGCCGATCAAATGGCACCCATTTTCTTTCCAGTCGCCGAACAAATGGCACCCTTTACCTTCCTGTTGCTGATCAAATGACACCCCTTTACCTTCCTGTCGCCGATCAAATGGCACCCATTTACTTTCCAGTTGCCGATCAAATGGCACCCTTTACTTTTCCTGTAAACCGAGAGGCAACACCCTCACCTTTTTCTTTTCCTGTCAACCGAGAGGCAACACCCTCACCTTTACTTTTGTTGTTCACTGAGGGGCGATACCCACGCCATTTACTTTCCAGTCATAGATTTAGAAATCCCCTGCCTAGACAATTTCCAAGCACACCACAATTCATTCATTTTTCTCCAAAGCCTCGGATTCCCATTTCTAGGCTGCTCGAGATACTAGGGTAATCCTTAATATCCTTAAAAAAAAGAGAAAGAAAAGAAGGAAAAAAGATTCAAGTGTCAATTCCTGGGTTTTCCCCTCATCTGGTATTCCAGGTTATTTCGACAATGGTGTTCACGTCTTTACTCCCTTTCCATTTCAAAAGCAAGAAGAAACTTCATGCTTTTCTCATTAAAAAGAAGAAAAGAGGGGCATCTATGAACACCTATTTCAGTCCGATTGATATCCATAAGTGAAAAGAATTCAAAAAAAAATAATCTCTGACTCGGAAATGATCATTTCCGAGTGAAAGGACTCGGAATGATCATTTCCGAGTAAAGAGTCTCCGAATGAGACGTAGCAGGGTGCTATTCCAATAGGCTTCAAGAAATTTCCAAAGAGGAAGAAAAAGCTTCAAGGAAAAAACACAGGGAAGGACATTCTGAGTGAAGTGGGATTATCCGAGTGAAAATTGCCAAATTTCCAAGTTCTGAGTGAGAAGAAGGCAGTTTCCGAGTGAAAATGCCCAAGTTTCTAAGTTCTGAGTGAGAAGAAGGCTATTTCCGAGTGAAAATGGTCAAATTCTAATTTTTGAGTGGAAAGAAGGCCAGATCCGAGTGAAAGTTGCCAAGTTTCCAAGTTCTGAGTGAGAAGAAGGATTACCCGAGTGAAAATGTCCAAATTCCAAGATCTGAGTGAGAAGAAGGTCGGTTCCGAGTGAATATGTCCAAGTTCTAAGTGCTGATTGAAAACAAAGCCAACTCCGAGTTGATTGGTGGTTGAAACCCTTCTGATTAAAAAACAAAGCTGACTCCGAATGAACACATCCGAGTGAGTAGGGTCGGTTTTCAAGTGAGAAGAAGGCAATTCTGAGTGAGAAGCCAGTCGGAGCTGAGTGCCAAATTCTGAGTGAGAAGCCAGTCGAATTTCCGAGTGAAGAAAGAGTCTACTGAATAACTCCCAAGCAAATCCGAACAAATTTTTCTGAGTGATTAAATTCCCTTCACGTTGCCGAGTGAAACATTTTAGGAGGTGCCGAGTGAGTTACTCTCTTCAGTCAGTACCGAGCCACTCTTTCAGTCAGCACCGAGTGAGTTACTCTTTCAGTCATCACCGAGTGAGTCCTTTCACTCAATTTCTGAGCCATTTTTAGCCAATTCCGAGCCATACTTAAACCATTTTCGAGTCATCCATTTTAGCCATTTCCGAGCCATTCTTTTAGCCAATTCCGAGCCATCCTTTCACCCAATTCCGAGCCATACTTAAACCATTTTCGAGTCATCCTTTTTAGCCATTTCTGAGCCATTCTTTTAGCCAATTCTGAGTCATCTTTCACCCAA
The DNA here is from genome assembly GCA_037962975.1 of Clitoria ternatea. Lineage (NCBI taxonomy): Eukaryota > Viridiplantae > Streptophyta > Magnoliopsida > Fabales > Fabaceae > Clitoria > Clitoria ternatea. The sequence goes on from CM075671.1 coordinate 59,391,069, forward strand.
TTATGAGTCGTACTCCAACCATTTCAGTCGGTTCTGAGTCATTCTTTACTCAGTTTTTGTATAAACAGCACCTTTTCCACTCGGTCTTTGTGCACAAAAGGCATTTTTTCCACTCAGATTCCCACCGAGTGCCCTTGCTGACTTGGATTTCCACTATCCAAGTGGATCTTTGACTGGTGGGGGGCGACTAACAAAGTGACAAAGGACTAGCCGCCATCCCCTATAGCTGTCTAGGTGCAAGCTGTGTCCACCAACTCTATCCAGGCTGTATCCAACGCTGATCAAGTGGGGCGGCTGACTTCAGGACAAAAGGAGAAGCCCCACTTGCCACTGCTGGTGGGCATCCAGGACCTCTATAAGTAGAGAGGATCCTGAAGCCTTCAAAAAAAAAGGTCTTCATTAGAGAAAAACTTCACACCGTCCTTCTTCCCTCTCCTTCCAACCGTTCCTCTCTCCAACCAACACCTAACAGCCCCCTCAAATTACCGTCCCTCTCTTCTTCTCTCCACTGTCCCTCTCCCTTTTTCCACCCAACAACCTCTCCTCCTAAATCCTCACCAACACCGTGCAATCCTCTCTTCCTAAATCCTCACCAACACCGTGCAGTCCTCTAACTCCATAACTGTCCTCTCTCCAACCAACACCATACAGCCCCCCAACTCCACACCGTCCTCCCTTAAATACCCACAAACCGTCCCCATTTTTTCATAGAGCACCGTCCCAACTTCCTCCTAAATCCTCACCACACCATTCAGCCCCATAATTCAACAGAAGCTCCAATACCAGCACTCTTACTCTCTTACTCTGTCACTCAGTATCCCACTTTTTCACTCGGTATTCCACTTTTTCATTCGGTATTCCACTTTTTCACTTGGTATTCCACTTTTTCACTCGGTTTTTTTCATTTTTCACTCGGTTTTTCCATTTTTCACTCGGTATTCCATTTTTTCACTCGGTATTCCATTTTCCCACTTAAATAAATTTCTGTTCTTTTCTTTTCTTTTCTTTTTTACCCTTTCCTAGGTTTGTAATAAATATATAACAAAAAATGAGTGCTTTATACATTCTATTTGGACTAGCATAAAGGTTGTAATGATTATTATTATTCTCATTATTATTGCAATTTTTATTTTTCTATTTAAAAAAAAGAGGAGGAGCGAGTTTAACTTGGACGAGACGTCGTATTAATCTTATGTAAATATTCCGTGTTTATTTTTGTACATCTTGTCATCTCGTATACTTTATTTTCATGAATAAGTTAAAATAATTATTGGGTTAATTATAATGCGCGCTATCATATTGAGGTAACCGTTTTTATAATGGACAGTTGTGAGGTGCTAATACCTTCCTCACCTGTAATTAGACTCCTGAACATGGAATTTCTTTTTTATAACCAGTGCTTTAACGAAAGGTTTTCCCAGTATTTTATCCTAAAAAATATTGGTGGCGACTCCTTGTTTTTCTTTTCGAACCAAACTAAAAATTATTTTGAGGGTCGGCCGTGCCGCCGCGATCCCGATCGCGACAATTAAAGAAGAATTACTTTAGCTTTTTAAAATACAGGCAAGGGAGAGATATCAAGAATGTAAACCAATATCCAGCTATAAGATTGATAAAGCAAAAGATTCTGTGGATGACAAACTCTGGTAAGATAACCTGGTTTATCCTAAATGTGAATCATATGGGTTGATATAATTAAACTCCAGATCCACTAACAATATAAGCTGCAAAAAAAATTTCAAGGGATGTTAAATATGTTTTATCAGTCTGTGTGAAAACAGAAGAGTATCAATATCAATAACTTAGAAGTGGATACAAAAAGAGAACTTAACCAACAAATATTAGACTTGTATTCTGCAACTCAGAGAAGAACAGAATAGTAAATATTTGCAGAAATACTAGATGTTTATTTTAAAAGAAATTGTATCATAGGATACACTTGTAATATTCATGAAAAACCATAGTTATCAACCCAGTATAACAGCGCATAGTAGTAGAACCCAAAAATTCTATAGCGAGATGGCACATAGTGGGATTGTAATTGTTTATAATTTATGTACTGGTTAAATAATTTATATGTACATATAAATGTTCAAAAGTACATGACAGTTGTTAATTTATAAGTTCTATACCATGTTTTCTAACAAATTAGTATGCAATAATATTTTTTTTGTATTGTTTATTCTTTCTTTTCTATGCCAGGGGACTTTTATATTCATCCAGGATATCGTTGATCATGTTTTGCAAAAGCTATACCTGAGGTACCCAAATGAAATACATTCTTATGCATTATAAGAATGGACCACATTTAAGATCCGTAAAGTTTAAGAAGTACAACCATGAATCTAGTATGCTTCTAATATCTGATATTTATAATTCCATATATGAAATAAAAGCATACCATTACTTCAGGATATAACCCAATGCTCTACAACTTAAGCAGCAGCCTGTCTGGAAAGAGAGAGTTGTATATTAATAAACATATCTAGCAATTTAAAAGAGAGAAATAAAAATTAAAGAACTATTTGAAACCCTGAGCATCATAAAATTGCATCTTCAAATCTGTATTTTCCTTTTGAAGAGTAGCCCATTTTACATCCCTTTCAGCAGTTATAACCATGTTACTCCACCTGCCCTGTCACTTGATGAATTTAATGCCTCCGTGTATAGCAGCATTTGATAATGAAACATATATTTCATATAACTGTCACTTAATCAACACGTGATAATTGCCTATGTACTTTATTGTTTCAAAGCTTAAACCATGAAGTTACAAAAAATGAATTAACGGTACCTAATATCAATAGGAAATGTATTTACTACAAAATCTAGTTTAAAAGACAACATCATGAATACTTGTCCTTTGACATCCACTAGAGTAATTTTTGTTAGCTCAAAACCTTTACTTACTATCCACTAAAACAAAATGAAGATTCAAGATTACATGTCCGAATTTGAAAAGCTAGTAAGAAATTGTTAAGTTCCATATATTAAATAAATAAAAATATTAATCTCTTTATACATAGGGAATTATCATAGCAAGTTATGGCATGTTGATAAAATTCCACTATCTATAACATGAAGCATTATGATAAATCATAAATGACAATTCAGTAGTGCAAAATAGATTGAATCAAACATATATGAAATGCTACAGGACATTATAAATGCTAATACTCATGGAAAATTAGAAAAATAAGATAGGATCCCGAGCTATAAAATCAGTTTAAGACTTAATCAAGCTGAGAGGGGTATTGGTTACTTTTCTGTAAAAGAATAGTTATTCCCTTTTGCCATTTTATGAATAATCAAACTTACAAAATTGGATAACATAATCCTAACCAGTAAAAACTAAGAGTAATAACTTCTATAACATTAAAAATAACATCAAAATATAAGCAAAGCCAAACAAAGAAAAAGATACCATACCGAAGATGCCTCACTACTTGAGTGACTGTACAGTTGAGGGTTTGGAAGGGTGGTGGCCTTTTCCTCTCACTTTCTCTCTCACGACCTTCACCACCAAATAGATAAAGAGATACCACAACCACTCTCCTCCTCTCACTTTCTCTCCTGTGGCCTCCACCAGTAACCCACGACCCCTATCACTAACCCGCAACCACCACCCAAACCCTCCACTTATAAACCCCCACCATGAACCACCCTTCACTTTCAAAAACCTCACTTGCTTTCACCCTCATTCATCACCAATCCCTTATCGTGGCCCACATCCACAACATCACCACTAGTGAGGGAAATGGGAAAGTCACGGTACCGAGAGATAAAGGTGGTTCCGAGAGCGAGAGGGAGTCCGAGAGAGAAGATGATCAGAGGAAGAAGGATGGCACGATGAGGGAGATGAAAGCTTGGACGACGGTTTTGGGAGAAAATGTGCCACCGTGTTTTCGTTGTCAGGGAGAGAAAGAGAAAAGTGAGACGATGGGGATCAGGATAGGGAAGAGAGGGAGATGAAATTTTGAGAGCGAAACAAGTTGGGGAAAAGGGTTAGGATGAAATTGGTAAAGATGGGAAATTTCTGATGGAAAATATTTATAAATTTAGGAGACTTTTAAATATAAATATTATAATATTATTATCATATTGTAATTAAATATAAATATTATTTCTACTTAATGGATCACACTATATTTGATTATCTTTTAGTTTTAAGCTTTTTCAATTTTATTTTATTTTATTTTATTTATAAATAAATTATAAATAACTGTAAAATATATTATAATTATAATAGTATTATTAACCTATTAAAAAATTATATTATTATTATTATATATAAATATATACTTGAAAATTTTTATTATTTGAATTAGTAGATATTATATATAATATAATATAATATAATATATAATATACAAAAAATTTAATTTCACTTATAAAATATATATAATTTTTAGCCACCGATCATAATTCTGTTGCTAACAATTAAATAAATGATATTGTTAGCCACGGAATCCTATTTTCGTGGCTACTTAAACAAAATATATTTTTAAAATATTTAGCTACTGATTTTTAATTCCGTGGCTAATTAAAAATAAATAATATTTTTTATATTAGCCACTGAATTACAATTCCGTGGCAAATATGTTTAAAAAAATAATTTTTTTTAGCTACAAAATTCTATTTCCGTGGCTAATTAAACAAAATCATAATTTTTTGTGTATTTAGCCACCAATTTCTAAGTTCGTGGCTAATTTTTCTTAAACTTCCGTGGCTAAATTTCGTGGCTAAAGTTTCTATTAAAATCCGTGGCTAATTTCCGTGGCTAATGTTAAAATGAAAATTTTAGCCACGGAATATTAATTCCGTGGCTAAATTCCGTCACTAATCAAGTGTAAAAAATATTTGGTCGCTAGAAATAAGTGGTGGCTAAATTCGGTGGTTAATAGCTTCTAAATGTATTCGGTGGCTAAATTCAGTGGCCGCTTTTGATTTTTCTTGTAGTGTATATTGTTGATTATGTTCTTTACCGCGGTCATGGTGAAAATAGCCAGGTGTTACATTATGGGTGATACGGTTTGGTACCAGTAAAAATATGGTGATTATGCATGCATTATGATATATGTGTACATATTATACTACTATGGTAGGGGCATGGTATGCGATCATGCTTGACCCATAATTTAGTGTTTATTCCCACAGTCGGATCCGCATTTGTTGTGTATTCCATTGTGCATATGCGTTAGCCATAAGATCATTTGCATATAGCATGGAGATATGCCAGATGATGATGATGATTGATGATGATTGAGATTATGGCATGGTGTTGATGAGATGGGTAATTGAGTACCTAAAAGACCACATAAAATTGATAAATGATATAATTACCATGAAACAATATTGAATATGAGGATGTGTATGTTATGGCCCAATATAATGAAGGGCATAATTATTTATGATTGATGATAATGATGTTGGCCTATAGTGGCTTTGAGAAAAGACCTGAATGGTCAATGCTGATGATGTTGGCCCATTGTGGCGTTAGAATTGATGTGTATATGCCTGCTTTGCTATGACTTGATTAAAGAATATGAAATATGTATATGTTGTTGAATTTAACAATTTGTGATGATCATTATTGTGTTTAGCAAAGCATACATGATGTTGATATGCATATGCACATAATTTCAATTGTATTCATATCATCATTTGAAATGTATAACTCACTCTCCTATGTGGTCTCCTTTTTAGTATTGATGCAGGAATATCATGGGATGAGGATGTATATAAAGTAAAGTTTTTGACAAGGTAAATAGTGATAACGGAATGCCTTGGTCGGCAGCATTTGTAAATTATGGAGTTGTGTATAAAATGGATATTATGATGTTGCTAATCATTGATATTGACTGATGAACTAGGAATAATGTATATATATATATATGGATGATGTATCGATATTAGAAGTATTGGATTTTTACCAATCTAGTGTATAATAGGATGTTGATTTATTAATCCTCTAAGTATGTACAAGTATTGGAAATACATAAATCGATGGTTGAAATGATATGGTCAATTATAGATTATGAATATTGGAGATGTATGATGCATGACCATATAGATATGTATATGCATATATCTTAGGCATTGTATGTTCATGAAATTATGTGAAAAGATGATGGTTGTCTATTAGGCTTATAATACGCCGTTACATGTTTTGCCGAGCCCTTTTCCATATCTTTATATATGGGACTAGGCGTATGCCCGATATACACATTTTTCTTCCGCTGTAAACTCTGTTATTTCTGTATACCGTTATGGGCAAACTATTTACTGATCCAGTTATAGATTATCAAATATCACCCTTTGGTTTTCTGTGGTTCGAGTCTTGATGTAGTCGTGGTGGTGTTTTGGAATTATTTCGAATGTGAAAAATTTATTCGTATTTTTATTGTTTAATTATTTAGATTACATCGGGATTCGAGTCTAGAAAATCGGGGTGTTACAACCTGGTATCAGAGCGTATTTTGCTCTGAATTAATGTTGTTAATTGTTATCGGAGTGTGTTTTGCTCCATATTAAGACTATCAATTATTGATAGAGTAAGGTATTATTGCATGGATCGTTACATGAATGTCATAAACGATTCTCAATGTGATAATGGTATATGTAGTCCTTCGACCTGAAGTCACTATGATTCCTACATAAAGAGTTTCTTGTTTTAATATAATCAAACGTCTTCTATAACAAGATGACTATAAAGGTTGTGATTAGACAATGAACAAATTATGTAGAGGGATGTGAGTGATGTAGATAGGATTTATCTCTCCTATGTGACAAAAGTGATATCTATAAGCCACTTGGTGGAGTGAGACTAAGGAAATGCATGGTCATGCTAGAAAGAATAAATATTTGATATTTATTCAAATAAAGTATACTTTGCTATCAAGTAAAATAAATTAGGCCATACAAGGATGACGTGATCATGCCTTGGGCCCAATTAGGATATCATGACAAAAGGAACAAACATATAAAATAATTATCACTTATAGGTTATGTTGATAATAAATAATATTCAGACATAATAATGCATTGCTAGATGCCGCTCTTAGTTTATATTAATAATAAAATAGTTTATTATTAATATGACTGAGTATTTTACCTATAGGGTCACATATATAGAGTAAGCCCATCAAAAAATAGCTTTTATTTTAGTTGGACTAAAATAAAGCTATTAGGCCTAACTCATTTAGAATGAGTAAGGAGCCCACTCTTTAGAGAGAGCAAATTAGGTCAAACCTAAGCCTATAAATAGAGCATAAGATGCTCATAGGTGGCTCACCAAAAGACACAAAATGTAAAAGTTGCAAAAGCTAAACACCATAAAACTAGCATTTGGAAGGTGTAGCGTTTCTGGTATGAGTACTCGTCTGGACTCCTAAAGGACGAGGTTATGAATGCTTCGATTTTCTTCAAGAGGTAATCCTAAAACGCTTAAATAAATTATTTGATGTTTATTTTATGCTTTAAAACACGAAGTTTTGCAAGTCCAATGAGAATCCTTGTATTTTTGCTACTCATGCACTAGGGATTCCCTAACATGAACATGCTTCTTGAACCTCCCAGATTGAGGCTTCAAACCTCTTTCAGCCTTCTTTTTAGTAACCCTAGCCAACTGGTCTTCCTCTAGAAATTTGCACTTGCTTACCAAGGTAGGAAAGTTATGGATCTCTTGATATCTAATAGCTTCCTTCAATCAGACCTTGGCCCACTTTAATACTTTACACACTGTGAAACTTTAGTTCCATCGTTCTGAAATGGAGGGTAAAACTCACATAACTCATTAAATTTGGTGGTATACTCACCAACAGTCATGCTAACCTGCTTTAATTCTATGAATTCCAATTCTTTTCGGCTTTGTACATTTACTGGGAAAAACTCCTCCAGGAATTATTCTTTAAAGTGCACCCAGATTAGCTATATCCCCAAAGTGATCATACGTTGCTTGGCTTGCAACCACCAAGTCTCAACTTCTTCAACAAGTTGGTAGGTGGCATATTCCACCTTCTATGCTTCAATGCATTCCAAGGAATGGAAGACACGCTCTATTTCCTTGATCCAAAGATAGGCACCTTTTGGGTTATAACCGCCCCAGAAGGTAGAAGGCTTCCTCTTCAAAAATCTGTCAAGACCGCCAGTACCGCGGCCCTGCCTAGTTAATGCACCAGCTAACTTCATCAGTGCATCGGCCATAGAATCACCAACCTGCCTACGGCCAACCATAAGATTTACCTATGCACCTACACAAGTACAAAAGGTTAGAATCACTTTAATATTTAACAACCAACATATAATTTAACATTTTAGAAGTAATTTAACTAGAGTCGATTACAGAGTGGAATGTGTTGCCATAGGGACCTGAAAATATCATTTAGGCACTTTAATTATTCATTAACACACTTCATATCATAATGTACTATTCATGTAATTTAATCGAATACTTTACTCAAATAATTATATATTCAAGAAATCCAATCCAATATTAATTTAATAAATTTCATACCTAAACAAACATAATAAAATAGTGTTAAATATTTAAATATCATTCATAATCATGCCAACTATATACGACATTGGCCCTATTGAAAGAAAATACTCTGATACCACTCTGTCAGGCTCCAGCCTGAGTTCAATATTAATAAGTTTAAATAAATAAAATTCAAATTATGATTCGTTTGGTTTATAATTTTAAGGGGGAATTTTTCATGTTTGGATTTTATTTTAATTTGTTTAAAATGATTATATCTTAAACTTTCCCATTAGTTTTAGTTATAATATTTAGGAAGCCTAGTTTTTCCTAAGTGCTAGACATTTATGCATAAATAAAAGGCAAGAAAGGGTCCTTCAAACAGAACCTAGGCATATGGACACCCTGGTATAGCATATAAACGCCCACTCCCTGCCAAAAAAAGGTGTCACTATGTAACTTAGGCGTATGAACCCCCATGCCTACGTGTAAACGTGCATGACAAGGGCCCAGGGCATACATTCATCAAAATCAAGCAAACAAGGTCATCAATCATGGGAACAAGCATATAGACACCATAGAGGGTCATGGGAACGCGCAGCTAGAAGGAAAAAAGCACACAGAACCAAGCAGTACCCCAGCGTGAACCGTTAAACCCTGAATACTGTTGGGTCTTTAATTGGCAAGCGCACCAATCGTTTGTAGTTTTTAAATTTAGATATCGTTCCACTAAGATTGAAAGTTCCAATAACTCACAGTAATTCTTATTTACTATGGTAAATTTATCAAAACTTATTCACAAAAGAATGCTTTATAAACAATTTATACAATATTCACAAAATTTAATGATTGATTTGTTCATGAGGTAAAAAGATGATAAAGATAAAATCTATCTAGAAAGTTGAGATGTAATTCAGAAGAATTCAGATACTTGAGGTAAAAACACAGATTGACAAATTATGTTGGAATTAGGATCCTCGCACTAAAATATAATGAAATAATTATAAACATACATATTTAATCACAATTTCTTTTAGGGTGCTTTTCTTGACCCAAAAATTCTTACTTCTCTTTTGATGATGATAAATACCCCAACTGGATTCTTTTCACTATTTTTGATTTTTCATATATTTCTTTTCATTTTTCATTTATATGTACAATTTTGATTTTTTTGAAAAGAATCAAGTTGTTAATTTTCACTCCCTATTTTTGTAAGAACACTCAAAATATTTTTCTTTTATTTTATGCTCTTTCATTCAATTAAGTAAAGGGAATGGTAAAGATTAATTAAGAGTTAAGGGTACCAAGGAAACTATTTTAAGGCTCAAAATTAGCTATCAAAGGATAAATATATTTTTACCATGGTAGGCTTTTTGGCCCTAGTTTCTAGTGTTTACCAAAGAATTTGCCTTGATCATGCTTTTGGATCCTCTGTACAATAACACAAGTCAAAGAATTAAGCAAAATTAATTTGAAAGAAGTTATGTCGAACCCTCAAGTGTTTAAAGATCTCTCAGCTCATCGGGTTTTCAAAATTAGCTTAATAATTGATAAGCTCATTGTAATCAGTTTTACCTAAATGCCTTAGTTATAAAAATATTTTTCTCATTTTCAGAATTGGCTTATTGTTCAAAACTTTAAGCATATAAATTTTTTAGAATGTATTCTTCATAGAAAATAATAAAACTAACCATAAAAATCAAACCACACTGATAAAAATAAACTATAATATAATCCCAAAATCAAAATATACCAAATATCAAACCAATAAATGTAAAACTAAACATAAATAAAATGTACGAAAATTGCAGAAAATATAAGATAACACCATCAGTCCTCCATGTGGTCATCCTCATCATCACCCTCCTCAGCAGCAGTATCAGCTCCCTCAGTGTCATCACCTACTCTAGAAGGTACACCAGCCTCAGGGTATGTGGGTGAATCACCAAGCCAAGCAACATGGGCTGTAAAGTCGGCTGGTGTCATGAATGGTGCTCCCTCTCCCTAAATCCTGTACTGATAGTAAGAATCATGAAGATGCGAATAAGCTCGGTGAGAAACAGCCATCATCTGCATCATATGCTGATGCTTTATGCTCATCCTAGAGAATCCCTCAGTGATAGCATCAGTAGATGGTGGATGGGTTGATCTCTTACGTCTCGGTCTGGGATGAGCCTCCTGCTCCAAAGGTGGAAGCTCGCACTGCTGAACAAAGTAATCTTTGTTTACTGAGACCTTAGGGACTCTCCCCAAAGAACTAGTAAACTCTGGTGACGACACAACAACTCCTTGCCTCCATAGTAAGTCAGAAATGATGAGAGGGAAAGAAACAGGGCGATTCATCTTATACTCGAGGGCATAAAGGTGAATCTTCTCAGATATAAGCTCAGCAATATCAATGGTGTGGCCCTGAAGAATGGAGTAGAGAAGGTAGCAGCGATCCACTGGAAGAGAAGAAAGGTGGGTAACAGGAGTGATGTTATGAAGCATAAGATACATCCACGCCTGAGCTATAGGGTTCAGCTGGGTCTTAAGGAGGTTCGATGGAGTTCTTCCAACCTTACTAAGGTTAAAGAAGATTCCATCTTTGCTCAAAACCCTAAACCCTAAACCCTAAACCCTAAACCCTAAACCCTAATCCAGGAAGTATCTTAGATCACCATCCTCAATGGCAACCTTGTTTTTGTTTTCCTTCCAGAAACAAGTGTTACTTTCAGGAGTAGGCTCCCAAGGATTACCCAATAGGGTACTAATAGTGTCCCTGTCATAAGTGATGTGCCGACCCCTCACCAAGCTCGTCCTCTGCTGGCTGATGTTCGGTGAGTCCTAACATGTCCTATAAGTATTAGCATAAAACTCTATAACCAGGATGGGATCCCCCTCAGTAGGTAGAGAAAATAGGGGTCCCTATTTCCTCCTCTGTATCTCATCCTGCAGCTCAGGATAATCTCCAGCACTGAGATCAAGGACCCTTTCCCAGATGATTCTCTAGCCCTTGATCTGATGGAATCTCACCCACTTGGCGTCGGTCCTGAATCTGGTAGGATCTCGGGGTCCCAACTGCTCCTCACTTTGAAGATCAGGATCTTCAGAGGTGGTATCAGTATCTGTGGTCCTCCTCGGTCTCTTGGGACCAGTGATGGGAATAGACTTCTTCGGTGCCATCTACAGAAGAGAATTTACAAAAATCAAACACACATCACACCATTTTAAACTAAACCATACATATTTTTTATTTTTATATTTTAACAAAATAAATCATGCAAAACATCAAAAAATTTAACATGCATATTTTTGGATTTTTATTATTATTATTATTATTATTATTATTATTATTATTTTTTTTTTTTTTAAAGTACAATACACACATCATATAATTTTATGAAAGAAATAAAATTCACACAACATGCAATTTTACATACAAACTTAGAAAATTACAATTCATACATATTTACAAAATTTAACAAATTTATTTATTTTTAGGCAAGAAAGTAAAACAAACATACAATTTAAGAAATTTTATTAATTTAAAAGAAAAAACAAACAAAAACACAAACATACAAAAATGAGACAGAATTTATATATATATATATATATATATATTTATTTTTCAAAATAAAATAGAAAACAGTATATACATTAAACAAAAAATAAAACACAAAAATTAACAAAAATCCAAAACAGGGGCTGACGCTACACGTGGGTTAGGCGCTACGCGTCAGGTTATTCTTCCCACGCTACGTGTCACTGGGACGCTACGCGTGGGGTCAAAGTTCATGCCTCACGCTACGCATCAGTGAGACGCTACGCGTGAAGTGTGTAGTTTTAGAAAAATAAAAAAATAGGGGTTGTGCAGAAGCAACCCCTAAACCACATTCAATCAACAATTTTTATTCCTAAAAGCAAATAAATTCCAATTGTCTTCTAATCCTAATCCTAACCACATACATTCTAAATCAAAAATGTAAAAAATTTAAAAGAAAAAGGAAAGAAAACTTACTTGGAAATCCTTGCAAAGAAAAATGAGAGAATGTGGGTGATTGAGAATGCTTGAGGTCTGGATGATTGAGAAGTAGGGTTTCTATGGCAGAGAGAAAATTTAGGTTTTTAAAACCTAAATTGGGCCTCTCTGGTTCAGTTTTAAAAACTGAACATGGGCCCTGACGCTATGCGTGGCTGGGACTCTACGCGTCAGGTTGAAATTTTTACCTCTACGCTACGCGTCACTGGGACGCTACACGTAGGGTTCTGTTTTTCAAAATTTAAAAGTTTAATTCTCAAAAACCCTTTTATTAAAAATCAAATTAAAATTATAAAACAAACATTTTTAAATTTTTTTAAATAAATTAACAATGAAAAGAAATAATGGGTTGCCTCCCATTAAGAGCTAGATTTAATGTCCCCAGCCAGACATTACCTCAGATTAATCAGGTGGTTTCTTAATTTTGGTTGAGGAATCACCTGTCTTTTTCTTCCTCCTTCTTCTTCGATGCTTGATTACCTGTCTTTTATCATGCAAGCAATTAGTTAATTTTTAAAAGATTAGGATGAGATGTACTTTTACCTGATTAGAAAGTTTCGTCCATAACATCAATTCTGAAACATTCATGTTGTTCATTGAACATTTCAAAGATTACCTTCTCTTCCTTGACTCTGACTGCAATCTTTCCTTTGTCTACATCAATCAATATCTTTGCAGTTTTTAGGAAAGGTCTTCCAAGAATTCGAGGAATTTTAGTATCCTTTTTTATATCAAGCACCACAAAATCAACCTTGAAGTGGTACTTGTCAACCTTAACCAGTACATCCTCTACAATCCTAATTGGTCTTTTGGTAGAGCGATCCACAAATTGTAAATCTGTCTTGGTTTCTTTTAGTTCCAAATCACCAATACGCTTCATCAAACCTAGGGGCATTAGATTGATGCTAGCCCCTAAATCTAATAAAGCATTCCCCATGTTGATATTTCCAATGGAAATAGGAATGGTGAAACTCCCCAGATCTTTAAATTTTTCCGGTGTGTCAAATTGTAAGACCTCCTTACAAATTGTTTCATGTTCTACTTCCACAGACTCTTGAATATTTTTTTCTTTTTCATTTTTTTCTGTTTTCTCTTCTTTTTTCTCTTACCCACATTCTTTTTCTTTTTCTTCTTCTTTTTCCTCATTCTTTTTCTTTTCACAATTTTCTTTATAATCAATTTTTACAATAGTCAAGAAAATAACATTACATTGATCCCTTGGGTTCTGAGTGATTGCAGTAAAACCAGAACTTTTTAATTTAGCTATTTCCTTTGCTAGCTGACCCATTTATAAGTCTGATGCTTTTCGAGCAGCTTCATTTGTTTCCACAAACTGTAATAATTATTGGATAGATTCCTCAATCCTTGTCAACCTTGCATTGTTAGCTTGTGATTGTTGTTGTTGCTTAAATTGATTGTTAGGAGGTCGGTTGGAAAGTCCAATACCAAAATTCTGATTCTGCCATCCCTGTAGATAATTGTTAGGAAAAGAATTACCATAATTGATAGGAAACTTACCTAATGGTATTCTTTGATGGTTTAGAAAATTGGCTTGCTCTTGTTTATTTCTATCAGGGGCACAATAACCACATGGTTGTTGACCTATGCAATACACACATTGTTTCAATTGAGCATGAGGTGGTGATGATACTTGAGCAATTTAAAGTTTCTCCAATTGTTTGCTCATAGCCTCAATTTATTGAGTCAGTAATTTTTGCTAAGCTAATACTACATCATTCACTCCCAATTCGAGCATACCTGGCTTTCTTGGTGCATTACCTCTTTCATGTTTTGCTTGTCGGTCACTAATAGACATTGATTCCAATATCTCTATTATTTCCTCCACAGTTTTATTCATTAATGAACCACCTGCACAAGCATCTAACATCATCTTGAACGGAGGTAATAAACCATGAAAAACGATCCTTACCTTTTCAGCATCATCCAAATTTTGATTTGGACATTTTCTCAGAAGTGCTTTGAATTGTTCCTATGTTTCTCCTAAGGACTCATCATTATTTTGTGAAAAAGAATGTATGGTTGTCATCGCTTCAAAATATTTTGAAGGGGCATAAAATCTTTCCAAAAAAATTTTCTCAACATCGGACCAGTTTGCGAAACTACCGGGTGGACAAGATTTAAACCATTCTTTAGCTTTTCCAATCAAAGAAAAAGGAAACAGTGTCATATAAACAGATTCTTCTTGATTGGGTTCAAAACCAATTATGCTGTATAATTCATAAAAAAGAGCTAAGTGCTCATATGGTTCTTCATGATTTATGCCAGCAAATTGATTGTTCTGAATAATATTTAAAGTAGCAGGTTTAATCTCCACTGCAACAACAGGTCCTTGGAACATTCCCCAAACACGGGGTGGTCCATTAATAGCAGCAAACTGTCCCAATGTTCTCCTTTGTTCAGCAGTCATATTAGAATTTTCAAAATTTTTAGAAGTAGAAGTAGAAGTAGAAGAATTAGTTTGTATTTTAGATTTCAAAGACTTGATTTTCTTAACAAACTTTTCAATCTCAGGATCAAAATAAATTTTCCTTGCAGTAGATCGGGTTTGCATACATAAACTAGACAAAGAAAGTTAGTGTAACAATGATAAGAAAAAGTAAATAAATAAATGAATAAGTAAAAATAAAATAAAATTGAAAATTTAACTAAGGTAAAAAAATTTTACCACAGTAATTAAAAATTTACTGTTTTACTGAATCAATTCAATCCCCGGCGATGGCGCCAGAAAACTTGTTAAACCATGAATACTATTGGGTCTTTAATTTGCAAACGCACCAATCATTTGTAGTTTTCAAATTTAGATATCGTTCCACTGAGATTAAAAGTTTCAGTAATTCATAGTAATTCTTATTTACTATGGTAAATTTATCAAAACTTATTCACAAAAGAGTGCTTTATAAACAATTTATACAATATTCATAAAATTTAACGATTAATTTTTTCATGAGGTAAAAAGATGATAAAGATAAAATCTATCTAGAAAGTTGAGATGTAATTTAGAAGAATTCAGATACTTGAGGTAAAAACAAAGATTGACAAATTATGTTGGAATTAGGATCCTCACACTAAAATATAATGAAATAATTACAAATATACATATTTAATTATCAAGTTCATGTTATTGCAGCTTAAAATCATTATAACCGATCCCTCGTGATATAAATTCTAAGTAGTCACCGTAAAGTCTGATCCCTCGTGAGCTTTCTCAGTAAAAACTTGCATTAAGTACTGGCCTTTTAGCAACAATAATCACCAACTCTATTCCTAGTAATTGGCATATTAAGGGTATTTCAACTTTTACTTTCATTAAAATAGATTTTAATACGACATGAAAATCATTCTCTCGTTTGACGTTCATACTAATAAAAGATTGAAATACTGACATACTTGAATCATAAATATACAGAGGTCATAATTACAACATCATATAATAGATTGATTCACCAAATTCCAACATAAACAATTTAGTTACACATGGTAAAAGTAAAAACAACACTTACAAAGTTTAACATTACGAGGATTTGGAAACACTTCACGATACAAGAGCTCACAATACTACACAACACTCTCAAGTATCTAGAAATCACTCTAACCTTACAAACTCATAAAAGAACACTCAAACTCGACTGAATAGAAAGAAAGAAGCTCTGAATTCTCAGATGGGTTCCCCTGGATGCCTTGGAAGTGGCCTATTTATAGGGCTGAAGAAGGGTCTTGACGCGTAGCATCAGCTTGGCACGTAGCATCAGGTTCTTGAGTCAGTCCCAATTAAACACGTGATTATGTGGCCATGATTAAGAATTTTTTATTCAATAATGCCCAGACATGTGTGGCCTTATCTCCCAATTTGGCTTGGATATTAGCTGCTAGTGGATTAGCCAATAATGGGTCAATTGGCTGAGTGCTTATCCACCTGGAAATGGAGTCCACGAAGCTTCTGATGCTACGCGTGGCTGTGATGCATAACGTCAGCATCAAAATTTCCCATGCTACGCATGGTGTTGATTCTACGCATCAGTTTTCCAGTTCTTCAATTTTCTCTTGATTTTCTATAATTTTTCACTGCAAAACTAGAGAAAATTGATCAAGGTAGATTATTTCCAATAACATCCATTTATTGAATTAAAAACATAAATTTATTACAATCTAAACTAATTTTATTTAAAATAACACGCTGGGGCTGGCATGGGATCGGCCATACACTACACACACAGATAGTTGGCACAAGGTAGATTGGGCGTAATAGGTTTATACATGGGCGTGGCTACACCCGTAATCAAGGGAAAGCAGAAGATACAATAGTTCCTCAACGTTTGTACATTGAGGTTGGCGTTCAAACGCCCAATATAAGTGAGCAAAAATCATTAACCAAACAGTACCCTAATGTACACACGTTAGGGCTGGCGTTCTCATGCACATACAGGGGAGCCAAACCAAGTCCAGCCAGCATTGAAATGCCACCATGGGCGTCGAAACACCCAACACCATACCCAAACTCTAGAATTTGCAATTTAGTCTCTACGTAAAATCGGCTAACTTCTAAGACACCTAATTCACTCGTTTTTAAGTCCGATTGATGTAACATCCCTAAATTTATATAAATAATTAAATATTAGGAATAAATATTAAATAATTACCTATGGATCAATAAATGTCCCAAGATGTTGAAATAATTAAATTAAGATTTCTGGGGCTTATTCATAAATTAGTGTGGCCTTATAAGCTGAAATTATACCTGATTAAAATATGGGTGTCAGACCAAGTATCTTCGATTGAGGTACCGTTGGTCAGGGCTCTTAAGAATATTATTAGGAGTCCAAATATGTATTCAGAATAATTTTTAGATAAAGTATTAAGCTCGAACAGAGATCCTGTTTGATTTAAAATGGAGAACTTTAAGTGATGGGTCAAATTAAAACACTAAACTTTCCCACTCTCATCTTCATTCACGTTGGTTTCCCTTTGTAAAGACAAAAGTCTTTTGCTCTCCTTCTCCCTTCACTCTTCCATTTCCCACTCATCTTCTTCTTCAAAAATCCACAAAGTGTGGTGTGCTCTCCCTCCTTCTTCCATTTATGTTTGCTTCAAGCTTGGAGGAGATAACTATGGTGATTTGAAGCTCTCCCTCTCATTTTTGTGCACTTCCTCTCCCATTCTTGGAGCTCTTTTCTCTTGGCTTGAGGTAAGGATTTCTCTTCATTTTCTTGAGCTCTGTGCCCTAAGTTTTGGGTAATGGTTGTTGGGAGAGAGTTTAACGCATATAGGTTATGAATGGGAAGCATTTATAATGAGAAACCCTAAGGAGGGTTTTAAATATGAGTTTTATGAGGGTATATATGGGTACAAGAAAATGGCATGGAAGATGATGGAAAATGATGAACATTATTGATGGTTATTGGGTTTTAATGAAACCCTAACCCTATAGTTTGGGGGGAAATGAGAAATATGGGTAGAAGAATATTTAGTGATGTTAGGAGAATGTATTTAATGATGATAAATGTTATTTATGATGGTGGATGACCATTAATGATGGTGAATGATTGATAACAGTTGTTAGGAACCATTGATGTGGGAACCCATTAATGGGTATGACATTAAAAATATATGATAATGAATTTAGGCACCTAACCCATAGTGGTTATGGTGGATTGAATGAAATAAATAAGGTTGAGAATTGAAATGGTATGAAACACCAAGAAATAAACATGAGTACTTGAACCTTGGTAGTTGAAATAAAAATTAATTGTGTGGTATATGGCATAATGTAGGAACGACCCCATCGATGATGCGGGACCATCAAACTGCGTTGATTTCTACTTCTCTTGAGGTAGGAAGGCATAACATCTCTAAATGTTTGATTTCATCCATTAGTGATATATGTACATGATTGTGTTATGCTAATTTGGCTTGGATGAATGATTTGATGATTACTTGATTGGAATGCATTTAGAGTGAATGGTGTTATATGGCTTATGTTTATGGGATGATGATTATGATGTTGAATTGACTCATGCTAATAAGATTTGTTATGAATGGCTTGAAACCTTAATTGTCTTGATTACAATGATGTTGAACATCCCATGATATGCGAATTGATAACTATGATTGTCACTAACTATTGAACGTGTATGAATCCAATGATAATTAGTGATGGTTGAGAATGATTAGTATATGTAGAGTTCCACTAAGTGTTGGTGATGAATTATTGATGGTGGAGTGGCATTTAGGATGCATAGTGTAAGAATGCATTTGATTTACATTGCATTACATCCATGGCATATCATTCGCTGCTTATATGGAATGTTAGGGGTTCCAATAGGCGGGCCCAGTGGGAGGGCGGCCCGGTGCATGGGTAAATTATTGATATTCCCTAGTGATTCTAGGAATCACGAAGCTGCCCTTAGTTTGGTGACGAGGCACCCTATGTGGCGGGCCTAGTAGGTGGGCGGCTCTATGGTGAGTAAGTGACTTTGGTGTCCCAATAGGGCACGGCTCTCTCGATGTGTGTTTGGGAGCGGCCCGTAGCATTTGTGGAAAGTAAGGCCATGTAAGTGATCCGCAAGTCACAGGGTGACTAGTGCTACAAAAGGGCGATAGCGGTTTGGTACCAGAAAAAGGATGTTGTTAAGCATGCATCATTTGAGATATAAGTGTACACTTTTACTACTGCAGTAGGGGCATAGTAGCACACTTATGCTTGACCCACACTTATTATGATGTTATTTCCCATAGTCAGATCCGCAATTGTTATTGATTCCTTTGTGCATATGCATTAGCCATAAAAGCATTTGCATATAGCCGGAGATATGCCTAGTTGGTAGCCCGTGGTGGCGATGGATGATTGTTAAATAAAGAGGAAGGAAGTTATGGTACTAACATTGAGTGTATGATGACCCTTATTGAGAATGCCATGACTTTGACGTGTGAATTGTGAATATAATGATCTAGATATGTATGATGTTGAAACAGAATGAATGATGTGTGAAAGGAGCTTATGATGCTTCTTGAGAAATATATGTTATGCACATATGTATATGTTTCATCATGATGTATGATTTTGAATTATTTGGTATATGTTACTCACCTCCTAGTTGTCATTTTGAAAGGTTGATGTACGTATGTTGGAAACCCTACCATTTTGAAGGTTGAGCTTGATGGAGGTAAATAGTTGGAAGGAAGTCCTTGTGCCTTGGCTGGTAATTGTGTTGTGAATAGCACAATATATGTTTTGTATATGACATTTGAATAGTTGTGGTTGTTGATTTTAAAGGTCATGTGTAAAAATTAGACCTTAGTGTTTTGAAAGGCTAATTTTTTATTATGACCTTAACAATAGTTGATGTTAATTTTGGTATAATGATTTTTATGCTATATTGATGAATGAATGATGATATTATGAGATCTAAAGTCATTGGCAATGAAAATGTGACTTGTGTACCATTAATATTGTGAATTGAATGCAAAACAAGGAAGTGGATGGGTCATATTTTCATTTAATGGATATATGTTTATGTAGAGGTCACCTATAAGTCATAATATATGTTTGAAACTTGTATGCATGGTTGGTTGTGGCCAAAGAGGCTTAGTTTGGAATTTGACATGCTTGGTTTAGCCAAAAAGAGCATGAATCGCCACTAGGACATATCTTGATCTAGGAAATGAGTTATTGGATGAGACTTATTGGAGCAAGTCACATCTATATATATGAATCTAGATCCATAGAGAGTTTAGACCAAAACTTAACCAATTGCAATTTGGTGCATAATGTAAAATTATGCCCAAAATATGAATAAAACTACCCTATAGCTTAGATTTTAATTGGGATAGAATTTGGGCTTGAAACTTTACCACATAACTAACATTAGGGTAGGTAAGTTATGTATAAAATTTCATGCAAATCGAAGTTGAATAGCCTAGTGAAAAGGGGTCTCAAAGTTGGAAAAATCATAAAGGTCAAAAAGCTGTAGAATGGTGCTTACAGCAGGGAGATCCACGGCCAGTGGGAATTCCCACTACTAGTGGATCACTCTGTTTATGAAATTACGCATTTTGGATCATGGAGCCAGAGAACTCCACGGTCAATGGGAATTCCCATGGCCAGTGGGTTTTTCTATTTTGAAAATTTTGAAATTCTGGGTGTTTGGCAGGGGATTCCACCGCCAATGGGAATTCCCACTGCCAGTGGATTTTTCCACTGCCAATGGATTTCTCCAATGTTGGACTTTACATACTTTTATACATTTTCAGGTTATGTTTTGCACTTTCTTACTTCATGGAATGATTGTATGACTGATTGTACATGTTTTGATTATGTTTTTGCAATCACTTTGTATTTCCTTGAGTATTTCTCATATCTACTCTTGACCTTGGATTAACTTGCATGTCTCACAAACACGTGTATGATGACCACGTAATCGATTATCCTACGTAGACATTTGTTTAAGTTACGTACCTTCTTATATCTTCATATATGAGATAGGTTATTTAAAATGGTCTGGGGTTACTTGTTGAAAACTTATTCCGCGATGCCTTGTTTTCCTAAATATTTTCCTTTTTAAATCATGAAAAATTTACCCTTATTTTTAGGGTCTTACAACCTGGTATCAGAGCATTGATTGCTCATTGATGAATTGTATGAGTTAAATGTTATTGAAGGGTGAGTTCCCTTATCAAATTAAGGTTGCTTACCATTGAAGTGTGGTTGTTTATTGTTGAAATGTTGTGGTGCCTTGTGAGAGTGCTTGTCGCTTAATGTTGGGATGTCATTGTTATAGTTAAGCATTGTTGGAGCTTAAATTGCCCACTGCTTTATATTGTGAATGATGATAAGTATGTAGTTGATATTATGCCCGGCTAGGCATTTCCTTTCCAATATTTACCTTCAAATTATGAATATATTATGATGATTCATGTTAATGATAATTGTTAATGATTGATAAATCTTAAGGAAAGAAACACAAGGTTTCTAAATATATTTGTGTCGTGTGTCTAGATTGATCGATGGCGAATAGACGCAACGTCGATGCAGCTGCTATAGCTGAAGCTTTTAACCGATTTGCTGATATTCTTGAACGGCAACAATAACCCATGGGTCAACCAAATCATGGTCTTGACCGATTCCTCAAGCGGAAGCCTTCAGAATTTCATGGAGGTTATAAACCGGAAGATGCTTATGTTTGGATCCGTCACTTGGAGCGGATATTTGCTAGCATGGAGTGTACCAAAGCTCAAAAAGTTGAGTACGCGATATTTATGGTCTGAGATGAAGCTGAATCTTGGTGGATTCTTACTCGTGGGCGTATAATGGCAGCCCACACTCCTTTGAATTAGGAGAAATTTAAAGTTAAGTTCCTTAGGAACTACTTTCCTGAGAGTTACAAGAACAAAAAAGAGCTAGAGTTTATAGAGCTCAAACAAGAAAGCAGGTCGGTGGAGGAATTTGCCTTAAAATTCGAAAAACTGTGTCTGTTTTACCCTCCTTTCCAACAGGAAGGTACCAAAGCTTCAAAATGCGTCAAGTTTAAGAACGGATTGCGCCAAGAGATTAAGAAGGCGATTTGTCATCAGGAGATTAGGAGCTTTCCTACTCTTGTGAACAAATGTAGAATATTTAAAGAGAACGATGTGGTGCCCAAGAGTTATGTGGGGCATGATCATAGATTGAAGGCCCAATCTTCTAGCTTCAAGAAGATAGACAATTTTAAGAAGAATAGACAATTTGTGCGTGGTTCCTCTTCACTTAGAGGTGGACGTGGTGGTGGAAGACATGGTGCTAAAGGTTGCCGAGGAAATGGCCAAGGTCTCTGCTGTTTCCGATGTGGTGGAAACCACTTGGCTCGCGAATGTAATCATTGTTGTTCAAGTGGCCTCACTACTCAAGGGGGGGGTGAATTGAGTTTTAAAACTTTTCATTGGAATGCCTTTGAAATTGATTTCTTTTTCACTAAGTATGCTTGTATATAAGAAATAGTAAGTGTAGAGCAAGAATCAATATAAGAAAGTGTGCAAATGTTGCTAAGGCAATTTATCAAACACTTGGTGTGTAATACTTTAACTTAGCCTAGTTACTAAAGTTCAAGCAATAATATCACAAGCAAATCAATATATCAATCAAGTACAATAAGTAAATGCAAGAGAGTAGGGAAGAAAAGCTTACAAACCAATTTAACAAGTTCCACCAACCCGGTGTACGTCTCGCCTTCAAGCAACCCACTTGAAAGATTTCCACTATTGAAGTTTAGAGATACAAGCTATGAGCAATTGCAGCTTCCTAGTGTCCCACACTCAAGAACTCAATCCTCGCTAGCAAAAGGGCAACCCACCCAATCTCTCAAACTCTCAATACCCAAAGGTTGAACCCCAACCTTTGTGATCACTCAACCTAAAGTGAATAAACTTGGTGTTTTGATGTTTTGTTTTACAATCAATAAACTCTCTCAATAGAGTAGATGAACAAATGAAGGCTCACACAATTTCTAACTCTCACAAGAGAGGATTTACAAATATAAGCTCTAAGTTTTAGAAAATGAAACTAAACAAAGAAATAGAACTCACAAGACTCAATATTTGATTTCCCTTTGATGGATTTTGATGCTCTTAGTAGCTTGAAGGAGTCTTGCATTTATAGGCCTTGGAGAGGTGCCCTAAAGTCTTCAGAGCCGTTGCACAGCATGGGCATTCGAGTTGGAATGGAGAAGTGAGCTGGTTTCCCACTTAAAAATGCTTTTCCCCAAATTCTGGCACTAGTGTAATCGATTAAGCCTCGAGCTATAATCGATTATACTTTGAATTTTTCAGTGTAATTAAGCAGGTAATCGATTAGACTTTACCATGTAATCGATTAGCCAAGAGACAGAACCTTGCTAATCAATTGTTCTTCACTCTGTAATCGATTGTGAGTGGCACCTGATGCATTTAATTGTGTTACGCAGCATGGTAATCGATTATGACTCATGTGCAATCGATTATTGTACAAACAGAAACTCTATTGTCGATTAGTTCTTCAACGGTAATCGATTAGTGGCCTTACAGAACATTGGTAATCGATTGTTTCATCCTTGTAATCGATTAGCATATGCACCTGATGCTTTTAATTCTTTTTCTCAGCTTGGTAATCGATTGGCCTCCTTGGTGCAATCAATTAGGTGACAAACAGAGGCTTCATAATCGATTAGTTTTGATGAGCTAATCGATTAGGTGTTTGACAGAACTTTAGTAATCGATTATAACAAGTCCTGTAATCGATTAGGCTTCATGTTTTTGCAGGTCTGATGTTGTTTTCTCTATTTTTCTCTTTTAAGTGTTCTTTTAAAAACACTTGTTCTCTTTGCCATGATTCTTCAATTGCTTTTTGATCTCTTTGTCATTATCAAAATTATGCAACCTGAAATATATATTCAAACACAATCATAAAGAGACGGTGGTGTGCTATCGATACAACCAACCAGGGCACATCCGTCTCGATTATCCCTTGAATGCCATGGATGTGGTGGTGCGTAATGATGGAAACCGTGGAGGCTATGGTGCTTCTAGAGGCCGTGGTCGTGGAAACAATAATGGTAGTCGAAATGGTGTTCGTGATGGTAATGGTAACGGTGGCAACGGGCGTGGTAATGGTAATAGCCGTGGGAACAACAATGGTTGTAACACCCTAATTTAATAAATAAATAAATGCCAAAACCGGAAAAAAATTTTCCACAAAAACAGCCAATGGACAACCTACACAGAAGAAGGAAGGGGAAGGCACGGGAAAATAAAAGAACATTCATACGTATAGCAATCAGCGGAAGGGACAAGGCTTGGACCGGTCCATTCAGTCCAGCGAAACACATTAGCACCTAAGCGAATTCCTTAACAACGCTGACTCGCTCAAGCGGGGTCCAACAAGCTTGAGCGAGGCAACCAACTCGCTCGGGCGGACAGCCCTTCGCTTAAGCGAAGCCAGCACAAAGGCCTTCCATTCACTCACACTCGCAGGAGCTAAGCCTAATTCGCTGGGGCAAACACAGGTTCCAGGTAATTTCTCACTCGGATTTGGGTCGTAGGTTCACCCGGTAAATCATCACGCTCCTGCCTCACTCAGGAATTTACACAGCTCCTCATTTCATTCATATAAGTCACAAGTATAACCACTCAGGAATGACTCCCTCAATTCTCACCACTCGGGACCCAGAACCCTTCCTCACTCGGGATATTTCCTAATCGAACATCACTCGGGTATTTAACTTCAACACAATCGGGAGTGTGTCGTACACCCGTCGCTCGGTATATTTTCGCATCTCTCACCCAGGGAACACACAGACCTTCCCTCACTCAGAAGGGGACTCCACTATCCTACTCCACTCGGAATACTCATTCTAGTTTCACTCGGCATATGATACCTTACTCACTCGGGAAATGTTAAGTAAGCCCCTTCCGGATTTGCTCTACGACTCACCGCTCAGGATATAGAACCTCGTTCACTCGGATTATACTTATATCACTTACTTAGATTATATTCCAATCTCCACCATTATAACAACTCTTCCCTCGGAAAAGGTTCACTCGGATTCTCACTCGGAAATGTCCAAACACTATAGTCTCACTCAGAATCATCAACTTAACATTATTTCACTCATCAACAACCCTCAAATCATTTAGCAACATATTCCTGTCGGAAAGGCGCATCAAATTAACATAAAACACTTATATACATGTTATATATTCATACACTCGGAATATTTAGCATTTTAACATTATTCATTCACCAACACCCATTATCCGACACAAGTACTTGATACCAATGTAAACCATATATATATATATATATATATATATATATATATATATAAACACGCATTCGGATTACAATACATATATACTCACATTCGTTATACAACATTGTTATATGAGCCGTCCAAGGCTTAACACTGACTAATATAATATAACTATACAAGGCATGCACTCAACAGTCGGAGTGCACCCCACTCGGACTTGAGTCCTTCACATCATTCCCGACCGACCTGCACATACTGAAAATGGTGTAGGGGTGAGCTTTTACATATAAAATGACAGTTACTGACTCGGATTTAATCCCCAATTCTCAGTTATATAGTAACATCACTCATTCGGATTTATACAATCCAGTCAGGACTAAGTAATTCACATCATTCACAATAACATAGACTCACAATCATAACATCGCCTCACGCTCGGCCACAGCACCAATGCACATATATTCCCTAGTCGGAATTCACCCCACTTAATCATGGCCATATTAATCATGTTATTCACGACAGCATTTACACATACAAATATATACTCACAATCACATTGAACTCATCAACAATATAAATATGCGCATTCACATTCAGTCAGAATTGATTCAGTCATCCAAGCTATACCAACCATGTCAATCTCAATAACAATGCTCCTACATACATGCATGCGGATCCGACTTAATTAGTGATCACAGTTACAGATTCTTTCCCTGCCTCTCGTCCATTAGCCCTTCCCGTGTGGTACCGGTCTTCCAAAGACGTCTCGAGACTTAACTCTAGCTCCCTCGGCTACCACGGGTCCTCACGGATCTAGCCAGGAATCTGTAGTTGAACGTCATCTCATAGGGCTCCTGACCTTCCACGGGTCACCCTCTTCTCATATATGCAATTTCATGCAATCCCACACAGCATTCAGATTCACTCGGAATTCCACTGTTTCATCACAGCATCACAAGCGTTTATCATAGTAACTCATAACAAGTAAATCATGATAACAACATTACAATACACCACTTCGACGTTCTTAATGAAACCAGCATGCATGTCAACACGACATTCCAAATGGGGACTCAGCGTAACAACTCATATCTCATGCATTCAGAATTTATCATGGCATCCTCATTGACACACATCTAGACATAAACTGCAAACAAAACTCAGCAAGTAACCCCCTTTTAACTCATGCATTAAGAAATAATGTTAACGCACACATGTATTCACTCCGCATTCTCATATTCAACAGCATGCATCTCAGAAATATGAACAAGCACTTAGGGATGGAATCACCACAACACTAGACAGACCACAACCATCCTAGACCCGGGCGTTGCAAGCACTCCTACTCGAATACAACACATCAATAAACACACTCAGACACGACACAATACATGAAAGCAAAACACCCGGAACCCGACCATGAACTATGCATTTGACATACAAAGCGCCCCCTACCTGGCATGAAGATTCTAGAGGCTCTAAGGGCTTACAGCTCCAATCGGTTGCTCTACACAACCCATTCACTGATTCATAATGGGGCGACCCTTCGTCAGTCATCCACTATTACACTTGGCTTTGGAGGGACTCCGAGCCACTCCTACTCTTAAACAGCTCTGCATGCAAGATCAGCAAGGAGGCCCAAGCGCTCAGGGCATCACCTTGACCTTCCACTCGGTCCAGTGGGGATTTCTACGCTTCTGAGGCACCCAGCTCCCTGCTCGCTCTCTTGAGCAGCTCCATCACAACGCTGGTGAATGCTCCAACCTCTCCGAACACTTCGTAGTGCAGATCTCCACTAAGACTCATGCAGCCTCAAGCAAAGGAGAGGGAGAAAAGAGAAGTCATCAAAGGGAAGTGGAAGAACAGGGAGGGAACAGAGTGTCGTCCCTGAGTCGCCGGAGGAGAAGTTCTCAACCCAACATCCTCACTCTCATGCTCGACGAAGGAAGGAAAAAAAGAACGAAGAGCAAAGAAGAAGAAAATAAGAGAGAACGGAAGGGGGAGAAGCCTGAGGGGAAAAATGAATAATAAAGTGGCCCAGTAGTACATATATGCATGCACGGAGAAGGGGAGAGTGGGGTGGGAAAGCGTGAAGCAGCAGTCTCCTCACGTCACCCAATCACCATTAGCAACAATTAATAATTAATCACACTTAATCAGCCATCATTTGGTTAATGAAGTTAATTGTAATTAATAAATAATTTTCCACTTCTGAAATTATTATTTTAATAATTTATTTTCATTCGGCAATTAATTATTAAATCGGGATGTTACAGTTCTCCCCCTCACAAAAGAATTTCGTCCTCGAAATTCAATCGGTGACTCACCTTAAATAAATAACTCAGAAATTGATGTCTCAATTACTTACACGACTGAGCTTCCACAAACATTCACCGACTGGATCACAATTTCACTCGGCAAAGCTTCACCTCTCAAGCGGTTTACCGACCGCCCCACAATTCCAGTCGGCAAAACACAAATGTTAGGTCCTACCTGATTACAACCTCATCATGGAATGCAATATATTTGGGGACTCAATTTTTAAAACATACAAGTTACCCCACTTAACTCAGCCCAATCACCACAATCAGTGGCACCCTCTAGTTCTTTGGCCACTCGGTCCTACACTCCCAACACCATTCGGCATATTTACACCACCGGGTTCCCCGACTCAATGAGTCACTCGGCACAGCCATGAACTCACACAGAGCATAGGCTCAACATTGTGTCACTCGAGACACTTTCTAGATGATAATCAACCAGTTGGGAAGACTTCATTCGGTAAACAACATTACCGATTCCCACTAATACTCACCAATGTTCGATTTATCTCGGATGAGACTCTCGGATATTCAGCATCCGACCATAAGATCTTTTCTCTAAACCATGATATATCTTGATAATACCGAGACAAACACTCAAAAGAGATTCAAGGTGCTCCAATTAGCACAGACTGCCTGGATTTCCCCCCCTTACAGGCATCACACTCGGTTCTAAAATCTCAGATTCCTAACCATTCCTTCGGCCAATTCCATGCCTATACCCTAAAAGGTCACTCGGAATTCTCAATCAAAAGGGATCATTCGGGGTTTGAAGGCAATTTACACCAGACATCTCTCCACTTACCAAAAACTCACTCGGAATCCAAGTCTATCTCGAAAGCAAATCTGAGTTCCAACTCAGCAGCGCCACACATCCACTCAAACTCATCTATGAATAAACTTACCTCTTGGGTATTCACTCTTCCTCGGGGTAATTCACTCAGAGACTTACCTATTCATAGCCCCACATTCCGACCAGAAGTTCTTTTGGTAAAGATTCGTCAGGGCACAACCTACAGACTTAGAATTTTCACACGATGGGAACCATCTACATGGTACCATCCACTCGGAAATGTCATGCTCCGAGTCACACCACCCGAATCTAACCTTACTCAGAAGTGTCACGTTCGGACACAATCCCCTTAACTTGGTAATGTTCCTCTTTATGAGATCTTACTCGGGACACCATAACTTCACTCAGAAATCCTCTCTCCAAGAAATATTTCACTCGGATCTGTCTCCACTTTTTCGCACTCGGAATATACTAACCTTTCCCGAGCAAATCCTCACCTTTCAGATTTCTTCCACCCAAGGTCATGGTTTCCCCACTAATCCATAATGCCACTCGGCTAAAGTCTTAAACTTCTAATTCCAGTGACAGACTTGCTCGTCCATCAATCTCGATAACCATTTATTATTTTAATAGTCAATTCATACACAATCACCTCTGATTCACTCAGAGGTAACACCTCACGGTTAAACAAACCTTGCATCCTCACTCAGAACTGCCCGATAGGCTCACCATCACCATAAACAGCTACAACCTCACCTGCCCGACTCGTGGATTACTGCATCCATCTTATAGGATGACGTCTCATTCCTATAGGGTTACAACAATTACATAGAGTCGCTGCAAGAGTGTACACTGCCACAGTGCCTATGGTATGAAGGGTCGTCTCAGAACGACATACATTACACACTTCTCATACCCACCGACCAACTCACTCAGCTAATACTTACCCACAAGAATTAATGGCAATTCACATATATATATAAGCACGTATTCACATCAACATTATCATGATGCACCACGTAGGGCACGTCACACAGCAACAATCATGAAATATAATTTACCACTACTGTAAAACAGTATAATGACTACAGGCTTCCGACTCACACAAAAATCACACACCTCCTCATTACTCATAAGTTAGCGCAACTCTCCTGATGACAATCGTCAAGTAGCAGTTACTATCACCCCAAAATGGTATAATAACAGTCGGTTTCCGACCCTTACCGTGTAATTACTTCTTCCTTAGATCCTATCCACCTCAAACCATACAATATCATATATATATATACACATATGTACCAACAGTCAATAACATACACGTTATCATTCAATCAGAACATATTCAAGCATCATTCAATCAGAATCTTATCCAGCCAGCTCTCGGCTATATTACTTACATTATTTATAATCCCATATAATCACAGCCATAGGCTTACTTTGCACTTAGTGACAACATCAACACATATATATATTCAATCATCCAATCGGAATATCAAATTCACACTCGGCCATACAATTCATATCATTCACCACAGCATGCATTACAACCACAACATCATATTGCACCCGGCCATAACATTAATATACATACATTCATTCAATCGGATTCCACTCAATCATGTTATTCTAAATAACATTCCACATATTCATGTAATTCACATTGAGCTCAACAACAATCATGGTGTGCACACATTCATTTCACCCGAATCCGGTTACCCATTTTTATTGTTGCAACATAGGCTCCAAGCCTTTCCTCAGCTCCAAGCTGATTCGGCCGTTTTACAGGTACCAAACCGTTTGCCCTCACGCGTAACACAATTGCTCCAAGCAACAACGGGAGTGTTACGGGCAGCCCCAAGTCCAACTCGGTAAGCTTGCCTTGAGTCCAACCCAAAGTCTTTAAGCGTCCAACGCTTAGTGCACTTGGCACTGCCCCAAGTCCAACTCAGGGTCTTTTTATAGTGCACTTGGCATTCAATATCAATACATGCATCCAATGCATTTTATCATCATTATTCATAACAGTGGTCATCATAGTAATAACACCATACATGCACTCGGCAAACCACATACTTTTTAATATAAAATCCCACACGAAAATTAATATAACCGGCCCACATCTTATGCAGGACTTTATCATTGGACCATAACCACTTCCACACTATTAATGTAGACATCACATGCATCATATTATAAACCACACACGGAAATCACCATGCAGGTACCTATCACATATATTCAACTTTTTCCTTAACAATACATACATCATATATAATCAGTACTAAACACCATTAAGGCTAAAAGAGATAGTCTTTTATCGCATGCAATCAGCATTCATACTTATAATAGCCCGCAACTCATATAATTCACACATAGTAACCAGCAAAAATTCCTTAACATATACATCTCATACTCAAATTCTTCATCCTAGAAGGCTACACAATCACTTATTCTATATACATCATACAGGATTCTATCAATATTATTCATTCAATCAATTCAGACGTGTGAGTTCGACTCCGTCCGACAGCATGCCTCGACTATGGGCCATTAGCATGGCCTACATAAGAGGCTAAACCAACTAATTTAGTTTCAATACACATGAAAGTTTCCACATCTATCATCCTATTTCTTCTCTACCGACCAGGCTTAGAAACACTTCTCAGTATTTTGGGAACAATCAGTCAGGGTCATCATAAATCTCTATTCCTCAGGGAACATACCCCTGGCAGTACCCTCTGTTCCCAATCTCAAATAAACACACAGGCATATAATCACACCATTCATAATTCAACGTATATCAAATCCAATAGAGGATCATAAGCATATATCATCACACGAGTCATGATTGAACATGTATCAATGTTTAATGGAATATCATAAGCAATTATGACAATCTGGCATAATGCACTCAACCGCCCACTAACAGTAGGCAAACCTTGGCCATGGACCTTTTGGTCTGCTCTGATACCAAAATGTAACACCCTAATTTAATAAATAAATAAATGCCAAAACCAGGAAAATTTTTTCCACAAAAACAGCCAATGGACAACCTACACAGAAGAAGGAAGGGGAAGGCACGGGAAAATAAAAGAACATTCATACGTATAGCAATCAGCGGAAGGGACAAGGCTTGGACCGGTCCATTCAGTCCAGCGGAACACATCAGCGCCTAAGCGAATTCCTTAACAACGCTGACTCGCTCAAGCGGGGTCCAACAAGCTTGAGCGAGGCAACCAACTCGCTCGGGCGGATAGCCCTTCGCTTAAGCGAAGCCAGCACAAAGGCCTTCCATCCACTCACACTCGCAGGAGCTAAGCCTAATTCGCTGGGGCGAACATAGGTTCCAGGTAATTTCTCACTCGGATTTGGGTCGTAGGTTCACCCGGTAAATCATCACGCTCCTGCCTCACTCGGGAATTTACACAGCTCCTCATTTCATTCATATAAGTCACAAGTATAACCACTCAGGAATGACTCCCTCAATTTTCACCACTCGGGACCCAGAACCCTTCCTCACTTGGGATATTTCCTAATCGAACATCACTCGGGTATTTAACTTCAACACAATCGGGAGTGTACCGTACACCCATCGCTCGATATATTTTCGCATCTCTCACTCAGGGAACACACAGGCCTTCCCTCACTCAGAAGGGGACTCCACTATCCTACTCCACTCGGAATACTCATTCTAGTTTCACTCGGCATATGATACCTTACTCACTCGGGAAACGTTAAGTAAGCCCCTTCCGGATTTGCTCTACGACTCACCGCTCAGGATATAGAACCTCGTTCACTCGGATTATACTTATATCACTTACTTAGATTATATTCCAATCTCCACCATTATAACAACTCTTCCCTCGGAAAAGGTTCACTCGGATTCTCACTCGGAAATGTCCAAACACTATAGTCTCACTCGGAATCATCAACTTAACACTATTTTACTCATCAATAACCCTCAAATCATTTAGCAATATATTCCAGTCGGAAAGGCGCATCAAATCAACATAAAACACTTATATGCATGTTATATATTCATACACTCGGAATATTTAGCATTTTAACATTATTCATTCACCAACACCCATTATCCGACACAAGTACTTGATACCAATGTAAACCATATATATATATAAACACGCATTCGGATTACAATACATATATACTCGCATTCGTTATACAATATTGTTATATGAGCCGGCCAAGGCTTAACACTGACTAATATAATATAAATATACAAGGCATGCACTCAACAGTCGGAGTGCACCCCACTCGGACTTGAGTCCTTCACATCATTCCCGACCGACCTGCACATACTGAAAATGGTGTAGGGGTGAGCTTTTACATATAAAATGACAGTTACTGACTCGGATTTAATCCCCAATTCTCAGTTATATAGTAACGTCACTCATTCGGATTTATACAATTCAGTCAGGACTAAGTAATTCACATCATTCACAATAACATAGACTCATAATCATAACATCGCCTCACGCTCGGCCACAGCACCAGCGCACATATATTCTCTAGTCAGAATTCACCCCACTTAATCATGGCCATATTAATCATGCTATTCACGACAGCATTTACACATACAAATATATACTCACAATCACATTGAACTCATCAACAATATAAATATGTGCATTCACATTCAGTCGGAATTCATTCAGTCATCCAAGCTATACCAACCATGTCAATCTCAATAACAATGCTCCTACATACATGCATGCGGATCCGACTTAATTAGTGATCGCAGTTACAGATTCTTTCCCTGCCTCTCATCCATTAGCCCTTCCCGTGTGGTGCCGGTCTTCCAAAGACGTCTCGAGACTTAACTCTAGCTCCCTCGGCTACCACGGGTCCTCACGGATCTAGCCAGGAATCTGTAGTTGAACGTCATCTCATAGGGCTCCTGACCTTCCACGGGTCACCCTCTTCTCATATATGCAATTTCATGCAATCCCACACAGCATTCAGATTCACTCGGAATTCCACAGTTTCATCACAGCATCACAAGCATTTATCATAGTAACTCATAACAAGTAAATCATGATAACAACATTACAGTACACCACTTCGACGTTCTTAATGAAACCAGCATGCATGTCAACACGACATTCCAAATGGGGACTCAGCATAACAACTCACATCTCATGCATTCAGAATTTATCATGGCATCCTCATTCACACACATCTAGACATAAGCTGCAAATAGAACTCAGCAAGTAACCCCCTTTTAACTCATGCATTAAGCAATAATGTTAACGCACACATGTATTTACTCCGCATTCTCATATTCAACAGCATGCATCTCAGAAATATGAATAAGCACTTAGGGATGGAATCACCACAACACTAGACAGACCACAACCATCCTAGACCCGGGCGTTACAAGCACTCCTACTTGAATACAACACATCAATCAACACACTCAGACACGACACAACACATGAAAGCAAAACACCCAGAACCCAGCCATGAACTATGCATTTGACATGCAAAGCGCCCCCTACCTGGCATGAAGATTCCAGAGGCTCCAAGGGCTTACAGCTCCAATCGGTTGCTCTGCACAGCCCATTCACTGATTCATAATGGGGCGACCCTTCATCAGTCATCCACTATTACACTTGGCTTGGGAGGGACTCCGAGCCACTCCTACTCTTAAACAGCTCTGCATGCAAGATCAGCGGGGAGGCCCGCTCAGGGCACCACCTTGACCTTCCACTCGGTCCAGTGGGGATTTCTACGCTTCCGAGGCACCCAGCTCCCTGCTCGCTCTCTTGAGCAGCTCCATCACAACGCTGGTGAATGCTCTAACGTCTCCAAACACTTCGTAGTGCAGATCTCCACTGAGACTCATGCAGCCTCAAGCAAAGGAGAGGGAAAAAAGAGAAGTCGTCAAAGGGAAGTGGAAGAACAGGGAGGGAACAAAGTGTCGTCCCTAAGTCGCCGGAGGAGAAGTTCTCAACCCAACATCCTCACTCTCATGCTCGACGAAGGAAGGAAAAGAAGAACGAAGAGCAAAGAAGAAGAAACGAAGAAAGAACGGAAGGGGGAGAAGCCTGAGGGGAAAAATGAATAATAAAGTGGCCCAGTAGTACATATATGCATGCACGGAGAAGGGGATAGTGGGGTGGGAAAGCGTAAAGCAGCAGTCTGCTCACGTCACCCAATCACCATTAGCAACAATTAATAATTAATCACACTTAATCAGCCATCATTTGATTAATTAAGTTAATTTTAATTACTAAATAATTTTCCACTTCTGAAATTATTATTTTAATAATTTATTTTCATTCGGCAATTAATTATTAAATCAGGATGTTACAATGGTGGCCGGAATGGTCATAATCATAGTGCTAACCAACAAACTGCTGGGAGAGTCTTTGTCATGACCGGTGAAGAAGTTGCATAAGCTGGTGATTTGATTCAAAGTAAGTGTCAAATTCTTGGTAGTTGTGTTGATGTCTTATTTGATTCCGGTGCAACGCATTCATTAATTTCGGAAGATTGTGTAAGGCGATTGAAATTGCCAATAAGCATGATGAAAGGTTCTATCATGGTGTCTACACCGACCGGTACTTGTTTGTGGACAATTGCTCGATGTGATGATATTGAAATGATTCTTGACGATCGAAGATTTTTCGTATCTCTTATTTGTTTGCCCATGAAGGACTTAGAAATTATCTTGGGAATGGATTGGTTATCTACCAACAAGGTCTTGGTGGATTGTCAGAATCGAAGTGTCATTTTTCCTTCTCCGAATACCGAGTGCTTTGATGTGCAAGGTATATCTCAACTTCTTGTTATGCTATGCATGATGGATGAGGACAATAATGTTCAAACTTGTGATATCCCTGTCGTATCTGAATTTCTAGATGTATTCCCTGGTGAGGTACCTGGTTTACCTCCTCCATGAGAGGTGGAATTTTCTATTGACCTTGTTCCTGGTGCAGAACCTATTTCTCGAGCACTGTATTGGATGTCTCCTATGGAGTTAGCTGAGTTGAAGAGACAAGTTGAAGAGTTATTAGAGCAAGAATTTATTCGCCCAAGTTTGTCTCCTTGGGGTGCGCCTCTTTATTAGTAAGAAATAAGGATAGAAGCATGAGGTTATGTGGTGGACTATCGATAACTTAACAAGTTGACCATTAAGAACCGATATCCCTTACCTCGCATTGATGATCTTTTAGATCAATTGAAGGATGCAGTGGTGTTCTCAAAGATTCATTTATGTTCTGGATATCACTAAATCTGGGTGAAGATCGACGATATTCCCAAGACTGATTTTCACACTCGTTATGGCCACTACAAGTATGTGGTGATGCCTTTTGGTGTGACAAATGCACCTGCGATTTTTATGGATTACATGAATCGCATCTTTCATGAGTATCTTGACCGATTCATTGTGGTGTTTATTGATGACATTCTTGTTTATTCCAAGAGTCATGAACAGCATGAAGAACACCTTCGTCTTGTTTTGAGTATTCTTCGTGAGAAAGAGCTGTATGCGAAGCTTTCCAAGTGTGAATTTTAGTTGTCAGAGGTCCAATTTCTTGGACATGTTATCTCCAAGGATGGTGTTGTAGTTGATCCATCTAAGATTGAAGTCGTGATGGCTTGGGAAAGACCGACGTCTGTGACCGAAATAAGAAGTTTTCTTGGTCTTGCCGGTTATTACCATAGATTTATTGAAGGTTTCTCCCATTTGGCTTTGCCTTTGATGAAGCTA
This sequence comes from Clitoria ternatea, assembly GCA_037962975.1. NCBI lineage: Eukaryota > Viridiplantae > Streptophyta > Magnoliopsida > Fabales > Fabaceae > Clitoria > Clitoria ternatea. Next base: position 59,427,197 of record CM075671.1, read on the forward strand.
ACCCGTAAAAATCAACCATTTGTGTGGAGTCTTGATTGTGAAAGATAAAACAACCTTAATTAATAAAACAACCCTAAAAACTTAAGAAATTTTTTTGCAATTTAATTATAGTTCAAACAACTGGATTTTGGATAATAATAGGCTCATAAAAAATTTTCATCACTAAAACATATGACAAAAGTTCATTTTAGTCTTAAAAATAGTGGGACATGTCACAAATATCATCTATTAGTCCCAAATTGAAAGCCATAAAAAGTTGGGTTCAAACCCCTCATAAATTTAAATTTTTCAATGCAATAGGTTCAGTGATTTACGCCTAATAAGAGCTAGAAAACTTCAATTAAGATGAGACCAATTTATATAGCTCCCTAACACAATTATATACAACTTTCATGAAGAAGTTAAAAGCTAAAAATGTCATTAAGATACCCAAAAGGGCCAAAACAGCAAGGAAATCAAGAAAAAGGAAGAAAATCCAAAAGTTGTAAGTATACCAGTCAGTGTGGTTATGCCCAGTTACCAGCGTACCCACGTCCAGTGACTAACCAGCCAGCCAGCCAACTCCCAGGCTAGCGTAGGTACGCCCGGTACTCGACAGCAGCTGTTCCAGCAGCTTTTTGTGCCCTGTTTTCAGCGACTTTGGGTCGTCATTTCACTAGGCTAATTAACTTCAAATTTCATGAAATTTCATATACAACACACCTACCCTATCATCTACAATATGGCAAAGTTTCATGCCTAAATTCTGTGTTTGAATATGTGTTTTAGGTTATATAATTTTGATAATGACAAATGCAATTGAAGAATCATGGCAAAGAGTTCAAGTGTTCATAAAAGAACACATGCAAGGATAAAAATAGAGAAGACAGCATCAGACCTGTAAAAACACGTAGCCTAATCGATTACAGGACCTTATCTAATCGATTATAGAGCTTCTCTCTAACACCTACTCGATTACCTCATCAACACTAATCGATTATGGAGTTTCTGTTTTGTCACCTAATCGATTGTACCAAACAATATAATCAATTACCAAGCTGAGAAAATGAATAAAAAGCATCAGGTGCATCTGATAATCAACTATAAGTCTGCCACAATCGATTACCAATCCAATTACACTGAAGAATTCGAAGTGTAATCAATTACAGCTCAAGGCGTAATCGATTACGATAGTGCCAGATTTTGGGGAAAAAGTGTTTTTAAGTGGGAAACCATCTCACTTCTCCATTTTCAATTCGATGCCCACGCTGTGCAATGGCTATGAAGACTCTAGGGCACCTCTCCAAGGCCTATAAATGCAAGACCCATTCAAGCTATGCTAAAACATCAAAAGAAATCATTTATAGCTTACATTTGTACCTTGTGAGTTCTAATTCTTTGTGTAGTTTCAATTTCTGAAACTTAGAGCTTAAATTTTTAAATCCTCTTTTGTTGAGAGTTATCATTGTTTGAGCTTTTCATTTTCTTATCCACTCTATTAAGAGAGTCAATTGATTGTAAATCCAAACACCAAAACACCAAGGTTTTTTACTCTAGGTTAAGTGGTCACAAAGGTTGGGGTTCAACCTTTGGGTATTGAGAGTTTGAGAGATTGGGTCGGTTGCCCTTATGCTAGTAAGGATTGAGTTCTTGAGTGTAGGACATTAGGAAGCTTCAATTGCTCATAGCTTGTATCTCTAAACTTCAATAGTGGAAATCCTTCAAATGTGTTGCTTGAAGGCGAGACGTACACCGGGTTGGTGGAACTCGTTAAATTGGTTTGCAACCTTCTCTTCCCTACTCTCTTGCATTTACTTGTTATATTTGCTTGGTATATTGATTTGATTGTGATTCCATTGATTGAACTTGAGTAACTAGGATAAGTTAAAGTATTGCACACTAAGTGTTTGACATATTGCCTAAGTGACATTTGCACATTGTTTTACATTGATTCTTACACTACACTTGCTATATCTTGCATACAAGCATATTTTGTGAAAAAGGAATCAATTTCAAAGGCATTCTAAAGAAAAGTTTTTAACACTCAATTCACCCCCCTCCTCTTGAGTATTGAGGCCACTTGAACAACAAGTGGTATCAGAGCTTGACTCTTGGTAGATCAAGCTTAACAACTTCAAGAGAACAATGGTCTCTAATTCTCTAAATCTTTTTTTTGAGGGTGGTGCCACAAATAGACCTCCTGCTTTCAATGGGGAAGGCTATGCATTTTGGAAAGAAAGGATGAAAATTTTTGTACAATCTATTGACCTTAAAATTTAGAATGCAATTGAAAATGGTCCCTTCATACCAATGCATGTTGTTGATGGTAAACAAGTTGAGAAACTCATGGATGACTGAAGTAGTGAGGAGGAAAAGAAAGTCCAATACAACTACAAAGCTAAAAATCTCATCACCCTTGCCTTAGGTCTAGATAAGTTCTTTAGAGTTGTAACTTGTAAAACTACTAAGGAAATGTGGGACACTCTCCAAGTCACCCATGAGGGAACTAGTGATGTAAAGGATTCTAAGGTTAGCACACTCACTAGTCAATATAAAAGTTTTAGATTAAATTCCAAAGAAACTGTTGTTGATATGCAAAAGAGGTTCACCCTTATTATAAATCATCTCATTACTCTTGGCAAGACTTACACTAACAAAGAACTTATTCATAAAGTGTTAAAAAGTCTTACTAGGGAATGGCAACCTCTTATCATTGCCATCAAACAATCTCCAAGCATCAATGAAATGTCTCTTGCTACATTATTTGGTAAGTTACAAGAGCAGGAACAAGAGCTGAAGGACTTGAAGATGGCAGAGGAAGAAGAAAAATCCTCCAAGAAAAAGGGTCTAGCTCTCAAGGCCACTTCAATCAAGGAAGATGAATCCAAGAGCGAACTTGATGAGGATGAGGAATTTGGATTATTTGTGAAGCATTTTGGAAAATTTATGAGAAACAAACGCTTCCAAAAGGGCTTCAAATCTCAAGGTAGAAACCAATCTCAAATGAAAACTCTTCCTTACCAAATTGCTTTGAATGTGGCAAGGAAGGGCACTTCAAGGTGGATTGTCCAAACCTCAAAAGGAAGAACAAAGAGAAAAGAGGAAGAAGAAGAGCTTACATTGCTTGGGATGAAAATAAAGTGAGTAGCTCGGAAGAATCAAACAATGAGGAAGCAAATCTGTGCCTCATGGTAAATCATCAAGATGAAGATGATGAGGTAAGTTTTCTTGACTTAGATAAAGATGAATTACTTGATGTGTTTGAGGAACTGTATGACAAATTTGTTAAAATTTCAAACAAGTATAAGTTGTCTAGGAAAACCATTGATACTCTAGAAATGCATCTCATGGAGCTTAGTAAAGAAAATGAATGCTTGAAAGAGAAGGCTCAACCATGTTCCAAGACCAAACCATGTGAATTTGCTGTAAAATATGATCATTTAGAAAATAAAGTCCTAGACTTGAATACAACTCTTGAGAAATTCACATATGGTAGAGATAATTTAAATGTTTTACTTGCAAATCAACGATGTATGTTTGACAAAACCGGATTAGGATATAATTCCACCAAAAAGGAAAAGCATTACAAGAATTTCTTTGTGCCACCTAGAAAATCTTCATCACCATTTACTAAATGCAATCATTGTGGCACTAAGGGTCATAATGCTTCAAATTGTCATATTAGAAAATTTGGACCAAAAGTGGTAAGAAAGGTGTGGGTTCCTAAAGGGACATTACCACAAGCTAACCAAAAAAGACCCAACATAAAATGGGTGCCAAGTTCTCTAAACTAATTTTGTTTTGTAGGTATGCTTCAAGGCAAGCAACACCTATTGGTACTTGGATAGTGGGTGTTCAAAGCACATGAGAGGAGATATGAACAAATTCACGACATTCACTCCCAAAAGAAAAGGAAGCATCACTTATGGGTATAATACCAAAGGAAGAATACTTGGTATTGGAAACATTGGTAAAAATTCTTCTACTACAATTAATGATGTATTATATGTTGAAGGACTCAAACATAACTTGCTTAGCATAAGTCAATTATGTGATAAAGGATATAGAGTATTATTTGAATCTAATTGTTGCATAATAAAAATAAGCTAAACAAGGAAGTTAAGTTTGTTGGTAAAAGAGTTGATAATATTTACATGATTGATATTGATAGTTTGTCTTCAAATGATGTGCAATGCTTCATGACTAGAGAGGATGAATCATGGTTATGGCATAGAAGAATAGCACATATACATATAGACCATCTAAACAAACTTGTTTCAAAAGAATTAGTAATTGGTTTGCCAAAGCTCAAATTTGAAAATAAATTTTGCGATACATGTCAAAAGGGAAAACAAGTAAAGGCATCTTTCCAAGTTAAAAATATTGTTTCTACTCAAAGACCTTTACAACTTTTGCACATGGATCTATTTGGACCATCTAAAATCAAAAGCTTTGGTGGTAATTACTATGGTCTAGTAATTATAGATGACTACTCAAGATATACATGGACCTTATTTCTTGCTCACAAAAATAAAGTATACCATGCATTTAAGAAACTAGCCAAGGTTATCCAAAATGAACAAAATTCAAAGATTGCATCAATAAGAACCAATCATGGGGGAGAATTTGAAAACCAATCATTTGAAAGGTTTTGTGAAAAACATGGTATTGAACATAATTTTTCAGCTCCTAGAACTCCACAACAAAATAGAGTAGTTGAAAGGAAAAATAGATCTTTGGTGGAACTTGCAAGAACCATGTTAAATGAAAATAACATTGCAAAATATTTTTGGGCTGATGCGGTAAACACTGCTTGTCATGTTATGAATAAATGTTTGATTAGACCTATTTTAAAGAAAACCCTCTATGAACTTTACAAAGGTAGAAAACCAAATATTTCTTATTTTTATATATTTTGATGCAAATGCTTTATACTTAACAATGGAAAGGATAATCTAGGAAAGTTTGATGCAAAATCTGATAAGGCAATCTTTCTTGGATATTTATCATCAAGTAAATCTTATCGAGTATTTAACAAACAAACATATACTATTGAGGAGTCAATTCATGTAAAATTTGATGAAAATAGCCATAACTCTCCGAGAAAGGAAGATTTTTATGATCTTGTAGATACCCTCCAAGAATTAAACTTGGATGACAAAGAAAAAGACAACAAAGAAGGAGACACAACACAAGGTATGGAAATTCAACAAAAGGAATGGATCACCTCAAAAGACTATCCATTAGACAACATTATAGGTGATATCACTAAAGGTGTAAGTACCCGACGCTCTTTCAACACTTGCAATCATTTAGCGTTTGTATCTCAAATTAAACCTAAAACCATTGATGAAGCTATTATTGATGAACATTGGATGCAAGAAGAGCTAAATCAATTTGAAAGAAATAAAGTTTGGGAATTAGTGCCAAGACCCAATGATCACCAAATAATAGGTACTAAATGGGTTTTCAAAAATAAACTTGATGAAAATGGTATAATCACTAGAAATAAGGCTAGGCTAGTAGCTAAGGGATACAATCAAGAAGAAGGCATAGATTATGAAGAAACGTATGCACCCGTAGCTAGGTTAGAAGCCATTAGATTATTATTAGCATTTGCATGTTGTAAAGACTTTAAATTGTACCAAATGGATGTCAAGAGTGTTTTCTTAAATGGATACATTCAAGAAGAGGTATATGTTGATCAACTTCCTGGTTTTGAAAACTATTAATTTCCAAATCATATTTTCAAATTAAGAAAAGCATTATATGGTTTAAAACAAGCTCCAAGAGCTTGGTATGAAAGATTAAGCAAATTCCTTTTGGAAAACAATTTGAAAGAGGAAAGGTTGATACAACATTATTCATTAAGCACAAGAAGAATGACATACTTTTAGTACAAATATATATGGATGATATCATTTTTGGTGCTACTAATGAATCACTCTGCAAGGAGTTTGCGAAGTTAATGCAGGATGAGTTTGAAATGTCTATGATGGGAGAACTTACATTCTTCCTTGGACTGCAAATTAAGTAAACTAAAGAAGGTACATTCATTAGCCAATCCAAATATTACAAGGAGTTGCTTAAGAAATTCAACATGGACAAGGCAAATGAAATTGCCACACCTATGAGCACTTCATGTTATTTGGATAAGGATCAGAAAGGTAAGGATGTAGAACTCACAAAGTATAGAGGTATGATTGGATCCTTACTTTACTTAACTGCTAGTAGACCGGATATCATGTTTGTTGTTTGTATGTGTGCAAGATACCAAGCATGCCCAAAAGAATCTAACCTTATTGCTGTAAAAAGAATGATGAAATACTTGGTTGGAACTCAAGATGTTAGTTTATGGTACCCTAAAGGTGTTAAATACACTCTTGTTGGTTATTCTGACTCTTATTTTGCAGGATGTAAACTTGATAGAAAAAGTACCAGTGGTACTTGTCACTTGCTTGGTAGTTCTCTTGTATCTTGGCATAGCAAGAAACAAGTAAGTGTTGCATTATCCACAGTAGAGGCAGAATATGTTGTAGCTGGTAGTTATTGTGCTCAAATTCTTTGGATGAGGCAACAACTTCTTGACTTTGGTGTTATATTAGACCATGTGCCTCTTAAATGTGATAACACAAGTGCCATTAATATTTCAAAGAATCCTGTGATGCATTCTAGAACCAAACATATTGAGATAAGACACCATTTCATTAGAGATCATGTGTTAAAGGGTGATTGTGTGCTTGAACATGTTGAAACCTCTAAGCAATTAGCTGATATCTTCACAAAACCACTTGCAAAAGAGCAATTCATAACATAAGAAGAGAGTTAGGAATTCTAGATATTTCTAATTATGTTTGAATATTGATTGATATTGATGATTCTTTGACTTATAATGTGTTTGATAAGTGAAAATTGGTTGATTGATGGAATAAGTATGTTCTATTCCATAACAATTGAGTCCTTAATGCTTCTTGATTAAAGAACATGTGTTTTCAGCATTTCTGGGTTGTCATAATCAATTAGATAGCTTCATCAAATCGATTAGAATCATTCTATCTTGACCATAATCGATTAGATAGCTTCAAATAATCGATTAGTAAGTCTTTATGTTCTAACTAATTGATTAGTGTACTTGAAAAATCGATTAGTGACATTTTGTATTCCGACTAATCGATTAGACACTATTACTAATCGATTGCAAAGTTTCTGTTTTTAGTGTAATCGATTACGCAATCGATTACTCGGTTTAAAAACGTTCCAAATTCCCCAGGAAACATATCCTAATCGATTAGCCTATGAGTATAATCGATTAGCAACGCACCAAAACTGCAATAATAAATGCTTAATCCGAGTGCCATCATTCCCACTCAATCCTAACCCTTCATCAACTTTGATCCTCACCCCCTAAACTCCTCCTAAATCCTATATAAAACCCTCCTTCACCACTTCTATCTCACACCTTCCATACTTCTCCTTCCTCAATCTCTCAAAAGTCTCCAACTCCTCTATTTCTCTTCTTTTTCTTTTAACTTTCTCACCATGTCTTTCTCTAGAATAGTGAAGAAAGCTAGGTCCTCTACTGCCCAAGCCAACAACCCTCTAGATTTCTCAAGATTCTTCACCAATCCAAGAGACCTTCAAAACTTCATCAAGAAGCTTTCCGAAAAAGATATTATCTCCCCTCACTACATCAATGTTGAAGTCTTTGAGAACCCAAGCTTCACTTTCACCCAACTTCTTCACCATTACAACCTTCTTCCTTTCCTCACTCTCAAGGAAGAATACTACTACTCGAAACTAATGCGAGTTTTCTTCTACACTCTTAAATTGGTGGATGGTCATCTTGAGGCAAGAGTAAAAAATATGACTCTTAAGATAACCAATGAACAGCTTGCGGAAATCACTCAACTCCCTCTCTCAATTGTTGAATTTGCCGGTGGATACCCAGAAGATGAATGGTACTTCAATGCCATTTCTGCTCGCCAAACCCTTTTGAAGGCCAACCGTCCCCCCAGTAATCACAAACTGGTAGGCCACCTAACTCTCAACAACTGTCTTCTTTGATTCTTCTTAGTCAAACTCCTTGTTCCTCATGGTGGAAATTATGCACTGGTTGAAGAAGATGGCGTCCTTTTGATGTGGGCCATCTTAAATCAAAAAGAAATAAATTGGATTCAACTACTCATGCTCTAAATGCTCAATGCCAAGGAACAACACAAGTTTCCTTATGCCATTCTTCTCATAAAAATTTTCAAGACATATGGGGTGGATATTGCCGGTGAACTGCCTGAAAAAGTATCTTCCCAAGCCTGCATTGGCACTCACCATCTCACCAAGATGGGTATGGTCAATGTTGGAGGACGATGGATATTCAAAAGCGATCGTATCCATGGGAGCAGTCCTTTCGAAGAAGACCATGTTGCTTCTACCATTGTTGATCCTACTCCTACACCTCAAGGCGAATCATCTGCTCTGGTTGACCACTTCACCTCCCTCTATGCTTATCTCGATCAACGCTTTGAAAGAATTGATAACACTCTTCAACAGTTCCAAATGACCGAGCAGCAACATTTTGAGCTCATGGAGCAACGCTATGAGCAGCTCTCAAACAAAATTTCAGAAATGCACTTCTTTCATCCTAATAATTAGATTTTCTTATTTTGGTTGTATTCAGCACTTTTAATATTCTGCACTTTCCATTTTCTACAATTTCCCTTTTATATTTCTTCTTTCATGCAATGAATGACTTATCCCCTCACTTATCTATTTTATATTTCCTTATTTGTTTTTGATGATAACAAAGAGGGAGAAATAATAAAGGATCATCATGTGGATAATAAGGGTGAATGGCCTAAAATCAATACTAATCAAAACAACAAGTGTTACTCAAAAACATGTGGTAAAACAAAATAATTAAAACAACAAGAGCACGATTAACAAATGATTACCTTCATGATTCTTAAAGTTATGCATAAACTCCTCAAGAAAGGGGGAGAAAACTTTATTTAGACTAACACCCTCATGAGATGAACATTGTTTGTCATCATCAAAAAGGGGGAGAATGTGTTTGAATATGTGTTTTAGGTTGTATAATTTTGATAATGACAAAAGCAATTGAAGAATCATGGCAAAGAGTTCAAGTGTTCATAAAAGAACACATGCAAGGATAAAAATAGAGAAGACAACATCAGACCTGCAAAAACACGTAGCCTAATCGATTACAGGACCTTATCTAATCAATTACAAAGCTTCTGTCTAACACCTAATTGATTACCTTATCAACACTGATCGATTATGGAGTTTCTGTTTTGTCACCTAATCGATTGCACCAAACAATATAATCGATTGCCAAGCTAAGAACTTGAATAAAAATCATCAGGTGCATCTGCTAATTGACTACAAGGCTGCCATAATCGATTACCAATCTAATTACACTGAAGAATTCGAAGTGTAATCGATTACAGCTCGAGGCGTAATCGATTACGACAATGCCAGATTTTAGGGAAAAGTGTTTTTAAGTGGGAAACCAGCCCACTTCTCCATTTTCAATTCGATGCCCACGCTGTGCAACGGCTATGAAGACTCTAGGGCACCTCTCCAAGGCCTATAAATGCAAGACCCATTCAAGCTATGCTAAAACATCAAGGGAAATCATTCATAGCTTACATTTGTGCCTTGTGAATTCTAATTCTTTGTGTAGTTTCAATTTTTGAAACTTAGAGCTTAAATTTGTAAATCCTCTCTTGTTGAGAGTTATCATTGTTTGAGCTTTTCATTTGCTTATCCACTCTATTAAGAGAGTCAATTGATTGTAAATCCAAACACCAAAACACCAAGGTTTTTCACTCTAGGTTGAGTAGTGACAAAGGTTGGGGTTAAACCTTTGGGTATTAAGAGTTTGAGAGATTGGGTGGGTTGCCCTTGTGCTAGTGAGGATTGAGTTCTTGAGTATGGGACACTAGGAAGCTGCAATTGTTCATAGCTTGTATCTCTAAACTTCAATAGTGGAAATCTTTTAAGTGGGTTGCTTGAAGGCGAGACATACACCGGGTTGGTGGAACTCATTAAATTAGTTTGCAACCTTTTCTTCCCTACTCTCTTGCATTTACTTGTTATATTTTCTTGGTATATTGATTTGATTGTGATTCCATTGATTGAACTTGAGTAACTAGGCTAAGTTAAAGTATTTCACACCAAGTGTTTGACATATTGCCTAAGTGACATTTGCATATTGTTTTACATTGATTCTTACACTACACTTGCTATATCTTGCATACAAGCATATTTTGTGAAAAAGGAATCAATTTCAAAGGCATTCTAAAGAAAAGTTTTTAACACTCAATTCACCCCCCTCTTGAGTATTAAGGCCACTTGAACAACAAATTCCTTCCCCATCAAAATCTAAGCTATATGGTAGTTTTATGCATTTTCTAACATTCTACATGAAAAATAATCCACATTTTCAACTTCTAATCACTCTAACTTTTTTATATGGAGTCCAATGACCACCAAATTTTGACACTAGCTAACATACCTTATTTGTGACGTGTAGCCAATGGCCACACTTAAAAATTCCTAAAAACAAGAGACTTATGCGTATAAATGTGTTTAGCTCATTTTAAGGCATTTTTATGCAACTCAAGGGTCAATTCTCAATGAATTTGACGCATTCCAGTTTCTACAAGTCACAAATCATGTATAAATGCTAATGAAACTGTTCTATTCTATTCACACCTCATAAATTTCCATTTGACTATCTCAGTTGCTCAATAATGCATGAAAAATCATATAAACACTACATTTTCATGAACTTGTCATCTAGCCATTACTATATCTCATTCAAGAACAACTCCTTGACATTGGTGCATCAACAAAGCATCATGTATAAGTCCACAATTCTTGGTCATCAAACTCATATGAAAATTATGGGACCATCCATGGTCTCCACTCTTCCATAGCATCAGGTAAGTACCATTATCCATCATACACCAAACTATATGTTCAAAATAGATTCTAGGCTTCGAATTGAAGTTGTCAACTATCTAGTCCACTGCATATTCATCTATACACACTCACATACACATAACAAAATAGGTACACAGGAGCCGGCCAAGGCAACTACAAACTACTATACGCATCATGTACCATATATATATATACATAATGCTCCATGCATGCTGAGTGACTTCATATACCTCTACTGTGTCCTAAATCCACTGTAAAACCAATATACATAATAAATGATAGCTATAGTACTGATTCAAATATCCATTTGCTAACAAACAAAGAGGAATCTCAGTCAAACAATATATATACTACCATAATCAAATTACTCTCTAATTCTCATCACCATTTTACATGATCATGATATTCTCAATGGTATACATATGTACACATGAAATTCTTATATAATTGGATCCATTTATTCATAATGAACTTTGTGTTGCAACACTGGCTCTCAGCCATATACTCAGCTCTCAACTGATCCTCCCGTTTTACTAGTACCAAACTGTTTGTCCTTTCACGTGACACAATCATTCTCAACGACAACGGTAGTGTCACGGGCTAACCCTGAGTCTCACTCAAGAGGTTTGCCTTGAGTCCCACCCAAGGTCTTTGTGGAATACTCGAAACCACATAATATACAATCATACAGAGCATCCCATGCTATATAGATGACATGAACCTTTTCATTCAAATGTATCACATCATTTACATCTCATATGGCATTTCCATATTCAAAACTAGTATCATATACTATACCTACATCATCTACCATGTCTTATATGTAACATCCTGCTTTTAATAATAGCTCTATTATGTAATTTATGAAGCATGGAAGGTCTGTAAGTGTTAATTAATGAATAAAACACTCTATGGATGGCTTTTAATGCTCCAAAAGTTTCATTTTTGGGTATAATTCTATAATTTATATAGATCCTTATGAATGAAGCCCAAATTCCGAGTGAAAATACCTTAGAAAGAACTGTCCGAGTGAGAAAGAGAGTCTGTTCCGAGTGAAGACTGAAAATTCCGAGTGACCAAGAGGAATTCCGAGTGGAAAATGGAAATACCGAGTGAAAATAGTGTTTTCCGAGTGGAACATGGTCAAGAGGACTTATTCCGAGTGAAATAATGTCTCAGAGACTCACTGCCGAGTCAAACATGCTAAGAAGACTCGATCCCGAGTCAAGATCTTCAAAGGACTTATTTCAGAGTCAATTAAGATCAGAAGTTGCAATCCTGAGTGAAGGAATTCCGATTGACAACAAATAAGTCTTGGGTCGGTTAGGATCTATATTACCGAGTGGACATTCAAGTGGAATGAGTCAGCATTGAGGAAATTTACCGAGTGAAAGCATGAGTGAGAGAGGAAGCTCAGTCTGGACAGACTCTACCGAGTGAGAAACCAAGGAATTGAGTCAGATTTAGATGAATTCCGAGTGAGACTCGTATGTAAGAGCTTTTTCCGAGTGATAATGACCTTGAGAGTCTCTGAGTGAAACGTAGTTGAAGAAGTAGGTCTGATCTTGGCTAAGTATTAATTAACCGAGTGAAACCCGAATGGGAGACACTTCTATATTCCTAAGTGTTCATAACCGAGTGGAAGATATTATACATATTCCGAGCGAATCATGTAAACCGTATTCCGAGTGACTAAGTAATGACTGAGTCCGAATGAGACTTGACTGTGATGCTTGTCTCTGATGAATGAATGGTTAAGTTATTCCTCAGATGAGAAAGGGCATGAACACCGAGTGAAGATCGAATGAGCCTTGAGTCGGTCTGAGACGACTTAACCGAGTGAAAAGTTGAAGGAAGAGGAGTCAGTTGAATGAGATCGGAAGAGACACTTCTGATCCGTTCTAAACCAGAGTCTAACATTCGATGCTAGGGACGACCTCAAGGATTGAAAGTGGAAGGACGGATGTCAACTAATGTCTTCATCACATCGGATGACCAGCGTAGGGAGGACTGCCTTGTGTGTTGCACCTCGGAATATTGCTCTACCAAATAAGCTATGGGACGGCTGACTTCGGTTCAGGTGAGACCGGATGAATTTAGTACAGATCGGATTATCATTAATGAACACCGGTTGGCTTCAAGGAAGGTTAACTCAGCTTTCCTTAGAACGGATGTCTACACCGGATGACTTTGAGCCGGTGTACAAGACCGGATGAAATCCGCCCAAAGAAGATATTGAGGGACTGCTAAGTTCTCCTCAACCGGACTTGGAAGTGGAATTCCAGTCGGTTTTGAAGTGCAGAAGTAACTTTTTGACCTTTTTCTTGTCTTTTAGGCATTTTTTTAATGCATTTGAACCCACTAATTGCTCTAGTACGTAGGACGGCCAGAAATGAGCACTAAGATAGCCACCTTCTATTATTAATTCTCCATTATCTCCACTAACAGCACTAGCAAACCCACTCACAAAGGGCTTGTCCCCCACTGCCTTTGTTTTTTTTAAAACAAAACCATATCTCTTCAGAAACTCTTAAGAAAACAGAATTACAGTATACCATTTTCCTTCTTCCTCAAGACCTTCGAATAGAACCAGGACAACCAGGGGACTCCTTTTCAGTCAGCCAAAGATCATCAAATCAAGTAAGAGGGGAGAGGGTTGTGAATAACTATGAAATGGGTAGAGTTGTATGTTGTTCTAGGATTCCAGTTTTAATTTCGTATCTTGTGGCTTAATTTTGAAACTGAAAACGTACGAATTTGTCTTTGACTTCTTCATGAAAGTTGTAAATCTTTTTGTTATGTTAATTTTGAGACCTGAATCGATTGATTTGAGTATGTGTAGCAAAAGTTATAGCCAAAATACTACTGTATGTCCGAGTGAAGGATTTGTTTCATGTTTAGTGCATATTTTGATATGCTGGGAATTATACATGCATAATCAGCCTTGGATGTTTTCATGAAAGTTGTAGATATTTAAGTTGTGGATCTTTAGAAAGTGGTTTCTCATCAAAATAATTTTTGTAACTCAAGTTATGCTCAAATTACTGAAGTATGTGCAAGCTGTAATCCTGTAATCTGAAATCCGAATCTTGTTTTCAAAACTGGGAATTTTGTGGTGAGAATTAGGGGTTGGTGTCTTTATGGAAATTGTAGATATGTGTGTTAAAAATAATTTAGAATTGGTTTCATGTCAAAATCATTTTTGTAACTCCAGATACGTTCTAATTACTAATCTGTGTACATTTTGGAAAAACTCATCTTGAGGCAGTATGGTATTTTGTGAATAAGTGGTATTTCTGATTGGAATCTGAAATTGTGTTCTTCATGAAAGTTGTAAATAATTGTATTATTAAGCTATAGAAAGTGGAATCATCTAAAAAGGAGTTGATTTGCCCATGTTATGACTGTTTTGCTAATGTATGTTGCTGTTGGGAATGCTGAAAGTCACTTATAAAGGCTATTATGAAAGAAAATGATATTTTCTCTATGGATAAAGATTAATTATTAAATTCTTGAGTGATTATGAGTTATTAGAAATGTTGTTGAGCATTATGCAGTTTGTATGATGTGGTGATGAATAATTATGAATAACGAAATCACTTTGTATGTACATGAATGCCTTGTGATATTGACACATGTGACAGAAACAGTAAATCCATGATTTTGTAAATTATTATGAGTGTTGTGTCCTTTGGGGACTTGTATTCCAAGAGGTTTTAGAAATATGGATATCATGGTATGTTAAAAGAATTAAAGGCCTTCATGCATCATAAGCATTCGGACGCACCATGGAATTTAGGGGTTCCATGATTGCCTACCCTGGTGGGGGGTTACTCTATGATGAGTTAAGCCCTATTTTGTTATGCGCCATGGAGTGTAGGGATTCATGGTTTATGCAAAGCCCTACTTATGATATTTGTGTACCTTGGTACTTAAGCGCCATGGAGTGTAGGGATTCATGGTATATGCTAAAGCCCTATTTGTGTCTCTATGAGACTTTTACTGCAGTATTTCCCACCAAACCAAATGGATCCAGCATGACATCATATGACTAATTGAAGAATTATTAAATGGACTTGTTTGGCATATTCATCATATCATTATGAGTTGTTGATTGTGTTTGTGCAATTTTATCTATTTTATATTTATTCTATATTCTGTCTCACTCTTACATTAATTTTTATAGTGAATAACACGCAGAATGCAGAGTGATGCCATGATGGATGCCTATTTGAATTATTACCTGAACTTTGATTTTATGGGTTGTAATAAGTATAACATGTCATGTACCATTATTTTCTAAATCGTTTCCGCTACTTAAGTATTTTCTTGAATTTAATTATTCACGACTAGCATGTATGATAATTTTTCCGCTGTTATCAACTGTTACATAAACTCTGAATTAAACTTATGAATTTTAAAATAATCTTTTGAAAAAGCGAAAAATTTACTCGAAAATTTTAATTAACGTTTCGGGGCGTTACATTGTTGGTATCAGAGCGTTTTTGAAAATTCAGGACCAATTGCTATGACATGTACTGTTTCTCGACATAATATGTGAAATGTTTGATTTCTTACTTGATAACATGCTAAATGTGTACTATATGACTTGTGCCTGACTGATTAATTGCGAAAAGATTTGTTTGATTACCTCTTGATAATATGATAAATGTGTTATATGATTTATTGCTTAACTGATAAACTGTAGGATAATGATAGTTATGTAGTATTTATATATGATATATTATCCCTTAGAATTGGTATAAACCTAACTACGAATATAGGATGGCAAGAAACAACAACAACGATATGGCAGCAGCTTTCAACCGCTTAGCTGAAGCCATAGAATGACAAAACCAACCAAGGAGCACAGGAGGACTCCATGGGTTAGACCACTTCCTGAAGAGAAAGCCTTCACAATTCAAAGGAGGTTATAATCCAGAAGGAGCATATCTTTGGGCCAAGGAAATGGAGCGCATCTTTCGAGCATTGCCCTGCACAGAATGCGAAAAGGTGGAGTATGCCACCTATATGTTGGTGGAAGAGGCAGAGAACTGGTGGATTCATGCTAGAATCCGTATGATCGAGACTGACAGACCCTTGAACTGGGCCAACTTCAAAGACTGTTTCCTGGAGAAATATTTTCCAGCAAGTGTGAAAAGTCACAAGGAGCTGGAATTTATGGAGTTGAAACAAGGCTCGATGTCCGTTGGAGAATATGCTGCAAAATTTGAAGAACTATCTCTCTTTTACCCTCCTTTTCAACAGGCTGGTGCCGAAGAATCGAAATGTGTTAAATTTGAGAACGGACTGAATCTGGAAATCAAAGAGGCGATAGGGTACCAAGAAATTCGGAGTTTTCCTATTCTGATCAACAAATGCAGAATTTTTGAAGAGAATCACCAAGCCAGACTGGCACATGAAAGGGCCAATAGACAACTGAAACCTCAGTCAGTTGATTTCAAAAGAAGAGGATCGTTCTATCCAAGTCGCTCCAGAGGAGGATCATCATCGTCGTCATCTTTTGATAGACGCAACAATATGAGGTGTCTTAAGTGTGGAGGTAATCATCATGTACGTGATTGTAACAGACGTCTTGAAGAGGTCACTTGCTTTCGATGTAATCAAAAAGGACACATCAGTCCAAATTGTCTGCAGAACAATCAAAACAACAACAGGAACACTATGAGTGAACCAAGAGGCTCTAATTATCAGAAAGGCCGTGGAGGAGACACACGTACTGCCCAACCTCCAAGACAGAACAGGGAGTCCACCGATCAAAGGTTGCAACAAACAACTGGGAGAGTCTTTGCCATCAGCGGTTCAGAGGCAGACCAAGCTGATGACCTCGTACAAAGTAAGTGTGAGATTAATGGTACAATCCTATCTGTGTTATTTGATTCTGGTGCTACGCATTCTTTTATTTCTGATGAGTGTGTTAGACGCCTTCAATTACCTATGAAGCCTATGACATATGATCTGATTGTTTCCACTCCCACCGGTACACAACTTAGGACTGCTAAGGTGTGTAACGAATGTTCTATACTCATAGAAGGTAGAAGCTTTCTTGTCGATCTTGTTTGTTTACCTTTGAAAGATCTGGAGGTGATTCTGGGGATGGACTGGTTATCGGCAAATCGAGTCTTGGTGGACTGTCACAACAAGACCGTGATATTTCCATCAGAAAATCTAAATTCTAACAACCTCAAGACCTTTGTATTACAAGGTGAAATTCAATTGTTTGCTTTATTCACTCTTTACAAAGAAGATGGTGAATCTAAAGCAATCGAGATGCCGGTTGTTTCTGAATTTCCTGAAGTATTTCCTGAGGATGTCTCAAGTTTACCTCCAGAATGTGAGGTAGAATTCTCCATTGATTTAATTCTAGGAGCAGGACCAGTGTCTAAAGCTCCATACCGTATGGCACCAATTGAACTGACGGAACTGAAGAAACAAATCGAAGAGTTGTTGGAGAAGCATTTCATCAGACCTAGTGTGTCACCATGGGGAGCGCCAGTATTGCTCGTCAAGAAGAAAGATGGAAGCATGAGGTTATGCGTAGATTATCGTCAACTGAACAAATTAACAGTGAAGAATAGATATCCTCTGCCCAGAATTGATGATCTGATAGATCAATTGAGAGGCACTGCAGTGTTTTCCAAGATTGATCTACGATCGGGGTATCATCAGATTCGTGTCAAGTCTGAGGATATTCCAAAGACAGCCTTTAGAACACGATATGGTCATTACGAGTACCTTGTGATGCCCTTCGGAGTGACCAATGCCCTAGCCGTATTCATGGATTACATGAATCGAGTATTTCATCCCTACTTGGATCAATTTGTCATCATTTTCATTGATGATATTCGGATCTATTCAAAAACTGCAGAGGAGCATGAAAAGCATCTTCGAGTGGTATTGCAGATTTTGAAGGAGAAGCAGTTGTATGCAAAGTTATCAAAATGTGAATTCTGGTTGAAAGAGGTAAAATTCCTAGGCCATGTAATATCAAACGAAGGAGTGTCTGTGGATCCTTCTAAAATAGAAGCTGTGGTAAACTGGGAGAGACCTACTTCAGTCACTGAGATACGAAGTTTCCTGGGATTAGCTGGTTATTATCGGAGATTCATTGAAGGGTTTTCTCAAATTGCCCTACCAATGACTCGGCTAACCCGGAAGAATCAACCTTTTTCTTGGACGCCAGAATGTGAGAAAAGTTTCCAAGAACTGAAGTTGAAGCTTACATCTGCTCCAGTTTTAACCTTACCTAATCCACAAGAAGATTTCGTGGTTTATTGTGATGCTTCCAAAATGGGCTTAGGATGTGTTTTGATGCAGCAACGAAAAGTGGTTGCCTATGCTTCTAGACAGTTGAGACCACATGAGATAAACTATCCGACGCATGATCTAGAATTGGCAGCAGTGGTATTTGCTCTGAAAATCTGGAGACACCATTTGTATGGAGTCAGGTTTGAAGTGTTCAGTGACCACAAGAGCTTGAAGTATTTGTTCGATCAAAAGGAATTAAACATGAGGCAGCGAAGGTGGACGGAGTTTCTTAAAGATTATGATTTTGATTTGAAGTACCATCCAGGAAAAGCAAATGTGGTGGCAGATGCACTAAGCCGAAAGTCCATTCATATGGCATCTTTGATGATAAAAGAAATGGAGATGATAGAACAGTTCAGAGACATGAACTTGGGTGTAGAGATGAAATCTTCAAGGAGTATGACTTTGGGGACTTTGAAAATAACCAATGATTTCCTGAAACTGTTAGGTGAAAGACAGAAAGAAGATTTACCATTACAAGAGTTGAGAGAATTACAGGCGAATGAAAAAGATATGGGACTACAAGAAGGATCAGATGGAATTTGGAAAATCAGGAATAGAATTTGTGTACCAGATGATGTTGATCTGAGAAGGACGATTCTAGAAGAAGCGCATAAAAGTATGTTGAGCATTCATCCTGGATCAACTAAGATGTATCAAGATCTCAGGAAAAGCTTTTGGTGGCCAAGGATGAAGAAAGAGATAGTTGAATATGTATCTTCATGTCTGGTGTGTCAAAAAGCCAAGGTAGAACACCAGAAGCCATCTGGTGAACTGCAACCATTAGATATTCCTGTCTGGAAATGGGATGACATCTCAATGGACTTTGTGTCAGGGTTACCAAGAACACGTTCAGGGAATGATGCAATCTGGGTTATTGTAGACAGATTGACAAAGTCTGCTCACTTCCTCCCAATGAATATGAAGAACTCTTTACAAAAATTGGCATAATTATATGTGAAGGAGATCGTAAGACTACATGGTGTACCATCTAGTATTGTGTCAGATAGAGATCCAAGATTCACTTCCCGATTCTGGGGAAGCTTGCATCAGGAATTGGGTTCAAAGCTTCGATTGAGTTCAGCTTATCATCCCCAAACAGATGGGCAGTCAGAGCGTACCATACAAAGTTTGGAAGACTTACTGCGATCTTGTGTGATTGAACATGGTGGTAGTTGGGAGCAGTTTCTTCCATTGATTGAATTCACGTATAACAATAGCTACCATAGCAGTATTGGTATGGCTCCATTCGAAGCATTGTATGGTAGGAAGTGTCGAACGCCCCTTTGTTGGTTAGAAACTGGTGAAAGTTTGGCGTTAGGACCTGAAATTATACAGCAGACTACTGAACAGATAGAAATGATCAGAGAAAAGATGAAGGCATCTCAAGACAGACAGAAGCACTATTACGATAAAAGGAGGAAACCACTTGAATTCTAAGTCGGTGAACATGTATTTTTGAAGGTTTTACCTCACAAGGGGATTGGCCGAGCATTGAAAAGTAAGAAGTTGAGTCTGAGGTTCATTGGACCATATGAGATCCTAAAGAGGATTGGTACAGTGGCGTATCAGATTGCACTTCTTCCTCACCTGGCAAACCTACACAATGTGTTTCATGTATCGCAACTAAGGAAGTATATACAAGACCCCACTCACGTGATTGCTGCTGATGATATTGAAGTTAGAGAAAATCTAACCATCTCCACAGAACCTACACAGATCCTAGAAAGATCGAATAAACGCTTGAGGAACAAGAATGTACCACTGGTAAAAGTTGCATGGAAACAAGGAACTGATGTAACTCTGACTTGGGAGCGTGAAGATGCTATGAGGACACAGTATCCAGGATTGTTTCACTGAGGAGCGTGTTAAGTTAAATTTCGAGGACGAAATTTCTATTAGGGTGGGAGAATTGTAACATCCTACTTTTAATAATAGCTCTATTATGTAATTTATGAAGCATGGAAGGTCTGTAAGTGTTAATTAATAAATAAAACACTCTATGGATGGCTTTTAATGCTCCAAAAGTTTCATTTTTGGGTATAATTCTATAATTTATATAGATCCTTATGAATGAGGCCCAAATTCCGAGTGAAAATACCTTAGAAAGAACTGTCCGAGTGAGAAAGAGAGTCTGTTCCGAGTGAAGACTGAAAATTCCGAGTGACCAAGAGGAATTCTGAGTGGAAAATGGAAATACCGAGTGAAAATAGTGTTTTCCGAGTGGAACATGGTCAAGAGGACTTATTCCGAGTGAAATAATGTCTCAGAGACTCACTGCCGAGTCAAACATGCTAAGAAGACTCGATCCCGAGTCAAGATCTTCAAAGGACTCATTTCAGAGTCAATTAAGATCAGAAGTTGCAATCCTGAGTGAAGGAATTCCGATTGACAACAAATAAGTCTTGGGTCGGTTAGAATCTATATTACCGAGTGGACATTCAAGTGGAATGAGTCAGCATTGAGGAAATTTACCGAGTGAAAGCATGAGTGAGAGAGGGAGCTCAGTCTGGACAGACTCTACCGAGTGAGAAACCAAGGAATTGAGTCAGATTCAGATGAATTCCGAGTGAGACTCGTATGTAAGAGCTTTTTCCGAGTGATAATGACCTTGAGAGTCTCTGAGTGAAACGTAGTTGAAGAAGTAGGTCTGATCTTGGCTAAGTATTAATTAACCGAGTGAAACCCGAATGGGAGACACTTCTATATTCCTAAGTGTTGATAACCGAGTGGAAGATATTATACATATTCCGAGCGAATCATGTAAACCGTATTCCGAGTGACTAAGTAATGACTGAGTCTGAATGAGACTTGACTGTGATGCTTGTCTCTGATGAATGAATGGTTAAGTTATTCCTCAGATGAGAAAGGGCATGAACACCGAGTGAAGATCGAATGAGCCTTAAGTCGGTCTGAGACGACTTAACCGAGTGAAAAGTTGAAGGAAGAGGAGTCGGTTGAATAAGATCGGAAGAGACACTTCTGATCCGTTCTAAACCAGAGTCTAACATTCGATGTCAGGGACGACCTCAAGGATTGAAAGTGGAAGGACGGATGTCAACTAATGTCTTCATCACATCGGATGACCAGCGTAGGGAGGACTGCCTTGTGTGTTGCACCTCGGAATATTGCTCTACCAAATGAGCTATGGGACGGCTGACTTCGATTCAGGTGAGACCGGATGAATTTAGTACAGATCGGATTATCATTAATGAACACCGGTTGGCTTCAAGGAAGGTTAACTCAGCTTTCCTTAGAACGGATGTCTACACCGGATGACTTTGAGCCGGTGTACAAGACCGGATGAAATCCGCCCAAAGAAGATATTGAGGGACTGCTAAGTTCTCCTCAACCGGACTTGGAAGTGGAATTCCAGTCGGTTTTGAAGTGCAGAAGTAACTTTTTGACCTTTTTCTTGTCTTTTAGGCATTTTTTTAATGCATTTGAACCCACTAATTGCTCTAGTACGTAGGACGGCCAGAAATGAGCACTAAGATAGCCACCTTCTATTATTAATTCTCCATTATCTCCACTAACAGTACTAGCAAACCCACTCACAAAGGGCTTGTCCCCCACTGCCTTTGTTTTTTTTAAAACAAAACCATATCTCTTCAGAAACTCTTAAGAAAACAAAATTACAGTATACCATTTTCCTTCTTCCTCAAGACCTTTGAATAGAACCAGGACAGCCAGGGGACTCCTTTTCAGTCAGCCAAAGATCATCAAATCAAGTAAGAGGGGAGAGGGTTGTGAATAACTATGAAATGGGTAGAGTTGTATGCTGTTCTAGGATTCCAGTTTTAATTTCGTATCTTGTGGCTTAATTTTGAAACTGAAAACGTATGAATTTGTCTTTGACTTCT
This sequence comes from Clitoria ternatea, assembly GCA_037962975.1. Lineage (NCBI taxonomy): Eukaryota > Viridiplantae > Streptophyta > Magnoliopsida > Fabales > Fabaceae > Clitoria > Clitoria ternatea. The sequence goes on from CM075671.1 coordinate 59,449,333, forward strand.
TCATGAAAGTTGTAAATCTTTTTGTTATGTGAATTTTGAGACCTGAATCGATTGATTTGAGTATGTAGCAAAAGTTATAGCCAAAATACTACTGTATGTCTGAGTGAAGGATTTGTTTCATGTTTAGTGCATATTTTGATATGCTGGGAATTATACATGCATAATCAGCCTTGGATGTTTTCATGAAAGTTGTAGATATTTAAGTTGTGGATCTTTAGAAAGTGATTTCTCATCAAAATAATTTTTGTAACTCAAGTTATGCTCATATTACTGAAGTATGTGCAAGCTGTAATCCTGTAATCTGAAATCCGAATCTTGTTTTCAAAACTGGGAATTTTGTGGTGAGAATTAGGGGTTGGTGTCTTCATGGAAATTGTAGATATGTGTGTTAAGAATAATGTAGAATTGGTTTCATGTCAAAATCATTTTTGTAACTCCAGATACGTTCTAATTACTAATCTGTGTACATTTTGGAAAAACTCATCTTGAGGCAGTATGGTATTTTGTGAATAAGTGGTATTTCTGATTGGAATCTGAAATTGTGTTCTGCATGAAAGTTATAAATAATTGTATTATTAAGCTATAGAAAGTGGAATCATCTAAAAAGGAGTTGATTTGCCCATGTTATGACTGTTTTGCTAATGTATGTTGCTGTTGGGAATGCTGAAAGTCACTTATAAAGGCTATTATGAAAGAAAATGATATTTTCTCTATGGATAAAGATTAATTATTAAATTCTTGAGTGATTATGAGTTATTAGAAATGTTGTTGAGCATTATGCAGTTTGTATGATGTGGTGATGAATAATTATGAATAACGAAACCACTTTGTATGTACATGAATGCCTTGTGATATTGACACATGTGACTGAAACAGTAAATCCATGATTTTGTAAATTATTATGAGTGTTGTGTCCTTTGGGGACTTGTATTCCAAGAGGTTTTGGAAATATGGATATCATGGTATGTTAAAAGAATTAAAGGCCTTCATGCATCATAAGCATTCGGACGCACCATGGAATTTAGGGGTTCCATGATTGCCTACCCTGGTGGGGGGTTACTCTATGATGAGTTAAGCCCTATTTTGTTATGCGCCATGGAGTGTAGGGATTCATGGTTTATGCAAAGCCCTACTTATGATATTTGTGTACCTTGGTACTTAAGCGCCATGGAGTGTAGGGATTCATGGTATATGCTAAAGCCCTATTTGTGTCTTTATGAGACTTTTACTGCAGTATTTCCCACCAAACCAAATGGATCCAGCATGACATCATATGACTAATTGAAGAATTATTAAATGGACTTGTTTGGCATATTCATCATATCATTATGAGTTGTTGATTGTGTTTGTGCAATTTTATCTATTTTATATTTATTCTATATTCTGTCTCACTCTTACATTAATTTTTACAGTGAATGACACGTAGAATGCAGAGTGATGCCATGATGGATGCCTATTTGAATTATTACCTGAACTTTGATTTTATGGGTTGTAATAAGTATAACATGTCATGTACCATTATTTTCTAAATCGTTTCCGCTACTTAAGTATTTTCTTGAATTTAATTATTCACGACTAGCATGTATGATAATTTTTCCGCTGTTATCAACTGTTACATAAACTCTGAATTAAACTTATGAATTTTAAAGTAATCTTTCGAAAAAGCAAAAAATTTACTCGAAAATTTTAATTAACGTTTCGGGGCGTTACATTATACATAACACTTTTCAATCAAACCATTATATTTCAAGCATCATGTACACCACACAACCATACTAACTATATTTACATTTTAAGTTCTTCATCATAATCTCATAAATCACAAACTATATGATTACTATCATTAAAGAATCATATCATTTATAGTTCGACACATCAAGATACATCGAATCCGGCTATACACTATGCATTTAGAATGTAAAAGCTCCCCCTACCTCGAAATGAAGAATTCTAGAAATACTTCAATCAATCAAGCGTTAGCGACCACTAATTGCAACTCCGATTTTGATTTCTCAAATTCAAACACCTTCCTAAAATCCATAACAATTAATTTTAACTTCAAAATCGATACAAATATCACTTGCCAAGTTAGAAACCATTAAATTAGAACCATTTTGGTAGATATAACTTACCGAACCAATGTCGTCAACTCTGAAGCTCGTCTCCGAACCAAGCTCCGAACTCTGAATCACTCCGATATCCTCCGAAACCACCTTAATTCATTGAAATGACAACTATTAAACTTCAGTCTTATAGAATTAGTAATCTAGAAGCTACTTTATCTCACTTTTCCATGAAAACCCAAGATTTTAGAAAACCCCAAAGCTGCCCACTTGCTTCAATGGCTTCCAATTGCTTCTAAATTCACAAATTTACATAAATTGAAAGATGAAAACAAGGCTAAACTAAAACCCATGGTAGGTATTCATCATCTTACCTTAAATTGGAGAATTCAAAGTTCTTTCCCCCTAGAACCTTGGCTGCCCAACGTGAAAAAGGAAGGAGAAAGTGTTGGTTTCCGCTTCAATTTAATGAATTAGAGAAGAAATTGAAGAAGAACCAAAGTTGGAATTGCCAATTGGAAGAAAAGAAGAAAGTAGAAGCAAGTTTTTCCCTTCTCTATGGCGTTCGAAAGAGTGAAATGAAAAGAAAAGAAAAAAATCAATTTAAAAGGGTTTAGGGATGCGTTGGTTATTACGGTATTTGTTAGGGATGCGTTCGTCATTTTGGCAATTATTCTAATTAATTCCTCTTTTCCATTTAAATCTCTCTTTAAATCATATTTTGCTAATAAATCCTATTTTTAGGATGTTACAAAAGAAGTTTCCAAGAGTTAAAAGTTAGACTCACTTCTGCTCCTGTGTTGGCTTTGCCCGACTTATTGGATGACTTCGTGGTGTATTGCGATGCTTCCAAGCTTGGTCTTGGTTGCGTGTTGATGCAAAGTGAGCGTGTGATAGCCTATGCGTTGAGACAGTTGCGACCGCATGAGGTTAACTACCCCACGCATGATCTTGAGTTAGCGACGGTGGTATTTGCTTTGAAGTTGTGGCGACACTACTTGTACGGCTCAAAGTTTGTGGTCCTTAGTGATCACAAGAGTCTTAAATACTTATTTGATCAAAAAGAGCTTAATATGCGCCAACGACGATGGATGGAGTTTCTAAAGGATTATGAGTTTGATTTGAGATACCATCTCGGGAAGGCAAACGTGGTTGTCGATGCCTTGAGTTGGAAGTCGTTGCATGTTTCCGCAATGATGGTGAAAGAGATGGAGCTAATTGAGTAATTTAGAAACTTGAATGTGGGTGTAGAAATATATACCCCAAAGAGGATGTCCACTGAGGTGTTGATGGTTACTAATGTGTTCCTTGAAATTGTGAAATTACAACAACCGAAGGATGAGTATTTAATTGAGATGAAGAAAGCTCAAGCTAATGGGAAAAATTCATTTTTGACGAAAGGTCTTGATGGTATTTGGCGTGTAAAGGGCCGAATTTATGTTCCATCTGGTGGTGATTTAAGAAGGTTGGTACTTGAAGAAGCTCACAAGAGTGTGTTGAGTATACACCCTGGTTCCACAAAAATGTATCAAGATTTGAAGAAGAATTTCTGGTGGCCTGGTATGAAGCGCGATGTGGCAAACTTTGTAGCGTCTTGCCTTATTTGTCAGAAGACTAAGGTTGAGCATCAGAAACCATCTCGTTATTTGAGACCTCTTGATATCCCTGTTTGGAAGTAGGATGACATTGCTATGAACTTTGTTTCTGGGTTGCCCATGACACGTACTGGAAATGATGCAATATGGAATATTGTTGATAGATTAACGAAGTGTGCTCACTTTTTACCCAATTTGGGATTTTCTGACGTCAATGGAACCCTTGGTTTTTCATAGCACAGCTTTAAAACAAGAAAAGGGAAGGTTTCACATAACCTTTTCTTAGAACCCACAAGTTAGAAGAAAGGGGCAGAAGAATTTGAAGTTTGCGTGCACATACCTTTTGAATGAGGGAAACGAATTTGATAGGATGAGAAGGAAGGAGAGCACGCCTATGAGAATGAGCACGTTGAGGGAAGTGATGAATTGGGAAGAATGAAGGAAACTGGTTCTGTCCAAAGAAAAGCAACACACATGCACGGTAAATGCCAAAGAGGTCCACGGCTAAGAGAGAAAACAAATTGGGAAGAAAAGAAAATTAAGGAAAAGGAATTAAGAAAGAGAAAAGAATTAAAGAAAGAAAAATAAAAGGAACTAAAAGAGTTTAGAAATAAAATAGAATAATTGATTTGATTTTTAACTCTTAATTTACCCTCAAAACTTAAAGTTCAGGATGTTACATAAATTATATTTTATTATAATCCATTTACAAACATTCGATATAATGATTATGGAAAAAGAGGGAAACACAGGAAAATGGCATTAATTTTTTTTGTTTCGTTAAAAGCTGAAGGCATGATAAGTATTTAGTGTTTGCAACAATATGCTACTAAGTTAGCTAGACTTGAAAATTAATTATAAAATGATAAGGAAAAATAACTTTTTTATATGGTAAAAGGAGTGTATACAATGAAAAAATTGAAATAGAAGAGATGTGATAATAAATGTAATAAATGTTTTCCCTGAAAAATAAAATAAAAAAATCTTGCATATCTCTTTTATATTAAACATTGTTTTTAGTCTTCTCTTTATTGTTAAGATATGGCTCATAAGTTAAAGTGTAGTTTTATTTTTTTGATAACTTTTAAAATAACTTTAGTTAATAAAAATATTTTATCTCATACTAACAATGAGTTGAATATTTTAAATCATTTAAACAAGTTAATATGTAATTTAATAACTCGTAACAATAATCAATAATTTGAAATTTAAAGTAAAGAATAATATATATATATATATATATATTACAAAAACCAAAACAGAACTTTTTATTTTATAAAAATTAAAAAATTTGATCAGCAAATAATATGATAACGATTCAAGATTAAAAAAAGTGTGAGAAGTGAAGTGTTTATAAATGATAATCGAAAAGGTAATGACTAGACTACATTTGTGGAAATAAAGAATTATTAAACTATGATACGAATTTATAACTTAGGCAATACTTCGTCCGTTCTTTTTTATTTATTATTTTTAATCCCATGATCTTATTTGGAGTTTAGTCTGTTGTTTTGATTAATTTGACATAATTTTAAAATACATTCAACTTAAAACATTATTAAATAATCTTGAATCACATATTAATGTCATCTAATTTCTTAATTTTCCTATATACTTCCTTCTCCTCTCATTTATTCTGAGCAATTTCTTAAAGAATTAATGGTATAATAAATAATAATAATAATACTTTCTAAGATTTCTAGAATGACAATTACCAGAACAATTTTCTTTAAAAAAATTACGCTAGATAAAAGTATTTATTGCGTTGGTAACAAATTAACTGAAAGTAAATATTTAATTTTGCTATAGAGCCTTTAATTTATGCAGTATATACTTCAAATCCATAACCCAAGAAATAGTTAGTTGTCCACTTCCAAAAATGGAAGTGCATATGACCACAAAACCAGACAAACCAAACCAGAAAACATTCAATGCAAATGCGATCCCGAACAGTAGAACAAAACAAAAAAGCCAAAGAAAAAGAACAAATTGCCGGGTTTCATACAGAAATAACTGAAGTCGAACAGGGAACGATCGTTATCAACAAAAGATCAGAATGACAAAAGAGTTGGATAATAATAATAAAAAAAAAAAGACACGTCCTAACGCAATTATACATGAATGCACGAAATTCCTCTAGTATAATTTATCTGACAACAAAAAAGGCACTAAAATTAAATTATTGAGAAAGATGCATTGGAAGAGTAACAGAAATACAACTAGAAGCATTAAACACATCCATCACAAAATGATTTTGGGGTAGAGAAATTCAGAAATGATCTGAGACCCATGTTTCCAATTCACCCTGTATGGTAACCCGATCAATTTCAGGGGGATAATGAAAACACAGGAAGCCCTATGACACAAAAAAAGGATCATCAAGTCCAAGAAAACAGGGTGGTTCTTTTTCCTTCAATGGTTTGGGAAACAATTAGCATAAGTTCGTATAGTTCTTCTAGGTGGGACACCCCAAATATGATTACCCACATAGCTTCCTTGGATTCGCCGGTTCAACCCATCACGCCCCTCTGAGAATACAACCGGCAAAAAATCTCGCCTATCGCATCGGAAAATTTTTTGCTCGAAAATCCGCTTCAGTACATCCTTGCCCTGCACCAATGAAGTGACCCTATCATCATTAAGGAAATATATACTATTACTATTACATTATTTTCTTAACAATTACCATTACATGATTTTATTCATACCAAACTTTTTCGTCTCATCCCTCGTCTTTTGTTTACACGTCCCGTCCTTTTTCTTATATATTTTATTTTTAAAAATGTAGATGAGTACTTCTATTCAGGTACGTTAAGTTATAAAAATAAAAAACTTTAAAGATTAATATTAATTTTTTATATTATTTAAGGTTATTAAAAAAATAAAATTTGGGTTGAGAAATTCTTTTTCTTTCAATTTCTAGGTAATATCAAATTCAAAAATTTTCTTTGTGCTCATTTCTTTGGTCCATAGATCCAAACGCAGTGTGAGAACCATTCCTAATTTTTTTTTAAGAAAGTAGGTTGCTTTCAAATGTTTTAGGAAATTTTTATTGATATAAAGAATGTGATAGAGAAGATTTTCAAAACTAATTACCTCCGTTTGCAAGGACAAGAGTTTGTATCTTAATTCTACTAATATCGCTTTGTTATAAAACAAATAAATGAAGCGTAATGTTTAGCTGCAGCGCAGCAGCCCCCATTTTTTCCATTTCATATCTTCTCACCCTAATTCATGCAAAAAGCGTCAGCAGACTGAACTAGAGCTGTAGAGCTAGCTATCACTATTATTACCCAATAAACAAAAGAAAAACATGAAACTCTACTCTATTCTGAAGAGCCCTTTTCAGGGGAACATATTACATCATTTTAGTTCATTAGTCATAATTAATCACAAAATAATACATACCAATAATATATTTACTTTTATCAATTTTTATAATGTTTCTGAACTGTTTAATATTTGATATTTTCTCAAAGTTGACGTAAGTTACCGGGGCAAACAAAACACATTAAGCCGTGAAATAAGAGAAGAACCTGATACTGTGCTACACAAATTTCACATATCTTTTTGTTATCAGCGACACTCCACTTGAGGCCTTGGAAGTTCTGGTAGAAGTTGAATGCAGCAGCAGGGGTGTTAAAGTTAACGAAGGCATATCCCAAGTTAGACAGCTTTTCCTCATACACATGTTTCCTGATATCACAACACAACATTAATGAACCACCACACCATCCCAGAATTAACTAACGATTATTCCTGAATCCTACCTATAATCCATTGGCAAATACACGAAATCAAATCTAGACCAATCATCAGGATCACCAAGGCTCTTGTTCTGCAGCATGCAGTACTCGTCCAATATGAACACCAAGTCATTGAATCTAACAAATTTCAGCACGCAAAATAAAAATCTCTCATTTTAATCTCAGTCAGAATATCAAACAAAGAAAAAAAACTCATGAAAATGATAAGAGGGAGAAAAGAGTGGTTACTTAAGTTGGTTAGGGACATTGCGAATCATGACGGTAGTGATACAAGAGGCTTCTGCTTCCTCAACAGTACTCGGAAACGGAATAACCGTTGCACGAGAAGCCCTACAACCCTCTAGAACCTTCTTCTCCTTTTCCTTTGCTCCCTTCACCCTCTCTCCAGTATTGGAGTGGCACCGCCACTTTCCTTTTGCCGACACTCTCTTACGAAAGCTACCCGGCTTCATTTTTGGGTACGAGGTTGCGTCGTTCTTCATTGGAGGGTAAAACCTGTAGCTACAAGGATGCACGTAGTAGTAATAGAAATAGTGATGGAAATAATCATTTGGGTGCGGAACAAAAAACTGTTGCTTTGGCTGCAAACGAAAGGGTTCGGCGTTTGGGTTAAGAGGTTGCTCCGAGGTGGAGTGCATGGTGCAGTCTTGCTTGGAAGAGGATGGGGATACCATTGTTTTATAGTGAGAAGTGAGAAGTGAGAAAGTAAGTAGGAAAATTGAATAAAATAATAAGATTAAGAAGTGAAAAGAAGAAAGGCATAGCATAGGGGAGGGAGGTGTAAGGTTTTAGAGATATGCTTTGGGATTTGGAATATTTGAGTAATGATGAAAATGGAATGCTGGATGCTGATGCTGCTGCTGGTATGGTGACATGACAAAACTCCTTCTTCTTCTTCTGCCACCACAGTTCTCTGACGGCGGATGCTGAACCTCTCCACGCTTTCCTCCTTTACTTGTAAAAATGTTTTTACATTTTCTTTTTTTCAATGTTGATTTATTTAACTCACCACCAAGTCTTTATTTATTTTACAAGATGAGAATGACTGATTTTATGTTTTAAAGATAAATTCTAAATATTTCCCACCCTTCTTATTTAATTAAAAAAAGAAAATTTTTACTATTATGTAACTTTCAATTTAAAGTTTCAAATTACTAATAATAATTATTTTTAAAATAATATTTATATGATTGAAAAACTATGTTAAATAAATAAAATCACGTAACTTAAGGCGGTGTGTTTAGTATAAATTATTTTTAAAGATTATTTTATAATTTATTGTTGTTTATAAAAAAATAATATATTTGTGTATATAATATAAAAAACAGATTTTATAACGCAATCTATTTTATTTAAATTGTATTGAAAAAGTAAATTTTTACAATAAAATCATTAAAAAGGATATAAAATAGTGTATCTAAACTCGATGAAAACAATAAAGATAACAAGGAAACTATTATATTTATATTATATTTAAATGGATTGTAATCATAATGTTTAAGAGAGTAGATTATATTCTAAAAATGAAAAATAAGTTAAAAGTTGAATACTTGATTATAATCTATTTTGGTATATCCATTCCATATACAGATAAATAGTAAATATAATAACTTTTATTCAAAAAGATATTATAATCTAATAATTTAATTTCTACCAAACATAACTTAATAAATTAAAAGGTAAATAAGAAATTTTAATGTATAATTAAGATAAAAATAATTGTATTTTTTAATGTGTAATTTTTTAAAAACAATTAAGTAGAAATAAATGAAGTATTAAATAAAAGTTACTTTCTTCCAATTATATAGCTTTAAAATAAAACCATACTAATATTAATTGGAGTGTTTATTATATTTTCTTAAATATTTTTATCACGTACGATTAAATAAATATAAATTAAATTATGAATATTTCACCCTGATTTATGCATGAAAACTGAGAAGAAATTTTAAATGAATGAAATTTAGAAACAATTAATATTTTTCTGTATAAAAGTTAAACTGATTGTTATTATTTAATGCTGATTCACTTTACGATTTATCCGTGTAAAATTTTATTTTTTATTACAAAATACTTATTTTATCTAAAATAGTCTTAAATGTAGTTTTAGAAAAATGGAGTACAAATTTTCTCTTCTAATTCATAACCAATTTCCTAAGAAAGAACACTTAATAAAATATATCAATTATTATTGATATAAAATTTGGAAAAAATTCATCTTTGAAATTAACTTGATTTCTTTTATTCAGTACCTAAAAACATACTTTAAGATCCATTTGATAATCAACTATTGAAATAAAATAATAAAAATAAAAAAGTTTAATAATTAATATTGATTATATACGTGATTTGAAATTATTAATTTTTGTTAATTTTTTTATTAGTTTAATTGGTAGCATGAATTGAACCAGGATTTTTAATAACTCGAGCAAGGTTTTTTTCTTTTGCGATGGTGGTAATCCCCAATTTCAGCCATATCTCAAAAAGAAAAATTGTCCCAAAATCCATGACTGATTTTGAAAAGTTAACAGGTTTCAATATTTCAATACAGTACAAAGAGCTCTTTGCAGTCTATACTAAACTATGAATCTTTAAGGTTTTTCACGAAACATGGATGGTCAGAGCCTAAACACGTTAATCTCTGAAAAAAGAGGACTCATCAGGGTTACTTGCAAATTACTCTCATCTTTCATTATGCTCAGCCATTCTTTTTGTCCTCTAGTCCAAATTTATGAATGTCGTTAGAACACCTTTCCTCTCCTTTTGACTTTGCCATGTTTGGCATTGGCTTTGAGGACTTTTCCTTCCTCCTCCTCATTCAAACATGACTCGTTAGAAATTACCAATTAGCAATTCCATTTTAATTTTTCCTTGAAATACACTTTTCCCTGTATAGTCAATGCGTAATTCGAAGATTTTTAAAGGAAGATATTTATGTTATCACCTATTTATTAGGTGTGTTTATAGTCTGATTAGTTCAGTTTTAAGATAAAATATCATTCGATCTGATTATTTTATTAAGATTTAGTTTAGTTAAAATCAATGACATTATTCATCCAATCTAATCCAATAAAATACGGTTCAGATTGAATCGATTTATTAGATTTTTTATCAAATTATAATTTTTTTGAAATCAAATAAAAATTATAATTATAGCAATTCAAAAAATATCTCAAATTTTCAACAATGACAAAATCATCAATAAGTAAAACATCTCAAATTTTCAACAAATTCAACAAAATTGTTAATAAGTAAATCATCAATAAAGGACTAAAATGAATGAAATAAAGTTTATTTAGCATAGGACACAAAACATATTCAATAGAATAATGCGCACAATATGTAATGAGTGTGCAGCTTATTTCATTTGGTTCGGTTCCTAGAAGCGGAACTGAAAACCATACTAAACCGATCAGGAAGAACGGTTTTTTGTCGTTTCAATTTTTTTATTTTTAGTTTGATCGGTTTTAGTTTTATTTGGATCAGTTGAGCGATTTTTAATTTTCTAGATCAGTTGATGAACACCCCTACCAGTTATATTGTTGGTTGGGGGTGGCAGTCACATGTTGACCATCCAACTGATCAAAAATAATAATAATAATAATAATAATAATAATAATAATAATAATAATAAATGATTAAACAGAAATTGTAGAAAAACTACACTATATGTGCAATTCAGATTGACTTTTGAATTTACCTCTAAAAATCGAATAGAGTTCAATTGAACTACAATCTTTAATATATTACTCATATATTTGTATTATCCTATTAAATTACATTCATAACTTAAACTTAAAGTGAAAATAAAAGACTCTAAGTAGTGCTTTGTGATTATGCTGAAATTTTTTACAATAATGATTTTGTTTTTTTATGTAGTTATTTTTATTTTATTGGCTAAAATTATATCTCTTATAATTGATTTGCTAAATATTTAATTAAACAAATTAATTCAATTTGAACTGCATTTATTAGATGATATTTTATCGAAAAATTAAACCAATCTAAAATTAAAATATCTCTATTGTCTATTATAGTAGGAGGTGTTATACTTTTCTTATCATTTATATTTATCTATATTATAACAATTATCCTATCATATATTACTATGTATCCATGAATGTTAAAAGCAAGCTAGCTCAATGGTCTAGGAGCTTTTTCTTCACATTGTTATTGCAAGTTCTAGACCATTATGAAAAAGAAAGTCCTTCATATATAAGGTAGAGCGTTTTATAGTTTAAATAATTCATATAAACACAATGTGTAGACCCTTATATAGGGTCTTTCATCCATTTTCAAGAGTAACATTCTCAATGTGGGACTTCAAAAATACACCCAAGGTGTGTAAGACACTCTCCTACTACAATAGAAGTATTACATATCACTAAAGAATATACCCAAAATCTCTGGTGTTTAAACCCAAAATTATACTCATGGAGCTTTCTCTCAACTCTTTATCTTTTATCTCACTAATAAAACACTCAAAGAAAAAAAATTTATTTTTCTCTCTATGTTTCACATTCTTGACGTTACTATAAGGAAATGCCCATGCACATATTTATAGCAACAAAGAATTCACATTTGCCACACATGCAATTGAAGAAGCCCATAAAGATAGCTCCTTAAATTCCTCTTGATGGCTTTTTATATAAGTGACCAACTATAAGCTATATTTAACAATTCTCCACCTTAACTTGTATTTGGTTCTTTGATGTAAGTCTTCAACTTCTCTAAATATTGACTAAGTCTAAACAGTGTTTAAACTTATTAATCGACAACGACTTTGCCATCATGTGTGATGGGTTTTCAGCTGTAACTATCTTCTTAATCACAACCACGTTAGTCACACTTTCTCTAATAAAGTGAAGTATGACATCAATGTGCTTCATCTTTTCATGATACATAAGATTTCTAGCCAGGTGTATAGCGCTTTGACTATCACAATATATTATAGGCACCTACTGGCTCAACCCAAGACTATCCAAAAAACCATGCACCCATATGCTTTCCTTAACAGCCTTAACCAATGCCACATACTCAGGTTTAGTAGTTGACACCATTATGTGTTGCAATGTCACCTTCCAGCTAATAGTACATCCAAAGTCTGTAAAGATGTAACCTATTAATGGTCTCCTTTTATCTAGATCACCAACATAGTCATAATCTATATAGCCTACAACTCATTTGGTTTATTGACCATCAAACACCAAACAAACATCAGGGGCACCTCTTAAGTACCACATGATCCATTTCACAGCTTCTAGTGTACCTTTCCCGGTTTGCTCATAAACTTGCTTACTACACTTACAACATGTGAAAGATCTAGTCTAGTGCACACCATGACATACATGAGACTGCCAACTGCACTAGAAGACATATTCTCCACCTTTTCTCAATTCTTGGACACTCAGTTGATGATAACTTGTAATGTGTAGTTAAAGGTGTAACACCCCTCATTTTCATAGAGAACCCTTAGAATAAAAATCTATTAAATTTGGTTATGATGTGTGTAACAGCCCAATTTTTAATCGGTAATTAAACAGTGAAAAAAATTAAAGTTTCTTAGAAAAATAAGAAATGAATCCTAGAAAATAGGAAATTGAATTTTGAATATAAGGATATTTTTAGTCTGACTTAAAACGAAATTAAACAAAAAAAGAACATGGAATAAAATAAAATAATAGATAAAATAAAAATCTTCCACAGTAATCTGCTATAGTAAAATGCTACAGTAATTTGCTACAGTACCTGCTACAATAAATTGCTACAGTATCTGTCACATGAAAAATCTTGTGTAGTGACTTCACGAGAATTCTTCCTCCTTCGCACCGCCTCATGTCACTTCGATTTGCTACAGTATCTGCTACAGTGATTTGCTATAGTAACCGCCATTGGAAGCCTATAAATAAGGCCCCAACCTTCTAAATTTCTTTAAAACCAAAAACATCCCTCTTCAATCTTTCAAAACCTTCATTTGCCATACTCAAACTCTTTAATTTTACATAAGAAGAAACTACACAAACCTGAAGATTTGAGGAAATACAAGGGAGTTTAATATAAGGAAAGCTTAGGGATCTTCAATTGAGGTAAGAAAGAGGAGATATGATATTAAATACATAGAAATTAAGTTAGAATTGCTTGCTTAATTGTTTGGAAACTTATTTAGCTAGATTTTAATTTAATTTGAATTAAATTGTGAAATTGATGCCAAATAGTTTAGAATATGATATATGATATGTTTCTAATGTTGTATGATGATTTGGAACCAATTGGTATATTTAATTTGTAATTGAAATCATTAAAACAGCAAAAACAGAGTGATTTAGAGTCCTGTCTTCATATATGGATTGTACTTGTAAATATGATGAAATATCGTATCTTCTTGAATTTTACCATAAATTCTTATTGTTAAATTATGAATAAATTTAATGATATAAACTTACTACATTCATGCATCATATGCATTGGCTGTTTAAAGAATCCGCAGGGGGGTTCTTTGAGGGGGTTCCCGGTGGGGGAACGCGCTCTATTAAGCAACAGACCTCTGCGGTGGTTTTATACCACGGCCGTCTTAAGGGCTAAGCAGTGTGTCCTTAAGGAGGGTCCCGCAACACTTGTTATTGATATGATTGTATTATTATCCGATGTTGGTGTTGCATTATGGGGCGCGGTATCGGTTGGATATCCGTAAAAATATTATTGCTGAAAAATCACTGCAGATGTTCCCACCAGAATAGCTCCATCATGCATTTTCATTCATATAGAGAATGGAATATTAATATAAATATAATACAAAATACGTGTTTGGCATCCACATCGAATAGCATCATACTTGTGATTGTGTATGTTCTAATCTAATTTCTATTTATTTGATATTTTATCTCACTCTTTCTGTTAATTGTGGCAACCCTTTAGTGGTTAACCAAGAAGACATGTGACAAAGTGGATGTTGCTGAATATGGATGAATTATGAAGGCTTTTGATGACAATGCTTGCTTGTGTGACTATTATTGTTGTATTATGTATATGCTATGTTTTGGTACTTTACATCTATATATTTTATAAGATCTAGGTGCCTGTTGTAAAATATAATATGTATAAAACTCTGATGTTATGTATAATAATAAGAAATCAATTATGAAAAGGTTGCGTACTCTGATATTGTATTAGTAACCTCTGGAATCAGGTTGTGAATCTCTTGATAATTACCAGGTGAAAAATAAGTTATCCATGATATTTTATATGGTGACAGTAATTATCTTGGGATTTGCAAGTTGACTCCAGGGCGTTACAATTGAAGTGGTATTAGAGCAATGGTATATAAAATATAAAGAAAACCTTAGGAAGTAACTAGAAATTAAAGAAAGATAGCTTGAAGTGTGTAAACCTTGATTGCTATTTATTTGAAATTTGTGTGCTTGTGTGTTATGTGTGCTCTTTGTATGTTTCTATTTAGTATAATTACTAGTTAGATAACATAAAAATTGTTAGAACTCTGAGTATATTAGATACTCGGTAACTGAATGCAGTGGTACTCGTACCTGTAGGATAAGAAATGGCTAGACGTCAGAACGATGATGCCATGGCTGCTGCATTCAATCAATTTACTGAGATCCTTGAAAGACAGGAACAACAAAGGTTAGCTGAAGGAACCCATGGACTTGACCATTTCCTGAAAAGGAAACCTACCTAAGGAGACTATAATCCAGAGGTGGCTTACCTATGGATTAAAGAAATGGAACGTATCTTCCGATCCTTACCTTGCACTGAAGCCCAGAAGGTAGAATATGCTACCTATATGATGGTAGGGGAAGCAGAGAATTGGTGGATCTTCGCTCGCGATAGGTTACTAAAAGCTGGTAGACTACTTAACTGGGAAAATTTTAAAGAAAGTTTCCTCGAGAAATATTTCCCTGCTAGTGCCAGGAGCAAAAAGGAATTAGAATTTTTAGAATTAAAGTAAGGGAATATGTCTATTGGAGAATACACTACCAAATTTGAGGAATTATCATTGTTCTATCCTCCTTTCCAACAGCCAGGAACCGAGGCTTCTAAATACGTCAAATTTGAAAATGGCTTAAGTCCAGAAATTAAAGAAGCCATAGGACATCAGGAGATTAGGAGTTTTCCTACTTTAATCAACAAATGTAGAATCTTTGAAGAGAACCATCGGGCTAGGATCGAGCAGGAGAAAAGCAATAAACAATTGAGACCTCAACTAGTGAACTTTAAAAGGCGAGGAGCATTTAATCAGAATTGATTTCGAGGAGGATCAACTTCATCATCTGGAGGACGCGCGAACCAGCCAATCACATGGGACTGCTACAAGTGTGGAGGAAATCATAGAACTTGTGATTGTACACAGACAGATGTTACCTGTTTCCAATGCAACCAGAAGGGACATATTCGTCCTAACTGCCCACAACTTCACCAAGGCACTAACACTGTGAATGTTAAAATTGAGAACAACAACAATGGAGCCAACAAAGGAGGAGCCAACATTCGAGATGGACGTAATACCAATGGTCGCGGAGGACTTAATGTCAAAGGCACAGCTAGTCGAGGACGAAAAAATGGACAGCTAGTGAATAATCAGAACAAATCACCTGCAACTGGCAGAGTATTTGCAATTAGTGGATCAGAGGCATCGCAGGCAGATGACTTAGTACAAAGTGAGTGCATTCTTAACGATACTTCTTTATCAGTTTTATTTGATTCTGGTGTGACACATTCTTTTATTGCTGAAGAATGTGTTAGACGTCTGAATTTACCTATGAAATCTATGCAATATGATTTGCTTGTCTCTACTCCTACTGGTAACCATCTTAGGACATCTAACGTGTGTGAAGGCTGTTCTATACATATAGGAGGTAGAAATTTTAACGTGAACTTAGTATGTTTACCATTAAAGGACTTGGAAATCATTTTGGGGATGGATTGGCTATCTGCTAATCATGTTCTCGTGGATTGCCGTAATAAGACAGTGATCTTTCCACCTGACAACATGGAGTGTCAGGAATATGATACCTTACAGAACCCTGAAGGAAATTCCTTGAACAATGAAGCCCAATTATTCATGGTATTTGCACTTACATAAGGGAAAGTTATTCCTGATGTAAGTAAGATACTAGTAGTCTATGAATTCTCAGAAGTATTCCCTGAAGATGTTCCAGGATTACCTCCTGAACGAGAGATAGAATTCTCTATTGATTTAATTCCTGGAGCAGAACCCATTTGTAGAGCACCCTATAGAATGTCTCCAGTAGAACTGATTGAACTAAAGAAGCAAGTTGAGGAGTTATTAGAAAAGCAATTTATACGACCTAGCGTATCTCCTTGGGGAGCACCTGTACTACTAGTCAAGAAGAAAGACAATAGTATGAGACTTTGTGTCGATTATCGCCAACTGAACAATGTCACGGTTAAAAATAAATACCCGTTACCAAGGATCGATGACCTTATTGATCAACTACGAGGAGCTACTGTGTTCTCCAAGATAGACCTGAGATCGGGATACCATCAAATTTGTATAAAAAAAGAAGATATTCCAAAGACAGCCTTTAGAACACGCTATGGTCATTATGAATATTTAGTTATGCCTTTTGGGGTAACTAATGCCCTAGCCGTGTTCATGGACTACATGAACCGAATATTCCATCCATACCTTGATCAATTTGTCATTGTCTTTATAGATGATATTCTTATCTAGTCCAAAACCAAGGAAGAACATGAGGAACATCTGTACTTAGTGCTACAAATACTAAAGGAGAAATAACTATATGCCAAACTATCTAAATGTGAGTTTTGGCTCAATGAAGAAAAATTCTTAGGCCATGTGATATCTGAGAATGGAGTGTCAGTCAACCCTACAAAGATTGAAGCTGTAATAGCTTGGGAGAGGCCGAAGACTGTCACAGAAATCAGGAGTTTCTTAGGACTCGCGGGTTACTATCAAAGGTTTATTGAAGGATTCTCCCGAATTTCCCTACTAATGACTCGATTAACCTGTAAAAATAAACCTTTCTTTTGGACTCCTGAATGCGAAACAAGTTTCCAAGAATTAAAGAAAAGATTAACAACTGCACCAGTTTTAGGCTTACCAAATCCACACGAAAACTTTGAAGTTTATTGTAATGCTTCAAAGCTAGGACTAGGTTGTGTCTTAATGCAACAAAGAAGGGTAATTGCCTACGCTTCGAGGCAATTACGACCACATGAATTGAATTACCCTACTCATGATCTGGAGTTGGCAGCCACTGTCTTTGCTTTGAAAATTTGGAGGCACTACTTATACGGTGTAAAGTTTGAAGTTTATAGTGATCATAAGAGTCTCAAATACCTATTTAATCAAAAAGAATTAAATATGAGACAACATCGATGGATGAAATTTCTCAAGGACTATGACTTTGAGTTGAAGTATCACCCGGGAAAGCCAACGTGGTTGCTGACACACTTAGTAGAAAAGCTATTCATGTGGCAACTTTAATGATAAAAGAATTAGAAATGATTGAACAATTTAGAGATTTAAATATAGCAGTTGAAGAGAAGTCTTTAGTAAATATGATTGTAGGAATTCTGAAAATCACTAATGATTTTCTGAAGATGGTGTGCGAAAAACAAAGATTGGATGAATATCTCCAAAAGATGATCAACACACAACGTAATGAGAAAGATCTGGGATTACAAGAAGGTTTAGATGAAGTATGGAGGATAAAAGGAAGAATATGTGTCCCAGAGGATACAGAACTAAAGAAGATGATTCTAGATGAAGCCCATAAAAGCATGCTTAGTATTCATCCCAGATCTACGAAGATGTATCAAGATTTAAGAAAGGATTTCTGGTGGAAGAGGATGAAAAAGGAGATAGCTGAGTATGTTTCATCTTGCTTAATATGTCAGAAAAGTAAAGTAGAACATCAAAAACCATCTGGTGGATTACAACCACTAGAAATACCAGTATGGAAATGGGATGACATTGCCATGGACTTTGTGTCAGGCTTACCTAAAACACAGAGGCAATGATGCTATCTGGGTGATAGTCGATAGATTAACAAAATCAACCCATTTTCTTCCGATCAACATGAAGCATTCACTTGAGAAATTGGCTCAAGTGTACATAAAGAAGATAGTGAGATTACATGGAGTACTGTCAAGCATAGTGTCTGATAGAGATCCTAGATTTACTTCTCAATTTTGGGGAAGTTTACATAAAGAGCTTGGTACCAGACTAAAGTTAAGCTCTGCCTATCATCCACAGACTGATGGACAATCAAAGAGGACTATCCAAAGTCTGGAGGATTTACTAAGAGCATGTGTATTAGAACATGGTGGAAGCTGGGAACATTACCTTCCACTAATCGAATTCACATATAATAACAGTTATCACTCAAGCATTGGGATGGCACCATATGAAGCATTGTACGGTAGAAAGTGCAGGACACCAATTTGTTGGTTAGAGACGGGTGAGAATCTAACTCTTGGACCAGAAATTGTTCAGCAAACGACAAACAAATTCAGATAATTAGAGAAAAGATGAAAGTTGCGCAGGATCGGCAAAAGTCATGTTATGATCAAAGTTGGAAGCCGTTAGAATTCCAAGTTGGAGATTATGTATTTTTGAAAGTATCACCGAACAAAGGAGTTAGAAGAGTGTTAAAAAGCAAGAAGCTTACTTCAAGGTATATAGGACAATATGAGATTCTAAAAAGAATTGGTAAAGTGGCATATCAGATTGTATTGCCACCTCATCTTTCCAATCTTCATAATGTGTTCCATGTCTCACAATTACAAAAGTATGTACATGATCCAGACCATGTGATAGAGACTGATGATATAGAAGTTAAGGAAAACCTTACGATTCTACTAATGATAAGTCTTGAAAAGACTTAATTATTTTGTTCAATTTTAGAATTAATTCATTGTGTAAGTGGTTAGTTTAGCCTTATTATTCAATTAATTGATAATAATTTATAAATTATGTAAATATTGCAAAAGTGTTTTATTTATACAAGAGAATAGTCAAAAACATTAATAAATTAAGAGTTTATTACTATTTATAAATTTAATAAGTAGCCAGCATACAAATGCTAGGCAATTAGTTGATTTTTGGTGCAGGAACAAGGCGTACTCGAGAGAAAAGGACAAATCCGAGTAAAGAATTACCAAAAGCTGAGCAAGAATTTATAAAGCCGAAGTGAGAATTCGTAAATCTGACTGAAGGAAGTCCATAAGACTGACTGGATAAGACTTCAAAGGGTTGACCGAAAGGAATTAACAAAAGCCTGACTGAGTAAGATTTCAAAGACACTGACTCCAAAAGAGAACAAGGATTCAAAATATTATATGAAGAACCCGAGCGCCAACTTCAGAATACCGATTGAATAATTAATCCGCCCAAGTGAGAGTTAATCTGCTCAAGCGAAAACCCAGCAAGCTGATGCGTAAAAGCAGTAACTTAAACCCTGTTTCTTCCCTCCAACAACACACACCTGGTGCAGTACTGTTTCCGCTTCCATTGCCTTCTTCTCTACTGCTGCAACCTTAGTAACTTAAGTAGTGAGCTGTCATTTAGCTGGTGCTGTGCTATAAATTAGCTAAGGATGAGCTGGATCCTGTTAAGAGCTGAGCTGTAATTAGTTAGTTACTCTGTAAACTGTGTAACTAGTTAGTTTAGTCGTTAACTTAAGTTTTCTAAGTTATCAGTTAAGTTAGTTAGTTAGGTAGAAACATATATATAGGTTGTACATATTATGTAACACACACGCATACACAGATACGAAATAACAGAACGGAGAACATTCATTACACACTTCGAACATCTCACTACACATTTTTCTCTCTCTAATCCTCTCCTCCATGACGTTCCACAATCCTTCGATGGAACCGAAGTCAATGGAGTTCTAAATCCCTAAGGTTGGGACTGCGAAGGTTAGCAATGGAGTCTTGAAGCTGTGAGCAAGTAGATCGACTTCTAGATCCTGAGGCGAACAAGCTGAGGAGTGGAGCAGAACTGCTGGATTGACAAATCCAGAACTGATGAAGAACTTCACCAGTGAGGAATCATGGCTGAAGCTTAGGTAATTTCCAGCTTTCTAACTAGTTCAGGCCTAATCAATTTAGGTGAATAGTTAGAGTTCAACCTTCAATTTCGCATTAGATTCTTAGGTTAATCGAGCACTTAAGGAATTAAGGTTCATTGCTTAAGGATTAGTGTTTTTCACCTAAGGAATTAGGGAATAACCACAAGCGGATTGTCCTCTAGATTGTGAAGTTCGATTATACTTAATTGCATGTTTCTTGAGGAAATTGTGAGCCGAAGCAATCCTGACCTGCTTTCTTTTAATCACTTTTCACATTCATCTTAACTCTGTTTCTGAAAATACCAAAAACAACTAGAAAACATTAAAATCATAAAAACCGAATGAACTTCCTATATTTTCTGATGGTTCAGCTTGTACTAGTCCTAGATTGAGGTACTTACCACAATCCCTGTGGGACGATCAAACACACTACAATTTTAATGACTGGTGCGCTTGCCAAAGTGTAAATCCGAGAGTCACATTTTGTTTTACTAAGATTTTCATATCAAATTAATGACTCGAGATTTTAGCATCAAGTTAATGGCGCCGTTGCCGGGGATTGTTGAGTAATATCAACAATCCTTGGATCGGTACTAGACTGAACCGTTTTACTTTAGTTTGCATTTAATACGTAGTTTCACTTTTGTTTTTAGTAGTAGTAGTTTGTCATTTTCGTATAGATTTAGTCGTAGCTGTGAATTGTTCTTTTGTGTGACATTTGTTGTATGCAGTCAAGGAGTAGAGGAGAGCCTTTCTTCTTTGATCCTGACATAGACTTGTTAGAACGTAGACTAAGAAAAGAGAAAAAGCAAAAAGAAGAAAAAGAAATGGAACAGAGGAGAGTTACACTAGGTGACTACTCCAGGCCGACTGAAGAAGGATCGTAATCTAGCATCCTTAGGCCACCAATTTCAGCAAATAATTTCAAACTAAAACCAGCTTTACTGCAGTTGGTAAGAAATGAACAATTCGGGGGAAGTGAGGTTGAGGATCCAAATTTGCATCTAGCAACTTTCCTCCAAATTCGTGACACAGTAAAAATGAATGGAGTCCCTGACGAGGCAATCCGACTGAGATTGTTTCCGTTTTCAGTGAGGGACCGAGCAAAAGCCTAGTTGCAAAGTCAACCGAGAGGCAGTATTTCAACTTAGGAGGACTTGCAACGAAAATTCTTGATTAAATATTTTCCTCCCTCTAAATATGCAAAGTTACGCAATGAAATCATATGTTTCCAACAAAGAGAAGGTGAGTCTTTGATGGAAGCATGGGATCGGTATAAAGAAAGTTTGAGGCGATGTCCTCATCATCAGATTTCTTATGTACAACAGGTAACTATTTTCTATAATGGTGTCAGGCCAGCTACCAGGGTCCTGATTGATGCCTCAGCTGGAGGTTCATTAACAACAAAAACTGTAGAAGAAGCCATAGAGCTGATTGACGTTATGGCTTCTAATGAATGCTTGATTAGTGAGAGGAGCCAAGTCCCTAAGAGATGGATATTAGAATTAGAAGCACAAGATACTTATCTGGCTCAGAGTAAATTGATGACTCAGGCTTTGGAGAAACTAAGCATACAGATTTCAGAACTCCAAAAGCCGAGTCAAGTTTCTATGATCAGTTGTGACTTTTGTGGTGGAGACCATGAGAATGGATTGTGTGATCCAAATGTGCCTTCCGAGCAAGTGAATTATATGGGGCAGCAACAATATCAAAGGAATTATCCTTCTAATTCCTTTAATCCTAATTACAGGAATCACCCCAATTTTTCCTGGCAGAAAGGTCCACATCTGAATCAGAACATCCCACCAAGTCAACCCACAAATAGACCACAATAACCTTCTCACCCCCCTGTTAAGGAAAAATTCGAACTTGAGAATGTACTTTCTCAGTTTATTCAGGCCACTCAGGCCAGTTTTAAGAATCAGGAAGCGTCCATAAGAAATTTAGAAAATCAAGTCGGACAGCTTTCTAAACAATTAGCTGAGAGGCAAGTAGGAAATTTCCCTGGAGATACCGAGGTAAATCCAAGGGAACATTGCAAGGCTATAATTACTAGGAGTGGAAAAATTATTTCTCCATCTCCGAGTCAGGAAATAAGTTCAGAAAAAGAAAAAGAAAAAGAAATAATACAAGAAACCGAGCAGGATAATAATGAAGTAGAAAATAAAAATGAAACAGAAAAAGAAAAAGAAAATAAAGTCCATCAAAAGAAAAAGAAAAAGGTTGATCTGATTCTGGAGGAAGCTTCTAAGCTGACTCCTGAAAAACTGAGGAATGCTCCATTTCCACACAGGTTTAAAAAACAAATAGAGGAGCAGAAGTTTGCTAGGTTCTTAGAGGTTTTCAAGAAACTTCACATCAATATCCCTTTTGCCGAGGCATTGCAGGAGATGCCTTCCTATGCAAAATTTTTGAAAGAATTATTATCTAAGAAGAGGAAGCTTAAGGGGGATGAAATGATTACTCTCACTCAAGAGTGCAGTGCAATCATTCAAAAGAAACTTCCCCAAAAGCTAGAGGATCCTGGATCTTTTACAATACCGTGTGCAATTGGGGATATTCATGTAGGAAGTGCTCTCTGTGATCTAGGAGCCAGTATAAACCTGATGCCTCTATCTTTGATGAAAAAATTGGGAATTAATGACTTGCAACCGACTTGCATGTCCTTGCAGTTGGCTGACAGGTCCATTAAATATCCCCAAGGGATGCTGGAAGACTTGTTAGTGAAAGTAGATAAATTTATCTTTCCAGCAGATTTCATAGTGTTGGATATGGAAGCTGACCGAGAGATCCCTTTAATCTTAGGTAGACCCTTCCTAGCTACTGGCAGAGCCTTGATTGATGTAGAAAAAGGTGAACTCATGCTGAGAGTTCAGGAGGAGCAGGTAACCTTCAATGTCTTCAATTCCATGAAACATCCGACTGAAAGGATGGATTGTTTAATGGTTGAAGAGATTAAAAGCTACCACACTCCAATGCTTTTAAAAACTGAGGAAGAGGCCTTACGAACTCTTTTAGAGGATGACTTTGACTCCGAGACTGAGGAGTTAAATGACTCTTACTCGGAAATATTGAGTCTACTGGAAGTATTAGAAGTAGGTGATTTTGAAAAAGAAAAGAAAAATGATTTGAAAATTACTGAAGTTAAGAAAGGAAAGGAATTTTCTGAAGAAAAATGTGATTTAAAACCTTTACCTCCTCATCTGAAATATGTTTTCCTGAGAGAAGATGACACACATCCTGTCATTATTAATGCCGACTTAAATGATGAGGATGTGGATAAACTAATTGGGGTATTAAAGGCACATGAATCTACGATTGGCTGGAATATTTCTGACTTGAAGGGAATCAGTCCATCATTTTGTATGCATAAAATTTTGATGGAGGATGACTATTCCCCTGTAGTATAGCCGCAACGCAGATTGAACCCCATTATGAAGGAAGCGGTAAGGAAGGAAGTGGTCAAGCTCCTTGATGCAGGAATCATTTATCCTATCTCGGACAGCACTTGGATCAGCCCGGTCCAAGTGGTGCCCAAGAAGGGAGGAATGACGACTGTAAGAAATGACCAAGGTGAAGTTATTGCCACCCGGCCCACAACAGGCTGGAGGATGTGTATTGATTACAGAAGGATGAATGACTTCACTCGGAAAGACCATTTCCCCTGCCATTTGTTGACCAAATGCTCGAGAGGTTATCAGGACATGAGTACTATTGTTTTCTTGATGGGTACTCGGGTTATAACCAAATTATGGTTGACCCAAAAGACCAAGAAAAGACTGCATTCACCTGTCCTTATGGAATTTTTGCATATAGGCGCATGCCGTTCGGGTTGTGCAACGCTCCAGCAACCTTTCAAAGGTGCATGCTGGCAATTTTTGGGGATATGGTGGAGAAATTCATTGAAGTGTTCATGGATGATTTCTCGATATTTGGGAGTAATTTTGATTCATGCCTCAGCAACCTATCTAAGGTGCTGGTGAGATGCCAAGAAACTAACCTCGTCCTTAACTGGGAAAAATGCCATTTTATGGTTAAGGAAGGGATAGTCCTTGGCCACAAAATCTCTGCTAAGGGCATTCAAGTGGACCGAGCCAAGATAGAAATTATTGAAAAACTTCCTCCTCCAATCAACGTGAAAGGAGTGAGAAGTTTTCTAGGATGTGCTGGCTTTTATAGAAGGTTCATTAAAGATTTTTCAAAAACAGCTAAGCCTCTGACTGACTTACTTGTGAAAGATCATGTATTTGCGTTTAATGAAAGCTGTGTCAAGGCTTTTGAAAAATTGAAACAAAGTCTGATTTCAGCTTCGATCCTTGCAGCACCTGATTGGTCTTTACCGTTTGAATTAATGTGTGATGCAAGTGACTTCGTAGTCGGAGCTGTACTGGGTTAGAAAGTAGGAAAATTGACTCATGTAATTTATTATGCTAGTAAAGTATTGAACGAAAATCAAATACATTACACCACTACTGAAAAAGAAATGCTTGTTGTGGTGTATGCATTTGATAAATTTCGTGCTTACTTGATTGGGGCCAAGGTTATTGTATATACAGACCACTCGACAATCAAGTATTTACTAGCTAAGAA
Organism: Clitoria ternatea; assembly: GCA_037962975.1. Lineage (NCBI taxonomy): Eukaryota > Viridiplantae > Streptophyta > Magnoliopsida > Fabales > Fabaceae > Clitoria > Clitoria ternatea. Next base: position 59,474,427 of record CM075671.1, read on the forward strand.
AGAGTCTAAACCGAGATTGATCAGGTGGGTTCTGTTACTCCAGGAATTTGATTTAGAAATACGAGATAAAAAGGGAGTAGAGAACTCAGTTGCCGACCAACTGTCTCGTCTGGAAGGTGAACCGGATTCTGTTTTAATAAAAGAAGAATTTCCAGACGAGAAGTTGATGGCAATTATCACCGGGCCATGGTATGCTGATATGGCTAACTTTAAAAGTGCCTCGGTGATACCTGATGGTTGGACATCCTAAATGAGAAAAAAATTCTTTCATGATAGTAAAAACTTCCTTTAGGATGATCCATTTCTGTTTAAAATAGGAGTAGATGGATTGATCAGGCGGTGTGTGCCTGAATCTGAGCAAGAAAGGCTCTTGTGGCATTGCCACGACTCCTATTATGGAGGTCATCATGGTGCCTCCCGTACAGCGGAAAAAATCTTACAGAGTGGCTTTTATTGGCCAACTATCTTTCAAGATGCTAAAGAATATGTCAAAAGGTGTGATAAATGTCAAAGGAGCGGAGGTCTCTCTGCTAAAGCTGGCATGCCTTTGATAAATATTCTAATTGTGGAATTATTTGACGTTTGGGGTATCGACTTTATGGGACCCTTTCCTAAGTCGTTCTCCAACGAATATATACTTGTTGTTGTAGATTATGTCTCCAAATGGGTGGAGGCAGTCCCGACCAGAACCAATGATGCACAGGTGGTGCTTAGGTTCATCAAGAAGAATATTTTCTCTAGGTTTGGAGTTCCGAGAGTACTTATTAGTGATGGGGGTTCACATTTTTGCAATAAGATAATGGAAAAAGCCCTGCGTCACTATGAGGTGTTACATAAGATATCGACTCCTTACCATCCACAAACTTGTGGACAAGTCGAGCTGTCAAATAGAGAAATCAAAAGAATCTTAGAGAAAGTGGTCGGAAAATCTAGAAAAGATTGGTCGGTAAAATTAGATGATGCATTGTGGGCTTATTGAACAGCTTTCAAAACTCCGATTGGCATGTCCCCGTATCAATTAGTATACGGTAAGGCTTGTCATCTCCCTGTGGAGTTGGAACATAAGGCGTGGTGGGCCATAAAGCTATTAAACATGAACTGTGACCAATCTCAGGAGGAAAGAGTTTTGAAACTCCATGAATTAGAGGAGTTCCGACTCAACGCTTATCAAAGTGCCTCCATCTATAAGGAGAAAACAAAGAAATGGCACGATAAGCGAATTAATAAGAAAGAGTTTCAGAAGGATGATCAGGTTTTATTATTCAATTCCCGACTGAGACTCTTCCCTGGAAAACTTAGATCGAAGTGGTCGGGGCCTTTTACTGTAAATGAGGTTTTTCCTCATGGTGCAGTTGAACTGAAAGACCCGACTACTGATCAGATTTTTAAGGTAAATGGCCAGCGACTCAAACTCTACTTTGGAGGAGAGTTTGATAGGCAGAAAACCTCCTTGTTACTGTAAGCATCTTCTTAGATGCAATAAGGTCAAGCTAGTGACCTTAAAGAAGCGCTCTAGGGAGGCAGCCCTATGTTCCGATTGTTTTGTTTTGAACTTTGAGTCGGAATGAATAAAAAGAAAAACTAAAAAATTTAATGAATAAAGTTTGTGAAGTTTGAAGAAGGAAGTCCAAGCTAGATTCTTCTATTTTCGCTCAGGCGAAGCACTTGTAACTTAGGCGAGACACTGCTGATTGTTGTTTCATACTTAAGCGAAAATTTACTGAGTTTGAGTGAAAATAGTACACTCGGATAACTGTTACTTATTCTTAACCCTTCTTCCCGACTGAACTTCACTCGTCATTTTTCAATAAAATTCCAATTCTTGATGCGAATAAAAAGGAAGACTTTGAAGGATTTCTGATCGTTGACTTAATAAACGGGTCAGATGTTGAAAGGCGACTTATTTCAGTCGGCCTTTTATCACTCGGATTCCTCACTCATCACAATCAGTTTTGTATCCATTAGTCTCCTATTCACTCGGCCTTTCGGTTTTCCATTCATCCACTCGGCTTTCTCTCATTCTCTTGCCCGACCTTTATCACTCGGTATTTCTTTCATGCGTCTCTTTTTATAGTTCCTTTTTCACTCATTCAATGTCTCATTAGAGTATTCGGTTTCTTCTACTCGGTGTTCCGTTCACTCGGATCCTTCCGCAGTCATTCATTTTTCACTCATCTTTCTTACTCTGTCACTTCATTTTATTCTAACTTTTGTTTTTCACCTCATTTTTCATTCGGTTATTCATCCACTTGGTATAACTGGTATTCATCTATTCCACTCAGCTTTCATTCATTCAGTCACTCTATTTCACTCGTTCTCCATTCACTTGGTCAATTATTTTTCCATTTACCCGATTTTGATTCACTCATTGTTTCATAAATACCATGTCTTCCATTTTTTACGATTCACTCAGTATTTCCTGTACCCAGTTTCCTGTGATTTAGTTTTTCATTCACCCGGTGTTCGCATCACTTGGTTTTTATCATCCTTTCAGTCTCATTCAAATTCTTTCATTTCTTCGACCGATTCCTTTCTCGATAGTATTCATTCGGTAGTTCGTTATTCATTTTTCCATTTATTCATCCACTGGCTTGTGCATTTACTCGTCTCCATCATCCAGTCAGTGTAGCTTTCACTCATTCCATTGACTCGGAATCTTTTCATCTCTTCTTTCCAACCACTCGTTTCCTTCATTCACTTCGATTTGTTTGTTATTCATTATTTCTACCTCCCTCAGCCGCTCATTTTTTTAATTCCCCAGTCTCTCCAATCATTTACTCGGTATTTCATTCATTTGATTTTCCACTTGGGTCATTTTTGTTCTTCACATGAATTCTCATTGTCATTCACTCATTCTTCATTTCTCGGATCTCTATCACTCGGTATCTTTCTCCATACTCATTCAGTCATTATCATTTCACTCTTTTCACTCATTTACGCATTCTCTTCCTTTACAATCTTCCATTCTTTGTCTCTTATTCATTTACTCGGTATTCCTTCATTCATTCATACTTTCATTCGTTCCTTCTACCATCCGCTTTTCTATTCACTCGTATTTCACTATAGTGGTCCACTCGTCTCTCATACGCTCTATTTCACGCACTCATTCTTTCACTCGTTTATTTACTTATAGTTTTCATTCGCCCATTCTGTCTTATCGTTTGTTCATTTATTCATCTTCCATTCTCTTGTGTCCACTTGGCATCACTTCCCACTCTTACTCAATCCTCTACCTATCCAGTATATGAGTGTAAAAATAATAATAATAATAATAATAATAATAATAATAATAATAATATATATATTATAATAATAATAAAGTAATAAATAAAGCTGGAACACATTTACGTGTTTCTTGGAAAATGTATTCAACAGTATATAAAAAAAAACCTTTCAGCTTCCAAACCCTAAGTACCTATGCTGAACTGGGGCTGAAGACGAAAAGACGTTTTCTGGTTTCTAAGAAAGGTATCATCTTTCCACTTTTTTCACTTATTTCGTGCACTTCTAAGTTCGTGATTATTATCTTCTTGTTTCATTGTTATTGTTTTCCACTGTTCATAAGCCATGCATCTCACAGTTTTGGTTTGCTGTCTTTCTGTTGGATTTCTGTTCTTATTTTTGTTTATTTAGGTTGGTTATCATCATTCTTTTAACATTAATCATGAAAAGAAGATCATAGAGACTCCTGCAAAAACCTAGACCAAATTTTGCAGAAGGAAGTGTGTGAAGAAAACAAATAGATAACGAAAGAGAAGTGGCAACCATAACTATATCTGATTCGTCTGAACATGTACCCAGTCAAAGTCAGGTTCAAAGGAATGTATCTCCTCTGGTTCAAAGGAATGTATCCCCTGCAAGTGAGGAAAATGAATCACCAGAAGTTAAAAGTGTTAAGGCTGTTGAAAACTGTGCTATGAAGTTTAAAGCCAGAGAGCTAGAACGTCCCAGGCAATCTGTAGGAGCTTCTTCTTCTTCTTCTGACATTTCTGTAGTGTTGCAGGAATTGCAGGTCATAAAGAAGATGCAACTTAGAATTTATGATCGGGTTTTGAACCACGATCTCATGCTTAGAAAGATTACCACGAAACTGAGGGTTGAGCACACGGCAGAAATGGGAGCCCCACCTGATAGAGATCCGTGGTTAGCTTCCATTGGATTCAATATTCCCTCTAAAGACATATCCCAAGCAACCAAAGAGAATGAAGATCAGGATGCTTGAGTTGCTACTACGTGTTATTATGATGTTTTTATGTAATTAACTTGATATTATTCTAAACTGTTTCCTGAACAATGAATGTGCTTTTATTTGATTTGTAATGAAACTTTCTTTCCTTGTTAAATTTGTTGTTTTATTCGGTTTTTCATATGTATTGGTAAAACCCATGCATCCCAATCTGACTACGCGTTTCCCATCCACAGCCTCTCAGGTAAAAAGGGAAGTATCTTTCCGACTCATTCCTTGATTAATATTCTGACTTATTAATTGATAAATTATGTTTATTATTTCTTTTAATCCATCTTAATAATTTAAAAGTTGCTGATTCTTAAACTTAGTCGGATAAATTAATTGATCGGTTTTGTTTAACTCATCATATCTGCCCCTAACTATTTTTCATCATTAATTAAATTGTTTACTCGGCATGCTAGTTAGCAATCTAAATGTATGATCTTACATTAAGTTTGGGGACATGACTGGCTGATTAACTATTATATTCATAGCTTTTGAGCCTGTTTTATCCTTTTCCGAGTGAACTTGCATGCTAGTTAGTGAGACAGAATTTGCTTCAGTGCTTGCTAACTGTTTGTATGCCAATCGATCGGAAATGATGAAGGCCTTCTTTGTTTATTTAGCCAGGGCCAAAAATAGCCTTCCTAATCTATTAAATTATACTTTGACCCAATAATTATGTTTGAGCCTGAGACCCTTTCATTCGTTTTATACACCTAACGTTACAAGCCTATTTATCCAAGAAAAACCCGACTAGAGTACCCTGGATGTTCCACTGGTGAATTACTCGGTTTTTGCTTATTGCTAGGGACTAGCAATTTCTAAGTTTGGGGATGAAGAGTGTGCCTAACAGTAATTAAGGACACACTCCAACCTTAATTATGGATAAATATGTAGAAAAATAAAAGGAAGAAAGGCAAAGCCGAGAGAAAAATGAATAAAGTCAGAAAAGAAAAAGAGGTGCAAAGCACCACAAGAAAAAAAAAATTTGATCAGAAAAGATGGAAAGAAAAGAAAGAAAAGGAAAAGTCTGAAGGACTAAAAGAAAAAGAAGGTGCAAAGCAGCATGAGTTATTAAGTAGCATTCAGTCGAAAAAGTTAAGAGAGTTGCTAGTAGAGGCAATTAAGTTAGAATTGAGGCAAGGCATCAGTGGATACATCTTGTAACCTATCTATGACTCGAAAAAACAATAATTGAGCCTGTAGCCCAGCCTCGTTATAAGCTTAAAAAAAGCCCTTACTGATCTGATTGTGTTGGCATATGGCATGACGTGTAGAACTGTTGCAAGCCTATGTTTATCTAACAAGTATGTAGGTAATGAGTACAATTCATTTACCCTATACACCGAGAGAAGAGTTAAACACCGACCAGAGAGGAAAGTATCAGCAGCTTGTCTCCCAAAGGAGGTGTAAGTTATTATACTTTTAGAAATTGCGAGAAAAAAGCATGATCGGTATTCGATAATTATAGCATGAACTAAGTTAAGGAAAGGTTGATTGTGTTAGATAACATCCTGTTAGTTAATTAATCTAAATATTTGCTTGAGGACAAGAAAGGTTTTAAGTTTGGGGATGTGATAAGTCTTGAAAAGACTTAATTATTCTGTTCAATTTTAGAATTAATTCATTGTGTAAGTGGTTAGTTTAGCCTTATTATTCAATTAATTGATAATAATTTATAAATTATGTAAATATTGCAAAAGTGTTTTATTTATAGAAGAGAATAGTCAAAAACATTAATAAATTAAGAGTTTATTACTATTTATAAATTTAATAAGTAGCCAGCATACAAATGCTAGGCAATTAGTTGATTTTTGGTGCAGGAACAGGGCGTACTCGAGAGAAAAGGACAAATCCGAGTAAAGAATTACCAAAAGCCGAGCAAGAATTTATAAAGCCGAAGTGAGAATTCGTAAATCCGACTGAAGGAAGTCCACAAGACCGACTGGATAAGACTTCAAAGGGTTAACCGAAAGGAATTAACAAAAGCCCGACTGAGTAAGATTTCAAAGACACTGACTCCAAAAGAGAACAAGTATTCGGAATATTATATGAAGAACCCGAGTGCCAACTTCAGAATACCGATTGAATAATTAATCCGCCCAAGCGAGAGTTAATCCGCTCAAGCGAAAACCCAGCAAGCTGACGCGTAAAAGCAGTAACTTAAACCCTGTTTCTTCCCTCCAACAACACACACCTGGTGCAGTACTGTTTCCGCTTCCATTGCCTTCTTCTCTACTGCTGCAACCTTAGTAACTTAAGTAGTGAGCTGTCATTTAGCTGGTGCTGTGCTGTAAATTAGCTAAGGATAAGCTGGATCCTGTTAAGAGCTGAGCTGTAATTAGTTAGTTACTCTGTAAACTGTGTAACTAGTTAGTTTAGTCGTTAACTTAAGTTTTCTAAGTTATCAGTTAAGTTAGTTAGTTAGGTAGAAACATATATATAGGTTGTACATATTATGTAACACACACGCATACACAGATACGAAATAACAGAACGGAGAACATTCATTACACACTTCGAACATCTCACTACACATTTTTCTCTCTCTAATCCTCTCCTCCATGACGTTCCACAATCCTTCGATGGAACTGAAGTCAATGGAGTTCTAAATCCCTAAGGTTGGGACTGCGAAGGTTAGCAATGGAGTCTTGAAGCTGTGAGCAAGTAGATCGACTTCTAGATCCTGAGGCGAACAAGCTGAGGAGTGGAGCAGAACTGCTGGATTGACAAATCCAGAACTGATGAAGAACTTCACCAGTGAGGAATCATGGCTGAAGCTTAGGTAACTTCCAGCTTTCTAACTAGTTCAGGCCTAATCAATTTAGGTGAATAGTTAGAGTTCAACCTCCAATTTCGTATTAGATTCTTAGGTTAATCGAGCACTTAAGGAATTAAGGTTCATTGCTTAAGGATTAGTGTTTTTCACCTAAGGAATTAGAGAATAACCACAAGCGGATTGTCCTCTAGATTGTGAAGTTCGATTATACTTAATTGCATGTTTCTTAAGGAAATTGTGAGCCGAAGCAATCCTGACCTGCTTTCTTTTAATCACTTTTCACATTCATCTTAACTCTGTTTCTAAAAATACCAAAAACAACTAGAAAACATTAAAATCATAAAAACCGAATGAACTTCCTATATTTTCTGATGGTTCAGCTTGTACTAGTCCTAGATTGAGGTACTTACCACAATCCCTGTGGGACGATCAAATACACTACAATTTTAACGACTGGTGCGCTTGCCAAAGTGTAAATCCGAGAGTCACATTTTGTTTTACTAAGATTTTCATATCAAATTAATGACTCGAGATTTTAGCATCAACTAACACCAGTGAAGATAATGGATAGAAACGTCAAGCGACTAAGAGGCAAGGAGATCTCATTAGTGAAAGTAGCCTGGCAACAAGGAGATGAAATAAGCATGACTTGGGAACAAGAAGATGAGATGAGGAGTCAATATCCTGAATTATTCTAACAAGGTACGTTTAAATTTTTAGGACAAAATTTTTATAACGAGGGGAGAGTGTAACAGCCCAAATTTTAATCGGTAATTAAACAGTGAAAAAAATTAAAGTTTCTTAAAAAAATAAGAAATGAATCCTAGAAAATAGGACATTGAATTTTGAATATAAGGATATTTTTAGTCTGACTTAAAACAAAACTAAACAAAAATGGAACGTGGAATAAAATAAAATAATAGATAAAATAAAAATCTTCCACAGTAATCTGCTATAGTAAAATACTACAGTAATTTGCTACAGTACCTGCTATAGTAAATTGCTACAGTATCTGTCACATGAAAAATCTTGCGTAGTAACTTTACGAGAATTCTTCCTCCTTCGCACCGCCTCATGTCACTTCGATTTGCTACAGTGATTTGCTATAGTATCTGCTACAGTGATTTGCTACAGCAACTGCCATTGGAAGCCTATAAATAAGGCCCCAACCTTCTAAATTTCTTCAAAACCAAAAACATTACCAATTCCACAACCTTTCATCTCCCTCTTCAAGCTTTTAAAACCTTCATTTGCCATACTCAAACTCTTTAATTTTGCATAAGAAGAAACTACACAAACCTGAAGATTTGAGGAAATACAAGGGAGTGTAACATAAGGAAAGCTTAGGGATCTTCAATTGAGGTAAGAAAGAGGAGATAGGATATTAAATACATAGAAATTAAGTTAGAATTGCTTGCTTAATTATTTGGAAACTCATTTAGCTAGATTTTAATTTAATTTGAATTAAATTGTGAAATTGATGCCAAATAGTTTGGAATATGATATATGATATGTTTCTAATGTTGTATGATGATTTAGAACTAATTGGCATATTTAATTTGCAATTGAAATCATTAAAACAACAAAAACAGAGGGAAACAGAGTGCTGTCTTCATATATGGATTATACTTGTAAATATGATGAAATATCGTATCTTCTTGAATTTTACCATAAATTCTTATTTTTAAATTATGAATAAATTTAATGATATAAATTTACTGCATTCATGCATCATATGCATTGGCCGTTCAAAAAATCCGCAGGGGGGTTCTTTGAGGGGGTTCCTGGTGGGGGAACGCGCTTGTTGAGCAACAGACCTCTGCGGTGGTTTTATACCACGGCCGTCTTAAGGGCTAAGCAGTGTGTCCTGAAGGGGGATCCTGCAACACTTGTTATTGATATGATTGTATTGTTATCCGATGTTGGTGCTGCATTATGGGGCGCGGTATCGGTTGGATATCCGTAAAAATATTATTGCTAAAAAATCACTGCAGATGTTCCCACCAAAATGGATCCATCATGCATTTTCATTCATATAGAGAATGGAATATTAATATAAATATAATACAAAATACGTGTTTGGCATCCACATCGCATAGCATCATACTTGTGATTGTGTATGTTCTAATCTAATTTCTATTTATTTGATATTTTATCTCACTCTTTCTGTTAATTGTGGCAACCCTTTAGTGGTTAACCAGGAAGACATGTGACAAAGTGGATGTTGCTGAATATGGATGAATTATGAACGCTTTTGATGATGATGCTTGCTTGCGTGACTACTATTACTGTATTATGTATATGCTATGTTTTGGTACTTTACATCTTTATATTTTATAAGATCTAGGTGCCTGTTTGTAAAATATAATATGTATAAAACTCTGATGTTATGTATAATAATAAGTCAATTATGAAAAGGTTGTGCACTCTGATATTGTATTAGTAACCTCTGGAATCAGGTTGTGAATCTCTTGATAATTACCAGGTGAAAAATAAGTTATCCATGAGATTTTATATGGTGACGGTAATTATCTTGGGATTTACAAGTTGACTTCCAGGGCGTTGCAATGTGAATTATTGAGAAAGTTAGGCTTCGGTCAATGTTATGTCTTGTTGAATATGATTGGAAATGGTGGTAGATGACTTCTAAGGAGTGATGGTAACCCTATAGAGAAGTTTATATTGTCCAGTGTAAGGGAATAATAATTAATGTACTATTAAGAAGTTAAGCTAAAAAGGGGTTTCACCGATGTCGTGAACCAGATCCCCGATCGCTCGCATATCATGTCAGTGTCTTGTGCCTTGAGCCTAGAATTGAGTGACAAGGGCTTGGTGCTATCTTGAAAGTGTTATAGGTATGAATTAATTAATTAAGATTTTTTACTTAATTAATCATCACAAATTTTATTGAAAATTGATTAAATTTCTTGACAATTCAAGGTCAGAAAAATTTGAGTTTGTGAACGAAACCTTTGTACATTCTAATATTTGAATTGAGTCAAAAATATTTTCCCCCCTTTAGGAAAGTCACAACCATTATGTATGTGTTAAAATGGTTATGTATTAATTATGTTGTGGTACTAGATTAGTGACGATGAGATGATGATTGAACATTAGATAATTGTGATTGTTACAATAGTGATTGAATATTAGTAACGTGCTAGTAATGGATAGTAGGTTGTGCGATGTTGCACCCCTGGAAAATTAGATATATATATATATATATATATGTGTGTGTGTGTGTGTGTGTGTGTTGGATAGGATAGGTTTGAATGTGAGAATATTTGTTGAGTGTTATGATGAGGATATGCTAGAAAAATAATTGGTTGAAGTTTGCTGTGTGAATTGTCACGTGTGACAGGGTACCCTTGTATGTACAACTAACAAGGCTGGAGTGAGATATACTCACCCTCTTATTTGTGGTTTCTCTGTTTGTGTGGTTCTTTAGAGTAATGACCATGAGTTTGAAAGGAAAAGTCATTGTCGAAGAATGCTCTCAAAGACCCCGTAGGGGTAACGCTTCAACAATACTTAAATAAAGACTACCCACAATTAAGGAGGAAGTCCTCGTTGGACTCCTCCTGGTCTCTTAAGAGATAGATGGGCAACCTAGCGAACCGCTGACCAAACTACTATGACATCTCGATCGTTGTTGAGGGCGGGGAGTGATCGTCAGTGCATAGGAATGGACAAGGAGCGACTCCTAATAGGCTTCCAGTGGGAGGGACACATAAATGAACCAAATACATACCAAAATGGGAGGGATCCAAATATTGTATAAGTATGGGACTATATAGTCGAGGATAGCTTAAAGAAATTAATTCGTACTAACTATACCAACAAATGCATTTACTTTTTGGTAGCTTATCACTTAAGAACATGGGGAAATTCTGGGATGGGTGATATCTTAGGAATTTCTTCGGATGTGTGCGATTGAGGATAAAGTACACTGGAAAGTCTTGTGTTGGTCTGTGGGGAAAGTCGTCACTTCCAGAAAAATGACCAGGGCATTAAAAGGTTGGGCTTGGTAATGCCGCTTGTGACTCAAATGAGGTTTGTTACAAGTGGTATCAAAGCATGACCTCTCCCAGTACAGTGCGGTTGAGAAGAAGAAGAAGAAGAAGAACCCAAGCCTTCATCGTTAGATTGATTGGCCACCAGGGCTAAGCACGACCACTCTCATGGCTTCCTTCGACACATGTATCGCCACTTCATTTACAATGAACTCGAGGAGTACGTCGAGGTGAGCCCCGCTTAGAAAGATCTAATCTAACCCATATGCTGAAAGTATCGCCGCCAGAACCATGGAATGTCTAGGTCGACTATTTTTGAGGCCTCCTCTTCTAAAAAAGATTAGAGTTAGGATTTTATCTTTTGTAAGTTATTTATAGGATATTTTGTTAGAATATGTATTTGTGGGACGCTGCATACCCCTTTTTCCTTTCAAAGTATGTATGTACTATTGACAACCATGTTACGATTCGATTTATATGAAATGTTTTGATCCACCATGTGTTTATAGTACAAAACAAAATCTTTACAAAAATTTCTACAAATTATGTAACATGTTAGTTAAGTAAGGCAAATCTATTGAGAATGATTCTCCTAGTTAACTGATGGCGTTACAAAAAGAGTACTAAATGGCTTAGATTGATCCATATTGAAAAGCTGTAACACCTTGAATATATAATTTTGTTGCTGTGAACACCTATTTTGGTCTGGCCAGTGTTGGATTGAACTGACCCCGTCTACAAGCAATAACACTGGCATGTTGTCCAAAAAAGGACATCGGTCCATTCTTTTGAAAGGGAACATCGTCCGATGTCCAGCCAAGGAACACCGGCTCAAGACTATGGAATTGGTGACACCGGTCTGATCATTAAATATACCGTATGTTGATCTGGTGTCCCCAATGATCTGATGTCTTAGCTCTTATGTGCTTGACATCGGATTAACGAGTCCAGTTGCCCATGCTGTGACTTGGAATTGCACATCCACGTAGACCCTCGAATCTTGGGAGTGGCAGACAGGGAACGGAAGTGGAAATAATTAAAAATTTCCCACCAGCTACAACTCCCCACAATTAGTTAGTGGCCAGGCTGGCTCCACTACGCATGGTGAGTGGAGGCTTGAGCTGTCCAAGCACTCAGCCAGCACCCTGAGCCTCTATAAATGCCTCAGCTGAAGAGGCACAAGGGTCGACACTTTAGACATTCAAGACCCCCAGAAAGCCTGCTCCGGTGTTCAAAAAAAAATCCTAAGTAGTGAGTCCAATCCTTGGTACCTCAAAATTCAGAAAATTTCCCCAACGTCTTGAACTGTCATAAGGACACCGGTCCCAGTCCAGTTTCCAAAACTCCTCCCTGCTGCCTAGATATCATCCAGAACCCCTAAATCGAACCTGTGCCCATTAAACTCACGTTGTCTCTCCCTTTGAACCCTCACACCGTCCTTGAGCTAAACTCTATACCGGTGCCCTACTGTCTCCGCTTCACTTCGGTCGCTGTTACTTAGGATCACACCGAATCATATCCGAACTCCGGCTCCCAGTATCCCCACCACACCGGTTCCGTTCTGTCCCTTAGATTTCTCTTGTTTTTTTTCTCATTGTTTATTTTTTCTGCCAAATTTGTAATTTTTGTTGAATCTGTTCTCTTGTCTAAGTTTATTCTGTTAAATCTCTTTCATTTTTCTTTATGACCAGTAATAACAAAAAGAAATAAGTATTTTCTGTGTGTTCTTTCAAATCCAAAAGTATAGAAATTGTCTTTAGCCAGTGTCGTGCGGAAGTACTTCCGTCTACATAACTTTCCTAGAACCCGTACATGCGCGAAGAACTTCGCCTTGTATAAATCTTTCCCAAGGACATCATCCACCCTTAACCTCCTAGTTTTTCCTAAAAAACCATTATCAAGAACTACATAACCCTGATTTTTTCGATGACTCGAGAATACGTAGGAGCAGGACTTAACTCCTGTCGGGCCCATCTTTCCTTTTTTTCATTTTTTTTTATGTCTTTTTTGTAACTATCCCATTCTTATCACTTCCATGGAAGTCAATTTAGATGTGACGTCTTGTTGATTTTCCTCTATTTTTGATTGACCACCGCCATGATTCACAAAGAAAGGAATACTTGGGATGGGATGTCCCGTTTATCTCCTTCTTGTTTCCAACCCTGTATTTCGATTCAAGGATGACTAATTTAGACGCGACGTCTTGTTAGCATCCTTTCCTTTCCCTGTTTTATAACGAAGTCGAGGTTAATTTGGATGAGACGTCCTGTTGACCTCACTCTGACACTCCATGTTTGTTCAGTTTATTCCTTTCATTTTTTTAAAAAAACACAAAAAAATACAATAATAAAAAGGAAGAAATAATACATCTCTTGTAAAGCAATTCATGTTAAGCATTTTCAATCTTGGTACTGTAACGTCTCGAAATTTTTGAATAAATTTTTCGCGTTTAAAGAATGATTTTTGAAATTTGTAATAAGTCACGTAAAAGTTGATAAATGCGGAATATTATCATGTATACTAGACGTGAATAATTGAAACATTTATATAGCGGAAACGTTATAAAAGATTACAGTACATAGTACATAATATTATTACAATCCATTAAATTAAAACAAAATCAAAGTCCACACAATAATTCATATAAGCTTTATTCATGGCGTCACTTGTCATTTTGTGTAGCGTGCACTGTAAAAATTAATGTAAGAGTGAGACAGAATATAGAATAAATATAAAATGAATAAAATTGCACAAACACAATCAACAAACCATAATGATATGATGAATATGCCAAATAAGTTCATTTATATATAATAAATCTTGAACTTAGTCAAATGATGTCATGCTGGATCCATTTTGGTTTGGTGGGAATACTACAGTAAAAAGTCTCATAGAGACATCCGTAGGAATTTGGATAGCCATGAATCCCTACACTCTCATGGCTCTCGAGAAATTAAGTATATAAGTAGGAATTTTGCATAACCATGGATCCTTACACTCCCATGGTTCTCGCGAAAATAAGTATACCAATAGGAATTTGCACAACCATGGATCCCTACACCCCCATGGTTCTCACGAAAATAAGTATACCAGTAAGAATTTCCAAAACCATGGATCCCTACACCCCCATGGTTCCTGTGTAAATAGGGCTTTAACTCATCATAGAGTAACCCCCCACCAAGGTAGGCAATCATGGAACCCCTAAATTCCATGGTGCGTCCAAATGCTTATGATGCATGAATGTCTTTAATTCTCTTTATCATTTAACATACCATGATATCAATATTTCCAAAACCACTTGGAAAACCACTAGTCCTCAAAGGACACATCACATATAATAATTTTCAGAATCATGGACTTACTATTTCAACAACATATCTCAATAAACCACAAGGCATTCATGTATACAATAATTTAGTCATTCATAATCATTCATGACAAAGATATACATACTGTATGTCATGTATAGGACACTCAATAACATCCATAATAATCCATAGTTTCTCAATAATTCAATAATAAATCATTACTCATATGGAAAATATCATTTTCATCATAAAAGCCATTATGAGTAAATTTCTGAATTTTTCAACAGCAACATATGTTAGTAGAACAGCCATAACATGAGCAAATCAAATCCTTTTTAAGTGATTCCACTTTTTGTAGTTCCAAAATAGAACTATCTATAACTTTCATGAAGACCATAATGTCAAATTCTAAACAGAAAAACCACTTATCTACAGAATACAAAACTACCTCAAAGAGAGTTTTCAAAACGTACATATGTTAGTTGTTTCAACGTTTCTGGAGATACAAAAATAATTTTGGCATGGGACCAGCTTTAAATTACTCATAACACAAATATCTAAAACTTTCATGAAGACACCGATCACTAATTCTCAACACAAAATTCCCAATTTTAAAAATAAAATTTGTATTTCATGTTAACAGATTTTTAGCTTGAACATACTTCAGTATTTTAGGCATAACTAGAGTAGAATTATGCTTTTAACTTTAAACCACTTTCTATGGATCCATAACATAAATATCTACAACTTTTGTGAAGACATCAAAGGCTAATTATGCATGTATAATTCCCACAATATTAATATATACACAAAACATAAGATATGTATTTCAAACGGACATGCTGTAGTATTTTGGCTATAACTCATGCTATACACATTCAAATCAATCGGTTCAGGTCTTAAAATTCATATAACAAAAACTTCTACAACTTTGATGAAGAAGTAAGAATCAAATTCATACGTTTTCAGCTTCAAAACTGAGCAACAATATATGAAAATAATACTAGAATCCTAGATCAGCATACAATTCTACCCATTTCATAATTACTCACAACCCTATCCCCTCTTACTTGGATTGAAGATCTTTGGCTGATTGGAAAATGTTCTCCTTACTGTCCTAGCTTCAGTTTGATTGTATCTTGATGGAGATGAGGAATTGAGAGGTAGAAGATTCACTAACTTCTTTGTTTTAAGAGTTTCGGAAGAGGTGGTGTTTGTTTAATAATGCAAAGGCCAGTGGGGGAGACAAGTTTTCCCGTGGTTGCATTTTAGTAGGCTATTAGTGTGTTTGATTGTGGAAATAATGGAAGTTCAGATAAGAAATGAGCTGTAATATTGTCCATTTCTGGCCGCCTACATGCTAGGGTGTGTATGATTGGAATAGATATATTAAAATATGCATAAGAGGACAAAATTGGTGTCAAAATTTAATTCTGTCACTGTATGCCGACTGAAATTCTACTCGGTCAGCATCTAAACCGACTGGAAACTGCCAGTAGTATGAAGAAAAGGAAATCCGAGTCCCTCTCGCTTAAGCAAAATCCTCACTCGCTTGAGCGAGCGTCATACATTGCACTGTCAGGGGGAGTTTCGCTCAAGCGAATACCGACTCGCTTGAGCGAGACACACAAGCCTCGCTTGGTAGTTGCCTTCACTCGGAGTTCCAGCGTTGTTCAATCAGTCAGAAAGGAAAAGACTGGGCAGTAGTGATTGAACCTTCATCCCATCACTCGGTTTCCGATCCATGACCGACCCGTCATCCATTCGGTTTTCACTCAGCAGAATTAATCCAAACCGACTCCTCTTACTCGATTTTCACACGGCACAATTTATTCCAAACCGAGTCATTCTTCACTCAGTTTTTCACTCGGCAATATATTCTAAAATCGAGTCAACTCTCAATCAGTCTACTCGGCAACATCACTCAAGTCAGAGTCATCTCAATCAGTTTTTCACTCGGTTAAATCATTCTAGACCGAGTCTTTTCTCACTCGGTAATTTATTTCAAAAACCGACTTCCTTTTCATTTTCTCACGAGTGAAGCTAGTCCAGAATACTTCTGGGCAAACACTTCATAGATTCCCACTCGGTGCCATCCCACTCAGAGTCACACTCGGAGATCTTTCATTCGGTAGAGTTACACTCAATTCTGAGATAACCCTCTCAGAATTTCTTTACTCGGAAATGAATTTTCCTTTGTACTTCTCTCGGAAATGAGGCACTCAGTGAACTTTTTCACTCGGAAACAGAGTCCCTTTTTCACTCGGACAATTCTTTCTAAGGTATGTTTCACTCGGAAAAAGAATAATATCTCTAAAGGTTTATATAAATTCCATGATTATGTCCAAAAATGAAATTTTTGAAGTATTACCAACCATCCACTAGGTGTTTTATTCATTGGTTATCACTTACAGACCTTCCATACTTCATAATTTACAAGATAGGACTATTATTAAAAATAGGATGTTACATTTCTCCCACCCTAATAAAAATTTCGTCCTCGAAATTTAACATAACGCACTCCTCAGTGAAACAATTCTGGGTATTGCGCCCTCATAGCATCTTCACGCTCCCAAGTCAGAGTTACATCATTTCCTTGTTTCCATGCAACCTTCACTAATGGTACATTCTTGTTTCTCAGGCGTTTAATCGATCTTTCTATGATCTGTGTGGGTTCTGTAGGGATGGTCAGATTTTCTCTAACTTCAACATCATCAGTAGCAATCACATGAGTGGGGTCTTGCACATACTTCCTCAATTGTGATACATGGAACACATTGTGCAAATTTGCAAGGTGAGGAGGAAGTGCAATCTGATAAGCCACTATGCCAATCCTCTTTAGAATTTCATATGGTTTAATGAACCTTGGACTTAACTTCTTACTCTTCAATGCTCGGCCAATCCCCTTGTGAGGTGAAACCTTCAAAAATACATGATCACCAACTTGGAATTCAAGTGGTTTCCTCCTTTTATTGTAATAGTGCTTTTGTCTATCTTGGGATGTCTTCATCTTTTCTCTGATTATTTCTATTTGTTCAGTAGTCTGTTGTACAATTTCAAGTCCTAACACCAAACTTTCACCAGTTTCTAACCAACAAAGGGGCGTTCGACACTTTCTACCATACAATGCTTCAAATGGATCCATACCAATACTGCTATGGTAACTATTGTTATACGTGAATTCAATCAGTGGAAGAAACTGCTCCCAATTACCACCATGCTCAAGCACACAAGATCACAGTAAGTCCTCCAAACTTTGTATGGTATGTTCTGACTGTCCATCTGTTTGAGGATGATAACCTGAACTTAATCAAAGTCTCAAACCCAACTCCTGATGCAAGCTTCCCCAGAATCGGGAAGTAAACCTCGGATCTCTATCTGACACAATACTGGATGGTACACCATAAAGTCTCACGATCTCTTTCACATATAATTGTGCCAGTTTTTGTAGAGAATTCTTCATATTCATTGAAAATAAGTGAGCTGACTTAGTCAATCTATCTACAATAACCCAGATTGCATCATTTCCTGAACGTGTTCTTGGTAATCCTGACACAAAGTCCATTGAAATGTCATCCCATTTCCAGATAGGAACTTCCAATAGTTGCAGTTCACCCGATGGCTTCTGGTGTTCCACCTTGGCTTTTTAACATACCAGACATGAAGACACATATTCAGCTATTTCTTTTTTCATCCTTGGCCACCAAAAGCTTTTCTTCAGGTCTTGATACATCTTAGTTGATCCAGGATGAATGCTCAACATACTTTTATGTGCTTCTTCTAGGATTGTCCTTCTCAGATCAACATCATCTGGTACACAAATTCTACTTCTAATCCTCCAAATTCCATATGATCCTTCTTGTAATCCCATATCCTTTCCATTCGCCTGCATCTCCCTCAACTCCTATAATTACAAGTCCTCTGTCTGCCTTTCACCAATCAGCTTCAGAAAATCATTGGTTATCTTCAAAGTTCCCAAGGTTATACTTCTTGAAGATTTCATTTCCACACCCAAGTTCATATCTGTGAACTGTTCTATCATTTCCATCTCTTTTACCATTAAAGATGCCATATGAATGGATTTCCTGCTAAGTGCATCTGCTACCACATTTGCTTTTCCTGGATGGTACTTCAAATCAAAATTATAATCTTTAAGAAACTCCATCCATCTTCGTTGCCTTATGTTCAATTCCTTTTGGTCGAACAAATACTTTAAGCTCTTGTGGTCACTGAACACTTCAAACTTGACTCCATACAAATGGTGTCTCCAGATTTTCAGAGCAAATACCACTACTGCCAATTCTAGATCATGCGTCGGATAGTTCATTTCATGTGGTCTCAACTGCCTAGAAGCATAGGCAACCACCTTTCGTTGCTGCATCAAAACACAACCCAAGCCCATCTTAAAAGCATCACAATAAACCACAAATTCTTCTTGTGGATCAGGAAAAGTTAAAACTAGAGCAGATGTAAGCTTCATTTTTAGTTCCTGGAAACTTTTCTCACCTTCTGACGTCCAATCAAAAGGTTGATTCTTCTGGGTCAGATGAGTCATTGGTAAGGCAATTCGAGAAAACCCCTCAATGAATCTCCGATAATAACCAGCTAGCCCTAGAAAGCTTCGTATCTCAGTAACTGAAGTAGGTCTCTCCCAGTTTGTTACAGCTTCTATTTTAGAAGGGTCCACAGACACTCCTTCGCTTGAGATTACATGGCCTAGCAATTTTACCTCTTTCAACCAGAATTCACATTTAGACAACTTAGCATACAACTGCTTCTCTTTCAGAATCTGCAATACCACTCGAAGATGCTTTTCATGCTTCTCCCATGTCTTGGAATAAATCAGAATGTCATCAATGAAGATAATAACAAACTGATCCAAGTATGAATGAAAAACTCGATTCATGTAATCCATGAATACAGTTGGGGCATTGGTTACTCCGAAGGGCATCACAAGATACTCGTAATGACCATAGTGTGTTCTAAAGGCCGTCTTTAGAATGTCCCCAGACTTGACACGAATCTGATGATAACCCGATCGTAGATCAATCTTAGAAAATACTATAGCACCTCTCAATTGATCTATCAGATCATCAATTCTGGACAAAGGATATTTATTCTTCACCGTCAATTTATTCAACTGACGATAATCTACATATAATCTCATGCTTCCATCTTTCTTCTTGACAAGCAATACTGGCGTTCCCCATGGTGATACACTGGGCCTGATGAAATGCTTCTCCAACATCTCTTCAATTTGCTTCTTCATTTCTGCCAGTTCAATAGGTGACATATGATATGGAGCCTTAGATACTGGTTCTGCTCCTTAAATTAAGTCAATTGAGAATTCTATCTTACGTTCTGGAGGTAAACTTGAGACATCCTCGGGAAATACTTCAGGGAATTCAGAAATAACTGGCATCTCGATTGCTTTAGATTCACCATCTCCTTTGGAAAAAGTAAATAAGGCAAATAATTGAATTTCACCTTGTAAGGCAAAGATCTTGAGGTTGTCAGAAATAAGATTTTCTTCTGATGGAAATATCACGGTCTTGTTATGACAGTCCACCAAGACTCGATTTGCCGATAACCAGTTTATCCCTAGGATTACTTCCAGATCCTTCAAAGGTAAACAAACAAGATCGACAAGAAAGTTTCTACCTTTTATGAGTATAGGACATTCGTTACATACCTTAGTAGTCCTAAGTTGTGTACCGGTGGGAGTGGAAACAATCAGATCATACATCATAGGCTTCACAGGTAATTGAAGACATCTAACACACTCCTCAGAAATAAAAGAATGAGTAGCACCAGAATCAAACAACACAGATAAAATAGTACCATTGATCTCACACTTACTTTGCACAAGGTCATCTGCTTGGTCTGCCTCTGAATCGCTAATGGCAAAGACTCTTCCTGTTGTTGGTTGTAACCTCTGGTCTGTTGACTCCCTGTTCTGTCTTGGAGGTTGAACAGCACGTGTGTTTCCTCCATGGCCTCTCTGATAATTAGAGCCTCTTTGATTATTCATAGTGTTACTATTGTTGTTTTGACGGTTCTGCGGACAATTTGGACTGATGTGTCCTTTCTGATTACAACGATACCAAGTGACATCTCCTAGGTGTTTGTTGCAATCACGTATATGGTGATTACCTCCGTAATTATGACATTTAATATCCATATGATTGTTGCGTCTCTGAGAAGATGACGATAATCCTCCCTTAAAGCGATTTGGATAAAACGATCCTCTCCTTTTGAAAGCAACTGACTGAGGTCTCAGTTGTCTATTGGCCTTTTCTTGTGCCAGTCTGGCTTTGTGATTTTCTTCAAAAATTTGGCATTTATTGATCAGAATGGGAAAACTCCAAATTTCTTGATATCCGATAGCCTCTTTGATTTCAAGATTCATCCCGTTCTCGAATTTGACACATTTTGAGGCTTCAGCACCAGCCTGTTGAAAAGGAGGGTAAAAGAGAGATAATTCTTCAAATTTTACAGCATACTCACCAACAGACATTGAGCCTTGTTTCAGCTCCATAAATTCCAGCTCTTTTCGGCTTTTCACACTCGCTGGAAAATATTTCTCCAGGAAACAGTCTTTGAAGTTGACCCAGTCCAAAGGTCTGTCAGTCTTAATCATACCAATTCTGGCATGGATCCACCAGTTTTCGGCTTCTTCAACCATTATATAGGTGGCATACTCCACCTTTTCGCATTCTGTGCAGGGCAAGGCTCGAAAGATACGTTCCATTTCCTTGACCCATAGATATGCTCCCTCTGGATTATAGCCTCCTTTGAATTGTGATGGCTTCCTTTTTAGGAAATGATCTAATCCCTGAAGTTCTCCATCGCTTCATGGTTGATTTTGCCTCTCTATGGCTTCAGCCAAGCGGTTGAAAGCAGCTGCCATATTGTTGTTATTATTTCTTGCCATCCTACATTCGTAGTTTGGTTTATACTAATTCTAAGGGAAAATATATCGTATTATAACATAACTATAAGTATTCTACAGTTTATCAGTTAAGCAATAAATTGTATAACACATTTATCATATTATCAAGCAGTAATCAAACAAATCATTTTGTAATTTATCAGTTAGGCACAAGTCATATAGCACACACTTAATATATTTTCAAACAAGTAATCAAACAATTCACATAGTATATCAAGAATCAATGCATGTCATAACAATTGGTCCTGAATTTTTGAAAATGCTCTGATACCACCAATGTAACATCCTGAAATTTTTGAATAAATTTTTCGCATTTAAAGAATGATTTTTGAAATTTGTAATAAGTCACATAAAAGTTGATAAATACGGAATATTATCATGCATACTAGACGTGAATAATTGAAACATTTATATAGCGGAAACGTTATAAAAGATTACAGTACATAGTATATAATATTATTACAATCCATTAAATTAAAACAAAATCAAAGTCCACACAATAATTCATATAAGCTTCATTCATGGCGTCACTTGTCATTTTGTGTAGCGTGCACTGTAAAAATTAATGTAAGAGTGAGACAGAATATAGAATAAATATAAAATGAATAAAATTGCACAAACACAATCAACAAACCATAATGATATGATGAATATGCCAAACAAGTTCATTTATATATAATAAATCTTGAACTTAGTCAAATGATGTCATGCTGGATCCATTTTGGTTTGGTGGGAATACTGCAGTAAAAAGTTTCATAGAGACATCTGTAGGAATTTGGATAGCCATGAATCCCTACACCCTCATGGCTCTCGCGAAATTAAGTATATAAGTAGGAATTTTGCATAACCATGGATCCCTACACTCCCATGGTTCTCGCGAAAATAAGTATACCAATAGGAATTTGCACAACCATGGATCCCTATAACCCCATGGTTCTCGTGAAAATAAGTATACCAGTAGGAATTTCCACAACCATGGATCCCTACACCCCCATGGTTCCTGTGTAAATAGGGCTTTAACTCATCGTAGAGTAACCCCCCACCAGGGTAGGCAATCATGTAACCCCTAAATTCCATGGTGCGTCCAAATGCTTATGATGCATGAATGCCTTTAATTCTCTTTATCATTTAACATACCATGATATCAATATTTCCAAAACCACTTGGAAAACCACATGTCCTCAAAGGACACATCACATATAATAATTTTCAGAATCATGGATTTACTGTTTCAACAACATATCTCAATAAACCACACGGCATTCATGTATACAATAATTTAGTCATTCATAATCATTCATGACAAAGATATACATACTGTATGTCATGTATATGGCACTCAATAACATCCATAATAATCCATAGTTTCTCAATAATTCAATAATAAATCATTACTCATATGGAAAATATCATTTTCATCCATAAAAGCCATTATGAGTAAATTTCTGAATTTTTCAACAGCAACATATGTTAGTAGAACAGCCATAACATGAGCAAATCAAATCCTTTTTAAGTTATTCCACTTTTTGTAGTTCCATAATTGAATTATCTACAACTTTCATACAGACCATAATGTCAAATTCCAAACAGAAAAACCACTTATCTACAGAATACAAAACTACCTCAAAGAGAGTTTTCAAAACGTACATATGTTAGTTGTTTCAACGTTTCTGGAGATACAAAAATAATTTTGGCATGGGACCAGCTTTAAATTACTCATAACACAAATATCTAAAACTTTCATGAAGACACCGATCACTAATTCTCATTACAAAATTCCCAGTTTTAAAAATAAAATTTGTATTTCATGTTAACAGATTTTCAGCTTGAACATACTTCAGTATTTTAGGCATAACTAGAGTAGAATTATGCTTTTAACTTTAAACCACTTTCTATGGATCCATAACATAAATATCTATAACTTTTGTGAAGACATCAAAGGCTAATTATGCATGTATAATTCCCACAATATTAATATATGCACAAAATATAAGATATGTATTTCAAACGGACATGCTGTAGTATTTTGGCTATAACTCATGCTATACACATTCAAATCAATCGGTTCAGGTCTCAAAATTCACATAACAAAAACTTCTACAACTTTGATGAAGAAGTAAGAATCAAATTCATACGTTTTCAGCTTCAAAACTGAGCAACAATATACAAAAATAATACTGAAATCCTAGATCAGCATACAATTCTACCCATTTCATAATTACTCACAACCCTATCCCCTCTTACTTGGATTGAAGATCTTTGGCTGATTGGAAAATGTTCTCCTTACTGTCCTAGCTTCAGTTTGATTGTATCTTGATGGAGAAGAGGAATTGAGAGGTAGAAGATTCACTAACTTCTTTGTTTTAAGAGTTTCGGAAGAGGTGGTGTTTGTTTAATAATGCAAAGGCCAGTGGGGGAGACAAGTTTTCCCGTGGTTGCATTTTAGTAGGCTATTAGGTGTGTTTGATTGTGGAAATAATGGAAGTTCAGATAAGAAATGAGCTGTAATATTGTCCATTTCTGGCCGCCTACATGCTAGGGTGTGTATGATTGGAATAGATATATTAAAATATGCATAAGAGGACAAAATTGGTGTCAAAATTTAATTCTGTCACTGTATGCCGACTGAAATTCTACTCGGTCAGCATCTAAACCGACTGGAAACTGCCAGTAGTGTGAAGAAAAGGAAATCTGAGTCCCTCTCGCTTAAGTAAAATCCTCACTCGCTTGAGCGAGCGTCATACATTGCACTGTCAGGGGGAGTTTCGCTCAAGCGAATACCGACTCGCTTGAGCGAGACACACAAGCCTCGCTTAGTAGTTGCCTTCACTCGGAGTTCCAGCGTTGTTCAATCAGTCAGAAAGGAAAAGACTGGGCAGTAGTGATTGAACCTTCATCCCATCACTCGGTTTCCGATCCAAGACCTACCCGTCATCCATTTAGTTTCCACTCGGCAGAATTAATCCAAACCGACTCCTCTTACTCGGTTTTCACATGGTACAATTTATTCCAAACCGAGTCATTCTTCACTCAGTTTTTCAATCGGAAATATATTCCAAAACTGAGTCAACTCTCAATCAGTCTACTCGGCAACATCACTCAAGTCTGAGTCATCTCAATCAGTTTTTCACTCGGTTAAATCATTCTAGACCGAGTCTTTTCTCACTCGGTAATTTATTTCAAAAATCGACTTCCTTTTCATTTTCTCACGAGTGAAGCTAGTCCAGAATACTTCTGGGCAAACACTTCATAGATTCCCACTCAGTGCCATCCCACTCGGAGTCACACTCGGAGATCTTTCATTCGACAGA
The DNA here is from genome assembly GCA_037962975.1 of Clitoria ternatea. Classification (NCBI taxonomy): domain Eukaryota; kingdom Viridiplantae; phylum Streptophyta; class Magnoliopsida; order Fabales; family Fabaceae; genus Clitoria; species Clitoria ternatea. The sequence goes on from CM075671.1 coordinate 59,499,021, forward strand.
GTTACACTCAATTCTGAGATAACCCTCTCGGAATTTCTTTACTCGGAAATGAATTTTCCTTTGTACTTCTCTCAGAAATAAGGCATTCAGTGAACTTTTATTCAGAAATGAAACGTTTGACAATGATTGACTCGGAAACGAGTCATTGGAAAATACTTGACTCGGAAATGAGTCTTTCTGAGGCGTTTGACTCGGAAATGAGTCATTCAGAGATAATTGACTTGGAAATGAGTCATTTGAAGGCATTTGACTCGGCAGTGAGTCACTCCAAGGTGAGTCACTCGGATTCTTTCACCCAGAAGTGGTTCTATCAGTCCCACTTCACTCATAAGTGCCTTTGAGACAAGGACTCCACTCGGAAGAAACCCTCTCGGCCATGTTCCACTCGAAAAACACAACCTTCACTCGGAATTTCTACCTTCACTTGGAATTTTTCTCTTTCACTCGGAACAGAGTCCCTTTTTCACTCGGACAGTTCTTTCCAAGGCATGTTTCACTCGAAAAAAGAATAATATCTCTAAAGGTTTATATAAATTCCATGATTATGTCCAAAAATGGAATTTTTAAAGTATTACAAACCATCCACTGGGTGTTTTATTCATTGGTTATCACTTACAGACCCTCCATACTTCATAATTTACAAGATAGGACTATTATTAAAAACAGGATGTTATAGGTACTGTTTTTAACAGGTGATGTAGGGTGCTGATACCTTCCCTACTCGTAACCGACTCCCGAACTTGAATCTCATTTTTTTAAACCAGTGCTTTACTAAAGTAAGTTTTTTCCCAATGTTTTTCCTGTAAAAAAAACGTTGGTGGCAACTCCCTGTTTTTGTTTTTTTATATATATTCATTTTTCGAAGGATCAGCCACGCCACCGCGACCTCGGTCGCGACAGATGGCGACTCCGCTGGGGAAACCTGAGAGTCAGGCCATTTAGGTTGAAAGCGCACGTTTTTCTTATGTAGCCTTTTGTTTGTTTTAATTTCTTCTTTTGTTTTATTTTTCTTAATACTGTATATGCTTGTTTTAATTTTCGTTGTATTTTGTCGTTTATGCACTGTTAATATTTTTGCATGATTATTTAACCCTATGGTAGACGACTTTGTGTTTTTTTTCCTGTGTTTGTTCTTTGTGTAGAATGAGGTAAGGTAAAAAGGTATTGAATGCCCTTTCACACACTACACTCACATTTTTGCACACACTTATGAGTGGGGCCCTATACCCGGGCCCCAAATAAAACCTAAGTTATGAGGGGTTGGTAGCGGTGTCGTTTGGGATGTACTTCCCATCCGGTGATCGTAAGAACCTCAAATAGAGTTCGACCTTTCATGATGTACGCACCTAATAGATTCCCTACTATTGCGACCATATCATGAGAAGGATCTTGGCTCTAGTAACCTTTTAGAAGTCTAGTGCAAGCCGCCCAATGTGAGGAGACACTTTTAGACAAGCCATAGGGCCTAGAAAAGACCTTCAGAGCAACCCGACTTAGGCCACGAAAGGGTAGACTTTACTTTACCTTACGTCATTTTCAATTCCCTATTAATCCAAATGGATGAACCATTTACTTGTCAAAGGATTACCTTACTTCAAAAATAATGACTCGCTCTTCTTGAAAAAAACTGGTAATCTTTTGACGGGTAGATAGTTCCCTCTTCATCGTGTACTTTTAAGTCCCGAGTCATAAGTTTCCTTAGTCGTCAAAAGAAGAAGAAAAGGAAAAAAAAAATTTACTTCCCTCTAACTGGGGCATTAATGACGATTAAAAACTTATGGTCCTCTAGACTTGAACCCGCACGAGTTTTGGTACGCTGCTTCCCCAAGTAAAGTTGCTTTGTGTTAAATTAATAGGGGAAGCGCCAGTTTCTAAATGTGACTGATTCCTTTTCCTTTGTCTTGATATTCGTAGGAAGCTATTCAGGATTTGACGCGCAGCTCTGAGCAAGTAAAGAAATTAACATAGGACATAACAATCGTGGTACAGATGTGACAGAATTAAGGAAGATACTACATGTTAAGGCCAAGAAGGTTGATATCGAAAGTCTGCAGGCTATAGGGAGAAAGTTAAATCTGACTCAGAAGATGGCCTTTGCAAGAAAGTATGGGAAGATTTTAAAGCTTTTAGAAGTTGAAGTACAAACTGAGGCGATCACAGCCTTAGCACAGTTGTTTTACATTCAGGGACTTTCAGTTGGCTCCATCCATAGAAGAATCTGAACAAATACTGGGGATGCCTTTGGATGGGCAAATTCCATACCGTCATCTTGATCATCATGCCACCATCGCTACAGTCGCCTGTGTTTTGAGAATTCATCCTGAGACATTGAAGAAAATGCAGATGAATAGAAATTAAATTCCTAGGTTCACTCGAGAGTTCCTTGAGAAGCATATACAGACTCTGGCAGATAAAGAGGATTGGGAGACCTTCATCGACACTTTGGCCCTTACTATCTACGGGGTTGTCTTGTTCCCAATCTAGACAACTACGTGGATTATGATGTCGTCGCTGTCTTCCTGGCTCACAAACACAGGCTTGAGAACCCTGTCACGGCTGTGTTGGCCAATGTGTACTGCACCATGGATTTTTGCCATACGCAAGGTGGGAGAAGAATTGTCTGTTGTTTACCTGTCCTGTATGTATGGCTCGTGTCTCATGCCTTCCATCAGGTCTGTAAGGCCGAATGTCCTGTTTCTGATTTAAAACTGTGTCAGTTGGCTATAAAGAATAGGCACGAGTGGGCCAATCACCTTATAGGGCTCACGGCTGAGAAGGTCAGATGGTATCCTTAATGGCTGGGGGGTCGAGTTGATCATATACAGCTGTGAGGGATATCCAAATGTTCCTCTCATTGGCACACAAGGATGCATCAGTTACGATCCTGTTATAGTAAAGCGTCAGTTGGCTTATCCTTTACTCGGACCACCAGATGAAGGATTGCTCACTCCTCTCATTTTGTACTATGCAAAAGGGAACTATATGGCTACTGTCCGGGACATAGCCAATGCATGGAAGAAGATCCATAAGATGGGGAAAGAATTAGGGGCTCAAAGCCATGCCGTGGGAGCAGAATACCATGAATAGGTCCTGAACAAGGTTTCAATTGTAAAATTACCCTTCAGAGGTCCCTCATACCAGTCTACAAGCATTCCCGCTCCTCCAATTATCATAGAGGATAAGGCCACCCAGGCTTTGAAGGCTCAGATAGAGAAGTTAATGGCCAAGAATCAAAATTTGGAAGAAGGCTTGCTGAAATATCAACAAGAATGCACCCTCCAAAGGGAAGAAAATTTAGAAAGTAAGTAGGCCATGGAAGAGATGCGGAAAAAATAGAAGATTGAAGAAGATTACAGGGTAAAGCAAGATCAGTGTCTCTAAGTAGCCAATTCTCAACTAAAAAAAAAAAAGCAAGCAAAGTGACACCATCCTGGCTGAAAAATAGTTTCTCAAAGATATGCTAACATAGTCCAAGGAAAATGAAAGAAAGGCTTTGGTGGAGAAGAAGTTGTTACAATCCCAAGTACATAACTTGGAGCAACAGCTTGACGAGATAATGAGAGCATGCGAACAGGAGATAAATGATGAGCGAAGGAATGCCATGGATATAGAGCAACGTTGTCAAGAGGCCACACAAGTCTTAGAAACTAAATTGGCACAACAAGACGAAGTCGTTCGTTCATGGATGGATCGCTTCACTAATCTGGCCTACTTGGCCAATGGAGTTCTAGAGGATCTTCCACTATTGTTGAAACAAGCTGAAGGGATGGTTAATCCCCTCTCTACTCCAAGAGAAATTTCATCATTTTTGAATTATTGCCACGAAAGGATTTGTAAGATGAAGGCTATGATTACCCAGGCCAGGAACGACTGAAATATTATAATCAAACTTTTACAGTGTATCCCATGGAAGTATGAAATAATGAAGCATTTTTTGTCTCCATGATTGTCTCACATCTCATGTTAATTCCCACTTTATTACTTTACCTAGTACTTTCGAACGCAACGTTCTAAGGAACGGTCAGAGGATACGCATCGAATCTCGAATCGCGTCCCGCGTAACGTCTTTCTACTTTTATCATTTCTGTTAACTATTTATTTTCTTTTGCTAACGCATCCCCATGATTCTTTTAGACATTACGGGTAAGCACCCTTACGAGACTAGGCTCAAGAAGAAACTCATGGCTGAAATAGAGCAAGAGAATGAAAACTTAAGAGCCGAGGTCAGTCAATTGAAGGAACAAATGGCCGAGATGGCCAAGCTTCTTGAGAAAAGAGTCACAGAAGGGGTTTTTCTGCAGGAGTCGAAGACGCCATAACCTCCTACCCCACGGCACCCTCAAGGTCCATCTAGAGGACCGAACCCGATAGCGCCTCCCCTTACTATCCGCATAAGGAAGCCAAACCCCGTTGACGTCCAACAATATACCTTTGTGGACGCGGATGGGAATGTCATACCCTTTCCGTTATATGGTCTACCGCTGGGTTATTTTCCACCACTCCAAGAGGAGCCCAATTACCATGAGACGATTCCTCATACTGCTCAACCAAACATCCCGCCCATCCAGGAATTTCAAACAGCTCCGACCCAAACACAAGCTACCCAAGCACAGCCTACCCAACCCATCTACATGACCCAAGCCACTACCAGACCCCACGCCCTGTTAAACACCGACCCGATATACGTCCACCAGCCGTTCGGGAATACCAGTCATCACGTTACTACAAGTCTAAGTACTACCGCTGTTACCCAAGAGGGAAGGCTAGAGTTCCTAGAAAGGCGATTGAGAGCAATGGAAGGGACAGATAGATTCGGTATGGGCAGCGCTGCAGAACTCTGTCTAATTCCTGATGTCGTCATCCCTCCCAAGTTCAAAACACCAGAATTTGATAAGTACCGGGGGCTAACCTGTCCGAAGAACCATCTTACCATCTATTGCCAGAAGATGGCTTCGTATGCTTCTAACGATCCTCTGCTGATTCATTGCTTCCAGGATAGCCTGGCTGGAGCCTCCCTAACTTGGTATAATCATCTCGAACGGTCTCGCATACACTGTTGGAAAGATCTAGCAGATGCTTTCATGCAACAGTACAAATATAACCTAGATATAGCACTGGATAGGGTACAGTTGCAGAATATGACTAAAAAAAGACAACAAGACTTCAAAGAATATGCCCAGCATTGGCGTGAAGTTGCTGCATAGGTAAACCCACCCTTATCAGAAAAGGAAGTCGTCTCCATGTTCATCGACACGCTCCAATCCCCCTTTTATGATAGGATGATTGGAAGCATTTCATCTCATTTCTCCGATATTGTCACCATTGGAGAAAGGATAGAGAATAGGTTACGAATTGGGAAAATTGTTTGAGGCCCATCTGGGGCAGGGTCAGTGAGGAAACCAGCATTCAAAGAGGGCAGGAAAAGAGATAGAGAGACCAACTTAATCTCTTATAACCAGAAGGGAAACCAGTCAAGATCACATACCCCCATCACCTTTCCACCAATATATCCCAACGCATCACACCTCTATGTGGCTGCAGTTCAAAACCCAAATCCACCCCACTTCCGACCACCTGTTACGCGACCGCCAGCACCACCACAAGCACTATACCAAACACCGTACCAACAGCCGCATATAAACCAGCCACCAAATCCAAACCCAAGGAGTCCAAACAATGACCGCACCCAAATACAGTTCGATCCCATCCCCATGACGTAGTACCCTGTCCTCTGAGACCACTTCAGCCACCTTACCCTAGAGGATATGATCTGAATGCACGATGTGATTACCATGCTAGTGCACCGGGGCATTCCACTGAGAATTGCCTGGCTTTGAAGTTTAAAGTGAGGGATCTGATCAAGGCCGACTGGATAAGTTTTTAAGAAGGAAGCCCAAATGTAACAACCAACCCTTTGCCCAACTATGGGAGGCCAGGGGTCAATGCTGTTGAGGCAGATGAAGGACTTATCTCAAAGGTTGATGACATCAAAATGCCTTTGGAAATGATTCACTCCCACATGCTTAAGATGAGTTTGATAGAGGGCTCATGGGATGAGGAATACAATGATGATCGGTCCGCGAAGCGATTAGGCTTCCAAAAAACTCTTCAAGAACTCATGGACAGCTACACCGTGGAGATTTATAGGCGCCAAGGAGGCAAGGTAAACATGGTACAGGATCAGACCAGGTTACAGACTCCAAAGCCCCTGGTCATATTTTATAACAAGAACACGCCTACAATTTCAACTCCGACTCCGACCAAAACTGTCATCTCGGTGCAACCACCCACTCCATTCCCTTTCAAGAGTTCTCATGCTGTGCCATGGAAGTATAATATAGATGTGGCCATCACCAACCCTATGGCAGCTGATTCTACACCATCCTCTTTAGTCACCAATATCGTCGGGGTTGGGGGAATGACTCGAAGTGGGAGAGTATATGCACCTCCTGAGTCAAAACATGACAAAGCTACTAGGGAGATAAAAGAAGGGAAAAAAGAAATTACCGACGAAACAAAAAGGGTTGTGACCGAGGAAGAAGCCCAGGAGTTTTTAAAGTTCATCCGCCACAACGAGTACCAAGTGCTTGATCAATTGAATCATACTCGGGCCAAAATTTCTCTATTGTCCTTGCTGATGAGTTCTAAACCACATCGGAACACCTTGATGAAGGTTTTCAGTGAAGCCCATGTCAAGCATGATCTGCCCGTGGATAAGTTTGAAGGGATAGTGGGACACATTGTCGCCAATAACTATTTGACCTTTACGGATGATGAAATACCCGTTGAAGGAACAGGGCACAACAAAGCCCTTCATATCTCTATAAAATGCCAAGATCACATCCTAGCAAAGGTACTAGTTGACAATGGGTCGTCGCTAAACGTGATGCCAAAATCCACATTGGCGAAGTTGCCATTTGATGGGACTTACATGAGACCAAGTTCCATGGTGGTGCAGGCTTTTGACGGAACTCGCCGAGAGGTTATGGGAGAGATTGAACTTCCAATACAGGTTGGACCGTGCACCTTTCAGATTCTCTTTCAAGTAGTGGATATCATACCCGCCTATAGTTGTTTGCTAGGACGGCCGTGGATCCACTCGGGTGGGGTAGTCCCTTCCACGCTGCATCAGAAATTGAAATTCGTCATTGATAATAAATTAGTGATTATTTCCGGGGAAGAGGACCTCTTGGTCAGCAAGCCTATCACTACCCCATACATTGAAGCAGCCAAGGAAGCTTTCGAGACCTTGTTCCAGGCCTTGGAAATAGCCAATGCCACAAGTATTGTAAGAACATCCTTCCCAAATGTACCTCTAACAGTGGCGAGAACCATGTTACGAGAGGGATACAAACCCGGAAAGGGGCTAGGACGTGAACTGGAAGGGAGAGTCCAACCCGTATACCTCCCAGAAAACAAGGACAAATATGGTTTGGGATACCGACCCATGGCCACCGATAGAAAGAGGGTAGGGGAGGTAAGAAGAGAAAGGAGGATGGCTCATCTCGCTGGTAAGGATTTCGACACCATAAAAATCCCCATCTGTAACCTCTATCAGAGCTTCCGGAGTACAGAGATAATATATCCGGGTCAAGTAGCCATGATTGAAGATCAGCCCAACCGTAATGTGGAGTTTGTGCATGCTTGTTTACTGGATCAGGAGCTGAATAACTGGGAGACCATGGAGTTCCCTACAATTGTGAATGTTTTATCGAAATCCAAAAATGATTCCTCTGAGAGTAGCGAGAACTTGATTTTGTCTTACAATTCTAATTATCCAAATGATTACGCTTATGAGGAAAGTGAGGAAGACTTTAAACCTTCGCCCGAATTAACAAGGTTGATGGAACAAGAGGATAAGAAAATTCAACCTCATCAAGAGAAGGTTGAAACTATTAACCTGGGGAATGAAGGAGAGGTTAAGGAGGTCAAGATTGGCACCTTCCTAAACGAAGAGCGATGAGATAAATTGATTAAGCTGCTCAGGGAGTTTCAGGATGTATTTGCATGGTCATATCAAGATATGTCGGGTTTGGATAACAGCATTGTAGAACACAGGTTGCCTTTAAAGCCGGAATGTCCGCCGATCAAACAGAAGTTGCGACGAATAAAACCAGAAATGCTTCTTAAGATCAAGGAAGAAGTTAAGAAGCAATTCGACGTTGGTTTCCGAGTCGTAGCCAAATATCCGCAATGAGTAGCCAACATAGTTCCTGTTCCAAAGAAAGACGGGAAAGTGAGAATGTGTATGGACTACCGAGACTTGAATCGGGCCAGCCCTAAGGATGACTTTCCTTTACCTCAGATTGACGTACTGGTCGATAATACAACTCAACACTCTATCTTCTCATTCATGTATGGATTTTTGGGGTATAATCAGATCAAGATGGCACCTGAAGATATGGAAAAGACCACTTTTATCACTCTGTGGGGAACCTTTTGCTACAAAGTAATGTCCTTCAGATTGAAGAACGCTGGAGCCACCTATCAAAGGGCAATGGTGACTCTCTTCCATGGCATGATGCATAAAGAAATAAAAGTCTATGTGGACGATATAATTGCTAAATCTAGATCCGAGGAAGAACATATCACTGATCTGAGGAAACTCTTCGTGCGACTAAGGAAATTCAAGCTTAGACTGAATCCGGCCAAGTGCACCTTTGGCACAAAATCTGGTAAACTGCTAGGATTCATCATGAGCGAAAGAGGGATAGAGGTTGATCCTGACAAGGTCAAGGCAATTCTAGAAATGCCTCCTCCTCGTACGAAAAAGGAAGTCCGAGGATTCCTAGGAAGGTTGAACTACATTGCACGATTTATTTCCCAAATGACGGTAACTTGTGAGCCGATTTTCAAGTTACTTCGCAAGAACCAACCTGGGCAATAGAATGAAGATTGCCATACATCATTCGAAACGATAAAATAGTACTTGTTAGAGCCGCCAATCTTGGTGCCGCCCGTTCCTGGGAAACCACTAATCCTGTATTTGACTGTGCTGAACGAATCCATAGGATGCGTGTTAGGTCAACATGACGATATTAAGAAGAAGGAGTGTGCCATCTATTACCTAAGCAAGAGATTCACCAAATGCGAGATGAGATACTCTTCCCTCGAAAGAACATGCTGTGCATTGGCTTGGGCTGTCCAGCGCTTACGGCAATATATATTCAATCATACTACATGGCTGGTGTCTAAGATGGATCCCATTAAATACATCTTTAAAAAGCCAGCTCTAACTGGAAGAATCGCCCGTTGGCAAGTGCTACTGACTGAATATGACATAACATATGTCACCCAAAAGGCCATAAAAGGGAGTGCGCTAGCAAACTACTTGGCACACCAACCCATCGACAGTTGCCAACCAATGCGGCATGATTTCCCGGATGAAGATATTTTGGCTCTTTTCAAAGAAGAAGATGGTCAGGAGAACAGGTGGACCATGAGGTTTGATGGAGCCTCCAGTGCACTGGGACATGGAATCGGGGTCATCCTGATCTCACCTGATAAGGAATTCATCCCCATTTGCGCCCGGTTGTGTTTTGATTGCACCAACAATGTTGCAGAGTATGAAGCATGTTCTTTAGGGATACAAGCGGCTCTGAACATGGAAATAAAGACCCTGGAAGTTTATGGGGATTCTGCTTTGGTTATCCATCAACTGAAGGATGAGTAGGAAACTAGAGACAGTAAACTAGTTCCCTATCATGTTCACATCAAGGAGATGATCAAAGAGTTCGATGAAATTACCTTCCATCATATCCTGCGGGATGACAACCAAATGGCAGATGCTTTGGCCACCCTAGCTGCTATGCTCGAGGTCAGCAATGAATACAAAATACCTCTCATCAAAGTGAAGAAACAGTAAGAACCTGCCCATTGCCAAGTCATAGAAGGAGAGCCGGATGGCAAGCCTTGGTATCATGACATCAAAAGGTGCCTCCAACGTCAAGAATACCCTGAAAGCATCACAGATAATGACAAACGAACTTTGAGAAGGATAGCTATGGGATACCTGTTGAGTGGCAACGTGCTATACAAGAGGAATTATGATTCCGTTCTCCTCCGGTGTGTTGATACCGTCGAGGCAAACCAAATCATGAGAGATATCCACGAAGGATCATTTGGAACTCACACAAATGGGCATGCCATATCAAGAAAAATCCTGAAAGTCAGATATTATTGGATGACCATGGAAACGGACTGTTTTGCTTATGTACGGAGGTGCCATAAATGTCAAATATATGCTGATCATATTCATGCACCACCTTCATCTCTAAATGTCTTATCAACACCATGGCCCTTTTCAATGTGGGGTATGGATGTAATTAGGCCCATTGAGCCGAAAGCCTCGAACGGTCATCGTTTTATTCTAGTGGCCATTGATTATTTTACCAAGTGGGTGGAAGCAGCTTCATACGCTAATGTAACAAAGGGTGTTGTGGTCAAATTCATTAAGCGTGAACTAATATGCTGGTACGGCCTACCAAGTCAGATCATTACTGACAATGGTACAAATTTGAACAACAAGATGATGAAGGAACTCTGTGACAGTTACAAAATCTCCCACAACTCCTCTCTATATCGGCCTAAAATGAATAGGGCAGTCAAGGCAGCTAACAAAAACATCAAGAAGATAGTGCAAAAAATGGTGGTGACCTACAAAGACTGGAATGAAATGCTTCCCTTTGCACTACACGGATACCGAACCTCGGTGTGAACCTCGACTAGGGCGACCCCGTTCTCTTTGGTCTATGGAATGGAAGCAGTACTGCCTTTTGAAGTGGAGATCCCATCCCTCAGGGTGATCATGGAAGCCAAGTTAAGGGAAGCCAAATGGATCCAGGCTAAGTATGACCAGTTGAACCTAAACGACGGGAAGAGGTTAACCGTCCTCTGCCATGGACAGTTGTATCAAAAGCGTATAAAGCGGGCGTATGAAAAGAAAGTACGACCCCGACAGTTCCAGGAAGGGGACTTGGTCCTTAAGAAGGTTTTGCCAATCCAGAAGGATGACCGAGGGAAGTGGTCGCCTAATTACAAAGGACCATATGTCATAAAGAAAGCTTTTTCCGGGGGAGCTCTGATACTCACCAACATGGACGGAGACGACCTGCCAATGCCTGTCAACGCCGACGCAGTGAAGAGATACTTTGCCTAAAAAAAAGGTTGAAAACTTGAAAAGGCGACCTAGGTAAAAGTTAGAGCTACTCGATGAGTCGAAAACGCAAGAGGGCGGCTCAGACAAACCAAAACCTAAGGTCTCAACGCGGCGACATAAACCCTTCAAGCAGGAAATGAAAAATTGAACTGGGACATCTGGGTCATTGTTAAATTACATCCTCATAAGCAAAATCAGAAGATGAACATGAAGTCGTGAGAAAGAATCAAGATTATCATTGCTCTCAGGAAATCGCTGAAGGATTCATGAGCCTTCCCTTTTCCATTGTCACATCTGTTTGTTTTACATTGCTTTCATCACCACTCTACATACCTGATTTTCATAAATAAAATTTTTCCTTCTTCCTACATGTGTTCATGACTGATTTCATAAATAGACAAGTTTTTACCTAAGAAAATTTTTGAAAACGACAAAACACAAGAGTTATAAGGAACAAAATGCATACCAGTGTCAGACCTTACCTCAGACAAGCATAACCAACTCCGCTAGGCAAGCTCACCGAAGTCGGAAGTCGCTGTTATTTTGTCCATGAGTTACTTCAAAGCCAGTCACTAAGGGGGTTCACCTGTAAGTCTTGATTTGTTTTATACTACTCACTTTCCTATTAAGGGGTAGCCAAGATCCATGATCTAAAAGCGGGTATTCGCCAAAATCCCCCAGCAGACCCACCATTCATCCCCAAGGGGAACGCAGACTGAGAATTCCTCCCAAGGAAAACCACAAAATGGACTCAGCTCTCCCCAATCAGAATACTTCCTAATCAGATTTAGAAAAACCTAGTTATCCCCAGCGAAATCACCTTTCTGATGGAACCATAATGGCCGAAAGCCAGCCATGCCTTTCCTCCCCCAGAGGGACAACACTTTTCCCCAATGAAGTCGCCCCTCCAGTAATAGCCGAATGCCAGCCATATCTTTCTACCCTAGAGGAACTACACTCTTCCCCAATGAGTTCATCATTACCAAAATAGCACCCATCATATTCTTCTCATCAAACAGCTCAAAGTAGGGCATCTCCCCAGATTTCTCTTGTTCCAGTCAAGGGGAAGTACCCCGAATCACCAAAAAGCTCAAATTGGGGCATCACCCCAGGTTTATCTCTTTCAGTCAATGGGCGATACCCCTAAAAACTTTCAATCATGCCAGACTGGGGCATCACCCCAGGTCTCCCCTCTTTCACTCAAAGGGCAATACCCCAAGATTCTTTCAATCGTCTCAAACTGGGGTATCACCCCAAGTTTATCTCTTTCACTCAAGGGGCAGTACCCCTGAAACTTTCAGTCTTTCCAAAAACTAGGGCATCACCCTGGGTTCCTCCCTGTCAAGAGGCAATACCCCTGAAACTTTCAGTCTTTCCAAAAATTGGGGCATCTCCCCAGATTTCTCTTCCGGTCAAGGGGCAATACCCCGAATTTCCAAATAGCTCAGACTGGGGCATCACCCCAGATCTTTCTCCCAGTCGAGGGGCAGTACCCTGAATTTCTCGATAAACTTAAACTGGGGCATCACCCCAGGTTTCTGTCTGTCAAGGGGCAGCACCCCTAACTTCTTCAGTATTTCCAGAAACTGGGGCATCACCCCAGACCTTTTCTCTTTCAGTCAAGGGGCAGTCCCCTAAGATTCTTTCAGTCCTTTCAAACTGGGGCATCACCCCAAGGCTCTAAATTAAGGTTAATTTAGACGAGACGTCCTGTTAACCCCCTCACTTTTACTTTTCCTGTCAACCAAGAGGCAACATCTTCACTTTTACTTTTCCTATCAACCAAGAGGCAACACCCTCATTTTACTTTTCTTGTCTACCAAGAGGCAACACCCTCACTTTTACTTTTCCTATCAACCGAGAGGCAGCACCCTCACTTTTACTTTCCTATCAATCGAGAGGTAACACCCTCATTTTACTTTTCCTGTCAACCAAGAGGCAACACCCTCACTTTTACTTTTCCTGTCAACCGAGAGGCAACACCCTCACTTTACTTTTCCTGTCAACCGAGAGGCAACACCCTCACTTTACTTTTCCTGTCAACCGAGAGGCAACACCCTCATTTTACCTTTCTATCAACCAAGAGGCAACACCCTCACCCTTTCTTTCCTGTCAGCTAAAAGGGCAAGACCCAGTCAACCACTTCTTGCCGAAACAGGGACATTACCCTGACAAAAAAAAAGAGATCCGATGTTGACACCGACCTGAGGAGGATTTCAATCAGTATTTCCTCAACACCCGAGGTTAAGGATGAAAAGAAGCAGGACGACATCCAAGAATAGTGCCATAACCCCTACGTCGGCTAGGATCAGATGCATGGTTCGATTTGAACTTTGGTCATAAGGGACGATGTCACATTCCTTACACCGGTTGTAACTCAATTTGAAGTCATAAAGGACGGTGTCATGACCCCTGTGTCGGTTAAAATCAGATGCACTTGTTCGATTTGAACTTTGGTCATAAGGGACGATGTTAAGAATTCAATTCAGTTGGCCTATTAAAGGACAATGTTGGTTTAAATTCTGGCATCAATTCTACATCGGTCAAAAAACTAAAGGACGGTGTGGTTTTAATGATTCGGATCCAATTTCCGGACTGTGAACGGTGCTTAGACGATGTTATCTTAAGCTGTTATTCATTATACATCGGTCACAAGTCAATTGGCATTAAGAATTAAAAAACAGAGGCAGATGTGAAAAATTTACTTCATTAAAAAGAAATGGGGCATTGCGGCCATACAAAAAGTCTTAACTCCGGAGCCTATCCCGGAACAAGGCTATCAAAAAGGAAAAATTCTAGTTCCTAATGCTTGGGGAGTCCGGCCTGGGACAGTAGCTGTCCTCTCGGAATCTTCTAACACCGTCCTCAGCTCTATACTTTGGCCCGTGGGGAGAGGCAGAGGTTCATAAGGAACATCCTCAGGTTCCACTGCCTGACCCCGGTCCATAGCATATAAATGCCCACCATGAAACTCATAGTAGACACCTATACCATTTAGGTTGAGCTGCACAACAGAATTCTGGTGTACAACCTGATGAACGGCAGAGCTGAAGGCGACATCGGCTAATTCTGAGAATTTAGCCATCTCCTCATCAATTTCACGTTGTTCTTGGGCTTGAGCCTCCTTCACAGCAGCAACCTCGGCTACCAGCTCTTTATTTTTCTTCTCCACCTCGGCCCATCTAGCTAAGGCTTCATCCAATTTAGCCTGAAGAGCCTTGCGAGCGTCCTCTGAAGCCTTGTGCTTAGCCTCAGCCTCATTCGCCCTCTTGGCAGCCGAGTTGTACACCGAAGTGAGTTCTGCCGAATCCTCCTGGCTCTTAGCCAAGGCAGTCTGAGCCTTCACTTTTTGGGCTTGGGCCTCTTTCATCTGGTCTAGGCATTGTTTGGCCTCAAGACCAGAGTAGTAAGACTTCCCCAAGGAGTTAAGGACCCCAGCCGCCTCGACCAAGTTGAAGAGGGCTCCCTGGATAACACTTTTCACCTCAGGAGCTGGGAGATCATCCTTTAATTTGAAGGGGATTTGGAAAAGAGCCGGTGTCTTCCCGATGCATTGTAAAAACTTCAAGATACTAGAGTTACAGTGGGGCGCTGAGGCGTCGGCGGGCTGAGTCCGGTCCAAGGCATTATTTACATCACCGGCAACCTCTTCCTCCTCGCGCTGTCCCTCCACCCCGGCCTCTGTCCTCTGGGCCTTGTGCTTCTTGACCCTCAAACCTTGGCCGGAGTGGTTGTACTTCCTCCCCTTATCTTGGGCCGCGTCAGCTGGACCCAATGCCAAGTTCACAACCCTGTCCGCTGGGATGCTCACAAGCTTAGCCGTTGTGCGCCTCGGGGTCACCCGATTCTCCATATCAGCTACAGCAGCGTTCCTGGCTTCGACCGCTTCTTGGAGTTTCTTGAGAATGTTAATCTGAGCCATTTCGCCTGAAAAGAAAAGAAACCATTGTCAACACCGGTATATATATATATATAAACACTTTTTTGGAGAAATCTACCTAGGTAAGTATCCCGGCGAGACTCCGTCCCGAGGAGGATTTTGCAGGAAATCTTGGCAAGGCAAGAGTAGCCCTTCAGAGCGTCTAAGACTTTTTTGGACTCCGTCGACAAAACACTCTCACTGACGGAGTAGGCATTGCTCGTCAGGAGGA
The DNA here is from genome assembly GCA_037962975.1 of Clitoria ternatea. NCBI lineage: Eukaryota > Viridiplantae > Streptophyta > Magnoliopsida > Fabales > Fabaceae > Clitoria > Clitoria ternatea. The sequence goes on from CM075671.1 coordinate 59,514,330, forward strand.
AGTGTTCGTGAGTCCAGCCGGTGTAGAACTTCCAGGAAAAATTTGTTGGTGTATGCACTACGAGCTATTAATGTATCAATTTTAACTTATTAATAAAATTAGTATTTTCAGTTTTAGACAAATGCTATTTATCCTGGAATAATAGGTCATATGAGAATTATTCCTAAAACGTCCCTAATCAAGTATTTACATGGGGACATGTAAATACATTAAGATTAGTGTGTGAATGTACTGATGATTTGATCTCACAAATCATGGATATATGATATCAAGTCTTTACATGGGTACACATTAAGAGTAATGTTATACTGGACAGACCCACCATGAGAACGTTGCATAGATCGTTACATGAGTGTCATAAACGGTTCTCAATGTGATAATGGTATGTAGTCCTTCGACCTAAAGTCATTATGATTCCTACATAAGAAGTTTATTGTTTTAATACAATCAAACGTTATCTGTAATAAGATGACCATAAAGATTGTGATTAGGCAATAGATAAATTATGTAGAGGGATGTGAGTGATGTAGATGGAATTTATCTCTCCTATGTGACAGGAGTGATATTTATGGGCCACTTGATGGAGTGAGACTAATGAAATGCATGGCCATGCTAGGACGAATAAATATTAGATATTTATTCTATAAATTCTACTCTGGTATCAAGTAAAATGAATTGGGCCATACAAGGATGACGACGACCATGCCTTGGGCCCAATTAGATATCGTGACAAAATGAATAGATATATAAAATAATTATCACTTATAGGTCATGTCGATGATAAATAATATTCGCACATAATGATGTATTGCTAGATACCGCTCTTATTTTATATTAATAATAAAATAGTTTATTATTAATATAACCGAATATTTTACCTATAGGGTCACACACATAGAGTAAGCCCACCAGAGGATAGTTTTATTTTAGTTGGACTGAAAATAAAACTATTTGGGCCTAACTCATTTAGAATGATTAGGAGCCCAATGTTTAATGAGAGCTCAAGTCAAGACCTAAGCCTATATATAGAGCATGAGATGCTCATAGGTTGCTGCTCAGAAATTAGATTACACTAAAATTCCGTACTAGCATTCGGATTATTAGTTTTCTGGTGGGAGTGCTTGTGTGGACTCCTGAGGGCAAAGCTACAATTGCTTCGATCGAGGATCTTGTTCTGCGTCTACAAGAGGTAAACCCTAATTAAAATTTTAATTTAGCATAATGCTTTGAGACATACGTGTTTGCAATTCTTTCTTAGGAATCCTTTGTGTTTCCGCTGCCTGACCCTAATAGGATTCCCTAACAAAATTTGAATTCTCTCAGAATACCTGTCTTCCTGCATTAACCTCAACCTTGACGTAGGAGTGTTTGAAGCAAACTCCGTCCATCTTGGCTGACTCGGTGTAGCTCTTGAAATTTACAACCTTGGCATCATACCTGAGGTTGATAAATCTGAGGCCCCCTCCTTGGTTACCCCGGCGCATCACCCTGCAATATGTAAAGAAGAGGGCGACGGTGGGGACGAAGTGGAAGTACTCCCCAAGTACCTCCAAAGATTTCACCAAACCCCAGCCATTGGGGTGAAGCTGGCTGGGAGAGCAGTCCAAAAACCGAAGTACTCCCATTTCAAACTCCATAAGTGGGAGACGGACGCCGATCTTAGAAAACAGCATCTCGTACATGAAGATGTATCTTGACCCCGGTTGATGGCAGATCCGATCTGAAGTCAGGGGGCAGAAAACAGTAAACTCATCTTCATGTTCCTCGCCGGAGTGAACGATGACATCTTCTATGGTAACATCGGCCGCATCCTCGGTATAGCGGGAGACGATGTTCTTGGGATCTTCATGAACCCAAAAGTATGGGTCTTTGGCTTTCTCCGTAAGCCAATCTATACGGTGTGTAATGACGTTAGTCTCGACGGTGTTGGTGGCAACAATAGGGACGCCGATAGATGAATTTCTAGAAGAAGCCATAAGGACGGTATGACGGAGGAATGGAACACAGCTGTAAAAAGCCACATCGTCAGATAAATAGAGATCGACACTGTTGTCCCGCTCACTAGCAGTGCCCAAGTCAAAAGGTGAGGACGATTTGTGGGAGTCAGACGATGTGTCAAACTCCCTCGTTTCCCACAAAGGCAATGTGGAGAAACGATGTCCCAAAACTATGGGCCAGTGTGAAACCCCAGAGGTTGCTTCACCATGGCGACGCTAACCCCGGCTCATGACTCCTCCCGACTGACGCCGGGATGTGATTGAAGGAGGCCCTGATAGGACCTCGACGGAGTCACTGCTCGAACTGTTGTCCCCCATACTCTATCTAAGAATGAATGGAGAAGGAAGTTGTGAAGCTACCTGCTGAGACGATGCGAGCTGTCCTTTTAGTACGAGCCAAAATGTTGAACACCGGAGGTCTTGAACGTCAGAGTGGTAGAGCTTCGGTATCAGAAAACAAGTGAAAATGAACGAGCCCCATGTTTGCTTTGATAAGGTGAGGGGACGAGGATCCAGAACGTTCCATATTCCGGCCCAGGCCCATGAAAAGAGGCCCACTCGGTTCGACTGTCCGCATTCCGGTCCGAGGGCGCGAAAGGTTGAAATTTGAAAGGACGAATCAGGTGATGACACGTGTAAGGACTCTTAGGTCATTTCAATTGTGAACCATCCTGAGGTTACACCGGCCAAATATCTACCTACATCGTCAGATGCCATATCGGTTAAGAGGCCCCACCTGGCCCCGACAATGGCGTTTACGTCTTTACTTCCTTTTCACTTCAAAAACATGAAAGCTTCATGTTTCTCTTATGAAAAAGAAGTAAAGAGGGGCATCTGTGAACACCTATTTTGGTCCGGCAAGTGTTGGATCAAACTGACCCCGTCTACAAGCAATAACACTGACATGTTGTCCAAAAAAGGACACTGGTCCATTCTTTTGAAAGGGAACATCGTCTGATGTCCAGCCAAGGAACACCGGCTCAGGACTATGGAATTGGTGCCACCGGTCTGATCATTAAATATACCATATGTTGATCCGGTGTCCCCAATGATCCGATGACTTAGCTCTCATATGCTTGACATCGGATTAGTGAGTCTGGTTGCCCATGTTGTGACTTGGAATCGCACATCCATGCAGACCATCGAATCTTGGGAGTGGCAGACAGGGAACGGAAGCGGAAATAATTAAAAATTTCCCACCAGCCGTAGCTCCCCACAATTAGTTAGTGGCCAGGCAGGCTCCACTGCGCGTGGGTGAGTGGAGGCTTGAGCTGTCCAAGCACTCAGCCAGCACCCTGAGCCTCTATAAATGCCTCAGCTGAAGAGGCATAAGGGTCGACACTTTAGACATTCAAGACCCCCAGACAGCCTGCTCCGGTGTTCAAAAAAAAATCCTAAGTAGTGAGTCCAATCCTTGGTGCCTCGAAATTTAGAAAATTGCCCCAAGGTCTTGAACTGTCATAAGGGCACCGGTCCCAGTCCAGTTTCTAGAACTCCTCCCTGCTGCCTAGATATTATCTAGAACCCCTAAATCGAACCTGTGCCCATTAAACTCACGCCGTCTCTCCCTTTGAACCCTCACACCGTCCTTGAGCTAAACTCTATACCAGTGCCCTACTGTCTCCGCTTCACTCCAGTCGTTGTTGCTTAGTATCCCTACCACACCGGTTCTGTTATGTCCTTTAGATTTCTCTCGTTTTTTTCTTATTGTTTATTTTTTCTGCCAAATTTGTAATTTTTGTTGAATCTGTTCTCTTGTCTAACACTACTAAAAAAACACCTGTTAGCGACGGAATAAGTTGGTCGCTAATCCATGCCAAGACCGTCGCTACATACCTTAGCGACGGCATTTTAGACGGGAACACACCCGTCTCTAAAACCCTCGTCGAAAATAGATCAGCGACCATAAACCAGTCGTCGCTAAAATGCCGACGGCATGACACCGTCGCTAAAATGGTCTCTGCTTCACTGACTTCAGTCGTCGCTACTGTGGCCATACAGCGACCTGATGCCTCCGTCGCTAGTAGCGACGGCCGTCTACCGTCGCTAGTTGTAGTCCACCAGCGACCATAGAAGTCCGTCGCTATATGTAGTCATGTAGCAACCACATTATCCGTCGCTTAGTTATTGCCTATCAGCGACCGCATTATTCCGTCACTGTGGTTAGCCAGACAGCGACCACAACCTCCGTTGCTAGTTGTAGTCTACGAGCGACCGTATTCGTCCGTCGCTGTAGTAGACATTCAGTGACTACTAAAGTCCGTCGCTGTTTATATCTTATAGCGACCGTCTAATTCCGTCGCTAACTGGAATTTTTTAATTTTTAAAAAAATTGATTAAATATTTACTAGTTTTGTTAATCTAACTTTAAAAATGTATTAATATTTTGTATTTTGTATTGGCTGATAAAATTTTATAATTAAATTTAAATAATTTTTTTAAAATATTAAATTATTATTAAAAACAAAATATTGGATTAAATTTATTTATCAAATAGGTTGAATTATTAATGATAGTTACAATAAGGCTTTTTGATTTGAATTTAATTACCAATAAATATTGACATAATAAATGAAGAATGACAAAATAAATACTGAATGAAATATAACATAAAAACTATAAATCAAATATACAATGTGTATAAATAATAAAAATACAATCATGGTGGTGGGGGATCCCGGGGTGGTGGTGGGGGCACCTGGGAAGTGGGGGGAGGTAGCCTCACCATCAACTGCATCAGTAGCTCCTGCTGCTGAGCAAGTTGCCGACGAGTCTTGGCGTGCTGGTCCTCGGCCCGCCGTCGGTCCGCCTCGGCCCGCTGTCGGTCCGCCTCAGCCTGCTCCTCCAACAACTGCCTCTGACGTCGCTCCTCCTGTAGCTCATCGTTCAGGTTTTGAATTACCTGAACGACCTCAGTCGGAAGACCAGAGGAGGACGAAGAGGAAGGGGTCTTCCCCTTTTTTGCCAGCTGCGTGCCGACGCCACCCAATCCAAATACCCTCCCTTTCTTGTTCACACCGCCAACAGCCTCCATATAGATGGCGTTGTCGTCAGAACAAGATAGGGTAGGAGGAACCTCCCCTTCAGGAGTGGAAGCTGTTCGCCCGTCGGTTGTAACCGGGCTTTGTGAATTGGCAAGCGCACCAATCGTTTGTAGTTTTCGAAATTTAGATATCGTTCCACTGGGATTGAAAGTCCAATAACAACAGTAATCTTCTACTTACTATGGTAAATATGAAGGAAATTATGAACAAAAGAATGATTTATGTACAGTTTATACAATATTCACAAGATAGCATGGTTGAGTGATTCATAGGATAAAAAGAAAATAAAATCTATCTAAAAAGTTGAGTTGTAACCTAGAATAGGTAAGATACTTGAGATAAACACAGATAAACAAATTATGTTGGAAATTGGATCCCTAATCTAGAATAACAATAAGGAACTCAAAACATGCATGTTTAATCATCAAGTTTCATGTCATTGCAGCTTAAAATCATTATAACCGATCCCTCGTGATATAAATTCTAAGAATTCACCGTAAAGTCCGATCCCTCGTGAGCTTTCTCAGTAAAAACTTGCATTAAGACCTGGCCTTATGGCAACAATGGTTAACAACCCCTATAGAATTGAGATACCAAGGGTATTCCAACTTTTTACTTTCGTCAAAACAAGTTTCAATACGGCATAAATAATCATTCTCCCGTTTGACATTTACACTAATAAAACCAGTTTCGATACACATGAAAATCATTCTCCCATTTGACGTTCATATTAATAAAAGGTTGAAATACTAACATGGACTTGAATCATAAACATGCAGAGGTCGAATTCACAACATTATACTCAATAGATTAGTTCACCAATTCCAACATAAACAGATTAGTTACACATGGTAAAAGTAAAAACAACACTTACAGAGTTTGACATTACGAAGAAGACGATGGAAACTTCACGATACAACGATCACCATACACCGAAACACACTCAAGTATCTAGAAAACTATTCTAGAACTACAACTCACAAAAGAAGTACTCAAAGTCGAGCACAAGAGAGAAGAGAAGAGAAGTGTATGGAATGGGATGCTATGAATGGTGTTGGATGGCCCTATTTATAGGGCTGAGCAAGGGTGCTGACGCTACGCGTCCCTGTGACGCTACGCGTCAGATCCCTGACTCAGCCTCCATTAAACACTTGATAATGGCCACTTTCAATAATTAATCTTGATCATGCCTGGCCACTTGGACATGTTTCCACGAGTTTTTGGCCATTTATGCTGATTGGGGTGGCCCTTGGGCTGAGTGGAGTGCCCATTATTGGGTCCAAGTGGGGTGGTTGGCCAAAAGTAGGAGTGGAGACCACGCAGCACTGACGCTACGCGTGGCTGTGATGCGTAGCGTCAGCATCAAAAATAGCACTTGATGCTACGCGTGGGGTGAGGCTACGCGTCAGCTCCTCCAGTGTAATTTTCTCTTGATTTCTTAACTTTTTCACTGCAAAACTAGAGAAAATTGATCAAGGGCAGATTATTTTCAACAACACTCATTTATTGAATTTAAATCCTAATTTTCTAACAAATTAAACTAATTTTTATGAATTTTATGAAATTTTTATTTAAGCTTTTATTGAAAATTTGAGGACTAACAAATACCCCCAACTTGAGACATTGCTCGTCCTCGAGCAAGAGAGAAAAATAAGAAGAAAAAATTTGAAATCAAATTTTTAAGTTAGTCCGAAAATTTATCACAAAAAATAATTACACAATTTCAACTATTTTGTAATAATCAAAAACTGATATCAAATATAACAAAGGTTTAATGATAAAATTATTTACAATATTCTATTAACAATCAAGCAGAATTTCAGGCTTACCTCACAAGTGTTTATCTCTATGCAATTGGTAACCTGTTTCACTCAATCAATCATAAAATCAAACGAATTTAACTTTGTTTGTCATCTAATCAATGGTTATTTATACAGAGTTAATTCAAAAATCACAAGGTCTTTTCAAGGGTTGTAATGAGGCTTGGTTTACAAGAATCAATGGTTTTTCTTGGAATTCAAAAACCTGAAATCATAAAAGAGCATTTTACAATCCTTAGGCTTTCTCTTGATCCAAACTCTCATTTATTTTTTTATTGATGAAAAATAAATACCCCCAACTTGATTCTTTTCACTATTTTTGACTTTTCTTTTCTTTTTCTTTTTTTGAAAAGAATCAAGTTGCTTATTTTCACTCCCCATTTTTGTGAGAACACTCAAAATATTTTTCATTTATTTCAACTGCTCTTTTAATCAATCAAGTATAGGGAATGGTAAAAACAAATTTAGGCTATAAGGGTACCAAAGAATTTTATTTTAGGCTCAAATGGGCTTGCAAAGGATAAAAGACTTTTTACCAAGGTAAGCTGTTTGGCCCAAGGTTTCGTTTCACCAATAAATGTGCCTTGATCATTTTCCCGAATTCTCTGTACAACAACACACATTAGAGATTAAAGCAAAATCAATTCGATTTGAAAATATGTCGATTAAAACCCTCAAGTGTGTAAAAAGGATCTCTCAACTTACCGGGTTATTGAAATTTGCTTGATGGTTAATAAACTTATTGTAATTAAATTTATCAAAATTCCTAAGTTATAAAGAATCAAAAGTTGATTTTAACAAAATTGGTTTTATTGTGTAAAAACTCTAAGTGTATAAACTAACTTACTAACGAAAATCTGATTCATTTATTTTAAAAAGAAGAATTATTTCTCGAAAGAAAATTGAGCAAAAACAAATAAACACACCACACAATGATAAAATGCCATAATATAAAATGTAAATATAAATGTAAATGTAAATCCAAATATAACTAGAAACAAATGTACTCAAAATAAATGAAGATGGCATCCTCAATCCTCCATCTGATCATCATCATCCTCCTCCTCCTCCTCCTCATCATCACCATCAGAGTCATGATGTGCACTAGAAGATCCACCAGTCTCAGGGTAGGTGGGTAAATCTCCAGGCCAAGCTACATGTGCTGAAAACTCGGCTGGGGTGACATAAGGTGCTCCCTCTCCCTGTAACCTGTACTGATAAAATTCATCGTGAAGATGAATATAAGCTCTGTGAGTGGCAGCCATCATCTGCATCATATGCTGATGCTCAAGTGTCATCCGGGCAAAGCCCTGTGTAACAGCATCAGCAGATGGAGGCTGCACTGGTGGTCTCCTCCTCCGAGGTCGGGGCTGAGCCTCCTGCTCTAGTGGTGGAAGCTCGCACTGCTGCACAAAATAATCTCTGTTTACTAGAACTTTAGGGACTCTCCCTGAAGAACTAGTAAACTCGGGTGAAGGTACAATGACTCCCTGCCTCCTCAGTAAGGCAGATATGATGAGAGGAAAGGGTATGGGGCGATTCACTTTATACCCAAGGGCATAAAAGTGAATCTGCTCGGAGATAAGCTCGGCGATATCAATGGTGTGGCCCTGGAGGATGGAATAAAGGAGGCAACAACGCTCCACTGGAAGGGAAGAAAGATGGGTGACAGGAGTGATATTATGGAGCATGAGGTGGGACCACGCCTGGGCTATGGGGGTAAGCTGGGTTTTGAGGAGGTTAGATGGACTCCTTCCAACCCTACTCAGGTTGAAAAAGATTCCATCCTTGCTCAGAAAATGAGCAACCTCCTCGAGGGAGTATCCTAACTCTCCCTCAGCAAGAATCTTGTTTCTGTTTTCCTTCCAGAAACAAGTGTCATCCTCGGGAGTAGGCTCCCAAGGGTTACCCAGTAGGGTACTGATGGTGTCCCGGTCATAAGAGATATGCCGGCCTCTAACCCAACTCGTCCGCTGCTGCCCAAGATTTGGTGCGTCCTGGCGGGTCCTGTAAGCATTCGCGTAAAACTCCATCACTAAGATGGGGTCCCCCTCAGTAGGTAGGGAGAATAGAGGTCCCCATCTCCTCTGATGCACTCTATCCTGCAGCTCAGGATAGTCTCCTGCACTCAGATCAAGGACCCTCTCCCAGATCAGTCTCTGGCCCTTGATCTGATGAAATCTCGCCCACTTCGCATCAGTGCGAAATCTAGTAGGATCCCTCGATCCCAATACCTCCTGTCTCTGAGAATCAGGATCCTCAGAAGCGGTGTCAGTGTCTGTGGACTTCCTCTGTCTTTTAGAGGGACCGGCTGTGGGAATGGATTTCTTAGGTGCCATCTGCAAAAAGTAAAAATTTAAAATTAAACACACACTAAATAAATCACACACAAGCAAACAATTATTTGTAAAATATTTTTGGGTTTTCTAAAATTTTTCACAAATAAAAATGCAATTCAACGACATATTTTTGAATTTTTAATATTTAAAGAAATTAACATACATATATTCAAATAATATACAAAACAAAATACAATTTATTCAAAATTCATACAAAGTTACAAGAAAGTATAAATATAAACTAAGAAAATTTATTAATTTCAAAAGAAAACAGCAAACAGCAAACAAACAGCACGATCTAAAAACAGAGGCTGACGCTACGCGTGGTGTGACGCTACGCATCAGCTTGTTCTGCCCACGCTACGCGTCAGTGGGACGCTACGCGTGGGATGCGCAGAAAAAAGAAAAAACAGGGGTTGCACAGCAGCAACCCCTTTTCAACCTACACTACATCCATTCAATCCCTAACTCCTAACAGCAATCAATCCCAATGGTCTTCTAATCCTAATCCTAACCACATTTATTTCTACAAATTAAAAATCAAAAACAAAACTAAAGAGAAGGGATTAGAATACTTACTTGTGATTCCTTGAGCAATGGGATTGAAGAGGTTTGGAAGAGAGAAAAGGAGGTTTTTTTTTGAAGTTTTTGAAAACTAAGTGAGGCAGAGAGGAAGTTTTAGGTTTAAAACCCTAAGATGGGCCTCTCTGGTTCAGTTTTAAAAACTGAACGTGGGCTCTGACGCTACGCGTGGGTGGGACGCTACGCATCAGAACCAAAATTCAGAGTCCACGCTACGCGTCACGTAGGCGCTACGCGTGGGATTCTGTTTTTGAATTTCAAAAATTTGAATTTTCAAAACCTTTTCAGTTTAAAACCCCTTTTCTTTTAAACAAGTTAAAAATTGTTTTGTGGTTTTTTTTTTTTTATTATGAAAAACAACCTTAAAAACAAAAAGAAAAGAATGGGTTGCCTCCCATTGAGCGCTAGGTTTCATGTCTCCAGCCAGACATTACCTCTGATTAATCAGGTGGTTTCCCAATATTCTTTGAGGAATCACCTGTCTTTTTCTTCCTTCTTCTTCTTTTCCGATGCCTTATTACCTGTTTTTCATCTTTCAAAGCATCGGTTAATTCAAAACAATTTATTTGATTGGGAAGAGATATACCTGGTTTGGTTGAAGGGTAAACCTTTGCCTCATTACTTATCCTGAGGTGTTCATGAGCACTGAAGCTTACTTCTTCTCCATAAACTTTGACTGCAACCATACTTTGATCAACATCTATTTTGATTTTTGCAGTCTTCATGAAAGGTCTTCCTAGGATCAGGGGGATCTCAGTATCCTCCTTCATATCCAGTACCATAAAGTCAATTTTGAAGTGGTACTTGTCAACCTTTACTAACACATCTTCCACAATCCCAACAGGCTTTTTGACAGAGCGATCCGCAAACTGTAATTCTGTCTTTGCTTCTTTTAGCTCATATTCACCAATGCGTTTTATTAAATCTAGAGGTATCAAGTTAATGTTAGCCCCTAAATCTAATAACGCATTCCTGATGTTGATATTTTCGATTGTTACAGGAATGGTGAAACTCCCCGGATCTTTACATTTTTTCGGGGTTATACAGTTTGTTTCTTGCTCTGTATCTCTTTGTACATTTTTTTCTTTTTCATTTTTTTTCATTTTTTTCTATTTTTTCACTTTCTTTTTCTTCTTCTTCTTTCTTTTTCTCACTCTTTTCTTTACAATCAATTTTTACAACATCAATAGAAACAGCATTACATTGTTCCCTAGGGTTTTGAGTGTTTGCAGAAAACCCAGAACTCTTCAATTCGGCTATTTCTTTTGCGAGCTGACCCATTTGTATGTCTGATGCTTTTCGGGCAGCTTCATTTGTCTCTACAAACTGCAATAACTGTTGAATAGTTTCCTCTATTCTTGTCAACCTTGCATTGTCAGTTTGTTGTTGCTTGAATTGATTGTTAGGAGGTCTGTTGGAAGGTCCAGTGTCCTGTCTCCAGCCAATATTCTGATTTTGCCAACCCTGCAGGTAATTGTTAGGAAAAGAATTTCCATGATTAAAAGGATAATTACCTAAGGGTGCTCTTTGATGGTTCATGAAATTGGCTTGCTCTTGCTCATTTCCACAGTAACCACATGGTTGTTCTCCCATGCAGTGCGTACATGCTTTAAGTTGAGCAGGGGGTGGTGATGCTACTTGAGCAATTTGAAGTTTTTCCAATTGCTTGCTCATAACTTCAATTTGTTGGGTCAGTAATTTTTGCTGAGCCAACACTGCATCATTTACTCCCAATTCGAGCATTCCTGGCTTCCTTTGCATATTACCTCTTTCATGCTTTGCTTGTCGGTCACTAATAGCCATTGATTCCAATATTTCTATGGCTTCCTCCACAGTCTTGTTCATTAAAGAACCACCTGCACAAGCATCTAACATCATCTTGAACTGAGGCAATAAACCATGGTAAACGATTCTTACCTTTTCGGCATCATTCAGGTTGTGGTTTGGGCATTTTCTCAAGAGTGCCTTGAATCGTTCCCATGTTTCTCCTAATGATTCATCATTATTTTGAGAAAAAGAGTGTATGGCTGTCATTGCTTCAAAATATTTTGAAGGAGAATAAAATCTTTCCAAAAATTTTCTTTCAACATCGGACCAGTTTGCAAAACTACCCGGTGGACAAGATTTAAACCATTCTTTTGCTTTCCCAATCAATGAAAAAGGAAAGAGTCTCATGTAAACAGACTCTTCTTGATTGGGTTCAAAACCAATTGTGCTGCATAACTCATAAAAAACAGTTAAATGTTCATATGGTTCTTCATGATTTAAACCAGCAAATTGGTTGTTTTGAATAATGTTTAAAGTGGCAGGTTTAATTTCCACTGGTAAAACTGGTCCTTGAAACATTCCCGAAACTCGGGGTGGACCATTTATAGCAGCAAACTGTCCCAATGTTCTCCTTTCAGCAGCCATATTTGAATTTTCAAAAATTTTTGAAGTAGAAGAAGAATTAGTTTGTGTTTTAGATTTCAAAGACTTGATTTTCTTTACAAACTTTTCTATCTCAGGATCAAAATAAATTTTACCTGCGGTAGATCGAGTTTGCATACACAAACTAGACAAAGAAAGTTAGTGTAACAATGATAAGAAGTAAATAAAAAATTATCTAAGGTAAAAAAAAAATATTTACCACGGTAATTAAAATTTTACTATTTTACTGAAACAATTCAATCCCCGGCAACGGCGCCAGAAAACTTGTTCGCCCGTCGGTTGTAACCGGGCTTTGTGAATTGGCAAGCGCACCAATCGTTTGTAGTTTTCGAAATTTAGATATCGTTCCACTGGGATTGAAAGTCCAATAACAACAGTAATCTTCTACTTACTATGGTAAATATGAAGGAAATTATGAACAAAAGAATGATTTATGTACAGTTTATACAATATTCATAAGATAGCATGGTTGAGTGATTCATAGGATAAAAAGAAAATAAAATCTATCTAAAAAGTTGAGTTGTAACCTAGAATAGGTAAGATACTTGAGATAAACACAGATAAACAAATTATGTTGGAAATTGGATCCCTAATCTAGAATAACAATAAGGAACTCAAAACATGCATGTTTAATCATCAAGTTTCATGTCATTGCAGCTTAAAATCATTATAACCGATCCCTCGTGATATAAATTCTAAGAATTCACCGTAAAGTCCGATCCCTCGTGAGCTTTCTCAGTAAAAACTTGCATTAAGACCTGGCCTTATGGCAACAATGGTTAACAACCCCTATAGAATTGAGATACCAAGGGTATTCCAACTTTTTACTTTCGTCAAAACAAGTTTCAATACGGCATAAATAATCATTCTCCCGTTTGACATTTACACTAATAAAACCAGTTTCGATACACATGAAAATCATTCTCCCGTTTGACGTTCATATTAATAAAAGGTTGAAATACTAACATGGACTTGAATCATAAACATGCAGAGGTCGAATTCACAACATTATACTCAATAGATTAGTTCACCAATTCCAACATAAACAGATTAGTTACACATGGTAAAAGTAAAAACAACACTTACAGAGTTTGACATTACGAAGAAGACGATGGAAACTTCACGATACAACGATCACAATACACCGAAACACACTCAAGTATCTAGAAAACTATTCTAGAACTACAACTCATAAAAGAAGTACTCAAAGTCGAGCACAAGAGAGAAGAGAAGAGAAGTGTATGGAATGGGATGCTATGAATGGTGTTGGATGGCCCTATTTATAGGGCTGAGCAAGGGTGCTGACGCTACGCGTCCCTGTGACGCTACGCGTCAGATCCCTGACTCAGCCTCCATTAAACACTTGATAATGGCCACTTTCAATAATTAATCTTGATCATGCCTGGCCACTTGGACATGTTTCCATGAGTTTTTGGCCATTTATGCTGATTGGGGTGGCCCTTGGGCTGAGTGGAGTGCCCATTATTGGGTCCAAGTGGGGTGGTTGGCCAAAAGTAGGAGTGGAGACCACGCAGCACTGACGCTACGCGTGGCTGTGATGCGTAGCGTCAGCATCAAAAATAGCACTTGATGCTACGCGTGGGGTGAGGCTACGCGTCAGCTCCTCCAGTGTAATTTTCTCTTGATTTCTTAACTTTTTCACTGCAAAACTAGAGAAAATTGATCAAGGGCAGATTATTTTCAACAACACTCATTTATTGAATTTAAATCCTAATTTTCTAACAAATTAAACTAATTTTTATGAATTTTATGAAATTTTTATTTAAGCTTTTATTGAAAATTTGAGGACTAACAGAAGCCACCAGGTCCGCCTCCTTCTCGGCCCTCCTAGCCTGATACGCCTCCTGTAAATTCAAAAACAATGATAGGATTAGTAAGCTGATTTGTAAATTATAAGCATGTGTCAGTTAAAAGTAAATACCGCTAGATCCATAGTCTTCTAGTTTACCCATGCACCGGCTTTGTTCTTCTTGGTCATTTGCATGACCTCAAACAAAGAAGGCTCCCGGTGCTCCCTCAGCTCCTGTGGTGGACAAAAAACATTACGTTTATTATTTGTAAACATGTCAGACGAATCATATTAAAAACATAAATATACTTACAAATCTTTTCTTGTGCTCGAGGGTTGAAATGCTACCCCCAGTGTAAACTGAGGCTGCAGCATCGGCGGCTCTGTTTGCCCTGTTCCGAGCACTCGCCTGCTGGAATGGGACACCGCCCCACTTCTGGACCATCACGTCCTAATGGTCCTCCGGGATCCAACGAGGGCGCTCAGCCTTGTCCCTCACCTTCCAAAGGGTACTCTTGATGATTTTGGAGGTCTTTGTGGCAAAGACCTTCCTAATCTCATCAATCATACCCTCCGCCCACTGGTAATCACGCTGTAAAATGAAATGAGAAATCAAAATTAATAAGAGGTCAATTTTACAAATCAAGTCACAACAAATGAGCTAGGAACTTACCGAGAAGGTGTCAAACCACCTATCTTGGACAACCTTCCCAGCATCTGTCCAAGATATATATGGACCATCCCACTGGGCCTTTAATACCTTAGTAATCGCTTTGGTAGTGCGACTACTATCAACAAAGCTGTAATGACAACAATTATATCAGGAGAATAACAGTGGACAATCTAGGGAGACTCCCAAAATTTCGGTAGAGTCTCCCCTGTAAATGTAACATTTCCAAGTTTAAATAGTTACCCTGTTACAAACAGAAGAGTGCCCAGTAGAATTCAATCTATACAAGTACTAATTAAAGTAACATCCAATAAACCAACAAGTCTTTCCACTAAAGTTTAATATAAAGTACCATACAAATAACATAAAAGTATTTAAGGTTTAGTCATTTACTCATCTCCGGCCGGCACGGGTACCAACATGGGCAGCGGGGATGCCAGAGGTGGGGTGGCCTGATGGCCATGGTCCTCCAAGCCACCAACTCCAGGAGTCTGCTCTGGGGTGGTCTGCTGTAGAAGTGGTGATGGAGTGGTCTGCTGTGGTGGTGGTGATGGAGTGGTCTGCTGTAGTGGTGATGGAGTGGTTCGTTGTGGTGGTGATGGAGTGGTCTCCTGTCCTGGGGTGGGAGTCCCCAGCCGGGATGTCGAGGTCCTGGACCCACCACCCCTACTGAAGGGCAGTCGACGTCCCGTCATCTGTGGATAAAATCATGAAAAGAAAGGTTAGTCTCAGGATATATATAAACCTATGTATATATGTTTAACAACTACATACTCTGTGTCTGTTTCAGTTTCAAATTCCCCCTCAGTTTCAGTGTCACTGTGGTTATCTGTTTGAACAAGTTCATCAGTATCCAAATCAGCCCTAGACCGTTTTGATCGAGAGACAAGGTCTTTATCAATGTGTTCACCCCCCGTAGTGGCGAGTGTCTCATCCATTATGACTGGATCAATGTTGAACAACAAATTGGCATCGTTGAGCTCGTGTGGTGCAAGCTGATAAGCGTCATCGACCTCCTCGGAGACATTGTCAGTGATCTGACTTCGGGCCTTGGCCTTGATTACTGCATACCAGTCCCGATGTCCTCCCGGGAAGTCGGTGTAATAAACCTGCTCAGCTTGCTGGGCAAAAATGAAAGGATCAAACCCTTTATATCTACCATTCTTCTTGACCTCAACTAAGCCGTAGTTGTTGTCAACCTTTGTTCCAACACCGATTATGTTGTCGAACCAATCACATTTGAATAGAACAATATCTCTTCTTAGTCGTCCAGAGAACGAAACTTCAACAATCTCCGTCAGCACTCCATAAAAGTCTTCTTCCAACTGTCCGGCGGTGCCTTTAACACAAACCCCGTAGTTATGGGTGCGCATCCCTTCACTCCATTGAAGAATATTAAACTTGTAGCCATTTACGTAGTAAATAGGCCATTTTTTAACAGTTTTCACTGGCCCCCAAGAAAGGGCTTGGAGTAAAGAATCTTCAATATTGTTGTTTGGGTCTTGTATCTATGTACAACATAACAAGTAGGTCATCGTTAGATATCGGGAGTTAGAAGCAAAGATAATGATGATATGTAAACGGGTCTTACGTGTTGCGCGAACCAACCAACGAACTTGGATGACACCTCACTATGAATTTGGTCATCAGTTAAATCATTTTGCTCAAGTTTTAGCATATCTGTGTATAAGCTATTCAAAGGAAACAAATTTAGATACTATAAAAGCTACGTTTAGAATGTAACATATAACTTGTATGACTTACTCAATAAAGGGTTCCACTTCTGGGCAATTTAGAAGAATGTACAAGTGAGCCGCCTTTCGATCTTTCTCATCAATGTAACATTTTGTGAGGTTGCCCCCCGGGTGACCAGGATAGTTGAAAATCGATGTTTGTTCATCAAACCCTGTGCGGCTGGCTACCCCAAGATTGCGGGGAATTCTACTCATTCTAGTTTCTATCTCCCTCGGAAAATAGAAAGAAGCAAAGGTTGTCATTTCTTCGACTAAGTATGCCTCACAAATTGATGCTTCAACGCAGGCTTTGTTCGACACTTTATCTTTTAAGGAGCGTAAGAATCTTCAACATCATTAACAAGATAGTGTTAAGTTAGAAAATACTATTATAAGAAGTGTTTGCAAGGAAATTAAAGAGTTTTGGCGTTCACCTTTCGAATGGATACATCCAACTATACTGCATCGGGCCACCAACCAAGGCCTCGTACGGTAGATGGATAGGCAAATGCTCCATCGAGTCAAAAAAACTTGGTGGGAAAATCTGCTCCAACTTACAAATCAATACCGGGATAGTTTCTTCCATCTTCACAAGTTTCTCCACAGTCAACGAAGTAGCCGTCAACTCCTTAAAGAAGTGACTCAACTCCACCAACGGCTTCCAAATAGGCTTCGGTAAGGCATGAAACGCGTACGGGAGTAGTTGTTGCATAAACACATGGCAATCATGACTTTTCATGCCAAACACCCTGCCCTCCTTCACGTCGACACATCTACTCAAGTTAGAAGCGAATCCGTCAGGCAGGGTCAACCCATTCATCCAAATACACACAGCAATCTGTTGTGGTCTAGTTAAAGCATATTTTGCATGGGGTTTAAACATTCTTCCACATCCCGCATCCCTCAACTCTAACTCCTTCCTAGAACACCAAATCGGAAGGTCTAGACGACTCTTCTCGTTGTCCTTTGTTCTCCCTTTGATGTCCATAACAGTGTCAAAAATATTCATGAAAATATTACGTTCAGTGTGCATGACATCAATGTTGTGTCTTAACAACAAGTCTTTCCAATATGGCAAATCCCACAAGACACTCTGCTTCACCCAGTGGTGTTCCTTACCGTAACCCGCAAACTCCTTAACACTCTTGTCCCTGATGTAAGGATACTCTTCGACCCTCTGCCAAACGCGTGCACCAGATAACCTACGGGGTGGAGGTTCATTAACAACCTTGTTCTTCTTAAAAGCGGTTTTGTTTCGCCTAAACGGGTGATCCAACGATAGAAACTTTCTATGACAGTCAAAGAAACTTGTCTTGCCACTAACAGGGAGTGATTCCCCCCCGGTATGTTCCATGCATATAGGGCAAGCAAGCTTCCCAGACGTGGACCATCCAGAAAGCATACCATAGGCCGGGAAGTCGTTAATAGTCCACATCAAAACAACACGTATCATAAAGTTATTCTTTAAAGACGCATCGTATGTCATTACCCCGACATCCCATAACTGTGATAACTCTTCAACCAACGGTTGCAAAAACACGTCTATGTTCGCCTTTGGATTTTTGGGTCCTGGAACCAGTATAGATAGAAACATGACCTCCCTTTTCATACACATATCAGGAGGCAGATTGTATGGGGTCAAGATGACTGGCCAACAAGAGTAAGCCCTTCCGTATTGACCGAACGGGTTAAACCCATCAGTACATAAGCCAAGTCTTACATTGTGCGGCTCGCCAGAAAAGTCCGGATATAGCTTATCCAAACACTTCCATGCTTTCCCGTCAGAAGGATGGCAAAGAAACCCCTCTTGTGTTCGGTTCAGAGCATGCCAACGCATGTGTTTTGCCGTGGACAATGAGGCATACAGGCGTTGAAGACGCGGTGTTATAGGGAAATACCACATTTTCTTCCTGGCCGTCCGGGTTACCTTCCCTCTCCTTTTAACGGTCTTGTAGCGTTCCTCATTACAATGTAGACATTTTATGACACTCTTGTCTGCAAACTCATTTCTGAACAGCATACATCCACCAACACAACACTCTATCTTCACATAACCCAACCCCAAGTTTGCCACTTGTTTCTTAGCACGGTACAGGTTTGCTGGCATTCTGTGATTACTAGGCATGGTGGAACCCATCAGATTGACCATCCTATTAAAACAACCTCCAGAAAGATTATAATCTGCCTTTAGGCTTAAAGCAGCTAGGGAGGCGGATAACTCAGTGTGACTGTTGCACCCGTCCCACAATGGAGTCTGAGCCACCGCCAACAAATCATAAAATCTCTTCACCTCCAGATTAGGATCCTCCTCTACATTGTCAGAGTCTCCATGACCTGCTTGGTCATTATGTTTCAGCAGACGCCCGGTGGAGGGTCCAACATGATCCATCACCATTTGTTCTATGTTGTTGTACGTATCCCTGTTTCCTCCAACCTCGTAGTAAGACTGTTGCACGGTTACGTCTGATGGTCTACGCGGTAACTGCTCACCATGGTTGTACCAGCAGTGGTATGTTTCCATGAACCCTTTCTCAGTTAGGTGGCACATGACATCATCCGCGTATTCAAAACTCATGCATTTACACCTTGAGCACGGACAACGAATCTTCTGAGTCGCTTCAAATCCAGGCATGTTTGCCGTAGCGAACGGAATGAACTCCAATAGCCCCATCATAAACTCCTCAGTCACTCGCCGATTGCGATCTAGTCGGTTGTACATCCATCGCCGATTTGCCGGTACCTCCATTTATAATATCTAACAAGCACGATTTCTGTTACCTTACACGTTTAAATTTTTATTTAACTATCGGTTGTGAATCACTCTATCTCTTTGATGTTGCAAATTGGTGGGGCCATATCCCATTCGGAATGAATATGCAACCATCCGTAACCCATCCCATAATTGTATGTGGTCTATCTTGAGTTGAATGAATGTTCATTTGAAATTTCGGCAGCATTTCGCATTGGTCCCCGAGTACACAGAGATACGTACGGTATGAAACACCACACGCAGACATGCACCCTGGGGACAATACGAAACACCATAACCAAAATTTCAAATGAACATTCATTCAACTTCTCAAGATACACCACATACAACATTGATGGGTTACGCCCTACAGGTTACAAATTCATACCAAACTGTCCAACCGGGACAATTCAAGATCCAACACAACACGGTACATCAACCGGTTGTTTTGAAACTTGAACGGGAATCTAATGGGTACACACACAACTAAACCCTACATTATTAAAGTTGAGTTTCATTTTTTAAGTTCCCTAAGAAAGGGAGTCTGTCGAAATTTTGGCAGACTCTCCCCTGTAAACTAGACATTTCCCAAATTTACAAACGGCCTGTTACATATAGAAAAATTCCCAGTATAGATAAATAAACATATCATACGCATTGTATATGATATTCAGAGTTATGAACACCAAATCATGTTATCAATATATAAAATCAATGCCTAATGAGCTCTGCTCTCCACTAACAAACAACATTACACATGCATCGTAAATCATGTTATCAACACATAAAACCAATGCCTAATGAGCTCTGCTCTCCACTAATAAACAACATTACACATGCATAAAAAATCATGTTATCAGCACACAAAATCACTGCCTAATGAGCTCGGCTCTCCACTAACAAACAACAATCAACATACATACACTTCAACACATACAACACACATAGCCGGATAACTTAGCGTTAGGGGATTACCGTCGAAAGAGAGATAGCGATGGAGACAAAGCTGATGAGAGCCAAACACAGACCACGCGTAAAGTGTATTAGTCTGCATGACAAAGTTGATTGTTAACAGTGTAAATCAAAGTTCCCAACATTCAACTGGTTTCCATAATGAGGTTTCTAAAGATGTAATAGATAAGAATGTAATAACTTTTAGCTTTACAACTTACTAAAAAAGAGATAACTGAGAAACTGAATCCTAACTATCTTTAGGAAATTAACAATTTCTGTTCACATCAATACCATATCTTATGTCAGACGAAAGAAGAAAATTACATTAATTAAAAGAAACAATATATTTTATAAAACTATACAAAATAACTTTAAAAAGTATACAAAATAACTTTAAAAAGTATACAAAATAACTTTAAAAACTTATACCATTACCATGTCTAAGGTTTTTTTTTGTTTTTCTGCCGTCCTTGTTAAATTGAATCTGTCAATGGAAATTTTTTCTTTGAATTGTGCTGAACTACTAGAAACTACTGTAAATCTCTATGAATTAAGTTCAAGGTTGATTGATTATCTAAAACAATAATATTCATATAATGGTTTCCTTCCTAGCTTCTTATTACAGAAGTCCTGTCTAAGCTGTTTTCAGTTACATCATTAAAGATATTCAAGTTGTACCTGTTTTTTGTTAGACATACAGAGTCGTCACTATCACACTATAACACTATAACACTATAACACTAATATTGATCGTTCTTACTGCACTTATTATTACTAGTATCTTGTGTCATGCATAGTAGTCAATAGCAGTGTAGCGGAGTGGCTGGGTGCCGCGATGGGAGGATTTGTAGAGGCCTGCCTCAGGTCATGGAAATAGAGGTGTGAATATTAGCAGAGAGGGACTGGCAAATAGCAGCACCATGGCCACCTGCCTGAAATCCGCTTTCTGGGTCAGTGTTTAGACCCTTTTGAAGGGTATTTTTGGTCTTTCAACCCTAAGAGGCATATGCTTTGAAAACCTTAAACAAAGACTGTCGTCACCCCTCATTGTACTACCCTAAACAAAGAGAGAGAAGAGATCTCTCGTGAGAGAGAAGAGAGAAATGGCGAGACTGTGAGAGAGAAGAGAGGAACGATGACTCCCACCACTTCTCTGGCGACACCTACCCCTTCTTTGACAAACCTGGTTTTCTTTGGCAACTTCTCTGGTGATCATCATTCTCTATTTTGAACGAAAGAGTGTTGTACTTCTATTTTTTTCCGGTCATCTTCATCATCATCTTCTTCGACCTCCGATGGCTGAAAATGCACAGGAGAGGTTCAAGGGAAAGGATATTATTCATGTCCAAGAAGAGAAAGAAGATTTGGAAGGTAAAGAAACTGAGTTGGAGGAGGAAGAGGTTTACCAAAATGGTGATGATGATGGAGACGAGGAGCCAAATCTTGAACATGAATTATGGTGTCATGTGCTTAGAAGTTAGTTTATACTGTACTCTGTTTTGGTAAGTTGGAAATTTTAGGCTGTACTCTAGGCAGAGATCTGTAATTTAGTTTGTTCTTTTCTAGGAGTAAAATTGCAATATGTACTAAATTTATTTGTTACCAGTCGAGTAAACATGATAATAAGAAAACAATTTAATATGATCAACATTTTAAGATATTTATCAGAATTATATTTGATTTGGAAATTGTTACTTACTTACGAGCTTTTTCTCATCATCTTATTAAAACAGGTGGTTGTTGACAAATTTTCTGGCCGTTCTTGTGGTTTTGGATTTGTCACATTTGATGAAAAGAAAGCTATGGAAGATGCTATAGATGCTATGAATGGAATGGATTTGGATGGGCAAACTATTACTGTTGATAGAGCCCAGCCTCAACAAGGATCATCACGAGATGATGGTGATCGCTCCCGAGAGCGTGGTCGTGATCGTGGTCGTGACAGAGATTATGGAGGTGGTCGAGGATCTAATGGCGGTGAATGCTTTAAGTGTGGTAAACCTGGTCATCTAAATTCACCTTCAAATTTAGATGCCAATTATGCAGAACAAGTTGAAACAGAGAGCACAGGAAATGTTACCCCCTTGTCATCTATGAAAATGACCCTGGAGAAGCTTCTTACATTTCAAGACAGGCGCAACGACCTCTCAATCTTGGAAAAGAAATTCTGATCCGACATCGACGACTTGCTAGAGGAGAACCTGGAGTTCTGGTTGAGGTTCAGCACCTCAGTCCATCAAATTCAAAAGTTTCAAAACTCAATTCAAGACTTAAATAACGAGCTAAAGCAAATAAGGGAAAACCACAAAAAGTCTGAAGGGCCTTCACATTCCAGACAGCAGCCTATTCAATCTGAACTTAGGCCAATATTCAGACACTTGAGAGAGAGCAGAACCGAGTTATCACTGTGGCTTGAGCACAATGCAGTGTTGCAGGATGAACTGCAAGGAAGGTATTCATCCTTGTGCAACATCCAAGATGAGATTGCAAGAGCTGGTGAGACAGAACCCGGTGCTGATGAGGAAAACCTAATCAGAAAGTACCAAGCTGCAAAGTTTCAGGGTGAGATTCTCAACATGAAGCAAGAGAATAGCAAGGTAGCAAGAGAAAAAATGTCAACAACTGAAATTATCAAGGAGGACAGCAGCAAAATAGAGAGAGAAGACAACTGAACTGAAATAAAAAAATTTCAAGGAGAGAACCGAAAAAAATTAATGTAATATTAAACTTAAAACTGAAATTATGCTAATAACTATTTTTGTTCTAAAAAAATAGAGAGACAGGACAGCAGCAGAAAACAGAGGCACTAAACAAATATAAAAATCATAGAATAGAACAGGTGCACTGAGGACAACAGCATAGAGGACAGCAGCAGAGAGAGAAGAAATGAAGAACAGAGAGAGAAGACTACAAGGAGAAGAACAGAGAAAAAAAAACTAACCAACCTGAAAAAAACTAATCATGTGAATGAAAGTTTCATCGATAAAACTTATTCAATTAAAGTCAATATTTTATTACAAATATTTCTAACTATGATTGTAGATGAATTTTGTAAATAAAACAATTAATTTCTTTTATTTTACATTCTTAATTAATTAGACAAGAACTTCAGAATTTTTGTGAGTTTATGGGTATGCTCTAAATCTATTACTCTATCATATAAATGATAAAAACTAAATCTTAAAAACTAAAGACATAATATCTAACATAAATTGCATATAAATAAACTTTATTTTAGGACTAAACAACATATCCTCGTTTATAAACTTTTGAAATTTATTTAAGCCTAAAAAAGAACAAAGAAAAACTCTAAAAGTAGTTATCTTTACCTTTATCTACATTTTTCTCTCATCTACCTATCTCACACGATTATTTTCTCATCCTCCCTCTAATTGGAATTTTTCAATGCCAGGAGTATCCAAATTCTAAAAAATTAATCTTATGAAAAGGAATAGAAAGAGGAACAAATATATACTTTAAATTTCTTAAACCTAACCGTTAAATTGAAGAGTAAGAAAATCTTAAAAGAGTGAAAAGGATACATGTTCAAGTCTACCTTTTGAACAGATAGTTCCCGTACATGCAGAACGCTTTTGAAGAGGAAAACTAGTGCAGAGAAGCATATAAACCAACAAGAAAATAGCATAAAAGAAAAGGAACAAGAAACCCCTGTGATGTGAGAGACTAGAGAGAGGGAGGGGATAAGATGAGAATCTGAAACGGTAGTGCTAAACAATGGATTATGGGCTGAAGTTAGAGTTTGTTTTGGGTGGGTATCTTTTTGAACTGGGCCTATAGTTGGGTAACTTCAGTTTCCAAAAAAATAATAATTCCTACCGTGGCCGTCCGAGAATAATCATATTTAACCAAGTTTTATGTATTTTTGTTCTGAAAACCGAATTTGGCTTACCCGAATGACTATTTTCTTTTACGGTTTTTTGGCTAAAATCGGTCTACTCGGTATTTGACCACCCCTAATAATACATCCTCTAAAGTTAATTTTCTTTATCTTAATTTTCTTTATCCCATTTCCAATGTAAAATATCCTATGTATATTTAAATGCAATGCTACATCTCTGAACAATTAACCAAGTCCTTTTTCTTCAATGCATTCATGCAACTTTTTATGTGAGTAATAGCAAGTAATATTACAAATAGCAATTAACCATTTAGCTATGATTTACCTAACAATTAACCATTTTTGCTTTGTAATTTATGTTGAAAGGACACAAACATTAAAATGCAATGCTAGATCAGTACAATAGCAATAGGCCAAGAATCAATGAACAACAATAGCAAGAATCAATAAACAATAACACAAAGAATCAATGAACATGAAAAAAAATATCAGCATCAGAAATAGAAATAGAAACATGAAAAAAAAATCAGCATCAGAAATAGAAACATGAAAAAAAAATCAGAGCCAACACTGCACATGATGAGAACTGACTTGAAAGGTTCAATGTGAGGGCCTCGACGTTGATGGAAGAAGCTCCACGGTGAGAGCGCGGTGCTCAACGATGCTCGACGTTTAGGCGCGTTGCTCGGTGGTGATGGCGCGATGCTTGACGGTGATGGTGTGATGTTTGATGGCGAGGGCGATGCACAACAATGAGCCAGCAATGGAGCGCTCCGGATTTCAGAGGGAGAAAAGATGGAGAAAGAAACGAGAAACAGAACGAAGGAGGGAGGGACGAAGGGAAGGCATGCGAACGGAGGGAGGGACGGCACAGAGGGAGGGATGGCGGTGGCTGAGAGTGGAAGGAAGACGAACGGAGGGAAGGAGGGAGGAGAGGGAGACGGCGGCAAGGAAGAAGAAGGGGAAGGTTAGGGCAAGTGAGAGGGAAAGGGGTCCCTGTCGAGTTAGATTAAAATATTAGCGACGGCTACCAGCCGTCGCTAAGAACGTCACTATAATAAAAAGAATTAGCGACGGTGAAACAACACCGTCACTAAACTCCTGAAAAGTAGCGACGGTGACACCCCACCATCACTACCTTCAATTTTTAAAAGTAAAAAGACAACAACCATAGTGACGGTGCTGCTACGCCGTCACTAAAATACTGAATGGTAGCGATGGTACAAGAGTGCCGTCCCTAACCTACTGAACCTTAGCGACGGTCCCGTACCACCTTCACTAACTTAAAGAAAAATATGGAGGGAAGGCTAAAACTATAGCGACGGATCCGTTACTCCGTCGCTAGTCTCCTGAAAAGTAGCGACGGCGTCAGGCCATCGTCGCTACCTTCCATTATTGAAAGAAAAGATATGGAGGGAAGCCAAAATCATAGCGACGGTGCAAGACGTCCATCACTAGTACAAACCATAGCGACGCAATGTTTTCGTCGCTATGGTTAGGGGAGCGTTAGCGACGGTATTTACCGTCGCTACTATTTGGCGCCAACAGAAAACCCTGGCAGGAAAGCAAAACAAGGTGGAGCTACAAATAGCGACGCTACTAGCGACGGTGTTTATAATTTATAGCGACCGAGTCCTCTTTCGGTCGCTACATGAGTGGCTAACATCTTTTTGGTCCCTTTTTCATACAAGCGGTCGCTAAGTCGGTCGCTAATTAGCGATGGGGTACTGTGGTCGCTAATTTGAGGTAGCTGTTTAGGGTTTTTTTAGTTGTGTAAGTTTATTCTATTAAATCTTTTTCGTTTTGCTTTATAACCAGTAATAACAAAAAGAAATAAGTATTTTCTATGTGTTCTTTCAAATCCAAAAGTATAAAAGTTGTCTTTAGCCAGTGTCGTGCAGAAGTACTTCCGTCTACACAACTTTCCTAGAACCCGTACACGTGCGAAGAACTTCACCTTGTATGAATCTTTCCCAAGGACATCATCCACCCTTAACCTCCTAGTTTTTCCTAAAAAACCCTCATCAAGAACTACGTAACCCTGATTTTTCGATGACTCGAGAATACGTAGGAGCAGGACTTAACTCCTGTCGGGCCCATCTTTCCTTTTTTTCATTTTTTTTACGTTTTTTTTGTAACTATCCCGTTCTTATCACTTCCATGGAAGTCAATTTAGACGTGACATCTTGTTGATTTTCCTCCATTTTTGATTGACCACCGCCATGATTCATAAAGAAAGGAATACTTGGGACGAGACATCCCGTTTATCCCTTTCTCGTTTCCAACCCTGTATTTCGATTAAAGGATGACTAATTTAGACGCGGCGTCTTGTTAGCATCCTTTCCTTTCCCTATTTTATAACGAAGTCGAGGTTAATTTAGATAAGACATCCTGTTGACCTCGCTCCGACACTCCATGTTTGTTCGGTTTGTTCCTTTCGTTTTTTTTAAAAAAACACAAAAAAATGCAATAATAAAAAGGAAGAAATAATACATTTCTTGTAAAGCGATTCATGTTATGTATTTTCAATCTTGGTACTGTTTTTAACAGGCGATGTAGGGTGCTGATACCTTCCCTACTTGTAACCGACTCCCGAATTTGAATCTCATTTTTTTTTAAACTAGTGCTTTACTAAAGCAAGTTTTTTCCCAATGTTTTTCCTGTAAAAAAAAACGTTGGTGGCGACTCCCTGTTTTTGTTTTTATATATATATTCGTTTTTCGAAGGGTCGGCCGCACCGCCGCGACCCCGGTTGCGACAGTTGCCATAACCATAATCTACCATGACACCTCTCCCTATGAATTTCCATGCCAAGTATCTTCTTTACTGCTCTTGGGTCCTTTATTTCGAATTCTGTTCCCAACTGAGCTTTAAGCATGCTAACTTCAGCTTTGTTGCTTGTTGTGATTAACATATCATCCACGTACAACAATAGATAAATCCTAGAACCATCTGGAAGCACTTTAGAGTATATGCAATTATCATATTGGTTTCTATTATATCCATTACCAATCATAAATGCATCAAACCTCTTATACCATTGCCTTGGAGATTGTTTCAAGCCATACAACAACTTTTTCAACATGCATACATGGTTAATCTTTTCGGGAACAATGAACCCCCTAATTGACTCATGTAGATCTGCTCCTCCAGCTTACCATGCATATGTCATCTTCACATCAAGCTGTTCTAGCTCAAAGTCAAATGTACTTATAATAACTAAGAGGATCCTGATAGACCTATGCTTCAATACAGGAGAGAATATTTCATGTAAGTCAACACCCTTCTTTTGAGTATAGCATTTCGCTACTAGTTATGCCTTGAACCTTGGAAGTTCAATGCCACAGATTCCTTCTTTCCTTTTAAAGATCTATTTACAACAATAATTCTTTTCTCCTCAGGACGTTTCACCAGCTCCCATATTTTTTAAGAGATTCAATTTCCTCGTTCATTATTGTTAGCCATTCTATTGACTCGTTCTTGTCTATTACATCACGATAGGTAGATGATTCATCTCTTATTGTAGCATCCGCTATAGAAAAATTAAATGCTATAGGATTTGCATCTGACAAGTTCAGTGCACAAGTAATAGAATTTAAATATTTTTAAGGTCTTCAAATTTGTCGTCTTGTATTGTCAATAGCAATACTATATGGTTCTTCTTTATTTTCTTCACTAAGATCCCTATTATCAGATTCATCATGTTGTTCTACTTCAGGTTAAGTAATGCCTGAAGTACTCAGCTGATTTGTATCTTCTTCGTGCTCCATCTTCCTAATGCCAATCTCTAACTTCATCTACTTTTTAGCACTATAATTATTTTCTTCCTAATCTTTGTAAGATTCTTCTTTCTGATTCATCATTGTCCTCTTATCAAACTTAACAATTCTACTGACAATGATCTTGGGTGAACATGACTTCTCTGTACACCACAGTTTATAGTTCTTCATCCCTCATGCATACCCTAGAAATGTACACCTTTTTGCCTTAGACTCAAGTTTACCATCACTCACATGAGCATACGCAAGACAACCAAATATCTTCAAATTAGAATAGTTTACAGGTTAACCGGACTATACCTCTTAAGGAATCTTCAGATCAGTTATAGTTGATGGAGATCTATTTACCAGGTATACAACTGTATTGACTACCTCAACCTAAAATGATTTGGGAAGTACAACACTGGTCTACAGGCAATGTGCATGCTCCAAAAGTATTCTATTCATGTGTTTTATAACACCGTTCTACTGTGGTGTTCCAGGTATAGTATGGTGCTTCATTATACCTATATTTCTGCAATACTCCTCGAATTATTTCCTACAAAATTGACATTGTTAGTTCTTAGTCTCTTGACTGACTACCCAGTTTGCTTCTCAACCATGGCCTTCCATTGCTTGAATTTGATGAACACTTCATCTTTATGTTTTAGCAAATAAACCTAGACTTTCCTGGAATAATCATTTATGAGAGTAAGAAAATAACGAGTTCCGCCCAATGAGTTAATAGGAGCTGGACCCCAAACATCCAAGTGGACATACTCAAGTATCCCCTAACTGCTAGGTTTTGCATGACCGAACTTCACTTGTTTATGCTTTCCAAACACACAATTTTCACAGAAATCAAGTTTACAATTCTTCAAATCTTTTAACAATCCTCTATGAGCAAGTATCTTCATTCCTTTCTCACTTATATGACTAAGCCTCATGTGCCATAATTGTGTGACATCATTTGATTTTACATAGGATAAAATAACAGCACTCCCAATAGTTATGCTTCCAAGAAATATATAGATCCCTTCTTGTAGCTTTCTTTTCATTACCACCATTATGCCTTTAGTTACCTTCAAGAAACCATCTTCTCCAATAAGCTTGTACCCTCGGTTGTGAAGGGCACTTAATGAGATTAAGTTCCTCCTAAGATTTGGTACATGCCATACCTGAAATGTTCTTATAGTACCATCATCCAATTTGATCCGTATAACCCATTCACATATAATTCCAATAACTCTATTGTCTCCTAATCTGACCTTTTCTTATCATTTTTCATAAGTGAAGAAAAAATATATATTAGGTGTCCTATGAAAGGATGTCTAAGAATCCAAGATCCATTCAGTCCCTGAGTCACTAGTGGTAACCATTAAGGCAAAATCAACATCATTATCTTTAGAACTTTTAACTATTTTGTTAGATTTTGTAATTTTCTCCTTTCAAGACAATTCCTTTGAATATGTCATGTTTGGTGATAATGAAAACACTTCAGGGACTGATGAATTTTAGATCTATATCTAATTTTACTCTTTCTCCGTGATCATTTTTCTTAGCTATGCTCTTTCGCCACAAATGACCTATCTATAGGATTATCAGCACTGGATCCAAATACTAATTTTTGTTGCTCCTGCATCATCAAAGCTTCTTTTACAACTTTGAGTGTGATGAAAAACCTACCATACATTATGGTATCACAAAAATTATCATAGGATGAAGGCAATAAAGTCAATAAGATCATAGCTTGATCAATATCTTTTACAGTTATTCTGGTTGCTTACACATCGGTGATCATTCGATTGAAGTGATCAATATGGTCTTTCATTTATTTTTGTCTAGAATAGTTGAATGTGTACAATCTCTTTCTTTGGTAGAGTTGGTTTAACAAAGTCTTCATAGAATATTTTTCTTCTAATGTCTTCCATAATGAATTTGTAGTCTTTTTTCATAACGTCTCATAGCATGTTATCTATTAGGCTTAGTTGAATTGTACTTCGTGCATTGGCCATTATCTTCTTCTTTTTATCAAAAAACAATGTTTCTAGTAAATTGCCAACGCCTTGGTCTGACCTTGCTGGTCCAACAATACAATGCCTGCAATTACAGCTTCCATAAGCTGAAGTTGTTGGATCTGTCAAATTTCTCTACTTCAAATTTTGGTATTGACATTTTGAACTAAGTGGCTCTAATACAACTAATTAGGAAATCAGATAAAATACACCCTAAAGAACAACTTTATGAATTTGAGGGGAAGTGTACACAAAATAATTGTGAAAAAATGATTGAATAATTCTGGTTTACCAAATAATAATTAATACAAGAGATTCTAGTGAGACCATCTCCAACTACAAAAATAATATTACAGAGTACTAAAGGGTATACTTAAAATTCCCAGTGTTTAAATTCAAAATCACCCTCATGGAATTTTCTCTCAACTCTTTATTTTTATTTCACTGATAAAACACTCTAAGAAAAACCTTTTATTTTTTTCTCTATGTTTCACGTTCTTGATGTTACTATAAGAAAATGAACATGCATGTATTTATAGCAACATAGAACTTACTCTTCCCACACATGCAATTGAAGAAGCCCATAAGGATAGCTTCTTAAATTCCTCTCGATAGCTTTTTTATATAACTGACCAAATATAAGTTATATTTAATAATGGGACTCTTTTTCTATTTTGTGATACAAAGAATTAAAGGTTGCCTATAATTTTATCTTTGATCATATAATTTTGCATTTTATATGATGATGTGTTACTAACACCGACTCAGACTGGCCAATCAAACCCATTAAACCAAAATCTATGTGACTCAGCCCTTTTCTATTAAAAAATCGAGTTAAGCGAGTCTCAGTTAAAAATTTTGAACTACTTTTAACTATAAAAAAACTAAAGGCCATTATATTTGGGTTTGACCATTTTATAGTTTAAACAACCCATATATAAACACAATGTGTAGGCCTTTATATAAAGTCAAACTAATTTTCCGTTCTTATAAAGAGTTTTCCATTTGTGCCAAGGAGTAATATGCTCAATGTGGGACTTTGCTTCCAACAATCAATGTTATATTTTGAGTAAGTACCTATATATAAAGCTTATCATCAACTCACTAGGAGTATGTTTTTCAACGTTGGAGTTTAACATCATTTAAGCATATTATTAGTTAAAGAATGCATAAATATTATAAATCAAAAGTTGGTATTGTGGTAATCTTACTTGTTTAGTGTTGAAAGGGCATGAATTCAAGTCCCATAAGCATTATTCTTTTTGTAACTTTTTTCTTAAAAATGATATAAGATGAGTTTATAAAGTGGTTAATTATGGAAAAAAATATTGTCAAAGTGACATAAAACTTGGCTAAAATGGGATGATTCCCATACACACTGTTTATAATTTTATCTTTAATCATATAATTTTACATTTAATATTATGACATCTTATTAAAGCTTACATGAACTTGTCGATCGAACCCGTTAAACAGGAAACAATGTGATTCAGTTTCTTTTTATTAAATCATCGAGTTAAATGAGTCTTAGTTAAAAATTGTAAACTAATTTTAACTATAAAAAAAATGAAAGACCATCAATCAGCCTATATGAGTATATTCTTTGATGTAGGACTTCAACATCATTTAAGCAATATATCAGTTAAAGAATACATAAATATTTTAAATCAAAAGATTGATATTATGGTAATCTTACTTGCTTGATGTTAAGAAAGCATGAGTTCAAATCTTAGATTTTATATTTTGTCAATTTATTTTTTCTTTGATCATATAGTTTCTATAAATAGAAGCTTATACATTTAATATGGAGGAAGATATACATAATAATCATTCAATCAAATCAAAGGATAAGATTAATTTAAGTTAAAAATAATACCATACACCTTTATATATCTTAATTAGTTTGATATCTTTTATATATTTTGATATCTCTTATCTAATTTGATATATCATATTCGTAATATAATTTAAATTTAAATTGTCACGTGTTAAAATTGAATCGTCTCCTTATTTTGACTCTTTACTTTTTATTCTTTAGATCATCATAATTATGAAAATTCCACCATCTTCTTCTATGGAAACTTTATCGCTGTTTTCATCAGAAGAGAAAGAACACAAAACATCTGATGAAGGGAACATGAAAGTGATAATGACTAGGTATATTTTACATTAAAATTGCGAGGAAACATAACGTGATAAATTGATTATATAAAATATTGGATTGAAGATCTTAAAAAATCAATTGATCATATCAAATTAATATAGGACTCAAGAAAATATTAAATTCAAAAAGTGTTCACTCATTGATAACATTCATGTGAAAGCACTAAAACATGAAAAATATAAAGAAAATATGACAATGAGTAACTTGCATATAAGTGAAAAAAATGTTTACTCATTGTTTATAATTTTTTTGTGTTTACAAATTGTCTTGTAATTAGCCTGAATTTGATAATAAAAAACACATAGAATATAAATCATATTATATATATATATATATATATTGTAGTTAAATGAATATGAAAACATAAGGCTTTGATAATGACAAAAGACATGCAAACTCTAAAAGACATCAATCATGAAGGCCAAGATTGGAAGAAAAATGAATCAACAAAAAAGCAAGACCAACAAGTCAAAGGAATAAAGCATCAAAGTCCAAAAGGTCTTAGCACACATGTAAGGTTTTAATCAAGTATCAGTATGGTCTTAGGATTAAATTAAAACCTTGATAACATACATCTGAAAAACATTTTCATAAAAATAGATTACATGTAATCAATTACCAGTTTAGTGTAATCGATTACATACTTAACCGTTGGGTTAAAAGTGAATTTTAAATAAATACAGTTAAAATTTAAAATGCTGTAATCGAGTACAGGAATATGATAATCGATTACCTCAACATCAGAATGCATGAAAAGTTGCATTTTTTCATGTACACTTGCAAGGAAAGTCATGTTCTTTCATCCAAACTTTTGAATGAACAAATCTATTTGAAAAGACATCTTTCTAACATCAAAAGGTATCTTTTCATCAATCAAATGCATCTCTTTAATTGCTATAAATAGGGAGAGCATTAATCATTTCATTTCATGGATTTGGAAAAACATTTTGACATCCTTATAATCCATAACCTGAATACTCATTAATATTCAAAGGTCATTCTTATACTTGAGTATTACCATTAGAAAAGCTTCAAGTTGTTTTATCCACCCTTTGAGAGAGAGTTTTAATATTCTTGTATTATCTTGGGTGAAATATCCCAAAAGGTAAAAGTCTAGGGTGATCCCTAGCAGTGTATCTTGGGTGAGGTATCCTAAGGGGATTAAGTCTAGGGTGAGGCATCCCTAGCAGTGTAAGTCAAGGGTGAGGCTCTTGCAAGGTCAAAGGCTCCATATAAAGGTGTGGTATCTTGAAGGTGTGGGAGTGCTTCGTTGTTGTAACTTGTGAAAGTTATAGTGGAAATCTCAAGGGTTGCTTAAGGGCTGAACGTAGGCAGGTGTTGGGCGAACTAGTATAAAATCTCTGTTTGCAATCTCTAACCCTAAACTCTTTATATTTTAAGCGCTTTTGTTTAAATTAATTATCATTGCATACTAAAGCGTTTATAAAAAGAACTTCTTAGAGGCCACTTGGGCAACAAGTGGTATTAGAGCTAGTATCTTGGAAAAGGTCTAACAATCTCAAGAAGATCCATGGCCTCTTTTAATCCCTTCTTCCTTGAAGGAAATTCCACATACAGACCATCAATCTTCAATGGCATAGGATATAAATATTGGAAAATTATAATGCAAATTTTTATTGAAGCAAGAGTTAGAAACAACTAGATAGAAATTTAAAAAAAAAACATCTGCCAAAAGAAAAAACAAAAATTCAAAATTCAATTTCTGCAGTAAGGTAATTTTAAACATTATGTCTTTTCAAAATTTAGAAATTCAAAATTCAATACTTACACTCTCTACACCTTGTTTTTCAAAATTGAAAATTCAAAAAAATTCAAAATTCAATCTTTTAACACTTGCACCTTTCAATACTTCTTTCAATAATTCAAAATTTAAAATTTAAAATTTAAAATTTAAAATTTAAAATTTAAAATTTAAAAATTTAAAATTCAATATTCAAATTTTAAAATTTTAAAATTCAAAATTTTAAAATTCTTTAAGATTAAAAATATTTTTAATTTCCTATCAATTCTTTCAATCTCTCATTTAAAATGCACATTTCAAATAGCTTTTTCTTTCAACTTTTAAAATTCTTATATTTTCATAAAAAATATCAAGTGGTATCATTATTGCATTACCATAAATTATAACCAATGATTCAACAAGTAAACTAACAAGTTGATATCATAAGATTAATTGTGAAACACAACAAGTGATATCAAGCTTCTTTTAACTAATTTATTTCCTAGAATAACAATTGGTATCACATCTTCTTTGCATAGTTTCATGTTTTAAATATAATAACATGTGGCATCAATGGCATCAATATAACGAGTGGTATCATGATGTCTATCTAATTATTATATTTTATCTTATCAAAATTCATTTTGACTAACAAAAGTATCATAAATCTCATTGCATACATAATGGTTATAATGACATCTTTATAGATTATGATTCCATATTGACCTTCTTTATAATATGGCTATCATTATTTTTGATATTTTGATAATAACAAAGGGGGAACAAATGAATAAAGATAAATGATTCTTATTTATAACACTCTAATTATTTTTATATGATTATCCTTACTATTTTTGATAATAATAAAGGGGGAGAAAAATATTAAATAACAATGTTTATCTTAAAAATTGTTTCCTTCAACATTGGGCTGGAATGTGGTATCTTTATTTTTGATATTTTGATCGATTAACATAAGGGGAGAAAATACACATGTTTTCTATTATTGTCTCCTACCTACTTATATCATTCTAATTATTTGATACCCATAAAAGGAGAAACTATATATTAAAAATATTGTCATTATCTCTTGCTTATCCATCAAGATCTATATATTTTTTATAATGACAAAAAGGGGGAGAATGTTTGAGAAAAATGAGAACAATAACACTAAAATTTCTTTTAATCCTCATAAATGTCAAACAAGCAATTAAAAAGGGGGAGAACACAAACACAACTATATATAGTTATACTATTAATTATTTGTGTGTTGTCATTTTTCTTCTCTGGTTATGTCATCATCAAAAAGGGAGGAGAATGAAGATATAAGGTTTTAATAATGACAAAAGGCATGCAAAATCTAAAAGATATAAATCATGAAGGCCAAGATTGGAAGAAAAATGAATCAACAAAAAAGCAAGACCAACAAGTCAAAGGAATAAAGCATCAAAGCCCAAAAGGTCTTAGCACACATGTAAGGTTTTAATCAAGTATAAGTATGATCTTAGGATTAACTTAAAACCTTGATAACATGTATTTGAAAAACATTTTCATAAAAATAGAAAACATGTAATTGATAGTTTGGTGTAATCGATTACACACTTAACCGTTGGGTTAAAAGTGAATTTTAAATAAATACAGTTAAAACTTAAAATGCTGTAATCGATTACAGGAATATGGTAATCGATTACCATAACATTAGAATGCATAGAAAGTTGTATTTTTTCATGGACACTTGCATGGAAAGTCATGTTCTTTCATCCAAACTTTTGAATGAACACATCTATTTGAAAAGACATCTTTCCAACATCAAAAGACATCTTTTCATCAATCA
Organism: Clitoria ternatea; assembly: GCA_037962975.1. NCBI lineage: Eukaryota > Viridiplantae > Streptophyta > Magnoliopsida > Fabales > Fabaceae > Clitoria > Clitoria ternatea. Next base: position 59,549,826 of record CM075671.1, read on the forward strand.
AATGCATCTCTTCAATTACTATAAATAGGGAGAGCATTAATCATTTCATTTTATGGATTTGGAAAAAAATTTGACATCCTTATAATCCATAACCTGAATACTCATTAATATTCAAAGGTCATTCTTATACTTAAGTATTAATATTAGAAAAGCTTCAAGTTGTTCTATCCATTCTTTGAGAGAGAGTTTTAATATTCTTGTATTATCTTGGGTAAAATATCCCAAAAGGAAAAAGTCTAGGGTGATCCCTAGCAATGTATCTTGGGTGAGGTATCCCAAGGGGATTAAGTCTAGGGTGAGGCATCCCTAGCAGTGTAAGTCAAGGGTGAGGCTTTTGTAAGGTCAAAGGCTCCACATAAAGGTGTGGTATCCTGAAGGTATGGGAGTGCTTAATTGTTGTAACTTGTGAAAGTTATAGTGGAAATCTCAAGGGTTTCTTAAGGACTAGACCTAGGCAGGTGTTGGCCGAACTAGTATAAAATCTCTATTTACAATCTCTAACCCTAAACTCTTTATATTTTAAGCGCTTTTGTTTAAATTAATTGTCATTTCATACTAATGTGTTTATAAAAAGAACCTCTTAGAGGCCACTTGGGAAACAGAATGGGTGTCACCTTATGATGAAGAATTAAAGCCAAATATTGATAAACTATTTAATACTTTAGAAGATGGTGAAAAGTTTTATAAACATGAGGTGATAATGACAAAAGCATATAGAAGGAAAATAATCAAAATTAAAAAATCAATTAGAAATAATGACGTAACAACTTTTCTAACTTTTTTAGCAAATAAGATGTCATTTTTTAGTTAGAATAGGAAGGAATACATGCTATTACTTTTAATTTAAACTAATTATGTCCTTTGATCTGATCTGATGATCATGATTAATTATTCTCATTTATCATTATATCATTTTGTTCTCATTGGATACACTCCCTATATATAATTTTAATTTAAAAATTATGGCTTAAAAAATGTACATATGCATAAGATTGGGCAAAAACATACTATTTGGCCCGGTCTGAGGAATCCAATAGAAAGTAACTGAAAAGGTCCAGATAATAGTGAGGCCTGGGTATAAAAATTCATTTTTCGACTAAACATAGATTAGTTTGGTTGATGGTGGGCCAAAAAATTTAGACCCGTCAATACCCAACACCCACTAAGAGTTAATGAAAAAAAGAAATTGAGCTTATTCAAATAATAGGCCCATTAAGAGAAGACCAAGGGCAAAAGGCTGAGGTGAATGAAGCTGGCTTGTAACCCTAATTTCTACTCCTTCAATCACTCGATCCTTCTATTTCTTCGTGATGATGCATCTTTGCTAGGGTTTCTAATTCTCCCAACTTATCTCTTTCTTAGTTCCCTCTTTTTTTCTTGTGGACCTATTTTTCTTGGCTTCTTTCCTGCCCCCTCTATTGAAAAAGATTCTTTACTATTGAAGGGGGTTGCGACATAGCATTGTGGTTGGCCTTCTTCACTATTGGAGAAAGTTACGTCATTGTTGTTGTTGCAATGCCATTATCGTTGACCACTACTGGTTGTTGTTGCTTTTGTTTGAAGTTATTTATAGCTATATTTGGGTTTCATCTTCATCCCACTGTTTGGATGGTGACGTGAAGAAGAGAAGAAGGTGTCGCCGCGATTATTTCCACTAAGAAGACGATTGTGGAGGGGACGGAAAGGGAGGCTAGTGCATGCATTAAATCCCTCCTTGTTGCATTTTTTAGTTCAATTTAATGACTTGCATTGAATTAGATAAGTTAATAAACATCCTTAGTTGATGTTTTTCTTTCTTGGTCTGGAGTTGATGTGTTTTTATCTTATGGTGTGGTTTTTTTATTTGGTCCAAATCTTGTGTTGTTTTCTTTTTTGAGGTTGTCAAATCTTGAGTAGTTTTCAAAAATTACATAAATATGAGCTAAAAATTTTAAAATTATAGATCCAAAATTCAATAAATAATTCTGGTTATGTTGGATAATGTTTTTTTTTCAATTTGATCTAGCAAATGATGAATAAATCTAAGTTGATGTTTCTTATCTTGTGGTGTGTTTTTATTTGACCCAACTCTTTTGTTTTCTTTTTTTGTTAGGGGGGCGGGGGAGGTAATGTTATTAACAACCCTATTTTCTCAAAAGAAACACCTTATAAATTTTTTAAATAATGTATTCTTAAAATATTCTTGTTATTCCATCCTATCCGAAAACTCATGTCATTATCTTGGTTGGTTTTCATGAACCTCAGATTAAATTTCATAGTAACATGTTCATATTTGGAGTTGCATGAGATATGGACGGGTTGGGGGGTGAAGATTAGGAAGATGAAGAGGGTGAGATAATGAGACGTTTTAGGAATAAATTATTTAAAAAATTAGAGGGAAATCTATTTTGAAAAAATTGAGGGCGTTAAAAACATTGACCCAAATCTTTTTTTTTTTTGGTGAAACATTGACCCAAATCTTGTGTTGTTTTCTTTTTGCCATATCTTGTTGTCAAGTTTGGGCCTATCAGTCTACTTACTGGGCCAAGCATTTAAAGTTCAGATTTGATAGCCGAAAGAATTCGACGCAAAAGCTCTCATGCTTCATTTACAGCCCATTGTTCTGAAAACTGGAGTAGTGCATGGGCCAACCAAAAGGCAAAAAATGAGGACCTGGACCAGAAAAAAGAAAACTTTGGGCCCGTTTCCTTTTTGGAAATATTTTCTATTTTATTTTTAATTATAAAACTATAATGTTAATTTTAATTACAGAATTGATATCTTGTTTTCTATTTTTAAAAATTTGTACAAAAAATACTGAAAATAGTATTTCATTATTTTTATTGTTTCCTACACAAACTCTAAAAATATAAAACAATATAATAATATTATAATTAAAACTTAAATGATATTTTGTGATTAAAATTAAAATTAGAAAAAATATTCGATAAGCAAAGAACCCTGAAAATCATTGACGGGACCTTATCACAAGTTAAAATGTAGCAATTAATACAAAGAAAAAAAGAGAGGTTAAAATGCAGCAATCATGTGAGATTGTGAAGTTGCCGACCATAGTGCTTTTTTGTCCTTTCATATCGAAAAAAACATTATATATGAAGAGACGCAACTCCAAACAGGCTTCTACCACACATCTGAGTCAAACATGATCACACACAAGGGGCATTATATAGTCTGTATTAGACATTAAACTAACCATCAACTTAGCAAAAAACCAAAGCATCCCATGAGACCATTTGGATAATGTGTGGATTATCATTTCTTTTGGTATAAAAAACCAAACTACAGAGGTCCCAAAGTGGGGTTCCTTTGTAATAAGCCTAAGAGATTTCATCTGTGACTCACATGACATTCTTTGTCTACTTGGTTCTGTGGTCTACATTTTGAATTCAAACATTGAAGGGACCTATTTCTCACTCGATCATGACCCGCCACAAACAATTCATCGTATCCAATGCATAACTATTCTATTTAAGCTTTTAAATGACAAATTACAAAAGTTTCTCATTTGTTTCATATAAATAAATATATATTTTTTAGATTAATGTGTCAACATGAGCATTTTAGTATTTGAAAAACAAAGGGTTATATATGTATTTTGATCCTTAAATTTAGATCATATTTAGTTTTGGCCTCCTATGGCTTTAAAATAATTTATTTTAATCTTAAAAGAATTTTAAATACATAAAATTAGTTTTTATCCCTAACCCCATTAAACTAATTGATTTCTACATTAACACAAAGAACAAGGAAAACTTGTAAAAAAGACGAGTTCCTTTACTAGATAATAGATAATAGATGTGATGTGTGCAATGAAGAGGAAGAATCTTTAAAGCATCTACTCTCTTCATGTCGAGTATCATACAAGATTTGGGTAGCATGCTACAGATGGTAGGGACTACAAACTACATTGTCTAATAACTCTGAGTAACATTTTGAGAAGCATTATTTAGTAAGTATCAGAAGTAAATAATTGCATGTTGATATAGTTTGGCTAGCAACATATTGATGCATTTTAAAAGAAATGAATGCGAGATAGCCCACCAGACTGATTGTATATATTGTGGATTTCATCAAATTTCACACTGAGTCCTGGCTCAGGGACTAAGAAGAAAAAAAATTTACTCTTCTTTTAAATAGTCAAATTAACCTTTAAAATGTATTATAACTTGTGAGTGTAACAAAATGTATTATAACTTACGAATATAAGGAGTTTGGGTTAAATCCCTATTAATTTCATTTATTTTATTTAGGTTTTTGGTCGAAAAATTTCATTTATTATCAACCCCGAGAACTTTCATGGGCCAAATTACTTAATAGTCTGGCAGTGATAGATTTTCTCATGTATAGTAATTTTAACAGATATTCACTTCTTGAAATTTATGGTGATTGTAGATAATTATTACACGGGCTTCATATGAAGTTTACTTTTTAGATTTCATATCTCACTTGATAGGCATCCATGTGGTGACGGTGGTGGGCTAAGAGCATCATACAAAATCTGGAAAAAGGATTCCTACTCCACCAACAACAATAAATTGCTTTCATGAGACTTAAACCATAAAAAAAAAAAAAAAAGCATTTTCCAATTGCTTTAACTCATCCTCCAACTCAAATTTGTCTACTAGTTTTCGTCCACAGTACCCACCACCACATATATGATTAATTCCTCGATTGAGATTGCCAATTTAAGTCACAAATTAGTTCTCCAATTTCAATCATTCTCAAAATACACGAAATCTATAGAAATAAGCAAGGCGTCAAAGTAGGAAATTGGGTTGACATCAATAATAATAATAATAATAGGGTACATTACTATATTAATCCCTAATTAAAAAACTATTTTGAGATTACTTTTGTATTTTCGTTAATTTTGGATGACGATCCAATATGTAAGAGATATTTAAATAAGTTTATATCTATGACATAATTGTATTTTTATATTATAAAAAAATTTCAGACTAAGTGGAAATTAGGATTCCCACCCCTTCTAATAGAAACATTTTGGTGGAAATTATAAATAAAAAAATTCCAAGAATCCTAGTTTCCTAGGAATATTTTTTAAAACAATGTCACCAAATGTAAAAATGGAAGATTCCCGAATTATAATTTCTAGGAATAATAAAAAAAGATTCGTGTACCAAACACCTCTTTAAGGGTAATTTTGAAAAAATACCTCAAATTTTAACAAAATTAACGATTTTAACTAAAATCAATTTTCTTAATACCCGTGAATTAAAGAAAAAGGTTTTATATTTAGAGATAAGGTAATATATACTACCTTGGTTGCTGTTATTAGTCTAAAAGAGAAAAGAATACACAGAATTTCATTGTTGTATAATAAATATTAGATGAAATTTCATTTATTTAAAGAGGCTCTTTAACTCTCATTTTTCATTTACTTCTTTGCATAAATAAAATGGTAGCCTCTCCGTTATATGTTATCTAGCGTAATTAAAAATCACACAAAGAAAAATATTAAATTGCCTTAAATTATATAATTTCATCATCTAATTTTTTAGTTTGTCATTATACTCATTTCTTATTAATTCTGCTTCTTATTCTCACCATTTATTTAAAGAATAAGCATATAATAAAAACAATGATAAATGTTTTTTGAAACTCTTAAAAGTGACAAATAAATATGAATATTTTTTAAATTACATCAAATAAAAATAAACAGAATGAGTATTAACGATCACATCTACATGGATATATATAATAAGCAAAATTCATCTTCTGTAAAAATAATATAGAACTAACAGAACTACTATCAAGATCTCTCAAATGAGTTTTAAAATGGCTACACTCTCAAGGAAGTTGAAGTAGAACCCAAGCTCTCATGTTCCAAAGGTTTAGGGTTTAGGGTGTGTAAGATCTCTTACAGCGCTGGGGCGAGGGTTTTCACTCATGTTTTAAGAGATCTTACTCACTCTCAGCTAATAATATTATACCATATTCACCCGCTTCAAGAAAAAGAGATACAATAATTTGATACCGATTAGGCTCTGATACCACTGCTGGCCGAGAGCCTCCTTAACATAAATATAAACGCCAAAACATAGAGAGTGAGTAAGAAGATCTCTTAAAACATAAGTGAAAACCCTCATCCCAGCGCTGTAAGTCTCTCTTCAAAAATTTCCCTTTCTGTTCCTGAATCCTGTAAAAAGACCCTTTCAAACAAACTTGAAAACCTAATTGAGTATACCTTCGTTCTGGAAGATGCTCAAATAGAAAGTGTTGTACCCCCTCTTCTGAATCCTTACAATGTTTTCAGAAGACATAAATCCAACTTTACCTGGTCTGTAAAAAAGCTTATTTCTACCCCTAGACCTGGAGTAAAAGAAGTCATCCAAACTTCGAAGCTTGATTCTTGTCCTCTTCATGCTACTTCTGCAGAGCAATATGTAGACCTGGAAATAAATCCAGATCTAATCAAATTATGGCAGAAAGAAGGGTATGTTGCACTACATCTAGGTGCAGTTCGGTTAATCCTAACCCTTCATGGAAGAAAAGACATGTCTGTTACAGCCAGAGTCTCTCTTATAGACTCTACCTTCCATCACTATGAAGATGCAGTAATTGGCACAGTCCTCACAACGCTTAATGCTGGAAGTGTGGTTTTAACCATATTTCCAAATTTTAATGTCCATCTGAAAGATCCGACTCTTCCACATCGGTTCCAAGTTCAAGTTCAACTTATTGGAGCTCCTCAAGACTCGGATGCATTCAAAGCTACTCTGAATCATCAGATCATATTCAGAGTGCAAGATCATCTCTTTGATCTTCCAGTAGATTCAAAAATCTCAGAAAATGCTTTGATGGTGATAGCAAATTCTGAGGAGAAAACTCCATCAATTATCCAGGTTCCCAGGCAAATCCCTAGAGAAGAGTTACTAAAACTCATTCCTATGGAATGGATTAGTAACTATGAGGCACAGAAAAAATAATCCAAACCTATAGTGTCCACTGAGTCATCATTTAAAAGGCTCACTGATGGTAGAGTTAAGACTATTTTTAAGTCTGAAGGAGAATCTTCCTCTTCTTTAACCAATCCAGTCTTCTCAACCATGATGATCACTCTAGGAGAACAGGAAAAGAAAATTCCTGTTTATTCGTTCAAAGCTGATGGAACACCCATTTATAGTGACAAGATAAATGGTCATTTTATATGGGATGTGGCACCGGAGATGTGTGATCCAGACTGTGATTGTTACATGGACTATGATAGCAGTGAAGATGATAGCAGTGATGATGATGAACCCAGAAGGAGAAAAAAGAAGTCTCCTTGCAAATCTCCTAAGAACCCTGAAAGGAGATCTGATCCTGATAATGGACCCTGGGTTGGAATTAGAAAGAAGTACGAGCCTCTTCCCTTCTATGAAGAAGCTCTGAAGATCCTCAGAAAATATAAATACCCTTCACCACCAAATGACCCATCCTTAGTCACATGGCCTCCACCAACTAAACCATCTCCAAAACCTTTACCTGCACAAAAGTGTAAACCAGTTGAACCACTTCCCAAACAGACAACTATACCACAAGCATGTATGATGTTCTCATCCACTTCAGCCTCTTATAATGCAAACTTTCCTTCCTTAGAAAGAAAGGTTGATCCTGTAAAAAAGATACAGACTAGACCCTTTGTGGTTCCTTCTGAAGTAAACACTGATGGATCAACAAGGCCAATTACTCAAGCAGAAGAAGTAATGAATTGGCAAACTGAAAATGCTATGGCTCAGAATGAATTCTTGCAGAATATGGACAAGAAAATTGACAAGATTGTTGACTCCTTAGATAAGGAGATTAAAAATATGTCCCAAAGGCTGCAAGATCATTATTTTGAAATAAAGCAAAAGATGGCACAGCTTGAGGCAGAAGTACAAAAATTGAAGGGAGAAAGGATCAGCTCCACCTTTGTTGAAAAAGAAAGAGAACTAAGAAAGGTCAAAGCTCAGTATGAAGAATTAAAAGGATATGTTACCTCTAAGAGCCAAAAACCTTCTCTCAAAGAAAACTCTTTTGAACCAGATCCTTACTTTATACCACCCTTAAAAATCTTTGCATCATACACTCCTCAAGCCATACAAAATCCTAGCCCATTTATTCCTCCAAACCTTACCTCGAGAAAGTTTGATCCTATTGGGAAGAGAAAGGAACAACCTGTTCCTCCTCCTACAAAGAATGATGAAGAAGATTCTGTGTCAGAAGAATCCCCTATACAGACACCCAAACTTTCCTTGATGGTTTCACATAAACCATTATCCTATGTAATGCCTTTGATGTATTCCCAAAACAAAGAAGAGGAGTATGAATCCACTGAAGGAGAAACTTTCTCTGAAGGAGATTGGCAAAACACTGAGTTGAATTCCACTGAAGCAGAAACAGTGTATGATGAATATGCTGACATCTCAAGGATCCTAATGGTGAGACAAGATGAAACATCTACTCCGTCTGGATTAGATCCCAGAGAAATAAATACCCCTGTGTATACTGGATCTTCATTTTTCTCCATAGATGGAATTCCTCCTTCTTAGTGGAATAAAAAATTCCTTGAGTTCAAAGCCTGGATAGATGTAAAAATCGTCCAACATGAAGAATCATATAAGGTGGTTGAAGAGTTTTGTGCTAGAATGACCGGAGTTCTCAAAGAATGGTATCAATCTATTGGTCCGGTAAATCAAGAACAACTCCACAGCCAACCTATTTCAGATGTAATTCATTTTCTCCAATTTCACTTCCTGGGAGATATTTCTGTGATTGAAAAAGAAGCCAGAAAAGAGTATTTTGAGATGAGATGTTGTTCGCTAAAGAAAGCAGATCTCGAAAGACATTATCAAAGAATGTCTCAGAGATTTTATCAGTTGAATGGGTTTAATGATCCAAGTCTCAAAAATACTTATATAAGTTCTCTCCCAGAAGAACTTCAAGAAGAAATGTGGAGAATCTTGCAAGCAGCCAACAAAAATGTTACAGAAATGACACTTGGAGAAATTCACCAAGTAGGAATGGTTGCTCTAGACAAGATCTGTAGCCAGCAGAGCTTGATAGATAAGATGCTGAACAATCGGAAGAAGTACAAGGGCATTTGTAAGAAGAAGTATTTGAAAATAAAGTGTGACAAAGAAAACTATGTTTGTAAAAATTCAAAGCTTCACTCTACAAAGAAAGAAAAGAAAAACAAGTCCTCATACAAACGGAAAAAGAAATTCCGATTCTTCAAAAGAAAACCCTTCAGAGGAAAGAGCAAGGGCCAGAGATGCTTCATCTGTAAAAAGAAAGGACACTTCTCCAAAGATTGTCCACAAAACAAAGAGAAAGCAGTAAAACTATTGCAGACATTAGCAATAGAAGAAGATGACGATGTTGAATCTCTTTATGAAGAACAAAGTTCTCCAAACAATAAAACTGCTTTTGCCCTTGAAGAATCTGAAGAAGAAACATCAAGTTCAGCAGACTCTGAAAGTTCAGCCGAGCCAGAACATTTCCCAGTTCTAAGGATCCAAGAAGTTCAGAAAGATCCAACAATTGCTTCAGCTGAACTCCCTCCTTTACCAAATCTTGAGGTATACATCCTTCCATCAAAATATGATGTTCCTATAAAGGTGATCGCCTTTATTGACACAGGAGCTCAAAGAACATTCATGAATCCAGCTATTTTACCTTCCCATGCCTGGAAGAGTCACAAACAAAGTTTCAAAGCTGCCAATGGAGAATCATTTGAAACTAATTTGATAACCAAGTCCAAAATTGGAATCAAGATATTTCCAGACTACACAATTTGGACAAAAATTATTGGGTCAGACTTGCCGGAGAAAGACTGATCGGAAGAGATATCCTGATTAAAAATCAAAAACTGCAGATCCTAGCAAATGGAGTAAAGCACAAAAGGAATTTCAAGCCTTTTTGTCAAATTCCTAGACTTTTCTCTTTGGCAGAAGTTCCTCCTGAATTTGCAGAGATCCGAGATCAGTTGACAAAGTTATGTGCTGAAGGCCATGATCTTTTCCAACATCCTAAACCATTATGGAAAAGAGAGGAGTTCTATGTGAATTTACCTTTCAAGATGAATGAAGATGTTAATCCCACTAAAGCTACACACCCGGGAATGTCTCCCTCAGAACTCAAAATGGCACAAGCAGAATGCCAAGAACTAATGAAGCAAGGATTAATTGAACCCACGAAATCTGAGTGGGCTTGCACGCCTTCTATGTCAACAAGAGATCAGAACAAGTCAGAGGAAAGAAAAGACTTGTTATTGACTACAGGCCATTAAACCTTTTTCTCAAGGACGATAAGTTCCCCATACCAAAGATTAGTTCACTATACACCTACATCAAAAATGCCTTCATATTCTCAAAATTCGATTTAAAATCAGGTTTTTGGCAATTGGGCTTAAATCCAGAAGATCGCCCAAAAACAGCATTTTGTATTCCAAATGGACACTATCAGTGGACTGTCTTGCCTTTTGGGCTTAAAGTTGCCCCATCACTATTTCAAAAAGCCATGGTTCGAGTATTTGAACCCATTCTGCACAGTGCTCTCGTCTACATTGACGACATCCTACTATTCTCTCTTGATGAAGCTAGCCATAACCAGCTTCTTCAACAATTCCATTCTATCTGTAACAATTATGGAGTCATGCTCTCTGCAAGAAAATCTGAGATCGGAACAAAAGAGGTTGACTTTCTGGGAATGCGATTTGCCCAAGGAAAATATCATCCTCAGCCTCATCTTGTAGAAGATCTTCCAAACTTCCCTGATGAGAATATGTCTACCAAACAAATTCAACAATTCTTAGGAATTCTGAATTATGTTAGGGACTTCATCCCTCATATTTCTCATCATACTTCAAAGCTTTCTAAGATGCTTAAAAAGAATGCACCACCATGGGGAAAAGAGCAAACTGAGGCTGTTAGATTTCTGAAAGAAGCAGCTAAGAATCCTCCGCCATTGAAAATTCCTGGAGAAGGAAAAAGGATATTACAGACAGATGCAAGTGATCATCACTGGGGAGCAGTTCTGATAGAAGAAATTGGAGGACAAAAACTCTATTGTGGACATGCCAGTGGGTAGTTCACCAATGGTGGACTTCATTATCATACTACCTACAAAGAAACTCTTGCTGTCAAATATGGAATCAAAAAGTTTGACTTCCATCTTCGAGGTCACCAATTTGAGGTACAACTTGATAACTCTTCATTTCCAAAAATGTTAGAGTTCAAAAACAAAACTCCACCAAATCCTCAGGCTAAAAGAATGGTTTTCAAGATATGATTTTACTGTGAAACACATCCAAGGAAAAAATAATCTGATCCCGGATTATTTATCCAGAAAACAATCTTTTGAAAAACCAATCCCAATAATTTCATCCTCTTATTCTTATCCTCTCATCATGATGAACACTGAAATACCATCTTCATCATCATCTTCTCCATCCAAATTTCCCCAATTTCCTCCTGAGTTCAAATATATGAAAGGAGTAAGACCTGCAGAGATAAAACTCTTTGCCAGAACTCATATCTTTCATTATTTGGTAATTTCTCTCCAAAAACACAGAATCCTTCCAAAAACAACTTGGTTTAATCCTGATAAACCTTTCTTGAACATCTTTGGACTCTTTCTTGGAAAACTCTTTCAAGAAGAAGATATGTGGTATTTGTGGTGTGCGACAGTAATGTACAATTATCCCATCATATTTCCTACATGGATTATGATGAATACCCTGGGAACAACCAAGGATCCTGATTACAGTTCTTCTCTCATCAAGACTTTTATGAGCTGGTATCAACCTCTGGAAAAATGGATAAAAGATTTGCAAAGAGAGATTGATTTTATGAAAAATAAGACAGATCAATTAAGTTACAGTTTCTACACAGTAGCTTTGCTTCACCGGCCTTATTTTCAAAATCCCCAAACCAAGAGGTTATACACTCATAATCAAGTGAAAATTTGGAGGACCTATTCTAAATTTGAAGAGTTCATGAATGATTATAAAGCACCAGATCTCCCACAAGAAGAATTAATGATTTATCTTCATGAAGTTAACATGGCAGATGCAAGTCTCAGAGAGAGAAATTCAACATGTGCAATTTTAAGTCATGTAGATGTCATATGCCCTCCTGAAAGTGATTGGATAAAGTTTTATGATCGACCCAAAGCAGTTCCAGAAGAAGAAATCAAGAAAGTCCCAAAGGTTCCTAGACCATATGAAGCTTACCAGATAATAATGGCTAAAGATGAACAATCCTATGATGATAGGGTTTTTCATTACAAGGAACCAGAAGAAGACTCAAGTGATGAAGATCCGATCGAAAACTGTGGGCCCAGTCATGAATGTATCTACAAGGACTAAAGAGACACGTGCCTGAAAAGAATCCGAATCTTATCTCAAAGCCAAGATCAAGATTGAAGACCTTATCTATTTGTCGGCCACTTTACTTTATCTCTTTGTCGGTCACCTTATCTTATGCTATTTTCCACGTGTCATTGTAATATAGCGTGTAATCCATGTAATCTTATCTTCTTATCTCGAATAGTTTCCAAATCCCTGCCTATAAAAGGGATCCTCTTGTAAGATAGAAGGCAGAAGTTCGAGAGAACAAAGCCTTTCATAAATAAACTTTGTGTGCTTTTCAAATTGTGAGTTTCTAATTTCTCTTCTTTCTTTTGAAAGCTCAAGGCGGTAGTATTATGCTATAGGCACTGTTCCGATCAAGAGATACAATAATCATAAGACATAAAGTATGCTCTACACTTGCCTTGTTTAAGGATCCTGTGTATCAAAAATATGTCAGAAAAGATCCATGCTACGATCCTTCTTAGCATAGATTTAAATGCCAAAATTGGTGACCATGGTTGCAAGAGTAGGCTTGAGGTTGCCGAAAATGCATTGTCTGTATGTTTTGACGTTTATATTTATGTTAAGGAGGCTCTCGGCCAGCAGTTATATTTATGTTTTGGCGTTTATACTCATGTTCACTATGGGTGTGTAAGGCTAAAACCCTAGAGATTTACTCTAGGAAAATTAGGGTTTATTACTCAAAAATGTCACTTAGCCTTTAAAGAGGGCTATGAGGCCTTATTTATACAATAGAAGAGCCTTGACTTCGGCCAAATTACTGTGAGTTAACAATGATTGTCTAAGATCATGGGAATCGGGATACTAAAGATACATTTCCTGAAAAGGGGAAAAAAGAGATCCCGTGGGACCTCCCCCTGACTCGGGGAGAACAGGAGAACTCGACAAAAGGTCAGGTCAATTAACTGTGCGCCGAGTGTAGATGCTTTTGAGTGAACTAAAGTTGAGTGGAGATATTCTGAGTGGATTGATTCTGAGTGGCATGACGTTGGAGTTGCGAAGAGGTTGTTCTTGTTTGCATGTCCGTGTCGGGGGAATTCGTAACCCTTTTAAGAGAGGTTCAAGGGAGAACATGTATCTGATAATGGGTAGCTTTTGTTTCATTTCTAAAGGTGATATCTGAACAAATCCGTTTCTGTAATAACGGGGTGTTTTGTATCCCAATGTTCTTAAATGCATCTCTTGGGTTTATGGATGTCTTGTAAACACCATATTTCATTTTTTTATTATTTTATTTTAAAAAAAATAAACAATAACTTTTCAAACACCATTTCGTTCGGAATCCGGAATTGGTTCCCCAACAATTCCAGCTTCATCTCATCACATCCCACTTCACCATGGTCAAAAAAAAAAGGGGAAAAAAAGCAACTTCATCATCACCCCTTAACCTCCTTCACCAGGGAACCCAGAAAAAAAAAATATTCATTCTCCATCTCATCTCAACCACTAACTATCAAATCTTCATCCTCTCATCTTTCTCAAACCAACACAACTATAGCCAGCAAACAAAAAACAGCAACCCATATAACACAAAAATTTTAAAAAATAAAAGAAGGTCGCTGCTATCTCCACCACCGCCGGCCACCAAGCCCCGAGCCCGATCTCCTCCGCGAGCAGATCCCGATAACCGACGTCGTCTTGCATCTCCGTGAAGAACCCGCCAACCGAGACCCCTGCAGTCGCGAGCTCGCTGTCTGACGTCAGGATCCCGGCGCCCTTCCCCTGTGAGCGTCGACGCCGACCGGCCACCTCCACCTTCGGTCTCCTTCTCCTCCCTCTCGGTCTTCCCCTCCGATCTCCCTCTTTTCGGTCTCTCTCTCTCTCTCTCTCTTTCTTCTCTTTCTCTCTCCTCACTTTCTGTCTCTTCCGGCCCCTGTGTCTGATATACTCTTCCTCCCTTTTCAAATTTCTTTTGTTTTCAAGTGAAAACCCTAATGGGTTTTTGTCCATTTGTAAATTTCTTTTTTTGGTTATGGGCTACAGAGAACTTGAAGCCCAATAGTACCAAAGACTCTTTTTTTTATTAAAAATAGGTGGCATAATAAATAGTTTGATTTATTTCTTAAGATTTTTAATATAAAATAAATGGTTTCTTTTTTTAAGTTTAAATATTTTTATCTATTTTAAAAAAAGGTTTAGTTAATTAATTGAAAAATATTTTTATGTTAAATTAAAAAATCAAAATATATATGTATATAAAAAGTAAATACCTTCTTAGGAAAATAATAGATAGATAGTAAGTATGCTAAATCAAATATTGAAAATCTTAAAATTTAAATATCTCTTCTAAAATAAAAGTAAATAGTTTTCATTTATGATAAGTTTTAAAAATAAAAAATCTTAAAAAATCTTTTAGCATAAAATAGATAGCTTTTTATGAAAAATATTAATCATATATTTCCTTTCATAATAAAACATTACAAGTTAAAAATCATTTTTAAACATAATAAAATTTATTGTGCTAAATCCAAAAGTAATAATCTTAAGAAATCAAAATATCTTTTTTAAAATAAAGGTATGATTAGTTTCTTACTTATGATGAGTTTTAAAAATAGAATTGTAGCAAAGTCTAAGCATATCTTTTATAAAGATGAATAATCTCTTATACTAAATCAAATCTTATAAGCAATGTCGTGTAAAAATCACTTTTGCCTACATCAACTTTATAAGATCTCAAATGTTTATGCATGTGCGATCTTACTTCGCCTTGTATTTCTCCTTCCTCATGAATTTTTTATTATTAAATTTAAATCAATTAAAAATAATTCTAAATAAAATTTTTAAATTTTTATTTAGAATTTAATTTCAAAGAACTACGTAACCCTGATTTCTCAATGCATTTGAGAATACGTAGGAGCGGAATCAATTCTTGTCGGGTCCACTTTCTCATTATTAATTTCTCCATTTATTATTTTGATTAATTTTATATAGTCAATATTTTAAAATTTTATTGTCGTAAGGAGGTTAATTTAGACGCGACGTCTTGTTAAGCTCATGTTTTAATATTTTTATTTAAAATAATATTTTCTTAAAAATGAGGTTAATTTAGACGAGACGTCTTGTTAATCTCGTGTTTTTAATATTTTATTAGAATATTATTTTCTTTAAAATGAGGTTAATTTAGACGCGACGTCTTGTTAATCTCATACTTTTAATATTTTTATTAAAAAATAATATTTTCTTAATAAACTTTATTTTTATTCTAATATTTAAATTTATGTACAAATTAAGGTTAATTTGGATCAGACGTCCTGTTAACCTTTCTTTCACTCTGTTTTACTTTTTCTTACTATTGTTATTTTGTCAAGTTTTTTAGTGTCTCTGTTTGTCATTTTTTATTGTTATTGGTTTTTTTACTTTCTTACTGTCATTGTGTGTCGTTTCTTATTATCATTATTTTGTTAAGTTTCTTGCTGTTGTTATTTTGTCAAGTTTCTTATTGTCTCTGTTTGTCGTTTCTTATTGTTATTATTTTTTACTTTCTTACCGTCGATATTCTGTTAAGTTTCTTTCTGCCACTGTGTGTCATTTCTTATTATCACTATTTTGTTAAGCTTCTTACTGTCACTATTTTGTCGAGTTTCTTACTGTCACTGCTTTGTCATTTCTTATTGTTACTGTTTTAATCTTCCACTGTCATTATTTGTTTTTTTTCTTTTTTCTGTCATTGTTTAGTCTTTCACCATTACTGTTTTCTTACTGTTTAGTTTCTTATCGTCTAATCCCTTACTGTCACTATTTGGTATTTCATTGTATTTGCTTAGTCCAGTTATGCGATTTAAGATTAATTTGGATGAGATGTCCTATTAATCTTATTTCAAACTTTCATATCTATTTTGTATGTTTTTGTATGTTTTGTCATTGTATTTGTTTCTTTTCATAAAAGAAGTTAAAATAATTTCTAGACTATTTTGAAATAAGTGCTATCAATTTGAGGTAACCGTTTTATAACGGACAGTTGTGAGGTGCTAATACCTTCCTCACCTGTAATTCGACTCCCGAACTTAGAATTTCATTTTCATAACCAGTGTTTTAAAATAGGTTTTTCCCGATATTTTTATCCTAAAAATATTGGTAACGACTCCCTGTTTTCTTTTCGAAAGGATTTTGAAACCCGTTTTATTTTTAAGGGTCGGCCGTCCCGTCACGATCCCGGTCGTGACACGTCTCTTCAAATGTAAGTGAGTTTTTTGCCACGTGTCGAAGATAATTATCTTTTGAGAGACCATTGTGGCATCGTGGCTGTGGAATATGTGATGTTGTTCCCAATCGTTAAATCTCCTGCCTAGGGGTCACTTTCCCCTTGTGTATATATAGCCAAAGTCTTTTTCATTTTTTACCTTTTTCACTATGATTTCCTTTGACCCTTCTGTTCTTCCGCTCTCAACTTCTCCTTTCAAGTATCTATTCCTGCATGGTTATTTTCTTTAGATCTCCTCCTCTCTTCCTCAACTTCTCCCTTCAAGCTGGAGTTTCTATTCCTCTGCAGGATGATTCCTCGGTCACTCCTCCTTGCTAGTTCTTTAGTTTTTTTGACTTATATTCTTTTCTGGTTGTGTAAACTTATCCTTTACTCTTAGAATGAAATCTGACTTGTGTTATTATCTTTTCTATCAATTTGTAATTTCCATGCTTTTCCGCTCAGGGTGTATAGTGTTCGTATGAAATTCACTTTTACTTCCTTGCGTAAGGAATTAGTCGATACTCCATTACTTGGGTTTTATAAGAAATTAGCATTACTTTCTCACTCAGGATTTTGGGATTTAAACATAAGAAAAATTGCCATTACTCTCTCACTCAGGATTTTAGGACTTAAATGTAAGAAAAGTTGTTGATACTCCCTCGCTTGGGATTTTAGGACTTAAACGTAAGAAAAATTGTTGTTACTCCCTCGCTCAGAATTTTAGGACTTAAATGTAATAAAAATTGTCATTACTCCCTCGCCCAGAATTTTAGGACTTAAATGTAAGAAAAATTTTCATTACTCCCCTGCTCAAGATTTTAGGACTTAAATGTAAGAAATTTGCCATTACTCTCTCGTTCAGGATTTTACAACTTAGACATAAGAAATTTACTAATGAACTGTTGTGTTATTAATATTTTGGTAGGCCTCGTTAAAACCTCTCTGGAGAAAAGCCCAATGGGAGAAAACTTCTCCAGTAGGAAAAAGAGTGTCCTTGTTACATTCAAATGCAATACATCTTTATGTGTGTGGTATTTCATGTTTGTGGGATGCTTTTGCCTTTTAATTCTTCCAAGTGATATGCTCTTTTGCCTACGACTTCCTTCACCCTGTACGGGCCCTCCCAATTAACTGCTAGTTTCCAATTTTCTCTGATTCTTCTATTGTTGTCAGTTATTCTTAAGACCATGTCTCTTTTTTGAAAGGGTCATGGCTTGAGTAGAGTGTTCCACTTTTGAACAGATTTCTGTTTGGAGGCTTATATCTTGATGTAAGCTATGTCTTTCTCTTCCAGATAAGGTCTAGGTCTTCTTTTATTCTTGCATTATTCTTTTCTTCGTCATAGGAAATCCTTTTGAGGGAGGGTTCTTCTAGCTCCAGGGGATCATTGCGTCTACTCTACATGTAAATTAGAATGGTGTTTCATAGGTCGTCTAGTGAAGAGTTATGGGGTAAGCGCATAGGGCTCTAGATAGCTCTTCTTCCTATCTTCTTTTCGCTTGTACTAGTCTTCATTTTAATTCCTGCAGGATGACATTGTTAGTGGCTTCAACTTGCCCATTCATTTATGGATGCCTTACTGATGAAAACCTGCGCTTTATACCAAAATTCTTATAGAACTTGGTGAAATATTTGTTTATGAACTATCGTCTATTATCTGAGATGATGTTATGGGGAAGTCTGTGTCTATAGATGATGTAGTCTATTAGTGTTCCTTTGATAGGACTCACATTTTTTGAAGTTAGAGCAATCTGAGCGTAGGGTGGGCCAGAAGTATCCTGCCCAGAGGACCCTAGTAGCTAGGGGTCATACTCCCCTGTGGTTTCCACAGATTCTTGAGTGAAGCTCTTGCATTATGTATTCTGCTTGTTCTTTGTCAAGGAATTTGAGGAGTGGTAATATGAATCCCCTCTTTTAAGTTGTCCTTCTATTAGGGTGTAATTGGCCGAATGTGCTTGTACCTTCTTGGCCTCTGAGGGATCGGTTAGTAAAGTTCCTTTTGTTAAAAAATCCCTTATTGGGGTCATTCATGTTTTCTCCCTTGGTGCGATCGAGATCTCATTCACTTGTTTCTTGTTCTTGATGGGGGCTCATCAAGGGTTACCTACAAGAGTCTTTTCAGATTCCTCGCTTTCTTGGTGCTGGCTAGTTTGGACAACAGAACTACTCTTTCATTGTTTGCCCGGGGGACATGTATTATTTTGAACAACTTGAATTCTACTGCTAACACCTTGACTTGGGATAAGTATTTGGCCATGGTAGAATCTTTTGCCTGGTAAGTTCCTTCCACCTGTTGGGTGACTACTGTAAGTTGGTTTTCACCTGTATGCATTGGGTCCCAAGGTCTAGGGCCATTTACAGCCCGACGATAAGTGCCTCATATTTCGCTTAATTGATTATTACTTTGAATAGGAACCTTAACGACTCTTCTATGGCTATTCTAGTTAGGGATTCGAGTATTGCTCTTGCTCCACTTCCCTTCTCATTTGATGACCCGTCGAGTGAGAAGGTCCATAGGGCGTGTTCTATGTCATATTATTCTTTGTTGTCTCTTAACTCTGCCATGAAGTCTACCAAGAATTATGCTTTGATGACTCCTCTTGGTTTGTACTAGATATCATACCTAAAGAGTTCTACGACCCATGTAACCATTCTTCCAGCTAGCTCAAGTTCCTGCAGAATGTTGCTGATGGGTTGATCGGTTTTGATAATAATTTGGTGGCTGTGAAAGTAAGGTCTTAACTTCTAAGCACCAACCACAAGGTTGTGTGTGAACTTTTCTACTCTTTGATATCTTGTTTCAGTACCCTACAACATTGTACTAGTGAAATACACTGGCCGTTGGACTGTCCCTTCTTCTTGTACTAATGTTGCACTGATGACGCTTCCCTGAATGAGAGAATGATGAGTTTCCATACCCGGAGTTGGTCTCGTTAGGATCGGGGGTGAAATCAGATAGGCTTTCAGATCTTCGAAGGCTTCTTCACACTCTTTGGTCCACTAGAAGGTGTTTTTCTTTTTAAGCACTCAGTAGAAAGGCATGGACCTCTCTCTGAATTTGGAGAGAAAACGGGAAAAAACCACGATTCTTTTGATGAAGCGTTGTACACCTTTGATGCTTTGAGGGCTTGGCATCTCTAAGAATGATTGACATTGATCCTGGTTGGCCTTTATACCTTTATGGTCAGCATGTATCCTGGGAATTTTTCTCTTTAGACCAAAGAAGCATTTATCCAAGTTAAGGCGCATATTGTGTCTCCTTAGTTCTACAAATGTTTCTTCTAGTTCCTTGGTGTGGTCTTCTATGTCTTTGGTTTTACTACCATGTCATCTGTATATACTTCTCATTCCTGTCGATATGGTCGTAAAGATTTTGTCTACTAGTCACTAGTATGTGGCTTCGGTGTTCTTCAATCAAAAGGGCATTACTTGATTACTTGATAGTAGTAATTTGGTCCTCCAATGATGAAGGTGGTTTTTTCTTCATCTCTCTGGTCCAATTGTATTTGATTATATATAGAATATCCATCCATGAAGCTTAGGACCTGATATCCTAACTTACCATCTACTTAACAATCAATATTGGGTAAAGGATATCTTTAGGGCATACCTTATTGAGGTTGGTGGAGTCTATGAACATTCTCCACTTTCCTTTTGCTTTTTTTATTATGACTACGTTGAAGAGCCAGGTTGGGTACTTGACTTATCGGATGAAATGGCTGCTAGGAGTTTGTTTGTTTCTTCTTTCATTGTCACTCTTCTATCAGATCTGAGTTTGCGCTATTTTTTTACCACTGGCTTAGCCCCTCGATCAACATTCAACAAGTGACATATGATGTTTAGGTCAATTCCGAGCATATCCAAGGGGGTTTATGTAAAGAGGTCTACATTGGCCCGTAGAAGGTTGACCAATGATTCTTCTAGACTCTGATCTAGCAATGCACTGACTCGGGTACATTGGCTAGGACTTGTTCCAACTTGCACTAATTTCAAAGTATCTACTAGTTGGGGTCGCTCGTGTTCCATTTCATCTCTGGGGTCAAAACTGGCTTCGATGTCGTCTTCCACAATGAACGTTTCTCTAGGTTGGAGACTTTCGTAGTAGCATTCCCATGCTATCTCTAGGTCAGTTTAAACAACTACATTGCATCCATCTCCGAGTGGGAATTTCAAGGTGAGGTGGAGAGCGGAGACGATTGCACTGAGTGCGTTGAGCGCTGGGCGCCCAAGTATAGCGTTATAGGAGCTGGGGATGTTAATAACCAGCTACTTGACCATGACTCCTTTACTGTCCTCTTTTGATCTAAAGATCGTGTTCGGCTCTACGTATCTTATGACTTATACTGAGTCTCTCATGAAGCTGAGCAATGTTCCATCATACCTTTTGAGTCAAGTGAGAGGTAGTTTGAGTTGCTTGTAGGCTTTCCAATGGAGAATATCTACGGAAGTTCCCTGGGCAATTAGCACTCTTCCAATGATGCATTATGCTACTTCCATTATGACCACCGTCAATTTATCTTTGTTTGGGACTCCCATGAAGAGGTTTGAGTTGTCAAATGTGATGGCTTCATTGCTCAGGAGGCTGTGTATAGAGTTAACATGCCCCACTCCTTGTAATGTGCCAACTCTATTTCTGGGGAAACCACCAAAAATGGTATGGATGATTCTTTTTTTGTCACTCCTTATGTCCTTTGGCCTACGGGACCAAGAACGCTCACACTCCTACCTGGGGCATTTGCGTGGTTGCAGTTCTACCTGTCTCTAGGACTCCCTTTCTGGTTTCTGCCCGGTTTCTCGCAGTGCTTCTCTCCCTTGATCGGCGAAACTCTCCAAGTATCTCCGCAAGATAAGGTGTTCAATTTGATTCTTGAGCAACCAGCAATCCTTCGTATTATGACCAAAAATCTTGTGAAACTTATAAAACTTGACCCTACCGGAACCTTTTACCTTTAAAACATAATATCCTATTTGAGTAGACCCTTTGAAAAAAGGGAAGAAAGAATGAAATTACAATATATATAGTTTTATTGGCGAAATTTCCTATGGTAATGGAATAGCGTTAGTCATGACATTTTGTTGCGGGTATAAAGTATAGTATTTTCTAAGTGGTGCCTTTTCCGACATAGTTATGACATTTTATTATAGAATTCTAGGTCGAAGAATTAAGACTTAAGAGGGGTTCACTTAGAAGATTAGTTTCTAATCCGAAGAAAATGAAACAAAACAGAATGTTGGGAACGTTGTCCCCTTATTTGGAACCTCATGTTGGGGTTTGTTTTAAACCATTCGCCACGTTTTTATAAGTTAACGTTTGGAGATGACAGCTCTTAACCACTGTCATGTTCTTCAACTTAATTTCTGCTACGAGGAGAATTTGTAGAGTAGGTAACAAAACCGCGTCTCTGAATAACGTCAAAGATTTTCACAAACTAATTATGTTCTTTTAAACATCATCATCTCAAGAAGATTATGGCCTTTATTGTTATATATTAAAAATTTAAAAATAATATTTGGAATTAATACAGAAGACCAAAAGAAGTGAATTAAATGTAATTTTGAATCTCAGTTGCACATCTTTGCAGCTGTTTATATTATTAAAAATCGGAATCTAATAATCCCTAATTAAGGAAATTGTTAGCGTGTCATTCGTAAAACCGGTTAAGAAAAATTTAAAAACGCACCATTAAACAAAAAGTTAAACATCATTATATTTAATTATTGCTACAAAACATTTTCCCGTTCTTCTACGTTCAAGACTCGTTAGAATACTTTCTCCAAAAAAAAAAAAAAACAAGACTCATTAGAATAACACCAGTCTTCTGATCAGGGCAAGCCATTTTTATTTTGTGTTCTGTCCATTGTTCATGGATCCGACCATAGCAATTGAATTAAAATAGTAATAGTGTTTAATATTTATTTAATGAAATACGTTAAAATATAATAAAAACTTCAAATGAAATACTCTTATTTTATTTTTGTAAGGGTTTATAAAATGAAATACTTATTTTTTATTTTAGAGATTTATAATACAAAGCAGATAAAGTAGTAACTTTTTAACGAATAACTAAGGTACATCCTTAATTTAATTCATCCAATGTTTGAAAACTTGAAGTCAAGAAAGTTGGACCTTTTTATTAGGATTTTGAAAATATCAATGTTTTTAAGATCAAATTAAACATTAAATATATTAATTTAAATGAATAATAATTTAATTGGTAATTAAATTGTAGTTGAATTAATAAAAAAATTAATCTAAACTAATTTTTGTAACATTATCAATTTATAATTCAACTAATTAAATTAGTGGATTGAATCAGATTTAATAACCATGAAAAATGTTGACACTGTTAGGGCAACGCACAACGCATTGTAGGTACAAGAAAATGAGGCTAAAGCAATTAATTGTGTGGATAGAGTTGTCTGGCCACGTCTTTTGATTTAGATGCAGCTTAATTAAGATGTTGCCACGTTGGGTGCACCTAACACTATGAACCGTTGATTGTGATGACTACTGGGTCAATGGGCTTGACGTGGCCACGTTTATTTGCATAGTTATTATATGTCGGATTGAAACGGTTTTGAAAGAAAAATGCCACTAAATCATTAAATGTAAGGAAAGTTTTATTATTACTATTAAATATTTTATTTCCATCACAAAATTAGGGGAGTATAGGTCGGATTAAAACATTTTATGGCTCTAATATAATTTTTCCCAAAAGTATTTGATTTGATTTGGATTGAATTTAAATATTTTTCACCAAAACCAAACCGATTCATAACATATTTTATTTTAAAATGTGAAAATTTCATAAATATAAAGTATTTATATTTATTAAAATCGATTAAAGACTCAATTTTAAAATTAAATAAAAAATAATCATGAAGAAAAATAAATTTTATGTTCAAAAATCAGAAAGTAAATATGTAAAATGAAGGGATTTGATTCAAATTAATTCATTCATAAATCCAATAATCGAACTGATTAAAATATGATTTGATTTGTTTGGATCATGTTATGTTAGATATAATTAGATGTACAAATTTAATTCAATTTAAATATTTAGTTTAGTTCATCAAATTTTTCGTAGCAATCTGATTTGATGTCATCCCTAATTTTATCAATGGATGAATGCTCTCCATAGTTTAAGTTCATAACTTAAAAGGGGCTTCGTGAGCCATTTAACATTTATACACAAGGTTTTTCTTCACATAAATGTAAAAATAACTAAGTTCACACATATTAAAAATAATTGTTGAAACTAGTTATTTACATTAATCTATTAAATATTTGATATAGTTTCTTAAAATACTTTAATATCATTTATTGTATAAAGAAGTAGTTGTTTTAGGAATATTTACAAAGAAAATATATTCATTAAACAAACATTTAATGATATTAAAATATATAATTTTGCTTAAATCAACAAATTATTATTTTCTCTCTTTGTTGAAATATTGATTTGAAACTAAAGATTAATTTTTCAATTGAAGAACATTATAGTACACTTTAATTTTAAACTAGACGGATAAAGTCTCAAATAAAATATAATAAATATAAATAATCACAAATATATTCAACTATAATAATAAAATACGTAACTTGATGTAAATCTTATGAAATTATCTTTGATTTCTATATATTACAAACAATGAAATTGTTAATGATAAAAAAGCTTGAAACTATTCATTAAATTCGGAAATCTCATGTGAACCATATTAAATGTGTTTTTTTAAATAGCACTTCAGTTATCTTTTATAACTTACTAAAATAAAATAAAATCGTGTTATTTTCTATAAGCCTTTAAAAAAATTAAAAGTATTTACCGTATTTTTATTAATTTATCCTTAAAAATTTAATGTTTTTAAAATTGTATAATTGATATAGGATAGTGAAATTTGATTTTAAAAAAGGTATAATTAAAAATATAAAGCTGAATTTTATAAAATCAAAATAATAATTACTCTTCTAAAATTGTATACCTTTTAAAACAAGGATATATAAAAGGTAATAAAGGGTGTAACAATTTTAAAAATGTTAATTTATATAAATCATTTTCCATCTTAAATATTTAAATTTTTTCAGCAATTATTCTGAAACATCAATAATTGTTCAGAAACTGTATACATTGTTAAAAATTATTATTATTTCAATTTTCGTGATTTGTTATATTATTAAAAAAATTAAAATAAAAATTATCACCTAAAAATAAAAAGAGTGTGGGAGTGATTATAAGAAAGTACAATGAAGAAAAATAGTAGGCCTATATTGAGGAAACAAAGAAGGAAAGGGGTTGTCTCCCTTGAGAGACATGTGGCGGCCACTTAATAAATGTGTGTTACTTATAAGAGGCGCCACTGCATTTATTGATGGCTCTCTCTTATCCACCTACTCATCTACCTATTTTGTTGCTTTATTTGCTCATTACTTTTATTTATTTTAATCACAAATTTAATTTATAATTAAAATGGTATTATATCGATTAAATCTTTACCATGTGCAAGTTAAAAAGTTTGAAATGATTCCCACTTTACCCATTTTGTAGATCGGGTCTAGTTTAATCTTTTTAGATTTAAATATATTTTTAGGTTTTTATGAAATAATGGTATTATGATTTTAGTCCTTATAAAATATTATATCCACACATATTAAAAATAATGGTTGGAAATAGTTCTTTACATCAATATCATCAAATATTTGGTATAATATCTTAAAATACTCATAATATTATTTATTACACAAGATATTAATTGTCTTAAAAATATATATATAAATGATATATTTGGTATACAAATATTTAATGATATTGGAAAAACTATAATTTTATTTATATTATGAGAACAAAAAATTTCATTCAAATTTACTTATGTGAACACCTAATGCTCAAATAAAATAAAAACCCATGGACTTTCTTTTTGATTAATTGCGAACCTCATTTGGCCGCTCGGAAGTCCCAAACATCGATTAAATTAACTTAAGAGTAGTCTAGGTGGAAACTATGTGAAATTCCAATGCATTTTTAACAAGTTCTGGAGGTCATAAGGTACTGCGTAATCGATTACGGGGAGATTGTAATCGATTACACGAAGTCCGGTAATCAATTACCATAACCACATAATGGTAGTAATAGATTAAAGTGAGACTTTGTTAAAATTTTATTGTGAAACTCCCTTGTTAGCTTCCTTTTGAAGTTTATCAACCATTAACAAAACTTCACCATACACTTTTTTTTAATCAATGCTAACCAAGGCCTTTGATACAACCGTAAATTCACTAACAGTAACTTTTCCTTTTTCTAGAAAACACGATAATGCCATGAGAATAAATGTTTTATCCCTTTATAACACATCATCTTCCTTAATGACAAATGAGACATTGCTAGCACACGGATGCCCAAACATTTCACCTTTCACAACTATGTGTAATGTTACTTGTATCAATGCATCTTTGACTTGTATATGCCTTAAGAAAGAATTAATCTTTCCATTGTATTTCTCTAAACTTGACATTTCAACCATGTACTCAACACTGCAAATTGTAACATCCTAAAATTTTATAGTAAACCAAGAACACATATTTATGAAAAAACATATTTTTAAATCTGTAATTAAAAAAATTAGAAATTTACATCTAATATAAATGGACTAACTAAAATAGTTAAATACATTATAACTCATTAAACTATGTATTGAGTAAATTATATTGAAAAGTAAAAGGAATTTTCCTTAAAATCTAAATAAAACTACATATATAAAGGACTCAATCTGGTAAGATTAACTTGTTTTCCTTATTGATATGTCTCAACAAAAACTCAAAGATCTTCTTCTGGCAACTTCAACGGCTATATCTCTTCAACGGATTATCAACGATTATCTTCCTTGGCCTATAAATATTAAGAGAATCTAGACTTTGAAGAAGTTCACGAATTTGTAAATCAGAGACATTCTGTTACGCTTGAAAGTGTTACACCCTCTGTTACACCTTAATAATACTAGAAAAATTCATATTTTTTTTACTAAAGAAATGATTGTTAAAAGGAAACTATCAGAATAAATTAAATACATCATTTCTGAAATACCTCATAAATATTATTAAAACTTTATGATCTGTCCTGAACCGGGGTCAAGAGATCCGGTGTCGGGTCAGTCACAAATAGTAAGATGATTACGTCTCTGAAGACCGGTTATATGAGTATCCGGTTTACGTATCCGATGTCTCTGTATGATGAGAACGGATTGGGCGTCCTGGAGGTCCTTCACACCGTCCTTACGCGTTGATGTGGGCGATAGGTGATGTCACCTGCAAAGATTCTCCGACGCTCAAGTCAGTGGTGATATTCCAAGTGAGGAATGTTTTCAGAGAGTAATTGTAAGTTGATAAAATAGTTGAAGATCCCCCCCTTCATTGATGAAGAGAGTTCATATACCTGATTGACTCGATATTCGAGGATTCGTTAGTGGGGAACCACTAACCTCCAATAACATTGTAAATTATTATTTTATTGTGCACTTGCCAGCATGATTGGGTCAAGTGGCTATTTTATATTGAGCGTATAGAGTATAGGCTAGAATTAGGGGACAGGTTGATCATTCCCGTGAGCAGATATTGGCTTATAGTGCAGGGAATTATTGATCGGTCCCTGTAGCGATGCCTTTTGTCTTCTGCATAGTGACGTGCGTGTTATCCGGTGTCATGGTGTTATCCTGGACAACCGGTATAGGGAGAGCGCCTGATACGGAATTAGAGTCCGGATGTATACCGATGACACCGGTTGTACGTTGGTGAATTGACAAAGACGTTGAAATATGTCTTGTAGAACAGATACCGGTATTGAGACCGGATCACTTTATAAAGTAATTTTACATTCATCCAAAGAAAATAAATATTAAACTTTATAAGAAAGAGAGGAAACTCCATGGCCCAGAAGCAGTTACTTAATAACTTTATTTATTCATTGGACCACGGTATTCATACCGAGCTCCCTTTCTAGAACGTGTTATATTCACTCCCGAGATTCTTCGATCCTTCCCTCTGAACTATCAATTTAAAATATATGAAACAAAAACACAAAGAAAGGAGTGAGAAACAGAATATAATATTCTCGAATAAGACATAAGCAACAAAGGGTTTTCACAAACTAATATATAATAATATCAATCACAATCCCAATCACATACACAATCAATTATGAATGCATGAATGTTATGCAATATCTTTATCATAACTTATCTATATATGTGGGTCCTTAAATTTTAATTTGCACTGGGCCAACCAGGAGTTTACACTGTTCCATAAGTCCAGATAATAATAATATGAACAGCTCAACTGGTATGGAAACACTTAGAGACTAGTCAGATTGAGAAAGTTTTTATTGTGAAAGTACCCGACACTAGGGAGCTACCCCAGGTCCCCTGAAGCACCCTTTCACACCCTCTCATCCCAAGGCTCGTAATTAAGCCTCCTCTAATGTATCCTCGGTTTCTATAATCCGTCCCCAGACAATATCATTTAATTTCACTTTAATGATTCATGATGCATGAACTACTCGCGTATTTAGTTGGTTAAGGCTTTTAGAAACTCAATTATTAAATACCTTAAAGGTTTACAACATCATTTCAATAAACTGTACATTTTCTCAATTCTCTAAATTTTTGTCACAGAGAAATAAATTTGGTACAGTTTTCAATTCTCACAAAAATTGAGTTTCCAAACCTTAAATATCTCAAAACTTATCATAGAAAACTTTACATATATATTTTTTTTAAAATTGAATCTTAACAATATCGAATTTAGAAATCTCAATTATTTCCAAATATCTTTAGTTATTAGGTTGGAATAAAATAATTTACTTTTGAAAATTTTATTTTACTTAAAGATAATAATTCTTAATTTAAAAAATACTTAAAATTATAAAATTTTTCTTTTAATTCAAGAATTAATTAATTTTCATAAAATGACTTCTTTTGAAATAAATACTAGATTTTTAAAGATTAAAAGTAAAATCAATGAAAATATTTTCTAAGAAGAAATAAAAGACTAAAAAAATAAAATAATACTTTTTCTTAGAATTTAAGGAGTAAGGTAAGAAAATTCTTATTGAGTTTTAGCTTTCTGTCATGCTTGCTATATGCTCAAACTCCACATCACAAGATCATCCATCACAATTAACAATCATAAATAATTAAAAATCACAAAAATAATCAATCAAAATCAAGTCAATAAAGCATCATTTATAAATATTATAATTTAAAGTCTAATGGTTATTAATATAGTCAATTTGAGTCCTTTTGGTCAATTCCTTGCATAGGTCTATGTAAGTCCATATGGGTCATAGTGGTCCAAGTCCTTACATAGGTATAGTCCAGTTCATATAGGTTATAAAAGTACAGGTCCTTGCATAGGTATGTTAGAGTTAGTTACATCAGATATTTAATTTAAAATTTATTATAAATTTTAAGTTAAAGAGTTAATATTTTAAAATAATAATATTATTAAGTTTAAAAGGAGTAGGGGACTCCTCCCATTATTCTTATGTCTTTTCATATTATATTTTTATCTCACTCCCCCTTACCTTGAATTGTTACCCAAAAGAGAGTTTGCTTTGCGCCTCCGATTTCTAGAAATATTAATACCAATCTTATTTTAGTATAAGCATAAGATGAAAATTAAGATTACTACTTAAAGCAAAAATGGTAAATTTTGAATAGTAAATAGTAAAATGTGAATAGTAACGGTAAATAGTAAATCGTGAATAGTAACGGTAAATAGTAAATCGTGAATAGTAACAGTAAATAGTAAATCATGAATAGTAATGGTAAATAGTAAATCGTGAATAGTAATAGTAAATAGTAAATCATGAATAGTAACGCTAAATAGTAAAACGTGAATAGTAGAGGTAAATAGTAATAGTAAATAGTAATTTACTATTTAAATAGTAATTTACTATTAAAATAGTAATTTACTATTGAAATAGTATTTTACTATTCAGAATAGTAACTTAAAATAATATTATTTTTAGTATAATAATAGATTTTTAAAAATAATATGAAAATAACTCTAAAAAATATAAGAGAGACGTATTCTTACCTTCGAATTTTAGCAGAACCTTTTTCCAAAAAAAATTTATTTCTCTCTCTTACTTCCACCACTATCTCACTAGCACTACTATATTAAGAAAACTTAATCTGAAATTGTGAATTCTAAAGAAGAATTCCTTCGGTATTTATAAGAAGGAAAATTATTATGCATTCCATTATTTTAATATAAAAGTATTGTGCATTTTTTGATATTTAAATCCTGGTTACTGTGCATCTTTTGAAAATTTCGTACATGCACAGTGTTTCGGTATATTTTAAATATTCAAAATGAGTCTTTTTTGAAATTTAGCGATATTATATCAATCCTCACTAATTTTATAATAAGTAATATAAAGTTTAAATTTTAAAAATCTAAAATTTTCTGTTAATAAAAATTTATTGATACGTTTCTAATTTTTTAACGATTGAAAAAAAATAAGATTTTTCTCAAACCGATAATTTTTAGATAAGTCTACTTGAAATGGATTTTAGAAAAATTTTCTTATAATTTAAATTCACTTCTTATAAATATTTTTAATTTTAAGTCACTTTATATGAATTTAAAATTATTTAAAATATATTATTTTATTAAAATAATTCAAAAATTCCAAAAAATCATAAATAATACGTAGATTAAAAAGTTCTAAAGAACCATAATTTAATTCCTTCAAAATTTTAATATAAAAATAAAAATAGGGTGTTACAACTCTACTTCCTTAAAAAATTTCGTCCTCGAAATTTATATTATTCAGTAAAACAAATGAGGATGAGACTCTTTCATCTCAGTTTCTAGTTCCCATGTAGCATCTTCTCCTCTCATTTCACTCCAAATGACCTTTACAAGCGGAATTGTCTTGTCTCTTAATTTTTTTATTCTTCTGTCACCTATTCTGGCAGGTGGTGCATCATATTTAAGATTATCTTTAACTTGTATGACATCAGGCTCAATAACATGTGTAGGATCAGATATATACTTTCGTAAGTTTGACACATGAAAAACATTATGGAAATTAGAAAGAAAAAGTGGTAATGCTATTTGGTAGGCAAGAGGACTAACTTTATGAATTATTTGATATGGACCAATAAATCTAGGAGTTAGTTTTCGAGATTTCATTGTCCGACCGACCCCAGTCGTAGGTGTGACTTTCAAGAATACATGATCGCCTTCTTGAAATTTGAGCGGCTTTTTTCTTTTGTCATAGTAACTTTTCTGCCTGCTCTGTGTTGCCTTCATCTTTTCCTAAACTATTTTGATTTTATCTGTGGTTTGTTGTACCAACTCTGGTCCTAGCATCAAGTTTTCATCAGTCTCAAACCAACATAGCGAGGTCCTACATTTTCTTCCATATAATGCTTCAAAAGGTGCCATGCCAATGCTAGCATGGAAACTGTTGTTGTAGGTAAACTCCACATATGGTAAGAATTGATTCCAACTTCCTTTATGCTCCAACACGCAAGCTCATAACAAGTCCTCTAGAGATTGGATTGTTCTTTCTAATTGTCCATCTGTCTGAGGATGATATGTTAAACTCAGACGCAATCTTATTCCCAAAGCCTTGTGCAAGCTCTTCCAGAATTGTGATGTAAAACGAGGGTCCCGATCAGAAATGATACTTGAAGGAATTTCATGCAATCTCACAATCTTCTCGATGTATAATTTTGCCAGCTTCTCCATAGAGTAACGAATATTGATGGGAATAAAGTGGGCAGATTTGGTTAATCTATCAATTATTACCTATATTGAATCATGTCCTAATGGAATTTTAGGTAGAGAAGTCCCAAAATCCATGGTAATGCTATCCCATTTCCATTCTGGTATTTCCATTGATTGTAGCATTCCAGGGGGTTTTTGATGTTACACTTTAACCTTCTGGCAAATTAGACATGCAGCCACATACTCTACCACCGCTTTCTTCATTCCAGGCCACTAAAATAACTTCTTCAAATCTTGATACATTTTAGTAGCTCCGGGATGAATACTCATATAACTTTTGTGGCCTTTTACCAGAATTGCTTTCCTCAACTCCTCTTTGTCAGGGATACACACTCGATCCTAATACTTCAACAATTGGTCGTTTCCCACATTAAACTCGACTTTTTTTTCCTTATTTCAAGAGTTCTTTCTTCTCTTGCAGGAATTCATCCCCTCGTTGAGCCTCTAAAACTTGCCTCAGGAATTCACTTGTCACTTGCAACGCTCCTAATTTGTAGCTGTTAGCATTAACCTTTACTGCTAGGTCAAGATCTCTAAAGTTCTCTATCAATTCCAGCTCTTTAATCATCATTGTGGACGCATGTAGAGACTTTCGACTTAAAGCATCAACTACTATGTTCGTTTTTCTAGGATGGTATTGTAACTCAAAATCGTAGTCCTTTAAGAATTCCATCCATCTCCGTTGCCTCATGTTTAACTGTTTTTGGTCGAATAAATACTTGAAACTCTTATGATTGCTAAACACATCGAATGTTGCAACGTATAGATAATGCCTCCAAATCTTTAAGGCAAAAACTACAGCGGCTAACTCTAACTCATGGGTAGGGTAGTTAATCTCATGTTGCCTTAATTGGCACGACGCATAGGCTACAACCTTCTTGTCTTGCATGAGTACACTTCCTAGTCCTTGTTTAGACGCATCACAGTAAACTTTAAAACTTCGATGTGGATCGGGGAGTACTAACAACGACGCAGAAGTAAGTCAATCTTTCAGCTCTTGAAAACTATTCTCGCATTGTGCCGTCCACACAAAAGGTTGTCCTTTCCATGTTAACTTGGTCAGTGGGTATCCTAGCTTTGAAAATCCTTCAATGAATCTCCTATAGTATCCAGCCAAGCCCAAGAAACTTCTAATCTCAGTGATCGTGGTTGGTATCTCCCATTTTAAAACTGCCTCCACCTTGGAAGGGTCTACAGATATTCCTCCTTGACTAATTACATGTC
Organism: Clitoria ternatea; assembly: GCA_037962975.1. Lineage (NCBI taxonomy): Eukaryota > Viridiplantae > Streptophyta > Magnoliopsida > Fabales > Fabaceae > Clitoria > Clitoria ternatea. The sequence continues at coordinate 59,582,379 of CM075671.1, forward strand.
CTAAAAAGTTCACTTCTTCCAACCAGAATTCACACTTCGACAACTTTGCATATAGTTGTTTATTTTTCAGGATTTCCAACATAATCTTTAAGTGTTCAACATGTTCTTCTCTGCTTTTAGAGTACACTAATATATCATCAATAAACACCACTAAAAATTTATCTAGATATGGATGAAAAATCCTATTCATGTAATCCATGAATACGGCTGGTGCATTAGTTACACCAAAAGGCATTACTAGATATTCGTAATGGCCATAGCATGTTCTAAAAGCAGTTTTTGGTAAATCTTTCTTCACCCTTATTTGATGGTATCCAGACCTCAAATCAATTTTGGAGAACACCGTGGCACCACGCAGCTGATCCATCAAGTCGTCAATCCTTGGCAGAGGATATCTGTTCTTGATCGTCACCTTGTTCAGTTGCCGATAATCTACACACAACCTTTTGCTACCATCCTTTTTCTTAACCAACAACACTGGTGCACCCTTGGGGGATACACTGGGTCGTATAAACTGTTTCTCTATCATCTCTTCAAGTTGTTTCTTCAACTCTGCTAATTCTAGAGGTGACATTCGGTATGGTGCAATTGAATTGGGTCTAACTCCAGGTACTAGATCAATGGCGAATTCCACATCTTTTTCTAGGGGTAAACCAGGGATATCTTCCGGAAAAACATCAGGAAATTCACACACAACTGACAAATTTTTGATTTTTGATTCTTGCTCTCCTTTCGTTGAAAGCAATAACATGAATCCTTGAGCCCCTCCTTTTAAAGAGGCACTCACTTGGTTGGCGGTTAGAAATCTCGAATCCTCAAGATTCAAATTCACTGGTTCTTTAAACATTATGGTTTTATTATGACAATCTATTAGAACATAATTTTCAGACAACCAATCTGGCCCAATAATAACTTCTAAGCCAGAAAGGGGTAAACAGAAAAGATTAGCCTTAAAGTCCCTACCATCTATGACAATAGGGCATTTCCAACAGGCTTTAGAAGTGACAATAGGATTGTTTCCAGGAGTATGTACAGATAAGTCAAATGGTAGTTCTATCACAGGTAATTTTGGTTTTTCTACACAGTCATTGGCAATAAAAGAATGTGATGCACCTGAGTCATACATAACAGTTAAAGAAATCTTATTAATGAAACACTTACCTTCCACCATGGAATCAAAATGAGATGCTTCTTCTCCAGTGATTGCAAAAACCTTTCCTTTTGCCTTCGGCCTTCCGACTTCACTGTGCACACCTCCTTGAGTATTTATGTTTGTACTCACACCTTCAGGGTTTTCTCTCTTCATCTCTGGGTAATCCTTGATGTGATGACTTGGTTTGTTACACTTAAAGCAAACATAAGTGTTTTTAGGACAATCCCTTTTCAAATGGGGTCCTCCACAGATAAAACATTTAAAATTTGGTGCAGATGTCGGGTAATAGCTTCCAGTTGAAGCTTGGGGTCTGTTAGGAACAGATGCTGCTCCAAACCAGTGAAATGGCGCTTGGTAGGGCTTATTTCTCCTAAAGTCTCTTCTTTGGTGATGGTGAGGTCCTCCACTTCTCATTTCTCCTACCTTGTGAAAGGGCTCACGACTTTTTGTCATTCTATCCTTATGATCCTCTTTAAAGATCTTGCACCGATTTACCAACACAGAAAATTCACGGATTTCCTGCATTCGTATAGCTTCTTTAATTTATGGCCGTAGTCCATTTACAAACTTTGCATACCGATCACCTTCGTTAGTATCATCATTATAATGAGAATGAAAACGAGATAGCTCTTCAAACCTGGATGCGTACTCTTCAACGGTCATATTTCCTTGGGTCAGTGAAAGGAATTCAAATTGTCTTTTCTCTTTAACATCAGCTGGAAAGTATTTCTCCAGAAACATATCCTTGAAATGATCCCAAGTGATCTCCATGTCGTTGACTTCGAATTATCTACGCATGTTATCCCACCAATGTTCGGCATCCTCAGATAAGGCATAAGTAGCAAAGACTACCTTATCAGCTTCATTACATTGCAATGCTCGAAAGATCTTCTCTATCTCTCGAATCCAGGTTTGTACTCCATCAGTTACACCTTAATAATACTAGAAAAATTTGTATTTTTTTTACTAAAGAAATGACTGTTAAAAGGAAACTATCGGAATAAATTAAATACATCATTTCTGAAATACCTCATAAATATTATTAAAACTTTATAAAGTAATTTTACATTCATCCGAAGAAAATAAATATTAAACTTTATAAGAAAGAGAGGAAACTCCATGGCCCAGAAGCAGTTACTTAATAACTTTATTTATTCATTGGACCACGGTATTCATACCGAGCTCCCTTTCTAGAACGTGCTATATTCACTGCCGAGATTCTTCGATCCTTCCCTCTGAACCATCAATTTAAAATATATGAAACAAAAACATGGAGAAAAGAGTGAGAAACAGAATATAATATTCTCGAATAAGACATAAGCAACAAAGGGTTTTCACAAACTAATATATAATAATATCAATCACAATCCCAATCACATACACAATCAATTATGAATGCATGAATGTTATGTAATATCTTTATCATAACTTACCTATATATGTGGGCCCTTAAATTTTAATTTGCACTGGGCCAACCAGGAGTTTACATTGTTCCATAAGTCTGGATAATAATAATATGAACAGCTCAACTAGCATGGAAACACTTAGAGACTAGTCAGATTGAGAAAGTTTTTATTGTGAAAGTACCCGACACTAGGGAGCTACCCCAGGTCCCCTGAAGCACCCTTTCACACCCTCTCATCCCAAGGCTCGTAATTAAGCCTCCTCTAATGTATCCTCGGTTTCTATAATCCGTCCCCAGACAATATCATTTAATTTCACTTTAATGATTCATGATGCATAAACTACTCGCGTATTTAGTTGGTTAAGGCTTTTAGAAACTCAATTATTAAATACCTTAAAGGTTTACAACATCATTTCAATAAATTGTACATTTTCTCAATTCTCTAAATTTCTGTCCCAGAGAAATAAATTTGGTACAGTTTTCAATTCTCACCAAAATTGAGTTTCCAAGCCTTAAATATCTCAAAACTTATCATAGAAAACTTTAAATATATATATATTTTTTAAATTGAATCTTAACAATATCGAATTTAGAAATCTCAATTATTTCCAAATATCTTTAGTTATTAGGTTGGAATAAAATAATTTACTTTTGAAAATTTTATTTTACTTAAAGATAATAATTCTTAATTTAAAAAAATACTTAAAATTATAAATTTTTTCTTTTAATTCAAGAATTAATTAATTTTCATAAAATGACTTCTTTTGAAATAAATACTAGATTTTTAAAGATTAAAAGTAAAATTAATGAAAATAATTTCTAAGAAGAAATAAAAGACTAAAAAAATAAAATAATACTTTTCCTTAGAATTTAAGGAGTAAGGTAAGAAAATTCTTGTTGAGCTTTAGCTTTCCGTCATACTTGCTATATGCTCAAACTCCACATCACAAGATCATCCATCACAATTAACAATCATAAATAATTAACAATCACAAAAATAATCAATCAAAATCAAGTCAATAAAGCATCATTTATAAATATTATAATTCAAAGTCTAATGGTTATTAATATAGTCAATTTGAGTCCTTTTGGTCAATTCCTTGCATAGGTCTATGTAAGTCCATATGGGTCATAGTGGTCCAAGTCCTTGCATAGGTATAGTCCAATTCATATAGGTTATAAAAGTACAGGTCCTTGCATAGGTATGTTAAAGTTAGTTACATCAGATATTTAATTTAAAATTTATTATAAAGTTTAAGCTAAAGAGTTAATATTTTAAAATAATAATATTATGAAATTTAAAAGGAGTAGGGAACTCCTCCCATTATTCTTATGTCTTTTCATATTATATTTCTATCTCACTTCCCCTTACCTTGAATTGTTACCCAAAAGAGAGTTTGCTTTACGCCTCCGATTTCTAGAAACATTAATACCAATCTTATTTCAGTATAAGCATAAGATAAAAATTAAGATTACTACTTAAAGCAAAAATGGTAAATTTTGAATAGTGAATAGTGACTAGTAAAACATGAATAGTAACGGTAAATAGTAAATCGTGAATAGTAACGCTAAATAGTAAAACATGAATAGTAAAGGTAAATAGTAATAGTAAATAGTAATTTACTATTTAAATAGTAATTTACTATTAAAATAGTAATTTAGTATTGAAATAGTATTTTACTATTTAGAATAGTAACTTAAAATAATATTATTTTCAGTATAATAATAGATTTCTAAAAACGATATGAAAATAACTCTAAAAAATATAAGAGAGACGTATTCTTACCTTAGAATTTTAGCAGAACCTTCTTCCAAAAAAAATTTATTTCTCTCTCTTACTTCCACCACTATCTCACTAGCACTACTATATTAAGAAAACTTAATCTAAAATTGTAAATTCTAAAGAAGAATTCCTTCGGTATTTGTAGGAAGGAAAATTACTATGCATTCTATTATTTTAATATAAAAGTATTGTGCATTTTCTGAAATTTAAATCCTGGTTACTGTATATCTTTTGAAAATTTCATACATGCACAGTGTTTTGCATAGTAAATGTTGGCTGAATTATTAAGTCAAATAGTAACCTTTCACTAGGTATATTTTAAATATTTAAAATGAGTCTTTTTTGAAATTTAACGATATTATATCAGTTCTCACTAATTTTATAATAAGTAATATAAAGTTTAAATTTTAAAAATCTAAAATTTTCTGTTAATAAAAATTTATTGATACGTTTCCAATTTTTTAACGATTGGAAAAAAATCAAGATTTTTCTCAAACCGATAATTTTTAGATAAGTCTACTTGAAATAGATTTTAGAAAATTTCCTTATAATTTAAATTCACTTTCTTATAAATATTTTTAATTTTAAGTCACTTTATATGAATTTTAAATTATTTAAAATATATTATTTTATTAAAATAATTCAAAAATTCTAAAAAATTCCAAAAAATCATAAATAATACGTAGATTAAAAAGTTCTAAAGAACCATAATTTAATTCCTTTAAAATTTTAATATAAAAATAAAAGTAGAGGTGTTACAGAAAGCATCATTCTACAATTTTCATTTCAAAGACAAAGGCTTTCTTTGTATTTCTATGGCGCCTTAAATCCACTATTTGGTAATATGGATATTGACAACTAGTTAATAAAAAGTAAGGTAAAATTTTCACGTTTATAGCAATTCTTGGATAAGACATACCACAAATTAAAATTTATAACAACTACCCTAGATCTAATTAAAGACCTATCCCATATATGAAGATATGAGAAGGTGAATGTTTTAGATAATTGCCTAGCTAGTCACATCGTCTTTTAAGATTGCCAAGTGAACCCTTTCGGCCTAATTTAAATAGCCTAAACTATATTGTCATGCACTAAGTCCTTTACTACTCATATTAAACCCTTGTCATTCAAATCTCAAAGGTACATTTTCGTTAACCCAATCCTTAAGTCTAGTACCTCATGTTTATATAGAAATTCAACAAGACCATTTCAAGTGCCTATTTATGAATCATCATCATCCACACATGCTAGATAATCATCATTTTCTACTACTCACTATCTAGTCTTCTTTACGGGACCCTAACCAAGAATGAAACCACCTTAGGATTCTTCCAACATAACAGGCTCCAAACTAACATCACAAAATTCAACATTTCATTCATAATAATCACAACATCCAAGCTCATTTACTAGGTCCACATAACAATACAGGTTGTCAATCAACACACTTCATCTTACTAAGAAAATCATAAATCAATCCCAATATCTCAAACATGTCATCAAGAATTTAGCAACCTCAATTCACAATTTTAAACTTGGGCATTTAAACAAATAATCAAGCTATACAAAATAATGCCATGTATAAAACATCCCACAAAAGTGGTAAAATCATGGAACCCAAAAATTGCCGGCCAAGGCAAACCACCATACCCTTTTCACACCATGCCGCCTCTTCAAAAGTTCTCACTTCTCAAGTCAACCTACATCACAAGGCTAAAATGGACAACATGGAGAGTGAGTATATTTTCTCAATGATGAACAATTTAAATCAACACGATAATATATACACATGGGAAGACAACTATACTCAATTTCATTTCAACGCCCAATCATATGAACATAGTACACATGCCAAGGCAACACCAACATCATTTCTGAATTCAAGTCACCCATAAGTCATAAACATTTTTGGTATCTCAATTCAAATACAATGACCTTAGAACTAATGCATATGCTATCTATTGAGACAATGCATATGCAAAGGGTGCAACTTTCAATAATTCAATTCCTCTTTCATGTGCACACATCACTTTTATAATCCCAACCACACATAGTTGTTCTAATATTCAACTTATGCAAGGTTTCTTTCTCAAGATCCCGTAAGATCCTCCATTATGTCACATGCTAAACATCGCAACCACGCAAAGTCGCTCCCATATTCAACCCACGCAAGGTTTCTTTCTCAAGATCCTGTAAGATCCAAGTATCACATAATAAGATATGTTATGAATGCCATGAAATATAAAATGATGTATATGGTAGTCTCAATTCTCACAAGAATTCCACCAATTCGTGCTTAGTGTCATCACACACATACTTTAAAACCTTAAACAAGGCATGCATTCAATCATGTTATCTCCAAGGCATTCATTTAATTTCCAATTACTTTAAAGCATCATTCTACTTCAACATTACACAAAATCCAATGAAACACTTCATTAGATATTCACATATGAAATCAAGTGGCATATCAATAATCACATCAAGAGCACATAACCAACACATTTGTCAATCCATCATCAATTCATTCATTAAGCCACACTTCACATAATTCTCACACATAAGCAACAACCATCAAGGCCTACATATAAGTACACATCTACACATACATACATTATCAATACCATTGCCATTCATTTAGAAAATAAACTCTTCTCCTACCTTAAGAGAAGTATTGCGTTGGGTTGGATGATCCCGCCTCACAAGATTGATCAAAGCCTACATTTAAATAAGCATAAGGCCACATCAAACACCACACTAGGATTAAGTTGATGTTAACAACTATGTCTCTTTTAGAAACACATATGTATATACATGTATATAAAACTAAGTTAGGTTTATGCCATTACCACCTTGGAGGTTTGGAATTTAAGTTATCCTTATCACACTTTTCCAATGTCTTAAGGATTTAAAATTCACTATTTGTAATCTGACAAAATCCAAAGGGTTATTCATTAAGTTCTCCATTACTTAGCAATTTTAGTCAATCTTGTTCTTTATCCCCTTTAAGACAACTAATTGTCACTAATGGTCTTTAAATATTAAATTGTCTTATTATAAGTCTTTGGAATCACCTTTTATTTATAATGATTTTCTATTATTACCAATCACTACAACTCATCTATAATTTGTTTCCAATCACAAGTAACAATCCAAAACCATGGTCATCTCTAATTTTATATCATGACTTATATTCTCTAATTCACTTACATGACCAAGTCACCTATCACCTACAACAACATTTTCTAAGTTCAACTAGTAACCTTTTTATGCCTAATATAATCCAAATATTTTCTAGGCCAACAATCCTTTCGTTCTACCTTAATGGTCCATGTTCTCCATCCAATTCACCATCAATATTACACTTTTCCTACCTTTTTTACTCTATGACCATTCTAGTTCTTAAACCACATTTACTAACATTTTCTCAATTCCATAATTATTTTCTTAAGTCTGAATATGCTCCAACAAGGTTGCCTAATCTAGTAACATGCCTAATTCTCATCAATCCTTTATGCCCTTCATTTAATTCATTACACATTCTACTCTTTGTCAACCAATAATTATCCAACACCAATTGTAAATAATAAATCATATCTAACAAGAATTTTTAAGCCCATTAACAAAGTCAATACATTCATGAACCTATTGATGTCACTTTGTAACTTTTCCTAATCAAGAGAAATTTTAAAGTTTACTATTAACTCTATACTATCCACTAACACCAAATAAATTTTAGAACATTACCTAAAGTCTCACAATTACGTTAAAATCATCTATAAGTCATTTTAAGTCTAAAACAAAATTTCCCCCTTAAAATTAAAGTAAGATCCCAAATTCCAATCTTGCATTTAATGCTAACTAACACTAATCCATTTTTTCCAACAACACATTTCAATTCCAACAACTAATTCACATCAATTTTAAGCTCTTTAGAAAAATCATTCAAGCAACAACAACAATTTTCCCAATGGTTTCCTAACCTAGGGTTTAGAGTTCTACATGCATTTCTTCAATTTTTCCAACACTAACAACATAATCTAGTAACACTTTATGCTACTAATTTAGAGCTCATTAAGGATTCCTAACTTACCCTAATGTAGCTTTAACCCCTAAATCAAGAGAGCAAAAAAAGAGTGGAGAAGAGAAACTCAAACTTCAAATGTACCACCAAGTTTCTCAAAAGTACAAATAGAGCTTCCTTGTCCGTAAAATTTCATTAATCCAAGGGGGGCCAAGAATCAATTTTTGATTTTAACATGGAATGGAGGAGGAGGAAGAACATGAGTGGAAGAGGAAAAGAGAAAGGAAAAGTAGAGCTTTAAGGGTTCAAGATGCTTTACCTTAGCCTTTCCTTCAAAAGATCTCAAAAAAAACACCATGGAAGATGGCACCATTATCACGCATATGGAGAGGAGAAGAGGAAGAGGAATTTTTGGTTTTGTGGGAGAGAAAAATGCTGAACGAAAATGTGGGAGAGGGAAAAGAGAAGGAAAGTGTTTTTGGCTTCTGGGTGAAATTACAACCATGCCCTTCATTTAAAATTTTTGGCTCCAAGGCCCATTTTTTGGCAATTTTATATCATTGGGCTTGAATGCTAATGGGGAACAGCCCACTACATGGTACACGGCCAGCCCATTTGAATGGAGGAGATTTGTCACATTTTGGCTCGTAAACGAAGCGTTTTGGTCACTTAGGACCCCTTTTTCGATTTATTAATTGTCTATAAATTTTTTTGGGTTTATTTTTATGTTTAACATAATCATTTTAGTATTTTCTAATACTCGATAATTATTTCAAGTTAGTGAGTTTTAAGGCCCAATTAAGGCCCGTTTTCTGAATTAGTCATTTTTCGATGTTAAATGACGTTAATAAATCCTGAATAATAGTAATAAACCCAACAAATGCCCACATTAATTTATCTTCATTGTTTGGAACAAATATTCATTTCTAATAATTATCTAATGTATCTCTACACATTTAGCTTGTCTTCGTGCTCTATCCATATGTCCTTCGTCGATTAAATAACGACAGTAATTACCGAATTAATCATACTAACTTAAGGGGTTTCCAATTAGTTTTGTCTACATGATTGGGACATCAAATAATTATTTTCTATAATTATTCTATGTATTTCCTCTAATTAATTAATTCTACGTAAAATTTGGGATGTTACAATTTCTGCTTCTTATAGACTTAGTCTTTGTTCTTTCATACTTAGTGTATTTGTTCTTAAATTCCATTTACTTGTACACTAAGTTCTCAGAAACACAAGCACAAACTCTCAAATCTTTACCTGTGTAAAAGTCTGGTATGTTACCAGCCTTAGTTTTTGTGAGAAACGCTGTTTTTCCTGAAGAGACTTTCAAAAGAATACTTGAGTTTGAGCCAAGAGTGACTCGTTGAAAGAATACTTGGGATTAATCCAAGAGTGGTTGGAGTCAAGAATACTTGTGGCATAGGCTGTGCTGTTTGTGTAAAAAGGAGTTTTTACATAGTGAAAATCCTTTAAGTATGAAGGTAGTGGACGTAACTTTTGTGTTGAAAGTGAACTAGTATAAATCTGCTGTATGCTATCTCTCTTTCCCTTATCTCTTAAGGTATGGTTCAAAAGTCCGTTGCGTTTCACATTTGAAAAAGTTTAAGTTCCACGCGAAAAGAGTCTCAGACTTATTCAACCCTCATTCTAAGTCTGACTCTAAACCATCACCGATAAATCCCAAAATTAAAAGAATAATGAGTAAAACTTAGTGACAGTTGTAAATTATAAATGTTAGAATCAACTCTGAATTCATGACTAAGAAATATGAACCCTATATGATTTATTAATAATACACATCAAGACTCTTAGCTAAAATGAAATCTGTACGCGTGTTAGTCTAATCAATCTATTCAAGTGTGATAGGAAGTCCATAGAGCTCCACTTGCAAAGAATATGGGAGTCTGTAAAATTCAAATCGTTCTTAAAAGTGAAGAACTCTGTACTCACTCAAAGATTCATTGAATCAAGATAATATGAAGCTACAAACCACAAGAAGCTCTCTCATTCTTCAAGTATTTGAAAAAAAATTTTCTTTTCCAAATAAGAAGCTACATGGATTTTATCAGATCATCTCTATGTCTATCATCAAGAAAGAAATTAACAAAAAAGTTAAAAGGCACGCTCATATATATCAAGAAAACTACCACACGTATCTCAAGATGTCAGGAAAAGCTGAATGTTAGTACAATATTTTATAATTTAGACCACAACAATCTACCCCACGGCTAAAAAAATGTGGTCTAAACAACCCAAAGACCACACTTTTTTATGTTGTGGGTATTAACACACCTACATACCAAACCTTAAAAAACTTGACATATAAACGCAACCTATTTTATAATAAGCTGCGGTTTATTTTAGGCAATATTTTTTTATTCATTACCTTGTATATATATAAATGCCATAATTTAACTGTGGCCTATTTTATAAAACACCACATTTAATAAATTATGGTTGCTTTACATATTAGAAAACTGTGGCCTAAAATATAGTAAAAAAGCATCACTTATTTTTTATTGCGCTTAAAATATCATACTCTCATAATTAAAAATATTGTCTTCTCTACCCTTTTCCTATAAATTGACCCCTCTCGAAACCCCCTTCTCCAAGCACGAGCTATCCCACTTGTTCCCCTCCAAGCACATTCAGCTGCCTACAAGTTTGGTCCCACTACTCGACACTCACGTGTTTCTCTACACGTTGTTCTCCATCTAAGGACGTTGCTCCATCAGGTTTGAATGTTGCCACATACACGTAACACTAATTTTTTCCATTGATTTTAGCTATTGGTATTTGTTCTATTATTAGTTTATTAGATATTTTATTAGTTCAAATCAAGGTACAAATAGCTACATGAATAGCTTGAAAGTGTGGTCTTGTAAGACATATGCCATAGTCAATTAATTGATTAGAATTCATATAAATTTAAAATAAAATATATACTAAGTGGCGTGGCATGGTCATGACCTCATTAATTTGCTTCAAAGTGCACAATGGTGAGAAGAAGTGAGCTTGGAGGATCTTGTCCTGAATAAGCAGCTCTGAGCATGCACTTGCATGTTTTACCTGTAACAATTAATTAATGTGATATTGATAATTAAAATTAATGATCTTAAAATTAATATTAGTATGAATAATGAATGTTTAAGGATGTTATGAACAAGCGAGAAAAGAAAGTCGACATCAAACTTAATGTCATTGTGGACGTGGGCTGAATAATGAAAGAAAAAACAATAAGGGGTTTTACTTATAATTATATAATATATATTTTTAGTGTAAAGGTTGAGTGAGTTTCAGATTAGGGTTGCATAGTGTACGTATGAGACAATTATAAAGGCAATTATAGGGGCAATTAACTATAGCATAGCTTTCACACTTAACTGTAGGGGCAATTATAAACACTTAATTGAATGATTTAGTTTGACTATCATTTTGTTCTTTAGTTAAAAGCAATTTACGTGTGAACATGTGTTTGACTCTATTAGTTTCTTTTGTGCTTTTACCTAATGTGTGTGCCTTACTCTGAATTTAATGTTGTTTGATCCATATCTTTCTTAAAGTGAAAGAAAACTGAAAGTTTATTTGATTTATGCCTAAACAGGTTTACTTGATGTTAGCTGTCATATATAAGCTGGCCTATATTCTATCACCTTTTGGTATGAAATGAACATTTATCCATTATGAAAGGACATATTTGATACAGGATTTTTTAGCCGCCTTAAGAATCAAAACTCGAAGTTGGTGAATCCCAGGCTTATTCCTTTTAATGATCACTTCAACAATCATTTGATTAAAGATTTTGAAATAATATCATATTCCATTGTCACATTTGGTTTGAACAAACATTATCTCTTTACAAGTGACAAATTCTGGATTGTTTCCTTTAGAGTTCTCTAATATAATGAACTACCTATTGGACAGGATGGTAAATAGTCGTTGCTTTTCAAAGCCTTCAATGGTTGATAATACATTAGATCATGTCTCTCATGCTGCTCAACCTTATTATCTTTTCCTTTTTTATTTAATTTTTATGCTCTTTTAAATTTAAATTAAATTTCAAACAAGATAAAGTGTTTTTTCCCTGTTCCATGTTGTAGACTTGACGTCTTGGAGATACAAAGCTATTAATATGTTAGCTAATGACTTAAGTTTTTAGTGGAGTTTGTTTTTACTTTTTAGTATCTCAATTGCTCAAATTTTTCTCATGAGGTTTGTTTTGTTTCTAAGCTAATCATACTTAAATAAAAAAAAATTAAAGGATAGCCTACTTCTTTTTTGTTGGTGTATCCCAAGGCATTGTTCTAAGGGATTAATAAAGCATACTCGTTGAGAAATCAAGATTATCATGCAAGTTGTATAACAGCCCCGTCTTTGATACTGTTAAGAGATTTTTTGGGAAATTATATACTTATACCTTTTTCACGTTAGATTATTAAGCTATGTTTCCTTTTCATATAAACCAATATGTATACACTTTTCCCTTTTTCTCTGGGTTTTTGTTCTAACACTTTATTAAACATTTTAAGGCATTGTTATAAACTCATAATCATTGGAAAAGGCATTTATTCTTGGAATTTAATTATTGGGTTCCTGTGTGGCAGTATACACTTGGGACTCATTGAATGCATTTTTGAAAATTTTTATTATTGTTATTATTATTATTGTTATTTTAGAAGAAATAATTCAATTATAGATTGTTTTATAATATTTTTTTGTAGTTTATCTTTCTTCAACTGAATTGGATCAGTGTTTGTCAAGGGAAATTAAAGCTATTCAAAGTCTAATTTCAATCAGGTAATTTAATTGTTTTATTATGTGCCTAATTTATTTCTCTAACTTGAAATATTTAATAATGTATGTATGGTTATGACAATTTTTTTTCTACTCGACAAAAGAGTATATAACAAATAGTTAATTAATTTTATAGCTTGTTATATAAGTTATTTTAAAAATATGTGTAAACAATATTTACACATTTTTTAAAAGATTCACATTACGGACTCTTAATATTTTATAATTTACTATCCCAAATTTTAAAATATCTAATGTAGTAAGTTATAAAGTTACCGTTATGTTATAAATTAGGAAGTTGTTAATTTTACAATTTACTACATTAGATGTTTTAAAAATTGGGGTAGTAAGTTATAAAATATTAAGAGTCTTTAATGTGAATATTTTAAAATTTGGTGTAAATATTTTTTTATGTCGATATCTATAATTGACTTTGAAATGTCACTATATATTACACTTCTTATTTTATTTTTTCCTATTCTATGTTGTTACTTAGATTATAAGTGATGAATAAAGACTGGACAAAGTGTGCAAGGTTTAGTGAAAAGTACATAAATGGTGTAAAGTCATTTTTAGATATTGCCTACACTAAAGGAAGACCTCAAGGAGATGAGATGTTATGTCCTTGTGCAATGTGTAGAAATCAATGTTGGACTACAAGAGATGTCATTTATGATCATTTAATAGCCAAAGGATTTCTAAAAAGGCTACAATGTTTAGGTTCACCATGGTGAGCAAATACAAGCGCTTATAAAGATAAATGATGACTTGGAAGGCCAAGAGAAAACTCGTGACAACATTGATGGCTTATTATTTGACATATTTAGAAATATGACAAATAAAGGAGCTAGTGAAGGTCCTAATGAAGATGCAATAAAGTTTTACAAATTGGTGGATGATGCGAAGCAGGAACTATACCCGGGATGTTAGAGTTTTTCTACCCTGTCATTCATTCTACGATTGTACCTGTTGAAGTGTCTTCATGGATGGGACAATACTTCTTTCACAGCTCTTTTAGAATTATTGAAAGAAGTCATTCCTAATTTGAACATCCCTGAATCTTTTAACAAGTCAAAGGCCATGATTAGGGATTTAGGCCTTGATTATAAAAAGATTCATGCATGTCCAAATGATTGCATGATTTATTGGAAAGAACATGAGAATGACAATTTTTGCAAAGTTTGTAAGACCTCACGATGGAAAGAATGTTCTCAAGCAGATGGTGCGGTGGAGCAATCAAAGAATGGTCATAAAACTCCTGCCAAAATTTTAAGACATTTTCCATTGATTCCCAGACTTCAGAGGCTATCTATGTGTTCAACAACAGAAGATTCCATGACATGGCATTAAGAGGAATGCTCAAAGGATGGGAAATTAAGGCATCCCGCTGATGGTCAACCATGGAAGGACTTTGATAGACTTCGTCCTAATTTTGCTTTTGAGTCTCATAATATGAGACTTGGATTAGCGAGTGATGGATTTAACCCATTTAGTACTTTGAGCATACCACATAGTACATGACTTGTCTTGATGATAGTGTACAACTCCCCACCTTGGTTGTCCATGAAATCTGAGTATACAATCTTGTCATTGTTGATTCCAGGACCACAATCACCAGGAAAAGATATTGATGTATACCTTCAACCATTGATTGAGGAATTGGAGGAACTATGGGAACCTAAAGTACCTACTATGATGCCTCAAAAAATGAAACATTTGTAATGCATGCGGCTTTTTTATGGACAATTAGTGACTATCCCGGATATGCTATGTTGTCAGGTTGGAGCACCAAAGGAAAAATAGCTTGTGCATGCTGCAATTATAACACCAATTCAATGTATCTAAAATACAGTTGTAAAGTGTGATATATGGATCATCATGTCTTTTTACCTATGAATCATCCTTGGAGATCTAACAAAAAGTCCTTTAATGGAGATGAAGAATTTAGGCCTCCGCCACCAATGTTAGAAATACTTGAAAGTTTGACATCTTTTCATAATGAATTTGGAAAGACAAAAAAGAAGAAGATTGATGGCCCATGGAAGAAGAGGTCATTTTTTTTTGAGTTGTCGTATTGAGCTCAAAATACATTACGTCATAATCTTGATGTAATGTACATAGAAAAGAACATTTTTGACAACATAATTGGGACTCTTCTAGATATATCGGGTAAATCTAAATATCATATTAATGGTCATTATAATTTACAAGAATTGGGGATTAGAAAAGAACTTCATCCAAGGGAGATAGGTGGAGGTCGAGCAGAGTTTTCAAAAGCATGTTTCTCAATGACTCTGGTGGAAAAGGCTACTTTTTGTAGTGTTTTAAAAATGCCAAATTACCATATGGGAGTGTGTCAAATATCTCTAAATGTGTCCATATTGCCGATAAAGATATATCCGGTTACAAGAGTCATCATGCGTATTTCATGCTACATTACTTGCTATAAATAGTAGTTAGAGACATAATGCCGATTGTAGTGGCCGAGCCTCTAATTCGTCTTGGATATTTTTTCTGATCATTATGTCAAAAGGTTATCCATGTTGAAGATTTAAACAACTTGGAAGCAGAGATTGTTGAAGTCATTTGTCAGTTGGAGATGATTTTTCCTCATATTTTCTTTGATGTAATGGTTCATTTGCCAATTCATTTGGCTCATGAAGTCAGATTAGGTGGTCCCATCCAATTTTGATGGATGTATCCTGTAGAAAGGACCTTGTGTAAGCTTAAAACATATGTGCGTAACAAAGCTTATCTAGAAGGTTCCACTGTTGAAGGATATTTGGTTGAAGAAGCTTTAACTTTTTGTTTAAGATACTTGAATAGCAATGTGAAAACAAGGCTAAATTGAAATAGTCGAAATGATAATAATAGTGATTTGTGTGAAATAAATTCAGCTGATTACTTCTCATCAATTAGTCAACACTTAGGAGCAAGGAAACCATTTTCTCTAGATTACAAGTCTAAAGCACAAGCCCATCGCTATGTCTTATTCAATTGCGATGACATCCAACCATACATCGGGTATTAAAATAGTTATTCAACACTTTCTTATACTTGTTTCTCAATTTAAGTGTGCCACTAACAACTTTATTCATGTTTTTACAAAGAGCATGCTGATGTTATGAAGAAAGGTAGAAAAATAGGAAGACGGACCGACGCCAAATCATTAAGCAAAGACTTTAGTGAATGGTTTAAGACTCGAGTGTTGAAGAATGATGTATCATCTTAACTAAAAGGATTATCCAGAGGTCCAAATACTGTTGCAAAAAGGTATTCATGCTACCTTATCAATGGATATAGGTTTCATACTATGAAGTGAGATGCAAAATGTAAAACTCAAAATTCTGGCGTGATATTGTCTTCATTAACTTTAAGTTTTGCAAGCTCCAAGGATGAGAATCCGAGGACTGAATCCATCATTTACTATGGAGAAATTGATGAAATAATTGAATTAGACTACTATGGTCAATTCAAGTTTGTCTTGTTTAAGTGTGCTTGGTTTGAGGTTGAAGACGATAAATATGGGCTAAAATGTGTATACTTCAATAAAATGCTTTACCAAAATGATCCTTTTGTGTGACCTTCTCATGTCCATCAATGTTTCTACATCCAAGATCCTTTAAATGAAAATAGGCATTATGCCTTGCAGCTAGTTTCAAGAGATTTCTTTAACATGAGTGATCAATCAGATTTAGAAGTATTTCCAACCGATATGCCTAATAACAATGATGGATTCAATTGGGCTAGGGAAGAAATTCCAACAATAATGGCCGAGAAGCCTGTGCATCTTATGATAGAAATTAATTATGAAGAGGATTCTGATTTTGATGACACTTTATTTGATTTCATGGAGTAATGCACGTATGTAATCGTAAGAAACATCTTTACAGTTCTAAGTGTTCTTTTCAAGATTTTTTTAATTGAATTATTTATCAATTTGTAAAAAGTTCTATTAATAGCATACTTTCTGACAACCTATAAAGTGTTAACTGTACTATTTATGTTTACTATGTCTTTGTAATTTCTGATACATGTGTAACATTGCATTACCTTTAAGCTACTATTTTCCTTCAAGTTGTAATTTTTGTAGTGAATTGTTCTAAAAAATGGTAATGATTACTCTTTCATTAATATTGTATACACGTGATCACATAGAAATGCTTGTTGTAAATACTTGAGACTTGGATTATATTTTTGACTTAATTTATTTCACTTGTTAGAAAATGGATAAGGAAGTGTGCCTTAAGAAAAAGATGAAAGCTTAAGTTAAGGGTGAAAAAAGTATTTCTAGTCTTTAGCTTCCTCAAGTAAGGTCAAATGTTGAATTGTTAAAGCATTTTCAAATCAAGCGTGAGAAGATAATTAGTAAAATTAGAGGAAAAAAGGTAGGAACCAAGGAGATCAAAAGAAACAGTGAAGACTACTTTCGGTTATCAAATTTTGCAACAAGTGGTCAAGCTAATGGAATGACTCAACCAACAACCTCTAGTTAAAATCGAGGAAGTGGGCAACCCAAGACAATGACTCAACCAAAAGTCTTTTCTCAAAACCAAGCAAGTGGTGAAGCATGAGTCCATAAGCCTAAAGTTCCTACCCAAAACCAATCAATAGCCAAGCAAGAGTCCACAAGCCCAAAGATCCTACCCAAAACTAATCAAGTAGCCAACCAAGATTCCCCACATCCAAAGTTCCACAAAACCAAATAATTGACCAACCAAAGAGAGTGAATCAACCCAAACCATCAAAATCTAAAGTTATAACGCAAAACCAATCATGTAATCAAGCAAAAGTCCCTAAACCCAAAGTCCCTACCCAAAACCAAACAAATGACCAATCCAAGGGAATGACTCAACTTGAAGTTGCTAATGAAAATAAAGTTCCAACAAAGAGGGTGCGCGAGGATGGTGAACCAAGAAAAATGCAAGGTAACATAAAAAAAACCAAAGATAATCCCATTGTATCCATTCATGCTAATTGATGACTTCCTTTAAGAAAATGAACAAGTTGGTGAAGATGAAGACCAAGGAGATGAAAGTGTTAATGAGTTTCAATGGAGAATGGAACAAGAAACAAATACACAACCACAAGAGGAAGATGGTGAGACAACACTAATGCACTTGAAGGTAAAGTTTTTTTATCGCCACAATACTTCAAGGTAAATTTGATTTCAATATTTGTCGGAGCTGCATCATAATTATAGGTATAACTCTTATTTTCTCAATGGTTTAGGTTGTTTTTAGCTAGCATGACGTTGGTAAAATAACTTTATTTGTATATTACACTTTTTAGTTATGTTTTAGGGTATAGTTCTTATGCTCATTTCACATGTTTTTAAGTTTGAATATTTAATCTTACATACATTTTATATATAGTAGTGACAAGTAAGAACAGAACACGAGGACCAACACAATGCTTGAAAAGACATTTAAGGAATAAGGAGGAACGACAAGAAGTTGTGTTAGATGAAGATGGACAGTCCATTGGACCCACGGGTCAAATTGTATCCGGTTTTAGTCATTTTCTAGGCACCATGGCAAGGAATGTAGACTTTTGTCCTTTGGTTTACACAAATTTCAAAGCTTTAGTGAGCAACAATGGAGCAATTATATGGGAATATGTTAATGTATGGAATTTGAATTTGTATGTTATAATATTTATGCAATTGTATTTATTAATTGTTTATGACAATAATTATTTTGTTAGGAAAAATACAATATTTCTGAGGATGGAAGAAAAGGAGTATTTTCTCGTATAAATGATGCTTGGAGGCATTACAAGTATAAAGTCAAGAAGAAATACTTTTTGAAGTACTCGACTATGAAAGAAAGGTTAAAGCATCGTCCCCATAATATACCTAAAGCTCATTTCAAGCAATTAATGACTTATTGGAGGAATAATATTATTGAGGTAAGTTAACTATTTGGTTCTTTGATTTTGAAATGTATATTTTAGCATCTAATATTTTATTTCTCCAATGTAGAGCATTAGTAGAAGAAATGTCATTAATAAGGCAAAGCAAAAGTATATGTATCAGACGAGACCAATAAACTTTGCTAGAATTCGTGCATAAATGATAGTGTATTTATACGTTTATATAAATAGGGAAAAGCAACTAAAAGTGTATTTATTCTCATTATCTAATTAATGTAGGAAACAAAGAAGAATGGAGAGAAAGTCAGCCAAGCTGTAATGTTTATTAAGACTCGTAAAAGTCAAAATGGAAAGCTTGATGAGGAAACACAGAGTTCCATTGTAAGTTTAATTAAGTGAAACTTATGGATTTCATACATAGAAACGTTTATGTTTTATCTTGACATTGCTTTTGTTTTATTAGGATAAACTTCAAGAATCAATTGAAAATTTAAATGACGTTGAAGCATTTCAATCACTGTTTAGGAAAGAGAAGCTGGGTAGAGTTCATTGCTATGGAAGAACTATGACACCTACCATTCTAAAAAAATGAAGAAATTACAGCTATCAAGAAATAACGTGTTGAGTAGTTGACTAGGATGGAAAAGCAGTTTGAAGGAATGAAAGGACTTATGAGGATAATGATGAAACAATAAAACCCAAACTTGAGTGATGAAAAGGTGGATAATATGATGGCAATTGCATTACGCTATGAAAATAGCATTGGCCTGTGTTCATCTGCGTCATCTCATATTCCTCATCAACTACAGGTATATAATATAAATAATCTTATTATCAAACAAATGTTTAATATTAAAGTTCATTTTGTAGTTTACTAAGATTAAATAAATCATATGAATATGTAGGAACTAATGGTTTTTCATGCCTTTATTTGAATGAGGTTTGTTAGTTTATTGAATACATAAAAGGTAGAATTAATGTGGGTGATAAGCGGTTTATTATTTAAATGAGGTTTGTTAGTTGATTGAATACATAAGAGGTTTGTTAGTTGATTGAATATGTGTATGATATTTGTGGTGATAAATGATATTCATAAGCATTTTCTCAATGGTCTTCTACATATCTTGTGTTCTTCATTGTATCTTATGGTTTCTTCCTTGTATAAAACATTTGTTGTGTATTTTTTCCTAGTTTGTAAAATGAAAATTGAATGGTTTATATTTCACTTAGTTATTAATGAGTAAATAAAATTCATATTGAATGATTTTCTTAAACATTTAATTTTGTGTTATTGAGAACTATATAATTAGTATTAGTGTGTGCATTACTTGTCAAGGTGTGCTAATCTAGTTTAATAGAAATGATTTTCCATTGCAATGATGTGTGTGATATTTATGGTGATAAATGATATCCTTAGGTATTTTCTTAATGGTCTTTTATGTATCTTGTGTTCTTCATTGTACCTTTTGATTCCTTGTACCTTGTGATTCATGATTAATGTGGGCAAGTGTTTCATATATGTATAAAACGTTTGTTGTGCATTTTTTCTAGTTTGTAAAATAAAAATCAAATGGTTTGTATTTCACTTAGTGTTTAATGAGTAAATAAAATTCATATTGAATGATTTCCTTAAACATTTAATTTTGTGTTATTAAGAACTTATGTAATTAGTGTTAATGTGAGTACTCATTGTCAGGGTGTGCTTATCTAGTTTAATAATAATAATTTTTCATTGCAATGATGTGTGCAATTTGTGGTGATAAATGATACCCTTACGCATTTTCTTAATGGTCTTTTATGAATCTTATGTTCTTAATTGCAGCATGAAGAGGAAGAACATGTTGCTCAAGATATTGAAGATGATGACCAAGAATGTTGATGTGTTTGATATGTTTGGAAACATTATTAATCTTGAGCTTATAAGTAAACTATAAATTGTTGTGTAAGACATTATTAGTGTTGAGATATTTAGCAAACCTTTTGTTTTGTAAGGACTCAAATTATAAATTGTTATGTAAGATATTGGTCTTGAGATTTTTAGAAAACTTTTTGTGGTGTAAGATATTTAGCAAACTTTTTATTGTGTAATGACTCAAATGTGGTTTAAATATATTGCCACACTTGTAAAATTATGATTTAAAATACAACAAAAAATATGGTCTAAAGATAAGTTTAAAAAACTGTGGCCTTTAATGTGAGACCATATTTGTAAAGTCATGTCTTAACCATTACAAAAAAGTGTAGCATAAAGACTATATCAACCAACTATGGCCTTTAATATATGGCCACATTTGAGAAACTGTGGTCTAAAATTAATGTAAAAAAATATGGTGTAACATCCTAAATTTTGGAGAAAATAAATTTATTGGATAATGATAATTAATTATTTATGATCCAATAATTGTGAGAAAATTAATTAGACATCAAAGGTAAATTATCGGTAAATTAAGATTACCAAACCGGATGATTTAACAGGTGGTGTAGGACCCACTTGGTCAAATTGGATGTTTGATGGGTCTAGAATACTTAGAAAATTATTGTGGTTATGGGGTATATTTAAAATAATTTTTGGTGTTGAGGAGATAATTAATTGGTCACGGCGTATGATATTAAACGGGGAAAGTATAAGCCAATTGGAATTAAAAGAAAACCAAAAATCTCATTTCTCCTCTAATTTTGACTGTATGCCTTTTCCTCCTCTTTCTACTCTCTTTTATACAATGGGTAATGGAAATGATGGACCGATGGTAAAAGTAAAGTGTGGCATTGCTTTATCCAATGGTTAATACCCAATTTACACTAAACTTCTCTCTTTTTCTCCTCCCAATCGTGCACTATTCTTCCTTTTCACTCCATTCATTATTTTCTTCTCCTTCTTCACCTCTTCTTGCACAAAACCATGGCCTCTCCCTTTGGTGCCCATTTTTCATCAAAAATTTTACTTGAGCATGGATTCATGAAGCTTGTATGGCACTTTGGGGCAAATATTTTATGGGTTTTCCATTCTCTCCTCATTTTTGTTTTTGGTGAATCTTGGGTTATGAGGTATGGGTTTCGTCCCTTATGCCCAATTGTTCGTTTTTATGATGTTTAAGCTTGAAATATTAGCATTGGGCTTTATGGGTGTTGATGAGAACGTAAAACCCAAGGCTTGAATGGTTTGGAAAATGATTTTTGATTATGGTTTTTCGTTATAAATGGATGAGGGTTATAGTGTTCATATGGATTCAAGAAATGGGTTAAAGTTGTTGATTTGGTGATTTTAGAGGAAAAACCCTAAGTATGGAAATTGGGGCTTTTGGCCCAATTGATAGTTAAAAATGATTTATGCTCTTGGAATGAGTTTCTGGGAGGGATGAAATTGATTATTGATTGATAATGATGAATTTTGAACTAAGTTAATGTTGATGTGAGTGATGATAAATGCATGTGAAACCCAAACCCTAGGCTAGATGACCATTGGGACCATTGGTTGTTGTTTACACTTGATTGGCACTTTGATAATGATATTGTGCTTGCGATCATACATGAAAATGATTGGATTTGATAATTGTAATTGATATTTTTCCACTTGTAAGAAATCCTTAAGCCCTTGATAATTTGGGGCTTTTGACAAGTTTAAGGAATTGGTGGTTTGATTGTCATGAGAATGACTTTGATATATGGAAAAGATGACTGGAATGGTGTGTATAAGAAAATAGCGGAATTGATCTTGAGAATGAATATGATGTTTAATATGGGATGTTGCCATTTTGATGGTAATGGTAATGATCATTGATAGTAGGATTAGTGAAATAAGATGAGGATTTGATGAGGACTTAGGCCATGATATGTGCCACTTGAAATTGTTGATTGATGATGGTTTAAATGAAGCCAAGGTGGCCAATGTTGAATTTGGATGATAGTGATGACAATTGGATGATTCATATGATGATTTGGATGCCTTATGGATAAGGGATGTGATGTTGTTGTTGTTGGGTATGGTTGACCCTTTTGAGACCTAGAGGATCTTGGTTTCGGGAAAGGAATTCCTGAAACCTAACACAAGTATATGAATTGGTATTTTAGCAACTTTAGGACTTGATACAAGCCATATATGATGTTAATAATTTATTAGAGTTGTAATGATGCCTTGTGATGGCTTCTTGATTGAATGCATATATGTATGTGTGTTGTGTAAATTGTATTCCGGACAATGCGGCAAAACAATCAGAGCATTCAAGTTGTGATTCTTCTCTCGAGGTAGGAGAGGAGTTTACATTTCAATTGCATGAGTTGAATGATTGGTGATTGATGTATATGATTTATACTCATGCTTGCCTTGCCATGACTATGTTAAGATAATAAGATGAATAATATTTGTTGAATGAAATGATTGGCAATTCATTGGCATTGGAAATTATATGAATATGTATATGAGATGGCAATAAGAGTTTTAGAATCTCTTGAAGGGAATGATATAATTCTTGGTGAATGATCCATGATGGGATGGAGTATGTGTGTGTATGTAGATGCATGGTTTGTTGAGTTAAAACACAATGAGAATGCATGTTTTAAGCATGGTTGATGTTTAGTTTGATGAATGGGGGTATAGATTGATGTTTCCTAAGTTAAAAATGTTGTTGATGGCTTTCCCAACTCAGGAATCGATTCCCATACTCTCATGAATCGATTCAAATCGATTCATGCTAGAGCTTGAATCGATTCATGATGTTCTATTTCAAAATAAGTGACTTCCAAGGCCATGAATCGATTCACACGATGGGTTGAATCGGTTCACAGCTTACTGTTTATGTGGGATTGCTTTTTAACTCGTGTGAATCAATTCATACGAGCCATGAATAATTGATTCACAAGCCTCTGTTTCACTATTTTGGGATTCTAAAACATATGAATCGATTCAAGGATTGCCTGAATCGATTCATGACTTGTTGTTTGAAAAAATTCCATAAGTTTTGATGCTGTTTGGTGTTGTTGAGTCATGACATGTTTATGCATTTGACTACACACATTTTAAATACGTTTTAGCAATCGAAACATGATGATATTGTCGTGTCCTTCATACACCCTAATGTTGAAGTTACCATGAGATTAATATTATCTAAAACTTATTTTATTTTACAAAACCATGTGAGTGTATTAAGGGTGTATGATTGTGGTGTACCTTAGGGGTGTTTGACATTGAATTGGGATGTTGGCATGATGTGAGTGTGTGCCTAAGACATGTTACAAAAACATGAACGTTCCACCACTAATAATATCATATGATGAAAAGTAAATGATGTGGTTGTATGATACGCCTTGTTAATGATGAAACTGATGTGGGGACAATTGTATGACAATGTGTTTGTTATAAATTATCAAATCAGAAATGATGTCGATAATGAGTAATGATAGATGATTGTTATTATTGATGATTTGTTGAATACCATTATGTTTGATACAAGTGTGATCTTGTATGTGTGGTTTAAAATTCTATTGATGAATTGATGTGAATGCCATACTAGTGTATGGACAATGGTAATGAATCAAGAAGATGAAAATCCACTAAGAATTATATGGTGATGTTATTGATAAGCAAATATGAATAAGGATGCTAAGCATACCTTTAATATGATGAAAGATTGTTGAATGTTGTTGATGCTTATGATGCCATTGTGATTGTTGTAAGTATTGACTTACATGTATGATATAAATATGTTAATATGAAATGCCACACTTAAACCTTGAAATAATGGCTAAAACCAACAATGATAAAATCCACTAAGAATTGTATGGTGGTGTTGGTGATGATGATGATTGATGAGTGGCATGATAGGATGCATAGTATGAGAATGCATTGATTGGCATTTGCATCCATGGCATATCATACACTGTCGGTAAGGAATATTAAGGGATTCCCTTGGTTGGCCCGGTGGGAGGGCGACTCTGTGCACGAGCATTCTTGTTGTTCCCCTGTGACTCGGTGTGTAAGTCATGAAGCTACCCATGCTAAGCTATGGGGAGCTACATGTGGTTGACCCTTGTGGGGGTGGCTCTTGAGGAGCAGGTGTCCCCAGTGGTCCTTTGGATCACAGCTGCCATGATATGAGTCATGGTTGGCCCGCAACACCTTATATTGTTGATTATGTTGTTTACCGCGGTCATGGTGAAAATGACCGATGTTGCAAAATGGGTGATGCGGTTTAGTACCAGTAAAATTGGTGATTATGCATGCATTATAAGTTATGTGTACACATTATACTACTGTAGTAGGAGCATGGCTATGTGATCATGCTTGAACCCATAAATTGGTGTTTATTCCCACAATCAGATCCGCATTGTCGTTGATAATTCCATTGTGCATATGCATTAGCCTAAGAGCATTTATATATAGCATAGAGATATGCCAAAGGTGTTGTGATATGATGATGATTGATGATGATATATAATGATGGTTGAGATTGAGATGTGATGATGATGAGATGGGTAAATGAATACCTAAAAGACAATATGTAAATATGAATACAACGAAAAAATATTGAATATGGTGATGTTGTGTGTGATGGCCCAATGTGATGAAGGGCTTGTTTGTGTATGGTTAATGACAATTATGTTGGCCCATTGTGGCATTGAGAAATGATATGTATATGTGTTGCTTTGCTATGAGTTGATTGATGAATATGGTATATGTATATTATTGGGATGAATGAATTATGATGATTATTGATGATTTTAGCAAAGCATACATGATGTTAATATGCATATGCACATAATCTCAATTGTATTCATATTCGTTATTTGAAATGTATAACTCACTCTCCCATATTGTCCATTTTTAGCATTAATGCAGGAATATCATGAGATGGGGATATTTTTAAAGTAAAGCTTTGGTGAAGGTAAATAGTGATAATGGATTGCCTTGGCCGGCAACGGTTGTAATTATTGTATTGTGAATAAAATATGTATCATAGTGTTGATAATTATTGATATTGGTGGATGTATTATAAATGATAATATAAGTGGGCGATGTATTGATATTTGGGGTATTAGAATTTATACACCATTTGATGAATGAAATGTGTTGGTTATGTAACCCTTTTTGGCGTGTAAAAGTGTTGATGATATATGATATTGAGATTGAATCGTATTTAGTCAATTATGGGATATAGATGTTGGAGATGTATATTGCATGACCATATATATATATATATATATATATATATATATATATATATATATATTAGGCAATGCATGTTTATTACTTATGTGTAAGATTGATTGTGGCCTAATAGGCTTATGTTGTATCTTTGCATGCTTTGCCGAACCTTTTCTCATATCTTCATATATGGGACTAGGCATATGCCCTGTATACATATTCTTCTTCCACTGTAAACTCTATTATTTTGTATACACTTATGGGTGATTTATTTAACGATCCAGTTATAAATTATCAAATCTCACTCTTCGGTCTTCTGTGGTTCGAGTCTTGATGTAATTGTTGTGATGTTTTGAAATTATTTTAAACGTGAAAAATTTACTCGCATTTTTATTATTTAATTATCTTGATTACATTGGGATTCAAATTAACATAAAAAACTACGGCCTATTCTAATACCTAAGGCCAAGGTTTTCAAAATAGTATGATTAAAAGTAGAAAACTGTGGCCTTTTATTTGAGACCACAGCCACCTAGACCGCGCCACAAAAAGTGCAGCTAAACTGTGGCCTAAACTAAAGGCCACAGTTTTTTCGCTTTAGACCACTGTGGTCTAAACTACAAAATGTTGTAGTGTGTGCTAAGACCAGATAGCTTAAGGTTAACTGCTATAAAGTGTACTTGTTTTCTCAGTATGCATAAGCAAAAATGATATTTTGTTAAAGACTTTCAAAGAAATCCTTTTAAGGAAACTTCTCTGAAGTATGTCTCTACACTCGTTGACAACACAATCCTCAAAGAGACCAACATCCTTCAAGCTGAACCAACAGTTATCTCAAGAAGGACTATAAATACAAGAAGCTTTCAAATTAGAAAGAATGACTCTCTCTAAGACTTTTGCCTCATTGCTCAATTCTCTCTGATTACTCTCAGAAACCAAAGTTTGAAAAACCTTTCTTGAAAGTTTTTAAGTTCTTGTATTTCATTACTTAAGTCTTCTATGTAGTACTACTTTTAGCAGACCTTGACTTATAGTAGTTTGTAGCTCAGTGTACCTGTATATTCATTTCATATATTTGTACCCTGAGTTATTTGTTGTAACACCAAAAACTCTTTATCACTATTTTCTGTAAGATCTGGTGTGTTGCCAGAGTCTGTTAGTGTTGGGAAACACTTATGGCCTGAAGAGGCTTTTGAAAGAATACTTGGATCTGTAGCCAGGAGTGACTCTTTGAAACAATACTTGGGTTTTAAGCCAGAAGAGGCTGGAGTCAAGAATACTTGTTGCACTGGGCTGGTGAAGTATCGTAGAGGTGTTTTACAATAGTGAAAATCATTCGGTTTGAAGGGGCTGGATGTAACTTCTGTGTTGGAAGTGAACTAGGATAATTCAGCTGTATGATTCTCTATTCCTTTCTTTAATCTGTTGAATTATTTATTGCTTAAGCGGTCGGTACATTTTCAAAAAAGAGTTTAAGACTTATTCAACTCTCTCTTCTAAGTCTAACTCTGTACCATCAATAAATACTTTCAACTACGATATATTCAACCATAACTTAGTTAAAAGTTACGGAAAACTCTCCCTTATATATTCTTCAATATAACATGCTCATATGTCATACAATATATGCAAAAAAAGTCTTTTAGTTACATTATCTTTTCACTTAGCCTCTGACTGATTACAACTCATAGTCATAATAAGAAGTGTCCCTTTACATTTAATAGACTCACCAATTAACTTCTTATCTTATTGTGTTTCGATTATATTAACTAATATGAAACTGACGCATAACACAACACATATATATCGAAGATATGAAATTAACGCAAAACATATGCATATACATTTCCATGTACAAACAAGAAAATGATAGTTTAGAAATCAATACACATAAGCACATGTACATGAATTACCACACATTTCTTTATAAAAAATAAATCACTATTTGAATATATCGATTCACATTATAATAACATAAATACACCCAGGTAATTTTTATAGAATTCAATTGTTTCCTCAAAATCTCTTAAACATTGATTTTATGATGAGATTTTTGTTTTGGCTCTAAAGTTTCAGAATTTCCTCTTTCTTCTCTCTTACTTTTTATGATTCTAGGTTTAATTCATTATCAGACCACCTGATTACCATCACCAGGGGCCACTATTTGGTTACCATTACCAAGTTTGCATCAAAGCATAGCATGCAATTCAACTAAACATAATTAATTCATTCTTCATCAAATCAAAATCTTATTTTCATCATCAAGCATCATAGCTTTTCATTTGCAACCTTAATCATTATTTTCAATAATCAACATCAAGGATCATACTCACCATTATTTAATCATCACAACTAATTACGTTCCAGTATAATTTTCAACAAATAATTTATAATGGGGATTTCCAAACAACATCATTTCTTATCATTATCATGTTTCGATTATAATCAACATCAAACATAACCAACAATATATATAATTATACAAATCCTAACAGTCAATAATTCATGCATTTAACATATAATGCTCCCCCTACCTGGAATCGAGGTTCTATCTCAAACTCGTGCTCTCGTCTCATTCCAGAGTGAACCTACAAACAAAGACGTATCGACCTCTACCGATTAGTCGACCATACCTTAAATTCATCAATTACACTTTAATTATAACTACCTGGAAACCCAAAACCTTACAAATAACAATAATTTCACAAAACAATAAGAGTTTAGAGGTTTCGACTTACTGAACGTTCATCGACGGGGTTTTTAAGAGTTGGTTCCAAGTTTTGACGCAACTCACATTCTAAAATAAGTTCCACAGCTACCTATGGCCATGAAATTGAAGGAATTGAAAATTGAAACTAAGAAATTTTACCAATTTCACAAGTGGGTTCTTGGAACCTCACCTTGATAAATGGAAAAGATGGAGACAAAGCTTGCCCTAACTTTGCCCACTTGCACATGTAGAAGAATGAGATGGAGAATGGAATCTTGAGCTTGCCCTTGCTTGGATTGAAGAGAAGGAGGAAGAAGATGGTGAGGATGATGGTGTCATGGAAGAGAAGGAGAAATGAAGCAACTCACTCTTTTCTTTTCCTTGCACGTGAGATGAAGAAATTGAAAGTAAGAAAAATTGAATTTTAACTCAAGTCATTAAGAGTAAAATGGTCTTTTTACCCATTCAATTAATTTTTGAAACTAATCTGATAACTTTAAGTTACCTAAAACTTTACCGGATTAACTCTAAAAATTAATATATCCCATTTTAATTAAATTAACAATCCCAATTGATTATTCAATTCATAAAAATTAATCAATAATTAAAAATTAGGATGTTTCAACCAGCACATGGATGCCTAGACGTTTCACCTTTCAGTACTATGTATAATGCTACTTGTATCAATGCATCTTTGATTTGTATATGCGTTGAGACAAAATTAATATTTCCACTGTATTTCTCTAAACTTGACTTTTCAACACACACAAGCACATATACATGAATTGCCACACATTGCTTTATAAAAAGTAAATCACTATTTGAATATTTTGGTTCACATTATAATAACATAAATACACCTGGGTAATTTTTATAGAATTCAATTATTACCTTAGAATCTCTTAAATGTTGATTTTATGATGAAATTTTTATGTTTGGCTGTGAAGTTTCAGGATTTCCTCTTTCTTTTCTCTTACTTTTATGATTCTAGGTTTAAGTTTATCAAAACTAAACAAACTCTAACCCCTTATTTTTAGAGACTAATTCATATTCATTAAACCTTTTGAGTCAAACCCAAAACTTATATTATTTATTTATAATTATTCTTATCCTCTTAATTCTAATTCAAATGTTATTATTTTATATTAAACTAAATTCGCAGTTTCCAGTATCTTAAATCTACTATGACCTTCTCCTTGATATTTAAAAATATCTTAAATTAAAAAATATTCTTAAACTATTATTAGCACTCATGATAATATATACTAACTATAATCTCCTTTAATTATCTTAAGAGCTCTCATTTTTTTTATTTTTATCTATTAATTACTTAAAATTTGGGATGTTTCACAAGTCATGCACCAGAATGGTTCTTAGGAAAAAGAAGTGGGTTGCAAAGACACATTTAAATATCAAGTCTTTCCTCTGTAACCAAGGATAATTTTCAACTATATAGGTAATATATATTTTTTGATATGGAAGCTTTGACAAAGCTGCAGTCACAAAGGAATACTAAAAATTTTACATTGGACCTAATCATAAGCTCGAACACTACTTGTCACGAAAAAATATCATTTCCCCTTTAGAACTTTCCTTGAAATAGTGAAATAAAATATACAATAAACATAACACTACACAAGAATTTAATAAGGAAAAGTTCAAAACTAAAGATAAACCACAAACATTATCGAAAAACAACCAAATAATAAAATTATGTAAAACTTTTTTACTTTATATAAATACCTCTCTAAAACATTCCATGATCATATGTTGATCTTATTCTGATTAATCAATTCACGTAACAAGCTTTAAAGGGTATGACTAAAAAAACTAACTTGTTATTTAGGCCTTAAAATAAAAAACGTTAACCCATCCGTGGGTTGTGTGCTTATGTTGAGAGTCCATGTTTTTTTTAAAGTTCTTTATTCATAGAAACAAACTACTAGCACCAAGAGGCCTCAGGGGGTTTGTGTCATTTAAGTTTAGAGAAAAAGAAACCTACAAACTTAACTAGCTAAGAAAAACATTGGACTTAGACATAGCTTGCGCGTTATTTTTTCTCTTCCTATATTGATTATAGAACGTCACCTCAATATAATATATATATATATATATATATATATATATATATATATATATATATATATTTTAAAGGGTAAACAAAAATTATCTTAATAACTATTAAATTTTAAATGTTAATAAATGATAAGCTTTTTTGTATTGATTGTAGTACCCACATAAGGCTAAAAGGGGAGAAAGAAATATGAGATTCAATACTAGATCTTATTATAAATAATTAAAATATATGAGATTTTTTAAAAGTCATGTAATTTTTTAAAGAATGTGATTTTTAAAAAATCTGAATGGTTATACTGTCTATATGTGTTGTTCCCATTTTTAGATAGGAGAGTTTTATATATAATTAACTAAAAAGAAAAAAGAATAAAGAGAATTTAAAGGAGGTATATACAAATGAGTGAGCGTGTAGAAAATGTTCTGCGACACAGAGATAGAAACAAACACAGTACAACTATATTTAGGTAACATCTTTTAGGGTACAGAAATACCATGAGGCTAACCAAAACGAGAGCACAACCTGGATCATAACTATGTTCCTCTTTCTCTATATTCTACATTTTTCCAACTCTTTTTCTCCATTGACTATGTTCTAATCCGTATTGTAATAAAATAATTTATATATTTGCTTTTTGGGTTATGCGAACACATCTCCAATCCAACAACTGGCTAGCTGAAGTAGCCGTGCCTGTCTCGTTCCAGGCCTATTCATCTTGTTACAGCTTTACAGCCTTTCCATTTTCTACATGATATGACTTCAGCTACGCTAACATTTCTTAATCTACCAAAATGTTCACTTTCCAATTAATTAATTCATATGTATGTAAGTTGTAGCTCCTAATTAGCTTTTTTTTTATCATTTGAAATAATATATAAAGATGAAAGTAATATATGAAAATGTTCAAATTATATTATCTATCCATCTCAAACATCAATTATTAAACGCAAAGAAACCCCTCTATATCTAAGGTGGATTGGGTTAAACATCAATTACTTTTGTTGTTCTTTATTTCTTTTATAAGCTAGCTAAGGTGGTTATAATTATTATAAATTTTATGAGGTTTAACATAAATTACATCACACATCAGATTATCCCATGATGAATGTAGGAATATCGTGGCCACCTTCCATTCTCACTGCACACATTTTACACTCATATTTCTAACTTGTTTCTCTTCAATCCGTAAAATTATGAAATAACAAGTAAAAAAAAAACCACATTTTAAATTTTGCTTCCCTATACACAGGTTATCTTAGTTTGTTCCAATATTATATGATTGTTGTTAATATCGAATATCGATACCTGTGCGCGCTCGTTTTGTTTATTATTCCGTGTTTGGCTGTCCCTAAAACCCAATATTTTTGATCTTCAGTTCCAAACAGACAGATCCAGTATCATGAGCAAATTGAGTACAGTATCTGTTTGGGATTTGCTTATGTTAATATATTATATACGCATTCCCACCACCACCACTGTTCAGTTAAATGAATTGATTATTTTGCATATGCTCCATTCGATTTGGTTTACCACTTGTATTTGACTCAATCAAAAGTTTCAAAATCAGCGTACGGAATCATGTTACATGGCCTATTTTTAACTTAATGTCTCCACGTTTGAATATTAGTACAGTATTATTATAGATTCAATATAATGTCGGTATCCTTACAAAAACCGGATAAAGATTTAATCATTTAACAAGTTGGCACTGAAGAATTAACTTTGGTAATTTTTATAATGAAAACCATACGTTCAAATATGTCATATCTGCCGTTAAAATTAAATTCAATGTATAATATAATTATATTCGACAATTTAAATTTATCTTATTACTAATTAGTTTAAATACTACGTATTTAATTTTTTAAAATAAAATCTCAAATTTGAGTCTTGCGTATAAAATAAACTTCAGAGTTAATTCTAAATTGTTAAGAATGACATGCATTTGAAAAGATTATCTCTATTAAAAGATAGAAGTAAAAAAAGAAAGACAAAGTTTTGGTTTAATCATATGTTCCATGAGAGGTAATCTCCTAATAACTGAGAACATTCATGTTATTATGGTGACTAACTCTTTTAATGAAAATTTTTTTATTCATAAAATTTGAACCTAAAATCTTACTTAAAAAAATCAAGTATATACCACTTAATTTAAACACACTTATTAGCTATGACACCAATTTTCTGTCATTGAAAATGAAAGCCCAGAAACTAAAATAGTGAGTTTACTTTTATACAATATTTTGTTTTCTATTTTTATTATAAAACTATCATTTTAGTGTTAATTATAAAATAGTTTTATTTTTTTATTTTTAAAAGTTTATATAGAAAACAATGAAAGTAACATTTTATTATTTTCATTATGTCTTATATAAACTTTTAAAAATATAAAATAATGTGATTATTTTGTAATTAAAAGTGAGGTGATAATTTTGTAATTAAGAGTAAAAACAAATGAAAATAGAAGATATTTCTTGAAAGTAAATGAGTCCTAAGAGGTTCATGATTTGTATTTTTAGTTTTAATTATAAAAACTATTATTTTATTTTCTATTTTAAAAATTTTATAAAAATATAAAACAAAAAACAGAAAAGAAAAATAAAACAAATTTATAATTAAAATTAAAACAAAAAATAAAATGGAGACACAAAACCAAAGAAGGCCTAATATTAATGATGGAAGAAATCCATCTCTCGCATTACCAAATCTTGTGAGCAAAAATCGAGATGAATGAGCTCTGTTTAAAGTTATGCAGAGAAGGATTAATTTAACATAGGTAGTATAGTAACTTGATGCTAGTGACTATTCAATGGAAAAACTATTGTTTTGGTAGTAGTAGTATTAAAGCGATTACTTTACCAAGTGTTGGAATGCATTTGCCGTATGAGTTGAAATGCACGTGGAAAAAGTGGGGTGATAAAAAGTACAAAAAAAAAAAAAAACATATGGAGACACGATGAGAAACCAATTCCGGTTTTTTGTTGTACGGCTACTTAATGTTCTTGCCTAATACTTGTTTGTTTGTTGGTTTTTTTCAGTATTTTAAACGATTATGTGGGATCCAGGTCCCTTCCCCTCCACGGCACCCTAACTTGTATCGTAAAATTAATTACATTAAATATTCAGATATATCTAAAATACAATTATTAGAGAGAAAGTTAGGATGATTTTCTCGTAGAAAAATGGTGCTGGTTCTCCTAAGCTGATTTCTATGCCTGGATAAGACTCATAAAGGTATGGGAAGCTGAGAAAATTTTAATTTCTGTTTGGACGGATAGTTTTAGAATTATATATATATATATATTACTAAACTATTATTAAATGAGACACATATAAAAGTAATTATAAATGATAATTAAATAGAAATGATAAATTTTAAAATGTTTGTTTTAAAGTTTGTAGTATTCTTAAAGCTTTTTCTTGTCCATCTAGAAAAAACTCTTTGTTGTCATTCCAAAATGTTGTCAACTTTAGAATTCTTTCTGTCTAAACGCAACAAATAATTTATTTACAGGTTACAATAACTTTAGAAATGATACTACACTTGATAAGAAATTTAGAATGAAAATTTTACATTGAAAAAGTAATGAAAATTATAGGTGTTTATCTATGACAATTTTTAATGCAAGTGATTATTTAACGAGTATTTTTTTAACACTAACTAAAAGGTTATTTCAAGATACTTTGAATGTTTTATGAAAAATAAAATAATAAAAAATGGATATGTTAATATTTATCAGTTTAGTCGACCTAATAAAGCCCGCAAGTTTATTAAGAAAAAGTAGCAATCAGCATATATGATAGATATATTTATATTGGAACCCAAGCAAAATCCTCTTGTGACGTGGTAAATTGGTAATTTGAATATGAGCAGTATAATATCACTAACTTAATTTGATAAAAAAAAATGGAATGCATTTAAGGGAGGTTTTTTTTTATCTAAAGAAATAATAATTGCTTAATTTTAAGATTAGAATATGATAAAATAAATAATAGTCTAATCAAAATAAACAAATTTCAAAAGCGCGATTATTGTTATAATGATGAATTAAAAGAAGGAAGGATTGTGTGAATGGTGAGTGGAATGAAAGGACGTGGAAGACACGCTTGAAATCCATAAGCGCTGATTAGCTTCCTATAAAGAGAAACAAATGGCGATAGCCCCACCCACTCACGTTACTTCTGAGCAAGCAACTACCAATGTCCTCTAAAAAAAGTTGGGTCAAAATAACATACTCACTAACCACTGGTAAAATAATAGGATAAAGAAGGCTTCAATCACATGACTTAATAACAGTTTTACTTATTACCGAGGTAGATTAATTAACAGACTAATCACACCAGGTTCCACGTGACGTGATTTTACCGGAATAGATTACTTTCCGTTTCTGTCCTCGCAAACCCAAAAGTAAAAAAATAAAATAAAAATTTGGGTCAAATTTTACTAAATTAAAATAAAAAAACCTAACTAAAATGAGGGGCACAACGATGAACAGGGAAAAGTAGGAGAAAGTGAAGAAAATGAGAGGAAAAACGAGAAACGCCAGCGCAAGTCTCTCTCTTGCTTTCTCTACTTTTCATGCCCTCAAAACCTCTTTGAACCCCAACGCCCTCGCTTTCACTGCAAAAGCTAACCCAACGACCCCAGTTTTTAATTTCCTTCAACCCCGCAATGAAGCCCCACTTGTTTATGTTTTAATTCCACAGATAAGACACTTTCTTGTGTGGAAGAGAAGACTTTGGAGTCCCACTAATATGGTCTTCCAAATGTTCCTCAACAATTCAACAATAAAACAACTTGGAAAATAAATAATTTCCATAATCAATTATCCGTCCTATGTATTTAAACTGTACATTTTTCCTTATTTCCTAATTTCCACGCATTTTGAATGTAAAATCTCAGGGAAACATTGCACTTCGTCCCCTTTATCTATTCTATTTAGTAAACCAAGAAGAAAAAATCCACAAGCCCCAACCCAATCCCAAAAGAACACAAGAAATTTCTTTTCCAGAATTCAACCCTATTTTACCAATGTACAAGTTCTGTTGTCCTCCTTCAACCTACCGTCACTCACCATGGCTGTATCTTTAAAACTAAGCCATAAAACCCCAGTTCCAGCGAGTTTCAGTAGCCACTAAACCAGAGTGGCATTTAAACCAGTCAATTCCGAGATCCCGCCTCTGCCGAGGGTTTCAAATTTCAAGCTACTTTTCCTGGATGTTGTGATCATTCAGGCATCTTCACCTGGAGGAAGAAATATTTCAGCTTCATTCAATCTGTACTATTCATTCTGCTACCTCTCTTCAATGAATATTCTCCCTACGAAATCACGAAACCTCTTGGAGTATAGCTTTGGATCAACGGCAGAAATTGAAGTAGGGTCAACTTGCAAGGACTTGTAAGCATGCTCAAGCTTCTTGGTGATATCATAGTCTTGCAAAATGTCAATGATCCCAAAATACAGAATGACATCATAAGTCTCCCCACTCCGATAAGGGGTCAAATGGCTTATTCCAACACTGGTGTATTGATCAAAATCACTCCTCCGAGCCATTGGCTCTGCTCTTGCAGGCATGTTGGCACCTAGCCTAATTAGTGATTTCCTGCAACAAGAAGAACCCTACTTAATACACGCCATAAAATTTGCTATTATCTATTCACATAAAAAGCCAACAGCCTTGATTTGTTTCGGACTGTAACAAAATAGTAAAAATTCACAATCTTTAAACCATACTTGATCCAGCAACTATATGTTTTGTCCTGTTTAATTGTGTCTCAATAGGCAGTGTATAGGATAAATCCAGAAAGATCAAGTATCCAAAGTATGAAATAGTCATAGTTGACTCAGTGAATTAATTGTCAGCTCAAAAATAAATTAGAAATCCATATTTGATATAATTAATTAGGACCACAGCCTGCATGAGCCCCACAATCAACCACTGCTGTAATGCTACACCCACTGACTTCCCAAAATAATGCAAACGACTTTCAATTATTATTATGGAAGATATCAACTGAAATTAAGAAATTATTGAACATTCATAATTCAATCAATGAATTAGAACTTAAGTTAGCATGAGTGTACAGGTCTACAACATCTTTGTGATGCTTTCAAGAGATACCATGATACAATGGGACCAATTAAGCACATGCTCCAGTACATCTATCAGACAATTATCATTCACCATGGTTAATGACCCCAACTTAGTTTATAAGGGGAATAATATGGCTATCCAATGAAAGTAGGTATAATAACATCAAATATTTTATATACTAATAGCAAAAAATTCCATCCATGTTAATTTTAAGGAACTAAATCGCTAAAATATATCAACATACCTTCCAGATTTAACTCGATCTCTGTCTTGTAGCTCTGCTTCAAGAAACCGATACCCACGCATGAACTTTTCATTCTGATATGAATCTCGATTGCCTAAAAGGGGGCGGCAACAAAATGACATTCAAAACTTGTGTAACATACACCTTAACATCTATAGGCATTGAAGTGGATGTGGAGAAATACCAGTGCGTAAGAGAAAAGGTGACAATCCCATTTTGTCACACGTACTGTCATCACGAAAATGAATGCCAACCAAGAGGCTGTAATCCATAATTTTCTCAGCCTCTAAGAACTCACAGTCCCGCTCAATTTGTCTGAAAACAGTTTCAGGACTCAGCATACATGAATATGTAATGTTTTCACTGCCAAGTCGAAGCCCTAATAAAAGTAAACAGAGGACAAACAAATAGCACAGCAACTTACTTGATGAGTTCCTGGAACCAATTTCGTTGTACACGAAACACATAGTTGAGATCAAGGTCCTTTAGGGTGGTAGTTTCATCAATGTCCTCCTCAGGTTTATCTGTGGTGCGGCCATGTGAAGATCCTTTCAAATCGAATCGTCTGTGAACTGGATAATCCGAGCAGAAAAGATTGCCCATCACAATAAACCGTATCTGATTTTTCATAAACAATCAAGTCAACTACTATTATGAAGCATATGAGAAAGAGAAACCCTCCGAACAACTAAAAATATATCCTACAAAACCATACCTTCTGTCCTCCGATTGGCTTAACACAGTGCACACCATAGAATTTTGTCACAAGCGAATTCTCATACTGAGATACATGCTGGTAATAACTTCGGAGCATACGAAGAAGCACCTAAAAGTTAGATACCAGAATCAAGCGTTAATCTAGATATACACCAAATTGCTAGTAGCATCACAGAAGATAAAAATCTATGTTTTCAATCATAAAATAAGAAAGGCTGCCTAATCAAATAAAAAAAACACCCCCTCTTCCGAAACCCCAATTGACTTTCTCTGAAAAGCTTCGCTAATTACTGCACATTGCCCCAGAGTAGAAAACAGAGATATATACATCCATTTGGCCATGGAGGGGGTGTTCCATTCCCAGCTTGTAATTACACAATTCAACAAGACACAACTCTACAAGCCTGTAACACTGACACACGTATCTAACCTTGACTTCAGATTTCTTCACTGTCTTGATCATGAACCTATCATCTTGGGTCAAGTAGAAGATGCTCCCACTTTTCCCAGGAGACGAAAGCTCCCTGAGGGCATCATCCCCACATATCGCCAACATATAATCAGCAGGATCCACCTGAAACAGCTTCCTCAAATACCTACAAAATTCAACCCAAAATACAGTCAACACAAAAACCACAAAACACAAACACACCAGCACTCAACACCACACCATCCAAAAGCCATACCTAAAAACCACCGGACAGTAATCCTTCCATCGAAACTCCGGCGATTGATGCGGCGGCGTAATCTTAGACCCTTCCGGCGGAAACCTCGTCCAAAACTTCTCCTTCGGATCAAAATCACTTTGCTTAAGCTCTCGCAACATCGAAGCCTCCTTCCCTACAGAATACCTACATACATACATACAAAAAATTAAAGAAGCTAATTATTAACTATTAATTAATTAATTAACATCAAAGTAACATGACAATAGAACACTCAAAAACCCAAACTCGCAGTGGTTTGCTTAAGGTTTACCTTATCCCTAATTGAAGATTAAGCATCAAATCATAATTCTTATGGCCCTTGGAAATGGTTTGACCGGGTCTCTTAACTTCGGCAGTGAAACAACATGGGTTTCTCCGGAAAACATCAGGATCCGACGTCGTTCCATCGCGGTAAAACATGGAAGCTTCCACATTATCAACAATATCGCACGTGATGTCACCGGCCTCACCCTCCGATTCCCAAATGCAAATCCTGGGGAAACTCTTATCCACCGAGGACCTCTTCCTCATCACGTTGAAATTCTCGCCCCAAAGCAAACGGTGCTGAATCTTCATAACGCCGTGACCCTTGGGAACCCCGTTCTCCCACTGCCCCTCGTAACGGTTTCCATTAGCCCACACGAGCTGACCCTTGCCGTGAATGACGCCGTTCTTCCACTCCCCAACGTACTCGTTCCCGTTCTTCCAAACATAACGGCCGTGGCCGTCTTGCACGTTGCGCTTCCACAACCCTTCGTATAAGTCCCCGTTCGCGTAACGCTTTTGCCCAAACCCGTGTTTTCTGTCGGAGCTCCATGACCCGCGATACGTGTCGCCTTCGGATCCAACGAAGGTTCCGAACCCTTCCATTCGACCCGATTTGAACTCGCCCTCGTATGTGGCACCCGAAGGCCACGAGAATTTCCCTTTTCCCGAAGCCTTTCCGCGCTTCCAATCTCCCTCGTACATGCACCCGTCCGTCCAGAGATATTTTCCCGATCCGTGAGGCACGTTGCCAGAGAAGCTTCCGGCGTAGAAGTCTCCGTTCGGAAGAATCCTCTCCACAGCGGATCCGGCATCCGACGACGCCGGAAGTGTCGCCGGCGTCACTCTCCGCGTTCCTCCTTGCGAGCGGCTGCGTCCGGTTACAACTACCGCCGCCACCGGCGGCGACGGCGACCGTGGTGGCTTTTC
The DNA here is from genome assembly GCA_037962975.1 of Clitoria ternatea. NCBI lineage: Eukaryota > Viridiplantae > Streptophyta > Magnoliopsida > Fabales > Fabaceae > Clitoria > Clitoria ternatea. Next base: position 59,622,310 of record CM075671.1, read on the forward strand.
TCTTTCTTCCTTTTCCGGCTCCGGCTTGTTCTTCTTCGCTCCTGAGACCACGTCCCGCGCGAGTGCTTCGTGCATTTTGTTTTTCAGCATTCGGTGATGCGAGTTTGAGGTTTGAATGAGTATCGCCGGTGGGATCAGCGCATTTTCCGGCGAGGAGTGGTGGTGTGGTGGTTTCTCAGTAAGGTACTGTTATCTGCATTGCTTCACTATCGGTTTGAATGAGTATCGCCGGCGGCGAGCTTCTCTCTCTAGAATTTTCTTTCTTCGTTACTCTCTCTATTTTTTCTCTTCTGTCTTTCTTTTTGTGCTGTTTGGGGGAAAATAAGGGGGAATCAAAGAAAGCACAGAAGCGAGGTAGCGGAGAGAGAGAGAGAGAGAGAGAGAGAGAGAGAGAGAGAGCACAGAGGCCAGGGTGTGTAATATATTTTTATTTTGGTTTTTAGTTTTTAAAAGAAAACAATAATAAAAAAGATTACTATAAAATATAAATTAAATTAGAAAGGCAAGATATAAAAGAGAGCGTTCAATGAGAATGTGAATGGAGACAGGTTTTGAGTTAAGTTGTTACTTGTTAGTGAATACTGAATGGTGTTTATATTACGGATATACCCTCGTCCCCTCTGTAATTGTTTGTCTTACCCTGAACGACAGCGTATCAGTTTCTCTCTTGCATTTTGGGTTTCATGACGTAACGGAATCTCCCAGGATTGTTAGCATATGATTTTTATTTTCTCTTTCTTCGAAAAAATTTTTAGAGCCACGGTTTTGGGATCTCCCATTTGATTAGTGTTTGTTTGGTTTTAGCTATGAGAAAAAATAATTGTTAGTAAAAAATATATAATTAATATTAAAGTTTTTAAAATATATTTATTTATTGATTAAGAAATATTATTAAATTATAAGATTATTTTATAAATGTTTCATTTATTAAAAATACAAAAAAATTATAAAAATTGTTAAAGTTAACCGTATGCGTTATACATGTTAGGAAGAGGACATTTAAACATAATTGTAACAAAATTGCAGGATGATAAGCCTTAAGAAAATTTTTGCGTCAATTTCTATGTAAAAATAATAATATATGAGTCCTTATAAAAAATTTCTCATAACAACATAATATAGAAAATAATCATAAAGTCGATTTTTTTTTCATAAATTTTCTTACACTTTCTCATTAACCAAACATATCATTAAACTAATTTGTGTTAGCTTAAATTCCATTGTAATTATTAATTGCATATATCATATGGAATTTAATTAAAATTTTTTATGGAATTAGATCAATTTATATATTAAAAAAGAAATTGTGATTATTACTTACACATTTATAAAATTTAATCATTAATCACCCACTTTAAACTACACCAAAAGAGAATCATTCACTTCAAAATAACAAAATCAATCAATCCGAAATTTGGAATCTAATTTTGGATTGTAAACTTTGTAATTATTTTAGCTTACAATCAATAAACCGCTCCTCATCTTCATGAATCTGAAAGGAACCTGAAATTTTGGGGTGAAAATCTCTGCCACGATTATATTGTCAGATATCTAGTAACGATTGCGTAATAGCAATTTATTATTATATTTATCATTTTTTTCTCTGAAGACTTTTATATTTTTATAATATGATTATACTCTTCTTAATATTCTACTTATTAAATGGAAAATAGATATTTTGTATTTTCATAATATTAAATGTTTTTATTTTTATTTACTTTTTATAAGATATTTTATTAAGATAATAGACATTAGTAGAAGATTCAACATCCTTCGCTTTAATTTTATTATTGTTATTTTTAAAATTTTAGATCAGCATTATCCATTATTATTTGTTGGTTGAATGGATGAGATATTTTGCTGTATTTACATTTTAAAAAATTTATATACCTTGCAAAATGGGGTTTTCTAAGATGATGAAATAACAGTTTCTGTTTGTTGTTATCATACTATGTTATAGCAGTTTCTTTAAGCAAGCAATAATGAAATGAATTTGGAAGCAATTGAAATGAAAATGAAGGCTAGTTTTAGGTGGTAATTAACTACCCTCAGGAAAGTGTAAAATGATACTTGACTTTATGTGAGCTTCGGGAATGGGGGTGGCAAAATGGCATTATAGAGGCATGGACCTATTTCAGTTGTTATGGCCCACTTTCACCAGTGGGTTCTCCAATCACTCTCCTTGATCATGCCTATTCTTTCTTAAGGGTATAAAAGAAAGGAAAAGAAGACTATAACTATACTATTTCAATCAGTTTTCTTTGTACTTGTGTCAAATAATAAATATAACAATTATGGAATTCTTTATTTAAAGGATACTGTTGCTACCCAATTTTATTCGAGCTCATTTAAAATTTTTAATAAATAATAAAAATACCAAAAAATAGAAAATTCTTTTTAGAAAAAGTGAACCTATGGGCTTGTTTGAATTTCAAATTATTGATTCAGGTTTTGACTTTTAAATTTTAAATCCTTATCAAGACCATAAATTTTTGAACTCCTAGACTTAGAAATTTTCAAAATTCAAGAAGGAGGTTTAAAATTTGAATTTCATAAGGGATAAGATTTTAGAAGGTTAGAGAAAGAAAGAGATAAAGTTTTTTAAATAAATGAGTATATTATAAAATGTGGTAAGTTTTTTTAAAAAAATAATCAAATTTTATAAACCTATTATCTATATAAGATAATGATAAGAGGATAAGATGGAGATTTTAAGGAATGAGATAAAGTTTCTTTTGAAGAGATAGAGTTTTTAAATATTATAAGATGAGATAAAGCTTTTAGCTTCAGATTTTATAATTATATCAATTAAGCTAACTTTGTTTATTAATATATAAGCTACGAGATAATGAAAAAGAATATATATTATAATAGATAAAGGGAAATGGATTTCATGTTATATAATAGAATAATAAAATGCTTCACTAGCGAGGAGATAAAGAAAATCAATTTTTTGTAAAATAATAATATATAGAAGATTGAATGGAGATATATAAGACACGCTACAGAGGAAAAGATGGGATTCACGTAAAAGAGATAAGGAAACAATGAATTTTATATTATAAAATCAAAAAGGAATCAGATTTATATATTATAAGCCAAAAAAAGGGATTAGAGATAGGAATGTGAATCAGGGGGAGGAGAGAAGGTATGCAGCAGCAAAAATTTTTCAATTGGCTATATATATAGCACATTCACGTTAGATAAAGGGGAGGCACGTTGAGAAAAAAAGAAAATTGAATAGAGATCAAGAGAAGATATTCACACACAGCTACAAAGGAAATAATTGAAGGATCAACGTGAAAGGGGATTGACGTAGAAAAAAAAACAATTAACCAACAAGGTATTTTCTCCTGTTCTTTCCTATTTGTTTGTGCGATTGTTATGTGATTTTAGTCTCTTAAAGAATTAAATTATGAATCTTTTTTTCCCTTTAGAAATATTCCCATAATTAGTATCATCAAGTGTCTGTTAATATTTGCTACTAATTAAGTTTAGAATACTACGTTTGCAAAATAGGGAATAAAATTAATGTTGGTATCTGCTTAAAATTAAAATCTTTATGCTAGGGTTAATTTAGACAAGATATCTCATTAACCTATGTTTAACTTCTAGACCATGAAGTATTTTTGTGATGCCAATAGGTAACAAAATTAATATATTCACATTAGGGATCAATTTGGATGAAACGTCCTATTGGCCTAAGTTTCCAAATAAAATAGGTCTTTAGTTGCCCCAAAATTAATTTCGACCATAAAAAAATATTTTTGATAATAAATTTAGGGTCTTTATAGGTTTTTGGACGAGACGTCCTGTCAATCTATGTAAAATTTCCTAAAAGAATTTAAACCATAAAACACTTTAATAATATCTATAATATAATAAAATCAAAATATCCTTATAGATTCTTTGGATGAGACGTCCTGTTAATCTAGGTCTTTAAATAAACTTTTCATTCTCAAATTAACCTAGACTGTTAAGTTCTCCTTTTAAAATATAATAAAATCATTTTAAAACCTAAGGCTTCCTCTTTTTAAAAATATAACTTACTTTGCGTTTTTTTAAAAAATAACCCAAAGAAATACGTAACCCTGATTTCCCCTAACGCTTGGGGAATACGTAGGAGCGGGAACAATTATTCCTGTCGGGCCCAAATTTTAAAAAATATATATCCCTTTTACTAGTAAAAATAAAATCATCACGCTTTTAATGATAACTGGACTAATTTGGACGAGACGTCCTGTTAATCGTAAAATTTATAATTTTAAAAATCATTAAATCAACAACATATCCATAAGGCATCTCTAAGAGGTTTAAATTATAAAGGAGTAGGATTATTCAAACTTAAACAATTTAGGGTAACCGTTTAAAACGGACAGTGTGGGGTGCTAATACCTTCCCCACCTGTAATTAGACTCCAGAACTTAAAATCTTAATTTAGGACTAGTACCTTCACGTTAGGTTTTTTCTGATGTTTTACCTTAAAAACATTAGTGGCGACTCCACGGTTTCCGGAGGGAACTCGGGAAACCTAATTTTTTTTTACGGTCGGCCTCCCGCCGCGATTTAGGTCGCGACAGATACATATTTAATTATTAGGCATAAAACACTCATTTAATAAAAAAAGTAATTTTGTTATTTGCATACTAAATTTAGCCGCTTGGATACCCCTAACACTGGGTGAAACAGACCCATAAAAGTTTGGCAGAAGCTAAGTGAAAAAGTCAAAAAAATAAAAAAAATATATAGGTTTGGTGTCTTATGCATAACTTAAGCTACGGTACTATGATTAAGGTGAATCCAATTTGTACACCTTCGTAGCTCGGATACTTAGAATTTTCATGAAGGGAGGAAATGCTAGTTTGATTCATAGAATTCTTGACACATCAAAATGCAAAACTACCTTACTAATTTTTCGACAATGGCAGAAATGACATATTTTATTTAAAAATCTAATTTATCACCGGAATGGAACCAAATTTTACAGTTAGGAACTATACCTCATTTATGACTCACTAGTTTTGTCCGTACTAAAAAATTCTCTAAAATGAGGGAGATATATATATGCAAAAGAGTGTTTAGGCCATTTCAAGGGGCCAAACCATGCAATTCTTATCCAATTTGGACCATTCCAACTCTCACACATTCTAAACATCATATACGAACTACTAAGCTTATCCAGAGGTTCCAGAACCCAATGGATCTCGTTTTAATCTGTTCAGTTCCTATTTATGCATAATTTTTCAATAATTCTACATGCCATTAACCAAGTCCATTGCTATTGAACCATCTCTATCTAATATGCATTATACTAATTACGATTCCTACCCATCATATCAATTTAGTAATAGATCCAACATACAAGCGGTTCATGGGCATGAACACTATTTCATCTACACCATCATTCCTAGATATGCATATCAACATCATTAAAACTCATAATTTGTCATCAAAATCAATTTTAAACCTCCAATGAGATTGTTAGATACCTAGTCCGCTATATTATATATATACACATACATATCAAGAGCCGACCAAGGCACATAATACCAAACTAGACAAAATATATCCATATATATACTAGCTCTTCTAATGATCCATATGAGACCATTCATGACTCTTTACCTTTATCCAAGTTCACTAAAAAACTACAAGTTTAGGGGTGAGCATATATATGTTAAATGATAAATATTGAACTGGATGTCGCCACTATACATACTATCACCAATTTAGTTCTATAATCATCACATCAATGCATAAATGATCATGATTCACATTGTTATTTAACATATTTGCATCATCACAAATGCACTAATCACAACAATAAATATCATAAGCTGCCCAACAGTATCTCAATCTCAATGTTTATATGCAAATGCATATGCATGCAGACCCGACTCTATTGATGGGACTAATATTGTAGTATATAATTTTCTCAGCATATATCATAGATCTTTTTACTGGTGTCGAACTACTTATCCATAATGCAACACCAGTCACTCTTAGTGATAGCGACACCTCAACTTAGGTGTTGCAGGTTGGCCTTGGACCCAATTCAATGCGGCTGTGGAATCTCAAGAAAACCACCACAAGGTCTGTGTCTATCCAAAGCCTGTCTTTCTATCTAGGTCTACATCACAAGCCCCTTATAGTCATGTGTGCATCTTTTAATGCAAATGTTATACCATACAACTACTAATCACCAATAAACCACCTGATTACCATTACCAAGGGTCACCACTTGGTTACCATCACCAAGAGTTCTTATTTCAAACCATCAAATAAGCATAGCATGTTACAACCAATCACCATCAATTCACAATTCTAATTTAAGCTATCTAAAGCCTAATCAATCATCACCATTATGTTCATCATTAATTTAATATTATCATCTATCATTTGTCATCATCATTCATTACAATCCAATGTAAATAATATCATAATCATCAATGTATCATCAACACATATATGAATGGAGTCTAAAACGTCAATTTTATCAATAATATTACCAAGGGGGATATATCAACAATTCAACCATTAACATAAATCAACTCAATCTCATCAATCATTAATTAATTCATAAATGAAACTCTCTTCCTATCTGTCCATAATTCATGCATTTAAAATATAAAGCCCCTACCTAGACTCGACAATTCCAAAGCTCAATCATGTTTTCCGATTACTTTTCTAAATTGAACCTACACCAAGATAATTATCAAAACTTTTTTATTAATAAACCGACCACCAAACTCATATAACTTAACTATTTTCTATCTAGTCGGAACTCAAAGCATCGCATATACTAACAATCTAATGAAACCGTAAAGATTCAGGCTTCTGACTTATTGAATGCCATTGACGAGTTCTGTGCCTGGCTTCATAAGTTACCAGTTCTGCCTACACTTCCTAGTTAGCTCAAATACGATCCCTAGCCATAGAAATCAAAGGGTTAAGCTCGAGTTCATGAAATGGAATCCAAATTGGACCATAGGTGTTCATGTAGCTTACTTGAAATAAAGGATTTAAAAACCATGAGTATCTAAAGTTGTCGACACTTTAATTAAGTCCCTAAATGACCTAAATTCATGGAATTGAAGCAATTTAAGAGTTAGGGTTCAAGAAAACAAATAAAGACCAAAGCGGGTTCTTGGCTCCATGCCTTTTGAAATGGAAATTGAAGAACTCTAACCTTTGCCAAACTGCCCATGGAAGGAGAAGACAATGGAACCTAGTCCTTGCTTGAACTTGAAGGAAATCGAAGAAAAATAGTAGAGAAGAAGATGAGTATGCACACAGTGAGAAAGAAGAGAATAATGGTCTTTCTTTTCCTTTCTAGAATGCACAAAGAGTGAGGGAAGAAGTAAGAAAAGGAGTGAATTGAAAATAATTGAATTAAAGGCATATTTTCCTTTTAGCTTATTTGGTTAATTTATGAAACCAATCAGGTAACTTCAAGTTATCAAAAACCTACCCAGATAAATTTCAGAAATGAACGTACCCATCTTTAGTTAATTTGACATTTTCAATTTAATTATTTGATTAATAAAATTAACTAATAATTAAAATCAGGATACTATAAGTCACACTATTATATGTGTTAGAACCAAGAAGACTTTGAAGAAATATTGGATTTGTTGATAACCAACATTAAGCACTTTAATTTAATGAAGTCATGTGTTTGTTAACATTTGATAGTTTGCTTAAGTGTTTCAGATGACAAAGCATGGACTATAAAACAAATGGGGAGTTCATGCGTATCACAAGTCTGGTAAGACGAAACAAAGAGAAAGATGCGTCAAATAAGGAAACTAGATTTAGGAACGCTACCTAATGTAAAAGCTCATCTGGATCCGTACCAAACCCAGACCTGTTAAACCATATTGCATGCATCAAGCGTATAAAAGGGTCTTCTTCTCAAAGTAAAGCTCTTCAATAATTTGGACCCTCTCTTCATCAAAATAAAAGCTCCTCCAAACCTCCTGCAACATCTCAAGCAAGAACTTGATTGCTCTTTATTTTGAGTCTCGTAATCAACACCTTATGGATCACCAGACCCTGAATTATTTTTAGAAGTCGTCCCTGAACAAAACAAAGTCTGGTCCTCAGCATCATGACTCACTAAAGTATCTTTCCATCTCAGCATAAAAGATTATTACAACAAGGGAAGTGTCCAAGTAAGGTAAATCAAGATTCTTTCTAAAAGCATTTATTTTCACCAACCCTCTGTAGTCCTCTAAATAAGGAGTATTCCTTCTCCGTAAAAATTACTTTATCCCTCTCTACCTCTATCTGCACAGATCTCAAAAGCCCTCTGTTCTATACTCAGTGTGCAGAACGACTCTCTTTCACCCAAAATGCTTACATCCGTTAAGGAAAAATCACTCTACATTGAATGTATTATTCCTCAATGGTCATTCAATAGATCTCTCTCTTTGTTACACATCTGGAAGAAAAATTAAATAAATTACAATTCCTCTCTTTATAGTGGGAGTGAGACAATGTAAGATTATAAAGTAAGATCTGAAGAAGAAAAGAGTGAGACCATGAGAGAAAATACAAAGAAGAAATTAGAGTTAAATGATAAAAAAGGAGAGTGTTTATAAGTAAAAAAAGAGAGAAAAGAAAAAGAAAAGAAAAATGACATATGTCAACAAAAGAAGAAATGAAATCAGAAAATGCCATTAGAGAAAAAGAAAGCTCACTATGTGCATATCAATCTCATGTCTCAAAAGCCATAGTATCCAAGTCAGAGAAATGAAATCAATTCATCTTCTTTGAGAGATCATTATCTCTGACTATGCTTTCAAAGTTAGTATGTACTTCACTTTTCTTACATCATCTACATGTACTAAGTTTTATGAGAAAATAAGTCTCTCTTTATTTGTATAAGTATATAGACCAGACTCATCACTTAGTGTAGCTAAGTAAGAAGACTTATTACTCTTGATGTTCAAATTCTTTCAATTCTTTGTAAGTACAGGTCTGGTAGACTTGTTGGGAAATATTGTTGGCCTGAAGAGGCTTTGGAAACAATACTTGGGTTTAAGACATGAGTGGCTTGTGAAAGAATACTTGGGTCTGCCCCAGGAGTGAGTGTTGTAAAAGAATACTCAGTTTAAGCCAGGAGTGGTTGGTGTCAAGAATACTCAAAGGCACATGATGTGCTTAAGCCAGGAGTGGCTGGATTCAACAATACTCAAGGGCACAATCTGTGTTGTTTATGTAAAAGAGATAATTTTACATAATGGAAAAACCCTTCAAGTCTAAAGGTACTGGATGTAGCTTTTATGTTGGAAGTAAACCAGTATAAATTTCTTGTGTGTTGCTTCTTTCCTTATCTCTTACAAGAGTCTAATGCTCTCTTGTCTATCTCCTCTGATTCGCAAAAGTCTGCTCCGCTATACAAAATGCTCATTCTTTTAAATATCACTTTTTGATTTAAAAAAGTGAACAGACTTATTCAACCCCATCTTCTATGTTTGTTCTCTGAATCATCAATATGAATATTCCTAACTCGAATAAGATTGTCTCCAAATGAGCATACCTATAATTTAAAAAATGATGAATTTAAATTTGGATGGAAAGGAAAAAAGTTAAGAAATAATTACTAAATTGAATTAAAATATCTTTATTAAAATTAATTATTAAATATAAAATGAAATTAAGAGAAAATTTTAGGTACATAAGTAAGAAATAAAAATGTAAAAGTAAAATAAGTCAAAATTAAAGAACACATTAAGTTGTATTTTTTTAAAAAAATTGTACAAGCTAATAAAATAAATGTAAGTTGTTAAATATGATTTTTGTACGTTTACCAAAGTAAGCAGTATTTTACTTAAATAAGTCTCCTTACCAATTCTTTTTACCTTGTGTTTGGATAAAGAAATTTAACGAATGAATTTATTTTATCAAAGGATCTTAAATACTAATAATTATAATACATTGTTTGGATATCAAAATATAATTAATTTTGAAATTCTAGAATCTTCAAAGGAATTCTAATGTAAATAAAAATAAGAAATTTAAAATTCTACCAAAGAAAGAAAGAAACCTAAATTCTCTTAAGTGATTGTGTTCCATTTTTTTCTTGCATAAAGCTAGATATATGGGCAGTCATTGTTGCTACCACCATATCACCACCATAATCGTGATTGTCGCCACCACCTCTACGCCCTGTCGCCACCACATCCACCCTTATCATAATTGTCATCGCCATTATCCTTACCCATACCAACCATCCTCGTTACCACCAATAGCACCACCACTAAGAAACTACAATCACCATTGTCATTGTACCCCAAACCACAATCACTACCACCAATACCATCACCATTATCACCATCAACGTCACCACCGTCATTGTTGTTACCCTTGCCACCACTATCACCACCATTAATGTTGTTGTCACCGCCATAATCACCCTCACCGTCATCAATGCCACCACTACTATCGTCGTCACTACCTTATCGTCGTTATCATCATCACAATCCTTCCATTGCCACTACCATTACGACCACCCCTATCACCCTTACCATTTTCTTTACTACCACCACCATTATTATTGTTGAGGCAAAACACTTTGGTATCAAAGGCTTTATTTTGTGTTTTGATGATTAACAAACTATATTGAAAATATTATTATTTTACTCTATAACACATTGATGCTTTGACTTGGTCTTGTGAGTTTATGTTTAGTTTTGATATATAGATATTTAGACTATCATGAACAAGATCAGACATGTCAAATGGTGGTCAAGATTGATGAAAACTTGAATATCAAGTACTACAAAGACCAACACCATATCTCAAGTCTAAAGAATGCAATGTTTTTATGAAAAACTTAACCATCACATGAACAAGATGAAGACTTTATAAAAGGGTAAGTTGTATCAATTTGAAAGTTGATTATAAATCTTAACATGATCATTAGAAAGTTACACAGTGCAGATTATAAGCTCTAGTGTACTAATCAGATAACTATCAACAATAGCAAAGTATTAAACCATGAGTTATAAGTACTGGTCTTAGAGACATGCAACTAAGTTATATGTGAAAATAACATGTTGCTAAATGTCATTTAATGCATAACTTTTGATAAGCTAGTTGGATTATACCATGTAAGGTGATCAACCAATTATAGTAAACCCAACTTCAAAAGAAGTTGATTCCATCTCAAGTTCCTGTAATGATTCAAGTATGGGATATGATACATTCCCAAAATGTATAGTTTTAGACTTTGTTTTTCTTAAGATTTTAGATGGTTTTCTTAGGACTTAATTTAGTTTTATTTGGTTTTTGTTTGTTTTTGTGTTTTGGTCATTTATGCTTGATTTTTTATGTTTTGTAAGTAAACAGGTCTAAAAGACCCAATTTAGGTTCAAAAGGAGTGGAAGACATAAACTAAGAAGCGTCAAAGTTAAAAAAAAGGTCTAAAGGAAAACTTAATAGACCAAAATGGAGTAGGAAGTGAAGTCCACACACATCAGGTGAACTCCACAGTCAGGCTGTATGTGTGCCTGTTTGGCTGTGGAGTTCCACCAGACCTAGTTTTATTGTTTTTTTATTCCTATTTAGACACCTTTAGTTAGGAATCCCAGTTTTTAATAATTAGAGAGTTGTTTGTAGAATACTCTAAACAATCGTGAAGAAATAGTGATTTCTCCTCTCCTTTCTAAAGGTACTATTAATTTTATCTTTTATTTTCTTTTTTCTCGTTTGTGATGGTGAGTGGTATAGGTTTTGTTATGACCTCTAAGTAGTCTTTTTTACTCATAGGGACCTATGAGTAATCCTAATTAAAGAAACCATGTAACTTTGTGATTTATTGATGTTGAGTTCATGGTTTGATTATCTTGAGTATTCTATGCTAGATTTAATTAAGTTCTTAAAGGAATTATGAGACCCTTAAAGAATTAGTTAATATCATAGGAAGACATCCGTGATAATGAATTCCAGGATTTGAACTTTAAGGAGAAAATAAACCTAACCATTTAATATATATGAAGTCACTTTGTAATTCTAATAGTTTCGATATTTGGGATGAACCGAAACCCCTGAGAATGTTTTCTATATTTGAATTTTACATATTTAAAAGTACTCTATTTTAATCTTAATTCTTAAATCCACAACCATTGCTTGCTCAAACTAAATTCTTAAGACCCAACTAGTGCTCAATGACTCAGTCCTATTACAGTTGGGTATACAGGCAGGCCTACCATATAATGGGCCAACTCGTATTTTAAATGGGTTAATTTTTTGGGACCGCATAAGAACTAGGAGCTCGTGTATGGCTATTTTTTTGCTTTAAAATTGTTAGGCTTTGACCAAAAACACATATGTTTTTTATGAAAGCCAAAACATATAATTTAAAACATTTAATCATCTAGAAGCTCTCACCTTAGCACTTAAATTTTAAAAAATTAGCAATTAATAGAATCTAAATATCAACTTTCTCTTATTTCAATGTAAGGGAAGAATGACATAACATTATCTTACGTTTGGGTTTCTTTTTTTTTTTTTTAAAAAAGTGACGTGTAGATGTGAAATAGTATGAAAGAAAAAGTAGGATTTGTTTAAAATAAAATAATAGTTTTAAGTATAAATTGTCATACAAGTTGGCCTGTGAACTTATGGCTAAATGCCAGACCTGTGATTTAAATAGGCCTTATTTTTCAACTTGTGGTCCATGTAAAGGTGAGTTAACTACATTAACCCGTGGGCCTGTATACCCAACTCTAGTCCTTGTGGGGTTGATATTTTTATTACTCGATAAAACTTCTGCGCTCATGGGGCCTATTAGGATATAAGGTGTCATATTAATAGATATTTTCTAAAGGATCGTATAATCTCATGAATTCAAGATCATTATCTAGAACCATAGTCAAGAAAAATTACTTTTTCATGATAATCAACAACAGTTAAAGCTTGCAAGCTCCATTTGTTGAAGTCATCATCAATAGACCAAGATCAGTTGCATCTTAAAAGCAAAATAACTATCAACAACTGTGTGCTTAACAACTTAGTTGAATCAAGATCTCATTAGCAACTACATGTTTAACAACTCAGTTGAATCAAGTTATCAACAATTGAAGTTAAAAGACCTTATTATTCAAGATCATCATTAACAACTAGATGTTTAACAACTCAATTAATTATAGGTCATTAGCAACAACATACATGATAAAACATATTCACTGCAATTAGTAGTGATGAGAATAGGCTGGGCCGAGCTAGGTTGTACAAGGCTTGGGCTAGACCTATTACTCAAGTTACAGGCCGACGTCTGGCATATAGCCTAACATAGACCATATTTTTAAGCTTGACCCAACCTATTTAAAAGTTTAGTGTAACTCGATAGCCTACATAAAAACTCAATTTAAGTTTATGTTAATGAAAATACAAACAAACATATATTGAATAGATCAATGAGTTTATCTTAAAATAATTCAATTTGTCTCTAAAATCCTAACAACCTAAGTACAATATACATTTAATTATCCACTTTCATATTAAAGGTGATTTTACTGAAATTTAATTTTATAAATTATGACTTATAGAAAATATCACATGTATTTATAAATGATAATATATTATAAATTATATTTCATTATAAATTTATATAGAATAACCTAAAAGGGTCAACACAACAAGTTAGAAAGGGTTTTTCAAAAGCCTAAACATGACTTATTTACTTAAATAGGATTTTTTGAAAAGTTTTGGTCTGATCTTTATATTAAATAGTTTAGCTAAACTAGGCCTTAAATAGGTTAGGTCACAGGTCTCCGACAAGCGGCTTAGCCTATTCTCATCCCTAACAGTTAATATTCTTTTGAACTACGATGCACCTTGGTATGAGGTCAAGGATCAACAATAATCACTAATCTGAAGTACATGCACATGAAAAATTCTTACTATTACACTATCAAAATATTATGATCCTTTAGCAAGGCTTTCTCGACTTATTAACATACATTAGTAGAAGCTTCATCAACAGAACACATTAGAAGCATTTTTCAAGAAAGAGAATTTTGTGTGTAGCTTTTCCTGACATAGTAGAAAAGTATTACAGTAACCTAAAAAGTGGTGTAACGACTATATTAGGCCTGCAATGATTATATTTGGCCAAGGAAGAAGAATTGGAGTATAAAAGGGAATTCTCTTGAAGGAAAAACTATCAATTTGTATTCATTGTATAATTCCTTTTGTTGAACTAAGTTTTAGTCTCATTGATCATAGTTGTTATATATTCTTTGGTACATCTTGTAATATTTTAAAGAACTAAGAGTATTCCATATTAGATATCAAGTATGAGTTTATTGGGGTGAGAAAGTTAGAGGTCTAAACTTTGTTGGAGAAAAACCTTTCACAAAAACATTATCAAATACAAGCTTAAAAAGTCCTTCTTCTAAAAGGCAATTCAGGCTAAACAGAGAGCTTTAGTTTTGCATTAGTTCAAAGCCTAAAGAGGCTATTATCTAAACAATACTTAGTGTATTTATGTAAAGAACATTTAGAGTAGTTTAAAGCCTACAAAATTTGTTGTTTAAAGAATTCTAATTTGTGGTCTAAACTATTTATTGAAATGGTGAAAATCTCACCATTATGTGGAGACTAGATGTAATTTCAAATTTATGGGTGAACCATGATAAATATTATGTGTGTGATCTTTATTCTGTATTGCTTTCTTATATTCGCTAAACTCCTGCTAAACTCTATCTTAATTGAATCTAATTTGAACCATGTTTTAGAAACTATTTTTATAATATTAAAAATCCTATCAACAACTTCTAAACTTCTAATTAATAAAGGAATTTTGATAGACAGACTTATATCAAAAGTAATATTTTACCAGGCTTTGAACTTATATTTGATAAAGGGAATTCTGATATAAACTTTATATCTCGAGGAACATTCTAACAACTTCTAAACTCTTTTTGAACTTAATTAATATTAAGAACTTTTTACTATAACTCTTTCTAGAAGTGTTTAAATAACTCACCTAAGCAATATCTTTATATATTCAACCATTTCAAACACTTACTTGATTCAAAACTTTATTATCTCTTTCTAAAGTACAAAATTGGATCATTTGGTCTCCTTTATATATTTAACCATTTCACATCCACGAGCTCAACTTTATGGACTAAGGTATTGAGTCACTTTAGTCCATCTTCTTGGAACAACACTCTATTACAGGTCAACAATGCAAAACCTTGGTGAGTCTGGAGAGCCTAAATTGAGTCATTTTCGCTTATTTATTTGGGCTTCTAGCTCTGAAATGCTTAAGCGTCTTGCATCATTGTTAAACCTAAATTATTGGGCGTTTTTATACTTGTTTGTTTACAAAACATAAAACCCAAATATAGACGGATAACATAATAAAAATAAATAAAAATAATAAGGAAATAAAATAAAACTAAACAAAAATACTAAAAATCCTAAACTAAATAGGCTCTAAACCTATGCATTTTGGAGTGCATATATTAAAAATCCTTTCCCCCATTATAGGGTTCAAACATTACCTTCGAAAGTTCTTCAATCACTTCTTTAACCATGGTTCCCTTTCATTAAGACATCATACACATATTAAAATATAACAAAATATCAACATTAACATCGATGAACTCCATAAATGAACCCTTATTGAAATAATTTTGATTATTTTACTGTGTTTTATTTACGTCATATGAAAAATAATTGAATGAACTATCTTTCTATCTTTAATAAATCTAACTAGGCTTATGAATCCAATCATTGGTTTGAAGAGTAAGTAATAGAACCAAGTACCCACTACTACCCTTTCAAGGCTTGAGTTTATCCTTAGATTTACCAATTAGTACAAGGTTCAATCATTATAATTATAATTGATTAGATTAAATTAAAGAGTGGCTAATTCCCTAATTTAATGAAGCATAATGAATAAAATCAATAATTCACAATGGATAAAGACTCGTTTTCATAGGCATATATTTAAAGGGGTCATGCAGCATGTTGAACCTCATTTAAAGCCTGGTGAATGCTTTCATGTAAAACCTTTTGAACCTCATTTTGATTTATGACCAGAAATATAAATGGGTCATGCAGGCTTTGGACTTATATTTGATAAAGACTCGAAGCTCACATACATACACATTTAGAAATATAAATGGGTCATGCAGCATGTTGCGCACTCCTCACAAGCATCTCAAAGTTTCATGTTCAAAGGTTTGTCCTTTATAGCCATTTTCACGCGTATAAATTTAATATCTTTTATCCAAGGGTCAACCAACATTTTTAAGTCTTATGGAACCTTTTTAGTATATCATTAACAAACTACCAAAAATTAATAAACTAATTAATCAAATCCTGTTTAGGTAAAATTACTAATTTACCCTTATAGGTTCGTTTAAGCCCACTTTTCGTCCTTTTCTAGATTCTTTGATTTTAAGACATCTAAGTTAATTACTATGACCAATAAAATTATTAATTAAGTCATAGGCAGAGGTCCAAAATCATATACCTAAAAAATCTCTTATTGCCAAATTGGTCCCTAAAGGTGGTTTCGATAAAACGGGGTTTTCTTAGCAGAACTTTATTAAAACTGAATTTAGAAAATATTAGCAATTAATTACTATTTTAGGTAGTAGCTAATAAAAATTATAAAGTTATAAGTATTTGCAAAAAAGATCCTTTCTCATGTATTTTATGACAGTTACACTTTAGTCCTCTAATCTCACGAATTTACAACTAAGGACAAGGTCGCCATAACTCTGGTACCATCACAGCCCCTGGTTGTGACCTCCATATGACCATTATCATAGATTCAATATAGATTCATATTCTCAAAATAACACAAATCACGAATGGCATGAAAATAAGTCAAAAGGGTGACTTTTTCAGCACTTTGGCATGGTAACGACATATATTTTTCACACAATAATTTAAACATGTATTGTGGGCAGTAACAAATAGAATTTCTAGCATGAAAAACATGACAAATATGCACCATATTCAGATCCAAACTCAAATCCACACAAAGAGCAATTTCTTACCAAAAATCCAACAATTTTCACTAAGTACCTTGCATACATTTCAACCAAGATTCTAGAGCAAGTGATTTCATTTTCCAAAAAGCAATGACAGGTAATTATGAGCTCAATTTAATTATTCAAAACATTCTCGAAACATATAAGCTTAAGGAAAAGAACAAAACATGTGCATGTACGATTTTAGGCTCTGATTGTTGTAAAAATCAATCTTCTCATAGATCCAAACATTTCAAACTTATTTTCATTTTTCCGAAGAGATCTATAACATTAGTATCTAATCTTAGATCCATCAAGAAAATCTATTTTTATTATGCCCAAACTTAAAATGAACGAAGGTTTTAAGTGTAACCTATGTGCTAGCCTCGACCCATATGCAAAAGCCCCCACAAGAATAATGAAGAAATCCCTATTACTTGATATAGAGCTCGACCGTGAGTAGGGGAAAAGAGAAAGAGGTGGTTTCTTCACTTAAGTTCTAATCTAGAACTCTCAATGGCAATGGTCTGACCTCATAGCTTTGAAAAGAAAAGGCAAAACTCTGGTCTCAAGGTGGTGGCGTGGCCACTTGGAGAAGAAAAAAGAGAGGGAAAATGAAACTTTGGAAACTTAAAGGAATGTAAAATGTTGGAGCGGTGGAATAAGTGGAATTTATAGAAAAATTTTAGGTGAGGCTAATGGGGTGGTGTATAGCTATGAAGTGGGTGTGTATGGGAGGAGGGTGGTGTTCAAATTTTGAATAGTTTGATATAATGGTGAAAGTTTCTAGTACCAAAAAATAATATCAACGAGTCCTTGAGGTGATATGTATCGTAATAAATAGAGTCTATAATGGAAGAAAATACGAAACATCTGACACGTGTTATACTGTGTGAGAGAAAGACAAAAAGTTCTCCTTGTGGCTCTTAGTCATGAGGTGGGTCCATATGGTAGGGTCTACTTTGTTCACTTTCTCTTGTCAGTTTGAGGTTTGGGATTACCAAAAATTCTCAGAAAAAATTAAAATAATGATGTTATTATACTAAGTAACTTTAAGCAATATTTTAATAAATTAAATCTTTGGTAACAAACCTTCACACATTCATGTACCACACAAATATTATTTGTGATTATAAGCCAATTACGACTCTATTTTTAAATACTCAAATAAATCATAATAATTAGCAATTAAATCACAATATTATTTATGATTATAAGCCAATTAATCTCACATGTTATACAAAATACTAGCTACTCCTATCATAAAAGGGTTAGGCTGTTACACATCATAACCTAATGGCAAGAGAAATTAGTTAAAAATGCTTAGAGATAAACACATAAACTAACCCTCACAAAAGCATAAATCTTGGTCTATTGATAGAAAAGGAACTACTTTTCACAAACCGCTTTGGGATGTCACCACACTCTATGTTATAGTGAAGGAGAATGAAGAAAAGAGAGATGAATAAGACCCTTTGAATAAGAAGGGTGGAAGGTCATCATCCAAGAACATGTTTGTTATAAGTATACAAAAGCCTTCTTTTATAATGTTCGCATCTGAGCACGACCGTGCTTAAATGAACACAGACCGTATTTAACTCTGAATCTTTATTCTTCACGCATTCGTACATGGTTGTTACCTTTTTTTGAAAATGGAGAAAGAAAATCACCTTTAAAGAAAATATGGGTTACCGAGTAAAGTGATAACTACTAAAAATACACAAGATGTGATACCAAGTACGGTTACCCAATAAAGTGATCATAGGTTATGGCCAAGTCCATGTGTTCAGTCATTTTCCTCGATCAACCAATTAGAAAAAAAGGTATGTCCGTCACAATCCTAATTGATTAAAATAAACTAAGAAGTGACTAGTCCCTTAATTCAATTAAGAACAAAGAATAGAATGTCAACATAATCAAGAAAAATATTTAATAAAAATATTTATTCATAATCACACAAAAAAAAGTTTCAAAAGGATTACATCATAACGATCCACCTTAACATATTAGACTAGGGGAATTTATGTTGAGTATCAAAACAGGTGAACTTAATTTTTTAGTTTTTCTATGTTTATGGTAATTTTCATTTTTATTTTTAGTTATATTTTTCATATGTCTTTTAGATTTTCTTAAGTAGGCTTTTAATGCTTTTATGAGTTTTTAGATCATTATGATAATCAATAGGAGTTTATTTCAAATTTTAATGTTGGGGAAGTTGAATAGTTAGTGAAATATAATGAAAGAATTAGTGAGAATTAACTTTCTTGAGGATTTGAATAGTTTCTTAAAGCTTATAAATAGGATCTTTATGTAAAGCAAAGAAATAAAGTTGAGTTAGAATTAAATTCAAAGTTTCCCTCTTTTTGAGAGATTCTCTTAGTTCTTGAATAAACCATTCTTTGATTTTATCAAGAATTTTCATTCTTGTGGTGATCTTAGGCTTATAAATCTTTGATTATGTTATGATTTATCACTTATCTTCTCATCTATTTCTTGAGTTTGGCATCAATGTCTATCTTTACACCTCTTACCCCCTAAAAATATCATTCTCTCAAACTGAAATTCAAGGTGATCCCTTTTCTATTCATGTCAATTTAGTTACTCATGTTGATATGAAAATAATAAGCAATTAAATTAAACATAAATCCTACTTTATAGCCAAAGTAAGAGAAATACATGACCTGCATAAAGGGTAGTGACTTTATGCCATCAAGGAGAACTATCTTCAAACTTAATGACCTGAAGAGAGAATCCTTGTGAAACATAGAATGAAGGGAGAGAAAGTAGTGGATAGGGACAACTTCTCTCTCAAAGATGAAGATGATCATGCTTACGAGCCAATTAGATATTGTGATAAAAGGACCAAACATATCAAGTTTAACACTTTTAGGTTATATCTTGATTTGGTTGCTTTGAAACATGGACTTTTGCAAGTATCTTTGTGAATCTTTTATTTTTGCTGCCTAACCATTAGAGATTCCCTAACACTACCATTAGAGCCCACGACTTGCACAATCTTCTTTTGGGT
Source organism: Clitoria ternatea (assembly GCA_037962975.1). Lineage (NCBI taxonomy): Eukaryota > Viridiplantae > Streptophyta > Magnoliopsida > Fabales > Fabaceae > Clitoria > Clitoria ternatea. The sequence goes on from CM075671.1 coordinate 59,642,341, forward strand.
AAATGTTTGTTTAAGAATGTTAAAATTATTTTCTTTTGCAAAAACTGTTGTAAATGTAATATCTTATGACAATGTTGTAAAGATTGCGTCTTTCTTTAAAACATGTTGCAAAAATTGGTCTTTTGTAAGATATAATGCAAAGGTTGCATCTTTTTTAAAGCTAGTGTCATTTTTTGTTTTATGTACGTTGATTGTTTTTCTTGTTAATTTTAAGGCTAAAAAGTATGTTTGGTCTTTTATGTTTATTTTAGGTTTTAATTTGGTCCTTGGATTCTTTTGTCTCAATTTGGTCCATTACGTTTCAAAACGGTGTCAATGGTTTTTTCTGTTAAAAAAGTTAATGCAAACTTGCCTTTTAAATTGGGTTTTCAAAAACCGATTTAAAATATACTTTTTAAATTGATTTTGCTATTTGTCGATGCAAAATGCTAGATTTAATATATACCTTTAAAATTGATTCTCGTTGAAAACCAATCTAAAAAGCATATTTTAAGTTGGTTTGTGATAACCGATTTAAAAATACAACTTTTCGTTAACTTTTTGTTACCATAAAAGATCATTTTGAAATGGGTTTTAAAATATAGCGAACCATATCGAGACAAAAAATATTTGGGTCCAAATTGAAACCCTAAAATAAACATAAAGGACCAAAATATATTTTACCCTCATTTTAATTATAGAACATGTTTCATAGATATGCTTAATTATATGAACATGTTAATGTTACAGTGATGATTATTTTATAAATGTTTTTTATTTCAAGCATGGTATTTTATATATGTTCATTTAATTAAATTGAAATACAATTTTATACATGATCGGTGTTTATACTATTTCTATTATGACATTAAAAGTTTATGTTAGTGGATGTGATAAAGGTTTAAGAGTTATACGCTCTAACCGTCATAAAAACTAGGATTCAAAAGTTAAAACCTAGCTGTCATGGTATTTTATTTATTTATAAATGTTACAAATAAAATATTTAATTTCAATTAATATTTCACTTGATTTATAAAAGTTATAATCAAATTTCAAATGTTTGTTAAATTTAAAGTTTGTAAGAATTACAAATGTAAATAATTTATTTTTATTAATTTTAATAGGATTTACATCGCAAGTGATCTTGTTAAAATTAATATGATTTGTGAAATATTTTATATTCAATAGGATTTGTTAAAGTTACAAGTTAATTAATATTTATTAAATTTAATATGAATTGTAATTGTTTTAAATAAAAGATAATATCTTTATTAAATTTAATAATTTTGAAAACCCACTATTTAATCTTAATAAATTTGATAGGATTTGTAAAAGTTACGAATCAATGACAAGATCTCTATTAACTTCAATAGGATTCAAAATAAAATATCTTGGACTATAAAGATATGGTTCAAAAGTTAAATCTTGACTGTTTCTAAATGGGAGGATGGTTGTTGAGACTCTAAATATAAGGTTTAAAAGTTAAACCTTCAATATTCGTATTATTAGGATGATTGTTTGGTGGAAAAAAATAAGGTTTAAAAATTAAACATTGGTTGTTCCAAATACCTATAGGATTCAAGAGTTGAATCTAGAAATAAGATTTCAAATTGTTTGAAATCCTAATAAAAAATTTTGAGTTATTAAAGATTAGTGGGATATTTTGGTTATGAAAGATTTGATACTTAAGTGATCACATTGGATCCACATCTTTTTCTTAGGAACTAACCTGATTATAATACTAAATTTTCAAGCTAGAGTGCTACCCTACACCTTATTAGCGGCTATCTCCCCTTCAACCTCATCCACTAAACGGTGAGTAGAACCAACACCCACTGACTTGGCAGCGAGAACCCTAAACTTATCTACATAGTGTGTTTTTGGAGAACTTCACGTGTTTAATTATTCATTTTAAATTTATTTTTATTATAAATACAATTAATTTCTTAATTAATTAATTAATTAACATACTACATGGTGAATAATTATGGTCTTAAAGTTTAAAATTCATTAAATACAACCTAGGTATTGTGTCTTTCTGTATTATGTTGTACTTCTCTTCTCAACCATTCACCTGTATGTATAACTAGCTTTCTATATATTTTGTATTCTTGATTAGGCCAAGAGAAGAATATGGAGACCTAGGAGATAGCTAAAGTGTTGATTCTAGAAGATGTTGACCTTAAGAGGAATCAGAGAATGGTGACTCCAAAGGATGGTGGATTCGAGAAGTAGGAGTTCAAAAAATGGTGTCATCATAGTTCTTTTAGGTTTAGTTTTATTTTTCCATAAAGACCATAACTATCTCACAATTTTGATTGCATGTTTTGTAGTTAATTTTGTGTTAAAGCATTTAACAAATGTTTGTAAATAATAAGTAAGTTGAAATCCCTCAAAGATGATAGTCAAGCCTACCAATAAGTAATGTCAAACCTGATATAGATAAAGTGCAGGTTATGTCATAGCTAGGTGTCTTTATTTATGTGTAGTAGGACATGATTGGATAATCAGATGATCAGATTATCCAAGTGTGACTTATTGGATTTTATTTAAATGGGCAATTTTCAATTAGATTTGAATAGCCTCAAGGTATGGATGTTAATACTAAAACACCTTCTAATGAGCAACACTCATTAACACTTGTTTCAACGAAGTGTATATTCTGCCAAAACAGAAGGCCTTTATTGATATTAGTAAGGGATGATGGATAATTATATTATCCAATTGTTTGTTATTGGACTTAATTAGGTAACTTCAATCAGATTGAAGAACCTAAAAGGATTAATATTAAGTTTAAACGTCTTTTAGTTAGTAACACTCGTTGAGACTAGTGTCCATAAATAGTTGTGCTGCTAACACAAGGTGCTATCATTTATATTAGTAAGGCACGATGAGATAATTGTAATATCCAAAACAATTTTATTGGGCACTAACTTGATTAAGTTTTTCAATTGGCTTGAAAGTAACTTAGAGGCGTAAAGATTGGGCTTAAATTCATAAGATAAATAAGAGTAAAGAGTTACCTACTCAATTATCTAAGTGTTGCATGAAATGCAATTAGAAAGAAATGTCCTACCTAAATGACTAAGGGTTAGGCGATCAACTAAAGCTGAGTCATCACTAGGTCAAACATAGATCTTGGCCCACTAGAAAGTAGTGAGGGACATATTTAATTAATGACCAGAATTAAATATGTTTTATTAAAAGGTGATATATTTGACCATATTTTGTTTTAGAAAATCATGATAACCAAATATTATTCCTATTGCGATTTATCTTTTAGAAGGACATGTTATCTGGAAAAATCCCATATAGGTATCAAAAGTTAAGGATTGTCCCTAAGAAAGAAAAAGTGACAGTGTGTCATGTTTGGCCTATCCTGGGATCACTCATTGATAGGTATTGGATACCATATATAGTCAACCATAAATTCTGACCTGTAAAAGATAACATGAATAAATAGATACGTACGATATAATCGTACACAGACTCTATTAAGGGTAAGTTGGTTCAGGATGCTAGAAGTCTCAAGGTGATCAAGAAATGATATTGGTTCTAGTTTTAGCCAAATAAGATATTGAAAGAATCTGTCCAAAGTACTTGTAGGAGTTTAAAAAGAAGGGAAGTAAGACTTTTGCTTCATGTTTTCATGTTATATAAGTCAAGTTTTGTTTACTTCAACAATATTAGTATCAGATACTAGATGCAGATCTAACATTCATATGAAAGATCAAAAAAGTAGATCGTTGACTAAAGGTGAAGACAAAAAAATCTACATGTAAAATGGAGCAAAGGTTGTTACATTGACGGTAGGATCTTCACCTACTAGGCTAGTTAGTGAACTAAACATTGTGCAAGCTATTTCTTGCTAGACAAGAAAGGTTTTTCACTTATAAAATAACTTTATTTCTTCAAAATCGTGTTGATGTATAATTGAGTAATGGATTTCATATCCTAAAACTTAGAACACTCATTTATAACATAAATGTTATATTGGTTAAAATGAATGATTTAAACATTATTTAAATAAGCCTTGGGTAAATGAATGAGAAATATATTTTTAGATACCATTAATACTTTTATTTAGACTTTTTTGATTTTGAATCAAAAGCCATGTAAATATCATTCATTGTGAAGATAATTAAGACCCTATTCACTAAAAAGTGAAAATATGAGATGATTTACACAATGATACCTATAGAAATATTGGTATTTATTCCTATTAGTTTATGAATATGGATTTCATGGGGGCAGGGCGGGTAGTGTATTACCCTTACTTACTAAAACTAACAAGTACCTTTACCCATTGGTAAGGGTAGAATGTTCCTATAGGTATCAATTAATCTATTAATATTTAAAAGTAATTATAATAAAGAAGAAAATAATATATAATATATTAAATGTAAAATTATTTTATTATTAAATAATATAAATTTGTAATGCATTATGAAAGAAAAGTTATTAGAAACAAGACAAGCCTTGTAGCTCAAGGTTAGAATCAACAAGAAGGTATTAACTATGATGAGACTTTTGCTCCAGTAGCAAGATTGGAAGTAATAAGAATCCTTATGGCCAATGTAGCTGCTAACTCTAGTTGTTTCAAATGGATATCAAAAGTGCATTCCTAAATGAATTCATCAATTAAGAGGTCTATGTACATCAACTTCCTTGTTTCAGAAATGAGAAATATCTAAACCATGTGTTTATAAAAGGCATTGTATGGATTGAAATAAACTTCAAGATCTTGGTATGAAAGGCCTAGTTCTTTTTTTTTCATAATAACTTTACAAGGGGAAAAGTAGACACCATTTTGTTCATGAAAACTCAAAATAAAAACCTCTTGATAGTTCATATTTATGTTGATGACATTATCTTTGGATCAATAAACGAGGACATGTATAAGGAATTCTAAAATATGATGAAAGAGGAGTTGGAATAAGCATGATGGGTGAACTGAGGTAGTTTGTTGATCTTTAGCTCAAACAAGAATCAAAAGACATTTTCATTCATCAAGAAAAGGATACTATAGATCTTCTCAAGAAGTATGGAATGCTTGATGCTAAACCTATGAAAACTTCCATGCATGCCTCTATAAACCTTAATTTTGATGAAAAAAGGGAAACCAGTATCATAAAAAGAGTATAGAGGAATGATTGGATCTTTGCTCTACCTAATAGCAAGTAGGCTAGATATCCTGTTTTAAGTAGGATTATATGCAAGATTCCAAGTTTCTCTTAAAGAATCTTGTGTCATTATTGTGAAAAGAATCTTTAAAAATTTGGTTGGAACACCAAGCCATAGATTATGGTACAAGATAAACACTGATTTAAATCTGAATGGATTCTGTATGTAAAAAAGGAAAAGCACCAATAATGGATGTCATTTTCTTTGAGATTGCTTAATCTCATGGTTGAGCAAGAAGTAAAACACAAATGACATTATCCATAATAGAAGCTGAATATATTCCAACAACTAGTTATTGTTCTCTGATCTTGTCGACAAAGCATCAATTAGAGGATTACTCCTTGAGGTACTTTGAAACTTAAATTTTCTATGATAATACTAGTGTCATTAATTTGTCAAAGAATCTTATCCAACATTCTAGATCAAAATATATTGATAGCAAGTATCACTTCATTTGAGATCATGTTTAAAACAAAGATATCACTATTAATTTCATTGACACAAAACTTAAATTGATGACATTTTTAATAAATCTTCAGTGAAAGATAGATTTAGGTTTCTCCTGAATAAAATAAATATGTATGTAATGAGTCCAAAATGATTTAGAAATAGAAAAATCCATTTATAAACATGAACTTTTTTAGAAAATCATGTCTTTTAACACTAGTTTGAAGCATGATATTAATTAGTTTTCATATATATTTAAGTGTGTTAAACATTCTTTATTTGATTAAGTCTAAATTTTTTCATGCAACTTTTGTTTATGAACAAATATTTGTCAACTTTTTTTCTTAAAAATTATATTTGATCTTTCTTTCAAAACCTTTTATCTAGAAACCATTTCCAGCAAATCAAAAGTTGACCTTGTTTTAGAAAACTGTATAAAACTACTTTTGTTGAAAATCAATTTTTATCCATTATGGTTGAACCCTTTGTGCAAGTTACATCTAAATATGCTTGTCTCATGCATGACTCATGTTGCTTTTATGAGTTTTTAATGCTTAGCACAGAAAATGAAAAGGGTAGTTTCTAGGCTAGAAAGACTTCGTGTTTCTCTCATCCCCAACAGTCATTTTTTTGGGCCTTTGTGCATTGTTGGTCTTATAATTGTTGAAAAAGCTATCAAAAGGCATTTTTCTCCTTTTGTGTTTACTTGAAGAAAGGAGAAAAACCCTCTCAATCTTTTCTCTTTCTGCCTAACATATCTTAGCAATAGTGACAACCCAACATCTGTCATGTTTTCCAATCTTTTCTAAGTCATTTTCTACTTGGAATCAAGAGAATAATTTGCTTTGCATGTGAAGCCTTCCTTTTTCTCTTATAAGAATCACATTCTCTAATTATTGCTTATCATCCTTATCCTCTGATCCTTTAGAATCCAAAGAGATAGAAAGCCCTAAACCATATTCTTCCATTCCTCTTAAGAAAATACCAAGATGTAGGAAGGAAGAGAAAGCTTCTAGAAACTAATTATGAAAGAAAAAATTCTAAAAGTCTAACTCCTCTAAAACCTACAAATCCTATAAACTAACCTTCTCTTCAAACCCAAAACCTTTCAAGACAAGAAGCTACAACAATATAAAATATGTTTAGTGTCTTTAAAGATGAAGAAGCAAAAAAGAGATATAAAAACAGGTAGGTTAGAAAGACTATTTTTGAAGAAAGAACTTTTTGTTTTAATGAATTTTATCTTTATGGATGGAATCTGCACCCGTTTTTCAAGGTAATGGAATGGGAAAGGTTCTTAAGCATGAAAGGAAAGATTTATCTTGACGTGGGGCCTTTATGGCTTCCCTAGAAGTCTCTTAAAAAGATTGTGTCATTATTGTTCACCTAAAAGGCATGGATGTTGCCTTTTTCTCTATGTATGCTACTACTTCTCTTGATCTTTCTAATCATCCTAACTAGATTACAAAGAAAGACTAGTTTGCTGATGTTGGCATTATAGAAGAAGAAGTGTATATATGCTATTATGTTTTGAATCATCATGGAGAGAGAATATATAAAAACCTAAAGCCCTTGTATAAGGTGCTTCACAAAATATATGGAACCTTTGAGAAACTTAATGACATGGAGGTTATTTTGATGTGGCATATGTTAAAAAGGAAGAAGCTTGACTTGGCCACCATCATTCTAAGGAAACTCATCTATTTTGTTAAGTTTCTTAAGTCTCATGGTGTTATTCCTCATGGGATAGTTATCATAGACTCGTGAGATATCCAGGCATCAATCTTGATGACTTATTTTATGACTTTGCTACCCCTATCTTCAACAAGGCAATTGTGGGGAGAATGAGTCTTGTTGGTAATTATCTTCTTGGAGAAAAGCATAGGACCAAACATGCTCGTGAAGAATTAGATCAGATCATTGACCTTGCTACTGAAGAAGTAAGAATAACATCTGAGGTTAAAACTTCTCAACTTGCAGAACCTGGACTAGTGAAGATTTTGGAGGAAGCCTAGAATTTTAACCTTCTTGTTAAGAATGAGGTTGTTGAAACTTTGGTACAGTTCTATAGGGAAGTCAGTTCCATTCCTAGCAATATATTTATGAATATTTCTATTGCTAATGTTGTTGAACATGTTATGGAAAAGCATACTATTGGAAAAGAAAAAGTTATTGTTGAACTATTGATAATAAGCATGATGTTGAAGAGTTGGTGGTTGAACCAATTATAGTAGAACTAGATGTGAAGATAATTGCTATTAATATGCCTACTTCTTTGCTTGTTTTTAAACTAGATGCTACTCTAAAAAAAGCTTTTGCTCCTGAGCATTGTTACAAACTTGTTCAAGAAGAAATTGTGGTTGTGATTATAAGACTGTCTAGGGATAGGGAAAAAACCCGCACTTGTGGGTAATACAAGGGTTACCCGTATATTCACTAAATAGATATTTATGTTAGTGTTTAATAGAGTCTTACTAAGACAAATTACTTAGGGTATGTTTGGTTTATAGTTGGGGAAACGAAGATGGGGAAATAGAAAAATTTAAGGGTTGATATTGATCCTTTACGTCGTTTGAGAAAGTCAAAACTCCGTTTGACCGTAGGATTTATTTTTGGGGTTGGTCAAATGGTTTGATCAACCAAGTTGGGTATCCAAACATACCCTTAAATATGGTAGATAACATATTTTTTGCTTTAAGATAATTAAAGATTGGAGAATTAGGGCTAGTTTGTTTCACTGTTGCATTGAAAGCAACAGAGCTTTTCAAAAGAAAAAAATCAATCCTTTAGTCAAACGTAGTTTTGAATATCTTGAACGGTGTGAAGGATCAATATCAACCTTTAGATTTTTCCATTTCCCCAACTTCGCTTCCCCAACTGCAAACTAAACATCCCTTTAGTTATTAAGGAAGATGGAAATGAAGCTGAGAGCCAAGGGACTTCCAACATTGAAACTTTGTTGTAGTTTCTTGTTTCCCCTATCAAAAACAATGACCTTCTTCTTCCTCCTATTGACCCACTTATTTCCTCTTCAATCTCTTCTATATTTGATGAGTTTAGATCTCTAGGTTCACTTTTCATGAATCTTAAGGCAAATACAATCTCCTTCCAAGAAACATAATGAGAATCTAGAACCTAGATCTAAACATTCCTCACCAACTCCTGATCCTAAACCTTGATCTTTTGATGTTGTTCTCTTGTGCTTACTAAGACTTTTTGTTGATGCTAAAAATAAGGAGAAAGAAGAAAGAAAAGTTTGAAGTCTTTTAGGAGTTGATAGGATCTTTTGGTAGCTTTTAAATGTTTTTAAATGTCTTTCTAAAGCTATATCATGTTTGAATAAGTTTGTTTTGTTAGTTGAATGTTGATAAAGATCCACCAAGTGGAGGACCTTTTTGTTTTGTATATTTTTAGAACACTCAATAAGATTGATAACCATTCTTTGGCTTGAAACTGTTTGAGTTTTACTTTAGTATTAGACTTAGGTTTTGGATTATTTTCCATTTTCAGAAGCTTATCAATAGTCTTAGACATAGATTTGGGCCTTGTATGACCATATACTTGCTTTGGACCACTTTTGGGCCATGTAGCTTTGGATTTTGGGCATTGGGTGAAGCTTTAACAAGTCCACCTAAGTTAAGTCTAAAAATTACTTTAGGAGAAACCTATATAAGGCTTGTTTCCTTCATAAATTATTTAGCTTATGTTATTTTGTAAATTTTCAAGAGATTTTGAGTTTATTCCCTCTCTAGAATTTCAAGAGCTCTTAGAGCTTCTATCTCTAGTTCTTATCTTTGGATCTTTCCAAAGTGGTGAACATCTCAATGGCTTATCTCATCATTTTAGTGGTGTCTAATCCTCTCATTTCTATCTCTCCATTTCTCTCTTAATTTTTGGGTAATTTTGAGCTAAAACCTTTATCCATGAAGCTTACACAATTAGGTCAACACTTAAACATTGAAGGACAAATTGATTTTTGAATTTCTAGGTTGCTTGTATATCAAGAATCCTCAAAGGCTAGATCCTTTGCCTACATAAAATGTACTGCTCACAAATCTAACTTGTATGATCAAATTATATTCAATAAAATACATATCTTTTGATGATCATTGCTTTGTTTCCTTCAGATGTTTTTATCAGCTTCTGGATAACATGTTTATACATAGCATAGATTCAGGGGGACTCCTCTTATGCATGTTTCTTCCTGGTTATCCAGAATCAAAAACTTCAATTATATTTTAGGAGTTTTGTCATAATCAAAAGGAGGAAGATTGTTGAGTCTAAATCTCTAATATCCTATGTTGAAATGGTTTTGATGATACGTCACTCGTGAAAATAGTTTAGGGCATCTGATTCTGAAAAGTGATATAACAAGGTTCTTTAAGTATGACACAGTAGTAATAAAGAAAAAACTATGAGAAATTCTCATTAAGAAGTTAATTTGTCTCCACAAGAATGAGAATGAACTCAAAATGCTTCTAACAATCAAAGATCACAAGCTAGAATCAAGAATTAGTTAGGGAAAACAAGAAGAGGAACCTTAACATCCTATTTTGAAGGATTTTACCCTTAAGTTAAAACAAAATTTTACTCCATAAGGTATTTAGATCATCATAAGCTTCATCAACCATGTTAAGGATGTTGTTAGAAAAACCTTCTCAAAGAAGCAAGCTAAAATAGAATAATTATCTTATGTTTATGAAAAACAGTTGTTCTAGGTCAAACATGACTTAAATCCTTAGAGAATCTCAAAAGGAAGAAAATCATTGCAGATTGAAGATGAACACTACTTGAAGACACACATCTAAGGGCGAATTAAAAAGGATTCGACACTAGCTAAGTCAAATTCACTCAATGAACTCTATTTCTGAAGCAGGCCTAAGACATGCATCCTGAAATGATTTCAAGGCTTTAAAAACAAGCCACCTTAGCAAGATTTTCACACTATGAGATGGAATTCAAATAGGGAATGAATCTAACTCAATCTAAAAAGAATAAACCAAGGTTACTTGAAAATTTAAAGAAAATCTCAAGTTTAGAGTTCTTGTTTTTGAACCTCTTCATTATCAGGGTTCCTATTTCTAAACTTCTTTAGAATTAGGGTTTCACTTTCTAAATCTTCCACAATCATAATTAAGGATTTACTTTTTGATCCCTCCATAGCTAGAATTAAGGTTTCACTTTTTGAACCCTTTAAACCTAAATTTAGGGTTTCCACTTTCTAAACATCCTTAGAAATAGATGTAAGTTTTCACTTCAAGATCCAAGTCAACCCTACTTTTTGGACACAAAGAAAATACAAGTCTCTAACAACTACTTTCCTATTTCCTTCTATATATATGGGTTGAAACACAAGTGACAAAATAGAAACAACAACAAAGTGAAATCCTCTAAAAGAAAAATCAAAAGTTACATGCTAATAAGAGGTCAAAGCTCATACTTTGTTTTTCTCCCACACCGTGAAAGAGAGTCAAAACACTGTATATCTAAGCTTCAATCATAGGAACTTGTTATTTGCTTTCTTTGTAAAGGCCTAACTCTTAAATAGTTAAAGTTTTTAACTAGATGAGATTAAAGCTTTAGTTTTATGCATCCTTTATTTTATATGATGTAACTGTTTAGCTCAAAAAGACCACCACAAATCATCTCCCACCAAAGACATTTACTTATAAGCTAGTTAGGTGGATTAACAAGAAAATGGTTGCAACTGGCAGGTATAAGGTGATGTGTTGAGCCTGAAGAGGCTTTATGAAATAGTACTTGTATGAAAGAACCTAAAGAGACTTGACCAAAAAAGTATATGTATTCAAGGTTGAATAGTGCTAGATAGGTACTTGACGTAGCCTTAAGTATTAGTGAGAGGTGAACTAGTATAAATCCTTGTGCATGAATCTCCTTCACCTTACTTTTTTTACATTTCAATGTTCATATCTGCTAAGTACTATGTATTGTGTTTTAAAGGTTGAGAAAACTTTTTTTAAAAGCATAAACATTATGAAAATTAAAAGAATTTTTATTAAAGTATTTTTGCTAAAAGTAATATTCTGTTCAATAATAATGAAATCTATTTATAAAGGAACAATAGTTTTCAAAACCTGTTTCTTAATAATTAATTCTTTTCAGAAATACACGTCACAATTTTCATAACTTTTCAAAACTTTTAAATCAAGTTCTCATTGTTGCTACTAACCTTATCTAAGTCTAAAGGATTTAAGATATCAAAGAAATCTTATTTTTGTAGTGAAAGCCAAATTTTATAAGTGTCACAATTCAACCATCCAATTCTTATAACCTTCTAATCCATTTCACATTCTGCATATGTTATGGTCCTTTACTTTTAGAAATAACGATTCATTCATGTAGGCATCCAAGTGTTTACTTGGGGGTCAACCCCATCAGTATACTTCCCAATGGGTAAAAGGGTAAGGATTTTCCAAATGCCTTGGGATCAGAATCTGTATGAGACACTGAGTGAAGATAATATTGAACTTGTAACCTGAAGAGCCATCATAAGCATGTAGAATTCAATACCAGGAAGAGTAAAGCTCAGTTTAGTATGTAGATTATGGATAGTATCCATCATTCATAAAAATCTTAAAGTATTTTGGTGACGTCGAGACGTCACAACGATAGGGTGGAGGATGGGGTTTGGCAAGCAATGTCTTTGGATGTACAACCATATGATTCTCCTAGAGTTGTCCCCGTCCATGCCTAGGCTCTTACAACTCTACTCAGAGCTGTCAAATGACCTTGTCGCTTGGGCCAGTTTGGGTCACCATTCTTGGCCTTCTCAATGTTTGAGCTATTAACCCTAATTTTTCCATAAAACCCAAGTTATAACCTAACGAGTTTGATTCCAAGTGTATTATATCCTGTAAATCTCCATCTGAAGTGCCTGGAGAATGTTGACTTGTATCCATGGAAGTAATTGTAAATGTGGGAATAACTTTAGTGTGACCCATTGAGCATGACAATGATTTGTTTAGTATAAGGGAACAAACTTCCAATATGGATGTCGAGTATGTGTGTTCTATTTTTTACACTGGTCTAGTGGGAATCCAACTTTATATCCTCAAATCCAATAAGGATCTTAAAGTCTTGGTGTCACTTCATTCAACAGACCAATATCTTGTGTTGTGGGGTGACATAGGGTTTCAACTACAAAGACACTCCAACGTTTAAGTCAATACGATATTTAATATCAGAGCTCAAGGGTTAGGAGTGGTTTCACGTGTCTTAAATTGTAGTAATAACGTGGTATTTAAAGAATGGAATGGTGATCCTGACTTACGTGGCCCGTGTCAGTACTTTTCCATGTAAATGCGGGGAAAGTTGACATAAGTACAAATATTCTTGACACCTCTATAGGCATAGACCTATATACTCCTTGTGAATCCCTCAACCTTTTTCTAATACCAGTTCTTTATATGACACCGATAATTGTGGGTTGTCTTTGGGAATTACCTTGGCAGGGCTTATACTGACATTGATTATGGTTATGTTGGCATCGGGATGGGTTCTTTGATACCGATATCGGTATCAGGGCTATATTAGTTTATATGCAACATGGATGGGATATATGTGTCTAACAAAATATAAATTTATATCATATATGTATATTAAATATAATAATCATAATATATTTAAATATTTTTTTATTATATATTTTTAAATGTTAAATATATTTATTAAATAGAAATATATTTAATAATAAGAATAGTATATTTATTAAATTTTAGTATATTTAATACTTAAAATTCATATGATGATCTTTTAAAAAATATATCATTATATTCAAAATTTAATTTAATAAATATATTATTGATAAAAAATATATTTAAATATATTATAATTATTATATTAATAATACATAAGATAAAAGATATATTTAATAAATATAATTTTCAAAATATAATATGATGTGTTAAATCATATAAATATAAATAAATTGAATTTATATTTTATTCTACACACTTTCCTCTTCCATGTTGTATTTAAATTAACACTAAAAAGAATATCAATTCTTATAATATATATATATATATATATAAAACAATTATAACCTTAAATAAGATTGTGGTTTAGTGGGTGAATAAATGCATCTTGAAAACAATGGGTCATGAAATCGAATCCTGGACAATGTTTTTTTTTCAATTTTAAATTTCACTTATCAGCTAATAAACATTTGACACATGGAGTCACCACATCAACAAAGCCAATGGAATGAACATTTGACGCCTGGAATAGTCACGTTAGTAGGGTCAATGATATATTAACGGAGGGAGCTAACTGAAACTATTTCCAAATATAGAGTACTTAATTTACAAAAAGAAATTTAAGGTCTGACTTAACACAAACATGAAATATATGGGACAAAGTTGACGGAGGAGACCTAACTAAAAGAATAAGGGTTTGACTTGATACAAACATGAAACATAAAGGACAAAGTTGACAGGGAAGACTTAAATAAAAGTATTTTCAAACAGTAAGGAGAAACTCAGGGCTCTGGATTGACACAAACATGAAACATAAGGGACTAAAATAAGTATTTATTCATAAAATGACAAACCTTACCACATACTTTTGTATTTTACTTTTCTTATCGTCAATAACATTAAAAAAAATATATTTTTAAGGCTAAATTACTCATATTCAATGTGTTTATGACATTATAATAGTATTTGTTTAACCCTAAATTGAATACCACCCTCCAATACCATGGACCACCAATGATCAAATAAATTTTTAAAATTTTAACACCGGAACATCAAAATACCAATTCTTAAGGTGCATCGTAAACCAACTCTAAGTTATATATATATATATATATAATGCATCTACTATTCTAATTCAACCTTTCTTAGGAGCAATGCTAAAAAGAATGAAGCAAAAGAGAGAAAGAATGACATAAGAATTTATATGGTTTAGTACATTGTGTAAGTATCCACATCCACGACTACTGTAACACCCTAATTTAAACAAATCATAGATGAGAAAAACAGAGGAAAATTTTTCCACAATTAAACTAGAATGCCACCGTAAGGAATGAGAGGGGAAGAAGAACGAGAGTACAAAAGAATTACAAGGAACTAACAGCGGAAGAAGGGAAATCGCATAGGCGGTCATATAGCAACGCGCACGCGCTCAAGCGAAAGCTTCACTCGGTATTCGCTCATTTCACTCGGTAATTCCGCACTCGGATTTCATCACCTGATTCACTCGGACTTGGCCCTTACACCTACTAGTCCCATTAGGAAAATGTAACTCATTCTACGATTTCATCAATCAGAACACATACACGGATAATACTGACATGGCCCCCACTAACACTCATTCAGGATCTATAGGGCTCCTCACTCAGAGTAATCTTTACGTCCTTTTTTCACTCGGGGTATTTTTACTTAATTTTCACTCGGTGACCATATCCTTCCGACTCTAAACATTCTACTAGGCTAAGACTCACTCGGATCCTTTTGTCACTAACAGCTTACTACAGCGGGGGTCCCCAAGAGTCTAAGAGGTCACTCTCTAGTCGGAAGAATCATCACTCAGCAAATTCTCACTCGGGGTTCGTTGATTATCCTACGCTCGGGGAAATCCTTGTATTAACCACTCGGAACGTGTATTTAGACTCTCAACCTTGACCCTAATAACTCGTTGTTAGGGGGTAGTCTTCTATGTCAACTCTCACTCGAAGCTATCTGATTTCACTCACTCAAAACGTCTGAACTTTCCCCACTCGGTGACAGCGTCACAAACTCACCCTCTAGACCCTAAATTGGCTTCCTACACGTTAAATTATGTTATTTCTTACACATTCGGGAATGTGAACACGTATATATAAAGGTTACCCAGGCATTTCACAGCATAAAACAGACATGCAGCATGGCATAACATAGGCATATATATATAGGAGTGCATATCACGGATCTACGACCACATTGACATGTTCCCATTCTAAGGGAATCAACTCTGTATAAGAGACTAACAGCAAAACACGAGCCGGCCAAGGCTTAACCCAGAACACTATATACAGCATATGTACAGTCATAAAATTTCCATAGTGCTTCAACACTTCACTCGGCATTTCCGCTCCTCTTCCAATCCTCATTACGAGAGATGTTCACTGAAAGGAAATTGCCACGGCAGGGGTGAGCATCTTAAATTTTAAATGATAGATACTTACTCAGGTTGTTTCACATTTATACAACTATATATATATGTACACACAGTCACACGTAGCAGTAATTAAGGTCAGAGTATAACTGATCAACCAGAACGTATGCACAAGATCCTTACCGATTAGGAACCTCCAATTGTCACTCGGCCCCTTACACATACCAACTCAATAATATTAACATATTACAAACAGTGGCATGATACTAAGGTCCGTGAATCAGAATGAATCTCTGGAATATTTAACAGTCAGGATCCCTGATTCTCACTCGGCCATATATATATATATACATAACTCTCCGAGAATATAACATACATTCATAAGGCAGGTTTTACTTAGCATCAATAACACATGCACACGGATATATATATATATATACATTCCTCATCTCATGCATAATCAATTCCAGCGATATCAACAGTTAATATACACAAATCATTCACTCGGTTCTGTGTTCGTGTGTAATCGGTCCTGACGTTGCAACGTAGGCTCTCAGCCTTTTGTACATAGTTCTCAGCTATCATTTCAGCTCCCAGCTGCTTGGCCATTTTACAGGTACCCAACCGTTTGCCCACAGGTGACACCAACGCTCTCAGCGCCAACGGAGGTGTTCACAGGCAGCCCGAGTCCCACTCAGGGCTACCTTGAGTCCCACTCAAGGATTTCATAGCGTCCCACGCTTTATAACCGATGGTAGTGTCCCACACTACGTGCTCTTAGCACAACGCATCCCATGCGCCACACGCGGGTTCAACACACAGCATTGAATTCTTTTACACACATCCTCTTATTCAATCACACAGATTTCACATGCAGTCGGTAACAAACATTCTCAGGACTCCGCATGTTAATTTAGCACATACAAACTTCCATGCAATTATCATTATAGCAACATATCAATCTAATGCAGTCGGTGTCATTTAATATCAAGTTCCTATGGGCGTTTTCATCAACTCAAGTTAACATGCGATCAATATACCACAGTGTTAGAACTTAATCAACGCATGCATCATATGAATATGAACAGATTCAACAACGCATTCCCAATAATCACAACATAACATGCAAACATCAAGGACGATACTAGCATGCAACACTCATTCTTACTTATCTCACACTCGGTTACTTCATATGCAAGCATTATCATACAACAGGATGTAGAGCTATCACTTCAATACTCGAAACCCGAATTATAATCCATGCATTTAACATGTAAGGTACTCCCCCTACCAACTACGAGACTCCGAGAGGCTTTTCTGCTTGGGTGTTGGTTCCTTTCTTCGCTGCTTCACTCAGTGCTCCCGCTCGCTTAGCCTTTACTGGAATGCTAGGCACGAATGGTGCAGGGCTGTTTCTGCTTCGACGCTCTTCTTCTACTCGTGTGAGGGGGCTCTGACTCCTCTGCAACACCGTCACTCGTCTTTGGAAACAGGGGATGAAATAAAGAGCAGAGAAGGAGAAGAGAAGAAGAAGGAATTCACAGGGAACTCTGAAGAACGAATGGAAAGGAGAACCATCGTCCACTTATAACGCATGCATGAAGGAAGGAATGGTGGGGTGGGAAAACGTGAGGAGCAGTCTGCTCACGTCACCCAATCCCATCAGTACCCACTAACGCTAATCACTTCACTCTTTTTAGTTAATTTTGTTAAGTGTAATTAGTGGACATATCTTACTTGTCATTTTAAATGGCTTTTTATTTTGCGCGGTTACTTTTATTAAAATTGGGATGTTACAGTTCTCCCCCACTCAAAAAGAATTTCGTCCCCGAAATTCAGTCGGTAATTCACGCGAAATTCAGTCGGTTACTCACCTAAATAAACAACTCGGGGTACTGTTGTCTCATGGCGTCCTCGCGTTCCCAGGTACAAGAGGTAGTCTTGCCTTGCTGCCACTCCACTTTAACCAGCCTTACACTTTTGTTCCTCAGGCGCTTTACCGATCGGTCCATGATTCCAATCGGTGTAGTCACAGTGGTCAGGTCTTCTTTGATTTCTACTTCATCATCCGGCATTGTGTGGCTAGGGTCATGTAGATACTTCCTTAGTTGAGATACGTGAAACACATTGTGTAGTCGGGATAAGTGGGTTGGTAGTGCTATTCGGTATGCCATGGTGCCGACTCATTCCAACACTTCATAAGGTCCAATGTATCGAGGGCTTAACTTTCCACCTTTCAAGGCTCGTCCGACTCCTTTACTCGGAGTAGTCCTTAAAAACACTCTGTCTCCGATTGAAAATTCCAATGGTTTGGTGCGTTTATCATGGTAGCTCTTTTGCCTGTCTTGAGACGCCTTCATCCTTTCCTGTATTACTCGGATCTGCTCTGTGGTTTGCTTCACAATGTCTGGTCCCAATAGCAGACTTTCACCCGTTTCCGACCAGCAAAGTGGGGTTCGGCATCTCCGTCCATACAGTGCTTCGTAGGGTGCCATGCCAATGCTGCTGTGATGGCTGTTATTGTACGTAAACTCGATCAAGGGGAGGTACTGCTCCCAATCTCTACCGTGCTCTAACACACACGCTCTTAGTAAATCTTCTAAACTTTGAATCGTCCGCTCGGTTTGTCCATCCGATTGGGGGTGGTAGGCAGAACTAAGCCAAAGCTTCGTGCCCATTTCCTGGTGTAGGTTGTTCCAAAGCCGAGACGTGAATCTAGGATCCCTATCTGACACGATAGAAGAGGGTATACCATGTAGTCGGACAATCTCTTGAATGTAAATCCGAGCCAACTTATGCAACGGGTACTTCATGTTTATAGGTAGGAAGTGTGCACTCTTCGTCAGTCGGTCAATAATGACCCAAATGGCGTCATGTCCCGCTCGGTTCCTTGGTAATCCCATGACAAAATCCATGGCAATTGAGTCCCATTTCCACACAGGAATCTCCAGGGGCTGCATTGCACCGTACGGCTTTTGGTGCTCCACTTTTGATTTCTGACAAGTAATACACCGAGCCACGTATTCTGCCACATCCCTCTTTAGTCCGGGCCACCAGAACTGTTTCCTCAGGTCGTGGTACATCTTCGTGGTACCCGGGTGGATACTGAGTAGGCTTTTGTAGGCTTCATCTAGCACCATTCTCCTTAACTCTCCTCCACTCGGAATGTATATCCTATTTTCACTCGAAAAATCCCGTCTGATCCCTCGGCTAAGGGCAAGTTCTTTCCTCTAGCCTGAGTTTCCTTCATCTCAGCCAAGTAGGAGTCTGACTGCTGCTGCTCGTATACGGATTTTAGGAATTCGTTGGAAATCTTCAGCGTGCCGATCATCATCTTCCGAGAAGAGGGGGTCACAACGTGTAAGTTCATGTCTCTAAACTGTTCTAATAATTCCACCTCCTTCACCATCATCACCGCTGCATGAAGGGATTTCCTACTCAACGCGTTGGCAACATCGTTTGCCTTACCCGGATGTTACTTTAGCTCGAAATCGTAGTCCTTTAAAAATTCGATCCATCTCCTTTGCCTCATATTCAGCTCCTTTTGGTCGAATAGGTATTTGAGGCTCTTGTGATCGCTGTATACTTCGAATCTGGACCCGTACAAGTAATGTCTCCAGATTTTCAATGCGAAAACCACTGCTGCCAGCTCCAAGTCATGGGTAGGGTAATGCTGCTCGTGAGGTCTCAGTTGCCGAGAGGCATACGCTATCACCCGGTCCCCCTGCATGAGTACACATCCTAATCCGAGTCCTGATGCATCGCAGTAAACCACGAAACTCTGTTGCAAGTCAGGTAATGCCAACACTGGTGTAGTCGTTAACTTGTTCTTCAGCTCTCGAAAGCTGCTCTCGCACTCAAGACTCCATACGAAGGGAATGTTTTTCCGAGTCAATTTAGTTAGTGGTGAAGCCAACTTAGAAAAACCTTCAATGAACCTCCTGTAGTATCCGGCCAAGCCCATAAAGCTCCTTATCTCTGAGACCGACCTGGGTCTCTCCCATGCCATTACGGCTGCCACCTTTGAAGGGTCCACTGAGACACCTTCCTCGGAAATCACATGTCCGAGGAAATGGATTTTATCCATCCAGAAGTCGTATTTCGAAAGCTTTGCAAATAACTGCTTCTCCCTCAACACTTGAAGTACCACTCGGAGATGTCCTTCATGCTCCTCGGAATTCTTAGAATAGACTAGAATATCATCAATGAAAACAACTACGAACCGGTCTAAGTAGGAGTGGAATATGCTGTTCATGTAATTCATGAAGACAGCAGGGGTATTTGTCACACCGAACGACATCACTACATACTCGTATTGACCATACCGAGTCCTGAAGGCAGTCTTTGGAATGTCCGACTCCTTCACTCGGATTTGGTGGTATCCCGATCGCAGGTCGATTTTTAAGAAAATTGAGGCTCCACGTAGTTGGTCAATGAGGTCATCAATTCTGGGCAGCGGGTACCGATTCTTAATCGTGAGTTTATTTAGCTGTCGGTAGTCTATACAAAGCCTCATGCTGCCATCCTTCTTCTTAACGAGCAGTACAGGTGCACCCCAAGGCGATACACTTGGCCTAATGAATTGTTTTCTGAGTAATTCGTCCACTTGCTTCTTAAGCTCAGCCAGTTCAGTTGGGGACATCCTATAGGGTGCACTGGAGACTGGTTCGGCTCCAGGGATCAGGTCTATAGAGAATTCGACTTCTCTATTGGGAGGGACACTCGGTACGTCATCAGGAAATACCTCAGGGAATTCACAGACAGTTGGGATTTCATTCACTCGGGTTTTACTCTCAGCCTGGGTTAGACAAAGCATCATAAACAATCGGGTTATACCTTGTGCTGGGTCGTCCTCATTATGCTGCCTCGGGAAGATTATCCTTCGGCTTCTGCAATCCACTAACACTTCGTTGGCTGAAAGCCAATCTATTCCAAGCACAATATCGAGGTCCTTTAAAGGTATGCACACCAAATCGAAAGTGAAACTCCGATCACACAACACAAATGTCACATCCTTACATACTGACGATGTCAACACTGAAGGGCCAGTCGGATTGGCTACTTCCAAAGTCCGATCCATAAATACAGTCGGTAACTTTAAACGCTTTACACACTCATCAGCTATAAAAGAATGGGTGGCTCCCGAATCGAAAACAACATTAAGTGTATGTCTACCGAGTGAGCACTTACATTGTACCAGGTTATTTGCTTGTGTAGCACCCTCTGCGTTGATGGCATAGACCCTCCCCACTGCTGGTTGGTCTGCATGGTTACTTGAAGCAAGTATTATGTTCCCCTTAGCTCTGTTGCCTCTGCCACCCGGTTGTTGGTTATCATGCACTCGGCCTCTCCCTTGGGAACCTCCCGGACGTACGCTGGGGCTTGCTTGATGGAGTTAGGGGCAATTGGGGCGAATATGTCCTCTTTTATTACAATGGAAGCACACCATTTCACCACTGCTGTTGCAGTCTCGAGCATAGTGGCTTCCTCCACACTTGAAACATTTACCGTCTCCCACCACTAGTCGTCTTTCAGACTGATTCCGCCCTCCATATCTGGAAAAAGACTTGTTTCTACCAATGTTGCTTGCCCTTTTGAAGCGGGATTGCTGGGGACTCAAAGAATAGTTAGCTCTGCTGCTCTAGCCCGAATGGGCCTTGTCATCTTCCTCAAATATCCTACACTTGTTTACTAATGCAGGAAAACTCCGTATCTCTTGGTATCTACAAGCCCTCTTAATATCGGATCTTAGCCCATTCTCAAACTTAAGGCACTTGGAACTTTCCGTCCCAGGCTGTTGGAAAGGTGGGTAGAATAGGCATAACTCCTCGAATCTGGTCGCATACTCTTCCACAGTCATGGAGCCTTGTTTCAACTCCATAAACTCTAACTCCTTCCGACTCCTTACTGTATCGGGAAAGTACTTCT
The DNA here is from genome assembly GCA_037962975.1 of Clitoria ternatea. Classification (NCBI taxonomy): domain Eukaryota; kingdom Viridiplantae; phylum Streptophyta; class Magnoliopsida; order Fabales; family Fabaceae; genus Clitoria; species Clitoria ternatea. Next base: position 59,663,995 of record CM075671.1, read on the forward strand.
CCAAGAAGCATGTTTTGAAATTGTTCCATGTCAGCTGAGCATCATCATCAGGGAATCAGTTTCTGGCTATCTTCCACCAGTTTTCCGCCTCATCTCGCAGCATGTACACTGCACACTCCACCTTCTGGGCCTCGGTACAGCGAAGACCCCCAAAAATGCTTTCCAGCTCCTGAGTCCACTTAAACGCTGCCTCAGGATTTCTTCCTCCTAGAAATTCACTCGGCTTCCTCTTCAGGAAGCCGTCCAGTACTTGGCCCTCCTCAACTCGAGGCTGGCCCTGCCTTTCAAACACATCCGCAAAGCGTTGGAATGCTGTGGCTATAGCCTCCATGCTTTGTCGATTTGCCATCCCTTATCCTGAAATTAACATCCAAGGATAAGTACACTGAGCCACTCAATACCAATTGGATTTCAGCCTAATGTTTTAGTATCTTAACTCATCATTCCATTCCCATATGTTATACGATCAATCGGCCCAGGAGGGAACAACCCCCCTATCCACAAGTCAATATCAATCAGGTTCAACTAACATTATAATCAGGATGACCACTCGGTCAGAAGCATACAACCGCTTACACTCGGTAAGCATACCTTGGCCTTGGACCTTTCGGTCTGCTCTGATACCAAAATGTAACACCCTAATTTAAACAAATCATAGACGAGAAAAACAGAGGAAAATTTTTCCACAATTAAACTAGAATGCCACCGTAAGGAATGAGAGGGGAAGAAGAACGAGAGTACAAAAGAATTACAAGGAACTAACAGCGGAAGAAGGGAAATCGCATAGGCGGTCATATAGCAACGCACACGCGCTCAAGCGAAAGCTTCACTCGGTATTCGCTCATTTCACTCGATAATTCCGCACTCGGATTTCATCACCTGATTCACTCGGACTTGGCCCTTACACCTACTAGTCCCATTAGGAAAATGTAACTCATTCTACGATTTCATCAATCAGAACACATACACGGATAATACTGACATGGCCCCCACTAACACTCATTCAGGATCTATAGGGCTCCTCACTCAGAGTAATCTTTACGTCCTTTTGTCACTCGGGGTATTTTTACTTAATTTTCACTCGGTGACCATATCCTTCCGACTCTAAACATTCTACTAGGCTAAGACTCACTTGGATCCTTTTGTCACTAACAGCTTACTACAGCGGGGGTCCCCAAGAGTCTAAGAGGTCACTCTCTAGTCGGAAGAATTATCACTCAGCAAATTCTCACTCGGGGTTCGTTGATTATCCTACGCTCGGGGAAATCCTTGTATTAACCACTCGGAACGTGTATTTAGACTCTCAACCTTGACCCTAATAACTCGTTGTTAGGGGGTAGTCTTCTATGTCAACTCTCACTCAAAGCTATCTGATTTCACTCACTCAAAACGTCTGAACTTTCCCCACTCGGTGACAGCGTCACAAACTCACCCTCTAGACCCTAAATTGGCTTCCTACACGTTAAATTATGTTATTTCTTACACATTCGGGAATGTGAACACGTATATATAAAAATTACCCAGGCATTTCACAGCATAAAACAGACATGCAGCATGGCATAACATAGGCATATATATATAGGAGTGCATATCATGGATCTACGACCACATTGACATGTTCCCATTCTAAGGGAATCAACTCTGTATAAGAGACTAACAGCAAAACACGAGCCGGCCAAGGCTTAACCCAGAACACTATATACAGCATATGTACAGTCATAAAATTTCCATAGTGCTTCAAAACTTCACCCGACATTTCCGCTCCTCTTCCAATCCTCATTACGAGAGATGTTCACTGAAAGGAAATTGCCACGGCAGGGGTGAGCATCTTAAATTTTAAATGATAGATACTTACTCAGGTTGTTTCACATTTATACAACTATATATATATGTACACACAGTCACATGTAGCAGTAATTAAGGTCAGAGTATAACTGATCAACCAGAACGCACGCACAAGATCCTTACCGATTAGGAACCTCCAATTGTCACTCGGCCCCTTACACATACCAACTCAATAATATTAACATACAACAAACAGTGGCGTGATACTAAGGTCCGTGAATCAGAATGAATCTCTGGAATATTTAACAGTCAGGATCCCTGATTCTCACTCGGCCATATATATATATATACATAACTCTCCGAGAATATAACATACATTCATAAGGCAGGTTTTACTTAGCATCAATAACACATGCACACGGATATATATATATATATATACATTCCTCATCTCATGCATAATCAATTCCAGCGATATCAACAGTTAATATACACAAATCATTCACTCGGTTCTGTGTTCGTGTGTAATCGGTCCTGACGTTGCAACGTAGGCTCTCAGCCTTTTGTACATAGTTCTCAGCTATCATTTCAGCTCCCAGCTGCTTGGCCATTTTACAGGTACCCAACCGTTTGCCCACAGGTGACACCAACGCTCTCAGCGCCAACGGAGGTGTTCACAGGCAGCCCGAGTCCCACTCAGGGCTACCTTGAGTCCCACTCAAGGATTTCATAGCGTCCCACGCTTTATAACCGATGGTAGTGTCCCACACTACGTGCTCTTAGCACAACGCATCCCATGCGCCACACGCGGGTTCAACACACAGCATTGAATTCTTTTACACACATCCTCTTATTCAATCACACAGATTTCACATGCAGTCGGTAACAAACATTCTCAGGACTCCGCATGTTAATTTAGCACATACAAACTTCCATGCAATTATCATTATAGCAGCATATCAATCTAATGCAGTCGGTGTCATTTAATATCAAGTTCCTATAGGCGTTTTCATCAACTCAAGTTAACATGCGATCAGTATACCACAGTGTTAGAACTTAATCAATGCATGCATCATATGAATATGAACAGATTCAACAACGCATTCCCAATAATCACAACATAACATGCAAACATCAAGGACGATACTAGCATGCAACACTCATTCTTACTTATCTCACACTCGGTTACTTCATATGCAAGCATTATCATACAGCAGGATGTAGAGCTATCGCTTCAATACTCGAAACCCAAATTATAATCCATGCATTTAACATGTAAGGTACTCCCCCTACCAACTACGAGACTCCGAGAGGCTTTTCTGCTTGGGTGTTGGTTCCTTTATTCGCTGGTTCACTCAGTGCTCCCGCTCGCTTAGCCTTTACTGGAATGCTAGCCACGAATGGTGCAGGGCTGTTTCTGCTTTGACGCACTTCTTCTAGTCGTGTGAGGGGGCTCTGACTCCTCTGCAACACCGTCACTCATCTTCGGAAACAGGGGATGAAATAGAGAGCAGAGAAGGAGAAGAGAAGAAGAAGGAATTCGTAGGGAACTCTGAAGAACGAATGGCAAGGAGAACCATCGTCCACTTATAACGCATGCATGAAGGAAGGAATGGTGGGGTGGGAAAACGTGAGGAGCAGTCTGCTCATGTCACCCAATCCCATCAGTACCCACTAACGCTAATCACTTCACTCTTTTTAGTTAATTTTGTTAAGTGTAATTAGTGGACAGATCTTACTTGTCATTTTAAATGGCTTTTTATTTTGCGTGGTTACTTTTATTAAAATTGAGATGTTACAACTACACTAGGAAGTATTTATATTTTTGGTATATTTAAAAGAATTATAAGGTGTTACTTATATAGTATCATAAAAGGTAAAGTTCTCTTAAAAATAAATGATGTAAAAATAAATTGAACTACACAATTCTAACAACTTTCCCACTTGGAACTTGATTTACATCAGTTCCTTGTAAACAATGAGCTCATCTATTTTCCATATAGTGCAGTGCCTTTATCATCAATTATCTTCAAAAGCCAATTAAGGTAATTAACACAAAGACTCAATATATCAATTATAATAGTCTTGGTTAACATATCATTTAGATTTTTTGATCCTGAGATTTTCAACAAAGACAAATTTCTATCACTTATCAAAGCTTTGATAAAGTGATACTTTAATTCAATGTGCTTGGATAAGAATGAAGAACTGGATTTTTAGTAAGACATATAACACATTAAGTGTCACTAAACAATAGAGAATTATCTTATTCCCTTCCTAATTCTTTGAGAAAATTCTTTAGTTATAACATCTTCTTACTTGTTTTTAAGATAGCCACATACTCGACATTGGTGGTTGAGAGAGAAACTCTACCTTGAAGTTTATACTTCCAACTAATATCACTACCACTCAAGGTAAAAATGTAACCTGTGATGCTTTTTCTAACATTCAAATCTCCCCCCAAATCTATATCAGAAAACCCTTGAAAAGTGAGATTGCTTCTTCTAAAGCATAAACACATCCCTGAAGTACCCTTTAGAGATCTTAATATCCATTTCACACTTTTCTAATGTTCCTTTACGGGATCGAATAAGAGCTACTAACAACTCTCATTGCATGTGTTATGTCAGGTTTGTAACATACCATAACATACATCAAGCTCCCTATTATAGGAGTATATGGTACTTTAGACATGTAACTTTATTCTTCATCTATCTAAGAAGATTGCCTCTTTGAAAACTTTAATTGAATTCCCAAATGGGTATTTTTGGTCTTGGCATCTCTAACTTTAAACCTGTCAAGCAAGTTTCCTATATATTTCTCTTGGGAGAACTTTAAATGCCTTCTAATATATTTTTAAAAATTCTCATATCGAGAATTTGTTTGGCTAGACCAATATCCTTCTTCTCAAAGCTTTTTTTGCCAATAGTAGCTTCAACCTATTAATTTTTATCATACTATTCCATGCAATCAACACCACTAAAAAAACCTTAAATAGCTACCTCCATTTAGCGACCACCAGAAACCCGTCGCTAAATAGCGACCGTGTTAGCGACCGCTAGAAGAAGAGGACCAAAAAAGGAGATTAGCGACGACTTTAGAGACCAGACAAATGGTGGTCGCTAAAAATTACAACACCCCGTTGCTGGTGCGGTCGCTAGCTTTAACATCCATCCTTTTTTGTTTCCCTCCATGGTTTTTCTTGTTGGCGCCAAACCATAGCGACGGTAGTGGCCGTCGCTGTGTTTCCTCCAAACATTAACGACGCAGGAACCGCGTCACTATGTTTTGTACTAGTGACGGTTGGACAGCCGTCGCTATGACTTTCGGTCTTACCTCCATTTTTTTATTTTTAAGAAGACAAGGTAGTGACGGGGGGATACACCGTCGCTAATATTCTGTGGATTAGTGACGGCGTTGTGTCACCGTCGCTATGATTTTGGGTCTTCCCTATTAAATTTGATTTTTGAGAATGGAACGTAGTGACGACATTGTGTCACCGTCGCTAATATCAGTGGATTAGTGACGGGGAGGTGCACCGTCGTGAATATTCTGTGGATTAGTGACAGCGTTGTGTCACCGTCGCTATTATTTTGGGTCTTTCCTCTTAAATTTGATTTTTGAGAATGGAACGTAATGACGGCATTGTGTCACCGTCGCTAATATCAGTGGATTAGTGACGGGGAGGTGCACCATCGCGAATATTCTGTGGACTAATGACGGCGTTGTGTCACCGTCGCTATGATTTTGGTCCCTCTTAAATTCGACTTTTGAGAATGGAACGTAGTGACGACATTGTGTCACCGTCGCTAAGATTTTGGTCCCTCTTAAATTCGACTTTTGAGAATAGAACGTAGTGACGGCATTGTGTCACCGTCGCTAATATCAGTGGATTAGTGACGGGGAGATGAACCGTCACTAATATTCTGTGGATTAGTGACGGTGTTGTGTCACCGTCGCTATGATTTGGGTCTTCCCTCTTAAATTTGACATTTAAGAATGGAATGTAGTGACGGCATTGCTACACCATCGCTAATATTAGTGGATTAGTGACGGTATTGTTTTGTCGTCGCTAATATTGAAGGATTAGTGACGGTCTTGTGTTACCGTCGCTACATGTAGTACTAGACTGCCATAACCATAGTGACGGGGTTGGCCGTCGCTAGTGTGTTTTATTAGCGACGGTAATACATTTCCGTCGCTAATGGTTATAACTTAATCACCCCGAGCCCTAATCAGTGTTTCTTCTCTGCTCCACTTTCTTTTCTCCCCCTTTCCTCTTCTTCTCTGCCCCGCGTTCCCTTCTCCACTCTGCCCCGTGTGTCCTTCTCCACTCTGCCCCGTGTTTCCTTCTCCACTCTGCTCCGTGTGTCCATCTCCTCACTTCCCTCTCCCCCTCCGCTGACCACATTGTGGGTTTCCTCCCTTCTCTTTCTCCTTCTCCTTCTCCTCTCCATCAGTGGCAGACTCCGTTGTGGCTCCTGGCTGCTGGCTCCGGGCTCCGTCACACGGTTTCCTCCCTTCTTCTTCTCCTTCTCCTCTCTGTCAGTGGCAGAGTCGCTCCGGGCTCCGGGTTCCCTCACAGTTCTATAGTGGTCAGGTTGGAATCTGTTCCCTTACTCCTTTATTGTGTTCTATTTGTTATGTATTGTTGGCTATTGGTTGTATTTTTGAATGGTTTTTGGTTGCTGTGGGTTGAGAAGATGAGAAGAAAGATTGGTTTTTGTTTGGTTATTTTTGGTTTAGGCTATTGTTTGTTGTTTCTAATTTTACAGGTTAATGAACCAGGATTAGGATGTTAAATTTTTTGATGTCTTTGTAGAAAAAAACTCCTCTTTATTGATGAAAATTGCTTGGGTTTTAAACTAATTTTGTGAGAACTTTACAATATTCTGATCACTCCATGCTTGTAATGGAGTTGGTGGAATTATGCAGGTTCATTGCTGTGGGAATAAAATTTGTAGAATATTTTTATGGATTGTATTTTTTATTTTTAACAAAAGAATTATATGGACCAACAAATTACTATTCAAATTTAAAATGAGTGTTTCCAATTCATTTTGAAAAACTCAAATCCATCATAGGTTAAACTGGATAGCTCGAACAGAGAATTATTTTCATCTTATGGGTTTTGCATGGGAATCTATCTAGTATTCTTTTTTTTATGTAGTTAAGAAATAATTTGAGTCAAAATAGAAATTAAAATTTTAGACAAACTATGCAGATTGACGAATAAACATATTCAGTAGGTGGATCCGCTGACCTGAATCCATAAACACAGCTCTTGGTACAATTCAATGAACATATATGTATATTCCTTAATAGATATATGTTCATCAAATTATTATGACCAATTAAATCAAAGTACCTAACACTAACCCGAAAAATCCAACACATTGATAGATGGAAAATAGAAATAAGTGAACAAAATAGAAAAAGAGAAGTTGATCTCAGGTGTAATGCAGCTTTTTCTTTTTCACTTCCATCAGATTCATTAAGCAAGAAATGCATTTCTTTAATAGGTAAGAAATGTATTTAATTAATTAGCATAGTTTTATTAAAAAAATTTATGGAACTTTATATTATATTTTTGACTTAATTATTAAAAAAATATGTTAAAAATACAAAATGTTTAGGATCGGATAGAGTGAATGAAAAATGAATTATAATAAAATTATGCAATAAATTAAAAAAAATTTAAAAATAAAAATCAGGATAAAATACCGCGTGAAAGAACTTATATGTATTATATTTATTTTTTGACTAAATAAATTAGAATTATAATAAAAAGAATGATTTGCCTCAATAATCCAAAGCCTCATATTACTTTTGATGTTGGAAATGAATTGATATAAACAAGGGAGTTTTATGTTGAAGGTGTATGGGGGGATGAAGGAAGGAAAGAGAAAGGAGTTGTTGATTAACTTGATTGTAAGTCTTATGTTTATACACAGAAGTGAAAAAAATTGATTAGAGTTGGAAGATTGGTAATGGTGATAGGAAAAAGTGAGGAACACAAAAATGATTGTTTTAGAATTTGAAGATGTATTACCCCAATTAGGGAGTTAGAAAGATTTAGCGGAATTAATCCTAAAAAATGAATAGAAAAAAGTATAATTAAATGTGGCATTATGTAGTGGTGCTTAAGCCTGTTGTAAGCCAAGGTAATTGACCAGTAAGTCTTTCCATCTGGACTGTAATACACTACCTGATCGTATTTGATTTCCTCATCATCACCCGTTGGTGTATAGAACACTGCCCCCCAGCACCTGTAGGTTGTTCCATCATTTTTATTATCACCGATTATTTTGTTTTGCTTCCTTCACCATGATCCACATGTGGTGAAGGTGAAGGTTCATCTTTTGCCTTGCCCAGATCCTGAGAAATAACACACTATATTATTAATGTCTGTTTGGTAAATATATATAAGTTATATATTATTCAGTAATTTATAACTTTTTGAAAGTTAGCTAGCAACTTATCTATGAAAGTTTATAGTTTTCAAGAACTAAATCTCTATAATCTTTTTCTATGTTATCCCTGATTTTTTGAATGCACAACAAATTATACTTTCTAGTTCATTAGTTTATTATATAAATTTTAAAGTATTCAACATAGAGAGAAAGCGAGCAGAGCAGAGAGAGAAGCGAACAGATCAGACAGCGACGTAAAAAAGAAGGAACAGGAGACCAAACGTGAAGAAGAAACGAAGAAAAAGAAGCAGAGGTTGAAGTCGCGTCGCGCTGGAAGCAGAGTGAGAAAAGAGAAGTCGCGTGCGAGTGAGAAAGAAGGAAGAAGGGTGCCCTAATACAATCGGGTCTTTGTCTGGGTCACCCAATTAAAATGGGTTTTTAATGGTTTTTACCTGATCCCACAAAATCGTAAAACCTTGGGATTTTACTGATTTTGGGATCTTAATCCCGATTTTACTCCGATTTTGCCCATTCACGATTTTCCATGGGATCTTGATCGGAATCCTTGCGCAAAATCGCAAAATCGTAGGATTTTAGGATTCCACTCCTGATTTTGACTACCATGATAGATAGCTCATACGCTTTTTTGATTAGGCCATTTCTACGCTTTGAGAATGTAACCTGTCGATTTGTGACATTTTCTATTCTCTTTATCTGAAGTTTAACACGACCCATCTTGATAGATGGTTTTTTATGTATCAACTATAAAGAATGAACGCACACATGCATGAAAAGAGAAATGCAAAATCAATAAGAAGAAAACTAAATTGCCCTTAGTTGCCTTTTTATTCCATGATTTTTGCAAAATTCCTCAAATTCTTTAGAGCAAAATTCTCCTCCTCTATCGATTCTTAAACAGACAATACTTTCTCTTGCTTCCTTTTCAACTAATGCCTTGAAGTTTTTGAACAAAGAAAACGTTTCAGACTTCTCGTTTACCACCTCTTGTTACCACTCATATGATTGCTGCACCCTAAACCCTAAACCCACCTTTCGAACTAATGCCTTGAAGTTTTTCAACTAATTCTGAGAACCACCTCTTGTTACCACTCATATGATTGCTGCACCCTGAGTCCAAGAACCACTCATTTTCCTTTCCTTCTTTGCCTTTCGCAAGAACCATTAGTAGGATTTCTTCCTCATGTTCTTCCTTGTCCTCCATTTCTACATAATTTGCCTTCCTCTCCCACATTGGACATTCATATTGAAAATGTCCTAGTTTATGGCATTTGAAGCATTCAACTTCATTTTTGTTCAATGTTTGTCTCCCTCTTCCTCTGCCTCGGAAGGTTCCTCTTGCTGTCCCCCTTCCTCTTCCTCGTCCATCAAAAACTGTTTGTAGAACTTGCTCTTCTTCCACAGAGCATATCATTCACTACTTTGCAATTCATCTATAGTCATGGTGTCCATATTGTTGGACGAGGAGTTGAGCAAACTACATAGTTGAATTTTGACTACCATGATAGACCGTAAACTTTTTGCAGTTATGACACTCTCCTGTATACTTTCTCCTACAGGTTTCATACTTTTGGTTATTTTTAATGTGCGACCAAAATATGAGTTCACCGATTCTCCCTCCTTCATCTGCAGTGTCTCGAACTCCTTGCGTAAGGCCTGCAGCTGTGCACGTTTCACCCTTGTAGAGCCTTGCAATTTCTGCTTCATGGAATCCCATATGTGTTTGGATGTTGCATCATTCAGAATTATGTCCATAATCTCTCTATCAATTGCTTGATAGAGATAATTCTTGATCTTCAAATCTTTGAGTTGTTGTTCTTCCAGTTTTTTGAGTTCAGCCATTTCTGATAAGACTCTCAAAATTCTCAGAAGTGACTAGCGTATGACTCTTCCCAACCCAAATTCTAGTATTTCTCTGTCTCACGCACAAGAACGTTGTCTTGGTTCAGGCCCCTGTGAAGGAGCTCTGATACCAAATTGTGAACTTAATTCAGAAGAAGCCAATAAGGTTGATCAATTTTTATTAGAAAATGGATATAGTTGAACTCCTCTCGAAAGCTAAAGCTAACTTAGTAGAAGTTTCTGTTACACTCTTGTAAGGAGTATTTAAGGAGATTGGCAGAAGCTAAGAAAGAGGATAGAAGGAGAACAGTGAAAAGCAAACCAATTTGTGGCTTCATTGGTTAACCAAGGGAACGATAGATAGGAAGAGAAACTAAGCAAGCATGCATCAAAGAAAGTAGAGAATAAGGGAATAAATAAGTGAAAGGGCCAATAAAGCTATGCATCAAATGCTTGTTTAGTTCCTAATATCCCTTTAGTAATCAATTATAAAAGTAGTCATGAAAACTTTCGTTTAATATTCATCAAACTTGTGTCAAATAATGAAACTTTTTCTTTTGATTACTCAATTTCCATTCCAACCAAACAAATAAGCCACTATTTGGTTTGCTCGGCTGCAGTTAACTAAAGTAATTTTTTGATGGTTAATTAATTACACTGTTAACAATCAACTTTGTCATGCAGACCAAGACACTTTACGCGTGGTTCGTGTTCGGCCCTCATCAGCTTTGTCTTCATCGCTATCTCTCTTTCCCAGGTAATCCCCTAACGCTAAGTTTCTGGCTATATGTGTTGTATCTTTTGACCTGTATGTATGTTGATTGTTGTTTGTTAGTGGAGAGCAGAGCTCATTAGGCGATGATTTTGTATGCTGATAACATGATTTTTTATGCATGTGTAATGTTGTTTGTTAGTGGAGAGCAGAGCTCATTAGGCGTTGGTTTTGTGTACTGATAACATGATTTATGATGCATGTGTAATGTTGTTTGTTAGTGGAGAGCAGAGCTCATTAGGCGTTGGTTTTGTGTGCTGATAACATGATTTATGATGCATGTGTAATGTTGTTTGTTAGTAGAGAGCAGAGCTCATTAGGCATTGATTTTATGTATTGATAACATGATTTGGTGTTCATAACTCTGAATATCATATACAATGCGTATGATATGTTTAGTTATATATACTGGGAAGTTTTCTGTATGTAACAGGGCGTTTGTAAATTTGGGAAATGTCTAGTTTACAGGGGAGACTCTGCCAAAATTTTGACAGGCTCCCTTTCTTAGGGAACTTATAAAATGAAACTCAACTTTAATAATGTAGGGTTTAGTCGTGTGTGTAGCCATTAGATTCCCATTCAAGTTTCAAAACAACCGGTTGACGTACCGTGTTGTGTTGGATCTTGAATTGTCCCGGTTGGACAGTTTGGTATGAATTTGTAACCAGTAGGGCGTAACCCATCAATGTTGTATGTGGTCAATCTTGAGAAGTTGAATGTTCATTTGAACTTTCGGTTATGGTGTTTCGTATTGTCCCCAGGGTGCATGTGTGCATGTGGTGTTTCATACCGTACGTATCTCTGTGTACTCGGGGACCAATGCGAAATGCTGCCGAAATTTCAAATGAACATCAACGACACAAGATAGACCATATACAACATCGATGGGTTATCAATGGTTGCATATTCATCACGAATGGGATAGGGCCCCACCTATTTGCAACATCAAAGAGATAGAGAGTGATTCACAACCGATAGAGTGTTAGAATTGGAGCAATTTAAAGTAACAGAAATTGTGCTTGTTAGATATTGTAAATGGAGGTACCAGAAAATCATCGATGGATGTACAACCGACTAGATCACAGTCGACGAGTGACTGAGGAGTTTATGATGGGGCTATTGGAGTTCATTCTGTTCGCTACGGCAAACACGCCCGGATTTGAAGAGACTCAGAAGATTCGTTATCCGTGCTCAAGGTGCAAATGCATGAGTTTTGAATACGCGGATGATGTCATGTGCCACCTAACTAAGAAAGGGTTCATGGAAACATACCACTGCTGGTACAACCATGGTGAGCAGTTACCGCCTAGACCATCAGACGTAACCGTGCAACAGTCTTACTATCAGGTTGGAGGAAACAGGGATACGTACAACAACATAGAACAAATGGTGATGGATCATGTTGGACCCTCCACTGGGCGTATGTTGGACCATAATGACCAAGCAGGTCATGGAGACTCTGACAATGTGGAGGAGGATCCTAATCCAGAGGTGAAGAGATTTTATGATTTGTTAGCGGCGGCTCAGACTCCATTGTGGGACGGGTGCAACAGTCACACTGAGTTATTCGCCTCCCTAGCTGCTTTAAGCCTAAAGGCAGATTATAATCTTTCTGGAGGTTGTTTTAATAAGATGGTCAATCTGATGGGTTCTACCATGCCTAGTAATCATAGAATGCCAGCAAACCTGTACCATGCTAAGAAACAAGTGGCAAACTTGGGGTTGGGTTGTGTGAAGATAGAGTGTTGTGTTGGTGGATGTATGCTGTTCAGAAATGAGTTTGCAGATAAGAGTGTCACAAAATGTCTGCATTGTAATGAGGAACGCTACAAGACCGTTAAAAGGAGAGGGAAGGTAACTCGGACGACCAGGAAGAAAATGTGGTACTTCCCTATAACACCGCGTCTTCAACGCCTGTATGCCTCATTGTCCACGGCAAAACACATGCGTTGGCATGCTCTGAACCGAACACAAGAGGGGTTTCTTTGCCATCCTTCCGACGGGAAAGCATGGAAGTGTTTGGATGAGCTATATCCATACTTTTCTGGCGAGCCGCGCAATGTAAGACTTGGCTTATGTACTGATGGGTTTAACCTGTTTGGTCAATACGGAAGAGCTTACTCTTGTTGGCCAGTCATACTGACCCCATACAATCTGCCTCCTGATATGTGTATGAAGAGGGAGGTCATGTTTCTATCTATACTGGTTCCAGGACCCAAAAATCCAAAGGCGAACATAGACGTGTTTTTGCAACCGTTGGTTAAAGAGTTATCACAATTATGGGATGTCGGGGTAATGACATACGATGCGTCTTTGAAGAACAATTTCATGATACGTGTTGTTTTGATGTGGACTATCAACGACTTCCTGGCCTATGGTATGCTTTTTGGATGGTCAACGTCTAGGAAGCTTGCTTGCCCTGTATGCATGGAACATACCGGGGGGGGGAATCACTCCCTGTTAGTGGGAAGACAAGTTTCTTTGACTGTCATAGAAAGTTTCTACCATTGGATCACCCGTTTAGGCGAAATAAAACCTCTTTCAAGAAGAACAAGGTGGTTACTGAACCTCCACCCCGTAGGTTATCCGGTGCACGGGTTTGGCAGAGGGTCGAAGAGTATCCCTACATCTGGGATAAGAGTGTTAAGGAGTTTGCGGGTTATGGTAAGGAACACCACTGGGTGAAGCAGAACATCTTGTGGGATTTGCCATATTGGAAAGACTTGTTGTTAAGACACAACATTGATGTCATGCACACTGAACGTAATGTTTTCATGAATATTTTTGACACTGTTATGGACATCAAGGGGAGAACAAAGGACAACGAGAAGAGTCGTCTAGACCTTCCGATTTGGTGTTCTAGGAAGGAGTTGGAATTAAGGGATGTAGGACGTGGAAGAATGTTTAAACCCTATGCAAAATATGTTTTAACTAGACCGCAACAGATTGCTGTGTGTATTTGGATGAATGGGTTGACCCTGCCTGACGGATTCACTTCTAACCTGAGTAGATGTGTCGACGTGAAGGAGGGCAGGGTGTTTGGCATGAAAAGTCATGATTGCCATGTCTTTATGCAACAACTACTCCCGTACGCGTTTCATGCCTTACCGAAGCCTATTTGGAAACCGTTGGTTGAGTTGAGTCACTTCTTTAAGGAGTTGACGGCAACTTCGTTGACTGTAGAGAAACTTGTGAAGATGGAAGAAACCATCCCGGTATTGATTTGTAAGTTGGAACAGATTTTCCCACCAAGTTTTTTTTGACTCGATGGAGCATTTGCCTATCCATCTACCGTACGAGGCCTTGGTTGGTGGCCCCGTGCAGTATCGTTGGATGTATCCATTCGAAAGGTGAACCCAGAACTCTTTAATTTCCTTCCAAACATTTCTTATAATAGTTTCTTGTAACTTAACATTTCTTTATGATTTGAAGATTCTTACGCTTTTTAAAAGACAAAGTATCAAACAAAGCCTGTGTTGAAGCATCAATTTGTGAGGCATACTTAGTCAAAGAAATGACAACTTTTGCTTCTTTCTATTTTCCGACGGAGATAGAAACTAGAATGAGTAGAATTCCCCGCAATCTTGGGGTAGCAACCCCCACAGGGTTTGATGAACAAATATCCATTTTCAACTATCCTGGTCATCCGGGGGGCAAGCTCACAAAATGTTACATTGATGAGAAAGATCGAAAGGCGGCTCACTTGTACATTCTTCTAAACTGCCCAGAAGTTGAACACTTTCTTAAGTAAGTCTTAAAATTCCTGAGTTGGATTCTAAACCTCACTTTTATAGTATCTAAATTTGTTTCCTTTAAATAGCTTGTATACAGATATGCTTAAACTTGAGCAAAATGATTTATCTGAGGACCAAATTCATAGTGAGGTGTCATCCAAGTTCGTTGGTTGGTTCGCATAACACGTAAGACCTGTATACCGAGTGTGTTTTATCTGTGCTTCTAACTCCAGATATCTAACGATGACCTATTTGTTATGTTGTACATAGATACAAGACCCTAACAACCATATTGAAGATGCTTTACTCCAAGCCCTATCTTGGAGGCTGGTGAAAACTGTTAAAAAATGGCCTATTTACTATGTAAATGGCTACAAGTTTAATATTCATCAATGGAGTGAAGGGATGCGTACCCATAACTATAGGGTTTGTGTTAGAGGAACCACTGGACAGTTAGAAGAAGACTTTTATGGAGTGCTGACAGAGATTGTTGAAGTTTCGTTCTCTGGACGACTAAGAAGACATATTGTTCTATTCAAATGTGATTGGTTCGACAACACAAACAGTATTGGAATAAAGGTTGACAACAACTATGGCTTAGTTGAGGTCAAGAAGAATGGTAGATATAAAGGGTTTGATCCCTTCATTTTTGCCCAACAAGCTGAGCAGGTTTATTACACTGACTTCCCGGGAGGACATCGGGACTGGTATGCAGTCATCAAGGCCAAGGCCCGAAGTCAGATCACTGACAATGTCTCCGAAGAGGTTGATGACGCTTATCAGCTTGCACCGCACGAGCTCAACGATGGTAATTTGTTGTTCAACATTGATCCAGTCATAATGGATGAGACACTCGCCACTACGGGGGGTGAACACATTGACAAAGACCTTGTCTCTCGATCAAAACGGTCTAGGGCTGATTTGGATACTGATGAACTTGTTCAAATAGATAACCCCAGTGACTCTGAAACTGAGGGGGAATTTGAAACTGAAACAGACACAGAGTATGTAGTTGTTAAACATATATACATAGGTTTATATATATCCTGAGACTAACCTTTTTTGTTCATTATTTTTTCCACAGATGACGGGACGTCGACTGCCCTTCAGTAGGGGTGGTGGGTCCAGGACCCCGGTATCCCGTCTGGGGACTCCCACCCCAGAGTAGGGAACCACTCCATCACCACTACATCAGACCACTCCATCACCACCACAGCGGACCACTCCATCACTACCACAGCAGGCTACTCCATCACCACCACAGTTGAGCACCCCATCACCCCCACAGCTGACCACCCCAGAGCAGACTCCTGGAGTTGGTGGCTTGAAGGACCATGGCCATCAGGCCACCCCACCTCTGGCATCCCCTCTGCCCATGTTGGTACCCGTGCCGGCCGGAGATGAGTAAGTGACTAAAACTCAAATACTTTTATGTTATTTGTATGGTACTTTATATTAAACTTTAGTGGAAAAACTTGTTGGTTTATTGTATGTTACTTTAATTAGTAGTTGTATAGATTCAATTGTACTGGGAAGTCTTCTGTTTGTAACAGGATAACTATTTAAACTTGGAAATGTTACATTTACATGGGAGGCTCTGTCGGAATTTTGGGAGTCTCCATAGATTGTGTTGTTGTACTGCTGATATAATTGTTGCCATTACAGCTTTGTTGATAGTAGTCGCACTACCAAAGCGATTACTAAAGTTTTAAAGGCCCAGTGGGATGGTCCATATATATCTTGGACAGATGCTGGGAAGGTTGTCCAAGATAGGTGGTTTAACACCTTCTCGGTAAGTTACCACATCAATTTGTTGTGATTTGATTTGTAAAATAGACCTCTTATTAATTTTGAACTCTCATTTCATTTTACAGCGTGATTACCAGTGGGCAGAGGGTATGATTGATGAGATTAGGAAGGTCTTTGCCACAAAGACCTCCAAAATCATCAAGAGTACCCTTTGGAAGGTGAGGGACAAGGGTGAGTGCCCTCGTTGGATCCTGGAGGACCATTGGGACGGGATGGTCCAGAAGTGGGGCGGTGTCCCGTTCCAGCAGGCGAGTGCTCGGTACAGGGCAAACAGAGCCACCGATGCTGCAGCCTCAGTTTACACTGGGGGTAGCATTTCAACCCTCGAGCACAAGAAAAGATTTGTAAGTATATTTATGTTTTTAATATGATTTGTCTGACATGTTTACAAATAATAATCTCAATGTTTTTTGTCCACCACAGGAGCTGAGGGAGCACCGGGAGCCTTCTTTGTTTGAGGTCATGCAAATGACCAAGAAGAACAAAGCCGGTGCATGGGTAAACCAAAAGACTGCAGATCTAGCGGTATTTACTTTTAACTGACACATGCTTATAATTTACAAATCAACTTACTAATCCTATCATTGTTTTTGAATTTATAGGAGGCGTATCAGGCCAGGAGGGCCGAGAAGGAGGCGGACCTGGTGGCTTCCACTCCTGAAGGGGAGGTTCCTCCCACCCTGTCTTGTTCTGACGACAACGCCATCTATATGGAGGCTGTTGGCGGTGTGAACAAGAAAGGGAGGGTATTTGGATTGGGTGGCGTTGGCACGCAGCTGGCGAAAAAGGGGAAGACCCTTTCCTCTTCCTCTGGTCTTCCGACTGAGGTTGTTCAGGTAATTGAAAACCTGAACGACGAGCTACAGGAGGAGCGACGTCAGAGGCAGCTGTTGGAGGAGCGGGCCAAGGCGGACTGACAGCGGGCTGAGGCGGATCGATGGCGGGCCAAGGAGCAGCACACCGAGACTCGTCGGCAACTTGCTCAGCAGCAGGAGCTACTGATGCAGTTGATGACGAGGCTACCTCCCCCCACTTCCCAGGCGTCCCCACCACCACCCCAGGATCCTCCACCACTATGATTGTATTTTTATTATTTATACACATTGTATATTTGATTTTTAGTTTTTATATTATATTCCATTCAGTATTTATTTTGTCATTCTTCATTTATTATGTCAATATTTATTGGTAATTAAATTCAAATAAAAAAGCCTTATTGTAATTATCATTAATAATTCAACCTATTTGATAAATAAATTTAATCCATTATTTTGTTTTTAATAATAATTTAATATTATAAAAAAATTATTCAAATTTAATTATAAAATTTTATCAGCCAATTCAAAATACAAAATATTAATCTACATTTTTAAAGTTAAATTAACAAAACCTATAAATTTTTATCTAATTTTTAAAAAATAAAAAATTCCAATTAGCGACGGAACAAAATGGTCGCTATATTGTACCAATAGCGACAGCGTAGTGTGGTCGCTGGTTGGCCAGAAACAGCGACGGATTAAAGTAGTCGTTGTATGGCTTCCGCACATCGACGGCCTTTACGGTCGTTGGTAGGCAAGAAGTAGCGACGGAACCTTTGGTCGCTATATGAATAACCATAGCGACGGTGGTGCGTGGTCGCTGGAAGGCCACATGTAGCGACAGACGCGTCGGTCGCTATATGTCAAACTATAGCGACGGCGTATGGTGGTCGCAGTATGGCTCTTTTAGCGACGGAATGTTGAGGTCGCTGTACGACAACCGTTAACGACGGCTGGAGTCAGTGAAGCAGAGACCATTTTAGCGACGGCATCATGCTGTCAATATCTTAGTGACGACGTAAGTGTGGTCGCTGATGGGTTTTCGACGAAGGTTTTAGCGACGGAGTGTGTCCCATCTGAGATTCCGTCGTTAAGGGTTGTAGCGACGGATTCGCCATGGATTAACGACCACTTAGTTCCGTCGCTAACAGGTTTTTTTTTAGTAGTGCAACATGTTGCCAATATATAAAGCAAGAACAACATAGTGTCAAGATACTTCTTAACATAACAATAATTTTCTTCACATCAATGAAATCTCAATTTGCTCATAAACTTATTAAACTTCTTATACCACTGTCTCGTTGCTTGTTTCAAGCCATACATGCTTTTGTGAAGCTTGCATATAAGATTCTCCTTACGTGGTACTTCAAAATCTTCTAGCTATGTCATAAAGATGTCTTCCTTAAGATCTCCATGTAAGAATGTAATTTTAACATCTAACTTCTTCAAATGAAGATTCTTTATAACTATAATACTCAAGATAACTCTTATGGTAGTTATCTTGACAACAGGATAGAAAATCTATGAAGTTTCTTATTTCTATTGAAACCCTTTCACAATGAGTTTCACCTTGTATCTTTTGTTGCCATCAGGTTCTTCTTTTAACCTATAGACCTACTTACTTTGCAAAGTCTTCTTTCCTTCTAGCAACTTGGTCATAGACTAAGTTTCATTGTTCTTAAGGGATTTCATCTTATGTATCATTGCTAACTCCTACTTAATAGAGTCATTCACCTATATAGCCTTGATAAAATATTTTGGCCCACCAGGATCAATTAACAATCATCAAGACGGGAGGCCGGCCGCAAAACAAGAAAGTTCAAAATCCTTTCAAAAAAATAGAGTGGCTACTAATATTTATTTAAAGGTAAAATATTAAGAATACTTTTGTTAAGTCACTTGTCATAAAAATGAGATTCTAAATTTAGGAGTCGAATTATAGGTGGGGAAGGTATTAGCGCCCCATGTTATCCATTACAAAATAGTTACCTCAAATTAATCGTGCATATTTTAAATAGCCTAGAAATTAATTTAACCTCCTAGAAAAGGAATTGAACAACATGAACAAAGAAAAAAAGGAAATTTCAAAATAAGGTTAACAAGAAGTCTCATCCAAATTAACTATAAATTGAATATGCTTAAAATTTAAATATATTAATAGGACATCTTGTCTAAATTAGTCTCATCGTAAAAATCTTTATTTATTTTTTGACAAACAGAAACGAGGTTGTAAATATGACAAGATTAACAAATTGTTTCATCTAAATTAATCTTATTAGAATATAACAGTGTCTTAATTTAGATAGCAATCTTAAAAGTAGTCATGATAAACAATGAAAAATAAAAAATTATTAAAAGGAAAGCAGGGCTGACAGGAATAAATCCTGCTCCTATGTATTCCCCAAGATATCGGGAAATCAGGTTTATGTAGTTCTTTGAATTTGGAAATAAATTTTGAAGATTGAATTTTTAGTTTTTTAAAATAATTTTAAACGGTTTTAGAAATGATTTTTTAAAAGAAATTTGAAATTTTGCCTTAATTTAAAGAAAAAATATTTTTGAATTATATATATTAAAAAAGAGATCTCACTATGTTTCTAGATTTTTTTATAAGGTTTTTTACCGAAGGAATTAGATGAAATACTTTATACATGTATGAACCTTCACGACCTTATAATGTTGATGTAGGCGAAGTATTTCGCACGACATCATTATAAAACCGTTGCATTAATTTATTTAATAAAAATTTTAGATTTTATTTTTTTAAAATTTTAAATAAAAACGGTCCTTGAATCAAATTTATCTTTTATGAATGAAAAACTTCTCTCTTTCTTTAAAAATTCTTGTATTTATTTTTGAGGGTTAGTAAAATACTTTACTTTTTTTCCTTTTTAGAAAATAAAACAAGTTAAAGTGAAATGAAATAAAATACCAAACAAAAGAAAATAAATCGAAATGACACATGCACAATAGGGGAAAGGGTACTCATTTTTGTTTTCCTTTTTCCTTTTTTACAATTTTCATTATAAACTAAAAAATAAAAATAAAAATAAAAATAAAATAATAACAAAATCTAATGGACCTTAGCCTAAAGCAAAGAAGAAAAAAAGAAAAAGAAAGAAAAAAAGAAAAAAGAAAGAAAAAAAAGAAAAGGCTTAAGCCTAAAACAAACTAATGAAAAAAATCAAAAAAAGAAAAAACAACAAAAAACACATACAATGAATTCTAAATGGGGCTTATTTTGAGGCCCTAAAACATAAAAAATCTAAAGCTAATTAAATAAAACCTAATCCTAAAGTCTAAAGAGAAGAAAAAATTAGGGGGTGAAAAAGGGGTAGCAGCGGCAAGGTGAGAAAATTAGAGAAAGGGATTATGGGGGAGAGATAAAGAGAGAGATCAGATGGTGGGAACGGTTCACGGTTGAAACGACAGTGCCTTTAGACTACGTTAGTGACGGTGGCCTCGGTAATGAACATCATTTACTGGTGGGTTTATGGTAAGTAGAGGTCATAGAAGGGAGACCGCAAAACAAGGGGTGCGTGAGAAGATAGTGGTGTGACGATAGTAGTCACGATTTTGATGGGCTTTTTCTCCTCATTTCTTATTCTTTATTGTTCTGGTTTAGGTGAGGATGGTTATGACTTTGGGGTTTCAGGTTGGTGGTTATGGCAACTTGGGCGGTGATGGCTCAATATAAGTGACGGTGGTGATTGTTGGGGTTGGTATAGGTGTTGGGTTATTGGAGGGGGTTGGCGAGGCTTGGTTGATGGAGGTTACAGTTTTGGTGGTGAGGAAGGAGATGAAGATGGTTTTGGGTTATGATGGAGGAGATTATGGTTGAAGGGTGACTGTTAAAGGTGGTCGTGATGGTGGTGTTGAAGGGTGTTATGGTTAGGTTGTGGTTGATGGTGGTAAGGGCCTGGTGTGGTGGTGGTTGGTGTTATTGTTTGGTGAAGGTGGTGGGTTGATGAAGACGATGTTTCAGTTTTTTTTTGCTATTTTTCAGTTTGATTGCAAATTTGGGGTTATTAATTTCTAATTATTATTCTGAAAGTAAACCTTTTATAATTGATGTTTCGTAGAGTTCTAAACCTGCTGCATTACCCCTTCCGTGCTTCATTTTTAAATTCAAAGCTTGCTCTGGTTTCAATTGACTACACTTCTCATATTTACTCTCTTGAGGTCTAAACCAGTAGCACAAGGGGGCTTCTGGTAATTGACTATATGAAAGGTTGCTTCAAGTTCCCCATATTATGCCTTGTAGCTTCTATGGAGTGTATTATTTCCCCTCAAGCTTATGTTTTTATGAGGAAAGGAAAATAAAATAAAAAAGAAAATACAAAAGGAAGTAGAGAATGGGAAATAGAGTAATGAAATGGAGATTCAATCTTTTAATGAAAAATAATAAAAAACAAAAATGAAATAAATAGATAAATAAATAAAAATAAGTACATTTTTAAAACAAGAGGCATTTTGAAATTTTATAAGATAAATGAAAGTAGAGCCAACCCAGAATGTTTTAATAAAAAAATAATGATACCTGAATGAAAAAGGGTGTTCACAACAATAAGTAATGCAATAAAGGAGAATACCGTTATGGTACTGACATTTTACTAAATATTCTTAGTTAAGTCTCAGGGGTTTCTAGCATTGTTGTTGGTTCTTGTTTTGGCTCAAACTCTACCTTTGTATCCTACCAACTGTTGGCTACATCACCTTTTGAAATTTCTTCCAATGCTACTTTCTCATGAAGTTTTGACATTTTACTTGCACATATGGATTCTGAATGTGACACCTGATTTTCTGGACCTGAATCCCGATGTAATCTAAATAATTAAACAATAAAAATATAAATAAATTTTTCGCATTTGAAATATTTCCAAAACACCGCCATGACTACATCAAGACTCGAACCCCAGAAAACCAAAGGGTGAGATTTGATAATCAATAACTGGATCGGTAAATAGTTTGCCCATAACGGTATACAAAATAACAGAGTTTACAACGGAAGAAGAATGTGTATACCGGGCGTACGCCTAGTCCCATATATGAAGATATGGGAAAAGGCTCGGCAAGGCATGCAATTATACAACACAAGCCTATTAGGCCATATCCAATCTTACACATAAATCGTAAACATACAATGCCTTAAATATATCTATACATATCCATCCATATGATCATGCAACGTATGTCTCCAATATTTACATTTCATAATTGACCATAATCAATTCAATCCTCTAAGTCGTATATCATCAACTCATATACATTCCCATAATTTATAATTAGCCATATTCGATTCATCCATAGAGTCATACATTATCAACACTTATACATTATTCATATTACATCCACCAATAACAGTAGTTATTAACAACCTCATATACATGTATTCATAATGAAATAGTTCGTAAATGTTGCCGGTCAAGGCATTCTATTACCACTATTTTACCTTCACAAAAGCTTTACTTTATAAATATTCTCTTCCCATGACATCCCTGAATCAATACTAAAAAGTAGACCACATGGGAGAGTGAGTTATACATTTCAAATGATGATATGAATACAATTGAAATTATATGCATATGCATATCAACATCATGTATGCTTTGCTAAACACATCAATGATCATCATGAATTGTTAATTCAACAACATATACATATTTCATATTCATCAATCAAATCATAGCGAAGTAGGTATATACACATCTATTCCAACGCCCAACGGGCCAACATCATCAATACTGACCATTCAGATCTTTCACAAAGCCACCACGGGTAACATCATTATCATCAATCATAATAAATTATGCCCTATATTATAAGGGACCATAACACACATATCGTCATATTCGATATCTTTTTGTTTTACTCGTATCATTCATAAATTTTTTATATGGTGTTTTAGGTATATCAATTACCCATCTCATTAACACAATACCACAATCTCACTTATCATCAATCATCAACATCATCTGGCATATCTCCGTGCTATATGCAAATGCTTCTACGGCTAATGCATATGCACAATGGAATAGACAACAAATGCGAATCCGACTGTGGGAATAACACCAAGTATGGGTCACGCATGATCACATACCATGCTCCTACTGCAGTAGTATAATGTGTACACATATAACATAATGCATGCATAATCACCATATTTTTACTGGTACCAAACCGCATCGCCCATCTTGCAACACCTGGTCATTTTCACCATGACCGCGGTAACACATATTCAATATATGGTGTTGCGGGCCGGCCATGTCTCATATCATGGTGGCTGTGATCCAATGGACCACCAGGGTCACCTACTCATTAAGAGCTACCCTCACAAGGGTCGGCCACATGTAGCTCCCCGTAGCAATACATGGGCGGCTTCATGACTTACACACTGAGTCATAGGGGATACAATAAATTGCTGATACACTGAGCCACCCTCCAACTGGGTCGGCCGAGGGAACTCCCCTAACGCTCCAACATTGGCGGCTATGATATGCCATGGATGCAATACAATGCAAATCAAATGTATTCTCACTCTGTGCATTCTAAATGCCACTCATCGAACATCATCATCATAATCACCAATACTACTGTTATTCAAGTGCCTCAATACTCAAGGGGGGGGGTGAATTGAGTATTTAAAAACTTTGACTTGGAATGCCTTTGAACTTGGTTCTTTATGCAATTTTGATGAGTAAATGGAGGTGGACAAGCAACAATAATGATTCAAACACAAATGAGTTTGATATGAGTTAATAAACTCTTGGAACAAGTAAAACTAATCTAAGAAATAAGAGTCAAGATAAGATAATGATTCAGTAATTTTATCGAGCAGTTGGTGTGCAATGGTTAAGTGATTACTAAGAAGCTCATTCAACACAAGCAATTTGACTCAGGCAATTCAACAAATAGTTTATATGCACAATTAGTAAGGAGTTCAAGGTTAGAGAGAATGCAAACCAAATTTAACGAGTTCCACCAACCTGGTGTACGTCTCGCCTTCAAGCAACCCACTTGAAGGATTCCACTATTGAAGATTTGAGATACAAACTTTGAGTAATTGTCTCCTAGTGTCCCACACTCAAGAACCCAATTCTCACAAGTAAAGGGTAACCCACCCAATCTCACAATCTCTCAATATCCCAAAGGTTGAAACCCCAATCTTTGTAACCACTCAACCTAGAGTGAAGTTTGGTGTTTGGTGTTTGTGTTTACAAGTAATGTACTCTCTCAATAGAGTGGATAAGTAGATGAAGATCTCTCACAATTTCTAACTCTCAACAAGAGAGGATATGCAAGTTCTAAGCTCAATGATGCAGAATATACAAAGAAAATGAATTCACTAAGCACAAATGTAAGTAAGAATTGATTGCCTCTTGTGTTGTATCTTGTGCTTGAGTTGGGGATCCATTTATAGAGCCTTGAAGGTCCTCTTAGCCGTTGCATAATGAGTTCTAGGTTGTCCCTTCGTGTAGTGGATGTTTGGATCTAAGTTTCCCACTTAAAAGTGTCTTTTTAATGGTGTTTCCCACTACTTGAATCGATTCATACGTATATGAATCAATTCATAACATTATGTTTCAAGCATTTTGAATTTCAAACTCATGTGAATCGATTCATGCTTGGTGTGAATCGATTCATGATTTGCTATTTTGTGTTTTTATGACTTCCAGACCTTTGAATTGATTCATACATTGTGTGAATCGATTCATGGTTTGCTGTTGGTTGTTTTTCCATGCCTTTTGATGCTTCCTTGATTCATTTTGCTTCATGGTTCCTTTCCTTCATCTTCATGCATTGCTCTCTTGATTGTTTGAACATTTGGGAGCATATCCTTCATGGTTTCTTGATCTTGTCTTTATATTTTCTTTGTGAGTACTTTCGTTTTGTTGTTTGCACTTTTTTTGGATATTGTGAGCCTTTTCTTGTTCATGTGCATTTGTCATTATCAAAATCTGTTTACAACATGCAAATACAACCACCATACACACCTTAGTGGATTTTATCATTGCTGGTTTCTTAGCCATTATTTTCAAGTTTTATATGTGGCATTTTATCTTAACATATTTCACATATATTTCATGTCATACACGCAAGTTAATACTTACAATCAACCATAATGCAATTACAACATTACATAGTGTTCATCAATGTTACCACTTTTTCATTCAGTGTGTTTTCATCTCATTATTCATTACCATTGTCTCATGTGTATATATATATATATATATATATATATATTGGTGTGGCATTCACAACATTTCATTATTATATTATAAACCACACATACAAGATCACATTTGTATCACTCACAATGGTACACAACAATTTATCAATAATAACGATCATCCTTTACTCAAGGAATGATCCACAACATCATCTGTCATTACACATTACCCTTGTCATCTCCGATTCATCGGTTTATAACAAACACCTCATCATTTAATCATTCTTTTATTAGGTTCATATTCACCCAAGGGTATATCTTATAACCTATCATCATATTCTCATTATCCTTCTTTTATTACTCCGTGTTAGGTGGTGAACATTTATGTTTTTCCATTATACATTATGAGCATAAACGAATTATCCTAATGTTTTAATCCATATCAAACACCACCATATCATATAACGATTAGATACCCTTATACATTCCCTTAGATATCCCACAATACAAAGGAAGGGGTCTAACATAGGTCCAAAATAAGAAAATGCAACAAAATTCAATTCAGGGGCCACTCGCTCAAGCGAGACCCACATTCGCTTGAGCGAGAATGAGGTGGGTAGCTTGAGCGTCCTCAGTTCCCTTGAGCGAAGGAGTTTTCCAGCATCAGACCTCATTCTCGCTTGAGCGAGCCACTTTCGCTCGAGCGAGATTCCTCCAGTGTCTAATATCATACTTGCTCGCTCGAGCGAAATTCCTTTCAACTAGTCACTCGCTTGAGCGAGTAGGGTTTTAATATCAGACCTCTCGTGCTTGCTCAAGCGACTCACGCTCGCTTGAGCAGAAATTGTCCAGTATCCCATTCTTGCTCGCTCGCTCGAGCGAGACCCAATACACCTCACCACTCGCTTGAGCGAGCTTCATCTAGAACCATCTCCTCTCTCGCTCGCTCAAGAGCGGCCATACCTGCTTGAGCGAGATTCGTCCAGTAGCTAATTCTTCCATGTTGCACGCGTCTCGCTTGAGCGAGACTCCTGCTCGCTTAAGTGAAATTGGTCCAGGGACCACTCCGCTGTTACAAGGGACTCTCGCTTGAGCAAGAATCCATCTCGCTTGAGCGAGATTACTAGTACACGCCCAAAAACTCAGTTTTTCACTCCCTTTCACATGTCAATATCTTCCTCATACATAGTTGGCCTAATTCAACACCTTACATACACTTATTCATGTTTTTAGGCCTATTTCAAGAATTATACCTCTCTATTTTCAATCCTAAACCTTCAATTGCATATGGGAGGTTTTAACAACACTCCACATCACCACCTCACTTATTTTGCCACACAATCATCTCAAAATAATCCTCTACACTTTATTTAACTCATCCATTCATAGATTTTCACCATCATTTAATTCATGTCCAACCAAGAGACAATCAAACACTTATCATTAACATCATATATATACATATATATATTCATAACAATCAACATAAGCCAAGCCATCATTCATCACTTCATTAATTCAAACATTTAACACATTTATGGCAAGGCAATGCATGAGTTCATACATATACATAATTAACAATTTGTTCACTTATGCAAATTTGAAATGTAAACTCCTCTCCTACCTCGAGAGAAGAACCGCAATCCAAACACTCTGATTGCCTCGATCGTTCCGCATCATCGTCCGGAACACAATCCTACACAAACACACATATACATGCTATTAATATACCATCATAGGGCATCATCCCTTAAGGTTCCATATCAAGTCTTAGACATGTCTAAACTCCAATTCATACCATTTTGTTAGGTTTCAGGAATTCCTCTCCCAAAACCAAGATCCTCTAGATATCGAAGGGGATAACTACACCCAAGAATAACAAGATCATATTCCTTATTCATAATACATCCAAATCCTCAAACTAAATTCCTCAAATATCAAGATTGGAACCTCAACAATTTAACACCAATGATTTCCAATCATCATCTCTAAACCCAAAAGTCACTCACATGACAAAAAAATCATCAATCTCTTCATCTAGGCCAAAAACCTCAATTCTATCAATTCTTAAGGATTCCACACAAATTGATAACCTTCAATTCCAACCATTTTCACATATCATCATAAGCATGTTATCATCATCAAAGTGCCAACCAATGTAAATAGTACATAATGTTCCCAATGGTCATCTATCCTATGATTTGGGTTTCACATGTATATACCATCATCCACATAACATCAACTTAGCTCAAAAATTTATTAACATCAATAATCAATCCCAATGCTTCTAAATGTTCATTTCCTCATATAAATTCATTCCTAAGGCATCAAAATCACTAAGATCATCAATTTGGCAAAAATCCCTAATTTATCACACTTAGGGTTTCTCTAAAATTTTTCCAACAACATTCAACATTCACCATATTCCAAGAACCCTCATAAACTCAATAACCTTATTCTCACATATTCTCAAGGCCATAATAAAAATCATTCCTCAAGCATTCAAGCCTAGGGTTTTCAACATTTCCTCAACACCCATAGTTTCTAATATAACCATTTTAACTCAAATGACATAACAACCACCAATGAAATATCATAGAGGCAAGAAACCTTACCTCATCTTCAAGCTCATGCCAAAAATGAAAATGAAGGAAGGGAGAGAAGATACTCTAAACTTTTTGCTCCAATATGCCATTCAAGCTTCATTTATCCATGTTTAGTCTTTGATTATGGAAAGAATGGAAGTGGAAGAGAGGTGAACGGTTTTGGGTGAGAAGAAGATGAAGAAGAAGAAGAAAAATTAAGAGTGTGAGGGGGGAGAAGCATCACCGAAAATGGGAGAGGAAGAGTGAGAAATTGACTAAAATTGGTCATTGTCCAATGGGTAAAGCCATGTATCTTTGCCTATTGTCCATTGTGTTATACAACCCTTTAACCGTTGTGTAATAGAGTATAAAGTAAGTAAAGAGAGACAGGAAAAAGTGGACGGTTACAACAAGAGGAGAAAAGGGGATTTTTGGTTTTCTTTTTAATTCTAATTGACTCGTATTTTCCCGTTTCATATCCTACGTCGTGTCCAAATAAGTATCTTCTCGACACTAAAAATTATTTCAACTATATCACCAGAACCACAATAATTTTCCAAGCATTCTAGACATATCAAATATCTAATTTGACCAAGGGGATCCCACATCATCCATTAAACCACCCGGTTCCGGTAAATCTTAATTTATCGATAGTTCACCTTTAATGTCTAATTAATTTTCTCATAATTACTGGACCATAAATAATTTATTATTATTATTCAATAAATTGTTTTCTTAAAAATCTAGGGTGTTATACTGTAGACTTGTCTTTATAGAACACGTTTTTATTAAAGGTGACATTTTTTCTTCTAATGATTTTCTTGTTTTGGTTATCCCAAAACATGTCACCATACATGTCATATCGATAACCAATAAAATAATATCTTCTTGCCATGGAGTCCAATCTATCTCCTCTATCAAGATCTATTAGGACATATGAGACACAACAAAAAATTCTCAAATATAAAATATTTACCTTCTTTCTAGACCATACTTCATTAGGTAATTCATAATCCAAAGGAACTTATGGCCTATTTTTTTTAGATAGGCTGCTTTGTTTATTTCATATCCCAAAGCACCTTAAGTAGGCTTGACAGGATCCTCATACATCTAGCTCTCTCATTCAAGGTTCTTTTCATTTTCTCATCTACATTATTTTGCTCTGGTGTTTTTGGTATTGTTTTGATCATTCCAATCCCGTTTCCTTAACAAAAGCCCGTGAATTGTTGGCTATTATAATCTCTACCATTATTAGATTTCAAACTTTTAACCTTTAAACCTGTTTGAATTTCAACTTCTGCTTTCCATATTTTGAACACAAAACACATTGGATTTGTTTTTAAGAAAATAGACACATACCTGATGTAGATTTTTCATATATGATGTGGTAAGTGTAGTTATTGTTTAATTTAGTAGCATTCAGAGTTGTTCCCACGGGGATTTTGTCCAAAGTACCATAATCCTAAGGTGACATTATTTGAATAGTAACTGAAAGATAAATCATGTGGTATCAGAAAATTAAAGACTTATTTATAAAATTTTAGAATTTTTCTAATGCTAAAATAAAATTGATGATGAAAGAAATGCCAATATTATGTTGAAACAGGTTTAAATGATGTCATGATGTTAAGTTTTATTGATGGAAAAAAAGGTTTTAATTGTGCAAGCCTTGATGATGTCAAACAAGATGTATTGATTTCAAGTAGTCATAATGGTTAGACCAACATCCTAGAGTAAGCCAATATCAAGCAAAAGCTTATCTCAAGAAGGATGATGGTAACAAGAAGAATTTTCCTTATCTGGAATGAACAAGTCTGAGGGGTTCAGAAGTCATTAATCTAAATTGGAACACAAAGTTGATGCAGATTTGAAGACTTTCTTCAATTTTTTTAAAGGAGTTAGGAGCGGTTGTGCTTCTAAGGTAAGAAATTTTTTGGACCCACCCTTTTGCAAGAAGTCCATGTATGAAGCTTTAGCTTTAAGGACCAGTAGTGCTTCAGTATGGTTGTATCTTTGGGTCAGATCTTAGAGTTTATATTAAAATGCTAAGATGGTTAAAGGACCAAAGAATGAATAAAGGAAAATTGGCTAAGTCTTGAAATATTTTTTTGAAAGGAAGCAAAAATGGGTCAGGGACCAAAAAATGAGTATATTTGGTTGAAAATTCATGTTGGACCAAAAGAAGACTGTCTGGTTTAAACCCATTAGTTTGAACCACTCTCGAACTACTTTGGACACCAATTCGAACCAACAGTAGCGTTTTGGGCTTGTTTTTTCAGCTTTTGACTTATTTTTGGATAGTGTTGTATTTCAAGAAACCTAGCACATTTTATTTCCATTCTGGTGATTTTTTTCCTATGAATTGAGTGTCCAGACTTTAGAAATAGACACCTCAATACTCTATTACACGAGTTAGTTTCTCCTTTTACTCATTTTAAGTCATTTCTATCATAGGATTAAGAGTTGTAATCTTTATTTTCTTTCTTATGCTCTTGGACTAAAGTGTTTGGATCTAGGGTGAGAGATAGAAATCTCTAGAGATACCTTGAGGCTACTTTAATCCTATTGGGATAGGGAAACATGTTGTGAGGAAGTTTAATTGAACAAGTAGTCCAAGAGTTATAAATTGATAGCCTTATAACTTTTTTAATTATAATGAGAAAATTCTAAGCTGTCGGGCTGGGAGACTGGACTAGATCACAATGGTAGTGATCGAACCATGATATATTGCAGTGTTGTATCTCTCTTCCCTAAACTTTATATTTTATCATTATTTATATATTGTTTATATCCATTATGAATTGTATTGCCTTGCTTTAAAGGTTTTAATCTTTTGTAAGTAATATTTTTTTACATTGTTTTGATTCTCTCATTCTCTTTATCAAAAGGTTTTAATTTTATTTTATAAAGCTTTGTCTTTTACAGATACTTGGTTTATTTTATTTATCAAACCTTTATCTTTTGACTTGTTTTATATCAATTTATTTGAAATAAATATTTTATATTTGTTTATTTCTTATTTAAAGGTTTTGAATTTTTCATAAAGGTTTTATCTTGTTTACAAAGATTTGTTTCCTTCACCAATATACTTGGATAAATTGTTTGAAAAAAATCCTTTATCTTTGGTTATATCATTTTCTATATCCCTTATCTAAAAGATTTTTTGAATTGCTTTCATCTTTTATACATATTTCCACTACATAAAATCTTTGTTTTTATTATAGAGCAAAAA
Organism: Clitoria ternatea; assembly: GCA_037962975.1. NCBI lineage: Eukaryota > Viridiplantae > Streptophyta > Magnoliopsida > Fabales > Fabaceae > Clitoria > Clitoria ternatea. Next base: position 59,695,173 of record CM075671.1, read on the forward strand.
TTTGTTAAAGTTTTTATATATTAGCATTTCCCTATTCAGCCTCTTCTCAGTAATGGTTGTTATGTCTAACAAGAAATACAAACAGTAGGTTTGGAATAAAATCTTTCTTTAGCTATCTTGAAAGGATGCAAGATTTGGATTCAATGCAATTAAATTACGTGGTTGAAAGTCGAATCCATATCAATGGATAAAGCCTAATCCCTTAGGTGAACATGACCTAATAAATCAAATTGCGTGAATTAAAAAGACCTTAAGATTAGAAAAGCCTAATCCCTTAAATACCATTGCTATAGGTTAGAATTGGAGACCATGATTCCTCAATGTGAAATTGTTACCCAAGCGGTTAAAATACTCAAGAGGGGGGGAGGGTGAATTGAGTGTTTAAAATTTTCACAAGAAATGCCTTTAAACAAATTTGGTTTTTAAAAACAATTTATGGAACGTATATAAACCAAACAAAATTTTAATACTCAGTGAGAAAATCCATAATAACAAGAACAAACTAATTCAATCTACCTAATTTAATAGACAATATAATGTGCATAAAAAGTTTAAGGAAGAAGAATTTGCAAACCGATGAGATAAGAAATTTGATCACGTAGAGTTCATTCTCTCCCAACCTTGGAGAATTAGCCCAGCATGGTGAGATAAGAAATTTGATCAGAATTAAAAGAAGTAGCCAATGGATGGAATAAGAGAATTGGGAGAAAAAGTAAGAAAATCTGAGAGAATTTTATTAGAATTTAGACTTATGAATTAGGTGATATAAAATTACAATAGTCACACTTATTTATAGATAACAAGTATAAAACCAACGTTACAACGTAGCTATAGGCATACTAATGCCATAAAGTTAAAATTTAAACAAATAAAAGCATGCAAACCAGTATAGGCACACCCACAACTAGGGTGCCAACACAAAAACTAAGCAAAGGATCATTACTTGTGCATCACAACGTTGCTCCTTAGATTGCCAACACCATAAGTTAGAGGGAAAAGTTGTTTTCCTAGTAGTTTGGCATTGCAATGCTCAAAATTGTGTGCCAACGTGAAACTTTTGAGGCATAAAAGAATGATCATGGTGTGGCAACACTACTCCCTAACATGCCAACACTACAGCTGGTGTAGCCACACCACTAGTGGAAAAAATGGATATAACAACGGGATATTATTCACGGGTAGAAGAGAATCAATGATAAAAACATGCGCGGTGGCATTTTTGAAATTATAAGGTGAACGTTTTAATCAGAGAAAACTATATATCCACGGTTAACATCATAACCGTGAACGTAACCATCAATATATATTCACGGTTGAGGAGTCACCCGTGGATATATAGTACCTGAAATATATATCGACGGTTTTAATCACAACCGTGAATATATATTGATGGGTACGTTCACGGTTATGATGTTAACCGTGGATATATATAGATGTCAATATTCACGGTTGTATTTCCAACCGTGGATATATAGTTCAGGTTTTAGGGTTTAATCACTGGGTACTCTATGTCCACGGTTGTTTCTATAACTGTGAATATAGATTTAATATTTATCCACGGTTGGTATCGTAACCGTGGATATATAGTTAACATTTATCCATGGTTGTTTGTTAAACCGTGAATATATGTGTAATATATTCACGGTTTCAAGGGGAACCGTGAATATACATCCTTTCTGAAACTTCAAAAGCCACGCCTTTCACTCTTTTTTCAGTTTCTCTTCTTCTGCGCGTTGGTTGTCGTCTTCTCCATTATCTGTGAGCTTCATGCCCTTCTCTCTGTTCAGCATCTTCTTCCTTTCTTCATTCAGGTAGGTTCCCTGAACCCTCATTGTCATGCGTGTTTGTCATAATATATTGATTCTTTCTCTGTTGGTATTCCTTGTTTCCTGACACGATAGTTACTGGTTCAAAAGCTTAAGTTATAAACTCTGTTTAAACTCTGTTTATGTGCCTGTTTGGTTATATGCATTTTTTAGAACTCTGTTTATGCACCATCCGTTTAAACTCTGTTTGGTTATATGCATTTTTTAGCCTCGGTACCCTCTGTTTAAACTTTGTTTATGTGCCTATTTATGTTTAAACTCTGTTTATGCACCATCCGAATCTCCGTTTGCATTTCTGTGTGTTGTGGACGGTTTTGCCCTTCTGCCTGTTGGAGAAGATGGAGCACTGGTGGAGATTCTTGGCTTGGTGTACCATAAATGTTGGAAGATCTGAGATGGTGATTGGTTTATGGTGGTGGTGCATGGGTGTGTATGGGGGGTGAGATGTACTGTAAAAATTGAGTGGTTTAATGGTGGATGATTGGTTTGGATGGTGCACCATGGGTGTGCTTCATGTACTAGGGTGTACCTTAAAGGCTGATAGAATTAAGGGTTTAGATTACATTGGATTTAGGGTGCATGGGTGTGGACTGAAAAATGTTGACCATGTTAACTTTTTCTATTTAAATAACTTTTTATATTTTTTTAAGGTGTTGGGTTTTTTTTATAATTTTGTATGATAATGGTATGTTGTAAAATTACCAAAAAATGTGAATTTATTGATATATTTAATATATATTAATAATATTAAATTTTAGTTGCAATACATATATTTATAATAATATATATTTATTATTAATTTTTATTAATAAATATATTTTGTTAATTAAATTATAAATGAAATATTTTAATATGTAATTGTTAATATTATTTACAAAAATATACTACTTTACTACTTTTTTTAATTAATGTCCTTTTTAGTAATTTTACCCTCAAATTCCATTTTTCTAAACCAAGGTTACCAAAATATTTTCCAACCAAACACAATTACTACTTTCCAACTCACTTTTACAACAAACTATCCAAACACAAATCACTATCTTCAAAACCCCAATTTTCCCAACCACGTTTTTAAAACCTCACTTTTCCAAACCCCGTTTCACAAACCTTACTCCAACTTTTAACCAAACGGACCCTAACTCCATTCAACAACTACGTTTTCCACCATTTCTGTTTGGCTCCAGCAACCATGTTCACCAACCTCCATTCAGCATCCTCCAACGACGTTTCTGTGGCGGTGGTCCATAGCTCCCTTTAGCCAACCCCATTTCCCCATTAGCTTTCGTTTGTGGTGCAAGGTCCATTTTGCTCCTGGGTGGTTGTTTTATTTCCAATTGCAACTTCCACCATTGCAAGGCTATAGAGCTTAAGGAACCAACAGATTGGGCATGGTGTGGCCATTATTGTATGAACTTTAGAAATATTATAAGATACCTCTTTTGGTTAAAATGTACTCCCTAAATTGAAAAGTTCTAAATGGTTGAGATTACTTTTCTCCTAAAACTTATATTGTTCTTCTTAAGTAGAATTTAACTAAATTCAACACCATGTCCATAAGCCGTAATCCATAAAATAAAAGTTCAAATCTAAAAATTCTCATAATCCATAATCCATCATCTAACACCATAGTTCTAGTTGAAAATAATAGAATTTAAAAATATCATATTAATTACTAAATAAAAGTCTAAAGTTTGAACCTGCATTATAAACCAACATCATAATCCATAATCCATAATCCATACTCCAACACCATACTTCTACTTCAAAATAACATAAATTTAAAACATCATACTATTTTAGGAAAAAAGTTAACTAAATTATTATCCATTTTATTTCTGTTATTGTTGGTTGCTCTTATATGTTATGTTTATTGCTGTTGTATGTATGTGGTTGTTAACTAGTATGAAAGTTGTTGTGCATATGAGTGAACCGTAGTTCCCCGTTTGAGATTCGACACAAATGGTCATTAAATCAATTAATGTCATCGTTTGTGTTGAATCTTGAATTGTCCGTTTGGACAGTTTGGGATGAACAATTATTTTTTATACGTCATTGTTAGTATGTACAAGTTAGGAGTTATTTTAAAATTTGATAAAATTTCGGTAACTTGTATTTTGTGTTGTTCTCTGGGTGCATATTTGGTTGTGGTTGAATTTGATTTGACCACTCTCATTTTGTGTACTTAGAGACCAATGCAAAATGCTGCCGAAATTTCATCAAATTTTAAAATAAGTCCTAACCTGTATATATGAATGACGTATAAAAATAATTGTCATGCTGAATGGGTATAGGACCACCACCTTTGTATAAAAAGTGAGGTTGATCATAGCACCTTGTAAACAGTTGGTATGGATCGGAGTTGGATTTCTGCGTCACGCCTAAGTCTGGAGTACGAGGGGGGAGTTGAATCATTTATAGAATTCGTAGCGAGGAATGCAGTGGGGGTGAATGGAAAGTATTTTTGCCCTTGTGTTAAATGCTTCAACCTGCGTCGGGTAGACTTGGAAGAGGTGCGAGAACATCTACTGTGTGACGGTTTTCTACGTAGTTATACGCGTTGGATATGGCATGGTGAAGATGTGGTGGTGCCAAGTAACAGCTCTCAGACTAAAAATCGAAGCTCGATGCATGACAACGATGTCGACATGGATGACCGACTCGAGGATATGATCCGTGATGTAGGGGTAGAAGGTTTTAAGAAAGCTCATGTATATACAACTCTGTGTCAGGACTCTGAGCAGCCGTTGTATCCAAACTACCTCAATTTCACGAGGTTATCAGCTGTTTTACGGTTGTTTAATTTGAAGGCCATAAACGGGTGGACGGATAAAAGTTTCACTGACTTACTGAAGTTGTTGAAAGAAATGCTCCCAGCTGGAAACACCTTGCCGAAAAGTAACTATGAGGCCAAAAAGGTGTTGTGTCCTATGGGTTTGGAGTATGAGAAAATACATGCATGCCCAAATGATTGTGTATTATTCCGGGGTGAGTTAGAAATGCTGCATCGATGTCCTAGATGTGGGGTGTCACGGTATAAGAAGAAAGAGGCGGATTTTGATGAGGTATGCACTAAAGGGTCTCCTGCAAAGGTGTTGTGGTATCTACCTATAGTTCCAAGACTAAAGCGTCTGTTTGCCAATGCAGATGATGCAAAACTTATGAGATGGCATGCTGATGAGAGGGTTGTTGATGGACTACTTAGGCATCCGGCCGATGGGTCGCAATGGAAGAAAATGGATAGGATTTTTCCAGAATTTGCCAATGAACCAAGAAATGTTAGGCTTGCACTAGCCACAGACGGCATGAACCCGTTTGGGAACCTGAGCACAAACCATAGTTCGTGGCCTGTTTTGTTGTTTGTTTACAACTTGCCGCCATGGTTGTGCATGAAGCGAAAATATATGATGTTATCAATGATGATTTCTGGTCCACGACAACCGGGGAACGACATTGATGTATATTTAACTCCATTGGTTAAAGACCTCAAAAGGTTGTGGGAAGACGGGGTTGAAGTGTTTGATGGGTTTACCGGGCGATCATTCAAATTGCGTGCCATGTTATTTTGCACAATCAATGACTTTCCAGCGTATGGTAACTTATCTGGGTACAGTGTGAAGGGTCATAAAGCTTGTCCTGTATGTGAGGACGGGACTAGTTCTGTGCGGTTGCATCATGGCAGGAAAAATGTTTATCTTCGACATCGAAGGTTTCTTAAAGCGAATCATCCGTTTCGAAGGTTGAAGAAGTCGTTTAACGGTGCCCAAGATTTTAAAATGGCTCCTCCACCACTATCTGGTCGCCAGGCATATGAAAAGGTGAAGGACGTCAACGTGCAATTTGGTAAGTGTGAAAAACAGCACCCGACACAAAACAACTGGAAGAAAAGGTCAGTGTTTTTTGACCTGCCATATTGGAGGGAGCTTGATGTAAGACACTGCATTGATGTAATGCATGTGGAGAAGAATGTGTGCGACAGTTTAGTTGGTACACTCTTAAACATACTCGGGAAGACTAAGGATGGCCTAAACTCGCGTATGGACTTAGAGTTGATGGGTATACGTCAGGATTTGCATCCACAATCAAAGGGCAAAAGAACATATTTGCCTCCAGCATGTCATACGTTATCCAGAAAAGAAAAGCAAAGTCTGTGTGAATCGTTACGAAGTGTGAAAGTTCCGTCTGGTTATGGCTCCAACATCAAGTCTTGTGTTTCCATGAAAGATTTGAAGTTAGTTGGGTTGAAGTCTCACGATTGTCACATGTTGATGCAGCAGTTTCTGCCTATCGCCATTCGTGACATTCTTCCTAAAAATGTGAGAAATGTCATAACAAGGTTGTGTATGTTTTTCAATTCCATATGTTGCAAGGTAATCGTGCCCGGCGAATTGGATGTGTTGGAACAGGAAGCATCACTTATATTATGTCAGCTTGAAATGTATTTCCCGCCCTCTTTTTTTGACATAATGGTCCACTTAATCATCCATTTGGTGAGAGAGGTCCGTTGGTGTGGTCCAGTGTTCTTACGGTGGATGTATCCCGTTGAGCGATATATGAAGATATTGAAAGGGTATATGAAGAACCAACGTCGTCCCGAAGCTTCAATTATGGAAAGATATATTGCAGAGGAAGCAATTGAGTTTTGCACTGAATACATGTCACATGCTGCAAGCATTGGTATTCCAACGACTCGTCATGAAGGGAGATTGGATGGGAAAGGAACGATTGGAAAAAAAGTGAAGAGTATGCCACGTGCTGATGTTCTTCAGGCACACTTGTATATTTTAAACAACACGGACGACGTGCAACCGTATCTAGCCACACACAAGGAGCTAGTCAAGAAAACCAACCCTAAAATGACTGAAAAGTGGTTGTTGAATGAACACAACAAGAGTTTCATGCAGTGGTTCCAAAAGACCGTCCTGAAAGATGCATCTGCATCCTCGACATTATATCGACTAGCACAGGGCCCGAACTTTGATGTCCTCACCTTTTGTGGGTATGACATAAACAACTATTCATTTTATACAAGGACACAGGATGAAAAGAGTACAAATCAAAATAGTGGAGTGATGGTTGTGGCTCCGTCAATGCATTTCTCAACTGCAAAGGACAATAACCCTGTCATGGCTGAGTCATGCTACTTTGGTGTGATTGAAGATATATGGGAAGTTGATTACGGTCCCTTCACCGTTCCTGTGTTTAAATGCAAATGGGTTGACAATAAGAACGGTGTCACAACTGATGATTTAGGAGTTACGTTGGTGGACCTCAACAAGATAGGGCATAAGGACGAACCATTCATAATGGCAACGCAGGTGAAGCAAGTTTTTTATGTGGCTGACCCAGCTGACAAACGGTGGTCAATTGTTATCCAAGGTAGACACATTGGAGACCCTGATGTTAATATTGTGGACATTCCATCAACTACAACACGTATTCCAACATCTGTCGTGGAACATGACATAGATGATGTAGTTGCCAGTCGTCATGACCACCATGAGGGCTTGTGGGAAAATATTTCATCTTAATAGGGTATTAATCTTGTTGGTGAGACATTGAATTACATGTTATATTAGTTATTCGTTGTTTTAAATGTTATATTAAATATTTGACAGTTTTTTTCCTTGTTTGGACAGATACTCATGGCTGACCAGGATGGACGATCCAGGTCCGACTCACAGGCCAGTGGTTCCTCTGCTCGGAAGAGTAGAGGTGTTACCCGGATGCCAGACGTCGCACGTAGGCGTTACCGCGGAGAGAGGGTAGTTGTTGAGATGGATGTCAACACCGGTAGATTCAGTGGACCGCATGCCACGAAGTTGAGCAGTTATCTGGGGGTTGTGGTACGGTCGAAGGTGTCCATCATTATCCCCGACTGGGATAGTGTTTAGAAGGTGGTGAAGAACCAGCTATGGAGTGATGTTCTGGTAACTTAGATATTATTTAAGTTTTATTTTAGTGTATTATTTCATGTAACTCTTAATAAGTACTCCTTTATGGACTAACTCCTTTCATGTAGGATTCTTTTGACATACCATCTTCCGACATAGCAAGGAGGAAGGTCCTCGGTATCATGGCTAAGCGATGGAGGTCGTTCAAATCCATACTCACCACGAGGTATATTGAACTTTAAATTCTTAATCAACGCTTCACCAAATTGTACCAATCCTTAGTTTTAATGTACCTTTCATTGTAGGTATGTATTCGGGGACGACCAAGGAAAGTTCCCTGGAGAGAAATATCCCTTCATCGATCAGGAGACCTGGGATGCTTTTGTTGCATCTAGACATTCTACCGAGTTTCAGGTACATTGGTTTTTAGATGATTAAATTATGTATAATTTATACGGCTAACTGTGAATATTTTTTTTCTTGTTGTAGGAGACCAGAAAGAAAGCCAAGAAGACTAGGAAGCTAAATGACTGCCCACACACACTGTCACGTGGGGGTTACCGTAGGTTGGAAGAGCGGCTGGCACAGGAGAGGCTGAGTCAATGTCAGACTGACACTGGTATTGTGGATCCCCCTTCCCCACCTGCACGCCACGACAAATGGAAGCGGGCTAGGATCAAGAAGAGTGGGGAATACACTTCCTCACAAGGCTCAGGAGGTTGCCTCACGGATAGTAACTATTCCCCTTTATATCAGTGTCTGTTTTTCAGTTTACGTGAAGGAAGTGAATACTAACTTGTTTGGTTTCAGGATTCCTTGGTTGAGCAATCAACCCAAGGGTCTTTCGTAGCCCATGGACGGGAGGATATTTTGACTACCGCCATTGGCAGGCCAGAGCACCCAGGAAGAGTGCGTGCTATTGGTCGAGGTGTAGGTAAGTGCTAACTAACTTTATGCCTTCATTTTGTTATCTGTTAAACAATTATGGGCTAATCATTCATATTTCACAGGCCTCCGCGCCTATTACGGTGCTCCCGACCCTTCCCAATCCCTTGAGCAAATGGTGGAGCAAAAGGTGGCTGTTGTGAAGGCTGAGTACCAGGAGGATATATCTAGGCTCCACCAGGAGATGGCCCGATTCAGGGAAGAGATGAAGGCCTCACTCAGCCACCACCAGGAGACTACTGCACCAGCAAGTGACCCACAGGTTAGATTCTTTATTTAATTTCCTTAATTTTATTGTTTGTAATCACTTTATTTCATTGTTGAATAACTTTTGCTTGATGTGTAAATATGTAGGTACGGAAGGTTAGCACTAAGGGGTCGTGCGCTGCGGCTGACCCTGACGATGACGGGGTCGAGCCACCAGACACCCGTCAATGTGACCTGTTCATTGACGGGTCAGAGGAGCCAGTTGCCACTGGTATGGTGTACAACTTAGGCCCTGTGGTTCACCATCAGACATTACCTGATGGTATGTCCAGGGTCTCGGTTGTGCTCGTCCTCGAGGAGGATGCTGCTGTGCCAGTGGCAACTCAGGAGGTGAAGACCGTCGGTCAGGCGGTGGGCCACTTTCTGATGTGGCCCAACAGACTTCTGGTGATTGCCCCTGGACAGGTAAAAACCCTAAACACTAACTAGCTTTATTTCCTTGTCAATTATGGTACAAAATGTGATGGTTGTCAATTGTTCAACAGGAACAGACATTGAAGAAGCCAGACCCGGCCAAGGATCCCATCCGGATGCTATGGCGCATCGGGTATGAGCAAGCTGACAACACTGTTCAGGTCCCATGGCAGCCACTAGTGTTCGGCCGTCCCAGTGATTTTCCAGTTTACGTTATAAATTCTGACATTTGTGACATTATTACGGGGACGTCGATGCTGAACGGCTCCATCTTTCAGTTGTGGGAGCTGTAAGTATATCCTTGTTTTGTCCAATTTTTTCATTATACAAGTTATTTGTCGCTAACCATGTCTTAACTTGTTTAGGTTTCTGGCAAAACTCTGTGTGGACTTGGGTTTCCAAGGAACTTACGGTTTCTTAGAGCCCTCTCTCATACAGAGGCAAGGAAACACCTCGCAGAACACCCAGACATACATCCAGAATTGGATGTTTGAGTCTGGGAAGTCTATATACATGGGCCCCTATCATAAAGGGTAATACTCTATTCCATAATTATTGTCATGATATTTTGCATTTTGAAGTCTCACTTATCACTCGTAACTGCAGGGCTCACTGGACGCTTCTGGTGATCTGTCCGAAGGACTATCTTGCTCTGTACTTTGATAGTTTGCATCGGACAGCTCCACAAGACCTGAAAGATATAGTAGACTGGTAAGTTCATCCCTAAACAATAACCACAAATTCGATTACATCATTTTTAGAACTATACAATTCTAACTTATCTTGTGTTTTGTTTGACGCAGGGCAGTGGTTGGATACAATCTACTGATTGGAAACAAGCCCAAAGGAAAAACAGTTGTATGGGTGTACCCAAAAGTAAGTCAATCGTATTCATTCAAATCTTCAGTACATATTTTTTAAGTTCCGAATTCACTTATTCTATACTATATGTCCATTGTAGTCTTACAGGCAGAAGGGTACCTTTGAGTGTGGCTATTTCGTTATGCACACTATGCTGACCATTGTCCAACATCATTTAGTAGATGGATGGACAAAGGTAATTCTCATCATTTGGACTACTTTTCTCCAATTTCATCAATTTCATGTAATAAATAAAGCTTTTGTTCGAATTGTTTTGTGCATTGTTTGCAGTACTTTAATGACCGGTCATATTTCCCAAAGGAACTTGTGGATGATGTTAGAAGGCAATGGGCCTCACACTTCATTGAACTTAGGCAAAGCTAGATATAGGATCTTTATTCTTTTATATATGTATCTAGTAGGATTTAGGGTTTACTTTTATTAGATTACATTCAACTTAATTGTATATACTTTCATTTTTTAGGTTATTATGAATTGATATAGAAAATAAATTGTTATATATATACATACCATTCTTTCGGCATAGTGTTGCTGTGGCATACTGTATACTGTACTGGTTTGTCTGAATGCAGGGTTGGGAAACGATAAAACAGAATCCATATTAAAAAAAAAACCTCAGTATTTATTCACGGTTATGGCAACAACCGTGAATATAGACTATATTTATCCACGGTTACTACCATAACCGTGGATATAGATACATTTTATCCACGGTTGTCCATCACAACCGTGAATATAAGTAGTTTGTAACTGAAACCAATCCATACTTATATTCACGGTTGTGATGGACAACCGTGGATAAAATGTATCTATATCCACGGTTGTCCATCATAACCGTGAATATAAGTGGATGTAACTGACATCTTTCAGTTCTTATATTCACGGTTATGCTCGATAACCGTAAATATAAATAGTAAGTTATATTCACAGTTGTTCTTAAACGTGGTTAGATGTGATTTATTACCACGGTTGTTAACTGTGGTTAAAGACCATCATCTACTACCACGGCTGCAACAACCACGGTTCTTTAACCGTGAATAAAGGCCTTTTTTAACCGTGATTATATCCTTTTTTTCCACTAGTGCACCCAAAGTAGCATGCTCATGTGCAATATTGATCTCCATCAAGTGTAGGATGACATACCAATGCTAGCTTCCAGCGTGGTAACGCCACCTGACAAAGGCTCAACCTTTCTTGCTCTTTAAGTCATCTATGTAATAGTTGAGTTTAAAATAATTAATTGTTTAATATTTAATCCATAATTAACAATGAAATATATTTCAAATGATTTTCTCCAAATACTTATTTTCTTAATATATAATAAATAAATTCAATTCAATTAATAAATAATTAATGATAAATTAATTTGAAATAAGCTAAATAAATAAGTCTATTTAGGAGTTACCAATACCTTTCTTATAAAACTATCAATAAAGGTGACATCATAGTGTGAGCCTCAAAGGGATTTTACTAGAGTTGGCCCCCAAACATCTGTATGCGCTAGTTCTAACTTTTTACCTTTGAATGTCTTTCCTAACTTTGAGAAGCTAACTTTTCTTAGCTTTCTAAAGAAACAATGTCTATATACACCGACATCAATATGCTTTAAACTTGATAGTTTACCTTTTGACACCATAAACATCATTCCTTTTTCACTTATATGCCCAACCCTTTGATGCTAAAGAAGAACTGTTGGAAGCCTTAGTGACCTTTACCATATCCTTACTTGCAACCATGTAAAGATATCCTCAATTCTTTCCACAAGCAATAATCAGATTGTCTTCTGTCTCCAAAAGTAGTATAATGCCCCTCATCATCTCACTACCCTATAGAAATTAAGTTTCTCTTCAAGGTAGAGATATTTGACATTATGCAATGCCATAGGGTCCCAGTAGAGGTTATGATGTCAATATCACCATTTCTCATAATATCAAGAGATTTCTAGAAACATAGTTATATAATAATTCTAAGGAAAATATAGTCCATAATGCATGAGTCAACATGACTATCTAAATTACAAATTAATGCATACGCAATTTCATCAGTTGTTGTATTTACGGATTCATCATCATGTTTCTTATTTTTGTTGTTCTTCCTCTTTGGAGCCTTACATTAAATGGTAAAGTAACCTCTTTTGTCACACTTCCAACAAATAATATCATTTTGAACTTTTGTCTTCCCTTTCCCTCTGGATTTTGATATACCTTAGCCTTAATTTTGACCTTTTTGGCTACTCCTTTCTCTACTTTTAGTATTGAAAGCTAAATTGTAAGTAGGACTGGAAGACTCCTTTGAATCTCTCTTATGAACATCTTCTCTTAATATCAAGTCATGAATGTCATCAAGCTTTAGCTTGTTATTCCTTACAGGGTTACTAATTATAGTAATAGTTGCAGATCAACTATCTGAACGAGATTATAGTAAAGTCAATGCTCCCGCCCCATCTTCAAATGTGACATGCATTGATGCCAACTAGGCAAGAATATAGTATTAACTTCAATAATATGATTGGTCACAGTATTACCCTATCCCATTTTGAGGTTGAATAGTCGGCGCATCAAATATACTTTATTGACTGCAGATGGCTTCTCTCGTACATGTTTGACAATGCCTTCATCAGATGTGTAGTTGTCTTCTCATTCACAATGTTGAACGCAACATTCTTGGTCAATGTCAATTGATCCACGCTGAGAGCCTTTTGGTCTAACAACCCCCAATTTGTCCGCTTTATGTCATTTGGCTGCTTCCCCATTAAGGGTTGATATAACTTCTTCTAATACAAATAATCCCTCATCTACATCTTCTAGAATCTGAAGTCTCTGCCATCAAACTTCTCAATCTTTACATTCCCCTTTTCCAACGCCATCGCTCTTGTTACTTTCTGTAAATTGAGAAAGCTCCTACTACTTCGTCTAAATTGAGACTTCTGTGGAAGAACCAAATATTTTCTGGTGAGGAAGATCATACAAAGTTACAACCACAACCTAGGATATAAGCTCAGATGCCAATTCTTAGGAGCAATGCTAAAACGAAAGAAGCAAGAGGGATAGAGAGAATGACACAAGAATTTACATGTCCATGACTACACTAGGAATTATTTATATTTTTGGTGTATTTGAAAGCATTACAAGGTTTCACTTATATAGTAACACAAAAGACAAAGGTTCCTTAAGAATAAATACACAATTCTAACAATATTAACTAATTAACTCCTTTGTTTTTATTATATATATATATGTATTTCCTAAATAAAGTGGTTGGAGAAAGAGGGAGAGGGTCATAGATTGAACAAAACTAACGATTAATTTCTAATTGGCATATGTATATATATTTCCTCCCTTGTTGCCTTGTTCACCCGAGCACTCTTTATATGTATAGGTGGGTCATATAAGATAAAGTGGCTCAGCAATGTGGGGTGTCATTGTTCCTTTCGGTCACAAGGTTTTGTTGTAGACAAGGAACCCGATGTTTGAAACTTTGTCTAAGTTCATTGAAGACCAATGAAATCTACATGACTTAGCATATTGGTTAGAGCATAAAAAAATTGTCTTGCAAATATGTTTGATTATTATTTTTTATTATAAAAAACCTATACGAGATTATGACCATGCAAGTTAATTGACGCATTTTTAAAACAGAACCATTGGGTCTTCCGGTGGTCTTACTCCATTGTAGTTAGGTCTCGTGGGTTGGAGCTCAGGACAATATTAGGGTTCAGAAAATTTAATTTTCAAGATATATTTATGAGTTCAGCAGTTGTATTTTGTATATACATTTTAAAGGATTTTGTACTTCTTTTTTCTTATTTTTCTCTTTTTTAATCGTAATTTTTCACTCTTTATTTATTGAATTTTTCTTCTGTTTTTCTTACCTCAATCTTCTCTCCCACCCATACATGTTTAGCATTTACCATGACCTATGGAGGAAATATGCTTACGTACCTCTTTTGAGTTACTTCCAAAAATGGCTCATATATATATATATATATATATATCCTTCACGTGGTGTGGTCAAGTGTAATGTCTTAAAAAAATTACCGTCCCACTTCAAATGGACACTAAGATTTTGGAATTATATGTATGTCTCTGAAAGTTGAAAGGCACATACATATAAATATATAATCCTTATTTTAAGAACAAAACAGACGCATAAAATAGAAGGGTCTACATGAACTTCTTTCAAAATTAAAACAAAAGGTCGATTCCAAATAGAGGCTCAATTGACATGATCATGTGCCTTATGCCCTCGACATCACATCAGTATGAAAAAATCAATACGAAACAACAGACTTTTTCCAGGATGAACATTATATATGGTGCTTTTTGGTCACAATGAGACGATGGAAGGCCTTAAAAAGCTAGCTAACTCAATTAGGCTGATTTATTTATTTTTTGGTTACAATTAGGCTGATATTAAAAATTGAATAATTTATCATTACCGATATTGAATAGATCAATTATTTTAGTGTTGAGAAATTTTAACTCCCTGAGGTCAATTTAATAGTTGACACCTGTTTGGATGGTTAGTTCGATGGTTTTGAGTTTGAACTTGAACATATGGTAAAAAATAAATTGAGAGAGGTTATAAAAAAAATTCATTAATTAACTTCACAAAACATCATTTATGAGAAAATTTTAAACTAGTCATTAAAATTGAATCAGTTGAACAGTTTAGTCCTGAAATATTAAAAATTAACTGTAATTTAGTCTCAACTCTACAAAAATTTACATTATTTTCCGCTGTCATTTTACACTTTGAAAGATTAATTGAACATTGTTTTATAAAATATTAGATTAAATTGAAGTTTCCAAAATATTATTGACCAAAATGTGTGTATTACTTAAAAGGTGTACGTGTGTAATATTTTAATTTTGAGTAAAATATTTACTATCAGTATAGTCTTTTAAGAGATGTGAGTAATATTTAAGAAAGTCTTAAAATTTATTTTGTATACTTTCATTGATATGAGGCAGTTAATTATTTTATGTATTTTATGTATTATAATATTTTCATGATGAAGACGCACCACAATTTTTTAAAAGTCTAATTTAATATCATATCATAATTTTAATATTAATATATCCAGAAGAAAATTTTCATCTAATATTCTTAAAGAAACCTTATGATTTAGATATATACCAATATACTATTTTTATAAAGCTTTCTTCCCAACATAAAATAAATATTCATTAAAGTGATATTTTTTAAGACATTTCATATGATCCATATTATGTACGTAAATATTTAATCTTATAATTTGATAAATACTAATATATTTTCAATTATTTTAATATTTTCAACAAATACTAAATACTCATCTTTTGATTAAAATATTAAAAAATTTATACAAAAATTTCATGTTCATTAATATAAAATATTTTTCCTTGTGAAGTACATATTTCTTTCATGTGATATAAATATATATCAGTTTTAAAATTAAAAAATAATAATACATCTTTAATAACAAAATAATAAAATTTAGTTAAATTACAGAACCCAAATAATTAAAAAATTTCACTAATGTCCAAAACTTTAATTATATATATATATATATACACACACTTTTAATTTCATTATTTGATCTTTAAAGAATTTATAAGTACGTAACTGTGTTGTTTAAACATGTTATAAATTTGTATTATGTTGTGTGTTCCGAAAATGCAAATCTCATTTTAATAATCTACACACCTTAAAGATATTAGACTTTAATTTATAAGGGACCTCCTTATTTTTATAAAAATGGACGTTCACTTAATGTGGAAGGTGAGGCGTGAAAATTGATCACACATTATTTTGGTCACATACCAATATTTCCATGTATTTGCACCACTGTATATAATAAAAAATAATATTTTCCAGCAACAAGTATTAGTCTAAATTTTCTTATGATATATTTCTTATTTAAAACAAACAAACCAAACCAGCACCAATACTATTAAAGACAAATGAAGTCTGCAGGTGCAGCCTTAATAACTGATGGGCATCCCTCCACGTGAAATCTGTTGAAAAAAGATATCTGTTTGACATGGTTATTAACCACGGAAAATTAAAATCCGATAGATTTTTGGTGTAATTGAACAGTAATATATATTATTTCGTAAAGATTTACCTAATCATATGTTTGATTTAATGCACTTTAAGTTTTAGATGGTAAAATTTTTAGGTATTACTTAAAAAGAAAAAATAAAACTTCAGATGGTATCTTTTTAGGTTAGGTTGATTTGACCTTTATAGAAATACCAATTATATCTAAATATAGAGAATAAGTGTTTTTTAACTAACATTTAATGCTAAAGAAATGACTCCGTTTAATAGAAATAAAGTAAGCCAACAGAAAAAATAAATTTAATTGTTAATAATAGTTTTTCTGAAACAATAAGTCGAATCAAAACTTTTTTTCCAGTCACATTAGTGTAGAAAAAACTTTTAAGTACAGTTAAAATAGGGTTTTAAACACAGTTCAGCAACCGTATTTGTTGCTGTCGTGGTTACAAATAAAGACTTTTAACCACGGATGTCAACCGTGTTTAAAAAAGTTCTTTAAACACGGTTGTTAGAACCGTTTTAAAAGTTCTACACACACCTCTACAATTGCCATCGACATCCTCCTCAATGACCCCAACGTCGACTTTCAAAACAGAAAACCTTCATGGTAGGAACAAACAGCAGCAAAACGTAGAGAATAGAAACAAACAGAATAGTAAACAGTAATCTGTAAAACCTCTATTATAATCAAAAGAAACAAAAAAGAAGAAAGGTACAAAAAGGAAGCCTTGCATGCTTGAACAAGAAAAAAAGAGAAGGGTCGCATGGTGGCAAAACGTAGAGAAAGAACGTCAATGGCGCGCAACAGGAACAACAAAAGAAAACTTGTAAAATATACACATAGAACGACGTTAGATCTAGAACATAAACAAATGTAAACGTTAATGACAATGATAAAGTAGAGAAGAGAAATCTTAGAGAGAAAGAAGGGAGAAAGCTAACAGAGAAACAAAATTTGAATGGGGAGCGCGTATGATGTTTGAAATTTAAAAATCAAAAGGAAGCTATAAGCACGGTTGCTTCTTAACCGTGTTTATATGTTACAATCAAAACCGTGCTTATAGGTCTAACACACAAATTTTTAGTTTCACCTATAAACACGGCTTATTCGTTAACCGTGCCTATAGAGCTTCACACATATTTCAAAAATGTCACCGCACTATATATTATCATAGTTCACGCTAGAACTATGTTCGTATAACTTGGTTATAATTTCAAAAATGCCACCGCGTATTTTATGATCACGTTTACCATTTAACTATGCTTATATCCTGTGCTAGTATCAACATTTTACACTAGTGTCATTTATTCAACAATCCCCCACTATTGGAAAAGATAAAAGGATTTTGAACAAAGAAAGTTTTGTGTTTAAGTATTGACGTTCAAATGATTGAATTAACACACAATAAAGTGATGCAAGAACTTTTGAACTGACTGAACTATGTTTAAACTCTCACTACATTCTATAACTTTAAAGTATATAAAAGTTATATGATAGTTACAAGATAAAGTCATTTTCACAACCTTGAGATTTACCTGAGTGGTTTAAAAAAATTGTCTAAATCTTTCATAGAATTTGACTTTTATTATTTCCCTCACATACTTGCCACATAACGGTTCAATTTGTCTTACAACAATTAGGGGTATTCATCATCCAATCCAATAAAAAAATTGCTTAATCAAACCAAAAAAATTGATAACCAAAAGAATCGATAACTGAAATAACTGATACTTTTTAATGAATTAGATTAGATTTCAGTTACACATTCAGGAACCGATCCAATCCAAACCGATCAAAAGTTTTTTTACTACTAGTACTACTCTGGACCTAATACATAAAAACCCAATATATTTCATTTGTTTCTATAATTCCTAAAACTAAAATAGCTTAAGCCCAAATGACAATTCCAAATGTTTTAATTTTAATATTTTATGATTCACGCTCATCAGTTGCTCAAATTAGAAAGAAAAAGAACCTTCGTTTTGTTTCGCTTGTCTGTTACTACTGTTAGTATGTGATTTATATAGTAAGTGATTTATTTTTAAGGCATTTGTGAACACCGTTTTTAACTTTTTCTTTTAATAAAAGTAAAAATTAAAAAAATAATCAGTCACCCCATTGTCGAAAGTCACTCTCGGAAACATGCTCCAAAAATTGGCAATCCCCTAAAATCAAGTTGTTACTCCTTATGAAACTCAATTCTTAGGATATTAAAATAGACCATTTTTCACACTCTGGGGGGGGGCACAGAGAAACAAGGGAGCCATCCATCTTTCTCATCAACGAAAACACCCAAAGATCAACAACCAGAGCGGAGTAAGGTCATCAACCCACTCTTAAAAAATCAAAAATTCATTCATCTCCTTTACTCACAGTAATGTATAGCAACCAAAAACCCAACGAAAAAATAAAAAAATAGGAATATAATCAAAAAAAGCAAAAAAAAAGAGGAAAAGAGAAGAAAGGAGGAGCCTCTGTCGGTACTATCTCTCTCTCGTCATTTTCTCTTTCCTCCCCTTTCTCTCTCCTCACTCTTTCTCTCTCTTCCATTTTCTCTCTCCCCCATCGTTCTGCCGTTCCACTCTTGTTTTCTTTCTTTGGTTTTAAAACTTTTAGATTTAGGTTTAGTTAGTTTTGTTTTTTTTTCTTTTTGGGCCTCAATGAGGCCCATTTATTTTTTTTCTTCTCTTTTCAGTTTCTTTTCTTGAAAACCCAACAATTCAAAAGTTCTTTTATTCTAAAAGCTTTCAAAATAATAAATAGTTTTTATTAAAAAACAAAAAATGTAAAATATCCTTTTCCTTAAAATAAAATAAATAAGTTTTTATGCTAAGTTAAAAATTCAAAAAAGTAAAAATATCTTTTATAAAATAAAAGTAAATAGTTTCTTTTTATTTATGATAATTTTAAAAAATATATATATATATATATATATATTGAAATCTAAACACCTTTCTAAGTATAAAGACTAGTACTTTTATTTATGTTAAATTTCAAAAATAAAAATATTAAATATGTGTTTCTTTTAGAATAAATATCACAATCTTATAAGTGATGTCGTGCAAATTACTTTGCCTACATTACTAGATTCCGAAGGTTTATGCATGTAAGATCTCCTTCGTCTTGTATTTCTCCTTCCTCATTAATTTTCTTTTATTATTAAAATTCAAATCATCAAAAATAATTTAAATATCTTCAAAATTAATTCAAAGAACTACGTAACCCTGATTTCTCAATACATTTGAGAATACGTAGGACTGGGAATCAATTCCTATCAGGCCCACTTTCTCGTTATTAATTTCTATGTCTCTGCTATTATTTTGATTAATTTTATATAGTCAATATTTTAAATTCTATTGTCGTAAGGAGGTTAATTTAGACGCGACGTCTTGTTAATTTTATGTTTTAATATTTTTATTTAAAATAATATTTTCTTTAAAATGAGGTTAATTTAGACGTGACGTCTTGTTAATCTCATATTTTTAATATTTTTATTAGAATATTATTTTCTTTGAAATGAGGTTAATTTAGACACGACGTCTTGTGAATCTCATGTTTTTAATACTTTTATTAAAAAATAATATTTTTTTAATCAACTTTATTTTTTTATCTCATTAATTTTATTTTCATCTTTAAATTTATGTATAAATTAAGGTTAATTTGGATGAGACGTCCTGTTAACCTTTACTTTCACTCTGTTTTACTTTTTCTTATAGTTGTTGTTTTGTCGAGTTTCTTACTGTCATTGCTTTGTCATTTCTTACTCTTACTGTTTTAATCTTCTACTCTCATTATTTGTTTTTTTACTGTCACTGTTTAGTCTTCTATCATTACTGTTTTCTTCTTTCTTACTGTGACTATTTGGTCAAATTTTTTTACTGTCACTGTTCGGTCTGATTTGTCTATTTGTGTCGGCTTTGTCGTTTTCTGTGTTTCTTTTCCTAAAAGAAGTAAAAAATAATTTCTAGGCTATTTTGAAGTGAGCGCTATCAATTTGAGGTAACCGTTTTATAACGGACAATTATGAGGTTTTAATACCTTCCTCACCTGTAATTCGACTCCCGAACTTAGAATTTCATTTTCATAACCAGTGTTTTAAAAGAGGTTTTTCCCGATATTTTTATCCTAAAAAAATATTGGTGGCGACTCCCTATTTTCTTTTCAAAAGGATTTCGAAACGTCGTTTTATTTTTAAGGGTCAGTCATCCCGTCACGATCCCGGTCGCGACAGATGGCGACTCTACTGGGGATTTTTTTTAGAGAGTCAAGCCAATCGAGTTGATAGCGCATATTTTTTTAATGGTTTGTTAATTATTTAACTTCTTTCCTTTATTTTATTGTTTCTCATTATTTGTATGTGATTCATGTTTGTTTAATTCTCATCATTTACGTTCTATTGATATTAGTGCATTATTGAATCCTAGGGTAGATGATTTTGTGTTATTGTTCTGTGTTTGTTCTCTGTGCAGGATGGGGTAAGGTACAGGTATTGAATGCCCTTTCACACACTACACTCACAATTTACACACACTTATGAGTGGCGCCCTATACCCGGGCCCCAAGTGAAGCTTAAGTTAAGGGAGCTTGGTAGCGGTGTCGTTTGGGATGTACTTCCCATCCGGTGATCGTAAGAACCTCAACTAGAGTTCGACCTTTCATGATGTACGCACCTAGTAGATTCCCTACTGTTGTGGTCACATCATGAGTAGGATCTTGGCTCTAGTGACCTTTTAGAAGTCTAGTGCAAGCCACCCAATGTGAGGAGTCCACTGTTAGACAGGTTATAGGTCCCAAAAAAAGACTTTCAGAAAAACCTGACTTAGGGCACAAAAGGGTAGACTTTACTATAACCTTATCTCATTCTCACTTTCCCTTTAAATCCAAATTGATGAACTGCTTACCCGTTCAAAGGATTACTTTATTCTAAAAATGACTCACTTTTTTTAAAAAAAAAACTAGTAATCCTTTAATGGATAAACAACTCCCTCTCTTTTGGTGTACTTCTGAGTCATGGGTTATAAATCTTCCCAATCGTCAAAACAAAAATGGAAACAAAAATTCTCTTCAAGCAAAATATTGACGACGTTTGGAAAATCCATGACCCACACGACTTTAGTTTCACACGAGTTTTGCCGACCGCTACTTCTCAAAATGAAAATGTTTTCCAATAAATTAATAAAGAAGTAGCGGTTTACAGAACATGACAATAACTGATTTTTTCTCCTTTCTCTTTGTTCTTGTAGGAAGCTGTTTGGAACTTAGCGAACACCTTCGAGCAATATGGAAATTAACATGAGATTCGATAGTTGTGACACAAATGTAACTGAATTGAAAAAAATATTACACGTTAAGGCCAAAAGGATCGACATGGGTAGTCTACAAACAATGGGGAGAAAATTAAACTTAACACAGAAAATGGCTTTCACAAGAAAGTATGGGAGGATTCTGAAGCTCTTAGAAGTGGAAGTGAAAACTGAGGTGATCACTGCCTTAATACAGTTCTACGACCTGCCTCTCAGATGCTTCACATTTAGGGACTTTCAGTTGGCCCCATCTATTGAGGAATTCGAACAAATCTTGGGGATGCCTTTGGAAGGACAAATACCTTACCGTCATCTTGATCATCATACAACTGTCACTTCTATCGCCTGTGTTCTTAGGATCCATCCCGAAACTTTAAGGAGTGTGCAATTGAATAGAAATTAGACTCCCGGGTTCACTCGGGAATTTCTTGAGAAGCACATGCAGGTCCTGACAGAAAAGGAAGATTGGGAAGCCTTCATGGATACTCTAGCTATTACCACCTACAATGTTGTCTTGTTCCCCAACATTGATAACTATATGGATTATGATGCTATCGCTATGTTCCTAGCTCGAAGCACAGGCTTGAAAATCCTGTCTCAACTGTATTGGCAAATGTGTACTGTACTATGGATTTCTGCCATACAGGGCAGAAAGAGAGTTATTTGTTGTCTACCTGCTTTGTATGTATGGCTCATATCTCATGTCTTCCACCAAGTCTGTAAGGCCAAATGCCCTATTTTTGATCTAAAACTGTGCCAACTAGCAGTGAAGAGCAGGTGTGAGTGGGCCAATCACCTTGCAGGGCTCACGGCTGAGAAATTCAGATGGTATCCCCAATGGTTGGAAGTTGAATCAATCGTTCATCACTACGGAGATAACCAAATGTTCCCTTTATTGGTACGCAAGGATGCATCAACTATAATCCCATCATAGCCAAGCGTCAGCTAGCTTATCCTTTGCTTGGACCACCTGATGAAGAGTCGCTCACTCCTTTCATCTTGTAATACTCAAAGGGAAGCTATGCCTCTTCCATTCGGGATATAGCGAATGTGTGGAAGAAATTCCACCAAAAAGGAAAAGAATTAGGGGCCAAGAGCCATGCTGTCAGAGAAGAATATCATGAATGGATCCTGAATAGGGTCTCTATTGTTAAATTACCCTTTAGAAGTCCCTCTTATCTCCCGGCAAGCACTCTTATTCTATCACTTGTCGTGGAAGATAAAGCAACCAAGGCATTAAATACCAAAATAGAAGAGTTTATTGCCAAAAACAAGAAGCTAGAAGAAGACTTGCTAAAATGCTAATAAGAATACACCCTTGAGAAAAGGGAGAACTTAGAGAACAAGCAAGCCATTGAAGAGATTAGAAAGAAACGGAAGGTTGAAGAAGACTACATGATAAAACAAGACCAATGTCTCCGAGTGGCCAACTCCCAGCTGAGAATGAAGAGCAGGCAAAGTGATACCATCTTGCAGAGAAACATCTTTTGAAGGATATGTTGGCTTAATCCAAAGAAAATGAACGAAGCATTATGGTGCAAAAGGAGCTTCTGCAGTCACAAGTCCACAAATTGGAACAATAACTTAGTGAAGTGGTGAAGGCTTACGAGTAGGAGATAAATGGGGAGCGACAACGCGCCATGAGCATTGATAGTTGCTTAATTTGCATTGTTTTAATGGTGTTTTGTTTAGGTTTTCTAGGTTATTTGTGTTGTTTTTCTCCTTAATTCCAAGTGTTTTCCTTCATTCCGCATTTGTTACTCGAGTGTTTCAAGTTTTGCAAGAATAGCTTGGTTACAGGTGCATAAATTCAAAAACAAGAAGCATTCGAGGAAGCATTGGATGCATGGAAAGGAGTCAAGCCACTAAGAGCTCAAAAATAAAGCCTTATCCACCTTCAAAAGCATGATAGAGAAAGGATCTACCAAGATGGATATTCCGGGGCCTCAAAACAATGAGAAAAGCATAAAAAAATAAAGTCTAGAAAAATCCACTGCCAGTGGTTTTTTCCCACTGGCCGTGGACCTCTCTGGAGTGGGAGAATTGAGCCATAAAAAAAACCCACTGCCAGTGGGTTTTTCCCACTGACCGTGTGTGTTGCTGTTGGAAACCCACTGCCAGTGGGTTTTTCCCACTGGCCGTGGATCTCTCTGCCCGGAGTTAAAAAAAACTGATTTTTTGGACCCCTGGAAAAACCCACTGCCAGTGGGTTTTTGCGCGTTCTGCACTTGCTTTAATTTTTGGAGCAGTTTCTGAATAAAAGGGGTAGTTTTTGAGAGGCAAAATGTACAGAGACATTGGAGAGACTTTTTGGAGGAAAAAGAGAGAGCTTTGCAAAGGATTTTCGAAGGGGATCAAGGCCAAAATTATGGAAGGACATCACTTTTGTAGATTTAGGAGGAAGATTTTGGGAGATTTAGTGAAAACTCATCTTGTATTTTCTGAATCCCTAACTTCATCTTTGCATTTTCTTCTATGTTTGGTTTAATTTCTTTGTATTGTGGCATTGTGATTGTTGTTTCCATGGCACATTAAACATTACTCTTGGGAATTAAGGTGTAGCATTTATGTGAACCATATTAAATGTTCTTCGTTCTTGATTATTGAATTGTGTGTTCTTATTCGGTTTTGTGAGTTCTTAATGCTTCCATTAAGCTTAGAGATAAGTGTGGATGATTGTAAACGGTATGGGTAATCGAAAGATTAGCGTATAGTTTGAATTACACAAAATCGAACCTAGGGATTCAGGTTACGAAAGTAAACAAGACTCTTTGAGGGATATTCGAGTTTTTATAAAGAGTAAGGGATTTAATTACTAAATTGAACACGGTTCTTCAATAATTAGGTATGTTAGTGAGGTTTCGAGAGAAAGTCACTAATCAATTTAGGAAAACTCACCTTAAGAAACGGGATTTAATAATTTAGAAATTGAATTGCATTAAATGTTGGCACCCACATTCATGTGAACCTTTATCTCCCAAGAAGTTAATCTCCGTTGTTTCCAAGTAAATCTTTTCATTGTCATTGCTTAGTGTTTTCTGTTTATGTCTTTTAGTTCAGCGTTATAAATTTCTAAATCAACAAATGATTTGTCTAGATAATCAAAGTGCTATAAATCGGTAATTGGGAACAATCCCTGTGGGATGATATTTTTATTACTACGATACCCCGTGCACTTGCGGTAGGCTATCATGCATAGAGCAAGATTGTCAAGAGGCCATACGCCTCTTAGAAGCTGAGATGACACGACAAGATGAAACTGTTCGATCATGGATGGATCGTTTCGCTAACCTGGCATATCTGGCTAACGGGGCTCTAGAAGACCTCCCGCTTTTGCTAAAACAAGCTGAAGAAATTGCCAACCCTCTCAATACTCCCAAAGAAATTACAACGTTCTTAGATTACTGTAGAGGATGAATTTGTAAAATGAGGGACATGATTGCCCAAGCTAGGACTGACTAATTTATTTTCCTACATTGTAAACCTGCCTTTTCTAGCAGAGATGTACCCTTTTTATGGAATGATTCCTTTGTCTTCATAACTATCTCATGTTAATTTCCATTTAATGCTTTACTTAGTACTTTTGAATGTGACATTCTAAAGAACGGTCGAAGGATTCGTCAAGTTCCGACATCCCTTCCTGCATAATCTCGTTTTACTTTTCTTGATTTTGTTATTTGCTTGTTTTTCTAAATTTTGTATTCCCTTCTTTAGACAGCATGGGGACGCACCCTTACGGAACCCGACTACAGAAGAAGCTCATGGCTGAAACAGAACAAATGAATAAGAGCCTCAAGAATGAGAATAATCAGTTAAGGGAACAAGTGGCAGAACTAACGAAGCTCCTGGAAAAGAGGATCACTGAAGGGGGCTCTTCTGCAGGGAATAAGGAACAACCACCTACCCCACTACATCCCTCAGGTTTTGGTCTGACACCGGGCCAAGCTGTAAATCCCACAACAGTTCCCCTCACCATTAATATTGGGAACCCCAATCAAGCCGCTGACCCTCACACCAAGCCTCATGACCTGTCATATGGTTATGCGCCACCACACACTTTCATTGGCCCAGACGGTAACCCTGTACCCTTTCCACAATATGGCTTACCTCCAGGATATTTCCCTCCTCTATCAACCAACCCCTAAGATGGCAATACCTTATAATTGACAAATCCCCAAGTTCCAAACCCTACCCAAACGACCATTCCACCATTTAACCAAGCCCTAGGTCCTTAAACCACCTAAACTCAAACCACCCAAACAGCTCAGCCGATCCATATCGCCCAAGCGACAGCCCAACCACAGGGTTCTACGCTAAACACTAGCCTGATGAACCAAGCTCATTTGACAATGCCTTTTTACCCATATTACGGTTACCCGTATGGGTACATGAACTCTTACACTGCCAACCCACAAGGTGTGGTTCAAACGATAAACCCGGTTATTGATCTTGGCATAACCACAGATTCCCAGTAAAAGGGAAAGATAGAGATCCTGGAAGAGCGATTACGGATCGTGGAAGGTGTGGAAGGCCTTGGCTTAACAAATGCTTCTGAACTCTGCTTAGTTCTAGATGTTATTATCCCACTAAAGTTTAAAATGCCAGATTTTGACAAGTACCGAGGGATGACTTGCCTTCAAAACCATCTTATAATGTACTGTCAAAAGATGGCTTCCCATGCCTCCGATGACAAGCTGTTGATACATTGCTTTCAAGACAGCCTAGCTGGGGCTGCACTCACTTGGTACACTCATTTGGAGCGAACTCGTATTCGCTGTTGGAAAGACCTGGCGGATGCCTTTCTGAAGCAGTACAAGTATAACTTAGACATGGCGCCTGATAGAATTCAGCTCCAAAACATGGCAAAGAAGGATAATGAGACATTCAAGGAGTATGCACAACGCTGGCGTGAGACGGCCGCACAAGTAGATCCCCCCACTCTCAGAAAAAGAGGTAGTGACCATGTTTATTAACACACTCCAATCACCTTTCTATGATAGGATGATTGGCAGTGTTTCATCCAATTTCTCTGATATTGTTATTATTGGAAAAAGCATAGAGAGTGGTCTAAGGACAAGGAAGATTTCCAAAAGCCTGTCCGGGGCACCCACTACAAAAAGATCAGCACCAAGTGAGGGAAGAAAGAGAGATGGGGAAATCAACTCTATCTCTTATGACCAAAGGAAAGCTCAGTCCAGATCATTCGGCCCTGCCACTTTTCAACATGCCAATCACTTTCCTCATGCACCATACCCACATATGGTAGCTGCTGTACACAACCAGATCCCTTATCCCGCGTCACCATAATCCCATTTCCGTCCACCCATCATTAGGGCACTGAATCCACAGTTAACGTCATACAATCCCCTACAACAATGGTCTCAACCCCCTAATCCCAACCAAAACCAAAGAAGACCAAATAATGAGCGAACACCGGTCCAATTTGACCCAATTCCTATGACATATAATGAACTTCTACCTTACCTTATTCGATACTCCCTTCCAGTCCTTTGTCCTATTAAACCATTGGAGCATCCCTACCCTAGGGAATATGATCCAAATGCCCAATATGATTATCATGTTGGGGCACCCGGGCAGTCCACGGAGAATTGCATGGCCTTAAAGTATAAAGTACAAGATTTGATCACAGCCAATTGGTTAAATTTTAAGGAAGGTATTCCAAATGTGGCCACAAATCCCTTACCCAACCATCAAGGTTCTGGGATTAATGTTGTGGAAGAAGATGAGGAGTGCGTGACAAATGTCTCTGATGTCAAGACACCGTTGAAGGAGATTAATGCCCAATTATTCGAGAGAGGTTTAATAAGAGAACCTTGGGACTGTGAAAATGATAATGAGCAGACTGTTAGCCACCAAAATTTTTGTAAGGTACTCCAGGGACTCATGGATAGTCATATATTCCAAGTCTATAGGCATTGCGACAGTGATGTGAACATGGTTCATGGGCAATCAGAAATGTCAGTTCCTAAGCCACTGGTAATTTACTACACCAAGAACCCCTCAACGACTATAACTCTTACGCATCAGCCTGTCACAATCCAGACACCTGCTTCCTTTGTGTTCAAATACTCTAGCATTGTTCCTTGGAAATATAATGTGGAAGTAATAGTTGAAAGCTCAGAAATGAATGACCTATTTTTGTCAAACTTATTAGGGATAGGAGGAGTGACCTGGAGCTGTCGAGTTTACTCCCCACCGGAATTGAGGAAGGAACCAAGCCCAATGAGTAGAGCTGGTAGTAGTGGGAAGGCCAATTTGGTCAAAGGGGACATTGATGGAGAAATCAAAAGAGCTGTGACTGATGAGGAAGCTCAGGAATTTTTAAAATTTATTCGCCAGAGTGAGTACCAAGTGATAGACCAGCTGAACAATACCCCCGTAAAGATTTCCCTCTTATCATTTTTACTGAATTCTGAGCCGCACCGAAAAATTTTGATGAAGGTACTTAATGAGGCTCATGTAACTCACGACATCTTTGTCGACAAATTTCAAGGAATAGTGGGGCACATCGTTGCTGATAATTACCTATCATTTACAGATAACGAGATACCTGTGGAGGGAATGGGGCACAAGAAAGCCCTCCACATTTCAGTTAAGTGTCGAGATCACGTATTGGCAAAGGTGCTTGTCGATAATGGATCATCGTTAAACGTCATGCCAAAATCTACATTGCCAAGCTCCCTTTTGATGGGACCTATATGAAACCAAGTTCTATGGTGGTGAGAGCATTCGATGGCACTAGAAGGGAAGTGATAGGTGAAATTGAGCTTCCAATTCAAGTAGGGCCATGCACTTTCCAGGTTCTCTTCCAAGTGATGGATATTATGCCTGCCTATAGCTGCCTGTTGGGTCGGCCCTGGATCCACTCAGCTGGAGTGGTTCCCTCTACTTTGCACTAAAAACTAAAGTTTATTATTGATAATAAGCTAATTATCGTTTCTGGTAAAGAAGATTTTCTGGTCAGTAAACCCCTATCCACCCCCTATATTGAAGCTGCAAAAGTGGCACTTGAAACTTCCTTTCAAGCTTTGGAGATTGCAAATGCCACGTACGTTGGAGAAGGAAATGTAGAAATGAAGGCCCATATGCCAAGTGCATCCCTGATGATGGCCAAAATGATGTTACAAGGAGGGTATCAACCTGGGAAAGGCTTGGGGCATGGCTTGAAAGGGAGAATGGAACTGGTGCATCTTCCAGAAAATAAAGATAGGTATGGTTTGGGATACCGACCTTCAGCAGTGGACAAAAGAAGGGTAGCGGAGGAAAAAAAAGAGAGGAGGATTGCCCGTTTAGAGGGTCGTGAACCCCGCATTGCTAGAGCCCCCTATGTGACCTCTACCAGAGCTTCTGAAGTGCGGGTCTAGCACCCCCTGATCAAGTAGCTGCTATTGAAGATAATCCCTGTGAAGATGGAAGCTTCGTGATCCCTTGCTCACTAGACAGAGATCTTTGTAATTGGGAAGCCATCGAGCTACCCACGACTTTAAATTTTTTATCAAAGTAATTGGCATAACTTTAATGACTCGTTGACCTCATTTCTATGCCTAAGGCTTTGGGGTATTTTTCTGTAATAAGGGCAAACACATGTTTTTATCATTTTCAGATTCCATGATAAATATGTATTGAATTCCAATCCCCCTTGCTTTCCCTATCTTTGCATTAATTCCTTTATCCTTTACTTATTCATTTTTTATTATTCACCATAATAACCTGAATAAACGCAGATCCAAAGATATTCCTCTTAAGAATAATAAGCTTGCAATCCCATTTCATGACTTTGACCACCCGGTTGACTATGCTGACGAGGAATATGAGGAAGTTTGTGATCCTTTGCCTGAGTTAACAAGGTTATTGGAATAAGAGGATAGAGAAATTCAGCCTCATTTAGAGATAGTTAAGATTATTAATTTGAGGAATGAGGAGAATAAGAAGGAAGTCAAGATTGGTGTCTCCTTGAGTAAGGAACAGAGGTAAGAACTGATTAAGCTGTTAATGGAGTTTCGTGACATCTTCGCTTGGTCTTACCAAGACATGCCCGGTCTTGATACTAGCATTGTTGAGCATAAATTACCACTGAAGCCAGACTGTCCCCCGATAAAGCAAAAACTACGCCGAATGAAGCCCGAAATGCTTTTGAAAATCAAAGAAGAAGTTAAGAAGCAGTTTGATGCCGGATTCTTAGTAGTGGCAAAGTATCCTCAATGGGTAGCAAATATCGTCCCTGACCAAAGAAGGATGGAAAGGTACGAATGTGCGTAGACTATCGGGACTTAAATAGGGCTAGTCCCAAAGACAATTTTCCTCTGTCGCAGATTGATGTCTTGGTTGATAACACAGCCCAACATACCATCTTCTCATTCATGGATGGTTTCTCTGGGTATAACCAGATTAAGATGGCACCCGAAGACATGGAGAAGGCCATATTTATCACCTTGTGGGGCACCTTCTATTACAAAGTGATGTCCTTCGGTTTGAAAAACGCTGGGGCAACCTACCAAAGGGCAATAGTGACCCTCTTCCATGACATGATGCACAAGGAGATAGAGGTTTATGTCGATGATATCATTGCCAAATCTGGAACCGATGAAGAGCATATTGTTGATCTGAGAAAGCTTTTTGAAAGGCTAAGGAATTTTAAGCTCAGGTTGAACCCGGCCAAGTGTACCTTTGGCGCAAGATCAGGCAAACTGTTAGGGTTCATTGTAAGCAAGAGAGGAATAGAATTTGATCCTAACAAAGTCAAAGCGATTCTCGAAATGCCTCTTCCCTGTACAGAAAAAGAAGTCAGAGGATTCTTGGGAAGGTTGAACTACATTGCTCGGTTTATCTCACAACTGACAGCAACTTGTGAGCCGATCTTTAAGTTGCTTTGTAAGAACCAACCGGCGCAATGGAATGAAGATTGTCAAATAGCTTTTGAGAAGATAAAGCAGTATTATGGGAGCCATCGATCTTGGTACCGCCGACTCCTAGAAGGTCACGTATCTTGTATCTGACCGTGTTGGATGAATCTATGGGTTGCGTATTAGGGCAACATGATGAGACTAGGAAGAAAGAACATGCCATTTACTACTTGAGCAAGAAGTTCACTGACTGTGAAATTCGGCTCTAGAGAGAACTTGTTGCGCATTAGCGTGGGCAGCCTGACGTTGAAGGCAATATATGCTAAGTCACACTACTTGGCTAGTTTCCAAAATGGACCCTATCAAGTATATCTTTGAAAAACTTGCCTTAACTGGAAGAATCACTCGATGGTAGGTTTTATTAACTGAGTACGACATAATCTGTCACTCAGAAAGCCATAAAAGGGAGCGCTTTGGCGGACTACTTATCCCATTAACTCGTAAGTGACTACCAACCCATGCACTTTGAGTTCCCAAATAAGGATATCTTGGCATTATTTAATGAAAAAGACACCCAGAAAGACAAATGGATTTTGAGATTTGATGGAGCTTCTAATGCACTAGGGCATGGGATTGGGGTCATCCTAATTTCACCAGATAAAGAATTCATCCCTGTCTGCGCCAGACTTTGTTTTGACTATACTAATAACATCGCCGAATATGAGGCATGCTCTCTGGGGATCCAAGCAGCATTAGATGCAAAAGTGAAGAAGTTAGAAGTCTACAGGGATTCAGCCTTGGTCATTCACCAACTAAAAGGTGAATAGGAGACTAGAGACAACAAGTTAGTTCTTTATCAAGCTCATATCAAGGAGATAATCAAGGAATTCAATGATATCTCTTTTCACCATGTCTCCTGGGATGACAATCAAATGGCTGACGCTTTGGCCACTCTTGCATCGATGTTTAAATTGAGCAATGACTGTGATATACCCCTTATTGAGGTAGAAAGACACAACAAGCCCGCATACTGCCAAGTAATAGAAGAAGAGTCAGATGGGAAACCATGGTACTATGATATCAAGAGATATATCCAGAGTCAAGAATACCCTGAGCGCGCCATAAAAAATGACAAAAGAACCCTAAGAAGGCTAGCAATGAGTTTCTTCTTGAACGGTGATGTTCTTTACAAGAGAAATCATGACTTTATCCTCCTTCGTTGCATCGATACTGTTAAAGCAAACAAGATCATGGCAGATATTCATGAAGGATCCTTTGGAACTCATACCAATGGGCATGCCATGGCAAGAAAGATCTTGACGGCTGGATGCTATTGGATAACCATGGAAGCTGACTGTTTCACTTATGTTCGAAAGTGTCACAATTGTCAGATATACGCTGATCATCTTCACGCACCCCCATCATCCCTAAATGTTTTATCAGCACCGTGGCCCTTCTCAATGTGGGGCATGGATATTATTGGACCCAGTGAGCCAAAAGCTTTAAACGGTCATTATTTCATCTTGGTTGACATTGATTATTTCACCAAATGGATGGAGGCAGCTTCATACGCCAATGTAACAAGGAACATTGTGGTCAAATTTGTCAAGCGAGAATTGATATGTCGGTATGGCTTGCCAAATCAGATCATTACTGACAATTGCACGAATTTAAACAACAAGATAATGAAAGAACTGTGTGAAAGCTTTAAGATTCATCATTACAATTCCTCTCCTTATCGACCGAAGATGAATGGAGCGGTTGAGGCGGCCAACAAGAACATTAAGAAGATCATATAGAAGATGGTTGTAACATACAGAGACTGGAGCGAGATGCTCCCTTTTGCTTTACACGGGTATCGTACCTCAGTCAGGACTTCATCAGGGGCAACTTTGTTCTCTCTAGTTTATGGTATGGAAGCGGTTGTACCTTTTAAGGTAGAGATTCCATTCCTTAGGGTGATAATGGAGGCAAAACTAGAAGAGGCTCAATGGGTTCAAGCTCGATATGACCAATTGAACCTGATAGATGGGAAGAGACTGAATGCCCTCTGCCACGGTCAGTTGTATCAGAGGCGTATGAAACGAGCTTTTGAAAAGAAAGTACGACCTCGACAATTCCAAGTAGGGGACCTGGTCCTCAAGAAATTTTACCAATCCGAAAGGACAATCGAGGCAAATGGACACCTAACTATGAAGGTCCATATGTTGTGAAGAGTGCCTTTTCTGAGGGAGCCTTGATGCTCATGACCATAGACGGTAAGGACTTACCGATGCCCATAAATGCGGATGCGGTCAAGAAATACTTTTCCTAGAAAAAGAATATCAAAAAAAAAGAAAAGAAAAAGAAAATTAAAAAAGATGCTCGCTAGGATGAAAACCTGAAAAGGCGGCCTGAGCAAAAGTTAGAGCGACCTGGTGAGTCAAAAACTTGAAAAGGCGGCTTAGGCAAAAATTAGGGTCAAAATCCTGACAGTATCTAAGACTTCCTATGCGAAAAGTGAGTCCAAACTGTGGCACATAGGTCATGACTGAATCGCTTTCTCAGAAGCAGAGTCGAAGGGTGAGCTTGAAGTCATGATATGGAGTTTAAGATGCGCGTTATCCTCAGAGGTTCACTAGAAGATCAGCAAGTTTTCCCTGTTTCATCCATTATCAACCTGTGTACTTCTTTTGTTTTCCCTACTTCCCTTTCCCTGTACCTACTCAACTCGTGAATAAATTTCACCCTTTTTTGACACGTGTTTATAATGTGAATTTCATGGATATGATAAGACATGTGTTTTCCTTTATCAAATAAAATTAAAAAAATAATTATTTAAAGTTATGGGGGGCAAGATGCTCCTATTGCTCGATCTCACCTCAGGCAATCATTATGAAGACTGAGCCCAGACACGCTCTTTGAAGTTAGAATTACCTCATTCGTTTTGTTCAGTCATGAGTCGCCTCAAGTCTGTAGGGATCATGGTTCCATAGGGAGTCTCCTCAGATTCTTCTTTATTTTTTCTTTGCTCTACTTACCCTTTTTCTGCAGGTTATTATAGCAAACGGTCATGTGGAGTCTCGCCACCTCATTCAATTTCTTCTCCCTAATGGAATCACAACCGTCAAAATTTTATTTCAATGGAACTTCCTAAGGGCTCTTCCTTAATCACTAAAACAATCTGCACTGCTGAGGATGGACACTTTCAAATTTCTTTCATCGCCTAGGATAGGCACTTCAAATTCCTTTCATCGCCTAGGATGGGCACTTTCACATTTCTTTCATTGCCTAGGATGGGCACTTCAAATTCCTTTCATCGCCTAGGATGGGCATTTTTAAATTCCTTTCATTGCCTAGGATGGGCACTTTCAAATTTCTTTCATCACCTAGGATGGGCACTTTCAAATTCCTTTCATTGCCTAGGATGGGCACTTTCGAATTTCTTTCATCGCCTAGGATGGGCACTTAAAATTCTTTTCATCGCCTACGATGGACACTTTCAAATTTTTTCATCGCCTAGGATGGGCTCTTTCAAATTTCTTTCATCGACTAGGAAGAGCACTTTCAAATTTCTTTCATCACTTAGAATGAGCACTTTCAAATTTCTTTCATCGCCTAGGATGGGTACTTTCAATTTTCTTTCATCGCCTAGGATGCGCACTTTCAATTTTCTTTCATCGCCTAGGATGGGCACTTTCAATTTTCTTTCATCGCCTAGGATGGACACTTTCAAATTTCTTTCATCGCCTAGGATGGGCACTTCAAATTCCTTTCATCGCCTAGGATGGGCACTTTCAAATTCCTTTCATCGCCTTGATGGGCACTTTCAAATTCCATTCATCGCCTAGGATGGGCACTTTCAAATTCCATTCATCGCCTAGGATGGGCACTTTCAAATTTCTTTCATCGCTTAGGATAGGCACTTTCAAATTCCTTTCATCGCCTAGGATAGGCACTTCACATTTCTTTCATCGCCTAGGATGGGCACTTTCACATTCCTTTCATCGCCTAGGATGAGCACTTCAGATTCCTTTCATTGCCTAGGATGGGCACTTTCAGATTTCTTTCATCGCCTAGGATGGGCACTTTCAAATTTCTTTTGTAACGCCCTTATTTTTAATAATTAATTAACCAAACACAGAAGAAAAATTTTTCACAAAAAAAATAAAACCATTACTGATCAGATGGCATAGAAGAGAAGAGGAAGGCGAGTGGAAGTTAAGGAACACACACACACACACACGCATGGCTACCTGCGGAAGGAATGGAACATGAACCAACTCCGCCCAGTTCAGCGAAGCATAACAACGCCTGGGCGAAGTCCATCACAACGTCCATTCGCTCAGGCGGGGTCCAACACCGCCGAGCGAGACAGGATAATGCAACCACGGAAGAGAGGGGTATTTAGGCGGAGTTCCTCAATAACATCTACTCGTTTCAGCGCGATCACACACGCTTGGGTGAACCGTCCTAGTCGCTCGGGCGAGGTATGACTCCGCCTAAGCCGGGCCATCACAAGCCTTCCAAAAGCCGCACTCGCTGGAGCGAGTACCATGCTCGTTGGAACGAGGAGCCACACTCAGCTAAGTAGACGCTCGGACCCAGAGTCATCCTTCACTCATTCACTCGGAAAATGATTGCTAACTCACTCGGATTATAAATAACTTACGCTCGGAATCCATTCCATTCTAACCCTCTTACACTAACTTCTTTCACAGGAGAGGATCGCTCAGGGTTTTCACTCGGGAATACGAACTCTTCCTCACTCGGGTTTCACTTATAATTTCCACTCGGCAAAACCATCCTCACACGAGATTTATACATACTCTCACTCGGGATCGAACTGTCCCATCCACTCGGTATCCATATTATTCTCCGTTCTATTTTTCCCACTAAGTCAAGGTTCACTCGGATTCTTCTATCACTATCAATTCTCTGCAGTAGGGCCCCCTTAAATTCTAAGGTGTCACTCTCCAGTTGGAAATCTTCACTTGGCAACTTCTCACTCGGATATCTTTGGTTATTTGACACTCGGGGGAGAATCCTAGCAATTACACTCGGAAAGCTTATCTAGACTCCCATCTTCGAATCCTAACAACTCGCTGCTCGGGACAGCCTTCCGCACCAATCCTCACTCGGAATTACATGAGTCCTCCCACTCGGAAAGTACTAACATGTATATCTGCATATAAATTACCCAGATATCACCTAGAAATAAATAGTCATGCAATATGGCATAAACATAGGTATATATATATATATATATATATATATATATATCAAATTTACAACCACGTTGCCCCGTCCCCATTCCGAGGGATTCAAGTCTGTCTAAGAGGGGCTATAAACAAAACACGAGCCGACCAAGGCTGACTCCAAACATTATACACAGCATAAACAGAGTCATAAAGCTTCCATAGTGCATCAGCACTTCGCCCAGCATTTCAACTCTTCCTTCGATCCTCATATCGAGAGATGTTCACTGAAAAATGGCAACTGCAGGGGTGAGCATCTTAAATTTTAAATGATAGATACCGAGTCAGGTTACTTCTTATTCATACAACGACATATACCCATACATACACACAATCCTACGACAACTCGATAATATTAACACTCCACAGTCGGTGACACAATGCTAGGGGTCCTTAAGTCAGGATATTTCTTCATAACATTTATCAATCGGAATACACAATTCTCACTCGGGTATAAACGTATTCACAACTTCTCAACAACATATTATACATTCATGGAGCAGGTTTCAGTCAGCAATTATAGTACATGCACACGGAATAACGCACTCATTCACAAGTAAACACCACTTCACTAACATCATCACATTCATAATTAATTCCACATAACATCAGTAGCCATATAAGCACAGATTATTCACTCGGTTCCGCATACATGTGTAATCGGTTCTAACGTTGCAACGTAGGCTCTCAGCCTTTTGTACATAGCTCTCAGCTACCGTTCAGCTCCCAGCTGCTTGGCCGTTTTACGGGTACCCAACCGTTTGCCCACAGGTGACACCAACGCTCTCAGCGCCAATGGAGGTGTTCACAGGCAGCCCGAGTCCCACTCAAGGGCTACCTTGAGTCCCCCCTAAGGATTTTGCAGCATCCCACGCTGAATAACCGATGGTAGTGTCCCACACTACGTGCTCTCAGCACAACCGCATCCCATGCGCCACACGCGGATTCATCACACAACATTGAATTCATGCATACAACCTCTATTCAATCACACGTATTTCACATGCAGTCGGTAATACACATTTTCAGGACTCTGCATGTTAATCTAACACATTCAACCTTCATGCAATCATCATCATAGTTCCATTAACAACATATGAGCCCAACGCAATCGATGTCAATCAGTATTAAGCTTCTATGATCATTTTCATCAACTCAAGTATAACATACACTCAGTTTACAGCAGTATCAGAACTTAAATCAATGCATGCATCTATACGAAGATCAACAGGTTCACACAAGCATTTCAAATCAACATAGCACAACATGCAATCGGTATATGACAATGTCAGAACTTAATCAACGCATGCATCCCTATAAACACGAATGGATTCAATAAGCATTCCCATCAACACAGCATGACATGCAATCGGGCTCTATGGTAAGGTATGCATCCTCAAGGACGATGATAACATGCAACACTCACTCTCATTTATCATGCACTCGGATATTCTACATGCAAGTATATCATGCAACAAAATACAGTTCCATAATTATCAATGTCTTCCAAACCCGTTCGTAACCCATGCATTTAACATGTAAGGTACTCCCCCTACCAACTGCGAGACTCTGAGAGATTCTTCTATTTGGGGTGTTGGTTCTATCCCTTGTTGCTTCACTCAGCGTTCCCTCTGGAACACTGTTGTTTTCCACGAGTGGTGTACGGCTGTTTTTTGCTTCTGTTTTGACACCCGTCTTCTACTCGCATGAGGGAGCTCTGACTCCACTGCAGTACCTTCGCCTTGGCTCTCCGAAGCAGGGTATGGAATAGAGAGCAGAGAAGGATAAGAGAAGAGCAAGAGAGAAGAGAAGAAGGGAGAAAAAGGGAGTCCGCAGAGGGGTTTTCGAGGGTGAAAGGGCAAGGGCCATCACCCAATATAAACACATGCACGAAGAATAGGTAGGTGAGATGGGGAAACGTGAGGCAGTAGTCTTGCCCATGCCATCCTGTCCCGTCAGCACCTTCCAACGTTAATCTCCTCACACCTTTTAATTAATTAAGTTAAGTGTAATTAGTGAACAGATTTCCTCTCTTAAATTATCATTTTAAATGGCTTTATTTTGCCCGGTTCCTATTTATTAAAATTGGGATGTTACAGTTCTCCCCCACTCAAAAGAATTTCATCCTCGAAATTCAGTCGGCTACTCACCTAAGTAACAACTTGGGGTACTGCTGTCTCATGGCGTCTTCGCGTTCCCAGGTACAAGAGGTAGTCTTGCCTTGCTGCCACTCCACTTTAACCAGCCCTACGTTTTTGTTCCTCAAGCGCTTTACCGATCGGTCCACGATTCTAATCGGTGTAGTCACAGTGGTCAGGTCTTCCTTGATTTCCACTTCATCATCAGGCATTGTGTGGCTGGGGTCATGTAAATACTTCCTTAGTTGAGACACATGAAATACGTCGTGCAATCAGGATAAGTGGGTCGGTAATGCTATTCGGTATGCCATGGTGCCGACTCGTTCCAACACCTCATAAGGTCCAATGTATCGAGGGCTTAACTTTCCACCTTTCAAAGCTCGTCCGACTCCTTTACTCGGAGAAGTCCTCAAAAACACTCTGTCTCCGACTGAAAACTCCAATGGTTTGGTGCGTTTGTCATGGTAACTCTTCTGCCTATCTTGAGACGCCTTCATCTTTCCCTGTATCACTCAGATCTGCTCAGTGGTTTGCTTCACAATGTCTGGTCCCAATAGCAGACTCTCACCCGTTTCCGACCAGCAAAGTGGGGTTCGGCATCTTCGTCCATATAGTGCTTCGTAGGGTGCCATGCCAATGCTATTATGATGGCTGTTATTGTACGTAGACTCAATCAAGGGGAGGTACTGCTCCCAATCTCCACCGTGCTCTAACACACATGCTCTTAATAAGTCTTCTAAACTCTAAATCGTCCGCTCGGATTGTCCATCCGATTGGGGGTGGTAGG
This sequence comes from Clitoria ternatea, assembly GCA_037962975.1. Taxonomy (NCBI): domain Eukaryota; kingdom Viridiplantae; phylum Streptophyta; class Magnoliopsida; order Fabales; family Fabaceae; genus Clitoria; species Clitoria ternatea. The sequence goes on from CM075671.1 coordinate 59,733,773, forward strand.
CAGAACTAAGCCAAAGTTTAGTGCCCATTTCCTGGTGCAGGTTGGTCCAAAACCGGGATGTGAACCTGGGGTCCCTATCCGATACGATAAAAGTGGGTATACCATGCAGTCGGACAATCTCATGAATGTAAATCCGAGCTAACTTAGGCATCGGGTACTTCATGTCCACAGGCAGGAAGTGTGCACTCTTCGTCAGTCGGTTAACAATGACCCAAATCGCATCATGGCCCGCTCGATTTTTGGGCAATCCCATAACGAAATCCATAGCAATCGAGTCCCATTTCCATACGGGAATCTCCAGGGGCTGCATTGCACCGTACGGCTTCTGGTGCTCCACTTTTGACTTCTGACAAGTAATACATCGAGCCACGTATTTTGCCACATTCTTCTTTAGTCCGGGCCACCAGAACTGTTTCCTCAGGTCATGGTACATCTTCGTGGTACCCGGGTGAATACTGAGGAGGCTCTTATAAGCTTCTTCAAGCACCATTCTCCATAATTCTTTCTCACTCGGGACGTATATTCTGTTTTTCACTCGGAAGATCCCATCTGATCCCTCGGTTAAGGACAAATCCTTTCCCTTGGCCTGCATCTCTTTCATCTCAGCCAAGTAGGAGTCTGACTGCTGCTGCTCGTACACGAATTTCAGGAATTCATTGGCGATTCTTAATGTACCGATTGTTATTTTCCGAAAGGAGGGGGTGTCAACATGTAAGTTCATGTCTCAGAACTGCTCCAACAACTCCACTTCTCTTGCCATTATTGCTGCCATATGGAGGGATTTCCGACTCAACGCGTCGGCAACGACATCTGCCTTACCCGGATGGTATTTCAGCTCGAAATCGTAGTCCTTTAAGAATTCTATACATCTCCTCTGCCTCATGTTCAGCTCTTTTTGGTCGAATAGGTATTTGAGGCTCTTGTGATCACTGTATACTTCAAATCTGGACCCGTACAAATAATGCCTCCAAATTTTTAGTGTGAAAACCACAGCTGCCAACTCCAAATCGTGGGTCGGATAATGTTGCTCGTGAGGTCTCAATTGCCGAGAGGCATACGCTATCACTCGGTCTCTCTGCATGAGCACGTATCCTAATCCGAGTCCTGATACATCACAATAAACTACAAAGCTCTCTTGTAAGTCAGGTAATGCCAGCACTGGAGCAGTCGTCAACTTGTTCTTCAGCTCTCGGAAGCTGCTCTCGCACTCAGGACTCCACACGAAGGGAATATTTTTCCGAGTCAATTTAGTTAGTGGTAACGCCAGCTTAGAAAAACCCTCAATGAAGCTTCTATAATAACCTGCCAGTCCCATGAAACTCCTTATCTCTGAGACCAACTTGGGTCTCTCCCATGCCATTACAGCTGTCACCTTCGAAGGATCCACCGAGACACCTTGTTCGGAAATCACATGTCCGAGGAAGTGGACCTTATCCATCCAGAATTCGCACTTTGAGAGCTTCGCAAACAACTGCTTCTCCTTCAACACTTGAAGTACTGCTCGGAGATGTCCTTCATGCTCCTCGGAAGTCTTAGAATAGACTAGGATGTCATCAATGAAGACAACTACGAATCGGTCTAAATAGGAGTGGAATATACTGTTCATGTAATTCATGAAGACAACAGGGGCGTTTGTCACACCGAACGGCATCACTACATACTCGTAGTGGCCATACCGAGTCCTAAAGGCAGTTTTTGGGATATCTGAGTCCTTCACTCGGATTTGGTGATATCCCGATCGTAGGTCGATTTTCGAGAAGACTGAGGCTCCACGCAGTTGGTCAATTAAATCATCAATTCTGGGTAACGGGTACCGATTCTTAATTGTGAGTTTGTTCAGTTACCGGTAATCTATACAAAGTCTTATGTTGCCATCCTTCTTCTTAACAAGCAGCACAGGTGCGCCCCATGGTGATACACTCGGTCTAATGAATTGTTTTCCGAGTAATTCGTCCACTTGCTTCTTCAGCTCAGCCAGTTCAGTTGGGGGCATTCTATAGGGTGCACTGGAGACCGGCTCGGCTCCAGGGATCAAGTCTATAGAGAACTCGACTTCTCTATTGGGAGGGACACTCAGTACATCTTCAGGGAACACTTCAGGGAATTCACAGACAATCGGAATTTCGTTCACTCGGACTTTACTCTCACCCTCGGTTAGACAAAGCATCATAAGTAGTTGGGTTATACCTGGTGTTGTGTCGTCCTCATTGTGCTGCCTCGGGAAGATTATGCTTCGGTTTCTACAATCCACTAACACTTTGTTGGCTGAAAGCCAGTCGATTCCGAGTACAACATCAAGGCCCTTTAAAGGTATGCACACCAAATCAAAAGTGAAACTCCGACCACACAACACAAACGTTACATCCTTACACATTGACGATGTCAACACCTTAGGGCCAGTCGGATTGGACACTTCCAAAGTCTGATCCATAAACACAGTTGGTAACTTTAAACGCTCTACACACTCATCAGCTATAAAGGAATGGGTAGCTCCCGAATCGAAAACAACATTAAGTGTATGACTACCGAGTGAGCACTTACATTGTACTAGATCATTTGCTTGTGTAACGTCCTCTGCGTTGGTGGTGTAAACTCTCCCCGCTGTTGGTTGGTCGGTATTCCTCTCTCGGTTGTTTGGAGCAAGCATCATGTTTCCTCTGGCTCTGTTACCTCTGCCACCAGGTCGTTGGTTATCATTCACTCGGTTTCTCTCTTGGAATCCTCCTTGACGTACACTGGTGTTTGCTTGGCAGAGTTGGGGGCAATCGTGGTGAATGTGTCCTCTCTTATTACAATGAAAGCACACCACTTCACCATCATCCTTGCAGTCTCTAGCATAGTGACTTCCTCCACACTTGAAACATCTTCCGTCTCCTACCACTGGTCGTCTTTCAGGTTGGTTCCGACCCCTAAATCTGGAAAAAGACTTGTTCCTGCCAACGCTGCTCGGCTTCTTGAAGCGGGATTGTTGGGGCCTCAAGGAATGGTGGGTTCTGCTGCTCTGGCCCGAATGGGCCTTGTCATCCTCCTCAAATATCCTACATTTATTCACCAATGTAGGGAAACTCCGTATCTCATGGTATCTGCAGGCCCTCTTAACATCTGATCTTAATCCATTCTCAAACTTAAGGCACTTCGAGCTCTCCGTCCCAGGTTGTTGGAAGGGTGGGTAGAATAGGCACAATTCCTCGAATCTTGTCGCGTATTCTTCCACAGTCATGGAGCCTTGTTTCAACTCCATAAACTTCAACTCCTTCCGATTCCTCACTGTGTCGGGGAAGTATTTCTCTAAGAAGCATGTCTTAAAATCGTTCCATGTCAGCTGAGCATCATCATCAGGGAATCGGCTTCTGGCTATCTTCCACCAGTTCTCCGCTTCATCTCGCAGCATATACACTGCACATTCCACCCCAAAAATTCTCTCCAGCTCCTGAGTCCATTTGAAGGCTGCCTCAGGGTTCCGTCCTCCTAGAAATTCACTCGGTTTCCTCTTCAGGAAGCGGTCTAGCACTTGGCCCTCCTCAGTTCGAGGCTGGCCCTGCCTCTCAAACACGTCTGCAAAGCGTTGGAATGCTGTGGCTATAGCCTCCATGCTTTGGCGATGCGTCATCCCTTATCCTAAAATCAACATTCAAGGATAAGTATACCGAGCCACTCATACTAGTCGGGTTTCAGCCTAGTGTTCAATGACTTAGCACATCATGCTATCCCTATGTGTTATGCAATCAGTCGGATCAGGAGGGGAAACAACCTCCTATCCACAAGCCAATATCAATCAGGTCCAACTAACATCACAACAATTATGACCATTTAGTCAGAAAACACACACAACCGCTTACACTTGGCAAGCATACCTTGGCCTTGGACCTTTTGGTCTGCTCTGATACCAAAATGTAATGCCCTTATGTTTAATAATTAATTAACCCAAACACAGAAGAAAAATTTTTCACAAAAAAAATAAAACCACTACTGATCAGATGGCATAGAAGAGAAGAGGAAGGCGAGTGGAAGTTAAGGAACACACACACACACACACGCATGGCTACCTGCGGAAAGAATGGAACATGAACCAACTCCGCCCAGTTCAGCGAAGCATAACAATGCCTGGGCGAAGTCCATCACAACGTCCATTCGCTCAGGCGGGTTCCAACACCGCTGAGCGAGACAGGATAATGCAACCACGGAAGAGAGGGGTATTTAGGCGGAGTTCCTCGATAACATCTACTCGTTTCAGCGCGATCACACACGCTTGGGTGAACCATCCTAGTCGCTCGGGCGAGGTATGACTCCGCCTAAGCCGGGCCATCACAAGCCTTCCAAAAGCCGCACTCGCTGGAGCGAGTACCATGCTCGCTGGAACGAAGAGCCACACTCAGCTAAGTAGACGCTCGGACCCAGAGTCATCCTTTACTCATTCACTCGGAAAATGATAGCTAATTCACTCGGATTATAAATAACTTATGCTCGGAATCCATTCCATTCTAACCCTCTTACACTAACTTCTTTCACAGGAGAGGATCGCTCAGGGTTTTCACTCGGGAATACGAACTCTTCCTCACTCGGGTTTCACTTATAATTTCCACTCGGTAAAACCATCCTCACACGGGATTTATACATACTCTCACTCGGGATCGAACTGTCCCATCCACTCGGTATCCATATTATTCTCCGTTCTATTTTTCCTACTAAGTCAAGGTTCGCTCGGATTCTTCTATCACTATCAATTCTCTGCAGTAGGGCCCCCTTAAATTCTAAGGTGTCACTCTCCAGTTGGAAATCTTCACTCGGCAACTTCTCACTCGGATATCGTTAGTTATTTGACACTCGGGGGAGAGTCCTAGCAATTACACTCGGAAAGCTTATCTAGACTCCCATCTTCGAATCCTAACAACTCGCTGCTCGGGACAGCCTTCCGCACCAATCCTCACTCAGAATTACATGAGTCCTCCCACTCGGAAAGTACTAACACGCATATCTGCATATAAATTACCCAGACATCACCTAGAAATAAATAGTCATGCAATATGGCATAAACATAGGTATATATATATATATATATCAAATTTACAACCACGTTGCCCCGTCCCCATTCCGAGGGATTCAAGTCTGTCTAAGAGGGGCTATAAAAAAAACACGAGCCAACCAAGGCTGACTCCAAACATTATACACAGCATAAACAGAGTCATAAAGCTTCCATAGTGCATCAGCACTTCGCCCAGCATTTCAACTCTTCCTCCGATCCTCATCTCGAGAGATGTTCACTGAAAAATGGCAACTGCAAGGGTGAGCATCTTAAATTTTAAATGATAGATACCGAGTCAGGTTACTTCTTATTCATACAACGACATATACCCATACATACACACAATCCTACGACAACTCGATAATATTAACACTCCACAGTCGGTGACACAATGCTAGGGGTCCTTAAGTCAGGATATTTCTTCATAACATTTATCAATCGGAATACACAATTCTCACTCGGGTATAAACGTATTCACAACTTCTCAACAACATATTATACATTCATGGAGCAGGTTTCAGTCAGCAATTATAGTACATGCACACGGAATAATGCACTCATTCACAAGTAAACACCACTTCACTAACATCATCACATGCATAATTAATTCCACATAACATCAGTAGCCATATAAGCACAGATTATTCACTCGGTTCCGCATACGTGTGTAATCAGTTCTAACGTTGCAACGTAGGCTTTCAGCCTTTTGTACATAGCTCTCGGCTACCGTTCCACTCCCAGCTGCTTGGCCGTTTTACGGGTACCCAACCGTTTGCCCACAGGTGACACCAACGCTCTCAGCGCCAACGGAGGTGTTCACAGGCAGCCCGAGTCCCACTCAAGGGCTACCTTGAGTCCCCCCTCAAGGATTTTGCAGCGTCCCACGCTGAATAACCGATGGTAGTGTCCCACACTACGTGCTCTCAGCATAACCGTATCCCATGCGCCACACGCGGATACATCACACAACATTGAATTCATGTACACAACCTCTATTCAATCACACGTATTTTACATGCAGTCGGTAATACACATTTTCAGGACTCTGCATGTTAATCTAACACATTCAACCTTCATGCAATCATCATCATAGTTCCATTAACAACATATGAGCCCAACGCAATCGATGTCAATCAGTATTAAGCTTCTATGAGCATTTTCATCAACTCAAGTATAACATACACTCGGTTTACAGCAGTATCAAAACTTAAATCAATGCATGCATCTATACGAAGATCAACAGGTTCATACAAGCATTTCAAATCAATATAGCACAACATGCAATCAGTATATGACAATGTCAGAACTTAATCAACGCATGCATCCCTATAAACACGAATGGATTAAATAAGCATTCCCATCAACACAGCATGACATGCAATCGGGCTCTATGGTAAGGTATGCATCCTCAAGGACGATGATAACATGCAACACTCACTCTCATTTATCATGCACTCGGATATTCTACATGCAAGTATATCATGCAACAGAATACAGTTCCATAATTATCAATGTCTTCCAAACCCGTTCGTAACCCATGCATTTAACATGTAAGGTACTCCCCCTACCAACTGCGAGACTCCGAGAGATTCTTCTATTTGGGGTGTTGGTTCTATCCCTTGTTGCTTCACTCAGCGTTCCCTCTGGAACACTGTTGTTTTCCACGAGTGGTGTAGGGCTGTTTTTTGCTTCTGTTTTGACACCGTCTTCTACTCGCATGAGGGAGCTCTGACTCCACTGCAGTACCTTCGCCTTGGCTCTCCGAAGCAGGGTATGGAATAGAGAGCAGAGAAGGAGAAGAGAAGAGCAAGAGAGAAGAGAAGAAGGGAGAAAAAGGGAGTCCGCAGAGGGGTTTTCGAGGGTGAAAGGGCAAGGGCCATCACCCAATATAAACACATGCACGAAGAATAGGTAGGTGAGATGGGGAAACGTGAGGCAGTAGTCTTGCCCATGCCATCCTGTCCCGTCAGCACCTTCCAACGTTAATCTCCTCACACCTTTTAATTAATTAAGTTAAGTGTAATTAGTGAACAGATTTCCTCTCTTAAATTATCATTTTAAATGGCGTCATTTTGCCCGGTTCCTATTTATTAAAATTGGGATGTTACATCTTTCATCGCCTAGGATGGGCACTTTCAAATTTCTTACATCGCCTAGGATGGGCACTTCAAATTCTTTTCATCGCCTAGGATGAGCACTTTCAAATTTTTTTCATCGCCTAGGACGGGCTCTTTCAAATTTCTTTCATCGCCTAGGAGTGACACTTTCAAATTTATTTCATCGCCTAGGATGGGCACTTTTAATTTTCTTTCATCGCCTCGGATGGGCACTTTCACATTCCTTTCATCGCCTAGGATGAGCACTTCAGATTCCTTTCATTGCCTAGGATGGGCACTTTCAGATTTCTTTCATCGCCTAGGATGGGCACTTTCAAATTTCTTTCATCGCCTAGGATGGGCACTTTCAAATTTCTTTCATTGCCTAGGATGGGCACTTCAAATTCTTTTCATCGCCTAGGATGAGTACTTTCAAATTTTTTTCATCGCCTAGGATCGGCTCTTTCAAATTTCTTTCATCGCCTAGGAGTGGCACTTTCAAATTTATTTCATCGCCTAGGATGGGCACTTTCAATTTTCTTTCATCACCTCGGATGGGCACTTTCAAATTTCTTTCATCGCCAAGGATGGGCACTTTCAAATTTCTTTCATCGCCTAGGCTGGGCACTTTCAATTTTCTTTCATCGCCTAGGATGGGCACTTTCAAATTTCTTTTATCGCCTAGGATTGACACTTCAAATTCCTTTCATCGACTAGGATGGGCACTTCAAATTCCTTTCATCGACTAGGATGGGCACTTCAAATTCCTTTCATCGCTTAGGATGGGCACTTTCAAATTCCTTTCATCGTCTAGGATAGGCACTTTCAAATTCCTTTCATCGCCTAGGATGGGCACTTTCAAATTTCTTTCATCGCCTAGGATGAGCACTTTCAAATTTCTTTTATCACCTAGGATGGGCACTTTAAATTCCTTTCATCGACTACGATGGGCACTTCAAATTCCTTTCATCGACTAGGATGGGCACTTCAAATTCCTTTCATTGACAAGGATGGGCACTTCAAATTCCTTTCATCGCCTAGGATGGGCACTTTCAAATTTCTTTCATCGCCTTAGATGGGCACTTTCAAATTCCATTCATCGCCTAGGATGGGCACTTTCAAATTCCATTCATCGCCTAGGATGGGAACTTTCAAATTTCTTTAATCGCCTAGGATAGGCATTGTCAAATTCCTTTCATCGCCTATGATAGGCACTTCACATTTCTTTCATTGCCAAGAATGGGCACTTTCACATTCCTTTCATCGCCTAGGATGTGCACTTCAGATTCCTTTCATTGCCTAGGATGGGTACTTTCAGATTTCTTTCATCGCCTAGGATTGGCACTTTCAAATTTCTTTCATCGCCTAGTCTGGGCACTTTCAAATTTCTTTCATCGCCTAGGATGGGCACTTCAAATTCTTTTCATCGCCTAGGATGAGCACTTTCAAATTTTTTTCATCGCCTATGATGGGCTCTTTTAAATTTCTTTCATCGCCTAGGAGTGGAACTTTCAAATTTATTTCATCACCTAGGATGGGCACTTTTAATTTTCTTTCATCGCCTTGGATGGACACTTTCAAATTTCTTTCATCACCTAGGATGGGCACTTTCAAATTTCTTTCATCGCCTAGGATGGGCACTTTCAATTTTCTTTCATCGCCTAGGATGGGCACTTTCAAATTTCTTTCATCGCCTAGGATGGACACTTCAAATTCCTTTCATCGACTAGGATGGGCACTTCAAATTCCTTTCATCGACTAGGATGGGCACTTCAAATTCCTTTCATCGCCTAGGATGGGCACTTTCAAATTTCTTTCATCGCCTTAGATGGGCACTTTCAAATTCCATTCATCGCCTAGGATGGGCACTTTCAAATTCCATTCATCGCCTAGGATGGGAACTTTCAAATTTCTTTCATCGCCTAGGATAGGCATTGTCAAATTCCTTTCATCGCCTACGATAGGCACTTCACATTTCTTTCATCGCCAAGAATGGGCACTTTCACATTCCTTTCATCGCCTAGGATGTGCACTTCAGATTCCTTTCATTGCCTAGGATGGGTACTTTCAGATTTCTTTCATCGCCTATGATGGGCTCTTTCAAATTTCTTTCATCGCCTAGTCTGGGCACTTTCAAATTTCTTTCATCGCCTAGGATGGGCACTTCAAATTCTTTTCATCGCCTAGGATGAGCACTTTCAAATTTCTTTCATCGCCTATTATGGGCTCTTTTAAATTTCTTTCATCGCCTAGGAGTGGAACTTTCAAATTTATTTCATCACCTAGGATGGGCACTTTCAATTTTCTTTCATCGCCTTGGATGGACACTTTCAAATTTTTTTCATCGCTTATGATGGGCTCTTTTAAATTTCTTTCATCGCCTAGGAGTGGAACTTTCAAATTTATTTCATCACCTAGGATGGACACTTTCAATTTTCTTTCATCGCCTGGGATGGACACTTTCAAATTTCTTTCATCGCCTAGGATGGGCACTTTCAAATTTCTTTCATCACCTAGGATGGGCACTTTCAATTTTCTTTCATCGCCTGGGATGGATACTTTCAAATTTCTTTCATCGCCTAGGATGGGCACTTCAAATTCCTTTCATCGCCTAGGATGGGCACTTCAAATTCCTTTCATCGCCTAGGATGGGCACTTTCAAATTCCTTTCATCGCCTTGGATGGGCACTTTCAAATTCTATTCATCGCTTAGGATGGGCACTTTCAAATTCCATTCATCGCCTAGGATGGGCACTTTCAAATTTCTTTCATCGCTTAGGATAGGCACTTTCAAATTCCTTTCATCGCCTAGGATAGGCACTTCATAATTCTTTCATCGCCTAGGATGGGCACTTTCACATTCCTTTCATTGCCTAGGATGAGCACTTCAGATTCCTTTCATTGCCTAGGATGGGCACTTTCAGATTTCTTTCATCGCCTAGGATGGGCACTTTCAAATTTCTTTCATCGCCTAGGATGGGCACTTTCAAATTTCTTTCATCGCCTAGGATGGGCACTTCAAATTCTTTTCATCGCCTAGGATGAGTACTTTCAAATTTTTTTCATCGCCTAGGATGGGCTCTTTCAAATTTCTTTCATCGCCTAGGAGTGGCACTTTCAAATTTATTTCATCGCCTAGGATGGGCACTTTCAATTTTCTTTCATCGCCTCGGATGGGCACTTTCAAATTTCTTTCATCGCCTAGGATGGGCACTTTCAAATTTCTTTCATCGCCTAGAATGGGCACTTTCAATTTTCTTTCATCGCCTAGGATGGGCACTTTTAAATTTTTTTCATCACCTAGGATTGACACTTCAAATTCCTTTCATCGACTAGGATGGGCACTTCAAATTCCTTTTATCGACTAGGATGGGCACTTCAAATTCCTTTCATCGCCTAGGATAGGCACTTTCAAATTCCTTTCATCGTCTAGGATAGGCACTTTCAAATTCCTTTCATCGCCTAGGATGGGTACATTCAAATTTCTTTCATCGCCTAGGATGAGCACTTTCAAATTTCTTTCATCGCCTAGGATGGGCACTTTAAATTCCTTTCATCGACTACGATGGGCACTTCAAATTCCTTTCATCGCCTAGGATGGGCACTTTCAAATTCCTTTCATCGCCTAGGATAGGCACTTTCAAATTTCTTTCATCACCTAGGATTGGCACTTTCAAATTTCTTTCATCGCCTAGGATGGGCACTTCAAATTCCTTTCATCGCCTAGGATGGGCACTTTTAAATTTCTTTCATCGCCTAGGATGGGTAGTTTTAATTTTCTTTCATCGCTAGGATGGGCACTTTCAAATTTCTTTCATCGCCTAGGATGGGCACTTTAAATTCCTTTCATCGCCTAGGATGGGCACTTCAAATTCCTTTCATCGCCTAGGATGGGTACTTTCAAATTTCTTTCATCGCCTAGGATGGGTACTTTTACATTTCTTGTTGCCAGAACTGGCATTCGTTTCATCGCCCGGGATGGTCACTTTCAAATTTCTTTCATCGCCTAGGATGGGCACTTTTACATTTCTTGTTGCTAAAACTGGCATTTGTTTCATCGCCTAGGATGGACACTTTCAAATTTCTTTCATCGCCTAGAATGGGTACTTTTAATTCTCTTTCATCGCCTACGATAGGCACTTTTAAGCCTTTATCGCGAAAGATTGGCCTTTTTATGATTCCTGTTTGCCGAAGCTGGCACCCTTTTAAGTTTTTGTCACCAAGGATATGCCATTTTATGTTTTCTCATCGCCAAAGCTGGCACCTTTTCAATCTTTTGTCACCAAGGATTGGCCCTTTTAAGTCTTCATATTGAAAAAGTTAGCTTGGTTTAATTTGATTGATTGTCAAAATGGGTTGTATTTTTGTTGTTGTTGTGGTGTCCACGTCTTTACTTTCTCTTCGTGATATGAATGAATCATTCATATTTTCACGAAAAGAAAGTAAAGAGGGGCAGCTATGAACACCGTTTTTATCTTTTTCTTTTAATAAAAGTAAAACTTAAAAAAATAATAAGTCACCCCATTGTCGAAAGTCACTCCCGGAAACATGCTCCAAAATCTGGCAAACATCCCCTAAAATCAGGTTGTTACTCCTTATGAAACTCACTTTTTAGGATATTAAAATAGACCATTTTTCACACTCTGGGGGGGGCACAGAGAAACAAGGGAGCCATGTAACATCCTACTTTTAATAATAGCTCTATTATGTAATTTATGAAGCATGGAAGGTCTGTAAGTGTTAATTAATGAATAAAACACTCTATGGATGGCTTTTAATGCTCTAAAAGTTTCATTTTTGGGTATAATTCTATAATTTATATAGATCCTTATGAATGAGGCCCAAATTCCGAGTGAAAATACCTTAGAAAGAACTGTCCGAGTGAGAAAGAGAGTCTGTTCCGAGTGAAGACTGAAAATTTTGAGTGACCAAGAGGAATTCCGAGTGGAAAATGGAAATACCGAGTGAAAATAGTGTTTTCCGAGTGGAACATGGTCAAGAGGACTTATTCCGAGTGAAATAATGTCTCAGAGACTCACTGCCGAGTCAAACATGCTAAGAAGACTCGATCCCGAGTCAAGATCTTCAAAGGACTCATTTCAGAGTCAATTAAGATCAGAAGTTGCAATCCTGAGTGAAGGAATTCCGATTGACAACAAATAAGTCTTGGGTCGGTTATGATCTATATTACCGAGTGGACATTCAAGTGGAATGAGTCAGCATTGAGGAAATTTACCGAGTGAAAGCATGAGTGAGAGAGGGAGCTCAGTCTGGACAGACTCTACCGAGTGAGAAACCAAGGAATTGAGTCAGATTCAGATGAATTCTGAGTGAGACTCGTATGTAAGAGCTTTTTCCGAGTGATAATGACCTTGAGAGTCTCTGAGTGAAACGTAGTTGAAGAAGTAGGTCTGATCTTGGCTAAGTATTAATTAACCGAGTGAAACCCGAATGGGAGACACTTCTATATTCCTAAGTGTTGATAACCGAGTGGAAGATATTATACATATTCCGAGCGAATCATGTAAACCGTATTCCGAGTGACTAAGTAATGACTGAGTCCGAATGAGACTTGACTGTGATGCTTGTCTCTGATGAATGAATGGTTAAGTTATTCCTCAGATGAGAAAGGGCATGAACACCGAGTGAAGATCGAATGAGCCTTGAGTCGGTCTGAGACGACTTAACCGAGTGAAAAGTTGAAGGAAGAGGAGTCGGTTGAATGAGATCGGAAGAGATACTTCTGATCCATTCTAAACCAGAGTCTAACATTCGATGTCAGGGACGACCTCAAGGATTGAAAGTGGAAGGACGAATGTCAACTAATGTCTTCATCACATCGGATGACCAGCGTAGGGAGGACTGCCTTGTGTGTTGCACCTCGGAATATTGCTCTACCAAATGAGCTATGGGACGGCTGACTTCTGTTCAGGTGAGACCGGATGAATTTAGTACAGATCGGATTATCATTAATGAACACCGGTTGGCTTCAAGGAAGGTTAACTCAGCTTTCCTTAGAACGGATGTCCACACCGGATGACTTTGAGCCGGTGTACAAGACCGGATGAAATCCGCCCAAAGAAGAAATTGAGGGACTGCTAAGTTCTCCTCAACCGGACTGGGAAGTGGAATTCCAGTCGGTTTTGAAGTGCAGAAATAACTTTTTGACCTTTTTCTTGTCTTTTAGGCATTTTTTTAATGCATTTGAACCCACTAATTGCTCTAGTACGTAGGACGGCCAAAAATGAGCACTAAGATAGCCACCTTCTATTATTAATCCTCCATTATCTCCACTAACAGCACTAGCAAACCCACTCACAAAGGGCTTGTCCCCCACTGCCTTTGTTTTTTTAAAACAAAACCATATCTCTTCAGAAACTCTTAAGAAAACAGAATTACAGTATACCATTTTCCTTCTTCCTCAAGACCTTCGAATAGAACCAGGACAGCCAGGGGACTCCTTTTCAGTCAGCCAAAGATCATCAAATCAAGTAAGAGGGGAGAGGGTTGTGAATAACTATGAAATGGGTAGAGTTGTATGCTGTTCTAGGATTCCAGTTTTAATTTCGTATCTTGTGGCTTAATTTTGAAACTGAAAACGTACGAATTTGTCTTTGACTTCTTCATGAAAGTTGTAGATCTTTTTGTTATCTAAATTATGAAACCTGAATCGATTGATTTGAGTATGTGTAGCAAAAGTTATATCCAAAATACTACTGTATATCCGAGTGAAGGATTTGTTTCATGTTTAGTGTATATTTTGATATGCTGGGAATTATACATGCATAATCAGCCTTGAATGTCTTCATGAAAGTTGTAGATATACATGTTGTGGATCTTTAGAAGTGGTTTCACATTAAAATAATTTTTGTAACTCAAGTTATGCTCATAATACTGAAGTATGTACAAGCTGTAAATCTGTGAACTTGAAATCCGTATCTTATTTTTAAAACTGGGAATTTTGTGTTAAGAATTAGTGATCAGTGTCTTCATGAACGTTGTAAATCTTTTTGTTATGTGAATTTTGAGACCTGAATCGATTGATTTGAGTATGTGTAGCAAACGTTATAGCCAAAATACTACTGTATGTCCGAGTGAAGGATTTGTTTCATGTTTAGTGCATATTTTGATATGCTGGGAATTATACATGCATAATCAGCCTTGGATGTTTTCATGAAAGTTGTAGATATTTAAGTTGTGGATCTTTAGAAAGTGGTTTCTCATCAAAATAATTTTTGTAACTCAAGCTATGCTCAAATTACTGAAGTATGTGCAAGCTGTAATCCTGTAATCTGAAATCCAAATCGTGTTTTCAAAACTGGGAATTTTGTGGTGAGAATTATGGGTTGGTGTCTTCATGGAAATTGTATATATGTGTGTTAAGAATAATTTAGAATTGGTTTCATGTCAAAATCATTTTTGTAACTCCAGATACGTTCTAAATACTAATCTGTGTACATTTTGGAAAACACTACTAAAAAAACCCTGAACAGCTACCACAAATTAGCGACCATAAATTCCCGTCGCTAAATAGCGACCGCGTCAGCGACCACCCCACCAAAAAGGGACCCAAAATTTGTTAGCGACTGGAATAGCGACCGGAATAATACGCAGTCGCTAATCCTTGTCAAAACCGTCGCTATAATGGTCGCTATATTTTAGCGCCACCATTTTTTGTTTCCCGCCTGGGTTTTCAGTTGGCGGCAAACAGTTGCGACGGTGAACTACCGTCGCTAATGTTCCCTCCAAGTCCAGCGACGGTCTTAGCGCGTCGCTATGGTTTGCGCTTGTGACGGAAGACTTCGTCGTCGCTATTCTATAAATAATCCGTGACGGAGCTCTGCAACCGTCGCTACAAATCTAGCGAGTTGTGACCGAAACCCGTTGCCGTCGCTAATATTTTCACCTTCATATATTTTTGTTGTGGAAGTTAGTGACGGTTTGGAGGGGCCGTCGCTATTGTTGTGGAAGTTAGTAACGGATATGGTCGCCCGTCGCTACTAATTTCCCTTCCCTCCACTTTTTCCTTTTAATAGTTGAATCTAGCGACGGTGTTGTTTTGCCGTCGCTACTATTCAGGGGAATAGTGACGGAATTTTTGTACCGTCGCTAAAGGCAGTACCAGAAAAGCCCTTAATAGCTAGTGCCAGTTAGCGACGATTGATGTACTAACCATAGTGACGGGTTAACCGTCGCTAGTGTGTTTTTATTAGCGACAGTAATGATATTCCGTCGCTAAGGGTTATAACTTAGTCTGCCCTTTCACGAGCCCTAATCAATTTTTCTGCTCTGCTCCACTGTGTTCTTCTTTTTCTTCTCTACCCCTTTCCTCTTCTTCTCTGGCCCGTGTGTCCTTCTCTATTGTGTTCTTCCCTCTCAAGCTCTTAATCTTGCCGTCTCCTTACTTCCTTCTCCCCCTCCGCCGACCACATTGTGGGTTCCCTCCCCATTCCTCCCTTCTCCTTCTCCTTCTCCTCCGAGACCTCCGAGAAGCCTCCAACCCTCCAATGTAAGTCCCCTTATAACTCCATCTAATCAAATTTCTCACGGTCTCTCACTCTCTCACTGTCACTGTCCCATGTCATTAGCATCCCTGACGACGCACGCATACTCCGGCGACCTCGACGGCAAGTCCCCTCCAACCTTCGACCTCGATCTGGTAAGTCCCCTTACTTGTTGTCCTAAAATTTTCTTGATTCATTTTACCCCCTTAAACTTGTGTTATTTTCTTCCCCTATTCCAGAATCCAAATTTTTTAATTTAGAGTTATTGTAAGGTGGAATCCAAATTTGAACATTGTGGGATAAGTAGGTCCTTTGATTGTAATTGCCCAATAAATTAAGCAAAATGTAGCAGCCGTGGCTAGTGATCCCTGTACCATATCTAATAATTTAGAGTCTCAGTGTTTGACATTCTAATAATGTATTTATAAATTCATAAGAAAGATAAAGGAAAGTTTTAAGAGAAGTAAAGGAAGGGAAGAAATGAGAAAGAAATTTTATGATACAAAAAGAAATAGGCCTACTTATAAAGAGGTTATACAAATGGGCTCAGTTTACCAATAGGCCTTACAGGCTGAGATAGGAATTTAAACTAGTCTAGTTGTACTTGGGTCATAATACATAGGAAGCCAGATTTGTTAGTTAGCATTAACTTGATAAACAAACACAAGGTTGTTGCATAATATGACAGTGGAAGAGGTTGTAGGTATGAACCATTAACTTCTTTTATTGTTTAAGTTCACAATTTTAGACACTTTTAGTTTTTTAGTCATTGCTTAGATAGAACAAAGTAAAATGTATGTATTAGACCTGGTAGCCCATACTCTATCGGGTTAACCTGACAAAGGTTTATGTAATGGACTTTATCGGGTTAAGCTTAATATAATCACTTTTATTTAGGATTTTATTTTTGACATTGCTTGTACTTTAGTGGCAGTCACCATTTCTGTGTTGGCATTACAATTGCCATGAGTTCCCATTCATGAACCAATTTCAATTAAGCTCTTTCTGATAATGGTTGACTGAGAAATGTTACAGGTCAGCCTCTTGAAGTAAAACTGCCCTGAGTCCTTTACTAGAAGCATCAGTGTCAACAATAAATGTTTGATTTAGCCTACTCCATATATTAGATAAAGTCTAAGTTTGTGTTCCCAAGGCTATTAGAGTGTGTTCCTAAAGCATTTCTGTCATGTATTACAGTCAAACTTAAGTTTCATTCCTGTTATTGAGAATTTGATGCAAGGATTATTTATGAAAAAAAAATGTAATAACTCTTGCTATGTCACAACTCTGTTAGTACTTAGAACAAATTGAAACTAATCTTAGATAAATTGTAAGGTCAGCCCAACCTTGTTAGTGTACCTGTCAATTAAGTTTCCATACTCCAAAGACAGCTTCATGGTTGCTCGCCTTGCTGGCACAGGGTACAAGGACAGATTTGTTAGTGTTCTTTCTTACGAGTGGACTTCAAAATTGATCCCGTCATGTGGTCTTTTGGTGGGCTTCTATAGTTTCACAAATGCTTTGGTGCTTCTTTTTCTCATTTTTCAAGAGCCTTGGTTGCCTTTATTGTCACCGATCCCAGTTTATATTTATTTCAAATTGCTTAAGTTGATTCAATGTTTGCTATTCATTTGATTGTTGTTACAGAGTATTCTATAAAGCAATTTTGGGTTTTGGTTTTTGGGTTTTAAAAATTTAAAACAGATATATTGTTTTTTAAAACAGTTTTTTAAATACATATTGATAATGAAACTAAAATAAACCAATACTCAACAATGTACATATATATATAGACCTTAGCACGAATCAAAGGCTCATAGTGTTGAGGAGAATCCCTGAATTTCACCTTCACTAAGAATTTGATGCAGTAAAACTATGCATAACTGTAAAATTGATACTGATCGTTTGGTTCAGAAGAATGAAATCCTGCAGTGCTGTGGTTCCGTGCTTGTTTGGTCCTTTTGCTGGCTGTAGATTGAATTCTCATGGAGACTTGACACTGAACAAGAAGTTCTTTAACATGGCAGATTTGGATTCTGTCAAATTTTGATTCCCTCGTGTTGCGTTACTAATGTATCATGGTGAACCTTGGAGAATGCCTAAATCGTGATACATTTTCATAGTTCTATTTATATAAATCACTTAAAATGATTTTTCTAAGAGAAAAAATTGTTTTCTCCCTCCTCTACATGTTAGAAATCTGATGTGGAAATAGGATGCCTCAGAATCATTGTTTTTCTTCTTTATTCATGTTAATACTTCTGCAAAGAAAGTGTTTAAATATGTTAATACTTCTTGACCCTGAATGGAAATTCAGCGTGGTTAACTTATAATCTATTTCTCTTTATATTTTATTCGTCTTGGAATAGAATTGGGGTGAGATTTGAATGAATTTTAAACCTTGTTAAATTTCGAACATATGCATGTACATGTTGAATGTGACAATTTAATCATTTTAAAAGTGAATTTATTTTAACATATATGAATGAAATAGTAATATTCTAAGAATAAAAGTGGAAACAAATTACAGTTATATTGTGTTGGGGTTCCGGTTAGATATTAAACTTAGGCAGATTTCACTTACCCCTCCATCCCTATTTTTATTATGGAGTTATCAATGACTAAGAAAATCAACTTATCCCTCCATCCCCATTTTTCTTTTAAGGATGAAGAAAAACACAAAAAATGAAAACTTAAGATCCCAAAATTAATAAATAATTAATTAACCCCAAAGTTAACATTCTACTATGAGTGCTTTGTTGGAGAATGTTAGTATTCTAAGTTGTATCCAACATAAACCTTTAACCTATAAAGATCACTCCTATGTAAACCAATTAAGACATGTCAAACCAAAAAAACCTCTATTGTTAGATCATCACCAAGCTTATTTAATAACTTCATTTTAACAAACATTATTAGACCTACAATCTAAAACAATACGAATCTGCAAAATTTATTGAAAGTAAGGGACATGACAAGGGCTCCTAGTCAGATGTACAATCACTTTCAGTTGATTAATGTGAAAAGACAAACACAGTACAAGGACAACTAACATAATTTGACAACCCAATACAAAACAAAACAAAAACAAGACATGGAAGAAAAAGGAAAATACTAATAAGTGTCCTGAGGCCCCTAGTTAAAGAATTAAAAATGAAAAATTTCTATTAAAAAATATTATTAATGTCTTTAAGCCGTAATTTGATTTCTAAACAATCAAGCATAATTTCCAAACTAATTTGATTCCTTATAGCAACAGACTCAAATAAAAAAGCATGAAGTGATGAGATAAGGTAATAACAACAACAAATTGTACCTCAGCTTGGAGGGCTTCTGTATTCTTAACAATGAACTCCACCAATGATCCACAGAACTGTTTTTCGTCTCCGGCGAGTACCACAGAACTGGTGTTCTGTCTCCGGCGAGCTCCCCCTTCCTTTTTCTCTCTCCATTTCCTTTTATTTCCAACAGCTGCAGTCTCCAACAGCTGCTGGTGGTGAAGGTCCGACCACCTCCAACAGCCACCTGCAGGCTCCAACAGCACCTCCCCATTCCATTAATGGCAACTGTAGATGATGGGGAAGAAGAGTTGGAACTAGGAGATTGCTGTTGATGAAGAAGATGAATATGATTTATAGTTTCCTAGTTCATTTCATAGCTTATGTTTTTTATTTGTTACGTATTTGGTTTTAAATTTAATGCTGCCTTAGTGTCTTGGAATACTTGAACCATTGTTTTTTTAATGTTTTAGACCATGTTACTATGTTTCATTTGGATGATATTGGTTTTTAATTATCACTTATGAATTTGTAGTGTGTTTTTAGTTAAATATCTTGGGTTTTTTAAGTGTTTTTGTGCATACTTATATGTTAGAAGTCTTTATAAATTAATTCATCTAAGAAGAGTCTTTACAAATAACGTTTAGAATGTTTAATAATGCAAATGTAGTCTATGTTGCGTCTCTCATGGACTCATTCTCATGTGGATCCCAAGTGTCTAGATCACTAAGAAGTCGTGGCTGTGTAATCTATTATTTGTTTTGCGTGTCTCTCTTTGTTTAGTTTCCTTGCTACTTGTAACTTTCTAACGACTTCTTGGTTTGTCATACAGAGTAACACAGATCACGCGTGGTCTCTGATCGTCTCTCTTCAGCTCCGTATTCATCACCGACTTTTTTCGCTAGGTAATCCCCTAACGCTGACTTTCTCGATATATGTATGCATGTCAATTGTTGTTTGTTAGTAGAGAGATTAGGAACTGGTTTTGATGTGTTTATAATGAGTTTTATGCATGTGTAATGTTGTTTGTTAGTGGAGAGCATAGCTCATTAGGCATTGGTTTTGTGTGCTGATAACATGATTGTTTATGCATGTGTAATGTTGTGTGTTAGTGGAGAGCAGAGCTCATTAGGCGTTGGTTTTGTGTGCTGATAACATGATTCTTTATGCATGTGTAATGTTGTTTGTTAGTGGAGAGCAGAGCTCATTAGGCTTTGGTTTTATGTACTGATAACCTTGTCTCTCGATTGTGTTCATAACTCTGAATATCATATACAATACGTATGGTATGTATATTTATCATTTCTGGAAAGTTTTCTGTATGTAACAGGTCGTTCATAAATTTGGGAAATGTCCAGTTTACAGGGGAGACTTTGCCAAAATTTTGACAGGCTCCCTTTCTTAGGAAACTTAAAAAATGAAGCGTTTGGTTTAATAATGTAGAGTTTAGTCGTGTGTGTACCCATTAGATTCCCGTTCAAGTTTCAAAACAACCGGCAAATGTACCGTGTTGTGTTGGATCTTGAATTGTCCCAGTTGGACAGTTTGGTATGAATTTGTAACCAGTAGGGCGTAACCATCAATGTTGTATATAGTCTATCTTAAGACGTTGAATGTTCATATGGTATTTCGGTTATGGTGTTTCGTATTGTCCCCAGGGTGCATGTCTGCGTGTGGTGTTTCATACCGTACGTATCTCTGTGTACTCGGGGACTAATGCGAAATGCTGCCGAAATTTCATATGAACATCAACGACACAAGATAGACCACATACAACATCGATGGGTTACAGATGGTTGCATATTCATCCCGAATGGGATAGGGCCATACCTATTTGCAACATCAAAGAGATAGAGAGTGATTCACAACCGTTAGTGAAATAAAATTACAATAATTTAAAGTAACAGAAATCGTGCTTGTTAGATATTGTAAATGGAGGTACCGGCAAATCGGCGATGGATGTATAACCGACTAGATGGCAATCGGCGAGTGACTGAGGACTTTATGATGGGGCTATTGGAGTTCATTCCGTTCGCTACGGTAAACACGCCTGGATTTGAAGTGACTCAGAAGATTCGTTGCCCGTGCTCAAGGTGCAAATGCATGAGTTTTGAATACGCGGATGATGTCATGTGCCACCTAACTGAGAAAGGGTTCATGGAAACATACCACTGCTGGTACAACCATGGTGAGCAGTTACCGCGTAGACCGTCAGACGTAACCGTGCAACAGTCTTACTACGAGGTTGGAGGAAATAAGGATACGTACAACAACATAGAACAAATGGTGATGGATCATGTTGGACCCTCCACCGGGCGTATGCTGGAACATAATGACCAAGCAGGTCATGGGGACTCTGACAATATAGAGGAGGATCCTAATCCGGAGGTGAAGAGATTTTATGATTTGTTGGCGGCGGCTCAGACTCCATTGTGGGACGGGTGCAACAGTCACACTGAGTTATCCGCCTCCCTAGCTGCTTTAAGCATAAAGGCAGATTATAATCTTTCTGGAGGTTGTTTTGATAGGATGGTCAGTCTGATGGGTTCCACCATGCCTAGTAATCACAGAATGCCAGCAAACCTGTACCGTGCTAAGAAACAAGTGGCAAACTTGGGGCTGGGTTGTGTGAAGATAGAGTGTTGTGTTGGTGGATGTATGCTGTTCAGAAATGAGTTTGCAGACGAGGGTGTCACAAAATGTCTGCATTGTAATGAGGAACGCTACAAGACCGTTAAAAGGAGAGGGAAGGTAACCCGGACGGCCAGGAAGAAAATGTGGTACTTCCCTATAACACCGCGTCTTCAACGCCTGTATGCCTCATTGTCCACGGCAAAACACATGCGTTGGCATGCTCTGAACCGAACACAAGAGGGGTTTCTTTGCCATCCTTCCGACGGGAAAGCATGGAAGTGTTTGGATGAGCTATATCCGGACTTTTCTGGCGAGTCGCGAAATGTAAGACTTGGATTATGTACCGATGGGTTTAACCCTTTCGGTCAATACGAAAGGGCTTACTCTTGTTGGCCAGTCATCCTGACCCCATACAATCTGCCGCCTGATATGTGTATGAAGAGGGAGGTCATGTTTCTATCTATACTGGTTCCAGGACCCAAAAATCCAAAGGCGAACATAGACGTGTTTTTGCAACCGTTGGTTGAAGAGTTATCACAGTTATGGGATGTCGGGGTAATGACATACGATGTGTCTTTGAAGAATAACTTTATGATGCGTGCTGTTTTGATGTGGACTATTAACGACTTCCCGGCCTATGGTATGCTTTCTGGATGGTCCATGTCTGGGAAGCTTGCTTGCCCTGTATGCATGGAACATACCGGGGGGGAATCACTCCCTGTTAGTGGCAAGACAAGTTTCTTTGACTGTCATAGAAAGTTTCTACCGTTGGATCACCCGTTTAGGAGGAACAAAACCGCTTTTAAGAAGAACAAGGTTGTTAATGAACCTCCACCCCGTAGGTTATCTGGTGCACGGGTTTGGCAGAGGGTCGAAGAGTATCCTTACATCTGGGACAAGAGTGTTAAGGAGTTTGCGGGTTACGGTAAGGAACACCACTGGGTGAAGCAGAGTGTCTTGTGGGATTTGCCATATTGGAAAGACTTGTTGTTAAGACACAACATTGATGTCATGCACACTGAACGTAATGTTTTCATGAATATTTTTGACACTGTTATGGACATCAAATGGAGAACAAAGGACAATGAGAAGAGTCGTCTAGACCTTCCGATTTGGTGTTCTAGGAAGGAGTTGGAGTTGAGGGATGCGGGACGTGGAAGAATGTTTAAACCCCATGCAAAATATGCTTTAACTAGACCACAACAGATTGCTGTGTGCATTTGGATGAATGGGTTGACCCTGCCTGACGGATTCGCTTCTAACTTGAGTAGATGTGTCGACGTGAAGGAGGGCAGGGTGTTTGGCATGAAAAGTCATGATTGCCATGTGTTTATGCAACAACTACTCCCGTACGCGTTTCATGCCTTACCGAAGCCTATTTGGAAACCGTTAGTGGAGTTGAGTCACTTCTTTAAGGAGTTGACGGCTACTTCGTTGACTGTGGAGAAACTTGTGAAGATGGAAGAAACTATCCCGGTATTGATTTGTAAGTTGGAGCAGATTTTCCCACCAAGTTTTTTTGACTCCATGGAGCATTTGCCTATCCATCTACCGTACGAGGCCTTGGTTGGTGGCCCAGTGCAGTATCGTTGGATGTATCCATTCGAAAGGTGAATGCTTGGTGAACTCTTTAATTTACTTGCAAATCGTGCTTATAATAGCATTTTCTAACTTAACACCATGTTGTTAATGATGTTGAAGATTCTTACGCTCTTTAAAAGATAAAGTGTCGAACAAAGCCTGCGTTGAAGCTTCAATTTGT
The DNA here is from genome assembly GCA_037962975.1 of Clitoria ternatea. NCBI lineage: Eukaryota > Viridiplantae > Streptophyta > Magnoliopsida > Fabales > Fabaceae > Clitoria > Clitoria ternatea. Next base: position 59,757,070 of record CM075671.1, read on the forward strand.
GAGGCATACTTAGTCGAAGAAATGACAACCTTTGCTTCTTTCTATTTTCCAACGGAGATAGAAACTAGAATGAGTAGAATTCCCCGCAATCTTGGGGTAGCCAGCCGCACAGGGTTTGATGAACAAACGTCGATTTTCAACTATCCTGGTCACCCGGGGGGCAGGCTCACAAAATGTTACATTGATGAGAAAGATCGAAAGGCGGCTCACTTGTACATTCTTCTCAATTGCCCAGAAGTGGAACCCTTTATTGAGTAAGTCATAGAAGTTATATTATACATTCTTAACGTAGCTTTTATATTAAACTTATTTGTTTCTTTCAATAGCTTATACACAGATATGCTAAAACTTGAGCAAAATGATTTAACTGATGACCAAATTCATAGTGAGGTGTCATCCAAGTTCGTTGGTTGGTTCGCGCAACATGTAAGACCCGTATTCCAAGTGTTTTTAAGCCTATTTGCTTCTAACTCCCATCAATATGGTAACAATGACCTACTTCTTATGTTGTACATAGATACAAGACCCTAACAACCATATTGAAGATTCTTTACTCCAAGCCCTTTCTTGGGGGCCGGTGAAGACTGTTAAAAAATGGCCTATTTACTACGTAAATGGCTACAAGTTTAATATTCTTCAATGGAGTGAAGGGATGCGCACCCATAACTACGGGGTTTGTGTTAAAGGCACCGCCGGTCAGTTGGAAGAAGACTTTTATGGAGTGCTGACGGAGATTGTTGAAGTTTCATTCTCTGGACGACTAAGAAGAGATATTGTTCTATTCAAATGTGATTGGTTCGACAACACAATCGGTGTTGGAACAAAGGTTGACAACAACTACGGCTTAGTTGAGGTCAAGAAGAATGGTAGATATAAAGGGTTTGATCCCTTCATTTTTGCCTAACAAGCTGAGCAGGTTTATTACACCGACTTCCCGGGAGGACATCGGGACTGGTATGCAGTAATCAAGGCCAAGGCCCGAAGTCAGATCACTGACAATGTCTCCGAGGAGGTTGATGACGCTTATCAGCTTGCACCACACGAGCTCAACGATGCCTCTTTGTTGTTCAACATTGATCCAGTCATAATGGATGAGACACTCGCCACTACGGGGGGTGAACACATTGACAAAGACCTTGTCTCTCGATCAAAACGGTCTAGGGCTGATTTGGATACTGATGAACTTGTTCAAACAGATTACCACAGTGACACTGAAACTGAGGGGGAATTTGAAACTGAAACAGACACAGAGTATGTAGTTGTTAAACATATATACATAGGTTTATATATATCCTGAGACTAACCTTTTTTGTTCATTATTTTATCCACAGATGACGGGACGTCGACTGCCCTTCAGTAGGGGTGGTGGGTCCAGGACCCCGGCTTCCCGTCTGGGGACTCCTACCCCAGGGCAGGAGACCACTCCATCACCACCACAGCGGACCACTCCATCACCACTACAGCAGACCACTCCATCACCACCACCACAGCAGACCACCCCATCACCCCCACAGCTGACCACCCCAGAGCAGACTCCTGGAGTTGGTGGCTTGGAGGACCATGGCCATCAGGCGACCCCACCTCCGGCATCCCCTCTGCCCATGTTGGTACCCGTGCCGGCCGGAGACGAGTAAGTGACTAAACCTCAAATACTTTTATGTTATTTGTATGACACTTTATATTAAACTTTAGTAGAAAGACTTGTTGGTTTATTGGATGTTACTTTAATTAGTACTTGTATAGATTGAATTGTACTGGGCACTCTTCTGTTTGTAACAGGGTAACTATGTAAACTTGGAAATGTTACATTTACAGGGGAGACTTTGCCGAAATTTTGGGTGTCTCCCTAGATTGTGTGTTGTTTTACTCCTAACATAATTGTTGTCATTACTCCTAACATAATTGTTGTCATTACAGCTTTGTTGATAGTAGTCGCACTACCAAAGCGATTACTAAGGTTTTGAAGGCCCAGTGGGATGGTCCATATATATCTTGGACAGATGCTGGGAAGGTTGTGCAAGATAGGTGGTTTGACACCTTCTCGGTAAGTTCCTAGCTCATTTATTGTGACTTGATTTGTAAAATAGACCTGTTATTAATTTTGATTTCTCAATTCATTTTACAGCGTGATTACCAGTGGGCGGAGGGTATGATTGATGAGATTAGGAAGGTCTTTGCCACAAAGACCTCCAAAATCATCAAGAGTACCCTTTGGAAGGTGAGGGACAAGGGTGAGCGCCCTCGTTGGATCCCGGAGGACCATTGGGACGGGATGGTCCAGAAGTGGGGCGGGGTCCCATTCCAGCAGGCGAGTGCTCGGAATAGGGCCAACAGAGCCGCCGATGCTGCAGCCTCGGTTTACACTGGGGGTAGCATTTCAACCCTCGAGCACAAGAAAAGATTTGTAAGTATATTTATGTTAAACATTTCTATTATCATTCGTCTTACATGTTTACAAATAATAATCTCAATGTTTTTTGTCCACCACAGGAGCAGAGGGAGCACCGGGAGCCTTCTTTGTTTGAGGTCATGCAAATGACCAAGAAGAACAAAGCCGGTGCATGGGTAAACCAGAAGACTACGGAGCTAGCGGTATTTACTTTTAACTGACATATGCTTATAATTTACAAATCAACTTACTAATCCTATCGTTGTTTTTGAATTTACAGGAGGCGTATCAGGCCAGGAGGGCCGAGAAGGAGGCGGACCTGGTGGCTTCCACTCCTGAAGGGGAGGTTCCTCCCACCCTATCTTGTTCTGACGACAACGCCATCTATATGGAGGCTGTTGGCGGTGTGAACAAGAAAGGGAGGGTGTTTGGATTGGGTGGCGTCGGCACGCAGCTGGCGAAAAAGGGGAAGACCCCTTCCTCTTCGTCTTCCTCTGGTCTTCCGACCGAGGTCGTTCAGGTAATTCAAAACCTGAACGATGAGCTACAGGAGGAGCGACGTCAGAGGCAGTTGCTGTTGGAGCGGCACGAGGCGGACCGACAGAAGGCCGAGGCGGACCGACAGCGGGCCGAGGAGCAGCACGCCGAGACTCGTCGGCAACTTGCTCAGCAGCAGGAGCTACTGATGCAGTTGATGGCGAGGCTACCTCCCCCCACTTCCCAGGCGCCCCCACCACCACCCCAGGATCCCCCACCACCTTGATTGTAGTTCTTTTATTTATACACATTGTATATTTGATTTTTAGTTATGTTATATTTTCATTCAGTATTTAGTTTGTCATTCTTTATTTATTATGTCAATATTTAATGGTAATTACATTCAAATCACAAAGCCTTTCTACCTATCATTAATAATTCAACCTATTTCATAAATTAATTTAATCTATTATTTTGTTTTTAATAATAATTCATTACTTCAAAAAAATTATTTTAATTTAATTATAAAATTTTATCAGCCAATACAAAATACAAAATATTAAGATATTTTTAAAGCTAAATTAACAAAACCAGTCAATATTGGATCAATTTTAAAAAAATTTAAAAATTCTCGTTAGCGACGGTACCCGTCCGTCGCTGACTTATTAACACTAGCGACGGACATTGTGGTCGCTACCTGACAACCACTAGCGACGGGAAGCCTTGGTCGCTACATCGCAACCACTAGCGACGGACGTTGTGGTCGCGACCTGACAACCACTAGCGACGGGACGCCTTGGTCGCTACATCGCAACCACTAGCGACGGAAAGGTGTGGTCGCGACCTGACAACCACTAGCGACGGAATGTATTGGTCGCTGTATCACTACCTCTAGCGACGGCACGGGGTGGTCGCTGGTGTCTATTAGTAGCGACGGGGTCCCGAGGTCGCTGTATGGCAACACTTAGCGACGGCAGCAGTTATTGGGGCAGGGACGATTTTAGCGACGGCCTTACGCCGTCAATAAGTTAGCGACGGCATGTATGTGGTCGCTGATGTGTTTTCGACGAGGGTTTTAGCGACGCCCACTTTCCCGTCTGTGACGCCGTCGCTAATTGTTTTAGCGACGAGAATTCCATTGATTAGCGACCAATTCTGTCCGTCGCTAACAGTTGTTTTTTTAGTGGTGAAAACTCATCTTGAGGCAGTATGGTATTTTGTGAATAAGTGGTATTTCTGATTGGAATCTGAAATTGTGTTCTGCATGAAAGTTGTAAATAATTGTATTATTAAGCTATAGAAAGTGGAATCATCTAAAAAGGAGTTGATTTGCCCATGTTATGACTGTTTTGCTAATGTATGTTGCTGTTGGGAATGCCGAAAGTCACTTATAAAGGCTATTATGAAAGAAAATGATATTTTCTCTATGGATAAAGATTAATTATTAAATTTTTGAGTGATTATGAGTTATTAGAAATGTTGTTGAGCATTATGCAATTTGTATGATGTGGTGATGAATAATTATGAATAACGAAACCACTTTGTATGTACATGAATGCCTTGTGATATTGACACATGTGACTGAAACAGTAAATCCATGATTTTGTAAATTATTATGAGTGTTGTGTCCTTTGGGGACTTGTATTCCAAGAGGTTTTGGAAATATGGATATCATGGTATGTTAAAAGAATTAAAGGCATTCATGCATCATAAGCATTCGGACGCACCATGGAATTTAGGGGTTCCATGATTGCCTACCCTGGTGGGGGGTTACTCTATGATGAGTTAAGCCCTATTTTGTTATGCGCCATGGAGTGTAGGGATTCATGGTTTATGCAAAGCCCTACTTATGATATTTGTGTACCTTGGTACTTAAGCGCCATGGAGTGTAAGGATTCATGGTATATGCTAAAGCTCTATTTGTGTCTCTATGAGACTTTTACTGCAGTATTTCCCACCAAACCAAATGGATCCAGCATGACATCATATGACTAATTGAAGAATTATTAAATGGACTTGTTTGGCATATTCATCATATCATTATGAGTTGTTGATTGTGTTTGTGCAATTTTATCTATTTTATATTTATTCTATATTCTGTCTCACTCTTACATTAATTTTTACAGTGAATGACACGCAGAATGCAGAGTGATGCCATGATGGATGCCTATTTGAATTATTACCTGAACTTTGATTTTATGGGTTGTAATAAGTATAACATGTCATGTACCATTATTTTCTAAATCGTTTCCGCTACTTAAGTATTTTCTTGAATTTAATTATTCACGACTAGCATGTATGATAATTTTTCTGCTGTTATCAACTGTTACATAAACTCTGAATTAAACTTATGAATTTTAAAATGATCTTTCGAAAAAGTGAAAAATTTACTTGAAAATTTTAATTAACGTTTCGGGGCGTTACATTGTTGGTATCAGAGCGTTTTCGAAAATTCAGGACCAATTGCTATGACATGTACTGTTTCTCGACATAATATGTGAAATGTTTGATTTCTTACTTGATAACATGCTAAATGTGTACTATATGACTTGTGCCTGACTGATTAATTGCGAAAAGATTTGTTTGATTACCGCTTGATAATATGATAAATGTGTTATATGATTTATTGCTTAACTGATAAACTGTAGGATAATGATAGTTATGTAGTATTTATATATGATATATTATCCCTTAGAATTGGTATAAACCTAACTACGAATATAAGATGGCAAGAAACAACAATAACGATATGGCAGCAGCTTTCAACCGCTTAGCTGAAGCCATAGAACGACAAAACCAACCAAGGAGCACTGGAGGACTCCATGGGTTAGACCACTTCCTGAAGAGAAAGCCTTCACAATTCAAAGGAGGTTATAATCCAGAAGGAGCATATCTTTGGGCCAAGGAAATGGAGCGCATCTTTCGAGCATTGCCCTGCACAGAATGCGAAAAGGTGGAGTATGCCACCTATATGTTGGTGGAAGAGGCAGAGAACTGGTGGATTCATGCTAGAATCCGTATGATCGAGACTGACAGACCCTTGAACTGGGCCAACTTCAAAGACTGTTTCCTGGAGAAATATTTTCCAGCAAGTGTGAAAAGTCACAAGGAGCTGGAATTTATGGAGTTGAAACAAGGCTCGATGTCCGTTGGAGAATATGCTGCAAAATTTGAAGAACTATCTCTCTTTTACCCTCCTTTTCAACAGGCTGGTGCCGAAGAATCGAAATGTGTTAAATTTGAGAACGGACTGAATCTGGAAATCAAAGAGGCAATAGGGTACCAAGAAATTCAGAGTTTTCCTATTCTGATCAACAAATGCAGAATTTTGGAAGAGAATCACCAAGCCAGACTGGCACATGAAAGGGCCAATAGACAACTGAAACCTCAGTCAGTTGATTTCAAAAGAAGAGGATCGTTCTATCCAAGTCGCTCCAGAGGAGGATCATCATCATCGTCATCTTTTGATAGACGCAACAATATGAGGTGTCTTAAGTGTGGAGGTAATCATCATGTACGTGATTGTAACAGACGTCTTGAAGAGGTCACTTGCTTTCGATGTAATAAAAAAGGACACATCAGTCCAAATTGTCCGCAGAACAATCAAAACAACAACAGGAACACTATGAGTGAACCAAGAGGCTCTAATTATCAGAAAGGCCATGGAGGAGACACACGTACTGCCCAACCTCCAAGACAGAACAGGGAGTCCACAGATCAAAGGTTGCAACAAACAACTGGGAGAGTCTTTGCCATCAGCGGTTCAGAGGCAGACCAAGCTGATGACCTCGTACAAAGTAAGTGTGAGATTAATGGTACAATCCTATCTGTGTTATTTGATTCTGGTGCTACGCATTCTTTCATTTCTGATGAGTGTGTTAGACGCCTTCAATTACCTATGAAGCCTATGACATATGATCTGATTGTTTCCACTCCCATCGGTACACAACTTAGGACTGCTAAGGTGTGTAACGAATGTTCTATACTCATAGAAGGTAGAAGCTTTCTTATCGATCTTGTTTGTTTACCTTTGAAAGATCTGGAGGTGATTCTGGGGATGGACTGGTTATCGGCAAATCGAGTCTTGGTGGACTGTCACAACAAGACCGTGATATTTCCATCAGAAAATCTAAATTCTGACAACCTCAAGACCTTTGTATTACAAGGTGAAATTCAATTGTTTGCTTTATTCACTCTTTACAAAGAAGATGGTGAATCTAAAGCAATCGAGATGCCGGTTGTTTCTGAATTTCCTGAAGTATTTCCTGAGGATGTCTCAAGTTTACCTCCAAAACGTGAGGTAGAATTCTCCATTGATTTAATTCCAGGAGCAGGACCAGTGTCTAAAGCTCCATACCATATGGCACCAATTGAACTGACGGAACTGAAGAAACAAATCGAAGAGTTGTTGGAGAAGCATTTCATCAGACCTAGTGTGTCACCATGGGGAGCGCCAGTATTGCTCGTCAAGAAGAAAGATGGAAGCATGAGGTTATGCGTAGATTATCGTCAACTGAACAAATTAACAGTGAAGAATAGATATCCTCTGCCCAGAATTGATGATCTGATAGATCAATTGAGAGGCGCTGCAGTGTTTTCCAAGATTGATCTACGATCGGGGTATCATCAGATTCGTGTCAAGTCTGAGGATATTCCAAAGACAGCCTTTAGAACACGATATGGTCATTACGAGTACCTTGTGATGCCCTTCGGAGTGACCAATGCCCCAGCCGTATTCATGGATTACATGAATCGAGTATTTCATCCCTACTTGGATCAATTTGTCATCATTTTCATTGATGATATTCTGATCTATTCAAAAACTGCAGAGGAGCATGAAAAGCATCTTCGAGTGGTATTGCAGATTTTGAAGGAGAAGCAGTTGTATGCAAAGTTATCAAAATGTGAATTCTGGTTGAAAGAGGTAAAATTCCTAGGCCATGTAATATCAAACGAAGGAGTGTCTGTGGATCCTTCTAAAATAGAAGCTGTGGTAAACTGGGAGAGACCTACTTCAGTCACTGAGATACGAAGTTTCCTGGGATTAGCTGGTTATTATCGGAGATTCATTGAAGGGTTTTCTCAAATTGCCCTACCAATGACTCGGCTAACCCAGAAGAATCAACCTTTTTCTTGGATGCCAGAATGTGAGAAAAGTTTCCAAGAACTGAAGTTGAAGCTTACATCTGCTCTAGTTTTAACCTTACCTAATCCACAAGAAGATTTCGTGGTTTATTGTGATGCTTCCAAAATGGGCTTAGTGATGTGTTTTGATGCAGCAACGAAAAGTGGTTGCCTATGCTTCTAGACAGTTGAGACCACATGAGATAAACTATCCGACGCATGATCTAGAATTGGAAGCAGTGGTATTTGCTCTGAAAATCTGGAGACACCATTTGTATGGAGTCAGGTTTGAAGTGTTCAGTGACCACAAGAGCTTGAAGTATTTGTTCGATCAAAAGGAATTGAACATGAGGCAGCGAAGGTGGACGGAGTTTCTTAAAGATTATGATTTTGATTTGAAGTACCATCCAGGAAAAGCAAATGTGGTGGCAGATGCACTAAGCCGAAAGTCCATTCATATGGCATCTTTGATGATAAAAGAAATGGAGATGATAGAACAGTTCAGAGACATGAACTTGGGTGTAGAGATGAAATCTTCAAGGAGTATGACTTTGGGGACTTTGAAAATAACCAATGATTTCCTGAAACTGTTAGGTGAAAGACAGAAAGAAGATTTGCCATTACAAGAGTTGAGAGAATTACAGGCGAATGGAAAAGATATGGGGCTACAAGAAGGATCAGATGGAATTTGGAGAATCAGGAATAGAATTTGTGTACCAGATGATGTTGATCTGAGAAGGACGATTCTAGAAGAAGCGCATAAAAGTATGTTGAGCATTCATCCTGGATCAACTAAGATGTATCAAGATCTGAGGAAAAGCTTTTGGTGGCCAAGGATGAAGAAAGAGATAGTTGAATATGTACCTTCATGTCTGGTGTGTCAAAAAGCCAAGGTAGAACACCAGAAGCCATCTGGTGAACTACAACCATTAGATATTCCTGTCTGGAAATGGGATGACATCTTAATGGACTTTGTGTCAGGGTTACCAAGAACATGTTCAGGGAATGATGCAATCTGGGTTATTGTAGACAGATTGACAAAGTCTGCTCACTTCCTCCCAATGAATATGAAGAACTCTTCACAAAAATTGGCACAATTATATGTGAAGGAGATCGTAAGACTATATGGTGTACCATCTAGTATTGTGTCAGATAGAGATCCAAGATTCACTTCCCGATTCTAGGGAAGCTTGCATCAGGAATTGGGTTCAAAGCTTCGATTGAGTTCAGCTTATCATCCCCAAACAGATGGGCAGTCAGAGCGTACCATACAAAGTTTGGAAGACTTACTGCGATCTTGTGTGATTGAACATGGTGGTAGTTGGGAGCAGTTTCTTCCATTGATTGAATTCACGTATAACAATAGCTACCATAGCAGTATTGGTATGGCTCCATTCGAAGCATTGTATGGTAGGAAGTGTCGAACGCCCCTTTGTTGGTTAGAAACTAGTGAAAGTTTGGCGTTAGGACCTGAAATTGTGCAGCAGACTACTGAACAGATAGAAATGATCAGAGAAAAGATGAAGGTATCTCAAGACAGACAGAAGCACTATTACGATAAAAGGAGGAAACCACTTGAATTCCAAGTCGGTGAACATGTATTTTTGAAGGTTTTACCTCACAAGGGGATTGGCCGAGCATTGAAAAGTAAGAAGTTGAGTCCGAGGTTCATTGGACCATATGAGATCCTAAAGAGGATTGGTACAGTGGCGTATCAGATTGCACTTCCTCCTCACCTGGCAAACCTGCACAATGTGTTTCATGTATCGCAACTAAGGAAGTATATACAAGACCCCACTCACGTGATTGCTGCTGATGATATTGAAGTTAGAGAAAATCTAACCATCTCCACAGAACCTACACAGATCCTAGAAAGATCGAATAAACGCTTGAGGAACAAGAATGTACCACTGGTAAAAGTTGCATGGAAACAAGGAACTGATGTAACTCTGACTTGGGAGCGTGAAGATGCTATGAGGACACAGTATCCAGGATTGTTTCACTGAGGAGCGTGTTAAGTTAAATTTCGAGGACGAAATTTCTATTAGGGTGGGAGAATTGTAACATCCTGCTTTTAATAATAGCTCTATTATGTAATTTATGAAGCATGGAAGGTCTGTAAGTGTTAATTAATGAATAAAACACTCTATGGATGGCTTTTAATGCTCCAAAAGTTTCATTTTTGGGTATAATTCTATAATTTATATAGATCCTTATGAATGAGGCCCAAATTCCGAGTGAAAATACCTTAGAAAGAATTGTCCGAGTGAGAAAGAGAGTCTGTTCCGAGTGAAGACTGAAAATTCCGAGTGACCAAGAGGAATTCCGAGTGGAAAATGGAAATACCAAGTGAAAATAGTGTTTTCTGAGTGGAACATGGTCAAGAGGACTTATTCCGAGTGAAATAATGTCTCAGAGACTCACTGCCGAGTCAAACATGCTAAGAAGACTCGATCCCGAGTCAAGATCTTCAAAGGACTCATTTCAGAGTCAATTAAGATCAGAAGTTGCAATCCTGAGTGAAGGAATTCCGATTGACAACAAATAAGTCTTGGGTCGGTTAGGATCTATATTACCGAGTGGACATTCAAGTGGAATGAGTCAGCATTGAGGAAATTTACCGAGTGAAAGCATGAGTGAGAGAGGGAGCTCAGTCTGGACAGACTCTACCGAGTGAGAAACCAAGGAATTGAGTCAGATTCAGATGAATTCCGAGTGAGACTCGTATGTAAGAGCTTTTTCCAAGTGATAATGACCTTGAGAGTCTCTGAGTGAAACGTAGTTGAAGAAGTAGGTCTGATCTTGGCTAAGTATTAATTAACCGAGTGAAACCTGAATGGGAGACACTTCTATATTCCTAAGTGTTGATAACCGAGTGGAAGATATTATACATATTCCGAGCGAATCATGTAAACCATATTCCGAGTGACTAAGTAATGACTGAGTCCGAATGAGACTTGACTGTGATGCTTGTCTCTGATGAATGAATGGTTAAGTTATTCCTCAGATGAGAAAGGGCATAAACACCGAGTGAAGATTGAATGAGCCTTGAGTCGGTCTGAGACGACTTAACCGAGTGAAAAGTTGAAGGAAGAGGAGTCGGTTGAATGAGATCGGAAGAGACACTTCTGATCCGTTCTAAACCAGAGTCTAACATTCGATGTCAGGGACGACCTCAAGGATTGAAAGTGGAAGGACGGATGTCAACTAATGTCTTCATCACATCGGATGACCAGCGTAGGGAGGATTGCCTTGTGTGTTGCACCTCGGAATATTGCTCTACCAAATGAGCTGTGGGACGGCTGACTTCGGTTCAGGTGAGACCGGATGAATTTAGTACAGATCGGATTATCATTAATGAACACCGGTTGGCTTCAAGGAAGGTTAACTCAGCTTTCCTTAGAACGGATGTCCACACCGGATGACTTTGAGCCGGTGTACAAGACCGGATGAAATCCGCCCAAAGAAGAAATTGAGGGACTGCTAAGTTCTCCTCAACCGGACTGGGAAGTGGAATTCCAGTCGGTTTTGAAGTGCAGAAGTAACTTTTTGACCTTTTTCTTGTCTTTTAGGCATTTTTTAATGCATTTGAACCCATTAATTGCTCTAGTACGTAGGACGGCCAGAAATGAGCACTAAGATAGCCACCTTCTATTATTAATCCTCCATTATCTCCACTAACAGCACTAGCAAACCCACTCACAAAGGGCTTGTCCCCCACTGCCTTTGTTTTTTTAAAACAAAACCATATCTCTTCAGAAACTCTTAAGAAAACAGAATTACAGTATACCATTTTCCTTCTTCCTCAAGACCTTCGAATAGAACCAGGACAGCCAGGGGACTCCTTTTCAGTCAGCCAAAGATCATCAAATCAAGTAAGAGGGGAGAGGGTTGTGAATAACTATGAAATGGGTAGAGTTGTATGCTGTTCTAGGATTCCAGTTTTAATTTCGTATCTTGTGGCTTAATTTTGAAACTGAAAACGTACGAATTTGTCTTTGACTTCTTCATGAAAGTTGTAGATCTTTTTGTTATCTAAATTATGAGACCTGAATCGATTGATTTGAGTATGTGTAGCAAACGTTATAGCCAAAATACTACTATATGTCCGAGTGAAGGATTTGTTTCATGTTTAGTGCATATTTTGATATGCTGGGAATTATACATGCATAATCAGCCTTAAATGTCTTCATGAAAGTTGTAGATATACATGTTATGGATCTTTAGAAAGTGGTTTCACATTAAAATAATTTTTGTAACTCAAGTTATGCTCATAATACTGAAGTATGTACAAGCTGTAAATCTGTGAACTTGAAATCCGTATTTTATTTTTAAAACTGGGAATTTTGTGTTAAGAATTAGTGATCAGTGTCTTCATGAACGTTGTAAATCTTTTTGTTATGCAAATTTTGAGACCTGAATCGATTGATTTGAGTATGTGTAGCAAAAGTTATAGCCAAAATACTACTGTATGTCCGAGTGAAGGATTTGTTTCATATTTAGTGCATATTTTGATATGCTGGGAATTATACATGCATAATCAGCCTTGGATGTTTTCATGAAAGTTTTAGATATTTAAGTTGTGGATCTTTAGAAAGTGGTTTCTCATCAAAATAATTTTTGTAACTCAAGCTATGCTCAAATTACTGAAGTATGTGCAAGCTGTAATCCTGTAATCTGAAATCCGAATATTGTTTTCAAAACTGGGAATTTTGTGGTGAGAATTAGGGGTTGGTGTCTTCATGGAAATTGTAGATATGTGTGTTAAGAATAATTTAGAATTGGTTTCATGTCAAAATCATTTTTGTAACTCCAGATACGTTCTAATTACTAATCTGTGTACATTTTGGAAAAACTCATCTTGAGGCAGTATGGTATTTTGTGAATAAGTGGTATTTCTGATTGGAATCTGAAATTGTGTTCTGCATGAAAGTTGTAAATAATTGTATTATTAAGCTATAGAAAGTGGAATCATCTAAAAAGGAGTTGATTTGCCCATGTTATGACTGTTTTGCTAATGTATGTTGCTGTTAGGAATGCTGAAAGTCACTTATAAAGGCTATTATGAAAGAAAATGATATTTTCTCTATGGATAAAGATTAATTATTAAATTCTTGAGTGATTATGAGTTATTAGAAATGTTGTTGAGCATTATGCAGTTTGTATGATGTGGTGATGAATAATTATGAATAACGAAACCACTTTGTATGTACATGAATGCCTTGTGATATTGACACATGTGACTGAAACAGTAAATCCATGATTTTGTAAATTATTATGAGTGTTGTGTCCTTTGGGGACTTGTATTCCAAGAGGTTTTGGAAATATGGATATCATGGTATGTTAAAAGAATTAAAGGCATTCATGCATCATAAGCATTCGGACGCACCATGGAATTTAGGGGTTCCATGATTGCCTACCCTGGTGGGGGGTTACTCTATGATGAGTTAAGCCCTATTTTGTTATGCGCCATGGAGTGTAGGGATTCATGGTTTATGCAAAGCCCTACTTATGATATTTGTGTACCTTGGTACTTAAGCGCCATGGAGTGTAGGGATTCATGGTATATGCTAAAGGCCTATTTGTGTCTCTATGAGACTTTTACTGCAGTATTTCCCACCAAACCAAATGGATCCAGCATGACATCATATGACTAATTGAAGAATTATTAAATGGACTTGTTTGGCATATTCATCATATCATTATGAGTTGTTGATTGTGTTTGTGCAATTTTATCTATTTTATATTTATTCTATATTCTGTCTCACTCTTACATTAATTTTTACAGTGAATGACACGCAGAATGCAGAGTGATGCCATGATGGATGCCTATTTGAATTATTACCTGAACTTTGATTTTATGGGTTGTAATAAGTATAACATGTCATGTACCATTATTTTCTAAATCGTTTCCGCTACTTAAGTATTTTCTTGAATTTAATTATTCACGACTAGCATGTATGATAATTTTTTCGCTGTTATCAACTGTTACATAAACTCTGAATTAAACTTATGAATTTTAAAATGATCTTTCGAAAAAGCGAAAAATTTACTCGAAAATTTTAATTAACGTTTCAGGGCGTTACAAGCCATCCATCTTTCTCATCAACGAAAACACCCAAAGATCAACAACCAGAGCCGAGTAAGGTCGTCAACCCACTCTAAAAAAATCAAAAATTTTATTCATCTCCTTTACTCATAGTAATGTATAGCAACCAAAAACCCAACAAAAAAATAAAAAAAAATAGGAATATAATCAAAAACAGCAAAAGAAAAGAGGAAAAGAGAAGAAAGGAGGAGCCTCTGTCGGTACTATCTCTCTCTCGTCACTTTCTCTTTCCTCTGCTTTCTCTCTCCTCACTCTTTCTCTCTCTTCCATTTTCTCTCTCCCTCATCGTTCTGCCGTTCCACTCTTGTTTTCTTTCTTTGGTTTTAAAACTTTTAGATTTAGGTTTAGTTAGTTTTTTTTTCTTTTCGGGCCTCAATAAGGCCCATTTATTTTTTTTCTTCTCTTTTCAGTTTCTTTTCTTAAAAACCCAACAATTCAAAAGTTCTTTTATTCTAAAAGCTTTCAAAATAATAAATAGTTTTTATTAAAAAACAAAAAATGTAAAATATCCTTTTCCTTAAAATAAAATAAATAAGTTTTTGTGCTAAGTTAAAAATTCAAAAAAGTCAGAATATCTTTTATAAAATAAAAGTAAATAATTTTTTTTATTTATGATAATTTTAAAATATATATATATATATATTGAAATCTAAACACTTTTCTAAGTATAAAGACTAGTACTTTTATTTATGTTAAATTTCAAAAATAAACATATTAAATATGTGTTTCTTTTAGAATAAATATCACGATCTTATAAGTGATGTCGTGCAAATTACTTTGCCTACATTACTAGATTCCGAAGGTTTATGCATGTGCGATCTCCTTCGCCTTGTATTTCTCCCTCTTCATTAATTTTCTTTTATTATTAAAATTCAAATCAATCAAAAATAATTTAAATATCTTTAAAATTAATTCAAAGAACTACGTAACCCTGATTTCTCAATACATTTGAGAATATGTAGGAGCGGGAATTAATTCCTGTCAGGCCCACTTTCTCGTTATTAATTTATATGTCTCTGCTATTATTTTGATTAATTTTATATAGTCAATATTTTAAATTTTATTATCGTAAGGAGGTTAATTTAGACGCGATGTCTTGTTAATCTCATGTTTTAATATATTTATTTAAAATAATATTTTCTTTAAAATGAGGTTAATTTAGACGTGACGTCTTATTAATCTCATATTTTTAATATTTTTATTAGAATACTATTTTCTTTGAAATGAGGTTAATTTAGACGCGACGTCTTGTTAATCTCATGTTTTTAATACTTTTATTAAAAAATAATATTTTTGTAATCAACTTTATTTTTTTATCTCATTAATTTTATTTTCATCTTTAAATTTATGTATAAATTAAGGTTAATTTGGATGAGACGTCCTGTTAACCTTTACTTTCACTCTGTTTTACTTTTTCTTATAGTTGTTGTTTTGTCGAGTTTCTTACTGTCATTGCTTTGTCATTTCTTACTGTTACTATTTTAATCTTCTATTGTCATTATTTGTTTTTTTACTATCACTATTTAGTCTTCTATCATTATTGTTTTCTTCTTTCTTACTGTTACTATTTGGTCAAATTTTTTTACTGTCACTGTTCGGTCTGATTTGTCTGTTTGTGTCTGCTTTGTCGTTTTGTGTATTTCTTTTCCTAAAAGAAGTAAAAAATAATTTCTAGGCTATTTTGAAGTGAGCGCTATCAATTTGAAGTAACCGTTTTATAACGGACAATTGTGAGGTTTTAATACCTTCCTCACCTGTAATTTGACTCCCGAACTTAGAATTTCATTTTCATAACCAGTGTTTTAAAAGAGGTTTTTCCCGATATTTTTATCCTAAAAAAATATTGGTGGCGACTCCCTGTTTTCTTTTCGAAACGTCATTTTATTTTTAAGGGTCGGTCATCCCGTCACGATCCCGGTAGCGACAGTATTTTATAAAAACAGAAATCTAATCCAATCCAAACCGATATATATCGGATTGAATTTCATAGTACATCTTAACCGATCTAATCTGAACTGTATAATGATTTCTTGATTGGGTCAAATGGTCTCAAAATCGATCCAATTTAATCCGCCAACACCCCTAATAACAATTAAGTGCATCTCAAAAGTATTTTTATGAATAAACTTATATTTTGAAAGTTTTACAAAGTGTGTCTCAAAGACACTTTTCTAGAAAGTCTATCTCATTAACACCATCATATAAGATTATGTATCACTTTTAAGTCACATAAAGTGTGTCTAATAAGACTTCATAAGTATTTTGATATATGTCTTTCGAAATACATTAGATGGATCTCACAAAATTTTCTTATAGATACATAAGTGCATACATATCATTAGCACTTTCTTATATTAAGTGTGTTTTATTACCACTTTACTACAGATACATTAAGTTTGTCTTATTAGCACAACAAACCATGTGTTATGTATCTTTTTTTCAAAGCAATAATTACTTCATATCTTAGGGATGAAAATTTAATGCATCTGAGTAATAATATGGTTTAATTTCACCAACAAATTGAGTATTCACCATACTTTCTCATGCTCTAGAGTTTAGGTTTATTTCCTTCAACAAATCCAGAACAACTTTTATAGTTAACCCAAATATAAAAGGGTTAACTAAATTTCTTTAACACACAATAATTTCGGTGACAAATGCGTGATCAATAATTTCCATGACAAATGAATGATCAATAAATTTTTTCACAAAATTTTGAGAAATTAGTTCTTAATGGAACCTAACTTATCCTTTCAACAACTTAGTTTACATCACAAAATTATTCTAACTCTGGAATAAATTTAGAATAATGCAAACAACATAAAAAGAAAAATTACAGTATAACAAGTATTTTTTTTGTCAGGTAAATATATGTTGTTCCAAAACAACCTCATCAAATAAACATAATATCATTTTTTAAAATAAATGTTTTGATTCTTTAAAACATAAATTTCCATCCTTTTAATACTTGTTAAGAACATAGTTCGATTGACCACCACAGATCAGTACAAGTTATGATTTCTTCGATCAAGTAATAAAACAGATTTAATAAAATTAAAACAAATCAGCTCGATTAAAAACGTGATTCTGCATATACATTATTGCTCAATAAAAACCAATGAAATTGAGCATTAATATTTGCTTTAAATCAATCTCATATAATACTAATTCTATTAATTATAAAGGATGCATATCAAAACTGAGACAAAGAAATTTGCTTTCACTGGTAACCATTTTCAACAACAATCATAATAAATTATTATTATATTTATAAAACATAATTAATAAAATTAATATTACTTGAAAACTATTATTTTCACCATTCCTATTTAACTGCATTGTCTTATATAACATCCATTTAATGGAAAACAATATATCATGAATAGCAGCTAACACAATTAGCATGCAAACAACAACGATTTTAACTTAATACCTCATAGTTTTAGAAAATATAAATTAGGACTAAAATTTATATGTACTAGTAATTCATATCACAAATCAATAAGTCAAAAAAAGTAATTACCAATCATCCCTTAAAGATCTTACAAACTCTCAATTTATAGATAATGCAAATTTGTCCGTATCTAAACAAAATAAATTTTAGTTTTATAAAGGGAGAAAAGAGCTGCTATTTATAATATCCAAGGAATTACCATTGGAAACCAAAAAACCCACCCATTACTCCATTATCATAATGTCAAATGAATAGCGTAATAATTCCAGCTATAATTTAGCAAAACTTCCCTGCACTGCCATGAAAATCAAGGCTTTCATACAACAAAAACTGATTTTCTATTGAATTGAATATAAGGACATTTATAGCAAATATGGTCACTGAGATTTCAAAAATCACATCGATTTACGTCCATAGAATATTCATATTCAAAAAAAGAAAAAGAAAAGCACTTAAAGGTACAAATTTTGGGATCTTCAATTTCAAATATATAAAAGAATCAAAATTTATTATATTACTATGATCATGAATCGAGCCAATTAACTAATCAAACAACCAATTTTCATATTTCCTATAACTTTTCTCAAATATCATATATATATATATAAGCAAATTCATATATAAAACATATATATACATAAAGGATGTATCATATGAGAAATAGTCTCTTATGTGAGAGTAAGATGAGCGAATCTGGTTCGTACAACCACACAATGGATAATTGAGGTTAATTATGTGAATTTTAAAAAAGTCATGTGATTTTTTAAGTGATCATGTGACTTTGAAAGCTTTTAATCTCAACCATCTATTGTATGATTATACGGCCTAGATTCGCTCCTCTCACTCTCATATAAGAGAATCTTTCTCATGAGATACATCCTATATATCCATACAATACTAGAAAAATCCATTCTAACTACAGGATTTTTGTGAGACACCATCATCTGTCGCTAATCATGAGAAATTTGGCGAGGGATTTAGCAAAATTTATGGTTCATGCGGGACACCCGTCGCTAAATCTGTGGTAAAATACTATCTGTGACCCTATAGCGACAGATAGCTTAGACCGTCACCGAATTGGACACCTAAAAAATTTTTCAGGAACTTGATTGTGACGATTTGTGTCTCGCGCTGAATACTAAACCACGTGGTAGTGACGAGTTTATGACTGGCAACGGGTACGTAAATCCATCGTTAAACTTTAATGTTTCTGTTTCTATTTTATGGGATGGCGGGTAAGGATAATTATTTGGCTACATGCATACCACTCTTTCACCAATTTAGTGATCTGAACAGTTTCCAAAGGTGTTTTGGCAACGAGATTTGGCTTTTGTCGCCAAGGTAAAAGTTTTTGGCCCTTTTTTTTTCTACGTGGGAGCCAAAATGAAAAGCATTTAGCAATAAATCTAATAAGGACCCGTCACCAAATTAGGGATCTAAATTGTTCTGTTCAAGAACCGGGGTCAAGAGTTGACTGTCTTGACTGGGGTCAATGGTTAAGTTCCCTGATCGTAGTTACCTCACTAACTCTCAGTTTTACACTGCCGAGTACGATATTTTACACTCAGGTTCAGTGGGAATCCAAGGTTCTTCAAGTAAAGGTGGCTATTGAAGTTCTATCCGTAATGAAGTCACAGAACCACACCGGAGGTGTACCTGCAGAAGATTCTGTGATGCTTAAGTCAGTACGGTCACTAAGGTAATGTGATATAATGGAGGTAACTTACAGGATTAGATCAGATCCTTCTTTAGTAATAAATGAGTTGTATTTATAGAGTTTACCTTAGTTTAGGAAGTGATTTGACCATTTTCCTAACTTACTGTAGCTACAGTATCTGTAGGGTCAGAGTGCCCATACCTTCTCTGACTCATTGTCTGGTTGTCAGCTACGAGCCGGGGTTAAGGGATGAGTCCGTAGTCATCCTACGGTTTTAGATTCATTTATAGATTTGCCAACCTTTTGTATGACATGGCATGGTGCTCTTGGACCCTGGACTGGGTTCTAGTTGCCACCCCGGATCATAAACAATTTCAAAGGGGCGTTTTGGCCACAGGTTTATGCTTTCATTGCCAACATAAAAGTCATTGGCATCGATTTTTCTGTGTGGACGCCAAAATGAAAAGCATTCGACAATGGATCTAAGGACTTGTCGCCAAATTAAGGATTTGAACAATTTTCAAGGGGTGTTTTGGTGACGGGTTTAGGCTTTCATTGTCAACATAAAAGTTTTTGGCGTCTATTTTTTTTGTGTGGGCACCAAAATGAAAAGCATTTGACAACAGATCTAAGGACTTGTCACCAAATTATGGATTTGAATAGTTTCCAGTGGGTGTTTTGGTGACAATAGAAAGTAACAATGTCTGATGAATTTCATTATTCCTAAAATGTTTAGGGCCATACTAAAAGAAAGAGTGAAAGTGACGTCATGTGTGTAGAAATGGACGAGCGTGTATCCTTTCCTTATTTTGTGGCGCAGATGGATATCATTGACCATCGAAGGTGGATGGCTAATAGACTAGATCCGAGTAGGTGTGTTACAAAGGAGTTCGCTGTTGGAATTAACAAATTCATTCTCTTTTCCACTAGGCAGCACAACTTCAAATGATATCTGAAATTACAGCATTCATGCTAGAAATGTGATTACAGGGCAAACACATTTTATGTTTTATTTGTTGTATTTTTTATTATATTATCTCAAATGACAAAAAATAAATTAAACTTTATTAGGTAGAATGTAATTCAATTAATGGAAACCATTTCAATTTTTAAAAAAATTTAATGAAAAAAATTTAATGACAAATCTAGTGATGGACTACATAGATGTCGTAAATTATCAGATTTAGTGATGGCTTTGGTGATGGAAAGGAGGACATGATGTTTGAATGGTGACGATTATTAAACATGTTGTTATGTGTTTTTGGTGATGGGTAACGTATTGTCGCTGGATGATAATAAAAGCATTTCTTTTCCAACTTGGCCATGAGATTATTTCATTGCTAATTGGTGATGAGAGGCTATTTATCATCACCAATCTGTTCAAAGACCAAGTTTTTTTTACCACAAGTTATGTCTATCGCCAATTCTGTCACTGACCTTGTTAGCGACTGAATAATTGCAAGTGGCAACAAAAAAATTTCGTCAGTAAACAAGTTTTTTCTAGTAGTGATAAAATTAGAATTACACAAACCAATATCTATAATTATGTATATAATGTATATAATTAAAAACCACAATCATGATTTTGCCATACATATTCATCGACGCGCGAGCATATATAATTCCCAACCCTAAACTAATAGACAAACAACCATTTGGACAAAATCACATATATTTGTAAAACACATATATGATGTAATCATCCTATATTACAAACTCCCTTTTAAGACATGGTTTTAGAAAAAAAGTTTAGGTCTTTTTTATAAGGTATATGGTTATATTTCTCATATAATATTTATTGACTTTTTCTTATTATCTTTATTAATTAGTTTAAATATTCTACATGACAACTATCAATAATATTCAATTAAACTCATAAATGTAAAATTGTAATAAAACATTAATTTTTAGAAACTCACTATACTTAATTATTTTCATTAGTCTTTGTGATTTAATTAACTATGCCTTATATATGACATAAAAGAGAATATATTATTTGATTATATATATATATATATATATATATATATATATATATATTTCATTTGTCATAAAGAAAAGAGAAAACTTACATGAGAGATTTGACACATCACTTTAACAAATAAACATATACTTGCTTTCAGATTGTTGGAAAAAAAGAATATATTATAGATTGAGAAGATTATACTAGAAATGATAAGCTACGTCAAAGTTATTAGCCGCTACCCTGAAAACAAAAGTCTGGCAAATCTCTGGTGTAATCAAATGTTGATATTGCTTCTTAAGGGTTTACATAGTCACATGTTTAACTCATTAAACTCTAAGTCTTGCATGTTAAAATTTCTACAGCACTGCTTAGAAAGAGAAATAAGATTCACAATTCTTTGATTTGTTGATTTGACATTTATTGGAAAGAACTAACCACACCTTAGAGAATAAGTACTCTTTAACCAACATTTAACGTTATAACAGTCAAGAAACAGTTTTATTTAATAGAAATAAAACACCATAAAAAGCCAAAAAAAAATTTAATTATTATTATTAGCTTGTTTGAGACAAAAAAAAATTGAATCAAAGCTTCTCTTGCAAACCATTTATTCTCCAAAAACATCATGGAAGTAAATAGTAGACCAGCAGAAGCCACCTTATGAGTTATGTATGAATTTCAATATTTATTAGATAAAACTATATTTTATGAAGTGATGGTTATTAAGCATATAATTTGTTAATGATTTTTTCCACATATGACAAAATAAGGAGATAGTAGTAGCCTAGCATATTTAACTCTTTTTTTTTAATGAGGACTTAGCATATTTTAGTAGTACGTATAAATTGGCCATCCAAATCATTAGGAGCATGATTAAATAATAATTGATTATTTAAGGAGGGCGCTATATATGATTAGTGTAATGATAAGAATAAGAAGAATAAAAAATGGAAGGGGCAGGACATATGGCTAATTGTGGAGATGGTATACGTGGAAATAGGCGATGAGGTGTTCCTTGACACATCACGTTAATCCTACAGCAGACAAGTGTACACCCACTTCAATTTCTTATATTTGATTTTCAAAAACAAAACACGTAATTTCGATAAACAATAATGAAATGGTCATCGTGACAACAACTCCCAGGCACGATACCAAACAAACCTAAGACCGCATAATAAACTAATTGATATTCATAGCCACATAATTTTTTTGTTTTGTTCTCTTTAACATCCACGAAATGTGAACTACATTTGGTCGCATAAACTTAGAATTCATGGTCAACAATTTGTTTTTCTGAAAAGCTCAAAGGGATTTTATTATTATTTCAAGTCATGTTCCACAGTTTAATCAGATACTGATGATATGATATTGGAGAGAATAAAATGTACCTCCTACGCAATAGTTTTTTTCGTGTATCATGCGTGGCATGCTATAGTTACTCACAATTTAATGAGAATAATTTTCATATATTTGAGTAATATATAATTTTTATAAATTAATTTAATAATTTTTAGAAACAATTAATTTCTGAATAATCGTCTAAAATTTAATTTTGAATTGCTCTAAGTTTTGCATTTTTTTCAATATTTGTAATCTGTTTCAAAAGTTTTATTTCATATGTAAGGGTAGTTTTCTATTTTGAAAATTTTAAAATCTATCTAAATTTAAGTTTAGATATTTCAAAACCAATGAGATTATATATATATATATATATATATATATAGTTGTATTATTTGTTTTGACTTAAAATTTAGACCTAATCAATCATAGATATGATTGAATTTTAGGTCTAATATATATGATTAATTAGTTTGAAATTTTAAGTCAAAATGCTAAACAAACTAATAATAGAGAAGAGAATAACATCCAGAGATTGTTTATATTTAGAACCTCATATCAATCAATTAATTTTTATCTTATCAATTATAGTTTTCTAAATTTTAGGAATCAATTTTCCCGTTTTTATATATGTTATTTCAATAATTGATTAAATTTTTTTCTTACATTGATTATTAAAACATTCAATATAAAATAATGATTTTTTTCATTTATTTAATAACCAGTATAAAAATATATTTTTATATTGGTTATTGAAATAACTTATGTAAAATATTAATTTTTTATACCAATTATTTTAATAACCAATATAAAAATACTTTTTAAACCGGTTATTAAAACAACCAATATAAAAAGAAGAAAAAATTAATCTTAAGTTTAGAAAGTTAAAATGTATAATTAAAGAGATACAAATTTAATATAATTAATTAATTGATCTTATGTATTTTAATCAATAACACAGGAAATAAGAAATTCTGGGAGATTTTAATCCTTAATAATAAAATCCTTCGCTTGGAATTATAAGGTGTACGTACGTAACGTATGTGAAGTTGAAGTTCCTTAGAAAAGAATAATTTCGTTAATGTTAAGGTCAATACTCCGTATGAAGATTTTAATAATGAAATCCACAGTTGATAAACAGAAGCAACCGCGTGATGATGTTTATTTTGTTTATCTAAATGTGAAAGGGTAACTGTCCAGCATTTCCAGCCACTAACAAGAAATCTCATGAGCGATTGCTAACCTTGAGTTGAGATCTTGCTATCATTTAATACTCATTTTGTATTCAGTAAATAGTAAACTATTTGTCTTGTACTTTCCACCATTGTATGCATACCTAGAAAATAAATTCCATTAATAATCCAAGTGTTAGTTAAGCATTGGATCCAGGTGTCACTTGTATTTTCTTACAATTCATCTTAACAATCTTACTCAAGTTAGCCAACATTTTCACACTTAGTAAAGAAGGATAAAAATCAGTTGTATCCAAAGGCAGTCCAACCTCCTATACCCTCAATTAGAGCTGGGTTAATGGGTCTGAGCCCGCGGGCCGGCCTGTTTAGTCACCCCTTATGCAGGTTGTGGGTAAAAAACAATTGAACCATTTAAAAAGTGGGCTCACAGGCTGAGACTGCATAACTTGCGGGTTGAAACGAGTCTGGCCCACAGGTTCACGGGCCAAGTAAAAATAAAAAATATATTAAAAATAGAAAAAAATAAAAACTCCAACCCTAACTTAAACTCATATAATTGTATTTGGAGTTTTTAAGACATTGATAATGTTATTAATTATTATCATGCATTTGAAACCTATTTGTCATGTTTAAGGTTTATATTTGAATTAAAAAACTATTAAATTTAAAATTTCATGAGCTTATTTCATGAATCATGATTGGATTTTTGATGTTATTAATTATTATTATGTATATGTTTTTGATTTCATAAAAAAATGATTTAGGCCCAACAATTTCAAAGGAATAGAAAAGAAGCAAAAAAAAAATCTCATAGGCGGGTCGCGGGCTTGTCGTGAGCCTAAAAAAATCAGTCCATTTAGAAAGCGGGTTTCACGGGCCAGCCCGTTGCGGTGCAGGCTTATGCGGGCCAGCCCGTTGCGGGGCGGGTTGGCCCGTATACCCAGCTCTACCCTCAAGTTAAAGGATTCAAATTTTCTCCATCCAAATCTTTTTCTATCTTTTTTACATTACATTTTTTTCTACTGATTATAAAAAGAATTGATGTTAAAAGTATTTTTTTAACACCAGTTATAAACAATAACTAGTATAAAAAGTGTTCCCCCACGGGATGGGGGCGGGTCCCCATGATTCCCCCTGATCCCGTCCAGGTTGGCAAAGAGTTAATTGCCTCGATCATAGTTTAATGTACCAGTCCCATGTTGTAACCTAGGTATAAATGTAACTTATGTAAGCATGATGTAAGCTAAGTGACACATTATAGAGAAATAATAAATCTAATTTTTAAGGGAATTCTTTTGGGTTTTGTATCTACTTTCTGCGTGTGAATAAAAGGAAATTTTTATATTAATAATGAAATAACCGATGTTATAAACCTGTTAAAAAGACAGCACCGTTGGAGGATTCAAATCCAAAATGGAAATGTCGTAAATACATTAACAATTAGTTTGGTTCCTTAGAAACTATATGAAATAATATTATATGAGAAAAAATTGGTTATGGGAAAATCTTTTATTTGGAAGAAACTATTTTATATGATTAGAATTCTTCAACGGTGGTCCTATGTAAATTTTCTCTCCCAAATAGAGGTGAGAACTTGTGAATTTTTTTTTTTTTTGAATGATGAAGGTATATTATAACAACTTTTTTGTCCATTATTTTTTATTTGTTCCCCATTGTTTGTTTTTATTAGTAACTAGTTTGTGAACTCGTGCATTATATGTTTTTTTTTTTAATTTAGAGGAAAATTTTAATTTAAAATCTTATATTAATGTATAAATATAATAAAGTATTAACATTATTTATTTTTTTTATAAATTGATATGTTTATAAAAAATGATAAATATTATCAGTTTTTTAATGCATGACTTGTTTTAAACTTAGGGATAATGTTATTGAGAAATATTATTAAGAAATGAATGGAGTTATTAATTTAAAATTGAGTTAGCGAAAATCACTAGTAAATATTGTTCATTGGTGAATATAATACAATTGATAGTAAATAAATAATATTCTAACAACACACTTTTTTAAGCATATTTTTCAACACATGTAATTTGTTAGTTTCTTAAAAAGTTAAATTATGAGTATTGTAAATGGATACTTTGTATAACTTTAGGCCTTACTTATCCATAGATTTAAAACATTCTAAATTGTTTAGGACTAAAATGCAAAAATAAATATGAGTTAAAATTAAAATAAACTATATTTATGTAAAAAAAACCTATAAATATATTTTCACATAAGTTCTATATAATAATGTATTTCAATTAAATTTTAAAACGTTATCCTAAAAGATGTTTAATATATAACACATACTTTTGTTCATTTCTTTGACGATTTAAGTTTTTATTAAAAAAATTAACAAATTGACAACAAACATTTGTGTGTTAATCACTAGTGGAAAAAATGGATATAACAACGGGGATATATTCACGGGTAGAAGAGGATCAGTGATAAAAACATGCGCGGTGGCATTTTTGAAATTATAAGGTGAACGTTATAATCAGAGAAAACTATATATCCACGGTTAAAATCATAACCGTGGATATAGACGTAAATATATATCCACGGTTGAGGAGTAAACCGTGGATATATAGTACCTGAAATATATATCCACGGTTGTGTGTACAACCGTGAATATATATTCATGGTTATGATCAGGGTTATGATGTTAACCGTGGTTATATATTGATGTCTATATCCACGGTTGTATTTCCAACCGTGGATATATAGTTCAGGTTTTAGGGCATAATCACTGGGGACTATATGTCCACGGTTGTTTCTATAACTGTCATTATATATTTAATATTTATCCACGGTTGTTGTCTTAACCGTGGATATAGTGTTACCATTTATCCACGGTTGTTTGCTCAACCGTGAATATATTACACATATATTCACGGTTTTAAGGGGAACCGTGGATATACATCCTTTCTGAAACTTCAAAAGCCGCGCCTTTCAGCCTTTTTCCACTTTCTCCTCTTCTTTCACTTTCTACTTCTCCTCTCGCGCTCATCTTTTCGAGTGGTTTCTCATCCTCTCCATCTGTCCCAGTGTGCTCGTTGCTATTTTTGCCTGGTTCTTGCTAGTTGCTTGTCCTGTTACACTCGTTGTCCTGTCAGGTAAGGCATCCCTATTTTTTTCTTTTTCATTTTCTGTTTCTTCGTTTGAACTATTTCTCATCTTCTCCATTTATCCCAGTGTGCTCGTTGCTTATCCCATTGTTCCAGTGTGCTCGTTGGCTTATCCCATTGTGCTCGTTGCTCGTTGCTTATCCCATTGTGCTCGTTGCTTGTTGCCTCAAAAGGTAGGTCGTCCCTATTTTTACTATTAAGTTATGTTGATGCGTTATATGGGTTTTGTGCACTGTTGAAAGGGGTTTCTGTCTCTGTTTTGTTGGTTGTATATATAATGTGCCTGTTCTATTCTGTTCTGGTTGTATGTATAATTACTTAGTTGTTATGCATACAACCAGAACAGTTTATTAAACTGTGATGCCTATGTTGTTAAACTGTGATGCTGAATAGTTTTTCTATTTTCCTGAAAATAGTTTCCCTTCCTCTGTTTTTATTTTCATCTGCTGAAATTTTTAAGTTTCTTTTTATCCGGTGTCTCATTGATCGGGACAGTGTAAAATTTTCAAACATCGATAGCTAGCCATGTTGCAATTTTGAGTTAGTGTTGCTGTGGTTGATGCCATTTATGGATGTTTCTCTCTTGGTTAATTTCTGTTTTAGCATTTTTAGAATTTTGAAGAACCAGAATGCACTGACTAGCTGCAGACCCAATCCCATAGCCTGTAACATTGGAAGAATTAAACAAATGAAGATTATATTTTAGAAAATGCTTTCACTAAGGAAAGGGGAACAAATTATACCTTTATTAGAAGTGGGTAGTCTTTAGATAAAGTTACATAAATGAGGCACGGTCCGACCAACATCCTGGCAACTGTAAATATGATAGCAAATAGAATCTGCCATGTAGGAAACTCAGCTTTTAGCTCATTTTGATAAAGTGTTCAATTAAAAATATACATATATTTTGCTTTAGTTCGTTTTATTTTAATTATTACTCTTATTTAAATATTTGAATATCACCATTATTTAATAAGTATAAAACTGAAAAAATAAATTAAATTTATAAAAAATATATTTGATACTTCAGGTAGCCCATTATATTACTTACATCAGCAATCAAATTAAGAAGGGTATCTCTGTATCCAAGCTCCTTTAGAAGTTGCCTGAAATGCAAGAATGGGCTTGATACTTCTGTTATCCACATTGCAGCCACCATTTTATTTATTTTATCTACTTCAAGATAACATAAATTAAAAACATCATACTATTTTAGGAAAAAAGTTAACTAAATTATTATACATTTTATTTTTGTTATTGTTGGTTACTCTTATATGTTATGTTTATTGCTGTTGTATATGTGTGGTTGTTAACTAGTATGAAAGTTGTTGTGCATATGAGTGAACCGTAGTTCCCCGTTTGAGATTCGACACAAATGGTCATTAAATCAATTAATGTCATCGTTTGTGTTGAATCTTGAATTGTCCGTTTGGACAGTTTGGGATGAACAATTATTTTTTATACGTCATTGTTAGTATGTACAAGTTAGGAGTTATTTTAAAATTTGATAAAATTTCGGTAACTTGTATTTTGTGTTGTTCTCTGGGTGCATATTTGGTTGTGGTTGAATTTGATTTGACCACTCTCATTTTGTGTACTTAGAGACCAATGCAAAATGCTGCCGAAATTTTATCAAATTTTAAAATAAGTCCTAACCTGTATATATGAATGACGTATAAAAATAATTGTCATGCTGAATGGGTATAGGACCACCACCTTTGTATAAAAAGTGAGGTTGATCATAGCACCTTGTAAACAGTTGGTATGGATCGGAGTTGGATTTCTGTGTCACGCCTAAGTCTGGAGTACGAGGGGGGAGTTGAATCATTTATAGAATTCGTAGCGAGGAATGCAGTGGGGGTGAATGGAAAGTATTTTTGCCCTTGTGTTAAATGCTTCAACCTGCGTCGGGTAGACTTGGAAGAGGTGCGAGAACATCTACTGTGTGACGGTTTTCTACGTAGTTATACGCGTTGGATATGGCATGGTGAAGATGTGGTGGTGCCAAGTAACAGCTCTCAGACTAAAAATCGAAGCCCGATGCATGACAACGATGTCGACATGGATGACCGACTCGAGGATATGATCTGTGATGTAGGGGTAGAAGGTTTTAAGAAAGCTCATGTATATACAACTCTGTGTCAGGACTCTGAGCAGCCGTTGTATCCAAACTGCGTCAATTTCACGAGGTTATCAGCTGTTTTGCGGTTGTTTAATTTGAAGGCCATAAACGGGTGGACGGATAAAAGTTTCACTGACTTACTGAAGTTGTTGAAAGAAATGCTCCCAGCTGGAAACACCTTGCCGAAAAGTAACTATGAGGCCAAAAAGGTGTTGTGTCCTATGGGTTTGGAGTATGAGAAAATACATGCATGCCCAAATGATTGTGTATTATTCCGGGGTGAATTAGAAATGCTGCATCGATGTCCTAGATGTGGGGTGTCACGGTATAAGAAGAAAGAGGCGGATTCTGATGAGGTATGCACTAAAGGGTCTCCTGCAAAGGTGTTATGGTATCTACCTATAGTTCCAAGACTAAAGCGTCTGTTTGCCAATGCAGATGATGCAAAACTTATGAGATGGCATGCTAATGAGAGGGTTGTTGATGGACTACTTAGGCATCCGGCCGATGGGTCGCAATGGAAGAAAATGGATAGGATTTTTCCAGAATTTGCCAATGAACCAAGAAATGTTAGGCTTGCACTAGCCACAGACGGCATGAACCCGTTTGGTAACCTGAGCACAAACCATAGTTCGTGGCCTGTTTTGTTGTTTGTTTACAACTTGCCGCCATGGTTGTGCATGAAGCAAAAATATGTGATGTTATCAATGATGATTTCTGGTCCACGACAACCAAGGAACGACATTGATGTATATTTAACTCCATTGGTTGAAGACCTCAAAAGGTTGTGGGAAGACGGGGTTGAACTGTTTGATGGGTTTACCGGGCGATCATTCAAATTGCGTGCCATGTTATTTTGCACAACGCAGGTGAAGCAAGTTTTTTATGTGGCTGACCCAGCTGACAAACGGTGGTCAATTGTTATCCAAGGTAGACACATTGGAGACCCCAATCTTGATATTGTGGACATTCCATCAACTACAACACGTATTCCAACATCTATCGTGGAACATGACATAGATGATGTAGTTGCCAGTCGTCATGACCACCATGAGGGCTTGTGGGAAAATATTTCATCTTAATAGGGTATTAATCTTGTTGGTGATTCATTTCATTACATGTTATATTAGTTATTCGTTGTTTTAAATGTTATATTAAATATTTGACAGTTTTTTTCCTTGTTTGGACAGATACTCATGGCTGACCAGGATGGACGATCCAGGTCCGACTCACAGGCCAGTGGTTCCTCTGCTCGGAAGAGTAGAGGTGTTACCCGGATGCCAGACGTCGCACGTAGGCGTCACCGGGGAGAGAGGCCAGTTGTTGACATGGATGTCAACACCGGCAGATTTAGTGGACCGCATGCCACGAAGCTTAGCAGTTATCTGGGGGTTGTGGTACGGTCGAAGGTGTCCATCATTATCCCCGACTGGGATAGTGTCGAGGAGGTGGTGAAGAACCAGCTATGGAGTGATGTTCTGGTAACTTATGTATTATTTAAGTTTTATTTTAGTGTATTATTTCATGTAACTCTTAATAAGGACTCCTTTATGGACTAACTCCTTTCATGTAGGATTCTTTTGAGATACCATCTTCCGACATAGCGAGGAGGAAGGTCCTCGGTATCATGGCTGAGCGATGGAGGTCGTTCAAATCCATACTCACCACGAGGTATATTGAACTTTAAATTCTTAATCAACGCTTCACCAAATTGTGCCAATCCTTAGTTTAAATGTACCTTTCATTGTAGGTATGTATTCGGGGACGACCAAGGAAAGTTCCCTGGAGAGAAGTATCCATTCATCGATCAGGAGACCTGGGATGCTTTTGTTGCATCTAGACATTCTGCCGAGTTTCAGGTACATTGGTTTTTAGATGATTAAATAA
Source organism: Clitoria ternatea (assembly GCA_037962975.1). NCBI lineage: Eukaryota > Viridiplantae > Streptophyta > Magnoliopsida > Fabales > Fabaceae > Clitoria > Clitoria ternatea. Next base: position 59,787,923 of record CM075671.1, read on the forward strand.
TATGTATAATTTATACGGCTAACTGTGAATATTTTTTTTCTTGTTGTAGGAGACCAGAAAGAAAGCCAAGGAGACTAGGAAGCTAAATGACTGCCCACACACACTGTCACGTGGCGGTTACCGTAGGTTGGAGGAGCGGCTGGCACAGGAGAGGCTGAGTCAGTGTCAGACTGACACTGGTATTGTGGATCCCCCTTCCCCACCTGCGCGCCACGACAAATGGAAGCGGGCTAGGATCAAGAAGAGTGGGGAATACACTTCCTCACAGGCTCAGGAGGTTGCCTCACGGATAGTAAGTATTCCCCTTTATATCAGTGTCTGTTTTTCAGTTTACGTGAAGGAAGTGAATACTAACTTGATTGGTTTCAGGATTCCTTGGTTGAGCAATCAACCCAAGGGTCTTTCGTAGCCCATGGACGGGAGGATATATTGACTACCGCCATTGGCAGGCCAGAGCACCCAGGAAGAGTGCGTGCTATTGGTCGAGGTGTAGGTGAGTGCTAACTAACTCTATGCATTCATTTTGTTATCTGTTAAACAATTATGGGCTAATCATTCACATTTTACAGGCCTCCGCGCCTATTACGGTGCTCCCGACCCTGCCCCATCCCTTGAGCAAATAGTGGAGCAAAAGGTGGCTGTTGTGAAGGCTGAGTACCAGGAGGAGATATCTAGGCTCCACCAGGAGATGGCCCGATTCAGGGAGGAGATGAAGGCCTCACTCAGCCACCACCAGGAGACTACTACACCAGCCAGCGACCCACAGGTTAGATTCTTTATTTATTTTCCTCAATTTTATTGTTTGTAATCACTTTCATTGTTGAATAACTTCTGCCCAATGTGTAAATATGTAGGTACGAAAGGTTAGCACTAAGGGGTCGTGCGCTGCGGCTGACCCTGAGGATGACGGGGTCGAGCCACCAGACACCCGTCAATGTGACCTGTTCATTGACGGGTCGGAGGAGCCAGTTGCCACTGGTATGGTGCACAACTTAGGCCCTGTGGTTCACCATCAGACATTACCTGATGGTATGTCCAGGGTCTCGGTTGTGCTCGTCCTCGAGGAGGATGCTGCTGTGCCAGTGGCAACTCAGGAGGTGAAGACCGTCGGTCAGGCGTTGGGCCACTTTCTGATGTGGCCCAACAGACTTCTGGTGATTGCCCCTGGACAGGTAAAAACCCTAAACACTAACTAGCTTTATTTCCTTGTCAATTATGGTACAAAATGTGATGGTTGTCAATTGTTCAACAGGAACAGCCATTGAAGAAGCCAGACCCGGCCAAGGATCCCGTCCGGATGCTATGGCGCATCGGGTATGAGGAAGCTAACGACACTGTTCAGGTCCCATGGCAGCCACTAGTGTTCGGCCATCCCAGTGCTTTTCCAGTTTACGTTACAAGTTCTGACATTTGTGACATTATTACGGGGACGTCGATGCTGAACGGCTCCATCTTGCAGTTGTGGGAGCTGTAAGTATATCCTTGTGTTGTCCAATTTTTTCATTATACAAGTTATTTGTCGCTAACCATGTCTTACCTTGTTTAGGTATCTGGCAAAACTCTCAATGGACTTGGGTTTCCAAGGAACTTACGGTTTCTTAGAGCCCTCTGTCATACAGAGGCAAGGAAACACCTCGCAGAACACCCAGACATACATCCAGAATTGGATGTTTGAGTCTGAGAAGTCTATATACATGGGCCCCTATCATAAAGGGTAATACTCTATTCCATAATTATTGTTATGATATTTTTCATTTTGAAGTCTCAGTTATCACTCGTAACTGCAGGGCTCACTGGACGCTTCTGGTGATCTGTCCGAAGGACTATCTTGCTTTGTACTTTGATAGTTTGCACAAAACAGCTCCACAAGACCTGAGAGATATAGTAGACCGGTAAGTTCATCCCTAAACAATAACCACAAATTCAATTACATCATTTTTAGAACTATACAATTCTAACTTATCTTGTGTTTTGTTTGACGCAGGGCGGTGGTTGGATACAATGTACTGATTGGAAACAAGCACAAAGGAAGAACAGTTGTATGGGTGTACCCAAAAGTAAGTCAATCGTATTCATTCAAATCTTCAGTACATATTTTTTAAGTTCCGAATTCACTTATTCTATACTATATGTCCATTGTAGTCTTACAGGCAGAAGGGTACCTTTGAGTGTGGCTATTTCGTCATGCACACTATGCTGACCATTGTCCAACATCATTTAGTAGATGGATGGACAGAGGTAATTCTCATCACCGTGTCAATTTCTCCAATTTCATCAATTTCATGTAATAAATAAAGCTTTTGTTCTAATTGTTTTGTGCATTGTTTGCAGTACTTTAATGACCGGTCATATTTCCCAAAGGAACTTGTGGATGATGTTAGAAGGCAATGGGCCTCACACTTCCATGAACTTAGGCAAAGCTAGATATAGGATATTTATTCTTTTATATATGTATGTAGTAGGATTTAGGGTTTACTTTTATTAGATTACATTCAACTTAATTGTATATACTTTCATTTTTTAGGTTGTTATGAATTGATATAGAAAATAAATTGTTATATATATATATACATACGATTCTTTCGGCATAGTGTTGCTGTGGCATACTGTATACTGTACTGGCTTGTCTGAATGCAGGGTTGGGCAACGATAAAACAGAGTGCATATTAAAAAAAAAAACCTCAGCATTTATTCACGGTTATGGCAACAACCGTGAATAAAGACAAGATTTTTCCACGGTTACTACCATAACCGTGGATATAGATACATTTTATCCACGGTTGTCCATCACAACCGTGAATATAAGTAGTTTGTAACTGAAACTAAACCATACTTATATTCACGTTTATGATGGACAACCGTGGATATAGATACATTTTATCCACGGTTGTCCATCATAACCGTGAATATAAGTATGGTTTAGTTTCAGTTACAAACTACTTATATTCACGGTTTTGATGGACAACCGTGGATAAAATGTATCTATATCCACGGTTATTCTCGATAACCGTGAATATAAATAGTAAGTTATGTTCACAGTTGTTCTTAACCGTGGTTAGATGTGATTTATTACCACGGTTGTTAACCGTGGTTAAAGACCATCATCTACTACCACGGCTTCAACAACCACGGTTCTTTAACCGTGAATAAAGGCCTTTTTTAACCGTGATTATATCCTTTTTTTCCACTAGTGTAAGAAAAGAAATTGAAAAGCGTTTTAGTGAGATTAAGAAACAATCATCTACATATCAGAAACTTTTATTGAAAAGTGTATATATTTGTATATTAATCATATGTATATATATTCCTCTATACAAACAGAAACAATTTTACTTATGGCTCCGTCGCATATAAGAATCTTTACTCCCATAAAAAATGTACGTAGTGAGAATTAATCTTATGAATCTTTCAAAAATTTTACAATATGTTATTAATTAAAATATACATATGTTTTCTTTTGTCAATTCATGATGTGTTTAGTCAGAAAATATAAATATAGTTTAATATAAGATTATAATTCTCATACAATCATGTAAAATTTTTACCCAATATAATTTAATAAATAATATATTTTTTCAATTGTAAATATACCTGTAAATCATAAGGATTATCTCTTTTTAAAATTTCAAATATCAAACCATAAATTTAATATCATTTTGAAAAAATTGAGAAAGAATATAGGCATAAATTATAATCTAATTGCATTTGCTACTAATCTCAAAATGATTATTATAGAGCTAATAACTGTTAAACGTAATTATATTGAATACTTTCAACTATCTACCAATGTAACTGGTGCTTGATTTCTCTACTTCTAGGAATAAATAAAAGGTTTAAAACTTGATGCATAATATACACAAAAAGCTGAATTTGTGACAAGAACCAACCCTCACTAATTTCTACAAATTTGTCGTTATTAAGTCCAATGACGTCCTACATCCTATCACTGAAACTTGCGTCACTAACCTACTTAGCGATGTCATGACATGTTTCATGGCTAGTAGCCACAGACAAAATTCATAGCCAATATTAGCCCTATTCGTTGTTGGTGGTCTTCTCCACAAGTCGTTTCTTAACAAAGTTAACGTATACAGCTTGATGTCAATGTTTGGGGCGCCAAAAATGATCATCTGTTCTATCGCTAATACAATAGAAAAATCTAGTGTCAAGATGTATCTATTGTTGTATCTAATTAGCTCATTAATTAGAATTAGTTAGAATTAGTTTGTTTGTTAGTGTTCACTCAACTTGTATATAAACTCTTTCCTTTTCGTTTTTTAGATTGATTGAATGAATCAGTTTCTCATGTTTTCTTCTCTCTTCCCCTTCGAGCTCTCTTTCTCTCTGTGCTGTCTTCTTTTCTGCACAGGGTTAATGATGGTTCTCGAGAGAGTGCTCAGGTGTGATTCAGTCATAAGCTTGGAGAGATTTGACATGGTATCAGAGCCCCTTTCCTAGGGGCTCTGCTGCGCGTCTGAATCACAAATTTCTTGTCGATCGAGGTTTCGATTCTCCATTCTTGAGAGTTGATCTTTTGCCTTGATTCTGTTTCTTCTTCGTCGATTTCGTTAAGAAAAAAAATTCTTCTGGTAAGATCCTTCCGTTTTTCTTTGTGGATCTTGTTTCTTTTTCGTTGATTTTCTTTTATCTTCTTAATTTCTCTGGTTTCTCTTTCTCTGCTTGATGGCTAATTCGATTGCTGATGTCTCGAGCCCTTATTACCTTCATGCTAATGAAAATCCTGGAGTTACTATAGCTCCTACAGCTTTGAATGGAAACAATTATCACTCCTGGTCCAGATCTATGGTTATGGATTGAGATCAAAAAATAAAATGAAGTTTATGGATGGCTCTTTGCCAAAACCTGGGGAAAATGATCCTATGTACAACGCTTGGGAAAGATGTAATACTATGGTCCTATCTTGGATCATACATTCTTTGAAACCTTCAATAGCACAGAGTGTATTGTGGATGGAAACTGCTGCGGAGGTGTGGAAGGATCTGAAGGATCGATACTATCAAGGAGATGTATTTCGGATCTCTGATCTTCAAGAAGAAATTTATAGTCTGAAGCAAGGTCATTTGTCCATTACTGAGTACTACACACAGTTGAGAGGTTTGTGGCAAGAATTGGAGAATTTCAGGCCGATTCCTAGCTGTACTGATCAATGTCAATTGGTTCCTACTATTAAGAAATATAGAGAGTATGATTATGTGATTCGATTTTTGAAGGGACTGAATGAGCAATATGCTCCTGTTAGGTCTCAAATCATGTTTCTTGATCCTCTGCCAGATCTTAGCAAAGTTTTCTCTCTTCTTATTCAGCAAGAAAGACAGTTAGACACTACTACTTCTGAGCCTCAAGTCCTTGCTACAACTGCTCAAGGAAAGAATGATAATAATAGTCAAGATTCACCTGTCCTGATGACTTTTGGTGGTGGACAGGGTAGAGGAAATTCTAAGGGAGGCAGAGGCAGATTTTTCAATTTTGGAAATCGTGGTTCGTCAAATAAAGGATTCAACACAAAATAATGTTCTCATTGTGGCAGGTCAGGTCACACGGTGGATACATGTTACAGAAAGCATAGTTTTCCACCTCATTATTTCAACAGACAGAATCATAATATCAATCACTACAGCCATGAAAATATTGATGAGGATGGTGATGATAAGGTTAGTCTTCATTCCTTAAAGGAGATGAGAGAGGCACCTAATTTGAGTTTCACTCCAAACCAGCACAAGGCCATTCTTGCATTGCTACAACAGACTAATTCTCAATCTGTGAATCAGATTGCCATTAGCAATCATAATAAGAATTTGACTTCACAATCATTAGGTTTTGTGTGCAATTTAACTAATTCTTCTTTGTCTAGTTCCTGGATCATTGATACAGGAGCCACTGTGCATGTTTGTAACAATTTACATTTATTTCATACTCATAAGAAAATTAGACCTGTGTCTTTAAGTCTACCTGATGGGAATAGAGTTGTTGCTACTATTTCAGGCAGTGTTATTTTTACAAAGTATCTGTATCTGACTGATGTCCTTTTTGTTCCTTCTTTTTAGTTTAATTTGATTTCTGTATCAAAACTAACTAGCACCTTGTCCTGTCAATTCATTTTTTCTTTGAATCATTGTCAGATTCAAGATTCCAATACCTTAAAGATGATTGGTGTAGCTGACCTGCAATCTGACCTATATGTGATGAATCCTGTTTATTTTCAAGGAGATGCTCTTATTTTTCCTCAAGCTTGGGCCAACACATTTCATTCATATGACACCAATACCTTGCACCTTAGGTTAGGTCGTCCATCTCATCAGAAACTTCAACAGTTAAAACAAATATATCCATTCATTTCTTGTAAAAAATCTGGTTTACCTTGTGATCCTTGTTACTATGGAAAACAAAGAAAATTACCTTTTTCTCACAGTGATACTGTAACAGATAATATTCTTGAAATAATACATGCTGCCATTTGGGGGCCTTTAGCTGTTCCATCTGTTTTTGGTCACAAATATTTTCTCACTATAGTAGACAATACAAGTAGATTTACATGGCTTTATTTCATGCGATCCAAGTCTGAAACTGGTGTTTTGCTTCAACAGTTTGTCCAACTTATTGAAAACCAATTTCACAAACAAATCAAAATAATTAGAACAGATAATGGTACTGAATTTTTCATGAAACAATGGCTTGCATCTAAAGGTATTATTCACCAAACTTCATGTGTTGAAACTCCTCAGCAAAATGGTATTGTTGAGAGGAAGCATCAACATATTTTAGGCATGGCTCGGACCTTAATGTTTCAATCTCATATTCCCAAAACTTTTTGGAACCATGTTGTAACTCATGTTATTTTTTGATTAATCGATTGCCCACAAATTTTTTGCATAATAATTCTCCTTATACTATTTTGCATCAAGGCAAGATACCTGACATTTCAGATCTGAAGGTTTTCGGATGTTTAGCATATGCATCTACACTTGTTTCGCATCGAACAAAACTTGATCCTCGGTTAAGAAAATGCATTTTCCTGGGATATAAACATGGCACTAAAGGCTATCTTTTATATGATTTAAAATCTAGAGAATTGTTTCTCTCCAGAGATGTTCAGTTTCATGAAAATATATTTCCAATGTCTTTATCTGTTACACCTTCTCAACAACTACCCCCAACTCACCTTTCCTAAGATCAAGTTATCACATATGATGATGAACCTCTTTTTCAACATCCTGATCCTAATGTTCAAACCTCTATACCCTCTACACCTTCACCAAATTATACACCATCTCAACATCATTTGTCTTCTACACCTTCACCACCTGATCATGCTCCACCTCTTAGAAGGTCCAATCGTGAGAGGCACCCTCCTTCATATCTTCAGGATTACCATCACACATTGGCAAATTCAGGTGACTCATCAATCAATTCTTCTGTCAGGTATCCTCTTTCCTCATTTATTTCATATGATTCTTTGTGTTCTCCATACAAGCATTTTTCTTTAACACTATCTTCCATTCATGAACCAAATTCCTATCCTGAGGCTATTAAAGAAGTTTGTAGGCAGAATGCTATTAATGCTGAGTTACAGGCTTTGGAGGCTAATCAAACCTGGCATCTCACTCAACTCCCAGTAGGTCAGAAACTAATCAAATGCAAGTGGGTCTTCAAGACTAAACTTAAAGCTGATGGATCCATTGAGAGGCACAAGGCCAGGCTTGTTGCCAAGGGCTTCACCCAGACTGAAGGTATTGACTTCTTGGAAACCTTCAGTCCTGTGGTCAAGATGACCACCATTCGAATTCTTCTGTCCATTGCTTCTGTGAAAAATTGGTACCTCCATCAACTTGATATTAACACTGCTTTTCTCCATGGTTCTTTAAATGAGGATGTTTACATGGAACCTCCCCCAGGTTTAATCTTACCTTCACCTCATTTGGTTTGTAAATTGAATAAATCTATCTATGGTCTTAGACAGGCCAGCAGACAATGGAATATTAAACTCACTGAGGTTTTGATCTCTCCGGGTTACACTCAGTCCAAGGCTGATTATTCTCTGTTTACAAAGAAATCTGCAACAGGCTTCACTGCTGTTTTAAAATATGTTGATGATTTAGTATTTGCAGGAAAGGATCTTGCTGAAATCAGCCATATGAAGCACTTACTGCATACCAAGTTTGGCATTAAAGACCTTGGTCCTCTGAAATTTTTCTTAGGCTTTGAAGTGGCTAGATCTACTTCTGGAATTCTTTTGTACCAACGCAAATATGCTTTGGAACTTCTTCAAGAAACTGGTCTCCTTGCTGCTAAACCTAGCAATATTCCCATGGATTCTAACCTGAAACTTGGCACTCACTCGGGTACACCTTTGCCTGATCCTACCCCTTATCGAAAACTCATTGGCAAGCTTGTCTATCTCACTAATACTAGACCTGACCTATCCTTTTCTGTGAGTAAACTTAGTCAATTTTTGTCTCAGCCCACTGACACTTAATATCAAGCTGCTCTCAAAGTTCTCAAGTATGTTAAACAATCTCCTGCCAAAGGACTGTTCTTTCCTTCTTCTTCTGATTTTAAGCTACAAGGGTACTCGGATTCTGATTAGGCTTCCTGCCCGGATAGCCGTCGATCTGTAACTGGTTTCTGCTTCTTCTTGGGCTATTCCTTAATCTCCTGGAAAACCAAAAAACAGCATACCATCTCACGTTCTTCTTCTGAGGCTGAATATCGAGCCTTAGCCTTAGCTACATGCAAGGCACAATGGCTTCTTTCTCTGCTCAATGATTTTGGTGTACAGCATCCATCTCCTATCACTTTATTCTGTGATAACCAATCTACGAGATACATAGCATCTAATCCTGTGTTTCATGAACGCACCAAGCATATTGAGCTCGACTGCCACACTGTCCGGGACCAGGTTCTTGCTGGCAGGATTCACCTTCTTCCAATTTCTTCCAAGGAACAGTTAGCCGATATCCTTACCAAACCTCTTGCTGCTGGGTCATTTTCTTTTCTCATTTCCAAGCTTGGAATGCATGATATACACATTCCAGCTTGAGGGGGGCTGTCAAGATGTATCTATTGTTGTATCTAATTAGCTCATTAATTAGAATTAGTTTGTTTGTTAGTGTTCACTCAACTTGTATATAAACTCTCTCCTTCTTATTTTTTAGATTGATTGAATGAATCAGTTTCTCATATTTTCTTCTCTCTTCCCCTTCGAGCTCTCTTTCTCTCTGTGCTGTCTTCTTTTCTGCACATGGTTAATGATGGTTCTCGAGAGAGTGCTCAGGTGTGATTCATTCATAAGCTTGGAGAGATTTGACATCTAGCCCAGATCCACATGGCATTTTGTTAGCGATGGGTTCCCTGTCATCGCTAAAGGTGTAAGGTAGCGATGCCCTTAGTATCTAGTCGATAAGTTGATCTTGGTATCCCGTCATTAACACCGTTACTGCGGTTATAAGTTAACGATGACCTTGGTATCCAATCGTTGAGGTTGATGTGGGTATGGTCATCATTAATGTCGTCACTATTGTTTATTGTTTTTTGTGTTTGCCAGTAAAAGTCTGTTGATGAATCATTGACCCAAAATTACAACTTACAAATCAAGTTAATGACAAATTCTTGATTAAACACAATAATTAATGCTAATAATTTTAACGCTAAAACAACTGGAAAACTAAAGTATACATCACATAAAACTAAATACTCAATGTATATAAAATGTTATAAAATAAACAATAAGTGAGAAAAAGTGAAATACAAAGTCAAATAGGATGGGGAAAGGGAGGTGGTTGCTACTGATTAGAGGAAAGAGGTTGCTGCGATGTAGATGAACCAAAGTATGCCATCAGTTACTGAAACATCTTGTCATGTCAGTAAAGTCTCCTTGGTTTTCTGCCGCTCCTTCAATGTCCTTTGCTGCCTTTTGTGCATCCTCTGCTCTAGATCAGTTTGCATCTCTTGAGAGCTGCTAATTGGGAAGTTTCTCTGTAAGCTCCTTGTTCAAGTCCTCAATAACTTGAACATAATCATGTGGGGAGTCAATAAGGCCTGGAGCTTTACGAATGACGTGTACTCCTTGGTGAGTTCTCTGAGGCTGAACGCGCGCCCTTTCTTATTCCTCTCAACAACCTCTAGGTAAAGAATGTGGTCATTAGCAGAAGAAAGGGTTTGTATCCTCATCCAACTCACCATGTGTTTGGGAAGTGAGCTCTACGACCTTCTTGGCCCGCTTTGCCTCAGGCTTCTTGTAAAGGAACTAGAAGAATTGCAATGCAATTTATAATTTCATATTTGAATTAACAAAATATAACTTAGATAAATTTCGACAGAGTTTCCTTTAAAAATAGGAGAAACTAAAATTTATACAATCCTTGCAAAATAATAAAAAACTTTTCCAATACAGTTTTTAATTAGATTTATATTCAGGATAATTATATTAAGTTAGCAACCAAAGTCCTAAGCACTATTTTCAATTATTATTTAACTATAATAATTAACTTACCGTAATCTCTCATGCTTTTTCATTAATTTAGACATTGGCCTTATTCTTCTTCATCGCCTCCATCAAATCAAAGGCCGTTAGAGGGTGGTGTAACTCGTTAGCCTACAACAAAAAAAGATATAAATTCCTAGCTAACAATTACGAGTTAATTAATTACTAATTATGGCAGTAATTATTGTACATAATACTTACAACCGTCTTCTATGCTCAAGCATAGAGACAAAACCACTTGTGTAGATAGAGGCACCAACATCAAGTACTCGGTTGGCCTTATTCCTTTGACTCACCTCCTTGAATTTTTATCATCCCACTGTTTGCATATCGCCTTTTAGAATGTGTCATCAATCCACTCAGGCTTCATGCTTTGACGATATTTATACAAAATACTCCTAATGAGTTTAAGGGCTTTGGTCCTAAACACCTTTACCTCATCATTCTTTTCCAGTATCCACTAGTATTTTTTATGACATAAAACATTATTAAATTAATACCTAAATTAAAATCAATAAAAATTTAAATGTAATATAACAGAAGTTCTAACTATCCAAAAATATGTAAAACCATCTATTTCAAACATCAGGATATGCATCTGTGAAGGAGATATCAAGGCCATCCCACTGACCCTTCAAGATCCTAGTGATGGCTTTAGAGACGCCATCACTATTAGTGAAACTGTCGAAACAATTTGTATTTAATTAACAAAGTAACCCACATTAAAGTTGAGATAATATAAGAGTTATTGTTATAAAGGTAAACTTACTCATTTTTGTTCTCCAATGGAGTGTTGGAAATATGCACTAAGAGCCTATATAAGACGCATCATTTTGAATAAGGCAGTTTTTGTTAAATAGTTTAACAACCTTTATTTATCCTTGGAGTAATAAGTCATATGAGAGTTATTCTTAAAATGTCCCTAATCAAGTATTTATGTGGGGACATGTAAATACATTGAGACTAGTGTGTGAGTGTACTGATGATCTGATCTCACAGATCATGGATATACATGATATCAAGTCTTCACACAGGTGCACATTAAGAGTAATGATGTACTGGACAGACCCACCATGAGAACGTTGCATGGATCGTTACATGAATGTCATAAACGATTCTCAATGTGATAATGGTATATGTAGTCCTTCGACCTGAAGTCACTACGATTCCTACATAAGGAGTTTGTTGTTTTAATACAATCAAACGTCTTCTGTAACAAGAGGACTATAAAGGTTGTGATTAGGTAATGAACAAATTATGTAGAGGGATGTGAGTGATGTAGATGAGATTTGTCTCTCCTATGTGACAGGAGTGATATCTATAGGTCACTAGATGGAGTGAGACTAAGGAAATGCATGGCCATACTAGAAAGAATAAATATTGGATATTTATTTGGATAAAGTCTACTCCGGTATCAAGTAAAATAAATTTGATCGTATAAGGATGACGCGACCATGTCTTGGTCCAATTAGGATATGGTGACAAAAGGAACAAACATATAAAATAATTATCACTTATAGGTTATGTTAATAATAAATAATATTTGAACATAAATGATGTATTGCTAGATGCCACTCTTATTTTATATTAATAATAAAATAGTTTATTATTAATATGACCGAGTATTTTACCTATAAGTCACACACATAGAGTAAGCCCATCAGAAAATAACTTTTATTTTAGTCTAAGTTATTGGGCCTAACTCATTTAGAATAAGTAAGGAGTCCACTCTTTAGAGACCAAATTAGGTCAAACCTAAGCCTATAAATAGAGCATAAGATCCTCATAGGCGGGCCACCAAAAAGAAACACAAATATACAAAAGTTGCAAGAGCTACACCCCGTCAAACTAGCATTTAGAAGGTGTAGCATTTTTGGTGGAAGTACTCGTGTGGACTCCTAAAGGACGAGGCTAATACTGTTTTGAAGTTTCTACAAGAGGTAACCCTAAAACACATAAATTTGTTTTAGTCTTATGCTTTGAAACACAACATTTTATAAATTCTATGGGAATCCTTATTTTTCCGTTGCATATCCGAGTGGGATTCCATAATAGTGGTATCAGAGCCAGGTTACGAAATCGTGTTTTGGGCAAATGTTTGTTTAAAGAACATGTAAAAAAAATTTCTTTTACAAAAAGAATTGTAAAGGTTGAATCTTTTTGCAAAGGTTGCATCTTTTATTAGATATGATGCAAATATTGCATTTTTAATGAGATATTATGCAAATGTTGCATTTTGTTTATGAGATATGTTGCAAAGGTTGCACCTTTTTGAAAGCTATTATCAATTTAATTTTGTTTTGTTTATATTGATTGCTTTTGTCAACATTTTAATTAAAGAATATGTTTTTTTATGTGCTTTATTATATGAACATGTTATTGCAATGGTGATTGTTTTGTATGTTCTAATTATAAAGCATAATTTTATGTTCACTTAATTAAATTGAAACCAAAGGTTGTATGCAATGCATGTCTATATGCTTTCTTGTTCTAATATAAATTGTTCATGTGAGATTGTGTTTAGAAAGTTTAAGAGTTAAACCCTAGCCGTAATAGAAACTAGGATTCAATAGTTGAAACCTAGCCATCATGGTATTTTGCTTATTTGTAAATGTTACAAATAAAATATTTGATTTTAATATTATATTTTAAATTAGATTTGTAAAGGTTACAAATAAAATTTTAAATGTTTGTTAAATTTAAAGTTTGTAAGAATTACAAATTTAAATAATTTATTCTTATTAATTTTAATATGATTTGTATCGTATATGATCTTTTTAAATTAATGTGATTTGTAGGAGTTACAAATTGATTTATATTTATTAAATTTAATATGATTTGTATTTGTTACAAATAGAAGATAAGATTTTTATTAAATTTAATAATTTTTAAAATCAAATATTTAATCATTTATAAATTTGATAGCATTTATAAAAGTTGCAAATTAAAGATAAGATCTTTATCAAATTTAATAGGATTCAAAATAGAATATCTTGAACTCTAGAGATAAGGTTTAAAATTTAAACCTTGATTGTTCTTAAAAATAGGATGATTGTTTAGACTCTAGAGATAAGGTTTAAAAGTTAAACCTTAACTATTCTTATTTTAGGATAGTTGTTGGGGTCAAAAGATAAGGGTTAAAAGTTAGACCTTGGCCGTTCCAAAATTTAAGATTTCAAATTGTTTGAAATCATAAACGGATATTTTGAGTTGTTAATGGTCAGTGGGATGTTATGGCTAGGAAAGACTTGACTTAAGCGGTCACATAGACCCATTTCTCTTTCCTGGGAACTAACCTGATCACAGTACTAAATTTTTGGGTTGGAATGCCACTCGGCACCCTATAAAGGATAGCCTCCCCTTGACCCTGTCTGTTGAACGATCAACAGAACCACTAAACTTCTTTGCGTAGTTTCTTTTATGACCCTGCGTGTTTAATTATGTGTTTTAAAATTTATTTTATTTTAAATACAATTGATCACTCTACTAATTGATTAATTAACACGTCTAGTGGTGAATGGTTATGGTCTTAGATTTTTTTATTTAATTTTAAATACAGTCTGCGTGTTGTGCCTTTCTCTATTCTTAAATTTCTTCTCTCAACTCTTCACTCGTATGTAAAATGAGTTTCTTTATTACATTGTAATCTTGAAGAAGCCAACAAGGTGGAGACCTAGAAGAAACCTAGAGTGGTGATTCTTGATAGATATGACCTTGAAAGGAACAAAAGAGTGGTGACTCCAAGAGTATGGTAGTTTCAAGAAGTAAAACTTCATGAAGTCAAGGCATCATAGTTCCTTTAGTTTTATTTTATTTTCTAGGAAGACTATAACCATCTCACAATTTAGATTGCATGTTTTGGGGTTTTATTTTGCGTTTAAGTGTTTAATGAAAGTCGATAATGAACAATAAGAAAATTTAAATCCCTCATGCCTGGCAATCATACCTTCCAATAAGTAATAACGTCTAACTTGATATAGATAAATTGTAGATCACACCATAGTTTGGTGCCTTTATTATGTTTAGTAGGACATGATTGGATAATTGGATTATCCAAGTATAACTTATTAAGTTTTATTCAAATAAACATTTTTCAATTGGGTTAGAAAAGCCTAAAGGTATAGATAAAACGCGTTCCAATAAGCAACACTCATCAATGCTAGTTTCAATAAAGTGTAGGTTCTGCCAAAGCAGTGTGCTTTTATTGATATTAGTAAAGGAGGATGGATAATTGGATTATCCAACCATTTGTTATTGGACTTATCTAGGTAACTTTAATCAGATTGAAGAACCTAGAAGCGTTAATATTAAGTTTAAACGCCTTCTAATAAGTAACACTCGTCAAGACTAATGTCAATAAATAGCGAGCCTACCAAAGCAGGGTGCTATCATTTATATTAATAAGGAATAATGGGATAATTGTAATATCCAAATTGTTTTTATTGGGCCTTAACTTAACTAAGTTTTTCAATTGGATTGAAAACAACTTAGAGGCGTAAGGATTGAGCTTAAATGCATAAGATGAATAAGGGTAAACAGTTACCTACTCAATCATCCAAGAGTTGCATGAGATGCAATTAGAAATGTTTTTCCTACCTAAATAACCAAGGGTTGGGCGATCGGCCAAAGCTGACTCCATACTAGGCCAAATATGGATCTTGGCCTACTACAAAAATCTTCCAACGAGATTTTTTCTGATTTAGTGAAGGTATTTGTTTTGAATCAAATAGTGGGAGACAATATATTTATTTAATGACCAAAAGTTAAATATGTTTTAAATAAAAGTGATAGATTTGCATGTAATTTGTTTTAGAATAACCATGACAAACCAATTATTATTTTGTTGCAATCTGTTCTTTAGAAGCACACTCTATCTGGAAAAATGTCCAGATAGGTATCGAGACTTGAGAATTATCTTCAAATAAAGAGGAAGCGACAATGTGTCATGTTTGACTTGTTTCAATATCATCTATCGTTGGGTATTGAATACCCTATGGAGTCTGCATAAACTCTGAGCTGTAAAAGGATATATGAATATATATGAAGATATACGATATGATCATATATAGACTCTAAAAGGTGATCAAGAAAAGAAATTGTTTCCAGGTTTAGCCAAATAAGACATTAAAATAATTTGTCTAAAGAACTTGAAGGAGTTCAAAAGAAATGGAAGTAAAACTTCCGCTACAAGTCATGTTATAGAAATCAAGTTATTTTACTTCACTGACATTAGTATAAGATACTAGTAGTAGATCTCACATTTTGAAAAATCAAGGAAGTAGATCACTTGTTAAGGGTGGAGAAATTTATGTAAAATTGAGCAAAAGTTGCTAAAATAAAGATAAGATCTTCACTTATTAGGCTAGTTAGTGAACTAGACATTGAGCATATTGTTTCTTGTTGGACAAGAAAAGTTTTTTATATATAAAATAACTTTATTTCTTCAAAAGGATGTTGATGCATAATTGAGTAATGGATTCCACATCCTAAATCTCAAAACACCCATATATAACATGACCGTCAAAGTAGGTTAAAGTAAGTGATTTTGAACCTTACTTACATGGTATTGTCTCCTAAGGTAAATGAATGAGAAACACATTTCTAAATACCATTAATATGGTTATTTGGACTCTTTTGATTTTAGAATCAATGGAGACATGTAAATCTTATTTATTGGAAAGATAGTTGAGACCTCATTCATTGAAAAGTGAAATATGAGTAATCTATTATCTAATATATGACGATGTATGTGGGCCTATTGGAACAATAACTAATATGTTTTTCAATACTTAGACATACTAATTGAAAAGTCAATGAGTATGGATTTATGTAACATAAATTAGAAAGTCTTTGAAAAATTCAAAGAATTCATAATGAAGTGAAAAACCAAATTGTCAAGACAATTAAAGCTCTTATTAGATCAAGATAGCAAATAATTTGAGCTACAAGTTTGATAACTATCTAATAGAGTGAGAGATTACCTTTTAACTCATTCCTCATAGAATGCCATAATAGCATCTCTACGGGGAAAAGTTAAACCTTGTTGGACATAGTTTGATTATTGATTATTATCAAACATCTCTAACTCCTTCAATGTTCCTTTATTGACAAAATTTCCACCCTTAACCATGTTTCATCTTAGACTTTCTTAAAGAAACCATATATGATATGGACTAGGAAGAAACCTAGTATGTCTTTACTAATAATTTGGAACTATGATGCTTCTATAGAGCATCCAACTCTGACAAGGTCAGATCTAAATTGGATTAATGTCTTCTGTGAAATACCCAAAGAAAGCTAAGGGTTATCATTTCTACAATCCATCTGAGAACAAAAGGCTTGTTGCTTAGAATGTTGTATTCTTAAATAAGAGTACATCTCAAAGAATTAGTGGGAGGATAGTAGAACTTGAAGAAGTTCAAGTATCACAAAGCATTCAAAAGCCAAGGATGGACTTGGAGCAGAAATCACAAAGTGTTGTGACATCATTAGCTCTGGTAGCACAAGACTTGTGTAAGATCAAATAGGATATGTCACCAAATCTGAAAGATATGGATATCTTATAAATCAGGAAGGAGGCATATTGCTAATTGACCAAGCTCCTTATGAAGAGGCTAATGTAAGTTTAGATTTTAAGACATGGCATAAGACCATGGGATTTGAAATGGGCTTCATGTATATTAACAAGGTATGAACCTTGGTTGACGCACCTAAAAGGTAAAACCTATAAGATGCAAGTGGGTTTTCAAAAGGAAAACTAAATAAGGATGGTAATAAGAGTACCTTTAAAAACCATTTAGATCCTGCTTGTTGTAGTAGTATACCACTATTATGAGATATGATAGATAGATGTCAAGATGGAAATCATCTTGAGGATGTGTATATGATACAACCTAAAGGCCTTTTATGCCTGAAACATCTAGGAAGGTATGTGAACTGCAAATGTTCCATTTATGGACTAAAGAGAGCTTTTAGAACCTAGAATCTTCATTAGAGAATGAAGATAAATCTTATGACTATAAAAAGGGTAGTAACTGCACAATTATAGTTCTAGTATTGCATGTAAAAGACATGCTTCTTCTAGAACTAATATTCTCATTCTATAGTCAAGAATATCCTTAAACACTTAAGAAGGACTAAGGATTTGATCTTGATAAATGAAAGATAAGCTCATTGTAAAGGTTACATCGATCCCAACCTTTTGAGTAATTTGAATGACTTAAGATTGCAATCAAAGTATATATGTGTTGTCAAGATGGTTGTGATGTATACTTGAAAGGTTTAAAGCAAGAAACAATCATTGGTTATACTAATAAATCTAAGTATTTTGCTATGTTAAGAAGTCAATTTACATTTAATCATTCCAAATGTTTTGTACCCTATGAGTTTCCACTGTGATGACAATGGAACCATAGAACAATATAAGGAAGTGGATTAATTCAAGCATATACCTAAATAGTTCCATCTTTGGAAGATGTGAAAATATGCAATGTTCATACCAACAAAATTGTTAGGAACCCACTAGTAAAACCGCTTGCGTAGCAAAAGCATGAGGGTGCAATAGATGTCATTGGGCGTTAACCTTATTGGCTCTAAGTGCAAGTGGGAGATTGTTGGAAATATACACTAAGAGCCTATATAGGACGTATCATTTTGAATAAGGCATTTTTGTTAAATAGTTTAACAACCTTTATTTATCCTAGGAGTAATAGGTTATATGAGAGTTATTCCTAAAATGTCCCTAATCAAGTATTTACGTGGGGACATGTAAATACATTAAGACTAGTATGTAAGTGTATTAATGATCTGATCTCATAGATCATGAATATACATGATATTAAGTCTTCACACGGGTGCACATGAAGAGTAATGATGTACTAGACAGACCCACCATGAGAATGTTGCATGGATCGTTACATGAATGTCACAAACGATTCTTAATGTGATAATGGTATATGTAGTCCTTCGACCTGAAGTCACTACGATTCCTACATAAGGAGTTTGCTGTTTTAATACAATCAAACATCTTCTGTAGCAAGAGGACTATAAAGGTTATGATTAGGCAATGAACAAATTATACAGAGGGATGTGAGTGATGTAGAGGAGATTTGTCTCTCCTATGTGACAAGAGTGATATCTATAGGTCACTTGATGAAGTGAGACTAAGGAAATGCATGGCTAGGCTAGAAAGAATAAATATTGGATATTTATTTGAATAAATTCTACTCTAATATCAAGTAAAATAAATTGGACCGTACAAGGATGATGCGACCATGCCTTGGTCCCAATTAGGATATCATGACAAAAGGAACAAACATATAAAATAATTATCACTTATAGGTTATGTTGATAATAAATAATATTAGGATATAATGATGCATTGCTAGATGCCGCTCTTATTTTATATTAATAATAAAATAGTTTATTATTAATATGACCGAGTATTTTACCTATAGGGTCATAAACATAGAGTAAGCCTATCAGAAAATAGTTTTTATTTTAGTTAGTTAGACTAAAAATAAAGCTATTGAGCCTAACTCATTTAGAATGACTAAGGAGTCCATTCTTTAGAGAGAGCAAATTAAGTCAAACCTAAGCCTATAAATAGAGCATAAGATACTCATAGACTGCTCATCAAAAAGAGAAACAAATATGTAAAAGTTGTAAGAGCTACACCCCATCAAACTAGCATTTAGAAGGTGTAGCATTTCTGGTGGGAGTACTCGTGTGGACTCCTAAAGGGCGAGACTAATACTGCTTCAAAGTTTCTACAAGAGGTAACCCTAAAATGCATAATTTTTTTTGTCTTATGCTTTGAAACACAACGTTTTGCAAATCCTATGGGAATCCTTATTTTTGTGCTGCATATCCGAGTGGGATTCCCTAACATGGAGCTATAAACGAAAGCATCGAAAGTGTAAATATGGGAGTCTGTTGGGTGGCTAAAGCTTATTTTGTTTGAAAAGGAAACTGTTTCACGTCCGGCTCATTGATGGCTAAACGATCCCCGACAAGGGTAGCATGGGAGTCTCCTACGAAGCAAAAGCCACCAATGTGTACACCACTGAATCATCATACTTAACTAAGGTGCCACAAGTTTGTATGAAAAAGTGTAAGTTTTTTTAATACAAGAAAACAATGGTGGATCGAGAACATCATAAATCATTTCACTCATACATGACCTCAATAATATTTTTACATACTTTAAATAAAACAAAGGCACGTAGGCTCCTATAAACACATACAGACTCAACTAGACTATCCATATGAAAAATCCTAATACAATCCTGAACCTATGTCTCCACTAGAAGAGAATGAAGGGTCCTCAAAATTCTCCTTGCTAGTTGAGCCAGCTCCTTCACATTGTGTACTATAGTACGCCTTCGAGGCGGCCTTAAATAATCTACTTCCGGTTCATCAAGACATAGCGATCGTCTATGACTATTTTCTTCCTAAGAAACATTCTCCTACTAGTCCCTTTTTCTAGCTAAGGCAGATACCCATACTTCCTATGTTCTTGCAGCGACGTTTTGGCGAAAACTTCCTACTACCACTGACCGGGCCCTTGCCTATGCTTTCCTCGATTCTCATCCTTTACTACCCTATGGGTTTACATAAATACAACAAAAGCCACAAAACAAGAAGGGTGAGTTTATCTCACTCCAGTCTCATTGGTAATACATGTAAATCACACTATTAATCACACTATTACTATCTCCTGCAGGTGTAATACATGTAAATACTATAGTACCCTAAGGGCTCTCTTAGGATCTACATCTAGGTGGGGTTTATTTGACGTATTAATCACACTATTACTGTCTCCTGCAGGAGTCCCAGATTTAGAGTGCGTCACTCTGAATTGGAATCCTAACAAGGAGATAAGGTAGCTCCTCATTCCTTTGAGCTGCGTCCTCGATTACTTCCACATCCATGTTAGGAAGGGTTGGCCTCATAGCTTGTGCATCTAACCCGATAGGAAGATCTTCGGGGATCAAAGGCAATTTTCCTTTTGCATGACATCTCATTGATATCCTGCTAACCATTCTACACAAAAAATGTAAAGGTGAGACACTAGCCCTACTTGTCTACCTCTCACAGAAAGTCTATCATCACTGACATTTCCCCTTATCATGTTAACACGCATTAGATATAGATATCAGTCAAGGTCGGGGCTACAATTTCCTTTTATCTCATCACGTCTCATATGATCCTGCTCTATTCATCACAATGTCATAGATATCATATTCAACTAGCATCCCTATCATTGCATGAATCATTGACAAGTATTAACTAGCCCATCATTATCAGGTACATCAATATATATATACATACATGTATACAACTCCACACCATACCCTACACAAGTTACTATTATAGCTAGGGTTCACAGCCCCCTAAACACACACACACACACATATCTTAAATCCAATCAGATATACAACCATAGTCACAACTCTAATAAACCAACACATATTATAAAATCAACACACAAGTATCCTATTTTTCACCATCATACATTATCAGTTAATTCATCAACTTACACAAATCATCATACAACCAACCATAACTTACATTCTACATTGATTAATCAAATCACATCTCATCCACCAATGTAGTTAGTCAACCAAAATGCTATGCATGTGTTATGTTTATTATGCATTTTTCTCTCATTCCTTTAAATTTCATGATGCAAATAGGGCCCATCAATTCATCATAGTCATCAACAACAACAACAATAAAATCATTATCATCATCAACAACAACAACAATATCATCACGTCAGTTCTTCCACTGGGGAAGAATGATCTTCGTGGAATACTAGTGCAGTTGCAGTCCTTTCGAGTTCGCTGCTAGGGGTATATGGACCGCAGCCCATCACCATCATCATGGATCTAACACAACTAAAAAAACCCCAAACAGCTACCTCAAATTAGCGACCACCACATGCCGTCGCTAAATAACGACCGCGTTAGCGACCGCGTCATGTCAAAAGGGACCTAAAAGTTGTTAGCGACTACATTAGCGACCGGTCTATTAGGCGGTCGCTAATCCTTCTTAACACCGTCGCTAGAAGGGTCGCTATATTTTTACTCCACCATTTTTTCTTTCCCGCCCGGGTTTTGAGTTGGCGGCAAAAAGTTGCGACGGTGAACTACCGTCGCTAATGTTCCCTCCAACTTAAGCGACGGTAAAACCGCGTCGCTATGGTTTTTTACTAGTGACGGCAGCGTACGTCATCGCTAGTTTAAGAAATAATCAGTGACGGATATACCTCACCGTCGCTATGTTTTAGGAGATTAGTGATGGAATTCGCCTACCGTCGTAAGTTAGTGACGGTGGGTGATACCGTCGCTATGTGTGAAGAGGTTAGTGACGGTTACGCTCTGCCGTCGCTATGTTTTCGTCTTCCCCTTCCACATTCTTTAAATAATGGAATGTAGTGACGGGGGTGTGACACCGTCGCTAATATTCAGGAGATTAGTGACGGATTGGTCCGCCCGTCGCTATGTATTTCACTTCCCTCCAATTTTTTCTTTTAATAATTGAAGTTAGTGACGGTGGGTTGAGGCCGTCGCTACGGTTCAGGGGATTAGGGACGGAGTTGTGGTACCGTCGCTAAGTGTTTAAATGTAGTGACGCCTGTAACGATGGGATGAATGTCGTCGCTACGTTTTTAATCTAACTCGACAGCGCCCCCTTTCCCTCTCAGTTGCCCTAACTTTCCTCCCTCCCTCCGTTCACCTCTCCCTCCCTCTCCTCACCTCCGTTCACCTCCTCCCTCCCTCTCCTCACCTCCGTCTTCCCCCTCCCTCCCTGCGTTCACCTCTCCCTCCTCTCCTCACCTCCGTTCACCCCCTCCCTCCCTCCGTTCACCTCTCCCTCCCTCTCCTCACCTCCGTTCACCTCCTCCCTCCCTCCGTTCACCTCTCCCTCCCTCTCCTCACCTCCGTCTTCCCCCTCCCTCCCTGTGTTCACCTCTCCCTCCTTTCCTCACCTCCGTTCACCCCCTCCCTCCCTCCGTTCACCTCTCCCTCCCTCTCCTCACCTCCGACTTCCCCCTCCCTCCCTCCGTTCACCTCTCCGGCCAGGCAGAGCTGCGACAACTGTGAGGAGTCTCCGGCGACTACCCCTGCAGGTTTTCCAGCGACCACCCCTACTTTCCGACCAGGTTTTTCACGCCCTTGTTTTCTATTTTTGCTCTCTGTTTTTCATGTACCTGTTTTTAGCTGTTTGTTTTTCATATCAAATATTGTGTTGATTAGTTTTGTTAGTCAATTTCCTGTAGCAACAATTTGTTGTAATTTTTCTGCTAAAGCTAGATTAATTTGTTGTAGCAACAATTCTTGCAATTTTTCTGCTAAAGCTCAGGATTGTGTTACATCATACCAGATTTTACTGTTTTCAAATTCAATATTTCCCCCTTACAGTTATGTGTTACATCATAATATATGCATGTGGAAGTTATACCAGTAAAGCATGTATTTGATATTTTGAAATATTTGATGTCACATTAGTTTTCTAATTAATTTACTAAAATTTTATGAGTATCACCGTGTTCTTCTCTTGTAGTTGTAAACTTGTAGTTATGTCAACACAATCTAGTTTAATGTCTATGCAGTAACAATGGCAGAAATTAAATTGTGAAAATAAAGTAATATAATAGATTATATTGATTATGCATACGGATTAAAAAATATTTTGAAGTAACCCTAATTAAAAAAAATTAAGTAGAAATCAAAGTAAAATACAACATCCCCGTGAATTTGTACCATACCACAATTACAGTTACTTTAAAATATTATTACACACTTATGTTATATTTAGAAGAAAGGAAAACTATTATTACACACATAAATCAAATTGTGATTATAAATGGTATGTCAATCAAACATGTTTAAAAGTTAATATCAGATGATAAAGTCATCACAGATGAACCATTTTCGCCAAACCACCTTTGCGTGTGGTGTGAGCAAGTTGTATTTATTTTATATTTTGATTTCGTTAACCTGAATTTGAAAATCGAATCATGATTTGTACAAACTCAATTGCTTAATTATTAATTTTAAACAATTTTTTTTGAATCTGTCTGATACTTGATTTGGAGTTTGGCTACGGTGCAAACAAAATTTAGCTGAATTGAAATGATTCAGTGTTACTCTGTAAGCCATGATTACTATAATGGGAAAGAAAACAGTACATAATCTAGCCCGGATGCCTTGTATCGTTGTCTACATTACTGGAACGGATCACACTAAATATTAGTGTAATTTACATATAGAACAACCTTTTATTGAAACAACTTAGTATTACATTTACAGGATACAAAAGGCTATAATAGTCTACAATTTCAGTTATATACACCTTATGGACAGAGGCCAAAAAGTTCAAGCTCAAGGCCTACATGAGTAGTTACACAAAACATGCACACACACAAGAGTTATCAAATTACCTCAGGGAGCTGCAAATGTCCATGATGTATTTTAGAACTTAGAAGATTTAACAATTGTTTACCCCCGGTATCAATTCAGATTCTGGCAACCACCCCTACCTTCGTTTCAGACTTCGTTGACCATGCCCAACTTCTTCTGACGCATGACTCTCCATTCCAGCTTATGATCTTGTTTTGTGTCTTTCCCTCACCCCCACCCATGATCACCTTCAACACTCAATCCCTGGCTCTTTGCATCTCATCTCAATATCTCTTCCTTTCTTTACTCATTTCCCTTTACTGTTCTTCTTCCTCTATTTTAATATTACATTAATTTATTTCGGTTCTCTCCTTGAAATTTTTTTATTTCAGTTCAGTTGTCTTCTCTCTCTGTTTTGCTGTTGTCCTCCTTGATAATTTCAGTTGTTGACATTTTCTCTCTTGCAACCTTGCTATTCTCTTGCTTCATGTTGAGAATCTCACCCTGAAACTTTGCAGCTTGGTACTTTCTGATTAGCTTTTCCTCATCAACACCGGGTTCTGTCTGACCAGCTCTTGCAATCTCATCTTGGATGTTGCACAAGGATGAATACCTTCCTTGTAGTTCATCCTGCAACACTGCATTGTGCTCAAGCCACAGTGATAACTCGGTTCTGATCTCTCTCAAGTGTCTGAATATTGGCCTAAGTTCAGATTGAATAGGCTGCTGTCTGGAATGTGAAGGCCCTTCATACTTTTTGTGGTTTTCCCTTATTTGCTTTAGCTCGTTATTTAAGTCCTGAATTGAGTTTTGAAACTTTTGAATCTGATGGACTGAGGTGCTGAACCTCAGCCAGAACTCCAGGTTCTCCTCTAGCAAGTTATCGATGTCGGATCGGAATTTCTTTTCCAAGAATGAGAGGTCGTTGCGCCTGTCTTGAAATGTAAGAAGCTTCTCCAGGGTCATTTTCATAGATGACAAGGGGGTAACATTTCCTGTGCTCTCTGTTTCAACTTGTTCTGCACAATTGGCATCTAAATTTGAAGGTGAATTTAGATGACCAGGTTTACCACACTTGAAGCATTCACCGCCATTAGATCCTCGACCACCTCCATAATCTCTGTCACGACCACGATCACGACCACGCTCTCGGGAGCGATCACCATCATCTCGTGATGATCCTTGTTGAGGCTGGGCTCTATCAACAGGAATAGTTAGCCCATCCAAATCCATTCCATTCATAGCACCTATAGCATCTTCCATAGCTTTCTTTTCATCAAATGTGACAAATCCATTCCGTCGCTAAAAGGTGTTTTTTTAGTAGTGTAATCTTCACGTCCCATACGTGCAACATAACCAAAACTTGCGCTGCACGGCCTTAGAAATAGTCGTTCGTGTCGAACTACTCCTGGCTGGCCACGGACTATCCAACATTCGATGTAAATCGAGCCATCTAGACGCTTGAACCTGGATGTACTCCCAAGGTTCCTTCTGAACTTGAAACACTTGAGTTCTCCAGTATACCCCCTTACATTGTAATGCAACTGGCCACACACAACAACCATAACAACATCTCATAACAATGCAATGATGCATGGTTTAAGGTCATCAACAACTTACTTATCCTTTTTCTCATACATTTCACTTGTCAATTAAGAACATTTCCCCTCATGTATTCACAAAACATCTCAATCCAATCTCAGGGTATCATCAACCCATATCACAACTTTCAGTCATCATCAATCACTAGGGGTAGAGGCATCATGCCTGTTCACCACAAACTCACCATCATATCATTTATACTTTTTCCCAGACCCTATCAGAACTTTTACTTAGTATCCATTTCACAGTTTATTTTCATCAATATATTCATCAGTATATCATCATAGACTCATCAACAGTTCTCAATCGTAAGGTTTGCATTCATGCATGCATATTCACATAATCATTCTTATAAAAAAATACACAACAATCATGAGAACATCCCACAAACACATGTTATCATCACTGTCAGCTCATTTTCATTAATCAAATTTTATCTTATTTATTCATAACATAGTGATACTACATCCGTTCAACAACACGTCAATTTTATCAATCAATCTCTTACAGTTCACCATAAATTCTCAATCGTCAATAACATGGCAACATCATCTTACTTATTTTACAACACATCACTTTTCATCATTCACATTTTGTCAAGATGCATAACAACATTAATGCACATGTTTAAACTCGTATCAATCCCATTATCATAGCGTAAACATACCATAATCAACACATCAATCCTGGAAATATAACACCACCATGCCATTATAAATCAAGTATTTTAGTAACGAACCCATTATATAAGAACATCATAACATTTGGAACCTTTAGTCAATTCCATGCATCAGTCATCCCCCTCACCCACCAACACTCTTTAACTATTTTTAATGACTTGGTTCCAAATAATTTACCAAGACTTCTTTCCTTGTATTGATTTATTTGTTAAAGAAAAATCTTGAGTTCCGAACTTTTCTTATTTTAATGCCCAGTTATCATAAACTCTTACTAATATTTATTAAGTTCTAAAAATTCAATATTAGGTCACTTCTTATTTCTTTATCTAAAACTTAAACTTTTATGTTATTTAAGTAGCAAAAATTTCCTCTGTCGTTAAACTATTAATTATTTAGAAACATTGTAATAAAATTTTAGTTTAAATGTTTATAAAACTTCTTTAAATCAATTTCCCAGAATAAGGTCATTTAAAATGGTTAACACTACATTTTATACTTGACAAATCTTAAAAATTTGTTTTTATCACCATTAAAATTCTAACTTTCTACACCTATTAAAATTTTCAGGTTTTAATTCTCAAAATCTCAACTTTTAACATCACTCATTATGAACTTTTAGCACCTGTTGCTTATGGTTTTTTAACACATGTTTCCCCTGTTTTAACACCTACTGCCCCAACTTTTAACACCAAAGTTTCCTACCTTTAATACCTATTGCCATTTGTTTTAACATCGGTTGTTTTTCTTCTTTTAATATCTTTTGCTTCTACTTTAACACCTACAAATTCAACTTTCAACACCATTTATTTCTAGCTTTTAGCACCTCATATTTTTAGATTTTAAACGTCACTTCCCTTTTTCCTTATCCATTATATTTTCAACTCATTAATCACCATCAAAATTTAAGGAAACACGTTTTCCTTCACCTAATAATTTACGGTCCCCAACAAAACATGTTGGAACAATTTTCCAAAGTAAGGGTGAACCAAAAGATGAACAACAATTTAGAGGACTTGATATGATCTTCTAGGCATGCAGAGCACTTTCCTAAAATTAGTATTTCGTCCCTATAGAGTGTGGGTATCACGAAATCCAATTTTGAGATACAAAGAAGATTCAACAACAATACTCACTCTTGTATTGTTGCAAAACAAGAACAAAGGATGAAAGAAATTTAATTTGTGTTTTTTTTCTGTGTTTGAGTAATGTACTTGGATCCCTTTATATAGATGTTGATCAGACATCTTTTGAATTAAAGGGACACAAATTTATGAATTGTTATAACTCTTCATAAAAGGTTGAGACTCTTTAAATTTACTGAAAAGGCATGTAATTAATTACAACACAATGGTAATCAATTACACCTTTTGAAAAGTCATACCATTTGGCATTACACCTTTGAAAGGTCATACCATTTGGCGTCTCAAAATTTAAAAAGTTACTCAATCAGAGTTTTCACTCTTTGATAATCGATTACACACAATGGTAATCGATTATCAGAGAATTTAATTCTCAAATCTCAACAATCCTCCCCCATTTGAGAGTATTAAATAATTACTACACACAAATTTAAATTTAATATATACAATCTTACACGTAAATGAAAGTGTACATAGACTTGAACTTCCACTTAGTAGAGTATACATTCCAAGAAATCGTATTTTATTGGTATCGAAACGATTGAACCGATATAATACATAATGAAAACTTGAAGATACAACTACATATAAGATAAACTACATGTTCTTGTTGTACTTGACACAATAGGGCCATGCATCCATATCTATTCATAAGTGCATCAAAGTCATTGCCCTTTGACTTCTTGAAGCGGCCAAACTTCGCACTTACATAGGTTGATTTCTTAGGTAAAACATGTTCCTGCGATAAAACATAAGTTCAAGAAATCAATTAAGAATTATTCAACCTCCTTACATCACAGGTCCAAAGCACCCTTGTGCTTTCAATCATCAAATAAGAGATTTAATCTTATTGAACTTAAGACTTAATGTCATATTAAGCGTTAAGTTAAGATTCCCTTACTAGTGATTAATTATGGGCTCCATTCCAATTTCAATAGACATTCTAGAGATGGAATCTTTAGCCAATGCCTTTGTAAAACCATCGGCCAAATTAAGCTTTGTTCGAACAAAATCAATGGTAATAATACCATCCTTGATAAGTCCTTGGACATAACTATGTCTCACACCTATATGTCTTGATTTTCCATTGTACACTTGACTATAAGCTTTAGCCAAAGTTGCAACATTGTCACAATGTATTGCTACAGGTGATATTGGTTTTTGTAACAGTGGTATCTCAAACATGAGATTCCTTAGCCATTCAGCTTCCTTTCCTGCTGAAGCTAAAGCTATAAATTCTGAAGCCATAGTGGAATCAGTAATGCAAGTTTGTTTCTTAGATGACCAAGAAATTGCTCCTCCTCCAAAGAGGAAAACCCAACCACTAGTAGAAGAGTGATCTTCTTGGTTTGTAATCCAACTTGCATCAGAATATCCTTCCAAAACTGAAGGATAACCACTATATGTCAAACCATAATCAATAGTTTTCTTTAAGTACTTAAGTACTCGACGTACAGCTTGCCAATGTGATAAACTAGGGTTACTAGTATATCTACTCAGTTTACCTACCGCAAATGCGATATCTGGCCTTGTACTTGTCATTGCATACATCAAACATCCTATTACCCTTGCATATTCTAATTGTGAAATAGCCTTACCACCATTAGGTAATATCTTTAAACTTGGGTCCATAGGAGTTGAAACAAGAGAGCATTCAAAGTTATTGAACTTCTTGAGAACTTTCTCAATGTAATGTGATTGAGACAGGATAAGTTTCTCATTGTCTCTCTTAATTTTTATACCTAGGATGACATCAGCTTCTCCCATATCTTTCATGGAGAAATATGATGATAGAAATGTTTTGGCCAAATTTACTTGATCTAAATTTGTTCCAAAAATCAGCATGTCATCCACATACAAGCAAATTATGACACCATTACCTTTGTCATCAAATTTACTATACACACACTTATCTGAATTGTTTATTTTGAAACCATTTGATAATACAACATCATCAAACTTTCGGTGCCATTGTTTTGGCGCTTGTTTCAATCCGTACAAGGATTTAATCAATTTACAGACCTTGTGTTCTTGGTTTTCCATAACAAAACCTTCAGGTTGTTTCATATACACTTCTTCTTCTAGTTCTCCATTTAAGAATGCAGTCTTGACATCCATTTGATGTATCACAAGTTTATGAATAGCAGCAAGTGCTATTAATAACCTTATAGTGGAGATTCTAGCCACAGGTGCATATGTATCGAAATAATCGATTCCAGGTTTTTGTCTAAACCCTTGTGCCACTAAACGTGCTTTAAACTTATCAATAGTTCCATCAGCTTTGATTTTCTTCTTGAAAATCCATTTACATCCTATTGGTTTACACTTAGGAGGTAAGTCAACCAAAATCCATGTGTTATTTCCCATGATGGATTCCATCTCATCATTAATTGCTTCTTTCCAGAAAGCAGCATCTTGAGACCTCATAGCCTCTTGATATGTCAATGGATCTTCTTCTATATTATAACAATATGAGAACTTTGTTAAGATAGAATCTCTTGTACCTTCAACTAAGTACACATGAAAATCTGGGCCAAAGGATTTTTCTTTTCTTGCCCTTTTACTTCTTCTAGGTTGAGATGTGGAAGCATCATTCTCATCTAGAGTTTGAACATTTGATCCTTGATTAATCAAGCTTTGATCCAATTCTTCAATATTGGTATTAGGAGTTAAATCCTTTGAATGAGGAATTGAAGAAAATCTCCTTTCATCAAAAATTGCATCTCTAGATTCTATGATTGAATGTAGTGACACATAATCATTTTGTCCTATTACATAGAACCTATAGGCTTTGCTATGTTCAGCATAACCTATAAAAATGCATTCAATTCCTCTTTCACCCAATTTCTTACGCTTGGGTTCCGGTATTTTTACAATTGCCCTACAACCCCAAACTTTGAGATAAGTCAAATTTGGCTTTCTTTTATACCAAAGCTCATACGGGGTTACCTCATTCCTTTTTATCGGAACTCGGTTTAGAATATAACAAGCCGTTAACATGGCTTCACCCCAAAATCCATCACTTAGACCAGAATAGGACAACATAGAATTAACCATTTCTTCCAAAGTCCTATTCTTTCTTTCTGCTATACCATTTTGTTGTGGTGTATATGCAGTAGTTGTTTCATGGATAATACCCACAGATTGAAAATAAATTGGATCATAATATTCACCACCTTTATCAGTTCTCAACTTTTTAATTTTAGTATTAAGTTGCAATTCTACTTCATTTTTATAAACCTTAAACTTTTCTAAGGCTTCATTTTTAGTAAACAAAAGATAAACATAGCAAAAGCGTGTATGATCATCAATGAATGTTATCATATATTTCTTATTTCCTAATGAAGGTGTACTATGAAAATCACATAAATCACTATGTACTAATTCAAGCAAAGTTGAATTCCTTTCAATATTAGGAAAAGGTTTTCTTGTTATCTTTGTTAGCATGCATGTTCTACACTTTTCTATGTTCAAATCAAATGGAGGAATCAGATCAAATTTAGACATAGAATGTAGTTTTCGATAATTAACATGTCCAAGACGAAAATGCCATAAAGAAGAATCATGATTAATAATATAAGCAGAATCAATAACACGATTTATTGTACTTAATTTAAACATATTGTTATAGAGATATCCTAGACCAATAAATACACCACCTTTAGATAGTACAAACTTATCAGCTTCAAATACCAATTTATAACCTAATCGATTCAAGATTACTCCAGACACTAAGTTTCTCCTTAATTCTGGAGCATATAGTACATCTCTTAATACAAGTGATTTTCCAGAACTAAGTAATAATTCTACTTGTCCACAACCTAGGACTTTAGCCATAGAATCATTTCCCATGTAAAGAACTTCTCCATTGTCACCTTCCTTCAAGGATTTGAATAGAGACCGATCTTTACACACGTGTCTTGAAGCTCCTGAGTCGATCCACCAAGAATCATCAGTCTGCACACAGAAGATTTCAGAAACCATTTCCACAAAATTCAAATTGGAATTATGTGCAATGTGTGCAAAATTACCTTTCTTAGGTTGGTCTTGGCTAGAATTGCCTTGACCTTGCTTTCCATCATTCTTGGCCATTTTCCTTTTCCAGATTGTACAATCTCTTTTCATGTGACCGGAATTGCCACATTCCCAACAAGTTGCTTGTTGATTTGCCTTACCAAATTTAGGCCTCTTGTTCCTACTTCCTTTATTGAAATTAAAGGGCCTTTTCTTGAACTTTGGTATTGCCTTTGATTTCTCATCTTCCACCATATTAACAGTGGACAGATTAGGATTGCTAGAATCCTTATTACCATCTTGTAGACGGATTCCTTCTTCAATTCGAAGATGTGTTGCCAATTGTTCAACACTTATATCATCCTTGTTGTGCTTTAAAGAATTTCTCACATCTTTCCAATTGGGTGGTAATTTATCAATTATAGAAGAAACAATAAAAGTCTCATCCATAGCAATATTATGTTGCCTAAAACTTCCAAGGATTCTTTGGATTTCATGGAATTGTTCCATTATAGGTCTAGCATCACTCATCTTATAATTATTAAAATTACTAACAAGGAATTTCTTACTTGATGCATCTTCAGAAATGTATTTGCCTTCAAGTTGATCCCACAATTCTTTGGCCGATTCTACATACTGATACACATCGAATAATGCATCGGTCATGCCATTCAGAATGTGACCACGGCATATGTAATCATCATTCTCCCACTTGTGCCTCTTTCTTTGTTCTTCCAAAGTTTCCTCTTCTCTCTCCTTTGGTTGTGGAGTGCTAAGAACATAGGCCACATTAAGGGCGGAGAGGAGGAAGTGCATCTTCTTTTGCCATCTACGAAAACCAACGCCTTCAAATTTGTCTAATTTGTGGAAATTTGTAGACATATCATGGATTGTTGCCATTTTTCTTGGAAATACTAATTTTAGATTGTTGGAACAATTTTCCAAAGTAAGGGTGAACCAAAAGATGAACAACAATTTAGAGGACTTGATATGATCTTCTAGGCATGCAGAGCACTTTCCTAAAATTAGTATTTCGTCCCTATAGAGTGTGGGTATCACGAAATCCAATTTTGAGATACAAAGAAGATTCAACAACAATACTCACTCTTGTATTGTTGCAAAACAAGAACAAAGGATGAAAGAAATTTAATTTGTGTTTTTTTTCTGTGTTTGAGTAATGTACTTGGATCCCTTTATATAGATGTTGATCAGACATCTTTTGAATTAAAGGGACACAAATTTATGAATTGTTATAACTCTTCATAAAAGGTTGAGACTCTTTAAATTTACTGAAAAGGCATGTAATTAATTACAACACAATGGTAATCAATTACACCTTTTGAAAAGTCATACCATTTGGCATTACACCTTTGAAAGGTCATACCATTTGGCGTCTCAAAATTTAAAAAGTTACTCAATCAGAGTTTTCACTCTTTGATAATCGATTACACACAATGGTAATCGATTATCAGAGAATTTAATTCTCAAATCTCAACAAAACAACAGATTCAATTTTTTTCTAAGCATTCAAAATATCACATAGATCATATTACACATAATTTTAACAATAAAATCTTTATTTATGTCACAAGAACTCACGATCAAATTAAAGAAACATACATAATACTTTTTCCAGCAACTAAATCTTTATTTAACCACTACCAATCTCACGATTTCACACAATATCACAAATAGAAGTTTGGTTCCACCAAATATATTGTCTAAACCACTTTTATAAATTTTAAGTCACCAAAAACAACCATTCCAAGTCAATTATCCTCTCGGCTACAACACCCAAAAATACAAAGCCATTGAATTTCAATTAAAACAACACAATCATGCATACATACAAAGAGTCCATAACCAAACCTAAAAAAATCACATGCACCCTTCATCATTATCGAATTCTTTAACACTAAAACCAAGGGTTCCACTTGATGAAATTAACATGCAAGGAAACAATAACTCAAAATCCATCACCAAAAAAATAGAATGCGTGTCATGGATCAAGATTTATCAAGCCATGTATCTCTCTTTACCTTAGATGCTTGTTTCAGATTTGAAGGGAATCAAAGGGGATGCCATTGTTTTTGTTCCCAAGATTCTCCAAGACCGGTCCAAAGTTCCAAAATATGAAAGGGTGATGCTGCTGTGGTGAGAAAAAGAGAAAGGCCCTTCCTTCCTTTGGCTTTGGGGTGCTTGCAGTCTCAACAAGAACAAAGGGAAAAGGACCTCATAACCTTTGATGATAGCTGTGTTGGTGAGGAAATACACATGCATGGAGAGATCAAGGTGTCTTGGACCTGAATGAAAACATACAAGGTGAAGAGAAGGTCTTGGGTTTGGCAAAATAGAGAGAGAAGGTTAGGGTTTCAAGAGATCTTGATGGAAAGGAAGCCAGCTACGGTAAGGGGGGATGGTGGTGCTACTCGTGAGAAAAGAAAGGAGAAACAAAAGGTGGTGGTTGATTTGTGAAGCTTGGCGGTGGTGCTATTTTGTGATGGTGTAACACTGAGTGGGAGAGAAGAAAAGAGAAAAGGAAGGCTTTTGTCTTAGTGACTAGAAAAGGAAATGAAGCAAGAGAAGGAGTGGAATAATCTGAATGAGGGAGTGAATAGGGGAGAGATATGTATATATAGGGGCTGGTACCGAGTAAAGAGAGGGAAAAGATTAAGGCACACAAAATCAAATCTTGTAAGGTTTATAACTTAAAAGCACAACAATTTGAATAAAAAGGCATGCAACTAATAAGAAATAAATTAAGTTGTATGGGAAATTTAAATTTAAGAGACAAGGCTTGAAAGGATGTTAAAAGATATGAAAAGAGATTTTAGAATATTTGGTTCAACTTTCATATCAAAAGGTGACAAGACCATTTAAATAATTAAAGGCAAAGTTGTTAGAAATAAAAGGAAAGGTTACAAAATTTATAATTAATTTTGGGATAGGGATTTGGAAAAATTCCCAAAATCAAAGTTGGAGATCATATTTTTCCCTTTAAAACAATCTATAGAACATGAAAATCTGATATCGGACAAATGAGATATGGTCAAAATATGAAAAGTTGCTTGAATTGGTTCCGAATCAAGTGCAATAGCTTTCTTTTTAAAATTGGGATCAAATGATTCAGACTTTGCAAAAATATTCAACTACAAAGTTTTATATCTTTTCTTCTTCTTCAAAACTAGCTATAACACAACTTTTTGATATCAGGAGAGAAAGATACACCCTGAACACTAAAGGCTATCTAAAGCTGGAACGAATTAACATGTAGTGCTTTAGAATTAAAACTAGGAAAAATAT
The DNA here is from genome assembly GCA_037962975.1 of Clitoria ternatea. Classification (NCBI taxonomy): domain Eukaryota; kingdom Viridiplantae; phylum Streptophyta; class Magnoliopsida; order Fabales; family Fabaceae; genus Clitoria; species Clitoria ternatea. Next base: position 59,822,571 of record CM075671.1, read on the forward strand.
ACAAGGAATTAAATTTTGAGGTCTTCATCAAAGTTGTAGATATTTGAATAAATAAAATTATAGAAAAAGAATAGATTGATTTAGATCACGGATGAAGAAACTGTGACCAAAACATTAACAGGTGCACAGATAAATCAAGAAATGAATTAGGCACAAGTTCAAAATAAAAACTGGGCTAAATACGCACGGAATCAAGTTTTGGGCTCAACATAATCATTGTAGAGTGTTTTAATATGAAAAATTAGAAATTGGAACCAAGGTGTTTCGACGTTGAGAGAAGAAGTTATGTCAAAACAAGTTAATAGATACAAAGGTTAATGCTAAAACAACGCTCATAGGCAAAATAAATGAGTCAGGGTCCAAACTGACTTCTAGAAAATTCAACAATGCATATCAAAGGTATATCAAATCAAACATCAAGGATTTAGGATGTCCCTCTCACCTTATGGCCTCAAGTTTTTTCTGTTCCTCGATCTGGTTCCCGGTTCCGCTTCCAATGAAATTCTCTGATGAACACGTCATTTAGGGTACTGAGGTCATTATCATTATTATAAAAATTATATCACCCCTTACTATCACTAATTAACATCGAATCACCATGTTAAATTCTTTTTCTCTTAATTAATCATCCAAATAATTATTGAATGAATAATTCCCATCACATTTATTCCATTTATTTTATTTAATCACCATATAGTAACCACATGCATGCTCTCATAATTCATCATCATGCCACATCATATAACTAGGCCTCTCTACCTTCACAACATTATATATATCTAGTCAAAGCCCACAAAATCAACAATATCAGTCATCACATCACTGGCCGCAGCCACAAACACAAACAATTTCCCTAATTTAGCACCATTACACAGCAAACTATCCCTTAGGACTTTTCAAAAAAGGTCAGAATGTTACACTTAGCCTATATAGGCTAATTACCCAAGTATTCTTTCTTAAAAGCCTATTCAGGATTAAGCAACTTCAACAAGTCTTCACAAGAACTTAGGGGTGTCTGAGCTTACAAAAATTGAATTGATTATTCAAGATATGAAATAAAATAAAGGTCTTAATATTTTACAAGAGAGATCAGAGATTTTGCACAACTTATGTATTTCAAATTCGTTGTAAAGAAGTGTTGTGTTTTGCACTCTTTGAATGTGTCTTGCACTCTTGTCATCTGACTTTCTCTTCTGGGATAATAAGTAGGATGCTTCTTTAGCTTGGAAGTCCTTTAAAAGTTATGAAGGTAGGTATATACTTATTCCTTTAGTCAAAATGGTTACAAACAAGCATTGCATCGTGAGCTTTTGCTTTAGACTTGTATTTACTATCTTCATATAAAGATATCTCAAATGGGTCTCTAGATGTCTAAGTTCTTCAAAGAATACTTAGACAACATTGGAACATTAGTCATAAATAATATAATGTTTTAATCATAATTAAAAAATTTTAAGGGTTCTTAGAACCTTGTGTGTTTTTCCAGGACTTAACACTCAGGTGCAAAAGTAACAAACTCCAACATTGACAAACAATATATAAAACATTGAAAGACAATATAAACATTATAAACACTAAAAGACCATTTAAAGTAACTTATAGCAACCATTTATCCCACCAAAGCTTTAGGTTTACCACCAGAACGACCACCCACTCCTTCCATGCTTCATGAAAGCGGGATTTAATCACCTCTGTTAGTGCGACAGTCCCCCTTTATGCTTCAACATGAGCAACCCAAATTTAAGTTGCATATTTCTAAGTCCTAAAAATAAAAACATAAACTATTAAATTTAAATATATGCTAATCTAAATAAAAAGTCTACTTCTCAACTAGCTTGAAAATCCACTTTCCAAAAGCGCTTTTCATTGGAGGAACTCTATCATGTAAACAGGTCCTCAAAATCACTTGGAAAGGCTTAGAAAGACAAACTCTTGACTCCTCAATTACGTAAAACTCAGTTGTTCACTCTTTAATTTCCATATTTCCATGCTAGAGGTAATCCTCATACTTATCCTCATCAGAGTAGAAGGGAGGAACTTAATCATCAGCATCATCATTATTATCTTGACATGTTGGTGGAACCTAACTAGGTCTTTGAATGATCTAGATCACCTGAATTTTTCCTCCCAGCAATAAGAACAAGCACGTTTATGTATGAGCGTAACTCACCTAGTGGAATCACCTGTTTCTTCTTATCCCTATTAATAGCTTCTCGCACCTTATTCCCTCCCAACACCCATCGTTACCATCACGATCGATCATCTAAAAAAATGTTAAACATTAAAAAAAATTATGAATAAATTTTGAGACTACGTCTTTCTCATTTTGTTTGTGATGTGGTTCCATGACATTAACAAGTTGGTCCTTAATATTTACTTTAAAAGGTTTAAAAATATCCATAACTTAGGATACGATGATGCTACTTGTTCCACCCATCAAAACTTTTGTCGCTCTCCTAAAATCCACCTCTCCATGCTTGATCCAAACCCAGTAGTTAAGTTTGAAACCAAACTTGTACAAGTGAGATGTAACTTTACTTTTACTCAAAATCTTATCATATCTCCGTCTCACATAGAGACACCTTATACCACTCCTTGAATCTTAATAGGGTTGTTTTGTAGCCTTATTAACAAACTCTCTAACCCTATAATAAACTCACTTTTCAAACCTCTCCTATTGGGACAAAGGGTATCATACACCCATAAATGGTCCACTACAAAATATGCATTGTCAATACACCACTATTGTTGCAACATATGTAATATCCATAGTTTCCCTAAATTTTGTAATTTCTAAATTGATTATTTTCTATCTAAGTTCTAATTTGAAATTTCTAAATTTATTATTTTCTAAATTCTAATTTGAAACTTCTAAACTTATTATTTTTTAAAACTGTAATTAGAGAATTTTAATTTTTTAATTTTCTCAATTCTAATTTAAACTTTATCAATATTTTATGGTTAAAAATCTATTTCAAAGTTTTAATTAATATTGTATATTTCTAAATTTTCATAGCTCTAAAACGCTATTCTTAAGTTCAAATGTCAAATTTTCTAAAGTATAATAATGTAAATCATTTATCCTAGAGTTCTTACTACTATCAAGGAAAGAAATAAGTTACTATCCTTTTTCCTATTGGTTGAAAACTTTTCTTTTTGCATCATGAGCAGTAGAGACCAATGTAGTATCAAACAATTCACTCTACACTCTGACAAGACTAACTCTGGGGGCGGTTGAGTGCCTACCTAGGGCCCATAATTGAATGGGACATAATTTCATAAGTTGTTATATATACTCAACAAAAAAAATTCATTAAATCAAGAATCGTGAGGGCCAAGGCTAGACTACTTGTCGGAGGCCCAAGTCCTAGCTTATTAAAGATCAAGTTTAACTCAACTCATTTAATAATAAGATTAGGTAAAGACTTTTTAGAATTTAATTAAATAAGCTAAGTTTGAGCATTTGAATAAAAAAATTTCAACCCACCATGTTAACTTTTTATTAACTCATGATTCTATAAAATATATCATAATTTATGATATATTATATTTTTAAATACACATGGAACTTTCTATTTATAAAATAATAATTATAAAATTAAAATATGTTAAAATTAACTTTGATATACAAAAATGATAATTAAGTGTTTATTTTATATAGGTTGTTAACTTTTTTAGACTTATTTGTTTATTTAAGATGAACTCATTAATATTAAATATATGTTTGTGTTTATATTTGATTTCAATGTAAATCAAACATTTATATAGACTATTAGGATATTTCAAGCTTCCAATAGGGTAGACAAAACCTAAAAATATAGTCTACGTTAAGTAACATGACAGGCTCAGATCTTACAATTAAGTATTAATTTGACCTAACCTATTTCCACCCCTAATGCTTAGTTTTCCCAACCTAATTTCAAGAAAGAATAGAGAGAAGGAAGGGTAAGATAAGAAAGAGAGAGACAGAGAGAGATAGAGATTGATTGATCAATGATTTTGTTGGCAACATTATAGCCTATTATGATTATTGCTATATTTCTAGTGATTTTTGATAAGTCTTGAAAAGACTTATTTATTATTATTACTTTTAATTGTATTTTAATAATTTAAGTGTCAAAATAATTATTCTTTTATTAATTTAGTAATTAATTAGAATTTTTAGTTATTTAGTTAAATAATAAGATATTTCATTATTTTTAAGTTAATTAGTGATTGTTTATTAATTTAAGCTATTGAAGGAATTTATTAAACATTTAAATTTCTAAACTTGATTATTTCTTTTAATAATTAAAGGTCAATTGAAAGTGGTTGCAAATTGTCAAGTTTTAATTTTAATTGCCTGTATGGACCATCAGTGTTTTTAATTTATATAGCAGTTTGGAATTGATTTCAGGTACAAATCCAGCGTAACCACGCCACTTCCAAGTGAAGCACGCTGAATTGAGAAGTTAATTGTTCCATCAAAACAAGAGCTTGGCGTAACCACTACCATCCACGTTGATATTTACGCTAGAAATATGTTTAGAAAGAAGTTGGAAATCTAAAAATGAATTATATTATGTGTTAATCTCCCCTATATTACAAGGTGTTAAACAAATATATAAAGTGAAACTAACTCTAAATTAATTTACAAGGAAAGCTTTTAAATAAAAATACAAATAAAGAAACTACACTAATTAATTACAAGGAAATATCTACTTAAGAAATTACAAATAAATAAAATTACACTTTAAATTAATTAATTAAAATACTAGAAGACTAAATTAACAAGTAATGAAAATAAATCCTTGCAGTAGAACTTTTAATATAAAAATATATATAGTCCCTCAATTAGCGTGAAGAATCACGTGCAAGTGATGGAATTGAATGCCAAGTTTAAATTATAATTCTCTTGAAGAACTTAACATGCAGCAACATGGAATTGGAAAGGCAAGTTGAATTATATGTAATTCATTTTTAGATTTCCAACTTCTTTCTAAACATATTTTTTCTCTCTAGTTTCTATCTTTTTCTCTTCTGCATTTCCATTTTCATTTTCCTCCATGTGTGCTTAATTCCTTAGGATTAGGATTGATTAAAGCTACAATCAAGCCGAGATTCAATTGATTGGAACTGAGGATTCAACTGAATCAAGTTCTGAACATTGGAATTGTTAGATTACACCTCTTGGATTGGAAAATCCAAGACTCATTCAGAAGAAATCATTATAGAGAAATCATTGTCAGAATTTCAGATTACATTTCCTAAGCTAGTTACTTCATGCCTAAGGGATTAGGTGAATAACTAGGGTTCCCTTTAATTTCGCAATTGGCTTTAACATGAACTGATACCTAAGGAATTAAGATTATTTTGTGTTGAGTTAGTGACAATTACTTAAGGAATTAGGAATTATTCATCTGTGAGATTGAACCATGCTTTAAATGAATATGAAACTACTGTCATTAGGATTTAAGTGAAGTTGTATGATGAGATTAATTCCAATCTGCTGATAGAATAGTTTTTCATATAGTTTAATTGTAACATTGTTGTTAGAAAACTATAAAAATAAATAAAACTTTAGAAAACATAAAAACAGAGTTGCTTGTTTGTTGCTTGATTCAGATGGCGCTTTCCTTGGATTGTGGTACTTAACACAATCCTTGTGGGAATGATGAAATATACTACTTTTTAACGATTGGTGCGCTTGCCAAGAATTTCATCATCCGATGAGAATGCATCAAGTTTATAATAATATCATTGTTATCGTTAGAATCTAGAGTTTGGGATCATGTATACTGTTAAAGGTTTTGGATTTTGAGTAATATAAATATTGTTATTTAAATTATAAAACTCTTTTATTTGACAATAAAAAAATATTTATTTTTTTATGGTCCCCTATAGTAGCTATGCTTTGGACCTCAAAAAGACCAAGAGTGGTCCTACACTCTACACCAAATAAATGAAATTTGTGATAGATTGAGAGAATTTGGGAATATTTGAAATGGATGATGAAAAATGAGAAAGGAAAAGTGTTATCTCTCTTAACCATAATCAAATTTGTATTTCATAACATTATTCATAATCTAATCCTTATTAGTAATCAAATTTTTAACAATTGATGAGAAAAATAAAATAATATATATCTTAATATTGTAAAAATTGTTATGTTCATTGGATAATTAATTTATGACCACTCAATGTTTTCTTATATATATATATGATCTGGTCCCGATACCGGTACCTGGAGACAAATAGGTAATTGCATCTGTTCTCATTGTGCTACCGGCCTCACAGGTATACTTTCGAATTATGACTCCGTATGAGACGTTCTCCATACCGGAATGTCAAGGTTCTTAGCTTGCATACCAGAAAGGGTCCACGTCACTCGACAGAAGGTACAAGGTACAGCCACAAGGATGATACGCGAGAAAGTGCGGCTTCCCCTACGACGTGTGTCAAAATCATACACTGAGCAATGTACTATTTGTCTCCTGGCCCCACCTATGCCTAACGATTCATTCTCCAAGCTCACCTATAAATAGTGGATTCTCACACTCATAAAAGGTTACGTTGTTCTTACTCTTGATATATTATTTCATTGCTTAAGTCTTGGTCCTGAATTCTCATTCTGGTGACTGACTTGAGTGTCGGAGAATCTTCACAGGTGACACCACCTTTCACCCCCTTTAACGCGAAAGCTTGGTGTGCAGGATCTCTAGGACAACAAGACCGAATCCTCCCATTGAGAGTTCAGATCATAATATCGGATACCCATTGTACCGGTGTACAAACACTTCTATCCTTGAATTTTGAGGTTGGTCCCCACTCCGGATCTTTGACCCCGGATTAGACCAGTTCAATATATATATATATCATATTATATATAAAGTTGTAATAGTTTTAGCAAGAATGAATGCGAAATCATTAGATATACCTTTTCATGCATGTTTTAACCATTGGATTAGTCTTACTTTTCTATTTTTTATTTGCCTATATTTTTTATGCAATTTCAAAATATTTATTATGAGTTTTAATTGAGCTTCAACACTCTTTCTTAATTAATAGTTATTGACAAAAGACTCTCAAGTCCCTTTTATGTGTTTGTTTGGGGAAAATATTTTCTCTCTTTATTCTATAACAAAGGATTATATACAAATACATATTCCTAAAAAGTTATTAATATAATAATTTAAGTATAACAAATTTTTTGAGAAGGATAAAATAATTAGATTTAAATATACTGTAAAATTTTTAAGTAAAAAATCTTAATTATAGTACTTTTAATTCTCAATAATAAACCATAGGAAAACTTATTATTTTATATTTTAAGGTTTAAGTTTTTGTAAATGATTTTTTATATTATATATTTTGTTCAGAATTAGTTTACAAATTTATTTATTTATAATTAATGGAAAATGTAAAATAATTATGAAAAAGTATAATAATTACTAATAATTTAACCGAAAAATTGTCTAATTATTTTCAACTATAAATGAAAACATATGCATACATATATTACAATATTACAATAAGAAAAAAAGAAGCAATATTTGCTAACTATAAATAAAAGTAATCATTTAAGTATGATCGGTCCTGAACCGGGGTCAAGAGATCCGGTGTCGGGCCGGTCACAGAAGTTGAAGACCGAGGGATGTTGAAGACCGGTTCTGTGAGTATCCGGTATGTATATCCGATATGTCTGTATGTAGAGAACGGCCTTGATGTCCTGGAGGTCCTTCACACCGATCTCACGCGTTGATGTAGGCGAAAGGTGGTGTCACATGCGAAGATTCTCCGACGCTCAAGTCAATAATATATTCCAAGTGTGGAATGTTTTCCAGATAGTAATTGTAAGTCGAAAAGAAGAAGTCTCTCCCTCCATAAATGAAGAGAGTTCTTATACTTGATTGGCTCGATATACAAGGACTTGTTAGTGGGGAACCACTAACCTCCATTAATATTATAAATTATTATTTTATATGCACTTGCCAGTATGATTGAGTCAAGTGGCTATTGAGCGTAGAGATAGTAGGGCTAGTCTTAGGGAACAAGTTGATTATTTCCAGGAGCAGGTTATGGCTCGTAGTGTGGAAAATAGAATCTTTATCCTTGTCCCTATAGCAACGCCCTTTGTCTTCTGTATGGTGATATGCGTGTTATCCGATGTGCATGGAGTTATCCTGGACAACCGATATAGGGAGAACGCCTGATATGGATTTAGAATCCGGATATATACCAATGACACCGGTAACGCGTTGGAGAACTGTCAAAGACGTTGAAATATGTCTTGTAGAACGGATACCGGTATCGAGACCGGATCAAAGTAAATGAAGTAATTTGAGAACAACTAACAGGTATAGTAAATTAAGTAATATGAGAACAATTAATAGTATTTTATATTAAACCAATATAAATACAACTATGTATGTTGGTCATAATCTTGATGATTCATGCTTACTTGATTAGTAGACTAAAAATTACATGCATATTTAGATTCCTTTCTGCTTCCCTGTAAAAGCATCAAAACATTCTTATTAGTTCTTCTTAATGATATAACTTCAACAATGAAATGAAGTAACTGGTTACTTTGTACTGATTCTTCTCAACTCTTGATAGTATTCATTATCTATAAATTCTTGTTGTTTGAGGAATTGTAAAATGATTATCTTAATGACAACAAATAAAGATTGAGATTCACTACTAAAAAAATCAGTTAGGGACAGAATGTTTCCGTGGCTAGAAAGAACTTTTACATCTAAGCTTATGGTTATGAAGCTACTCATTACCTTGTGAGTAGTGATATTTTGATTCAATTAAGATGTACTATTATGACCCTTAAATGTTGAAACTGTATTTCCTTGAATCCTAAATAGTTCAAAGAACTAGTAAAAGCTCGTAAGGATAATACCTTAATTATAGTTATCAAAATTCATACAATAATAAAATACAGTTAATGGTTGCCAACATTTTATTTATGTTATCTTAAACTTTGCATATAAATAATATTACAAGATAACACAGTTGAAGTTACCCCATCTTTCTTTGGGATAACAATTCTCTTCTTTTTTTTTACCATATTCCAAAGTTGGATCTTATCAACAACTATTATTGAACCCCACCCAAAGAATATTTTTTTAGCTTATTCACCAACCATCAGAATTTAAGAAAAAATTTATGTACAACATAATTTCATTATCAAATTTAATGAAATAACATATAATACCTTGTTGTCAATTATGTCCATTGATGCAAGTAAATAATTATTGATGGTTCAGAGTCAGACTTAGAAAGAGAGGTTGAATAAGTCTGAGACTCTTTTTGCAGAACTTAAACTTTTTCAAATAAGAAAGAAAATAGACTTTTGAATCAGACTTTAAGAGATAAAGGAAAGAAAGATAGTATATAAACAAATTTATACTGGTTCACTTCCAACGCAGAAGCTACGTCTAGTAGCTTAAGACTTGAAGAATTTTCACAATGTAAAAACGTCTTTTTATATAACACAACACAACCCATGACTCGAGTATTCTTGACTCTAGCTACTCCTAGCTTAAACCTAATTATTCTTTCAACAAGCCACTCCTGATTTAAATCCAAATATTCTTTCAAAATCCTCTTCAGGCCAAACAATGTTTACTATAGAAACTAAGACTGACAACACATAGACTTTGACACAATGTTGATTTAAGATTGTGTTTATGTTTTAATGACTTATTGTACAAGATAATGAATCTTAAAGAATAGATACACAAAGTAGAAAAGCAAAGACTAAGTTTGCAAGAAGTAGAGATACAAAGAAAGTCTTTACTTTTGATAAGAAAGCTTTGAATTGCTTGAAGTTTTAGATTAATGCTTTCAAACGTATATCTTCTTCGAGTCTGAATTCTCTTCATACTTATAGGCCAATGAAGATGACCGTTGATGATCCGTTGAAGAGTGGTAGTAGTTTGAAGCAGCAGACTCTGAATAAGAAGAAGACAAACGGTCTGAATCGAGGATCTTCAGAACTTGCACTTAAAATAAAGTACATCAAGTGTTTCAAAGCAAAAGTCCTTTTGTAGTCTTTCTTTTATCATGAATTTGTGTAGAACTAGACATGGTTGACCTTCTGATGCTTTCTGATGCAAGTACTGATCTTCATCAGCTTTTGATCTGCGCAGAGTAGCTTCCTTGGTTTCTTCACCATGAAAGCATTAGTTCTTGAACTGGCTTGTCTTCTCTCCCTTTTTCAGTGATAAGAGCAATCTAGCTTGAAAAGGATCTAGCTTTAAGCATCTTCAAAAATATCTATGTTGATTTGATGCATATTCAGAGTAACGTCTTTATGCTTCAAGAGCTGAAGTCTGATATCTTAAAAAAATATGCGTGCTGAGTTTGAGAGGTAATATATATGAGGGGCATGACTCAACAGTCAATAGGTTTGGAAGAGCACACTTGAATCAGACTCTTCTTAAACATTGTCTTGTGTCGGAATTTTCTTAGGACAAACTTGGATGAGAACTTTTTTAGTCACATACAGACTTGTTATGAAATATTTTGCATAGGCCAAGGCAAACTTTTAATGATGGACTCCCCCTTTCTTTTATAGCATATGCATCATAAACTTGTGATCTAAAACACTCAATTAGAGAGGTTAAATAACACGTAGGCAGACTTAATTTAATTAAATGTCTTAATGTGTGTTATTAACAAATCTTAAGTTTTTAAAATAATAACCAAAAACTCTAAAGTCTTCCAAAGTACTTTGCGAACCAGACTTAGTTTTAACAATTATCTTTCCAAATATTCCATAACATTTGAATCTCTCTCTCTCTTACATTGGCTTTGTTATTTGGTATTGGTTAATATAACTTTCAAAACCAAAAATAATGTTTTTTCACCATTATCAATAAATATATTTTGCTGAATGAAGTATTACCAAATAAAAGTTTGTCCATATTAAAGTATTGCATGTCACTTACATGTTCGTGAATGGCATATCTTGCTTCTTTCTAATCCCTTAGCATTAGATGACAATGTGTTTCAATTTTAACTGAGTTATGCAAAAAAAAAAAGGGAGCAAACTTTATATACTAATGATATTTACTCTTTATATGCTCTACACATTTTTAAGGCTTATATTTATCCAAAAAAATTCAAACATATAAGCTAATCAATTTAAAGTACTTTTAATATTTAATAATTTTAAACATAAAAATATATTATTTAAAAAAGATACCACTTCTCCTATTAAAATGTGCGATATAACCTAATCAGTAAATTACCATAATTATACTTAATATATTAACTTCTATTTATTGAATCTCTACATTAACAAATTAAACCAGAATTCTTTTCGAATAATGTAATTGACAGCTTTTAAATCAATCATTTCAATGCAATAATAAAAAAATAAAAAATAAAACATGATAGATAAAGCACCATTAATTTGTTTTATTTCCTTCTCTTAGACTTTACTATATATTTTTCATTCTTCATAAAACAAGATACACCATTGATTTTATTGCGATTCACAAACTCTTACTTAAAGTTCAAAAGTGAATTAAAAAAATCTAGTGAATAATTTGCAAGGAAAATAGGAAAGAATTTAGTGTACAAACCAAATAATTTATAAAAAAACGTTAAAAACTTGACGAAAGGTAATTTAACCAAATTCATTTGCAATGTACCTACAAATTTCATTTTGTATCCATAATATATGTATATAGTATATTTTGATAAAATTAAAACACTTTTCTAATCGGTCAATCAAATAAAGCAAGTATACATGTATGTACCATTCTTATTCCCTTATTTGTTAGCTTATATAGATTAATTCACTGTTAACTAGCAGATAGGGCGCATCATTTTAGTTTTGTTCTGTTATTTCTTAATTCGGGAGAAAAAGAAACAATTAAAATTTCATGAACAAAACAATATAAAAAGAGCCAAAAGAACTAATCAATTAAAACAATTAACGGGGAATAGTAAAAAAATTAAAATCAATAATTTTGATGTTTTTTTTGTTTCTACTGTAAATCACCAAAATAAGAATGAGTTTAATGACTTTTTTTAGTTTCCCATAAATAATAGGTGAGACTAAGCACCAACGGTAAGGATCCCTCCTGATGGTATTTGATTCATACATAAGTCTTGAGATTAAACCCAAACATGCTTAAGGCACCACACAAACCAACACAATTGGTTACAACGAAACTATGAAAATATGAATTGCAAGTGAAATTAGAAATCAGATTTCATCATACAAAAAATTCTAGTTGAGTACCTTGGGTTTCTTCACATTAGCATTAAGGAAATGTGAAACTTGACTAGGGCCAAGACCATTAGACAATCTAGTGCGGCGGTAATTAAGAAGCTGAATTTCCCAACTGGCGATACAACCTACCTACCTATTCCTTAATTTCCCACCTAATGCATCAATTAAGAAGAGGTACGTAAGTAACGTAACGCACGTGCATATGCATGTCTTCATGCATAAATGCTAATAAATAATTTAAGTGGTCCTAACTATTTATTAAGATACAGCTTGCGGAAGTAGGTTGATCACAGCACGATTCAGCTATTATTTGCTATCTTTCCAAAATAAAACGGATTTCTTTTCTTTTGTTTCTTTTGATTTTTGGGCACCCAAACTACTTGCAATGCAAGATTAATTTATCCAACATATTGGTGTAAAAGTTTTCCATTTTTATATCCAAACCATTAGAATAACTTTTAATAAAAGTAAATTTCAATAAAAATATTCCCTCATTTTTAGGTGAGTTAATAATATTTTTTTTCATATTCTTTATTTATTACAAGAGAGTGTAAAAATTTAGTTAAATTTTTCTATTTTAACCATTTAATTAAATGTATTATTAAAAAATTAATTATCTCACACAATTATTACAAATATTAATTTGTCTGTTTTTATCATTTGTTTCTTATGGAGAAGGAGTAGTTTTTACGTAATAAACGTTGATGAAAGGTTTTCTCTTTGGAGGAGGCTTATATTTTTTGAATTGTAAGGAAAAATCCTTTCTTTATTTGGGATTCCTATAGTTGATAATCCAAGAAGGGTGGCTTGCTGGAAAAGAATTAATTATTGATATTTTTAAAAGAAAATTATCTTCTTGGAAGTGTAAACATCTATCTTTGCAAATCTTAGTTAATTATCTTTTGAGCAGCTTGTCTATATATTTCCTCCATTTTTTATCTTTAACCCCAATTAGCATGTGTAATGTAAACACCATATTTTGTCCTTTTTTATTTTTAATTATTAAAAAATAAAATATTTTTTCACTCCCTCCAATGCCACCATTCTGGAAAACCAGTCCGGAATCTGGGTCCTGTCTCCCAACTCCTTCACCTTCTTCATCTTCCTCTTCCCTTCTTCATCCCTCGGGGACCACCTTCCTCATCATAAAACATAAAGCAGGAAGCCAAAAGAGGATCCAGAAAATAACCCTCACTCAACACTCACTCTCTCCAACACATTACCCATATCATTAACAAAGACACAGATCAGAAGACGAAAGAAACAAAGGGACACAGAGCCAAATTAGAAAATAGAGATACAAAGTCAAATCAGAAAATAGAACACAGACCAGAGAAGAAAACACCATCTTCCGGTATCCCTCACTTTCACTCTCGATCCCTTGCACTCCTTCTCGATCTCTATTTCTCTCCCTCACACTCTGTCTCTCTCGGCTTCTCTCTCATTCCTTTTCCCCTTCCAGTATTTTCTCTATCTTTCGGATCATCTCCCCCACTCTCCCTCTCCAGCACTCTCTCTGTCTCACGGTCTCTCTCTCTCGCTCTCCCTCTCAATCTCACTCGGTTTCACTCTCTCCCTCCCTGTTTCACGCTCACTCTCTCTCTGCTCCCTAAAACCGCCGCCCTCCCCCTTTCTTCCTCTCTTCTCCTTTTCTTGCTTTTCTTTTAGTTTACTAGGGTTTTAGTTTTTTAGTTTGAGGTCCATTCTGTTTTTCTTTTATTGTTTATTTGGAAGTTTAAATTTCCTTTTTCTTTTTTACTCCTCCTTGGTGGACCTTAGAAAGCCTAAGGCCCAATAATGAAAAAGGGTCTCTTTTTTTTATTCTAAAGCTTTTTAGAAAAACAATAAGTGATTTTACTAAAAAATAAAAGTAAAAGTATCCTTTAAAAAAAATAAAGAAGTTTTCTTATTAAAATAAAAATCTGAGAATCAAAAATATCCTTTTTAGAATAAAAGTAAATAGTTTTTTTAAAATAGAAGTATCGAAGTCTAAATATCTTCTTGAATAAAATAGATAGTTCTTATTTATGTCAAGTACAAAAATATTAAAATCTAAGATCTCTTTTAAGAATAAAAGGTAAATGGTTTTATTTATAGTAAAAATCTAAAAATGCTTCATGGAATAAATATTAAATGTTTCTCTATTTGTGTTAAACTTAAAATCTAGATATATCTTTTATAAAAAAAATAAATAATCTTTTATACTAAATCAAATCTTATAAGCAATATCGTGCAAAAATCACTTTCGCCTACATTTGCGATATAGGATCTTGAAGGTTTATGCACGTGCGATCTTCTTCGCCTTGTATTTCTCCTTCCTCATGAATTTTCTTTCATTTTTAAAAATCAAATCAATCAAAAACAATATTAAATATAATTTTAAATATTTTTTGAATTCCCAAAAAACTACGTAACCATGATTTCTCAATACGTTTGAGAATACGTAGGAGCGGGAATCAATTCTTGTCGTGCCCATTTTCTCGTTATTAATTTTTATGTCTCTTTTATTATTTTGATTAATTTTATATAGTCAATATTTTAAATTTTATTATCACAAGGAGGTTAATTTAGACGCGACGTCTTGTTGATCTCATATTTTTATTTAAAATAATATTTTTTTAAAATGAGGTTAATTTAGACGCGACGTCTTGTTAATCTCATGTTTTAATATTTTTATTTAAAATAATATTTTCTTTAAAATGAGGTTAATTTAGACATGACGTCTTGTTAATCTCATGTTTTAATATTTTTATTTAAAATAATATTTTCTTTAAAATGAGATTAATTTAGATGAAACTCTTGTTAATCTCATGTTTTTAATATTTTTATTAGAATATTATTTTCTTTGAAATGAGGTTAATTTAGACGCGACGTCTTGTTAATCTCATGTTTTTAATACTTTTATTAAAAAATAATATTTTTTTAATCAACTTTATTTTTTTTATCTCATTAATTTTATTTTAATCTTTAAATTTATGTATAAATTAAGGTTAATTTAGATGAGACGTCCTGTTAACCTTTAGTTTCACTCTCTTTTACTTTTTCTTATAGTTGTTGTTTTGTCGAGTTTCTTATTGTCGTTGCTTTGTCATTTCTTACTGTTATTGTTTTAATCTTCTGTTGTCATTATTTGTTTCTTTTTTACTGCCACTGTTTAGTCTTCTATCGTTACTATTTTCTTCTTTCTTACTGTCACGGTTTGGTCAAATTTTTTACTGTCACTGTTTAGTCTGTTTTGTCTGTTTGTGTCTGCTTTGTTGTTTTGTGTGTTTCTTTTCCTAAAAGAAGGTAAAAATAATTTTTGGGCTATTTTGAAATAAGCGCTATCAATTTACGGTAACCGTTTTATAACGGACAGTTGTGAGGTGCTAATACCTTCCTCACCTGTAATTCGACTCCCGAACTTAGAATTTCATTTTCATAACCAATGTTTTAAAAGAGGTTTTTCCCGATATTTTTATCCTAAAAAATATTAGTGGCGACTCCCTGTTTTCTTTTCGAAAGGATTTCAAAAACTCGTTTTATTTTTAAGGGTCGGCCATCTCGTCATGATCCTGATCGTGACAGATGGCGACAATTTAAAGAGTCAAGCCAATCAAGTTGATAGCATGTTTTTTAATAGTCTGTTAATTATCTAACTTCTTTCCTTTATTTTATTGTCTGTCATTATTTGTATGTGATTCCTGTTTGTTTAATTCTCATCGTTTACGTTCTATTGATATTTGTACATTATTGAACCCTAGGGTAGACGACTTTGTGTTATTATTCTGTGTTTGTTCTCTGTGCAGGATGGGTAAGGTACAGGTATTGAATGCCTCTTTCACACACTACACTCACAATTTGCACACACTTATGAGTGGCGCCCTATACCCGGGCCCCAAGTGAAGCTTAAGTTAGGGGAGGTTGGTAGCGGTGTCGTTTGGGATGTACTTCCCATCCGGGGATCGTAAGAACCTCAACTAGAGTTTGACCTTTCATGATGTACGCACCTAGTAGACTCCCTACTATTGTGGTCACATCATGAGTAGGATCCTGGCTCTAGTGACCTTTTAGAAGTCTAGTGCAAGCCACCCAATGTGAGGAGTCACTGTTAGACAGGCTATAGGTCTTAGAAAAAGACTTTCAGAAAAAACTGACTTAGGGCATAAAGGGGCAGACTTTCCCTCTACCATCTCTCATTCTCACTTTCCCTTTTAATCTAAATTGCTGGACCACTTGCCCGTTGAACTGATTACTTCTTTCCAAAAATGACACTTTTTAAATTGGTGATCCTTTAATGGGCAAACAGTCTTTTCCTTTTATGTGTATTTACTTGAATCTTTGGGTCCTGAGTTACGGATTTTTCAAGTCGTCAAAACAAAACAATCAAAAAAATCAAAAAATTATAACATTAAAAAAATCAAGAAAATAAAAAAATGTTGACGATGATCGAAAGGTTCGTAACTCATGTGGCTCTCGATTTGTCACAAGTTTTGTCAATCGTTACTTCCCCGAATGTAAAGATGTTTTCCAAGATGTTACCAAGGGAGTAGCGATTTACGAAACACGTCAATTCCCGATGGCTCATTCTCTCTTTTTCTTTGTCCTTGCCGGAAGCTACTCGGAACTTAGCGAATACCTTTGAGTAGATATGGAAGTTAACATGGGATTGAACTTGTAGGTTGAAGGCCATGGTTGTCTGAGCCAGAAATGGCTAAACTTAAGGCTCTAATCTCAGAATGAAGGATTCTTCTGTCTTCACAATTATCCCGTATTAATTTCTATGTTTACTGTACTTAGTACTTTTAAACGATACGTTCTGAGGAACAGTCAAAGGATGCTCGTCAAGGCCTGTGATTGCTTTACGCGCCATTTTATCATATTTTACAGTCTTACTATTTTATTTCCTTCTATTTTCACCTGACACTTTTGTTTTTCAAAAGACACCACAGGGAGACATCCTTACGGAACTAGACCTCACAAGAGACTCACGGCTGAAATAGAGCAAGAAAATGAAAACCTCAGGGACGAAGTCAACCAGCTAAAGGAGCAAATGGAGGAGATGACCAGACTTTTAGAAAAGAGGATCACAGAATAGGAACCCTCTACAAGCATCAAGAATGACCAATATCTACCAACCACCCCACTTTATCCTCCTGGACTGACAAGGATCCAAATTCCCTCTTCCATGATACCTCCCCTCACTATCAACAAGACTAACCCCATTGTTGATCCTCAACCGACCTACGACATGTCTTATGCACAGCAACACACCTTCGTAGGCTCGAACGACAACCCGCCCTGTGCAATACCCTCAGTATACTCTTCCCCATTCCATAACCAACAAGAGGATTATAATTTTCAAATGATGAATCCCTATGTTTCATAATCCTCCCAACCATCTGGGGCACCTATCACAAGAAGGTTTGCATCGGGAAATAAAGGAAAGAGAAAAGGGGAAACCAACTACATCTCCTACAACCAAAAGAGGGCCCAACCAAGACCAATAGCCCCTACTGCCTTTCATCCTGCCAATCTTCATGCACCTTATCCGTATATGGCCGCCACCGCCCATAACCAAAACTCTTATCCTACCTTACTACAATCTCACTTCCATCCATCAATCACTCGAACACCTACCCACTTCCATCCGCCCGTTACCAGACCCTCTCATCCATAGTCCATGTCGTACTGTCCCCCACAACAATGGACTCAACCTCCTAACTCTAGCCAAAACACAAGAAAACGCGTTAATAATCAAACACCAGTCCAATTCGACCCCATTCCCATAACCTACACAGAGCTTTTACCTCACCTTATCCGCAACTCCCTTGCGGTACCCTATCCACTGAAATTGGTGGTTCCCCCTTACCCTAGAGGGTATAATCCTAACGCTCGATGTGATTACCATGCTGGAGCCCTGGGGTATTCTACTGAGGACTGTCAGGCCTTAAAATGCAAAGTGAGGGATCTAATCAAAGCCAAGTGGATAAATTTCCAAGAAGAAAGTCCCAACGTGACCATAAACCCCTTGCCTAACCATGGGAGTTTTAGGGTTACTGCGATAAAAGAGGGTTAGGAGTATGGAAGGGATGTCGTCACCACTGAAGATGGCCCCTGTGATGATGCAAACTTTGTGATTGCCCGCCAGGCGGAGAGCTTCGTGACTAGGAGACTGTCAAACTCTATACGACTTTAAATTTTCAACCGAAGAGATGTTTTAATGACTTTCCAACCCAATAGCTATGCCTAAGGCTTTGGGATGTTTATGTAATAAGGGCAAAAACATGTTTATCATTCTAAGTTTCTCTCAATAAATACGTGTCAAATTTCAAAATGTCTTTTCTTGCTTTCCTTATCTCTGCCTTGAATCCTATTCCCTCTATTTGCTTTTTCTTTTTCACCACGACAAACTAAATAAATGCAGGTCTGAACATGATTCTCCTGAGAACAGTGAGGTCATAGTCTAATTTCACAACTTTAATTTCTCGGTCGATCGCGCTGACAAAGAGGGTAGGAAGACTATGGTCCCTTGTCCGAATGGACCAAGATGTTTGAATAAGGAGGGTTTATAGAGATTTATCCCTATCAAGAGGTAGGAGAAATCATCAAATGAAGAGGACAAAAGGTCAAGATTGGTATCCCGCCGAGTCAAGAACGACATGATGATAACACTGAGGCAATTTATCAGAAAGTGATGGTAACCTTGTTTCATCACATGATGAAATAGGAGTCTATATGGACAACAACACTACCAAGTCTTGAAATGAACAGGGGCACATCCATCATTAATGAAAGCCTTGTAATTCACTAACCTGGATAGGGGTAACTTGTTGATGCCCATAAATACAGATGTAATCGAGGGAGGCTTTGCAAAAAAAATCAAATAAAAAAAACGAATCAAGCTTGGCATCCTATGCAGTCGCCAAATGCGGCAAGCTGATTACGTCCAGATCATCAGGCAAGCTGTCACCTGTATATATTGGGGGCACAAATGTCATCAAGACAAGAACATCACAAAAGATAGTATTTCATCCCTGGGGTATAATTACTTCCCATGCCAATGTAACCCAGGAAATGGTCTACCATGCTGAGTCATTGCGTCATATTCAAAAAAAAATTAAAAAAAATCAGATTTGACGTCCTATGCACATGCCAAATGGGGCAAGCTAATTACGTCCGGATCATCAAGTAAGCTGTCATCTTTCTGTATGAGGGACACGAATGTCATCAGGCCAAGAATTTGATGAAAATAATATTTCATCCTTGTCGTCATCAACACCTTAGCCTTAAAGGGGGGACTACTCCTCAAGCCCATGTAACCAAGGAAATAGTCTATCAGATTGAGTCATTGCATCATCGAGGGGATAAAAAAATAAAAAATAAAAAATAAAAAATAAAAAATAAAAAGGGAAACAAAAACAAAAAAATGAAAAAGAAAAAAATCCAGAAAATAAAAAATGAAAAAACAAGAAAATAAAGGCTAAAATGATGACTCAGAGTAATTCCCTCTCATTGATGCCAAAAGACTCACCAATATTTCCTTGGGTACATGGCATAGGAGTAAAGTCTCCTATTTGAAGTGACATTAGTTCCCCAAAGGTTCAAACTAAATCTCGAAAGGCTGGGCAGACTCAACTGGAGTGTAATCAGCTTCAACCTTTTACTGTAAAGGATGCAGCCAAAAATAAACAAGAAAGGAAAAACACATTATAAAGAAAGAGAAAAGCTCGCTAGGCTGAAAACCTAAAAGGGCAGCCTAGGCAAAAGTTAAAGCAACCCGGTAAGTTGAAAACCTGAAAAGGCGGCTCAGGCAAAAATTAGGGTCAAGATTTCGGCAGAGTAACTAAAGTTTCCCAATGCAAAATGTGTAAGTCCGAACTGGGGCACGTGAATCATGGTTGAACTACCTTCTTAGAAGCAAAGATGAAAAGAACATGTCATGAGTGAGAAGAGCTCGCCGGGCTGAAAACCTGAAAGGGCAGCATAGACAAAAGTTAGAGTAACTCGGTGAGTCAAAAACCTAAAAAGGGTGGCTCAGGCAAGACATTAGGGCCTAAATTCTAACAATATGACTGAAACCTCCAACACAAAATGTACAACTCCAAACTGGGGCATATGGACCATGGTCAAACTACCCTCTTAGAGGCAGAGTCGAACGATGTACTCAAGGTCGTGATGTGGGATTGAGATATGCACTGTTCTCAGAAATTCACTAGAAGATCTATAAAACCCTCCTTGTTTCACCCAATTATTAATCTTTCCTATTTAACCATGCTTGTTTCTTTTGCTTTCTATGCTTTCCTCCCTCTATACTTATCCACCTCAAATAAAATTTCACATTTTTCGACACATATTCATGTTGAGTCTCATTGATATGATGGATGTGTATTTTCTCTTAATACATAAAATGAGAAAGTAGTGACTATTTAAAGTCGTAAGCATAAAACGCTCCTATTACTTAATCTCGCCTCAAGCGATCATTATAAAGACTGGGCCAGACACGTTCCCCGAAGCTAGGGTTACCTCACTTAATCTATTTCAGTCATGAGTCGCCTTAAGTCTGTAGGGATCATGGTTCTATGGGAAGTCTCCTCAGATTCTAATTTGTTTTACTTTGCACTACTAACCTTTTTCTGCAGGTTGTTGTAACAAACAGTCATGTCAAGTCTCGACACCTCAATCAAGTTCTTTTCCGCAGTAGGATCACTATCGCCAAAGTTGGCATCTCAAAGTTTCCGCACTGCCAAAGTTGGAACTTCAAGAAGACTCTTCCTCAATCGCCAAAACTGGCACCTTTCAAAGTTTCTTCCTCAATCGCCAAAGCTGGCACCTTCAAAGTTTCTCCTTCAATCGCTAAAGCTGGCACTTCTCAAGGTCTCCTCCTTAATCGCCAAAGTTGGTACTTCTCAAGGTCTCCTCCTTAATCGCCAAAGTTAGCACTTCTCAAGGTCTCCTCTTTAATCGCCAAAGTTGGCAATTCTCAAAGTCTCATCTTTAATCGCCAAAGTTGGCACTTCTCAAAGTCTCCTCCTTAATCGCCAAAGTTGGCACTTCTCAAAGTTTCTTCCTCAATGGCCAAAGCTAGCCCTTCTCAAAGCCTCCTCTATCGCCAAAGCTGACACTTCCTAAAGACTCTTCCTCAATCACCAAAACTGGCACCTTTGAGAGTCTCCTCTTCGATCGCCAAAGCTGGCTTCTCTCAAGTTTCTTTTCATAAATCGCCAAAGTTGACGTCTTTTAAGTTTTTTTTCATAAATTACCAAAGTTGGTGTTTTTCAAGTTTCTTTCCAAAAAAGGAAAAATGGAACTCCTTTATCCAGTCACCGAACGGGGCACCCTTTCCTTTCCAGTTGTCGAACGAGTCACCCTTCTACCTTTCTTGTCGCTGAACGAGACACCCCTTTACCTTCCAGTCGTCGAACAGGGCACCCTTTACTTTCCAGTGGCAGAACAAGGCACCCTTTAATTTCCAATCACCGAACAAGGCACCCTTTAATTTCTAGTCGCTGAACAAGGCACCCTTTACTTTCCAGTCGCCGAACAAGACATCCTTTCCTTTCCAGTCGCTGAACGAGGCATCTTTTCCATTCCAGTCAACCGAGGGGCAACACCCTCAATCCTTTCATTTCCTGTTAACCGAGGGTCAACCCCCAATCCTTTTATTTTCAGTCAACCGAGGGGCAACACCCCCAATCCTTTCATTTCCTGTTAACTAAGGGTCCACCCCCAATCCTTCTATTTCCAGTCAACCGAGGGGCAACACCCCTAATCCTTTCATTCCCTGTTAACCGAGGGTCAGCCCCCAATCCTTTTATTTCTAGTCAACCGAGGGGCAACACCCCTAATCTTTTCATTTCCTGTTAACTGAGGGTCAACCCCCAATCCTTTTATTTCCAGTCAACCGAGGGCAACACCCCTAATCTTTTCATTCCCTGTTAACCGAGGGTCAACCACCAATCCTTTTATTTCCAGTCAACCGAGGGGCAACACCCCTAATCCTTTCATTCTCTGTTAACCGAGGGTCAACCCCCAATCTTTTTATTTCTAGTCAATCGAGGGGCAACACCCCCAATCTTTTCATTTCCTGTTAACCGAGGGTCAACCCCTAATCCTTTTATTTCCAGTCAACCGAGGGGCAACACCCCTAATCCTTTCATTTCCTATTAACCGAGGGTCAACCCCTAATCCTTTTATTTCTACTCAACTAAGGGGCAGCACCCCTAATCCTTTCATTTCCTGTTGAACTAGGGGCATCACCCCAAGTCTTTTATTTCCTGTCAAAAAGCCTTAGGAACCCACTCCTAGGCTATCCCATTTCTCAATTTGAGCCAGGGGCATCCCCCCAATTCATTTATTTTCTATCAAAAAAGTCTCAGGAACCCACTCCTAGGCTATCTCATTTCGTAATTTGAGCCAGGGGCATCCCCTAAGTCATTTGATTTAAGTCAGGGGCATCCCCCCAAGTCATTTATTTCCTGTCAAAAAGCCTCAAGAACCCACTCCTAGGCTATCCCATTTCTTAATTTGAGCTAGGGACATCCCCCAAGTCATTTAATTTGAGCCAGGGGCATTCCCTCAAGTCATTTATTTTCTATCAAAAAGCCTTAGATGTCCTTCCCTAGACTGTTTTAATTAAAACCAATCAGGGGCATTCCCTTAAGCTATTTATTTTCTGTCAAAAGGCCTCAGGTATCCCTCTAGGCTATTCTATTTCTCAATTTAAGCTAGGGACACCCCCAAATCATTTGTTTTCTATCAAAGGCCTCAGGAATCCACTCCTACGCTATTCCATTTCTCAATTTGAGTCAGGGGCATCCCTTTAGTCATTTATTTTCTATCAAAAAGCTTCAGGTACCTATTCCTGGGTTGTATCCTTCGATCCAAATGCGTTGGGACAATCCCCTGTATCATTCATTTTTCTTTGAAGCTTTAAGTATCCCTCTCTAGGCTACCCCATTTTCAATATCAAGGAAATATTCTCTGATTTGTTCATTTTTCGGGATAAAGCTCTAACTTCAGTCGTCAAACTTGGAACCTTGTTCATCTTTCCCAATTGTCAACGTTGGCACTCTTTGAGTCTTTCTTCTTGCCAAAGCTGGCATTGTTGAAAGTTTTTCATTGCTAAAGTTGGCATCTCTCCAAGTTATCATCACTAAAGCTGGCACTTCTAGACCTCTTTTGTTGCCAAAGCCAGCATTGCTTAAGTCTATTATTTGCCACTGTTCGCGCCACGTTGAGTTCTCATTGTCGAAGTCAGCATTTTTAAATTACTGAGGATATCATGATCTGAGTCTTCTGTCCGCCAAATTTGGAACCTCTTTAAGTCTTCATCGCTGAAGTTACTACTTTTAAGTCTTTCTTATTGCTAAAGCTGGCATTATTTGAGTCTTCTATTTGTCAAAGTAGTCACCTTAGTGAGGATGTTAGTGTCAAGATGGTGTTCACGTCTTTATTTCCTTTTCACGATATGAATGAAACATTCATATTTTCATGAAAAGAAAGTAAAGAGAGGCAGCTGTAAACACCATATTTTATCCTTTTTTATTTTTAATTATTAAAAAATAAAATATTTTTTCACTCCCTCCAATGCCACCATTCCGGAAAACCAGTCCGGAATCTGGATCCTGTCTCCCAACTCCTTCACCTTCTTCATCTTCCTCTCCCCTTCTTCATCCCTCGGGGACCACCTTCCTCATCATAAAACACAGAGCAGGAAACCAAAAGAGGGATCCAGAAAATAACCCTCACTCAACACTCACTCTCTCCAAAACATTACTCATATCATTAACAAAGACACAGATCAGAAGACGAAAAAACAAAGGGACACAGAGCCAAATTAGAAAATAGAGATACAAAGTTAAATCAGAAAATAAAACACAGACAAGAGAAGAAAACACCATCTTCCGGTATCCCTCACTTTCACTCTTGATCCCTTGCATTCCTTCTCGATCTCTATTTCTCTCCCTCACGCTCTGTCTCTCTCAGCTTCTCTCTCATTCCCTCTCCCCTTCCAGCACTCTCTCTATCTTTCAGATCATCTCCCCCACTCTCCCTCTCCTGCACTTTCTCTTTCTCACGGTCTCTCTCTCTCTCTCTCGCTCTCCCTCTCAATCTCACTCGGTTTTACTCTCTCCCTCCCTGTTTCACGCTCACTCTCTCTCTGCTCCCTAAAACTGCCACCCTCCCCTTTTCTTTCTCTCTTCTCATTTTCTTTCTTTTCTTTTAGTTTACTAGGGTTTTAGTTTTTTAGTTTGAGGCCCATTCTGTTTTTCTTTTATTGTTTATTTGGAAGTTTGAATTTCCTTTTTCTTTTTTGCTCCTCCTTGGTGGACCTTAGAAAGCCTAAGGCCCAATAATGAAAAAGGGTCTCTTTTTTTTATTCTAAAGCTTTTTAGAAAAACAATAAGTGATTTTTACTAAAAAATAAAAATAAAAGTATCCTTTATAAAAAATAAAGAAGTTTTCTTATTAAAATAAAAATCTGAGAATCAAAAATATCCTTTTTAGAATAAAAGTAAATAGTTTTTTTAAATAAAAGTATCGAAGTCTAAATATCTTCTTGAATAAAATAGATAGTTCTTATTTATGTCAAGTACAAAAATATTAAAATCTAAGATCTCTTTTAAGAATAAAAGGTAAATGGTTTTATTTATAGTAAAAATCTAAAAATGCTTCACGGAATAAATATTAAATGTTTCTCTATTTGTGTTAAACTTAAAATCTCGACATATCTTTTATAAACATAAATAAATAATCTCTTATACTAAATCAAATCTTATAAGCAATGTCGTGCAAAAATCACTTTCGCCTATATTTGCGATATAGGATCTCAAAGGCTTATGCACATGCGATCTTCTTCGCCTTGTATTCCTCCTTCCTCATGAATTTTCTTTCATTATTAAAAATCAAATCAATCAAAAACAATTTTAGATATAATTTTAAATATTTTTTGAATTCCCAAAGAACTACGTAAACCTGATTTCTCAATACGTTTGAGAATACGTAGGAGCGGGAATCAATTCCTGTCGGGCCCATTTTCTCGTTATTAATTTTTATGTGTCTGTTATTATTTTGATTAATTTTATATAGCCAATATTTTATATTTTATTATCGCAAGGAGGTTAATTTAGACGCGACGTCTTGTTAATCTCATATTTTTATTTAAAATAATATTTTCTTTAAAATGAGGTTAATTTAGACGCGACGTCTTGTTAATCTCATGTTTTAATATTTTTATTTAAAATAATATTTTCTTTAAAATGAGGTTAATTTACATACGACGTCTTGTTATTCTCATGTTTTAATATTTTTATTTAAAATAATATTTTCTTTAAAATAAGATTAATTTAGACGAAACGTCTTGTTAGTCTCATGTTTTTAATATTTTTTATTAGAATATTATTTTCTTTGAAATGAGGTTAATTTAGACGCGACATTTTGTTAATCTCATGTTTTTAATACTTTTATTAAAAAATAATATTTTTTAATCAACTTTATTTTTTTTATCTCATTAATTTTATTTTAATCTTTAAATTTACATATAAATTAAGGTTAATTTGGATGAGACGTCCTGTTAACCTTTAATTTTACTCTGTTTTACTTTTTCTTATAGTTATTGTTTTGTCAAGTTTCTTACTATCATTGCTTTGTCATTTCTTACTGCTATTGTTTTAATCTTCTACTGTCATTATTTGTTTCTTTTTTACTGTCACTGTTTAGTCTTCTATCGTTACTATTTTCTTCTTTCTTACTGTCATGGTATGGTCAAATTTCTTACTGTCACGGTTTAGTCTGTTTTGTCTGTTTGTGTCTGCTTTGTCGTTTTGTGTGTTTCTTTTCCTAAAAGAAGGTAAAAATAATTTCTGGGCTATTTTGAAATAAGCGCTATCAATTTGAGGTAACCGTTTTATAACGGACAGTTGTGAGGTGCTAATACCTTCCTCACCTGTAATTTAACTCCCGAACTTAGAATTTCATTTTCATAACCAATGTTTTAAAAAGGGTTTTTCCCGATATTTTTATCCTAAAAAATATTGGTGGCGACTCCCTGTTTTCTTTTCGAAAGGATTTTGAAAACTCGTTTTATTTTTAAGGGTCGGCCATCCGTCACGATCCCGGTCGTGACATGTAATATTATTTTAAGAGAATTTTTTGAATTTAAAAATTTATGGTTTGTTTTAAATGATTATTAAAATATAATTATTTTTATATTTATTTAATTATTTTTAACTGATTGATTTAATTTAGTTATAAATTAAATTATAATTATATAATTTCGATGCATATTGTAACATCCCAAATTTTATAAAAATGAGTAATTAATGAGAATGGCAAATGGTTGATTATTGAGGATGATGTGTGGGGATATGTGAATTTGTTGTGGCAAAGTATGAATATATATATATATATAAGATGAAGATGAGTTTGAATTTAACATGGATAATATATTGGAATGAGAATTTTGTAAGTAGGAATGCTCAAACAGGCTGTATAAGTCCTTTATGATGTGTATGAGCTGTGGGATAAATTCAAATTTGGTTTATAATGAGAAATTCTGAGAGGGAATATTTAGAACAAGTTATATATGTCTTATATGATGTACATGATAGCTTGGATATGATTAAATTGGCTTTGAATGTGATTTCATATGCTGAGTGGTGAGAGCCTTCATTTTCTGCGTAAGTGCTGATAATTTCGCTCAGGCGAAGTGGATTCTCGCCCGAGCGAGAGACTCACCTGTTTGGAAATTAGCTTCTGGGCAATTCTCGCTCAGGCGAGAGTGAATCTCGCTCAAGCGAACTTGCCCAGTATCATTGTTTGCTCTCTGGAAGAAATTTACAAGTATCAGTGTTTGCTCTCTGGAGGAATTTCGCCCAGGCGAATGGAGCTTCGCCCGAGCGAGGGCGAAGGGAATTAGCTACTGGATGAAACCCGCCCGAGCGAAGGGCCTTGAAGGATGGCATTCGCTCAGGCGAGACAATTGAATGATGAGTGGATGAGTTCGTGGATGAATCCTGCCCAAGTGGGAGGTTTAGAAATAAACTAAGTGGTGGTAAAACTTCTGAGTGATATACCGAGTGACGTTTGATTGGGTGATATCCCGAGTGAAAGGTTTGTGGAACCCGAGTGGGATAACCCTCATTTCCCGAGTGGATTATTGTGTGACCTTGTGAATAAAAATATGGAACAAAGTTATGGGATGTATGTGCGTGGAGTTATTTCCGAGCGATTGAAACCCCTGACTCCGAGTGGAGTAATCGTGGAACCATTTCCGAGTGGAGATTATGATGCTTCCAAATGAAGCATGTGTGTGGGTTTCTTGAATGAAGTAAGTGTTTAGTTAAGTGTGGAGTGGACATAATTCCGAGTGAGTGACCAATTAGGCGAAAAGTCGGTCTCTGGAATATTTACCGAGTGGAATCTCATGTGAGTGAAGACTCGGATCTGGAACAATTTACCGAGTGAAAGGCCAAGTGAGAGACGAGTCGACTTTGATTGATTTTAATGAGTAGAAAACCAAGTAAGTTGAGTCGGTGTTGAGATGAATGGCTGAGTGATAGCCGATCAGGTGCTGAGTCAGTTTTGGGAATGAAATACTGAGTGAGTGATGTTATATACATTCCGAGTGAATGAGGTTCGGACTCCGAGTGAATGTTAAGTATAAATTCCGAGTGAATAAGATTTCATGTATTTTGAGTGGCTAAGTGTTAAGTAATTCCGAGTGGAATTTGATTAAGGAGTTTATTCCTGAGGAATGAATGGTTAAGGTATTCTCCGAGTGAGAAGAGGTATGAATTACCGAGTGAGCGGTCAATCAAGAGATGAGTCAGTTTTAGAAGTAATTAGTCAAGTGATAGACTATGTGAGTGTGAGTCGGCCCTGAATGACTTGGTTGAATGGAAAGTGGCTCGGTCTAGATTGTTATGCCAAGTGAGAATCGAGTGTGAGATGACTTGGATTCAAATAAATTTTACCGAGTAAAAGCCGAATGAATATGGGTCGGTTTTAAGGGATTCTGTCATGTTAAAACCCGAGTGATAGGAGTCAGTTTTGATGGGACTTTGCTGATTGGAAACCCAAGTTGAGTAAAACCGAGTGATTGGAAGAACGACTTCTTGTCGGATTCGCCTAAGCAAATGGATAGCTCGCTCAGGCGAGCGAGTGTGGAAATGGTTACTAGCTTGATTTCACCCGAGCGAGTTGTGGCGCTCAAGCGAGATGGGCATTCTCGCTCAAGTGGATTGGGACTCGCTTGAGCGAGCTACTCCCCTGATGGAATTCCCTTCCTTTTCTCTCGGT
The DNA here is from genome assembly GCA_037962975.1 of Clitoria ternatea. Classification (NCBI taxonomy): domain Eukaryota; kingdom Viridiplantae; phylum Streptophyta; class Magnoliopsida; order Fabales; family Fabaceae; genus Clitoria; species Clitoria ternatea. The sequence continues at coordinate 59,851,090 of CM075671.1, forward strand.
TCTGTTTGTATTTTTTCATTCTTCTCTCGGATCTGATGGCTTGGGCCCTTTTTCCCTATTTTATTAGATACCGAGGAGACATATAAGGATATTATTGTAAATATATCATGGCATGATGGATTATTAGGCTGCCATCTTAATTATTATGTAACGGTGAGATTTTAATTGGGAAGAAAATATTAAATCAAAAAAAAACTCTCACTTTCTCCCACTTTCACGTCACTTCTTCCTCTCATTTCTTTACTCTTCTTCTTCGTCTTCTTCCCTTCCCCATCTCCTCTTTTCTTCTCTCCATAAACCAAAACCGTGTGGAGCTTTCTTACCCTCTCCCATATTTGTTTTCATGGAGGCTCAAAGGAGAAGCTCATGGTTGGATCCTCTTCCACTCTTCTCCTCTATTCTTGTGTGGATCTCTCTTCTCCTTGGGAGCTCATGGCCAACTCTTGGGTGAGGTAAGTTCCTCACCATTCTTTATAAGTTTATGCCCTAGATTTTGGGTTCTTGGTTTTGGGGGAGTATTTATTGTGTATATGGGTTATTGGGAGAAGCTTAAAGTGAGGAAACCCTAGGTGGGGTGTTGTTATTATGGCTTTTATAGTGGGTTATTATAGATGCATGAATTAATACTTGGATGAGTGGAAAATAAATGAGCAATTATGATGTTGATGAGTTTTAGTGAAACCCTAACTTTAATAAATTGGGGGGAAAGTGTGAAATGTGAATAGAAGATAGGTTTCATGATATTGGAGAATGAGATTAATGATAAAAGATGACCATTGATGGTGATTAATGAGCATGGATAAATATTGTTGGGTTTTAATGAAAAACCCTTGCCTTAAGAAATGGGGAAAAATGTATATATTGTGACTTGAAGGTTGAATTGGAAGTGAATGGGTAATGTTTGATAGGTATGTTGTTAGTTATAGTGATGAACAATGATGAACATTATAGATAATCCTTAATGGTGGAATCAATGGATATACATGTTGGTATGATAAGATTGTGACTTGATGAGATTCTAGACCATTATGGTGTGCCATTTAAATTTGAGTGATAAATTGTGGTTATGGGAGGATATGAGAGCTAAGTTGAATTTTGAGTAATAATGATAATGTTGTTGGATTAGTTGGCATTTATGATCTAAAGTATCTTGGCTTTGGAAAAGGAATTCCCGAAGCCTAATACAATTATATAACTTGATGTTTAACAAGTCTAGGACTTGATGATAAACTAGAAAATGTCTAAAAACTATGAGGAATGCCTTGTGATGGCTTATTAATTGTATGAGTGCATATGTATAATATGTAGATCGTATTCCGAATGGTGCAAAGGAGCTTTTGGAGCATTGGAATGGTTCGGCTCTTCCCTCAAGGTAGGAGAGGAGTTAACATTCAAATTGCATGAGTGAATTTAATAGTGATTGATGTATATGATGGATACTCATGCTTGCCTTGTTATGTATATGTTTTGAATTAAGTGAAATGGCAATTTGATAATTAATGAGAATTATTACGATACTCTTGTGTTGGGTTGCAAATCACCAATGAACATATATAATGATATTGATGGATAACATGAAATGTTATGACACCCTAGTGATTGATACAAGTAATTGACTTGTATGTGCAGTGGCAATGACAATTGCTATATATATGTTTTTATATTCCGAAAAACACCTTGTTGTTACATGTGTGGCTTGATGTTATGATTATTGCTATGCCTTTAGACATCTACGTGTGGATTGTCATGAATGATGTTGTGGCCATTGAAGTGCCTATTATATGTATGTTGTGCCTTGAGGGGCCTTGTGAATGTTTGTATACCATTGAATGCTAATTATATTAATGATATGCCTTAAGGGGCTTGCAAATAAATATATGATTCTCGAAAATGCCAGATTAAATTATATCCCTAATTGAGAGGGTGAGATATCCTTGCGAGGTTGTTGTTAAGCATATGCATTATTGCATCTTGCATTCATGGCATGGCATAGCATTGGTATTATGTGGTTGCGATCATAGTGATGAAAGATCCTGCGGGATTCTATGAAGGGAGTACCCCTTGCGAGGCGGGAAACCAACTTGATGATGATATGATATTGTAATGGTGGTTGCGATCACCTGATTATGGAATATGAAAGGCCCTGCGGGGACCATTGTATGATGATGAGCCAGTGGTTGCGATCACTAGGTATTTGATATGATAAAGGGCTTGCGAGCACCTATGATGCCCATGGTTGCGATCATGAGGCGGTAGTACCCCTTGCGAGGCGGGAAACCAATGATTATGAATGATTGATTTTGGTGGTTACGATCACCCGTGATATGAAATCGGATCCGTTGCATATGCATTAAACAGTTAACATATGCATGAGCTTAAAGACCATGGCATTTGAGATGGGATGACCACGAGTGTCGAGAAACCCCTTGCGAGGAGGTATTGAGTGAGACCTTAATGAATTAATGATGATAATGATTATGAATGCCCTTGTTGATAAGTGGCAAAGTGATAGTGTTTATGATTGTATATATGTTGTGCTTATTTATGATATGAATTGCGATTCATGAGGCTTGTATGCCTATTGTGATAATGAGATAATGAATGAATGATAATTTGATGTTTTGATAGCAAAGCACACATGATGTTTGTATGCATATACACATGATCACAATATATATATATATTATTCGTCATTTTGAATGTATAACTCACTCTCCCATGTGGTCTCCTTTTCAGCATTGTGATGCAGGTTACCATGGGACAAGCTCGGATATAAAGATCATGCTTGGATGAAGGTAAATAGTGGTAGAGGAATTGCCTTGGCCGGCATCATTTATGGATTCTTGTGTAATGAATAAATTGTATATGATTGTATAGATGATTTAGAGATTTTAAGTATGTATAAGATAATTCTTTGAATTGATGGATGATGAATATATATATGTGTAGGATATAAGAGATGATTTGATGTGTATTAGAAGGATTGAAAGTGAATGATATTCATTGATAATTGAAATAGTCGGGAGTACATTCCCAAACGTATATAATATTAGTTATATCTTAAGCATTGCATGCTTGCCGAGCCTTCTCTCATATCGTCATATATGGGACTAGGCGTGTGCCCGGTATACATATTCTTCCGCTGTATACTCTATTACCTTTGTATACCTTTATGGGCAATTTACCTATCGATCCAGTTATAGGTTATTTAATCTCAGTCTTTGGTTTTCTGTGATTTGGGTCTTGATGTGGTCATGATGGTGTATTGGATATGTTTTCAAACGCGAAAAATTTATTCACAATTTTATTAATTATGTTGATCACATTGGGATTCGAGTACAGAAAATCAGGGGTGTTACAAGGTGGTATCAGAGCATATTTTGCTCTGAATTGGAGTTATTGGTTATTACCAGAGCATGGCTGCTCTGTGAGGATTTGCTATTAAGGATGATTGGAGCATGATTGCTCAATGGTGAGATACTTATGGAGATCCTTGGAGCGAGATACTCGTTATTGGAATATGGTTGTTTTGTATAAATTTAAGGATGATGACATGTTGAGTATTGATTTCCTTATATGGACTTGTGAATGACTAGTTGTCTAAGGATTGTGAATTGATCATAGGGCATACTTGTTTACAGAGGAATTATTATGAAGCATTAGAGTTGAGATGGGATTGATGCTCAATGAGGACTTTTGTGAGATTGTGATTCATAAGAAGTGGTTGTTGACTATTGGGATTATAACCCTTTCATCGAGATTATATGATGAACTTGTGAAGCCTAGTTGCTCATTGATAATTATGAATGAATTATGGGATTGAATATGAGTGAATGAATTTCCACAACATATGATGGATGTATGTATTGTGTAAGTCCGGCCAAGTTCCTTACCCTATTACCTTCAAATGACGAATATATTGTTATTGTGCATTGATGTTGATATATATATAATGCAAATTGATTTGATGATAAATCCATGTTGGATGTTAATCATAGAAATGAAATATGAGATATGAATATGAAATATGAGATATGGATCGATATGATGATGAATTTGTACCATGTGTGATCATGGATATGATAGGTTAATTATATATTGATTTAATGATGGACCTATGCCGTATGTTGATTACGGATAGGAGGTAATAAAGGTGAATTGATATGGTGGTAGACCATATATGTTGAGACCTTGATGTGCATATGCACCTTGAATATGAATTATGGTTAGGTCTCTTATATGCATTATGCCTGTGGCGTTTAGCCAAGGAATGCTTGTTAAAATGAAATGAACTCACATGGTTGAGTTGGTTGAATGAATGATATTGAAGAAATTCCCTAGTGTGGGTATCTTCGAATTTAAATGTTTGGTTGTGCCATTTGTGTGGGATGAATTTGACATCCTTTGGCACAAGAACCCTATATGATATATGATATAAGTGATTTATTGTATCCCTAGATTGGAAATTTGAATATGTGATAAGTGATTAATTTGAATTCGGATATGTTAAATTGGGTTGTGTCTCGGTTTTGGTGTGTGAAAACTGAGTGAATAATTGAATTGATTATAACCTACTAGGTGTGATGACCTAGATTGACTTGGTATGATCTTGCATGCTCAATTGTTGTAGAGAATTAATTTAATAGACCCTATGGCGGTCTAGGCTCTATGTTGTTTTGTGAGCCATATCTAATGATGTTGTGTGGTGTGTGAGAACTCCACAATGGGTGCTAGGTAATCCCTGATGATTGATGAATAATATTATTGAAATTGAGGTATAATTGAAATTGATTATGGGATATGATTTTACGAAGTGACTTGGGCCAAATTGTGTGCCATTGAGATTATGATTATTGGATTAATTATGGATGATGATGTGATTTAGAGATGACATGTATGATTGTGAGTCGATGAATAGAAATTTGATCATGTCACTACCCCTCTATTTGATTTGGAGGGTGTTATATTGATGATAGAAACCACACCGTGATATGATATGATGTGAGTTATAGGTTTAATTTATAGACTTTAATTGTGATCTATGAGGAAAATCCCTATTATGAAGGCTTGTTGTATGATTAAGTAACCTACTTGATGAGGGTTTGGTGAATCTTTTAAGACTCAAATTGATTTATAGCCAACAAATATGTAAGGGAGACAAGAATTTTAGGCTGTTTGAACATGTATTTGGATGGATGAAACCCAAGGATAGGGTATTTACCTTGTGATGATTGAAGATTTATGGTTAATACACTGATTTATTATGATATTAAGTAATATTTAATGATTGATATGGCATGATGGATGCCAAATTATCTATATAATGATGATGAAATATGAGTATTTTAGTTGTGGACTGGTGAGGATTGTCACCAAGTCTTATATAGACTGGTATCGTTTGAATATATATGACCAATATGAGCAATGGGAATACGAGGTACTGGTCTTGATATGGTCTTACATGCCATAGGCATTGTGGCAACATGCACTTATGCGCCGACTTTATGTGTTTGTGGTAACCACTACAGGATTGGGATGCCTTCCTGTATGTCGGATGTAGCAACACATAGGCCGGGCAGGTGTAGGGATTGTAGCTGCTTATGGTGAATGTATTGAGCCTATCTGGTCATACTGAGTATGAACATGTGAGCTCTGTTGGATGAGTTGTAATTGATAATATAAAACACCTTTGATGTAGAAATTTTATGTTAAGGATGATGAAGTGATGATGAACATGTCTTGATGGACTTTGAGAAGTCCAATGTTGTTCTATGGCTTCATTGAATCTTGTTGATGTAGGGTCTGAGGTATGGCCTTGTGATATGTATATCGATGTTGAATTTCGAGGATGAAATTCTTTGTAGGTGGGGTGGATTGTAACATCCCAAATTTTATAAAAATGAGTAATTAATGAGAATGGCAAATGGTTGATTATTGAGGATGATGTGTGGGGATATGTGAATTTGTTGTGGCAAAGTATGAATATATATATAAGATGAAGATGAGTTTGAATTTAACATGGATAATATGTTGGAATGAGAATTTTGTAAGTAGGAATGCTCAAACAGGCTGTATAAGTCCTTTATGATGTGTATGAGCTGTGGGATAAATTCAAATTTGGTTTATAATGAGAAATTCTGAGAGGGAATATTTAGAACAAGTTATATATGTCTTATATGATGTACATGATAGCTTGGATATGATTAAATTGGCTTTGAATGTGATTTCATATGCTAAGTGGTGAGAGCCTTCATTTTCTGCGTAAGTGCTGATAATTTCGCTCAGGCGAAGTGGATTCTCGCCCGAGCGAGAGACTCACCTGTTTGGAAATTAGCTTCTGGGCAATTCTCGCTCAGGCGAGAGTGAATCTCGCTCAAGCGAACTTGCCCAGTATCAGTGTTTGCTCTCTGGAAGAAATTTGCAAGTATCAGTGTTTGCTCTCTGGAGGAATTTCGCCCAGGCGAATGGAGCTTCGCCCGAGCGAGGGCGAAGGGAATTAGCTACTGGATGAAACCCGCCCGAGCGAAGGGCCTTGAAGGATGGCATTCGCTCAGGCGAGACAATTGAATGATGAGTGGATGAGTTCGTGGATGAACCCTACCCAAGTGGGAGGTTTAGAAATAAACTAAGTGGTGGTAAAACTTCTGAGTGATATACCGAGTGACGTTTGATTGGGTGATATCCCGAGTGAGGGGTTTGTGGAACCCGAGTGGGATAACCCTCATTTCCCGAGTGGATTATTGTGTGACCTTGTGATTAAAAATATGGAACAAAGTTATGGGATGTATGTGCGTGGAGTTATTTCCGAGCGATTGAAACCCCTGACTCCGAGTGGAGTAATCGTGGAACCATTTCCGAGTGGAGATTATGATGCTTCCGAATGAAGCATGTGTGTGGGTTTCTTGAATGAAGTAACTGTTTAGTTAAGTGTGGAGTGGACATAATTTCGAGTGAGTGACCAATTAGGCGAAAAATCGGTCTCTGGATTATTTACTGAGTGGAATCTCATGTGAGTGAAGACTCGGATCTGGAACAATTTACCGAGTGAAAGGCCAAGTGAGAGACGAGTCGGCTTTGATTGATTTCGCCGAGTAGAAAACCAAGTAAGTTGAGTCGGTGTTGAGATGAATGGCTGAGTGATAGCCGATCAGGTGCTAAGTCAGTTTTGGGAATGAAATGCTGAGTGAGTGATGTTATATACATTCCGAGTGAATGAGGTTCGGACTCCGAGTGAATGTTAAGTATAAATTCCGAGTGAATAAGATTTCATGTATTTTGAGTAGCTAAGTGTTAAGTAATTCCGAGTGGAATTTGATTAAAGAGTTTATTCCTGAGGAATGAATGCTTAAGGTATTCTCCGAGTGAGAAGAGGTATGAATTACCGAGTGAGCGGTCAATCAAGAGATGAGTCAGTTTTGGAAGTAATTAGTCAAGTGATAGACTATGTGAGTGTGAGTCGGCCCTGAATGACTTGGTTGAATGGAAAGTGGCTCGGTCTAGATTGTTATGCCAAGTGAGAATCGAGTGTGAGATGACTTGGATTCAAATAAATTTTACCGAGTAAAAGCCGAATAAATATGGGTCGGTTTTAAGGGATTCTGCTAAGTTAAAACCCGAGTGATGGGAGTCAGTTTTGGTGGGACTTTGCTGATTGGAAACCCAAGTTGAGTAAAACCGAGTGATTGGAAGAACAACTTCTTATCGGATTCGCCTAAGCGAATGGATAGCTCGCTCAGGCGAGCGAGTGTGGAAATGGTTACTGGCTTGATTTCGCCCGAGCGAGTTGTGGCGCTCAAGCGAGATGGGCATTCTCGCTCAAGCGGATTGGGACTCGCTTGAGTGAGCTACTCCCCTGATGGAATTCCCTTCCTTTTCTCTCGGTTCTGTTTGTATTTTTTCATTCTTCTCTCGGATCTGATGGCTTGGGCCCTTTTTCCCTATTTTATTAGATACCGAGGAGACATATAAGGATATTATTGTAAATATATCATGGCATGATGGATTATTGGGCTGCCATCTTAATTATTATGTAACGGTGAGATTTTAATGGGGAAGAAAATATTAATCAAAAAAAAATCTCACTTTCTCCCACTTTCACGTCACTTCTTTCTCTCCTTTCTTTACTCTTCTTCTTCGTCTTCTTCCCTTCCCCATCTCCTTTTTTCTTACTCCAAAAACCAAAACCGTGTGGAGCTTTCTTACCCTCTCCCATATTTGTTTTCATGGAGGCTCAAAGGAGAAGCTCATGGTTGGATCCTCTTCCACTCTTCTCCTCTATTCTCGTGTGGATCTTTCTTCTCCTTGGGAGCTCATGGCCAACTCTTGGGTGAGGTAAGTTCCTCACCATTCTTTATGAGTTTATGCCCTAGATTTTGGGTTCTTGGTTTTGGGGGAGTATTTATTGTGTATATGGGTTGTTGGGAGAAGCTTAAAGTGAGGAAACCCTAGGTGGGGTGTTGTTATTATGGCTTTTATAGTGGGTTATTATAGATGCATCGATTTATACTTGGATAAGTGGAAAATAAATGAGCAATTATGATGTTGATGGGTTTTAGTGAAACCCTAACTTTAATAAATTGGGGGGAAAGTGTGAAATGTGAATAGAAGATAGGTTTCATGATATTGGAGAATGAGATTAATGATAAAAGATGACCATTGATGGTGATTAATGAGCATGGATAAATATTGTTGGGTTTTAATGAAAAACCCTTGCCTTAAGAAATGGGGAAAAATGTATATATTGTGACTTGAAGGTTGAATTGGAAGTGAATGGGTAATGTTTGATAGGTATGTTGTTAGTTATAGTGATGAACAATGATGAACATTGTAGATAATCCTTAATGGTGGAATCAATGGATATACATGTTGGTATGATAAGATTGTGACTTGATGAGATTCTAGACCATTGTGGTGTGCCATTTAAATTTGAGTGATAAATTGTGGTTATGGGAGGATATGAGAGCTAAGTTGAATTTTGAGTAACAATGATAATGTTGTTGGATTAGTTGGCATTTATGATCTAAAGGATCTTGGCTTTGGGAAAGGAATTCCCAAAGCCTAATACAATTATATAACTTGGTGTTTAACAAGTCTAGGACTTGATGATAAACTAGAAAATGTCTAAAAACTATGAGGAATGCCTTGTGATGGCTTATTAATTGTATGAGTGCATATGTATAATATGTAGATCGTATTCCGAATGGTGCAAAGGAGCTTTTGGAGCATTGGAATGGTTCGGCTCTTCCCTCAAGGTAGGAGAGGAGTTAACATTCAAATTACATGAGTAAATTTAATAGTGATTGATGTATGTGATGGATACTCATGCTTGCCTTGTTATGTATATGTTTTGAATTAAGTGAAATGGCAATTTGATAATTAATGAGAAATATTACGATACTCTTGTGTTGGGTTGCAAATCACCAATGAACATATATAATGATATTGATGGATAACATGAAATATTATGACACCCTAGTGATTGATACAAGTAATTGACTTGTATGTGCAGTGGCAATGACGATTGCTATATATATGTTTTTATATTCCGAAAAACACCTTGTTGTTACATGTGTGGCTTGATGTTATGATTATTGCTATGCCTTTAGACATCTACGTGTGGATTGTCATTAATGATGTTGTGGCCATTGAAGTGCCTATTATATGTATGTTGTGCCTTGAGGGGCCTTGTGAATGTTTGTATGTCATTGAGTGCTAATTATATTAATGATATGCCTTGAGGGGCTTGCAAATAAATATATGATTCTTGAAAATACCAGATTAAGTTATATCCCTAATTGAGAGGGTGAGATATCCTTGCGAGGTTGTTGTTGAGCATATGCATTATTGCATCTTGCATTCATGGCATGGCATAGCATTGGTATTATGTGGTTGCAATCACAGTGATGAAAGATCCTGCAGGATTCTATGAAGGGAGTACCCCTTGCGAGATGGGAAACCAACTTGATGATGATATGATATTGTAATGGTGGTTGCGATCACCTGATTATGGAATGTGAAAGGCCCTGCGGGGACCATTGTATGATGATGAGCCAGTGGTTGCGATCACTAGGTATTTGATATGATAAAGGGCTTGCGAGCACCTATGATGCCCATGGTTGCGATCATGAGGCGGGAGTACCCCTTGCGAGGCGAGAAACCAATGATTATGAATGATTGATTTTGGTGGTTGCGATCACCCGTGATTTGAAATCGGATCCGTTGCATATGCATTAAACAGTTAACATATGCATGAGCTTAAAGACCATGGCATTTGAGATGGGATGACCACGAGTGTCGAGAAACCCCTTGCGAGGAGGTATTGAGTGAGACCTTAATGAATTAATGATGATAATGATTATGAATGCCCTTGTTGATAAGTGGCAAAGTGATAGTGTTTGTGATTGTATATATGTTGTGCTTATTTATGATATGAATTGCGATTCATGAGGCTTGTATGCCTATTGTGATAATGAGATAATGAATGAATGATAATTTGATGTTTTGATAGCAAAGCACACATGATGTTTGTATGCATATACACATGATCACAATATATATATATTATTTGTCATTTTGAATGTATAACTCACTCTTCCATGTGGTCTCCTTTTTAGCATTGTGATGCAGGTTACCATAGGACAAGCTCAGATATAAAGATCAAGCTTGGATGAAGGTAAATAGTGGTAGAGGAATTGCCTTGGCCGGCATCATTTATGGATTCTTATGTAATGAATAAATTGTATATGATTGTATAGATGATTTAGAGATTTTAAGTATGTATAAGATAATTATTTGAATTGATGGATGATGAATATATATATGTGTAGGATATAAGAGATGATTTGATGTGTATTAGAAGGATTGAAAGTGAATGATATTCATTGATAATTGAAATAGTCGGGAGTACATTCCCGAACGTATATAATATTAGCTATATCTTAGGCATTGCATGCTTGCCGAGCCTTCTCTCATATCGTCATATATGGGACTACGCATGTGCCCGGTATACATATTCTTCCGCTGTATACTCTATTACCTTTGTATACCTTTATGGGCAATTTACCTATCGATCCAGTTATAGGTTATTTAATCTTACTCTTTGGTTTTCTGTGATTTGAGTCTTGATGTGGTCATGATGGTGTATTGGATATGTTTTCAAACGCGAAAAATTTATTCACAATTTTATTAATTATGTTGATCACATTGAGATTCGAGTACAGAAAATTAGGAGTGTTACACATATAATTATTTAATTATATTTTTTGTTATAATTATTTTCTTATTTAAGTTAATTTTCATGGTAATTCAAAGATCATCGACTATCTAAAACCTATAAGTTGTGACTGGATTATACATTATATGTGAATCCCTTTACTAATTCTATTCATCCTTTGACAGAAAGAATTATTTAGAAAGAGTTATTAAATATTAGGAAATTACATCCTAAACCAACAAACTCTTAATAATAACAAATCACACACTTTGAGTTTGACAAATCCTACCCAATTTTCCAAGGGTTCTCTTTATTGTAATGATTTGAGCACTGCTAGGTACAGCCACTCCTCGATCTATTATACACTCCTCCTTATCGCTTGCCTTTTCTTCTTTATCTTTTAATTTACAGTAATTTTCTTTTTTGTAGAATAAGTTTTTTTTTTTTTGTAGAAAGTGCATATTCTTCCGATACATGATATTGACCTGCATGTGTTTTTTAGTTTTGTTTAAGTTGATCCATGATTGTTTCTTTGATGTCAATCGCAATTTACTCTGATTGACGGAAACTTATTCTTTCATATTATCGCTAATTGAATGTTTTGTTGGGTTTCATCAGCCATTATAGTGGAGATTTTTGGTATATATTTTGCTTAGTTTATTTGTGGTAAATTCATAAATCATGGTTGATCAGGATCTGGTTTAAACTGTAATATATTTTTGGTGTTGGTTTGATCATGCTAGACCTTTGTTGTCACTTGTCAAGAGGGAGCGGGAAGCCAAGCACTTATATTTTCTCTGCTACCTATACGTATTTTATTTTAGTCCTGTGTTAGTGCACTTGAATGATCAGTAAAGTATATTTTTTTACCTCTTGAGTTATGCATGTGAGAATTGGGTAGTATCTTTTTCCTTGATTATGGTTTAATATTACTAATTGCATTAATATACCTATACCTGAAACTACTTGGACAAGATGCTCAACTATGTTTGAAAATGTTGATGTGAATTGAATTCCTATCCTTCTAGTGCTTTAAATACTTGGGAAAATTACCATATTACATTTCGTTATTATATTTAAATTTTTTTCCCTTTGAGTTTTGGTTTTTCTCTTCTAAAATAGCTAAAGATATAAAGATTGGGAAATTTAGAAGGGATGATTTTAAGCTTTTATTACTCCAGGTGGAAAGGACATTGCTAACATTACATAAATATTCCGCTTTTGATAAGGTTTCGACTGAATGAACTTTTTAAAAGTTATATAAAATAATATAAAAAGTCTCTTTTATGTTTATCAAAATTATAAGTGATTTTTTTATGAATTAGAGTACCTTTATATCCTCATTTAATATATTTTCTTTTTGTTGATAAAAAAATATGAAATTTTGTATTGCTTATGAATACGGCGCGTCCTAATAACCATGATGGTTTCAAGCTTTTTGAATTGCATTTTTAATATGCCTTTTATGATATATCACGGGTCTTTATTATCAGTTTTTTATGCCAACAATTTAAAGCTTTTCTCTTGAATAAAATTCACAAGATATTTAACTATGTTGGATGTTTTGTTATATTATAGTTTGAATATATTATGAGCTACAAGATTTAGGATATATATCTACATGTTAAGATTTGGTTAATTATTTTACTAAGAATTTATGTCTAAATGTGACTTTAAATCCTAAAATGCTGCCCCATATATATGATTTGATTGCTTAGTATACTTTTTTTTGTGATACTAGTTATCTTTTTCAAACAATTTTAAATCTATAATAGATGAATAATATGACTATAATATTCTGGATAATTATTTTTTTTTCTTTTTTTACATAGATTGATATTTAATCTTATAGAAAAATGTATCATTGCATATTAACATTATTGACACACCTAGTCATGTTGACTATACCATTCAGGTAGAGAGGGCTTTGCGTATCTTAGATGGTGTCATTCTTGTTTTCTGTAGTGTTGGTGGAGTGTAAAGTCAGTCTATTATTATTGATCAAAAAATGAGAAAATATGTGGTTCCAAGACTTGCATTTATCAACAAGCTTGATTGCATGGGAGGAGATCTATAGAAAATTTTAAATCCGGTGCATTTTAGATGTATGATTCCAATGTAGACAACATTTTTTTATTGTTTCCTTTTCTATTCCACTGCTTTGGTTAATTGGGAAATTCTAGAATTTCGGAAATGGATTCCCCTTATTACTTGTCTAGATGGCATTTGACAATTTAAGAGTGAGTGAATATATTTTTTAAGAAAAGTTGAATTTAAGTAATTACAACTGTGTGAATTTTGCAGGTTGATAGAATTATATGGTTTCAACTTCATGCCACGAAATTAGAATAAATTAGTAAATTTGTGAGTTTTATTATGCGTAACCGAAAGGAGCAGAGAGCTTCAACCACTTAAGTGGCACCAAACTCGTCAATTTTTAGGTTGACATGTAGCAGCAGCATAACTGATAAGCGCAAAGAGCTTTATTATGCAGTCAATATTTGGTTCTATATTTGTGTGGCAGGTTTCTAGTCAGCTGAATTCAGGTGAAAATTTCAATCTTTGGTATAAAAATAAATCGAGGAGTATTCTATGCAAGTTTACATATGTATGGAAAATAAATGGCAAAATTATATAATTTGACTTTGTCGGTTGCTTGAAAACTCATTTTTTTGTGTGGGGATATATATAACAAATCCATAGCATGAATTGTTTGTGTATATTGATAGTAAGTAACCTACAATTTCTTAGCTACCAGATTATAGTTTCAGCTACACAAATTCTACTAACAGGAAAAACAAGTAATTTCATTTCCTCCATTCTTAGAGACAAGCATTCCATATAAATGATTACAAGAAGGATAGATAGATGCCCTAACACAGTTGGGCCTATAAAACCACTTAAATAAAATCCTTAAGCCAATTGAGCCTTTTTGTTGCCCTCCTAGGCCTGCTAACAATTTCTGTCTTTGTCTCATTCTTATCATTGCCCCCTGTTGGAGTTGGGCCTTGTCCTCAAGGCCCGAAGATGTTTCCGAATTATTATCAAGAGAAGGGTCTGGATCCAGCATGTGTAAGGGGCTCATGGGAAGTTGTGCGACAAGTGGAGAAGCAAGTGGCTGAGTAAAAGAGACAAATGGTAAGGGATTAGGTGGAACGAACGGTAGGATAGAGGTGGCTCGGTCCTCATGGGAATCTAACGTTCCAGAAGTGAGCAGGGGATTAAAGTCTTGGGCAGTGGAGTCTGAAAAGCTAAGTGGGTTCGCGTCTTGAGGATTCTCTGGAAAAGGCAAGTGAGAGGGTGAGGTGGTCAAAAAATTAGGTGGAAGGGGATTGATAACACCAAAAGGTAAAGTTCCCCGAAAAAGTTTCAATACAGACACATGGAAAACTGGGTGGAGAGGGAACTGCGAGGGAAGATCAAGCTCGGAAGCTACCTTCCCTATTCGAGGGACCAAAGTACCAACGGGCGAGCTTCTGAGAAGGGCGTCACAGGAGAGAGTTTTGTCGATAGGGGCATAAACAGAGCCAAAACAAATCCCCCACCTCAAAAGAAACGTCCTGCCTGTGTCGGTTCGCTTGGGCCACCATCTGTTGACGAGTTCGCTGTAGAAACTCACGTGCGACTCGGAGAACTAGTTGCCGTTCTAACAAGGTAGCCTACAACGAAGGCACAGAGACTTCCTCGGGAAGGAAATCAGGGATCTTCGGAGGATGTTTCCCATAGAGGACACGGAAAGGGGGCATACCTATAGCCGAGTGATAAGAGGTGTTGTACCAGAATTCCGCAAGATACAGAAATCTGAACCAAGTCTTGGGACGGTCACCACAAAAACAACGTAGGTATGCTTTTAACGATCTATTAATTACCTCTATCTGGCCATCAGTTTCCAGATGATAGGCCTGAGATTTGAATAGCTATTTCCAGAAGGTACTAAGGAAAAGGGGGTCTCGATCCGAAACGATCGTGGAAGGGATTCCATGAAGTCTGCAGATTTCTACTGAGAAGCGGTGTGCCAAATCCGAGGCTATATAATGAGTTGGTCAAGCGAGAAAGTGAGCTGATTTGGACAACCTATCACAGACCACCCAAATAGCAGTGTGACCCAGGGAGTTTGGGAGATGGGTCACAAAATCCATGCTGACATCCTTCCAAATCCTTGTCGGGACAGTAAAGGTTGTATCAACCTCTTTTTCTTTGTAGTTTCGTATTTAGAGGCCTGGCAAATAGAACATTTGGCTACAAAATATTTGACATCTTTTTGCATATTGGACCAAGAGAATGATGCAGCAAGTCGAGCCAGAGTGGGTTTGACGCCCGAATGACCACCAATTGGTGTTGAATGAAACTCATGAAGGAGACTTTATCTCAGATCATGACAATCGGGTATAAAAATTTTCCTTTTGTAATTAACAACCCCTGTCTTATTGAAAATTCTGAATTGGAGTTCTGCAATTGTTGGACTAAGAGTTTCCCTTTTGGATCCTATGAGTAATACTGTTGTAGGGTGGCAAACATGGATGGAACCACAGATGAGAGGGATAATATAAGGGATAATTCACTCTGAAACTTTCTGGAAAGAGCATCAGCCACGCGGTTTGCAGCACCAGGTCGGTAAAAAATTTCAAAACTATACCCATGTAATTTTGTAGCCCATTTCTATTGTTCTGGTGTTTGAAATTGTTGAGAGAGTAGATGTTTAAGGCTTTGTTGGTCAGTTAAAATGTGAAAATGATTGCCAATCAGGTATTGAGTCCACTTCTTAATTGATTCTGTTACAGCATACATCTCCCAGACATATGTGGATGTTGTAGACATTCGAGGGCCTAGTTTTTTTACTAAAGAAAGCCAGAGGGTGACCTTCTAGGGTGAGGACAGCACCAATGGCCACTGCAGAAGTGTCGGTTTCCAAAACAAAAAGAGTTTAGAGAAATCTGGAAGTGCCAAGAAAGGAGAAGAAGATATTTTCTTTTTCAATTCTGTAAATGCTTCAGTAGCTGTAGAATGCCATGTAAATGATGATTGACAAAGTAAATCGGTGAGAGGAGCGGCGAGTGTGGCGTAGTGACTACAAAACGTCTATAGAAATCGGTTAGACCGAGGAAACCTCTTAAAGCCATGAGAGAACATGGTTGAGGCCAATCTGTAATGGCTTGCACCTTTTTTGGGTCTGGGGCAACACCCTCAAATGAAATAATGTGTCCTAAATAACTAACTTTAGGAGTAGCAAAGGAACACTTAGAAAACTTCACAAAAAACTTATGAGTTGAGAGCAATTGTAAAACTAAATTCAAATGTGCAACATGATCAGTGAGTGTAGAACTATAAACAAGAATATCATTAAAAAAGACTAGAACAAATCGACATAGAAATGGCCTCAAAAGGTCAGTCATAGCAGCTTGAAATGTAAAAGGAGCATTGGCAAGCCCGAAGGGCATTACTAGGAATTCATAATGCCCATCCCAGGTTCTGAAGGCTGTTTTATGGGTATCATGAGGATGCACTCGTATTTGATGATAACCTGAGTGAAGATCAAGTTTAGAGAAAATGGTAGCTAAACCCAATTCATCTAGTAGTTCATCAGTTGTGGGGATAGGAAACCTATCCTTAATGGTGATAGCATTCAAAGCCCTATAGTCAACACAGAAACGCCAGGTACCATCTTTCTTTTTTACCAGAAGAACTGCGGAAGAAAATAGGCTTTTGCTAGGAGTGATAATACCCTATTTGAGCATATCTTGAATTAGGCTAGTCATGGCTGTTTTTTGAAAATGAGGGTAGCGATAAGGTTTAGCATTGACAGGGGAGGTGTTGGGCAGGAGGGAAATGTGATGGTCATGGACTCTAGGAGGTGGAAGGTCAGTGGGTTTAGAAAAATATGGGAATGAGAAAGTAATAGGTTTGAAATTGATGTGGGCAGTCTAAGTAATGCTGGGTGGGATGGTTCAAGGTTGTCATAAGGAGGGGAAAGATTAGGTGAAGGTTGAAATAGTAATAAGTGACAAGAAGCAATGGAGTCGATGTGAAGAAGATGACAAAATTGGGTATAAGTTGAGGGGTGTAAGGAGGTATGGTTTTCACCCGAAAGAGTTATAGGTTGAAGTTGATGGTTAAAGGACATGCTAGGGATTGAAAAATCAGTAGTAATGGGCCCTAGGGTGCGTAACCATTCAATCCCTAAAACCACATCAGCACCCTCAATCAGAAGCAGGTAAAAGGAGATAGAAAAATCATGGCCTTGGATTGCTATGAAAACCTGGGGACAGAGGCCAGAACAGACAATGTGAGTGCCATTGCCAACCATTACAGGAAATACAAGGGTAGGTTGGGTTAATAACTTAAGGTGAGAAGCAATACGGGGTTGTAAAATATTGTGGGAACTTCCAGAGTCAATAAGGACTCGTACAGGCAAGCCAGAAATATACTCTTGAAATTGGAGGGTCTAGGGTGATGGTTGGCCAGTGAGAGCTTGGGGGGATAGTTAAAAATTAATGGAGTCGGTTGGAGAAGAATAAGTAGGGTCAGGGGAGTTTGACGGCTCATGGGTAAGAGGGTCAGAGGGTGAAGGGTCCTCATCAGATAATAACAATAGGAAACGACTTGAAGTACACTTGTGGCCTGGGATGAATTTTTCATCACAATTATAGCAAAGCCCTAAAGCTCCGTGTTCCTGGATTTGGGCAGGGGTTAAACGTTTGATAGGCAGGGAAGAAGGGGTAGGAGTGACGAGGTTTCAATGAGGGATGGGTGGGTTTATGGGTGGAGCTTGAGGTTGACGCACCAAACGTGAACGAGCATCTTTGAGTTTGGATTCAATCAACTTTGCCAACCCAATAGCCTGTGTGATTGAAGAGGGCTACAGGATGGCCATTTCACGCCTAATATCCGGTACCAAGCCTGAGATAAAGCAATTTAGGAGCATTTCAGGTGGAAGGCCAAATACCCGATTTGAGAGTTTCTCAAATTAAGCTTGATAATTAGTAACTGTCCTATGTTGTCGAAGTTTAAACAGCTCTGCCTGATGGTTCTCATATGTTAAGGGACCAAAATGAAGTTCTAATGCTCGAACAAAAACTGCCCAGTCCCCAAGTTGGCGATTGTGGTACATCCATTTAAACCAATATAAAGCTTTACCACGCATATAAAATGCAACCATGGGAAAACGAAGTTCAGGGGGTACTTGGTAGAACATAAAAAACTGGTCTGCCTAAAATAACCAATCCAAGGGTTCAGACCCATCAAAAGGCTATAAATCCAATTTAGGGGGACGAAGGGGTGGGGAAAGTGTGGTTGGAGCTGGGGCGGTAAAAGGGGAAAAAGGAAAACCAGTAGGGGAAAATGTGGAAGTAGTGGGTTGGGTGGAGTAGGTGGGTCCTAGCATATTATGGGGCATGGCAATGGGATTTTGGAACAAAGGGTTAGGGATAGAAGAGGTGGAAGCTGTAGTTGTGAGGGGAATAGTATAGGGTATAACGATTGGGCTGTTAGTGGAGGCAATATAAGCTGCTGTGGTTTCTGGGGAAGTGGTGGCAGGAGAATGGGGTTGGAACCTACCTTGCTGGGAGCCAAGTTGAAGGGTGGCAACCTGCTCCAATAAGCTGCCTATAAAAGCTGTCATGGCATCATGCCTAGAGTCCATAGTAGTTTGCAAGGTGTGGTGCCTAGTGTCTTGGAGGAGGCGATGATCCTTTAGCTGGGTGTGAAGGGAGCTCAATTTATCAGCAATGGATTGGAGGGCATCTTCCAAGTCCTTGGAAGAGGAAGGTTTGGGAGGCATAAAGATAAGAGCAATGAAAGCACTAAATATTGATAGGAACTACCCTACAATTTCTTAGCTACCAGATTATAGTTTCAGTTACATAAATTCTACTAACAGGAAAAACAAGTAATTTCATTTCCTCTCTTCTCAGAGACAAGCATTCCATATAAATGATTACAAGAAGGATAGATAGATGCCCTAACACAGTTGGGCCTATAAGACCACTTAAATAAAATCCTTAAGCCAATTGGGCCTTTTTGTTACCCTCCTAGGCCTGCTAACAATTTCTGTCTTTGTCTCATTCTTATCATATATAGTTATTATTTACCTTTCCATTTTATTTTTCTCAAAGGTAATGGATGCATATGGTGAGAAATCACTAGCTCTGTTTCCTGCAAAACTTCATAAGAGCATGTGGATAAAACGAGGTTTGTCTGGTTTAAGAAGTTGTTCAATACCTTTTTATTTAATTAATTAAATGCTAGAATTATGTTATTTGCTTTCTTCTAAAAAAACCAAAAAATTACTTGCTTTATTTTGTTGATAATTATAATGTCTTTGTTGATTCTGTATTGTTATTGTTGATTTTCTATCTGGATGTAAGGGAAAGTTTTATTAAACCCATGGCCAATGATGAAATTTTTTTATATTTTAGAAAGGCTATCAGTGCGGTCTCAAGTGGAAACACACTAATAGAGTTTTAAAATATAATAACATTCTATTGCGTCCAAAGAAAAGAATAGTTATATAATGTGAGACTTAATATACCACATAAGGTTTAATGTGAGATGTAGGTGTCCTATATAGTTTTTACATAATATAGTGTATGAAAGCATGAAACATATTATGTCTCACATCATTTAACTTTAGAATAAGACATTTTAGTTTTAGCTAATGTCCCATATTAAATTAGACAATTCTTGTCACGAATAAAAAAATGAATAAATCAAAACTTCTCTATGAAAACATGAGATAATAGTATTATTTCCCCTTCATTCTCCTAATTGAAGAGTTGATTGATATGTTAGTGAGCTTGCTAAGGCATTATCTATAGGGTGGTGTGAACACCCCTTTTATGTTCTCTTTTTATATTATTATTATTAAAAAACAAAAAAATATAAAATCTTTCATCACTTTCTCCAATGCCACCATCCCGAAAATAATCCTAAAAAACATGCCCTAAATCTTGGTTTCTTTTTTGCTCCCAAGGTAACCATTCTCAGATCATAAATGGAGGAGGAAATCATTTTTTCATCGGCTTCATCATCACTGAACAACCCACCATCTAAAAAATCAATAACCAGAAAACAAGAACCATCATCCTCTCTAAAAATTCAAAACCTCTCCCTCTTATCTTCTCAACACACCATAACAACTAAAACCAATAAAAAAAATAGAAACTCAATACCAAAAAATAGCACAAACAGCAGTGAAAGAAGAAGCAAAAGTGAAGAAATAGGAGTTTTCCACCGGGCACCCACCGCGGTTAGCACCGTCATCTCTATCCATCTCTTTCACTTTGCCTCTCCTTCCTTCTTCATTGTTTGTTCTCTTTACCTTTTAGTCTATTTCTTTTCTTTTATTATTTCATTCTTTTTTTTGAAACTAAAACATTTATATTAAAAACTTTCAAAGGCCCAATAGGCCTAGAAACTTACAACAAGGAAGCAAAGCACTCAGCTAATGGCTCAGCAAGCAAAGCTAACAGCAAAAACGCAGGCTACGACAAATGTAATTGAGAGTTCCTAAACCTGCATGCTGAGATAAGACCATAATGGCCATGAACAAAGAGAACCTTACAATCCTAACTTGAATAGGGAAAACCCTAAATGGAGGAGCATCCCCTAGTCAAGGTGCGACTAAGAAGAATGAACTGATTCTTCCAAAGCAGAGATGGACCCAAAATTAAGACCATTGGTAAGGGAATCCATCTTTTATCTTGTACCAAGACCTTCCAAAGGCTTAAAGGGGGAAATCCACCAATTCTGACCCAGAGAATTGTTCTTCGCTTGTTGGACCACCATTTTTACAGCTGCATTACCGTCCTTGCCGACCCAAGTCAAACCACAGGACATGCATAATTGGGTCTAATTCTTGAAATCTTATCTCACCTATACATGCTCTTACCAAATTCATATTATCAAACTCAAAAATAACATTTTTCCACTCTAGATTATGAGCCAAAATAATCACCTCACTCATTGCTAAGCCCTCGGCCTGAAGCATAGATGAGGCCCAATTTAAAGACAATTGGTCGTAAAAGGTGTCCCCAAAATAATCTCTGATGATGATTCCAATGAAAGATCTCTGAGAGGCATTGGACCAAATAACATAAACATTTACTTTCAATTTTCTTGAAGGAGGCGATCTCCATCTAGCAAGCAGTTTTTGAACTAGTAAGCCAGTGATTTGAGGATGCTTGATTTGATTAGCATTATAGAAATCATGCATGGATTATTGAGTTATAATTATAATATGCATAGGATCAGGCTTAGAACATTGAAAAATAAATTTGTTTCTTTCTAGCCAAATGTACTAAAAAATATAGAACAACTTTGAGATAAGAAAATCTGTATCATCTTTTTTTGATTGAAATAACAATCTTTTCTTTTATCCAATGTCTTACTGTAGCTATATTGTCATCAAAAAGGTCACATTGAATGTTTGATCCAAACCAAACAAGAGCCATCCACTGACATTTTAGAAATATATGTTCCAAGGATTCCCCTTTTGTTTGAAAAATAGAGCACTTGGGATCCCTTTTGATATTCTTCTTCACAAGGCCTCATTACTTGGCAATAAATTATTACATAACTTCCAGATGAAAATTCGTATTTTCTTAGAAACCTTAGATGCCCAAATAATCTTCCAAAGGGAAGCACAAGGGAAATAGAAAGAAGACGGCCTCTGGTCAGACGTATCTGAGAGCTGTTTAATAGCTCTATAACCTGACTTGATTGTATACTCACCATCCTATGTGAAGGGTCATCTCAACTTGTCCTTTCCTTTACACATCCTTATAGAGGTTTGTAAGGCTGGCAACCAAAACTGCTATGGTAAAAGTTGCCTAATTTTTGGGAAATTCCAACTGAGAGTTGATTGGTTGATTAGAGGATCCAAAGTAGGATCTAACTCACTTTGAAGGCCACTAGGAGGATAGCAAAGTGATGCATTAACCATTTATGTTTAAAAATAGATATACTTTTACCATCTCTAATGGACCATTGACCCAAGTTAATAAGCACATCTCTTCCTTGTAAAATGCTACGGCAAACCTAAGAAACATTCCTTTTTTTATGTTGCTCCAAGAAAGACTTATCCGAAAAATACTTCCCCTTTAAAATTTGGACCCAGATGGCTTCCAGATTGCACAAGATCCTTCATGCCTGCTTAGTAAGATATGTTGTGTTCAAATAGGACATCTCCTTGAAACCCAACCCCCTACATGTTTACTAACAGTTAGAGATTTCCATTCCTTCCAATGGATACCTTTTGAGCCTTTTCCTTTACCCCATCAGAACTTAGCAATAATGGAATTAAGACTATTGATAAAGGATTTAGGAAACCTTATCATAGAATTACAAAGGAAGGAATTGCCTGAAGCACTGCCTTTATCAAGGTTTCTTTCCCAACTTGATTTAGAAAAGACTCTTTCCAGCCTTCAACATTGGTGAGAAATTGTTGCCTAATCCATGAAAGGGTTTTATTTTTTTATCTTCCCTAGTCACAAGGTAACCCAAGATAATTACCAACTTCAATCCTCTGGTTCATTTGAAGAATGTGTGAAATTTGAGATCTTTTAGGAGTTGGAACTCGTTTTCCAAAAACAATGCAAGACTTAGTGACATTTATTTTTTGGCCTGAAGCTTCAATATATTTGTTGAGTACTTCCATTATAGCATAAGCATCAGCCTCGTCAGCCTTTGCTAGGATAATAGCATCATCTGCATAAAACAAGTAAGATAATTTGGGACATTTTGGAGCAAGAAGCGTACCTGTCAAGGATCCATTTTCCATTAATTTAGAGAGTAAATAGGATAAGGCTTCAGCAGTAAAGATGAAAAGATAAAGGGATAAAGGATCTCCTTGCCTAAGGCCTCTCCGAGGTTTAAAAACCTGACTCCTAGACCCATTTAAGCTAACATTATAGGATATAGGAGAGATAATAGACATAACAAGACTGACCCAATGAGGATTAAAGCCAAAGGAGATAAGGACATGTTGCAGAAATTCCCAATTAAGCCTATCATAAGCCCTACTCATGTCCAGCTTAATAGCCATGTGATTCTTAGAAAAGAATGATCTACTTTTAAGAGAGTGAAAAATATTCTAAGCTATAACAATGTTGTCCTGAATTTGTCGACCCTTAATAAACACAGATTGGAATGGGGAAATGAGACTATGGAGGAAAGGCTTTAACCTAAGCTGTATAATTTTAGAGATAACTTTAGGAATGAAATTACAACAGCTTATAGGATGGAATTATGTAATCATTTTAGGATTTGGGACTTTTGGCACAAGGGAGATAAGAGTCAAGTTAGCTTCAGAAGACAGATCCTCTGTTTCAAAGAAATATTTAATGACAGAACACACCTAATCCTTAACAGTTTCCCAGTTTTTATGGTAGAACAGCCCATTAAAACCATCTGGGCCAGGTGCTTTCAGAGGACGGAGAGACCTCATAGCTTTCTCAATTTCAAGATCAGTAACAGGAGCAATTAAAACATTATTCATTGACTCGAAGACTAGCTAAGGAATCACTTGCATACAAGAATCGATATTCTGAGCTGTTTCAGCTTTATAATTCTCTTGGTAATACCTTGTGATCATATCAAGGACCCCTTCTTCACCTTCAACCGATTTGTTTGACTCATCCATAAGTCTAGATATGTGGTTTCTTGCCCTTCTTTGAAGAGTAGAGGCATGGAAAAATTTTGTATTCGAATCTCCCCATCTAAGCCACTGGATCCTAGATCTTTGATACCAATACATCTCCTCTCTTTCTCTGATTTGGTCAATTTGTTGCTTAATAGATGTAACCTGTTGCATGTTTGACAAATCACTCCTCTTATTTACAAGGCTGTCAAGCTTGAATTACAGTCTAGCAATCTCAATGTTTGATCTTTTAAAAGTCTCCCTATGCCATTGTTGGAGGGAGCTACTACACTTAAGATGATGTTCCATGAGTTGATCTCATGGGTTCTCCTTCTAATCTGCCTTTTTCCAATCCCTCATGAACCACTTTTTTACACTCAGAATGCTCCGTCCAACAGGCCTCAAATTTGAAGAAGAAATTTCTTGCACGAACAGGTTTCAAATCAAGAAATAATGGCAAATGACCCGAGAAGACACGGGAAAGAGCAATACATATAAAATGAGGAAAAAGAATTAGTGCCTCATAGTTAGAAAACACTCTGTCTATTCTTTCCTTCGTCACCTTCCCATTTCTTGGATTACTAGTCCAAGTAAATTTACAACCTTTTATAGGAGTTTCAAAGAGGCTGAGCTTAGTTATAAGGTCCCTAAATAAATTAATTCTACTTTGTTGAGTAGGGACATGACTGATCTTATCATAGCTATAAAGAAATTCATTGAAATCCCTTAATAAAAACCAACCCAGCCCAACTGGTACCGATAATTGAGTAAGATACTGCCAAATTTGTTTTCTAACAGAAAAATAGGAGGAGCATACACAAAAGTACAATATATTTGAATATTAGTAGTAACAAAAGTTACAGAGGAGTGGATAATATTAACATTGGACTCCAAAACATTAACACCAAGGGAGGAGTCCCACAAAAGGGCAAGACTACCAGCAAGGCCTGCAGAATTAACAACAAAATAGTGTTGAAAACCTAACTTCTTCTTAACACCTTCCATTCTTGTAGAATTAGCTTTAGTCTCCATAGCAAACAAAAGAGAAAGCTTCAGTCTATTCTTCAGGGCTCTGAGTTCCCTTAGTGTTACAGGTGCCTTAACCCCACGACAACTCCAACTTAAAAACTTCATGGCTGGGTTGGGGGCTTGATATGGCCTACCTCCTCGGCCTCAGAAGAGTTTACAATAAGGTTGGAACCATATTGATTTTTCTGTAGCACTTGAAATTCAAATTCAGTGAGTTGGAGAAGCTGTCTTTTTTGAAAAAAGAGGTCCACATTCTCTTATCTCCCCCTCTTCAAGTTTAAAACTTTTTGTTTACCTTTGCTCAGCAAGCACTCATAGAGACGTGGGATGGCTTTAGGAGAATCAGGTGGGGAGTCCTCTAGGAGATCAATAAAATAGGCTAAAAAACTACTAGGAATAGTTTTTCCTAGGGTTTTGGGGAGAGAGCATGTTGGGTAATAGGGTGTGGGTTGGTTTGAACTGGATAGGTAGGTGGGGTCCAAAAACTTGGGTATCTTTGGAAAATTGATTGAGTTTTTGGTCAACAAGAAAGGGTGTGGGTGATTTTACAGGTAGGTCTTTGGCACTACTAGGATCCCCTTTTTTAGAGTTTTAGGCTAGATTTCCCAAGAGGCCCAACAGGTTTGGCTCAAGTTGAGAGGTAGAAATAATGCTTATGTATTCAGAAATATTTTAAGGATTTGAAGTACCAAGATGGCAGCTGGGGATAGGCTCAGGATAAAACTGATAGGCTAAAGTATCAAAAGGGTTGGTAACAGGTGGGCCACCCATGTCAGAGATAAAATCTTCTCTACCTAAATTCTACTGATTGACAACTTCTCCTCCCTTGAGTATTTCTCTTTCCCGCTCCTTTGGCCAGCTCCCCTTCTAAATCACTTCTTGCAGATTAGATGGCCCACTGTTTGAGACTTTCCCTGCTCTCAAAGTTTTTTCCCCACATGGCCTAATGTCATCCTGAACGCCCAGCTTCTTCTTTTCCACTTCTTGAACTGATCCAGATGTACACCAGCTTTGTATAGCTATGGAAGCCAAAGATTTAGCTAGAGCAATTGAAAGATAAGGGCCATACTTAAACTTTCATTCTTCAAAAACAGACTTCTCTTTTGTAACCTTGCACACCTTGAAATCATGGCTAATTATACCATAGTTAAAACATAATCCCTGTAGCTTCTCATATCTCAAGTGAATGGATATAAGTTGTTCCTCAGAACCAGGATAGAACAAGCCTGTAAGAAGGGGATTAGAGACATTAATTTTAACTTTAACCCATAAGAAGCTTCTAAGCACCATCCCATCCACAATAGGATCTTCAACCTCTAGCAAATCACCAATTCTTTTTCCAATTTTTTAGCATTATCAGATGTCATAAAATCCAGGGGAAGATTATGTAGTTGAACCTAATATGGAACCATGTTAAAACTCACATTGCTCAATGATTTCCTAGGTTAACATTCTTGTAAACAAAGTAAATAACCCATAATATGCCATGGGCCATGATCCAGGATCATTTTGGATACACCTGGTAGCCTCCATCTAACCATGAAAATATTTTCCCCCATTTTCGATATTTGGAAATCACCAAACTTCTGCCATTATACCTCAAGAGTTTTTTGTATAACAGTAAAACTCACCTCCTTTCTAGTCATAAGCTTCCCAAACAGAGTGTTTTCATATATCTCCCTAAGCTATTGTTTACTAGACTCCAATTCCACTATAGATTCATCCCATAAACCAGTCGAGTTGATGTTCTAAAAGATCTTGACTTTAGACTTATTCATGGTAAAGAGGAAAATAAAACACTAACAATAAAACACAACAAAAGAAAGCCAAGGGATAACAACAATAAACAAGGGAAAACATAGGCACCAAAAATAAGAAGACAAACTTGGACACCAAAGTCAACAAGAGAAACACAATAGAATACCAAAACACCCAACAGAACAGCAACAAAAACTATATAAATAAGTTAAGACTAACACCAATAGAAACATGGAGGGAATATAGCTGAAGAAAACCTGACCAAGTAGAAAGAAAACCAAAAGAAAAGGGTAAACAGACTAAAAGAAAATCGGGGACACATAGCAAGACAAAGAGAGGACACTAAAAGAAAAGAGAAGCCCATTCACTCCTAGATCAATGGAACAGGATAAAACCCCTGTGGTAGCCCTTGTACCAAGAAACCCCTCTACTACTATATGCTGAAGTTCTTATTATTTCATTCCTTTCACATCATCTCATAGCTTTTCATTGACATGCTGTGCTCTGCACTTTTCACGACCCTACAAAGTTCACGTGGCCCATTTTGTTTTGTTTTTTTAAAATGAATGAAGATAGTTTTAGCTTATAATTTTCGTGGTTAATATTTTGTTAACTAAATTGTGGTGGTTGTAGTGGTAAACTCGTGCTTTAGCATTCCAAAGGGAATGGGTTTGAAACTTGGCTCCCTTATTTTTGTTCTTTTTCTGAAGCTAGAGTGTTATGCGTTATAGATACTTTAATCTGCCATTATACCATAAAAATTTGGTTGTCTTGGTGGTAGGTGCATTGACCTTAAGTGCAGAAGGGGGCAGGTTCAAGCCTTTCTTGTAGGTGTGTTTTTTTTGGGTGGCTATATTGAAAACTAAAAACATATTTCCAATTTAATCCTGAAATTTTAGTTTCCTTTTCTTAAAATTAAAAACCATTGTTTTCATTAAATAAAATGTGTAATGATTTTATAATGGCACTCGAGCAAAATGCCTTGACTACACCGATATTATAAAATCGTGATGGGTAATACACGTACGGAGTACTTCGTCTTGTATTTTCCTTATGCGTAAAATTTATTTCGTAAACATCCTAAAAATACAAAAAAATCCCTTTCAAAACACATGAAAATACAAAAAATAATATTTTCTTACAATCAAAAATCAAAGCTTCAAAAATAATTTCTTTTTTTCTAATATCCAAAAATAATTTTCAAACAAGAACTACGTAACCCTGATTTCTCAATACACTTGAGAATACGTAGGAGCGAGAATATCTCTTGTTGGGCCTATTTTCCTTTTCTTGATTTTTGTGTGTAGTCGTTTTAGTCGACTAATTTCACATTGTTACTATTTTAATATAAGGAGATTAATTTAGACAAGATGTCTTGTTAATCTACTCATGTTTTCAATATATTTTATTTGATAATAATATTTCTTAAAAAGAGAGTTAATTTGGACGAGATGTCCTGTTAATCTTTTATTTTATTTCATCCTATTTAACTTTATTTTAATCCATTTTTTATTACAAATTATGGTTAATTTGGACATTACGTCCTGTTAATCCTTACTTTCACCGTGTTTTCTTATTTCTTACTATCACTGTTTAGTCAAGTTTCTTATCACTGTTTAGTCAAGTTTCTTACTGTCACTATTTAGTCAAGTTGTTTGATTTAAGATTAATTTGGACATGTCCTGTTAATCTTATTTCGAGATTTTTTTGTCTGTTTTGTCTGTTCCTTTTCTAGAGAAGTTAAAATTATTTCTAGGCTATTTAGGATATGTGTAATCAATTTGAGGTAACTGTTTTATAACGGACAGTGTGAGGTGCTAATATTTTTCAACTCCCGAACGTAGAATTTCACTTTTATGACCAGTGCTTTAAAAGAAGTTCTTCCCATATTTTACCTTTAAAAAATATTGGTGGCGACTCCATGTTTCTATGTTGTCTTGTTTTCTTTCGAAAGGATTTCGAAACCAGGTTTCTCTTTTCTTTTTACAGTCAGCCATCCCGCAGCGATCCCGGTCGCAACGGATGGAATTTTGAACTTACTAGAAATTATCAATTATTATAAGTTTCTATGAGCATTAGTTCTTTGAATAATTTTTAGAAAAGTTTTCATTTTAGTAAGTCTCCGAAAATTAATTCACTTAAACTATGTATTTTCATTAAAAAATTGAAAATGAAAAGATAACGATAAGGTTAAACTTATTTATTTCTTTCCCTCGCCGACTCCTATGATATATACGATACTATATTTTATCCGTATCCTTTCTCTTTTATAAAATCGTTATGCATGTAGGTGACAGTGTATTTGGTTTGAACTATGAAACAAACAAAAGATTGGTGCATAGAATGGTTAGATTCAGAGAATTTTTGGGTTGGAGGGAAACGGGCACATGATGTTAGAAAAAGTTAGGGGATGGGTAGCTAGCAATTGAGTTGGTCCTAATCCCATAATGCCAGAAAACTGGAAATTGATTCCCAGAAAGTCGGCACGTTACCTTAAAAAATATGTTTTTTAAAATCAGATCCTCGTTAAGATATTAATTAAAAAATTATGATTATAAGTGATAATAATAAAAATTGGTCTAAACTAATTATTTAGCTATTCATAGTGTAACTGGTTAGATAGATCGATCATATTCAATTTTGATAACCATGTTATGGATAACTATATATTTTATTTTGATGTCCATAATGTATTATCTCATACCATGCGTCATCCCATATATAATTAATGTATCAAAGGCATGAACTTGTTCAATTGAATTTGGCTTGTGAATTCTATAATCTTTCTCCTATAAAAGTTCAGAACGTACCAAGGTTGCATGCGATTTTAGAATTGGAGGACATGCACTTTCTTAATTACTGATATGATTAGACACCAAACCATCATTTTAACGCCGAGATAAAATCAAGAATAAAATAAACTAAAATATTATTTATACGAGAGAAAAATAATCACGATTTCCTCATTTGCATGAAAATGTATAACGAGTATAACTCTATTAAATAATTTGGTTTTATATAAAATTATGAAATTAATTTAATCTAAGAACCTTGCACCCACGATAATTTTCTCCGACTCAAATTTGAATTGAGTATGCAAAGAAATAAATTAATAATTTTTTTATATGTGAAAATATAGTTATTTGAAAGATTTTTACCCTCCTTGTAAATACTTTTTATTCGTCCGGGCACCGTTTATTTCAATAAAATTATTAAGAACAAAAGAAAAAAGAAAAGTTGCTATTTTAGTTTATTTTTTATAAAATCCCAAATATCTCTTTTTGAAATACATCTTTTTATTCACTCATTGTTTCATATTGGCTCTTTTTATTTGTATTCTTTTATTTTCCCCTCTTTCCCAAGAATTGGAGTTTGAAAAAAGGAATGATTTTCCCTCAAGAATCAGAGGTACAATATGAGAAACTTGAAAAGCAGCTTATCCTAAGGTCAAATGCCAAAGGGTATTAGTTGAGCATCAAAGAATAGAAATGGCAAAGCTTTGAACTATGGAACTTTGAATATGAAAATAAAGCTAGCATAGAAGAGGTAATGACACAAATTATAACTTCCCATGAACATCCAAATAAAAGGATCACAATCAGAAAATGCAACATAATCTTTACAGCAACTACAACCAATAACCTAGAATTTTACAATCTTAAAAAAAAAAACAAACAATAACGCAATACCACATTCATCTTTATCATCTTCCAAACCAACATCATCTTCTTCACTACCAACAACAACCCACCACCATCAACAACAACAACAACCCCAACACCACAAATCTATCTTCATCACCATCTTCATCAAACCAACTAACTCTAAACCCCACAACCCACAACCAACCTCCATCACAACCCCAAAACCATCATCTTCCTCACTAAACCAATAACCTCATTCACTACCAACAACAACCTAAGACCACCATATAACCCCTTCACAACCCACAACAACCCATAAACCTCATCATCCTCACGGAAACCCAT
Organism: Clitoria ternatea; assembly: GCA_037962975.1. Taxonomy (NCBI): domain Eukaryota; kingdom Viridiplantae; phylum Streptophyta; class Magnoliopsida; order Fabales; family Fabaceae; genus Clitoria; species Clitoria ternatea. The sequence continues at coordinate 59,881,712 of CM075671.1, forward strand.
AGAAACCAAAACAAGAAAAAAAAAGCAAAGGGAAGAAAAGACGAACGGAACAACCACCGTGAGACCACCACCACCACTGACCAACCAATCGTTCTGTGTAACCTCCGCCTGTGCCACCACCACTGCTCCCTACGCTAGCGTCGCTCCTATGCATCGTCGACGTTATCTACACAAGCTCATTGTCACTGTCGCTGGCCCTCTCTTGTGGCCCCACTTGTCTCTCTCCACTTGGTCTCTCTCACCTTGTCACACTTTGCTGTTGCCGCCCCTCTTTGTCTTTTCTCGCCTCTCTTTCTTTCTCTTTTGTTGTTGTAACTTGTACGTGTGTTTGTGTTAGGTTAGCTTAGTTTTTCTTAAGATTTTATTTTTTTAGGTTTTATGGGCCTTAGCTTAATGAGGCCTATTTTGGTTGTTTGGTTTTATTTTAGGTTAGGGTGCTTTTGTTTTTTTAGTTAGTTTTGGGCTTGAGCCCATTTTTTTATTTTTTTATTTTTATATTCCTTCTCATTCATTGTTTTATTTTTATTTTTTATTTAGTTGCTTTTCCTTGCTTCTTTTTTGCTTATGTTAGCCTTCAATAATGCAAAAAGGATCTACCAACACAGGATATGAACTCGGTTGTTTAGGTAACGAGTTTAAATTTGACGCAATGATATTTTTGAAATTATCAAATTGGATACCGAGTTCTTAAGCTGTACTTTTTTATTTTTTAAATACACCTATGAACTCAGTTCTGGGGGGAACCGAGTTCATAGGTCTGAATTTCTTGTACCTATAGACACGGTTCTTATGGGAACCAAGTTCTTAGGGTACCTATAAACACAGTTCCTTCCAAATTTGAGTTTATGGAGTCTCCTACATACTTCATTTCAAGTTATATATTCTGCAACATTGCGTGTTATTTCTTAAATCCTTCATGTTTGCTTAAACCCTTTAAACCTTTCCCACTGCGCATGTGAATCCCTAAAACCTGCATTGCATCCATTACTTCCTTTCTTGCTGGAACCTGCATTGAGCATGAAATTGGTGGTGTTTTTCTTCTTCCTTGACATACAAACGGTTATCATACTCTTTGAATACCTTAACACATATGTATATGTTGTTGCGTAAATATATCTCTTCGTGTTTCTTTGCTATTGTATTGAGGGTGCCAAAATTTATGTTTTGTTTTTGCTTGCCATTGTATTGAGTGTGGGATTATGCATTGGGACGTAGCATGGATAGACGGTTGATACACACTGCACACCATGTGTTTGACAAATTGTCTCTCTTGATGTAGTAGTTCATACATACACCATGACTATTCTACACATATACCATAACTTTCGTGCACCTTTCCCTTTCTAAAATTGTTTATATTTAAAATTAGAGGTCGTGTAAGATAGTTAATTTAGTGTAATATATATTATTATAAAATAATATTTTTAGTAGCCAATAACATTTTTTTTAAAAAAGTACATAAAATAATATTTTTAAATTTAACTACTTAATTTTACTTTATAATATAAATAATAATTTTTTATTAAAATATAAATAATAACAATTTTTACTTTAGGTGATAATTTCATTAAAATATAAATAATAATATTTTTTCCCTAATTTGGACCATAAGTTTAGAGACTAATGTTTGGACAATAGTTTTAATTAGTTTGCAGTATTCATTCTTAATTCTAATCGACTGGGTGTATTGTGTATTGAATAGTGTCAACCCTCAAATGTTGCATTGGGTCAAATTCATGTATAAAAGTTGGATTAATAAACCATGTATAAGTAAAGAGTATGAGAGTGAAGTTAAAATGTTTCTAGAGTTTGTAATTTAAAATGCCAAAAATGTGAATGGAAGATACTTTTGCCCTTATGTTAAATGTAAGAATGCGTACATGCTATTGAGGGAACACGTGTTATGTGATGGTTTTCTCAGGAACTATACAAATTAGATATGGCATGGTGAATATGTTAACACACCGAGTGTGATGAATGAAAGTCAAAATGAAAGTTTTACACATGATGTTGATTATGATATAAATGACCGACTTGAGGAGATGATTTGTGATGTGGGTGAAGAAAATTTTAAGAGAGCACATATGTATAAAACTCTATGAGGATTCAGAGAAACCGTTGTATCTAAATTGCTCTAATTTCACAAGGTTGTTGAAGGTTTTACAATTGTTTAATTTGAAGGCCAAAAATGGATGGGCGGATAAAAGTTTTACTAAATTGCTACAACTATTGAAAGAAATGCTTCCAAGTGATAATACCTTGCCAAATCGTAACTACAAGGCTAAAAAGGTTTTTTCCTATAAGGTTGAAGTATAAGAAGATACATGTATGTTTAAATAATTGTGTGTTATACAAATGTGAGTATAAAATGATGCATGGATGTCAAAGGTGTGGGTTGTCACGGTATAAGAAGAAAGACAATGATTACGGTAAGGAGGTATGTGGCCTCCTACAAAGGTGTTATGGTATCTACCTATCATTCCTAGATTGAAGTATTTGTTTGCCAATGAAGATGATGCAAAGCATATGAAGTGGGCATTCTGATGAGAGGTTGATTGATGGACAACTTAGGCATCCAACAGATGGATTACAATGAAAGAAGTTTGATTCATTATTTGTAGAGTTTGCAAATGACCCAAGAAATTTAAGACTCGGACTAGCAATAGATGGAATGAACTTGTTAGGTAACTTAAGCATAACTTATAGTTCATGGCCTGTTTTGTTGCTTATTTACAACCTACCACCGTGGTTATGTATGAAGAGAAAATATGTAATTTTATCGATGATGATCATAGGTCTAAGACAACCAAGCAGCGACATTGATGTGTACTTACATCCATTGATTATAGGCTTGTGACTATTGTGGGATGGGGGAGTTGATGTCTTTGATGCATTTGGGTGTGAGATATTAAAGTTACATGCAATGTTGTTTTATACAATCAATAACTTTCTAGCTTATGGCAACTTATCAGGTTATAGTACCAAGGACCATAAAGTGTTTCCTATATGTGAGGATGAGACTTGTTACCAACAACTGCATCATGGGAGGAAAATGGTTTATCTTCGACATCGAAGGTTTCTAAAAGTAGATCATCCATACCATAGGTTAAAGAATGCCTTTAACGGTGGATAAGAGTTTGATATTGTTGCTCCAAAATTAACTGGTAATGAAGTTTATGAAAGGTTCAAATTCATAAATGTGACCCTTGAGAAGTTTGAAAAGTGACACAATACACAAAGGATATGGAAGAAAATGTTGATTATTCTTTGATTTACTGTATTAGAAGGAACTTGATATAAGACACTGTATTGATGTGATGCATGTGGAGAAAAATATGTGTGATAATGTTGTTGGGATGTTGTTGAATATACAATATAAGACAAGGAATGGCTTGAATTCTCATCTTGACTTATAACTTTTGGGTATACGACTATTTACCCTCAACTTGTTATAAATTATCGAAAAGGGAGAAGACAAGTTTTTGTGAGTGTTTATGAAGTGTGAAACTTCCCCAAGGTTATGGTTCAAACCTGAGAAGTTGTGTTTCCCCTTAAGGATCTAAAGTTAGTCAGATTAAAGTCTCGCGATTATCACATAGTGATACAGTAATTTCTTTCTATCACTATTCATGACATTCTCCCTAAAAATATAAGGCATGTGATAACAAGGTTGTGTATTTTTTTCAATGTTGTCTGTTGTAAAGTTATTGACCCTGACACGTTGGCATCATTGGAAAAGGAAGGAATTGTTATACTGTAACATCCTAGTAATTAAATTAAATTTAAATGGCGTTGTAGGATTTAATTGATGAATATGGGATTTTAAATTAATTAAATTTGGAAGTAAATTAATTAAAGAATAAAATAGAAGATGAGGAAAAGAAAATTTAATTAAATGAGGAAATAAAAAGAAAAGGATTTAAGAATAATGGAAATCTAAAATAAAAGGAAATAAGTATGAATTGACCAAATCACCCCTAGAGTTAAAGTCTTAATTTCGACACTTAGTTCACTTCTTTCTTCTTCGTGAAAGTAGAAAGCAAATTCAGAGAAACCTAAAACTCCATAGTTGTGCATTAGAGCTCTAAAGTGGGAACCTAATTGTAGCTGGAAATTGAAATTGATCACGTATTTGAAATCCTGGAAGTGAGACCTACGTACAGGTACCATTAATTTTGTATTTCAGTACCCTTCTTCTCCTTCTCCAATTCTTGACCGAAAAGGGGTTCTATGGCGGGGGTTCTGTTTTTGCCTTTTATGGTCCTTAAAAGCTTGTAAACAGTGATTTGTGTGATGGATGTTACGGAATGATTGATAAATACTGATTCAAGTGTTATAGGCTTTGCGTCAAGCATTAAAACACTGTTAAGTGTAAGTGGTCTTTGAATTTGATGTTGGAAGATATCGAGGTAAGTCCTTACGATGTGTAGCAATGGTTTGGAGTTGTTTTGTTAAATTAGAATGTGATTCGAAGGATAACACTTAACGTCAATATATGGGTTCTTTAATTTTAGGTATTTTACGAATTTGGGTGGAACCGACAATTGTATCGGAGCCTAAAAGCTTAGGAGTTGAGGTAAGGGGGTGTACCAGGCGTATAGGTTAGTAGAAATAGAAATGTAGGCTGTTTGGAAAACGTGGGAAAAGGGATAATATAGTTATACAATTTAGTATATATTTATATATGCATGCGGATGGGTATAGATCATAAATGATGTGATATAAATAAATTTGTTTGAGTATTAATGATGAAATTATATTTGACAATAGAATTAAAATGATGATTAATAGATTATGCAAATTCATGATAAGTGATATGATGTTGTGTTGTGTTTAGTATTGTGTGATAATGATAATTGAGGAAGTTGAAAATGAGACTAATGTGGAGGTGCCTAGATGGTCTATATGATGATCCCAGGGTGATGACTTAAATATCGAGATTAAAATGATGATGAATTAGTTATGTCATGACGAGCAATGTTGATTATACTGAGCTGTTGTTGATTTTAATGTTGTATATACATATTGGTTGGTGTGGATGACTGATCGGTATTGTTTACCCCCTCGTGTTTGGCTCTAGTGGTCGCTATGGCCTCGTTGAGCTACCCAGTGGTCAAATAGGACCTAGTGGTGAGGTAGAGAGCCAGGCGGGCTCGGTGAACCAAGTCAGGTTCATGGGGTGTTAGGTAAGACCCCTAGCTGACGATAAAGGCTTTAGTATCCAGATACTAAAGAGTTGTAATTTTCATTAAATTAAGTGTCAGTTGTGTTGATAATTGCCTAATTGATGAGTATGGCACATTGCATTGAAGTTAATGTTGACCTTGATTGTATTAGATGATAAGTAGATAAGTGGATAATATGTCCTGATCTAAGTGGATGAATTGATGATAATTGCATTAGATGAATCATTGAACCTGTGAAATTAATTATGTGTATTTTGGGTGGTCTATATTATGCTTTTCTGATGTATATGTGATGTTATTGCTTATTTTTATTGATTTATATGGCTAGTCACTCACCCCTTACAATTATTTTTAGTGACTGGAGACAGGGATCCCCCAGATGCTACTGAAACCAGTGTACCAAAGTGAAGCAATGCCAAGGAGGTATTTTTGTGTCTTGACATGTATATCGGTGTGAACATTTATATATAAAGGTTATTTTGATGGTCTGTGTTCAGTTTTAGTATATTAATGATGTAGTTCATGAATGAATAATAATTTCAGTCATGATGATAGTAATGGTGAGTTGTTGAATTCTGATTTGACATATATTGGCATATATGTATATGTGATGATGATGAATAACAAAGTAATTTGAAGGCAACGTCATGGCAATGTTTGATGTATATTTTGTTGTGTTAGAGTTGTAAACATATTATATGTGTTGCTGGTAACTGATGATGGTTAATTTAAATTCTTTGAAAATGGTAACAAATATAGGTGATGAGCCTTGAGGATGTAGTGATAAATTCCTAAATTTTAGATTTGATATAGCTATAGATAATGATAGGTTTGTGATGCAGAAGATGATAAAACTACGTATTATATTTATAAATGAGAATGAGATAGTGAAATATAATTATATGTGATAGTAAAACTATTGAGGTATAGATTGTGCCTTAAAAATTATGTCCAGGGACTATTACTGTGTTGTATTTGGTGTATTAAGCCTTTATGAATTGAGTTATGATTATTATAGACAAGGTGAGTTGTTCATGCTTACATTGTTGTATGTACAGCCAAGCTAAATTATAAAGGGGTGACAATTAAGCGAAAGGTAATGTATTGATGGGACTGGACAAGTCATTTTAGAGGATTTGTAGGAATTATACTCCTTAACAATTTTACAAGCCTGTGGGTGCATGCAAAGTAGGTATATATGTTTGAATTAAGGCTGAAGGCATAAAGTTTTAAGACAAAAGGAAATTAACTCTGAAAGGAATCAATTATGAAGGCCAGAGATTAGAAGAAAAATGGACCAACTAAAAGGTAAGGCCTACAAGTTAAGTATAGTGAAGCATCAAAGCTCAAAGGTCTTAGAATTTATGTATGGTTTTACTCAATTATAAGCATGGCATTAAATCTCTTTTAAAACTTTTAAAACATGCAATATTAAAATGTTTTTTTTTAAAAAAAGGGGGGGTTTAAACAACATGTAATCAATTACCATTTTGTGTAATCAATTACACACTTAACCGCTGTAAATATTTAAAAATCAAAAGCATGTAATTGATTACCACTTTTGTGTAATCAATTACACACTTGACCATTGCAAATATTTAAAATTCAAAAGCATGCAATTGATTGCCACTTTTCTGTAATCAATTACAACAATATTTAAAATGAAAGAAAAGATGCAACTCTTCATGGTTTCTTGCATGAAAACTCATGATCCTTTACCCGAACTTCTGAATCAATACATCCATTTGAAAAAGGCATCTTTCCAACATCAAAAGGAATCTTTTTATTAATCAAACGCATCTCTTCATTTACTATAAATAGAGTAAACATTAATCATTTTATTCATGGATTTTGATAAGAATTTTAACATTCTTTACAATCCAAAATTCTTTATCATGATCTAAGGCTATTTTATCACTTGAGTATAAACCATAGTGCACTTCAAGTTGCATTATCCACTCTAAAGAGAGATTATCACATTTGTATATTTTTATTTTTGATCGGTTTTAAAATTGTTACTATTTAAATTGAAACATCATTTTACTACGATAGGACCAATTTAGAAGAGAAGTCTTATTTATCTTGTCCTTTTATCAATCTCCTTTTCAACTGTAAAAAATAATAAATTTTCTTGCAATAAGATAAATTTAGACAAAACGTCTTATTAATCTTGTCATATTTACAACCTCGCTTCTATTCATCAAAAATAAAAATTTTCTTATGATGAGATTAATTTGGAAGAGACGTCTTGTTAATTTTATTTTAAATTATTTCCTTGTTCATGTCATTTAATTCCCTTTTAAGAGGTTAAATTAATTTTTAGACTACTTAGAATGTGTGCGATCAATTTGTGGTAACCTTTTGTAAAGGACAGCGTAGAATGCTAATACTTTCCCCACCTGTCCAAATTTAGTATCTCGTTTTTATGACAAGTGCCTAAGGTTTTCTTGATATTTTAGCTTTAAATAAATATTAATAACAACTTTGTTTTTTCAAACCTTGTTTTTAATCTATCTCTCACCATAAACTCGATCGCGACAATAATTTTCTTTCCATTAAAGGGAAGAAGACGGTTAATCAACAATACCATTGATCAACAATACAATTATTCCATATATTTTTTAAACAATTAATTAGAAAAGCAATATAACCTATGTATTTTTGCTTTTTCTTCAACTCTTTTTAATTATTTTTGTTTCTACACCAGATGACGGATTATTTCTGTAATACACAGATGTAGGTCTTGTATCAAAACTACATACATACATATGAATAAGTTTACTCTATGGACGATTAAGGGATATATGTATTATAAATAATAACTAATAGCAATATGCAAAACTCATATTTTTAAATCATTCGGTAATACTTAAGAGTGTAATACTATCAGGATATTAAAGTAAATTTCTTTTTAAAATTGTATATATTTTTTGAAATATGATGTGAAGGTTGTTAAATTTAATTAATACAAAGATTTAATAAATATATACGCACACATAAAAAGTGTATATACAGACGAGTTAGTCTTAATCATTCAACTATTTATGAACAATAAGATTATTTTAATTTTCTTTTATTTTAACTGCTTATTTAATTTGATGGTATAATAATGAGTGCCTGCTTGGTTACAAACGTAACTCTATGCCGTTAAGATAAACGGCAGTTTCCTCCGTCCCCCCCCCCCCCGCCGCGACAGCGTGACGTTTGGCTCCATATACTCTTTCGTTTTGTCTATCCAACGTCTGTTTGAGGTTCTATTTCATGTGCGTGCTTCTCCATTGTGTAGAGGCGTCTCTCTACTCCCTCTAGCCAATGCGGTTTGGTAAAAAAGTCAAAGGTACCCTTGCATTTAGGGTTAAAAGAGTAGCCCACGTACCTTAAAGTCGGAAACTTTACACGGCGAGAGGCTCGATTTCGCAGAAAGGAACAAGCTTTGCACAGTGAGAGACATGATCTTGAAAAAAAGGAAAAAGCTTCACACAGAGAAGGTAAATTTGACTCCCTCGCATTTTTTTTTGGTTCTCTATTTTTACGTTTTTGGGTTTTTAGTTCTCTGGTTTTAGGTTTGGTTTCTGGGTGTTGTCTTCTCTAGTTTTGGGTGTTGGTTTTCTTCTTTTAGGTTTAGTGGTTGTTGTCATGGGGGGGTTGGGGTTTTAGTTCTGGGTATGGGTTTAGGGTGGTGGTGGGGTAGTTATGTGGGAGTGGGGGTGTGGGTTACGGGTGTAGGGCTTACAGGTTGAGTGGGTTACGGGTGTGGGGGGTTGTGGGTTGGTGGTGGTCAGGAGGGTGAGGGTGGGGGTGGGGGTTATGGGTTCTATTGGTGTTGTGTGGTAGGTGAGTAGGTGGTGAGTGTGGATGGGTGTGTGGTGGCCGTTGGGAATGAGTTATGGGTTTAGGGTGGTTAGGCTGTGGGGAGAGGGGGGTGGGTGATGGATGGATGGATTGTGGGGGTTTCATGGTTGTGGGTGATGGTTGTAGGGAGGGATGTGGGTGACGAGTGGATGGTGGGTGATGGATGCTGGTGGGGTGGGTGGTGGCCGTGTATGGTGGTTAGGGATGGTAGTGGTGAAGGATGTCGGTGAGGGATGAATGGTGTTGATGATAGGGTGCATGGGTATGGGCTCTAGGCTAGGGTTTTTTAATGGTGATAGTGTTAGGAAATCCCTAAGCATGAGCAGCAGAAAAAAAAAGGGATTCCATAGGATTTGCAAGGTTCCGTGTTTCAAAGCACAAAAACAATTTCGAAATTCATTTTGGATTACCTCTTGAAGAACTCCGAAGCAGTCGTAGCCTCGTCCTTTAGGAGTCCACACGAGCACTCCCACCAGAATCGCAACACTTGCCAACTGCTAGTTTGACGGCGTGTAGCTCTTGCAACTTTTTGCGAATTTGTGTCTCACTTGAGTGAACGGCCTATGAGCATCTTATGCTCTATTTATAGGCTTAGGTTTGACCTAATTTGTTCTCTCTAAAAGTGGGCTCCTTACTCATTCCAAATGAGTTAGGCCCAATAGCTTTATTTTAGTCCAACTAAAATAAGTCAACATTTTCTGATGGGCTTACTCTATGTGTGACCCTATAGGTAAAATACCTGGTCATATTAATAATAAACTATTTTATTATTAATATAAAATAAGAGTGGCATCTAGCAATGCATCATTATGTCCGAATATTATCAACATAACCTATAAGTGATAATTATTTAATATGTTTATTCCTTTTGTCACGATATCCTAATTGGGCCCAAGGCATGGTCGCGTCATCCTTGTACGGCCCAATTTATTTTACTTGATACCGGAGTAGACTGGATCTGAATAAATATCTAATATTTATTCTTTCTAGCATGGCCATGCGTTTTCTTAGTCTTACTCCATCAAGTGGCCTATGGATATCACTCCTGTCACATAGGAGAGGCAAAATCCCATCTACATCACTCACATCCCTCTGCATAATTTGTTCATTGCCTAATCACAACCTTTATAGTCCTCTTGTTACAGAAGACGTTTAATTGTATTAAAACAATAAACTCCTCATGTAGGAATCGTAGTGACTTCAGGTCGAAGGACTACATATACCATTATCTCATTGAGAATCGTTTATGACAATCATGTAACGATCCATGCAACGTTCTCATGGTGGGTCTGTCCAGTACATCATTACTCTTAATGTGTACCTGTGTGAAGACTCGATATCATCTATATCTATGATCTGTGAGATCAGGTCATCAGTACATTCACACACTAGTCTCAGTGTATTTACATGCCCCCATTTAAATACTTGACTAGGGACATTTTAGGAATAATTTTTATATGACCTATTACTCCAAGGATAAATATGTTTTAAAACAATTTTAAACTGAAATATTTATTCTATTGATAAGTAGAAAAATGATACAAATAAAGAAGCATAAAAGCTCATAGTGCATACACCAACAGATAGGTGGAGGTGTATGGGTGTGCTATCTGTTGTACGGTGCATTATATATTTTTAATGGTGATGGGTGGAGGTGTATGGGTGTGTTATCTATTGTATAGTGTATTGTAAATTTTTATTTAAAAATAAGAAAATCTGATTAAATAAATTATGTATAGTTTTATTTGATTTATAGTTATTTTTGTTCTTGTATGTATCAATTGCTTTTTTTGTGTTTGAATGTATCATTTGATTTTTTTATGTATAGTTTCATTTGATCAAGTGAATTTTTTTTGTATTTAAATGTATTAAATTTAACATACCCGATGCCTGTTTAGATCAAGTGGGTCATTTTAGTTACAACCCGTAAGTTATCCGTTTAAACATAACATACTCGATCCGTTTAGATTAAGTTATCTGTTTAAATTTAACAAACTCGATCTGTTTAGATTAAGTTATCCGTTTAGATTAAGGGTAATTTTAGTTACAACGCGTAAGTGATCCGTTTAAATTTAACATACCTGATCTGTTTAGATTAAGTGATTCATTTAGATTAAGGGTAAAATAAAAATAATCAAATTTTTTAATAGTGAAAATAAAAATAATCATATTTTATTAAATTAATGAGGGATAACAATCATATAATTGTGAAAATAAAAATAATCACATTTTTTAAGTTATGTAAAAAAGTATAGTTATAACGCGTAAGTAATGTGAAATTATTAATCCATTTGTGAATAATGTTTTATCACATTTAATGTATATAATTTTAATTTAACCATTTAATGTTAACTAGTCAATAGTTTTTTAATGTATAATCGTTATTAGAGTTAATAATTTTTTATAATGTATAATCTTTATTAGCCTTAATATGGACAAGGGGAAAGTACCCATGTAGTCTTCTAAAGCGAGTTAGGATAGATATGCGCTTAGAATCTTTATTGAGGTTGCAATGGAGCAAATAAAAAATGGACAGCGTAAGGGAATATCCTTTAGAAAGGTGGGATGGGAAGGGTTAGAAGCGTATTTTAATGGTAAGACTGGTCGATGTTACTTGAAGATCAGTTTAAAAACAAATGGGATAAGCTACAGAAAGAGTGGCTGCCATGGTACAATTTATTCTGGAATACAACCAGTCTTGGATGGGATAACAAACGACATACCTTCATAGTAGATGACAAGTGGTGGGATGTGAAGGAGAGGGTATGAACTTCATAACTGACATGAGAGTTTCATTTAATGTAACGTTAAATGGTATATATGTTTTGGTGACTTGTCATTTTTTACGCAAGAAAACCCCACCTTTCTGAAGTACCATTATGAGGGTCTACCATATGCACAAGAGTTGGCATATATGTTTAAAGATAATGTTATGACCGGTGACTTTGCATATGGTCTCTGTCATCAGGGGTCTTACCCATATTCAACTATGGTAATGAATACATTCTTGATCCTCCTAAGGGTGAGTAACATTTGGCTGAAGGTTCTGGTGACAGCCAGAATTCAAATTTTGGTACAGAACAGGTTGATGGAAGGGGCACAAGCGGTTTAGGGTTCAGTAACATTGACCTAAACATGCCCTCAAAGGGATAGTGTCATAATGATAAGTGAGTCAATGAATCAGATGGCACAAGCTGTAACTTCTCATACTTTTGCGGTAGTGGGAAAAGTGGATGACGAGTCGTATGAAATTAAAACCTTACTTCGACTACTGAAACAGATTCCTCAATGTCAATAGGATGACATTTTTTGCATCATATGTTCGGGTACTTTGGGATAACTCCGCACGGAAGTGGTTCAACATGATGGACGACCCAGAGGATCAACTAGCTTTTCTTGTGGATGAACTTCGGCAATTGGTAAACTAGGTATTAAGGTTTGTTAGTAATTGTTGTCTTTAATTATCAAACTTTGTTGTATGGGAATATTGTTGGTAATTATCAAACATGTAGTGTGGTACTTGTCTTTAATTATAACATGTTATATGGTACTATTATTTTGTGTTTATTCATGCATTTAATAATGTTTTATGGTTAACATATTTAATAATGTTTGGTGGTCAATATGTTTAATCATTTGTAGAGATTGAAAATGACATCCACTGGTGATCAGGATTCCTTAAGACAATATGAACCCATTGAATTGTCTTTTATTATGATGGCGGGGGCATCAGACCACATTGCGGAGTGGGCCATGAAACATGTATGCAAGGAACCATGCAGGACTAGTACACTTGGGGCACATTCATGGGTCCAAGAGATACTCCATGGAAGTGAAACTAGATGTCATGAAATGTTAAGGATGAGTAAACAGGTTTTTTTATGATTGTGTCATAAATTAGTTGACCATGGACTAACTTCTTTGTCAAGCACGGGAGTGCATAAAATGGTGACAATGTTTTTGCACATGGTTTAGGTAACAGAGTAATACAAGAAAGATTTCAGCATCCGGGTGAAACAGTTAGCAGACACTTTCACTGTGTACTAGAAACATGTGTCTCATTGTCAATGGAAATGGTCAGACCTGCAAATATAACATTTATGTGTGTCTCCTAAAAAATACATGATAGTACGAGATATTGGCCATTCTTTAAAGATTGTATTGGAGCGATTGACAGGACTCATATACCATGCGTCATACCATCTAGTGATTCTACACGGTTTATTGGTAGGAAAGGCTACATATTACAAAATGTGATGACTGCTTGTGATTGGGATATGTGCTTTATTTTTTTATTACCCGAATGGGAGAGATCCGCCCACAACACACAAGTTTTTAAAGACGTAGTAATGAATGCAACTTATGGTTTTCCACATCTACCCCCATATATGGTTTTGTTGTCCCTACATATGTACATACGATGTTATTGGTTATCATAATAACATGCTGATGATGTCCCTTCTTTTTGTAACAGGTAAATACTATTTGGTTGACAGTGGCTATCCGATGCCAATAGGATATCTGGGTCCTTATAGAGCTGAAAGATACCATCTTCCTGACTTTAGACACGTACGTGATTTTCAAAATAACAAAGTGTTCAACTATTTGCATTCAAATTTACGAAGCACAATAAAACGATCTTTTGGTGTTTGGAAAAATAGATTTGTTGTGCTTCGACAAATGCCTAGCTACAGTTACGAGACCCAAGTTGACTTGGTTTGTGCCATAATGAGAATCCATAACTTCATTCGAAGATCCAACCTATCGAACATTGAGTTTGACAACGTAAATGAGAATGACAATAATTGTATAGGAGCTCAAAATTGGACGCATTTTATACTTGACGATAAAGTTGATATGATTTCATCGCCGGGCATGAATGTTGTTTGTGACTCCATTAAAGATCAAATAATAGCTCTATAAAATTATAATTAATGTTTTCATTATGTATAAATTTAAACAAAAATTCATTTCCTTTCCATTAAATATATAATATAACATGATCTGTTAAAAAAATCATCTAATTCGTTAATATATATATATATATATAATATAATATAATTTGTTTTAAAACTAAACTAATTTGTTAAAAAATACATTCAATATAATATACATTTATATTATATATATATATATATATATATATATATACATATTCAATAAATTTTTCACTAATACCTTTCTTGGTAATTTTCTATCAAACCATCATTTATCCAACTCAACTTTTTTTCAAACAAACACAATCACTACTTCTCAATCCACTTTTAAAAAGTTAACATCCAAACACTCTGTTTACAAAACCTCAATTATCTCAATCAGGTTACACCAATGGATAACCAAACGAACCCTTAATCATGAGCTTGATGATGAGAAAACATTTAATTATAGTTGTCAAAACGACTCCTATTCTTGCTTCTTTTTTTGCATCCTGTGTCAACCCAACACATGCTTTGGGTTTTAGTGGGTCACCGTACTCTTTTTTATATTTTTGGTAAAAAATAAAAACAAGAAAAAATATAATCCACAAAATAATTAATGTTTCAATATTTCTAAATACTCTAAATTAATTAAAAATTCAATTTAAGTAAACGTAATATATCCATTTTTTAAAAGATAATTTACCATTCTAAAATTATGGATAAAGTTAAATATATTTTTTGTCTTTAATAATATTTAGTTTTGGTCCTTCATTTATTTATTTTATTGGTTTCGGTCCTTATACTATTAAATATATTGAAACGGGTCTCGTATATATTAAAATTGATTCATAAAATATAACACTCTTAACTCAATTGCTATCTAAATAAAAGGAAATATTGTGTTATATGTTTCTTGATCTTTCTTTTTAACTTATTATACTTTTTAACTTCTGGACTCTATCTTCTTCTCCTAACGTTTTTAGGAACCAATTTCAACATATTTAATAATATAAGTACCAAAACCAATAAAAAATAGCGTAGAGACCAAAACCAAAAATCCATAAAAACATAGGGACCAATAAAATATTTAACCCTAATTTTTTTTATTCCCACTCAATTTCAACTAATTTTATATGTTTATTGAGTTTTTACTTTATTTATTTATTTATTTTGGAAGATATTTTTTTATATTCTTTTGCTTCCATAGTTTTTTTTAATTAGTTAAAAACGGGAGGAAATGGCGGGTAGTCGAAACGCGGTTGGGTCAGCTTGATAAAAAGTTTGATTGGGCATAAATTTTCATCACCCCAAACATAACTTGTCTGGTTTATTCACGCTCCACGGTGGGCTGGTCCATTTTTTAACACATCTAACTTTAATGTTCATAGTGTCATCCCTAACTCAAGTTAAAAAAAATATATATAGAGATTCTCCGAAACTCCTGAATCTGAAGGGGTTCAGTTAAACAATATTATACGTATAAGAAGATGCCATGTCATGTAAATGGTTTCATTTCACTTTCACTAAGCGCGACAAGCTAATTCCAACCGTTTTCTTCATCTCTATCACCATCGGCACACATCAGGTTGCCTAAGTATCCGCTTTGGTAATTAGTTATAAAAATAAAAAAAATTTAATAATTGATATTAATTTTCTATATTTTTTAATAAATTAAATTTCTATTTAATCAAGAAAATATTTTCTTATTCATAGTTGGTTTAACAATCAACCAAAAAATAAATCATATTTGAAAAACTGATCATTCAGCCCACCTTGTGAGAATGGTGTACTAAAACACTTTGTAATCTCAAACCATTGATATATATATATATATATATATATATTAAATTATGCTGAACGGTATAGATGTATTTGGACAACCTGATCAATCAGTTTGATCATTAAAGTCAATAATAAAACACTTCAAAAAAAAGTCAATAACAAAAAACCTGAATTACACCACCATCCCCGTAAGTTCTGGGATTCTCTATTTGGAGTGGTGATGCTTTTGATTTTTTAACGTTTAAATATAAAGGCAACACCTAATTACACAGTAGGCAAATAATATTTATCCACGTAATAAGGGGTTTTCTAACCCCTCATCATTAAAAAGTTCGAGAGAAATTCCCAAAAAACAGAAACAAGAAACTTCAATCACGTATTAATAATTGGCTTCAAATTAAGAACCTGGTTAAAGAGCAACATTGGTTTTTCCTTTACTGATTACAGCGCACATTCTAATAAATTGAATATATCGCGTGCGTATTTATATTTAGAATAAGGTGAGCATGTGGCAATATCAACGACGCATGAAAAGTCAAAATATGGAGTAATCTGAAAAGAACAGCACATACAAGAGACTATCATTAAGGAAACGAGATTTGTGTTCCCTCCGAAATGGGTAATCCTCAATATCTAAAATACAAGAAAGAAACAAGTCACTAGTATGATATGAACATGTAGCTATAGTGCCTTGTCTTGACAGGTAGACTTGGACTAGTTTCACGACATTGTGTTCCATGCGAAGAAACATCATGTTTTCCAAGATTTTATAACTGCGAAGAAAAAGAAAATCCAAGCTTTCATCATAAATGAAAACAGTTAGTTCCTCAAATTATATTATCTTGTCAAATACAGTCATTGAAAATTCACGCTAACTCATTGATTTTATAAAATGATGTTTATTTTTGGTTTTTTTAAGTTCAGAAAATAGTAGAAAATAAAATAGTTGACTGCTTTTATCAGAGAAGTTTTAAAATTTTGAATATTAAAATGTTCCACCCATGAGTAACGATTTAGGTTAGTTTATAATTTATTTTACTAACTTAAAAGTTTGTTAGATAAAATAGTTATGTTTAATTAAAATTTATTTTAATAGTTTCTAGCATTTGAGTTTATAAACTTTGAGCTTATCTATTTTTTTACACATTTATTCTCATTGATATTTTTTAAAATATTACTCTTATTTGTTTTAAAAGAAAATGTTATTTATATCATTTTACATTTTACCGTTAGTCATATCAAATACATTTTAATTTAATTAACTATAGCTTATTGATTTACAATTAGCTAATCCGTTGTCAACTATAGTTCTTTCACTTTTAGTTTATTCATCAGTTTTATTAAAAAAATCAAAATCCTCACAACTTTAGATGTAAAACTTATTTTTACTAGTAAGCATATGAACAATGTTGTGCATTCTCCCATGGTTTTCTAATCTATTGTCGAGTCATATACCATAACTAGAAAACCACTGATGGCTATTCTGAGTTAGTGATCGACTCGTGTCGTTGCTATTTAGTGACCGCACCATAAAAGGGACCTGCAAATGAAAAATTAGTGACCACATCAGCAACAAACATAACCCCATACCTAAAATTAGCAAAAACCAACACTAAATTCATCGCTAAAGCATACCCCGTCACTGATTCGGTCGCTATCTTTTACCTCCCTTTATTTTTTGGTTTCCCTCCATGGTTTTTGTTGGCGCTAAAAGGTAGCGATGTCAAGGGGAAAGCTGTTGTCGCTAAGGGCGAACGGCTCCAGAAGACTCCTTACCATGACGTCGGTCTGAATGCTCTTGACAAACTGGTGGAGAGAGTAACTTCTCCCTCCTCCGGCTTTACCCTTCCATATCGGCTAAATGAGGGGTTAAATTCCAATGGTATCTGTTTTACCTTCGACACAACGATGTGGGGTCATCTGAAAACCCTCTATGTCTTCCACTCCGCCACCACTAAAGGACCATTGAGGGAAATAGAGCGGTTGAAAGAGAAGAATGCTCACCTGTTGGATGACCAAGGCCGATTTCACCAAAGGCTAAAAACTCTTAATGAAAACAACCAGCCTCTCCAAAAATCTAAGGAGGACTTAAAGAAGGAGAACGATAGGCTTCACCAGGAGATGGGCGGGCTGAAAGACCAAGTGGCCAGACTTCAGAAGGTAATGAGGGTCTCTCCACTGTGGTCAATAAAGGACAAGCAAAGTATTAGAAAGATATGGAGCTGTTCGTCCGTACCGCTATGGATGCTTTCAGCCACGTGGTCTGGCAAGTCGCCTTTCGCAACCGAGGCACCAATCTTAACTTAAATGGAATTAGGTTTTTCAATAGATTCCGTAATGGGGAGCTGGTCACCGAGGTCAATAATGAGTCCTTCATTCCTTCTTATAAGCCTTTCAAATTTCTTCCTTTTAGCGGCAGATGAAGATGACACTCCCTCAAACCTATTGCAAGGAATACATAATAAAGATCAGTAAGATGAGCATGGGGAGGAAGAGGAGGAGGACCACAGCGAGGATGAGGATAACAATGATGACATAACTCATTTTCCCATTCTCCTTTTATGTCTCCAAGTCACTTTTTTAATCCTTCAAAATTTCTCTTTTCGCCATCTCGAATTGCCCATTAGTTTGAGGGTGTTCAACTGATGAAAATATTTGTTGGATCTGAAACCCCTTAAGAAGGCTTACAAAATTAGCATTTATGAATTGCGTTCTGTTATCAATGACAACCCACCCCAGAATGCCAAACCTGGTGATTATGTTTTCATACAGGAATCGATGAGTTTTGGCCAAAGTTATGTGAACTATAGCTTCTGCTTCAATCCACTTAGTAAAATAATCAACTCCAACAGTTAAGTACTTGACTCTACCTGGGGCTTTCAGAAATGGTCCTAAAATATCCATGCCCCACTAATGGAAAGGCCATGGGACAGCCAATATGAATAACTCTTCTGCTGGGATGTGGTGTTCGTTATTGTTGTTCTAGCAAGCATCACATTTCTTGACATATTCAATGGTGTCCTTGGTCATTATGGGCCACCAGTAGCTTGCACGTACTATCCTCCTTGCTAGGCTTTTTCCACCGCAGTGGTGACGACAGGTTCCTTAATGCACCTTGTCCATGACATCATTTACTTCTGCTTCATTTAAGCACTTTAAGTAAGGGGCCGATATTCCCTTCTGAAATAAAGTTCCATCAGCCAAAACAAGGTTTGGTAGCTCTTTCTTCAATTTCTTCTTCTCGATTGGGTCGGTTAGGAGCTATCCACTAACCATATACCGAATAATGGGAACTACCTAAGAATCGTCAGGATAAGCTCTAGACTGGATGGCACGGACTCTAACAGGGGCCAAAATACTTGGTGCTGCTAGAGTACTTTGAATGACCAAAGTCGTAGATCCTACTTGCTTTGTAGTTGCTAGTCGGGATAGGACATCGGCTCATATATTGTCTACTCTTGGAATATGTCTATACTCAATTTCTTTGAATTTTTCTCCCAAATCCTTCACCTTAGCCAGGTATTGCTACAACAACGGCTCTTTATCCTGATAACTTCTATCAATTTATGAAATTACCAACTGTGAATCACTACAAACGACGGTGGTCTGAGCCCCAATATCCAAAGCTACCCTCAATTCTGCCAAACAGGCCTCATACTTCGCCTGATTATTCGATGTTTTAAAATCGAACCTAAGTGAAATTTATATGCTGACTCCGTCTTCACTTTCAATAACAACACCTCCTCCATACCTTTTAAATTCAATGATCTGTCCATGTCAATAACCTGGTGCTCTTGTAAGGGCGTGGGTGCCTCCCCGGTTAGCTCAATTACAAAGTTTGCTAATACTTGGGCATTTATGGCCGTTCTTGGCTCATAAGAGATCGAACTTTGAGAACTTAATAGCCCACTTAATCATCCTCCTCACCAAGTCCAGTTTATGAAAAACTACCTGTAGTGGGAGATCGGTCTGAACTACAATTGGATGGGCATGAAAATACTGTCGCAAGCGGCGAGACATCCAAATCAAAGCCATTGTAGCTTTCTCAAGCTTTTGATATCGGCTTTCTGAACCTTGCAAGACCTTCCCAATGAAGTATACTGGCTGTTGGCCTTCAATTGTCTCCTTTACAAGAACTGCTCCTATGTCCTCATTTGAAATTGAGTGATAAAGAAAAAGCTGCTCCCCGGGGTTTGGTCTTGCCAACACCAAAGGGTTTGCCAATACTTCTTTTAAACTTTAGAAATCACTATCTTGCTCCTCTCCTCATTCAAACTTTTTATTTTCTTCAGAACCTTATACAACGATAGTGACCAGTGTGACATTTTTGGCATGAACTGGGATAGAGTTGTTACCTTTCCGTTCAAAGATTGAATCTCCCTCACGTTCATTAGACTTCGGAGCTCCTTGATCACCTTACACTTGTATGGATTTGCTTCTATCCCTTTCTGGGTCAACATGAATCCCAGGAACCATCCTATTGGGACTACGAAAGTATACTTCAAAGGGTTTAGTCGCATATTATACATTTGACTCCTTTGAAAAATCTTTCTTAAATCTTCAACATGATCACCCCAACTGTCACACCCTGATTTCTGGACTCGAATCCCGATGTAATCAAGATAATAATTAATAAAAATGTGAGTAAATTTTTCACGTTTAAAATAATTTCAAAACACCACAACGATTACATCAAGACCCGAACCGCAGAAATCCGAAGAGTGAGGTTTAATAAAGTTATAAACTGGATCGCTAAGTAAGACGCCCATAAGTGTATACAGCGCCCCCGCCTAGTTCCATATATGAAGATATGGAAAAGGCTTAAGCACTCATGCAATTTCATAATATAAGCCTAATAGGTCACAACCAAGCAAGCATCCAAATATCATTCCTTGTCATTCATAAATTCAAACCTTAGCTTATGTATTATCAATACATCATCCATATACATTGTCATCCATACAATATAATCAAATCGATGGTTATCATCTATCATTTTATACAATTCATTCATCACAACATAATTAATAGTCGTTGCCGGCCAAGGCTTTCCATTACAACTATTTACCTTCCTCGAAAGCTTTAGTTCAAAGAAATGATCTCATCCCATGATAATCCTGCATCATAATGCTAAAAAGAGACAACATGGGAGAGTGAGTTATACATTCAAAATGACGAAATAAATATATTGTGATCATGTGTACATGCATTCATTCAACATGTGTGCTTTGTATATAAAATCATCTATTCATCATTAAACCATTATCATATTCTCATAATAGGCAAGCAAGCCTCTTAAATTACATTTCAAAAGATAAGCAAGCACAAGCACATACACAATCATATTGTCACTTATCATCAAGGGCATTCACAATTATCATCATTAATTCATTAAGTCTTTAATTATTTCATCCTCTTAAGGGTTTATCATTTCTCTTGGGTATCTCACCTCGAATGCCATGTATCTATGGCTAATGCATATGTCAACTATTTAATGCATATGTAATGGATCCATTTCATTTCACCCATGCGCATATGGCATTTCAAGTGATCGCAACCACTGATTATCAATATCATATTGGTTTCCCGCCTCGCGAGGGGTACTCCCTTCTAGCAGCCTCGTAAGGTGCTTTTCTCGTGATCGCAACCACGTATATCAATGCTCAATGTTTTGGTTTCCTGCCTCGCAAGGGGTACTCCCTCCTCGTGATCGCAACCACAGGACATCATAGGAACTCGCAAGCCCTTTTCATTTCAAGTACCAAGTGATTGCAACCACTGGCTTATCATCATACAATCCTGCAGGATGTCTCATTGTGATCGTAACCACATATCAATCATTTCATAATGGTTTCCCACCTCGCAAGGGGTACTCCCTCATCGTGATCGCAACCACGGAATATCATAGGAACTCGTAAGCCCTTTTTCATCTCAAGTACCAAGTGATCGCAATCACTTAGTCAATGTTATGTCATGCCATGAATGCAATAATGTAATAATGCATATGCCAATCAACCTCGCAAGGATATCTCACCCTCTCACATAGGGATATATTTTAATTTGACATTTTTATCATTCATATACTTGACATCTCAATAGCCATAATATCATTCTCACATTATTCCACGTATGGAAATCAACAAGGCATGTTAACAAACATATTTCAAGTTCATAGCATTATATGTTAGTCAATACAATTCAAGTTACATATACAAGATTTGACTTGCATCAAACACAATGGCATAGTAATAATAATAATCACCATTTTATCAAGGGTATGTTCAACAACAATATCCCTTTTCATTCAACATCATTAATCATTATTCAATATGTATGGCATCATCCATTTTTAATCACCATTGATACTTTTTCAGAATTCATTGAGCTATAATAACTCATTGCCATTCAATTGTACCCTCATTAGTTTCATCGTCAATTAAGGTACAATCACATCATTTACTTTTCATCATGATTCATAATATATCAATAGAAGGGAAGCATACATGTTTTCATAACATAGCATAGGCATACACATACCTTGCCATGGCCTTAAGCCATTCCCCAATCACCACTAAGACACACCACACATGTACCCCTAGTGAATTCGCTCGTTTTTACATAATAAAAGGGGTTTTGGATACTAATGAGCTCATGACAAATTTCAACATCAAGACATGAGGAACGCTTATTTTTATTCTTAAAAATAGTAGGACATGTTACAAATATCACCTATTAGTCCAAATTTGATAACCATAAAAAGTTGGGTTCAAAAACCCTCTTAAACTTAAATTTTTTTAACGCAGTGGGTCCGGTATTTTATGCCTAATGAGAGTTAGAAAACTCCAATTAAAGTGATACCAATTCTCAAAACTCTGTAACATAATTATCTACAACCTTCATGAAGAAGTCCGAGGCCAAAAGTGTCATTAAGATGCCCAAACGGGCCAAAAATAGCAAAGAAATCACATCAGTTGGAAAAACAGCATAACAGTGGCCATAACAGGGCTTTGAATCGATTCAAGCACGTATGAATCGATTCAAGCACTTACAGAGAGCTCTGAATCGATTCAAAACTTGTGTGAATCGATTCAAACACTTCCAGAGAGCTTTGAATCGATTCATGCACTATTTTGAATCGATTCAAGACAGCATTATGTAGAAAAATGCCCCAAAAAGCTAATTTTTCCCACTTCTAAGTACCATAACTCCCTCTAACGAATCCCAAACGCTACGAATTTGTAACCCCAATAAATAAACATCATTTATGACACGTGGCCACCGACCTCACTCAAAAATTCCTTTAGATGAGTGACTTATGAGTATAAACGCGTTTTACCCATTTTAAGTCGTTTTAATGCAATTCAAGGGTAGTTTCTCAATGGAATTGACCCGTTTCAATTTCTACAAGTTATAAACTATACATGGAAGCTATTGGGACTATCCCATTCCATTCAATCCTCATAAAACTCTATTTGTCTCTATTAGTTCCTCAATTATGCTTTAATGTCAATACCTAATATCACATTTTGAGCAATTTCTCTATCAATATAAACATTAATCCCATCAAATGGGCCTTAGCCTCTCATTACCAATATTCATTTATCAAAATCACATGGAATTCTAAATTCACATGGTATATGCATACTTCAACCCCTCATGGGTTATTCATCAACAATGCATTACTCCCATTAAAGGGGCACTAAATATTCATCATCAATTCATATATATATATATATATATATATATATATATATCATTTTCAAGAATCCACCATTGCCAAGCATGACATTCATCACATAACTAATACAACTATGGCAACGCAAGCATGAGTAACCACACATATATTAATCATCAATTATTCTACTCATGCATTTGGAATGTAAAACTCCTCTCCTACCTCGAGGGAAGACCCACAATTCAAACACTCCAATCGTTTCGCCACGTCGTCCGAATTACAATCTACACATTCCACATATACATACATACACTAAATTAATGAGCCATCACAAGGCATCATCATAATTTCAAGCAATATAAATATATTTTAAGGCTTAATGTCAAGTCCTAGACTTGTTAAAACACCAATCCATATAATTGTGTTAGGCTTCAGGAATTCCTTTCCCAAAACCAAGATTCTCTAAGTTTCAAAGGGCTAACCAAACCCAATAACATCATTATCTCTTTCATCATGAGTCTCCTAGCTCCTTTTTAACCATTATCAATCAATAATTCTAATGGCACAAATCATGGCCTATCAATTTACCAACCAATATGTATATCTCATTGATTCCATCATTAATGGTCATCTACCATTTTCACTATCATTCATCATTATTCAAGCCCTCCATAACAATATCATAACTCTTAACACACTTACCAATCTTAGAGTCATTACTCTATTCCCTTGATTTCACAATCCCTCAACATCAACCATCAATATTACTAATTCAAAACTCATTCTTATATATAAAACCACTCCAACATCAATAATTTAAAATTTTCTTAAGGATTTCACAAAGCCCCAAAATCCTAAGGGTTTTCATTAATAATCCACAATCATCAATTTTAACCATTTATATGCATCTATAGGCTAACAACATTAGATTCCATTCATTATCAACAACAACAATGAATCCTCAAGGATTATCCAACCTAGGGTTTGGCTCTACCCACCTTTATTCATTAAAATAACCTCTAATCTCCCATTACAACACTTCAATAGCTCAAAAACTATCAATAAAAGCCATGGGTGGTCAAAAATCATACCTCTCCTCCAAGCCCAAAGGTGAATACAAAAATGAGAGGAAGAGTAGAGGAGACGAGCCAAGCTTTACCTCCATGTCCAATACAAGCTTCATAAATCCAAGGGATCCTCTTGATTTTGGGTGGAAATGGTCATGGGTGGTGGTGGTCACATTTGGCAAGAGAGGGGATGGAGAAGATGAAAGAAATAAAGAAAAGAGAGAAAAGGGAAAGCAACGTGAAATGAGAGGGAAGAGAATTATGTTTTATTTTTAACCCCTCATTAAAGGATTCATTTGCATAAGCATCCAGGTGACACCCTGGGTCGATCTCTCTGGTGTATTTTCCTATCGACAACGGTTAGGGGTCTGCAAATGCCTTGGGATTGGGACGTTCATTAACCTCCTCATGAATAGGATATTGAATCAGTATTCTCCACCTCTTTACTGCAGGGGTCTTCTTTGGCTATGCAAAGCCTCTGTCCTATAAGTTGATTCCTGCTCATCATAAGTCTGAGCTCGTGAATACTCCTGTGTATGAGAGGACTTATACTACTGCCTTTAGTTTCTAGCTGTCGTCTCCCTTACTTTTTTGCTTCTCTTTAGCTCTTAGATCTCCAACTAGAATTATCATATGATTTCGTCGCTAGGGTCAGGGTGCACCATGGCAACCATCCTTCCTTGATTTTGATATGTTCCTGGAGTGTTAACAATTCTAGCACCATAATCCAACACATAGGGCTACACTCTCTAGGCCAAGTTCTGAATGTGGTCCTCTGGAGTTCCATTCCTCCTATTCTGTTCCATGACTAGCTGATTTCTTACAATGTGGGACTAAATTTATGTAGTCCCGCCGGGCGTGCCAATGTTCTAACCAATGTTTGGGGTATAAAGTACGCCTCATAAAATCGGTGTTAAAGGTACCTCACTATCTCTCTATTTTACATCGTCTTAATGGGAGTTTGGTATTATAAACACAAGTTCAGTGGGAACATCGTGCTTTTCACATTAAGGTAAGCTTTTGAGTCAATGTCAACCGAGGTTGATAGGACACACCGGGGGTGTACCTACAAAAGGGAGTCTGATGCTTAAGTTAATATGTGAATTACGGGAAAATACAAGGATTACGAAGCTAGTTAAGAGTAGTAAATATTGTTACTTATGATTTAATAAATGACTTCTATTTATAGAACTTCCTTAACTGTAAGTTATGATTTGACCCCTAACATTTGTAATATGGCTACAGTCTTTGTGTAAGAGCAAACTGCCCACTTGCGTCTAACTTTGGCTCAGCTGTCAGCTTTTATGACCGAGCTCAGGCCTTAATTTTTATCAGTATGATTTTGTAGGACCCTGTCCAGTTTTTTATTTGACTTAGCATTTATTTATATTTTGCAATAACCAATGTGGCTTGCTTTTAGGGAATAGTATGCACATCAGATCATGAATATACCCAATCAGACCTCAGACTTTTGAGCATCCATAATTCTCAATAAGAACGTCACTTCAAAGTATAAATCATAATATTCTAAAAACTCTTTGAAGATGCATTAGAAGTCAAGCTCTTATCAAGAAGAATGTGCTTATCATCAAAAAGGATAAGAGACAAATTAGCAGAGCAGCCAATACAGTTTTTCAAAAATCTCAACGTAACAACTGTGCATATTTTAGAAAAGCTAAACCAAATTAGCTCATGTGTCAGAATCAATCAGAAGAATTACAAGATTGATCTCTACGTGATTACTAAAAGAAATAAAGCCAACAACTAGCTTTATTCTCTGAAGATATCAAGGAACACCTTATTCATAGTGTTGAAATTTCTTACTACCAAACTTTTGGACATCTCTTCAGATCATCAAAAGTCTGGTACATGCACTTAAAGCAAACTCCTTCAAAGGATTTTCAACATCCATATCTCATTTCAAGATCAGCAATGGTCATTTCATGCCACCTATATATTCTTGAGAAGTTCATTTTTCAAAATAGAGAGATAAAAGAGAAACCTATCAAGAATACTTAGTCTTTGTGATCAAACTCTCTTTAATCACTTCTTAGTTCTTCAAAGACAAATACCTTCTTTGTTGTTCTGCTTCTAGCAGAACTTGGTCTCGTGTCTTTCTTAACTTAGTGTATTCATTCTTCCTTGTACACTAGGTTCTATAAGAAACCTTACACACTTTCATTAAAATCAGTTGTTGTGTAAAAGTCTGGTAAGTTACCAGTCTTAGTTTCATTGGGAAACAATTATGACCTGAAGAGGCTTTTGAAAGAATACTTAGGTTGTTGAGTCAGGAGTGGCTTGTTGAAAGAATACTTGGGTTTAAGCTAGGAGTGGTTGGAGTCAAGAATATTTATGGTACTGGTCTGGTGCTGTCATTGTAAAGGAGATTTTACAATAGTGGAAATCCTTCAAGTTAGAAGTGAACTAGTATAAATTCTTAGTGTTCTCTTTTTTCCTTTCATTCTTTCTTGTAACTCTATTTCATAAAAGTTTGATTACCTACACATTGAACGTTCAAATTTCCACATAAGAGTCTATGACTTCTTCAACCTCCTTCTAAGTCTGACTCTGAACCATCAATACATTAGTTTAATGTTAATTAATATTTGATGATGATAATCTTGTTTGATTAAGTATTAATTAGTTAATAATATTTATAATATCTCCTTACTAATAACATTTAATTATATAATGATAATTAATAATAATTAATATATAATATTTAATTTTAATAGAAGTTTATTTAATTAATTTATAAAATTTGAAAATATATATATGTAATAATGATAACATTTTATCTAATTAATAATTATTATTTATTTAATTATTTGATTATTATATTTAATAATAAAATATTGACAGGTTCTCAGCTTTAATTATATAGTAAATGATCAGATATCGATGATGTGGCCTAAGACTAGTAATCCTACAGGGAAATTAGTCCCGTTAGGACAACCTTGTAGTAAATCAAGGAAGACAGGTTCGTTCCGATAAGCCCGACCCGTACCTTAGGTACCTCCTATGTTTGGTTGTGCAAGCACTTCGGGATATTCAATCAAAACACGGTCAGTCCTTAATGAACCTTTTCGATACTCTAAACACTTTTCTTGAAGGGACATAATCCTAATTCAGGCCCTATTGACCCCGTTTCTTGAAAAAACAATCAATTGAATTGGAACCCTCGGATTCGGTTTGAACACCTTCAGTGTTTTGAGCATAACTCTTTCGTATGAGGTCAAAACCAAGTGATTCTTATCTTGGTTTCTTCCTTATGAAAAACCTAACAATCTCTATTTTTAGCCCTGAGAGCTAATTAATAAGTTAATCACCTCTAATTTGAGAACCAAGTATTTGTACTCCAAAACCCCGTTAATTAATCCCTTTAATTTGCACATGCTTCATTTGAAAAATCATATCTCCCTCATAGGATGTCAAATTCGCACGATTCCAGTTTCATAATTTTTGTAATGAAATTATCTACAATCTTCATACGGACCACGAAGACCAATTCCCTCCCTATTGCTACAATTTTCCAAATTTTTCTAAGTTTGATTTTAGTTCATCACAACTTCACCCAGTTTTAGTAAAATATACATATCTCCCTCACATGACACTAAAACCTTTTTTCTATGGTTCTGTATCAAAAAACTCTACAACTTTGATGAAGGGCTCAAAACCCAATTCCAACAACCCTTATACCAGTAAATTCATTTTTTCAACTCAATGATGGATATGATGAAAGATAAAAGATTGTGCATTGAGCATGCATTATCTGCATATGATATTGTGGAAACTAGAGCATACGGCATGGGTATGTCAGAGGACATTTGTGTTTGATCCTCAGGGACAATCTTAAGAGTATAACCGGGTCAAAAACCCAATGGCATTAGAGTCGCACGTGAAGTTGGGCGTAACGATGCAAGCCTGGTGTACTTCAACTAAATGACGGAATATAACTATGATTATGTAGAGCCAAGTCTAGTTATGATATGATTATGATTGATAAGATGAGATGGATCCATGATTGAGTAGGACTTGAGAGTCCTTGGTACCCTATGATGTGATGCTTGGTGATCTTTGATCACTCTAGTGTAGAAACGTTGTGCCTAATGACAGACTGAGCAGGACAGGTTTTGGTGATTATGATGATTGATAAAATGGTTTTGGGCCTACATGCATGATACTGATCTAAAGACAAGATAAAATGTAACAGAACCGAACCCATGCATAACATTACATAATTATTTCTTGATTGACCTGCACTATGTCTGTGATTGTTTATTGTCATGATGACTGTTATTAAATATTATGATAGATAATACAATATATATATATATATATAATACCTTCATAAGACTACAAGTAAGGAGAGAAGAAAGGGAAAAGATCATAGAGTCAGAAATAACTGGGAAAGGATGAGTAAGATAGTAAGCTAGTACACGATAAATGGTATATATCGGAATAGTAGGAGGAAAAGAATTTAGTGTTATGACTAAAACAGGAATGATAATGGTACATCTTATGCTATGTGGGAGGATGTCAGAAATGACATCTCTCTGATTGTTGTGGAAGACTAAACTCACCCTTACAGATTATTCCAAACCCCCGATTGGACTACACCCCATAAAGATCAGGAAAGACCCCCCGTAGAGGACATGGCTTACCAAAAAGAGTTTCTCACAACAGACGGAGCTGGCTATGGATCATAGGAAGTCATCAAAAGGGCACAATGAAGTAAACAACAACAATAGGGTCTTATGGGATCCTGTGTGCCCCTGATCTTAGTATGTACAGTTTGTTGTTTATGACCATGTATTGTATATAACAGTATTGTATATAATGTATTTTTTCCACTAAATTTTCTTGTTCAAAAAAAACTTTCCACATTTTTCTAAAACTTGTAACCTCTCAGTTAATTAGGATGATCTAGTTGAATGGATTGTCCTAGTTAACTGAGGGTGTTATAATATAGTGTGGCTTCCTATTAATAAATTATATTCTTTATAGTTGATGGCTTTTATTTCATTTTGGGTTGAATATAAATTTTAGACCTAATTATACTTTTTGAGTTACAAAAGAAAAAAGTTTGTATTTTAGTTTAGTGATTATACTTATGGTAAATTTAATTATTTGACTTTACAAATTTGAGTTAAGTTCATTCTTTTGAAGAATATTTGTGTTTTCTCTTTCTTGAGAACTTTGTAGGTCATAGTTTAAAAGTTAAGTGCCTCCCTCCCTACCCACTCACTCACCCTTTTTTTCTTCTTATGTACGGATATATTTGATTCTTAATAAATGTTGAGAATGTAAAGGATATTTTATTATCAAATTTTGGTAAAATTCTATGGATTCATTGTTATAGCATGTAATAAATGCTTGACATTAATTCTAATTGGCTAGGATATTAGTTAGATTATCTTAACTTTTACATTTTATTATGGTCTAGTTTTTTTAGTGATGATAGGATGTTAATGGTAGTGGAAGGTGCTAGGGGAAATGATGGTGATAGTAGAGGGTATGATTAGTTGTAGTAGTTTGTGGAAGGTGTCATGTGATGATGGTGGTGGTAATGGGATACTATGTAATGGTGGCGGTGATGGAGAATCTCAAGTCACAAAAGTAGGATATATCAAACTCTTAGGTGACTATGATAGGAGATTTAGGCATAAGGATAATGATGTGGAAGGTAATATATGCATATAACTTTTCTAAAACAATTTAAGAACCATAATAATAATAATAATAATAATAATAATAATAATAATAATAATAATAATGTGTTTTAATAAAATTGGTGTGGAAGGTAATATATGTATGATAAATTTCTAAAGAAAATTAGCAACCATCATAAAAAAATTTGGCTAAATTGTTATTTCAAGAATCCCCTATCTTTTTAGTAAATTTCAAGTTAGACCTCTAACTTTTTTCTAGTCAATTAAGTGTCTTATCTTTTAAAAATTATGAGTTGGGTCCTCTCAATATAATTTTCATAAATTAACTCTGTAAATGGAGTTATGATGTGACAGGCAAACATCACATATGGTTATCCTTATTTGCTAATTGCGCAACACCATTATACATATCAGATGTTGTTGACATAATTGCTCTATGTGTCAAATGTTCATTGGTTGAAGAGTAAATGATACATGAAATCACCAATGAACATTTAATTAACATGTAAAATCGTCACGTTAATAGCATCTAAGACATAGAGTAGTCACATTAGCAACATCTAACATAGAATAATCACATCAACAAGCTTAACGACACGTTAGATTTTCGTTAATGTAGTTACATAGTAAAAATAGATTAGGGACCTAATTGAAACATTCTAAAGAGTTAGGAGACCTACCTAACCAAAAAAAGTTAGAGGTCCAACTTAAAATTTAATAAAAAGGTAGGAAAATGAAATAATGATTATCCTTTTAAGAAAATTAGGATAAAAGTATTATGAAGTTGGATAACAAATTATTTCAACTCCATTTAAGTTAAACATGTTTTGTTTTAAAATTTACATTTCAAAATCATAAACTAAAACTACAATCACCCCAACATGACTAAGTTAATTAATTTTAAACACAGACATGCATGAAAAACTCGTTAAAGTTTTTTTTCTAACCTTTAAAACAATCATCCACAACACGGACCTTCTCAAGGATAAGGAGGAGCTACCACTCCCCTAAGCTCTTTTTAATCTTTTAGAGTTATATATAAAACAATATTTTTTTAATATTATACTAATATGTTTTGTTAAAAGGTAAATGTTAGCTCCCAAAACCTCTATCAATCAACTTCTTTTAACATGAAAATTTATATTAGAATATTAATTATATATTTTGGATGTATATAATAATGATAGATATTTGGTTTATTCAGCTACATAGTTATTGGTTTTTGGACGCTTCTTTTTTTTACTTCACTTGCGTTACATAATTTTGAATATACAAGTGATACTATATAAGTAATTTGGAGTATATTAGTATACTATTTTTGATCTAGTAGAAGATAAATAGCTATGGTTCGCTTCATGCTAGTAACTTTTGACATTTAATGATGGTCATTTGTAATTATTTGATATCTAGTGAATGATAGATGCTTTTCTTGAATTCCATTAGAAAAATGAGTTATTATTGTTTACTGATGAATGATAAACAATTTTTTATTAGTTATTTTAAAATTTTATATATAAAAAATTTAATATAACACCTCTAATTTTTTCGTTCAAGTTCCGTCTCTGATCATCCATGCCACACATGGCCTATACTAGCCACATAGAACAATCTCATTGAATTTTAAATCCATATTATATTTTAAAAACACAATAGAAATTTCTAAACACCTAAAAGTTTAACCCAATAATAGTGCAATTTTAACTTCATTCTAACTATCGAGATAACATAAAATTTAGAAATTATCTATACATCCATAAGAGTTTTATATGACCCTTACAAAATTTATAATAAAAATTCAATCTATACATATAAAATAATTAACTTAAGATTTTGTTAACCTCAACTTTAGAGTTTATATTGAAATGTATGTAATAATTGCAACATAAAAAAGTGAAATAAATTTACACTAGTGTAAAAAAGGGCTACGAACACAGGGTATGAACTCAGTTTAATGGAAAATTTGTTTGAAAAAGAGGTGGTGACAATTTTGAAATTATCACACAACTATAGGAACTCAGTTCCATGCTGAACCGAGTTCGTAGGATGCATATTTTTTAATTTTTTTTAAAGACACCTAGGAACACGGTTTAATAGCAACTGAGTTCTTAGGTCATTATTTTTTTAAAAAAAAAATTAAACAAATCTAAGAACTCGGTTCTCGTGCAATTGAGTTCTTAGGTCTTTCATTTTTTTAAATTAAATAGAATTAAGAACTCGGTTATCGAGCAACCGAGTTCTTAAGGTGACCTTTTTATTTTAATTTTATTAAAGAGACCAATGAACACGGTTCACAATAGAACCAAGTTCATAGGTAAAATTTCTTATACCTAAAAACTCGGTTATGGGCTTAACCAAGTTTATAGGTTCACTCGTGCAGTCTGAAACCTCAAAACCCTTAGTAACCCAAATGTTGTTTCAAACATTTTTCTCTTTATTTCTCCCTTAAACTCCCACACGTGACTCTTGCTTCCACCTGCTTCTTCCATTGCACGTATGCCTTTTCCCTCTATTGCTTGTTGTTTTCTTCTTCCTGATAGTGTTTAAAAAGGTTAGTTCTCATGAAGCATGACTGACTGGTTTCTTTTCTTCCCACTATTACTGTGTTGCGTGAACCTTTTGCTTTCCATTGTTACTGGTTTCTTCTTCTTCCATTGCACATCTTTTTCCTCCATTACTCGTTGCCTTTCATTGTTAAACTATTTTGTTGCCATTGTATATTGTTTCGCGTCTGTACCTCACGCCACTTGGATATGCACAAATGGATCGCTTTAAGGATTTGCTTGTATGATTGTTCTTGTTAAAGTGTTGAGCTATATAGCTTTAATTAATTTTATAATAACCAGCTTGTTTCTTTATAGTTTGTACAATTCCAAATTGTCTCTCAAAACATTTATATGAAATTACACACGGTGAAATGTACCAGTGTTACACCATATCATACATGCCTACCTTTTACATGTTTTTATAGAATTTTAGGGTTTAGGGAATCATTGCAAACTCTTACAAACATAATGAACAACATTGACAAAAAAATCATAAAAGACTTCACACGCATTAGATTTTTTTAGTATTTTAAGTTATTATAAATAATTTCATAGTTATAATTTTTTATAAGGAAAAATTAGGAAGGGGGTGTTTTATTTCAAAATAGAAAAGGCCCAACTTAACATTCATAAAGGTATTTACATTTACCTCTAGAGATCGTAATTACCATTCAAATTTTAACACCACTTAAACATGGGATCTGTCAAATGCATAATCTGGGATTCTAATTACCATCTAAAATATAAAATGTAGTATTTTATAATTCCTAAATAACTTGAATTTAAAAAATAATTCTAAAAAATTAGAGTACATGTTTAAAATAACTTTTTAGATATTCATATTTGAATCATCTCATATAAGAGGTGTCTCTAACACCCTCCTCCAGGTTTTGGATTATTTGATAGGGGTTAGGCATAGTATTTTGATTAAATGGTTAATAATAATTATTATAAAAATATTTTATACTAGTATAAAAAAGTTTATATTATTTTTTACAATGGTTATAAAAATAAATTATTTAAAAACTCTTTTACCCTAAATCCTAAACCCTATCAATGTGAGATAATTCTTTTTACTCTGTTAAGTGTAATGTATGACGTGACTAGCTTAGTATAATTATTGTTTTTCCATATATGTTCAACTTCATTGAATCAAACAATGTTTGATCTCTAATATTATGTTTGATTTACTATGTTACGTCAATTTTATGAGTTAAGAATCATATCTTTATAATGATTTTCTTAATTCTAATCTACTAGGTGCACTCTTTGTTGAATGTCACATTTTTAAGTGTTGCATTTGGGGCCAAATTCATGGATAGAAGTTGGATTAATACACCATGTATAACTGAAGAGTATGGGAGTTGAGTTGAAAGGTTTATAGAGTTTGTAATTCAAAATGTCGAAGACATGAATGGAAGATACTTTTGTCCTTGTGTTAAATGTGGGATACATATCTACTAGGCTTGGAAATGTTGATGGAACATCTGTTATGTGATGATTTTCTTAAGAACTATACACGTTGGATATGGCATGGTGAACAAGTTGTCACTCTGAGTGTGACGAATATAAGTCAAAATGAAGGTTCTGAACATGATGTTGATTATGATATGGATGATCGACTTGGGGAAATGATTCTTGATGTAGGTGAAAAAAATTTTATGAGAGCACATGTGTATGAAACTCTGTGAGGATTTAGAGAAACTGTTGTATCCAAATTGCACTAATTTCACATGGTTGTCGACGGTATTATGATTGTTTAACTTGAAGGCGAGAAATGGATAGACAGATACAAGTTTCACTAAATTGCTACAACTATAGAAAGATATGCTTCCAGCTAGTAAAACATTACCAAGTCGTAATTATGAGGCTAAAAAGATTTTGTGTCCTATGTGGTTAGAGTACAAGAAGATACAGGCATGTCCAAATGATTGTGTTATATGAAGGTGAGTATGAAATGATGCATGAGTGTCCAACGTATGGGTTGTCATGGTATAAGAAGAAAGACAGCGATTCCGGTGAGGAGGTATGCACCAAAAGGCTTTCTGCAAAGATGTTATGGTATTTGCGTATCATTCCTAGATTAAAGTGTTTATTTGCCAATGAAGATGATGCAAAGTTAATGAGGTGGCATTTTGAGGAAAGGTTGACTGATAGAAAACTTAGGTATCTGATAGATGGATTACAATTGAAGAAGTTTGATTCACTATTTTCAGAGTTTGCAAATGACCCAAGAAGTTTAAGACTCAGGCTGGCAATAGATGGAATGAAATTGTTTGATAACTTAAGTATTACACATATTTCATGGCCTACTTTGTTGTTTATTTATAACCTACCACTATGATTATGTATGAAGAAAAATATACAATGCTATCGATAATGATCTCAGGTCCAAGACAACCGAGTAACGACATTGACGTGTACTTAAATCCATTGATTCGAGAGTTGAGACTATTGTAGGATGAGGAAGTTGATGTTTTTTATGCATTTAGGAATGAGACATTAAGTTGCATGCAATGTTGTTTTACATAATCAACAACTTTCCAACCTATGGCAACTTATTTGGTTATAGTATAAAGGGTCATAAAGCTTGTCCCATATATAAGGATAACACTTGTTACCAATAACTACATCATGGGAGAAAGACAGTTTACCTTCGACATTGAAGGCTTCTAAAAGTAAATCATCCATACCGTATGTTAAAGAAGGCCTTTAATCGTGAACAAGAGTTTGATATTACTTCTCCAACGTTAATTGGTAAAGAAGTTTTTGAATGAGTCAAATTCATAAATGTGACCCTTGGGAAGTTTGAAAGGCGACATAATACACAAAGGATATGAAAGAAAATGTTGATATTCTTTGATTTACCATAATGAAAGGAACTTGATGTGAGCGATGTATTGATGTAATGCATGTAGAGAAAAATGTGTGTGACAGTGTTGTTGGGATGTTGTTGAATATATAGGGTAAGATGAATGATGACTTATTTTCTCATCTTAATTTACAACGTATAGATGTACAATCGGAATTATATGCATAGTCGAAGGGAAAATGCATCTATTTGTCCTCAGCCTGTCATACATTGTCGAAAAGGAGAAGACAAGTTTCTGTGAATGTTTACAAAGTGTGAAACTTCCACAAGGTTATGGTTCTAACTTGAGAAGTCGTGTTTTCCTTAAGGATCTAAAGTTAGTCAAGTTAAAGTCTCATGATTGTCATATGCTGATACAATAATTTCTTCCTGTCGCCATTCATGACATTCTCCCTAAAAATATGAGGGATGTGATAACAAGGCTATGTACTTTATTTAACGCTATCTGTTGTAAAGTTATTGACCTTGACACGTTGGCATTGTTGGAAGAGAAAGCAGTTATTATACTATGTCAATTAGAGATTCATTTCTCTTCTTCCTTTTACGACATCATGGTGCACTTAATCGTTCACTTAGTCAGAGAGGTGAGGTTATGTGGTCCAGTGTTTTTAAGGTGGATGTATCCTATTGAGTGACACATGAAGATATTGAAAGGGTATGTCAAAAACTAACACTATCCAGAAGCATCGATCGTAGAACGATATATGCCAGATGAGGCAATTGAGTTTTGTAGTGAATAGATGTCCCTAAATGATAGTATCGGGATTCCCAGAATGCGCCATGAGGGAAGAATTATCGGCAAAGGTACAATTGGGCTAAAATTGAAGAGCAAGCCATGAGATGAAGTGCTTCAAGCACATTTGTATATATTGAACAACACAGATGAAGTCTTACCTTATTTAAATGAGCACAAAGACTTAGTGAAGAGAAACAACCTAAAAATGTCTAAGAGATGAGTGTTAAATGAACATAACAAGACTTTCATGCAATGGTTCAGAATGACTATCATGAAAGATTCATCGACATCTGTAACCCTACAACATCTAGCTCGGGGACCCAACTTTGATGTCTTCACTTTTAGTGGGCATGACATAAACAAATACTCATTCTATACAAAGGAACAAAACAATAAGAGTACAATGTAGAATAGTAGTGTTATGGTAATGGCTTGGTCGATGCATTTCTCCACTGCAAAAGGTAAGAATCCTGTAATGGTTGAGTTATGTTATTTTGGTGTAATTGAAGAAATATGGGATGTCAATTATAGTTCCTTCATAGTACCTGTGTTTAAATGTAAACGGGTGGATAGTAATCATGATGTAAAAACTGATGAGTTTAGATACACTTTGGTTTATCTTAACAAGGTAGGCCATAAGGAAGAGCCTTTTATTATGGCGACTCAAGTGAAACAAGTTTTTTATGTTACTGATTCGTCTAACAAAAGATGATCAGTTGTTACGTAAAGTAAACCCAATATTAGAGATGCCGAGATAGGGGATCTTAATCCTAATGTCTTGGATACCTCTACTTTGACAACACGTTTACCAATAATAAACCTAGAAGACCATATAGATAAAGTCTAAGCAACTCGTGATGATCATCATGAAGAAATATGGGATAATATACCAACTAAATAATTCAGGTTATATTTTTATCATGGTGTTTGTTATTAAATATGTATTACTTTTTCATTTCTCATACTTTATGTATCTTATGTAACTGAAAAATTATTCTCCTTTTATACAGGTACAAATGGCATCATAGCAGGGCTCAGATTCATCTTCCAGGTGGCAGAGAGGTATGACACAGATGTCTAGTGTCACTGTTCAAAGATATCAGAGAAATCGATAACATGTTGACATTAATATCAACATGGGGATACCATCTGCACCGAATGCAGCCAAGTTTAGCAGTTACTTAGGGGTTTTGGCCCAGACTTGGGTTTTTATTCTTCTTTCACATTAGGATCACATTGAGGAGGTCCTAAAAAACCAAACATGGGAGGATATTTTGGTACATTACTTTGTATATAAATTATACTTCTTTATTCACTTGTTTGTTTGTGATGCTAACTAAATTATTTTTTCATTGTAGAGTGCTTGGGATATCCTAGCAGTGGATACCCTGAAGAGAAAGGTACTTTCCTGTGTGGCTGATTGGAGAAGGGCCTTTAAGACCAAACTCACTTGTGTATACA
Source organism: Clitoria ternatea (assembly GCA_037962975.1). Taxonomy (NCBI): domain Eukaryota; kingdom Viridiplantae; phylum Streptophyta; class Magnoliopsida; order Fabales; family Fabaceae; genus Clitoria; species Clitoria ternatea. The sequence goes on from CM075671.1 coordinate 59,919,477, forward strand.
TTTTTGGATAGCACAATAGGGAGTTTCCTAGTGAGAAATGGGAGTCCATCGACCGTGACACATAGGATGCCTTTGTTACATCTCGACAGTCTATAGACTTTATGGTAATATAAGTCCTTTATTTACGATTTCATTTTATTTGCATTTGATTTCTAAAACTCATTCTTTTTCTATTTACAATTGAACTAGGCGAAAAAGAAGAAGGCCCAAGAGATTTAAGCGAAGAATGATTATTCCCACAGACTGTCACGTGGAAGAGATATCGTCTTCTTGAGTAGCAAATGACTACAAATAGGGCTAGATAAAACCTTTCTGACACTGAAGTTGTTGATCCTTCTTCTCCCCACTCGTGCCATGAGAAATGAAATTGGGTGGCTATACTTCTTCATAGGCACAACAGGTTGCAGAGAAGATTGTAAGTATAGAATATCTAAGTAAGAAGTTTCAATTTTATATTTTAACATTCAAAGTTCACACTCAGATGGTCATTTCGGTGCCCACAGAAGAGGTATTCTACATTTCACAGGTGCTTCAGTAGTTCCTCACGTGGCCTATATCACTGTTGAAGGTTGTTGCCAATAAGGTATGTTCAAAAATCATATATTTATTTATTTATTTTTATATGTATATATTTATATATCTACTTGATATTGTTACTTATAAGGGAAGTCCAAAGTTCCAACTCTGGCTTAGCCAATGAATCCCATACGAGAGTTATGGACAATGTGTGCTGAGATGTATGGCACACCTGCTCGGGTGCCCTAGAACAAGGATGTGTTTGATAAGCGAACAATGTTCCCTTTTACATTGATCAGAATGACATATCAGAGATTACGAACGGGACGATCATGCTCAACATCTTCATATATAGCTTTGGGAGTTGTAAGTACTTACACATGTAAACATATATTTACCTATTTCATATGAACTAATCTTTTTTCAGCATTTATATGATGTAGGTTCATGTACGACATGTGTGTGGCTGGAAGGAGGAATGGCACATTTGGATTCCTAAAGCCTGAGGCCATATATGAAAGTGGTAACAAGCCCATAGAGACCCAAGCTTACATACAAAATTGAATGTCTGAGTCAAAGAAGAGGGTTTATTTGGTGCCATACATGTCCAAGTAAGTTGACACTATTTAGTGTGTGCGTGTGTATAAATATATGTCACTCACTCATGTTGAGTATTTACTCAGTTCCCTTTCATTTCAGTGCTTACTGACTACTTGTGGTTATTTGTCTAGCAGATAATGTTGCAACTTGCATTTGTTCAGTACATAGCTCAGTTCCTATACAGTTTAAACTTTATGTTGAAACGTAAGTTGACATCAGAACTTCTATTATTAACAACAAATGACTTTGTTTTTATTGATATTTCTAATTGGTGTTTTTTTCAATAGGGCTATAAATGGATATAATCAATTGAAAGATGTCAACATAAAAAAAAAATTGCAATGGCTATAGCCAAAAGTAAGTACACTTCCTCTATAGATTTTATTTTTATATTCTAAAGTAAATACTAATAAACTTTATTATTTTTTGTATATGTATTGTGTAGTATCATAGACAAACGGGAAGTTATGAATATGGGTACTATGTCATGAAGACAATGCAGACTATAATTGAAGCAAACATAATTGATTCATGGACAACTGTAAGTTTCATAACTAATTCTTTAATTTTAAAAAAATTTGGGTCATAAGGTAATTGTGTATTGGTATATGCAATAACTAACATATATATATATATATATATATATATATATGTGTGTGTGTATGTGTGTACAGGTTTTCTAGGATTGATCCCCATACACCACCAAAGAAATTCGAACAATTTGAGAGGAATGAGCCTCATATTTTCTAAGGGTTAGAGGACAATAGTAATTAGGTATATAAATATTAGTTATAGTGGTTTGCATATATATGTTAGGAACAACATAACATTATATTCATAATTTATTAGCAATTCTAGTTTGGTATATGTTTCTGCATATTGGAACAGTATTTATACTGTTTGCAAGATTGGGATAATACAAACAAAAAGAATATTAAAACAATCCTACCTACGAACTCAGTTCTGTCCTTAACCGAGTTATTAGGTGGTCTATGAACTTGGTTCAAGCAATAACCAAATTCATAGGTTGCCCTAGAAATAAATATAAACACGGTTATAACCTGAATCAAGTTCGTAGGATGAATATGTACTCATTTCTATTAAAGAACCTCTCTATCTATATGAACAGTTCATCTAAAACCAAGTTCATAGATGCACCATATAAACTCGGTTAAATAAACTGAGTTTATAACTTGAGACCTACAAACATGGCCGCAACGAACTCATTCTCGCAATCAAGTTCGTAGCCTAATTTTAACCGAGTTCTTAGACCTTTTCTGTACTGGTGATATTTACTTTCAAGAATTAAAAACTTACTCCTTTCAACGGTGAGGTTAACAAAACCTATTAATTTAACAATCTAAATGCAACTTTACCAAAACCTACAACAAAAATTTCATCTAAACATGTATAAAATCATTAATATAGAAATTTAATTATTTAATTAAATATAATTAAAAATGCATTGAAAATTATCAATACTTGGATAAAAATTCCATACATAATTTAACAATACCTACAACAAAAATTCCATACATAATTGAGTTGGAATCAAGGAGTTTTAACATTAATGAACCGTTATCGAGAGATCGGGGCTAGACATTGGTGAGGTCTAATGGATTATGGTTCCTCAACAAGCTAGTGCGTTAGCATTACATTTTTGGAATGTTCATTACCTTAACTCGCTACTTAAAGATTTCTCACCGAGAAATCAAATTAAGTCTACTACTGAGAATTTGACTTTCAAATCTTGTTACGAGCACATTATGATCTAAAGTTGTAGTTACATCGAAATGAATCGAAGAATGATTCCATGACTTAATTGTCTTTTACCTTTGTTATTTCTTCATTATGATTTTTTCCTTTATTGTTAACTAACATCCATAACAAGAATAATTTCTATTTTTGTTGACTCTATGATTTCATAGAAAAAGTCTCTCATGCGCTTGCTATTCTAAATAGTAAACACTCTAAGGTATATTGATATTTGGTATCAATCCTTGTGGATATATACGATATTGATTTTATACTTAATTAATGATTGATGCATTTGTTAGCTTTGTTATAATATCTATTTTTATACATCATATCTTATGGGAACAAACTCTACTATATATCTATAAATGTTCCATCACAAAATATGTACTAGGAACGAAACCTGACACTACCATTATGAAATTTTGGTGGATCAATGAATATGAATAAGTGTGGTCAGTGTTAAAGTCATAGAAGTGAAACATGAAGTGGAACATGGAGGCTGTTTATGGGGATAGAGAGGAAAAGATGAAAGAGTGGAGAAAAAGAGATAGAGACGAGAGATGAGTAAAGAAAAAAAAAGAAAACCATTAAGTGTATGGCATGTGGCATCTTTGTGTCATGGACGATGTAGTTCTTCATCTACAACATTGGGAATTAATAACAGACATTAATGGTAGGGACCTATGACAAACATTTAAAATTTTATAAGGACTCATGTCTTACAAAAAAATTACAAAGACTTTTGATGAAACTAGACAACTTTTCAAGAACAAACACATAATCAAGCCTAAATATAATCATTTTACTTAACAAAATCTTTGAGTTAAGCTAATTTATTTTGGAAAATGTTTGTCTAATCAAGAGTTTCTCATTCTTGATCATGCACTTTAATTTGTAGATTATATAGTTTTTTCAAATCATATATATATATATATATGTATATATATCCAACAACTTATTGAGTTTAACTTCTCTGTTGTGCAGTTCTTGTCATTTTATATGATTTTTAACACCAATTATTTTTATAACTAGTACAAAAAGGTATTTTTTATACCGATTACAAAATAAGCGGTTAAAAATATATAGATTATATGAAAACTTTTTACACTAGTTAGTGTTTTTATTTTGACTGATTTTAAAAATATTTTTAAACATTTTAAAAAAAATACTATTTACACTAATTATTTTACAATTATAAAAAATTGGTATAAAAAGGAAGTTGTAGGGGCACGACACACGGAACTCCCGTAGAGAAACCAAATATGTTTAGTTTGTAGTTGGGGAAACGGAGTTGGGGAAATGGAAAAATCTAAAGGTTGATATTGATTCTTCAAGCCGTTCGAGACAGTCAAAACTCTGTTTGACCGTAGGATCTAGGGCTTGTTTGGTTCGTAGCCTCCAGCTCCGTTCTGCTCCGTTCAACGTCACTTTCCGCGTCCGCACGAACAGCATTGTGTTTAGCTGTGTGGTATACCTGTGTTCCATTGAGGCCAACAGCGTTTCACTCCATTAGGCAGAAGAAGCCGCAAGTTGCCTCCCTTCAACGCCATTGGAAAAATTCGATAATACCCTTCCCAACGTTATAAGACATGACCCACGACCCTCTTCTTTCGATCTGAAGATTAGACGGTAAAAGACATTGGCCACTACATCCTCTTCCTCCGATCTGAAGCTACGATGACTGCCCTTCAATCTAAAGAACGGGAATCAGCCTCTGCCGCTCCTAAGGTAAAAGAACCCTCATCTTTTTTCTTTTTCCCCTCTAGTTTTTCTTCTATGCAATCTTGTGTTTTGGGGTTGGGATTAGGACTGTGGGTTTTCAGGTTGGGGTGAGGGTTGTTTAAGGTTGGGAAGGGGCTGTGGGTTTTTGGGTTTCATGGGTTGGCTTGTTTGGGGCTGGTCTCGGGGAGTAGAGTGGGGATTTGTTGGGTGGTGGGGTTGGGATGTTGGTCATGGGTTCAGGGTTGTTTGGGGTGGGCTTGGTTTGGGGTTGAGGTCAGGTTATGGGAAAATGGGGCTATTAGAGGTTGGGCTCGGGTTATGGGTGGTGGGGTGGCTGGTGGGTTGGGGTCATTGGCCATGAGGGGGTTGTTTAGGGATAGCTTGGGTTGGGGTTGGGGTCGGGCTCAGGGTTAAGTTTAGGTTTGGGCTCGGGTTGTTGGGATGAGGTATGTTGGGGGCTTTGGGATGGGTTGGGGTGCTGCTGCCTATGGATGGTGGTGGTTGTAGGTGGTGTGGCTGGTGGAGGTTAGCTGGTGATGATGGTTGCTTGGGATGAATAGTGGTGATGATGTGAAGCTGCTGATGGGTGTTGTGTTGTTGTTGGGTGTATAGTAGCATTCCCTAATTTTTTATTTTGAGTATTTTTTTCAAGTGATTTAAGTATTATGTTGGTTTATATGTATTGTGTTGGTCTATATGTTGTTTAATGATGTAAAATGTAAGGTTAAGGTTGCATGAAGTTTAATTATTTGTTGAAGTATTTTTAGATTAGGTAATTTAATTTAGTTTTGCATTTGTAAAGTTAATTGTTTATGTTTAGTGATAGTTTAGGGTTTAAAATATATGTAGATTAATTTTAGTTGTTATGCGTAATGAATGACGAATAACAAGCGACAAGACGTGAGAAATCGTAAACCTTGGCGTACATGCGATAATTTAAGTTACATTGCGTAAATAACAATAAGTAACGAGTAACGATTAATTAAAACCAAATTAAGTTGTGATGTGTGTTTGACAACATTTTTATAAAAAATGTCAACATTTACTATAATTTTTATTATAACTTAATATAGTTATAGAAGTAAAATTAATGTCACTTTTATTTCCACTATGCAAAAATAATATAACAACCATTTAATTTGTTATTTAGTTTTATAAAATGAGTATACTATCAATTTTTGTGTCCATAACTTAACATTATTGCTTGTGACATTAATAGATGACTTTTTAAGGTGTAAATATAAAAATAATATAACATCAATTTTGTAAATATATATGTAACTTTGATACAAGAATTTAGGGTTAAAATTAACATATTAAGAGTTTAGGAGTAAGATATCATGTATTGAGGGTTTTTGAGAATTTGGATATGAAGTAAATGTATTTAAGTTTAGAGTTAAAATCAACTTAGTAAGTGTTTAGGGTTGTAATTTATTTAGAATAAAATGAATTTATGTAGGTCTAAGGGTTAAAGTTAATTACTTTAATGTTTAGGGTTTACATGTTAAATAAAATAGTTAAGGGTTAGGTATAAAATTAACTTATTAAGTGTTTGAATAAAATATTTAAGGATTAGGTATAAAATTTAAGCTTATTAAGAGTTTAGAGATAAAATTAATTTGTTTAGAGTTTAGAGGTAAAATTTTGTTTAATGTTTAAAGTTTAAGTTTATAAAGAGGTTAAGGATAAAGTTAATTTGGTTAGTGTTAAGGGTTAAAGTTTTGTTTAATGTTTAAAATTTAAGTTTATAAAGAGGTTAGGAATAAAATTAATCTGATTAGGGTTTAAGGTTAAAGTTTTGTTTAATGTTTAAAATTTAAGTTTATAAAGAGGAAAAGGATAAAATTAATTTATTTAGTGTTTATGGTTTATGTTTTGTTAAAGGTTTAGGGTTTAAATTTGTTTAGTATTAAAGTTTGTTTAGGGTTTAGGGGATAAAATTAATGGGTTTTAATGTTTAGGGGGAAACTTAATTTTTGTAGGGTTATATAAGTTTTAGGGTTACACATAAAATATTCATAAAAGTATTTTTTATGTAATGTTGTGACAAATTATATTGTGTGTAGTACGTTAACCCAAAACAGGGATAAAGGGAAGGCACCCATGCAATCTACTATTAAGGTTTTTGTTGAGGGTGTAATTGAACAAATTAAAAAGGGGAGCATAAAGGTTTCTCCCTTACAAGGATGGGATAGGAAGGTTTGGAAGCATACTTTAATGGGAAGATTGGTCGATAGTACTCTAGGGATCAGTTGAAGAACAAGTGAGATAACTTGCGCAAGGATTGGGTGGTGTGGTACAAGTTATTTTGAAACACAACGGGCCTTGGATGGGACAAAGAAAGACACACATTCATAGCTGATGATGATTGGTGGGATGCAAAAGAGTGGGTAGGTTTTTGATCACTTGTGTTATGTTGATATCTATTTAGGGTGACAAAACTTGTGAATCATCTGTAGGAAAACCTAGCCTATTTGAAGTACCGTTACGAGGGATTGGCCCATGCATGAGAGTTGACGTATTTGTTTAAAGACAATATGGCAACTGGTGAATTTACATGGGCTCCATTATCAGGTATTTTACCCCCTTCATCTTCAGGAATGAATATATTCCTGGGTTTGATGAAGGCGTACAGGATAGGAGCGAGGGTTCAGGTGACAGTAAGGTTCCTACTATAAGCGCTGAGGAGATTACTGTTGGGGGCACAAGTGATATGGGACTTGGTGGTATCGACCTGAATCGGGACTCTCAGCTAAATCTATTAGCCAAAATGGGGAGAAAAGACAGAGGGCGGGAGGCAAAGGGAAACAACCTAAAAGGAGTAAGAGGGATAGTGTAACAGTTATACAAGAATCAATGAATAAGGTGGTGAACGTTGTTAGTTCCCACACTTCTACAGTTATGGCCAAAAGGAATAAGGAGGGTGATTCTATTGAGAAGGCACTTAACATTATGCGCCAGCACCCTAAATTTATGTCTAACTAAACCATCTTTTTCAAGTGCATAACATTCTTTAGAGATAAGGAAATACGTGACTGGTTTATACGTTTGAAAAATCTCTAGGAGCAAGCAGCCTTTCTGAGTAATTTAATCAAGGACTGATTTGTAATATGTTATGGACATGTGTATTGTGTTAGGGTTTGTAGGGTTTAGTCATGTTATGTCAATGTTTGGACATTGTATGGTATTGTGTTGTGTTAGGGTTTCTATGGTTTAGCTATATTATGCTAACGTTTGGACATGTATGGTACTGTGCTGTGTTAGGGTTTTTATGGTTTAGCTATGTTATGGACATGTTTGGACATGTATGGTGTTAGACATTGAATGGTGCAAGTATGTTATGCTAATGTATTGTGTTATGCCTATTGTATGGTGCTAGCTATGTTATGCTAGTGTATGCTTTAATTTTGTTATTGTCTTTATTAATTACTTTACAAAGTATGCATTGTTGCTTATATTGTAATGTGTTTATTATTTTTCAGAAGTAAGCAACCATGACATCCACTGGTGATGATAATGGGTTAAACGATAATTGCGTCAGCAACATTAATTTAGCTATGATAGGTTGTACGACAGTTTTTTATGGGGAGCAAGCCAGGAATATATATGCAAGGAACCATGTAGGACAAGTGAACTAACAAGGCATGCATGGGTAGAAGAGATGCTGAATGACAATGACACCAGATGTTACAAAATGCTAAGGATGAATAAAGATGTGTTCTTATTATTGTGTGAGGAATTAGTTAACCGTGAGTTAACATCATCTAGAAACATAGGCATTCATGAAATGGTTGTTATGTTCTTGCATACGATTGGACACGGGGTCAGAAATAGAGTTATTCAGGAAAGGTTCCAGCAATCAGGTGAAACAGTGAGTAGAAATTTTCATCGTATCTTAGAAGCATGTTTGGCATTCTCGACTGTTATGATAAAGCCAAACGATCCAACCTTACAACACGTGCCCCAGAAATTACACGAAGATAGGAGATATTGGCCATATTTCAAAGATTGTATTGGAGGAATTGACGAAACGCATATCCCCTGTGTAGTGCCTTCAAATGATAATATCAGGTTCATCGGTAGAAAAGGTTTTACCTCACAAAATGTCATGGCCGTCTGTGATTAGGGCATGTGTTTTACATTTATTTTTCCAGATTGGGAAGGATTTTTGAAAACACAATGAGGTTTTTAATTATTTTTACTCTAACTTAAGGTGCACGATTGAGAGAAGTTTTGGTGTATGGAAGAGTAGGTTTGCAATTCATAGGTTTATGCCAAGGTTTAGCTACGAGACTCAAGTTAAACTAATATGTGCCACAATGACGATACACAACTTCATTCGAAGATGTAGTCTATCGGATATTAATTTTGACGGCATAAATGAAGATAGTTATATGAGTCAACAAAATCATTCTCACTCTATACCGAACGATGAAGTTGACACAACCTCATCACCGGCCATGAATGCAATTCGCGACTCAATTAAGGACCAACTTGTTTTTGCACAATTCAATAATCAGTAATGCTTATCATTGTATTGTATGTTCATTAATTACAATATATGTTGCAGGTTTCTAATATAGAGAAAATAATAAAATCAATTTATCACATTTAATATATAAAAATTTATTTGATAAATTTATTAGTTTTAATATATAAAAAGAATAAAAGGTTGCAATTTATTAGTTTTACTATAAAAAACAATAAAATATATTTATTACTTATAATATATAAAAATAATTACATTAATTTATTAGTTTTAATACATATAAATAATTAAATAAATATATTTGTTTTAATATATTAAGTAATTTGTTAAATATGTATTATTAACTTTAATAAATATAACTTTTAATTTATACATATCATATTAATATAAACAAATATACACACAAATTACATACATTTAAAATCATATCCTTTTTGGTAATTTTACCTCAAAATACCATTTCCCCAACCCAATTCCACTCAACCAAACACAATCACTACTTCATAACTGATTTTTCTTAAACTCTAAACTAAACACAACTCCGTTTGTAAAACCCCAATTTTCTCAACTCCATTTACTCTAACTTTTTGCCAAACATCTCCCTATTTTTAGGTTTGGTTTGACCAACCGGATTGAAAAACCAAACACAACTTAATTTATTTGTAGTCTTTGAAAGTTGTGCTATTGGAGTCTAATTGTTTAATGATGTTTTCTTCTATATATATAAATGTATATAACTATTGATATGTAATAAATGTTGAGAATATTGAGGAGATTTTACCAAACTTTGTTAAAATTTTATGGATTCATTGTTCTAGTATATAATAATGTTTGACATTGATTTTCATTGCTAAGTTAGGCTGTCAAGCCAAGGTATTAATTTAATTATGTTAACTGTGCATCAAATATTATGGTCTATTTTTTGAGTCACGATAGGAGGAGGATGGTAGTGATGGAAAATGGTAAGGCCAAGGTGATGACGGTAAGTTACAACAGTTGTGAACGTGGTGGTAGTGGGATACAAGGTAATCATGGTATAGTGATAAAGAATCTCAAGTGACAAAAATGACTAGCATATTTCAAACTTTTAGGTGACTGTAGTAAGAGATTTGGGACAAGGATAATGGTGGGGAAGGTAATATATGCGTATGAATTTTCTAAAATTTTAAGAACCATAATAATTATATTTTGAAAAAACTTGGGATAAAAGTGTTATGAAGTTGATTACCAAACTATTTCAACTACACTTAAGTTAAGCATGTTTTATTTTGAAAAATACATTTAGAAGTCATAAACTAAAACTCACCATCACCCCAAAATAGCCCAAGTTTTAATTAATTTTAGATGCAGTTGAAGTTCTTTTGTTTATCCTTGGAGTAATAGTAAAAAAGAGAGAAATAAGTCTTAGGATGAGAGACATAGGGTTCAAAATTTTAACACAATATCACTGTACCGCAATGACGTTAGTTTCATAAGACAATCTCATATTGAAGTTTCACTCCATATTGTATTTCAAAAACACAATAAATTTTCCTAAAGATCTAAAAGTTTCACCCAATAATGCAATTTTAACTTGATTCTAACTACCCAAAATAGCCTAAAATTTAGAAATTATCTATAAATGCATCTTAAGAATTTCATACGACCTTTACAAAACCTACAATGAAAATTTCAACTACACATGTATACAATAATTAATTTAAGGTTTTGTTAACCTCGCCTTTAGGGTCAAGTTTAGGTCACTTAAAAAATAAACTTATATTGAAATGTATGTAATAATTGGAACATAAAATTAAAAAAGTAACATAAATATATTTATTTTCAAGAAAAACTTACTCCTTTAAGTCGTGAGATTAACAAAACCTATTAATTTAATCATCCAAATGCAACTTTACCAAAACCTATACAAACCAAACATATATAAAATAATTGATATAAAAATTAATGAATTTAATTTAAAATTATTAAAAATGCATTGGAAATTATCTATACTATGAAGAAAAAATCCATATGAGCACAATTCAACAGAACCTACAATAAAAAGTTCATCTATATATTCAATTTAAAAAAACCTACAATGAAAATTTCATCTATACATGTATAACATAAGTACTATACAAATCCATTAACTAATTTAATTAAACTATGGAGAATTAAACCAACCCTAGTCTTCTAAGTTTGGTTAAATCTGTTGTTATCAAAATCAGATTTAAATCAGTTGATTTGGTCAATTAAATCGTAAATCGACTAGATAATCAATTTCAATTAACTCATTATACAAAAATGTTAACTTAGCTATGAAATTTAACAATAAAAGTTTGACCACAGTTTAACTGGTTTAACTATAGTTCAATCCCCAAATTGATTATGCTTTGATCTAGTACCTTTATCAATTCATTATATGGTCACATTTAATAACCAGTCTGATTTTAAAAACATTATTTAAATTAATAAAACTTGAATTCAATGCCAAAAAGAAAAACAAAGTTGTGATTAAATCAACAAAATTTGGTCTGGATGTTTAAAGATTGTATTTGTATATAGAAGTTGGTGATTACCGTAAATGCTCGTTTAAAGACATATAAAATTAAACTTTTTGCTTTAATGGAAAAAAAAAACCAACCAAAGTCCAACTGCGATGGTGCTTTCTCAGAGCTTTCAAACCAGTGCAAGTTTTCACCAAAAGAAGAAAAAGAAAACCACTGCAAGTTAAAACCATGACTCCATGTAAGGGGGAGAGGGGAGAGAGTGTGTCCTTGTCACATGTTACAGATCTTGAATTCGTACGTACGTTCTCCATGATTAATACTTTAGTTTTTTTAATAAAATAATTTAGACTAAAACATATATAATAAAAAACAATAATATAATAACTTTTATTAAAAAATATTATAATATTTTAATTTTATATCTATTTAGATTTAAATTATATTTTAATATTAATAGTGACTCTAAGCTCAAGATCAACAGAAAAAAATTACTAAATACTTATATATATATATATATATATATATATATATATGAGTTTTATATTATAAATAGGATTGTTAATTTGTTTTATCTTATAAATTAGAGAAACCAGATGAAGTATGTATTAATTTGTTTGCTGGTAATAATAGGAGAAATCAATTAATTTAACGAAAACAACGTAGAAATAAAAAAAACAAAATTTTTGGAAGGCTTATGGGATTCTTTCTTCTCTACATCCATATTGATCCATTCCATAAATATATTTTCCTATTATTCTATGGATTTGGTTTACGATGCATAATTCTACTTAGTTTCATAAACGATGTAGAATTATCGTTTGATAGGGCTACGGTTTCCTTCTCTCTACCAAACTGTCCCACGGGACCCACACCCACACGAAGTAGAGAAAAAAAAAAAAAAAGAAGCAAGTCCCACTATAGAGAAGGCCAAACTACGTTAATTAATTTCCTAAATTTCATTTTCCTTATTTAAGATTGATTGCCCCCGCGAAAAATTAGCAAAAAATGTGAATTCTTCAGCACATACGCTTTTAAAATCACCTCACGCTTTACATGGAATTAAATTGTACTCCATTAATTTTTTTCTCCGGTGTAATTTTAAAAAATTTATATTAAAAAAAGTATTAGAATATATAGTTTCATCATTTAATTTGTTAATTTAATTGTGTATTTCTCTCTCATTATTTATTTCACATATTTATTATATTCATTTACTTAAGAAGTAAAGGTAATCAAAAAATAAATAATAATTTTTTTAAAACTTCTAAAATGAAAAATAAATAATAAATAATAAATATTTTTTAAAAAACTTTTAAAATAACAAATAAAAAAATAATTTTAAAAAAATGAGCAGATAAAAAAGGGACTAATTCAAGACATCTGCTTGTTGATTACAGTAAATCGTTAAATCGTAGTATAAATTAATGTGTCCCTAAAAATCATTAAATTATGAATGTGCTAGTTCGAATCACTGCCTGATGTAAGCACGTGAGTAAATCTTGTTTAATTAACTTCCAAGACTTGATCACCTAATTTTTTCAGTCACAAAAAAAAAAAAAAATCATGCCAATGGTCCCACCCAATTCATAAATCGAATAATCTATTATCATCACATGCATTTTTAATGGCCGATCCTCAACAATATAGATGGATCGTATTTGATAATTGATTAAAACCAGAAGACCACGCCACGCCGTGATAACGATGATGACTTAGAGTTAGACCAAAAAGAGAATGGCACAAGAAATCGAGAACCAGAAACCCATTATTATTACATTGTTTCATCTTTCTCAAAGTTTGGGTAAAAACTAAAAAACAATACAAATGAATAATATGGTTACATCATATCACAACACATCCTTGTGTGTAGTATGGTACCACCAGAGCCATAGATCCAAACGGCAAATGCCTTGTCACGTGATGACAACAGTAACTAGGATTTAACATCCAGTTAGTTAAAACTAGAACTGGTGTGTGTCGGGGATGGTAAAAGTGGGAGTAACAGCGAACAATTTTCTTCTGCGTAGGCAAGAGGGGCGATTGAGATTTACGGTGGGTGCGAAGCACGGAATCCCGTTATCCTCGTTCAATGGTTGTTGGGTGAATGTGGGTGATAATAAGAGTTGGGAAAGGAAAATCTGGGAACTTTTAGAAGCGTGTTTGGCAATGATTTTGGAGTCTCTGAGTTTGGCAAGAGCGCCTGGTTTAAGGTACTTGTGGTAGTTTCGTGGGCTTCTGTTTGGAGAGGATTTGCAAGCCTTTGGGTTTTCTCTGATTGCAGTCATGGTTGGGTATGGGTAGTACTCGAAAATCACAACAAGGATAAGAAGTGAATGGATGAACGAACGTGTGAGGGAAATGGATGAAGGAATGAACGAACGTGTGAGACAAATGGTGGATGGGTTAGAGGGTTTTAAAGGGTAAGTCAGTGGCGGGAAACAACGGTGCTTTCTGTGTGGAGAGTATGGGGAGAACGATTCTGTGCGGAAAGGCGCACACAATCACAAATAATCTTCTAACATTAGCAATACTCATTCCGTTGACCAAGCTCTTTATGTTTATTTTTATTTTAAAAAATGTTAATATTAAATTCAAGTATACTTAAAATTTAAAATAGGATAAAATGAAAATTTTATGATTTTTTTATAAAAACTAATATATTATTATATTTTTTAATATATATATATTGATTTAAATTGTCTTTTAAATAACCATGATGCAATAATAATAATAATAATAATAAATATATAAGATAAATATGTTCGAAATTTTATATGAAATAATAATTTGAATGATATAATAATTTTAAGTGTTTCATTTGTACAAAGTTTCAAATTTAATAAGATTATTATGATCATTTGTTAAAGTCACAAATATTTTTTTAAGAGCACAAATAAAATTTAAAAATCACAGATAATTAAAAACTATTTAAATATATGAATAATAATTATATATAAAATTAAAAATAATTAACAGAATAGATAATTTTATAAATAAATTGATAAAAAATATTAATTAAAACGCTCTGTGTAATTTAAAAAAGGTGTACATATCTTCATCAATAAAATATTATAGATATATTTTTAACATAATTATTAATTTATAGTATATTACATTCTATTATTTCTTTCCATTATTATTATTACTATTATTTATTACATCATTATTATATGCATGTGTGTATTCACATTAAAGATAATATTAACTAATTCTATAAGTAATAATTTTGATTAAATAATTTAATAATAATAATAATAATAATAATAATAATAATAATAATAATAATAATAATAATAATGAGTTTTTTTAACCCAAACAACATACAAAGTATGAGAAATCAAAAATAGAAAATTTATATTACATGTTGAGCTTATATAGAAATCGCAATATAAACTAATGTTAATTTCAAATAAAGATTTTTCTTCTTTTAATTTCTTATTTTGTATAAGATGGTATAAATTGGATAAATAATAATAATAATAATAATAATAATAATAATAATATTATTATTATTATTATTATTATTATTATTATTATTATTATTATTATTATTATTAATGTGGACTAGATACAAGTCTATCGTATCACATATCAGATCATATATTAGACTAGTCTACTAAATAGGTATATCGGATCAATGTCGATTCATATTATTACATATCGACGTTGACAACTGCCATTGTAGAATCAATGTATCATCAACTAACATCTTTTCCCCTGAAATTACATGTGTAGGTCTGACACACCATCAGGTGTACACCTTTCAACTATAAATACTCATGTATTTATGAGTCAAGGTATGCTCAACTGTAGATAAACAAAACTTCATCTTGACTTTGATGGGGACAATGACAAGTGCAAAGATACAACTACCCGCCCCAACCTTGCACCAATATACAAATTCAATAATTTTAATTATAATATAAGTTAAACAATAAAGATAAACTTCTATATTTTCTAAAATATTACATAACATTTGAAACAACTCGACTTAATAAAAGTAAATCCGAGACAGGGGAAAATTTTTCCAAAACTTAAACGTTCCAAACGTTCACAAGCAGTCCAGAAAAGGAGTCGGGATAAAATAAAACAAATCCGAAGTCAAGAGGAACAGAAAACCGGGTCAGGGTGCCACTCGCTTGACAAGATCCCGATCCATTAAGCGAAACCAGCGTAAAGCGCTTAAGCGAGCCCTTACTCGCTAGAGCGAGTCTCTCACTCGGCATTTTCATATCGTCACTTGGAATCGACTCACACGTAACTCGGTATCATCTCTCGGTACCTTCCCACTCGGGTATTCACTACACAGCTGAGATGTGTCCTAAACTAAAGCTTTTCGCTTCTGAGACACTTCACTCGGAAACGTTCCACCCGGAGACGTTTCGCTCGGATTTGCCTCACCCGGAGTTACCTTGTTCCTTCATCACTCGGAAGCGTTTTACCCATTCTTCACCCAGGAATATTTCAGATCTTCCTCACTCGGAAAACACCTTAACCTTCCTTCACTCGAAAATGATCTCCTTAGTCGAGTTTCACTCAGAAATACTCTAACCCCTCTTCACTCGGAAGAATTCACTAGGTCAAGTCTTACTCGAGGATCATATGACATATTCACTCGGAATATGTAAATCTTATTCACTCGGAGGAGGTTTTGTATAATATACCTTACTCACATTTTAACCATTCTTCCCTCGGAAGTGGTTCAGTCGGCCAATTCTCACTCGGAAGTCTTAGCAACCTACTTTCACTCGGAATAGGTTCACTCGCTAAAGTCTCACTTGGAAAAGATGTATCCTTGGGCATTCCCCTTACAACAACACTCACTGGCCAATTCAGCAACACAACACATTATATATATATATATATATATATATATATATATAGATGAGTTCTCAGATCCGAGGAAATTCCTATTCATGTACATTCAAACAAAACAGTGTACTTAAAAACCGGTCAAGGCTACAACATGGTTATTTACAACAAGTACACTACAATTGCACAATCACCTTTCACACAGCTTGACGGTCACTCGTCATTCCCCATTCCGACCTATATCCACTGAAAATATAGCCACAAGTAGGGGTGAGCATTTTACATATTAAATGACAGTTATTAACTCGGATTAATCCTCAAGTTCTCAATTATGCAATTACATATCTCAGTCAACAATAACATACACTGTCATTCAATATGAATATTCACACAATATCATCCACCCGGGATTATTCAATTCATTCAGTCGAAATTCACTTAAATCATTCAGGGCTATATTAATCATGTTATTCTCAATAACATATACACATAAACATACAAGACACATTGCACTCGGCAACAGTTTTAGTGTGCACTCATTTATTCAGTCGGATCCGATTGTTCATTATTAATTTTTATGTTGCAACATAGGCTCTAAGCCTTTTTCTCAGCTCCAAGCTGATCTGGCCGTTTTACTGGTACCAAACCGTTTGCCCTCTCATGTAACACAGTCACTCCAAGCGACAACGGAAGTGTTACGGGCAGCCCCGAGTCCAACTCGGTAGGCTTGTCTTGAGTCCAACCCAAGGTCTTTCTTTGTATCTCATACATATTCATTTGATTACCATTTCTATAATAAGCGTCCCACGCTGTATGGACTCGACATTTCAATGCACTCGGCATTTCAATGGTGAATCACATGCATATGATTATAATCATCAACGTCCAACGCTGTATGCACTCGGCATTCTCATTTCAATCAACATACTTCACATGCAATTCCATATACAATCATATAGTGGGCGTTACACACTATAGGCACTCGGCATACACAATTTCAGCAACATGCATTTTAGTATAAAACAGACCCAACTATTTCACAGCACATGCAATCGGTATTCACACAGCATTCTCATGATTATCAATATGCATCTCATGGGCAGAAATCAGCATACACAACACAACCCATATTTATCACAAATCTGGGCACTTCATAGGCTATCACTCAACATAACACATCAATCAACATATTTCACAGTTATAAAACACACAGTATAGCACTTTCACCCGGAACCCGTCCATAAACCATGCATTTGAAATGTAAGGCAGCCCCCTACCTACTGTAGAGATCCACGAAGCTCCTCGAGCTTTCAACGTTGATCGGTTGCTCCGATCGTTCCTTCAATCACTCTCTTTCTGGCTCAACGACCTTTGAACCCAGTCAAACTCTGCACTCAGCTTAGAGAAACTGGAAGCTGTTCCCTCACTCTTGACAATCCGAGAAGAAGAAGAAGAAGAAGAAGAAGAAGAAGAAGAAGAAGAAGAAGAAGAAGAAGAAGAAGAAGAAGAAGAAGAAGAAGAAGAAGAAGAAGAAGAAGAAGAAGAAGAAGAAGAAGAAGAAGAAGAAGAAGAAGAAGAAGAAGAAGAAGAAGAAGAAGAAGAAGAAGAAGAAGAAGAGGCTTGAGGGGATTCTAGAGAGTACATGCGTCATCCCATGCCTTTTTTACTTAGTCAGCACTCAATCTCAATCAACAAATAAATCCTAATCTGCCCATTAATTCAATAATCAGGATGTTACAATTCTCCCCTCCAACAAAGAATTTTGACCTCGAAATTCAAACACAAGCTTACCTTAATAAAACAACTCGGGATACTGCTGCCTCATAACATCTTCACGCTCCCAGGTGTAAGAGGTGATTCGGTTTTGTTGCCATGCTACCTTAACCAATTGCACATCCTTGCTTCTCAAGCGTTTCACCGACCGATCCACAATTCCAGTCGGTACAGCCACTGTGGTCAGATTTTCTCTGATCTCAACCTCATCGTCCAACATCTCATAAGTGGAGTCGAGTAAATACTTCCTCAACTGAGACACGTGAAACACATTATGTAAATTCGATAGATGAGTCGGCAATGCTATTTGGTATGCTACAGGACCGACCTGATCCAGTACTTCATAGGGTCCAATGTACCTGGGGTTCAACTTCCCACTCTTCAAGGCTCGTCCGACCCCTTTATTCGGTGAAACCTTCAGAAACACCTTATCACCGACCTGAAATTGAAGCGGTTTAGTCCGCTTATCGTGATAACTCTTCTGTTGGTCTTGAGATGCCTTCATCTTTTCCCTGATCATCTAGATCTGCTCGGTAGTTTGCTGCACAATTTCCGGTCCCAAGATTAAACTTTCACCAGTTTCCAACCAACAGATTGGGGTTCGGCATTTCCGGCCATATAAAGCCTCATACGGTGCCATACCGATGCTGCTATGGTGGCTGTTATTATATGTAAATTCGATCAGAGGGAGATACTGCTCCCAGCTACCACCGTGCTCTAGCACACAGGACCGTAACAGGTCCTCCAAACTCTGTATTGTCTGCTCGGACTGCCTATCCGACTGGGGGTGGTAGGCTAAACTCAATCGGAGTTTTGTGCCTAATTCCTGGTGCAAGCTTCTCCAAAATTGGGAAGTGAATCTCGGATCTCTATCTGACACAATGGAAGATGGCATACCATGCAGTCGGACAATTTCTCAGATATAAATTTGGGCTAGTTTCTACAGTGAATATCTCATATTCATGGGCAGGAAGTGTGCAGACTTCGTCAATCGGTCAACAATGACCTAGATGGCATCATAACCCGCTCGGGTTCTAGGCAATCCCATCATAAAATCCATCGTAATTGCATCCCATTTCCACACAGGAATTTCGAGAGGCTGCAACCCACCGGACGGCTTCTGGTGCTTGATTTTCGACTTCTGACAAATAATACACCGAGCCACATAATCCACCACATCTCTCTTCAATCCGGGCCACCAGAAGTGCAATCTTAAGTCATGGTACATCTTTGTAGTGCCCGGGTGGATGCTCAACAGATTTTTGTGGGCTTCATCAAGCACCATCCTTCTCAATTATCCAGCACTCGGCACATAGATTCTACCCTTCACTCGGTAAATTCCATCCGAGCCCTCGGTTAAGGACAGGTCCTTGCCCTTAGCCTGAGTCTCCTTCATCTCAGCTAAATAGAAATCTGACTTCTACTCCTCGTACACCAGCTTGAGGAATTCATTGGCTATTTTCAACATACCGAGCGTTACTTTCCGAGACGAAGAGACATCCACATGCAAGTTCATGTCTCGGAATTGCTCAAGTAATTCCATTTCCTTCACCATCATTACTGCCACGTGAATGGATTTCCGACTCAAGGCGTCGGCCATCACATTCGCCTTGCCCGGGTGATATTTCAACTCGAAGTCATAATCTTTCAAAATTTCAGTCCACCTTCTTTGCCTTATATTTAGCTCTTTCTGATCGAACAAATACTTTAAGCTTTTATGATCGCTATACACTTTGAATCTCGATCCATACAGGTAATTCCTCCATATTTTTAATGCGAAGACCACAACTGCTAATTCCAAGTCGTGAGTTGGGTAGTGTTGTTCGTGGTCTCAATTGATGAGAGGCATAAGCTATTACCCGGCCGTTCTGCATCAACACACACCCTAGACCGAGTTCGAATGCATCACAATAAACTATAAAGCTCTCCTGCAGGTTCGGTAATGCCAGCACAGGTGGTGTAGTCAGCCTCGTCTTCAACTCTTGAAAGCTCTTCTCACACTCGGAATTCCACTCAAAATTAACATTTTTCTGAGTCAGCTTGGTCAATGGTAGTGCAAGCTTAGAGAACCCTTCAATAAATCATCGATAATAACCGGCCAAACCCATAAAGCTCCTGATCTCCGAGACCGACCTAGGCCTCTCCCACGCCATGACAGCTTCCACTTTGGTAGGATTGACCGAGACACCTTCCTCGGAGATTACATGCCCCAGGAAATGGATCCTATCCATCCAGAAATCACACTTTGAAAATTTGGCAAACAGTTGCTTCTCCCTCAATATTTGGAGCACCGCACGGAGATGTTCCTCATGTTCCTTGGGAGATTTGGAGTAAACCAAAATGTCATCAATAAAGACGACCACGAATCGGTCTAAGTAAGGATGGAAGATGCTATTCATGTAATTCATGAATATAGCAGGGGCATTGGTTACACCGAACGACATTACTACATACTCGTAGTGACCATACCGGGTCCTAAACGCCGTCTTGGGAATATCCGAGTCCTTCACTTGGATCTGGTGATATCCTGATCGCAAGTCAATTTTCGAAAAGACTGAAGCACCCCGCAATTGATCAATCAGATCATCAATTCTTGGTAATGGATACCGATTCTTTATTGTAAGCTTGTTCAGCTGTCGGTAATCGATACAAAGCCGCATGCTCCCATCTTTCTTCTTAATGAGTAACACCGGTGCACCCCACGGTGATACACTCGGTCGGATAAATTGTTTACTGAGCAACTCATCAACTTGCTTCTTCAACTCGGCTAACTCAGTCGGGGACATCCTATAAGGTGCACTGGAGACCGGCTCAGCTCCAGGAATCAGATCAATCGAGAATTCAATTTCTCTATTCGGAGGGACACCCAGCACATCCTCCAGAAACACCTCAGGGAAGTCACGAACAATCGGAATATCATGCACTCGGGAACTACCCTCATCATCAGTCAAACAGAGCATCACAAGGAGTTGGGATTAACCTTGGACCGTGTAGTCATTGGTAGTCTGCCTCAGAAGAATCACCCTTCGGTTTTAGCAATCTACCATCACCTTGTTGGCTGATAGCTAATCCATGCCAAGCACAACGTAATGCCCTTCAAGGGTAAGCATATCAAGTCGGCAGTAAAATTCCGATCGCCCAATGTAAAGGATACATCCTTGCACATCATCGATGTCCATAATTTAATACCGGTCGGACTGGATACATCCAAAGTCTGATCCATGTCAACAGCAGGCAATCTCAGCCACCTCACACAATCATCAGCAATAAAGGAGTGGGTAGCTCCAGAATCAAAAACTATATCAAGAGTATGTCTACCGAGTGAACACTTACTTTGCACTAAGTCGTTTGCTTGTGCAGCTTCCTCAGCATTGATTACATAAACTCTGCCTGCAGCCGGTTGGTCAACATTTCTTCCACGGTTATTCGGAGCAACCATCATGTTACCCTGAGCTCCATTGCCTCGGCCACAGTTCCCTCGGCCACCGTTTCCATGGCCTCTTCCTCGAAAGCCTCCACGGTGCACATTAGTATTTGCTTGCTGCAGCTGAGGACAGTCAGGGTGAACATGCCCTCTCTCATTACAATGAAAGCACACGACATCATTTCCAACATCACAATCTCGAGCAAAGTGGTCACCACCACATTTAAAGCATTTGCCGTCCCTGGGACGACCCCCAAAATGACCACCTCGATTACCCCTACCTCTGAACCTAGAGGAGGGTCCGCCTTTCCTAGCATTGCCCGGCTTCTTGAAGCTAGGCTGTTGTGGCTTCAAGGAAGTTTCAGCTTTGCTACTCTGGCCCGAGTGGGCCTTATCATCCTCCTCAAAAATTCGACACTTGTTTACCAGCACTGGAAAACTTTGAATTTCTTGATGCCTGAAGGCTTTCTTAATCTCAGGCCTCAATCCGATTTCAAACTTTATGCACTTGGAACCCTCAGTTCCGGGCTATTGAAACGGAGGATAGAACAGACACAATGCCTCGAACTTAGCAGTGTATTCCTCCACAGTCATAGAACCCTGCTTCAGTTCCATGAACTCCAACTCTTTCCGACTCCTCACGGTATTGGGAAAGTATTTCTCCAGAAAACATGCCTTAAAGTTCTCCCAGATCAACTGGGTGCCAGCAGCTATCATTCTTGCTTTGGTGATCTTCCACCAATTCTCAGCTTCAGCACGAAGCATGTACACGACATATTCAACTTTCTAAGCCTCAGTGCATCGAAGGCTGCTAAAGATCCTCTCCGGATCCTAAATCCATGTATAAGCTGGCTCAGGGTTGAATCCCCCTGGAATTCACTCGGCTTTCTCTTCAGAAAGCGATCTAAGCCCTGATTGTCCTCAACTTGTGGCTGGTTGCCTCTCTAGTATATCAGCAAAGCACTGAAACGCTGCGGCCATAGCACCCATAACGTGACGATTGGCCATATCTTATCCTGAAATCGACATTACTTCAAGGGTAAGAACACTTCAACTATCTATAATCCAATCGGATTACAGTTCCACACTTACAGTTTATCACAATATCAAACAATCTTATAGCATTTAGTAGTATTCCTTGGCCTTGGACGTTTTAAGTCCGCTCTGATACCAAAATGAAATAACCCAACTTAATAAAAGTAAATTTGAGACAGGGGAAAATTTTTCCAAAACTCAAACATTCCAAACATTCACAAGCAGTCCAGAAAAGGAGTTCTCAGATCCGAGGAAATTCCTATTCACGTACATTCAAACAAAACAGTGTACTTAAAAACCGGTCAAGGCTACAACATGGTTATTTACAACAAGTACACTACAATTACATAATCACCCTTCACACGGCTTGAGGGTCACTCGTCATTCCCCATTCCGACCTATATCCACTAAAAATATAGCCACAAGTAGGGGTGAGCATTTTACATATTAAATGACAGTTATTAACTCGGATTAATCCTCAAGTTCTCAATTATGCAATTACATATCTCAGTCAACAATAACATACACTACCATTCAATATGAATATTCACACAACATCATCCACCCGGGATTATTCAATTCATTCAGTCGGAATTCACTTAAATCATTCAGGGCTATATTAATCATGTTATTCTCAATAACATATACACATAAACATACAAGACATATTGCACTCGGCAACAGTTTCAGTGTGCACTCATTTATTCAGTCGGATCCAATTGTTCATTATTAATTTTTATGTTGCAACATAGGCTCCAAGCCTTTTTCTCAGCTCCAAGCTGATCTGGCCGTTTTACTGGTACCAAACCGTTTGCCCTCTCATGTAACACAGTCACTCCAAGCGACAACGGAAGTGTTATGCACAGCCCCGAGTCCAACTCGGTAGGCTTGCCTTGAGTCCAACCCAAGGTCTTTCTTTGTATCTCATATATATTCATTTGATTACCATTTCGATAATAAGCATCCCACGTTGTATGCACTCGGCATTTTAATGCACTCGGCATTTCAATGGTGAATCACATGCATATGATTATAATCATCAGCGTCCAACGCTGTATGCACTCGGCATTCTCATTTCAATCAATATACTTCACATGCAATTCCATATACAATCATATAGTGGGCGTTACACACTATAGGCACTCGGCATACACAATTTCAGCAACATGCATTTTAGTATAAAACAGACCTAACTATTTCACAGCACATGCAATCGGTATTCATACAGCATTCTCATGATTATCAACATGCATCTCATGGACGAAAATCAGCATACACAAAACAACCCATATTTATCATAAATCCAGGCACTTCATAGGCTATCACTCAACAGAACACATCAATCAACACATTTCACAGTTATAAAACATACAGTATAGCACTTTCACCCGGAACCCGTCCATAAACCATGTATTTGAAATGTAAGGCAGCCCCCTACCTACTGTAGAGATCCACGAAGCTCCTCGAGCTTTCAACGTTGATTGGTTGCTCCGATCGTTCCTTCAATCACTCTCTCTCTGGCTCAACGACCTTTGAACCCAGTCAAACTCTGCACTCAGCTTGGAGAAACTGGAAGCTGTTCCCTCACTCTCGACAGTCCGACCCTTGCTAACAGTGGAGGACTTCGAGCCTCCAAGACACTACAACATCGCTGATAAAGAAAAAGAAGAAGAAGAAGAAGAAGAAGAAGAAGAAGAAGAAGAAGAAGAAGAAGAAGAAGAGGCTTGAGGGGATTCTAAAGAGAGCGAAGAAGTGGTTCAGCATGCACGAAAGAGAAATGAGCAGAGAGTGGGTAGAAACGTGAAACTGAAGCTATTATACTGCCAAGAGGGTACATGCGTCATCCCATGCCTTTTTTACTTAGTCAATACTCAATCTCAATCAACAAATAAATCCTAATCTGCCCATTAATTCAATAATCAGGATGTTACAACATTGAAACAAATTATTTATACAAAAACATTTAATTTCTATTTTATATATAATTTTAATTAAAATATATTAAAATAAGAGAAAAATGAAGAAAAACAAAGTATTGTAGGATCCCCATAAGTTTCTTCGCATGTGACATGGACTACACGAGGGCAGAAATGGGTTCTATAATTCTAAACCCATCTTATTTTAACTTGATCCTAAACCCACCCCAAATTTTATGGGGATAGGGATATAGGGAGAGCAAAACTCGTTCTTCCTTATTGCCATGACTACCAGATTGGACTCAGGCCTGGAACCCCATACATACTGAATCATTGACATGCTTGGTGGGACTCACTAAAGGTATTCCCACATCATTAGGTAATATCCTAGATTAACATCCTAGGTCAACATTTAGTGATGTAGGACTTCCTACATGAAAAAGGAATTTTAGGATTTAGTCTTCTCTTCTTTCTCTTCAAAACTTTGATGCCTCTTCTTCTTGGAGTATGATACATATGGAAGCAATTGGTAAAATGGGGAAACCAAAACTCAAATGAAAGGAAATAGGATGGCATCTAGGCTACTCAAAGGGAAGGAAAGGGTTTAAGGGAAATGATGGAAATGTAGGTTGTAATGGCTATGGAAAATGGAATGGAATGAAGGTTTGGAATGCCACCTAGAAGGATAAGTTCCTTGAACTCACCACCATAGAGGATGAGACTTATGGATAAGAGCTTGCAAAAGGCCAAAAATACTCTAGCCTAAAGGGCAGGAAGTAAGCACTCACTTTCTCAAAAAAGGTCTAACTTGTATTCAAAATGTAAGGTGAAAATACAATAGAATGGATGCCTTATATAGGCATATGGAATTCGGTCTAAGCATTAGGCTTGCCTAATCCTAAGGCCCAATTTAACTAGACTAAGGAAATGTGGCCAAATACAAGGCCCAAAAGTGACCTTATGACCATGTAAGGTCTAAAACCTACCTTAAAATATATAGAGCATTATTATACACTTAAAAACCTAATTTTCTAAAATAGTACAGGTAGACATAGAATAAGTCTTCAAGTGTGAATCATCGGGCTTAGGCCCATGCATGGTAACAAAAAAAGAAGCTAGAGCTTTTTGTGTGATGTCCTTTGCCTTTTTGGTTCTTGACCTAGTCAAAGGTCCTATAAAGCTCTTCAATCCCTTATATAGGGCCACTACAACAGAAAATGAAAAAGGAAGCGCCAGTATTGTCTACAGTTGGGTGGAACTGCAGACTTTGATGAAAAAACCGGAGTATTGTATGCAGTTTCTTTATTAAACGTAGACAATACTATTGTTTGCGGTTGGGTGTTTGAACAGCAGACATTAGTGAAATGTTTCATTCAATGCACGGGACCCTTTGCACCATGAAAGGAAGTAACATTTTTAACTTTTGTTAATATTGCTTTTAGCTTTTGCTCTTCTTAGTGTGTAACATTTATTATTATTTTTTATTGGCTGACTTTTCAAACTTTGGTATTAAACTTCTAGAACTTTTGTTTCTAACTTTTCATTTGTTGTTCTTTCCAACATTTCATTTTCTATTGTGCTCTTTATGCTCTTTGTACTTACGCTTTATGCTTCCATGTTTCCACTATCCTTCGTAAGTTGCTGGCAGATTTGTGTGGTCCATTTGTGCGTTTGTATTTTGCTGTTGGTGGTCCATCCTCTTGTGCTATTTTGTATCAAAGTGTCCTCTTTTTTACTTCAAGTAATTTTTTTATTTTTTTATCTCCCCCTCTGTTTTGGCTTCCTCTATTTTGGCTTTTCTCTGTTAAAAATTGCTCAAATTTGCTTTATTATAGGATACCAAAATAATAATAATAATAATAATAATAATAATAATAATAATAATATATACTGGAACAAGAGACATATTATTCAACTAAACTAAATAATAGCTTCCATATACTGCCATGTTATTTACTTATTTTGATAATTTAATTATATATATATATATATCTTTTGGCTTCTTAATCTTTATATATTACTTGATGCCTTTGGCCAAGTGTATGTATAGCATGTGCCTTTATGATAAACTTTGGTGGTTATTGGATTTAACTCTGTTGTAGCCGTGATATGTAAGAGGAAGTGTAGGATAGAAAGCATCATGTCTTCATTGTTGGAAGCTAGTTGTTTATGGATGGCTTGATTAATTAATAAAAATTTTAGCATGTGGACCCTTTAATAAAAAAATTCAGCAATTTGCCTTGATTTTACTCTGCTTTTATGTTGGGAGCTAGTAGAAAATAGGAATAGATTTGTAATTTTTTTAATTCAAAGATCATGGATGGGCCAAGCTGCACTTTATTCAATTCATTAATTAATCAAAGTTTTTAGCATATTTACTTGAAAGAGAAGGAGATTATGGAGGTGGATTGTTGCATTTTTGCATTTTTAGAGAAACAAACAATTTAATTAACTTAAATGAAAACTTCAAAAATTAAATTTTTTAAAAGAAATGGAATTATAATTTAAGTTCTTGATATTTTGAAATGATTAGTTTAACACTAATCCAAATAATTGATGTAAATTAATCAACTATTAAATAAGTTAACTATGTAATATGAAATCGAATAAGCGTAATAATTTAGCTTTCCCTTTCAAGTTTTATAGATTATATTTATTGTAGTTGGAAATGGTAGTAACTTATAAATGCAATGTTTATTCTATATTGAGTTAATTGTACATAAATTAATGATTAGTTTTTCCTTGCATTTACTAAGAATGGATCGACGTTGGGTGTATGCCAATCGTTTGTCTCAAGAGTATGAGGATGGTAACTCTAACTGATGAAAATGATTGTTTGGCAACTCTGACTGATGCATTAGGTACTTTTGTGTCTTGGCCTATTCATCTTATATAGATACTTAATCAGGTACCCTTTAATTGTTATATTTTTACTTTGATAGTTTATTTTGTTTAGTATAATTTAGCTAATTCATTATGTTCACATGGAAATTTTAGACACCAATAACATCTAAGAATAAGGGAAAAGACATAAGCCATGTAGCAAAATCAGTAACTTCCCCATTAAAACAATTGTCTCCCAGTCCACTGGTTTCTAGCAATAGTGCCAAAGCAGTTCCTTATTGCAAATTTTTAGAGGTTTACGTGAAATCCTATCCAGAGGGGTCCAATTTTCTCTTCACATGCCTATTGAAATATTCAATGTTGAATTCGAAGACCAAATTGGCACTGAATGCATTAAGGAGATTCTTGATCATGATTTGTTGAATGCTACTAGTATTTGTGTTTATATGAAGTATTTAATAATTGTAACAATTACTTTACTATTGCTTTGCTATGTTTTAAAAAACTTTCGATATCTGTGTTTATATAAGGTTTCTATATGATCAGTACTTGCATGGAAATTCAACAACAAAGTTTTCTTTTCTATCTCTACACAGCTGATGTTCTTTGTTCATTTTGTGAGCAAGATAAATTGATTATTGCACCATATAATATAGGGTGGGGTCATCATCACTTGTTGACAATAACCTTTCTTAATGATTTGTCTTAACTAATATATACTTGTTGGAAAAACATACAGGGGACATTGGGTATTGATTGCCATTAATGTGTTGGATGAAATTGTGTATTATTTGGATAGTCTTCATGGTAATTTCAATGAATACCCAGAAATGAGAGACTTGTTTAATGCATGAGTATATTATTTATCTAGTGGAAATTTTCATGAGTGTATCTAATGATAGAATTATTACATATGTTTTTTGTTCTAATAAATTTTGTTAGAGGTATATGTATTTATCGTCCATTTCGAGGAATCAAGGTACCTAAATTCAAGACCTAAATGAAATGGTGCAAGGTGGAGGTATATGTTTTCATCCTTTACCTTTTAGAGTTTATCAATCCAATAAGTGCTTTTAATAGCGTAATTTTATTTGTGTAGTGCCCTCGTCAAAAGAATAATATAGACTATGGATATTATGTAATGAGGTTCATGAAAGAGATTATGCAAATGAGACAAACAAAGATTCCAAAGACAGTATGACTCTAACCATGTGTATTATACTCCTATTATAATTTCATTTTCTTGATGTCTATGTGTATGTGTATTTTAATCTCCACAACTGTTTAAATGTTTGTACTTATAGTATTTTAATGAGTATCAGTGTACCACCTACAACACTGAACAATTGGATGAAGTAAAGGAGGATTGGTCTTCATATGTTTTCAACACATTTTTTAAATTAGGTTAATTTCTAAATTTAATAATTTCTTAGTTCCTTTGTTTATATTTGCTAATTTTACCTTATATGAATTCATCTGCTTATGTTTTTGTCAATTAGGAAACAAAGTAACTCATCCTTTGTAGTCAAAGTCCTACATGAACAATACCAGCAATAGATAGTACCACTATGTTTTTTGGGTTGCACATGTTATATGAATCATGCAAACAGTTGATAGTACTCACCTATTTTTTGGACAACACATGTCACATGAATCATGCTAGTAGTAGATATATATAACTCACACTTAACGTGCTATATTTTGGTGTAGGATAATGCTAGATCCATGCGTTAGTCATTGGTATTGCTAATTAATGATGGTTGACAATTTACTACGATACAATGTATGTCTTATTGCAACAATGTTAATTGATCAATTATTATGTATAGGAATTAAACTTATTTTTAGACTAGAATAGACTATAATGACAGATGTGGGCTTGATCAAATTTATAAGTGGATGTATTCTTTTTTAGGTATTACTATTGTTATATTTCATTTTTGGGAAATAATGATGAAAATTAGTATATATTTGTATTTAATATAAGTGTCTGAAACTGTAAATATTAGTTGGTAAATTATGTTTTAGGTATCACTTAATGTTACAATGTTCATTGGTAATTATCATGTGCAGGAATTAGTATGAATTAGTATTGAAGTATGTAATTAATATAGGTACATGAAACTAAACCCATTTTAAAAAATTGTTAGTTGATGTTTTACTTTTTTAGGTATTGTTGTTATATCTATAATTCTAAAACTATTAGTGTAAAAATTAGTTTATTAATTTAAGACAGGTTTAGTAAATTAAAAATTTAAAATTTAAAAAAAAACCAACTATTGTCTGCGGTTATAGCTTTAAGCGCATACATTGTGAGACTATTCTCTGCGGTTTCGTATCACAACCGCAGACATTGTTTGACTATTGTCTGTGGTTCCGCTTGTTGGTGTATGCACTATGAGCTTTTATGCTTTTTCATTTGTATCATTTTTCTTCTTATCAATAAAATAAATATTTCAGTTTAAAATTGTTTTAAAATGTATTTATCCTTGGAGTAATAGGTCATATAAAAGTTATTCCTAAAATGTCCCTAGTCAAGTATTTACATGGGGACATGTAAATACACTGAGACTAGTGTGTGAGTGTACTGATGACCTGATCTCACAGATCATAGATATAGATGATATCAAGTCTTCACACAGGTACACATTAAGAGTAATGATGTACTGGACAGACCCACCATGAGAACGTTGCATGGATCGTTACATGATTGTCATAAAGGATTCTCAATGTGATAATGGTATATGTAGTCCTTCGACCTGAAGTCACTACGATTCCTACATGAGGAGTTTATTGTTTTAATACAATTAAACGTCTTCTGTAACAAGAGGACTATAAAGGTTGTGATTAGGCAATGAACAAATTATGCAGAGGGATGTGAGTGATGTAGATGGGATTTGTCTCTCCTATGTGACAGGAGTGATATCTATAGGCCACTTGATGGAGTAAGACTAAGAAAACGCATGGCCATGCTAGAAAGAATAAATATTAGATATTTATTCGGATCCAGTCTACTCCGGTATCAAGTAAAATAAATTGGGCCGTATAAGGATGACGCGACCATGCCTTGGGCCCAATTAGGATATCGTGACAAAAGGAACAAACATATTAAATAATTATCACTTATAGGTTATGTTGATAATATTCGGACATAATGATGCATTGCTAGATGCCGCTCTTATTTTATATTAATAATAAAATAATTTATTATTAATATGACCGGGTATTTTACCTGTAGGGTCACACACATAGAGTAAGCCCATCAGAAAATGTTGTCTTATTTTAGTTGGACTAAAATAAAGCTATTGGGCCTAACTCATTTGGAATGAGTAAGGAGCCCACTTTTTAGAGAGAACAAATTAGGTCAAACCTAAGCCTATAAATAGAGCATAAGATGCTTATAGGCCGTTCACTCAAGTTTGACACAAATTCACAAAAGTTACAAGAGCTACACGCCGTCAAACTAGCAGTTGGCAAGTGTTGCGATTCTGGTGGGAGTGCTCCTGTGGACTCCTAAAGGACGAGGCTACGACTGCTTCGGTGTTCTTCAAGAGGTAATCCAAAACGAATTTTTGTGTTTGTTTTGTGCTTTGAAACACGGAACCTTGCAAATCCTATGGAATCCTTTTTTTTTTCCGCTGCTCATGTTTAGGGATTTCCTAACACCGCATCCCAACCGCTGACATTGTGACTATCGTCTGTGGTTCCGCATCCTAACCATTGACATTGTTTGACTATTGTCAGCGATTCCGCGTTACAACCGTTGACAATACATAACTAATGTCAGCAGTTTAAGCACTGACGTTGTTTTTAATGCTATTAATAGCGCCATTATTTTCTGCGCTTGTACCGCTGACAATAGCTATGACAGAACAGCTGACAAATGCCTTTTTTACAGTAGTCGGCCAAGGTAGGGTCCTTAATAGTCATGTCCTCATCATGCTCCCCTTCGTTGAAAAGATTTATCCTCAAATCTAGATCATCCTCATCATCATCTACATCAAAAGGAGCTAGATTAGACACATTAAAAGTTACACTGACCCCATACTTATCTAGAAGGCACACCCTTCTTTCTTCTTTGGGTGCCACTCTACATGTTCTTGATAAGAAAAAGGAATTGTACTCAAATGATCTTGACTTCTCTCTTGTCTATGACTCTTGTGGTCCTTCTATCTCTTCTAATGAGATTATTTAAATATATAATGACTACTATACTAGTGGTGAAACATACACACTTTTACAACAAGGCAGAGGCACACATTTGCCTAAATTTCATAACATTTATCAATCACCACAAGAGACACACCACATATTCTAAATGCATCCAACATATTTGTCAAACAAACAACAACAACAACCAGGTTATTCATTATAATAATTCATAACAATCATGGCAAGGAAAATATGACTTACCATACTATACAATAATCATCAAGTTATTCAATTCATAGATTTAGAATATAAAACTTCTCTCCTACCCCAGGAGAAGAAACTCGGGTGATTCGACGGTCCCTTCTTATCTACTGGATTAGGTCCTACATTCAATACATATTTAAACATAATCAATTACATAGTCAATCACCATTTTCAAGCTCAGATACACAAATAATTATATTCAAGGTTCCCAAGGTGTTTCAAATATTTTCAAGACTTTTAGTTCACACTTTATTAGGTTTCAGGAATTCTTTTCCTTTAATCAATGTTTTCTATCATTTAAATAGTTCACCTAATGTTCTTAAAATACCAATTTAACACTATTTTCTTTACCTATCACCCATGATGGTTTCTCAATGTTCAATAATGCATCATCATGATTGTCCATACTAATCTTACCAAGAAAACACCTTTTGC
This sequence comes from Clitoria ternatea, assembly GCA_037962975.1. Lineage (NCBI taxonomy): Eukaryota > Viridiplantae > Streptophyta > Magnoliopsida > Fabales > Fabaceae > Clitoria > Clitoria ternatea. The sequence continues at coordinate 59,951,706 of CM075671.1, forward strand.
CACAATTAATTACTTTAGAGTTCTTTACATTTTCTTGGTTCTTCCAACTTTCACCACCAATAATTCATGTCATGCATCAAAACATTCATTTCCATACTCATTAACCATTCTCATGGCAATAAATTGCATTTTCCCTAAATTTACCAAAACCCAACATTTACTCAACCTAGGGTTTTCAACTAAATCATCAACAACCAATTCCATCAATTTTCATTCACCATTTCAAGCATACTTTAGACCATAAATTCATGCACTACCATTGATCCGGTCTTGATACCGACACATGGGTATAAGGATAATTTTATCCGTTCTCATACTTGCTACAGGTGTCACAGGTAAACCTCTAGACTCTAACCCCGTATTAGATTTATATCTATACCGGAATCTAGGTCAGCACCTAGCACACTGGAAAACTTCCATGTCACCTGACAAATAGTACAAGGTACAGGTACGGGGGAACGTTCATAAGATACGCGAAGACGCCTGCGTCGTATATCAGAATCGTACAGACACAATGTATGATTCCTAACCTTAAAAGGACTTTTCATTTTCCGCATGGACGTGTATAAATACCAACATTCTTATGACTCCAGTACGTTAGACTCATTCTCAAACTTACGCTTGAGAAACCTTGAATTCCTTTTCTAGTTGCTAACTTGAGCGTCGAAGAATCTTCGCTAGTGACACCACCTTTCACCCCCATCAACGCAAAAGCATGGTGTGAAGGATCTCTAGGACTACAAGACCTTTATTCTCCTACCGAGATAAAGGGTACAATACTGGATACCCACTGTACCGGTGTACAAATCATTCAATACTGTTAACATTTGTGGCTGGTCCCACACCGAATCTTTGACCCCGGTTCAGACCAATTCAACCATCTTATCACCAAAACTCATTCTCATGGTCATCTAGCATAGGGTTTCTAATACCTATTTTCATTTCTCAACATAACAACATCATTAGCACCATTTTCGTGCCTCAATACTGTAAAGCAATTAATGGAAACAACCTAAAATGGCAAAGTGTCTTACCTTGCTAAAGAAAAGAAGAAGATGAGAAGGAAAAGGTGAAATAAGTAGAAACTTGTCTCAAAGTGCAATTAGTGCCACATGAATCAAGAATTTGTAATTAATTTTAAGGGAAAATTGACACTAAGAGGGCTCACGGTTTTGGAGCTTCAGAGGGGGAAGAGAAAACTAGAAAGTGAAGAGATGGAGAAGAAGTGGTTGCCACACAAAATGAGGGAAAGGAGAAGAAAGTATGCATTTCTCTATTCTAATATTAGCCATTCATCCAATCCAATGGTCCACATTCAATTTCCTTTTGTCCAATGGTCCACCTTATGCTTTTATCTAATGGATAATAGAATGAAAAGTTAGAACACCATGTCACGACACATGCAAGTGGAAGAAAAAGGATTTTGCAATTTTCTTAATTCCACCTTTGCTCACACTTTCACGGACTGTAATTACATTTAGTGTTTGAATAAATCGTTTCTCAACTTTAAAAATTAACCTGAACATAACTCCATACTCACCATAATTATCTTATTATCCTTAGCCCATCAAATTCCCAAAATAATTTAATGAGACCCACATCATCAGTTAAATTATTCGAGTTTACTAAATTTTATTTTACCGGTAAATCATAATTAATATTTAATTAATTACCCTACATGTTTTTGGTGTCAAATAATTAATCATTTTTATATTTATAATTTATCGTCTAAAATTTAGGATGTTACAAGAGCTTTTGAAGTAATTTGATGTATTAGATATGTTAAGGGTATTTGACACAAAAAAATACGTATGAGACTATTTTGATGTATTAAATACGTTAGAGATTAATTTGATGTACTTGGGCCTTAAACATTTTATTACCCGTATCGAGCTCTTTATGCTTTAGGTACAATTACACCCCCACATGGCAAATAACATGTCTGTTAACATTAACTAATGAATGTAATAAGAGGTACTAACTTAATAGATGATTGCATATATTAGAGATGAATTGTAATTTCTCTTACATTACGACTAATTTGATAGATCTAACTTATGTAAGGATAAAAATAGGCATTCTCTCAACTTTTAATTATTTTGTTACCTAAGTCCTATTGAAAAATTATATTCCAAAAGATAACAAGCCCATATTGTTTGGACTTGAGATATGTTTAGAGTTTATATATCAATGAGTATGTAAGACGGGTGAACATGATAGAAAGTATTAGGTCAATGTACTCATGAGTCCAAACACAATGTTGGAAATTTAATTCAAATTAATCGGTGAATCCATGTTTAAATTTTAAATTAAAAGGTTCCCATTGCTTCCCACCACCAACAAATCGTGTTTCCTACCAAATTCCAAACAGATGCCATTGAAAGGTGTGGCAGAGTCATCTTTTGACATATGCCTCCAATACTCTTTTATTTCTTGTTTAAAACACAAGTTTCAATTTTCAATACACAACATTTCATTTCCATTATTTTCTAACAAATCCATGCATCCAGTTATAACGTTCACCTAACTTAAACCCGATCAATTTAATGCTTGATTGAAAACATACCTCACAAAGACAGGGATGGTGACGTTGAAATTTTTACAGTCGTTATTCCGTCAAATTAGTACATTAAAATTAATTAACGTAGTACTAGGGTGTCAACCTAGGTCGTTCTCTCAAGGATCAACACAGAAATTTAGGAAAAATCAAGTCTTAAACTAATTTTTAACAATTAAAAATAAAAACTAAACAACTAAAAATTTTTACAAACATAAGTTCACTAACATACAATTGGGGGGGGGTTTGATTGATTTTTGTTATCACAAATAAAATTAAAACAAGGTAAATAAAGGATTTAAAACAATAAATAACAAACGATTGATTTTCTTGGAGTATTGTAAATAAATTTATCCTTGGTTCATTAAAGATAACTTGTATACTTATTAATGTTAATTTCTTAGCTCAATTTGAATTGATCAACTAAGCGTCTTTTTCAATTCACAATTCCTTTACTTTCATTTAAAAATGAATATTTTAATCAAGCATCCTAATTAAGCAAAAGGAGTCAAGATCTTAAAATCTAGGAATTATTGAGCATACATAAGAACATCGCCTATATACATAATCTATTCTCAAATTATGGAATTAAGCAAACCATAATTATTAAAAGTGATTATGAAAATATTCATTAAGCATGCATATTTCCTTAATCCATTCTAATTTGAAATCTTATTTAACTCCATTTGAATAACTAAACCGATTAAGCATACAAATTCAATTAAACAGAATGGAATTAAATAAGTAGAGAATAATTATGAAGAAATAACAATAATGAAAGCATACTATATTAAAATTAATGACCTCAAAATTACATTACAACATTCTCCAAGAAAATCAATCTAAGGGTTTTAGCCCTCCATAATTACAATTACAAACAAAGAACTAACCCGGAAATGAAGAAGTTGCTGGAAAATTCCAACAGAGAAGAGAAGCAGAGGAAGAATGTATGAGTGAGGGAGGAATTGAAGAATGAAGAATGGTGTGTGTTCTGCCCCTTCCTCTTGTGCCTATTTATAGGAGTTAGAAAGCAAGCTTTTGCCATAAAATATTTCAATGGAAGGAGCACTCTTCATTAATCAATTCAATGGTGCTCCATGATCAAGTTGAGTGCCTTGCCCACCATCTCAGTGCTTTGCCTACCTTCCAGAAGCTTGAAAACGTGTTTCTGGGCCAATTATTTACTCATGAATCGATTCATTGGTGGGAGGAATCGATTCATGCTTCCAAAATGCAATTCTGGGCTAATTTTACACGTATGAATCGATTCATTTGATGGAAGAATCGATTCATTGCCTGTGAAACCCGTATGAATCGATTCATTTGATGGAAGAATCGATTCATCATGCAAAATTTCACTTCCTGGTGTATTAAAGCCGTATGAATCGATTCATGAGGGGGATGAATCGATTCATCCCCCTGATTCTCCATATTTTGCACACTTTTTCACCCTTTTTGAGATCCTTTTGAATATTTCTTGATTCCTTTGATCCTTAGGCACTTTGATCTTTATTTTGGATTGGAATTCTTGAGTTTCTTTGATCTATTTTCCTTTGGCACAAATTATTAATCAAATATTACATAAAGATCAAATGATAAAAATGTGTTAAAATGCAATATGTTACACACTAAGTGATGGCAAATTATACACATTTAAATTGGAGAATTAGAGATAAATCATGCATCATCAAATACTCCCACACTTATTCTTTTGCACTCCCGGGCAAAATCAAAATAAAAACAAGTATCACAATTTATTGAAAACATTAAGTTGAAAACAACAACACACAATTGGCATGCTTGTCATGAAATCTTAGAAATATACAAAGAAACAAGAGTTTTCAACATGAAAGATACAGAGCATCAAGATATATATAAAAATCATTCAAACACTTAGGCATGTGAAAATTAAATTAAACTGAAAAGAAGATCATAAGTGATAGAACCTCACAAGACATACTCTCAACTCTCAAGTGTTTAAGGTTTGTGTATACACTCAAAACAATTCCTGAAAAACAAACAGTCTAAAAATTTGGCAAGTTTCTTAATTCCACAATCAACACAAATGCATGTATAGATCAACAGGGCTTTCACAGGGTTGCAATGTGGCCAAGGTTAAAATGGATGAAATATATATATTTATATATATATACCAAAAAGAATAATGAAGCAATTAGTTTTACTGGCAAACAGTGAGGGTAAAACATTTATTGTATGGTATTTGGTAAATTTTTTTTATTTTTTTTTATATGAGATTGCATAACACTTGGAACAAGAGTTGCAATTCCTTTTTGCACACCCCCACACTTATTTGAATGCCTGTTTTGACTTGATTCCAAAGCTTCAATATATTTCTTACGGTAGGTATATTTTTGGTTTTTCATCCATGGCTTATTTGAGCTGCAACAAGGAAATAGTTAAATAGGCTCAAAATGGCTAGCAAGAGATGATTTATTCATGGTAGGTTTATCTGGCTTAATGGCTCAACTGAACAAAATGCCTGTATCAAAATACATTCATATGAGTTTCAAGTATCATCAAGAAACAAGACAAAAATTAAGATGTAAGTCTTCAGGAATTAATCACACATGAAAGGATTAAGATGGTTTAAAGTGATCCATCAAATTTAAAGGCTCAAAAATCTCACAAGGTATAATTCCATCATATATGATCATTTCTCAATTATCATGTCATTCTCAACATACCAAAAATGTTTGAGTTCAAATTATAACATATCATTAAGCTCATATCAGACATGAAAGAATTTACTTGTACTCATGCATATCTTAAAATTCCAATAAAACATGCCATTTTAAAACAAAAACACACATAAAATCTTTTAAATTTAATTTTAATTTTTTTTTTTTCACACAAAATTTAATCACACAACACACATAAATGATCCCACCCCCACACTTAAATCATACATTGTCCTCAATGTAAGACAGAGCATACAAAATAGACAATAGAATGAAAAAGTAAAGAGATGGGTAAGAAAAACTCCCTCAAGGGGGATCAAGAAGTGGTTCCCCCAAAGCATGTTCCTCCATTGTAACATCCACAAGTGAAGGATTTTCATGAAATGGCTTCAAACGTTGTCCATTAACCTTGAAGCTTTTGTTGGAGTTTTCACTTTTTATTTCCACAGCTCCATGGGGAAATACATTCGTAACAATGAAAGGTCCTTCCCATTTGGAGCGCAATTTTCCGGCCATCAGTTTCAACCGGGAATTAAACAGTAGCACTTTCTGTCCAGCAGTAAAATCCTTTCTAGCTATTGAGCTATCATGGAATTTCTTTGTTTTCTCCTTATAGAACCTTGAGTTCTCATAAGCTGCCAAACGGATCTCATCAAGCTCATTCAGTTGTAATTTTCTTTCCTCACCTGCTTGATCAAGTGCTAAGTTACAAGCTTTTACAGCCCAATAAGCACGATGCTCAATCTCCACTGGAAGATGACATGCTTTACCAAAAACAATTCTATAGGGAGACATTCCTATAGGTGCCTTAAAAGCTGTTCTATGTGCCCAAAGAGCATCATCCAATTTCCTGCTCCAATCCTTTTTGTTAGGCTGTACTATTTTCTCCAGGATCCTTTTGATTTCTCTGTTAGAGACTTCTGCTTGTCCATTGGTTTGGGGGTGATATGGAGTAGAGACTCTATGAACAACCCCATACTTCCTGAGCATAGCTTGCATGGTCCTGTTGCAGAAATGGGTTCCTTGATCACTAATGATTGCTCTTGGGATGCCAAACCTGCAAAGAATTTGAGATCTAACAAAATCCACTACAACTCGAGCATCATTAGTTCTGGTGGTTTTAGCTTCCACCCATTTAGAAACATAATCAACAGCCAATAAAATGTAAGTAAAACCAAAGGATGGAGGAAATGGACCCATAAAATCAATGCCCCAAACATCAAATACTTCACAAAACAACATTGGTTGCTGAGGCATCTGTTGTCTCCATGTGGTAGCATTACTTGCTCTTTGGCATTTCTCACAGGTGTTACAAACTCTCCATGCATCCTTAAAAATTGTGGGCCAATACAAACCTGAATCCAACACTTTTCTTGCTGTTCTTTGTGGACCAAAATGTCCACCAACTGGTGAAGCATGGCAGAATCGAAGAACTGATTCTATTTCATGATCGGGAATGCATCTTCGAATCACCTGATCATTACACAATTTCCACAAATATGGGTCATCCCAAATATAATATTTTGCATCACTTTTTAATTTTGAAATTTGGTTTCTGGATGCACATGGTGGAAAAACAGAAGCAACAAGATAATTTACAATGTTAGCAAACCAAGGTGAATCAAAAGAGTTAGAAATACTCATGAGGTGTTCATCGGGAAAATGGTCCCGAATAGGTGCCGAATCAGGAGCATTCTCAATTCTGCTTAAATGGTCTGCCACAAGGTTTTGTGTTCCACTTCTATCACGAATTTCCAAGTCAAACTCTTGGAGCAAAAGCATCCAACGAATCAATCTTGGCTTGGACTCACCTTTCTTCAACAAGTACTTCAGAGCTGCATGGTCAGTAAAGACAACTACTCGAGAACCGAGTAGGTAAGATCTGAACTTATCTAATGCAAAAACAATGGCCAAGAGCTCTTTCTCAGTGGTGGTGTAATTTACCTGGGCAGCATCTAAAGTTTTAGATGCATAGTAGATGACCCTAGGCTGTTTGTCAATCTTTTGACCAAGGACGGCTCCCAATGCATAATTAGAGGCATCACACATTAACTCAAATGGAGCTGTCCAAACAGGTGCTTGGATTATTGGGGTTGTTGTCAATGCTTGCTTGAGGCAATTAAAAGCCTCCTTACATTTTTCATCAAATTCAAATTCCACATCCTTTTGAAGCAGACTGGATAGTGGCCTAGCCTTCTTGCTAAAATCCTTTATGAATCTTCTGTAGAATCCTGCATGGCCAAGAAAAGAACGAACCTCTCGAACACAAGAGGGGTAAGGCAAATGTGATATAACTTCTACCTTAGCAGGATCTACCTCAATTCCTTTTTCAGAGATTACATGCCCTAAAACTATTCCTTGTTTTACCATAAAATGACATTTTTCATAGTTCAAGACAAGGTTAGTTTCAATACATCTGTTTAAAACTTTATCAAGACTATCAAGGCATGCATTAAATGAAGATCCATAGACAGTAAAATCATCCATAAACACCTCTATGCAATTTTCAATGAAATCATGAAAAATACTTATCATGCATCTTTGAAAAGTTCCGGGAGCATTGCATAGGCCAAATGGCATTCTCCTATAAGCAAATGTGCCAAAGGGACAGGTGAATGTGGTCTTATCTTGATCCTCAGGTGCAATGTGAATCTGAAAATATCCAGAGAATCCATCAAGAAAACAGTAGTGAGACTTACCTGCAAGACGCTCAAGCATTTGGTCAATGAAGGGTAAAGGGAAATGGTCCTTCTTTGTTGCTTGGTTAAGTCTCCTGTAGTCAATACAGACTCTCCAACTATTCTGCACTCTAGTTGGGATCAATTCATCCTTTTCATTTTTCACAACTGTGATCCCTGTTTTCTTAGGAACCACTTGAATTGGACTCACCCATTGGCTATCAGAGATAGGATAAATGATTCCTGCTTGTAGAAGCTTGGTGATCTCCTTCTTAACCACATCAAGGATTACAGGGTTGAGTCTCCTCTGGGGTTGTCTTACTGCTTTAGTATTTTCCTCCAGAAATATTCTATGCATGCACATGGATGGACTAATTCCAGGAATGTCTGCCAATGTCCATCCTATAGCCTTCTTGTGTCTTTTCAATACCTGCAACAATTTTTCTTCTTGATTTTTATCAAGAGAAGTGGAAATTATCACCGGGAGCTGTTCATTATCCCCTAAGTATACATACTTTAGGTTCTCAGGTAGGGGTTTCAATTCTAACTTGGGTGCCTGCAAAACAGATGGAACTAACAAAGTAGATTTTGGTTCTGCTGTTTGCATCTCAAAACAGTTAGAATTTTCTTGAAATCCTGCATTCAGCTCCTTATGGTTAACAGGTATATCTAAAGACTCTGAATCAGAAATTATGTATCTATCAATTTCAGCACAAATATCACAACTTCCAGAATCATTGCATGCAAAACATTTGTTTGAATCATCCATGTATTCCAAATCAACATTAGAAAAATGTTCAAAAACTAGTTCATCAATAATGTCAATTTGGAAAACAGAATGATTTTCAGATGGATATTTCATGGCATCAAGAATATTAAATTGAACTCTCGTGTCACCAAATTCCATAGAAAGAGTTCCAGAATGAACATCTATTTTGGTTCGAGCTGTTTTCAAAAATGGTCTTCCCAAAATGATAGGAACAGGAATTTGAGGCATACCTTCTTCCATATCAAGTACAAAAAAGTCAGCAGGGAAAACCAGCTGTTCTACCTGAACCAAAACATCCTCTATAACTCCAGCAGGATAGGCAGTGCTCCTATTGGCTAGCTGAATTACTACACCAGTAGGTTGTAAATTTCCAAGAGACAAAGATTTAAAAACAGACATAGGCATAACATTTATTGAAGCTCCTAAATCTAACATGCAATTTTCAAATTTATTATTGCCTATGATACAGGGTATAGAAAACGTACCTGGGTCCTTGCATTTCTCAGGGATATTTTCCTTACCAAGCAGTGCAGATACATTTCTTCCCATGCTTATCCTTTCATTGCCCTTGAGTCTCCTTTTGTGAGTACACAACTCCTTCAGAAATTTGGCATACTTGGGAATTTGCTTGATTGCATCAAGAAGAGGTATATTCACTTCCACTTTCCTGAAAGTATCCAAAATTTCTTTGTCCACTTCTTCCATCTTCTTGCTTGGAATTGCTTTTGGTGGGAAAGGAAGAGGGATATGAGGTGGAATTTGGGGTGGTTGTATCTCAGACTTTCTTGTGCTTGAAGAGGGTTCATCATTCTCAACTGTTGTGGGCACATCATTTTGTTTTTCAGGTTCCTTAGGTATGGGTACTTCAAGGTTCTTACCTGATCTTAACTGAATTGCGCTCACATTTCTTGGATTTGCAGCTGGTTGAGATGGTAATTTGTCAGAGTTTTGAGATTGTAACTGGCTTAATGATGAAGCCAATTGCCCAATTTGGTTGCTTAAACTCTGAATGGTAGCATCATTTCTTTGTTGATACTCTAAGTTTTGTGCAGCCATTTGTTTCACCAGATCCTCCAAAGAAGGGCCACTTGTGGATGGTTGAGGTGTAGGTCTTTGGAAGGTTGGTGCATTGTTTTGAAATGGAGGTTGGGGATTTTGTTGTTGGTTTCCCCATCTCAAGTTTGGATGGTTCCTCCAACCTGGATTGTATCTATTGGTGGAAAGGTCATGGTTTTGTGGTGGTGGAGGTCTATCATGGTAGATGTTAGCTGCATAGGCTTGGGGACTATTATTATCCTTTTCTTGTAGAGAAGGACAACAATCAGTGGGGTGCTCTTGTGAAGAGCAGATTCCACACACTTTAGCAGTCATGGATTTTTGATTTACTGCCAATTGTGTGACTAGAGTGGTGAGAGCATCAAGTTTGCTCTCCAATTTAATTCCAGATGAACTAGAATTGGAATCAAACATGGGTTTGAAAGAATCATTTCTCACACCAAATTGTTGAGAGTTAGATGCCATCTTCTCAATCAGATTTCTTGCTTCAGCAGCAGTCATGTCTCCTAAAGCTCCTCCACTTGCCGCATCAATCATGTTACGATCAACGTGGTGTAAACCTTCATAGAAGTACTGAAGAAGAAGTTGTTCAGAAATTTGGTGGTGAGGGCAACTTGCACAGAGTTTCTTAAATCTCTCCCAATATTCATAAAGACTTTCTCCAGAGAGTTGCCTAATGCCAGATATATCTTTACGGATTGCAGTTGTTCTAGAGGCAGGAAAGAATTTTTCCAAGAACATTTTCTTTAAGTCATTCCAACTTGTGATTGATCTTGGAGCAAGGTAGTACAACCAATCCTTAGCAACACCCTCTAAAGAATGAGGAAACGCTTTAAGATAGACATGGTCTTCTTGAACGTTTTGGGGTTTCATTGTGGAACACACAATGTGGAATTCTTTGAGGTGTTTGTGCGGATCTTCACCCGCAAGACCATGAAACTTAGGCAACAGGTGTATAAGTCCGGTCTTAAGAATAAAAGGGACATCCTCATCAGGATATTGAATACACAAACTTTCGTAAGTGAATTCAGGAGCAGCTAGTTCTCTAAGAGTTCTTTCACGAGGTTCAGCCATATCAGAAAAACTAGCAGTACTTTCAACAGATTCAGAAAAAATACTATCACTATCAATATCAACAAAATTATTATTTAATCTAGCTTCTCTAACTAACCTATGAAAAGTTCTTTCAATTTCAGGATCAAATGAATATAAATGCTCAAAAGTTCTTCTAGTCATACATAGCATACAACAAGATATTTGATCATGATGAGCAATAAATCATAAGAATCCTAAATCATGCAAGAGAAATAAAATAAACAAACAAACAAACAAAGAAAAAAAAATTTTTTTTTTTTTAATTAAAATTTTCTTTTTTTTTTTTCAATTAAAAAAAAAATTAATTTAAAACAAGAGTTTTTCCTAAAGATCGTTGATCCCCGGCAACGGCGCCAAAATTTGACGTTGAAATTTTTACAGTCGTTATTCCGTCAAATTAGTACATTAAAATTAATTAACGTAGTACTAGGGTGTCAACCTAGGTCGTTCTCTCAAGGATCAACACAGAAATTTAGGAAAAATCAAGTCTTAAACTAATTTTTAACAATTAAAAATAAAAACTAAACAACTAAAAATTTTTACAAACATAAGTTCACTAACATACAATTGGGGGGGGGTTTGATTGATTTTTGTTATCACAAATAAAATTAAAACAAGGTAAATAAAGGATTTAAAACAATAAATAACAAACGATTGATTTTCTTGGAGTATTGTAAATAAATTTATCCTTGGTTCATTAAAGATAACTTGTATACTTATTAATGTTAATTTCTTAGCTCAATTTGAATTGATCAACTAAGCGTCTTTTTCAATTCACAATTCCTTTACTTTCATTTAAAAATGAATATTTTAATCAAGCATCCTAATTAAGCAAAAGGAGTCAAGATCTTAAAATCTAGGAATTATTGAGCATACATAAGAACATCGCCTATATACATAATCTATTCTCAAATTATGGAATTAAGCAAACCATAATTATTAAAAGTGATTATGAAAATATTCATTAAGCATGCATATTTCCTTAATCCATTCTAATTTGAAATCTTATTTAACTCCATTTGAATAACTAAACCGATTAAGCATACAAATTCAATTAAACAGAATGGAATTAAATAAGTAGAGAATAATTATGAAGAAATAACAATAATGAAAGCATACTATATTAAAATTAATGACCTCAAAATTACATTACAACATTCTCCAAGAAAATCAATCTAAGGGTTTTAGCCCTCCATAATTACAATTACAAACAAAGAACTAACCCGGAAATGAAGAAGTTGCTGGAAAATTCCAACAGAGAAGAGAAGCAGAGGAAGAACGTATGAGTGAGGGAGGAATTGAAGAATGAAGAATGGTGTGTGTTCTGCCCCTTCCTCTTGTGCCTATTTATAGGAGTTAGAAAGCAAGCTTTTGCCATAAAATATTTCAATGGAAGGAGCACTCTTCATTAATCAATTCAATGGTGCTCCATGATCAAGTTGAGTGCCTTGCCCACCATCTCAGTGCTTTGCCTACCTTCCAGAAGCTTGAAAACGTGTTTCTGGGCCAATTATTTACTCATGAATCGATTCATTGGTGGGAGGAATCGATTCATGCTTCCAAAATGCAATTCTGGGCTAATTTTACACGTATGAATCGATTCATTTGATGGAAGAATCGATTCATTGCCTGTGAAACCCGTATGAATCGATTCATTTGATGGAAGAATCGATTCATCATGCAAAATTTCACTTCCTGGTGTATTAAAGCCGTATGAATCGATTCATGAGGGGGATGAATCGATTCATCCCCCTGATTCTCCATATTTTGCACACTTTTTCACCCTTTTTGAGATCCTTTTGAATATTTCTTGATTCCTTTGATCCTTAGGCACTTTGATCTTTATTTTGGATTGGAATTCTTGAGTTTCTTTGATCTATTTTCCTTTGGCACAAATTATTAATCAAATATTACATAAAGATCAAATGATAAAAATGTGTTAAAATGCAATATGTTACACACTAAGTGATGGCAAATTATACACATTTAAATTGGAGAATTAGAGATAAATCATGCATCATCAGATGGTAATTATTGGCTCAAAACTAACTAAACTCGTCCAATGATCAACCATAGTTTAATGTACCAAAAAAAAAAACTATAGTTTTATTAGTATTTGAAAAATAATTAATGTGCGATAGGCACGTGGTTAGAGAAGGGGGCGCATTGAAGTTGCCCTAGAGTTACTCCCCGCATTGAATCGTCCGCCTCCACAAGCAACGTTCCGTTGTTTCCCGCCACAACCCCCACCCTTTAAAACCCTCTCATCCTTACCCCGTTCATTCTTTTCTTTCTTGTTCTTCCCCCTGTTCTCTCTCTTTTGTGAGTAACCAGAGCCAGCCATGGCCATGAGAGAAAGCCCAAATCCAAAGGCATGCAGATCCTCCCCGAAGAGAAGCCCAATAAACTATCTTAGATTCCTAAAACCAGGAGCACTAGCCAAACTCAGAGACTCCAAGATCACTGCCAGACACGCTTCTAGAAGCTCCCAGATTTCTCTTTCGCAACTCTTGTTATCACCCACTTCTCCATTTTCTCCCACCCAACAGGGACAATTACCATTGAATGAGGAGGACGGGATTCCATGCTTCGCACCTATCATAAACCTCAATCGCACTCGTTGCCTCCACAGAAAAAAACTCTTCGCCGTCACTCCCGTTTTCACCCACATCGACACGTACCGGTTCTAGCCTTAAACCATCGTTTTTAAATTGCACTTATCGCGGTTTCAGATTTCATCACGCGATTCGCGATCCGAATCTACGGCTCTGGCGCCTTGCCACATAGAATCACAAAACGGATCAAAATCTGTATGGTTATTTTTTTTTATTTCGAATTTTCCTCAAACATAAAACATTCACAACAAATACAAATACAATGATTTCGCTGTTCTTGATTTCTGGTGCATTCTTCTTTCTGTATGCGTACACGATCATTATTATTGCGTGCGCGATCTTAATTAAAAGATCGTGTTGCAGGTCGACGATATCAATAAATATTTATGCTGTGCTTAGATTGGAATGGTGAAGTTATTTTGTGAATTTAGCGGGACCTAATTGGAAACGATCGATTTTTCCATTTTTGATTTAAAGCACAGGGAGAACTTTTAAAGCATTGGGGGTAAACCTAAAGAAAAAAAGACTGGGAAATAATTGTGAGCTTAGTTCCTTGAGTATTGTTGAATAGAAGGGTCAAGAATTGGATTCTGTTTTTAATTTTTTTGGTTAATTTCTGATCTCGGAAAAGAAAAGGGTAGAGCCTGTAAAATCCCTATTCATATCGAGCTGTTGGGTGGGGAGTTTAACTAATAAGATGAGAATTATTTTCTGTTAATTGGTGGAAGTAGAAGTGGAAGTGTACGTATCATAAATCACAATCCTAAGCCAAATAGAAAGAGTAATAGGAATATATACTAACGCATTTGCTTAATGTGGATAGAGAGGCAACATGATAGATCTTAACAGTTAGATCGATCGATAGAGGTTATTCTAGCTCAACCCGTGGTTTTTAGTTTGAGTTCTAAGGAATGAAGTTAAATATTTGTAGGAATAACTTTGTCGCATATAAATGATCCTACCCGATTGAAGTCAGGATATAGTATATCAAACGAAAGAAAAAAAAAGCAAACAATGCAAACTATTTTTCTACGTCTCTTTACTGTCTTTATTATTTTTCATAGTTAGTTAGTTGTGAAGTAAGACTGATAGATGAACAGATTTTGTATTTAATTGTTGATTCTAATGTCTGGTGGCCTTGAGCCAACATATAGTGTGAATTAATTACCTGACTTAATCAGTTGTTATTGAAGAATGTTCTATTTTGAATGAAATGTGGAAATGTGGAAATATTTATTAAATCAACATAAATTAGCATTTAGATATTTACTCTATGGCACAAAACATATCCATCATCAAATCAACTCTCTATCTAAGTAGAAGAAATTACGGAAACCGGACAAATCCAATGCATTGTATTTAAGTTGTAGAGCAATTGACAGTATGATCTGTTGTCTGAATAACCATGCCTTAAATGAACTAGATGCAAGGTTATAGACAACTCTACATATATGAAGCATTGAAGATTGTTTGAGTAACGTTATTAAATTACCCAAGCTTGGTTGAGTTACAAGCAAGACCTATGACTCCAACTAGGTTTGGTTAGTTCATTAGTATATTAGCAGGAGAGTAAAACGAAGCTCCACCAAGATTCTTCAAACAAGTGAATAGGAACATAAAGAAGCAAACAGCGGAACAAATTATTGCATGTTAGCAGTTAAATGCATGTTTCACTTAGATCTTCAACTTTGAAGTAAAGAACATTCAGATCATTAAAATTAACACAGTGGAGATCTTCCTAGAGTTTGCATTGATTGCTTATAATAAAGCAACGCCACCAAAATGTTGTAGTTATCTCCATTATTGTTCGTATTTCATCCTATGTCATCCCACTAAGGCTCATCTTCTGTGATTAGTCTTTTATGGGAAAAAAATAGGAGGAACTGCAGTCATATGAAGTGCCAAATATGATTTCCTTCTGTCACCTGTCAAATCCCTTTGTCCAAACAGGCACACAATATATTAAGATTCCAATAGAGTATGAGACACATATTGTAATCGAAGCATAGGCATAGGCTCTCCAAGAATTATTGCTTTTTCTCATTGCATTGAACTCTGCCGCAAAAGTAGAGACGGTACTTAGACAGCCCATCAGACCAAACTGTAGTCCTGCTACAACAGTATTACTATCTTTGCTGTTGACCTGCACAGACAGGAAATTCTGGTCATCACATTGATATAAGTATGGGACAAGAATACAGATAAAATACAGTATTCACAATATAAGTAGAAGTTGAATGAGAAATCCTGCTTACAAAAAAGAAATAAATCTAAGATCAGAATTGTATTTGAGTAAGTCGGCCAACATATTGAGGGGAATGAACTTGAAGAAACTTACTGCTTTGTTCACACTTGCAAGTGCAGCCATAAAACTAGCAGCAGATATATTGGCAGCTAGAGTTCCAAATGGAATCCACTTCAGCAATCCTGTTCTTCCTAATCCGCGTCCATTGAGTCTTGCTAAGAACCATCTAATCCACACCCCTAGAGGTCCTACCATGCATGCAAACCATAACTGAGCATCCCTGTCACTATGCTTGAACTCTGCCTTCACCAAAGCCCCAATGACTCCCCATAATATGCCCAACAACACCAAGAGCAAAACCATAACTGCCAATTGATGGCTATAGCTGTCCATCTTCCAATTGATCTTAAAGCTACCAATTCCAGCTCTCCTATTCATCTCGTTAAGAAGCCACCTGAAACCCTTGGCTGTCTCTACCCCAAATATGATGGAAAAGGCAACAAGAAACAAGCCTGCAAATGTCCATTCATTGGATAATTCAAATCAATTGAACATATCCACTTAGGATATATTTAGAAACACATGCACGTGCGTGCACACTCATATATAGATGTTAGAAAAAGAATATGGAAGAAGATTTGATGGAGATGCACTTATTTACCTACTAGAAATCCTACTGCAGAGAAGAGCCAGTGTCCAGAAACACTGAGGTCCACCATTTTCTGATTCCAACCGCTATATGTTGTAAGACTCCCCAAGTAACCAGTTGTTATTGCAATGGCTAGATGCTCAGAAACATGAGATATGTCAGCTTTGAATACAACACCAAACCATCCCATCAGAAATGAACCAACCTGGAAGAATATGCGAAATCTTTGCATCAGCTTATGTTAGCCATTCAACTTGCTGATGAATGAACTTGAGCATGGTTTGAAGTATCACTGTCACCTAACTGAAGGTTTTAAACTCATATCAATGAACATTCAAAATTAAAGAGCTAATTTATAACTCCCTAGATTAGGAACTTTAAGATGTGTACAATGCTAAAGAAGCTATTTTCTTCTATGAGGAAGAACCACTTCAAGCTCAGAACCAGTTATATATTAGCCACCACTTGAGCCCTTTAAGATCAGAACCTTCCACATGTTCTTTCTCACAAACTTTGAATCTATAATTATGTATACCAAGGCAGAACATCAATTAAGATATGAAGAGGGACAAACCATATTGGAAGGAAGGTCAAGATAGAGAATAGTTTTGTCACTTGTAACACCAGCAACCCCTGGGCCAAATAACTTTTGCAGTATATATCTTGTTAAGACCTGCAAATTGATCAGATAGTGTATTACAGTCTTGTTGACATCGCAAATCCTAGCCTGAAATCTGACAATAGAGAAGATATCATAGTGCCTAACATTTCCCCAAGTATAGTGCGGTTAAGCATCGCATGCCTAACATTTCCCAACAGCCTCCTTGACAATGAATTCCCAGGGGTAAAACTACACTGAAGTTTCTTGCATCTTTGGTGAAAAGAAGCAATAACAATGTCAAAAAATGATGTCAACTTTAACCAATCATAAACGCATTTTTTTTACACTATTCAGGGGTCTGTTATTTAATACTTATTTTCATGTTATATTGCAACTGAGAAAGTGTCATTTTAAAATGAGCTAGTGAACCCAAAGTGTAGGTTGAGCCATAGAACATCAACAATTACTTCAAGAATAAACCCCTTGATTTGCTAGGTCCTATCAGCAGCAACAAAGCCTTTCAGTAGTGTTACTCAATTCTGAGAGATTACAAGAAATAAAAAAATAATATTGTATATTACTTACTAAAGAACTATGTATCTAGAGGCAGAATAATAAATAAATAAATATTTCTTGAAATTTTGTAACCTTTGTGACATGTCACGTTAAGCAATTTCCTAAATGTATAGAGTTGTGTTTAATTTCTCAAAAATACAACTACAAAAGGCTCTTGACTTGAACAAGCGTATACCATTGGCACTTCAAAAGTATATTTATGCAGTAAAAGATTAGGATATTACCCCAAGAATTCCAAAAACTGACAGGTGAAGCAGACATGAAGCATAGTCCAGGAACATAGGCAAGCCTTTACCAAATTCCTAGGAGTAAAAACAAAACATAACATTGTGTCAACTAGCATGATTATGATATGAACATAACAAACACAGAAACCATAAGCTCTGACCACATAAGAAATATATTAGAAAACAGACCATACTGAACTCCTCTCAAGAGCCACAAGTCCAATAGTGAGTATTCTGACTATATTTTTAGTCGATGTTAGATATCCTAAAAGTGTTGGGGTGAAACTCACTTGCTTTGGGGCCACTATTGCATTGGTTGAAGGAGGGGATGTGAGTTGAGGTGGTAACGGCAAAACAGAAGCATTATGGTGAAAGATGGCAGGGCATAGCTGCAAATTCTCCACATCTTGGATGGAAACAACAGCTCCAGTCTCTGACCTGTTGTCAAATGACAAGCTGAAACTACTTCTGTCACTGTATCTTCTACTAGGAAGAGCTCTATCACCTATGTCACCAGCCTCTGAGACACTCTCAGCATCATTATCTATCTGAATGCTTATATGACTTGATGATGTGCCCAATGAACACCTTCTGAATGAAGAACCTACACGGCTCATTTGCTCCATAATCAAAGTGATTCAATTCACATCATCACTTGTATCTGTCTTCTTATCACCAAGAAAAGCCTTGAAAATCGCACCAAATTAAACATCAGTGTGACTCATGCTGCTCACAGCCAAAAGAATCATATTCCAGATTTTGTTTCAGGGGTAAATATTAATTCCCAGTAAATATTTTTTATTTTGGTTTTAATTCTTTATATTTTTTTAATTTTGGCCTTGGAAATTTTTAAAAATTTTTAAAAGGGTTTTCATGAACACATTGATGAAGCCATCCAACATGTCTCTTCATGTGTTGATCTTGGATGACTAATTTTTAAAGTCTCCATTTTTTATAAGAAGCAAAGTGGCTTTTAGTATAAATTCTTAATAAAGAGTTGAGTCTTTTAAAAAAATAAAAGTTTAAATTCAGTCATATTGATAAAAAAAACTTTGCTGAAAAAGAAAATACTCACTTTTGTAAAAACTCTGTAGAGAAAGAAATTACTCATTTCAGTAATTTTAAAAGATTAGTTTTTGACAAGTTCAATTTGGATTAGATTGAATATATTTTATTTTATTTGTTATAATGAGATTGAATTGAGTTCATCAAAATTTTTAATTTTATACTTTTGCTGTTAATGCAATCATAAAATCAGATTGGAAAATTTGATAACAAATATAAACACTCCTACATGTATGTATAACAAAAAATAAACAAGAAATATAGATAATCATAAACATAAGATAAGGAATTATGCCATCAACTAAGAGTTTTTTTTCTGTTTGGTCTTTTTATTAGTATTCTTATTTGGATTTGTTCTGTCTATATTAGGTAGGCAAGTAGTTATGTGTTATAATATTAAATAAGGTTGATGTAATTAACAATATTTCGAGAATGTACAAGTTATCTAATTTAGGTATTATATATTAGAGGCATTTATCGATCAATCCAATCCACACAAATCATTAAACTAACTGAAAAATCAATATAAAAATAATAAAAACTGAATTAGCTAAAAGTAAAATAAAATGCTAGAAAATATTTGTTGGAATAGATCATATTTTGGATCTATATTTTTTAATATTGTTTCAATTTAATTCAATCCAAATTAAATTTATATTTATACATAATTTAAGAAAACTTAAGAAGACATGAATTAAGCAAGTGCACTACTGAAAAAACAGATTTTACACCTGTCTTTATATTATAATCGGTGCAAAAATTCACATGATGACAATTTTATAAATATTTAACAAGTTAACATCAGTCTAAGTTTGAGCCTGGTAAAAAAAGTTATTTTACATCAGTCCTAAAATTAATACCAGTACAAACTATCCAGAGACTCGTTACACCCATCCTCAATCCCACCCGGTAAGAACCGGTACAAACAAAAATAAATGCTCATTATACTCTTGCGTTCTGCTCCCAAGTCACACGCGGCTCACAGTTGTCGCATGCATTTTGCTCCCAAGTCACACGTTGCTCACCGCTGTTCCTTCCGAGTGCGTTTTACTCCCAAGTCATACGCTAGTTGCTCCTAGTTGTTCCTTCCGCGTATTGTAGCGGCTGGATCCATACGCTGCTCCTTGTTGTTCCTTCCGCTCCGTTCTGCTCCTACGTGTGTTCTGCTCCGTCTCTGTCGAACGTGTACTCCGTGGGTCGTCTTATCTGTTCTGAAACACGTGAAAAGGCAGATCTGCCAAGTAATGCTCTCTCCCTTGATTTAAAATTACATGAATCTGATATATAAATGAGACACTTTTTTTTTTTTGCAATGTTTGTTGTTCCCTTTGAGTTTGCATATCAAGTGTTTGTTAAAATGCCAAACTCAACAATCTTTGTTTATTTTTACCTCATCTGGGCCTTTTACCTTATCAAGTGTTTTGGTTATATATGACAGGTTGAGAAGCAAGTACACACTTCTATTCAGTTACAATGGCAGAAGAGGAAGCACGAGCTGGATTTGTTTGTCAAGTGCAACATCAGACAAAAGTAAATTCAAGCTTAGAATTCAAATCTGCCATTCAATAAAATTGCTTTGCGTACAAGTTATGCTTCACCTGATCATATTAAGATTTTAGTTTTTGCTTTATGCAGACTAATTCATCACAAAATACTGCAAAAATATACTATTTCTAGGAAAATCAGTTTTGTGGGGTATGAGTGTTTAACATATGTCAAATGTTCTTTTTAAAATAAAAATGAAAGAAAAAAGAATTACATGTTGAATCATAATTTTATCAATTTTTTTCTTAATCAATGTATTTGGAGGTTTTTGTAATTCATTGCATGTTAAGGAGCCTGAGATTTAGTTGAGATCTAAGATGCACTTGATCCGCTAGGTATGATTGATTCTATCTCACTATAATGATTTTGTTCCTAGGGAACTTTAAAATTGAACTTTTTGTAAAATAATTTTGTATCTTCACTGTAAATAGTGATGGGCTATCCCATAGCTATGTAATTTATTTTTGTGCTCTGCTTTTATGGTTTCTGTTCACACTATGTAGCGTAATGTACAGAAACCCTAGAGAATTGCTCTAGGAATTAGGGTTCTTATTACTTTATTCAATGTATCACTTGACTTACAATATGAGCCTATAAGCTGTATTTATACAATAGTTAAGTAAAAAGAAGAGGGGGAATGCAGGCCCAAACCTAGTGAGGGAGATAACCGCCTTTGGTGGGGTCATAGAAAATCATGACCTTCGCTATTATCTACTAAAATAAAAGGATGAGAGGGGTACCGCGGGCCCCCTCTAACCCGGGAGGGAACAGGTGGGACGCCCCAAACCCCCAAATAAAATAGGGGAAAATTTTTCACGTCTTTGAAAATATTAATAAATCAAATAATTAAAGTGGTGAAGTATTTTTCACCAAACCCCTGGATCTATAATAAACCACTCCCATATATGAAGATATGAGAGGGTGAGATCAAAAGATTATTTTTCAATCAGAGTCAGCGGAAGAATTATTTAATTTGTTCACTGGCCGATTGATTTCCAAGAGGAGTTTCATAAAATAGGGGATATAATTTATATAGCCAAGAGAGCCAAAATATACTCCTCAATACTCAAAATAATGTTTAAGGAAACAATTATGCATAGGATTTAAAAATTCATTTAAAATAATAATTAGAAGCATCAGGTGCCACTCGCTCAAGCGAGAAGCAATCCGCTTGAGCGAGCCAGCGTAATAACGCTTGGGCGAACGCTGAGCGACCTTGGGCGAAAGAGAGGATTAAGCATTAGGGCTCAGCTTGACGGAGCCCTGTCTCGCTTGAGCGAGATACGAAGGAATGCCTTGAGCGAAGCAAGCGAGACGCTTGAGCGAAGGAAGAAAAGGGCATCAGGTCCCAATCTCGCCTGAGCGGCCCAAGGCTCGCTTGAGCGAGATCGTTCCAGAATGGTTGGCAACTCTTTGGCCGATTTTCGCTTGGGCGAGGCACCACTCGCCTGGGCGAAAATCGTCCAGAATCAAAATCCTTCTCCTTTGCTTGAGCGTTCCCTCATCCGCCTGGGCGAAAATTGTCCAGAATCGAAACTCTGATTCTGTGGCAATCTCACTTGGGCGAAATGCACTTCCGCTTGAGCGAAAATGAGGCAGAATCCAATTCCCCATTTCACAACAATCTCGCTCGAGCGAGATTCTCACTCGCTTGAGTGAGTTCTGCAGAAACTCAACAGAAAACGAAATTCACTTGGACATAACACATGAAATATTGACTCCTTCTATTTTGGCCTTACCTAAGACCATATCTTACTTCATTATGCATGTATCACTTCATATAATGCTATAATCTACAACTACATGATTCTTCCATGTAATTTAACACCAACAACATCATCATGCCAATATTAATTCATGCATATAATCCAAATTCAACAACTCACAAAATTCATGAACTAGCATAAAACACTGCATCCATTCATTAAATTCAACAACATCAAACATCATAGTTTGTTCTTTACACCATTTAGGTCATGAATGAAAATTGGCCTTACATACACATGCCCAATTTTCTCCCATGACCCCAAAATTACTAACATTACAAAATTTGAGTATATACCCGTATACTCTACAAAACAGATTTCGTGCCGGCCAAGGCTTACACATTCCTATCCATATTTACCTCCTTCCAACTCAGCCTCCAAAAGCTGTAGGATTTAAGTCATACCTACATCAACTTTAAAAATGGCAACGGGGAGGTGAGTAACATAATCCAAATGAATTAAAGTCATACATTATGATGAAATACATGTATACTTGCTCACATATCAATCATTACAACACATCATACATCATACACAATACATCTCATGATCTCAAGTATACATTCACAATTTCAATCATTTGGATTGCCAAACACACACATCGGGTTAGTATTCAACTCTTTCCCCTTTAAATTCTCATTCATCCGTTGCCACCATGGGCTTTCAACTAGGCATATTTCCAGCTATATGCAAATGCTCTTAAAGCTAATGCATATGCACAAGAATTTCTCATCAAACAATGCGGATCCAACTGTGGGAAAAATACCATATTAATTCAATTGTGGGACAAGCATAGGTGTGCTACTATGTCCCTACTGCAGTAGAAAAAATTGTGTACACATATATCTCAATTCATGCATGCTTACATTATCATAATTTTACTGGTACCAAACCGCTATCGCCTATCTGTAGCACTAGTCACCCTGTGACTTGCGGATCAATATCGTGGCCTCAACTACCACAAGTGCTACGGGCCCCTCCCGAACACACATCGAGAGAGCCGTGTCCCATCGGACACCGAGGTAAACTCGCTCACCATAGAGCCGCCCGCCCATTGGGCCTGCCACATAGGGTGCCTCGTCACCAAACTATGGACAGCTTCGTGACTCATACACCGAGTCACAGGGGAAAATCACAATACGCTCGTGCACTGAGCCGCCCTCCCACTGGGCCTGCCTAGTGGAACCCCCTAATATTCCATATAGACAGCTATGCTATGCCATGGATGCAATGCAAATACAAATCAAGTGCATCCTCACACTATGCATCCTAGATGCCACTCCACATTCAATCATTCATCACCACCACTTGGTGGATTTTGATATTCTCATCATTCTCATCCAATCCCAATTCTCTTTTTCACTCATTCCCATCAATAGTTAGTGGCATACACATTCAATAAATCATGCACATATCTTTGGGATATTCACATCATAATTCCCTTTCACACATGGTTTTAAACCACCATCATACTTCATCAAAATAATATCATCACCACATCACAATATTATCCCAAACACAATGCCACATCACAATCATCATTCTAAATGCATTCAAATCATAACATTATCACATCATCCATTCAACAATCATCGAAATAATCATATATACATATTTTCACATCACCAATGGATGAAATCATGCATTTAGAAAAGTTACCCCCTCCTACCTCAAGTGAAGTAGTGATCAACGCGGTTTGATGGTCCCGCTTCGTCAATGGGGTCACTTCCTACATCACAATACATTATACAATCAATTTTCTACTTACTCATTAAGACTTAAATACTTATATATCAATAACTTGATGTTTATATTATTTTAACTCTCAAACCTCTTTTATTTCACTTTATCCACCATAACCACCATGGGTTAGGTGCCACCCTTCATTATTATGCACTCAACAACTAAACCCTTTCATAGGTTTCACCATTATTAACTTCCACCAACAAAATACCATCATCAATGACTCTCATACATCATATCTCACATTTATTACCAACAATAAATGTTCATCAACCTCCATTTACATTTCCCCCAAATTTATGAAGCTAGGTTTTCATAGAATTCCAACAACCATCATAAATATTCTTCTCCTTCCAACCATAAATGCATCCACTTCATTACTCTCCTAAAGAAACCTTATTCTCATAAAACCCACTTTAAACTCTTGCATTAAATGCTCTCCTCAAAACATTCATACACATGCATGGCTTCCAAAACTCATAAATACCATATACCCATAACCAAAACCTTATTAAAAATGGGTATACATACCTCAAAACCCAAAAACGAAAATGGGTTCAATGGAGGGAGAGAAAGCTGCGAAAATGGAGAGAAAGGAGGAGAAAACAGCAGCTCACAACCTCCTTCTAGCTCCACCAACGAAAATGAGAAGGTGATGTGGAAGATGGATTCAAACTTGTTAGGGCTTGGATGAAGAAGAAGAGAGAAATGGAGAAGATGATAATGAAGAGAAGAAGAAGAAAGTGAAGTGTAATGTCCACTTTCAGCACGCCTACGTGAATAGAGAAAGGAAAATTTGGGTTTTTGATTTATTTTAAATTCCCATTCATTAAAACTCCATCGTTTTATAACTAACAGGTTCTCAGTTCGGGCTCAATACATCATCTGAAAATTATTCCGAATACATATTCGGATTCCCGATATTATTCTCAATAGCCCTGACCAATATCATCTCATTCCGAGATACTTGGTCCGACACCCATATCTCAACAGGGCTTAATTTCAGCTTAACCGGTCTCCATAACTTTCTAACAGTCCCCAAAATTATCAATTTAATTAGTCTCAATAGTTTGGGACATTAAATACTCCATATATCAATTTCTAATATTTATTCCGGTAATTAATTCTCTATTTTAAAAAATTCGGGATGTTACAACAGGAGCCCCTAGCCACGAGCTCCAGGCGTAGCGCCGAGCTGAGTGACTAAGTGCTAGGGTGAGGTATTTTATGCGAATAATTCTGAGTGGTTGCATGATTACCGAGCCGCGTTGGATATGATGTAACCCTAGTAGAAGGAGGTCTGGGTGATGCGCTTATTCCAACCTGAGTAGAGAGAAGTTTGAGCGATGTAGCTTTGCATCTTATTTTCATTTATGCACTTTTTATATCCATGTGGATGGCTCCTCTGCCATGTGGCAGGGGATTGTTTAACCGTTATTTTTCTTTCTTTGGGGGTGCCTGTACATGCCTGTTATGATTACGCTATTTCTGTATCCCTAGGTTATTAAAGGTGTGTTTTTTCGGGATTTGGGATGTCGCTTCATTTAAAGAAATTGTCTGAACAATTATGTCTTTTAGCCCGAGACTTCTAATCCCCAACCGTTGGATCTGATGTACTGAAGAGTCACCTTCCTCCCTATAAATCTACTTTTCCTTTTCATTTCGCACTTTTACATTCCATTGTTGCTTCTGTCTGAATCTCTTGTCTTCTTCAAAGTCTTCAGCATAACCTTACAGAGGGTGACTACTAAAGTTCTCCTTCTTCGTGCCACCGTAAGATTTCTTCTACCTATCCCTTACTCAATTTACTAGGTCAATGCTCCCTTCTTTCTTGTTTCCCTTATTCTTGAGGTGTCATGGCATCGTCTGTTGGAGGTGTATACAACTGGGTAAAGGATGAGGTTCTAGCTATTCCCTCGTCCCTCCAAAGTGAGAAGTCTGTAGCCAAGTTATGGGAGGGGGCACCTTCAACCACTCTACCTTCGCTTCTAACGTGGAGTGTATCTGTTGCTCTTCGTCTGATTGGGTCTACCATGAGCGCACAGATCCGAGTGAGTTGGACTTTACATTCATATACAAAACCTTCTTTTCTCATCTTCACCTGTCTTTTCCATTTTGAGTTTGAGATTGGGGTTCTAAATACCCTGAACATTTCCCCCACTTAAACTCCATCAGAATGGGTGAGCGTTCGTGAAGGCTTTCCAAGTGTCGTGTGAGCAGTTTGGCCGTCCTCCTTTTGTACCTCTCTTTTTCTATTTCTTCAATGCCAAAATCCCAAAGGCAGGGGTGTTAGTGGGCTGGGTTTCCTTAAATAGAGTGGCTCATCATAACCTAATTCGAGCCTCCAACCAGTCATATAAGAACTTTAAAACTGGGTTCTTTAAGATTTGAGTCGGCCTTGATCTGCTTGAGGAGGACTTTTTGCATTATTCTGATGCTCGTCCCCAATTTCCCCTTTACTGGACCCGTGCGCCAGTCTAATTCTGAGTGTCCTTGGAGGATCCGTCTCTGTCCGAGAAGTCAAACGCAACATTTTTCCTTGAGGATACAAAGTTGTACTTTAGTTCTCAGGCGCTAATTGCCTTGTCGCCTTATCTGAGCACCTTGGATGCCTGGATACGTTAGTAGAGCTTGCCTTCTTTATTTAATTTAATTTCTCTAACTTTTCTTCCACTGATTCCTTGCGTGCATGTAGGTGACATGGCCCCTCATTGACACTGAAGGATTTAAAGAAGCGCTACCGGGAGGTGATCCTAAAGTTGTTAGGAAGAAATGAGGTGTCAAGAAAGAGGGAAAGTCTGCTACCCGGGGGAGTGACCCTAAAACTGCCATGGTGACTGCAGCAGAACCAATTACTCTGGTGCCTGCGAGATCACTGTTTAAGAGGGAGTCGGGCCACGCAACAAAGAAAAATCGTTAGGGTGAGCCTTCTTTACAAGATCAAAATTGTGGGGTAGTGGAGGGTGTGACACCAGCAACCGCCCAGGCTGAAACCCAGATAGAGATTGCTTCTGGGGCTATCTTGGTATCTGATAGCCCTGAGTAGGAAATTGAGACCCTTGTGGCTTGAAGTCAGATATCTGAGGAGTCTGCTGATACTGTCACCACTGAGAAGATCACGAACTCTTTGCCCAGTGAAACGTAAACTGTCGAGCGGCAATGGAAGGCTTTTGCAAACAGATCACTGTGTTTTGAAAAGAACCCAACTCACTCGCTATGGGATGCTCGCTTTCTGGTTCCTCGGTTTATGGGTCAGACTGTGGTATTTAAGAAAGAAGAGAAGTATGGAGCCTTAAATGCAGTGGCTATATGTCGTGCTGTGGAGATGTTCAATCTTCAGGCTACTTCTATGACTCGATATGTGGAGAAGCAGTTCTGTGCTCAGAGGAAAGAGTTAGAGGCGTTGGGAAAGGAAAATGCATCTTTGAAGAGGGAGAACAAATCCCTAAAGGTTGCTAGCAAATTGTCGTTCTTGCAGCTGCAGGATGCAATGAAAGTTGTTGGCGGGTTGAAGGATGATTTGACTTGAGTGGAAACTGCTTAATCTGGGTGCGTAATAGTAGAGTCTAAGTTATCCATTGCTGATGAGAGATGTGTCTACTGGGAGAGGCATTTTGGTGTAGTAGAGGAGTCGTATGGCATTGTATCTAAGATGAAGAAGGATATGGAGGAGAAGCTTTAGAAAGCCGAGGAAGATCTGAAGACGGTCAATGAAAAGCGCAAAGAGGAAAAGGCAGAGTCAGAGGCTCATATAGTGGATCTGAAAACACAAATTGCTGAGAAGTATGTGGCCGCCTTCGAGTTGTGCCAGGAACAGATTATGTTGTTGAATCCGACCGCCAGCCTCAATTGGGAGGGGCTTGACCCATTTAAAATTGTACTGGATGGTCAGATTGTCGATCTTCCTGATTCCGATGGCAAGGAGAAGATAACTCGGGAGAATGATCAAACTGTTCCTGAGTCAGAAATCGTCGTTGGGCCGGTTGTGGTTACTAGGTTAGGACCCATTGAAGGGGTAACGGATGCGGGGAAAGCTGCAGGTGAGGGGATCCTTTAAGGTGAAACTACCGGCGCTGACCCCGAGTGATAGTGCTCTAGTAATTTTTTTTATTTTTTTTCTTGAAAAAGTTATGTATGGAGAAATTACAATGTGGATGAAGACTTTATGAGTTACTTGCGTAGTTTCTTGATGATGAGAATAGTGTTGTATTCCTAATCTTGATGTGTCTTTTTTCATACGTTGCCTCGGGTGAGCGTATCTCACTCGAGTTTCTCGTATTTAACGTATTTGTTGATAACAAGTTTCGTGAGTCATTTCCCCAGGGTGAGTTTTTCTCATTTGGGTTTCTCGTATTTAAACGTATTTTTGATGACAAGTTTTGAAACACCCCGAAAATGGGGATAAATTTTTTTTTTCGCGATTTTAACACCATTAATTAATGAAGACGTCAAGTGGTAAAGCTTAATTCGACACCCTGGATCTAAGAAAGACCTATCTCATATATGGAGATATGAGAAGGTAGGTTAACAAATAATCAATGAGAAATTCTCAATTAAAAACAGCGTAAATAGTTAGTTAAATTAATGCTATATGATTGGATTTAAGGTAGTTAAACATCATGAGGTTTAATGACCTCATAATATGCTCAAAGCATTTACAAGATGTTACAAGTAGAAGATTTGGTGCAAAGAAAAAGGGGAATAACCAAGACAATGCAATTTGGGGAATCAGAGCACAACTCGCTCAAGCGAGAGTCACACTCGCTTGAGGGAGACCGAGTGGGGCGCTTGGGCGAGCCACAACACATGCTGAGCGAAAAGAAGAAGAGAAGGATCAGGGGCCGTCTCGCTTGAGCGAGCCCCATCCCGCTTGAGCGAGATCCTCAGGATTCGCTTGGGCGAGGCAACCGAGCGTGGGCGAGAATCGTCCAGAATCCAACATACGCTCACTCGCTTGAGCGAGTGCCACATCCAAAGGCCTTTCGCTCGAGCGAAAATGGCCCAGTAGCTAAGTGCCTCAATCTCGCTCGGGTGAGACCCTACTCGCCCCGGCGAATTTCCTCCAGTGGCCAACAACTGATGCATGAGCAGTCTCACTTAAGTGAGACCCGCTCTCGCCTGAGTGAGATTTGGCTAGTGGCCATACACCAACACAGGGGATTCTCGTCGAGAATCCATCTCGCTTGAGCGAGAATACCAGTAAAAACGCAGAAACATGGGAATTTAACAACTCAACATATAAAAATCCCTTCAAAGCAAAATTAATCAAGTTCAATGTATCACTTACATCATATTAAGTATTTAGAACTTCTTCCAAACATCATATTCCACAAATCCCATTTCAATTCTTTAGATCACATCACAATCAAGCTTATCATGATGTATACTCTATGAAACATAAAATATTGATAAGTATCAATTCATTCCTCAATTCTCACTGCATCATACATCATTTTAAGTATTTGAAACATATCCCAATGGATCATACTCTATGATCTCAATTCAAATTCATAAATTATATCCTAACTAGGTCTATCAACTTGGGCACTTTACAAAATTTAGACCCTCAAAAAACCATTCATTCATTTATCAAATTACAGATCAATCACAACGTATTCATCGTTCATACAAAGGTAAGGTCACGAACGAAAATGAGCCATACACCCAAAAGTCTCATTTTCCAACATGACCTCCAAAATTATCACTATCTATTCATCATCCATACAAGTTGTCCA
The DNA here is from genome assembly GCA_037962975.1 of Clitoria ternatea. Taxonomy (NCBI): domain Eukaryota; kingdom Viridiplantae; phylum Streptophyta; class Magnoliopsida; order Fabales; family Fabaceae; genus Clitoria; species Clitoria ternatea. The sequence goes on from CM075671.1 coordinate 59,981,327, forward strand.
CATCAATTCATGGCTATACAAAATATTCATTATATCTATATGCATTATCAAAGTCCACATAAAAGCCATAAAATCAAAACGTTTGCCAGCTAAGGCATTCTTTACCCAAAAAGACTTCCTTCACACCATTCTTCCACACATGAGCTCCATGGGCAAGCCCTACAACATAAGAGCTAAAAAGATGGACCACATGGAGAGTGAGTATATTTTCTCAATGATGAAAATTCTAACAATTAGTGATAATATACATGTGAATGCAAGTTAACATCTTCTCCCTAAAAGAAGTTCAAGTGACACTAAAATCATTCAATCATCCAATGCATAGAACACTCATATCCATACAATTTCTTTGAGTCACACCAAACCAATAGACACAAATATTGTTAGTGATCAATAGGGTTGCACATACACTTTACATAACTTCCTCATTGGGGTATCACTCAATGCCATGCTTTTATGGCTAATGCACATGCTGGTGTTTAAAGATGCATATACGCGGATCCGATTTCATTCCAATAGTGATCACAACCACTTACATTAATTATCATCACGTCGATTTCCCACCTCGCAAGGAGTACTCCCTTCATGGGACCCCGCAAGGTCATTCATTACAATTTCATATCGTCATCACGTCGGGTACTCCCTTCGTGGAACCCCGCAAGGTTATTTATTCATCAATTATCATAACATCATCATGTCGGGTACTCCCTTCGTGGAACCCCGCAAGGTTATTCATATCATAATATTTTAACATCATCACATCAGGTACTTCCTTCGTGGAACCCCGCAAGCTTATTCATATCACAATATTTCAACATCATCATGTCTAGTACTCCCTTCGTGGAACCCCACAAGGTTATTCACATTACAAATGTGCTTATGCATGCCATGCTATATATATATATATATATATATATATATATATATATATATGCATTAATGTTCATGCATACCTCAATCTCATAAGGATTTTCTCACCCTCTCATCTAAGGTATAGCTCATACTCAATCACAATGTTAGTAACACGTAATTCATCATACATATCATTCTTCCAAAACATATCATTCATAATGCTCAAGAGTAATCCTAGTCAAGGATTTCAAATATTCATCAAGCCATACCTAAGACACTACATCCATTCAAGAAAAACATGCAACTTGGCATCAATACATACATTATCAACATACAAGGCATCATACATTTAGAAAATACACCCCTCTCCTACCTTAAGAGAAGTAGACCTCCGGGTTTGATGATCCCACCTCATAAGTATTGTCAAACCCTACATTAATCAATTGTAGGACCACATTAATCATCCATTCAAGCATCATTCTTAATATATACTTTTACATATGCATGACTCTTCATCATGTGGTAATTCATTTACAAGCTTCATTCATTTGTCTAATTAGGCTTCGGGAATTCCTCCCCTTTAATCGAAATCCATTATTATCAAAAGCTACAACTTAAGTAGTCAAGTTACCCACATGTGCCATTTTGACACCCAACTCCTCAAGTGGGTTTTTCATTTATGGCTTCCAACCACCATCACCAATCATCATTTATGGCAATGCCTCATCATTAGTAACATTCTCATCATCAATTAATGCCTTTCACATTCACCTTACATATTTCTCCCAATTTCATAAGTTAGGGTTTTATGAAAACCCAACCATATCATAGATGCACTTCAACATTCATCATCTTTCAACCCCATTTTTGTGCACTCCATTTATTGCTCATAAATGTCTTCATTTATTTCTCCTCTCCTTAGGGTTCATACATTTAATGTTTCCTTTCACTACCCACATGCATTTAATACTTTTCCAAACTATAATAATCTATTTCTTAGGTTTCCAACACAAGAAAAATGGCAAGAAGCTTACCTTGTTCCAAGAACGAAAATGGGAAACAAGGGAGAGGAGCTTGAAAATTGAGGAGAAGAAGGGGAAAACTTCAAGCATACAATGTCTTCTCCTTGCTCCAATGGTGAACGAAAATGAGTGAGGAAGAGGCACCTCTTGGTTAAGCTTTTTGGAGAAGAAGAAGATGAAGAAGATGGAGTGAAAGGGAATAAGAAAAGTGAGAAGTAGAGTAAAAGTGTTTTTCCCTCCTTGGTAGAAAGTAACGTGAATAATGAGAGTGAGAGTGAAGTCTTGTTTTAATTTTAACCTCATTCACTTAAATTTTACCGTTTTACCATAAACAGGATCTCTGTTTCGGGCCAATACTTTATCTAAAAATTATTTCGAATACATATTCGGATTCCCCATAATATTATCTACAGCCCTGACTAACGGCATCTCAATCAGAGATACTTGGTCCGACACCCATATTTTATCTGGGTTAGTTTTCTACTTATCCGGTTCCAATAAGTTACTAACAGTTCCCGAAAATCTTAATTTAATTACTTCCAATATTTTGGGACATTAACTAGTTTGCATTCAATTATTCTATATTTATTTCCTTAATTAATTCCATATTTTAAAATTTGGGATGTTACAAGTTTCATTAGTCATTTTCCCGGGTGAGCGTATCTCGCTCAGGTTTCTCGTACTTAAACGTATTTTTGATGACAAGTTTCTTGAGTTGTTTTCCCCGAGTGAGCCTATCTCACTCGGGTTTCTTATACTTTTAATAACAAGTTTCGTGAGTCGTTTCCCCTAGGTAAGCGTATCTCACTCGGGTTTCTCATATTTAAACGTATTTTTGATGACAAGTTTCGTGAGTCATTTGCCTCGGGGGAGCGTATCTCACTCAAGTTTCTCGTACTTAAACGTATTTTTGACATGTAAGAAGACTTGTAGAAAAATCGTCATGGCTTTTATTTGAAACAGGGGTCTCGTTAAAACCTCCCAGGAGAAAAAACCCTATGGGAAAAAGTCTCCTGGGTAGGAAAAAGAGTGTCCTTCCTCATACATTAGCTATAATACAACTTCAAGTGCGTGACATACCATGTTCTAGGGATATCCTTTCCTAACTGTTCCTCTAGTCGGTATGTGCCCTTCCCAATAGCTTCTTTCACTTGGTATGCCCCGTCCTAACTAGCTGTAAATTTGTCGTCTTCACGTGGTCTCTGATTGTTATCTATGATGCATAGTATGAGATCTATTTTTCACAAAGGTCGGGGTCAGAGCATGGAATTCCATCTCTGGACGGACTTCTATGTGGAAGCTTGGATTTTAACAAAGGCTATGTCACGCTCTTCCAAACTGAGGTCTAGGTCTTCGCGCCTCCCTTGTTCACCGTCCTTCTCATCATAGATAATACACTGAGGGGATAGTTCTCCCAGCTCTACTGGAATCATAGTGTCAACCCCGTATGTGAGTCAGAATGGGGTTTCATGGGTCAAAGAGTGTGGTGTCATGTGGTATGCCTACAAGGGTCTTGGTAGCTTTTCTTCCCATCTTCTCTTGGCTTGTCCCAGGCGCCGTTTTAGTTCCTAGAGGATAACCTTGTTTGCTGCTTCAGCTTACCCGTTTGTTTACGGGTGTTCGACAAAGGAGAATTTCCATTTGATGCCCAGGTTTTCACAGAACTGAATGAAACCTTTATCTGTGAACTGTCACCTATTGTCATAAATAATAGTGTGAGGGAGTCCATGCCGGTAGATTATGTGCTTCCATGTGAAGGTTTGAACCTTGGCAGCAGTAATGGTTGATAAGGGCTCGGCCTCGATCCATTTGGTGAAGAAGTCGATTGCCACTAAGAGGAACTTCACTTGTCCTTTTCTGGGTGGGAATGGTCCTAAGATGTCCATCCCCCATGTATTGAAGGGCCATTGGGAAAGAATTCCCTGTAGGGACTCGAGGTCACTATTGATCCTATTGGCATTCTGTTAGCATGGGTAGCATTTCTTAACGAACTCGGAACAGTTTGTGCGAAGGGTTGGCCAGAAGTATCCTATTCAGAGGGCCCAAACAGCGAGTGGGCGGACTCCCTCGTGGAGGCCACCAATTCCTGAGTGGAGCTCCTGTATGACATAATTTGCTTGTTCTTCATTGAGGCACTTCAGGAGTGGCATGGTAAAGTCTCACTTGTAAAGCTAGGCTGTCCAGAACTGCTTGCACTTGGAGCTTCTTGGCCTGCAGGGGATCCTCCGAGAGGGTTCTGTGAAGAATAAAGTTTACGATCAGGGTCATCCAAGTGTGATCAGTTGGAACTTTGACTATCTGAAATGCTTGTTCCTTCTCTTGTATTGTGGGCTCTTCAAGTGTTACCTGCATAATTGTCTTTAGGTTACCCGCCTTAACAGTACTGGCCAATTTGGAGAGCAAGTCGGCTCGCTCATTTTCTGCTCTTGGGACATGGACCACTCGAAAAAGCTTGAGCTCACTAGCTAACAAGTTTACATACGTCAAGTATTTTACCAAGGTTGGGTCTTTCTCTTGGTATGACCCCTTGTTAGTCCTCAAATTTACAATAAATCCTTTAATAAAAATTTCATAAAAATAATAAAAATTAGTTTAATTTGTTACAAAATTAGGTTTTAAATTCAATAAATAGATGTTGTTGGAAATAATCTGCCCTTGATCAATTTTCTCTAGTTTTGCAGTGAAAAAGTAAAGAATTTAAGAGAAAATTGAAGATCTGGAGAAGCTGACGCGTAGCATCAACACCACGCGTAGCGTGGGTACTTTTGATACTGACGCTACGCGTCACAGCCACGCGTAGCGTCAGAGCTGCGTTGACTCCACAGCCAAGCTGGCCCAGCACTCACCTTTTTGACCATAATTGGCCACTCCACTCAGCACAAATGGCCAAAATACAGCGGAGTCAGAGACACATGGCCAAGCATGATTGAATAAAATAATCCAAAGTGGCCATTATCAGCTGCGTTAATGGAAGCTGAGCCAGGGGTCTGACGCGTAGCGTCAGTACCCTTGCTCAGCCCTATAAATAAGGCCATCCAACACCATTCTTATCATCCCATCCAATTCTCTACATTCAGAGTTCTTTTCTCTCTTCTATACTCGAGTTTTGAGTATTTATTTTAGAGTTTGTAGTTCTAGAATAGTTTTCTAGATACTTGAGAGTGTTGTGGTGTATTGTGATCGTTTTATCGTGAAATTTCCATCGTCTTCGTAATGTCAACCTCTGTAAGTGTTGTTTTTACTTTCACCATGTGTAACTAATCTGTTTATGTTGGAATTGGTGAACTAATCTATTGAGTATAATGTTGTGAATTCGACCTCTGCATGTTTATGATTCAAGTCCAAGTTAGTATTTCAATCTTTTATTAATATGAACGTCAAACGGGAGAATGATTTTCATGTGTATTGAAACTAGTTTTATTAGTATGGATGTCAAACGGGAGAATGATTATTCATGCCGTATTGAAACTTGTTTTGACGAAAGTAAAAGTTGGAATACCCTTGGTATCTCAATTCTATAGGGGTTGTTAACCATTGTTGCCATAAGGCCAGGACTTAATGCAAGTTTTTACTGAGAAAGCTCACGAGGGATCGGACTTTACGGTGAATTCTTAGAATTTATATCATGAGGAATCGGTTATAATGAATTTAAGCTGCAATGACATGAAACTTGATGATTAAATATGCATGTCTTGAGTTCCTCATTGTTATTCTAGATTAGGGATCCAATTTCCAACATAATTTGTCTATCTGTGTTTATCTCAAGTATCTTACCTATTCTAGATTGCAACTCAATTTTTTAGATAGATTTTTATTTTCTTTTTATCTCATGAACAATTCAACCATGCTATCCTGTGAATACTGTATAAATTGTATATAAATCATTCTTTTGTCTATAATTTTCTTTACATTTACCATAGTGACTAGGAAATTACTATTGTTATTGGACTTTCAATCCCAGTGGAACGATATCTAAATTTTGAAAACTACAAACGATTGGTGCGCTTGTCAATTAATAACTCGGTAGTAAACAAAAACAACCATTATTATCGGGCCAACAAGTTTTCTGGCGCCGTCGCCGGGGATTGAATTGATTCAGTAAAGCAGTAAATTTTTAATTACCGTGGTAAATATTTTTTTACCTTAGTAAATTTTTAATTTTGTTATTTGTTTATTTACTTTTTCTTATCATTGTTACAATAACTTTCTTTGTCTAGTTTGTGTATGCAAACTCGATCTACTGCAAGAAAAATTTATTTTGATCCTGAGATAGAAAAGTTTGTAAAGAAAATCAAGTCTTTGAAATCTAAAACACAAACTAATTCTTCTTCTATTTCTAAAAATCTTGAAAATTCAAATATGGCTCCTGAAAGGAGAACATTGGGATAGTTTGCTGCTATTAATGGTCCACCCCGAGTTTCGGGAATGTTTCAAGGACTTGTTGTGCCAGTGAAGATTAAACCTGCTACTTTAAATATTATTCAAAATAATCAATTTGCTGGTTTAAATCATGAAGAACCGTATGAACATTTAACTATTTTTTTATAAGTTATGCAGCACAATTGGTTTTGAACCCAATCAAGAAGAATCTGTTTATATGAGATTATTTCCTTTTTCATTGATTGGTAAAGCTAAAGAATGGTTTAAATCTTGCCCACCGGGTAGTTTTGCAAACTGGTCCAATGTTGAAAGAAAATTTTTGGAAAGATTTTATTCTCCTTCAAAATATTTTGAAGCCATGACAGCCATATACTATTTTTCTCAAAACAATGATGAATCATTAGGAGAAACATGTGAACGATTCAAGGCACTTTTGAGAAAGTGTCCAAACCACAACCTGAATGATGCCGAAAAGGTAAGAATCTTTTACCATGGGTTATTAACTCACTTCAAGATGATGTTAGATGCTTGTGCAGGTGGTTCTTTAATGAACAAGACTATGGAGGAAGCTATTGAGATATTGGAATCAATGTCCATTAGTGACCGACAAGCAAAACATGAAAGAGGTAATGTACAGAGGAAGCCAGGAATGCTCGAATTGGGAGTGAATGATGCAGTATTGGCTCAGCAAAAATTGCTGACCCAACAAATTGAAGCTATGAGCAAGCAATTGGAGAAACTTCAAATTGCTCAAGTGACATCACCACCCCCGCTCAATTGAAACAATGTATGCATTGCATGGGTGAACAACCACGTGGTTACTGTGCCCCTGACAGAAATGAGCAAGAGCAAGCCAATTTTCTGAACCATCAAAGAATACCATTGGGTAACTTCCCTTTCAATTATGGTAATTCTTTTCCTAACAATTTTCAACAGGGATGGCAGAATCAGAATTCTGGCTGGAGACAAGATGCTAGACCTTCCAATAGACCTCCTAACAATCAATTTAAGCCACAATAATCACAAATTGACAATGTAAGATTGACAAGGATTGAGAAATCTATTCAACAGTTATTGTAATTTGTGGAAACAAATGAAGCTGCCCGTAAAGCATCAGACTTACAAATGGGCCAGCTTGCAAAAGAAATAGCTGAATTAAAAAATTCTGGGTTTACCGCAAACACTCAAAACCCAAGGGAACAATGTAATGCTGATTCTTCTGGAAATTGTAAAGTTGTGAAAATTGATTGTAAAGAAAAAAATGAGAAAAAGAAAGAAGAATAGGAAAAAAAAGTGAAAAAAGTGAAAAAAAATGAAAAAAATATGAAAGGGCCTGTGAAGGAAGAGCAAGAAACAAACTGTACTACCATCATAACCCTGGAAAAATGTAAAGATCCAGGGAGTTTTACCATTCCTGTAACCATTGAAAATATCAACATCAGGAATGCTTTGTTAGATTTAGGGGCTAACATCAATCTTATACCCCTAGATTTAATTAAGCGCATTGGTGGATTCGAGCTTAAAGAAGCTAAGACAGACTTACAGTTTGCGGATCGCTCTGTCAAGAAACCTGTGGGGATTGTGGAAGATGTACTAGTAAAGGTTGATAAGTACCACTTCAGGGTTGACTTTGTAGTACTGGATATGAAGGAAGATACTGAGACCCCCCTAATCCTAGGAAGACCTTTTATGAAGACTGCAAAGATAAAGGTAGATGTCGATCAAAGTATGGTTGCAGGAAAAGTCTATGAAGAAGAGGTAAGCTTCAGTGCTCATGAACATCTTAGGACAAATGATGAGGAAAAAGTTTACCATTCAACCGAACCAGGTATATCTCTTCCCAATCAATTCAATTGTTTTAAATTAACCAAATGCTTGAGTGATGAAAAACAGGAAATCAAGCATCGGAGAAGAAGAAGGAGGAAAAAACAGACAGGTGATTCCTCAACAAAATTTGAGAAACCACCTGATTAATCAGAGTTGGAGACATTAAACCTAGCGCTCAATGGGAGACAACCCATTATTTTCTTTTTCTTTTTAACTTAATTTATATATAAAAAAATCCAAAAATAAATCTTCTCTTTTTAAATAAATAAATCAATCAAATTTTTGTTAGTAAGTTAATTTATACATTTAAAGTTTTTACATAATAAAACCAATTTTGTAAAATCAATTATTGATTCTTTGGAAACTTAGGAATTTTGATAAATTTAATTACAATAAGTTTATTAACTATCAAGCTAAATTTCGATAACCCGGTGAGCTGAGAGATCTGTTAAACACTTGAGGGTTTCATCGACATAACTTCATTTGAATTGATTTTGCTTTAATCTTTGATTTGTGTTGTTGTACAGAGAATTCAGGAAAATGATTAAGGCACATTTATTGGTGAAAAGAAACCTTGGGCCAAACAGCTTACTTTAGTAAAAATTATTTTATCCTTTGCAAGCCAATGTTGAGCCTGAGAATAAATTCTTTGGTACCCTTAAACCTAAAACAGTTTTTAACCATTTCCTATACTTGATTGATTAAAAGAGCAGTTGAAATAAATATTTTTAGTGTTCTTACAAAAATGGGGAGTGAAAAAGATAAGCAACTTGATTCTTTTCAAAATACAAGAAAATAAAATATGAAAAAGAAAAATCAAAAATAGTGAAAAGAATCAAGTTGGAGGTATTTATTTTCATCAATAAAAGAAAATGAGAGTTTGGGGCCAAGGGAAAGCCTAAAAATTATTAAAAAAAAAAGCTCTTTTATGATTTCAGGTTTTTGAATACCAAGAAAAACCATTGATTCTTGTAAGTCAAGCCTCATTACAACCCATGAAAAGACCTTGTGATTTCTGAATTAATTCTGTATGATTAACCATTGATTAGATGACAATCAAAATTAAATTCGTTTGATTTTATGATTGATTGAGTGAAACAAGTTACCCTTTGCATAAAGATAACACTTGTGAGGTAAGCCTGAAATTTTGCTTGATTTGTTAATAAAATATTGTAAAGAATTTTATCATTAAACCTTTGTTACATTAGATATCAATTTTTGATTATTACAAAATAGTTAAATTGTGAAATTACTTTTTGTTGTAAATTTTCGGACTAACTCAAAAATTTGATTTCAAATTTTTATTTCTTATTTTTCTCTCTTGCTCGAGGACGAGCAATGTCTCAAGTTGGAGGTATTTGTTAGTCCTCAAATTTACAATAAATCCTTTAATAAAAATTTCATAAAAATAATAAAAATTAGTTTAATTTGTTAGAAAATTAGGTTTTAAATTCAATAAATAGATGTTGTTGGAAATAATCTGCCCTTGATCAATTTTCTCTAGTTTTGCAGTGAAAAAGTAAAGAATTTAAGAGAAAATTGAAGATCTGGAGAAGCTGACGCGTAGCATCAACACCACGCGTAGCGTGGGTACTTTTGATACTGACGCTACGCGTCACAGCCACGCGTAGCGTCAGAGCTGCGTTGACTCCACAGCCAAGCTGGCCCAGCACTCACCTTTTTGACCATAATTGGCCACTCCACTCAGCACAAATGGCCAAAATACAGCGGAGTCAGAGACACATGGCCAAGCATAATTGAATAAAATAATCCAAAGTGGCCATTATCAGCTGCGTTAATGGAAGCTGAGCCAGGGGTCTGACGCGTAGCGTCAGTACCCTTGCTCAGCCCTATAAATAAGGCCATCCAACACCATTCTTATCATCCCATCCAATTCTCTACATTCAGAGTTCTTTTCTCTCTTCTATACTCGAGTTTTGAGTATTTATTTTAGAGTTTGTAGTTCTAGAATAGTTTTCTAGATACTTGAGAGTGTTGTGGTGTATTGTGATCGTTTTATCGTGAAGTTTCCATCGTCTTCGTAATGTCAACCTCTGTAAGTGTTGTTTTTACTTTCACCATGTGTAACTAATCTGTTTATGTTGGAATTGGTGAACTAATCTATTGAGTATGATGTTGTGAATTCGACCTCTGCATGTTTATGATTCAAGTCCAAGTTAGTATTTCAATCTTTTATTAATATGAACGTCAAACGGGAGAATGATTTTCATGTGTATTGAAACTAGTTTTATTAGTATGGATGTCAAACGGGAGAATGATTATTCATGCCGTATTGAAACTTGTTTTGACGAAAGTAAAAGTTGGAATACCCTTGGTATCTCAATTCTATAGGGGTTGTTAACCATTGTTGCCATAAGGCCAGGACTTAATGCAAGTTTTTACTGAGAAAGCTCACGAGGGATCGGACTTTACGGTGAATTCTTAGAATTTATATCACGAGGAATCAGTTATAATGAATTTAAGCTGCAATGACATGAAACTTGATGATTAAATATGCATGTCTTGAGTTCCTCATTGTTATTCTAGATTAGGGATCCAATTTCCAACATAATTTGTCTATCTGTGTTTATCTCAAGTATCTTACCTATTCTAGATTGCAACTCAATTTTTTAGATAGATTTTTATTTTCTTTTTATCTCATGAACAATTCAACCATGCCTCAAAACGTTTGTCTCAATTCGGCTTCAGGCTTTTTCGTCTAGGTTCTACTTGGTGAGCGGTTCGCTCCGAGTGCCCCATGTGATCCACCTCCCTCTCCTCCATGTTGATGTACTGAGCTGTCCTTTGCCTGAAGTCATCCATGTCGAGGGGTGGTTTCTTAGCCAAGGAATCATAAAACTTACTCAGACAAAGGCCGGTTTGCACAGCATGCAGAGCAACTTCGGAGCTCAGGTCGCGTATCTGGATGGCCTACTCAAAAAAGTGGGCTATGTACTACTTGAGAGTTTCGTCAGGAAGCTATTGCAAGTTCACCAAACTATAAGAGGTCTGTTGCACGCTCGGCTAGTGGCGAATTGGCTTAGAAATTTCTTTGTTATGCTCCTCGGAGGGAGGTGTGAAAACCAAGGATTTAGTCAGGGTGGTGGGGAAAGTTTTACAAAAAAGGGAATCTGACACCCCTGTATCAGCATAGTGGTAGTGAACATCGTGAGATGTTCCTTTAGAGTCCCCCTACCATCGTACTTCTCCATGGACGGGGGTTTGTAATTCGGCAGAGTCGGGGCATCCATTACTTGCTCCACGAATGGGTGGGTAGCGTAAGGGTGCACGAACTCGTATTTTTTCGTCTCTTGAGTCTGCTGGGAGGCGCGGCCATTGGCCCTCTATCGGGTGGACTGGGTTCCATTGTGATTGGAGGCTTCACGCTCCTCCCCTTTCCATTATTGCAACTCGTCGTTATCCCTCTATAAATCTGCCACTGTGCACTGAAGTGCTTCAACAATGCTTTTGAGTTGTTGGTGTTGGTCACCGTGACTGGATTCCTGTTGTTGTCTAGCGTCCTCATCACGACGAGTGTTGCGGGTTGTCACCATCTGTGCTTCACTGGATCGGTTGAGACTGAGTTATGGGATTCGTTTCACCGGACCCCATGGTGGGCGCCAAAATGTTCACAGTATGTAGCATAATGCACAGAAATCCTAGAGAATTGCTTTAGGAATTAAAGTTCTTATTACTCTATTCAATGTGTCACTTGACTTACAATATGAACCTATAAACTATATTTATACAATCGTTAAGTAAAGGGAGGAAGGGGAATCTAGGCCCAAACCCAGTAAGGGAGATAACCGCCTTTAGTGAGGTCATGGAGAATCATGATCTTCACTATTATCTTCTGAAATAAAGGGATGAAGGGGTACCGAGAGCCCCCTCTAACTCGGGAAGGAACAATTTCAAAGATAATCTCCCTTTTACATTGCAAATCATTGATGTATGCATTTAGCCATTTACACTTGTTCAACTCAATTTCATTTCAAATAATTTTTAATTTTTTCAAAAACATTAATATGTTAGTTTTGTAAATGGTCTTTTGATGATGTTAATTATCTTCGCAGTTGTTATATTTCGATCAGGAAGACAATGGTGGTTTAAGTCTTGCACTCCACGTATTATTTTCTCCTGTATGTGTATGAACATAATATGTATATTTCCCCCCAAAGGAAATAACTATTTCTGTTGAAATGTTAACTCATTGGATTGAACGTTAGTGACTCATTTAATTGTCTCATACTATTTTTCTGTTTGCATATTTTAACTTTTAAACATTCCATGACATCTCTAATAATTTTTGTAGGAAGACAGTGCAAAAACAGGGAAGGTTACCTCTGCTGGAATGTATTTTCATGGGTTTCCTGTTTATAGGTTGGATCAAACAATGAACTTCGTGAGTAGCTGGTGTTAAAGGATAGTATTCAATTTTAATTTTGTCTATCTTTTTAAATTTTAAAAATTGGATCTTGAATTATTTCTCTGCAGATTTCTGCTACTAAGGATCCAGATACATCATTTTTCAAAGAGTTGGATGGGTTCCAGCCCTATGAATTAACAGAATTGAAGGCTGGTACCCATGTGTTTGCTGTTTACGGTGAATGCTTACTTTTATGACCACTGGACCCGTGTTGCTTGTTATGTTTGTTTGCTACAATTTTGCTTTATAGGAATTGACTGTCAAATTTCTTCTAGGTGACAACTTTTTCAAAAGTGCAAACTATACAATAGAAGCTCTATGCGTTGCTCCTTTTAGTGAAGAAAAAGACAATTTAAGAAATATAGAAGCTCAAATTTTGTCAAAAAGGACAGAAATATCAAAGTTTGAGGCAGAATATATAGAGGTGTGTGCCCTTCAATTCAAACAGTGCAGACAAGGTTAAGAATTTTGTGAAAGAATAAAATAAAAATTGATTATACTTATATGGAATAAAAGTTAACCATCTGATATTGAATCTTATATCAATTTTTAAATCTTAAAAGGTGTAGTATTAGTTTGACTTATAAAAAAAAGGTATTTTTGGTGATCTGTCTAAAGATGCAACGGAAGCATAAGCTGATAGGGTAATTCAAATGCTTGGAACAGATGTTGCCACTTGCCACCTAATTCTCTGTCCTTTTCTTTCTTAAATTCTGAAACTAAATAATCTTCCATTGGATGTGCTGATTTCCCCTTCATCAGGTGAAAGCCATGTGTAATGTGCTTTGATATTTTTCCTTTTCCTTTCCCTGCGTCTTGTGCTGATGATCCAAACCCTGCTCTGGCCTATACACTCATGATTGAAGTAAATCTCAATCTCATTTTTCAGATTAGATGATATGGCAGTAATCACATAATTACATAAGCTGTTGAGCCAGAATGGTTTATTTTATTCTTTTTCTCGTTGTGTTTTATTTTTTAGTTGCCAGGATTAATGATCCTCCTATTATGTAATCTCTAGTCAATCCTTTTTGAATGAGACTTTATTTCTGAGAAAACCGGTCCTGTTTGCTTTCAACATTCACTTTGCCTCTTCCTTTCTCAATTACAGTGACTGAGTCTCCAACTCATCCATTGTTGACTGCTGTGGCTCTGGACACTAAATCTGTCAGCCATTGACTTTAGCAAGTCATGGCTTATAACTTCATTTTACCTTTCTTGTTTCTTGTTCTTAGTCTCGCCACTCATCTTTTTACACATTTATGAATTATGATTATGTGTACTATTTCAATGTGCATACTGCATACTGAGCATTAGATTTTAAATAATTTTAAAATCATAACTTTTAAATTTGGTTGATCTATGTTAACAGGTAATATATCTATATCTATATATATAGTTCTAACCATCCTTCGATACCTTGATTAATCTTCCAACTTTCCAAGTATTGATTTTGCCATCAAGATAACATTAAGATTATGCTAGGGGAACAATGCCCAGATATCTATAGATAAATAAACAATAACTTAAGAAACATTACCCAAATCATAATTATGATGTAAATTTGTTCAAGTTACGTTTGCTTATTATGTTCCTGTTGCTAATGCATTATGGTTTTGAATTTGTAGAGATTTGATGGACAATATATTTGTTTGAAGTGTTGCCAAAATCGATCTAGTTTAAATTTATTGGTTGCTTAAATTGTTAATGTTTTTCCCTTGACTATTAGCACTTCATTTATATGCATGTATGGATATATTTTGGTGTATCTCTTATCTCTTTATTAATTTTAGTTAATATATTATATGGTTTTAATTTATATAGATATTGATTTTATCACGTTTGGTGATTAAATTCAAACATGGTCACTATGTCTATCAAATATAATTGAATTTGGATTGACATGTATGATTACAATTTGATTGAAATTGAACAAGATTGAAGTGCTACCAAAGGAAAAAAAGAAAAGTAGAAAAATAAAGAAAAAAATTAATAGTTTTTATACCAGTTGTGCTAACCAACCGGTGTTAAATGTCTCTTTTTTTGTACTGGTCGTAATCTAAACACTCGGTGTGAAAGCCATTTTTTTCACCGGTCCTAAAACCAGTGTAAAAGATCCATATTTCTCTCACTTGCGGGATTTACACTGACCATTCAACTGGTGTAAAAGGCCAAAATGGACCAGTGTAAAAACTCTTTTCTGCACTAGTGGTGGTATTAAATATAGAAAAAGAAAGAACATATGAGAAAAAAAGATAGATAAAAAGGCATATTAATTGCATTCTTAAAGTGTGTAATAACTTAAAAAGGTACAGATAAACAAATGAAGAGAGACATTAATATAAAGTAAGTTTTACCACTATGTTGTATTATATACCAAAATTAAGTTTTATGTATGAAATAATATTTATTTATTATTTTTAATTAATAAACAAATTAGCTTTACCATATATGAATATTTTCCCTTTGGATAAGTTTACCTTATGTGGAAATATCTTTGGTTAAAAATAAATTACAAATTAAATTTAAAGAACCAAATAAACCAATCCAATTCAAGCCAAACCATTTTTCAAAAGATTGGATTTGATTAGTTTTATAAATAACTAGTTTAGAACTCGTGCGTTGCACGGTAACTTTTTTTGACTTCCATAAAAATAATTGTTGTAGAAATATTTAAGTTAACCATTCAGTTTAGACAATATAGTATTTGATTCATTAAAGGAATATGAAACATTAATAAGTCATTATGATAACGAAATAATTTAAGTAAATTTTTTTTTGGAAAAACAATGAGCATGAAGTTACACATTATCCAATATAGGAGAATAAGCATGTAAATATTTTGTATCATGAGTTCAATCATACAAAGACAAAAATAGATGAGAAGAAATTCTGAAATTTGTTCAAATAGGTGATGGAAATGTAAAACCATTCTAAAAAAAGAACCTGTGTGTTGTACGGTTAATTTTTTTGATACAGATGAAAATAGTTGCTTCAGAAAGTTAACCATTCAGTTTAGATGATATACCATTCATAGATGATAATCTGATAGATGGATTAACATGTTGATAGAAAACTAAAATGAAGTAGAATTCTTACAAGATTTTATACATAGTTTTAGAAAAAAATTGATAAGTTGAGTTATCAATTACAATGCAGAAAATACATACCTAAGACAACTTAGAGAATATTTCCCTATACACGATGTTAATGGTGTTGTTTGGAGAAATATCATCATGGTTTTCAAGTAGAATCCTTTAACCCTTTCTTGATCTCACTCTTGACAATAAAATATATAATTGGTCATGTAAAAAGATTCGTTGTGGTAGATACAACCCAACATTTGAAAGAGTTTGTCCTTGAGACTTATTTATTGTCATTGTAAATGACACCATCATGGGAAATGTCTCCTTTAAAATTTAATAGGAGAGTTCTTGAGGAAGGTATCATGCTCATTCTTGGAATGTTTCACGGTATTATGCATTACTTATAAAATGAGTGTGAATATGCAAGGGGATTATATATCATTTATAAGATGATATATAATTTATTCATGGAGCAATGAGAACTTGGTCATAGGGCATACATCTCCAATCTAAAAACATTAAAAGTTACTTTGCATTGATGGAAAAATAAAACAAAATCATTGGAAAGATTAGAATCTAAACAGATATTCTTAAATGTTAAATATTAACATAAAAATAATAAATAATAAATTAAATATTAAATATTAACATAAAAATAATAAATATTAAATTAAATTAAAAATATTACTACTATTAAATGTTATTATAATGAAATATTAAATGTTACCAATATAAATAGTTGGGAGTTGTCCTAGATTAACTTAAAAAATGTGTAACAATTTCTTGAGCTATTAAGAATGGCCCTTTAGCTTATATATTAAATTTGTTCACTATGCATATTTATCTACTTGCATTTGTTTGATGTTTAAGTTCCCAAGACAACTACATAGTCATGCTAATTAATGAAGGGTATATACAATAGTTGGTTAGTTAATGAGAGAACCTAGAGTGATGTTTAAGTTCCCAAAGATAATTTGTAATTACATTCAAGTAGACAAACTAATTACTCAAATTTTCTTTACAATGAATATACACTTACATGAATAATTTGGTAATGATGCATTTTCCAAAGTCTATTTTGATTAGGTTAATAACTAAAGAAATGAATATCTACAATGTCCCAAAATTGACTTCCTTAAGCATGCACTCTTAAAAATGATTATATTGATCTTATCTAAAACACGAAGAGGAGAAAGTTGATAGCATTTCATGTTGTGATTTTCAAGTTAAATTAACTAAATAACCATACACTTTTAACTATGTTTTGGTTGTTATTATTTATTTAATCTAAGAAGCTACATTTGACTCTGAGTTACTTGAAACTCCAATAAATATAATTATAACTTGCAAGTATATATATAATTTACAAACATAAGAAGTATAACCCATAAAGTGCATCATGCACCACACAAAAAAAAACATTGTCTTCCATGTATCATTCATTTATAAAATCCAACAAAAGACCATATACGTTTAAACAAAAAGTCTCCTACTAAGGTGAAAAACGGAATCCGCTAAAAGGTCTAGATAGAAAAATATTTATTTTGAAAGGTTAAAGTATAGAACATGAGCACTCACAAAAAATCAACATCCTATCACCATTCTTGAAATTGTGGTTGTCACATAACTCACGTTGGCCTGTACCAAGATGAACTTCCCATGGCCTAATACCAATCCAACAAACTTCAACGGGCCACACATGAAAACCTCTTTCCATCCTCACATGAATGATTCGAGGCTTTCCTTTGAGAACGACAAAAGCAAAATTTAAAGGTAAGTCCTGCAAAAGAGACAACAAAGCCAATGGGCATTTTCAAAGCTTCAAAGTCAAAGCAACTACAAAAATAAAAGGTGACTTTACTATGAACATTAGAAACACAACTCAGATAGTAGGAGAAAATCAAAATACTTACATAATGGTGAATGGTTAAGAGAAGTGAAGGGTTTTAAATAAGATTCAACTTAAATATTTAATGAAATTTAATTAAATATTAAATAATAGTAATTCTTATTATGTATTTAACCTGAATAAACTTAAATATTTTATTAAATTAAATATTAAATAATGATAAATATTAAATAATGATAAATATTAAATATAATGTTAATACTTAATAATGTTGATTTCTGACCCCTTAGTTCACAGATAGTAAAAATTAAGAGGGTAATCCAATAATTAAAAAACATTGGATTAATTTACGCTAAATTCCAACGACACTCTCCTTCATAAAATATAAAACCCTTCAGTTTTTTGTTAATGTTATCGAATATATTTGACTAACATAAAACATAAATTATATATATGGTTTGAAATGATTTGAGGTTTATAATTTAGATCTTGACTAATTTTTTTTTTGTAAATCAAATGGTATATTAGTTTTTAAATTTTACATATTTGCTAAACTTTTTTGATGTGATGATTTAACTTTGGAACGGTAGAGTGATGCAATCCCAATGTATTTTTCATTGTCATGTATCTGGTACAAATTTTGTATTTGTGATGCTTCAATTGTGAAATGTGTGACAATATAATGAAAGGTAAAACATCATGTCCTACTATATAAAATGTTGGAGGAAAACTTATAACAACTGAGTTACCATAACAATTTACATGATGATATATGTACGAAACAATATATGACAAATGCACATAGGCATCAACCATTCATATATTGAAAAAAATTAGTTGTATTTTTCATATAAAAAAGACGATAATATCAACATACCTTGAATGATATCCGATCGATGGATTAACATGTTGATGGTAAACTGAAATGAAATAGAACTCTTATAAGATTTTATACATAGTTTTAGAAAAAAAATTGATAAGTTGAGTTATCAATTACAATGCAGAAAATACATACCTAAGATAACTTAGAGAATATTTCCCTATACATGGTGTTGTTTGGAGAAATATCATCATGGTTTTCAAGTAGAATCCTTAAACCCTTTCTTGATCTCACTCTTGACAATACAATATATAAGTGGCCATGTAAAAAGATTCGTTGTGGTAGATACAACCTAACATTTGAAAGAGTTTGTCATTGAGACTTATTTATTGTCATTGTAAATGACACCATCATGGGAAATGTCCTTTGAAATTTAATAAGAGAGTTCCTAAGGAAGGTATCATACTCATTCTTGGAATGTTTCCTATGCTGCGCACGTTATTATACATTATATAACACCCCTGATTTTCTGTACTCGAATCCCGATGTGATCGACATAATTAATAAAAATGGCGAATAAATTTTTCGCGTTTGAAAATATTTCTAAGACATCACCATGACCACATCATGACCCAAATCACAGAAAAACCAGAGGGTGAGATTATAAAACCTGAAGCTGGATCGATAAATAAATTGCCCATAACGGTATACGAAAATAATAGAGTTTACAGCGGAAGAAGAATGTGTATACCGGGCACACGCCTAGTCCCATATATGACGAAATGAGAAAAGGCTCGGTAAAACACGCAATAGCATATCGTAAGCCTAATAGACATCCATCATCCTTTTACATAATTATATAAGTATGTAATGCCTAAGATATAATTACATATACATAAATATATTCATCTACATTCGGGGATCTTCTCCCGACTATCACAACCATCAATTAACATCATTCAATTTCAATCCTTCTAATACATATCAAATCATCTCTTACATTCTATATATATATATATATATATATATATATATATATATATATATATATATATATCATTCATCATCCATCAATTCAAAGGATTGTCTTATACATACTCAAAATCTTTAAATAATCTATTTCATCATATACCATTTAATCAATACACAAGAATCCATAAATGATGCCGGCCAAGGCACTTCCTCTACCACTATATACCTTTACCAAATCTTGATCTTTAAATCCAAACTTATCCCATGGCAACCTGCATCACGATGCTAAAAAGGAGACCACATGGGAGAGTGAGTTAAACATTCAAAATGACGAATAATATATATATTGTGATCATGTGTATATGCATACAACGTCATGTGTGCTCTGCTATCAAAATATTAAATTATCATTCATTCATTACCTCATTATCACAATAGGCATACAAGCCTCATGAATCGCAATTCATATCGTAAATAAGCACAAGCACATACATAATCATATACACAATCACCAGCCACTTATCAACAAGGGCATTCATATTCATTATCATCATTAATCGTAAACAGTCATGCCCTTCATCACATTGGGCCGTAAATACAGATCGTCATATTCACATCATTTTGTTTATTCATATATTCTCTTACTTTTATATGGTCTTCCATTATATTAACTTCTCATCTCATCAACACCAATACCATCATCTCAATCATCATCAATCATCATCATATTCTGGCATATCTCCATGCTATATGCAAATGCTCTTATGGCTAATGCATATGCACAATGGAATAATCAACAACAAATGCGGATCCGACTGTGGGAATAAACACCAAGTTGTGGGTCAAGCATAGGTGTGCTACTATGCCCCTACTGCAGTAGTAAAATGTGTACACATATCTCAAAACATGCATGCATCTCGACAACATCTTTTACTGGTACCAAACCGCTATCGCCCATCTGTAGCACTAGTCACCCTGTGACTTACGGATTAACATCGTGGCCTCAACTACCACAAGTGCTACGGGCCCCTCCCGAACACACATCGAGAGAGCCGTGTCCCGTCGGACACCGAGGTAAAATTGCTCACCATAGAGCCGCCCGCCCACTGGGCCCGCCACATAGGGTGCCTCGTCACCAAACTATGGACAGCTTCGTGACTCATACACCGAGTCACAGGGGAAAATCACAATACGCTCGTGCACTGAGCCGCCCTCCCACTGGGCCCGCCTAGTGGAAGCCCCTAATATTCCACATAGACAGCGATGATATGCCATGGATGCAATGCAAATGCAAATCAAATGCATCCTCACTCTGTGCATCCTAAATGCCACTCATCAAACATCATCATCATCATCATCACAATCACCAACACCACCATACACCTTAGTGGGTTTCGACCTTGTTGGTTTCATAATTATTATTTTCAAGTTTTAATGTGGCATTTCCATCTCAACATGTTTTCGCATATATTTCACATCATACACACAAGTCAATACTTGTAAACAGCCACTATGGCATTTCAACATCACATATTATTCATCAATGTTACCATACTTCATTTAGTGGATTTTCATCTCATCATTCATAATAATCCACACATGGATATCAAAGGGCATAGCAATCATCATAATATTAATCCACACACGTGGCAACAAGGTGTTACGAATTACATATACATATATAGCAACCATAATTGCCTCACACACATGCAAGTCTATTACTTGCACCCATCACAAGAATATCATAATAGTTCTCAATAATTATCAAATTGTCATTTCAATTAATTCAATACATATACATGGCAAGGCAAGCATGAGTATCCATCACATACAACAATCACTACTAAATTTACTCATGCAATTTGAATGTTAACTCCTCTCCTACCTTAAGGGAAGAGCCGAACCATTCCAATGCTCCAAGAGCTCCTTTGCACCCTTCGGAATACGATCTATATATTATACATATACACTCATATAATTAATAAGCCATTACAAGGCATTCCCTCATAGTTCTTAAATATTCACTAGCTTATCATAAAACCCAACATCAAGTCCTAGATTTGATAAACACTAAATTATGCAACTGTATTAGGCTTCGGGAATTCCTTTCTCAAAACCAAGATCCTCTAGATCTAAAAGGGTTAACCATTCCCAATTACAACAACATCACATTTATCCCTCATCTAAAATGTCATCCATATTACCTTAATCATTCAAATGCCATCACAATCATTATGACTTAATATTCACATTCTTTTTTACATATTTCATAACAACACTTATTCATGGGTTTCACCATCAATGGTCCTCTACCATTTTCACTATCATTTTCCATCATCCAACAATTTATTATATATATACCTTTCTCCCATTTCATAATGTAAGGGTTTTCATTAGACCCCAATAACTATTACTAATACTCATGCTTATCAATCACTATCAATGGTCATCATTCATCATTAATCTCATTCTCTAATATCGTTAAGCATACATTTTATTCTCCTTTCACACTTCCCCCCAATTTATTAGAGTTAGGGTTTCACTAAAAACCCATCAACATCATTAATACCCATTTATTTCTCATCACCTCCCAACCTTAATCTTAAGTGGCTTATTAGCCACTCGTAAGGGCTTACATTTAAGCCACCCCATCTTAAGGTTTTCCACATTAATGCTCTCCCAAGAACCCATATGCCATAAATACTCTCCCACAAATACATAGAACCCAACATCTAGGGTATAAAACTCATAAAGAATGGTGGAGAACTTACCTCACCCAGGAGCCAACATAAGCTTTCCATGGAGAGAAATCCACACGGAAAACAGAGTGGGAGAAGGGGGAGAAATTGGGTCCAGTTCAAGCTCCTCCTTCAAGCTTCCACAAGAAATGAAAATGGTGGAAGAGGAGAAAACACTCCACACGGCTGGGTTTTGGAGAGAAGAAAAGAGGAGATGGAGAAGGGAAGAAAATGAAGAAAAAGAATGGGGAAGAAGGGGAAAAGTGACGTGAAAAGTGGGAAGAAAGTGAGAGTTTATGTTTTTAATATTCGTTTCCCCTTAAAAATATCTCACTGTTACCTCATAATTAAAAATGGCAGCTCAATAATCCATCTTGCCATGTTATATTTACTTTAATATCCTTTCATGTCCTCAGAACCGAGTAAAAGAAGGGTCAATATACACAAACCGAGAGAAAAGAAGGGAGGTACAATCGGAACCGAAAACAAGGAAGGGAAAAAAATACAGACAGAGGTGTCACTCGCTCAAGCGACACCCACTTCGCTTGAGCGAGACAGCCCCATTCGCGTGAACCTTTCCTTTCGCACAATCGAAACAACTCCAATAACAATTTTCCACACTCACTCGCTTGAGCGAGGTATTAATTCGCTTAAGCGAATCCGACAGGAATTCTTCCTTCCCAGCACTCGGGTTTTTGTTGACAGAATAACCCCCAAAACTGACCCAACATTCATTTGGTTTTCACTCGGCAAATTGCTTTAAAACCGACTCATCACACTCGGTTGCTCACTCCGTGAAATCATTCAAAACCGACTCCCAACACTCGGATTTTCACTCGGCAGAATCATTAAGACCGTCCAGTTTCTCACTTGGCTAATCACTCAGCAATCTATTTCAGATCCGAGTCATCACTCAATAAGTATTTCACTCGGTAATCTATTTCCAAAACCGAGTCGCCTCAATCAGTCATTCCCTCGGTAAGTTCATTCTAAATCCGAGTACTTACTCACACGGGCTCCACTCGGTATCCCTTCACTCAGAATCAGGGGTTCTATTCACTCGGTAAAAATGGCTATTCCACTCGAAATCCATAAACTCTCCTCACTCAGAATATACAATCATATACTTAGAATATTTCCTATCTGAACCATCACAACAACCCTTCCCTCGGAAGAGGTTCGCTCGGATTTCCACCATCAAATTCCATTCGAAATTACCCTGACCTCATCACCCGGAGAAATCCACTAAGCTATCTCACTCGGATTTATCCAATATTTGGTCACTCGGAATGTATACCTAACCTCGTTCACTCGGAAGAGGACTTCCTAAGACACCTCAATCGGATCCATTATAATCACTCTTCCTTCGGAAGAGGTTCACTCGGTGTTTCCACTCGGAAATACCCAAACCTTCCCCACTCGGGTTTTTACTCGTGTTTTCACTCGACAACACATGAACTAGTCTTCCCTAGGCAGTGTCCTTCTCGAGTACCTCTTACTCGGATCAATCACAAATCTTTATCACTCGGAAAATCCACATACTTAAGCCTCACTCGGAATTGAACATCAGAATGTACTCCACTCGGAACAGGTTACACTAGGCTCGGAAATTCCCCATTCGGGACTCCACTGCCTAGATCATCACATTCACGAGCCTTCCACTCGGTTTAGGCCCACTTCTTCACTCGGAAGGTCATGACTCGGACTTGAGTCACCCAGGGTTCACTCAAGAGTTTTACCACTTGGGCAGGATTCACTTATACACTCGTCCACTCACCATTCTAATGGTCTCGCCTGAGCGAAAGCCATTCCCTAAATTCTTCGCTCGGGCGGGTTTCGTCCAGTACCCAAATCCTTGATCCTCCCAGCATCTTCGCTTGAGCGAACTGTCCATTCGCCTAAGCGAAATCGGGCCAGTAGCTAATTCCATCAACCCCGCTCGGCGAAGCCCCTTGTGGCCTGGGCGAAGCTACCCCAGGGGCCAATATACTGAAACAGGGGATTCTCGCTTAGGCGAGGTCCCATCTCGCTTGAGCGAGACAATCGGATTTCACCCAGAATTGGCAATCCTCACAACCTGACGCAGGAAATTCTCCTTTTTAAGTCAAATTAATCACAACCAAGACTTCATACGCGACACATGGAACATCTAAAACTCACTCTAAACATTCATACTCGGAATTCTTCATTATAAACCCAATTGGATTCATCCCATGGTTCATACACCTTATAAAGGTATCATATGGCCTAATTGAGCATTCCTATTTACAAAATTTTAATTCCAACATATTATCCGTATTAAATTCAAGCTCATCTCCATATATATATATTCATACTTTGCCACCATGGTTCCATATATTCCCACACATCATCATCAATAACCATCAACTTGCCATTCTCATTAATTATTCATTTTTGTAAAATTCGGGATGTTACACATTACTTATAAAATGAGTGTGAATATGCAATGGGATTATAGAAGAACTTATAGTTAGAGGTCATCCTTTCAAAGGGAGACCACCCACTTCTGGATTTAATCCTGAAAAAGAGAGGAAAATAATAGCCTGAGAAAATTGTGTATTAATTATGTAGCAACTATTTCAACAACAACTATTTTCTACAGCAACTATTTCTAATATTGATAAGCCAAAAATAAAAATTAGTTATAAAATTTTTAACATGAAGCTGACTTTACTTTTACAAAAGACTTATTTACTGTTATATCCTTCCAGTACATCCGCATCTAGCGAAACCTCACAATATCAGGATAAGAACATATCTTTCTAATACGAAATGTTAATGGGAGTTTAGATACTTTAGATGGCCGGATGAAAACCTTAAATATAAAATTTTTTCTACCATATCAATTAACAATTTGGGATATAGATCCCCATTACACTACAAATTTCACTGTAATTATTGATTAATAATACACATAATATCTAATTAGTTAATTAATAATACACATATTAATAATACACATAATATCTAATACATATTAAACCAAATATTAAACAATTACCCAAGACTTATATTAATCCATATAAAATAAAATGTTACTTTTTTCGTAACCTTAAAATATTTACTTTGTAGTGTCAATCTAGTAAGTAGCAAACAAAATATTCTCAAGATCAGTAGAGAGCAACCAGAAAATATGGAACACACACTCTTAAAGGTGTTTCAAATTTACTAAATATTTTTTTCAACTTCAAAGATATGGAGAGTGTCCAAATATGCCAGTGACAATCCAAATGACAATATTTCAAGTAAAAGAGTATGTACTCTTGTAGTATTCAAAACTTTTCCATAAACCATATAGAAAAATCAATTTACAATAATAAAGATGAGAGTGGAGTCTATATCTCAAATCAAGGGATAATATCACAGTATCGGTTTTAGTAAGATTTAATTCTAGATTAACAGTATAATTATGTCACTATATCATTAGAAAGATCTAGCATATTTTTAAACTATCACATAAAAGTCCAATAGTATATACAGGGTTCATTTAACAAATGCAAAAGAAAACGTAGCTTTAAAACATTCCCTGGCAATTTACCTGAAGCCTTGAAGCATTGTGCATAGTTATAATGAAATTCATGCTAAGAGGCCCTGCTTCTTTCATGATATTTCCTGTGTTCATTGAAGACATGTTAAGTTTCAAAGAACAATGTCTTTGAAAAATATAGATAAACAGAACTATCAGCATCTTACCATGTAACTCTTATGGAAACGTCAACTTTGCTCGTAAAGTATGTTTAGATCCACCAACAACCTGTAAGGAGGTTGGCTGACCGTTGGCTGACCATTATTTTCATATATTAATACTTCTTATATTAGCTTCAAATACCCAACTGTTGAAGGATACTTTACACACATAAATGAAATCATTGTCTTAAAACATACTAATTGGATGGCAATACAAAAGATCAATGTTACCTTTTTCAGGCCCCATTCAAGTTTTTTATTTGCTTCCTTAAAATCAGTGGTGTGCCCGACTGCTCTAGCTTCTAACTCAAAGTTAACTTTGAAAAATTGAAAATAATTTACCCAGATGATGGTATATATTACTCTTGTCTTGGCCATTATCCAAAGTATTTCAAAGATTATAAACCATGTATATTATCAAGCTTAATATATAGTGCTTTGCTGACTTTAAGCTTGAAGTTGCTGCAAAACTGATTGGACACTTGAAAAATTGTAAATACCAATAAGGCTAAAATATTTTTTACTTGAATAAAATTTACCAATGCTATACCCAGGATGATTTGTTGGTTTCAAAAGGGCCATCCTAGCATCTAAAAGTGGTTGAGATGTCTCCATGGGGTTGGAATGCTTCAACCACTTCTCATACATTTTTGTAGGCAAAGCATTGGTAGTAGATTGCCCAAGCACTCCTTATGTAGTTATAACATTTACATGACCTCCAAGGGGAGAATGATTAGAATCTTTTCTTTGTAACTGTTGCATTAATACCCCCATCACAAGTACAAATGTGCTTTATATAATTAACTAATAATTATTATTATTATAAATTTGGATTAATATTAACAAACAAAATGAATATCAGATTCTTGATGACATATTCTATAATCCATACCTCTGTCCAAGATTGTGGCCTCAAGACCAAATTTGGCAAGCTTCCATCATACTCCTCAATTTTAAATTTAAATGGACCTATTTACACCCATTGTACCCTTAATTATCACATTAGAGCCATCTTTGGTATCCACCTCTTTGATCTTTCCCCACAAAACAAAATAGAGTCCCATAATTATCAGAAGAGACCCTATGGCACTACAACAAATGATTAATTAGCATATATAATTTAATTTAAACTGTCTTACATAAGAACCTAGAGTGTACAAAATATTGCCATGTTTTCAAGTTTTACAAAACTATAAAATAAAATATTCCTAATTTATATTTATACCTTGGAATAAGTTATTAGCTTAATTGAATTTTCATTCTCATGGTCAAGGAAGCTGCAATCCCATAAAAAGTAAAAATTCACACAGAAATGGTAAGTTATATAAAAAATAAACTTCCATTTCCACTTTCATTTTTCCTCTAATAATTTAAATTTAAAAGAAATAATTACCTAGAAGTGCCTAGTTAAAATATTCTTCTTGGGAATATATTGGCATACTTTGAAATAAAGTACATAACCTAATCTAAGGAAGTTTGGATAGAGACCAAATATCCTAACATAAGTAGTTAGTGAAAGATACACAACTTGGGGCCCATCATAATTAAATCACCAAATCTTTGATTTTTAAGCTTCGAGTTGTGAAGACCTACATTAGTAAGATAATAGGCTGGAAATTATTCAAACACTAAAACCAGTTGCTGCTGATCTGCTATAACAAAGTTCCTCGTCCTCATTTTTTAAAAATATTTCTTAGACTTTCCTCATAAGAAGACACAACCTCTGATCAAGCTCAAACTTGTTGCAATGAGAGGTATCACTTTTCAGCATTATCAGGAGCCCACCAAATGAAATACTAAGCTCCCTACAATTCAAAGCTAATAAATCATATGACTCTTAGTGTTGTTTAGAAACAAATTGACTGAACTGATGTTATGTACAAACTACATACATGTAATTCATTTATTCATTTCATGCTTACAATCAAATAAACACAATTCAAGGTCTGAATGTAACTAATGCACCTTACCCATCACGAGGGATGGAGTCCGTTTCTGTTCATGCTCCAAACACTCAGATACCAGGATTAAAGCATGTAATGCCTACTGCAATTGGTGAGCTTTTGGGAGCCCAACCTGTGAATAATGGAAGCTTTCCAGTGATGTTTGGCTATTCTTCTATTCAGCTTCTAATGTTGGATAAGTATAACACTTAGGGTTTGGTTTCTCATCCCTAACAGTTACACCCTTCATTTGCTGGAAGAGGCCTACCAAACATAGCTGCAGGTGAAGCCAATGCATGCCTTTTGACCAGAAGAGAAAATGCCTCTATTTGCTTTGTAGCCCACATCACAAGTTCAGAGGTATAAATACCAGTTTTGCTAGAGCTGCAGTATATGCTCCTCTGTATGAGGTGTTTGATGGTCGAAGACTCTACATGTTGTACTGATATTGTTGCAGATGAGCCTTAAGTAGTAAGCTATAAGCATGGGGACCATCTCTAAGCTTTTTAAGGGCTGAAACTGATGAACAAAGTTCAATACCATGTGTGGAGGGCTGACAAGCGGCTTCAGCAAGCTAATCTGCTAATTTTTGCCTATGTTCAGAAATGGAGTGCTGCAAAGATAAAAGTAAACATGGGTTGAGAGATTTCATCTCTTTTGCCTCAGAAACTACATGTTCTCCTTCATCAAGGGCAGCCAATGCTTCGTCCACTCGCCTTTCAGCCAAGAGAACATCCAAGAGATTAGGAAACTCAATTAACCATTTGTCCAGGTCTGATATCTCCTTATCTTCAGAATCGGATGTAG
Source organism: Clitoria ternatea (assembly GCA_037962975.1). Taxonomy (NCBI): domain Eukaryota; kingdom Viridiplantae; phylum Streptophyta; class Magnoliopsida; order Fabales; family Fabaceae; genus Clitoria; species Clitoria ternatea. The sequence continues at coordinate 60,009,757 of CM075671.1, forward strand.
CATTTATAGAGGAACCATTGGAATTAAAGATTGATAATGAATCGACGTTAACTCCTTCGACCAAGCCATGTATCAAGGCAGCTTGGGTAGATAGCAGGTTTTTGATGGATGAAAGCTCCCCCTCTAAATCTGATATCTCCTTAGATGTTTTGAAACATTTAAATACTACTTAAATTTAAAATATGACCAATGGATAAATCACCACAAAAAAGAAGCATCGGGAACATTGATTTTTTATAATGATTTTGTATAAAGGAAGTTGAAAAATTCCTAATCAAAATTCATGAAATTTATCTAGAATCAGAGATTTAATCAGAGTGTGAGATAATACTTAACGAAAATTATATGACCCTTGTATCAATCATTAAACCTTTACAAATGGTGGTTCGCCCTTGTTTGAGTTTTCATCTTCAGCTTGGTTTTCCTCTTCCGGTTGCTTTACCTCTTCTTGTTGCTCTTGCCACTGTTCCTTATAATAACAATCAACACCTAAAAGTTACTCTCTCTCTTGATATATATATATATATATATATGTGTGTGTGTATGTGTGTGTGTGATATACACACATCAATTTCATCACCTTCACCGCTTAGAGAAAATCATTATAAGAACATCATTTTTTAATGTCAATAACTTTCTACCATCATGATACATGACAGACGCAATTAACCTTTTTCCCATCTCCCTATCAATATCATGGAATTCAGACCATAATCCAAAGCAATCACTAATGTAGAAATATGAAGATAATATATTAGAAGCATGCAAAAATAAAGTTAAAAAGAATAAATGAATTTCCAATAAAAAACCTAAGGGCAAGAAACATTAACATTTGCATAAAGATTGTTGAGAAATGGTACTTTTTTGGGCGGCTTTAGGAGGTCTAGCACGGGCTTCCTCAGAGGCAAATCTTTCTTCTTCTTTGGTCATATGCTTGTTGCCCCTGTCGAAGCAACCAAAGCCTCTTATCACAGTATCTTAAAATGCCGAGAATCATCGTGGAAAGAAAAAGCCTCAGATTCAAGCTTCTTCAAATCACAATACCCAAAGAAAATTTTAAAAAATATTTACAACTGAAAAAGAAAAATATATGACATCAAACATAAATGCTCACAGAAAAACCTCATTTGAAACAATAGCATGTAAAAAAAATAAAAAAGGTCACCTTTTTCCCATCAGCTTCATCAAAGATAATCCCAATACCCTTCGTCATCTTGAAAACCAAAAGCAGATTTTCCGGTTTACGGTTCCCAAATCGTCTTCAAAATCGTGGTCAAAAAACTTGTAGGATTCTTGAAAGAGGGATACAACAATCAACAGAAATGGTATATGAGGAAAGGGAAAAAATCATAGAAGGGGTAATGAAAATGAATGGGTTTATGAAGATGAAAACGAACAGGTTTATGAAGATGTAACAAATGTCCTAAACCCTAAATCAATCCAATTCAGATCACAATGTTACTTTATAACCAGGTCAAATGATTTATAAGTAGATCATTGAAAACTCCAACCAAAGATGTTAGCTTCAAGTCAACGAAATATGTGAGCATGTCTTCGATGCCACTTACACTTTTTTGAACATAGTTAATCACATAATTTTAAGGAGATAGGTTATGTTGTCCTAGTTGGGTTACAAAAACCATTTATCTTGAAGCAAATTAACAACCGTTATTTCTATAATGAATACCATGATTTAACTTGCCAATGTTTCCAATTGAAAAATGCCATAGAAACAATGATGTGAGATGGAAAGTTAAAGAAATACATACAGAGAGAGAAACTATTTAACAAGCACACTGGACCCCTACGAAAATAAGAGATTAATCACTTAAAAGTAAGGGATAGGGTTACAAGAGGCATCAAGCCCAAGAACTGACAATTGAACCTAAACAAATGCATGGGGAGGGGCCACACTTTATTTTTTAAACCTAGAAATTAAGATATTAGGGTTAATGGTTATGCTAAGTTTAAGGAATGCCAAAGATACATTGTGATTCTCCACCACCATACATGGAAAAGGGAGGTAAAAAGGAAACGTATACAAAATTACATGACTAAGTTTGAGAAGAGGCCTTTCCCCTCTAATCTTTGAAGCACAAATTGTGTACAAAACTAAGTTTGAGGAAAGGGTCTTGCCCACCCTATTGGTTTTAATTGATACTAGAGTTCTAAGTTTGAAGAAAGGGTTCTTTCCTTCTTATTGGTTATAATTATGATAAAGTGTGGATAAATGACTAAGTTTGAGGAAGGAGACATTTTGTTCCCTCTAATTTTGATAATAAAAAAATATGTTCAAACCCTAATGATTAAATTTTTCTAAACTATCCGTTGTTCATCATTAGGGAAGCCCATATGGTTAAGCAGTGAATTAATTCAACTTAATGAGAAATACAAGGTTTTTTGTGTGAATTTGACTGATAAATAATCATCATTTCCCATTTGATTAAATTGACAATTGTGTTAGCTTCATAAATAGTAAGGATTTGAGCCTATTAGGAGATGTTTGCATGATAAATGTACACTTATATTCTTGTTCTTTGAGTGATTTTCATGATTTGTATGACTAGAAAACTGAATTAACCAAGAATATGATTAAGGCACTCGGTCTTTCGTGATTGACTTTTGACTTAGATTTCCCTTAGTGGCCCTTCCGAGTTTTACATGATCAAATGATTTCCTTTGGTACCTATATGATGTAGTTTGATATATACAAGTACTCTCAAAATGTTAATACTATGTTTAGGGACTAAGTTTAAAGAGAAATACATTTTTGTTCTATCCATTAGGAAAAAAAAGAAGACAAAGAAAATTATGAAAAATCAAAAGGATAAGCAAAAGCCTTATAACAAATTGTAAGGTAAATAAAAAGAATGGCTGGAAGTAAGATATGAAGGGAAAATCCTAAAGAAAAGAAATAGTTGAGAAAGTAAAAGTAAACGAAAGCACACAATATTAAAATTGTTGATATCATAAAGGTCTCATTCTTAATTGAAAACTTGTGAGCCCTTTGTGACCATCTTATTTTTTATTTCCATAATCTACACTTTGTTATGTATTACCCTTTGGCTATGTTACATCTTTAGAAAGACCTTCTGATTCTTGGGTAAGTCAGTCAAGTTAGTAGATATTAGAAGGTTTATAGGAAAGTCTATGATGGCGTGCACTTCATTCACAAATTAAGTGATATTGTCTCTTATCTTGCTAAAACAACCAACCCTCATCCCAATTTAAAGTCTTGAAAAAAGCTTGAAGTTTTAAAAAGTTTTCATTTGTCTCTATTTCAAGCTTGAGATTTCGTTTTGTAAAATTTATTTTCTTTCACAAATTATGCAAGGAGAAAGTTTAAAGAGACCATTTTAAAATCTATTGAATTAACTTAGTCTTTTGTTTGGTTTATCATTTTTTTAATATTTTTATTCTATCTTTACACATACCTATACCATGTTCATGCCATATATTTATTGTTCTCTATTCTTTGTTCATGTTATATACTATCATGAATGGTTACCAATCAGACAAGGGTGTAGGTTGATCTCAACATAAGCAAAAGAAGAGTGGGAGTCAAGTCCAAAGCAAGAATAATGAGCGGTGATCAAAAGGAATGGTTGAAAATGTTGTGAGCAATTTGCACCCTATTTAGATGGAGCATAATATTGTTTTTTTACTATTGTTACTTTTTATTTTCATCAAAATATTGTTTTTCATAATTGTTACTTTTTTATTTTCATTTTTTGGCTAACATTTTATGGTGAAAAAAATCAACTTGAGATTGCTGACTATGGTCCCTTTATTGCCTCTACTTTATATGATTAGTTCTTTAAGTTTGTCCTTTAATGGTTCTTGTAAATTGTGTCTAATTTTATTCTTGTAATATTTAATCCTTTTTAGAAATAATGTTCATTATATTCAAGTGAAATGGTGAGATGAACTAAGAGAAACATGTTATTTTTGTTAATACTCAAGAAGGGAGGGGTGAATTGAGTATTTAAAAACTTTGAAATATGTATACAAATTTCTTAATACAAATCAATGAACAAAACAAAATTTAATACTCAACCAGAACAATTACACATAAAATGCTTAATTTAAACAATGACAGCAAATATAAGAGTTAAGGATGAAAAGATTTGCAAACCGATATACTAGTTCCATCACATCCACTTGTAGTATACGTCTAGTCCCCAAAAAAACTACTTGGAGAAATTTCACTTATTGAAGATTTAAGATACAATTCTTGAGCAATTACAATCTCTCAATGTCCTACACTAGAAACTTAATCCTTACAAAATTTAGGTAACCTACCCACTCTCACAATCTCTCAATAACATACTTAGGTTCAACAACCCAACTCTTAGGAATCACTTATATGGGTTTACAACAACTATACCCTCTCAAAAGGATGAATGAAACAAATTGGGGCTCAAGAAAATTAAACTCGCAAGAACTAGAAATTTTAGAGCAAAAACTTAATAATATGCAAGTACAAATTCTCTCTTGTGTCTTGTGTGTTGTTTTCTTGTGTTTGATCCCTATTTATAAGGTCTTGGAGCTTGAGAAATCAAGTGGAAAAGATTAGGATTTGTGCTCTATTTTGGGAACATGGGATTCTATTTCTATTTTTCCATTTTTAAGCTGATATATGTCATTTTGTGTATCTTAATTGATTAAACTAACATGTTAATTGATTAGTCACGATCTAATTGATTATGATATCTTTCCTAATCGATTATACTGATGAGTCAGCCTATTTTCTCACTTTTTGCATTATCTAATCAATTAGGCTTATTTTGCTAATTGATTATACTGATGAGTCAGCCTATTTTCTCACTTATTGCATCATCTAATTGATTGGGCTTATTTTGCTAATCAATTATACTGATGAGTCACCCTATTTCCTCACTTATTGTATTATCTAATCAATTGAGCTTATTTTGCTAATCAATTAACACGTGACCAATAGTATTTTTAAGCACTTTTATATGGTAGTGATCTCTATATGTTATGTTTTGTTATACTTTATGGATCTTATACATGTAATTCTAAGACGTATGATTTAATACAAGTTTGTTTGACCAATAACTCCACTTCTTTTAATCTTGAACTTGATTTCTTGAAGAATTTTTCTTGTCATTATCAAAACCTGTCATGCAAACACACGCAAACATAATTTTTTATTGGAAAATAATCTTATATATTTATTAAAATTAAAAAAGCCTGGATGAGGGATAATATTGATTGTTGTTATTTAAACCATTATTGTCAATCCTAAATAAAGGCGTAGAGTGACCATCCTTAGAAATGGGATAACGGGATGATGGAACGTGAGATGACCGCTATTTGATCAACCTAATTAAACCTTTCCTAGACTTTCTACAGACATATATGCTAAAAATATTCACATACAAAATGCCTAAAATTAAATTCAAAACCATTGTATCATACTCATAATAATTGAAGTAAACATCACGTAGCATGGTATAAAACTTAGTAATAGAAAATTACTAAAGTACTGAATAGTAAACACAAAGACATTACGAACGTACATGAAAATTCAGGTTCTTCTAACATACATAAATAAAGCAACTAGATAACAATTCAAGTTCCTAGTTCTTAATCCTAAATTGATCCAAATATGCATCCTCATCTTCAAGATTTGGCTTCTCGTCTCCATCATCATCTTCATCACCCTTTGGTAGATCTCTTCATCCTCCAATTTTGTTTCTTCACCTTCAAAATCTTCTTCTACATTTTCTTAGACTTGAATAACCTCTTTCCCTTTCTTATTTCTAGTAGTAGAAGTGGCAGTAGTTGTGTTCCTTCTCTTCTTTTCCTCCTCTATATCAATGTCTTCGGAACCCCAATAGCTTGGGCAACATATCTTCATGTTAAGATGTCATCATCAAAGACCAACTCATTTACATCTTCTTCATCATCTTCCATAATTCCTAGTACCCACTCATTGGTATCATCTTCAATGTTATCTAAGACAATAAGATTGATCCCATCTCGACAATCAAAGCGCTCTCTAAGAGCTTGGTTATATTTAATAAAAACCAAATCTTGTAATCTATTATGTTCTAGCCTACCTCATATTTGAATAAACCTAAATCATAAATTAATGGAAAAAAAGTTAGTACTACTAAACTATATTAATTTTGTATCAAACTCAAAGCATCAAGTACTTTACTTACATGCTCGAACATACTCCAATTCTGCTCATACCCAAAATAGCTATAAGTTAAACTCAACACCTTAATGGCAATAACTTGTATCTTTGGAGTATATGATCCAACATTTGTCCACCATTCGGCTACAGTTGAAGCATATGTAGCAAATAATTAGAACTTTTCAAAAACAACAATTAACTCAACACCTTAATTAGCATAAAAGTCAAGAACACTTACCGAGAACTATTACAAATGTTTTCCTCATAGTTGTCTTAAGACTAAAGAGGTATGAAACTCTTCTATATGATGGTAGCTCTTCTAAAGCTTTGTCCTCATCCTGTACACCAGTGGAAAACCCCTCAATACATTTATACAATCTCCCAATCACTTATAGATTAGTTTCTACTTATGGGTTGCCATAAAAGAATTTTAGATTTAGGTAATGACCCACTGTGTGCAATGGATGATGAAGTTGACATTCTCATCATTTATCAGTAATAGAAAAACCTCCTTGAACTTGGATTTATCTCCCTTGAAGGAATTCTAGTTACTTTCCCTGGATCTATCCATAGTTTTATACATGTAGCCTATTATGGGCTTTTTCTTATTGTCAACTAGCCTAAGCACCTTCACAAGGGGTTCCATAGCCTCAAGAGTGTAAGTAACATCACTCTTAAAAATAGGCATAAGGACAATGTCGGTTGTCTTACCTCTCCCCCTTGGCATTCTTGGACTTTAACCACTCATCCAAAATGAACATCTTCCTAAGATTATTCTTCAAAGTGTGTAGCCTTTGTAATGTAAGAAAATTTATGGCAAATCTTATGACGACATGCCTAACCAAGCTCTTGAGTCTCTTTCGAGTAAGCACATTTTTATTTCTCTTCTTTAACGCAGACCTGAGTATGTCCTTAATATCCCATAGGCATTTTAGATATAAGTCATAGTCCCCTTTTACACCCATTTGATGTCTCTTGGCTTGGGTAATTCCATCACTTATAGTCTTGACACAAAAGTCACAAATGACACACTTACAATTGTTAATAACTTTCAACCTATTCCACTCTTAAGCAATGTCCTACTTAGGTGCATTAGTCTTCAAATGTCTAGGAATTAGTAACGGCCTGACATTAGCATTCCCTTGAACTAGGCTGTGTATTTTTAACCATCAAAGGTCAAAGAAGATGATGATAAAGATGATTGGAAAAAAAGTACAACACTCATCTGTTCAAAACATAGGATGAAGATCACCAAAAAAGTCAACAAATAAAATCTGGTTCGTTAGAAAAGGTTGGGTGTCATTGGAGAAAATACGGTTGTCACAAGAGAAGTGGTGGAAGTTGTTATTCCTATCTTCTCTCTCACTGGTTCTCTCTTTCCTCTCTTTATTTAGGGTAGTGAAAATGAGGAGTGGTTGTTGTTTAAGAAGAACATTTCAAACAAGAACCAATATCACCTATATAACATTATTATTTTTCACTTCTGCTATGACATGATTCGTGTCATTATTACTATGACCCGAGGCAGGTCGTTATAAGTCCTCCCATTGTAGCACCCAGTCGCTCTTTTTCTCTTTGCTTCATAACTATTGATGTTATTGACCACTAAACATGCAATTATAAATTGTGATTAGGGTTATTTTAAATGAAATTCAACTTAAATGGGTAATTTTTAACTACAAAAGTAGTTTGTCCCATAAAATGAAATGGGTCAAAGAGAGACCCAAACCATTTTTATACATAAATTTTTCCCTAAAAATTAGAAACGGCTCAACAAAAAACCCAAACCGACTTAGCCCACGCCAAATAGACTTGAGGCCTATATTAACCAAGCCCAAGTTCAGATGAAACTGGATCAAATTTTGATATGTTTGATTTTCCATGATTAGACCAAAACGGGTCCAAACCGACTCAATGATCAACTCTAATATATATGTTAAATGTAAATTTTGAATGTGCATATTGAATTTGCATGTTGTAGATAGGTTTTGATAATGACAAGTACACAAGAACAAGAAGAGTATCATTCATGGATCAAAAACAAGTGAAATGAACAAATCAAAAGAATCCAATTGATGTACTCAAAATCAAAGATTCAAGGAATCATGAAGAACATGCTTCCATATGATCAAAGAATCAAGAAAACAATGCATGAAGATCAAGGAAAGGAACCATGACTCAAAATGCATCAAGGAAACATCAAAAAGCATGGAAAAACAATAAACAGTATTGCTTGAATCGATTCACATACGTATGAATCGATTCAGAGGCCTGGAAGTCCCAAAAATATGAAAACAGAATGCTCTAAATCGATTCACCACAGCCTGAATCGATTCACACAAAGTTGACAGCCCAGGAATTCAAAACAGAACAGCCTGAATCGACTCACCAAAGTCTAAATTGATTCACACGCTCCTGGAAGCCCAAAATGCCCAAGTCAGAATGCCTTGAATCGATTCGGAAACATATGAATCGATTCAAGTAGTGGGAAACATCACTAAAAAGACATTTTTAGGTGGGAAACATAGATCTAAAACCCACTATACGCAGAGACAAGCTAGAACCATGATGTGCAACGGCTAGGAAGACCTTCAAAGCTCTATAAATGGATCTCTAACTCAAGCACAACACACACCAACAAGAGGCAATCAATCTTTACTTACATTTGTGCTTAGTGAGTTCATTCTCTTTGTATATTCTGAATCCTTGAGCCTAGAACTTGTATATCCTCTCTTGTTGAGAGTTAGGAATTGTGAGAGCTCTTCATTTGCTTATTCACTCTATTGAGAGAGTATATTGCTTGTAAACACAAACACTAAACACCAAATTTTACTATAGGTTGAGTGGTTACAAAGGTTGGGGTTCAACCTTTTGGATATTGAGAGTTTGAGAGATTGGGTGGGTTGCCCTTGTGCTAGTGAGGATCGAGTTCTTGAGTGTGGGACACTAGGAAGCTGCAATTGCTCATAGCTTGTATTTCTAAACTTCAATAGTGGAAATCTTTCAAGTGGGTTGCTTGAAGGCGAGACATACACCGGGTTGGTGGAACTCATTAAATTAGTTTGCACGTTGTTCTCCCTTACTCTCTTGCATTTACATACTGTATCTGGCTGGATTGTTATTATTGATAGTGATTTCCTCTCTTAAACTTGCTTGAACAACTAGCATTATAGTGTTGCACACCAAGTGTTTGACAAATTGCCTAAGCAACATTTACATCTTGTTTTGCATTGTTTCTTCCACAATATTTTCTATCTCCTGCATATTCAATTAACTTGTGAGAAAGAAATCAATTTCAAAGGCATTCCAACGAAATGTTTTAAAACTCAATCCACCCCCCTCTTGAGTATTGAGGCCACTTGAATAATAAGTGGTATCAGAGCTTGACTCTTGGTAGATCAAGCTTAACAGCTTCAAGAGAACAATGGCCTCTAATTCTCTAAATCTTTTTCTTGAGGGTGGTGCCACAAATAGACCCCCTGCTTTCAATGGGGAAGGCTATGCTTTTTGGAAAGAAAGGATGAAAATTTTTGTACAATCTATTGATCTTAAAGTTTGGAATGCAATTGAAAATGGTCCTTTCATACCCATGCATATTGTAGATGGTAAGCAAGTAGAAAAATTGATGGATGATTGGACTAGCGAAGAAGAAAAGAAAGTCTAATATAACTATAAAGCCAAAAATCTAATCACTTTAGCTTTAGGCCCTGATGAATTCTTTAGAGTAGTTACATGTAAATCCGCCAAGGATATGTGGGATACCTTACAAATAACCCATGAAGGTACAAGTGATGTCAAAGACTCTAAGATTAGTACCTTAACTAGTCAGTATGAAAGCTTTAGATTAAACTCTGGAGAAACAATTGTTGATATGCAAAAGAGGTTCACCCTTACTATAAATCATCTCATTACTCTTGGCAAGACTTACACTAATAAGGAACTTATTCATAAAGTGTTAAAAAGTCTCACCAGGGAATGACAACCTCTAGTCACCACCATCAAACAATCTCCTAGCATTAATGAAATGTCTCTTGCTACACTATTCGGTAAGTTACAAGAACAGGAACAAGAGTTGAAAGAATTAAGGATGGTGGAAGAGGAAGAAAAATCTTCCAAGAAGAAAGGTCTAGCTCTCAAGGCCACTTCTATTAATGAAGAAGAATCCAGTAGTGAGCTTGATGAAGAAGAAGAATTTGGATTATTTGTGAAGCATTTCGGGAAATTTATAAGGAACAAACGATTCTAAAAGGGCTTCAAACCTAAGGTAAGAAACCTACCTCTAATGAAAACTCTTCTTCACCAAACTGTTTTGAATGTGGCAAGGAAGGGTATTTCAAGGTAGATTGCCTAAATCTCAAGAAGAAGTACAAGGAGAAAAGAGGAAAAAGAAGAGGGCTTACATTGCTTGGGATGAAAATGATATAAGTAGCTCGGACGAATCTAAAAATGAGGAAGCCAATCTATGCCTTATGGAAAATCATCAAGATGAAGATGATGAGGTAAGTCTTCTTGACTACTTAGATAGAAATGAATTGCTTGATGTATTTGAGGAATTGTATGACAAGTTTGTTAAAATCTCAAACAAGTATAAGTTATCTAGAAAAACTATTGATACTCTTGAAATGCATCTTGCAGAACTTGGCAAAGAAAATGAATGTTTGAAAAAGGAATTAGCAAATGTTCAAGCATGCTCCAAAAATAAACCTTGTGATTTTGCAAAGAAATGTGACATCCTAGAAACTAAGGTCTCAGACTTAAATAAAACCTTAGAGAAGTTTACTAATGGTAGAGATAATTTGAATGTATTACTAGGAAATCAAAGATGCATGTTTGACAAAACGGGATTAGGATATAATTCTACCAAAAAGGAAAAGCATTACAAAAACTTCTTTGTACCACCTAGAAAATCTTCATCATCGTTCACTAAATGCAATCATTGTGGTGCTAAAGGACATAATGCTTTAAATTGCCATATTAGAAAGCTTGGACCAAAAGTGGTAAGAAAGGTGTGGGTTCCCAAAGGGACATTACCACAAGCTAACCAAAAAGGACCCAACATAAAATGGGTACCAAGTTCTCTAAACTAATTTTGTTTTGTAGGTATGCTTCAAGGCAAGCAACACCCATTGGTACTTGGATAGTGGGTGTTCAAAGCACATGACGGGAGATATGAGAAAATTCACAACTTTCACTCCCAAAAGAAAAGGAAGCATCACTTATGGGGATAATACCAAAGGAAGAATACTTGGCATTGGAAACATTGGTAAAAATTCTTCTACCTCAATTAATGATGTATTATATGTTGAAGGACTCAAACATAACTTGCTTAGCATAAGTCAATTATGTGATAAAGGATATAGAGTATTATTTGAATCAAATTGTTGTATAAAAATAAGCTAAACAAGGAAGTTAAGTTTGTTGGCAAAAGAATTGATAACATTACATGATTGATATTGATAGTTTGTCCTTAAATGATGTGCAATGCTTCATGACTAGAGAGGATGAATCTTGGTTATGGCATAGAAGAATAGCTCATATACATATAGATCATTTAAACAAACTTGTTTCTAAAGAATTAGTAATTGGCCTACCAAAGCTCAAATTTGAAAATAAATTTTGTGATGCATGTCAAAAGGGAAAATAAGTAAAGGTATCTTTTCAAGCTTAAAAAACATTGTTTCTACTCAAAGGCCTTTACAACTTTTACACATGGATTTATTTGGACCCTCTAAGGTCAAAAGCTTTGGTGGTAATTAATATGGTCTTGTAATTGTAGATGACTATTCTAGATATACATGGACCTTGTTTATTACTCATAAAAATGAAGCATATCATGCATTCAAGAAACTAGCTAAGGTTATCCGAAATGAACAAAATTCAAAGATTGCATCCATAAGAACCGATCATGGGGGAGAATTTGAAAATCAACTAATTGAAAAATTTTACGAAAAACATGGTATTGGTCATAATTTTTCAGCTCCTAGAACTCCACAACAAAGTGGAGTAGTTGAAAGGAAAAATAGATCTTTGGTGGAGCTTGCAAGAACCATGTTAAATGAAAATAATGTTTCAAAACATTTTTGGGCCGATGCAGTAAACACTGCTTGTCATGTTATGAATAGATGTTTGATAAGGCCTATTTTAAAGAAAACCCCCTATGAACTCTACAAAGGAAGAAAACCTAATATTTCCTATTTTCATATTTTTGGATGCAAATACTTTGTACTTAACAATAGGAAGGATAATCTAGGAAAGTTTGATGCAAAAGCTGATGAGGCAATCTTTCTTGGATATTCATCATCAAGTAAATCTTACCGAGTCTTTAACAAACAAACTAGCACTATTGAAGAATCAATTCATGTGACATTTGATGAAAATAGCCATAATCCCCCGAGGAAGGAAGATGTTGATGACATTGTAGGTACTCTCCAAGAATTGAGCTTGAATGACAAAGAGGAAAACAAAAGTGAAGGAGATGTGACACAAAATGATCAAGCTCAACAAAAGGAGTGGATCACCTTAAAAGACCATCCTTTGGATAACATTATAGGTGATATCACAAAAGGTGTAAGTACCTGATGTTCTTTTAATACTTGCAATCATTTAGCATTTGTCTCTCAAATTGAACCGAAAACCATTGATGAAGCTATTATTGATGAACATTGGATGTTGGATATGCAAGAAGAACTAAATCAATTTGAAAGAAATGAAGTTTGGGAATTGGTGCCAAGACCTAATGATCACCAAATAATAGATACTAAATGGGTTTTTAGGAACAAACTAGATGAAAATGGAATAATCACTAGAAACAAAGCTAGGTTAGTTGCTAAGGGTTACAATAAAGAAGAGGGCATAGACTATGAAGAAACATATGCTCCCGTAGCTAGGTTGGAAGCTATTAGACTATTGTTAGCCTTTACATATTGTAGAGATTTCAAATCGTACCAAATGGATATCAAAAGTGCCTTCTTGAATGGATACATTCAAGAAGAAGTATACGTTGATCAACCTCCTGGCTTTGAAAACTATCAATTTCCAAATCATGTTTTCAAACTAAGAAAAGCTTTATATGGTTTAAAACAAGCTCCAAGAGCTTGGTATGAAAGATTGAGCAAATTTCTTTTAGAAAATAATTTTAAAAGAGGAAAGGTTGATACAACATTGTTCATTAAGCATAAAAAGAATGACATACTATTGGTTCAAGTATATGTAGATGATATCATTTTTGGTGCTACTAATGATTCACTTTGCAAGGAGTTTGCTAAGCTAATGCAGGACAAATTTGAAATGTCCATGATGGGAGAACTTACATTTTTTCTTGGGCTACAAATTAAGCAAACCAGAGAAGGTACATTCATTAGTCAATCCAAATACTGCAAGGAGTTGCTTAGGAAATCCAACATGGACAAGGCAAATGAAATTGCCACACCTATGAGCACTTCATGTTATTTGGATAAGGATGAGAAAGGTAAGGATGTACAACTCATAAAGTATAGAGGTATGATTGGATCCTTACTTTATTTAACTGCCAGTAGACCGGATATCATGTTTGCTGTTTGTATGTGTGCTAGATATCAAGCATGTCCAAAAGAATCACACTTGACTGCCGTAAAATGAATAATGAAATACTTGGTTGGAACTCAAGATGTTAGTTTATGGTACCCAAAAGGGGTTGAATACACTCTTGTTGGTTATTCTGACTCTGACTTTGCAGGATGTAAACTTGATAGGAAAAGCACTAGTGGTACTTGTCACTTGCTTGGTAGTTCTCTTGTATCTTGGCATAGCAAGAAACAAGTGAGTGTTGCATTGTCCACAGCTGAGGCATAATACGTTGCAGCTGGTAGTTATTGTGCTCAAATTCTTTGGATGAGGCAACAACTTCTAGATTTTGGTGTTATATTAGACCATGTGCCTCTTAAATGTGATAATACAAGTGCCATTAATATTTCAAAGAATCCTATAATACATTCTAGAACCAAACATATTGTGGTTAGACACCATTTTATTAGAGATAATGTGTTAAAGGGTGATTGCGTGCTTGAAAATTTTGAAACCTCTAAGCAATTAGCTGATATATTCACAAAACCTCTTGCAAAGGAACAATTCATAAACATTAGGAGAGAATTAGGACTTTTAAAGATGTCTAATATGAACTAATTACACTCATTTCAAACAATTTAGAGAAACATTTGACTATCTCTGTTGATCAATGTTTCTTATTATTGAGCATGAGAGTTGAATAAGCATGTAATTTGATTCTATTTGACATGAAAGTTATCTTGTGAATCTTGAATGTCGTTTGCATTATGATTTTTAAACATGAATAATTCATGAGTTGAATTGCACAAATGATTGGGTTAAATTATTCATGAATGTTTGATTGTTTTAGAAGGTAAAAAGAATCATAAAAACTGATTTCAATAATCCAAAAGCATTGCCCTATGCCTAGAATCAATTCAGCAGTTTAAAACTACAGTTCAAAGAGAAACAGAATCGATTGAATCGATTCAACCCTCCCCTGAATCGATTCCAAGACCCGATTTTTCAATTTTTCAGAAACAGGGATGTCTGAATCGATTCAAACGTAGTTCGAATCGATTCAAACCCCTGATACTCCTTAATTCTTACAAATAGTAACGTATCAATTCACAGTCAATCTGAATTGATTCACGTGACTAATTCTGCTTATATCACGCTGTTTTGGGCTCATTTCTTCATCCCACTTAAAATTCTCTTACTCCTTTTCTCATCCTTCTCTCTAAAAATACCTCTCTCACTCTAGAAACCTCCCCTCCAAACCTCCATTCCTCATGGCCTCTTCATCCTAACCAAGGAAGAAACAAAGAGCAAATGTTGTTGGTTCTTCCGTCCCTCAACATTCCGATTTATCACGCTTCTTCACCACACAAAAGGAATTAGAAAGGTACCAAAACACCTTTTTTGAAAAACAATTGATTTCACCACATTGGATTGATGTTGCATTCTTTGAATCCTCTGGTCTTCCTCTCATTACTACTCTTCACCAACAAGAACTTGTTGGCTTCATGGCTCTTGAGGAGATTGCTGTATACCCAGATTGATCCGTGTTTTACTCCACATTGTGCCTACAAGATGATCGATATTATGCCAAAGTGAAAGGCAAGACCATTGTTCTTGACAATGAAATCATGAACCAAGTTGGCAAACTTCCGATAAGTAATGCCCACTTCCATGGTAAAGATCCCTCTCCCTCCTGGAACTACAACCCATTAAAGGCAAGAGCATTCTTCAATCTCACCGCTCCTGTAAGTACCGTTGGCACCCTAAGCATTGATCACCACCTCTTGCACTGTTTTAGTTAAAATCCTCATCCCTTTAGGCGGAAATTATGCTAGACTCAATGAGTCTCAAATTCTACTACTTTAGGCTATTCTCAACCAGAAAGAGATCAATTGGATCAACATTGTGAGGCATCACATGCTTGATGCTCAAAACCTCACTCGCCTCCCATATGCTATTTTTATCACTAAGCTGCTTTGTCATTACAAGGTGGATCTGAAAAACGAAGTCAAAGAACTGATCAGACCAAAAGGACCCATTGGGAGATCTCATCTCACCAAGATGAACATTATTGAGTATCATGGATTTTGGTAGTATCTTCGTCGTCCTCGTGATGATAATGAACCTGCTGCTCCTCCTCCTCCTCCACCCGCTCCTGCTGATGATCTTTTTGCTTGCCTCACTGCTTATATGGATCGTCGCTTTGATGCAATGGAAGCAAATATCAACACTCGGCTTGATAAGCTTGAAGCAAACATGGAGGAACACTACACAGAGCTTGCCACCCAAATCTCCAGCCTCTAATTCCCTCAGCCTTAGTTGGCCTTCTTTTCTATATTTTGCTTGACATTGATATGTTTTATGGTCATCTTGTTTAAACTTTGTTGCCCTTCTGAGGTATTTCTCATTGTTATGTTTGATGTGCTTGGATTTTATGTTGTTAATTCTTACAGTTGTTCAAAACTTGTTGGTTATTTATCTTCAATTATACAATGCATATTTCCTTTTCTTGCCTAAAGCTTATATTGTTTTTGATAATGACAAAGGGGGAGAGATATTAGATACTGAATACTTTTCTAAAGGGAAGAGTAATAAGAGAGATATTAGATATTGAAATTAGATATTGAAAGGGAAGATTAATAGGAGTAATGTATGATCAGATGAATATAAATAAATGCAATGTTTCAATACATATCTAACTAAAAAACAAAAAGGGAGACACATTCTATTCTAAAAACTTGAAATTGTTCAACAAGTGGTTCCTTCTCAACTGTTACTTAAATATTAATACTAACACCCCAAGAGATGGCTATTGGTTGTAATCATCAAAAAGGGGGAGAATGTATTTGCATGTTGTAGATAGGTTTTAATAATGACAAGTACACAAGAACAAGAAGAGTATCATTCATGGATCAAAAACAAGTGAAATGAACAAATCAAAAGAATCCAATTGATGTACTCAAAATCAAAGAATCAAGGAATCATGAAGAACATGCTCCCATATGATCAAAGAATCAAGAAAACAATGCATGAAGATTAAGGAAAGGAACCATGACTCAAAACGCATAAAAGAAACATCAAAAAGCATGGAAAAACAACAAACAGTATTGCTTGAATCGATTCACATATGTATGAATCGATTCAGAGGCCTGGAAGTCCTAAAAATATGAAAATAGAATGCTCTGAATAGATTCACCACATCCTGAATCGATTCACACGAAGCTGATAGCCCAGGAATTCAAAATAGAAGACTCTGAATCGATTCACCAAAATCTGAATCGATTCACACGCTCCTGGAAGCCCAAAATGCCCAAGTCAGAATGCCTTGAATCGATTCAGAAACATATGAATCAATTCAAGTAGTGGGAAACATCACTAAAAAGACACTTTTAGGTGGAAAACATAGATCTAAAACCCACTATACGCAGAGACAACCTGGAACCATGATGTGCAACGGCTAGGAAGACCTTCAAAGCTCTATAAATAGATCTCCAACTCAAGCACAACATACACCAACAAGAGGCAATCAATCTTTACTTATATTTGTGCTTAGTGAGTTCATTCTCTTTGTATATTCTGAATCCTTGAGCCTAGAACTTGTATATCCTCTCTTGTTGAGAGTTAGGAATTATGAGAGCTCTTCATTTGCTTATTCACTCTATTGAGAGAGTATATTGCTTGTAAACACAAACACTAAACACCAAATTTCACTCTAGGTTGAGTGGTTACAAAGGTTGGGGTTCAACCTTTAGGATATTGAGAGTTTAAGAGATTGGGTGGGTTGCCTTTATGCTAGTGAGGATTGAGTTCTTGAGTGTGGGACACTAGGAAGCTGCAATTGCTCATAGCTTGTATCTCTAAACTTCAATAGTGAAAATCCTTCAAGTGGGTTGCTTAAAGGCGAGACGTACACCGGGTTGGTGGAACTCGTTAAATTGGTTTGCACGCTCTTCTCCCTTACTCTCTTGCATTTACATACTGCATCTGGCTGGATTGTTATTATTGATAGTGATTTCCTCTCTTAAACTTGCTTGAACAACTAGCATTATAGTGTTGCACACCAAGTGTTTGACAAATTGCCTAAGCAACATTTACATCTTGTTTTGCATTGTTTCTTCCACAATATTTTCTATCTCCTGCATATTCAATTAACTTGTGAGAAAGAAATCAATTTCAAAGGCATTCCAACGAAAAGTTTTAAAACTCAATTCACCCCCCCTCTTGAGTATTGAGGCCACTTGAATAACACATATTTTGGGAAATATTTGGATAAATGTAATTGAATACTTAATAGCAAGTTAATAAAAATAAGAGATTTACACCTTTTGGGATTTTTTTCTTATTCATGTTTTGTTTTGTTTTCTTTAAAGTAATATATATGTTAAAGTGGGGTGTTGTTTTTAAAACCTCATTAGTTTGTTACTTTCACCTAGGAATGACAAAGTGGGCTAGTAGGTCATTTTAGTTGGCCCATTTTGTTAAAAATAAAAACATTTGGATGATTATTTTGTATTGGCCTATTTTTTTTCTTATAGTCCATTAAAAAAGTAACATTTTTTTTAAATCATATAAAAAAGGTACTCAAATAGCTAATAAATTATTATTTATTTATTTTTATTAATATGATGGGCTAGCAAACTAGAAAGCTTGTCTCAGCTCACCTTCTAGTCTGTTTTTAGAGGACTAGTTTAATGGGCTTTGTTTATTTTGCCATGCTTACTCTTACCCCTTTTTAAATATTTTAGATCAGATATTACAAAATTTATTAAAACAATCCTAAATAGAACCACTATATCTCTTTTCCTCATTCTTATTTAAAAACTTTTTTATATGAACGAGCAATGTTCAGATTATGCAGTCAAGTGTACTAAATTCTAACCAAACTACTCAGATCTTAGAGAATAGTTGCATCAAGGCTAGATGAGTCAAAGATCCAACGATATGTCTGCTGGTGTTTGAGTATTCTTGATATCAAGAATGCTCTTGACTTATGAATATATTTATTTTATATGTATAAGCATGATAATGTATAATCCTTCTAAGTGTTATAGTGGTTAAGTTTAATTTGTTTTACATTTCCATGTTTATATGTTGTTTCTTTAGAAGGGAAGCCGAACCCTAGGATAAAAGACTTGTTGTTGGTGAGTATCTTGAGTTTTCTTTAGAAGATACTTTTGGTTTATCTCCATAGAGCGAGACAGTGTTTCTATAGCAAATCTAGTCCTAGGAGTTGGATCTATGTATGTGGCATCATACTAGATGTCGCCTTAGAGTTAACCTAATTCTTCCATCTCATAAGGTGACTATTATGTCGTTAGGGTCCAATCTTGTTATGTGTTCCTCTCATTAGCATTGTGCTAGGGTTGCCCAATGACTAACCATGGTCTTAGATATTAAAGCACAAATATGAGTGGTCGAGGTTTAAGTTAAGTCCATAGGGAATAAAATGATATATTTTAATATTTATAATTTTAATAAAGTTGTCTAGAACAAAATATTTTCACTTATAAGTGCAAATAAATGTTGATAATTGGATTGAAACGTTATTCTAGTTTTCTCAAAAAAGAAATTCAGCTTTGAATAGATGAAGGTTTTTAGTATAGGAACTAAATGGGTACTCGGGAGCTGTTGTTAACCAAAAATTTTAGATTTTGAAATTTAAAATTATACCTTGGTGTTTCCAAAATTAGTGAGATTTATTTTAATGTCACTATTTTATAAAATGAATTGATTTAAAATTTTATAGTGTACCAAACAAAAGATTCTCGTATTTTCATTCAAGTTTTGCATATTTTTCTCAAATGTGCTTCCATTTCCTTTGATTCTCTTGCCACCCCTTTCCCGTGTGGCACTCCCTGCCCCTGGTCCCTTCTTCAATTTATGTCTTTCACCCCTTTCTCTTGATACTAGCACGTGAATCCCTCCGAACTTACAGCTATTTTATCAACTCCAATTATAATAAATGTAAACATTCTTTCTTCCTTCTCATATCTACCTAAACTATAGAATAAGTTATGCAAGAAAACCTTCTACACGAGGCCTATAAAATTTAAAAGCTCACAGGTTTACATCAATCTTTTATTTTTTAATATTAAAATTATGCCTTTATTATTAAATATTAAAGGTGAAGGGACTTAAATTTTTTTATTAGAACAAGGCTAAAGCACAATTAAGAAGGGCCTATATGTACTATGCTGTGCCACTTGCTTTTACTCCCATCATCTCATTTTTCTTTGTTGAAAGCAATCTACACTCCAATACCCATTTTTATTTCCACTATTTCTCCAACATGCAAGTGGAGATCCATAAGTAATTTCCTTCCCTTGTTATAGTTACCTTAGTTTTTAACAAAACTCATTTCTCCCTTTTAGCCTCATGCCCTCTCTACACTCCCATACCCATTTTTATTTCCACCATTTCTCCAATATGCAAGTAGAGATCCATAAGCAACTTCCTTCCCTTGTTATCATTGTTACCTTAGTTTTTAACAAAACTTATTTCTTCCTTTTAGCCTCATGCCTTCTCTCCACTCACATATCATACTCCAAATTAGTTTTATGAATAGGCTAAGTTTTATTCATTTTTCTCTCTATAACATAGTTCCCGCTAACCTCTTTCCTTTTTTCTTTTAGCCATCATAGTGCCATCTACACAGCCTCCAAAGTTTTTAAGTTAGGGGGTAATAGGTATACTCTGAAAATTCTAAAACTTTCAAAGGATGTGAATTTCATTCCTAACTATATTTTATTACGAATTTGAATTTAAGAAACTAATTAGGTGAATGATCAAAGCTCGAAACTACTCTACAGAGCACCCTTAGGGTTGGTTGAACCATGCTTAGGTAAGGTGGGACGTGTTTGTTCTTTAAGGGCGCTTGAATGGCATCCTTGGTGACCCTGGTCAAGTTTGTGTTGAAACCAAGTAAAATTGGTACATATTTAATTACTATTATATTGGATTGTTTAATATATTTTATTGTTAAACTTCCTGGGAGTATTAAAAAATATATTTAATTGTGTTTGACCTTTTTTAGCATGCCCAAATTACCTATGACCATCCAAATTATTTCTAGAGTGAAAATTATACTTTTCGGCATAAAATTATTTTATGGCGATATTTTATGCGTACGATATAAAATGTCTATTGATCAACTTTGGCCATGATAATACATATACTAAGTCACTACTTGACTAATCTTATAATATTTTGATCTAAAATGAATATTTTATAAATTTTTTAAAATTTGGAGTATAAAGTTTATTTATATTGAGATTGGTTGGTAGCTTAGAATTAATTGTTTTAATGTGCTAGACATTCCTATGGATACCGTAATTGCTTGATTATATCTATTGAATGTTAACTTGTTTTCTTTAAGGCAATGTTTTAATTCACTAGAATGCTCGCAATTAAAACATGGCTCTAAAAAGTTTTAAGAGAAGTATATTAACGTGTTAGACAACATTGAGCCAAGTTGTAAAGTGAAAAACATTTAAGATGTGAACTTAATTAGCTTGGAGGAAGTTGAATTATGTGGTGGATTGTTAAGTATCTAACGAATTGTGACTGTGAGTTAGATATGAATAGTTGTAGTATTGGATTGTTTGATGTTAAACCATGTTGGATTAATTTATGTTTGAATTGTGTTTGCACTACTTGAAATTACCTAGGATAGTTTATGATTGAGTATTTTATGTTTGGTGATAAATTATTTATGGAAGTGTGTTGTGATCATAATCTGAAATGCCTATTAAAAGAGTTTGTCTATGATTTTTTGATATTATGTTAGTATATGTATGACGTTTCCCTTATTCAATTTTCATAATATTCTAAGTTGAAATGAATATTTTATAAATTTATGAAGTTTGATATATGATGCTGAAATTATATTACTTGATTAATTATTCAGGACATGTTAAGCGAGATCTTCTTGTATCAGTGTTTTGGCCACTGGCCGAAATTCGCTCAGGCGAATGGTCTACTCACCCAAGCAAGATTGGACTGGAATCAGAGGTTGTCCTCTGGACCATTTTCGCTCAAGTGAAATGGCCCTGGCTCAGTGATCGCTCAAGAGAGGAAGAAGGGAATTAGACACTGGACGATTTTTGCCCGGGCGAGAGATGTCTCGCCCAAGCGAAAATCGGGCAAAGAGTTTCCATTGTATCTGGAGCAATCTCACTCAAGCGAGATATATTTCGCTCAAGCGAGATTGGCCCCTGATGCGAACTTCTTCTCTCGCTCAAGCGCCTCGCTGGCTCGCCCAGGTCCGGCTTTTGCTTCTTATTCAAGCGAGCTGGGACTCGCTCAAGCGAGAGGAGCCCCTGATGCTTAATAACTTTCTTCCCTTAGCCCTCTTCATGCTCTCTCAAGCGTCACTGTGTGTGCTCGCTCAAGCGAGTGTTGCTCTCGCTTGAGCGAGTAGCCACCTGATGCCTCACTTGTTTTATTTTAAATAAATTATGTTTCTTATTGCATAAAACCCTTATCATGCATCATCTTAAAGGTGTTTTGGAGTATATCATGAATCTCTACGCTATATGAAATACATTCCATGATCTCACAAAATCTCTTCTCTCGAAATTTAATCATGCAACAATTAAATTAATTAATTCTTCCGTTGACTTTAATTGGAAAATTATTATAAAATAATCTTTTAATCTACCCTCTCATATCTTCATATATGGGAGTGGTTTATCATAGATCCAGGTGTTGTATTAAAAGCTTCACCACTTATTTTCTTTTCATTGAATTATGATTTATAAAAACGTGAAAAATTTCCCCGTATTTCTGGGGGCGTCTCATGTTATGGCATTATGTTGACAATTTAAAATATGGCAAGTGTTGTTTTGATGTTATATTACGTGATTATAAAGTTTGGTATAATTTTAAGGTCATTTGCATATGTTAAAAATTGATTGAAATGACTGAGTTGTGACACCCAATAATTTGATTGTTCTCTATGTAGGTAGATTAAATTGAGAATTGCTAATGGTCTAAAGTCAATACAATCTCAGTTACAGCTAGGCCATAAACTTGTGTGTATTATGGTTCTTTTGGCACTAGTTTGAGGTCAATTGAAGTTGTGTGTCATTTTAAAAGGAATTTAAAAGTTTACTACACAAAGTTAAAATTGACAGTGGCAGGTTTGTGAATTTATGGTATTTGACTTTCTTAAGCATTTCTTCAAATTCTAGAAAAATGAAAAATGGGATCATGACACGAGAATTTATATTGAGTTCAAAGGATTTTAATTTTTAAAGTGTTTGCCTATTTTAATGGATTTTAGAGAAATTCAGGTTTGAAGTTGATTTCAAAAGTGCAACCCATGGAATTTGGCTATTTTGGTATCTTTTAGCAATACTTACTAACTTGAATTCAAAATAATTACCTTTATCCTATTTTCATTTTTATAGAAATGTTATAGAGAATTTTGTTTAGTTTCACCCATGGTCCAATGATTTGAGAAGTTTTAGTGAAGATTTTATAAGGTATTACATATTGAGTGTTATCTAAAATATATACTTGAATCACCTGATAGATTGTAAATTTTTGAATTAATTTTGGTTTAAAATCACATAGTTAATATAGGACGCTTAATGTGATTCCTTGGTGGCGATGATTTTGATAAATGGGAAAGATTTCAATGAGTGGTTTGAGCTAAAGAAAGGGATTGCCTACTAAGTTTTACGAATTGACCTAAATCGATGACTCTAAGTTTTTGAAACCTAATAGCCTCTTATGACATGGCCTTATGGATCACACTTACAATTAATAATTACTTATAACACTTACTGTCATGCATCATATGCATTTTGCTACACCCGTGAAGGCAAAGGACTAATGATGCAGGCTTGGAAGGGGCGGCTCATAAGGAGTAGGTATCCTTAAAAAGCTTGGGTGTGCACTCCAAGTCTTTCCTTTAACACGGTTTTGGCCAAGCAATATAGAGCCAGGGGCCACAATCTCCATCACTATGATACTAAGACATGGTTGGTTCATACAATAGGGTAGCTATGAGTTATAATAAAATCCTACTTCACTTTATGTGATGGGTGTTGGAAAGAAGCGTCAGGTTATAATACCATATAAAACAAAACAAGTGTACAATATTCATCAGGGCTAGTTTATAGTGATGGTGGACAAGAGCCCAACATGTATTCATGCAACTAAAGTGATATAATTAGACATGTTTAAGTTAGGCATGAGTGCATTGTATTCATTTAGGAATGAATGTTCTATATTTGTGATTAATACTGGATGGATTTGTTAGGGAATCCTATAGGGTTAGGCAGTGGAAGCACATAAGATTCCTAATAGTCTTGCAAAGATTCATGTTACAAAGCATACACATATAAGAATTATGTTTAAAAATTTTCATACCTTTTGTAGACGCAAAGTGATTTGGTGTATTGAAGCAATCTTAAGTCCTTCCTTAGGAGTCCATGCGTACACTCCCACTAGAAACTACAACTCCGAATGCTAGTTCGACAATATGTAGCCCTCGTAACTATTAAGAGAATATGTGTAAATCTATTTGAGCATCCGCCTATGAGCATCACATGCTATATTTATAGGCTCAGGTCTGAGCTCTCTTTGATGATTAGGCTCCTAACTCATTCTATATAAGTTAGGCCTAATAGTTTTATTTTAGTTTTGACTAAAACAAAACTATTCTCTGGTAGACTTACTTTATATATGTGATCCTATAGGAAAAATACCCTATCATATTAATAATAAAAGTTTTTTTTATTAAACAAAATAAGAGTGACATCTAGCAATGCATCATTATATTTGAATATTATTTAACATTGACATAACCTATAAGTGATAACCATTTTATATGTTCATTTCCTTTGTCACGATATCCAATGGGGCCAAGGCATGGTTGTCATCATCCTTATATAGCCTAATTCATTTTACTTGATATTGGAGTAAACTTTAATAAATATCTAATATTTATTCTCCCTAGCATAGTCATACATTTCTTTAGTCTCACTCCATTAAGTGACACATAGATATCACTCCCGTCATATACGAGAGACAAATCTCATCTACATCACTCACATCCCTGTACATGATTTGTTCACTGCCTGATTACAACCTTTATGATGACCTTCTTATAGATGATGTTTAATTGTATTAAAATAACAAACTTCTCAATAGGAATTGAAGTAACTTCTGGTCAAAGGATTATATATACCATTATCATATTAAGAATCATTTATTACATTCATGTAATGACCCATGCAACATTCTTATGGTGGATACGTTTAGTACACCATTGCTCTTAATGTGTACCCTATGAAGACTTGATATCATCTATACCTATGATCTATGAGACTAGATCATTAGTACACTCACACATTAGGTCACTTTAGGAATAGTTCTCATATGACCTACTATTCCAAGGATAAATAGGTTTAAAATAATTTTAAAACTAAAAGGACTTATGTTATTGATAAACATAAAATGATACAATAAATAGCATAATAGCTCATAACACTTACACTTATAGGATTTTGGTGAGATAAGTTTTCGTAGAACTTGACTAACCATTACTAATGTTGTATTAAAAATGTGGTTGAATTCTTGTGCATATGTATGAGTCTTCTCAATTATGTGAAATGTCGTGTTCTAATTACTACCTTTGACATATGGCTTATACTACACTTGCCTCAATAGTGATGCATCTATGTTTATTGCTCTCTTCTAGATTTACATAATTATTATATTGAGATGGTAATTAGAATATGAATATACATATATAGTTGATAATGTATGCTCTGGGAGATTGTGATGCCATGTGTATACATATGAAGTTACTTGATGGTCTAGGTGATATTAATGTGGCTTAGTTTGATGTTTATGTCCATGGTGATAAAGACAGGTTTGTATAGGTAAGGTCTAGCAGACACTCATGTTGCATTGTGAATAACATGAGTGGATAAATGTTATGACTATACACTTATGTTTATGTGTGTTACTACTATTATGCTTTATAACTCTTATAGCAATGATCCCACTCCCCCTCATTTGTTTTTTTGAATCCTATGTTCATGATTATGCCAATAGCTTGGTGGCATAGTCTTTAAGCAAGGATGGGAGTTCATAGTTATAGATCGTATGGGACTCCCTTTTTTCAGGTGATGAGATGATGATCTTGTAGTGATGGTGCGACTTGTAGTCATGCTACACAAGGAGAAGTTATAGATACCCTTAGAACTAGTAAAGGTAGAATGTAATAGTTATAGACCTGGCCTAGTTCAAACTTATCTCTTTTAGTATCTAGTGTTAGATAACTGTGAAGAGGTATAAGTTGGATCTTGGTAGGAATTTGTATTCATACATAAAGCTATAAATATTGATTACTGATCTTGCTATTTGTAAATTATTTTGGTATAAAGAGCATATGTTGAAGAATAAAAATGTTACTTTTTTTGAAAATTTTAAACTACATGTACCAATTTCAACGACTTTAAAATTTTTTATCTCGTATATATAAGGGGATGTTACAACTCCTGTTACATAAAAAAGACAAATCTCATCTACATCACTTACATCCCTCTATATGATTTGTTCATTGCCTTACCTTATTATAGTTAATGTTTGATTATATTAAAACAACAAACTCCTCATGTATGAATCATAGTGATTTTAGGCTGAAGGACTACATATACTGTTATTACATTAAAAATTGTTTATTAAAATCATGTAACGATCCATGCAACATTCTCACGCTTGTTTTGTCCAATACACCATTACTCTTAACTTGTACCCTTGAAGACTTGATATAATCTATATCCATGATTTGTGACATCAAATCCTTAATACACTCACACATTAATCCTAATGTATTTTTATGTCCGCATATTAAAACTTGACTAGGGACATTTTAAGAACAGTTCTTATATTGGCCTACTACTTCAAGAACTAACAAAAGTTGTTAAACTACATAACAAAAAGCCTTATTTAAATTAAGTGATAAGCCCTAAATGCATAGGCTCTTAGTGTATACTCCCAACAATCACTTATTTGTAATTAGAGCCAATTAGACTTGCACTCAATAACTTTAGTGCCATCATGCTTTTGTTGAACAAGAGGTTTCCCTTATGGGTTTCTAACATATTTGTTCGTATGCACATCTCATATTCTTACATCTTGAGATGGAATTGTCTAAGTATATGCTTAGATAAACTTAATTCCTCAAGTTGTTCTACAATTCCATTGTTATCATAGTGAAAACACATGTTTAGAATGATCCTTGTAACAGCCTTGGTTTTTAGAGTAGGAACTCAAACCCTCAGAGACTCCTGAGGATGCCCCGTTAAGCTTTTTGTAGAAAACTTACGGCTTCGGTCGGATCCCTGAGTAGTTTTTGTATAAGAAAATGGTGAAAGAAAAACTCAATTGAGATATTAAGTACAAAGTATAAGAATAATAGGAAGGGTATGAATAGTAAGAAAACTAGCTCAAAGGAGCGTAGAGAATGAGAAGAAAGATTAGAGAATGTGCTAATAGTCAAAAAGGAACGGAGATTAGAGAATAATAATAATGTAATATTTAGTAAGTAAAGATAATGTTTAAAGATGATTATTTTGTTCAATTAAGTATTAATTAGTCAAAAATTATTTAGTTGATAATTATTTCTTGTTGATAATGTTTAATTTAACCTATAATAATGATTTAATGCTTAATAATTTATATTTAAAGTTTAATATTAATATATTTAATTAATTATTTCAAAATATATAAATGATTATGATAATATTTTATTTTTAGTAATTTAATTATTTAACTGAAATTTTATATATATTTAAATTATTTATTTAGTAATTATATTTAATAATAAAATATTGTCAGGTTCCTAGATTTGAATTATGGGACCCAGTGAGCGATTTAATTCTAGTACTTCAGCCTGAGACTAGTGATCCCCTAGGGAAACTAGTCCTGTTAGAACCCTCTTGTGGTAAATCAAGGATGATCTGGTTTGGCAGCCCCAACTAGTGCCTCAAGTACCTTAACATTCGATTGTGTACATACTTCGGGATACCCAACGGTAGCACGGTCAGTCCCCTGTGATTCTTTTTAATGAGTTAGGAACTTTTCTTGAAGGGACCGAATCCTAATTCGGGCCCTATCGACCTCGTTTCTCAAAGAAAAGATTAATTCAAATTTATTCCCCGAATCTGGCCTAAACACCTTCAGTGTTTTGGACCTAACTTTCGCATATGACCTTAGAACCGAATGATTTTGGTGCCGATCTCTTTGTTACAAAGAGGTCTATAATCTTTATTTCTAGCGTGGAGCTCTGTTTTGCACTCTGTCATCCCTAAAATTGAGAACCAAGTATTTATGCTCTGAAAACTCTTTATTTAATCTCTTTAAACTGCGTATGGTTTCTTCAAAAAATCACAACTTTCTCATACGACCTTTAACTCGCACAAACCTGGTCTTATAATGTCCATAACAAAATTCTCTACAATTTTTATGAAGGGATTGAAGCCCAATTTCAGCCGCTCGGATCCCTAAGAAATTATTTCGATAAAATTGAGTTAATCGCTAACGTCATTCTGCACACCTATTCATATTTTAAGTATAACTTCCTCTTTCATTAATGGAATTCAGTTATTCTTGTCCCAAATTTTCGGTATGAAAATTTCCTACAACTTTTATGTTGACCACAAAATCCTATTCTTGCCCATTCAACCTCAGAATTTAAAATACCACATTGACTTGCATTTTTTCCTGTGACAGCTTGCACTATGTTTAGTAATTTCCATTTTATCACTTGTATGATCATAAAATTAAACAATTATTTTGCCAAAATGTTTTAGACTCATTTCTCTATAACTTTTGTGAAGGACATGAAAGCAAATTCTTTACCCATTTATCCTAAAAAATTATTTTTGTTCACAAATTTAGTTCCCGTCACAGCCTAGAATAGTTTTTTATTTTAGGCATATCTCCCTCGTCTAATGTCGGATTTTCATGTACTATTCCTATTTATAAAGAAGGGACATAGATCTACAACTTTTATGTTTTGTGTTTTTCCAAATTTACATCATAGCCACTTCAAAAACACGTGACAAGTTGATGCCCTAGAAACTTACCACCACGGCCTATCTAAAAAATGGTCCAATCACTTTATAACACCCATGAGACACTTGTTTCCTTCACACTAACCTCTTGTCCTGCAAGCTGAAATGTTACGAGAACATTGGTTAGGCATGCCAGAGTTTTGGTCTCTCATCCTTCTCCTCCATGCAGCCATGAACCACTTGGAGTCTCCAAAGTTGCATGCAAATTCTCCTTATCTCAAGAACACATCCACCTTCTTCTAAGTTACCAAGATCATAAATCAACCACCCTCATCTCTTTTCCTCCACTTCCAACCACTAAAACACCTTGCTTCCAGCCACCTTGAGCCTCCCAAACCCACCACCACCATTTCCTCTTCACAGCCCATCACCATGGACCACTATCACCCAGCAAATTTAGCACTTCTCCTCCATTTTCTTAACCCTAACCGTAGCCATCCTCCACCAAAATAGTAACCATTTTACTTCTTCTTCACCATCAATAGGTCAGTCTCTAAGCTACCACCACCTTGTTCCACCATGATGAGGTATTCTATATGAGACAAGGTGAATGTTGAAGCTTTTAACTCTTGATTTCCATTCTTCTTCTTTTCCTTACTAAAATTAGAATTTTGCATGCATTTTTTGGTGTTGTCTCTTCTCTATTCCAACCCAAGACCGTGACTCCCTTTCCATTTTTGTCGATGCATGTGTTGATTCTTGAGCCTCGAGAACGATCAACGATGAACGACAAAATGATTCGAAGTAAATGATGAATTTTTGGTAAAAGATCTTTTTAAGTTGAATAATTTCATGGCTGTTTGATGATTTCCCTTTACTGGTCGTGACCCTTGATGGCTTGAAAAATCTTTGCATGTTGATTTTAGAGTGACTCGAAAATGATCAGAAGCCACCGCGGCGGGTTTGACCTTAATCGGTAATTTTGCAGCGTCTGACTCCTTTCTCTTCACCAAGCCCGTGAGCTCACCTTAAGGTAAGGGGGTCTCACTTTGTTTTTAATTGATATAAACTGTTCGATATCGTGCCTTTAGTATTCTGGGACAATCCCTTTAAATTTCGCGATGATCCGACAGTTAGATTAGGAATTATGTGACTTTTCGTTACCGCTGCGATTATGTTCATATTCTTGTGACTTCATGTGTTCCCATAACATTCATAGAAAGCGTATTGAAATTTAAATTTCCCTTTAAAAATTTATCTGGATTAAGTTAATACGTGAAAATACCGAAGGTTAAAATAATAAAACGGGAATGGTTGAAGAGTTCGATATTGTTATAAATGATTATAAATTATGATCATTTTATGTAATTTGTTATATTAGTTCAGTAAGCCCCGCTAAATTAATTAAATTGATTGACTAGTAATTTACGAGTAAATTGGATTAATCACACCAAAAAGAGACGTCTTTCCGATTGAATTATTATTACGCTACGTTCCGGTACTATATATTATTTGAGAGAAACTAGTAAAGAGAATTTTATAATTTAACTATAGAAATTTTTTTAAGGAAGTATAAAGATTTAGGGACTAAGGTGCAATGATTTTCTTAGTGGAAGAAAAGAAATTTTAAAGTATCCCTTAAGGAAGAAATTACTAAGACCAAAAGGAATAATTTTTGGGACAAAAAGGAAAAGAAATTTCAAATATATTTAACAAAAAGAAAAAAAGAATTCTTATTTGGCAAAAGAATAATTTATTAAAGGTTAAGGAAGAGAATAGCGGATAAAAGAAAAGAACTAAAAGTTTCAATAAAACATTAAGGAGATAGTATTTTGAAAGGGAATAAGGTATGTTTGCTTTCAGAAAAATATTTTCTAAAGGAAAGGTAGGGAAACGTTTTATAATCATACAACAAAAAGGATTAATTGTATATGTGTAGATATTGCATTAGAGTTTAAGAAGAGATGGGTAACAATGTCTCATACTATAAAATAAATATATGCTTAATGAGTTAGAGAGGAGATGCTAAGAATAAGGACTAGAAGGAATACCCATGTTAGGATTAACTAGTAAAATCTATTGAAATATATTAGAATTGAAGAAATAGAACCTTTAAAGTATCCTTCTTAGAAAAATGTATCATGGATTATTTTGAAGTATTAAGTAAAATTTGGAGATAACAAATTTTATACTAAGCATTAAAAGAAAGATTGACAAAGAAAGAATAAAGAAAATTTAGAAGAACAATGATAGTTTAGAATAAAAAGAACGATAGTTTCGTAATATAGCAATAGACTAACTAAGGAAATTATGAATAAAAAGTATAGGTATATATGTGCTAAAGACACTAGAATTCAATAAGAAATATAAGGTGATATCATACGGTAGTTGATATGCTATAATAAAGTTTATTAAGAAAAAGGGGAAAGTTACTAAGGATAAGAATTAAAAGAAAAGGATAAATATTTACGATAAAATTTATTAGTGAAGTCTAGTAAAAATAATGCCAATCTAGTTAGTATACAAATAAATTGATGATAATTTAGTCGGTGATAGTAATCAGGTAACAATGACAGAACTATTGATACCTTGAATACGCTTAAGGCATTCTTTTAGAATAAGTATGATTATATAATAATATTTAAAAGATAAATGGCTAGGGTGAATTTAAATAGTTCGCCTGATCGGTAAATTTGATAGTAATCCAGAAATAATTGAAGTTATGAAAAAATATATTAGGGGTACAAATTTGCTAGCAATAGGGATGAATAATTGATTAGGGAATTGAAATAAATAAGTCGGTGTATGTGTTCACAAAACAAATATTTACCTTTAGTCACTTATACAACCATACTCATAAATGTGCTTGGATTAGAATACATAATTCCCTTACTAGGATAACGTGTAGAATGATTGTTATGTGATGCTTATTTAATAAATATTGTGCGTGGTGACCATAATGCGATTGTGTACATGAATGAGAAGTGTGAATTATATGTTAGGTATATGTGATGAAATACATGATAGAGGTTGTATGATATGTATGTGTCATTGATTAAATTATATGAATTCACATGTTATGTGACTGGGTTGGTATATTGATCGAAATTGTGTATGTGTGTCAAATTACATGTTCCTATTGGCAAGATGGATGATGAACAAAATGGACGTGATAAAATATATGAATGGATGGAATATGCATGATGCATTAAATGAATTATGTTGAGAGATATGGATAAATCAAGATGATAATGAGTAAAAAAGAGAAAATGTCTTGTAGGGATCTTGAGGTGACTGATTTATGGAAAAAATTATATGATGAGATTGAGATCGGATCTAATGTGATGATGGGCGTTGCGGTGCGAGTATTACCTTGAGGTTTCATGGATGATCAAAACTCATTTCATTCCTAATTATCAGGTGAGGTGTGCTATGATTTTAGTAAATACGAAAAGAGTATTAAATAAAGAAAAATGTTCAATGAGAATTTTATGAGACCAACCGATGTTAAGAATAAAATGGAGTTATTAAGAGGACCCTACCGATGACTAATGAATTGATAAAAGAAACTGTAAGTTACATGCATCATGTGCATAAGGTTTGATGTGGACTAGAGCATACAGCAAGGGGTACGCTGAAGGATATGAGGGTTCGATCCCTAAGGTTGGATCTTCGAATTATAGCGGGAGGGGACCCCCAATGGCTCGGCACTAGCGCTTCGATGCTGAGAAAAACCATGCAATCCTGGTGCACTTCGACTCAGGCCAGTATCCTAGGACCGTGGAAAGCCAAGTCCCATTATGATGATATGTGTTGGATCCATGATATTGGGACTGCGAGTCCATGTATACCCTGTATTGTGATGTAAGGACTTGGTGGGCTCTGGTCACTCTAGTGCGGAAACGTTGTGTCCAGGGGTAGCCTGGGCAGGACGAATTCTGATATGATATGATGATGATTGTGTTTGATTATGATTGATAACTTATACTTGTGAAACGGTTAATGGTGAGGGGGAGAGCAGAGAGTTATGTGTTCAAGGACGATTTAATGAGAATAAGTTAGGATAGACAACTTAGAAATAAACTAACTAAGGACCCCAATGAGAAAGGAGAATATTGCATGCGAGCCTATGTGAATTATGTGGGAGTTGGATGTTAGTGATGATAACTCTTTGATTGTTGTGGAGGTAGAGACTTACCCTTACACTATTTTTCCAGACCTCTGAATGGGCTATGTGCTCGACACCGCAAAGACCAGTGCAGACTTCGCATTAATGATTAATAAGAGTCACCTTGGACCGAGGATGATTAGGATAGAGGATTTTATTTTGTTTATAGGAGCCTGTGCGCCCCTTTACTTTCAGCATGTATAGTTACTATTTACAACCATGTGTTGCATATGACTGTGTTGTATATGAGATGTATCTGTCCCACCGAGCTTTCTTATACAACCAAAAAAAAACTTCCACATTTTTTCTAAAACTCGTTACTTCTCAGTTTACTAGGATAATCTAGTGGAAGAGATTGTCCTAGTTAACCGAGGGTATTACAATCCTGACCCATCAAATGTAAATTGCCACCATTGCAATTTAACACAATAAGATACTTGGATTTTCGTAGTAGAATCAATTACTATTTCTTGTATTGGGCCTTTCAGGCATACAACATAACCATTTTGACAAACATGTATATATTCTGACGCAATCCTAATCCATTCAAATCAATTAAGAGGTTAGTATCAGTGTAACTTTTATAATGAGTTCATCTTCCATTCATCAAGATTACATCCTTAGTCCTTCTAAAGTACTTAATGTAGTCTAGGGACTTTCACCAAGACTATCTAGTCATCATGCTTAGAGTATACGAGACATTTGATCGAGTACATGGCATATGGCATATAAAATGGATCCAATAATTGGTTCATATAGAATCTTATTCATATGTTATCTCTCTTCTTTAATAGAAAGAGATTAAGCCTTTTAATGGTCTTATGCCATGTGGCATAAGCAAAGTTCCTTTCTTAGAATATTGTATGCTAAAACCTTTAAACACTTTCTCTATGTATGTACTTTGACTTAGGTTAAGCAGTTTTGTGATTTATCTTTATAGATCCTTATTCCTAACATGTAGGTTGCTTCACCTAATTTTATTGGAAAATTAATTTCTCAACCAAGTCTTTATAGATTGTAGAATGGGAACATTATTTCCAATAAGAAGTATGTCATCCATACACATGACCAAAAAAGTAGTTGCATAGTTACCAACCATCTTGTAGTCACAAGATTTATCTTCCTTCTTAATGAATATTTAAGCTTCTAAAAGAGTGCTTTAGTCCTAAATGGAACATTTGTAGTTCATATACCTTCCTAGATGCTTCAAGCATAAAGGCCTTTAGGTTACATCCTCAAGAGATTTCCTATCGTGACATCTATCTACCATATTTTATAATGGTGGTATTATATACTGCAATAACAAGCAGGAACTAAATGGATTTACACCATTTCATAATCTATCAATCTTGCTTTAAAGGTATTCATATTTCCATCCATGTTTAGTTTTCCTTTTGAAAATCATGAACTTGCATCATACAAGTTTTACCCATTTAGATGCATAAACCAAGGTCCATACCTTCTTAGTGTTCATGGAGTCTATTTTAGATCTCATGATCTTACGCCATGCGTTAGATTTTGAACTTGTAATTCCTTCTTCATAAGAAGTGTGATCACTTAGCAATATGTCTCCTTCCTAATTCACAAGATAGTCATATCTTTTAGATTTGGTAACATATCCTATCTGATTTATGCAAGTCATGTGCTACCAGAGCTAATAAGATCTCCATCTTGTTGTCTCAACCAGATCAAGATTACAAAATATATAGAAACTCGTTTACATATAATTGATAGGTTGAGAAGAGAAGTACAACAGAATAAAGAAAGGCATAACAAGTAGGATGTATTTAAATGAGTTTAAAATTCTATGACACAACTATTCACTATGCACCGTGTCAATTAATCAATTAATTAAGAAATTAGTTGCATTAAATAAAACAAATTTTTAAAAATAATAAAACATGTAGGATCATAAAAATGTACTACATAGATTAATACATGGTTTTCACTAAGGGTGTTCGCAGTCCAGATCGGTTCGGTTTTGAGATAAAATATCATCTGATCCGATCACTTTATTAAGTTATGGTTCAATTCAGTTTAATTGAAATGAATGACACCATCCGATTCAATCTGATCAAATGCAGTTTGGATTAGATCGGTTTATTCAGTTTTTTAAATTTATAATTTTGTAAAATCAAATGAAAATTATAATTATAGCAATTCAAAAAATATCTTAGGTTCTCAACAATGACGGAATCATTAATAAGTAAAATACATTAAGTTTTCAACAATTCAACCCAAACATAAAATAAATAAAGTACTACTTAAATAAGGTTTAATGTAAAATACAAATGCCTAGATTTTAGTCTTCTAATTCTTCCTCTAACCTAGACAAATCTTAAAAAATAAGTGTTATTATAAAATTTGAACAAAATTACAAAAAAATATACAAACGTGCCATTCGGTTTGGTTTCCATAGGTGAAACCAAAAATTGAAAACTGATCATGAAAAAT
Organism: Clitoria ternatea; assembly: GCA_037962975.1. Lineage (NCBI taxonomy): Eukaryota > Viridiplantae > Streptophyta > Magnoliopsida > Fabales > Fabaceae > Clitoria > Clitoria ternatea. Next base: position 60,045,122 of record CM075671.1, read on the forward strand.
GGTTTTTTGTGGTTTTGGTTTTTTTGATTTTTAGTTTGATTGGTTTTGGTTGTTTTTAAATTAGTTGAGCAGTTTTTAATGGTCTGAATCGGTTGATGAACACCCTTAGTTTTCACTACCGGGTCAACAGATGGTGGTTGCGGTTAGGGGGAGACCACCCCTTGCGGGGTGCTAAGTCACATTCTAGCCTAAAAATTTAGTACAATAATCAATTTAATTCCCAAGAAGCAGAGGTGGGTCCAATGTGACCATTGATGTATCAAATCATCCTTAACTAGAACATCTTATTAACCATTAACAACTTAAAATTTTCAGTTAGGATTTCAAATAATTTGAAATCCTATTTCTAATTTCAACTCTTAAATTCTATATTTTTGGAATTGTCAAGGTTTCACTTGTAAAACTAATCTTGAGAGTCTTAATAACCATCATACCTTTTAGGGGTGGTTAAGGTTCACTAGTGGAAAAAAGACATTTTACACCAGACTTTTTTCACCGGTTGTAGTTGGACAGGTGTAAAAAATAAGGCGGTGGCAGTTTTGTAAATAATAAATAACTTTACACCGGGCTACTGGTTTGACCGTTGAGAAATAGTAATTTTTGTACCGGTCTATAATTTGGGCCGATGAGAAATGTAAAGTTAGTATCGGTCTGATAGTTGGACCGGTGAAAAATAGTTATTTTTTATTATTTTTATTCCGGTCTTATATTTGGGACCGGTGAGAAATCTTTTCATTTTGGAGAAAAGCTATACGCGAAGCTTTTTCTCTAAAGTCACTCTCGGAAGCCCTAGCCCTCACCAATCCCTTCACCCTCGAAGCCTGGCGTCTCTGTTCTGCAAATCCTTCAAATCTCAGTGCTTTGCATATACGAAGCCCTCTCGAAGGTCGGTTCATCTCTTCTGTTTGTGACGATTTTGGTCAGTTCATCTCAAACCAAAGCTGCGAAGCTCATCCTCTGTGCGTCGTTGAGTAATAACCCTTCGAAGGTCATCCTCTGTGCGTCAGTGCTGCGAAGCTTATCCTCTCAAACCAAAGCTGTGAAGCCATCTCTCTCAAGCCCCGGTCCTCACCAAGGTCATCCTCTCAACCCCCTTCCCCCTGGAATCTATTTGCTTTACTTTCTAATGTGAGTTCTTTGTTTTAGTTTATGTTTGATTTAGTTTGTTATTTTCAATGGAGAATCTTTTGCATTGGTGGTTCTGCATGAGTAATGAAACATGGAGCTGAATGTAGTAATTTTTTTCCTTAATTTTTTCCTTTGGGGTTTAGTTAGCATGTGTTAAGGTTGTTGAGTTTGTGGATAGGAGTGTGGATCTGGTATTTGATGCAATGCCTTAATGATGAAGGGAAATGAAGAACAAAATGATAAGTCAAGTATATGGTGTGTAAAGGGCCTCTTATCTGTTTCATGTAATGTATGCCATCTGTGATTTTAATTGGTTTGGTAGTGGAAGAAAAGAGTTTGGTCTTTATGGTTCCAAGAAAGGTTATACTACTTCTGAACATGTTGTAGTTCAAGAGGATATCTGTCAAAATTTTTTGTTTACGTCCATAAGACATCTTTAGAACAAAAATAGGAAAAAGGTTTGATGCCCTTTTTCAAATAAGAAGTAAAAAATATAGCCTTCCTGTTAAGTTAATATTTTCTTTTTAGAAGATATTATTTTGATACCTCAAATCACCAGTCACTCAAAGAAAAATTTGCTGTTAAATTTTTCGTTTATCAAATTGTGCCTCAACTTGGAGTTATCTTTACTAACAAAACTAATAATTAATTATTAACTTCCAACTTTTAAATAAAAAAGGGAATAGAGTTATATAGGCGTCACATGATCTAGTTTATACGTCATATACAATTAATAAATCTGGCAATTCAGCCTTATAAAGACTAGTGATCAGATTATCCATGCTAAGTGTAAAATTGGATGTAAATTGGTGAAAAACTAAAAAGAAGGAACCTGAAAAGAACCTGAAAACCATGAACCTCTCTAGCTAGGTTGGTAATTAATATTTATTTTGAGGGGTTCTATACCCTGATACTAATATTGAATAATATTTACCTATTTGAAATAGGGTTTGGACCACTAGGCACTTCATGCTCACTAGCATTAAAGATTGAAATTTGTTCGTTGAACATTGTGTATATGTAAATAGTTTGTAGTTATAGTTAGATCTGCATAGTATCTTTATATAGGAATCAATTGGTATGCACACAAACATAACAAAAACCATATAAGTATGTAAATATATAAAGAAATGAAATTTTTTGAACTTCTGTGGTAGAAGAATTACTGTAACATAATTAGTTGAGAATTTTGCTTGATCAACAGATCCTTCAAATTAAACTTTTAGTGCACTAGAAGTATAAGCTCTTCAGTCATCTGTGTTGTACGTTGCCCCTATATTTGATATGCATATCTAACACAAGAAATAGGAATTAATATATTAATATGTATCTGCTGGGTACATTTAGATTTAGGTGTCAGAAGTAGTATTTTATGTGCTTGGTTGATAAGTGATGTACCATTTAGAGTTATTGAAACTTTAGAATTAGAATGTTAATTTGAAGGGGATTAAATCCTCGGATTTGATTACTTGATTTATTAATTTTGATAGTTATATATCTTCTTTTCTGAGACTTCTGATTTGTGAAAATTCCATGTTAATTCATGCAACCTTCAACCAGTTCAGCTTTAAACCAAAAGAAAAATGTGTTTTCCACACTCTAAATGAAATGTTTAACCTATAGGATGAAAGAAGTAACAATAAAGCTGAAAGAGTGGGTGTGTGAGCAATATCAAGTGTTACAATAGTTCATCAAAAACCAATTTCAATTTTCAGATTATGCAGATAAAAACTCAATATCAAGTTCATGTCTAGGCATTAAGAATTCGATTCAGTACCAGAAAGAAACTAAATTTAGGGACATAAGTCTGAGAATGATGAATAAGGGATGAAACTTTGATGATTTTGAAATGGAGTGCCAGTAGTACCTTGGTATTGATCATAGAGAAATTGATGATTGTCGAAAGGGCTTACAGCATCATGAACAATTACACCAGTTACATCTTGTTTTTCCATTTGAATTGCAGCTCCATTGAATTCATCTTGTTTCCTTTCCCACTAGCTGTTCTAAGACTGTTATCCCACACAAAGCATTCATAATGTCAATTTTTAGACCTGTGGTCAACACATATTAATTATTATTATTATTATTATTATTATTATTATTATTATTATTATTATTATTATTATTATTATTTTAAAAAACAAATCAAATATTATTAGTAGATGAAGGTAGTTCTGATTTTCCATTTTCTGTTTTTTGTTTTTGAAATACTGGGTTAAATTCAATTCTTAGAGTCTTCGAAGTAGTTGTTACAAAACTTTTGATACTGAATGTTACCTGTTGCTAGAGTATTCCTTGTTCAGTAGCTTTCTATTTTGACTTGGTATTAATAGCTTAAAGCATGATGCATTGACAGGTGGAAGTTGCATTAAGGGATCTTATACATTCAGATTATGCTAAGAAAAACAATGTGAATACTTCTGTTTTGACTCAGTCTGAGATCTGTGATATTATACTCGGAGCTGAGATCACTCCACCCTCTCAACAGCAGCAACAGATTGCAGAGATTGAGAAACAGGTATGTTATTTTTGCTATTTTTTGAACATGAAAATATTAACTATCTTTTCTCCTCATGTATTGATTTATTTGTTTTCCATTTCATTGACTTGATTTTTTTACTTTGTTCTTGAATTATCTACCTGATTATGTTTATCCTTTTGTAGGCACATGAAGCAAACCAAGTCACAGCTGTAACAACCAAGACTACTAATGTTCACGGTGAAGAAGTTATAGTAACCACCACTAGTCCCTATGAGCAAGCTGCTTTTGGTTCCAAGACTGACTGGCGTGTCAGAGCAATATCAGCCACCAATTTATATCTTCATGTGAACCATATATATGTGAACTCCAAGGATATAAAGGTTTCTGCCATTATTCTATGTTTTTGTCGATGTGTGTTATACAGTTCACAGATCCAGTTTAAAAAACTAATACAAATAGAACAAATAAAAAAACAGTCACTGAATTAAGCACATTCAGACGTATACTTTTTTCATATTGAATCTAGAAGTAGATAATGATCATATAAAATTCGTGCGATGAGAGGCAAATAAATGTGTTCATTGATTTTGGGTGTTTAGTGTGTAATGTAGTCTAAACTCTTTTAAGCTTATTAGCTTGTTTCAATAAAAAGCTTTCCAAGCTCTTAAGCTTATTTTTATTTTTTACAAGTTACACAGTTAAATTTACGAATAAGTTCTTATTTGGTAAGATCTTGTTGCTGAATTATGTAGTTTCCCCAAATGTAGCCTTAGTTTAGTCCCTTCATTATTTGATATACTTATCTTATGTCATACGATTAATTTCTTATTTTTTCATTAATTATGTGAAGTATATTTCTTGCTTTTGTAATATTAAGTTACCATCATATAAAATATTACTTTGTATTGTTAAAATGTGGGTAATAGATCTTGAGATGAATGTTTTGTACTCACATGAATATAAAGAGTATAGTTATTATTCACGAGTATGTTTGACTGCAGAAAATTTTTTGTTCTTCAATTCTTTAATGATAGTTAATGTAGTAAGGTCATGATTTACTAGATCAAGAAATAGACTATATTTGTCATTTTGCATTGATTATAATTATTAATTAGATTAGATCACTAACAATATTTATTGTTGCAGAATCTGGTTTAGTTTTTATAGGACCTCAGCTTTTGAATCGGCTTGGCCTCTGCTTCCTCAGTAAGTCAACACAGTACAACTATAGTTATTTCCTTGCATCTGGTTGCTTCTTAGCTGCACCCTTGCTTGTTATCCAGGTAACTCTGTCATGCTAAGACATAGACTTCAAATAATAGTCTTATTCTTCATCATTTGGTTCTTTAATTAAATTCTTGTTTCATGAGCCTCCTTGCTTTAAATTTTATGAGGCTGCAACTTTGTCTTCTATTTTTGTTCAATCTGAATAGTTTATATTTTTAAGACTTTGTCATCATAGTATTTATCTCTTATGTATAAGAATCATTCATCTCTTGCATGCTTGCGTGCTTTCTAACAATATTTTCTGTTTTGACTTTTAGAGAACCTGAATAGATTTCCACTTAGTTTTTTTTAGAATTTCTTTTTCTTTCCCTACTTCCTTTAATTTTCTTAGTAACGGTTTTGTAACCTTGTATCAGAATTAAGTAGTCTTGGATTCCTTTGAATCCAATTTTAAACTATAATAATGGATATGATGTTAATATCTATGAATGATATTTGTGTCATGTGTTCATTATTTAAATAGGTTGTTCCAACTAATGGAACGTAGTTGGATGAGTGCACTACGCACAATCGAGGAGTATGAGAATAGGGTTGAAGAGTTTATTGATTACGCTACAAGAAACGTTGATGGCATCAATGGAAGATTATACTGCCCCTGTGTGAACTGTTTAAATAAGAGTCGGTTGAAAGTTGAAGAAATTCGAGAGCATCTCCTCTGTGATGGAATTATGCTAAGTTATAAAAGATGGATATGGCATGGAGAGGCACTATCTACCATGTCAAGTGCACCCCAAACCGACCAAGTAGATTCAGATATGGAAGAATCGACTAGAGGACATGATCAATGATATTGGAGTTGAGGCCTTCCAACAGGCACGTGTGTATGATAATATATGTAGTGACGCCAAAGTGCCTTTCTATCCGGGTTGTGCTAAATTCACATGATTGTCAGCCGTGCTAAAGTTAGTCAACCTGAAGGCAAAAAATGGATGGACTGATAAAAGCTTCACTGAATTGCTACAATTGTTAAAGGAAATGCTACCAGAAGGTAACACACTTCCGAATCACATTTATGAGGCGAAAAAGGTTTTGTGTCCGGTGGGTCTGGAGTATAAGAGGATACATGCATGCCCAAACAATTGCATATTGTACAGGAAGCAACATGAAGACTTGGATGAATGTCCTGTTTGCCATTTATCACGATACAAATTGAAGAATGGAGGTGTTAAATGGGACGATAGCAGAAACAAGCCTCCGGTGAAAGTTTTATGGTATCTTCCAATAATTCCAAGGTTTAAGAGGTTATTTGCTAACCCAATTGATGTAAAAAACATTACATGGCATGCAAATGAGAGGCAACATGATGACAAGATTCGCCATGTAGCTGATGGTTTACAATGGAAGAAAATTGATGAATTATTTCCAGAGTTTGGTGACGATCCAAGAAACCTTAGGCTTGGCCTGGCTACAGATGGGATGAACCCTTATGGCAACTTAAGTAGCAGACATAGTTCATGGCCTGTTCTTTTGATTATCTATAACCTCTCCCCAAACTTATGTATGAAACACAAGTATGTAATTTTGTCTATGATGATTTCAGGACCAAGTCAGCCTGGAAATGATATAGATGTATATCTCGGCCCCTTAATTGATGATTTGAAGATGCTTTGGGAGGAAGGCGTTGAGATTTTTAATGGGTTTCGACATGAAAAATTTAAATTGCGGGCGATGTTATTTGGTATAATTAATGATTTCCCAGCGTATGGGAATCTTAGTGGATACAGTGTTAAGGGTCATCATGCATGCCCTATATGTGAGGAAGGCACATGTTACTATCAACTTACTCATGGGAGGAAGACTGTTTACCTTGGTCATCGAAGATTTCTCAAACTTAATCATTCATACAGGAGATTGAGAAAAGCTTTTAATGGATCCCAAGAGAATGGCATTGCTCATAGAGCATTGACTGGGAAGCAAGTTTATGAACGAGTGAAGGACATTAGTGTTGTCTTTGGGAAGACCCAAAAGAAAGACAACATGAAAAAAATATGGAAAAAGAGATCAATATTCTTTGATCTTCCATATTGGTCTCATCTTGATGTAAGGCACTTCATAGATGTGATGCATGTGGAGAAAAACATGTGTGATAGTATCATCGGAACACTCCTTAACATACCAGGCAAAGCAAAGGATGGTGTAAACTCTCGAATGGACATGGTTGAAATGGGTATACGAGAAGGGTTAGCTCCACAAACAGTTGGCAAGCGGAAGTATTTACCACCGGCATGTTATACATTGTCTAAAGATGAAAAAATAAGTTTTTGTGATTGTCTTCATGGTGTCAAAGTGCCACAGGGTTATTCTTCAAATATCAAAAAGCTGGTTTCAGTTAAAGACTTAAAGTTACTTGGTTTGAAGTCACATGACTGTCATGTCTTGATGCAATAGCTATTAGCAGTTGCTATTCATGGCATTTTGCCCAATAATGTGAGAGAGGCCCTTACTAGGTTGTGTTTCTTCTTCAATGTTGTTTGTAGCAAAACCATTGACCCTGGAATATTAGATGACTTGGAACATGATGCTGCTGTCATCCTAAGCCAGTTGGAGATGTATTTTCCTCCTTCATTTTTCGATATTATGGTTCACTTGATTATTCACATAGTGAGAGAGATTAGGTTTTGCGGCCCTGTTTATTTACGGTGGATATACCCAATTGAGCGATACATGAAAATATTAAAAGGGTATGTGAAAAATCAACAACGCCCTAAAGCTTCTATTGTGGAGAGATATATTACAGAGGAGGCCATTGAGTTTTGTACTGACTATTTGTCAGAAGTGGATGCTATTGGGCTTCCAGAGTCTCGTCACCAGAAGTCATATGGAGGTAAAGGATTACGAAATCCAAGGATAAAGAGTATGAGTCGGGAGGAAATACATCAAGCACATTTGTATATACTTAATAACATTGATGAAGTGCAACCATACCTGGCTAAGCATAAAAGCATCATCAAGGCAAAGAAGCCAAGAATGAAAGAAAAGGCTTTGTTGAATGAGCACAACAAGAGCTTCTTAAGTTGGTTTAAAGAGGCTATTACGAATGATGTCATTATGTCTGAAACATTAAAGTGGCTAGCATATGGACTTAATTATGATGTAATTTGCTGGAATGGATATGATATTAATGGTTTCTCATTCTATACCAAGTCCCAAGATGATAAAAGCACTATGCAAAATAGTGGGGTCATGGTAACAGCTGAGTCCATGCACTTCTCTAGCTCAAAGGATAATAATCCTGTTATGGCATCAACATCATACTTTGGACATATTGAAGAGATATGGGAGGTTGATTACACCAAATTTAGGGTTCCTGTTTTCAAATACAAATAGGTTGATCTTAATAGTGCTGTATATGTTGATGAGTTAGGATTTACTTTGGTGAACCTTAGCAAGTTGTCTTATAAAGATGATCCTTTCATCATGGCATCACAAGCAATACAAGTGTTTTATATCAATGATCCTTCTAACAAGCAGTGGTCAGTGGTTCTTCCTGGAAAAACCACACTTGATATCGATGACACCTTACATGTTTCAGAGACACCTGTGTCAACAAGGATGCCAAATATGAATTCTGAGGATGAAGTGGATGATGTTCATGCCACATGGAATGATCATCATGAAGGGATATGGGAGAACATTCCAGCATAACAATAAGTTAGTCATACATTATTTAATAATGCTATAATTCAACATTACCTTATATTGCTTGAAAGTATTAATATTAATGTTAATTATTTTTTATGTTTGTACAGGCATAATGGTTGATTCATCTGGAAACCAACCATCACAAGAAGTGTCTTCTGAAAGAGTTGGAAGATGAGTTACATGGTTGAAAAAGCTAGCAATTGGTAGGAATAGAGACCAGAAGTTTCCAATTGAGTTTGATTCAGTGACTCTACTACCAAAAGGGGCAAATAAAGCTAAATTCAATAGCTACCTTGGGATGCTTGGACGTGAAAAAGCTAGTATCTTGTGTAACTGTTGGAGTGAGGTCGATGAGGTGACAAAGGATAAAATTTGGGAAACGATTACGGTAATACTATTAGTGCAATATAGTCAATCTTATAAAGTGATTGTAAGGTCATTTACTAATTTAAAGTTACTTTGTTGAAACATGTAGGTCACATATGATATTCCGAACAACTTGGATTTGAAAAGGAAATGTCTTTCCTATGTGGGGGAACGTTGGAAGCAATTTAAGACACAGTTGACTAGAAAATGGGTGTTTGGAAAAAACAAAGACAAGTCACCTTGTGAGAAGTGGACATTCATTGATGAAGAAACATGGAAGGAGTTTGTTAAGAGCCGCCAACATGTGAACTTTATTGTAAGTGTTTTTGAAAACTAAATAAATATGAGTTGGTTTATTTCATACTCTTCAGACTATTTAATTGGTAAGTTTTCTTTAATCGACTTAAATAGAGGAAAAGAAAAAGAGCACAGGAGATTGCTGCAATGAATAAGTATCCTCATAGATTATCTCGTGGGGGTTATCCATTGCTTGAGGAGAAGATAATGGCTTAAAAGCAGAAAGAATATGAGCAAGCATCCCAAGCAGACCCATCCATAGTACTTCCTCCCCCATCTCCGCCTAAGCGTTATGAGAAATGGAAGTTAGCAAGGTTGAAGAAGAATAGAGAATATATACCCACTGCAACTCGTGAGATTGCTGAAAAGATTTTAAGTTAATTGATTTATTCATGCATAGGACAAGATTATAAATTACTTGCTAACTTATATTTTGAATGCCATACATGATTTAAAATGGATTGTAGGACAATTTGACATCACTTAGCTCGGAAGGATCCTTAGTACCCTCTGGCCGAGAAGATATTCTATCTATTGCTATTGGGCGTCCAGAACATAATGGTCGTGTTCGTGGTGTTGGACAACGTGTGGGCATACGACAGTACTTTGGAAAATCTCCAAGCAGAAAAAGACTTGGATCCTCTAATGTGACTCAGGATGAGATTATGCATATTAGAGAGGAGATAAGGCAAGAGGTCACTCAACAAGTTGAAGAGCAAGTGACTCAACGAATCACAGAGCAGGTCATAGAGAAGCTAAGGTTGGAGTTTAGGCAAACTTTGGAGTCCTTAGGCATCCCTTCTCTATTCACAAAAACCCAAGACATAGGGAATCCTCCTTCAAATAAATATGTGAGCACAAAGGGCAGTAATTATGTTCCAGAAGGTGAAGATGCACCAGAACAGGATATGATTGATGTCCTAGAGGATTATGAGTTATATATAGATAATCCTTATCATTTAGTAGCTTTTGGAAAGGTTTATAACTTGGGATCCACCGTACACCATAAGCAATTAGATGATCATAATGTTAGAGTGGTGGTTGAACGGGTTAAGGATGTAGATGCCCATGTCCCTATACCCACTGAGGAGGTATCAACAGTTGGACAAGCCCCTAACCACTTTATTGTATGGCCAAGAAAGCTTATCATCTTACTTGGAGCTGACAATTTCTCTATATCTTTAACAAATATTTTACATATATCTAATGAATTTATTAAATTGGTTAGGAGGGCGAAGCTGATTTTCTGCAACAAGAAGAAGACTTGCTTGAGCGTTTAGGGACATTGTTGAAAATTGGCAAGAAGCCTTTGAAGCTGGAGTTAGGAGTTGAGGTTATAGGAAAGGATGTTCCTATCCTATTATACATCACCAAGTATGATGTTTTGGAGATTGCTTTAGGTGATCAAATACTAAACGTATCTATCATACAATTTTGGATGATGTAAGTTAATTTTAGGGTCTCACATGAAATTTATATGACAAATGTATTGTTTTTTATGTTTAGGATTTATATATTAATAATCATATTTTTGTTCAATTAGGTACCTACATCAATTGTGCAAGAAGAAGGAACTCACGAATACCTATGGATTCATTGATCCTACGTTCCTTCATGATAAAGGAAACAAAAAGGAGGACATACAAAACTACATTGTTATCAGAAGGAAAATTGGTTTACCTTGCACCGTATTTTATTAACTCGTAAGTAATATGGTCTTCTTTTAATTATTTAGTTTTTTAAAAAAGTTATGACATATTTTATTTCACTTTATGTAGGTCACATTGGCAGTTAATATTAATATGTCCAAAACAGAATTTGTGTGTGTTATTGTGCTCAACAAAGGGTAAACCATCCACAGAACTTAAACAACTTCTACAAGTGTAAGTGTTAATTGTTATATTAATTACCATTGTCTAATGAAACATATCATCCTGTGTATATATCTTATTGTTAAGCTTATTAACTTAAGTATTTTTGTATTAAAACTATTTTTATTGTAGACCAATACAAGCATCTCAGTTGTTGCTAGGTTGACACACAAAATGTTTAACAGCTCCTAAATGGATCAATCCAAGTGTAAGTTGGATGTTCATGATTTTTATTTGTTTGGTTGTCATATTTTTATCTTACACATTTCAATATTAATTGGTGTCATTTTTATAGTGCCCAACATAACCATTAGGTAGCATGCAGTGTGGATTTTATGTAATGAAGCACATGTTGGATATTGTCTTAGCAAACACTCTTGATTCATGGGACAAGGTAATTTTTTCAATATGTAGTTTTGTAAATTTGTTTAAGTTGCATGTGCTTTATGTTCTTGTTGCTCATGCATTCTGGTTTTGAATTTGTAGAGATTCGATCGAGAACCATTTTTCGAGGATGAAATTGAAGACATTCAAAAATGATGGGCAAGATATTTGTTTGAAGTGTTGCCTCCTTCATTCTAAAGATGTCTTGGTATTAAAAGGGCCGCCCAAGAAACAGTGAGTCTACTATTCTAGTTCAACTGTATTTCAAGTTATTTTCATTCTATGATGTGGATTAGTTGTGTTGGTTAAAAAATTATTTTCACTACATGTGTAACTCTTTACTTAATTGTGTTTAGCCACTTAACTAGTCACTAAGTTATCATCAGTTTTGCTTTTATTTCTGGGTGAAACACAATTAGAAATTACTTAAAAATGAATGCTTACAAATTTTCACTAGTCCTTCTGGTTTAGATCGCAGCACTAGTTTTTGATTGATATGTTATGCTTGTTTCTGATATTAAAAACCAATTCTGGATTGAAAAGGGTTCTAAACTATTCTAAAACCAGTTTAAGGGTTTAAAAAATGGTTCTGAAATGTTTTGAAATGTGTTTTGAATTGATTGGTAACCAGTGTAAGAGTAAGGAGCGGTTTTAGGCTAAAACTCCAGTTCTGAACTGGTTTTAGAACTGCCTCTTGAACCTTATTTCCATTTTTGTTGTTTGGTTTGGTTCAAGTTCTATGTTGATTGATAATTGGAGTTGGCAGTTTCATGGCCTTGCCTTTTGCTTGGAAATGCAGCCAAAGTTGAATATAAACTGTTATATGCATAGATATGTTCCAAAATAGATTGAAAATTTGCATTCACTTATTTAATTGATATTCTGCTATGGTGAGAACTCAAAAATAAGTAATTGACTGGTTGTAGGCTTGTAAAATGGAAATTTTAATTGTTTTCTCCTCTAATTTCACAACACCATTTATTCTGTGCATATAAACTTTGACCCGTGAATATGTTGGTTTGCATAAATGGGTGTATATTGGAAATACACTGGACAAACATAATAATCCTAATATTTTTTGTGATTGGTTATTAAATATGTAGTGATTATTATTAAATATGTAGGGATTTAGTCATAACTAATGATAGAATTTTTATGAACTTTTATTAGCAGGATGATAGTGAAGATGATCCAGAAGATGGTTTTGTTTTTCAATCTCAGTCCTCATTCACCCTCTAGAAGCTCTTTAAGTTCTTGGTCATTGAAGAAACATTTTTCCTTGTATGTTCTATTTTCTATGTCTGATTGTATGTGCACAACATTTTTGTAGTTGTAAAGAACAAGATTAAAGGAAAGGAATTAGAGTAAAATATTGGCGTTTAGCATAATCAAAATTGATGTGATATGATGTCTAATGTCTCTTTTAGTTGAGCTTTGTTTTCCTAAGCAAGAAGGGTTTATTTTGTTTTCCTTTAGCTGACTTTGAAATTGCAATACTGAATTGGCATGCCCATGAATGAGTACCCAAAAAAATTTAAAAAAAAAACGTATTTTTTGTACCGGGTGAAACCAAAAGGACCGGTGAGAAAAATCTATTTTTGTACCGGGCCTGCCTAAGAGGACCAGCGAGAAAAGTCTACTTTGTACCGGGCCTAAAGAAAAGGACCGGTGAGAAAACTCTACCTTGTACCGGGCCAACTAAAAGGACCGGTGAGAAAAGTCAATTTTTGTACCGGGCCTAACCTCAGGGACCGGTGTAAATATAATTTTTTATGCCGGGTGTTTGAAGAAGGACCGGTGAGAAAATTAATATTTACAACTATTTTAAAGAAAAGGACTGGTGTAATTATTCTTTTTTATACCGGTCATCATAAACAGGACCGGTGTAAAATCTTTTTTTCTCACCGGTCCCAAAACCGGTGTAAAAAGTCCATATTTTTCTCACCGGCTCCATCCACACCGGTCCTACAACCGGTGTAAAATGCCAAAAGGGACCGGTGTAAAAAGCCTTTTTTCCCCTAGTGGTTTAACTTTTAAACATTATCTCTAGGGTTCAAGATATTTTATTTTGAATCTTATTAAGTTTGATAGAGACTTAGCCTTTGTTCATAACTTTTGCAAATCCTATCAAATTTATTAAGATTAAATATTTGATTTCCAAAACTATTAAATTTAATAAAGATTTTATCTTCTATTTATAACCATTACAAATCATTTATTAAATATGAATTAATCTATAACTCTAACAAATCCTACCGAATATAAAATATTTTATAAATCATATTAATTTTATCAAGATCACATATGAATCAAATCCTATTAAAATTATTAAGAATGAATTATTTAAATTTGTAACTCTTACAAGCTTTAAATTTAACAAACATTGAAAATTTGATTTGTACCTTTTACAAACTGAATTAAATACTAATTAAAATCAAATAATTTATCTGTAACATTTACAAATAAGTAAAATAGTATAACAGCTAGGTTTTAACTTTTTGAATCATAGTATTTATGACGGCTAAGGTTTAATTTTTAAACCTATATTACATCCATTAATACGAACCTTTCATGTCACAATATATGCGGCGTCCTGCCTAAATTCCAAGAATCAATCCCCAGGGTTTAATAAAATTGAGAGATGATTTTTCACGATTATGACAACCCCGATGGACTACCTCTAAGAACTTAAGCACGCAACTTAACAATACACACACAACGGAAGACATAACTTAAAGTCCTAACAGACTCACGAATGGACTGACCCTAGCTATAGGTCCCTAATAGGGTATTATTCCTTTCCCATATATGATGATATGAGTAAGGACTCAGGGAATACCCATTCTAGGGTATTACTCACACAACATAACCACATTATTAAAATTACACAATCATCCCAGTTTTAAATAGTTCCTGAACATAGGTAGAATTAATTTCTCAATATCATATCATGATAAGAATTAAACTAAACTTCTAGTGAGGTGTCAGCTACCTATCCACTATTAGTCAGATAAAGATATTTCAGATATCATCACACACACACATATATACACACACAACTATATATATATATATATATATATATATATATATATCAAAACTTAGTATTTGGCATCACAATAAATGTGTCTGCCAAATTTGTAACGCCCTCTGTTACATCTCAATAAATTCTAATAAAATTTATAATTTTTTTTTACTAAAAATAAAATCATTAAAAACAAACTTTTAGAATAAATTACATACAACATTTCTGAAATACCTCATAAATATCATTAAAAATTTATAAAGTAATTTTACATTCCTCTAAAGAAAATAAATATTAAACATTATTAGAAAGAGAGGAAACTCCATAGCCCAAGAGCAGTTTAATGACATTATTTATTCATTGGACCACGGTATTCATACCAAGCTTCCTTTCTAGAACGTGCTATATTTACTGCTTGGATTCTTCGATCCTTTCCTCTGTACGAACCATTAATTAAAACATATGAAACAAAAACACAGAGAAAGGAGTGAGAAACAGAATATAATATTCTCAAATGGAATATAAGAAATAAAGAGTTTTCATAAATTAGTATAAGAATATCAATTACAATCACAATCACATACACAATCAATTATGAATGTATGAATGTTATGCAATATCTTCATCATAACTTACCTATATATACGTGCCCTTAAATTTTTTATTTACACTGGGCTAACTAGGAGTTTACACTGTTTCATAATTCCGGATAATAATAACATGAACAGCTCAACTAGTATGGAAACACTTATGGACTAGTCAGACTGAGAAGGTTTTTATCGTGAAAATACCCGACACTAGGGAGCGACCCCAGGTCCCCTGAAGCACCCTTCCAATCCTCTCATCCCAAGGCTCGAAATTAAGCCTCCTCTAATGTATCCTCGGTTTCTATAATCCGTCCACAGACAATATCATTTTGTTTCTCTTTGATGATTCATGATGCATGAACTACTCGTATATTTAGTTGGTTAAGGCTTTAAGAAACTGAATTATATTATCGGGGGCTACGAATCGCGACATAGTCACCCGAGTAAATTGTACATTTTCAAATTCTCAAATAAGTTCTATCACACATATAAAATTCTAGTACAGTTCCTTTTCAAATCATAATTTAAATCTCATCATAATTTGAGTTTCAAAGCCTTAAATATATTTCACAACCTTCCTTAGAAAATTTATAGGTCAATTCAAGATCAATTGCTAAAAATTCAAATTATCACTCTTTAAAACCATAGTACTTGAAAATTTTGTATAAATATTTTTATACATAAAATTATATATATATATATATACATATATATTTAAAAAGTTTAAATTAAAATATTAGTGAAATAAATTCTTTTCATTTAAGATTTAAATGTCTTTATATAAGTATACATGTATATAAAAAATTATTTTTTTTACAATAATTTCTCTTTCTTTTTATTTCTAATAAACTAACTAGAAAATCTTAATTTTAGTAAATATTTATTTTTTAAGATAAAAAGATATTTCAAAAAATTTATGTAGTTTCATTGAAAATTAAGAAATTTCTTAAAAGTAATTTGAATAAATAAATAAATAGATAAATAAATAAAGAACTAAGAGATAAGTAAATTCTTAGAGAGTTTTAGCTTTCCATCACGCTTGCTACATGCTCATTCTCCATAACAAAAAATAATCATTCACAAACTAATCAAATAAAAATAACACAATCATTATACAAAATCAACACAATTTATTCAAGGTGTCTTAATTATTAAAGTTTATTTTAAGTCATATTAGTCCAGTCATTATGTTAGTTGGTCCATATCAAGTCCAAAATAGTCCAATGGTCATATAGGTCCATCGTAATCCAATCTGTGCAAATATAAGTCCATTATAGTCCATATAAGTCCATAACAGTCTAAATCTCCATGATACAGTATGTTAGGTTAATGAATCATCCAAATATTTTAAACTTTATGTTAGGTTAATCAATATGATTCATCCAAATATTTTTAACTTTTGAATAAATTTTATTTATTTATTAACTTAAGATGATAATAAATATTACTTTAAAATATAATAATTATTCATAGTTAAAAGGAGTAGGGGACTCCTCCCATTATTATTATGTTTTCCCATGTTATATTCTTATCTCACTTCCCCTTACCTCTTGTATCTTGATTCGCTAAGAAAAATTCGTGCGTGTCTCGTCTCCGAGTTCTAAAACATACCAATTTCATTTTAATATAGTTATAAGATAAAAATTTGGATTACTACTTAAAACAGAAAGGGTAAATAGTAATTATGCATAGTAATAATAAATAGTAAATTTTAAATAGTTACCGTGAATAGTAATAGTAAATAGTAAAACGTGAATAGTAACAGTAAATAATAAAATATGAATAGTAACGGTAAATAGTAAAACATGAATAGTAATAGTAAATAGTAAAACATAAATAGTAAAAGTAAATAGTAATAGTAAATAGTAATTTACTATTGATATAGTGATTTACTATTCAGAATAGTAACTTAAAATAATATTATATCCAATGTAATAATAGATTTCTAAAACGATATGAAAATAAACCTAAAAAATATAAAAGAGAGTTATTCTTACCTTATAATTTTAGCAGAACCTTATTCCAAAAAAAATATTTCTCTCTCCTACTTCCACCAATATCTCACTAGCATTACTATATTAAGAAAATTTAATCTGAAATTATGAATTTCTTCGTTCAGAACCTCGGTATTTATAGCAAAAAACTTTACTGTGTATTTAAATATTTTAATATAAAAATACTGTGTAAGAATTGAAAATTTCACTCAGATTACTGTGCAAAGTTTGATAATTTCAAAATTGCACAATAACTTTTCTCGTGAAGGTGGGTGTAATTATGAGGGGTGGTGTGAATAGTAATTTAGAGGGTGCAAAAGAAGTTTTTCATTTTTTTAAGAATGTTTTTTATAAATTCTGAAATAATATACTGATCAAAAAATTTAAATGGCCTATGGTCAAATTCCATCAAGATTTTAATATAACATTTATGTAATCAATTAAAATAAAAATAGGGGTGTTACAACTCTACTCCCTTAAAAAAAATTCATCCTCGAAATTTATACTTTTTAGTAAAACAAATGGGGATGAGACTCTTTCATCTCAATTTCTAGTTCCCATGTAGCATCTCCTCCTCTCATTTCGCTCCAAATGACCTTTACGAGTGGAATTGCTCTCTCCCTTAGCTTTTTTATTCTTTTGTCAGCTATTCTGACAGGTGGCGCATCATATATAAGATTATCTTTAACTTGTGTGACACCAGGTTCAATAACGTGTGTAGGGTCAGATATATACTTTCGTAAATTTGACACATGAAAAACGTTATGGATATTAGAAAGAAAAGGTGATAATGCTATTTGGTAAGCAAGAGGACTAACTTTTTGAATTATTTGATATGGACCAATAAATCTAGGAGTTAGTTTTCAAGATTTCATTGTCCGACCGACCCTAGTCGTACGTGTGACTTTCAAGAATACATGATCGCCTTCTTGAAAGTCGAGCGGCTTCCTTCTTTTGTCATAGTAACTTTTCTGCCTGCTCTGTGCTGCCTTCATCTTTTCCTGAACCATTTTGATTTTATCCGTGGTTTGTTGTACCAACTCTGGTCCTAGCATCAAGTTTTCACCAGTATCAAACCCACATAGCGGAGTCTTATATTTTCTCCCATCTAATACTTCAAAAGGTGTCATGCCAATGCTAGCATGGAAACTGTTGTTATAGGTGAACTCTACATATGGTAAGAATTGATTCCAACTTCCTTTATGTTCTAACACACAAGCTCGTAATAAGTCCTCTAGAGATTGGATTGTTCTTTCTCATTGTCCATCCGTCTAAGGATGATATGCTGAACTTAGACGTAGTCTTGTTCCCAAAGCCTTGTGTAAGCTCTTCCAGAATTACGATGTAAAACGAGGTCCCGATCAGAAATGATACTTGAAGGAATTTCATGCAATCTCATAATTTTCTCGATGTATAATTTTTCCAGCTTTTCCATAGGATAACAAATATTGATAGGAATAAAGTGGGCAAACTTGGTTAATCTATCAACTATTATCCATATTGAATCCTATCCTAATGGAGTTTTAGGTAAAGAAGTCACAAAATCCATGGTAATGTTATCCCATTTCCATTTTGCTATTGCCATTGATTGTAGCATTCCACGGGGTTTTTGGTGTTCCATTTTAACCTTCTGGCAAATTAGACATGCAGCCACGTACTCTGCCACCACTTTCTTTATTCCAGACCACCAAAACAATTTTTTCAAATCTTGATACATTTTAGTAGCTCCGGGATGAATGCTCATATAACTTTTGTGGCCCTTTTCTAGAATTGCTTTCCTCAACTCCTCTTAGTTAGGGATACTCACTCGATCCTTATACCTTAGCAATTGGTCATTTCTTACATTGAACTCGACTTCTTTTCCTTGTTTCAAGAGTTCTTTCTTCTCTTGCAGGAATTCATCCTCTCATTGAGCCTTTAAAACTTGCCTCAGGAATTCACTTGTCATTTGCAACGCTTCTAATTTGTAGTTGTTAGCATTAACCTTTACTGCTAGGTTAAGATCTCTAAAGTTCTCCATAATTCCAGCTCTTTAATCATCATTATGGACGCATGTAGAGACTTTCGACTCAAAGCACCAACTACTATATTTGCTTTTCCAGGATGGTATTGCAACTCAAAGTTATAGTCCTTTAAAAACTTCATCCATCTCTGTTGTCTCATGTTTAACTCCTTTTGGTCGAATAAATACCTAATACTCATATGATCGCTAAACACATCGAATGTTGCACCGTATAGATAATGCCTCCAAATCTTTAAGGAAAAAAACTACAGCAGTAAACTCTAAGTCATGGGTAGGATAGTTAATCTCATGTTGCCTTAATTGGCGCGAGGCATAGGCTACAATCTTCTTATCTTGCATGAGTACACTTCCTAATCCTTGTTTAGACGCTTCACAGTAAACTTCAAAGCTTCGATGTGGATCAGGGAGTACTAACACCGATGCAAAAGTAAGTTGATCTTTCAGCTCTTGGAAAATATTCTCGCATTGTGTCGTCCACACAAAAGGTTATCCTTTCTGTGTTAGCTTGGTCAGTGGGTATGCTAACTTTGAAGATCCTTTGATGAATCTCTTATAGTATCCAGCTAAGCCCAAGAAACTTCTGATCTCATTGATTGTGGTTGGTCTCTCCCATTTCAAAACTGCTTCCACCTTGGAAGGGTCTACAGCTATTCTTCCTTGACTAATTACATGTCCTAGAAAGTTCACCTCTTCCAACCAGAATTCACACTTTGACAATTTCATATATAGTTGTTTCTTTTTAGGATTTCTAACATAACCTGCAAGTGTTCAACATGTTCTTCTTTGCTTTTAGAGTACACTAGTATATCATCAATGAACACCACTACAAATTTATCTAGATATAGATGAAAAATCTGATTCATATAATCCATCAATACAACTGGTGCATTAGTTACACCAAAAGGCATCACTAGATATTCATAATGGCCATAGCATGTTCTAAAAGCAGTTTTTGGTACATCTTCTTTCTTCACCCTTATTTGATAGTATCCAGACCTCAAATCAATTTTGGAGAACACCGTGGCACCACGTAGTTGATCCATCAAGTCATCAATCCTTGGCAGGGGATATTTGTTCTTGATCGTCACCTTGTTTAGTTACCAATAATCTACACACAACCTCATGCTACCATCCTTTTTCTTAACCAATAACACTGGTGCACCCCAGGGGGATACACTGCGTCGTATGAACTGCTTCTCTATCATCTCTTCAAGTTGTTTCTTCAACTCTGCTAATTCTAGAGGTGACATTCAGTATGATGTAATTGAAATAGGTCCAACTCCAGGTACTAGATCAATGGTGAATTCCATATCTCTTTCTAGGGGTAGACTAGGGATATCTTCTGGAAAAATGTCAGGAAATTCATACATGACTGGCAGATTTTTTATTTTTGATTCTTGCTCTCCTTTCATTGAAAGCAATAGCATGAATCCTTGAGCCTCTCCTTTTAAAGAGGCACTCACTTGGTTGGCGGTTAGAAATCTCGAATCCTCTGGATTCAAATTTACAGGTTCTTTAAACGTTATGGTTTTATTATGACAATCTATTAGAACATGATAGTCAGACAACCAATTTAGCCCAATAATAACTTCTAAGCTAAAAAGGGGTACGTAAAAGAGATTAGCCTTAAAGTCCCTACCATCAATGACAATAGGGCATTCCCAACAGGCTTTAAGAGTGACAATGGGATTATTCCCAAGAGTATGAATAAAAAAATCAAATGGAAATTCTATCACTAG
Source organism: Clitoria ternatea (assembly GCA_037962975.1). Taxonomy (NCBI): domain Eukaryota; kingdom Viridiplantae; phylum Streptophyta; class Magnoliopsida; order Fabales; family Fabaceae; genus Clitoria; species Clitoria ternatea. Next base: position 60,065,950 of record CM075671.1, read on the forward strand.
TAATTTTAGTTTTTCTACACAGTCATTGGCAATAAAAGAATATGATGCACCTGAGTCATACATAACAGTTAAAGGAATCTTATTAATGATACACTTACCTTCCACCATGGAGTCACAATGTGATGCTTCTTCCTTAATAATTACAAAAACCTTTCCTTTTGCCTTTGGCCTTTTGACTGCACTGTATATGCCTCCCTGAGTATTTATGGATGTGCTTGCACCTTCAGATCTCTCCCTCTTTATCTCTAGGCAATCCTTGATGTGATGACCTAGTTTGTTACACTTAAAGCAAATATAAGTGTTTTTGGGACAATCCCTTTTTAAATGGGGTCCTCCATAGATAAAGCATTTAAAATATAGTGCAGGTGCCGGATAATAGCTTCCAGATGAAGCTTGGGGTTTGTTAGGAATAGATGCTGCTCCAAACTGACGAAATGGCGCTTGGTAAGGCTTTTTTCTCCTGAAGTCTCTTCTTTGGTGATGGTGAGGTCCTCCACTTCTCATATCTCCCACCTTGTGAATGGATTCACGGCTTTTGGTCATTCTATCCTTATGATCCTCTTCGAAGATCCTGCAGCGATTTACTAACACAGAAAATTCACGGATTTCCTGCATTCGTATAGCTTCTTTGATTTCTGGACACAATCCATTTGCAAATTTTACGCACCGATCACCTTCATTAGTAGCATCATTATAATAAGAATGAAAACGAGATAGCTCTTCAAACCTGGATATGTACTGTCCCACAGTCATATTTCCTTGGGTCAGCGACAGGAATTCGAATAGTCTTTTTTCTTTAACATCAACTGGAAAGTATTTTTCCAGGAACATATCCTTGAAATGATTCCAGGTGATCTCCACGTGGTTAACTTTGAATTGTCTACACATGCTATCCCACCACTGTTCGGCATCCTCAAATAAGGCATAAGTAGCGAAGACCACTTTATCAGCTTCAGTACATTGCAAAGCTCGAAAGATCTTCTCTATCTCTTGAATCCATATTTGTGCTCCATTAGGGCTATATCCTCCCTTGAAATGAGGTGGATTGCGCTTTTCGAGCAGGTCTAACCTTATCAAGGCATCATTACCTTAACCTTCACGTGCTCCCATTGTAGTGATTAAGCGTTCTGCAACTCCAGTAAGATCGTTTCCGGCTATTAGTTTCCTGTTTCACAGTAACTGAGACTTGTCACATCAATCACAGTTACTACGAAGTCAGATATTCTATTTTCTATCACCTATACAGAGTTTATAGACAAAACAAGATAGACCTTTTCCCCAGGCCTACGGGATTAACTGCTCTGCTACCACTTTGTAACGCCCTCTGTTACATCTCAATAAATTCTAATAAAATTTGTAAATTTTTTTTACTAAAAATAAAATCATTAAAAAGAAACTATCAGAATAAATTACATACAACATTTTTGAAATACCTCATAAATATCATTAAGAATTTATAAAGTAATTTTACATTCCTCCTAAGAAAATAAATATTAAACATTATTAGAAAGAGAGGAAACTCCATGGCCCAAAAGCAGTTACTTAATGACATTATTTATTCATTGGACCTCGGTATTCATACCGAGCTCCTTTTCTAGAACGTGCTATATTTACTGCCTGGATTCTTCAATCCAGGCCTCTGTATGAACAATCAATTAAAACATATGAAACAAAAATACTGAGAAAGGAGTGAGAAACATAATATAATATTCTCAAATGGAACATAAGCAATAAAGGGTTTTCATAAACTAGTATAATAATATCAATCACAATCACATACACAATCAATTATGAATGTATGAATGTTATGCAATATCTTTATTATAACTTACCTATATATGCAGGCCCTTAAATTTTTTATTTGCACTGCACTAACCAGGAGTTTACACTGTTTCATAAATCTGGATAATAATAACATGAACAACTCAACTAGCATGGAAACACTTAGAGACTAGTCATACTGAGAAGGTTTTATTGTGAAAGTACCCGACACTAGGGAGCGACCTCAGGTCCCCTGAAGCACCCTTCCACACCCTCTTATCCCAAGGCTCGAAATTAAGCCTCCTCTAATGTATCCTCGGTTTCTATAATCCGTCCCTAGACAATATCATTTTGTTTCTCTTTGATGATTCATGATGCATGAACTACTTGTATATTTAGTTGGTTAAGGCTTTAAGAAACTCAAGTATATTATCCGGGCCTACGAATCGTGACATAGCCACCTCAGTAAACTGTACATTTTCAAATTCTCAAATAAATTCTATCACACATATAAAATTTTAGTACAGTTTCTTTTCAAATCACAATTTAAATCTCATCATAATTTGAGTTTCAAAGCCTTAAATATATTTCACAAAGTGCTGTGTGTGCCTGCTAACCCCCGTGTTACTGTTGGGTTATTAATTGGCAAGCGCACCAATCGTTTGTAGTTTTCAAATTTTAGATATCATTCCACCAGGATTGAAAGTCCAATAACTAACAGTAATTCTCTAGTTACTATGGTAAACTTATCAAAACCTATTTACAAAAGAATAAATTATATACAATTTATACAATATTCATAAGATTGCATAATTGAGTGGTTCATGAGATAAAAAGAAAATAAAATCTATCTAAAAAGTTGAGTTGTAATTTAGAATAGCTAAGATATTTGAGGTAAACACGGAAAAACAAATTATGTTTGAATTTGGATCCCTAATCTAGAATAACAATGAAGGAACTCAAGACATGCATATTTAATCATCAAGTTCATGTCATTGCAGCTTAAAATCATTATAATCGATCCCTCGTGATATAAATTCTAAGAGTTCACTGTAAAGTCCGATCCCTCATGAGCTTTCTCAGTAAAAACTTGCATTAAGTCCTGGCCTTATAGCAACAATAATTACCAACTCTATCCCTAGTAATTGATATATTAAGGGCATTTTAACTTTTACTTTCATTAAAACAAATTTTAATGCGGCATGAATAATCATTTTCCTGTTTGACATTCACACTAATAAAACAAGTTTTAATACACATGAAAATCATTCTCCCGTTTGACGTTCATACTAATAAAATGTTGGAATACTAACATGTAACTGAATCATAAACATGCAGAGGTCGAATTCATAACATCATACTCAATAGACTAGTTCACCAATTCCAACATAAGCAAATTAGCTACACATGGTGAAAGTAAAAACAACACTTATAGAGATTAACATTAGGAAGACGATGGAAACTTCATTATACAACAATCACAATACTACACAACACTCTCAAGCATCTAGAAAACTATTCTAGAATTATAAACTCACAAAAGAAACACTCAAACACGAGTGTATAAGAGAGAAAGAGAACTCAATGTGAGATGGGATGCTGGATGTATGGAGAATGGCCCTATTTATAGGGCTGGGGAAGGGTCCTGACGCTACGCGTAAGGTCCCTAACTCAGGTTCCATTAAACAACTCGAAGTGGCCATGATTGTGTAATTATTTTAATTAATCATGCCCAGACAGGTGTGCCTTGTCCCCCTCTTTCGGCTTGGCACTTAGCTGAAGTGGATTGGCCCATTTTGGGCTACTTGGCTGAGTGCTTAACCACCTAGAAGTGGAGTCCACATTGCTTCTGACGCTATGCGTGGCTGTGACGCGTAGCGTCAGCATCAGAAATCCTCACGCTACGCGTGGTGTTAATGCTACGCGTCAGCTTTCCAGTTCTTCAATTTTTCTTTTTAAATTCTTCACATTTTCACTACAAAACTAGAGAAAACTGATCAAGGGCAGATTATTTCTAAAAACATCCATTTATTGAATTTAGAACCTAAATTTCTAACAAATTAACCAAATTTTTATTATTTTCACAAAATTTTTATTAACAATTTTATTATAAATTTGAGGACTAACAAATACCCCCAACTTGAGACATTGCTCGTCCTCGAGCAAGAGAGAAAATAAAATTTGAAATCAAATTTTTGAGTTAGTCCGAGAATTTATCACAAAAAGTAATTTCATAATTTACCATTTTGAAATAACCAAAAATAGATATCTTATGTAACAAAAGTTTAATGACAAAAATCTTTACAATGTTTTATTAACAAATCAAGCATAATTTCAGGCTTACCTCACAAGTGTTTATCTCTGTACAAAGGGTAACCTGTTTTACTCAATCGATCATAAAATCAAACAAATTTAATTTTGATTTTCATCTAGTTAATGGTTAATCATACAAAGATAATTCAAAAATCACAAGGTCTTTTCAAGGGTTGTAATGAGGCTTGGTTACAAGAAAATATGGTTTTTCTCGGAATTCAAAAATCTAAAATCATAAAAGAGCATTTTATAATTTTTAGGCTTTCTCTTGGCCAAAATCTCAATTCCCTTATTGATGAAAAATAAATACCCCCAACTTGATTCTTTTCATTATTTTTGATTTGCATGTATTCATTTTTTTTCATTTACATGCACTATTTTTTTTATTTTTCTTGAAAAGAATCAAGTTGTTTAATTTTCACTCCCCATTCTTGTAAGAATACTCGAAATATTTTTCATTTTGCTCAATTGCTCTTTTAATTAATCAAGTATAGGAAATGGTTAACATTTGATAAAGGTTTAAGGGTACCAATGAAATTATTTTTTAGGCTCAAATTGGCTTTCAAAGGTTAAAAATAATTTTTCCATGGTAAGCTTTTTGGCCCAAGGTTTCTTTTACCAAAAATGTGCCTTGATCATTTTCTTGAATTCTCTGTACAACAACACAAATCACAGATTAAAACAAAATCAATTCGAATGAAGTTATGTCGAAACCCTTGAGTGTTTAAAAGATCTCTCATCTTACCGGGTTATCGAAATTAGCTTGATAGTTAATAAAATTATTGTAATGAAATTTATCAAAATCCCTTAATTACAAAAAGAATCGATAATTGATTTTAAAAATGGTTTTATTGTGTAAAAACCTTAAGTGTATAAATTTCCTTATTTTTAAAAATTTGATTTATTTATTAAAAAGATAAAATTTATTTTTTATTTTTGAATAAATAAAATACACCACATACAAATAAACCATAATATAATCCACAATCAAATATACTAATATAAATACCAAACTAAATGTAAGCTAAAATGTATGTAAAAGGTGTAAAAAAAATAACACCATCAATCCTCCATGTGATCCTCATCATCTCCCTCCTCATCTGCATCACCCTCTGACTCAGCATGTGCTCCAGACGGTCCACCAGTCTAAGGTAAGTAGACAAATCACCAGGCCAAGCTACATGTGCTGCGAACTCAGCTGGTGTGACATAAGGTGCTCCCTCTCCCTGTATCCTATACTGATAAAATGCATCATGAAGATGCATATAAGCTCTATGTGTGGCAGCCATCATCTGCATCATATGCTGATGCTCAATAGTCATCCTAGCAAATCCATCAGTGATAGCATCAGCAGATGGTGGCTGAACTGGTGGTCTCCTCCTCCTCTGTCTGGGCTGAGCCTCCTGCTCTAGTGGTGGAAGCTCACACTGCTAGACGAAATAATCTCTGTTCACTACAACCTTGGGAACTCTCCCTGAAGAACTAGTGAACTCAGGCGATGGCACGACAACTCCTTGCCTTCTCAGTACGGCAGATATGATGAGAAGGAAGGGAATAGGACGGTTCACCTTATACCCGAGGGCATAAAGGTGAATTTGCTCATATATGAGCTCAGCAATGTCAATAATATGGCCCTGAAGAATATAGTAAAGGAGGCAGCAACGATCAACTGGGATAGAAGAGAGGTGGGTGACAGGAGTGATGTTATGCAGTATAAGATGAGACCACGCCTGAGCTATAGGGGTCAGCTGGGTCTTGAGGAGGTTTGATGGAGTCCTTCCAACCTTACTCAGGTTGAAGAAGATTCCATCCTTGCTCAAGAAGTGAGCAACCTGATCTAGGAAGTATCCTAAATCACCATCCTCAGTCGCAACCTTGTTTCTATTTTCCTTCTAGAAACAAGTATAGCTCTCGGGAGTAGGCTCCCAAAGATTACCCAATAGGGTACTAATGGTGTCTCGGTCATAAGTAATATGTCGACCCCTAACCCAACTCGTCCTCTGATGGCCGATATTCGGAGAGTCCTGGCGAGTCCTGTAGGCGTTCGCATAAAACTCCATTACTAAGATAGGGTCCCCCTCAGTAGGTAGGGAAAACAGGGACCCCCATCTTCATCTTTGGACCTCATCCTGCAGCTTAGGATAGTCCTCAATGCTCAGATCTAAGACTCTCTCCCAGATGAGTCTCTGGCCCTTTATCTGATGGAACCGAGCCCATTTTGCATCAGTGCGAAATCTGGTGGGATCTCTAGGTCCCAGCTGCTCCTCACCTTGAAGATCTGGATCTTCAGAGGTGGTATCTGTATCAGTGGTCCTCCTCTGTCTCTTGGGACCAGTAATCAGGATAGATTTCTTTGGTGCCATCTATAAAAAAGAAAAATTTAAAAATCAAACTCAAATCACACTATTTTTTATTTTTATAATAAAACATGTCAAACATCAAAAAAAAATTAACAATCATATTTTTGGTTTTTATATTTTATGCAAAATAAGAATTCATGCAAAATTCACACAACAAAATATTTACATAAAATCAAATTGAACATGTATATTTTTAAATTTTTAAAAGTACAACATAAAATTCACAAAACAACATATTTTAAAACTTTTTATTTAAAATAAGACATTAATGTTTTTGGGTTTTTAACATAAAATTCACAAAACATATATTTACAAAATTTTATTTATTTTTATGCAAGTATAACAAACATACAAACTAAGAAATTTTATTAATTTTTTTAAAAAAACAAACAAATCACAAAAATTAAATGGAACAGAATAGAAAATAAAAAAATACATTCAACAGAAAAATAAAACACAAAATTAACAAAATTCAAAAACAGAGGCTGACGCTACATGTGGGTGGGACACTACGCATCAGCCTTGTTCTGCCCACGCTACGCGTCAGTGGGACGCTACGTGTAACATCCCAGATTTTCAAATAATTATAAATTTCAGATTAAGGTTATGGATTGATGGAATTAATGGCTAATTAAGGATTAATTGCCAATTAGGCAAATTATTGAGTGATAATAATAACTTGGATAATAATAATAGTAATGCCTTGGTGGCATTAGAGAGAGTTTCGGTTCTCTCTTCCCTCTCTTCCGTGTGGTCCCCACGTGATGGGTGATGGCTTTAATTGGATGGACTATTGATGGGACTTGCATTAAATACGAAGGTGATGGCTGTGGCAGAGCAGCATGATGATGGGCTGAATGGGAGTGTGTGTGTGTGTTGATAAGGCTTCAGCTTTGGTTTTCCTCCACACTCTCTTTATTTTCCTTGTGGGTGTATGTTATGGAGGAGAGAAATGCTCCTCCTTCTCTCTAGAATTCATTGGAGCTCCTGCTTCATCTTCTTCCTCTCCTTTATCTTCTTCTTACACTCAACGCTGTGTTGAACCCGAGTGGAGCTGCATGGTGATGGTGAACAGCGTGGCTGTGTGTAACCATGTGGGGCAACATGGTGCTGTGTTTTGGAGGTTGGTTCCTCCTCTTCATCCTCTTGTTGATGGAGCTATTTGCGTGAAGAAGGCAGAGATGGATGAAGACATGCATGCAGGTTGCATGGAAGCTGGTGGTTCTCCATGGTGGGGAGAATGGTACTGTTCAAATGTAGAATAGCTTTGTACTAAGCTTTAGAGGTTGCTGCTCGAGTAAACAGCATGGATTCTTCCATGGCTGTAAGCAGAGTGGAGCTTGGAGTGTTGATGCTCATGTGTTGTGTTCAGATGGGCTACTGGATGTATCTCTCTCAAGCGAGAATGGTCATGCTTGAGCGAGCCAATGAAGAAATGGTCACTGGACCATTTTCGCTCAAGCGAGTGAATGTGTGGCTTGAGCGAAAGGCTGAAGACTGATGCTGGTTGGCAGGGAAGCTGTGTGGCCCTTCCTACGTTGGAATGCCGAGCAGAAGCTGCTATGGCTGGGCCGAGTGGCCCATGTGACTCCTGGAAGCTTCATCCAGGTAAGGGGGCTTTTCATCTCAAATGCATGGATTTCTAGACGGGTTTCCGGGTGAAATTGTCACTGTGTTGTGTTTTAATGTGTATGGTATGCTGTAGTTGAGTAAATAGCCCGGATTATTGATGCTTATTATTTATGTAATGTATGATACCCGTTCATATGATGTGTGATGTTTGTTGATGATGTTTATGATAAGATGTATGAGATGCACATGATGAATGTTGTGTTCTATATGTAATCCTCTATTTGTCCCTGGGTATGTTGTACATTTGAATGCATGTGATTCTTGTTGATGCATATGCTTGTGATGAATGAATGAATGGGGACTGTTATGATGAATATCGAGTAGGCTTTATGGAGGAAAGCATGAAAGACTTACTAGAAAGGATAAATCCGAGTGGATAGATGATAATCTGAGTGGATGACATAGGATTACCGAGTGGATGTGGTATAAGCCGAGTCATCTGATTGTTGTTGAATTGTCGTGTGCATATAATGCTGAATGCTAAATACCGAGTGGGCAATCGGATGAATATGCGTTTAATGAAATTGATTGTGTTGATGTGATATAAGACCCGGGTTGGACTCGGGCAGTGCCTAGAGCACTAAGCGTGGGACGCTATTGAGGATTCTGAGATTAATCCTAAAAGACCTCTGAGTTGGACTCGAGGCCATGCTTGGAGCATGAGCATTAGATGCTTAATGGAAGTCCTTGAGTTGGACCCAAGGCAGATGCCGAGTGCATTGGAGTTGGACTCCGAGTGAATGTGACCATATGCATCCGATTCGCCACTGGAATGCTTGTAGCATGTATATATACCGATCGGTAATCAGATGATGAGATGTGTGGAAATATGATTAAGTCCTGGAGTTGGGCTCAGGCACACTCCTTGAGCAGGGCTCGGAGTTGAGTGAAATCCGAGTGGATCAGTATACTTGTAGAAGAGTGAGTTGAGCATTATAGCCGAGTGAAATGGGTGAAATCCCGATCGAAAGATGTTTGTGATTGCTTATGTTGAATGGCAGTGTATGTTGAATGATTGATGATATATATGTATAATTGTAATGCGGATTCCATGATTAATCCGAGCCAATATCTGTCATTTAATATGTAATGCTCACCCCTACACCATTTTTCAGTATGTGCAGGTCGGTTTGGATGATGTGATGGTCTTAAACCCGAGTGTTGGGTGTTTATGATGATGGCTGTGTATATAACTTTATGTTCCGAGTGCATTTGATGTATTAAAGCCTTGGCCGGCTCATATTAACGTTGTATAATGAATACACTTATCTATATATATATTGAATCTGGGTCATTGGAAATCCGAGTGTATGTTTGTATATATATGGGTTTACTTTGAAATCATGTACTTGTATCGGATAATAGGTTTTGGTGAATGAATGATAATAAGTTGAAATTATCCGAGTGTATGCGTATGTATATACATATATGTTAAGTTGGTAACATGGTTATGATTCGGTGGAAGTGTAATGCTGTTTTGGTAGTCGGACTTGGAATTAGAGAATATATATATATAAGTTATTTATGTTGATTTGATGCTTCCTACCGACTAGGAAATGATGTTGTATGAATATTCCTAAGTTAATGAATCCTGAGTGAAATGTAAGTGGCTTAGTTGCTTTTCCGAGTGAGTCTTGTGTATGTAACTCCATATCTGAGTGTGACTCATCTGTATGTTAGTAGCTCTTGTGGATTCCGAGTGAAAAATATATAGTGAACCCCGAGTGGGAAATGATTTTGTATAAACCCGAGTGGAAGTCCGAGTGACCCTCTCCGAGGGGAGAAAGGTTATGATGGATTAGATTGGGCATATTCTAAGTGTTTTATTTATATGATCCGGGTGAAGTTATGCATGTATTCCGAGTGAGCATGGGTACCTATTCCGAGTGAATAAGGTAATATGTATTCTGAGCGTGTAAGTGTGGAATGAGTCCGAGTGAATTACTTGGGTAATTCCTCTGAGTGTTGAGGGTTTGGATCATTCTGAGTGGAATTAATTTTGTAGGCTATTTCTCAGTAATGAGTGGTTAAGGCATTATCCGAGAGTGAATAGGCATGAATGCCGAGTGTGTGGCCGAATGAGTATTGGTCGGTAATGATACTAGTTACCGAGTGGAATACCACTCTGATGATGAGTTGGTTTATGAATGATTAGACCGAGTGATTTATGGCCGAGAGGAAGCCTATGTATTCTCTGAGTGATAGAGTTCAAATATGTCGAGTGACTCGAGGTTGAACTATACCGAGTGGCGTTTGGTTGGGTAATAACCCGAGTGGGGGGTTTTATGGAATCCGAGTGGGATACCCCTCATTCCCGAGTGGATTCTATATGTGACCCTTGTGGATAAAATAAAAGACTAAGTATAATACGATGGAGCAATCCCGAGTGAATGGAACTCTGAATTCCGAGTGATGGGAATGCCGAGTGTGGCTTCTCGCTTCAGCGAATGAAGGCTTCGCTCCAGCGAGTGTGTGTTGTTGGAAGGCTTGGGGTCGGCTTCGCTTAAGCGAATGGTGGTTCGCCCGAGCGAGTTGTGCGGTCTCGTTCAAGCGGAGTCGGATCTCGCTTGAGCGAGTGGCCGTTGTATTGTGGGCTTCGCTCAGGCGCTGTGTTCGGTTTTATTTTTCCTTGCCTTCTTTCCCATGTTGTTTTTCCCTTCTTTGATTGGCACTTTGCCTTTCTGCCTTGCGCTGCTTGTCTTCTTGATTGGTCATTGGACCTAGCTCTCATATCTTCATATATGGGAGTGGCTTTTTATTATGATCCAGGTATACTCTAAACAAAACGCGAAAAATTTTCCCCTAAAAATTAGGATGTTACACTACGCGTGGGGTTACAGTTCGTGCCTCACGCTACGCGTCAATGGGACGCTACGCGTGAGGTGCGCAGTTTCAATCACAGAATCAGGGGTTGTGCAACAACAACCCCTCAATACTTCATTCAATCAAAACAATCCCTAAATCTAACAGCAATCAAATCCCAATAGTTTTCTAATCCTAATCCTAACCACATGCTTTCTAAAAATCAAAAATCAAAAGCAAACTTTTAAAGAGAAAAGAGAGAAAATACTTACTTCGAATCCTTGTGAAGTTGATGAAAGAATGAGGGAATGTGGGTGATTGAGAGTGAAAATTAGGGTTCTGAAAGGCAAAGTGAGGCAGAGAGGGAAATTTAGGTTTTTAAAACCTAAATTGGGCCTCTCTGGTGCAGTTTTAAAAACTGAACGTGGGCACTGACGCTACGCGTGGATGGGACGCTACGCGTCAGGTTAAAATTTTTACCTCCACGCTACGCGTGGGGTTTTTATATATATATAAATAAATATAAATAAATAAGAAAATAATGGGTTGCCTCCCATTGAGCGCTTAATTTAATGTCTCCAGCCAGACATTACCTCTAATCAATCGGGTGGTTTCTCAATTTTGGTTGAGGAATCACCCATCTTTTTCTTCCTTCTTCTCCGATGCTTGATTACCTGTCTTTCATCATACAAGCAATTGGTTAATTTTAAAAAATTTATTTGATTGGGAAGAGATATACCTTGTTTACCTGATTGGTAAACTTTGTCCTCAACATCTATTTTCAGATATTCTTGAGCATTGAAGTTTACCTCTTTTTCATGAATTCTGACTGCAATCATCCTTTTGTCAACATCAACCATTACCCTTGCAGTCTTCATGAAAGGTCTTCCAAGGATCAAGGGGATCATAGTATCCTCCTTCATATCCAATACCACAAAATCAACCTTAAAGTGGTACTTTGTCAACCTTTACCAGTACATCTTCCACAATCCCAATTGGTTTCTTGGTAGAGCAATCCACAAATTATAAATCTCTCTTAGTTTCTTTTAGTTCCAGATCACCAATACACTTCATCAAACCTAGGGGCATAAGATTGATACTAGCCCCTAAATCCAACAAAGCATTTTTGATGTTGATGTTTTCAATAGAAACAGGAATGGTGAAACTCCCCGGATCTTTATATTTTTCTGATGTATCAAATTGTAAGACCTCCTTACAAATTGTTTCATGTTCTACTTTCACAGGTTCTTGAATATTTTTTTCTTTTTCAATTTTTTCATTTTTTTGTTTTTTCTCTTCTTTTTTCTCTTGCCCACTTTCTTTTTCTTTTTCTTTTTCTTCTTCCTCATTCTTTTTCTTTTCACAATTTTCTTTATAATCAATTTTTATAACATTCAAGAAAACAGTATTACATTAATCCCTTGGGTTTTGAGTGTTTGCAGTAAAACCAGAACTTTTCAATTCAGCTATTTCCTTTGTTAGCTGACCCATTCGCAAGTCTGATGCTTTTCGAGCAGCTTCATTTGTTTCCACAAACTGCAATAACTGTTGGATAGATTCCTCAATCCTTACCAATCTTGCATTGTCATCCTATGATTGTTGTTGTTGCTTAAACTGATTGTTAGGAGGGCGATTGGAAGGTCCAGTACCAAAGTTCTGATTCTGCCATCCCTGTGGATAATTGTTAGGAAAAGAATTACCATAATTGATAGGAAAATTACCTAATGGTATTCTTTGATGGTTTAGAAAATTTGCTTGCTCTTGTTCATTTCTATCAGGGGCACAATAACCACATGGTTGTTCTCCCATACAATGCATACATTGTTTCAATTGAGCAGGAGGTGGTGATGACATTTAAGCAATTTACAGTTTCTCTAATTGTTTGCTCATAGCCTCAATTTATTGAGTCAGCAATTTTTGCTGAGCCAATACTACATCATTCACTCCCAATTCGAGCATACCTGGCTTTCTTTGTACATTACCTCTTTCATGTTTTGCTTATCGGTCATTGATGGACATTGATTCTAATATTTCTATTGCTTCTTCCACAGTCTTATTCATTAAAGAACCCCCTGCACAAGCATTTAACATCATCTTAAACTGAGGTAACAAACCATAGTAAATAATCCTTACCTTTTTGGCATCATTTAAGTTATGGTTTGGACACTTCCTTAAGAGTGCCTTGAATCATTCCCATGTTTCTCCTAATGACTTATCATTATTTTGTGAAAAAGAATGTATGGCTGTCATAGCTTTAAAATATTTTGAAGGAGAATAAAATCTTTCTAAAAATTTTCTCTCAACATCGGACCAGTTTACAAAACTACCCGGTGGACAAGATTTAAACCATTCTTTAGCTTTACCAATCAATGAAAAAGGAAACAATCTCATATAAATAGATTCTTCTTGATTGGGTTCAAAACCAATTGTGCTACATAACTCATAAAAAACAGTTAAGTGTTCATAAGGTTCCTCATGATTTAAACTAGCAAATTGATTGTTTTAAATAATGTTTAATGTGGCAGGTTTAATTTCCACCGCAGCAACAGGTCCTTGGAACATCTCTGGAACTTGGGGTGGACCATTAATAGCAGCAAACTGTCCCAATGTTCTCCTTTTAGCAGCCATATTTGAATTTCCAAAATTTTTAGAAGTAGAAGAAGAATTAGTTTGTGTTTTAGATTTCAAAGACTTGATTTTCTTTACAAACTTTTCTATCTCAGGATCAAAGTAAATTTTTCCTACGGTAGATCGGGTTTTCATACACAAACTAGGCAAAGAAAGTTAGTGTAACAATGACAAAAAAATAAATAAAGAAATAACAAAATTAAAAATTTTAACTAAGGTAAAAAAATATTTACCACAGTCATTAAAAATATACTATTTTACTGAATCAATTCAATACCCGGCAACGGCGCCAGAAAACTTGTTAACCCTTGTGTTACTGTTGGGTTATTAATTGGCAGTGCACCAATCGTTTGTAGTTTTCAAATTTTAAATATCGTTCCACTAGGATTGAAAGTCCATTAACTAACAGTAATTCTTTAGTTACTATGGTAAACTTATCAAAACATATTCACAAAAGAATGAATTATATACAATTTATACAATATTCATAAGATTGTATAGTTGAGTGGTTCATGAGATAAAAAGAAAATAAAATCTATCTAAAAAGTTGAGTTACAATTTAGAATAGCTAAGATATTTGAGGTAAACACGGATAAACAAATTATGTTGGAATTTGGATCCTTAATCTAGAATAACAATGAAGGAACTCAAGACATGCATATTTAATCATCAAGTTCATATCATTGCAACTTAAAATCATTATAACTGATCCCTCATGATATAAATTGTAAGAGTTCACCGTAAAGTCTGATCCCTCGTGAGCTTTCTCAGTAAAAACTTGCATTAAGTCCTGGCCTTATGGCAACAATAATTACCAACTCTATCCCTAGTAATTGGTATATTAAGGGCATTTCAACTTTTACTTTCATTAAAACAGATTTTAATACGGCATGAATAATCATTCTCCCGTTTGACATTCACACTAATAAAACAAGTTTCAATACACATGAAAATCATTCTCCCGTTTGACGTTCATACTAATAAAAGGTTGAAATACTAACATGTAACTGAATCATAAACATGCAGAGGTCGAATTCACAACACCGTACTCAATAGACTAGTTCACCAATTCCAATATAAGCAAATTAGTTACACATGGTGAAAGTAAAAACAACACTTACAGAGATTGACATTAGGAAGGCGATGGAAACTTCACGATACAACGATCATAATACTACACAACACTCTCAAGCATCTAGAAAACTATTCTAGAATTACAAACTCACAAAAGAAATACTCAAACACGAGTGTATAAGAGAGAAAGAGAACTCAATGTGAGATGGGATACTGGATGTGTGGAGAATGGCCCCATTTATAGGGCTGAGGAAAGGTCCTGATGCTACGCGTCAGGTCCCTGACTCAACTTCTGTTAAACAGCTCAAAGTGGCCATGATTGTGTAATTATTTTAATTAATCATGCCCAGACAGGTGTGCCTTGTCCCAGTCTTTCAGCTTGGCACTTAGCTGAAGTGGATTGGCCCATTTTGGGCTACTTGGGTGAGTGCTTGGCCACCTAGAAGTGGAGTCCACGTTGCTTCTAACGTTACGTGTGGCTGTGACACGTAGCGTCAGCATCAGAAATCCCCACGCTAAGCGTAGTGTTGATGCTACGCATCAGCTTTCCAGTCTTCAATTTTTCTTTTTAAATTCTTCACATTTTCACTACAAAACTAGAGAAAATTGATCAAGGATAGATTATTTCTAACAACATCCATTTATTGAATTTAGAACCTAAATTTCTAACAAATTAACCAAATTTTTATTATTTTCACAAAATTTTTATTAACGATTTTATTGTAAATTTGAGGACTAACAGTGCCCTTGCTCCCATTTTCCATTTTCGTTCTTCTCAACAAGCAAGAAGGTGAAGCTTATGATTAGAACTCCCTCTTCCCCCTTATTTTCGCATTCCTTATCTCCAATTCTTAGAGCTTTCCTTACTTGGCTTGAGGTAAGGATTTCTCTTTATTTCCATGAGCTCTAAGCCCTAGGTTTTGGGTAATGGTTGTTGGGAGAGAGTTTAATGCATATGGGTCATGAATGGGAAGCATTTATGATAAGAAACCCTTAGGTGAGGTGTATTTAATGTGAGTTTTATGAGGGCCTTGAGTGGTACACGAAAATGGCATGAAGATAATGGAAAATGATGAACATAAATGGTGGTTATTGGGTTTTTGATGAAACCCAACTTTATAAATTGGGGAAAATATGAGATATGGGTAGATGAGCATTTATTATTGATGATAAATGTTATTTATAATAGGTAATAACCATTAATGATGGTGAATAATCGATAATGGTTATTGGGAACCATTAATGTAGGAACCCATTATAGGGCATGGCATTGAAGAGGCATAATAATGAATTTAGGCACCTAACCCATGGTGGTTATGGTGGATTAAATGAAATAAATGAGGGTGAGAATTGAAATGACATAAAATACCAAGAAATAAATATGAATGCTTGAATCTTGGTAATTGAAATAAAAATTAATTGTGTGGTATATGGCATAATATAGGAAACGACCCCATCGACGAGGCGAGACCATCGGATCGCGTTGATTTCTATTTCTCTTGAGGTAGGAGGGGGTAACATCTCTAAATGCTTGATTTCATCCTTTAGTGGTGTGTGTGTATATGAGTGTGTTATGCTAATTGGCTTGGATGAATGAATTGATGATTACTTGATTGAAAATGCATTTAGAATGAATGGTGTTATATGGCTTATGTTTGTGGGATGATGAATATGATGTTGAATTGACTCATGATTAATGAGAGTTGTTGTAATGGTTTGGAACTATGATTGTATTGATTGCATTGTTATTGAACATCCCATGATATGTGAATTGATGATTTGTGATTGCCATTAATTAACTAGTATGTGTATAAAATCCAATGAATGTTGGTGATGGTTGAGCAAGTTACCTCGGTGTCCGACGAGACACGGCTCTCTCAATGTGTGTTTGGGAGAGTCCCGTAATAGCACTTGTGGCAAGTAAGGCCATGTAAGTGATCCGCAAGTCACGGGGTGACCAGTGCTACAGAAGGGCGATAGCGGTTGGTACCAGTAAAATATGATGTTAAGCATGCATAATTTGAGATATAAGTGTACACTTTTACTACTGTAGTAGGGGCATAGTAGCACACCTATGCTTGACCCACACTTGTTATGTTGTTATTTCCCACAGTTGGATCCGTAATTGTTATTGATTCCTTTGTACATATGCATTAGCTATAAGAGCATTTGCATATAGCCAGAGATATGCCTAGTTGGTAGCCCGTGGTGGCGATGGATGATTGTTAAATAAAGAGGAAGGAAGTTGTGGTACTAACATTGAATGTGTGATGACCTCTATTAAGAATGTCATGATTTTGATGTGTGAGTTGTGAATATAATTATTTAGATATGTGTGATGTTAAAATGGAATGAGATGATGTGTGAATAAAGCTTATGAGGCTTCTTAAGAAATATATGTTATGCACATATGTATATGTTTCATCATAATGTATGATTTTGAATCATTTGGTATATGTTACTCACCTCCTTTATTGCCATTTTTATAGCTTGATGTAGGTATCTTGAATACTCTACTCTTTTGGAGGATTGAGTCATGGAGGAGGTAAATATGGAATGGAAGTTTGTAAGTCTTGGCCGACATCCCTTTTGTAAAACAATGGATATATGTATATACTCATTTTATTTCGTGAATATTAGTATGGATTCTTTTGGGGGTCACTTGTGAAAATTGGACCTTATATATTTTGAAAGACCAATTTTTGGGTAGTGACCTTAACACTGGTTGATGTTGATAAGGATATATTGATTTAGCTTACCATATTGATGAATGAATATTAATTATGAAGTTTCTTGGCCAATTGATGGCATTAGTGTGCATGATGTTTGATGGATTGACTAATTTATGAAGATTGCATATAAAGTTCATGCATAATTGAGGAACCAATAGGGTCAAAATGAGTTTTATGAGTTTTGGATAGTGTGTGGTGGTTCCAATAGCTTAAGTATATGATTTGTGACTTATTGAAATTGGAATAGGCTAATTCCATTGTGAATTGATCCCTAAGTTGCATAAAAAGGCTTAAAAACAGACTAGACATGTTTATGCGCATAAATCCTTAGTTTTTAGGAATTTCTGAGTGCGGCCAGCGGCCACACGTTACAAATAATATATTTTAGCTTGTGTCAAATTTTGGTAACCATTGGAGTTGATTTGAAAAAGTTAGGGTGTGTAGAAGTTAAGAAATTTGAGGTTTCTACATAATTACTGATATGAATTGATTCAGAACAGTGTGTGAATCGATTCAATTCTCCCTAGATTTACTGTTTAGAATTCCAGAATCGTTTGAATCGATTCACACCTGGGGGCGAATCAATTCAAACCACACTGTTTGTACTGTTCAAGGAAAATCCATACGCATGAATCGATTCACCCTTATTGGGGAATCGGTTCCTCCCCTTGAATCATGGGTTCTGTAACATCCTAAAAATTTTATTCTCATGTATAATCATTTTGATTTAGACCATCAATGATATTATCTATTTTATCTCAACTTTCTACATAAATTTTTGGTTAGGACAACATCTTCAATTTAACCTTTTACCATGGTAAATAATTTTAACTTTATACCTTAGGTAAAAGTTAATCAAGTAACTTATTACCTATTTCCTTAGTTATTAATTCCTTTGGTTTTTCCAATTACTCTCATCAAATTGCCACATACTCCACTCAAAATGCGTCATCTTGTACACATTTTAATTGTTAGTTAGAGTCCGAATTTGGAAATGTGGTTAACTACAAAGTTGTTCCTATTTGTCTTAGCTTTCCAACAAGACCAAATTTGTTAAAATCCATTAAGATATGAGAGAGATATACCCAAAATACCGAAACAGTGTCAGAATTGATATTTTACTTCAATCATATCCTCTTGTACATATTTTAATACCTTGTTAGAGGCCGACTTTGAAAAAGTGGTGAACTACAAAATTGTTCCTCGTTGTCTTAGCTTTCTAACAAGACCAAATTTGTTAAAATCCATTAAGATATGAGAGAGATATGTCTAAAATACCGAAACAGTGTCAAAGTTGATATTTACTTCAATCATACAAGCTCCATTATGTAGTCTGCGGAAATGGTCAACAATACAGCTCATTTTTCTTACCTAAAACCTCCATTATCACCACAATAATGTACCTAACATCCCACTACAATACCATTATGAAAAGCTTGTCCCCCACTTGTCATTTGCATCATTAAATCAACACTACATCTTGTTCCCAAGTCTGAATTCTTAGAACAAGCTAAAGTTAGTGAAGTCTCTCTCTCATTCCTTTCATTTTCTCTATCAAAGTCACCCTTGATATGAAGCTAGGACAATAAGAGAACATTTTCAACCACTCTAGGATCCTCCATCAAGGTAAGAGGGGATAGGGTTGTGAATAATTATGAAATGGGTAGAATTGTATGCTGTCCTAGGATTCCAGTTTTATTTTCATATCTTGTTGCTCTGTTTTGAGATTGAAAACGTGTGATTTTGATTCTGACTTCTTCATGAAAGATGTATATCTTTTTGTTTTGTGAATTTTAAGACCTGAATCAACTTATTTGGATATGTATAGCAAAAGTTATAGCCAAAATACTACAGCATGTCAGAGTGGAATATTTACCCTATGTTTTGTGTATATATTAAAATTCTGGGACTTATACATGCATAATCAGCCTTCGAAGTCTTCATGAAAGTTGTATATATTTGTGTTATGGATCTTTAGAAAGTGGTTTCAAGTCAAAATTATTTTTGTAGCTCTAGTTATACCTAAAAGACAGAAGTATGTTCATGCTAAAAATCTGCTAACGTGAATCACTGTTTGTATTTTTAAAACTGGGAATTTTGTGATGAGAATTAGTTTTTAGTATCTTCATAAAAGTTTTAGATATTTATGTTATGAGTAATTTAGAACTAGTCTCATGCCAAAATTATTTTTGTAGATCCAGAAACGCTGAATTTACTAACATATGTACGTTTTGTTACTTTCTTTGAGATAGTTTAGTATACTATGAATTTGTGATATTTCTGTTTGGATTTGGAATTTTTGGTCTTCATAAAAATTATAGATAATGGAATTATTGAAACATAGAACTTGGCCTCATTCAAAAATTATTTTTATACTATGAGTTATAGCTAATTTACTAAATATTGTCAAACCAGTAAATTTTCCAGCAATTGGTGATAATGAAAAATGATAATCTATTGACTATTATGTGATTATGTGATGTTTCTGTTTGGAATTTGAAATTATGGTCTTCATGAAAGTTGTAGATATTTATGTTAGGAATCTATAGAAAGTGGTTTTGAGTTAAAAATATTCTTGTAGCTCTAGATATGCTCAAAATACAGAAGTATGTTCATGATGAAAATCTGTTAACTATAAAATCCGAATCTTATTTTTAAAACTGGGAATTTTGTGGTGAGAATTAGTGGTTGGTGCCTTCATGAAAGTTGTAGATATTTGTGTTAAGAATAATTTAGAATTGGTTTCATGCCAAAATTGTTTTTGTAGCTCCAGAAACGTTGAAAATACTAACCTATGTACGTTTTAAAAATCCTCTTTGAGGCAGTTTTGTATTCTGTGAATAAGTGATGTTTCTGTTTAGAATTTGAATTTATGGTCTTCATGAAAGTTGTAGATATTTATGTTATTGAGCTATAGAAAGTGGAATCACATGAAAAGGATTTGATTTGCTCATGTTATGACTGTTTTACTAACGTATGTTGCTGTTGGAAATGCTGAAATTTGCTTATAATGGTTATTATGGATAAAAATGATATTTTCCCTATGGGTAACAATTTATTATTGAATTCTTGAGTGATTATGAAGTATTATGAATGTTGATGAGTGTCTAATGAACATCATTCAGATTGTGTATTTTGGTGGTGAATAATTATGAATGATTAAATTAATATATATACATGAATGCCTTGCGGTTATTGATATATGTGGTTGAAACAGTAAATCCATGATTCTGAAAATTATTATATGTGATGTGTCCTTTAAGGACTTGTGGTTTTCCAAGTGGTTTTAGAAATATTAATATCATGGTATGTTAAATGATAAAGAGAATTAAAGGCATTCATGCATCATAAGCATTTGGACGCACCATGGAATTTTAGGGGTTCCATGATTGCCTACCCTGGTGGGGGGTTACTCTATGATGAGTTAAAGCCCTATTTTTGCAATGTGTTGGTCATGGGGCTGTAGGGATCCATGACTGTATAAATTCCTACCGATGTGTTGGTCATGGGGCTGTAGGGATCCATGACTGTATTAATTCCTACTGATGTCTCTATGAGACCTTTTACTGCAGTATTCCCACCAAACCAAATGGATCCAGCATGACATCATTTGTCTAATTAAAGACTTATTAAATATAAATGAACTTGTTTGGCATATTCATCATATCATTATGGTTTGTTGATTGTGTTTGTGCAATTTTATTTATTTTATATTTATTCTATATTCTGTCTCACTCTTACATTAATTTTTACAGTGAATGCCACCCAGAATGAAGAGTGATGCTATGGTTGATGCCTATGTGAATTATTGCTTGGATTTCAAATTTATTCTAATTTTATGATTTGTAATAAATACAACGTGTTATGTACTGTTATTTTTAAAATCGTTTCCGCTACGTAATTATTCCTTAAATTTTATTATTCATGACTAGTATGCATGATAATATTCCGCTATTATCGACCTTTATGTGAACTCTGATTTTAATTTATGAATTTTAAAAAGATCTTTTAAAAACGCGAAAAATTTATTCAGAAAATTACACGGGACGTCACATTGGTGATATCAGAGCGTTTTCAAAAATTCAGGACCAATTGATGTAACATGTATTGTTCTTGATATATTACGTGAATTGTTTGATTACTTGTTTGATAATATGTTAAGTGTGTACTATATGACTTGTGCCTGACTAATAAATTGCAAAATGACTTGTTTGATTACTTGCTTGATAATATGATAAATGTATATTATATGACTTATTACTTATCTGATAAATTGTAGAATACTTATAGTTACGTTATAATATATATATATATATACGACATATTTTCCCTTAGAATTAGTATAAACCAAACTACAAATGTAGGATGGCAAGAAACAACAACAACAATGATATGGCAGCTGCTTTCAACCGTTTGGCTGAAGCCATTGGAAGACAAAATCAACCGAGAAGTGCTGGTGGACTTCACGGGCTAGATCATTTCCTAAAAAGGAAGCCATCACAATTCAAAGGAGGCTACAATCCAGAGGTAGCGTACCTATGGGTTAAGGAAATGGAGCACATTTTCTGAGCCTTGCCCTGCACAGAATTTGAAAAGGTGGAGTGTGCCACTTATATGATGGTTGAGGAAGCAGAAAACTGGTGGATACATGCCAGAACTCGTATGATTGAAACTGACAGACCTTTGAACTGGGTCAACTTCAAAGACTGTTTCCTAGAGAAATATTTTCCAGCAAGTGTGAAAAGCCGTAAAGAGCTGGAATTTATGGAGCTGAAACAAGGCTCAATGTCTGTTGGAGAATATGCTGCAAAGTTTGAAGAACTATCTCTCTTTTACCCTCCTTTTCAACAGGCTGGTGCCGAAGAATCAAAATGTGTTAAATTTGAGAACGGGCTGAATTTGGAAATCAAAGAGGCGATAGGGTACCAAGAAATTCGGAGTTTTCCTATTCTAATCAACAAATGCAGAATTTTTGAAGAAAATCACCAAGCCAGACTGGCGCATGAAAAGGCCAATAGACAACTGAAACCTCATTCAGTTGATTTCAAAAGAAGAGGATCGTTCTATCCAAGACGTTTCAAGGGAGGATCATCATCATCATCTTCAGAGAGACGTAACAATATGAGGTGTCTTAAGTGCGGAGGTAATCATCATGTACGTGATTGTAACAGACGTCTTGAAGATGTCACTTGCTTTCGATGTAATCAGAAAGGACACATCAATCCAAATTGCCCTCAGAACTGTCAAAACGACAGCAACACTATGAATAATCAAAGAGGCTCTAACTATCAAGGAGGTCGTGGAGAAAATACGCGAGCTGCTCAACCTCAAAGACTGAAAAGGGAGTCAACAGACCAGAGGTTACAGCCAACAACTGGGAGAGTCTTTGCCATCAGCGGTTCAGAGGCAGACCAAGCTGATGACCTCATACAAAGTAAGTGTGAGATCAATGGTACAATTTTA
Organism: Clitoria ternatea; assembly: GCA_037962975.1. Lineage (NCBI taxonomy): Eukaryota > Viridiplantae > Streptophyta > Magnoliopsida > Fabales > Fabaceae > Clitoria > Clitoria ternatea. Next base: position 60,088,715 of record CM075671.1, read on the forward strand.
TCTGTGTTATTTGATTCTGGTGCTACACATTCTTTCATTTCTGATGAGTGTGTTAGACGCCTTCAATTACCTGTGAAGCCTATGACATATGATCTGATTATTTCCACTCCCACCGGTACACAACTTAGGACTACTAAGGTGTGTAACGAATGTTCTATGCTTATAGAAGGTAAAAACTTTCTAGTAGATCTTGTTTGTTTACCTTTGAAGGATCTGGAAGTAATCCTAGGGATGGACTGGTTATCGGCAAATCGAGTCTTGGTGGACTGTCATAACAAAACTGTGATATTTCCATCAGAAGAAAATCTTACTTCCGACAATCTCAAACTCTTTGCCTTACAAGGTGAAAGCCAATTATTTGCCTTGTTTACTTTTCCACAAGGAGATGGAGAATCTAAAGAGATCAAGATACCAGTTGTTTCTGAATTCCCTGAAGTATTTCCTGAGGATGTCTCGAGTTTACCTCCAGAACGTGAGATAGAATTCTCAATTGATTTAATTCCAGGAGCAGAACCAGTATCTAAGGCCCCATATCATATGTCACCTATTGAACTGGCAGAACTAAAGAAGCAAATTGAGGAGTTGTTGGAGAAGCATTTCATCAGGCCCAGTGTGTCACCATGGGGAGCGCCAGTATTACTTGTCAAGAAGAAAGATGGAAGCATGAGATTATGTGTAGATTATCGTCAGTTGAATAAATTGACGGTGAAGAATAGATATCCTTTGCCCAGAATTGATGATTTGATAGATCAATCGAGAGATGTTGTAGTATTTTCTAAAATTGATCTACGATCAGGTTATCATCAGATTCGTGTCAAGTCTGAGGATATTCCAAAGACGGTATTTAGAACACGCTATGGTCATTACGAGTATCTTGTGATGCCTTTCGGAGAAACCAATGCCCCAGCTGTATTCATGGATTACATGAATCGAGTGTTTCATTCATACTTGGATCAGTTTGTTATTATCTTCATTGATGACATTCTGATTTATTCCAAGACATGGGAGGAGCATGAAAAACATCTTCGAGTGGTATTGCAGATCCTAAAAGAGAAGCAGTTGTATGCTAAGTTGTCTAAATGTGAATTCTGGTTGGAAGAGGTAAAGTTCCTAGGCCATGTAATCTCAAGCAAAGGAGTGTCTGTGGATCCTTCTAAAATAGAAGCTATAATAAACTGGGAGAGACCTACTTCAGTCACTGAGATACGAAGCTTCTTAGGATTAGCCGGATATTATCGGAGATTCATTGAGGGGTTTTCTCGAATTGCCCTACCAATGACTCGTCTGACCCGAAAGAATCAACCCTTTTCTTGGACGCCAGAATGTGAAGAAAGTTTCCAAGAACTAAAATTGAAGCTTACATCTACTCCAGTTTTAACTTTGCCTAATCCACAAGAAGACTTTGTGGTTTATTGCGATGCTTCTAAGATGGGCTTAGGTTGTGTTTTGATGCAGCAACGGAAGGTGGTTGCCTATGCTTCTAGACAGTTGAGACCACATGAAATGAACTACCCGACACATGATCTAGAATTGGCAGCGGTGGTATTTGCTTTGAAAATCTGGAGACACCATTTGTATGGAGTCAAGTTTGAAGTGTTCAGTGACCACAAGAGCTTGAAGTATTTGTTCGATCAAAAGGAATTGAACATGAGGCAGCGAAGATGGATGGAGTTTCTTAAAGATTATGATTTTGATTTGAAGTACCATCCAGGAAAAGCAAATGTGGTGGCAGATGCACTTAGCCGAAAGTCCATTCATATGGCATCTTTGATGATAAAAGAGATGGAGATGATAGAACAATTCAGAGACATGAACTTGGGTGTGGAGATGAAATCTTCAAAAAGTATGACTTTTGGAACCTTGAAGATAACCAATGATTTTCTAAAGCTGATAAGTGAAAGACAGAAAGAAGATTTGCCATTACAAGAGTTGAGAGAATTACAGGCGAATGGAAAAGATATGGGATTACAAGAAGGATCAGATGGAATTTGGAGAATCAGAAGCAGAATTTGTGTACCAGATGATATTGGTCTGAGAAGGACAATCCTAGAAGAAACGCATAAAAGTATGTTGAGCATTCATCCTGGATCAACCAAGATGTATCAAGACCTGAAGAAAAGCTTTTGGTGGCCAAGGATGAAGAAGGAAATAGCCGAATATGTGTCTTCATGTCTAGTATGTCAAAAAGCCAAGGTGGAACATCAGAAGCCATCTGGTGAACTACAATCATTGGAGATTCCTGTCTGGAAATGGGATGACATTTCTATGGACTTTGTGTCAGGATTACCAAGAACACGTTCAGGGAATGATGCAATCTGGGTTATTGTAGACAGATTAACAAAGTCTGCTCATTTTCTCCCAATGAATATGAAAAACTCTCTGCAAAAATTGGCACAATTATATGTGAAGGAGATCGTGAGACTTCATGGTGTACCTTCTAGTATTGTGTCAGATAGAGATCCAAGGTTCACCTCTCGATTCTGGGGAAGTTTGCATCAGGAATTGGGTTCGAAGCTTCGATTAAGTTCAACTTATCATCCCCAAACAGATGGACAGTCAGAGCGTACCATACAAAGTTTGGAAGACCTACTACGATCTTGTGTACTTGAACATGGTGGTAGTTGGGAGCAGTTTCTTCCACTGATTGAATTCACGTATAACAATAGCTACCATAGCAGTATTGGTATGGCTCCATTCGAAGCATTGTATGGTAGAAAATGTCGAACGCCCCTTTGTTGGTTAGAAACTGGTGAAAGTTTAGCATTAGGACCTGAAATTGTGCAGCAGACTACTGAACAAATAAAAATAATCCGAGAGAAGATGAAGGCATCCCAAGATAGACAAAAGCACTACTATGACAAAAGGAGGAAACCACTTGAATTTCAGGTTGGTGATCATGTATTCTTGAAGGTTTCACCTCACAAGGGGATTGGTCGAGCATTAAAGAGTAAGAAGTTGAGTCCAAGGTTCATTGGACCATATGAGATCCTGAAGAGGATTGGTACAGTGGCGTATCAGATTGCACTTCCTCCTCACCTGGCAAACCTGCACAATGTGTTTCATGTATCACAACTAAGGAAGTATGTACAATACCCCACTCATGTGATTGTTAATGATGATGTTGAAGTTCGAGAAAATCTGACCATCCCTACAGAACCCACACAGATCATAGAAAGGTCGATTAAACAACTGAGAAACAAGAACGTACCATTAGTGAAGGTTGCATGGAAACAAGGGAATGATGTAACTCTGACTTGGGAGCGTGAGGATGCTATGAAGACACAATACCCAGAATTGTTTCACTGAGGAGTGCGTTATGTTAAATTTCGAGGACGAAATTTTTATTAGGGTGGGAGAATTGTAACATCCTAAAAATTTTATTCTCATGTATAATCATTTTGATTTAGACCATCAATGATATTATCTATTTTATCTCAACTTTCTACATAAATTTTTGGTTAGGACAACATCTTCAATTTAACCTTTTACCATGGTAAATAATTTTAACTTTATACCTTAGGTAAAAGTTAATCAAGTAACTTATTACCTATTTCCTTAGTTATTAATTCCTTTGGTTTTTCCAATTACTCTCATCAAATTGCCACATACTCCACTCAAAATGCATCATCTTGTACACATTTTAATTGTTAGTTAGAGTCCGAATTTGGAAATGTGGTTAACTACAAAGTTGTTCCTATTTGTCTTAGCTTTCCAACAAGACCAAATTTGTTAAAATCCATTAAGCTATGAGAGAGATATGCCCAAAATACCGAAACAGTGTCAGAATTGATATTTTACTTCAATCATATCCTCTTGTACATATTGTAATACCTTGTTAGAGTCCGAATTTAAAAAAGTGGTGAACTACAAAGTTGTTCCTCGTTGTCTTAGCTTTCTAACAAGACCAAATTTGTTAAAATCCATTAAGATATGAGAGAGATATGCCTAAAATACCGAAACAGTGTCAAAGTTGATATTTACTTCAATCATACAAGCTCCATTATGTAGGCTGCGGAAATGGTCAACAATACAGCTCATTTTTCTTACCTAAAACCTCCATTATCACCACAATAATGTACCTAACATCCCACTACAATACCATTATGAAAAGCTTGTCCCCCACTTGTCATTTGCATCATTAAATCAACACTACATCTTGTTCCCAAGTCTGAATTCTTAGAACAAGCTAAAGTTAGTGAAGTCTCTCTCTCATTCCTTTCATTTTCTCTATCAAAGTCACCCTTAATCTGAAGCTAGGACAATAAGAGAACATTTTCAACCACTCTAGGATCCTCCATCAAGGTAAGAGGGGATAGGGTTGTGAATAATTATGAAATGGGTAGAATTGTATGCTGTCCTAGGATTCCAGTTTTATTTTCATATCTTGTTGCTCAGTTTTGAGATTGAAAACGTGTGATTTTGATTCTGACTTCTTCATGAAAGATGTATATCTTTTTGTTTTGTGAATTTTAAGACCTGAATCAACTTATTTGGATATGTATAGCAAAAGTTATAGCCAAAATACTACAGCATGTCAGAGTGGAATATTTACCCTATGTTTTGTGTATATATTAAAATTCTGGGACTTATACATGCATAATCAGCCTTTGATGTCTTCATGAAAGTTGTATATATTTGTGTTATGGATATTTAGAAAGTGGTTTCAAGTCAAAATTATTTTTGTAGCTCTAGTTATAACTAAAAGACAGAAGTATGTTCATGCTAAAAATCTGCTAACGTGAATCACTGTTTGTATTTTTAAAACTGGGAATTTTGTGATGAGAATTAGTATTTAGTATCTTCATAAAAGTTTTAGATATTTATGTTATGAGTAATTTAGAACTAGTCTCATGCCAAAATTATTTTTGTAGATCCAGAAACGCTGAATTTACTAACATATGTACGTTTTGTTACTTTCTTTGAGATAGTTTAGTATACTATGAATTTGTGATATTTCTGTTTGGATTTGGAATTTTTGGTCTTCATAAAAATTATAGATAATGGAATTATTGAAACATAGAACTTGGCCTCATTCAAAAATTATTTTTATACTATGAGTTATAGCTAATTTACTAAATATTGTCAAACCAGTAAATTTTCCAGCAATTGGTGATAATGAAAAATGATAATCTATTGACTATTATGTGATTATGTGATGTTTCTGTTTGGAATTTGAAATTATGGTCTGTATGAAAGTTGTAGATATTTATGTTAGGGATCTATAGAAAGTGGTTTTGAGTTAAAAATATTCTTGTAGCTCTAGATATGCTCAAAATACAGAAGTATGTTCAAGATGAAAATCTGTTAACTATAAAATCCGAATCTTATTTTTAAAACTGGGAATTTTGTGGTGAGAATTAGTGGTTGGTGCCTTCATGAAAGTTGTAGATATTTGTGTTAAGAATAATTTAGAACTGGTTTCATGCCAAAATTGTTTTTGTAGCTCCAGAAACGTTGAAAATACTAACCTGTGTACGTTTTAAAAATCCTCTTTGAGGCAGTTTTGTATTCTGTGAATAAGTGATGTTTCTGTTTAGAATTTGAATTTATGGTCTTCATGAAAGTTGTAGATATTTATGTTATTGAGCTATAGAAAGTGGAATCACATGAAAAGGATTTGATTTGCTCATGTTATGACTGTTTTACTAACATATGTTGCTGTTGGAAATGCTGAAATTTGCTTATAATGGTTATTATGGATAAAAATGATATTTTCCCTATGGGTAACAATTTATTATTGAATTCTTGAGTGATTATGAAGTATTATGAATGTTGATGAGTGTCTAATGAACATCATTCAGATTGTGTATTTTGGTGGTGAATAATTATGAATGATTAAATTAATATATATACATGAATGCCTTGCGGTTATTGATATATGTGGTTGAAACAGTAAATCCATGATTCTGAAAATCATTATATGTGATGTGTCCTTTAAGGACTTGTGGTTTTCCAAGTGGTTTTAGAAATATTAATATCATGGTATGTTAAATGATAAAGAGAATTAAAGGCATTCATGCATCATAAGCATTTGGACGCACCATGGAATTTTAGGGGTTCCATGATTGCCTACCCTGGTGGGGGGTTACTCTATGATGAGTTAAAGCCCTATTTTTACGATGTGTTGGTCATGGGGCTGTAGGGATCCATGACTGTATAAATTCCTACCGATGTGTTGGTCATGGGGCTGTAGGGATCCATGACTGTATTAATTCCTACTGATGTCTCTATGAGACCTTTTACTGCAGTATTCCCACCAAACCAAATGGATCCAGCATGACATCATTTGTCTAATTAAAGACTTATTAAATATAAATGAACTTGTTTGGCATATTCATCATATCATTATGGTTTGTTGATTGTGTTTGTGCAATTTTATTTATTTTATATTTATTCTATATTCTGTCTCACTCTTACATTAATTTTTACAGTGAATGCCACCCAGAATGAAGAGTGATGCTATAGTTGATGCCTATGTGAATTATTGCTTGGATTTCAAATTTATTCTAATTTTATGATTTGTAATAAATACAACGTGTTATGTACTGTTATTTTTAAAATCGTTTCCGCTACGTAATTATTCCTTAAATTTTATTATTCATGACTAGTATGCATGATAATATTCCGCTATTATCGACCTTTATGTGAACTCTGATTTTAATTTATGAATTTTAAAAAGATCTTTTAAAAACGTGAAAAATTTATTCAGAAAATTACACGGGACGTCACAGGTTCCAATACCTTTAGCATGCATGAATCTAGTCATCCCTTTAGGGAAATTGATTCATTTCCCTAATTGGTGAAAGCTTGCACTCCAGGAACGCATGAATTGATTCATGCGAGGTGTTGAATCGATTCATGGCCCTGTATTGGCATATTTCCATAAGTTTTTCATAAGTGTTGGGTTCCTTTGTTCCATGCTATGGTTATGTCACCTTTTCCTTACATAATTGAGATATTTAAGGATCAATTGAGGGTATTATTGGAACTCTTTTCATATCCATTGGCATACTTCAAATTGAATTATGCTTTCTGTTATTTCTTGTTAATAATCTTAAGATTAATGCTCCTTGACTTAATTTATTCACCTTCTCATATCTTCATATATATGGGATAGGTTCTTTTTAATGATCCGGGGTTACATTGTTAAAATTTTATCTCGTGATTTATTCTATTCTTTAATTATTTTAAAATAATGAAAAATTTACCCTCATTTTATTATTCAGATATTTCTCCAAGACCCTTATTTTTTTGGGGCGTCTCAACTTTGGCATTGCATTCTTCTAGCTCCAAGCTCACCAAGCGACATTGTCACCTTAAAAACTTACTAAAATGAAATTTGAGAGGTGAGTACCACTCCAAGTAGTAAATAGTAATCTTACACATAAGTAAGATTTACCCATCGGGTTATATACTTCAAGATATCAAAATCATAGCACTATGGAATGGAAATCATCAGAACTATGAATCAAATATCGATTCAATTCCATACAACACCAAACATATATTAATCACCAACTTATCATTTCAATAGCAAACGTCACCATAATACCTCCAAACTTCCATCAACTAACTATACATCAATACTCTAATACTCTCAAATGCAGTATCTGAAAGTCATAGACTTTGAAAATCACATTCTTTTTAAATACATAAAAGCATGCAACCGACTTCACAACAAGTCAAATCATGGTGTCAAAGGATAATCCATACAACAAATCATAATGTTATAAAATGGTGGATATCTAGGTAACCACACAGTAAATCATAATGCTATAATCGGTGATACCTTGAGGACTACACAATAAATTGTAGTGTTATAATCAACAACCTCACGAGAACTGCACAACAAATTGTTATGCTATAATTAGCAGTCTCAAATAGCAAATAGTAGTGTTGAGCCAATCATAGCACTTTATCAATGCATATGATGTGATATGTGGAGTAAATGGAATAGGTTGGTATATGAAGAAAATTGGGATGACTAAAGGAATAAATGGGATGAGAAATGGTTAGGTAGGGATTGTTGTAAAGGGAATGGTGAGAGCAGATGTAGAGCCTAGAGAGGATTGAATAGGGAAGAGGAATAGGGATGGTAGTAGAAAAGCTTAAGGGGAACGAGATGGGTATGTGGGGTAGATATAGATGTGATTGAGGAAGAGATAAGAGCAGATGTAGTAGAGGATAAATAAAGGGGTGAAATGGGCTATAGAGGGTGGAGGAATGAACCATGGGAGTAGGGGCGTTGAGCGATACTTGAGCTACTTGTTCCATAAAACTAATCATAATCATGGTGAGTGAGTCATCTCGTGGATCCTGTAGGTGTTGATGATTTTCCAATAGGGTTTTCATATGCAAAAATGACTTTCTCCATTAGTTTTTTTGACCTTTCTACATCGATTTTTAAAGCAATACAGATCTAAGCGACGTAGAGTGTGGATACAATTTACATTGGTTTTATATGGAAAACCAATATGGAATATTATTATCTACGTCATTTTTTGATATGAATCTAACCCTATCACATTGGTTCCTTTAAAAACCAATGTAGAACATAAGCTTTTCACACTAGTTTTCAAAAGACTTTAGTACAGTTCTTAAACAACACCACTAATAGGTAGATTTAATATTTAGAAAATAAATTTGGAGCCATCCAATCCAATCCTCATCTTTAAAAGTAAGTCCATTTCTAGTTTGAGACCAACAACCTCCATTGTTTATAAAGCACCTTGCTGGTCCAAAATCTATTAAATAAGGAAGAGAGTAAATATCTTAGCAACATCGTGAAGAAAAATACATCACTTGGATTACAGAAGTAAAACAAGTGTCCTTTAATTGTGGACCATGTAGGGAAATATTTTAATTGTAATTATTCTATAAAAGCCAATAGCCATAGTCTATTGTAATTATTCTATAAAAGTCAACAGCCATAAGGCTGTTATGTTAAATTTCACAATAGCATACAATTAGAACTGATATGATCAATTAACCAAACCAAACAAGCACCCAACGTGCAACATCGGATCTATTTGTTTCTTGAGAAAATACTAATGTACAATGAAGCCTCATAGATAGTAGCAATGGCTTGAAATAATGAAATCATCTCTAAAATGCTTTATTTGTATTGAAAAGAAAATCTATATATTGGTTTTTCTAAAACCAATGTAAATTTGGTAATGTAAAATCATTAATTTATTCTAGTGATGGTTGAGTTTCTCAACCATGACTGTTAAAGTTTCATCCACCTCTTTAGAAGTGTTAGCTTTAGGAGGCATAAGAGATAAGAAATAAAATCACTAAATTGTTAACTTCTTATTTCCAACTATAAAATAAGCGCAAAAAGAATATGGAATAAGCTAAAGAAAACTCAAATTAGAATTGCTAACGAAAATAACAACTTCATTCATTGACTTGGATGGAGGCTGATAACAATTTAAATACAAGAGAAAACCCTAAGGGATAATAAAAATAAACTAGAAATGCATAAATTGGTGAAGGTCCAAATTAAGTAAAGTCTCTCATCCAATTGGGTTTGTGGGATGTTCTTTTGGGCCTGTTGTGGATTGATCTGCCAGCCGTCAACCATATGTTACATACTTAATATTTTGAGATTTTGAGATTAACATAATTAAATTATAATTTGTTTCCACGTGTCACATCATAAGTCTACACCTTTATGGGGTACTGTAATATGTGGAAGTGTTAGGAAGGATAGAACCTGGTTAAACGTAATTCACCAAAAACTTGCAACTCTGTATTAGGAAAAGAATAATCCATTCTTTTTCACAAGATGCATACCTTTAGTTGCTTTGATTCACTTACCTTCTTTCTGCACGTATTCTTTCCTCGCCCTTCTTTTATATTCACAGTTAACCTCACATATTCTTCCTCGCGTATATATCTTAATTCCATTGACCAAAAACACAAGCACACAGATGGCAATGCATCTTCAAATGATCTTACCAATCGCTTTGGTTCTAGCTATACTATTATCAGGTAACCCTAGCTTATTAAGGTTATTTATAATTACACATATGAAACCACCTTTTGAGTTCTTTGACATGCTCGAAGCCAAATTATTTTGTAACTGCGTGTTTTATTAATTTCTTCACAAATTCATTGTTCCTTGCACCTCCTTAATTGGTAATATGGTATGCCCCGCGGATTCCATTCTTTTCTTTTCAACTATCTTTTTTTGTTAAAGCGTTTCTAAAATTAATACTTTAAGAACACTCCTAAAAATGTTCCAGTAACTTCCAGTATCTCCGTATTTCTCACACATATATATACATTCAATACCTCTCTTATTTCTCTTCCTATTCTATCAATTAAATTTTTCTGTCACATCTTCCAATTTCTTCTCATCTGCTATTTTCTTATTTCTCTCCTCTCACGTCAAATAAAGTGTATCAACAAACTAATTTTCACATAAAAAAATTATTATTAAAACTCTACACTAAAATTTTGGTGATAATAACACTTTCTTCATATATTTTTTCACTTTAATCTCCACTCACCACAACAAATACCATGAGCTCATTTAACAAAAAGAAAAACATATTGCATTATCTTCCTATCCTATTATATCCTTCTTTTTTTTTTATGATATATTAAGGTTTAATTTGAGTAAACTTCTCTAAAAATATTTATGTGAGAAGGAAATACAAAATATTGATAAAATTGTCTCATGAGCTAAAATCAACTTATACACCTCAGAAGGATATTTTCGATTGTCCGTGAAAAGATACTTTCTTTTATCAAAATAAGTTAAGATACACATGTGGAGACTGTTCCTACGCGGTGATATTTATAAGTCACCAGGCTCACAACCATACATATGCTTCTTAAAGGCATGCTTATTTTATTTAGTTTGTTTTTTTAAGTTTCAGAAGTATGTCCCATTTTGGTTTTATTATATGTCATAATTCACAATGTAGGATCAAACCAGAATACTCCCGTAACTTGCATATAAGATTTACTGGATCACACATGTATTTTGCCAATTATTTAAGTATGTGTTTGGGGAATAGTTTTTTAAAGAGATTATTTTTTGGATTTGAATAAAAAGTATGTTTTTATGAAAAATAGATTATAATCTATTTTATTATTTTTAAAAAAATGGTTATAACCTGAATTTGAAAATTTTTAGATTCTAATTATAAAAAAAAATAATTTTTGTATGTTCGAATGTTTTTATGAAAAATACTTCTTACAAAAGAAAATGTTTATAAACTATTGTATTAATCTCGATTGCCATAGAATGTAGGACCTTGTAAGGGCAATCGAAACAAATTTACTTTCTTTAACTCCTTATTATTTCTTGTCGAACAAGTGCTTCTAAAGAAAGTTATCCATATATCATGTTCTCTGTTGTTTTAACGCATACAACAAAACAAACGTTAAATTCTGTTGTTGAGAACAGGGCAAAGAACTTGCGAGAGTGCGAGAGTCTTCACAATAGTAAACTACTGCAAGGAAACAGTGTGGCCAGCGGTGACACCGGGGGAACACTTCAACGACGGAGGCTTCGTCCTAAAACCGGGGCAATCGGCGGTGTTCACGGCCCCAGTCAGTTGGAGCGGCCGAATATGGGCGCGAACCGGTTGCAAATTCGACCAAACCGGCACGGGACCGTGCCAAACCGGTTCATGCGGCACAACGTTGAAATGCTCCGCCTCGGGTAAAACCCCTGCATCCCTCGCGGAATTCACGCTGGCACAGCCTGATTTCTACGACGTTAGCCTCGTCGATGGGTTCAATGTTCCTATCTCCGTTAAGCCCATTAACGGAAAGGGGAATTGCAGCACTGCTGGGTGTGACTCCGATCTTAGAAACACTTGTCCCAATGAACTTTCCGTTAAAGCTAACGGGAAGACCATTGGGTGCCGTAGCGCGTGCGATGTGTTCAATACTGATGAGTATTGCTGCAGAGGGAATTATGGAAACCCTTCTACATGTAAACCTACGTATTATTCCAAGAAGTTCAAGCAAGCTTGCCCTACTTCTTATAGCTATGCTTATGATGATCCCACTAGTATTTTCACTTGCTTTGGAACCGATTACGTCGTTGCCTTCTGCGCTAACAGGTTTGTAACTCCTTCCCACTAATTTACATCTTATTATTATATAATCGTTATCAATTTTATATTTTTCATTATTAACATAAAAACTACACATAATTGTGATAATTTTTTATCTTAACAAAACTTTTCTTTTCTAGTAACATGTGATGTAGTAAAAATATAATTTTTCATAAGTAAAAGGTCACCTTCCATCCTTGATTTTGTGTTTAACCTTTTAAAAATATAATTTCTTTAGCTTAGATGCTTGCTAATTAAGTTCGCCCAAGATGAAATTGATTAATCATCAAAATTGAAAATAAATTTATATTTTTATAAGATTAACTTAATTATTTGAGTTTGATATGTGAATTTTTATTGTATGTGGAAACTAAAAAATTCTAATATTTCAAGAAATTATGTAATTTTTATTGTATAAATTATTGGAACGAAATTTAGACTTTAAAGAGAGAACAAAGATAAAAACATGTATTTTGTCTTTCTGTTACAAGTTTTTTCCTAAGATTTTGTATATTTTTTGTTAATTTAGATGAGATCTTTGATTTGAATGGCAATATTTTATTATTTTTATTGTACACAGAAATAAAACTGTGTGTTTTTGGACTGCAGGAAACGACAGATGTGCACTTACCATAATGGCAAGCTCCATTGCAGTGGATCACAAGGTTTGAAGTCACTGAATGGGAGGTGGGGGATCGTAATAATAACGGTTATTTCAGTGCTTAGTTTGTGGATCGGATTCTAGACCATGCTAAAAAGTTATTCTATCAAGGGTCTAATTTTATTTTATTTTTTATTTTTGATAATGTGGTCTAATTTGTTTCAAACTAATGAATTCTATGAGTTTGTATATGAATGCAACCGTTTTTCTTTATGTTTTTTCCTGAGGATGTTACATGGGGTCTCTAAATACACGTGTTTATTCCTAGTGTATACGGGAAGGTGCTATTTTAACAAATGATTCATATTCTTTTCCTTCAGTTTAAGAAAAACAGTGATGTGCAATTGAGGTTATTCTTCTCCATCGATATATCTATTTTTCTGCAAGAAAAAATATTATATACTACATTATTAAGGTTGAGCCGTTTAGCATTTATATTGGAAAAATATTATATACTACATTTTTCACCAATTGTAAATATAACCACCGGAAAAAGTCATAAAATCAGCACTGACGAGTACAGCAGAGAACAATAATGTTAAACTCCATATGGATTGACCGGTCAAATTGATTACAAAACCTGGATGGAACCGACTGGATTTTAGAAAAACTGCTGACCCAGTGTTTGGTAAAAACCCAGTAAATAAAATCAAAAGGAAATCAACTTTCATCCCAGGATCATAGAATCACAACAGTAACGGGTGGAAAAAAAAAGTGTTTCATCTTGCATTTTAGATTGATAGCGTTAGTGTTTTTGTTCTGCTCTATTGTTATGCACGCTCCACGATAGGCTGTTCACGGCGCATCTCTGCTCCTTTCTTGTTATGCAGCTCCGCCGACCATCCACCGCTCCGAACTAGGGGAGAGGAACAAAATACTAGCGCCCCGTTCCACATCACTGGTACAAAGTTATGTAAAAGTAAAAACTAATAAATGAAAAACAAGCTATAGTTCAAGAGAAACGAAGAGTTTGAGTCCAAGAACGACTATCAAGCCATGATTATCAAGTCAAGAAAAGCACAATTATCAAGCAGAAAAAACGTGTAGAATGATCACGCCACACACCAATTTTTATTTGGTTTACTTCATTAAAATTTGTTTTCCTTTTTGGATCTTTGATTTTGGCTACATGCATACACCTTACCATGTTTTGTGTATTGTAGTATTGATATATTTAAAAAAGATTGAAACATGATATAGGATAGATATTTGGCTACAATTAAGATTAATTATTACCATTTTTAAGATTTAATAATACAAATAATTCATATGATATATTATTTTCAAAAGTTTAATTTATATTAAATAAATATTATTATTTTATTTGTCCGGTTCAACCACTAACTTACTAGTTAGATTACTGACTCATTAACTCAATGGTATGACTGATTCAATTATTAGTCCAGTTTTAATAATAGTATCAGAGAAGCTCAACGTAGGAAATATACCTTTATGAAATATGTGTGTGATGTCCAAGTATTGTGAATATGTATGATGACATTGAGCTAAGGTATTGATGAAATAAAGATTCCATAGATAGGATAGGTTGATTGATGATAATATGTTCATGGGTGAGTGATGATTGCTTATAACTAGGTGAATTGACAAACACACACACACACACACACACACATATATATATATATATATAGCTGATGTTTTAATAGGAGAATAAGCTAATTAAGCTAACTGGATCAGTGAATTTGAGTTCCAGTATGATTCAGAGTCCCTAAAGAGTATCAATAAAACCCTAGGCAAATTTGTAATGTACATGCAAAGGAATTGCTAGTTGATTAGCATTTAGAATGAGTTAAGTGATGAACTTACTCAAAATGGAGCCAAACTGCATTTTAACGCATATCTCCATGATCTGGAGGAAGGTTTAAGCATGGACTATGTTTGCATGTCCGAAATAAGTCTTAGATAGTGCCCATAAAGTTTCATATCAATCAGAGTTAAAACGGGCAAGTTAGGGGTAAGGAAGTTGACCCGGAGGCCAAATTTTGTATAATTCTATAGGTTTGTCTATCTGGTAATTGATCACGTAATCGATTACCAAAGAGCAAAGCTAAAATTCTGCATAAGATGCTTGCAGATAATCGATACCATTCATGTGTAATTGATTACCAGAGCCTGTCTAATTGATTACAGGCTTTCTGTAATCGACTACCAAAGCCAAATTAGAGGGTTTTGAGTGGTTCTAAGCGGAGTATCCCTTAGATTTCTAATGTTTATTGCTAGGAAAATTTCTAACGTGAAAAATTTACTTTGATTTTATTAGACCCTAGGATAAATTTTAGGAATTGAGAAAGGAATGTCATAAGGTGTTATCAGAGCGGCTCTGTTCCAGACCGAATAAATTTTAGGAGATTGTGTAATGTTAAAACATATTAATTACATGTTGTGATGAATCGTATGCCATATGAGTGAATTATTGTATGGTTGTACTTGTATGGTTGTATGTATTATTGGTAGATTCCTTGGCATGGTGCTCCATTGGTCCTCCGACGGTGTGGTATTCTTATGTATATGAGGTATTTCTCTATAACCTGAGTGGTTTCATTGGTTACCAAACTAGGATGTTTTGCCTATTATAGAATTTGATACATGTTGGGTGAGCCTAATTCTCGTAATGAGGAAGATTTTTTCGCTAAATTTTCCCAGCTTATGGGATGTGTCGAACCTGGCCTAATACCCGATAAATATCTAAAGAGAGCTCCACCTACTTATAAAGGTGGGCATGATTATGATGGCACATACATCTGGATGAGTGATATTAAACAAGTGTTTGAATAGTTTGAGTGTTTAAAAAAGCAAAAGGTGTTGTTTGCCACCTACCAGTTAAAAGTTGAAGCGAGAGTATGGTAGGCTAGGACCAAGGTATAGATGGGTGCTGCAAGTGAGGCCTTAACTTGGGCCAATTTTCAAAGGGGGTTCCTAGCTAAATACTTTATAGACAACTATAAGATTCAAAAGGAGGTGGAGTTCCTTAAACTGGAGCAGGGGAAAATGTCAACGGTAGAATATACTACAAAGTTTGATGAGTTATATGATTTCTATCATCCCTTAACCTGGGAGGGTACAGAGGACAATTAACACACAAAGTATGAGTTTAGACTACGGATTGAGCTCTGTAGTATCATTGTTCCCCTTAAAATCAAAGGTTATGCTATGCTGGTGAATAAAGCACAATTAATTGAAGAAGTTCAGCTTCAGAGAGTTTCACAAAAGAAGGATGAAAAGTAGTTAAATGCTAAAGGGCCTATTTTCCAGAAGTTAAAACAATTCTTTCACGGTGGTGGGTCTTCTCCCGCATCCTCTTTTTTTATTCATGGTTTAAGTGGCCAATCTGGCAATCGATTATGTTATAATTATGTCCTAGAAGGCCATCTTGCTAAATATTGTACTACAACTCAACCTACTTGTTCCTAGTATGGACGACGTAGGCATTTGAGGCATGATTACCCTCAGATACAACCATAAAGTGTAACGCCCCAGTCGCTTTTCTAGAATGAACTACTCTCCCCACAAACCAACACGAGACCTTTCCAGTGTGCTTTTTCCTTAATCACACACTTCCTAAGAACTTTCCAGGAGGTCACCCATCCTAGAATTACTTCAAGTTAAGCACGCTTAACTCTGGAGTCCTTAAGTGATAGGTCACTGAAAAGGCTAATGCATTTGTTGGTATAGGTAGTACGACTTCATTCCTTTAAGCTATCCTCGACTGTATCGTCCCATACCTATACAGTCTTTAGATCCCTCTCATTTTGGTATGTATTCGGTTCGTTCATGTGTCCCTCCCACTGGAAGCCTACCAGGAGCCGCTCCTTGTTTGTGTCTATGCACCGACGATCACTCCCTGCCCTCAACAATGCCCGGGATGTCACATTCCCCGCTGGAAGCCTGTTAGGAGCCGCTCCTTGTCCGTGCCAATGCACCAGCGATCACTCCCCACCCTCAACAGTGCCGAGATGTCACATGCCCACCAGCTTCCGCCTGGTTCATCCCCGAACCATACCGTACTAAGAGAGGCTAGGCTCTGATACCACTATAACGCCCCAGCCACTTTTCAGGAATGAACGACTCTCCCCATAGACCAACATGAGACCTTTCTAGTGTGTTTTGTCCTCAATCACACACTTCCCGAGAACTTCCCAGGAGGTCACCCATCCCAAAATTACTCCAAGTTAAGAACGCTTAACTTTGGAGTCCTGAAGTGATAGGCCACCGAAAAGGCTAATGCATTTGTTGGTATAGGTAGTACGAATTCATTCCTTTAAGCTATCCTCGACTATATAGTCCCATACCTATACAGTCTTTGGATCCCTCTCATTCTGGTATGTATTCGGTTCGCTCATGTGTCCCTCCCACTAGAAGCCTGCTAGGAGTCATTCCTTGTCTGTGCCTATGCACCGGCGATCACTCCCTGCCCTTAATAGTGCCCGGGATGTCACATTTCCCGCTGGAAGCCTGCCAGGAGCCGCTCCTTGTCTGTGCCAATGCACCAGCGGTCACTCCCCACCCTCAACAGCGCCGAGATGTCATATAAAGTGTTTAGAGTGGTAGGGCCTGTAACATCCCAGATGTTTTGATAATAGAAAATAAATTGGAAATGAGTAAATTATTATTTGGCTTATAATGAAAATGGTATATGAAATGTTAAGCGGGGAAAAGCAGTTTTAAATGAAATTTTAAGGAAAATGGCATCAGGACCCTGACGCGTAGCGTATATGGGACGCGTAGCGTCAGGTGCGATTTAGTGAGCTGACGCGTAGCGCCAGGCTGACGCGTAGCGCCAGCGTCGCGATCTGTTTTATAACAGGGTCACACAGAACAGAACCTGTAAACCTTTTCTTTTATTTTCTCTCTTCTCTGAGGTGATTTGGCTAGGGTTTTGAGGGAAACTTGGATTCTTGGTGGTTTTAGGCAATTTGGAACCAAGGTAAGGTATCTAGGGCCTCTAATCTTTAGTTTTTTCTCCTTCCCTTCATGAAATCCGAGTTTGCATTTGATGATTGGGGTTTTGATTCTGAGTTTCAGTGGCTTGTGAAGCTTGGGTAATGAGTTTGGAAGTATAAGGAAGGTAACGTACTAACTAATTTGATGTTTCGGTGACCGTAGATGCCGGAACGAGTGTTAGGCAAGCGATCGACAAAGTGGACGTCGGAAGCGAAAGAGGAACGGTGAATCCAGCGGCTGTAGGACGCTATCCACCCTTTGAGCAAACTGATGGAGCTCGGAATAGAGGTAAGGGGGTGTTCGGGTCATAATTAATTAGAATTGATATGAAAACAGATTATGGGAAGTTTAAGAATTTAGTAAGAGTTGTCATAAATAATATAAAGTAACTAAATATAGTAGTTGTGAATATATGAGTATGTGGAGTGAGATTAAATGGTTGAATATAAAAGAAATATGTTGATTGAATTGATTATACAATGAAATAAAGATTGGAATGATGAAAGTAAAAGATATATGTAATATTTCCACTTTGAGTGGTGTATGTATATTTGATTATGAATAAAAGTGTGGAATTTGGATTATTGAAGATATATGCAATAGCATTGTATGGATGGGTTTGACAAGTCGGTCGCCCTGTATTGTGAGCACATGCCAGTTTCTGGTAGTTGCACATGTGGCTTGTTGATGATATATTATGATTATGAGATATGATATGTGAATATGTGGTATGGGATGGCCAACGGTATGTATACCCCTCACTTTTTGGCTCCCGTGGTCTTTGTGCTCAGTTGAGCTACCCAGTGGTCAAGTCAGACCCAGTGGTTGAGGTGGAGAGCCAAGTCGGGCTCGGTGAACCAAGTCGGGTTCACGGGATGTCAAGTCGGACTCCCAACTGAAGGCCAGTCCTTTAGTATCCGGATACTAGGCGTCAAATTGCATGAGAGTCAGTTGTGACTTATGTGAATCTTATATTGATTGACGATGGAAAATGAATTATGAATTGAAAGTGTAATGCGAATGAATAAAAATATGGTTTTAATAAGTTAAAGATTGATATGTATGTGTGCATTTATATCAACGTGGATAAGTGCAGGAAATCGAAAGAGAATATATAATAACAAGGAGTAGTAGGTATTGTTAAGTTTGATATTTCGTTCTATATTAATTATGATATTCCAAACACTCACCCTTGCTGTTGTTCAATTTTAGTGACCAGTGACAGGGAGGATGCAAATGCCGCGGAGGTGCGCCAAGTAGAAGATTGATGCCAAGGATGAAGGGATGAATGTAATATATATACATTTATAATGTATGATTATGTGTGTGATAGGTAATAAATTATGTGTGATGAATTTAGTAGAATTATGTTGATGTGGTATGGTGAATTAATGATGATTGATGTGATAATCTATGGCACGGAGCCATTGACATGTGTGAATGTTGAATGTGATAGGCAGGTGTTGCATTGATGCTTGATTGATATGTGTGTTATGTGATTGATGTTAAAATAATGTTTGGATTGATTTAGGTAAATTATGCATATAGTTGGATATTGAATTTAAGGAACCGGATAGGTGAAATTGGGATTCGGTGAGCTTTAGAAACCCCTGTATGCATCAATAGGTCCTCCATGACATTTAGAAATTAGATGCATTGACTTTTGGTCCATTGGAATCCATTTAGGATGTTTGGTGTAAGGGTTTTTGCATCTAATTGGGTTAAAATGCATTTCGCGCATAACTTGCGCATATGTTGGAATTTTGGCGAACAGATAGCGCCAACAGTTCCGAAATGGGGAAAACAGGTGGCCCGTGAAGTTTCGTGGCAATCAGATCTAAAACGGGTCAATTGGATAGGTTAGAAGTTAGTAAAATGGTTTAAATATGTAACAGCATCAGGTGCTATCACTGTCATGCCCACGCTACGCGTGAGGCTGGCGCGTAGCGTGAGGTACGCAGCAGAGGGCTGACGCTACGCGTGGGACTGGCGCGCAGCGTCAGGTCCCTATTTTATATTTTTGGTTCTTTTCTAAATTAAGGAAACTCTAAGGTTTTGTCAAACTATATAATTATTATTTTGAGTATGTTTAGTGAAAATAAATATTATTTTGAAATGAGAAATAATTAAATTTTATTAAATGCGAAAAATTAGCTGTGTAAATTAATTAAATGGATATAAATAAAGGTAAATTGACGTAGGACGTCACAGGTGGTATCAGAGCGGTTCTTTCTAGAGCCGGGAAAATGGGCAGAGTTAGGGGATTGTTTGAGTCCTATATCAGGCTGTTTTGCATTTATTGCATTATGCTTGTGATTGTTTACATATTAACAGGTTGACTTGGCATCATTCTCTTGGCACTCCGGGCAGCATCTTGTTATGTGTTTATACATGAGGTAATTTTTGTACTCCCTGGTCAATTATTGGTTATTAATGGTGATGTGTTTTGGGATATTGTAGAACTAAAATATGACGGAAGGAAGTAGTTCTGTTGGTGGTGATGACTTCTTTGAGAGGTTTTCTCAAATGATGGGGAGGACTGATTCTGGTCCCACCCTTGATAAATTCTTGAAGAGGAATCCACCTATTTACAAAGGAGGACATGATTATGATGGGGCACATATGTGGCTGCGTGACATTGAGCAAACATTTGAATACTTTGAATGCTCTGAAGAACAGAGAGTGCAATTTGCTACTTATCAATTGAAGGATGAGGCTCGTGTATGGTGGTCAAGGACTAGAATTCAGATGAATGCTGCGGGCGAACCATTAATGTGGATAAATTTCAAGAGGAGATTTCTTGCTAAATACTTTCCAGATAATTATAAAATCCGCAAGGAGATGGAATTCCTAAAACTTGAGCAAGGCAGGATGTCAGTGGCAGAATACACATCACAGTTTGATGAACTATGTGATTTCTATCATCCTTTTTCTCTTGAAGGAACCGAAGGTAGTAAGTGTGCAAAGTATGAATCCGGGCTAAGAATTGAACTCCGAAGTGTCATTGTTCCTATGGAGATCCATGACTATCCTACTCTGGTAAATAAGGCCAGACTTGCTGAGGAAGTGCAGTTACAGAGAGCGTCCCAGTCAAGGGACAAGAGACCATTAAAGGCTAAAGGATTCAGTTTTAAAAAGATGGGTCAGTTTTTCCATGGTGGCAAGTCTTCTGCTACATCTTCTTCTTCTTCTGGACGTGGATCTACTGGTCGTTCTGGTGGTCGTGCTTGTTATAATTGTGGTCAGGAAGGTCATTTCTCTAGACATTGTCCTACAAATCAAACTGTTTGTTTCCAGTGTGGATAACCTGGACACCTAAGGCCCGACTGTCCACAGAGGCAGCAGCAGGGAGGACGTGGTAATCGGGCAAGTGCTTCTATGGTTCGTGGTGGAAATTTTCAGCGTGGAGGCCGAGGCGGCGGTAGCCGTGGAGGCCAACACCCTCGGCGATTTGATGCTCAGTCCAGTGGTACTCAGAATGTTATGGCTGGACGTGTATTTGCTTTTGATGCTTCTGAAGTTTCAAGAAATGATAATTTGGTACAGGGTAAGTGTCTTATCCATGGCTATCTTGTAAATGTTATTTATGACTCTGGTGCAACTCACTCTTTTATTTTTGAGAATTGTGTTCGATGGCTTGGTTTGCCGGTGGTATTAATGGAGAATGCTCTTAATGTCTCCACTCTTACTAGTTCTACATTTCGAGCAACTACTATGTGTGAGGAATTACCTATGCAAGTAGAGGATCGATCTTTCCTGGCGAATTTAATATGTATGCCATTGAAGAATTTAGATGTTATTCTGGGTCTTGACTGGTTGTCTGTTAACCATGTTATGGTGGACTGTTACCGCAAGACTATAATTTTCTCTCAGGAATTGGACACTAAAAATGTGGTGAGTGATGTTTCTGTAATTTATGTTATTCTGTTGGCTTCAGAGGGGCGGTATAATCTTAAACTTGCAGATATTCCAGTGGTGTGTGATTTTTCTGATGTATTCCCGGAAGATATTCCGGAATTGCCTCCAAACAGGGAGATTGATTTTGCTATTGATTTAGTTCCCGGGGCAGAACCTGTGTCCCGTACACCTTATAGAATGTCTTCAGTGGAGTTGGCTGAAGTAAAGAAACAAGTAAATGAGTTGTTAAACAAGGGGTTTATTCGACCGAGTGCTTCACCTTGGGGCGCTCCAGTGTTGTTGGTGAAAAAGAAGGACGACAGTATGAGAATGTGTATTGACTACCGACAATTGAATAAATTGACAGTTAAGAACAAATATCCTTTACCACGAATTGATGAATTGTTGGATTAGTTGCGAGGTGCTGTGGTGTTTTCTAAGATCGATTTGAGATCTGGATATCATCAGATTAGAGTAAAGTCGGAAGATATTCTGAAGACAGCGTTCTGGACTCGATATGGACATTTTGAGTATGTTGTAATGCCTTTCGGAGTAACCAATGCTCCAGCTATCTTTATGGATTACATGAATCGGATCTTCCAACCATACTTGGATCAATTTGTGGTGGTGTTCATCATTGATATATTCGTGTATTCAAAGTCCATTGAAGAGCATGCACAGCATCTTCAAATTGTTTTACAGGTGCTACGTGAAAAGAAGTTGTATGCTAAATTGTCGAAGTGTGATTTCTGGGAAGCAAGTGTGAAATTTTTGGGGCATGTAATCTCTTTTGATGGTGTGTCTGTGGATCCATCCAAGATTGAAGCAGTTATGGCTTGGGAAAGGCCTAAATCAGTAACTGAAATCAGGAGTTTTCTTGGGTTAGCTGGCTATTATCACCATTTTATTGAAGGGTTTTCCCGCATTGCACTACCCTTGACTCGATTGACAAGAAAGGAGAATCCCTTTGTGTGGACGGAAAAGTGTGAATTGAGTTTTCAAACGCTGAAGCGGTGTTTGACTACTGCACCTGTGCTTGCATTACCAGATGTGACGAAAGAATTTGTGGTATACTGTGACGTATCTAAGTTTGGTTTAGGCTGTGTACTGATGCAGGATGACAAGGTAATTGCTTATGCTTCTAGGCAATTAAGGCCGCATGAACAGAATTATCCCACTCATGATTTGGAACTCGCTGCTGTGGTATTCGCATTGAAGATTTGGCGACATTACTTGTATGGATCTCGTTTTGTGGTATTCAGTGACCACAAGAGTTTGAAGTATCTGTTTGATCAGAAGGAATTAAACATGAGGCAAAGGAGATGGGTGGAATACCTTAAGGATTATGATTTTGATTTGAAATACCATCCTGGTAAGGCGAATGTTGTGGCTGATGCCTTAAGTAGAAAAGTATTACATGCAGCTTTCTTGATGGGCAAAGAACAAGAATTGTTAGAAGACTTTCGTGATATGAATATTGGGGTTGTCATTCAAGCCCCAACTCAGATGGTAATTGGAATGTTGAAGATCTCCAATGAATTCTTAGAATCCTTAGCTGTGGCTCAGGAGGGTGATGAAGAGTTGCTGAAATTGCTTGACACTCAAGCAAGAGGCAAAGATATGGGATTAACCAAAGGTAAGGATGGAATTTGGCGGTTCAAGAACCGTGTAGTGGTACCCAAAGAGGGTGATTTCAGACAGGCTGTATTAGCTGAAGCGCATAAAAGTTCTTTAAGTATCCATCCTGGTATCACTAAGATGTACCAAGATTTAAAAAAAGAATTCTGGTGGCCGGGAATGAAGAAAGCAATAATTGAATATGTGAGATCTTATGTAATATGTCAGAAGTGTAAGGTCGAACATCAGAGACCCCCAGGTTTGCTTCAACCCCCAGAGATTCTAATCTGGAAATGGGAAAGCATTACTATGGATTTTGTATCTGGATTACCCCGTACTCGTTCTGGTTGTAATGCAATATGGGTAATTGTGGACAGGTTGACCAAGAGTGCTCACTTCTTAGCTATGAATATGAAATGGTCATTGGACCGGTTGGCTAGATTGTACATTATGGAGATTGTAAGATTGTATGGTGTACCTTCAAGTATTATTTCGGATCGTGATCCCCGATTCACTTCTAGATTTTGGGGGAGTCTGCAGCAAGAATTGGGTACTGAATTGAGGTTGAGTTCAGCTTATCATCCTCAGACTGATGGCCAGTCTGAGCGAACTATACAGACCTTGGAGGATATGCTCAGGGCTTGTGTACTAGAGCAAGGTGGCTCATGGGAGAAATATCTACCATTGGTGGAATTTGCTTATAATAATAGCTATCATAGTAGCATTGGGATGGCTCCTTATGAAGCTTTATATGGAAGACGGTGTCGTACGCCTTTATGTTGGAATGAAGATAGAGATACAATCCATTTGGGACCCGAGTTAATTCAAGAAATGAGTGATCAGGTGACAATGATTCGTGAAAAGATGAAAATTGCACAAGACCGTCAGAAGAGTTACTATGACAATCGTCATAGGCCACTTGAGTTTCAGGTGGGAGATTGGGTATTCCTGAAGGTATCACCTACTAAAGGTGTAGGCCGTGTGATGAAGAGTCAGAAACTTAATCCAAAGTATATTGGACCCTACCAAATATTGGAACGAATTGGTGAAGTAGCATACAGATTGAATCTTCCCCGTGCATTGACAAATATTCACGATGTATTTCATGTTTCACAATTAAGAAAATATGTTCCCTGTGATTCGATGATTGTACCTGAAGATTCCATTGAGCTGAAAGAAGATTTGACTGTGGAGATAGCACCTATTTGTATTGAAAGTTATCAAACTAAACGATTGAGAAACAAAGAAGTACCCTTGGTAAAAGTGAAGTGGCAAAATATAAATGGAGTGACGTATACATGGGAACTGGAGTCTGATATGAGGCGGTTGTATCCAAATCTTTTCCAATAAGGTACGTTGATTTCGGGGACGAAATCTCTTTTTAGGGGGAGTGGATCTAACATCCCAGATGTTTTGATAATAGAAAATAAATTGGAAATGAGTAAATTATTATTTGGCTTATAATGAAAATGGTATATGAAATGTTAAGCGGGGAAAAGCAGTTTTAAATGAAATTTTAAGGAAAATGGCATCAGGACCCTGACGCGTAGTGTGTATGGGACACGTAGCGTCAGGTGCGATTTAGTGAGCTGACGCGTAGCGCCAGCGTCGCGATCTGTTTTATAACAGGGTCACACAGAACAGAACCTGTAAACCTTTTCTTCCATTTTCTCTCTTCTCTGAGGCGATTTGGCTAGGGTTTTGAGGGAAACTTGGATTCTTGGTGGTTTTAGGCAATTTGGAACCAAGGTAAGGTATCTAGGGCCTCTAATCTTTAGTTTTTTCTCCTTCCCTTCATGAAATCCGAGTTTGCATGTGATGATTGGGGTTTTGATTCTGAGTTTCAGTGGCTTGTGAAGCTTGGGTAATGAGTTTGGAAGTATAAGGAAGGTAACGTACTAACTAATTTGATGTTTCGGTGACCGTAGGTGCCGGAACGAGTGTTAGGCAAGCGATCGACAAAGTGGACGTCGGAAGCGAAAGAGGAACGGTGAATCCAGCGGCTGTAGGACGCTATCCACCCCTTGAGCAAACTGTCGGAGCTCGGAATAGAGGTAAGGGGGTGTTCGGGTCATAATTAATTAGAATTGATATGAAAACAGATTATGGGAAGTTTAAGAATTTAGTAAGAGTTGTCATAAATAATATAAAGTAACTAAATATAGTAGTTGTGAATATATGAGTATGTGGAGTGAGATTAAATGGTTGAATATAAAAGAAATATGTTGATTGAATTGATTATACAATGAAATAAAGATTGGAATGATGAAAGTAAAAGATATATGTAATATTTCCACTTTGAGTGGTATATGTATATTTGATTATGAATAAAAGTGTGGAATTTGGATTATTGAAGATATATGCAATAGCATTGTATGGATGGGTTTGACAAGTCGGTCGCCCTGTATTGTGAGCACATGCCAGTTTCTGGTAGTTGCACATGTGGCTTGTTGATGATATATTATGATTATGAGATATGATATGTGAATATGTGGTATGGGATGGGCAACGGTATGTATACCCCTCACTTTTTGGCTCCCGTGGTCTTTGTGCTCAGTTGAGCTACCCAGTGGTCAAGTCGGACCCAGTGGTTGAGGTGGAGAGCCAAGTCGGGCTCGGTGAACCAAGTCGGGTTCACGGGATGTCAAGTCGGACTCCCAACTGAAGGCCAGTCCTTTAGTATCCGGATACTAGGCGTCAAATTGCATGAGAGTCAGTTGTGACTTATGTAAATCTTATATTGATTGACGATGGAAAATGAATTATGAATTGAAAGTGTAATGCGAATGAATAAAAGTATGGTTTTAATAAGTTAAAGATTGATATGTATGTGTGCATTTATATCAACGTGGATAAGTGCAGAAAATCGAAAGAGAATATATAATAACAAGGAGTAGTAGGTATTGTTAAGTTTGATATTTCGTTCTATATTAATTATGATATTCCAAACACTCACCCTTGCTGTTGTTCAATTTTAGTGACCAGTGACAGGGAGGATGCAAATGCCGCGGAGGTGCGCCAAGTAGAAGATTGATGCCAAGGATGAAGGGATGAATGTAATATATATATATATTTATAATGTATGATTATGTGTGTGATAGGTAACAAATTATGTGTGATGAATTTATTAGAATTATGTTGATGTGGTATGGTGAATTAATGATGATTGATGTGATAATCTATGGCACGGAGGCATTGACATGTGTGAATGTTGAATGTGATAGACAGGTGTTGCATTGATGCTTGATTGATATGTGTGTTATGTGATTGATGTTAAAATAATGTTTGGATTGATTTAGGTAAATTATGCATATAGTTGGATATTGAATTTAAGGAACCAGATAGGTGAAATTGGGATTCGGTGAGCTTTAGAAACCCCTGTATGCATCAATAGGTCCTCCATGACATTTAGAAATTAGATGCATTGGCTTTTGGTCCATTGGAATCCATTTAGGATGTTTGGTGTAAGGGTTTTTGCATCTAATTAGGTTAAAATGCATTTCGCGCATAACTTGCGCATATGTTGGAATTTTGGCGAACAGATAGTACCAACAGTTCCGAAATGGGGAAAACAGGTGGCCCGTGAAGTTTCGTGGCAATCGGATCTAAAACGGGTCAATTGGATAGGTTAGAAGTTAGTAAAATGGTTTAAATATGTAACAGCATCAGGTACTGTCACTGTCATGCCCACGCTACGCGTAAGGCTGGCGCGTAGCGTGAGGTACGCAGCAGAGGGCTGACGCTACGCGTGGGACTGGCGCGCAGCGTCAGGTCCCTGTTTTATATTTTTGGTTCTTTTCTAAATTAAGGGAACTCTAAGGTTTTGTCAAACTATATAATTATTATTTTGAGTATGTTTAGTGAAAATAAATATTATTTTGAAATGAGAAATAATTAAATTTTATTAAATGCGAAAAATTAGCTGTGTAAATTAATTAAATGGATATAAATAAAGGTAAATTGACGTAGGACATCACAGGGCCAATACTTTTGTGGCTCGTGGTGGTAATGTTCAGCGAGGAGGTCAAGGCGGCGGTGGCCGTGGAAGCTAACATCAGATAAGGTATCATGCTCAAGCAAGTGGAGTGCGGAATACTAATTCTGGGCGTATGTTTGCCTTTGATGCTTTAGAGACTGCACTAAAGTTTGGTTCTTTAGGACCAAGTAATTCTTTTCACACATTGCAAGCTAATGCCTAATATCCACCACATGAGTATACATAAAAGAAAATGCAAGTTGCCAAACTAATTATTACAAATGAGTTTTCATGCAACAATATCATTCATCATTCATATTTTGCCAAAACTCATTTGTAAAAACTAGTTTTAGATTATTAAGTGTACCAACTATGACGTCCTAAGTCATTTTACATTTATTTCTACCCGTTTAATTGATTTTCATAACAAATTTTTCACGATTAAACAATTTAATTATGTCATAATTTAAGAAAATATTTATTTTTACTAGAAGGTCTCAAAACAGCAATTATATAACAATTTAAAAGTACAAATACCATTTAAAATGAATAAAATCTAAAATCTGGAAACAGGGGGCCTGACGCTACGCGTGACACCCAGAGCGCAGCCCTGACGCTGCACGCCAGGCTGACGCTACGCATCAACTTGACAGTAACAGCACCTGATGCTGTCATAGATTTTAGGCCAATCGACCAACTTCTAACTTACCCAAATGGCCCGTTTTAGGTCCGATTGCCATGAAACTCCACGGGCCACATGTTTCCCCATTCCAGAACTTTTGGCGCCGTTCGTTCGCCAAAATTCCAACATATAGGAAAGTTATGCGCAAAAGCAGTTTAACTCCTTATTGTGCAAAACCCTTGCACCAAACACCTTAAATAGGTTCCAAATGGCCCAAGGCCAGTGCACACAGTTCCTACATGTCCTAAGGGACCTATTGGTACCTCTCAAAGGTCCTGAAACCCACTGGATCTTAAAATCACCTAATCAATTCCTTAAATTCATAAAACTCACTATATGCATAACCCTCTAAATCAGTCAAATTCATCAATACATTATCTTATCGCATCACACACACTTCATATCAATCATGCATTTCCAATAGAACCTGCTAATGATCACAACTCAGTCTTGCAATGGCTCTGTGCCATAAATTATAATATCTAACACATCATCTACTAATATTATCATTCCATTCCTAACCTTATTAAGCTACACACTAAACTAACACATCATTCATTATCATCCACGATTATCATTACATCACATAATCATTATCACACATTATCAACACAGCAAGTTAATTCAACAATCACACTAAACATAATATACTAATTCTTCAACAACATTATCAAGTCATATGATAAATCTATATATTACATGATTCCGTTTATTTTACAAGTCTTTTGCATTCCTTGGCATCAGCCCTCCGCTTGGCGCACCTCCGGGGCATTGGCATCCTCCCTGTCACTGGTTACTAAAATGAAATAAACCACAGCAAGGGTGTGTTTGGCATATCATAATTAATATAGGATAGAGTAATAAACCTAACCATACACTACCTATTATTCTCATTACTATTTAACTTTTACGACTTTATTGCATTATATATATATTTATATTTTCATCCCCTCTACCTTTTTATCTGATATCCGTAGCCACACAAGTCACATGCGCGCACACTATTATTCATTAAACTCATCAATCACATTTCACATATTAATCTACATTTCATCATCTAACCCATATCAATCATCAGTTCACAGATTTCACAACTGACTCGCATGTATCTAACTCCTAGTATCTGGATACTAAAAAGGATCGACCTTCAGCTGGGGTCCGACTTGACACCCCATGAACCTGACTTGGTTCACCGAGCCCGACTTGGCTCTCCACCTCGACCACTGGGTCCGACTTTACCACTGGGTAGCTCAACTGGGCACAAAAGCCACGGGAGCCAGAAAATGAAGGGCTATACATACCGTTGGCTATCCTACACCACATAACCACATATCATATCATATCAAGCATGGCATATCATCAATAATCCCATACACAATTTTCAGAAATTGATACGTGATCACAATATAGAGTGACTGACTTGTCAAGTCCATCAACACAAGCCATGTCATACATTTTCATAGTCATCGTTCTACCACTTTCATAATTTAATTCAAACTCACATGCACATATATATATATCAAAATGAACTCACCACATACCTATATCAATTCCATAATTTAAATCATTAATTCTAATCGGTTTAATAATTAATTTCAGATACATTCCATGACTTTTATCTCTTCTTTTAATTTAATAATTACCAAAATATACTAACATACATACATATATCCATATAATTATTATCTAGCTAATCTACGAGCTATTTAAGGTTCCTTACTTAATTTAAAGTCCTCTCATAACCCATTCACATACCAATCCTAATTAATTATGACCCGAACACCCCCTTACCTCGATTCCAAGCTTCGATAATTTGTTCCTGGTGTTGGTTGCGCCCTCTAGTCACTTGATTCACCGTTCCTCTTCCGAATTCAACACTCACTTCATCGATCGCTCGTCCAACGCTCGTTCCGGCATCTACAGTTACCGAAACATCAAACCAGTTAGTATATTGTCTTCCCCACACTTCCAAACTCACTATCCCAGCTTTCAAACACATCAAAACCCATAATCAAAGCTTTCATTATCATATGCAATTTTGGTTTCAAGAGGGAAAAGAGGGAGAAAGGGAAAAGGATTGAAATGGAGGTTCCCCATAGGCATTACGTCACTTCCTAAGGTCCAAAATACAAGAATCTCTAAGCTTCCTCAAGATCCTAGCCTAATCGCGTGAGGGGGAGAAGAAAATGGAAGAAGAGAGCTCACAAGTTCTGTTTGCATGTCCTTGTTTTAAAACAGGTCACGACTCTGACGCTACGCGTCAACTCATTAATTTGCACCTGACGCTACGTTTCTCATTGACGCTATGTGTCAGGGTCCTGATTCCATTTTCCTTAAAATTTCCATTTTAAATTCCCATTTTCATTTAAGTATACCTTCTTTAAGCTATATATTATTTTAAAATCCTATTTCTCTTAATTCTAACTTAATTTATTATTCATTTATGGGTACTATTCAAGAGTAACCACACCCTATACGATACCATCTTGATTTTAGTTTCTTTCCTTGTAAAGGATTTTCAACTTTGAATGTGATAATTTTGTCATGCTTTGTGTGTGTTTCAATTATAATAGATTGTTCAACCGGGACATCAATTTAAGTGGAACTTTAACAATCGATAAAATATAGTTTAATCATTTTTTTGCTAAATTTTTTTTAGTGAATGAATTATCATTTAAACTTCTGGTTCATATAATTTTGTATGATGATTAATGTAATAATAATTCATTATAACCATTTTCATTTTCAACTTCTTTCATTAATACCTCCCCCCACATATTGGAAAAACTTATTTATCAATAATTTGATTCATAAATAAATCTCCTATCAATAGTTTAAATAATCTTATTATCTATGGAGATTTATAACCTACATATATTTTCAATCTCTTTTGAAAATTCATCTTAGTGTAATGTGGTGGAATGATATTGTATAATTTATGCTTTTAACATTTATTAGATGGGAAATATTTAGCTCGTAACTAAATGATTTGTAAGGGAAAATAGCTTACATACCAATTTTTTGACTTGTTGTAAAATAAGTAATGTTACATGCACAAATGCATGTCCATAATTATAATTTTATTTACAATATCTGTATGTAGACTTTAAATTTTCAAGGCTCTTAATTTGAATAAAGTAAACAAACAATCTCACAACTTCTAGTGTGTGTACATATGATCACTTAGTTGACGCACCGATTTTAACTCTACAATACATAAATAATTCACACGGTGGCTGCATCCATCCATAAATATTATTTTGACACATAACATGAGAGATTTATTTTTAATTTATCAGTCATAATTGAATAACTAACTTCATGGAGAACTAACAACATATAAGAATTTATAAAAATTGAAGAATCTTATGGTTTTTTGATGAATGTCCACATGATTTTTAAATTATTTTTACACTATTATTGACCTAGGATGGTTTAATTGATCATGTCAAACATTAAAATTATCATTTGTAAACTTTTATTTTACAATAGTTTGTAATTCAATTGTACTATTTACATATAGTTCAAATAATAGGAATGTTCATATAACTCTTACCTTTCATTTAAGGCAAGTCTTGTAATATCAAAATATTCACCATTGAAATTTAGTTTAAGAAAATGATGTTTTTTGTAAATAATTTAGAGAAAGATATTGATGTTATACTCAAGAAATAAATGAAGAAGTGAGTGATAAGTCATAAAGGAAAACACCATAATCAAATATTGATAAGCCTAAAGAATAAAAATTCTTGATAAGATTAAAGAGTGATTTTTTCAAGAACCTAAGAGAAACTCGTGAAAACTTTGATTTTACTCAAAACTCAAGTTTATTGATTTGAGAAGATGTTATATATAAGGTTTAATAAACTATCAAAATCTTAAAGAAAATAAATTCTTAGTGATGCTTTTATTATACTCCACTACCTATTTAACATCCTTAACATTAAAACTAGAAATAAACTCCTATTGACTATTATAATGACTTAAGAACCAATAAAAATATTAAAAATTCACTCAAAGACAACTAAAAAAATTGGCTATAAATAACTATTAATGTTATAAAAAATAGAAAATTAATTTTTCTTAATAACTAAGTTGTCCTTTTTTATTTATATCAAGGCATGTTCCAAATTGTTCTCAAGTTCAATATTATCAATTTATAATTTTTTTCATTCATCTTCATAACAATGCATAAGATCTTCTAAAGCCTTCAATTATTTATATACAAACAAGTTAAATAATATTGTTGATATCAACATAGAACAATACGAGAAAATGTAACATTTTGATAATTATATTAGCGATCCAAGTAAGAAGCAATAGTATTGATATTTAAAGAAAATGTCCTTGTCTATATTAGATCCATATATTCATTATGACACTAATCTAGTAATGGTAAGTTAATCATATATAAAAAATTGGCAAACTTTTGAAGTCATGTAATAATTATCTTGTTATGATTCTTCTATCCTCATAACTCACACACTTTTGATTTATATATATTATTTTCAACTCATCTCTAGTACATACTATTTCTAATTTTAAATATAAATAAATTTTATAGGATTTTTTTAATCCTATAATATAATCAAAATGTTAACTCATCTAGTATATACTATCTTTGGTTCTAAATATAAACAAATTTTAGTGGAATTTTTTAGTCCTATAATATAAGCAAAGTTGTACATTTCCAATGTCATTAAATGTTTGTCTACCAAATATGTTCTCCTTGTATATATTGATAAAATCATTAATGTTTTGTTTATAGGTATGTTAAACTATATTAAATATTTAATAACATTAATAAAATATATGAAATTAATTACTTTTGTTTATCTTTAGAGCTTAAAAATTATATGATACTTCTGAACCCAGTTAATCATTATTTATATACCTAACGAACAATGAAATGGCTGGAATTAAATAAAAGGGGGAGAAGTGTTAAGACAATCGACCCGACTAAGGCCCAATTGAATAGAGTCAAACCCATCTTAAATAGTTTTGTTCGGGCCCGATTGAATCTTCTTCACTTTCACCGATGGCACTGCGAGAGAGTTATTAAAAACTTGAGAATTGTGCCGTATCATAGTAGCGTGGGAGTTGTTCAGAATGGCGAGTGGTGGAAAGGTGTCCTTCAAAGTAACCCTCACCTCCGATCCAAAGCTACCCTTCAAAGTGTATCTCAATCTAACCCTAGCAACCCTAATTCTAACTCCAATTCTAATTCTCTTCTTTTTCTACCGTGCTTTTTTAGTATCACCAATAAATTATCCATTCTAATTTTCCGTTTTTTCACGATTCCAGATTTAGCGTTCCTGAGGCTGCACCATTCACTGCTGTTCTCAAATTCGCAGCCGAAGAGTTCAAAGTGCCTCCCCAAACCAGCGCTATCATCACTAATGGTAACCGTTTTCTTTATTTTTCATCTATTTTTTTGTTTTTCTTTTTAAAATATTGTTATTTGGGATACGTTATGTTTTTTGCCCCCCCTTGTAAGGCTTTTTAAGTATCATTCTTGAATGGATTGGGAAGGTTGATTTTGCTATTGTTGGGATTATTCGGAGAATTTATATTTACTGAGAGCTTTTGAAATTCGGAATAGGGTTTTCAGGTGCTTTTAAGCTCTGTCGTCTTGTTAATGTTTTGAATTTGAATTTTTTATTTAGTTTATAATAAGCTTTCCTAATCACGAAAATTCCTTCATGACCATCCCATTTGAATTGAAAAGCTTCCTGAGTGCCTAAATGACCTGTTGCATATTCATAGGCATTACATTATTCTTTCTCCAAATAAGAGTTATTTGTGAATCTGGTTAAGAAAGTTATTTTTGCATTGCAAGACAGCTACAATAATTTAGAATTTTAGATCTATTTTTTTTGTGCTTCTTATAAGCATTGAGTGTGCCCCTCCAAAGGGGGAACAATTTTCTACTGACTAGTTAGAAAGGTTTTAGTTAGTAAAATAAGGAGGATACACAGAGTAGAATGAATGTCCGCATACTTAAGGGTGTCTCTTATCCCTAAATTGTTTGTTTCTAGGTTCTACATTTAAGAGGATATCTTATCCTCCCCTATTTGCATGTTCTTCATTTCTCTAACAATCTGTTTTAAGCATTGTATTGCTTTGTGCCATCAACATGCTGCTTCCTGAAGTGGGTTCTTTGCCATCATTTGGTCCTTTGGGATGTAGTTGTAGCGAGAGAAGGGTCATAGGGAGAAATTCTTAATTTCTCCGTATAATTCAGTGTCTGGTACTGTATACTGGGAGGAGAGGTACTAATATGTTAGACCTTAGAATAAAGAAAAGGGCACGTAACAATGTGCAATAGTACTAGTACCATAGTACAGAATTGTGGATCTATACCATTGCTAATATATAAATTAATATCTCAATATCTATGATAAATCTTGCTACTTCACTTAGGAACTTAAGTCACCTAATTGTGCACAGGTGAATTTTTTGAAATTAGAAGATATAAGCATTAGAACCAACTAGGGAGCTGTTGGCATACTATCTATTGATGTGTTATAAAAAGATAATCCTTACTGTTAGTAATTCTTGATTGTAATCCTGATTAAATGAGGGAACATGTCATGAAACATAAGGAAATATGGGAACCAATCCTAAGAGAGAATCTAATATATTCTAAATTACTCTAAGATATAAATACAATCAAGATATATTGGATACTCTTTTGTATATTTAACCAGTACCAGTGCGGGTTTTAACTGGTAACATGAGGATCAAACAGTGTAAAAAAAACACAGGTCGTTGATTCAGTTCTTGTGAGTAGTAGTCCTTTATCATCTGTAAGTAACCATTGTAAGCCCCTGCTGAGGTTTGTGCACATCTTGTGAGTGTTTTATAAAAGATGGGAGACCTGTGCATAAAATGAGAGGGGAGAATAACGTACTGTATGTTCTTTCATGCTAATAAAGTACCATCAAATGCTGATATATTCATTACTTGCTATGCTTGCAGATGGTGTTGGGATAAATCCTCAGCAGAGTGCAGGTATTTCATTTTGTGATTTATTTCTTGTGTGTATTTGGTTTTTCATTGATTGTTTGTGTATCAGTTTGTTTCCCCCTTCCCTCCCATCTTCATCATATAAATTTTCTAACTTAAACTTGTCCTTTAGAAAATCTTTAATTCATCATATTTTCCTGTTCAAACCTTGTGCGCCATTACAAATATACTTGTCAACTACTTCAAATTATTGTTTCACAAATCAAAAACAAAAAAATATGTTGCTCAGAGCTCACACAACATATATTTTGGATGGCAATAGTTTGACATTTCAGTTTGACACAAGCTTTGGTTTTGCCACTGCTCATAAATGGTTATGCTGTTGTGAGATGTAAATTATGGACTCCTTTAGAAGGAATATATCATGATGGTGAATCTAGGATTTCTTTTACCACATTTGGATTAATTTAAAGCAATTCATAGAAAAATATACTTAAAATAGTTTATTTGATCGGGGAGGTGGTTGCAGCCCCTCTTATATCTTGCATTTATCTTTATATATGACATGCTATATTTTGACCCTTTTTCAGGTAATGTGTTCCTTAAGCATGGTTCAGAACTTCGTCTGATTCCGCGTGATAGGGTCGGGTGCATCTGAGATGTTACGGGATGTCTGATTAGGGGCGGTGTACCCTTTTTCATTAATTATCTCGATCAATGTAGCTTAGTAAATACCAGTATTACTGGTATCATGTAATAGATATATATCGGTGTGTGTCATTTGAAATAATAAACACATTTGGGAAAAATAATGTAGTCCGCCCTTCTTTTAACTTTATTTCTGTTTCTTTTTTCTTTTAAAAGCTTGGTTTATCTTACTGGATAGGAGACAGTTATTTCCATAGGCCACCCTCACATGCACCATTTTCCTCTCCAGATGGGAGCATAACAGAGCCACTTCAATCAGATAAACATTTTCAGGTTTTCTGGTTGGTTGGGTTTAGTTATTTAGGATGGCTGTCTTTGTGGGATCTTTACTGCCTGCTTGTGCAATTTGTAAAATCAATTTTGCAAATTTGAAAGTTAGATCAATTCCCTTCAACGTTCTTGAAAAATATACAGAGTGACTTTTGACCTTAGATTTTGTTATGTCAGCTGTGTTAGTTGAACTTCAAAACATATCCGTAGATTTTGGTATGGATGGGGAACTCTAATAGCAAAGCTTAGACATGACCTTGACAGTTAAATCAAGGCATAATAGATGTTTTCACTCTGAATAGAACGATTTTCTTCCATATCTTGATTCAGAGCATTTAAATGACATTAGCCTTCCAGTTGTCTCCTCATCATATCTTTTTTTTTTTTGGGTAAATGCTATTCATTTTTGTTCATCAAGCAATTATCATTCACCTTACCCTAGATATTTGGGCCTTTATTGGACTCTGTTCAGAGTTTGTTAATTGGGCCTTTCTAGTTTCCCCGAATCACCAGTAAATCTTAGTAAATATCTGAAGTAACCAATTGGACTGACCTATCTTGAGTATACTTGGGTCAGATCCTTACTCTGACTGGCTGGGGAACAAAAGAGTAAATAGATAAATTAGTTCACTTGTTCCCAAAAAAAAAAAAAAGATAAAGTAGTTCACGTTATTCAAAAAAAAGATAAATTAGTTCACTATTCATAAAAAAGAAGATAAGTTAGTTCACGATATATTAGTTGTTAAATGATAGAACTGATGCTAAATGTAAATGTTCGTTTTCATTCAAATTAGTTCTCGTATTATGAACCTCAGGAACTAATTTGGTTTATGAAATACATGTTAATGGACAAATATGAATGACTAAATGCATATTTATGGGACACGGATTTAATTTTCATCATTCGTAAATTAAATATAAATGACACTATCTTATAGAAAATATTTTGATCATTTTCTCCTTGATTGATTTAAGAATATACGTCTTTAACCACTGAACATGATGGCTGGCAGAAGCTGTTTTAACATAATTTTTTTTTGTGTTTAAATCTTGAATAGGGTATACACACATCTTGTACGCACTAGGAGTGTGCGATCAAATTTCTATGAATGAAACTTGGAACGTGTTTGGTTGTGAAATTTAGAAATTTTGACGAGGATTTAATAAAATTCTGCCCACTTACCACTGCCAGTAGTAGGTTACATACTTTTTTTTGGAAATAAACGTATATCTAAACATAATTCGAACTCAAATTAAATAATTTTATTCTGGACAATAAATTTTTTCTAAAATTCTATTACAGTTACATTAATAGCCATTCAAAGTTGAGAT
This sequence comes from Clitoria ternatea, assembly GCA_037962975.1. Classification (NCBI taxonomy): domain Eukaryota; kingdom Viridiplantae; phylum Streptophyta; class Magnoliopsida; order Fabales; family Fabaceae; genus Clitoria; species Clitoria ternatea. The sequence goes on from CM075671.1 coordinate 60,125,869, forward strand.
CATTATCTGAGCTAAAATAGTGTCTTGCGACTTATTTACATGTTGGGTGGTAAATTCTCATTGCATTTTTTCAAAGGGAGTAAAGAGCGGAGAATAGATGAATATGCAATTAGGCATCGCAAGGGGTACGGACGTGTAGGGGTTAAAATAAGCTATATTTGGATGATAAAACTCAATCCCACTCTTATGAGTTCTCTGTGGGATTGGATAGTTGTATCCATCATTGTCTCTATTAAAATTGAGTCGAGATAGATTTTTATTTATTTCTAATCAAATCGTGAATCTTATGACGGGATAAATTGATCCCCTAACTTTGAGTACAGTTTACATGCTTATATGCAACAGACCGTACGGGAGGAAGTTAGGAGAAGTGCAGACAAACGCATTTAACCAACAGAATTGGTTCATATCATAAATTGGATCTGCGCCTCTTACTGCTTGGTCCCATAACATTTATAGATACTGTCCCCCAATCAATCCTTCTTCTTCTAAGTTCTAATAATGGATACCAGATGAGGTTAGACCCAGGTACTCTATTTTTCAATTATTTGGGCTTTGAATTCTGGGTTATTTAGCCTTTTCCTCTCACCTCTTATTGAAACTTTCAATCAAGTTCTAATATCTGAAAACTATTTAAAGATGTGGGTCAAAAAAATTGTAAATGTGAAAAATCTTTCCAAAACGATGGAAAAATTGAATTTTTTGTTACATAAATTAAGAAAAAGGGATGATGCCTTATTTTAAGGTTGAGAATACCTTCCAACTCTAGACAATTATACTTACATTATTTCAAGGAAACAGCTGAGAACTAAATAAGTACTAAACAGCAACTTTGATTTATATAGGCAAAAATAAACGTTTACTCTTTTATGATTTAAGTATTTGTTGGATAACTCCTTTTTAAGTTTATCTTTTTTATATCAATTAAGTCTTTTAGGTTTTTGAAATCTTTTTAAATTTATTTATTTTCAAGTTATTAACGGTGTTAATCCAATCAGTGACTATAATACTAATGGTGTTATGTGATTACTTGAGTTATGAAGTGAACTTTTGGTCATTAGATAAATCTTTTAATATAATCGTTGTTTCTCCTCTTTGACAAAACATATATCTTAACAAAAAAATTCCATTGTTGACCTTAAAATCTTACTTTCTTCCTTCAATCTACAAAATTTGTTATTTGTTTTGTAATTTTTGTCCTCAAAATACTCTATTGAAGAAGGAAGGTAAGATATTTTAAAGAAAAACGATGGTAGATTTTACCATTAATCAATGTTTTATAGAAGGAGAGTAACGCTTGTCATATTATAGAAGTTCATAGTCTTTATCTAATCCAACGGTTCACAATTAACACATTAGGTAATTACGTGTTGTTGTTAACATCTCAGACAATAATTGGATTAAATACTTATTTTAGTCTCTTATATTTTGAAACTTAAAAGACTAAATTGACAAAATTTAATAGAAATAGATATATTTAAAAATGTTTTGAAACATGAAGGACTAAATTGATAAAAAAATTTAAAGGGCTTAACCATGAATTACTTGAAATAGAAAAGACTAAACGTTTATTTTAGGTGGTGTTTGGTATGAGATATCTTTTTAAGTGAGATTCTTGGGAATGTGTTTCCTGGGTAACTTATTTTTCATGTTTGGTATTAAAAAAATTTACCCGGGGATTTTTTATTTTTCCAATTTCCATGTTTGGTATTAAAAAAACTTAACCGGAGATCTTTTTGTTTTATGAGGATTTAGAAAGAAAATGGGGGCATTTTTGTCCTAAAAGTTTTTATTCCGGAAATGTATAGGATACCCACTTGTTGAAATCGGAAAGTGAAACTTTTAATTCCTTCATAATTAAGTTTCCTGGAATCTCACATTCCTAGGAATATTTTTCTTTATCTCATACCAAACATGGGTAAGGAATATTCCCAAGAAAGTTTAAAGATCCCCCGTACCAAACACCACCTTAGGGCTAAACACTTATTTAAGCCCTATGAAGTTATTTTAGTCATGAATATAATTTTGGAATATTTAATATATTTTATTAATTATTTTTACCATTTATATATTGATGTAATATTTTAATGAGTTAAAACTTGTTTAGAAAATTAAGGCTATTTGTTATTTTTCATGTTTTAGAAAATGTGAATGTTGTTATGAAACAAATTTTGATGATACCAGGTTTTGATGATGTCAAATAAGGTTTTGATTATGTCAAGTTTTGATGGTGTCAAATAAGATGTGTAAATACCAACCAATAAGTTATGTTCATGGATGACACATAAGCCAGAGATCAAAACAAACATGTGATGAACAAATTGCTTGTAGTAGATGTCTTAAGGTACATCATGTGCTTAATAGAATAGGCAGACCAACATTTTAAAATGAGAAAAAGATTAAGAGAGACAACAGCTTCAAGTAACGCTCTACTCTAAAAGATTAATGGTAGCAAGAAGAATCAAGCTTATGGATGACTAAAGATAAAGGTTTCAAAAGGCATTAAGACTTCTAATCAATATGTATTTTGTTAAGAACTAAGCCAGTGATTAATGAACAAGATAAAGTTAATTTTCAATTAATTAACCTACATCTTTAAAAGAAGCCTTTTGAAATTAGTTAATTAATGAATTTGAGTTTGTTTTAATACGTTTTTAAAAGGAAGTTTTTTTTTTTATTAAGGAAAGAATCAATGATGCACCTTTAAAAGAGTTTTTCTAGTTTAAGAAAGAATCGGTTCAGATATTGCTTTATTAATATGAAATTTTTTGATTAAGAAAATAACTCAAAGGATGATGGTTTCTAAAAAGATATTTTTTGGTTTAAGAAAGAGTCGATTCAGATATTGTTTTTATCAATGCAAGTTTCTTTTATCAAAGAAAGAATTGATTCAAATATTGACTTATTAATGGAATGATCATCGCACCTTTTTAAGCAAGAAGCTTTAAATGCGTCAAGATTTGAAATTAGCATACCCAAACTAGAACTCAATTCACTAAGTTTGAACTCAATAGAAATAAGTTCAAACCTAGCATTGGCACGTTCGAGCTCAACATACCAGGTTCAAACCCATTCTTCTTAGGTTCGAACTCATGATGCTTTTGATGCCTGAGTTTAGACTTAGTCATACCAGGTTTAAACAAACTTGGTCAAGTTCAAACCTAACAAGTTAAGTTCGATCGTGAAATGGTTATTTTGAGATCTTTAACTTATTTGGGTAACTTAATATATTTCAAATTGTTAGCTATAAATAATGAGCTATGCTTTTTGAAAAGGGTGTCCATTTCATGAGAAACTTATCTATGCAAGACACTTTCTAATCTTTAAGTCTTATTTTGGTTCATAGGTTTTATCTTATGTAGCTACTCTAAGTGAGAGAGAAAGTTTCTAGTATTTAAACTTGCATATCCTCTCTAAGAAGAGAGTTATCCATTAGAATTGTAAGTGCTACAAATTTGTCTTATTTACTATATTAAAAGAATGCCTTTTCATTTATTACTCTTAGATTAAGAGTGTTTGTGTAACATCCTAAAATTTTAGAAATTTAATTATTAGTATGACATTAATTAATTAATTGATGCCCAAAATACATAGGATAATTAATTATGCGACAATTATGACTTACCGGTAAAGTAAGATTTACTGAAAATGGACAATTTAATAGATGGTGTAGGACCCACTAGGTTAATTGGAAAAATTGATGGGTCTAAAATAATGAGGGATTTATTATGGTTACGGTGGTATGTCCAAAATAATTTTTGGTGTTTGTGAAATATTTATTTGTACACGACTATTAAACAAAACGATAAAATTACGAACCAAATGGAATTTAGGAAAATACAAAATTCCTTCCTTTTTCCCTTTAATTGACCGTAGCTCTCCTTCTCTCCCTCCCTTTATGCTTTTGTCCAATGGACAAAAGGGATTCTATTGACCAATATGTAAATGGCAAAATTTTGTAGACCAATGGGCAATGTGATATCACTTTAAAATTTTCTCTCTCCTCCCTTTCTTCTCTTTTTCGTTGGGCTTCTCCTTCACTCTACCTATCTTCATCTTTTCACTTCTTCTTCTTCCTCTAAACATCACTAAACCGTCCACCTTTTCCCCTCCATCATTTCTTGTAAAATCAACTTCTAAGCTTGGATTTGTATGGCAAAGAAGGACTATCGGAGGTATTCTTCACTCATTTCCTCCTTTCCCTTTCACATTTTCGTTTTCCATAAAGGCTTGTGGGAGAGGTATGTCTCTTTTTACTTCAATGGGTTTCCTTGTAATTTTAGAGTTCTTGAGGTATTCTAGTGGATGAGTAGGTATTATTGTGATGAAAAATGCATGTGGAACCCAACATTAGGATAGAAATTGGGCTTGTTGTTGATATACATTGATGATTTGAATGTAGTGTTGATGGTTGTGGGTGTTTGAAATGAATTATGATAAATGAAGAAAATTAAGAATTTGAGAAGGTTGTGAAAAACCCTAAGAATTTAGAATTAGGGCTTATGGTGAAATTTATGAAATTTGGGAAAATTAGTTGTCATAGGATTGTTTTGAATGTAGAAATGCATTCTTGATTAGATAAGGATAAATGTTGGTGTTGAGAATCAAGAGACCAATGAAGGTATTGGTGCTCTAAGTATGGAAATTGATGATGATTGTGTATTTTAGTGGTGATGGCATAAATGAAGTTGATATAAGGATGTTGGATAAGAAGTTAGTATATGTTGGCAAATTTTAATGTCATGTTATGCCCTTTTAAATATAATTGATCTTGATTAATAGGAAGGAATTCCTGAAACCTAATAAAGTAAAAGGATGAAGTTCATAAATAATTACCACATGATGAGAATCATGTATATGTGTATATATTCAATTATATTATAATAATTAAGGATAATGCTTGAATAAAGGATTGATGAGGTCCTACAATTTATTGATGTAGGATTTGATAATACTTGTGAAGCGGCATCATCAAACCCGGGAGAATACTTCTCAAAAGGTAGGAGAGGAGTGTATTTTCCAAATGTATGATACATTGTGTACTGATAATGTATGTATTGATGCATAATTGCATGTTCTTCCTTGAATGGATGTAGTACCTCATGTTTGTGATATGAATTTAAGATTGACACTTGTGATGATTGATTGTGGAGTGATACCTTGATAAGGTTGTGAATTATAGAATATGTTGATGACATGCTACTTGCTTCCATGCATGGATGGATAATTATATGAAATCCTTGGCTAGAGTGATTCATGAGTATTGTAAATGGTATGCCTTGGAAAATGATATATATACATGATTGTGTGTCACTAATTATGATGTTGAATGTGAATTATGCCCCTGATTGAGAGGGTGAGATATTCCTTGTAAGGTTAACACTAGCATGAGCATTGTTGCATTTACAGCATGTATAGCATATCATTTGAATGTGGTTACGATCACACACTAAAAGTCTTGCGGGCTAATGTTTGATTGATTATAGTGGTTGCAATCACTTGGTATATTGAATTGAATTGGTCTTGCGGGACTATAAAGGGAGTACCCTATGCGTGACGGGAAACCAATATGAAATGAATGAATTATGGTTGCGATCACAATGAGAGATCCTGTGGGATTCTATGAAAATGGACCCTTGCGTGGGGGACATATCTTGAATGAATATCAATGGTTGCAATCACTTGATGAGATGAAAATCGGATTCATTGCATATGCATTTTAAAACACGACATATGCATTAGCCATAGAAACATGACATTTAAGTGAAGTAAATCAAGAAAGGGATACCCTATTGAGATTGTTGTGAGATAGATATGGAATTCACTGTTGGTCACTAACTATACTTTTGTTGTTGAATGGTGTGACCCCTTATGAATTTCATGAATTGTGATAATGGATATGATGAAATCATGAATTTATGATATGGTCTTATTTGGTATATCCTTGATGATAGAATTGCTATATATATATATATATATATATATATATATATATGAACATATGTGTTCAATGGATTTTATAAATTGGTTGGTTTCATTGTTATTTGAACTCCTTGAAAAGAGAAGATGTTGATTTGCATTCATATTTACATTATCATAATTGTTGGATTTTTATCATTGAGAAAGTATACTCACTCTCCATGTTGTCTATCTTTTTAGGTCTTGTGTTGTAGGGCATGACCATGGAGTGAAGCACTTCATGAGAGGGAGAATTGTGTGAAGAAGGTTTTGGTAAAGATGCCTTGGCCGACATGTTTTTGAATTGTTAGCTTTTGTACATCCATTTTTGGAGATATTTGTATATGGCATTATTTAGTATAGCCATGTTATAGTTTAAAGCCTTATGAGCATGATGATGATTGGATAGTAATGACTTAACATCCTAGAATGATATTAGATACCTTAGGATCGTTCGAATTGGGCTTGTGATCATTTTGTATCTCTATGTAATGTATGATGATGCTTGACAATGAATTTGGTAGACACCATGGTGGTGTTAATGCTTTTGTTGTTGAAAATCCGTGGATGGATAAATCATTAAAATGTGAGGTTATGATCATAATGTTCATGCATGATTTAAAAGTATAATTGATGATTTAATGATGCTTGGAGTTGGTATAAAAAGGACTTAGTGGACTAGTATTATGTCCCTTTATGTCTTGTACTTTAACATGATTGATTCTTGATAGTTTTATGCATAAAAAGATCTAGGCATTGCATGATCTAAGGTCCCAAGGCATAGCATGTTTGAAAAATGGATTTTGGAGTATTAGGGAGTGATCCACGGCTAGTGGATCACACTGTTTGAGAAATGGCTTAATTTGGATCATGGAACCAGAGAGTTCCACGGCCAGTGGGTTTTTTTTCCACTGCCAGTGGATTTTCCCACCGCCAGTGGGTTTTTCTATTTTGGAAAATCTTGAAATTCTGGGTAATTGGCAGCAAGTTCCATAGCCAGTGGGAATTCCCACTGCCAGTGGATTTTTCCAATGTTGGATTTTAATGCTTTTATGCCTTTTTGGGTTATGTTTCGCACTTCTTTACTTCATGACATGTTTATGCAAGTGAAGGTACATGTTTTTACTAAACCTTGGAAATCAATTAGAGTATCCTTGGTTCTCCTATTACGCCCACTCTTGTTCCCGAATTAACAGACGTGTTTCACTAAACACTTGCATGGTGATTGTGTAATTGTTTACTTTAAGTTAACATTTTTATAAATTATTTACCTTCTCATATCGTCACATATAAGATAGGTCTTTAAGTGGTCCAAGGTTGATTATTAAAGTCTTTAACTATGGTGTTCTTCTTCCATTAATCATTTCTTTGTAAACCATGAAAAATTTATCCTTATTTCCATTACTAAAGTATTAATATCTGTATCTTTATTTATTGGATTAAGGGCGCCACAGTTTGGGATTGCAATGAAAGAAAGTTAGGTAACCGTTCTCCAGAGAAACCTAAAAAATTTAGTGAACTGTTGGGGTGCGTCGGATTACGAGGGAGTTTAAGCTTTGAACAAGTGATCTAAGAGTTATAATCAAACCATGTAACTAACATTTATGTAATGAAAAATTCCTAGGCAATTGTTAAAAAAACTAGAGCTATATCGTAGTGGTGGTGATCGAATTAATATAAATTCTAATGTTTATTTCTCTATGTTATTTATTTTGTATTTTAATATTTAATATATAATATTTGTTCATATTATTTGTTTATTTCAAATTGTTTATAAAGGTTTTGTTCTTTTTACTAATATACTCTATTAAGTTGTTTGAAACAAATCTTTCTCTATGATTATATCAATCTTATATTCTTTTTGAAAATGTTTTAATTTGTTTATAAAGGTTTATCCTTTACACAAATATATTTGGTTAGTAGTATTTGAATGAGATTCTAATCCATTTTTGTGCCTTAATTCAATCTGTTATTTCTTATAAAAGGCTTTGAATCTTTTAGAAAGGTTGTATCTTTTATTACATACCTTCATTGCATAAAGATTCTAGTATCATAAAAGAACATGATTTGTTAATTTTTTTTAAAACTAGAATTATCCAAATCACTCTCTTCTTTCTTAAGTAATGGTTGTCATGTTTAACAATTTTTTTAAAAAAATATGCTTTGAAATTTCATGATATTTAGATAAGTTTTTAAGAACAAAGATGTATTTTCCCCTAAAGTTTTAAAAAATTCATAAAAGTAAAACTATGAAAAATAAAATGATTCATAAAAAGGCTTCCTAAATATAGTTATCTAGTTAACTATTTAATTTAATGGCCTTCAATTAATAGTCCGAAACACTACATTGTGGTATTTCCTTCAATTACAGCACAAGCAAATATTAAAAATAGCTACCTTGTGTGTGGGACATCATTGAGATAGACTCGTATGTCGTAAAGTACTATTTAAAGGCTCTTCAGTATAACTAGGCATATCGCATATAGATCATGAAGATAATTTTGGAATATTTAATATATTTTGTGAATTATTATTGATGATAAAAAACTAAATAATTATTAAAAGTAAGTATTAAATAATTTTTTAGCATTTGTTATCGTAAAACTTTTAGTTCAAAGCAAATTGTTTTTTTTTAAAATGAGATTCTTATAAATGTAATTCTTAGAAGAATTAGGAAATATATTTGGTTAACTTTTAACTTGTTTTGGGAATAACATATTCATAGTCAATTGTGATGGTAAAGTGTGAAATGTGAATACCGATCAAGATACCCTAAGACCATACCGACACATATAAAAATGTATATGGTGTGGCTCAAGGAAGAATCAAAAAAATCATTTGTTGGTATCCACATCGCCCTTGCACACTAGTTCCATTATAAAGCCTCATGGTCAGACTCAATATGATACAGTACTAAGCAAAGGCAAGGGAACATGTTGGGGGAATATTGGTCAACCACTTACGGAGATGTTAGGAATATCTGTATCAGTGTAAACTTTCTCCATACTTTACAAAAAAATATTGACACAAGATACGTTAGGCAAAAATCCTCACTCGACTCCTATGCACCTTTCATTTATCACACTTGAGGTAACTTTCATCAACCCTGGCACTTGAGCTTTAATATATGATATTGTACTGACTTAGGCCTTGGAGTGTCTTTGAAGGTGACATCTATTTTGCCTGCTACGTAGAATATTGGTGGTTGTTGGATGATATCATACAAAGACTTTAGAATCTTTACTGGACTTGAAGATACAATACTGGATCCCCATTAGACCGGTGTAATACATAGAGAGCAAGAACCTGATACCCATACCAGAAGTCTATCCCCATACTAGATAAAACATTGGCACACCCAATGGGACCCGCTAAAGTTATTCCCATACGCTTAAGATCTTTACCGGACTTAAGGACTCAATATGATATGGTATTAAGTAGGGAAAAGGGAACATGCTATAAATACCTTACATTTATAACACTTGAGGTAACATTCACGAACCCTTATGCTTGAGCTCCAATATCTGATAGCATACTGACTTGAGTATCTATGTGTCTTTACAAGTGACACCTTATTTGAACCCACAAAATGAAATATCAGTGGTTGTTGGATATAATCACACAAAGACCTTAAGATCCCAACTAGGCTTGAGGATACAATACCAGATTCCCACTAAATCAGTGTAAGACATGGAGAGCAAGAACCCTATACGCATACTGAAAGTCTATGCCCATACTGGATAGAACAATAACATATTTACAACCACTTATAACCATAAGGTTTTATTCTCACCTTTGATGATGAGAATTTAGTTCCCCTTAATATGGGAGAGTTCCAGTACTTGTTAGACCTTTTATATACTTTTTACATTGTTTGTTAAAACAATCAACATTTTTTTAAAAAGAACTTGAACTTTACGGTACTAGTTGATAAACTTTATATGTTTGATCATTTGTCATGATATCTAATTAGGCCCAAAACATGGTCGTTGTCATCCTTGTATGATCCAATTCATTTTACTTGATATCATAGTATACTTTACTTGAATAAATATCCAATATTTATTCTCCCTAGTATGGTCATGCATTTCTTGAAGTGTCACTCCATCAAGTGGCTTAAAGATATTACTCCTGTAATATAAGAAGGACAAATCCTATCTACGCCCTCTACACAATTTGTTATTTTGAAATTACAACTTATGATCATCTTGTTGCAGATGATGCTTAATTGCATTACAAAAACAAACTCCTTTTGTAGGAATCTAGTGACTTTAGGCCAAAGGATTACATATGTTATTATCATATTGAGAACCATTTATAACACTCATATAATGATCCATACAATGTTTTCATGGTGGGTTTGTCTAATACACAATTACTCTTAATATGTACACATGTGAAGACTTGATATTGTCTATATCCATGATATGTGACCTCAAATCATTAGTACACTCACACACTAGTCTTAACGTATTTATATGTCCCCATATAAATACGACTATGAACAATTTAGGAATACTTCTCATATTAGCATACTATTCCAAGGACTAATAAAGTTTGTTAAACTATTTAAAAGAAATGCTTTGTTCAAAGTGATGCATTCTATATAAGCTCTTAGTGCATACTTCCAACAATCTCTCATTTTCACTTAGAGTTGATAAGGTTTACATGTAACATCCCGGGTATTTTAGAAAAAAATTATGTGTAGCGAAAATTATTAATAAATGTTTTAGAGATTTATTGGGTATTTTATGAATTATTATTAAAATAAAGGCAATTATGAATAATTAACTATTGTGGAAATAAATAAAATTTATTTGATTGATTAATTTTAAAAGGGTTAAGTGAGGTGTGATTAGAAGAAGAGAAAAGTTTAATTAAAACTTTTAAGGAAATTATAAAAGAAATAGGGAAAAGGCTGGTTTGCCCCTGAACTTAAAATAAAGGTTTCTTTCTCTTTCCTCATTCATTCATTATTCACGCGAGCCACTGCTTCTTTCTCCTTCATCTGCTTCTTTCTTCTTCGTCTTCTCCTTCCTCCATTGCTGTGAGTTGCATGCTCTAGAGGAGGACTCTGTTCATATCAAAACCGTGTGATAAGCCCATTTCCGTGATCGTGGTCTCAAGGTGAGTCCATTGATCCATTTACATTTGAGTTTCTTTACCCTTTCATTTTCTCTGTTAACCGAGTGGCCATGCATGGCTATGGACGGGTCTGTTCTCCACTTCTCTGGTGAGTGTGAGCTCGAAAGTGGTCCTTAGATCTGAGGATGGTGTAAAGCTAACGGGTTTTACATTCCGACCCCGTAGGTAGTAGATCGAACACAGAAAGGCTGATTGACGGAGCTGGTGCTGGATTCGGAAGAAAAACAGTGAACCCAGTGCTCAGAGGACGTAATCGGCACCAGGAGTAGATTGTCGAAGCTTGGAACCGAGGTAAGGGGGTGTTCAGGTTATAATTAATTAGAATAGAACATGCTGGGAGTCCGAGTCATTAAATTGATTGTGAAAATGGTAAGAAGATATTACTGAATGAAAATGGTATGTGTATGTGTATACATGTGAGTATGGACACTGATCGGTTGAGGATTGTGTGTGGCTTGATTGAGTTTGAAATACATGTTGAGATAAATTGAAGTATATAGTGGCTTGTGTTGATGGGTTGGCAAGTAGGCCGCCCGACTGGTGATCATATGTCAGTTCTAACATTTGTGCATGAGATTGATAACGTTTTAATTATATTGAGTTATATATATTGTGCATGAGATACTCTGTATACTGTTGAGGGCGGGGAGTGGTCGCCGGTGCGTTGCATGAGCAAGGAGCGGCTCCTGACAGGCTTCCAGTAAAAGGATGGTATGATTATGTTATGTGATTGACTGTGTGATGGATGGGCTTGACAAGTCGGTCGCCCTATATTATGAGCACATGCCAGTTTCTGGTAGTTACATCTGCTGTTTGTTGATGACATGTAATGATAATAAGATATGATATGTGATTATGTGGTATGGGACGGCCGACAGTATGTATTACCCTGTTTTTGGCTTCCGTGGTCAAGTCAGACCCAGTTGAGCTACCCAGAGGTCTATGACCCAGTGGTTGAGGGGGAGCCAAGTCGGGCTCGGTGAACCAAGTCGGGTTCATGGGATGTCAAGTCGGACTCCCAGCTGAAGGCCAATCCTTTAGTATCCGGATACTAAGCGTCAATTTTATGTGAGAGTCAGTTGTGACAATTGATGAATTATTGGTTGTGATGTGTATAATTACCGAGTGTAAATTGTTATAATTGCCTAGTGTGAACTGTTATAATTACCGAGTGTGATGGCTATATTCGCTGAGTGATTTGCTAAAATTACCGAATGAGAATTATTATATTTATCGAGTATGATTGATTATATTGCCGGGTGCAATTTGTTAAATTTACCGTGTGTAAATTGTTATGTTTGCCGAGTGAAATTGATATATTTGCTGAGTGAGTTGATATATTTGTCGAGTGCAAATTGATATATTTGCTAAGTATGAGTTGATATGTTTACTGTGTGAAATTGATATATTTGCTGAGTGAGTTGATATATTTGTCGAGTGCAAATTGATATATTTGCTGAGTATGAGTTGATATGTTTGCCGAGCGAAATTAATATATTTGCTGAGTATGAGTTGATATAATTGCCGAGTCAAACTGATATATTTGCTGAGTGAGTTGATATATTTGTCGAGTCCAAATTGATATATTTGCTGAGTATGAGTTGATATGTTTGCCGAGTGAAATTGATATATTTGCTGAGTGAGTTGATATATTTGTCGAGTGTAAATTGATATATTTGCTGAGTATGAGTTGATATATTTGTCGAGTGAAATTGATATATTTGTTGAGTGAGTTGATATATTTATCGAGTGCAAATTGATATATTTGCTGAGTATGAGTTAATATGTTTGCCGAGCGAAATTGATATATTTGCTGAGTATGAGTTGATATAATTGCCGAGTGAAACTGATATATTTGCTGAGTGAGTTGATATATTTGTCGAGTGCAAATTGATATATTTGCTGAGTATGAGTTGAAATGTTTACCGAGTGAAATTGATATATTTGCTGAGTGAGTTGATATATTTGTCGACTGCAAATTGATATATTTGCTGAGTATAAGTTAATATATTTGCCGAGTGAAATTGATATATTTGCTGAGTGAGTTGATATATTTGTCGAGTGCGATTTGATATATTTGCTGAGTATGATTTAATATATTTGCCGAGTTCAATTGGAAATATTTGCTGAGTATGATTTAATATATTTGCCGAGTTTAAATGGGATATATTTGCTGAGTATGATTTAATATAGTTGCCGAGGTCAATTGGTTATATTTGCTGAGTGAGAATTACTGGATTTTCCGAGTAAGAATTTCTATAATTGTCGAGTGAGAACTGCTATATTGCCGAGCGTGGTTTGTAATTTATGGATGAAGTAGTCGGATGGAGTTTATATATAAGCATTTTGTTAATTTCTGTTCTCGATTAATTATGATGCCAAACACTCACCCTTGCTGTGGTTTTCAATTTAGTAACCAGTGACAGGGAAGAGGTCGGAGCCCTAAAGGTGCGCCAAGCGGAGGATCGATGCCAAGGCACGAGTGATTTTGAATAAAGTATAATATATATGTATAATGAGTTTTCCGAGTGTGTGATGCTACATGTTGTGTGTTGAACTAAGTGTGAATCGGTATGCTGATTAATTGGATGTGAATTTATGTTGTTATATGAATGGTATTAATTTTCACGAGTGCTTACTGTAGCAGAGTCTATTACCGGGTGAATCTTGCCTGAGCTGATTTATTCTTGTCCGAGCAAGGAACGAGTGGAATGTTCCAAGTGAAGAAAAAGTAGACGTTTTCGAGTGAAGAAAGAGTAGAGTTCTCCGAGTAAAGGTGAGAATGTTTCTGAGTGACTTATGCCCGGGAGAGCCTCTTCTAAGTAAAGTAAAGTTAGAGTATTTTCCAAGTGAGGATGCCCGATAGAACCCTTTCCGAGTGAAGGAAGGTTAGAGTGTTCCGAGTGAGCTATGGCCGAGCGAACTATTCCTGAGTAAAGGTTAGGAATGAGTCAAATGTGGTATACCCAGGTGAATGAAAGTTACGAGTTTTCCAAGTGAACCTTTTCTGAGTGATGTCAGGTTAAGCTGTTACCGAGGGAGAGAAGACCGAGTGAAACCCCGACTTGTGAGTTTTCCTGGTAAGTCTGGTTCGCCCAGGTAGCATTCGCTCAAGCGAGTCGAAACTCGCTTAAGCGACTCCCTCGGATTTCGCCTAAGTGCATCAGGGTCCCGCTCAGGCGAATGACCTTCCTGCCTTCATTTCTCTTCCGTTGTTTCTAATCAACTCTATCTTATTAATGTATTTATTTTCGATCGGATATTATTTTGTGTACGCTCTTATTATTCTGAATGTACTTAAGTGAATACTATTTTATATTAAGACCGAGCTGAATCATTTCCGATCGGTTATTATTTTTGGTATGTTTAAGAAAAGTAAACATTATTTTGTATTAAGACCTAAATTTTTATTAAACGTGAAAAATTAGTTTGAGAAATGATTAAACGGTTGTATTAAAGGGTAAATTGACGCGGGTCGTCACAATTGGTATCAGAGCGGTTCTTTCTAGAGCCGGGTGTATGGGTCAACCCAGTGATTGTGTGAGTCCTATACTGGGCTGTTTGTATTCTATTGTATTGTGCTTATGGTTGTTTGTGCAGCTTGGCATCATTCCCTTGACACTCTAGCGGCGTTGTATTTTATATATGTGAGGTAAATATTCGATGTAACACCCTGAATTTTATAAAAATGAATAATTAATGTGAATGGCAAATAGTTGATGCTTATTGAGGAAGATGGGTGAGAATATGTGGAATAAATCCAATTTGATTTATAATGAGGAATTCTGAGTGAGAATGCTTAGGAACAAGTTATATATGTCTTATATGATGTATATGATAGCATGGATATGATTAAATTGGCTTATGATGAAGTTTCATAAATTGGACTGTGTGAAATTTGTGTTTCCTGCCTCTGTGTTGATAGTCTCGCCCGAGCGAGAAGGGATCTCGCCCAGGCGAGGATTCCCTGTGTTGGCCTTATGGTTTCTGGGCAATTTTCACTCAGGCGAAGGTTAATTTCGCTCAAACGAAATTGCCTATGTATCAGTGTTGCTCTCTAAAAGGGATTCACAGTATCAGTGTTTGCTCTCTGGAGGAAATTCGCTCAAGCGAATGGAGTCTCGCCCAAGCGAAGGGTCTGAGAAATGGCATTCGCCCAAGCGAGTGAGGGATCAGCTTGAGCGAGCCAGTGAGGAATTGGTCACTGGATCTTTCTTCACCCAAGCGAATGTGAGTAGCTTGAGCGAAAGTGGAAGTATGAATGTTGGGTGATGCTCACTCAGGTGTGACTGGTACAGTTGTACTAGACCGAGTGTGGTAAGTATATGGTGAGTGTGTGGGATTTTGAACGAGATTTCCCTTGAGTAAGAACCTTAGAAAATAATTTTGTGATGTTGTGAATTTCCGAGTGAAATTCCAAATGGCCTTGTCAAGGCAGAACCCTCCGAGTGAGGGAGTAGATAAAATTCTGAGTGAGAGGCTTTCCGTGTGAAATTCCGAGCAGTTGTGTTCTGAGTGGAAGTATCCGAGTTCAAGGTAACTCATTCCGAGGGAAGTCTCTCTGTGAGTGTAATTCCGAGTGGAAATGGCACCGAGTGGGGTGTGTTGTCCAGAAGTATTTTGGAATGACTTCACTCGTGGGAAAAACAAAGGAAGTCAGCCTTTGGATTGTTTATTCGAGTGGAATCCTGAGTGAGTGTGAAGGCAATAAGCATTCCGAGTGTATGATTATATATGTGGGTCGGTAGATTGGATTTGTGGACAGGTTTGTATTTATGAGAATATACATATATACATAAGGGATTTATGTTGATTTGATGCTTCTTACCGACTGGAATATGAATGATGTTGGGTGAATAATTCTAAGTTGATGAATTCCGAGAGAAATATAGGAGGCTTGGATCCAATTCCGAGTGAGGCTATGATGTTTGTCCTTCTTTTCTGAGTGGAGAATACTTAAATGGATTTTTAGGGAATTGCCATTGATGAACCCATTCGGTGCAGGATTAGATGGGAGAATTTCCTGAGTGACCCTTGTGTGGCCTTTTCCCGGGTGGAAAAGCATGAGTAAACCCCGAGTGGGATGGGTTTAGATATTCCCGAGTGGAATTCCGAGTGATCCTCTTCCAAGGGAAGAGTTGTTGTAATGGTTTAGATTGGACTGTATCCTAAGTGTAGGAAATATATATATAATCCGAGTGAATAAGACTATATACTCTGAGTGGTTAGGATCTGAACAAGTCCGGGTGAGACTTAATGAATTCCCCGAGTGAGTAAGACATCGTATGCCGAGTGAATCTGGCTGGAGTATTCCGAGTGGAGTATGATTGTGGAGACCCCTTCTGAGTGAAGGAAGGTCTGCGTATTCTCCGAGTGAGAAATGTGAAAATATACCGAGTGGTGAATGTGGAATACATTCCGAGTGACTTATAGTTGTGATACACCGAGTGGTGTTGACAAGCAAATATTCTGAGTGAGGAAGGATTTGGGATTCCGAGTGGGATGCCCCTCATTTACCGAGTGGAAGACCCAATAAGTGAGGGGTCAGTTTTAGAGAAATTACCGAGTGAAGGGTTGATTGAGATGACTCGGATTGGATTGGAATTGCCGAGTGAGAGACTATATGAGTATGAGTCGGCCCAAAATGTCTTGGTTGAATGGAAAGTGGATCGGTTTAGATTGTTATGTCAAGTGGGAAGCCGAGTGTGAGATGACTCGGATTTAGTTGAAGTTTGCCGAGTGAAAATCGAATTAATATTGGGTCAATTTTAAGGAATCCTGCCAACAAAAACCCGAGTGCTGGGAAAGATGATTTCTGGTTGGATTCGCTTAAGTGAATTAATACCTCGCTCAGGCGAGTGAGTGTGGAAACGGGTACTGGGGTTATTTCGCCTGTGCGAATGGAGAGGCTTATGCGAGATGGAGCTGTCTCGCTCAAGCGAATGTGGGTTTCACTTGAGCGAGTGACACCCTGTTTGCGTGTGTCTTCCCTTTTCTCTCGGTTTAATTATGTGGACCCTTCTTTTACTCGGTTCTAAGGATATAAAAGGATATTAAAGTAAATATAACATGGCATGATGGATTATTGGACTGCCATTTTTAATTATGAGGTAATAGTGAGATATTTTAAGGGGAAACAATTATTAAAACAAAAACTCTCACTTTCTTTCTACCTTTCACGTCACTTCTTCCCCTCCTTTCTTCATTATTGTTCTTCGTCTTCTTCATGCTGTTCTCTATCTCCTCTTTTCTTCTCTCCAAAAACCTAAGCCGTGTGGAGTGTCTTCTCCTCCTTCACCATTTTCGTTTTATGGATGCTTGAAGGAGAAGCTTATGCTGGAACTCCTCCCTTTCTCCCACTCTATTTCTGTGAGGATTTCTCCCTTTATGGGAAGCCCAATGTTGGCTCTTGGGTGAGATCATATTCCGAAGGGTGCAAAGGAGCTCTTGGAGCATTGGAATGGTTCAGCTCTTCCCTTAAGGTAGGAGAGGAGTTAACATTCAAATTGCATGAGTAAATTTAATAGAGATTGTGTATGTGATTGATACTCATGCTTGCATTGCCATGTATATGTATTGAATTGTTTGGAATGGCAACTTGATAATTATGGAAAATTATTATGATACTCTTGTGTTGGGTTGGAAATCCCCAATGAATATATATAAGGATATTGATAGATAAAATGAAATATTATGATATTCTAGCGGTGGATACAAGTAGTTGACTTGTATGTGTGTAAGGCAATGATGATTGCCAAATATATGAATGGTGAATATGCCTCGAATGATTTTATGTGTGGATTGATATTATTATGTTTATTATGCCTTTGATATCCATGTGTGGATTGTTATGAGTGGTGTTTGTGGCCATTGAATGCCAATTATTTGAATGATGTACCTTGAGGGCCTTGTGAATATTTATACGCCATTGATGATAAAACTAAAATATATAATATACCCCTAACTGAGAGGGTGAGATATCCTTGTGAGGTTGTTATTGAGCATATGCATTGTTGCATCTTGCATTCATGGCATGGCATAGCATTGATATTATGTGGTTGCGATCACAATGATGAAAGATCCTGCGGGATTCTATGAAGGGAGTACCCCTTGCGAGGCGGGAAACCAATGTGATGATGATATGATATGGTAATGATGGTTGTGATCACCTGATTATGGAATGTGAAAGGCCCTACGGGGACCATTGTATGATGATGAGCCAGTGGTTGCAATCACTTGGTATTTGATATGATAAAGGGCTTGCGAGCACCTATGATGCCCATGGTTGCGATCATGAGGCGGGAGTACCCCTTGCGAGGCGGGAAACCTATGAGGATTGTTAAACGTGGTTGCGATCACGAGAAAGCTCCTTGCGAGGCTGCTATAGGGAGTACCCCTTGCGAGGCGGGAAACCAATGATTATGATTGATTGATTATGGTGGTTGCGATCACCCGTGATATGAAATCGGATCCGTTGCATATGCATTTGAAATGGGATGACCACGAGTGTTGAGAAACCCTTTGCGAGGAGGTATTGATTAAAGATATAATGAATTGATAAGAATAATGATTGTGAATGCCCTTGTTGATAAGTGGCAAAGTGACAGTGTTAGTGATTATGTATATGTTGTGCTTATTTATGATATGAATTGTGATTCATGAGGCTGGTATGCTATTGTGATAGTGAGATAATGACTGAATGATAATTTAATGTTTTGATAGCAAAGCACACATGATGTTTGTATGCATATACACATGATCACAATATATATAGATGCAGGTTACCATGGGACAAGTTCGGATTTAAAGATCAAACTTGGGTAAAGGTAAATAGTGGTAGAGGAAGTGCCTTGGCCGGCATCATTTATGAATTCATGTGTAATGAATAAATTGTGTATGATGATATAGATGATTTAGAGATTTTAAGTATGTATAAGATAATCCCTTGAATTGATGGATGATGAATAAATATATGTAATTGTGTAAGAGGTGGTTGTTTAATAGGCTTATAATTATGCCATTGCATGCTAGCCTAGCCTTTTCTCATATCGTCATATATGGGACTAGGTGTGTGCCCGGTATACACATTCTTCCGCTATATACTCTATTATTTTTTGTATACCTTTATGGGCGAACTAGTTATAGATCCAGGTTTAATGTATTAAAATTGTACACTTTGGTTTTCTGTGATTCGAGTTTCGGTGTGATGCTGAACTTAGTTTGGAACACGAAAAATTTACTCGCATTTATATTAATTATGACGATCACATCGAGATTCGAGTACAAGAAATCAGGGTGTTACATTCGACGCCCTGGTAGAGCATTGGTTATTAATGGCGGTGTTTGTTCATTGTAGAATTACTTTATGGTTGAGAGAATTAGTGGTGAATGATTAGAAATATAAGACGGTGTAATGTAAAGGCAAAAAAATATATATGAATAGTGGATTATAATATAAATGGTATCTAAAGCGGTTAGGCATATATATATGTATATATATGTGTGAGGGGACATTTAAAACGTAGGTGACTTACAAAAATTAAATTATGTAGTGAATTGTAAATGGCAACTGACTTAGTAGCCGTCAGTGGATTGAAAGTCACGTAAATGGTAGAGTTTAATACTATATGGAATAGAATAGCAGGGCAGTGATGATGAATGTTGGGGTAATCAACTGGAAAGGATCTATGGAGGAATCTAAAGAAGGACAATCAAAACTAAATTTACAAGATTAGTAGGATATTCAAGATTTCCTGGGGCATAGTGGCACCTATGTATAATCGTGTAATTGAAAAATGATTGGAGAGTAAAGAATCGGGCGAGTAAATGATGAATAATTCGAGTTAACAATGTATTAATAAGGTTAATCCTCTTAGGAGGGGTGATCCTCCTACATTGCCTTTATCGGGATAGCTTAAGTGAATGTTATTGGTGTGTTTTACACAAGCCGTTAAGCAACTGATTAGCGGGCTTTAAGAGAAATTCTGAATGGGTGATGAACAACAGTGATTGAATACTTTGGATAAGTCTAAGGTTGGTAGTCAGATGATAGCCTCTAAACAGTTATTAGTGAAATGATCGGCAATGTGTTTGAATTGACACCTGGAATAGTTAAAAGAATGTAGTATATAGGATGACGGTCAAATGAAAATGATGGGAGGTAGAGCATTGTTGATTAGGATTCTACCTCGACGTTGATCTTAGAAAGAGTGGCAGTGGCTGGCCACCCTGTACTCTTTCTAATGCTAACTCGATGTAAAGTCGGCTGGCAAGTCAAGGAGAATGAATAGTATCACGATCAGTTGAAATATGTGAGATTCTAAGAAGAATGGGTAGACTATCTACTCAATCTTTACATAGCCTTAGCTACGGAGCATTGAACTACTGAGACTGATCACCTCAGATGGTTACATGGACAGCCGAGGCCGTGTGAGATTGGTAAGATAGATATGATCTTGGTGCCCGTAGGCATTTATGTAGCGGAATAATGGGTGAATGGAGATAAGACCAGGTGATCAGTGAGTGATAGGCGATGAGAGATGAATGTTGTAACACAGTAAGAGCTGAGTTGCTGGTAAATTTTGAAAGTGGAGTGATAAGTTATGAAGGTAATTGGATGATTTAAATACATTATAGGATATGCTGAGTGAGAAATTAACATATATTTAGTAAGATTAATAAAGTGAGATAAGATAGGGTGCGTATTTATGGTTGTTGCCTGTAAGATGATAGCTGCGTACATAAAATGGTGCTACAATTTAAAGGAATATGAGCGCAATGATTTCAGGAATATGGAATGACTGTATGTCATGGATGAATAATCGTGGGCGATGTTCCCAAGGTAGGTGGATTTCGGGGACGAAATCCCTTCTTAGGAGGGGTGGATGTAGCATCCCGGGTATTTTAGAAAAAAATTATGTGTAGCGGAAATTATTAATAAATATTTTAGAGATTTATTGGGTATTTTATGAATTATTATTAAAATAAAGGCAATTATGAATAATTAACTATTGTGGAAATAAATAAAATTTATTTGATTGATTAATTTTAAAAGGGTTAAGTGAGGTGTGATTAGAAGAAGAGAAAAGTTTAATTAAAACTTTTGAGGAAATTATAAAAGAAATGGGGAAAAGGCTGGTTTGCCCCTGAACTTAAAATAAAGGTTTCTTTCTCTTTCCTCATTCGTTCATTATTCACGCGAGCCACTGCTTCTTTCTCCTTCATCTGCTTCTTTCTTCTTCGTCTTCTCCTTCCTCCATTGCTGTGAGTTGCATGCTCCAGAGGAGGACTCTGTTCATATCAAAACCGTGTGATAAGCCTATTTTCGTGACCGTGGTCTCAAGGTGAGTCCATTGATCCATTTACATTTGAGTTTCTTTGCCCTTTCATTTTCTCTGTTAACCGAGTAGCCATGCATGGCTATGGACGGGTTTGTTCTCCACTCCTTTGGTGAGTGTGAGCTCGAAAGTGGTCCTTAGATCTGAGGATGGAGTAAAGCTAACAGGTTTTGCATTCCGACCCCGTAGGTAGGAGATCGAACACCGAAAGGCTGATTAACGGAGCTGGTGCTGGATTCGGAAGAGAAACAGTGAACCCAGTGCTCAGAGGACGTAATCGGCACCAAGAGTAGATTGTCGAAGCTTGGAACCGAGGTAAGGGGGTGTTCGGGTTATAATTAATTAGAATAGGACATGCTGGGAGTCCGAGTCATTAAATTGATTGTGAAAATGGTAAGAAGATATTACTGAATGAAAATGGTATGTGTATGTGTATGCATGTGAGTATGGACACTGATCGGTTGAGGATTGTGTGTGGCTTGATTGAGTTTGAAATACATGTTGAGATAAATTGAAGTATATAGTGGCTTGTGTTGATGGGTTGGCAAGTAGGCCGCCCGACTGGTGATCATATGTCAGTTCTAACATTTGTGCATGAGATTGATAACGTTTTAATTATATTGAGTTATATATATTATGCATGAGATACTCTGTATACTGTTGAGGGCGGGGAATGGTTGCCGGTGCGTTGCATGAGCAAGGAGCGGCTCCTGACAGGCTTCTAGTAAAAGGATGGTATGATTATATTATGTGATTAACTGTGTGATGGATGGGCTTGACAAGTCGGTCGCCCTGTATTGTGAGCACATGCCAGTTTCTGGTAGTTGCATCTGCTGTTTGTTGATGACATGTAATGATAATAAGATATGATATGTGATTATGTGGTATGGGACGACCGACGGTATGTATTACCCTGTTTTTGGCTTCCGTGGTCAAGTCAGACCCAGTTGAGCTACCCAGAGGTCTATGACCCAGTGGTTGAGGGGGAGCCAAGTCGGGCTCGGTGAACCAAGTCGGGTTCACGGGATGTCAAGTCGGACTCCCAGCTGAAGGCCGATCCTTTAGTATCCGGATACTAGGCGTCAATTTTATGTGAGAGTCAGTTGTGACAATTGATGAATTATTGGTTGTGATGTGTATAATTGCCGAGTGTAAATTGTTATAATTGCCTAGTGTGAACTGTTATAATTACCGAGTATGATGGCTATATTCGCAGAGTGATTTGCTAAAATTACCGAATGAGAATTATTATATTTATCGAGTATGATTGATTATATTACCGGGTGTAATTTGTTAAATTTACCGTGTGTAAATTGTTATGTTTGCTGAGTGAAATTGATATATTTGCTGAGTGAGTTGATATATTTGTCGAGTGTAAATTGATATATTTTCTGAGTATGAGTCGATATGTTTGCCGAGTGAAATTGATATATTTGATGAGTGAGTTGGTATATTTGTCGAGTGCAAATTGATATATTTGCTGAGTATGAGTTGATATGTTTACCGAGCGAAATTGATATATTTGCTAAGTATGAGTTGATATAATTACCGAGTGAAACTGATATATTTGTTGAGTGAGTTGATATATTTGTCGAGTGCAAATTGATATATTTACTGAGTATGAGTTGATATGTTTACCGAGTGAAATTAATATATTTGCTGAGTGAGTTGATATATTTGTCGAGTGCAAATTGATATATTTGCTGAGTATGAGTTGATATATTTGCCGAGTGAAATTGATATATTTGCTGAGTGAGTTGATATATTTATCGAGTGCAAATTGATATATTTGCTGAGTATGAGTTGATATGTGTGCTGAGCGAAATTGATATATTTGCTGAGTATGAGTTGATATAATTGCCGAGTGAAACTGATATATTTGCTGAGTGAGTTGATATATTTGTCGAGTGTAAATTGATATATTTGCTGAGTATGAGTTGATATGTTTGCCGAGTGAAATTGATATATTTGCTGAGTGAGTTGATATATTTGTCGAGTGCAAATTGATATATTTGCTGAGTATAAGTTGATATATTTGCCGAGTGAAATTGATATATTTGCTGAGTGAGTTCATATATTTATCGAGTGCAAATTGATATATTTGTTGAGTATGAGTTGATATGTTTGCCGAGCAAAATTGATATATTTGCTGAGTTTGAGTTGATATAATTGCCGAGTGAAACTGATATATTTGCTGAGTGAGTTGATATATTTGTCGAGTGCAAATTGATATATTTGCTGAGTGTGAGGTTATATGTTTGCCGATTGAAATTGATATATTTGCTGAGTGAGTTGATATATTTATCGAGTGCAAATTGATATATTTGCTGAGTATGAGTTGATATATGTGCCGAGCGAAATTGATATATTTGTTGAGTATGAGTTGATATAATTGCCGAGTGAAACTGATATATTTGCTGAGTGAGTTGATATATTTGTCGAGTGCAAATTGATATATTTACTGAGTATGAGTTGATATGTTTACCGAGTGAAATTGATATATTTGCTGAGTGAGTTGATATATTTGTCGTGTGCAAATTGATATATTTGCTGAGTATAAGTTGATATATTTACCGAGTGAAATTGATATATTTGCTGAGTAAGTTGATATATTTATCGAGTGCAAATTGATATATTTGTTGAGTATGAGTTGATATGTTTACCGAGCAAAATTGATATATTTGCTGAGTATGAGTTGATATAATTGCCGAGTGAAACTGATATATTTGCTGAGTGAGTTGATATATTTGTCGAGTGCAAATTGATATATTTGCTGAGTATGAGTTGATATGTTTGCCGATTGAAATTGATATATTTGCTGAGTGAGTTGATATATTTGTCGAGTGTAAATTGATATATTTGCTGAGTATGAGTTGATATATTTGCCGAGTGAAATTGATATATTTGCTGAGTGAGTTGATATATTTATCGAGTGCAAATTGATATATTTGCTGAGTATGAGTTGATATGTTTGCCGAGTGAAATTGATATATTTGCTGAGTATGAGTTGATATAATTGCCGAGTGAAACTGATATATTTACTGAGTGAGTTAATATATTTGTCGAGTGCAAATTGATATATTTGCTGAGTATGAGTTGATATGTTTGCCGAGTGAAATTGATATATTTGCTGAGTGAGTTGATATATTTGTCGAGTTTAAATTGATATATTTGCTGAGTATGAGTTGATATATTTGCCGAGTGAAATTGATATATTTGCTGAGTGAGTTGATATATTTGTCGAGTGCGATTTGATATATTTGCTGAGTATGATTTAATATATTTGCCGAGTTCAATTGGAAATATTTGCTGAGTATGATTTAATATATTTGTCGAGTTTAAATGGGATATATTTGCTGAGTATGATTTAATATAGTTGCCGAGGTCAATTGGTTATATTTGCTGAGTGAGAATTACTGGATTTTCCGAGTAAGAATTTCTATAATTGTCGAGTGAGAACTGCTATATTGCCGAGCGTGGTTTGTAATTTATGGATGAAGTAGTCGGATGGAGTTTATATATAAGCATTTTGTTAATTTCCGTTCTCGATTAATTATGATGCCAAACACTCACCCTTGCTGTGGTTTTCAATTTAGTAACCAGTGACAGGGAAGAGGTCGGAGCCCTAAAGGTGCGCCAAGTGGAGGATCGATGCCAAGGCACGAGTGATTTTGAATAAAGTATAATATATGTATAATGAGTTTTCCGAGTGTGTGATGCTACATGTTGTGTGTTGAACTAAGTGTGAATCGGTATGCTGATTAATTGGATGTGAATTTATGTTGTTATATGAATGGTATTAATTTTCACGAGTGCTTAGTCTATTACCGGGCGAATCTTGCCCGAGCTGATTTATTCTTGTCCGAGCAAGGAACGAGTGGAATGTTCCGAGTGAAGAAAGAGTAGACGTTTCCGAGTGAAGAAAGAGTAGAGTTCTCCGAGTAAAGGTGAGAATGTTTCTAAGTGACTTATGCCCGGGAGAGCCTCTTCTGAGTAAAGTAAAGTTAGAGTATTTTCCGAGTGAGGATGCCCGAGGGAACCCTTTCCGAGTGAAGGAAGGTTAGAGTGTTCCGAGTGAGCTATGGCCGAGCGAACTATTCCTGAGTAAAGGTTAGGAATGAGGCAAGTGTGGTATACCCGGGTGAATGAAAGTTATGAGTTTTTTGAGTGAACCTTTTCTGAGTGATGTGAGGTTAAGCTGTTACCGAGGGAGAGAAGACCGAGTGAAACCCCGACTTGTGAGTTTTCCTGGTAAGTCTGGTTCGCCCAGGTAGCATTCGCTCAAGCGAGTCGGAACTCGCTTAAGCGACTCCCTCGGATTTCGCCTAAGCGCATCAGGGTCCCGCTCAGGCGAATGACCTTCCTGCCTTCATTTCTCTTCCACTGCTTCTAATCAACTCTATCTTATTAATGTATTTATTTCCGATCGGATATTATTTTATGTACGCTCTTATTATTCTGAATGTACTTAAGTGAATACTATTTTATATTAAGACCGAGCTGAATCATTTCCGTTCGGTTATTATTTTCGGTATGTTTAAGAAAAGTAAACATTATTTTGTATTAAGACCTAAATTTTTATTAAACGTGAAAAATTAGTTTGAGAAATGATTAAACGAT
The DNA here is from genome assembly GCA_037962975.1 of Clitoria ternatea. Classification (NCBI taxonomy): domain Eukaryota; kingdom Viridiplantae; phylum Streptophyta; class Magnoliopsida; order Fabales; family Fabaceae; genus Clitoria; species Clitoria ternatea. The sequence goes on from CM075671.1 coordinate 60,151,929, forward strand.
TATATTAAAGGGTAAATTGACGCGGGTCGTCACAGTTGGTATCAGAGCCGTTCTTTCTAGAGCCGGGTGCATGGGTCAAGCCAGTGATTGTGTGAGTCCTATACTGGGCTGTTTGTATTCTATTGTATTGTGCTTATGGTTGTTTGTGCAGCTTGGCATCATTCCCTTGGCACTCCAACGGCGTTGTATTTTATATATATGAGGTAAATATTCGACGCCCAGGTAGAGCATTGGTTATTAATGGCGGTGTTTGTTCACTGTAGAATTACTTTATGGTTGAGAGAATTAGTGGTGAATGATTAGAAATATAAGACGGTGTAATGCAAAGGCAAAAAAATATATATGAATAGTGGATTATAATATAAATGGTATCTAAAGCGGTTAGGCGTATATATATATATATGTATATATATATATATGTGTGAGGGGACATTTAAAACGTAGGTGACTTACAAAAATTAAATTATGTAGTGAATTGTAAATGGCAACTGACTTAGTAGCCGTCAGTGGATTGAAAGTCACGTAAATGGTAGAGTTTAATACTATATGGAATCTTGCATTGAACCTTTCAAGCATACATTACGACCATTTTGATAACACATGTATATATATTTGATTGCAATCTTAAGTCATTCAAATTAATTAAAAGTTTGGCATCAGTGTAATCTTTACAACAAGTTCATCTTCCATTCATCAAGATTACATCCTTAGTCTTTCACAAATACTTAAGGATTTTCTTAACTATAGGATGAGAATGTTATTTCTAGTAAGAAGTGTGTCTTCTACATATAATACTAAAACTATGACTATGCAATTACTAACTTTATTGTAGTCACAAGATTAATCTTCATTCTTTAATGAAGATTCCAACTTCTAGAAGTTTACTTTGGTCCATAATGACACATTTATAGTTCACATACCTTCCTAGATGCTTCAAGCATAAAAGGCCTTTAGATTATGTCATATACACATATCTAAGATGATTTCCATCTTGACATATATTTACTATATCTCATAGTGGTGGTATACTGCCATAAGAAACAAGATCTAAATGGTTTTTAAGCCGATTGAATTTTATCAATCTTACTTTTAGAAGTATTTTTGGTACCATCCATGTTTAGTTTTCCTTCTAAAAACTCATTTACATCCTACAGGTTTTACTCTTTTGGATCCGTTAACCAAGGTCTATACCTTGTTAGTGTTCATGGAGTCCATTTCAGATCCCATGGTCTTACGCCATGTCTTAGATTTTGAACTTATGTCAGCTTCTTCATAAGACCCATGCTTATTTAGAAATATGTATCTTTCTTGATTCACAATATATCTATATCTTTTAGGTTTAGTGATCTATCCTATATGATCTATACAAGTCATTTGCTTCCAGAGCTGATGATGTTCAACACTTTATGATTTATACCCCAATTCCATTGTTGGCTTTTGAATGCCTTGTGGTACTTGAATTTCTTCACATTCCACTATCATCTCACTCTCATACAAGAACACAACACTCTAAGCAACAAACATTTTGTTCTCATATGGATTGTAAAAATGATAACCCTTATCTTTCTTTAGGTATCTCACAAAGGATATTTATTTGATTTGGATTGGACCTTGTCAAAATTGGATGCTTCATAGATGCTTCATAATTCCAAATCATTATTAAAGACATACTAGGTCTCTTCCTGGTCCATATTACATATGGTTTCTTTGAGGAAGTCTTAGATGGATTATGGTCAAGTATGAAAATTTCTATCAACAAAGTTTGACATTGAAGGAGTTAAGGATGTTTGATAGATGAATCAAGAATCGAACCATGTTCAATAAAGTGTGCTATTGTGACATTCCATGATGAGTGAGTTTAGAACTAATCTCCTATTCTCTTAGATAGTCATCAAACTTATGACTCAAATTATTTTCTATCTCAATCTAAACGAAAGCTTGAATTGTCTTGCCAATTTTGTTTTCACTTCATTCTGAATTCTTTGAACTCTTCAAAGGTTTACTGACTCGCATTACACAAATTCATTCTTACTAAACTTTTTTCTAGTTAGTGTGATGATGTATCGAAAAACACATCCGGTTATTTTTCTTATGGGCCTACATACATCATTATGTGTTAGACAATAGATTACTCGTCTTTCACTTTTTAGTGAAAAAGGTCTCAATTATCTTCCCAATAAATGAGATTTATATGTCTTAATGGATTCTAGAATCAAAAGATTACATATAACCATGTTAATGATATCTCAAAATGTGTTTCTCATTCATTTGCCCTAGGTAACAATTTCATGTGAGGTTTAAAATCACTTATTTTAACCTAGTTTAACATTCATGCTATAGATGGGTGATATGAGGTTTAAGATATAAATTTCATTACTCAATATGCATCAACATCCTTTTAAAGAAATAAAGTTTTTTTATAAAAGAAAAACCTTTCTTTTCCAATAAGAAATAGCCCGCACAATGTCTAGTTTACTAACTAGCCCAACAGGTGAAGATCCTATTTGTAACATAGCAACTTTTACTCCATTTTACACATATATTTCTTCACCCATAGTTAATGATCTTTCATATAATTGTTAGATTTGTATTTAGTATCTAATACTAATGTTGCTGAAGTAGACAAAACTTGACTTCTATAACATGAAAACATGAAGCAAAAATCTTATTTCATTTTCTTTTGAACTCCTTCAAGTTCTTTAGACAAATATTTTTTCAATGTCTTATTTAGCCAAAACTGAAAACAATTTCCTTTCTTATAGACTCAATAACTACTATGTAGGTCAATGGAGTCAATGGTTCACAACAAAGTGTTTACGCATATATAAACTTAAAAAAAGTGAATTCTCATCCGAAATATATAACTATTTCAACATATAAACTTAAAAGAAGTTATGATTTAATAGTTAACTATGTGGTCTTTTATGTAGGAAATCATTGGTTCAATCCTCAAAAAATGCATTTTTTATTTTTGTTTTATTTTACCTATCAACTAATGAACATTTAACATGTGGAGCAGATGACTTAACTGAAATATTTTTTAAAACATAAGAGACCTAACTAACTAAAAAAAAGATAGGAATTTCAACTAGCTGAAAGCTTAAATTAGTAGCTAAAATGTCACTTGAAGGAAAATATAGGTGTATGAGTAATTAACATTTTTAGCTAGTAGGTAACATTTCTCGAAATGCTACTTGAAGTAGCATTAATTTTAGATTTTAGCTACTAGTTGAAATCCATTTTTACTTTATTGTCCATTCTTAATTTTAATAATTAATTTATAATATTATCCTTTATTTATTTTTAAGAAAGTAAAACTTATAAAGTTGCTTCTTCTCTTCTTTCCATTTATTTTATTTTATTTTATCTTTTGGCAAGGTAAGGGAGCTAGAAAGCCAAAAGAACACTACACAAGAATGACCCTAGGAGTAAGAACTCCAACATCAAAAACAAAAAAGAGATACATAAGAGGGGAGAGTGTTAGTCCTCAAATTTACAATAAAATCTTTAATAAAAATTGTTGTAAAAAGAATAAAATTTGGTGAATTTGTTAGAAATTTAGGTTTTAAATTCAATAAATAGATGTTGTTGGAAATAATCTACCCTTGATCAATTTTCTTTAGTTTTGCAGTGAAAATGTAAAGAATTTAAAAGAGAAAATTGAAGAACTAGAGAGCCGACGCGTAGTATCAACACCACACGTAGCGTGGGAACCTCTGATGCTGACGCTACACGTCACACCCACGCATAGCGTCAGGAGCTACGTGGGCACCACTGACAGGTGGTCAAGCACTCAGCCAATGACCCCTCCACTACCCACAAGTGTCCAAGCCGAATTGGGGGACAAGGCACATCTGTCTGGGGATGATTAATTAAAATAATTATACAATCATGGCCACTTCGAGCTGATTAATGGAAGCTGAGTCAGAGACCTGACACGTAACGTCATGACCCTTCCTTAACCCTATAAATAGGGCCATTCTCCACACTTCTAATCATCCAATTCTGAAGTTCATCCTTTCTTTTCTCTCTTTTCACTTGAGTTTGAGTGTTCTTCTTTGAGTTTGTAAGGTTGGAGTGATTTCTAGATACTTGAGAGTGTTGTAGTGTGAGCTTTTGTATTGTGAAGTGTTTTCAAGTCATCGTAATGTTAAACTCTGTAAGTACTTGATCTGTCCTGAACCGGGGTCAAGAGATCCGGTGTCGGGTCAATCACAAATAATAGGAGGATTACGTCTCTGAAGACCGGTTATATGAGTATCCGGTTTACGTATCTGATGTCACTGTATAATGAGAGCGGATTGGGCGTCCTGGAGGTCCTTCACATCGTCCTTACGTGTTGATGTGGGCGAAAGGTGGTGTCACCTACAAAGATTCTCCGACGCTTAAGTCAGTGATGATATTCCAAGTGAGGAATGTTTTCAGAGAGTAATTGTAAGTTGATAGAGTCAAAAAGATCCCTCCCTTCATTGATGAAGAGAGTTCATATACCTGATTGGCTCGATATTCGAGGATTCATTAGTGGGGAACCACTAACCTCCAATAACATTTTAAATTATTATTTTATTGCGCACTTACCAGTATGATTGGGTCAAATGGCCATTTTATATTGAGCGTAGGGAGTATAGGCTAGAATTAAGGGATAAATTGACCATTCCCGTGAGCAGATTTTGGCTCGTAGTGCAGGGAATTATTGATCGGTCCCTGTAGCAATGCCTTTTGTCTTCTGCATAGTGACGTGTGTGTTATCCGGTGTCATGGTGTTATCCAGGACAATCGGTATAGAGAGAGCGCCTGATACGGAATTAGAGTTCGGATGTATACCGATGACACTGGTTACACGTTGACAAACTGACAAAGACTTTAAAATATGTCTTGTAGATCGGATACCAGTATCAAGACCGGATCATATGTCCCCTAGCTTGTGTGAGGGACTGTGTAGTTATTCACATGAGCTACTCAACCTGCGAAAGGTCTAGATGCCAGTATAGCTGTGTAGGAAACGTTTTTATGCATGTGTGCTGTTCAGCATTATTATATCATGAGGAACCATCCTAGGGTTGAACGTTCCGTTGTCATGATGTTGTTATAACGGTTTCAGACAAAGATTCGCAGCAGGAGAATGCCAAAAGTTTTTTGAAAACTGAGGACCCTTGAAATTCGAGTGACGTCTGTAAAGCATAGATTGTGTCGCATGATTAGACATTAAATGCCTTTAATCACGTGTGCGAGCAGTTATTGCGTCTGAGACGGAAATCTCAGTAACCGTCGTTTGAGGCTTAATGGGCCTACAATTTTTAAAACTTCTGGGCCTAGCGGAGAGGCCCTTTGACGAATTGATATTGTTTTGGCGCCCATGAATTTAGAACGACTGTGTCGTTTGACTTGTAAATCGACGCGTTTAGTCGTGAACGACACAACCTCAAGAGTTGGTAACCGAACCCTTTCGTTTCTTATAAAAGGAACACTTAGTGGATTCTGGGTACCACTCACTTCTGATTTCTTAGCAAAACTCTGCAGAAATTTTATAAGGACGCTTGCCGCTTGTTTTATGAGTTTTTTCTCAGTCTTCATCTTCCTTATCATCTGAGGTAACCATTTTCTTCCCTCTGTTATTTTCGTCTTCTTTTGCTCTGCTGTTTTTGCTTGAAAAGAATATATCTTACGAGGGGGAGATTAACTTCTCGTAACCCTAATTATCATGGGGGAAGAATCCTTGTGATTCTTCCGAGGGCTGAGTCATGTCGCTCAGAAAGGGGATCTTACTCACGGTAGAGAGTGACTTTTCCCTTCTCAGAGTCGTCCTCTGATTGTAGTCGCTCTGAAAAATGAGATGAGTAATGATTGTTACCCTTCTGATGATGTGACTTTTTATCATAGAGCAGAGATTTTTGTTCACGCTACTCAAACGATGACTGGAGAAGGAACCTCTAGAGATCAAACTGTTCTGAAAACAGCAGAAGGTTTGTACAGCGTAGTTGCCTCTCAGCTAAACTGGGAAGAACTCCAGGCTAAGTGGCCCTTCTGCTGGATGGCTGACGAACTTAAAAACTTAGCTTCCCATCACACGAACGAGGACGGAGCTCGGATTCAGCCAAGGTTTACAGTTTGCGTCGAGGAGGAAATGAAAAAATGGTTCAGGGTATTTGCACCGCTCCCTACAGAACGGATATACCACGTTGTCCCAGAGGAACGTTCGGTATATATGCATGATTTTGTATTTCATCACCTCAGAATTCGTTTCCCCTTATCCGAGTTTCAAATGGGTGTATTAAGGTTCCTAAATTGTGCACCTTCTCAACTTCATCCGAACGGTTGGGGACTCGTCCGTGCTCTAGAAGTATTGGTGACTACTTCAACTTTACGCCCACTGTAGCGATGCTGTTCTACTATACTCAGGTAGTTCGGAGGGCTAACAAGCAAGGTGGTGTAGGTCTAATCACACTCCGGACTCTATGTTCCTTTGTGAACTTCGAATCCTACACCGATTCGGCTAAATTTGACGGGAAGTCATTTAAGTCTTTCTTTACTCGGATATCAATTAAAAAGAATAAGCCTGTCTTCTGGAAGAACGAAGAGGGTCTTAATAAATTTCCCCTGAGCTGGACTCATGAGCACTTTCTTCTGAACTCTTCAGCATACTACACTCATCAGTCCGAGCTATCTACTGAAACGGCGACGGTGTTATTCACCCTTGAAGCATATTCTACACGCTTTAAAGCATTTTTGTGTAGACGTCTTTTAAGTAGTTCAAGTGCAGTCCGAGACGAATATTTACGTAATTCCTGTTTTATTCCTTTTTTCCTCCTTTGTTGATTGTATTGAGCATTTCTTTGTTGCTAATACATTTTATTTATGCATGTAGGTGAAATAGAGCAAAAATCTCCAGACATGGACAAGCTGAAATCCTTGAAAGCAGGAGGTAAATCCGTAGCTGGTGAGAATAAAATTCAACCTAAGAAGGATTCTGTGAAAGGTTGTTCTGAGTTGATCATTCTGACCTCGGATGTCGAAGGGGAAATTCCGCTGGTGGAGGGTGATTCAACTGGTGTTGATGCAACTGCAAGTCAACCCAAAATAACAGAGAGAAGGAGGAAGATCAAGAATGACCCTTCAGGAAGATTGACGAAGAAACATAAACCTTCAAGGAGTCCGGAAAGGGCGAGGGCCTCAAAAGGTAAAGCTGTAGAGACCTCGGATGCAGCTGAAGTTTCCGCCAGACTCCATAAGGGTATGCTTTCCGGGGTCTTTGGGTCTTCAAGTCTGATCTCCTACCCAACTGCTTTGTTCCTTACTCCCTTCCTCTCATACCGAGGGACAACCCCAGCGGTTCTTCCTCAGCCTTTATACGAGCTCCGGCCCACGCTTAAACCTAAAGAAATCAAAGAGGCATTTGAGGCTGGAAAATGGCAATTAGCGGAGCTTACTGGGATGCTTCACTCACTCAGTTTGTTAGCTAATGATGCTGACAAGGTTGATAAGCTAAGTGATAAAGTAGAACAGCTCAACCTCTCGGCGGGGAAGGATAAAGCTGTCTTAAAATTAGCTGAAGATCGCCTCACCAAGTCTAAAGAGTTCGGAGATTTTATAAACAAGGAAAATCTCAAGCTCAAAACCATGCTTAAAGACTTGGAGGGTAAACTGGCAGAGAAGGAGGAGATGCTTGGTAAATCTTAAGAAGAACTCCGTAGCAGTCAAGCTAAACAAGCTGATCTTGAAGATAAAAGCAAAGCTGCTATGGAGGATTATTTTAAACAAGCAGAGGAATGGTCCCAGAAGGAGAAGAATTTCCTCCTTGAGATCGAGGGACTGAAGGCTAGGAGCACGGAATCTCAAGGATCGGATGGAGCTCTTTCGAGGTTGTGGGAAGAATTGGTTGTAGCAAAAGCCGAGGCGCGGGAAGCTATTGACATATACACTCAAGCAGTTGAAGAATCCTTCGGCCTAGCTATACGCCAAGTTTTCTATCGTAACCCCACTGTGTCGCTTAACCTCTATGGTATGGATCCGTTCTATGAATTCCATGGAGGGAGGTTAGTTGCAGTGGTTGATGGTCGACATGAAGATCCTCCGGAGTCCTTGTATGGTTTGGCCCCTCTTCCCAAGGGTCAAAGTATGGGCCCGGATTTTGTTTTTCCTATACCTGAGGTTGCCTCATCTGAAGGAGGTGCTAAAGCTCCAGAAGAGAAGACTCCAGAGGAAATCCCAAAGGAAGGGATACAAGAACCTAGAGAAGGGGAAGGAGAGAAAGAGACTGAAGAACAAGTTCCCCCTTCGTAGTCTTGCTATTTTTAATATGTAAAGTTGTGTTCTGGGATCAACTCTGGTATTACATGTAATCTTGCTCTTCACGAATGAATAAAATTCCCTTTCAGAATTTTTGTCTTCAATACTTCATGAAGAATAATATAACTTAGATGTATATATCGTTTTAATAATTGATAATCCGCTCTGTAGGGCTAACATTGAGGTTGGATTGAAATAATCACCTCAGAAAATCATATAATTTTAGAATGGAAAGATATATAAATGAATACTGTTCCCAAGTGCAGGTATGTTAAGGAATAGGTACCTGTCATAGGGCATCATCCTTAATTCCTTTGGGGAGAAAAGGAGTCGATCCGTTGTTCACAATAGCGGTGTCACAGGACGGATGACTAGTATTGGTTCGTATTATTCTCATTGGAGATGAAAACGTTGTCCAATGTGAGAGTATTGTTCCGGGCTTGGGGAACTACAAAGATACATAAAGATGATAGTTGGATCTTCCATCATAAAGATGATGATGGGAATTTGTTCACGCCAGGAGTTACATCATTAATTCACAGATTAGGTGATTGAGATCATCCGTCCTGGGTAAATATATCTCAATCGTAAGAGTACGGATTGAGCCTTCAAAATCATAGGAGTTGCATCATCAAACCACAGGATAGGTGATTGAGATCGTCCATCCTGGGGAAACACTTTTCAATCGTCAGGATACAAATTGAGACTTCAGAAGCTTCCATCATAAGGATGATGATGGGAATTGTCCATACCAGGAGTTACATCATCAAATCACAGGATAGGTGATTGAGATCATCCGTCCTGGGGGGTACATCACGCCAGGAGTTTCATCGTCAAATCACAGAATAGGTGATTGAGATCATCCGTCCTGGGCAAGTATGTTTCAATCGTCAGGGTACGGATTGAGTTTTCAATTTCGTTATCAAGTCCGGTATCGAGACGAGGTCATCATTCTACTTGTCCCCTAGCTTGTGTGAGGGACTAGTAAAGTGGCTCATATAGGCTACGTCGTTTTAGAAGAAGTGTAGATGTCGGATGATACACGTTGTCATGTAGACATCCGTTCTTGGAACGAAGGTTCTGTCGTCATGGCACTCTTGAGGATGGATATGGACAAAGATTCTTTGCGCGAGAATCCCAAAAGGTTTTGAAACTTGCAACCCTTGGTATTCGAGTAACAGTTGCAACGTTTCTCATGATTGGACATTTAATGCCTTTAATCACGTGGGCGAGCCATTATTGCCTTAAATGCGCATGTCTTTATAACTGTCACTGGGGAGCTTCATGGGCCTGAAATTTAAATTCTGAGGCCCATTTGAAAGGCCCTTTTGACGAATCGACATTGATTTCGCGCCTTAAGGTTTGAAACGACAGCCTTGGATTTACCAAAATGGCGTCGTTTAGTGGCAAACGACATAACCTTCGACCCGTAATTGAGTCTGTTGACCCCTTATAAAAGGAATACTTAGTGAATTCAGAAATCACTCAGTCTTGCTTTCCTGATGAAACTCTGCAAAATTTTCGAGAAGACATTGTTTGCTTGTGTGATACTTGATTCACCACCCTTCTTCATCCTTAGGTAACCTTTCCTTCGTCTTCTCGTATTTTCTTCTAGTTTTTCTAAATGTCTAGGAGAGGTTTCGCTGGCTCGAGCCGCGTTGGCCCTAGGGGAAGAGGAGGAAGAGCGTTGTCTCGAAGTTCCTCTAGTCGTGGTGGGAGGATCCCTGTGATCTTCCATTCAAACCCACTTCATTCAGAGAGGGAGGCGTCGCCCTATTCAAGGCGAAGGGTGATAATACCCTCTTCAGAATCCTCTTCTAGCGAGAGTGAGGAGAGCGCTGATTTATACCTCTCTGATGATGTGAGTTTTTATCACAGCGTGAAGGTGTTTAAATTAGCTATAAAGCAGATGACTGGAGAAAGTGCCTCTGGCAGTGGAGCACCATCTCAGCAGTATATCTTAAAGATAGCTTCTGGGCTGTGCAATGTAGTTACACACCGGATTGATTGGGTTAAGCTCCAAAAGGAGCGTCCTTATTGCTGGGTTGCGGGTGAATTTATCTCAACACCGTCTATCCATGCTCGGGAGGATGGAGCAAGGTTGGAGCCCCGCTTCACAGTTTTTAAAAAGGAGAAATTCAAGAAGCGTTTTATGGTGTTGGCTCCTCTTCTCTCAGAACGGGTTTGTCATACACCAGATGAGAGGTCAATATTCATGTATGACTTCGTATTTTTGAATTTAGGTGTACGCCTTCTCTTCACAAAATTTTAGATGGGGGTATTGAGGTTTTTGGACTGCGCCCCCTCTCAGCTTTACCCCAATGGATGGGGGTTAGTCCGTTCTCTTGAAGTGCTTGGGGATCACTTCAATTTCACACCCACGGTGGCCATGCTTTTTTATTTTACGCAAGTTGCCCGTCGTGCGGATAAGGAGAAGGGAGGAGTAAGTTTGATAACCCTCCGGACTAACTCCAAAGTCATCAACTTTGAGTCATACACTGACTCCGCCAAAGTAGATGGGCATCCATTCAAATCTTATTTCACCAGGATTTGTGTGAAGCCCAATGACTCAATTTTTTGGCTGAATAAAGACGGGATTCAAGAATTTCCCGTGGCCTGGACTCATGAACACTTTTTGTTGATGTCCCAGGCTTATTACACCGATGAGGATGAGTTAACCCCAACATCGGTCTCCGTTCTTTCTGCTCTTCAATCATACACCGCCTCGCATAAGTTTTTCTCTTGCAGGCGTCTACTAGGGTCAAAAACTACCCGCGAAGAATACTTGTGTAATTTTCTGTGATTTTTTATTTTCCTTCTTTTTATGTCTTGATATCTTCTGTTACTGATGGTCTTTCTATCTGATTATGTAGTTGAAATTGAAGCTGAGTCACCAGAGATGGATAAGTTGAAGGGCCTCAAAGCTGAAGGGAAATCCGTCGCGGCTGAAATATTCAGCCAAAGCGGAATTCTAAGAAGGGTACCGTTGAGACCATCATACTCACTTCGTCCGCTGGTGACGATATTCCTTTATTGGAGGGTGGGTCTGACATACCGACCTTTAATGTTGAAGGAAAAAAGGCAGGTAAGAAGAGGACGAAAGCAGAACATGACTCTTCCAAGAAAACGGAGTCTCAGCCCTTCTCCAAAAAACCAAAGACTTCCGAAGGGGCAGCTGATCCTGGGGCCTCTAAAGGAAAGGGGAAAGAAGAGACAACAATGGCTGCCCCCAGCAATGTGATTACTTCTGGCGCCAGGCCAATAAGTTCTTACTTTGTACCCAAGGTTTCCTGTCCCCCTCCAGGAAACTCCAATCTTGCCCCATACCTAGTGTATGAGGGTCCAGTGCCTCAATGCATCCCCGATTCTCCGTATAAGTTAAAGACTTTAGAGCCTGGAGAAGTAACTCGAGCTTGTGACGCTGGACAATGGCAACTGGCTGAACTGTCCGGTCTTTTGAGATCGGTTCGCAGGCTATCAGAAGATAATGAAAAACTTGGCCAGTTAACGGGCAAGGTTAACGATCTGAACGTTGCCGCAGCTAAGGACAAAGCGAACATTCCTCGCTTGGAAAGTCGGTTGGAGGCTTCCAAGGAAGAAGGGTACCGAAAAGACGAAGAAATCTCCAGGCTGAAATATCTTGTTAAAGAGCTGGAGGCTCAAGTGCTTGATCAGAAGAAAATCAATTCTGACCTCCATACCAGCCTCTGTACGGAGAAGGAGCATTTGGCCAAGTTGGGAGAGGAACTGAAAGAAGCCAAGGTCGTTTACTCCCAAGGAGTTGAAGATTGGGCTCGTAAGGAGAAAGAGTTGTTACTAAAGTTGGCGAGTTCGAATGACGAGGTCAAAGTTCTGAAAGCGGATTTGACTGCTGCGAATACCCGAGTGGAAGAGGCTGTGGATATTTGTGTCCAAGCAGTCGAAGAATCTTTTGGGTTGGCTGTTCGTCAAATTCAATACCGGAATCCCAAAGTGGAACTTAATTTGAACGGTATTGATTCGTTCTATGAGTTTCATGGAGGGAAACTCGTAGCTTTGGTTGACGATCATCAGGAGGAACCGCCAAACACCATGTATAAGCTAGCTCCTCTCCCCAAAGGCCAGTCAATGGGACCTTCTCTCTTGACTCCCATCACCAAGCAACCTAGAAGTGAAGGAACAAGTGCTGATGTAGGTAAAGCTGCTGGTGATGGGGGAGGCGAGGCCGGAGATAGAGGCAAAGGAAAGGGCGGAGAGACAAGCCAACAGAAATAGTGCCTTCCTTGTCTTTGGTCTTTATTGATTCAAATCTGCTATGTTCCGGGATCAGCTCCGGATCAGTTAATCAATTCTTGTGTAATTCAAGATCTGATCAATAAAAAGACAACTTGCTTTATACGTTTGTCTGTTGAGAATAATTTCAATAGAATCATTGTATGTGTAATGATCCAATCCGGATTTAGACGCGTAAATACTACATCGGATAGCAGCAAACAAGTTTAGTTCTCATGTATAGGTACTTAAATAATCCAAAGTCTCGGTTTGATAGAAAAGATATAATATCTTTTGTTGTATTGATATTGTAGTGTGACGAAATTGTTTATTTAAATCACACGAGCCTGGTAAAAGGTGTACCTTAATCTTCAATGATTAGGCTTTCAATTATAAGTACCATAATGAGGTTTGCTATTATGGTGAGACACGTTGTCATCATGAGAACGGCTTGCAGTGTTAGCCTTGAGGGGAAGTAATCGTGAGGACGTTTTACTAAGTGTTCATCTTCGGAATACTCGTTAGTCATTGGATACTGTCCCCAAGCATTATTGGGTGATTAGTTCCGAGTGAGCAACCGACTCTGAATGAGTGACTCCGAGTGAGGCTGGTTCTGGCCATGCCACCCGGGAAATTCCATTACCCCTCGAGTTGCTCAGTAAAAGCATGTACTTTTTAGCTGAGTCTCATTTTTTGTCAAGGACAATCTCGTGTGATACTTCCAAGTTGAAGTTATTCCGATTGAGAACTCTGAGTGGGAGTTCTTTCAAGTGAGATTTCTGAGCGGAAACTCTTATGGGTGAGAGCTCCGAGTGGAAGCTTTCGAAATAACCCTTTCTGAGTAAAGAGTTCTGATTGAACTTTCCTGAGAGGAAGGTTCTAAGTGATTCTTCAGCCGCACTCGAATTGACTGTACTTACTACACTCGGAGTTCAGTTTTAGCCCTACAATCCGAGTTTTCATTCAGGCTCGAGTTTTCTGAGTGCAAATTCTCCCGAGTGGAGAATTTCTGAATGCAACACTACTGATTGGGATTGCACCGAGTGAGACATTTTCTACTCTTCGTAGTATAGCACCGAGCGAAAAATTTCCGAGTGGGCTATTTTAGTGGAGATACCTTTGGTCAGAGAAAGGTTCTGAATTTGCATATATACGTTTCGGGTGGAGATATTCCGAGTGAATAATTGCTGATTGGAGCTCCGAAGTGAAATATTTTCGACTTAAAGAATTCATGAGTCGGGCACTAAATTTGAAGTGTTTCCGAGTAAGGAATTCTAAGGAAAAGTATTTCCGAGCAAAGTTAATGAGAGTGATGATTGATTCTTCGTGAGTCGGATTTCGATGAAATATTGCTGACTGAGGAATTTAAATAGTATAGTATCGAACTTGAAGCATTTCCGAGTAAGGAATTCCAAGGGAAAGTATTTCCGAGTGGGGAATTCCTAAAGGAAGTACTTTTCAGCGATTTTGAATAATCCCAAGTATGGCACTTTAGCATGGGATTTCACTGAGTGAAGCATTTTCGAATATCATAGCTCCGAGTGGGGCATTTCTGAGTAGGAAAAAGACCGAGCGAAATACTTCCAATTCCCGCATGGCATGGCATCGAATGGAATATATCTGATTCCTTCATGGCGCGGTAAAGAATAGAGAATTTCTGAACGAAATGCTTCGGGTGAATACGCCCTAAATAGAGACATGCCCGAGTGAATTATTCCTGAGTCGAAAATAATGAGTCGGGCTTCGATAAAATATGACCCGAGCCTTTGAAGTTAAAACATTCCCGAATAAGGAATTTCAACAGAAAGTATTACCGATTGAAGAATTTTCAAGATAAGTGCTTCTGGGAAATTTAGAGTTCGGTGTCAGTTACTTGTTGTATTTGGAGTTCGGTTCGATCCTACAGTCCAAGCCTTTCACTGGGGTTTGGTTTTGATCCTGCAACCCATGTCTTTCTTGGTGTTCGGTTTAATCCTACTAACCGTTCTTCAGTCGGTGTTAGGTTTTATTCATTCACCGTTCTTCACCGACGTTCGGCTAAACCTACTAGTTGTACTCGGAGTTCGGTTCAATCCTACAATCCGAGTCTTCAACACGGGGTTCAGATCAGGGCTAATCCTGAACCTACTGTGCCCGTTACTCGGGGTTCAGCGTGGTCTTGAAGGAGAACCAGCTTACTGTGCCCAAGCCTTCTCCGGTGTTCGGTCATACCTACTAACCGTACTTGGAGTTCGGTTTGGTCCTACAATCCAAGCCTTCAACGGTGTTCAGCCAAACTTACTAACCGTACCCAGAGTTCGGTTTAATCCTACAATCTGGGCCTTCGAATGGGGTTCGGTACAGCCTTATATAAAGGTCTGATCCTACTGCGCCCAGGTCTTCCTTTATTTGCACACATTCGAGGAGTTACATCGTCAACTACAGAATGGGTAGTTGAGATCATCCGTCCTGAATATGTTTGTGCACGTCGGATAGACTGAAAATCACAGCATAAGAAAAACTCGAAAGAGTTAAGTTGATGTATGAGATTCTTATTGAGTAAAAATAAGAATTACAATAAAAGCATAGCTGGGATTATGATATAATGATTTCTCTGTTGAACAATCTCAAGTGAGGAGAAAAGAGTGCATGTTGCTCCAGCAGCTAGCTATAATAAATACGCAAGTTCTGGGTATTCCACTTGTTTCAGATTAGAGTGCCATCAAGGTTTTTAAGGCGGTAAGAGCCTTTGCCAGCAATCTCGGATACCCTGTATGGGCCTTCCCAGTTTGGGGCTAGTTTGCCTTGATAAGCGAATTTGTTTCCCACACTTGCTTTCCTCAAAACCAAATCTCCGACGTTGAAAGTCCTTGATTGGACTCGTTTGTTGTATCGAAGGGCGACTTTGGCTTTGATGGCCTGATCTCTAATGAATGCTTCTTCTCTGAGTTCTTGTACGACATCTATTTTTGATGCCAAGTTAACGTTATTGCTTTCTTCAGAGAAGTACTTGACCCTGGTAGAAGCAATTTGCAGTTCCACAGGTATCATTGCCTCCACCCCATAGGTCAGGCGATATGGGGATTCATTGGTGGAAGAATGAGGCGTTGTGTGATATGCCCAAAGGACGTGACACAACTGGTCTGTCCATCCGCCCTTGGCTTCACCAAGACGTTTCTTCAGTCCTTTCAGCACCTCCCTATTGGCCACCTCAGCCTGGCCGTTAGTTTGGGGATGTTCGACGGAGGAAAATATCTGGGTTATTCCTAACCCTTCAAGTAAATCTGTAAATTTCCTGTCCGTGAATTGGGTGCCATTGTCTGTGACAACCCGTGCTGGGACTCCAAATCATGTTATGATATTTTCATACATAAAACGACGAGTTCGGGCTGAAGTAATATGCGCCACCGGCTCTGCTTCAATCCACTTAGTGAAATAATCGACCCCTACAATGAGATATTTGATGCCCCCAGGAGCAGTTGGGAAAGGGCCCAAAATATCCAATCCCCATTGGTAGAACGGCCATGGAACAGCGGATGCGAAGAGTTCTTCTGCCAGTGTCTAGTGAAGATTAGAAAATTTTTGGCAGGCATCATATTTCTTGACAAAGTCAATGGAGTCCTGCTTCATTGTGGGCCACCAATATCCCGCTCTGAGGATTTTTCTCATCAGACTTCTTCCTCCGGCGTGGTGTCCACATTGTCCTTCGTGCACTTCCTCCATTACTCCATGTACTTCATTCTCTTTCAGACAGATTAAGTAAGGTACTGAGAGTGCCCTTCTGTAGAGGTTACCATCTATCATAGTAAAGTATGGTAGTTCTCTCCTTATTCTCTTCTTTTCCTTCTCATCAGTAGGCAACTGCCCATCGGCCAAATAACAGATGTAGGGGGCCATCCATGTGTCACCATAAAGGGAATTGGTCATTATGGCGTTTAGAGAAGGGAAAAGAGGAATGTTGGGCAACGTCAGTGTACTCTGGACCAACGTTGTGGTGTTGCCTGGCTTTTTAGTGCTTGCCAATCTAGAGAGTATATCCGCTCTTGTATTCTTTTTGCGTGGAACATGTTTGAATTCCATTTTTGAGAATTTCTCTCTTAACTCCTTGACACAGTTTAAGTACAATTAGATTTGAGGCTCACGAGCTTGATAATCTCCCAGGATCTGTGAAATCACGAGTTGTGAATCACTGCATAGCGTCGCCTCAGAGGCTCCGATGTCAATCGCAGCTCGTAGTCCGACCAAACAAGCTTCGTATTCAGCTTGGTTGTTGGAAGTTTTGAAATTAAAATGAAGGGAGATCTCCAAGTGTACTCCATCGTCACTTTCGAGAACTACACCTGCTCCAGAGCCCTTTTGATTCGATGAACCATCGACATAGATGGTCCAATGGACACAAGGTGTATCTGGATCTATCCCTGTCATTTCCATAATGAAATCGGCCAGGACCTGAGCTTTAATAGCGCCTCGAGGTTCATAGGATATATCAAACTCTGAGAGTTCAATGGACCATTTGATCATCCTACCAGCGAGGTCAGGCTTTATTAACACAGAGCGGAGTGGCAGATCCGTTCTTACCAAGATTGGGTGTGTGTGAAAATACGGACGTAGCCGTTGAGAGGCCCAAACAACAGCGAGGGCGGCCTTTTCAATTTTTTGATACCAGATCTCAGCACCTTGTAATGTTTTGCTGGTGAAGTAGACCGGCCTCTGTCCATCAGGAGTTTCCTTCACTAAGGCTACGCCCAAAGCTTTATCTGAAATAGCCAAGTATAGGATGAACGTGTCCTCGGGGTCAGGCTTCGTAAGAATAGGAGGTTTGGACAACACCTCCTTAAGCTCTTGGAATGCTTGTTCTTGTTCCTGTCCTCACTCGAATTTCTTGGACTTTTTCAGCACTTTATACAGAGGACGTGACCTGTGAGCCATCTTTGGTATGAACCGTGCCAAGGCTGCTACTTTGCCATTCAGGGATTGAACTTCTCTCAGATTCTTTGGACTCTGCATGTTGAGAATCGTTTGGCACTTCCCTGGATTGGCTTCGATACCGTGTTGAGTTAACATGAAACCCAAAAACTTCCCAGCTGGGACAGCAAAAGTGCATTTCAATGGGTTTAGCCTCATGTTAAATTCTCTCATGTGGATAAACACTTGGCATAGGTCTTTAATATGATCACCCCCAACTGATGTCTTGGCTATGATGTCATCAATGTACACCTCAACAAGTTTGGTATGCATGCCATCAAACACCTTATTGATCATGCGCTGGTATATGGCCCCAACATTTTTTAGGCCGAAGGGCATAACGGTGTAGCAAAAGACACCATGATCATTGACGAAAGCTGTTTTCTCTTGATCCTCCTCGCACATCGGAATTTGGTTGTAACTTAAGTACGCATCCATGAAGCTCAGGTATTGGTAACCAGAGGAATCATCCACTATCCGATCTATGTTAGGAAGAGGATAAGGATCCTTTGGATAGCAATGGTTGAGGTCTATATAATCAATGCACATTCTCCATTTGTCGTTGGCTTTCCAGACCATTACTACATTTGATAGCCAAGAGGAATAACGGATTTCCTTGATAAATCTGGCTTTCAGTAATTCCTCGGTTTGTTGGCAAGCTGCTTTCTGTTTCTCTGGTCCCAATCTTCTCTTCTTTTGGGCAACCGGTCTCGTCTCTGGGTAGACAGACAATTTATGACAACAGAAAGTAGGATCTATGCCAGGCATATCAGTTACAGTCCATGCAAAGAGGTCTTTGAACTCCTGTAGGAGCATCAACAGTCGCTGCTCCATTTCTATATCTAGCTTGTCATTAATATGGGTGACCTTTTCTGGAGAATCTCCCAATATGATGTGCCTGGAACTTCCATCCGGTGTGGGCTTTGATGGGTTGGACGGATCAATGTGCAAATCTGCCCTAGGGTCCAGGTCGACAAGGCTCACAGAACCAGCAGCTGTCCCACAATCATTGAGTTTCCTCTTTTTATTGGAGGCTTCCAACTTTGTCATATTTAGGCTCAGGTTGTAACAGTACCTGGCCATCTCTTGGTCACCTCGGATGGATGAAACAGCATTGTCCTTATGGATAAACTTGATAAGGAGATGTGGAGTTGACACGACTACCTCCATAGCATTCAGGGTGGGGCGTCCTATGATGCCGTTGAATGGCGACTCGACATCAATTACCAGCACTCGGGATTTAACCGTTCTGGCTCCTGGCTCACCTTCAAAGGAGATAAGGGTGTCAAGGTATCCCTTTATTGGTTGCTTTGCACCATTGAAAGCTGTTAGTTCCTGTGTGTAAGGCTGTAAGTCTGAGTCATTAAAACCCATTCTTTTAAAGCAATTATAAAAAATAACATCACAGGAACTTCCCTGGTCAACAAGGATTCTTTGGACGTCCTTGTTGGCTATCACTGCAACGATGACTACAGCATCATCTCCACCAGGAATGGTAGGACCAAAATCCTCATCAGAGAATAAAATTATTGGAGCTTCAACCCCTTCTCTGTAAGGACGATTGTCTTTAACTTTTCCTTGTACAGACAGAATCATTCTATGATGATTCTTACGGGTTGTAATTGAAGCTCCTTCCCCAGCGAACCCTCCAACGATCATATCAATGACTTCACGCCGGCCTTGACGCTGTTGCTGAGGCATGTCATCTCTGTGTGCTGTATCAACAGTCATTGCACCTTTCTGTTTCTCCGCAGCAGAGAATTTTCTAACCGGATTACGGTTATTGTCATCCCCATCGTCTGGATCTCTTTCTCTTTTCTTATTCTGGTCTGCCCTGTCAAAGGATTTTTCTTTGAACAGGTATTGCTTTAATTTGCCTTCTCTAATTAAAGTTTCGACTGCGTTTTTTAGAGCTTGGCATTCATCAGTGGAATGACCTGTTTGTTCATGAAAGTCACAGTACTTACGGGGATTCCCTGGTCTCTTCACAGGGGCTGGCCTCCTGATGCCATAGATGCTGAAGGCTGGCCATCCTACTTCTCTCAAAATTTAAGATGGCCTGGCTGACAGAGGTGCATAATGACTAAAGGAATTAACACGCCTTTCTCGAGGTCGAGGAGAGGAGTTATTAACCTTGGGGTTGTTGAATAGCCTCTCCATGCATTCTGACCTCATTTTCTCCTTATCTCTCCGCGGCTGTGAAGGTGGAGTTGGTGGCTTTTTCTTCGCAGCCATAGCCTCTAGGTGCATCTCTATACCCACATACTTTGAGGCTTTTTTCCTGAACTCCTCGAACGTTGTTGGCGGGCTTTTTGCTAGTGAGAGAGCAAAGGCTGATCCTAGCTGCAGTGCCTCGATGACGATATACAGCTTAATGGATTCTGTGAGGTTAGGAACCAGGGATGCTTCCTTGTAGAACCTCTTTAGGAAATCCTTTAAGGTTTCATTTTCACCCTGCTTAATTTGGGCCAAAGTATGAGATGTCCTGGGAACATCTCTAGAGATGACAAAGTGAGTTTCAAAAATAGCTGCCATTTCAGCCCAGGAATCTATGGATCCAGAAGGTAAACCTTTGAACCAGCCGAGGGCCTCTTCTGACAATGTTCACGGGAACATCCGACACATTATGTCTTCATCAGCTCCCAAGTACATGGCTTCAAATACGTAAGCATCAAGATGCTTAGTAGGATCAGTTTCGCCATTATACTTTCCAATAGAAAGAGGCTGAGTGGTTTGCAGATGTTTGGGGATATGGACATTCATAAGTCTCCTTGAAAAAGGAACTTTGAGTTTGTAAGTTACCGGGGGTGCTGTAATTAGCTCCTTCCTTCCCCGAGCGGCTCCATCATCAGAATTGTGGGCCTGTTCTCCCCCCTCAAACGTAGGGATGTTTGAGTATTGGAGAGTTATGGATTTTTCTCCATCGGTTGTATGGGGAGTGTCTCTTGTGCGAGATGACTCCTTGTCCTCACTCTGCCTTCTTTCTCTTCGCAATTCTGCGAGTTCTCTCTGGAGTCGACTGATCAACTCATCACGAGGATCGGGGCTAGACACTGGTACTACCTTCTTTGAGCTGCCCCCATGAGAATCAAAGTTAAGCTTCCTGAAGGCGTTGGGGTTGGTCCTGCCTTCAGGTTGATTCTCCACCCAATCATGTGCTTCTCCTTCCATTGATGATTACTTGTTCTTTCACAGGATATGGGAATAACTTTATCGGGTCCCATGGGCGTGCCAATGATCTATCCTGAATCGGGGTCAAGAGATCCGGTGTCGGGTCAATCACAAATAATAGGAGGATTACGTCTCTGAAGACCGGTTATATGAGTATCCGGTTTACGTATCCGATGTCGCTGTATAATGAGAGCGGATTGGGCGTCCTGGAGGTCCTTCACACCGTCCTTACGCGTTGATGTGGGCGAAAGGTGGTGTCACCTGCAAAGATTCTCCGACGCTCAAGTCAGTGATGATATTCCAAGTGAGGAATGTTTTCAGAGAGTAATTATAAGTTGATAGAGTCAAAAAGATCCCTCCCTTCATTGATGAAGAGAGTTCATATACCTGATTGGCTCGATATTCGAGGATTCGTTAGTGGGGAACCACTAACCTCCAATAACATTTTAAATTATTATTTTATTATGCACTTACCAGTATGATTGGGTCAAGTGGCTATTTTATATTGAGCGTAGGGAGTATAGGCTAGAATTAAGGGACAAATTGACCATTCCCGTGAGCAGATTTTGGCTCGTAGTGTAGGGAATTATTGATCGGTCCCTGTAGCAATGCCTTTTGTCTTCTGCATAGTGACGTGTGTGTTATCCGGTGTCATGGTGTTATCCTGGACAACCGGTATAAGGAGAGTGCCTGATACGGAATTAGAGTCCGGATGTATACCGATGACACTGGTTGCACGTTGACGAATTGACAAAGACGTTAAAATATGTCTTGTAGATCGGATACCGGTATCAAGACTGGATCAGTACTGTTCTTACTTTTATTATGTGTAACTAAATTGTTTATGTTGGAATTTGGTGAATCAATCTATTATATGATGTTGTGATTAGAACCTCTACATATTTATGATTCAAGTGCATGTTAGTATTTCAACTCTTTATTAATATGAACATCAAACGGGAGAATGATTGTCATGTGTATTAAAACTTGTTTTATTAGTATGAATATCAAACGGGAGAATGACTATTCATGCTGAATTAAAATCTATTTTAATAAAAGTAAAAGTTGAAATATCCTTAATATGCCAATTACTAGGGATAGAATTGGTAATTATTGTTGCCATAAGGCTAGGACTTAATGCAAGTTTTTATTGAGAAAACTCACGAGGGATCAGACTTTAAGATAAATACTTAGAATTTATATCACAAGGAATTGGTTATAATGACTTTAAGCTGCAATAACATGAACTTGATAATTAAGTATGTATGTTTGTAATTATTTCATTATATTTTAGTGCAAGGATCCTAATTCCAACATAATTTATTCATCTGTGTTTTTACTTCAAGTATCTGAATTATCCGAAATTACATCTCAATTTTATAGTTAGATTTTATCTTTCCTATCTTTCTACCTTATGAACAAATCAACCTTCAATTTCTGTGAATATTGTATAAATTGTTTATAAATTATTCTTTTATTAATAATCATTGATAAATTTACCATAGTAAATAAGAAATTACTGTAAATTATTGGACTTTCAATCCCAGTGGAACGATATCTAAATTTGAAAATTACAAATGATTAGTACGCTTGCTAATTAAAAACCCAACAGTAACACGGGGGTTAACAAGTTTTCTGGCGCTGTCGCCGGGGATTGAATTAATTCAGTAAAATAGTAAATTTTTAATTACCATGGTAAAAATATTTTTTTTACCTTAGTGAAAAATTTTCAATTTATTTATTCTTTTATTCATTTTAACATTGTTTTACTAACCTTTCTTTATTTAGTGTGTTTATGCAAACTCGATCTTCTGCAGGAAAGGTGTTCTTTGATCCTGAGATCGAGAAGTTTGTAAAGAAACTTAAAGCATTAAAATCTAAAGAAACAAAAACTTCTTCTTCAACTTCATCTTCTTTTGAAAAATCTGAAAATTTTGAAAATTCTAATATGGCTACTGAAAGAAGAACATTGGGACGATTTGCTGCTATTAACGGACCACCTCATGTTTGGGGATGTATCAAGGACCTATTGCTGCTATAGAAATTAAACCAGCTACTTTAAACATTATTCAAAATAATCAATTTGCTGGTTTAAATAATGAGGAACCTTATGAACACTTAACTGTTTTTTATGAGTTATGCAGCACAATTGGTTTTGAACCCAATCAAGAAGAAGCTGTTTATATAAGATTGTTTCCTTTTTCTTTGATTGGCAAAGATAAAGAATGGCTTAAATCCTGTCCACCTGGTAGTTTTGCAAACTAGTCCGATGTTGAGAGAAAATTTTTGGAAAGATTTTATTCTCCTTCAAAATATTTTGAAGCCATGACAGCCATACATTCTTTTTCATAAAATAATGATGAGTCATTAGGAGAAACATGGGAACGATTCAAGGCACTCTTAAGGAAGTGTCCAAACCACAACTTAAATGATGCTGAAAAGGTAAGGATCGTTTACCATGGTTTGTTACCTCAGTTTAAGATGATGTTAGATGCTTGTGGAGGGGGTTTTTTAATGAACAAAACTATGGAAGAAGCAATAGAAATATTGGAATCAATGTCCATCAGTGACCGACAAGCAAAACATGAAAGAGGTAATGTACAAAGAAAGCCAGGTATGCTCGAATTGGGGGTAAATAATGTAGTATTGGCTCAGCAAAAATTGCTGACTCAACAAATTGAGGCTATGAGCAAACAATTGGAGAAACTTCAAATTGCTCAAATGTTATCACTATCTCCTGCTCAATTAAAACAATGTATGCATTGTATGGGAGAACAACCATGTGGTTACTGTGCCCCTGATAGAAATGAGCAAGAGCAAGCCAATTTTCTGAATCATCAAAAAGTACCCTTAGGTAATTTTCCTTTCAATCTTGGTAATTTTTTTCCTAACAATTACCCACAGGGTTGGCAGAATCAGAATATTGGCTGGAAACAAGATGTTGGACCTTTTAACCGACCTCCTAACAATCAATTCAAACAACAACCATAATCTGATCAAACAGCAAGGCTAACAAGGATATAAGAGTCTATCCAACAATTGCTACAACACATGCAAACAAATGAAGCCGCTCGTAAAGCGTCGGATATGCAATTGTGATAGTTAGCAAAAGAAGTAGCTGACATGAAAAGCTCTGGTTTTTCTGCAAACACTCAAAATCCAAGAGAACAATGTAATGCGATTTTTACAGGAAGTGGTAAAGTTGTAGGAAATAATTGTAAAGAAAAAGAAGAAAAAAAGAAGAAGAAAAAGAAGAAAAAAAAAGAAGAGGAGAAAAAAAATGAAGAAAAAAATGATGAAAAAGAAAAACAAAAAACTCAAAAAATAAAAAAATAAAAAAATCAGTATTTGGGTCAGACACCTCCAGTTAAGGATTTACCTTATCCACATGCACCATCAAAGAAGGATAAGGAAAAGTAATACAAGAGATTCCTTGAAATCTTTAAGCAATTACACATAAAAATTCCATTTTCTGAGGCGTTGGAACAGATGCCAACATATGCAAAGTTTATGAAAGAATTGCTCACCAAAAAGAGGAGGTATGATGAAGAAATTATTGAACTTGAAACAGGTTGCAGTGCTATTTTGCAACATAACATGCCAGAAAAGTCAAAAGACCCTAGAAGTTTCACCATTCCTGTCTCCATTGGAGGGATAAATATTGGGAAAGCCTTGTTAGACTTAGGGGCTAGCATTAATCTGATGCCTCGAAGTATGATTAAGCGAATTGGTGACCTCGATCCTCAAAGAAAAAGATGACTCTGTAATTGGCTAATAGATCAATCAAAAGACCCTATGGTATTGTGGACGATGTACTTGTGAAAGTTGACAAGTTCTACTTCCCTATTGACTTTGTGGTTTTAGACATGGAAGAAGATGTTGAAGTTCTCCTAATCCTGGGAAGACCATTCATGAAGACTGCTAGAGTGTTCATTGATGTAGATAATGGAAGTTGGCAGTAAGAGTTCACGATGAAGAAGTAAACTTTGATGTTTTTAAAGCCATGAAACATCCCAATTCAAAGTAAGATTATTTTAAGGTGGATGTTCTCGACAAAGTCTGCTTCTCCATATCCACAGGTATGTCAAATTCTGTTCCTTTAAATAAGTTATTAACTAACTCTATGGAATTTTTGAGTGAAGAAGAAGAAAAATAGGTAGACAAATATCTTGAAAATCTTGATCAAGGGAAAGAAATTTTCCCTAAATCAGGAAAAATTGAAGAAATTCAAGAAGTACCTATTGAAGAAATTAAGAGGCCTGAATTGAAAGTGCTACCTTCCAACTTAAAGTATATCTTTTTGAAAGAAGGTAATTTAAAACCAGTGATTATTAGTAATTTGTTAAGTGAAACAAAAGAAGAAAAATTGGTTGAAGTCTTGAAAAGGAATCAAGAAGCAATTGGATGGACACTTGAAGATCTTAAAGGTATAAGCCCATCATATTGTATGCATAAGATTTTATTGGAAGATAATTTAAACCTGTTGCTCAACCCCAAAGACGCCTCAATCCAACCATGAAAGAGGTAACTAAGAAAGAGGTTTTGAAATTGTTGAAAGCAGGTATTATCTATCCTATTTCTAATAGTGCATGGGTAAGTCTTGTACAAGTTGTTCCAAAAAAAGGTGGTATGATAGTAATTGTTAATGATAAAAATGAATTAATCCCAATAAGAACTGTCGCTAGTTGGAGAATGTGCATTGATTATAGAAAATTAAATCAAGCAACAAGAAAAGATCATTTTCCACTTCCTTTTATGGATCAAATGGTTGAAAGATTGTCTGGACAGGCTTATTATTGCTTTCTTGATGGATATTCTGGATATAATCAAATTGCTGTCGACCCTCTTGATCAGGAAAAAACTACGTTTGCATGTCCCTTTGGTATATTTGCATATAGGAAGATGCCATTTGGATTATGTAATGCACCTGCTACTTTTCAAAGATGCATGTTTGCTATTTTTGTAGATTTAATTGAAAAGAGCATTGAGATTTTCATGGATGATTTCTCAGTCTTTGAGAATTCATTTGAGACATGTCTAACTAATCTGGACACTGTATTGAAGTAGTGTATTGAAACAAATTTGGTGCTCAATTGGGAGAAATGTCACTTTATGGTGAAAGAAGGAATTGTACTTGGTCACAAAATTTCCTCTAAAGGTATTGAAGTAGACCAAGCCAAAATAAAGGTAATCTCTAAACTCCCACCCCCTATGAATGTAAAAGGTATTAGTTTTTTAGGACATGTTGGATTCTATAGAAGATTTATTCAAGATTTTTCAAAAATTGCTAAACCTTTAACAAATCTTCTAAATAAAGATGTTGAATTCAAGTTTGATGAAACATGTCTTAAAGCTTTTAATTCCTTGAAAGAAAAATTGGTTTCTGCCCCTGTGATTATTGCTCTTAATTGGAATTTACCCTTTGAATTTATGTGCGATGCAAGTGATTATGCTGTAGGAGCAGTTTTAGATCAAAGATATAAAATTTTTTTAGGGTTATACACTATGCTAGTAAAGTTTTAAATGAAAATCAAATAAATTATGCAACTACTAAAAAGGAATTACTAGCTATAGTGTATGCCTTAGAAAAATTTAGATCATACTTTATTGGATAAAAAATAATCATTTTCATTGATCATGCTGCAATCAAGTATCTCTTGACTAAAACTGATTCTAAATCGCGGTTAATCTGATGGATTTTACTACTTCAAGAATATGATCTTGAAATCAAAGATAAAAAGGGTAGTGAAAATATGGTCGCTGACCATCTTTCTAGATTAATGAATGATGAGGTCACTGCCAAAGAAAAAGACATCTTGGAAGAATTTCCTGATGAAAAACTTTTTGAAATAACAAAACAACCTTGGTTTGCTGATATGGCCAATTTTAAAGCAGCGGGAATTCTTCCAAATGATTTAACTTGGCAGCAAAGAAAAAAATTTTCAAAGATTCAAAATACTTTGTTTGGGATGTCCCTCATCTATTCAAAATTGGTGTGGATAATTTATTACGACGTTGTGTACCTGACTGGGAAAAGAAAAATGTGTTGTGGCATTGTCATAAATCCCCTTATGGAGGACATTTTAATGGAGAAAGAACTGCTGCAAAAATTCTTCAATCAGGTTTGTATTGGCCCTCCATTTTTAAAGACTCTCACTCATTTGCTCAAGCTTGTGATAACTGCCAAAGAACAAGTAATGTTAACAAAAGACAAGAAATGCCTCTCACAAACATTCAGGAGGTTGAGGTATTTGATTGCTGGGGTATTGATTTCATGGGACCCTTTCCTTACTCTCAATTTAATCAATACATTCTTTTGGCAGTTGATTATGTTTCAAAATGGGTAGAAGCTATTGCTTCACCTAATGCTGACACCAAAACTGTAGTGAAATTCTTGAAGAAAAATATTTTCTGCAGGTTTAGAACACCAAGAACTTTGATCAGTGATGGAGGATCACATTTTGTAATAAAGTTCTTAGAAAGTGTTACAACACTATAGAGTGAGACATAAAGTGGCCACAGCATATCATCCACAAACCAATGGACAGGCTGAAATTTTAAATCGGGAATTAAAAAAGATTTTGGAAAATATTGTGTCTTCCTCCAGAAAAGATTGGTCACAAAAGCTTGATGATGCACTCTGGGCATACAGAACCGCATTTAAGACTCCAATTAGCCTTTCTCCTTTCCAAACAGTCTACGAAAAAGCTTGTCATCTTCTAGTAGAGATGGAACATAAGGCATATTGGGCTTTAAAATTTCTCAATTTTGATCCAAATGCAGCAGCTGACAAAAGAAAGTTGTAGTTATTTGAGTTGGAAGAAATGAGAAGCAATGCTTATGAGACATCTAGAAGTTACAAGAACAAGGTGAAAGCTTACCACGATAAGAAAATTAAAAATAGACACTTCATACCAGGTCAGCAAGTTTTATTGTTTAATTCAAGATTAAGACTGTTTCCTGGTAAATTGAAATCTAAATGGTCAGGCCCTTTTGTAATCAAGGAAGTTAAATCTTATGGAGCAGTTGAAATTGAAGATCCAAATTCCAAAAGAAGTTGGATGGTTAATGGGCAAAGATTGAAACCATATCTGAGTGGTGAGATCAACAGGCTCACTACCATTTGTTATTTGACTGATTTGTGATGTGCAGGATGTCTAGCTAGAGACAGTAAATCAAGGGCTCAATGGGAGGCAACCCATTGTTTTCTTGTTTATATATATATATATATATATATATATATATATATATATATATATATAACTTCACGCGTAGCGTCTTACCCACGCGTAGCGTGGAGGAAAAAATTTCAACCTGACGCGTAGCGTCCCATCCACGTGTAGCGTCAGAGCCCATATTCAGTTTTTAAAACTGAACCAGAGAGGCCCAATTTAGGTTTTAAAAACCTAAATTTCCCTCTCTGCCTCACTTTGTCTCTCAGAACCCTAATTTTCACTATCAATCACCCACATTCCCTTATTCTCTCATCAACTTCACAAGGATTCGAAGTAAGTATCTTCTCTCTTTTCTCTTTAAGTTTGTTTTTGATTTTAGATTTTTAGAATGCATGTGGTTAGGATTAGGATTAGAAAACCATTGGGATTTGTTTGCTGTTAGATTTAGGGATTGTTTTGATTAAATGAAAGTTTTGAGGGGTTGTGGTTGCACAACCCCTGTTTCTATGATTGAAACTGCGCACCTCACGTGTAGCGTCCCACTAACGCGTAGCGTGGGTAGAACAGGGCTGACGCGTAGCGTCCCACCCACGTGTAGCGTCAGCTTCTATTTTTGATTTTTGTTAGTTTTTGTGTGTTATTTCCTGTTTAATGTAGGTATTAATTTTTGTTTTAATAAATCTATCTTGTTTTTGTTTTTCTTTTAAATTAATAAAATTTCTTAGTTTGTATGTTTGTTATATTTTCTTACATATAAATAAATAAATTTGTTAAATTATGTAGATATGTGTGATGCATGATTTTTGAATTTTATGTTATTTCAAAAATCTAAAAACATTAATGTTTTATTTTCCAAAAATGTATGTTGTGAATTTTATGTTGTACTTTTAAAAAATTCAAGAAGATGCATGTTTAAATTGTTTTTATGCTCTGTAAATACTTTATTGGGTAAATTTTACATGAATTCTCATTTTGCATAAAATATAAAAAAATATATGATTGTTAATTTTTTGATGTTTAGCATGTTTTATTAAAATATGAAAATCAAAAATAGTTTGTTTGATTTTTAATTTTTTCTTTTTGTAGATGGCACCAAAGAAATCTATCTTGATTACTGGTCCCAAGAGACAGAGGAGGACCACTGACACAGATACAACCTCTAAAGATCCAGATCTTCAAGGTGAGGAGCAGGTGGGACCTAGAGATCCCACTAGATTTTGCACTGATGCAAAATGGGCCCGATTCCATCAGATAAAGGGCCAGAGACTCATCTGGGAGAGAGTCTTAGATCTGAGCACTGGGGACTATCCTGAGCTTCAGGATGAGGTCCAAAGGGAAATGGGGATCCCTGTTTTCCCTACCTACTGAGGGAGACCCTATCTTAGTGATGGAGTTTTATGCGAACGCCTACAGGACTCACCGAATATCGACCATCAGAGGACGAGCTGGGTTAGGGGTTGACATATTACGTATGATCGAGACACCATTAGTACCCTATACTAGGGAATCCTTGGGAGCCTACTCCCGAGAGCGATACTTGTTTCTGGAAGGAAAACAGAAACAAGGTTGCGAGTGAGGATGGTGATTTAGGATACTTCATAGATCAGGTTGCTCACTTCTTGAGCAAAGATGGAATCTTCTTCAACCTGAGTAAGGTTGGAAGGACCCCATCAAACCTCCTCAAGACCCAGCTGACCCCTATAGCTCAGGCGTGGTCTCATCTTATGCTACATAACATCACTTCTGTTACCCACCTCTCTTCTATCCCAGTTGATCATTGCTGCCTTATTTACTCTATTCTTCAGGGCCATACCATTGATATTGTTAAGCTTATATCTGAGCAGATTCACCTTTATGCCCTTGGGTATAAGGTGAACCGTCCTATCCCATTCCCTCTCATCATATCTGCCTTACTGAGGAGGCAAGGAGTTGTTGTGCCATCACCAGAGTTTACTAGTTCTTCAAGGAGAGTCCCCAAAGTTCTAGTAAACAGAGATTACTTCGTCCAGCAGTGCGAGCTTCCACCACTAGAGCAGGAGGCTCAGCCCAGACAGAGAAGGAGGAGACCACCAATTCAGCCACCATCTACTGATTCTATCACTGATGGATTTACTAGGATGACCCTTGAGCATCAACATATGATGCAGATGATGACGGCCACACACAGAGCTTATATGTATCTTCATGATGCATTCTATCAGTATAGACTTCAGAGGAAGGGAGCACCTTATATCACACTAGCTGAGTTTGCAGCTCATATAGCTTGGCCTGGTGATTCACCTACATACCCTAAGGCTGGTGGACCGTCTGGAGCACATGCTGAGACAGAGGATGATGCAGACGAGGAGGGAGATGATGAGGATCACATGAAGGACTGATGGTGTTATTTTTCTGTACCTTTTACATACATTTCAGTTTTCATTTAGTTTGGTATTTACATTGGTTTAGTTGATTTTGGATTATATTATATTTTGTTATGTGGTGTGTTATTTTTGTGTAATTTTTGTCGTGCTGTGTTTTGTGTATCTTCTTTAAAAAACCAAAAATAAATTTTATCTTTTTAATAAATAAATCAAATTTTTGAAAATAATAAAACTTATACACTTAGAGTTTTTTTAATCATCAAATTATCGATTCTTTTGTAATTAAGGAATTTTGATAAAATTCTATTACAATAATTTTATTAACTATCAAGCTAATTTCAATAACCCGGTGAGCTGAGAGATCTTTTAAACACTTAAGGGTTTCGACATAACTTCATTCAAATTGATTTTGCTTTAATATGTGATTTGTGTTGTTGTACAGAGAATTCAAGAAAATGATCAAGGCCCATTTTTGGTAAAAGAAACCTTGGGCCAAAAAGAAAAGCTTATCATGGTAAAATTATTTTATCCTTTGAAAGCCAATTTTGAGCCTGAAAAATAAATTCTTAGGTACCCCTATACTTGATTGATTAAAAGAGCAATTGAGTAAAATGAAAGATGTTCCGAGTATTCTTACAAGAATAGGGAGTGAAAATTAAACGACTTGATTCTTTTCAAGAAAAATCAAGAAAATAGTGCATGTATATGAAAAAAATGAATATATGCAAATCAAAAATAAGGAAAAGAATCAAGTTGGGGGTATTTATTTTTATCGATAAGGGAATTGAGATTTAGGCCAAGAGAAAGCTTAAAAATTATAAAATGCTCTTTTATGATTTCAGGTTTTTGAATTCCAAGAAAAACCATAATTTCTTACAGTCAAGCCTCATTACAACCCTTGAAAAGACCTTGTGATTTTTGAATTATCTTTGTATGATTAACCATTGACTAGATAAAAATCAAAATTAAATTCGTTTAATTTTATGATTAATTGAGTAAAACAGGTTACCCTTTGCACAGAGATAAACACTTGTGAGGTAAGCCTGAAATTATGCTTGATTTGTTAATAAAATATTATAAAGATTTTTGTCATTAAACCTTTGTTACATAAGATATCTATTTTTGATTATTTCAAAATGGTAAATTGTGAAATTACTTTTTGTGATAAATTCTCGGACTAACTCAAAAATTTGATTTCAAATTTTATTTTTATTTTCTCTCTTGCTCGAGGACGAGCAATGTCTCAAGTTGGGGGTATTTATTAGTCCTCAAATTTACAATAAAATCTTTAATAAAAATTGTTGTAAAAAGAATAAAATTTGGTGAATTTGTTAGAAATTTAGATTTTAAATTCAATAAATAGATGTTATTGGAAATAATCTGCCCTTGATCAATTTTCTTTAGTTTTGCAGTGAAAAATAAAGAATTTAAAAAAGAAAATTGAAAAACTGGAGAGCCGACGCGTAGTATCAACACCACGCGTAGCGTAGGAACCTCTGATGCTGACGTTACGCGTCACACCCACGCGTAGCGTCAGGAGCTACGTGGACACCACTGACAGGTGGTCAAGCACTCAGCCAATGACCCCTCCACTACCCACAAGTGTCCAAGCCGAATTGGGGGACAAGGCACACCTGTCTGGGTATGATTAATTAAAATAATTATACAATCATGGCCACTTCGAGCTGATTAATGGAAGCTGAGTCAGGGACCTGATGCATAGTGTCAGGCTGGTGCGTAGCGTCAGGACCCTTCCTCAGCCCTATAAATAGGGCCATTCTCCACACTTCTAATCATCTAATTTTGAAGTTTATCCTTTCTTTTCTCTCTTTTCACTCAAGTTTGAGTGTTCTTCTTTGAGTTTGTAAGGTTGGAGTGATTTCTAGATACTTGAGAGTGTTGTAGTGTGAGCTTTTGTATTGTGAAGTCTTTTCAAGTCATCGTAATGTCAAACTCTATAAGTATTGTTCTTACTTTTATTATGTGTAACTAAATTGTTTATGTTGGAATTTGGTGAATCAATCTATTATATGATGTTGTGATTAGAACCTCTACATATTTATGATTCAAGTGCATGTTAGTATTTTAACTCTTTATTAATATGAACATCAAACGAAAGAATGATTGTCATGTGTATTAAAACTTGTTTTATTAGTATGAATATCAAATGGGAGAATGACTATTCATACTGAATTAAAATCTGTTTTAATAAAAGTAAAAGTTGAAATACCCTTAATATGCCAATTACTAGGGATAGAATTGGTAATTATTATTGCCATAAGGTTAGGACTTAATGCAAGTTTTTATTGAGAAAGCTCACTAGGGATCGAACTTTATGATAAATAATTAGAATTTATATCACAAGGAATTGGTTATAATGACTTTAAGCTGCAATAACATGAACTTGATGATTAAATATGTATGTTTGTAATTATTTCATTATGTTTTAGTTCGAGGATCCTAATTCCAACATAATTTGTTCATCTGTGTTTTTACTTCAAGTATCTGAATTATCCGGAATTACATCTCAATTTTATAGTTAGATTTTATCTTTCCTATCTTTCTACCTTATGAACAAATCAACCTTCAATTTCTGTGAATATTGTATAAATTGTTTATAAATTATTCTTTTGTTAATAATCATTGATAAATTTACCATAGTAAATAAGAAATTACTATAAATTATTGGATTTTCAATCCCAGTGAACGATATCTAAATTTGAAAACTACAAACGATTGGTGTGCTTGCCAATTAAAAACCCAACAGTAACACGGGGGTTAACAGGGAGTAGGGGAAAAACTGATCCCATAAGACAATAGAGAACCCAAAGCTGCCAAGGCATCAATAACTTTGTTTTTCTCATGATAGACATTAATAACTTGGATATTTGATCCTTTTCTAACAACT
Source organism: Clitoria ternatea (assembly GCA_037962975.1). Lineage (NCBI taxonomy): Eukaryota > Viridiplantae > Streptophyta > Magnoliopsida > Fabales > Fabaceae > Clitoria > Clitoria ternatea. Next base: position 60,185,027 of record CM075671.1, read on the forward strand.
GAATGCCTTGATGACTACCAGCGAAATGACCTTGAATCCTTTCAATATGAACTACAAAATCCATCTACAAATGAATTCTCTTGAAACCTAATCTCTAAGCCAACTATAGGCCAAAATAAGCTCGCCATCATTAAACAATATAGGGGGTTAAGAAACCAATATTGGTTGAGAAGCCACGAATCTGATGCCTTTCATAGTTTTTAATTAGGCCTCCACAAGAGTGATATCGATCCATAAGTGTACAGACTATATCACGTAATAAATAAAATTCGTATCCACAAGGATCGTGTTCCAAGTACCGGTATATCAAAATTTGTAATTATCCAGACAATCAAATAAAGTTTTTAATATACAAGGTGAATTTGGAGAAATTTAAATTAATAATCAGAGTTTCAACTAGGGACTTTTGTAAGGATTAGATGATCTTGGGATTCTAGAGAATTTATTAGACGCTGCTTATATAGAAATCATTGATTTTCCATTTGATAAAAGTCAGATTAAGTTCTCTAAGGTGAATTTCCCTAAGCTAGTTGATATTGGACTTATGTTAACGTATTTAGCCTTTAGAGAACCACGTTCAATTCTTAAGCTAAACCCATTAGTGATTTGTAAAAATTCTTTTTTCAATTAATTCCTTATAAGGCTAGGATTACTTTCGTTGTCTCAACCTTAGGTTCAATTTAAAAGCTTTCAGACATTAGTTGATCTCTCAATCAATCCTAATTGTTTAAGATCACATAGGTTCATCACTAAATCATAGGCACAGTGAGCAGCAATCAAATTGAATAGAAACAAAAATTTATTAAATTGTAAAACCAATGTGAATTATACAAGAATTGTCACACCTCCTTCATCCAAGAAAAAAAGGTTTAGTTACCCATGATACATAAACACTCCAAACTAAGATTAAAGGAAAGATGAAAAACAGATAGCAATACACTTATTAGATGAAACAATTCTTGATCAAGAATGAAGTGCTTGTTCATTCTCTGTTCATCACTCTCTCCATTTCTACCTATTCTCTTTCTTCCGTAGCTCTCCCAAAGTTACAGAAAAATTAGGATTCCTTTTCTCTTCCTAGGGTTGTAGAAAATTTAAGATGTCTGTGCAGCTCAAACCATAGCCGTCGCAGGTTCCATGGCCAGGTCGTGGTTCTATAGGCTATGTCTTTATACCGCTCAAAATGATAAGAATCCTAGGAAATAAAGAGTATATCAACAGCAAAAGTAAGAAAACAAATAACATGGGAAAAAAGGGAAATACATGCAATATGTCCTTAAAACCTAATAAAATGACCCTAAATAAATTGTTCTAAAATAGTCATCAAAGGGAAACTTGAGCAACATTGTTGGAGGCACCACTAGCGTTCAAGGTTATCCAATTAGTAAACGGGGCCTCTATCTTGACTAAACAATTCCATGCCCTTTACTTTATTTTTAAGAAAGTAAAACCCTTAATGTTTTAGTTTTTAGTAGTGTGCACTTTACATTTTGTTTCATTTTACATTTTAATAAATATTTTTTACTATGGATAAAATTTAAAATTATAAATAAACAAAAAAACTTAAACATTTTTGTTAATTTTGATATTAATTAAAATATCTCAAAAAGTTACAATTGTGTGTAAACGAAAAAATTACAACTCATGCATATATGATTTTGTATTTATCAAGTAATATAACAACTACTTTTACTAAATATTTCTAATACAATTAACTAACTTATTAACTTTTAGCATTTTTTTAACTTTCAACTAGCATTTCTACTAGTTTTACCAAAACATACATTAAACTTAATTTGAGCTTAAAATTTAAAACTCTATATCTTACTAGTGTACTTGAATATAAGTAAAAAATAACCACTTCTATTTTTTATTTATCTTTTAAGGTTTTTACACATCTTTTAAGAAATGATGTTAATGTGTATTTTTACTCATCATTTTTCCTAATATGTCATTTCTCTTTCTATACTTAATACAACTTTTTTAATTAATGCTCTCTTTATTCTTTTTAAATAAAGCTATGATTGGTAAATAAGCATTTATTTTACCTTGAAATTTAATTAAAATGACATATCTTTATAAACAAATTCAATCTTCTAAAAAACTAAGTAAAAACAACGGGAGTACCAAATATTCATTAAGAAAAGTAATTAACCTTAATTAATGTTATTAATTTCATCTAAAAAATATATTTTTACTATAATGTCCATCATTTGAAATTATTTAGGAGTTTGTTTTTTCTCTATTGAAAATTAAAATGTGTATAAAATAAGAGTGTTTTAGAAATATTTTTATATTGAATGAATTAAAATTCGTTAGATTTACTTATATTTTAAAAAGTAATTTTTTATACTTATATTAAAAACAGAGATATAGTATTTATTAAATTCAAACTAGTTAACCGGGCCACCAATTTTCGTCTCTAATGGAAATCTTTATATAAATATCACAACTCTTAGGGCATTGTGTATCAACTTCCTTTATCATTGCTGGCCATGATTTTATCGTTGAAATTTAAATAACATATAAATAGGGTAATCGAACAGAAGCTCATTCTTAACTTGTTGGGTTGGTGCTTCAGGCCTGTGCATGTGGAAACTGCATCATTCGCTGACTTTATAGGAAATTAAAACAGCAAAATAATAATAATAATAATATATCAATGTTCGGATTTGGAATGTTCCTAACAGCTTTTACGTTCTCTTTACCGTTTTCCTAGCAAAATAAGCGTGTGTTTGGTTCTCCTTTCCAACGGCGTGAAGTTAACTGAACGACGTTGGTTTCTCCGTCCAGTCCGTTTGGCTCTCCAACTCCTCCATTCCGTCACCTTAACTGCGTTTAACAGTTGCCTCGGCGTGTGTGCAGCTCCGTTTGGCAAAAGGCAGGTCTGGGCTCCCTGGACAAAATCCAGTTTGGCGAAAAGTCCTCCATGCCCCCGGTTTAGGGTTAAAAAAGGGGGCAAAGAAATAAGGTTCTCACGCTAAGAGCCAACGTAGCTGCGCGACAAGGGAGCTTGGCACGGTGACGACCTTTTTTTGGTGGAGATCGAAAGTGGGAGTGGCCTCCGGTGGTGTGTATCCGACGTCCGATCGGGAAAGGAACAAAGTTTTGGCCTCGAAGGTAACCTTTCTCCCTCATAAATGTTGTTGCCTTTTCTGTTGTGGGTGGGAAAAGCTGGATCTCATATATTTTGGTGTTTGATTTCTTCATCTCCGGGTCTATTTTTATTGGGCGATCTGTTTGTATGGGTGCGTTTGTTTTATGTTTTCTGCGGTTTGGGGTATGGGTTTCGATGTTGGTGGTGAGGGTTGTGGGTCTCGGGTTGTGGTGGGGCAGTGAGGGGTGTGGCGAGGGGTTTGGGTTTCGATCTCAGTGGTGAGGGGTGTGGGTCTCGGGTTGGGGTGGCGGCGGTGAGGGGTGTGGGTTTGGATGTTGGTGGTGAGGGGTGTGGGTGTCGGGTTGGGGTGGGGCGGTGAAGGGTATGGTGAGAGGTGTGGGTTTCGGGTTGGGGTGGGGGCGGTGTGGGTTACGGGAGTGGTGGTCAGGCGTGGGGTTCTGGGTTGGGCGTCGTTGAGGGTATCGGTGGTAGGTGGTGATGGGTTATGGGTTAGGGTGGTTGATGGGTTGATGGTGGTGGGTCTCGGTTGTGGTTGGTGGGTGGTGGGTTGAGTTCTGTTTGGGTGTGGGTGGGTGGATGGGTGGGGAGGATTGTCGTTGGGTGGGTGGTGGTGGTGGTGATGGACTGTGGGGGTGAAGTGGTGGCTGGGAAGGGGATTCGGGAGGGAGCTGGTGAGGGACGGATGGGTTGGATTAGGGGTGCATGGATGGGGCTGAAGGGTTGGGTGTATAGTAACTAGGTTTCATTGGTTGTGAAGTGGTGTGCATCAGTGGGGTTTTTGGGTCTAGGGTGCATGATAATGTTGTGGTTAGTGATGGATTATGGAGGTGTATAGGTGGGGGAGTTGCAGATTGGTGTACCATAAACTTATGTAGAAAACATAATAGGAATATATTAAAAATCTGTTTTGCATTGATTGCAATGAAATTTAATTTTTGTATGGTTAAATGTATTCATTGATTCTAATGTAATTTAATTTTTGTACAACTTAAAAGTTATATGTTGAAATGTTTGATGTATATATGTAATTGTTGTTTAAATTTGAATGTACTTGTTGAATTTTTTAAAGTGATAGTGACAAATCCGTTGAGTGTCGTATTCGTTTAGTGGAAATTTCACCGTAACGTGTTTTTATAAACGCATCCGCCTAGTTGGTTATCTGTCTACATCACGTAAGTCAAATGTTAAGATTTAGGGAAATCGTTCCGTTTCGACTTAGAGATAAGAAATAATGACATTAAGAAGAATGATTTGAAGGAGTAATTACATTTTTTATGAAATGGAATAAAAAAATTATCATTATATAATTAAATTGTAATGAACATAAACACATTTTAGGAGACATAAATAGTAATTATGCGTTTTAGTAGTAATTTATACACGGTCGGACATGCTGTAGGGAACAGGGTCATTCAAGAAAGATTTCAACATTCCGGTGAAACAGTTAGCCGTCAATTTCACCGTGTATTAGAGGCATGCGTGTCGTTGTCAATAGAGCTGGTCAGGCCTTTGGATCCAACTTTTAGCCAAGTCTCTCCAAAAATACGTGATAGTAGGAGATACTGGCCATTCTTCAAAGATTGTATTGGGGCCATTGACGGCACTCATATACCGTGCGTCGTTCCATCTAGGGAATGTACACGGTTCATTGGCAGGAAAGGTTACACATCACAAAATGTGATGGCCGTTTGTGATATGGACATGTGCTTTATTTTTTCACTACCCGGATGGGAGGGATCCACCCACGACGCCCGGGTGTTTAACGACGCAGTGACCAACGACTATTATGGATTTCCACACCCGCCACCAGGTATGATATTGTTGTCTACTAATATGTACATTTAATTTGCTTTATTAATGTAAATATGAATATACTAATGAAATACTTTCTTTCATGTAACAGGTAAATACTATTTGGTAGACAGTGGTTATCCAACGCCGATAGGATATCTAGGTCCTTACCGTTGTGAAAGATATCATCTTCCAGACTTTAGACGAATACGAGATTTTCAAAACAACAATGAAGTTTTCAACTATTTACATTCAAGTCTACGAAGCACAATCGAAAGGACCTTTGGTGTTTGGAAGAACAGATTTGCCGTGCTTCAACAAATGCCTGCCTACAGTTATAAGACCCAAGTTCACTTGGTTTGTGCGACAATGGGAATCCATAACTTTATTCGGAGATGCAACCTTCCAGACCCTGAATTTGACAATGAAAATACAAATGACAACTCTATCGGAGCGCAACATCGGGCACATCTTCCAGTTGAGGATGAAGTTTACACGACTTCATCGGCAGCCATGAATGTTGTTCGCGATTCCATTAGAGACCAAATTGTAGCTGCTAGAGTTGTGTAAAAAAATATTTCAATTTTTTATTATGTGTACATTCAAAATATTTTCACTTCCTTTACATATTATATATAAATTCATTTACTTTGTTAAAGAAAATAAATAAATATATGTATAAACGTCAATTAATCTATTTTATTAAAAAGTAACGTAACATGTTAAAGGAAATAATCTAAATTGTTTTATAAACTACATTCTAATTATACATAATATCATCTAATTTGAATAATAATAATATATTTTGTTAAAGAAATACCCTATTTGGTTATAATATCATCTAATTAGTAACAAAAAAATATACCTTATTAAACAAATACTATATTTAGGGTTAAAAGTAATCTAATTTGATATATCATCATCTAATTTGTTCAAAAATAAATTTAGTTGTTTAAAAAATAATAGGGTATTCTTAAATAAATTACTATTTTGTTAAAAATAATCCAATTATAAATAATATTATATAAATATATCTATATATATAAAAAATTTGATATAATATGTATTTATATTATTAATATATATACATATTTAATATATTTTTCACTAATACCCTTTTTGGTAATTTCCCATCAAACCTCCATTTACCTAACCCAACTTTTTCTCCAACCAAACACAATCACTACTACTCAACCCACTTTTACCTAACCCAACTTTTATACAATCAAACACAATTCTGTTTACAAAACCCCAATTTTCTCAACCAGGTTACCCCAACGGGTAACCAAACGGACCCTAAACATGCATATGTGGGGGGTGTTTGGTATAAAGTTGAGTTGATGGAGTTTAGAAAACTGGGGTTTTGTAAATGGAGTTTAGAAAATTGGGGTTTTGTAAACGGAATTTTGTTTGGTTGAGAGTTGAGTTAAAGTGAGTTGAGTTGTAATGATTTTGTTTGGTTTATAGTAGAATTGGGTTTGGGAAATGGTAGTTAAGGGTGAAATTACTTAAAAGGGTAGGAATTTATATATATATATATATATATATATAATTTGTACATATTTGTTTATATTAAATGTATAATATTAAACCAAAAGGGTACTTAATTTAATAATTCATATTTAATAAATGAATTAATATATTAAACACTAATTAATATAAAATTATATATATATTAAAACTAATAAATGTAAATGATTAACTTTATATATTATAAAATTAAAATATATTTTATTGTAACAAACTGATTTTATCAAATAATTAAAATAAATTTATCAAATAATTAATTATAAACTTAAATGTAACAAACTGATTTTATTATTTTCTCTATATTAGAAACCCCCAACATATTTTGAAATTAATAAAACTGATTTTATCATTGTTATTTACGCAACGTAACTTAAATTATCGCATATACGCAAACGCTTAGGATTCTAACATTATTCGTCGTTCATTACGCGTACTAACTAAAATTATTCCATAAACATGTTTTAAACGCTAAACTATAATTAAACTTAAATAATTCATTTAATAAATACAAAAGTAAATTAAATAACCTAACCTAATATTCCTTTAACAAATAATTACTTAATACATGCAAAACCTTACAGATTACATCATTAAACAACATACAAAACTCAAAAAAATACATATTATATTTTTTAAAAAAAGCAAAATAAAAAACTTTGAAAAATTTTATGGTGCACCAGCCAACAAAACCTCACCCATGCACCACATTACAAGCACCATCCATCATCTCATCCATCATCTGCTCAGCATCTTCACCGTCCATCCAAGCCACCATCACCACCACCCATATCCAACAGCCACCACCACTGACCACGCCCACCACCACCCAAACCCGACCCATCCCCAACACAACAGAACCCCAAACAACCCCAAACAACCCGTGCCCAAACCACCACCCACCCACCACCCATCAACCCCCCTTCCCTGCAACATAACCCCTCCCCAACGGCCCTCCCACTGAAACCCAACAACCCTCAACCCAAATCCAACAGAACCCACAACCAAACCCATAGACCCGATCCCACCTACAGGAAAAAGTAGAGCCAACCAGCCAACCAGAGACCACAAAAATGGAAAATAGAAGCAAGATGAGGGGTTTCTTACCTCAAGAAGCTGGTTACGGGTTGTTGAAGCTCAGATCGGAAGCCGGAGGAAGAGGATCGGCGGTCACTGTCGTGCGTCGTGGGTTTCAGTTCTCTATGGCCGTTGGGAGGGGTAAGAACGACTTTCCACCCAACGGCGTTGAGTGGAGGGAGCTCGGGCCTGCTTCTCTTCAACGCGGGTTCTGGCCAACGGAACGGCGTTAACAGTGACGGAACGGAGGAATGGAGACCAGCCAAACGAAGGGCCGTTGGAGATGACGGAGAAATGGCCGTTGGAGTCGCCGGAACGGAGGGGAACGGAGGTTGAGAGAGTGAACCAAACAGCCCCGTGGTATGTTATGTTATCGGTCATAATCAAACAATCATAAGTTTTATGCATATTTCACGTTAACAATGATTCAAGATTCAAAAGAGAACATGACCAATTTACCCATTCTATTTTTTATTTTTATTTTTATTTTTTCCTTCTAAATAATGAAAATGGAGATAAACTAATTTGATTCTTTTATTCCTTACTTGCTGCATGTCATTCTCAAGTCTCTCTCTCTCTATATATATATATATATATATATATATATTCTTCTATAAGGAATACTGTAATCTTGTTTATTAATCCTGTTACCCGAGCCAAAATCCAACCTACGACAAACAAGTATTAATGATATATCCGATTAACGATGGTAATTAAGGACTTAATTGCTATAAATTATGATTCCTTTGCTATAATTAAGATAAATCTCTTTGTAATTAGTATACGATTTAACTCCAATTCCAAATTATGTCTTATCTCCCCCACTATCAAGAATTAGAGGTCAAAAGAAGACAAGCGACATATAGTTAGAGAGTAGGGAGATTTAAGGGTGGTTAGCATACTCCCCTCTCTTTCTGTAGAACATTTCTTATGTTGCTAACAAAAAAAATCAAACGCAAATAAAGACAAGCCGTTATAATCTTTTGTGACATGGATTTGCTTCTAGTGTAAAAAGTGTAACAGATGTCTCCTTAGGAATTAAAAAACTTAATATTGAAATAAAAAAATACAGCATTCCATATGAAATCTAATTAAGTAATACTTTCTTAATAAGCTAATGAATCTTTTTGGTACACAAGGTATTGATTTTTTCGGTACAGATGGTGTTGATTTTTTTTTTTAAATCTTTTAGAAAGGGAACTAGATAAGTGCGATAAAGTAAAAAATTATTGAAGTTTCAGAACCTGACATTTTATATTTATGTCACCAACTGTGTTGAACTCCACATATAACGTGTTGAATTTAAGTTCAGTTAAGTAAAAAAGACACTAAGAAATCAAATTTATATCCTTAAAATGAGTACACTAATTAGCTTGAGTTATTTTTTTTAATTGATGATGAACAATTAGCTTGAGTTCACTGTAGCTTTGAATATTAAAAGGTTTAAGATAGAAAAAAATGAAAAATAATACTATTGGCTCCCATATAATTAACACTGACTGATTTCTTTTTAAAAATGATAAAAAACTGAACAAAATTATATCGGAAGGAAGAAACATGAAATTAAGAAAAAAAAAACAATTTAATTTTTAACGGACGATACTATCTGGCATGAGGTCGAATCCTCTGCAATAAACCAATATGGGGTATTTATTGCAAGTGCAATTAGTCATGTTACACAAGTTAATTATTTCAATAGACGGATCAATTTATTGAAATAATTGGTATAAAAATTAATATAAAAAATATATTAATTTAATTTATATTGATTAATCGATATAATATATCTTTCCACACAAATACTACAGTGTTTGATCACAGATGGTCCTCTCTCACGTCACCTGGTACCTGCGCATTTCGTGCCTTGTATTTCTCAAGTTCAGAATATAAACCTGTTGCAATTCAGGAGTTCGAAAAAGAGGTCTACTTATATTTTTCTAGATTTATATTGATTAATAATAGAAAAATTCTACTCTTTTAGTTTTAAACTTGTAAGGAGTTAATATAATTTAAATAAATCCAATAGAAGTTTACTATGACAATAGGTAAGAAATGGAGAAAATAAAGATTTTAAACATAAACATTTAATACAAAGATCATACTACTTTAATATTCATAAAGAAACAGAGAGATCGAGAACAACGAGTCACCATTACTCTTGATTATATTTTTCTTTTTTATAGACATAAAAAAATAGAGAAAACAAATATCTATTGTCAAAATAAATTAATATTAACCAACATGGTTATCATGATGATTTAACACTTGGATCCTTAAGCTTGTGATCCTAGGTTTGATTTTCATTTTATGTGAATGAGACAAACCATTTGACTTATTTTCTTAGTTGTATTTTTAATTTAAGAAGTACTTATTCTGGTTCTAAATATAAGAGACACACGTACCAACATTTCTAATAATAATGTGAAAAAATCAAGTTTTAGTAATGTTTTAAAAAGTCACAAGTCAAAGTGTATGAAAATACTATGTTTTAAAGACTTAGGGATTTTTTTGATGAGATTTGAACTTATAACCTAATGCACAAAAAAGCAACTACTCAACCATTGATTACAATGTTATTTATGTATATAAACAATTATTATATATATATATAGAGAGAGAGAAGGAATAGTAAGTCATATTTTTTTATTAGTTTATATACAACATGGATATATGGTAAGTATATATGATAAAATATAAATTAATATTATATATTTTTAAATATAATAATCATAATATATTTACCATTCTAGGACGTCAAGTCATCAATATCCAATCATCATCATTCTTATAAGGCATTTGTAACATCCCCGGCTATTTTTTAGGAATGAACGACTCTCCTCACAAACCAACACGAGACCTTTCCAATGTGGTTTGTCCTCAATTACACACTTCTCGAGAACTTCCTAGGAGGTTACCCATCCCATAATTACTCATTATGTGATGGGTCACCGAAAAGGCTAATGCATTTGTTGGTATAGGTAGTATGAATTCATTCCTTTAAGCTATCATCGACTGTATAGTCCCATACCTATACAGTCTTTGGATCCCTCTCATTCTGGTATGTATTCGGTTCGTTCATGTGTCCCTCCCACTGGAAGCTTGCCAGGAGCCGCTCCTTGTCTATGCCTATGCACCGACGATCACTCCTCGCCTCAACAGTGCCCAGGATGTCACATCATTAAACTATAGTATAACTATACAAAACAATGTCATATACAATAATTTCGAAAGAAATGTACAAAGGTTGTTTAACCTCAAAAACATACCGGCTAAGACATCTAGACAAACTCCCTTCACACCATACCTCATCAGTTTGAAGAGCTCTACTAGATGGTCATGCCCTACAACACAAGAGCTAAAAAGTAGATAATATGGAGAGTGAGCATACTTTCTCAATGATGAACAATCAAATAAATTATGATAACATAAATATATGAATGCAACCTAACATATTCTCCTATCAAGAGAGTTTAATCCAACAATAATGCCACATATCTTATCAACTTCAATTTGGCATACGTATTCATATCTAACAAGTTTATTAACAAAGATTTTTCCAAATAGAGCCATGTCATTAAATCATAATCTTATCACACCCATTGTCACCATCCATAAGCAATATTAAGAGGCCACACCAACAACAGTACATAATTAGTTAGTGACTAAAAGTGGGATTCATCTTTGAATAAACACTCTCAATAAGATATCATTTTTCTTGGTCTTCTCTAACTCAAATGTCATGTTCCTATGGCTAATGCATATGTTATACCATGAAATGCATATGCAACGGATCCAGTTTGAAACAATTATTCATAACACGTGTGCACACGATTTATCAAATATTTGCAACCACGCATAGCTGCTTAAGTATTTGTCCCCCACAAGGGCCCTTTTCACAAAATCCTGCAAGACATCTATTATTTCAATATATCAAGTGATCGCAACCATATAGAGTCATTCAATTAGTTGTCCCCCCGCACGGGTCTTTAATATATCAAGTGATCGCAACCACATATAATATGATATGTCATGCATGTCATGAATGCAATAATGCACATGTTAGCCACAACTTCACAAGAATTTCCCACCCTCTCACTTAGGGGTAGATTTTACACTTAACATTACAGTTAGTGACATACAATCAATTATAATGCTCTCCAAGGCATACCATTCACATTGTTCATAATATAATAGCCAATGAGTTATATCAACATCAACCCACACATGGAAATCAAGAGAGCATGTCAAACAAATATATTCTAAATTCATATCCTCATCAAATGTATCAATCCACCATCCAACCATCAACATGATTCAATCCCAATTAATATCATACACAAAAGGTAGTATATCCATTGAAGAAAAAACATGCAAGTATGCACCAATATATACATTATCAACACACAATTGATCATGCATTTAGAAAATATACTCCTCTCCTACCTCAAGAGAAGTATTCCCCTGGATTAGATGGTCCTGTTTCATTAGAATTGTCGAACCCTACATTAAAGGAATGTAGGACCACATCAATTACTCATTCAAACATTATTCTCAATTCTTGTTATACAAATAAATTATATACATGATTCTCATCATGTTGCAAATATTTATAAGTTTTATTTCCCCATTCGTTAGGTTTCAGGAATTCCTTCCCATTAACCAAAATCCATTATATTTAAAGGGCTATAACACAACACCTAAGTTACCAACACATACCGAACTTCTTACCCAACATCCTTAGTGGGTTTTCAATGTCTTAAACACCTTATATCAATCCCTTTCATACCATTACTACTAAAATACACTACCACCAATTCTAACACTTAGAACACTAACACCCTTCTTTGGCCTTTTAATTTTTCAACACCAACATTCATTATTACTCATTCAAAAATACATTTCTACATACAAAACTAATCCCATGGAAATTAAATTCCAAATTTCACAAGTCTTTCCAAAAGTCCCAATTTCATAAATCTTAGGGTTTTCACTTAATTCACCAATCCTCAATTTCAATCATTCACATAAACCATTTCAAGCATCCCCAAGCTATCAATATTATATTCAAATCATCAATACAATAACAACAATAAATCACAATGGTCATCTAGCCTAGGGTTGATTCTATATGTATTTATCCATCAAAACAACACCTAATCTTTCATTATAATGCTTTAAGAACCTTAAAACAATAACTAGAAACCATTAAATGTCAAAAACACCAACCTTTTGTCCAAGCTATACCCAAAAATGAAAATGGAAGGTAGAAGGAGAAGATGAGAGTAGAAATGACTTAATACTCCATTAAAGCTTCATGAATCATGGCTTAGATGTTGATTTTTGCAAGAAATGAGGAAGGAAGAGGTGTGGACGATTTTGAGCTTAAGGAGGGGGACGTAGAAGAAGAAAAATGAATAGAGTGGAGAGGAATAAGAAGTCCACCGAAAATGAGAAGAAAGAGGAGAGAAATGCTAAATTTAGTCTATTGTCCATTAGTCCATGCACATACTTTTGCTTTTTACCTTTTGGTTCCTAGAATCCCTTTGTCCATTGGACAAAAGAGATTAGAGAAAGTGAGAAGAGAGTCCACAGTAATGAGAAAAGAAGAAAATAGGATTTTGTAATTTTCTTAATTTCTATTTCGCTCATAATTTTGCCGTTTATTAACATATATCGTGTCTGAATAAATATCTCCTCAACATTAAAAATTATTTTGAACATATCACTGTAACCATAATAAATCCCTGATTACTCTAGACCCATCAAATGCCCAAAATTATTTAATGGGTCCCACATCTTCTGTTAATTTGCCCGATTTTAGTAAATTTTAATTTACCGATAAGTCACAATTACAACATAATTAATTTTTCTACGCATTTTGGGCATGAAATAATTAACTTATTTCACACTAATAATTTATGTTTCTAAAATTTGGGATGTTACACGAGGTAGTTTTCTTAATTCATGCAAGCAGGCCTTTAACTTTTTTGTTTATTGCCTTTTTGATGATAGGCATAAAGTTGATATATGAAAGTCTATCCAGCTTCTTATTTAGAGAGGAAAGATCCTTTTCATATGCTTTATCATGAGAGAGAAGACATTATCCTGAGGTCTACAACTTTAGAAAGACTTGATTTATTTAAAGTTTTTAGAGAGTGCAAACTCTTTTTGACAAGAGCGAATTGAGTTTTACAAACTCTCCCTGTTCTTTGCAATTGGATTTCTATGGACTTGTCACACTTGAATAGAATAGTTAGATAAACCATACATACAGACTTTATTTTAGCTAAAAGTCTTGATGTATATTATTAACAAATCACACAGGGTTCAGACTTCTTAGTCTTGAATTCAGACTGGATTCTAACAGTCTCCCCTTATTTGTTGATAACAAACATCAAGTCTCTAAGATAAATTGAGGTCTGTATTACAGGGAGAATTGAATTAGTGAAAAATACTTGATTTAGAATATCATGAGTTGTTATATTTCCTAGTTTCAAGATAGTTAAGTTATTCGCATATAAAAGACTTCAGTTATAAACAGATGCTTGAAGAAACATAGATGCAAACTGAGCAGATTATTATTTATGTAAACGATGCATTACATATAACTTTAAAAAACATAAAGGACTACAGACTACAGATTGCACATTCTTAACTACTTAGACTTATTAAGCTTTACACTTCTTTTTAGACACTTTTCCCCCTTTTAGTATCAACAAGAGGAGAGACATCATAGAGACCTAGCAACCTTGAGAGGAGTAGAAAGATGATAGTGATTTAGTTTGCATGGTTTTACTAGTATTTTGTTTAGGTTTTCTTCGTCATTTGTGTCATCTTATTCCTACTTCCAAGCGTTTTTCTTTCTTTCCGCATTTGTTACTCGGGTGTTTCAAGTTTTGCAGGAATAGCCTAATTACAGGTGCATACATTCCAAACAAGAAGCATTCGAGGAAGCATTAGATAAATGGAAGAGATTCAAGCCATGGAAAAACTACAATAAACAGGGCTTTATCCACCTTTATAGATAAAAGGTTTACTAAGGCAGACACTCAAGGCTTCAAAACAGTGAGCAGAGGGCAACATTTTGGAGACCAGAGAAATCCACTGGCCGTGGGTTTTTCCCACTGGCCGTGGATCTGGCTGCCTTATGGAGGAGAATCTGTGCAATTGGAAACCAGGAAGATCCACTGGCCGTGGGTTTTTCCCACTGGCCATGGATCTGGCTGCCTTGTGGAGGAGAGTCTGTGCAATTAGAAACCAGGGAGATCCATTGGCTGTGGGTTTTTCCCACTGGCCGTGGATCTTGCTGCCCTGAGGAGAAAAAAACCCAGATTTGTGAAGCCAGAGAAACCCACTGGTCGTGGGTTTTTCCCACTGGCAGTGGGTTTTTGCACGTTCTGCAGTTGGCAAGAAGTTTTGGAGCGGTTTTCTAAGATAAAAGAGGGGGTTTCTTTGGAAAAAGGATGAGCAGACATTGGGAGACATCAAGGGACACTTTTTGCGAGAAAAAGGAAAAGCTTTTGCCAAGGATTTTCAAAAGAGATCAAATTCTACAGATTTGGGAGAAGGATTTTAGGAGATTCAGTGAGAACTTCTTCTTATATTTTCTAAACCCTTCTTCATCTTTTGCTTTTCCTTTTATGTTTGGTTTGAATTCTTTGTATTTTGGTATTGGCATAGTTGTTTCCATGGCACACTAAACATTTCTCTTGGGAATTAAGGTGTAACATTTATGTGAACCTATATGTAGTATTCTTCGTTCTTGGTTATTAAACTGTGTTCTTATTCAAATTCGTGAGTTCTTAATGCTTCCATTAAGCTTAGAAATAAGGATAGATGATTATAAACAATATGGGTAATTGAAAGATTGACGTATAGTTTGACTTGCACGAAATTGAACCTAGGGATTCGGGTTACGAAAGTGAACGACACTCTTTGAGGGATGTCCGAGTTTTCATAAAGCTTAAAGGACCTAATTAGAGAATTGAACGCGGTTCTTCAATAGTTAGGTACGTTAGTGAGGATTCGAGAGAAAGCCACTGATTAATTTAGGGAGACTCGCCTTAAGAAACATGATTTAATGATCTAGAAATTAAATTGCATTAGATATTGGGACCCACATATTTGTGAATCTTTACTTCCCAAGAAATTAATCTTCATCGTATCCAAACCAATCCTTTTATTGTCATTGCTTATCGTTCACTGTTTATGTTATTTAATTCTTTGCGTTATAAATTTCTAAACCAACCAATGAATTGTCTAGATAATCAAAATGCTATAAACCGGTAATTGGGAACAATCCCTGTGGGACGATAATTTTATTACTGCGATATCCCGTACGTTTGCGGAAGGCTATCAAGTTTTTGGCGCCGTTACCAGGGATTGTGTTCCCCCAATATTGGCTAAACGGTGTTTTGATTAGACTAGATTCTTTTCTTTCATTTTTGTTTCTGCATAATTTTTCTGGTTTTTATCTTGATTTTCTGCAGAATTACACTTGGGTGTTTGTGTATTTGTGATTGTGCAGGTTCCTTTATGCGAAAGTGTTCTAGCTTCGAACACATCTTCGACCCTGAAATCGAACGCACACTAAGGAAAATCAGAGCACTTCGGAAACAGCTTGAACAAAACAAGCAACAAGCTTCGAGTTCAAACACCGAAGAGCAAATGGATAATCCAGACAACCGAGCACTTCATGATTTTGTAGCACCCAATGCAATGGTTAGGAGGCCTAGTATCACAAGGCCAACCATTGAGGCAAACAACTTTAAATTGAAGCCCTCCTTGCTCTCAATGGTCCAACAAAACCAATTTGGAGGCTTGCCATCTAAGGATCCAAATTTGCATCTCCAAATTTTCCTTGAGTACTGTGATACACTCAAGGTAAATGGCGTCTCAAGCGATGCAATCCAGCTATGGCTTTTCCCGTTCTCTTTGAGGGATAAGGCTAGGGCATGGTTGTATTCACTTTCGGAGGGATCGATCACTACTTGGGAGCAACTATCTCATGCCTTCCTGAACAAATACTACCCAAGGAGCAAAACCAACCAACTAAGAAAACAAATCATCACTTTCACCCAGAAAGATGATGAGACATTGTATGATGCATGGGAAAGGTATAAAGAGTTGCTTCGAGAATGCCCACACCATGGAGTGGAAAGATGGCTGACGGTCCATATCTTCTACAATGGTTTGACCCCAAACCAAAGAGTCACATTAGATGCCGCAGCTGGTGGCGCTTTTATGAGTAAGAACATAGAGGAGGGGTACAATCTTATAGAAGAAGTGGCACAAAACACCTACCAGTGGTCATCCGAAAGGAGTTTACCATCAAACACTCCAGGTAAGTATTCCTTAGATGCTATTTCTCTTCTCACTGCTAAGGTAGAAGCTCTGTCTGTTAAATTTGATAAGTTAGGAATGGGTGCTTCTAATGTAGTTTGTGAATTGTATGGAGTTACAGGTCATAGCACAACAGGTTGCCAACTTGGTGTATCCCAAGGACCAGAGGCAGAAGTGCAATAAGTGGATGCCATTGGAAGCTATGGTGGAAACTTTGGGAATAATTATAGATAACAAGGCCCACCAGGATTCCAATACAGGCCTCCACCATTCCAAGGAAATCAAGGCAATCAGAATAACTTCAGGTCACACAAGGGCCCTATGCTCCACAGAAATCAAAATTGGAGTCCTTGATGGAGACATTTGTGACCACTCAAATTAAACAAAACGATGAGTTCTCCGAAGCCATCAAGAAGTTAACCTCCAAGGTGGACTCTCTTGCCACTCACAATAAGATGTTGGAGAATCAAATCGCCCAACAAGCCTCATCTTCAACAAGAATGCCAGGAACATTTCCTGGAAAGCCCGAAACAGGACCATCTAATCACACTATGGCTATCACTCTTAGGAGTGGTACACAATATGATGGTCCAGTTGGGATGACTGAAAAGCAGGCCGAAAAAGAGAAGAAAGAGAAAGAGTCTCATTCTCATCAGGTAATAGAGGAGGAGGAACAGAGTGAAAAGAAGGAGGAGGTGAAACCTTATCAACCTCCCGTTCCATTTCCTCAGCGCTTAGCTAAGGCCAAGTTGGATAAACAGTTCAGTAAGTTCCTTGAGGTTTTGAAAAAGCTATACATTAATGTTCCTTTTACTGATGCTTTACAGCAGATGCCCACTTATGCAAAATTCTTAAAAGACATTTTGTCAAATAAGAGGAAATTAGAGGAGGATGGAACTGTAGCACTTACTGAGGAGTGCAGTGCACTGATCCAAAAGAAGCTGCCACCCAAGCTTCAGGATCCAGGTAGTTTTTCTATCCCTTGTGTTATTGGTGACATGGCCATTGATAGAGCCCTATGTGATTTAGGAGCTAGCGTTAGCTTAATGCCGTTGTCAATTGCTAAGAAATTGGGATTGGGTAAACTCAAACCTACTAGGATATCTTTACAGCTTGCTGATAGGTCTGTTAAGTATCCTGTAGGCATTCTAGAGGATGTCCCTATAAAAGTAGGAAAACATTTTATACCTGCTGATTTTATGGTTTTGGAGATGGATGAGGATTCAATGATACCCATTATCTTAGGCAGGCCATTTTTGGCAACCGCGGGCGCGGTAATAGATGTCAAAAATGGGAAGTTGTCTCTGACTGTGGGAGACCAAAAGGTAGATTTTAACCTGAAAAATGTCTTGAAAAAACCTTTTAATGAAGATGTTTGCTGTAGTGTAGACTATGTTGACCAAGTGGTGAAGGAAGAAACCCTTCCTAATGAACCACTTGAATCTGTTTTCTTGATTGAACCTGTAGGAACATTGAGTTGCTCTGAAGGAGAGATCCATTCACAGCATGATACTGAGGTCATGCAGGATAAAGTAGGTCCACAAATAGAATTGAAACCTTTGCCAGCTTCACTGAGGAATGAATTCTTGGGCCCAAACTCTACATATCCTGTTATTGTTAGTGCTGATTTGAATGCTGTGGAAACTAAGAAACTCCTTAAACAGCTTAGGTTGTATAAGAATGTTATAGGTTATACCATGGATGATATTAAGGGAATTAGCCCTTCATTTTGTATGCACAGGATCACTGTAGAAGATAAAAGTAGGCCCACTGTAGAACCACTTAGGAGACTAAATCCTAAAATGCAGGAAGTGGTTAAGAAAGAAATTCTGAAGTTATTAGATGTTGGTGTCATATATCCCATTGCTAGTAGCAAGTGGGTGAGTCCAGTACATGTGATGCCTAAAAAGGGGGGAATGACTGTGGTAAAAAATAAAAAGCAAGAAATGATTTCTACTAGAATAGTTTCCGGTTGGCGCATGTGTATTGATTATAGAAAATTGAATAACGCCACTAAGAAAGACCATTTCCCTCTTCCCTTCATTGATCAGATGCTTGAGAGGCTTGCTAAGAATTCTTATTTTTGTTACTTGGATGGATACTCAGGTTTTCATCAAATCCCAATCCATCCATCTGATCAAGAGAAAACCACTTTTACTTGCCCTTATGGGACATATGCATATAGAAGGATGCCATTCGGCTTGTGTAATGCGCCTGTGACTTTTCAAAGGTGCATGCAGGCTATTTTTTCTGATTTAATTGAGAATGTCATGGAGGTATTTATGGATGACTTTTCTGTACATGGTCTTAATTTTGATAATTGCTTGATGAATTTGTGTAAAGTGTTGCAGCGTTGTAAGGAAACCAATTTGGTCCTAAACTGGGAGAAGTGCCATTTCATGGTACGAGAAGGCATAGTTCTTGGGCACATGGTGTCTGAGAGAGGAATTGAGGTTGATAAAGCTAAGGTGGAGGTGATTGAAAAATTACCCCCACCAACTAATATGAAAGGTATTAGAAGCTTTCTTGGGCATGCCGGGTTTTACCGGCGGTTCATTAAAGACTTCAGCAAGATCACCAAGCCTCTAACTAATCTTTTGGGTAAGGATGTTCCTTTTATGTTTGACTCATCTTATCTTGAGACTTTTTGCAGGATTAAGCAGGCGTTAATTTCCGCCCCCGTAGTACAACAAACTCATGTGTGATGCTAGTGATCACGCAGTGGGGGCTGTACTTGGGCAACGAAAGGATAGAAAAGTGCATATAATCCATTATGCTAGCTGTACTCTCGACGAGGCCCAGAAAAAGAAGTTTTTTACAGATGTCAGACATTACTATTAGGATGAGCCCCTCTTATTCAAACAGTGTGCAGATGGATTGATTAGGAGATGTATTCCTGAGACTGAAGCTCAGGCCATCCTAGATCATTGCCATTCTCTCTCTTGTGGAGGCCATATGAATACATCTAAGACTGCCTCAAAAGTGTTGCAAGTAGGATTTTATTGGCCGAATATATTCAAGGATGTGCGTAAGTATGTCCTCACTTGCGACGCTTGCCAAAGGGCCGGTAACATTGGTAAGAGGCATGAAATGCCACTCAATAGCATCCTAGAGGTTGAATTATTTGATGTGTGGGGAGTTGACTTTATGGGACCCTTTCCCTCTTCTTTTGGAAATCAATTTATCTTGGTAGCAGTGGATTACGTGTCTAAATGGGTGGAAGCCATTGCTTCCCCTCATTCGGATGCAAAGACTGTTATAAAACTTTTTAAGAAGATTATTTTTCTGAGGTTTGGGGTCCCTAGATGCATCATTAGTGATGAAGGGTCTCATTTTATCGAAAAAGCCTTCCAGACCCTCTTGAAAAAGTATGGGGTGAGGCATAAGGTTGCTACACCTTATCACCCCCAAACTAGTGGACAGGTTGAGGTATCAAATAGGGAAATCAAAAACATTCTACAGAAAGTGGTCAATACATCTCGTAAGGATTGGTCTATTAAGTTAGACGATTCCTTATGGGCATATCGAATCGCTTATAAAACCCCCATTGGTACCACACCGTTCAAACTAGTGTATGGGAAACCTTGTCATTTACCTGTTGAATTAGAATATAAAAGTTTTTGGGCTGTCAAAATGCTTAACTATGATATAAAGGTTGCAGGTGAAAACAGGTTGTTGGAGTTGAATGAGCTTGAAGAGCTCCAGTTGGATGCCTACGAGAATGCCCGCATATATAAAGAAAAAACCAAGCAATGGCATGATCGACACATCCTTAGGAGGACATTCCAACCAGGTGACATGGTTCTACTCTTTAATTCCAGGTTGAAGCTTTTTCCTGGCAAGCTGAGGTCCCGATGGTCGGGACCATTTAAGGTAATAAAGGTTTTCCCATTTGGAACCGTTGAGGTATGTAGCGAGAAGTCTGGTCCATTTAAGGTAAACGGACAAAGACTTAAGTACTACTTGACAGGAGAACTGATACAACAGGTAAATGTCTTAAACTTGTCTGATGTATCGGTCTCCTAAATTCAATGGGTGCCAAGCGTCTAGCTGAAGACGTTAAAATTAGCACTTGTGGGGAGGTAACCCCATTTCTTATTCTTTAACTTCTTTTCTTACCATTCAAAAATTAAAAAAAAATAAATTTATCTCAATATTTGTTTGTTTGTTTGTTGCATATTCATTTTCAATTCATAAATAAAGACTAATAGTCTCAATGCATTGCATATTTGTTTTTGTTTTGTTTTGTTGAATATTATGTTTTTGTTTTTTTTTGTTGCATATCCCTCTTTTTAATTTGTCATATTAATTGCCTACATATATTGTCATTGATAAGTTACATAAATAAAGGCAGGTCATGGTGCAAAATCTAAGGATTTAAATGTTTGAAAGGAGTGGGATTTCTACCAGAGCAAAGCGTAAAGGGAACAAAAATTCTGGGCAAAAAACAGCAAGACCCACTAGCAGTGGGAATTTCCCACTGGCAGTGGGTTTCATACAGACACAAAGGCACAATTTTTCCTCAACAACAGCAGGACCCACGGGCCGTGTGTTTTTCCCACTGGCCATGGGTTTCCAAACGCTGCAGGACTATTCATTTAAATGCATTGGCCGTGGGTACACACTTCCCCCTTGCACACTCTCCTCTCTTCGTACTAACATTGTGAAGTTGCTTGGCACATTCTCAATTTTTCCACTAATTTTCTTCACTAATCACTCAAGTCTTCCTTACCCCTCTCTATTATTCATCATCCAAGTAAGTTTCATTCTCCATTTACGTCTTGGGGTGCTTTCTTTTAGTTTGGGGTTATTCTTTCACTTGATAACTTGAGTGGTTTTTGATGAAATGGGTCATGGAAACATGTTTACATATGTTCATAGAGTTTATTCTTATGAAAATTTCATGTGGGTAATCTACAAAATTCTTGTTTGGGGTTTCTCTTGTTCATCATCTTCATTATTATGCATAGAAACCCACTTGCATTTTTCTTCATGATTAGCACACCATGACACATAATGGACATATATTGCATCATTATTCATGTATGAAGTGTGATATGTGAAATTGGGAGCCTTGGTGATGCATGTTTCATGGATTCCTTAGTTCATATTAACATGCCCACCAAGTGTTTGACAAAATGCCAAAAGCAATCCTTGGTTCTTCTTTGTACATAATTTTAGGGTGTTTTATTTTCTTTGGGTTTTCATATGCCTATCCATCATTAAACTTCCACTTTGATTGCCCTAATTGACATGTTTGGTTGATTGCCCTATTTTCATATTGGTTCATTATTTCTCATCACATTACTAGCTTCAAATCCTAATCAAGTAAATATGATCTTGTCAATTTTAAGTTTGGGGTTTCCTTTTGATTTTGAAGTGAATTCATCATGGGGAAAGGTTCCTATGGGCTTATATTTGATTGTTATAATGGTTAATTAGAATGGGCATTCTTAAAAATTCATCTTCATGCTTCATTTGGTTTGAATACCCATTTAATCTTTTCTTCATGATTGATGATCCTTTTCATATATTTGACAAATTGGTGATTGATTGGTTAGGGTTTGGTGTTGTTCTCTTACTTTGGTGCCATTTAGCATATAGATTCATGGATTTCTTGGTGTCAAACTTGTTTCCCACCAAGTGTTTGACAACTTGCCCAAACCAATTCCTTGTTTTACCTTGTATATATTTGTAGTTTGTTTGATCCTTTTTGGGTTTTCCTATGACTATCCATCATAGAGTTCCCATGTTCTTGATTTTATTGACATCTTTTGTGCATAAACTTGAATTTGAATTTTAGGTGTCCAAAGCCATGTCTTCCGGAAGAACCAAGAATGTTTGCAAAAAAGAAAGAACAAAGGTAAGTCATCATCTAACTATTCTAGTCTAGATGATATTGAGTGCACCTCGAATGAACAAAGAATGCGATTGGCTTCTTTGACCTCTAGGGAACTTATCCCCTCTAGGTTCTTTTGCAAACAATCTTTACTTGAACTTGGGTTGTATGATGATACCTTAAAATTTTGCATGAGTATGGGTTGGGAAGAGTTTATTGAGTTATATGAGCCCTACTATGAACGCACCACCTTAGAATTTCTAAGTTCCATTGACATTAAACCTTGTGACAATGACTCAACTTGGGAAATCACTTTTAGGCTAAATAACAATGATTATAGGATGGATTTAGCTGATGTGGATGCCACTTATGGTTTTCCATCTGTGCCTGGAGATGCCACTGCTAAACTTCAAGCTGCACGTATCCCTAGAGATTTTAATGCAAGGTATTTTTGGTCTACACTCTCTAACTCTAGGGACAATTACGACCCATCTTCTACAAAAGCATCACTCATGCATCACCCTGTTCTTAGATACCTTCAGAGGTTTATGGCCCGATCTATTTTTGGTCGCTATGATAGTCCTGGTACTATTAGGGCTGCTGAGCTTTATTTTTTGTATGCCATGATTAATAACATCCCTGTCCACTCTACAAAATGGCTTTTTAGCCAATTCGCTAGGGTAGGAAGAGCCACTACTGGCAAGACTGTTATTGCAGGTTATATAAATCCTATTGCTAGGTATGTGGGGATTGATTTACCAGAAGATAACTTACTTTGCCAACCCAAGAGGGTTGATATTGATGAGATGGTTCATATGGGAATGCTTGTATTGGAACATGGAATTTACTGTTTAGTTATTCCTGGATTTTCTATACCTCACCCTTTGCCTGACCCTCAATTCACTAGCCTAGAGGGCAAGAATTCCTTTTTGTTTTCAGGTACTGATGGGCAGGATGACTCCCCCTTGGACACCGAGATGCCCCTTCTTCATGACCACGCAGCTGGCCCGTCTAGATCCTCTTCCGATTCCGGATTTTCTATGGAACGGATGTATTCCTTGATGCAAGGAATGAACACCCGTTTAGAGTCTTTATCTATTGAGCAACTCCGGCAAGGGAGCAGGATCGATGGCATAGCCCAACGCGTGGATGCCATGTATTCCTGGCACCTCCAGCAAGGTCATTTTCCTCCTCCTTCTCCATGATGGGTTTGTTCATAAAAATAAGTTTCATTGTACTTGGTTTTCTCTCTACTGAACAGTGAGGACACTGCTCACTTTAAGTTTGGGGTAGTGGGTACAAGGAAACTTATTCCGAGCCTTTGCACCTTGACATTTCTTTGCATCTTTCTTTTGGTTTTATTTGATCATGCTAGGTTGTAGTTTGTTTGCATTTTGTTTGTTTTGAATGTCTGTGCCCCCCCATCTAGGACAACATAGCATGTTTACTTGTGATTGTCATTACCACAAATGGGTTTCAGTTGAGATGATAGAATTTTAAAGCCTTGTGGAATCCATGTGAAAACTATTCAAAAAATAATAATAATAATAAATAAATAAAAACAAAATAAAATTGATGATTGCTTGTTTGTCAAAAGGTACCATGCTTTATGACTCTGCTCTCTTTGACTAGGTTTACTCACCTATACTAGTAACAGCTTTTGAGCCAATAAGGGGTATGTTTTGAAAAATAAATATTTACAAAACCCCTATTTTCTGGTATTGAGTGTATCATGCATTTGAAGTGCTCTAGAACTTGGCTTGTGACCGATTCAAAATGGTTGGTGATTAACAGAGTATGGAATGAAAAAGGCACTATAGGTTTTATTCCTTGGCCTCTGAACTTTGAATGTTTCAATGCACCATTAGTTGCCCCCTATTGAGCCTAAATTTTGATTTTTGTTTCTGAGCCCTTTGGTAATGAATTTGGCAAATTGCTGAGAAAAACAAAATACAATTCAAGGATGGCAGCTAGAATGAAAAGGCTAAAAGAGAAGTAAATTTAGTTGGGGAACAAAAGAAATAAAATGAACTTGTATTTCCAACTGAAGAAAATAAAATAAAAAAAAAACAAAGAAAAAGATGAAAGCAAGGTTGAAAAAGGACTCCCTTGAAGAAAATATATTCTCTGGTTTGCCTTCTGAAACTTCATTGTTCTCAGTGATTTCATCTGATTAATAATAACGCTTTGAATTCCTTTTTCTTGGTATCCATGCCTGCATCTGCAAACCCCTGGCCCCATTACAACCAGATGAAAGACCTTTGGACCATAACTTGTTTTTCTAAATAACTGTAGACAATTTGGTCACTTGCCAAGCCTATGGTAGTGCTTTGAAATGATATGACTTGAGTGATACTTATACACAAGCCTAAACACTTAGAGAGAAATGGAAAGATGTGTATCTATGGCCTAGTCTTGTGAGCATGGTATGAATACTTGTGTGGATACCTGTAGTGATAATCTTGCAATAATCTGTTGATAGTTTCTCTAATTGGGTTCCCCAAGTTGTTTTGAGTTCTTCGTTCTATTGTTCATTGTTTGTGGTGATGATAATTGCTTGGGGACAAGCAATGTTTTAGTTTGGGGTATTTTGATAGTGATTTAGTTTGATGGGTTTTACTAGTATTTTGTTTAGGTTTTCTTCATCATTTGTGTCATCTTATTCCTAATTCCAAGCGTTTTTCTTTCTTTCCACATTTGTTACTCGGGTGTTTCAAGTTTTGCAAGAATAGCCTAATTACAGGTGCATACATTCCAAACAAGAAGCATTCGAGGAAGCATTAGATAAATGGAAGAGATTCAAGCCATGGAAAAACTACAATAAACAGGGCTTTATCCACCTTTATAGATAAAAGGTTTACTAAGGCAGACACTCAGGGCTTCAAAACAGTGAGCAGAGGGCAACATTTTGGAGACCAGAGAAATCCACTGGCCGTGGGTTTTTCCCACTGGCCGTGGATCTGGCTGCCTAGTGGAGGAGAGTCTGTGCAATTGGAAAGCAGGGAGATCCACTGGCCGTGGGTTTTTCCCACTGGCCGTGGATCTTGCTGCCCTGAGGAGAAAAAAACCCAGATTTGTGAAGCCAGAGAAACCCACTGGCAGTGGGTTTTTGCACGTTCTGCAGTTGGCAAGAAGTTTTGGAGCAGTTTTCTAAGATAAAAGAGGGGGTTTCTTTGGAAAAAGGATGAGCAGACATTGGGAGACATCAAGGGACACTTTTTGGGAGAAAAAGGAAAAGCTTTTGCCAAGGATTTTCGAAAGCGATCAAATTCTGCAGATTTGGGAGAAGGATTTTAAGAGATTCAGTGAGAACTTCTTCTTATATTTTCTGAACCCTTCTTCATCTTTTGCTTTTCCTTTTATGTTTGGTTTGAATTCTTTGTATTTTGGTATTGGCATAGTTGTTTCCATGGCACACTAAACATTTCTCTTGGGAATTAAGGTGTAACATTTATGTGAACCTATATGTAGTGTTCTTCGTTCTTGGTTATTAAACTGTGTTCTTATTCAAATTCGTGAGTTCTTAATGCTTCCATTAAGCTTAGAAATAAGTATGGATGATTATAAACAATATGGGTAATCGAAAGATTGACGTATAGTTTGACTTGCACGAAATTGAACCTAGGGATTCAGGTTACGAAAGTGAACAACACTCTTTGAGGGATGTCCGAGTTTTCATAAAGCTTAAAGGACCTAATTAGAGAATTGAACGCGGTTCTTCAATAGTTAGGTACATTAGTGAGGATTCGAGAGAAAGCCACTGATTAATTTAGGGAGACTCGCCTTAAGAAACATGATTTAATGATCTAGAAATTGAATTGCATTAGATATTGGGACCCACATGTTTGTGAATCTTTACTTCCCAAGAAATTAATCTCCATCGTATCCAAACCAATCCTTTTATTGTCATTTCTTATCGTTCACTGTTTATGTTATTTAATTCTTTACGTTATAAATTTCTAAACCAACCAATGAATTGTCTAGATAATCAAAATGCTATAAACCGGTAATTGGGAACAATCCCTGTGGGACGATAATTTTATTACTGCGATATCCCGTACGCTTGCGGAAGGCTATCAAAAGACACTGTAAGGCAGAAGCTGAAATGAGTTAGGAAGTAGAAGCAGACACTAAAAGTAAATGACTAACTTGACGACAAAAGAAGTAGGGGTGGTCAGTGAGAGCAATAGAGGGGAAACAAATAGAGGGAGAAATAATGGCTGTGGAAGGATCCCAAAATGATGGATGAGTTTGAGGAATTCTTCCAGCACGTCCCTAAAAATTACAGATGTCAATCAGAATTTCTCCAGCAGAGATGCATTAAGCCTAATCATGTTCTAAAAGGTAGTGTACCTAGAGACATCCTCTGGTGTCTCCATTAGGAGAGGGGTCTGCTCGAAGGATTTCTAAAATGTCATCAGGAAGTCTCTTGCAGTCCGTCGGTACCAGTCAGGAGAGGAGGAGACAGAGATCCAAACTTTCTCTTTAATTTGTTGGTGATGATCCTTTAGTTCTTAGGCATAAGACAATCTGGATGGACCAAGAGACAAGCCTGAGGCTTGGTAAAAGCTTGAATCCAAGGTTCAGCAGGAAGCTTGAGATCTTGAATGAGCTGGTGAGCCTCTTGTTGTATACGGATGGCTTGGGTAGAGGTAAGGAAGTCAGAGGAGTAAAGGTGAGGTTGGATATGAGGTCTTCATGAGGGATAGCAGAGTGGAATCTAGACCATAGGAAGATGCAGACACCATTTCTAAGGAAGAAGGTTTGTTTAAAAATTGGTAGTTCATCAGGGGCATGGTAAGGAAAGGACGGCCGGGGAGTTGAGGGATTATAGTACAGGTTTTCCTTTCAGCTAGGGGTACAATAGAGGGTTGGTATAATTCTGTATGAGGAGAGAATATGGTTTTAGGTATGATAGGCCTGGATACAGAGAGTATAGGTATAGAAGGTTTAAAGGTAGGTTGAAAGGGGGTTGCAAACTTCTTGGGTTTTTGTTTGGGTGCAGTTGGTTTGGATTTAGAAGGTTTAGAGATGGAAGGTTTGGGTATAGATGAAGGTGGGGGAGCAGAGGGTTCAGGTTGAGATACCTTAGGTGGAGATATAATTTATTGATCTATGGTAGAGGTTGAGGATGGGGTCTGGACCGAATCTTATGCAAGAGTCTTCACAGAAGAAGCAGGTGTCTTCTTCTTTTTCTTCATTATAGAAGGCTTTTGAGCCTTAGTCTGGTCTTCAAACTTTTTATTGGCAACAGCTTCCTCAGCCTTAGCTTTCTTCTTGGCTTCAGCTTTCAAGGCTTCCCATTGAGCCCTATCAGACTTGTACATATCATAATTTAGATTGTATAAGTCCACCTAGTTATACTTGGTCCATTTCTTTACATCCACATCAGGAAACTTCTTACAATAGTAGTGAATGAAGTTAACATATCGATTCTTTGAAGGGATCTTGACATAGTCCTTGAGGGAGCTGGAATATGGATAATATGAACTCTTGGATGAGGGGTTTGAGGAAGCAGGCTGGGGTTCTGCAGTAGCAGCAGTAGTCTAAGTTGTAGAGGCAGATTATGTAGATTTCTTTTTCCTTAAGACTTGCCTAATGGGCACTTCATCATCTAATACAGAGGATACATGGATGGGTTGAGCAAGCTTCTCAACAGCTGTGGATTTAGACTTCTTGGTAGGGGAGGATCCAAACTTCTTAGTTGGAGTCTTGTCTGATAGCATAAAAATCTTTGTGACCTTAGGCTTTTTAGCCTAAGTTGTTCTATAACTGGTTCAGACTTGACTTTCCTCTTTAGAGGAGATTTCTGCACTTCAGTAGCAATTGCAGTAGGCTGATCCAGAAAAGGAGAGAAAGTTGGCAGCTTGGTGATCAATAGACTGCTGGTCATCCAATCTGTTATAGACTCCAGGGGCATATTTTCCAGCTTGAAGATCTTCATGAGCACAGCTGGGTAAGGGACCTTCTTCTGCTTCTCTATAACAGAAATTGTCGTGTAAGTCAACAATATGATGGCAAGGTTAACTCGTTCCTTGTTCACCATATTAAACATACAAAGTCTGTCCAACTTGGATACAGTATCCTTAGAAGACTTCCTAGGACAGAACACCTGTCACATCAACAAATGCAACATTTTAGCTTTAGGCAACAGACTGCCAGAAGTTGATTTATCTGGACGAGCTTTTCTAAACAAAGCTTCATTGATGGTGAAAATGGAGACTTTAGTAAACTCAAAATCTTTAGTGAAGATAGTTCCTCTAGGGTTGCATTGCAGCACAGTCACCAACAAGTCTTTAGATATTTCAATCTGCTTCCCAAGCAGAGTTCCAACTAAGATACACTTCGTCTTGTCCGCTGACATGGTTTTCCAGAACTCAAGAGCAACTAATAGAGAAAATGGTTCTTGGCCAAACAGAAACTGGTCTAGCCAATGCCTTTAACCTCAGTACTGACATCTATTTCTTTGATTTTGTGTTGAGCAACATCGAAGTAGAGAGACTCAATAACATCCTTAACTGAAAGTGAGATTCCAGCCATTATTAAGATAAAAGAAAGAGTTTTTGGAAGAAGAAGAAGAGTTTTAGGGTAAGAGAAAACTTGAAGAGATGGAGAGAAAAAAGTTTCCAGAGAAGTTGTAAAGGAAATGAAAGGTTTTCAGAGAATGAAATGACAACTAAGAAGGGGTTATTTAAAGGCAACGTGGCTTAATGGAGGGAAAACGATTTCAGAAATGGTTACATTCCAAGCAATAACTGAATGCCATGCGTTATGAGAAAATAAATAAATGAATAAATAAAAGAATGTAAATGAGTCAACAGACTGCATCTCTCAGCATAGAAGTGAATGAGTGAAAATTATTAAGTTAGGAAGTATACAGACTACAACCATACATACACTTCAATCACATAATATTACGTAAGTTCAGATTATATTTGATAAAAGAAAACCTGGCTTCTGCTAAAGGTTTAGTGAAGATATCAACCTATTGGTGGTCTGTATCCACATACTTTAGATCCAGAGTGCCTTTCTGAACATAGTCATGAATGAAGTGGTACTTGACTTCAATGTATTTTGCCTTTGAATGCTGAATAGGATTCTTTGACATATTAATAGCACTGGTGTTGTCATAGAACACAGGAATCTCTTCTTCATGAATTGAATAATCCTCTAATTGATACTTTATCCATAGAAGTTGTGAACAACAACTGGTTGCAGATAGGTATTCTACTTCAGCTGTGTAGACGACTATTGAATTATGTTTCTCGCTACTTTAAGAAATCAAGTTGGTTCTCAGAAAGTGACATCCACCACTTGTACTTTTCCTATTTGATCTATCACCTACAAAGTCTGCATCACAGAAACCATGATGGGAAAAAGAGTCTGTTCTCTTATAGAACAAGCCAAGGTTTATGGTACTAGTAAGATACCTCAGAATCCTCTTCACTACAAATATATTTTATTTCTTGGGGTCTGTTTGATATCTTGCACACACACATACTAAACATTATATCTGGTCTACCAGATGTCAAACAGTGATTTAATCATTCCTCTATACAGAGTCTGATCCATTGATGTACCAGATTAATCCTTACTTATGATGTAATTTGGGTGCATTGGTGTACTCATAAATTTGGTATCAGCCATTTTAAATTTTATGAGCAACTCTTTGGTGTATTTTTATTGATGAATAAAAATTCCATCATTAGTCTTTTTAATCTGTAAACCAAGAAAGAATTTGAGTTCACCCATTATGCTCATCTCAAATTCAGCCTGTATAGTTTTCACAAAATCTTTGCATAGACTTTCTTTAGTGGTACCAAAGACAATGTCATCCACATAAATTTGCACTATGAAAAAGTGTTTATCTGAACCTTTTCTAAATAGGGTTATATGAACTTTTCCTCTAGTAAAGCCTTTTGATTTCATAAAAGAACTGAGTCATTCATACCAAGCTCTTGGTGCTTGTTTCAGACCATACAATGTTTTACTTAGTTTAAAGACATGAGTTTCAAAAGATTTGTCTTCAAAACCAGGAAGCTGTTTTACAAAAACTTCTTTAATAAAACCATTTAGAAAAGCGCTCTTAACATCCCTTTGATATAATTTTATCCTTTTAAAGGCAGTAAATGCAAGTAAGATCCTTATAGCTTCAAGTCTAGCTATAAGAGCAAAGGTTTTAGTAAAGTCTATACCTTTCTACTACCTTGTGCTATGAGCCTTGCTTTGTTCCTTACAACTTTTCCATCTTCATCCAGTTTGTTTTTGAAGACCCATCTAGTTCCAATGATGCTTTTGGTTTTTAGTATTGGAACCAAGGTCCATACCTTGTTTCTCTCAAATTGAATAAGTTCTTCTTGCATAGCTGATAACTGGTTTTACTTGGTATGGTTCTTTCTTCGATATCGTTTGTGGCAAGTTTACCCTTGTCAATTGTAGTATAATAAAGTGTTGTTCCACTGAGAGGTAGTTGTTTAGTAAATATGATTCAAACTGTTTTGGCAGGAAATATATATTATCATGATGTGAAAATAAACAAACATAAAACTAAACAAGTGAACAATGTAAGATTTACGAAGACAATAATGATTTAAATTTAAACAGATATTTAAAGACTAGGATTGGATTTCATCTATCTCACCCTTCGATACACCGTATATACTTATTTAAATGGTTTTCGAACTATTTCTTTTTACGCCACAATCAAAGTCATTCGTATCGATTCCTCGATTACGAAATTCATAAGAATATTCCCAAACCGTCAATTCCTCGATCACTTTGAAAATATTCCAACATTAAGATCAATTGTTTCGGCATTTGTTTTGTTGATTATTATTCTTAATAATCACCACATGAGTATTCCATTTAGATCCATTTTTAGAGATTATTTCCCAATAACGAAAGAAAACTAGAATTAATAAACTATTGATCAGATAGATCCAACATTAAGCATAAAATGAAAAGCCAAAAACAATACATGAAAGTACCAAATATATAAATATATAAGAAGCACACATCGAAGCTCGAATTGATTACATCCAATCCCAAGGAAACGTTTAGCTACATATGGTAGTCATTACAACTGAACAAACTGTGGTGTTTGGTTTGTTTTGTTGGTTTGTTTTGCAATAATCGTGGTGTTTCGTGACAAGTGTCCACTATTTGTGTAGTATATGTTAAAATAGAGTGTTGTTCCACTGGGATTCAGTATTTAAAATGATGATTCTGAAATATTTTGACGATCAAAAGAAATTGTTTTCATAATATGACAATAACATAAAATGATTAAAATGCAATCAAACATAAACTAAGAAAAGCAATAAAATATGACAAGCTAACAATTGATAAAAACTGGGACTGGAATTCATCTATCTCACCCTTCGACACACTGTATGCATGTATATAAATGGTTTTCAAACTATCGCATTTTACGTCACAATCTAAGTCATTTGTATCGATTCCTCAACTACAAAATTCATGAGAATATTTCCAAATATGTTGATTCCTTAATCACTTTGAAAATATTCCAGCATTAAAAGTGATTGTTTCGACATTCGTTCCATCGATTATTATTCCTAATAATCTTCGTAACGAGCATTCCATTTAGATCCATTTTCGAAAGTCATTTCCCAATAACCAGAATGAGGGATTTGTCCTTAAACGCGTTTTTACGAACGTTAGAACGATGAATTTTGGCACTTTGCAACCTCTTTTCAAGTGAGGGCTGTTTCTGGGTAGAATTTATATTTAAATTTACTATATTTCATTAGTATTTTGAAAATTAAATACTTTTGGCTTTGGAATCATCTAATTCAAAATTTTCTAGATAAAATACGACAAAACGAAGTTTTGACAAACAGTGAAAACTAACCGCTTTATATCCTTAATTTAGAAAAAAAGATTTCTTTTATTTTCAATATAGGACAAGGAGAAATATTTTATAATAATAAAGTATTTTACATAAGGTTTTATAAAAATTTTAAGTTGAAAACAATTTAATTCGTTCGTCGTAAGTCAATACGATGAAATGATATTGGTAAAGAATTGAAAAATTGTAAGAAACATATTTTGTTCTTATTTTCTCTTAGAAGTGATATCTAACTTTAAGGTCATACTTTTAAATATAGGGACAAAATAAGTTAAAGAATCTTGCTCTCTAAAAATTTAATAAATGTATTATACTTAAAATACCTTTTAGATTTGAAAAAAGAAATTGGATATTTTAAATCTAGAAGATTTCTTTTAGACTTACTTTTAAACAAAATCATTTGGGTAGTATTTAGATCTTGGTTCATGGTGCCTACTACACGAAAAGATTTTACCATGTACACTTCCCTCGCTTTAAGGACAAATATGTTGAACTAGTAAAGTTTCGTCTAGTACTCGGGCACCCTAGTGATAAGATAAGCATATGACATGTTGCATATTGAGTTAAGAAGGGATGTTGGAATATTCCCTTAGAGCATACAGTGATGGATACACTGAAGAAACATCAGGAGTCTCGATCCCCTGAGGGAGGTCTTAGGAGTATATCGGGGATAGACATCCAATGGCTCATATTCGTGCCCAACGCTAGACAGCCCGTGGCAATCACTGATATACTTTGACGAGGCGGGAATTTCTGTGACCATGGAGTGCCTGTTATTTAGAGATTGTGATTGACCATTGTGATGATTGGACTGTGGGTCCTTACCTATTTGTGAAAACCAGAACGAGGAGAGCTCTGGTCGCTCTAGTTGGGCAGGAAGGATAAGGTGGGATGGTTGTGCACATGATTATTGAGATATAAGATTGGCAGTGGAAGTTGGGCACCATTGTATATTGGTATTAAATTAAGATAAGTAACAATTAAACCTAACGCATGTATAGCATACTATAATTGTTTGACTAACCCTGTTGGTTTTTCATGTTCCTTGCGTATTTTGAAGTACTGTATGATTATTCTAAGGTATGTTGTTTACGTTCTTCTTCCTTACTTAGTATCAGTATGTTTTTTAAATATTTAAAGTTGCCCTTACATGTGGATATTATGGTTTGAGAGCTTTTTACTCACCTTTTTCGTGTTGTATGTTATTTTTCTTTCCTATGATCATCGGTGGAGGGGTCAAGGCGAGCGCAAGCAGGGCTTAGACTACCTGCAGTAGAGGACGTCAGATTAAAAGCGTCGATTGTGTATATTTTTTCTTGTGTTGAGATCGATATAGACCTCGATGCTTTTGTTATTTTCTTGTAGTAGTTGTTATTGGGAGCCTGTGAGCCCCGTACTCTTTTAAGTACACTTATGTTAAGATAATTGATCTATGTAATGACTTATTTTAAATTATAAGCAGATGATCACTAATAAAAAAAAATCCCATCTTTTTATAAGTACTAGTGACTCCTTAATTAAGTAGGACGTTCCAGTATAGGAATTTGTCCTAGTTAATCAAGGGTGCCACAATTATATATTAGATTTCATGTTTATGCTTATTTTGATTTCCGTGCTAGATTTAGTTGATTTCTGATAAGAACTTGTGACAACCTTAAAAGGATTAATTAATATCGTGAGAATAATTCTGATAAGTGAACCTCAGGGAAAGATGCACCTAAGAGCAACTTAACTAAGCATGATTCACTTAGTCTTCACAAGTCAATAGTTAGATAATTGGGATATAAAGAAACCCCTAAGAGTGTTTTAATTAATTGTTCACATAGTTAAAGTACTCTATTTGTTTCTATTTATAGTTTCTCTTTGGAAACCACAATCCAAAAATTTCCATCACCTCGTAGGACCAATTATCTTTGACATTCCTAAAGCATTTTTTCCCACATAACAAAACCACTTCCCTTAAAGCCTAAACTACTAGTTTTATTTAGAAGGATGACAAGCCACTTTTTAAAGCATGGGAAAGGTATCAGGAGTTGCAAAGGGTGTATTCTCATCATGCTTTGCCTAGGTGGATGATAGTTTCCATCTTTTATGATGCTTTGGACAACATTACTGATATCACACTTGATGTAGCTATAAGTTGGGACTTTGCCTCCAAATCATTGGATGAAAGTCTTGAATTGATTAAGAGTATGGCAACAAGCCATGGTAGTTGGGTTCGCAACTGTGGTCAAAATAATAAGACCCCAAGTAAGCATAACATCCATGCCTTTGTTTTCTTAGCTACAAAAGCATATGCTTTTGCTTCTAAATTTGATAATATGAATCTTGTTTGTTATACAGGTACTACTGACCCATTATGTGTGGGTTAATTTTGTGATAATACAGGTCACGTAGCAGCAACTTGTAAGATGATTTAGACAAGGCAAGATGATCCTTATACGAAGCAAGTGAATGTTACTCATAACTTCTATGATGACCATATGTAACATCCCAAATTTTATATAAATGATTAAATATTAGGAATAAATACTAAATAATTATATATGGATTAATAAATGTCCCAAAATGTTAAAAATAATTAAATTAAAATTTTTGAGTATTATTCATAATTTATTGGGGCTTTATAAGCTGAAATTATACCCGATTAAAATATGGGTGTCGGATCGAGTATCTCCGATTGAGGTGCTATTGGTCAAGGCTGTTAAGAATATTATTGGGAGTCCGAATATGTATTCGGAATAAACTTTAGATA
The DNA here is from genome assembly GCA_037962975.1 of Clitoria ternatea. Lineage (NCBI taxonomy): Eukaryota > Viridiplantae > Streptophyta > Magnoliopsida > Fabales > Fabaceae > Clitoria > Clitoria ternatea. The sequence continues at coordinate 60,220,344 of CM075671.1, forward strand.
AAGTATTGAGCCCGAACAGAGATCCTATTTGTTATAAAACGGGAAGTTATTAATAAAGGGTTAAAAATAAGACACTAAACTCTCTTCTTTTCTTTCATTCACGTTGGTTTCATTTCCAAGTGCAAAACCTTCATTTCTTCTTCACCTTTCTTATTCTTCTCTTCATCTTCTTCTTCCTCTTCTAAACCCAAGTGTGGTGTGCCCTCTTTCTCCTCCCATTTTCGTTTGCATCAAGCTTGGAGGAGATGATGATGGTGGTTTGACATTCTCCCTCTTCCTCCTGTAATTTTCGTTTTCCCTCTCTCCCATTCTTGGAGCTCACTTCCTTTGGCTTGAGGTAAGGTTTCCTCTCTATTTTCTTGAGCTCCAGCCCTAGGTTATGGGTTATGGTTGTGGGGAGAGTGTTTGGTTGCATGTGGGTTACTTTAGAGAGGCATTTATGATGAGAAACCCTTAGGTGGGGTGCTTTTAATATGAGTTTTATGAGCGCCTTGAGAGGTACATAAAAATGGCATGGAAGATAATGGAAAATAATGAACATAAATGATGGTTGTTAGGTTTTTGATGAAACCCTAACCTTGTAAATTGGGGGAAATATAAAAGGTAGGTCGAAGAATATTTATTAATGTTAGGAGAATGTATGTAAGGATGTATGATGATAACTTTGATGGTGGAAGGCCATTAATGAGGTTAGATGATTGGTAGTGGTAGTTGGAAAACAATTAGTATGGAAACCCATGAAGAGGCTTAGCTTTAATTGCATGATAAATAAATTTGGGCACCTAACCCATGGTGTTTATGGTGGATTACATGAGATAAATAAGGTTTGAAATTGAAATGGTATAAAACACCAAGAAATAAATATAAGCACTTGAATCTTGGTAGTTTGAATAAAAATTGATTATGTGGCATATTGTATAATGTAGGAAACAACCCAATCGATAAGGCGGGATCTTCAGACCGCTTTGATTTCTACTTCTCTCGAGGTAGGAGGGGGTAATAATTCTAAATGTTTGATTTCATCCATTAGTGATGTGTGCATATGATGGTGTTATGCTAATTTGACTTGGATGAATGATTTGATGAATATATGATTGGAATGGATTTAGATTGAATGAAGTTGTGTGACATGTGTGATTGGGGTGATGAATATGATGTGATGTTAACTCATAATAATGAGGTTTGTTATGAATAGCTCTTGAGTTGTTGAATAGATGCCATGATTACAATTTTGATGAAATGTGAACGTATGAACATCCCATGGTATAAAAATCTATGACAATGTGTATGGATATGTTTGCCACTAACTATTGAATATGTATGAAATCTAATGAAAATTGGTGATGGTTGAGAATGAAGAGAATATAGAGTTCCACTAGGTATTGGTAGTGAATTATTGATTGTGGAGTGGCATTTAGGATGCATAGTGTGAGAAATACATTGATTGACATTTGCATCCATAGCATATATTTCACTGTCTATATGGAATGTTAGGGGTTCCAATAGACAGGCCAGTGGGAGAGCGGCCTAGTGCACGAGTAAAATTATATGTTTGTTCCCTAGTGATTCTTGGAATCATGAAGTTGCTCACAGTTTGGTGGCGAGGCACCCTATGTGGTGGGCCTAGTGGGTGGGTGGCTCTATGATGAGGGAGTGACCTTGGTGTTCCGATGGGGCATGGCTCTCTCGATGTGTGTTCGGGAGGCGCCGGTAGTACTTATGGCAAGTAAGGCCATGTTGTTGAGTCCGCAAGTCACAGGGTGACTAGTGCTACATATGGGCGATAATAGTTTGGTACCAGTAAAAGTGTAATGTATTGCATGCATGATTTGAGATATAAGTATACACATTTACTACTGTAATAGGGGCATAGTAGCATACCTATGCTTGACCCACACTTGATTATGATGTTATTTCCCATAGTCGGATCCGCAAATTGTTAATGATTCCATTGTGCATATGTATTAGCCATAAGAGCATTTGCATATAGCCGGAGATATGCCTAATTGATAGCCCGTAGTGGCAATAGATGATTGATAAGTACAAAGGAAAAAAGTTATGGTACTAACATTGAGTGTATGATGGCTTTTATTGAAAATGCCAATGATTTTGATACATGTGTTATGAATATATTGACTTGAAATATGTATGTTATGAACATATTGAATTGGATATGTATGATGTTGAAATGGAATTATATGATGCGTGAATGAAGCTTATGATGCTTCTTGAGAAATGTATGTCATGCACACATGTATTCATATCATCATAATGTATGACTTTGGTACTCACCTTCTAGTTGCCATTTTTAAAGTTTGATGTAGGTATGTCGGATATCCTACTCTTTTGGAGGATTGAGCAAAGGTGGAGGTAAATATGGAAATGGAAGCTTGTAAGCCTTGGCCAGAACCCCTTTGTAAAACACTTGATACATGTATCTGCCTCTTTTGTTTCTTGAATATTGGATGATGTTTAGGTATTTATTTTGAGGGTCATTTTGGAAAATTAGGTCTTGTATGTTTTGATAGGCTAATTTTGGTAGTGACCTTAACATTGGTTGATGTTAACTAAGATACAATGACTTTACTTGTTATATTGCTGAATGAATGTTGATTATGAAGTTTCATGGCCAATTGATGGCATTAATATGCATGATTGATTGATGAATTGGTTGAATTATGAAGTCTGTATATGAAATTCATGCTTAATTAAGGAACCAATACGGTCAAAATGAGTTTCATAAGCCTTAGGCAGTATGTGCTGGTTCCAATAGCTTAAATACATGATTTGTGACTTGTTAAAACTGGAGTGGGCCAATTCCATTAAGAATTGACCCCTAAGTTGCATCAAAATGCCTCAAAATAGGTTAATCGCATTTAAGCGTATATGTCCCTTGTTTTTAGGAATTTTTGAGTTCATCCAGTGGCTACACGTCATAAATAATGTATTTTAGCTTGTGCCAAAATTTGGTGACCATTGGATTTGATTTGAAAAAGATAAGGTGGTTAGAATTTGGAAAATGATGAGTTTTCTGCATAATGCAGTAGGGTTTTGTCATACGGGGCTTGAATCGATTCATATAAAGCCCTGAATCGATTCAGAGCACTGTCTATTGCAAAGCCAAACGTGTGAATCAGTTTACCCTAGGGGTTGAATCAATTCAAAAACCTGAAAGCACACTGTTTTTGCCTGTTAAAACATATGAATCGATTCATCCACTTGATTTGTATGATTTTGAGCCATTCTGAATGCGTGAATCGATTCCCAGGGAATAATGAATCGATTCACTCCCCTGTTGCACCTATTTTTTCGAATTTGTGATGCATGAATCGATTCCCATGGAGGGTGAATCGATTCATCCACCTGTTATGCTGGTTTTTGGGTATTTGGGACAAATGAATCGATTCATGCCAGCCTTACATCGATTCATGCTCCTGATTCTTCAAATTTTCATATATTTTACTGTACGTTGGGTCGCAGTTAGCCATTGTATGATTATGCATCAATGTGTAAGCGTATTTAATATATTTTGGTAATTAATTCGAGTATCTTTAAGTCTCTTTTTACACCCTTCCTTAACTCTTGAAATAAAATTATATTCCGCTATTATTCCTTGTTGATGATCAGGTAATTGATTGCCCAAGGAGTACTCTTGATTTAAACTATACACCATCTCATATCTTCATATATGGGATAGGTTCTTTTACATGATCCAGGGTTACTTATTAAAGTTTTATCTCGCGGTTATTTTCATTCTTTAATTATTTTAAAAATCGTGAAAAATTTACCCTCATTTCTATTATTTCTATAAATACAATTTTGGGATCGTTTCAACTTGGTATCAAAGCATTGATTGCTCATTGGTTGATTGTGTGAGTTAAATGCTATTTAAAGGTGATTTCTCTTATTGAATTGGATTTGTTTGGCATTGAAATGTTGTTGTTTGTGGTTCAAACATTGTTATGCCTTACAAGGGCACTAGTTACTCAATGTTGTGATGTTACTGCTATAGTTAAGCATTGTTGGAGCTTTGATTGCTCACTGCCTTGTTTTGTGAATGATGGTGATAATTGTGTGATTGTTATTAAGCCCGACCAGGCATTTCCTTTCCAATATTTACCTTCGAATTGTGAATTACATTATGATGATACGTGTGTTATGATAATTGTTTCTTTGGTTGGTGGATCTTAAGTAAAGAAATACAAGTTTCTAAATGTTGTGTTATATGTCTAGATTGATCAATGGTGAATAGACGCAATGTCGATGCAGCCGCTATGGCTGAAGCTTTCAACTGGTTTGCCGACATTCTTGAACGGCAACAACAACCTATTGGTCAACTAAATCATGGTCTTGACCAATTTCTCAAGCAGAAGCCTTCTGAATTTCATGGGGGTTACAAACCAGAAGACGCTTATGTTTGGATTCGTGACTTGGAGTGTATATTTGCTAGTATAGAGTGTTTTAAAGATCAGAAAGTTGAATATGCGGTATTTATGATCTGTGATGAAGCCGAGTCTTGGTGGATTTTGACTGTGGGCGTATGATTTCTGCTCACACTCCCTTGACTTGGGAGAACTTCAAGGTGTAGTTCTTAAGGAAGTACTTTCTGGATAGTTACAAGAGCAAGAAGGAACTTGAGTTTATGGAGCTCAAACAAGGAAGCTTGTCGGTTGAGGACTATGCCTCAAAATTTGAAGAATTGTGTATGCTCTACCCTCCTTTCCAACAGGAAGGTACTGAGGCTTCAAAGTGTGTCAAGTTTGAGAATGCTTTGCGCCAAGAGATCAAGAAGGCGATTTGTCATCAAGAGATTAGGAGCTTTCCTACTCTTGTGAACAAGTGTAGAATCTTTGAAGAAAATGATGTGGCTCCCAAGAGTTATTTAGGGCATGACTATAAATTGAAGAGTCAATCCTCTAGCTTCAAGAAGAAGGGTAATTTCAAAAAGACTAGACACTTTGTGCGTGTAAAGGAATCCCTAGTACATGAGCAGCGAAAATACAAGGATTCCCATAGGATTTGCAAAGCGTTGTCGCGACCGGGATCGCGGCGGCACGACCGACCCTCAAAATGATTTTTGGTTCGAAAAGAAAAACGGGGAGTCGCCACCAATATTTTTTAGGATAAAATACCGGGAAAACCTTTCATTTAAGCATTGGTCAAAAAATAAAATTCCAAATTCGGGAGTCTGATTACAGGTGAGGAAGGTATTAGCACCTCACAACTGTCCGTTATAAAAACAGTTACCTCAATATGATAGCGTGTGTTATAATTAACCCAGAAATTATTTTATCTTCTTTATGAAAATAAAACATACAAAATGACAAAATAAACAAAAAAATAAATATGAAATTTTTACATGAGATTAACAGGACGTCTCGTCCAAATTAAACTCGCTCCACCTTTTTTAAGAAAAAGATATTAATATAAAAAATGACATTAACAGGACGTCTCGTCCAAATTAAACTCGCTCCACCCCTTTTTTAAGAAAAAGATATTATATATAAAAAATGAGATTAACAGGACGTCTCGTCCAAATTAAACTCGCTCCACCCTTTTTTAAAAAAAGGAAAAAGTAATAGAAATTACAATAATAATGAGAATAATAAGAATTATTACAAATTTTATACTAGTCCAAATAGAATGTGTGAAACACTCATTTTTATTAATATTTATCAATCAATAGAGATTAATTGATAATAGAAAAGGAAACAAAGTCACCGAACATCAATTAATTTAACAGAAAATAAACAAGTACAAGCTTTAAAAATGAGGGGCAGAGCAGGACCGATGTATTGAGAAAGGAGCTGGACGGTGTGGGTGAGAGAAGGAGGGACGGTGTTGGTGAGGCTTAGGGACGGTGTTATTTTGAGGGCTGTACGGTGAGGTAGAGAGGAGAGAGGGGCGGTGTTAAGTGGGAAAAGAGAGAGGGGACAGTGTTGGGTGGAGAAAGGAGAAAGGGAACGGTGTTGGGTTGAGAACGGTAAGAAGGGACGGTGTGGTGAGGAGAGGATTTGAGGGGGCTGTGGGTGTAAAAGGACGGTGTAGAGAGGTGCGTTTTAGGGGGCTGTACAGTGAGGTGGAGAGGGAGTTGTGTGGTATGGTTTGGAAGGAGAGGGGAAATCGTGTTGTAAGGGCTGTACGGTGTTGGGTGGAGAAGGGAATGGTATGGAGAAGGAGAGAGGAGAGAGAGAACGGATGTGGATGAGAAGGAGAGGAGAGGGACATTGTACGGTGAGGTGGAGAGGGAGAGGGGACGGTGTAGGTCTTAAGGGGCTGTGTAGAGAAGGATTTGAGGGGGGTGTGTGGAGAAGGATTTGAAGGGACGGTGTTAGGTGAGGTGGAGAGAGGGGACAGTATTGGGTTTTAGGGGAGCTGTGTTTTTTTTAAGAAAATGCTTCAGAGTCTTTTTCCAAATAAAAGTTTTCTCCTCCTCCTGAAGGCTTCAGGATCCTCTCTATTTATAGAGGTCTTAGACGTTAATAACCGGTGGCAAGTGGGGCTTCTCCTTTTGTCTTGTAGTCAGCCGCCCCACTAGATCAGCATTGGATACAGCCTGGATGGAGTTGGTAGGAACAACTTGCACCTTAAACAGCTATAGGGAATGGCGGCTAGTGGGTTTCTCCTTTGTCTTGTTGTCAGCCGCCCCCCATAAGTTAAGGATCCACTTGGATAGTGGAAATCCAAGTCAGCATAGGCATTCGGTGGGAATATGGGTCGGTTTTCTCCTCTTGACTCGGTTTTAGTGCCTCAGTCGGTATACACCCACAGGGGAAGCCAATCCTAGAGGAACAGGTGCTTTTCATAAAGACCGAGTGAAAGCATTAGCTCAGAAATGGGTGAAAAGTGGCTCGGAATTGGGTGAAAAGTGGCTCAGAAGTGGGTGAAAAGTAACTCGAAAATGGCTGAAAGACGGCTCGGAAATGGTTGAAGGATGGCTCGGTGTTGGGTGAAAAGTGGCTCGGAATTGGGTGAAAAGTGGCTCGGAAGTGGGTGAAAAGTAACTCGGAAATGGCTGAAAGACGGCTCGGAAATGGTTGAAGGATGGCTCAGAAATGGCTGAAAAGATGGCTCGGAAATGGTTGAAGGATGGCTCGGTGCTTACTGAAAAGAGTGACTCGGTGCTGACTGAAGATTGGCTCGGTGCTGACTGAAGAGAGTGACTCGGTGCAGGCTGAAGAGAGTAACTCCCTCGGCACCTCCTAAAATGTTTCACTCGGCTACGTGAAGGGAATTTAATCACTCGGAAACACTTGTTCAGATTTGCTTGGGAGTCATTCAGTAGACTCTTTCTTCAGTCGGAAATCCGACTGGCTTCTCACTCAGAATTGCCTTCTGTCGTCAATCATTCCATTCGGTTGTACAACTCGGGAATTGGCCTTGCCTTTTACTCAGAAAATTGGAGCCTAAAAGAATCTGGCTGATAGAAGCTCTCCCATGTCCGAGTCTTGCTTGGCTCGGAAATGCAACTCTTTGCCCCAACTCACTCGGGTGTGTTTTCCTCGGGATCCCACTCGGGTTTAATTTCCAATCAGAAATGGCTCCATTCGATAATCAATCCTTCATATGCATTCGCTCAGAAACCGACCTTGCTCACTCGGATATGTTCATTCGGAGTTAGCTTTGTTTTCAATCAGAAGGGTTTCAACCATCAATCAACTCTTCGGATTTGTCACTCGGAGTTGACCTTCTTTTCAATTAGAATTCAGAATTTGAAAATATAACCACTTGGTGCATTCACTCGGAGTCGGCTTTGTTTTCAATCAGAACTTAGAACTTGGACATTTCCACTCGGAACCGGCCTTCTTCTCACTCAGAACTTGGAACTTGGACATTTTCACTCGGAACCGGCCTTCTTCTCATTTAGGACTTGGAACTTGGACATATTCACTCGGAACCGGCCTTATTCTCATTCAGGACTTGGAACTTGGACATATTCACTCAGAACTGGCCTTCTTTCCACTCGGAAACACATCTCCTGGAATTAAATCACTCTGAAATACTTCACCCGGAGAAAGCCCACTCAGATGTGTCTGCTCAAAAAGTATTCATTCATAGGGCCTTTCTTTGCTCGGGAGTGAACCTCTTGAAATGATCCACTCGGAAATACCTCACTTGGGAATATCCTTGCCCGACAAGTGTTCATTCATAGTCAGAGGCTTTCTTTGCTTGGAAGTCATTCCCTTGAAATGATCCACTCGGAAATGCCTCACTCGGAGACACCCCTCTTGGATATACCTTTTCCCGACAAGTGCTCATTCGAAATCAAAGTTCTATTCGTTTAGAATCAATTTACTCGAAAAATATTCGCTTAGAAACATCTCTGTCCAGGGAAAGCACTCATCCAAAGTCAGAATCTCTTTTCACTCGGAGGTACTTCAATCGGAAATCGTTCACTCGGATGTATTCATCAGACATCGGGCTTGCTTTTCATTCAGACTGGGTTCAGTCGGATTTATCCAATCGGTAAGTGGTCATTCAATAACAGTCCCTTTTTCATTCAGCACGGTTTCAATCGGGAATCCTCCACTCGGAAATACCCCACCCGGTGACAATTCACTCGGCAACGTCTCACTCGGAGACATGTTACTTGAAACGCCTTTCCGCTTGAGTGGGATTCCCACTCGCTTGAGCGCTCACCTTTCCGCTTGGGCGAGATTCCCACTCGCTTGAGCGCTCACCTTTCCGCTTGGGCGAAATTCCCATCTCGCTTGAGCAAAATTCCCACTCACATCACCATACATCAACATACCACTCGGCCATGTCTCACTCAGAGACTCCTTACTCGGAAATGATCATTCCGAGTCATCTTACTCGGAAATTCTTTTTTTTCTTTTTTTTCTTTTTTTTAATTTTTCTTTTTTTATTATTATTTTTAATTTTTTTCACTTGTGGATATCAATCGGAGCCTAAGACAGTCCTGAAGATGAGCATAAATAGAAAGAAGGGATTCCAAGTGACAAAAATTCCCTATTCTTGGTGAAAATTGACTGGACCGAAATAGGTGTTCACAAAAGCATAAGACAAACACACACAAAAATTTATTTTTTAGGATTACCTCTTGAAGAACACCGAAGCAGTTATAGCCTCGTCCTTTAGGAGTCCACACGAGCACTCCTACCAGAATCGCAACACTTGCCAACTGCTAGTTTGACGACGTGTAGCTCTTGCAACTTTTTGTGAATTTATGTCTCTCTTTATTGAATGGCCTATGAGCATCTTATGCTCTATTTATAGGCTTAGGTTTGACCTAATTTGTTCTCTCTAAAGAGTTGGCTCCTTACTCATTCTAAATGAGTTAGGCCTAATAGCTTTATTTTAGTCTAACTAAAATAAAACAAAACATTTTCTGATGGGCTTACTCTATGTGTGTGACCCTATAGGTAAAATACCCGGTCATACTAATAATAAATTATTTTATTATTAATATAAAATAGGAGCGGCATCTAGCAATGCATCATTATATCTGAATATTATTTAATATCAACATAACCTATAAGTGATAATTATTTTATATATTTGTTCATTTTGTCACGCTATCCTAATTGCGCCCAAGGCATGGTCGCGTCATCCTTGTACGGCCTAATTTATTTTACTTGATACCGGAGTAGACTTGATCTGAATAAATATCTAATATTTATTCTTTCTAGCATGGCCATGCGTTTCCTTAGTCTTACTCCATCAAGTGGCCTATAGGTATTACTCCTGTCACATAGGAGAGACAAATCTCATCTACATCACTCATATCCCTCTACATAATTTGTTCATTACCTAATCACAACCTTTATAGTCCTCTTGTTACAGAAGACATTTAATTGTATTAAAATAACAAACTCCTCATGTAGGAATCGTAGTGACTTCAGGTCGAAGGACTACATATACCATTATCACATTGAGAATCGTTTATGACATTCATGTAACGATCCATGCAACGTTTTCATGGTGGGTCTGTCCAATACATCATTACTCTTAATGTGTACCCATGTGAAGACTTGATATCATCAATATCTATGATCTGTGAGATCAGGTCATCAGTGCATTCATACACTAGTCTCAATGTATTTACATTGTCCCCATGTAAATACTTGACTAGGGACATTTTAGGAATAACTTTCATATGACCTATTACTCGAAGGATAAATATGTTTTAAAACAATTTTAAACTGAAATACTTATTTTATTGATAAGCACAAAAATGATACAAATGAAAAAGCATAAAAGCTCATAGTGGATACACCAACAGTGCGTGGTTTCTCTTCTCTTAGAGATAGATGTGGTGGTGGAAGACATGGTGCTAATGGTGGCCGAGGTAATGGCCAAGAACTTTGTTGTTTCTGATGTCACGGAAACTACTTGGCTTGTGAATGTGATCATGAAGAGACGGTGGTGTGCTATAGATGTAACCAACCAGGGCATATCCGTCCCGATTATCCTTTGAATGCTACAGATGTGGTGGTTCGTAATTATGCAAACCGTGGAGGCTATGGTGCTTTTAGAGGCTGTGGTCATGGAAACGGTAATGACAGTCGTAATGGTAATGGTAATGGTAATGGTAATGGCAACGGTGGCAACGATCGTGGTAATGGCAATGGCTGTGGGAATGGCAATGGTGGCCGGAATGGTCACAATCATGGTGCTAATTAATAAACTGCTAGAAGAGTCTTCACCGTGACCGGTGAAGAAGCTGCACAAGCTGGTGATCTGATTCAAAGTAAGTGCCAAATCCTTGGTAATTGTGTTGATGTGTTATTTGATTCCAGTGCAACACATTCATTCATTTCAGATTATTGTGTAAGGCGATTGAAATTGCCAATAAGCATGATAAAAGGTTCTATCATGGTGTCTACACCAACCGGTACTTATTTACGGGCCGTCACTCGATGTGATAATGTTGAGATGATTCTTGAGGATAGGAGATTTGTTGTATCTCTTATTTACTTTCCCATGAAGGACTTAGAGGTTATTCTGGGAATGGATTCGTTATCTGCCAATAAGGTCTTAGTGGATTGTCAGAATCGAAGCGTTATCTTTCCTTTCCCAAATACCGAGCGCTTTGATGTACAATGTATATCTCAAATTCTTGTTATGCTATGCATGGTGGATGGAGGAAATGCTAATCAATCCCTTGATATCCCTATTATATCTGAGTTTCCTAATGTATTTCTTGATGAGGTACCTGGTTTACCTCCTTTAGGAGAGGTGGAGTTTTTTATTGATCTTGTTTTGGGTGCGGAACCTATTTCTCGAGCACCGTATCATGTCTCCTATAGAGTTAACCAAGTTGAAAAGATAAGTTGAAGAGTTATTGGAATGGGAATTCATTCGCCCAAGTATGTCTCCTTGGGGTGCGCCTATTTTATTGGTGAAAAAAAAGGATGGAAGTATGAGGCTATGCATGGATTATCAACAACTTAACAAGTTGACTATCAAAAACTGATATCCCTTGCCTCACATTGATGATCTTTTAGATCAATTGAAGGATGCTGTGGTATTCTTTAAGATTTACTTACGTTCTGGATATCACCAAATCCGGGTGAAGACCGATGATATTCCAAAAATTGTCTTCCGAACATAATATGGACACTATGAGTATATGGTGATGCCATTTGGTGTGACAAATGCTCCTACGATTTTCATGGATTACATGAATCATATTTTTCATGACTATCTTGATAAATTTATGGTGGTGTTTATCGATGATATCCTTGTTTATTCCAAGATCCATGAAGAACATGAAGAACATCTTTGTCTTGTTTTAAATATCCTTCGTGAGAGGGAGTCGTATACAAAGCTCTCTAAGTGAGTTTTGGTTGTCGGAGGTCCAATTTCTTGGACATGTTATCTCCAAAGATGGTGTTGCAGTTGATCCATCAAAGATTAAAGCCGTGATGGCTTGGGAAAGACCGACGTCCATGACCGAAATAAGGAGTTTTCTTGGTCTTGCCAGTTATTATCGGAGATTTATTGAAGGTTTCTCCAGTTTGGCTTTGCCATTGACGAAGGTAACCCATAAGAATCAACCGTTCGTGCCGAATCTTGATTGTGAGAAGAGTTTCTATGAGTTGAAAGTTAGACTCACTTCTGATCCCGTATTGGCATTACCTGATTTATTGGATGACTTTGTGGTGTATGGTGATGCTTCCAAGCTTGGCCTTGGTTGTGTGTTGATGTAAAATGAGCGTGTGATAGCTTATGCGTCGAGCCAGTTGCGAATGTATGAGGTCAATTATCCCACACATGACCTTGAATTAGCGACGGTTGTTTTTGCTTTGAAGTTGTGGTGACACTACTTGTATGGCTCTAAGTTTGTGGTCTTTATTGATCACAAAAGTCTCAAATATTTGGTTGATCAGAAGAAACTTAATATGCGCCAATGATGATGGATGGAGTTTCTAAAAGATTATGAGTTTGATTTGAGGTATCATCCCGGAAAGGCAAATGTAGTTGTCGATGCTTTGAGCCGGAAGTCGTTGCATGTTTCCATAATGATGGTGAAAGAGATAAAGCTAATTGAGTAATTTAGAAACTTGAATGTGGGTGTAGAAATATATACCCCAAAGAAGATGTCCCTTGAGATGTTGACGGTTGTAAATGTGTTCCTTGAATGTGTAAAAGTGTAACAAGCGAAGAATGAGTATTTTATTAAGATGAAAGAAGCTCAAGCAAATGGGAAGAATTCATTCTTAATGGAAGGTCATGACGGTATTTGGCGTTTGAAGGGCCAAATTTATGTTCCATCTGGTGGTGATTTGAGAAGGTTGGTACTTGAGGAAGCTCACAAGAGTGTGTTAAGCATTCATCCTGGTTCCACTAAAATATATCAAGACTTGAAGAAAAATTTTTGGTGGCTTGGTATGAAACATGGTGTGGCGAACTTTGTAGCATCTTGCCTTGTTTTCCAGAAGGCTAAGGTTGAGCATCAAAAACTATCTGGTTATTTGAGACCTTTAGAGATCCCCGTTTGGAAATGGGATAGTATTGCTATGAACTTTGTTTCTGGTTTGCCCAGAACTCGTGCTGGAAATGATGCTATATGGATGATTGTGGATTGGTTGATGAAGTGTGCTCACTTCCTACCCATGAATATGAAGAGTTCATTGGAGAAATTAGCCCAGTTGTATATAAAGGAGATTGTTAGATTGCATGGTGTGTCATTTAGTATTATATCTTGGCCTTGGGCAATAGACTTCCAGAGGTTGCCTTATCTAGACGAGCCTTTCCATACAGAGCTTTATTGATGGTGAAGCTGGAGACTTTAGTGAACTTGAAGTCTTCAAAAAAGACAGTTTCTCTAGGGTTGCATTGCAACACCGTCACCAATAGATCTTTATAGATTTCAATCTACTTCCCACAAAGAGTTCCAACAAGAATGCACTTTGTCTTGTCCACTGATATAGTTTTCCAGAACTTAGGAGTGATAGAAAGAGAAAATGGTTCCTAGTCCAGGCAAAAGCTAGTCTAGCCAATGCCTTCAATCTTAATAGTTACATCCCTTCCTTTAACTTTGTGTTGAGCAGCATCAAAGAAGAGGGACTTAATCATATCCTTCACAGATAGAGAGATGCCAGCCATTGTAGAGAGAGAAGAAAGGTTTTGGGAGGAAGAAGAAGAGGTTTAGGGCAAAAAGAAGTTTTAAGGAAATAGAGAGAGAAAAACTTGTTGTAGAGGAAGTGAAAGGTTTTGTAGAGAGTGACATGACAACTAAGAAAGGGTTATTTAAATGGCAACGTGGCTTAATGGAGGGAAAATGGTTTTCAGAAACAATTGCATTCCAAGCAATAACTGAATGCCACATGTTATGGAAAGAGAATTAAATGAATAAATAGAAGAATTTAAATGAGGCAACAGACTGCGTCTCTCAACATAGAAGTGAATAAGTAAAAATTATTCTAAGTTAGGAAGTATGCAGACCACAATCGTACAGACACTTCAATCACACAATATTACACATGTTCAGATTATGTTTGATAAAGGCAAACCTGACTTCTGCTAAAGGTTTAGTTAGGATATCAGCTCTTTAGTGGTTTGTATCTTCATACTTTAGATCCAGAGTGCCTTTCTAGACATAGTCACGAATAAAGTGATACTTGACTTCAATGTGTTTGCCCTTGAGTGTTGAATAGGATTCTTTGATAAATTGATGACACTTGAATTGTCACAAAACACTAAAGTCTCTTCTTCCTGAATTGAGTAGTCCTCTAGTTGATACTTCATCCACAGAAGTTGTGAACAACAACTGGCTACAAATAGGTATTTTGCTTCAGTTGTAGAGAGAGCTATTGAAATCTATTTCTTGTTACTCTGGGAAATCAAGCTGGTTCCCAGAAAGTGACATCCATCACTTATACTTTTTCTATCTAATCTATCACCTGCAAAGTCTACATTACAGAATCCATGAAGAGAAAAAAAAGTGTGTTCTCTTATAGAATAACCTAAGGTTAGTAGTACTAACAAGATATCTCAAAATCCTCTTCACTATAGACAGATGTGATTCCTTGGGGTCTGCTTGATATCTTGCACAGATACACAATAAACATTATATCTAGTCTGCTGAATGTCAAGTACAACCATGATCCAATCTTTCCTCTATACAGAGTCTGATCCACTGATGTACTGGATTCATCTTTACTTATGATGCAATTTGGGTGCATTGGTGTACTCAGGTTTGGCATCAACCATTTTAAATTTTATGAGTAACTCTTTGGTGTATTTTTGTTGATGAATAAAAATGTCATCAGTTGTCTGTTTAATCTACAAACCAAGAAAGAATTTGAGTTTACCTAGCATACTCATCTCAAATTCAGCTTGTATAGTTTTTGCAAAATCTTTGCAGACTCTCTTCAGTAGCACCATAAACAATGTCATCCATGTAAATTTGCACTATAAGAAAGTGTTTATCTAAGCCTTTTCTAAACAAAGTTGTATCAACCTTTCCTTTAGTAAAGCCTTTTGATTTTAAAAAAGAACTGAGTCGATCATTTCAAGCTCTTGGTGCTTGTTTCAGACCACATAGTGCTTTACTTAGTTTGAAGACATGTGTTTCAAAAGATTTTCAAACCCAGAGGCTGTTTTACAAAAACTTCTTCTTTAATGAAACCATTTAGAAAAGCATTCTTAACACCCATTTGATATAATTCAATTCCTTTATAAGCAGCAAATGCAAGTAAAATCCTTATTGCTTTAAGTCTGGCTACAGGAATAAAGGTTTCAGTGAAGTCTATGCCTTCCTGTTGATTGTAACCTTGTGCTACAAGCCTTGCTTTGTTCCTTACAACTTTACCTTCTTCATCCAATTTGTTTCTAAGGACCTATCTTGTTCCAATGATACTTTTGTTCTTTAGTCTTGGAACCAAGGTCCATACCTTGTTTCTTTCAAACTGATTGAGTTCTTCTTGTATGGCTATGGTCTGGTCAGGATCTTCTAAGGCTTCTTCAATAGTCTTAGGTTCAAATTCTAAAACAAGTGCCATTGATGATTGATTATGAAGTCTTGATCTGGTTTGGACTCCTTCAGTTTGATCTCCAATAATAAGATCTAAAGGATGGTAGGTCTTGAACCTCCATTCTCTTGGTTTCTCTGGTTCATACACTGTCTGTTGATCTGATCCTTGTTGTTGGTGAGTTGTAGAGTTTGATGGTTCAGATTCTCCTTCAGGCTGCATAATTCCTACATCATCACATTCTAGATCTGCCAATTTCTTGCCAATCTTTGTTAAGTCATTGAATCTTACATGCATTGATTCCTTAATGGTTTGAGTTCTTGTGTTAAAGACTCGGTAAGATTTTAATGTATTTGAATAACCATGAAAATACCCATTAAAATAATGATTCAAGTTACCTTAGCAAGAAACAAGCATTAGTTGCATGACGTACTGGAAATAAAAATGGCTAAATATAGAAACCATAAATTAAACAAGCAGTGAAAAGAGTTTAACGATCAATTGATAAAGGCTTAGACTAGATTTCATCGATCTCTCCCTTTAATACATTGTATACACTTATATAAACGGTTTTTGAAATATTGCTTTTTATGTCACAATCTTAAATCATTGATATCAATTCCTCAACTATGAAATCCATAAGAATATTCTTAAATATGTTGATTCCTCAATCACATTAAGAATATTCCAGCATTAAAAGTGATTATTTCAATGTTTGTTATGTCAACTATTATTCCTAGTATCCTCCGTAATGAGCATTCCATTTAGATCCATTTTCGCCAGATATTTTCCAATAATCAAACAAAAATCATGATCAAAAAACTATTTCCCAATAGAATCAAGCATTAAACATAAAATGGAAAACCAAAAACGATAGAACAAAAATACCAAATATATAAATATAAAACAAGCATACGTCGGGGTTTGATTCAACTATATCCAATCCGAATAAAAGGTTTAGCTACACATGGTAGCCATTATAGTCAAGAATCAAAAAAGAAAAAGATGCAGAAGAAGAAAGAGATGGGTCTTCAATGGAAGTTTCATGTCCCCAGCTGTAATCACCTTCAAAACTTTTTTTATTTCTGAAAGTTTTCTATTTATATTAACTATCTTGCTTAAGCTAGAGTTAGCTCGCTTAAGCGAGAGAGGTTTCTTCACCCTGAAGGAGCCTTTCTTTCTTGATTTTTCCCTCGTAAACTCGCTTGGGTGAGTGAGTCGCTCAAGCAAGTGAAGTCCCCTGTTGCCTTTGTTCTATTCGCTTGAGCCCAACATGATTCGCTCAAGCGAATTATGATTGAATTTGTTTCTAGGAAGTTTTTGCTTGAGCGGCTTGATTCTTGCTCAAGAAAATTCCTCAGCATCAGTCTCTGGCTAAATTTTTCTCAGGCCACTTCTCCTTCACTCAAGCGAATCCTTTTGGTTTGTTCTCTGGACACTTCTTGCTTAAGCGATATAAGACTCGCTCAAGCAAAATATTCATTGATGCTCTCTGTACTTTATTCGCTCAAGCGAGTCTTGCCCCTGTTAGTTTCTTCATTAAGACTCTTAGCTCGCTCAAGCGACTCTGAGTCTCGCTTGAGCGAAACAACCAAAACTTGCACTATTTCATGGCTTGAGTTGGGGAATGGCTTAGAATTCCTTTCTTCTTCCCTTTTTCATTCTTTTCACCTAATATTTAAACAAAAATAGGGATTAGAACACTTATTTACATCAAATGCTAAACAATATCTAGATTAAAGTTTTAATCTAATACAACATACAAAATGATCTAGATACAACTATACCTATCAAAATATTACTCAAATAACATCAAAATTATATGCATATTTGAGCATTTATCAACTTTCCATGACCTAGAACTTTGCTTGTCCTCAAGAAAAGGTAACAAAACACCAAAGTGAATAGGAATATTTCTTTTAATCACGGCTATGCATAAGAAAAGAAACATTAAAACATATATACAAATGACAGATCCTGGCTCCACTTAAAATCCATCAAGGTAAATATTCAAGCCTGTAAAACACTAAACAATTGAAAGTAACCAGTGGCTGTAAAAACAAGGAATCCACTCAATATCTTATAGGTGAGTGTTTACCTCTTGCCATCACTGATCATGTGTTAGTTAATATTGCATTTCATTTCATTTCAAAAGAACAAACACCTAAACAGCAAGGATCTAGAGGTCTTTAAAAGGGTTATAATGTGGCTGGGCAAAACAACAAAATCCATGGTTTTTCTATGAATTCAAAAAGCATGCTAACAAGAGCAAAAATCATGATATTTGTATACTTAACTTGCCTAATCATAACAATTTTTGTTTCATCCAGCTCATGCTTTATTTTTAGATTCCTCTTCTTATGGCATTCTTGTATTTCTAGTGATTTCAATTAAGGAATTTTCTTTTTCTTTTCATTTTCACTTTTCTCATCAACCATTTATTTCTTTCCATTTGAATCCATCAAGCAAAAGATAACCCTCTTTATATACACATATCATGTTTCCCTATTCTTTTATCATGCTATACAGGTAGGGATTTAAATTTTTAATCATGATATAGATAAGGGTTAGAGAACAAAAAAATTTCAACTCAAAGGGTTAACATAAAAATAAAATTCAATTTATGTACAGGTTGGCTTTTTGGCTCTGGCTTAACCTATTTATACACAAAATTGCCTCTATCATATCCTTGCTTATTTCAGTGATGTTTTCTGACAGAAAATCATGCAATACAACTACACAATAATCAACGAACTCTCAGTGTTTCAGATTCACTCACTCTCCCGGTTAAAAGGCATGATTCCTTTATTTAAACAGCAAAAGGTTCAAACATCATTCAGTTACCTCACAACTTTAGATTCAACCTGATTTCACTTAAGATCAACCAAGATACTAACATTTCAAAATGAAGTTGATTTTAACTTATTCATCCTATGATTATTTACCATCTTTAATCCACTTTAGTGCTTTTTAACTACTAACTAAATATAATAAGATATATTCACATAATATCAAAAGAAATATTATGCCTATATATGTATAACACTAGTGGGTAACCATATAAACCAAAACAAGGTTATACCAAAAACTATAAACTACTGTAAATAAGTGTAATTGCAAACCGAAATAAAATACTGAAAGTAAAGAACTGAAAGTAAATAAGCAAATCAAAACAAGGGCACCCAGGTGGAGTATCCATTAGTCATCAGCCACAATGCTGCTAACAACTCGATCTAACTGTGCCTTAAACTCTGAGTCATCCTTCTACTGTTGTGGAATGTCCTGAGGGGCTGTCTCAACTGGTACTGGATCTGTAACTGCCTCAGGCTATGTCACTATAGTAGTCTCTATAGATACAGGTGCAGGTGTAGCTGGCTCAGTCACTGGCTCTGATGGCCTACCTCTCCTTGATAAATAAGCCTGTCCCTAGGCCACGTAACTCGGTCGACAAACTCACACAAAGCCATGAATGGTCCAGCTGGGTGACTAGTAATTGGCTCGGTAGAGGTAGACCAGGCCGCGGTGGATGGCAGCCTGTTGCTGCTGAATGTTAAGTAGATGAACCATGAGAAGGGTGTAACATCCCAGATTTTAAAAATAAAAGAATAAATTAAGGAAATAAATATTGAATAATTGAATATGAGTCATTTGAAGTCCCAAAATATTGAAAATAATTATATTAAGATTTTTGGGGGCTGTTGGTGATTTATTGAGATCGGATAAACCGAAAATAAGCCCGGTTGAGATATGGGTGTCGGACCAAGTATCTTCGATTGAGATGATATTAGTCAGGTCTATTGAGAATAATATTGGGAGTCCAAAAATGTATTTGGAATAATTTTCAGATAAAGTATTGAGCCCGAATAAAGGCCCTGTTGGTCTTAAAACGATGAATCTTTTAATAAAGGGTTAAAAATTAAAACTAAAAGCCTTCATTTCCCTTCTTATTTTCACCTATGCACCGTGACTCCCTTTGGAAAACACACTTTACTTCTTCTTCTCTACTCCTTCTTCATTTTCTTCTTCTTCCAAAAACCTAAGCTAAGGTGGTGTCATCTCTATCCTCCTCCATTTTCATTAGAAGAAGCTTGGAGGGAGACCATTGGAGCTTGAAATCTTCTTCCTCTTCCTCTTCCTCTTTATTTTCATAACTCCCTCCCCTCTCTTGATACCCATTTTTGTTTTGGGTGTGGTAAGCCATTTTTACCACTTTTGTTTAGTTTAAATGCTATGGGTGTGTGTTATTATGTGTTGGGGGAGTAATGCATGTACATGGGTGTTTGAAGAGAGTATTTAATGCTTGAACCCTAGAGTGGGTTATCATAAATATGAATATTTATGAAGGTTTAATGATGGTAGATGCATTTATTTTGGAAGGAGATGAAGAATGATGAAGCATTAATAAGAGTTGTTGGGTTTGGAGACCCTAACTATGAAAAATTGGGGAAAAAGAATAATGTTGGTTCAAGAGTATGTCTTAAGAAGGGATACATGTCTTTGATGGGTGTGGGTGTTGTTAAATGAAATTTTGTGGATGTTGGGCTATTGATGTTGATAGCCTTTGAATCTAATGGATGTGGCTTAATGGGAAGGAATTCCCAAAGCCTAATAAATAATAAAAATGATGTCTATAACATGTATAGTACATGTTAAGAAATTGTAGATACGATTATGATTAAATAGAAATGAAATGATGTCTTCAATAGTTGATTGATTGGAATCCTATATGCATGTTAATGTAGGATCCGTTTCGAACGACGAGACGGGTGCGTCTTATCAATCGGAATTCTTCTCTTGAGGTAGAAGAGGAGTCTTATGTTCTAAATGCATGAATTTTGAATGGTATATGATTGCCATATGTATTGATATACATGTTTGCCTTACTTGGAGTACTGTATAATGTTGTGTGTGATGTTGATGATATGTTTTGGCAAAATGCTTGATGTATTTAGAATAATTTTGGTGTTTTATGGTGGCGTAAATTGTTGATTATTATGTGGTGATACATATGTCCACCGTAAATGTATAATGAATATTGATGATGCTTGATAGTGAACGATTGAAACCTTGTATTAATGATGAAATTGAATGATATGAATAAGAATTATTGGGAATGCCACACAAAGATTTAGACTAATAAAGATAACCAACTATAATGAATCCACTAAAAGCTTCATGGTGATATTGGTAATGGTGTTGATGATGATATTGATGAGTGGCATGTATAGGATGCATAGAGTGAGAAATGCATATGATTGGCATTTGCATCCATGGCATACTGCATAGCTGCCGGTGTTGGAATTTTAGGGGATTCCCCCGGTTGGCCCAGTGGGAGGGCGGCTCTGTGCACGAGCAATTTATATTTTCCCCTGTGACTTGATGTGTAAGTCACGAAGCTGTCCATGATGTGCTATGGGGAGCCGCATGTGGTTGACCCTTGTGGGGGGTGGCTCTTGATGAGCAGGTGTCCCCGGTGGTCCTTGGGATCACAGCTGCCATGATATAACTCATGGTTGGCCCGCAACACCATATGTCGAATATGTTGTATACCGCGGTTATGGTGAAAATGACCAGGTGTTGTAAGATGGGCCATACGGTTTGGTACCAGTAAAACAATTGGTGAAAGCATGTAAATTTTAAGAATAAGTGTACATACTTTACTACTGCAGTAGGGGTATGGTTAGATGATCATACTTGAAACTCACAATTGATGTTTATATTCCCACAGTCAGATCTGTAATTGTTGAAAAGTTCCATTGTGCATATGCATTAGCTTAAGAGCATTTGCATATAGTATGGAGTTATGCCAAAGAAGATAAGTTTTGATGGTAGATGTAATGGAGATGATATAATAGATTAAGACAACATGAAGATATGAATACCAAATAATAATTTGAGTAAAAGGATGCCTTGTGTAATAGTCCAATGTTGCAGGACTTGATTATATATATGCTAGTATACCTTGCTTGACTTAAAATGATATTGAGTTATGTGTGTGATAAAGATATAATGAGAAATGAGTTGTTGTGTATATGCAAGTATACACGTTTGATGCATATGTATATAATCACATGGTATTCATATTCATCCCTTTGGAATGTATGACTCACTCTCCCATGTTGTCCATCTTTAGACTTGTGATGCAGGGCATTTATGGGAGGAGTGGACATTTTGAAGTGCATTTTGGTTGAGGAGGTAAATAGTGGTATAGGAAGTGCCTTGGCCAGCAAAATCTAGATTTTTTATAGCATATGTGATGTATATGGATGCTTATTTTGTTATCTAGATTAGAGATGATGATTTTGAGGGTCATGTAGGAAAATTGGACCTTGGTGTGTGTATGGCCAATTTTCATTCATGACCCAAATGATGTAAGATGATGAATTATGATGTTGGATGATGTTAATTATTATGAATGAATGATGAGTATTATGTCTTGTAGTACTTTATGGAATTTATGAGAAGATGTGTTCAAATGATATGCATTGAATGAATGGTAATTGAATTTGAAATGTATAGATAATTGGATGAGATTATATTTACATGGTTGAAGGGATATAATGCATTAAAATAGATTAACATAGCATGAATTGAAGTGTGAGGTGCTAAGTTGTGAAAAATCCACGTTTCTGTATAAGTTCTGCAGAACTTGCTCAAGCAAGTGGCTGTCTCGCTCCAGCAAGACCCTTAAGAAACAGGGGTGTGGCCTCTAGTCAAAATTCGCTCAAGCGAATGGCCTACTCGCCCAAGCGAGACTCAGCTGGAATCAGTGGTTGGTCACTGGACCACTTTCGCTCAGGCGAAGTGGCCTGGGTCTGGGACTCACTCAAGTAAGGAGAGGGGGAAATGGATACTGGACGATTTTCGCTCAGGCGAGTCTTGCCTCGCCCAAGCAAAAATCGGGCAGAGAGTTTCTAATGTCACTGGAGCAATTTCGCTCAAGCGAGATTAGCCCCTGAGGCAATTCTCCTCCTTCGCTCAAGCGTCTCGCTGGCTCGCCTTGTAACACCCCGAATTTTTAAAATAGGAAGATAAATTAGGAAAATAAATGTTAGATAATTAATTTTGGGCTAATAAATATCCCAAAATTCTTGAAATGACTTAAATATAGGTGTCGGACCAAGTATCTCCGATTGAGATGCCGTTGGTCAGGGCCGTAGAAAATGTTATTGGGATTCTGAATTTATATTCGGAATAATTTTTAGAATATGTTTTGGGCCCGAACGGCGAACCTGTTTGTTTAAAAACGGAAGAATTAATGAAGGATTAATAATTTAAATATTAAATTCCTATTTTTCCCATTCAAAAAGGCGGTTTCACTCTTTCTCCCTCACGTAGACACTCTTCTTCTTATCTTCTTCTTCATATCTCTTTTTCTTCTTCATAATTCACATTCCTCTTGCTTTTGAATTCTAAATTAAAAGAAGATATCTCTTCTTTCTCCATCAATAACCTTTAGAGACTTCAAGAAAGCTTGGAAACTAAAGTATTTCCTCCTCCTTCCTCCTCAAATTCGTGTGAACCTCTTCATCTTTTGCAAATTCACTGTTTTCTTTTCTTGAGGTAAGATTATGACCATTTTCCATGTATATAAGTATAAAGTTGAAGATTAGTTGAAGTTTTGGTGTTAGAATACAATAAATGTATGAGTAATGTTGGAGAAAGTTTAAAAGTGGAAATCTAAAGATAAGTTGACATAAATACAAGCTTATGAATGATTAATGAGGTAGTTATAACTATGGTGAGAAAAGAAGGAGGTATATGAGCATTTATGAAGGTTGGTGGGTTGGTGAAAACCTTAAATTTGAATCCTAGGAGGAGAGGTAGGATATTGAAGGATATTGCAATTAATGAAGAAATTAGCATTTGTTGATGGGAAGAATGATATAAATGATGTGGTAGACACATTAAATGATGATAAAGTTGATTTGAATATATAATAGGTAGAAACTCACCAAGGTGTTGGTGGAGATCTTACTAGATGGAATAACCTAATAATTAGGTTGTAGTCTTTGATACTAATAGATTGTGATTTAAGGAAAGGAATTCCCGAAGCCTAAGTAGGCAAATGAATGAATTTGATAAATAGTTTTCACATGATAAGAATCATGTGTACACCTATGTATATGTATATTGAATTGGTATTTGAATAAATGATTGATGTGGCCCTATATATGATTGGTGTAGGGCTTGGTAATATTGGTGAAGCAGGAACATCAACCCCAAAGGTCTACTTCTCTTAAGGTAAGAGAGGGGTGTATTTTCTAAATGCATGAGAATTGTGTTGATAATGTATGTATTAATGTAGTATGACATGTTTGTGTGGTTAAAGGTGATATTATGTGTATGTGAAGTGAATTGTGTATGATGATATGAATTTAGTGTTTATATGATGAAACCTAAGTGTGGCTATGGATGGTTTATTATGCGTGGTACATGATTGAGTTCATACGAAGATTGATTCTTGTGTATGAGTTTGATGGAAAATTGTGTGGTTGAAAATGAATATACCCTAGATGAAAGGGTAGGATAATCTAAATAAGCTTGAGGTATGCATGAGTATTTTATATACATGGCATGACATACATATCATAATGATGTTGATAGTGGTTGAGATCATTTGATGATGGAAATGAAAAAGGGCTTGCGAGCACCTATGATGCCCATGGTTGCGATCATGAGGCGGGAGTACCCCTTGCGAGGAGGGAAACCTATGTGAAATGTTTATGAGGCGGGAGTACCCCTTGCGAGGAGGGAAACCTATGTGAAATGTGTATGAGGCGGGAGTACCCCTTGCGAGGAGGGAAACCTATGTGAAATATTGAACGTGGTTGCGATCACTAGAAGCACCTTGTGAGGTTCCTAGAGGGAGTACCCCGTGCGAGGTGGGAAACCATTGAGAATGAGTATATGATATGGTGGTTGCGATCACCCGAGGAAACGAAATCGGATCCGTGCATGTGCATTTTCATGACATTAGCATGTGCATCAGTTTGAAAGCATGGTATAGTGTGATACCTTGATGATGGGATATGAAAAGAAACTCCCTTTTTAATTACTAAATTGTGATGGTGAATTGATTGATATAATTCTGAGAGAATCAGGGAATAATTGTATCGAAATGAAAAATCATCGATTGATTGATTGATATTAAATAAACTCCTTTCGGGAAGAAGATAGTTGTATTACATTCATACATATATTGTTCTAATTATTGGATTTTCGTCATTGAGAAAGTATACTCACTCTCCCTGTGGTATATTTTTTTTAGCTCCTGTGTTGTAAGTATTGCTTTGGAGCTATGGTGGAGGAAGAGTGTGAAGAAGGCCCCCCCTTTTTGGTAAAGAATGCCTTAGCCGACAATATTTTGGGATATATAGATATGTGGAATACATGTAATGTATGTAATACAATGTATGTTTGCATAGTGTGGATTTAGAATGGATAATTGTATGAATAATGAGTTTGGGAGGTCATGGAGGAAAATGAGATCTTTTGTTTAAGATTCATTTTCAATTATGACCCTGTTAATGAATGAATGATGAAACTCTTCATATTTTGATGAACGAATGAAATTTATATGTGGAGTGTTAGATTTGTGAAATGGAAGAGTTAGTGAGTTGATTTATACAAAAGATGAGTTGTAATGGAAATTGATAAGAATGACTTATTAGAACAAGTTTCAAATATGTAATATGATATATATGAAGTGTTGAAGTTAGGTAAATTTGATTAGAATGAGTTTTGGTGTAGGGAATTGGGTGATTTCTACAATTCCCCTGTTTTTCTGTCGAACGCGCTCAGGCGAGAGGGCTTCTCGCTCAAGCGAGAATGCCCCTGTTTCAATTTTTGGAATCTAGACGAGTCTCGCTTAGGCGAGAATGGGACTCGCTCAAGCGAGATCGTCCCAGCATCAGTGTTGGGACATTATTCCATTTTCGCTCAAGCGGATGTACAAGTCGCCCAAGCGAAATCGCATTAGAATCAGAGTTTGGACCTTGGTTGGTGTTCGCTCAGACGAGCTAAGGGTTCGCCCAAGCGAGAGGGTCTTGCCCTCAGGTTTTGCTCTCGGGTTTATCAGGAAATTGCTCTCGGGAGCAATCTCGCTTAAGCGGGGATAGTGTCGCCCGAGCGAGTGAGCGTGGAATGGATTCTGGGCGTTTTTCGCCTTACGCTCGCTAGCTTTGCCCAAGCGAGGATTGTGTTACTCGCTCAAGCGAGTTGGGTTCGCTTGAGCGAAGTGGCCCCTGAATCTCCATTTTCTTCTTTCGCTCAGCATTTTATGGTTCGCCCAAGCGTGCTGTGCGAAGCTCGCTCAAGCGAATTGGGATTTCGCTCAAGCGAGAGGGACCTGATTCTCCCAAAAAGCTTTAAATATATTATTCTCCTTTTTCTTCATACTAATCCATGATTCTATCCTATTTCATGATCACTTTGGGATAACCTTGGCTATTAAATTTCAAATGAATGATCTCTTAAGAATTTAATTCCATAATGTTATTTTACTAAAGATTCTTCCGCTATTATTAATTATGGATTTCTTAAGAGTTAATTTCTTTAACTTACCTTCTCATATCTTCATATATGAGATAGGTCTCTGATAGATCCAGGGTAATTGTTAAATGGCTTCACCACCCACATGTTTTAGAGATTAATAATAATAAAATCGTGAAAAATTTACCCCTATTTTTGGGATGTCACAATTTGGTATCAGAGCATTATTCGCTCTGTATTATTGTGTTTAGCCATTGCTATTACTGAAAAGTGATATGTGATTGATGAATCATTGTTATTGTTGATTGATTGCGTATGAATTGATGATGGATTGAATGTGATTTTTATAAGTCCGGCCAAGCTTCTTCACACTATCCTCCCTCAATGAAGAATATTATGTATTATGAATGCATATTATGTTATGAAATGATGATGTTGCCATGCGGACTATGAAATGTTGTTATTGGACTCCATGGGGAAGGGTCACAATGTAAATTTTATAATGAAATACTATAGTATGAACTCATAGAGGAATTTTATGAACGAATTTAATGATATTGGTTGAATTTTATGTTGTGGTTTTAGATATTGTGATGGCCCGTCGTCGTCAAGATAATGATGACGCCATAGCTAGAGCCTTGAATCGTTTTGCGGATCTCCTTGAATCGCAAAACCGTGAGAGACAAGAGGCAGAAAGACCATCTGCTCCTATTGTTGTACAAGGCACTCAGGGGCTTGACATGTTTTTAAAGCGAAAACCTACTGAATTTCATGGTGGATTTAGGCCTGAGCAAGCCTATGGTTGGATCCGGAATGTTGAGCGGATCTTTGATAGCTTTGAATGTAATGAGCTCCAGAAAGTGGAGTATGTTGTCTTTATGTTGAGAGATGAAGCGGAGACTTGGTGGAGACTCGCCAAGAACAGAATGAATGCTGCTGCGATTCCCTTAACTTGGGAGAACTTTAAGCGAGAACTTATGAGGAAATATGTGCCCGAAAGTTAGAAAAGCAAGAAAGAACTCGAGTTCATGGAACTCAAGCAAGGCACGCTGACGGTGGAAGAGTATGCTTCTAAGTTTGAAGAACTTTGTGAATTCTACCCTCCTTTCCAACAAGAGGGAACTGAAGTATCAAAATGCGTGAAGTTTGAAAATGGGTTACGCTCCGATATTCAAAGGGCTATATGTCACCAAGAGATTTGAAGTTTCACGGTGCTTGTGAATAAGTGCCGCATCTATGAAGAACATGCTTCTTTTCAACACTCTAAATTTGACTCTAAGTTGAAGGGTCAAGCTTCTAGTTTTAAGAGGCAAAGAAGTTTTAGAAGAGGACGCTTTTTGAGGGGTGCTTCTTCTAATGTCCAAGCTAGAGGTGGTGGACGTGGTAATGTTTTTGGATGGGGTAATATAAATACCAATGGGCCGAGATGTTATAGATGTGGAGGACCTCATTACGTTCGGGAATGTGTGCATCGTGAAGATGTTGTATGTTTTAATTGTGATCAGGTGGGGCATATCCGTTCTGCATGTCCTATGCTTGTAAGACCAGCTCCGGTACAAGCTAATGTTACCAATCGTGCTAATACACCTGCTTATGTGAACCGCGGAGGTTATAATGGTGGTCGAGGTCGTGATAATGGAAATAATGGCGGTCGACGTGGTGGCCGAGGTGGCTATAATGGTGGAAGATGTGGAAACGGTCGAGGAAATAGGAAAGATGCTAATGAAGGAAATAGGGATGGAGGAGATCGTCAACCTAATGTCGGCAGAGTATTTGCTGTGACCGGTGAGGAAGCAGCACGAGCAGAAAACCTGGTTGAAAGTAAGTGTAAAATCCTTGGACATTCAGTTCATGTAATTTACGATTCGGGTGCGACCCACTCTTTTATATCTGAGGATTGTGTTCGGCGATTGAGATTGCCGGTGTGTCTAATGAAAAATGCTCTTATGATTACCACTCCAACTGGTACTTGTCTTAGATCGGTTAACCGGTGTGATAATGTTGATATGCTCCTGGAGGGGAGAAAATTTATTGCATCTTTTATTTGCTTGCCTATGAAGGGATTGGAGATTGTACTTGGTATGGATTGGCTTTCTAACAATAAAGTCATGGTTGATTGTCAACAACGGATCGTTAGTTTCCCTTCTCTTGATAGAGAACAGTTTGATGTACAAGGTATAATTCAACTTTGTGTGTTGTTATCTCTCACTGATGGGACAAGTAATCCCGGTCCCACTAATATTCCCGTAGTGTCTGAATTTCTGGACGTGTTTCCTGATGAGATACCTGGTTTACCACCTCCAAGAGAGGTTGAGTTTGCTATTGACCTTGTACCTGGTGCTGAACCAGTGTCTATTGCTCCTTATAGGATGTCTCCTATAGAGTTAATTGAATTAAAGAAGCAAGTTGAGGAACTACTTGAGAGGGAATTCGTTCGACCCAGTGTGTCACCCTGGGGAGCTCCTGTTTTGTTAGTTAAGAAAAAGGATGGAACCATGCGGTTGTGCGTAGACTACCGCCAATTGAACAAGTTGACGATAAAGAATAGATATCCTTTACCTCGTATTGATGATCTGTTGGATCAATTGAGAGGTGCGGTGGTATTTTCAAAGATTGATTTGCGTTCCGGTTATCATCAAATTCGGGTGAGAGCCGAAGATATTCCCAAGACTGCATTTAGGACGCGTTATGGTCACTACGAGTATGTCGTGATGCCATTTGGAGTTACTAATGCTCCAGCTGTATTCATGAGTTACATGAATCACATCTTCCACAAATACCTAGATCGTTTTGTTATGGTGTTTATTGATGATATTCTGGTATATTCCAAGAGTCACGAGGAACATGAAGAACATTTAAGAGTGGTACTGAACATTCTTAGAGAGAACCAGTTATATGCCAAGCTCTCTAAATGTGAATTCTGGATGACGAGCGTCCAATTCCTTGGATATGTAATATCTGAGGATGGTATTTCTGTGGATCCTTCAAAGATTGAAGCCGTTATGGCATGGTCGAGACCTACAACGGTTACTGAAATCCGAAGTTTTCTTGGACTTGCGGGTTATTATCAAAGGTTTATTGAAGGTTTCTCTCGTCTTGCGAGACCTTTGACAAATTTAACAAAGAAGAACCAACCTTTCGTATGGACGGTTGAATGTGAGAAATGTTTTGAAGAGTTAAAAATGAGATTGACTTCAGCTCCTATCTTAGCGTTGCCTGATTTACAAGAAGAGTTTGTAGTGTATTGTGATGCTTCCAAGCATGGACTTGGATGCGTGCTAATGCAGAAGGAACGTGTAATAGCTTATGCTTCACGCCAGTTGTGACCTCATGAAAGTAATTACCCCACTCATGATTTGGAGTTGGCGGCGGTTGTGTTTGCCTTGAAGATTTGGCGTCATTATTTGTATGGTTTGAGATTTGTGGTGTACAGTGACCACAAAAGTTTGAAATATCTTTTCGACCAAAAGGAATTGAATATGAGACAAAGAAGATGGATGGAATTCTTGAAGGATTATGACTTTAGATTGATGTACCAACCGGGGAAAGCTAATGTTGTTGCTGATGCTCTTAGTCGGAAATCCTTGCATATATCAACCATGATGATCAAAGAGCTTGAATTAATTGAAGAATTTCGGAATTTGAATGTTGGAACCGAAGTTCAATCCTCCAAGAAGTTATGTTTTGCTACTTTGAAAATAAGTAATGAGTTTTTGGAACTTATGAAAGAGAAACAAAAAGATGATGATTATTTACAAGAGGTGCGAAGATCTCAGGATAATGGGAAAAATCTATTCCTTGTGGAAGGCGTTGATAGTATATGGCGAATAAAAGGTCGTCTATATGTACCTTCATTCGGTGATTTGAGACGTACAGTGCTGGAGGAAGCACATAAAAGCATGTTTAGCATCCACCCTGGTGTAACAAAGATGTATCGCGATATAAAGAAGAACTTTTGGTGGCCCGGAATGAAACGTGATGTTGCTAACTTTGTAGCTTCTTGCCTTACTTGTCAGAAGGCGAAGGTGGAACACCAAAGACCTTCAGGTACTTTGAGGCCACTTGATATCCCTGTTTGGAAGTGGGACGCGATTGCCATGGATTTTGTGTCCGGATTACCAAGAACGAGGTCCAGATATGATAGAATATGGGTGATTGTGGATCGTTTGACAAAGAGTGCCCATTTCTTGCCAATCAGTATGGAGAGCTCTTTACAAGATATAGCACAGTTATACATTCGGGAGATTGTGAGATTACATGGTGTGCCATCAAGTATTGTTTCTGATCGTGATCCCCGATTTACTTCCCGATTCTGGGGAAGCTTACATGAGGCGATGGGTTCAAAACTGAAGCTAAGTTCGGCATATCATCCCCAGACCGATGGGTAGTCTGAGAAAACTATTCAAAGTCTTGAAGACTTGCTGCGTGCTTGTGTTTTGGAACATGGCGGTTCGTGGGAAAAATATTTACCTTTGATCGAATTCACTTACAATAACAGTTTTCATTCTAGTATTGGTATGGCACCATACGAGGCCTTATATGGAAGAAGATGTCGAACTCCTTTATGTTGGCTTGAAGTTGGTGAGAATCTAGCCTTAGGACCTGAAATTGTTGAAGAAATTACTAAGCAGATCAAGATGATCCGGGAAAAGATGAAAATTGTTCAAGACCGACAGAAGAGCTATTATGATAAAAGAAGAAAACCACTAAAATTTCAAGTTGGCGATCATGTGTTATTACGAGTTTCACGTGATAAGGGTATAGGAAGAGCCTTGAAGAGTAAAAAACTGAGCCCTAAATTCATTGGACCCTATGAGATTTTGGAGCGAATTGGAGATGTCGCATATCGAATTGCACTCCCTCCACAGCTTGCAAATCTTCATAATGTATTCCACGTGTCTCAGTTAAGGAAGTATGTACATGATCCTCAGCACGTGATCTCTGTTGATGATGTTGAGGTGCAGGATGCCTTATCCATTCTTCCCGTTTCCGTTCATATCATTGAGTATTCCGTGAAGAGACTACGGAATAAGATGGTACCATTAGTAAAAGTGGCATGGAAGCATGGAGATATGGAAACATTTACGTGGGAACGCGAGGACGATATCCGTAAGCGGTACCCTCATGCATTCGAGTCCGGTAAGTTGAATTTCGAGGACGAAATTTCTTTTAGGGGCAGTGGATTGTAACACCCCGAATTTTTAAAATAGGAAGATAAATTAGGAAAATAAATGTTAGATAATTAATCTTGGGCTAATAAATATCCCAAAATTCTTGAAATGACTTAAATATAGGTGTCGGACCAAGTATCTCCGATTGAGATGCCGTTGGTCAGGGCCGTAGAAAATGTTATTGGGATTCCGAATTTATATTCGGAATAATTTTTAGAATATGTTTTGGGCCCGAACGGCGAACCTGTTTGTTTAAAAACGGAAGAATTAATGAAGGATTAATAATTTAAATATTAAATTCCCATTTTTCCTATTCAAAAAGGCGGTTTCACTCGTTCTCCCTCACGTAGACACTCTTCTTCTTATCTTCTTCTTCATATCTCTTTTTCTTCTTCATAATTCACCTTCCTCTTGCTTTTGAATTCTAAATTAAAAGAAGATATCTCTTCTTTCTCCATCAATAACCTTTAGAGACTTCAAGAAAGCTTGGAAACTAAAGTATTTCCTCCTCCTTCCTCCTCAAATTCGTGTGAACCTCTTCATCTTTTGCAAATTCACTGTTTTCTTTTCTTGAGGTAAGATTATGACCATTTTCCATGTATATAAGTATAAAGTTGAAGATTAGTTGAAGTTTTGGTGTTAGAATACAATAAATGTATGAGTAATGTTGGAGAAAGTTTAAAAGTGGAAATCTAAAGATAAGTTGACATAAATACAAGCTTATGAATGATTAATGAGGTAGTTATAACTATGGTGAGAAAAGAAGGAGGTATATGAGCATTTATGAAGGTTGGTGGGTTGGTGAAAACCTTAAATTTGAATCCTAGGAGGAGAGGTAGGATATTGAAGGATATTGCAATTAATGAAGAAATTAGCATTTGTTGATAGGAAGAATAATATAAATGATGTGGTAGACACATTAAATGATGATAAAGTTGATTTGAAGATATAATAGGTAGAAACTCACCAAGGTGTTGGTGGAGATCTTACTAGATGGAATAACCTAATAATTAGGTTGTCGTCTTTGATACTAATAGATTGTGATTTAAGGAAAGGAATTCCCGAAGCCTAAGTAGGCAAATGAATGAATTTGATAAATATTTTTCACATGATAAGAATCATGTGTACACCTATGTATATGTATATTGAATTGGTATTTGAATAAATGATTGATGTGGCCCTATATATGATTGGTGTAGGGCTTGGCAATATTGGTGAAGCAGGAACATCAACCCCAGAGGTCTACTTCTCTTGAGGTAGGAGAGGGGTGTATTTTCTAAATGCATGAAAATTGTGTTGATAATGTATGTATTAATGTAGTATGACATGTTTGTGTGGTTAAAGGTGATATTATGTGTATGTGAAGTGAATTGTGTATGATGATATGAATTTAGTGTTTATATGATGAAACCTAAGTGTGGCTATGGATGGTTTATTATGCGTGGTACATGATTAAGTTCATACGAAGATTGATTCTTGTGTATGAGTTTGATGGAAAATTGTGTGGTTGAAAATGAATATACCCTAGATGAAAGGGTAGGATAATCTAAATAAGCTTGAGGTATGCATGAGTATTTTGTATACATGGCATGACATACATATCATAATGATGTTGATAGTGGTTGAGCTCATTTGATGATGGAAATGAAAAAGGGCTTGCGAGCACCTATGATGCCCATGGTTGCGATCATGAGGCGGGAGTACCACTTGCGAGGAGGGAAACCTATGTGAAATGTTTATGAGGCGGGAGTACCCCTTGCGAGGAGGGAAACCTATGTGAAATGTGTATGAGGCGGGAGTACCCCTTGCGAGGAGGGAAACCTATGTGAAATATTGAACGTGGTTGCGATCACTAGAAGCACCTTGTGAGGTTCCTAGAGGGAGTACCCCTTGCGAGGTGGGAAACCATTGAGAATGAGTATATGATATGGTGGTTGCGATCACCCGAGGAAACGAAATCGGATCCGTGCATGTGCATTTTCATGACATTAGCATGTGCATCAGTTTGAAAGCATGGTATAGTGTGATACCTTGATGATGGGATATGAAAAGAAACTCCCTTTTTAATTACTAAATTGTGATGGTGAATTGATTGATATAATTCTGAGAGAATCAGGGAATAATTGTATCGAAATGAAAAATCATCGATTGATTGATTGATATTAAATAAACTCCTTTCGGGAAGAAGATAGTTGTATTACATTCATACATATATTGTTCTAATTATTGGATTTTCGTCATTGAGAAAGTATACTCACTCTCCCTGTGGTATATTTTTTTTAGCTCCTGTGTTGTAAGTATTGCTTTGGAGCTATGGTGGAGGAAGAGTGTGAAGAAGGCCCCCCCTTTTTGGTAAAGAATGCCTTAGCCGACAATATTTTGGGATATATAGATATGTGGAATACATGTAATGTATGTAATACAATGTATGTTTGCATAGTGTGGATTTAGAATGGATAATTGTATGAATAATGAGTTTGGGAGGTCATGGAGGAAAATGAGATCTTTTGTTTAAGATTCATTTTCAATTATGACCCTGTTAATGAATGAATGATGAAACTCTTCATATTTTGATGAACGAATGAAATTTATATGTGGAGTGTTAGATTTGTGAAATGGAAGAGTTAGTGAGTTGATTTATACAAAAGATGAGTTGTAATGGAAATTGATAAGAATGACTTATTAGAACAAGTTTCAAATATGTAATATGATATATATGAAGTGTTGAAGTTAGGTAAATTTGATTAGAATGAGTTTTGGTGTAGGGAATTGGGTGATTTCTACAATTCCCCTGTTTTTCTGTCGAACTCGCTCAGGCGAGAGGGCTTCTCGCTCAAGCGAGAATGCCCCTGTTTCAATTTTTGGAATCTAGACGAGTCTCGCTTAGGCGAGAATGGGACTCGCTCAAGCGAGATCGTCCCAGCATCAGTGTTGGGACATTATTCCATTTTCGCTCAAGCGGATGTACAAGTCGCCCAAGCGAAATCGCATTAGAATCAGAGTTTGGACCTTGGTTGGTGTTCGCTCAGACGAGCTAAGGGTTCGCCCAAGCGAGAGGGTCTTGCCCTCAGGTTTTGCTCTCGGGTTTATAAGGAAATTGCTCTCGGGAGCAATCTCGCATAAGCGGGGATAGTGTCGCCCGAGCGAGTGAGCGTGGAATGGATTCTGGGCGTTTTTCGCCTTACGCTCGCTAGCTTCGCCCAAGCGAGGATTGTGTTACTCGCTCAAGCGAGTTGGGTTTGCTTGAGCGAAGTGGCCCCTGAATCTCCATTTTCTTCTTTCGCTCAGCATTTTATGGTTCGCCCAAGCGTGCTGTGCGAAGCTCGCTCAAGCGAATTGGGATTTCGCTCAAGCGAGAGGGACCTGATTCTCTCAAAAAGCTTTAAATATATTATTTTCCTTTTTCTTCATACTAATCCATGATTCTATCCTATTTCATGATCACTTTGGGATAACCTTGGCTATTAAATTTCAAATGAATGATCTCTAAAGAATTTAATTCCATAATGTTATTTTACTAAAGATTCTTCCGCTATTATTAATTATGGATTTCTTAAGAGTTAATTTCTTTAACTTACCTTCTCATATCTTCATATATGAGATAGGTCTCTGATAGATCCAGGGTAATTGTTAAATGGCTTCACCACCCACATGTTTTAGAGATTAATAATAATAAAATCGCGAAACATTTACCCCTATTTTTGGGATGTCACACGCCCAAGTGTGGCCTTTAAATATCGCTCAAGCGAGATGGGGTCCGCTCAAGCGAAGGGACCCGCTGATGCTCAAACTCTCCCAGGCTCAGCCTTTCCTGTTTTCGCTCAAGCATGCCTACGCGAGCTCGCTCAAGCGAGTGGTACTCGCTTGAGCGAGTGGCATCCTGATGTACGTATTTACTTGGATTTAAATAATTGTATTTCCCTTTGTATTAGACCTCTTCTTGCATCATCTTAAAATTAATTGGACAAATTAGGGATCCCTGAACCTTATGAAACCTTCACCCTTTAAATTCAATCATACAACAATTAAATTAATTAATTCTTCCGCTGTTTCTAATTGGAAATTTATTAAGAAATCATCTTTTAACTTACCCTCTCATATCTTCATATATGGGAGTGGCTTTTATAGATCCAGGCGTTGAACTAGAAAGCTTCACCACTTATTCTTCTTTTCATTGAATAATGATTTTAAAATTATGAAAAATTTACCCGTATTTTCCAGGTCGTCTTAAAGGGGATCTGTAGTAGGTGGTGAGGGTGCAACTGGTGGAACTTGTGGTGCTGTAAATGATGGTGGAGTGGGAAGCGATGGTCATAGTGGTACATCTGGCTAAACAGGTATCAGTGGAGTGCTATACTACTGTATGAAGTGCCGATCGATGGAAGGTCTGATAGGTCTGGTTAGATGGACTTCGACACCATGGGCTGCATAGAATCCAGTAATGAAGGCAGGGAACCCCAAACTTCCCTTCACCTTCTGCCCTGAAGCTGAGGTCTTCACTTCCATCCTGGCAAACTTATGAATCTTATCCTGAAAAACACGGGCTATATCGACCGACATATCCGGATCCAAAATGCACTTTGGAAGGTTACATCTCAGATAAGTCAAATCAGACACATGGCAGCTAGGAGTCACATTGGCCAATAGAAATACAGCCCAAACGTTGGTCAGAAGTTTCATGTCCTTTCGGAAGATGCGAAGAGGGTTATGAGTGCATTACCCCATCTGAAAGTGATGACCTGCAAGGTACAAGGTACGCTCTAACTTCTCCGTCTAGTAAAACTCATTATGTTCTCTCATGAAATGGTATCAACAGGAGTCTTCCTGCTCTGGTGTCAATGGTCTTCCCAGATGCTCATTAATAGTTTCCTTGTTGTAGGATATCCAAACGCCTCTCACAAATGTCCTATAATCACCAAAACTATCATTTGGCTAAGTATTTACGTAAAATTTCCTTACAATTTTAGGATCAAACTGGAGGGTGGGATTGGCCAACCTTAACCAATTCCAATCACGAAGCACTCCTATAAAATCATCGCATTCCCCATGCCTTAAATCTACTTATCGCTCGGCAATGAAGTTCCATTGTTGAATTTCCTCAAATCTCTTCGCTCTGTCTTTATCTTTGAATTTTTGGTTCTAAGGTGGCGAAGGTTCGAAGGTGCGTTGTCTTTTGGCATGCTCCTTACATGATGGATTGGAGGAATTGGGATTGGTGGAAATAGGAGGTGGTCCGGTTGTCTTAGTACGTGCCATCCTGAAATACAACAAAAATTCCCAATACAATGTATAGCAAATCAAAATTTAAGCATAGGTTTAAGAAGCATGCATGATCAACCAATAATTTACAATTCCATTCCAAATCAGCACCATTAACACTTGTAGAAAACAACCCCCAATTGCAAAACAAGTTGTGTCATTCAAGTTCAATCATGAGAAAAATGTATAAACTTAATTGTCATTCAACTTACAAAGGTTCATGCATTCAGTTCAAGAAAAACAGACCTCACACACAATAGGAAAATAGAACCTTTATACAAGATTGACTCCTATTCAGTATTCAAGAAAACAAAGCAGTAATAACCACATATTCACAACACTTAGTTCTAATTAATTCACACTACAATACACTTAACAAAAACACCATAAGGTTTAGGCAAATTTTAAATAGAAAACACAAGTTCACCATTGATAACTATATGTAAAATTCATCAATGAAGAGCAATAAACAAATACTCCATAAACATAACAGCATATTCATATCAAGGTTGCAAACGCCACACATGCAACAATGAACAAGTTGAAACCAGTTACAAGCTCATGCATGTCAACCTCTAAGTATCTCAAGAAAACAAAGCAAGAAGGAGAAAAGAAGGAGAAGTATACACGAGTGGGGAAGAGAGAAGGAAGAGAGGAGAAACTTACTTGTTCAATAAGGAAGAGATAAAAGGCACAAAGAAGGAAGAAAATGGGGGTTAAGGCTGAGACGTAAATTATAAGGGAGAAGCACGGGAGAAAGGTTCTTTTGAAAAGATGAAAATGTAACTATTCATTTGGCCTTAAAATTCTTTTAAAAATGAATCTCGTGACAAATCGCTTGAGAGAATTTATGAGCAGAACCTCAGCGGTCATATTTTCGCTCAAGTGAGTGAGAATTGCTTGAGTAAAATTAGAACAGAATCCAATTTCTAATTATCTCGCTCAAGCGAAATGATTCACTTAAGCTAATATTTCACAAAATAGTTTTCAAAAGGAATTCGCTCAGGCGAGCTAAACGTCACTTAGGCGAAATGACATTAAAAATACCCCTGATACTTCTTCCCTTTTTTCACTTGAGCAAATGGAAGCCGCCTAAGCGAAAATTTGGCAGAAACATTTTCAATTTTATTTGCTTAAGCGATTCCAATTTCGCTCAAGCAAAATTTTAACGAAATCAATTTGCCCTTGAATTCGCTCAAGCGAAACAAGCTTCGCTTGGGCGAATGGAGTGAGACTTAGCCCCTGGTACTTCCTCACTTTCCTCATTGAGCCAAGGTGTCTCACT
Source organism: Clitoria ternatea (assembly GCA_037962975.1). Classification (NCBI taxonomy): domain Eukaryota; kingdom Viridiplantae; phylum Streptophyta; class Magnoliopsida; order Fabales; family Fabaceae; genus Clitoria; species Clitoria ternatea. The sequence goes on from CM075671.1 coordinate 60,257,993, forward strand.
TAAGCTAAATTTCAATATAATCATTTTCACTTTTAACTCGCTTAAGCAATAATATTTCGCTTAGGGGAATATTGTCCAGAATTAATTTAATGTGAATTCGCTTGGGCAAAATAACCTTGGCTTGAGTGTTACTAACTTTTAACAATTTTGCTTGAGTGAATGACCATGTCGCTTGAGCGAATTTAGCAGACAAGCATTTATGAGCCTTTAATGAAGTTATCTGTAGAATTCTCTTGAGCAAACATGGTTTTGCTTGAGCGAAGCAATTAATTTTTGCATTTTAACTTGAATTTTGACAAGGAAACTAATTGAGTTTCTTCAAAATGGGTAAGACTTGACCATTTCATGAATATTTAGCACCTTTAAATCATCAAATGAAGTACAACCAATGGTGAATTGAAAAATTCAATTATATCACATCAAGTATCATGAATTCAACTATCAATTAATTGCATTCAACATCAATTTCAAACACATTCATGATTCTATGACCAAATCTTGCATTTTGACAATTTAACACCAAAATGAACATGAACTCAATCCTAATTCCACAAGCAAGCACGTTTTGTTAGTTTTAACTATACATCAATTTCAGACCAAACTTTCATGTGCTTCTCATCATTCTCGTATCAAATTCACAATCCATCACAAGTATCATCAATTGTACAGCAAATTCAACAATTATGCAAATCATTATTTAAAACATCATCTACCTAAAAATTTTTCCTATTCCTTCTCATCACTTCTCAACCAATCATCATTGCATTGAAACAAGCCTCAAACATGACTAAACCTATAATTCACATACAAAAACACATAAATCACACTAAAAGCAATAAAACACTAGGTTTCCTCCTAGGAAGCGCTTGTTTTACATCATTAGCTCGACGCCTTTAGAATTTTCAAGGATCATGCAAGAGGATGAGAATGGTAAGCCTTTCCACTTCACCACCAAGATAGGGCTTCAATCTTTTCCCATTGACAGTCCAAGTTCTTTTTGAAATAGGGTCCTGCAACTCCACAACTCCATAAGATTTAACTTCTTTGACTAAGAAAGGTCCAGACCATTTGGATTTCAACTTTCTGGGAAACAATTTCAGCCTTGAATTGAATAAGAGCACAAATTGGCTAGGATAAAAACTCTTTTGAAGAATCTTCTTATCATGATACACTTTTATCCTTTCTTATAGATACGGGATAACTCATATGCTTTAAGCCTTCATCCTTCTAACTCCTGCACCTGTAGCTTCCTTTTTTCACTAGCTGCTTACTGATCAAAATTCAACAGCTTCATAGCCTAATAGGCTTTATGTTCAAGTTCCACTGGTAAGTGGCAGCTTTCACCAAAAATTAGTTGGTAGAAAGACCCATAGGTGCTTTATATGCTATCCGGTAAGCCTATAACGCTTCATCAAGCTTCTGTGCCTAATCCTTCCTACTGATTGAGACTGTCTTCTCCAAAATACGCTTGATCTCCTTATTAGAAACCTCTACTTGCCTATTTTCTTGTGGATGATAAGGAAATGTCACTTTATGTTTAACTCCATAATGTTGTAAACATTTCTGCAACTAAGCATTACAAAAGTGAGAACCTTCATCACTTATCAACACTCTAGGTGTGCCAAACCTACAAAAGATGTTCTTTTTCAAGAACTTAATCACTGTTTTGGCATCAGCTTTAGAACTGGCAATAACTTCAATCCACTTTGACACATAACCCACAGCTACCAAAATATAGTCATTAGCAAATGAAATGGGCAATAGTCTAACAAAATCAATCCCCCAACAATCGAATATCTCAACCTCCAGGATAGTATTTAGAGGCATTTCATTTCTTCTTGAAATTCTACCAGTTCTCTAACAATTATCACATGATTAAGCATGAATGTAAGCATCTTTGAATAATGAAGGCCAATAAAAACCAAACTGCAAAACTTTAGTTGCGGTTCTTTCTTTATTGGAGTGGCCTCCATATGCTGAATTGTGGCAATGCCACGGGATGCTTCTTGCTTCTTCCTGAGATACACATTTTCTCAAGATATTGTCTGATTCAATCTTGAACAAGTATGGATCGTCCCAAATATACTGTTGAACATTTTTCAAGAATTGCTTCTTCTGTTGTCAGGTGAGATCATCAGGCATGATTCCTGCTACTTTAAAGTTTGAAATATAAGTAAACCATGACCTTTCTTGAACTAGCAACAATTTTTCATCAAGAGAAGCATCATCTACTTCTGGTTAAGCATTGGTAACTGCTTTGTTAAAAAATCTAGAAAAATGGTCCGAAATGAAATTCTCGCTTCCTTTCTTGTCCTTAATTATCAAATCAAACTCCTACAACAATAAAATCCATTGAAGCAATCTAGGCTTCGAGTCAGGTTTATTCAACAGGTATTTGAGAGCTGCATGATCAGTATAAACGATGACAGTGGATCCAATCAAATAAGGTCTAAATATTTCTAAACCATACACCACTGCTAAAAGTTCTTTTTCTGTTGTAGCATAATTTATTTGTGCTTCATTAAGAACTTTGCTAGCGTAATGTATGGCATGAAAAATCTTCGACTTCCTTTGGCCAAGAGCTGCTCCTATACTATATCCGCTCGCTTCACACAAAAGTTCAAATTCAAGTTTCCAATCGGGAGAAACTATTATAAGAGCAGAAATCAATTTTTGTTTTAACAATTCAAAAGCAATTAAACATGAATCATTAAAATGAAAAGGAGTATCCTTATTCAATAGGTTACTCAGTGGCTTTGCAATCTTCGAGAAATCTTTGATGAATCACCGATAAAAGCCTGCATGACCCAAGAAACTTCTAATTCCTTTAACATTCACGGGCGGTGGGAGTTTTTCAATAACTTCAACCTTTGTTGGATCTACTTCAATGCCTCGGCTAGAGATTTTATGACCTAGCACTATACCTTCTGTAACCATAAAATGGCACTTCTCCCAATTAAGAACCAGATTTGTTTCCACACCACTTTAATACGGTATCCAGATTATCCAAAAAATGATCAAATGACGATCCAAACACAGAAAATTCATCCATGAATACTTCAATGCATTTCTCGATCAAATCCACAAAAATAGCAAACATGTATCTTTAAAAGGTAGCTGGAGCATTACATAGTCTAAAAGACATTTTTCTGTAAGCAAAAACACTAAAAGGGCATGTAAAGGCAGTTTTCTCTTGGTCCTCTAGAGCGACTGCTATCTAGTTTTACCCTGAATATCCGTCCAGAAAACAATAGTATGCTTGACCTGCCAACCTCTCAAGCATTTAATCCATGAATGGTAAAGGAAAGTGATCTTTTTTTGTTGCTTGGTTTAGTTTTCGGTAGTCAATACACATCCTCCACCTGGTGACTGTTCTTGATGGAATCAATTCATTCTTTTCATTTTGAATTACAATTATGCCACCTTTTTTTAGGATAACTTGAACCGGGCTTACCCAAGCATTATCTGAGATAGGGTAAATCATGCCCCCCTCTAATAGCTTCATCACTTCCTTTTTCACTACCTCTTTCATAGTCGGATTCAATCTTCTTTGAGGTTGTGCAATTGGCTTGTACTCCTGCTCAATGAATATCCGATGCATACAATATGAAGGGTTGTTTCTTTTTAAGTCCTGCAAAGTCCATCCAATTGCTCCCATATTTCTTTTCAACACTTCAATCAATTTTGCTTCCTTTAACTTGGTTAATCCATTGCTAATCACCACTGGTTTCTGATTGTGATCATCCAAGAAGACGTATTTCAAATAGGAGGGTCAAGCCTTTAATTCAAGCTTCTGGACTTCACTTTTTGTCTTCACAGGTAAGTCTTCCATAGATGCTTGGCTTGATAAAATAAATTTGATTGCATCAAAATCTTTCAAGATTTCTTCTACAGCTTCGGCTTCATCATCGCTGAGCTCATCAACAGCATACACTAAAGCTTTCTCAAGAATGCTAGAATGATTCAACTTGCACCATTCATTTTCAACAGCTTCATCTTCTATATCTATCTAAAAACAATGTTGCTTGTCTGAGGGATGCTTCATTGCTTCAAAAACATCAAAATTCACCTCATCATCATGCACTCTTACTTTTAACTTCCCGTCATCCACATCAATAATGGTTTTGGTAGTCTTCATAAATGGTTTCCCTAGGATCAATGGTACTTCAGAATCCTTTTCTATATCCATCACCATAAAATCCATCAGAAACACAAATTTATCAACCCGAACCAAAACATCCTCAGCTACCCAATAAGGAAATTTCACTGATCTATCTACTAGCTGTAAGGTCATCCTCATAGGCCTAACCTTCAAGTCTCCAATTCTCTTGAGCATAGACAATGACATCAAATTAATGCTAGTTCCTAGATCTAGCAAAGTTTTTCCCACTGGTAAAGTGCCAATGGTAACTTGGATTGTGAAACTGCCTAGGTCCTTGGTCTTCAATGGTAGTGTTTTTTGAATGATAACACTACATTCTGGTTCCATCTCCACAGTTTCTTCAGAAAATCTCTTCTTCTTTATTAGAAACTCCTTCATAAATTTAGCATAGGTGGGCATTTGCTCCATAGCTTCTACAAAAGAAATATTAATCTGCATCCTTTTGAAGATATCCATAAATCTAGTGAACTGCCTCTCTTTGTCTTGCTTTGAAGGATTCTTTGGATATGGGAGATTTTTCAACTGTGGAATGTGACTCTCACTCTTTTCTCTCTGTTTTTCACTCCTTTTTGTTTTCCTTTTTCTAATTTTTTATTCACAACCTCTCTGTTTACATCCTCTCTTTTATTTTGATCTTTCTCACTTACACATTCTTTTTCTTTTTGTTTCTTTTCTCTCAACACTTCTTCAACTTTCTCATTCTGACCAACCTCTCTACCTATCACCTTACCGCTCCTTATGGTAATTGACTTATCCTGTTCCTTAGGATTAGGATAAGTATTGGTCTAACAACCTCGGCTAACTAGAATGACCTCTTCCACTAGGTCCTTCTACTTAATTGAGAGGTTACGATTCTAGAAAAATATAGAAGTTTTTTTGTACCAAGGAATTTGGTAGAACAGACACATTATATACAATTTAATCATATACAATACATGGTCATATTCAACATATCGTACATGTTAAAAATTAAGGGCATACAGGCTCCCATACAAAATACAAAAAGAAAATCATTTATCCTAATCATCCTTGGTCCAAGAAGAGTCTGGATGATCCTTGATACGAAGTCTACGCCGATCTCTAAGGTGTCTAGTGTATGGTCTAAACGAAGGTCTGTAAAAAGTTGTAAGGGTAAGTATATTTCTCCACAACAATTAGAGAGATATTATTTCTGACGTCCCTCCCACATAGTATAAGCCTATAAAATCTTTGTTTCTAACATTCATAACAAAGATCCCTAATGAATCCATTCTAAGTTATCTGTATCACTCAACCTCCCTGTCGTCCCTAAATATACAACTTCCTGCTCTCCCCCTTACCACTAATTATTTCCTAAAGTTTTAACTCCAATTTCTCAACAAAACATTATCAGTAATATAACAATCGATAACCACAATCAAACACAAACTCAATTAAAGGATGTAATGCAATGCATGGGTTCCATTTATTCAATTGATCTTTTCTTAGCCATCATGATGTATGTGGGCCCAAAACCATCTCATTCATCATCATTCTCATCAGAATCCATCCTGTTCGAGCTGTCCCTAAACACAATGTTTCTATACTAGAACGACCAGAGCTCACCAAGTCCTTTCATCATATAATTGGGTATGAAGGACTCACAAGTCCTGCTCAATATGAGATCCATCTTATTATGTCAATCATACTAGGACTTGACTCTCCATGGCCATAGTTACACTTCATCTTTAGTCGAAGTACATTAGGTTTACCACGGACCGTCCAACATTGGGCGCGAATCCAAGCCATTGTGATGCCTGACCCAATTGTACTCCCAAGATCCTTCATGGGGATTGAACGTGAATGTTCTCCAACATACCCATGGTGTATGCTCTAATTTCCATACATTATATACAAATGATGCATGTCTCATATTCTTTCATTTTCATCATTCTCGTCATCGGTAGGGTCCCCTCAACAGCCACTTTCATTCTTAACATCAGGTTTATTTTATATCATTCTCCAAATCTCTTCCAATCATCCTTTATAGAAAATAATACTAGCCAGGGATTTATCCTAAGTTAATTATGGTATAATCTTATCAATGTTGGGTAGGACTATTCTAAGGATATGGGGTGGTTTGGTGTATACTTAGTTCCTACTAATTGTTGCCTAACGTCTAATTCATTTACCAACTATCTTTAGTTATTACCATTATTTCTCTTTAATGCTCATCATAATGTATTCCCTTCAATAATTAAGAATGAAATGGGAGTTGAGTATACATATTCATCATTTCTCAGGTACGGACTTGCGTCTCAACGCATCATCATCTCATCGGATCCATTCATGTTTCACCATCATTCTATTTTTATATCATATCAGGATCCCCACCAAGACATATTCTTGCTTTTATTCTTTACTTAACATGTTATTAATGTATCGTGCAAGATTCATTCCTTTCATCATATATTTCACCAAACTCATCACTTATCACGCCAACCAGAACATGTAATCTACATAACCATGCACATTAATCGATTAGGCACAGATCAATATATTCATTAACCATACATCCCATCATGCTCGTTAATTTATTATACTTACAACTTTACACTAGCATGTATATCACAACCAACAAATAATTCATATAAGCTAATCAAGTATCCTTAATTCAGTCAGCATATACATACGAGCACGTAAGTTCATATAGTTCAGTCAAACACAGTACTTCTATTTAAACCACATACTTAAACACATATTCAAGCACCATACCAATCTATCTAGCTGGTATACTTTTATAAAATAGATGGAGCATATTTATGTTTTATTTAGTGTAAGTTGGTTAACCTAAAATATTCTTCCAGTCATTCTATTAACATATCTTCCTTTACTTCTTAAATTTGGTTATTTATTCATGATTCACTATAGTATATGCTTACATATCTGTGTGTCTGTGTAATATTCATAGAATTCTTAAAGTGTAATTTGATTATGGCAATTTCATGGGTTGGATTTATTCTAATTTAACTTACTATTATTATCATTACTTTTTGGACCCTTGGGTATGTATGTGTTTCCTGCCTCATGATATTTATCCTTAAGTTATTAGGTCCCACCTGTTTTTTGGATGTTGTGGTTTATTTCCATTTTTATTTAGAAAATATATCAGCTATTTCTTAGCTAAAATAACATTTAGATTGAAGAGTAAATAATGTATTTCCACTTTATGAGTAATAATTGGAATGACAGTAATTTAAATAATGTTGACCTGACTTAAGAAGTAAAAGAGTACTTGGCCATTACTTTTATCAGTATGCTGCCTTTTGAATTGATCTCATGAAAGCATTTCAAGATAAAGTGGCATTTAGCACTTATCTATAAAATACAGATTTGTCTTAAAACATCGTTGACCATTACTCTTATTAATATACACCATTAAGTCTGGGAGACTTACGGTGTATTTGGGAATAAGAAAGTATCTGGTCATTTATATGTACTAAGTAAATCTAACTAGACTTACCGCGTAGCATACTTTATTTGGGTTCTTTTACTGATTTAATAAAATGGGACTTAAGCATGATTGTCGACACTAAGTCTCATTTTGTTCTATTTAGAAAAATAATAATGATAATAATAATAATAAGGTGGCAGAGCCAACCATTATATTCAGTAATATAAATGATGAAATTTAAATAAATAAAAAAATTACAGAGGATAAGGCAGTAGAACTGACCCATATATCCAATAATATAAATGACAGAAATTAAATAAAGAAAGAAAAATTACGAGAGCGACGGTAGAGCCGACCATTATGCTCAATAATATAAAGGACAAAAATTAAATAAAGAAAGAAAATACTAAGAGCGGCAGAACCGACCATTATGCTCAATAATAGAAGTAACAGAATTTTAATAAGAATAAACTACTAAGAGCGGTGGCGAAGCCGACCATTATGCTTAATAGTAATTGTTTATAATAATAGCAATAATAATAATAATAAAATAATATTAATAATAATAATAATAAAATAATAATAATAATATTAATAGTAGCAGTGATATAGTTGGTGATAATAATAATTCATGGTTTCATTTCGTTAGGCATCGGGGTTAACGTGTCGAGGACAAATATGACGATTTGGATAGTACTTCACACTTCAAAACAATCATTATAAGCTTTTGGACATAACATGAATAATCATTATAAACTTTTGGTCATGTGCTTGTCCATCCTTATATCCTCATTTATCACGTTTTTCAAAACTCATTCATCGAAGTCCATATAGACACCTATGGTCCTTAATGTTTTCACAACTCAATACCTAAGTCCACTTATTCATCCTGGTTAGTAGTAGCCAACACAACCAATTAATCATATATATGATAATAAAATATTAATAAAATTTAAGTAGTTTATTTTAATAGAGGAAAATATCTTAATTTTAACAATAGTTCCCAAACCTACCCTCAGATAGGTAAGGACAAAGAGTACCTTAACCTTTTCGAACACGTGGTTCACCGTAGAGTACCCGAGAATATACCCCCCTTACCCGAGGTGTTGTATTTTTCGGATACTAGACGGAGGGGTGAAAACTCAACTTTTAAACCATAGCTCCGATCGACGATCTGTCTCTATAGTTGGACTTTACACGATGATCAGAGCCCAGATTGGCCAACGTGAAAATGATCGGCCAAGAGGTGAGGGAGGTGGCATCAATGGCTTCCCATGGTGGTGGAGGGTGGTTCACGGCGACTAGAATTGAAATTGATTGGTAGAAATGAAAGGAAACGAAGATCGGAGGTCGTAGGAAAAAAGAACGGTGAAAACAGAGGTCATGGGGAGTCGTGGGTGGTGTTAGAAGTCACAGTTTGGGGGCTTTTTTCAAAGGTGAGGGTGGTGTTTTATGGTGGTTTTGGGTGGTGGGTGGAGAAAGAAGAAAGGTGGAGGTTCGCAGTGGTCAGAGGTGGTTTCGGCGAAGAATGGAGGTGTTTTTGGAGGTTGATGGTGGCGTCAATGGAGGAGAGGGAGAGAAAGAGACAGCGTGTGGAGAGGGAGAAGAAGGTTCAGTTCTTAAGTGGGGGTGATGCCCTATTTATAGGAAAATCTAGTCGTCAGGTCTAGATTTAATCGGTACTGGATGAAACCCTAGTTACGATTTTTAATACTTCACTTTGAGAGAAAAAGTGACTTTTTACTACGGTCAGAATCTAAAAAGGTGCCCAATATGAAATTTGTATATCTCATTTTTCTCTTCAAAACAATATATGGTACGCAAAAATCTGACATCCGATGCAAGAGTTATGCCCGAAACAAGGAAAAGTGCTTTCTAGTACTCCAAAATTACTTTAACTTGGAAAGATGGGTTCACCAAGAAAAATCCATTGAGAATACACTTTTGGGCTCTGTATGAAAGTTGTAGGTTTTTTTTATACAAAGCCATGAAAAGAATAACAAAGTGATTCTTACATTGTATGAGGGAGATATTCACGTTTTACCGAGGCTGCATTACTTAGTTACGAAAATGAATCTTCCCTAGGAAGCTTGGCTTTTCGTGGACGATCGGGCAGGAACTAGCTTTTGAGTTCTTCACAAGAATTGTAGAGGGGTTTGATACAAGGGTAAAGAAATTATAACAAACTTATTCTAAGCTCATATGAAGAAGTTATGATTTTTCTCATAAATTAATGAAATTTAATGGGATTAAATAATGGTTTTCATAGTACAAATTCTTGGTTTGCCAAGTTGGTGAGGATAGGGTACGAATTAGAGTTCAAGGCTAGAAATAAAGGTTGCTAGGTTTTTAATAACGAAGAAACCAAGATGAGAATTGCTCAATTCTGATGCCATATAAGAAAGTTAGGCTTAAAACACTAAAAGTGTTTGAGCCAAACTCAAGGGTCCCGATTTAACTGAGTAGTTTTTCTAAGAAACGATGTTGATGAGGTCCAAATTAGAGTTTGGGCTCTTCATAAGTCATGTTTGAATTACCAAAACAGTTCATTAAGGACTACTCGTGTTGGGATCAGATATCCCAAAGTGTATAAACAAATAATCAAGGGCCCCTTTTCGGTATAAAACAGGTGTGCAGGAACTAACTCGATTCTTCCTTGTTTTATATGAATGATGGTACTATTCTAACTAGATTATTATCTAGGTACTATATTTGGGATTGGTTAGTTAATTCTCGACTGCCCGCGGAGTCTCTTATTTACTTTTCCTAATATTATATTATTATTTATTGTTAAGTATAACCTTGTGTTATTATTATACACGATTAATATCTCTTTTTATTGAGTTTTCTCAACTCGATTATATTATTCTTCTTATAAAAGTCTCTGCACTGATTATCACTTACAAAACCTCATATTTGAAAACTTATGAGGTTGAGACTACTCATCGAAAATAGGGATGTTACACTATTTGAATATAGAATATTTACCAATTATTACTAAATTGAAACCATATAATCGTCATTAATTGTTTACTAACACTAATGCATTATTCCTAATTTATTGGGATTATTAATCACTAATCTTACTATTATTCTTTTATTCCCACTCTTTTCATTTATTACTACTCATACTGATTTCTTTACTGGTCTCTGCCTTTTTGTTAATCTCTATACTAAGTCTCCTTACATTTCCTCAGTACTCTTGTATTTCTTATTGTAATATCCTACTATCCTTCTTTCTTGCTAATTCCTCATACTTAGAGTAATTTAGGGACCAGGCTGAAGCCTCAAACTCTCTTTAGGAGGCTTAACATAACATTCTTAGGGTTCTTGAGAGCAAGGTTCCTACTCCAAAAACTAAGGGTATTATAATTAGCAGAGAAAGGACCTCCCTGTTAATTTGGCAGTTGCTGTGCCAATTGTCCAACCTGGGTTTCCAAGTTTCTAATTGATGCTTTAGTGTTTTTCTGGTTGTTTAGGGAAGCTTGCATGAACTTTTCTAGAGTCTCCTCTAATTTAGAAGTCTTTTCATGCAAAGAAGAGTAATGTTGCTGATATGGTGGTTGTCTGTTAGAAGGTCTTGCCTCTTGCCTCCATCCAAGATTTGAGTTCTGATTGTTTCTCTAACCCTATAAAAAAATTATTAGGATAATTACCATAATTGAAATTACCTTGTCACCCTAGGTTGTTCATATAATGGATAGACTCTTCCTGTTGATCTCCTTGGTATGAGCATTGGCCATTTGAAGGATTGCTTCCACAAAAATCATATTTCAATTGTTGATTCATGGTGGGTGCCACAGAAGAATGTACTACATGTAATTGTTGTGGGAGCTTTGCCATTTGTTGGGTCAATGCTTCTATCTGCTGGGTTAGAATCTTGTTTTAAGCTAGTATAGCATCAGTAGGATTCAAATCCAACATACCTCTTCTAGTCACTTGGTGCCTATCATGTTGAGCTTGATAGTCTGTAGAAGCTAGGGCATCAATGATTCTTGTTGCTTGTTCCATATTTACAGTCATCATTGTACCTCCGGCAGCAGCATCCAGAATTATTTTAGTGTCAGGTCTCAAACCGATCTAGAAGATATTAAGTTGTATAATGTCTTCAAATCCATGGTTTAGACATTTCCATAGCAGTGATTTAAATCTTTCCCAGGCTTCACAAAATGGTTCATCAGGGCCTTGCTTGAAGGTGGAGATATCAGATTTTGCTTTAATGAAATGAGAAAGCAGAAAGAACCTTTGAAGAAAATTTTCCTCCACTGTGCTCCAGCTATGTAAACTCTAATTAGGATGGGATTGCAACCACTCTTTAGCTTTTCCTGCTAAAGAAAAAGGAAATAATCTTAAATAAGCCGCTTCAATGTCATCCTGTCTAAATCCCATCATTCTAACCAACTCATAAAATGTAGCAAGATGAGTATAAGGATCTTTATTCGCCATTCCAGTAAATTGATGTGTACTTATCACATTGAGAATCAATTATGACTTTATCTAGCGATCTATACAACGTTGTCATGGTGGATTCGTCTAGTACATCATTACCCTTAATGTGTACTCGTGTAAAGACTTGATATCATCCATATCTATGATCTGTGAGATCATATCACTAGTACACTTACGCACTAGTCCTAATTTATTTATATGTCCTTATATAAATATTTAACTAGGAACATTTTAGGAATAGTTCTCATATGACCTACTATTTCTAGGATAAATAGGTTTTAAATAATTTTTAAAATTGACAAGACTTATTTTATTGATAAGCATAAAATAATACAATGAAAAGCATAATAGCTCATAGTGCATACACCAACACTAGTCCTTGTGACTACCTCTTCAACACCCACTTTACTTCCTTGTTCTACTAACAAACATCAACACAATCTCTTAAACATTTGCTAATTAAATCAACACCCAGATAGGGTTACATCAAAGCATTCACCTCATCCCTATGGAAATAGAATTAAATCAACATAAAATCATCACCAAATACATCAATTAATCCAAAGAAAAACAAAAATCTTAATTTAAGATATGAAAAACCACCTGTCATAAACCACTCAAGATATCACCATACTTTATGTTATAATAAGGGAGGATAAAGAAGAAATGTGTAGGAGACCCTCCAAATAAAAGGAGTGAAAGGTCATGTGTTTCATGTGTGTTGTTGAGAGCATAAGATAAGCCTCATTTTATAATGTTTTGTAATTGCTTCAAAGGATTTTTCCTCATTAAGGCCTCAATCGCGTATCTGATCACTGGCTATGCTAAAGTGAACATGGGTCATGCTTAACTCTAAACTCTTTCACGTGACTTTAATTTGAGCACGATTATGCTTATCTGAACAGGGTCATGCTTAACTTGGTCTATGTGCTCCTTGGTCCATTTTTCTTCATAATTGAGCATATTTCACTTTGTTTTGCTCTAATTCTTCTAATAATTCATTGCCTTGACCCAAAACTATCTTTACCATTTTTTGTAATGTAAATAAATAATTAAGTATTTTTAATAAGAAATATACATTCACACACCAAAATAGCATAGAGCTAAAGTGACATTTTTACAATTTATCGAATCACTACTACTTTGGTCTCTTATTTCTTTAGTTTGTTTCAAGTCAATCTTATTTTTTTATTTCGAGTAAGTGCTATATTTTTTAAAAGTATGTCAAACAAGTTTTTCATTAAATTTCTTTGTTTCATAATTCTATAAAAGGTAATGTGACATCAATGTTTATATCCTGGACTTGTCACATCAACTAAAGTGTATCCTACTCATCATCTTCTTTAATTCTCTCTCATGTTATAGCTCTAATTTTTGTTTGATTATGTTTCCCTTTTTAATGGGGTGGATTGAAGTGGTTTGGTTTGGGGAGTATGGTTATGATTAGGATTATGGTTGATTGTTGAGATGATGAAATATGGTGGAACATGAAGGTAAGTTATGGTTGGGATAGTAAGAAGGATGAAGTTCTATATTGAAGTGTTTTTGTTTTATAAAGCCTAAGATAGTTTGAGTTTCATTTATTTGGTTGAGAGAGAGCTTGAGAATTAGTTATTATTGTTATTGGTGATGAAGGGACAGTCATGGTTTGATAATGGTTTGGTCATAAAGGTGTTGAGGGATCAAGATGGAAAATAGCCCCAGCGATAGAAGAAAAGGGAGCTTCAATGATCACTTTCGCATAGGGATGTAAACGGGGAGGGTGAGTTTTGTTAAACTACGAATAATTACAACGGGTACCCGTGGGTATCTATTAGTATTTGAAAAAACATATAATAAGAAAAAATATGTAATCTACTAAATAAAATATTATTTTAATATGATATAATATAAATTAATATTATATAATATAATTAAAACTTAATACATTAAAAATATTATCATGAATTAATATTAAATAAATTTTATCTTGTTATAAAACAACAAAAAAATCTTAATATTTAAAATATTTAATTGAAAGCAAATGTTTATAGGTACAGGTACCCACGGGGCGGGTAGTATAATACTCGTACCCATCCGTTTAGTAAATATATGAATACCCATTGGGGGTATACCCACCGGTATCCGCAAACATGAGTATTTTTTACCAAGCCTACTTCCATATCATTAGACTAGTCTAACATGAGTTTTTAGTTGAGGTGGTAAGTCCAAACTATTAACTTTTGTGTTAGATTAGCTTCAATAAGGTGATGGAAAAGAGAAAGTTAATGAAAGAGACTTGTTTGACATACTTTTAATAGATTAAATATCTACTTGAAGCAAAAAAAAAAAACTTATAAGATTGACTTGAAACAAACTAAAGAGATCAGGAATATAAGTAGTGATTACGCAGTTAAGTACTGCCTCCGGTTCCAAATATAAGCAAATTTTAGTGGAATTTTTTGGTCCCTTAATATAAGCAAAATTAGACTTTCCCAATGTCATTAAATGCTTGTTTACTAAATATGTCCTCATCATATATATTTTCAAGGCCACTAGTTCTTTATGTAATAAATGATACTAACGGTATTTTAGAAAATTAAATCAAATATGTGGTAACATTAATGCAAATAACTACCTCCAACTACTATTCTTAATATGTGTGAAGTTAGGTATATTTGCTTATATTTAGAACCGGAGGTAGTATTAATTACCTTATACTCACACCTTATTTTTATATATATGTCCATCTAATATCTCTTTTACTACTTATTTGTCAAAGGGACTATTTCAATTGATTATGCATGATATGTATAAGTTACAATGAGTCCTAATACATGTCGGATTATACTAAAAAAATTATCTATCTTATCAAATTACCTACATCCATCATTTTTTCTGTCTTTTACTTTTATTGTCTCCCTATCTCTCTTCTCTTGTAACCCAAACTACACGAAAAAAAATTACGTCAAAGTTTTATTTCCCCTTTCTATCAATTTTTTGCTACGTTTGTTTGGAAGGATTTATATGGTATGGATTAATTTTCAAAGGAATATAGAGAAATTTTATGTTCATCAATCATTTGTCTCGGTTCATTTAACTGGATGGAATATTTTTATTTCCATGGGTCCCACATATATTAAACCCTCCAACAACCTAATGGATTTTGGAGGAAAACTTATGTAAAGATGACCGTATCCTTGTTTGTTCACTATAGACAATGAAATGCTTCCCCACCACTATAAGAACGTACATTAACATGTAACAATATATCAACCTTCTCCAACAATAAAAACCACATCCTCTAAAACACAAAAGGAAGCAATCATGATTCACAAACCTCCATCGTTGAACTGCCACCAACAAAGGCGTGGAAGAGCACAAAACATCAGGGGGCAGTATATGGCAAGCACATGGAGAAAACTATCGAGCAGTCGGTTGTTGCTTGCAGATCACAATCAAAATGGAGGTGGCGGTGCCGACGATATCTTTTCTTCTAAATTGCGGCTCACTGTACAAATGGCAGTGCCAGTGACATTATTGATTATAGATTGCTCCTCATTCCTTGAAGATTACAATCGTTGCTCATTGCTCACAGATCATTGCTCTTGCTTCTCGTAGTGAGTAAAGAGAATGTGATGAAGGAGTGAAAGGTGGTGCCATGGTGGCAAGGGAAAAGGAATAGACATGATGTAGTCTTTTATGCAAGAGATGTGTTTTTATTTTTGAGAAAAAACTAGAAACAACTTTCAATCAATTACACGAAGATTGAAATCCAAATGATTCTCATGAAACTCATATAAGTTTCACAAAGGTAATGGTTGCTTCACTGAAATAATGAAAACATGAGACGATGGCGATTGCTATTCTTTTCATTTTCTTATTTTCTTAAGGTGATGGTAGGCATTGGTCATTACTTATATTTTTAACAAAATATTAATAAAACTACAAAGGGTAAATTTATCTAATTTAATTTATCATAATAGGGATAAGACTCTGATTGGGATGTCGGTTCATTTCTTCATTGTGATATCATTTGGTATTATATTGGCCAACGTCATGTAGACCGTCCAAGGGACTGATATCCTAGTGCCTTATCCAAAGACACTCTAATGTTTAAGTCAGTCTAGATACTTAATATTATAGCATAAAAGCATGGATTTAGTG
The DNA here is from genome assembly GCA_037962975.1 of Clitoria ternatea. Lineage (NCBI taxonomy): Eukaryota > Viridiplantae > Streptophyta > Magnoliopsida > Fabales > Fabaceae > Clitoria > Clitoria ternatea. The sequence goes on from CM075671.1 coordinate 60,274,162, forward strand.
AACTAACACCTTACCTTTGATGTAACATCCTTGATAAAATTAAATAAGAAGAGATAAATGAATAATAAATTAAGTTGAAATTAAGTTGAAATTAAGAAAAATGAGATTTTAAAATAATATATGGCTTAAAGAAGGTATACTTGAATGAAAATGGGAATTTAAAATGAAAATTTCAAGGAAAATAGAATCAGGAACCCGATGCGTAGCGTGGCTGAAGCGTCAGGTGGAAATTAATGAGCTGATGCGTAGCGTCATTATCGCGACTTGTTTTAAAACATGGACATGCAACACAGTTGGGCAGAGGTTTTCTTCTTCCATTCTTCTTCTCCCTGGTGCGATTTTGCTAGGATCTTGGTGGATGCTCCTATTTCTTGTGGTTTTGAGCAATTGGGATTAAGGTAAGGCTTATGGGATCCTCAATCTCACGTTTCCTCTTCTCCTTCTCTTTCCCCTCTTGAAACTGCGAGTTATATGTGGTATATGAGGCCTTGATTTTGTGTTTTAACATTTTTCAAAGCTTGGGTTGCGAGTTTGGAAGTGTGAAGAAGACAATGTACTAACTGGTTTGATGTTTCGATAACTGTAGGTGCTGGAACGAGTGTTGGTTGAGCGTGTGATGGAGTGGGCGTCGAGTTTGGAGGTGGAACGATGAATCAAGTGACCGGTGGATGCAACCAACACCAAGAACAAATTGTTGAAGCTTGGAATAAAGGTAAGGGGGTGTTTGGGTCATAATTAATTAGAATCGATATGCGAATAGATTATGGGAGGTTTAGAATCTGATTAAGAATTATTATAAATAATGTAGATTAGTTAAATGTGATTGTTATGATTATATAAGCATATTTAGGTAAGATTAAATGAGTAAATATTGAAGAAATATGCTAATTAAAATAATTATATAATAAAGGTAAAGTAATGGGCATATGAAATTGTAAATAATAGATACTAGATAAGTTATGAATTGTGATGAGAATGTGATGGCATTGTACTGGTGGGCTTGACAAGTCGGTCGCCCTATGTTGTGATCACATATCAGTTTTTGACAGTTGTGTATGATGATTGTGATGATATGCCATGTTTTATGTGATATGATATATGATTATATGGTGTGGGATGACCAACGGTATATTTAGCCCTTCGTTTTCTGGCTCCCGTGGCCTTTGTGCCTAGTTGAGCTACCTAGTGATCAAGTCGGACCTAGTGGTTGAGGTGGAGAGCCAAGTCAGGCTTGGTGAACTAAGTCGGGTTCACGGGATGTCAAGTTGGACTCCCAGCTAAAGGTCGATTCTTAGGTATCCGGATACCAGGAGGCAGATGCATGCGAGTCAGTTGTGGATTATATGAATTGATGATGTATTATGTTGAATGTATGAATCTTTAATGATCTATGATGTTTGTGATGAACCCATGGTATTAATTGAATTGAGAAAAATACGTATGACTTGTGCTAGTATGGAAATTGTAAAAGGGTGTGTTAGACATATGAATATATATATATATACATATACGTATAAATACAGGAAGTCAGAGAAATTAACTAGTAATACGAGTAGTAGGTATTGTTAGATTTATTATTTCATTCTATATTAATTATGATATTCCAACACTCACCCTTACTGTGTTTTATTTCATTTTGGTAACCAGTGACAAGGAGGATGCCAATGCTTCGAAGGTGCGCCAATCGGAGGACTAATGCCAAGAAATGTGAAAGAATTGTAAAATAAGTAGATTTATGTAATATATAATTATGTGTGTAGTAAGTCGTAAACTATGTGCGACAAACTAATTATGTTATACTTGTTTGATTGTTAAATTAATGTGGTGTAGTGAATTATTGATGATGATGATTGATGTGGTGATGATATGGATAAATTGATGATGAGATTGGTAATTGTATGCAATTGATGCATAACGTGAATCGTGGTATGGAGCCGATATTATGTGACTAATGAATGCTATGGGCAGGTTCTATTAAGATGTGTGAATGTTGTGTATGATGCGGTTGTTAATAGATTGATGATTTGATTGATTTAGAGAATTATTTATATGATGAATTTTGTTAATTTAAGGAACCAAATAGGTATCTGGTGGGTTTCGAAATCCCCTGAAGGTACCAATAGGTCTCTTAGGACATGTAGGAACTATATGCATTGGCCTTAGGCCATTTGGAACCTATTTAAGGTGTTTGGCGCAAGGGTTTTGCATAAAAAGGGGTTAAACTGCATTTTACGCATAACTTGCGCATATGTTAGAATTTTGGCAAACGGACAGTGCCAACATTTCCGGAATGGGAAACATATGGCCCATGAAGTTTCATGACAATCGGATCTAAAACGGGCCATTTGGGTAGGTTAGAAGTTGGCTGAAAGGCCTAAAATCCATGATAGCAACAAGTGTTGTTACTGTCATGATCACGCTACGCGTGAGGCTGACGCGTGGCGTGGGGTGCGTAGTTCTGAGCTGACGTTACGCGTGGGGCTGGCGCGCAGCGTCAGGTCCCTTGTTCCAGGTTTTTGTTTTCTTTCAACTTTAATGATTTTTGGGGTTTAATTTATGGGAAATATTTTGTATTTTGGCACTTTTTAATAGAAATGAATATTTTCAAATTGTGGGATAATTAAATTATTTAGTCATGAAAAATTTATTGTGAATTTTAATAAAATGAATAAGAATACTTGTAAATTGACCTAGGACGTCACAGGTGGTATCAGAATGGTTCTTTCTAGAGCCGGGTACATGGGTAGTAGTAGTGGATTGTGTGAGTCCTATACCGGACTATTCTTGTATTATATTGCATTATGCTTGTGATTGTTTGTGTTAATGACAGGTTAACTTAGCATCATTCCCTTGGCACTCTAGCGGCATCTTGTTATTTATATGTAAGGTAATTGCTTTACTCCCTGGTTGATTATTGGTTATTAATGGTGATGTGTTTGGATATTGTAGAACTTGATTATGGAGGAAGGATCTAGTTCTGGTGAAGGTGATGACTTCTTCGCTAGATTTTCCTAAATGATGAGGAGGGCTGAACCTGGCCCGACTCTTGATAAATTTCTGAAGAGGACTCCACCTACTTATAAAGGAGGGCATGATTATGACGATGCACATATGTGGTTGCATGATATTGAACAAGCATTGGAGTATTTTAAGTGTTCTGAGAAGCAGAAGGTACAGTTTACTACCTATCAACTGAAAGATGAAGCCCATGTGGTGGTCAAGAACTAAAATCCAAATGAATGTTGCAGGTGAACCACTAGTGTGGATGAATTTTCGGTGGAGATTTCTTGCTAAATATTTTCCAGACAATTATAAGATTCAGAAGGAGATGGAATTCTTGAAGCTTGAGTAAGGCAGAATGTCAATAATTGAATACACGACGTAGTTTGATGAGTTATGTGATTTTTATCATTCATTCTATTTGGAGGGAACTGAAGGCAGTAAATGTGCAAAATATGAAGCTAGTCTTTGTGATTGTTCCTCTTGAAATCCATGATTACCCTACTTTGGTAAACAAGGCTAGACTTACTGAGGAAGTACAGTTGCAGAAAGCATCTCAATCAAGGGACAAGAAACTATTGAAGGCAAAAGGATTCAATTTTAAGAAGATGGGCCAGTTTTTATGTGGTGGCAAGTCTTCTGCTTCATCATCTTCTTCTTCTGGTCATGGTTCTACTGGTCGTTCTAGTGACCAATCTGGAAGTCGGGCATGTTATAACTGTGGCCAGGAGGGTCACCTCTCTAGGCATTATCTTGCTAACCAAACTGTTTGCTTCCAATATGGTCAACTGGGGCATTTGAGGTCTGATTGTCCACAGAGGGTACAGTAGGGTAGATAAGGTAATCGGGCTAATGCTTCTATGGTTCATGGTGGTAATTTTTAGCAAGAAGGCAACGGTGGTGGCCGTGGAGGCCAACACCCTAGGCGGTCTGACGCTCAGTCCAGTGGTGCTTAAAATGTTATGGCTGGACGTGTGTTTGCTTTCGATGCATCTGAGGTCGTAAAAAATGATAATCTGGTGCAGGGTAAGTGCCTTATTCATGGCTATCTTGTAAATATAATTTGATTTTAGTGCAACATATTCCTTTATTTCTAAAAGTTGTGTTTGGCGGCTTGGCTTACCGATGGTGTTAATGGAGAATGCTCTCAGTGTCTCCACTCCTACTGGTTCTACATTCCAGGAAACCACTATGTGTGGAGAAGTACCTATGCAAGTGGAAAACCGTTCTTTCTTGGTGAATTTGATATGTATGTCGTTGAAGAACTTGGATGTTATTCTGGGACTTAACTGGTTGTCTGCTAACCATATCATGGTGGACTGTCATTGGAAGACCATAATTTTCTCCCAGGAACTTGACACTAAGAACACGGTGAGTGATGTTTCCCCAACTTATGTTATTTTGTTTACTTCAGAGGGGCGGTATAATCTTAAACCTGTTGATATTCCAGTGGTGTGTGATTTCCTTAATGTGTTCCCAGAAGATATTCCAGAATTGCCTCTAGGCTGGGAGATTGATTTGGCAATTGACTTGATTCCTGGGGCAGAACCTATGTCCCGTACACCATATAGGATGTCTTCGATGGAGTTAGCTAAAGTGAAGAAGCAAGTGAATGAGTTGTTAAAAAAAAGGTTTATTCGACCGAGTGCTTCACCTTGGGGTGCTCCGATATTATTGGTGAAAAAGAAAGATGGCAGTATACATATGTGCATTGATTACAGGCAGTTGAATAAACTAACAATTAAGAACAAGTATACCCTACCACGAATTGATGATTTGTTGGATCATTTATAAGGTGTCGTGGTATTTTCCAAGATTGACCTAAGATCTGGATATCATCAGATTAGGGTGAAGTTTGAGGATATTTTGAAGACGGCATTCAGGACGCATTATGGACATTTTGAGTATGTTGTAATGCATTTTGGAGTGACGAATGCTCTAGCTATCTTCATGGATTACATGAATAGAATCTTTCAACCTTACTTGGATCAGTTTGTAGTGGTGTTCATTGACGATATTCTAGTATATTCGAAGTCCATTGAAGACCATGCACAACACCTTCAGATTATTTTGTGGGTGTTACGTGAGAAGAAGTTGTATGCTAAATTGTCAATGTGTGATTTCTGGGAAGCAAGTGTGTAATTCTTGGGACATGTGATTTCTTGTGACGGGGTGTTTGTAGATCCGTCTAAGATTGAGGCGGTTATGGCTTGGGAGAAGCCTAAATCAGTGACTGAAATTAGGAGCTTCTTGGGATTAGCTGGTTATTATCATCGTTTCATTAAGGGATTTTCACATATTACACTTTCATTGACTCAATTGACGCAAAAGAAGACTCCATTTGTATGGACAGAAAAGTATGAATTGAGCTTCCAGACTTTGAAGCAATGCCTGACTTCGATGCCGGTACTTGCATTACCTGATGTAACAAGGGAATTTATGGTGTATTGTGATGCTTCTGAGTATAGTTTGGGATGTGTATTGATGCAGGATGACAGGGTCATTGCTTATGCTTCTAGGCAATTGAGGCCGCATGAGCAGAATTATCCCACTCATGATCTGGAACTTGCTACTGTGGTATTTGCATTGATGATATGGCGACATTACTTGTATGGTTCTCGTTTTATGGTATTCAGTGACCACAAAAGCTTGAAATATTTATTTGATCAGAATGAATTAAACATAAGGCAGAGGTGATGGGTGGAATACCTGAAGGATTATGATTTTGATTTGAGGTACCATCCTGGTAAAGTGAATGTTATGGCTGATGCTTTAAGTAGGAAAGTATTGGAGGACTTTCGTGATATAAATATTGGGGTTGTTGTGTGGGCCCCAAATCAAATAGTGATAGGGATATTAAAGATCTCTAATGAGTTTTTAGAATCTTTAGCTGTGGCTCTGGAAAATGATATCGAGTTATTGGAATTACTTGACGCCCAAGCAAAGGGCAAGGATATAGAATTGACCAGAGGCAATGATGGAATTTGGCGGTTTAGAGACCGTGTTGTTGTGCCTGCAGAGGGAGATTTCAGGCAAGTTGTATTGTCAAAAGCGCACAAGAGTTCTTTGAGTATTCATGCTGGAATTACCAAGATGTATTATGATTTGAAAAAGGAATTCTGGTGGCCGGGAATGAAGAAAGCAATCACTGAGTATGTAAAATCATGTATAATATGTCAGAAGTGTAGGGTTGAGCACCAGAGACCTCTTGGATTGCTCCAACCTCCTGAGATTCTGATCTGGAAATGGGAGAGCATTATAATGGATTTTGTATCTGGGTTACCTTAGACCCGTTCTAGATGTAATGTTATTTGGGTAATGGTGGACATATTGACTAAGAGTGCTCATTTTCTGGCCATGAACATGAAATGGTCGTTGGATAGACTAGCCAGATTATACATTACTGAGATTGTAAGATTATACAGCGTGCCTTCAAGTATCATTTCAGACCATGATCCCCAATTCACTTCTAGATTTTAGGGAAGTTTGCAGTAAGAATTGGGTACTAAGTTGAGGTTGAGTTCAACTTATCATCCTCAAACTGATGGTCAATCTAAGCGGACTATTCAGACATTGGAAGACATGTTCAGAGCTTATGTATTGGAGTAGGGTGGCTCATGGGAATGATACTTGCCATTGGTGGAGTTTTCTTATAACAATAGTTATCATAGTAGTATTAGGATGGCTCCTTATAAAGCTTTATATGGTAGGCGGTGTCGTACGCCTTTATATTAGAATGAGAATGGAGATATGGTCCATCTGGGGCCCGAATTGATTCAGGAAATGAATGATCAGGTTGTCTTGATTCGTGAAAAGATAAAGATTGCTCAGGATCGTCAGAAGAGTTACTATGACAATCGTCATAGGCCACTTGAGTTTCAAGTGGGAGATTGGGTATTACTGAGGGTTTCACCTACCAAAGGTGTAGGTCGGATATTGAAGAGTCAGAAGCTTAATCCGAGATACATTGGACGTATCAGATCTTGGAACGGATTGGTGATGTAGCCTACCAATTGGATCTTCCCCAATCGTTGACCAAAATCCATAATGTGTTTCATGTTTCACAACTACAGGCATACATTCCTTGTGATTCGATGATTGTGTTGGAAGATTCCATTGAGTTGAAGGAAGATTTGACTATGGAGGTGGCACCTATTTGTATTGAGGGATATCAAACCAAACGTTTGAGGAGCAAGGAAGTGTCCTTGGTAAAAGTGAAGTGGCTGAATCTGAATGGAGTAACCTATACATGGGAATTGGAATCTGACATGAGGCAATTGTACCCGAATTTCTTTTGATAAGGTATTTTGATTTTGGGGATGAAATCTCTTTCTAGGGGGAGTGGACGTAACATCCTTGGTAAAATTAAATGAGAAGAGATAAATGAATAATAAATTAAGTTAGAATTAAGAGAAATAGGATTTTAAAATAATATATGCCTTAAAGAAGGTATACTTAAATGAAAATAGGAATTTAAAATGGAAATTTCAAGGAAAATAGCATCAGGACCCTGATGCGTAGCATGGCTGGGACGCGTAGCGTCAGGTACAAATTAATAAGCTGACGTGTAGCGTCATCATCGCAACCTGTTTTAAAAAAGGGACATGTAGGAACTATATGCATTGCCTTGGGCCATTTGGAACCTATTTAAGGTTTTTGGTGCAAGAGTTTTACATAAAAGGGGTTAAACTACGTTTTGCGAATAACTTGTGCATATGTTGGAATGTTGGCAAATAGACAGCGCCAACAGTTCCAAAATAGGGAAAACACATGGCCCGTGAAGTTTTGTGACAATCAAATCTAAAACGGGCCATTTAGGTATTAGAAGTTGGCCGAATAGCCTAAAATCCATGACAGCAACAGGTGTTGTTACTATCATGCTCACACTATGCGTGAGGCTTGTGTTTGAATATGTTAACAGGTCTAAAGATGTGCAAAGATTTTGATAATGACAAGCACTCTTGAAGAAACCGATGCAAAAACAAAGACATGAAATCAGAATTGAAGTAACAGCGAAGCTAATCGATTAGGCCATAGATGCTAATCGATTAGGAGCTTTCTGTTTTGGAAGAAATTGCATCAGGTATGAAAGCTAATCGATTAGGGAGCTGAACAATCGATTAGGTACTCACTGGAATTAAGGTAATTGATTATACACCAGAGACTAATCGATTACAACAATCAGAAATGGGACAAAATGCATCAGGTATGAAAGCTAATCGATTAAGGGAACCATATAATCGATTAGTGAGTCACTGGATTTAAGGTAATCGATTGCAAGACATGCTAATCGATTAGGATGCTGCGAAAACAAATTAAATGCATCAGGTACAGATGCTAATCGATTAGAGGAAATGAAATAATCGATTAGTGACTCTCTGACTTGAAGCTAATCGATTACAACGCGAGGATGTAATCGATTACGCTAGTGGAAAAACAGATTTAAGTGGGAAACCAGGTCATGTCTCCACCATTCTTCAAATTTCCACTAACTGTAACGGCTATGATGGACTAGGGCACTCCTCAACAGCTATCTTGGCTCTATAAATTGAAGAGGAAGACAAGCACAAAGACACAACTAAGTAGCAACAATTCATAGCTCTATTTTGTGCTTTGTAAGCCTATTTCTTGCATATTGTACTTTCACTTGTATATCCTCTCATCTTGAGAGATTAGAATTTGGGAGAGCTTTTCATTTGTATATCTGCTCTATTAAGAGAGTATATTGATTGTAAACACAAACTCCAAACACAAGATATTCACTCTAGGTTGAGTGGTTGTTCACTCTAGGTTGAGTGGTTACAAAGGTTGAGGATTCAATCTTTGGGATATTGTGAGATTGAGAGATTGGGTGGGTTGCCCTTATACTTGTGAGGATTGGGTTCTTGAGTGTGGGACACTAGGAAGCCGCAATTGCTCAAAGTTGTATCTCTAGTCTACAATAGTGGAAAATCCTCTAAGTGGGTTGCTTAGAGGCGAGACGTACACCGGATTGGGTGGAACTCGTTACATCGGTTTGCAAGCTTCTCTTCCTTACTCTTTTACTTTCATATACTGCATATTTGTTGATTGGTATTGTTTGGTTGAGAAGAGCATACTTGAACTTGCTTAACTTGTTATATCTTAGATATTGCACACCAAGTGTTTGCTAAATTGCCTCAGCAATACTTACCTCTTGTAGTGCATTGCATATCATTCATATTGTACTTTCACTTGCATAATCTCATAAACTTGATTATAGAAATCAATTTCAAAGGTATTCCAAGCAAAAGTTTTATTACTCAATTCACCCCCCCTCTTGAGTATTGAGGCCACTTGAACAACAAGTGGTATCAGAGCTTGACTCTTGGTAAATCAAGCTTAACAGCTTCAAGAGATTAAATGGCCTCAAGTTCTCAAAATGTTTTTCCCGAGGGTGGTGCTATAAATAGACCTCCCGCTTTCAATGGGGAAGGGTATGCGTTTTGGAAAGAAAGAATGAAAATCTTCATTCAATCAATTGACTTGAGAATATGGAATACCATTGAAAATGGTCCTTATATACCGATGCATACTATAGATAGCAAGAATGTTGAAAAACCTATAGATGAATGGACAAGCGAGGAAGAAAAGAAAGTCCAATATGGCTACAAGGCCAAAAATCTCATTACTATGTCTTTAGGTCAAGATGAATTTTTTAGAATAATGACATGCCAAACTGCTAAAGAAATGTGGGATACTCTTCAAGTAACCCATGAAGGTACTAATGATGTAAAGGACTCCAAAATTAGTACCTTGACTAGCCAATATGAATGCTTTAGGATAAATTCAGGAGAATCTATTGTAGATATGCAGAAAAGGTTTACACTTATTATCAACCATCTTATTACTCTTGGCAAAGTATATACTAACAAAGAGCTTGTGCACAAAATTTTGAAAAGTCTTAGCAGGGAATGGCAACCTCTTGTCACAGCAATAAAACAATCTCCTAGCATCAATGAAATGTCTCTTGCAACACTCTTTGGAAAATTGCAAGAACAAGAGCAAGAACTTAAAGCATTGAAGCTAGCCGAGGAAGAGGAGAAATCCACCAAGAAGAAAGGGCTAGCCCTCAAAGCCACCTCCATGCATGAGGAAGAATCATGCAGTGACTTAGATGAAGAAGAAGAATTTGGGCTATTCGTAAAAAGATTTGGAAGATTCATGAAGAACAAAAAGTTCCAAAAGAACTTTAAGCCCCAAGGTAAGAAACCTACCTCTAATGAAACTTCCTCTTCACCAAGTTGTTTTGAATGTGGCAAGGAAGGGCACTTCAAAGCCGATTGTCCAAACCTCAAAAAGAAGGGCAAGGATAAACAAAGAAGAAGAAGAGCCTATATTGCTTGGGATGAGAACGATGTGAGCAGCTCCGACGACTCGGAAGATGAGCAAGCCAATCTTTGCTTAATGGCAAATCATCAAGAAGAAGATAATGAGGTAAATCTTCTTGACTTAGATAAAAATGAGCTATTAGATGCATTTGAAGAATTATATGATAAATTTACAAAAATCTCTAGTAAACTCAAAGCATCTAGGAAAACTAGTGATACCCTTGAATTGCATCTCATGGAAGTATGTAAAGAAAATGAGAGCTTAAAAGAAGAACTAGAGAAAGTTTAAACATGCTCTAAGGATAAACCATGTGATTTTGCAAAAAGGTGCATTGTATTAGAAACCAAGGTTGAAGACCTAAATAGGACACTTGAGAAATTCACAAATGGAAGAGACAATTTGAATATCCTACTTGGGCAACAAAAATGCATGTTTAGTAAAATCGGTTTAGGATATGACCAAGAACATAGTAACCATAAAATGGAGAAACACTATGAAAGTTTCTTTGCACCACCAAGCAAATCCTCCTCACCGTTCATGAAATGCAATCATTGTGGTTCCAAAGGACATAGTACTTATAAGTGTAGTGTTAGGAAACTAGGACCAAAAGTCTTAAGAAAGGTGTGGGTTCCCAAAGGAACATCTCCACAAGCTAACCTTAAAGGACCCAACATAAAATGGGTACCTAGTTCTCTAAAATGATTTTGTTTTGTAGGTATGCTTCAAGGCAAGCAACACCCATTGGTACTTGGATAGCGGGTGTTCAAAGCATATGACGGGAGACATAACCAAATTTACATCATTCACTCCCAAAAGGAAAGGAAGTGTCACCTACGGAGACAACACTAAAGGAAGAATCCTAGGCATTGGAAATATAGGTAAGAATTCTTCCACCTCCATAAGTGACGTATTATATGTTGAAGGCCTCAAACATAATCTACTTAGCATAAGTCAATTATGTGACAAAGGATATAGAGTGTTATTTGAATCAAATTGTTGCATAATTGAGCATAAGACTAATAAGGAAATTAAGTTTGTAGGCCAAAGAATTGATAATATTTACATGATTGATATGGATAGTTTGTCTACAAATGATGAACAATGCTTCATTTCAAAAGAGGATGAAACATGGCTATGGCATAGAATAATAGCTCATATACATGTAGACCACTTGAACAAACTTGTTTCTAAAGATTTAGTAATTGGTCTACCAAAGCTTAAATTTGAAAATAGATTTTGTGATGCATGTCAAAAGGGAAAACAAGTAAAGGCATCTTTTCAATCCAAAAACATTGTTTCTACTCAAAGGCCTTTACAACTTTTGCACATGGACTTATTTGGACCATCCAAAATCAAAAGCTTTGGAGGTATTACTATGGTCTAGTTATAGTAGATGACTATTCAAGATATACGTGGACACTGTTTCTTGCTCATAAAAATGAAGCATATCATGCATTCAAGAAACTTGCAAAGATTATCCAAAATGAGCAAAATTCAAAAATTGCATCCATTAGAACCGATCATGGGGGAGAATTTGAAAATCAATCTTTTGAAAAGTTTTACGAAAAACATGGTATTAATCACAACTTTTCAGCTCCTAGAACTCCACAACAAAATGGAGTAGTTGAAAGAAAGAATAGATCTTTAGTGGAGCTTGCTAGAACCATGCTAAATGAAAACAATATTGCAAAACATTTTTGGGCCGATGCGGTAAACACCGCGTGTTATGTTATGAATAGATGTTTGATAAGGCCTATTTTAAAGAAAACCCCCTATGAGCTTTACAAGGGTAGAAAACCCAACATTGCATACTTTCATATTTTTGGATGTAAATGTTTTGTGCTCAACAATGGAAAGGATAATCTAGGAAAGTTTGATGCAAAATCTGATGAGGCAATATTCCTAGGATATTCTCAATCAAGTAAATCTTATAGAATTTTCAACAAACACACAAATACCATTGAGGAATCTATTCATGTCAAATTTGATGAAAATAGCCATAACCCTCCGAGAAAGGAAGATGTTGATGATCTTGTAGGTACTTTTCAAGAAATGAACTTGCAAGACAAAGAAGAAGAAGTCAACAATGATGGAGGTGCAGCACAACTTGAGAGACAACAAGAATGGGTAACTTTGAAGGATCATCCCTTAGACAAAGTCATAGGTGAAATGACTCAAGGTGTAAGTACTAGAAATGCTATTAGAAATACTTGTAATCACCTAGCATTTGTATCACAAATAGAACCCAAGAACATAGATGAGGCTATTATTGATGAACATTGGATGTTGGCCATGCAAGAAGAGCTAAATCAATTTGAAAGAAATGAAGTTTGGGAGCTTGTGCCAAGACCCAATGATCACCAAATAATAGGAACCAAATGGGTTTTTAGAAATAAAATGGATGAAAATGGCATAATTACTAGAAACAAAGCTAGACTAGTAGCTAAAGGATATAATCAAGAAGAAGGCATTGACTATGAAGAGACGTATGCACCCGTAGCTAGATTAGAAGCAATTAGACTGCTATTAGCCTTCGCATGTTGTAGGGACTTCAAATTGTACCAAATGGATGTTAAAAGTGCTTTCTTGAATGGATACATTCAAGAGGAAGTATATGTTGATCAACCTCCAGGTTTTGAAAACCATCAATTTCCAAATCATGTTTTCAAATTAAAGAAAGCCTTGTATGGTTTGAAACAAGCTCCAAGAGCTTGGTACGAAAGGTTAAGCAAATTTCTTTTAGAAAATCATTTTGAAAGAGGGAAGGTTGATACAACCCTATTCATAAAGCACAAAAAGAATAACATACTATTGGTACAAATTTATGTTGATGATATAATTTTTGGTGCCACTAATGATTCAATGTGCAAGGAGTTTGCCAAGCTTATGCAGGAAGAATTTGAAATGTCCATGATGGGGGAACTCACTTTCTTCCTTGGACTACAAATCAAGCAAACCAATGAAGGCACATTCATAAACCAATCTAAATACTGCAAAGAACTACTCAAAAAATTCAATATGGATAAACCAAATGATATAGCCACACCCATGGGCACTTCATGCTATTTGGACAAGGATGAGAAAGGTAAGGATGTTGAACTCACAAAATATAGAGGTATGATAGGATCCTTACTTTACTTAACCGCTAGTAGACCGGATATCATGTTTGCTGTGTGTATGTGTGCTAGATACCAAGCTTGTCCTAAGGAATCTCATCTCACTGCAGTAAAAAGGATAATGAAATATCTAGTTGGGACTCAAGATGTTGGTTTATGGTACCCCAAAGGGGCTGAATGTACTTTAGTTGGTTACTCTGATTCGGACTTTGCAGGATGTAAGCTTGATAGGAAAAGTACTAGCGGAACATGTCACTTGCTTGGTAGTTCTCTTGTTTCTTGGCATAGCAAGAAACAAGTAAGTGTTGCGCTATCAACAGCTGAGGCAGAATATGTTGCAGCTGGCAGTTGTTGTGCTCAAATCCTTTGGATGAGACAACAACTTCTAGATTTTGGAATTGTATTAAACCATGTGCCTCTTAAATGCGATAATACTAGTGCCATTAACATCTCCAAGAATCCAGTAATGCACTCTAGGACCAAACACATTGAGATTAGGCATCACTTTATTAGAGATCATGTGTTAAAAGGGGATTGTGTACTTGAACATGTCGAAACTTCTAGGCAACTAGCTGATATTTTCACAAAACCCTTGGCTAGAGAACAATTCATTCACATAAGAAGAGAGTTAGGCATTCTTGATATGTCTAGTTGTGTTTGAATGATAGGATATCTTGATAAGAACTATGTTGAATGGCATGATGCATGGTATATATCACATTTCATGATTGGAACTTTGCTGTATGTAAAATTTGAAGTTTTTGACTCAATAATCGGTTACATGGCCACTCACAATCAATTACTATCATTCTGTTTCTAAGATAATCAATTAGCACCTACATATAATCGATTACAACCATTCTGTTTCTAAGGTAATCGATTATCACTAATCCACAATCGATTACAAAGCTTCTGTTTCAGGTTCAAAACGTTTCCTCTTCTTCATAATCGATTACCACATTGCTCCAATCGATTAGGACGATTCTATTTCTAAACTAATCGATTACCCTAAGCCTCTAATCGATTACCCCCTGTTTGAAACGTTTGAAATTCCCCAGAAACATTGATCTAATCGATTACCAGCTGTCTCGTAATCGATTATCACGCGTTCTGATGAGTCAAAACTCCAATTTCCTAGGCTCACTCGAACAACTCCCTCTCTTAACTCACTTCACTCCTTTCTAAACTCTCTTTCCTCCTTCCTAAACCTAATTTTCAACTATAAATACCCCTTCATTCACCTTCTCATCTCACACTACCTCCTTCCTCTCAAACCTCTCAAAAACTCTCTACCACTCATCTCTCTTCATCTTCCTCTTTGCCTTTTCCAACCATGTCTACCTCAAGAAATGTCAAGAGAGCTAGGTCCTCTACTGCTCAAGCCCATAACCCCCTTGATTTTTCAAGGTTCTTCTCCTCCCCTAGAGATCTTCAATACTTCATGAAGAACTTTTCTGAAAGGGAAATCATGACTCCTCATTACACCGTTGCTGACACTTTTGACAACCCAAGCCTTACCTTCACCCAAAGCCTCAACCACTACAACCTCTTCCCCTTCTTATCCCTCAAAGAAGAAGAATACTATCCTGAGCTTATAAGAGTATTCTACTGCAACCTCCGCCTTGTCAATGGGATGGTTGAATCCAAGGTGAAAAACACCACCATCAAACTCTCAAATGCCCAATTTGCAGAAATTTCCAAACTGCCCCTCAACAATGCTGACTTTGATGGAGGCGAACCCGAGGATGAATGGGGTTTTAATCCCATCACTGCCCGCCGTTCTTTGTGGAAGCCGGATCCTCCCATGAGCAACCACAAACTAGTTGGCCACTTGACCATGAACAACCGCCTGCTCCACTTCTTCTTGGTCAAGATGATTGTTCCCCGTGGTGGGAACTATGCTCTGGTTGAAGAGGATGATGTCCTCTTAATGTGGGCCATGCTGAACCACAAAGAGATCAACTGGGTTCAGTTGATCAAATTCCACATGCGCCATGCCAAGGACCAGCAAAAGCTCCCTTATGGTATCCTCCTCACCAAAATTTTTAAATTCTGTGGTGTTGATTTGGCAGGGGAACTCTCTGAAAAAGTGCCCCCAAGAGCTTGCATTGGCACTTCCCACCTCAATAAAATGGGCATGGTCAACATTGCTGGAATGTGGATTCTAAGGAGTGACCGGGAACATGGTGCCAACCCCTTTGCTGAACCTGCTGCTCCTCCTCCTCCTCCACCTCAACCACAAGCTGCACCATCAGCCTCTTTATCTGCACCCCAAGCAGACCCATTTGCATCTCTCTACGCCCATCTTGATCGCCGCTTCGATCGACTTGAAAACTCCCTCCAAGAGTTTTCAATGACCGAGCAGTAACATTTTGAGATGATGCAGCAGCGTTATGAAGAGCTGGCTCACCAAATTGCAGAAATCCGCTTCTTCAACCCGGATAATTAGATTTTTAGTTATGTTTTGTTTAGCTGTTGGTTTCCTTTTTGTTGTTTTCTGAATTTTGAATAATTTTACTTCCTGTATTTCCCACTTTTTTTTCAATTCAATAAAAGTATCTTATTTCAGTTTATATTATTTCTCTTCACTGCTCTAATTATTTTTGATGATTACAAAGGGGGAGAAGAATATATGTTCATATGTTGGATAATGCTCTGATACAAAAAATTTGGATAATTAAATATGGATAATATTGATAGATGCTCTGACACTACAATTTTGAATATGCTCTGATACTAAGAATATGGATAATAGATGCTCTGTTAACAAAATTTGAAAAATATTATCTGTTTGTTAAATTCCTTTTGATAGGGGGAGAGTTATAGATAAAAGATAATAGACAATAGATAAAATGAGATAAGACATTGGCTGCTCAATGTGATTACTCTGATTTTTGAAATTGGTCATCTGCTATTTGAAAAAGAGATAATGTAGCAGAGTTGTTTCTGCAAAAAGATAAAAGATAAGTCTATATTATTTAAACTAACAACCCTCAAGAGATGAACATAGTTGTCATCATCAAAAAGGGGGAGAATGTGTTTGAATATGTTAACAGGTCCAAAGATGTGCAAAGATTTTGATAATGACAAGCACTCTTGAAGAAACCGATGCAAAAACAAAGACATGAAATCAGAATTGAAGTAACAGCGAAGCTAATCGATTAGGCCATAGATGCTAATCGATTAGGAGCTTTCTGTTTTGGAAGAAATTGCATCAGGTATGAAAGCTAATCGATTAGGGAGCTAAACAATCGATTAGGTACTCACTGGAATTAAGGTAATCGATTATACACCAGAGACTAATCGATTACAACAATCAGAAATGGGACAAAATGCATCAGGTATGAAAGCTAATCGATTAAGGGAACCATATAATCGATTAGTGAGTCACTGGATTTAAGGTAATCGATTGCAAGACATGCTAATCGATTAGGATGCTGCGAAAACAAATTAAATGCATCAGGTACAGATGCTAATCGATTAGAGGAAATGAAATAATCGATTAGTGACTCTCTGACTTGAAGCTAATCGATTACAACGCGAGGATGTAATCGATTACGCTAGTGGAAAAACAGATTTAAGTGGGAAACCAGGTCATGTCTCCACCATTCTTCAAATTTCCACTAACTACAACGGCTATGATGGACTAGGGCACTCCTCAACAGCTATCTTGGCTCTATAAATTGAAGAGGAAGACAAGCACAAAGACACAACTAAGTAGCAACAATTCATAGCTCTATTTTGTGCTTTGTAAGCCTATTTCTTGCATATTGTACTTTCACTTGTATATCCTCTCATCTTGAGAGATTAGAATTTGGGAGAGCTTTTCATTTGTATATCTGCTCTATTAAGAGAGTATATTGATTGTAAACACAAACTCCAAACACAAGATATTCACTCTAGGTTGAGTGGTTGTTCACTCTAGGTTGAGTGGTTACAAAGGTTGAGGATTCAATCTTTGGGATATTGTGAGATTGAGAGATTGGGTGGGTTGCCCTTATACTTGTGAGGATTGGGTTCTTGAGTGTGGGACACTAGGAAGCCGCAATTGCTCAAAGTTGTATCTCTAGTCTACAATAGTGGAAAATCCTCTAAGTGGGTTGCTTAGAGGCGAGACGTACACCGGATTGGGTGGAACCCGTTACATCGGTTTGCAAGCTTCTCTTCCTTACTCTTTTACTTTCATATACTGCATATTTGTTGATTGGTATTGTTTGGTTGAGAAGAGCATACTTGAACTTGCTTAACTTGTTATATCTTAGATATTGCACACCAAGTGTTTGCTAAATTGCCTCAGCAATACTTACCTCTTGTAGTGCATTGCATATCATTCATATTGTACTTTCACTTGCATAATCTCATAAACTTGATTATAGAAATCAATTTCAAAGGTATTCCAAGCAAAAGTTTTATTACTCAATTCACCCCCCTCTTGAGTATTAAGGCCACTTGAACAACAAGGCTGACGCATGGCGTAGGGTGCGTAGTTCTGAGCTGACGCTACGTGTGGGGCTGGCGCGCAGCGTCAGGTCCCCTGTTCCAGGTTTTTGTTTTCTTTCAACTTTAATGATTTTTGGGGTTTAATTTATGGGAAATATTTTGTATTTTGGCACTTTTCAATAGAAATAAATATTTTCAAATTATGGGATAATTAAATTATTCAATCATGAAAAATTTATTGTGAATTTTAATAAAACAAATAAGAATACTTGTAAATTGACCTAGGACGTCACATTTAAAGTATAAATTAGATATATTTATAGGGAGTGACGGTGAAAATGTCCCACGTGGCATGTGTAACTCCGCAAATCAAGGATAAAGTTACCATGCTTGCAGGCATTCCTGACACCTTCTATAAGATTAAAGCTAGTATGCCCTATACTTACTTATGGTAATCCTTTGACTTCGGTCATGGGCTACACCGGTAGAGACACACGAATTTACTAGTTAGCTCCAGTCAGGTATATACAACATAAAGTGTATATGAGGGGACGAGACCCGTATAGGCATTTTACAAAGTCTCACTTTAGTAAAACTGATAAGGGTCCGGTCTAATGTTGGTCAAGTTCAGTGTGGCCAAGATGGTGATACTTCAAAGCACACTCTTTGGGCCGGTATCAGCCTAGATCATTTACCCTTAGCCTATTGAAGTGACTTGGGAGTTGCTTCAATGGGCTAAGTCATTTCCAAATGTTAGTGGTTAAGAATCCGATCTTTTTTATTGATGGTTCGATATGCTATATTTCATCCGATATGGTACCCTTTATATATGCATGGCTTAAACTATTAACCGGTGTTGAAACATTACGATTATTCATAGAGAGTCGTGGACACATTACACGTAATGGTTAGTTGCAATGTTTTATTCTAATAGGTCTGTCAAATAAAATGCCAAATGACGCATCTGTTCATATTACGGCCTAATTGCCCCTAGGCTTGCTTATAAAAAAGAGGGACTTAGTGTATTCTCATTGTGCAGACCATACTGAAATGTTGTCTCTACGGTGTTAACAACCTCCAACATTATCAGAAGCATTTGTTGGCTCGTATGAAGAAGACAACTCACATCATATAAAGGTACTTGTCATACTGTCGATATTTTAAAATTTAGTCAAATAACATAAATTAAGCATGGGGGACGAAGTGTCAAGTAAGGAGTTTTTCATGGTTCTCTCTAGAGCACTATCAACATTATCTCGATGCGAGCCATAGGTGAGGTGGGGGAGACATTGATAAATCTAGATTGACCTTATTTATAATATATTATTTATCTTAGAAATAATCTTTTTCTTTACAAGTTTAATAAATATTTGTAAATAAATTAGTAAGTTAAGGTCCTAATGATAGAAAGACACTTTTACTTAGTTTGTACTGTTGTGAAGAAAAAAATGAATAAATCTTGCATAAGAAATAGTTATAGACTCAGACTCTCTGATCATCATGTTTTCTATTGCGGATCATAAAGCCATAAGTCTGGAAGCACAAGGACTTAACGCACGAGCCAACAGACGTGCGTACCAGATTTGATAGACCTATGACGGCATCACCTTAATACCAGACCCCACCACCTGAAGTCGAGCAGACTCTCGAAAGCATGCTATGCACTTAACTTTTATAATTGGGCCTGATAGACCCATAACCTTAGATGCTTTGTAGGTTTATGTTTTAAGACGAAAAGAAACCTATACATAGAGCAAAGAACCTCTTTTATGGGGGATCTTATCTTTTACTTTGACCTATTCCCAAATCACTCAGAGCGGCAACACCAAGGGATAACCTAGGAGAAGTTTTAGACAAATAAAGGAAGAAGAGAGGAAGATTACATAAGGAAGACGACTGGCGATAGCATTGTTCTTTCTTGAGTGGTTTAAATCTCTTTCATGCATTTTTCGTGTACGGCTTTGATAATCATCATGTGTAGTAGACCCTACTCAATGAGTGGCTAAGTTTGTACATTGGGATTTAAGGGTGTTTTTATGATGTGTTAATTTTACAGATTCTTGTTTCTAAATCATTCATTCTCTTCTTTTTATGTTTTGGGAATTACGTTTTTAAGACCTAGAGATAGGCTTAAATTGATCTCTAAATAAATAGGGAAAGATTAAGATATGATCCTTTTTATTGAATAAATGTAAATTGAACCTAAGAATTAATCAGAGAAAGACTGAAAGGTGAACCTTTTTAAATCTTTTGAAGACTTTAAGAATTTTCACTAAGCGGGTTTAATATATGGATCGAACGTTGTTCTTTATAAATTAGGCAATTAGTGGAACTCTGAGAAGAGAAAGCTAATAAAATAGGAAAATTTGTCTTGAGAAGAAAGGTTTTATAAATGAGAACGCTTGTATAAATCAATGCAGAATAATTGAATCCCTTAAATCTCAAGTTTTACCATAATGATTTTCCTTCTAAAATTGCTTTCACTATGGTTTGGGTCTGGTACCCATTTTATGTCTGTTACTTTTAAGTTTGCTTTATTTTCAAGTCCGTGAATTCCTCTTATGGACTCAACTTTAAAGGCTTGCTAGTCTGAACAATTAAGTTCCCAAATCATTAGTACTGAGTGTAACATCCCAAAAAATTTCATTCTTATGTATAATTATTTTGATTAAGACCATCAATAATATTATTCATTTTATCTTGACTTTCTACGTAAAGTTTGATTAGGACAACATCTTTAATTTAACCTTTTACTATTGTAAATAATTTTAACTTTATACCTTAGGTAAAATTTGATCAAATAACTTATTACCTATTTCCTTAGTTATTAATTTCTTTGCCTTTTTCCATTTACTCCCATCAAATTACCACATACTCCACTCAAAATGCATCATCTTGTACATATTTTAATTGCTAGTTAGAGTCTGAATTTGAAAATGTAGTTAACTACAAAGTTGTTCCTCTTCTTATTAGATTTCCAACAAGACCAAATTCATTAAAATAAATTAAGATTTGAGAGAGATATGCCCAAAATACCAAAACTATTTCAGAATTGGTATTTTATTTCAATCATATCATCTTGTACATATTTTAATTACTAGTTAGAGTCCGAATTTGAAAGAGTGGTAAACTACAAAGTTGTTCCCCTTATTCTTCGCTTTTCAAAAAGACCAAATTCATGAAAATCCATTAAGATATGAGAGAGATATGCCTAAAATACCGATACTATATCATAATTAATATTTTACTTCAATCATACAAGCTACATTATTTAGGTTACAGGAATTGTCAACAATACAGCCCATTTTTCTCACCTAAAACCTCCATTATCACCACACATAATGCACCTAACATCCTACTATAATTCCATTATGAAAAGCTTGTTCCCACTTGTCATTTGCATGATTAAACTAACACTACATCTTATTCCTAAGTCTGAATTCTTATAATAAGTTGAAGTTAGTGAAGACATAAGTCTTATTTTCTTTCATTTTCTCCATCAAATCCATTCTTGATATGAAGCTAGGAACAAGAGAACACTTTCAACCACTCTAGGATCCTCCATTAAGGTAAGAGGGGATAGGGTTGTGAATAAATATAGAATGGATAGAATTGTATGCTGTTCTAGGATTTCCAGATTTATTTTTGTAATTTGTTACTTAATTTTGAAGCTAAAAATGTATGAATTTGACTTTGACTTCTTCATAAAAGTTATGGATCTTTTTCTTATTGATAAGCTATTTTTATGGTTCATATAAAAGAATGAAGAAGTCAAGGAAAGAGAATCGAGTTTGTATAATATGAACTCAATGGAATATTTGTGCCAAGTTTAAACACAGTGATTGTAGTATAGCATAGATGTCGTTCCACTGAGGAGGTGTAGCATGAAAATCTTAGTTTTGAACTGAGTTGACATAAGGTTTTGTTTTGTTTTGTTGTGAATAATGTTGAGTGAAAAAATGAATAAATAACAGAGTAAAATTTTAAAAGAAAACAGTAAATGGTTTTTGAGAAAAATCAGTTTTGTAAAACAGGGATTGGTTTCACCACATCTCACCTTCTGTAAGTTGCATAAGTTTTTATGTAAGTAACTTGAAAAGATAATTTCTACGTCATAATCAAAGTCATTTGCATCGATCCCTCGACTACAAAATCCATAAGAATGATTTCAAACCGCTGATCCCTCGGTCACTTTGAAATCATCCCAGCATTATCGATCGATTATTTTGACGTTTATTGCGTTAGATGTCATCCCTGGCCACCTAGTCACAACAAGTATTTCATTCAGATCTGCTTTCAAAAGTCACTTCCCAGCATACTTGAGAAAACTTAAAATAGGAAAATAGTGATCAAGTACTTTCAGGCATTAAACGCAGAAGAAAATACAGAAACTTATCAAATCTCATTACACACATAAAAACTTACAACAGCATTACTTCAAGTTTGAATGGATTACAACCAATCCCATAAAGGAAATTTTAGCTACTCATGCTTTGAATTTTCACCTAAGAAGATTTTGCAATAAATACAGAGTGAAAAATACAGGAAAAGTGTTTGATAAAATGAAGAAGATGATATGCTCGATCCAACTTGATGATCCTTGATGTTGTTTTCTACTTGATTTATAAAGGTTATGCTCTAGCTTTCCTTGCCCACTTGCATAGAGCCCATGAAGCATCTTTGAGCGACATGCAGAAACACAAGAAAGTGGGTGAGTTGGCATCGCACCATTGGTGAATAAAAAATTGGAAGTCCTATGTTGCATGAGTCACGCTTAAGCTTGATTAATCACGCTCAAGCGTGGGAGGTCTGATGCTCTCTTTTTATTTCACGCTTAAGCCAAGTTCAGCTACACTTCAGTGTGCCAGCCTGTCCAACTCACGCGTGCTCCACACTTGATCCACGCTCAGGCGCGCTCGGGCTCTTGCTTGAGCGCCTCCTTATCTTGCTCAAGTGTGAGGAAGTTCCTGATACATTTCAACATATACATTTCACGCTCAAGCCACACTCAAGCGGGGTCGAGCTCACGCTCAAACGACTCCTTCCCACACTTGAGCGTGAAGGGGTCTGATGCTTTGTGCTTTCTTTAATCCACGCTTAAGCGTGAAACATGTTGCGTTCAAGCGTCCCTTTTGTCTTGTGTTGGTTTTTCTTGGTTTCTTCAGGATTTTTGTCACCTTTCTTCAAATATTGTGATAAATCAAGCTTGTGTTTACACAATATGTTATTTACAAAAATCATGCTTTATTACTTACTAATCTAGTTGAATTCTTTCCAAAATCGGTTTAATTGAAGTATTAAATCAACGTGAAATAACACTTATCAGTTATGTGAATTTGGAGACTTGAACCAACTGATTTGGATATGTATAGCATGATTTATGGTCAAAATATTGAAGTATGTTTCTTTTGAATGTCTAATGACATGGTTCTGGATATATGTTGAGATTGTAAATTTTATGAGTATGATTAGCCATCTTTATCTTCATAAAAGTTATAGATATAGATGTTATGATTCTGTTAGATTTGTTCTCATATCAAAATTCTAAGTAATATGGAATTTATACTTAAATTACTCTCATGTACTCATGTTGTTTAATTGTTTCTAAAAATGAGTGTCTTTAATTAAAGTTTGGTAATTCATATATTTCAAAATTGAAAATGATATATTCATGAAAGTTGTAGATTTTTGTGCCTTATAAATTTAGAGACCAAAATCTTCCAAAAAGGATAAGTAAAACTTGAGTTATGATGTATTTATTAAAGTATGACGTTTCTGGAAGCTATGTATGGGTTAGTGCTTGTCTAGCTGTTTGAAAATAATTTATAAGGAATTAATTTTTGAGCCCTTCATAAAAGTTTTAGATATTTGAGTTATGAACATGTGGGATTTAGTCCCATATAAAAATAATTTCTCTATTAAGAGATATACAATTTTTACCAAAGGTTGTTAAAGCTGTAACTGAATCTATAATACTGAAATTACTGTTTTAAAGTCAGAAAGTAATTTTGAAACTGCGTTTTATACTTATAGAATTGGGACATATGGTTTTCATAAAAGTTATAGATAATTCTGTTTTTAAAAATTTAGCATAAGTTTCATCTTAAAATAATTTTTTATAATGAGATATGCCTATTTTACTAAACTGTGTACATGTAGTAAAAATTTGCAAATGTCAGTGTGTTGTTTGTAACATGGAGCAAATTATGTAAGGAATTAGAATTTTTGGTCTTCATGAATGTTGTAGATAATTTTATGGAACTACAGAAAGTGGAATTACTTAAAAAGGATTTGATTTTCTCACGTTATGGCATTTTTACTAATGTATGTTGCTGTTGTAAATTTCTAAAATTTACCTATGATGGTTATTATGGATGAAAATGATATTTTCTATGTGGGTAACGATTTATTTATGAATTATTGAGGGATTATTGATTATTATAGATGTTATTGACTGTCCTATGAATGTCATACAATATGTATATCTTTATGATGAACAATTATGAATGACTAAATTAATGTATACATGAATGCCTTGTGGCTTATTGAGATATGTTGTTGAATTGTAAATCCATGATTTTGAGAATTAATATATGTGATGTGTCCTTTGAGGACTTGTGGCTTTCAAGTGATTATGGAAGTATTGATATTATGGTATGTTAAATTGATAAAGAGAATTAAAGGCATTCATGCATCATAAGCATTTGGGCGCACCATGGAATTTAAGGGTTTCATGATTGCCGGCCCTGGTGGGGATTACTCTATAATGAGTTAAAGCCTTATTTTCGTTGAACGTCATGAAGGGTGGGGATTCATGGTTTATGCTAAGTCCTACTTGTGTACTTCGGTACTTGAACGCTATGAAGGGTAGGGATTCATGGTATATGCTAAGTCCTACTTGTGTACTTTAGTACTTGAGTGCTACAAAGAGTAGGGATTCGTGGCATTATAATAAGTCCTACTTGTATCTCTATGAGACTTTTTACTGCAGTATTCCCACTAAATCAAAATGGATCCAGCATGACATCATTTGGCTAAATTAAAGATTATTAGATATAAATGACCTTGTTTGGCATATTCATCATATCATAATTGTTTGTTGATTGTGTTTGTGCAATTTTACTTATTTTACATTTATTCTATATTTTATCTCACTCTTACATTATTTTTACAGTGCATGCTTCACAAAATGACGAGTGGTGAAATTAATGAAGCTTTTATGTTTTATTGCTTAGACTTTGACTTTATTTGACTTTTAATGTTTTGCAATAAAATTATTATGTACCTCGTACTGCAATCTTATCTATCGTTTCTGCTATATAAATGTATTATGTTTTATTCGTTCACGACTAGTATGCATGATAATATTCCACATTTATCAATTTTTACGTGACCTCAGAATTTAAATTACGAATTTCAAAATGATTCTTTAAACGTGAAAAATTTATTACAAAAATTTGGGTTTCAGGTGTCACACTAAGCACACAGTCCCTGTGGAGAATGATAAATCTTTTATATTACACGATACACCTGTATGCTTGCGGGCACTGTTAGACATTCACATGTTAACAATGTTGATAGCCAAACGCCTTTAGGGCGACACCATACCAACGAGAAAACTTAGGGATCAGACATCCAACAAAGGTGTTGACTCATGAGGAAATGGGAGAGATAGACACATCTTTCTCTTTATCCTTAGAATCCCCCACATTGTCTTTTAACCTTAGGGGTTTTACTAGTGAGCCTAGCACAAGTGTCGAATTATATATGACTGATGATGTGGTTTTTTACAACTATGTGACATTTCTTCAATACACAATATGGAAGATGGTCCTTGAGGGTCACTCTGGCATTAATTCTTTAAGGGTAGTAGCAATTGATGCTATCTAAACCAATATTCTTGCACTTCAAAATTGATAAGATTGTGGAGAAAGTCTGACATCCCTACTTCTAGGTTCATGCAGAGTCTCTCACCATTGTTTCAAAGTATGTCAAGGACAAGGACGACGTTGAAATCCCCAATCTGAAGGTCCATTCCGGCAATGAGTACAAGGATTACTTTGTCGTTGTTTCACCCCTGATAACAGAGTGCATATGCTACCAACCAAGGTCACGCTATCTGTTCATGTATAAGATGATCTTTTTCAAGATTGGTATTCATTTTCCTCTAATGGAGTTTGAGATGGACGTACTCCAATTCTTGGATTGTGCCCCCAGCTAGCTTTATCCCAACTGTTGGGGCTTGATCGAGGCCTTGGAAGTGTTGGGGGAGTGCTTCCATTTTATCCCTACCATAGCAATGTTCTTTTGTTACTATGGAGTAATGCGCTGGGGTAACAGGGGTGACAACATTGGATTCATCAACCTCCAGTGTAAAGCCAACCTTTCAAACTTGAGGCATTCACGGAGTCAACAAAAATAAACAGGGTGAGCTTCAAGTATGCCTTCGTCAAAATAAAAGTGGAGGAGAGTCAGTCGCTATTTTGGAAAAATTTTGACTTTTCCCAAAAGTTCTACACTAGATGGACGCATAAGCATTTCCTCCTGATGAGCAATGCCTACTCCGTTCACAAGGAAGAACTCTCACCAGAGTCATGTGAACTAGTGGAGGCTCTTAGTGCCTTCTCTAAATTTAGCAAATTCTCTTACAATGAACTTCTAAGGGAAACCTCACGTCGGGATCTCTACCTGTGCACAGCCCTTTAACTTTATTATATATATATATATATATATATATATAATCTTTATGACTGGTATACTGATGTTGTTTTTTGGATTGTAGAGGAACTTGCGAGAATGGACGCACTAGTGACACAGTGTCATTGTCAAGTCAAATAAAAAGTTAAATTCATGTAGTATAAGGTAAGCAACCTTAGTCATTTCTCGAGGACCATAGTCAAATTAGTTGTACTCAATTTACTTATTTATTTACTTTTGTAACAAAAAATGGGGTTTATAGTTGAGATTGGAAGGGAAACTAAATAATTATATAATAATACAAAAAGTAAATTTATAAGTGAATGATAAATCAAAGTTAGAAACAAACAACCCAAGGAATTAATAAATCTTTAGTTAACTAATCATTGATCACAAATATGATTAAATATAATTAATTTCTCAACCTAGAATCACTTAGAATCCCTAAATGATTATATTCTAAAAAATCTTCTAGAATCGAATTAATGAACTAATAAGAATAATCAATCGATATCATTCTTATAAATTACTAAGATAACTTTAAGATCATAATTTGGTTGAGTTAAGAAACTAAATAGAAATCTCTTATTTAGTGACTTAATTTTTGTTCTCAAATTGATTATTGATTGACCAACCAACCTCATTTTAGATTATAGATTATTTAATTGTATCTACTATCATAAGTGTTTGAGAAACAAAGAAAAGTAATTATCTTCAATCAAAATATTAAGAGCAAGAACTCAAAGTTAACATAAAGAAAAATTAAATTTCTTGAGTTGATTTTAAAAGAGTAAGCTTCCATGATGATTTTAAACAATGAAAGATAAATTTAAGTTAACTATAACTTTGATTATAAAAGTAAATAACAAATAATCAAATTAACTTATTTCATATTGAGAAAGGGAAATGAAAATCATAACTTGAGAAATGGAATATAGAGCAAAGAAATAAAGCAAGAGAAAGAAGAACTAAAACTTAAGAAACTAAAGCAAAGACATAAAAATGTAATGAAAACTTAAGCATGTATATATTGTGTATCTCTTATGTCTTCCTTGTAACTTTAAGCATATATTTATGGGCAAGGTATCATGGCACTATACATTCATATTCTGATCATTGATGCATTTTTTAACATTGGTGGGGCTTGAGATTATAATAATTCAAAAGAAAACAATGGTAGGTGTTGAAATTCATCCTCATCTTCATGTTTTCCATTTTATAAGCCGAATTTGATCCTCTGAATGACTGTAACATCCTAATTATTAAATTAATGACCAGATTAAGATTAAGATTAATTGCAAATAAGGATTAATTATTAGTTGAGATTAATTAGAAGTTAAAGCTTGACCATTGATTGTGATTGATTGATTGTGACACATGAGTGGATGGTGGCTGCCATTTTCACGTTCTCCTACCCGCTCCCCTCATTTCCTCGAGTATAGGTTCTGGAGCTCTCAACCACTTCTGCATTCTCTCAAAATTCCCTCAAAGACTTTTCCTCTTCTTCTACCTTTCTTCTTCTTCTTCGTTCTTCTTCTTCGTCAGTTACGACTGTGGTTTTATGGAGGACTTGAAGTTCCCCACTGTTGGAAGGAGCGATCGTTCGGAGGAGGAGAAAGCTTCCAGTCTTCCAAGCTGCGTGTGTGGTGTTCGACTGGGTTTGACGGTTACTGAGCAGGAGAGAGTGATTGTGGAAGCAAAGGAGCAACGGAATCAGCGTTGAAAAAATAGAGTACGGGTTAACACTGAAAATAGAGGAGTTTCTTACGTCTTTTAAGAAGGTAGGGGGCGCTTTACATCTCAAATGCATAGTTATGGACGGATCCCGGGTGAAAGTACTGTATGTTGTGTTTATAGTTGTGAATATGTTGGTTGTGTGAATCATATGATGATAACCTTCGAATACCAGGTGTGTGTGTGTGTTAGCTGAGTCAAGTAAGGTTATATCCTTTCTCCGTCCATGAAATATGTGTTAGTAAACATGTGAATGCATGAAAATATACTGGATCTGTGTTGACCGAGTGCATGCGTTAAGAGTTGGTTATGCTGAGTCCCGTGTGTAGTTTAACACTTAACAGTATGTGGTATATGTTACTGATAATGCTAATACCGAGTGTATATTGTGGGACTGTTGGTTGATTCCTGTGTAGATTTTTATATTAGAAAGCATGAGACTGTGTTGTTGCGAATAATGGCATGATTACCGAGTGCTTGTACTGAGAAGCCGAGGGTAAATCTTTGATTGATATCTTATGATTATAGGCATGCAAATGCTGGGTTGAATCTGATGGGATTTCATAATGAATACGTGAAATGCATGTGTTATGTGGTTTACCGAGTGAAATGCCATTGTTGTGCTAATGAATATGTATGGAAAAATAATAAAAGACCTTGGGTTGGACTCAAGGAAAGCTTACCAAGTTGGACTCGGGGCTGCCCGTAACACTCCCGTTGTCGCTTGGAGCGATTGTGTTACGTGTGAGGGCAAACAGTTTGGTTCCAGTAAAACAGCCGGATCAGCTTGGAGTTGAGAAAAAGGCTTGGAGCCTATGTTGCAACATAAAAATTAATAAAACTGATCGGATCCGACTAAAAATTAATGTGTGCACACTTATACTTGATGAGCTCAATGTGGTTATATGCGTATGTATGGAAATATCAATATGAGCAATATGGCTGTGTATTACTGATTAATATGGCTGTGTGTTATTTGAATAAATTCCGATTGAATGTTACCGTGTGTGGATATATTAAATGACAGTGTATATGATAGATTGCTTGATGAGATAATGTTGTGTGCTGGAAAACTAGAGGATTTTCTAAGTCATTACTGTCATTTAAAATGTAAAAGCTCACCCCTATTGTGGCCATATTTCAATGGATGTTGCTCGGAATGTAGAATGATGGGAGAGCACCGATTGCTGGGAAGTGCATTGTACAGTGGAATTGTACATGTATATATATATATATATATATATATTGTATAGATGGTTTTGTATAGCCTTGGCCGGCTCTTAGTTTAACACTCTATTTTTAATGTGTAGGATTTGAACTCTCTCGGTATTGAGAGTAAAACTAAACATATTTCATTACATATATATTTGATGCTATGTGTTTTTATCTTGTTCAGTGGATAATGATGTGGGGGAATGTCTAAGTTGTGTACATTTATTTTCTACTAAATGGATAATGTTTACGTGATTCCGAGTAAGGGAGAGCTAAGGTAAATCTGAGTGAGGTGAGATAGGAGACCTCTTCCGAATGAAGAAGGGTTGGGCTAATTCCAAGTGAATTATGCTCATTAAAGGACTATTTCCCTAGGAGGATCAATCGCAGGGTGTTATGTGAGAAATGAGGATAAGGCCATGATATCCCGAGTGAGGGAAGTCATGTAATTCTGAGTGGGAATTGACTTAAAAACTCCCGAGTAAGAACTTATTAGAATTTCCCGAGTGGAAAGGAACTAGGGTATTCCGAGTGAATGAAGCCTTAAAATCCTTAGGCGAGACTTGGCTTAATAAGAAATTCTTGGAGTGAAAAAGATTATATATGCCGAGTGAAAAATAGATGAAACGTTTTCGATTGATATAAGACTGTGGAAAATATTCCGAACGAGGAAAACTTATAGATTCCGAGTAAAATGGCCGAGGGAATAATTCCCGAGTGAACTTAGGTTCGGATACCGAGTGGACTTGAATTAGATTCCCAGTGGTCGATTATCCGAGTGCCTTGTTCGCTTGGGCGAGTAAGGTTTCCCTTCAGTGATCATGGTTCGCTTAGGCGCTTTCTTCTGCTGGCTAATATTTAATCGGTATTAGGCCTAGCTAACATGGGGGCACCCTGACCCGGTTCCTTCCTTCTTTCTTATTCAGATTCTTGTTCTGATTTCCCCTGTTAGCCGTTCAGAATTTTTGGTGAAAAATTTTCCCGTGTTTCGGATTTTATTTAATTTTGTTAGGATGTTTCATTTTGGTATCTGAGCGGACTTAAAAGGTCCAAGGCCAAGGTATGCTTACTCTTAGTAAGCGGTTGTGTGCAATATGACCGAGTCGTAATTATTTACAGCATCTGATGGATTTGATCCATGTTTAAGCACAATTTGAGTGGCCATGTGCCTATGAGGTATTGTCTTGGGGGTACAAGATTATTCCTACCCTGGTCCGATTAATTATATGATACCTAAGGATTGTATAATAATGTGTTATAATTGTTGAATGTTGGGTTGAAGTCTGATCGGTAATGAGTAATTCTGTAAACTTATCCTTGAAAGGGGTGTTAATTTCAGGATAAGTCATGGCAAATCGTCAGAGCATGGAAGCCATAGCGACGGCATTCCAGCGTTTCGCTGACATATTCGAGAGGCAAGGCCAGCCTCGAACTGATGATGACCAAGGGTTGGACCACTTCCTGAAGAGGAAGCCGAGTGAATTTGAAGGAGGATTCAATCCCGAATCGACTTATGCATGGATTCAGGAATTAGAAAGGATCTTTGGTGGCCTTCAATGTACTGAGGCCCAGAAAATGGACTATGTTGTATATATGCTGCGAGCTGAAGCCGAGTGTTGGTGGAAGATCACCAAGGCCCGATTGACTGATGCGGGTACCCAGTTGATCTGGGAGAATTTTAAAGCAAGTTTTCTGGAGAAATACTTTCCTGACACGGTGAGGAGTTGGAAAGAGTTGGAATTCATGGAATTAAAGTAGGGTTCCATGACGGTTGAGGAATACGCTGCTAAATTCGAAGCACTGTGCCTGTTTTATCCTCCATTTCAGCAACCCGGAACCGAGGGTTCCAAGTGCATTAAGTTCAAAAGCGGATTGAGGCCTAAGATTAAGAGAGCCTTTAGACACCAGGAGATTCGAAATTTCCCAATGTTAGTGAACAAATGCAGAATTTTTGAGGAAGATAAGAATGTCCACCCGGGACAGAGCAGCAGGACCGACTCGTCCTTGAAGCCTCAACAGCCTCACTTCAAGAAGCCAGGCAATGTTGGAAGAGGCGGACCCTCCTCTAAATACCGAGGACGGGGAAATCGTGGTGGACGTTTTGGTGGTCGTTCTGGGAATGGTAAGTGCTTCAGATGTGGTGGGGATCACTTTGCCCGAGAGTGTGATATTGGAAGAGATGTTGTATACTTCCATTGTAATGAGAAAGGGCACGTACGCCCCAGCTGCCCTTAGCTGCAGCAAGCCAATGCAAACGTATAGCATGGAGATTTCCGAGGAAGGGGTCGCAGAAACGGCGGCCGAGGGAATGGTGGTAGAGGCAATAGAGCTCGGGGTAATATGATGTATGCCCCAAATAACCGAGAGAGAAATGTTAAGCAACCAGCTGCTGGACGGGTTTATGCGATCAATGCCGAGCAAGCTGCACAAGCGAACAACTTGGTGCAAAGTAAGTGCTCACTCGGTAATCATACTCTTGATGTAGTTTTTGATTCTGGAGCTACCCACTCCTTTATAGCTGACGATTGTGTGAGACGTTTGAGGTTGCCGACTGTGTATATGAATCAAACTTTAGAGGTAGCCAATCCGACCGGCGTTAAAGTGTTGACATCAATGATGTGCAAAGATGTAACCTTTACGTTGGGCGATCGGAGTTTTACCTTCGATTTAGTATGTGTGCCTCTGAAAGACCTCGATATCGTACTTGGCATGGATTGGCTTTCAGCCAACAAGGTGCTAGTGGATTGCCAAAACCAAAAAGTGATTTTTCCGAGGCAGAACGATAATGATTACGCAGTGCAAGGTATAGCCCAGTTATTTGTGATGCTTTGTTTGACCGAGGGTGAGAGTAGAATCCGAGTGCATGATATTCCAATTGTTTTTGATTTTCTTGAGGTGTTTCCGGATGATGTGCCAGGTGTCCCTCCAAATAGAGAAGTTGAATTCTCTATTGACTTAATCCCTGGAGCCGAGCCAGTCTCCTGTGCTCCTTATAGGATGTCTCTGACTGAATTAGCCGAGTTGAAGAAGCAAGTTGATGAGTTACTCGGTAAACAGTTCATTCGACCGAGTGTGTCACCATGGGACGCACCGGTGTTACTTGTCAAGAAGAAGGACGGCAGTATGAGACTATGTATTGACTACCGACAGCTGAACAAGCTCACTATAAAGAATCGATACCCATTATCTAGGATTGATGATCTGATTGATCAGTTGAGGGGTGCTTCAGTTTTCTCAAAAATCGATTTACGGTCAGGTTACCACCAGATCCGGGTGAAGGACTCGAATATTCCCAAGACCACGTTTAGGACTCGGTATGGTCATTACGAGTATGTAGTAATGCCATTCGGCGTGACAAATGCCCCTGCTGTATTCATGAAATACATGAACAGCATTTTCCATCCATACTTAGACCGATTTGTGGTCGTTTTTATCGATGATATCTTAGTTTATTCTAAGACCCCTGAGGAGCATGAGGAACACCTCCGATCGGTACTCCTAATATTGAAAGAGAAACAACTGTTTGTGAAATTTTCAAAGTGTGAGTTCTAGATGGATAGGATCCATTTTCTTGGGCATGTAATTTCCGAGGAAGGTGTCTCGGTAGATCCTTCCAAGGTGGAAGTTGTAATGGCATGGGAGAGGCCTACGTCGGTCTCGGAGATTAGAAGCTTCATGGGTTTGGCCGGTTATTACAGAAGGTTTATTGAGGGTTTCTCTAAGCTTGCTTTACCCCTGACCAAGTTGACTCAGAAGAATGTTCCCTTCGTGTGGAGTTTCGAGTGTAAGAGAAGTTTCCAAGAGCTAAAGACTAAGTTAACAACAGCTCCAGTGTTGGCATTGCCAAATTTACAAGAAAGCTTCGTGGTCTACTGTGATGTGTCGGGACTCGGTCTCAGATGTGTGCTGATGTAGAAGAACCGAGTGATAGCTTATGCCTCTCGTCAATTGAGGCCACACGAGCAGCACTATCCGACTCATGACTTGGAGTTGGCAGCTGTAGTCTTCACGTTGAAAATATGGAGACATTACTTGTATGGCTCCAAATTTGAGGTTTACAATGACCACAAAAGCCTCAAATATCTATTCGATCAGAAAGAGCTAACATGAGGCAAAGGAGGTGGACGGAATTCTTAAAAGATTACAACTTCGAGTTGAAGTATCATCCGGGTAAGGCGAACGTTGTGGCTGACGCCTTGAGTTGGAAGTCGATCCATATGGCGACAATGATGGTGAAGGAAATGGAATTACTTGAGCAATTCCGAGACATGAACTTACATACAGATGTCTCTTCGTCTCGGAAGGTGACGCTCGGTATGTTGAAGATTGCCAATGAATTCCTGAAGCTAGTGTATGAGGAGCAGAAGTTGGATTCTTACTTAGTTGAGATGAAAGAGACCCAGGCTAAGGGCAAGGATTTGTCCATAACCGAGGGCTCGGATGGAATTTTCCGAGTGAAGGGCAGAATCTATGTGCCGAGTGCTGGCGAATTGAGGAAGATGGTGCTTGAGGAAGCCCATAAAAGTCTGTTAAGCATCCACCCGGGCACTACAAAGATGTACCATGACTTGAAGATGCACTTCTGGTGGCCCAGATTGAAAAGAGATGTGGTTGATTATGTAGCTCGGTGTATCATTTGCCAGAAGTCAAAAGTTGAGCACCAGAAATCGTATGGTGGAATGCAACCTCTTGAAATCCCCGTGTGGAAATGGGACTCAATTGCCATGGACTTTGTAATGGGATTGCCTAGAACCCGAGCGGGTTATGATGCCATTTGGGTCATTGTGGACCGATTAACGAAATCAGCCCATTTCTTACCCATGAACATGAGGTATTCCTTACAGAAGTTAGCCCAGATTTATATCCAAGAAATTGTCCGACTGCATGGTGTGCCAACTTCTATCGTGTCGGACAAGGATCCTAGATTCACGTCCAGGTTTTGGGGAAGCTTACACCAGGAATTAGGCACAAAACTCCGACTAAGTTCAGCCTACCATCCCCAATCGGATGGACAATCCAAGCGAACAATACAAAGTTTGGAAGACTTACTGAGGTCGTGTGTGTTAGAGCACGGTGGTAGTTGGGATCAATATCTCCCTCTGATTGAATTTACATATAATAACAGCCACCACAGCAGCATTGGCATGGCACCATATGAAGCATTGTATGGTCGGAAATGTCGAACCCCACTCTGTTGGTCGCAAACCGGTGAAAGTCTATTGTTGGGACCAAAAATTGTGAAACAGACTTCTGAACAGATTCAAGTAATTCGGGAAAAGATGAAGGCATCTCAAGACCGACAGAAAAGCTACCATGATAAGCGGACCAAGCCGCTTGAGTTTTTGGTCGGCGATAAGGTGTTCTTGAAGGTTTCGCCGAATAAAGGAGTCGGACGAGCCTTAAAGAGTAGGAAATTAAGTCCCCGGTACATTGGACCCTATGAGATATTGGAAATGATCGGTCCTGTGGCATACCGATTAGCATTACCGACTCATCTATCAAATTTGCATAATGTGTTTCACGTGTCTCAATTAAGGAAATGTTTGCCTGATTGTACACATGAGATGCCGGATGATGAAGTCGAAATCAGAGAGAATTTGATGACTGTTGCTGTACCGACTAAAATCATGGACCGGTCGGTAAAACGCTTGAAGAGCAAAGATGTGCAACTAGTCGAAGTAGCGTGACAACAGAATGGATGTATTCCTTATACCTGGGAACGTGAGGATGCCATGAGACAACAGTATCCCGAGCTATTTTATTGAGGTAAGTTTGTGTGTGAATTTCGAGGATGAAATTCTTTAAGAGGGGGAGAATTGTAACATCCTAATTATTAAATTAATGACCAGATTAAGATTAAGATTAATTGCAAATAAGGATTAATTGTTAATTAAGATTAATTAGAAGTTAAAGCTTGACCATTGATTGTGATTGATTGATTGTGACACATGATTGGATGGTGGCTGCCATTTTCACGTTCTCCCACCCGCTCCCCTCATTTCCTCGAGTATAGGTTCTGGAGCTCTCAACCACTTCTGCATTCTCTCAAAATTCCCTCAAAGACTTTTCCTCTTCTTCTACCTTTCTTCTTCTTCTTCGTTCTTCTTCTTCGTCAGTTACGATTGTGGTTTTGTGGAGGACTTGAAGTTCCCCACTGTTGGAAGGAGCGATCGTTCGGAGGAGGAGCAGCTTCCAGTCTTCCAAGCTGCGTGTGTGGTGTTCGACTGGGTTCGACAGTTACTGAGTAGGAGAGAGTGATTGTGGAAGCAAAGGAGCAACGGAATCAGCGTTGAAAAAACAGAGTACGGGTTAACACTGAAAATAGAGGAGTTTCTTGCGTCTTTTCAGAAGGTAGGGGGCGCTTTACATCTCAAATGCATAGTTATGGATGGATCCCGGGTGAAAGTACTGTATGTTGTGTTTATGGTTGTGAATATGTTGGTTGTGTGAATCATATGATGATAACCTTCGAATACCGGGTGTGTGTGTGTGTGTTAGCTGAGTCAAGTAAGGTTATATCCTTTCTCCGTCCATGAAATATGTGTTAGTAAACATGTGAATGCATGAAAATGTACTGGATC
The DNA here is from genome assembly GCA_037962975.1 of Clitoria ternatea. Taxonomy (NCBI): domain Eukaryota; kingdom Viridiplantae; phylum Streptophyta; class Magnoliopsida; order Fabales; family Fabaceae; genus Clitoria; species Clitoria ternatea. The sequence continues at coordinate 60,310,292 of CM075671.1, forward strand.
TATGTTGACCGAGTGCATGCGTTAAGAGTTGGTTATGCTGAGTCACATGTGTAGTTTAACACTTAACAGTATGTGGTATATGTTACTGATAATGCTAATACCGAGTGTATATTGTGGGACTGTTGGTTGATTCCTGTGTAGATTTTTATATTAGAAAGCATAAGACTGTGTTGTTGCGAATAATGGCATGATTATCGAGTGCTTTTATTAAGAAGCCGAGGGTAAATCTTTGATTGATATCTTATGATTATAGGCATGCAAATGCTGGGTTGAATCTGATGGGATTTCATAATGAATACATGAAATGCATGTGTTATGTGGTTTACCGAGTGAAATGCCATTGTTGTGCTAATGAATATGTATGGAAAAATAATAAAAGACCTTGGGTTGGACTCAAGGCAATACCGAGTGAAACACTCGTGTACCAGCGTTGGACGCTTGGTTAAAGTCCTCGGGTTAGACTCGAGGCGGTGCCGAGTGCACTAAGCGTTGGACGCTTAAAGACCTTGGGTTGGACTTAAGGCAAGCTTACCGAGTTGGACTCGGGGCTGCCCGTAACACTCCCGTTGTCGCTTGGAGCGATTGTGTTACGTGTGAGGGCAAACAGTTTGGTACCAGTAAAACGGCCGGATCAGCTTGGAGCTGAGAAAAAGGCTTGGAGCCTATGTTGCAACATAAAAATTAATAAAACTGATCGGATCCAACTGAAAATTAATGTGTGCACACTTATACTTGATGAGCTCAATGTGGTTATATGCGTATGTATGGAAATATCAATATGAGCAATATGGCTGTGTATTACTGATTAATATGGCTGTGTGTTATTTGAATAAATTCCGATTGAATGTTACTGTGTGTGGATATATTAAATGACAGTGTATGTGATAGATTGATTGATGAGATAATGTTGTGTGCTGGAAAACTAGTGGATTTTCTAAGTCATTACTGTCATTTAAAATGTAAAGGCTCACCCCTATTGTGGCCATATTTCAGTGGATGTTGCTCGGAATGTGGAATGATGGGAGAGCACCGATTGCTAGGAAGTGCATTGTACAGTGGAATTGTACATGTATATATATATATATATATATATATATATATATTGTATAGATGGTTTTGTATAGCCTTGGCCGGCTCTTAGTTTAACACTCTATTTTTAATGTGTAGGATTTGAACTCTCTCGGTATTGAGAGTAAAACTAAACATATTTCATTACATATATATTTGATGCTATGTGTTTTTATCTTGTTCAGTGGATAATGATGTGGGGGAATGTCTAAGTTGTGTACATTTATTTTCTACTAAATGGATAATGTTTATGTGATTCCGAGTAAGGGAAAGCTAAGGTAAATCTGAGTGAGGTGAGATAGGAGACCTCTTCCGAATGAAGAAGGGTTGGGCTAATTCCAAGTGAATTATGCTCATTAAAGGACTATTTCCCTAGGAGGATCAATCGCAGGGTGTTATGTGAGAAATGAGGATAAGGCCATGATATCCCGAGTGAGGGAAGTCATGTAATTCCGAGTGGGAATTGACTTAAAAACTCCCGAGTAAGAACTTATTAGAATTTCCCGAGTGGAAAGGAACTAGGGTATTCCGAGTGAATGAAGCCTTAAAATCCTTAGGCGAGACTTAGCTTAATAAGAAATTCTTGGAGTGAAAAAGATTATATATGCCGAGTGAAAAATAGATGAAACGTTTCCGATTGATATGAGACTGTGGAAAATATTCCGAACGAGGAAAACTTATAGATTCCGAGTGAAATGGCCGAGGGAATAATTCCCTAGTGAACTTAGGTTTGGATACCGAGTGGACTTGAATTAGATTCCGAGTGGTCGATTATCCGAGTGCCTTGTTCGCTTGGGCGAGTAAGGTTTCGCTTCAGCGATCATGGTTTGCTTAGGCGCTTTCTTCCGCTGGCTAATATTTAATCGGTATTGGGCCTAGCTAACGTGGGGATACCCTGACCCGGTTCCTTCCTTCTTTCTTGGTCGGATTCTTTTTCCGATTTCCCCTGTTAGCCGTTCAGAATTTTTGGTGAAAAATTTTCCCGTGTTTCGAATTTTATTTAATTTTGTTAGGATGTTTCAATGACCTAATTTTGTAAAATCTTCAACTTGAAATTTACAAATCTTTGTCTTATTAAGAATTTATCGCAAGAATTAGGTCATTTGGACATTCACATCTCAAGATATGTGTATTTTAGTGAACTATGTCAATGTTGGTAGAATAAATATGAGTTGATTGATTCAAGCTTCATTTCTTCATCATTTTTTAGATGTAAAATAACCAAATGTGATCAACATAATGTAGGCCTTTGTCTTAGCTTTCCATGGGCTCTAAGATCAACCTAATTGGATCACAAAAACCTAAGTTATGATCAAAACAAGGCAAGACATTCAAGATACAAACAAAAAACGAAATTAAAACATATATGCATAATACTTTAATTAAACTAAACAACATAAAACTTAATTAAAATACTATTATTAAACATAATAAATATATAATAAACCTCAAGTGTAAAACTATAATAAGTGCATTAAAATTGATTCATCAACTAGTCCATCTTTACGCACAACGAGAAGCTCAAAATGCAGTTTTTGCTGATGCTAAGAACTACGTCCTTCCAAAACACGAAGGACCAAGGTTTGAGACAAAAGAAGTAAGCATCACTATGCCAAAAATGGGATATTACAACACTTATATTAAAGCGTTTATATTAATAAATGGTATAAAAAATATGATGAGTTATTTTATGACATTTCCACTCTAAAATGATATAATAGGCTAGATATATCAACAGCATTTATGTAAGAAAATGCTTTAAAATAATGAAATTTGTGTTTTGATTTTGCTAAGTGTTAGATTCACCATTATTGTTAAGTTATTTCTAATCATGTATTAATTGAAATGATGAGAATAAAGTAGGTGTGTTTTCAATTGTGATAACACTCGAGATCTTCTATGAATTCAGAACACTACAAATTTGGAGAATATAATGGAGGATTACTTTATATGATATTGGAATTTGAATTTTGTTCTTTGCTGTAGGATTTAATTACTAGGAAACAGATTAGTTTCCACTAAAATTGTTACATAAATCTTTATTCGCCTTGGCTGTGTGTGGATTATTCTGATAGGTATGTTCATGTTATATAAACAAATAAAAAGATTCCTTTTGATTATTCTGTGTTAGAAATTTAGAATGCATCTTCTGTCTAGTGGCTTTATATTTTCTTGTATAATTGACATCTGATTTGTATTATTTCTTATTTTCCTACTATTAGATATTGTAAGCCATCATAATATAATCACTCTTGCTAAGGAAGTATAATATATATAAGAAAGCATTTAAGTTTACATTGGTCTTTGGGTTGAAATGGCTGAACATATGCTTCGTCAACTGATATCAGCATCAGTATAAGTGCTCCTGTGTCATCCTATTTTGATCATGTTCTATTCTATATAAATTACTTAGGCTTCAGTTTAGGTCAACTTATTGTATAGACTAAGAAGGCAACCAAATATGTGTCATGAGATTTGAGAATGCCCCTGATGATAGCTTATCCCACCCTTGTTATTAATTTAGGATAAGTATTGAACAATGGCAACAAAATATATATCGATCTTGTATATTAAATTTTAGATAACTTAGACATTTGTAAGTTCCTAAGTATGTTTTCTAATGGTCAAAATTTACTTATATCCAAGTAAAATGTTAACCTTTAAAAAAGTACTATGATATGAATTATTAATTAATCTTTAATTTATGTAGAACTATCTAGTCTTAATATATTCAATGAAAAATTATAATTAAACAATTAGATTGGTAAAATCCACATTAGAAAAAGTTAATGGAAGACAACAAACCAGAAGATGGAACCCTGAGTGATGTATGCTTAGAAGATGAGCCAAAAAAGGCACCAAAACTCCTTCTTCTATTGGTCAGCTCTGTTTCCATGATGAATGAACCAGGCCTCAAACCACAGCAGTTGCCTCTACTACTCATGCTAATACATCAATCCACACTCAGTTCTGAATTCACTAAAACCCAATTTGCTTCAGAACCTACAAAATGGTTCCTTTAATTAACCCCAAAACTTGTTTTGTTTGTTGCATAACTGATTGAAAATTCCCAAACCTGAAAAAGTCAAAACCCGTAAGCAACCAAACCGTTAAGTGAATCTAGGATAAGTCCAATAAAATCTCAAAGAGTGAAAAACGCACAACATTAACAAAAAAACTAAAGTTAAATGTCGACTCTATAGTCTATATATATTATGCACAATATACTATGAGTTTTAAATTTGAGAAATCAAATAAGAATCACGTAGTATTTTATAAATATATCTAAAAGGCTCTTGATTTTATTTTATGCAACTATTACAACACAAAAATTGTTAAAAAAACTAATATTTGTATTGATTAAAAAAAGCCCTGTATAGTGTAACTTTCTTTGGTACAACTTGTTTTATAGTGTAACTATAACCACAGATTAACTTTAAGAAATTAAAATAGTCCATTTTTAAGACTGCATATTGGATAATTTAGGATAAGCAGAGACAACTCGTCCTTTGTGAAAATTTCTCCAACAATTTCATGTGTAAAATTGTAAGGCCAATGGCGTAAATATTTTATAAATTATAAAAAAAACATATTGAATATTATATTCTCTAATTATAGGTTGATTTCCCTTTATCAGCTAGAATAGATCCTGGCGTAATTCTGGTATTTGTGATCAAAGATGAGTTTGTGCCCAATTCTCATAATGTTTGTTTTGTTAAGATTTATATATCAACATTACTTTTTGAGATGAGATTGAGTTTTCTAGTTCTAATTTCTGGCCATGTTTTTTGAACAAAATCTGGAAAAGCTCTTTTAATCATAGATTTATTGTTTTCATTTCTTTGATCGTTTACACACTTTACAGCCTACTATTGCTAGAGTTTCATTTGTGAATTGGTGTTCCCTGAGTAGAGCTTATGGAATTAAAGGTATATTTGATTTTTATTTTTATTTTCTTAATGTTTTAATTTTTTGTTTTTAATTTCAATTACCAAACAATTACTATGTCTCCAGCTTTTAAAAATTTATGTAGGAATGAGACATGATAATGAGTTTATGATAATTAAAATTGAAAATTAAAAAATTAAAACAAAAAATAAAAATAAAACAGATCCTAAAGTTGCCTCTGCGTGTAATTTTATGCTTACATTTTAACTTTTAATAGAATTTGAGAATTCGTCTCATGGCTTGATAGATTAGGTGTGCATACTTAAAAGATTAGGTATGCCATCAATTGTGCATAACACATGCCAATATTGAAATTAGAGGGAAAATCATATATATAATTGAAACATGTATTCCAACACAGTTAATGACACTTGTAGTGAAACAATACTTTGGATTCTTATGAGAAAGAATCTTTTTTGTAGCGTTAGACATCATTATTATGAGTTTCTACATACTTATATATACTAATGTTTTACCTCCTTGATTATAGATGTCATACCTACTCCCATGAGCAACTAAATGAAGTGAAGGAAGACTAGGCTTGCCATATTATTAGTAATATACTTAATTAATTTCATTATCATGAGTAGCTAATGATCATATATTATAGGAACCTATGATTGACCATAAAATGCTTATATATATTTTGGAGGTTGTATTTATTTGATTTACAAGTAGGAAACTCATTTCTTATTCTTTGGATATATATAACTTGATTGACAATGTGCATGAGTTTGCGTGCTAAAGGTAATGTGTATGAGTTTGTGTGTAAAAAGTAATATGTATATTTTTATTACAAAGAGATGTTATTTAGATGTGTTGACCAATATGAAAGTTAATAATAATTAGTTATGTTTATCAACTTGTTAATTGGTTAATATTGTCATGTATTCACTTTTTAATTTGAATATGTATAATTAATAGAAATTTGAATAAAGAAAAAATATTTTAAAAAAATTATAGCATTTATAATGGCAAGGAAGTGCCATAAAACAGTGACTCTATTATAGTGTTTGTGTTAAAAAACGCTTTAGAAAGTATGACCCTATTAATGGCGTTTGCGTTAAAAACGCTTTAGAAAGTATTACCCTATTACGACGTTTTCGTATTTTTTGAAACATTGTAAATGTACATCTTTTACAGCATTTCTGCAAACACTGTCAAACGTTTCCACCTATTACCACACATGAAACAATAGCATTTAAAAATACTGTGAAACACAATGCAGAAACGATGTAAAAGATCATTTTTGGCATAGTGCATTTTGGTTAACCAAGTCAGGAAGCTGACTCTAACACCGAGGGTAGTTGGAAACTCTAAGTCAAAGAAAAGGTGTGAAGGGAAAAGTCGACGCAGCCCCAAAAGAAAAAGACCAAGACCCAATAGTTGACCCTTACCAATGTTGGTGTTGGTCCAGCCAACCAAGATGGTGTGACGCTAGGGCAGAAAGAACACATACCGGACCAATCGAAGAAGGAGAAAATATTAAATTCATCCATATTGGAGTTCTTGGATCTGATTGGAGGGTTGTCGATTCAATTCCAAGTCCCCTACAGACTTTAAAGCGCACTCTTTGGGCTAGTATCAGCCCTAAATCAATTTCAATCCATACAATTATACTATGTCCACTCAATTTATTTTCATATAAATTCCTTCCTCTATTACCTTTGGTTATATTTTTTAGGGGTAATTTTAAGTTATTTTTGAAAGTATATATATATATATATATATATATATATATATATGACATGTGGAGAGACTCAATGGAAGTTGTTGTAACAAATGGAGTTGACAACTTCCAACAAAATACCAATTAATTGTTTTTTTAAAACAATCATATTTATTTTTTCTTAACCATATGGTGACAAAATTTGAAAAAATGAATGAACAAATTAGAGTATTAGTTTTTAAAATTATATAAATTATATATTTTCATCTTTAAAATCTATAAATTTTCAATTAAGTTTTTTACTTTACAAAACAATATTCAACTTAACTATTTTTAACACTAAATGGTTGACAACTTCCAATAAGATGTCAATTAATTGTTTTTTTAGACAATCATACTTATTTTTTCTTGAAACAAAATGAACAAATTGGAGTATTAGTTTTTAGAATTATATATTTTTGTCTTTAAAATCTTTAAATTTTTAATTAAGTTTTTTATTGTACAAAAAAAAATATTCAACTTAACTATTTTTAACACTAAGGGTCCGTTTGGTTAAAAGTTGGTGTAAGGTGTGTAAAACGGGTTTTGGAAAATTAGGGTTTTGAAAATGGGGTTGGAAAAATTGGGTTTTGAAAACAACAATTTGTGTTTAGATAGTTTGTTGTAAAAGTGAGTTAGAAAGTAGTGATTTTATTTGGTTGGAAAATGTTTTGGTAACCATGGTTTAGAAAAATGGAATTTGAGGGTAAAATTACCCAAAAGGATATTATTTAAAAAGAGTAGTAAAGTAATACATTTTTGTAAATTAAAATACCCTAATTAGATATAAATTATATTCATTTTATTGTTTGTTATTAATAATATTAATTTTCTATATTACTAAAATGTATTACTGTTATTAATTTCATTATTATAAACTTATGAGTGACATCCTTCTAAGTTAAATTTCCCAAACACTAATCAACTTATCTATAAAATGTATTCTTATTATTAATTTTATTATCCTATTTTTTCTTCTATATTTTTATTCAAAAAATAATATAATTAGCCATTAGTATACGATGTTAAAAATAATATACGAAGTTAATCTATCTAAACGCGTGCATCATCGTGTTGGCATAAATTAAAAATAATATACTATGTTAATCTATCTAAACGTTATTCACATTTGTATTTAAACATTATACCCTAATTGAATTTTTATCTAGACATTTTTTATTCCAGTTACAACATATAGATCATACAATTTTTTAGCTTCTTATATATCCTTACAAAAAAAAAACAAAAAAAAAACACAATAGCATTAAAAATTTTTATTATTTAAAAATAAACAGTTAACATGGTCCTCTACCCGTTGTCCACACCCATATGCACCATATATCTAAACTAATTCAATTCCCATCTTCCTTACTGTACACGTTACATCCTTAAGCACATCCATGGTCCATCATCCAAGCCAATCATCCACCATCAAATGACAGTCCTTTTACCATACACCTTACACCCTCATCCACACCCATGCACCACCATCCAAACCAATCATACACCATAGGATCTCCACCTTTACGATACACCTAACCCCATCATCCCTACCCATACTCCATCTTCCCTAACTCGCACGACCTCATGGCCTCCACTTCCGCAGCTCTGACGGCCTTCATTTCTGCAACCACGCTGGCCTCTACCCACTTTTTCAACTCCCTTACCATCATTGTCCAAATCTCCACCACCAAAGCCCCTATTGTCCAAAATCCCTCCACCACAATCTCATCAATTGGCCACCATAAAAAAAACAACCCAACCAACAAAACACAAAAAAAAACTATGGAGGGGGAGAAACGTACCTCGTCAAGATCAGATTTGTGCTCACAAACGCAAAATCACGGTGGTAGTTGTTGGAAAACCCAAATCTTAAACGGATCCCAGAGGCAAAATGGTAAACACCTTCAATGCCTATGGACTTTAGCAAACATAGGTCTCAAAGAGGGAGGTCAGCACGTGTTCAACAACGGAAATGGCACTGTGAAACGGAGATGGAAGAGGAAAGAAAGAATGTCAAACGGTAATGTTGCACGGGAGGTTTTTTGGACCAAGGCTTTGCAAATGGAACAAACTTTAAACATCAAAACAAACAGACACTAAATAGAATGGAGTTGACAACTTCCAACAAAATGCCAGTTAATTATTTTTTTAAATAATCATACTTATTTTTTCTTAAACATATTGAAAAAACGAATGAACAAGTTGAAGTATTAGTTTCTAGAATTATATATTTTCGTCTTTAAAATCTATAAATTTTCAATTACGTTTTTTATTTTACAAAACAATATTCAACTTAACTATTTTTAACACTAAATGGAAGCTGTTGTAATGGAGTTGACAACTTCCAATAAAATGTCAATTAATGGAGTTGACAACTTCCAATAAAATGTCAATTAATTGTTTTTAGACAATCATACTTATTTTTTCTTGAAACAAAAATTGAGAAACAAAAACTGGACTATTAGCTTTTAGAATTATATATTTTCATCTTTAAAATCTTTAAATTTTCAATTAAGTTTCTTACTTTACTAAGAAATATTCAACTTAACTATTTTTAACATTAAATGGAAGTTGTAGTAACAAATGGAGTTGACAACTTCTAACAAAATGCCAAATAATTGTTTTTTAAAACAATCATACCTATTTTTTCTTAAACATGTACGGACAAAATTTGAAAAATGAATGAACAAACTGGAGTAGTAGTTTTTAAAATTATATGAATTATATCCTTTCTTCTTTAAAATCTTTAAATTTTTAATTATGCTTTTTAATTTACAAAACAATATTCATCTTAACTATTTTTAACACTAAATGGAAACTCTTGTAACAAATGGAGTTGACAACAAAAAGCCAATTAATTGTTGTTTTTAAAACAATCATACTCATTTTTCTTAAACATGTACGGACAAAAATTAAAAAATGAATGAACTGAAGTATTAACTTTTAAAATTATATGAATTATATATTTTCTTCTTTAAAATCTATAAATTTTTAATTAAGCTTTTTACTTTACACGATAATATTCAACTTTACTATTTTTAACACTGAATAGAAGCTGTTGTAGCTAATGGAGTTAACAACTTCCAACAAAATACCAATTAATTGTTTTTTAAAACAATTATACTTATTTTTTCTTAAACATATACCGACAAAAATTAAAAACCGAAGGAACAAACTGAAGTATTAGTTTTTAAAATTATATAAATTATATTACAAAACAACATTCCACTTAACTATTTTTAAATAACTCCTAACTTTTTTTAATAAATCTCAAAACTAAATACAAAATTTAAAATTCTAGGAATGCGATTGTATACCCTACACTTCACAGGTGCTGTTAAAAAAGCGGTTAAACACGAACCAAAGTTATTTTTTGGCCGCAGCAAAATAAAGGAAAATAAATGAAGTTTTTTGAGTTATGATATTATTTTAAAATATTCTAAATATAGCTTATTAGATTCTATTTCTCCGACAGTGGCAAGGAATAGCAGGTTGGTAGCAATACTTCAAATACCACACACCATACCACAACCACACTACTACCAGTCTCCTTAATTTTACTTACTTTCTTTCTTTCTTCCCTTTCCCTTTCATAATTCTGCACCAAAGCTACTCACTATTGTCTTCCATCACTTTCTTTCTCTCAATTCTCTGCTTGAACAGGACAAAAATACCCTCATTCCAAACATCTCAACAAAAAACCTTCACACTCTGCACACTAACGCACATCATTTTCAGTTTTCTCCAACATCAAATCATTCTCTCTCTTCTCTCACTGAAACAACACTAGAGAGGGAAAGTGAGAGTGAGAGAGCGTCTTGCTATGAAATCCAAAACCGGCGGAAACGGCGAGGCCGGCGGCGGCGGAAGCAGCAGTTCACCGAGTCCACCTCCGTCGCCGCGGAAGAACGCCGGCATTTCGCGATGTCGTCGGCGGTTGCGGCCGGCGAAGGACTTGTCTGAGACTCGGCGGCTCGCCGCCGGTATCATAACGCGGCGGAGCCTCCGGTACTTCTTCTTGCTGCCGGTGGTGTACATCTCGGGGTTGTTGATGTGTGTTGGACCCTTCTCTTCCCTCATTGGCCACACTCCTCTTCCTGGTTCCGTTTACCGTAGCCACGAGGTTTTCCGTAACCTCTGGCACGATATCGAGTTCGATAATTCCACCGCCATTGAGGTGCGTGAACCGAGTGAGTGAGCGAGCGTAATATTGCACAAAATAAACCATGTGCTCTCAGAAATAGAAAAATTAAATTATTGGTGTGATTATTATTTTTTTTATAATATTGCTTTGGTGACAATTCTGAATTTCGCTTTTTGTTTTTTTTTTTGCTTATTTTTTATTTGCTTGCTTTGATTATAATAAATACTTTCCGATGCGGAGCGTCGTTGTACCTGTATTATGCAACATGAGTTGGTTATTTTATTTTACGATTCTCTTGTCTTTTTGCAGTTGTCTTCTGTGTGGAAGTATAAAAGGAAGTCGAGGGAGCATAAACCTTGTCCTAATTTGACTGCTTTGCATCGCGAGCATTTCGGTATGTTCTCATAGATTAAAAAGCAAATAAAAATAAAAATTCATGTTGGCTTTTTATATTATATTGATGGTAATGTGAAATTTTGGTATTTATGATGAAAGTGAAGTGAACCTCATGATGGATGTTAATTCGATGCTGTGCTTTGTCTTGATTTCAGTGTCACCTGGCTTGAATGGTTTTTTGATTGTGGAGGCCAATGGTGGGCTTAACCAGCAACGCTCTGCGGTGTGATGAAATCTTTCTTGCCCTTGGCTTTATGAGCATTTTTGTTTCTGTTCAAGAGAAGAACCGTTTTTTGACCATTGTGTTTCTTTGATTGTTCTTTTACAGATTTGCAATGCTGTGGCCGTGGCTGGACTCCTGAATGCAATATTAGTTATACCTCAATTTGAATTCCACAATGTGTGGAAGGATCCAAGGTGACCAATTTACTTATCACTTTGCTCTGAACCTTGAATAGCAGAATAGGTCATAACCAGGGTTTTGAATTCTGGTTGTGGTGGACTGTTTGCCTCTGCAACCAAGATGTTGCAGCTGCATCACTTGATGTCAACTGCAACTTCAAACACTAGTCTTAACATTTGTGCGTGGTAAATTTTTTGCAAACGTTCCGAGTTAGTCTGATATCATTATCTGGCTTAATAATGGTAAACATGTTACTGAATTTCACACCTCAGTCATATGTGGCTACTTGGTTTACTCTCCTGTTTACACAGATGAAAAAAAACACCTTATTATGCATTTTTATATGAAGTAAATTGTGTCTAATTAAGTCAAATGGTTGTTTACATTATTTCAAAACCTAAAACAAAATTTAGAATGTTACCTTTATTTGAGACAACTTATTTGTTATGGAAAAAAGAAGAGTACATCTATTCCATTGGTCTAATCAACAGAAGAAACTTTCTGATTTTTATGCTAGTAGTAACTACTATGTAAACTTTCTTGCCTGCATTTGAAGTACATTGATTATTTAATTTAGATGTGATTGTATAAGTTATACAATTCAATCATGCTCCCAAGACATTGCCATTTTAATGCTGCTTTGTAATTTTTGGTACGTCTCGCCTTTGTGCTATGATTGGTCAAACATTCATTGATTATATTTTGTAACAAACTAGCCCTGATCACATTAAAATGTTTTCTTTATAATATACAAAAATTGGTAATTAAATATTCAATACAATGAACATTATGACACTTCTTAAACTTCTTTTAATGCTTACTTATTTCTACAGTTACTTCTATCTAAAATATTATGTTTCTCTTGCAGTGAATTTGGGGATATATATGATGAAGATCATTTTATATCCACACTTGATGGTTACGTGAAGGTGGTTAAAGAACTACCTGAGGCACTAATGGAGCGGCATAATTACAATACAAGTAATATCACTAGCATCAGAGTTCAAGCTTGGGCTCCTCTTAGTTATTACCTGGGAGTTGTTTATCCTATTTTGCAAAAGGAAGGGTAGGCTAGGCATTGGGCCATTTTCTCCTCATCTTTTTGACATGTATTTTGGAAATGAAAATTGTTGATGTTTTAAAAATATAGTTTTTGGGTGAATTGAACCCCGAAGTGCATCCAAATTAGCATTTGGCAAAATTTAATGTAAATAAGGAATTTTATTTTCTTGTGCAGGGTAATTCGAATAGCTCCTTTTGCTAACCGTTTGGCAATGAGTGTCCCTCCACATATTCAATTTCTAAGATGTCTTACTAATTATAAAGCATTGAGGTTTTCTTCTTCAATATCTTCACTATCTAAGAAACTAGTTCGCCGAATGATGGAGAAGAGCTCAAGAACAGATGGAAAATACATTGCTGTGCATCTTCGCTTTGAGGAGGTACTGTGCTCATTCTATCTTATTGGAACTGGTAGTTGGTGTCAATATATGCATTTGGAGAAAGGGTACAAGATTGAATCAGGTTTATCAAATGTTTACTGAATCTTCTCAATATGCAGGACATGGTAGCATTCTCTTGTTGTGTATATGATGGAGGAGAGAAAGAAAAGGTGGAAATGGATTCAGCTCGAGAGAAAGGATGGAGGGGGAAATTTAAAAGAAAAGATCGCATTATTTTACCCAACATCAATCGAGTTGATGGAAAATGCCCACTAACTCCTCTGGAGGTACCTTTTTACTTGTTAATGCTTCTCAGATCTTAAGTTGTTTTTTAATCTTAATTGAATCTTGGTAGTCCCATGTGCTCAAGTCATTAGCTTCTTAGTTAGATTCCATCAAAAGAAAATTTCTAAGCTACTCATTCTTGACACTAAATTTTAGCCTCACCAATACATGTTTTAGTATAATTAATATTAGTGGAAAAGTGACATGATGTCATGAAAATCAAACTAATTTATGCAAGTTTAAATTGTGTCAAAGCTGATATTGGATGGAAGAGACTGATGTTTGTTGCATACTGTTTTCCTTAACTATGTAGGTTGGGATGATGCTACGTGGCATGGGATTTGATAACAATACTTCAATATACTTGGCTTCTGGGAAAATATATCATGCAGAGAGATATCTGGCTCCTTTAATCAAGATGTTTCCCTATCTTTATACGAAGGAGTCTCTTGCAACATCAGATGAGCTGGCTCCTTTTATGGTAAAGATCCTTGTGGGTTGAAAAAAATAGGACAATAACAAATGTTAATTCATTCTATTAAATTGGGTAGCTTCCTTGCTCATCACTTTCTGTTTTTTTATTTTTTTATTTATTTTGATTTCATCCTCATAGCAGCCCATAGACTGAACCATGTTAACTTGATATTTTAGTTCATAGTTGTCTGTTTGTCATGTTTGTAGCTCTGCTGCAGCATTATTTTCTCCTCATTTTCTGAAGCAATTTTTTTTATTGTACAAGTGTGTCTTTGAAAAAGTTGATAAAAAATATGATTGGCATCCAAAATATGGATGTATAATCTAATAATATGAACTTGTAGTAGGTAAATTTGAGGACTCAAATCAGCTGCACAGATTTGTAACAACTAACAACCATTGATTAAAATTCTCAATAGTTTAGGTTCATGGATTTGGAGCAGACCTGGAAACTAAAGCTCATCCATTTGCAAAAATGATTAGCAGTTTTAAACTTCACAGTCCGACACATTTTTTTGTTAAGTTTTAGACACCGAAATCAAGAATGCATGTGATGATCAAGTATTAACTGGCTTTCAATTCCTGAAAAAATAAAGGATGTAGTTGGCTTTGTATTGTGGTTTTCTATCCACTCCTCTTTCACATAGTCAGTGTCTTGATGTTTGGTCGTAACTACATCTTTGCTGCAACTTTGGTAGTTTTGTGAGGTTAAAAATACAAAGAATAAAAAATAAAATTGTGCTAGTTTAATTGAATTATACTCTTACATATTGTATGTTGTAATATTTATGTCAAGTTTCCAATATGCTCTAATGCTTAGTTTATCCTTTTCCAGGGGTATTCTTCCCAATTGGCTGCACTGGACTACACAGTTTGCTTGTTTAGTGAGGTTTTTGTAACAACTCAAGGTGGTAACTTCCCTCATTTTTTGATGGGCCATAGAAGATTCCTCTATGATGGCCATGCCAAGACCATTATCCCAGATAAGCGCAAGCTTGTTGTACTTTTCGATTACGTTACTATTAGGTACTCTCTCTCTCTCTCTCTCTCTCTCTCTCTCTCTCCCCATTTGTAGTTACTATGTTCTCCATTAAAACATTTGAAATGATTGAGGAATCTTTAATTCGGTTCCATCACTTCCATGTATCATACATTGTCTTGATAGAAGATAAACATTAGGTGGTGATAATTGTTACCTTTTCTGGGATGTTTGTATAGAAGCGATGGCCTGTCTTTGAGATAATGTGTATTAAGTTATTAACTATTAAATGATTACAGTTTTCTCTTAAAAACAGACAATCTATTCCTAAATCCTAGTATACAGCTTTTAACCAAAACAGTGGATATCACTTAATGCATGGTGGGTTAAGTTTTATTGGAAAGGTAATTTCATTTATTGCCACATGCTGAGAGCCAAAAAAAGAGCTGTTATTTTCCAGAAATAATCCATTCCCAAACATCCACTGGTTGCAAACTAATGTCAGAAAAAATTGATCATCTTTGCTGCTAGCAAGTATTTATTTTGGTATGATAGGACATTTTGTTGCTAGAGCACTGATAGTAGTTAGATATTGGTGTAGCTCTGAGTTATGAACTATAATAATCATATAATGCCACAACATAGGTAGATGCATGATAGTAAAAAATGTTAGTTGGTCCCTAGAAAAAATTTCTAAGCTGAAGTTGTAGCTGTCTTTGTTAAGGGGATGGATAATACAGTTTTGCCTTCAGGGCTATCAGTGTGTGTTAGGGCCTTGTATGCAATTTTCTGTAGTTCTAGTTTATAGCTTATGTAGGAGGTTATAACTTTTATCTCTCAAATTATTATAATATTATATGTCCTTTAAAGTTATTCAACACAACTTAGTTTTACCAAATAATTCTATTTCATAAGCTACCTGAAAAGGTATAAGCTATACGCTATCCGAAAAGTCATGAGTTATAAGTCATAAGTCATAGGCTACAAACTATAAACTCATTTTACCAAATAGAGTCTTATTACTAGTAAATGTTGATTGTTTACAATTTAGAACTTCTCACTAATGTCATGTTTTGCAGTTTATGTTTTCCTTTATTTGTTTGATTACATTATGTTTACTAATTGTTTATTTTTTTTGGTTTGAATCAATGATTCAAAATGCCAATAGATTTGTGTTGTTGTCCATCCTTATCTGCATGTTACATTTAAGTATATATAGTGGCCAATTGGATTTAGTGTGAGGGCATAGGCTATGCAATCACTGGAAATTGAAAAGCACTAGATGATAGGAATTATTTGTACATTGGTTTTGCAGTTGGAGAACTTTCAAGGATCAGATGGAAGACATGCTCAGTGAAAGTGACCGCAAAGGAATTATGGTACCTAGAGTTAGGAAAATAAACAGAAAAACTTCTGTCTACACATACCCATTACCGGAATGCAGGTGCCTACAGCAGTTTCGTCGCAGTGAAATTGACAACTATCATGACATTCTGGATGATTACAATGGAACAAAGACTTAATGGATGACATTCATTCGTTCAACATCTCTGCTCTCTAAGTTCCAATTCCAGACTAAAGTTGTTTTCTTCATTTCTCGTTTGGCAAGGTGAGTATTCCAGTTCTGATAACATGAGAGATCTCTGCTCTATGATTTGCTGCTGCGACTGCATGTAGCATTTGTGTGCATATTACGACAGTTTCTAGCCTCCAATGTAAAGGTGGAGAACACTGCACCAACGTAGTGTTCTGTGAAAGGATACAGCAAACTCAAAAGAGTCAAAGTATAGAGTTGTTTTTTTGTTTCTTCCTTTCTGAGCAATGTTTTTTTGTGCTGAAATTACTCTACATTTTTCTGTTTCTTGTATAAAATTCGTAGGCTTGGCAAAATAGATTAAATCTGTCAGGTCAATGGGTTTTTATTTTGACCTAGTGTCAGAGGGAGAGATCCTTTTGGTTCTGCAGACGAGTGGCTTTGATTTTCCTCCCGCATTTTCAAAATTGTAATTTAATATTTCCTGCATACTCTTTTTGCATCATTAACATCATCAGAACTCTTGAGGATCCTTGAAAAAAAAAACAGGTTTTGAAGATAATATGAAATGAATTTGGAATGCAAATGAAGATCTTTACTTCTTTACTAGTTGTTAGTTCTGACAAATGAAAGTTGTATCGTGGTTATGAGTACGTTTTGAAAGCAAAATTCCGCTAGATCTTCAATGCAATCAAAGTCGGTATTGTTCCTCAAGGATTTATGCAATTGCACATGGGAACAAATGCACTCCAGCTCTTATATGTTGGAAATTCCAAAACATTGCCTAGAAGAGTAGAGAGCAAGAAAAAAAGGGAGAAGGTAAGTGAAATGTTTACTCTAATGCTTGCCTACAAAGTTGGTTGAAGGTGTTATTGATAGGCATTGATGGGATTAAAATTGGCAAGAAAGCATTAACCGACAAGAAACAAACAGTTAGGAGAAATATACCCAAATGTATAAGAACTGTGATCATAATTGTCTTTGATTCCCTGTTTCGTAATAAAAAAAGGGAAAAACAATAAAAAGAAAGATCTAGTTGGTAAAAACTTTCTTTCTGATCTTATGATCCTAACTGATCTTAACCCAACAATGCGCGTGTGTGATAGGGCTAGTTAATGATCTCATCCACTTAGTTTTTTTTATTTAAGATACCAAAGGGGATTGGCTAGAATATATAAAGATATGATCAAGAGGAAGAGTTTTCTATGTGGGGGTTGAAAAGTCAATGGAAAGCCAAAAGCCACAAAGTATTATTTTATACGAGAAACAGAAAATGACTTTTACCATACTCACGTATTAATTCACATAGATATCAATTACCCTTCATATAGTGCGTCTTACAAGCACTATTATTTGTAAGTGCATCTCATAAGCACTTTTGTAAAAAAACTTTTATTAAATAATTTTGAAAGTACACAAGTGAGTCTTAATAGTACTTTTCTTATAGATATGTCAAGTGTGTCTCAATAACACCACCATAACAAGCTATGTATATTTTTCATTTCCAGCATTACTTTCTCTTGCCATAGATATATGATGTAATGTATCTAGAATAGTAATATGGCTTAGCTTGACCTAGTAAATGAGTGTTCACCATACTTTGCTCTCTTCAAAGCTTAAGACTCATCCCTCTTGACATATCCAAGATAATTACTCTCTTAGTTAACCTTCTAGTAAGAAGATCAACTAGATTTTTTTCATTTCTTACAAAATTAAGGAAAATTACCCCTTTTTAATTAATTGCCTAACAACACCATGTCTAATACGAATGTGTCTTTTCTTCTCATTGTAAGCATTGTTTGTTGGCAACTCTAATTACAACTTGTGAGTTATAATGAAGTGATACTGTTGGTGTAGATGTTCCTCATAAAGGTATGTAAGCTAATAGACTTCTCAGCCATTTTGTTTCTTGACCTGCTAACTCAAAAGTAATTGTAACACCCTCAATTATTCAAGGTAAGCCTTACAAGATTTCACCACGACTCTGCCTTAAATAATCAAGTAGCATCACTTGTTTTGAAAATAATTGACTTTTTTAAAAAAAATTAGAAAGTGAAATACGTCAAGTGGTAAATAAGAAACAATACGATAAGAAAAACATATAAAGTACATATATTACAACCATAGGGCCTACATAGTCCTTTTTTAAGTAAAAAAACATATAAAGGAAAAATCATAAGAAAAACAGATAACAAAAGCATCTATCAGTTCCTTTAACTAATCACTACTCTCTAGTGCCCTCATGGCTTCTATTTCCCACTCCTAAAGACAAACCTTCATCTTCATTGACTGATCGATGTCTCTTCTGGCACGTTACCATATAAGCTCAGTCAATCAAATGTTGGTTGTCTGGGCTCATGGCTTCGTAGACTCCCAGTTGTCCCTCTTGGTATGTCATGTAGAGGCATTGCCAATTGAAGTCATTGAAGTCATCTATGGTGATGGCGAGATTGAGTATCCTTCCTTTGAAGATGAATTGTTTCTCTCTCGCAGTCTCTTGGAGTATCAGAAGGGGGGTTCCAAGAATCTAGTGGGTAAGAGAGAAAGTAGTAATGTCCTCTGAAGGTGAAAGATGGACAAATTGAACACTCAACAACATGGATATCCTTCCATACTAGTGGCGATGGCATGGAGAAAGTAATAGTAACCTTAGATGATTCACCCGGGATGAGGTTTTGTTTTTGGTGGTTATAACATCCTTAATTTTTAAATAAATTTCCAATAAATTAAATAAAATTTTGCAAATAATTCAAATTTCCAAAACAGAATTTGAATTAAATAATTACAATATCAATTTTATTTTTTTTACAAAAGCCGACCAGCTCTTTTAAATATACAATTAAATATTTTTCACTCGGTATTCACAGGAGCCGGCCAAGGCTTCTACCAAACTACACTCCGAGCAGTTGAGTGTCTTCTCATATCATGGTTGGGCCCTTCATCCACTGAAAAATGACAACAGTAAGGGGTGAGCATAAACATATCAAATAACAGTTATTGAATTGGATTAAAAGTCCAATTAATAACTATAAAACCAAAACCGATCACATATTATCATCACATAATATAATATACTCATGTTGCTTACAATAATAACACCGAGACATATATATTCATCATAAATCAGCATGTTACTCTCAATAACACATAAATCAGTGTATGCACATTCTCAATCAAATGGATCCATTATTAAGTCTTTTAATTTTGTGTTGCAACACTGGCTTCCCGAGCCATATCTCAGCTCTCAGCTGAACCGGCCGTTTTACTGGTACCAAACCGTTTACACCCAATGTGACACCATCACTCTCAGTGACAACGGTGAGTGCCACAGGCCAACCGTTTACACCCTTATGTGACACCATCACTCTCAGTGACAACGGTGAGTGCCACGGGCCAAAACCCCAAGCCCCGCTCAAGAGGTTGCCTTGAGTCCCACCCAAGGTCTTTTGTTTTTTGTGGAAACCACATCATATTTCATATTCAACCATCATACATGCATCTCATGCATATACATAAATATCATAAAAAATTCATGAATCATCATCAATCCCATATCATTATCATATCAACATCAACAATATGAATGGAATATATATGAAAACATAAAGCGTCATATAAACGGGGTCTCAATAACAATTATGCACACAACATATATACAACATAATAATATCACCCCACATCTATTCATAAACTATCTATTTGAGATGTACGCTCCCCCTACCTGGAATTAAGGAGTTCCAGCAGCTTTAAAAAGCTTTAACCAAGTCTCTGCCTATTAATTCCGACTGGAACTGCAAATCTTGCACTAGTCCCAAGCTTTCTTCGTAAGAGAGGAAATGAAGACTTGATATTCTTCCTCCTTTAATAGTTCCAGTAAAAATTAGAAATAAGAAGATTTTAGATAATAATCTCACTGTCAAAAGTTCTTCCATTAATCCAACAATGGAAGTATTTATATATGTCTTTCACGTAGAAGAGGCGTGAATGAATTGAAGTATTCTCACACACGTCTCTTTAAATGATAAGAAAGGATTAAGATATTTAATGAAAACGGGACAGTACATCAAAAAGGGTCCCATACTTAGAAAAATATCTGAAAAGGATCTTGCTAGAACGTAGAAGAACAGGGTGACGTGGAAAGTGTAACACCCTAATTTTTAATTAATAAACAAAATCAACAGGGAAAATTTTTCCACAAAAGCAGCCACTAGACGATCGGCATAGAAAAGGAAGAGGAAGGCAAGGGAAAATAAAGGAACACTCATACGTATAGCAATCAGCGGATCGGAAATCAGCGGAGCACAGCAGCTTAAACCGGTCCAATCAGTACCCCTTCGCTCAAGCGAGGTCCAACACCGCCTGAGCGAAATATGACAATGCAACAACGGAAAAAGGAGATGCTCAAGCGAAGCCCAACACCAGCACCCACTCGCTCGGTGAAGTACCATTCACTTAAGTGAACATCTCAGAAGCCTACCATGCATGCACACTCACTGGAGCTAAGTCTAATTTGCTGGGGCGGACACAGGTACAAGGTAATTTCTCACTCACGCTCATACTTCACTCGGGAATCCGCACAGCTCCTCATATCATTCATACAGGTCACAAGTATAAACCACTCGGGAAATGACTCCCCCAATTCTGCCACTCGGAATCCAGAACTCTTTCTCACTCGGAATATATCCTAATCAAACATCGCTCAACGCATTCCAACCTTAACACAATCGGGTCACATACCAATTCACTATTCGGAATACATTCACACATTCACTCGGGAAATCAGATAGTTAAGTCCCACTCGGACTTATTCAAAACTCAACCGGTCGGCATACCGATCCTCACTCACTCGGATTTTACATCATTCACTCGGATTACCAATACCTTACACTTAAGATCCATTCCACTCTAAACCACTACTCTAACTCCTCTCTCAGAAGGGGATCACCCAAGGTTTTCACTCGGAAATACAAGCCCTTCCTCGCTCGGGTTTACCTATACTTTTCACCCGGAATCACTCAGCGTTTTCACTCGAAAAAGCCACCCAGTAATCCTCACTCGGAACCATCAACTTAACATTATTTCACTCGTCAACAGCCCTCGAATCATTTAACAACACATTCCAGTCGGAAGACGCATCAAATCCACATAAGGCACATACGTAGGAATATATGTTCCCAGAAATATAAATCTGCCCACAAGTCCAATCTACCGACCCATATACATGTAACCATATACTCGGAATACTCATTAACTCAACATTATACCTTTACCATTATTTACAGATCCATACAAGTGACACCACGTCTATACTTATCAAATCAGTCTTTATAAATAAATATGCCTAGTCATTTTACATGAGAGCCGGCCAAGGATACACTGACTGAACATAATAACGCATTACGAGTACTCAACAGTCAGAGTACACCACACTCAGACTTGAGGCCCTAACATCATTTCCGAGTCTGACCTGCACACACTGAAAATGGTGTAGGGGTGAGCATCTTAAATATTAAATGATAGATACTGACTTAGGTTGTCCCACAATTATGCAACAATATATATATGCACACAATTATACATGGCAACGATCAAAGTCAGAGCAATACCAATCAACCAGGACACACATCAGACTCTTACCGATCGGAATCCACCAGTTATCACTCGGCCTAATGCACGTATCAATTTAATAACATTAACATACAACAATCAGTGACATAATAATGCCTACAAATTAGAATGCACATATTGAACATTTCTCATTCAGGATTCAACAATTCTCACTCGGCTATATATATACACAACTTTTCAATAACATTAGCATGCATTCATAGAACATATTTCAATCAACATCAACAGCATATGCACACAGAATAGTTCACTCGGTTATATGCATTCATCATCTCATTAACATCATCACATGCGTACTCAACTCCAAACAACATCAGCAGTCAATATACACAGAGTATTTCACTCGGCTCCGCATTTGTGTGTAATCGGTTTTGACGTTGCAACGTAGGCTCCCTGCCTTTTTATACATAGCTCTCAGCTATCAATTCAGCTCCCAGCTGCTTGGCCGTTTTACAGGTACCCAACCGTTTGCCCACAGGTGACACCAACGCTCTCAGCGCCAACGGCGGTGTTCACAGGCAGCCCGAGTCCCACTCAAGGGCTACCTTGAGTCCCACTCAAGGATTTCACAGCGTCCCACGCCTTAATAACCGATGGTAGTGTCCCACACTACATGCTTTCCGCATAAACGCATCCCATGCGCCACACGCGGATTCATTACAACAACACAGAGTCTATATATACAGCCATTCACTCGGCATTACATGCATCACATGCAGTCGGCATTAGGCATTATCAGCACTCAACAACATATGCATCTCATGCGATTAGTATAACACATCATCAGGACTCAAACAACACACATACAATCGGCATTAAGCAATGTCAGGACTCAGATAACATATGCAATCGGTAAGGTACATTATCAGATTCACTAAGTCATATTTTATCGCATGCAGCCAGCATTTTGAACTCATAACAACTTGCAGGTCACATAAAGCACACGGTAATCATCAACAATACTTCAACACCTTCCTTTCACACAATCGTTCAACATTCACAGGCCATCAACATGCAACACTCAACTTTCACTCGTCATGCAACCGGGCAGTACACACTCGCATGCAACACAACACACAATCAGAACACGGAAACAGCAAGCATCAACACTCGGAACCCGTTCATAACCCGTGCATTTAAGATAGAAAATACCCCCTACCTGGACTGAAGCTTTCGGTCGGTCAACACGACACCCGGTTCCAGAGGAACACTGAGTCACTCTTAGTACATCAGCATGTAAGAGCAGGGGAGGCCATTCGGGCCTCTGAGACACCCAGCTCCCGGTTCGCTCCCTGGAGTGGCTCCATCACAACGTTGTGAACACTCCAGCCACCTTGAAGCTCCTCGTAGCGCAGATCTCCATTGAGACTTGGCAGCTTCGAGCAAGGAGAGGAAGAAAGAGGGAAGCCGACGAAGGGAATGAAGGAACAAGGAAGGAACAGCGTGGAAGGAGACGGGTTGCATGCAGGGGGAATGCGCACCCTCACTCTCTCTGGCTCGTCGAGTAAGGAAGGAGGACTCTGATCCTCAGCCACCACTGTTGCGAACTCACGAGAACAGGGAGCAGAGATGGAAGAAGAAAAAGAGAAAGAGAGTGAAGAGCGAATAAGAAAAGAAGAGAAAACAAAAGGAGAGAAGTCTGAAGAGGAAGAATGAATGATAGTGCACCCATATGCATGCACGGAGAGAAGGGAAGAGTGGGGTGGGAAGTCGTGCACAACAGCAGCCCCCACACGTGTCATACGCACCTAGTCACAACTAATCAGCTATTGACAACTAATCCCACTCAATCAGCCTTTGCTTCCTTAAGTTAGATTAATTAAACCAATTTTAATTAATAAATAATTTTCCCCACTTAGCAATTATTATTTTAGTGATTTATTTTCATTCGGCAATTAATTATTAAATCGGGATGTTACAGTTCTCCCCCTCTCAAAAGAATTTCGTCCTCGAAATTCAATCGGTAACTTACCTTAAATAAATAACTCAGAAAATTGGTCTCTCACTCACCCGAATGTGCTTTCACAAGCGTTCACCGAACGGACTACCATTTCGCTCAGAAAAGATTCACCCTCAAGCGGTTTACCGACCGCACCACAATTTCAGTCGGCAAAACATAAAAGTCAGGCCCTACCAGATTACAACCTCATCACAGAATTTAATATACTCGGGGATTCAATTTCTAAAACGCACAATTTCCCTTATTTAACTCAGCCAATTCATCATAAGTAGTGGCACTTCCTAATTTCTTGGCCGCTCGGTCCTATACTTACGACACAGATCGGCGTATTTACACCTTCGGGTTCCCTGACTCAAATGAGTCACTCCGCACAACCATAACTCATACAGAGTACAGACTCAAAATTGTATCACATGAGACACATTACGGAGGTTAATCAACTAGTTGGGAATAATCTAATCGGCAAACAACATCACTGACTCCCAATAATACTCACTCCCGACCGATTTCTCTCGGATCAAACCCTCGGGTTTCAAAACCTGACCACAAAATCTTTCTCTTACACCAAAGGGAACACTCAAGGAATTTTCCATGTGTTTCAATTAGCACAATTTACCCGGATTTACTTCGTATATGCACTACACTAAATTCTGAAATCTTAGATTCCTACCCATGCTTTCGGCTAATTCCATGCTTTCACCCTGAGAATTTCACTCGGTCCTCTTACACAAAACATCATTCAGGGTTCAAGGGTAATTTTCACCCGGAAATCCTTCCACTTACCAGAAATTCACTCGTAATTCGAGCCTACCTCGAAACAAAACCTGAGTTCAAGCTCAGCAGTCCCAATCACTGACCTGAGTACGACTTCATTTAAATCCTTCACTCGGATATCTATTCCCCTCGGAGACCATTCACTTAGAAACTTACTCACTCGGAATCTCATTTTCCCGAACAAAAGAACTTTTCTCCTGGAAGATCACTCGGTTGGACATCACATGGGTATTAGGAATTCTACACTCGATATCTTTCTACCCAGAATTGTTCCACACGGTACCATTCTACTCGGAAGTGATACACTCCGAGTCAGATCACTCGAATCATACCCTACTCAGAATGCTACGCTCGGACACTATTCCCTTAACTTAGTAATGATCCTCTCTATAAGGTCTACTCGGAACACCATAATTTTCACTCAGCAGTTCTTTCTCACAAGGACTTCACTTGGAATTGTCTCCACTCTTACACACTCGGAATATACTAACCTTTCCCGAGCAATTCTCCACCTCATAATTTAGTTTGGCTCGAATTCCTGGTTTCCCATTTAACTCACAGTATCACTCGGTTAACCTTATAAAACTCCATTTCAGTGACAGATTTGATCACCCCTCTTGTTTTAATAACTAATCATCGTCTTAGAAGCCAATCTATACCCAACAGCCTCTAATCCTCTCGGAAGCAAACCCATCAAGGTTAAACAAACCCTCTATCCTCAATTGATACATAACCACTTATTTATTCACTTAATACAACTCTCATCTTCACTCAAAGCAGTCCGATAGACTCACCATCACCATAAGCAGCTACAGCCTCACTTACCCGACTTATGAATTGTTGCATCCAACTTATAGGATGACGTCTCATTCCTATAGGGTTGCAACAATTACATAGTCACCGCAACGTGTACGCTGCCACAATACCTATGGCAGGAAGAGTCATCTCAGAACAGCATGCCTCACTCCGACCAGACTCACTCAACTAATACTAATTCACACGGTAATTAATGGCAGTTCACACACACACATTATAAGCAATACATCTACATCAATATCATCATTATGCATCACATAGGGTACATCACGCAATCAACGATCATGAAAATTATTTATCACTTCTGTAGAATAGTATGATGGCAATACAAAAATCGGCTTCTAGCCACACCGAGTAAATATTTCCTCTAAATCTTATTCATCACAAACCATGGCTTAGATTAAACTCTCAATTCTCAGTTATATGATAACATCACTCACTCGGGTACATGCAATTCAATCGGAATTAAGTAATTCATAATCACGTATTGCACTCAACAATAGCATCAATACATATGTACTCATCCAATCGGGTTTACCCAAACTAATTCCCAACTATGTTGAGGATTTCATTCACAATACTATATCCACATATTCATATAATTCACATTGAGTTCAATGCCAATCATAAGCGTGTACACAGACATTCAATCAGAAATTGCACAATAACATACATTCTCAATCATAACATCTGAGCCTCTTGCTCCAGAGGTGGAAGCTCGCACTACTGAACAAAATAGTCTCTGTTCACCGAGACCTTGGGGACTCTCCCCGAAGAACTCGTGAACTCTGGTGATGGCACAGCAACTCCCTGCCTCCTCAGTAAGGCAGATATGATGAAAGGGAATGGAATAGGGCGATTCACTTTATACCCAAGGGCATAAAAGTGAATCTGCTCAGAAATAAGCTCGGCGATGTCGATGGTATGGCCCTGAAGAATAGAAAAGAGAAGGCAACAACGGTCAACTAGGATAGATGAGAGGTGGGTGACAGGAGTGATGTTATGCAGCATAAGGTGGGACCACGCTTGGGCTAGAGGGGTCAGCTGGGTCTTCAGAAGGTTAGATGGGCTTCGTCCAACCTTACTCAAGTTGAAAAAGATTCCATCTTTGCTCAAGAAATGAGCAACCTGTTCGAGGGAGTATCCTAGATCACCCTCAGCAACAATCTTGTTTCTGTTTTCCTTCCAGAAACAAGTATCGTCCTCGGGAGTAGGCTCCCAAGGATTACCCAATAGGGTACTAATAGTATCCCGATCATAAGTGATATACCGGCCCCTCACCCAACTCGTCCTCTGATGGCCAATGTTCGGCGAGTTCTGACGAGTCCTGTAGGCGTTCGCGTAAAATTCCATCACCAAGATAGGATCCCCCTCAGTAGGCAGAGAAAATAGGGGTCCCCATCTTCTTCTCTGAACTTCATCCTGCAGCTCAGGATAATCTCCAGCGTTCAGATCAAGCATTCTCTCCCAAATAAGTCTTTGCCCCTTTATCTGATGAAAGCGGGCCCATTTCGTGTCAGTGTGAAATCTCGTAGGATCCCTCGGTCCCAACACCTCCCCTCCCTGAAGATGAGGATCCTCAGAGGTGGTGTCAGTATCTGTGGCCTTCCTCTATCTTTTAGAGGGACCAGTAGTGGGGATAGATTTTCTCGGTGCCATCTGCAAAAAGAAAAATTAAAAATCAAACACACATTATTAATTGAAAAAAATATATCAAACATACACAATCAACAAATTATTTACAAAAAATTTAAACATAAAAATTTTATTTAAAGAAAATCACACAAGATACAACACACAAAATCAACATGCATATTTTTGGATTTTTAACAATAAAACAAAAATTCACACAAAATACAACATGCATATTAACATAAATTTCACATAACATGCATAAATATATATAAAATTTTTTTTATGTATTTTTAATTTTTATCAATGCAAGAAAGTATAACAAATACAAACTAAGAAAATTTATTTATTTTGAAAGAAAGCAACAAACAAACAAACAGCATGTTAAATAGATTAAAAACAGAAAGTAAAAACTAAAATAAATTAACAAACAAGAATTAAAAATCAAAAATAGAGGTTGACGCTACGCGTAGGTGAGACGCTACGCGTCAGCCCTGTTCTGCCCACGCTACGCGTCAATGGGACGCTACGCGTGGGCTTGCAGTTCATCGTCACGCTACGTGTCAGTGGGATGCTACGCGTGGGTTACACAGTTTTGAACAGAAACAGGGGTTGCACAGCAGCAACTCCTTTCAATCAAAAATACACTCATTCAATTCCTAAATCTAACAGCAATCAAACCCAATGGTCTTCTAATCCTAATCCTAACCACATGCAATTCTATAAATTGAAAAATAAAACCAAACCAAAAAGAGAAAAAGAGAGATAACTTACTTGGATTTAATGAATGCAGAATAGGAATAAAGAGGATTTGGAGGTTTGAGAGAAAAAGAGGTTTGTGAAAATTAGGTTTTCTGAGGGAGAGAGGGAGGCAGTTTTAAAAATGATGGACTTGGGCCTCCCTCTGTTTCAGTTTTTTTAAAAAACTGAACGTGGGTTCTGACGCTACGCATGGTAGATATGCTACGCGTCAGGTCCAAAATTCAGAGTCCATGCGACGCGTCCATGGGGCGCTACGCATGGGCTTCTGTTTTTCATTTTTCAAAATTTGATTTTTCAAAAGCCTCTTCTTTTTTTTTAAGTTTAAAACCCTTTTTTATTTAAAAACACTATTCTAAAAACTAATTTTTGTTTTTTTTTGTTTTTTATGTTAAAAATAATTGAAAACAACAAGAAAATAATGGGTTGCCTCCCATTAAGCGCTAGGTTTAATGTCTCCAGCCTGACATTACCTTTGATTAATCAGGTGGTCTCCCAATATTTGTTGAGGAATCACCTGTCTTTTTCTTTCTCCTTCTTCTTCTCTGATGCTTAATTACTTGTATTTCATCATTCAAGGCATCGGTTAATTTAAAACAATTTAATTGATTGGGAAGAGATATACCTGGTTCGGTTGAAGGGTAAATTTTTCCCTCATCATTCGTCCTAAGATGTTCATGAGCACTGAAGCTTACATCTTCTTCATAAACTTTGACTGCAACCATTCCTTGATCGACATCCACCTTTATCTTTGCAGTCTTCTGTTAGTCCTCAAATTTTCAATAAAAGCTTAAATAAAAATTTCATAAAAATTATAAAAATAGGTTTAATTTGTTAGAAAATTAGGATTTAAATTCAATAAATGGATGTTGTTGGAAATAATCTGCCCTTGATCAATTTTCTCTAGTTTTGCAGCGAAAAAGTTAAGAAATCAAGAGAAAATTACACTGGAGGAGCTGACGCATAGCCTCACCCCACGCGTAGCATCAAGAGCTACTTTTGATGCTGACGCTACGCATCAAAGCCACGCGTAGCGTCAGTGCTGCGTGTTCTCCACTCCCACTTTGGCCAACCACTCCACTTGGACTCAATAATGGGCACCCCACTCAGCCCAAGGGCCACCCCAATCAGCATAAATGCCAAAAACTCGTAGAAACATGTCCAAGTGGCCAGGCATGATCAAGATTAATTATTGAAAGTGGCCATTATCAAGTGTTTAATGGAGGCTGAGTCAGGAGTCTGACGCGTAGCGTCACAGGGACGCGTAGCGTCAGCACCCTTGCTCAGCCCTATAAATAGGGCCATCCAACACCATTCATATCATCCCATTCCATACACTTCTCTTCTCTTCTCTCTTGTGCTCGACTCTGAGTACTTTCTTTTATGAGTTGTAGTTCTAGAATAGTTTTCTAGATACTTGAGTGTGTTTCGGTGTATTATGATCGTTGTATCTTGAAGTTTTCCATCGTCTTCGTAATGTCAAACTCTGTAAGTATTGTCTTTACTTTTACCATGTGTAACTAATTTGTTTATGTTGGAATTGGTGAACTAATCTATTGAGTATAATGTTATGAATTCGACCTCTGCATGTTTATGATTCAAGTCCATGTTAGTATTTCAACCTTTTATTAATATGAACGACAAACGGGAGAATGATTTTCATGTGTATCGAAACTGGTTTTATTAGTGTAAATGTCAAACGGGAGAATGATTATTTATGCCGTATTGAAACTAGTTTTGACGAAAGTAAAAAGTTGGAATACCCTTGGTATCTTAATTCTATAGGGGTTGTTAACCATTGTTGCCATAAGGCCAGGTCTTAATGCAAGTTTTTACTGAGAAAGCTCACGAGGGATCGGACTTTACGGTGAATTCTTAGAATTTATATCACGAGGGATCGGTTATAATGATTTTAAGCTGCAATGACATGAAACTTGATGATTAAATATGCATGTCTTGAGTTCCTCATTGTTATTCTAGATTAGGGATCCAATTTCCAACATAATTTGTTTATTTGTGTTTATCTCAAGTATCTTACCTATTCTAGATTGCAACTCAACCTTTTAGATAGATTTTATTTTCTTTTTATCCTATGAATCACTCAACCATGCTATCTTGTGAATATTGTATAAATTTTACATAAATCATTCTTTTGTTTATAATTTCCTTCACATTTACCATAGTAAGTAGAAAATTACTGTTGTTATTGGACTTTCAATCCCAGTGGAACGATATCTAAATTTCGAAAACTACAAACGATTGGTGCGCTTGCCAATTGACAAAACCCGGTTCCACCGAGGGTTAACAAGTTTTCTGGCGCCGTCGCCGGGGATTGAATTGTTTCAGTAAAACAGTAAAATTTTAATTACCGTGGTAAATATTTTTTTTTACCTTAGATAATTTTTTTTTTTTATTATTTCTTGTCATTATTACACTAACTTTCTTTGTCTAGTTTGTGTATGCAAACTCGATCTACCACAGGTAAAATTTATTTTGATCCTGAGATAGAAAAGTTTGTAAAGAAAATCAAGTCTTTGAAATCTAAAACACAAACTAATTCTTCTTCTACTTCAAAAATTTTTGAAAATTCAAATATGGCTGCTGAAAGGAGAACATTGGGACAGTTTGCTGCTATAAATGGTCCACCCCGAGTTTCGGGAATGTTTCAAGGACCAGTTTTACCAGTGGAAATTAAACCTGCCACTTTAAACATAATTCAAAACAACCAATTTGCTGGTTTAAATCATGAAGAACCATATGAACATTTAACTGTTTTTTATGAGTTATGCAGCACAATTGGTTTTGAACCCAATCAAGAAGAGTCTGTTTACATGAGACTCTTTCCTTTTTCATTGATTGGGAAAGCAAAAGAATGGTTTAAATCTTGTCCACCGGGTAGTTTTGCAAACTGGTCCGATGTTGAAAGAAAATTTTTGGAAAGATTTTATTCTCCTTCGAAATATTTTGAAGCAATGACAGCCATACACTCTTTTTCCCAAAATAATGATGAATCATTAGGAGAAACATGGGAACGATTCAAGGCACTCTTGAGAAAATGCCCAAACCACAACCTGAATGATGCCGAAAAGGTAAGAATCGTTTACCATGGTTTATTGCCTTAGTTCAAGATGATGTTAGATGCTTGTGCAGGTGGTTCTTTAATGAACAAGACTGTGGAAGAAGCCATAGAAATATTGGAATCAATGGCTATTAGTGACCGACAAGCAAAGCATGAAAGAGGTAATATGCAAAGGAAGCCAGGAATGCTCGAATTGGGAGTAAATGATGCAGTGTTGGCTCAGCAAAAATTACTGACCCAACAAATTGAAGTTATGAGCAAGCAATTGGAAAAACTTCAAATTGCTCAAGTAGCATCACCACCCCCTGCTCAACTTAAAGCATGTACGCACTGCATGGGAGAACAACCATGTGGTTACTGTGGAAATGAGCAAGAGCAAGCCAATTTCATGAACCATCAAAGAGCACCCTTAGGTAATTATCCTTTCAATCATGGAAACTCTTTTCCTAACAATTACCCGTAGGGTTGGCAAAATCAGAATATTGGCTGGAGACAGGACACTGGACCTTCCAACAGACCTCCTAACAATCAATTCAAGCAACAACAAACTGACAATGCAAGGTTGACAAGAATAGAGGAAGCTATTCAACAGTTATTGCAGTTTGTAGAGACAAATGAAGCTGTCCGAAAAGCATCAGACATACAAATGGGTCAGCTTGCAAAGGAGATAGCCGAATTAAAGAGTTCTGGGTTTTCTGCAAACACTCAAAACCCAAGGGAACAATGTAATGCTGTTTCTATTGATGTTGTAAAAATTGATTGTAAAGAAAAGAGTGAGAAAAAGAAAGAAGAAGAAGAAAAAGAAAGTGAAAAAATAGAAAAAATGAAAAAAATGAAAAAAAAAAAGATGTGCAAAGAGATACAGAGCAAGAAACAAACTGTATAACCCCAAAAAAAATGTAAAGATCCGGGGAGTTTCACTATTCCTGTAACAATTGGAAATATCAACATCAGGAATGCGTTATTAGATTTAGGGGCTAACATTAACTTGATACCCCTAGATTTAATAAAACGCATTGGTGAATATGAGCTAAAAGAAGCAAAGACAGAATTACAGTTTGCGGATCGCTCTGTCAAAAAGCCTTTTGGGATTGTGGAAGATGTGATAGTAAAGGTTGATAAGTACCACTTCAAAGTTGACTTCGTGGTACTGGATATGAAGGAGGATACTGAGATCCCCCTGATCCTAGGAAGACCTTTCATGAAGACTGCAAAAATCAAAGTAGATGTTGATCAAAGTATGGTTGCAGTCAAAGTTTATGGAGAAGAAGTAAGCTTCAGTGCTCATAAACACCTCAGGATAAGTAATGAGGAAAAAGTTTACCCCTCAACCAAACCAGGTATATCTCTTCCCAATCAATTAAATTGTTTTGAATTAACCGATGCTTTGAATGATGAAAAACAGATAATTAGGCATCGGAAAAGAAGAAGAAGGAAGAAAAAGACAGGTGATTCCTCAAAGAATATTGGGAAACCACCTGATTAATCAGAGGTAATGTCTGGCTGGAGACATTAAACCTAGCGCTCAATGGGAGGCAACCCATTCTTTTCTTTTTGTTTTTAAGGTTGTTTTAAAAAAAAAAAAAAAAACCACAAAACAATTTTTTTAACTTGTTTAAAAGAAAAGGGGTTTTTAAACTGAAAAGGTTTTTGAAAATCCAAATTTTTGAAAATAAAAAACAGCAGCCCACGCGTAGCGCCCACTTGACGCATAGCGTGGACTATGAATTTTGGTTCTGATGCGTAGCGTCACACCCACGCGTAGCGTCAGAGCCCACATTCAGTTTTTAAAACTGAACCAGAGAGGCCCATCTTAGGGTTTTAAACCTAAAACTTCCTCTCTGCCTCACTTAGTTTTCAAACCTAAACTTCAAAAACCTCCTTTTCTCTCTTCCAAACCTCTTCAATCCTACTGCTCAAGGAATCACAAGTAAGTATTCTAATCCCTTCTCTTTAGTTTTTTGTTTTAATTTTCGATTTGTAGAAATAAATGTGGTTAGGATTAGGATTAGAAGACCATTGGGATTGATTGCTGTTAGGAATTAGAAAATGAATGGATATAATGTGGTTTGGAAAGGGGTTGCTGTTGTGCAACCCCTGTTATTTTTTTCAAAACTGCGCATCCCACGCGTAGCGTCCCACTGACGCGTAGCGTGAGGATGAACTGTAAGCCCACGCGTAGCGTCCCACTGACGCGTAGCGTGGGACGAACAGGCTGATGCGTAGCGTCACACCACGCGTAGCGTCAGCCTCTGTTTTTAATTCTTGATGTTTGTTTGTTGTTTGCTGTTTTCTTTTGAATTAATAAATTTTCTTAGTTTATATTTGTTATACTTTCTTGCAACTTTGTATGAATAAATTGTATTTTGTTTTGTATATATGTATGTTAATTTCTTTAAATTTTAAAAATTCAAAAATATGTTGTTGAATTGCATTTTTATTTGTGAAAAATTTTAGAAAACCCAAAAATATTTTACAAATAATTGTTTGCTTGTGTGTGGTTTATGTTTTAATGTGTGTTTAATTTTAAATATTTTCTTTTTGCAGATGGCACCTAAGAAATCCATTCCCACAGCCGGTCCCTCTAAAAGACAGAGGAAGTCCACAGACACCGACACCACTTCTGAGGATCCTGATTCTCAGAGACAGGAGGTGTTAGGACCGAGGGATCCTACTAGATTTCGCACGGATGTGAAATGGGCACGGTTTCATCAGATCAAGGGCCA
This sequence comes from Clitoria ternatea, assembly GCA_037962975.1. Lineage (NCBI taxonomy): Eukaryota > Viridiplantae > Streptophyta > Magnoliopsida > Fabales > Fabaceae > Clitoria > Clitoria ternatea. Next base: position 60,344,050 of record CM075671.1, read on the forward strand.
GAGACTTATCTGGGAGAGGGTCCTTGATCTGAGTGTAGGAGACTATCCTGAGCTGCAGGATAGAGTGCAGCAGAGGAGATGGGGACCTCTATTCTCCCTACCTACTGAGGGGGACCCCATCTTAGTGATGGAGTTTTACGCAAATGCTTACAGGACCCGTCAGGACGCACCGAATCTTGGGCAGCAGCGGACGAGTTGGGTTAGAGGCCGGCATATCTCTTATGACCGGGACACCATCAGTACCCTATTGGGTAACCCTTGGGAGCCTACTCCCGAGGATGATACTTGTTTCTGGAAAGAAAACAGAAACAAGATTCTTGCTGAGGGAGAGTTAGGATACTCCCTCGAGGAGGTTGCTCATTTTCTGAGCAAGGATGGAATCTTTTTCAACCTGAGTAGGGTTGGAAGGAGTCCATCTAACCTCCTCAAGACCCAGCTTACTCCCATAGCCCAGGCGTGGTCCCACCTCATGCTCCATAATATCACTCCTGTCACCCATCTTTCTTCCCTTCCAGTGGAGCGTTGTTGCCTCCTTTATTCTATCCTCCAGGGCCACACCATTGATATCGCTGAGCTTATCTCCGAGCAGATTCACTTTTATGCCCTTGGGTATAAAGTGAATCGCCCCATACCCTTTCCTCTCATCATATCTGCCTTACTGAGGAGGCAGGGAGTCATTGTACCTTCACCAGAGTTTACTAGTTCTTCAGGGAGAGTCCCTAAAGTTCTAGTAAACAGAGATTATTTCGTGCAGTAGTGCGAGCTTCCACCACTAGAGCAGGAGGCTCAGCCCCGACCTCGGAGGAGGAGACCACCAGTGCAGCCTCCATCTGCTGATGCTGTTACACAGGGCTTTGCCCGAATGTCACTTGAGCATCAGCATATGATGCAGATAATGGCTGCCACTCACAGAGCTTATATTCATCTTCACGATGAATTTTATCAGTACAGGTTACAGGGAGAGGGAGCACCTTATGTTACCCCAGCCGAGTTTGCAGCACATGTAGCTTGGCCCGGAGATTTACCCACCTACCCTGAGACTGGTGGATCTTCTAGTGCACATCATGACTCTGATGGTGATGAGGAGAAGGAGGAGGATGATGATGATCAGATGGAGGATTGAGGATGCCATCTTCATTTATTTTGAGTACATTTGTTTCTAGTTATATTTGGATTTACATTTACATTTACATTTTATATTTTGATATTTTATCATTGTGTGGTGTGTTTATTTTTATTCATTTTCTTTTAATAAATCAATCAAATTTTCGTTAGTAAGTTAGTTTATACACTTAGAGTTTTTACACAATAAAACCAATTTTGTAAAATTAATTATTTGATTCTTTATAACTTAGGAATTTTGATAAATTTAATTACAATAAGTTTATTAACCATCAAGCAAATTTCAATAACCCAGTAAGTTGAGAGATCTTTTTAAACACTTGAGGGTTTAATCGGCATATTTTCAATTCGAATTGATTTTGCTTTAATCTCTGATGTGTGTTGTTGTACAGAGAATTCGGGAAAATGATCAAGGCACATTTATTGGTGAAACGAAACATTGGGCCAAACAGCTTACCTTGGTAAAAAGTCTTTTATCCTTTGCAAAGCCAATTTGAGCCTAAAATAAAATTCTTTGGTACCCTTAAAGCCTAAATTTGTTTTTACCATTCCCTATACTTGATTGATTAAAAGAGCAGTTGAAATAAATGAAAAATATTTTGAGTGTTCTCACAAAAATGGGGAGTGAAAATAAGCAACTTGATTCTTTTCAAAAAGAAAATATGGAAAAGAAAAGTCAAAAATAGTGAAAAGAATCAAGTTGGGGGTATTTATTTTTCATCAATAAAAAAAAATGAGAAGTTTGGGTCAAGAGAAAGCCTAAGGATTGTAAAATGCTCTTTTATGATTTCAGGTTTTTGAATTCTAAGAAAAACCATTGATTCTTGTAAACCAAGCCTCATTACAACCTGTAAAAAGACCTCGTGATTTCCGAATTAATTCTGTATAAATAACCATTGATTAGATGACAAACAAAGTTAAATTCGTTTGATTTTATGATTGATTGAGTGAAACAGGTTACCAATTGCATAGAGATAAACACTTGTGAAGTAAGCCTGAAATTCTGCTTGGTTGTTAATAGAATATTGTAAACAATTTTATCATTAAATCTTTGTTATATTTGATATCAGTTTTTAATTATTACAAAAATAGTTGAAATTGTGTAATTATTTTTTGTGATAAATTTTCGAACTAACTTAAAAATTTGATTTCAAATTTTTATTTTTTATTTTTCTCTCTTGCTCGAGGACGAGCAATGTCTCAAGTTGGGGGTATTTGTTAGTCCTCAAATTTTCAATAAAAGCTTAAATAAAAATTTCATAAAAATTATAAAAATAAGTTTAATTTGTTAGAAAATTAGGATTTAAATTCAATAAATGGATGTTGTTGGAAATAATCTGCCCTTGATCAATTTTCTCTAGTTTTGCAGCGAAAAAGTTAAGAAATCAAGAGAAAATTACACTGGAGGAGCTGACGCGTAGCCTCACCCCACGCGTAGCATCAAGAGCTACTTTTGATGCTGACGCTACGCATCAAAGCCACGCGTAGCGTTAGTGCTGCGTGTTCTCCACTCCCACTTTGGCCAACCACTCCACTTGGACTCAATAATGGGCACCCCACTCAGCCCAAGGGCCACCCCAATCAGCATAAATGCCAAAAACTCGTGGAAACATGTCCAAGTGGCCAGGCATGATCAAGATTAATTATTGAAAGTGGCCATTATCAAGTGTTTAATGGAGGCTGAGTCAGGAGTCTGACGCGTAGCGTCACAGGGACGCGTAGCGTCAGCACCCTTGCTCAGCCCTATAAATAGGGCCATCCAACACCATTCATATCATCCCATTCCATACACTTCTCTTCTCTTCTCTCTTGTGCTCGACTCTGAGTACTTTCTTTTGTGAGTTGTAGTTCCAGAATAGTTTTCTAGATACTTGAGTGTGTTTCGGTGTATTGTGATCGTTGTATCGTGAAGTTTTCCATCGTCTTCGTAATGTCAAACTTTGTAAGTGTTGTCTTTACTTTTACCATGTGTAACTAATTTGTTTATGTTGGAATTGGTGAACTAATCTATTGAGTATAATGTTGTGAATTCGACCTCTGCATGTTTATGATTCAAGTCCATGTTAGTATTTCAACCTTTTATTAATATGAACGACAAACGGGAGAATGATTTTCATGTGTATCGAAACTGGTTTTATTAGTGTAAATGTCAAACGGGAGAATGATTATTTATGCCGTATTGAAACTAGTTTTGACGAAAGTAAAAAGTTGGAATACCCTTGGTATCTCAATTCTATAGGGGTTGTTAACCATTGTTGCCATAAGGCCAGATCTTAATGCAAGTTTTTACTGAGAAAGCTCACGAGGGATCGGACTTTACGGTGAATTCTTAGAATTTATATCACGAGGGATCGGTTATAATGATTTTAAGCTGCAATGACATGAAACTTGATGATTAAATATGCATGTCTTGAGTTCCTCATTGTTATTCTAGATTAGGGATCCAATTTCCAACATAATTTGTTTATCTGTGTTTATCTCAAGTATCTTACCTATTCTAGATTGCAACTCAACTTTTTAGATAGATTTTATTTTCTTTTTATCCTATGAATCACTCAACCATGCTATCTTGTGAATATTGTATAAATTGTACATAAATCATTCTTTTGTTTATAATTTCCTTCACATTTACCATAGTAAGTAGAAAATTACTGTTGTTATTGGACTTTCAATCCCAGTGGAACGATATCTAAATTTCGAAAACTACAAACGATTGGTGCGCTTGCCAATTGACAAAACCCGGTTCCACCGAGGGTTAACATCTTCATAAAAGGTCTTCCTAGGATCAGGGGGATCTCAGTATCCTCCTTCATATCCAGTACCACAAAGTCAACCCTGAAGTGGTACTTATCAACCTTTACCAACACATCTTCCACAATCCCAAAAGGCTTCTTGACAGAGCGATCTGTAAACTGTAAGTTTGTCTTAGCTTCTTTTAACTCAAATTCACCAATGCGCTTTATTAAATCTAAGGGCATCAAATTGATGTTAGCCCCTAAATCTAACAAAGCATTCCTGATGTTCATATTTCTAATAGTTACAGGAATGGTGAAACTCCCCGGATCTTTATATTTTTTTGGGGTTATGATGGCAGTACAGTTTGTTTCTTGCTCTTCATTCACTGGCTTTTGCATATTTTTTTCTTTTTCATTTTTTTCATTTTTTTTCTTTTTCACTTTCTTTTTCTTCTTCTTCTTTCTTTTTCTCATTTTTTTCTTTACAATCAATTTTCAAAATTTTACAATTCTCAGAAGAAACAGCATTACATTATTCCCTTGGGTTTTGAGTGTTTACAGTAAACCCAGAATTTTTCAATTCAGCTATTTCTTTTGTAAGCTGACCTATTTGTATGTCTGATGCTTTTCGGGCAGCTTCATTTGTCTTCACAAATTGCAATAACTGTTGGATAGATTCCTCAATCCTTGTCAATCTTGCATTGTCAATTTGTGATTGTTGTGGCTTAAATTGATTGTTAGGAGGTCTATTGGAAGGTCCAGCATCTTGTCTCCAGCCAGAATTCTGATTCTGCCATCCTTGTTGAAAATTGTTAGGAAAAGAATTACCATAATTGAAAGGAAAGTTACCCAATGGTATTCTTTGATGGTTCAGAAAATTGGCTTGCTCTTGCTCATTTCTGTCAGGGGCACAATAACCACATGGTTGTTCACCTATGCAATGCATACATTGTTTCACTTAAGCGGGGGGTGGTGATGTCACTTGAGCAATTTGAAGTTTCTCTAGTTGTTTGCTCATGGCTTCAATTTGTTGGGTTAGCAATTTTTGCTGAGCCAATACTGCATGATTCACTCCCAATTCGAGCATACCTGGCTTCCTCTATACATTACCTCTTTCATGTTTTGCTTGGCGGTCACTAATAGACATTGATTCCAATATCTCGATAGCTTCTTCCACGGTCTTGTTCATTAAAGAACCACCTGCACAAGCATCTAACATCATTTTGAACTGAGGTAATAACCCATGGTAAACGATTCTTACCTTTTCGGCATCATCCAAGTTGTGATTTGGACACTTTCTCAAGAGTGCCTTGAATCGTTCCCATGTTTCTCCTAATGATTCATCATTGTTTTTAGAAAAAGAATGTATGGCTGTCATGGCTTCAAAGTATTTTGAAGGAGAATAAAATCTTTCCAAAAATTTTCTTTTGACATCGGACCAATTTGCAAAACTACCCGGTGGGCAAGATTTAAACCATTCTTTAGCTTTACCAATCAATGAAAAAGGAAATAACCTCATATAAACAGATTCTTCTTGATTGGGTTCAAAACTAATTGTGCTGCATAACTCATAAAAACAGTTAAATGTTCATACGGTTCTTCATGATTTAAACCAGCAAATTGATTATTTTGAATAATATTTAAAGTAGCAGGTTTAATCTCCACTGGAACAACAAGTCCTTGAAACATTCCCGAAACTCGGGGTGGACCATTAATAGCAGCAAACTGTCCTAATGTTCTCCTTTCAGCAGCCATATTTGAATTTTCAAAAATTTTAGAAGTAGAAGAAGAATTAGTTTGTGTTTTAGATTTGAAAGACTTGATTTTCTTTACAAACTTTTCTATCTCAGGATCAAAATAAATTTTACTTGCGGTAGATCGAGTTTGTATACACAAACTAGACAAAGAAAGTTAGTGTAACAGTAATAAGAAAAAGTAAATAAACAAAATTTAACTAAGGTAAAAAGAAAATATTTACCACGGTAATAAAAAAAATACTATTTTACTGAATCAATTCAATCCCCGGTGATGGTGCCAGAAAACTTGTTAACCCGGCGATAGTGTTTTAACCGTTTGTGTTTACCACCGGGTCATTAATTGGCAAGCGCACCAATCGTTTGTAGTTTTCAAAATTTAGATATCGTTCCACTGGGATTGAAAGTCTAATAACAACAGTAACTTTCTATTTACTATGGTAAATGTAAAGAAACTTATGGACAAAAGAATAATTTATATACAATTTATACAATATTCATAGGATAACATGGTTGAGTTGTTCATGAGATAAAAAGGAAATAAAAATCTATCTAAAAAGTTGAGTTGCAATCTAGAATAGGTAAGATACTTGAGATAAACACAGATAAACAAATTATGTTGGAAATTGGATCCCTAATCTAGAATAACAATGAGGAACTCAAGACATGTATATTTAATCATCAAGTTTCATGTCATTGCAGCTTAAAATCATTATAACCGATCCCTCGTGATATAAATTCTAAGAATTCACCGTAAAGTCCGATCCCTCGTGAGCTTTCTCAGTAAAAACTTGCATTAAGACCTAGCCTTATGGCAACAATGGTTAACAACCCCTATAGAATTGAGATACCAAGGGTATTCCAACTTTTACTTTCGTCAAAACAAGTTTCAATACGGCATGAATAATCATTCTCCCGTTTGACATTCACACTAATAAAACAAGTTTCAATACACATGAAAATCATTCTCCCGTTTGACGTTCATATTAATAAAAGATTGAAATACTAACATGGACTTTCATAAACATGCAGAGGTCGAATTCACAACATTATACTCAATAGATTAGTTCACCAATTCCAACATAAATAGATTAGTTACACATGGTGAAAGTAAAAACAACACTTACAGAGGTTGACATTACAAAGATGATGGAAACTTCATGATACAACGATCACAATACACCACAACACTCTCAAGTATCTAGAAAACTATTCTAGAATTGCAAACTCTAAAAGAAATACTCAAAACTCGTGTATAAGAGAGAAAAAGAAACTCTGAAAGTAGAGAATGGGATGATATGAATGGTGTTGGATGGTGACAGGGCCCGCAAGCGCACGGGTTATGTCGCGTAATATAAAAGATTATCGTTCTCCACAAGGACTGTTTTCAAAGTACCAGCATATTGAAATTTAATTATCCACACAATTGATTTTTAATGTTTTTGTAAAATAAAACACAAATTAAAAATAAATTTAGAAACAAAATTTACTTGACACTTAAAAATCAGAGTTGAGAGTATCTTGGGATTTCTGGGGATCAAGACTCTATTTTATGTTAATGAATTTTAACTTTTCATAAATAAGAATCAAATTAAGTTTTCCAAGGCGGATTTTCCTTAAGCTAATTAATATGTTCCTCTCGGAATCCTATTAATGTATCTAGCCTATGGAAAGCGCTGCTTAATCCTTAGAAAAGACCCATTATCGTTTTGTGAAAATCCCTTATTTATTCCCCAAAAGATTTTGATTACTTTTACGGTTTTACCGAGGTCACAAAAAGTATTTCAAAAACTTAGGCTTAGTTAAAAAATTTTCCAGTAACAATAAATCTCTCGATTCTATTAATTACTTAAAATTACTAATATACCGTAAGTATGCAGTTTTATCACTTAGGTTCTTGTTAGGAATTACTAAGAGCATTGAGCATTTTTTGAACTAAATGGAAAACAGAAATTTATTTAATTCAAAGTCAAAATAATATTATCACACCCCCTTCATCCCAAGATAATTAATTTAGTTACTCATGAAATAATTCAAATTCATATACATGATGGAAAAATAAAACGTACAAGACATGGTAAAAATAAAGACTTACGGGTTTCTCCAAAAGCTCAAAATAATTTTACCACTGTATTTTCTTGTTGCAATATTCCTCCACCAATTACAAATTGGAACACTCAATTTCACAACCCTCACAACTCTTACAAAACAGAAAGAAAAAGAAAAGAAAAAAGAAAATAAAAAGAGAAAGAAATGGGACAGAGAAAAAAAACAAAAGAGAAAGAGATGGAACGGAGAAAGAAAACGAAAGAGAAAGAAAAGAAAGGAATTAAAGTAAATGAAAGAGAACTCGATCAAAAAGCGACGCTCTCCCCTTGTATTTATAGAACTCTGGACGTCAATAATCATGGGGAACGGCGGCTAGTGGGACTTTTCTTTTGTCTCATTGTCAGCCACCCCATAAGATCAGCAAATCAACTTGGATGGTGCGTCGGTGTGTGATGGAGAAACAGCCTGGACCTCGACAACCATAGGGAACGGCGGCTAGTGGGAATGCTTTATTATTTTCTCTTTTGTCTGTTGTCAGTCGCCCCCTCATAATTCAAGGATCCACTTGGATAGTGGGAATCCAAGTCGGCATGGGCAAACGGTGGAAATATGGAACCGGCGTTCTCCTTATGACTCGGATTAGTGCCTTAGCCAGTATCCATCCTCAGTGGGAATTAATCCGAGCGGAACAGGTGCTCTCATATATAAAAGACCGAGTGAAAGCTTGAATTCACAGATTATTGACTCGGAAATTTCTTTCCGAGGAGCATTCATCAGGACCTCCGTTCATTCAAAATTTCTTCACTCGGTGTTGCTTTGTTCGGAAATGTCACTGCTTGAAGTATTCATTCGGAATTGCTTCAATCGGAGGTGCTTTGCTCGGAACTTGTTTCTGTTTGAAGCACTCGACCAGACCTTCTTCTCTCACATGTGACCCACTCAGGAACGTCTCATTCAGGAAGTCTTCATTTAAAATTGATTCAATTGGCACCTCCAAAATGTTTCACTCGGCTATGTCTCTGGCCGACAACTCAGAACAACTTTTTTTGACTTAAAATTGATTCAATCGGGAACTCTTCATTCAAATGCCTCAGCCCGAGGGGTATTCCTTCAAAATCAAGGTCTTTCTTCACCCGGAAGCACATCACTGGAATTGAACCACTCGGAGAAACCTTACTCAAATATATTGCTTGGGAGTAATTCAGTCAAGAACGATCCTTTCTTCGCTCCTTGAAATGATCCACTCAGACACATTCATCTGAAGTCCGACTTGCTTTTCACTCAGAATGGCCTCAATCGTCAATCAACCCATTCAGACGTATTCACTCAAAAGTCTAACTTGCTCTTCACTCAGAATTTTGGAACTTGAGAGAATCTGGCCGATAGAAGCTCTTCTCAGGTCAGAGCTTTGCTTTGCTCGGAAATACATCTCTCGGCCCCAAACGACTCGGAAGTGCCTTCCTCGGAGACATCTTACTCAGGGTTAGTTTGAAACTTGAGAGTCTGCCCGAAAGAGATTCATTCCCGGTTGGACCTTTTCCTTGCTTGAAAAGACATCTTCTCCGAAACACACTACTCAGAAAGGCCTTTTCTTTGCTTAAAATGCCATCTTTTCCAAAACACACTACCCGGAGACATCCTTGCCTGACAAGTGTTCTTCTGAAGTTCAGAGTTTTTTCATTCAGAATCAACTCACTTGAGAATCCTTCACTCGGAAGTAATTTTGCCCAGAAAAAGCACTTGTCCCCAAATCAGACTTGCTTCAATCAGTAATCCTTCACTTGAACGTATATCTTTGGGCGGTATTTATTCAAAGTCAGTTCCTTTTTCACTCAGAGTGGCTGCAGTCGGGAATCTTCCACTCGGATTTAACTCGAACTGGGAAGTATTCCTTCAAGGTCAGCCATTTTTCACTCGGAATGGCTTTGATCGGGAATCTTCCACTCGGATTTTCCTCCAACCGAGAAATATTCACTCAAAGTCATTTTTCATTTGGAGGCACCTCCTTCGGGAATCTTCCTCTCGGAAACACCCTACCCGGAGATAATCCACTCGGCAACGCTTCACTCGGAGACTCCCTACTTGGAAATGATCATTCCGAGTCATCCTACTCGGAAATGATCATTGCGAGTCAGAATTCAGTCTTCTCAGAATTCTTTCCACTTGGGCCGAGCTTATTTTCATGCTTTTGTTGCTCTTTTTTTTCACCGGGGCTTATTCTTTCTTATTTCTTTATCATTTGATGGTCATTTTTCTCATGTTATTGACCCTTGGATTATCTTTGTACTTGTTCCTTAATTTTATTAATTTCTGCAAAATAAAATACCCAAGTAGAATATAGTGGAAAGAAAGCAAAAATCACAAAACTTAAGGAAATACAGTGCATAATGATTAAAATCCTAAGCAAACTAAATCTAATTTATTATGTTATAAAACACTTATCAGATGGCCCTATTTATAGGGCTGAGCAAGGGTGCTGACACTACACGTCAGTGTGACGCTACGCGTCAGTCCCCTGACTCAGCCTCCATTAACGCAGCTGGTAGTGGCCACCTTGGAATATTATATTCAATCATGCTTGGCCATGTGTCCCTGTTTCCACTGCGTTTTGGCCATTTGTGCTGAGTGGAGTGGCTAATAATGGGTCACTAGGTGAGTGCTTGGCCGCTTGGCTGTGGAGTCCACGCAGCACTGACGCTATGTGTGGATGTGATGCATAGCGTCAGCATCAAAAGTAGCTATGGATGCTACGCGTGGGATTGATGCTACGCGTCAGATCCTCCAGTATAATTTTCTTTTGAATTCTTTACTTTTTCACTGCAAAACTAGAGAAAATTGATCAAGGGTAGATTATTTCCAACAACATCTATTTATTGAATTAAAACCTAATTTTCTAACAAATTATCTAAATTTTTATTATTTTTATGAAATTTTTATTAAAAGATTTATTGTAAATTTGAGGACTAACAATTTGCTAGAGGAATCGATTCATGAAGGGAAGAATCGATTCATGTAGTTAAGGAATCGATTCCTGCGCAATTTTGGGCCAGAAATTCAACTAAATAAATCGATTCATCACGGGAATCATGTGCTGAGTCATGGAAAATATCAGTACACGTTTTTAGAAACTCAACTCCGCTGAATCCTCTCTCGAGACTCGAATTGAAACGGGGTTGCATTAATTGAAGCAGACAATCTCCTTCTCCAAGCCAGAAATCAAGCACGCAGGAAACATGGAGGGAGACAAAATTCAAATTAATTGCACAAATCATGGAACCGGGAGTGGAAAACCTTGCCATTGAAACTCTATAAATAGAGAAGGAACTGAAGGCATAAACACACCAACAGTAAGCTATTCCATTCTTCCTTCCTCACGCTGCTCTCTCTATTTTTCTCTCGTTGCTCTCTCTTTTTATTATTTGGCAAATTATTTTGAGAATGAGTTTTGTGAGCAAAATTATTTTTAAGAGCTAAACTTGAACATTATTTCTTGAGAAAGAAAAAATCATTTTGAGTGCTAAATTTACATATTATTTTCAAGAGAGGAAAATAATTTTTGTGTGCTAAATTTGCATATTCTTTCTTAGAAAGGAAAATATTCTCAAGTGCTTTAATTTGTATATCCACTCTTTGGAGAGTTATCTTTGTACACCTAAACACCAAAAATTCTAGAGGTTTGGGTTGGGGTTTCAACCTTGTAATTGTAAGATTGAGAGATTGGGTGGGGTGCCCTTGTACTTGTGAGAATTGGGTTCTTGAGTGTAGGACACTAGGAAGCCGCGATTGCTCTAAGTTGTATCTCTAATCTCCAATAGTGAAAATCCTCTAAGTGGGTTGCTTAGAGGCGAGACGTACACCGGTGTGGTAGAACTCGTATATATCAGTTTTCAAATCTCTCTTCCCTACACTCACTTAATTTGTGTACTTAAAATTGCTTGCTAAATATTTGTGTTTATAATTTAATTAATTAAGCAACTTTATTAATTTACTTGTTAATATTAAAGTGAATGTTCTTTTAGTTTGATAAAATTTGTAAATCACTTAGATTAAAATTGTTAAAGTTATTTAAGTAATATTCTTGAATTGTGCTAAAATTAATTATTACCTTCTAAGTGTTCAAAGTAGTGTAATGTTTAATTTGATATTCTTAATTGTTATCTTGAATATTACTTAAACTCTCTAAGTGAATTCACTTGCCATACATTAAGTGCTTATTATTTTGTCTTGTGTATAAATTATTATTTACTTGTGATTAAATTTATCTTTTTCATCAAGCATATTTATTAAAGAATTAATTTCAAAAGCATTCCAAGTAAAATTTTTAATACTCAATTCACCCCCCCTCTTGAGTAATTGAGGCCACTTGGTTAACAAGTGGTATCAGAGCTTGACTCTTGGTAGATCAAGCTTAATAGCTTCAAGAGAACGAATAACCTCAAATTCTCTAAACCTTTTTCCCGAGGGTGGTGCCACAAATAGACCTCCCACTTTCAATGGTGAGGGTTACACTTTTTGGAAAGAAAGGATGAAAATTTTTGTACAATCAATTGATTTGAGAGTATGGAATGCTATTGAAAATGGTCCTTTTATACCTATACACATTGTTGATAATAAACAAATAGAAAAACCTATGGATGATTGGACGAGTGAGGAAGAAAAGAAAGTGCAATATAATTACAAAGCAAAAAATCTTATCACCTTAGCCTTAGGTCTCGATGAATTCTTTAGAGTAGTTACATGTAAATCTGTTAAGGATATGTGGGATACCCTTCAAATAACTCATGAAGAAACCAGTGATGTTAAGGATTCTAAGATTAGTACTTTAACTAGTCAATATGAAAGTTTTAGAATGAATTCTAATGAATCTATTTTAGAACTTCAAAAGAGATTTACTTTGATTGTTAATCATCTTATTACTCTTGGTAAATCTTACACTAACAAGGAACTTATCCACAAAGTTCTAAAAAGTCTTACTAGGGAATGACAACCTCTTGTTACTACCATCAAGCAATCTCCCAATATAAATGATATGTCCCTTGCCACATTGTTTGGTAAGCTACAAGAACAAGAACAAGAATTAAAAGACTTGAAAATGGCAGAGGAAGAAGAAAAGTCTTCCAAGAAGAAGGGGCTAGCTCTTAAGGCCACCTCTATTGAAGAAGACAAATCTGAAAGTGATCAAGAAGATGATGATGATGAGTTAGGCCTATTTGTGAGGTGGTTTAGAAGGCTCATGAGAAATAAAAGATTCTAAAAAAGCTTCACTTCTAAAGGTAAGAAATTCATTCCTAAAGATAATAATTCCTTACCAACTTGTTTTGAATGCGGAAAGGAAGGACATTTCAAGGTGGACTGTCCAAATCTCAAAAAGAAAAACAAGGATCAGAAAGGAAAAAGGAGAGCATAAATAGCATGGGATGACAATGAAGTGAGCAGTTTGGATGAATCTGAGAATAAAGAAGCAAACCTCTGTCTCATGGCCAACCATCATGATGAAGACGATGAGTTAAACCTCCATGATTTAGATAAAGATGAATTGCTTGATGCGTTTGATGAATTGTATGACAAGTTTGTTAAAATTTCTAGTAAGTATAAATCATCTAGAAAAACCATAGAAACTCTTGAAACACATCTTATTGAATAGGTAAAAGAAAATGAGATTTTGAAAAAGGAAGTAGTAAATGTTCAAGCATGCTCTAAGACTAAACCTTGTGAATTTGCAAAGGAATGTGACATACTTGAAAAGAAAGTGTTAGACTTAAACAAGACACTTGAGAAATTTACTAACGGTAGAGATAATTTAAATGCACTTCTTGGAAAACAACGTTGTATGTTTGATAAAACTAGATTAGGATTCAACTCAGGATCTAGCATTTACAAGAAAGAGAAACACTACAAGAATTTCTTTGTACCACCTAGTAAATCATCTTCACCCTTTATAAAGTGTAATTATTGTGGTTTTAAAGGACATAGTGCTTTTAATTGCAATGTTAGAAAACTAGGGCCAAAGGTTGTGAGAAAAGTATGGGTTCCTAAAGGAACATTACCTCAAACTAACCTACAAGGACCCAACATAAAATGGGTACCAAGTTCTCTAACTTGACATGTTTTGTAGGTATGCCTTAAAGCGAATAACACCCATTGGTATTTGGATAGCGGGTGTTCAAAACATATGACGGGAGATAAAAGTAAGTTCATTTCATTTACTCTACGAAATAAAGGATTTGTTACATATGGAGACAATACGAAGGGAAGACTTCTAGGAATCGGGAATGTTGGTAAAAACTCCCCCACTTCTATAAATGATGTTTTATATGTTGAAGGACTCAAACATAACTTGCTTAGCATTAGTCAATTATGTGATAAGGGCTATAAAATTGTCTTTGAATCAAACTGTTGCATAACTGAAAATAAGCTAGACAAGGAAACAAAATTCGTTGGTCAAAGAGTTGATAATATTTATATGATTAATCTTGATTGTCTTGCTTCAAATGATGTGCAATGTTTCATAACTAAAGAGGATGAATCATGGCTATGGCATAGAAGAATTGCTTACATTCATGTAGATCATTTAAACAAACTTGTTTCAAAAGATTTAGTAATTGGTTTACCAAAATTGAAATTTGAAAATAAATTCTGTGACGCATGTCAAAAGGGAAAACAAGTAAAGGTTTCTTTTCAAGTGAAAAATATTGTTTTAACAAATAGACCTTTACAGCTTTTACATATGGATTTATTTAGACCTTCAAAAATCAAAAGTTTTGGTGGAAATTATTATGGTCTTGTGATTGTGGATGATTATTCTAGGTATACATGGACATTGTTTCTTACTCATAAACATGAAGCATATCAAGAATTTAAGAAACTTGCCAAGATCATCCAAAACGAACAAAATTTAAAAATAGCATCCATTCGAACGGATCATGAGGGAGAATTTGAAAACCAATATTTTAAAAAATTTTGTGAAAAATTTGGCATTAAACATAATTTTTCGGCTCCAAGAACTCCACAACAAAATGGAGTAATTGAAAGGAAAAATCGATCTTTAGCAGAGCTCGCAAGAACTATGTTAAATGAAAGTAATATTTCAAAACATTTTTAGGCCGATGCGATGAATACCGCTTGCCATGTTATGAACCGATGTTTGATAAGGCCTATATTAAAGAAAACCCCCTATGAGCTTTATAAAGGAAGAAAACTAAATATTTCTTATTTTCATATATTTGGATGCAAATGCTTTGTTTTAAACAATGGAAAGAATAATCTATAGAAATTCGATGTAAAATCTGATGAAGCAATATTCTTAGGTTATTCATCTACTAGTAAAGTATATCGACTCTTTAACAAATGAACTTGTACAATTGAAGAGTCTATACATGTTAAATTTAATGAACTTAACAAAAATCCTCCGAGAAAGGAAATTAATGATCTTGTAGGTACCTTCCAAGAAATGAACTTGGAAGATAAAGAAGAAAACAAAAATGAAGGAGACACAACACAAAATAACGAACCTCAACAAAAGAAATGGATCACCGTAAAGAATCACCCCTTGGATAATGTCATAGGTGAAATAACAAAAGGTGTAAGTACTCGAAACACTATTAGAAATGCATGCAATCACTTAGCCTTTGTTTCACAAATATAAGCCAAAAATATCAATGAAGCTATTATTGATGAACATTGGATGTTGGCCATGCAAGAGGAATTGAATCAATTTGAAAGAAATGAAGTTTGGGAACTTGTGTCAAAACCCAATGATCATCAAATAATAGGTACTAAATGGGTTTTTAGAAACAAGCTAGATAAAAATGGAATAATAACAAGAAATAAAGCTAGATTAGTTGTTAAGGGATACAATCAAGAAGAGGGAATAGACTATGAAGAAATGTATGCTCCCGTAGCTAGGTTATAAGCCATAAAATTACTATTAGCTTTTGCTTGTTGTATGGATTTTAAGCTTTATCAAATGGATGTCAAAAGCGCTTTTCTAAACGGCTATATTCAAGAAGAAATTTATGTAGATCAACCTCCCGGTTTTGAAAATCACAAATTTCCAAACCATGTTTTTAAATTGAGAAAAGCTTTATATGGTTTGAAACAAGCTCCAAGATCTTGGTATGAAAGACTTAGTAAGTTCCTTTTTGAAAATGACTTTGAAAGAGGAAAGGTTGATACTACACTATTTATAAAATGCAAAAATAATGACATTCTTTTGGTACAAGTTTATGTTGATGACAGAATATTTGGTGCTACTAACGAAATTCTTTGTCAAGAGTTTACCAAGATTATGCAAGATGAATTCAAAATGTCCATGATGGGAGAACTCACATTCTTCCTTGGGCTACAAATTAAGCAAACAAAAGAAGGAACTTTCATTAGTCAAACAAAATACTGTAAAGAACTACTCAAAAGGTTTGAAATGGATAAAGCAAATGAAATAGCCACACCAATGAGTACTTCTTGCTACTTAGAGAAAGATGAGAAGGGTAAGGACATTGAAATAACTAAATACCAAGGTATGATTGGATCCTTACTTTACTTAACAGCTAGTAGACCCGATATCATGTTTGCGGTATGTATGTGCGCTAGATATCAAGCATTTCCTAAAGAATCACATCTCACTGCTGTAAAAAGAATTTTAAAATATCTTGTGGGTACTCAAAATATTGGTTTATGGTATCCCAAAGGCGTTGAATGTATTCTAATACGATATTCTGATTCTGACTTTGCTGGTTGTAAACTTGATAGAATGAGTACTAGTGGCACATGTCATTTACTTGGTAGTTCCCTTGTTTCTTGGCATAGCAAGAAACAAGTAAGTGTTGCTTTATCGACAGCTGAGGCAGAATATATAGCAGCTGGTAGTTGTTATGCTCAAATCCTTTGGATGAGACAACAACTTCTTGACTTTGGTGTTATTTTAAACAAAGTGCCTATTAAATGTGATAACACTAGCGCCATAAACATCTCCAAAAATCCTGTCATGCACTCTAGGACTAAACATATTGAGATAAGACATCATTTTATAAGAGACCATGTTTTGAAAGGAGATTGTGTTCTTGAATATGTTGAAACTTCAAAATAATTGGTGGATATTTTTACTAAACCCCTTCCGAAAGAACAATTTATAAATATTAGAAGGGAATTAGGAATTTTAGAAATTGTTTAATTGATTTATTTTTATCACATTTTCTTACTCTTTGAACATAGTTTTGCAAATCTTTAACTTAAAGATTTTAACTTATCTCTTTCATAAAATTCTCATTTCTTTGAACATAGTAATTTACTTTATGATATATTGTCAAATCTTCTCATTAAAAAGCCAATTAAATTTTTAATAATCATGTTAATGCTTCACAAATCTCTTGTCTCATTGAGTTCGTGGGTAGTCCCTACTTAATTAAACATATTTTTGACACCAAATAATCTCCTATACACCACATGGATCTCAAATACAAAATGTCAAATGAACTTTGATTTTCTTGACTCTTTCATGCAATAAAAATCATTGGCAAATTGCAAAATTTTAATCCTTGTATAACCCCTCTCAAAACACCATTCTAGTAACATTATTCTTCAAACCTGCGCTAAAATAGCTAGATGAATCGATTCCCATGAGACTTTGCTTAGCCAAAAAGAGAAGAGAATATCATTATGCTTGCTTACATGCTTTGAATTACTTTGTGATATATGTTGCATGTTTTATGGGGAGCTTTATATGCTAATGGTATCTATCTCTATAAAATGTATCTATTTTTAAAGTGATGTATATTCTTAAGGTTGTTTTTGATGATGTCAAAGGGGAAGAGAATATCATGATGTTTTAATGGTATCTATTGGATAATTAAGGGGGAGATAAAATCTAAATTCAACATCTTTATTTATCCTTGTTAAAATTGCATGATTAAGGGGGAGCTCTACAAGCTTTACAATATTTCTTTACAACAAGTGATATCCAATTACATGTGTAAATGACAAAGTGGTATTCAATTATATGTATGACATATGTATAACATGTGGTATCAAATTATTTGTGTAAGGGGGAGTCATTTATGCCATATATTTGAATTATTATGAAACTAACACCCCGAGAGATGAATATTTGTTGTCATCATCAAAAAGGGGGAGAATGTATTTATATGTTGATGTAGGTTTTGATAATGACACAACAAATGAAGATATATTAAGGATATTGTACAAAGCGATTAATTAGAAGTACTTCAAGCTTATATGGATCAAGAAAGTTCAAAGAATTAATTCGTGGCATTTACAGAGGTCTAAAACAAGTGAAAAATATTCATCAAAGTGCCTGAGAACCAAAAGAACCAAACCATATGTAATTACACATCAAAAAAGTGAAAAACGCTTGAAAAATGAAGCATCAGGAGCAGGAATCAATTCACCAAAGCTGGGAATCGATTCATGGTTGAAGAAAAGCGTTTTCTGGGCAAAAATCAAGCTAGGAATCGATTCATGTGTATGATTTGCTAGAGGAATCGATTCATGAAGGGAAGAATCGATTCATGCAGTTAAGGAATCGATTCATGCGCAATTTTGGGCCAGAAATTCAACTAAATGAATCGATTCATCAGGGAATCATGCGCTGAATCATGGAAAATACCAGTACGTGTTTTAAGAAACTCAACTCCGCTGAATCCTCTCTCGAGACTCGAATTGAAACGGGGTTGCATTAATTGAAGCAGACAATCTCCTTCTCCAAGCTAGAAATCAAGCACACAGGAAACATGGAGGCAGACAAAATTCAAATTAATTACACAAATCATGGAATTGGGAGTGCAAAACCTTGCCATTGAAACTCTATAAATAGAGAAGGAACTGAAGGCAGAAACACACCAACAGCAAGCTATTCCATTCTTCCTTCCTCACACTGCTCTCTCTATTTTTCTCTCGTTGCTCTCTGTTTCTCAATTGCTCTCTCTTTTTATTATTTGGCAAATTATTTTGAGAGTGAGTTTTGTGAGCAAAATTATTTTTAAGAGCTAAACTTGAATATTATTTCTTGAGAAAGAAAAAATCATTTTGAGTGCTAAAATTTGCATATTATTTTCAAGAGAGGAAAATAATTTTTATGTGCTAAATTTGCATATTCTTTCTTAGAAAGGAAAATATTCTCAAGTGCTTTAATTTGTATATCCACTCTTTGGAGAGTTATCTTTGTACACCTAAACACCAAAAATTCTAGAGGTTTGGGTTGGGGTTTCAACCTTGTAATTGTAAGATTAAGAGATTGGGTGGGGTGCCCTTGTACTTGTGAGAATTGGGTTCTTGAGTGTGGGACACTAGGAAGCCGCGATTGCTCTAAGTTGTATCTCTAATCTCCAATAGTGAAAATCCTCTAAGTGGGTTGCTTAGAGGCGAGACGTACACCGGTGTGGTAGAACTCGTATATATCAGTTTTCAAATCTCTCTTCCCTACACTCACTTAATTTGTGTACTTAAAATTGCTTGCTAAATATTTGTGTTTATAATTTAATTAATTAAGCAACTTTATTAATTTACTTGTTAATATTAAAGTGCATGTTCTTTTAGTTTGATAAAATTTGTAAATCACTTAGATTAAAATTGTTAAAGTTATTTAAGTAATATTCTTGAATTGTGTTAAAATTAATTATTACCTTCTAAGTGTTCAAAGTAGTGTAATGTTTAATTTGATATTCTTAATTGTTATCTTGAATATTACTTAAACTCTCTAAGTGAATTCACTTGCCATACATTAAGTGCTTATTATTTTGTCTTGTGTATAAATTGTTATTTACTTGTGATTAAATTTATCTTTTTCATCAAGCATATTTATTAAAGAATTAATTTCAAAAGCATTCCAAGTAAAATTTTTAATACTCAATTCACCCCTCCTCCTGAGTAATTGAGGCCACTTGGTTAACAATTTAAAATGCAAGAAAACAATATGCAAAATTCAGATTTAAATGAACCTATTGTGCTGGACAAAAAAATGCAAAATAAACCTTAGAAGAAAACAATGGAAAGAATCTAACAATAGGTCTAAAATTTGAGCACAAATAACCACCTAAAAAGTGAGATAGTTTAACCAAGGATTTGGAGCCTTAAGCCAATTAAAAAAATTAATTTTAATTGCCTAGAATTCAACACACTACTCACAGAGTCAAACAAAAAAAACTTAGAGACAATGATAAGCCTTTAAAGATACACCAAGACCTAATGTTGGCTCTAGGAAAATTAAAACTTTCAAGATCAAAGTTTTATGGCATAAGTTGAACATTGATGGTGCACAAACTCGGAATCTAAAGCATAAAAATAAGGTATATTATGACTCAATCAATATGCATAAATAAAATCAAAGGAAGAAAAGATATAGGAAATATGCATTTTTTGTGATTTTTTAACAAGAAGGCATATAAAATATAAATAACAAAAAAAACTAATAACCTAAGAAAAACGTAAATTAAAGAGAAGAATGAAGAAAAAGAACCTTAGGCTCTAGATACCACATGATGTAGGAATGATGATCTAGTTCTTCTTCTTCTTCTTTCTGTTTTGATAAATGAAAATAAGGATTAAGGTTTACCAAGGGAAAATAAAGGAAATGGGAAAGAAGGGAAAGGGGAGGCGCCACCTAGAGAGGATAAGCCTCAATCTCATCACCTAGGGGAGGAAACCCTAGGATAAGCGTTTGCCAAAGTTTAAGAAACCCAAGCTAAAGTGAAGGAGGAAAATTCAACTCCACTAATACTAAAATATTCTCTCAATTCAAGGTGTGTGAATTACAAAGGAGAACATGCCTATATAAAGGCTAGGAGGGGGAACACCACTTAACCTAATGGGCTTCACTCTCCCCTAAGCCAAAAAACACTAAAACTAAAGAAAAACTAAGAAAATATGGCCAAAATTAAAGCCCAAACTTAAACATAAACATGAAATGGTCATGTAGGACCTAAAATCTAAACCTAACATATCCAAAATATAAAAGACCTAATTTTCTAAAATATTACAAGAAAACATGGAAAAGGTCTTCAATTATGAATCTTGAGGCTTTGACCCATGCATGGTGACAAGAAAAGAAGTTAAAGCTTTATGTATAATGTCTTTGGCCTTCTTAGACCTTGACTTAGTCAAAGGTCCCTTGAAGCTCTCCAAACCTTTGCCCAAGATTAAGCTAGGATCCTCTTTAGTCATGTTCTTATTAGATGATGAACTTTAAATTTTCAATCTTTTGGTTTTTCAGGTTTAAGGAGTTAATCTTGTTCAGACTTTTCAAGATTTGTCGACTTTGGTTAACCATTTTCAGTTGGTTGGTCTGTTGATTTCTCTTCTTCTTGTTGCATCCCTACATCATCAAAGTCTAGATCTATCAGTTTCTTGTCAGTCTTTTAAAGGTCATCAAATCTTACATGCATAGATTCTTTTATGGTTTGAGTTCGACTATTAAACACTATCAAATTTTGATGTGGTAGAGTATCCCATGAATATACCTTTGTCATACTTTGAATCAAATTTTCCAAGATAGTCTTTGGTATTCAGAATGTAACAGGTGCACCCAAAAGGATGAAAATATGAAATGTTGGGTTTTCTACCTTTCGACAATTCATAGGGAGTCTTATTTAGTATTGGTCTAATAAAAACTCTATTTTGAATATAACAAGAAATGTTCACAGCTTCTGCCCAAAAGTATTTTGGAAGATCATTTTCACAAAGCATGGTTCTGGCCATTTCTTGCAGATATCTATTTTTCCTTTTCACAACTCCATTTTGTTGTGGAGTTCTTGGTGAGGAAAAACAGTGAGTTATTCCAGACTTATTGTAGAATTTTTCAAAGATTTCATTTTCAAATTCTCTGCCATGATCACTTCTTATTGTACCAATATAGTATCCTTTCTCATTCTGAACTTTCTTGCAAAAGATTTTAAATACTTTTATAAACTCATCCTTGTGGGCTAGAAAGAATACCCATGTTAATTTGGTGTATTCATCAATGATAACAAATCCATATTTCTTTCCTCCAGACTTTGTACTTGAGAAGGACTAAATAGATCTAAATGTAATAATTCTAGAGGTATGGATGTAGAAACAACATCTTTGTTTTTAAAAGAGGTTTTGTGTTATTTTTCACTTTGGCATGCTTCACATGGTAGGGAACTGTTGAAGGAAATTTTTGGTAATCTTTTGACTAGATCCTTTCTGTGAAGCTTTGAGATAAGTTTGAGACTTACATGTCTAAGCTTTTTGTGTTAAATCCATCTTTCCTCAGAATTTGAAAATAGCCATTTTACATTTTGATCATTTAGTTCATTCAAGTCTACCTTATAGAGGTTATTGTGTCTGTTTGTGTTAAAAAGTATGGTTCCATCATGATTAATGAATGTATACTTATTCTTGTAAAATGAAACTTTGTACCCACTGTCACAAAATTGATTGATGCTCAGTAGATTATGTTTCAAACCTTCAACAAGAAATACATTTTCAATGACAGGTGAGGAAAATTTACCCACTTTACCAGACCCAATGATTCTTCCAGTCTGGTTCCCTCCAAATTGATAGATCCTTCTTTAAATTTCTTCAGGTCTATGAACATTGACCTTTTTCCTGTCATGTGATGTGAGGATCCACTGTCCAGATACCATTGTAGAGTTTTTGTTCTTGATTTCAAACATATCTGTAAAAGGAATGATTAATGATTTTGGTACCCATATTCTTTTGGGTCCAAGATTGTTAGTGAATTTTTCATTCTTTCGCTTTCTTTTCCTGCATTCATTTATAGAGTGACCATGATTTTTATAATAATTACACTTAATGATTCTTTGTTTTTCTGGAACAAATGTAGGAACTAAAGGATGCTTAGAAATTTTTTATTTTAAAACATTTTTCTTTTTCACAAATCCTAGACTAAGTCCTTTTTTATTTCCTTTGGATATTCCTAATAAAGCATTCAAGTTTTTAGTGCTAGTAACAAACTTACTTAGATCTGAGGTAAAAGAGTTGACAATATTTTTTAATCTAATAATTTCTTTATCTTGAAAGTTGTATTGACTCTTAGATTTTTCAAAATCTATTTTTAAAGAAGTATTTTCTTTTCTAATTTTACTTAACTCATCAAGATTTAATTCTTTTTCTTTTAAACTATTTGTGCTGAGTTTTTCTTCTTTTAACAATAAGATTTGATTTTCAAAATCAGTGATCATATCAACATGCTTTAGTTTCAATTTTTTGAAATTTTTTAATAGTTTAGAAAAATCATTAAATAACAAGTCATAATTTTGTTTTAAGTTCTAAGTAACTTACTTCTTCAAAGTATGAGTTCCTGAGGCTGACATCTGAGTCTGTTTCTTTGCTCGCCATGAGACAAATTTGAGCTGACTCACTTTCTTCATCAGACTCTTTTGAGTTGGATGATCCTCCATCATCCTAAGTGACCAGACCATTTTGTTTCTTTGGAAACTTCCTTCCTTCCCTTTTGTTCCTTCTATCTTTGTTTAGAAGAGGACATTCTATTTTTATGTGTCCTGGCTTCCTACAATTAAAATATTCTAAGACAGATTTGTCAGTTTTAAACTTAAATTGACTTTTACCTTTGCAGTCTTTCTTTTGGAACGTTTCTGGTTTGAACTTCTTCTTCCTTAGTAACTTATGGAATCTTTTAGTTACTAGAGCCAATTCTTTATTGGTGTCATCATCTGATTCATCAGACTTTGGTTCAGAATTAGATGATTCTTCTGCTTTCAGACCTTTGCATTTTCTCATTTAGTCAGATTTCAAGGCAATGCTTTTAGTGGAAGCATATTTGTTGGTTTCTTTCTGCTTCAGCTTCAGCTCATGAACCTTAAGAACTCTAAGCAACTCATCCAGAGAGAAAGTGCTCAGATCCTTAGCTTCTTCTAGAGTAGAGCATTTTGCACCAAATCTTTCAGGCAAGCATTCAAGAAGCTTAAGATTTATGTCTTCTATGGAGGGAGTAGTTCCAAGATTTTTTAAGCCATTTAGTAGAGTTTGGAATCTTTTAAACATTTGATCTACTGACTCATGTTCCTCCATTTTGAATTTGGCATATTGTTTAGTTAACAATATCTTCTTGGATCTTTTGACATTTGAAGTTCCTTCTTAATTGCGTTGTAGAGCACCCCAAAATTCTTTCACTGTTTTATAGTTGAATACCTTGTTGTATTTAGACTTACCGAGAGCGCATGTGAGAAGAAATTTGGCCTTTGCATTGATCTCCATCTTTTTGATTTCATCAGAGTTCTATTCGCTTTCAGCTTTAGGTTGTCCTTCACCATTTACAAGAGAGCCATAATCACCATTAATTATGAACATTTCCATCATGTCCTTCCAGTATGGATAGTCTTCCCTGAAGAAATGTGGGGGTCTGTTGATAGAGGATTTTTCTGTGATCAATTGATTACTTTAAGAGGCTACCATAGATTTTGATCCTTTTTACTCGAGGGAGTGATCAACCCAAAGGACAAGCTCTGATACCAATTGATGGTTCAGAGTCAGACTTAGAAGGGGGGTTAAATAAGTCTTAGACTCTTTTTTCCTAGATTTTGTATCAAAATAAAATGTACAAGTAATCAAACGAGGATGAGAAGAAATAATGAACATACATAGTTTATACTAGTTCACTTCCAACTTAGAAGCTATGTCAAATTCCTTCCAACTTGAAGAATTTCCACAATTGTAAAAAATTCCTTTACAATATCAACACTAGACTCGTGCTACAAGTATTCTTTACACCAGCCACTTTTGGCTTATCCCAAGTATTCTTTCAGCAAGCCACTCCTGCCTTAATCCCAAGTATTCTTTCAAAAGCCTCTTCAGGCCAAAGTGTTTCTTAACACACAAACTAGTCCTAGTAACCCACCAGACTTATATAAATAGTAAGAATGAAATATTTTCAGAACTTAGTGTACAAATGATAGATAAATTTTGAGATTGAACACAAAGTATCTTTGACACAAGACCTTGAGTCTGTTAGAAGCAAAGCTAGAAAGTAACGAGGGTCTTTACCTTTTTACAAGAAAAATGAACTAGAATGAGATTGAATGATAGCTTGAAGAACTTTCTTTTGAGATGTTTTCTTGTATGTTTGATGTTCAAACTTCCTTGATATTTACAGTGACTCAAAAGATATATCCGTTATTTCTTCTTGAAAGTAGATATAGACGTTGGAAATCCTTTGAAAGTATTTTGCCATAGGCTTCTTAAGATTAGACCTTAAGTTGATTTCTGGCTTGAGATAGGTCTGAATCGTATTTCAGTATTTTCATGAGAATAGTTTTCATGCATTTCTATGCATAAAACCTTTCGTGAACTTATCCTTGATTGAGCGAAAGGTTGCTTTCAGAGATGTCCTGATGAGTTTTCTGACTTGTGATCAAAGTTCACAAAAGTAGGTATGCTGACAACTGCTGCTTATGTTGATTTTGTTCTTTGATGATAAGCACGCAAATATGGTATGATCATTTCTCCTGAAGCATCACCAAAATAGATTTTTTGAACGTTGAAGAAGAGTTCTTTAGTCAAGATGCTTCTATCGGACTTTTGTTGTTCTACCAGACTTTTTAGAACATATATACGCTCCTCTTTAGTTTTCATAACTTAATCTTTATATCCTGAAATTACTTTTGCACTAAAAAAATGTTATGAGTAATTCAGGCTTTATTCTTTTAGCGAAAATACTTGATGAGCGGTATAAACAAATTCAGAGATTATAAAATCTGGGGTCTGGTCCAACAGGACTTTGAAACTTATATTTTTTACCAGACTTTTTCTCAAAAGAAGGCATCTAGGTGATTGCATGGTCTTTCCATTATACATTGGGTTTAGGGACTAGGTGTGGGCAAGAATATCGTTCTGGGATATCAATGGACATGAATCTAGTGGTGAAAGGTAGGCTGAAATGATTTGTCCTTGGGGAGGAGAGATTTAAATTATGATATATGATGGTTGAGCGTGGTGGTGGATTTGGTAGGTTAGCCAATTTATGTAACACTTATGGTCCTAGGGATGGTTATGACGACGTATTGAAGGGTATATAAAGTGTTCAATGGTTGGTTAAGGCCATGAAATAGTGGTTGCATAATAGATCCTAGTATGGTTCCGAGGGGGGTCGTTGACTAGGTTGGAGGTGATGATTTTGTTTTGAGGGGATGGACAAGGTTGTTGGCAAAAAGAATATGAACATTGTCATGGGTGGGTGTATTGATGAACTAGAGTAGAAAAAGGCTTACTCATAATTCTCATGATCAATATCAGAGGGCAAAGAGATGTATTGGGTCGATGAGATTGTGGAGCTTCTTTAATAGACTTTGAGTTGTTAAATTTTTCATTAAAGTTGTTCAATTTGAATGTCCTCGGGGTTAGGGTTAATTGGTTGGATAATGTTATCTTAGGAAAACCTTAAACAATGATGAGCTCGAGGTTTGTGTAAGGAAACTGATACCTCTTGAGCAACCCCTTTATGGCCATGAGGCATCCAAGATTTGCTACCTAGTCCATCACAGATGCGAGAATAACTTAACTAAGTCCTACCGGATGTGCCGAACAATTTATTTGGGTAAGGAATGGCTAAGCCCAATATTTGATATGGACAGTCTGAATGGTATGGATCTTACATCTTAAGCATACATACACAAATGTACAAACAAAATGAGATGGAGGTATATCCCACAAGAAATCTGTGATGCTTAAGTCAACAGAGATGACATCAGAGTGAAAGGTGATGATTTTACTATAGGTAAGAAATAAATAATGGGAAAATGTACCTTTGTCATTTATGAGGCTATATTTAGAGTTGTCACATAAGGCAGCCTAACTTACTCAAGTTGGCTTACTATAGGTTCCGAAAAATCCCAACTTAACCCAACCCATTAGTGAGCCGAGTTGGCTCGCCTAGATTAAAAATAAAATAAAAATCCTTAAAATTTTGAAAATAATATAAAATTAAGAGTTTTTTTAAAATATTCTATCATTATTCCCAACAAAACTACAACAAACATCATATAAACCCAAAATAAAGGATTTAAACATGATGCCCAAAATAAAATAGTTAAAATTTGTATTCTTTTAGTTTGTTAGTTTATGTGAGCCAACCCGACTCACCATGGGTTAGCTCGATTTAGGTTTCGGGTTAGGTGAGTTAGGTTATGGTTAACCTGATTACATGGCAAACCTTAATTTTCTGACCCGACTCACTAGTAAGCCAGGTTGAGTCAAACCTACACATGAATTCCAACTCATTTTGATAGCTTTAGCTGTATTTATAGTGGGGCTATTGTACAAACGCAATGATGAGTGTCAGGTGCTTTTTTCAGAGTCTGTAAGTGACATGGCAATAAATCCGATAGTGGTTGTGGATAAGGTGTCATAATACTAGTTCGAGCATGTCACCCATTCGGTGGTCGAGCTTTGGTTTAAGTTGGGTCAATGGTATCTTCCAGCCTAATGTGGGCCTAGATGATATGTCTGGATCAATTACTATGTAAGTTTTCTTTATGCCAACACATGATAATAGAAAATAATATAACTTATGTAGGAAAAATTAGATGTTAAACAAACATGTGAATCAATTTACTCATAAATCATTTACCTAAGGTAGACATCCTTGGAAATGTAATAAAAAATCATACCTTATGCCAAAAACTTCCTATAAGAGGTGAAAAAAGGATTTTTAATGATTTTAAAAAATTAAAAAATAAATAGAAGAGTGTAAAACACATTTGTTTTCTTTAATTACAACTTTACACACGCCAATTAGAGCTGTCAAAATGGGCCAACCCGGTCCACACAAGTTGGCCTACCACGGGTTAAACATTTTTTTAACCCACTCCAGCCTGGCTCACTTTCTTGAGTGAGTCAATTTTCTCAACCCAACCCACTAACCTTCTTGGTAGCTCACGAGTTGGCCCACTTTTTTAAAAAATAAAAATGAAATAAAAATATGAAAATGCCAAAAAAAATTCCTCACATTCAATACCAATTTTTTTATTTTTCTCACATTCCAATACTAATCAAAAATAAGAAAATTCCATAATTCATTAATTCATAATCCATATAAAACAAAACTAAATAATTCTATAGTTCAACTTCAAAATAATACTAACCCTTGGGCCAACCTGGCTCACCATGGGTTTAGCCCACCGTGAGCCGGATTGAGCGGGCCAAGTCAGAAAAAGCTTCGCTTCAAAAAAGAGCCATTTTTTCAACCCGGCTCATCTAAAATCCACCTTGAGCCGAGTTGGCTCATGGGTTGGAACCCATTTTGACACCTCTAACGCCAATACTATTACCATTTCTCCCTTTATCTATTTTAACCACTTTTGATATTTTCAACATTTTTGTTCCTAAAACATTTCTCTTTCTCACCCTCACATCTAATACTAAACTTCTTCCTTGTCTTCTCCCCTTTCCAATTAATGCACCCTCCCTATTTTTAGGTTCTCTTTCGTTGTGATAGTGACATTGTAAGTAAATGGTGAAAAGGTGAACATAGTCATTAAAACCAAGCTTTTCCGTTGCCTGCAACAAATCCTTTACGGTTACCATTTTCCTCTGTTCCCGTTGGCATCTTTCGTTGTAACACAATCTAAGCACAATTAATTAATTTAATTTCCAACCTGAAAAATTAATTAAACACATCAACACAACACATGTTATTTGTTCAAGTATTGCTAATTAATTCAACAATGTTCAAATTTGAATTCCTAATTAGTTTGAATCCATTAACATAGTAAGTATAACTTATGTATAGTTTCATTTATGTACAAGTAATAACACTTCAGAATTCATATGCAAATTGATGCATACAAAAGCAAATACACAAAAATGAAAATGAATGGACAAAATGTAATAGGCCTAAGTAAACATGGTTTAATTTACCAACAAAATGACACCCAAGACAAAGCCACCTTCTCTTTTTTTTTTATAATCAAAATAGACCCTTTTTAATTTTTAAAACAACTTATTTCTAAAATATCCTTGGTTATCTCACTCCTTTTTCCTTTCTTATTACTTTGTTCTTCTTAACCCTCACCCCCTCCAACCCTTCCTACATATAACCCAACCTATCTCTTAATCTTTACCTCTTTTTTTCCTCCTATCTTTCCCTCCCCCAAAACATCATAAAGTAAAGTGCACAAAACTCAACATTTTTTGTTCTAGTTTCTACAAAATTCACTTAATTTTCAAAACCACACTCATTTTGATTGAATAAAATTGAAAGAAGATGTAAAATGAATAATAGTTTGGAAAAGTAAGAGATTATCTAAAGGTTTTAAAATACGAGAATTAAAATTATCGCTGATATAATGTGGAAGAATAAAGGTGTTGAATGACTTGCTGGAAATTGAGGGTTAGAGAGTTGAATGGGCGTATTGAAAAGGATTGAGGAGGAGGAAGAAGAAGAAATAGTGGTGGTTGTAAAGGTGGTGGCGAAATGGTGATGGTAGCAGAGGAGAGGCGAGTGGTGGTGTGGGTTTAAGTTTAAGAATGAAGATCAACCTTTCCAACTCGTTTTCAATATTCAAGTGCCAAAAAGTAATATATGCAAGCAAACTAGATGTTCGTTAGATAACTAGTTAGAGAAACGAAGTTGAAAAAATAAATAAATCTAATGGTTAATATTGATCTTTCACGTCGTTCGATCAAGATAGTTAAACTTCGTTGAACCAATAAATCTTTAATTTTTTTGTCAAACCGAAATTTGGATGACCCAACAATAACAAAACAACCACTAACTATGTTGAAATTTGCAATATTTCAAGGAAACAAATAAATAAATACAAAGAAGAGAATTGTACCTGGAAGCATGTGCCATCCATTAAAGATGATTCTGACAATTTGTTGATTTCACTGTTTTGCAAAAGAAACAATCATATATATTTTGTGGGTGGTTGTGTTTTTTTACACTTGCTGATGAACTAAGTTTACCTATAAATTTCATTTTCTATATTTGTGGAGAGGGGGAAGGAGAAGGAAAAAAAGAGGTAAGAATATTAAAAATGAGGCTGACTGGTATGTGAGAGGGTGAAGATTAAAATGATGAAGAAAATAGGAAAGAGAGTAAAATAAGAGAGATATTTTAAAATAAATTATTTTAAAAGTTTTTTTTTGGTGAACAAATTATTTTAAAAGTTAAAAGGATGAGAAAAGAGGGGTCTTTTTTTTTGGTCGAGAAAAAAAAAGAGGGGTCTTTTTTTTTTTGGTCGAAAAAAAAAAGAGGGGTCTTGATAACATGACAAAGGACGAATGGGACAACCCGAAAGCAGAAGCCCAACGAGCATGTGAGAGCCCAACCAGACGAAGCCCAACGCCACAATCAATGAATCACCAAAAACAAAACAAGAGAACGAGGTCTATTGAATTTCAAAATGCTTTACCAAAAAAAAAAAAATTTCAAAATGCTGATCAGTACTAATTTCCTTCCCTCTCTCGCAGTTCCTACTAAGCACCCACCATAAACTCATCAGTGAAATGGAACAAGCACATGAACAACACCATGATGACAGTCCCATTCAAGCTTATTAGAAATGTGTGATTTCCATGGATGGAAACCCTAACCCTTCACTCCCTCGGTCCTCTTCCTCTTCCTCTCAGGAATTCCTCAAACAAGTCCAAGCTGCTCTCAAACGCCATCGCCCTCTCGGTAACACCCCCGAACGACAACCAACCCTCGCGTTTCGCCTTTCTATTCTCCTAACTCGTGTTTCTTCCTTCGATTTCTCAGGTATTTCGCAATCAAATTGCGTGAGGCCAAAACGCTCCATGGTTGCTCAACGGAAGGTCGCCAACAAGTCCGAAGAGGATCCACCCTCGATTTCCGGCACGGGCACCGATACTTTCGGTGAAGGCGGTAAAAATGACGTCGCCGTCGTGCCTTCTTCACAGGTGGAATCTCAAAGTGTAGGTGCACTTAAGAAGGTTCAGTTTTCGATTGGAAGCAACCACGCTACTGCACAGGGTAATTTTGGATCTTAGTTGATTAATAAATATTAATGTATAAAAGCAATGTTATGTGACTTATATAACTAACACCATTCATGTATGGTTAAAATTTACTATTAACATGAATGATTGAATTTTGAAGTTAGTTATATCCTTATTGGTCACATATTGTTAGATAACATGAAAGTCGTGTGTAATTCATATCCATATATTTAGATTTTAAATATACATTTACATTCACGATTATTATGTATTTTGTGCTACTTAAGTGGAAGGAGGTGCAATTTCTGTGCCAATGCAAATGCAATGCAACTTTTCTGGATGCAATTGCTAACCTTCCATTACTATTTTTATGCACAAACATGTAATTTATTTCTATTCACTTTTGTTTTAAGGCATAACTTTAACAGTCTCTTAAAACAATTGTTTAATTATTTATTATTACCCAGGAAAATTCACAAGGCCAACAACCACTCTTGTGTTAAGACTTAAGATAGGGTCTTCTTATTTAGCTTCACGTAGATAAAATAAATGGTTAAGTGACACTCTTGTTTTGATAGTAATTGCAGATCCAAATCCTTAACCTCAAATTAACAATGATAATCAACTAGGAATTTGGGTCTAATGCTTATTCTTAGGATTGTTAGGTGTTACATTGGAAATTCATCGGTTGGTGTAAATATTGTTTTAGACAATTTATTCTTGCATTGTAAGTTGTGACAGATTCTGTTTTGAAAATAACTGCTGAATCACGGATGTTTGTTGAGCTACATGTCCCAAAGCAGTTGCAATGCTCTGCCATACATTTTCTTTTTCTTCTCTTTTAACATGCAGGGACCAATGATGTAAAGATCACTGAGTTGGAGATCATATCATCTTATATGGGTTCACTTGCATTGACAGATGAAGCATCAATTGGCCTCATTCAACACTTGAATAACCAAAATATGCAGCACGCAGAGTCTGAATCAAGTTTGGTATCTGAGGGAGGCAAGAGTTCTCTGCTTCCTAAAAGAACAGTAGTTACTCAGGATCATCTACCGCAATTCAAAAACTTTTTGAGCCAACCAGCTACACAATCTTCCATAGTGGGGCCCCCGTGTCCTACAACTACATCAGTCCATTCGACTTCAGCTCCAATGCTGAATTCTATGACTTCTAATTCCCATGTAGATAGTGGTTCACATGTGGCTGCAGAACCTTATTATCTGAGTATTAATCCTCACCCTATAACTCAAGGGGCTATCAAATCAGCTAATGATTCCCTTAAAGACACCAATAGAGTGTCAATTAATCAGCCAGCAAATGCAGTCCAAGCTGGTAATTCACTTGATAATGCAGAATTGACATTTAAGCAAAGGGACCCTTCTAAGGAGCAGCATGGACATATGTTAAAGGAAAATAGTATTTTAAAATATAATTCATGTCATGAGGACATGCTAAGCAAAGGGAAGGAGTCTGCAACTGTGACCAACACACAGCCTCAGGCTCCAACCTCATCTTCGGAAGTGAAGTTGGAGTTCAAGTCAGAAAGGCAAGAGAAAGCTGAAAACTGTAAAGGTCCTTCAGGTGCTCGGAAAAGGACATATGACCCTGATTTGTTTTTTAAAGTCAATGGCAAGCTTTATCAAAGGCTTGGCAAGATAGGTAGTGGTGGAAGCAGTGAAGTACACAAAGTAATTTCATCAGACTGTACAATCTATGCGCTTAAAAAGATAAAGCTAAAGGGGCGTGATTACGCCACTGCATATGGCTTTTGTCAAGAGATTGAGTATCTAAATAGGCTAAAAGGAAAGAATAATATCATACAGCTTATAGATTATGAGGTATGCTCAACTTATTTCTGTTATGCATATAGCAGTTCTTGCTTTTCAGTATTGTTGATATATATGTCTCTTATCTAATGCTCTCAACCATGTAATGAAGTTTAGTATTTTTGTTTGATGTCCTATGTCCCTCCCATAGTAGTCAATCCCAAATCGCCTCATGACATGGCTGACCCCTAAACCGCAATCACATTGTCGTAGAGCAAATTGCGGGCGCAATTTAATACTATTGCGGGGTAAAACACACAAACATGTAAATATGTAGAGACACTTAAAAAACCCAAGAAATATAATTAAAAACACTCCAAATTCATAGGTGATAATTAAAAACCAACATTATTCAAATGGAAACATAGTCTAAACATGGTTTAAAACATTAAAAAAACAACAATTCAGGCATCCTAAGTTCCCTAAGGCAGCACTGAAACCAAAAACATAACAAGATAAGAAGCATAAGCTATGAAGTGAACTAGGAAATCTATAAATCATATTCATCATTATCTTCGTCTCCTAGTTCCAACTCTTCTTCCCTTTTACTTGAACTCTCATGATCACTTCTATATATTTCTTCCTCTTCAGAAGTCTCTTCATCACAAAGCTCTTCTTCCTCATGCACAACATATTTCCTTTCCCCCTTTTTCCTGTTGCTTGAGGAAGGCCTAGATGCATCATTGTTGGCAGTTTGCTTATGCTTCCTCCAAGTTAATGCAATTGTTGTCCAGTATCGGTATTACGTGCCACTTTCCCCCATGTCAATCCACCATCCTTATTAAACACAAATTCCCGCCCGCCTCCATCTTCATCAACACCTAATTCTCCTAACAACCACTCATTAGTGGCAGTATCATTAACTTCCTTTAGGAGAATCTGATCAATGATGTTCATAACCTCAAATCTCTCTTTTAAGGTTTCGTTGTACTTGATGAAAACCAAGTCACACAACCTTTGATGCTCAAGATGACTTCTCTTCTTAGAATGAATCTGTTTGATTTCTAACAAAATGTTAGCTTACTGCCACCACCAATCCAGTTTGTACAAAACTAATAATCTTAAAAAGCAAGAGCTTACATGCTTAAAAGTACTCCACTTTCGCTCACAGTCAGAAGAGCTACAAGTCAAAGACTTTAACAACAATCTTCATCAACTCTGGAGTAAATGTCCCATATAGCTTCCACCATTCAGCTGCAATGCAATTAATTACATCAATTGTTGTTTTATTTTATCAAATATAAAACAAATGGGCAACCAAATGAAGGAAACTCTTATTAAGGGCTAAAGTGCTCCTTTGTCTTATAGCCCCACCTCCACTTAAGAGTCCTTGAGAATGTTTATAAGGGGCTAACTGTTCACAAGCCTTATCTTCATCAACAGAGTTGTAGGAGAGTCTCTTAATGATCTTCAAGTGGCCGACTTTCACCTTCTTATCGTATAGGATCCTTAAAGGAAAATAAGAGATTAAGATAATACTCGGCAACATGTAATGGATGGTGCATTTGACAATCCCATCGTTTATCAATGATGGCAAAGATGTCCCTATATTTGCTTTCATCTCCTTTGAAAGCAACTTGAATGTTTCCTTAGCTGTCCATAGCCTCATAGATGTAACCCATTACGGGTTTTTTCTCATTATCTACTAATCGTAAAACTTGAACAATACGCCCCATAGCCTTGAGGCTAAAAACCACATCTGCCCAAAATGAAGCTATTAGAACGATGTCCCTTGCTCTCTTACCCTTGACATCTTTTGCCCTTGCTCTTCGACCAATCATCCGATATAAACATCTCACAAAGGTTGATCTTTTGGTTATGCAACCTTTGTAAAGTCAAAAAGGTTGTAACAAACCTTGTCACTTCATGTCTCACCAACTCAGCTCCATTGGTGAAATTTCTCCACAAATTCAATGCAAAAAAGTGGTTGTAGATATAACCAACCAGCTTTGTTCCTCTTAGACATGCCTTTTTAATCTTTGGAAGTTTTTTGATGGCCTCCAACATCAAATCCAAGCAATGTGCAACACATGGAGTTCAAAACAAATGCTTCCTCTTGTCCATCAACTTCTTACCTAAATTGTCACATAATGTCATTTAATTAAGTAGAATTAAATCGTAAGTAATCAGCCATGATTAATTAAAATTTAAAATATAGATGAATGATCGTGTTATTACCAGTTGCAACATAATTGCTTCCATTGTCTGTTACCACTTGGACAACTTTGGACTCTTCGATCTCTTTCACAAAGTTGTCTAACTACTCAAACACCTTATCCCTCGTCTTCATGAAGGAAGAAGCCTCATGCTTTTGATGAACTTAGGACCCGATAGGAGTATTGACTAAGAAATTGATCAATGTCTTACCCCTTCTATCAGTTCAACCATTTGACCTGACAGAGCATCCAGTGTTTTCTCTCCAAAACTCATGATTCTTCATGAGTTCCTTAGTGTGCTCCAACTCCTTCTTTAGAAGAGAAACCCTACGCTAATGGTAGCTTGGAGGCTTTAGAGCTTTTAGTACGCTCCAACTCCAACTATTGCCAACATGTCCATAAAGCTCTTAGTACGCATAACATTAAAAGCGATTCCATTTTTGATTAGAAATCGCTCTATATATTGCACTGCTGCTCTTGCCTTCTTGGTACTATGATCCTTCATGTTTGTTTGTTTCATGTTCTTCCTCAGTTTTCTAGTTGTCTCTAGATCTCTCATCATCCACAAATTAAGTGGCCTTTTGTCTCTAGAATCCACTTTCCTTGTTTCAAAGGATGGATTTCTTGAATCTCTTCCTCCTCCTCATCCTCCTCAACATCTTCATTCACGTATAACAATGGCTGTTGGAGCTTGCAGAAGGTGATCAGAGCTAGTTTAGAAGTCGTTGGAGATGGAAATAAGGGTGGGGTAGCTTGCCGGAGACAGAAATAGGGGTGGGGGTGCTCGCCAGAGATAGAAATGGGGGTGTGCTTGCTGGAGGCAGCAATAAGGGTGGGTGTGACCATTGGTGTCTAGCAAGGTTGTTTTGTGGAAGAGGAGAGAGTGGGAGGTGGAGGAGATGATGAAAAGAAGGGGAAAGATGAAGAAGAAGATGGGTATTTCGAAAACCCTAAGTTAAAAGAGAGGGAAAGATAAACTTACCATTTTACCCTTAAGTGATTCCCAAAACGACGTAGTTTTGGAGATTGGAAAGTTAGCGCCGTGGTTTGCTTTGATTTTCCGCAATCCACAACGCCATGATCGCGCTGGTGTCAACTGCAATTCACACTGGTCCACAACAGCCACTGTGAAGGAGGAATCGCAGGGAGGGGCCGTGATCCTGTGATTTGACTACTAATGGTCCCTCCTTTGGGTTTTTCAATTGGTATGGGTTTTCCTCCGCTCTTTTTTAGATGACTACATAGAAACTTTTAACTTTCCTAACTTTTGGAGGTTCTACTATTTTCTGAGTGAATTAGACAATCAAGGACAGGTCAGAAATTAGTGTCTGTATGTAATCAATTTCATTATTTAATTTTGCATTCGTCTTGTTTCTCATCTCATCTACGTTGTCCAAGTATACTACCAGATAATAGTAATAATTTTGGTAGATGATAATGAATGTCCTGTCTCTACCTGTTTTATTTTATTTACTTTTAATTAGGTATCGAAATAATTTCCTAAGCTATATGGTTATTTTAGTTTTGTATTAATGACTCCACACTCTGGTTTTCCCTAGATTCCTTGTTAATATTTGCTATGGATGCCTTGTGTTACTTAGTCCTTCCCAACTGGATCATTGATGGGTAAAATATTCTCTGATATGCAGTACCTTGCATTTTCTGATGTTTATGAAGATAAAACTTAAAGTAGTTGCAAATTATTTAACACACCATTCAATCTTATAGGCTTCGGCATGATAGTCAATCTCCCTTCTAGGGTTAGGTTATTTCCTGTGATACGATATTGTCGGAGTATCCTTCCTCCAATCTGTAATTCCTAGTTGGGGGCTTGACTCATGCATTTAAAACAAAAATCATTCATTATGAAATTATGCTTGTGAAAATTTTCCAATCATCTCCATATTAAGGCCTAATTTATATGTGCATGCGTATGGTTTGTTTGCATGCATTTTTACTGGGGTTGGGGGCTCGGGATTGAGATGTTTTTCTCATTTGTAGATGGGAGATTTTGTTTTGGGTCAATTTTCATGTTATATGTTTATTTATGAAAAGTTTCTTTGGTTTTGTATTTATTATGTATTTGGTTCAAATTTAAAAGGATTATTTTATTTCACTTGTGTTCTAGTGTTATTCATTTTTATCTGTATTTCTAATTAGATAACTGATAAGGCTTTGGTTGCGGGAGTTGTGAATGGCTCCCTCAGTAATAAGGATGGAAGAGTCAAGGATGATGGATGTATATACATGGTACTTGAATATGGGGAGATTGATTTGGCTCATATGTTGTCTCAAAAGTGGAAGGAACTGGATGGAAGCAACCAGAGCCTAGATGAGAACTGGCTTCGATTTTATTGGCAGGTAAATGTAACATCGAAAATATTTATATCGTTTTTCTGAACCTGAATGTTGCATAATTACTTACCATATCAGTTCAGTGGTAAAAGATCTTGTCATATTTATCTCAAACTACACAAAAAACACTTTGTTTTGAACTTTTGAGTTCGTTATGGTCTCTACTATAGTCTTTTTTCCATGTTTCACTTCACAGGATCTGAAAGCAGCCTGTTAACCACTTTTATGTTGCATAGAAGTATTTTTTTGTTATACAATCATCTTTGAAATAGTTAAATAATTTTCTCCGATCCCCATGTTTTTAAATGATCATTATGGCTGGCATTTTCTTTAATTATTGAATAGAAATGGATATGGAATAGAATAGTATTGTAGTGTTGTATTAATGGGTAAGCAAATTATCTAAATTTTTTTTGTTGATACCTTCAGCAAATTCTTCAAGCTGTTAGTACAATTCATGAAGAACGTATTGTGCATTCTGACTTAAAGCCAGCTAATTACCTCCTTGTCAAAGGTTCCCTTAAACTGATTGATTTTGGTATAGCCAAAGCAATAATGAGCGATACAACACACATCCAACGGGATTCACAGGTATTGCTTATTTGCTTGTTTCCCTCTTTTTTTTCTCCTTTGGTTCACTTAGATTGGACATAATGCTATGATTGAGATGCGTGTCTTTCAGTCTGGTTTTGGCTGTCTGCTTCCTTTTACAGCTGGTTTCTCATTAAATTTATTATGAAATTTAGAATGTACAGCTGCAATAACTGACTAAAGTTTTGCACTATGGACTGAGAATGAGTTAAGTTGAGTTGAACTTGCCTTAACTCGATTCATTAAGAAATTATTGGAATCAATCTCAAGTTGAGTTTTTGAGATTTTAAATTCAAGTTTGACCCATCTGAAGTACAACAATTATTTGGCAAGCTCACAAGCTTAAGTTCTTAATTTTCGAATTGTTATTTACTTTTTTTAATGGTAAAAATAGGATTAAAAAATCAAATGAAAAATGACTGAAATGACTTTTTTTTTTTCAGACTGAGACTAAGTGAAACTTTTGTAAAATTAAAGTTTAAATTAATCCATACTTATGATCTTAAAAATTAAAGTAGAAGTTAGTTATATATATAAATATATATTTCTCTATTTATTTATTGAGCATGATGATGAACCAAACTAGTAGAACTATGTTTAGCTTAAGTTCAATTCTTTTAGTTAACTCACTTAATTCTTTGTTCAAGTTTAGGTTGTTTAGTTTATCTTGGTTCATGAGTCAATTTTATTGAGCTAATTAACAAGCTGAGTGTCAAAATTTTGTTTAGTTGGTTCATTTCATTTCCGTTCCTACTTACATTCCTTATTTGTTATTGTCTGACTAGATTTACAAACTGTATTTTTCATTTCATTGATTGCATTCAAATTGTAAAATATCTTAAAGTCATATGAATAGGTGGTTTTATTTCCCTATGCTTTAACAATCAATTGTATCATAAAATGTTACATGTTCACTTTTTTTTTTCAACTATCGTAGGTTGGTACTCTAAGTTACATGTCACCAGAGGCATTTTTGTGCAATGAGAGTGATGCAAATGGAAACATCATAAAGTGTGGTCGACCATCAGATATTTGGTCTCTAGGCTGCATACTTTATCAAATGGTATATGGGAGAACACCTTTTTCCGATTACAAGACATTTTGGGCCAAATTCAAGGTTATAACTGATCCAAATCATGAAATCATGTACGAACCAGTTTCAAACCCATGGCTTCTGGATCTTATGAAAAGGTGTCTAGCATGGGATCACAATGAAAGGTGGAGAATTCCTCAGCTACTCCAGCACCCTTTCCTTGTTCCTCCAGTTCCATGTCAACCACCCTTGTCCCAATCCCAAGACTATAGCCTTAAATTACTTAAACTTATTGCTGAAACTTGTAAAAATGACTCAGAAGCATTGCAGCTCTGTTGTCAGCTCCAACAAATTCTTGGCGATCCCTTTAAGTTGATTACTAATTCTTTAAATTCATTAGATCAACAGTGTATATTGTTGTCCCGAATATCTGAACTGTGTGCTGAGCTGCAGGAACGATTGAAAAATACTGATAAAAAATAGGTATATGTTTTGTTTAAGCTTATATTGGGGAGGGCATAATTCATTCAAAAGCTGTACTGTGAAGAACATTCTTATATCCTCCAAAGAAGCTATCTAAACCCATACTTAAGCAGGTTATGTGTGCCAGTGATTTTGTATTGGTGGTTTGGTTTTTAGTTTTAGTTTTACAATGTACTTGTAACAAAGGTAGCCTTTTGTTATCGCGACATTTTTCATAGGACAATTGGTAATAGGATATTGTGTATTCCCCATTTTCAGAAGTATTATAATGTGCACAAGCATAAGTGAATCATTAATCTCGTATTCTGTAAAGCGAACTTTGGAAGGTCCCGAAGGGGCAGTATATTGGAATATATTCAAATGGATAGTTTAATGAAATTCTGAAGCATGTAAGTGCAATTCTGAAACATTAATAATAATAATAAAGCGTGTTAAATTCCAAGAGACGTGAATGTGATTGCCATGTGTGAATATTGTAAAATCAAAGGTGGCGAAAGCTAGTCTCTTTTTGAAGTGACTAACCATCTGATTCAGGTAATTCCAATGCCATTCCACCGATTTTTAATGGCCTTTGAAGTGGTCCCATTTACGTGGGATCAATCACGAGCGTTAATGTTCCAAAGAATTGAGTTTGGCGACCTTCGCTGAGTCTTGGTATTGATGGAATAAATTAATAATATATACGTATGGGGGAGGACGATGTTAATTATTAATAGAAAAAACCATCGTATACAGATGACGGTATAATTATACGAACAGAGCAAATAAAATTGAGCTGCTAAGAAGGTAATTTCGCAAAATAATCAAGTAACAAATTTTAAAAATAATAATACAATGAAATTATCTTCAAAATCCATATACATACAAACAATTTTTTTAAAATGTTTTTGGAAAATACTATTTGGTACGAAATTTAATTCGTAAAATCAGTATGAACGACTTTTCCTCACTCTTTATTATTATTATTATTATTATTATTATTATTATTATTATTATTATTATTATTATTATTATTTATTATTATTATTATTGTTAAATTAACATTTGTTGAGTGTATTTGAAATGGTAATTTTAAATATTTGTATAAAGGTTATTTTAATAGTCTAAAAATTATTGTGTAATTTTTTTTTACACTGGCTAGCAACTGGTGCCAAAAATATATTTTTTACCCCGCCATTAAAACATGTGTAAATATTAACTTTTTATATCAGATTTTTTAATAATCGGTGTGAAAATTATTTTTTCTATTGGTTATTGAAACAATTAGTGTGAAATATTAATTTTTTATACTGATTGTTTAATTGGTGTGAAAAATATTTTTTACATTGATTATTGAAACAACCGATATAAAAAGATTATTAAAACAAAGGATGTGAAATATTAATTATTTATACCGATTGTTTCAATATAACCGACGTAAAAGAATATTTTCTACAATGGTTATTGAAACAATAGATATAAAAAAATATAAAAATTAACATTTCATGTCGGTTGTTTAACTGACTTGCAAAAAATATATTTTACTATTAAAATAAATGATATAAAAATATTTAAAATTAAAACAAATAAAAACTCTAGTATGATGTTCTTTTATAAATTTAATTTAGGTTAAATATACATTTTGCTCTTTTATCTCTTAAGTTGTTCCCAGTTTGGTCC
Source organism: Clitoria ternatea (assembly GCA_037962975.1). Lineage (NCBI taxonomy): Eukaryota > Viridiplantae > Streptophyta > Magnoliopsida > Fabales > Fabaceae > Clitoria > Clitoria ternatea. The sequence goes on from CM075671.1 coordinate 60,384,733, forward strand.
CCTAGTATATTTTTGTTTCAATGAGGTCCCCTAAGTTTTAAAAACGCGTTAATTTGGTCCTTTTGTCAAGTCAGAGTTAACGCCTTCTATAACATTTGCTTACGTGGACAAGGATTCTGACATGTATGCCATGTGTCATTTATTTACTTGCTCTGGTGGTATTGGAAAAACGAGTCCATTTTGACGAATGGAAATAAAGCGTTTTCAAGTTGGTCTCATCGTCTTCTTCCTTGGTGTTAGGGTGACCTAAGTCATGTAATCCTCATTTTCCTTCATTTTCAGTTTGAATGTCATTGTTTTTGGTGAGCATGGTTGTCGCTGCTTGTTAATGTGTATTTGGTCGTGATTTAGGGTGAAAATAATTTTCTCAGGGCATAGGAGTTAGGAGTAATCTGATGGTTAGCATAAGTAGAAAAAGAAAAGTTGTTAATGAGTTTGTAAATTAAAGAAACTAAGAAAAGTTACCAGTTAATCCATAATTCCCAAGAACAGATAAATTTTGGATATAGCTTTTGAATTGTGTGCACCTTGTCTCTTAAGCGCAAACAAATGGGTCATTAATTACTGTCTGTATTTGTTTCAAAACTTCCATTTGCTTTTATTATGATACTTGAAACTATGAACCGAGTTTTTGAGTTTTTCTGGTGTGATATTGCAAACCAATTTTCAATCTTATTTTGCTGTTGGTTTTTAGTATAACTGTACTTTGTATGTCTATTATTATGTGCAGCTTATGGTATCTCTCCATTTTTCAGAGCAAACATTTCAGTTTCATCTATTGTATTGAGGATTTGGTGTATCAGCATAAGTATACAACTGACCTTTCTCTTCTATAGTATTTTTAAAGATTCTTGAAGTTTTACCAACATTGAAAACTGAAACAACCTTATGGAAACATGAGAATTTCAAAGTTTGATCAATCATATAGCAGTACAGATACTGACTTGATGGAGCCTTCTTGATTTTTAAAGTTTTAAACTAATCCCACTGATAAGAATGTACACTTCTCGCTATTGTCGTGCACATATCATAGTTGATAGAATATACTGGCATTGACACTATAATATATTTGAAGTATATTCCAGAACAAATAGCTGGAGGACTGCATTCAAAAAATCTTAAGCCAGCACACTCTGCACTCTTCAAGTCATAATATGTTACAACTTACATTGCTAGAGGTCAATAATACTTAATAGGGATGTTTATGTTTATCACAAATAAAAGGGATGTTTATGTTTATCACAAATAAACTATCTTTTGATTCTCTACTTAAGCTGCACAATGGATGGAAATAGTAAATTTTATATGTTAATTGATTGAAAGTCAACTCTATCCCTCAAAAATACCAGCTTATCTCTTTTACTTTGATATAAGATGAAACCTGATTACACAAGACACCTGAACCAACACCAGGATTGGAAATTATGAAGAAACTCAACCTTGACTACCTTTCTATAGAAACTTACCCTAAGTAAGCAGACTTGTTGACAACCAAACAATGTATTGGGAAAACCGGGACTTGGATCATTTTGGGCTGACAGAGGGACCTCATCAAAACATCACTATAGGAAATAGATGATGATATAACCTTGCCAAATGGGGTGAATAAATAAGGGTCAACCTGTTTATGCGACATTCAGTAGGAAGCTCACAGACACAAACTGCATCTTGGACAAGTGTATCCCCCTCCAATCTTAGCCTATTCATGACATGTACAAATTGCAACAAAACGCTCAGCTGCTTGTTGTGGGAAACCCATCTTAATTAAGTTGGCAGTAGCATACTCTGCGATTGCTGGAGGTGGTGGTGCATGCTCCAGGATTAACTCTTTAAGTGGGACTGCATGAAGTGTATATAACTATATGAATGTACATATTCATGAATAATATGCCAATATTTAAAATTTTCAAACATGATTTTCAAACAGATTCTTTGTTGCAAGTTGCAACAAATACCAAAAAATATAACTGAACTATAGATTTGTAGCTTCTGAACATTCTTCTTCTTGATACTTTGTCAAAATTTTCTCTCTATTTTGACAAACTTGATGAATATTAATACTATCTCTTGACACTGATAAAAAGATGTGTTTTGAATCTATATATCATGTTTGACATTGGCTGAAGTTTTTCTCTGAACATATACCATGTTTATGCAGTTGGAGCTACAATATGCAGCTGAAACAGATGCCCTGCAGCCTCCTCACAAGTTTGTTCCATGGGTTGTTGTGAACGGAGAACCGCTCTATGATGTTAGTTTTGTAATTTTTTGTATTGTCCTAAACATACACCATTCATAATGTTTGAAGCATTATCCTTTTCTATGATGAAACCAAAAGAAAACGTGTCACCGCTGCTTCTACAGATCTAGTCTGTTAAAGTGAAGAAGACTTTGAAGAAATCTTAGATTTGTTGATAACCAACATTTAGTATTCTAATTTAAGTAAAGTTATATTATGTTAACATCTGCAAGTCTATTTAAGTATTTCAGGATACAGAGTTTGGGCTATAAAACAAAGGAGTTCCTACACAACAAAAGTCTGGTAGGATAAACCAAAGGTTGGTTAAAGGCAACTTCACGACAAGACTCTTCAAAGAAAGAAACGAGAACTAGGAACACTCTCCAAAGCAAAAGTTCATCAGGGTGCATATCAGGCCCAGACATGTTAAGTCATACTGCACGCATCAAGTATATGGAAGAGTTCCTCTTCTCAAAGTAAAGCTCTTCAATAACCAGACTTTATCTTCATACTTCATCAAGCTAGAAGATACTTCAGACCTCATGAACCTTTTCAAGCAAGAGTCTAATCGGGTTTGCTCTTAATCTATGAGTCTCATCATCAACACCTTATAGATCACCAGAACCAAAATCACTTCAGAAGTTCTCCCTGAACAAGTTTGGTCCTTAGTATGATGACTCTCCAAAAGAAGTCTCCATCAAATCAAGAAGATGTTATTTACGACAAAGAGAGTATTAAAGCAAGGTAGATCAAGATCCATCCTCTGAATGAGAACTTTCCATCTTGGTGAAACTTATATTATTCTACTTTGCCTTTGTGTGCACAAGTCTCGAAAGCTTTCTGCTCTATGCTTCATGTGCAGAATGACTTTCTCTGACCAAAAACACTTGTCTGTTAAAGAAAAATACCCTTTAAGGGTTGTATTATCTCTCAACGTTTATTCAACGATTTTCTCCCCCATCTGTTGCACTTTTGAAAGAAAGATCTTTAAATTGCAACTTTTCTCCTCCTTAAACAATGGGTCGAGAGGATGAATGTTGAGTGTAAGAAGAAAGAGTAGATAAGAACAAAATGAAGAGATGAGAGTCAAGTGGTGAAAAGAAAGAAAGCGGAAAAGAAAAGAGAGAAAATGGGCACTAGTAAAAATATGCAAAACAATCAGCCTAGGAAAATAAAAAATGGCAGATGTTCATATAGAAGGAAAGATATTAGAGAAATGCCATCGAAGAAAAAGAAAGCTCACTATATGCATTTCATTTCAAAACTCAAAAGCCATAGTACCAGAAGTCAGAGACATGCAATCAATTTGTGAATCCATCTCCTCTGTGAGCACATTATCTTTTGACTAAGCTTTCAAACTTAGTATGCATCACACCTCTCTATTATTTTACTTGTACTAAGTCATATGCAAAATAAGCCTTTCATTATTTGTACAAAGTCTGTTAATCAGACTCTTCACTTAGCATAACTAAATCAAAAGGCTTATTGATCTTATTGCGTTAATTCTTTCAAATCTTTGCAAGTACAGGTCTGGTAGATCTGTTGGGAAACATTGTTAGCCTGAAGAGGATTTTGGAAGAATACTTGGGTTTAAGCCAGGAGTGGCTTATGAAAGAATACTTGGGTCTGCCCCAGGAGTGGGTGTTGCAAAAGAATACTCTGTTTGAGCCAGGAGTGTCCAGTGTCAAGAATACTCAAGAGCATGGTCTGTGTAGCTCATGTAAAAAGGACAATTTTACATAGTGAAAACCCCTTCAAGTCTAAAGGTACTGGATGTAGCTTCAGTGTTAGAAGTAAACCAATATAAATCTCTTGCATGGTCTCTCTATCCCTTTCTTTACAAGAGTCTGATGCAATCTCGTTAATTTCTCTCGGTTATAAAAGTCTGTTACCTATTCCGTTGTGCAAAATGGTTCATAAAAGTAAAAGTCACTTTAAGTCTGAAAAAGTGAACAGACTTATTCAACCCCCTTTCTAAGTTTGTTCTCTGAACCATTACAGTCCAATTAAGGCCAAAGTTAACATCAAGGTGGAAAAATAATTGAAGCATTATCTGAATTTCACAACTCAAATTAACAATTCAATTTCACCTCTCAATTTAACAACTCAAATTTCACAATTGAAATTAACAATTCAATTTCAATCTCAAATTAACAACTCAAATTCACAACTAAAGTTAACATCTTAAATTAACAACTCAATTGTATAACTCAAATTAACAACTCAATTTTACAACTCAAACTAACAACTAAAAATAAGAACTGAAAGTAAGACCTAAAATTAATAACTAGACTCCATAACCTAAACTTAACCAAACTACAATACCTTCAAATGCACCCATGATAACAACAGTTTACAACTTCCTATTTCCACCTTAACACATACACTCTATGCCCACATTTATCTCACTATGCCTAATATAGAAATATCACAAACACATTGTATAAGGCCGACAACACAAAAAAACAATACATCCACTTGTTCCATCTTATTGACTCCTTAAGAGATTTCTGCAATACGATTATTCTTTTCCTTTGTCTGATAATCAACAGATCCTTGTCAGCTTCAACAACATTTGTGACTCATTGGAAGTAATTAAAACTCCCATCACTAGCTACACCCTACAAAAACACCATTAATAATATTAAACACTGAAAATCGCATCAAGTTGTCAACAAGTAAAAAAATAAAGTAATAATCAACAAATAGTTACTTTACCCGATACTTCCTACACCCCTAGAGTTGTCTTCTATAATTGATTGTTGTTCTTGAGATTCGAAGCATAGCTTTATGGTGCCTAACATATTCACAATAAAGAGATTCTGTACGTGTCGAGTTGCTTCCATTGCTGAACACAGAACCATCCGAGTTGGCCATGAGGAAGGATTGTAAGTGCGAAGTCATATTGTTGAAGTTTTGGACCAATTTCAACACAAAAATACCAACCTTGGAGCTTCAATTGAGGAAATCTTCCATAACTCTGCTGTTAGCAACGTCTCTATGCTGCGTCAGCAGAATTCCAAATGGCGTTAACTTTTAACTTGATGGAAGGACCAAATTGATGTGTTTTAAAAAGTTAGGGACCTCATTGAAACAAAAAAAATATAGGGGACCAAACTGGGAACAACTTAAGAGATATGAGACTAAAAGGTATATTTATCCTTTAATTTATTAGTTTTTCATATCATAAAAAACAGTCTTTCATATATAGGAAAACATTCATGAAATTTATATGAATTGCCCATCGTACTAGATAGCACGACTGGATGTTTTCAGTTATTTCAACAATTAATTTTAAAATATATTATTTATGTAACACTCTCAATTAACTAGGACAATTCCTTCCACTAGATTGTTATACTTAACCGAGAGGTTACTATTTTGATAAAAATGTGGAAGTTTTAATTTTTTTTTGTCTTGTAAAACTAAATAACACATTGTAAGAACACCAACTCATAGAGTCAATTATGAAATAACTATAACATAAACCAAATGTAACAACATAACACTTAAAACAACAAATACAAAGTAAAGTCATGGCGGCTACTGTCATAATGTATACATATCATCACAACACACAAGCTTCATCAGAGCTATCCTACTCGCCCACAGGAGCACACAACTTCCTGGCTATATACAAACAAATAAATAGAACATCAGCTCCACCTCTCTAATCTTCATCACTCAAAAGGGGGAATCTGGGCGATCTGGTCCAAAGGTGGGAAATGACGGAGACGGAAATCCGACGTCTGGTAGTGGCCTTGTACTCGACAAAGGCTGGTCGGGTGTAGGAGAAAGGAGCTGTCCATACCTATCATTATATGCCTCAAAAGGCTCCCTCAACAAGTCCTTAGCGGCAGGGGACATCTCATGGAAATGCTATGTACCCTTATACATATAATTCCGAAATATATGCCTAAGAAACTGGCGCGACTAGTCCCATTGCCTCCTAGCTAGAAAGCCATCCATCAGAGACGCAATGGGTGCAATTGGAGGGGCAAAATCCTTCATCTGCATATCAGGAAGGTACATCTCTAGTGGCTCCACAACCAAAGCTACAACAGGGGGAGAAGGAAGAGATACGACTACCATACCCATAAACTCTGAGGGTGGTAACTGAACTGGTAATGGAGGGAGATCGGTCGGGTCTACCATCTCAACATCTGGTGGTGATAGAATGGGTGCTGGTACAGGTACGGGTGCTGGCACAGGTACTGGTGCGGGTGATGGCTCCTCCATAGGTTCCCTTTTTGGATCTTCATTCTCTTCTGGAACCTCCATGATCACTGGTAGTTGGGCGGCATCGATGGAAGGCCTGTAGAATCAGTCATCGTCATATCCGCAGAGGCGAGTCTATAGTCTTCTTCGGATATAATCTTGGTGCGCTTACGCCTACCATGTGAATGAAGGTGAAGGGTGGTCTGTAATAGGCGTAAAGGTGAGCTCTCTCTTCCAAATAAAGCAGAAGATGTAATTTCTTTCGTCCTCTCATAATCATTAATCAAGGGTGACATAAGACATACGCACTCAAGGGAGACCTACTATTTCTAAATTATCTCACACCTTTCCAACTTCCTAACATTCCCAATCTCATACACAGTTGTCCAGCCAGATCTTAGCATTTTCAAGAGATACTTTATCATAACAGTTAATCATTCACAATCACAATATATATATTCATATTATGCAATGTTATGCATGAGTTATTTCATTGTATTTAGACTATTCATTCTTCTTATTAGTTCATATGAATGCATGTAGGCCCATTCTCAATTCATCGATTATTCTCAAAACTCGTCCTGTACAAGCTGCTCCTGTACACAACGTTCTCGAACTAGAGCTGGTTGGAGCCCACCAAGTCCTCTCATTGGGTACAGACTCTTAAGTCCACTCAATATTGGCCATATCATATCAATCATACTAGGACTTGGCTCTCCACGACCACAACTACACTTTGTCTTTAGTCGAAGTACATTAGGCTTGCCACGGACCGTCTAACATTGGGCGTGAATCCAAGCTATTAGATGCCCGACCCAATTGTACTTCCAAGATCCTTCATGGGGATCGAACGCGAATCTCCCCAGTGTACCCCAGGTGTCAACTCTAGTTTCATCAATCAATCATTATTATGTATGATGCATGGTTTACACAAGTTCTCATTCTTTTTCTTGATCCCCGTCATCGGTAAGATCCCGTTAATGATTCACTTTCATTCTTAACACCCTTAATTTCATAGGTATTGTTCAAGTCTGAGGGTAGGTTTATAGGCTATATGGATAAATCAAGGATCACGGTAGTTGGGCTTTTGAAGGTTGGGTATGGTTTCATATATTATCACATCCACATACATACATCCGTATTACTTCTTTAGTGACTGATAATTGAGAATGAAAATGACCCAGCGTATCATTTCTATACTCATCGGGTACGAATCATCACTTTCCATATTCATCACTTTCCACATCTTATACCTCGCTTTTCATTATGGGACTCATTACCGTGACAGGTACATATTAATGTTTTCTTTCAAATGCATCAACAATGCCTCATATTGCATAATGTATTTTTCACAGTACAATCAATCATCAAAATATTGTCACTGATGAATTCATACAATTTATCACCACTAAACAATACCAAATCATTCACTTATCTATAATTTAGTTTTCACTTATTCATTTCTTGTCTCTCACCTCTATAGGTCCACTCCGGTATATCAAATTATATTTTATGAAGTTTATTAATTTCTAAGTGTTATGGTCCCTTCGTCTATAGGTATAATTTCTACGTTCAGTTGAGTGCCTTTTTGGAATAATCTTGTATATATCCTTCCTTCCACTTCATATTAATTAGATATCTTATGCATGGAATATTACTACGTAAGTTGTCTCTCGTTCTTAAGACCTATTTACTTCATCCTAATCTCAAAGTCAATTATTGGTTATTTCTTGAATGTACTAATTTTTTACTTCTTTGGATGTCGTTCATTTATTCGAGGTTAATCTAACTGGCTCAACCAATTGTTATCTACCTTAATCATTCCATAATTCATTTAATCATTTTGATCCTTAATCTAGTGAATTTATTAAGGTGGTCTATAAATTAAAACTAGTATTACTAATCCTTATTACTCATTATTTTCTTCTTTATTAATCCAAGTAATAATTATTTCTAAGTCTATTTTAACTAACTCCTTTTCCTTGTCTTAGTTTATTTTCTAGCTAGTAACTCCCCAGACATTAACTTATTTAATTCTTATACTCATAATTTACTCTAATTTCTTTATCTTAGTAATTTAGCCTTATTTCTAACATGAACTCTATAAAATTACCAGACTTATTTCTAGTGATATTTAGGTTATAAATATTCCACTATTCTAATTTACATATTCTAGTTGTTTTATTATTACTATTTCCATCTAAGTATTTTTAACATTTTACTTAACCATTAATCACATAATTACTTATTAATTTCTTTAACCTCTATTATTATTTAATTTATTTTTATATTATTTTTAACTTAATCGTAACTACCATATCGTCTTTAAAAAGACCTTAGGAAAATATAGTTGTAAATCCAGTAAAGTAAAATAACTATTGCAAACGTCCCATTCGGTAGAATTTCTCAAAAAGCGTGTGCTCCTTGTAGATAACTTTGGCCACTTAACAGTGAACTTAACCTCTAATTACAGGGCTTACCAGACAAATTTACATAAATTATATCAAAGTACATAAAAATATAAAATTTATTTATACAATCATATCGAATACTAATCGAGCCCACCTAACACTAAAATCCGTAATTCTTCCGTCTTGGCTCGATTCTGCTACAATTTATTCTGATCACCCGACCATCAAGGCACGCATTAGGAGATTTTATAAAATATTAATTTTAATTTATTTTATTTTTAATATAATATAATTACCATCGGTTACTGAAAATTATATTGTTTGAAATTCGACCGTTAGCGCCGAAACTTAAAACTATAATCGACGGATACTAGACTAACGTAACGGGGAAAATTCTAGACACAATGAACCGAAGAGGAACTCCCCTTGCCTCATGATGGCTCTTGGTTTTGAGGAAAAAACAAGAGTGAGTCGCCAAAATTTCATCAAATGTTCCCGATCGTTCACCAGCAAGCGTCGATAACCTCGATCCTAGTGAAACACACATGCATGGTGAGAAAAGAAAGGGGTCACGATTTCTAGCCTTCAAACAGCAAGAGAAAAACCATTTAATTTTCAAAACAAAATAGAATTTGAACCACAAAGTTCAAGAACAATGATCAAGAAGAAAAATTGCCAAACTCACCTTGAGATGGACCCAAGAGCTCACAGTTTTGAGTTCTTAGAACAAGAGGGTGAGATTGATTTTTGCAAGCCATTGCATGCAAGAAATGTTGAAAATGAAGGATGTTTTGGTGCTGGGTTATCACAGTTTTAAGAGGTAAGGAGAAGAGCTAACAAGATTTGGGTGGTTTGGAGGTGTATTGTTATGGTGTGATCATGAATTAATGGAAGAGGAATGGTTGTTTTGGGCTGACTTTAGGAAGTTAAGGGAAAGAAAATGTTAATAATTAGATGAAGAGAAGAAGATTAGGAAGCTTGGCTGGCTTCTGCCGTGAATGAAGAAGTGAAGAGAATGTGAATTGTTCTAAGGTTAATGTGATGTTATTATTGCAATAAGGTGAGTAATTAGTGTTGAGTGGTGGCTATATGAAAAGGAGGGAGTGGCTGTTAAATTAAGAATTAAATGAAGGAAATTCAGCTTTGGGTTTTTCCGTGAATGAATAAATGGAGAAAAGGGAATGTGAAATTTGTCTAAGGCAAGGGAAAATTCATTATGAGTTTGTTAGCATTTAATGCTAAGTAGGAACAGCTGGTGGGTGAGGTATGAGACGTGCAAGGGCAGGGCCCTCCTGGGGATGACATCTGTCCCAAGAGGTGGCGGGTGGTGGTGGTTGACAAAAACCGGTGGCCGGAAAATTAAATTGTTACCTGATGGTTTTAGGTGTGTAGAATTTTTAGGAACCGGAAACTGAAGGCGTTAAAAATAAATACATGATAATTCGTGGATGCTGAATCTCGAAAAATTGACAACACAAAACTTGTAGATATTCTTTTTCCCTTTGATTTGATATATTATTTTCGACGATCCAATATTGGTAGCCCGAGATATGCCCGAAACAAGACAGAATGCTCTATTCGTCCCCGAATCAGGTAAGGCTGTAAAGATAAATTTGTAGTAATTTTTCCTTTAAGAATTAGGATTTGTTCCCTTCATAATACTTATAGGTTTCTTTGATATGGATCCACAACAAAAAGAACGAAGCAATTCTCATTCCAAAAGAGGGTGATATGCCTATTTCTTTCTAGAACCACTCAGTATAATGACGTGATGAATAGAGGTTGGAAAAGATCGTAAAAACTGTATCAATCTGGGAGGATTTAGCTTTTGAGGTCTATATGGAAAATGTAGATAATTTTATTACGGAGATATTGACACCAAGTTTACGTGAATCAAAGGTCGTACAAGGAAGTTATGAAATTTTAAGTGAAGCATGTGCAGAGTAGAAAACACGAATGACATGGTTTTAAAATAAATTTACTTAATCCTTGAATTTAAGCATGACAGAGTAAGAATTTGGGGTCGAGACCAGAAATAAGGATTGAATATCTCTTCAAAAAAAAGTGAACGAGACTAGAATCATTCCAATCAAGCATCGTTTGAGAAAGTTAGGCTTGAAATGCCAAGGATGCGCAGATTGAATTTCTGAAGAAACAAGGTAGCATGGAAATGAGGTTGATAGAGTCCGAATCAAGTCTCGGCCTCTTCAGGAAACATTCCTAAAATGTCGAAACTAGTCATCGGGGACTAACCGTGTCACCATCGGATACTCCGAGGTACATGCACGATCAAACGTAGGCGACATCGAAGGTTCTAATTGGTCCGATTAGACCTAATCAATTATCCTTGATCTGCTACAGGGAAACCCTACTGTGACTAACCTCCTTTACGGAGTTACTAGTCTCAGGTCGAGTTACCAAAAATGTTCGACAACCGGGCCCCACAGTATAATACCGAAAAAACCCTTAATATTTTATTATTAAAATATTATTTTTTCATTATAGATTAATTAGAAACTTAATAAAATATTATTTTATTATATATATATTTTCTAATAATTATAATTATTATTATAATTATATATTTTAATTATATCTTCACTAATTTCTCCTAATTAACAAATTAATCTATACCTAGTTTACTAAAGAATAATCTAAACAATTAATCATGATTTATGAGGATAACTTAATGATTAATAATTAATTATCAATATCTAAAGTATTTTACTAATATTCACACTCACTCATTTCTTACTCTTCTCTATCATTCCTTACACATTTCCCTTTCTTTAGTACTCTTTACTGTTCTCATGAATCTCCACTATCCTATCACACCTTCCCTCTTACTCCTATTTAGCTATTTGCTAGTACTTTGAACACTCCTTTCCTCATCGTTTCTAATTTCTCATTGTCACTCGGGATCAGACCGAGGTCTCAACTTCCACTAAAAGACTTATTAGAACACTCTCAGAGATCCTGAGAGTCTAGGCCTTTGTTCTAAAAAGTAGGGCTGTTACAATTTACATTTATTATAAAAATAATTGGTATAAAAATATTAGTAAAATTAGCATTTTATACTGGTTGTTTCATTAACCAGGGTAAAAAATATAGAACAATTGATGTAAAATAATTTTTAAAATGATTTCAAGAACATTAGTTCAATAAATCATGTAAAAATATTTTAATTAACACTGGTTATTCAAATAATTGACATGAAATATTAAGTTTTTAATATTTTTTACACTTGTTATTTTAGTAACTAATATAAAAATATATTTTATATTAATTATTAAAATAGCTAGTGTAAAAAAATTATATATATTTTTATACTAGGCATTTCACTAACTAATATAAATATTTTTACACTAGTTATCAAAATAGGCTATATGAATTTTTTATATATGGATTATTAAAATAACCGAAGTAGGAAATATTTTTTACATCTAGAAAATAATTAGTGTAAAAAATATTTAAAAAATAAAATAAAATGCAAGCTGGACCATTGGATGATAGGAATTTTTCTAGAATACTTAATTGGTGTATGTAAATTGGTATTCGTATGGTTTACACGAATTCATTTCTGCACTAACAACATAGACATACAGGCATTAATGAAACGCACATTGCCATTGTGTTTTGGCGGGGTAATAATAACATGGACTTTGGGGCCAATTTACTCTCAGCCTTGCAGACTTCTTGATCTACTCTGTTTTGTGTTACAAGTCTTTTAAGACCTTCAACTCAACAGACTCACACACAAAGATGACTCTAAGTCTTTTCAGACTTTAAGTCTGTTGTATGTGGGAGAAACAAAGGATGAAGGAGGAAGAAAGAGAACTCTCTGTTATGAATAACACTTCACTCACACGTATTTTACATATTTTTTCATCAATAATTAGATCATTGATTTAATGACCTCTATTTATACAAAAATATTAACAACCAACTAACTAACAACAAACTTTAACAAAACCAAGATATTACAAAACAGAATTAATAAATTAGGGTCCTTGCCTTAGCACTCCCCCATAATTCTATTTTTCACATTCCCAGACTTTTGTGTGCACTCCACTTCTGGTTGTAGACTTTCACGTATCAACTCTGCATATCATCTTATCATTTAACTCCTTGAATCAGCTCTTCTTCAAAGGTTTTGTAAAAATATTTACAAGATTCACTTCAAACTTATAGTACTTGACAGGGCCCACAAACGCACGAGTTATGTCGCGTGATATAAAAGATTATCGTATCCACAGGGACTGTTTTCAAAGTACCAGCATATTAAAATTTAATTATCCACATAGTTTGATATTTTAAGTTTTTGTAAAATAAAACTCAAAAGAAAGTTTACATAGAATAAAAATAAATACAGAAACAAATTTACTAAACACTTAAAAATCAGAGTTAAGAGTATCTTGGGATTCCGGGGGATCAAGACTCTATTTTATGTTAATGAATTGGCTTTTCATAAATAAGAATCAAAATAAGTTTTCCAAGGCAGATTTTCCTTAAGCTAATTAATATGTTCCTCTCGGAATCTTATTAATGTACCTAACGTATGGAGAACCACGTTCAATCCCTAAGATAGGCCCTTTATTGTTTTATGAAAATCCCTTTTTATTCCTCAAAAGATTTTTGATTACTTTCACGGTTTTACCAAGGTCACAAAAAGTATTCCAAAACCTTAGGTTTAGTTCAAAAGCTTTCCATTAACAATAAATCTCTCGATTCTATTAATTACTTAAACTTACTAATATACCCGCAAGTATACAGTTTTATCACTTAGGTTCTTGTTAGGAATCACTAAGAGTATTGAGCATAATTTGAACTAAATGGAAAATAAAAATTTATTTAATTCAAAGTCAAAATGACATTAACATAAAATATTATCACACCCCTTCATCCCAAGATAATTAATTTAGTTACTCATGATGTGATTAAAATTCATATTCATAATGGAAGGGAAATAAAACATACAACTCATGGTAAAAATAAAGACTTACGGGTTTCTCCAAAAAGCACAATAAATTCACCACTGGAATTCCTTGTTGTATTTGCAGTATCCTCCCACATTACACAAATTTAAACACTCAATTTCACCACTCTCTTGGTTCTTATACAAAATAAAAATAAAAGAAAGAAAAGAAAAGAAAGGAACAGAACGCAGTTTCTTGACTAATGGAATTTCTTCCAAAGTTTTGTACCCAATGGCTTGCACTCCTCTCTGCCTCGTGGTGTCCTCTATTTATATTGGTTCAGTTTGATTATTATTATTATTTTCTCCATAGCCACCAGCCTAAATTCCACTTTGTTTCCTTCTTTTATGTTGGCATTGCTTTACAAATGGGAACCCATGCTCCATTATCAGCCCAATGAAAAATTTCTCCATTCATTCTCAATTCACGTTGATTTGTAGTGCTAGCCATTAACGTGAAATTGGTCCAATTAATATCAAATTATGTTGTCAATTACTTGTCCTAATTTTTCTCTGTTTAGTGCTGTCCATTTCCCTTTATTTCTGTAGCTTTTTCGTTGGCAAAATGGAGTGGAGGATTAATTAATTAATCCTTACAGCGTGTGCGTATTTGGGAGAAAAGAAAGCTTTAGTTTGCATAAAAAATTAGAACATGGACCCTTTTAGAAGTAGCTTCCAATGTCAATTGCTTTATGGAAATGGGAAGGATGGCTTGTTAATTCACGTGAGCACAAAGAGAGTATGCCAAAGAATGAATAAAATATTATGAGTGGTGAGAGTTGTTGTAGCCATGAAATGACAAAGGAAATGGATGGTTTCTTAAAAATTTTACAACATGTCCCTTTGCCTTTGAGAGCCTTTTAACATAAATTTTTGCTATAAGAGGGAATGAAAATTGATTAATTCATGTTACCATGCAGCTATGTATTTACGTGAAAGTCATAGTAAAAATAAGGGTTCATTTGCTTCATTAAATTCATGCATAACCATTTGGACAAAGCTTGCATTTTTAGAGAAACAAACACTTTAATTAATTTAAATGGAACTTTCAAAAATTAGATTTTGAAGAAATAGAATTATGATGTAAGTTTTTGACATTATTTAAGCACTAATTCATCATAATTTTTTCAATTCTAAAAAATATACTATTTAAACGTTCCATTTAAATTAATTCATATAAAACACAACACTTGAACAGTAACAGTGAAAAGAAAATAGAAACCATGAAATCAAGAAAAATGATACAAAAAACTTGGAATTTTAAACAAATTAAACAGTGAAAAATAGTGTTTTAAAACACTTATCAGTACTCCAACACTAACTCTTCCTTGTTCACCTTATCGCGAATGAAATGATATCTAGTCTCTATATGCTTGGTTCTTCCATGGTCAATCAAGTGCTTTGCTAAACTAATCGTAGACTTATTATCCATAAACAACTTCATAATTTTTGCACCTTCACATTTTAGCTTTTTCAGCAACTTCTTCAACCAAATACCTTGACAGACTCCTAGAGCAGCAGCTATATACTTTACCTTGCATGTTGACATAGCTACACCATCCTCCTTCCTTGAGCACCATGAAACAGGTGCTCCCCCATAATAGAAAATGTAGCCTGTTATACTTTTCTCATCGCCTTTATCACATCTTCACTTTGCCTTTATCACATCTTCACTTTGCCTGTTATACGAAAATGTAGCCTGTTATACTTTTCTCATCGCCTTTATCAGAACTGCACTTTGTAAATCCAATCCCAAGAAGAACACTGTCAATCTTTTTGTTCATGCTTGTAGTGCTTGCTTCAGTCTGTACAAAGCTTTGTTAAGCCTGTAGACTTTTTTCTCTTATCCTGGAACACTAAATCCAGGGGGCTGCTCCACATAAACTTCTTCCTCAAGAGAACCAGTAAGGAATGCAGACTTTACATCCAGTTGGTACAAACTCCATCTTCGTATACTTTTAAGTGCTACCACAATTTTCATTGTCTCAATCCTTGCAACCAAAGCAAATGCCTCCTCATAATCAACTCCTTACTTTTGCAGGAACCTTCTGGCTACTAGTCTGGCTTTATGCTTCACTATTTCCCCCTTGGATTTCCTCTTCACTTTGAAGACCCACTTCACTAAAATTACTTTCTTGTTAGGTTGCAAATCAACAAGACTCCACGTTTTGTTCTTTTCAATAGAAGTCAACTCTTTTTCCATTGCATCTATCCAATTTTTATCACCTACAGCCTCATCAAAGTTTATAGGATTTGCATTAGCAAATAAGGAAAAATGTATCAAATCTCCTTCTGCACTTATATAAACATCTGAAAATACTTGATAGTCTCCTAGACTTTTGGGTTCACTTCTCACTCTGTGAGATCTTTTGAGTCCTTGGTATGCTATTTGTGGTATATTTCTCTCTGTAGATTATTAAAATCAATAATAACTCTAATAGAGTCTGGGTTTGCTCTGTCTAAGTTTGGTCTGCACGAGTCTAGGTTTGCTATGTCATCAACCACAACATCTCTACTGATCACCACCTATTTTGTTCTTGGATTAAACATCTTATAGCCTCTTATTGTATGATATCTAAGCAAAATCAGTTGCTCTCCCTTGTTATCTAGCTTCTGTCTTAACTGGTCCAGGATATGTCTATACAGATTGAACCAAATATCCTTAAATGACTAATATCTAGTTTCTGTCTACTCTATACTTCCTCTAGTGTTAGACCCTTCAGTTTCTCAGTGGGGCATCTATTAATCAAATAAGTTGTTGTTGATACAACTTCACTCCATAGGTAATGAGGAAGAGACTTACATTTTAGCATACTCTTCACCATATTCAAGATGCTCCTATTCTTCCTCTCAGTTGCTCCATTATGCTGGGGTGTCTATGGTGGACAAACCTCATGGACTATGCCTTTTCTTCACAAAATTCATGAAATAGATTTGAGGTATACTCACCTCCACCGTCTATCCTGAGGGTCTTTATCAAATTTCCACTTGACCTCTCAACTTGAGCTTTGAACTTCTTGAATACCTTAAGAACTTCACTTTTCCTCCTTATCATATAGACCAACAGCTTCCTAGTGAAATCATTAATAAAGGATACAAAGAACTTATTTACTCCAATTAATTCGGTCTGGAACAGTCATCTGAGTATATTACCTCAAGCGTCTACTTTGTCTTCACTTGAGTCTACTTCTTGAACACGTCTCTGGTTTGTTTGCACTCTAGATAGTCTTTGCACTTCTCAGTTGGTAACTTCAGGTATAGCACTCATCTCATGAATTTATGTATCTGACTTAGGTCCTTAAAATTAAAATGACCAAGTTTGTAGTGCCATAGCCATTCTTCCTCTAAATCTGCTACAGCCAAACACTTAAGTTTTAATACATTTGATGTAGTATGAATACCAGCCCCATGGATAAGTGACCCGGTTATAGTAAACAAGAATAAACACCAAGTAAAATCAAATTAAACACTGGATGAGGTGCATAATAACCGAAGTGAACACACAAAATGAAGTGCACCAAAGTCAACGCTCATGACAAAATATAGTACAGAATAGGTGATAATGTCCCCGGTTAGTAAAGTTGCTATAGTCAGAGTCAGATGCAAGTGAGAAACTTGTACCTGCTAAAGCTGCGGCCTCTGAACACTATCAGAAGCGGTCAAATCATTAACTAGTACTTAGGGAAGAACTATAAATATAATATATTCATTAAGTCATAACAGAACAATGTTTTACAAACTTAATACTCCTGTAATCTCTTTTCTCTTCCATTATAACCTTACTGACTTAAGCATCGGAGCCCCTTTTGTAGGTACACCTCTGGTGTGTCCCATCTGACTACAGCTAGAATTAACTAAAAATAGTAGCTTAGCGAGAAGAGCACAAAATCCCCATTGGACCTGTGCGTACAATACCTTACTCCCATTGAGACGGTGTAAAAGAGAGAGTGAGACATTTTTACATTAGTTCATAAAGGGTAGCTTCGTACCCCCTACACCAGTCAAATCATTGGCACGCCCGATGGGACCATATAAGTTTAAGTCCTACATCGCAATAAAAACAAACAAGTCATGGAAGGTAGTAGAAGAAATGGAACTTCGAAGGGCCATGTTCAAAATCTCACCCAGAGAGTAGAACCTCAAACTCTGGAATATAGTGCCGGGATTGTAGAGACACCGGGCACAGAGTAAAATCATGTAGACCGTAGTGCATCCTGATCCTCAAGGCGAAATCATCAGAGTACTTCAGTTGGAGATCGAAGAATTGAAGAGGGGCAAGGAGGCAGGAGAGAATATAGCTGGAGAACGAAGGCAGTGTGAATCTACCAAACTGTCTCTCTCCTAACCATTGTTAGGGGAAAAATTAGATATCTGAAAGACTAGAGGGTGCCAGAATGAAGAAAAAATGGCTACCTATTTGATGAATTCTGGTAGTTCTTTGAGTTCGGGCCAGGACGGAGTGCAGATTGTCTTGAATGGCGTAGAGACAATAAATTAAGGAAGCGCCTAAAGTTTCTGCTTTTATAGATGGCGAAGTAGCAATGAGCCAAAGTTGAAACGTTGCGGCTTATGGACGATGTAGAAGATGAAGCGTCGCGGCCCACTAAATTAGTGTCGTTTCAATCCTAGAGTCATGACTATTTTGACTGGAAGGCACATAGCAAAAACGCACCGATCACAGATAGCCATGTTAGCAATCCGCTTACCACATCATTTTTCTGAAGAATTTCAAACGACGAGCGATAAATGCAGCCGCCGGGCGTAGTTGGTGAAATCTGCACAAAGTCATAAAAACTCAAGACCCAGTCCATTACAACGGTCAATTCCTTCAAACTCACTAAGATCATCACCAAAGAATAATCCATCACCACGATCATGAGCATTTTCCACTGAAGTACCTCAGGCCATGATCTATGGCGTAGAAGAGTTAGCTCATTATTGCAACACAGTCGCCATAACAAGTGAGGGGGTAAATGATCTGGTATGAATACCAACCCCATGGATAAGTGACCCCGATTACAGTAAACAAGAATAAACACCAAGTAAAATCAAATTAAACACTAGACAAGGTGCATAATAACCAAAGTGAACATATAAAACGAAGTGCACCAAACTCAACGCTCATGATGAAATACAATACGAATAGGTGATAATGACCCCGATCAGTAAAGCTGCTATAGTCAGAGTCAGATGCAAGTGGGCAACTTACACCGACCAAAGCTACAGCCTCTGAACACTGTAAGGAGCGGTCAAATCATCAACTTGTACTTATGGAAGAACTATAAATACAAATCATTCTTTAAGTCATAACAGAACATTTTACAAACTTAATAATCCTGTAATCTCTTCTCTCTTCCATTATAACCATAATGACTTAAGCATCAGAGCCCCTTTTGTAGGTACACCTCCGGTGTGTCCCATTTAACTACAGCTGGAATTAACTAAAAATAGTAACTTAGCGTAAAGAACACAGAATCCCCACTAGACCTATGTGTACAATACCATACTCCCACTGAGATGGTGTAAAAGGAGAAAGAGTGAGACATTTTGACACCAGTTCATAAAGGGTAGATCAACATTTATCTCTACCTTGAAAGTTCTATTTTTGGATAATGGTGACTCTATAATCAGCCTTTTTCTACTGTCATACACCTTTAACACCTTGTTCTCTATTTTCATCATATAATCTTTTTCAACCAGTTGACCTAGACTTAGCAGGTTGCACTTCATTCCTGGCATATATAAAACTTTTTCAATAGATGATTGTTTTCCATCCTTCCTACAGATGTTAATCTCGCCAACACCTTCCACTATAAGTGTATTGTCATCAACAAATTTCACCTTGCTCCTAACAAATTTATCTAGACTCATGAACCAATTTTTCTTCCCTGTCATATGTGTAGAACACCTAGAGTCCAAATACCATTGATCACTGTTATCATTCCCTACAGTAGTTGTCACCATTAACAGAGTCTTATTTGAGTTTGTTTCACCTTCTTGTGTAATTCTTGCTTCATCTCTGTGGTCTTTCTCTTTGCTCCAACACTCATCTGCAAATGCCCTTTCTTTCCACAGTTGAAACACCCAATATTTCTTTTATCAAATTTCTTCTTTCCCCATCTTCCTCTTGAGCCACTGAAACCTCCTCTCTTTCTCTAGGGTCCTTCATTATTCTTCTTATTTTTCTTTTCTTTAATAAAATTCTCTCTTCTGTTAAAATTCTTCCACTTGCCTTTGCCTATGTTTCCCCAACTGCTTTCTCCAGTCTCCTTTCTTGATTGTTGTTAAGGTTGCAACACTTGCTCAGAGGTCACCATCCCTCTTACTGAATCTCCATTCATGTGCTTCCAAAGATCCTTGAAGCTTGTCCATAGTCATTCTTTCCATATTCTTAGACTCCTCGATTGCCACCACTGTGTGATCAAATCTTGGGGTCAAATTTCTTAAGATCTTCTCAACCAAATATTGGTTGGTGAAAGATTCCCCACATGACTTCATTGAGTTTGCAAGAGTCTCTATTCGATTAAAAAAAGTACCAATGCTCTCATTGGTCTCCATACACAACATCTCAAACTACATTCTTAGAGTCTGTAGCCTCACTTTCTTGACATTCTTTGCACCTGCATAGGCTTTGTGAAGAGTGTCCCATGCTTCTTTCACAGACTCTGCTCTTGCAATCTTCTCAAAATTCGAGTCATCCATACATTGTTGGATTATGAACAAGGCTTTGCAGTTTTTCTTTTTCAGATCTTTAATCATTTGCTTTTTTTCTTCACTTGTCTTCTCCGTCACCTTTTCAACTCCGTTTTCCATAATGTCCCATAAATCTTGGAATCCAAATAATGTCTTCATTTTCACATACTACCTATCGAAATTCTTCCATGTAAGAATGGGGAGATTTGCAGGAAAATGTCTATTGTTCGCATCGTTGTTCAACCTCACAGGTCCCTCAACACACAGCTCTTGATGCCACTGTTGGGGCCAATTTACTCTTAGCCTTGCACACTTCTTGATTTGCTATGTTTTATGTTACAAGTCTTTTAAGACCTGCAACTCAACAGACTCACACACAAAGATGACTTAAGTCTTTTCAGATTTTAAGTCTGTTATGTGTGGAAGAAACAGAGGATGAATGAAGAAGAAAGAGAACTCTCTATTATGAATAATGCTTCACTTGCATGTATTCTACACACTTCTTCATCAACAACTAGATCATTGATTTAATGACCTCTATTTATACAAAAATATTAACAACCAATTAACTAACAACACACTCTAACAAAACCAAGATATTACAAAACAAAATTAACAAATCAGGGTCCTAGTCTTAACATGAAAACCCAACTCCACAACGAAAAATAGGGGATTTATATTCTTGCCACATTTTAACTCTATTTCTCACTTCTCTTCTAGCTTTTTCTTTCATTGAATAGACAAAAATACCCTTCCAATAAACATATTTTTATTTCATTCCTTCCGTCTCCATGAATAAACGTCTCTTCTTTTCCTGTCTCTTTCTGTGTGCAATTGTGTGATTTTTTTTTGTTAAGAGTGTGTGCTGTGTTGTCCTCTCATGTTTTCCTACTAGTTTACATTTTGTTATCTGGGATCTGCGTAATCAGTTCCTTGTAGTTTTTTCCTGAATCTAATTTTCACCGCAGGTTCTGTTGGAATTTGGTTTTAATGCTTTTTCTTCTGCTTATTAATATATCAACATATATATTTACCTGCTTTTATAAAATGTTCATCTTCTCGGTGTTTTATATTTTTTTTGTCAAGCCATTGATAAATTATCTCTAAGTAAACTGAGAACAAAAATTAACAATGTGGATGAGGAATAATATCCGAGAACAAAAAATTGATGATTATACTTTCTGAATGAATAAATCTGAAACTTTTCAAATGTGCAAATTCAGAAAACATTGTAGATAAACAGATTGTTAAATTCAATTATATCTTTCTATTCATGGTTTCCAGAAATATACACAAATATACATATAATGAAAAAATATTCATGAAAGCTATATAACCCCAAAATGATAGACAGGAGAAAAGAATACACTGAGCATGTTAAGAATAAAGCAAATGACAGGTACAAAAAACTTCAAAGATCAAATGATGAAAATTTATGATTGATAGATACATTAAACAATCAGCTTGAGATGCCTGGGACATTTATATATTATGGGTATTTTTAAAATAAATTGAAAAAAAAAAGTGAGGTAGAAATAGAGTTATAACGTGGCCCGAATAAAAATTCTCATAAAAATAAATAATACGATTAAATGTGTGTTTGATAAAAGTTGGGAGCCCCAATTTTGCTTTGGGAAATCTAGGCGGGATAAAAATGTATGTTTGGGTACCTTTTTTCCTCGATCAGACCAAGTTAAATTTTGTTTTTTTAATATTAAATATAGATATTAATCAAACAACAATTTCTTAATAAAATTACATAAACATTATTTAAAAAATAAAAAACTCTTAAAAAATCTATGAAATTAAGATTTAAAATATTAATTCATAATAATGTATCAAATTTACCATAAATAATTATCTATTAAAAATATATTAATTTATTTATCTTATTATGATTTATATTTCCACCACCATCTATAATAGTTTTTCAAAGTTATTGGTTATCTATTGATAATTTTGTAGCTTCTAATGATCTAAACTTTCAAAAAGCTCTCATTGATCTCTAACATTATATAGAAGGGATTAAATTAAGGATATTCGACGATATTGATTTGATATATGATTTATCTTTTTATATTAAAATTCTTTATATAAAACATATAGATTTATTTAATTTGACCAAATACTTTTATTTACTTAATTAGATAAGATATCAGTTTGATTTATATTTTTATTATTATATAAATCAAATATTCTAAAGATTTACTTTGTTTTATTTGATATTATTAAGGAAAACAAATAACAAACTCTATTATGTTAGTTTCTTTTCTGTTGCAGTTAGTTAGGGGTGGCCCTAGCCCTTGACTCTTGCTTATAATGTCTTGTTCATCCTTTACATAACAACAACAATCAATAATATTTTTTGTTTCATTCTCTCTTCCCCCATTCTCTGTGATCTCTCACCTCAACATGGTATTAGAGCTTGTAAGATCCATCATCTTAATGGCTTCTGAAACTGCCAAAATTTTGCCCCAAACTTTTTCGTCCTCCATCTCGGCAAAGCTCACGGAGGACAACTTTCTAACTTGGATGCATCATGCAAAAGCTACTATCAAAGGGTTTAGGCTGAACAATTACATTCTTGGAGATAAATCTGTGCCAAAGTAGCACAACGGCACTCAAGATCAAGAACAAGGTAAGCTCAACCCTGACTTTGAGAATTATGAACAACAAGATAATCTGTTGAAATCCTGGCTTCTTGAATCTATGGATTCCCAATTCAAGATAAGAGTAGTAGGCTGCAAGTGGTCTTATCAAATTTGGCAAACGCTGAAAACCTACTTTGCTTCTCAATCAAAAGCCCGTATAAAGCAGTTAAAAATTCAACTAAGAAGTGTCAAGAAAACAGGTTCCATTAGTGATTATCTAGTGTAGATCAAGTAGATTGTTGAGACTCTCACAGCAATTGGTTCACCCCTGTCACAAGTAGATAATATAGAAGCAATCTTTGATGGATTACCTTAAGAGTATGATGCCTTTATTACATCCTGCATTACAAGAACAGATTCTTACACTGCTCCGCAAATTGAAGCACTGCTGATGCACCAAGAAGCATGATTTGAACATCACAAACAACAAGATTCAGTCAATATCTAGGCAAACTTTGTTCAAACTCAAGGAAAACTAAGTGTTCAAAACCAAACTCATGGAAAAGGCCAAACAAGAGGTTCTTTCAGAAATAGAGGCAGAGGTGGAAGACAAAATCACTGGGCAAATATTGGTAGAGCATCAAGAGTGTACTGCCAAGTTTGTGGCAAACCAGGTCACACAGTATACCACTGCTGGTTCAGGTTTGATGATAAACAACCTAAACCACTAATAACAAATAACTCCACCTCCAGTAAAACTCAAGATCAAGACCATCCTGTTACAGCAATGATAATTGGTCCTTCAAACTCTTTGTCTGTGGATGACTCCTGGTACCCTGATACAGAAGCCACATATCACCTTACTCATGATCTGCACAATCTTATGCTCAAGTATGAGTACACAGGCTCGGATCATGTCCATGTTGGAAATGGTAATACCCTTAGCATTTTACATGCAGGGTCCTCTAACCTTACCTCTTTAACATCAAATCAGATATTTTCTCTAAATAATCTTTTGCATGTCCCTCAAATATCAAAGAATTTAATTAGTGTTGCTCAATTCACAAAAGATAATCACTGTTATTTTGAATTTTTCCCTAATGTGTGCTTTGTGAAATGTCAGGACACCAAGAAAGTTCTTCTTTAAGGCTATCTTAGACAAGGCTTGTATGTGTTTGAAAATGTACAACTCACCCATCCTCATTCATCAAAATTTGTATCTGTGTACTAATCAAAAGTTTCAAATAATGATTACAATCTTTGGCATGCTAGGTTAGGTCATGCTTCAAATAAAATTATTTCACATGTAATAAGACTGTGTAATGTACCTGTTTCATACTCAAATAATACAAAACCTGTTTGTGGATCATGTTGTATTGGCAAATCTCATTAGCTCCCTTTCTTTGATTCTGATTCCACCTATACTGCTCCTTTACAACTTGTCTATTCTGATATTTGGGGACCAACCCCTACTCCGTCTATGGAAGGCTATAGATATTACATAGTTTTTCTTGATGCTTACTCTAACTTTACCTGGCTGTATTTTTTACAAAGCAGATCAGAAGCTTTAACAATTTTTTCTTCAGTTTAAAAAGATGGTTGAACTTCAATTTGATGCCAAAATTAAATTCCTACAAATAGATGTTGGAAAAGGGTATATGTCCTTCTCCAAGCACTTATCAAACTGAGGCATTCTTCACAAATTCAGTTGTCCCTATACTCATGAGCAGAATGAAGCTGTGGAAAGAAAACACAAGCATATCATTGAAATTGGTTTTACCATGCTAGTTGAATCAAAACTTTCTTCTCATTATTGGCCTACAGCCTTTGCAACTGCTATTTTTGTCATCAATAGACTCCTATCACCTGTCCTTAAACTCAGGTCTCCTTTCGAAATTTTGTTCCATAAGTCACCTGATTACACCATTTTTAAACCTTTTGGCTGCTTATGTTATCCTCACCTAAGACCATTCAATAGATACAAAATGGATCCAAAATCTCAACCTTGCATTTTCATAGGCTACTCCACTCAACATAAAGGGTACAAATGCTTATCTGCTTCTGGCAAAGTATATATAGTCAGACACATTATATTTGATGAATCTACCTTTCCTCTTCAAGTTAATCCAAACTTTATGCAGAAGCCTACTCCTCCACCCCCTCCCATCACTACTCCTATCATCCCTACCATACCTCAAACTTTACCTCAACCTTCTCCCTTACATATCAATGATACTCCTTTATAGAATCCTTCAACCACTTCATGTCCAAACTTGCCTACTAATACTGGTCATGCCACTTTTTTGCCTCACTCAACCAATAATCATCCTATGATCACCAGGGCCAAACATGGAATTTTCAAGTTGAAAGCTTTGCTTACTACTCTTGAACCAACCTCCTTTGATGAGGCTCTTACCAATCCTGTCTGGAAATCCGACATGGCAAAATAATATCAAGCTCTACTTAAAAATAACATTTGGGAACTAGTTTCTCTACCTTCTCACAGAAAAGCCATAGGCTGCAAATGGATTTATAAGAATAAGTATAATCCTGATGGTATTATTCTCAAACATAAAGCAAGGTTAGTCACTAGAGGCTTCACTCAACAAGTAGGTATTGATTACTCACAAACATTTAGTCCTGTCATTAAATATGTGACAATTCGGGTTGTGCTAGCTACTGCTATATCCAGAGGATGGGACATCCACCAAATTGACATTGATAATGCCTTCTTAAATGGTGACCTCAAAGAAGATATCCATATGCTTTAACCACCTAGATTTCACCAAGGATCTCAGTCCACTGTCTGCAAATTGGCTAAGTCAATCCACAACTAAAAAAACCCTAAACAGCTACCAGAAATTAGCGACCACCGAACACCGTCGCTAATTTGCCACCGACTTAGCGACCGCTTTATACAAAAAGGAACCCAAAATATGTTAGCGACTTATTTAGCGACCGCGTCCTCTAGCGGTCGCTACCCATTGTGAAAACCGTCGCTAGTACGGTCGCTATTTTTTAGCTCCACCTTGTTTCAGCTTCCCGCCAGGATTTTCAGGTATCTACCGTCGCTAACGTTCCCTCTTCTCCAGCGACGGGGCACCCGCGTCGCTATGGTTTGTACTAGTGACGGAAGCGTCCGTCGTGGCTAATTGTTTGGCCGAGTTAGTGACGGACATTCTTTGCCGTCGCTATGATTTTCGCCTTTCCTCCATATTTTTCTTTTTAATAATGGAAGGTAGCGACGGCGCGCTGACACCGTCGCTAATGTTCATGAGGTTAGTGACGGAATAACTTGACCGTCGCTATCGTTTTCGCCTTCCCTCCATAATTTTCTTTAAGTTAGTGACGGTGAGGTGAAACGGTCGCTACTTTTCAGGAGGTTAGTGACGACATTATTATACCGTCGCTAAGTCTAAGGAGGTTAGGGACGGCGGTGTTTAACCGTCGCTAATATTCAGGCGTTTAGTGACGGTGTGTTTCGACCGTCGCTAATCCTTTTAATTGTAGTGACGTTGTTAGCGACGGGTGTTAGCCGTCGCTAAGTATTTAATCTAACTCGACAGCAACCCCTTTCCCTGCCACTTGCCCTAACTTCCCCTTCCTCTTTCAGCGCCTCCTCCCTCTCCTCCCTCTCCTCCCTCCCTTCGTCGGACGTCCTCCCTTCGGCCGCCGTCCCCCTCTCCTCCTCCGAACCCCTCTCTCCGAACCTCCCCTCTCCTCCTCCGAACCCCTCTATCCGAACCCCCCCTCTCCTCCTCCGAACCCCTCTCTCCAAACCCCTCTCTCTGCCTGCCTCTCTCAGCTCCCTTTCTTCCTCCGTCGAGGCTCCGTGTGCCATTGCCTCAGGCGACCATCTCCGGCCAGGCAGAGTTGCGACAAGTGGCGAGGAGTCTCCGGCGACCACCCTTACAGCTTTTCCGGCGAGTTTTCAACTTTTCAACTTTCCAACCAGCTTTTCCGGCTCTTCAAAAAATTCCTGGTAACATTTTTACTTCAGATAGGAGCTTAATGATTTTTTTTTTGTGGTAGTGGCCAGTATGGTCAGAACAATGCAGCCTGATGATTGTTCTTATAGCACAATTATTGTATCTCATCCAGGTACTAATAACATTATGAAGTACTTACTAAACTTAGGTGTTAATTCAAATCAATACGAGGAAGTTCTTCAGTTTAAGTATCACTAAACAGTAGATACCTCTTAGAACTACTCACTGAGTTTAGCATGTAATTATGCACATCCTGGTGCTGGCTGCTTTGTCTTATTTTTCAAGCACGTGCATGAAATAAGTGGTTGAGGCATCTCCATATTTGAAGATCAAAACAATGATTTCAAGAAATGTGGTGTGTTATAAAGTTTTCAACATTTGTTGTAGCCTACTGACAAATAAGAGAAGAAGTGTTTTCTTTACTAAGGGACATCTGTTCTTTCAGTAAACAATTCGATTCTTTTATACAACAACAGAGGTAACTTTCACAAAAAATGGTTTCTTGCCCATATACCTATGTTCATTTTGTTTCTGATTGGAATATCTTTTATTTTGCAAAGCCTTTGTTGGTGTATCTAGATTCAGAAATCAAAAGCCTGTTTGGAATTTGGAGTAGATTTTGTTTTCAAGTTTTAGAGAGTAAAAACAGCCTTTGGGCATTTCCTATTTCAACATGCTTGGTGATCAGACTCATGATAGTGTGTGGTCATTCATTTCCATGATGTATTTTAGCTCATTGCAACTTACTTTCTAATTATTTAAGATGATGAACTGAATGTTGAGGAAACTTGTGTTATGGTGACTAGAGATGATGTTCAGTAACAAGAGAGGTCTTCTTTTGGAGGAAAAAAATATTAGATATGTGTTTAAGAATAAATGAGAAATAATAGATAAGAAGAAATTAAATCATAGAATCCTGAACCTCATTTTATTAGTTTCCTCTTCTTAGTATTATTTCTACATTTTTCGTTACTTCAACATTCTATTTTGAAGTTTTAAAGGAAAAATTTGTATCTTAGTTTATGTTTGATTTTTTCATACTCTTTAGTCTTTTATCCTATATTAATATTTAAACTTAATTACTTTTATCTCTACACATCTCTTATATTCTGTTATCACATTTCTGAACTTTCTCTATATTACTGTTCTTTTCCTGTATTTCTCACCTTCCCTCGCCAAATTACACCCTTTATCACGTGGGTGCCTAAATCCAGTTTAATAAGATAAATAATTTCTTACAAAATATTGTATAAAAATGTTAAGCAGAAACAGGGTTATTAAATCGAGATAAATGATCAACTCAATCAAAATATTAAATCATTAAATGATTAATCAAAATATGTGAATCAGATTGATTAAATGAACCAGTCGAGTGTGATCCGAATTTAAATTTAATTTAAATGAAGGAAGAGATGCATATTTTGTTATAGTAGTATTTAATTGTACCTGGAGGAGATCACCAACATTGACGAAAAAGGAAGAGTGATCAGGTGGGATTGAAGCCCAAGTCCCATCTGTGAGACAGATTTGCAGTCCTGAAGTGTTGTTGGATCTGAGTACAGATATTATTTGTGGGTCTGTATGTTCCCCAAACCCAATCAAATTTTGTCCACTCAATGTTTCAACTCCACACATCAATGGAGGGTACCTATTAACCCTCAAGCAACTATCACTTCTCTCTTCCCTCACCATCCTGCTAAACACATTCCTCCCCAGCCCCAACCCATCAGCCATTGCTTCCAACACCTCACAGCACACCCTCTTCATTGCCCTTATATAATCCTCCACACCACACCTTCCATCCCCACACCAAACAACAACAAATCATCAGCAAAACATAAACAATCAAATGCTAACCAGTATCTTCATTCATTCTCCAGTACAGTAATTAAGAAATTAAAACTAGAACTATGTACTTATAAAAGTGCTATAAAAACACTTTTATTTTTGCTTTTTGTCAAAACATGGAGTTTTTTCAGGATTAAGAAGAGGTCAATAATTTTTAATCAAAACTTGTTATTTGGAAATTCTTAAATGAATGTTGTTATGTTAATCAAAACTTGTTATTAAGAAGAGGTCAATAATTTCTCGTCCCCAATAAAGGAAGCAGTCAGCAGTGACATTAAGTGCTGATATATTTAACCACAGGGACAGTCCAACATATATAAGGGGTGGGCAAATGCACCCTCATCTTGGGAAAAATTACAAAAAGATTTTACAAGTTTCTAATATATTTCTCCCTTTCATAGTTTTGAATCAATTAGGCCTTAAAGTCAACTATATTTGACATCAAAATATTTTGAAGCAGCGTTACTTCTACCTGAACCCCAATAATTTAAAGTTTTTGATACTTCTATAAAAAAAATATATCATACTGTATTTTTAAGCTTTCCTGTTCTCCCTCCCTCCCTCACCCCCTCTCTCTCTCCCTCTCCCTCCCTGTCCCTCCCCCCTCCCTTTCCCTCTCTGTGTGTTGATGTCAAAACTTGTGTAGACTCATAGGTTAGAATAAATAAATAAATACACAATAAAAAATATAACAAGATTCAAAATTTATAGGGGAAAAAAAGAAAATGCATTGATGGAGGCTTGAGTTGCCCTTTCAGATCCCGCACAGCAGACTGGAAAAGTTTTACAACAGTCATAACCAAGAAGGAAAACAAATAAGGAAAAGAAAAACAGCAAAACCAATAACTACGACAAATACAACAATAGGATAGGAAATATTATCAACTCTAGGAGTTGAGCAGCGAAGACCAATTTGATAGGACGGATACTTAGTTGAAATTATTAAGCAAGCATTCTAGAATCCACACCATTGCAACTATTAGGTGTATAGTGTACCCTGACACTTTACAATTACAATTGATAAACAGAATGAAAGAGAGATTCAATTTCCACAACTATTTGATCACAATAGATGATTTCCAATTCTCAACTAGGTCAATCCGTCAATGAGATATATAACAATGAAGATTATAAAACTTTACAGTGCCTACATTGGAAGAGCATTGCAAATGCCAAGAACAACTTTGAGAATCCTTATACAGACAATAATGATGTTCTTAGTGGTCAAATGTAAATTATAAAGTGTCAAAGAAAGAAAGACTGCACTTCAGATTTCTTTCTACTCCCTTCCCAATGTACTTCCTTGAAGAGAAAAGATGGAATTCACTCAGGTGGTTATGGTTGATGCCGAAATGATTTACAAACATACCCACTCATGCTAATTGATGTGGTATTACTTTTTTTCTCTTTTCATCAATATGTTTGTAGATGTCTTGAAATAATGATGTGGGTGGAAAGAATTTTGTTTTGACAAATGAGTGTACAATTGTATTAGCGGAGCTTTTCTTGGAATTTATTGACAACAATGAGTGCAATTAAATATTTAAATGGAAAGATACTCAAAAAGGGTTTAAGGCAATAACTAACAGGAAAGTACCAAGTTTAAAATACAAGTATGATGAAATGAAGAAAGGTTGTTTTAGAAAGGTTTAAAGGTTTAAGGCAAAAACTAATAGGAAAGTACCAAGAATATGTCTCTCCACCAGATTTTTTGTTCATAACTTCGTAAATCATTGGTTGAATGACAAAATTTTATTATGTTGTTTGTGATAAGTTATTCTGCTGTACATGATAAAATGTGTTGTTTCTTTTAATTAATGTAATTTGCTTCTTTCGTGTGACATAAGATATGCTATTGATGTGAACAGAAATTGATAATTTCCTAAATAGCGTTAGGATTAAGTTTTTCTGTTTTCTCTTTTTTAGTAAGTTGTTACATTATTAGCTATTACATCTTTAGAAACCTCATTATGGAAACCAGTTGAATGTTGAGAACTTTGATTCACACTTTTAACCATCAACTTTGTCATGCAGACCAACACACTTTACGCGGGGTCTGTGATCGGCTCTCATCAGCTTTGTCTCCATCGCTATCTCTCTTTCGACGGTAATCCCCTAACGCTAACTTTCGGGCTATGTGTGTTGTATGTTTTGAAGTGTATGTATGTTGATTGTTGTTTGTTAGTGGAGAGCAGAGCTCATTAGGCAGTGATTTTGTGTGCTGATAACATGATTTTTTATGCATGTGTAATGTTGTTTGTTAGTGGAGAGCAGAGCTCATTAGGCACTGGTTTTGTGTGCTGATAACATGATTTACGATGCATGTGTAATGTTGTTTGTTAGTAGAGAGTACATCTCATTAGGCATTAATTTTATATATTGATAACATGATTTGGTGTTCATAACTCTGAATATCATACACAATGCGTATGATATGTTTATTTATCTATACTGGGAAGTTTTTTATATGTAACAGGCCATTTGTAAATTTGGGAAATGTCTAGTTTACAGGGGAGACTGCCAAAATTTCGGCAGGCTCCCTTTCTTAGGGAACTTAAAAAATGAAACACAACGTTAATAATGTAGGGTTTAGTCGTGTGTGTACCCATTAGATTCCCGTTCAAGTTTCAAAACAACCGGTCAATACGGCGTGTTGTGTTGGATCTTGAATGGTCCCGGTTGGACAGTTTGGTATGAATTTGTAACCTGTAGGGCGTAACCCATCAATGTTGTATGTGGTCTATCTTGAGAAGTTGAATGAATGTGCATTAGAAATTTCGGTTATGGTGTTTCGTATTGTCCCCAGGGTGCATGTGTGCGTGTGGTGTTTCATACCGTACGTATCTCTGTGTACTCGGGGACCAATACGAAATGCTGCCGAAATTTCAAATGAACATTCATTCAACTCAAGATAGACCACATACAATTATGGGATGGGTTACGGATGGTTGCATATTCATCCCGAATGGGATAGGGCCCCACCAATTTGTAACATCAAAGAGATAGAGTGATTCACAACCGATAGTTAAATAAAAATTTAAACGTGTAAGGTAACAGAAATCGTGGTTGTTAGATATTATAAATGGAGGTACCGGCAAATCGGGGATGGATGTACAACCGACTAGATCGCAATCGGCGAGTGACTGAGGAGTTTATGATGGGGCTATTGGAGTTCATTCCGTTCGCTACGACAAACACGCCTGGATTTGAAGTGACTCAGAAGATTCGTTGTCCGTGCTCAAGGTGCAAATGCATGAGTTTTGAATACGCGGATGATGTCATGTGCCACCTAACTGAGAAAGGGTTCATGGAAACATACCACTGCTGGTACAACCATGGTGAGCAGTTACCGCGTAGACCATCAGACATAACCATGCAACAGTCTTACTACGAGGTTAGAGGAAACAGGGATACGTACAACAACATAGAACAAATGGTGATGGATCATGTTGGACCCTCCACCGGGCGTATGCTGGAACATAATGACCAAGCAGGTAATGGGGACTCTGACAATGTAGAGGAGGATCCTAATCCGGAGGTGAAGAGATTTTATGATTTGTTGGCGGCGGCTCAGACTCCATTGTGGGACGGGTGCAACAGTCACACTGAGTTATCCGCCTCCCTAGCTGCTTTAAGCATAAAGGCAGATTATAATCTTTCTGGAGGTTGTTTTGATAGGATGGTCAGTCTGATGGGTTCCACCATGCCTAGTAATCACAGAATGCCAGCAAACCTGTACCGTGCTAAGAAACAAGTGGCAAACTTGGGGCTGGGTTGTGTGAAGATAGAGTGTTGTGTTGGTGGATGTATGCTGTTCAGAAATGAGTTTGCAGACGAGAGTGTCACAAAATGTCTGCATTGTAATGAGGAACGCTACAAGACCGTTAAAAGGAGAGGGAAGGTAACCCGGACGGCCAGGAAGAAAATGTGGTACTTCCCTATAACACCGCGTCTTCAACGCCTGTATGCCTCATTGTCCACGGCAAAACACATGCGTTGGCATGCTCTGAACCGAACACAAGAGGGGTTTCTTTGCCATCCTTTCGACGGGAAAGCATGGAAGTGTTTGGATGAGCTATATCCGGACTTTTCTGGCGAGCCGCGAAATGTAAGACTTGGATTATGTACTGATGGGTTTAACCCTTTCGGTCAATACGGAAGGGCTTACTCTTGTTGGCCAGTCATCCTGACCCCATACAATCTACCGCCTGATATGTGTATGAAGAGGGAGGTCATGTTTCTATCTATACTGGTTCCAGGACCCAAAAATCCAAAGGCGAACATAGACGTGTTTTTGCAACCGTTGGTTGAAGAGTTATCACAGTTATGGGATGTCGGGGTAATGACATACGATGTGTCTTTGAAGAACAACTTTATGATGCGTGCTGTTTTGATGTGGACTATTAACGACTTCCCGGCCTATGGTATGCTTTCTGGATGGTCCACGTCTGGGAAGCTTGCTTGCCCTTATGCATGGAACATACCGGGGGGGAATCACTCCCTGTTAGTGGCAAGACAAGTTTCTTTGACTGTCATAGAAAGTTTCTACCGTTGGATCACCCGTTTAGGAGGAACAAAACCACTTTTAAGAAGAACAAGGTTGTTAATGAACCTCCACCCCGTAGGTTATCTGGTGCACGGGTTTGGCAGAGGGTCGAAGAGTATCCTTACATCTGGGACAAGAGTGTTAAGGAGTTTGCAGGTTACGGTAAGGAACACCACTGGGTGAAGCAGAGTGTGTTGTGGGATTTTCCATATTGGAAAGACTTGTTGTTAAGACACAACATTGATGTGATACACACTGAACGTAATGTTTTCATGAATATTTTTGACACTGTTATGGACATCAAAGGGAGAACAAAGGACAACGAGAAGAGTCGTCTAGACCTTCCGATTTGGTGTTCTAGGAAGGAGTTGGAGTTGAGGGATGCAGGACGTGGAAGAATGTTTAAACCCCATGCAAAATATGCTTTAACTAGACCACAACAGATTGCTGTGTGTATTTGGATGAATGGGTTGACCCTGCCTGACGGATTCGCTTCTAACTTGAGTAGATGTGTCGACGTGAAGGAGGGCAGGGTGTTTGGCATGAAAAGTCATGATTGCCATGTGTTTATGCAACAACTACTCCCGTACGCGTTTCATGCCTTACCGAAGCCTATTTGGAAACCGTTAGTGGAGTTGAGTCACTTCTTTAAGGAGTTGACGGCTACTTCGTTGAGTGTGGAGAAACTTGTGAAGATGGAAGAAACTATCCCGGTATTGATTTGTAAGTTGGAGCAGATTTTCCCACCAAGTTTTTTTGACTCCATGGAGCATTTGCCTATCCATCTACCGTACGAGGCCTTGGTTGGTGGCCCAGTGCAGTATCGTTGGATGTATCCATTCGAAAGGTGAATGCTTGGTGAACTCTTTAATTTACTTGCAAATCGTGCTTATAATAGTATTTTCTAACTTAACACCATCTTGTTAATGATGTTGAAGATTCTTACGCTCTTTAAAAGATAAAGTGTCGAACAAAGCCTGCGTTGAAGCTTCAATTTGTGAGGCATACTTAGTCGAAGAAATGACAACCTTTGCTTCTTTCTATTTTCCAACGGAGATAGAAACTAGAATGAGTAGAATTCCCCGCAATCTTGGGGTAGCCAGCCGCACAGGGTTTGATGAACAAACGTCGATTTTCAACTATCCTGGTCACCCGGGGGGCAGGCTCACAAAATGTTACATTGATGAGAAAGATCGAAAGGCGGCTCACTTGTACATTCTTCTCAATTGCCCAGAAGTGGAACCCTTTATTGAGTAAGTCATAGAAGTTATATTATACATTCTTAACGTAGCTTTTATATTAAACTTATTTGTTTCTTTCAATAGCTTATACACAGATATGCTAAAACTTGAGCAAAATGATTTAACTGATGACCAAATTCATAGTGAGGTGTCATCCAAGTTCGTTGGTTGGTTCGCGCAACATGTAAGACCCGTATACCAAGTGTTTTTAAGCCTATTTGCTTCTAACTCCTGTCAATATGGTAACAATGACCTACTTCTTATGTTGTACATAGATACAAGACCCTAACAACCATATTGAAGATTCTTTACTCCAAGCCCTTTCTTGGGGGCCGGTGAAGACTGTTAAAAAATGGCCTATTTACTACGTAAATGGCTACAAGTTTAATATTCTTCAATGGAGTGAAGGGATGCGCACCCATAACTACGGGGTTTGTGTTAAAGGCACCGCCGGTCAGTTGGAAGAAGACTTTTATGGAGTGCTGACGGAGATTGTTGAAGTTTCATTCTCTGGACGACTAAGA
Source organism: Clitoria ternatea (assembly GCA_037962975.1). Classification (NCBI taxonomy): domain Eukaryota; kingdom Viridiplantae; phylum Streptophyta; class Magnoliopsida; order Fabales; family Fabaceae; genus Clitoria; species Clitoria ternatea. The sequence continues at coordinate 60,420,008 of CM075671.1, forward strand.
AGAGATATTGTTCTATTCAAATGTGATTGGTTCGACAACACAATCGGTGTTGGAACAAAGGTTGACAACAACTACGGCTTGGTTGAGGTCAAGAAGAATGGTAGATATAAAGGGTTTGATCCCTTCATTTTTGCCCAACAAGCTGAGCAGGTTTATTACACCGACTTCCCGGGAGGACATCGGGACTGGTATGCAGTAATCAAGGCCAAGGCCCGAAGTCAGATCACTGACAATGTCTCCGAGGAGGTCGATGACGCTTATCAGCTTGCACCACACGAGCTCAACGATGCCAATTTGTTGTTTAACATTGATCTAGTCATAATGGATGAGACACTCGCCACTACGGGGGGTGAACACATTGACAAAGACCTTGTCTCTCGATCAAAACGGTCTAGGGCTGATTTGGATACTGATGAACTTGTTCAAACAGATAACCACAGTGACACTGAAACTGAGGGGGAATTTGAAACTGAAACAGACACAGAGTATGTAGTTGTTAAACATATATACATAGGTTTATATATATCCTGAGACTAACCTTTCTTTTCATGATTTTATCCACAGATGACGGGACGTCGACTGCCCTTCAGTAGGGGTGGTGGGTCCAGGACCCTGGCTTCCCGTCTGGGGACTCCTACCCCAGGGCAGGAGACCACTCCATCACCACCACAGCGGACCACTCCATCACCACTTCAACAGACCACTCCATCACCACCACCACAGCAGACCACTCCATCACCACTACAGCAGACCACTCCATCACCACCACCACAGCAGACCACCCCATCACCCCCACAGCTGACCACCCCAGAGCAGACTCCTGGAGTTGGTGGCTTGGAGGACCATGGCCATCAGGCGACCCCACCTCCGGCATCCCCTCTGCCCATGTTGGTACCCGTGCCGGCCGGAGACGAGTAAGTGACTAAATTTCATATACTTTTATGTTATTTGTATGATACTTTATATTAGGGTTTAGTGGAAAGACTTGTTGGTTTATTGGATGTTACTTTAATTAATACTTGTATAGATTGAATTGTACTGGGCACTCTTCTGTTTGTAACAGGGTAACTATTTAAACTTGGAAATGTTACATTTACAGGGGAGACTCTGCCGAAATTTTGGGAGTCTCCCTAGATTGTGTGTTGTTTTACTCCTAACATAATTGTTGTCATTACAGCTTTGTTGATAGTAGTCGCACTACGAAAGCGATTACTAAGGTTTTGAAGGCCCAGTGGGATGGTCCATATATATCTTGGACAGATGCTGGGAAGGTTGTGCAAGATAGGTGGTTTGACACCTTCTCGGTAAGTTCCTAGCTCATTTGTTGTGACTTGATTTGTAAAATAGACCTGTTATTAATTTTGATTTCTCAATTCATTTTACAGCGTGATTACCAGTGGGTGGAGGGTATGATTGATGAGATTAGGAAGGTCTTTGCCACAAAGACCTCCAAAATCATCAAGAGTACCCTTTGGAAGGTGAGGGACAAGGGTGAGCGCCCTCGTTGGATCCTGGAGGACCATTGGGACGGGATGGTCCAGAAGTGGGGTGGGGTCCCGTTCCAGCAGGCGAGTGCTCAGAACAGGGCCAACAGAGCTGCCGATGCTGCAGCCTCGGTTTACACTGGGGGTAGCATTTCAACCCTCAAGCACAAGAAAAGATTTGTAAGTATATTTATGTTAAACATTTCTATTATGATTCGTCTTACATGTTTACAAATAATAATCTCAATGTTTTTTGTCCACCACAGGAGCTGAGGGAGCACCGGGAGCCTTCTTTGTTTGAGGTCATGCAAATGACCAAGAAGAACAAAGCCGGTGCATGGGTAAACCAGAAGACTACGGAGCTAGCGGTATTTACTTTTAACTGACACATGCTTATAATTTACAAATCAGCTTACTAATCCTATCGTTGTTTTTGAATTTACAGGAGGCGTATCAGGCCAGGAGGGCCGAGAAGGAGGCGGACCTGGTGGCTTCCACTCCTGAAGGGGAGGTTCCTCCCACCCTATCTTGTTCTGACGACAACGCCATCTATATGGAGGCTGTTGGCGGTGTGAACAAGAAAGGGAGGGTGTTTGGATTGGGTGGCGTCGGCACGCAGCTGGTGAAAAAGGGGAAGACCCCTTCCTCTTCGTCTTCCTCTGGTCTTCCGACTGAGGTCGTTCAGGTAATTCAAAACCTGAACGATGAGCTACAGGAGGAGCGACGTCAGAGGCAGTTGCTGTTGGAGCGGCACGAGGAGGACCGACAGAAGGCCGAGGCGGACCGACAGCGGGCCGAGGAGCAGCACGCCGAGACTCGTCGGCAACTTGCTCAGCAGCAGGAGCTACTGATGCAGTTGATGGCGAGGCTACCTCCCCCCACTTCCCAGGCGCCCCCACCACCACCCCAGGATCCCCCACCACCTTGATTGTAGTTCTTTTATTTATACACATTGTATATTTGATTTTTAGTTATGTTATATTTTCATTCAGTATTTATTTTGTCATTCTTTATTTATTATGTCTATATTTATTGGTAATTACATTCAAATCACAAAGCCTTATTCTACCTATCATTAGTAATTCAACCTATTTGATAAATTAATTTAATCTATTATTTTGTTTTTAATAATAATTTATTACTTCAAAAAAATTATTTTAATTTAATTATAAAATTTTATCAGCCAATACAAAATACAAAATATTAAGATATTTTTAAAGTTAAATTAACAAAACCTACCTATTATTGAATCAATTTTAAAAAAATTTAAAAATGACCGTTAGCGACGGCCAACTACCGTCGCTGAATTATTAACACTAGCGACGGACGCTCTGGTCGCTACATCACAACCACTAGCGACGGAACCTTGCGGTCGCTGTATCATAACCACTAGCGACGGATGCTGTCGTCGCTGTACTTGATAGCAATAGCGACGGCAGAGGGTGGTCGCTACATGAGTACATGTAGCGACGGCATAGGGTGGTCGCTGATGGCTGTTATTAGCGACGGGGTTTCGAGGTCGCTGTATGGCAACACTTAGCGACGACTGGGTTATTGGGACAGAGACGATTTTAGCGACGGCCTTACGCCGTCAATATAATAGCGACGGCAGGTGTGGCGTCGCTGATGTGTTTTCGACGAGGGTTTTAGCGACGTCCTCTTTTCCGTCTGAGATGCCGTCGCTAATGGTTTTAGCGACGGCCATTCTATGGATTAGCGACCAATTCCTTCCGTCGCTATCAGTTGTTTTTTTAGTGGTGATCTATGGCTTAAAACAATCTCCACGGGCCTGGTTTTATAAACTTGCGAAAGCCCTCATTTCTCTGGGTTTTCATCCCACTAAAAGTGACAATTCACTGTTTGTTTTTCACTATTCCAGCCTAACTATATATAACTTAGTCTATGTGGATGACATCTTGATTACAAGCAATAAATCCGATGCTATTGTCACCCTTATTGGCAAACTGAAATCTTTCTTCCCTCTTAAGGATCTAGGTCGCCTATATCATTTCCTTGGAATTCAAGTCATTGTTGACTCTTTAGGCAATTATCATTTATCTCAAACTAAATATATATCTGATCTTCTCATTAAGCTTGGGATGCAAGATGCTAAACCTGTCAAAACCCCAATGGCTCCTGCATCAAAACTAATACATGATAGAACTGAATCAGCTTCAAATCCTACTTTGTACAGGTCAGTCATAAGAGCTTTACAGTATGCTACTCTAACTTGGCCTGACATAGCTTTCACAGTAAATAAACTATGTCAATTCATGCATAAACCCCTGGAAATTCATTGGAAGGCTGCCAAGAGATTATTGAGATATTTGCAGGGAACAATTCATTATGGTCTCACCTTCTACAGATCTTCCTCCACTTCTATCATAACTTTTTGTGATAGTGACTGGGCTTGTGACCCATCAGATATGAAATCCACTTCTGGTTTCTATGTGTTTATTGGAAGGAATATTGTCTTATGGATGGCTAAAAAGCAACCTGTAGTTAGTAGATCCAGCACTGAAGCAGAATTTTGAAGCCTTGCTTCTGTCATTACAGAAATTACCTATATTCAATCTCTTCTCATTGAAATGCATCTTCCTTCTCACAAACCTCCTCTTATTTGGTGTGACAACCAAGGAGCGGTTCTTTTGTCAGCAAATCCTGTGCTCCACTCTAAAATAAAACATTTTGAACTTGAGTTATGGTTTGTTCGGGAGAAAGTTGCTCAAGGCCAACTCCAAATCCAACATATTCCATCCAGATTCCAGATTGCTGACTTACTCACAAAATCTCCTAGTTCTACTATATTTTTAGAACTTCGAAGCAAGCTTAATGTTACTTGTAACCCATCCACATTTAGCTTGAGGGAGGATATTAGGGAAAACAAATAACAAACTCTATTATGTTAGTTTCTTTTCTGTTGCAGTTAGTTAGGGGTGGCCCTAGTCCTTGGCTCTTGCTATATAATGTCTTGTTCATCCTTGTATAACAACAATAATCAATAATATTTTCTGTTTTATCCTCTCTTCCCTTATTCTCTGTGATCTCTCACCTCAACAGATATCATAAAAATATTAATTTTATTTTAAAAAATGGTTTAGTTATAGTTTGATATAATTTTTACTTTAAGAAATATAGGTTTGAAATAATTCATACTTTGAGAAATATAGGTTGATTGATTTATATGGATATTACATTTAAATGAAGATAACTTGGTTGATTGTTTTTTCCTTTGTCCATTAATTTGAATATCTACAAACATATATTTTCTTTTTAAGATGTTGCTGATTATTAAAACTTAATGTGCAGGTTGCACAGAGGTGGGTTGGAGTGTCGTGATCTTTAGGTTAGGATTGGCAGGGATCAATGTGTTCATCGGCAAGAAGTTGAGGCTAATCAGGTGGCAGTGGGCTTAATTAATTTAAATAATGTCTTAATATAAAATTCTCTCTAAATATTTTTTATATTTTTAATAGAAGAATTTCATTAAAAAAATTCTATCACATTAATTAATTCTTTACTAAAATATTTTTAGTTAAAAACTAATCAATGTTATACATCGAGTAATAATAGGGAAATAAGTTGACCAAAGCTACTTCTTATCTTCTGTCATGCAAAAATTAAATATTAATTAAGTGAAAAAATAATTAAATGACTTTAACTAAATGTTTGCTTGGTAAGGCACTTTAGTTAGCTAAAAGCATAAATTAATAATTGAAATATCACTTTAAACAAATTAAAGGTGTTTGGATGGATAGTATTTTTCAATTTCAGCTACTAGTTGAATTTTTTTTTTTACTTTATTATCCTTTAGATTTTTAATGATTCATAATACAACCCTTTATTTTAGTTTTAAAAAGTTAAAATTTTCTTTTATTTGATATTATTATGATTATTATTAAGAAATAATTAATATATATATATATATATATCATATATATATATATATTATATTCCTTTTATAAAACTTTATGAATATGTAATTCATACTTCTATAAAGAATACTTATATGAATCATGATATTTGAACTGTGTTTTTTATATTTATATGTTTCGTGATTTTTTTGGTTGTAAAGGAAGAAAAACTTAAATATTACTTTAGAAAATTTGATATTAATTAAAATATCTAAAAATAAGGTTATAAATTGTGTATAAACAAAAATATTTACAATTTTCACCTAAATAATTAAGCATGTCCTTTTAGGTAATTCTATATTTATCGGCTACTATAATAGTTTATTTTACCAAACACTTCCAATACAATCAACTAGCTTATATGCTTTCAGTAGTATTTTAATTTTCAACTAGCTTTTCAACTAGTTTTACCAAACAAATACTAAATTAACTACCTTTTTCTTTATTGCGCAACTAGTTGAAAGAATCTTATATTATGGAAAAGAAGTAATACTATAGAAAATCATTTAGCATAATGAAATTAACTTAAATTGTCGTCGGTGTACTAAAAAACAAGATTGTTTAGCTGACTTAATTATTGTACCCCCTAAGTCTTTGAATATACGCAACAAATAAATTGTCCTAAAATATAAGTAAATCTAACTAACTGTGGTTTATTAAATGAAGAAGTATACCTAAATGTTTTTACTACATGCATGTAACATCCCTCATTTTTGTGTAATTGGTCCCTGGACCAAGGTGTTTATTTTTTGTGTTGATTTTATATGCAATGATAATTGGACTATGGCCGACTCATTTATATGCTTGTGTTGGTATTTTTAGAAGGATTCAAAGGACTAAAATAATTGTTTGTGATTTAATTGAGTAAATGAAATCAATGATCAATTAAAGAAAACATAGTAATTAAATAGTAGTATATAAACTATGTTGTTTTAATTATTAACTTTGTAACTGGTTCTTACCAAGTAAGCCCCCAGGTGTCAGAGTTAAGTCATTTTTATCCCAGAGTATCCGTATTAACGTACTCGACCATTTTCGTGCAGGGACTGGGGCCCAATTCCAGCCATTCGGTTCCCCAAGAATTTATTTTGATAAAATAAGTTAGTCGCTAAAGCCATTATGCGCACTTGTTTGTATTTTAAGCATAACTCTCTCTCTCCCGTTAATGGAATTGAGTTGTTATTGTCCCAAAACTTCGGTATCGAAATTTACTACAACTTTGATGTTGACCATGAACTGCCCCACGTGTTCATTGTTACAGCTTAACCTATGTGCAATAATTTCTACTTTTCTCACTCGTATGACCATGAAATTGAATGATTATTTCTCTAAAATTTTTTAGACTCATTTTTCTACAACTTTGATGAAAGGCATGAAAGCCAATTCTATAATCATTTGTCCCAAAATTTTTATTTTGTTCACAAACTTATTTCCCGTCACTGCTTGGAATAATTTTTGTATTTAGAGCATATCTCTCTCATTCGATGTCAGATTTTCACGTACCATACCTCGTTTAAAGAAAAGACATAGATCTATAACTTTTATGTCTTATGTTTTTCCAAATTTGCATCGTAACCCCTTCAAAAATGCAAGACAAGTTTATGCCCCAGGATTGTGCCACACCAGCCTTCATGCAACATGGCCCAATCAGCCCTCACCACCCAAGAGACACTTATTAACCCCAAGTTAACTCTTTGTCTTGCAATCTGAAGTGCTAAGAGACACTTGTTGAACATGTCTTGAACTTGTGCAATTCATCTTCTCCTCCATGTAGCCGTGAGACACTAGGGACTCCTTAAGGTAACATGTAAAAATTTTCATTGACACAAACACTTCAACAATTTTTCTAAGTTGCCTAAAAATAGAATCAGCCCTTCCTCTTCTCTTCTTCCATCTCACGTTACTCCTCTAGACCAACCATGCATTTGCTTGCTCCTTTGTTCTTCATCTTCTCCTCTTAATCACTTCATAAAATTTTTCTAAACCTTACAAAGAAAAGAAAAATAGAAACAACCCCACCTCCCTTCTTTCATCTCACACCTTTAATTATCACTCAAAAAGCCTCTATTTTTCCTTGCTCTTGGTGTTGCCCTCATGGTGAACTTGAAGCAAGAAACTTGATCCTTGCTTCTCCCTTCTTGGTCGTGACCATCATCAAGGTAGGGGGACACTTTCTTTTTTCTCCTTGATTTGCTACATGGTGTAATGTGAATCACCCTAAGATTCACACCTTGGTACCATTCCCAAAATATGATCATTTGAACTATTGATCATTAAAAATACTTGTTAAAATAACCTTTATTTTAGGAATCACCATGGCTTCACTAAGTCTTAATTTTTTCTCTTGATTCTTGCTAAATTTTAAGTTGTAAAATGTCACCTTTCTAACATTTTTAACTGTTGCAGAAAATAATACTCTATGGAGGATGCATGCATGTTGATATTGTCATAAATTTCTTGATAAACTTTTACTCTCTTCATGGCCAATTAACGTGACTTAACCCCCTTTGTTTTATGCAAGATTTAAGTACTAAAATATAATTTTTCTTATGAATTAAAATAATTTCTACGGCTGGACAGATTTGAATGCTTCACTAAAAATCACATGCATGTTGTTGAATAAGTAAAAACTTGGACTTTTCCTTCTTGAGATGGGTGGTCGTGTGATGTATCTCCATTTTCTTTAACTTTATGCAAAATAACGTGCTTAAAACTATGACTTTGAAGATGTATTTGCGATGGGTATTGTTGTTGGAAAATTTTATTCTTAAAAGAAATAGTCATAAATTTAATATATTACATATGAAAGCCTTAATTTTAGTGAGTTAATAGTCATGGATGGTATGCATGGTTGGATCTTAAATTTTTGGTGTTGAATATTAAGTTTTAAGTATAATAATTCTAGAATTTTATGAATTAAAGTGATTAAAATGTCATTTTATTATCATTGTTTTATGTGCTTGATTTAGCGAAAATGGCTTGTAAATATACGATAACTTTGGCTCTTAAAAATAAAGTGGTATAGCTGTTATCTTATGCATTTTGTGACTCTAAAATTAATGATTCAAATGTGTATAAGATGTTGTTTTGAAAGAGAATTAAAAAGAGCCCTAAGTGTAGGCACGAACGGTGATCAGAAATGGTTAAAAATGCATTTACATGAGTAAAAGATGGAAAATTGGGAAATCTGTTTGGGCGTGAATTTTTGTGATGAATAATGTGAAATTATGAGTATTGGAAATTACCCAAATGAGTAGAGTTGATTGGAGATGTCCCTATGCGATGCTTGTCCTTAAACATAGTTTTTACGAAAGATAAAACGACGAAACATGGCATTTTGAGCATTTTCATGCAAATTTATTTTCTGGGCAAAATTGGCATCAAATTTTATTTTATTTATTTAGTATTTAAAAAGTTAAACAATTTTGACTTTGGAACTACTCAATTCAGAGCTTTCTAGAGGAAATACGACAAAAACGACAAGAAATAGAACTTTTATGACTTTATTAGCTTGAATAAAATTATTTTCCTTAATAGAGTTTGGAAGAAATTTTTTGGAGGTTATAATAAGACGTTTTTATTAACTAAGAGAATTTAGTAAGTATAAAAATTTAAGGCCAATATATTAAGTTTCGTTGTAAGTTAATACGATGGGACGATATTGTTAAATGGCCTGAGATGTCGCAAAGGATATTAGATATTTTTATATACACTTTCTTTAAAGAAAATTTAAGACTTTTCAAATTAGAGCTCCATTTTAGAAGTAGAATTAAAAAGAAAGAAGTTAGAGATTTATTTCATGATGTTATTAAACAAACAAATATTTTACAATATTTCCTTAAAAAGACTTAGAGATACTTAGATGTTTAATACTTTGGAAAACTTTCTTATAGAGGCCTGTTTTTAGGCATAACCTCAGTGCTCCTAAGAGAAATTATTAGGTAGTACCTAGGCTTTGACATGAAAATTTTACTTGTTAAAAAGGATTCATAACGATGGATCAATCCGCTTTAAGGACAAGGAGATCAGAAAGTGAGGTTCCGCCTAACACTCAGGCACTCTTATGATAAGATGAATAGATTGCATATTTCATATGAAGTATGAGGAGGGATGATAGAGTGATCCCCTAGAGCATACAATGATGGATACACTAGGGAACAACGATGTTCCGACCTGGTCTTAAGAGTATACCGGCCAAGACGTCTATTGGTTCAGAGTCATGCCTGAGACTGGATAGCCCATAGAACCTCTTGTATACTTTAACTCAGAGCGAGTGTTACCAGGACCGTGGAGTGCCCGTTCTGCTGAGATATGATTGGCCATTGTTGATGATAGGGCTACGTGTCCTTACCCATTTGTGAAAACCAAAACGAGGTGAGTTTTGGTTGCTCTAGTTGGACAAAAGGATAAGGTGGGATTGATATACACAATGGATATTGATATTTATGAGATTGATGAGCGAGATCTAGGCCATATTGCATACCGGTATTTAATTAAGATAATTTTATAATGAAGCTAACACATGAATAACATACCATGGTTGTGTGACTAACTATGTAAATTGTATTGCCTCTGTGATTAATGGTATGTCATTGATTATTGTGTTGTTACGATGATAAGTATTGTATGAAAAATTTCCTTTGTTTGTTTGAAATATGTATGTTTGAAATTTAAGGCTACCTTTGCATGAAAATCTTATGGGATGAGAGTGTTTTAATTACCCCTCTTGTGTTGTATGGTTGTTTCCTTTTTTTGTGATCATTAGCTAAAGGACAAGGCGAGCATTAGCAGGACCTGAACTACCTGGAGTAGTGGATGTTGAGCCGTGAACGTGAATTACTTGGACTTCCCCTCTGACATTGAGACTGTTGTAGGTCCCAATGCATAGTTATATAGTTTATGTTGTAGTTGTTTTATTGGGAGCCTGCGAGCCCTGTATCTTTCGAGTACACTACTGTCCTGAAGAATTGATCTATGTTATTATTATATTTCTTTCAAATTATGCATTGATGATCACCGAACAAAAAAAATCTCCTGTTTTTCTAAATAGCTAGTGACTCCTTAATTAAGTATGACGTTCTAGTGAAGGGATTTGTCCTAGTTAGTCGAGGGTGTCACAATGCACACTTTAATTTTTTATGGAGAAAGACTAAACCCCCTTAATAAGTTCTAATGAATGACATTATAATAAAAATATATATTTTTGTATATAATATCAATGTCATTAAAAGGATGTTTGGTATCTGAAAATTTTTTATTTTCCTAGAATCATGTTTCCTAAGGGTCTTATTTACAGGAAAATGTTCTTTAAATATAAATAAAAATTTTCCCTTACTTGAGAAACTAAGTTTCTTACCTCTCATTTCAAAAAATTTTGTTGGAAAACTTTGTAAAATATAACTTCAAAACCTTTATAAGGAAACTTAGTATCTATTTGGATTGTGAAAATATTTTCTGTTTTCATTTTTTGTTTTCAATTTTAATTACAAACATGTCATCATGTTTTTTTTTTTGTAAAAAAATTGTTCTAAAAAAATGAAAACATGAAATGAAAATAAGAAATAGAAAAAAGTTATTTTTAGTGTTTCCTGTACAAGGTTTTGAAAACAGAAAATGTGATGGTAGTTTTGTAATTAAAACTAAAAATAGGAAATAAAAACAGAAAATATTTTTAAATTCCAAACAAACCCTTAGTTTCCTAGGAATGTTTTTGAAAAAGGACATGCCAAACATAGGAAACTTAGTTTCCTAAGTTAAGTTTCTTGAGAAACTAAAAAGAATCCTCGTATGAAACATCCCCCAAATGAGATTAATTATTTCTCTTAAAAGGGTAAGGTAATTATTTTTTGCTTATATTCAAGAAGGAAGATTTATCTAGCTTATGCAACCTTGTATATAAGATTAGAAATTTAAAAATGAAATTTTTGTTCTAGAAATTATATGTGAGTTGCTTAGAAATCAAGGTGACTTGACCGTATTAATTTTATTAAAATAAAAAGTTTTCTTTTTATATTTTTTATCAGGTGAAAAATTATTGCCTTGTTATATTATAAACAAAGGTCGTAACAAAAATAAGTAAGGTCTAGTACCAAAATATTGGGAACCATACACTATTAAACTAACATTCATTAACTTAATCGGCCCAAACATTTGAGGCAAGCATACCATATTCTAATTCCAATTCATACTTTTTTTAATTTATTAATGTGTTCACAAAAGCCCTAAAATACTAAGAATAAGTACTCAAGGTCTTTATTGAAACACTTGATGTTTACAATGCCTGAAAGGTCCTCTATATAGAGGTTGATACAAGAAACAAGAACTTTCCCAGCAAGAATTGAAGTCTTAGTTCAAAAAGACCTAAATCCTTGAAGAATCACTTATAAAGTGAATCAATGTAGATTGAAGATAAAGAATACTCTAAGACATATAACTAGGAGAAAATTAAAAGGAATTTGATGTTAGCTAAGTCAAAATTTCTCAGTAAACTATGTTTCTAAAATAGTCCTAAACATGAATCCTACAAGGAGTTCAAGTATTTAGAAACAAGGTACCTTAGCAAGTTCTATACACACCAAGTTGGAAATCAATTAAGAAAAAGAAGCTAACTTAATTTAAGAAGAAGAAACCAAGACTACCAATGAGTATTTTTCATACTTATAATTAGCAAGCGCATCAATCGTTTAACCGAGTATAAATCAATATCGTTCCTATAGGGATTGAGGCCAAGTATCGTAATCCTAGGGTAACGATATCTGAACCACACTAGAAAGTTGTCCATATTATCATAAATTTAAAGATTTAAAGACTTATTTTGTAGTGTTTTCAAAATTTGATAAGAAAAAGATAGTAATATGATGAAAGAGATACAAACAAAAGGATTCAGATGAAATTTCCACCTTAGATTTGCATTGGACTTATACAAGTGCTAAATTAAGTGCAAGTGAATTTTCTATTGAAGATTAATTCACACAGTTAGATACAGCCTAATTCTTGAGGTCAAAACCCCTAATTTTCCTCTTTATGAACCCTAAGTCCTTTAGTGCCCTAAAAGTGACAAACCAAATTGTGTAAATTGCAGGATCTCCCAATCGGAGGAGCCTAATCCCTTAGGTCATAACCAAATTAGGTTGAGATTGTCGGTTCAGAGTTAGAAATCATGATTCCTTTTTAGAATCTAAGGTTAGTTCTTAGATGATCAATCTAAGAGAAGGTTTAGGATTAGAGAATCTCAATCAATTAACACTTCACTTACATCTAAATTGTAGCTTTGCACTTATCCAAGCCTTGTCTCAAAATCCATTCCTCCCAATCTAGAAGATTGAGCCATTCATAGAGGAAGAGAGAAGATGAACCACAATGGAGGATGAATTCATAATGAGAAAAGTAAAAAGTAAGAAGTAAGAGAGAAGAGAGAAATTTTAAGGGGAATCAAAAATTACGATTGCTAGTTGTATTTTTACAAGAAATATATTGGAAACTGATAATTAAATGTGAGAGAACATAATTAAAATCATGCCATTCATCAAATAACTAAAACTTAAATAATTAGATGCGAAATCAGGCACAATAACGTCATTATAAGCATACTAATATGAAGTAAACTTGAACAACCATGAAAGGTTGGATGTGGTGGCGCCAAAGATGGGTGTACCAACGTCCATTAATAGAGAGAAAGGGAATTGCACTTTGAAGCCAGGTGGTAACGCCTATATGGGGTGTACCAACACGCAAATTAGAAAAGATTAGGCCTTGATCAGGTGGCTAAGTATGACCATGCTCCCTTATGGTGTGCTAAGACGTGTTTTAGTGAATAACTTCAGACTTTGTTGGGCGTGCCAGTACCTAGTGGAAGTGTGATTACGTTGGTTGGTAGAGGCCCATCTAATTTTTTCTTCCCTTGGCGTGGTTACGCCCTATTTGGGCATGCCAACGCCTGAAATTTGAACTTGGTTCCTCCTCTCTCTTGTGAATAACTTGAATACCAAATAATAACTTGAGTAAAGTGATGAGCTGTGTAATAGTCCAATTTGCTTAAGGACTAGATCATATGTATCATTTTATACTAGCTTGATTTACAAAGATGTTTGTATTATATGATGATAGTTGATGATGGAATATGTGTGAATGCAAATTATACATGTTGTGATACATATGCATATGATCACATGGTATTCATATTTATTCTTTTGGAATATATGACTCACTCTCCCATGTTGTCCACTTTTTAGACTTGTGATGCAGGACACTCATGGATGGAGTGAATCTTTTGAAGTACATTTTGATGAAGGAGGTAAATAGGTGTATAGAAAGCGCCTTGGCCGGTAAATCTAGATTTTTGTATAGCATATAGTGTGTATGTATGCTTATTTTACCATCTAGATTGTAGTTTGATGATTTTGAGGGTCATGTAGGAAAATTGAACCTTGGTGTGTATGGCCAATTTTCATTAATGACCTAAGTGATGTAAGATAATGAATTATGATGCTTGTGGATTATAAATACCATGAATGAATGATGTATTTTGCAACTTGTAGCATTTCATGAAGTTTATGTAAAAATGATTTAAACCCTATGCATTGAATGAATAGGAATTGGTTTTGAAGTGTATAAACAATTGGAAGAACCTTTGAATGCATGGTTGAATACATATAATGCATTAGCATAGGCTAAAATGGCATGAAATGAGGTTTAGCATGTTAAGTTGTATGAGATTTCCCTGTTTCTCATTTTTCCTGCATAACTCGCTTAAGCGAGTGGGAATCTCGCTCAAGCGAGATCTCCCTATAACATTAGGGTGGCCTCTGGCCCAATTTCGCTCAAGCGAGTGACAATTTTGCTCAAGCGAAATCTCCTTAAATCAGATGTGTGGCTACTGGCGATATTTCACTCAGGCGGGTAAGGTCTCTCCTGAGCGAGCGTTGGATAAAATGCTACTGGACTATTTTTGCTTGAGCGAATGGTCAGTGACTTGGTGTCTCGCTCAAGCGAGCGAGGATGGGAATGGCCACTGGAGTTATTTCGCTTAGGCGGGGATGTCTCGCCCAAGCGAATGAGGTTTAATTAGCTACTAGAGTGATCTCGCTCAAACGAGCAGGGCTTCACTCAAGCGAGATGGGCACCTAATGCTCTTCTTTTTTTGGCTCAAGCGTGTTTCATATCTTGCCCAAGCGTGACCACACGAACTCGCTTAAGCGAGTGTGGTACTTGCTTGAGCGAGTGGCACCTGTTTCCTCCCAAATGCCTTGTTTTAAATATTTTCACTTTCCTTTGCATCAAATCATCTTTTGCATCATCTTAATAATACCTTTGACATATTATAAAATCATTAAACCTCATGATGCCTAATTTCTTAAACCCAATCATACAACATCAATTTAAATGATTCTTTCTGCTGTTTTTAATTGAAATTTTCTCATTAATCATTTTTAACTCGCCTTCTAATATCTCCATATATGAGATAGGTTTTTCATAGATCCAGGGGGTTGATTAAAAGTTCACCACTTTATTTTTGTGTTGAATAATGACTCATAAAACGTGAAAAATTTATCCCCATTTTCGGGGCGTCTCACAAAACTACAAGAATGAGCCTAATAACCTCAACTAGGCCAAAAACACTTCATGAAGGAATTTTAATATCACACGACAACCTAGCTTAAACTATTTACAAGAGGCTTCAACCAAATTATTAAACCCAAAAAGAATTGAGCATTCGGCCATACTAGGCCCAAACTTATAAAGTTAGACTTAAGACTCAAATAGGTCCAAAACTCCATTTTAAAGATTTTTAGCCAGCTCATTATGGAGACATGAAAATAAAACACTCTTAAGAAGGATTTGGACATGATCATAAGGTCCAAAAAGGAAACCTGATCATAAGACATTCCTATACAAATTTAGACCTAGGCCAAATGTAGAAAGCGTCATGAAACACTCATAAGGATAATGAGCTTAACTCAGGGCTCAAAATATTGTAAGATGTAAATAGATTGCTTCTCAAGGCCCTGGCCTGATATGAAGGACTTTAGGCCTAAAACACAACTTGGTCATAAAACATATAAGGAAGATTTTAGACTTAGGTACAAGGCCCCAAAAGAATTAAACCTAGACCTAATTAGGCTCAAACTTATTAGATTTAACTAAAAGCCAAAAACGCCACAAGCTTTGTAAAAGAGGTTAGCCCAATAAACGTAGGCCTATTAAGAAGTGTTGTCATAAGACAGTTATGTCCATATTGAACTTGACTATTTGATGTTAAGCCTCAACCTAAACCCCTTTAGGGTTGGAAATTCCACTTATGAAACAAAAAGACCAAATTAGGTTAAGTTATTAACATTAAATTAAAGTACTTGATGAGTCTAGTTAATTAAGAATTAAGAAAGTATTAGTTAACCAAATTAAGACTCAACCAAGTAATACTTATGATATATTAAGGATGAGTTTATTAAGTTGATTAATTAATTAAGATTAACTAAAGAAGAATTATTACTTAATTAGACATGATTAGGCATTTAATTACAAAATGATTAGTGAGTTAATTAAATTTCTAAGTCTATAATTAATCATGACTAAGTAGAGAATTGAGAAATGATTAATGTCTTAATTAAAGTACTTAAAATCCTAAACTAAAACATTAGCCATTTATAAGATTTACGCGTACAAAAACTCAAATGCTTAGGCAGAAGTATCCTTATTTATCATGTGTTAGGCTTAGAAACGTGCTTTAAGGACAACAAGCTAGCGTTTCCTTACACTAAACACAATGATTAAGAGGGGTTAAACCTTAGGAGTACTCATTCCTATGCCTTGATTTGCTAAAGCGATTAATAAGAACACG
Organism: Clitoria ternatea; assembly: GCA_037962975.1. Classification (NCBI taxonomy): domain Eukaryota; kingdom Viridiplantae; phylum Streptophyta; class Magnoliopsida; order Fabales; family Fabaceae; genus Clitoria; species Clitoria ternatea. The sequence goes on from CM075671.1 coordinate 60,436,243, forward strand.
AATGATGAATTGGTTTACATGCATCATACGCATTGAATTGTAGAAAAGGGAAGCAATAATGGAAGGCATGAGTCGTTGGGTTCTAATGAGTTGAACCTTGGGTTATACCAAGTTCGGTTGAGCCTAATGGACAGGTGACACACCTTAGTACCGAGATCTCATGGCAAACCTGGCATAATTCAACCTAAAACACATGTGACCAAGGCCATGGATGCGTCAATCTTAAAGGCTTATGACAAATTAAATATTCGAAAAGAATGATAGGGACATAGATCCCGGATACCTCAGTAAGGATTGGAATACTTCGACCACTCCCTAAATTGACATGATTAATGATGTGAAAGAATGAATGAGCCTACATTCCTTAGGAAATTAAAGAAGTTAGCTGCAAAGTAAGAACATGCGTTGTATACATCATACTCTATAGATGTGCTAGGAATAGACTGATGTGTTATGATTGAAATGACGTGTTTGATGGGATTGCTTGGTGCATGATATGTTTGGATGAAATTGTGTTATGACTGATTAAACATGTTTGGTATGACTGCTTGTTATGCGATGCATTTGGATGAGGATCTATTAACCCTAGTGTTATGTAGTTCCCATTTGGTGTAGGTGATTTTACACTTAAATTGGCTAACCTAATCCAACCATAAACAAGAAATTACGACCACATCGGTGACGACCAGAAGTCCTGTTGCTAATTTTTACAAAACTTCGTCGCTATAAAAAAAACCTTCACCACTAATATTCCCTCCATTTTTTTGCTTTCCCTCCATTGTTTTTATTCGCGCCCTAGGTAGCGACAGCTAGGTAGCCGTCACTATTGTCCTACTTAAACGGAGCAACGGCCAATGTCGTCACTAGAACAACTATTTAGTGACTGTGTTAACGACCAAAATAGCGAACAGAGACCATAAACATGAAATTAACGACCAACTTGGCGACGACCAGTTTCCCGTCACTATTTTGTTGCAAAACGTCGTTGCTAAGAAAACAAATCTCTGTCGCTACTGTTCCCTCCATTCTGTTTTGCTTTCCCTCCAATATTTTTGTTCACGCCCATGGTAGTGACGACTGGGTGGTCGTTGCTAATGTCCTGCTTAAATGGAGTGATGGAAGCGGTCGTTGCTAATTTTAGTACTGTAGGCTATCTTTTTGCTACGGTCGTTTGATGTCGCTCTATACGGAATATAGTGACAAATAGCGTTGTCGCTAATTTGGGCTAGATGGATAAGCAACAAATAGCGATTTGCCATATGGATTAGTGGTCCATTCTTGTGAGGATATTAGCGACGGTGTGTTTTTGTCACCAATTTATAGTAATCTTCCTCGATCAGTTCCCCCAAATCATTACTCTAAGTCTCACTTATTTCCCTCTCCCTCTTTTTCGCTATTGTCTTTGGCGAACCTCCGTCCCTCGTCGGCCACCGTTCGTGGCCGTGAGCCATCGTTTGCCACCGTTCAAAGCTGCACTCTCTGTCCCCCAACCTGCATTGGTATTCCGTGGCTTGCATCTTCATCTTCTTCAAGGTAAGTTGTTCTTCCTTCTTCATGTTACATTGTAATTTTTTGTGTTATTCCTTGTTCCTTGTTGTAATGGCAATACATATATTAAATTAAAGGGGAGAGTACAAATGGTTTAGGGTTCCTTATTCCTTGCTTCTGCTACGTGTCTAGATTCAGTGAAATTGGAAATGTGGCCTTTGTTTTCTTCATGTTTTCATCACTAATTTTTTCCTTGCTTCTGCTACGTGTCTGGATTCAATGAAATTTTTTGCATCTTATGCTAACTTTTCAGGCAATCCTTATCAAGACTTACAATGTGGACAGTGGATGAGGGATTTATAGGGTAATATGGTTCAATCACTCTCTCATTAACTTTTCCTTTTCTAAGGTCTTGATAAAAGGAGAAAACATCATTTGATTTAGTGAAATCTTTAAAATTGAATGATTCAGCTACGTGTTTGATAATTAATCTGGTTCAATTACTCTATTCTGATTATGTTTTTCTTTTCTTTGTGTGACTTGGGATCTCACCCCTTTCCCCCTAACTGTAGCTACTTCAATTTATTTTCACCATAGCCATCAATTTGCAGACATAATAATATATAGAGAATTGAATAGAAGACATTATCTAACGCATATATGTATTACTAGCTAGTAATAGAGAGATGAAAGTTCCATGTTATAGGTTGAAATGTAATGTAGTTGAAGTATTTAGTACTAGTGTTTTGTGCATTTGGTTGAGTCGGTCAATACCGAGTTACCAATTGAAGGGTCCATTCATTTGGAATAATCAATGTTGGCATGTTTCTTTATTATGAAAAACAAATTAAAGGTCAGTCATGTTACACCTTTCACTATGATTTTTCCGAACCTTAAGGAGTGTTTGCTAGTCATGAATTGCAGGACAACCCAATTGGATTATCCCATCTGCATATTTATTTAAGTATAAATAAGAAAAATATCTATATTTACAAGAATAGAGAGTAGATTTACAAGAAAAATATCTATAAATAATTGGTATTTGATATAAATATTGAAGGAAAATATAAAATGATAGTAATAAATATTGATATTGTAAACAAGAATAGAGAGTAGATTTAGATATATTTTTATCAATATAAAACATGTTATTTTTGTTTCTATATTTTTATCAAGAATAAAGTTGCAATTGAATTTTTAACGGCTTGCCTCCAAAATTTTCACATTCTTGTTGGCAACCTTCATTGGAAAATAGAGAAAATAACGACGTTGCAGCTTCACTTGCTTGACAGAAAATGAACAGAATAAGGAGAAAGATCTCTCCTCCAATAGTTTCACCTTTACACCGAGCTCATGATTGATTACCAAATAATGCTAACAATACAGAATACAGTCTTTTCCCCTTGGTCCTTCTATTTACTTATCTAATTTCCACCCTCTAATTGTTCTTAACTGTTAACTACTTTGACTACCTTCATTCTTTTGCAGCTACTACCCTTTTATCCTTTAGTTATTCTAAACAGAAGTTCTAAACTAAACTGACAAGATTTTTTTCCTTTTCATTTGGAAGACAGTGACATAGAATCAGTCCATTAATTGTGTATGTTGGTTATTCCTTGTTATTCGGACCTTCTCCAGCCCATTCTTACCAATAACCAGAATTAGTACCCATAGTGACTAAAAAAGCAATTAGCGCTCATGCTTTGTACGGGAATGTACATTCTAGTTTGATTATTACTACTAATTAAATCAGTATTAGTGAGGTTATAAAATATTTAAATGAAATATTATAATTCCTTCAAAAATGTCAAATTAATTATAGCTTTTCTTAAATATTCACTTGATACTAATTTTATCATTTAATATTATGGGCTGACTTGGTGATCATAAAAAGTTTTAGAGATATATAAAGGTTAGTTTGAGAGTTAGTTATTTTGTGTTAAGCTATATAAGTTATATCCTCCTTCTTGATGTAATTAGTTTTACCATATTTTACATTGATAAATTTTATTTTTATCTTGAATTCTTTCAATTTTACTTTTCATCTTTTACCTAAACCATGTTTTCTAACATGACATTAAAGCGAGGACATTCACCATAAATCTTCCTTTTTTATTCCATCTTCTATATTTTTTTTTGTTCCCCTCTTGTTTATTTATTTTCTTTGAAAATTTCCTTTCACTTCACTGATTTAGATCTGAGTTCTTTTTTATTGTCATTGAGATCTATAGTGTTTGGTATAGAGTCCATATTTAATCTTGGACTAATAAATAAAAAAAAGGTATATAAAAATTCAATGTATAAAATTCAGAGTTAGGCTTCACAATTATAATTCTAATTTTAATAAAGCTTTTATTAAAATTAGACTTTATATTTTAATTTTATATTTTAATTTTTAAAAATAGACTTCATAATTATAATTCTAATTTTAATAAAGCTTTTAAACAATAGAATTGAAATTCTAAGATTTAGGTCCAAGTTCATGCATTAAAGGTTTAGGTTCATGCGTTAAACGGTCACTCTGAATTTTAGACTTTTTATTGCAATATAAAGAGGGTACACTAGTGCAAAAATTAGATATAACAACGGGATATAATCACAGGTTAAAGTAGCTCAGTGATAAAAACATGCGCGGTGACATTTTTGAAATTATAATGTAACTATATAATCACGGTTATAGGAGAACCGTGGTCACAAAACACGCGGTGGCATTTTTGAAATTGTAGGGAACCTATTTAATCACGGTTGTTTTGGAACCGTGGTTATATTACCCCTATAACCACGGCTCTTTTGGAACCGTGGTCAATTTACTCCTCTATTACCACGGTTATTTGTCTGACTGTGGTTAATTGTCTAGGTATTACCACGGTTGTCATAGCACCATGATTAAATGGGCCACTTTATTATTTCATTTCCCTCCTAACTCATTTCTCTTTCCCTCTTCTCTATTCCATTCGTCTTCCACCTCCTCCCTCTAACTTCAATTTCAACTTCAACCACCCCAATCCCCACGTGTCAATCTCACAATCTCCTCCACTAACGCCTTTCTGTTTACTGCCATCCGTTTACTCATGAGACAAACAACAATACTCTGCCCATGAAACTTGTCACCGTGGACATGGAGACTCACAACAACAAGTGTGGCTGTTGGGCTGTCCTTAAACGCGGCGTTAGAGGTGCTTGCAAACCTTCAGCTTCCAGAGACTCTCCTAACACTATCCCTCGTACTAGTCTCGTTTATGATGCAGGTACACACTAACACACACACAAACTCATCAGCATGGTGGACCGAAAATTCACTCTTTTTTTCTTTTTCATTTCAAATCTCAACGACTAGTGTAGTGCCACCGTCCCTCAAATGCTCTATTCATATAACATGTGTCTCCTTTGTTTTTATTTGGTTTTCTCTATTTCTGAAACTCTCTTTCTCTTCATTCCTTCTACAGTCCAGGTTCTCACGATAAGGCCCAAAGTCTGGAGGATGAAGCTTCCACGGCGGCGTCGTTGGTTCCCTGGAGGTGGTCCATAAGGACTTCGATGGCAACAGAAGCGGTGAAGGAGTCGTGGCTGGTGGCACGTAAAAGAGAGAGCGTGGTGTGTCTGGAGAGCATGGTTGCTTTGCTTTACGATAAAGTCCTTTAATCACGGTTATTTTGAACTGTGATTATATATGGTTTATTACCACGGTTCAAAATCGTGGTAAAAAATACACACTTATAACCACGCTGGGAACAACCACGGTTGTAGAACCGTGGTTAAAGACCAATTTTAACCGTGGTTATATCCAATTTTTACACTAGTGGTATACGAGTTTTTTTGGTGTAAGATTTAATTTGGTAGGCTCTAGACTGATCCCGGTAACAGAATTTTAACACTTTGGGTAGATAAAATTAAAATCCATGAATGAATATTTGTGCATTTACTTTTACTTGTTATTATTTTTAAAAGTCTCATTTTAACATCCCTAGTGGCCGTACTTATATCTTGTTGAAAGACTTATTTTGGTGCATTGAAATTGCATTGCATTACTTTCCCCTTTTCAATTATCATACTTAAATCTTAGTTGGCGAGGGATCATATGCATTCACACCTAACTTTATTCTTGGTAACTGATTTTAATACTTTTGGGTGGCATTTTTGTTTTTTCCACATTCCCTTCTCGACTTCCTTATTCAAGTAAGTCTTTATACATGTATTTTGTTTTTACATTGTAGTTACAATTAGTTTAAACTGTGTTTTTACAACTCTATTTTGTACATTCAGCTTTGTTGAATGTTTATATTGCATCTATGTATAGTGGATAAAATAGTCTTTGAGAATGTGAAAAATATTATGTTGGTGGATGAAATTAACAAATTGTTTAATTTGAATATAGTATCAAAAAAAGTTTTTGTTAGGATTTAGTTCCCAAGCATTTTATAATTGTATCTACTTCCCTTATTTTCCATCTTTACAATTGGCATTTGGAGTCAATACACTCTATGACTTAAGTCCTTGATTTTCAAGGAAGAGTGAACATTTAAATTTCTCCACCAAGTTTAAGCCTTGTTCTTCCTTTTCTTTTTAGTAACCATCTTCTTGCAGGATATAAGTTAGTGTATTAGTTTGATACATGATACTACTATTTCAAAAATTTTAAAAATTAAGACTCCTTCGTTTTCACTTTTGAGAATATTCTATCTCTTTTTCTTTGCTATTATCTATAAGATATTAAGCATTATGGCTACCTATTAATACCAGTATGGAAATATGATAGGTACATATATATATATATATATATATATATATATATATATATGTTCCACCACATAATTATGTGAATTGTTTTCCTTTATGACTAATTAAGTTATTTCTTTTCGTTCCAGCCACTATCCTACTCGGACAGGACTTTTGAGGACGTGTAGTTAGGTGCTTTGATTGCAATTAGGTGCAGTATAGAGGTAAGTTTATCAAACAACTACCATACAAATTGTTGCTTAACAATATCATTGAATACGTATCAATTATTGTTTGTTAGTGGAGAGCAGAGCACATTAGGCATTAGTTTTATATGCTGATAACATGTGTTTTATGCATGTGTATTGTTGTTTGTTAATGGAGAGCAGAGCTCATTAGGCATTAATTTTGTGTGCTGATAACATATGCTTTATGTATATATGTGTATTGTTGTCTGTTAGTGGAGAGCAGAGCTCACTAGGTTATGGTGTTGTTTGCCATAATTTCATATACCTAAATTTGGAAATGTCATAGTTATATATTGAACTATACTGAAATGTTTTCTGTGTGTAACAGGACATTTTTAAATATTTAGAAATGTCTAGTTTACAAGGAAGACTCTGTCGAAATTTCGGTAGGCTCCCTGTTTTAGGGTACATAAAAAGTATATTAAAGTATAACAATGTAGGGTTTAGTTGTATCTGTACCCACTAGGCTCTCGTTCAAGATTCAAGACAACCGACTGACATACCGTGTTGTGTTGGATCTTGAATTGTCCTGGTTGCACAGTTTGGAATGAATTTGTAACCAGTAAGCCGTAACCCATTGATGTTGTTTGTGGTTTATCTTGTGTTGTTGATATTCATTTAAAATTCTAGATACTGTATTTTGTATTGTCTTCGGGTGCATGTCTGTGTGCAGTGTTTTATACTGCACGTATCTTTGTGTACTCGGGGATCAATGTGAAATGCTACCAAAATTCCAAATGAACATCAACAACACAAAGTTGACGCAAACACATAGATAGGTTACGGATGGTTACATATTAATCCCGAATGGGATAAGGCCCCACCTGCTTACAACATCCAAGAGATAGAGAGTGATTCATGAACGATAGTTGCATAATATTTAAATTAAAGTAACTAGAACTTTGCTTGTTAGATATTGTGAATGGAGGTTCCGACAAATCGGCGATGGATGTACAACCGGCTTGATCATAGTTGGTGAGTGACTGAGGAGTTTATGATGGGGTTGTTGGAGTTTATTCTGTTCATTAAGGCAAACACACTTGATTTTGAAGCGACTCAAAAGATTCGTTGTCTGTGCTCAAAGTGCAAATGCATGACTTTTGAATACGCGGATGATGTCATGTGCTATCTAAGTGAGAAGGGGTTCATGGAAAGATACTACTACTGGTACAACCATGGTGAGCAGCTATCACCCAGGCCACCAGCCATAACCGTGCAATAGTCTTACTACGAGGTCAGAGGAAATAGCGATACGTACAACAACATGGATCAGATAGTGATGGATCATGTTAGACCCTCCATCGAGCGTATGCTAGAACATGATGACCAAGCTGGGAATAAGGATGACAGTGTAGAGAAGGGTCCTAATTTAGAGGTGAAGAGATTTTATGATTTGTTGACGGCGGCTCAGACTCCATTGTGGGACGGGTGCCAGAGTCACACTGAATTATCCGCCTCCCAAGCTGCTTTAAACCTAAAGGCAAAATATAATCTTTTAGGAGGTTGTTTTAATAGAATGGTCGATTTGATGGGTTCCACTATGCCTAGTCATCATCGAATGCCATCAAACCTGTACCTGCTAAGAAAAGAGTGGCAAAACCAAGGTTGGGTTGTGTAAAGATAGAGTGTTATGTTAGGGGGTGTATGTTGTTCCAAAATAAGTTTACAAACATGAGTGTTATAAAATATGTACACTATAATAAGGACCGCTACAAAACTGTTAAAAGAAGAGAGAAAGTAACTAGGATGGCCAAGAAGAAAATATGGTACTTTCCTATAACACTACGACTTCAACGTTTGTACGCTTCATTGTCCACAAAAAAACACATTGGTATGCTCTAAATCGAACACATGAGGGTCTTTTGTGTCCTTCTGATGGGGAAGCATGGAAATGTTTGGATGAACTATATCTGGACTTTTCAAGTGAACCGTGCAATGTATGACTTGGCTTGTGTTCTGATGGGTTTAACCCATTTAGTCAATACAGAAGAGCGTACTCTTGTTGACTAGTCATACTGACCCTATACAATCTGCCTCCTGACATATGTATAAAGAGGGAGGTCATGTTTCTATCGGTACTGGTTCCAGGACCCAAAAATCCAAAGGCAAAAATAGACGTGTTTTTGTAACCGTTGGGTGAGAAGTTGTCACAATTGTGGGATGTCGGGGTGATGACCTATGATGCATCCTTGAAGAACAATTTCACGGTGTGGCGACCTGGATCGCGGCGGCACGGCCGACCCTCAAAATGATCTTTTTGTTTGGTTCGAAAAGAAAAACAGGGAGTCGCCACCAATATTTTTTAGGATAAAATATCAGGAAAACCTTTCGTTAAAGCACTGGTTATAAAAATGAAATTCCCTGTTCGGGAGTCTAATTACAGGTGAGGAAGGTATTAGCACCTCACAACTGTCCGTTATAAAAATGGTTACCTCAATATGATAGCGCGCATTATAATTAACCCAATAATTATTTTAACTTCTTCATGAAAAGAAAGTATACGAGATGACAAAACATACAAAAATAAAAAAAAATAAACACGAAATATTTACATGAGATTAACGGGACGTCTCGTCTAAGTTAAACTCGCTCCTCTTCCTTTTTTTTTAAATAGAAAAATAAAAATTGCAATAATAATGAGAATAATAATAATCATTACAACTTTTATGCTAGTCCAAATAAAATGTAAGAAGCACTCATTTTTTTTGTTATATATTTATTACAAACCTAGGAAGGGGTAAAAAAGAAAAGAAAAGAAAATAACAGCAATTTATTTTAGTGGGAAAATGGAGTACCGAGTGAAAAAATGGAATTCCGAGTGAAAAGGTGAAAAACCGAGTGAAAAATGGAAAAACCGAGTGAAAAAGTGGAATACCGAGTGAAAAAGTGGAATACCGAGTGAAAAGATGAATACTGAGTGAAAACAGTGGACCGACCGAAGGAGAAAAACAGTGGGGGGTTGACAAGAGTTTGAAGGTGTCTAGAGGGAAAGAAAGGGCTGTGTTGTATGGAAAGAGGAGGACGATGTTGGGAGAGGGGTGAGTGAAGACGGCTGGGTGCTGTGAGGAGTGATGGACAGTGAAGAGAGGGGACGGTGTTAGGTGGAAAAGAGAGGGGAGGAGGACGATTGGAAGGAAAGGGAAGGAGGACGGCTGGGTGCTAAGGGGCTGTGTAGAGATGAATTTGAGGGGGGCTGTCAGGTGGGAAAAGAGAGAGGGACAGTTGGAAGGAGAAGGGAAGAAGGACGGCTGGGTTTTTCTCTAATAAAGGTCCTCCCCTGAAGGCTTCAGGATCCTCTCTATTTAAAGAGGTCCTGGACGCCCACCAGCAGTGGCAAGTGGGCTTTCCCTTTTGTCCTGAAGTTAGCCGCCCCACTTGCTCAGAGTTGGATACAGCCTGGATGGAGTTGGTGGACACAACTTGCACCTAGACAGCTATAAGGGACGGTAGCTACTCTTTGTCACTTTGTCAGCCGCCCCCCACAAGTCAAAGATCCATTTGGATAGTGGAAATCCAAGTCAGCAAGGGTACTCGGTGGGAATATGGGTCGGATTTCACCTCCTCTCCACAATCCGAGTGGAAAAGGTGCCTTTTGTGCACAAGACCGAGTGGAAAATGAGCTATTTATACAAAAAACCCAGTGACGAATGACTCGGAACCGACTGAAATGGTTGGAGTATGACTCGGAATGGTTGAATAATGACTCGGAATTGGGTGAAAGATGACTCGGAATTGGCTAAAAGAATGGGTCGGAAATGGCTAAAAGGGATGACTCAGAAATGGTTTACGTATGGCTCGGAATTGGGTGAAATTATGGCTCAAAATTGGCTAAAAAATGGCTTGGAAATTGAGTGAAAGGACTCGGAAATGTTTCTTGGAAATGGCTCGGAATTGGGTGATAAGGATAGCTCGGAAGTGAAACAAAGGTGACTCGGAAATTGAGTGAAAAGAAAATGACTCGGAAGTGACTGAAGAGGGTTCACTAGGTGCTGACTGAAGAGGCATCACTCGGTACTGACTAAAAATTCTTCACTCGGTGCAGACTGAAGAGATCTCACTCGGTGTTGATTGAGAGAGGACTCACTCGGTGCTGATTGGAGATTCTTCACTCGGTGCAGACTAAAGAGATCTCACTCGGTGTTGATTGAGAGAGGACTCACTCGGTGCTAATTGGAGATTCTTCACTCGGTGGAGACTGAAGGTTCTTCATTCGGTACTGACTGGAGAGTCTTCACTCGGTGCTGACTGGAAATACTTCACTCGGTGCTGACTGAAGATTGCCTCGGTGCTGACTGAAGAGAGGCTCCCTCGGTATCCACCCACAGGGAGTCAATCCAAATGGAATCAATGGTGTTCATAAACAAGACCAAGTGGAATCAATCTGCTCATATAAAAGACCAAGTGGGAATCAATCCGAGAGAATAAAAGCTCTCATATAGAAGACCGAGTGAAAGCTGGAATCCACAGGTCGGATCCAACCTCTGACACTCGGTGTGGGATTGAATTCGCAGATTATTCACTCAGAAATCATTTTCTGAGTAGCATTCAATCAGGATCTCTGTTATTTAGAATTCCTTCACTCGGTGTTGCTTTGCCCGGATGCATCACAGTTGCTGTGAGGAGAGTCGGCGTTGTTGCTGTGATTTATGGAGCCCGTGTGCAATTGGATTGAGTGGACGAGCAGAGCAAATCCGATTTCTTTACAGAGTGAAATATTCATTCGGAAAAGTGACTCAGAACCGATTGAAAGTGGCTCGGAACCGATTGAAAAGTGGCCCATTCGGTATTGACTGAAAGAGATTCACTCGATAGCGACTGAAGAGTGAATGACTCAGAATTGTTTTAATCGAAAGTATTTTGCTCGGATCTTGTCTCTACTTGAAACATTCTCTCAGAATTACTTCAATCGGAGGTGTTTTGCTCGGTAATCATTTTGCTTGAAGCTTCATTCGGCATCTCAAAAATATTTGCTCGGTTGCTGGCAGATCAGAACCATTCTTTAACTTCACATTGATTCAGTCGTGAAGTAAGTTTCACCCAGAAACTCATCACTCGGAGTGAATCACATTGATTCACTCAGAATGTTGTTAACCGGTTTGAAATAAGCTTCAACCCACTCGGATTTACAACGGGGAGTCGTCCTTGTTTTTATCAGAATGGAACTTTGAGAAAATCTAATAACTCGGAGTCGGTCTTCTTTTTACTCAGAATTTAGGACAGCTTCATCATTCCTTCGGTTGCCATCACTCGGATTCAGCCTTGTTTTCCAGTTGGAGCCTTGCATTTGCTCAGAAATGCAACTCTGCACAACCCACTCGGAGTTTCAGAGCATTTCTTTATTTGAGAGGTAACCCGTCCACTCAGAAACGCCTCACTCCAGAGACATACCACTCGGTGACTTCTCGCTCGGAAACTGTTCGTCGGAAACATCCCAGTCGGAATTTCACACAGTAACGGCTGACTCGGATATTTCACTCGGTAACAGGTATTTTCACTCGGAAATAGCCTTCCTCACTCAGAAATAACCATTTTTCACTCAGAAATCATCATTCTGAGCCATTCTATTCTGCAGATCATTCAGAAATGAAGCCCAGTCCTCTCAGAATCCTTTCTATTTGAGTCGGACCGAAAGAGGTGTTCACACACGGGCTGTTTTGATATGGACCATTAATGACTTTCCTGCCTATGGTATGCTTTTTGGATGGTCAACGTCTGGAAGCTTGCTTGCCCTGTATGCATGGAACATACCGGGGGATCACTCCTTGTTAGTGGCAAGACATGTTTTTTTGATTGTCATAGAAAGTTTCTACCGTTGGATCACACATTCAGGAGAAACAAAATCACTTTTAAAAAGAACAAAGTTGTTAATGAACCTCCACCCCGTAGGTTATCCGGTACATAGGTTTGGCAAAGAGTCTCAGAGTACCCGTATATCTGGGATAAAAATGTTAAGGAGTTTACGGGTTATAGAAAGGAACACCACTAGGTGAAGCAAAGTATCTTATGAGATTTTCCATATTGGAAAGACTTGTTAAGACACAAAATAGATGTGATGCACATTGAACAAAATTTTTTTATGAATATTTTTGACACTATAATGGATATCAAGGGGAGAACAAAGGATAATGAGAAAAGTCAACTAGACCTTCCAATTTGGTGTTCTAGAAAGGAGTTGGAATTGAGGGATGCGGGACATGGAAAAATGTTTAAACCATATGCAAAATAAGTTTTAACTAGACCTTAACAAATTGTTGTATGTGTGTGGATGAATGGGTTGACCCTGCCTGACAGATTTTCTTCTAACTTGAGTAAATGTGTCGACATGAAGGAGGGCAGGGTGTTTGGCATGAAAAGTCATGATTGTCATGTGTTTATGCAACAACTGTTGTCGTACGCGTTTCATGCTTTATCAAAACTTATTTGGAAATCGTTGGTTGAGTTAAGACACTTCTTTAAAGAGTTGACGACGACTTCATTAACTGTAGAGAAACTTGTGAAGATGGAGGAAAGTATTCCGGTCTTGATTTGTAAGTTGGAGCAAATTTTCCCACCTAGTTTTTCTGACTCTATAGAGCATCTGCCTATCCATCTACCATACGAGGCCTTAGTTGGTGGCCTGGTGCAGTACCGTTGGATGAATCCGTTCGAAAGGTGAACATCAATTTGTGGTGTAATAGTATTATGTAACTTAACATTTGTAAAATTTTTTGGTGTAATAGTATTATGTAACTTAACATTTGTTTATGTTTTTCTAGATTCTTACGCTCTTTAAAAGACAAAGTCAAGCAAAGCATGTGTTAAAGCATCAATTTGTGAGGCATACTTAGTGGAAGAAATGATCACTTTTGCTTTTTTCTATTTTCCAGTGGAGATAGAAACTAGAATTAGTAGAATTCCTCACAACCTTGGGGTGGCCACAAATCCAAGGTTGGACGATCAAAGTTTAATTTTTAACTATCCTGTTCATCCTGGGGGCAAGGTCATAGAGTGTTACATTGATGAGAAACATTGAAAGGCAGCTCACTTGTACATTCTTCTGAATTTCCTGGAAGTGGAACCCTATCTCGAGTAAGTCACCTTCTTATATATTGCATTCTAAAGCTAGCATTTATCGTAGCTAAACTATTGTTGTTTAAATAGCTTATATGCAGATATGTTGAAACTAGAGAAAAATGATATAACTAATGACCAAATTCGTAATGAGGTGTCATTCAAATTCATCGGTTGGTTTACAAAACATGTAAGACCCGTATACCTTACACTTTTATGTTAAACTTCAAATTTTAGTTATGTAATGTTATTATGTGTTATGTTGTAAATAGATTTAAGATACTAATAACCATATTGAAGACCCTTTACTCCAAGCTCTTTCTTGGGGGCCAGTGAAAACTATTAAAAAATAGCCAATTTACTACGTAAACAGCTACAAGTTTGAAATTTTCCAATAGAGTGAAGGGATACGTACCCATAACTACGGGGTTTGTGTTAAAGGCACAAACGGACAATTAAAGGAAGACTTCTATAGAGTCTTGACAGAGATTATTGAAGTTTCCTTCTCCAGACAACTAAGAAAAGATATCGTTCTATTCAGGTGTGATTGGTACGACAACACAATCGATGTAGGAACAAAGGTTGACAACAACTATGGTTTAGTTGAGGTCAAGAAAAATGGTAGATATAAAGGGTTTAATCCATTTATTTTTGTCCAACAAGCTGAGCAGGTTTATTACATAGACTTCCCTGGAGGGCATCAAGACGATATGCAATCATCAAGGCCAAGGCCCGAAGTTAGATCACTGATAATGTCTCCAATGAGGTTGAGGATGCTTATCAGCTCGCTTCGAACGAGCTCAATGATAGTCATTTATGGTTCAACATTGATCCAATAGTACTGGATGAGACACTTGCCACTACAGGGGGTAAATACATTGATAAAGAGGTTGTCTCCCAATCAAAACGGTCTAGGGCCAATTTGGAGATTGAGGACCCTGTTGAAACAGATAGCCATAGTGACACTAAAACTGAGGGAGAATTTCAAACTGAAACCAGTTATTCAACATATATACATATATTTATAGTTTGAGACTAACATTTGTTTTCATGGTTTTATCCACAGATGACACGTAGACTACCCTTCAGCCGGGGTGGTGGTTTGAGGACTCTAGGATCCCGTATTGATACACCACAGCAGACCACCACCCCACAACAGACCACACCATCACAATAGATCACACCACAACATACCACCACAGCACAACAGACTCCTTCACCACCATAGACCACAACATAGTGGACTTCTTTCACCACCATGTTTGGAAGACCTTGGCCTCGAGGCCAGCCTACCTCCAGCATCCCCCCTACCCACTCTGGTCCTACTACCAGGCGGAGAGAAGTATGTATACTATATAATTTATTTTAAGTTTCTTAATTCCTAGCTTGTTAGTTGTTTCACACTTAAAATTCATATAGTACCTAAATTTGTTTGTTGTATGTTAGTTATTTATTACTTATATACATTGAACTGTACTGGGAAGTCTTCTGCTTGTAACAGGGTAATCGTTCAAATTTTGAAATGTTACATTTACAAGGGAGACTCGGTCAAAATTTTTGTTGCCTCTTAGTGTCTATATTGCTTTATTATTTCTAATTGTTGTTTATTATAGCTTTGTTGATAGTAGTTGCACTACCAAAGTGATTACTAAGATTCTGAAGGCCTAGTGAGATTGTCCATACATCTCTTGGACAGATGCTGGTAAGGCTGTCCAAGGTAGATGGTTTGCAACCTTCTCGGTAAGTTTAATACTTTCCTCTATTGTGATTTTATGGCCAATTCATACACCTGTTTTTAGTTTTGAAATCTTATTTAATGTAATAGCGTGATTATCAATGGACAGAAGGTATGATTGATGAGATTAGGAAGGTCTTTGCCACAAAGACCTCCAAAATCATCAAGAGTACCCTTTGGAAACTGAGGGACAAGGGCGAGCGCCCATGTTAGATCCCCGAGGCACACTAGGACAAGATGATGTACAAGTGGGGAGGTGTCTTATTCCAACAGGCCAGTACTAGGAACAAGGTAAAAAGAGTGGCTGATGTTATAGCCTCTATCTATACTGGGGGCAACATTTCAGTCCTGGAGCATAAAAAAAGATTTGTAAGTATATTTTGCTAAACGTATTTTTTATGAATGACTTAATATGTTTTCCACTAACAATCTCAATACATTGTGAACTACAGGAGCTGAAGAAGCACCGCGAGCCATCATTGTATGAGGTCATGCAAATGACCAAGTAAAACAAAGTTGGTGCTTGGGTTAACTAAAAATCGATGGACATTGACGGTGATTCAATTTAACTTACACATGCTTAAACTTACAAATTATATTACTAAATTTTATCATTATTTTACATTTGTGGGAGGCGTATCTTGCCATGAGGGCCGAGAAGAAGGCGGAGTTAGTGGCTTCCACATCTGAAGGGGAGGTACCTCCCACCCTTTCTTGTTCTGATGACAACGCCATCTATATGGAGGCTGTTGGCAGCATGAACAAGAAAGGGAGGGTGTTTGGCTTGGGAGGCGTGGGCACGTAGCTTGCCAAAAAGAGAAAGACCCCTTCCTCTTTCTCTGTCCTTCTGACAAATGTTGTTCAAGTTATTGAGAACCTGAACAATGAGCTACGGGAAGAGCAATGCCGGAGGCAGCTTTTGGAGGAGCGGGCTAAGGAGGACTGACGCCAGAGCCAACTACTACAGGAGCAAGCTGCTGAGGATCGACGACGGGCCAAGGAGGAACGACTTGAGACTCATCGACAGCTGGCGGCACAACAGGAGCTAATCATACAGATGATGATGAGGCTACACCCCTCTACTTCCCAGTTGTCCTCACCACCACCACCACAGGATCCCCCTTCACCGTGATTTTACCTTTTTGTTGTTCATTTTTTTGTATTATTTGGTTTACAGTTTACTCATTCAGTATGTTTTATGTCATTCTCCTTTTCCATGTGAATTTGCTAATTTAATATTCTATTGTTGAAAATTCAAATCCAATGAAGGAAAACCCTAAATTATAATAATAATAGGCAATATAATTATTGTCATTATTAACCGATATTTAATATTTAATATTTAACCGATTCAATTAAAAATAATTAATAAAAATCCTTAAAAAAAACAATGTTCACATTAGCGACGGACAGTAGTGGTCGCTATTAGACAACAAGTTAGTGATAGAGGGAGGTAGTCGCTATCTGGCAGCACGGTAGAGACGGGTATAGTGGTCGCTATCTGGCAGCAATGTAGCAACGGGTATATTGGTCGCTATATGGCAGCAATATAGCGACGAGTGTGGTGGTCCTATATGGAAGTAGTATAGCGACGAGTGTGGTGGTCGCTATATGGCAGCAATGTAGCGACGGGTGTGGTAGCCGTTATCTGTCAGCAATGTAGCGACGGGGTACAGTGGTCGCTATTGGAAGAATGTAGCGATGGGATATGGTGGTCTTTACCTTGTGACACTAGAGACGAGGTACTATGGTCGTTACCTTGTGACACTAGCGACAGGATACGGTGGTCGCTACCCTGTGACACCAGCGACGGGGTGCGTCACCAACCATTGCACTAAAGTAGCGATGACGTTACGCCGTCGCAACTCTTGTGACGGGGTGTTTCCCTCATCATTGTTCTACCAGCAAAGATTGTGTTAGTGACAATGTTTTTTCCGTCAAAATGCCCGTCGCTAATTCACTTAGCAACGGAATTCATATGATTTAGCGACGGCTTAGGGCCGTCACTGACTGGTCTTTTTTTTAGTAGTGAGAACTATGTAAGTTCCCTATGCAACATCAAACATTGGGTTATATATGTAATGTAAATTTACTCTAAGTCTTGAACTTGGATCAATTTATTTACAATTGTTCCATTTCGCTTTCATATTTTTAAGAAGAAGTTTTACACATATGCATGCTCATTATATGAGATAGGATTATAACAGTTATTTTTTAAAAAAATCATGAATTTTAAATGCCCATCTTGTACAATTAAGAGTATTATAATTAGGACTTGATTCATTTTCTCTTGATTACATACCAAAATGTTCAATCTACCTTTCATTTATTAAACCACATCATCTTTCCTTATTTAGTGAACTTTATCTCTCATTTAGGTATTATTGAAAAAAATAATTATTAGTGCTTTCAAACTCTAAGTAGATAATCAGATAAAAAAACTCTAAGCAGACAAGCAAATAGAAAAAATATTTATCTTTTCTCTTTGGATAGTTTCATAGGAACAAGGATAATAGGATAGTAAAGTTCAACATTAAATGAGAGTGAATTTGAAAAGATAAGGTTATTTTTTTTTCCAAAATTAAAACAATAACTACTTTTCTAAAGCAGTGTACCTTTGCAAGAAGGAAATTATAATAAGAAATGTAAAGAGTAATATTTTTGTAATCAAAATAACAATAAAATGAGGTGCCTTAATGGATAGACCTCTTCAATGATAATTGGATAACATTAAAGACTACTTTTCATTTAATATATCTATGTCTTTTCATGTGGAGAGGAAAGATGATAATTCTAATATTTTTAAGATAATTTTGAAAAGCTAGCAAAAATTATAAACAAATTTAATATCTTTCACTAAATTAAATAATTTTTAATACTCATGAAATATGGGTGTGTTTGTTTCTTTATTGGTCAACCTTCAAGCTTTGTTGGATAGAAAGGACAATTTACCCTTGTTGGAGTGCATTGGCATGCTAATCCATACATGCACTAAGTGAAAGTGTTAGACATCAAGGGATATAATAAGTACATTTTATAAATAGTTTTGTGTAGTTTGTATAAATTTCTACAAAATAAGAAAATAGGAAAAGTTTTTATTATGTTAGATTTGTATTAAAAATCATAGAAAATTACACTACACATTAAAAAGTGTTAGTTACAACTTTATGTTGTTGATAAGTCGAGTATAAGAAACATTCTTTTTTGCTACATTTATTTAATTCTCATGTATCCATCCCATACCGTTCACACAAAAGTTTGGGCTTCTGAGATTTTGAATTGGGGAAGTAGAGTTTAAGGATGTAAAGAGGGCGATGAGTAGTATACTATTTACACATAATACTCGATAAAATTAATGGGTATGCGTATTTACAAATAATTATAGTAGATAATCGATATTTATTGAGATTTTAAAAATGAAAGTAAAGAAAAAATAAAATAGTGTACTAAATAAAGTATTATTCTAATATAAAATAATATAAACTAGTCATGTACAAATACAATTACATTTAAAAATGTAATCATAAATCAATATTAAATAAAATTTATTTTATTATAAAATAATGAAATTTTTTAATACTTAGATATATTTGCTGGATAAATAATATAATATCTTACCCACTCATTTAATAATAAGCGGGACTCATTATGATATCTACAAACACTTTTTTTTTAACAAGCCTGGTGAAATTATTATAGATATGGGTCGGTCACTCCGTCTTGTATTGTGATAAGTTAATGACCATTCAAATATTTTATAGCATGACTTTTGTTACTTTAATCTCAAATTAAATTCAAAGTTGTTTATCCCTTTGTACAATAGCTTAGGCTTTTCCAAAGGACGGATTAGAAGAAAACTCGAAAAGAGAATATTTCTTAGCACATTCCACCCGCTGCGATGACTCTTCTGCATTGTGTATGTTTCCAAAAATCTTGGCTTTATGCCTAAAAAAATTCTCATATATCAAACTTCTTAGTTACACACGCGCATTGATCATAGTATTCGAGCTTTTTAATTGCATTCTAAATTGCATCCCGATTGTGAATTTCCATCAAGCAAGATATCTACTGTATTATGCCATTTTTTATTCACGTTAGACGCATATTTATAATCTGAATGATATTCTATTTTGAATGATCATTTGTTGCTACCTACTACATTCACTAGTCATCAGTATTTATAAATATCTTGCATAAAATTTATCTTTGTTCTTTAACATTTAATGTTTTAATTTAGTCCCTTATATTTTGAAACTATTTTAAAATAATTGTTGTTGTTTAAAAAAAATAACAAAAAGTTACCTTTTAAAATTGGTTATTGCAAGACTGATTTAAAATATATATTTTAAATCAGTTTTTATTGAAAATTGATTTTAAAAATATATTTTAAATTGAGTCTTTTACATGAGTTTAGTAAAATCAACTTAAAAATATAATTTTTAAACTAATTCTCATTAAATACCGGTTTAAAATATATATTTTAAATTATTTTTTAATAAATGATTTAAAAATACAAGTTATTATTATTTTTTAATGGAAATAATTATTTTAAAATCTTTTCGCAACACATTGAACCAGATTGAATCTAAAAAAATTAAAATCAAATTAAGATTTAAAATAAATGTAAGAGAAAAAAATTAATATATATTTTAGTAGCGTAAATATTTGTTATTTGTGTGGTTATAAAAATAAAAAGAAACTTAACTATTCGTTTTTTAATTATTGCTAGGATCTAGCTAGTTCATGATTGGTTTTAGCCAATCATTTGTAAGGACTAGAGTTGTTTGTTTGACAGCTATGAAATGATTTCAAAATACGGTTTAATGATTCAGTAATGTCACGTTGATTGTTCTCAAAGTGTACTAAAATTTTAGATGCTTAACAGATGTGTTGACTGTCACTTCCCCTGTCCCCATTATGATCAAGTTAAGATCATCATATATATTCTGTTATTTCGAGGATATGTCACTTTATTGAATTTGGACTCATCTGCACCACACTCAAAATTGATTTCGTTCTAAACATGCACTGCTTTTTCTTCTCTTGGATATTCCACTTTTAAGTAAAGATAGTAGTAATTCTTATATTGTAAAAAGGGAAATGTTAACTCATAGTAGTACTAAATTCACAAGATTTCAATAAGCTTGAAAAGGACAAATTTTAAATTTAATTCACATTAAATATAATTTTTAAAAGAGGTAGAAACATTAATTGGGCAAGAGATGGAAATAAATTAAGCCTAACTTTGACTTAATTATAATAAACATATTTTTAGATTTAGATCTTACCTGATTTAGGCTTTGATAATCTTTTTAAGACTAGTTTAGTAAGAAGTCTTGTAAATATGTCAATAAATCTTTTGACTCCAATAGGTCAACAACTTATTTAACTCAAAGAAGCCAAAAACTCTATTTTAGACACTTGTAAAATGAAAGCATTATCAAACTCTAAATAATGACATTTAACAATTAAAAAAAATCTCAATGGGTAAATTATCCAAGCAAACATAACACATTAAACATGATCTGGCCGGTATCTGGGGTATAGGGTACGTCCCATATAACCAGTAACTAAAGTACCTTTCTCACTTTATCTTACACTGTCTCAGTGGAGTCTGGTATTATGCACACGGGTCTAGTGGGGACACTATACTCTTCACGTTAAAGTGACGGTTTAAGTCCACTCCAAATCGAGATTAATGGGACACACTAGGGGTGTACCTACAAAAAGTTCTCATATGCTTAAGTCAGTACGGTGGTTACATAAAATAAGTGATTACGGAGGTTCTTAAGAGTTGTTAAAGATCTCCCCTTTGAGTTAATAAATGAGTTGTATTTATAGGACTTCCTTGAATGTAAGGGTTGATTTAACACTCTTTCTAAAGTGTTGTAGCTACAGTCTTGGCAGGGACATACTGCCCATACCTTGCCTGATTCACTCAAATGTCAACTTCCTGACCGAGGTCATGTTTACACAATCCTTACTAAAGACATAAGGTTTTGATAATGACAAAAGGCATGCAAACTCTAAAAGACATCAATCATGAAGGCCAAGATTGGAAGAAAAATGAATCAACAAAAAGGCAAGACCAACAAGTCAAAAGAATAAAGCATCAAAGTCCAAAAGGTCTTAGCACACATGTAAGGTTTTAATCAAGTATCAGTATGGCCTTAGGATTAAATTAAAACCTTGATAACATGCATTTGAAAAACATTTTCATAAAAAGAGAAAGCATGTAATCGATTACCAGTTTGGTGTAATTGATTACACACTTAACCGTTAGGTTAAAAGTAGGTTTTAAATAAATACGATTAAATTTTAAAATGTTGTAATAGATTACAGGAATATAGTAATTGATTACCACAACATCAAAATGCATGAAAAGTTGCATCTCTTCATGGGCACTTGCATGGAAAGTCATGTTCTTTCATCCAAACTTTTGAATGAACACATCTATTTGAAAAGGTATCTTTCCAATATCAAAAGACATCTTTTCATCAATCAAATGTATCTTTTCAATTACTATAAATAAGGAGAGAATTAATCATTTCATTTCATGGATATGGAAAAATATTTTGTCATCCTTATAATCCATAACCTTAATACTCCTTGATATTCAAAGTCCATTCTTATACTTGAGTATTACTATTAGAAAAGCTTCAAGTATTTTTATCCACTCTTTGAGAGAAAGTTTCAATATTCTTGTATTATCTTGGGTAAGGTATCCTAAGGGGATTAAGTTTAGGGTAAGGCATCCCTAGCAGTGTAAGTCAAGGGTAAGGCCCTTGCAAGGTCGGAGGCTCCACATAAGGGTATGGTATCTTGGAGGTGTGGGAGTGCACATTGTTGTAACTTATGACAATTATAGTGGAAATCTCAAGGGTTACTTGAGGACTAGACGTAGGTAGGTGTTGGCCGAACTAATATAAAATCTCTGTTTGCAATCTCTAACCCTAAACTCTTCACATTTTAAGTATTGATATTTAATTTACTTAACTCTTGCACACTAGATTCCTAAAGTTTAATTTACTATCATAAGCTCTTAGAAGAAAATTTTATTAAGTTAGAAAGTCTTCAACAACTCAATTCACGCTCTTCTTTAGTTTCTTAGAGGCCACTTAGGTAACAAGTGGTATCAGAGCTAGTTGCTTGGATAAGGTTTAACAACCTCAAGAAAGATCCATGGCCTTTGTAAACTTCCTCTTCCTTGAAGGAAACTCTATATATAGACCTCCTATTTTTAATGGCATAGGATATCAATATTAGAAAACTAGAATGCAAATTTTTATTGAAGCAATAGATTTCTGGGATGCCATAGAAAATGGACCATTTATTCCAACTAAAACAGTTGATAATAGAACTGTGGAAAAGCCTAGGAATAAGTGGAGCAACGAAAAGAAAAGGAAAGTTCAATATAACCTGAAAGTTAAGAACATTATTACCTCTGCCTTTGGAATGGATGAATTCTTTAGGATATCTACATGCAAAAGTGCTAAAGAAATGTAGGATACTTTAGAAGTTACACACGATGGAACAAATGAAGTTAAAAGGTCTAGGATAAATACTTTAACTCAATAGTATGAATTATTTAGAATGCACAATAATAAGAATATTCAAGATATGAAAAAAAGGTTCACCCACGTTATATATCATTTTGCATCTCTAGGAAAAGTATTTTCAAATGAAGATTTGATTAACAAAGTATTGAGATGTTTAAATAGACAATGACAGCCAAAAGTAACAGCCATTGCTGAATCAAAAGATATGTCAAGCATGTCTCTTGCAACATTCTTTGGAAAACTTCAAGAGCATGAACTCGAGCTGGAAAGATTGAATCAACACGAGGAAAGCGACAAAAAGAGGAAAACTATTGCTTTAAAATCATCATCAACCACTAAAGAAAGTGATGAAGAAAATGATGACGAAGGTATAAATGAATATAATGATCTTAGTTAGTTCGTTAAAAAGTTTAACAGGTTCCTAAAGAAAAGAAGAAATCAAAGGAAGACAAACTTTATTCTGAGAAAGAATCTCAAAAGGAATGAGGATAAAGAGAATAAAAAGCAAAAGAAGGCTTGCATCACTTGGGAAGAAAATGATATGGACTCGTCAAGTGATTCAGAAGACGAGGAAATCAACCTATGTCTTATGACCAAGGAACACGAAAGCGATGATGAGGTAACTAACATCAACCATGAATCTACATTTAATGAAGTACAAGATGCTTTTGAAGAATTGCATAAGGAATCCATTAGGCTGGTTAAATTAGTAACATCATCTAAGAAAACCATCATTAATTTAGAAAATAAAAACTCTTAGTTGAAGCAAGAAGTTAGAAACTACTAAGATAAAAAATTTTAAAAAAAATCTACCAAAAAAATTTAGAAATCCAAAATTCAATTTCTGTAGCAGTGTAGTTTCAAACATTATGTCTTTTCAAAATTCAAAATTTAGAAATTCAAAATTCAATAGTTACACCTTTCTACACCCCTTTTCAAAATTGAAAATTCAAAAATTTCAAAATTTAATTTTTTAATTAAATACTTGCACTTTTCCACACTCTTTTCAAAAATTCAAAATTCAATTTTTTAATACTTGCACCTTTCCACATTCTTTTCAAAAATTCAAAAACTTAAAATTTCAAAATTCAATCTTTTAATACTTGCACCTTTCAATACTCCTTTCAATTATTCAAAATTTAAAAATTCAAAATTCAAAATTTTAAATTCTTTTAGATTAAATATCTTTTTAATTCTCCATCAATTCTTTCAATCTCTCATTTAAAATGCAAATTTCAAATAGATTTCTCTTTCAACTTTTAAAATTCTTATATTTGCATAAAAAATAACAAGTGGGATCATTCTTGCATTGCCATAAATTATAACCAATGATTCAACAAGTAAACTAACAAGTTATATATCATAAGATTAATTATGAAACACAACAAGTGATATCAAGCTTCCTTTAATTAATTTTAGAATAACAATTGGTATCACATCTTCTTTACATAGATTCATGCTTTTAATATAATAACATGTGGTATCAATGATATCAATATAACAAGTGGTATCATGATAGTCTATCTAATTATAATATTTTATCTTATCAAAATTCATTTTGACCAACAAAAAGTATCATAAATCTCATTGGATACATAATGGTTTTTATAATGACATCTTTATAGAATATTGACTTTCTTATAATATGGCTATCATTATTTTTGATAACAAAGGGGGAGCAAATGAATAAAGATAAATGATTCTTGTTTATAAAGCTCTAACTATTTTATGTGATTATCACTACTATTTTTTATAATAGCAAAGGGGGAGAAAATGTGAAATAACAATGTTTATCTTAAAAATTGTCTCCTTTAACATTGGACTAGAATGTAGTATCTTTATTTTTGATATTTTGATCAATAACACAGGGGAAGAAAATAGACATGTTTTCTATTATTGTCTCATTCTTGCTTATATCGCTCTAATTATTTGATACCTTTAAAGGGACAAACTATATATTAAAAATATTGTCATTGTCTCTTGCTTATCCATCAAGAACTACATATTTTTTTGATAATGACAAAAAGGGGAGAATGTTTGAGAAGAAATGAGAACAATAACACAGACATTTCTTTTAATCCTCATAAATTTCAAACAAGCAATTAAACAGGGGGAGAACACAAACACAACTATATATAGTTATACTATTATTTGTTTGTGTGTTGTCATTTTCTTCTTAGGTTTTGTCATCATCAAAAAGGGGGAGAATGAAGACATAAGGTTTTGATAATGACAAAAGGCATGCAAACTCTAAAAGATATCAATCATGAAGGTCAAGATTGGAAGAAAAATGAATCAACAAAAAGGTAAGACCAACAAGTCAAAAGAATAAAGCATCAAAGTCCAAAAGGTCTTAGCACATATGTAAGATTTTAATCAAGTATTAGTATTAGCCTTAGGATTAAATTAAAACCTTGATAACATGCATTTAAAAAGTATTTTCATAAAAATAGAAAGCATGTAATCAATTACCAGTTTGGTGTAATTGATTACACACTTAACCGTTAGGTTAAAAGTAGGTTTTAAATAAATATGGTTAAAATTTAAAATGTTGTAATCGATTACAGGAATATAGTAATTGATTACCACAACATCAGAATACATGAAAAGTTGCATCTCTTCATGGGAACTTGCATGGAAATTAATGTTCTTTCATCCAAACTTTTAAATGGAATACATCTATTTGAAAAGGCATCTTTCTAATATCAAAAGACATCTTTTCATCAATCCAATGCATCTCTTCAATTACTATAAATAAGGAGAGCATTAATCATTTCATTTCATGGATTTGGAAAAACATTTTGTCATCCTTATAATCCATAACCTTAATACTTCTTGATATTCAAAGGCTATTCTTATACTTAAGTATTACCATTAGAAAAGCTTTAAGTTATTCTATCCACTCTTTGAGAAAGAGTTTCAATATTCCTATAGTATCTTGGGTAAGGTATCCCAAGGGGATTAAGTCTAGGGTAAGGCATCCCTAGTAGTGTAAGTTAAGGTTGAGGCCCTTGCAAGGTCAGAGGCTCCATATAAGGGTGTGGTATCCTGGAGGTATGGGAGTGCTCGTTGTTGTAACTTGTGACAGTTATAGTGGAAATCTCAACGGTTACTTGAGGACTGGACGTAGGCAGGTTTTGGCCGATCTAGTATAAAATCTTTGTTTACAATCTGTAACCCTAAAATCGTTAAAACAGACAATGTAGGCTGCTAATACACTCCTGAACTTAAAATCTCAACCTAGGACCAGTAGGTTAGATTAGGGTTTTTATGATGTTTCACTTTAAAAACATTGGTGGCAACTCCACGGTTTCTAAAAGGAATTCAGGAACTTATTTTCTTTTATAGTTGGCCTCTCGCCATGATCCCGATCGTGACAGCTGCTCTGGTATCCTGTTGATTTCATTCCAGTCAAAATCCTGGCCCGCACTAGAAAAACCGCTAGAGTAATCCACACAGGTAGCCCTTTAATCTCGACCTTTTCCTTAATAGTTTGTATTTTCTTTTGAACAATGTCAAACTAGGATTCAGAGGACGGCCACACGAAGGATGATTGTGTGGAAATCCTTTCCAAACCACCATTATGGTTGTCGGTAGGACCCTGACGTGAGCTGCAAGTTGCATAAATGGATATACGTAGGTGGGTTAGGATAGGGTCAAGGGAAGCTACCTCTTGTAATCTGAGGTTGGCAAATCATAAAGGCTCGACCCTTTCACTAGAATTGTCGTCCGCCTTCTTTGACCCAACAGTAGCTCGATCTCCACTTCTGAAGTCTTTGCCAGCTCATGAAATATACTATAGCATAGTACACAAGTATGTTAACAATTTTGATCTTTTCTTAAACGTTCCTTTTCTGAAACATATAGTTTTCACAATGGCGGCAAGAAATTCTACTATGAGGATCGACCTAGAAGATACCACCATGTTGGCAGACGGTATAAACCGGGTGGCTCGTAAAGCTCAAGACCCTTACTTCTAGGTTCAACAGGAAATTCTCAACATTCCTAGCCGCCATATTGAAGGCAATGACGGTGTCGAATTGGATGCTAGTCGGATCTAGTGGTTTAATAAGTACAAAGACCACTTTTTAGTCATTGCATCGTTATCCAATAGTCGGGTTTGTCATGTGCCCCAAGAATGTTTTTTCTTTATGTATAGGATCCCTTTCACCAAGGTGGGGTTACTGCCCCCTTCAATAATTTTAAGATAAGGGTGGTCAAATTTTTGGATAGCGCCCCCATCCAATTGCACCCCAGAGATTGGGGCTTGGTTCTTTCTTTAGAAGTTTTAGCCAATCACCTAGGATTCACTTCCACCATTGCAATTTTCTTGTCATGCTCGTGTCCTCCGTTGTGGGAACCCCAGTGGTGGATTGGGCTTCATTAACCTCCGATGTCAGAATGACATCATTAATTTTAAAGCTTACATGGATTCGGCCAAGACTGCCAACGTCTTATTCAAGCATTCCTTTTTTAAGATTCTGGCCAAGGGGAACCAGACCCTATTTTGGAAGGATGAGGAAGCAAGATTTTTAATTCATTCCAGCTGGACACACCAACACTTCTTCATGCAAAGTTCTGAGTATGTCATGGAAGAAAATAAATTGAGTGAAGGGTCTCGAGCCATAGTGGACATTCTTCACGATATATCCTAGTCGACTCCCTTGAAATGTCATTCTCTATTAGGGACCGATGACAAGAGGAAGGAATACCTTACTTTTTTAGGTACATGCTTAGGATATTTTACTTGTTTTACTTTATACCGGTTATTGAAAATGCCTTTTCAAATATTAGACTATCTTTTGTCGGGAGTATGGGAGGAAGTGCCTTGGACCAACTCTACGGTATCATGGTCAGCGTAGACACAAATGTTGACCAAGAGAACCATGTCACCCCTTCCTAAAGAAGGCCAAGAACGTATCTCTAACTCAAGGTGATGTCCCCATCCCCCAAGAGGCAGAGAAGAGAAAGATGTCTGCTACCAATGGACATCGAAAGAAGTAGATAGCTGAACGGACTTTGCCGGATCCTTCTAAGGGAAAAGTTCTTGCCAACCCTGACACCGTCCCCTAGAAACCCAAGTCGTCCCATCCAATGTGATATTTAGGGAGGACTTCTTGCACCTACTAGAGTGAGTAGGTCCTCCTGAGTTAGAGTTCCTTCTCTCATTCTTGCTTAAGAAGGGATTAAACTCTAGAGATTTGGACTATGCCCTCAATGTGGCGGTATGGTCCAGTCTTAAGGGTTTATCCATCCTCTACTCCTTCGCAGTAGAGGGGCCCCTTAAAGAAATTAAGTGTCTCGGGTCTAGGACACTCACTTGCTAGAAGACTAAGGTGGAGTTCATGACTGCATCTAGGAATTAAATGAAAAGAACTCAACCCATTAAAATTTGAAGAGGCACTTAAGGGTGAGGTGGAGTGGCTGCAGAATATGGCTGATGAGCTAAACAAGGAAACTGTCATTTTACACCAAGAGAAGGAGGGTCTTTCTACCGAGGTTCACGAAGGAGAAGCCAAGTATTAGAAGGATATAAGGTTCTTTAGGTAAGTTGCAGTGGAATCCTTCATCCATGTAGTTCAGAAGGTGGTATACTAGAACTGTGGTTACACCATCAACTTGAATGGAATTGGTATTTGTAATAAATTCTAGAATGGTGAACTTGTGACCGTTTTAGGTGGTGAAGACTACAAGCCTTTTGATGCTTTGTAGATAAGATAGTGGGGAGAGACTAGTCATCATTAATTTAGATGCTTTGTAGATGAGATGAGCTCTATCCTTAATACATTTGTTATTTTGGTCGTCGTTCCCTCTAATTTTTTTTGTAACTAGGGAACTTAGTCTTATTTTGAATAGTTATTTAATTGACCTTTCTTAACTATTTATTTGCTGTTTTCTTTACCTCTATCCTATCTATTTAATTACTTGCTCTGTTATTTAATAATTACATCATCAATCCGGTTCTAATAACCTTATTCATTTTTTAAGGGATATCATTTTCTGAGATATAAAAATGGTACAGTTCTTGATTAAATAGACACTTTAGGGTTTGGTTGTTTACAACCTTAACCGTTTTAGGGCTTAACTGTGATAACTTTAACTGTTTTGGGGTTAAATAACCTCTCCTAGGTTTTTGGCATTTCAATCGCTCTGGGGCTTGATTGTCATTCTTGGGTTATTATTATTATTATTTTAACTACTCTAAGGATTAATAGCCACTCCGGGGGTTAAACGATTGCTCTTTTGGGGTAAAAATCTAAACTAAAAGAGAAATATTTGAAATTGTTTTCATTAATAATTTACACTAAGCTATCCGACTGCATGCTTCATAAAAAACCTCCAAGGCAAAACCCTATGGAAAAAAACCTTGATAGGAAAAAAAAGTACACGTCTTGTGGTGTCGGTCAGCTGTAATAGATGCATAAATTCTTTACATTCCACTTGTTCTTGAAAACCTCACCTTGTAAATTTTCCAACAAGTATGCCCCTTCTGTTGTTACATCATGGATCCGGTATGGTCCTTCCTAGGTTGGGCCTAGCTTGCAATAAATGAGCAAACTGGTTTTTTACTGATTCTCTTCTAAAGACCAAGTCCCTAACATTGAATCTTTTATTCTAAACCTTTTTATTATACTAGAGAGCAGCTTTTCCTTTAATAGCTTAATCCCAGACGAAAGCGACATCTCAAACCTCATGGAGAGCATCTAGTACATTTCTAATCCTTGTGTCCTTATTTATTTCTTCAAATTGTTGAAGTCTAGGGAAGATTTGATTTATTTCCATTGATATTGCTGCTTCCACTCTGTAGGTTAACCAGAATAGAGATTCTCCTGTTGATGATTATGGCGATGTTCGATATGCCCATAACACGTGACATAGTTAGTTTGTCCATTTACCCTTTGCATCTCCCAATTGCTTCTTAAGTTCTATCAATATTTCTCTATTGGCAACCTCGGGTTTGTCTATTGGTTTGAGGGTGTCCTACTGACAAGAATACTTGCCAGACTTGAAGCCCTTTGAGCAGATCCACAAACTTAGCATTAATGAATTGTGTTGTTATCAGTGATAGTTTGTCTTGGAACCCCAAACCAGGATATAATGTTTTCATACACAAAATAGCGGGTTCTGGCAAATGTTATGTGTAACAACCCTGATTTTTGAGAATAGGAAATCAGACCCTCAAGACTCCTGAGGATACTCTAGTGAGCTCTCAATTGAAAGCTTACGGCTTTGGCCGGATCCATGAGCGGTTAATATGAAAAAATAGTGAAGAAAGAAAGCTAATTGGGGTCTTCATTATGAGGTATAGGAATATTGAGAAAATATAAACAATAAGGAAACAAGCTCAGAGGAGCGCAGAGAAATAAAAGAAAGATTAGAGAATGTGTTATTGAAAAGGAACAAAGATGAGAGAATAATAATTATAAATAATATTTAATAAGTAAAGATAATATATTAATGATGATTATTTTGTTTAATTGAGTGTTAGCTAGTTGATAATTATTCCTTGCTAATAATATTCAATTTAGCATATAGTAAAAATTTAATGCTTAATAATTAATATTTAATATTAATATTTAATTAATTAATTCAAAATATATAAATATTTATAATAATATTTTATTTTTAGTGATTTAATAGTTTATTTGTTAATTTCAAAATTAAATATATACTTAATAATCATATTTAATAATAAAAAAATGTCGAGTTCCTAAATTTGAATTGCGAGACCCAGTGAACAATTCAATATCGACGATTCAGCTTAAGACTAGTAATTCCATAGAGAAACTGTTTAGCCCTAAAATAATGTTGGGTCTTTTTATTGGTAAGCGCACCAATTTATCAGTAGCAGTTTTCAAAAAGATATCGTTCTCTCAAGGATTGAATGTTCTAGTAATTCACAGTAAATTCTTATTTACTATGGTAAACGTATCAAAACTTATTAACAAAAGAATGATTTATAAACAATTTATACAATATTCACAGATTTAGAAATTGATTTGTTCATTTAATAAAAATATATAAAAGAACTATCTAAAAAGTTGAGTAAAAATTCAGAATAGTTTCAATACTTGAGAAAATATAGATTAACAAACTATGTTGGAATTAGGATCCTCGCACTAAAACATAATGAAATAATTACAAACATACATATTTAATTATCAAATTCATGTTATTGTAGCTTAAAGTCATTATAACCGATCCCTCATGATATAAATTCTAAGTAATTACCGTAAAATCTGATCCCTCAAATGTTTTCTCAGTAAAAAGTTACTTTAAGTCCTCGCCTTAACACAATAATAATTAACAACTCTATCCCTAGTAATTGGTATATTAAGGGTATTTCAACTTTTACTTTTGTTAAAACAGGTTTCAACATGCATGAAAATCATTCTCCCATTTGACATATATACTAATAAAAGATTGAAATACTAACATGACATTTGAATCATAAACATGAAAAGGTCATAATCACAACATCATATAATAGATTGATTCACCAAATTCCAATATAAACAATTTAGTTACACATGGTAGAAGGAAAAATAACACTTACAGAGGTTACGAACAATTTCAACTCTTCACGATACAAAAGCTCACAATACTACACCACACTCTCAAGTATCTAGAAACTACTCTAGATTTACAAACTCACAAAAGAACACTCAAACTCGAGTGAAAAGAGAGGAAAGAAGCTACTGAATGATGAATAGGATGCCTAGAATGCCTTGAGAATAACCTATTTATAGGGCTGAGGAAAGGTCCTGACACGTAGCATCAGGTTCCTGACTCAGCCTCCATTAAACGCATGATTAAGTGGCCATGATTAAGAATATTTAATCAAATAATGCTCAGATAATATGGCATCTGTCTCCTAATAGCGTTTGGACATTAGCTGCTGGTGGGTTGGTCAATTATGGGCCACTTGGCAGAGTGCTTGGCCACCTGGAAATGGAGTCCACGTAGCTTCTGACGCTACGCATGGAGTTGATGTTATGCGTCAGCTCTCCAGATCTTGAATTTTCTCTTGAATTTCCTTAATTTTTTACTACAAAACTAGAGAAAATTGATCAAGGCAGATAATTTCCAATAACTTCCATTTATTACAATTAAAATCTAAATTTCTAATAGTTTGAACAAATTTTTATTAATACACTTTTTATTAACAAATTTATTGTAAATATAAGGACTAACAAATACCCCCAACTTAGGACATTGCTCGTCCTCGAGCAAGAGAAAAACTTTAAAAAACAATTTTGAAATCAAAGTCTTGAATAGTCTGAAAATTTACCACAAAAAGTAATTTTATAATTTACCATTTGAAATAATCAAAACTAGATGTCTTATGCAATAAAGGCTTAAAGATAAAAAAAATTTACAATGTCTTGTTAACAAATCAAGCATAATTTCAGGCTTACCTCACAAGTGTTTATCTCTGTATAAAGGTAAAATGTTAGCTCAATCAATCATAAAATCAAACAAATTTAATTTTGATTTTCATCTGATTAATGATTATTAATACAGAGTCAAACAAAAGTCACAAGGTCTTTTAATAGGGTTGTAATGAGGCTTGGCTATAAGAATTTATGGTTTTTCTTGAAAGCAAAAACCCGAAATCATAAAAGAGCATTTTATAATTTTTAGGCTTTTTCTTGGCCTAAATCTCATTTTCTTTCTTGGTAAATACCCCCAACTTAATCCTTTTCATTATTTCTTTTTCTTTTTATGCATATATATTTCTTTTTATTTTTTATTTTTATTTTTCATATACATGCATTATGATAATGTTGAAAAGAACTAAGTTATAATTTTCACTCCCTTTTTATGTAAGAACACTCAAACATTTTTGTTCAAAAATGCTTTTTTATTCAATCAAGTAAAGGGAATGGTTAAAAATTATTTACGGGTTTGGGGTGCCAAAGAAATTATTTTTAAGGCTCAAAATTGGCTATTAAAGGATAAATATGATCTTACCATTGTAAGCTTTTTGGCCTTAACTTGTGTTTACCAAAAATTTTGCCTTGATCATGCTCTTGGATCCTCTGTACAACAACACAAATCAAAGAATTGAGCAAAATTATTTTGAATGAAATTAGTTTGATAGTTAATAAAATCATTGTAATTAATTTTATCAAAATTCCTAAATTACAAAAGAATCGATAAATGATTTCAAAAATGGTTTTATTGTGTAAAAACCTTAAGTGTATAATTTTCTTTATTTTCAAAAATTTGATAAATTTATTAAAAGATAATACTTATTTTTGATTTTTTTTAGAAAATATGCAAAAATTAAAAACACACCACACAAAATAAAAACAAACCATGATATAATCCAAATCAAATATCAAACATACTAAATTAAATACCAAATACCTAACTAAAATTAAAGTGCTATAAGTAATAAAAAATGGAGATGGTTCTCAATCCTCATCCTCCATCTGATCATCCTCCTCCTCCTCATCAGCATTACCATCTGTGTCAGCATGAGCTCTAGAAGGTCCACCTGCCTCAGGGTATGTGGGCTGATCATCATGCCAAGCTACATGAGCTACAAACTCTGCTGGTGTCATGTATGGTGCTTCCTTTCCCTGAATCCTGTACTGATAGAATGAATCATGAAGGTGCATGTAGGCTCGGTGAGAAGCAGCCATCATCAGCATCATATGCTGATGCTCTACACTTATCCTGGCAAATCCCTCAGTAATAACATCGGTGGATGCTGGTGGTGGTCTCCTACGTCTCTGTCTGGGCTGAGCCTCCTGCTCAAGAGGTGGAAGCTCACACTGCTGAACAAAATAATCCCTGTTCACTGAAACCTTGGGGACTCTCCCCGAAGAACTAGTAAACTCTAGTGATGGCCCTGCACCCCTTGCCTCCTCAGTAAGGCAGAAATGATCAAAGGAAAGGGTACAGGGCGTTTACCTTATACCCAAGGGCATAGAGATAAATCTACTCGGAGATCAAATCAGCAATATCAATAGTGTGTCCCTGGAGGATAGAGCAAAGAAGGCAGCATCTGTCAACTGGAAGAGTAGAAAGGTAGGTGACAGGGGTAATGTTGTGGAGCATCAGATACATCCACGCCTGGGCTAAAGGGGTCATTTGGGTTTTGAGGAGGTTTGATGGAGATCTATTAACCTTACTAAGGTTAAAGAAGATTCCATCATTGCTCAAGAAATGAGCAACTTGATCTAGGAAGTATCCCAAATCACCATCCTTAGTAGCAATCTTCTTTTTGTTTTCCATCCAGAAACAAGTATCGTTCTCGGGAGTAGGTTCCCATGGGTTACCCAAAAGGGTACTGATCATGTCCCTGTCATAAGTGATGTGTTGACCCCTTACCAAACTAGTCCTCTACTGATCGATGTTCGGAGAGTCCTGGCCACTCCTAAAGGCGTTGACGTAGAACTCCGTGACCAATATGGGATCCCCCTCAGTAGGTAAAGAAAATAAAGGTCCCCACCTCCTTCTTTGTATCTCATCCTACAGCTCAGGATAATCACTAGCTCCTAGATCAAGGACCCTCTCCCAAATAAGTCTCTAGCCCTTGATCTGATGAAAACGGCCCCACTTGGCATCTCTCTTGAACCTAGTGGTGTCACGAGGTCCAAGCTGCTCCTCAGTCTGAAGATCAGGATCCTTAGAAGTGGTATCAATATTAGTGGCCCTTCTTTGTCTTTTAGGACCAGTGTTGGGAATCGATTTTTTTGGTGCCATCTGCAAAAAAAAAATTGCTTAAATAAAACACACATAAAAAGAAATCACTCAACATGCAAATAATTAATAACATGCATCACATAACAACACAACAAATAAAACATACATGTTTTTGGTTTTTATATCATTTATAACAAAATAATTTAAACAAATAACATATAATTTTTATATACATCACTCATGCATAACAAGATATTCACATAACAAATAAAATATACATATTTTTGGTTTTTACAAAATTAATTCATAAAATAAAACATGTAATTTTTTTTGAATTTTTCTATTTTTAACAAATACACAACACATGTAAACAAAACTAATACTAAAACAAAATTATTATTATTATTATTATTATTTACATTTTAAGCAAGAAAGTATAACTAACATACAAAATAAGAAATATTATTAATTTAAAAGAAAGACAAACAAACAAAATAAAAAAGGAACAAAATTTTTCATTTTTCATTTTTCAAAATTTTAAAAATAGAAAACAACATAACATATGTAAAACCCTAATAAATAAAACCTAAAAGCTAAGAAAAAGCAAATCAGGGGCCTGGCGCTATGTGTGGGTGGGACGCTACGCGTCAGCCCTATTCTACCCACGCTACGCGTCAGTGGGACGCTACGCGTGGGCTCGCAAGTTCTGAAACTGCAAAATGGGGGTTGCGCAGCAGCAACCCCTTCAAACACACATTCAATCCACACAATATATCTATCTAAAAGCAATCAATCCCAGTGGTTGTCTAATCCTATCCCTAACCGCATATATTTCTAGGAATTGAAAATCAAATAAACCAAGGAAAGTGAGAAGATCACTTACTTGAAATCCTTAAGAGATTGAAGAAAGAATGTGGGAGTTGATGGTTTGAGAAAATAGGGTTTCTGAAAAACTAAGGTATAGAGGAAAAATAAAAAATTTAAATGTGATAGATTTGGGCCTCCCTCTATTTTTGGTTCAGTTTTAAAAACTGAACGCAGGCCTTGACGCTACGCATGGCTAGGACGCTATGCATCAGTGCAAAACTTTCACCTCCACGCTACATGTCAAAGGCACGCTACGTGTGGGGTTCTGTTTTTCATTTTCTTGAATTTTTAATTTCAAAAACTTTTTTCTTGAAATTATAAAACCCTTTATTTTCAAAATTAAAATTTTAACTAAAATTTGTTAAAACACTTTTTTTATTAAATAAAAATAAAGAAAAAATAATGGGTTGCCTCCCATTGAGTGTTAGGTTTAATGTCTCCAGCCGGACATTACCTCTTATTAATCAGGTGGTTTCTTAAATTTCTTTGAGGAATCACCTGTTCTTCTTTTCCTCTTTCTCCGATGCTTGATTATCTGTCTATCATCAATAAAGAAAGTAATTAGTTTGGGGGGATTGGGATGAGATATACCTTTTTCATCTTCTAGGTAAGCCTTATCCACTGCATCAACTCTGAAACATTCATGTCTTTGATTAGAATGTTCAAAAACATTAAAGCTTACCTCCTCATCATGAATTCTGATTGCCAGTTCTCATTTTTCAACATCAATTAACAATTTTGCAGTCTTCATGAAAGGTCTTCCCAAAATTAAGGGGATTTCAGTATCCTCCTTTATATCAAGTACCATAAAATCGACTCTGAAGTGGTACTTGTCAACCTTGACCAATACATCTTCCACAATCCCAAATGGTTTTTGGATCGAGCAGTCTGCTAATTGTAGAGTTGTCTTAGCTTCCTGGAGTTGAAGATCACCAATTTGTTTCATTAGACCTAGGGGCATTAGATTAACACTTGACCCTAAGTCTAGCAGAGCTTTCCCTATGTGGATTTCTCCAATTGATATAGGAATGGCAAAACTTCCAGGATCTTTGGATTTATCTGGTGTCTCATACTGTAAGATAGTACTATAACTTGCTTCAAACTCATCTATCTCAAGTATCAGATCAGAATTTTTTTCAATTTTCAATTTTTTTTATTTTTTCTTTTTCACTTTCTTTCTTTTCTTCTTCTTTATTTTCTTCTTTCTTTTCATTCTTTTCATATATTTCATTACAATCAATTTCAACATTCAAGAAAACAACATTACATTGATCTTTTGGATTTTGGGTGTTTGCAGTAAAACTAGAACTTTTCAATTCAAATATTTCCTTTACTAGCTTACCTATTTGCAAATTTGATGCTTTCCGAGCAGTTTTATTTGTTTCCATAAACTACAATAACTGTTGGATAGATTTCTCAATCCTTGTCAATCTTGCATTGTCAGTCTGTGATTGTTGTTGTTGCTTAAATTGATTATTAGGAGGTCGGTTGGAAGGTCCACCATCTTGTCTCCAGCCAAAGTTCTGATTCTGCCATCTCTATGGAAAATTGTTAGGAAAAGAATTACCAAGATTGATAGGAAAATTACCTAATGGTATTCTTTGGTAGATCAGAAAATGGGCTTGCTCTTATTCATTTCTATCAGGGACACAATAACCACATAGTTGTTCGCCCATGTAATGCATACATTGTTTCAATTGAGTAGGGGGTGGTGATGACACTTGAGCAATTTGAAGTTTCTCCAATTGTTTGCTCATAGCCTCAATTTGTTGAGTCGGCAACTTTTAATACATTACCTCTTTCATGTTTTGCTTGTCGGTCACTAATGGACATTGATTCCAATATCTCTATTGCTTCCTCTATAGTTTTGTTCATTAATGAACTACCTGCACAAGCATCTAACATCATCTTGAACTGAGGTAATAAACCATGATAAACGATCCTTATCTTCTCAGCGTCATCCAAATTATGATTTGGACATTTTCTCAAAAGTGCTTTGAATTGTTCTCATGTTTCTCCTAAGGACTCATCATTATTTTGTGAAAAAGAATGAATTGTTGTCATGGCTTCAAAGTATTTTGAAGGGAAATAAAATCTTTCCAAAAACATTTTTCTCAACATCAAACCAATTTGCAAAACTACCGAGTGGACAAGATTTAATCTATTTTTCAGCTTTCCCAACCAAAGAAAAAGGAAACAATCTCATATAAACAAATTCTTTTTGATTGGGTTCAAAACCAATTGTGTTGCATAATTCATAAAAAATAATTAAATGCTCATACGGTTCTTCATGATTTAGGCCAGCAAATTGATTGTTTTGAATTATATTTAGTGTAGTAGGTTTAATTTCCACCGCAGCGGCAGGTCCTTGAAACATTTCGGAAACTCAGGGTGGTCCATTGATAGCAGCAAACTATCCCAGTGTTCTTTATTCAGCAGCCATTTTAGAATTTTCAGAATTTTGAAAAGAAGATGAAGTAGAAGAAGTAGTTTGTGTTTTAGATTTCAAAGATTTGATTTTTTTAACAAACTTTTTGATCTCATGATCAAAGAAGATTTTTCCTGCAGAAGATCGGGTTTGCATACACAAACTAGACAAAGAAGGTTAGTGTAACAATGATAATAAAAAGTAAATAAATGAATGAATAAGTAAAAAGTAAAATTGAAAATTTAATTAAGGTAAAAAAATTTTGACCATGGTAATTAAAAATTTACTATTTTACTGAATAAATTCAATCCCCGGTGATGGCGCCAGAAAACTTGTTTAGCCCTAAAATAATGTTGGGTCTTTTTATTGGCAAGCGCACCAATTTATCAGTTGCAGTTTTCAAAAAGATATCGTTTCCTCAAAGATTGAATGTTCCAATAATTCACAGTAAATTCTTATTTACTATGGTAAACGTATCAAAACATATTAACAAAAGAATGATTTATAAATAATTTATACAATATCCACAGATTTAGAAATTGATTTGTTCATTTAATAAAAATATATAAAAGAACTATCTAAAAAGTTGAGTAGAAATTCAGAATAATTTCAATACGTGAGAAAAATATATATTAACAAATATGTTAGAATTAGGATCCTCGCACTAAAACATAATGAAATAACTACAAACATACATATTTAATTATCAGATTCATGTTACTGTAGCTTAAAGTCATTATAACCAATCCCTCGTGATATAAATTCTAAGTAATTACCGTAAAGTCTGATCCCTCAGATGCTTTCTCAATAAAAACTTGCTTTAAGTCCTGGCCTTAACATTACAATAATTACTAACTCTATCCCTAGTAATTGTATATTAAGGGTATTTCAACTTTTACTTTTGTTAAAACAGGTTTCAACATGCATAATCATTCTCCCGTTTGACATCCATATAAATAAAAAATTGAAATACTAACATGACATTTGAATAATAAACATGCAAAGGTCATAATCACAATATCATATAATAGACTGATTCACCAAATTCCAACATAAAAAATTTAGTTACACATGGTAGAAGGAAAAACAACACTTACAGAGGTTACGAACAATTGCAACTCTTCATGATACAAAAGCTCACAATACTACACCACACTCTCAAGTATCTAGAAACTACTCTAGATTTACAAACTCATAAAAGAACACTCAAACTTAAGTGAAAAGAGAGGAAAAAAGCTACTGAATGATGAATGGGATGCCTAGAATGCCTTGAGAATGGCCTATTTATAAGGTTGAGGAAGGGTCCTGACACGTAGCGTCAGGTTCCTGACTCAGCCTCCATTAAATGCATGATTAAGTAGCCATGATTAAGAATAATTTAATCAAATAATGCTCAAACAATATGGCCTCTATCTCCCAATAGCGTTTGGACATTAGCTGATGGTGGGTTAGTCAGTTATGGGCTACTTGGCAGAGTGCTTGGCCACCTGGAAGTGGAGTCCATGTAGCTTCTGATGCTACGCATGGGTGTGACGTGTAGCGTCAGCATCAGAACTTCCAACGCTATGCGTGGAGTTGATGCTACGCGTCAGCTCTTCAGATCTTGAATTTTCTCTTGAGTTTCCTCAATTTTTCAATGTAAAACTAGAGAAAATTGATCAAGTTAGATAATTTCCAATAGGTTCCATTTATTACAATTAAAATCTAAATTTCTAACAGTTTGAACAAATTTTTATTAATTTTAACACACTTTTTATTAACAAATTTATTGTAAATTTGAGGACTAACAGAAACTAGTCCTGTTAGAACCTTCTTGTGGTAAATCGAGGATAACTGGTTAACTCCGACAGGCCTAGCTAGTGCCTCAGGTACCTCCTCGAGTGATCGTGTATATACTTCAAGATATCCGACAGTAGCATAGTCAGTCCTTGGTGACTCATTTCAATGAGTAAAGAGCTTTTCCTGAAAGGACCGAATCCTAATTTGGGCCTTATCAACCTTATTTCTCAAAGAAACAATTCATTCAAATCGAACCTTTGAACCCAACCTGAGTCTCTTCAGTGTTTGGGACCTATCTTTCTCAAACGATATTAGAATTGAGTGATCCAGGTCCTGGTTTCTTCATTATGAAGAGATCTTCAATCTTTCTTTCTTGTACCGAGCCTCAATTCACTCTTTGCCACCCCCTAAATCAAGAATTAAGTAGTTACACCTTAAAACTTCACAATTCGATTTTTCCGCTCTACGCTAGTTCATTCAAAAATATATATCTTCCTCATACCACCTCTGATTCATGAAAACCTGGTGTCAAAATCTCCGTAATAAAATTCTCTATGTTTTCCGTGAAGACATCAAAAGTTGAATCCTTCTAGATTAATACAGTTTTGTGAGTCTTCATAAACCATTGGCTATCTCATCACAATGCTGGTAGTATCTAGGAAAATTGGTGTATCTACCTCATATAGTATTAGAATTGCTTCATTCTTTTTTCATGGTTTTATATCAAAAAATTCTACAACCTTCATGAAGGGCCCAAAAGCTGAATCTAAAAGGAAAAATAATGGCAGATTTATTTCCTCAACTATTTTTAGTTCAGGAGCCTGGGGAGTGCTTTACCTTGGTTCAGGTATATCTCGAGCTACCGACCTCTAATCATCGCGTATGATATATCAAATCGAAGGGAAAAATAAACCTTAAAACTTCATGTTAACCATTTTTGATATTCCTATTCCATGAACTAATCTATATTTAATTTTAACCTTCTTAGTTTTCGATTCCTAAAAATTCTACACGCCTTAATTTCTCGTATAACAAGTTAATTTTCCAACACCACCACCACCATTTGACACCTAATCTGCTAGGTGTCCACTCCAGCCACTCACAGGTCACTCTTTCTTTAGCAAAGAGTCCCCTCTTGTTTATTCAATTCCACCACCAATTGCAAAAGGCCATTACCATATGCATATGCCAAATTCTTCTTCTCTTTATACGCTGCCTTCAATCACAATTTCTGATTCCCATTCCAATTTCATTTTTAAATCTCCAATTACAATCCCAATTTCCATTTCCAATTTCAGTATAAGCCACCCTTTCTCTATTTACTTCACCTAATATCTCAATTTAATCATTCCTTTACTCTCGGCAGCAAAAATCCAGCAAGCACATCCCTTCCTCTTATCCCTTCCTCTTATCCCTTCTTCCAACAAGCAACACCATCATCTCACAGCTTCATGCTTCTCTAAGCTTCAACTTCCATCACCTCAAATTAATCCCCCTTTTTTCTCTTCAAAGTTCACAGTAATACCCATCCATCACCATCAATCTTCAACTTCAATTTTCCTCTTTTCTTCTCCTCTTGATTCACGGCTCCACCCCCACCAAGGACAACTTCAATCCCTTCATTTCTTTCATCCAAGACTCCAATATTTATAGCTTAATTTTCCTCTTGTGCTGCTCCTCTTGGCTATGGACTAGCTAGCAAGATCAAGGTAAGATTTTGCAAGATTAACTCTTGATTTGAATCTCTTTTTCTTGGATCAAAAATCAGCTTGTATTCTACACTTTGTAGCATTTTTCTTCTCTAATTTAAGAGCTCAAAACCATGACTTTTGCCCAATTTTGCTTGCATGTGTTGTTTCCTTAGGATTGGGGACCATCGACAATGATCAGCAGGCGATTCAGAGCATTTAGTGAAATTTCGGCGACCTCATCTTCCTCCTTCCTCAAAACAGCAACTGTCCAATAAGGTAAGGGGGCTCTACTTCATTTTCATGCATGTTAAATTGCTTTATAACATCCGGTAAGTCCCAATTAGAAAAAGAACTAAATTTATGATAAGATATTTAGAGATCATTTTAAGAAAAGCACATAATTTAATGAATTTTGTCAACCGGGACGATCACGACATTGTTTGTATTTTATGAAAATTTAAGGAACACCATTTTAATTATATAAATTTTTCTCATGATTTAAAGAAATTATCAAAGGGATTTTCTCTATGACTAAACAAAAATATTAATAAAGAAACTTAATTAAATTTAATAGCTTAATCAGTTATAAGTCTTTTTAGAAAAGAAAAAGAATTTTTGGAAGAGTAAGTAACTAAAAATAACATTTTAATGGGATAGTGAAGAGAAATTTTTTTGAGCAAATCTATAACTTATAATTTATAGTAAAAAAAAGCTAAGTTGGTAACTAAAAGAATACAATAAAAATTTAGAGACATAAAGAATTTTATTTTAATTGATATAAGAAAGAGGATGATGATAAATTAGAGTAAACAGGAAATAACCATTAGAGGTTCAATTAATTTAGTTCACTAGGGAAATAAGGGGACCTTGGAATTTGGCGTTAGAGTAAGTAAAGAAAAGAAGTAGTATAACTTATAATTTGTGTAGCAATTAGTTGATTAAATTCAACATTTAGAAGCTAAAATAGTAACTAGACCCTTTAAAACATGAATAGGCCATAAAAGAATAATTGAGTGAAAACGGATATAACTAAGGAAGGATTAAGCGGTACTTTTAGCATGCAATTAATAGTTAGTAAAAGAAGAAAGGAAATATTATTCACTAGTGTTTTGGGCTAATACTAAAATAAATAACTAGGAGGATATTGCTAAGAGTACATTAAAAAGGGGTTTTCTTATAAGTAAGTGAATAATACAGTAATAGAAATTAAAATGAGAGTTTAAAGTATTTTTTTGAAAAATATTCCAATCGATTATTAAATATAGTTTGCAAAAGAAAACATTGCATACTAAAGGATAAAAAGAAAAGTTAATGAATTTTAGAAAAGTATTAGAGAGGTGTTAGAAGAATAATATTGTTAGAGGGGTTTGGTAATAGACTTACTAGAATGATTATAAATAATTCAGACACTAGAGTTAAGGAGAAATAAAAGATGGTGTCACATGAAATGCTAGTTAATATGAGTATAATAAGGTTTAATGAGTAAAAAAAAGGAAGATTCCTAAGGGTAAAAATTTAGCAGAAAAGGAGGAATAATTCTATTAAAACTTATCAGTAAAATCTCATAAGGACAAATACCAATCTGATTAGCATATAAATAAATTTAGGATAATTTACCCGACGGTAACAAATAAGTGATATTCAGTGAAATTGAATACTAACTTAAATAGTACATGAGCAATTTAAATAAATTTACTAACCGATGGTAGTAAGTAAATGACAATGAAAGGTGTTATTGGCGCCTTAAATAAATTAAACTAGTACTCTTGGGAATAAGTATAATTATACAATAGTATTTAAAAGCTGGATGGTTAAATTATATTTTCAATAAACCAAATTCATATAACAATAAGCTTAATATTTATACAAGATCGCTTAGTAATCAGAGATAATCTATGGATAAGGAAAACTATACTAAGGATATGACTAATAATGAGGTGGATTAGTTAAGGAGGGTAATCAAGATAACTAATCAAATATGTGTGCACTCATAAAGTAAGTAAGCTTATTGTTATAGTAAATGTCATGTGTATGATAAGATATGTGATGATTGTTGTTTGATACGTGTATAATGATTACTTTGTGATTGCATATGTGAATGTATAGGTGACAATTATATATTCTTGATAAGGGTGTATGATAGGATTAAATGAATATGAATGTATGAATGTGGATTGTATGATATATGTGCATGATGAAATACATGGGAATTGTGATCTAATATATTATGTGTAAAATATAGTGTGGTAAATACATGAGACTGGAATGGTGCCTCTAATGGATTATGTTATGAAGGAATGATGCATTAAAATAAAAGTAAGAAAAGAATAAATGAGGATATGTCTCGGTAGGGATCCTGAGGTGACTGATTTGTGAAAAAGATGTGATGAGATTGAATCAGATCTGATATAATGATGGGCGCTGCGGTACCAGTATACCTGTGGTTTTATGAAAGTACAAAATTCATTTCATTCTTAACCATCGGGTAACATGTATTGTAAATTAAATAAATGTGAAAAGAAAGGAAAATAAAGAAAAAGTATTTGCTAAAATAGGCCTGATGTTAAAAATGAAATGGGGTCTTTGAAAGGACCCTACTGATGACTAATGAATTAATAGACGTAAATATGTTACATGCATCATGTGCATATGACTTGATGTGGACTAAAGCCAGTAATGACGGGTACGCTGAAGGATATAGGGGTTCAATCCCTGAGGTTGGATCTTGGGAGTGTAACGGGAAGGGACCCCCAATGGCTCCATGGTAGCGCCCCGACGCCGGGCGAAACGATGTAATCCTGGTGCACTTCGACTCAGACCAATATCACTAAGACCGTGGAGAGCGAAGTCCCATTATGATATAATGATATGAGTTGGATCCATGATATTGGGACTGTGAGTCCATGTATACCCTATGTTGTGATGTAGGGACTTGATGGGCTCCGGTTGCTCTAGTGCTGAAACGTTGTGTCCAGGGGCAGCCTGGGCAGGACGGATTCTGATATGATATGATGATAAGAGTTGGTCCTATATGCATCATGATGGTTAAGAAAAAAGATTAAAATTAATGAAATGAAACTCATGCATTGCATTATCTTATCTGTGTGAATTTATATTTGATTGTGATTAATATTTATGCATGAAGAAATTAGTGGTGAAGAGGGAGAGTAGAGAGGAATATTTTCAATGGCGATTTGATGAGACTGAGCTAGAATAAATGACTTAGAATAAAAATGAGTAGGACTCCTAAGGTGAGGGAAACATTGTATGAAAACCTAATTGGATTGTGTGGGAGGGACGTCAGTGATGACGACTCTCTAATTGTTATGGAAGTGGAGACTCACCTTTACGTTATTTTTCCAGACTTCGGATTAGACCATGCATTCAGGATCAACACAGATTTCACATCGAAGGTCAACCAGATTCTACTTAGACTGCGGGCGATTAGAATAAATTCTTTTCTTTTATGGGAGCCTACGTGCCCATTTACTTTCAGCATGTACAGTTACTATTTACGACCATGTATTGCATATAATTGTGTAATATACATATGAT
The DNA here is from genome assembly GCA_037962975.1 of Clitoria ternatea. Taxonomy (NCBI): domain Eukaryota; kingdom Viridiplantae; phylum Streptophyta; class Magnoliopsida; order Fabales; family Fabaceae; genus Clitoria; species Clitoria ternatea. Next base: position 60,481,017 of record CM075671.1, read on the forward strand.
GTATCTATTCCACCAAGTTTTCTTGCATAAAACAAAATTATTACACAAAAAAATAAACTTTCATATTTTTCTAAAACTCGTAACCTCTCAGTTGACCAGGATAATCTAGTGGAAGGGATTGTCCTAGTTAATGGAGTTTTGTTACGATCCAACGGTTAGATTTTAAACGGTGAAATTTTTTGTAGTATATTTCATTTTATTTTACGTTAAGAAGCTGTAATGCCCCAATCACTTTTTAGGAATGAACGACTCTCCCCACAAACCAACACGAGGCCTTTCCAATGTGTTTTGTCCTCAATTACACACTTCTTGAGAATTTCCCAGGAGGACACCCATCCTAGAATTTGTCCAAGTTAAGCACGCTTAACCTTGGAGTCCTTAAGTGATGGGCACCGAAAAGGCAAATGCATTTCTTAATATAGGTAGTACAAATTATTTCCTTTAAGCTATCCTCGAATGTGTAGTCCTATACCTATATAGACTTTGGATCCCTCTTATTCTAGTATGTATTCAGTTCATTCATGTGTCCCTCCCACTGAAAGCTTTCTAGGAGCCACTCCTTATTCATGCCTATGGTCCGGCGATCACTCCACACTCTCAATAGTTCCTGGGATGTCACATGCCCTCCAGCTTCCGCTCGGTTCATCCCTGAACCATACCGTACTAGGAGAGGCCATGCTCTAATACCACTGTAACCCCTTGACCATTTTTCAGGAATGAATGACTCTCCCCACAAACCAACACAAGGCCTTTCCAATGTGTTTTGTCCTCAATCACACACTTTATGAGAACTTCCTAGGAGGCCACTCATCCCAGAATTTCTCTAAGTTAAGCACGCTTAACCTTTTGGTCCTTAAGTGATGGGCCACCAAAAAGGCAAACGTATTTGTTGATATAGGTAGTACAAATTAATTCCTTTAAGCTATCCTCAAATGTATAGTCCCATACCTATATAGTCTTTGGATCCTTCTTATTCTGGTATGTATTCGGTACATTCATGTGTCCCTCCCATTGGAAGCCTGCTAGGAGTCGCTCCTTATCCGTGCCTATGCACCGACGATCACTCCCCGCCCTTAACAGTGCCCAGGATGTCACATGCTCACCGGTTTCCACCTGGTTCGTCCCTGAACCATACCATACTAGGAGACCCCATGCTCTGATATCATTATAACGCCCCGATAACTTTTCAGGAATGAACGGCTCTCCCCATAAACCAACACAAGGCCTTTCCAATGTGTTTTGTCCTCAATCACATACTTCCTAAGAACTTCCTAGTAGGTCACCTATCCCAGAATTTCTTCAAGTTACACATGCTTAAACTTAGAGTCCTTAACTGATGAGCCACCAAAAAGGCAAATGCATTTATTGATATAGGTAGTACAAATTAATTCCTTTAAGTTATCCTCAAATGTATAGTATGATACCTATACAGTCTTTGGATCCCTCTCATTCTGGTATGTATTATGTTCATTCATGTATCCTTCCCACTGGAAGCCTGTCAAGAGCCACTCATTGTCCGTGCCTATGCACCGACGATCATTCCCTGCCCTCAACAGTGCCCGGGATGTCAGATGCTCACCAGCTTCTACCTGGTTTGTCCCCATACCATATCGTACTAGGAGAGACCATGCACTAATATCACTATAATGCCCCAGCCATTTTTCAGGAATGAATGACTCTCCCCATAAACCAATACAAGGCATTTCTAGTGTGTTTTTTCCTCAATCACATACTTTCTAAGAATTTCCTAGGAGGTCACCAATCCCAGAATTTCTCCAAGTTAAGCATGCTTAAACTTAGAATCCTTAAGTGATGGGCCACCGAAAATGCTAATGCATTTGTTGATATAGGTAGTACAAATTAATTCCTTTAAGCTATGCTCAAATGTATAGTCCTATACTTATACAGTCTTTGGATCCCTCTTATTCTGGTATGTATTCGGTTTATTCATGTGTCCCTCCCACTGGAAGCCTGCAAGGAGTCATTCCTTGTCCGTGCCTATGCACTAGCGATCATCCCCGCCCTTAACAATGCCTGGGATGTCATATTTTATGTACAACAGCCTCAGCCTCAATCTATTTAGTGAATTAATCAACTTATATTATTAGATATTTGATCCTGCCTGATGCTTTTGGGAACGACTCTAACATATCCAATCCTCATTGAAAGAATGGCCATGGGACCGATGTGAATAATTCCTCAACAGAGATATAGTGCAGGTTACTATTCTTTTGACATGGATTTCACTTTTTAACATAATCCATGGTATCCTTTATCATTTTGGGCTATTAGTATCCTGCTCGTAAAATCTTCCTGACTAAACTTTTACCTCCAGAGTGATGACCATATGTTCCTTCATGAACCTCAGTCATGACATCAAGAATTTCTACCTCGTTAAGTCATTTTAGGTACGGGGTGGATAAACCTCTTCAGAATAATTGTCCATTGATTAGAACAAAGTTTGGAAATTCTTTCTTTAGCCTTATTTTCTCCATTGGGTTTATTGGGAGTTACCGTTAATGATATACCATATGATAGGTACAACCCATGAATCATTAGCAAAGGCTTTTGTGTGTATAACGCATACTGTAACTGGTACGGTGATGCTTGGGGCTGCCAAAGTGCTTTGAATGATGGTGGTAGTTGATCCGACTCTCTTCGTACTAGCCAGCCTAGATAGTATACGGGTCAGGACATTTTCTTCTCTAGGAACGTGCTTATATTCTATTTGTTCAAAATTTGCTTCTAATTCCTTGACTTGGGCTAAATATTATTGTAACAATGATTCCTTAGCCTCGTAGCTCCTAGTAATTTGAGATATCATTAATTGAGAATTATTGTAAAGGACGATAGTCTTGGCACTGACAGCCAAGGCTGCTTGTAATCCGGCTAGACAAGCTTCATATTCTGCTTAATTATTGGATGTTTTGAAGCCAAATCTTAAAGAGATTTCAACATGCACCTCGTCCTCAGTTTCTATTAGGACCCCAGCTCCATAACCCTTTGTATTTAATGATCCATCAACATATATGGTCCAACACTCCCGTGATGGGGATGGTGTCTCTCCTATTAGTTCTACCATAAAATCAACTAGTACTTAGGTTATAATAGTTGTTCTTGGTGTTGGTGTATGCACTACGAGCTATTAATGTATCAATTTTAACTTATTAATAAAATTAGTATTTTCAGTTTTAGACAAATGCTATTTATCCTGGAATAATAGGTCATATGAGAATTATTCTTAAAACGTCCCTAATCAAGTATTTACATAGGGACATGTAAATACATTAAGATTAGTGTGTAAATGTACTGATGATTTGATCTCACAAATCATGGATATATGATATCAAGTCTTTACACGGGTACACATTAAGGGTAATGTTGTACTGGACAGACCCACCATGAGAACGTTGCATGGATCGTTACATGAGTGTCATAAACGGTTCTTAATGTGATAATGGTATGTAGTCCTTCGACCTGAAGTCACTATGATTCCTACATAAGGAGTTTATTGTTTTAATACAATCAAACGCTATTTGTAATAAGATGACCATAAAGATTGTGATTAGGCAATAGATAAATTATGTAGAGGGATGTGAATGATGTAGATGGAATTTGTCTCTCCTATGTGACAGGAGTGATATCTATAGGCCACTTGATGGAGTGAGACTAATGAAATGCATGGCCATGCTAGGACGAATAAATATTAGATATTTATTCTATAAAGTCTACTCTGGTATCAAGTAAAATGAATTGGACCATACAAGGATGACGACAACCATGCCTTGGGCCCAATTAGATATCGTGACAAAAGGAATAGATATATAAAATAATTATCACTTATAGGTCATGTCGATGATAAATAATATTCAGGCATAATGATGTATTGCTAGATACCGCTCTTATTTTATATTAATAATAAAATAGTTTATTATTAATATAACCGAATATTTTACCTATAGGGTCACACACATAGAGTAAGCCCACCAGAGGATAGTTTTATTTTAGTTGGACTGAAAATAAAACTATTTGGGCCTAACTCATTTAGAATGAGTGAGGAGCCCAATGTTTAATGAGAGCTCAGGTCAAGACCTAAGCTATATATAGAGCATGAGATGCTCATAGGCTGCTGCTCAGAAATTAGACCAAAACAAAATTCCATACTAGCATTCGGAGCTCTGTTTTTCTGGTGGGAGTGCTCGTGTGGACTCCTAAGGGCGAAGCTACAATTGCTTCGATAGAGGATCTTGTTCTGCATCTACAAGAGGTAAACCCTAATTAAAAATTTTAATTTAGCATAATGCTTTGAGACATACGTGTTTGCAATTCTTTTGGGAATCCTTTGCGTTTCCGCTGCCTGACCCTAATAGGATTCCCTAACACTTGGTTCATAAGAGATATCAAACTCTGAGAGCTCAATTACCCATTTAATCATATGTCCAGCCAGATCCGTCTTATGAAGGATTATTTGTAATGGTAGGCCGTGTTATTCAAGTGGCCTCAATACTCAAGAAGGGGGTGAATTGAGTTTTAAAATTTTTCGTTGAAATGCCTTTGAAATTGATTTCTTTCTTACAAGTTAATTGAATATGCAGGAGATAGAAAATTTTATGGAAGAAACAATGCAAAACAAGATGTAAATATTGCTTAGGCAATTTGTCAAACACTTGGTGTACAACACTATAATGCTAGTTGTTCAAGCAAGTTTAAGAGAGGAAATCACTATCAATAATAATAATCCAACCAGAAGCGGTATGTAAATGCAAGAAAGTAAGGGAGAAGAACGTGCAAACCAATTTAACGAGTTCCACCAACCTGATGTACGTCTCGCCTTCAAGCAACCCACTTGAAGGATTTCTACTATTGAAGTTTAGAGATACAAGCTATGAGCAATTGCAGCTTCCTAGTGTCCCACACTCAAGAACTCAATCCTCACTAGCACAAGGGCAACCCACTCAATCTTTCAAACTCTCAATATCCCAAAGGTTGAACCCCAACCTTTGTAACCACTCAACCTAGATTGAAATTTGGTGTTTGGCGTTTGTGTTTACAAGCAATATACTCTCTCAATAGAGTGAATAAGCAAATGAAAGCTCTCACATTGTCTAACTTTCAACAAGAGAGGATATACAAGTTCTAAGCTCAAGGATTCAGAATATACAAAGAGAATGAACTCACTAAGCATAAATGTAAGTAAAGATTGATTGCCTTTGGTGTGTGTTGTGTTTGAGTTAGAGATCTATTTATAGAGCTTTGAAGGTCCTCCTAGTCGTTGCATATCATGGTTCCAGCTTATCTCTGCGTATAGTGGGTTTTAGATCTATGTTTCCCACCTAAAAATGTCTTTTTAGTGATGTTTCCCACTACTTGAATCGATTCATACATTTCTGAATCGATTCAAGGCATTCTGACTTGTGCATTTTGGGCTTCCAGGAGCGTGTGAATCGATTCAGACTTTGGTGAATCGATTCAGGCTGTTCTGTTTTGAATTCTTGGGCTGTCAGCTTCGTGTGAATCGATTCAGGCTGTGGTGAATCGATTCAGAGCATTCTGTTTTCATATTGTTGGGACTTCCAGGCCTCTGAATCGATTTATACGTATGTGAATCGATTCAAGCAATGTTGTTTGTTGTTTTTCCATGCTTTTTGATGTTTCCTTGATGCATTTTGAGTCATGGTTCCTTTCCTTGATCTTCATGCATTGTTTTCTTAATTCTTTGATCATATGGGAGCATGTTCTTCATGATTCCTTGAATCTTTGATTTTGAGTACATCAATTGGATTCTTTTGATTTGTTCATTTCACTTGTTTTTTATCTATGAATGATACTCTTCTTGTTCTTGTGTACTTGTCATTGTCAAAACCTATCTACAACATGCAAATACATTCTCCCCCTTTTGATGATGACAACCAATGGCCATCTCTTGGGGTGTTAGTATTAATATTTAAGTAACAGTTGAGAAGGAACCACTTGTTGAACAATTTCAAGTTTTTAGAACAGAGTGTGTCTCCCCCTTTGTTTTTCAGTTAGAAATGTATTGAATCATTACATTTATTTATATTCATTTGATCATATATTTTCTCTTATTATTCATCTGATCTGATCATACAATTACTCTTATTACTCTTCCCTTTAGAAAAGTATTCAGTATCTAATATCTCTCCCCCTTTGTCATTATCAAAAATAATATAAGCTTTAGGCAAGAAAAGAAAATATGCATTGCATAATTGAAGACAAATAACCAACAAGTTTTGAACAACATCAAATATAACAATGAGAAATGCCTCAGAAGGGCAACAAAGTTTAAACAAGATGACCATAAAACATATCAATGTCAAGCAAAATGTAGAAAAGAAGGCCAACTAAGGCTGAAGGAATTGGAGGCTGGAGATTTGGGTGGCAAGCTTTGTGTAGCGTTCCTCCATGTTTGCTTCAAGCTTATCAAGCCGAGTGTTGATATTTGCTTCCATTGCATTAAAGCGACGATCCATATGAGTAGTGAGGCGAGCAAAAAGATCATCAGCAGGAGCGGGTGGAGGAGGAGCAGCAGCAGCAGGTTCATTATCATCATGAGGACGGCGGAGATACTGCCAAAATCCATGATACTCAATAATGTTCATCTTGGTGAGATGAGATTTCCCAATTGGTCCTTTTGGTCCGATCAGTTCTTTGACTTCGTTTTTCAGATCCACCTTGTAATGACAAAGCAGCTTAGTGATAAAAATAGCATATGGGAGGCGAGTGAGGTTTTGAGCATCAAGCATATGATGCCTCACAATGTTGATCCAATTGATCTCTTTCTGGTTGAGAATAGCCCAAAGTAGTAGAATTTGAGACTCATTGAGTCTAGCATAATTTTTGCCTAAAGGGATGAGGATTTTGACTAAAACATAGTGCAAGAGGCGGTGATCAATGCTTAGGGTGCCAACGGTACTTGCAGGAGCGGTGAGATTGAAGAATGCTCTTGCCTCTAATGGGTTGTAGCTCCAGGAGGGAGAGGGATCTTTGCCATGGAAGTGGGCATTACTTATAGGAAGTTTGCCAACTTGGTTCATGACTTCATTGTCAAGAACAATGGTCTTGCCTTTCACTTTGGCATAATATCGATCATCTTGTAGGCGCAATGTGGAGTAACACACACGGATCAATTCTGGGTATATAGCAATCTCCTCAAGAGCCATGAAGCCAACAAGTTCTTGTTGGTAAAGAGTAGTAATGAGAGGAAGACCAGAGGATTCAAAGAATGCAACATCAATCCAATATGGTGAAATCAATTGTTTTTTAGAAAAGGTGTTTTGGTACCTTTCTAATTCCTTTTGTATGGTGAAGAAGAGTGATAAATCAGAATGTTGAGGGATGAAAGAACCAGCAACATTTGCTCTTTGTTTCTTCCTTGGTTGGGATAAAGAGGCCATGAGGAATGGAGGTTTGGAGGGGAGGTTTCTAGAGTGAGAGAGGTATTTTTAGAGAGAATGAAGAGAAAAGGAGTAGGAGAATTTTAAGTGGAATGAAGAAATGAGCCCAAAACAGTGTGATATAGGGAGAATCAGTCGCGTGAATCGATTTAGAGTGACTGTGAATCGATTCAGACGTTGCTGTTTGTGAGAATTAAGGAGTATCAGGGGTTTGAATCAGTTTGAACTACACATGAATCGATTCAGACCTCTCTATTTCTAAAAAATTTAGGGATCAGGTCTTTGAATCGATTCAGGGGATGGGTGAATCGATTCAATCGATTCTGTTTCCCTTTGAACTGCAGTTTTAAACTGCTGAATCGATTTTAGGCATATGGCAATGCTTTTGGATCATTAAGACATCAGTTTTTATGGTTGTTTTTACCTTCTAAAACAATCAAACATTCATGAACAATTTAACTCAATCATTTGTGCAATTTAACTCATGAATTATTCATGCTTTAAGAATCATAATGCCAACTACATTCAAGATTCACAAGATAACTTTCATGTCAAAGAGAATCAAGTTACATGCTTATTCAACTTTCATGCTCAATAAGAATCATTGATCAACAGAGATAGTCAAATGTTTCTCCAAATTGTTTGAAATGAGTGTAATTAGTTCATATTAGACATCTTTAAAATTCCTAATTCTCTCCTAATGTTTATGAATTGTTCCTTTGCAAGAGGTTTTATGAATATATCAGCTAATTGCTTAGAGGTTTCAATATGTTCAAGTACGCAATCACCTTTTAACACATGATCTCTAATGAAATGGTGTCTAACCTCAATATGTTTGGTTCTAGAATGCATCACAGGATTCTTTAAAATATTAATGGCACTTGTATTATCACATTTAAGAGGCATGTGGTCTAATATAACACCAAAATCCAGAAATTGTTGCCTCATCCAAAGAATTTGAGCACAACAACTACCAGCTGCAACGTATTCTGCCTCAGCTGTTGATAATGCTACACTTACTTGTTTCTTGCTATGCCAAGATACAAGAGAACTACCAAGCAAGTGACAAGTACCACTAGTACTTTTTCTATCAAGTTTACATCCTGTAAAATCAGAGTCAGAATAACCAACAAGAGTGCATTCAACCCCTTTGGGGTACCATAAACCAACATCTTGAGTACCAACCAAATATTTCATTAATCTTTTTACAGCAGTAAGGTGTGATTCTTTTGGGCATGCTTGGTATCTTGCACACATACAAATTGCAAACATGATGTTCGGCCTACTAACAGTTAAGTAAAGTAAGGATCCAATCATACCTCTATACTTTGTGAGTTCTACATCCTTACCTTTTTCATCCTTATCCAAATAACAGGATGTGCTCATAGGGGTGGCAATTTCATTTGTCTTGTCCATGTTAAATTTCCTAAGTAATTCCTTGCAGTATTTGGATTAACTGATGAATATGCCTTCTTTGGTTTACTTAATTTGCAGCCCAAGGAAGAATGTAAGTTCTCCCATCATGGACATTTCAAATTCGTCCTGCATTAGCTTAGCAAACTCCTTGTAAAGTGAATCATTATTAGCACCAAAAATGATATCATCTACATATACTTGAACCAATAGTATGTCATTCTTTTTGTGCTTAATGAACAATGTTGTATCAACCTTTCCTCTTTTAAAATTATTTTCTAGAAGAAATTTGCTCAATCTTTCATACCAAGCTCTTAGAGCTTATTTTAAACCATATAAAGCTTTTCTTAGTTTGAAAACATGATTTGGAAATTGATAATTTTCAAAGCCAGGAGGTTGATCAACGTATACTTCTTCTTGAATGTATCCATTCAAGAAGGCACTTTTGACATCCATTTGGTACAATTTGAAATCTCTACAACATGCAAAGGCTAACAATAGTCTAATAGCTTCCAACCTAGCTACGGGAGCATATGTTTCTTCATAATCTATGCCCTCTTCTTGATTGTAACCCTTAGCAACTAACCTAGCTTTGTTTCTAGTGATTATTCCATTTTCATCTAGTTTGTTCCTAAAAACCCATTTAGTACCTATTATTTGGTGATCATTGGGTCTTGGCACCAATTTCCAAACTTCAGTTCTTTCAAATTGATTTAGTTCTTCTTGCATGGCCAACATCCAATGTTCATCAATAATAGCTTCATCAATGGTTTTAGGTTCAATTTGAAAGATAAATGCTAAATGATTACAAGTATTAAAAGAACATCGGGTACTTACACCTTTTGTGATATCACCTATAACGTTATCCAAAGGATGGTCTTTTAAAGTGATCCACTCCTTTTGTTGAGCTTGATCATTTTGTATTACATCTCCTTCACTTTTGTTTTCCCCTTTGTCATTCAAGCTCAATTCTTGGAGAGTACCTACAATGTCATCAACATCTTCCTTCCTCGGGGGGTTATGGCTATTTTTATCAAATTTCACATGAATTGATTATTCAATAGTGCTAGTTTGTTTGTTAAAGACTCAATAAGATTTACTTGATGATGAATATCCAAGAAAGATTGCCTCATCAACTTTTGCATCAAACTTTCCTAGATTATCCTTCCCATTGTTAGTACAAAGCATTTGCATCCGAAAATATGAAAATAGGAAATATTAGGTTTTCTTCCTTTGTAGAGTTCATAGGGGGTTTTCTTTTAAAATAGGCCTTATCAAACATCTATTCATAACATGACAAGCAGTGTTTACTGCATCGGCTAAAAAATGTTTTGAAACATTATTTTCATTTAACATGGTTCTTGCAAGCTCCATCAAAGATCTATTTTTCCTTTCAACTACTCCATTTTGTTGTGGAGTTCTAGAAGCTGAAAAATTATGACCAATACCATGTTTTTCGCAAAATTTTTCAAATAGTTGATTTTCAAATTCTCCTCCATGATTGGTTCTTATGGATGCAATCTTTGAATTTTGTTCGTTTTGGATAACCTTGGCTAGTTTCTTGAATGCATGATATGCTTCATTTTTATGAGTAATAAACAAGGTCCATGTATATCTAGAATAGTCATCTACAATTACAAGACCATAGTAATTACCACCAAAGCTTTTGACCTTAGAGGGTCCAAATAAATCCATGTGCAAAAGTTGTAAAGGCCTTTGAGTAGAAACAATGTTTTTAGCTTGAAAAGATGCCTTTACTTGTTTTCCCTTTTGACATGCATCACAAAATTTATTTTCAAATTTGAGCTTTGGTAGGCCAATTACTAATTCTTTAGAAACAAGTTTGTTTAAATGATCTATATGTATATGAGCTATTCTTCTATGCCATAACCAAGATTCATCCTCTCTACTCATGAAGCATTGCACATTATTTGAGGACAAACTATCAATATCAATCATGTAAATGTTATCAATTCTTTTGCCAACAAACTTAACTTCCTTGTTTAGCTTATTTTCAATTATGCAACAATTTGATTCAAATAATACTCTATATCCTTTATCACATAATTGACTTATGCTAAGCAAGTTATGTTTAAGTCCTTCGACATATAATACATCACTAATTGAGGTAGAAGAATTTTTACCAATGTTTCCAATGCCAAGTAATCTTCCTTTGGTATTATCCCCATAAGTGACGCTTCCTTTTCTTTTGGGAGTGAAAGTTATGAATTTGCTCATATCTCCCGTCATGTGCTTTGAACACCCACTATCCAAGTACCAATGGGTGTTGCTTGCCTTGAAGCATACCTACAAAACAAAATTAGTTTAGAGAACTTGGTACCTATTTTATGTTGGGTCCTTTTTGGTTAGCTTGTGGTAATGTCCCTTTGGGAACCCACACCTTTCTTACCACTTTTGGTCCAAGCTTTCTAATATGGCAATTTAAAACATTATGTCCTTTAGCACCACAATGATTGCATTTAGTGAACGGTGATGAAGATTTTCTAGGTGGTACAAAGAAGATTTTGTAATGCTTTTCCTTTTTGGTAGAATTATATCCTAATCCTGTTTTGTCAAACATGTATCTTTGATTTCCTAGTAATACATTCAAATTATCTCTTCCATTAGTAAACTTCTCTAAGGTTTTATTTAAGACTAAGACCTTAGTTTCTAGGATGTCACATTTCTTTACAAAATCACAAGGTTTATTCTTGGAGCATGCTTGAACATTTGCTAATTCCTTTTTCAAACATTCATTTTCTTTGCCAAGTTCTACAAGATGCATTTCAAGAGTGTCGATAGTTTTCCTAGATAACTTATACTTATTTGAGATTTTAACAAACTTGTCATACAATTCCTTAAATGCATCAAGCAATTCATTTCTATCTAAGTCAAGAAGGCTTACCTTATCATCTTCCTCTTGATGATTTGCCATGAGGCATAGATTGGCTTCCTCATTTTCATATTCGTCTGAGCTACTTATATCATTTTCATCCCAAGCAATATAAGCTCTTCTTCTTCCTTTTTTCTCCTTGTTCTTCTTCTTGAGATTTGGGCAATCTACCTTGAAATGCCCTTCCTTGCCATATTCAAAACAGTTTGGTAAAGAAGAGTTTTCATTAGAGGTAGGTTTCTTACCTTGAGGTTTAAAGCCCTTTTGGAATCGTTTGTTCCTCATAAATTTCCCAAAACGCTTCACAAATAATCCAAATTCTTCTTCTTCATCAAGCTCACTACCATATTCTTCTTCATTGTTAGAAGTGGCCTTGAGAGCTAGACCTTTCTTCTTGGAAGACTTTTCTTCCTCTTCCGCCATCCTTAGTTCTTTCAACTCTTGTTCCTGTTCTTGTAACTTACCGAATAGTGTAGTAAGAGACATTTCATTGATGCTAGGAGATTGTTTGATGGCAGTGACTAGAGGTTGCCATTCCCTGGTGAGACTTTTTAACACTTTATGAATAAGTTCTTTGTTAGTGTAAGTCTTGCCAAGAGTAATGAGATGATTTATAATAAGAGTGAACCTCTTTTGCATATCAACAATTGTTTCTCTAGAATTTAATCTAAAGCTTTCATATTGACTAGTTAAGGTACTAATTTTAGAATCTTTGACATCATTTGTACCTTCATGGGTTATTTGTAATGTATCCCACATATCTTTGGCAGATTTACATGTAACTACTCTAAAGAATTCATCAGGGCCTAAAGCTAACGTGATTAGATTTTTGGCTTTATAGTTATATTGAACTTTCTTTTCTTCTTCGCTAGTCCAATCATCCATCAATTTTTCTACTTGCTTACCATCTACAGTATGCATGGGTATGAAAGGACCATTTTCAATTGCATTCCAAACTTTGAGATCAATGGATTGTACAAAAATTTTCATCCTTTCTTTCCAAAAAGCATAGCCTTCCCCATTGAAAGCAGGAGGTCTATTTATGGCAGCACCCTCAGGAAAAAGGTTTAGAGATTTAGAGGCCATTGTTCTCTTGAAGCTGTTAAGCTTGATCTACCAAGAGTCAAGCTCTGATACCACTTGTTATTCAAGTGGCCTCAATACTCAAGAAGGGGGGTGAATTGAGTTTTAAAATTTTTCGTTGAAATGCCTTTGAAATTGATTTCTTTCTTACAAGTTAATTGAATATGCAGGAGATAGAAAATTTTATGGAAGAAACAATGCAAAACAAGATGTAAATATTGCTTAGGCAATTTGACAAACATTTGGTGTGCAACACTATAATGCTAGTTGTTCAAGCAAGTTTAAGAGAGGAAATCACTATCAATAATAACAATCCAACCAGAAGCAGTATGTAAATGCAAGAGAGTAAGGGAGAAGAGCGTGCAAACCAATTTAATGAGTTCCACCAACCCGGTGTACGTCTCGCCTTCAAGCAACCCACTTGAAGGATTTCTACTATTGAAGTTTAGAGATACAAGCTATGAGCAATTGCAGCTTCCTAGTGTCCCACACTCAAGAACTCAATCCTCACTAGCACAAGGGCAACCCACCCAATCTCTCAAACTCTCAATATCCCAAAGGTTGAACCCTAACCTTTATAACCACTCAACCTAGAGTGAAATTTGGTGTTTGGTGTTTGTGTTTACAAGCAATATACTCTCTCAATAGAGTGAATAAGCAAATGAAAGCTCTCACAATGTCCAACTCTCAACAAGAGAGGATATACAAGTTCTAAGCTCAAGGATTCAGAATATACAAAGAGAATGAACTCACTAAGCATAAATGTAAGTAAAGATTGATTGCCTCTTGTTGGTGTGTGTTGTGCTTGAGTTAGAGATCCATTTATAGAACTTTGAAGGTTCTCCTAGTCGTTGCACATCATGGTTCCAGCTTGTCTCTGTGTATAGTGGGTTTTAGATCTATGTTTCCCACCTAAAAATGTCTTTTTAGTGATGTTTCCCACTACTTGAATCGATTCATACGTTTCCAAATCGATTCAAGGCATTCTGACTTGGGCATTTTGGGCTTCTAGGAGCGTGTGAATTGATTCAGACTTTGGTGAATCGATTCAACTTGTTCTGTTTTGAATTCCTGGGTTGTCAGCTTCGTGTGAATCAATTCAGGCTGTGGTGAATCGATTTAGAGCATTCTGTTTTCATATTTTTGGGACTTTCAGGCCTCTGAATCGATTCATACGTATGTGAATCGATTCAAGCAAAGCTATTTGTTGTTTTTCCATGATTTTTGATGTTTCCTTGATGCATTTTGAGTCATGGTTCCTTTCCTTGATCTTTATGCATTGTTTTCTTGATTCTTTGATCATATGGGAGCATGTTCTTCATGATTCCTTGAATCTTTGATTTTGAGTACATCAATTGGATTCTTTTGATTTGTTTATTTCACTTGTTTTTCATCCATGAATGATACTCTTCTTGTTCTTGTGTACTTGTCATTATCAAAACTTATCTACAACATGCAAATACAGACCGGTGTGCACTATTATAGGATAGGCGTGGAAATATTGCCTGAGTCTTCGTGATGTCCAAGTAATGGCCTTTTCTAACTTTTGATATCGATGCTCAGCCCCTTAGATCATTTTACCGATAAAATATGCAGGTCACTATCCTTCAATAGTCTCTTTAATCAGAATCACTCCTAGCGCTTCATCTGATATAAATAGATACACATAAAGCTGCTCTGCTGGATCTGGTTTAACTAATACCTGTGGATTAGAAAGGATGTCTTTTAAGCTTTGGAAAGCTTTGTCCTGCTCTCCCCACTCAAACCTCTTTTTCTTCTTTAAAACCTTATATAGAGGAAGTGACCAGTATGCCATTTTTGGCATAAATCGGGATAGGGTTGCCACCTTCTCATTCAGGGATTGCACCTCTCTTGGATTAATGGGACTCCTAAGTTCCCTTATCACCAAACATTTGTCTGGGTTTGCCTTAATCCCTCTGTGTTAGCATGAAACGTAAGAATCTTTAAACATATATTATATGCTTGCAAACGTTAAAAAATCTTTTCGAGGCCTTCCACGTGATCTCCTCCTACCGGGGTCTTAACAATAATATTGTTTATATATACATCTACAACTTTTGAGTGCATCCCTTTAAAAACTTTATTCATCATAAGTTGATAGGTTGTGCCAGTATTCTTAAGCTCAAAAGGCATTATGGTGTTACAGAAGACATCTCTGTCATCAACAAAGGTCATTTTTTCCTCGTTGTCCTTCCACATCGGGATTTGATTACAGCCGGAATATCCATCCTTGAATGAAAAGAATTGGTATCTTGAGGAATCATCTACCATTTGATTAATATTGGGCTATGGGTATGGATCTTTCGGGCAACACTTGTTCAAACTAGTAAAATCCATGCATATTCGCTACCTTCCATTAGCCTTTTTTACTATGACCACATTGGATACCCAAGAGAAATACTGAATTCCTTATATAAAGCTGGCTTTTAACAACTCGTCAGTTTGCTCACAAGCTGCTTGTTACTTTTCGGGGCCTAGCCTCCTTTTCTTTTGAGCTACAACTTTTGACTCTGGGTGCATTACCAATTTATGGTAGCAGAAATTAGGATATATACCTGGCATATCAGTCGTGGTCCAGGCAAAGAGGTATTTAAACTCTTTCAATAGTTTTATCAATCGTTCTTCTACATTGGTTTCCAACTTATCGTTTATGCTTATGGATTTGGCTGGGTCATCACCTAAAATGATAGCCTTCGTGCCCCTATCTAGTGTTAGTCTAACCGGGTTTAGAGGGTCAGATGCCAACTCTTCTCTAGGATCCAAATCTATCAAATTCACTGATCCTGGAACCGGTCCTTCATCATTTAACTTACTCTTCTTGATACTGTTATCAACTTTTACTTTGAAGGCTCAGGTTATAGTAATACTGGGCCATTTGTTGGTCTCCCCTAACTGAAGAGATTTGATTATCTTTATCAATGAACTTAATTAGTAAATGCAGGGTGGACACTATTTCTTTTAACGTGTTTAGTGACGACCTCCCTAAGATTCCATTAAATGGTGATATAACATCAATGATTAGTATCCTTGTCCAAACCATTCCTAATCCTGGTTCTTTTTCAAATGTTAGACAGGTATCGAGGTACCCTTTTGTAGGCTGCTTAGCTTTATTAAATGTGGTCAGATCTTGAGTATATGGCTTGTTGGAACCAAGAAAACATTTGAAGCACCTTTAGATTTATTGATAACCAACATTAAGCATCTTAATTAATTAAAATATAAGTTATTAAATGTTTGATGAGATCATTCAAGTCTTTTCGGATAGAGCAAAAGTTATAAATTAAAAGGAAAGCTCACACCCAACAAGTCTGGCAAGATAAAACTAAGAAGGATATGCATCAAAGAAAGCCACAAAGTCTAGGAACATTTCTTATAAGAAAAATGATCTTCTAAATGTGTAATAGACCCAAACTCATCGTGCCATTAGCAAGTCTCAAAGTGTTTGAGAGAATTCACAAATTAAAGCAACCTTCTTTGATCAAACTTTATCTCCTTATATAGGCTGCTTTGGACCTTATTCAAAATCACAAGAAAAGGAGTAGACTATTTCTTGGAGTCTCATCACTAACACATTACGATTCACCAGACCCTAATCTAGCTTCAGATGTTCCCTCTGAATGAATAAAGTCTAGACCTATATATGATGACTCAAGAAAGCATCTTTCCTTTTTAACAAAAAGAACTGTCATAATAAGGAAAGTACTCAAGCAAGACAAATCTCAAGTTGATCTCAAAGCATCTATCTTTCACCAACTTTCTAAGATGTTAGAATTCCTGTAATCAAGGAATATCTTCTTCGGTTAAAAATGTACAATCCCTATTTGTCTTCATCTCAAAAGCTCTTCATGCCATACAAAATGTGCAAAACGTCTCTCTAACCAAACAGAAGAAAAATCACTTTCTCGTGAGACAATAAATTTCAAATGGTTATCCAACAGATCTATCTCCATGAGCTAAACAAGTATTTATATGCTAGAAAACTTCTAGGTGGGAAGAGGGGGAGAACATACACAATGTAATTAAGAGTGAGAGTAATACTTAGAGTTATATGTGTGTAATATACATAGATGTCTTGGAAGAAAAAAAAAGAAATTACAAAACAAGAATAGAAAAATATGAAAAAGGGGAGGTATATAGAAGAAGAAAAGAAAAAGAGATAGCTTATGAGAGTGAAACAAGAAAATGAGGATGGGCATATCTCACGAAAGATAGTTTGAAAAACACACACATGCCCAAATATTTTTGTATCAATATTTCCAATCTTTAGTAAACGCTAGTCTGATTGAGCTATTAGGAAAAACTTTGGCCTGAAGAGGCTTTGGAAAGAATAATTGGGTTTGAGCCAAGAGTGGCTCATGAAAGAATACTTAGGTCTGCCCCAGAAGTGGGTGCTTGCAAGAGAATACTTAGAGCATGGGTTGTGCTCAAGCTAAAAGTGGCTGGATTCAAGAATACTCAGAAGCATGGGTTATGCTTAAGCTAGGAGTTGCTGGAGTCAGTAATACTCATAAGCTCAATCCAGGCTGTTTAAGTAAATGTTTTTTATATAGTGGAAATCCTTCAGATTCAAAGGTACTGGATTTAGTCTCCGGGTTAGAGGTGAACAGTATAAATTGCTTGTGTATTGTCTCTTTCATTATTTACTCTTTACTATCAAAAGTCTGGTGCATTATTACTGATATAGTTGATAGTAAAAGTTTGGTAAAATTACGCTCGCTCAATCAAAGTATCAGGCTCTCCATATAAGCAAAAGTCTGGTCCATTGTGCAAAACACTGTTGCGCTTGAATATCACTTTTTGGTTTGAAAAAGTGAATAGACTTATTCAACCCCCTCCCCCTCTAAGTCTGTTCTCTGAACCATCATTTGGTATTAGAGTGTGGCCTCTGAGGTTGAACACTCTAACGAGTGTAGAGGAAGAAAATCCATGAAGAAATCCACTCTGATGAAGCCTAAAAAGAAGAATCAAGAAGAAGAAGCTTCTTAATAATTAAAGAATTCAAAAGTCTGAAGAAGGTCAAGAGATCAAGGACAACACGAGAAAGGAAGCACAGAGTCAAGTTCTCAAGACAAAAGTTTCGTTCACACTCTCTGATCCAAGGATAAAGATGAAAGGAGACTTAAATCAGATTTATCATTCTTAACACTAACAGACAAAAAAGCATGTCTGAACCACAACGAAATCTTCACTTAATGGTTGGGTAATTATACATGACTCTTCAATGCCTTCTTAAATTAAGTTATCATATGATTGCTTTAGCATTTATTAAAACATCTAGATAACTGCTTTTAATCATTAAGAAATGGCATCTATGTTTTGAAAATTATAATCTTTCAAACCAATATATCTCTCTCCGATTAAATGTTTTAATGATGTCTGTTTGCATCAAAAACTCTCAGTATTCCACCGCTTCACCATCTTATAAAAAGGTTTTAATAATCTGAGTTCACTTGTCAAACTTTTCCTTTTGATTTCTCAAACACTCTTTTTTACTCGAAATCTTTTTATACAAATGGCATCGCACTCATCAAACCAGGAAGGATCCTCTGCTGGCAACCCTTTGATTCTAGACTTTGACTCTGAAAACTCTCGCTCAGCTTCCTTGGGAACTTTTATTACCCTCTCTCCTACTTCTTCAGACTCCATGTTCTCGTTATCAACTTCTCGTGAACCAGAAGATATTCTCGCATCTATCTATTTTGCAATCTCACCTTCTAACTCGAAAAGATTTTGATCTCCTTCCCATCCACACTCTCATTCAAAGAAAGCTCGATAGGATTCCTCTCCTTCAGACTCATCCTTCATCAACCTTGATCAACTTGAAATCTCTAACCCTACACCTACTTCTAATTTGGGTCAGCAATCTTGTCCCCCTTCACTCTATTGTACACCTATTCTAAATCCTTTCTCCAGAAGCCTCTGTAAAGGAAACCTTATTGCATCCTCACCCTCATCAAAATTTGCTCCTCCTCTACTTGCCTTGGATGTCATCCGAGAATCTTTGTACTGCATCAAATGCTGCCATCTTCAGTAAACTGAAGAAAGAACAAAGAGCCATCTTAAAGGGTCTTTAGGAAGGAAAGTATTTGGAAAATGTTCAATATGGCAAAGAAAAATCTGTCCTCATTCTGATTTCTGTAAAAATTATAATCTTTCCAGATAAACTTACCCCTGTCTCCAAGCCTTATTGTTCCAGAAAAGGAAAAAAGCCGATCAGCATTAGTTAATCCTCCTGTTCTCGCATGGGATGATCCTAGGCTGAGAAGACTTCCAGATGAAAAAGTTTCCAGACTGTTATCCTCCACCAACAACACTGAAGATGATGCCAGAAAACTATGGAATCACATTCTATGGATGATGGGAGAAGCTAGATCCTATTCTAAGAGTTCAAAGCAGAAATAACTTTCCTTATCTACCTTATCTTCCTTATGCATCTGTTTACTCTGTTGATTTGTTGATATCAAAAGGGGAGAAGGAATTGAGAAGTAGTCAAAGAAATAGTTCTGTCTCTAAGAGTTTTGTTTAAAATTTTTTAGTGTCTTTATAAGTATCCCCAAAGTCTGTGTTTGTTTCAAAAACTTTCTGTCTAATTTACTTTTTCAAATAAAATGATTAAATGATTGTACTCCTATTTTAAAGTATCTATGTTGACCTAACTATCAAATAATTAAGAAGACTCAATGTTTGCTATCAACAAATAGGGGGAGATTGTTAGAACCAAGAAAACATTTGAAGCACCTATAGATTTGTTGATAACCAACATTAAGCATCTTAATTAATCAAAATATAAGTTATTAAATGTTTGATGAGATCATTCAAGTGTTTCAGGATATAAAGCACAAGTTATAAATTAAAGGGGGGCTCGCACCCAACAAGTCTAGCAAGATAAAACTAAGAAGGATACGCATTAAAGAAAGACACAAAGTCTAGGAACGTTTCTCATAAGAAAAATGATCTTCTAAACGTGTAACAGACCCAAACTCATCGTGCCATTAGCAAGTCTCATAGTGTCTGAGAGAATTCACTAATTAAGGTAACCTTCTTTGATCAAACTTCATCTTTTTATATAGGCTACTTTAGACCTTATTCAAAATCACAAGAAAAGGAGTAGAATATTTCTTAGAGTCTCGTCATTAACATATTACGATTCACTAGACCCTAATCTAGCTTAAGATGTTCCCTCTGAATGAATCAAGTCTGGACCTATATATGATGACTTAACAAAGAATCTTTCCTTCTCAACAAAAAGAACTATCATAACAAGGAAAGTACTCAAGCAAGACAAATTTCAAGTTGATCTCAAAGCATCTATCTTTCACCAAATTTCTAATTTTAATCAAGGAATATCTTTTTTGGTGAAGAATGTATAATCTCTATTTGTCTTCATCTCAAAAGCTCTTCATCTCATACAAAATGTGCAAAACTTCTCTCTGACCAAATAGAAGAAAAATCACTTTCCCATGAGATAGAATAAATTTTAAACGGTCATCCAACGGATCTATCTCGATGAGCTTAACAAGTATTTATATCTTACAAGACTTCTAGGTGAGGAAAGGGGGAGAACACACATAATGCAAAAGTGAGAGTAATACTTAGAGTTATATGTCTGTAATAGACATAGATGTCTCAGAAGAAAAGAAAAGAAATTACAAAAGAAGAATAAAAAAATATGAAAAAAAGGAGGTATATAGAAAGAAGAAAAGAAAAAGAGAGAGCTTGTGAGAGTGAATCAAGAAAATAAGGATGGGCATGTCTCACGAAAGACAGTTTGAAAAACACACATGCCAAGATGTTTTTGTATCAATATTTCCAATCTTTAGTAAACGCTAGTTTGATTGAGCTATTGGGAAACACTTTGGCCTGAAGAGGCTTTGGAAAGAATACTTGGTTTTGAGCCAGATGTGGCTCATAATAGAATACTTAGGTCTACCCCAGGAGTGGGTGCTTGCGAAAGAATACTTAGAGCATGAGTTGTGCTCAAACCAAGAGTGGCTGGATTCCAGAATATTCAGAAGCACGGGTTGTTCTTAAGTCAGGAGTGGCCGGAGTCAATAATACTTATAAGCTCGGTTTGGGCTATTTATGTAAATGATTTTTACATAGTGGAAATCCTTCAGATTCAAAGGTACTGGATGTAGTATCCGGGTGAGAGGTGAACCAGTATAAATTGCTTCTGTGGTGTCTCTTTCTTTCTTTACTCTTTACTTTCAAAAGTCTGGTGCATTATTATTGATATACTTGATAGTAAAAGTCTGGTAAAATTACGCTCGCTCAATCAAAGTATCAGGCTTTCCATATAATCAAAAGTCTGGTCCATTATGAAAAACGTTGTTGCGCTTGAATATCACTTTTTGGTTTGAAAAAGTGAATAGACTTATTCAAACCCTCCTCTCTTCTGAGTTTTTTCTCTAAACCATCATGGCCGAAGGTCCATATCGGTCAGACCCATTCTCTTAAAACAATCATATAAAAATATATCACAAGAACTCCCTTAATCTACAAGAAGCATTCGTATAGTTTTATTTACAATTATAGCCTTAGTTACAACTATGCCATCCCCTCCTGGAATAATGGGGCCGAAATCATCATCTATAAAAGTTATAGGTGGGGTCTGAATTCCACCTCGGAACGGCTTATTCGGTCTTGACTATACCAACATGATCATGCAGAGATGATTCTTATGTGCTAAGTTCAAAACCCCCTGCTATCATATCGATAACCTCTCTCTTTTCTTTGGATGAGGGAAGATTGAATTCCTTGTTCTCATCCGTAATATTGTCCACTACTGCTTTTTCTTTATCCATCTCGGAGGACATTTTCGTATTTCTACCTTCGTCCGCATCTGGGGAATGGTCTTGACACCGGGGTTTTTCTGGCTCTGACTTTTCTAAAGATGTCGATCTAAAGAGATACTGCTCTAGTTTCGCTTCCCGAGTCAATACTTTGATAACGTCTTTTAATTATTTGCATTCATCACTATTGTGCCTAATTTGCTCATGAAATTCATAACATTTACTTGTATTCCCTAGATGCTTCATGGGAATTGGTCTTTTTACTCTGCACACCATGAGCCCTGGCATCCCTATCTTATGGAGGATTTGTCTGGGCCGAACTGCTAACGGGGCATAGTGTGTAAAATTGACACTTTTCTTTTCTTTATTTCAAGGGGCTATACACGGTTATGTTTTCTATTTGGATCATTTTTGTACTTTTTGATCCTGAACTGGGGTTCTGGCTTCTATGGGCGTAATCTTGTTCTTTGCAGCGGCAAGGTGATTTCTCTTCCAACATACTTAATAACTTTCCTCCTAAACTCCTCAAACGTTTAAGGTGCCCATTTTTATTAGGACGAGACGAAAGGTGATTATGATTATAAAGCTTTACCAACTGTATGTAGCTGGATTTACTCAGTCAACCTCGGGACCTGCGTCGCTTCCTTATAAAACCTTTGCAAGAAGTCCCTCATACTTTCCTTCTCCCTTGCTTGATCTGTGCCAACGAATGGGACATTTTTGGTACGTCCTGTGATATGATGAATGATCCAAGAAAGCTTGGGTCTTTTCTTTCCATGAATCTATTGACCCCACAGGAAGCCCTTTGAACCATCCTAAAACTTCTACAGCTAGAGTTCTGGGGAACATCCTGCATATAACGACTTCCTCTGTCCCCAAGAATAAGGATTCATTTGCGTAAACGTCCAAAAGTCATCTTGGGTCTGTCTCCTGAGTATAGTTCCTAATTAACAATGGCTGGGGTGTTTGAAGACGTTTTAGTATAGGAACGCTCATCAGCTTTCTAGAGAACAATATATTAAAACGGTATTCCCCGGAGCCCCAGGCGGTATATAGCCCCCTTCTTTGGCTACCAAGGTGGTCCATTCTCAGGACTCCTGATTATCTTCGTATGTCGGGATCTATGAATAGTCTAGTGAGGCCAAAATCTCTAATAAAAGTTCTCTTTTACTTCCCTGGCCTTTGTTTTCCTAAGCTCTTGGAGCTCCGCTTGGAGTTGTCGAATTAACTCATCTCTCAGGTCGAGGTGGACAATAGTCGTTGTTCTCCCCTAAGGCGAGTTAGATCCTGGAATTTCTATAATCCTGGTGTTGTATTACAATATGCGCGTCCACTCTGGTTATCTCTTGGACATGACCCTTTGGAGTGGTATGTCGTCTTGATGGCTCCATCTTTTGATCTCATGCTTTGAAGTATGGGACTTAATTTATGGGTCCTACCAGGCGTGCCAATGAAATGTCCGATATGTGGGGGGTGGTATTTTATGTACTTTCTCAATTGGAATATAATCTCTTTGTCACTTCTCTTTTTACGTTGATTCAATGGGAATATGCTATTATACAACACAGGCTCGATAAGAGCACCATGCCCTTGGTGGCTGATTCCTGGTACTTCGGTTTGTTAACTTGGAAATGATGGTGGCGGTACCTACAAAGACTCTCCAAAGGTTAAGTCAGCATAGATTTATGAATACCGTAGCATTACGAGTAATAAAGCAATTTATTCTCCTTGATTCATTATGAATGATAATATTTATAGTCTAATGGAGGCCCAACTCATGATTTGACATTTGACAAGTTCAGGCTATTTTTTCAGGCAAGTTGTAAACTTGGTTCAGAAACTCTGACTCGTTGACAGGCTTTAAACTAGGGTTCATTCAATAAGCATATCGGCTACTCTGTCAATCGTGTCTTAACTATCTTATTGGACCCATGTCTTTTGCCCTGACCTATCTCATTAGTTTAGGTGTCGATATTATACCGAATCAATTTTTAAACAATTTTCACATTCTAACAATATTTTTACTTCAACTAGGTTTTTATAGGTTTTTGAAAACTAGCTTAATCTATTTAATTAAATAGAGTTCTTAAAAAACATAAATATAATATTTTTATCTAATTTTTACTAATAAGTACTTAGGTAAACCTTAAATAGAGTAAATCATAAGCCTAAAAAAATAGATAACTTATTTTTATCTTTATAATATAGATGACTTATTTTTATCCTTATAATAGAAAATATTAAGGCATTAAAGTTTACATTAATACTTACCGTGATTTTCAATATGATTTTCAATATGGTTTTGACTCGGTGTAAAAAAAAATACAATTTTAACTTTCATTTTGAAAATTTGAGCAAGTGTCCCCATATTGGTATACTAATTATAAAATGACCATTAAATAATTAATACTCTATCTCTCTCGATAAAGAAAAGTTTTAATGCTTTTGATGGATCTAACATACACTCTACCACACATGCAACTTTATTTTTCTTTGCCTATAAGGAGGTTGTAATCATTTCGCGGTGGAAGAGGGGAATTTAGCCGGTAGTGGCATGTTCTAAGGTTCAGATAACTCTTGCTCTTTTTCTTTCTTTATATGTGTCTTCATTAATTTGCTAGAATTCATGTTGAACAAAATATCCCATCGATCTTAGACCAGACATTGAAGTGATGGAACGTATTCCTTAGTTTCAGGAAAATGATTAACCGATAAGTGTGGATCGAGGTTGTAAAAGAATGGTACATGATCATGCAACACCAATGTCCCTATCTCAACTTGTAATCATATGACGCTTAAAACATCTTTGGTAAATTACTGAAGTTTGAAAAAAGAAATTATAAAGGAATGTTAGTTTTGTTTTAAAAGTTTTTTTTCTCATGATGTTGTGCATGTTTGATTGGAATTATTATCCGGAAGCAATTAACAATCTTTTTAATACAACTGGGAAGAGTGAGAAGCAATTGCATATCCCCTCTTTTTGTCATTTTCCATGGTAAATAAGAATAAAGAAAAGAAAACGGGGAAAAATCATTATTGTTTTAATATACCTTGTCGAGTTTGAGAGTTCAAGTAAAAAACGATTATTATAAATAACAAAGATTACCTTACTGAATTTTAATAAGACCATGCATATTATTAATTATAATTTATTTGAATTTGAGATTACTAGTTAAGGTAAATAACTAAAATTTATTAAATGTCGGGAAAAAATCATAATTTAATACTAGATAAAGTTGCATTCTTCAGCTAAATTTCATTTATATTGAACATTTATTTGAGAATGAGATCTTGCACTTTACAGGGGACCATACCCTTGTGACCTGCCATTCTCATTGCAGCTATCAACAATTAATTGTTACCGATTCTCCAACCCATGGAGTTCTTCATAGTTTTGTTAGGGAAAAATGATTGGTACAAGTCCAGATCAGACACATCAAGTGTGCTTGTAACATTCATTAACAACGATTTTCTTTTTCTACCTTTAGTTGTTATGATTGAGTTTGTCATTTTTAATCGTAACTTCTTATAAAAAATGAATATATTTATTGTATTTTTAGTGAAAAATAATATTTTAAAAATATTTTACACTTAGTTTTAAGGAGTAAGGACTAAGAAAACTTATAATTAATTTACAAAGCTCTGCGCTAGTCTAGCTGTCCATAGGAATAGGTTTCTTGACACTAGCTATAGTAGCTATCACAAAACTATTGAATTGAGAAATTCACATTTTATGATTTAATTTCAATAGGAATACGTTTGAAAACAAATTAAATTAAACCAAATGTGAATCCAAAATGTGGAAAAACTACTTTAGTTTCTTCATGAAATAAATATTTTCTTATTATTAAACAATGTACAACCAAACATGCATAATTATAAGAAAATAGCCTTTTTAATAAGAATTATAGAACGCTAAAAAGATAATTACTTTTAAAAATAAAACATTTCATTGTCTTTTTATATAATCAATTGAAATTATGGGCACTGAGCTTTCCAAAGTGCCTATTTCGTATAGACTAAATTTTAAATTATATTTTGATTTTTAATTTATAATTTGATTTTGATATGTTTTATAATTTTTGTTGATCCGAAAATCAGATTATAATATGATTTTTAAATTATAATTTATAATCAGATTTTTTTAAAAACATTATGATTATAATCTAATAGATTTTTTTTATTTTTCTATTCTATCTCAATCAATTAATTAATGAATTCATATTCAACTACTACAAATGATTTAATACCATTTTTTTAATTTTAATATAAAATAATCAATTATCTTAAACAATCCAAATGAAAAAGATTATTTTAAAATCATTATTTTACTTAACACATTCAAACATATGAAATAATCATTTTTAGGTATAATCTCTAAAAATAATTTATATTATATCGTGCTACTATTATGATTTTTTTAAGTGTATGTTTGGTAATACATTTTAACTAGCTGAAAGTTAAAATCAGTAACTGAAATGTCACTTTAAATAAGAGTAATTACATTAATCGATCTCTCACTTTAACAGGCACCTATAGTTAGCCCCTTAAGAAAATTCAACTCAACCCATCATCATTTGCACATCTTAAACTATCTATCAGTTAGGTCTCTTATCTCAATGATATTAATTTTTTATAAGTTGTAACGTTAAGTGTTATACGTTGACACCATATAGACATTGGGTGTGACACCCTAATTTTAGGGGAAAAATTTTCGCGAATTAATTAGAAAATATCCTGGATCCATAATAAAAACACTCCCTTATATGAAGATAAGAGAGCTGGCCCCATGGCCAAGCAGAAAAAGACAGGGAAGGCAAGGGAATTAAAACCATTCACACGGAATCACCAACAGCGCCTGAGCGAACCACAATGCAACACGCACTCGCTCAAGTGAGATCTGACTCCGCTTGAGCGAGGCCGACCAACTCGCTCGGGCGAACACACATGCGCTAAAGCGGAACCACAATCAAAAGTCTTCCCCAGCAACATACTCGCTGGAGCGAGGTCCCACTCGCTAAAGCGAGAGCCACACTCGACTAATAATAATAATCTCACTCGGAATCTGAGTCACCCATTCACTTGGTAATGACTTAGTCCACTCGGTATAAGGGAATCCAATCACTCGGGAACTACCCCAACAATTGCCTCACTCAACAACCCATAACTTAGCCCCTCAATTTATCCACAAAGTCAACATAAGGATCCACTCGGGAATTGAGAGTTATCCCACTCGGATTCTATCAATCAAACCACTCGGTATAATTCAATCCCCGAGTCACTCGGTATATTTGAACCCCCTCAGTCAGAGAATACATATAGGCTTCCTCTCGGCCATACATCACTCGGTCCAATCAGTCATAAACCAACTCATCATCAGAGTGGTATTCCACTCGGTAACCAGTATCATTTCCGACCAATACTCATTCGGCCACACACTCGGCATTCATGCCTATTCACTCTCGGATAATACCTTAACCACTCATTACTCAGAAATAGCCTACGAAATCAGTTCCACTCGGAATGATCCAAACTCCTCAACACTCAGAGGAATTACCCAAGTAATTCACTCGGATTACATTCATAACTTCACTCGGATCATATATGTATAAACACTTAGATTATTTCTTATCTGAGCCATCAACAACTCTTTCCTCGGAGGAGTTCACTCGGATTATACAAGATCATTCCCTGCTCGGGCTTCACCATATATTCTTCACTCAGAATCCATAAGAGCCATTAAAACACAGAAAGAGGCTCACACATGAGTTACGCTCGGATATGGAGTCCCGTTCATAAGACTCACTCGAAAAAGCGACTAAGCCACATATATTCCACTCAGGATTCATTAACTTAGATATATTCATACAACATCATTTCCGAGTCAGTAAGAAGCATCAAATCAACTTAAAATTCATACATAAATGCACTCTCTGCTCCCCAAAGCCGACTACCCACTCAGCAATACTCTTCCACCGATTCACAACCTTGTTATCAATATAACACATATATACACACATACGCATACACTCGGATATTTGTAACTTATCATTATTCATTCACCAAAACTCACAATCTGATACAAGTACGTGATTCCAATGTAAGTCCATATATGCAAACATACACTCGGATTTCCATACAAATGTAATAATATTCCTTATACAACATTGTTGTGAGCCGGCCAAGGCTTAAATACAACAAAAGACACTCGGATTATAATTTTACATACACAGCCTTATCATAAACACCCAACACTCGGGTTAAGGCCCTTATATAATTCCAATCCGACCTGCAACACTGAAAAATGGTGTAGGGGTGAGCATTACATATTAAATGACAGATATTGGCTCAGACTATCATGGAATCCGCATTACAATAATACATAAATATCATCAATCATTCAACATACACTGCCATTCAACATAAGCAATCACAAACATCCTCAATCGGGTTTCTTACCCCTTTTACTCGGCTATAAATCCTAATATCCTCATCAATCGGATGTCATCTCAAGTCTACCCCAAGTCTATATCAACAATGTTCACACTCCGAGCCATACTCAAGGAGTCTGTCCGAGCCCAGCTCCAGGACTTAGCCATATTCATCACATGTTCCATCACATGTTGTCATCTGACTTTCCGATCGGTATTTGGAGTCTAACGCATTCCAGTGGCGAATCGGATGCATACGGTTTCATTCACTCGGCGTTCAACGCCGATGCACTCGGCATTTCATCAAGCGTCTCATTTCACGCTTAGTGCCCCAGGCACTGCCCCGAGTCCAACTCAAGGTCTTTCATCACATTCAACATTAGGACCACGTCCTCTTCACTCGGGATCACACCCTCGTGGCACCCTGTAAGGTGTTCATATTCAATAACATAATAACACGTATGCATATAAAATTCAACTCATATTCATTCGATTGCCCACTCGGAAATCTGCGTTCAACATTAAATTCACTCGGCAACTCAACAACAGTCAGATGACTCGGCTTATACCACATTCACTCGGCAAATCCTATGCCATTCACTCGGCAATTATATGCCATGAGCCTCACATGCATGGGATCCATTCGGCCTTAGCATTTCTAAGCCTCACACCATTTTATATATATATAATTCCACTCAGAATCTAACACCAATAAACATCCCATGTTTTTACATATGATATTTCACTCGGATTGTCCTCTATTACTCGGATGTATCCTTTTCCATAAGCTCTCATGCTTTTATATAATAAGCCTACTCGGCATTTATCATCACAGTCCCCATTCATTCATTCATCATGATCATATACATCAACATGCATCATATACATTTAAATATACCATTACGCACAGGGACTAATAGAGAACTACACCATGCACTCGGCATTCATAAATTCATACATCATGCATCTCATACATATATCAAAACATTATCAAGTATATTTTCATGCATATCATGGACGGAAACAATAACATCAAACTAGGCATATCCATCATGCATATCCGGGCTACTAACCACTTGAAAATCAACAAGCCACATCAAATATAGCACATCACAGTATAAACATTTCACCCAGAAACCCGTCTGTTAGCCAAGGCCTCGATACTCAAGAGGGGGGGTGAATTGAGTATTTCAAATTTTCACGCGGAATCCCTTTCAAAACGGTTAGTAGTACACAAATGATGCAAGATAAAAGATATGATAATTATGAAGCACATTTCATAGTAAAATACTTTAAGTTAAAAGTACAATATTCAAGAATTGATTTTGATAAATAAGGCAAGTTATTAGCTTAGGCAATTCTTGAAGTTCTTAGCATGCTATAATTAATTTCAATATAAATATAATTTCAACAACTCAAATTAATTAAGCATGATAGTTTACTAATTTGTTAACACCAATATTCTTCTTCCTCAATAATCAAATCCAACAATGTTTAAGACATTTGATTCATGGATTTAATTTAATCTAACTTCAACAATGTTAACCAATTTAGTTTGCAACTTATAGCATGCACTTAGTCCGATTTAATTACGAATGATATAATGAATCAAGTGAGCAATTTAAGTGCACAAATTAAATGAGTTTAGAGAAAAGAGAATTTACAAACCGATATAACGAGTTCCACCACCCCGGTGTACGTCTCGCCTTCAAGCAACCCACTTGAAGGATTTCCACTATTGGAGATTAAAGATACAACTTTGAGCAATCGCGGCTTCCTAGTGTCCCACACTCAAGAACCCAATCCTCACAAGTACAAGGGCACCCCACCCAATCTCTCAATCTCACAATTACAAGGTTGAACCCTCAACCCAAACCTCTAAGGAATTTTGGTGTTTTAATGATTACAATGATAACTCTCTCACTAGAGTAGATTTACAATTTGAAGCTTCTCAAAAATAATAACTCTCAAAGAGAGGATATACAAATTTAGCTCACTCAAAATATTTTCTCTCTAACTCTTAAATAAACTATCAAGAGGAATATGCCAAATAATTAACCAAAGAGAGAATTGCAATGTTAAGAGAAGGAGGAGGAGAAAACCAATGGAAATGCTTCACTGGTTTGGGACGGTTTGAAGTGTGCAGCTCTCCTTCCTATTTATAGCCTTCAATAAGCATAATATTTGCATTTAAAAAAATCTTCAGCTTGTTCCCATTTGCATTTTTAATTCCAACGTGAGATGGTGCAACATGAAGTGTCCAATTGATTTAATTTCTTCGAAGTAGTGCACCATGAATTATTGGACTTGTGTCTACGTAGTGCGATTCCAGGTTGTTTCAACGTTCAGCTTCAATTTCAAACTTTAGAACCATTTAAACTAAATGAATTGATTCATTTTCAAAATGAATAGATTCATTTAGTGCATTTACGTAACAAAAATTGGAATGAATAGATTCAAGCTTGAAATGAATGGATTCATTTTGCAAATGAATAGATTCATTTTTAAAATGAATAGATTCATTTTGAAAATGAATAGATTCATGTAATTTGTTTTTCTTCCTGACAGACGTATGAATGGATTCATTTTGCAAATGAATAGATTCATTTTTAAAATGAATAGATTCATTTTGAAAATGAATAGATTCATGTAATTTGTTTTTCTTCCTGACAGACGTATGAATGGATTCATTTTGCAAATGAATAGATTCATTTTGAAAATGAATAGATTCATGGCCTTCAAAATGCATCAGAATTAATTTAATGCCATTACCAACGTATGAATCGATTCTTTTCCTATTTGAATCGATTCATGCATGAAATTTTCAAGTTCCTGTGCATAAAAACCGTATGAATCGATTCATTCCTCTTTGCCTTGCATAATGAATCGATTTATGCACCTGTTGCATGAATTCCAGCACTTTGTTTTACCCTTTTTGATATTTGTTCAATTATGGCTCCAATCCTTTGATCCTTAGGCACTTTGATAAATTTATTTTACCTGTTTTAAACCTTTATAAATGCCTTGAATCATTTCTTTGTAATTCATCAATTTTCCATCATCAAACATAATTAATTCGTCTATAAATATATATGTTTGATCTTGCTCCTTCATTTGTTGTGTCATTATCAAAAACCTACATCAACATAAAATTACATTCTCCCCCTTTTTGATGATGACAACAAATGCTTGTCTCTTGGGGTGTTAGTATCATAACAATTCAAATATGTTTCAAGAAAGACTCCCCCTTTGACATGCAATTAGATACCATATATTTATGACTTTATAGGCACAAGTTATCAAGGGAAAAAGGTCTCTCCCCCTTAATAATGTCTCTCTCTCTTAATATATGTTCTCTCCCTCTTAATCATCTCCCCCTTAATCACTCAACACTTTAAATATCTCTCACCTTTTGCAAGATATTTTTATGCCATTTAGATAGTGTATATCTTCTCCCCTTTCTTATATATTTCTCTCTTTATATCTCTCCCCCTTTGTAAAAGACTTTATGCATATTTCTCTCTTTATATCTCTCCCCCTTTGTAAAAGACTTTATGCCACTTAGAGTGTATATATATATCTTCCTATAATCTTCTCCCCCTTTGGCATCATCAAAAACTTTCCTTATGATAAAACAATAGTCATAGTAATTCTCCTCTTTTTGGCATAAATAACATTTTACTAATCCTTTCACTAATCTCTCCCCCTTTGGCATCATCAAAAAGATCATCATCTTAATTATATTCTATGCCATCAATAAACTCATCTATTTGAATAAGAGAGATTTAGAGCAAATATTTCATGAAAAGGATTTCAAATCAAAGTTCATATCATGATCAAGGATATATACCAATTTGATGCATTTAGAGTCAATAATCACTCACATAATTCATTCATCAAGTAAGCATATAATTGATTACTAACTCATTTTTAATCATGTAATTGATATTACTTTCAAGTATGGTAAGCGTCACATGATTCTTTCCAAATAAGCATACATATCATTTCAAATAAGCACATAATCTTCTCATTTTTGGCATTATCAAACACAAGGATATTCTTCCAAGTAAGCATATAGGTGAATAAAATTGTAAGCATAAGTGCCATAATCATAATCATAGAGAGGTAAAAAGATGGATATTCATTCATGTGTATGCTCCCCCTTACTATTGTAATTGATGTCACTTTATAAAAACATATACCACTTATTAACATATGAAATCAATTTGATAAACTAATTGTTGAAAGATATACCAATTGTTAGAAGATCATAATGTATAATGCAAGATAATATCTCCTCCTTAGTCATTTAATAGATACTAAGATATCATCAATTAATAGTGCTTGAAGCATTTCTAGATATCAAAGTAGTCATAGATGATTTTTCAACAATGTGCACTCAAATGTAGGTATCATAGTAATGGTGGAATGATTAATAAAACTTGTTGGCTTACTCATGCATTTGTATTATAACACATGCCAATATATTTATGACCCTTTTTATGTCAAGCATTCTTTTCTTGATCAACACCATTTATTACTTATTCATTGTCCATGCCACTTGTTGCTAGTATCTAGTCATGATATCACTAGATGGATTTGCCAATTTAAGCTCTTGATATCAATTATAAACATTTAAGTGTATTAGCACAAGATTGTTGACATTCAAGCATACATCATAATGTTGTTCAAACATTCTTTTCAATCTCAATGATGCATATATTCAAGTTTCTTTTCTCATTCAAGATCATGCATCATCAAACATATATGTCACTTAAGATAGATGCCAATTTACTCAAGCATGGTGTATCAAGGAAGGTCATGTCATGTATTATAATGCATTGTCCTTTAATATACCAAGTATTATCACATTATCATACATTGTCATTTACATGTCACCAAAATCATGCATTGTCATATACATGTTACTAGTCATGAAATTAAAGTCTAGGCATAGAGCATACATACTTTCTCCTTAGGCATTATCAAAACCAACATATAATTGCATAGAAAATATTTTGCCTAAGATTGTCAACTTTGTAAAACATGTAAGCATAACATAGTCCTAACTTAAAGCAACTTTAAGGTTTGTCATAATCAACTAGTCATAACATTTTCTTAATATGAAGTTCAATGCCACTTGTTATGAAAAGATACTTGCTTGTTAAGAAAATGACATACCACTTGTTAAAACAAATTATGCATAAATTATCAAAGCATGAATACCACTTGTATACAACATATGTATTTATCATCAAAGCATAGTGTCAAGTATCTAATCAAGAATATGTCCTCATGATCTCTTCCTCTTACTAATTCAATTGATACCATTGTTAAAGGAAGATGTTTGTTATTTAGATACCACTAGCTAACCAACATATTTCTTATTCAATAAACAATACATTATCAAGAATTAAATCAAAAGTTCATGCATCATTAGGGATTCATATGTTACCAAGGATTCATACATGCTTCATTCAAGAATTCATACATCATATATCATTAAGAGTTTATGCATCATTTAGGACTTTGAATCTAAGCAACAAGATTTAGTATTTCAACATTTTCATGTCTCAATCCTTCCTAACACACATGGATGCAAACAACTTTAATCTCAAGTTTTTTTTATGAAATTAAAACATGTTATTTAAGCAATCATGCACCAATCATCAAAAATCATAAGGATATACATCATTGATCCTAAGATTTCAATTACTCATTTCAAAACTTTACACCTTTCATGTTCAAACTCAAATATATCAAATCAAAGTTTGATTTTCACACATCAAAATTCATTATGAACAAGTATAGAATTATTTAGATATTTCTAAAAATTCTTAATAAAATATCAACCAAGTTCATATATTGTTCAACATAATTAAGCATACAAAACATATAGTCAACATGATATTTAATTAACTAGAGTAAGGATCCGATCGTACCTTGGAGTTTTACAAAATTTATATCCTTGTCTTTTTCATCCTTTGTTCTTTGGAGTGAAGATCATGAATCTTGATTCTTTTGGCCATTCGTCAATGAGAGATTGTCGATTTAAAGTGTTCCTACAAAAATGTCAAGTTTTATGGTACCCTTTAAGAGTTGGGTCCTTTGTTGTTAGTTTAGGATTTCAAATTTGTTTTTGGAATCCATACCTTTCTTGTACACTTTTGACAGGATTTCTTTATAAAGCAATTAGAAGATATATGACCATATATTCCACAATGAAAACATGTTGCATTCAAAGAGTAAGTCATTTTAGAATTATAATGGTTTATACAACAATTAGACATAGAGTTTCTTTTTCTTTCATGGTTTGTGCATCTTAGAGAGGATTTGGATTTTTCTTTGTAGGATGCAAAATGGTTCTTGTAATGATCTATTTTTCTTCTATCAAGTGTATGCCTTTGATCTTTAATAGGTGCACTTAGATTCTTTTGACTACTTGTAAGCTTACTAAGTGCTTCTTTTAATTCTTTATTCTCATTTTCAAGAAGCATACATTTATCAATAAGCATACAATCATCATTTCCATTATAAGTCCTAGGAGATGCATTTGAAGCTTCTAATTCATCATTTCGAATTCTAAGAGTTTCCTTTTCAATGTGCACATTATGCAATTCATTTTCAAGCTTCAAAATGGTTTGTTTTGAGCATGCATATTTCTTTGATAACAAAACAAATTTTTCATGCAACTCTTCAAAAGCTTCTAGCAATTCATCTTTATCAAATTCATCATCACTATCATCACTAAAAGCATTTAAAGAGCATACCTCATCATCTTGGGAGTGCTTTGTTATTAGGCATGCAATTCCTTCTTCCTTCTCGTTGGTCTCTTTATCTAGACTTCTTTCACATTCTTCATCTTGACTAGAAAGAGTACTAATTCTTGCATCTTTATCATCATTAGTATTTCCATAAATTGTTTCAAGAGTTTCCCACATTTCTTTAGCATTGTTAAAAGTAATAACTCTAGAAACATCATTAGGTTCTAATGCTAATGTGATAAGAATTTTAGCTCTAAGATTAAATTGTACCTTTCTTTCTTCTTCCTTAGTCCATAAGTTCATGGGCTTCATACATTCTATATTATCAACTATGTATTTAGGAATAAAAGGACCAAATTGAATAGCATTCCATACCTTGAGGTCATAGGCTTGGATAAAGATTTTCAACCTTTCTTTCCAAATAACATAGTCTTTACCATTGAAGATTGGTGGTCTATTTATTGTCCAATTTTCCGAAAATGCATCATAGGATGTAGAGGCCATCTTGATCTCTTGAAGCGGTTAAGCTTGATCTTCCAAGAGTCAAGCTCTGATACCAATTGTTAGCCAAGGCCTCGATACTCAAGAGGGGGGGTGAATTGAGTATTTCAAATTTTCACGCGGAATCCCTTTCAAAACGGTTAGTAGTACACAAATGATGCAAGATAAAAGATATGATAATTATGAAGCACATTTCATAGTAAAATACTTTAAGTTAAAAGTACAATATTCAAGAATTGATTTTGATAAATAAGGCAAGTTATTAGCTTAGGCAATTCTTGAAGTTCTTAGCATGCTATAATTAATTTCAATATAAATATAATTTCAACAACTCAAATTAATTAAGCATGATAGTTTACTAATTTGTTAACACCAATATTCTTCTTCCTCAATAATCAAATCCAACAATGTTTAAGACATTTGATTCATGGATTTAATTTAATCTAACTTCAACAATGTTAACCAATTTAGTTTGCAACTTATAGCATGCACTTAGTCCGATTTAATTACGAATGATATAATGAATCAAGTGAGCAATTTAAGTGCACAAATTAAATGAGTTTAGAGAAAAGAGAATTTACAAACCGATATAACGAGTTCCACCACCCCGGTGTACGTCTCGCCTTCAAGCAACCCACTTGAAGGATTTCCACTATTGGAGATTAGAGATACAACTTTGAGCAATCGCGGCTTCCTAGTGTCCCACACTCAAGAACCCAATCCTCACAAGTACAAGGGCACCCCACCCAATCTCTCAATCTCACAATTACAAGGTTGAACCCTCAACCCAAACCTCTAAGGAATTTTGGTGTTTTAATGATTACAATGATAACTCTCTCACTAGAGTAGATTTACAATTTGAAGCTTCTCAAAAATAATAACTCTCAAAGAGAGGATATACAAATTTAGCTCACTCAAAATATTTTCTCTCTAACTCTTAAATAAACTATCAAGAGGAATATGCCAAATAATTAACCAAAGAGAGAATTGCAATGTTAAGAGAAGGAGGAGGAGAAAACCAATGGAAATGCTTCACTGGTTTGGGACGGTTTGAAGTGTGCAGCTCTTCTTCCTATTTATAGCCTTCAATAAGCATAATATTTGCATTTAAAAAAATCTTCAGCTTGTTCCCATTTGCATTTTTAATTCCAACGTGAGATGGTGCAACATGAAGTGTCCAATTGATTTAATTTCTTCGAAGTAGTGCACCATGAATTATTGGACTTGTGTCTACGTAGTGCGATTCCAGGTTGTTTCAACGTTCAGCTTCAATTTCAAACTTTAGAACCATTTAAACTAAATGAATTGATTCATTTTCAAAATGAATAGATTCATTTAGTGCATTTACGTAACAAAAATTGGAATGAATAGATTCAAGCTTGAAATGAATGGATTCATTTTGCAAATGAATAGATTCATTTTTAAAATGAATAGATTCATTTTGAAAATGAATAGATTCATGTAATTTGTTTTTCTTCCTGACAGACGTATGAATGGATTCATTTTGCAAATGAATAGATTCATTTTTAAAATGAATAGATTCATTTTGAAAATGAATAGATTCATGTAATTTGTTTTTCTTCCTGACAGACGTATGAATGGATTCATTTTGCAAATGAATAGATTCATTTTGAAAATGAATAGATTCATGGCCTTCAAAATGCATCAGAATTAATTTAATGCCATTACCAACGTATGAATCGATTCTTTTCCTATTTGAATCGATTCATGCATGAAATTTTCAAGTTCCTGTGCATAAAAACCGTATGAATCGATTCATTCCTCTTTGCCTTGCATAATGAATCGATTTATGCACCTGTTGCATGAATTCCAGCACTTTGTTTTACCCTTTTTGATATTTGTTCAATTATGGCTCCAATCCTTTGATCCTTAGGCACTTTGATAAATTTATTTTACCTGTTTTAAACCTTTATAAATGCCTTGAATCATTTCTTTGTAATTCATCAATTTTCCATCATCAAACATAATTAATTCGTCTATAAATATATATGTTTGATCTTGCTCCTTCATTTGTTGTGTCATTATCAAAAACCTACATCAACATAAAATAATAACATCAAACTAGGCATATCCATCATGCATATCCGGGCTACTAACCACTTGAAAATCAACAAGCCACATCAAATATAGCACATCACAGTATAAACATTTCACCCAGAAACCCGTCCATAACCTATGCATTTGAGATGCAAAGCCCCCCTTACCTAGATGAAGCTTCCAAGGGTTACATGGGCCACTCGGCTCAGCCACAGCAGCACCCTGCTCGGCTTCCAGCGTAGGAAGAACCACACAGCTTCCCTGCCAACCCGCATCAGCCTTCAACCTCTCGCTCAAGCCACACACGTACTCGCTTGAGCGAAGATGGTCCAGTGACCATTTCTTCACTGGCTCGCTCAAGCGTGACCATTCTCGCTTGAGCGAGATACATCCAAAAGCCCATCTGAACGCAACACATGAGCATCAACACTCCAAGCTCCACTCTGCTCACAGCCATGGGAGAATCCATGTTGTTTACTCGAGCAGCAACCTCCAAAGCTCAGTACAAAGCTGTTCTACACTTGAACAGCACCATTCTCCCCACCATGGAGAACCACCAGCTTCCATGCAACCTGCATGCATGTCTTCATCCCTCTCTGCCTTCTTCACGCAAACATCTCCATCAACAAGAGGAAGAAGAAGGACATCAAGGAAACAAAGGAGGAACCAACCTCCAAAATACACAGCTATGCTGTTCCTCATCACCACGCAGCTCCACTCGGCTCAACACAGCGTTGAGTGTAAGAAGAAGAAGATGAAGGAGACGAAGGAGAAGAAGAGTCTCCAGGGAGTTTTCTAGAGAGAATGGAGAGCGTTTCTCCCTTCAAACACTCCTCCAAAAGTAGATGAATGACATGTGAAAGGGAACGCGAAAGTGAAGTTAAATCACCTTACAGCCCCATCATCACGCTGCTCTACCACAGCCTCCCGTCTCCATCAGCAGCCACATCCTCATTAATGCAATCCTATCAGCATTAAATGCTAACTTTCACAGCCATCATTGCACTCCACGTGGACAGGGAGAGGGAGAAAGAGAGAACCGGCCCATTAAGCACCAAAGGCACATATTATTATTATTATTATTATTATTACACAATAAATTGCCTAATTGGTAATTAATCCATTAATTAACCATTAATCCCATCAATCCATAACCTTAATCTGGAATTTATAATCAATTAAAATCTGGGATGTTACATTGGGTAAGACACTAGAGCCTTGTGCCTTTACATGTTTGTTGTTTAAGGAGCTAATTACATTTTTTTAATGTGTTAAAAACTAATTTTATAAATCGTGTTTTTTACTTATTTTGATTTATAAATACAAATGTAGGACAAATATGAAAGGCTCACACAAAATCTTAAATCAAACTGCATTCATATATTTACTTGAAACTAGAATTCATCAAGGCAGATTGAATGAAGTCACCGGAAAAGTAAACAAGATTTTAAAGATGTGTCAAAACTTCAAGAGAATAAAAAAAAATATTAGACCACAAAAAAAAGTTGTAATAGAATTATATACCAACTTAAAGTTCATAAATGGAAATAAACAAGTGACTCACAAAACATCATACAACATAGAAACAAGATATATACATCACAATTAATAAAAGGTTATCACAATTAAAAATCTTAATTGTAATATTTAAAAGTCATTAGCTACCACTACACAAATTAAGAGATTTAGTTGTACATGAAAGTCTGACTCCAACACAACATAGGCAAAGCCAATTATATTTTGTAGCATAAGACTTGTTTCCATACAAGGTAATGTGAATTTCAACAGGTTACAAGCTTGATCGGACGACCTATTTTAAAAAAAATTAAAATAATTGACTTATAAAAAATTGAATTACAAAAAACTGAACCAACTTAGTAGAATTTTTCTAAAACTATATTTGTAAAATATTTGTGCTATTGAAATTAATTAAGTGTTGCTAGACAAACAATGCTATAAAATCAATAACTTTTCTTGTAAAAAATATGTTTGTTTTTTACTACAATTGAAAATTAAAATGAATGAAACATTAGCTACTAAGTTACTAATAATACTAACACACAAAGGCTATAAAATCAACAAGATTTCTTAAAAAACATGTTTGTAAAAACACCAACTAATAAATAATACTTCTCATATTGCTAGATTAACTAATAAATAGTATCAAAAATTAAAAAAAAAACTCAAAGCACCCACGGACCCATACGGGCTGACTCACACTCAACCCATTTTTTAGATTTTTTATTATTGAGCTCTTTTTTCAATTATTATTTTTAATTTTATTTTTAAAACCTATTTTATAACAGACTAGATCAGCTCATACAAATCGATTCATTTTACTATCTCTAGTTATCAAACAGGACTTATCAGATCCTCTTTCCCTCGCACAACACAGTTTCATCTCCTTACATACTTCAACTAACTTTTATGCTTTTAACTAATTTTTACGCTGACTTTACTAAACATACACTATACACTAATCGTAATTCTTTCTGTAACTCCGAGATAGATAGAGATATAGGATCTATGCCAAAGGTGTTGGTTAGGATAGATTAGGAAGGATAAAAATATTAAAATCCATAAGATAAAAATACAAAATATGAAAATTATATTAAATATTAATATTTGAGAAATCGAGTTTAAAAATCAAAACTCTAGAAGTAATAAAAAAATGAGTTAAAAAAGATAGAATTTAATTTTAGTACATTTTACTATTTTTTTTTTCACTATATCAACCAATCAAAAATCTATACATGACTTATACACTTTCTTTGATATGAAGAAGTAAACATTGTAAAATTTAACATTTTTTTCTTATATAATAATTTATGATTACGTGATATTATCAAAATATTTTTATAGGGTGTTCATCATTTGATTCGAATCAAACAAAACCGCTCAACAATCTAAAATAACTAAAAATCGATCAAATGGAAATCATAAAGAAATTGAATTATGTGTGCAACTCAAATCAAATTGCAGGATATACCTTTGAAGACTTAACCACAATCTTCAATATATTGCTTCTATATTTATATTACTTTACTAAATTACATATATAATTTAAACTTAAAGTGAGACTTAAAATACTCTAGTTAGTTATTTTTGATTTTTTTTATTAGGTTGAAATTTTTATGGTGGTGATTGTATGTTTGAAGTTGTTATTTTTTATTTTATTAACCTATAATTATATGTTTGATTTTAAAAAATATGATTAATATAAAATGAGAATAAATTAATCGAATTCAAATAGTAACCGCAAACTTAATAATATGTTCAAATCGTATGATACTTTTATCTAAAAATTGAATTAATCCGGATCATAAATACCCATAATTTGCATACTAACCGGACATTTAATTAAATTAAACAATATATTGTAGGAGTAAAATAACACAAAAACATAAATTTTAAAGGGTTGAATTGTTTTTTTCCATCCCAAGTGGAACTCCGGAAGAAGTTAACAGTGTAAATTAAGCATATGTGAGTTGAGGACAAACAGAAGGCACGGGATGTGCATGTGAAGGGACAGTGTGTATACAAAATCTAAGAATGATAACAACACATGATTAATGCAAAAAGAAACATAAAGAAGATTAGTCAAAGATCCTTTTGGATTATCACATGGTTGTGAGAAACCTTGGTGGGCCACGTACCTGTGACTCCAACGGTGAAAAGGCTTTGAGTAATACCGTATGTGAATGTGACTCCTATTCACGTTTTTGTTCACATCTTAAAAAGCGGAGTTTTAAATTTTAATGCAACATGTATTTAGATTAATAAAAGATTTAATTAGGTTGTCAGTCTAAAAGATTTTTCAGTTTTGTTATCAGTTTTTATAGAAAAAAATTGTTAGATATTAGATCATGAAAACTTTTAAGTGTTTATTATAAATTCTTATTGTTAATATTTTTTAAAATGTTGATGTAACAAATAAAATAGTCAATCAATTAAGTTGTATGACCATTAAAAACTAACAATGCAAACATGTTAATGTCCACATTATTTTATTTTTTGTTTTGATTTCTTTCTTTTTCCTTTCTCTCTCTACACCTAACCTCCTATCTCTTACTTTCCATCCCAGCACCCCCACCCCTAAAATGCTCACCTCACCCCAGAACCATCCCTTTCCCCCCTATCATAGCGTCCCTAAAACCGTCACTCAAAATATCTTATTCACTTCCATGCATATTCACACTCATCTTATCTTCTCACTCTCGTATGGCTATCGAGGAATCCTTTCTGAAATCCCTAGTCAAGAGTAATCCTCCATGGAAGTCCAAGACAATTTTGTCTATGAACCCACCTCTATTTTAGGGACTCTATTAACACATTTCATTACCCCAAACCTAACAATGTCTTTGAAACCCATAACGACATCGTCATAACATGTTAGGAATGCAAGAGTTTCTTTCCTATAAATACTTTGTATTCACACTTGTAAATCATCTTTCAATATTCTAATACAATGAGTGATTAATCTTGTGTTTCCGTCCTATTTTGGGAGTCTTATGACAAGTGAGGGAAATTCCACTACTAAAAAAAAACTAGTTAGCGACGGACGAACCCCATCGCTATGTGATGTTATTCCTGTCACTAATAGTGTTAGCAACGACAATTATGATTAAACAAACGTTGTCGCAATATCAGTCGTCGTTGATACTAGAGCGACGCAAAAGGCATCCGTCGCAAATGTTTCAACGGTGTAACGCCGTCGCTAATGGGGTCCCTATGTTGGTGACGTATCCCGTCTCTATGAGTGCTATACAGCGACCACAACACGCTGTCGCTACTTCTGTTAGGTAGCGACCGTGCCCTGCCGTCACTGTCTACCCAAGCATAGTGACGGCCGAAGGTGGTCGCTAAATACCCAATAGTAGCGACGGGCGTATGGGGGTCGCTAAATACTTAATAGTAGCGACGGCTTGAAACGGACGCTATTAGTGGCTACGCAGCGACCACATACGACCATCGCTACTATTGGGTATTTAGCAACCACCTTGAGCCGTTGCTACTATTGGGTATTCAGCGACCACCTTGTGTCATCGCTACTTTGTTTATATACTAGCGACGGACTTGTGTTCTGTCGCTAATATTAATTTTTCTTTTTTTATTTAGTTTTTGTTGACTTTTTAAACTATTAATATAGGTTGAATATTAATAATATAGGTTTTTCTTCATTTAATTTTAAACTAGAAATATCGAATGACATAAAAATTATAAACGGAGAATGACAAAAAATAAATACTGAATAGAATATGCTATAAACATAAAAAATGTAATGTCGTGGCTAGTCGTTAAATATACAAGCAAATGAAACATAAAAAAAGTAAAATCATAGGGGAGGGGGATCCTGTGGTGGTGGTGGCGGCTTGAAAGTAGGGGGAGAAAGCCTCGTGATGTGGACTGTCGCGGTCGGTCAAATTGAAACATTAAAAATAATGTAGTGCTAGCGTGTGAGCCTAGGTTGTCTCTCGAGGATCAACACAAAAATTTAGGAAAATCAAGTTCTAAAATTTATAACAAACAGAAATTCAACAAACATACAAAGATATTTGGGGGGGTTTTGGTCGTCACAGTAAAATTTAAAACAGAATAAATATAAGACTTAGCACAACTAAATAACAAGCGACTGATTTTCTTGGAGTATTGTAATTGGATTTATCCTTGGTTCACAAAAGATGATTCGTACACTTTCATTACTGTTGATTTCTTAGCTCA
Organism: Clitoria ternatea; assembly: GCA_037962975.1. NCBI lineage: Eukaryota > Viridiplantae > Streptophyta > Magnoliopsida > Fabales > Fabaceae > Clitoria > Clitoria ternatea. The sequence continues at coordinate 60,524,109 of CM075671.1, forward strand.
ATTTGAATTAATCAACTAAGGGTCTTTTTCAATTCACAATTCCTTTACTTACATTCAAACTGAATGAACATATTAATCAAGCATCCTAATTAAGAAAAAGGAGTCAAGATCATAAAATCTAGGAATCATTGAGCATACATAAAAACATCGCCTATATACATAATATATTCTCATATTATGGAATTAAGCAAACCATAGTAATTAAAAGTGATTATGAAAATATTAATGAAAATCTTATTTTATTTCATATGTGTAATTAAACCGATTAAGCATACAAATTTAATTAAACGGAATGGAATTCAAACAAGTAGAGTAAAATTATGAAGAAATCAACAATAATAAAAGAGTACTATATTAAAAACAGAAACCTCAAAATCATATTATAATAATCTCCAAGAAAACCAATATAGGGGTTTTAGCCCTCCATAATCAAAACAAACTAAAAACAAGAAAGATCGAACCTGAAATATACAAAAGAGGAAGAGAAGAATTTCCTCTAGAGGCCTTGTGCCTCTGTTGCTCCCAAATGAAGATGTTGGAGGAATGATGTGTAAAATGCTTCAATTCTTCCTCTATTTATAGCCCAGGAAAACAACCAGCGAGCATGGAGCATTTGCAAATGGATCCTTTTTAGCGTAGTGCTTCAATTTAAAATTCTCAATGTGATTTAAGGATGTTTCCACTAAAAGATTCGATTCATAATTGATCACAATCGATTCATTGAACTGTAATTTGAATTTTAAAGTGTATGAATCAATGATATGAATCGATTCAGGAGCTTAATTTGGCCTTTAAACATGTGCATGAATCGATTCATTAATGATATGAATCAATTCATATGTTTCAATTTCATGATTTTGGATACTTCAAAACGTATGAATCGATTCATGCTTGGTGTGAATCGATTCAGGGACTAAATTTTCAAATTCCTGGGCTTTTCCAATGCATGAATCTATTCAAGGCTTCTTTCCATACGTATGAATCAATTCAGGGCTTCTTTGAATCTATTCAATGAATCTATTCAAGGCTTCTTTGAATCTATTCATATGCCTGTTCCTCCGTGTTTCATGCTTTGTTTTACTCCTTGTAATGACTTTTCATGTATTCATCAATTTGCTTGTCATCAAATGCATTTAATCCTTGCCCCTAATTCATTTTAAAATTAAATATCAAATAAAACTCAAATTATGAAAATATGTTAAAATGCAATATATTACACAATAATTGGTGGTAAATTATACACATTTAAAGTAAGGAATTAAGGATAAAATATGCATTATCACCTCACTATCAACTATATCAGTAGCTCCTGTTGTTGAGCAAGCTGTCGACGAGTCTTGGCATGTTGCTCCTCAGCCCATCATCGGTTTGCCTCGACCGCTCCTCCAAAAGCTGCCTCTGGCGTCACTTCTCTTATAGCTCGTTGTGCAGGTTTTGAATGACCTGAATAACATCCGTCAAAAGGCCAGGGGAGAAAGAGGAAGAGGTCTTCCCCTTCTTCGTGAGTTGCGTGCCCATGCTGCCCAACCCGAACACTCCCCCTTTCTTGTTCACGCCGCCAATAGCCTCCATATAGATGGCCTTGTCGTCCCTTCCCTATAGGAGTGGAAGCCACCAACTCTGCCTCCTTCTCGGCCCTCATGGCCTAATACATCTCTTGTAAATGTAAAATAGTGAGGGTTAGTAAACTGATTTGTAAATAATAAGCATGTGTAACTTAAAATAAAATACCACCAAACCTGTCATCTTTTGGTTAACCCATGCATCGATTTTGTTCTTCTTGGTCATTTGCATGACCTCAAATAGGGAAGGCTTGCGGTGCTCCTTCAGCTCTTGTAGTTGACAATGTATTGAAATTATTGTTAGAAAACATGTTCGGTCATTTATAAAAGAAATGTTGTAAATTAAATATACTTACAAATCTCATTTTATGCTTGAGGGTTAAAATGTTACCCCTAGTATAAACGGATACTGCAGCATTAGCAGCTTTGTTCAGTTATGAGCACTCGCTTGCTGGAACAAGACACCCCTTACTTCTGGACCATCTCGTCCCACTGGTCCTTGGGGATCCAACGAGGGCGCTCGCCCTTGTCCCTCACCTTTCAAAGGGTACTCTTGATGATTTTGGAGGTCTTTGTGGCAAAGACCTTCCTAATCCCATCAATTATACCCTCTATCCTGAACAACAAAAGGGAGTGTTATCTTACCAAAATTCACAATAAAAGGGAGTGTTATCTTACCGAAAAGGTGTCAAACCACCTATCCTAAACAACCTTCCCTGCATCTATCCAACAGATGTATGGACCATCCCACCGGGCCTTTAGAACCTTAGTAATCGCTTTGGTAGTACGACTACTATCAACAAAACTATAATAAACAACAATTAGAAACAAATAAAAAAGTTATACACGGGGAGGCTACCGAAATTTTGACAGAGTCTCCCCTGTAAATATAACATTTCCAAATTTAAACAGTTGCCCTGTTACAAATAGAAGAGTTCCCAGTACAGTTGAATCTATACATCTGCTAAATAAACTAACGTACAACAAACCAATTTAGGCACTATGTGAATTTTATATACAAAGCAACAAAGAAGCTACCATCTAAAAAAATTAAAACAAATTATAGTATACTTACTCATCTCCGGATGGCAGTGGAACCAACATGGGTACGGGGATGCCGGAGGTGGGTGGCCTCGAGGCCAACGTCATCCAAACCACCAGGTGAAGGAGTCTGCTTTGGGGTGATCTGTTATGGGGTGATCTGTTGTAGTGGTGAAGGAGTGGTGGCCTGCTGTGATGTGGTGGCCTGTTGTCGGGATTCGGGGGTCCTCGAACTACCACCCCGACTGAAGGGTAGCCGACGTCCTGTCATTTGTGGAATAAACCATGAAAATAAATGTTAGTCTCAGACTATAAAGATATATATGTATATATGTTTAATAACTGCATACTTTGTGTCTGTTTCAGTTTGAAATTCCCCTCAGTTTCAGTGTCACTATGGCTATTTGTTTCAACAGGTTCCTCAGTCTCCAAATCAGCCCTAGACCGTTTTAACTGGGAGACAACATCTTTGTCAATGTGTTCATCCTCCGTAGTGGCGAGTGTCTCTTCCATTATCACTGGATCAATGTTGAACAGATGACTATCATTGAGCTCGTTCGGAGTGAGCTGATAAGCATCCTCAACCTCATCGGAGACATTATCAGTGATTTGACTTTGGGCCTTGGCCTTGATTACTACATACCAGTCCCGATGCCCTCCAAGGAAGTCCGTGTAATAAACCTGCTCGGCATGTTGGGAAAAATGAAGGGATCAAACCCTTTATATCTACCATTCTTTTTACCTCAACTAAGCCGTAGTTGTTGTTAACCTTTGTTCCTACACCGATTGTGTTGTCGTACCAATCACACTTAAATAGAACGATATCTCTTCTTAGTCGTCCGGAGAAAGAAACTTCAATAATCTCTGTCAGCACTCTATAGAAGTCTTCCTTTAACTGTCTGGCCGTGCCTTTAACACAAATCCTATAGTTATGGGTACGCATCCCTTCACTCCATGAAAAATGTTAAACTTGTAGCTGTTTACGTAGTAAATGGGTCATTTTTTAATAGTTTTTACCGGCCCCCAAGAAAGGGCTTAGAGTAAGTGATCTTCAATATGGTTATTAGGGTCTTGAATCTATGTACAACATAACACATAGGTCATCGAATCCACAAGGCCTGGGCCACCCTCGAGCCACCCTCACCGACCTACCCTTGTACCACTTTCATTGAAGTGTATCTTACTTCTATCACCATCATGCCACTACATCATTGTCGCTCCAACCTTTTTATTCCTTTCTTATTTAAGTAAAGCTTCTCTAAATCTCTTAAATTCCTTATATCACGAATGGATTTATAATGAATGTCTTGTACTTTACCCTATTTTCATGTTATGGTTGGAATATTCATGATCTATGGAGAACCCTAGTCTCCTTTGAGAAGCATAGAGAAGATGAATATCACTTAAAAGTCACTCTTTACCAATTTAATGTTCATTTGTAATTCCTATCCTGGTATTCTATTATGTGTTTGGTAATTCCTGTCTTGGTAGTTTCACGCTCTCTGACAATGTCTATTGCAACTGTTCAAGCATTTGATTTAGTTAGCAATAGCTTTTCTACTTTTCTAGCTAGTAAAGCTTCTATATTTTCCAAAGTGTAGGTCTGTTGGGCTGATTATGCATGCTAGTGTTGGGATTAGTTTCAAGTTAGATTATATGTTGTGTTGTGAATTTTCAAAGTGGTGTATGCTAGAGAAGTGTGTGTAATGATGTTTTAATTAAATCATAATTAGTTATTGCCAATGAAAAAGGTTTAAAGTGTTAGCCTGTGTGTTGTGTTGTGTAAAGGGATACATTTGAAATAAAAGGCTAGAACTAGAATGGTTGAAATTACTTATCAAATAGTTTTATTTATTTAGAAACAATTGTCAAACAAATTGATGATACGTTTAGCAAAATTTAATACTTAGTACTTATTTATTACTTAGTACCTCTAAATTCTTTATCCAATATTTACTCCACTTCTATTTATAGCATTACTTTCTCATTCTTCTAAAATAACATTCTCCTCTCTCGTTGCTACAGCATCTATATTGTTAGTAATGATCAAGTACTATTCTACAAGATAGAAGAAGTAAAATCCAATCAAAAAATAGATTAAGATCTTTTTAGAAAGACACATACCCTTTCAAACCAAGATTGTTCATTTGTAAGTAAAATATATAAACCAAAATGATTGCATATAGAAAGAAAGACAATAGTTTTATACATTTGGAATCAATAAAAAATTATCTAAATATTAGGGAAACAAAAATCCCAAAAACTCAACAGGATTTTATTTTTTGAGTTTTATATCGAATTAGGTCCGTTAGTCTATAGATTTATTTAGAAAAATGGTCTCTTAACATATTTAAAAGTCTTGCTATGAAATATCTTTTTGAATAAGTCATCCAAAGTCTCTTGATAAAAATTTAAAAGAGTTGGTCAAGGTCAAACATTAACAAAAAGTATAATAAGTAAGAGGTTAAACCCAAGTTTTTGAATTTCAAATAAATTAGACTTATTAGATTAAAGTCTCGTCTAGTCTAATCTCACCCTTATTAAAATGTAATCCTATTCGAAGATTTAGTCATATTAAGATTTTATTTTAATTATGAAGAAAATTCAACTATCAATAAAATAAAACAACTATCAATTAAGATTCTATTAGTTCAATAATATACTAAGAAATATAGTATATTATTGAACTAAAATGACAATGGAAATGGTGCAATAATCTATATAATCATAACAGTCAAAATATGCACAGTAGTTTGAGAAGTACATTGTTTTCCTTTGCAAATGATAAATGAAAGGGAAGAATAATGGAGACCATAATCTCAATAAATGTAGGGGAAAGTATAAACTATTGGGAGAAGGTTTAATCTGTGTCACCCTATATTAAAGTATAAATTACTAGCCATAAGTTAAACAGCCAAATATGATAACATCTTTTAATTATGATTTTCTTGGAGTTGTTTAATGTGTCTACAGGTCTTGATTCTATGTTAGTATTTGTTTTTTCCTACAGTTTAAAGTTTAAACAATTGATATTTTATTTAATCATTTAAGTTTACAATATCAAATAAATCTGAAAGTCACTCTGTCTCCAAATTATTATTGTATTTAACTTTTTTATACAGATTAAGAAATTAATAAGTATATAGTTATTTGAGTTGATATGCACTAAAATATTTATACAAATTAAGAAATACCTATGGACTGATGGGTGCATTTATGTTGGAGAATGGTTCAAAGGAAAAACCAAGGGGAATGGTAGGTCTAGTTGGCCTTTAGGAGCAACTTATGAAGTGGAGTTCAAGAATGGTTTTATGGATGGAACAGGCTTATATATAGGATTTAATGGGGATACTTATAAGGGGCAGTGGATTATGAATTTGAAACATGGCCATGGTTTCAAAAGTTATGCTAATGGAGGTTGGTATGATGGTGCATGGAGGATGGATTTGCAAGATGGGATAGGAAGGTATGAATGGAATGACGGGAGCAATTACATAGGGAAGTGGAGGAATGTGACTATTTCAGGTAAAGGGACATTTATTTGGGCTAATGGAAATATGTTTGAAGGATTTTGGGAAGATGGTTTACCTAAAGGGAATGGGACTTTTAAATGGCCTAATAGAAGTTATTATGAGGGAAATTAGAGTAAGGATAATAAGGAACATAATGGAACATATTATCCATCTAAGCCATTAGAGGATGGGAAATGTGAATGGGATCCTCAAGAGTTGTATAATTATTTAAGTGAATATTCAGTTTATCCTGTAGAGAAGGTTTTGGTTTTGCCATCACAAAAGAGGCTTGTAGTTTGGAAGTCTACAAAGGTAATGGATAATGGTAATAAACCTTGAAGAATGTCAGTAGATCGAAGGGTGAATGTTAGTTTAGACAGTTACACTTACACATTACTGTCACTAAGGCCAAAAATACACAGGCCACATGAGAACATGATCTATATGGTATTAACGATCTCTATTCACTAAGGCTGTTAACTAGTCAATAATCTTGAAGCAAAACTAATAAAGGACTCTATAAGATGTAAAAAAACTTAAACCATGCAACAATTCAGATCTGTTATCATTTATTTTATAAACTAAGCATTGGCAATTAAACACGTATTCAAGAGAGAGTGAGATAAGAAACATACCTTCTGCTGAGAGTCAGATGAGAATGAGTCCAACGAGTGAGGGAGAAACCAGAAGCTACTTTCGAGAGAGGAGAAGGAGATCGTCGGTTGGAGGAGCTCGTCGGTCGCCGGAGACAGGGAAAGGGGATCTTCGGTTGAAAGGCGAACCTCTTTGTCAGACGGAGAAGCTCATTAGAGAGAGAGGGTGGCGGTCAGAGGCCTAACAGGGGGAAGGGTTGGAGGCTTAAGAGAGAGGAAGAGAGATTAGAGGAAGATGGATTAGGGTTTAGGAAAAGGGAAAATGAAGGAAGGGAAAGACTTCACTCGAGTAAGTTATTAACCTTAGCGACGGACTTCTCTGTCGCTAAACTAGTGACCAGCATTAATTTGATATAACGATGGCCCAAGGCGTTGCTACTTTATAGGAAAAACAAAATCAAGGGTTTCAATTAGCGACCGCTACCTTAAAATCGCGACGGAACGACCGTTGTTGAAATAGCTGTAAATACAGCAATGACCTTATCCTCGCTACATTTCAGCTCCTTAAATTTTTAATATCCCTCAGAGGTATTGTTGGCACCAACACTTAGCGACCGACAGTTTCTGTCGCTATGTTTAAAAACCTTGGAGGGAAAGCCAAAATTTAAGGGAAGTCAAATTTAGCGACTGCATTAGCGACCATTTCAAAAAGTTAAACTAACAACAGTGATGTTTGTCGTCGGTACTTAGTGACTTAGTGCAACCTCGTCGCTATATTAATGGGTAAGGTTCACATAGCAACGTCATTCCTCTGTCACTCAGTTGTGCGTAACAAAAATGCTTGGAGGGAAAACAAAAAATGGAGGGACGTCAACCTTAGCGACCACGGCATGTCGTCGCTACGTTTAGCGCCAACATAAAAAATTTGGAGGCAAAGCAAAAAATGGAGGGAGATGCATATAACGAAGGAGTTAGTGACGGATGTTTGTAAATTTTAGTGATGGGTTATTTTGGTTGCTAATATGGTCACTAATTTTCTTTGTGGCGTCCCTTTTCATATTCCGGTCGCTAATTAGCGACAGCGTAGGCCAGTCGCTACCTTCAGGTGGCTATTTGGGGTTTTTTTAGTTGTGTTCTCCAATAGCCTTAAGTTTCCTAAAATGGTATTAGAGAGAGCGATGATCAAAATTTGAAGACAATGGTGATTCTGAAGACGATGGCGATTCTGACGACGATGGCAATTCCACTTATGTTGTCTCTGATGAGTTTAGGGATGATTCTAGCAACCTAGATTCTGGCGACTCCTCACGGCACTCAAGGGAGATTTACTTCGAGAACCCTCCATCATGGGATAACCAACAGAACTAAAACTACAAAGCCAAATTCATGTGTAACTATGAAGGCAAGATCCAACCACACTCACGACAACCAACTCACTCTCTCCTCTTACCCTAATTCCTTTTCTTTCCCTTCTTCTGATCACGATCGTTTTGCCGACGCTCTCAATTTAGGCCTTTTTCCTTCTTCGTATCATCCTCCTTCCTTCGCTGCCATTAAGTTCCACGATCCTGTTCTCGAGTCTATCATGTCGCCTCCAGAGTATCATTCCCAGGGCGGTGCCCCTAATCTAGATCTGAATATTAACCTGATCGGGATTCAGAGACAGTTGTAGCAGGAGATACATCATTTACAGATCATAGAGAGTAAGTACCAGAGATGGAGTGAAGATGGATTTGTCGAAGGAGAAAGCGAGTAGCTGCTTTCAGCGCCGATGATGTGTTCTCCGACGATGTAGGTTACGTAAGATTTAACTACACAAAAGTTAGGATAAAAGTCAAAGAAAACTAAGTTGTCTTTGGAAAATTTTCTAACACTCAATAGGTTTTTAGTAATAGAAGGATCAAAAGTTAAAGAGATGAAACTAAAAATTAGGCTTGGTATGAGATGAAAGAACCATATGTAGAATCCCTCGGTTAACTAAGACAATCCTTCGTAGTGGACCATCCTACTTAACTAAGACTTCTACTTAAAGTTGTAAAATTAAAAACTAATTTTTTTATACAAGAAAATGGTGGTGAACCATCACATACATTATAGTCGTTTACATAGTTTAATAATGCTTCTACATACTCTAAATAAACAGGGGCACGTAGGCTCCCAGCATAGATTACAGACTCAACTAAACTTACTGAGACAACTAGACTTTCTTTACGACAGTTCATCTCAGGATCCTAATCTTACGTTTATCTTTTCCTATGTCATCGCCAATCCTTCTTCTATAGGAATCCTAATCTATTGCCTTAAGGAATGAAGTTGGATTCTCCTTCTTCTTCATCTTCTTCTTGTTACTCTAGGGGTTCCATAGATACGTCCAGGAGGTTGTCGAAGATGTATCTAGTGATGGACGAACATAAATGCTCCCATCTTTTCTCAATTAATTTTCAATGATGGACCTTATTGGGACCTCAACCTATTCATCATACAATTTCAATCCACAATCACAACTTGTTATTCAAGTGGCCTCAATACTCAAGAGGGGGGGTGAATTGAGTTTTTAAAACTTTGCTTGGAATTCCTTTAAACTTGATTCTTTTATCACAAGTTTAAAGATTATACAAGTGAAATCAAGTTTAATACAAGAGACAATGCAAAACAAGAGGTAAATATAGCTTAGACAATTTGTCAAACACTTGGTGTGCAATGTTTAAAGTTAACTAATTCAAGCAAGCTCAAGTAAGCAAATCACAATCAACCAACACAAAACAATCAAATGCAGTATATAAATGTAAAAGAGTAAGGGAGAAGAGCTTGCAAACCAATTTAACGAGTTCCACCAACCCCGGTGTACGTCTCGCCTTCAAGCAACCCACTTGAAGGATTTCCACTATGAAAGTTTAGAGATTACAAGCTATGAGCAATTGCAGCTTCCTAGTGTTTCACACTCAAGAACTCAATCCTCACTAGCACAAGGGTAACCCACCCAATCTCTCAAACTCTCAATACTCAAAGGTTGAACCCCAACCTTTGTGACCACTCAACCTAGAGTGAAAAGCTTTTGTGTTTGGTAGTGTTTACAAGATATGAACTCTCTAAATAGAGTAGATACACAAATGAATGCTCTCTCAAACTTCTAACTCTCAACAAGAGAGGATATAAAAGTTAAAGCTTAAGGATTTCAGAATATGCAAAAGAATGAACTCACTAAGCACAAAGAATGAATGTAGAATTGATTGCCTCTGGTTTCTTGTGTTGTGCTTGATTTTCCCTTGCATTTATAGAGCCTTGAAGCAGTCCCAAAGTCCTTCTAGTCGTTGCAAGTAGTGGTTCCAGCTTGTCTTTGCGTATAGTGGGTTTTGGGTGCTTGGTTCCCACTTAAATCTGTCTTTTTAGGGATGTTTCCCACTTCTTGAATCGATTCATATCTTCTTGAATCGATTCAGGACATTCTGACTTGGATATTTTGGAGTTTTAGATTTGTATGAATCGATTCAGGCCTTGGTGAATCAATTCAGGCTGTTCTGTTTTGTGTTCTTGGGCTGTCAGCTTCGTGTGAATCGATTCAGGGTGTTGGTGAATCGATTCAGGCCATACTGTTTTCAATTTTTGTGACTTCCAGGGCTCTGAATCGATTCATTCGTGTGTGAATCGATTCAGGCAATTCTTTTTGGTGTTTTTCCATGCTTGATGATCTTTCCTTGATGTGTTTTGATCCATGGTTCCTTTCCTTTGTCTTTATGCATTGCTTTCTTGATTTCTTGATCTTGTGGAACGTTTTCTTCATGATTTCTTGAGTCTCTTGATTTGATACATCAATTATGATTATTTCATTTGTTTTTGATTCATGAAGTTCTTCTTATGTTTGTGCCTTTTGTCATTATCAAAACCTGTTAACAACATGCAAATACACGACTTATTCATAACATGACCCAATTCTAGTTAATTTTTTAACAACTATATCAGTAGATTCCTTTACAACATAAATTACATTCACAATAACCCTAGTAAATCAACATACGTCAATATACACATACACATCTTTACAGACATATCACAATTATTGCAGATTATCAATATTACTCGTTTAAATTTCACATACAATCCAAAACAATTATTTCACTCACTTAACGTAAAATCATCTTTACTTGTTAATTTCTTCCAAATTCCAATTTTTGTTATACCAATATTTCATTAAATCCAATTTTTTGTTAAATGATGTACTCTCATCATTTTATTCCCAAACTAAGTCTCTAAATTTTATGTCGACCCCTTAAACATATTTTTCTGTCCCAATCTCATATTTCTTGTAACTAAGCCTATTTTCACACACCAAGTTAATTTACACCAACCAGCAAGATACTCTTCTATACTTTTATTACGTAATATATATATATATATATATATATATATAAATCTTAGAATTTCATACGCACGTAATGCCAACCATGGAAGTAAAAATTTAAGTTTTATAAAACCCTTCTACATGCAAAATGAAAGGTTTTCACAATTATTTTTCCTTTTTCTTTCTAAACCAATCTTTCCCCCTTTTATTTGCATGTAGACTCTTGCCTTTGCAATGGGAACTCAAGGGAGGTTCCCACACCTTTGCATGTCTTTTTTTTCACTCAAGGTTATTGAGACTCCCCCCTTACCTCGGGTTTCCTACACGAGTCTCCCGGCGGTGTTTCGACTTCCTTTTTCTTTCTTAGCTTCGATGACAACTCTAAAACTTACACCACACGTCTTAAGAAATCAAGCATGCATGACTATGGGGTTTATAGAGAAATATAGTGAAGTAAGAAGAGTTGGTTTGGTGGTAGATTTTTGTTATTCTTTTGACATAAAAATAAGAATAAGTTCCGATGTGAATTGGGTAAAATGATGAACATGAAAGTTGTAGATCTTTTTCTTATTTTTCAATGAGCCAATGATCACCTGATCCTGACAACTGTAGCAAACGTGATGGCCAAAATATGAAAAGAGGTTCAGATGTCACATGAATTCCAAGACTAGTATTTTAAAATAAAAATTCGGAAGTGTGTGTTTAGAATCAGTCTTCGTGATCTTCATAAAAATTATAGGGATTTCTGTTACAAGAATTTTAAGGCAAGAATCACTCAATTTTGATAACTGTAAAAAAATGTTGTACCAAATATACTAAATGGTGTTCAGGTAGATTACGTGGCCACGGGTTAGTGGATCATTTTACAACTGAGACCAATGGGTCCAAAACTGGGCTCAGGTGTCTTCATGAAAGTTGTAGGGAATTTCTTACAAAATTTTTAGGATAAGAATCGTTCAATTTCGACGTCGAGAGACAAAGTTACTCTTGAAACAACAAAACATGCGTAGAATTTTCTACACCCGAATAGAACCGAACCACAGAAAATAGATTTCAGAATTTTGATAAATCTTAGGAGGATTATTTAAATCACACATTTTGGCTAATAAGCCCAAATATATATAACTTCCCTTTTTACTCACGGTCTCTATTCGCCTCTAGCTCACATAAAATTAATCACACAATTCCATTACTTATAGAAATTCAAGATACTAATATGGCTGAGGTTTGTATCTCACATAAAACATATAGCAACACGTATATAACCAACTTAAGGTTTAGTATATCTGTCCCAAAAATATGGGGTGTTACACCGTAGAACCAATAGAAGCAATAGGCAAACCTTGATCGTTCCCCATGATGACCTAATATTGTCCATTAAAAGGAATAAAATAATGGAAATTCAAAAAATTAAAGACATACATGGAAGCACCTAAAATACCAGGTTTGAGAAACTAATTCATTACAATTAGTAAAGTGGGCTTGAGGTAAATGTAAAGATGACCAAGAAGGATAAGGTGTAGGTTGATAGCTTTCATAAGAACCACTCTAGAGTGACGTTGAAAATGACCTAGGGGGAAGGTTGAGTGTTCCACTATCAAGAACAGGGAACATAATGTTGATTGAAGTGATGAAAACATATTGATGCATTGTGGCTAAATTTGGAGCCAAGCTGGCATTAAATAAGGAACGACCTTATCCACAAGATCTACCACGAAAGTCGTAGCCTTGAAAAAAGGAATCACTGTAACCAATGGGAAATTGAAGGGAAGAAGAAGGATTAGAACTGCTAGGATAACTATATATGTCATAAGCATCATAATTGACATGTTGAGAAGAGGAAACATCGATAAAGACTTTTTGTATTAGATTTATGGAGATTTCAGAGGCATTTTTCTTATAATGCTCTAATTTAGCTTTATGAGCCAGAAGTAAGGCTTCAACATCCTCAATTTTTATAAGATCTAAGTAGCTGCTGATAAGAGTCATAATAAACTCAAATTCACATAGAATTACTTCCAATCGTTCCTGATAAGAGACAATGTCATCTATCACAAACAGAGAATCAAAATTGGACTTGATGCGTAAACTATACTTTTAAATAAGTTAACTTCCAAGATAGGTAATTCATAGCTCCATGAGAAGTTGTCGTGCCTTAGCTCACTTTCAAAAGTGAAAATAGGAATAGATCTTATCCCATAGTTCATAAGAATAAACATAACAAATGTTTGAGAGAGAATTGGAGCAGCATTTAATGATTGTAACCAAGAGAGGATAAGATGATCTTGTTGTTCCCAAGCAAGGAACTTAACTAACTTGATTTGTAGCATAATTGGTTTTAGATGTGAGTCGAAACAGAATCAAATGATTCAAGAGAAACAAAAGTAGTTGATAACCTTTAATTATTGGTTCAACTTGTTATTTCCATATTGAGTAGTTCGTTTTGGTCAGTTTATCTGAGATTGTATGAGAGAACATCATCGAAACATTCGATAAAGAAGAATTATAATTTAGAGGATATTGATTTATAGGTTGTGTGCCAGGTTGGGCAGTGGGGAGGTGAACATAAGCCATGTCGTGGATTAGAACTAAGCCTGTGATACCATATTAGGTTTGAGAGAATCTTAGAGAGAGAAAATGAATTTGAATATGTTTTGTACATTATGAATTACTTAACTTTAGAATTAAGGAGCCAATTGTATTTATACAGTTGCAGGACCAGTTAGTTAAGACTAATTGACGTACAATAGAAGCTTTTAGAGGAAACTATCAGAGAAAAGAAATACAACTAATGATATTAAGCATGAAACATAACACCAAACGATTGTTCACTATACTCATATTTTTTAACTTATTGAATTTTTATTTTGGGGAGAGGTTAGTTAATTCTTGACATTTATTAGTTTATGTATATTGGGTAGACTATGAAATCAAAATTGAAATTTAGTATAACATTATGATAGATGATTTTTGTGTGTTGTTTTTGCAACATTTGATTAATGAATTGCAAAAGTTATGATATTCTAGTATTCTAACTTATGATGTGTATACTAGACAAAAATTCATGATGAAGGCATGTTCAATGTGTACAATTAATTATTTTCTTGTTTTATGGTATGTTGTCTAAGATAAAGAACACATGGAAGATTCACTTGACCATTTTGTATGAATGACACTAAGTCATTTTGGTTGACTATAGGGGAAAATACTCATGGTTTGACTATTATCAATGGTTCCTACCAATAGGTGATTCTTTCTTAGCTAGTAAGAGATTATTAAAAAAATGTCAATTGCGTACTAGATGAACCTCTATTAATGTTGAGTGGTAGTGAAATTAATGTTTTTTTAGAAGGTTTCTTGGAAGTGATGAAGGAGAAACAAAAAAAAGCTTGGTTTTTAATGAACTTCTTAATTAGACCAACAAGAGTATTTTATAAGAGTTATGTTATTGGAAGGATAATTTGTTTAGGCATATCTTTAACACTTATATGAATATTGTTGGTAAAAGAAAGGATAATGAAAAGGCAAGAATGAAAGTTACTAAGTGATGTCACTGTAAGGATCTTAAGTTAAAGGCATTAGACAATGGTAAAATGAAGATGCCAAAAACCAAATATACTTTGACACTAGTTCAAGTAAAAACAATCTATTAATGGATAAAGAATAGAAGATGCTATATCATTATGCTTTGAACTTGGGTACATGTGTAGATACCAACAAGGGATATTGCATGACATGAAAAATCATGATTGTTGTGTGTTCATGGAGTGTTTATTTTCGATTGCATTTCGGCCATTACTGGATTGTATTTAGAAACCACTTATTGAGGTAAGTCTATTTTTCAGCGACTCATGTTCGAATACAACAATTGATGACTTGAATACATTGGATGAGAACATCCCTATTGTCTTATGTTAATTGAACGAGTTCTTCCTCTGAGTTTGTTTTTTATAATTCAATGGAACACCTTATAGTTCACCACCTTTATAGGCCAAGCTTGGTGGTCTAGTGCATTATAAATAAATGTATCCATTTGGAAGGAAACTAACAATTATAAGTAAGTCAAAACATGTAATTAAAAGGAAGACATATGTCGATGGTTCAATTTCAATTTTCTATCTACACTTAGAGACAACATACTTCTCCTCTTATTAGTTCAAAAATTATGGTATATTGGCTACTAGTATCAGGAAAGGTCCATGCATCATGGATGGTGATATTGAAAGTTCAATTTCTATTTTGAATAAAATTATAGATGACCTAATGGTGGAAGTAAGAAGTGTTGCTTAGTGGTCAAGAATACAAGTTTGCCTATGTATATATTTTAATAAACTTTAATGAGGTTAGACCATGTTAGAGTAAGTTGTTATATATTGAACACTTTTATCTTCTATTAACAAAGATAAATCCATTGATAAGAACTTCTATTGTGCTTATAGTAGTGTCTTCATGAAATGGTACAAAATCATTGATCCTACATCTCCAGTCATACATCCTGACCAAGTTTGTTGAACAATTCATACAATTATCCTGGATTATTTATCATGTAACTTATAGTCCGTTTGGTTTTTAGTTGGGAAAATGAAGTTGGAGAAATGGAGAAATTTAAGGGTTGATATTGATCCTTCATGCCGTTCGAGACACTCAAAACTCTGTTTGACCGTAGGATGTATTTTTAGGGTTGGTCAAACCAACCAAAGTCTGTATCCAAACAGACATTTAACTTGAGTTTACTCTATGTTTAAATATATTGTATAGGTGGATGATGCTAGGAATAGTTGTACAAACCCACAATTGAAATTCTATACAATGAGTCTGAATCAAAGTATCATAGGTTTCCTAAAAAGATACATTTATTTTACTGTGAGAGGAATGATCCACCACGAGGAGGAACCAATATCATCCAACAATATGACATCATCAAAATCAATATTAATAAATAACATGTCCATATGATCCTTATATTTTAGCACAAAATGAAAAGCTTACAAAATCAATAGAGCTTTGATAATTTGAGTAAATAGTTGTCATACAAAAGCTTACAAAATCTAAAATTAACAGATAAAAGAATTATGTTAAAAGTAATTTAAGAGAGAAGGAGAAACAAAAAATCAATAATCAATCATATGTATTGTTTCGCATGCAACACAAATTTTGTTTCATGTTGTCGAGAATTCATGTGATTAATATTTTAAAAAATATATTTATAACTAGAAAGAGATACAAATAGGAGAACTATAAGTAATAATAAATATAATTGCATGATTTGATTTAAAACAAAGGGTAAAAGCATTAAATATATATTGGGTCTATTTGGAAAAAGTATTGAAATTCTATCAATTACTAGACAACTAAAAAAACATTATGTCAAATTATTGAGGTTCTTGAGTTTTAAAGCATACTTGGACCATTGGAATGTATTGATAGTAGTGGAATATACACCTTTGGGATAATGACCTTCCTAAACTAAATCATCGTTTTCATTGTATAGGACTTGGTATTTTTTCTGTTGATGGAAAAAAGAAACATATTTTTGATTTAGTATATTGTGACCATGATCATTCTTTAGATTTTAAACCTATTACGATTCCTATTACTCCCTACTAATGAGTTAAAATTAGGTTTCCACTTACTAAGCTCATATTATTTTCCTATTAGCAATCTATAGGGTTCACTAAAAAGATAAATCATATTAATCCCATTAAGGTGTAAAAAACCTCATAAATGTTATAAATAATATGTAGTCCACCATAATTTATTAGAAATAAAATATAAATTTTTCAACAATCTCTCACTTGTTCTTCTTATTTATTTAGGCATTTATATCATAAATTCTTAAAATGTGCAATTGTATGTTATTTACATGGTGAATTCTATGGTGGACTTTATCTACCTGTGACCATGGTAAACTCATATACAATGACTTATGTTTTTTATATTAAAAAATATATTTATATCTTATTTATAGTATATTAAGTCCTAAATGATTAATTAAAAAAATAATCTCAAATGTCAGGCCACCACCTTTATCCTCACAATCTCCACACCACCCCAACCTCGAAACAACCACAATAAAACCCAAACAAACCAAAAATTTCCACCTTTAACACATAACACTAAAGCCATAACACTGATGTCGCCATCTTCCATCAATGTCTGATCCTCACACCCATAAACCCACCACTACTCCTAATCACGTTGCTGCCTCATGAATCTAGAAATACCACACGTTGCATCGTGTTCTGTTAATGATCCAGGAGAAGAGAAATAGAGACCCACCTCCCTTCTTTAGAAGCTTCTTCATTGGCGAGCTTCTTCTCTTTTGTGGGTTTCTTCTCTATGGGCTTCTTGTTTGCCTTTGGTGCCATTGTTGATACGAAAATCAAAGGAAATTACGATTCATGTTTGGATATTCAACATCAATGGTGAAGGCACCCCATCACCACCATGAACCACCTTCGACCACCTGTGAGATCTCTCACTTATAGTCTCCTCCATGAGTCGCCTCCCTCCACTGCGGTCCTTCGAGGTCTCACCACACGATGTCACTCTCTTCTGATGACTTTTGCATCATTTTTTCACACACTAATGACCACTACATTTAAGTTCCTTGAACCTCCATCGTGTGACCCAACAAGGAACCACAACAAATGCAGATTTTGGGATTGCAATGGTGGAAATTGATTTGTTAGGGTTTGGTTATATAGGATTTGCTTGAAATCTGGTTGAATTTTGATAAATGAAAGGTTTTGATATAATTAATAATTAATAATATAATAAAGATTTTCTTGAAATATTGTTAAATTTTGATAGATGAAAGGTTTTGATATCATTAATAATTAAAAATATAATAAAGATTTGATTTAAATCTGGTAGATGTTTGATTTGATTAAAATTTGATAAAAGAAGAATTTTGATATAATTAATAATATAATAAAGATATAAATAATATGTATAAATATTATAAAGATATTTATACATGCTATAACATGTCAAAATATATAGGTTCATGCTGGACCAAAAAAACAATAAGTCCACCATAACCTACCCTATTTGCATTTAGACTCCCCTTAAACAATCTGGCACATCTTAAACAATAATAGGAACCATAATTTTCATCATACTCAATGTGATTAAACCATAATTATCACCGCAGTTACATGTACTTAATGTCATAGATCAAGTATGGATAAATGATGTAGGAATTGTGTAGGATGGATCTAGATCTTGCTCCTCTTTGGATCTTCAATTCCAAAGTCATTTACAATTACAAAAGCAATTCTCTTTCATTCTAGGTGTTGACCGAATCATGTATAGGCATGATTTATAATTCATAAACTCTAAATATTGGAAAATGACATGTTAAGAAGATGGAAACAATGGAGAGACAATAAAGAGAGAAGATGGAAATGTCATTCTCTATAGGATTCTAGAGAGATAAGTCTGAGGAAGTTCACCACCATTGGAGAGGTTCCAATTGGATAAGAACAAAGTAAGAGGCTAAGCACTCTTAGGTTTCTAGAGAGAAAATTCACTCTATCTCACTAAAATTTTAACAACAAATTCTTTTGAATTCCAATTTACTAAGGAGGGGAGCAATATATACTCCCTTTAAATGTAATTTTTACACTTAACTTGGGTGGCCTTGTTAAAGTTTCTCCCAAGGCTCAAAACCTAAAGATACATGACCCAAAAATGGTCCAAAGCAAATATATGATCATATAGAGCCTAAATCTCTTTCTAAGACTACTAATGGACTTCTAAAACTAAAAAAACAATCCAAAACTTAAGCCTAATACTAAAATAAAATTCAAATAGTCTATATTTTATGGATCCTCATTAATTTGTGACATGAAAATTACATGTAATGTGATATTAACTAGTCTAAACTTTTTTCTTTATAGACATCAATTCAAAATGCAATGTAATTATTATACAAAACAAATTCAGAGTAGAAAGACAAACATTTAATTTATTATGTATTGAAAAAAAATATGGAATATAAATGAGACCTCACTTAAAATAAGATACTATTAAAAATTATACCGATATGAGTAATGTGCTCTATAAAACTCTAAGCACTAACCCTTAGTTAGTGGATCATATAGTATAAAGTCGGTCCCTATGTAAATCGCTACTCATGATCTTATCAAACATAACTTTCAACAGTTTTTCAACTTTAAATTACCTTTTTCACTAGTTTTATCAAACATGCACTTATAAGTTGAAACCTGAAAGTTAATAAGCTAACTAATTAAATTAAAATGTTGTTGATAAAACTAGTTGTTTAATGTAAAATGATGTAAAAGTTATATTTTCTTTAAAAAATATCAATAAGTATAAAAGTCTAAAAAAAAGAAGTCAGAACTTATAAACTCAAATTATAAACTCAAATTATACTTCAAGTAACATTTCAAAAAATGGTGTATTCTATTAAAATAAGTTCCTTTATCAAACAAGCTATTTTATCTAATAAATCTTTAAGACAGTAAAATAAGTTATAAGTTAATTTAAATTGTTACTCATGAGATTGCTAAACATAGTTTGTATCATTTTACATTTAACAACTAATTTTACTAAACATATTTTAATTCAATCCATTAGTTTACCAACTTCCAAATTTTAACTATCAGCTTTCATCTAACTTATCAGCTTTTATTTAATTTACAAAATTTTAGATTTCAATTGATTTATTCCATAGTAATACTAACTATACCTTACGTTGATTCCATCTATACCAAATATATCCTCAAATGAGATCAAAATATCCATAATTATGTAATCATTTTGCTAACTTCTATTAACTAGTTTACTCGTTGCGCTAACATATGTTAATGAATTTTCAAATGAAAGTTAACAACAGAATTAATAGGTGAATGTTGTGATGACCCTATATCTTTAGAGGAATAAATTGATATTTTGATATAAATCATCATATTATTTTATACATAAAAAAGGATCAATTGTGATGTATTCTCAATGTAAATAATTTTACACTATACTAATCAATAAAAATCATGATAAATATATTTTTTAATGTATTAATAGATAACTAAACATTTCTTGTAAAAATGTTTATAATTTTTATAATAATAACAATGAATTCCAATTAAATATATACATATAAAAAAATTAATTAGCATTGTCAATGAAAAATTATTTACATTTTCAACTAATCAATAATAATAATATATATAAAACTTCTTATTTTAAATTACATATAAATCATACATTATAAAAATTGAATTATATAGTACCAAATTAGCAACACATGAGGATATTTTAGTATATCCATTCAAATACGTAAATTTATAAGAAAATTAACCAAAATTTTAATCAACACTCAAATCATTTTTATTCTTCATTTGATTTTAGCTTGGTCTAATTGAGGTTACTTAAAAGCAAATTTGTAATCTTTTTATCAAATAAGCAAAATATGAAATTTATATTGATCGTCGGATGAAGTGATTGGCTAAAACTTTATTTCTGTAACTAGATTATCCAATAGGCAAATAAACTTACTCCTAAATAGCATTTAAAATGAAAATATGACCAAATAACTTTGACATCAAATAAACAAATTCCTAAAAAAGTATCGTAAAATCGTGACTTAATTATTCTTTTAGTCCTTAAATGTTCCACTTCCCAGTTTTAGTCATTGATAAACTTTTCTGTAATTTTTAGTTCCTGTCAAAAATGAATTGTTAGTTTTAGTCCATGTAACTAGTAATATTATGTTAACTGATGATGTGATTAACGAGATATGTCACATGTGAGCTACCATGTCATCCAATATTCTACGTCATCCAACCTTCTATTCCTCTTTCATGTTTTTCTCTTTCTTCCACCAACCCTTAACCTTCCCCCCATCCGCTACATCACCTTTAACCACAAAATTGCTACCCTCACTCAACCAACCACCAACTATCACTCTCAAGTTTCTCATTTTCTTATCCCATATAGGTCCTACAAAAGAGGAAAAAGGTTGTATCGTTAGGGGTGTGCAAAAATTGGATTACCCTAAATCCAATCTAAATTTATTTAAAAACTATTTATAAGGATTAGATTTTGAATTTAATCCATTTTGTCATTTTAATTTAATTATGATCTAAATCTAGTTTTTAAAAAATAAATTTTATCCAAATCCAAATTTTAAAAACTGGATTTGGTTTAAATCCGATTTACTAAAACTTGATTTAATCCAAATGCTATTTGTAATCCAGTTTTTAACTCAAATCTAGTTCTAATCTAGTTTTTTAAGTCAGTTTTTTTAAAATTAAAGTCATTTTTTTAATTCAAGTACAATTATTAAAATCATAGCTATAAGCATCATTTGCCCATACACATTTGACAAATCATATATATAATAAATTATTGTTTGGTACACTCATGATTTCTTTATCACGTTCCTTGATTTGTAAATAATTTGTTAATATATATTGAGTTGTTGGTCTAATTTATATTTTTTTAGCATTTAAAACCCTAAATCCTAAACCACCATCATCACCATCATGATCACCATCATCATCGATTCAAAAATTGAGATTTGAACTTTAAAGGACAATAGTTACTACAAAAAAGATGTTATTGATTTAGAAATTGATATTTAAACTTTGAATGAAAATAATTACTACATAAAAAAATGAAGTAATTTAAAAAATTAAATAATACTACTTAAAAAATTAAATTTTAAAATCAATCCATTTTTGTTATATTAATCTGAGTTGAGTTCAAATCCAATTTTTTAAAAATGGATTTATCCAAATCCAATTTTTAAAATCTGGATTTAATCAAATCTGGTTGTTAAAAAGCTGAATTTTATCCAAATCTAAATATAAAATATGCTTTTGATATTTAATTTAGTGGAATCCAATTTTTTCTTATTTAAATTAAACTTAAATATAATTTAGATTTAAAAAATGAATTTTTTACCCACCCTAATTATCATGGTCATTGGGGCATTTCTCTTTCTCCCATGTTGAAAGCTTGCTTGCCTAACGTGTGCGTGAAAGCACGATATCGACAATGTCCAAGCCCCAGCCTCAAATTGATTCAACCGAAAGTTCTATTGAAAAATTAATCAAGAAAGGACTTTATTGGGAGGAGTAAAATTTATTTGGATGAGATTAGTTTTTAGCTTTCAACTTTTTTAGTTGAAAAGAAAAAAGTAATATTTTTTAAATATAGAGAGAATATTAAAAACTAAAATAAATACACATTAGTACCTAGGGGTGAGTAAGTACTAGATTGGATTGGATTTCGGTAAAAAATAATCGGATCAAATTTCATTAGATTGGATTGGATTTGTGTAATTTTTTTTTGAAATCCAATCTGATTCGATCTAAATTAGTTTGGATAATTGGATATTTAATTAAAGAAAATTTGTTATACTTTTTATGAAACCACAATATAAAAAAACTTCTAACATCTTAAAATC
The DNA here is from genome assembly GCA_037962975.1 of Clitoria ternatea. Classification (NCBI taxonomy): domain Eukaryota; kingdom Viridiplantae; phylum Streptophyta; class Magnoliopsida; order Fabales; family Fabaceae; genus Clitoria; species Clitoria ternatea. Next base: position 60,546,593 of record CM075671.1, read on the forward strand.
TATGTCAAACATCACAACATAGTACTTACTAGTGTTTAATAACACACATAATCAATAGAAATATAAATCAAATCCATTTTAACAATACATTTAAATTTAAAATAAAATAACAACAATAACAAGGTAGCTATGCCATATTTTTTTATTAATGTAGGTGAGGATTGAGTATTTCTACTTTTTTAACCTTGGATTGGGTATTCCCTTATTTGCTCTAAGGGAAAAACATGAGTATGTGAGAAAAAATATTAATATATATATATTTAAATAAAATAAATAATATAAAAATAGGTTTGGGTACTCATCGAGTACTCGGATTTTTGAACGTCAAATCCGATATCCGATCCGATTATAATTGGATTGGATAGGATTTGATCCAATGACAAAAAAATCCAATCCAATTTAATTGGATTGGATTGGATAATCGAATTAAACGGGTAAATCCGATCCTCTGCTCAGCTCTATTAGTAGCAGCATTTTTTATATAACTTTTATGTTTAATTCTTTGACGAGTACTTTAGATTCTTTTGTCAACAATTTTGCTAATTTAAAACCAAATTGGCATGTTATTTCCGTGTACAATAACTCTTACCCCAAGAAGGGTGCATGCCAATTCCAATTCAAGCTTGAGCAAATTTCTCCCTCTTCTCTCCTTGGCATCTTTGATCTCACCCACCATCATTTATTCCTAAATTGATTTGGCAAATGTAAATTGGCAATAAATTAGTCCAATTATTCACATTTATTATTTATTATATTTATTATTTTATTTATATATTTATATTTATTCATTTATTTGGCCAGCTTAGTTAGACCACTTATAACGTAACCGTTTTTTAATCTCCCGAGCCTTCACGCGAACTTGCACTCCCCTTCATCATTCTTCTCAAATAACTAAAAAACATAACATATCATGAAAAACCTCTACTTATTCGCCACCGTTATTCCCGGTTGCGCCGCCACTTATCGCCGCCGTGTCCCCTCCGCAATCCTTTTCTCACGTTAATGCATCCTCTCTGCTGCGTGTCCGCCGTTTCCGATCACTCTTCTCCGGTCAAACCTGTCACTACGTTCGCCGGCGTTGCCATGGCTCCGCTTCCCGCCGACCCCATGAGATCCGATTCGGCTCGCCATGTCAGCCACAGTATCAACAACGGCGGCGACGTCAGCCGCGGCAGTCATTCGATGCCGCCGGCAGTCGCGGTGGTGGTGGACGTGAAGATCAACGACCTCGTCGGTAACGGAATCTGCGGAATACTGCAAAAGTGGGTGAACTACGGCAAAGGATGGAGGCCGCGGTGGTTCGTGCTCCAAGATGGCGTTCTCTCGTACTACAAGATTCACGGACCTGATAAGATCGTTGTGAATTCCGAAACCGAGAAGGGATCGAAGGTTATTGGTGAGGAATCCATGCGCAGAATCACTCGTAACCGCAATTCTCACCATTCGAATAACCACCACAACATCAACCATCGCCGAAAGCCCGTCGGCGAAATCCATCTCAAGGTTCGTTCACGGTTACCTTTGTTGGATGGTTTTCTTTTCTACTTATTTTATGTTTGTTTTTCCGTTTTAACCTCATTTCGGTTTCAATTGTGAGTTATGACATTACAAGAATATCAGTTTAGAAACTACAAATTCAGAGGTTTAAATTAGAAATTAATCTTCGCCTGCATATGAATCTGAATATCTGATGTTCATTTTATTTAGTAATTTTTTATGCAATTAGTTATTAAATCGTTAGATGAGATATTAATTAGTGTGGGGAAAACCTTGATGTGGTAGAATGATATTCATTTTTAATTTGTAATTTCTGGGGTTGTGAGTGATGAGTCCTGTTTGTTACATTCGTTCGTGTTTGTGTCTGTTATTTCATTGCAAGAAAGCTTTTAATGTAGGTTTCGACTATTCGCGAGAGCAGATCAGATGACAAGCGATTTTCCATTTTCACTGGGACAAAGAGGCTCCACTTGAGGGCTGAGTCTCATGAAGATCGAGAGGCTTGGGTGGAGGCCTTGCAGGCAGTGAAAGATATGTTCCCTCGGATGTCCAACAGTGAGCTGATGGCGCCGGTGGATAATGTGGCCATTTCGACTGAGAAACTGAGACATAGGCTTATGGAAGAAGGTGTGAGTGAGGCAGCCATTCAGGACAGTGAGCAGATTATGAGAGATGAGTATGCTGCGATGCAAAACCAGCTTCTTCTGCTTAAGCAGAAGCAGTTGACCCTAGTAGACACATTACGGCAATTAGAGGTACATTTAATGAAAAGTAGAAAGCTTCATGGCAATCAAACTGGCTATTCTTGGTGGATTTCTACTACTGCACAGAGAGCTGGTCATTCTTAATACTCATTAGATTCTCACCTAAGAAGGGAGAAGGCCATGTCTTTCTCCTTTCCATTTAAAAAGAAAAATAGAGAATTGGGTATCACCATCCTGTCAATGTAATTTCTGAAGTTTCCCCCCTATTTTTTAGGCTTATACTTTTGTATTTTCATGACCTTAGCCAAAATCTAATGGCTTTTGTCTGAGTTCACTTGACAGAAGTGCAGCTGTAATTAATAATATTCTGTATTCTTCTGTCAGTATCCTCTCTGTTTCCTGTAGAATTGATTTATGGCTAGTAGTAACTTCCATATCCTGAATTGAGAATCAATATTTTTCAATTTTAAATTAGTTAGATGCCTTAAGTAGGGTTTGGTATCATAGTGTCTCTAAGATATATTTCTTAATTCTAAAAGGAATGTAGTTATGGTTAGTGGGTCGGTCTTGAAGGTCTTACTCTTTTTTACTTCTTGTGATGATTTTTGATCATATTAGTAAATAGAATTATGTTTGAAATTAATCCTCGGACTTGTGATATATATGCTCTACTGAATGTTCCCTATTTAAAATTATATAGTTTGAAATGAAACATTAATGGGATATATTTATAGCTTGTATTTATTTATCTAATGTAAAAGTTTTCCACCAGTTAAAGGCCATGGATTCAAGGGTGCAGTGGATTGACTAATCATAAAATGATATACCTCATTTTGAGTTTTTTTATATTTCATTTGTCCAATAATCTTGCACAATAATTTATAGTCAACAATTTTTAAAGTAATTTGGTAAACTTTTGTACCTCGTTATTGTAGACAGAAAAGGTTGATCTGGAGAATACTGTTGTTGATGAGAGCCAAAGACAGTTGAATGATCAAGAGGCTTCCTTTACATCAAGGCAAGAAAAATCCAGTGGTAAGTGTTTGAATAGTGACTGGATCACACATTCAAAATCTTTTTAATGTGTGATTTGGGTTGGGTTATGCATTTTCTTGAAATTGGAAGCGGTTAAATGCCAGCTATTATTTGATCCACTTATGTTTTAAACTTTTCTTTTAATTTTTGTCTTAATTTTCACATTTTGACCCAGAAGCAAGTGCAAGTGAGTCTGAGGATGATCATGAGAGAAATGATGCAGCAGAGGAAGAAACAGATGATGATGATGCTGCCTTTTTTGACACTCGTGATTTTCTGTCATCGTCCAATTCTTTTAAAAGTAATGGATCTGATTTTAGGGTTTCATCTTTCTCTTCAGATGATGGGCTCTATTCAGTTGAATCAGAGGAGGATATAGATCCTTCAATTAGACATGTTGGGGCCAACTATCCTTATGTTAAGCGGCGTAAGAAATTGCCTGATCCTGTTGAAAAGGAGAAAGGTGTCAGTCTTTGGTCAATGATTAAGGATAATATTGGGAAGGATCTAACTAAAGTCTGCCTTCCTGTTTATTTTAATGAGCCTCTCTCCTCTCTGCAAAAATGTTGTGAAGAAATGGAGTATTCATATCTTCTTGATCGAGCATATGAATGGGGAAGAAAGGTAAATCCAGATATGGCACCCAAGTTTCATTGCACTGTATTTACCTTGCTGTTTGTTGTTCAGTATATTACTGGGTTCAATGCTTATTTATGATATTATACAGGGTAATAGCCTGATGAGGATTCTCAATGTTGCTGCTTTTGCTGTATCAGCTTATGCCTCAACTGAAGGGAGAATTTGCAAACCATTTAATCCATTACTAGGGGAAACATATGAGGCTGACTTTCCAGATAAAGGCTTTCGATTTTTCTCAGAGAAGGTTTGATCTGACCCCATACATTATTGTTTTCAATGCTTGATCTTTATCTTGATTATTTTGATGATATATGTGCTACTTATCAGGTGATATTTGATACATCAGGAAAGTAGCATAGGGCAAGTGAAAGCTTGATACTGTTCTTTTGGTACAAAAATGTTACTAAATGTATTTTAATGTTAGGGATGTTACCCTATTCCAAAGTTAGGGAATGCCAAAAGCCATAACAAGTGCTTATTTTGACACTTGCGAGAATTAAAAGCTGCATGTCCGTGAACGTGTGACTTTGGTTTTTGCAGTTATGTTTTGAATTAATTTTTTCATGAACTTCGTACTTACCAGTAATCAGATCAGTTATCATGATCATTTGAATTCCATATAACTTCTTGCTTCTGGATCAATAGGAAACAATATCTTCCTGATATGGAGAAACAATTTGAAAGAAGAACTCAAGTAGAAACCTTATAACTACCCCACAAGATTTGATGAATATAAGTTGATGTGGTTGGGTTTCCATAGAACCTTATGACGCAATAGAATTTGAATTTTAATGATGGATATGGTTAGTCCTTTGGGAATATCTGTATTAATTGTGAGAATATTAATATTTATGCTTCCTCTCAGGTCAGTCATCACCCTATGATAGTTGCATGTCACTGTGAGGGTACAGGTTGGAAATTTTGGGGGGATAGCAACTTAAAGAGTAAATTTTGGGGTCGGTCAATTCAGCTTGATCCCATTGGTATTTTGACTTTGGAATTTGATGATGGTGAAGTATTCCAGTGGAGCAAGGTATATTTAACTGCTTCCAATACTATGTGTCTAATGGCCATAGAAAATGCCGTGTCTTTGATTTTGGCTCTAAACTGATATGGACCTGTTCTTCCAGGTTACTACATCAATATACAATCTCATATTGGGAAAGCTGTATTGTGATCATTATGGTACAATGCGTTTACAGGGAAATCGAGACTACTCATGTAAACTGAAATTTAAGGAACAATCTATAATTGATCGAAATCCTCACCAGGTGCTTTAAATCTGTTTCATGTATTCATCTTTCTGGAGTCGTCTTTGCCATTATTTTAATTTCTATGTATGTATGCTTGGCATGTTAACTTTGTTGCAAGTGATTGTCAGTTACAGTAGGGTTCCTATTTTTTCAGGTTCATGGTATTGTTCAGGATAGGAATGGGAAAACATTGTCTACGTTGCTTGGAAAATGGGATGACAGCATGTATTATATTAATGGAGACTATGGTGGGAAGGGAAAAGGTTATGAATCACTGTCAGAAGCCCATCGACTGTGGAAGCGGAGCAAGCCTCCCAAGTTTCCCACTAGATATAATTTCACTCAATTTGCCATCACATTAAATGAACTTACCCCCGGATTAAAGGTCTGTACTTTCTTGTTGTGTTGCCAGTATCTTCTTTAGTGTAAAAATGTTATAATTTCAACTGTTAATTTTTACCACATATGAATTAGTGTATTTTTGGTGCTTGCATCGGCAAGGAGATGTCGTGGCCATTTCTGTAAACACGGAAGAGCTTTTAAGTTGAAGATCATTTTAAATTTTTACCACATATTCACATAATCTTATTTTGCCTGTTGTGTTTGTGCTGATAGTTATGCTTGACATTTATTTGAAATTAATCATCAAATTTATTGGTGCATACATAGGGAAAGCTTCCACCTACGGATTCCAGGTTAAGACCAGACCAAAGGCATTTAGAAAATGGAGAGTACGACATGGCAAATTCAGAAAAGTTACGGTTAGAACAGCGGCAACGCCAGGTATATAATTCATTTTACTTTTATGTATTTCCTTTGTTGGTTTCACTTGTAGTAGCTAAGCACTGAGACTGCATTAGGTAGATATGTTGCAATTGGATATAATAGGATACAGTGTTTTATTATGTTGTAGTTTAAAATAGAACAAAATAGAGGTGAAATCAAGGAAAGTAGATTTGGTGCTTCAAAACCAGCTCGAATGGCTAAAATCTGACTGTCATGAAATTTCAAGTACACGTGGAAGACTAGAAATAGGAACATACTTAACACTAATAGACCTTCGCTTGGGCAATCACTGTTATAAAACTCTTTTGACTAAGCTGCTCTTAATATTTGGTCACTTAATTTCCCTCACATCGGTTTGGACAACTTCGCCACACTGTTTCTTCCAGACCAAGTAAGTTGGAAATATCCAGTGGTGCAGCTTATGACATGACTGAATTGTTTGATAGTTTTTAGTATTTTCTCCTGATTCTCATTTTTTTTTTAAATCTAGTGTTTATCCACATCCTAGTTTATTCTTTCCTTCAATGTTAAATGGGAATTGAAGGATGCTATTATGGTCAAATATCTTTATGGAATGGTAAGTGTGTAGGTTGTGTTCAGTTCAAAACCCACCATTATTTAACTAATTGCGTATGGAGCAATTTGACCCTTGATTCCACTCCAGTCGTCAACATTTTAAGGACTCTTATGGGGAAAAAATTGATTAAGAGGGACAATTTACCGTGTCTTTGTTTTGGCTCATTGTCCCTAGCATATGGATTAATTAGTAGGGGTATTGTTATACGTTAACCCATAGTCTTGAATTTGAGGCATAGGAAATACAATTATGTTAAATTTCGATAAGAACTTTCTTGTCTGTAATGATCATACATGCTTCAAACTAAAATAGATATGTATCTGTATGGGTGTGGGTGTGGGTATGGGCATGTGTACATACTGTGCGTAATTAATCCGGTGGATTTCATTGTATGTTTTAGTCCTCTAAAGCTTCATTTCGAAAGTTAATAAATGTTAAGTTGTTAAAAGATGACACTTGGACAAAATTACACACACATACAATAAATTAAACTATTACTTTTTCAATAACCTTACAATAAATTAAACTATTACCTTTTCAATGACCTTCTTAAACTTTATTAGATATGATTGTTATTGATATCATATTTGTTTGAATGGGGTTCAGGCTAGGAAAATGCAAGAGAGCGGTTGGGAACCTCGGTGGTTTGCAAGGGATAAAGCAAGCGGAACCTACCGCTACTTAGGAGGGTATTGGGAGGCCCGAAACCAAGGAAAGTGGAACTCCTGTCCTAACATTTTTGGCCAAATACCTTCCGATCACCTTTCAGATGAAGGTCAATAACTCAGTATGCATCGTAGTTTTTGAATTTTTTCCTCTTTTATTTATTGATGGGTGTTTAATGACTGATAGATAGCGGTTAAGATTCCCCCATTGTTAGTCAATCATTTGAATATATGAGCAGGTAATAATGTAATTATTTTTCTCATCCGAGTCTCATTTTATGTCATTATTTTTATTATTAGTAACGCGACTATATTATGGTATTTAGCCAGGTTCATATACTTGTTTTTCTAATTTTAGTGTAATGAAATTGTATATTTGTCATGCATGTTTAAAATATGCATAAAATTGGGGGGTCGTTTGGAATATGAACCATTGGATCCAATCCGACGGTGTATACTGTTTGAAGTCAACCGAAGAGCCATCAAAATGATTTTAGAATGGTGTACCCTCTTAGTTTTTAATATTTTAGTGTGGTGTTTCCCTTTCCAATCCGTTTGGACATCTATATAACCCACAAACTCTCTAAAGCCCAATTCAATCAAGCACCAGCCTCGTTGTCTCCGAATTTACCTTCTAGCTAGGTTTATTTTACTAGTGCGCTTTTCCAATGTAGTGGAATTGGAAAAGTAGTAAGATTCGTGTGTTTCTTCTGTTTTGTAGTGTCTTAAGAATTTTATGATATACAGGTTGTGTAAGATCGAGTCAACAACTGTTAACGGGCCCCGATTCCAATTCTGTCCCGGCATTGATTGAATGATAGGGAAAAATGCTTTAAATAATCTTTTGTATGTTACGTCTCACTTAGTTTCAATTTCGTCCGTTAAATTCTTGGAGTTTCAATTTGTTTCTTAAAGTTATTAAAATGTTTTTACCTTGTAACTCTGGTTAATAGAGGTGTTTATGGTCTGGATCATTTAGTGTTTAAACAAAATATCATCCAACTCATTATATTATTAAGTTGTGTGGTATGTGGTTTAGATTGAATTGAATTGGTTTGTTCGATTTTATATTAATTTTATTTTTATAAAATTAACTATAAGATATATAATTTTGATTTAATAAAATCAAGAATCACTATTTCAAAAAAATTACTGTGGAAAAATTTTCAACATAATTACAAAATCACAAATAATTATTTAGAGTCTTTTTAATCTCATTTTAAGTTTAAGTCATCTATGTAATTTAATAAATAATAAAATATAAATAATATATTCCTTTTATTCCTATTTATAAGACAGAAAAAAATTTGAGTGGTATTATTTATAAGACAAAGTTCACCTACCTATAAACACTTAATGTCTTTTTTCATGTTTAGTCTTGCTTTGTAAAATGCTACTATTAACTTTAACGTAGAATTTAAATTTAAATAGGAATAAAATTATAATGTTACAATGCCTTTTCATAAAAATTAGTGCATTAATATATTTTCATAACATATGTTTTGGTATGAATTGTCTTATAAATATGAATGAAGAGTGTTACTGAGTACGGTGACTTGATTGACCTAACAAGGGTAAAATAATAACTACATATAAATAAATTAAATTAAATTAAATAAACATTTAACTAGACATGTGGATATTCCAGGTTTAGCCAGATAAGCTAATCCACTTTAGTAGTTAACTAGAGTTAGATTGTTGGAGTTAGTTAAAATATTTTAGTAACTTAAAGTACCAAATTAAAAACCCTAAAAACTTAAAGAACAAAGTTGAAACCAAAGTATTATTTGAAAAAATTGAAATGATAACTCTAGAAATGATTTTTTCTATCATTGGTCTTTTTAATTTCTTTTTAAAGAAACCAAAGAAAATGGTTGTCTATCTATTAATGACAATCAATACTAAATATATGTTGGCCTAGTTTATTTTGAGTTTCTCTTCTTTTTTTAAGGAGAAGCTACTAAACAAATTTTTAGAAAAATACTTATTAAAAAGAGCTTATTTTTTAACAAAGAAAAATTTAATAAGGAACTTTTAATCAAAAACTAATAAGACTAGCTTCTCTTTTTTTCCCCAATAATTTCATTTAACATTTTCATAACCATAGTCGCTATTACCACTATTACCATCATCGTCGTTGTCACTATCATCATCGCGTTGTCACCATTGCCATTGTCATTGCCCCCAACACCGCTATCATTATAGTCATCGCATCACCATTGTTAGCATCACCACCAATTCCTTTTTGCCATCACCATCGGCACCAACGTCGACATCATGGTCACAACCATCACCCCCAATGCCCCACCAAAGTTGCTTCAATCACTACACTTACCATCGTTGCCTTCACCACCAATATCATTGTTGCCACAGTCATAACTATTGTTGCCCCATCATTGCCACCAATGTCGTCATCGACACCACCATCATCGTCATTGTCACTTCTGCCACTACCGTAATCACCACCATTATTGCCTCCACTACTGCCACTGTCACCGCCATCATCACATCGTCACCATTACAAGCATGACCACTATTTGGCACCATTGTTGTAACATCCTAAATTTTATAATAACTAAGTTAATTATTATTGAAGTTATTTAATTAAACTAAAAATTTAAGGATTAATTTAATATTGTTATGGTAATAATTAATAAGAATAATTAAGATACTATTATGTATAATTATGGATGTCCCCCCTAAAGTTTTGATATTTATAAATGTCCCCCTCTCACCTCCTATAAATACCCCCTTCACTCATTCATACAATATAACTTCTTCTCTTCAATTTTACTACTCTCTCTTTACTTCTCTTACTCTCTTAACTTCATCTCCTCTTCTTCTAAGAATTCATTCCTCTTCATTATTTTGTTCCAATATTTCATAACACGTTATCAGCACGAGGTTCTGACCAATTGAGATCTAGTCAAGACTAAGAAAGGTAATATATAATTATTATTATTATTTTTATATAATTTTAATTTATATTATTTATGTATATATTATAAAAGGTTCCTGAAGAACATATATTTAAACATCCCCGAAGGATGTATAAGATTATATTTATATCATAAAAAAAAAAGGTTCCTGAAGAACTTATTCATAAACATCCCTGTAGGATGTATAAAATTGATAGTCAAATAATTCAGAATTCTTGAAGAATTCTTGAAAATACTTGTTGATAGTTCCTGAAGAATTATAATAGTTACTTGTTAATAATAATAGATAATGATATTAATTATTTTATATGTTATTTGTAATTATTTTCGGTACTTGTTGGATTATTGAACTATTTTATTCCTAACTACCTACTTCACGTGAAGTGTACCTGTATTGCACTAATTCATTGATTATTGCTTTGCACTAATTTTCTACTTCATGTTGACAGTGCTTCTTTTATTTTCTTTATATTCATGAACTTGACACTAATTATTGTTACTTTATATAATTTTATACTATTACAATTATTGCTACCTTTATATATAATTGTACACTATTATTTTTGTCACTTTGTCTCTAATTACTACCTTTCACGTTGACACTTTATATAATTAACACACAATTGCTTCTGAATTGTTACTTGTTACTTTGCCAATTATTAATTGTCAATTGCTACCTACTATAACTTCACAAGCTAAAGCTATTATTACTAAGCTAATAATTCTAGTTGCTGTAACTTGCTGATTGCTACCTTGCCATGTCACGGATATGCTTTTGCTTATATTTCAATAATTCCAGTTACTATTATACCATTAATACATTAGAACTTAAATGATATTTTGTGAATTTTTTTTAAAAAAAAAAATCACTATTAGATCACTTATGTATTTAAGTTAATGATTAATATTATTATTTTTTTTGAAAGGTTTCCTTGCATGTTATTAAGTTAAATATTGCATGTTACTAGTACTGGTTTCCATATTTCCATTCACGGTGCTTTACATATTATTATTTATTGCATTTGCTTTATTGTTATATAGCTTTACATATTATTGATTCCATTGGCAATTGTAGATTCACGTGAATTACATGCTACGTTCTTTATTTTTATTTTTTTTATATTATTATATTAAATGTTTGTTATGTTATTTAGCTTATGGTTATTGATTTTATTAAATATTGACTTGTTTAATTACTATTGTTATTATTGTCATTATTAGTATATTACCTAATTTTTATAATTTCCTTGTATAGAAATAACTATGTCAAATATTACCAACCTTGAGTTCGTGGCTCTTGACATATCTGGAAAAAACTATCTATCATGGACATTGGATGCTGAAATCCATTTAGATGCAAAAGGTCTCAGAGACACCATTAAAAATGGAAATCAGGCATCTAGTCAAGATAAAGCTAAAGCCATGATATTTTTACGCCACCATATCCATGAAGGGTTAAAAAATGAATACTTAACAGTTAAAGACCCTCTTGTTCTGTGGAATAATCTAAAAGAAAGATACGACTATCAAAAAGATATAATTCTTCCAAAAGCCCGTTATGAATGGATGCATTTACGTTTCCAAGATTTTAAATCTGTCAATGAATATAATTCTACAATGTTTAGAATTACTTCAAGGTTGAAGTTATGTGGAGAAAAGGTCACTGAAAGTGACATGTTAGAGAAGACATTCTCCACTTTCCATGCATCTAATATGCTCCTGCAGCAACAATATCGCCAAAAGGGCTTTACAAAATATTCTGAATTAATTACTTGTCTCCTTGTGGCTGAGCAAAACAATGAATTGCTTATGCAAAATCATGAATCCCGTCCAACTGGAACTGCTCCATTCCCAGAAGTGAATGTAGCAACGCACGATCATAATACTCATGGTCGTGGTCGTGGCCGTAGCCGCGGTCGTGGACGACGTAATGCTCGGGGACATGGTATTGGTCGTGGATATGGTTTTGGCCGTGGTCATGGTCGAAATGATAAGAGATCATCATTCACATGGAAAAACAAAGAACTTATGAAAAAAGGGACAGATGCTCAAAATAGCGAACAAACTAAAAACATCTGCTATCGTTGTGGTAGCAAAGGACACTGGTCTCGAGTTTGTCGCACACCAAAGCATCTCGTAGATCTATACCAAAAATCCCTTAAAAATAAAGGAAAAATAATAGAGACAAATTTTACTGGTATAGATGATGATTTCTCTGACTTTAGTGTTGATGATTTTCTTGCTCTTCCTGAAGAAGAAATTGACCACTCGGTTGGAGAAGGGAGTGCCCCCAAATAAATTATTTTAATGTTTCATGTAATTTGTTTTGTTGTAAATTTTGTCTTTATCAATAAAATTTTGTTAAATATTATTGTTAATTATATTTTACTCATGATTTATTTTTATTTATTTAATGAAGAATGAATGCTCATGTGAATGATGAAGATATATGTCTCGTAGACAGTGCAATAACTCATACCATTCTCAAGAATGAGAAATATTTTTACCAAATAGTAAAACAAGAAGCAAATGTTAATACAATATCTGGTAGTATAAATATAATTGAAGGCTCCGGCAGAGCCAGTATTTTGTTACCTGGAGGAACAAAATTGCACATTGAAAGTGCATTATATTCTAAGAAGTCTCAAAGAAATTTGTTGAGTTTTAATGATATCCGCAGAAATGGATATCATATTGAGACCACAAATGAAGGAAATGATGAATATCTATACATTACAAAGTTAATTTCTGATAAGAAATGTATATTGGAAAAATTGCCTTCATTTTCCTCCGGTTTGTACTACACATATATTAGTACAATTGAAACAAATGCCATAGTAAACCAGAAGTTTACAAATAAGAATGACTTTGTTATCTGGCATGAACGATTAGGCCATCCTGGATCAATTATGATGCGAAAAATAGTTGAGAATTCAAATGGTCATTGTTTGTCCCGCAGACAAATTATGCAAACTAAGAATTTCTCATGTGCTGCTTGTTCTCAAGGAAAATTAATCATTCGGCCATCACCAATGAAAATTGGGAATGAACCACTTATATTTTTAGAGCGTATACAAGGTGATATTTATGGACCAATACACCCTTCATGTGGACCATTTAGATATTTTATGGTTTTAATTGATGCATCAACTAGATGGTCACATGTTTGCTTATTATCAACTCGCAACCAGGCGTTTGCGAGATTACTAGCTCAATTAATTCGTTTAAGAGCTCATTTTCCTGATTATCCAATTAAAAAAATACGCCTTGATAACGCTGGTGAATTTACATCTCAATCATTTAATGATTATTGTATGTCCATTGGAATTGATGTTGAACATCCTGTAGCACATGTTCATACACAAAATGGACTTGCTGAATCATTGATTAAACGTTTGAAATTGATAGCAAGACCATTGTTAATGAGATCAAAACTCCCAATTTCAACTTGGGGACATGCAATCTTGCATGCGGCAGCACTTATTCGCATCAGGCCTACAAGTAATCATGAATATTCCCCTTTACAATTGGTTCATGGTAAAGAACCAAATATTTCTCATCTAAGAATATTTGGAAGTGCGGTATATGTTCCTATCTCTCCTCCGCAACGCACTAAGATGGGACCTCAAAGAAGGTTGGGAATATATGTTGGATATGAAAGTCCATCCATAATAAAATATCTTGAACCTTTAACAGGTGATTTATTTACAGCTCGTTTTGCTGATTGTCATTTTGATGAATCTATTTTCCCACCATTGGGGGGAGAAAATAAACAGTTGGATAAAAGGATTAGCTGGAATGAAATATCTCTCTCACATCTTGATCCTCGAACAAAGCAATCTGAACTAGAAGTTCAGAAAATAATTAGTTTACAAAATTTAGCAAACCAATTACCTAATGCATTTGCTGATCCAAAAAGAGTGACTAAGTCATACATACCAGCTGTTAATACTCCAATAAAGATTGATATCCCTGAAGGACAATCTAAATTTGCAAATGAGTCTGAAGCTAAAATAAAACGTGGCAGACCTGTTGGTTCTAAAGATAAAAATCCTCGAAAAAGAAAAGTAAATAAAGAGGATGGTCGAATTGAGGATATAAAGACTCCAGTAGAGTCTCCTGACATAATCAAAGTTTCAAATCCAGAAGAAACTAAGGTACCTGAAATTGATACAAACAAAGAGATCTCGATAAATTATGTCATGGATGGTATACAATGGAATCGACCTGAAGTCGATATTGATGAAATTTTTGCATTCAAAGTAGCTCTTGATATTATAAATGATGATAAAAATCATGAGCCAAAATCTGTTAAAGAATGTGCACAGAGAAATGATTGGCCAAAGTGGAAAGATGCAATGCAAGAAGAGTTAAACTCACTTGCAAAACGTAAAGTTTTTGGGACCGTAGTCCAAACACCCAAAGGTGTAAAACCAGTTGGGTACAAATGGGTCTTTACGAGAAAAAGAAATGAAAACGGTGAAATTGTACGATACAAAGCAAGACTTGTTGCACAAGGATTCTCACAAAGACCTGGTATTGATTTTGAAGAAACATATTCACCAGTGATGGATGCAACGACTTTTCGATACTTAATAAGTTTGGCGATTCGTGAAAAGCTTGATTTACGCCTCATGGATGTTGTTGCAGCATATTTATATGGCTCACTTGAAAATGACATATATATGAAACTCCCTGAAGGATTTAATTTGCCTGAAGCGTACAAGACAAATCCTCGAGAAAATTATTCAATTAAATTGAATAAATCTCTTTACGGACTGAAACAATCTGGACGTATGTGGTATAATTGCCTCAGTGAATATCTGTTGAAAGAAGGATATAAAAATGACCCGATTTGTCCATGTGTTTTTACGAAAAGATTGGGAAAAGAGTTTGTTATAATTGCAATTTATGTGGATGATTTAAACATCATCGGGACTCCTGAAGAGCTCTCAAAGGCTGTAAATTGCTTAAAAAAGGAATTCGAGATGAAAGACTTGGGAAAAACAAAGTTTTGTCTTGGATTACAATTAGAATATTTGAAGGAAGGAATTCTAATGCACCAAAAGACTTATACAGAAAAGGTGCTAAAGCGGTTTTATATGGACAAATCACACCCATTGAGCAGTCCAATGGTTGTAAGGTCACTTGAAGTGAGCAAAGATCCTTTTCGACCTCAAGACAAAAATAAAGAACTACTTGGTCCTGAAGTACCATATCTTAGTGCAATTGGTGCACTAATGTATCTTGCTAGTCATACAAGACCTGATATATCATTTGCTGTTAATCTGTTAGCAAGACATAGTTCTTTACCCACGAAAAGACATTGGAATGGGATTAAACACATATTCCGCTACCTTAGAGGTACAATGGACATGGGTTTATTTTTCCCATATGTATCTAAGGCAAACCTAATTGGTTATGCAGATGCAGGGTATTTGTCTGATCCTCATAATGGTCGATCACAAACAGGTTATTTGTTTACATGTGGTGGTACAGCAATTTCATGGAGATCCATAAAACAAACAATCACAGCAACATCATCTAATCATGCTGAAATCTTAGCATTACATGAAGCAAGTCGAGAATGTGTTTGGTTGAGGTTTATGATTCAACATATTCAAGAAACTTGTGGCTTGCATGCTGGAAAACTACCACCAACAATTTTATGTGAAGATAATGCAGCTTGTATTTCTCAGTTAAAAGAGGGCTATATTAAAGGAGATAGGACAAAACATATTTCACCAAAATTTTTCTTTACTCATGATCTTATAAAGAATGGTGAAATAAATGTCAAGCAAGTCCGATCATGCGAGAATCTAGCAGATATCTTTACAAAATCATTACCAACCAAAGTCTTCGAGCAACTAGTACAGAAGATTGGTCTTTGACGCTTACATAAGTGTTCTGATGAGGGGGAGAATTGAATATTTGTAATTTAATTATTTTTACGGATATACTTTGTAAAGAATGTTGTACTCTTTTTCCTTCACTAGGTTTTTATCCCACTGGGTTTTTCCTAGTAAGGTTTTAACGAGGCACATTCTAAATATGGACATCCAAGGGGGAGTATTATGTATAATTATGGATGTCCCCCCTAAAGTTTTGATATTTATAAATGTCCCCCTCTCACCTCCTATAAATACCCCCTTCACTCATTCATACAATATAACTTCTTCTCTTCAATTTTACTACTCTCTCTTTACTTCTCTTACTCTCTTAACTTCATCTCCTCTTCTTCTAAGAATCCATTCCTCTTCATTATTTTGTTCCAATATTTCATAACAGATACAAATATAAAAATAAGGATAACATAGAAAGTTGTTAAAGCCTGTTAGTTTGAAAAAAAAGTAGGGGGGATGGGGGCGGGTTAGGACCTTATAGTAGTTTCATTATGTTCTAATCTTTTTATAAACTGCTCAAAAACAAAAGAAGATAAAGCAAAAAGGAGAAAGAACCTTAAGGTCTAGAAACATATCTTGTTCATCTTCTAGGTGAGTATAATTCACACACCACACTTTCATCCTATTCACATTTCTAATGTTATGATTGATGTGTTATTAAATTTTCCATTTAATTAATGATTAATTTATTGTAATTCCTTAAGTAATTATGTCATTTCTCTACAATAGTGTGAATATAGTTAAATGATGTCTCTTACCATAGCATTATTTGATTACTACCTATTTGATGAATGTTGATAAAAATTTACATGCGATTACTACTTCGTTAATTGGTTCCAAAATCATATCTGATAGTCTAAGCACACACATTGTTTATATCATATAAAGGAATCCTTTCTTTTTACTCGGCATGCGCGTTGTGACGTATCCTATATATATATATATATGATATTATATGGATTTGTGTACTAGTTTTATTCCACCATAATAGATATATAAATGTAATTCTCTTTATTATATATTATACATATGTATATGAATTAATTAGTGTGTGTCAAGTTGAATTATTTGTACCTTTTCTATATCGCAACTTTAACCTTTATATACATTATCATATTTACAATTATATATGTTTCATTCAGTAGTGTTTTCTTCATTGAATCATCTTGCTCATCCTTTATATATATATATATGTATATGTATATATATAGATGATATATCATACTTTTTTAGGTGAGAGTGAGAAGAATAAATTTTAACTGTTTGATCTTATCATAAATGGTCGAGATTAAAATATATGAATCATGTGTATTTTTTAGAAGGTCATGTGACTTTTTAATTGATCATGTGATTTTGACAATTTATTAATCATGACTATCCATATATGGTTGTATGGGCCATACTTGTTGCTCTCATTTTCACCTAAGAGAATATTTCTCATAAGATACATCCTCTCTCTCCCTCCCCCTCACTCTTTATCTGTATGTATATATATAAAAGGGTCTTTTAACCAAAAGACAAGCTTTCTCTTAGAACCAAAAGACCAAGTTTTCTCTTAGAAAGCAGTCTATATGACCAAAAACACAATAAGACGAAAGGTTAATTAGCACAAGGGGGACGTTTCTTGATTTGACTATGAGTTATAGTCAGCTAGAAGACAAGTGAAAAGACCACATAATAATAAGACATTGTATGATTATAGATATATGGGTCTAATTTAAGATCTTACATGATATAAAAAAATAGTTTGAATTATGAAATATATGACTTATGTGCATTGCATTGGCGTGCCTTCCTACACTGCATGTTTTAGTCATGCTCACTAGGATTTTTATCTCACTACATGGTTATCAATTTAGACTTGCAGAAGAGTTAGATATTCTGTTTGTTCCACTACTTAGGCGACTTGCTTCGGTCAAGTTTGACGCATTTGAAGAATTACTTCTAGTCTAATTATTTTTAGTTTTGGACAAGACTGTGTTTTGGTTATATGGTATTCTTAGGCCAAGTGTTTTGGCATAGTTTCACACTAAAGATACTTGTTTTTGATATATTTATTTTTGTAGATAAGAATGGTCTTTGAACCTATAGACCTTGAACCAGTTATTGTGTTTGTTTTATTTAGTTGATTATTATGAGATGAGTTTCTTTGACGCTAATTATTAATTTACATTGACTTATAAAAGGGAAGCTTTTAATAGATTTGCTTTTCTGAAGAATAAAAGTTGGGATGTTACATTATGGTATGATAGTAGTTCAAGCCATTGGACCGTGATGGGAATTTATAAATTAGATTGTTTATAATTTTTATAGTTTTACATTGTATCGTCATGGGATATAGGGCCTGATCACCTCCATATTTTGTGCATTGTATGTAGGATTATGGCTAATAATAGACATGGTGGACCCTCAAGTAACATTCCTCCAACATATGTATCCATAGAAGCTATAGAGTTTCTAACTAGTGTTGCAAGAGATAAAACACGCACCAATGCTACACTGTTGAACCACTTAAGGCAACAAGGAGCTGTAGTTGAGAATGTTGGTATTACTGAACCACAGACCTTAGGCTTCTCTAAATTCAGAAAGATTAATCCATCAACATTTAAGGGAAAGTAAAAGTATGATCTTGGCGATAACAACATGGATTAATGAGACTCATGCATCCTTCATGCTTAAGGGAGTGGCTGAGGATTGCTATAGAGGAACAAGAGACTGGTTCCTAAGTTTGAGTACCCCAATTACATGGGATAATGATAGCGCTCAGCAAGTGTACAAAGGTATCGCGTAGTATAAAAGAGTATCGTATCCATAGATACTATGTTACCAAGTACCAATTTGATGTGATTTAGTTATCTAAGCTAACTATTTAGAGTTGAAAATTCAAATTAAACTAAGCAAAAGCTTAAAACAAGCAAAAAGTTTATTTTGAAAATCAAATAGTGATATATCTAGGGATTAAGGTGTGTATGAGTGAACAATATAATTAATCAAGATCCTTTTTATTAATGAAATTCAAATTAAGTTTTCCAATGTAGATTTTCTTAATTTAATTAATATTTTTCTCTTGGAACTCTGCTAGTGTACCTAATCCTAGAAGAACCGCATTCAATTCTTAGATTAAGCTTTTTATCGTTCTTTGAAAGCCTAATTAATCCTTAAAAGAATTAGATTACTTTCGTAACCTTAACCTTAGGTTCAATTCATGTTTTTCAAACAATGGATTGGTTTCTTAGTTTTTCCCAATTATCTAAAAACACCTAAGTCTATCTTTAGATCACAAGGTGTATTAAGCATTCAATGAATTGGATGGAGAACAAAAATTCATTAATAAAAACTCAAAAGAATAAATCACATGTATTCAACAACCCCCTAAATACCAAGAAACAAGGTTTAGTTCCCTATAGAAGAAGGAACCTCAAGATATATGTTAAAGAGTAGAGAAAACATTAAGAATGGTTACACAAAGAAGATTGCTAAAACCTATGTTAGAAAGCCTTCGTGATTTCCCCATAAATTCTTCATGTTCTCATTACGTTTCTCCCTCTAAATCTCCAAGAACCACTCCCAAAAGTGCTGAAGCCCCCTCAATTAGGATTAAGGCTACAACATTTAGTTTGTTGTGTAGCCTAGATCCACGACTGTGGTGAGTTCCATGGCCATGACATGGATCACTTCAAGTGCACTATCTACTTTTCATAGTTTGGGCAGTGCGCTTTACTGCCAAGCAATGGTTTCCATCACTGTCATGGTTATTTGAGGGCCTTTTTTTTTCTTCATGTTTTTATCCTTTTTAGGTAATGTTTAGCGATTTAACCTCCCTTCCATGGTTTCCTCAATGCTCATAATGCTTCTAAAGTATCCTATTTGCTTACAAAATGAGCTTAAACATTAAAAACCTACAAAATAGGAATATTAAAGTAACAAAAGTGAAAACAAAGCAAATGCTATGAAATTTAAGGGGAATGCAATGTAAAAATGACCTAAAATCCTAAAAACTAAGTCCTAATATGATGCATTTAAGGCATTCATCAGATTACTTCAAGACTACCTTCTTAGATAAATATTTTACTACTTGTGTCAAAAATCATAAAGAGGTGGAGTTTCTATAATTAAAGCAGGGAAACATGTATATGGGCGAATATATGGCAAAATTTGAAGAACTTTCTAAATTCTCATAAACCATGCAACATCATCCAAATGAGGAGTGGAAGTGCTTGACATGTTGTTATTGTCGGATCAAATAAAAGGATAAATTAATATAGTATAAGGAGAATGACCTTAGTCATTTCTTGAGGACCTTAGTTCAATTAGTTACATTCAATTTAGTTATAACAAAGGGGTTTGTGTTGAGATTGAAAGGAAAATTAAGTAATTATATAATAATGCAAAAAGTAAATTTATGAGTGAGTGAATAATCAAATTTAGAAATAACCAACCTAAGGAATTAATAAATCTTTAGTTAACTAATTGATCTGTCCTGAACCGGGGTCTAGAGATCCGGTGTCAAGTCAATCATAAATAGTATGAAGATTCTGTGCAGAAGACCGGATGTATGAGTATCCGGTATAAATATCCGTTGTCCTTGTATAAGAAGGGCGGATTGGGCGTTCTGGAGGTCCTTCACACCGACCTAACGCGTTGATATGGGCGAAAGGTGGTGTCACCTGCAAAGATTCTCCGACGCTCAAGTCAGTGATAATATTCCAAGTGAGGAATATTTTCCAGAGAGTAATCGTAAGTAAATTTAGTCCAAAAAAAAAGATTTTTCCTTCATTGATGAAGAGAGTTCATATACCTGATTGGCTCGATATTCGAGGATCCGTTAGTGGGGAACCACTAACCTCCAATAACACATTAAATTATTACTTTATTGCGCACTTACCAGTATGATTGGATCAAGTGGCCATTTTATATTGAGCGTAGAGTGTATAGACTAGAATCAGGGGACAAGTTGATCATTCCCGTGAGCAGACTTTGGCTCGTAGTGCAGGGAATTATTGATCGGTCCCTGTAGCAATACCTTTTGTCTTTTGCATAGTGACGTGTGAGTTATCCAGTGTCATGGTGTTATCCTGGACAACCGGTATAGGGAGAGTGCCTGATACGGAATTAGAGTCCGGATGTATACCGATGACACCGGTCATACACTGGCGAATTGACTAAGACGTTGAAATATGTCTTGTAGGACGGATACCGGTATTGAGACCGGATCATATGTCCCCTAGCTTGTGTGAGGGACTGAGTAGTTGTTCACATAAGCTATTCAACCTGCGAGAGGTCTGAATATCGGTATGCTTATGCGCATAATAGTTTCTTCACATGTACTATTATATTGCAAAGAACCGTTCTTTAATCGAAAGATCCGACGTATTGATGTCGTCGTAATGGATTCGGACAAAGATTTGCTGTATGAGAATTTCAAGAGTTTATTGGAATTGAAGACTCTTGAAGTTCGCGTAACAACTGTAAAGCGTGAATTGCGTCGCATGATTAGACATTAAATGCTTTTAATCACGTGGGCGAGCAATTATTGTGCCTAAGATGGAAATCTCAGTAACCGTCATTTAGGGCTTAATGGGGCTACAATTTTTGAAACTTCTGGGCCTAGTGGATAGGCTCTTCGTCAAATTGATATTGTTTTGGCGCGCATGAATTTGGAGCGACTGTGTCGTTTCACTTATGAACCAACGCGTTTAGTCGTGGACGACACGACCTCAAGAGTTGGTAACCGAACCCTTTCATTTCCTATTAAAGAAACACTTAGTGGATTCTGGGTTCCACTCGTTTCTGATTTCTTAGCAAAACTCTACAAAAATTTTGCAAGGACGCTTGTCGCTTGTTCAATGAAGCTTTTCTAGTTTTCATCCTCATCATCATCTGAGGTAATTATTTTTCTTTCCCCTGTTATTTTCATCTTGTTTGCTTTGCTGTTTTTGCTCGAAAAGAATGTACTTTATTTAGGGGGAGATTAATTTCTCGCAACCCTAATTGTCATGGGGGAAGAATCCTTGTGATTCTTCCGAGGGCTGAGTCATGTCGCTCAGAAAGGGGGTCTTACTCACTGTGGAGAGTGATTTTTCCCTTCTCAGAGTCGTCCTCTGATTGTAGTCGCTCTGAAAAGTGAAATGAGTAATGATTATCACCTTTCTGACGATATGGCTTTTCATCGTAGATCGGAGATTTCGGTCTAGACGACTCAAATGGCGACTGGAGAAGGAACCTCCGGAGATCACTCCGTTCTGAAGACAGCAGAAGGTCTTTACAGCGTTGTTGTCTCTAGGCTGAACTGGGAAGAACTTCAGGCTAAGTGGCCTTTCTGTTGGGTAGCTGGTGAGTTTAAGAACTTGGCTTCCTGTCATGCAAATAAGGATGGATCTCGAATTCAACCAAGGTTCACACTTCATGCAGAGGAAGAAATGAAAAAGTGGTTCCGGGTGTTTGCACCACTTCCTTCAGAACGGATATGCCACGTCGTGCCAAATGATCGTTCCGTATATATGTATGATTTCGTATTTCATTACCTTGGAGTTCGTTTTCCCCTATCCGAGCTTCAGATGGGTGTGTTAAAGTTCTTAAATTGCGCACCCTCTCAACTTCATCCCAACGGTTGGGGCCTCGTCCGTGCTCTGGAAGTTCTGGGCGATTATTTCAACTTTACACCCACTGTAGCGATGTTGTTCTATTACACTCAAGTAGTTCGGAGAGCTAACAAGCAGGGCGGTGTTGGTCTAGTAACACTCCGGACCCTATGTTCCTTTGTGAACTTTGAATCCTACACTGATTCGGCTAAAGTTGATGGAAAATCATTCAAATCTTACTTTACACGGATATCTGTTAAGAAGAAGAAACCAGTCTTTTGGAGGGATGAAGAGGGTCTTAATAAATTTCCTTTGAGATGGACTCATAAGCATTTTCTTTTAAACTCCCAAGCATATTATGCTGATCAATCCGAGCTATCCCCTGAATCGTCGAAGGTGTTGTTCGCACTTGAAGCACACACTACACGTTCTAAAGTGTTTTTGTGTAGGCGTCTTTTAAGTAGTTCAAGCGGAGTCCGGGACGAATATCTTCGTAATTCTCGTTTTATTTCTCTTTTTATCCTTTGTCAAATGTGTCAAATATTTCGTAGTTGCTAATATCTTGTGTTTGTGCATGCAGGTGAAATAGAGCAGGAATCTCCGGAGATGAATAAGTTGAAGGGGTTTAAAGCGGCAGGTAAATCCGTAGCTCGTGAGAATGAAATTCAGGCTTAGACTTCTGTAAAGGATCGTCCTGAATTGGTTATTCTGACCTCGGATGTGGAAGGGGAGATTCCGTTGGTCGAGGGCGGCTCGACTGGTGTTGGCGCAACTACTAGTCAGCCCCAAATAACCGAGAGGAGGAGAAAGATCAAGAATGATTCTTCCGGAGGACCGTCGAAGAAACATAAACCTTCGAGGAGCTCAAAAAGGGGAAGAGTTTCAGAAGGTAAGGCTGTAGAGACCTCGGATGCAGCTGATGTTTCTTCTGGACACCATAAGGGGATTCCTGCCGGGGTTTTTGGATCTAGTCCGAACTCCTACCCAACAACTTCGTTCCTTACCCCCTTCCTCTCATATCGGGGAGCAACTCTAGCGATTCTTCCTCAGCTGCTGTATGAACTCCGGCCCACGCTTAAAACTAAAGAAATCAAGGAGGCGTGTGAGGCCGGAAAATGGCAGTTAGCATAACTGACTGGGATGCTTCATTCACTCAGTTTGTTAGCTGATGACGTTAACAAGGTTGATGAGCTGAGTGATAAATTAGAACAGCTCAACCTCTCGACGGAGAAGGATAAAGCTGCCCTAAAATTGGCTGAAGATCGCCTCGCCAAGTCTAAAGAGTTTGCAGATATTATGAACAAAGAAAATCTCAAGCTCAAAACTATGCTTAAAGACTTGGAAGGTAAATTGGCAGAGAAGGAGGAGACGCTTAGTAAATCTCAAGAGGAACTCCATAGCAGTCAAGCTAAACAAGCTGATCTTGAAGACAAAAGCAAAGCTGCTACGGAGGATTATTTTAAGCAAGCCGAGGAGTGGTCCCAAAAGGAGAAGAAGTTCCTCCTTGAGATCGAGGGACTGAAGACTGGGAGCACGGAATCTGGAGGATCGAGTGGGGAACTATCAAGGTTGCGGGAAGAATTGGCTGTAGCAAAAGCTGAGAAGCAGGAAGCTATCGACATATACACTCAGGCGGTTGAAGAATCCTTCGGCCTGGCTATACGCCAAGTTTTCTACCGCAACCCCACTGCGAAACTTAGCCTCTATGGTATGGATCCGTTCTACGAATTCCATGGAGGAAGGTTAGTCACAGTGGTTGATGGTCGACATGAAGATGCTCCGAAGTCCTTGTACGGTTTGCCTCCCCTTCCCGAGGGTCAAAGTATGGGACCTGATTTCGTCTTTCCTACGTCTGAGGTTGCCTCATCTGCAGAAGGTACTGAGGCTCCCGAGGGGAAGACTCCTGAGGAAATCCCGAAGGAAGGGACACAAGAGCTTGGAGCAGGGGAAGCATAGAAAGAGACTGAAGAGCAAATTCCCCCTCCGTAGTCTTGTTTTTGTTTATATGTAAAGTTGTGTACCGGGATCAACTCCGGTTTTGAACAGTTACATGTAATTTTGCTTTTTCTTTTCTTTCTTTATGAATGAATGAAATTCTATTCAGATATTTGTCTTGGATATATATTGTCTCAGTACCTGATAGTCCGTTCTGTATGACTAACCGTTGAGGTCGAATCGAAATGATTACCTCAGAAAATTAGGTAATAGAAAGACATATACATGAATACTGTCCCCAAGTATAGGCGTGTTAAGGAATAGGTACCTGTTGTAGGGCATCATCCTTAGTTCTTTTGGGGAGAAAAATGGTCGATCCGTTGTTCACAGAAGCGGTGTGTCAGGACGGATGACTAGTATTAATTAGTGTTACTCTCACAAGGAGGTTCATATAGTCAATCTGTTGTTCAATGTGAGAGTATCGTTCCAAGATTTGGGAACTGCAAAGATATATAAAGATGATGGTTGTGTTTTCCATCATAGGGATAGTGATGAGAATTTGTTCACGCCAGGAGTTGATACATAAAATCACAGATCAAGTGATAGGGAATATCCGCCCTGGAGAAATATCTCTCAATCATAAGAGCACGGATTAAGCCTTCAAGATCACAGAAGTAATATCATCAAATCACAGATTGGGTGATTGAGATTATCCGTTCTGGGGAAGTACACTATACCAGGAGTTACATCGTCAAATCACGGACTGGGTGATTGAGATCACCTGTCCTGGAAAGTATACCATGCCAGGAGTTACATCGTCAAGTCACAGATCAGGTGATTGAGATCATCCGTCCTGGAGAAGTACACCATGCCAGGAGTTACATCGTCAAGTCACAGATCAGGTGATTGAGATCATCCGTCCTGGAAAAGTACACTATGCCAGGAGTTACATCGTCAAGTCACAGATCAGGTGATTGAGATCATCCATCCTGGAAAAGTACACTATGCCAGGAGTTACATCGTCAAGTCACAGATCAGGTGATTGAGATCATCCGTCCTGGAAAAGTACGTTATGCCAGGAGTTACATCGTCAAGTCACAGATCAGGTGATTGAGATCATCTGTCCTGGAAAAGTACGTTTTGATCTTCAGGGTACGGAATTGAGTTTTCAATTTCATTATCGAATCCGGTATGCAATTTCATTATTGAATCCGGTATACAGGGTCATCACTTTGTTAGGGTCACCACTTTGTTTGTCCCCTAGCTTGTGTGAGGGATTAGTAAAGTGGCTCATATAAGCTATATCGTCTGTAATGATTTTGGATACCAGATGATATTCGTCGTTTATAGAAAGTCGTTACGTGGTTGCGTAAATATCCGTTCTTGGAATGAAGTTCCATTGTCGTAGATCTTCTTAGGACGGATCCGTACAAAAAAGTTCTTTTGTGTGGGAATCCCATAAGTTATTGAAACTTGCAACCCTTGGTATTCGGGAAACAGTTGTAATATTTCTCATGATTGGACATTTAATGCCTTTAATCACGTGGGCAAGCCATTATTACTTTAAATGCGCACGTCTTTATAACCATCACTGAGGGGCTTAATGGGCCTGAAATTTAAATTTTGAGACCCATTTGAGAGGTCCTTTTGACGAATTGACGCTGATTTTGTGCCTCAATGTTCGAAACGACAACCTCGTGTCTACGAAAAAGGTGTCGTTTAAAAGTGTCGTTTGGTTGTAAACAACATAACCTTCGACTCCTTATAAGAGTAGAACTTAATAGATTCAGAAGTTACTCAGTGTTTGCTTCCCTGACGAAACTCTGCAAAAATTTCGAGAAGAGACTCCTGTTTGCTTGTGTGAGATTTGATTCACCACTTCTCTTCATTCTTAGGTAACCTCTCTTTCGTCTTCTCATTTTTCTTTTAGTTTTTCTAAATGTCTGGGAGAGACTTTGCTAGCTCGAGATACGTTGGTCGTAGGGGAAAGAGAGGTAGAGTGTTGTCTCGGACCTCCTTAAGTCGTGGTGGAAGGATCCCTGTGATCGTCCACTCAAATCCACTTCATTCAGAGAGGGAGGCGTCACCCTACTCGAGGCGAAGGGTGATAATACCCTCTTCAGAATCCTCTACTAGCGAGAGTGAGGGGAGCGCTGATTTGTACCTCTCTGATGATGTTAGCTTTTATCGCAGTGTTAAGGCGTTTAAACTAGCCGTAAAGAAGATGTCTGGAGAAAGTACCTCTAGTGGTGGAGCATCTTTTAAAAAATATATCATGAAGACAGCCTCTGGATTGTGTAATGTAGTTGCACACCGGATTGACTGGGTAAAGTTCCAACAGAAACGCCCATATAGCTGGGTTGCTGACGAATTTCGTGATACAGTGTCCATACATGCTCGGGAGGATGGAGCTAGGTTGGAGCCTCGCTTCACCATTTTCAAAAAAGGAAAGTACAAGGAGCATTTCATGGTGTTGGCTCCTTTGCCTTCACAATGGATCTGTCATACACCGGATGAGAGATCAATATATATGTATGATTTCTTATTCCTGAACTTAGATGTATGCTTCCCGCTCAACAAATTCCAAATGGCTGTTCTGAGGTTCTTGGATTGCGCTCCTTCACAGCTTCACCCAAACGGATGGGGTTTGATTCGTTCTCTTGAAGTGCTTGGGGAGCACTTTAATTTTACACCGACGGTGGCCATGCTCTTTTATTTCACGCAGGTGGTCCGTCGTGCCAATAGGGAGAAGGGAGGAGTAAGTCTAATAACCCTCCGGACTCTCTCCAAGATCATCAACTTCGAATCCTACACTGACTCTGCCAAAGTTGATAGACGTTCCTTCAAGTCTTATTTTACCAGGATTCGTGTGAAGCCTAATGAACCAATTTTTTGGTTGAATAAAGATGGGATTGAAGAGTTCCCCGTGTCCTGGACGCATGAACATTTCTTATTGACGTCCCAAGCTTACTACACCGACGAGGATGAGTTAACACCAATATCGGTTTCCGTTCTTTCTGCTCTTCAATCGTACACCGCCCCGCATAAGTTCTTCTCTTGCAGGCGTTTGCTTTGGTCAAAGACCACCTGCGAGGAATATTTGCGTAATTTCCTGTCATTTTACATGTTCTTCTTTCTTAATAACTCAATATCTTTTGTTTCTGACGGTTCTTTTTTCTGATTATGCAGTTGAAATTGAAGCTGATTCACCAGAGATGGAGAAGTTGAAAGGCCTCAAGGCTGGAGGGAAATCCGTGGCAGCTGAAAACAACATTCAGGCAAAGCGGAATTCCAAGAAGGCCACTGTTGAGACCATCATACTCACCTCGTCTGCTGGTGACGATATTCCTTTGTTGGAGGGTGGATCTGATATACCGACCTCCAACATTGAGGGAAAAAAGGTTAGTGAGAAAAGGAAGAAAGCAAAACATGACCCTTCCAAGAAAACCGAATCTCAACCCTCTCCCAAAAAACAAAAGATTTCTGAAGAGGCAGTTGATGCAGAGGTTTCCAAGGGTAAGGCGGTAGAGAAGGTCACACCGGATGCCCCGAGCAGTGTTCCTATGTCGGTTGCCAAACCAATAACTGCTTACTTTGCGCCTAAGGTTTCCTGTCCTCCTCCAGGGAATTCCAATCTTGCCCCACACCTAGTGTATGTGGGTCCCGTGCCTCAAAACATCCCTGATTCTCCGTACCAACTGAAGACTTTAGAGCCTCATGAAGTAACAAAAGCTTGTGACGCCGGACAGTGGCAGTTAGCAGAACTGTCCGGTCTCCTAAAGTCGGTTCGGAGACTGTCGGAGGACAACGAACGACTCAGTAAGTTAGTAGGCAAAGTTAATGACCTTAGCGTTGCTGCAGCTAGGGATAAGGCAAGCATCCTCCGACTGGAGAATAAATTAGAGGCTTCCAAAGAGGAATGGTATAAAAAGGATGAGGAAATTGCCAATTTGAAATATCTTGTTAAGGAGCTGGAGGTCCAGATACTTGATCAGAAGAAAACCAATTCTGACCTCCATGCCAGCCTTTGTACAGAGAAGGAGCATTCGGCCAAATTAACGGAAGAATTGAAGGAAGCTAAGGTCATTTACTCCCAAGGAGTAGAAGATTGGTCACGTAAGGAGAAGGAGTTGCTTTTAAAGTTGGCGGGTTCGACTGACGAAGTCAAAACTTTGAAAGCGGATTTGGATGAGGCTATAGGTATCTGTGACCAAGCAGTCAAGGAATCCTTCGGATTGGCTGTTCGTCAAGTTCAATACCGGAATCCTAAAGTGGAACTCGATCTATATGGTATTGATCCGTTCTATGAGTTTCATCAAGGGAAACTGGTGGCCGTTGTTAATGATCGTAAGGAAGATCCGCCTAACACCCCGTACAAATTCGCTCCTCTACCAGAAGGTCAGTCAATGGGACCTTCTCTCTTGAAGCCTAGAAGCGAAGGAACAAGCTCTAGTGCTAATAAAAGCAAGGCTACTGGTGATGGGGGAGGCAAGGCCGGAGGTAAAGGCGAAGGGAAGAAAGGAGAGACAAGTCAGAAGAAATAATGCCCTCCTTGTCTTAGTTTTTATTGTTTCAAATCTGCTGTGTTCCAGGATCGCTCTGGATTACTGAATGAATTCCTTCGTGTAATTTAGCATTTGGTCAATAAAAGAACAATTTGCCTTTATATGTTTGTCAGTTGAAAACAGCTTTGATAGAAGGATTGCATGTGTAATGAATCATTCCGGATTTAAGTATGTAGAGTGAAGAACAGATATTGACATATAACCTTCACTCTGGATTTGAACATGCAAGATAAAGAATGGATAGGGACATACAACTATCGTTCTCATGTATGGGCACTTTGATAGCTAAAGGCTTGGTTTGACAGGAAAGATAGAGTATCTTTTGTCAAGTACGGATAAGTTGGTGTGATGAAGTCATTTTCTGGAATCACATGTTTGGTATACAAGCCTGGTAAAAAGTGTTCCTTGCTCCTTGAAGATCAGGCCTTTTGGTTGTAAGTACCATAATGGGGATCGCCGTTGTGAGGGAATATGCTATTGTCAGGAGAACGGCTTGCAATAATTTTGAGGGGAAGTGATTGTAAGAACGTTTCACTAAGAGTTCATCCCTCGAAATATTCGTTAAGCTGTCGATACTGTCCCTCAGTATTGTTGGGTGATCAGTTCTGAGCAAATATTTGATTGAACAAATTCCGAGTGAAACTTCCGAGTGGAAGTTCTTCTGAATGAGAATTTTCGAGTGGAAATTCTACTGAGTGAAGATTTCCAAGTGGAAGTTCTGCTGAATGAGAATTTCCGAGTGGAAATTTTGCTGAGTGAAAATTTCTGAGTGGAATTTTCTGAGTGACTCTTCAATCGCATTCGGTTTCATTGTACTCATTACACTCGGGGTTCAATTATGCCGTGGAAGACGTCCGATTTCCACGTGATGTATCGCCGAGTGAATAATCTCCCAATGGGAAATCACCGAGTGAATTATTTTCTGACTCGGGGAACGGATGAGAAAAACTCTGAGTGAAATATTTTCGATTCCCGTTTGATGTTAAGCCGGGTGGAAGTTTTCCGAACAGGAGATCACCGAATGAGGGATTTCCGAACGGGAAGTCAGCGAGTGACTTATCTCCGACTTCTGTGTTGCACGCACCGACTGGAGAATTTCCGAATGAAATGCTTCGGATGAAAATGTCTGAGAGGCATACCCGAGTGTGATACTCTAGGGTAAGATTCCACTGAGTGAAATTTCTCCGATTACTGCCCGGTATGGTACCGAATGGAGAATTTTCGAATACTTCGGGTGAATATGCTTCAGATAAGGGCGTACCCGAATGAGTTATTCCTGAGTTGGAATTCATGAGTCGGGCTTCGAATGAGTAATGCCGATTGGAGAATTGATGACCCGTACTTTGAAATCATGAAGTTCTCAAATAAGGGACTTCAAAAGAGAATGTTAATCCGGAGTTCAGAATAACTTACTTGTTGTGTTTGGAGTTCGGTTCGATCCTACAATCCAAAATTCTGATCGGGGTTCGGTTTTGATCCTACAGCCCATGTCGTATTTGGCGTTCGGTTTGATCCTACTAACCGTTCTTTAGTCGGTCTTTGGTTTTACCCATTGACGATTCTTCACCGACGTTCGGCCAGACCTACTAGTCGTACTCGGGGTTCGGTTTAATCCTACAATCCGAGCCTTCAACACGGGGTTCAGATCAGGGCTAATCCTGAACCTACTGCGCCCGTTACTCGGGGTTCAGCGTGGTTTGGACAAGAACCAGCTTACTACGCCCAAGCCTTCTCTGGTGTTCGGCCATACCTACTAACCGTACTTGGAGTTCGGTTTGATCCTACAATCCAAGCCTTCAACGGTGTTCAGCCAAACTTACTAAACGTACCCAGAGTTCGGTTTAATCCTACAATCTGGGCCTTCGAAAGGGGTTCGGTACAGCGTTGTAAAAAAGGTCTGATCCTACTGCGCCCTTTTCCTGGGATTCGGTATGATCCTTGCAAGAGGATCAATCCTACTATGCCCAGGTCTTCAATTGTTCATGCACATTCGAGGAGTTACATCGTCAACTACAGAATGGGTAGTTGAGATCATCCGTCCTGAATATGTTTGAGCACGCCGGATAGACTGAAAATGACAGCATAAGAAAAACTCGAAGGAGTTAAGTTGATATATGAGATTCTTATTGAGTAAAAATAAGAATTACAATAAAAGTGTAGCTGGGATAATAATATTGGTTTCTCCGTCGAACACTCTCAAGTGAGGAGAAAAGAGTGCAGGTTGCTCCAGCAGCTAACTGTAATAAATGCGCAAGTTCTGGGTATTCCATTTGTTTCGGATCGGTGTGCCATCAAGGTTTTCAAGGCGGTAAGAGCCTTTACCAGCGACCTCGGATACCCTGTAAGGGCCCTCCCAGTTCGGGGCTAATTTGCCTTGATGAGCAAATTTGTTTCCCACACTTGCTTTCCTCAAAACCAAATCCCCGATGTTGAAAGTCCTTGATTGGACTCGTTTGTTGTATCGAAGGGCAGCTTTGGCTTCGATGGCTTGATCTCTAATGAATGCAACCTCTCTGAGTTCTTGTATGACATCCATTTCTGATGCCAAGTTAGCGTCGTTGCTTTCTTTAGAGAAATACTTGACCCTAGTAGAAGTAATTTGCAGTTCTACAAGTATCATTGCCTCCACCCCGTAGGTCAGGCGATACAGGGATTCATTGGTAGAAGAATGAGGCGTTGTTCGATATGCCCAGAGGACGTGACACAACTGATCTGTCCATCCGCCCTTGGCCTCACCTAGTCGTTTCTTTAGTCCTTTCAGCACCTCCCTGTTGGCCACTTCGGCTTGGCCGTTGGTTTGGGGATGTTCGACGGAGGAAAATATCTGGGTTATTCCTAACCCTTCAAGCAAATCTGTAAATTTCCTGTCCGTGAATTGGGTGCCATTGTCTGTAACAATCCGTGCTGGGACTCCGAATCGTGTTATGATATTTTCATACATAAAACGACGAGTTCGGGCTGAAGTAATATGGACCACCGGCTCTGCTTCAATCCACTTAGTGAAATAATCGACCCCTACAATGAGATATTTGATGCCCCCAGGAGCAGTTGGGAAAGGACCCAATATATCCAATCCCCATTGGTAGAACGGCCACGGGACAGTGGATGTAAAGAGTTCTTCCGCCGGTGTGTGGTGAAGATTAGAGAATTTTTGGCAGGCATCGCATTTCTTGACAAAGTCAATGGAATCCTGCTTCACTGTAGGCCACCAGTACCCCGCCCTGAGGATTTTTCTCATCAAACTTCTTCCTCCGGCGTGGTGCCCACATTGTCCTCCGTGCACTTCTTCCATCACTCCTTGTACCTCATCTTCTTTTAGACAGATTAAGTAAGGTACTGAAAGTGCCCTTCTGTAAAGGTTACCATCAATTATAGTAAAGTATGGCAATTCTCTTCTTATTCTTTTCTTTTCCTTCTCATCAGTGGGCAACTGCCCATCGGCCAAATAACGGATGTAGGGGGCCATCCATGTGTCACCGTAAAGGGAGTTGGTCATTATGGTGTTTAGAGAAGGGAAAAGAGGGATGCTGGGCGATGTCAGAGTGCTTTGGACCAATGTTGTGGTGCTACCAGGTCGTTTGGTGCTTGCCAGCCTGGAGAGTATATCCGCTCTTGTATTCTCTTCACGTGGAACGTGTTTAAATTCCATCTTTGAGAATTTTTTTCTCAACTCGTTGACGTAGTTTAAGTATAGTTGGAGTTGAGGCTCACGAGCTTGATAGTCTCCCAGAATTTGTGAAATCACAAGTTGTGAATCACTGCACAGTGTCGCCTCAGAAGCTCCGATGTCGATCGCAGCTCGTAGTCCGGCCAAACAAGCTTCGTATTCAGCTTGGTTGTTGGATGTTTTGAAATTAAAACGAAGGGAGATCTCCAAGTGTACTCCATCGTCACTTTCAAGAACTACACCTGCTCCAGAGCCTTTTTGATTTGATGAACCATCGACATAAATGGTCTAATGGACACAAGATGCATCTGGATTTATCCCTGTCATTTCCACAATGAAATCGGCCAGGACCTGGGCTTTAATAGCGCCTCGAGGTTCATAAGATATATCAAACTCTGAGAGTTCAATGGACCACTTGATCATCCTACCAGCGAGGTCAGGCTTGATTAACACAGAGCGGAGTGGTAGATCCGTTCTTACCAGGATCGGATGTGCGTGAAAATACGGACGCAGCCGTCGAGAGGCCCAAACAACAGCGAGGGCGGCCTTTTCAATATTTTGATACCGGATCTCAGCACCTTGTAAAGTTTTGCTGGTGAAATAGACCAGTCTCTGTCCATCGGGAGTTTCCTTTACTAAGGCTACCCCCAAAGCTTCATCTAAAATAGCCAAGTATAGGATGAGCGTGTCTTCGGGGTCAGGCTTTGTAAGAATAGGAGGTTTGGACAACACCTCCTTAAGCTCTTGGAATGCTTGTTCTTGTTCCTGTCCCCATTCGAATTTCTTGGACTTTTTCAGAACTTTATACAGAGGAAGTGATCTGTGAGCCATCTTTGGCATGAACCGTGCCAAGGCTGCTACTTTGCCATTCAGGGATTGGACTTCTCTCAGATTCTTTGGACTCTGCATGTTAAGAATCGTTTGGCACTTCCCTGGGTTGGCTTCGATACCGCGTTGAGTTAGCATGAAACCCAAAAACTTCCCAGCTGGGACAGCAAAAGTGCATTTCAATGGGTTTAGCCTCATGTTAAATTTTCTTAAGCGGATAAATACTTGGCGTAGGTCCTCAATATGATCATCCCCAATCGATGTCTTGGCTATGATGTCGTCGATGTACACCTCAACAAGTTTGGTATGCATGCCCTCAAACACTTTATTGATCATACGCTGGTATGTGGCCCCAGTATTTTTCAGGCCAAAGGGCATAACGGTGTAGCAAAAGACACCACGATCATTGATGAAAGCTATTTTCTCCTGATCCTCCTCGTACATCGGAATCTGGTTGTAACCTGAGTACGCATCCATGAAGCTCAGATACTGATAACCAGAGGAATCATCCACCATCCGATCTATATTAGGAAGAGGATAAGGATCCTTCGGACAACAACAGTTAAGGTCCACATAGTCAATGCACATCCTCCATTTGCCATTGGCTTTCCGGACCATTACTACATTAGAGAGCCAAGAGGAATAACAGATTTCCCTAATAAACCCGGCCTTCAGTAATTCCTCAGTTTGTTGGCAAGCTGCTTTCTACTTCTCTGGTCCCAATCTTCTCTTCTTTTGGGCAACCGGTCTTGTCTCTGGGTAGATAGACAATTTATGACAACAGAAAGCAGGGTCAATACCAGGCATATCGGTTGCGGTCCAAGCAAAGAGGTCTTTGAACTCCTGTAAGAGCATCAAGAGTCGCTGCTCCATTTCTGTATCTAGCTTGTCATTAATATGGGTGACCTTTTCTGGAGAGTCTTCCAATATGATGTCCCTGGAACTTCCATCCAGTGTGGGCTTTGATGGGTTGGACGGATCAATGTGTAAATCCGCCCTAGGGTCCAAGTCGACAAGGCTCACAGAACCAACAGCTGCTCCAGAGTCATTGAGTTTCCTCTTTTTGTTAGATGCTTCCAACTTTGTCATATTCAGGCTCAGGTTGTAGCAATACCTGGCCATCTCCTGGTCACCTCGGATGGATGAGACAGCATTGTCTTTATCAATAAACTTGATAAGGAGGTGTGGAGTTGACACGACTGCCTCCATAGCATTCAGGGTGGGACGTCCTATGATGCCGTTAAATGGTGACTCGACATTGATTACCAGCACTCAGGATTTAACCGTTCTGGCTCCTGGCTCGCCTTCAAAAGAGATAAGGGTGTCAAGGTATCCCTTCGTTTGTTGCTTTGCACCATTGAAAGCTGTTAGTTCCTGTGTGTAAGGCTGTAAGTCTGAGTCATTAAAACCCATCTTTTTAAAGCAGTTATAAAAAATAACATCATAGGAACTTCCCTGGTCAACAAGGATTCTTCGGATGTCCTTGTTGGCTATGACTGCAACGATGACTACAACATCGTCTCCACCAGGAATGGTAGGGCCAAAATCCTCATCAGAGAATGAAATTATTGGAGCTTCAGCCCCTCCTCTGTAAGGACGATTATCTTTAACTTTTCCTTGTACAGATAGAATCATTCTGTGATGATTCTTCTGGGCTGTAATTGAAGCTCCTCCCCCAGCGAACCCTCCAGCGATCATATCAATGATTTCACGCCGGCCTTGACGCTGTTGCTGAGGTATGTTATCTCTATGTGCTGTTTCATCAGTCATTACACCTTTTTGTTTCTCCATAGCAGAGAATTTTCTTACCGGATTACGGTTATTGTCATCCCCATCGTCTGGATCTCTTTCTCTTTTCTCATTCTGATCTGTTCTGTCAAAGGATTTTTCTTTAAACAGGTATTGCTTCAATTTGCCTTCTCTAATTAGTGTTTCAACTGCGTTCTTTAGAGCTTGGCATTCATCAGTGGAATGACCTGTCTGTTCATGAAAATCACAGTATTTACGGGGATTCCCTGGTCTCTTCATAGGGGCTGGCCTTCTAATGCCATAGATGCTGAAAGCTGACCATTCAACCTCTCTCAAAATTTGAGATGGCTTGGTTGATAGTGGTGCATAGTGGCTGAAGGAATTAACACGTCTTTCTCGAGGTTGAGGAGAGGAGTTATTAACTTTGTAATTGGTGAATGGCCTCTCCATGCGTTCCGACCTCGTTTTCTCCTTACCCTTCTGGGGTTGGGAAGGTGGTGTTGGTGGCTTTTTCTTTGCAGCCGTAGCTTCTAGGTGCATCTCTATACTTACATACTTTGAAGCCTTTTTCCTAAACTCCTCAAATGTTACTGGTGGGCTCTTTGCTAATGAGAGGGCAAAAGCTGATCCTGGCTGCAACGCGTCGATAACGATATGTAGCTTAATGGACTCTGTGAGGTTAGGGACCAGGGATGCCTCCTTGTAGAACCTCTTCAGGAAATCTTTTAAGCTTTCATTTTCGCTTTGCTTAATTTGAGCCAAAGTATGAGATGTCCTGGGAACATCCCTGGAGATGACAAAATGACTTTCGAAAATAGCTGCCATTTCAGCCCAGGAATCTATGGATCCAGAAGGTAAACCTTTAAACCAACCGAGGGCCTCTTCTGATAATGTCCGTGGGAACATTCGACACATCACATCTTCATCAGCCCCTAAGTACATGGCTTAAAATACGTAAGCATCAAGATGCTTAGTAGGATTAGTTTCGCCATTATACTTTCCAATGGAGAGTGACTGAGTGGTTTGAAGATGTTTGGGGATGTGGATGCTCATAAGGCTCCTTGAAAAAGGAACTTTGAGTTTGTAAGTTACCGGGGGTGCTGTAGTTAGCTCCCTCTTCCCTCGAGTAGCTTCATCATCAGAAACGTGGGTCTGTCCTCTTCCTTCAAACGTGGGGATGTTTGAGTATTGGAGAGTTGTGGATTTTTCCCCGTCGGTTGTATGGTGTGTCCCGCCAGTTTGGGACGTTGATTTCTCTCCCAAGTTCTGTCTTTCGCGTTTTAACTCTACTAACTCCTCCATCAATTTCCGTATCATCTTATCTCTTGGATCGGGTGCAGATACTTGCACCATTCTTCTTGAACTTTCGACAGGTGACTCAAAAACCAAGCGTCTGTTCGTTGGTTGTTCTTGGGCCGTCACGTCTTCTACATGCCCATCAGATATGTTTCTTCCATTGCCTTCCATGACGCAAGATCAGACTTTGTAAACGAGAGGTGGGAATAAATTTATCGCGTCCCACCGGGCATGCCAATGATCTGTCCTGAACCGGGGTCTAGAGATCCGGTGTCAAGTCAATCATAAATAGTATGAAGATTATGTGCAGAAGACCGGATGTATGAGTATCCGGTATAAATATCTGTTGTCCTTGTATAAGAAGGGCGGATTGGGCGTTCTGGAGGTCCTTCACACCGATCTAACGCGTTGATGTGGGCGAAAGGTGGTGTCACCTACAAAGATTCTCCGACGCTCAAGTCAGTGATAATATTCCAAGTGAGGAATGTTTTCTAGAGAGTAATCGTAAGTAAATTCAGTCCAAAAAAAAAGATTTTTCCTTCATTGATGAAGAGAGTTCATATACCTGATTGGCTCGATATTCGAGGATCCGTTAGTGGGGAACCACTAACCTCCAATAACACATTAAATTATTACTTTATTACGCACTTACTAGTATGATTGGATCAAGTGGCCATTTTATATTGAGCGTAGAGTGTATAGACTAGAATCAGGGGACAAGTTGATCATTCCCTTGAGCAGACTTTGGCTCGTAGTGCAGGGAATTATTGATCGGTCCCTGTAGCAATGCCTTTTGTCTTTTGCATAGTGATGTGTGAGTTATCCGGTGTCATGGTGTTATCCTAGACAACCGGTATAGGGAGAGCGCCTGATACGGAATTAGAGTCCGGATGTATACCGATGACACCGGTCACACACTGGCGAATTGACTAAGACGTTGAAATATGTCTTGTAGGACGGATACCGGTATTGAGACCGGATCACTAATCATTGATCACAAATATGATTAAATATAATTAATTTCTCAACCTTGAATCATTTGAAATCCCTAAATGATTATATTCTAGAAAATCTTCTAGAATTTAATTAATGAACTAATAAGAATAATCAATCGATATATTCTTATTAATTACTAAAATAACTTTAAAACCATAATTTGATTGAGTTAAGAAACTAAATAGAAATCTCTTATTTAGTGACTTAATCTTTGTTCTCAAATTGATTATTGATTAACCAACTAACATCATTTTAGATTATAGATTGTTTAATTATATACCAATCAGTTATATACTTAAATAATCTACCATCATAAGTATTTGAGAAATAAAGAAAATTAATTATCTTTAATCAAAATATTAAGAGCAAGAACTCAAAGTTAACATAAAGAAAAATTAAATTCCTTGAGTTGATTTTAAAAGATTAAGCTTCCATTATAATTTTTAACAATGAAAGATAATATTAAATTAACTATAACTTTGATTATAAAAGTAAATAACAAATAATAAAATTAACTTATTTGATATTGAGGAAGGGAAATAAAAACCATAACTTGAGGGATGGTATATAGAACAAATAAATAAAGCAAAAGAAAGAATTAAAACTTAAGAAACTAAAGCAAAGATATAGAAATGTAATGAAAACTAAAGCATATATTTCTTATGTATCTTTTGTGTATCTTCCTTACAACTTCAAGCATCTATTTATAGGTAAGGTATCATGACACTATACATTCATTTTCTGATCATTAATGCATTTTTTCAACATTGGTGGGCTAGAAAATACAATAATTCAAAAGAAGATAATGGTAGGTGTTGAAATTCATTCTCCTCTCTTTCTTTTCCACCTTGCGAGTTAAATATAACCATCTAGATGACCTAATTTCACAAAAGCTTCAACATGAAAGTTGTATACCTCTATCTTATTGAGAATTTAGCGCAAGAATGAGGTCATTTGGACATCTACAACTTCAAATATGTGTATTTTGGTGAACTATGTCAATGCTGGTGGGACACATGAGGGCTGATTGATTCAAGCTCCATTTCTTCATTTTTTTAGATGCAAAATAACCAAATATGATCATCATGATGTAGGGCTCTATATTAGCTTTCCATGGGTTCCAAGATTAGCCTATTTGGATCAGAAAAGCTCAAGTTATAGCCTAAACAAGGCAAGATACTTAAGATACATACAAAAAATGAAAATTAAAACATGTATACATAATACTTCAATTTAATTAAACAACATAAAACTTAATTAAAATACTATTATTAAACATAGTAATTATATAATAAACCCCAAGTGTAAAACTATAAGAAGTGTATTAAAATTGATTTATCAAATTCCCTCATACTTAAGCTTTTACACTCCAGGGCAAAATCAAACCAAAAACTAAAATGAGAAATAACAAAAAAAGGTTTGTTTTCAAATTGTTTTCTGACTTTTTTTGAAGCCTAAAATAATAAGTAATACACATCACCCCTTATATCAAGAAGTCATGATAAGTGTGAAAAAGAAGCATACATACTAGTTACATAAATTGAGTGATCAAACCAAAGAGTGGATGAAAATATGATAGATGTTCTCTTCATGCTCTCTATATCTTGATTATTTGAGTTTGTGTATACTCTCAGAAATCACCCCAAATAAATTATCACTACCATAGGCTTGACAAATTTCTAATTTCCATATTTGAACACATATGCATGCAGAGATCAGAAGGACTTTATTAAGGTTGTAATGGGGCAAGGTGATATAGGGTGGATAAAATGAAATACTATGGCTAAACTTAGGGTTGAAAAAGAGCAATGGAGTAAGTGATTCAGTGATTGTGGAAGTACATTTTAAAACTCAATACTTAGCAAAATGAACATGATGGAGGATAAAACATGAGAATAAATCCTTCTAATTATTTTCATACATATATTCACCACTTCTTTTTCTTCTTCTTTTTTTTAACATTTCCTTTTTATTTTTTTTACTTTCTTTTTTGAACAATAAAACAACAATATACATATCTTGGGTATATTTCCACAATCATCAAGAACCTTTATTCATAGTAATTCCAAAACTTCTAATCAATTCCTAAGCAAAGGTGATCATGGTTTTTTTGGCTATTGGCTAATTATGTGGCTGAATCAATTAATGGATATAGGCTCAATGTGGGTAACAATGGAAAATATGCAAGGTAAGGCATATGGCTAGTGTTTGGTTAAAACAAAAAATAGCCTTAATCATATCAAAGCATGCATATGGAACATAATACATCAAAAAGAAATAAGTCAAGTTCTAGAATACTAATAAATAAGGGTCAATTAAAAACAAAAGAAAGATGACATAATCTGGTCTATCCAATTAAGCTCAAAATCTCACATAGGGTGGTCAATCAATCACAATTCATATACAATTTGATCTTCACAAACAACTTATTGAATTAATATGCAAGGAAATTATTCACAACATGTCATGAAATATTGGACAAGGGTGATGTAATTACTCATTACTTAGACAAATTAAAAAAAATCAGTGAAAAGCATGTAGAATTTAAAATGACTGGAAATGATGATTTTTTTATGAACAAGAAACAAAGAAGGAAAAATAAATCATAACCAAATATTGGTGCCAGGATCTTGTTCCTTATGCTTCTTGCTCTGTACTTTTTTTTTCAAGGGTGCTTAGTAACGAAGATACCTACAACAAATTGGTCAATTCAATTGCATGTGAAATGATTAGTATAACTGAACAATTTGATTGTGTCATATAACCTAGTTTCATGGGACTTGTGTTAGAACCCAAAAGAAAAATATCATCAACACAACCATGAGTAGCATCAAGAGCAATAACATACATCTTAATTTATTCGTATACCTATAGAAAGACTCTGCTATATCATCCATTAAGAGAAAATAAAGAACCTGATGATTGACTAGTGGTGAGGTGTGGCTTCGATCTGAAAGAAAAGGATGAAGGCAAAGTGTGGTAGCTGGAGAATGATGAAGATGATGTTTATGGTTGCAGAATGCTCGATGTTGAATGCAAATGATTGTGGTAAAGATAAAGGTAAAGGATACCCAACACTAAAGCAAAGATGGTGGCTCTGTGTATGTGTGTGTTTTTGATTTCTTTAAAAAATTGATAAAGAAGGTTGTGGTTATCCGAGTGAGATGTGTTGCGAGGATGCGTCTCAAGAGTTTAGACTATTTACTCAGCCCATCCCAACAAAAGTACTCATGACACAAAAAAAATTAAACAAAAGTGATACTGAAACTATATAGTGAAGGATACGTCTCAAGACTTTGGTTCTCAAAGATGCATCTTTATGACTTTAGATGCAACTTTCCCAAATTAATTTTTACTCTGTTTACCCCTCACAAAAAGATAATAATATATATATATATATATAACTCAGACTCCCCACACTTATTCAAGACATTGTCCATAGTGTCTTATATGATTTCCATAGTCTCTTTTTTTAATTTTTAGTTTTTAATTTTTTTTAATATAGATAAAGGTGAGAAAGAAGTTATAACCTAAGGGTGGTGTCTGGTTCTGGATTCTTGTGCTTGTGTGTGTGATCCTTATCTTGCTTTAAGAGGGGTTAAGGTTGGGGTAAAAAGCTCTACAAAATATCAATCAATTCATCTATATTTGAAGAAGCATGAATAAATGATCGATCATCTTGAGTTATAAGGCCCTGTTCCACAACTTTATCTAAAAAAATTAACAAACTGTCATAAAAACTATTAATATTTAACAATCCTAATGGCTTTTTATGAAGGTTCATGCTACACCATGATGCAATGCAAAATATTTCCTCAAAAGTACCAAAACCTCCAAGAAGTGCAATAAAGGCTTCAACACCTATAACCATACGAGTCATTCATTGATGGATGCTTGTAACTTTTACCTCACTTCCTACAGCAATAGCTGGTGTAATACCAACATGTTGTAGGATGATACTAGAGACGTTGCTTTCTTTAACTAGTGCAGATAGTGCTATGGAGCCTTTGAAACCCTGTACTCCTCCTCTATACTGGACCTTTATTTCTTTCGCAGCCAATAGTTTTCCCAACTTAGTAGCTGCTATTAGGTACTCCTTACAATTACCATTGTTGGATCCACCAAACACACAAATGGATTTGATTTTTTTCATCTTTTTTTATGTTTTCTATATAGAGTTATGCGCCCTTATATAGATGAAAACTGAGATGAAATAATTGATGAAAGATAAAAAGTTTACATAATTATTATCATATAAAAAGAAATGACGGTACTGAAGAAATTTGAAAAGACATGATTAAAGAAAATAAAAACAGGTAATTTTTAAAAGTCAAAGTGAATTCAAAAAAGTAAAACATTGAAAATAACAGTAAATATGTACAGTAGTTGTGATTGTGGTTCACATCTTCCTCTGGTTTTACATCTAGTAACAGCTTAAACGCCTTCTATGAGTCGAGATTTTTGCTACCCATCCAGTTTTCTTA
Organism: Clitoria ternatea; assembly: GCA_037962975.1. Taxonomy (NCBI): domain Eukaryota; kingdom Viridiplantae; phylum Streptophyta; class Magnoliopsida; order Fabales; family Fabaceae; genus Clitoria; species Clitoria ternatea. The sequence continues at coordinate 60,588,692 of CM075671.1, forward strand.
TAAACTAGCAAACAAGGTCGTTTAACGCCAGATTCCCAAGGCTATAGTTTTCTTTTTGTTGAATGAATAGATCATATAATTTCAGAAGGACTCCTTGAACAATTCCACATGGATACGTCTCAAGAGTTTGGATTAAGTTATCCAAGTCGCGCTCTTTACTCAGTCCATCCTTTATAAATTTAATTTTGTCCTCCCAATTTATAGATACCATTCCAGGGTTTCTACAACGTGTATTATAGTTCCATCTTGCACACTTATGGCAAACTCCCATCCTCTTAGCTCTTTGTTTTTTAGAATAAGAACTACGTCCTATACCTGGCAAATGTTTTATATAAGACTTACGTAATTCACCAGAAAGACGTACCTTTACTTCAATAAGCCAACGAACATCCTCTGGAATGCCAAAATATGTGAGTAGTTTTAACCTTTGAGCTCAAGCTTTATAAATTTTTACAACCACGCCATGTAGAAGTGTAGGGAATCTTTCCTTAAGTTTTGCAAGGGTTTCTTCCATTGTCAGATTACTTTGAAGTTGTAGCTGTTTAGAAAAGAGAGAATAGAAAACGATGTTATAGAGAATAGTAGAGATGAAGAAGGTTAAAAGGTGATAGGTTGCCTTCTATCAAGTGCTTGTTTAACGTCATGAGCCTGACAATGACCTTTTAACTACTGCAAGAAAATGATAATAATGCCAAAATAATAATAGTAATAATGATGGAGACAAATGTTAGCACCGAAAAAATGATGATGTAATTAATTGATATCCATTTTTTATTTTTTATTATTTTTTATTTTTTTACTTTTTATAAATATTGTTATTAGGAAAAATTAGTCAAAATATTTGGCATCACACAAATACACCTCCGTATCTGTGTGCTCTTGGAACCCTTGAAAGAAAGGTTTAAGTCAGTGCCCATTTACCTTGAAAACCTTATTTGTCGCTTTATCTGAAATTTCAATCACACCATAAGGAAAGATATTAGTTATTTCAAATGGGCCTGCCCATTTAAAATGAAGCTTACCAGATATGAGCTTTAGACGGGAATTGTACAATAAAACTTTTTGTCCAATGAAAAAGTTTTTTCTCAAGACCTGTTTGTCATAAAAGGGTTTGGTTTTTTCTTTATAGATTTTAGAACTTTCATAAGCTTCTAAACGAATTTCTTCCAGTTCCTATAGTTGGAGTTTCCTTTCTTTACCGGCCTCATTTAAGTCCAAGTTACATTGTTTTACTACCCAATAAGCTTTATGCTTAATTTCTACAGGTAAGTGACATGATTTTCCAAAAACAATCCTATAGGGTGACATTCCAATAGGTGTTTTATAAGCTGTTTTATAAGCCCAAAGAGCATCTCTAACCTTTTGCTCCAATCTTTCCTATTTGGTTGTACTATTTTTTGAAGGATCATTTTTAATTCCCGATTGGACACTTTGGCTTGCCTATTTGTTTGGGGATGATAAGGTGTTGAAACCTTATGCATAACTCCATATTTTTTAAGAAAGGACTCCATTCTATGGTTGCAAAAATGTGATCCTTGATCACTAATGATGGCCTTAGGAACACCAAACCTGCAAGATATGTGTGATCTAATAAAATCTGCAACAACTTTAGAATCATCAGTTCGAGTAGCTTTAGCTTCAACCCATTTAGACACATAATCGACCGCAAGCAGTATATAAACAAAACCAAAAGATACAGGAAAAGGTCCCATGAAATCTATGCCCCAAACATAAAAAATTTCATAAAATAACATGGGTTGTTGAGGCATCTCATTTCTATGAGATATGTTTCCCATTCTTTGACATCGTTTGTAAGATTTACAAAATGTATATGCATCACGAAAAATTGTTGGCCAATACAAACCAGATTCTAATACTTTCCTTGCTGTACGTTGAGGTCCAAAATGTCCACCACATGCATATGTATGACAAAATGTAAGAATGGAATGAAATTCATTTTCAGGTACACACCTTCTAATGACTTGATCACTACAATGTTTCTATAAGTAAGGATCATCCCAAACATAGTATTTGGAACCACTTTTTAGTTTTATTATTTGTTGTTTAGATGCATGTACTGGAGTAACAGAAGCAACTAAGTAGTTTACAAAATCAATAAAGCATGGAGTTGAATCATGTATTCCCATAAGTTGTTCATCAGGGAAATCATCTCTAATGGAAATTGGGTCAAGCTCTTTTTCAATTCTGCTTAAATGATCAGCTACCAAATTTTTTGCTCCAATTTTATCCCTAATTTCAATGTCAAATTCTTGGAGCAGCAATATCCACCTGATTAATCTTGGTTTTGCATCGGGTTTCTTTAAAAGGAACTTTAATGCTGCATGATCTGAAAATACAACCACTTTTGAACTAAGCAAATAAGACCTAAATTTATCAAGTGCAAACACAATAGCAACTAGTTCTTTTTCTGTGGTAGTATAGTTTATTTGTGCAGGATCCAAAGTTCGTGAGGCATAGTAAATAACATGTTGTACTTTACCTACTATTTGAGCAAGAACAGCTCCTAATGCATCATTTGATGCATCACACATAAGTTCAAATAGAAGTGACCAATCTGGTGCCTGGATGATAAGAGTGGTAGTTAAAGCTTTCTTTAAGCAATCAAAAGCCTTTTTACATTTGTCATTAAAGTCAAATGTTATATTTTTTTTATAGTAAGTTAGACAACGGAAGGGCTATCTTACTGAAGTTTTTTTATAAATCTCCTATAAAAACCTGCATGACCAAAAAAAGAATGAATATCTCGCACACAAGAAGGATAAGGTAATTGAGAAATTACATCAATATTTGCAGGATGTACTTCTATGCCTTTTTTAGATATTACATGGCCTAAAACTATTCCTTCTTCTACCATGAAGTGGCATTTCTCATAATTAAGGACAAGGTTAGTTTCAATGCATCTATGTAATACTTTATCTAGACTATTTAAGCAAGCATCAAATGATAAACCATATACTGTGAAATCATCCATAAATACTTCCATGCAATTTTCAAGAAAATCAGCAAAGATACTAATCATGCATCATTGAAAGGTACCAGGGGCATTACATAAGCCAAAGGCATCCTCTTATAAGCAAAAGTGCCAAAAGGACACGTAAATGTTATTTTTTCTTGATCTTCTGGTGCAACATAAATTTGGAAGTAACCTGAAAATCCATTTAAAAAGCAGTAATGAGACTTACTTGCCAGTCTTTCTAACATTTGATCAATGAAAGGTAAAGGTGATCCTTTCGGGTTGCTTTGTTAAGTTTCCTGTAATCAATGCATACTCACCAACTATTTTGGATTCTGGTAGGAATTAGTTCATCATTTTCATTTTTGACCACTGTGATTCCAGACTTCTTGGGAACCACTTGTACAGGGCTGACCCAAGTGCTATCTGATATAGGGTAAATGATGCCAGGTTGTAATAATTTTGTTACCTCTTTTTTAACTACATCAAGTATTAAGTTCAGAGAATAGAGAGAAGAAGAGAGAGAGGGAGAAAGAAAGAGTGAACTGGAATTAGGAGTTTTATTAATATGTATGCTTATGATACAAGTGAGACTGTTTATATAAAGGTAGAAAAAAGGACAACTGGCAGTAATAGACACAGCCAGCAAATGAAACAATTACAGACAGCTAGTAGTTACAGTTATAGAAGTAAAATATACAGCTGAAATGACTAAAAGTCTAGTCCCTTCTACATTCCCCCGCAAGCTCAAGTGGGGAAGAAACTAGAGGAATCTCCCACTCTGAGCTTAGATTTGAATTCCTGAAATCTGGAAGGGGAGAGAGCCTTGGTAAGAGCATCAGCTAGTTGATCTTGAGAAGGAATATGGGTGACCTATAGCTATTGCTTAAGTACTCTTTCACGAACAAAATAGAGATCCAGTTCCAAGTGTTTAGTGCGAGAGTGCAGTATAGGATTGTGAGCAAGAGCTACAGTGCTTTGATTATCACACAGAATAAGTGGAGTAGAGAATGGAACAGCCAATTCAGACAATAATGACTGAATCCAAATGATTTCTTGACTTGCTAGAGCCATGCTTTGGTATTCTACTTCAGTAGTGGATCTAGAAACCACTGATTGTTTCTTGGACCACCAAGAAACTAGATTAGGGCCTAAGAAAATACAAGAGGCAGACGTAGATCTCCTATCATCAGGATCAGCAGCCCAATCAGAGTCACAGTAGACCCGAATGGTATAAGATGAAGGCTGAGGTGCAGGAAGGAAGTGAAGACCAAGACCCATAGTGCCTTTAAGATATCGTAGGATTCTCTTAACTGCAATCCAGTATGACTCACAAGGAGCTGCCATGAATTGGCAGACCTTATTAACAGAGAAACTCAGATCAGGTCTAGTAATTGTCAAGTATTGTAATACTCCAACCACTGACCTGTAAAGAGAAGGATCAGAAAGTGCAAATGAGCCTGATCTGGAAAGTTTACTACCACCAATCATTGGTGAGGTAATGGAATTAGCTTTAATCATCTCTGTTCTGGTGAGTAAGTCCCTGATATACTTAGACTGAGTAAGTAAGATGGAGCCATTTGATAAGTGTTTGACTTCAATTCTAAGGAAATAGTCAAGTTGGCCAAGTTACTTAAGAGAAAACACACTATGCAGTTGATCAACCAGTTTATGAATATATGTTGTGGAGCTACCAGTAATAATTATATCATCTACATATACAAGTAGATATACTACATAGGAATTATTGTTGTAGATGAATAAGGAAGGGTCACATCTACTATCTTTGAAACCAAATTGTAGAAGGGTAGTTCTTAGCCTTTCAAACCAGGCCCTAGGAGCCTGTTTTAGACCATAGATGGCCTTATGAAGCCTACAAACAAGAGTTTTATCAGCAGATTTAAAACCTGGAGGTTGTGACATTTATACCTCTTCATGAAGGATGCCATTCAAGAAGGCATTATTCACATCAAGTTGTCTTAGTTGCCAGCCATTAGTGAAAGCAAGAGTGATGATAATTCTGATGGTTACAGGCTTTACAACTGGAGAAAAAGTCTCTGTAAAATCAAAGCCATGTTACTGGTGAAATCCTTTGGTAACTAGACAGACTTTGTACTTATTTATTGACCCATATGGATTTTCTTTTATTCTAAAAATCCACTTATAGCAAATTGCAGAGCGACCACGGGGTAGTTTGACTAAAGACCAAGTCTGATTCTTGGAAAGAGTAGTGATTTCCTCTTGCATAGCAGCAAGCCATAGGGGATTGGACAAGGCTCGTTTATTAGATTTTGGTTCTATCTGTGTTAAAAGAGCAGTAGACTAAAGAAGACTACTCTTGGATCTGGTTATCATAGGATGTGTATTTTGTGGTGGAGATTTAACAGGGACAGAGGATAAAGTATGATCAGAGGACTCAGAATTGGATAGGTGTGAAGTAGAACTTGACTGAGGAGAGGTAGGATTGGGATTTTCAGCATTTGAACATGTAGTGATAGGTGGAGAGAGAATAATAGCTGGGACAAGAGCAGAGGTGGAAGAAGCGGACTGACCTGGGAAAAGAATGGTGTATGGAAATTTGGTTTCATTGAATATGACATCTTTTGAGATATAAAGTCTTCCTTCTGTTGAGAGACACTTGTATCCCTTATGTGAAGTGGAATATCCTAGAAAAATACACTCTTGGGATCTAAACTGAAATTTAGTTTTGTTGTAGGGCCTAAGTAAAGGAAAGCAGGCACAACCAAAAATCCGAAGGAAAGAATAGTCAGGATTTTGGTGAAATAATAACTGAAAAGGAATTTTGGTTTGAAAAGATGCAGTAGGTAACCTATGAATGAGATATACAACAGTCAAAAAGGCATGATCCCAAAATTTTATGGGAAGATTAGCATGAGCCAACAGAGTTAAACCAAGATCAGCAATATGTCTATGTTTTCGTTCAATTACACCATTTTGATGGTGAGTATAAGGACAGATGACTCTGTGAAAGATGCCATAATCTGTTAAGAATTTTGTAAAAGGCCTGTATTCCCTACACCAATTAGTTTGGATGGATTTGATATGAGTGCCAAATTGAATTTCAACAAGCTTTTTAAATTGTTGAAAAACTGTTAGGGTGTCAGATTTAGATTTAAGAAGATAGATCCATGTAAAGCGTGTATAGGAATCAAAAAATATAACATAATAAGAAAAACCCATAGTAAAAGTGACAGGGGCAGGTCCCCATAGGTCACTGTAAACTAGATCAAACAGAGCATAAGAATGTGAAGATGAGTGAGAAGGTAATTTATGAGCCTTGCCAAGACAACAAGATAAACAAAAGTCAAATTGATTTTTATTGATGATAGGAATATTACAGGAATTGAGTACATTAGTAAGAGTATTGACATTTGGATGTCCTAGTCTAGCATGTCGTGTTGACATGGTTTCATGAGAAATAGAAGTAGAAAAAACTTATGGAGTGGTAGGCTGGGAGATGGAAGCAGTCTGAGGAAGAAGTTGAAGAGTAGGAAAACTATAGAGTCCATCAGGTCCTACAGAACCATACAACAAAGGCTCATTGGAAACCTAAGATTTCACAAGACAAAAGTCAGAATGAAATTCAAAAAAGACAACATTATCTTTAGCAAACTTGCTGACACTGAGAAGGTTTTTAGTTATTAAGGGAACTAAGAGCATGTTTTGAAGAGTGAGAGAAAAATGAGGATTTATAGGAGAGGAAAACACAGAAGAACCTGTAGATTTAATATTCAGACCTTGACCATTGCCTATAATAACTTGTTCATGGCCTTCAAAGGGAGATAGCTGTTGAAAATTTTGTGAATTATTGGTGATATGCATCGAGGCTCCAAAGTCTGGATACCAGCTTTGAGCAGCAAAAGAACTACCACTGAATGAGGAGGCACTGACAGTATAAGCTTGTAGTCGTTGAGGTGGATGGATGCTGTGGTCTACCATGAGGTTAAGATCGAATTTGAGGTTGTGACCAATGAGAGCCTCAAGGAATAAAATTTTGATCGTAACGATGATAGCAGATGGAAGTATCATGACCATACCGAAAATAGAGTTGACATTGTATAGATGAGTGACCTCTACCTCTGGCTCATCCATGAAAATTTCTACCATGAGAATATGAGGTATTGTTGGAATAAGAAAAATTAGAGTCATAAGCAGGACGCCGTAGTTGAGCAGAATCAGTGGCAACAACCATTGCAAAGTGAGAATCAGACGAAAGAGGATCAACCAACGAAGATTTATGAGCTAGGTTAACAGAGATATCTATTGCATCCTTTTTGTAACGTTCTAACCGAACCTCATGTGCAAGTAGTAACGCTTCAACATCATCAATGGACATGAGATCAATTTTACTGCTAATGAATATAACAATTGACTCAAAATCACGTGGTAAGCCTTGCAAAATTACATCAATCTGTTCTTGCAAGGAAACTATGTCGCCAACAGCAAATAGCAAGTCAACCAAAGTCTTGATTCGAAGTACATACTCAGAAATAGATCAATTCTCCAATGACGTCGTGCAGAGTTCAGTGCAAAATTGTCGTGCCTTTACACGAGTGAGAGAGTGATAGTAGGTGTGGATCTTGTCCAATAGCTCATAGGAATGCACACATCCGATCATTCGAGTCAAGATCGGCGCAGAGATGGATGATTAAAGCTAAGAGAGAAGTAATTGATCCTGCTATTCCCATGCAACATAAGCAGGACTCAAACAATGATGCGAACCAAAACGGAATTGAAGGATTGAGAAGATACATGTGCAATTGATATCATTTAATTACTGGTTCTATTTACTGCTTCCATAGCAAATAATTGTTGTCAGTGAGTTTCTCAGAATCATGTGCGAGAAGGTGATCAGAGCAGAGGATACAGGAAGATTGCCGACATGATGATGTGGATACTGATGTAACGGATCAGGACCTCGAAGCGGCAGTGAAGGAGGCGGTGGAGGTGGTGGAGGATTTGACGTCATACCTAGACAACAAAGCGACGAACCAAGCTTTAAGATACCATATTAAGTTCAGAGAATAGAGAGAAGAAGAGAGAGAGGAAGAAAGAAAGAGTGAAGTAGAATTAGGAGTTTTATTAATGTGTATGCTTATGATACAAGTGAGGCTGTTTATATAAAGGTAGAAAAAAACAGCTGGTAGTAACAGACATAGCCAGCAAATGAAACAATTACAGACAGCTGGTAGTTACAGTTATAGAAGTAAAATATACAACTGAAAGGACTACAAGTCTAGTCCCTTCTACATCAAAGATCTGAGGATTAAGTCTTCTTTGTGGTTGCCTTACTGGTTTAACTTCTTCCTCTAGTAGAATTCTATGTATATACATGGAAGGGCTAATACCTAGGATATCTGCCAAAGTCCAACCAATTGCTTTCTTATGCTTCAAAATAATCTACAACAACCTTGTTTCTTGATCAATATTTAATTTGTTAGAAATAATCACTGGAAGATTCTTATCTTCCTCTAAATATGCATACTTTAAATGTTTAGGAAGAGGTTTTAACTCTAACATGGGAGGCTACATTATTGAAGGAATAAATTTGGTTGAATTTGTCTCCGCAACTTGTACTTCAACATAATCAGATGTATTTATAACTACTTTAATCAAATTATTACACTCTGATTTTTTTGAAACAACATCTGAAACTATATTTTCTATTTTAAGGGAGTTTGGATCATTATTATCATTAAGCGGATATTTCTCAATTTCAGCACACACATTATATTGATGAGAATCCATGCATGAATCACAAACAAATAAATCATAAAAATCAGTCAATACAAGAAAATCAACATCTTCTAACAACTTAATAATATTATCATCAACTAAATCAGTTATTAAGTTAATTTGAAAAACAGAATGGTCCTCAGTAGGATGCTTCATAGCATCTAAAATGTTGAATCTAACCACACTATCTTCAAATTCCACTGAAAGCGTTCCTGCATGAACATCTATCTTTGTCCTAGCTGTTTTTAAGAATGGTCTACCTAAAATTATTGGAGCTTTATTGGTGGAAGTCTCACTTTCCATATCTAGAACATAAAAATCTACAGGAAAAATTAAATCATTAACTTTAACAAGGACATCTTCAATGATTCCTGCAGGATATATAGAGCTTCGATTTACTAATTGTATCACCACACCTGTAGTTTGCAAAGGTCCAAGGGAAAGTGAAGTAAATACAGTCATAGGCATAACATTAATGGATGCACCTAAGTCTAGCATGGCATTTTCAAATTTGTTATTGCTTATTATGCATGGAATGGTAAATGTCCCAGGGTCTTTACACTTTTCTAGTATATATGACTAAGTTTTCTCAATTAATGCAGACACATTTCTACTTATGTTAATCCTTTCATTGCCTTTTAGTCTTCTTTTATTAGTGCATAGTTCTTTAAGGAATTTGGCATATCTTGGGATTTTCTTGATGGCTTCTAATAAAGGTATATTTACCTATACTTTTCTAAAAGTTTCCAAGATCTCTTCATCCATTTTCTTATTTTGTATAGATTTTTGTCTTTGTGGAAATGGAAGAGGGATATGTTGTTTATCAGGACCAGATGCAGAAAGAGGATTTGTAAGAGATATATCATTACTATTATTACTTGAACTATCTAAAACTTCTTCTACATGTTTTTCTGTGACAATAGTATTTTCAGTTTGTTATTGTTTTTCTGGTCCATGGATAGCTTTACTAGATCTTAAAGTAATTGCACTTACATTTTTAGGATTGATAGTTATCTGAACGGGTAACTTATCTGAACCTTAAGATTGCAAATGGTTTAAAGATGTAGCTAATTGACCAATCTGATTTTCAAGAGTCTGAATTGTAGCCTCAGTTTTTTTTGGAAGTTCAAATTGTCTATTGACATTTGCTTTATCAATTCCTCCAAATTTGATTTCTCAGTGGAAGGTGCAGCTATTTGTATAGCTTGTTGTTAAATATGAGGAAGTTGATAAGGTCTTCTTGGTCCAATACTTTCCTGAAAAGGTGCATGAGGTTGTTGTAAGGAATTACCCCATCTTAAATTAGGGTGATTCCTCCAACTAGGATTATATCTGTTAGAAGAGAGATAATAATTGTTATGTTGTTGTTGTGGCAGTCTGTTATTGTATAAGTTGGCAGCACATACTTAAGGATTTTCATCGGGAATTTTAGTTTACTGCAGTGTAGGACAACAATCGGTATAATCTAATGAAGTACAGATAGCATATACCTTAGCAGGGGTTGCAGGTTGTTGTTTTTGAGACACAATAATATTTTTCATAAGTGTTGCTAGTTCAGCAAATTTACTTTCCTATTTTTTATCTCCATCATTAGTAGTTTCAATTTCATGGACTCCTCTAATTACTATAGAATTATTTCTAGTGGCATGTTATTGAGCATTAGCAGCCATGTTCTTAATTAAAGTTTTTGCTGCATTTGTAGTTTTATTTTGCAAAACACCACCACTAGCTGCATCAACCAAAGTTCTATCCATTGGATTAAGACCTTCATAGAAATATTATATAAGAAGTTGGTCTGTAATTTGGTGATGGGGACAACTAGCACACAATCTTTTAAATCTTTCCCATTATTCATAAAGATTTTCCTGGTCATGTTATTGAATGCCACATATTTCTTTTCTAATTGAGGAAGTTCTTGAAGCAGGGAAAAATTTTTCAAGAAACATTTTTTTAAGGTCATCCCAACTAGTAATGGAGCTAGGAGGAAGGTAAAATAACCAATCCTCAGTGATATCTGCTAGCGAGAAAGGAAAAGCTTTAAGTTTTACATGTTCTTCTGAAACCCCTTTAGGTTTCATGGTAGAGAAAAGGATATGAAATGCTTTTAAGTGTTTATGAGGATCTTCACCTGCACGACCATGAAACTTAGGCAACAAATGAACTAAACCAGTTTTAAGCACAAAAGGCACATCTTCCTCAGGATATAAGATGCATGATGTTTGATTAGTGACATCTAGTGTAGCTAGTTCTCTTAATGTCTTTTCAGCCATGTTATACAAATGCTCAGAAGTTGAAGGTTTAGTTTCACTACTTATGCTATTAGCTACAATATTATTGTTTGTTTTGTTATTATTATCTAATAGTTTCTTAGATGATCTAACTACTTGATGAAATGTTCTATCAATTTCAGGATCAAAAGGATGTAGTGGTTCGGGATTAGATCTAGTCATGCATAATACATATACACATATTATAACAAAATACTACAACTACCTTATAAAAGGAAAAAGTTATCATTATAATTATGTAATGCTCAGAACATATATTTAAATATTTAAATATTTTTATTTTTTATATTTTTATTTTTTTGTTTTTTTAATGGTTGAAAATGAGATTACAAGAAAAGAAATAGAAGTATAATAAAGTGGATTTTTTTATAATGTTTTTAACAAGCTCACATTCAACCAAACCTAAATATCTTTAACACACCTATAAAAAAATGTAAAACATATTAGATAATTGAATGTAAATAATTAGGACCAAAGGTCCCCAGCAACGGCGTCAAGTTTGACATGTTGTCGTTGTTGAGTCAAATAATAAGTTAAATTAATATAGTATAAGGTGAACAACCTTAGTCATCTCTCGAGGACCTTAGTTCAATTAGTTACATTCAATTTAGTTATAACAATGGGGGTTTGTGTTGAGATTGAAAGGAAAATTAAGTAATTATATAATAATGCAAAAAGTAAATTTATGAGTGAGTGAATAATCAAATTTAGAAATAACTAACCCAAGGAATTAATAAACCTTTAGTTAACTAATCATTGATCATAAATATGATTAAATATAATTAATTTCTCAACCTTGAATCATTTGGAATCCCTAAATGATTATATTCTAGAAAATCTTCTAGAATTGAATTAATGAACTAATAAGAATAATCAATCGATATATTCTTATTAATTACTAAAATAACTTTAAAAACATAATTTGATTGAGTTAAGAAACTAAATAGAAATCTCTTATGTAGTGACTTAATCTTTGTTCTCAAATTGATTATTGATTAACCAACCAAAAATCATTTTAGATTATAGATTGTTTAATTATATACCAATCGGTTATATATTTAAATAATCTACCATCATAAGTATTTGAGAAACAAAGAAAAGTAATTATCTTCAATCAAAATATTAAGAGAAAGAACTCAAAGTTAACATAAAGAAAAATTAAATTCCTTGAGTTGATTTTAAAAGATTAAGCTTCCATTATAATTTTTAACAATGAAAGATAATATTAAATTAACTGTAACTATGATTGTAAAAGTAAATAACAAATAATAAAATTAACTTACTTGATATTGAGGAAGGGAAATAAAAACCATAACTTGAGGGATGTTATATAGAACAAAGAAATAAAGCAAGAGAAAGAAGTAAAACTTAAGAAACTAAAACAAAGATATGGAAATGTAATGCAAACTAAAGCATGTATTTCTTATGTATCTTTTGTGTATCTTCCTTACAACTTCAAGCATGTATACCATGACACTATACATTCATTTTCTGATCATTAATGCATCTTTTCAACCTTGGTAGGCTTGAAATTATAATAATTTAAAAGAAGATAATGGTAGGTGTTGAAATTCATTCTGTTCTTTATCTTTTCCACATGGCGAGTCAAATATAACCATCTAGATGACCTAATTTCTCAAAATCTTCAACATGAAAGTTGTAGACCTCTGTCTTATTGAGAATTTTGTGTAAGAATGAGGTCATTTGGACATCTACAGCTCCAAATATGTGTATTATGGTGAACTATGTCAATGTTGATGGGACACATGAGGGCTGATTGATTCAAGCTCCATTTCTTCATTTTTTTTCAGATGCAAAATAACCAAATATGATCATCATGATATAGGGTTCTGTCTTAGCTTTCCATGTGCTTTAAGATTAGCCCATTTGGATCACAAAAGCCCAAGTTATGGCCTAAACAAGGCAAGATACTCAAGATACATACAAAAAATAAAAATTAAAACATATATACATAATACTTCAATTTAACTAAACAACATAAAACTTAATTAAAATACTATTATTAAACATAGTAATTATATAATAAACCCCAAGTGTAAAACTATAGGAAATGTATTAAAATTGATTTATTAGTGCTCACAATTTAAGCTTGGCTTGCGATCGAAGGTCAAGCACATTGTTGAGGCTTTGGAGCTTAGGGATTTCCTTTCCCTGATCAACAAATGCCTCATCATTAAAAAGAACTTATGAAAATCTAACACCGTTGGGAAAATGGATAGTAAAAAGAGAAGGGAAGGAGCATATATTGGTAGAAACTTCAAGACTTATAGCTAAGAGGGAAAGGTAAACAAGTGACTCAATAGGGTGGACTACTATTACAGTGTGTTCTAAGTGTGACAAGTCTCATAGAGGAGTTTACTTTTATGGAAAACTAATTTGGCAAGGTATTGTCCAAAAAAGAAGCAAGAGGATGTCAAGCCCCAAGCTATAGGAAGAGTCTTTACCCTTAATGGTGAAAAGGCATTTGAGGCTAACAATCTAATGCAAGGTAAGTGTATGCTAGGAGATAAGCCTTTAATTGTACTAAATGATTCTGTGGCAACCTATTCTTTTATTGCTTATGATTGTGCAAAGAATTTGAAATTGATTGCAACCCTTTTGTCCTATGACTTAAATGTGATTACCACAACTAAGGAGGCCATTCACACCCCTCTTATTTGTTAAGAATGTTCTCTTGTGATCTAAAATAAAGCCTTTGTGATTGATCTTATTTGTTTACCTTTAAAAGGAATTCATATTATTCTGGGTATGAATTGGTTATTTGATAACCAGGTGATGCTTGATTGTCATAATAGAATGATTATTTTTCCTTTTTCCCCGCTCCCTTTGAAAGAGTCAACCCCATATTCTACTTTCAAGCATTACTTAAATTTCTGATTGCTTGTCTAATAGGAGTGAATGTTATATTTTAATGTTTTTCTCAACTATAAAGACCACTTCTAAATTGAATAATATCCCTGTAGTGAGTGAGTTTCAAGATGTTTTCCCAAGTGAAATTGCCATTTTTCCACCTGATAAGGAAATAGAGTTTACCATAGACCTTATCCAGGAATAGGACCCATACTTAGAGCCCCTTATAGAATGTTGTGCTTAGAGCTTAGTGAACTTAAAGCCCAATTACAAGAGATATTTGATAAGAAGTTTATTATGCCTAGTGTGTCACCTTAGGGAGCTCTAGTGTTGTTTGTTAAGAAGAAGAATAGGATTACGAGGTTGTGTCTAGACTTTAAGCAATCAAACAAAGTGACCATAAAGAATAGGTATCCTTTACCTAGGATTGATGACTTGTTAGATTAACTCAAAGGAGCTTTAGTTTTCTTTAAACTAGATTTAAGATCAGGTTACCATCAAATTAGGATCAAGAGTGAGGATGTTCAAAAGGCAACTTTTAGGACTATATATAGGCATTATGAGTACTTATTGATGCCTTTTGGTTTAACCAATGCTCCTGTTATATTCATGGATTACATGAATAGGATCTTTAGGCCAAACCTAGATTAATTTGTTGTAGTGTTTATTGATGATATTCTTATATATTCTAAGACCTTAGAGAACATGAGCAATATCTGAGGATGGTGCTAAGGATCCTTAAAGAAAAAAGTTGTATTCTAACCTAGAGAAGTATGAGTTTTGGTTAGACAAGGTAAACGTTTTAGGTCATGTGATATCCCAAGGTGGGGTAGCAGTAGATCCTAGTAAGGTAGAAGCTATCCTTGAGTGGAAGAGACTAAAGACCATAACTGAGATTAGGATTTTTCTAAGTTTGATAGGGTATTACCAGTGATTTATTAAAGGTTTCTCTTAGTTAGTACTACAACTTGCTAGGTTAATTATATGATGGGACTACCAAGAGTATTATGGGGAATGACTCTATATAGGCAATTATAGATAGATTGATTAAGATAGCTAACTTTTTACCCATTAAAGCCATATACCCCTTAGAATATACCACTTAGATAAACTAGCTAACCTTTACATTAAGGAAATAATTAGGCTTCATGGTGTACCCTCTAGTATAGTTTCATATAAAGATCCTAGGTTCACCTTTAGATTTTGGAGTGCTCTTCACTAAGCCTTTGGAAGTAAGTTACACTTTAGCATCGCCTATCATCCTCAGACTAACCATCAGTCTGAGGGGACCATCCAAACCTTAAAGGATATGCTTAGAGCTTATGTCTTAGAAGAGAAAGGCAATTGGGATAGGTACCTATCTTTGATAGAGTTTTCCTATAACAATAGTTACCATAGCAGCATAAGTATGGCATTATATGAGGCACTTTATGGTAGGAAGTGTAGATCTCCTTTGTATTGGTATAAGGCGGGTAAGAAAAGCCTTTTAGGACAAGATTTAGTTCAGAAGGCCATGGATAAGATTAAAATGATTAAGAAGAAGCTTAATATTGCTCAAAGTAGACAAAAAAAGTTATGCTAATAAGAGGAGAAAGTCCATAGAGTTTAAGAAAGGTAAACATGTTTTTTTAAAAGTTAATCCTGTCACATGTTTTTTTCTTAAAGTTACTCTTGTTACAGGTATTGGAAGGGCCATCAAGGCCAAAAAGCTTAATCCCAAATTCTTTGGTTCTTTTCAAATTTTAAAGAGAATTGGTCCTTTGGCATATCAAATGGCCTTACCCCTTCTTTATCAAATCTTCATGATGTCTTCCATGTCTCTTAACTTAAAGTATCTATTTAACCCTTCATACATCATAAGTATTGAGTTAGTACTGTCGCGACTGAGATCGCGGCGGGATGGCCGACCCTTAAGAACAACTTATTGGTCAAATCACAATCCTTTTGAAAAGAAAACAGACAAGAACAGTAAAGAAAAACAAAGAAAATAGGGAGTCGCCCCAATATTTTTTTAGGTAAAATACTGAGAAAACCTCTTTTAAAAGCACTGGTCATAAAAGTGAAATTCTAAGTTCGGGAGTCAAATTACAGGTGAGGAAGGTATTAGCACCTCACAACTGTCTGTTATAAAACGGTTACCTCAAATTGATAGCGTGCATTATAAGTAGCCTAGAAATTATTTTAGCTTCTTTAAAAAAGGGAAGACAAAACAGATGAGGAAGTTTTTTGACATAAGATTAGCAGGACGTCTCGTCCAAATTAATCTTAAATCAAACAACTTGACTAAACAGTGACAGTAAAATACCAAATAGTGATAGCAAGGGACTAAACAGTGACAACAAGAAACTAAATAGTAATAGTAAGAAACCAAATAGTAACAGTAGAAAACTAAACAATGAAAAAAAACAAATAATGACAGTAGAGGATTAAACAGTGATAGTAGAAACCAAACAATGACAGTAGAAACTAAACAATGACAGTAAGGATTAACAGGACGTTCCGTAACATAAATTAGAGATTGAAATAAAGTTGAATAATATGAGATAAAATAAATTGATTAAACAAAACAAGAGATTAACAGGATGTCTTGTCCAAATTAACCTTAAATCGAAACATAAATTAGAGATTAAAATAAATTTAAATAATATGAGATAAAATAGATTGATTAAACAAAAGATTAACAAGACGTCTAATCCAAATTAACCTTATTCTATAAGAAAAGAAAATATATTGAAAATATGAGAAGACTAACAAGATGATTGAGAATTTAAAAAGGTTAACAAGACGTCTCATCTAAATTAACCTTCTCGTGATAAAAAAGTTTTCTAAAATAAGTTAGTAAAAATTTTATTGAGATTGGACGGAATCACACAAAGATCGTTAAAAGGAAAGTGGGCCTGATAGGAGTTATTCTCGCTCCTACGTATTCTCAAGCGTATCGAGAAATCAGGGTCACGTAGTTCTAGGGGAAGATTAACTTTTTAAAAATATTTAGATCATTTTTTTATCAATTTTGATTTTTAATAATGAAGAAAAATTCATGAGGAAGGTGATATACAAGGCGAAGAAGATCGCACATGCATAAACCTTTGAAGTCTTCTAAAGTGCGTGTAGGCAAAGTAAGTTGTAAGACACCACTTATAAGATTTTGATTTAATATAAAAGATTATTTATTTTTGTATAAGATATGTTTAAATTTTAATATATATTTTTTATTTTAAAATTTATCCTAAATGAAAAGGAAACTACTTTATTTTAGAAAAGATATTTTATTTTAAGATCCTTATTTTTCATGAAATAAAACTGTTAAAAAAGAATATTTAAATTTCAATATTTTTCATTTTTTTATTTAGCAAAATAAAAATATTTATTTATTTATTTTAAAAGAAGTATTTAGCTTTTTGGTATTTTCATTTTTGATTTAGCAAAATAAAAAATTTAAAAATATTTATTTAAAATTTTATTAATTTTGACATAAGCAAAAACCATTTATTATTTTTAAATTAAAGTGTTTAGAAATAAATCAAAAATATTTTTTTATGTTTAGTTTTTGTTTGCCCCAAAAAAATAGACCCCTAACCTTGCTGGGCTTCAAAAATCTGAAGCCCAATGACCAAAGGAAAAAAAGAAACTCATTAAAACAAAATAAACCCATTATTTGAAAAGGAAAGCTTTTTTTTTAAAAAAAAGAGTAACGCATCAGGGGTGAAGAAACCAACGGAAGAGAGAGAAAGAATGGAGGAAAGAGAAAGTAAAAGAAGAGAGAGAGAAGAGAAACCGAGAGGTGAAGGAGTCGGCGTCGGTCGCCGGAGTAGCGTCAGGATCACTGGGAGGAGGCCGGTCGGTTAGTTGCCGGTGTCAGTCAGAGCTCCGACGGTGGTAGTTCCGGTGACACCCTTTTCCTTTCTTCTCTTTTTGTTATTTTTTTGTTGCTGTTTTGTGGAAACAAAGAGAAGAAAAGGAATTCGTTTTTGAATTTTTTTGTAAAAAGAATGATTGTTGTTGGTTTTTGATATTGGGATCTTTCTGGTTTGTAGGTTGATGAACAAAATGATGATTCAATTGTTCAATCTTTCTTTCTCTGAAAAAAAAATTGATCCTCGTTGTTGAAAATTGTTTGGGTGTTTAAACTAATTTCTGATGAAGATTTTTACGAATTATTGAATGCTTTTACAACACATTAATCTATTTTCTCTTGATTTTAGAACGGGTTCCCATGTTCGTAGTGCTTAACAACTCTATTTTGCATTGCTGTGGGAATAGAGGGAAATGGGTGATTTTTTTAAAATTATATTCCTTTAATTAAAAATAAAAAAAACTAATTTGAAAATAAATAAACAAAGGATAACAAAATGGTGTTCACAGCTGCCCCTCTTTACTTTCTTTTTGCGAAAATTTGAATGATTCATTTATTCCGCAGAAAGGAAGTAAAGACGTGGACACCATCTCCTTAGCCAGAATCTTGACAACAACAAAAAACTCAAGTAATGCTAGCTTTGGCAATAAGAGAGGTCCAAAAGCGCCAGCTTCGGTGATGACAGCTTGAAGAGGTGCCAACTTTGGCAAACAGGAAACTCAAACAATGCCAACTTCGGCAATAAGAAAGACTTAAAAGTTCCAGCTTCGACAGTGAATGCTCGAAGAAATGCCAACTTGGGCAAACAGAAAACCCAAACAATGCCAGCTTTGGCAATGAGAAAACTTTAAAAGGGTCAATCCTTGGTGAGAAAAGCTTAAAAGGGTACCAACTTCGACAAACAGAAAACATAAAAGGGCCAATCCTTGGCGATAAAAGCTTAAAAGGGTGCCAACTTCGGTAATGAGAAAACATAAAAAGGCCAATCCTTAGCGACAAAAGCTTAAAAGGGTGCCATCTTTGGCAAACATAAAAGGGCCACACCTTGGCGATGAAAGCTTAAAAGAATGTCGGCCTTGGCAATAAGATATTTAAAAGGCGGTGAAAACTTTAAAGAACACCAACTTTGGTAATAAGAAATTTGAAAGTGCCCATCTTAGGCGATGAAAACTTAAAAGAATGCCAGCTTCGACAACAAGAAATTTAAAAATGCCCATCTTAGGCTATGAAAGAAATTTAAAAATACTCATCCTAGGCAATGAAAAAAATTTAAGAGTGCCCATCCTAGGCGATGAAACTTAAAAGAATGCTAGCTTTGACAACAAAAAACTTAAAGTGCCCATCCTAGGCGATGATAACTTAAAAGAATGCCAACTTTGGCAACAAGAAATTTAAAAGTGCCCATCCTATGCTATGAAAACTTAAAAGAATGTCAGCTTCGACAACAAGAAATTTTAAAGTGCCCATCCTAGGCGATGAGAAAAATTTAAAAGTGTCCATACTAGGCAATGAAATCTTTAAAAGAATACCAGCTTCACCCTTAAGAAACTTAAAGTGCCTATCCTAGGCTATGAAAACTTAAAAGAATGCCAGCTTCGGCAATAAGAAATTTAAAAGTGCCTATCTTAGGCGATGAAAGAAATTTAAAAGTGCCCATCCTAGGCAATGAAAGAAATTCAAAGGTGCCCTGTTCAGCGGCAGGAAGTTTAAATAGTGCCTCGTTCGGCGATTGGAAATTTAAAAGATGACAGTTTTAGGGAAAGAAACTTGAAAAACACTGGCTTTGGCGATTTATGAAAAGAAACTTAAGAGAAGCCAACTTTGGCGATTGAAGAAGAAACTTGAAAGGTGCCAGTTTTGGCGATTGAGGAGGAAACTAGAAACATGCCAATTTTGGAAATTACAGTTCTACTAGGGAAGAGAACTTAATCGAGGCCTCGAGACTTAGCATGATTATTTGCTTTAACAACCTGCAGAAAAGGGTAAGTAGTGCAAAGACAAAATAAATCAGAATTTGAGGAGACCCCCACATAGAACCGTGATCCCTACAGACTTAAGGCGACTCATGACTTAAACAGAACGAACGAGGTAACCTTAGCTTCGGGGAGCGTGTCTGGCCCAGTCTTCATAATGATTGCTTGATGTGAGATAAAGTAACAAGAGCGTCCTGCTCCCTATGATTTTAAATAGTTATTACTTTCTGTGTTTTGAATGTGATCACAGGTTTAATGATTTTGATAATGACAAAGCACTCTTGAAGAATTCCTTGCAAAAACAAAGATATGGAATCAGACCCAGAAAAACTACGCAGATAATCGATTAGGAATCCTCAGCTAATCGATTAGGCAGCTTCTGTTTTGGAACATCTGCATCAGGACAATAAGCTAATCGATTACCACACTTCAGACAATCGATTAGAAAGCTACTGGAACTACAATAATCAATTACATACACAGCTTAATCGATTACCAAAACCAAAAATGGCATTAAAGGTATCAGGTATAATAGCTAATCGATTTAGAGAATTCAGCCAATCGATTAGAAGGCTACTGGAATTAAGCTAATCGATTACTATGACTATATAATCGATTAAGAAGCTACGAAGCTAAATTAAATGCATCAGGTATCACTGCTAATCGACTACAAGGCAAAGTTCAATCGATTACCAAGCTTCTGACTTGAAGCTAATCGATTAGGCAATGGGAACTAATCGATTACATAGCGAACAGAGATGAAAAATTCAAAGTGTAATCGATTACACCTTAAGGCATAATCGATTACGATAGTGGGAAAACACATATTAGTGGGAAACCAGCACATTTCTCCACCACTCCTTCAGACACCCACTACATGCAACGGCTAGGAAGACCAAGGCACTCACCAAAGCTCAGAAATGACTCTATAAATGCAAGAGGAACTCAAGCACAAAATACACAACAAGAAGCTATCATTCTTTACTTACTCTTGTGCTTAGTAAGCCCTTATTCTTATATATTCTGAATTTTCATTTGCATATTCTCTCTTCTTGAGAGTTATAGATTTGAGAGAACCTTCACTTGTATATCTACTCTATTGAGAGAGTCACTTGCTTGTAAACACCAAACACCAAAGTTCACTCTAGATTGAGTGGTTGTTCACTCTAGGTTGAGTGGTTACAAAGGTTGGGGTTCAATCTTTGGGATATTGTGAGATTGAGAGATTGGGTGGGGTGCCCTTATACTTGTGAGGATTGGGTTCTTGAGTGTGGGACACTAGGAAGCCGCAATTGCTCAAAGTTGTATCTCTAGTCTACAATAGTGGAAATCCTCTAAGTGGGTTGCTTAGAGGCGAGACGTACACCGGATTGGTGGAACTCGTTAAATCGGTTTGCAAGCTTCTCTTCCCTACTCTTTTACTTTCATATACTGTGCTTAATTGGCTTGTGTTGATTGATTGTGGCTTGCATACTTAAACTTGTTTAATTTGGTAAACTTTGAATACTGCACACCAAGTGTTTGTCAAATTGTCTCAGCTATATTTACCTTTGTTTTGCCTTGCACATTTCATTAAACTTGATTTCACTTGCATAATCTTGTAAATTTGAACATAAGAATCAAGTTCAAAGGCATCCCCCCTCTTGAGTATTGAGGCCACTTGAATAACAAGTGGTATCAGAGCTTGACTCTTGGTAGAACAAGCTTAATAGCTTCAAGAGAACAAATGGCCTCAAGTTCTCAAAACCTCTTTCCCGAGGGTGGTGCTATAAACAGACCTCCCGCTTTCAATGGAGAAGGCTATACCTTTTGGAAAGAAAGAATGAAAATATTTATTCAATCTATTGATTTTAAAGTTTGGAATGCCATTGAAAATGGTCCTTATACACCCATGCATATTGTCAATGATAAAAGTGTTGAAAAACCTATGGAGGAATGGACTAGTGATGAAGAAAAGAAAGTGCAATATGGCTATAAGGCTAAAAATATCATCACTATGTCATTAAGTCCAGATGAATTTTTTAGAATACTGAATTGTAAATCCACCAAGGAAATATGGGATACTCTTCAAGTAACCCATGAGGGTACAAATGATGTTAAAGACTCTAAAATTAGTACACTAACTAGTCAATATGAGTGCTTTAGATTAAACTCTCATGAATCAATTGTTGATATGCAAAAACGATTCACTCTCATCATTAATCAACTTATTACACTTGGAAAGACTTACACTAACAAAGAGCTCATTCATAAAGTGTTGAAAAGTCTTAACAGAGAATGGCAACCGCTAGTTACCGCCATCAAACAATCTCCCAGCATAAACGAGATGTCTCTTGCCACATTATTTGGTAAGTTGCAGGAACAGGAACAAGAGCTGAAAGAATTGAAGATGACGAAAGAGGAAGAAAAATCTTCCAAGAAAAAGGGACTCGCTCTCAAGGCCACTTCCATAAATGAAGAAGAATCCGGAAGTGAACTTGATGAAGAAGAAGAGTTTGGACTATTTGTTAAACGCTTTGGGAAATTCATGAAAAGCAAACGCTTCCAAAGAAGCTTCAAAAACCCAAGTAAGAAACCTATCACTAAAGAAAATTCTTCCTCACCCAATTGCTTTGAATGTGGCAAGGAGGGGCACTTCAAAGCAGACTGCCCAAATCTCAAGAAAAGGGGCAAAGAGAAAAGAGGAAGAAGGAGAGCATATATAGCCTGGGATGAAAACGAGATAAGCAGCTCGGATGACTCAGAAAATGAAGAAGCAAACCTTTGCCTCATGGCCAACCACCAAGAAGAAAATGATGAGGTAAATTTCCATGACTTAGATAAGGATGAATTACTTGATGCTCTAGAGGAATTGTATGATAAATTTGTAAAAGTATCTAATAGACTTAAGATGTCTAGAAAAACTAGTGACACTCTAGAGATGCACCTTATGGAGGTTTGCAAAGAGAATGAATGCTTAAAGGAAGAATTGGAAAATGCTCAAACATGCTCCAAGAGTAAACCGTGTGATTTTGCTAAGATTTGTGTTGATCTAGAAAACAAAGTCCTAGATCTAAACAAAACCTTAGAGAAGTTTACAAACGGTAGAGATAATCTGAACGTACTACTTGGAAATCAAAGATGCATGTTTGACAAAACTGGTTTAGGGTACAATTCTGTTAAAAAGGAAAAGCATTACAAAAACTTTTTTGTACCTCCTATGAGATCATCTTCGCCCTTTATGAAATGCAACCATTGTGGACTTAAAGGTCATAACTCTTCAAATTGCAATGTTAGAAAATTAGGGCCAAAGGTTATAAGAAAGGTGTGGGTTCCCAAAGGGACATTACCACAAGCTAACCTTAAAGGACCCAACATAAAATGGGTACCTAGTTCTCTAAACTGATTTTGTTTTGTAGGTATGCTTCAAGGCAAGCAACACCCATTGGTATTTGGATAGTGGGTGTTCAAAGCATATGACGGGAGACATAAGCAAATTTACATCATTCACTCCCAAAAGAAAAGGAAGTGTCACCTATGGAGACAACACCAAAGGAAGGATTCTAGGCATTGGAAACATTGGTAAGAATTCTTCTACCCCTATTAGTGATGTGTTGTATGTTGAAGGTCTTAAACACAACTTACTTAGCATTAGTCAATTATATGACAAAGGATATAGAGTTTTGTTTGAATCAAATTGTTGCATAATTGAGCATAAGACTAATAAGGAAGTTAAGTTTGTAGGCCAAAGAATTGATAATATTTACATGATTGATATGGATAGTTTGTCTTCAAATGATGTACAATGCTTCATGACTAGAGAGGATGAAACTTGGCTATGGCATAGAAGAATAGCTCATATACATGTAGACCATTTGAATAAACTTGTTTCTAAAGAATTAGTAATTGGTTTACCAAAGCTTAAATTTGAAAACAAATTTTGTGATGCATGTCAAAAGGGAAAACAAGTAAAGGCATCTTTCAATCTAAAAACATTGTTTCCACTCAAAAGCCTTTACAACTTTTGCACATGGATCTTTTTGGACCCTCCAAAATCAAAAGCTTTGGTGGTAATTACTATGGTCTAGTAATTGTAGATGACTACTCTAGATATACATGGACCTTGTTTCCTGCTCATAAGAATGAAGCATATCATGCATTTAAGAAACTTGCTAGGATTATCCAAAATGAGCAAAATTCAAAAATTACATCCATTAGAACTGATCATGGAGGAGAATTCGAAAATCAATCTTTTGAAAAGTTTTGTGAAAAACATGGTATAAATCATAATTTTTCAGCTCCTAGAACTCCACAACAAAATGGAGTAGTAGAAAGGAAAAATAGATCGTTGGTGGAGCTTGCAAGAACCATGTTAAATGAAAACAATATTGCAAAACATTTTTGGGTCGATGCGGTAAATACCACTTGTCATGTTATGAATAGATGTTTAATAAGGCCTATCCTAAAGAAAACCCCCTATGAACTTTACAAGGGTAGAAAACCCAACATTTCATATTTTCATATATTTGGATGTAAATGTTTTGTGCTCAATAATGGAAAAGATAATCTAGGGAAGTTTGATGCTAAAGTTGATGAAGCAATCTTCCTAGGGTACTCTCAATCTAGTAAATCTTATCGAATCTTCAACAAACGCACAAATACCATTGAAGAATCTATTCATGTTAAATTTGATGAAAATAGCCATAACCCTCCGAGAAAGGAAGATGTTGATGATCTTGCAGGTGCACTTCAAGAAATGCACTTGAATGAAGAGGAGGAAATCAACAAGAAAGAAGAAACAACACAAAATGAGGAACCACATCAATGGATCATATTGAAAGATCACCCATTAGACAAAGTCATAGGAGAAATGACTCAAGGTGTAAGTACTCGAAATGCTATTAGAAATACTTGTAATCACCTAGCGTTTGTATCACAAATAGAACCCAAAAACATTGATGAAGCTATTATTGATGAACATTGGATGTTGGCCATGCAAGAAGAGTTAAATCAATTTGAAAGAAATGAAGTTTGAGAACTAGTGCCAAGACCCAATGATCACCAAATAATAGGAAATAAAATGGGTTTTTAGAAATAAGCTAGATGAGAATGGCATAATAACAAGAAACAAAGCTAGATTAGTTGCTAAAGGATATAATCAAGAAGAAGGGATAGACTATGAAGAAACGTATGCTCCCGTAGCTAGATTAGAAGCCATAAGATTACTATTAGCTTTTGCTTGTTGTATGGATTTTAAGCTTTATCAAATGGATATCAAAAGCACTTTTCTAAATGGCTATATTCAAGAAGAAGTCTATGTAGATTAACCTCCCGGTTTTGAAAATCACAAATTTCCAAACCATGTTTTTAAATTGAGAAAAACTTTATATGGTTTGAAACAAGCTCCAAGAGCTTGGTATGAAAGACTTAGCAAATTTCTTTTAGAAAAGAGTTTTGAAAGAGGTAAGGTTGACACTACCCTTTTTATAAAACGCAAAAACAATGACATTCTTTTGGTACAAGTTTATGTTGATGACATAATATTTGGTGCTACTAATGAAATTCTTTGTCAAGAGTTTGCCAAGATCATGCAAGATGAATTTGAAATGTCCATGATGGGAGAACTCACCTTCTTTCTTGGATTACAAATCAAACAAACTAATGAGGGAACGTTCATTAGTCAAACAAAATATTGTAAAAAGCTACTCAAAAGGTTTGAAATGGACAAAGAAAATGAAATAGCTACACCCATGAGTACATCTTGCTACTTAGACAAAGATGAGAAGGGTAAGGATGTCGAAATAACTAAATACCGAGGTATGATTGGCTCCTTACTTTACTTAACAGCTAGTAGGCCTGATATTATGTTTGCTGTGTGCATGTGTGCCAGATATCAAGCATGTCCTAAAGAATCACATCTCACTGTTGTGAAAAGAATTCTGAAATATCTTGTGGGTACTCAAAATGTTGGTCTATGGTACCCCAAAGGGGCCGAATGCATTTTAGTAGGATACTCTGATTTAGATTTTGCAGGATGTAAACTTGACATGAAAAGCACTAGTGGAACATGCCACTTGCTTGGTAGTTCTCTTGTATCTTGGCATAGCAAGAAACAAGTGAGTGTTGCACTATCAACAGCTGAGGCAGAATATGTTGCAGCTGGTAGCTGTTGTGCTCAAATCCTTTGGATGAGACAACAACTTCTGGACTTTGGAGTTATGTTAGATCATGTGCCTCTCAAATGTGATAACACTAGAGCCATAAATATATCCAAAAATCCTGTCATGCATTCTAGGACTAAACATATTGAAATAAGGCATCATTTTATTAGAGACCATGTTTTAAAGGGTGATTGTGTGCTTGAACATGTTGATACCTCTAAACAATTAGCAGACATATTCACCAAACCATTAGCGAAAGAGCAATTCATCCACATTAGAAGAGAATTGGGAATTCTTGACATGATCAATTGTGTTTGAATGATGAAGTATTTTGATAAGAACATTGTTGTATAGCATGTTTATATGAGTTGGTTATTATCTATGGTATGATTCATTGAAATTATAACCTTCCTGTGTGAAAACTGCATAAATTGTGAATTTTTGAACTATATAATCGATTACATAGCATTTCTTAATCGATTAATAAGCCTCCGTTTCGTTGATAATCGATTACTCATTGATATCTATTGATTATAAAGCTTCTGTTTTATGCATAATCGATTACCTCTTGATCCATAATCGATTACAAAGCCTCTGTTTCAGGTCCAGAACGTTTCATCTTTCCACTAATCGATTACCAGACTCTCTTAATCGATTAGGACGTTTCTGTTTCTTCACTAATCGATTACTCAACTCCCATAATCGATTACCCGCTGTGCGAAATGATTAGCATCGGAACTGCAACAGTCAAACGTGGGTTCCTGAGGTCTGCTCGCATTCCCCCTCATTTAACTCACCTCACTCTTTCCTAAACCTAGTTTTTCTCTATAAATACACCTCTCTTCACCCTCTCATCTCACACTACCTCCTTCCTCTTCAAATCTCTCAAAGCTCTCAAGAACTCTCTTCTTCTCTTCATCTTTTTCTCTACATTCCTCACCATGTCTTCCTCCCGCACAGTCAAGAGAGCTAGGTCCTCTATGGCCCAAACTAATAACCCCCTAGACTTCTCTAGGTTTTTCTCTTCTCCTAGAGACCTTCAACACTTCATTAACAATTTCTATGAGAAAGACATCATGACCCCCCACTACACCATTGCTGAAACATTTGACAACCATAGCATCACCTTTACTCAATGCCTCCACCACTACAACCTTTTTCCCTTCCTCACCCTTAAGGAAGAGTAATACTATCCTGAACTCATCTGCGTTTTCTACTGCAACCTCAAACTTGTTAATGGGGTGATCGAATCAAAGGTCAAAAATATGACCATCAAGCTCACCAACGCCTAGTTTGTAGAAATCTCTCTGCTGCCACTTAACGATGCTGAATTTGACGGAGGAGAACCTGAAGATGAATGGGGCTTCAATGCTCTAACTGCTCATCAATCCTTGTGGAAGGCTGATCGACCAAGGAGCAACCACAAGCTGGTGGGACATCTGACCATGAATAACTGCCTCCTACACTTTTTCCTGGTTAAGATGTTGGTTCCCCGTGATAGGAACTATGCTCTGGTGGAAGAGGATGATGTCCTCTTAATGTGGGCTATGCTGAACCACAAAGAGATAAACTGGGTTCAACTGGTCAAGTTCCACATGCGCCACGCAAAAGACCAACAAAAGCTTCCATACGCCATTCTACTCACCAAAATATTCAAACACTATGGAGTAGACTTGGCTGGAGAGTTGTCAGAAAAAGTGCCTCCAAAAGCCTGCATTGGCACTCACCACCTAACCAAGATGGGTCTTGTTTTTCTGAACGGAGCATGTTATTCAAGGATGGAAGGCTATCATGCCAACATTCCCTATGAAGCTCCTGCTGATGAGCCAGCCCCTCCTCCTCCTGCAACTCAAGCTTCATCATCTGCCCCTGCTGATCCATTTGCATCTCTCTATACTCACCTTGACCGTCGCTTCGACCGTCTTGAAAATTCTCTTCAAGAATTTTCCATGACTGAGCAGCAACATTTTAAGCTGATGCAACAGCGTTATGAGGAGCTGTCACATCAAATCTCTGAACTTAGATTTTTCAACCCGGATAACTAGATCCGTTTTTTATGCTTTGATCATTGTGCTTTCTATTTTTATGCTTCAGTTTTTCATCATTTCCTTAATGTACTTTCCCTTCAATTTTCATGAATAAAAATTTTGTCTTTCTTCATATGACTATCATTGCTTTATTGTTTTTGATGATTACAAAGGGGGAGAAGCAATAGTGTGTTCATCTAATTGTTGACTGCTAAAAATGCTTAATTATCTGGTATTATCTACAAAAGGCATATATTCTTAAAGATAGGGGGAGTTTTAGTTGTTTCAAGAGATAATGTTGTAAGGGATAACATTTAAGAGATAACTTGTAATCTAATTAGATGATTCATTTAATTGATAAGGCATACTCTGAAAATCTGATAAAGATTTTATGCAGAATTCAAATGTTTTTGCATAAATAAAATTAGAGATAAAAATTGTTGTTTAAACTAACAACCCTCAAGAGATGAACATTGTTGTCATCATCAAAAAGGGGAGAATGTGTTTTGAATGTGATCACAGGTTTAATGATTTTGATAATGACAAAACACTCTTGAAGAATTCCTTGCAAAAACAAAGATATGGAATCAGACCCAGAAAAACTACGCAGATAATCGATTAGGGATCCTCAGCTAATCGATTAGGCAGCTTCTGTTTTGGAACATCTGCATCAGGACAATAAGCTAATCGATTACCACACTTCAGACAATCGATTAGAAAGCTACTGGAACTACAATAATCAATTACATACACAGCTTAATCGATTACCAAAACCAAAAATGGCATTAAAGGTATCAGGTATAATAGCTAATCGATTTAGAGAATTCAGCCAATCGATTAGAAGGCTACTGGAATTAAGCTAATCGATTACTATGACTATATAATCGATTAAGAAGCTACGAAGCTAAATTAAATGCATCAGGTATCACTGCTAATCGACTACAAGGCAAAGTTCAATCGATTACCAAGCTTCTGACTTGAAGCTAATCGATTAGGCAATGGGAACTAATCGATTACATAGCGAACAGAGATGAAAAATTCAAAGTGTAATCGATTACACCTTAAGGCATAATCGATTACGATAGTGGGAAAACACATATTAGTGGGAAACCAGCACATTTCTCCACCACTCCTTCAGACACCCACTACATGCAACGGCTAGGAAGACCAAGGCACTCACCAAAGCTCAGAAATGACTCTATAAATGCAAGAGGAACTCAAGCACAAAATACACAACAAGAAGCTATCATTCTTTACTTACTCTTGTGCTTAGTAAGCCCTTATTCTTATATATTCTGAATTTTCATTTGCATATTCTCTCTTCTTGAGAGTTATAGATTTGAGAGAACCTTCACTTGTACATCTACTCTATTGAGAGAGTCACTTGCTTGTAAACACCAAACACCAAAGTTCACTCTAGATTGAGTGGTTGTTCACTCTAGGTTGAGTGGTTACAAAGGTTGGGGTTCAATCTTTGGGATATTGTGAGATTGAGAGATTGGGTGGGGTGCCCTTATACTTGTGAGGATTGGGTTCTTGAGTGTGGGACACTAGGAAGCCGCAATTGCTCAAAGTTGTATCTCTAGTCTACAATAGTGGAAATCCTCTAAGTGGGTTGCTTAGAGGCGAGACGTACACCGGATTGGTGGAACTCGTTAAATCGGTTTGCAAGCTTCTCTTCCCTACTCTTTTACTTTCATATACTGTGCTTAATTGGCTTGTGTTGATTGATTGTGGCTTGCATACTTAAACTTGTTTAATTTGGTAAACTTTGAATACTGCACACCAAGTGTTTGTCAAATTATCTCAGCTATATTTACCTTTGTTTTGCCTTGCACATTTCATTAAACTTGATTTCACTTGCATAATCTTGTAAATTTGAACATAAGAATCAAGTTCAAAGGCATTCTAACCAAAAGTTTTAAAAACTCAATTCACCCCCCTCTTGAGTATTGAGGCCACTTGAATAACACTTTCTCATTTTATATATTAAGGGAAAACATATGTTTTATCACATCAATGAAACTCACAATATGAACGTGTAGCGAAAAAGGGTGAGATTTTATTCATGAGTTAAGCATGTATAGGGAAAGGAAAGCAAGGAAAGCATAACAAACGGAGTCAAAATAGGAAAGATTAATAATTGGGTGAAACAGGGAAGGTTTTACAGATCCTCCAACGCATACCTTAATCCCACTTCATGACTTCATGACTTCAAGTTCACCCTTCGACTCTGCCTCTGAGAGGGTCGTTCGACCATGATCCACGTGCCCCAGTTTGGACTTGGACTGTTTGCATAGGAAACTTTAGTTATTATGCCGAAATCTCGACCTTGATTTTTGCCTGAGCCGCCTTTGTAGGTTTTCGACTCACCGGGTCGCTCTAACTTTTCCCTAGGTCGCCCTTTCAGATTTTTAACCTAGCAAGCCTTTCTTTGTTTATAACATGTTTTATTTTTTGTCAAGGTTGTACCCTTCACAACAAAAGGTTTAAGTTGATTTCATTGAAATTGAGCCCGTTTGGCCTCTCTTGATTGAATTTCATCCTTTAGGGGGAGTAGATGTCACTTCAAATAGGAAGCTTTACTCTAACACCATGTACCAAAGGGAATCGGATGAGCCATTTTTGGCATCAATGAGAGGGGATCATTTTGAGTCTTCATTCTTTTTGTTCATTCTTTCCTTTTTTACTTTTTCTTTGTTGTTGTTTTGTTCTTTTTTCTTCTCTTTTTTGTTCTTCTATGAATGACCCCCTTGGTACTTTCGTTATGGTCTAGCCGCTTTATTTACCTTTAGCCAATATGGTCTAAACCCTAAACTACGATATTAATGGTATTGTTAGCAACGACTTAGCATAGTAGACCATTCCCTTGGTTACATCGGCATGGGAGGTGGTTGTGCCCCTTTAAGGTTGGGACGTTAATTGCAACAAGGATGAAACATTGCTTTTGTCGCGTTCTTGGCTTGATGACATTCGTGCCCCCATGTAGAAAGGTGACAGTCTGCTCTGTGATCTGAATGTGCCCCAATATGAGAATACGAAGGCACCAATAAGAGACCCCAAAAATGGGGGATAAATGTTTCACGTTTTATAAAGCATTATTAGACAAAGAAATAAAGTGGTGAGGCATAAATCAACACCCTGGATCTATAAAGGACCTATCTTATATATGAAGATAAGAGAAGGTATCAGATTAAATAAATAAATAGCAGAAGGCGTATCTTATTTCAAGAGTAAGGATTAATTGAGTGAAATTATCAAGGACACTTAAAAGGATGTTATTTTATGTCAAAGAAATGTTTAAAGAAAGTATGGAAGGATACCAAGTTTATCTATTACCAAACAACATCCAAAAGTATGTATTTTCCCATGAATCAGTACCATGAATCGATTCCCCAAGGGTGTGAATCGATTCATGCGGGTGAAAATGCCAAAAATAGTGAATCAGGTGCCCATGAATCGATTCCCCATTCCTTGAATCAATTCACGCGAATGGCCAAGCCATGAACAGTGGAAACAGGAAAGGATGAATCGATTCAGTGCCCAGTGTGAATCGATTCACGTGATTCTTCTAGATTGAACAAAAAATCCAGAACACTTTGAATCGATTCAAAGTCATAGGTGAATCGATTCAAGCCTGGCCTATTAGTTCCCTGCTGCATTTTATGTAGAAAATCACATGATTTCCCACTTCTAATCACCCTATCTCATTCAAATCAAATCCAATGGCCACCAAAATTTGACACAAGCTAAAATATATTATTTGTGACGTGAGTCCACTGGCCGCACTCAAAATTCCTAAAAACAAGGGAAATATGTGCATAAATGCATTTAACTCGTTTCAAGGCATTTTGAGGCAACTTAAGGGTCTATTCTCTATAAAATTGAACCATTCCTTTTTCCAAAAACCATAATTAACATGTTTAAGCTATCGGATTCATTGCATCACATCAAAACTTCATAAATCATAATTTGACCTTACTAGTTCCTTACTTATGCATAAAACAACCATAACAAATTTTAAATATACTTCATAAAAGATTATAATTCATAATTCTCATCATCCATTCATCGATTTGGGCAAAGTTCAAGTATCATAAATGACACCATACATCATCAAGGTCATAATCAAAAATTAGCCATACATATAAATTCCAGTTTTCACCCATGACCTTCAAAAATCAATATTCATCAATCCAAACTACAATGAGCATAAGCCTCTATCATAGACTATACAAAATAATGATTTTCCAGCCAAGGCACTTCCTATACATCTATTTACCTCCTTCATCAACACAAGTTTCAAAAGAGTTTCACTTCACCCATAAGTGTCCTGCATCACAAATCTAAAAGTAGACAACATGGGAGAGTGAGTCTCACATTCCAAAAGAATAAATATGAATACCATGTGATTATGTATATATGCATCAGATTCATGTATACTTTGCATTCACAATATCATTCATCATCCATACATTATCATCAAATCAACATTCACATATCTCAATCATTTTCATGGATCAAGCAAGGTACACAAGTATATACATAATCAAGTCTCTCAATAATTTTGGAATAACACATTCATCATCATCATACTCAAACCATTATTTGGTATTCATAACTTTTATGTTGTCTTTATTCATTTTCTCATCTAAACCACAACCATCATCACATGTCATCACCTTTGGCATACCTCCTTGCTATATGCTAATTATAACACCCCGGCCCGAAAATAGGGGTAAATTTTTCACGATATGAATTAACTTTAAGGGGAAAAAAATTCGATATATATAATGTCGAGTCATTACCCCAGATCATTAATAACCGATCTCATATATGAAGATATGAGATGGTATCAGAGTGCTCCTTGGACGACCGGACTCAAGGCCGTCACAAGGGAACAACAGAAGATGTAATTGAATTTAAGACTTATTAAAATATATACCAAAAAGAGGATGAAAGATGTCTCGTCAATCTCTTAAAAAATAGAAATATAATTTCATAATAATAATATCATTCATACATTATCAAGGTCATTAATGAAAATTAGCCATACACATACGGTCTAATTTTTCTACATGACCTCTGAAATCAACTATCATCAAATTAATTCCAAATTAAGCATATACACACCATATGCTATACAAAATGAATACGTATATGCCGGCCAAGGCTCACCCATATTCCTTTCATATTTACCTTCTCCAATGCTCGACCTCCAAAAAGAGTAGGATTCACATCATACTTACATCAAACTTAAAAATCGCAACTAGGAGGTGAGTAACATAATCCAAATGTACCAAAGTCATACATTATGATGATATTTATACATGTGTGCATTATATTAATTTTTCAAGAAAACATCACAAGCTTCACACACAGATACATCATTCCATCTCAGTACAATACATGTCCAATTAAGTGTATTCACAAGGCAATATCATATATAATATCCTTAACATTCTCAACAATCATCACACTTTTAATGTTAGTACCTCAATTTACTTTCCCTCTATTTAACAATCATCCATCGCCACCACGGGCCATCACTAGGCATATCTCCAGTTATATACAAATATGCTCTTAAAGCTAATGCATATGCACGAAGGTATCATTTTCAAATGCGGATCCGACTGTGGGACACAACAACATATCAAATGTGGGACAAGCATAGGTGTGCTACTATGCCCCTACTGCAGTAGTAAAATGTGTACACATATATCTCAATTCATGCATGCTTAAAACATCATACTTTTACTGGTACCAAACTGCTCTCGCCCATCTGTAGCACTAGTCACCCCGTGACTTACGGATCAACATTATGGCCTTACTTGCCAGAGTGCTACGGGCCTCCCCAAAACACACATCGAAGGAGCCGTGTCCCGTCAGACACCGAGGTAAATTACTCATCACAGAGCCCCCTTCCCACAAGGCCTGCCACATAGGGTGCCTCATCACCGAACTAAGGGGAGCTTCGTGAATTCCCCGAATCACTAGGGAACAATAACAGTATACCCGTGCACTGGGCCACCCTCCCACTGGGCCTGCCTATTAGAACCCCTAACATTCCATATAAGCAGCGAATGATATGCCATGGATATAACTACCAATCAATGCACTCTCACACTGTGCATCCTAAATGCCACTCAATCCATCGTCCATTTACCACTACCACTTAGTGGATTTCAGTATTCTCAATCTTTATCAATTCTCGTTGGAACTCACACACATCTGTAGTTAGCGGCAATCACATTTATCAATTCATATATACATAATTAGGATATTTCACATCATTGATTTCAATTCAAAACATGGTCTAAAACCATCATGACATATTTCACAAAACATATTCAACATAATATCAGATCCGGTCTCGATACCGGTACCAAAGTACGGATACCACTTCATCCATTCTATGTGTAATACAGACTCAGCAAGTAAAACTTTAGACTGATAAGACCGTATAGGCGATCTCCCTATACCGGTATGTCCGTGTTAACACCACACATATCGGATGGAATCCGTTCTCCATATCAGAGACGTAAGGGATAATCATATCGGATACATATAGCACCAGTCTAAAACCTTAGTCATGTATTGACTCTCGTGGCTGGTCCACACCGGATTATTGACTCCGGCTCAGACCAGTTTAATATCATATTCATCATCCCAAATACATGCCACATAACATCAATCATTCTAAATGCACTCAAATCATGAAATCATTACATCGTCCACCCAAGCATTCATTAAGCACAATCATATACACATATTTTCACATCATCAATGGATGAAATCATGCATTTAGAATAGTTACCCCCTCCTACCTCAAGAGAAGTAGTAATCACCGCGGTCCGATGATTCCACCTCGTCAATGGGGTTATTTCCTACATCACAATATATCACATAATTATTTTCTATTCAACCACCTCGGCTTAGTGTTCATATTCATTTACTTGGTGTCTTCCAGCATCTTAACTCTCAAGTCCCATTTATTTCATTCATTCCACCATAACCACCACGGGTTAGGCACCTATATTTATTATTATGCACTTTTAATGTCAAACCCATTAATGGGTTCCCACATTAATGGTTCCCAACAACCATTAAGCTTCATTAATGGCTATTCACCATTAATAACACCATTTCACCTCACCAATAACAATTATCTAACACAATAAATGCTTCTCCACTCATATTTTGCATTTCCCCCAAATCATAGGGTTAGGGTTTCTCTAAAACGCAACAACACTCATTAAATCACTTTCCCAACATCAAAACCCAAAAACGCATAGTTTATACTCTTGAGAAATAGCAAGAGTTTACCTTAAGAGAAGAAGGGAGTGGGTTTTCCAAAGGGAAATAGAGCCACACAAAAATGAAGAGAACGGAGGGTGAGACTTCAAGCTCCAAGCTCCTTCAAGAACAGAAATGGGAGAGGAGAATAGAGCCACCACCCTTTTGCTTAGGGTTTTTGAAGAGAAGTAGAAGGGGAAATGAAAGAGAAGAATAGAGAAGAAGAAGAGACAAGGTGTTTGTTAAGAGGGACTAAGAAGCTGACGAGAATAAGAAAAGAAAAATGGGCCATTTGGCTTTATTTTTAATCCCTCTTTAAAGATTCATCATTTTATGACAAACAATATCTTTGTTCGGGCTCAATACTTTATCCAAAAATTATTCCGAATACATATTCGGATTCCCAATAATATCCTTAACAAGCCTGACCAATATCATCCCAATCGGAGATACTTAGTCCGACACCCATATTTTAACCGGGCTCATTTTCAGCTTATCCGGTTCCAATAAATTATAAACAGTTTCCAAAAATCTTAATTTATTTATTCCCAATATTTTGGAACATTAAATAACCCAACTATAATCATTTAATATTTATCTCCTTAATTGATCTTTTATTTTAAAATTTAGGGTGTTACAATCCACCCCACCTAAAAAGAAATTTCGTCCCCGAAATTTAACATACCGGATTCAAACACATCGGGGTACCGTGCTCTAATATCGTCTTCATGTTCCCATGTGAACGTCTCTGTATTTCCATGCTTGCATGCAACTTTCACTAAGGGTACCAATTTGTTCCGTAGCTTCTTCACGGAGTGTTCGACAATACGAACGGAAACAGAAGGAATGGACAAATCGTCTTGTACATCAACATCGTCCATAGGAATTACATGTAGAGGATCATGGACATATTTCCTCAACTGTGACACATGGAACACATTATGTAGATTTGCAAGATATGGAGGGAGTGCAATCCGATTAGCCATATCGCCGATGCGTTCAAGAATCTCATAAGGTCCAATAAACCTAGGACTTAACTTTCCACTTTTCAATGCCCTTCCAATACCCTTATCTCTTGACACTCTCAAAAACACATGATCGCCAGCTTGGAACTCAAGTGGCTTCTGCCTTTTATCATAATAGCTCTTCTGACGATCTTGGACAATTTTCATCTTTTCTTGTATCATCTTGATTTGGTTATTTGTCTTCGCAATCAACTCCGGGCCCAAAGCCGAACTCTCTCCAGTTTCAAGCCAACACAACGGAGTTCTACATTTCCGACCATATAACGCTTCATAGGGAGCCATACCAATAGAACTATGATAACTATTGTTGTATGTACATTCAATTAGTGGTAGGAATCTTTCCCAACAACCACTGTGCTCCAACATACAAGCCCGCAACAAATCTTCAAGGCTTTGAATTGTTCGCTTAGATTGTCCATCCGTTTGTGGATGATATACCGAACTGAGCTTCAACTTGGAACCCATTGCCTCGTGTGAGCTTCCCCAAAATCAGGAAGTGAATCACGGGTCGCGATCCGACACAATACTCAAAGGTACACCATGTAGTCTAACGATCTCCTTAATGTACAATTATGCCAATTTCTCCAAAGAACTCTTCATACTCATGGGCAAGAAGTGAGCATACTTCGTCAACCGATCTACAATCACCCATATACCATCATTTCCAGTACGTGTTCTGGGTAATCTAGAAATAAAGTCCATAACAATGTCATCCCACTTCTATACCGGGATATCAAGAGGTCTCAAGTAAGTAGATGGTTTCTGATTCTCAACCTTAACCTTTTGACAAATAATGCAAGAGGCTACACAATTAGCCACATCCCGCTTCATATCGGGCCACCAGAAATTCTTCTTCAAATCTTGATACATTTTTGTTGCACCAGGATGTTTGCTCAACATACTCTTATGAGCTTTATCAAGTACCAATCTTCTTAGATCACCACCAGATGGAACATAAATTCGGCCCTTCACTCACCAAATGCCATCATGGCCTTCCATCAAAAATGAATTCTTCTCATTAGCTTGAGCTTCCTTCATCTCAATCAAATACTCATCTTTCTATTGTTGTAACTTCACGGTCTCAAGGAAAACATTTGCTACCGTCAACACCTCAAGGGACATCTTTTTTGGGGTATATATTTCTACACCCACGTTTAAGTTCTAAAATTGCTTAATTAGCTCCATCTCTTTCACCATCATAGCAGAAACATGCAACGATTTTCGACTCAAGGCATCGACAACCACATTTGCTTTTCCGGGATGATACCTCAATTTGAACTCATAATCTTTCAGAAACTCCATCCATCTTCGTTGGCGCATATTAAGCTTCTTCTGATCAAATAGGTATTTAAGACTCTTATGATCACTAAAGACCACAAACTTAGAGCCATACAAATAGTGCCGCCTTCAAGGAAAACACCATCATCGCCAATTCAAGATCATGTGTGGGGTAGTTAACCTCATGCGGTCGCAATTGTCTCGTTGCATAGGCTATCACACGCTCTTTTTGCATCAACACGCAACCATGACCAAGCTTAGAAGCGTCACAGTACACCACGAAGTCATCCAATAAGTCCGGCAAAGCCAACACAAGAGCAGAAGTGAGTCTAACTTTCAACTCTTGGAAACTCCTTTCACAATCAAGACTCCACACAAATGGCTGATTCTTACGAGTTAGCTTCATCAAAGGCAAAGCCAATCGGGAAAATCCTTCAATAAATCTCTGGTAATAATCGGCAAGACCAAGAAAACTTTTCACTTCGGTCACAGATGTCGGTCTTTCCCAAGCCAGCATGACTCCGATCTTAGATGGATCAACAACAACACCATCTTTAGAGATACTATATCCAAGAAATTGGACCTCGGACAACCAAAATTCATACTTGGAAAGCTTCGCAGACAACTCGTTCTCTCGAAGGACATTCAAAACAAGACGAAGATGTTCTTCATGGCTCTTGGAATAGACAAGAATGTCATTGATAAACACCACCAAGAACCGGTTAAGATACTCATGAAAGATACGATTCATGTAATCCATGAATATCAAAGGAGCATTTGTCACTCCAAATGGCATCACTACATACTCATAGTGCCCATATCGAGTTCGGAAGGCAGTTTTAGGAATGTCCCCGGTCTTCACCTGAATTTGGTGATATCTGGAACGCAAGTTGATCTTTGAAAATACAACGGCATCCTTCAATTGATGCAGAAGATCATCAATGCGAGGTAGGGGATATTGGTTCTTAATGGTCAACTTGTTAAGTTGTTGATAGTCCATATATAACCTCATACTTCCATCTTTCTTTTTCACCAATAAAACAGGCGCACCCCAAGGAGACACACTCGGGCGAATAAACTCTCGCTCTAATAATTCTTCAACTTGTCTCTTCAACTAGGTTAATTCCATAGGAGACATCCGATACGGCGCTCGGGAAACAGGTTCCGCTCCCAGAACAAGATCAATAGAAAACTCCACTTCTCGTGGAGGAGGTAAACCAGGTACCTCATCAGGAAATACATCCAGAAATTCAGACACAATGGGAATATTTAAGGGATCGGGACCATTTATCCCATTGACAAGAGATAATAGTATGCAAAGTTGAGCTATACCGTGCACATCGAATTTCCCCACATCTGAAGAAGGGAAAATGACAGTCCGTTGTTGACAGTCAACCAAGAATTTATTAGCGGAGAGCCAATCCATACCAAGAATGATCTCCAAGTCCTTCATAGGTAGGCAAATGAAAGAAGTAACAAACTTTCTCCCTTCTAGGATCATGTCAACATTATCACATCAATTAACCGATCTGAGACAAGCGCCGGTTGGGGTAGTAACCACCAGAGCATTTTTCATTAGGCACACCGACAATCTCAATCGCCGTACATAATCCTCGAATATAAAAGAATGGGTCGCACCCGAATCATAAATATCATGCACAGAATTTCTGAGTATTTCATACTTACTTTCAACTAGGTTATCGGCTTGAGCTGCTTCCTCACCGGTCACAGTGAATACTCTTCCAGCAGTTGGTTGGTTAGCACCATGATTGTGACCATTCCGGCCACCATTACCATTACCTCGGCCGTTCCCAATACCATGACCGTTGCCACCATTTCCGTTACCATTACGACCACCATTGCGACCGCCATTACCGTTTCAACGACCATGGCCTCTAAAAGCACCATGGCCGCCACGATTTCCATCATTGTGAGCCACCACATCCACAATATTTAAAGGACAATCAGGACGAATGTGTCCCAGTTGGTTGCATCGATAGCACACCATAACTTCTTTATTTCCATATTCATGGGCAAAATGGTTTCCACCACACCAGAAACATCAAAGTCCTTGGCTATTACCTCGGCCACCACTAGCACCATGTCTTCCACCACCACGTCCACCTCTAAGAGAAGAGGAACCATAACCAAATTGTCTATTTTTCTGGAAATCACCCCTCTTCTTAAAGCTAGAGGATTGGCCCTTCAATCTATGATCATGTCCCGAATAATTCTTAGGAGCCACATCATTCTCTTCAAAAATTCTACACTTGTTCACAAAATTAGGGAAACTCCTAGTCTCTTGGTGACAAATCGCCTTCTTGATCTCTTGGCACAAACCGTTCTCAAACATAACACATTTTAAAGCTTCGGTACCTTCCTGTTGGAAAGGAGGGTAAAACACACATAGTTCTTTAAACTTTGAGGCATATTCCTCCACCGACATGCTTCCTTGTTTGAGCTCCATAAATTCAAGCTTTTTCTTGTTTTTGTAGTTCTCAAGAAAGTATTTCCTAAGGAACTCCACCTTAAAGTTCTCCTAATCCAAAGGAGTGTGAGCCGCAATCATACGCCCACGAGTGAGAATCCACCAAGATTCAGCTTCATCTTGGACCATAAACACTGCGTACTCAACCTTTTGAACTTTAGTATATTCCATACTAGCAAATATCCGTTCTAAGTCACGGATCCAAACATAAGCATCCTCCGGTTTATAGCCTTCATGAAATTTGGAAGGCTTCCGCTTGAGAAATCGGTCAAGACCATGATTTGGCTAACTAGTGGCTTGTTATTGCCGTTCTAGGATATCGGCAAACCGATTGAAGGCTTCAGCCATAGCGGCTGCATCAATATTACGCCTATTCGCCATAAATCAATCTAGACACACAATATAATCATAATTAGAAACCGCATGTTTCTTTCCTCAATACATACTAATCATTATTAACTATTATTAATACAAATATCATCATAATATATTCACAATTTGAAGGTAAACAGGATGAAGGAAATGCCTGGCCAGGCTTAATTTCAACCATAATATAAAGTAGTAAGGAATTCAAGCTCCAATAATGCTTAACTATAACTATAACATGTCAACATTAAGTGACAATCACTCTTTAACAACATTTAACTCATATAATTCATCAGTGAGCAATCAATGCTCTGATACCAGGTTGTAACACCCCAGCCCAAAAATAGGGGTAAATTATTTGAATTAACTTTAAGGTGAAAAAATTCAATATATATAATGCCGAGTCATTACCCAGGATCATTAATAACCGATCTCATATATGAAGATATGAGACGGTATCAGAGTGGTCCTTGGACGACCAGACTCGAGGCCATCACAAGGGAACAGCAGAAGATGTAACTAAATTTAAGACTTATTAAAATATATACCAAAAAGAGGATGAAAGATGCCTCGTCGATTTGTTAAACAATAGAAATATAATTTCATAATAATAATATCATTCATACATTATCAAGGTCATTAATGAAAATTAGCCATACACATACAGTCTAATTTTCCTACATGACCTCCGAAATCAACTATCATCAAATTAATTCCAAATTAAGCATATACACACCATATGCTATACAAAATGAATACGTATATGCCGGCCAAGGCTCACCCACATTCCTTTCATATTTACCTTCTCCAATACTCGATCTCCAAAAAGAGTAGGATTCACATGATACATACATCAAACTTAAAAATGGCAACTAGGAGGTGAGTAACATAATCTAAATGTACCAAAGTCATACATTATGATGATATTTATACATGTGTGCATTATATTAATTTTTCAAGAAAACATCACAAGCTTCACACACATGATACATCATTCTATCTCAGTACAATACATGTCCAATTAAGTGTATTCATAAGGCAATATCATATATAATATCCTTAACATTCTCAACAATCATCACACTTTTAATGTTAGTACCTCGACTTACTTTCCCTCTATTTAACAATCATCCATCGCCACCACGGGCTATAACTAGGCATATCTCCAGTTATATGCAAATGCTCTTAAAGCTAATGCATATGCACGAAGGTATCATTTTCAAATACGGATCCGACTGTGGGACACAACAACATATCAAATGTGGGACAAGCATAGGTGTGCTACTATTCCCCTACTATAGTAGTAAAATGTGTGCACATATATCTCAATTCATGCATGCTTAAAACATCATACTTTTACTGGTACCAAACTGCTCTCGCCCATCTGTACCACTAGTCACCCCGTGACTTGCGGATCAACATTATGGCCTTACTTGCCAGAGTGCTACGGGCCTCCCTAAAACACACATCGAAGGAGCCGTGTCCCGTCGGACACTGAGGTAAACTACTCATCATAGAGCCGCCTTTCCACAGGGCCTGCCACATAGGGTGCCTCATCACCGAACTAAGAGTAGCTTCGTGAATTCCCTGAATCACTAGGGAACGATAACAGTATACCCGTGCATTGGGCCACCCTCCCACTGGGCCTGCCTATTGGAACCCCTAACATTCCATATAAGCAACGAATGATATGCCATGGATGCAAATGCCAATCAATGCACTCTCACACTGTGCATCCTAAATGCCACTCAATCCATCGTCCATTTACCACGACCACTTAGTGGATTTCAGTATTCTCAATCTTTTCCAATTCTCGTTGGAACTCACACACATCAGCAGTTAGTGGCAATCATATTTATCAATTCACATATACATAATTGGGATATTTCACATCATTGATTTCAATTCAAAACATGGTCTCAAACCATCATGACATATTTCATAAAACATATTCAATATAATATCAGATTCGGTCTCGATACCGGTACCAAAGTACGGATACCACTTCATTCGTTCTGTGTGTAATAGAGACTCAACAAGTAAAACTTCGGACTGATAAGACCATATTGGTGATCTCCCTATACCGGTATATCCGTGTTAACACCACACATATCGGATGGAATTCGTTGTCCATATGAAAGACGTAAGGGATAATCATACCGGATACATACAACACCAGTCTAAAACCTTAGTCATCTATTGACTCTTGTGGCTGGTCCACACCGGATCATTGACTCTGGCTCAGACCAGTTTAATATCATATTTATCATCCCAAATACATGACATA
This sequence comes from Clitoria ternatea, assembly GCA_037962975.1. Classification (NCBI taxonomy): domain Eukaryota; kingdom Viridiplantae; phylum Streptophyta; class Magnoliopsida; order Fabales; family Fabaceae; genus Clitoria; species Clitoria ternatea. The sequence goes on from CM075671.1 coordinate 60,631,318, forward strand.
TAACATCAATCATTCTAAATGCACTCAAATCATGAAATCATTACATCGTCCACCCAAGCAATCATTAAGCACAATCATATACACATATTTTCACATCATCAATGGATGAAATCATGCATTTAGAATAGTTACCCCCTCCTACCTTAAGAGAAGTAGTAATCAACGCAGTCTGATGATTCCACCTCATCAATGGAGTTATTTCCTACATCACAATATATCACACAATTATTTTCTATTCAACAACCTCTGCTTAATGTTCATATTCATTTACTTGGTGTCTCCTAGCATCTTAACTCTCAAGTCCCATTTATTTCATTCATTCCACCATAACCACCACGGGTTAGGCGCCTACATTTATTATTATGCACTTTTAATGTCAAACCCATTAATGGGTTCCCATATTAATGGTTCCCAACAACCATTAAGCTTCATTGATGACCATTCACCATTAATAACACCATTTCACATTACCAATAACAATTATCTAACACAATAAATGCTTCTCCACTCATATTTTGCATTTCTCCTAAATCATAGGGTTAGGGTTTTTCTAAAACCCAACAACACTCATTAAATCACTTTCCCAACATCAGAACCCAAAAACCCATAGTTCACACTCTTGAGAAATAGTAAGAGTTTACCTTAAGAGAAGAAGGGAGTGGGTTTTCCAAAGGGAAATGGAGCCACACGAAAATGAGAAGAAAGGGGGGTGAGACTTCAAGCTCCAAGCTCTTCTAAGCTCCTTCAAGAATGGAAATGGGAGAGGAGAAGAGAGCCATCACCCTTTTGCTTAGGGTTTTCAAAGAGAAGTAGAAGAGGAAATGAAGGAGAAGAATAGAGAAGAAGAAGAGGTAACCGATTCGTTAAGAGGGACCAAGAAGCTGACGGGAATAAGAAAAGAAAAATGGGCCATTTGGCTTTATTTTTAATCCCTCTTTAAAGATTCATCATTTCATGACAAACAGGATCTTTGTTCGGGCTTAATACTTCATCCAAAAATTATTTTGAATACATATTCAGATTCCCAATAATATCCTTAACAGCCCTGACCAATATCATCCCAATCGGAGATACTTGGTCCGACATCTATATTTCAACCGAGCTCATTTTTAGCTTATCTGGTTCCAATAAATTATAAAAAGTTCCCAAAAATCTTAATTTATTTATTCCCAATATTTTGGAACCTTAAATAACCCAACTATAATCATTTAATATTTATCTCCTTAATTGATCTTTTATTTTAAAATTTAGGGTGTTACACTAATGCTCTTAAGCTAATACATATGCACAATGGAGTATATCAACAATTGCAGATCTGATTGGTGGGGAATAAACACCATTTGTGGGATCCAAGTATGATCATATAACCATACCCTTACTGCAGTAGTAAATGTGTACACTTAATCATCAAATTGCATGCATTACACCATATTTTACTAGTACCAAACCGCATCGCCCATAATGCAACACTGGTCACTTTCTCCATGACCGCGGTAAACACCATAATCAATATAAGGTGTTGTGGGCCAACCATGAATCATATCATGGTAGCTGTGATCCAAAGGACCACTGGGGTCACCTGCTCATCAAGAGACACCTCACAAGGGTCAACCACATGTGGCTCCCTGTAGCACAACATGTGCAGCTTCCTGACTTACACCCTAGTCACAGGGGAACAACAAATCGCTCGTGCATAGATTATTCCAAATCAAATCATCTCTATCACCAACATCATCACAAGATTTTTAGTGGATTTTTTATTGTTGGTTATTGTCGTTGTTTTAAATTTTAATATGACATTCTCAATGATTTCTCATTTACAGAATTCAATTCTTTCATCAATCATAATGGCCTCAAATCATCAATCTCAATCATTAGTCTTCCATTATCAATCAAGGTATGTTATTCATTCACTTCATTCTTATTAAACCACCAATAACATTCATTCCATATTTATGGTGATTGTAAACATAACATCATTTCAAGGCACATATTTGCCAAACAATTCAACACCACCATATAGCACACCACAAACGTCCTAAATGCACAAACTCAAGTTGCCAAACATCATTACCAGCATCAAACACAATATCACAATTCATCAAAACATTACAAACAAGGCAAACGTGCATGTTGTCACATATGACAATCAAATACTATTCAATTCATGCATTTAGAATATAGGGACTCCTCTCCTACCTCAAGAAAAGAATTTCGATTGATACGATGTACCCACCTTGTCATTTAGAATGGATCCTACATTAACATACATGTAAAATATCAATCAATCAATCATTCAAGACATGGTTTAAGACTCTAATTACTACTCACTTTATATACTAATTTCGTGACATGAATAAACCATGCCATAGACACCTCTTTCTTCATTTATTAGGTTTCGGTAATTCCTTATTACCATACCACCTTCATTATATCAAAGGCTACAAGACCCCATAGTCTAACATTCATAAAAATATTTCATTTATCAACACCCATACTCTATTTATTATGTGTTCCCTCTCAAATATATTATTCAACCAACATTTACCATTTTCCCCAAATCTTAAAAGTTAGGATTTTCACCAAACTCAACTACATTCATAAATACCCATTGATCTTTATCACCTTCCACCCATACATTCATCTACCTCATTTATTTCTTTCAAAGCTTGTATTTATGATAACCCACTCTAGAGTTTCCATATTTAAGGCTTCTCCCAACAACCCACATACTTTAAATGCTCTTTTAACACCAAAAAATCATAACTAAAGGTTTATACTCTTGAGAAATAGCAAAAATCTTACCTCAAGAGAAGAAAAGAAAGAACATTCAAGAGAAAAAGAATGCCACATGAAAATAAGAAGAAGAAGGAAGAAGGAACTTCAAGCTCCAAGCCTTCTTCAAGCTTCCATGAAAAATGAAAATGAGAGGGAGAATGGGTGAAACACCTTGGCTTAGGGTTAGAGAGGAAAAAAGATGAAGAGAATAAGAGAAGAAGAAGTGAATGTGCTTTGCCAAGTGGTTTCATGGGATGAACGAAAATAAGAATGGAAAAATGGACTTTTGGCTTTATTTTTAATCCTCTTATTAATATTTCATCGTTTTACCACAAACAGGATCTTTGTTTGGGCTCAATACTTCAACTAAAAATTATTCCGAATATACATTCGGACTCCCATTAATATTCTTAATAGCCCTGACCAATATCATCATAATCGGAGATACTTGGTCTGACACCCATACTTTAATCGGGCTTAATCTCAGCTTATTTGGCTTTAATAAATTATGGATAGTCCCCAAAAATATTAATTTAATCATTTACAACATTTTGGGGCATTAAATAACCCACATACAACTATTTAATATTTATTTTCTTAATTAATCCTTTATTTTAAAATTTATGGTGTTACAACTAACTTGCCCCAATTGGTATGTACGTAGGGCGCCAACCTTGATTCTTTTGTTTTTCTTCTTTTTCTTTTTTTCTCCTTTTTTATTTTGTTTTATTTTCTTGGCAGAGTATCTCTTGACCACGTTTACGTTTATGGGCCTCAACAAGTCCTTGCTATCCGTATTGGTTAATACTGAAACTTCCTTGAATGATAGGTAGGGCCCTGCTCACCTTGGTACCTGACAATGTTGTCTTCAACATAAACATCTACTCCATTATGTCATCAGTTTTGGCTACCATCGTCCTTTGATAAATTTCCCCAGTGTTTCCTAAGGCATTAACAACCCAGTGAATCTTGACATTTTTTAAACCCCTTCACTCCTCAAGTTGATGGTCTTAATCACCTCCTAATAGGGTTGAGTTTCTCTAGCTTCTTGCCCTAACAACCTTATTAACTTGGGCGGTGGCTCATAATCTTCCTTGCCATCTTTATCGACATATCAACCAGGCAGTCAAAGTCGTGAAATGGGACCGTGATCTCGTTGTTCTCAGAAGGATTATTTTTGGATATGCATTTATTCAATATATGATGACAAAGACAAAATAAAAGAAAGCAAATGGATAAAGAGGAAAAGATTCAAAGCAGAGATAAGGGAAGCAAGAAAAGGTATTTTGAAATTCGACACGTAATCATTGAGAGAAACTTGAAATGATAAAACCATGTTTTTTTGCCCTTATTACATAACCATCCAAAGCCTTAGGCATAGCAATAGGGCTAAAATGTCATTAAATACTTAAAGTCGCAGGGAGTTCGACGGCCTCCTAGTTACAAAGCTTTATGCCTGGTGGGCAAGCGATCACAAAGTCTGTATCATCACAAGAACCATCTTCAATGGTGACGACATCTCTTACATACCCCTCACCCTCCTTGGGTCTTGGTTTTGGTTAGAGGTGGAAGGCTGGCCCCACTGTTGTGGAGGATGATTTGGCATTGGTTGTGGATTTAGTGCTCTAGTGATAGGTGGATCGAAATAGGATTGTGGTAGGGAAGGATAAAGGGTCTGGTTATGGGTGGCAGCAGCCATATATGGGTATGGTGCATAGTGGTTGGCCGGTTGAAAATTGGTAGGGATAAATGATCTCGGTTGGGCCCTCCTTTGGTCATAAGAGATGGAATTTGTTTCTCTATCTCTCCTTCTCCCTTCACTTGGTGCAGGTTTTCTTGTAGCAGGCTCCCTAGAAAGGCCTTGAGCAATCTTCCCTACCCCCAAACCGCTTTTTATCCTCTATGCAATAATAACAACATCGGAGAAGTTGGATGAAGCACTACCAATCATCCTATCATAGAAAGGTAACTGAAGTGTATCAATAAACATTTCTACTACCTCTTTTTCTGAGAGTGGGGGGTCTACTTATGCAGCTATCTCACACCAGCGTTGCGCATATTCTTTTAATGACTCGCTATCCTTTTTCACCATATTTTGAGGCTGGATTCTGTTAGGCACCATGTCTAGGTTATACTTGTACTGCTTCAGAAAGGCATCTGCTAGGTCTTTCCAACAACAGATATGAGCTCGCTCTAGTTAAGTATACCAAGTGAATGCAGCCCTAACCAGGCTGTCCTGAAAACAATGTATAAGCAATTTGTCGTTAAAGGCATGAGAAGCCATCTTCTGGCAGTACATGGTTAAATGATTCCTAGGACATGACGTGCCTCAGTATTTATCAAAGTCAGGTATCTTAAATTTTGAAGGAATCACAACATCAGGGACTAGGCAGAGCTCATGAGCATCTATTGAACTGAGGCCTCCAACGCCTTCTACAACCCACAACCACTCTTCAAGGATCTCCATCTTTCCCTTAGGTTGGGTAGCTATGGTAGGGTCTATCATGGGGCTTATAGTTTGAGTAAATCCCTATGAGTTGGTAGTGTGAGGCATTATATACCCGTATGGGTAATTATACTTTAGGTAAAAAGTAATGGGATGTGACATTTGATGTATTCGGCCAATATTTTGTGTGGGGTTATGTGGTTGGGCCAAAGTTTGTGGGTTAGGGATCAGCTGGGTTGTTTTGGCAGCCCGTGTTTGAGTGGCTTGTGGTTTAGAGGGTTGAGGATGTGGGGCTTGGTTAACTGGTGGAATGGTCATTTGGGTAGGGTTTGGAATTTGGGGATTTGCCAATTGTAGAGTATTACCATCTTGGGGATTAATGAACCAAGGAAGGAAATAGCCTAGAGGTAAGTTGTATTATGGAAAGGGTACATGGTTGCCGTCTAGGTCGATGAAAATGTGTGGTGGTGCACAACTATACGACATGTCATGAGGTTTGGTGTGAGGGTCAGCAGCTTAATTGGGGTTCTCGGTATTAATGGTGAAGGGAACTACTGTGAGATTTGCAACTTAGGCCGGTGTTGGACCAAAACTTGGGGGATGCAGAGTGGTAGATGGTTGTTCCTCGTTACCCACAGAAGAGCCCTATTCTGTGACTTTCTTCTCCAAGAGCTTCGCCAGTTCCGCTACTTGCTCTCTCAGCTGGTTAACCTCATTCCTAAGATCTTCATTTGTATATTCTATTTCAGCCATGAGTCTCCTCTGAAGTTGAGTTCTGTAAGGGTGTGTCCCCGTGGTGTCTTTGGAATTGTTAACAGAATAGAAAAGGAAATCAGTCAAATAGAACTTGACGTGTCTCATGAATCATTACTTCCCTCGTAACTCATTTTTGAAAATATTTTTACACTCGGGGAAGTAACGATTAAAACCATTCATGACAGATCGAGAGTAATGTGGGTTACGGACCTTCCAATCATCGTCAATGTTTTCTTTGATATTTTTTTGATATTTTTATTTTTTGATTCTTTTGAAATTTATTTTTTGACGATTTAGAAAAATCTGTAACCCAGGACCCCAAAAACTTAACTAAAAGTGCATAAAAGGAAAGGACTGCTTGCCCGTTAAAGGATCACCAATTTAAAAAGTGTCATTTTTGGAAAGAAGTAATCTGTTGAATGGGTAAGTGGTCCACCAATTTGGATTAAAAGGGAAAATGAGAATCAGAGAAGGTAGAGGGAAAGTCTGCCCCTTTGTGCCATAAGTTAGGTTTTTTTCTAAAGGCCTTCTACCGGTTCTAAGGTTTGTCTAACAGTGATGTCTCACATTAGGTGGCTTACACTAAATTTCTAAAGGTCACTAGAGCCAAGATCCTACTCTTGATGTTGACCACAACAGTAGGAAGTCTACTAGGTGTGGGACATCATGAATAAGTCAAACTCTAGCCGAGGTTCTCACGATAGCCAGACATGATGTACATCCCAAATGACACCGCTATCAACCTCCCCTAATCTTAAGTTTTATTTGAGCCCGGGTATAAAGCTCCACTCAAAAGTGTGTGCAAATTGTGAGTGTAGTGTGTGAAAGAGGCATTCAATACCTGTACCTTACCCCTCCTACACAGAGAACAAACACAGAACAACAAAATAAAGTCATCTACCCTAGGGTTCAACACATAAACAATAATAGAAAATAAATGACAAAATATAAATAAAGTAAAAATTACATATAAACATTGACAAAAAAATAAAAATAAAAATAAAGAAGTTAAATAATTAATAGACTATTTTAAAACATACGCTATCAACTTGGTTGGCTTGACTCTCTAAGTCCTTAGTGGAGTCGCCATCTATCGCAACCGGGATCGCGGTGGGATGACTGACCCTTAAAAACAACTTACTTGTCAAATCGAAATCCTTTTGAAAAGAAAACAGACAAGAACAACAAAGAAAACAAAGAAAATAGTGGATTGCCACCAATATTTTTTTAGGTAAAATACTGGGAAAACCTCTTTTAAAAGCATTGGTCATAAAAGTGAAATTCTAAGATCGGGAGTCGAATTATAGGTGAGGAAGGTATAAGCATCTCACAATTGTTCGTTATAAAACGGTTACCTCAAATTGATAGTGCGCATTATAAGTAGCCTAGAAATTATTTTAGCTTATTTAAAAAAGGAAAGACAAAACAGATGAGGAAGTTTCGAAATAAGGTTAACAGGATGTCTCATCCAAATTAATCTTAAATCGAACAACTTGACTAAACAGTGACAGTAAAATACCAAACAGTGGCAACAAGGGACTAAACAGTGACAACAAGAAACCAAACAGTAATAAGAAACCAAACAGTAACAGTAGAAAACTAAACAGTGAAAAAAAAGAAACAAATAATGACAGTAGAGGATTAAACAGTGACAGAAGAAACTAAACAATGATAGTAGAAACTAAACAATGACAGTAAGGATTAACAGGACGTCCAGTCCAAATTAACCTTAAATTGTAACATAAATTAGAGATTGAAATAAAGTTGAATAATATGAGATAAAATAAATTGATTAAACAAAACAAGAGAATAACAAGACGTCTCATCCAAATTAACCTTAAATCATAACATAAATTAGAGATTAAAATAAAGTTAAATAATATGAGATAAAATAGATTAATTAAACAAAACAAAAGATTAACAGGACGTCTCGTCCAAATTAACCTTATTCTATAAGAAAATAAAATATATTGAAAATATGAGAAGACCAACAAGACGTCTCATATAAATTAATCCCTCTTTACTAAAAATATTATTGTTATTGTATATTAAAAAATATGATGAGATCAACAAGATGTCTCGTCTAAATTAATCTTATTTTTAAAATATTATTATTTAATAAACAACAACCGATTGAGAATTTGAAAAGGTTAACAAGACGTCTCGTCTAAATTAACCTGCTCGTGATAAAACAGTTTTCTAAAATAAGTTAGTAAAGATTTTATTGAGATTGGACGGAATCACACAAAGATCGTTAAAAGGAAAGTGGGCCTAATAGGAGTTATTCCCGCTCTTACGTATTCTCAAGCGTATTGAGAAATCAGGGTCACGTAGTTCTAGGGAAAGATTAACTTTTTAAAAAATATTTAGATCATTTTTATCAATTTTGATTTTTAATAATGAAGAACAATTCATGAGGAAGGTGATATACAAGGCGAAGAAGATCGCACGTGCATAAACCTTCAAAGTCTTATAAAGTGTGTGTAGGCAAAGTAATTTGCACGACACCACTTATAAGATTTTGATTTAGTATAAAAGATTATTTATTTTTGTATAAGATATGTTTAAATTTTAATATATATTTTTTATTTTAAAATTTATCCTAAATGAAAAGGAAGCTACTTTATTTTAGAAAAGATATTTTATTTTAAGATCCTTACCTTCATGAAATAAAAATTGTTAAAAAAGAATATTTAAATTTCAATATTTTTCATTTTTTTATTTAGCAAAATAAAAATTATTTATTTATTTATTTTAAAAGAAGTATTTAGCTTTTTGGTATTTTGATTTTTAATTTAGCAACATAAAAAAATTAAAAATATTTATTTAAAATTTTCTTAATTTTGACATAAGCAAAAACCATTTATTATTTTTAAATTAAAGGGTTTAGAAATAAATCAAAAATATTTTTTATGTTTAGTTTTTGTTTGCCCAAAAAAATAGACCCCTAACCTTGTTGGGCTTCAAAAATTTGAAGCCCAATGACCAAAGGGAAAAAAAAGAAACTCATTAAAACAAAATAAACCCATTATTTGAAAATGAAAGCTTTTTTAAGAAAGAGAGTAACGCATCAGGGGTGAAGAAACCAGCGGAAGAGAGAGAAAGAATGGAGGAAAGAGAAAGTAAAGGAAGAGAGAAGAGAAACCGAGAGTAGAAGGAGTCGGCGTCGGTCGCTGGAGTAGCGTCGGGATCGCCTGGAGGAGGCCGGTCGGTCAGTTGTCAACGTCGGTCAGAGCTCCGAAGGTGGTGGTTTCAGCGACACCCTTTTCCTTTCTTCTCTTTTTATTATTTTTTTGTTGCTGTTTTGTGGAAACAAAGTGAAGAAAAAGAATTCCTTTTTGAATTTTTTTGTAAAGAGAATGATTGTTGTTGGTTTTTGATATTGGGATCTTTTTGGTTTGTGTTTTGATGAACAAGATGAGGATTGTGGCTCTTGGTGGTTACTGTTTCTGGTTTGTAGGTTGATGAACAAAATGATGATTCAATTGTTCAATCTTTCTTTCTCTGGAAAAAAAATTGATCCCTGTTGTCGAAATTTGTTTGGGTTTTTAAACCAATTTCTGATGAAGATTTTTGTGAATTATTAAATGCTTTTACAACACATTAATCCATTTTCTCTTCATTTCAAAATGTGTTCCCATGTTCGTAGTGCTTAACAGCTCCATTTTGCATTGTTGTGGGAACAAAGGGAAATGGGAGATTTTTTTATTTTTTTAAATTATCTTCCTTTAATTAAAAAATAAAAAAAGCTAATCATGCTTTTGAAAACAAATAAACAAAGGATAAAAAAATGGTGTTCACAAGTACAATTAAAGGAAGATCTCACTTTTCCTTTTAGACCTACATAGATTATTGACCAAAGTGTCAAAACCTTAAAGAAAAGGATGATTCCTTAGTGAAGGTAGTTTGGCAAGGTTTGTCACCACGAGAAGTGATGCAAGTTACTGTCATAGTCCCGTCAAATTAGTACATTAAAATTAATTAATGTAGTACTAGGGTCTCAACTAGGTCGTTCTCTCAAGGATCAACACAAAAATTTAGGAAAATTAAGTTTTAAAATAATTTTTAACAAATAAAAACTCAACATACATACAAAGATATTTGGGGGGGTTGAATGGTTTTCACAATTAAAATCGAAACAGAGTGAATATGAGATTTAGAACAATAAATAACAAGCGATTGATTTTCTTGGAGTATCATAATTAGATTTATCTTTCGTTCACAAAAGATGATTTGTACACTTTCATTACTGTAAATTTCTTAGCTCAATTTGAATTAATCAACTAAGCATCTTTTTCAATTCACAATTCTTGTACTTTCATTTAAAACATGAATATTTTAATCAAGCATCCTAATTAAGCAAAAGGAGTCAAGATCGTAAAATCTAGGAATTATTAAGCATATGTAAGAATATCGCCTACATACATAATCTATTATCAAATTATGGAATTAAGCAAACCATAATAATTAAAAGTGATTATGAAAATATTCATTAAGCATGCATATTTCCTTAATCCATTTTAATTTAAATCTTATTTTATTCCATTTGTATAATTAAATCAATTAAGCATACAAATTTAATTAAATAGAATGGAATTAAATAAGCAGAGTAAGATTATGAAGAAATAAACAATAATAAAAGCATACTATATTAAAAACAAGAACCTCAAAGTCATATTACAATAATTCTCTAAGAAAATCAATCTAAGGGTTTTAGCCCTTCCTAATTAAAACAAACTAAAAATAAAAGAACCTAACCTGGAATGGAGCACGGAGGGGGAGAAGAAGAAGAGGGAGAGAAGAAGAAGAAGACTTGAAGGTTTTGATGGTGGTGTGTTTTGAAGGTTGAATGCCAAGCTATTTATAGGAGAAGAAATGGTGTCGGAAACAATAGAAAATGGACGAGTGGAATGCTAGTGCGTAATTAATAAACCTTCAGTGCTGATTCCACTTGATGAATGTGTTTCCTGCTGTTTCCACTTGATGAATCAATTACTAAAAGCATGGTTTGTGCAAAATTATAGTGTATGAATCAATTCCTAGTGGTGGGAATCGATTCCTAGGCCTTTCAAACACTCATGAATCGATTCCTAGGGGCAGGGAATCGATTCCCAGCTATATGAACCGATTCCCAAGAAGCATGAATCAATTCCTAGCTATGATTTCACGTGGGAATCGATTCGCAAGTTGGTGGATCGATTCCCAGATGTGTTCTGGTGCTTTTTTGCATTTTTGATGCATTTCTTGATATTTAATCATTCATGGCTTTCTCTTCTTGATCCTTGGTCATAATTCTTTAATTTTCAAGCTCAATTATCCCCTACAAAACAAAAGAAACTAAGATTTCATTATTCCCTTTTAAAAATAAATCCTTAATCCATAAAAAATCAAATACTAAATAAAGCTCAAGTTATGAAAATGTGTTAAAATGCAATATATTACACAATAAGTGATAACAAATTATACACATTTAAACTAAGGATTTAATGATAAATCTTGCATCATCAAATACTCCCACACTTATTCTTTTGCACTCCCTAGAAAAATCAGAATAAAAACAATTTTTTACAATTTATTGAAAATATTTAAGTTAAAAAACATAAACACACAAAACTAGCATGCTCATCATGAAATCTTAGGGATATACAGTGAAACAAGAGTTATTCAACATGCGGGATACATAGCATCAAGATATGTATGTAAATCATCCAAACACTTAGGCATGTGAGAATTAAATCAAACTGAAAAGAAGATCATAAGTGACAAAACCTCACAAGACATACTCTCAACTCTCAAGTGTTTTGGGTTTGTGTATACACTCAAAATATTTCCTGAAAAATAGACAGTCCCATAAATTTGGCAAGTTTCTCAATTCTACAATCAATACAAATGCATGTATTGATCAACAGGGCTTTTCATGGTTGTAATGTGGCCAAGGTAAATATTTGGAAATTAGTTTCATATGCCATAAAGAATGATGAAGTAGTTGATTCAACAGGAAAACAGTGAGGTAAAATATTTGTTCAATCACATTTGGTCGTAATTATCAATATCATTTATATTTTTTTTCTTATGCAATTGCATAATACTTAAACCAAGAGTTACGACTTCTTTTAGCACACTTCCATACTAATTTGAATGCCTATTTTTGACTTGATTCCAAAGCTCCAACATATTCCTTAAGTAAGTGTATAGCTTATTTTGAGCTATAACAAAGAAATGGTAATAGGCTCAAATGGGCTAACAAAGGATGATTTATTCATGGTAGGCTTATATGGCTAGTGGCTCAATTGAACAAAAATGCTTGTGTCATTTCAAATACATTCATATAAGTTTCAAGTATCATCAAGAAATAAGACAAAAATTGGGATGTAAGCATTTCAGGAATTAATCACACATGAAAGAATTTAAGATGGTGTAAAATGATCCATCAAATTTTAAGGCTCAAAATTCTCACAAGGCATAATTCCATCATATATGATCATTCTCAATTATCATGTCATTCTCAACATACCAAAGTTGCCTAAATTCAAATCGTAACATATCATTAAGCTCATATCAAACATGAAAAAAATTACTTATTACTCATGCATATCCTAAAAATTCCAATAAAACATGTCATTTAAAAACAAAAACGCACAAAAAAAATTTTATGTTAGGAAAAACAAATAATCACACATAGAGATCCCACCCCCACACTTAAATCATACATTGTCCTTAATGTAAAATAGAGTATACAAAAGTGGACAAGAAAATAAACAAGTAAAGAGATAGGTAAGAAAAACTCCCTTAAGGGGGATCAAGAAGTGGTTCCCCCAAAGCATGCTCCTCCATTGTAACATCTACAAGTGAAGGATTTTCATGGAACGTCTTTAGGCGTTGTCCATTAACTTTAAAGCTCTTATTGGAGGTTTTACTTTTTATTTCAACAGCTCCATAGGGAAATATATTAGTGACAATGAAAGGTCCTTCCCATTTGGAGCGTAATTTTCCGGCTATTAGTTTCAACTGGGAATTAAACAGTAGTACTTTCTGACCGACAACAAACTCCTTTCTAGCTATTGAGCTATCATGGAATTTTCTTGTTTTCTCTTTTTAAAACTTAGATTTTTCATAGGCTGCCAAACGGATCTCATCAAGCTCATTCAGTTGTAATTTCCTTTCCTTACCTGCTTGATCTAGTGCTAAGTTGCAAGCTTTTACAGCCCAATAAGCATGATGCTCAATCTCCACTGGAAGATGACATGCCTTACCAAAAACAGTTCTATAGGGAGACATTCCTATAGGTGCCTTAAAAGCTATTCTATGTGCCCAAAGAGCATCATCCAGTTTCCTGCTCCAATCCTTTCTGTTAGGCTGTACTATCTTTTCCTGGATTCTCTTAATTTCTCTGTTAGAGACTTCTTCCTGTCCATTGGTTTGGGGGTGATATGGAGTAGAGACTCTATGAATAACCCCATACTTCCTGAGCATAGCTTGTATAGTCCTGTTGCAGAAATATGTTCCCTGATCACTAATGATTGCTCTCAGAATGTCAAACCTACAAAAAATTTAAGATCTAACAAAATCCACAACAACTTGAGCATCATTAGTTCTAGTGGCTTTAGCTTCCACCCATTTAGAAACATAATCTACAGCCAATAAAATGTAAGTAAAACCAAAGGATGGAGGAAATAGACCCATAAAATCAATGCCCCAAACATCAAATACTTCACAAAACAACATAGGATGTTGAGGCATTTGTTAATGCCATATGATAGTGTTACCAGCTCTTTGGCATCCCTCACAGGTGTTACAAGTTTTCCATGCATCCTTAAAAATTGTGGGCCAGTATAAACCAGAGTCAAACACCTTCCTTGCTGTTCTTTATGGACCAAATGTCCACCAACTGGTGAAGCATGGCAAAATCGAAGAACTGATTCTATCTCATGATCGAGAATGCATCTTCGAATCACCTGATCATTACATAACTTCCACAAATACGGGTCATCCCATATATAATATTTTGCATTACTTTTTAATTATGAAATTTGGTTTCTCGATGCATATGGTGGAAAAATAGAAGCAACAAGATAATTAACAATGTTAGTAAACCAGGGTGTATCAAAAGAGTTAGAAACACTCATGAGTTGTTCATCGGGAAAATGGTCCCGAATAGGTGCCGAATCAGGAGCGTTCTCAATTCTACTTAAATGGTCTAGCACTAATTTTTGTGTTCCACTTCTGTTATGAATTTCCAAGTCAAACTCTTGGAGCAAGAGCATCCAACGAATTAATCTTGGCTTGGACTCACCTTTCTTCAACAAGTACTTCAGAGATGCATGGTCAGTAAAGACAACTACTCGAGAACGGAGTAGGTAAGATCTGAACTTATCTAATGCAAAAATAATGGCCAAGAGCTCTTTTTCAGTAGTGGTGTAATTTACCTGGGTGGCATCTAAAGTTTTAGATGCATAGTAGATGACCCTAGGCTATTTGTCAATCTTCTGACCAAGGACAGCTCCCAATGCATAATTGGAGGCATCACACATCAACTCAAATGGGGCTGTCCAATCAGGTGCTTGGATTATTGGGGTAGTGGTCAATGCTTGCTTGAGGTAATTAAAAGCCTCCTTACACTTTTCATCAAACTCAAATACCACATCCTTTTGAAGCAGATTGGATAGTGGTCTAGCCTTCTTGCTGAAATCCTTTATGAATCTTCTGTAGAAATCTGCATGACCAAGAAAAGAACAAACCTCTTGTACACAAGAGGGGTAAGGTAAATGTGATATAACTTCTATCTTGGCAGGATCTACCTCAATTCCTTTCTTAGAGATTACATGCCCTAAAACTATTCCTTGTTCTACCATAAAATGAAATTTTTCATAGTTCAAGACAAGGTTAGTTTCAATACATCTATTTAAAACTTCATCCAAACTATCAAGGCATGCACTAAATGAAGATCCATAAACAGTATAATCATCTATAAACACCTCTATGCAATTTTCAATGAAATCATGAAAAATACTTCTCATGCATCTTTTAAAAGTTCCAGGAGCATTGCATAGGCCAAAGCGCATTCTCCTATAAGCAAATGTGCCAAAGGGACAGGTGAATGTGGTCTTTTCTTGATCCTCAGGTTCAATGTGAATCTGAAAATATCCAGAGAATCCATCAAGAAAATAGTAATGAGACTTACCTGCGAGACGCTTAAGCATTTGATCAATGAAGGGTAAAGGAAAATGGTCCTTCTTGGTTGCTTGGTTAAGTCTCTTGTAATCAATACAGACTTTCCAACTATTCTGCACTCTAGTTGGGATCAACTTATCCTTCTCATTCTTCACAACTGTGATCCTTGTTTTCTTAGGAACTGTATTTATATGCTGATGTAGGTTTTGATAATGACATAACAAATAAAGAGATATTAAGGATATTGTCAAGCGATTAATTATACTTGATGTTTAAATTTGATGAACAAAAAGGACTTAAGTCAAGGCATTTACAAAGACATAAATCAAATAAAAAATGATCAACAAAGTGCCAAGAATCAAAGGAACCAAACCGTATGCAATCAAATGTAGAAATGGGTGAAACAAAGCACAAAAAGGTCATGCAACAGGTGCATGAATCGATTCATGAAGCAACACAAGGCTACATGAATCGATTCCCACGTGAAGGAAGGCCCAGGATTGCATTTTGTACAACTTGAATCGATTCCCTATATGTGTGAATCGGTTCACACAGTTTGAATGGCCCAGAATTGGATTTTTAACACCATGAATCGATTCCCTTACCTTGATGAATCGATTCACACGGTTCAAGTGCCCAGGGAAGTCAGTTTTAAAAGCTTGTATCGATTCTTCACATCATGAATCCATTCATACGTTTACCAGGAGCCTAAAATCATGCAATAAATCTATTCATTTATCCCATGAATCAATTCATTCAAGGCAAATGGGTTTGGAATGCTTCAGACAACATAAGGCATTATGAAATTAACAAATGCATTTTCCATGCTCCACCAGGCAGTTCCATATCTCTCTGACTCAAAGCAACCGTCCCATGCTCCACTGCCATTTTTCAAATTGAGACACCATGCTCCACCAAACCACTCCATGCTGCAAGGAATTAAAAATGCAACATCACCATGCTCCACTATGATTCTTTAATTGCAAAAACAATACCTTCAGCTACTATAAATAGAAGAAGGAAATAAAGGATTGGAACACACCAAACAGAGAAGTAATTCCCTCTGTTCTGTCTCTTCTCTTCCTGTGTGACTTTCTCTTTTCTTTGCTAATAGCTCACTGTTTTATTGATTGGCAAATTACTTTGAGGGTGTGAGCAAAATTATTTTAAGAGCAAAACTTGCATATTATTTCTTGAGAGAGAAAAATTATTTTAAGTGCTAAAATTTGCATATCCTCTCTTTGAAAGTTATCTTTTTAGTGAAAGCTTAAATTTGTATATCCACTCTTTTGGAGAGTTACTCTTGTATTCTAAACACTAAAAATCCTAGAGTTTTGGGGTTGGGTTTCAACCTTGTAAAATTATGAGATTGAGAGATTGGGTAGGGTGCCCTTGTACTTGTGAGAATTGGGTTCTTGAGTATGAGACACTAGGAAGCCGCGATTGCTCAAAGTTATATCTGTAATCTCCAATAGTAGAAATCCTCTAGGTGGGTTGCTTAGAGGCGAGACGTACACCGGTGTGGTGGAACTCGTATATATCGGTTTGCAAATCTCTCTTCCTTACACTCATTTAAATTTGTGCACTTAATTACTTGCTAAATATTTGTTTTTATAAACTAATTAGTTAAGTAACTTTATCAATTTACTTGTTTAAATTAAAGTGCATATTCTATTGGCTTGATTAAATTTGTTGAAATTGTTAAGTAATATTCTTGAATTAATTTTTCTAAGTACAAAAAATAGTGTTGTGATTAATTTGATATTATTACTTGAATATTACTTTATCTCTTAAGTGAATTTATTATCATATACTTAGTACTTGTTAATTTGCTTTGTGTATAAATTGTTATCATTTGTGATTAAATTTATTATCTTCATTAAGCATAATTATTAAAGAATCAATTTCAAAAGCATTCCAAGTAAAATTTTTTAATACTCAATTCACCCCCCCCCCCTCTTAAGTAATTGAGGCCACTTGGTTAACCTATGGATGATTGGAATAGTGAGGAAGAAAAGAAAGTGCAGTATAATTACAAAGCAAAAAAAATTATCACCTTAGCCTTAGGTCCTGATGAGTTCTTTAGAGTAGTTACATGTAAATCTGCTAAGGATATGTAGGATACCCTTCAAATAACTCATGAGGGAACTAGCGATGTTAAGGACTCTAAGATTAGTACTTTAACTAGTCAATATGAAAGTTTTATAATGAATTCCAATGAATCTATTTTAGAACTTCAAAAGAGATTTACTTTGATTATTAATCATCTTATTACTCTTGGTAAATCTTACACTAACAAGGAACTTATCCACAAAGTTCTAAAAAGTCTTACTAGGGAATGGCAACCTCTTGTTACTGCCATCAAGCAAACTCCCAATGTAAATGATATGTCCCTTGCCACATTGTTTGGTAAGTTACAAGAACAAGAACAAGAGTTGAAAGATTTGAAACATGCCGAGGAAGAAGAAAAAGCCTCAAAGAAGAAAGGGCTAGCACTCAAAGCCACCTCAATTGTTGAAGATGAATCCGAGAGTGATTTTGATGAGGACGAAGAGTTAGGCCTATTCATGAAACGCTTTGGAAAACTTATGAAGAGCAAACACTTCCAAAGGAATTTCAAATCTTAAGGTAAGAAACCTATTCTTAAAGAAAACTCTTCCTCACCTACTTGCTTTGAATGTGGAAAGGAAGGACACTTCAAGAGAGATTGTCCAAACCTTAAGAAGAAAAACAAAGAAACAAAAGGGAGGAGAAGAGCATATATTGCTTGGGATAAAAATGAGATCAGTAGCTCAGACGAATCGGAAAATGAAGAAGCAAATCTCTACCTCATGCCCAACCACCAAGATGAAGATGATGAGGTAAATTTTCATGACTTAGATAAGGAAGAACTACTTGATGCTCTTGAAGAATTGTATGATAAATTTATAAAAGTTTCTAATAAGCATAAGTTATCTATAAAAACCATTGACACTCTTGAAATGTATCTTATGGAAGTTTGTAAAGAAAATGAAAGTTTAAAAATGGAAGTAGTAAAAGTACAAGCATGCTCTAGGACCAAACCTTGTGAATTTGTAAAGAAATGTGATATTCTAGAAACTAAGGTTTTAGACTTGAATAGAACATTAGAAAAGTTTACAACAACCTAAATGTTTTACTCAGAAAATAACGATGTATGTTTGATAAAAAGGGACTAGGTTTTAATGCCTATAAGAAACAAAAGAATTATAAGAACTTCTTTATACCACCTAGTAAAACTGCATCACCTTTCATGAAATGCCATTATTGCGGTTTTAAAGGACATAGTGCATCTAATTGTAATGTTAGAAAACTAGGGCCAAAGGTTGTGAGAAAAGTATGGATTCCTAAAGGAACATTACCTCAAACTAACCTATAAGGACCCAACATAAAATGGGTACCAAGTTCTCTAACTTGACATGTTTTGTAGGTATGCTTTAAAGCGAGTAACACCCATTGGTATTTGGATAGTGGGTGTTCAAAACATATGATGGGAGATAAAAGTAAGTTCATTTCATTTACTCCATGAAATAAAGAATTCGTTACATATGGAGACAACATGAAGGGAAGAATACTAGGAATCGGAAATGTTGGTAAAAATTCTTCCACTTCTATAAATGATGTATTATATGTTGAGCGACTTAAACATAACTTGCTCAGCATTAGTCAATTATGTGATAAGGGCTATAAAATTGTTTTTGAATCAAATTGTTGCATAATTGAAAATAAGCTAAACAAGGAAATAAAATTCGTTGGTCAAAGAGTTGATAATATTTATATGATTAATCTTGATTGTCTTGCTTCAAATGATGTGCAATGCTTCATAACTAAAGAGGATGAATCATGGCTATGGCATAGAAGAATTGCTCACATTCATGTAGATCATTTAAACAAACTTGTTTCCAGAGATTTAGTAATTAGTTTACCAAAACTGAAATTTGAAAATAAATTTTGTGACGCATGTCAAAAGGGAAAACAAGTAAAGTTTTTTTTAAGCAAAAAATATCGTTTCAACAAATAGACCTTTACAGCTTTTACACATGGATTTATTTGGACCTTCAAAAATTAAAAGTTTTGGTGGAAACTATTATGGTCTTGTGATTGTGGATGATTATTCTAGGTATACATGGACTCTGTTTCTTACTCATAAACATGAAGCATATCATGCATTTAAGAAACTTGCCAAGATCATCCAAAACGAACAAAATTTGAAAATAGTATCTATTCGAACTGATCATGGGGGAGAATTTGAAAACCAATCTTTTGAGAAATTTTGTGAAAAATTTGGCATTGAACATAATTTTTTGGCTTCAAGAACTCCACAACAAAACAGAGTAGTTGAAAGGAAAAATCGATGTTTAGCGGAGCTCGTAAGAACTATGTTAAATGAAAGTAATATTTTGAAACATTTTTGGGCCGATGCGGTAAATATCGCTTGCCATGTTATGAACCGATGTTTGATAAGGCCTATATTAAAGAAAACCCCCTATGAGCTTTATAAAGGAAGAAAACCAAATATTTTTTATTTTCATATATTTGGATGCAAATGCTTTGTTTTAAACAATGGAAAGGATAATCTCGGCAAATTCGATGCAAAATCTGATGAAGCAATATTCTTAGGTTATTCATCTACTAGTAAAGCATATCGACTCTTTAACAAACGAACTTGTACAATTGAAGAGTCTATACACGTCAAATTTGATGAACTTAACCAAAATCCTCCGAGAAAGGAAATTGATGATCTTGTAGGTATCTTCCAAGAAATGAACTTGGAAGATGAAGAAGAAAACAAAAATGAAGGAGACATAACACAAAATAATGAACCTCAACAAAAGGAGTGGATCACCGTAAAGAATCACCCCTTGCACAATATCATAGGTGAAATAACAAAAGGTGTAAGTACTCGTAACGCTATTAGAAATGCATGCAATCACTTAGCCTTTGTATCACAAATTGAACCCAAAAATATTGATGAAGCCATTATTGATGAACATTGGATGTTGGCAATATAAGAAGAATTGAATCAATTTGAAAGAAATGAAGTTTAGGAACTTGTGCCAAGACCCAATGACCATCAAATAATAGGTGCTAAATGGGCTTTTAGAAATAAGCTAGATGAAAATGCAATAATAACAAGAAATAAAGCTAGATTAGTTGCTAAGGGATACAATCAAGAAGAGGGAATAGACTATGAAGAAACATATGCTCCCGTAGCTAGGTTAGAAGCCATAAGATTACTGTTAGCTTTTGCTTGTTGTATGGATTTTAAGCTTTATCAAATAGATGTCAAAAGCGCTTTTCTAAACGGCTATATTCAAGAAGAAATTTATGTAGATCAACCTCCCGGTTTTGAAAATCATAAATTTCCAAACCATGTTTTTAAATTAAGAAAAGCTTTATATGGTTTAAAACAAGCTCCAAGAGCTTGGTACGAAAGACTTAGTAAATTTCTCTTAGAAAATAATTTTGAAAGAGGAAAGGTTGATACTACACTGTTTATAAAACGCAAAAATAATGACATTCTTTTGATACAAGTTTAAGTTAATGACATAATATTTGGTGCTACTAACGAAATTCTTTGTCAAGAGTTTGCCAAGATTATGCAAGATGAATTCGAAATGTCCATGATGGAAGAACTCACCTTCTTCCTTAGATTACAAATCAAACAAACAAATGAAGGGACTTTTATTAGTCAAACAAAATATTACAAAGAACTAATCAAAAGATTTGAAATGGACAAGGCAAACGAAATAGCTACACCCATGAGTACATCTTGCTACTTAGACAAAGATGAGAAGGGTAAGGACGTTGAAATAACTAAATACCAAGGTATGATAGGTTCCTTACTTTACTTAACAGCTAGTAGACCCGATATTATGTTTGTTGTATGTATGTGTGCTAGATATCAAGCATCTCCTAAAGAATCATATCTCACTGCCGTAAAAAGAATTTTGAAATATCTTGTGGGTACTCAAAATATTGGTTTATGGTATCCCAAAGGCGTTGAATGTATTCTTATAGGATATTCTGATTCTGACTTTGTTGGTTGTAAACTTGATAGAAAGAGCACTAGTGGCATATGTCATTTACTTGGTGGTTCCCTTGTTTCTTGGCATAGCAAGAAACAAGTAAGTGTTGCTTTATCGACAGCTGAGGCAGAATATATAGCAGCTGGCAGTTGTTGTGCTCAAATTCTTTGGATGAGACAACAACTTCTTGACTTTGGTGTTGTTTTAAACAAAGTGCCTATTAAATGTGATAACACTAGCGCCATAAATATATCCAAAAATCCTGTCATGCACTCTAAGACTGAACATATTGAAATAAGACATCATTTTATAACAGACCATGTTTTGAAAGGAGATTATGTTCTTGAATATGTTGAAACTTCAAAACAATTGGCAGATATTTTTACTAAACCTCTTCTGAAAGAATAATTTATAAATATTAGAAGGGAATTAGGAATTTTGGAAATTGTTTAATTGATTTTTATCATATTTTCTTACTCTTTGAACATTGTTTTGCAAATCCTTGACTTAAAGATTTTAACTCATAAAAATTCTTATTTCTTTAAACATCGTGATTTACTTTGTGATATATGGTCAAATTTTTTCATTAAAAAAACCAATCATATTTTCAATAATCATGTTAATGCTCCACAAATCACTTGTTTTATTGAGTTCTCGAGTAGTCTCTACTTAATTAAACATATTTTTGACACCAAATAATCTCCTATACACCACATGAAAACAAATGGCAAATGACCTTTGATTTTCTTAACTCTCTCATGCAATAAAAATCATTGGCAAATTGCAAAATTTTAATCCTTGAATAACCTCTCACAAAATTCCCATGAGACCTTGCTTATCCAAAAGAAGAAGAAAATATCATTATGCTTGCCTACGTGCTTTGAATTACTTTAGGATATATGTTGCCTGTTTTAGGGGGAGCTTTATATGCAAACAGTATCTATCTCTATAAAATGTATCTGTCTTAACGTGGTATATATTCTTAAATGTTTTTTATGATGCCAAAGGGGGAGAAAATAAATATATTCTAAGTGGCATAAAGTATCTTACAAAGGGGGAGAGAATATCATGATGTTATAATGCTATCTAGAATCAACATCTATATCTATCCTTGTTGAAATTGCATGATTAAGGGGGAGCCTTATAATTTTTACAACAAGTGATATCCAATTACATGAGTAAATGACAAAGTGGTATTCAATCTTATGTATGACATATGTATAGCATGTAGTATCAAATTATATATGAAAGGGGAAGTCATGTATGCCATGTATATGAACTGTTATGAAACTCACATCCCGAGAGATAAACATTTGTTGTCATCATCAAAAAGGGGGAGAATGTATTTATATGCTGATGTAGGTTTTGATAATGACACAATAAATGAAGAGATATTAAAGATGTTGTCAAGCGATTAATTATACTTGATGTTTAAATTTGATGAACAACAAAGGACTTGAGTCAAGGCATTTACAAAGACTTAAATCAAATGAAAAATGATCAACAAAGTGCCAAGAATCAAAGGAACCAAACTGTATGCAATCAAATGTCGAAATGGGTGAAACAAAGCACAAAAAGGTCATGCAACAGGTGCATGAATCGATTCATGAAGCAACACAAGGCCACATGAATGGATTCCCAAGTGAAGGAAGGCCCAGGATTGCATTTTGCACAGCTTGAATCGATTCCCTATATGTGTGAATCGATTCACACGGTTTGAATGGCCTAGAATTGGATTTTTAACACCATGAATCGATTCCCTTACCTTGATGAATCGATTCACACGGTTCAAGTGCCCAGGGAAGTTAGTTTTAAAAGCTTGAATCGATTCTTCACATCATGAATCCATTCATACATTTACCAGGAGCCTAAAATCATGCAATAAATCTATTCATTTTTCCCATGAATCAATTTATTCAAGGCAAATGGGTTTGGAACGCTTCAGACAACACAAGGCATTATGAAATTAACAAATAAATTTTCCATGCTCCACCTGGTAGTTCCATATCTCTCTGACTCAAAGCAGACGTCCCATGCTTCACTGCCATTTTTCAAATTGAGACACCATGCTCCACCAAACCACTCTATGCTGCAAGGAATTAAAAATGCAATGTCACCATGCTCCACTATGATTCTTTAATTGCAAAAACAATACCTGCAACTACTATAAATAGAAGAAGGAAACAAAGGATTGGAACACACCAAGCAGAGAAGCAATTCCCTCTGTTCTTTCTCTTCTCTTCCTGTGTGACTTTCTCTTTTCTTTGCTAATAGCTCACTGTTTTATTGATTGGCAAATTACTTTGAGGGTGTGAGCAAAATTATTTTAAGAGCAAAACTTGCATATTATTTCTTGAGAGAGAAAAATTATTTTAAGTGCTAAAATTTGCATATCCTCTCTTTGAAAGTTATCTTTTTAGTGAAAGCTTAAATTTGTATATCCACTCTTTTGGAGAGTTACTCTTGTATTCTAAACACTAAAAATCCTAGAGTTTTGGGGTTGGGTTTCAACCTTGTAAAATTGTGAGATTGAGAGATTGGGTGGGGTGCCCTTGTACTTGTGAGAATTGGGTTCTTGAGTATGGGACACTAGGAAGCCGCGATTGCTCAAAGTTGTATCTCTAATCTCCAATAGTGGAAATCCTCTAAGTAGGTTGCTTAGAGGCGAGATGTACACCGGTTTGGTGAAACTCGTATATATCGGTTTGCAAATCTCTCTTCCCTACACTCATTTAAATTTGTGCACTTAATTGTTTGCTAAATATTTGTGTTTATAAACTATTTAGTTAAGCAACTTTATCAATTTACTTGTTTAAATTAAAGTGCATATTCTATTGGCTTGATTAAATTTGTTGAAATTGTTTAAGTAATATTCTTGAATTATTCTTTCTAAGTACCAAAAATAGTGTTGTGATTAATTTGATATTATTACTTGAATATTACTTCATCTCTCAAGTGAATTTATTGCCATATACTTAGTACTTGTTAATTTGCTTTTTGTATAAATTGTTATCATTTGTGATTAAATTTATTATCTTCATTAAGCATAATTATTAAAGAATCAATTTCAAAAGCATTCCAAGTAAAATTTTTTAATACTCAGGTAGGGGTTTCAACTCTAATTTGGGTGCCTATAAAACAAATGGAACTAACAAAGCAGATTTGGATTCCGCTGCTTGAACCTCAATAATTTTGTAAGAGTTTTCTTGAAATCTTGCATTCAGGTTAATGCATTCTAGCTCCTTATAATTAACAGTCATATCTAAAGATTCTGAATCAGAATATATGTATTTATCAATTTTAGCATAAATATCACAGCTTCCAGAATCATTGCATGCAAAACAATTGTTTGAATCATCCATGCATTCCAAATCAATATTTTGAGAGATATCAGAAAGATATTCACAAATTAATTCATCCATAATGTCAATATGAAAATTAGAGTGATCTTCATATAGGTATTTCATAGCATCTAGAATATTGAATTGAACTCTAGTGTCACCAAATTCCATAGAGAGGGTTCTAGAATGAACATCTATTTTGGTTTGGGCTATTTTCAAAAATGGTCTTCCTAAAATTATAGGAACAGGAATCTGAGGCATACCTTCTTCCATATCAAGTATGAAAAAGTCAGCAGGGAAAACAAGTTGATCTACCTGAACCAAAACATCCTCTATGACTCCAGCAGGGTAAGCAGTGCTTCTATTGGCTAGTTGAATCACTACACCAGTAGGTTGTAAATTTCTAAGAGACAAAGATTTGAAAAAAGACATAGGCATAACATTTATTGAAGCTCCTAAATCTAACATGTAATTTTCAAATTTGTTATTGCCTTTGATACAGGGTATAGTGAACGTACCTGGATCTTTACATTTCTCAGGGATATTTGGAACTTCCTTACCAAGCAATGCAGACATATTTCTTCCCATGCTTATCCTTTCATTTCCCTTGCGTCTTCTTTTGTGAGTACAAAGTTCCTTTAGAAACTTGGCATACTTGGGAATTTGTTTGATTGCATCAAGAAGAGGTATATTCACTTCCACTTTCCTAAAAGTATCCAAGATTTGTTTGTCCACTTCTTCCATCTTCTTGCTTGGAATTGCTTTAGGTGGGAATGGAAGAGGTATATGAGGTGGGATTTGGGTTGGTTGCATCTCAGACTTGCTTGTGTTCGAGGAGGGTACATCATCTTCAACATCTGCAGGTACAGTTTATTGCTTCTCAAGTTCCTTAGGTATGGGTACTTTAATGTTCTTACCTGATCTTAACTGAATTGCACTCATATTCCTTGGATTTGCAGCAAGTTGAGATGGTAATTTGTCAGAGTTTTGAGACTGTAACTAGTTCAATGATAAAGCCAATTGCCTAATTTGGTTGCTTAAACTCTGGATGGTGGCATCATTCCTCTATTGATACTTTAAGTTTTGTGCAACCATTTGTTTCACCAGTTCTTCCAAAGAAGGGCCACTTGTGGATGGTTGAGGTGTAGGTCTTTGGAAGGTTGGTGCATTGCTTTGAAATGGGGGTTGAGGATTTTGTTGTTGGTTACCCCATCTCAGGTTTGGATAGTTCCTCCAACCTGGGTTGTATCTGTTGGTGGAAAGGTCATGGTTTTGTTGCTGCTGTTGTGGTAACGGTCTATCATGGTAGATGTTGGCTGCATAGGCTTGGGGATTATTATTATCCTTTTCTTGTAGAGAAGGACAACAATCAGTGGGATGCTCTTGTGAAGAGCAGATGCCACACACTTTGGCAGTCATGGATTTTTTATTCACTGCCAATTGTGTGACCAGAGTGGTGAGAGCGTCAAGTTTACTCTCTAATTTAATGCTAGATGCACTAGAATTTGAATCATACATGGGTTTGAAAGAATCATTTCTAACACTGAATTGTTAGGAATTGGATGTCATGTTTTCAATCAAGTTTCTTGCTTCAGTAGCAGTCATGTCTCCCAAAGCTCCTCCACTTGCCGCTTCTAACATGTTGCGATCAACGTGGTGCAGACCTTCATAAAAGTACTGAAGAAGAAGTTGTTCAAAAATTTGGTGGTAAGGGCAACTTGCACAGAGTTTCTTGAATCTTTCCCAATACTCATAAAGACTTTCTCCAGAGAGTTGCCTAATTCCAGATATGTCCTTTTGGATTGCAGTAGTTCTAGAGGCAGGAAAAAACTTTTCCAAGAACATTTTCTTTAAGTCATTCCAACTTGTGATTGATCTTGGAGCAAGGTAGTAGAGCCGGTCCTTAGCAACACCCTCTAAAGAATGAGGAAACGCTTTAAGATAGACATGGTCTTCTTGAATGTTTTGGGGCTTCATTGTGGAGCACACAATGTGGAATTATTTGAGGTGTTTGTGCGGATCTTCACCCGTAAGACCATGAAACTTAGGCAACAAGTGTATAAGTCCGGTCTTAAGCATAAAAGGGACATCCTCTTCAGGATATTGAATACACAAACTTTCATATGTGAATTCGGGCGCAGCTAGTTCTCTAAGAGTTCTTTCACGAGGTCCAGCCATATCAGAAAAATTTGCAGAATTATTTTCAACAGATTCAGATGAGTTACTATCACTATCAATATCAACAAAGTTATTATTAAATCTAGCTTCTCTAACTAATCTATGAAAAGTTCTATCAATTTTAAGATCAAATGAATATATATGCCCAAAAGTCCTTCTAGTCATACATAGCATACAACAAGATATTTCATGATCATGAGCAATATATCATAAGAATCCTAAATCATGCAATAAAACAAAACAAAGTAAATAATTATTTTTGAGAAAAAAATATTTTTGTTTTAATTTTTTTAATTTTTAAATTTTTTTAAAATAAAATTAATTTAAAACAAAAATTTTCCTAAAGATCGTTGATCCCCGGCTGCGGCGCCAAAATTTGACGCAAGTTACTGTCGTGGTCCCGTCAAATTAGTACATTAAAATTAATTAATGTAGTACTAGGGTGTCAACCTAGGTCTTTCTCTCAAGGATCAACACAAAAATTTAGGAAAGTTAACTTTTAAAATAATTTTTAACAAATAAAAACTCAACATACATACAAAGATATTTGGAGGGGGGGTTGAATGGTTTTCACAATTAAATCGAAACAGAGTGAATATGAGATTTAGAACAATAAATTACAAGCGGTTGATTTTCTTGGAGTACCGTAATTAGATTTATCCTTGGTTCACAAACGATGATTTGTACACTTTCATTACTGTAAATTTCTTAGCTCAATTTGAATTAATCAACTAAACATCTTTTCAATTCACAATTCTTGTACTTTCATTTAAAAAATGAATATTTTAATCAAGCATCCTAATTAAGCAAAAGGAGTCAAGATCATAAAATCTAGGAATTATTGAGCATATATAAGAACATCACCTACATACATAATCTATTCTCAAATTATGGAATTAGCAAACCATAATAATTAAAAGTGATTATGAAAATATTCATTAAACATGTATATTTCCTTAATCCATTTTAATTTAAATCTTATTTTATTCCATTTGTATAATTAAATTGATTAAGCATACAAATTTAATTAAATAGAACATAACTAAATAAGCAGAGTAAGATTATGAAGAAATAAACAATAATAAAAGCATACTATATTAAAAACAAGAACCTCAAAGTCATATTACAATATAATTCTCCAAGAAAATCAATCTAAGGGTTTTAGCCCCCATAATTAAAACAAAATAAAAATAAAAGAACCTAACCCGGAATGGAGCACGAAGGGGGAGAAGAAGAAGAGGCAAAGAAGAAGAAGAAGACTTGAAGGTTTTTATGGTGGTGTGTTTTGAAGGTTGAATGCCAAGCTATTTATAGGAGAAGAAATGGTGTCGGAAACAATAAAAAATGGACGAGTGGAATACTAGTGCGTAATTAATAAACCTTCAGTGCTGATTCCACTTGATGAATGTGTTTCCTGCTATTTCCACTTGATGAATTGATTACTAAAAGCATTAAAGTGTATGAATCGATTCCTAGGGGTGGGAATCGATTTCTAGGCCTTTCAAACACTCATGAATCGATTTTTAAGGGAAGGGAATCGATTCCCAACTATATGAATTGATTCCCAAGAAGCAGGAATCGATTCCTGGCTATGATTTCACGTGGGAATCGATTCCCAAGTTGGTGAATCGATTCCCAGATGTGTTCTAGTGCTTTCTCTTGCATTTTTGACACATTTCTTGATATTTAATAATTCATGGCTTTCTCTTCTTGATCCTTAGTCATAATTCTTTAATTTTCAAGCTCAATTATCCCCTACAAAACAAAAGAAACTAAGATTTCATTATTCCCTTTTAAAAATCAATCCTTAATCCATAAAAAATCAAATATTAAATAAAGCTCAAGTTATGAAAATGTGTTAAAATGAAATATATTACACAATAAGTGATAGCAAATTATACACATTTAAACTAAGGATTTAAGGATAAATCTTGCATCATCAAGAAGCTACTTGGGAGATGAAAGAAGAAGTCCAAGCCAACACTAGTGCAAAAAAGGGATTTAATCACGGTTAAAATTGGCCTTTAATCACGGTTCATGAACCGTGGTTGTTCTAGCCGTGATAATAGATCAGGGCTTTTAATCACGGTTCACAACCGTGGTTATAGATCACATTTAATCACGGTTGCCAACCACAACCGTGATTAAAAGCCAACCTTCTATAATCTTCTACGCCACAATCCATACCTAACTCACCATCACCACCACCGTTCTTTTCGATCAGAGAACATAATTAAAAGTTTTGTGTACATCTCCATAGTTGCCACCAACATCCTCCTCAAAATAACCCCAACGTTGACCTTCAAAACAGAAAACCTCCATTATAGGAACAAACAGAAGCAAAACGTAGAGAACAAAAACAAACAGAATAACTAAGAAACATGTAAACCCTTCATTATAATCGAAAGAAATAGAAAAGAAGAGATGTATAAAAGAGAAGCCTTACATGGTTGAATGAGAAAATAAGAGAAGGGTCGCGTGGTGGTCGTCAATGGCGCGCAATGAGAATAGCAAAAGAAAACCTGCAAAATATATACGTAGAACCACGTTAGATCTAGAACATAAAAAAATGCAAACATCAATGGTAATGAGAAAACAAAAAGGAGAAATCTTTAGAGAGAAAGATGAGAGAAAGCTAACAGAGAAAGATGGGAGAAAGCTAACAGAGAAAGAGAAGGAGCGCACGACGTTCAAAATTTATATTTTGAAAACACCTATGACCACTGTTCCCAAACACCCGTGATTGTAGGGTATCTATAATCACGGTTTTCCTCTCAACCGTGAATGTAGGTACATTTTTTTAAAAATAAAAAATAAAAATAAAAAAATCTAGTTGAAGATATAATCACGGTTTCCCATAAAGCCGTGATTATAGATGCCCTATAATCACGGTTTTCTCTCAACCGTGATTGTAGGTGCATTTTTAAAAAATAAAAAAATAAAAATAAAAAAACCTGGTTGTAGATATAATCACGGTTTCCCATAAAGCCGTGATTATATATACCCTACAATCACGGTTTCCTCTCAACTGTGATTATAGGTACATTTTTTAAAAATATAAAAATTAAAATAAAAAAACCTTGTTCCTACGACCACGGTTACTTCATAACCGTGATTAAAAAACTTCCTTATATTTACAAAAATGCCACCGCGTATTTTTCAAACACGGTTTTCCCCTGGACCGTGATCATATCTTGTTGTCGTAGCCATTTTTTGCACTAGTGCAAGTATCCATATTTGTTTGCTTAGGGTACCTTATAAACACTTAATTTGAAGACAACATTATTTTTTAGGGGTGAAGAATAATGTAATGTCCCAACTTTTATTCTTAAGTAAAACAAACCTATTAGAAGCTTTCCTATTATAAGTTGATGTAAATTAATAATTAGCGCTAAAGAAACTCATCTCATTATAATCAAATAAATAAAACAAACACAATAATCGATTCAAGGTCTATACAGTTCAAAGACCATTCTTATCTACAAAAGTAAACATGCCAAAAACAAGTATCTTTAGTACAGAAACTATGCCAAAACACTTGTCCCAAAAATAACATATAACCTAAACAACATAGTCTTATCCTAAATTGAAAATAATTATACTAGAAGCAATTCTTCAAATACACCAAACTTGACCGAACAAGTCACTCAAGTGGTGAAATTAATAGAATATCTAACTCTCTTGCAAGTTTAAATTGATAACCACGTAATGAGATAAAAATCCCAGTGAGCATATAACTAAAACATGCAGTTTAGGAAGGCACACAAATACGATACACATAAATCACATCTTTCATAATTCAAACTATTTTTATATCATAAAAAAATCTTAAATCAGAGACATTTATATATAATCACACAATGTTTTTGAACTGTTCTTTACTGGGGGTGTAAAAGTATGGTTGATGAACAATTCAAAATGTACATGTAATGTCAATCTGGTACAAGGAGATATTTGTAAATGTGCAAGTACGGAGTATCCTTGTATACTGGGGCGGAATATAATGCACTCTGGGCGTTGTGACAGTCCGCCTGAAGTAACCTCCTTTGCCTTGACACAATTGGTGGTGGTACCTGCAATTATTCTCCGACGCTCAAGTCAGTATTCTGAAATACTGTAAGACTTAGAAAGCAAATCTGAGAGAATTATACAAGTAAAAGTGTAAGGTTCAGAATTGAGAGAGGATCCCTTTACCTTTTTGCTGAGGTTTATATACCTGTTACTGGTACTCCATTATTGGTGGGACCCGTTCCTTGTTTTCTGGCATAATGCAAGAAAGGTAGTGGGTCCCTGTGTCGTTCACGAGCACCATCGCTGTAGTGGGTATTTCCACTTGCTTGGAAAGCGTTAATGCCTTATTATTTTATTCATTATTCCCTTTTATGCGTGACAGCGTGATTCCCATTTTCAACCTCTCAAGACAGAGTCAATCTCGTGCCGGGGTTATAAGTATGGGCTCGCTACGCAATATAGGAAATTCAATATTCCGCCTATAGCTTGGCGGAGTAGTATGCATTGGAAATATTTTGTGCATGTGTATAAGATATCCAATATTTTCCACCTTGGCGGAGTAATAAGCTTTGGCGGAGTAACGTGCCCTGGCGGAGTTACATGCCATGGTGGAGTAACGTGCTTTGGCGGTATGTACTCCGTATAAAAGTAATTATAAGGTATTTGAGACGTACTTCTCCTGTTCAAAATGCTGATCTGGCAAAGCATTAAAACCATGCTTTTAGGGACCGGTGTTGGGACCGGATCATATGCCCCCTAGCTTGTTATAGTGACTGACAGAGTTACTTTAATAAGCTATAATACTTTTAGCTTTTATAGGCATGGGTTTAGGCGGCGTTTGCTAGTTCAGGATTTTCGGACAAGTGTTTTCGTGCATTTAATGCTTTCATCATTACTTGCCACGCCTGTCATTAATGTGCCTCGAAACTGCGTTTTGCCGCTTCAATCTCTCACTGCCACGTATGCCCTCGTAACGATTGCCATTCCAATGATGGGACATAAATGCGTGGGATAGCAGTTGAATACGTTTTCGAGGTTATTACCATGGGCCTTGGATTTTGAAAATACGGCCCAAAAAATGCCTGTCTTGAGATTCATCCAACGGCTGTAGTTGCGTTTCTGAGATTAGTGAGGCTTTACGTGTTTCCCCTCAAGCCATGCCTATAAATAGGTAAACTCTTAGAAGGGGAAACTTTTCGCTTCATCTTCTTCTCTGCGCTTTTGTATTAGAACTGCCTTTTGAACGTTGCTTTCTTGCGAGTCGTTTGTTGTTGCAGTTCTTCAGTTCTTCAGAAACTTAAGGTAACTTTCTTGTTCCTCTGTTTTCTGTCTTCACTGTTATTGGGTTGGTTTTTTTTTTATATGTGTGTTTGTTGAAGCGAGGCTGAGAGGAAAAAAGTCAGAGTCGTGCTCTAGGGTTTCTGTTCGCCCCATGTTTTCGGATATTGAGAGTGAAGATGAGGCTTTCTATACTGGGAGGGATTCAACATTTTACAGCAGCGTGGCGTGTTTTAGTAATGCTGTACATTCGTTTGTATCAGGAGGTATTTCCCAAATACAAGTGATAACGATGGCAGAATGTCAGAATGTTGTGTTGCATGGGCTGGACTGGGAAAAAATGCTTGAAACTGACCCTTATTGTTGGGTTGAGAAAGATGTTAAAGATGCTTCCTCTCGTCATGCAACAACAAGTGGTGGGGTGATGGAGTTGTCTGTGCCAATCTGGAAGGATGAAAGGTTTGAAAGGAGGTTCATCGTCCGTTCGCCGAAGACGTTTGAACGTATATGCCATCGTCCTCAAGATGAACGTACATTATACATGTACGATATTTTGTTTACCTAGCTGGGGGTACGATTTCCGCTGAATAAGTTCCAGATGGGTGTACTCAGATTTCTGGACTGCGCCCCTTCTCAATTGCACCCTAATGGTTGGGGGATAGTTCGCAGCTTTGAAGTATTGGCTGAACACCTGGAATTCACGCCCATTGTGGCGTTGTTCTTTGCCTTTTGCCGCATCATGAGGAGGGTGAATGCAAGGACTAGCGGCATGGGCTTTGTGACTCTTCGGGCGGAGCCGAAGATTGTGAACTTTAAGGTGTTCGCTGACTCCGCCAAAGAAGGCAGACTTCACTTTAGAATGAGCTTTGTAAAAGTCTCTGTGAAGAAGAACAAGTCCGTCTTCTGGCGGAGTAAGGAGGGAATCGATAAATTCCCGGTAGCGTGGACTCACGAGCACTTCCTCTTGACAAAACAAGCCTATGAAGTTGAGAAGAGTGCCTTATCAGCTACCTCTGTGGAAGTACTCCGGACGTTGAAGGAGTACAACTCCGTCCACAAGCAGATCTTATGCCGAAGGCTGCTTGGGCGGGATGCTGAGGGATATTTAAGTAATTCTTTAAGACTTGTTGCTTGAATATTACTCCTGTTGTTTCCTGCAGCTTCTAATCGTATCTATGTATGTTATTTTGCAGGAGAGATCGCTGAATTTCCTGGGATGGAGCGTATCAAGCAAATTTGCATGAGTCACTAGGAAATTGATGCGGAAAATAATGTGCAGCGTAGGAGGAATCTGGCTGCTGCTCTAACAAAAACTCTTCCATTTCCTGTATCCACTAACGTAGTGATGTTGGAGGGTGGTGCAGGGTCCTCGACAGTTGAGATTGAAAGGCGATCTAAAAAACGCCAAGAACCAGAAACTGTTGAGGAGGAGGAAGTGGACCCACAACCCTTGCTAAAGAGGAAGAATAAGGGTAAGGGAAAGGTGGGGGAAGGGGCGTCATCTGATGCTCCTATTGATGTGGAAGAGATTCCAGAGACACCAGCTGTGGATGTCAATGCTGAAGTGGGCGGTATGGAGGGAGTTCCAGAAGAAGATGTTGTGGGGGAGGAGATAGAGGGAATTCAAGCTTCTCCAGTCCGTCAAGCTGAGAGTCCCGCCCTGGACTTGGCTACTCGAGGGACACCAGTTTTCCTTATTGATGTTCCAGGGGAGTCATCCAGGCGATCCGTCTCTTTGCCTCTGGCGGGGTCTCGACTGAATCCCTTTTTGTATTTTACAAATATGGGATCCCGCCAGTCGGAGAGGCGTGATCCGGATTTCATCCTCCGCCCTGACATCGACTTCGAAGAGATTCCAGACGCTGTTGCAGCTGCAAGGTGGCACCTCGCAGAAATTGATGGTTTCCTTGCCTCTGTACCACGCATCGCTGAAGTTGCTGCAGAAGCCGCCATGTTTCAAGAATCGTTTCATGAATCTGTGGAAAAGATATAAAGCTTGGAGCACGACAACGAACAGCTGTCGGAGGTGATCAAGGCCAAAGATAAACACCTTGACACCGCCGATTCTGATATAAAGAAGCTTGAGGAGGAGCTGGCTCGAGTGAGAGCTGATAAAGTCTTGCTGGAAAAGCAAGTTTCTGGCTTGCAGGAGCAGAATGTAAAACTGGGCGAAGAGTGGGCGGACTATCCCAGGTGAAGGCTGATAATGTTCTGCTGAAACAACAAATTTTATATCTGAATCAGCAGAACAAAGAACTGGGCGAAGGTGTGAGCGAACTTCAGTAGAGGTTGGTTTACTTTGAAATAAATAAGACCGTTGCTGAAGACGCCTGGGCGGCAGAGTTGGACCAAACAGCCACTGCATACAGTAACCTTGAAAAACAGGTTCAAGAGCTGCAAGTTGAAAAAGCCACTTCAGATGCTACCAGTAAGAGGCTTGATAAGGAGTTACAATCTGCCTTGGATGCGGCTGAGGCGGTAATTGATGATGCTTTCAGCATGGCTGTTCGCCAACTCCGTCATCGCAACCCAGGCGTTGCTCTGAACACTGCAGGCATTCATCCTTACTATGAATTCATCAATGGCGAACTGATGGTGCCTGTTCAGGGGGGTCATGTTCCTGCGCCCAATGTAGAGTATGTCCTGGCGGACTTGCCCCCCTCGCAAAGTTTATCCAAGCCTGGTGAAAGTCAACCCAGCTCCGCCCAACAAGAGGGGGTGCCATCCGAGCCTTGAAGACTAGCTCCGGAGTCCGTTTGCAAGTTTTGTTTTTCTTTGAATTTTAATGATATTGCCTTGTTCCAGGATAGGCTCTGGATCTTTATCAACTTTTGACAATATTCAATAAAATATATTCTTTATAAATCTATACTTGTTCATATAAACAATGTCTGAGTCCGTCGAATTTGTGCCTTGTAAAACGATATTAAGAAGGCAAAGTAATCATTTGAGGACTTAATGAAATATGACTAAGTATATTGAGGCGGAATAACCCCTTTGGGAATTTGGCGAAGTAAAATTCAGTAATGAGGCGGGGTAGCCTCTTAGGAATTTCAATGAAATAAATTCAGTAATGAGGCGGAGTAGCCTTTTAGGAATTTCAATGAGATAAATTCAGTAATGAGGCGGAGTAGCCTCTTGAGAATTTCATTGAAGTAAATTGTGTAATGAGGCGGAGTAGCCTCTTAAGAATTTCATTGAAGTAAATTCTGTAATGAGGCGGAGTAACCTCTTAGGAGTTTCAATGAAATAAATTCTGTAATGAGGCGGAGTAGCCTCTTGAGAATTTCATTGAAGTAAATTGTGTAATGAGGCGGAGTAGCCTCTTAAGAATTTCATTGAAGTAAATTCTGTAATGAGGCGGAGTAACCTCTTAGGAGTTTCAATGAAGTAAATTCTGTAATGAGGCGTAGTAGCCTCTTGAGAATTTCAATGAAGCACAATTTTTACAAGTAGTATACTTACTTGAACTTGTTGATAGTGCTTGAGTTTGTTGATTATGTACTCCGTAAAACATTGGCAGTTAGGCGGAGTCAAGTTTTGGATGAAGCGTTCATCCCTTTGAATTTGAATTGGAGTGTAACTCCTGGTCAAATGAAAATTGTTGAATCCAGGATTGGTATGGTGCAGCATATAGCTGTGACACCAATTCTTCTTGCAAGAACTTGGTTGAACCTTTGAGGCGGTATGGTGCAGCATATAGCTGTGACACCAATTCTTCCTGCAAGAACTTGGTTGAACCTTTGAGGCGGTATGGTGCAGCATATAGCTGTGACACCAATTCTTCCTGCAAGAACTTGGTTGAACCTTTGAGGTGGTATGGTGCAGTATATAGCTGTGACACCAATTCTTTCCGCAGGAAATTTGCTGGACTTTGGGGTCGGTATGGTGCAGCATATAGCTGTGACACCCACTCTTTCCACAAGAAGCCTGCAGTACCTTGGGGTCGAAATGGTGCAGCATATAGCTGTGACACCAATTCCTTCCACAGGCGGCCTGCAGGACCTTTGGGTCGGTATGGTGCAGCATATAGCTGTGACACCAATCCTTTCCCCCCAAGGAGTTTTTTGTACCTTAGGGTCGGTATGGTGCAGCATATGGCTGTGACACCAATCCTTTCCCCCCAAGGAGTTTTTTGTTGACTCCGTTTGTGAAGCTGTGTTGCATTTTGGTTGATCTTTATGGAAAAGAGTTATGCATCTATGCTTCAATTTTTGGAGCCGTTGTCTTATCTGCATGGGAACAAGTTCTGCCATGGATAATTAATTCAAAGTTAGAGTGAAGATTGAATGTAGGAAGGCATTTCATTAATAATGGAACTACATAAAGGGCTGAGTTGGGGTATGTCTCTTCTTCTCAAGGAAAGTATATCTAGGAAGAACCTTGAGTTAGGAGGAAAAGATCATACCATATTACCGAACTAGCTGTAATATATGCGTAAATTTAAAATGTTCCATTTATTCCTGACCGTAGTGCCATCTAAGTTTTCTAGGCGGTATGTGCCTTTGCCTAGAATTTCGACGACTCGGTATGGACCTTCCTATGTTGGTGCCAATTTTCCTTGGTGTGCAAATTTGTTACCGATATTGGCCCTTCTCAAGACCAAATCTCCTTCTTTGAAACGGCGTTCAGAAACATGTATGTTATACCGTTTGGCGGCCTTTGCTTTAACGGCTTGGTCCCTTACAAAGGCTTCCTCTCTCAACTCCGCCAAGACCTCGAGTTCATGGGCGAGGTTCTGTTGATTGGCTTCTTCGTTGAAATAGAGGACTCGAGCTGATAGGGCTGCCAATTCAATGGGAATAACAGCTTCGACTCCATATGTCAGCCGATATGGAGACTCATTTGTGGTGGAGTGAGGGGTTGTTCTATATGCCCATAGAACGTGGCATAATTGATTTGCCCAATCTCCCTTTGCTTCACCAAGGCGTTTCTTAAGGCCTTTCAAGATTTCTCTGTTGGCAACTTCAGCTTGGCCATTGGTTTGAGGGTGTTCCACAGAAGAGAAAATCTGCGTAATGCTGAGATTTTCCAGGAGTTCAGTGAACTTACGATCTGTGAATTGAGTGCCATTATCAGTGACTATGCGTCCAGGGACTCCGAAACGTGCAATGATATTTTCATATACGAATCTGCGAGTCCTGGCTAATGTAATATGCACCACTGCCTCTGCTTCAATCCATTTGGTGAAGTAATCAACACCAACTATCAAGTATTTGATACCGTCGGGCGCAGTTGGGAATGGACCCAAGATATCCATGCCCCATTGATAGAAAGGCCAAGGCGTTATTGATGATGACATTTCTTCCGCCGGAGTATGGTGGAGATTTGCGAATCGTTGACATTGATCGCACTTTTGAACATACGAGGCGGAGTCATGCTTCAGGGTGGGCCACCAATACCCCGCCCTGAGTATTCTTCTCAATAGACTCCGTGCCCCTGGATGGTGTCCACACTGCCCTTCATGGACTTCTTCCAAAACAGCTTGCACCTCATTTTCGTTTATACAAATTAAGTAAGGAACAGAAATTCCTCAGCGGTATAACTGTCCGTCTAGGAGTGTATAATAAGGTGCTTCTTTCTTTAGTTTCTTTCGCTCAAGATCATCTGTGGGTAATTGTCCATTAACAAGATAACGAACTATTGGTGCTACCCAGGAACTGTCATCAAAGGAGCGGCTTTTAATCATATGTACTGAGGAAGGAAAGGAAATGCTTGGCTCCGCCAAGGTACTCTATACAACCGTAGTTGTGCATCCTGCCTTCTTTGTGCTGGCTAACCTGGAGAGGATATCAGCACGTGTATTTTCTTCACGGGGTACATGCTTGAAAGTGACTTCATCGAAGCGCTGCTTTAACTTATTGACGCAGTCTAGATATTGTTGTAGCAGAGGTTCTTTAGCCTGATACTCACCAAGAATTTGTGAGATTACTAATTGAGCATCACTGCATAGGGTGACAGTTTTGGCCCCAATATCTTATGCTGCTCTGAGTCCGGCCAAGCAGGCTTCATACTCCGCCTGATTGTTAGACGTAGTGAAGGTAAAGTGCAGTGAAATTTCAAGGTGTACCCCGTCATCACTTTCCACAACAATTCCTGCTCCACATCCTTTGCTATTGGAAGACCCATCTACGTATACCGTCCAGTGTGAGTGATCTGTATCTGGGCTAGAACCTGTTAATTCAACTACGAAATCTGCTAGGACTTGTGCCTTGATAGCAGTTCTTGGTTCGTAGGATATGTCGAATTCAGAGAGTTCTATGGCCCATTTGATCATCCTTCCAGCCAGGTCTGGTTTGAACAGTATAGTATGAAGTGGCAAGTCTGTGCGAATCAGGATGGGATGGGCATGGAAATATGGTCTTAGGCGTCGTGAAGCCCAAACAACTGCAAGTGCTGCCTTTTCAATCTTCTGATAACGGCATTCTGCACCATGCAGTGTTTTACCAATGAAGTACACCGGCCGTTGGCCTTCAACTGTCTCCTTGACCAGAGCCACTGCCAGCGCTTCATCTGAAACAGACAAATAAACAATGAGTTGCTCACCTGGGCTCGGTTTTACCAGGATTGGAGGGCTGGCCAAGACATTTTTCAAGCTTTGGAAGGCCGCCTCTTGCTCTGGGCCCTAACTGAATTTCTTATCCTTCTTCAGCATTTTGTACAAGGGAAGAGAGTGATGAGCCATTTTTGGCATGAATCATGCTAGAGCAGCGATTTTGTCGTTGAGGGATTGTACCTCTTTCAATGTTTTGGGGCTCTGTAACTTTTGGATTACGCGACATTTATCAGGATTAGCCTCTATGCCTCTTTGTGTTAACATGAAACCCAAAAATCTGCCTCCTGGTACAGCAAATATACATTTTAATGGGTTGAGTCTCATGTTGTATTGCTGTAGGCGTTGAAAAATGAGGCGTAGGTCTTCAACATGGTCTCCTCCCTCCGGGGTTTTGGCTATAATATCATCAATATAAACCTCTACCAGCTTTGTGTGCATACCCTCAAAAACTTTGTTGATCATGCGCTGGTAGGTTGCCCCGACGTTCTTTAGCCCAAATGGCATGACGTTGTAGCAAAAGACCCCTTTGTCATTAACAAATGCTGTCTTCTCTTGATCATCCTCACACATTAGAATTTGGTTGTAACCGGAGTAAGCATCCATAAAAGATAAATACTTGTATCCTGAAGAATCGTCAACCAATCTGTCAATGTTGGGGAGAGGGTATGGATCCTTGGGACAACATTTATTCAAGTCAACGTAGTCTATGCACATACGCCACTTGCCATTGGCTTTCTGTACCATAACCACGTTGGACAGCCAGGAGGAGTAACGGAGTTCCCTGATGAACCCCGCCTTGAGGAGCTCCTCCGTTTGTTCACAAGCAGCTTTTTGCTTAGCAGGACCCATACATCGTTTCTTTTGTGCCACTGGCCTAGTTTCAGGATACACCGCCAGGCGGTGGCAACAAAAGTTAGGATCCATGCCAGGCATGTCTGCAGCGGTCCAAGCAAAAATCTCTTTGTACTCAAGGAGAAGTGCAATTAGTCTTGCTTCCATGTTAGCCTCCAGTTTGTCATTGATGTTTGTTATTTGTTCCGGGGTGCTGCCTAAAACAATAGACTTGGAACCACCATCAGGAGTTGGTTTCAAAGGGTTCAGTGGGTCTACAGAAGACTCCGCCCTGGGGTCAAGATCCACCAAATTGACGGATGCCGCCGCACTGCTTCCTTCGTTCAATTTCCTTTTCTTAGACATGGTTTCAAGCTTCACCATGTTAAGACTCAAATTATAACAATAACGAGCCATTTCCTGGTCACCCCTTACAGATGAGACTTGATTATCCTTATCAATGAACTTGATTAACAAGTGGGGGGTTGAAACGATGGCTTCCATGGCATTCAGGGTAGGCCGCCCAATGATGCCATTGTATGGAGATTTAACATCAATGACAAGAATCCTGAATTTCACAGTCCTTGCTCCAAGTTCACCATCAAAAGTAATCCTTGTGTCCAAATAGCCTTTAGTGGGCTGTTTGGCGCCATTAAAGGCTGTAAGGTCCTGTGTATAAGGCTGCAAATCAGCATCAGTTAGCCCCATGCGTTTAAAACAGTCATAAAAGATAACGTCGCAGGAACTTCCCTGATCAATTAGGATATGTTTTACATCCATATTAGTGATTACCGCAATAATCACTACTGCATCATCTCCCTCAGGAATAGTAGGGCCAAAATCATCATCTGTGAAGGTTATAGGCGGAGTCTGGACCCCGTTCCTGAATGGGCGATATTCTTTACTCTTGCCCTGCACAGACAAAATCATACGATGATGATTTTTCCTAGCGGTGTTTGAGGGTCTGCCCCCGGCGAAGCCTCCAGCAATCATATCTACAACCTGCCTTTTGCCCCGCGATCTGGGTTCAGGGCTTGGTTCCCTTTGGGCGGACTCCAGAACAACGCCTTTTTGTTTTTCTGTTGCCGCCGTACGTTTTGGCTCTCGAGTATTATCAGGATCTGGAGAACGATCACGATGTCATTTTTCAAACTTTTCTGGCTCATCATGAGACTTACCCTTAAACAAATAGTGTTTCAGTTTGCCTTCACGAATAAGCACCTCAATGGTATTTTTGAGTTGCTTACACTCCTTCGTGGTATGGCCAACTGACTCGTGGAACTCACAATATTTCTTTGGGTTTCCACCGCGCCTGATTGGAGATGGACGTTGGATCCCATAAACGTTGAGGGTAGTCCATCCTATTTCACGCAAGATTTGTTCATATGACGTGTTCAGGGGTGCATAATGAGCAAAATTGAACACACGTCTATCTTGCTGTTTGAAGGGTTGGTTCCCTACTTTGTCTTTTTGGTGGAACTTGTCATTCTTGGATGATTTTTCCTTGTCTTTGTCATGGTGTGGAGCTGCTGTGGGCGGTTTACTACGAGATGCAGTGGCTTCCAGGTGCATCTCAATACCCACATACTTGGACGCCTTCCTGCGAAATTCCTCCATCGTGGATGGAGGTCCCTTTGCCAATGACAGAGCAAAAGGTGATTTTGGCTGCATAGCCTCGATGAGGATATGCAACTGGATTGCTTCTTTCAGATCAGGAACCATGGCTGCCTCTTTATAAAATCTCTTAAGGAAATCCTTCAGAGATTCTTTGTCACCTTGCTTGATCTGAGCCAAGGTATGAGAGGTTCTAGGTGCATCCCTAGAAATCACGAAGTGGCTGCCAAAAGCTGTGGCCAAGTCCTCCCATGAATCAATGGAACCTGAAGGTAAGCTCTTGAACTAACTAAGAGCTTCACCTGTGAGGGTCCTGGGGAACATTCTGCACATGACATCCTCTTCTGCTCCTAAGAACATAGCCTCGTAGATGTAAGCATCTAAATGCTTAGAAGGATCTGTTTCCCCAGTGTATTTTCCTATAGAAATGGGCTGCATAGTTTGTAAATGTCTGGGTACATGTGCATTCATAAGCCTTTTAGAAAATGGGATACTCATCTTGTATCCCGAGGAGGGTGCATTTGAACCTGCTCTCCTTCCTTCTTGATGTTGAGCATTTGCCAGTGGGAGGCTTCGTTGCTCTTCCATGTAAGTAGGGATGCGAGAGTAGCTAGGAGTACTTGATTCCTCCTGTCCGTGTAATTCATGGTGTGGCTGTCTTGCAAGGCCAACTTTCTCGTGCATGGGGTTCGCCTTTTCATGACGAAGCTCTACGATTTCTTCTCTCAATATTCGAATCATATCATCTTTCGGATCTGGAGAGTCAACATGCGTTGCTTGTTTATGAGCATCATTGTCGAAGTTGAGACGTCTAGGATTGCGTGGAGGAGAATCCTCATTCTGCACTTCTGGTCCTGGTCTCTCCATTAATGATGAGTGTGATGGAAATTGAACAAAGACTGTGGGACTACCAAATTTACAGGTCCCACTGGGCATGCCAATGAACTGTTCTTTACTGGGGGTGTAAAAGTATGGTTGATGAACAATTCAAAATGTACATGTAATGTCAATCTGGTACAAGGAGATATTTGTAAATGTGCAAGTACGGAGTATCCTTGTATACTGGGGCGGAATATAATGCACTCTGGGCAGTGTGACAGTCCGCCTGAAGTAACCTCCTTTGCCTTGACACAATTGGTGGTGGTACCTGCAATTATTCTCCGACGCTCAAGTCAGTATTCTGAAATACTGTAAGACTTAGAAAGCAAATCTGAGAGAATTATACAAGTAAAAGTGTAAGGTTCAGAATTGAGAGAGGATCCCTTTACCTTTTTGCTGAGGTTTATATACCTGTTACTGGTGCTCCATTATTGGTGGGACCCATTCCTTGTTTTCTGGCATAATGCAAGAAAGGTAGTGGGTCCCTGTGTCGTTCACGAGCACCATCGCTGTAGTGGGTATTTCTA
This sequence comes from Clitoria ternatea, assembly GCA_037962975.1. Lineage (NCBI taxonomy): Eukaryota > Viridiplantae > Streptophyta > Magnoliopsida > Fabales > Fabaceae > Clitoria > Clitoria ternatea. The sequence continues at coordinate 60,673,731 of CM075671.1, forward strand.
CTTGCTTGGAAAGCGTTAATGCCTTATTATTTTATTCATTGTTCCCTTTTATGCGTGACAGCGTGATTCCCATTTTCAACCTCTCAAGACAGAGTCAATCTCGTGCCGGGGTTATAAGTATGGGCTCGCTACGCAATATAGGAAATTCAATATTCCGCCTATAGCTTGGCGGAGTAGTATGCATTGGAAATATTTTGTGCATGTGTATAAGATATCCAATATTTTCCACCTTGGCGGAGTAATAAGCTTTGGCGGAGTAACGTGCCCTGGCGGAGTTACATGCCATGGTGGAGTAACGTGCTTTGGCGGTATGTATTCCGTATAAAAGTAATTATAAGGTATTTGAGACGTACTTCTCCTGTTCAAAATGCTGATCTGGCAAAGCATTAAAACCATGCTTTTAGGGACCAGTGTTGGGACCGGATCATATGCCCCCTAGCTTGTTATAGTGACTGACGGAGTTACTTTAATAAGCTATAATACTTTTAGCTTTTATAGGCATGGGTTTAGGCGGCGTTTGCTAGTTCAGGATTTTCGGACAAGTGTTTTCGTGCATTTAATGCTTTCATCATTACTTGCCACGCCTGTCATTAATGTGCCTCGAAACCCTAATAATATTACATATATATATATATATATATGTGTGTGTGTGTGTGTGTGTACACACACATAACATAAGCACGATGATTCAATTAAGAAAACACTCTTGAATGAAACATATATAATTGTAAATATGATAATGTATGTAAAGGTAAAAGCTATGATATAGAATAAGTACAAATAATTCAATTTGACACACCAATTAATTCATATACATATATATAATATATGATAAAAAGCATTACATTTATATATCTATTATGATGGAATGAAACTAGTACACAAATCCATATAAGTAGATAAATATATAATGTGTAGAAAATAAGGTCTGCAACATACATAGATATAGGATAAGCCACAACACACACACATCGAGTAAAAAGAAAGGATGCCTTTATATGATATAAACAATGTGTGTGCTTAGACTATCCGATATGATTTTGGAACCAATTAATGAAGTAGTAATCACATGTAAATTTCTATCAACATTCATCAAATGGGTAGTAATCAAAAAACGATATGGTAATAGACATCATTTAATTGTATTCACGTTATTGTAGAGAAACGACATAATTACTTAAGGAATTATGATAAATCAATTGTTAATTAAAATGGAAAATTTAACAACACATTGATTATAACATTAGGAATACGAATGAAATGAAAGTGTAGTGTATGAATCATACTCACCTAGAACGTGATCAATATGTGTTTCTAGACCTTAAGGGTTTTCTATGAGCAATTTCCCTCTCTCCCTTTTCTCCTATCTTCTTTGTTGAAGAGTAGTTTGTAAAAAATATAAAATACAATGAAACTATCTTTACTCTAAAACCCTAACCTCCTTTCTTAAACTAATGGGCTTTAACAACTTTATACGCTATCCTTATTTTTTTTATTTTCCATCTTAATTATACTTATTAATTATTGATGTAGCAATATTAATTTAATCCTTAAATTATTAGTTTAATTAAATAACCTTAATAATAATTAACTAATTTAATTATTATAAATTTTAGGATGTTACAACTGTTCTCGTCCTTACTATTGTCACAACCACCACCACTACTATAGCCACAACCTTGCAATCCTTGCCATGATTTATTATTGTCATCGTTGCCACCGCAATCACAACCATTACACTGTCCCCGTTGCCATCACCATTATTGTGGTTACCACTGTTGTCGTCATCTTCATTACCATTATTGCCACTACCACCACCACCACTAAAGTTGCTTCTACCATTGTTATTGCCACTGTCATCGCTACCATTACACCGTCATTGTCGCCAACACGATTGTTATCGCCGCCGCCACCACTATCGTTGTTGCCGCCATTACTACTAATGTTGTCATCGTGATCATCGTAATTATCGTTGCTGCCACCGCCATCATCGTTGCCACCACATGCTTTTAATATTAATTAAAATGGCATTCACTCAGACACACACCATCTCTCAATTCTTTTCTCATCATCATTCATTTTCACATCAACCAAAAGTCACTCAGGCATCATTAATATTCAATCCATATAATAACAACACAAAGCCACTCAGGTATAATAGTATTCAATTAATATCATATCAACCACTCAGGTACCATTCCATACATACAAGCATAATACAATTTCAACTACAATATCTTACACAAAATTATTTTCATTATCAAACACTTGGGAAACTCATTCCGTTACACATATATCTATACATCAAATATACATCAATATATATCATATATCCAATTTCAACATATAGTAATTTCTAATCTTATACTTAATATCATAATTTCATTCATCATTTTTCATATAACATCAAATTCATCATTCTACTTTTGGAACTCATTCTAATATATACTTATATACTCACATATATATGTTATCACTCAATTTTGATAAAACTAGTTATCCATCTCATCATTCATTATTATACATAATATTATATACAATAATTCCTAATCTTCCATTCTCTAAACTCATGTCTAGTCCAAATTCATAATAGAAAATTATACCGACCACACATTATAATTAAATTAGCAATTAAACGTTAATCATATCCTTTTTTCAAATGCCAATCGACGTCGAATGAGATTTCTAGATTAATTAATACTCTGAACATCCTCTTTACCTCGATTCCAAGCTTTTGACACTTGCTCTCGATGCCAGGTATGCTTAATATCTTGGTTAATTCCGCTCTTGGTTTCGAGTAGCTCTTCGGCTAATGCCTTACCGATCCTTGATCTATAGCCTACGGGTACCGAAAGAAAAACCCATTAACAAAAGGCAACACCCATCGTTCAAGGTTTCCATTTACAAGCTTAAATTACAAAACCTCCATGAAATGGAACCCCCTTTTTCTAGGTGAAATTCAGGTTGAGAGAAGACAAACTGAACCCAGAAATTAAAGTTACCAATATGCTTACTTCTCTTCCATAATCTCGAATATACGATCAATTTTAAGTTTCATTGCCAAATTGGGCACCAATCAAGCCCTTAAAGCTCATGACCATGGAGGGAGCAACACGACATGACTTTTGTTTTTCCTTGTTCCTTTCAATGTATGGAAGAAGAGAAAGGAAATGAAGTTTTAACCTTAAGGGCATAATGGTCTTTTTGCCAATTCTTTTATATTTATTTTATTTCCTTTAATAAAAACTTACTTTTACCTTATGGTAAATTATACTTTACCACCAAAACTTAATTCAACTTTAAATTCTTCAAATTAATCACCAAAATTAATTACTCTAATTTTATTACCCCATTAACAACTCTCAATTAATTTATAATAATTTAGGAAAATTTTCTAATTAATATAAATTAATTTAATTTAATCTCCAATAATGTTTAATTAACTTCTTGCGGAAAAATAAATTAATTTTTAACATCAAGAATGTTACACTTCCCACTCAGACAACCTTATTTAGATAGCTTAACTCATACACCACCACTTAGACACCATTATCGCTTTTACATTTACTTTTTCTTTTATTTTTAATCACATATATCCATAACACATGTTTAATCAAAATTTTCTTTCATCAACAAAATTTTTATCGTCCCTAATAAAATATTTCTTATATACAATTTTGATTTCAAACATTTAAAATAATTAAATTAAATGACCAAACTATCTTTGACGTTTTGGGGTAAGAATAATTGATAATATTATAAACTTATCTTTCTATTTTATCCTTTAAATTCCAACACAATAATGTAATGAATGGTATGAGATACTACTATATTAAAATTATGCATGCGTATTTTTGTTACCCATTTGTTTGTCAAACAAAATACACATGCATATTTTTGTAACCTGGCTATAAAAAAAATACGAATGCGCATTCTATTTACCTACCCGTCAGACAAAATACGCATGGGCGTTTTTGTTACCCTCTGCCAAATAAAATGCGTATTTTTAAGTACCTATCTTGCACCTCTCTTCTGTATTAAATATCTACTACCGTCTGAACCCACCACCGTCTGGACTCAAAATTCAAAATCATCATAAATTTAATTGTTGTTTCTCTTTTTTATTACGGTTTATTGCATGCATTACGATTGACATAAAGACATGCAATGACAACCGTGCATAATAAAATCATTATATTACCATAGACATTGAGAAAAGCCTTCATCTTTATACTATTTTACTATAAAAAAAATCAACAAATAATCAATATTTAAGAAAACCATTTGCACCATTTATAGAAAGTGAAAATTAGATTTAATGTCCGTTTGATTTCTAGTTGGGGAAACGAAGTTAGAGAAATGGAGAAATTTAAGGGTTGATATTGATCTTTTACGCAGTTTAAGAGAATCAAAACTTCGTTTGACCATTGGATATATTTTTGAGGTTAGTCAAACCCCCGGGTTTGTATCCAAACATCCCCTTAAAAGGAGGAATAACATACGCCTTGAAGAGTTTCTCTATTCCCAATTGCTAATATTCTCTAAAGCATAGTCACCTCTGTCTCTTCACCCAATAACAGATTTGTCAGAGATATGAACGACTTTGAAAGTCATTAGAAGAAGGGATGAGAGAATTAAAACTTGAATGGGCAAGGGGCATTCTCGATTAAAACACTAGCACCCCAGTTCTAGTTGGAAAAAGACGATTGTATTTTCCTTGATGGCTCTCATTCTTGAATCGAAGGATTGCAAGACTAACGAGGAGGAGAGAGAAGAAAAAAGGAAAACTAGGAGATGAAAAGAAGAAACAGGGAAGGGGAGAGAAAAAAAGAAAGAGGGTGAGAAAAAGGAATGGTTCGGTAGACTTGGAGACAACTAGAGAATGAAATACCAAAAGGTTACATGTGAAAAAAATGAAAAAAATAATAATAATAATAAATTAAGAAAGACTAAGGGTTTATAAAAAATTATATCATTGAAAATGTGAAATAGAGAATGAACACCTAAAATTAATTTATTACATCATAACTAATATCAATTATAAAATCTAAATCACTTTCCTATTATAGAAAGAATTTAAAAAAAAACTATGGAAAAAACTTTACAAGAGAATAACATTTGGCAAAACTTTTTTAGAAATTACCTTACATTTGTATATATTATAAAATATAGATAGTTATATCCATATCATAACTAGATCACAAAAAGAAATTCCATACAATAACCAAATCAAAAAGAAAGAAGAAATAGCTTAAGTGTTTACGAAACTTCTTCAAAATGAATAAAACAAATATATAGATAGGGATACGGTGAATTGCATGATATGTTTTTGTCTCTAGTAATTTGGATCTTAAAGGATTATCCATTAACCATTTAACATGTTATAACTTTCTTATTGTATGAAAAAGTATGTTGGGTTCATTTAGTGTAGAGCTGTCAAAATAGGTTGGATTGTCCTTAAAATGAGTGAGTTCAGGCTTTAGAAATGGAGACCAGATTAAAAGAAGGTCTTTTTTAACCTGGCCTGAAAAGTTCATATTGAGTCAGGTTTTTACCGGGTTGGGCCGGGCCGCCCGCAACATGTTTTTTTATTAACATTGAAAAATAATATTTTTTTAATTAAGTTAGATCTTGTATTTGATTGAGAAAATGAATTTTTTTTGATATATTTTTAATGATTGTATGTTTTACCATAAAAATATAGGTATATCAAAAACCCACATAAGTCTGGAAAAACTTGCCTATTAGTCCACCGTCGGACCAATGCTAGTTGGACCCAGGCTCTAAAATTTGAGCCCGAATTCAAAACGGGTTTTTCCCCGCCCAAAAAATCCTAAGCCTACTTTGGATCGGGTAGCTTGTTTTAACAATTCTAGTTTAGTGGGTAGGATAAGAAGGATACAATATAATAAACTATCATATTCTATATTTATTGCGCTAATACAACATGATATTATCATGTTACCTATCCTATCTTATTAACCTTTATAATTTTTATCATAAGAAAAATTGAGCTGAGAATATATTGATAGGATAAAAAACACATGTATATATTCTTTTATAAAGTGTATATATTATTATAATAATATTATTTTTATTTTATTATAACAATAATATTATTAATGATGAATTTGTTTGATCATTGTCTTAGTGTATACCAAACACTAGATAAGAGTTCATCCAAGTTTTACCTTTTCATGTTTTCTTATTATATCTATTTATTGATCTTATCCTATCATATTCTATGCACCAAACATCACTTAATGTTCATGTATGTCTTTAGGTGAAAGACTTAAGTGCTAATGTCTATGTGGGATCACTTGGGCTCCAAGGGATGCCAACCAGGCTACTAATGAGGCAGCTCGTCTAGCTAAGACTAACTCCCTCAAACAGAAATGGTGGTTGTCTCCTCCCTTGTGTCTGAGAAGGGTCCTCGTAGAAAATAAACATCATATTCCACCAGGGAAGGGTATTAATTGATCTCTCCCCCTTGTATTTGTGCTTCTCAATTGGCCTATTCTCCTCCAGGCTTAACTTGGTGTGGGTTCTCCTTCTCTATGGAATGAAAACCCCTTCCAAGTTAGGTCAATGATTATTGTATTGAGGCACCTTCAAAGCAATCAGGCTTTGACTTTTTTGAGTAATGTAATCTTTTGCCATGTTTATTACTTCCATGTTGTACTTGGGCCTTGGGCCTTGTTATTTGAATACAATTTCTCCTTTCACCAAAAATATAATAAAGTATGATTATGTCATCAAACTTTACTCACTCTCAAATAAAAGTAGTTATATCAAAATTATATGAAATAATAATTAAATCTATATTTGTTAATCATGGTTTTTGTTTTAATTTGTATATAGTACATGCTGTAAAAAAAAAAATCAGTTTAGGCTTATATTATTGGTCATGGTAAAATAAATTTTTAGTATTTATGTTTTAAGTAATTTCAGGTTAAACAGCTTGATAAGCCTCTCAATATGACATTTGTTGCTCTCTTTTAAACATATTTGTTAATGGTTAAATCTAATATTGTTGTTTTTGAAATTTCTTCTATTCCTTATATAACATGCAAATTGTTTTTCAGTCGCTCTGTGCAATTTCTGTTATTAAATTCGGTCATTGAAGGAAAGTTTAAATTTTTTTCAAAAAACATCACTTCCACATATCTTCCCTCCCTTTCCTCTAAATCTTCTAATCAACTTTCTTTTCAAAAGAAGGCTTAATTAAGCTTTTCTTCTACTGCCTAAACCTAGGTACACACCTATGTAATGCATGGGAAGTGATAGATTATTAGGCCAGAAAAAAATGATTGTGTTATATTCTTACTTTATGTTCTTATTTCATATGATTTTTATTTTTCATATTTATATGAATTTTGAAGGAGGTAGATATAACATACGATATTCATAATTGATTCAATCACCAATTTGACATGACTTGAAAAGACATTTAAGACCTATAAAAAATATTAAAACACAACTTATGGATGAAATTTGGTAGGAAAAAATGTCAAGTCCCCCTATAAAGTAACAAATTTCAATATCCAAAATATGCACAAACTACCAAAATTGTAACATTATGTAAACACTATTTTTTTCTGATTATAATTATTATTATTATTTAATAAAAAAATTATTATCATCATCAGTCATAGTTCATCATCATCACTCTGGCCCTATTCCCCCTTAGCCCTCTGCAATCAGAAGTGACCTTTGCATTGAGGAGCTTCCAAGAAGGATTCAAAGGGATCTGGTCTGGATTTACAAGCAAAAATAGTAAGATTTGATTCACAAAAATGGAATGACAAATTTAATAAATAACCAGAATGCACAGTAACACAACAATGAAAAACCTCTCTGAAACAACTCATCTCCTCTCTTCTTTCTCTTCCCAACAGAACAATCAACCCTCTCAGAAAATTTATCTCCTCTCTTCTTTCTATTCACAAGAGAAACCAACAACCAAAAATGACTCTTCTCTAAAAAAAATTCAAACTTTCCCTCCTCTCCTTCTTCTTCCACTCATAGCAACGTACAAGCCAAAAACACAAAATCACAATCTCTCAAAAAACTCTTTTTCTCTTCTTCCTCCATACCAACAGCATTCCATAAACAGAAAATAAATAAAAACAAGCAAACCATCAAAAAGGAAACCAACAGAAATAACAAAGAAGAAGAAGGTCGTTGCTGTCTCCACCACCGCCGGCCACCAAGCCCCGAGCCCGACTTCCTCCGCGAGTAGATCCCGACAACCGACGCCGTCTCCCATCTCCGCGAAGAACCCGCCAACCGAGACCCTTGCAGTCGCGAGCTCGCCGTCTGACGTCAGGATCCCGATGCCCCTCCCCATGCGAGTGTCGACGCCGACCGGCCACCTCCACCTCCGGTCTCCTTCTCCACTCTCAGACTCTTCTCCCCCTCTCTCTCTCTCCCGATTTATCTTTCTCTCTCTCACACACTCTTCCGCCGCCCCCTGTTTCTACTTCTTCTCCTTTTTTTTTCTTTTAGTGCTAGGTTTCCTCATCCATTTGGGCCACACAGTGAGGCCCATTCCTATTCCCCCTTTTTTTGTTATTCATGTTGTTTTTCCTTTCATTTTAAGTTCCGGGCTTCAGTTTTTCTGAGGCCCAATGCTTTTGTTTTTTAAAAAATATAATAATGATAAATAGTTTATACAAAAATAAATGTCTTTTTTTTTAAAAAATAATAATAAACAAATAAATAGTTCTATGATTTATTTTAGAACCCAAATAAAATATTTAAATAGAAATACCCTTCCATTTGAAGATATATAATAATGATAAATAAATAATTTTGCTTACTTACACTAGTATATAATAATTTTTAAATGCTAAAAAATACAAAAAATAGTGATTTTATCTATGCTTCATTAAAGAAGAGGTAAAAATATTAGTTTAAATCCCTTTTTCTTAAAAAACTTTTTAGAAAAAAAAAATAGTCTCCATGCTAACTTTGAATTAGGAAATATCAAATTTAATATCCTTTTTCGAATAAAATTAACCATTTAAAAAATATACATTTTCTTCCAAAATAAAATGTCACAAAAGTCTTATGAGTGATGTCGTGCGAAGTACTTTGCCTACATTAGCTTAATAAGACCTTGAAGGTTTGTACACGTGCGATCTTCTTCACCTTATATTTCTCCTTCCTCATGAGTTTTTTTTATTATTAAAAAATCAAATTAATTAAAAATAATTTTAAATACAATTTCAAATATTTTAGTATCGTTTTAAAATTAATTTCCCTAAAGAACTATGTAACCTTGATTTCTCGAAAGCTCGAGAATATATAGGAGCGGGAATCAGTTCCTGTCGGGCCTACTTTTTTTGTTTAATTTTTATGTCTCTGTCATTATCTCAATCAATTTTATCTATTTAATATTCTATTTAAAATAGTAATTTCTTTTAAATGAGGTTAATTTAGACACGACGTCTTGTTAATATCATGTTTTTAATATTTTATTCAAAATAGTAATTTCCTAAAATGAAGTTAATTTAGACGCGACGTCTTGTTAATCTCATGTTTTAAATATTTTATTTAAAATATTAATTTCCTTAAATGAGGTTAATTTAGACGTGACGTCTTGTTAATCTCATGTTTTTAACATTTTATTTAAAATAGTATCTTTTTAAAAATGAGGTTAATTTAGACGCGACGTCTTGTTAGTCTCATGTTTTTAATATTTTATTTAAAATAGTAATTTCTTAAAAATGAGGTTAATTTAGACGTGACGTCTTGTTAATCTCATGTTTTTAATATTTTATTTAAAATAATGTTTTCTTTAAATAAGGTTAATTTAGACGCGACGTCTTGTTAATCTCATATTTTTAATATTTTATTTAAAATACTATCTTCTTAAAAATGAGGTTAATTTGGACGAGACATTCTGTTGGCCTTTGATCTCTATTCTGTTTTGTTTCTTAACTATTGTTTTTCACTGTTTAGTTACATCATCAATTTAAGATTGATTTGGATGAGACATCCTGTTGATCTTATCTCGAAGACTTGCTTGTCGATGTTTCTGGTTTCCTTCTTGAGAAGTTAAACTAATTTTTAGGCTATTTAATATGTGCGTAGTCGTGATCCCGGTCGCGACAGATGGCGACTCCGCTGGGAAATTTAAGAGTCAAGCCTACCAAATTAATTGCGCATATTTATTTAGCCTCTAATTGTTTGACTTCCTTTTGTCATTTGTTTTTTTATCGATGTTTTTCTATGTCGTTTGCTTTTTGTCGTTGTTTGTATGTAATCGTCGTGTTGTTGTTGTCGTTTATTTTTGGTCAATGTTTGCATATTGTTGAACCCTAGGGTAGACGACTTTATTTGCTCTGTGTTTGTTCTTTGTGAAGGATTGGTAACGTAAAGGTATTGGATGTCCCTTTCACACACTACACTCATAATTTGCACACACTTTCGAGTGGGGCCCTATTCTCAGGTTCGGATGAAGCTTAAGATTAGGGGAGGTTGGTAGAGGTGTCATTTGGGATGTACATTCTGTCTGGCTATCGTGAGAACCTCAGCTAGAGTTCGACTTATTCGTGGTATCCCACACCTAGTAGACTTCCTACTGTTGTGGTCAACATCATGAGTAGGATCTTGGCTATAGTGACCTTTAGATGGTAGTGCAAGCCACCTATTGTGAGGTATCAGTGTTAGACAGACCCTAGAACTAATAGGAGGCCTTCAGAAAAAGCTATTTTAGGCCATAAAGGGGCAGACTTTTCCTTTACCTTTCCTCATTCTCATACTCCATTTTAATCCAAATTGTTAGACAACTTACCCGTTTAAAGGATTGCTTTTGCCACAAATGACATTTCCAAAACTAGTGATCCTTTGATGGGCAAGCAGTCCTTTCCTTTTTCATTTCATTTAAGTCTTTGGGTCTTGAGTTACGAATTTTCTGAGTCGTCAGAGATAAAAAAAGAGGGGAAAATAAAAAATGAGAAAAAAAAATCCAAAAGTCAAAAGAGGACAAGACAAAAAGTCGAAGAAAAAAACAAAAATAGTCGATGATAATCAGAAAGTCCGTAACCCATATGGCTCTCGGTTTGTCACGGGTTTTGTCAATCATTACCCCTGATCATAAAAAAGTTTTCCAAAGTTACTAAACGGGGTAACGATTTACAAAACACGTCATTTCCCAATGACTAACTTCCTTTTTCTTTCTGTTCTCGCAGGAAGCTATTTGGAGCTAGACGAGTACCTTCGAGTGAAATATGGAAATTAACATGGGGTCAGGTAGTTGTGGTACAAGTGTAACTGAATTGAGGAAGCTACTACATGTTAAGGCTAAAAAGGTCGACACAACTAGCTTACAAGCACTCGATAAGAAGTTGAATTTGACTCAAAGGCTGGCTTTCGCAAGGAAATATGGGAAGATTTTGAAGTTGTTGGAGGTCGAGGTACAAGTTAAGGCGATCACCGCGTTGACTCAGTTTTATGACCCACCTCTTTGTTGTTTCACATTTCGGGATTTCTAGTTAGCTCCGTCTATTGAGGAATTTGAGCGAATTTTGGGGATGCCTCTAGAAGGACAAACGCCTTACCGTCATCTTGAGCATCAAGAAAATATCGCTTCCGTTGCCCGTGTCCTAAAAATCAGCCCAGAGGTGTTGAAGGGGGCACAACTAAGCAGAAATCAGACCCCGGGGTTCGCTCGGGAATACCTTGAGAAACATATGCACTTCCTAGCTGAAAAGGAAGATTGGGATACCTTTATGGACGCTTTGGCTCTTACTATCTATGGTGTCGTGTTACTCCCAAACATAGACAACTATATGGACTACGAGGCTATCAACGTCTTCCTAGCTCGAAAGCTCAAGTTTGAGAACCCCGTCACTGCTATTTTGGTGAATGTATACTGCACTATGGACTTTTGCCATACACAAGGCGGGAAAAGGATCATCTGTTGTCTTCCAGCTCTGTATGTGTGGCTTATGTCACATGCCTTTAACTAAGTCGGCAAGGTTGAATGTCCCGTTTCTGATTTGAAGTTGTGCCAGTTAGCGACAAAGAATGGGCGTGAGTGGGCCAATCATTTGGTGGGGCTCACGGCTGAAAAAGTAAGGTGGTATCCACAATGGTTGAGGGTTACACCATAATTCACCACTGTGGAAACCACCCGAATGTTCCCCTCATGGGCACTCAGGGGTGCATCAATTACAACCCTATCATCGCCAAGCACCAATTAGCCTACCCACTTCTTGGGCCACCCGATGAAGAATCGCTTACTCCCTTTGTTTTCTACTATGCAAAAGGAGATTACACCTCTCTCGTTCGGAATATAGCGGAGGCTTGGAAGAAAGTGCACAAGAAAGGGAAAGAGTTAGGAGTTAGGAGTTACGCTGTAAAAGAAGAATACCATAAGTGGATCCTGAATAGGGTGTCCATAGTCAAGCTGCCATTTAGGAACCCCTCCTATCTCCCAACAAGCATGCCTGTTCCCCCACCTGTCTTTGAAGATGAAGTAACAAGAGCCATGAGGGCCAAGATAGAGAAGCTAACTGCCAGAAACAAGAAGCTAGAAGAAGACTTGCTCAAGTCGTAACAAGAATGCACCTTCAGAAAAGGGAGAACCTGGAAAGCAAACGGACCATCGAGGAGGTCAGAAAAAAGTGAAAAACTGAAAGAGAGTATCTGAGGAAACAAGGTCAATGCCTCAAAACGGCTAACACTCAATTGAGGATGAAAAGCAAACAAAGAGAAACCATGCTTGCAGACAAGCAACTTTTGAGGGATATGTTGGTAAAGGCCAAGGAAAATGAGCGAAACGCTCTGGGGCAAAGAGAATTACTGCAGTCACAAATTCACAGGTTGGAGCATCAGCTCAACGAAGTGGTAGAGGCTTGCCAACAAGAAATAAACGGTGAGCATCGACACGTAATGGAAGTAGAACATGATTGTCGTGAGGCTATACGAATCTTGGAGGCTGAGATGACGGAACAAGATGAGGTCATTCGTTCATGGATGAACCGTTTCGCCAACCTGACATATTTGGCCAACGGGACTTTGGAAGACCTCCCACTCCTACTCAAGAAAGCCGAGGAAAGGACTAATCCCCTTACTACCCCAAAAGAAATTGTAACCTTCCTGAGCTACTGTAGGGAAAGGATTTGTAAGATGAGGGCCATGATTGCCCGAGCTAGGAATGGCTGATTTATTTCGATGTAACAAACTTTTAGTAGTTATGTATTTTATGGAATCCAGAATAAAGGAATATTTTGTCTCCACAACTATCTCATGTTAATTTCCATTTATCGCGTACTTAGTACTTTTGAACGTGACGTTCTGAGGAACAGTCGAAGGATAGTCCACAAGTTTCGAATTGCTTCGTGTGTAATTTTGTTTACACTCTCTTTATCACCTTGTTTTATTTACTAAACACGATCTTCTTTTTAATGAATTTTTGTTTCCCTTTCAAAAGACATCACGGGTAAGCATCCTTACTAGACCCAACTCCAAGAGACACTCATGGTCGAGGTAGAAGTCATAGATGAAGACTTCAGAACTGAGTTCGATCAGCTGAAAGAGTGGGTGGCAGAGTTAACCAGGCTTCTGGAGAGGAGACACGTAGAAGGGGGCTCCTCTATAGGTGTTGAGGACGCCCAACAATAGCCTACCACCCCACCATATCCCCCTGGTTTTGGCCCAGCAAGGACCCAACTCCCTAATCCAACGACACCTCCTCTCACTATTAATGTCGAAAGACCTAACCCTGCCATTGAGTCCCAGCCACCTTATGGCCAGTCCTATGCAAAGCAGCATACATTTGTCCGGCCTGACGGCAACCCGGTACCTTTTCCACCCTATGGCCTACCACCAGGATACTATCCCCCACTCGCTAACCGACAAGACACCCATGACCAGCAAACGGTAAATCCTCACGCTTTACACCCTGCCCAGCCAAGTATGCCACCACTCCATGACCCACAAACCTATCAAGCCCAAAACACACAAGCCCAGATGGCCCAGCCAACTTACAATGCACAAGCCCAAAACACACAAGCCCAGATGACCCAGCTGACTGACGCACAAGCTATGGCCCAACCCTAGGGTCCCTCGCTAAATGCAGGCCTGATGAACCAGCCTCACGTATCGGCTCCTTTCAACCAGCCTCACGGCTATCCGTATGGGTACACGACCCCCTATGCGGCCAATCCCCAAGACGTGACTCACATGGTGAACCTGGCCGCCGGTCATAGCGCGGTCGCAGCTCCCCAAAAGGGAAAGATAAAAATCTTGGAGGAACGTTTAAGAATTATGGAAGGCGCTGAAGGTTTTGGAGTGATAGACGCCTCTGAGCTGTGTTTGGTCCCTGATGTCATTCTCCCACCTAAATTCAAAATGCCAGACTTTGCCAAATATCAAGGAATGACTTGTCTGAGGAACCATCTCACGATGTACTGCCGAAAGATGGTGTCTTATTCTTCCAAAGATCAGTTGTTGATCCACTGTTTCCAAGATAGTCTGGCTAGGGCCGCCCTCACGTGGTACGCTCACCTTGAGCGGACCTGTATCCGTTGCTAGAAGGACTTGGCGGATGCCTTCATGAGGCAATATAAGTATAATCTGGACATGGCGCCCGACAGAGTTCAATTATAGAATATGGTGAAGAGGGACAGTGAAATGTTTAAGGAGTATGCCCAACGCTGGCGAGAGACAGCTGCACAAGTAGACCCCCCGCTATCGAAAAAAGAGATAGTCGTAATGTTTATTGACACGCTCTCGTTACCCTTTTATGGCAAGATGATTGGTAGTGTTTCATCTAACTTCTCTGACATTATGACTATCGGGGAGAGGGTAGAGAGCGGGATACGAACAGGAAAGATCACTCGGGGCCCATCTGGGGCAAGCGCAACAAGAAGACCGGCACCACGCGATGGTAGGAGAAGAGATGGAGAAACTAATTCCATCACTTATGATCAAAGGAGGGCCCAACCAAGACCATCCACTCCTACCACTTTTCAAGCCCCTAATCTTTATGCACCATACCCATATATGGCCGCCGTCGCTCATAACCCGACATCTTATACTCCCCACTTCCGTCCGCCCCGATGCCGCAACACATGCCGTACCATCCCCCACAACAAGCAATTCAGCCACCCAATCCTAATCAGAATGCAAGAAGACCCAACAATGAGCATACCCCTGTGTAGTTTGATCCTATCCCAATGACATATACCGAACTTTTACCGCTCCTCATTCATAATGGTCTGGTGGCTCCCTGCCCCTTGAAGCCGGTGTAACCCCTTTACCTAAAGGGGTATGATCCTAATGCTCATTGTGATTACCACGCCGCGGCATTGGGGTATTCCATAGAAAACTGCATGGCCCTGAAATATAAGGTGAGAGACCTGATTAAAGCCGACTGGCTCAACTTCCGAGAAGGAAATCTGAATGTGGCCACGAATCCCCTACCCAACCATGGGGTTTCAGGGGTTAACGCCGTGGAAAAGGATAAAGAGTACATCAGGAACGTTGCTGATATGAAGACACCATTAAAAGTGGTTCATTCCCAGTTGCTCAAGGTGGGACTAGTCGAGGGCCCCTGGAGTCAAAAGCTTGATAATGAGCAGACTACCTGTAACAACCTACTCCTAGCAATTAATAGTTTCAAAAACCATGAGAAAATTTTTCACAATAACAGTCACGGTTTATTCGACATGGAAGGAAGGAAGCAGGCAAGAAAAACAAGAGCATTCATACGTATAGGGTATTTTACAGAAAAACTAAGAGTGGGGTTGGTTCGTTGGGTTTAAGGCAGCACACCAGCGCCTGGGCGGATTGCACAACATCATGGGCTCGCTCAGGCGAGGTCTGATACCGCCTAGGCGGGGTATGATAATGCAACAGCGGATGGAGGGAGATTCTAAAAGAGAAACTCTTCCACGAGTAACACTAGTTCGTTCAGTAGGAAGTGATAGGTAAGGGGAAGGAGAAAGGAGAAGTACGAGTGCAGTAATGGTTTGTGGAGGAGAAGGGACCTAAACTCATTCCGTCCAACGCGACTAGGTATGGCAACGCCTGGGCGGACTCAACCACAACGTCCAGGCCGGGGTCAACACCGTTGTTGGGGTCACATTAGCTCCACAACGGAAAGGAAGGATAGTGGGACGGTATCTCACTCTGACTTTTACTCGCTTCAGTGCGAGTCCTTATGCTTGGGCGGACTGCTCTAGCACTTGGACGAAGTATGACTCCGCCCGTGTGAATCCAACATAAGTCTTCCTAGTCCGCCCTCGCTGGAGCGGGAATGCTGCTCGCTGAAGCGAGGGACTCCACTCGTGAAATTGGAAAGTTAAGTCTCACTCGGTCTTCACTACCATTTTCACTCGATAATGGTCTCCCTTCTTATGACCACTCAGTTTTTCACTTGTCTTTCGTTCTTCCCTCAATTGAAGCATATCTGAGCTCTATATTTCCTCTTCTTAACCCCAAACTTATTCCTACTGCCTAACCGTAGCCACACCGGCCAACTTACGCTCGCAAGACATACTCAGGCGTCCGTACTTATCATTCAATACCTTCCGCAGCATAATATAATGCACAACACACACATATATATATATATATATATATAGTTAGGAAACATCTAAATAATTACAACCACAACATGCCCCTTCTGTCCGGAGCGTTCAAGTTTCGTAATTAAAACCCAAAATTAACACAAGCCGGCCAAGGCTTCCTCTAAAACATTTAAACACGACAAGCACACAGTACACACATATATACACACGATCCATCATGCTCAGCTGCTTTGCTCCACACCCGGCTCTTCCTTCATTCTTCATTCCGAGAGATGTTCACTGAAATATGGCCACTGCAGGGGTGAGCTTTTACATGTAAAATGATACTCACAGACTCAGTATCAGCGTCAGTACACGCTCCTACCATCATTCAACCTTTCTCGAGTAACAAGTTCATGCAGTTCAAAACAACATTCATGCCACACATATTACACAGAGTTCATTTCTACAATCCATTCATGCATTCGGAGTTCCTACGCACATACACATTCATGCATTCAAAATCATACACATATACACACATAGATTTATACATCACCACAATCGGCCTTATATCTATATGCATGCCTGCGGATCCGACTTGGGTAAAGACTCTCAGTTACGGTCCCCTTTACTTCTGGCCCCTCGTCCCTCAGCTCTTACCAGGTGGCACCGGCCTCCCACGGCGTCTCGAGACTCTTCTCTAGCTCCTACGGCTACCACGAGCACTATCGGGATCTAGCCAGGGTTGGTAACTGGAAGTCGTTCCCTTGGGGTTCTTGACCTTCCATGGGTCGCCCCCCACTCTCACTCATGCAACTAACACATTTATTAACACACATCATCACGCCACGAACACCTTCTCTGTAGCCATTAAGCAAGAACGGATTTCCCCACATTACTCGTATTCATTTAGTCAATCACACCAACGCATGTTACAATCGGTCATCAGACTAACAACATTGAACAACCAATTAAGAGCATGCACGTACATATTTTCCATAGTGACAAGAAGATAGATCCATGCATATCATTCATCATTATCATCCACTAACAGGCTACTCTGTCCCCATGAAATCACTATCAGAATCTTAAATCATGCATCAGTTTTAATGATTATGAATACATGCACACACACACACAGCAGTACGTTCATCCGGTACCGTTCGTAGACCATGCATTCGACATGCAAGCGCCCCCTACCTTTAGAAGAACCTCAGAACCTTTCCGTTCTTGTCGTTGGGTCCGATGTCCTTCTCCTGGTTCGTTCGGTCTTCCTTGGCTTCGTCGTATCCTGCGCCTGATTCTGGGATGGAGTGTGGTCCGTTCTCCAGTACTGAAATCAAGATCTCCAGGAGCGAAGAGTGAGATAGGGGAAGAAGGAGGATGGAGACGAAGAGAGAAAAGTAGAGGATGAAGTGACGGAGGAAGGAATCTGAAGGAATAGTGAGTGTGTCCTTAACCATAGGCTTACGTTTTATATATATGTATATGCGCACGAGTAAGAGAAGAGTGGGATGGGAGAGTGTGAGCCCAGCAGCCACGCGCACTCCACCCCATCCCCTGACCACCACCATTTTTCATATTTTAATGGCTTAAATCTACTTGGTTATATATAATTAACAGTTATTTTCTATTTGAAATCAAGTCTTAATGGTTTATTCTTCATTCGGCATTTAGTTTCAAAACTGGGATGTTACAGTTCTCCCCCACTGAAAAAGAATTTCGTCCCCGAAATTCAGTCGGCACTCACCTAGGTAAACAACTCGGGGTACTGCTGTCGCATAGTGTCTTCGCGTTCCCAGGTACAAGAGATAGTCTTGCCTTGCTGCCACTCCACTTTAACCAACTTTATATTTTTGTTCCTCAAGCGTTTTACCGATCGGTCCACAATTCCAATCGGTGTAGTCACAGTGGTTAGGCCTTCTTTGATCTCTACCTCGTTGTCAGGCATCGTGTGGCTGGGGTCATGCAAATACTTCCTTAGCTGAGACACGTGAAATACGTTGTGCAATCGGGACAAGTGAGTCGGTAATGCGATGCGGTATGCCACGGGGCCGACTCGTTCTAACACCTCATAAGGTCCAATGTATCGAGGGCTTAACTTCCCACTTTTTAAGGCTCGTCCGACTCCTTTACTCGGAGAGGTTCTCAGAAACACTCGGTCTCTGACTGAAAATTCCAATGGCTTGATGCGCTTATCATGGTAGCTCTTTTGCCTGTCTTGGGATGCTTTCATCTTCTCCCGTATCACTCGGATCTGTTCTGTGGTTTGCTTCACGATGTCTGGTCCCAATAGCAGACTTTCACCCGTTTCCGACCAGCAGAGTGGGGTTCGGCATCTGCGCCCATATAATGCCTCGTAGGGTGCCATGCCAATGCTGTGATGATGGCTGTTGTTGTACGTAAACTCGATCAAGGGAAGGTACTGCTCCCAGTCTCCACCATGCTCTAACACGCACGCTCTCAATAAGTCTTCTAGACTCTGAATTGTTCGCTCGGATTGTCCATCCGATTGGGGGTGGTAGGAAGAACTAAGCCAAAGCTTCGTCCCCATTTCCTGATGCATGCTGGTCCAAAACCAGGACGTAAACCTAGGGTCCCTATCTGATACAATAGAAGTAGGTATGCCATGCAGTCGGATAACTTCTTGAATGTAAATCCGAGCCAGCTTATGCAATGGGTACTTCATATTGACAGGTAGGAAGTGTGCACTCTTCGTCAGTCGGTCAACAATGACCCAAATGGCATCATGGCCCGCTCGGTTTTTGGGTAATCCCATGATAAAATCCATCGCAATCGAGTCCCATTTCCACACGGGGATCTCTAGAGGCTGCATTGCACCGTACGGTTTTTGGTGCTCTGCTTTCGATTTCTGACAAGTGATACACCGGGCCATGTATTCCGCCACATCCTTCTTTAGTCCGGGCCACCAGAATTGTCTCCTCAAGTCGTGGTACATTTTCGTGGTTCCTGGGTGAATGCTGAGTAGGCTTTTGTGGGCTTCGTCAAGCACCATTCTTCTCAATCTTCCTCCACTCGGTATATATATTCTGTCTCTCACCCGGAAGATCCTATCTGACCCCTCGGCCAAGGATAAATCCTTTCCTTTGGCCTGAATTTCCTTCATCTCAGCTAGGTAAGAGTCCAACTGTTGCTGCTCGTACACGGATTTTAAGAATTCATTGGCGATCCTCAACGTACCGATTGTCATTTTCTGAGAGGAGGGGGTGTTAACATACAAGTTCATGTCTCGGAACCGCTCCAACAACTCTACTTCTTTCGCCATCATTGCTGCCATGTAGAGGGATTTCCGACTCAATGCGTCGGCCACGACGTTTGCCTTACCCGGGTGGTATTTTAACTTGAAATCGTAGTCCTTTAAAAACTCAATCCATCTTCTCTGCCTCATGTTCAGCTCCTTTTGGTCGAATAGGTATTTGAGGCTCTTATGATCGCTGTACACTTCAAATTTGGACCCGTACAAGTAATGCCTCCAGATTTTTAATGCAAAAACCACTGCTGCCAGCTCCAAGTCATGGGTCGGGTAATGCTGCTCGTGAGGTCTCAATTGCCGAGAGGCATATGCTATCACTCGGTCCTTCTGCATGAGTACACACCCTAATCCGAGTCCTGACGCGTCACAATAGACCACGAAGCTTTCTCGTAACTCAGGTAATGCCAACACCGGAGCAGTCGTTAACTTATTCTTCAGCTCTCGGAAGCTGTTCTCACACTCGGGACTCCACACGAAAGGAACGTTTTTCCGAGTCAATTTAGTCAGGGGTAATGCCAGTTTAGAAAAACCTTCGATAAACCTCCTATAATAACCTGCCAAGCCCATAAAACTTCTTATTTCCGAGACCGACCTGGGCCTCTCCCATGCTATTACAGCGGCTATCTTCGCAGGATCCACCGAGACGCCTCGCTCGGAAATCACATGCCCGAGGAAGTGGATCTCATCCATCCAGAATTCGCACTTCGAAAGCTTTGCAAACAATTGTTTCTCCTTCAACACTTGGAGTACCGCTCGGAGATGTCCTTCATGCTCCTCAGATGTCTTGGAATAAACTAGGATGTCATCGATGAAGACAACAACAAACCGATCTAAGAAGGAGTGGAATATGCTGTTCATGTAATTCATGAAAACAGCAGGGGCGTTGGTCACACCGAACGGCATCACTACATACTCGTAGTGACCATACCGAGTCCTAAAGGCAGTTTTAGGAATGTCTGAGTCCTTCACTCGGATTTGGTGATATCCCGATCGTAGGTCGATTTTTGAGAAGACTGAGGCTCCACGCAGCTGGTCAATTAAATCATCAATTCTAGGCAGTGGGTACCGATTCTTGATTGTGAGTTTGTTTAGCTGTCGGTAATCTATACAAAGTCTCATGCTGCCATCCTTCTTCTTAACAAGTAGTACAGGTGCGCCCCATGGTGACACGCTCGGTCTAATGAACTGCTTTTCGAGTAACTCATCCACTTGTTTCTTCAACTCGACCAATTCAGTTGAGGACATTCTATAGGGTGCGCTGGAGACCGGCTCGGCTCCAGGGATCAAGTCTATAGAGAATTCGACTTCTCTATTGGGAGGCACACTCGGAACGTCTTTAGGGAACACTTCTGGGAATTCGCAGACAATCGGAATTTCGTTCACTCGGGTCTCACTCTCATCCTTGGTTAGACAAAGCATCATAAATAGTTGGGTTATACCTGGTGCTGTGTTGTTCTCAGCGGGCTGTCTCGGAAAAACTATCTCTCGGTTTCTACAATCTACCAATACCTTATTGGCGGAAAGCCAATCTATCCCGAGCACGATATCAAGACCCTTTAAGGGCATGCAAATCAGATCGAAGGTGAAACTCCGATCATACAACACAAACACTACGTCCTTGCACACTGATGATGTGAACACGTTAGTGCCAGTCAGGCTGGTTACTTCTAAAATCCGATTCATAGGTGCAGTCGGTAACTTCAGACGCTCTACACACTCGTCGGCTATAAAAGAATGGGTGGCTCCCGAATCAAAAACAACGTTAAGTGTATTCTTACCGAGTGAGCACTTACATTGTACTAGGTCGTTTGCTGGTGCAACATCTTCTGCATTGATGGTGTAGATTCTTCCTGCTGCTGGCAGACCGGTATTCCTCTCTCGGCTGTTCGGAGCACGCATCATGTTTCCTCTGGTTCCGCTGCCTCTGCCACCAGGTCGTTGGTTATCATTCACTCGGGTTCTATCTTGAGATCCTCCTTGACGTACATTGGCGTTTGTTTGGCGGAGTTGGGGGCAGTCAGGACGAACGTGTCCCTTCTCTCCGCAGTGGTAGCATTTAACATTTGTATCATTGCAATCCTTAGCAAAGTGGTCACCGCCGCATTTAAAGCATCCGCCATATCTTGGTCGTCCACTCATCTGTCTCCCTCGGTCACTCTGACTCTGATATCTAGTGAAGGGTTCATTTCTCCTCACGTTCCCTGGCCTCTTGAAACGTGACTGCTGAGGCCTCAGGTGCTGGTTGGCTCTGCTGCACTGGCCCGAATGGGCCCTGTCATCCTCTTCGAATATTCTACATTTGTTCACTAATGCAGGGAAACTCCGTATCTCATGGTATCTGCAGGCCCTCTTGATATCCGATCTCAATCCGTTCTCAAACTTAAGGCACTTGGAGTTCTCTGTCCCAGGGTGCTGGAAGGGCGGATAGAATAGACACAATTCCTCGAACCTTGTCGCGTATTCTTCCACAGTCATGGAGCCTTGTTTTAACTCCATGAACTCCAGTTCCTTCCGACTCCTCACTGTGTCAGGGAAGTACTTCTCTAAGAAGCATGTCTTGAAATCATTCCACGACAGCTGATTGTCATCTTCAGGGAATCGGCTTCTGGCTATCTTCCACCAATTCTCCGCTTCATCTCGCAGCATATACACTGCACATTCCACCTTCTGGGTCTCGGTACAGTGAAGACCCCCAAAAATCCTCTCTAGTTCCTGAGTCCATTTGAAAGCTGCCTCCGGATTACGCCCTCCCTGAAACTCACTCGGCTTCCTCTTCAGGAAGCGGTCCAGCACGTGGCCATCCTCAGGTCGAGTCTGGCCCTGCCTTTCAAACACATCCGCAAAGCGTTGGAATGCTGTGGCTATAGCCTCCATACTTTGACGATGCGCCATTCCTTATCCTGAAATCGACATTTAAGGATAAGTATACGGAGCCACTTACTACCGATCGGGTTATTAGTCCAACAATTAATAGCTTAGCATATTATGTCATTCGTCTAGGTTATACACACAATCGGACCAGGGGAAAATAACCTCTTGTCCTCAAGTCAACATCAATCAAGTTGAACTAGTATCAGAACAGTTTCAACCATTTAGTCAGAAAACACACACAACCGCTTACACTCGGTAAGCATACCTTGGCCTTGGATCTTTTGATCCGCTCTGATACCAAAATGTAACAACCTACTCCTAGCAATTAATAGTTTCAAAAACCATGAGAAAATTTTTCACAATAACAGTCACGGTTTATTCGACATGGAAGGAAGAAAGCAGGCAAGAAAAACAAGAGCATTCATACGTATAGGGTATTTTACAGAAAAACTAAGACTGGGGTTGGTTCGTTGGGTTTAAGGCAGCACACCAGCGCCTGGGTGGATTGCACAACATCATGGGCTCGCTCAGGCGAGGTCTGATACCGCCTAGGCGGGGTATGATAATGCAATAGCGGATGGAGGGAGATTCTAAAAGAGAAACTCTTCCACGAGTAACACTAGTTCGTTCAGTAGGAAGTGATAGGTAAGGGGAAGGAGAAAGGAGAAGTACGAGTGCAGTAATGGTTTGTGGAGGAGAAGGGACCTAAACTCATTCCGTCCAACGCGACTAGGTATGGCAACGCCTGGGCGGACTCAACCACAACGTCCAGGCCGGGGTCAACACCGTTGTTGGGGTCACATTAGCTCTACAACGGAAAGGAAGGATAGTGGGACGGTATCTCACTCTGACTTTTACTCGCTTCAGCGCGAGTCCTTATGCTTGGGCGGACTGCTCTAGCACTTGGACGAAGTATGACTCCGCCCGTGTGAATCCAACATAAGTCTTCCTAGTCCGCCCTCGCTGGAGCGGGAATGCTGCTCGCTGAAGCGAGGGACTCCACTCGTGAAATTGGAAAGTTAAGTCTCACTCGGTTTTCACTACCATTTTTACTCGATAATGGTCTCCCTTCTTATGACCACTCAGTTTTTCACTCGTCTTTCGTTCTTCCCTCAATCGAAGCATATCTGAGCTCTATATTTCCTCTTCTTAACCCCAAACTTATTCCTACTGCCTAACCGTAGCCACACCGGCCAACTTACGCTCGCAAGACATACTCAGGCGTCCGTACTTATCATTCAATACCTTCCGCAGCATAATATAATGCACAACACACACACATATATATATATATATAGTTAGGAAACATCTAAATAATTACAACCACAACATGCCCCTTCTGTCCGGAGCGTTCAAGTTTCGTAATTAAAACCCAAAATTAACACAAGCCGGCCAAGGCTTCCTCTAAAACATTTAAACACGACAAGCACACAGTACACACATATATACACACGATCCATCATGCTCAGCTGCTTTGCTCCACACCCGACTATTCCTTCATTCTTCATTCCGAGAGATGTTCACTGAAATATGGCCACTGCAGGGGTGAGCTTTTACATGTAAAATGATACTCACAGACTCAGTATCAGCGTCAGTACACGCTCCTACCATCATTCAACCTTTCTCGAGTAACAAGTTCATGCAGTTCAAAACAACATTCATGCCACACATATTACACAGAGTTCATTTCTATAATCCATTCATGCATTCGGAGTTCCTACGCACATACACATTCATGCATTATCATACACATATACACACATAGATTTATACATCACCACAATCGGCCTTATATCTATATGCATGCCTACGGATCCGACTCGGGTAAAGACTCTCAGTTACGGTCCCCTTTACTTCTGGCCCCTCGTCCCTCAGCTCTTACCAGGTAGCACCGGCCTCCCACGGCGTCTCGAGACTCTTCTCTAGCTCCTACGGCTACCACGAGCACTATCGGGATCTAGCCAGGGTTGGTAACTGGAAGTCGTTCCCTTGGGGTTCTTGACCTTCCATGGGTCGCCCCCACTCTCACTCATGCAACTAACACATTTATTAACACACATCATCACGCCACGAACACCTTCTCCGTAGCCATTAAGCAAGAACGGATTTCCCCACATTACTCGTATTCATTTAGTCAATCACACCAACGCATGTTACAATCGGTCATCAGACTAACAACATTGAACAACCAATTAAGAGCATGCACGTACATATTTTCCATAGTGACAAGAAGATAGATCCATGCATATCATTCATCATTATCATCCACTAACAGGCTACTCCGTCCCCATGAAATCACTATCAGAATCTTAAATCATGCATCAGTTTTAATGATTATGAATACATGCACACACACACACAGCAGTACGTTTATCCGGTACCGTTCGTAGACCATGCATTCGACATGCAAGCGCCCCCTACCTTTAGAAGAACCTCAGAACCTTTCCGTTCTTGTCGTTGGGTCCGATGTCCTTCTCCTGGTTCGTTCGGTCTTCCTTGGCTTCGTCGTATCCTGCGCCTGATTCTGGGATGGAGTGTGGTCCGTTCTCCAGTACTGAAATCAAGATCTCCAGGAGCGAAGAGTGAGATAGGGGAAGAAGGAGGATGGAGACGAAGAGAGAAAAGTAGAGGATGAAGTGACGGAGGAAGGAATCTGAAGGAATAGTGAGTGTGTCCTTAACCATAGGCTTACGTTTTATATATATGTATATGCGCACGAGTAAGAGAAGAGTGGGATGGGAGAGTGTGAGCCCAGCAGCCACGCGCACTCCACCCCATCCCCTGACCACCACCATTTTTCATATTTTAATGGCTTAAATCTACTTGGTTATATATAATTAATAGTTATTTTCTATTTGAAATCAAGTCTTAATGGTTTATTCTTCATTCGGCATTTAGTTTCAAAATTGGGATGTTACACTACCGAACGCCAAGGCTTCTGTGAGTTCCTTCAAGGGCTCATGGATAGTCACATTGTGCAAGTCTGTAAGCGCCGCGGAGGCGAAGTGAATATGATTCAAGAACAGTCAGGGGTGCCGGCTCCTAAGCCCTTAACAATTTTCTATATCAAGAGCTTTCTAACAACTCCCACTTTTGTGAAGCCGGTTATCACTATTCAAACACCTACCCCATTTTCATTTAAGGATTCACGGGCCGTCCCATGGAAATATGACATGGATGTGGTCGTTGCAGGCTCGACGACGAGCGGCCCGTCTTCATCGTCCATTATAAATATTACTGGGGTAGGAGGTGTAACCCGGAGCGGGAGAGTATACGCCACTCTAGAAAAGAAGAAGAGTCAAACTGTCGGGAAAGCCAAGGCAAATGGAGAAGGAGCCAGTGGCGAAATAAAAGGGGCTGTGACTGACGAAGAAGCCCAAGAGTTCTTAAAGTTTATTCGCCAAAGCGAATATCAAGTACTAGACCAGTTGAACCATACTCCGGCTAAAATCTCTCTGTTGTCGTTATTGATGAATTCTGAGGCATATAGGAAGACGCTAATAAAGGTGCTAAATGAGGCTCATGTCAGCCATAACCTCCCCGTTGATAAGTTTCAGGGAATAGTGGGACACATCGTTATAGATAACTATATGACCTTTACCGACAACGAGATACCGTCGGAAGGAATGGGGCATAACAAGGCCCTCCACATCTCCGTGAAATGTCAAGATCATATTCTGGTAAAAGTACTAATTGACAACGGGTCGTCCCTTAATGTAATGTTGAAATCAACATTGGCCAGGTTGCCATTCGATGGGACATATATGAAGCCAAGTGCCACAATCGTGCAAGCTTTTGATGGTACGCGGAGAGAGGTTATGGGCGAGATTGAACTACCAATTCAAGTTGGACCGTGCACGTTCCAGGTACTTTTCCAAGTCATGGATATCGTCCCTGCTTACAGTTGCCTATTGGGTCGGCCGTGGATCCATTCAGCTGAGGTGGTCCCCTCTACCCTGCACTAAAAATTGAAGTTCATAATCGACAACAAGCTGGTAATTGTCTCTGGTGAGGAGGACTTTCTGGTCAGCAAACCCCTGACGACCCCTTACATCGAGGCAGCGAAAGAGGCCCTTGAGACCTTGTTCCAGGCATTAGAAATTATAAATGCCATATACGTGGGGGAAGGGACTACGATGGTTAGAGCCTGTATGCCAACTGCATCCCTAGTAATGGCAAAAATGATGCTGCACGAAGGATATAAGCCTGGGAAGGGGTTAGGGCGTGCTTTAAACAGAGAGGTAGAGCCTGTGCGCCTTGTTGAGAATAGAAACGGTTTCGGCTTGGGGTACCGGCCCACGGCCGCCGACAAGAAAAGGGTGGAGGAAGAAAAGAGAGAAAGAAGGACTGCCCGCCTCGCCGGCAGGGAGCCTCATACCGCAAGAGTCCCCATCTGTGATCTCTACAAAAGCTTCCGGAGCGCCGGATTGATGCTTCCAGACCTAGTGGCCGTTGTTGAAGATAGTTTCTGTGATAGTGCTGATTTCGTGATTGCTTGCCCGTTGGGCCAAGAACTTTGTAACTGGGAGGCCGTCGAGCTCCCTACGACTTTAAATGTTTCACTAAAGTAATTTGTTTATGCTTTAAGCACTTGTTTATCCCTTTGCTCTGCCTATGGCTTTGGGACTTTTCCATGTAATAAGGGCGAAAAACTTGTTTTTATCATCAATAAATAAACGGGTATCGAAATTCACAAAAACTCTTCTTGTTTCTTTTATCCCTGCTTTGAATCCTTTTCTTTACTCGCTTATTTCTTTTTTTTTCATTTGCCATAATACACTAAATTGCAGATCCAAAAATGACCCTCTTTAGAATAGTGAGGTTGTGATCCCGCTTCCCAACTTCGATCACCCAGTTGATTACGTCGATGAGGAAGGTAAGGAAGATTGTGAGTTACCGCTCGAGCTGACAAGGCTGTTAGAGCAGGAAGCCAGAGAAGTCCAACCCTATCTAGAGATAGTTAAAATTATTAATTTGGGGAATGAGGAGGATAAGAAGGAAGTCAAGATCGGCACCTCCCTGAGTAAAGAGCGAAGGGAAGAGTTGATTAGGCTACTAATAGAGTTTCGTGACATCTTTGCCTGGTCTTATCAAGATATGCCTGGACTCGATACCAGCATCGTCGAGCATAAGTTACCTTTAAAGCCTGAACGCCCACCGGTGAAGCAAAAATTACGTCGAATGAAGCCAGAGATGCTCCTAAAGATCAAAGACAAGGTTAAGAAATAATTTGATGCAGGGTTCTTAGCCGTGGAAAAATACCCTCAGTGGGTGCCAAATATCGTCCCCGTCCCGAAGAAGGATGGAAAAGTGCAGATGTGTGTCGACTATCAGGACTTGAATAGGGCCAGCCCTAAAAACGACTTCCCTCTGCCACAGATCGACGTCCTGGTTGATAATATAGCCCAACACTCCATGTTCTCATTCATGGATGTTTTCTCTGGATATAATCAAATCAAGATGGCGCCTGAAGATATGGAGAAGACCATGTTTATCACTCTGTAGGGAACCTTTTGTTACAAAGTGATGTCCTTCGGGTTGAAAAATACTAGGGCAACCTATCAGAGAGCAATGGTGACACTCTTCCACGACATGATGTACAAGGAGATAGAAGTTTACATGGATGACATCATTACCAAGTCTAGAACTGAGGAAGGGCATATTATCAATCTAACAAAGCTCTTCGAGCGGTTGAGAAAGTTCAGGCTCAGATTGAACCCTGCCAAGTGCACGTTCGGCGTGAGGTCAGGCAAGCTGCTGGAGTTTATAGTAAGCGAGAAGGGGATAGAGGTTGATCCCGAGAAAGTCAAGGAAATTCTCAAGATGCCTCCTCCCCATATGGAAATAGAAGTCCGAGGATTCCTGGGAAGGCTGAATTATATTGCCCGGTTTATTTCACAATTGACGGCAACTTGTGAGCTAATCTTCAAGTTACTCCGTAAGAACCAACCGGGGCAATAGGATGAGGACTGTCAAGCAGCTTTTGAGAAGGTTAAGCAGTACCTGCGAGAACCACCAATCTTGGTACCTCCAACCTCTGGAAGGCCGCTAATCTTGTATCTGACTGTATTGAATGAGTCCATGGGCTGTGTGTTGGGTCAGCACAATGAAACCGAAAAGAAAGAACATGTTATCTACTACTTAAGCAAGAAGTTCACCGACTGTGAAATAAGGTATTCCGCCCTAGAGCAAACTTGTTGCGCACTCGCATGGGCCGCCAGGCGCCTAAGGCAATACATGTTGAGCCACACCACTTGGCTAGTTTCTAAGATGGATCCCGTTAAGTACATCTTTGAAAAGCATGCTCTGACCGGAAGGATCACTCATTGGCAAGTGCTATTAACTGAGTTTGATATAACGTATGTCACTCAAAAGGCCATAAGAGGAAGCGCCCTAGCAGACCACGTAGCGCACTAGCCTATCAGTGACTACCAACCGATACGGTTTGACTTCCCAGACGAGGATATCCTGGCGCTATTCAATAAAGAAGGCGATCGCAAAGACAAGTGGATCTTAAGATTTGATGGGGCTTCTAACACCCTGGGGCACGGAATCAGAGTCGTCCTGATTTCACCAGATAAAGAGTTCATCCCTGTCTGCGCTAGGCTGTGTTTCGATTGTACCAATAACATCGCTGAGTATGAGGCATGTTCTTTGGGGATCCAAGCGGTGTTGGATGCAAAAGTAAGGTCGTTGGAAGTCTACGGGGACTCTGCTTTGGTTATTCACCAATTGAAAGGTGAGTGGGAAACTAGGGATAGCAAGTTGGTTCCCTATCACACGCATATCAAGGAAATGATCAAGGATTTTGATGAAATCTCTTTTCATCATGTTCTTCGGGATGACAATCAGATGGCTGACGCTTTAGCTACTCTCGCCTCAATGTTCAGAGTAACTAATGACTACGATATGCCTCTTATTGAGATAGAGAAACACCATGAGCCCGCATACTACCAGGTAGTCGAGGAGGAGTCGGATGGGAAACCTTGGTACCACGATATTAAGAAATATATCCAGAGTCAAGGATACCCCGACGGTGCTACAGAGAACGACAAGAGAACCCTACGATGGCTCGCCATGGGTTTCTTCTTAAACGGTGATGTGCTTTATAAGAAAAACTATGACTCTGTCCTTCTTCATTGTGTCGACGCTGTTGAGGCAAACAGAATCATGAAAGATGTTCACAAAGGATCTTTTGGGACTCATACTAATGGGAACGCCATGTCAAGGAAGATCTTGAGGGCCGGTTATTACTGGATGACCATGGAAGCGGACTGCTTCGCCTATGTTCAGAAGTGTCACAAATGTCAAATATACACTGACCATATTCATGCGCCCCCATTATCTCTGAATGTCTTGTCAGCACCGTGACCCTTCTCAATGTAGGGCATGGATGTCATTGGGCCCATTGAGCCAAAGGCCTCAAATGGTCATCGTTTCATCTTGGTCGCCATTGATTATTTCACTAAGTGGGTAGAAGCAGGTTCATATGCCAATGTGACGAGAAATGTTGTGGTTAAATTCATCAAGCGGGAAATGATATGCCGATACGGCTTGCCAAGTCAAATCATTACTGACAATGGTACAAATTTGAACAATAAAATGATAAAGGAACTCTACGAGAGCTTTAAAATTCACCATCACAATTCCTCCCCTTATCGACCTAAAATGAATGGGGCAGTCGAGGCAGCCAATAAAAACATCAAGAAGATAGTACAAAAGATGGTGGTAACCTACAGAGATTGGAGCGAGATGCTCCCTTTTTTTCTACATGGGTATCGTACCTCAGTCTGAACTTTAACTGGGGCAACCCCGTTCTCCTTAGTTTATGGTATGGAAGCAGTTTTGCCTTTTGAAGTAGAGATCCCATCCCTTTGGGTGATGATGGAGGCAAAATTAGAAGAAGCTGAGTAGGTCCAGACTCGACATGACCAACTAAACCTGATCGATGGTAAAAGACTGACTGCTCTCTGTCATGGTCAGTTGTATCAAAGGCGTATGAAATGAGCGTTTGAAAAGAAGGTGGACCTCGACAGTTCCAAGAAGGAGACTTGGTCCTCAAGAAGATTTTGCTAATTTAGAAGGACAACCAGGGCAAATGGACTCCTAACTATGAAGGGCCATATGTTGTGAAGAGAGCCTTTTCTGGAGGAGCCCTAATACTGACTAGCATGGACGGTGAGGACTTGCCAATGCCTATAAACACAGATGCAGTGAAAAAGTACTACGCCTAAGGAGGGAATGTCAGGAACAAAAGAAAACAAAAAGAAGAGAAAAGAAAGAAAAAGTAAAAATAATGCTCGCTAGGCTGAAAACCTGAAAGGGCGGCCTAGGAAAAAGTTAGAGCAACCCGATGAGTCGAAAACCCGAAAGGGCGGCTCAGGCAAAAGTTAAGGTCAAATTTCTGGTAATATGACTAAGACCTCCGACTCAAGAAGTGCAAGTCCAAGCTAGAGCACGTGATCATCGTTAGGTTGCCTTCTCAAAAGCGAGATCAAAGGGCGGCTCAAGAACAAGAGAAAAGAAAAAGAAGAGAAAAAAAGAAAAAGTAAAAATAATGCTCGCTAGGCTGAAAACCTGAAAGGGCAGCCTAGGTAAAAAGTTAGAGCGACCCGGTGAGTCGAAAACCCAAAAGGGCGGCTCAGGCAAAAGTTAGGGGCAAATTTCTGGTAATACGACTAAGACCTCCAACTCAAGAAGTGCAAGTCCAAGCTAGGGCACGTGAATCATCATCGAACTTACCTTCTCAAAAGCAAGGTCGAAGGGTGAACATGAAGCCGTGTTGAAGGATTAAGATTCTCGCTAGTCTCAGGGATTCACTAGAGGATCCATGAACCTTCCCTGTTTCACCTGTCCTTGACCTATTCTATATGACCTTATTCATTTCATTTACTTTCCCTGTTTTCCTTTCTCTGTACTTGTTTGACATACATGAATAAAATTCACCCTTTTCGATACGTGTTCATGTTATTGATATGATAAAACATGTGTTTTAATGAATAAAATGAAAGAGTGATAAACATTTAAAGTTGTAAGGGACAAGATGCTCCTACCACTCGATCCCATCTCAGGCAATCATTACAGAAATTGGGCAGGCATACGCTCCGAAGCTAGGGTTACCTTGTTCGTTTTGTTTTGTCCATGAGTCATCTCAAGGGTCGCGGTTTCACGGGAGCTACCTAAATTTCAATTTTGCTTTGTACTACTTACCCTCTTTTTTAGGTTTTTGTCTCTTAATTGCCGAAGTTGACCTCCTTTTAATTTCTTGTTTTATCGCCAAAGCTGGCACATTTTAGGTTTTTGTCTCTTAATTGCCGAAGTCAGCCTCCTTTGAATTTCTTGTTTTATCGCCAAAGCTGGCACCTTTTAGGTTTTTGTCTCTTAATTTCCAAAGTCGGCCTCCTTTAAATTTCTTGTTTTATCGCCAAAGTTAGCACATTTTAGGTTTTTGTCTCTTAATTGCCGAAGTCGGCCTCCTTTGAATTTGTTGTTTATCACCAAAGCCGGCACCTTTTAGGTTTTTGTCTCTTAATTGCCGAAGTCGGCCTCCTTTAAATTTCTTGTTTTATCGCCAAAGCTAGCACATTTTAGGTTTTTGTCTCTTAATTGCCGAAGTCAGCCTCCTTTGAATTTCTTGTTTATCGCCAAAGCTGGCACATTTTAGGTTTTTGTCTCTTAATTGCCGAAGTCGGCCTCCTTTGAATTTCTTGTTTTATCGCCAAAGCTGGCACCTTTTAGGTTTTTGTCTCTTAATTACCGACGTTGGCCTCCTTTAAATTTCCTGTTTTATCGCCAAAACTGGCACCTTTTAGGTTTTTGTCCCTTAATTGCCGAAGTCGGCCTCCTTTAAATTTCTTTTTTTATTGCCAAAGCTGGCACCTTTTCAGTTTTTGACCACTCAATCGCCAAATTCAGCCTCCTTTAAATTTCTTGTTTTATTGCCAAAGCTAGCACCTTTTAAGTTTTTGTCTCTTGATTTCCGAAGACGGCCTCCTTTTATCGCCAAAGTTGGCACCTTTCAAATTTTTTGTCTCTTAATTGCCAAAATTGACACCCTTAAATCATTTCATCGCCAAAGCTGGCCTCTTTTAAGTTTTCATTGCCAAAGCTGGCACCTTTTAAGTTTTCTCGTCTCTGTCCTTTTATCGCCAAGCTGGCCTATTTTAAATTTTTATTTCTTTATTGCCAAAGCTGGCACCTTTTAAGTTTTCTTGTCTCTGCACCTTAATCACCAAAGCTGACACCTTTCAAGTTTCTTTTTCTTGCCAAGGCGGGTACATCTTTAAGTTTTCTCATTGTCGAGGTTGGCACCTCTTCAAGCTTTTCTTGCCAAGGATTGGCACTTTTATGTTTTCTTATCATCAAAGTTGGCTCCATATAAGTTTTCTTTGTAGCCAGGATTGGTGCCTCTTTAAACTTTTATCCCTAAAGTTGACATTTTCAAATTTCTCTATTGCCAAAGCAGATACCGTTTAAGCTTTATCATTGCCAAAGTTGGCACCTCTTTAAGTTTTCAAGTTTCTTTATTGCCGGAGTTGACACCTCTTTAAGTTTTAAGCTTTATCATTGCCAAGGTCAGTATCTCTTTAAGTTTTAAGTTTTAAGTTTCCTCATTGTCAAAGTTGGCACATCCTTGAGTTTTCTCATTTGCCGAGATCGGCACCTCTTCGAGCTTTGATCACCAAGGATTGGTACTTCTAAACTTTTTACCTATTTATCTTCTTGTTGTCAAAATCAATGCTTTTCAAGTTTTCTTCTTACCAAGGTTCACACCTTTCAAACCTCTGTTGTCAAAGCTTACACCTTTGAATTTCATCAAAGTTTAGTTTCCTTTTAAAGAGTCAACACCAATTTAGTCTCCTCATCGCCAGAGCTGGCATCCCCTCTTGATCCCTTTGTAAGCACAAATCCTAGGGGCCCATATAGGAAATAGTGTCCACATCTTTACTTCCTTTTCGTTATATGAATGAAACATTCATATTTTCGCGGAACGAAAGTAAAGAGGGGCAGCTGTGAACATTGTTTTTTCTGATTATAATAATTATTATTATTTAATAAAAAAAATTTTATCATCATCAGTCACTGTTCATCATCATCACTCTGGCCCTATTCTCCCTTAGCCCTCTGCAATCAGAAGTGACCTTTGCATTGAGGAGCTTCCAAGAAGGATTCAAAGGGATCTGGTCTGGATTTATAAGCAAAAATAGTAAGATTTGATTCACAAAAATAGAATAACAAATTTAATAAATAACCAGAATGCACAGTAACACAACAATGAAAAACCTCTCTGAAACAACTCATCTCCTCTCTTCTTTCTCTTCCCAACAGAAAAATTAACCCTCTCAGAAAATTTATCTCCTCTCTTTTTTCTATTCACAAGAGAAACCAACAACCAAACATGACTCTTCTCTAAAAAAATTCAAACTTTCCTTCCTCTCCTTCTTCTTCCACTCACAACAACGTACAAGCCAAAAACACAAAATCACAATCTCTCAAAAAACTCTTTTTCTCTTCTTCCTCCATACCAACAGCATTCCACAAACAGAAAATAAACAAAAACCAGTAAACCATCAAAAAGGAAACTAACAGAAACAACAAAGAAGAAGAAGGTTGTTGTTGTCTCCACCATCGCCGGCCACCAAGCCCCGAGCCCAACTTCCTCTGCGAGTAGATCCCGGCAACCGATGCCGTCTTCCATCTCCGTGAAGAACCCGCCAACCGACACCCCTGCAGTCGTGAGCTCGCCGTCTAACGTCAGGATCCCGATGCCCCTCCCCCTGCGAGCGTCGACGCCGACCGGCCACCTCCACCTCCGGTCTCCTTCTCCACTCTCTATCTCTTCTCCCTCTCTCTCTCACTCTTCTGTTGCCCCCCTGTTTCTACTTCTTCTCCTTTTTTTTCTTTTAGTGCTAGGTTTCCTCATCTATTTGGGCCATACAGTGAGGCCCATTCCCATTGCCCCTTTTTTTGTTATTCATATTGTCTTTCCTTTCATTTTAAGTTCTGGGCTTCAGTTTTTCTGAGGCCCAATGCCCTTAAGGTCTGTTTTGTTTTTTTAAAAATATAATAATGATAAATAGTTTATACAAAAATAAATGTCTTTTTTTAAAAAAATAATAATAAACAAATAAATAGTTCTATGATTTATTTTAGAACCCAAATAAAATATTTAAATAGAAATACCCTTCCATTTAAAGATATATAATAATGATAAATAAATAATTTTGCTTACTTACACTAGTATATAATAATTTTTAAATGCTAAAAAATACAAAAAATAGTGATTTTATCTATGCTTCATTAAAGAAGAGGTAAAAATTAGTTTAAATCCATTTTTCTTAAAAACTTTTTTAGAAAAAGAAAATAGTCTCCATGCTAACTTTGAATTAGGAAATATCAAATTTAATATCCTTTTTTGAATAAAATTAACCATTTAAAAAATATACATTTTCTTCCAAAATAAAATGTCACAAAAATCTTATGAGTAATGTCATGCGAAGTATTTTGCCTACATTAGCTTAATAAGACCTTGAAGGTTTGTACATGTGCGATCTTCTTCGCCTTATATTTCTCCTTCCTCATGAGTTTTTTTATTATTAAAAAATCAAATCAATTAAAAATAATTTTAAATACAATT
Source organism: Clitoria ternatea (assembly GCA_037962975.1). Lineage (NCBI taxonomy): Eukaryota > Viridiplantae > Streptophyta > Magnoliopsida > Fabales > Fabaceae > Clitoria > Clitoria ternatea. The sequence continues at coordinate 60,709,042 of CM075671.1, forward strand.
TCAAATATTTTAGTATTGTTTCAAAATTAATTTCCCTAAAGAACTATACGTAACCCTGATTTCTCGAAAGCTCGAGAATACGTAGGAGCGGGAATCAGTTCCTGTCGGACCCACTTTCTTTTGTTTAATTTTTGTGTCTCTGTCATTATCTCAATCTATTTTATCTATTTAATATTCTATTTAAAATAGTAATTTCTTTAAAATGAGGTTAACTTAGACGCGACGTCTTGTTAATCTCATGTTTTTAATATTTTATTTAAAATAGTAATTTCCTAAAATGAGGTTAATTTAGACATGACGTCTTGTTAATCTCGTGTTTTAAATATTTTATTTAAAATAGTAATTTCCTTAAATGAGGTTAATTTAGACGCGACGTCTTGTTAATCTCACGTTTTTAACATTTTATTTAAAATAGTATCTCCTTAAAACTGAGGTTAATTTAGACGCGACGTCTTGTTAATTTCATGTTTTTAATATTTTATTTAAAATAGTAATTTCTTAAAAATGAGGTTAATTTAGACGCGATGTCTTGTTAATCTCATGTTTTTAAGATTTTATTTAAAATAATGTTTTCTTTAAATGAGGTTAATTTAGACGCGACGTATTGTTAATCTCATATTTTTAATATTTTATTTAAAATACTATCTTCTTAAAAATGAGGTTAATTTGGATGAGACGTTCTATTGGCCTTTGATCTTTATTTTGTTTTGTTTCTTAACTATTGTTTTTCACTGTTTAGTTACGTCATCAATTTAAGATTAATTTGGATGAGACATCCTGTTAATCTTATCTCGAAGACTTGCTTGTCGATGTTTCTGGTTTCCTTCTTGAGAAGTTAAACTAATTTTTAGGCTATTTAATATGTGCGTAATTAATTTGAGGTAACCGTTTTATAACGGACAGTGTGAGGTGCTAATACCTTCCTCACCTGTAATTAGACTTCCGAACTTAGAATTTCGTTTTTGTGACTAGTGCTTTAACAAAAGGTTTTTCTGGTATTTTATCCTTACAAATATTGGTGGCGACTCCCTGTTTTTCGAAAGGATCTCGAAACGGTTTAATTGTTTGAAGGGTTGGCCTCCCGTCGTGATTCCGTTCGTGACACATTATACTTTAATCAACTCAAATGAAGTAAATTACAATATATAAAAAATATTTAAAAATTGTACTTTAAAAATAAGTCGTCTCATAATCATTCTTTCTTATCTTATTAGAAATCATTCTTTCTTATCTTATTAGAAGATTAATATGACTATTGGGTTGCAACATTAAAAAGCAATGTAAATAATATAATTTCCATGAATATTTTAATCCCGATGTTGAACTTAGAGTACCTAAATCAATAACATTAAATTAGTCTAGAATGAATTGATAAAAATATAATAAAACAACATATTTATCAAAATAAATAATGACCTACTTTGAATCTATGTTCAATGAGATATTCAAATGACATGTGTTGACAACTCGATCCTCATGTAACACAAAGGTAAGATTTAAAATATGATACTCCAAATGTAATGACATGAGCATGCATAATTTTCTTTTACACTTTTTGGCAAAAAAATAAAAAAGCATAAGTTTTTTTAAAAAAAAACAAACAACTTACAATTTAAACAGCTAACTTTCACAATTTTGAAAAACTACTTATCATATATAATTTTTGAATTAAAGTTAAAAAATTCTTAATGGCATATTAAAGGATTCTTAATAGATCTAAACCATTTTAATGGCATATTAGAAGATTCATGTCCTATATCATGCAGATTAATTTCTTACCATCTATGCAACGTTGCATATAACACACACAAGAGTAAGAGATGACATTTATTGGAGCGAAGAAGAAGTCACGACACATGACAGGGGAGATGGAGATGACCTGTGTGTGGTTATGACGATGTGAAAGCGCAGGCATTGGTGCCTGGCTGCAACTAGTTGTGGGAGCAAGACGGGGTTAGGGTATGTGTTTGGTTACTTTGGGACTTTAGGATTTAGGGCTTTCTTTTCTTACATTTTAAATGTTTACCTTGCTTTTTAGTCTTTTACTTTGATCCCCTTGTAGTTCCACCTAATAACTCAATTTTCATTGTAAAAATGTTTTATTTTTATTTTTATTTTTATTATAAAATTGTCATCATATTTCATATTTTAAAAAATTCACATTGAACTAGTGAAAATAGAAAATAAAATTAGGTTAAATTGTCATCATATGATTTTTGTTTTTCATATTTATATGAATTTTGAAGGATGTATATATAACATAGGATATTCTCAAAGGATTCAATGACCAATTTAATATGACTTGAAGAAACATTAAAGACCTATAAAAAGTTATTAAAACACAACTTATGGATGAAAATATAATCAAATGGCATATTTATCAAAATAAGTAATGAACTACTTTCAATCTATGTTCAATAAGAGACTCAAATGGTATACGTTGACAACTCGATCCTCATGTAACAACAAAGATAATATTTAAAATATGATACTCAAAATGTAATTATATGAGCATGCATAATCGTTAAGTATTAAAAGTTAATGAAATGATATGCCTAATAAAACAATTAGTGTCCGTTTGATTTCCAGTTGGGGAAAAGGAGTTGGGAAAATAGAGAAATTTAAGGGTTGATATTGATCTTCCACGCCGTTCGAGACAGTCAAAACTCCGTTTGACCGTAGGATGTATTTTTGGGTTGGTCAAATCTCGGTTTGACCAACCGGGATCGTATCCAAACAGATTAATAAAAATTTATATGAAAAAATATATAAAAAAAAAAAAGACAAAGGGTAGTCAACTTGATATGAACAACTTAGTCATCCAAAATTAAAAAGGGAAAAATGTGAAGAGTAAGACAAAGGTCAAGAATAGTAAATGAAACACATCTTCCAATTTTGAAAGATGAAACGTTAATATGCAATTTAAGAGATTAATATTACTAAATTACCTATAGAAATGCTTTAACTTCCAACAACGATGACCACGTGGTAAAAGAAATACAAATTTTAGTCATCTAAAACTCAAAGATGGAAAATGTGCATAATAAGATAAAAGGCAATAATGAAAAATAAAATACTTCTTTCACTTGGAGAAAAAGATCAATAAGTAAATTTCAATAATAAAAAACAAAATAGGATGAAAATGAAACATGTCTAATAAAATTGATCTCAAGAAGAAAACCCAAATAATTAAAGGGTTCGATTCCAAAAATCCACCTAAAAAAACGCATGCAATGTTATGCAAGATTGTATCCTTTTTTGTAATTATTTTTTCACTAAAACTTGTGGTTATATATACTATTATCTTTGCTTCTTGACAAAATAAGACATTTTATTATTGCACTAGAAGAGTAAAGTAACCTTAAAAACCCTTTGCTTGAGTAATTTTAAAATAAGACAACATTTCAGAACAATAAAGACCTCTTTGAGAAAGATACGAATGAAATATAATAATTAAATGATTCTTTAAGCCAACATAAAGAAAGACAAAATAGTAAAAATAAACATATAAAACACTTCATAAATAATAAAAGCAAGTCAGACTTTTTTTATGCTTGACCCAGATGATTTGGCTGAAAAATTATAAAAGTACTCTATTATGACTTATAGAGAAATGAAAAGTCCATGCTTAATTCTCTAGATAGAATATTCCTTATCATGCAAAAGAAAAAAAGAAAATGATCAGTTTAATATAAAATGAGGAATTTTGCAAAGATTCTTTGAATAGCTCTTAACATCATTCAAAAAAATGATGGAATGAGCTAACTACACGAAATTATAACTCAAACTCAATTATATCTCAAACTCAATGTGTTTACCAAAATATGAAGTTGTGCTGAACTTAATGAACTTTTTTATAAGATAATATATATAATTTAACTGTGGGGAGTCAATTATAACTTAATTGTCAATATTTCATTCAAAATAAACAGCCCCAAAACAAGAAATTCAAGATAAAATCTCTCCAAAATATTTCAAACCACCCATTACTACCACAAAAGTTCACTCCTCCAAATAGCTTAATTAAGTCCTTTGTTTATTACCTAAATTAGAATTAATCCCCCATTTATTTTTTAGGGTTTGATCCTTCAACTGAATTAAATAGTAGGATTTAGTCCTTGTCGTTAGCCTTGTTACATTAAGTGTTGAGGTGGTTAATGGGAAACCTATCTCAACTAGTGTTATTAAACTTGATTCGGGCCAATAATTTTGACCAGGAACCGAATGACGATAATGGATCGAGCCACCTATCAGATCGGACTTTAAATTGGTGGGAACCAGTAAAAACAGGATGAACTAACTAGTTATGATAAAAACTAGTGATTTAATGGTTTAAATTTTTTGTTGAATTAAAAAAATAGAAACTCAGTATAAAGAGAATAAAATAGGGATAAGAAGGTTTTAACTATACCTAGTCACAAACGGTCTATTCGTGGCTAGAATATGCCCCATTAGCAATAACATTTCCACCTAGTGGCAATGGATATATTACAAACATTGTGACAGAAGTAAGCTATGTTTTTGTTTGAAGTTCTAATTGAAAAATGCTGACGAAATACTTTCTATAGCTAAATTTGAATATAGCGAAGGATGATATTCATCGTAGACCACCTAGTCTTGTGTTCCCAAAACCTTTTGGCGACAAACTAATGTCGTGGCAAATTGCCGATGAATGATCATTGCCAAACTTTTTAGAGACCACCTTTTTGGCCACGACCTTTTTCTGCGACAAATTTTGTCCCTAACATGTTGTCTACAATCGTCACTCGAGCATCACTGCTATGTGCATTATAGATAAGTCTAGCAACCATGCACCTGCTGATGGGAGGGTACTACTACAGGTAGAAATAAAGTGAAAGAAAGAGGATGAAAAAACTAAAAATTAGAAGAAGAGATTAAACTTTAAATGATGAAGTTTTTATTCTACAGGTGGAAATGGTAAAGGTTAAAATTTTAGGGTTGGAAGAAGAATAGAAACTTATAAATATGAAAACCTACTTCAATTTTATGCTTAGTAGAATTCCAAACCACCCTTTACTCTTTAGGAAGTTTAATTTATTTTTCACATCCACAAGGAAAATTTTTATTTTCCCGTGCATAGAGTTCGAATCAAATTTTCATATTTGTTAGATATCATTTTTTGTCATTATTCTCAAGTTCTTTTATACTTGTTGATCTGATCTCAATACCAGCCTATAGGAAAGATGGTAATTTAACCTAAAGCGGTCATGTGTGACCAGCATCTCATATAAAATTATGGCCTAAAACCAACTTCTGGCACGCGTATGAGACTCATGGTCTAATACCGGTACAAGCCACTCTTTTGATACCGATGGATTGAGGTTGACCCATGCAATCTACATGCCGAAAAGTAACTTACAAACTGACTGATAAGAAGGTACAATCATTAGGGAATGTCTTTGTTATGTGTCATCCTTTTTGCAAAGATCAAAATTATACTAACACTATGTACGAAATGCTCCCCAAGGCATACAACTTTTCCACTGCTCATTGGTATAAATACCAGAGAATCAATAATGAAAAGGTAGAACATTCTTGGCTATAACTTACGCTTGAGTTCTGATATTCACTTTGAATATTCCATTGACAAGCGTTAGAGTGTCCTTGTAGGTGACACCTTTCTTCGCCCCATAACACATAGAATTAGTGATTTTATTTAAAGACTTTTATTTCCCCATTGAAATAGAAGATACAATACCGGACCCCCGTTAGACTGACGTAATATAAAACATCTATAACACAATTTGAGGGTTGGTCTCTACACCAGATCATATACCTTGGCCCAGACCAGTTCATTGGCACACCAAATGGGACCCTTAAATTGATTCCCACTTTTTCTTTCATAAAAATTTCTCTTGGAGGATAACACGAGGATCCCTGCATGTGGAAGATTTAACATACTTGGAACCAAGGCATTTGGCCTTTAAGGTCCTAAACATGTCCTCAAGGCAAGTGGCTACAATGGTAACTCCCGATCCAAGAGATGAGATCATCAGACTGCTTCGAGAGGAGATAGCCAAGTTAAGACGTGAGCGTTCAATGTCAGCTAAGAAGGTGAGTCGTCATGGACATCATTAGCTTGAAGCATCCATACAGGAGGTGTCTTATACGCCTCATTATTTGAAGGTAACTACACGTGACGAGGAGCAACAGCCACTGTTTCATGTTGAACAACAAACTCGTCAACGCAAGAATCCTCCTACGGACACTCTTCTTTCAGGATATAAGCTTAGTATTCCTTTTTTCAGAAGGCTCATGAGTGTCCCTATCCCAAGGCATTTGCAGACCACTCGGCCCCTCTCCATTGACAAGTATATAAGACAGACTGACCCAAGCAAACACCTTGACATCTCTACGTATGAGGCTATGTTTTTGGGGGCAGAAGCTAACGTGATGTGTCAAATGTTCCCCTACACGTTGAGGGGAAAAGCTTTAAGCTAGTTTAAGGGACTCCCCTCTAGGTCCATTGACTCTTGGGAAGAAATGGCTGAAGCTTTTGAGAACACTTTGTTATCTTCAGAGACATGCCCAAGACGTTGCACACCTTAGCTCAAATCAAGCAAGATGAGTCAGAGTCCTAAAAGGATTTCCTAAAGAGATTTTACAAGGAAATAGAGATGATCCCTGATCTCACAGAGGCCATCCAACTACACATAGTGATTAAGGCTCTGCAGCCCAAATCTCTATTTTCCTTGCCTTTAGCTAAGGGACCGCCTACTACATTTGAGGAGTTTAGGAAAAAACCTTCCAAGTATATAGGAGAAACATAAACCGAAGATTGAAAAGACGCCCCAGAAGGAACGAGGTAAAGACAAACAACCTTAACAACAAGACAAACTTGTCTCCACTTTTAGCCACTATGCTCCGCGCAACACAAAACCTTCCCAGATCCTCGAGAAGGTTGGTTAGGCATCGTTCAATGTTTAAAGGGTCAGGAAGCCCATTATTGTAAAGAGATCTGGTAAACCATAGAATGATTTCCATGAACAAATAAGCCACTCAACAGATAAGTGTAATCAATTGAAGGACTCCATTGAGGTCTTAATCAGAGAGGGAAAGTTGAAATAGTACCTCTTCAAAAGTAAGTCCCAAGATGAGCCTAAAAGGATTTAGAAAAGACAATGAGACTAGTCTTCGGATGCTTATGATAGCTAGGGTCCTAAAAGATTCACTCCCATTGAGAAACAGAAAGGGCTACTCGTGGAATCGGTCCAAGAAGAGGAGATATCTTCCACTCCATAATGAGGCAGCCAAGAGGTTATAGATATGATTGTTGGAGGTTTCACTAGGGGTGGTGTGTCAATAATAGCATAGGAAAACCACCACTACATGATTCTGTGTGTCTAAGGAAAGAAGTAGGACAATCGTTCTTTCTAGGATACAGTGTAGACCTCATTCATTTCCTTCTTTGATGATGATTTTGGGCCTGTGATCCCTAGGGGGGATGACACTGTTTTGATAGTGGTTGTAATCGCTAACATGGACATCAAAAGGATTTTGGTTGATCAGGGGAATTCGTGTAATGTTCTCTCCTATGATTTCTTCAAGAGGATGGGTTTGACAAATGCAAATTTACAATCGTACACACAAGATCTCATAACCTTCAATGGGGCTAAGCAACCTACTAAGGGTTATCTTGATACTCATATCATATTTGATGGTGAACCTGGGGCCAAGATGGTCAAGTCAAGGATTCTGGCTATCGATGTCAAGTCTCTATTCAATGACATCATAGCCCGACCTTCCCTGAATGCCATGGAGGCTATCATCTTAACTCTACACCTTCTTATCAAGTTTATTGATTAGGACAATAGAGTATCTTTAGTCTAGGGTGACCAAGAGATGACTAGGCATTGTTATAACCTCAAATTGAACATGGTAAAGTTGGAGGCCATCAATAAAAAATGCAAGTTGAATGATGGAAAAACCACTTCTGGCTCTCTCAATCTTGTTGATTTGAACCTTTAGGTGGAGCAGAGGCATGACCTGCTCAACCCATCTAAGCCAACACCGGATTGTGGGTCAAAAAAAAATTGTCTTAGGAGATACTCTGGACAAGATGACTCATATTAATGAGAAATTTGAACTCAAGATGGAACAACGGTTGCTGGCATTGCTTAAAGAATATAAAGATTTGTTTGTCTGGACAACTGTCGACATTTTCTTTGTTTGTCGACAATACTCCAGCTTCACCTTTGGAAGAGTCTTTGTCATCATGTCTGCTCTATTTTCTTCTGTATGAATCTTTTCATGTTGTAGTAACTTCTTCTCCAACCAGTGATATCTCACATCAATATGTTTTGATTGAGAATGAAATGAGGAATTCTTTCCAAGGTGAATTACACTTTGACTATCACAAAACAGCTTACATTTATCCTGGTGCAAGCCAAGTTCACTTAAGAACTTCTTCATCCACAATAACTCTTTACAGGCTTCAATTTGTTAGGGAATCTAGCTTGGATACGCAACAGGAAAAACAAGGATTCCCATAGGATTTGCAAAATATCATGTTTCAAAGCATAAAACAAACATAAATTTATGTGTTTTAGGTTACCTCTTATAGAAAATTCGAAGTACTTCTAGCCTCGTCCTTTAGGAGTCCATACAAGCACTCCCACCAGAAACGCTACACCTTCTAAATGCTAGTTTGACGACATATAGCTCTTGCAACTTTTGCGTATTTGTGTCTCTTTTTAGTAAACCCCTATGAGCATCTTATGCTCTATTTATAGGCTTAGATTTGACCTAATTTGTTCTCTCTAAAGAGTGGGCTCCTTACTTATTCTGAATGAGTTAGGTCTAATAGCTTTATTTTAGTCCAACTAAAATAAAAACAAAACATTTTTTGATCGACTTACTCTATGTGTGTGACCCTATAGATAAAATACTCGGCCATATTAATAATAAACTATTTTATTATTAATATAAAATAAGAGCGGCATCTAGCAAAACATCATTATGTCTAAATATTATTTAATATCAACATAACCTATAAGTGATAATTATTTTATATGTTTGTTCCTTTTGTCATGAAATCCTAATTGAGCTCAAGGCATGGTCGCATCATCCTTGTATGACCTAATTTATTTTACTTGATACTAGAGTAGATTTTATCTGAATAAACATTCAATATTTATTCTTTATAGCATGACCATGCATTTCCTTAGTCTCACTCCATCTAGTAGCCTACAGATATCACTCCTGCCACATAAGAGAGATAAATCTCATCTATATCACTCATATCCCTCTGCATAATTTGTTCATTGCCTAATCACAACCTTTATAGTCCTCTTGTTACAGAAGACGTTTGATTGTATTAAAACAACAAACTCCTCTGTAAGAATCGTAGTGACTTCAGATCGAAGGACTACATATACCATTATCACATTGAGAATCGTTTATGACATTCATGTAACGATCCATACAACATTCTCATGGTGGGTCTGGCCAGTACATCATTACTTTTAATGTGTACTCGTGTGAAGACTTGATATCATATAAATCTATGATCTGTGAGATCAGATCATCAGTACACTCACACACTAGTCTTAATATATTTATGTGTCCCTACATAAATACTTGACTTGGGACATTTTAGGAATAACTCTTATATGACCTATTACTCTCAAGATAAATACGTTTTAAAACAATTTTAAACTAAAATACTTATTTTATTGATAAATAGAAAAATGATACAAATGGAAAAAGCATAAAAGCTTATAGTGCATACACTAACAAAATTTTCTTCAGTTGTTGAGAGAACAACACACTTTTGTAGTTTTAATTACCATGACACAGCTTCCCCTATAAAATTAATTAGGCATCCTAATGTATACTTTCTCGAGTCAACATCATCAGCTATATCAGCATTTGTGTAACCTACTAATATATGTTTTTCATCTCCAAAACACAAACGCATTTTGGAGGTGCCACAGAGATACCTGAAAATCCATTTTACTGCAACCTAGTGTTCCTTTCCATGATTTGAAAGGAAATGCCTCACTACTCCCACGGAATAAGCAATATCCGGCTGTGTAGATACCATGGCATGCATTAAACTCCCAACTGTTCAAGCATATGGAACTTTATCTATATCATCCTTCTCATCCTCTATGGAAGGGCACTACTTGGTGTAACGACGCTCTTAATCCGACAATTATTAAAATAAGTTATTAATAATTTGATAATAAAAAGCAGAATAAATTTTTCATGATTTATATCATTGTCAAAAGAATGGAACCGCGATTAAAAGTTAAATAAGTAACCCCAGATCATTTTAAAGACCTATCCCATATATAAAGATATGAGAAGGTATGTAAGTTAAATCAAAAGTGCTCCTTGGACAATCAACCACATGATCATCAACAAGGAATAACGAAAGTACAAGTTATTTCAAGAAGTGTCGAAGGGTATGAAAAGAGGCTCAAAGATACCCTAATTAATTGCCAAAAATGTGGTGAACATGTATGCATGTTGTTGTATAATCATGCCATTACTCAACAATACTAAACGTGCATCAAAACTTATGAATTTTTATGGAAACGGGGCCATGAATTGATTCAAGCACTCCATGAATCGATTCATGCGTGTTGGAGATTCAAAACAATGGAAACAGAACCTTTTGAATCGATTCAAGCCTCGTATGAATCGATTCAAGCAAGTTGGAACGTGTGAATAGTAAAAACAGAACCTCTTGAATTGATTCAAGCCTCGTATGAATCGATTCAAGCCATTCCATGGGCTTCTGAATCGATTCAAGGGGTCATGTGAATCGATTCAAGCCATTCCAAGGGCTCCTGAATCGATTCAAGGAAGTCATGAATCGATTCATGACAACATCCCTGCTGCATAATGTAGAAAACGCATGATTTTTCAACTTCCAACCACCCTAACTTTTTCATATCAAATCCAATGGCCACCAAACTTTAACACCACCTAATATACATCATTTATGACGTGTAGCCACTAGCTACACTAAAGAATTCCCAAAAATGAGAGACTTATGTGCATAAATGCGTTTAACCTATTTTAAGGCATTTTTGTGCAACACAAGGGTCAATTCTCAATGGAATTGACCCATTCTAGTTTCTACAAGTTCTAAATCATGCATAGGCATTATTGGAACTATTCCGTGACATTCAAACACACCAAAACTCAATATAACCCTATTAGTTCCTTAATTATGCATAAACCACATAAACATAACTTTATAAATTTAACAATTCATTCATCCATGGATTCCTTCAACATAAGTGTCATCAATTATGCATTAATATAACATGTAAATCATTGTATCACAATCAAACACATCTATTGTTAAGGTCACTACCAAAATTAGCCTTCGAAAACATATAAGCCTAATTTTCACAAGTAACCCACAAAATAAAGGCCTAAACATAATTCAATATCCATATACAAAATAGGCATATACACATAGTCAAGTGCTTTACAAAAATAATGTGGGCCAAGGCTTACAGACCTCCCTTCCATATTTACCTCCAATATTGCTCAACCTCCAAAAAGAGTAAGATATCCAACACACCTACATCAAACTTTAAAATGGCAACTAGGAGGTGAGTAATATATACCAAATGAATCAAAGTCATACATTATAATGATACATATACATTTGTGCTAAACATACATTTCTCAAGGAGCATCATAAGCTTCATTCATATATCATATTATTTCATTTCAACATAACACATATTCCAACCAATACATTCATAACATATGTATCAAAATCATATGTAATTTCATCAAATACCATTACACACTCAAGGTTAGTACCACAATCTCTTTCTCTTTAATTATCAATCATCCATCGCCACCACGGGCTACCAACTCGGCATATCACTGGCTATATACAAATGCTCTTATGGCTAATGCATATGCATAAGAAATCATTATCAAATCGCGGATCCGACTGTGGGAAACAATAGCATAGGAGTGCTACTATGTCCCTACTGCAGTAGTAAATGTGTACACTTATATCATTAATTGCATGCATAATATCACTCTTTTACTGGTACCAAACCGCTATCGCCTATATGTAGCACTAGTCACCCCGTGACTTACGGATTCATAACATGGCCTCACTTGCCAAAAGTGCTACGGGCCCCTCTCGAACACACATCGAGAGAGCTGTGCCCTATAGGGACATCGAGGTTACTTGCTCACCACAGAGCCGCCCGCCCACCCACTGGGCCCGCCACATAGGGTTCCTCGCCACCAAACTATGGGCAGCTTCGTGATTCCAAGAATCACCAGGAAACAACATATAATTTCACCTGTGTACTGAATCGCCCTCCCACTGGGCCTGCCTATTGGAACCCCTATCATTCCACATAGACAACGAATGATATTCCATGGATGCAAATGCCAATCAATGCATTTCTCACACTATGCATCCTAAATGCTACTCCATAATCAACAACTCACCACCATCACTTAGTGGAATTCAATATCCTCATCATTCTCAACCATAACCAATTATCATTGGATTTCATTGGCAATCAATATCTATCAAATCACATATTATGTGATGTTCAACATCATTGCAATCAATTCAATCATGGTCTCAAAGTCATTCATAATAAGTCTCATTAACATAAGTCAATTTCAACATCACAATCATCATCCCAATAACATATGCCACATAACACCATTCATTCTAAATGCATTTCAATCACATAAGCAACAAATCATTCATCCAAGCCAAATTAGCATAACACATTCATACACACACATAAATAATGGATAAAATCATGCAATTAGAAATGTTACCCTTTCCTACCTCAAGAGAAGTAGTACTCGTTGCGGTTCGAAGGTCCCGCTCCCTCAATAGGGTCATTTCCTATATTAAACAATGTACCATACAATTATTTTCTATTCAAACCACCAAGATTCATGTGCTCTTATTTAATTACTTGGTGTTTATGCCATTTTAGATTTCCAACCTCTTTCATTTGATTTAATCCACCACAACCACCATGGGTTTGGTGCTCATAATTATTCATTTTACATTTTAAGCTATACTCAATTAATGGGTTCCCACATTAATGGTTCTCAACCACCATTATTAATCATCTAACCTCATTAATGGCCATCCACCATCAATGTTACCATCTCACATCATTAAATACATTCTCCTAACTTCAATAAACACTCATTCACTCATATTTAGGGTTTTCATTAAAAACCCAACAACCATCATCAATGTCCATCTTCTTCCATCACCAACCATGCCATTTTCATGTACCCATAAATGCCCACTTAAAACTCATATTAAATGCACCCCACCTTAGGGTTTTGCATCATAAATGGCTTCCATTAACAACCCACATACATTAAACACTTTCCCAATAACCATAACCCACAACCTAGGGTTTAAGCTCAATAAAAGTGGTGAGAAACTTACCTCAAGCCAACAAAAGAGGGAGCTTCAAGAGAGGGAAAGAGTGAACACAAAAATTCAAGAGGGAGAGGGAGAGTTTCCAAGAACCACAAGCTTCTCCCACTCAAGCAAGAAGAAACGAAAATAGAGGAGGAAATGGACATACCCACTTGCTAGGGCTTTTGAGAATGGAAGAAGAAGATGAGGAAGATGGAAGGAGAAGAGAAAAGTAAGCTTTACCTTAGGGAGAGGGAGCCAATGTGAGAGTAAGAGAGAAAATAGAGTTTTTGCATTTAAAATTTAGCTTATCATTAAAAGCTTTCCATTTTATAATAAATAAGATCTCCATTCGAGCTCAATACTTTATCTAAAAATTATTCCAAATATATATTTAGGTCCCCAATAATATTCTTAATAGCCCTGACCAACGGTATCTCAATCGGAGATACTTGGTCCGACACTCATATTTTAATTAGGTATTATTTTTAGCTCTTAAAGTCATAATAAATTTATGAATAATCATAATAATTCCCAATTTAATCATTTCTAATTTTTAGGACATTAAATAACCCATATGTAATTATTCACTAATTATTCCTCTCAATTAATCATTTATATAAATTTTTGGGATGTTACACTTGGTACTTAGTCTAAAGTGATTAGTAAGAGGACAACTAAAGGCTTTAGCTTTATCCATATTGAATCGTTGAAGTACCTTCTCCATATACTTCTCCGATGACAACCACAATTTCTTGGCTTTCCTGTATCTGGTTATTTTCATGCCAAGAATTTGTCCTGCTGGCCATAAGTCTTTGATAGCAAAAGACTTGCTTAATTGCCTTTTCAAAATATTTAAAAGACATTACTAATTAAATTAAGCTTTATATGCATATTAATTAATGGATGTAAGGTAGATAACAATTAATTGAAGTAATGAACCCAAAAAATAACTGCACTATATTTTAAAGGGTATCTTCACATGAATATGGAGTCCTGCATGCATAATAATTAATAATAGTTGTACACATAAGTTTTGATGTAGTCATACTAACAGGTAAGATCATATATGTCTGAAGTTTGGGAGTAAACCAATGAATGAAGTTAATAGATAACACAGTAAATGAACAAAGTTCAAAGGTCAGCTTTATAATAGAAAAATAAGGTTAATAAATTCATTAATATAGTCGTTCATAGTTAACTTCATTGCACTCATATGAAGCATTTAATAAGTAAAGAATTATGCTTAGATGTAAAGAAAACAAAACATATATTCAAGGAAGTAGGCTTAATTATGTTAACTTACCTTGATCGTTAACAGTTGTGTCCAATGTTTGTAATTCTAGTTGTCCGTTTCCAGCAACATGGTTTATGTCTGAAAATTCAGTTTCACACAATATAATAGTTGATTAATTAAATATAACGTATTTGACCCAGTCGTACATTGGAAGAATTATTTTAGATTTATCTGGAGTCATTTGTATATTGTAAGTTACCTGCATCAACTCCATTAGACACAATTATTTCTTTTGTTAATTGATGGAAATTGAGTGGCTCCCCACAATGTATGACTGTAGTTAGATTGAAGATAATAATAAATAAATGGGATGATGTATAACAAACTGATTAAATGGCTTGTTGTAAGTATATTTTGGAAGAACTTCTGGTTGGGTTAAGAAACTACCGTCATTATTATGTATTTGAATAGATTCTCTAGATTCTTCACCTTCAAAATGTCTTGGTTCATTAGAAACTTCTACCTCAAACAATGCTGACAGGTTCTTTGAGGTATCACTATCAACTATTCTAGAATGAACAATTTTATGCTTCTCAACTCCTAATGAACTGCATACATAAAATAATTGATTACCGTAGGAATGATGCTTTGATCACATAGTGTTGTTGAGATGACAACACCAACAAACTTCTAACCTTTTTTTTGGAGAAACATGATATAGTTCAGTCATTGTGTTTTAATTAGCTACAGAATCTGTTTAAAAAAATCAAAATAGTTATACAAATTAGAATATTAGCATATACATTATGTTACTATCAGATGGGCAAAATGGAAGAAAATTTACCTTCAATATTTTTCCTCTTTAGAATTCAGTTTGGGGTAGAAATCTTGACTCCCTTTTTCAAAGTCCCGTCCTCTAATGACATTTTAAAAGGATTCATGTTATCAATATAAGACTATTCAGCATTGTTTTAAAAAGGGGGAAATCAAACATGTTAATATACCATTAGTTATGTCTGATAAATGAGTTCTATTAATTGAATGGTGACTGGATTGTGGGTTGAGTGAATTGGTTAATTGTCCATTTCATACAATAGAAAGGAAACAAAGTTTTTTCATTATATGGAGGAGAAGTTTGCATAAGAAACACAACACAACATCTTCACATTGTTTTATGTTGTTGACCTTTCAAATAGAGGGTAGGAGTTGATTGGGACAGATCATGAGCAGAATGTAGTGTTTTCTGACCTTCACATTCATTATTGACCTCCCTGGTAGCTATTTAAACATGATCAGATGACATATAACATTAGTTGATTCAATGATATATAAATGAATGAAATTTTATAAACCAAAATTTCTTGTGATTCAATGTTATAGGTATCATATGAGACACAACAGAATTGAGAGGGTTATCTTATCATTTGTGATGTTTAAATCAGGGGTTGTGTCAAGAGAAGGGGGATTCAAATTTGTGGCCATCGACATTCTCATCTCTACATTCCCTACAAAAATAAGAATCATACAAATAGATAAGGATGATGGTTATGAGAGTGAAGAATCTGCAAAATCATGGGTAGAGTGTATTTTTTAGTTGACCACCAACACTTGAGAAAGACAGATAATAATGCAAATGCATAATTGCGTTATGTTTTCCATCTCAACATGATAAGCATGTAGAACAATATGATTTAAAAAATTAAAACTCGCAGGAACATTATTTAAAAATTTTTATCCTTATGAAAATGCTAAAAATGGTTTGTTCGAAAGGATCAATGTGTAACACTTTGTAGAGTTATTTATCATTTAAGGAGGCATCAAATTGAATAGAAAAACAATTTAGAATATAAAGAAAATAATACCAGTCAAATGAACGATACATACCATTGCCATTTACGCTATGAGATTTAGCAGAGGTTTATGTTACTTTTGTCTGACGAAGTCAGTTTTGTCTCTCTAACCTTGTAATTTTTTTGTAACATGTTCATGCTCTCCATCAATATGACCTTTGAGCTGTTGTTACATTTTTTCTTTGCGTGTGTAATCAAAGAGAATTATGAAACCATATAGTTGAAGATAATAGCAAGATTCTGGAACTGCATGAAGACAGAATGACGAAGTTGAAAAGTTGGCACGTGGGATAATGAAAAGTATTTCAATCTGAATGGAATAAGGGAGAGATGATCCTGCAAAAAAAGAGTATGAAAGGAGTTGAGGATAGAATTAAATGTGACTGTTAAGTTTTTTTATAAAAGTTGCATGGTAATAAAGCAGCCACCTTTTAATTGCTTTAGTACACAATATGTCAGAATTAAGTTATCAAAATAGCAAAGGTCAGATTATAGTATGTCTTAGGCTTCATACATATGAAATCAGAATTTAAACACAATAAATGAAGGAGGTGTTCATCTCTTGTCATTTCACAATTACAATATAAGAATTTTTAGCAGGCAAAGGTTTAATATGATATATGTTTGTGATTTTAAAAAAAAAGCCAATTTCTTAAAATTTCAGCCCATTATATTGCATAAGCGGAGCACGTGCTTAGGTTCATATTGGGCTATTTTTTTTAACTATCTACATGAAACAAATTTATGAAACTATCAAGAGTATATGCATGTTTAAAAACTTTGCGTGTATAAACTTTAATTTTAACTGAAGGATCAACATATAATAATGTATTCGTTTTTGAACCTGTTTGATTTTTGTTGTCACGTAATGCATATTGAGCTGTTCGTTATTTGGTTTGGGTTAACTTTGAAAATGTACAAGTTGGTTAAGTCATTCCGGATCAACTTCAACTATGAATCGTATTAATGATATTAAATATGTTGTGTAGGTGAGAGTTAATTCTCTTTATCAATAACTTTAATCAATTTTTTTAAATTACAGTAAGTTCCTGGTAATAAATCAAATATTTTGATTGAATTAATTTTTTGTCATTAATCGTTTATATGAAACATTATTGAGAAATGAGAAACTGAAAATTTCATAAGATACCTGCATTATTCTTAGAGGGTATCCTATGGTATTCATATGGCAGTGGTTAATAGGAATATGAACTAATTTTAATATTAGGATTGTAAACAAAATGTTTGAGATGGCAGATTTGATCTATCGTGTTATTTCAAATTAAGTCCAAACCAGTTAATGTTAGTCATTGTTGCAGTATATTATGCAACTTTTGTTTAACAGGATAAAATAAAAAAAGACTGTAATATTAGATAACTAAAATCTCATTTTTATAATTAAACGTTATACATAAAAGTAGAGACATGATTAATTTTTAATGATATGAACAAAACAAAAATTTGGTTTCTCTGAATTAAATGAGAAGAGGTATTGATCACTATGTTTCAGAGAATGGGTGTCACAAAATAGCTTCCACCTAGCTCCGAATTTTGCATATCTTCTTCCCTTTTGTCTCTTTATTATACGACATATAACCTCAACACCGGTTGGTCCACACAGAGTCCACTCATTTGCCGAAGATGCAAAGAGATGCTCATACATGTGTTTTGGCAAATTCTGTGATCAACCAATTGTTTATCAAAAAAGTATTAAAGGTATCTTGTAATTCTTCAAATATGAGTATTGATTAGTCCAATCCAAATAATCCAATATTAACTGGAAAACGGTAATACTGACCAATTGGCTAGCCTTGGCTTGATAGGCAGACAGTGTCATAGTAAAGTTTGCATCATGGTGCTGAGTAGCAGTATATGTTATTTCCTTTCCTTCTTCATCAAAAATCCTAATGCTAAAGTCAGCACCTCCCATGTAATCCGTCACAACCCAGGAGTCAAAAATCAAGTTGTAGAAATTTTGCATGTTTTCTAAACCCTCTTTCAGGAACCCTCCTTTGTCAGTACGATGGAAAGTTATCTAAAAAGAGTTATCAATGGATCTTTCAAATGCCATATAGAAGGAAGTTGTTCACCAAATTTTTCTAACAGATCCTTGTCCACATGAGCAAATATCTGAAAATAACAAAAAGAATAAGAAGACTTTAGACAATATTAGATGAACATAAAACAATTTCACATTGTTCAATTATGTGTAAAGTGAAGTAAAGCGTCAACAATATGCAGTTGTTGATCTTTGTAAAACATTAAAGGCAGTATTCATGAATTTTCTTTTCTATCTCTGTCTTAAACATGAACGCAGAAAAAGAGTTGAAACATAGAAGACGATCATATCACCTTCTTGTAATCATTAAGGAAGAAAGAGTTATGGAGGGAGTTCAGATGACTTGGCCAATCCATTTTGATTGCAAAGCAGATCCTGATGAAGAGGATCTTTATGCATAAAGATGACACACGTTATGTTGCAAATATCAAATGTATCCACAGAAAATGAAAAGAAAGGGTTATGAGTTTATGTAGAGACTGAAACAGAGCAAATAGAGTTTGGAATGGTATGTGGAACGCAGTGGAAGCCAACAGACATGACGCTAGTAGGGGGTGTTTTGTTTATTGCATAAAGGGATGCTTAATAATAAAAGGATGCAATGTATGATCATTAAATGAAGAGAAATTCTTGGATACCCTCTCTAAATTGAGGGTTTCAATACCCCTAGCCATGTGTGATGCCACATATAAAAATTGTGTGTGATTTAAATAATTAGAATTAATGCCTTTTATCCATGTGCCATGCCACATGTCGAAATCATGTGTGATTTAAGCAACTAGGATGGATGGACATGATTGTGTCTAGTAATCAATCACTCATAAATAGTCAACGCATTAAAATATTTTATATGCTAAAATTTGAATACAATAAGGCTTGATCCCGCAACACATTGGAGAGAAAATAAAAACCTTACCACTAAACTATCAGACACATTTAAAAAATATTATGCAACTATATATAGTTATATTATATCTGTAGAATGTATATGCATTAATAAAATCTATCTATGAAATAAACATTTTTGTCTTTTTTTATTTTATATAAAAAGTAAAATTAATGAACAAAAAAAGGGCGGGAATATTTATTTTACAAATAAATATTATTAATATATATACATTCTACAAATATAATATAACAATATATGGTTATATTACATCTCTTAAATGTAACCTAGTAGTGAGGCTTTTCTTCCATCTCCTACCCAAATCAAACATTTCAAATGTTATTTAGAATCTAAACAAAAATGATGATTTTGAAAAATATGTGGCATAGACAAAGTTGACATGTGGCTAAAGACTAATACATGTGGTATAAATTTAGTTGACGCGTGGCTAGAGGCATCCATTCCAGTTGCTTTATACACGTGACTGTAGACATCTATTCCTAAAAAAACTAATGATATATGCATTTAATTTGCTAAGGCTCATCTTTCATCTTATAAATATTTTAAAATGTTGACTATTTACGAGTGACTAGTTTGATCGATTACTAAGCGCATTAATTGAGGGCTTTAATGCTCCTAGCCCCCTAGTCATGTGTCAATAGAATTTATGTCACATGTATTAGTCTTTAGCCATTTGTCAATTCAATCTATGTCACATATTTTTCCAAGTCATCATTTTTGTTTGGATTCTAAGATAGTATTTGAAGCATTCGATTTGAGCAGGAAATGGAAAAGTAGGCTCGCCACTAGGTTACATTTAAGATATGTAATATAAACATATATTGTTATATTATATTCGTAAAATGTATATCCGTTAATAAAATTTATTTGCAAAATAAATATTCCTACATTTTTTCGTTCATTAATTTTAATTTTAATTGTTATAATAAATGAAAAAAAACAAAAATATTTATTTTGTTAATAAATTTTATTAACAGATATACATTCTACAAATATAATATAACTATATAGTTACGTCATAACTTTTAAATGTGTTAAGTAGCTTAGTGATAAGACTCTTTGTTTCTTTCCCATGTGTTACGGGATCAAGTCTTGACACTATTAAATTTTGACATTTTAAATATTTTAATGCATACCATTTATTTCGACATGTGCCATGACACGTGGCTAAGGATATCAATTCTAGTTACTTAAATTACACACAATTTTTACACATGGGAAGCTAAGAATTAAGCTTTGAAATTTATTAGTATACTTGATATGGTTATATAGGGATATATATATATATATATATATATATATAATCTAAAACCTTATAACACATGATAAGAAGGAAACTTCTTGAAAAACATTTAACAGTAGCATTCATATAATAGTAAGAATATATAAGAAAATGGTCTTAAAATGTATACCTTATCAACTGAAACACCACCAAGTGATAGAGATTTCCTATCTTGCACTTGAAAAATGAATACCATAGCTGATTATCCATTCCATATAATCTAATAACAACTGGTCAAAAAACTCAAAATAATACATACCTTATGAAGTAAAGAAGCATCAAGGGATGCACATTTCACATCTTGCACCTGAAAAATGAATGTCATTTCTAATCATCCAATCCATAAAATGTAACAACCACGATTCAATTTTACTTTTCAAACAACTGAGAATAATGCATACCTTATTAAGGGAAGGACCACCAAGAGATTGAGATTTCTCATCTCACACCTGAAGAAAAAAATGCAAACAGAATTAAACAAAAGAAATATACTGTCTTTACTGATGCACCATCAACAAAAGGACCTTTCCCCTAAACCATCGGAAAAAACATTACCACCGTAAACGACCACCGTCTCTTATAATGCGTTAAACAAAAAACTTTTTGTTGAAAAAAAATGGAAACAGAATAAGAGAAAAGAAACAAACCTTCTTTCGTGAAGCATCATCAACATATGGAGCTTTTCCCTCCGTCATCTAAAAATTAAACACAGTCGTAGAGGGAAAGAGTTTCACAGAGGGGAAATTCCTGTTTATACGGAAACATGCAAACAAAAATTAAGAAAAACAAAAAGCAAATAAATATACCGCCTTTGGTGAGGGTTCATTGTCCATGCAAGGAAGCACGGTCTTCATCGCAGAGAAGGATTCCGAAAATAAAAGATGGAGAAGAAAAAATGCAGGGAACAGAGAGGCAAGGAGAAAAAACGGGATTATAGTAATGCAAGGAACGTCTCGAATCCAATGTATAGAGAGACTGGGGAAAAAATGCAGCAGAAAAGGAAGAGACCGAGAGAGCGAACGGACACGGAGAATACCAAAGGAAAGAGAGAAGCAGAGGGAAAAAAATGAAAAGTTTGATTTACTTCTAAAATAAAAAATATATTATACATTATTAGAGTTTACTCAGTAGAATAAGTAAGGAGGAGTTTTGGAGGGAAAACGGGTGCACCATAGAGTGACACCTGTTAAATTTCACTATCAAGGAAATCTTTAGAAATTATCTTTTATATTAGATATAGATTATAGAAAATGATAGAGGATTTTTAAAAATAATGAGATAGAGTTTTTTATAATATATATATATATATATATATATATATATATATTATTAGGAGATAGAGTTTTTAGAATGAGATAGAATTTTAATAATATATATGTTATGAGATAGAGATTTTCTTTTATATATATATATATATGTATATATATTATATAATAAAATCAGTTTTAGGGAGAGATATATTATAAGCTCATGATTGGCTATAAAAGAAAAAGCTTCATGTAGTTAAAGAGATAGAGATTATATAAAAAAAGGAGGATCACGCAGTTGATTAAAAACAAAATGGAAGAAAAAGATATAAGGTTTCACGCGAGATAGCAGGGAGAGGGTTCAGAGGCAAAAAAAAAAAATATATATATATATATATATATATATATATATATATATATATATATATATATTTGTTGGAACTTTTGTGTCTTTGTGCCTTACTTGGAGATCAAGAAAAGGGAGGATCAATGAAGGCGATTTTTTCCACGCAAGGCACAAAGGCACAAAAGTTCCAATATATATATATATATATATATATATATATATATATAAAAGGTTAATCACGCAATTGGGGGGACGCTAATTGAAAGGAAGAGATCTTATAATATATTATTCACACAAGGCACATAGAAGGCACAAAATTGAATGTAGATGTGAAACACTTTCACGCTGCAGCAAGAAAGGTTTTGGATGAAAATACATATCGGCATGCCATACCAAAAAAGGCTATTATATATATATAAAGAAAGGACTTCACACTGATAGGAGAAAAGCAATGCAGGCAAAAATAATTTTATGAAAGGGAAGAGTTCACGCAAAGCACCAGAGAGACGAAGGATAGAGAATTAATGTGAAAACTCAAGGGAGAGAGTTTTGGAACATACATATACATTAACAATTCATGCGACAAGAAAAGAAGAGTGTATGGACGCAATTGAGAAATTGGAGGCACGTTGAAAATCATATATAAAGAGAAAAAGAGATTGACGTTGGAAGAACATTCACGTCAACAGCCAATTGAAGAGAAGAGAAAGAAATTCGCGGGAAGAATAAAAATAGCATGAGGTATTTTTTCCCTTCAAATTCTTGTTATAATTGTCTGTGATCCTCGTCTCCTAGCGAATTATAATAGGCATGATTAAGTACATGAAGTCCTTTTCCATCTAAAAAATCCAAATAATCAGTAGTATAAGGTACCCGTTAATGTTTGTTACTAAGATAGAAAGTAAAGTTGATATTAGTAGATAACTAAATTGAAATCTTTATGCTAAGGGTTAATTAAGACAAGACGTCTTGTTAACCTATGTTTTAATTTTTAAATCATAAAATATTTTAATAATGTCAATAGGTAACAAAAATAAAATCTTTATGATAGAGATTAGTTCGGACAAGATGTCCTGTTTATCTATGTTTTAAGTTGATTGTTTTGCCATAAAATATTTTAATATATAACAAAAATTAATATATTTATATTAGGGATCAATTTGGACAAGACGTCCTGATGATCTAAGTTTTCAAATAAATATAATTTTTTTAATTGTCTCAAAATTAATTTAGATCATAAGATATTTCGATAACAAATTAGGATCTTTATATATTATTTGGATGAGACGTCCTGTTAATCTATGTTAAGCTTTTCAAAAATCAATTTAGACTATAAAATATTCTAAAAATATTGATATATAACAAGAATTAAAATAGTAGAGATTAATTTTGACGAGACATCCTATTGATCTTGTTTTTAAAAAAAATATAAATTTCTTTATCTTCTTAAATTAATTTAAACCATTAAGTTTCTCTCTAGAAAATTAATGATAATAAAATCAATAAATTTAAGGATCTTTTATTTTCTCTAAAATAATATAATATTTGAGATCAATTTGGACGACACGTCCTATTGATTGATATCTTTAAATCTAGACGTTTTTCAACTTATTTCGTGTTTTTTAAATAACACAAAGAACTATGTAACCTTGATTTCCCCTAACGCTTGGGGAATACGTAGGAGCGGGAACAATCATTCTTGTCGAGCCTAAATTTTAAAAAAAAAAAAATATATCTCTTTAACAAGTAAAATAACATCGTCACACTTTTAACAATAACCCAATTAATTTGGACGAGAAGTCCTGTTAATCACTAAATATAACTTTAATTTTTAAATCAATAATAAATCCATAGGGCGTTTTAAGAGGTTTAAATCATGAAATATTAGGATTATTCATAAACTTAAATGATTTAAGGTAACTGTTTAAAACGAACAGTGTGGGGTGTTAATACCTTTCCCATTTGTAATCAGACTCCCGAACTTAAAATATCGATTTAGGACCAGTACCTTCACGTTAAGGTTTTTTTATGTTTTACCTTAAAAACATTGGTGGTGACTCCATGGTTTCCGAAGAGAACCGGGAACCAATTCTTTTTTACGGTCAGTCTCCCACCGTGATCCTGGTCGCGACAGATGGCGACTCCACTGGGGACTTTAGAGAGTCAAGTCCATTTTATTTAAGCATATTAGAATAATCTTATATAACCTCTTGCCTACGTGTTTATGCCATGATTTTTTTGTCGATATATGTTATTATGGAACCTTAGGGTAGAAGATATCATATTATTGTGTTATTGAACCCTAGGGAAGAAGATTTTATTGCTCTGTGTTTATTTCTTGCAAAGGAAGGGTAGGGTAAATGGATGTATGTCCCCACACAGTACACTTACACTTTTCACACACATTTCGAGTGGGATCCTACACCCAAGGGTCTGAATAAAACATTAAGATTAGAGGAGGTTATGTAGCGGTGTCATTTGGGACATTCGTCTCCTTCAAACATCATGAAAGCCTCAGCTAGAGTGTGACTTTCTCATAGTGCCCTCACCTGGTAGGCTTCTTACCGTTGTGGTTAACATCATGGGTAGAGTCTGAGCTTTAGTGGCCTTTAGTAATTTAAAATAGCCACCAATATGAGAGGACACTATTAAAGGAGCCTTAGAACCAATAGGAGACCTTCAGACAAACCATGTTTAGGGTACACAAGAGGCAACATGCCTTTTACCTTCCTTTTTAAAATTAAAATATTTTTTTCTTTCCCTAATAAATGTTTTTAAAGAAAAATCCCAATAATTCGACATGGGGCAAATGGTTCTTAAGCCCATTCAATTCCGTTCTTTAAGTTATAAGCTCTTTGGATCATAAATTTTTATGCAAAATTCTTCCAAAAAAATCAGACCATTCAAGAGGTCTATAACTTATTCTTCGATACTGAAAATATTTTTAAGAAATAATGATGATAAGACCACAAGTTGACTTTTTTTCTTCTTCTTTTCCTTTTTAGAAAGTAATCTGAACTTGGCAAGTATCCTACTAGCTTAAGCTAGTACTTTTGAATAAGACATTCTAAGGAACGTTGAAAGGATGCTCGTCAAGGCTCATGATCGCTTCAATCACTGTTTGTTTTTTCTCTTTCTTTGTTGTCTCTTTCTTTTTCTTTGTTTTTTCACTAACGCATTTTTAAAAAAAACAATAAAAGAAACAATAAAATAAAATAAAATAAGAAGGAGAAATCACAGGGAGACACCCTTACAGAACTCAAGCAAGACTCATGGTTGAGACAGATTACGAGACTATGATTAAAGATAGTTCTTGTGATGCCGCAAGCTTTATACGTTCCTCGGGGCACAGAACATTGTAACTAGGAGGCTGTTGAGCTCTCCAGGACTTTAGTTTCTAATTCAAAGTAATTTGTAATTGCCTTAATGACTCGGTATTTCCATTGCTATGCCCAATGCTTGGGAGCCTTTCTTTTTACAATAAGGGCAAAACATGTTGTGTCATGTTTTTAGAATTTCATTAATAAATGTGTATATGAATATCCCTTTCTTTGCACCCTTTACTGATTCCCTTTCCATTTATCCCTTATTCGACCATTAACTCAAATGTAGATCTGAAAATGATCCACTCGAAAATAGTAGGGCCACAATCCCATTTCATGACTTTGAGTATTCGTTTAATTACATTGACGAAGAGGGTGAGGAAAACTATGGTCCCTTGCCCGAATTAACCAGGATATTAGAACAAGAGACTATAGAAATTTAGCCCTATCAAGAGGTAATTGAGACCATTAACTTGGGGAATAAAGAGGATAAAAGAAGGTCAAGATTGACATTTCCCTGAGTCAAGAATAGTAGGGAAAGTTGATTACGTTGTTGATGTCCTTTGGTTTGAAAAACGTAAGGGCAACCTATCAGGGGCGATGGTAACCTTGTTTCATAACATGATGAAATAGAAATATATGGGGACGACAACATTTCCAGGTCCTGAAATGAACAAAGGCACATCTATTATTTAAGGAAGCTTCAGTATTAACCAACATGGAAGGGGATGAATTGTCGATGCCCATAAATGCATATGCAATCAAGAGATGCTTTACTAAAAAAAGAAAACAAACAAACAAAAAAAAGAATCAAGGTTGGCGCCCTATGCTCATACCAATTAGGGCAAGTTGATGCCCTCGCCTTGTCATGTCGTGGCACATCCAGATCCTTAAGTAAGTTGTCACATCTCTATATGGGGGCACAGATGTCATCAAGCCAAGAACACAACAAAAATAATGTTTCATCCTTGTTACAATCAGCACCTAACCTTAAAAGGGTATAACTGCTTCCCATGCCAATGTAACCAAGGAAATAGTCTACCATGTTGATTCATTGCTAACAATACCATTAGCATCATAGCTCTTCACTACGTTGGCTACGGGCATATAAAATGACTAGAGCAAAACAAAGATACCAAGGGGTCATTCTAAGGTAAAAAAAAATAACAGAGAAAAAATCAAGAAAATAAACAGTAAACAGAAAGAACAAAAGGAAAAGCTAAAAAGAAGACTTGGAATGGTCCTTTCTCATTAAGGCCAAAAAGGCTTACCCCATTTCCTTCGATACATGACGTTAGGGCAAAGTTACATATTCGAAATGACATCTATTCCCCCAAAGGATGAAATCAAATCAAAAGAGGTCATGCGGGCTCGGTTCCAGCATAATCAACTTAAACCTTTTGTTGTGAAGGACATAGCCTTGATTAAAAAACCAAGTCATAAAATGAAAATTATGCTCGGTAGGCTAAAAACCTGAAAGGGCGGCCTAGACAAAAATTAGAGCAGCCCGGTGAGTCAAAAACCTGAAAAAGCAGCTCAAGCAAAAATTAGGGTCAACATCTCAGCAAAGTACTAAATATCCCTATATAGGAAAAACAGAACCAGAATGGGGTACGAGGACTATATTTGAATTACTTTCCCGAAAACAAGATTGAAGGATAAACTCGTCATCATGATACGAGATCAAGATTCTTACTGTTCTTAGGGATTCACTGGAGGATCTGCAAACCCCTCCTTACTTCACCTACTACCAAACTTTTGACCACATTTGTTTATTTTTTATGCATCTGATTTCCCTTTGTCTTTTCCCGTACTTGATCAACCTACATAAATAAAATTGCTACCTTTTCAATGCGTATTTATACATGAGTTTCATTAATGTGACAAAACATATGTTTTTAACAAAATAAAATAAGACAATGATAATTATTTTCAAAAAAAGGAAAAAGGGTCATGGAGGCGAGATGCTTCTATTATCTGTTAGCACCTCAGACAACGCATCACAGGGACTGAGCTGCATACATGCTCTGAAAAGAAGGTCACCTTGTCCATCCATGAGTATCGCCCTAAAATCTGTAAGGATTGCAGTTCCAGAGGTTTCTCCCCGGATTTAATCATTTAGATTTCCTATCACCGAACATGGCATCCTTTAATTTTCTTGTCGTTGAACATGACATCATTTAATTTTCCTGTCGCTGAACATGGCATCCTTTAAATTTCCAGTCACCGAACGGGACACCATTTTACTTTCCTATTGTTAGTCCTCAAATTTACAATAAATCTTTTAATAAAAATTTCATAAAAATAATAAAAATTTGGATAAATTGTTAGAAAATTAGGTTTTAATTCAATAAATGGATGTTGTTGGAAATAATCTACCCTTGATCAATTTTCTCTAGTTTTGCAGTGAAAAAGTAAAGAATTCAAGAGAAAAGTACACTGGAGGATCTGACGCATAGCATCAATCCCACACGTAGCGTCCATAGCTACTTTTGATGTTGACGCTACGTGTCACAGCCACGCGTAGCGTCAGTGCTGCGTGGAGTCCATGACGTGAGTATTTTTGCAGTCGTTATCCCGTCAAATTAGTACATTAAAATTAATTAACGTAGTACTAGGGTGTCAACCTAGGTCGTTCTCTCAAGGATCAACACAAAAATTTAGGAAAAATCAAGTCTTAAACTAATTTTTAACAATTAAAAATAAAAACTAAACAATTAAAAATTTTTACAAACATAAGTTCACTAACATACAATTGGGGGGGGTTTGATTGATTTTTGTTGTCACAATTAAAATTAAAACAAGGTAAATAAAGGATTTAAAACAATAAATAACAAGCGATTGATTTTCTTGGAGTATTGTAAATAAATTTATCCTTGGTTCACTAAAGATAACTTGTATACTTATTAATGTCAATTTCTTAGCTCAATTTGAATTGATCAACTAAGCGTCTTTTTCAATTCACAATTCCTTTACTTTCATTTAAAAATGAATATTTGAATCAAGCATCCTAATTAAGCAAAAGGAGTCAAGATCTTAAAATCTAGGAATTATTGAGCATACATAAGAACATCGCCTATATACATAATCTATTCTCAAATTATGGAATTAAGCAAACCATAATTATTAAAAGTGATTATGAAAATATTCATTAAGCATGCATATTTCCTTAATCCATTCTAATTTGAAATCTTATTTAACTCCATTTGAATAACTAAACCGATTAAGCATACAAATTCAATTAAACAAAATGGAATTAAATAAGTAGAGAATGATTATGAAGAAATAACAATAATAAAAGCATACTATATTAAAATTAATGACCTCAAAATTACATTACAACATTCTCCAAGAAAATCAATCTAAGGGTTTTAGCCCTCCATAATTACAATTACAAACAAAGAACTAACCCGGAAATGGAGAATTTGTTGGAGAAACTCCAACAGAGAAGAGAAGCAGAGGAAGAACGTATGAGGAAGGAAGAATTGTGTGAAGAATGGTGTGTTATAAGCCTTCCTCTTGTGCCTATTTATAGGATTTCAAAAGCAAGCTTTTGCCATAATTAATTCATAATGGAAGATGCACTCTTGAATTTACAATTCCATGGTGCTCCATGATCAATTTGAGTGCCTTGCCCACCTTCCTCAGTGCTTTGTCCACCTTCCAGAAGCTTGAAAAACGTGTTTCTGGGCCAATTATTCACTCATGAATCGATTCATTGGTGGGAGGAATCGATTCATGCTTCCAAAATGCAATTCTGGGCTAATTTTACACGTATGAATCGATTCATTTGATGGAAGAATCGATTCATTGCCTTTGAAACTCAAATGAATCGATTCAAAATGCTGATTTTTGCATGATTCAGACGTATGAATCGATTCAAGCCAGAATGAATCGATTCATGGCTCAAAATTTCACTTCCTGGTGCATTCAATTCGCATGAATCGATTCAAGAGGGGGATGAATCGATTCATCCCCCTGATTCTCCATATTTTGCACACTTTTTACCCTTTTTGAGATCCTTTTGAATATTTCTTGATTCCTTTGATCCTTAGGCACTTTGATCTTCATTTTGGATTGGAATTCTTGAGTTTCTTTGATCTATTTTCTTTTGGCACAAATTAACAATCAAATATTACATAAAGATCAAATGATAAAAATGTGTTAAAATGCAATATGTTACACACTAAGTGATGGCAAATTATACACATTTAAATTGGAGAATTAGAGATAAATCATGCATCATCAAATACTCCCACACTTATTCTTTTGCACTCCCGGGCAAAATCAAAATAAAAACAAGTATCACAATTTATTAAAAACATTAAGTTGAAAACAACACACAGAACTGGCATGCTTGTCATGAAATCTTAGAAATATACAAAGAAACAAGAGTTTTCAACATGAAAGATACAGAGCATCAAGATATATATAAAAATCATTCAAACACTTAGGCATGTGAAAATTAAATTAAACTGAAAAGAAGATCATAAGTGATAGAACCTCACAAGACATACTCTCAACTCTCAAGTGTTTAAGGTTTGTGTATACACTCAAAACAATTCCTGAAAAACAAACAGTCTAAAAATTTGGCAAGTTTCTTAATTCCACAATCAACACAAATGCATGTATAGATCAACAGGGCTTTCACAGGGTTGCAATGTGGCCAAGGTTAAAATGGATGAAATATATATATTTATATATATATACCAAAAAGAATAATGAAGCAATTAATTTTACTGGCAAACAGTGAGGGTAAAACATTTATTGTATGGTATTTGGTAAAATAAATTTTTTTTTTTTTTTTTTTTTTATGAGATTGCATAACACTTGGAACAAGAGTTGCAATTCCTTTTTGCACACCCCCACACTTATTTGAATGCCTGTTTTGACTTGATTCCAGAGCTTCAATATACTTCTTAAGGTAGGTATATTTTTGTTTTTTTTTTTTTTTCATCCATGGCTTATTTGAGCTGTAACAAGGAAACAGTTAAATAGGCTCAAAATGGCTAGCAAGAGATAATTTATTCATGGTAGGCTTATCTGGCTTAATGGCTCAACTGAACAAAATGCCTGTATCAAAATACATTCATATGAGTTTCAAGTATCATCAAGAAACAAGACAAAAATTAAGATGTAAGCCTTCAGGAATTAATCACACATGAAAGGATTAAGATGGTTTAAAGTGATCCATCAAATTTAAAGGCTCAAAAATCTCACAAGGTATAATTCCATCATATATGATCATTTCTCAATTATCATGTCATTCTCAACATACCAAAAATGTTTGAGTTCAAATTATAACATATCATTAATCTCATATCAGTCATGAAAGAATTTACTTGTACTCATGCATATCTTAAAATTCCAATAAAACATGCCATTTTAAAACAAAAACACACACAAAATCTTTTTTTTTTTTTTTCATATAAAATTTAATCACACAACACAAAATAACACATAAATGATCATCCCACCCCCACACTTAAATCATACATTGTCCTCAATGTAAGACAGAGCATACAAAATAGACAATAGAATGAGAAAGTAAAGAGATGGGTAAGAAAAACTCCCTCAAGGGGGATCAAGAAGTGGTTCCCCCAAAGCATGTTCCTCCATTGTAACATCCACAAGTGAAGGATTTTCATGAAATGGCTTCAAACGTTGTCCATTAACCTTGAAGCTTTTGTTGGAGTTTTCACTTTTTATTTCCACAGCTCCATGGGGAAATACATTCGTAACAATGAAAGGTCCTTCCCATTTGGAGCGCAATTTTCCGGCCATCAGTTTCAACCGGGAATTAAACAGTAGCACTTTCTGTCCAGCAGTAAAATCCTTTCTAGCTATTGAGCTATCATGGAATTTCTTTGTTTTCTCCTTATAGAACCTCGAGTTCTCATAAGCTGCCAAACGGATCTCATCAAGCTCATTTAGTTGTAATTTTCTTTCCTCACCTGCTTGATCAAGTGCTAAGTTACAAGCCTTTACAGCCCAATAAGCACGATGCTCAATCTCCACTGGAAGATGACATGCTTTACCAAAAACAATTCTATAGGGAGACATTCCTATAGGTGCCTTAAAAGCTGTTCTATGTGCCCAAAGAGCATCATCCAATTTCCTGCTCCAATCCTTTTTGTTAGGCTGTACTATCTTCTCCAGGATCCTTTTGATTTCTCTGTTAGAGACTTCCGCTTGTCCATTGGTTTGGGGGTGATATGGAGTAGAGACTCTATGAACAACCCCATACTTCCTGAGCATAGCTTGCATGGTCCTGTTGCAGAAATGGGTTCCTTGATCACTAATGATTGCTCTTGGGATGCCAAACCTACAAAGAATTTGAGATCTAACAAAATCCACAACAACTCGAGCATCATTAGTTCTGGTGGCTTTAGCTTCCACCCATTTAGAAACATAATCAACAGCCAATAAAATGTAAGTAAACCCAAAGGATGGAGGAAATGGACCCATAAAATCAATGCCCCAAACATCAAATACTTCACAAAACAACATTGGTTGTTGAGGCATCTGTTGTCTCCATGTGGTAGCATTACTAGCTCTTTGGCATTTCTCACAGGTGTTACAAACTCTCCATGCATCCTTAAAAATTGTGGGCCAATACAAACCTGAATCCAACACTTTTCTTGCTGTTCTTTGTGGACCAAAATGTCCACCAACTGGTGAAGCATGGCAGAATCGAAGAACTGATTCTATTTCATGATCGGGAATGCATCTTCGAATCACCTGATCATTACACAATTTCCACAAATACGGGTCATCCCAAATATAATACTTTGCATCACTTTTTAATTTTGAAATTTGGTTTCTGGATGCACATGGTGGAAAAACAGAAGCAACAAGATAATTTACAATGTTAGCAAACCAAGGTGAATCAAAAGAGTTAGAAATACTCATGAGGTGTTCATCGGGAAAATGGTCCCGAATAGGTGCCGAATCAGGAGCATTCTCAATTCTGCTTAAATGGTCTGCCACAAGGTTTTGTGTTCCACTTCTATCACGAATTTCCAAGTCAAACTCTTGGAGCAAAAGCATCCAACGAATTAATCTTGGCTTGGACTCACCTTTCTTCAACAAGTACTTCAGAGCTGCATGGTCAGTAAAGACAACTACTCGAGAACCGAGTAGGTAAGATCTGAACTTATCTAATGCAAAAACAATGGCCAAGAGCTCTTTCTCAGTGGTGGTGTAATTTACCTGGGCAGCATCTAAAGTTTTAGATGCATAGTAGATGACCCTAGGCTGCTTGTCAATCTTTTGACCAAGGACGGCTCCCAATGCATAATTAGAGGCATCATACATTAACTCAAATGGAGCTGTCCAAACAGGTGCTTGGATTATTAGGGTTGTTGTCAATGCTTGCTTGAGGCAATTAAAAGCCTCCTTACACTTTTCATCAAATTCAAATGCCACATCCTTTTGAAGCAGACTGGATAATGGCCTAGCCTTCTTACTGAAATCTTTTATGAATCTTCTGTAGAATCCTGCATGGCCAAGAAAAGAACGAACCTCTCGAACACAAGAGGGGTAAGGCAAATGTGATATAACTTCTACCTTAGCAGGATCTACCTCAATTCCTTTTTCAGAGATTACATGCCCTAAAACTATTCCTTGTTTTACCATAAAATGACATTTTTCATAGTTCAAGACAAGGTTAGTTTCAATACATCTGTTTAAAACTTTATCAAGACTATCAAGGCATGCATTAAATGAAGATCCATAGACAGTAAAATCATCCATAAACACCTCTATGCAATTTTCAATGAAGTCATGAAAAATACTTATCATGCATCTTTGAAAAGTTCCGGGAGCATTGCATAGGCCAAATGGCATTCTCCTATAAGCAAATGTGCCAAAGGGACAGGTGAATGTGGTCTTATCTTGATCCTCAGGTGCAATATGAATCTGAAAATATCCAGAGAATCCATCAAGAAAACAGTAGTGAGACTTACCTGCGAGACGCTCAAGCATTTGGTCAATGAAGGGTAAAGGGAAATGGTCCTTCTTTGTTGATTGGTTAAGTCTCCTGTAGTCAATACAGACTCTCCAACTATTCTGCACTCTAGTTGGGATCAATTCATCCTTTTCATTTTTCACAACTGTGATCCCTGTTTTCTTAGGAACCACTTGAATTGGACTCACCCATTGGCTATCAGAGATAGGATAAATGATTCCTGCTTGTAGAAGCTTGGTGATCTCCTTCTTAACCACATCAAGGATTACAGGGTTGAGTCTCCTCTGGGGTTGTCTTACTGCTTTAGTATTTTCCTCCAGAAATATTCTATGCATGCACATGGATGGACTAATTCCAGGAATGTCTGCCAATGTCCATCCTATAGCCTTCTTATGTCTTTTCAATACCTGCAACAATTTTTCTTCTTGATTTTCATCAAGAGAAGTGGAAATTATCACCGGGAGCTGTTCATTATCCCCTAAGTATACATACTTTAGGTTCTCAGGTAGGGGTTTCAATTCTAACTTGGGTGCCTGCAAAACAGATGGAACTAACAAAACAGATTTGGATTCTTGCACCTCAAAAAATTTGTTAGAGTCTTCTTGAAAATTTTCATTTAGAACAGGTATTTCTATAGACTCTAAATCAGCAGTTATGTATTTGTCAATTTCAGCACAAATATGACAATTCTCAGAATTATTGCATGCAAAACAACTGTATGAATCATCTATGTATTCCAAATCAACATCAGAAAAATGTTCAAAAACTAGTTCGTCAATAATGTCAATTTGGAAAACAGAATGATTTTCAGATGGATATTTCATGGCATCAAGAATATTAAATTGAACTCTCGTGTCACCAAATTCCATAGAAAGAGTTCCAGAATGAACATCTATTTTGGTTCGAGCTGTTTTCAAAAATGGTCTTCCCAAAATGATAGGAACAGGAATTTGAGGCATACCTTCTTCCATATCAAGTACAAAAAAGTCAGCAGGGAACACAAGCTGTTCTACCTGAACCAAAACATCTTCTATAACTCCAGCAGGATAGGCAGTGCTCCTATTGGCTAGCTGAATTACTACACCAGTAGGTTGTAAATTTCCAAGAGACAAAGATTTAAAAACAGACATAGGCATAACATTTATTGAGGCTCCTAAATCTAACATACAATTTTCAAATTTATTATTGCCTATGATACAGGGTATAGAAAACGTACCTGGATCTTTGCATTTTTCAGGAATATTTTCCTTACCAAGCAGTGCAGATACATTCCTTCCCATGCTTATTCTTTCATTGCCCTTGAGTCTCCTTTTGTGAGTACACAACTCCTTCAGAAATTTGGCATACTTGGGAATTTGCTTGATTGCATCAAGAAGAGGTATATTCACTTCCACTTTTCTGAAAGTATCCAAAATTTCTTTGTCCACTTCTTCCATCTTCTTGCTTGGAATTGCTTTTGGTGGAAAAGGAAGAGGGATATGAGGTGGGATTTGGGATGGTTGCATCTCAGATTTGCTTGTGCTTGAAGAGGGTTCATCATTCTCAACTGTTGTGGGCACATCTTTTTGTTTTTCAGGTTCCTTAGGTATGGGTACTTCAAGGTTCTTACCTGATCTTAACTGAATTGCACTCACATTTCTTGGATTTGCAGCTGGTTGAGATGGTAATTTGTCAGAGTTTTGAGATTGTAACTGGCTTAATGATGAAGCCAATTGCCCAATTTGGTTGCTTAAACTCTGGATGGTAGCATCATTCCTCTGTTGATACTCCAAATTCTGCGCAGCCATTTGTTTCACCAGATCCTCCAAAGAAGGGCCACTTGTGGGTGGTTGAGGTGTCGGTCTTTGGAAGGTTGGTGCATTGTTTTGAAATGGGGGTTGGGGATTTTGTTGTTGGTTGCCCCATCTTAAGTTTGGATGGTTCCTCCAACCTGGATTGTATCTATTGGTGGAAAGGTCATGGTTTTGTGATGGTGGAGGTCTATCATGGTAGATGTTAGCTGCATAGGCTTGAGGACTATTATTATCCTTTTCTTGTAGAGAAGGACAACAATCAGTGGGGTGCTCTTGTGAAGAGCAGATTCCACACACTTTAGCAGTCATGGATTTTTGATTTACTGCCAATTGTGTGACTAGAGTGGTGAGAGCATCAAGTTTGCTCTCAAGTTTAATTCCAGATGAACTAGAATTGGAATCAAACATGGGTTTAAAAGAATCATTTCTCACACC
This sequence comes from Clitoria ternatea, assembly GCA_037962975.1. Classification (NCBI taxonomy): domain Eukaryota; kingdom Viridiplantae; phylum Streptophyta; class Magnoliopsida; order Fabales; family Fabaceae; genus Clitoria; species Clitoria ternatea. The sequence continues at coordinate 60,744,904 of CM075671.1, forward strand.
AAATTGTTGAGAGTTAGATGCCATTTTCTCAATCAGATTTCTTGCTTCAGCAGCAGTCATATCTCCTAGAGCTCCTCCACTTGCCGCATCAATCATATTGCGATCAACGTGGTGTAAACCTTCATAGAAGTACTGAAGAAGAAGTTGTTCAGAAATTTGGTGGTGAGGGCAACTTGCACAGAGTTTCTTAAATCTCTCCCAATATTCATAAAGACTTTCTCCAGAGAGTTGCCTAATGCCAGATATGTCTTTACGGATTGCAGTTGTTCTAGAGGCAGGAAAGAATTTTTCCAAGAACATTTTCTTTAAGTCATTCCAACTTGTGATTGATCTTGGAGCAAGGTAATACAACCAATCCTTAGCAACACCCTCTAAAGAATGAGGAAACGCTTTAAGATAGACATGGTCTTCTTGAACGTTTTGGGGTTTCATTGTGGAACACACAATGTGGAATTCTTTGAGGTGTTTGTGCGGATCTTCACCCGCAAGACCATGAAACTTAGGCAACAAATGTATAAGTCCGGTCTTAAGAATAAAAGGGACATCCTCATCAGGATATTGAATACACAAACTTTCGTAAGTGAATTCAGGAGCAGCTAGTTCTCTAAGAGTTCTTTCACGAGGTTCAGCCATGTCAGAAAAACTAGCAGTACTACTTTCAACAGATTCAGAAAAAATACTATCACTATCAATATCAACAAAGTTATTATTAAATCTAGCTTCTCTAACTAACCTATGAAAAGTTCTTTCAATTTCAGGATCAAATGAATATAAATGCTCAAAAGTTCTTCTAGTCATACATAGCATACAACAAGATATTTGATCATTATGAGCAATAAATCATAAGAGTCCTAAATCATACAAGAGAAATAAAACAAACAAACAAACAAACAAACAAAAGAAATTTTTTATTTTTTATTTTTTATTTTTTTTTTCAATTTAAAAAAAAATTAAAAAAAAAATTAATTTAAAACAAGTGTTTTTCCTAAAGATCATTGATCCCCGGCTGCGGCGCCAAAATTTGACGTGAGTATTTTTGCAGTCGTTATCCCGTCAAATTAGTACATTAAAATTAATTAACGTAGTACTAGGGTGTCAACCTAGGTCGTTCTCTCAAGGATCAACACAAAAATTTAGGAAAAATCAAGTCTTAAACTAATTTTTAACAATTAAAAATAAAAACTAAACAATTAAAAATTTTTACAAACATAAGTTCACTAACATACAATTGGGGGGGGGTTTGATTGATTTTTGTTGTCACAATTAAAATTAAAACAAGGTAAATAAAGGATTTAAAACAATAAATAACAAGCGATTGATTTTCTTGGAGTATTGTAAATAAATTTATCCTTGGTTCACTAAAGATAACTTGTATACTTATTAATGTCAATTTCTTAGCTCAATTTGAATTGATCAACTAAGCGTCTTTTTCAATTCACAATTCCTTTACTTTCATTTAAAAATGAATATTTGAATCAAGCATCCTAATTAAGCAAAAGGAGTCAAGATCTTAAAATCTAGGAATTATTGAGCATACATAAGAACATCGCCTATATACATAATCTATTCTCAAATTATGGAATTAAGCAAACCATAATTATTAAAAGTGATTATGAAAATATTCATTAAGCATGCATATTTCCTTAATCCATTCTAATTTGAAATCTTATTTAACTCCATTTGAATAACTAAACCGATTAAGCATACAAATTCAATTAAACAAAATGGAATTAAATAAGTAGAGAATGATTATGAAGAAATAACAATAATAAAAGCATACTATATTAAAATTAATGACCTCAAAATTACATTACAACATTCTCCAAGAAAATCAATCTAAGGGTTTTAGCCCTCCATAATTACAATTACAAACAAAGAACTAACCCGGAAATGGAGAATTTGTTGGAGAAACTCCAACAGAGAAGAGAAGCAGAGGAAGAACGTATGAGGAAGGAAGAATTGTGTGAAGAATGGTGTGTTATAAGCCTTCCTCTTGTGCCTATTTATAGGATTTCAAAAGCAAGCTTTTGCCATAATTAATTCATAATGGAAGATGCACTCTTGAATTTACAATTCCATGGTGCTCCATGATCAATTTGAGTGCCTTGCCCACCTTCCTCAGTGCTTTGTCCACCTTCCAGAAGCTTGAAAAACGTGTTTCTGGGCCAATTATTCACTCATGAATCGATTCATTGGTGGGAGGAATCGATTCATGCTTCCAAAATGCAATTCTGGGCTAATTTTACACGTATGAATCGATTCATTTGATGGAAGAATCGATTCATTGCCTTTGAAACTCAAATGAATCGATTCAAAATGCTGATTTTTGCATGATTCAGACGTATGAATCGATTCAAGCCAGAATGAATCGATTCATGGCTCAAAATTTCACTTCCTGGTGCATTCAATTCGCATGAATCGATTCAAGAGGGGGATGAATCGATTCATCCCCCTGATTCTCCATATTTTGCACACTTTTTACCCTTTTTGAGATCCTTTTGAATATTTCTTGATTCCTTTGATCCTTAGGCACTTTGATCTTCATTTTGGATTGGAATTCTTGAGTTTCTTTGATCTATTTTCTTTTGGCACAAATTAACAATCAAATATTACATAAAGATCAAATGATAAAAATGTGTTAAAATGCAATATGTTACACACTAAGTGATGGCAAATTATACACATTTAAATTGGAGAATTAGAGATAAATCATGCATCATCAGTCCACAGCCAAGCTGGCCAAGCACTCACTTAGTGACCTATTATTGGCCACTCCACTCAGCACAATTGGCCAAAACGTAGTGGAGACAGGGACACATGGCCAAGCATGATTGAATATAATATTCCAAGGTGGCCACTACCAGCTACGTTAATGGAGGCTGAGTCAGGGGACTGACGCGTAGCGTCAGCACCCTTGCTCAGCCCTATAAATAGGGCCATCCAGCACCATTCATCATATCCCATTCTCTATTTTCAGAGTTCTTTCCTCTCTTCTATACTCAAGTTTTGAGTATTTCTTTTAGAGTTTGTAGTTCTAGAATAGTTTTCTAGATACTTGAGAGTGTTGTGGTGTATTGTGATCGTTGTATCGTGAAGTTTCCATCGTCTTCGTAATGTCAAACTCTGTAAGTGTTGTTTCTACTTTTACCATGTGTAACTAATTTGTTTATGTTGGAATTGGTAAACTAATCTATTGAGTATAATGTTGTGAATTCGACCTCTGCATGTTTATGATTCAAGTCCATGTTAGTATTTCAACCTTTTATTAATATGAACGTCAAACGGGAGAATGATTATTCATGCCGTATTGAAACTTGTTTTGACGAAAGTAAAAGTTGGAATACCCTTGGTATCTCAATTCTATAGGGGTTGTTAACCATTGTTGCCATAAGGCCAAGTCTTAATGCAAGTTTTTACTGAGAAAGTTCACGAGGGATCGAACTTTACGGTGAATTCTTAGAATTTATATCACGAGAGATCGGTTATAATGATTTTAAGCTGCAATGACATGAAACTTGATGATTAAATATGCATGTCTTGAGTTCCTTATTGTTATTCTAGATTAGGGATCCAATTTCCAACATAATTTATTTATCTGTGTTTATCTCAAGTATCTTACCTATTCTAGATTACAACTCAACTTTTTAGATAGATTTTTATTTTCTTTTTATCTCATGAACAACTCAACCATGCTATCCTGTGAATATTGTATAAATTGTATATAAATCATTCTTTTGTCCATAACTTTCTTTACATTTACCATAGTGAATAGAAAATTACTATTATTATTGGACTTTCAATCCCAGTGGAACGATATCTAAATTTTGAAAACTACAAACGATTGGTGCGCTTGCCAATTAACAACCGGTGGTAGAAACGAACGGTTCAGACGCTATCGCTGGGTTAACACCTATCGCTGAACATGACATCCTTTAATTTTTCAATCGTCGAACATGGCATCATTTAAATTTTCTATTGCCGAAAAGAACACCTTTTACTTTCCTATCACCGAAAAGGGCACCATTTCCTTTTCTGTCGGTGAACATGACATCCTTTAATTTTCCAGTCATCGAACATGACATCTTTAATTTTCCAGTCGCCGAACATGGCATCTTTAATTTTCCGGTCGCCGAACATGACATCCTTTAAAATTCCTATCGCCGAAAAGGGCACCATTTAAATTTTTTGTCGTCAAACAAGGCATCCTTTAAATTTCTTGACGCTGAAGCTGGAACCCTTTTAATTTCCTTGTCACTGAACACGACATTCTTTAGCAGCACCCTTTTTTATAGAATGAGATGGAGTTTTAATAATATATATCTTATGAGATAGAGATTTTTTTTATATATTTATAATAAAATCAATTTTAGGGAAAGATATATTATGAGCTCACGATTGGCTACAAGAGAAAAAGCTTCAAGCGGTTAAGAAGGAGATAGAGATTATATATAAAAAAGGGGATCACGCAATTGATAAAAAAACAAAATGGAAGAAAAAGATATAAGGTTTCACGTGAGATAGCAGGGAGGATCAATGAAGGGGATTTTTTCCACACAAGGCACAAAGGCACAAAAGTTCTAATATATATATATATAAAGGACTTGACACTTATAGGAGAAAAGCAATGCAGGCAGAAATAATTTTATAAAAGGGGAGAGTTCACGCAAAGCACCAGAGAGACGGAGGATAGACAATTAACGTGAAAACTCAAGGCAGAGAGTTTTGGAACAGACATATACATTAACCATTCACGCGAGTAAAAAAGAAGAGTGTAGGGACGCAATTGAGAAATTGGAGGCACGTTGAAAATTATATATAAATAGAAAAAAAAATTGATGTTAGAAGAACATTCATGTGAACAGCCAATTGAAAAGAAGAGAAAGAAATTCGCGAGAAGAATAAAAATAGCATGGCGTATTTTTTTTCCCTTCAAATTCTTATTATAATTTTCTGTGATTCTCGTCTCCTAGAGAATTATAATAGGCATGATTAAGTACATGAAGTCATTTTCCATCTAAAAAATCCAAATAATCAGTAGCATAGGGTAACCGTTGATGTCTGTTACTAAGATAGAAAGCAAAGTTGATATTGGCAGATAACTAAATTGAAATCTTTATGCTAAGAGTTAATTAAGACAAGACGTCTTGTTAACCTATGTTTTAATTTTTAGATCATAAATATATAACAAAAATTAATATAATTATATTATGGATCAATTTGGACGAGATGTCGTGTTGATCTAAGTTTTTAGATAAAAATAATTTTTTTAATTGTCTCAAAATTAATTTAGACCATAAGATATTTTGATAACAAATTAGGATCTTTATAGATTATTTAGATGAGACGTCTTGTTAATCTATGTTAAGTTTCCAAAAATCAATTTAGACCATAAAATATTCTAATAATGTTGATATATAACAAGAATTAAAATAGTAGAGATTAATTTTGATGAGACGTCCTGTTGATCTTGTTTTTAAAAAAAATATAAATTTCTTTATCTTCTTAAATTAATTTAAACCATTAAGTTTCTCTCTAGAAAATTAATGATAATAAAATCAATAAATCTAAGGATCTTTTCTTTTCTCTAAAATAATATAATATTTAAGATCAATTGGACGACATGTCATGTTGATTTATATCTTTAAATTTAGACGTTTTTCAACTTACTTCTCGTTTTTAAATAACACAAAGAACTACATAACCCTGATTTATCCTAACGCTTGGGGAATATGTAGGAGCAGGAATAATCATTCTTATCGGGCCTAAATTTTTTTAAAAAAAATATCTTTTTAACTAGTAAACTAAAATCGTCATGCTTTTAACAACAACCCGATTAATTTGGATGAGACGTCCTGTTAATCACCAAATATAACTTTAGTTTTTAAATCTACAATAAACCCATAGGGCATTTTAAGAGCTTTAAATCATGAAATATTAGGATTATTTACAAACTTGAACGATTTAGGGTAACCATTTAAAACGGACAGTGTGTGGTGCTAATACATTTCCCATCTATAATCAGACTCCCAAACTTAAAATCTCTATTTAGGACCAATACCTTCACGTTAAGGTTTTTCTGATGTTTTACCTTAAAAACATTGGTGGCGACTCCACGGTTTCCAGAGAGAACTCAGGAACCAAATTTTATTTTTACGGTCGGCCTCTCACAATGATCCCGGTCGCGACACTCTAACTTAGCAAAAAACAATTTAACAATTTCAAAGTTGTATACAACAAAATACCTTTGAAATTTACTCTTGGAATAGAGGTTAATGGAGACCCCACAATCACAACATGACACAAAATAAAATTCATTTTGGGTAGCATAAAAAATGCCAACATTGTAGTTTGAGCAAATGGAAAACCATTCATAAAGTTCCATAAAAGAGTACAATTAGATATGATACCCACAGGATCTATCAAATACTTGTCATACTCCTCATCTGTGTATTTGATAACTTCAACGGAGTGCACCACATAAACCAGCATTCAATCATACAACTAGAAGACGTTAACCAAAGCCAAATTTCAAAATAAAGTAATGTAGAGCATGCCTGAAAACAAAGGCACACACTTGCAATTACCTTATTATTCTTGGCAAATGAATAATCCCCAGTTGGAGGAACACCATTGACAACTCGAACCTGAATTAGAAGAGACGAATAACAATAACTTGCATACTCATAGTCTCACATATAGGTATAATATATAAAAATTATACAAAGACTGTCACTGACCCAATGGTAAAGTTGCAGATTATCTTTACGAGCAGAACTGGTGAAAGGTAGCCATTGCCAAGTAATTTAAAGAAGAGAGAAGCACAAAAATACTCAATAAATTAAATCGCTAAATCAATTAAGTATTGGGTTAGAAAACCAAAAATGAAAAAACAAAAGAAAAACCTTTTCATGAGACGGAGGCCTTTTTTTCAATTGAGAGGCTTCAATTGCAAGTATAAGAGGTGGGAATCCACTGGTAAGTGCATATACCTACAAAATTAAATTCAATTTAATTCAGTAACCACCAAGAAAATCTTGAATGTTAGATTATTATTACTAATCGGTTAAGAAAAGTACCTCACGTGAAATGCCATCTGGTTTTCTTTGGGACTCTTTGGGAGGTCGAGATTTCTTCTCGAGAGGTGGGAATGAGTTTTTGGGCAATCCCAGGATTTTTTCGCATCCATTCTTCCGAATCACAGTCCGTTAATGGTTCTTTAGGATTTTAGGATCAAATTCACCATTGCAGAAAAAACAGAAGGGTGGATTATGGATATAATCCCTTTTGAATTTCCCCTTTCACATTCCTTCTTCAAATTGACTTGATGTAACAATTCCAAGTGAGTTTCTTACTCACTCCCAAACGACGTCGTTCATATTTAGAGGTGTCCAAAAAAAACACATAAAAGTTTTTAAAAAAAAAACAACTTACAATTTAAACAAAGCTAACTTTCATAATTCTAAAACACTAGTTATCATATACAACTTTCGGATTAAAGTTAAAAAATTCTTCATGGAAAGTAATCTTATAAAAAGTAACAAATTTTAATATCCAAATGCACAAGCTACCAAAATGGTAACATTTTTAACTTTAATCCAAAAATTGTATATGGCAACTAGTGTTTCAGAATATATTAGATCAAGATTCAAGAAGGCAAGTTAAAAGTGAAGTTATACTTTTTTTTTGCAATTGCTGATGTTTTAAAACTTTGGAGAAAACCAGAGGTATAGAAAAAGTTGCACAACGAAACAGAAGGGGGCACACATATAGCAACAAGTGAGTTGGGTATTGAGTTTATTGACAGTTTGTTTGAGTAGGTTGTAGCAAAATCTGGATGGGTTGGCTCGGGGGTAATGGTGGAAATAGAAACATAATGGAGTAGAGATGCACAAGCACAACAACGCACGAGGGGGCACACACACACAAAGCAGCACGAGCGAAAGGGGCGCATCAACATAGAATTAAAAGAATGAGTTTCTTTCTAATTTGGAGTACAAACTAGGGTTTCTTTAAGACATATGGGAAATACCAAAAAGACCTATTAAATATAATTATATATTAATAATCAAAAATGGTACCATTGTAATTTTATATATAGGGTACCTGTGGGTACATATACCATTATATCTGTACTTGTGCCTGTTTCCTTAACAGGTAGTACACAACCACGTTCACCTTCTTCCATGGGTACCTATACCTGCGAGGTTTTGTACTCCTAACGGGATTTTATCCGTGGGTTCAGATATTTTTGACATCCCTAGTCTAGCCCTTAGTGAAGTTGTGTCCTTGGTATGCAACCTCGAATGCAAAGAAGTGATAATAGAATCTGATAACTTAAACTTGGTTAGGGCTTGTAGGGGAGAATGTCAAATTGGGGAATTCGGGATATTACTTATCTTCGTCTCTCATTCCAGTCGTGCGAGATCACTTGAGCTCCAAGGGATGCCAACTAGGCTACTAATGAGGTAGCTCGTCTAGCTAAGACTAGCTCCCTCAAACAGAAATGGTGGCTTTCTCCTCCCTTGAGTTTGAGAAGGGTCCTCGTAGAAGATAAACATCGTATTCGACCAGGGAAAGGTATTAACCAATGTTCTCAGAACTGGACCGGTCATTGAACCAGTGAGGGCACCGATTCAAGGATCACTGGTCAGATGGCGGTCGAACTGTGGTCAAACCAGTAGTAATAAATTATTATTATTTATTAAACAATAATTAATTAGATTATTAAATAACTTAATATTTTAAAAAATCCAACAAATTGATTGAAAATGAGAACTTCTTGAACACCTAACAAAAGAAATATTGAAACATGTATATATATTATTGAACCATATTGAACACCTTTACTTCTCCAACAAGGTTTCTCAATGAAACATGTAACCATATTGAAACCTTAGGAAATGCTGCTGCACAAGGAAAACATAGAATCTGATAAAGCTTATGATTTTATTAAGAAAGTATTTGGTTCTTATCCTTTCTTACAATCTACTCTAGTAAAGGGGTACTACTATGACCAAATAAACTAAAAGAATTGAACAAAAACCATAAAGAAATAACCCAAATGAACATATTCCAGCACCAATGTATATATATTACAAGGACAGAAAGATCTAATCATGAGTTAGAATATTTGCTCTTCATAGAAACAAAATGACATGCAAAAGGGACACATAACATTAAGGGAAGCGATCAGGCATTTTCTTAAACAAGTAGCAAGAATAGCAAATAAAAACTAAAATACACGACAAAAATAGAGAAACAACAAGTGGTTGAGGCATTTTCTCAAACAAGTTTAGGCATTTAATCTAAGTCATCTAAGAAAAAGAAACAAAGAAAGAAACTCATGCAACATCATACATAAAAATCACTAGACCATAGTACACAATTCCTTATATATTCAAATGTTGTAGAACCCTTTTTCGGTTTGGCCACCATAATAACTTATTACAGAGTCATGAGCCCAAATTGTCAATCAACAAATTCAATATAACATTATTTAACCATTCTGTGGCTATGATCATTATCTAACCATTTTGTATAACATTTTATTGAAGACCAACAAATTCAGTTTAACAGCAAATTTCAGTAACCAGCTAAGGTAGAGAGATTAAAAATTTGAAATGCAAACTACACCAAGGCGGTGAGATTAAAAATTTCAGTAAAAACTGAACTGTTCTTTACAGGGGGTGTAGAAGTATGCTTGTAGAACAACTCAAAATATACATACAAATGTGTTTTTGATACAAAGCAATGTGCGTATAAATGTAAATACGGAGAGCTTTTGTATGTTGAGGCTGAGTGCAATGTACTCTGGGGCGGTGTCACAGTCCGCCTGACGGGATCTACGTTGCCTTGACCCGATTGGGGGTGGTACCTGCAATCGTTCTCCGACGCTCAAGTCAGTATTTCAGAATACCTAGAGACTTAGAAAGACAGTCAGAGAATTATGCAAGTAAGAGAGTGTAAGGTTCAGAGAATGGAAAAAGATCCCTTATACCTTTTCGAGAGAGGTTTATATACCTGTTACTGGTGCTCCATTATTGGTAGGACCCGCTCTTTGTCTTCAGGCATAATGCTGAAAAGGTAGTGGGTCCTTGCGCCGTTTACATGCACCATTATTGTAGTAGGTATCACCACTTGTCTGGAAAGCGTTAGTGCTTTAATATTTTATTGTTATTTCCCTTTATGCGTGACAGCGTGATTCCCATTATTAACCTCTCAAGACAGAGTCAATCTCGTGCCGGGGTTGTGAGTATGGACTCGCTACGCAGTGTGGGAAATTCAGTATTTCGCCAATATTGAGCTTATGGCTTGGCCGAGTAACAACTTTGGCGGGGTTACGTTCCTTGGCGGAGTAACATGCCTTGGCGGAGTAAGGTGCCTTGGTAGTGTAACGTGCCTTGGCGGGGTTATGTTCCTTGGTGGAGTAACATGCCTTGGCGGAGTTACCTGCCCTGGCGGTATGTACTCCGTATAGAAGTGATTATAATGTACTCAATCGCGTACTCCTCTTGTTCAAAATGCTGATCTGGCAAAGCATTAAAGCCATGCTCTTGGGGGCCGGTGTTAGGACCGGATCATATGCCCCCTAGCTTGTTATAGTGACTGGCGGAGTCACTTTAATGAGCTATAACACTTAAGTGTAGCTTTTGTAGGCATGGGTTTAGGCGGCGCTTGTTATTTCAGGATTTATGGACAAGTGTTTTCGTGCATTTATTAGCTGTCATCACTTGACACGCCTGTCATTAATGCACCTCGAAACCACGTTTTTTATTCTTCAGTCTCCTATTGCCACGTATGCCCTCGTAACGATTGCCATTCCAATGATGGGGCATAAATGCGCGTGATGGCAATTGAGAACCGTTTTCGAGGTTATTACCGTGGGCCTTGGATTTTGAAAACGTGGCCCATGAAATATCTGCCCTTAGATATATCTATTGGTTTCAGCAAAAAAGGAACCGTCAGTGAGACAAATCCAACGGTTGTAAACGCATATTTCAATTTTAGAACCGTTGATGAGATTTATCTAACGGCTGCAAACACATCTTCGGGATTTCTGAGGATTCGCTTATTTCCTCCCAAGCCATGCCTATAAATAGATAAACTCTCAGAAGGGAAATGTTTTGCTTCATCTCTCACTTCGTATTTGTTTGCTGAAAGTGTTTTTGCTACTCTCTTGCGAGTTTATTGGTGTTTGGAGTTCTTCTATCTTTCAGAAGCTTAAGGTACTTGCTTCTTCCTCTTCTTTGCTTCTTCATTTCCATTGGGTTAGCTTTAGTTTTCCTTTTTGTGTGTTCGTAAAAAGGGAAATGAGAGGAAAGAGGTCAGAGTCTCATTCTAGGGTTTCTGTTCGTCCCATGTTTTCTGATATTGAGAGTGAAGATAAGGCGTTTTATACTGGGAGGGACTCGACGTTTTACAGCAGCGTGGAGTACTTTAGTAATGTTGTACATTCGTTTGTGTCAGGAGGTGTTTTCCATACCCAAGTGTTGACAATGGCAGAGTGTCAAAACGTCGTGTTGCATGGACTGGACTGGGAGAAGACGCTCGAGATTGATCCTTATTGTTGGGTTGAGGAGGATGTTAAGGGTACTTCCTCTCGCCATGCAACAACTAGTGGCGGTGTAGTGGAGCTATCTGTGCCTATCTGGAAAAATGAACGGTATGAAGATAGGTTCATTGTTTGGTCTCCTAAGACATTCGAAAGGATTTGCCATCGTCCTCAGAATAATCGTACAATATATATGTACGATATTCTGTTCACTCAGCTGGGAGTGCGTTTCCCCTTGAACAAATTCCAGATGGGCGTGCTGAGGTTCTTGGATTGTGCTCCTTCTCAGCTGCACCCAAATGGTTGGGGAATAGTTCAAAGCTTTGAGGTGATGGCGGAGCATCTGGAGTTTACGCCTACTGTAGCGTTGTTCTTTTCTTTCTGCCGCATCATGAGGAGGGTGAACGTAAAAACAGGCGGCATGGGCCTTGTTACTCTTCGGGCGGAGCCGAAGATTTTAAACTTCAAGTCGTTTGCGGACTCCGCCAAGGAAGGCGGACTCCACTTCAGAAAAAGTTTTGTAAAGGTTTCTGTGAAGGAGGGGGAGTCCGTCTTCTGGCGGAATAAGGAGGGAATTGATCGATTCCCAGTTGCGTGGACACATGAACACTTTCTCTTAACCAAGCGAGCGTATGAAGTTGAAGAGGGTGCTCTATCGGCGGCGTCTGTGGAAGTACTCCGGATGTTGAAGGAGTACAACTCTGTCCACAAGCTGATCCTTTGTCGAAGGCTGCTTGGGCGGGATGCTCAGGGATACTTGAGTAATATTACTAACAATCGCAATGTTGATTGAGTATTGCTGTTATCTTGCATCTTCTAATCATATTCTCGTTTTGTTATTTCGCAGGAGAAATCGTTGAGTTCCCTGGGATGGAGCGCATCAAGCGGATCCGAATGAGCCGCAGGGAAATTAACGCGGAGAACAATGTGCAGCCCAGGAGGAATCTGGCTGCCGCTCTTACAACAGCTCTTCCTTTCCCTGCCTCCACCAACATAATAAATTTTGAAGGTGGTGCAGGATCTTCAGCAGCTACTGTTGAAAGGCGTTCTAAAAAACGCCAAGAACCAGAAGCTGCTGAAGAGGAAGAAGAGGAAGTAGATCTTCATGCCTTGCAAAGGAGGAGGACTAAGGGCAAGAGGAGGGCTGAGGAAGGGACATCAATCGATGTTGCCATTGACTTGGAGGAGACTCAGGAGGTACCTGTTATGGGTACTTCTGCTGATATGGGCGGTGTTGAAGGCATCCCCGAAGAAGATGCCGCGGGGGAGCAAGCGGAGGGATTCCAAGCCTCTTCTGACCAAGATACGGGGGACGAGGCAGGGAGAGTTCAAGTTTCCCCAGGCAGGGAGCAAGCGGAGGGATTCCAAGCCTTTTCAGACCAAGATCCCGCCCTGAGCTTGACCACTCGAGGGACTGCAGTTTTTCCCATTGATGTGCCAGGGGAATCATCCAGGCGGTTTGTCTCTTTGCCCCAGGCGGGGTCTCGCTTGAATCCCTTTTTGTACTTTGCAAATACGGGATCCCGCCAGTCAGAGAGGCGTGATCCAGAATTCATCCTCCGCCCCGACATCGACTTTGAGGAGATTCCGGAGGCTGCTGCAGCTGCGAGGTGGCACCTTGCAGAGATAGATGGTTTCTTGGCCTCTGTCCCTCGGATAGCTGACTTTCTGCCGAGGCCAACATGTTTCAGGCGTCTTACCACGAGTCTGTGGAAAAGATTCGTAGCTTGGAACATGACAATGAGCAGCTGTCCGAGGTGATCAAGGCCAAGGACAAACATCTTGACACCGCCGACTCCGACATCAAGAAATTGACGGAGGAGTTGGCTAAGGTGAAGGCTGAGAAGGTCCTGCTAGAACAACAGAATAAAAAGCTAGGCGAGGAGGTGAGTGGACTTTCCTAGGTCAAGGCTGATAATGTTCTGCTGAAGCAACAAGTTTCAAATTTAGATCAGCAGAACCAAATTTTGGGCGGAGACGTGAGCATTCTTCAGCAGAGGCTGGTCTCCATAGAAATAAATAAAGCCATAGCTGAAGATGCCTGGGCGGCGGAGTTGGGCGAAGCAGCAACCGCATATGGAAATCTTGAAGTGCAGGTTCAAGAGTTGCAAGCTGAGAAGACTGCCTCAGATGCTACCAGTGAGAGGCTCGACAAGGAATTACAATCTGCCTTGGATGCAGCTGAGGCAGCGATTGATGATGCTTTCAGCATGGCTGTTCGCCAACTCTGCTATCGCAACCCAGGTGTTACTTCTCCACCACAGGCATTCATCCCTATTACGAATTTATCAATGGAGAATTGATGGTGCCTGTGCAAGGAGGTCATATGCCTGCGCCCAATGATGAATATGTTCTGGCGGACTTGCCTCCTTCCCAAAGTTTGACCAGGCCAGGAGAAAGTTAGCTCACCTCCACTCAGCAAGAAGGGAAGCTGTCTAACCCTTAAAGATCAGCTTCTCAATCTCCTCCTCAGTCTCTTTGCAAGTCTTGTTTTTATTTATAACGTCGCCTTGTTCCAGGATAGGCTCTGGATTTTACCAATTTGGCAATATTGAATAAAGCATATTTTCTGCAAATGTATACTTGTTCATATAAGCAGTGTTTGAGTCCGTCGTATTTATGCCTTGTAAAATGATATCGAAAAGGCGGAATATTCTTCTGAGGACTTAATGAAATATGACTAAGCATAACGAGGCGGGATAGCCTTTTTGTAATTTCGGTGAAGTAAAATTCAGTAAGAAGGCGGAGTAGCCTCTTAGGAATTTAAAAGGAATTGGATTCCGTAAGGAGGCGGAGTAGCCTCTTAGGAATTTAAAAGGAATTGGATTCCGTAAGGAGGCGGAGTAGCCTCTTAGGAATTTCAAAGAAGTTGGATTCCGTAAGAAGGCGGAGTAGCCTCTTAGGAATTTAAAAGGAATTGGATTCCGTAAGGAGGCGGAGTAGCCTCTTAGGAATTTAAAAGGAATTGGATTCCGTAAGGAGGCGGAGTAGCCTCTTAGGAATTTCAAAGAAGTTGGATTCCGTAAGAAGGCGGAGTAGCCTCTTAGGAATTTTAATGAAGCACAATTTTACAAGCGTTGAACTTACTTGAACTTGTTGACAGTGCTTGAGTTTGTTGATTATGTACTCTGTAAAACATTGGAAGTTAGGCAGAGTCAAGTTTTGGATGGAATGTTCATCCTTTTGCATTTTGATTGGAGTGCGACTCCTGATCGAATGAAAATCATCGAAGTCGGGATTACTATGGTGCAGCATATAGCTGTGACACCAATTTATCCTGCAAGAAATTGGTTGAACCTCTGAGGCGGTATGGTGCAGCATATAGCTGTGACACCAATTCACCCTGCAAGAATTTGGTTAAACCTTCGAGGCGGTATGATGCAGCATATAGCTGTGACACCAATTCATCCTGCAAGAAATTAGTTAAAGCTTCGAGGCGGTATGGTGCAGCACATAGCTGTGACACCAATTCATCCTACAAGAAATCAGTTAAAGCTTCGAGGCGGTATGGTGCAGCACATAGCTGTGACACCAATTCATCCTGCAAGAAATTGGTTGGATTTTGGGGTTAGCGTGGAGCAGCATATAGCTGTGACACCAGCTCTTCCCACAAGAAGCCTGCAGGACCTTGGGGGCGAATTAGTGCAGCATATAGCTGTAACACTAGTTCTTTCCATAGGCGGCCTGTAGGACCTTAGGGTCGGTATGGTGCAGCATATAGCTGAGACACCAATCCTTTCCCCCCAAGGAGTTTTCTGTACCTTAGGGTCGGTATGGTGCAGCATATAGCTGAGACACCAATCCTTTCCCCCCAAGGAGTTTTCTGTACCTTAGGGTCGGTATGGTGCAGCATATAGCTGAGACACCAATCCTTTCCCCCCAAGGAGTTTTCTGTACCTTAGGGTCAGTATGGTGCAGCATATAGCTGAGACACCAATTCCCCAAGGAGTTTTTGTTGACTCCGTTTGTGAAGCGGCGTTGCATGTTGGTTGATCTTTATGGAATAAAGAGTTATGCGTTTGTGCTTCAGTTTTAGAATCGTTGTTTTATCTGCATGGGAACAAACTCTGCCATGGATAATCAATTCAAAGTTAGAGTGAAGATTAAATGCAGGAAGGCATTTCATTGAGAATGGAACTACATAAAGGATTGAGTTGGGATATATCTTTTCGAAACTTTTTCAAGGAAAGCATACAGAGGAAGATCCTTGAGTGAGGAGGAAAAGATCATACCGTATTACCCAACTAACTGTAATATATGCGTAAATTTAAAATGTTCCATTTATTTCTAACCGGAGTGCCATCCAAGTTTTCTAGGCGGTATGTACCCTTGCCCAAAACCTCGATGACTCGGTATGGACCTTCCCAATTTGGTGCCAATTTGCCTTGGTGCGCAAATTTGTTGCCAATGTTGGCCCTTCTCAGGACCAAATCTCCCTCTTTGAAACGGCGTTCGCACATGCGTGCATTATACCGTTTGGCGGCCTTTGCTTTGACAGCTTGATCTCTCACAAAGGCTTCCTCTCTCAACTCTGCCAAAACCTCCAATTCGTGTGCGAGGTTCTGTTGATTGGCTTCCTCATTGAAATGGAGGACTCGAGCTGAAGGGGTTGTTAATTCAATGGGAATGACAGCCTCGACTCCATATGTCAGCCGATACGGAGATTCATTCGTGGTGGAGTGTGGGGT
This sequence comes from Clitoria ternatea, assembly GCA_037962975.1. Taxonomy (NCBI): domain Eukaryota; kingdom Viridiplantae; phylum Streptophyta; class Magnoliopsida; order Fabales; family Fabaceae; genus Clitoria; species Clitoria ternatea. The sequence goes on from CM075671.1 coordinate 60,761,143, forward strand.
GGTTCTATATGCCTATAAAACATGGCATAACTGATTTGCCCAGTCTCCCTTTGCCTCACCAAGGCGTTTTTTGAGGCCCTTCAAGATTTCTCTGTTGGCGACCTCTGCTTGTCCATTGGTTTGAGGGTGTTCCACAGAAGAGAAAATCTGCGTGATGCTGAGATTTTCTAAGAGTTCAGTGAACTTGCGATCTGTGAAATGGGTGCCATTATCAGTGACTATGCGTTCAGGGACTCCGAAACGTGCAATGATGTTCTCATAAACGAATCTTCGAGTCCTGGCTGACGTTATGTGCACCACTGCCTCTGCCTCAATCCATTTGGTGAAATAATCGACACCAACTATCAAGTATTTGATACCACCGGGCGCAGTTGGGAATGGACCTAGAATATCCATACCCCATTGATAGAAAGGCCAGGGCGTTATTGATGATGACATTTCCTCAGCTGGAGTATGGTGAAAATTCGCGAATCGTTGACATTGATCGCATTTTTGAACATATGAGGCAGCGTCTTGCTTCATAGTAGGCCACCAATACCCCGCCCTGAGGATTTTTCTCACTAGACTCCGTGCCCCTGGATGATGTCCACACTGCCCTTCATGGACTTCTTCCAAAACAGCTGGCACCTCGTTTTCATTTATGCAAATTAAGTACGGGACAGAAATTCCTCGGCGGTATAGCTGCCCATCCAGGAGTGTATAATAGGGTGCCTCCTTCCTTAGCTTCTTTCGCTCAAGATCATCCGTGGGTAATTGTCCATTAACAAGATAACGAACTATTGGTGTTACCCAGGAGTTGTCATCAACGGGGCGGCTTTTAATCATATGAATTGAAGAGGGAAGGGATATACTTGGCTCCGCCAGAGTACTCTGTACAACCGTGGTTGTGCACCCCGCCTTCTTTGTGCTGGCTAACCTGGACAGGATATCAGCACGTGTATTTTCTTCGCGAGGTACATGCTTGAAAGTTACTTCATCAAAGCGCTGTTTCAACTCATTGACGCAGTCCAGATATTGTTGCAGTAGAGGTTCTTTAGCCTGATACTCACCAAGAATTTGTGAGATGACTAGTTGAGAATCACTGCATAGAGTAACAGTTCTGGCCCCAATATCTTGTGCTGCTCTGAGTCCGGCTAAGCAGGCTTCATACTCTGCCTGATTGTTAGATGTAGTGAAGGTAAAGTGCAATGAAATTTCAAGATGTACCCCGTCATCACTTTCTATAACGATTCCTGCCCCACATCTTTTGCTGTTCGAAGACCCATCGACGTATATTGTCCAGTGTGAATGATCTGCATCCGGGCTGGAGCCTGTTAATTCGACTATGAAATCTGCTAGGACTTGTGCCTTAATAGCAGTTCTTGGTTCGTAGGATATGTCGAATTCAGAGAGCTCTATGGCCCATTTGATCATCCTTCCTGCCAAGTCTGGCTTGAACAATATAGTACGAAGTGGCAAATCTGTGCGAATCAGGATGGGATGTGCATGGAAATATGGTCTTAGACGTCGTGAGGCCCAAACAACTGCAAGTGCTGCCTTTTCAATCTTCTGATAACGACACTCCGCACCATGCAATGTTTTACCAGTGAAGTACACCGGTCGTTGGCCTTCGACTGTTTCTTTGACCAGGGCCACTGCCAGCGCTTCATCTGAAACAGACAAATAAACGATGAGTTGCTCACCTGGGCTTGGTTTTACCAGGATTGGAGGGCTGGCTAAGACATTTTTCAAGCTCTGGAAGGCCGCCTCTTGCTCTGGGCCCCAATTGAATTTCTTATCCTTCTTCAGCATCTTGTATAAGGGGAGAGAGCGATGAGCCATTTTTGGCATGAATCGTGCTAGAGCAGCGATTTTGCCATTGAGGGATTGTACCTCTTTCAGTGTTTTGGGGCTCTGCAACTCTTGTATCACACGACACTTGTCAGGATTAGCTTCTATGCCTCTTTGTGTTAACATGAAACCCAAAAATCTCCCTCCAGGCACAACAAATGTACATTTTAGTGGGTTGAGTCTCATGTTGTATTGCCGCAGGCGTTGAAAAATGAGGCGTAGGTCTTCAACATGGTCTCCTCCTTCTGGGGTTTTGGCGATGATATCATCAATATAAACCTCCACCAGCTTTGTGTGCATGCCCTCAAAGACTCTGTTGATCATGCGCTGGTAGGTGGCCCCAGCGTTCTTCAGCCCAAATGGCATGACATTGTAGCAAAAGACCCCTCTGTCATTAATAAATGCTGTTTTCTCCTGATCATCCTCACACATTGGAATTTGGTTGTATCCGGAGTAAGCATCCATGAAGGATAGATACTTGTATCCTGATGAGTCGTCAACCAGTCTGTCAATGTTGGGGAGAGGATAAGGATCTTTGGGACAACATTTATTCAAATCAACGTAGTCTATGCACATGCGCCATTTGCCATTGGCTTTCTGCACCATAACCACGTTGGACAGCCAAGAAGAGTAACGGAGTTCCCTGATGAACCCCGCCTTAAGGAGTTCTTCGGTTTGTTCGCAAGCAGCATTTTGCTTAGCAGGACCCATACGCCGTTTCTTTTGTGCCACTGGCTTAGTTTCAGGATACACCGCCAGGCGGTGGCAACAGAAGTTAGGATCCATACCAGGCATGTCTGCGGCTGTCCAGGCAAAAATTTCCTTGTACTCATGGAGGAGTGCAATCAGTCTTGCTTCCATGTTAGGCTCCAACTTGTCATTGATGTTAGTAATTTGTTCCGGGGTGCTGTCCAAAACAATAGACTTGGACCCACCATCAGGAGTTGGTTTCAAAGGATTTAGTGGGTCTATAGAAGACTCCGCCCTGGGATCAAGATCCACCAAGTTAACGGATGCCGCCGCACTGTTTCCTTCGTTCAATTTTCTTTTCTTAGACATGGTTTCAAGCTTCACCATGTTAAGACTTAAATTGTAACAATAACGAGCCATCTCCTGGTCACCCCTGACGGATGAGACTTGATTATCTTTATCGATGAACTTGATTAACAAGTGGGGGGTTGAAACGATGGCTTCCATGGCATTCAGAGTAGGCCGCCCAATGATGCCATTGTATGGGGATTTAACATCAATGACAAGAACCCTGGATTTCACAGTCCTTGCTCCAGGTTCATCATCGAAGGTAATCCTTGTGTCCAAGTAGCCTTTAGTAGGCTGTTTGGCGCCATTAAAAGCTGTTAGGTCCTGTGTGTAAGGCTGCAAATCAGCGTCAGTCAGTCCCATGCGTTTAAAACAGTCATAAAAAATAACGTCGCAGGAACTTCCCTGATCAACTAGAATGCGTTTTACATCCATATTAGTGATCACCGCAATGATCACTACCGCATCATCTCCCTCAGGAATGGTTGGGCCAAAATCATCATCTGTGAAAGTTATAGGTGGAGTCTGAACTCCGTCCCTGAATGGGCGATATTCTTTGTTCTTGCCCTGCACAGATAAGATCATACGATGATGATTTTTCCGGGCGGTGTTTGAGGGTCCGCCTCCTGCGAAGCCTCCAGCAATCATGTCCACCACCTGCCTTTTACCTCGTGATCTAGGTTCAGGGCTCGGTTCTCGTTGGGCGGACTCCAGAACAATGCCTTTTTGTTTCTCTGACACCGCCGCACGTTTTGGTTCCCGAGTACTATCAGGATCCGGAGAACGATCACGATGTTGCTTTTCAAACTTCTCAGGCTCATCATGAGATTTGCCTTTGAACAGGTAATGTTTCAGTTTACCTTCACGAATGAGCACCTCAATGGTATTTTTGAGTTGCTTACATTCTTCTGTGGCGTGGCCAACTGATTCATGGAATTCACAATATTTCTTTGGGTTTCCACCGCGCCTGATTGGGGGTGGACGTTGAATCCCATAAACATTGAGGGTGGTCCATCCTATTTCACGCAAGATTTGCTCGCAAGTTGTGTTCAGTGGTGCATAGTGAGCAAAATTGAACACGCGTCTGTCTTGCTGTTTGAAAGGTTGGTTCCCTACTTTGTCCCTTTGGTGGGACTTGTCATTCTTCAACGACTTCTCTTTCCCTTTGTCATGAGGTGGAGTTGCAGGGGGTGGTTTACTGCGAGATGCAGTGGCTTCCAAATGCATCTCAATACCCACGTACTTGGACGCCTTCCTGCGAAATTCCTCCATCGTGGTTGGAGGTCCTTTTGCCAAAGACAAAGCGAAAGGTGACTTTGGTTGCATAGCTTCTATGAGAATATGCAACTGGATTGCCTCTGTCAGATCAGGGACCATGGCTGCCTCCTTGTAAAATCTCTTAAGGAAATCCTTCAGAGATTCTTTGTCGCCTTGTTTGATCTGAGCCAAGGTATGAGAGGTTCTGGGTGCATCCCTGGAGATCACGAAGTGGCTTCCAAAAGCTGAGGCCAGCTCCTCCCACGAATCAATGGAACCTGAAGGTAAGCTCTTGAACCAACTAAGAGCTTCGCCTGTAAGGGTTCTGGGGAACATTCTGCACATGACATCCTCCTCAGCTCCTAGAAACATGGCCTCGTAGATATAAGCATCTAAATGCTTAGAGGGATCTGTTTCCCCAGTATATTTCCCTATAGAAATGGGTTGCATAGTTTGCAAATGTCTGGGTACATGTGCATTCATGAGCCTTTTAGAAAATGGGATGCTCATCTTATATCCTAAGGGGGATGCGTTTGAGCCTGCTCTCCTTCCTTCTGGATGCTGAGCATTCACCAGTGGGAGGCTTCGTTGCTCCTCCATGTATGTAGGAATACGAGAGTAGTGAGGAGTACTTGATTCCTCCTGCATGTGTGGTTCATGATGTGGCTGTCTTGCGGGACCAGCTTTCTCATGCACTGGGTTTACTTTTTCACGACGAAGTTCCGCAAGTTCTTCTCTCAACATTCGGATCATGTCATCTCTTGGATCTGGAGAATCAGCTTGCGTTGCTTTTTTCTGAGCATCATCATCGAAGTTAAGACGTCTGGGATTGCGTGGAGGGGAATCCTCGTTCTGCATCTCTGGTCCTTGTCTCTCCATTGATGATGAAGATTAATCAAAGATTGTGGGATTACCAAGTTTACAGGTCCCACTGGGCGTGCCAATGAACTGTTCTTTACAGGGGGTGTAGAAGTATGCTTGTAGAACAACTCAAAATATACATACAAATATGTTTTTGATACAAAGCAATGTGCGTATAAATGTAAATACGGAGAGCTTTTGTATGTTGAGGCTGAGTGCAATGTACTCTGGGGCGGTGTCACAGTCCGCCTGACGGGATCTACATTGCCTTGACCCGATTGGGGGTGGTACTTGCAATCGTTCTCCGACGCTCAAGTCAGTATTTCAGAATACCTAGAGACTTAGAAAGACAGTCAGAGAATTATGCAAGTAAGAGAGTGTAAGGTTCAGAGAATGGAAAAAGATCCCTTATACCTTTTCGAGAGAGGTTTATATACCTGTTACTGGTGCTCCATTATTGGTAGGACCCGCTCTTTGTCTTCAGGCATAATGCTGAAAAGGTAGTGGGTCCTTGCGCCGTTTACATGCACCATTATTGTAGTAGGTATCACCACTTGTCTGGAAAGCGTTAGTGCTTTAATATTTTATTGTTATTTCCCTTTATGCGTGACAGCGTGATTCCCATTATTAACCTCTCAAGACAGAGTCAATCTCGTGCCGGGGTTGTGAGTATGGACTCGCTACGCAGTGTGGGAAATTCAGTATTTCGCCAATATTGAGCTTATGGCTTGGCCGAGTAACAACTTTGGCGGGGTTACGTTCCTTGGCGGAGTAACATGCCTTGGCGGAGTAAGGTGCCTTGGTAGTGTAACGTGCCTTGGCGGGGTTATGTTCCTTGGTGGAGTAACATGCCTTGGCGGAGTTACCTGCCCTGGCGGTATGTACTCCGTATAGAAGTGATTATAATGTACTCAATCGCGTACTCCTCTTGTTCAAAATGCTGATCTGGCAAAGCATTAAAGCCATGCTCTTGGGGGCCGGTGTTAGGACCGGATCAAAAACAAATTCATTTTAATAGATTTGCTAGTTCTTCCAAAATTTATTATAGGAATCCAAACTACACCAAGGCAGAGAGATTAAAAATTTGAAATGTAACTCGAGTAGTAACCAGCCACTGACTTACACCAAGGCAAAATTGATACAGATGATGGAGGGGTTCACCGTGAGGTCTCATCGCTGACAGAGAGAGCCTGACGACGACGCACAATGGAGAGAGCTCGACGATGATGCACGATGGAGGAGTTCAATGACGATAGCATGACAAAGGGCTCGACGACGATAGCACGACAGAGGGCTCGACGACGATAGCACGACGAAGGGCTCGACGACGATAGCACTACGAAGAGCTCAACGGCAGCACGATGGAGGGCTCGACGTAGAGCCTGAAGCACGACGGACGGAGAGGCACGGAGGATGCAGTGGAGTGTGTTTGTCACGGGATAAAGAGATCAGGGCAAATGGAGGGAGAGGCACAAAGGAATGAAAATCAGAGTTCAATTTTTTGCCTTAAGTTACGCCAATACGATGTCATTTTGGGCGTTAATATTTTAAAAAATAGAAATACTGACCCGGATTTTACCTGTTCACCAGTTTTTGACCGGTTTAGTGGCTGACCGGTTTTTACACTGTCCGGATCGAACAGGCCACCGGTTCCCGGTCCGACCGGTCCGGTTCTGATAACTATGTGTATACATGAATAGTCACGATTAAAAGTTTTTCAAAGTCATATGATCACTTAAAAAGTCATTAATTTTTTAAAAAATCACATAATCAATATATTTTAATATTGATCATCCATAATAAGATCTAACAGTTCAAATTTATTCTTCTCACTCTTACAAGAAATTTTTTTAATCATATAATACATAGTCTATATATATATAACATAATTTTCAATTATTTTTTATTTTTAATTTCTTAAATAATATTTTTAAGGCACGGATTTACAAAGACTCCATGTGTGATTAATTTTTTGTGTAGGTTAAACACAAATTTATACTCCTTATTAATTGAGCGGATCATTAATTATTCTTACTTAACATGTGTATTTCAATTAAGTTGAAGTTTTAGGAAGTTCAATTTCATTAACTCTCACGAGAAAGAGCTTTGTTTTTCCTTAATAATTATATATGGGTCAAATCTAAATAAAGTATAATTAGACCGAAAAATTTTGTGAGTAATTACGAAAACTAATAAAATAAAATAAAAAATGAAGCCTAAAATTAACATAGCTTTTTTATTTGTGTAATTGGGAGAAGAATCATGAAGCCTTGTAATTATGCAACAATACTTATATATCTACATACATAAGGCATAGGCTAATCATTAATTGAGTTTTTTGTTAAAATTTGAAGAATATAAGTTACACTACTTGTCATTTCAGAGCGAATCGTGGTCCTGACGAGGATTCGGCTAGTCGATAAGGAACGACCACAATGGATAAAACAAAAAGTGTTGCTTCTAATCTCCAAATAGGAAATAAAATATGGTTTGTAACAATGTATCTTAACTTACTCTAGTTCTCTTTTGATCCCAACCACAGATTAGTGTGTGATTTGGGAACATTCCCGGAATCTTCCATGAAAGAGAGAAATATGTCACCTACCAAACGCTACATTTCCCATTTTTAAGAGTATTTATAAATCCATGTAACTCATATGTAAATTGATCCAAACAATTGAGATAAGAAAATTTAAAACTAAGCTAATTGAAAATCGTAAAAATTGATTTTTTTTAAATCAGAATATGATCCAATTTAATTCTTCAAACCGAAGTTTATAAAATAAATTTTTCATGTTTATATTTATCTAATTGTATATATATGTATATGATTGTGTTACTCAATTATTTATTAAATTTAATTTTAAGTTATATCTTTTTATTATTTTTTTATGAGAGATATATCTTAATATTTTAATGTATTTATAAGTTTATTATTTTTAACTTTAATTTAAATATAATTTTATATCCCATACCTTTTTTTACTATTTAAGTTTTACATTTTATATTGATACTAATGATTACAAATGAAATAAAATTTATTTTTCACCTTCTAATTAAATAACGAATAAAAATATAAAACTGAAATTTAATCTAATCCAAATTGTATTTATCAAATTAGATTTAAAAATTATTCCAACCAATTCAATCCAAATTGCATTGTAATTTTATGACCAGATTTGATGATTTTTTTTCTAAAAGTAATCCAATTTAATTCACATCCTACTGTTACAAGAATCCAGATTCCCTATCTTTGATGAATAAAAAAAGTTAAGTAACTTTAACATATCCTATTATTGTGTAGAGAATGTCAAAGTTATTTAACTTTTTCTGAATCAGGAAATTCATTTCACTACTATAATGTATTAATATGTATATATGGTAATTAATCTTCTTAAAAATTTTATTATAAAAAAAGATCTTTATACACACGATATATGAATATAATAATACTTTTAAATGTTTTTCTTGGCCTTGATGTTCCCCATGCGGGTTAATGAGGATACGTGGGTGCACCTCACCCTTTCCTCTTACGCTAGAATATATCTTATTAAATAATATACCTAACTTAAACTTAAAAAGAACTTAAAAGATTTTATATATTGATTTGTGATTTTTTATTATCCTAAAATTTTTTATGGTAATAATTTTATTTTTAAAGTAATTATTCTTAATTTAATTTTATTAATCAAATCAAATATCATTATACATTTTAACTAAACTAAGCTAAATCATAAATTAATAATATAATTCAATCAGATTAAATTTTCTCTAAAATTAAACCATAAATGCCTATAGCTAAAGTATTATATACACAAAATATAAATATATATACACACTAGTTTGTAATCAGCTGGTTTGCATGTGCTTCTTGCAATGATTGAACCTGGCTTTATATCCGCGGAACATTTTACGAGCTATAATAATTAGTGCTGCCAATGTAGAATTAATAAATTATATTCTTTGGAGTTGGTATGGATAATCCGAGCCTTCATGCAAATGGGGAATATTTTAAGACATGACCCAATTTATACGATACTGTCATATATAATAACTTTTTATTATATATACTGAATTTTAAATTGTTTCCAACATCAAGGAAAATAATTTTTTATTTATCTTCAAATGTTCATTAAATATTTTTCCTATATATATTGTGACAAAGAGAGAAGGGAAAATGAAATTGAAGTATTATTGATCCATACAATAACTTCATGGGGGGGCCATCAAAATAAAAAATAACATCAACATTGTAATATCAACATGGTAAGATAATGATTGTCGATATATATATATATATATATATATATATATATATATATAATAGAAATAGTGACGGTAGATGTAGATAATGAAAGCAGAATTAGTGATGAATCAAGATCAGATTTTTGTATGGATAATTTTCGTTGAAGGAGGAGTAATCCAGATTGAGGATTATTTTTTCTTTTGGTTGGATAGGAAAACTTACGGGGACCACTAAAGAAAATGACATGAACATTGTTTTTACTGTTTATCTCTGTTTGTGGTTACTATGCAAACTTGAATTTTTACACATTCACAATGGCATTTACGTGTTTTAGTTACTATGCATATTGAAAATTTCTAAAGCAAACTCTGTTTGGTTTCCCATAAATACGGAGGATTCATTCTATTTTTTGTTTCGATTCAGAAGCAAGTGAGAGCTTCTAAAGGGCAACAGGTGGAAAGACCTATAGTAATGAGCGTACAGAGTACAGAGGTCTTGAACTCTAGTATGAAATAAACGGGAAATCCTTTATGTTGTTATCCTCTTATGTTAGAGTTTTATAAGATGTAAACTTTGAAAAGTGCTAACACAAGAAGTTGCTAGTTTAACATGGGACATATAATCTCATGCAACAGCCAAAATTTCCCACGTCAAGTGGATGCAGCACGGGGTATAGGTTCTCATGCCAAAAACGCATCCATAAGTCAAGAAGCAAGAAGTTTTGAAAAGTTGTCTAAAGGTTCACAGAACTTAGATACCCTAAAGACTCAACTCAAACACCTTACGTGGAAGGTAGTAAATACAAGCTACAAGTCAAAGTTCATGCCTCAATGTTGATTATAATCGTTCTAACCTCAAACATTACCATCCATTCATTCAAAGCTTTAAAAGGATTGTCTAAGTAAAAAGAATGTCCTACTTATGTATCAAAAAGAAAAGTTAGACAACCAAAGCATCATAAATTGACAATGGATAAATATGCTTTACAAGCCATCTTAAAAAACTTTGTCTAGATATCATGCTGCCCTTGGATGAAGGCTCTTTGTCTCTCAACATCTCTCTCCAAGAAACCTATGTAATGAAGCTCATTTGAAGAATGCAAAGTGCCTCAACTTCTATATCTCTTCTTATCTTCACATTCTACAAGTACAAGTTATGCAAAATTCTCTGATTCTTACTTGTAAATCACTTAGAACTTTTCAGTATTTTATATCCTAGACAACCAGTTCAATTTTGTAAACTTAGACACCCCTAAGATCTTTGTAAAGACTTAAAAAATCTATTTTCTATATTGAACTTGGTTGAGCCTGAAGAGACTTGTTTAAGAAAGAATACTTGTGTAACATCCCAAGTTTTGTAATATTTAGCAAATTCATTTATGAAGGATTAATGAAGAAATTCTGAATGAAATTCCGAGTGAATACTGTTTGAAATATGATATTCCGAGTGAATATGGAGCGATACCGAGTGAAGTAAGACCGAGGAGGCTATCTCTGAATGGAATTAAGATGTTTCCGAGTGAAACATCATTAAGCAAATTATTTCTAAGTTAAGAAAATAGTGTCCGAATGAGGCACTTTCGAATAAGGAAATCCGAGTGAAACGGTTCCGGGTGGAGTATCTCTGAATTGAAACTTTTCAAGTGAAATGTTTCCGAGCATGACATTTCTGAGTGGAATGATACCGAGTGAGATTATTTCGAATGAAAAGATTCCCGAAAGAAGGATTGTTCTCAAATTCTGAGTGAACTTTGTGTGGAAGATTTCCGAGTGATGAGAGAGTAAAACTCTGACTCGGAAAGAGGTATAACCGAGCAAGATGAGTCGGTTTTGATTGAACTGCCGAATGAAAACCCGAGTGCTGGGAAGCCTAGCCGAGCGGGCGAGTGCAGAATTGAAGGACAGCCTCTGGTCGGATTTCGCCTAAACGAGTAGGTGCCTCGCTCAAGCGAATACCAGTGGAATTCGTTACTGGACATTTCTCGCCCGAGTGAGTGGCTATTAGGAGGGAGCCTCGCTCGAGCGAAAGCATAGAAAATGGTTACTAGGCAGTTCTCGCTCGAGCGAGAGTGGTCCGCTCAAGTGAGAATCAGGTCTGATGCTTTCCACGTCAATCTGTTCTTCTACCTTCTAGTAAAGTCTTTTTCTGATATTTTTCTAAGTATGGGACCCTCTCTAATGTGCTATCCCTTTTTCATTAAATGCTTATTCCTTATTCAGCATCTGAAGAAAAGTACAACAGATAACTTTTAGTCATTCACGTCTCTTTGCATGAATGATATAAATACCAATTTCTACTGTTAAAGGAGTTTAGAAAAACCTTCGAAAGAAAGGATATCATCTGTAATCATTCTCTTCCAAATATTACTGAAAAAGCCATTAACGAAGAAGAAATCATGTGACATCCTAATTAGGGATGTTACAAATCAGTCTTCATTTCTTCTTTTTATAAAGAAATCACTGGATTAGCACAAAGCTGAAATTCCAGTTGGAATTTGCAAGCTGTGAATTGGATAAAGCTTTAAGTGTTGCAAGAACTCTTAATTCCAGGTAGGGGGAGCATTCCATCTCAAATAGATAGTTTATGAATGGATGTGGGGCGATATTATTATGTTATATATGTGTGTTATGTGTTTTGATACCCCGCTTGTGTGATGCTTTATGTTTTTATATATATACCATTCATATTTCTGATATTAATACCGACAGTGATATGAGATTCATGATGAGTATATGCTTGAAATGTATGAGTGTAAGGTATGTTATGACTTTCACAAAAGACCTTGGGTGGGACTCAAGGCAACCTCTTGAGCAAGGCTCGGGGTTTGGCCCGTAACACTGAGTAGAGGACCGTTATCACTCTGGGAGTGGTACTCGGTGTTACATGATGGGCGTAGAACGGTTTGGTACCTGTAAAACGGCCGAATCAGCCGAGTGTTGAATTATGGCTCGGGGAGCCAGTGTTGCAACACAAAACTAACAGTCTTAATGGATCCAATTGCTTGAGCATGTGTATGCACTAATTTTGTGTGTACGCCCTGATTATTGATAGAAAATGTTGTTCATATTGTGTTATATGACTCGGTTTGTGCATAGTTATGGATTGGACCTTCAAACCAATTCAATAACTATTATTTGATATGTTTATGCTCACCCCCTTACTTATTATTTTTGCAGTGGATAGAGGACACAGTGATGGCACTTGAAGTCACTCGACCGACTGGAGCATTATGTATTAGTATGCACAATATATAGTGTACATAGTAAATTGAGTAGAAACCTTGGCCGGCTCTTGCGTTTACCGAGTGATATACTGATTACTGAGTGATATATTTTTGTATTATGAAATGGCCGGTCGGCTTTTGTAAAGTGACAATGATATTATTAATACAGGTTTCATTTTAATTATGAAATTATTTATGAGAAATCTATTTATATTTAAATTGCACTCCAATGGGTCGGTCGGATTGATGCAAAGTCGATATTTTAATGGCTGAACCCGATCTTTGTTTGGGAATTTAAATTATTTGTGAAAAATTTACTTGATTTATTAAAAATTAATTTAAAAATTAAGGATGTTATAACTTGGGATCATTGTAAGTATGAGTTGTAGTTAGCTTCTTGATCAGTTAATACAAAATTCTATTGGGCTCGAATAGGGACTAGAGGTAACCTTAGTTCAGAGATGAACCACTATAAAAGTTGCTTGTGTGTTATTCTCTTTACTTTCTTTAAAAATTCTCTTGTATTTACTCTTTATCTTTAAATTATACAAAACCTAAGACAAGTATATGAATACTTAGTTTCTTGTTTTTGTGTTTTAATTAAGTCTTTGAGAAAACTTAGACAGATGTCTAAATATTTGTTTTGTGAAAAGAATTTGCCAGAGATTTTAATCACATTATTCAACCCCCTTTTAGTGTGAACTTGTGTAACCTTCAGTTGGTATCAGAGCTCAGCCTCTTGGTTGAGCACCTGACCTTATAAGAGGAAAGATCCATGGTAGATTTAAACAATTAGCTCTCCTTCGAAGGATGTTCCTTCTCTAGACATCGTACTTTCTTTAAGGATTCCTATTGGAAAAACAGGATTGAGATTTTTATAAAATATCATCGAAGAAATCTTTGGAAAATCATCAGTGATGGTGATTATCCTTTCCTCTCCTCGTGTCTCCCCTAAATATTCTTATTCTTAAGGAAGAATTGACACCTGAGCAAATAAGATTGTTAAAGCTTAATGCTAAAACAAAATATCTCATTATGTGTGTCATGTTTAAGGGCGAATATAACAAAATTTATAGTTGTGAGACAACTAAAGAAATATGGGATAGTTTTATAGTTACTCATGAAGGAACCAGTAACGTTAAGAGAACTAAGAAAGCCAGGCAGTATGAGCTTTTCAAGATGAATGATAACGAATCTATTGATGATCTCATTATGAGATTTTAAACCATTATCATTAAAAGCTCTTATAAATAAGGACTTTCTTAAAGAAAACAATGTCAAGATCCTTGACAGTTTTCCAAGTGAATGGGAACCAAAGGTTACAACTATTCAAGAGTTAAAAGATCTTAACAACATGAAGTTAGATGAACTCTTAAGTTCTCTAAGGGTTCATGAGCATTATCTCAAGTACAAAACACTAAAGAAGCAATCAAGGACTCTAGCCATAAAGTCTTTTAGACTTGAGTCTTCTAAAGAAGCAACACCTTCAAAAACTCCTAAGTTGGATGAAGAAGAATCTGATTCCTCAAAAGATGACTCTGGATCAAACGATGAACTCCCTTTCATCACCAAAAGAATCAACAGAATGTGGAGAAGAAATAACAGATTAAATAGACCTGGAAGAAGCTCAAGCTTTAAAGGTAAAAAGATCATTAAAAATAATACTAAATCTGGCATTACATGCTTTCACTACAGGAAAGTTAGAATATGAAGGCAGATTGTCCTCTTCTAAAAAGGACTCTAAAAGGAAGCTTAAAAAGAAGAAAGAACTGATGGCCACCTTGGAAAACATAGGAAGGCTCTAAAAGTGATGAAAAGGCTACTAAGTTAACTCAGATATGTCTAATGGAAAACTAAGACAACATTCTAAAGATAAAGACAAAGAGGTAAACCCCGAACTGTCTGAAGTAGAAATTGCCTTTGAAACTTTGTTAAATGATTCCATGTTTCTTGTTTCTAAGAACTCTAATTTAAAGAATCAATGTGAACTATTGACGCTCATCTTAAAGGATAAAGACAATGAAATCAGAGAACTTAAAAATAAGAATAAAAACTTTGAAAAAAAGTCATGAGTCAAACTTAGGTAATTGAGGAAGTTGAAACACATAAACATAAAGTTGATAAGCTTACTAATGACTTGTCTAAGTTTACCCTAGGATTTGAAAAGTTGAGTCATATACTTAAGTGAAACAAACCTCAAAGATAAGACTGGTATTGGTTTTGATTACATTAGGATGAAACCTAAACTTGTATGCTTTCACTGTGGTAAAAAAAGACATTTATCTTCAAAATATTTTCACAAAAAGAAACAAAGGAATCAATCCTCTTTAACTAACAAAAATAACCCAAGAAGATTTGGTACCTAAGCACTTAATTATTCCTATTGCAGACATCCTTGGTAGGAAGAAAGAAGTTCCTAAAATGGTACCTAGACAGTGGCTTCTCATGACACATGATGGGAGAAAGGTTTATGTTCCTAGACCTTCAACCACGTAAAGGAGGAACAGTTTCCTTTGGAGGAAACCAATCAGGTACATTGCGGGAATAGGCAAAATTGGTAAAGCATCCTTTCCTTGCATTGATAATGTACTTTATGTCAAAGGTTTGAAACATAATTTACTGAGCATTGGTCAATTTTGTGACACTAGATATGATGTTTCTTTTGAAAAAGAAAAATATACAATCTAAACTAAAGATAAATCAGTATCTTTTACTACAGTCACATATAGAAACCTTTATAAAATTGAGTTGGAAGGTTTGAAAGACCAAGATGTAACATGTTTATTCTTAAAAATTAATGAGACCTTACTTTGGCATAAGAGGCTCAGTCATATAAACCTCAGACATTTACTCATATTGAGTTTGAAAATGAAAGTTTGAATCACTTCTATAAAAAGTATGACATTTCTCATATCTTCTCTACTCCTAGAACACCACAACAAAATGGTATGGTTGAAAGGAAGAACAAAACTTTGCAAGAAATAGCCAGAACCATGTCATGTAAAGAATCACTTCCAAAATACTTCTGGCCTAAAGCAGTTAGCATTGCATGTTATATACAAATCGTATTTTAATAGGATAATGGTTAAACAAGTCTTTATATGAATTATGGAAGGGTAAAAAACATAACATATCATATTTTAATCTTTTTTATTGTGAATGTTTTATCTTAAATACAAAAGATCAATTTGGAAAGTTTGATTTCAAAGTTGACATAGGTATACTTTTGGGGTACGTAAACACTTCACAAGCATACAAGATATTCAACACTAGAACTCAAGTTGTTAAAGATTCCTTTCATGTTAATTTCAATGATAACCATCAGGTTAACAAAAAATTATCAAACCTAAAAGATGATCTTGCATGTGTTAATCTAAATGATAAGACAACACTCAAAGATGATAAAAAATCTCCCCAGACTTTGCTAAAGACTCATTTGATTCTAGATTTCATTGTCATATATGTCTTCTTACGATATTAACTAATTCTTTAAGGGTGTCACAATTCCCTTAAAAATTCAATTAAAGTCAGCACATAATACTCAAGATAATCAATACATGAACTTAACATCAATAAATCATAAAAAGTTACATGGTTTCTCTAATTGGGATTACTTCTACATCCCTAAGAGTAGAAAGGACTACTCACTCATGGTTATGGAGGTCACAACAAAACCTATACCACCCACCATCATGAATGAATAAAAGAGAAACTAAAACAAAAGCTAAAGGTACCTTTAGAAAAGAAATGAGTCATCATCATCTCTTCACGATTATATAGAGTACTCTACAAATAATTCTCTTATCTAAAACTAAATTTACTCAACCCTAATAAGTCTCAAAATACCCATTAACTCTGACTCATTTAATTATAATTGGGCTCGGTCCGATCGAAAATAGAAAAGAAGAGAAAATGGGTATGCTCCAAACTCCATGACCTAGGGTGTGAGGATCTGTAATGGCCTTCTTTAGTTAGTTAGGCCCAACTCTTGGCCCTTTTGTACTTTGTTAGCTCTTGCTTCATGTTTTGTGATCCTTTTGAACCCCAAATTAGGTCTTTTTAAACACCTGTTTACCCATAAAACACAAATACAAAGCATAGATGGACTAAGATACAAAAGCAGACTAAAACTAATTAAAACTAAAATTATTCCTAAGATATTTATTAAAAATTCTTAAAAAATAGGACTAAAAAACTATGTATCTTGGGAATGCATCACTTTTTTAGGCCCTTAAGTCTAATAATTTTCCATTTTAAAGCTCATCAAATAAATGTCAAAATTATTTTGTTTGCAAGAGTCACATGTTACCATTTAATAAGTCTTCTTTGACTAGTATTGGTCCTTTACAAATTGTTTATTCCGATTTTTTGGGTTCCTCAATGACTTTCTCTACTATGTGTTCTTTATTGATAATTATTCCAAGTATGTTTGGTTATATCCAGTGAATTCAAGTTTGATGTTTCTCTTATTTTCTCAAATTTCAAAAATTTGGTGGAAAACCAATTCAATTGCAAAATAAAGAAATCTTATTTTAATAATGATGGAGAATTCATTAAACTCAAATCTTTTCTCCCAAAGTCATTAGATAATTCATTTAACCATCCTACCTCACACACTGAAACATAATGGTTTATCTGAGTGTAAACATTGACATATCTTCTTGAAATTGCAAAGTGTCTACTTCATCAAGCATCCTTACCACAAGTATTTTGGTCTTTTGCTGCTCAAACAACTACATATTTATTAAATCGTCTTCTCATTCTCACACTTAAATTAGAATCACTTTTTTTCATTCTTTTTCATAATGAACACAATTACAATAAATTAAAAACATTTGGTTGTCTTTTTTCGTGGCTTAAACTTAAACCATACACCACAGATAAATTTGAACCTCGTTAACCTAGTATATTTCTTGGTTATAGTCTCACTTAAAGTGAATACATATGCTATAATTTTAAAACCAAAAAATGTATCACTCATGCCATGATCAATTCTTAGAAATTTTTTTTCCTATTTTCAAATATTTGAAATTCGTTGTCTCTTGTCACCTTAAGCAATCACCTTATTCCTTTAACATTTTTTCACTTTTCTTCCTCTACTTTTCACGAAACCCAACTTGTTCCATGTGATTCTCTCTAACAAACCCAAGCTTTATTGCTAAACTAGTCACTTGTCAATTGAATCGAACCTACCTTACATAATTGGATACATTACGTTCACATCAAGACTCAATAGAGCGCCTACCTAATTTACCATTTAGCAACAACCTTCGATTCATCCTATAATAAATCGCTCAATGAGTACAATATTCAAACTGAAGAAAATTTTATCGATTAGCAAATATCTCTTACCTGAACCAATGGAACCATCATGTATGACCTAAGCACTTAAAAATCCATAATGGAAACAAGCTATGTCTAATAAGTTCATGGCCCTTATGCGTAGTGGTACATGGCTACTTATCCCCTTACAACCTCACTACAATGTTATTGGAAACAAGTGGGCATTTCGGTTGAAGCATAATTCAAAAGATTATCATCTAAAGCTCAGTTATTGGCCAAGAGATTCCATCAAAGACCTAGCCTTGATTTCAAGGATACAATTAGTCCAGTGATAAAGCCACAAACAGTCAAGTTGGTGCTGTGTTTGACACTTTCTAAAGGTTGGCCATTATATCAGATGAACATAAACAATACCTTTTTGCATGGTTCCATTCAAGAGGCCATGTATATGTCTCAACCAATTGGTTTCACCCATCCATCATTTTCTCACCATGTTTGCAAGCTACAAAAGGCTCTGTACAAACTTATAGAGGTCTCCTGTGCCTGAATCCAGGCCTTACATGATTTCCTCATCAACTATGGTTTAACAAACTCAAGTTAGATGCTTATCTCTTCATCTTCATGATTAGGAGGAGATACTCAATATCGAAAATCAACATGAGTCTACATAGTCTACTTTGGGCTCATTGCAATTTCTTAGTCTTACAAAAAGCAACACATTTGCAAGATCATCAAGATAGGTAGAATACATAATCATAGATTCAACCACTACAGAATTGTTGTGGCTCCAATAACTGCTCAAAGAACTTAATGTTACGTTGAACCACCTACCATTCACTCAAACATTACAGGGGAAACTTATCTAAGTGCTAATCTAGTGTTCCATTCCTGAATGAAATCATTTAGCCCTAGATTATCATTTTGTTCGTGATTTAATGACAACAGAGCAAGTTAATTTTCTCATGTGCCCACAAAGTCACCAATTGGTGAATCTTTTGACTAAACCTTTTCTTCGCGCCACAACTTCCTCAAAAACAAGATTGGAGTCATTGATGCTGCCTCCATCTTATGGGCGGGGTGTAAGAGAATGTTTGGTTTGTAGTTGGGGAAACGGAATTAGAGAAATGAAAAAATTTAAAGGTTGATATTAATTCTTCACGTCATTCGAAACAATTAAAACTCTGTTTGACCATAGGATCAGTTATTCCACCTCCGTTCCGTTGGTATTGCCGCCAGACCAAACAGCTTTTAGGTGTACTTAGTGACTTAGGTTTCAAACTTATCAGTTTGTTAATATTGGTTTGTTATTTTTTTTTTTGTATTCTAAGATGTTCATATTCTGTTATAGCAGCAAATATATATAAAACATAAACCTATGTACAGATTGTATCTTTGAAATATAAGTAAATGCAATTGAGAAGAAAATAGTCAACCGTAAAAGAAATCCTTAAAAACGAAAACACAAACAGTTGAAAACAAATTAGTTGCAGGAGTTCTTTCCTGCGTCATAACAAACAGGGAAAGACACCCTCTTATTACCACAACTCAAAAACAAAGAAAACACTATACTAAGAAGCAACGAATTCATTCATTAATCAAGATTCTGAAGTCCAAACAGAAGCTGAGAGCAAACGTCGTGATTTCCATCCCAGAACCAACTTATTGTTCCCCAACTCCACCCTATATCCATCGTTAAAAAGTCCCAGCAACAAATTCGCTTGGCAATGATTAGCGAAGCTTATGGGAACTCCCCTGAACCCGGCCGCACCCAACCACTCCACCCACGACCCTCCCTCCCCCTCTTCCTCACCAATCCGGTACATCCGCGCCACCGAGCCCGTTATCCGCGGGCCCAATAACACTCGCTCAACCAAACCCCGGGCCCATCTCTGCATCGGAAACCCAACCTCAAGCGAATCGAACACCGCCGAGTAATGGTGCAGCGAGTCCATAAACAGGCCGACAAAGCCCGCATCCCCAACGGGCCCAACCTCCTCCTCCACGATCGTCAGGACCCTCGCGCTCAACTCCTTCGCGCCCTTCAAAAACGACTTAACCGAATGGGCCCCACGGTAACTTAGGTGAGGCAAATGCAGCATGCAGTTAAACACCAAGACCTCCCCGCGAACGAGCTTCAGAGAAGAAACTCGAAACGTTTCGTCAGGGTCCAACCTACACTGATGAAACGAAAACGGTTGCCCAACGGAAGCTCCGAACGCCGTTAACCTCCGTCCAGTTTCCTGAACGGTAGCAAAGGATCTCCGTCCATTGCCACTTCTGGAGAGCGCGGTGATGCGGAGATGTGGGCTTATTGGGCCGTCTTTTTTGGACGCGAGTGATTGAATGAGTGAGGCCCATTGGGCGCCTTCCATGACGTCATAATCGACGATGTGGACACGTCTTTCTTGGGCCACGGCCTCTAAGATGGCCTGGTTGGAAGTGAAGTGGGGGAACTTAACATAAGGGGACATGTCTTGAAGAAGGTGAAACGCGGTTAGCGTGTCGTTTGGGTTGGTGGGGATGGTGGTGTGCGCAAAGGGGGCGCCGTCTAGCAGAAGGTGCAGTGCGTCGCTAAAATACGCTGAGAGGCGTTCGATGTTGGTGCCATGGGTGGTGGACACCAACTGGTTGAGCCGAACCAATATCACTCGAGCCAAGTCTGTGGCGCCGGTGAGGGCCTCCGCCGCCGCCATGAGCAGGTGGAGCAGGCGGAGGCCCTTTTCGTCATCGCCGGTGGAATGGTGTTGTGGCGGCGTGGGGGGTTGATCGGGAGAGAGCAGGAGGGTGTCGTCTGTGAGGGTATGGAAATCGTGATGGAGATGAACGGCAGTGAAGGATTCGTAGTCGATGAGAGGGGAGCAGAGGTTCCAATCACAGGTGGCGTCTTCGTCGGAGGAGAGGACAGTGCTATAATCGGAGAAGTCCAGGGAATCCATCATGTCCATGAATGATGGGAGGACTAAGCTGGTCATAAGGATGAAAGAGAAAGGTGTATGTACAATTCTTGCTTACTAGAAAAGAGTGTAGTACGAAGGTGTGTCGTACAATTGACATGTGAGGGAAATTTGGTCATGGGGGAAATTTATACGATAGTTGGATAGTTTTGTAAGAAAGGGTCGGTGCAAGAGAGAATTTTTCATTATTATCAAAACCGAACCGGTTTAGTCGGTCTGCCCGGTTGAATCTTGAACCGCTTAGGTGATCGGTCCGGGTCAATTCTTTAATACTACCGGTTCAACCACGGTTGAACCCCGATTTTAACACGGTTTTCATGAACTGGTGCCTTCACCGGTTCAATGACCGGTCCGGTTCTGAAAATATTGGAATTTTTCCAACCCGGTGGAATAGTTGTTTTGTTTCACTCTCTTTCAACAAAATAGGTTAAATATGTTTTCTATTTATGCATTTTGTTTAATTTTTTTATTTTGATATTAGTTTTGTGTCATTTAATATGTTAAAATTAGTCTATAACATGTTGAAATTAGTTTTTAAAATGAAACATCTTTAACGCAATTCTTAATTCAATAAATGAAAATGTCATGTCATTTGTCGACTTATTCAATTCTTTAACTTTTCAAAATCGGTCGTAACTTCTTCTCCATCAACACTTTTATGAATAAATTTCAACATAATAAATAATATGAGGGCAAAAACTAATAGGGACCAAAACATAAAAGTGTTAAAAACATAAGGAGTAAAAACATATTCAACCTAAAAAAATAAATAATTACCCTTATTTAATATTATTAATTTCATCTAAAAAAATATCTTTTACTTTAATGTCTTTTATTGGAACTTGTTAAAAGAGTTTAGTCTCTCTTTTTAAATAAGGACATTTTATGAATACTTTCATATTTACTAAATTAAAGTTAGTTAGATTTGCTTATATTTGTAGATAAAAATACCTTTTTATATTTGATTATATTCAAGGACAAATGTGGTATTTGGTAAGATATAAATATGTTTCATGGTTTTATCACAGTAAAAATATTACTCCCTTTATCTTATATTATAAGCCCCTTTTTATAAGGGCACATAATTTTAAAAGAATAAGTATTATCTTGGTATTGTAAAATACAATTATATCTATTGAAAATTCTTATTTTAAAGTCAAATTTCATTATCATCTACTAATTGCACAACTATAAAAAAATTAAATGTTTAAGGATAAAATAGGAAAAATATTCAATAAAAATACTGAAGGGTACACTTGACATGTCAAAATCACCGGAACAAGCTAATGTGTAATTTAGTTACTTATATCAATAATTAACATGTTAAAGTTCAAAGCAAAGACAAAAAGGCAAAATATTCAATAAAAAGAGATTTAGAAGAGAAAAAAATGTAAGGCATCAAATAAAAAAACTCTTATTTTATAGGGACCACAGACATATTTAAGTTATTTTTTATTTTAACATTTAAATTATATTGAATAATTTAGTTTTAATTCTAGTTGTCAAATGTTTAACATAATTATATATCAACTCATTCACATGATTTTGAGGTATACAATGATATTCACACATGAATTAAGTAGTTATGATTTAGAACACTTAAAATTTACTTTCAAAACCATCTAACAAATAAAACTATTAAGGTTTTTAAACACAAAAACTGTATTTTAGTTGGTAGAGTCATGTTAGTCACCTGAACCTATTAGAGTCATGTGAATATGTTGATGTATAATTTTTGGAGAAAAATGCAACTTTAGTTTTTTATATTTATTTAAATTTCTGGTTAATCTGATAAGTTTTTTTTTGTTAATTTAGTCTTTTACATTTAAATATGTTTACGATGTTGATATTTTCTGTTAAATCCTTAACATCGTTAACTTTTTTATATGTATTTTTCATATTTTTTCACTAAATGTTCATCTTCTTCTGTCGAGAATGGAACAGACAAGTATCTAATAGTTGAATGGTTAGTATAAGAAATAACCTTAGACATGAGAAAGTATAAGTGAAAGTTATTAAAGAAAAAATGATAACTAGTGATTCCTTCTATGTAGTAGTGATAGTGTAGTTCCTTTGGTTTTTATCTAAGGTTTTGCCAGCCTAGTAGATTACCTTGAAAATCTTTTCCTTCCTTTTGTCCAAGTGCATTACTGGTATCACATATTACCTCAAATGGGATAAACCAATCAGAACCAACCACAACTGGTGCAATTACTAGTCTCTTATTCAAAGTGAAAAAACACCTTTAAACATGCATCAATAAAAACAAGAGGCATGTATTTCATGAGCATTTTCTATTAAATCCTTAACATCGTTAACTTTTTTATATGTATTTTTCATATTCTTTCACTAAATGTTCATCTTCTTCTATCGAGAATGGAACAAACAAGTATCTAATAGTTGAATGGTTAGTATAAGAAATAACCTTAGACATGAGAAAGTATGAGTGAAAGTTATTAAAGAAAAAAATGATAACTAGTGATTCCTTCTATGTAGTGGTGATAGTGTAGTTCCTCTGGTTTTTATCTAAGGTTTTGCCAGCCTAGTAGATTACCTTGAAAATCTTTTTCTTCCTTTTGTCCAAGTGCTACGTCAACAACTGTATTACTGGTATCACATATTACCTCAAATGGGATAAACCAATCAGAACCAACCACAACTAGTGCAATTACTAGTCTTTTATTCAAAGTGAAAAAACGCCTTTAAACATGCATCAATAAAAACAAAAGGCATGTCTTTCATGAGCATTTCATAAATAGGGTTGTTCATCTTAAGTTGTGAAGTCTTGCAAAACAAATTACATTTCTTAATATATTTAAAGTTAGGTAATTAAGTCTTATAAATAACATTAGAGAGTAAAATTTCTCTATGGTTATTCTCTCCTTTAAACCCAACAATATTATGCTAATTATGTCTTTTATATAACATCCATGACTTTCTGAAGAAAAAAAAAGAGAATAAGACCTAATTACTTAACTTCATAGATATTGAATGTTCTAGTTAAATGCATTGAATTTGTCAATTACTTTTGTTATACATACCAAATTACCTTCATATCAATATAGAGTGCATTGAACTTCTCATATTTTATTGATATGAATGACACTACAAGAAATTTTTTTTTGTGTCTTAGCATAATGATTGCTTCAACATTGATGTTATGTAGAGTTGGAAAAATAGACGCCTCTTGAATTTCAAATGACACCAATACATGTGTCACTCGAGACCAACACAACATGTTAACAGTTCAAATTTAAAGCAGTTACAACATGGATGACTAAGATGGATACTTATTTAGCGTTTACCCATTTGTGTCAGTCATGATATACACTAAATTTAAATATTTAGGATTTGTGCACAACACCCCTATCATTTCAACATCTATTTCAAAACTTATCTTCATTTTTCTCTCAATTTCTCAAAAGTTCTTTTAGGTTGGTTGAAGTGTAGAGGGAACCATTTCATATCCCATTAGCTGCATTGAATTCGTGGACAAAAAGTGAATATTTTCAACCGATCACATTTTTTTTTTGTTGAAGGTCAATGACTTATTTGCTTCCCTTGGTGTTATGTTTTAGTAGGATACTTGTAAGAACTCTATAGGATAGATGTTTTACACTATGATACTTTTGTTCTTATTGGTATGTGAAGTTACTGTTATCGGGTTAGGATACAATTTGACGTCAAGGATCTCTAGGGTTGATTATTTATACTAGGTTCATTAGAAATTAAAATTTTAGTAATTTTAAAATATAAATTTAAAATCTTAAAATTTAGAAGCTTTAAAATTTGAAAGTTTAAAATTTTAAAATTTAGAAATTTGATTTTACATATTTAAATTTAGAAATTTAAAATATACTAATTTAATATATAGAAATTTAGAATGTTAAAATTTGAAGGTTAAAGTTATAAAATTTAGAAATATAAAATATACTAATTTTAAATATAGAAATTTCAAATTTAGAAATTTAAGGTTTGTTGTGCAAGTTTGAATAATATGACATGTGTTGTAACTTAGTAATGTGTAGGTAATATAGATTTTTGTTGGACCGTTTATGGATGTATATGAGTTTGTGTCCATAGTAGAGGTGTAAAGTATGAGTTTGTTAGAGGGGTTGGTTAGTTTGTTAAAATGGAAAACAAGCTTGTCATTCTTTAGGGGGGTATACAGTGGTAATCTGTGAAATGTAAATGCATGAAAATTTTGAATAAAATTAGGTTAAATTTCACTTGTATAAGGATGATTTTAAACCTAATTACTAGGTTTAGGATGAGCATGAAGATGTGAATTTTAAAAAATGTGGTTGGTGGAACAACTAGTACCGTTGTGATGGAAGTCGCCCATAACTTTGGCCTATTTAAGGTCAATCTTAAACAACCTACAAATGTGGTCACAAAAAATGAAGCAGAGGTAGTCCCAATATCGATTTAGAATTGTTTCTATATATTTATTAATGTTTGGTCTATAAGAAGATAACCAACCATGAGCATGGTCATTAGGAGCGTGAGCAATTGAGGAAGGGGAAGCTATATGCCACTCGAAGGTGTGGCTTAAAGAAGGTTATCTGACCCAGTGAGATATATGTGTGATATTTGGTAATTATCATTGAGTGGCTAATAGTTGTTCAGTCTGAAGAAGAGATCCATTTAATGCCAATGACAGGATGGGCCCACCACCACCCCTTAAACGGCAAGTTAGCAATATATGGAGGAGAAGGACATTGTTGACTACTTTAGCTCAGCTGAACTCGATATGGATGATCTTATTTACAAGGAAGAGTTCCAGGAAATGGGTGAGGACCAACTATCACAAGATTAGCCTCAGAGGTGAGCCTATGGATGCAAGGATCCATCACCTCGGGATGTGGATGAGAAGTGGTATCTATGTCCAAACAAGATTGGTACGTAAGACTTTTATAAATAAATATTTAGTGATTTTTTATTTCAAATTTCCTATAAATTATTTATTAATGTATATTTTTCCTTTTAAGTTTAGTTTATTTGTCTTGAAAGTGTAGAAGCATCTTACCTTTGTGAGGATATTCACTCACACTTTCGTAGACCCTGATAAAAGTTGAGTGAGGTTTCAAAGGAAGTATAGAAGCTTTGGTGGGACAAATGGCTAGTATGTATCTTCGATAGAAAATTTAATTGTTGTATAATATAACTGTTTAATTATTTCATATTATCTCTGTGGAAGGATCTGACTTTCAATGAGGTTCACATAAATATGAGGAAGAAGGCCCTTAATGTAGTTGGGATTCATCATCTAAGCGACATGCTTCAGAAGGCTAGAAGGGGGTTAGAATGATCGAATCCCCACTCATCTTTACTGAATAGTGAAAAGGTATGGAATGACCTACTAATAGAATGAGCCAAGCCTGAGTTCAAAAGGAACATGAAGAGTGGCATAGGTGGTATAGTGCATACCTCAAGCAAGAGAGAAAACTCCAAACTAATGTTAAAGGTGGTAAGTAATTTACTATGGAATTCTAATTAATTTTCATAGTTATACAGACTAGTTTAAATTTTAATCAACTTCTTTTCATTGTTTATTTGTAGTCCTAGTGTATTGGTAGAAACAATCGATCTTGATGAGTTCTTTATGTTAACCTACCATCGATCTACTATTATATGGATGGATGATGGTAGTCACAACATCATCGTAAGTATATTATGAAACATAATCATTTTCAAATTTAATATTCGTTGTTCAAATTTTGTATGACTTTTTCGTTTTGGTTGGGATGTTTACCAACAATGCTTACAAGAAGTTGTTAAACCTAACAACTCAATAGACCAGACTATCAAGATGAGTGTCTAGGTAGAGGTGGTTAGTGGAAGGTCTTAAGGTCAAGTTTATGGTGCCAATGACTTGCAAGCCTATATGTTGCTCTCAGCCTTTTTCAGCATGTTGAATTAGAGGCGGTGCATAGAATTAGGTCAAAGTTAGACCAACTAAGGTAGATGATCCATGACCCATGACGATAGTAACAGGATGGTTCATCCAAGGGTAGCCATCATGTTTATGATGTTAATATGGATGATGAGTTTGTCTTAAATCATGAGGTTGAGCCTTAGTAGCAGTGCCAACCCCACCATTACCACTAGTTCTCGACCCCGGGTAGCTAGTATGCCTAGGTTCCTCCCTAACAACAACATGCCTTAAGCCCTTATCAGCAACATGTAGGCCACGCGCGATATGCCATGACGACCCTGGTTCTCATTGTCGCCACCACTATAGACATTAGGACTTACCATTATATTTTATGTTTTGTAT
Source organism: Clitoria ternatea (assembly GCA_037962975.1). Lineage (NCBI taxonomy): Eukaryota > Viridiplantae > Streptophyta > Magnoliopsida > Fabales > Fabaceae > Clitoria > Clitoria ternatea. Next base: position 60,788,115 of record CM075671.1, read on the forward strand.
GTTTCTTTACACACATCATTATGTAAATTTACATTTTATTATTTTTTGTTATTATTTATAGTTATGTAAACATCATTTTAATTGCAATTATAATTTATACATTCATTTATTGATGATGATGACAACAACAATGACAACAACAAAAATTTATTGTTTTGCATCGGCTTCTCATGGCAGACGCTATATAATGTCTTCTGCTAAACAGACACATCATGCATCTTGATGTGTTTAACATTTGCCTCAACCTAACACAAAACGTGTTGTAGTGTTCGCCTTTTGTTCTTAGAGTCGACTTATAACTAACTTTTTTTTAGTACGAGGAAAAAGAAAATATAGTTAAGAAGGATATATATTGATAAATAAATAAATGTTCATTATAAACTAAAAAAATCTAATCTTATGTAAAAAATTTAAAAGTGAGATATTATTCATAATGGATCAAGGAATGAGAGATGGCAAGTTCAATTCCCTACCAATAAAATTTCGCAAACTATAACAACTTACAATTATTTTTTTATAAGACAAACAACTTACATTTCCCTATCCAAAAAACTTTAAAAATAATAAAAGTCTTATACATTAAAAATACTATATGTATTTCGTATAAATGATTAAATTAATGGCATGGCCAGTAAGACATGTACAGATTTCTTTATTGCTTACCTCATACGAAGAGATTCTCATATTATTATTGTGAGTTGCAGCTTTTAATTAATTAATTAATTAATTAATTACTGTCCATGAGGCTAGATTCCCCCATTTTTAATGGATATAATCGATTTACTTCAGCTGAAGCAAATCACTTGGTAATAGAAAATTAGTCCTGTATATATGTCTCACAAGGTGGGATGCAAAACTTGACCCACCCACACCTTTTCTTATTTATTCATAAATCAACAACCGTGTGTTGGATATATCTATCGTCGACATGTAAGTTACCAGTGAATTCTAATTATATCCTGTTGGTGATATTGCTCAATCATGCCCAGGTTAATTTATTAAAAGCACATTGGCATTTTTAAGAGAGACATAGATGACTCTAAGCAAATCACCCAGCAACCTCCTCAAAGTGTACACAATGATCTGTATATATTAACTCTCGAACAAGACTTAAGAGAGGCAAAACCTGACTCAGCCATGCATGCACCACAGCTATTGGGTAGGCGATGTACATACAACTAATATAATATTCCCAATTTGTTGCTCCAAACTGGAGCCAGATAATATTAATCGTACTTATATTTTTAATAAACAATCATTTTTATTTTGATTTAACTATATATATATTATTCACAAATCTTATATCTTCATCAAGATCCGACTAGCATTCTCAAAAAAGAATTTTTTCTATTAACACGATTAAAACTTAAGATGTTACTTAAAGGTTTTATTTTTAATTGATAAAACAAACAAGAAGAAACACATGTACAACGAATATCCAAACCCTTACAGAAAAGTTATACAAAGGGTAAGTATTTCTAGGTTTCTTTTTTCATTCAAATAACGACTTTCATCCAACCATCATTTGGTTTTAAAAAATATGTACCACTTAAATCAATTACATGTTGATTAATTCACTAGAGTAAAATGTAGATATAAATACGGAATATTAACTCGGTCAAAAGGGAACAAAGTTAATATACACGCGGAGGTATTTTTAAAAATTTAAACAAAACAATATAAACTCAGTTATATGGTAACCGAGTTTACAAGAAGATATAAACTCAGTTACATGGGCAACCAAGTTTATATAGTTTACGAATTTTGTATTTATTTATTTTGGTAAATATTTAAACTTAATTACCATTCCAACTGAGTTTATATGTGTACATATAAACATGATTTTATAAGTAACCGAATCTATATCCTTATAACTCCTATATATTCATTTCAGTTTTCATTACGCCGCACCTCATTATTTAAACTCTCTGTCTCTCTCAGCTTTTCTCCTCATTCATTACGCCGTCTTTCTCCTCTTCTCTCTCTCAGTCTCAGGTTCTTTCTCCCCGTGAGGACTATGATTGCCTCTCATCAGTTTGCCATTGAGGTATTGTTCTTCTTCATTCTCAACTCCATATCTGCTCTTCTCTATCCCGTGCTCTTCTCAGTGCTTGTCCGTCTCTTTGTTCTCAGCTTTGTCTCTCTAGTTCCTGTCATGCACATCGTTTGTTCAGTTTGAACGTCACTGTCTCAGCCTCTGACGGGTCAGTTTCACGTCTCTGATGAGCAGAAACCATAAACTGTTATAGGTACTCACACATACCTTTATTTAGTAATGTGCAATAATCAATAAGGTACTCCTATTTATTTATTTTTATTTCTATCATATGTAAAGGGCTTTTATACATGTTTAGTAAACTGTTTAGTAACCTATACCTATTAGAGTAGTCGTAAAAATATTTTAAGCCTTCAGAACCTATAGACAAAATGAAAGAAGAAAAATATGATAAGGTGCTTACTAATATATAACATGTTGACAAAGCTAAAGTAGCTCCCTATAATTGACGATATATAGAGGGAAACAATGATTTGGAAATGTGTTGAGAATGATGAGGTATTAGAGTATTAGGTTCACTTGTTGGTTAGCATGTATGACAGAATAATCCTTTGGCATGGAAAGCAACTTAGGCACTCTAAAAAACAGAACCATGTATTATTTAGAAATTTATTTGATACTAAAAGACTAATCTTAAAGGAGTTCATTCAAAGCCATAAGTTTGATGTTACAGAGATTAGGTAGTGTTAAGGGAAACTCAGTTGATTGAGTAGGTGTGAGTTGTTATGAACTATATGACACATCTTTAATTCCTATCAAAAGAAAATGATAAAAGCAAGAAATTACACTACTACAAAAAACACTTTTAACACCAGATAAATTTGACTTTTAACACCGGATTTTTAGGGGATGTTAAGTGCACAAATGTTAAAAATCAAGACAATTAACACTGAATATTTTATCCATTTATCCGATGTTAATTACTAGTTTTAACACTAAACTTATAAAATATCCCGCGTTGTTTATTCATTATAACACCAGACTTTATTAAACATCCGGTGTGAAATATTGTTTTCCGTACCAGTTAGTTTCTATACCATTTTATTTGATGTTAATTATACTTTTTTTGTAACATCCGTCTTTTTTGTACCCGATATTAAAAATATTTTTAACACCTATATATTTGTTATAACTAGTGTTAATTTTATCAAATTTAACACCCGTTTCAGAATTTAGCCGGTGTCAAATCCCGCTTTGAATGCTTTGTTTATTCTTTTTTTATTAAAAACCAATTTAATAAAAATGAATATCCATATATATATATATATATATATTCATCAATAGTATTGAAGGTTAAACATTAATATTCATATTAATGTTGAATTTAACTATATAATATATACACATATCCAAAGCATCAATAAATATAAATGCATAGGGTTAAACATCAATAAATCATATTAGCACTCTGAGAAATCTCCCTCTCTGTTGCTTGCTTAAGTTCTTTGTATTATTTTTCTTATCACTGTTGGAAAACTCACCTGAATTAAAATAAAACAATAAAGGCCATTTATAACACTAATTCATATTTAACTTAATAAATAGCTTCATAGCAACAAACAAACAATGGAACACAATTTATTTTCATGAACAAAAAAATATTATTTGATAAAAGGATAGTAGAAAATAAAATATAAACTGTATCATGATTATATTTACTTAACAACAAAAGTATAATTTCTTTATATTTTTTGAACAATTGAAGTAATAACTATAAATAAATCAATGATGGCTCTGTCCTAGATATTAGAAACGCAACACTAAAAATGCAGACAACACATTAGATAAAAGATAAAGCCAGTTATTGTCCAAAGCTTTTATTCTGAGATCTTCTTAATGTCTTCCACTTGAAACAAAATTGAAATGAATTAGAACACTTTTTTTCATGTCTTTCTCTAAATAGAAATAGAAAGAATCACTCCAAATTGCTTTACCTGACCGACCAAAAACTCGCTTTCATTTAAGTCTACAAATTACATGTCATTGTTTTCATTTGCCAACTGCATTAGTCATAAAAACTAGTTATTTAAAATGAACCAACAAGGTCATTTAGTGTAAAAATAAAGAAAAGAAAGAAAAGGAACTAGAAAAATTACACTCGTGTAGCATAGAGGCAATGTAATTAAAGGGTAAAATGGTGAAAGAAGTATAAGTATAGAAGTGACATACGCTGTGTAAATTTAGAAGCTTCTCATTATTCAACTTTTCTGAAGACAATGCAAGTTCCATTCCAACACAAACTATGAAACAAACCAAGGTAAAAAGAAAAAATAATTGAAGTTGAAAATAACCATTTCAAATTTGGTGTTCTGCCCCTCAACATAACTCCATTCATTCAATGACACTAACTCTAAACTTGTATGTTCCTCATCAGATTAGTTAAAAACAATAAAGCCTTCATTGTAATTGCTTGGATTTTTATTATATTAGCTGAGGATGATTTAAAGCAAGCAAATTAAGTCTCAAATAATTAATTTCTTTGGCCAATATATAATTTATATATCTCATGACAAGCCCCTATATGATAAGTAATTGTTCGCTTATGAATGGTATTAATAAAATTAAACTTCTAAAATCACCTTAAATTTCTATCACTAGAAATATTACTATGGTTTTTCCCTACAACCCAAAATCTCGCTTTGATTTTACCATTCCATAAATCATTATAATAAATGATAAAAACAGTTTAGACAAGGTTGAGAACCACCCCACTTCCATACTTTAATTTTTTTACTGTTTTGATCAAATTTCTTTCCTGAACGCTCTTAAAATAAAACTCATTATTCTATAGATACACCAAGTAAAGTTGTAGCATAAAACATGACCAATCCTATTTAGCATTTAAAGATTCACCCAAAAACTAACCCCTCCTATTAAGAAAAAGGAAAGAAAGAAAAGAACAGAGAAAGAAACTCTATAATTTTTCCTAAATAATTGAAACTCCACCCCTTATGAACAGGCTCAACCAAAATTGCATACCTTTCTAATTTTTTTCTCATTAAGAAAAGATATGCACTAGGTATATACACTTCTAGTTATGCCATTTGTGCTACAGAAATTACCAAACAAAGAAATCCCTAAAAGTAATTTATTATCACACCAAAACCCATAGGTGCATACATGTCTCTAAATAAACTATTAGAGTCAAGAAGACTTTGAAAGAAAATCTTATGATTTGCTGATAACCATTATTCAATACTCTAATTTAAATAAAGTCATATTTCATTACTATTTGAAAGTTTATCTAAGTGTTTCAAGATACAAAGCTTGTGCTGTAAAATAAAGGGGGAGTCCCTGCACAACAAAAGTTTGGTAGGATAAACCAAAGGTTGGTTAAAGGCAACTCCACGACAAGACTCCTCAAAGAAAAAGAAAAGAATTAGAAATGCTCTTCAAAGCAAAAGCTCATCAGGGCGTGTATCAGACCCAAACCTGTTAAGTCATACACACATCAAGTATATGGAAGAGTTCCTCTCCTCAAAGCAAAGCTCTTCAACAACCACACTCTACCTTCATACTTCATCAAGCTGAAAGATACTCCAGACCTCATTGGGTTTGCTCTTAATTTATGAGTCTCATTATCAACACCTTATGGATCACTAGACACGAAATCACTTTAGAAGTTCTCCCTGAACAAGTATGGTCCTTAATATGATGACTCTTCAAAAGTAGTTCCCATCAAAGCATGAAGATATTATTCACGACAAAGAGAGTATTAAAGCAAGGAAGATCAAGATTCTTCATCCGAATGAGAACTTTCCATCTTGGTGAAAACTTATTCTATCATACGTTACCTATATACGCATGAGTCTCGAAAGCTTTCTGCCCTATGCTTAGTGTACAGAACGACTCTCTCTGACCAAAACTACTTATCCGTTAAGCAAAACATCCTTCAACGATTCTATCATCTCGCAACGGTCACCCAAAGGATCTCTTTCTCAGTTGCATCTTTGGAAGAAAATTATATAAATGGAAACTTCTCTCTTCATCAAAAACAGAGAGAATGGAATAAAATAATAGTGTAATGGCATGAGAGACAAGTGATGAGAGCCATGTAATAAAAAGAAAGAATTTGTGAAAAAAAGAGAGAAAAGAAAAGAAAAGAATGAAATGGGTACTCAATAAAAGGTCATGAGAAACACTCATGTAACAAAAGCCCAAGAGAAATGGCAAAAATCATTATAGAAGAGAAGAAATCAGAAAAATGCCATTGAAGAAACAGAAAGCCCACTATATGTACATCTTATTCCTATCTTCCAACGTCATAGCATCCAAAGTCAGTCAGAGACAAGCATTCAACGCATCAATTCATCTCTTCTATGAGCACGGTGTCTTTGACTAAGCTTTCTAACTTAGTATGCATCACATGTCTCTATTATTTCAATTGTACTAAGTCATATGCGAAATAAGCCTTTCTTCACTTGTACAAAGGTTGTTAATCAGACTCTTCACTTAGCTTAGCTAAGTCAAAAAAGCTTATTGATCTTATTGTGTTAATTTTTTCAAATCTTTGTAAGTACAGGTCTGGTAGACGTGCTGGGAAACACTATTAGCCTGAAAAGGCTTTTGAAAGAATACTTGGGTTTGAGCCATGAGTGGCTTGTTGAAAGAATACTTGGGTCTTCACCAGGAGTTGGTGCTGTAAAAGAATACTCAATTTAAGCCAGTAGTGGTTGGTGTCAAGAATACTCTAAAGCATGAGATATACTTAAGCCAAGAGTGGCTGGATTCAATAATACTCAAGAGCATGGTCTATGCTGGATATATAAAAATAACAATTTTATATAGTGGAAAACCCTTTAAGTCTGAAGGTACTGGATGTAGCTTCTGCGTTGGAAGTGAACCAGTATAAATCTCTTGTGTGGTCTCTCTATCCCTTTCTTTATAAGAGTTTGAGGCAATCTTGCTTATATTCTCTCGGTTACAAAAGTCATTTGCCTATTTCGCTATGCAAAATGGTTCATAAAAGTAAAAGTCACTTTTAATCTTAAAAAGTGAACAGACTTATTCAACCCCTCTTCTAAGTCTGTTCTCCGAACAATCATAAACCTTATAAGTTACAAGGGACTACACAATATCATAAAATCATCTGATTCAACAATGAAAGTAAAAAACAATTAATAGAATCATAAGAGAGAATTAAGTAATCAACATAATACATGCATCACGCTCCTTTAAAGTATATGACTCACTATGACAAAGTAAAATGGGGAGTTACAGCCATTGGGCAAACAATTAACAATTACGATAACAGTTAAATGCATGTGTAATAAAACATCTGTTTATTTTGGTGTGAGGACCTTTTTGAGTGAAAGTGATGGGCAGCTATAGATGGTTACTGATATAGGATAGGGGAGGATCTAGCTATCTTTCTTCAAATTAATTGGGAAAAGGTTACCCTAAACCTAACAAAACTAATAGGAAGCATGGAAACATGGAAGATGATTGGAGGTTTATGGAAGGGATGGAAGATGATGAAGGAGACGCCACCAATGACTTGGATAAGTCTTCGCCCACCACTCTAGGGATAGTCACCAAGTGGTAAGAGCTTGAAAGGGGTTAGACTTTCTCTAACCTAAAGGAGAGACTAAGCACTCATAAAATTCACAAAAATGTGTATATTCTCAAAAATGTAAGGTGTTGGAGTACATGGAAAGCATGCCTTTATATAGGTAAGGTGGAGTGGTGGCCAAGCTAGTCAACTTGGGCTTCCCACTATTCCTTAGGCCCAAAAGCAACTAATATACATAAAATGGCCAAATACAAGGCCTAAAACATATACAAAGGCCCAAAAGTGACCCAAAAATAAATCTAAACTATTTTGAGTATAATTAAAATTATTTACAAACTATGCCCTCATCATACTCCCCCTCTTAAAAAAAAGATTTGTCCTCAAATCCTGTAAAAGAAAAAAGAGTAATAAGTTGAAAAATAAAGGAAACTAAATGGTACAAGAAATAAGATCCACTAGGATCAAACACTAACCTTTTTATTTTTGAAAGGATGCTATAAGAAATAACAGCAAAGAACACAATCAAAAGTTCCCATAAGAATGTACATGTGAAACTATGGATACCTCTATGACAGTTACTTACACTACTATCTAATTTCACTAAAATGAACATATCACTAAAATGAACATATGAGTAGATGTAGTTATATGATCATGTGAGATGTGGCAAAATATTGAGTTATCCTAAAAAAGATGGATTTTCCTAAAGGGATCATAGTGAGTAATGACATCTAAAGTTGGTATTAAAGTATGCATGTCATGCAATATTGCCAAAAATTCTCTATATAACCCTTTATGAAAATAAATCATATCAACATGATCATGGATAAGATGTGAAAAATGCAATGAAATTGACATGTTAATTGATGGACAAAATGTTAATCCTATAAAATTTCTACTATGCAACACGATAACATATGAAATGACTCTTGGAAAAGACAATTCAAAAGAGTAAAGACATATGCTAATCCTATAAGATCCTATAATGATTGTATACATGCTAGAACTAATTCTAAGACAACTATGAACAATGATTAACTAATTCTCTTTACTAGGGATGAGAGAAAATGAGTATGATTCTTCTATACTTCTAAGGTCTTTCTGAGGCTTAACACTGATGATGGGTATAGGCAAATTATCACTAATGCTAGACAAACTATCACTAATGATTGACATTGATAAACTATTATTGGACATAGGAGTAGGTAAACTATGATCAAGGTGATTCTCTGTTGAAACACTAAGGTTGCTTAAAGATAAACTATTATTCTCTACCTTATGTTCTCTATTTTTATTTTCACCTTTGATTACTTTTTTCTTTTTCTTATACTTATTATATTCTTTCCAATAAATTTTCATTTTTTCATCCATAGATCTATTATGTTTGTGCCTTAATTTCTCTATTTCTTTTTCATTGCTACACAAACCAATTTTTAAATTTCTAATGGTATCACATTCTAAACTATGATCCCAAAGTTCTTTTAATTTCCTATGGATTTCCTCAAGAACTTTTTTTATCTTTTTATTTTTTCTATGGAAGAATCATGCTTAGACTCATAAGAATCTATTTTAGAATGAAAGACACCTAGTTGTTCAATTAAAACCTCAAATTTATTAGCTGTTCTATCTTTCCTATTTCTTTGCCTAGTTTAATAATTTCTATTTTCTAAGTTATCTAACCTAGTGTTGATTTTATCAAGAGATTCCATGATTAACCTAAGCGAGGACATGTTATCTTTATCACTAGATGACATTTTTGAAATTCACAAAAATAGACCAGAAAAGCAAAGATATACTAGTCGAGGATGTATGCAAGACAACAATTAAAAATGCAAAAATGAAATTATGATGCAAGGGAAAAATCCTAAGATGTTTAAACTAAATTGTCTATCTAAGGTTGTTATCCTATGTTTATGTCTTTACTAGGTTAATTATGATGTTCCAAGACAAAATACATTACCTAGTACTTACCTAGAATTCGGTTATGGTAGGTTTTACTAACTAAAAACTAGGTCAAACATCTAACAACTTCTAACTAAATTTGGTTATGAATTTATTATTGTTAGAACTAACCTATTAGTTACAACTAATCCTAACCAAACTCGGTTTTAAGATGATAACAACTAACTAAAATTAGTTTAATGTCCTAACAAATTTAACTAAATTGGTTTTAGAAGTTATAACAATCTAACCAATTAACTACTTTGTTAAAATTAATAACAAACTCTAGAAAATATGCAAGTAAATGATGTATGAAATTAACTAGTTGAAATTACCTTATGTAAAACTAAAATTTAACCAATGTCCAAGTCCTTTTTGAAATTTAAAAGTCCAAAATACAAGGACTAAAATAAAAAAATTCAAATTGTGTATTTTTTTATACAAGGCTTTACTTTCCTCCTTACAAAGGTCTTCAAGCTTGTACTTCAAGTTCTTTCTCCACTAATTTTGCTACACAATGAACAAACTTAAAGCAATAGTTAGCAAAAATTAAATCCAAAATCTAACCACTCCTCTCACAATTATGTTTCACTCAACTTCTCCTTTAGGCCTTCAATTGTTTTCACCTCCTTCAATTTTCACTCTTATCTACTATTTTCCAAAGAATGCTACCCTTTAAGATGGAGGAAGAGAGAAATCCAAGAGAATTTCAAAGGAAATGGAAACTCAAAGACAAAACTAGAAGAGAAGAAGACAAGCAAAAAAAAAGTTTAATTTAAAAGAATTGGTTACTCAAAAGGATTTTAAAATTTGACAAAAAATTAACCTAAAATCAAATAAAAGTTCAAATGAATAAATGTGGTACTCTATTTATTATGGAAAAGACAAGATATTACATAAAACACAAAACTTGACAAAACTAAAAAAATTAAATGCAACAAGGAAATGCAAGCACAAAAATTTAATACCTAGAATTTTTAAAAAAAGAAAAAGAAAAAGAAAATCTGATTTTTTTGAACTGGGCTTTTTTTTTTCCTTTTTGTTTGACCTAAGCAAATGATCACAAATTTGCAATTCACGTAATTGTATTGTAACAGTTGACCATCAATTTGTAAATTCAATGTGTAACAACAATTGGACAATTGAGACTGAATGAAAAAAATTTCAACGTGCACAGACTTGGAACAAGACAAAAGAAAACCGAATGGCCAAGGAAAATGTGTACGTACAGTGATTGCGAAAATTAAGATCGAATGAAGCAAACATCAATTACACCAAGAATTCACGTGCAATTCACGCTGAACAATTGACTAATTGAACAATTGACCAATTAAAAGTTTCGAATGGCCCAAAATTGAAATTAGACTCATGTACGTACAAGATTGATTTTTCAAGAAGTTAGCATGTACGAAAATTTCACTGCCAAGAACAAATGATCACAATCAATTTAAATTGAACAGGCCAGCAATTTGACTAAGGATTGATTGAGTCAGATTTTTCAAACACCAATACAGCCAAAATTGATTTATCACAAGATTAATTGCCAAGATGAAATAGTAATTGACCAAGAAAATTTTGAAATGTACGGTCACCAATAGAACAAATTGAACAATTGTACTGAACAAATTGACCGAACAAGAAATGTGCACAGAACGCCAGCAATTGGAAAATTAATCACGTAACTTTTCTTTGAATTGGTCACGTACAACAATTTGCAAATGATCTCAATTAAGCACGTTCAGAGAATTAACTCAATTAATTCGAATGACCCAGAATTTTCAAGCCCAAAATCTTTGCATAGAAATTGACCAATCAGAATTCAAAAATTATAGTGTATCTTTCGTGAATTCATGTCAAGATCAAGGAAACAACAAATTAGCACAAGAAAATTGACAATTGACCAAAAGATTGAAAAGGCACAGAAAACAACCTAGAAACAAATTTTCAATCTGAGCACGTACCGTTTCTATAATTGGCCGAAATGAAAGAGGGAATTGTCAAATTGAAATCGATGATTAACACCACTCCAATTGCACCATTCGTGAAAAAACAATTGCTTATATCTTTTGCATCTTCTTCCACGCACAAATAAAGAAACAGAAGGTACAACAATTCTCAACAATATGTAATTTCAATATGCAAAAACAAAGTATAATTTTCCTAGGTGCTGGACCAAAAACAAAATTAATTCCTAGAGAAAAATTTCTAAAGAATTGAAACTACAAGCTTAACAATGAGCACAAATTATCATCTTAAATTGAGGCAATGTAACAATGGAAATTGGAGCTTCAATACCAATTATTATCCTAGTTTTGGCTCTAGATTCATGTATTTAACAAGGCTAAAACTGGTTTTTTTTTATTAATGGTGCAAGACTAAGAAACTAGAGAAGATGACAAATTAATTCTAAAAATTTAAAGAACTCAATCAATATGTACAAAATGAAAAGAAACTCAAAAGAAGAAAGATGGCACCTTAGACTTTTGATACCACTTGATATAGGATGGGGGAGGATCTAACTATCTTTCTTCAAATTGATTGCGGAAAGGTTACCCTAAACTTAACAAAACTTATAGGAAGCATGGAAACATGGAAGATGGTTGGAGGTTTATGGAAGGGATGGAAGATGATGAAGGAGACGCCAGCAATGACTTGGATAAGTCTTCACCCGCCACTCTAGGGCTGGTCACCTAGTGATAAGAGCTTGAAAGGGGTTAGACTTTCTCTAACCTAAAGGAGAGACTAAGCACTCACAAAATTCACAAAAATGTGTATATTCTAAAAAATGTAAGGTATTGGAGTACATAGATAGCATGCCTTTATATAGGTAAGGTGGAGTGGTGGCTAAGCTAGTCAACTTGGGCTTCCCACTCTTCCTTAGGCCCAAAAGCAACTAATCTACATAAAATGGCCAAATACAAGGCCCAAAACATATACAAAGGCCCAAAAGTGACCCAAAAATATATCTAAACTATTTTGAGTACAATTGATGGGACGACCCGGAAAAATACGGTTAAATTTTTCGCGTTTGATAAATCATTATTAGACAAAGAAATAAAGTGGTGAAGCTTTAATTCAACACCCCGGATCTATGAAAAACCTCTCTCATATATGGAGATATGAGACAGTAAATTAAAAATGATTTCATGAGAAATTTCCAATTATAAACAACAGAGGAATTAATTAGATTAATGTTACATGATTAGATTTGTAGAGAAAGGATTTCATGAGGTTTAATGATTCATAATATGTCCAAGGTACCTTTAAGATGATGCAAGAAAAAGGTTTGATGCAAAAGAAATGAAAATAATTATAACAAAGCAAATGGAAGCATCAGAGTGCAACTCGCTCAAGCGAGTACCACACTCGCTTAAGCGAGTTTGTGTGGTAACGCTTGGGCGAGGCCAGCGAGAACGCTTGAGCAAGAGGGAAGAATCAGCATCAGGGGCCGATCTCGCTTGAGCGAGCTCCACCTCGCTTGAGCGAGATCGCTCCAGGAGCATCAGGTACCATACTGTCTGATTTTCGCTCGAGCGAGGCTAGGCTCGCCTGGGCGAAAATCGTCCAAAATCAAATCCTTCCCCTGTTCGCTTGAGCGAATTGCCATCCACTGACCATTTCGCTTAAGCAAAAATGGTCCAGTAGCTCTCCCACTCGATCTTGCTCGGGCGAGACCTATCCCCGCCTGAGCGAATTTTGGACAGTGGCCATACCCTGATTCAAGGGGGTTTCGCTTGAGCGAAAATGGCCTTCGCTTGGGTGAATATTGGCCAGTGGCCACTTCCCTGTTCCACAAGGATCTCGCTTGAGCGAGATTTCCACTCGCTTGAGCGAGTTCTGCAGAACATATGCAGAAACGTGGATTTCATATAACTTAATGTACCAAACACCAATTCATGCCATTTTGACCTACTCTAATGCATTATATCCATTCAACCATACATTTACATTCTCATCCAATTGTCTATACATTTCAAAATCAATTATCATTCATTCAATGCATAACATCTGAAATCATTTTCTCATAAACTTCATAACATACTACAAGTTAAAAAAAAACACCATCCATTCATGAAAATTTAACATCAACAAACATCATAATTCGTCATCTTACATCATTTGGGTCATTAATGAAAATTGGCCATACACACCAAGGTCCAATTTTCCTATATGACCCTCAAAAATCATAAACTATAATCTAGATGGCAAAATAAACATACATATACACTATATGCTATACAAAAATCTAGATTTGCTGGCCAATGCACTTCCTATACACCTATTTACCTTCCTCCACAAAATGCACTTCAAAAGGATTTCACTCCTCCCATAAGTGACCTGCATCACAATCTAAAAAGTGGACAACATGGGAGAGTGAGTCATACATTCCAAAAGAATGAATATGAATACCATGTGATCATGTACATATGTATCACAACATGGATACTTGCATTCACATACAACTCATCATCAACTATCATCATAATATACAATCATTTTGTAAATCAAGTAAGTATAAAATCACACACATGATCTAGTTCTTTAATAATTAGACTATCACACCGTTCCTCATCTTACTCACATTGTTATTTTGGTATTCACATCTTTTATGTTGTCTTAGTATAATTTCTTATTCTCAACACAACCATCATCATATCTCATCACCTTTGGCATACTTCCTTGTTATATGCAAATGCTCTTAAGCTAATGCATATGCACAACAGAATATTTCAACAATTATAGATCTGACTGTGGGAATATAAACACCAAATATGGGTTTCAAGTATGATCATCTGACCATATCCTAACCGCAGTAGTAAAATATGTACACTTATCCTTAAATTGTATGCATTTCACCAATTCTTTTACTGGTACCAAACCGCATCGCCCATTTTGCAACACCGGTCATTCACACCATGACCGCGGTAAACAACATATTTGACATATGGTGTTGTGGGCTAACCATAAGTTATATCATGACAGCTGTGATCCCAAGGACCACCGGGGACACCAGCTCATCAAGAGCCACCCCCTCACAAGGGTCAACCACATGTGGCTCCCCGTAGCATAACATGGGCAGCTTCGTGACTCTCACACCGAGTCACAGGGGAATTACGAATCGCTCATGCACAGAGTCGCCCTCCCACTGGGCCAACCGGGGGAATCCCCTAAAATTCCAACACCGGCAACTATGCAGTATGCCATGGATGCAAATGCCAATCATATACATTTCTTACTCTATGCATCCTATACATGCCTCTCATCATACATCATCATCATCATCACCAACATCACCATAAGGCTTTTTAGGGGATTTATTATTATTGGTTAATAATATTAGTTTAAACTTTTGTGTGGCATTTTTAATAGTTCTTTTTCACATCTTTCAATTCCATCATCAACATAATGACCTCAATCATTCACTATCAACCAAGGTATGTTATTCATTTACACCCATTCTCAATCAAACATCATCAACACTCATTATACACTTATGGTGGACATGAGTATAACCTCATATTAACAAACAATTCACACCACTATATAACACACCATGATTATTCTAAATGTATCAAAGCATGTTGCCAAAAACACATCATCAACATCATGCACAACATTACAAATCTTTATAACATTTCAAACAAGGCAAACATGCATGTCAACACATATGACAATCAAATACCATTCAAATTCATGCATTTAGAACATAAAGACTCCTCTCCTACCTCAAGAGAAGAATTTCGAGCGATACGACGTTCCCGCCTCGTTGTTCGGAATGGATCCTACATTAACATATATATAGAATCCTAATCAATCAACCATTCAAGATACCAATTCAATTCTATTTAATCATAACCATATCTATAATTTCATAACATGTATAAAACATGTTACAGACATTATTTTCCATCATTTGTTAGGCTTCGGGAATTCCTTCCCATCAAGCCACATTCATTATATTTAAAGGGTATCAACAACTATAGCCCAACATTCATAAAAATACATCACCAACCAATACCCATACACTCAATGGCTTGTATTTGCTCTCAAACACACACTCTAACTAATATTTATAACTTTCCCTAAATTTTAAGGGTTAGGGTTTCCACCAAAACCCAACCACATTCATTTAATGCACCATAGTTCTCATCACCTTCCAATATACCTTCATCTACCACATTTATTTCATTTCAACCTTACATTTATGACAACCCACTCTAGGGTTTATGCATTAATTGCTTCCATTAAGCACCCCACCTATAATTATTGCTCTCTCAACACAACAACACATACCCATGGCCAAAACTCAACAAAATAGTGAGTGTAACATACCTCACACCTAAAAACAAAATGGGTTCAAGAGGGAGGGAGAGGCCACATGAAAATGGAGAAAAGAGAAAGAGACAAGTCCAAGCTTCAAGCTCCTCCAAGCTTTTTACGAAAATGAGGGAGGAAGAAGATGGCACCACCTTTGGCTAGGGTTTTTAGAAGGAGAAGATAAGAGAAATGAAGAAGAAGTAAGGAGAAAGAAGAAATGAAATGTTTTGCTAAGTGGAGCCAGAAACCAACGGGAATGAAGAGAGGGAAATTAAGTTTTTACATTTCTTTTTAATCATTCTCATTAAAGTTCATTGTTTTATGGCAAACAGGACCTCTATTTGGGCTCAATACTTTATCTAAAAATTATTCTGAATGCATATTCAGACTCCCAATATTAATCTTGACAGCCCTAACCAATATCATCCCAATTGGAGATACTTGGTCCGACACTCATATTTTAATCAGGTCAGTTTTTTAGCTTATTCGGTCCTAATAAATTATTAACAGTCCCCAAAAATCTTAATTTAATTATTTCTAATATTTTGGGACATTAATTATTCCACATTCAATTATTCAAGATTTATTTCCTCAATTAATCCTTTACTTTAAAATTTTGGGATGTTACAATTGAAATTATTTAAAAACTATGCCTTCATCAGTTACATTAAAACATAAAAAAGTCATTATTACTAAACATCATCTGACTTATCTTTACAAATGGGTGTACTAATCATAGTTGAATTCAGGCTATTTGACAGTATAATTATCATGCATATGGAATAAAGCACATACCACCCATTTGACATTAAGAAATAACCCTATTCAAATTTTTGAACAACCAACGCTGTTGTTTCCTTTCTTCTAAATATAACAAAAGCTTAACCTATATCATAAATAAAATATTACGACATTGTAATATCCAAGCTTAAAAAATAGGAATCAAAGACACTAGTTTTAACAAGAATGAGGACTATAATATGCAATTTTCTACATTATCTTTACAGTGCAACTTTCTTTAAAGCCATCCATGATAATATCCTATGATTTAGAACAATATATATATGAACAATGACATGCGGCTTAATTTTTATTTTGTCCATCCCTTTATTTTTTCTTTAAGAAGTTTAAATTCCTTTAGAAATTTGAAACCCTCTAACCTCTATAACCCCCCCTTCAAATCTCTAACATGGTAAATTGCACCCATCTCCATTAACGTGTTGTGTTGCAGCCTCACAACCTCCGCCTTGAGGTTCGCCGCCCGGGCGGCGATAACCTTTGTCGCCTTCGTGGCCTCATGCGACTATGCTACCTCTCTCTGTAGCACGTCAATCTTCTCCCTCATCTCAACGAATAAAGTAAGTCCACCAGAGAAGAATTCTATTTTTGTTGCATTTAAATAAATTATTAGGCCTAACTCATTGATAATGAGTCAGAAACCTAATCACTGTGAGTTTTCATTAGATCAGACCTAAGCTTATATATAGCACATGAGATGCTCATAAGCTACTCGCTTATGATACACTAAATTCGTAAAGTTATGAAGGCAACACTTTAAAGAACCAGCATTCAGTCGTACGTCTTTTAGTGGGAGTGCTCACGCGGACTCTTTAAGGTTGAGGCTACAATTGCTAGATCAATCAACTAGTGTTGCGTCTATAAGAGGTAAAATTTTAACACACTTTTATTATTTGTATATGCTTTGAAACATGTAATTTTGTAAGGCCCTATGGGAATCATTGTATTCCACTGCCTATCCTTTTATGATTCCCTAATATGCACACCTGACAATCATGAAAAATTAATCCGTCAAATATAGGAAGGCCTGGAACGATTAAAGAGAGAAAACAATGAGTTACATCTGAACAAAAGATGCACTTGGAGCACACTGATGATAATAAAAAAAAGGGAAAGATTAATCCAATGCCACTATGTCTCACCTATTCATAAAGACACTAATGAATAGGGGTGACAAAATAATCCACACGCACAGGTACCACAGATATACCCGCAATGGGTACCTATAAATTTTGTAAATAGGCGAGTATAAGTATTATACTATCCTCCCCTGTGGGTATATGCATAGGTATTTATACTTATTTTATATTGAATATATTCAAATATAAAGTAGTTTTGTTATTTTATAATGAGATAAAAAATTAATATTAGTCAATGATAATATTTGTAATGCCTAAAATTATAATTATATTATACAATATTAATTTATATCATATTATAAAATTTGAATGTTCTAATAGCCACTTAGATGATTTACAGGATAAATGCAAGGCCATTCTAGAGATGAGTAACTCAAGATTTGTAAAATAGATGCAAAGACTAGCCTACTAGGTTACCATGTTATCCTAGTTCATGCCCAAGTTAGGTGATGATGCAGAATCTTTTTATAGACTACTCAAGAAACTAGACTCTTTTAGGTGGACTTGAGAGTGCGAGTGGCCTTCCAAGAGTTAAAAAAATACTTGAGAAATTGAATTAGGGGGAAGGTTAATGGCATGGCCGATTGAACTTGGCCGATCAAACTATCAAAATTTGACTTAATATATGAGCCAAAGGGACCAAACAAATTGGACTTTCTAGCAGATTCCATGGTGGAAATGACTTGAGTTGAAAGAATGATAAGAAAAAGGTACATGGACATTATTGGTAGATGGGTCCTCTAATACAAAGGGGAGTGGTGTGGGAGTCATCTTACAAGCCCCAATGTCCTAACTATTGAGTAATCAGTCTAACTAGCCAAGGCTAGTAACAACTAATCCGAACACGAGGCATTAATAACAAGAATGAAGGCTGCTAAGGATCTCATGGGCAAAGGGTTAGAGGAAAAAGAAGATTCATAGTAAAAACACTATAAGAGGAATACTAGGCAAAGGACCTTTTAATGATGAAGTATCTGGAAGTGGTGAAATAAATGACAACATATTTCGAGTAATTTTGCTTTAGTTATGTTACCAGGAAAGAAAATACAAGGGAAGACTTATCTCCAAGTTAGCCATTACTAAGGCACCCAACCATCTTTAGTTACTCATCCAAGTGACTCTCTCCTACCCTACCATTAAAGAGCAAGATGAGCTTGTAGGGGTAGTGATGTCATGGCTGACCTTCATTTTAGACTTACATGATGCATAAAATCTTGCCTATGACATCTCCATATTATTTACCTTTACTTTTTTCTTATTTGAATAAAATTCTCATAAAATTTTTTGTAAAATATTTAATTAATGATCCACCCATCATCAAACTACTTATTTAGTCCTAAAGGCCTAAAAATAACTTCCACATAGCACCTACGAAGCCTAGATTTTGATTACAAGGCATAAAAGCAATTTTGGGGAAATAGAGGGCCTGGCGCTACGCGCCAACCCCATGCTATACGTAAGCTCCCCTGTCCGTGCCTGACGCTACGCGCCAGCATGACAGTAGCATCAATGCTGCTGTCATTTAATTCAGGTCATTTTGCCAAGTTCTAAGGGTCTTAAATTGCCCGATTCAACTCCAAATCTTACCAAACTTCATCGGCACTATATTACCCCCATTGCCGAGCTGCTGGCATAGTCCGTTTGCCAAAATTCTATCATATACGTGAGTTATGCACAGAAATGGATTTAGGCCAATAATGACCAAAACCCATGCACTAAACTACCCAAATGGTTTCCAAACCACCCAAGGCCTATATACACAACTTGTAAATATTGTAAGGAACCTATCGGTCCCTTTCGGGAGTCGTTAGACCCACCAGATAATAAAATCGCCAATTAAGTTTCTAATTTCACATATTTTTACCTATTTTCATTGCATAACATGCATCAAATCATCATCACATCAATCAATTTTCATACCACATCACCACATAATTTACATACACAATACATAACCTGCCCATATCAATTCATTAATCAGACGTGGCTATGTGCCAACAATTATAGATTCCATTAACTATTATCATAATTTAACTCAATTACCAAACTTATACCATAAATTCATTTCTTCACCATCAATTCACATCAATAAAGCATATAATCGTCATCAAGCAATTATCAATTACCATCATCATACCAAATTAACAAAGGGATATTAAACTACACAATGTGCAAATATAGTCATCAAGCATCATAACTTACACCATTAATATTAAAATCATTCAACACTAGCTATTACATAATTTTCACTTTTACGGCTTTCTTGGCATCGGCTAGCCACTTGGCGCTCCCTCCGGGGCATCAATACCCTCCCTGTCACTGGTTACTAAAAGAAAGAAACCACAGTAAGGGTGAGTATTTAGAAAATTATAATTAATCTAGAATGGTAGATATAATGAAAATAACCATTTAATGTAATTATTATATAACTTACCTCTTCTAAGATAACCATATAAATAGACCTTTTATTTCATAACAGTCCATTCTTGCCTAATACATAACTTGTTCTCAGTAAAGGATAAATCATACAATCATTATTCATCATCATTAAAGAAAATCATAATTAGCATTCAATCATCAATTTCAATTATAAAACATCATGCTTGTCAAATCAAGTAGATCACAACTCACTTTCATATAACATATGACGCCTGGTATCCTGATACTAAAAGGATTGACCTTCAGCTGGGGGTCCTACCTGACACCTTGTGAACCCTGCTTGGACCATCGAGCCCTACTTGGCTCTCAACCTCAACCACTGGGTTCTACTTGACCACTGGGTAACTCAACTGGATCACAAAGGACCACAGGAGCCGAAAATGAAGGGTGAATCATACCATCGGCCATCCTACACCTCATAATCACATATACATATATCTCAAATCACATATCTCATCATTAATCATTAATAATCACCTGTCAGTAAATAATATTCGCTAATCTTATAGGGCGGCCACACAGACTCGGTCCTTGCCTCAATATTTCCAACCACTATTATTCTTTAAATTCGCCATTATTCATTAACTTCACCTCATAATCATGCAAACATACACATCACCATC
Organism: Clitoria ternatea; assembly: GCA_037962975.1. NCBI lineage: Eukaryota > Viridiplantae > Streptophyta > Magnoliopsida > Fabales > Fabaceae > Clitoria > Clitoria ternatea. Next base: position 60,808,941 of record CM075671.1, read on the forward strand.
ATTTATTATAATCCACAATTCATAAAATGATACACACATATAATTCACACCACTCCATTTACCAATCTCCATTCCAATAATCAATCAATTCGCTTACATTTTGTAACATTCACACTCTTTTTAATTTATTAATTACTAAAACATCCATACAATCCCACATATATATATATATACACATCATCTAGTCAATCTATAAGTTTCTCGTATCCTATAATTACATTATACTCCTTCCGAACCTAAGGTACATAACCAATTCTAATAAATTACAACCTGAACACCCCATAACCTTGGTTCCACACTTCTTCAAGTTGCTCTCGGTGTCGGTCATATCCCACGATCACTTAGTTCACTTCCCCGCTTCCGAATTCAACACTCGCTTCACTACTTGGTCTTGTAGCACTCGTTTCGGCACCTACGAATGTCGAAACACAAAACCCATTAGCACATTACCATTCATAACACTTTAAGAGCACTAATTAAACTCTGATTTGGTGTATAAATGAAAACCAACACTCCCCAAGTCACTGTGAGGGTTCGGTCATAAAAGGGGAAGGGAAAAGGAATGCACATTCAAATACCCATTGTCCTAAGGTCCTTATTCAAGCTCCAAACAGCCATTGAACTTATAGTCATAGTCCCCAATATGCTTATAAGTCATGGTTAGAGAGAAAAAAAGTGAAGAAAGAGAGAAAGAAAATGTGAAATTAGTGGTTCCCATGTATATACCTCGCTTCCCCAAAGTCTAGAATGCGATTAATTTCAAGAACTCACCAAAAACTAGCTTAGATTGAGCTCCTAGGTCTTGAGAGAGAAAGAGAAAAGAGAAAAGAGAAAAGGTTTTGGAACTTACATGCATTCTGTTTTGACTCACTGAGACTTTAATTCTGGTCTACGACACTGACGCTACGTGGCATACTGGTGCTACGCATCATGTCATAATTTCTAACTTAATGCTACACGTCATTCCTACGTTACGCATTAGGCAGAATCCTCAAATTCCCATTTAAATTCATTTTAAACTCACATATTTGCCTTCTGTCCTTATATTATCACTATTTTAAGCTTAAGCGCACATATATTTATTCTTTTAAATACAAAATTACATGGGATGTTACATTACCTAAGACCCTAATATAGCAAAAAAGATTGGTAAAAGGCCAATAAGTTCATGATTATGGATGAACAGATATACAAAAGAGGATTCATAGCCCCTCTATTAAAATGCTTGAACCTAGAAGAAGTAAATTATTTAATGTGAGGGCTTCATGTTAAAATATACAATTTTCATAGAGAAGCCTGTCCTTTAGCTCCCTGTGACTTATACTCAGGATATTGGTGGTCGGCAATGCGAATAACTATGGGGAGTGTAACATCCCCCATTTTTCTGTAATGACCTATAGGCAAAGATATCCTATTTATGTGAAATGAATGAAGTTCAGGCTTCGGCCATTATGCGTGTTATATTTTATGTACGTTTCTTTTGATGATTGGCATGGATCAATAACCTTAGGGGAAGTTATTGATTGTTAAATAATTTTGTGATAGTAAATTTTTATGGTAAAATTATTAGTATTAAACTATGTCAGTGTGGTGAGCCAGTTACCCGATTGAGCAGAGTGTTATACTTTGTACTTTGAGCCCTGAAATAAATATCAAGTTTTTGATGTTCTTGTGGAGAGTGGAGAGTGATAAGGCTGAACCAAATGAGTTGAGTAGCCTTGCCAACAATAAATAAATTCTATGCTAAAAACCAACTAAAATTTCTAGGTGACTTTTCACCTGGAAAGTCCTAAAACTTTATGAGCGAGGCCCGAATGCCTTTAGCAATTTAATTACGATTGAAAGCCATTTTTTGTGTCAAAGTGCCATATGGCCACCACCATGTTTCAACCCATTAAATTGCACAAAGCCTAATCAATTTGCATGGCCATGTGTCCTCTTGAAAACATTACACCTAATCTTCTTTCAAATCATTTTTTTGTGATTCAAGCACCATTCCCCTCACCTAACTCAACCTACTAACTCCTTAAAATATTAATTTAATTTGCTTATATATATATGCCAACAAGTGAAGAAAGAAAATTTTTTACACCATTTGTTTCCCTCTTGGTCGTGAGTTGCTCCTCCACTTTCCCTCATCACGAACTTCTTTTTCTTCTCTCCATCATCCACCATTGAGCCACCATCTCAAGCTACTCAATACCACTTTTTTAGAGTAAGAAATCAAGAAAAGGAAAGCTCAAAGTCCTCTTTCTTCCACTCTATTTCAACGTGCAAACTCCAAGAGGTAAGGGGAGTTCTTGTTTCTTTTGGGATTTTTGGGCATGCATGGGTGATGGAAATCACCCTAAGGTTTTCATCTTGGATTAAAGGTTAAAAATGAATATTTTCCTTAGACTTAAACTAAAGTTCAATTCTGAAAAAATTATTTTTCTTAAGCAAAAGTTTGAGAAACACTTGGATCAAAAATTTCATTTTTGACTTAATAAAGAAAAACGTTTTGCATGTTAATTTTATGACTTGTGGTTGATTTCATGCATTAACTTGTGATGTTAAGAATGTGATAATTTATGCATTGAATGTTAAATACTGAATGATGGCTTTGATCCTTTTGCATGCAAGGTTTCTTGGTGAAAAATGCTATCTTTTACTTTGCATGTGAGTTATTTGATGCCTATGTTTGAGATCCTTATGTGCATGCATGATATCTGGAATATTGGACATGATTGATGTTTGTTAAGTTATGAAATGTTATGTTAAATATTGAAAGAAAAATTTGCTAAGTGTCGGTGCGGGTTCTTACTAAAAAATGCAAGGAAATTATGTTTTGTAGAGGATGTAAGGATGGTTAATGATTAGGACCTTTGGATCCTTAAAATGGTTGATAAGATGCACAATGATGTTGCATGGTGAGGCTGCTTCTCAGTTTTGAAAATGATGATAAAGATGTAAAAGAATGGTGCCTTTGTCCTTAAACTCGAACAGTAATGCTTTAAGGGTAAAAATAGGGTTTTCGATAAAAGAAAATTGGTCATAGGGGAAAACTGAATTGAGTTAAAATTTGTATATGATTTGGTGTTAAAAATGTAAAACTTCAAGAGTTATTCATTTTGGTCTTTTGATTCGACCCAATCAGACTTTTCTATGAAAAATAAAGCGTAAATTACGTTTTCGATAAATCGACAAGAAAAAGGTTTTGAGAATTCAATTTTTATTCAAAATTAGTGCTGCCATTTATTTTAAGGATTTAAATAAATTCTTAAGTTTCAAAGATAACTCTTAAAAGGATTTTGGTTCATTTTGGGGTACCAAAGGAAATGAAGCTCATACAAAAATGATGAAGCGACATTTCCAACGAATCAGTAAAAGAATCAAGCTATTAAGGGTTTGTGATTCTAAAAATATTATTAGAGCTTTCATGATAACTCTGAATAATATTTTGAATCGGCCATTAAAGTAAGTTAAGTGTTCGATTTTTATAGCCATGATTTCTTCTTTAAACTAATTAGAAAAGCGCTATATTCATAAAACTACTTTCATGCCCTTTTTCTTGTATTATAAAGCCCTTACTTCTTTAATTATTTTGGACCACTCAAGTTTTCCCCACTAGTCAGTATTACTTTCCATAATGCTTCCACCATATTTTATAAGGACTCAAGTATATTTTCTAGAACCAAGCCTACTATTTTGAGATTACCAGTAATTCATTTATGACCTTTTTAAATAAGACTCCTTAAGCCCTCGGTAAATCGATATTTGGTTATGAGTAATGAGTATATTAAGGTATGTGTTTACCTGAGATGTTAAGGACAAAGGACACTACATATAAGAACCCTGTTAGACAAAAGTAACAAAGAGGAAAAAGTAAAATATTACATCGCATACGCATGATTTGCATAGATTTGAGTTTGGAAACTAAAGCCCTAATGGTCATTGATTCATGTGATGTTAGACATGTATGTCCCTTACCCGGATGTTGTACGGGAGCTTGGTGTACTCTGGTCATTAGACGCCCCAAAAGTCGGGGTAAATTTTTTCACGATTTTAAAATCATTAATTAATGAAGAAATGAAGTGGTGAAGCTTTAATCAACATCTTGGATCTATAAAGAACCTATCTCATATATGAAGATATGAGAAGGTGAGTTAAAAATGAATCATGAGGATCTCCTAATTAGGGATAGCGGAAAAATCATTTATATTGATGTTATATGATTGGAATTAAAGAAGAGGGATTTTATGAGATTTAGTGGTTCAAAATATGTTAAATACACCTGTATGATGATGCAGGAAGAAGCTTTGATGCAAAGGAAAATCAGAATAATTGAAATAAATCATTTGGAGGGATCAGGGGCATCTCGCTCAAGCGGATGCCCCACTCGCTTGAGCGAGTTCCAATAGCCACGCCTGGGCGAGCTGGCGAACACGCTTGAGCGAAGGAAGCAATGTGCATCAAATACCCATCTCGCTTGAGCGAGATCACTCCAGCAGCTAAATGGTTCCCCTTCGCTTGGGCGAGACATCCCCGCCTAAGCGAAATTACTCCAGTATCCATTCTCGTCCTTGTTCGCTTGAGCGAGCTATCATTCATTGGCCATTCGCTCAGGCGAAAATGGTCCAGCAACATTCCATCATGCGCTCGCTCGGGCGAGGCCCTGCCCGCCTGAGTGAAATATGGCCAGTAGCCACACCTCTGATACAAGAGGATCTCACTTGAGCAAGATTATCACTCGCTTGAGTGAGTTATGCAGAAAACGCAGGAAACCTGGAAATTTCACACAACCTACAAACTTCATTCACATCCCCATCAATTTTTGGCCTATTCTAACATATCAAATAAAGTCATTCATACATTTCATAGCCAATTATTTGATCATACATATCCAATTCAATCCTCATCCATTCAATGCATGATATTTGAATCATTTTCACATAAACTTCATAAATTGTTGTAAGTTGTAAAATACTTCATTCATTCATGGGATTCAATATTAACCAATCATCATAATTCATCCACATACATCATCTAGGTCATTAATGAAAATTGACCATACACACCAAGGTCCAATTTTCGTCCATGACTATCCAAAATCATCATTCAATCATCCAGATTACAAAATATACATACATCCATTCTATATGCTATACAAAAATCTAGATTTGCCGGCCAAGGCACTTCCTATACATCTATTTACCTCCTTCATCAAAATATACTTCAAAAGAGATTCACATCCCCTATGAATGTCTTGCATCACAAATCTAAAAGTAGATAACATGGGAGAGTGAGTCATACATTCCAAAAGAATGAATATGAATACCATGTGATTATGTACATATGCATCAAAATCATGTATACTTTGCATACACATATCATTCATTATCTCATTCATCATCATAGTACTGTCATTCATGTATCACAATCAACATTATAGATTAAGCAAAGTATATGAGCATACACATAATCAAGTCCTACAATAAATTGGACTATTACATACCTTATCATTTTACTCAATTTATTATTTGGTATTCACATGCCATAATACATTTTCTCATCCTCAACACAACCATCATCATATCTCATCACCTTTGGCATACTTACTTGCTATATGGAAATGCTCTTAAGCTAATACATATGTACAACAAAGTATTTAAACAATTGTAGATCTGACTGTGGGAATATAAACACCAATTGTGGGATTTAAGTATGATCATCTAACCATACCCCTATTGTAGTAGTAAAATGTGTTCACTTATCATCAAATTACATGCATTTTTGTTAATCTTTTATTGGTACCAAACCGCATCACCCGTAATACAACTCCTGGCCATTTTCACAATGACCGCGGTAGACAACATAATCAACAACATAAGGTGTTGTAGGCCAACCATGAATCATATCATGGCAGCTGTGATCCCGAGGACCACCGAGGACACCTGCTCATCAAGAGCCACCCCCACAAGGGTCAACCACATGTGGCTCCCCGTAGCACAACATGGGCAGCTTTGTGACTTACACACCGAGTCACATGGGAAATAACAAGTTGCTCGTGCATAGAGCCGCCCTCCCAATGGGCCAACCGAGGGAATCCCCTAAAATTTTGACACCGGCAGCTATGCAGTATGCCATGGATGCAAATGCCAATCATATGCATTTTTCACTCTATGCATCCTAATCATGCCACTCATTAATCATCATTATCATCATCACCAACATCACCACAAGGCTCTTAATGGATTTATTATCGTTGGTTATTGCCATTGTTTTAAGTTTTCGTGTGACATTCTCAATAATTCTAATTAACACAATTTAATTCTTTCATCAATCACAATGGCATCAATCTTTCATTATCAATCAAGGTATGCTATTCGTTTACACCATTCTCATTCAATCATCAATAACATTCATTCCTCATTTATGGTGGATGTAAACACAACATCATATTCAAGGGTTACACTTGCTAAACAATTTAACACCACCATATAACACACCTCTTATATTCTAAATGCACAAATGCAAGTTGAATCACCAACATCATACACAACATTACAATTCATCATAACATTGCAAGCAAGGCAAACATGCATATTGTCACATATGATAATCAAATACTATTCAATTCATGCATTTAGAACATAAAGACTCCTCTCCTACCTCAAGAGAAGAATTTCGATTGATACAACGTACCCGCCTCGTCATTCGGAATAGATCCTACATTAACATACATATAGAATCACAATCAATCAACCATTCAAGGCACAACTTCAACTCAAGTTAACCATCATCGTATCTATAATTTCATAACATGTATAAGACATGTTATAGACATCATTCCTTCATTCATTAGGCTTCGGGAATTCCTTCCCATCAAGCCTTATTCATTATATTGAAGGTTACAAAACAAACCTTAAGCCCCAACATTCACAACACCTTATTTATCAACATTCACACTCTTAATCTCATATACTTCTTCTTAAACATATTTTCCTACCAACATTTACTACTTTCCCCAATTTATTAAAGTTAGGGTTTTCACCTAAAACCCAACAATATTCATAAATGCATAATTAATCCTTATCTCCTTCCAACCATAAACTCATCTACCTATTTCTGTCTCATAAAGTTAGCATTTATGACAATCCACCTTAGGGTTTATACATTTATGGCTTCCATTAAATACCCCATTTACATACCTTAAACCCTAAACCCAAACAAAATGGTGAGAAAGCTTACCTCACCCCAAAAACAAAAATAGAACCCAAAAGGAAGAGAAAAGCCAACGAAAATAGAGGGGAGAAAGAGGGAACTTCAAGCTCCAATGGCCTCCTTCCAAGCTTTCTCAAACGAAAATGGAGGAATGGAATGGGTTACAACCTTTGCTAGGGTTTAGGGAGGAAAAGAGGTGAAGAGAATAGGAGGAGAAGAAGAAGGTGAATGTTTTGTGTTTTAGAGGAAGAAGCAACGTGAATTGCCAAAGGAGAAGGGGTTTAGTGTTTTAATTTTTGACCCCCATTAAAATTTCATCATTTTATGATAATCAGGATCTCTATTTGAGCTCAATACTTTATCTAAAAATTATTCCAAATACATATTCAGACTCCCAATAATATTCTTAATAGCTCTGACCAATATCATCCCAATCGGAGATATTTGATCCGACACCCTTATTTTAATCGGGCTTAATTTCAGCTTATTCGACTTTAATAAATCACTAGCAGTCCCCAAAAATATTAATTTAACTATTTCTAACATTTAGGACATTAAATAACCCACATACAACTATTTAATATTTATTTTCTTAATTAATCCTTTATTTTAAAGTTTAGGGTGTTACAATCCACCCCACCAAAAAGAAAATTTCATCCTTGAAATTTAGCATACCAGATTCAAATGCATCAGGGTATCATTCTCTTATATCATCTTCACGTTCCCAGATGAACGTCTCCATATTCCCATGTTTCTAAGCGACCTTCACCAAAGGTACCAACTTGTTCCGTAATCTCTTCACGGAATGCTCAACAATACGAACAGAAATAGAAGGAATAGATAGGTCATCTTGTACATCAACATTATCCATAGGAATCACTTGCAGGGAATCATGAACATACTTCCTCAACTATGATACACGGAATACATTATGTAGGTTTGTAAGATGCGGAGGGAGTGCAATCCGATAAGCAATGTCGCCAATCCGCTCCAAAATCTCATAAGGTCCAATGAACCTAGGCTTAACTTTTCACTTTTCAAAGCTTTTCTAATTCCTTTATCATGCAAGACCCTTAGGAACACATGATCACCAACTTGAAATTCAAGTGGTTTATGCCTCTTGTCATAATAACTCTTCTGTTTGTCTTGAGAAATCTTCATATTCTCTTGTATCTTTTTAATTTGCTCGGTAGTCTCCTGAATAATCTCCAGCCCTAAAGCCAAATTCTCATCAGTCTCTAGCCAACATAGAGGTGTTCTACATTTTCTTCCATAGAGTGCCTCATAAGGAGCCATACTAATACTACTGTGGTAGCTGTTGTTATAAGTGAATTCAATTAATGGAAGAAATCTCTCTTAACATCCGTCATACTCTAAAACACAAGCTCTCAACAAATCTTCAAGGCTTTGGATAGTTCTCTTGGATTGTCCATCGGTTTGAGGATGATAAGCGGAACTAAGTTTCAACTTAGAACCTAATTCATGATGTAAACTTCCCCAAAATCAAGAAGTAAATCGAGGATCATGATCGGATATAATACTAGATGGCACACCATGCAATCTAACAATCTCCTTTATATACAACCGGGCTAATTTCAGCAAAGAACTCTTCATATTCATGGGCAAGAAGTGAGTACACTTCGTCAACCGATCCACAATCACCCATATAGCATCATTTCTAGCATAAATATGTCTTTTTGTTTTAAATTTTGGTGTTTATTTTGTTAAAATGAATGCTTTCCTTTTATATTTTTGTTAATATGTATTTCAAAACTTTTATATTTTGTCAATTTTTAATGATGTTCTGTAATTTGTGTTTTAAATAATATTTTTCTAAGGTTTGTATGTATGATTGTTGTGTTAAATATTTTATGCATATTTGTCTATTCAAATGTTTGTTTATATTGTGTATTATTTTATTTTCAAAATTTTCTTGCAGATGGAACCAAAGAAGTCCATCCCTGTTACCGGTTCAAAGAGGAGGAAGAGGACTGACACTACTTCCTCTGAGGATCCAGATCTACTGGAGGAACAGGAGGAACAGCTTGGACCTTGGGATGTCAACAGGTTCAAGACCGACACAAAATGGGCCAGGTTTCACCAGATCAAGGGCTTTAGGTTGATTTGGGAAAGAGTTCTTGATCTGAGAGTTGTTGATTACCTAGAGCTACTAGGAAAGATCCAAAAGAGGAGGTGGGGACCACTGTTTTCCCTACCCACTGAGAGAGATCCCATCTTGGTGATGGACTTTTATGTGAATGCTTACATGACTCGCCAGGATTCGTCTAATATTGGGTGGATGAGGAGTAGTTGGGTGAGAGGTAGATATATTGCTTATGACAGAGATACGATCAGTACCCTTCTGGGTAATCCTTGGGAGCCTACTCCCAAGGATAATACTTGTTTATGGCAGGAGAACAGAAACAAGGTTGCTACTGAGGATGGCGATCTAGGATACTTTCTAGATCAGGTTGCTTATTTTTTGAGTAAGGAAGGAATCTATTTTAACCTTAGCAAGGTTAATAGAGCACCTTTCAACTTGCTGAAGACATAGATGACACCGATTGTCCAGGCATGGATGTACCTTATGCTCTACAATATCACACCAATGACTCACCTCTCCACCTTGCCCGTCGACAGATGTTGTTTATTATTTTCCATTCTGCAGGGACACACCATTGACATTGCTGTTCTCATTTCTGAGCAGATTCTCCATTATGCCCTTGGGCATAAGGTGAATCACATGATACCTTTCCCTCTGATTATTTCTTCCTTACTGAGGAGGCAGTGAGTACAAGTGCCTTCACCAGAGTTTACTAGTTCATCGGGGCGAGTACCCAATGTTCTAGTGAACAAAGCTTATTTTGTACAGTAGTCCGAGCTCTCACCTCTTGAGCAGGATGCCCAGCCTAAACCCAGGAGAAGGTGACCACAGCAGGCAGTCTTTACTAATGCAGTCCTCCAGGAGCTGGCTGGGATGAGGGTTGAGCAGCAGCATCAGACCCAGATGATGGTAGCTTCTCATCGAGCTTATATGTATTTACATGATTCTTTTTACCAGTACATGGTTCAGGGAGATGAGGCACCATTCATGACACCTGCTGAGTTTGCATCTAATGTGGCTTGGCCAGGAGACCAGCCGACACATCCTGAGGTAGGTGGTATATCTGGAGCACAGGCTGACACAAAGGGAGACACTGTTGAGAAGGGTGATGATGATGATAAGCAGATGCAGGATGACTGAGGGCCACATTTATTTTCTGCATCTTTTATGACTATTTTTACATTTTTAATATTACATTTGCTTACACTAGTACTTACTTTGTGATTTTAGTATTTTTATTTTGTATGGTGTGATGTTTATTTTTGCATGATGTATTATTCACTACAAGAAAATAGGTAATTTACGGGGTTTTTTTTTGTAGATAGCGGCGGTTTTTGACCTCCTCAAATTGATTTGTGGCGTTTTCAAAAACCGCCACAGTTAGCATCGCCACAAAGTAATTTGCAGGGGTTTTTCGGGACCTCCGTTACCATGGACCAAACCTCCATTATTTATGGAGGTTTTACAGGGGGTTTTGAACTTTCTCTACTAGAAGAGGTTTTTTTATGGAGGTTTAACCCTCCTTTATGTATGGAGGTTTTTTATAGGAGGTTTTAAACCTTCTCTACTAGGAGAGTTTTTTTTATGGAAGTTTAATAAAGGAGCTTTTTTACAGGAGGTTTGTAACCTCCTTTACTAGAAGTTTGTAGATGAGATTTAACCCTCATCTAGCGGTGGAGGATTTTAACCTCATCTATCTTTTGATAATAGGTTCTTTCATGGGGGTTTGTTAGTTTTATTTTTATAGGTAATTATATTTAATCATTTTTTTATGATAAATTATGATAGTTTAATAAACTACAATATGAACTATTACAAATTAACGATAATGGTTCAAACATCTTAGATTGTCGTATTTTTATAAATTAAAATATAAACGATTAAAAATTAATAATAATGGTTGAATAGCTAATAAAAATAATTGGTGTCAAGTCTAAAAAGTGTTGCAAACTAAAAATCATTACAAAGTAGAAGTCATACAAGTCCTACTAATATGCAAAGATAAATAAACTTCTAAAAGACACTAAACATTGCTAGCACCAGATGATCCTCTTGCATCCAATGGAGTGGCGGGCTCACTTGCCACATCAGTAGGTTGAAATAATAAAAAGATAAATGTATCATTAGTTAACTCTATCAATCAAAGAATTTGTTATAGTTAAAATTAATAGATAAAACTAATAAAAAATTAACACTTACTTCCTGAGGGAAAAAACTAGCTAATTCATCTGGGATCTTTCCTTCCTTCAATATCATGTAGGCTTTAGAGCATTTAAGGTGCCTTGCACTTGAGATTGTAGACTTTTGTACTTCTCTTGCCATTGGTTTTCAGATAAGGATGAAATTCCATTGCTTGATGAAGAAAAACTCAAATCTAAGAGTCGTATTCTAGTGTTTCTAAATGCAGTAGTAGGTGTTACTCCTATACCCATGCATCATACTCTACCAGAGTGTTCCGGCCCTAACACTTTACCCAAAGCATCATTGGGTGAAATTTCATCTTTCTTAACTGTGCTATCACTCATAGCCACTTCAATTTTTTCCTACAAAAACATAAAATCATATTATCGGTTTTATAATAACGGATGAAAAATATACAAACAAAATATACAAAAAAAACTTACAACTATGTTCCTTGTTGCATCATTTACAAAAGATCCATCCTTTCTCTTATGAGTTTCAATGTATAATTGTGCTCGACTAGGTTTTTCTCCCATTTCCAACCACTAAGATAAAATTAAAAAAAGTTAAGAAAACAATGTTAATAACCTCATTTTAATAAATTAAACATCAAATAAAGTTAGAGTCATTACCATTTCATGTCTTCTTTTTGAGTTAGCTTTAGAACCACCTAGATGAGGAATGACTTGCTTCTTTCGAATTTCTTTGTTTCATTTGCAAAGCTCCTACAAGCATGATAATCAATCAACATAATCAATGAAAATACTAATAAAATAATAATATTTCCAAGAAACTAATCAAACCAATGTGTACCAATGTTACAGGACTTAAACGATAACGAACAAAATTAGCCCATTGATCCCTCTCAATACCAGTTGGCACGTTATTAATGATTGCATCTCTAGTTTTGGCTGGGTCATAAAACTCATTCCATAAGCTTTGCCTATGTGCACCCCATTTCTTACAGAGACTAAGGTTACAATACCGCTTTGCTATAAGTTCATCAACTTTAAAAGAAAATCGAGCCTGAAAGAAAACATGATGAATCATTAGTTCTCATATATAAACATGATGATGAAAAATTCATATAGGCATAATGCTTGTACCTTTATAATTGTGTCAAAACATTCATCAAAATAAACTTTGGGAATCCCTCTTGGCTCAGACCACCTTTCAAAATTAATAGGAAACAACTTGTAATTAGTTGCTAGTATGCCACAAAATCCAGCCAATACACTTTGTCCATGACCAATTGCTGAGCCTTCATTATCAAAATCAATAATGATACGTTCTCCATTAGGTAAGTGATTGACTTCTTTATTCTTGACCTTTGCATTCTTTATAACACCTTCTAAGTCTTACAACAACAAAACATCTTATTAAAAACTAAAAATGTATAATTTTCTATGATAATAATAATAATAATAATAATAACAATTGTATAACAAAAATACCTATCACCTCCACATCCCAATAGTGTGAACTTTCCCGGTCAACACGCTGTTTGGGTATTGGAAGATCTTCTAAATTTACAGGAGGTGAAGGGGGTGGTGAAGGAATATCAAAGTCATCTAGTAGGATGTGCATTAATGTTGGAGGCTCAGTTGGTTCAGAATGGGTCACATTTTATGGGAAGAATGGGTAGCCTGATGTGGTTATGATGCATCTGATGTTGATTTTTGGGGGTTTTGGTAATGCTTGACCTTTGGCATGACTGCAATTTTTAAAAAGAAAATAAGTTAAAGGATTGAACAACTACAAAATATTGGAATGTCATATAAATAATGCAATGTCATGCTTTTTTAAACATGCCTTGAAAGAAACAAACAATATAGTCAAACAAATAATTTTCTAAAACCATTACCTACATAAGAAATAACAATCAATTATATTTGTTTATTCAGACATTTAGGCATTTGTTTCCAAATCAGGATCAATGTTTGAGTCAACCATGTCATCATTTAGATAGTTTGTAGCTAGCTGTATTTGTCATCATCCACACCGAAAATTTTCTCTAGCTCTTGCTCTTGGTATTGCACATTTTCATATATTTCTTCTACTTCTTCTCCCATTTCATACAAATCTCTTGGCTTAAGATGCACAACAACACTCCATCCTTTATTGACTACATCGTCAACATAATACACCAGTTGTGCTTGTGATGCTTCAATGTAAGGTTCATGTTCTTCACGCTCACCGCTATGAATACACCTTTCAAAATTAACACAGTTGAAATTCCATGGATCTTTTATATACCCTCTATCTCGTGTAGTGTCTGCCCACTTACATTTGAAAAGAACCACCCTAAACTGACCATAATAGTTTAACTCAATTATATCTTCTAGTTTTCCATAATATGGCAGGTCAGCTTGTCTTATATTTCTATCAACACCACTTGAAACACAAGTTGTGTTAGAAGTTAGAAAAACTCCGCTATTCTGTGTTTTTAATCCTTCTTCTCGAGCTAGAGTTTGAAATTTGAACCCATTCACATTATATGCAGTAAACCTTTTTGCATTATCTAATGGGCCCAGTGCTAAAAACTTCAATTCCATTGACATTGTGTTAATAACATCTGGATTTGTAACCTATATAAACAACTTAACTTTGGTAAGTTTCTCATTATAATTCAACCATTATAAATACATATATAAGATAATTGTGCTACTTACCCGCCTACAAAACCAATTAATGAACTCTTTATTAACTCTCTTTTCTATGTCAAGAGCTGAAGGTCTTCTTCCCTTTGAACTCCTTTTAATAAAGTCTCTAAATTCATTATGTAAAATAATATAGTAATTAACAAACATGAATAATATAATTTAGGTAATAAACTACAAAAATAATTATCTAATATACTTACTCCACAAATGGGGTGACAAGTGCGCAATTCAACAACACATATCGATGAGCTTGTAACCGTTGCATAGGAGTTAAGTTGAACATTGTGAAAGCTCCAACTGGTTTACCTAATTCAGGGAATATAGATGATCCTTCAAAAGGAGCATTCTCACTTGGGTCATCATTAACACGTTTAGGTCTATTGAACCTTGTTTATATATCCTTAATGTACCGTGAACAAAAGGTTAAAGACTCTTCAGCTATATAACCCTCAGCGATAGAGCCTTCTGATAGTGCCTTATTCCTTACAAGAGACTTTAAATGACCCAATTCTCTATAAAAAAAATACAAATATGTAAACAACTATGAAGTCCTATAAAAGTTAGATTTGTTAAATTCAAAATGATATTATTTGACCTCTCCACGGGATACATGTATCGATAATGTACGGGACCACCAAATTTTGCTTTGTCTACAAGATGGATAGTTAAATGAACCATTACTGTAAAGAATGTGGGGGAAATATCATCTCTAGATGACAAAGTGTAACCACAATGCGATCTTGGAGCTTATCAAGGTCTGTGAGACTCAAGCATTTACCACAAAGAACTCTAAAAAATGAGCAAAACTCCACCAAGACTGTAGTAATGGGACTTGGCAATAAATTGTGAATTACTAAAGGAAGCAATTGCTCTATAATAATATGGAAGTCATGACTTTTTAAGCCCGAAATTTTCTTTTGTACCTCATCAACACATCTAGAAATATTGCTTGAATAGCCATCAGGTACTACGACATTCTTCAGTGTTGAAAGAAATAACTTGTTTGTTTCACGAGTCAATGAAAATGAGGCAATGTGATATCTTCCGTTATGATTTGGCCAGAGCTCATGGCGTATCCCCATATCTTGTAGATCCTTTCTTGCATTAAGATTATCTTTTGATTTGTAATTGTCATTAAGCAAAGTATATATGATATTATCACAAACATTCTTTTCAATGTGCATAAAATCCAAATTATGACGTAGCAAGTTGGACTTCCAATGAGGAAGTCGAAAGAATATGCTTCCTTTCTTCCATTGAGTAGGTTCTTCTCTGACTCTTTTCCTTGTAGCATTCTCTATCTTCTTTTTCCCAAATGTAACTTTAATGTTCTCCACTTGGCTAAAGATATCAAACCCTGTTAACTTCAATGGTGGATTTTGTTTCTCTCTTTTTCCATCAAAGCGAAGATGATTCAATCTAAATTTATGGTCTTTGCTTAAAAAACGACGATGACCCATAAAACACCATTTACCACTATTATAGAGGCGCTGAGATTCTGTGTCAAAATTACATGTGGGGCAAGCTGAACCTGTATGTATATTCCAGCCAGATAAATTACCTAGTCCAGGAAAGTTACTGATTGTCCACATTAACGCTGCCCTTATGGTAAAACTTTCATTTAATGATGAATCAAAAGTTTCCACGCCCTCATTCCATAACTCAGTCAACTTTGCCACAAGGGGTTCTAAATACGCATCTATATTATTTCCAGGTATTTTCTTCCCCGGAATGATCATGGAGAGGACAAAGGAAGTATGCTTCATACACATCCAGGAAGGAAAATTATATGGGAGTAAAAACACTGGCCAAATGCTGTAGGAAGAACTTAAGGTTCCAAAAGGATTGAAACCATCAGTAGCAAGGCCTAAACGAACATTTCAAGGTTCTGAAGCAAATTCAGGATGCATCAAATCAAAATTCTTCCATGCCATTCTATCTCTCAGATGTCTTAGCAACCCATCTTGGTTACTCTCCGTAACATGCCATCTCATATGCTCAGCAGTTTTACTACACATAAACAATCTTTACAATCTTGATTTGATTGGAAAGTAACGTAAAACCTTTACTGCTTCCTTTTTCTTCTTCTTTGGATTCCATCTTGATTCACCACATTCCTTACATGACTGCAAGTTTTTTGCATCATCCCCAAAATACATCATACAATCATTTGGGCATGCATCTATCTTGGTGTAGTTAAGGCCAAGTTTGCTAATGATTTTCTTAGCCTCATAAAAAGATGAGGGTAACTTCGCTTCTTCAAATGCATCTCTCAGTAGATTTAGTATCATAGTCATGGCCTTGTCACTTATTCCACACAACACCTTTATATGATATAATCTTACTATGAATTCGAGTTTTGTAAACTTGCTTCTATTATACAACGCTTGATTTACATCCTCTAGGAAGCTAGAAAAATCAGTAGGATTCTTTGTGGGCACTTCATTTGATTCCATTTTTGCCTCACCATGGTGGGCCTCACCATTGTGCCCAAACACATCATCGATCATTGTTCTCATTTGATTATTACCATGACATGCCTCCTGCACAATATGTTCGCTTCTAAATGATTGTGATACTCGCTTCTCACCATGAAGATCCCATATTATGTAATTCTCGGGAAATGGTTTCAAAATCAAGTGATCCCTTGTTACGTCTCTAGTTTGCCACTTCTCAAACCCACATTTTGGACATGGACATCATATTGTTTCTCCAACAGCCGCATTTTCAAATGCAAAATCTAGAAAATTTCTCAACCCAATTGAGTACTCAATTGTATTACGTGGCTTACTAATCCAAGATTTATCCATTATTGAGTATTAACCACACAAAAATTTGGAATTAAATATACATACTAGTAAAGTAATTTTAAGACAAGTGAATAGAATATTTTACAAATGATAAAAAATAAAAGATATAAAAAACACAATAAATATTCAATCCAATCACATAGCATGTAAATATGATCGTGACTTGATTTTATGAATTAAGTGGTTGCCACATATTATTTCAAATATAATAAATTTCATACGCTAACACATATTATACACAAAATTTCATACGAATATGATACACGTTGTTACTAGACTATATACAAAATTTCAATTGTGCATGATATGATTAATCAATAGTTAAAAATTGATTGATTGAGATTCTTAATTAGTCACTGTACGTGTAGCAACTATATTTGTTATTTAGCATAATTCTGTCAAAGCATTAAAGGCAGCTGGTTTTGATTAATCCAAGCAAATAAAATAGCAGAACGTTGTCTCGGGAACGTGTGCTCTTCAGGCAATAAAATTTCAGATTTTACTCAAGATCCATCTCAAAAAAATATTATATGATGTAAAATTCTAACCCCTTAATCATTAAAATTGAATATAAATCTATTTTAAAAAATTTTATATGATGTAAACCATAATTCCTAAATCATTAAAATTAATATAAATCAGAAAAAAGAACAAAAGAATTTATATAGTTTACAAACAATAACATAAAGTAGAAAAAAATTAAAGTTTGAACCTGTATGATGTGGAACGTCCAAACTGTAACAGCAAAAGAAAGATGCACGCTGTTGTATATGGCTGAAGAAACACGCACACTGCTGTATATGGATTGAAGAAAATTACCGATCAGATTTTGTGCCTTTTGTTGCATGCGCAAATAGATTTTTCTAATACCTTGGTCGTGACTTGATTCAGGTGGTTGACATATATTATTTCAAATATAACAAACATGCCTAATGACTAATATAGGATCAGGATATAGTCTTGTTATCCGTAAATGGTTAAATCATTAAAAAATTCTGATCCTTAAATGGTTAAATCAGTTAAGACTATAAAAAAATATTATTTAAACCATTAAAAAATCCAATGACAAGATTATCAAAATTATCATTAATGAGGATAGGATTTTTTAATGATTTAACCATTTAAAAACACCTAATGACTAATATGGGATCAAGATTTAGTCTTGTTATCTTTCTTTATATTTGTGAAGTTATATAATAAAATAATTTACTATACTGATTATTTTAAAAATCCGTGTGAAATCAATTTTTAGATAATCGGTATAAAATTTTTAATATTTTTACACTGATTTTGAAATAATTATTACAAAAACCTTTTAATATTTTTTCACTTATTATACTGATTAGGTTTTTAAGATAAAAGATATAATAAGTTATTTATTGCTTAAGTGTATGGAAGAGAGGAAATTATAACAAGATCAAATATTAATCCATTAGCTAAATTAATCTTTTGAGCACAATCTTTAAAATATTAAGTTAGTAATCACTCCATATTAATGATTTAGTTTTTTTACTACAATGATTTCAGAGGCTATGAGCAGAGTATGGTCATAATAAAGTGAAATACTATTCATGTGATTGTGTCAAGCTAGTATCATTCTCCTAACTGGTACACACTCATCTTCATTTTATAGTTCCAGTTTTTGTTTCATGTTAACCATTTGGTCTTTAAGTAGTGTACACCATAGTGATAACAAATAAACATATTTTCTATGATCACAAATAAACACATTTTCTGTAAACACGTAGAGGTAGCTTAGAAGAGTTATGGCATCCCCATTTGCATTATCTTCTAATGTATATTTTATTTCTTGTTGAATAATATATTAGAGGAATTAGTATAATAACTTTAGTACTAGGACATAATAATACCACCTTTCAGTTGCAACTACCCATAGCTGCTTCCTTAGCACCTATAACTCTTCTTTAGACTACCAACGAGAGTTAATTATTATATCTTCATTTTATGGAAGCAAATATTTACTTCAGGGTATAAATAAGAGGGCATTCATTAGCAGAAGTTTGGTGACATAGTAGTTTTTATAATTTATACAAGTTGGAAAACTTAAATACAAGCTCTTTGGTTGTTCTTAAGCTTTTTGAACTTAATTTATATAGTAACATAGTCTACTAAAGATGGATACTTCTAAAATTAAACCTTTTCTTGGCTATTGATTTACCTACTACAGGGCTCCAGCTAGCTGCTATTATGCAGTTCTATTGCTTAATTTCAACCCATTTCTTTAGCATATCTTCACTATTAAAATTTAGGCTTATGTCTTTAAGTTAAAGATCTATTTAAAAATTATAGTCTTGTACTGTAGGCCTATGATTAATCATTCAAAATTTTTAAATTATACCTTTCTTTTTTCTAAGAATCAATGAGTGAGTTTTTGCTTCTTGCAAGAATAGTAACTGAATTAATGTCTATATCAATTACTGGTTTTATATGCAAAAAAATACTGTCACAAAAGCAAGGAGTAATCATGATCATGCTACACTATAAGGAGTACTTATGAGGCTTGCATTATTATAACTTATTTATTGAAGTCGTGAACTTATGCCTAACGAGGATTCATCATCTATAAGAGACATTTGTATGTGAATTAGAAAGTATGAATTGTTGATTAACTCGATAAGTTTTAGATTTCCCCTGTTAATGCTTATCTATGGTTCAATCACATTATATAAACATAAGTAAAGCAAAATTAAGAGTTTCAATGCAAGTCCAAAATCCATTATAAGCCTTTTTGGACAAAGTTACAACCTCAAGCCTAAATCTCATAACCAAAGACCAAACTTCCCCTGCGCTATAAGACTTGAATTGAGCCCGTTTATAAAACTCACCTTAGTATCAAAGTCAGAGACGGTTTACCAAAAAAAAAAGAGTCAGAGATGGTTAATATAACAATAAAAAAAGGATTAAATGAAGGTGGACTTGTGGCCTTTGGGAATCCAAGTCAACCATAGGGTAAGCAAAGACTAAGTCCTTACTTGAATATATAGAAAATATTTGGACGTACAGAAACATAGGGTAAGTAATTCTGAGATCTTAGTATTTAGAGTTTACCATGCCCCAAAAGAATATTATATGATGTAAAATCCTAACCCCTAAATCACTAAAATTGAATATAAATCCATTCTAAAAAAATATTATATAATATAAACCCTAACTCCTAAATCATTAAAATTGAATATAAATCAGAAAAAAGAACAAAAGAATTTATATGGCTTCCAAATAATAACACAAAGTAGAAAAAGAAAATTAAAGATTGAACTTGTATAATGTGGAATGTGCAAACTGTAACAGTAAAAGATATAAAGATTGAACCTGTATAATGCTAGATGCTATGGACTAAACTCAAACTGGAAGGCGTGCTCTCTGCGTAATGGCAAACTGGCTGTGTGCTCTCTACGTAATGGAAAACTGGAACGTGTGCTCTCTACGTAATGGCAAAGTGGAATGCGTGACTAAACTCACACGAACAGGTTTCTTATTTTAATGGAGGGTTTTGGGAAAAAAGGTTTAAGAGGGAACTTATGAAAAAGTATGGCGCAAAATTGAATTCTAATTAGGAAATAAAATAATTTAGTTATAAAAGGAAACAAAATAGTTTTAGGAGAAAAAAAAAGGAAACATAATAATTTTAGGAGTTTAAAATAAATCTTATTAATTATATTAGAAACTTTCCTTAAAATAATTTATTTGGGGAGGTTTTAAGAAACTCCTTAAAATAAATACAAAACCTCCATTATTTAATTTATTTTAGGAGGTTATAAAAAACAGCTCAATATACATTAATTTGAGGAGGTTTTTGAAACTTCCTAAATAAAACCTCCTCAATTTACCAATTTTTTTTATAGTGATTGGTGTGATTTTCTTAAACAAAATCCAATATAAGTGTGATTTTCTTAAAAATAAAATAATCAAATTTTTGAGAGTTGAAAATTTTATGTGTTAGAAATTTTACACAATAAGCCGTTTTAAATAATCAAATATTGATTCTTTTACAACTAAGGCATTTTGATAAAACAAATTACAATGTTCTTATCAATAACCAGGCTAATTTCGAAGAGCTGAGAGTTCTTTAAAAACTTTGAGGGTATTGACATAATTTCTTTCAAATTGATTTTGCTTAATTCTTTGATTTGTGTTGTCATACAGAGGATCCAAGAGCATGATCAAGGTATGTTATTGGTAAACACATGAACTTAGGGCCAAAAAACTTACCATGGTAAAATGTATTTATCCTTTGATAGCCATTTTGAGCCTTAAAAAATGATTTCTTTGACACCCTTCACCTATAAATATTTTTTAACCATTCCCTTTTATCTGATTAAGTAAAAGAGCACTGCAATCAAAATGAAAATATTTTGAGTGTTCTTACAAACTGGGGAATGAAATTGTGAACTTAGTTCTTTTCAAAAATTATATTAAGTCATGCATATATATCAAAAATAAAAATAAAAGAAAAATATATGTATATATGCAAAGATAGAAAAAGAAAGAATTAAAAGAATTAAGTTGGGGGTATTCGTCAAAAATGGAAGTGGGTTTTGGATCAAGAAAAATACCCTAATCTTGTATGAAATGCTCTTTTATGATTTTAGGTATTTGCTTTCCAAGAAAAACCATGAATTCTTGTAACCAAGCCTCATTACAACCCTTGAAAAGACCTTGTGATTTTTGTTTGATTCTGTATGAATGACAATTGGTAAGATGAAAATCAAAATTAAATTTGTTTGATTTTATGATTGATTGAGTTAAACAGGTTACCTTTTTCAGAGAGAAACACTTGTGAGGTAAGCTTGAAATAAGCTTGATTTATTGACATGACATTGTGTTAGTTTTAACTTTAAGCCTCTTTTGCACAAGTCATCAACATTGATTATTTCAAATGGTAAGTTATGAATTACTTCTTGTGGTAAGATTTCAAATTTTTCAAAAATTTGATTTCAAAAAAAGATTGGTTCAGAGTTTATTTTGCTCGAGGACGAGCAACCTCCTAAGTTGAGGTAGTTTGTTAGTTCTTGATTTATAGCTATTTTTATAATAAAAATTGTTAGAAAATTAATAAAAATTAGTTTAAATATAAATAAATTTAGGATTTATTTTAAAATAAATGGAAGTTATTGAATTTAACTTGGCATTTTTCCATTTTTTTATAGTAAAAAGTTAAGGTTAAAGGTAAAATTTTGTGCAAGTCAGAGGGCTGACGCGTAGCATCAACCCCATGCTCAATGTCAGGATTTTTAGTGCTGACGTGTAGCGTCAGGCCCATGCGTAGCATCAGGTGCTACGTGTATCCCACTTATAGGTGGAATTTCACTCTGAAATGGGCCAATTAATAATTCAAAATGGCCAAACACTTCAGTCCAAAAAGCATGAAGGAAGTGCGAGACATCAAGGGACTAGGTCTGCATATTATTGAGGCATAATTGAGGGTTAGTGGTTGAAAATTTGGAAGATTATTGGAAGCTGAATCAGGAGGTTGACGCAGTGCCACACCCACGCGTAGCGTCAGGACCTTAACTTAGCCCTATAAATAGGGCCATTTGCCAAGGGTTTTGACATCCAATTCTTTATTCCATTCCAAAACCCTTATTTCTGAGTTTGTACTACAAAATACTTCCATATACTTGAGAGTGTTGTTTAGTGTTGCTTTCTTTTATGTTGTGAAGTATGTTATCAGGTGTGATAAAGTGTTTGTCATGTCTCAATTTGTAAGTTGTGTTGTTACTTTTACCATGTGTAACTAATCTGTTTATGTTGGAATTGGTGAACCAATCTATGAATATGATGTTGTGATTATGAATTATGTATGTTTATGATTCAACTTTCATGTTAGTATTTCAACCTTTTATTAGTATAAACTTTAAACGGGAGAATGATTTTTATGCGTGTTAAAACTACTTTAATGGAAGTAAAAGTTGAAATACCCTTAATATACCAATTACTAGGGATAGAGTTGGTAATTATTATTGTGTTAAAGCCAGCAGTTAAAGAAAGTTTTTACTGAGAAAGCATCTGAGGGATCTGACTTTATGGTAACTATTTAGAATTTATTCACCGAAGGATCGAGTTTAATGATTTTAAGTTGCAATGACACGAACTTGATGATTAAAAATACATATTTATAATTGTTATGTTATATATAGTGCGGGGATCCTAATTCCAATATAGTTTGTTAATCTGTGTTTAAATCTCAAGTATTGGAATCATTCTAAAGTGCTATTTATAGTTATTTTCTAGATAGTTTTATAATTCATTTTACACTATCTTTTGCCTAATGTATAATTCAATCTCTATATCTATGAATATTGTACAATTTGTATATGAATCATTCTTTTGTTAATCAGTTTTAAAGTTTTTACCATAGTAAATAAAGTTTACTGTCACTTATGGAAACCATTCAATCCTTGAGGGAATGATATCTATTTTTGAAAATTGCAATGATAAATTGGTGCACTTGCCAAAAGCCAACAACATTTCAGGCCTAATAGTTATACACTTAAATAATCTACCATCATAAGTGTTTGAGAAACACACTACAAGAAATGCACTATTTAGTGGCGGTTTTTTACGCATATTAGCGGCAGTTTAAACCGTCAAAAGACATTTACCAGCGGTTAGAAAAGCGCCGGTAAAACGTCCGACGTAAATAGTTTAGCGGCGGTTTTTTAAAACCGCTGGTAAAACAGACGCTACATTAACGGCGGTTATTTTGTGGCACTTAAACGTAATAAACCGCCACTAAAAATAAACAAAAAGTTATCTACATGAATACGTTAGCGGCGGTTGTATACAATAAATAACCGCCCCTAAATTAAACATAATAAACCGCTGCTAAAATGTGACCAAATATAGCTTCATAGGGTACATTAGCGACTAGTACAAATAATAAATAACCGCCGCTAATTGAACGTCAATTTTTTTTTTAAATTTGATTCTCCTTTTGTCCATTTATTATTATTATTATTATTATTATTATTATTATTATTATTATTATTATTATTATTATTATCATTATCATATTATTATTAGTAGTATATATAATTACAAAATTATACTATCAATAAAATTCATAGATTCTAAAAGCTTGAAGATATAATCTCAACCTCAAAATGAAATATTCATAGATTTTAAGTGTTTGAAGACATAATTTTAACCCCAAAATGAAACATTGTAATAAAAATATAAAAAATATTAGTCAATCTAAAATTCTAAAATTACATCAAAATATATTTTCATCTATAATATCCTACTTAAAAATTTGTTAGCCTCAATGCACCTATATGCTCCATCTATCAACTGCTAGCCCAAACACATCCATGCGCTCCATCTATTCATGAGATCCACTGCATAAGAGTAAATGAGTTAAGTATCATCACCATGACAATGAACCAAACTACATTTACGTCTACATATACACAAATTAAATATATATATATATATATATATATATATATATATAAGTACCTCATATCAGATTCTAACAAATGATTTTCATAACACAAAATGCAAGAAAATTGCCAAATAAAGTTACCTAAATAACAAGACATTTCTTCTATGTTAAGCGTGTTTCAGATTGGGATGTGGAAGGTTGTTGTGGTGTACATGGTTCACGAGACTGGAAAAAAATAGATAAATAAACTATAAAGTATTACACAAAACACAGCATAATATATAAACTAAAATAGCTTACTTACGGAACCATTGAAGCGGTTAGCTAGCCGTTCAGGTAACGATAATGAATTTTGTTGGCATAATTCAGCAAACATTAATTCTAACTCTCCCCTCTTTTGAATTTTTGATTGTAATTGCTTCCTTAAAACTTGTACTTCATTTTGACTAGGGTATTCAGATGCAACTCCACCTCCACAAGAATAAGTAGCATATTGTTGGAAGTTTGTACCAAATGCTACAGATGGATATACACCTAACCCCAAACCACGAACTCGACCTGGACGCTCTTTGCCTAACACTTGACCAAGAGAATCATTTGGTGATACTTCTTTAGTAATAGTACCTTGGCTCTCAATTTCAATAATTTTTTCCTACATCATTAACATATAAGATTCATTAAAATGAAAAATAAGCAACATGTGTTATTGAAACTATAAATGCCATATAAAACAAATTGAATACTCACACAAACAACTTGTGCCTCTGAATTAATATAAGTCCCATTTTTTTTCTTGTGTGTTTGGACAAATAAACTGCCTCTACTCACTTGCTGGCCTGTCTCGGCAATCTATTGCATTCAAGTAACAATATATTAAATGTTTTTCCATGAATGGCATAAATAAAAAAATGCAACAATATACATCAATGTCAAGTTTGTATGCACTTACAATCTCTGTAGCCCTCCGCTTGAGTCTTTTAGAACCTCCGGTATGAGGCAGTGTAAGCTTTGAACGATTTGCTACATTTTTTGCACATATTTCCTATAATTGATCATAAAATATATTAGATTAAAAGCTTAGTATGGCTAAAAAAACTTTAGTTGTCTCAAACTTATTGAATATCATATTACCTTTGTTTTTGCCTCTAACCTATAATCAATAAATAAAGTCCATTCATTTTCAGTGACACACAAAGGAGGATTCCTAACATTCTCTTCTCGAGATTTGGTTTTGTCAAAAAATTTATCATACAAATTCAAGCGATGGTCTTTCCATTTCTTCCCGAGATCCTTAAAAATATATGATTTTGCTGCATCTTCCTGCACTGGCTCACACCAAAACCTTGACTGAAATCATTATAAATTTATTGGTGAAAAATGTTTTAACCATTCTCCATGCTTATATGAAATTTTATATGTACTTCATACCTTTATCACTGTTATCCATGCTTCATCCTTCAATCTTTGGGGAACCTTCTTCCAATTTTTGAAGCTAATCGGAAAATATTTATTGTCCTTTGCGAGTATACCTAGAAAACGCAATAACAAACTACCAGCATGGTCACCAGCAACCTGCCCACCTTGAAAATAAAGAACCACACTATGTCCAGATTCAAGTAACCAAACATCATTTGCTTTCATAGTTTCTTCCCTTAATTGTCCTGTAGTATCTATTTACATAATAAAATGGATCATGAACAATTTACACAAAAAAATTAAGTCAATTCAAGTAATGATCACAAAGTATAGTAAGTGACATACTTCTGACTTGTACAACCCAGTTCTTCTGACCAGAGGAGGCTCCCAAAGAGGCAGTTGACTCACTAGACTCACGTACATCACTTCCAGTGTTTGAAGATGGAATATCATCCTGTGATACCGATTCCATTTCTATAGGATACCAAAGCATGAGATATAAAATAAAAAATGAAAAAGATAATATCAGTCATACAATAACATAGTAAGATATTGACATAACATCATTAACACAGTACTAAATAAGGCACTACTCAAGTGTTATAAACAACACATTCATCACATGTTCCAAACAAGACACCATAAAAGTACTAACATGGTACTAAACCAGTCATATAATCAAATGTTCCAAACAAAGACATCAATAACATGCTGAAAGGTTACAAAATACTAATCAAATTCAATAAGTACTCCAGGCCTAGCCATTTGAGCGTCAATGTCATTGTCTGGCCAAAGGGTCGACAATTGGTCTTGGAAAGTCTTGGAAAGGCACACTCTCATAAGTTGATTCTTCATCATTTAAACCCATGTCATACAAATCCCTTGGTTTTAAATGTACCGGGGTACACCATCCTTCATTGACTTTATCATCCACATAGTAAACCATTTGAGCCTCAGAAGCCTTAATGTATGGTTCATCATCTTCTCGTATACCCGTATGAATCAAATGAGAAAAGTTTATAGATGTGAAGCCTAAAGCATCTTTGTGAATGTATCTTGGATTTGTAGTATTTGCCCATTCACATTTGAACAAGGTGATTGTAAATTGACCATGATAGTTTAACTCAATTATGTCAATTAGTTTTCCATAATATGGAACTACACCTTCCACCGGCCTATTGTCACTTGTACTCGCATAGCTTTTTGTTCCAAAATTGCAAAATACACCACTATTCTGAGTTTTCATCCCTTGGTCTCTTTGTAAGGTTCAAAATTTATAGCCATTCACATTATATGCGGTATACCTTCTAGCATGTGAAAGTGGACCCCGAGCAAGGGCACGGATTTCAGTAGAGTGTTCTTCACTATCGTTTAAAATCTATGAAAGGAAACAAATAGAGTATTTAGAAAATAATATATTCAAAATAGTTATCAAATGAATAAGTAACATTTATTCACTCACACGACGAGTAAACCATGCCACCAGTCCTTTATGCACTTCTTTTTCTATCCCATTTGATGACCGTATGCTATTCCTTAGCCTTCTTTTGGTAAGAACCCTAAATTCACTAGAATAAAGGAATACGATTAATGAATTAAATTTGGCAAACTACTTATAAGAATGCTATAACTAAAACTTACTTTATGAACACCTCTACTTCTTGACAATTGATCAAAACATGTCGTTGTGCTTGTAACATTTCAATCGGTGTCAAGTTGAAGTATGATGCACCTCCAACAGGTTTGCCAATATTAGGGAATAAGGATGATATAGACTCTAATGGATCATCATCAACACGACCAGTACGATTGAATCTTGTCTCAATTTCTGAATCCAAATACCTTGAACAAAAGGTAAGTATCTCTTCTGATATCCAACATTCAGCTATCGAACCTTCTGGTTGCGCTTTATTATGCACAAAAGACTTTAACTTTCCTAGAAACCTAAAGACACAAATGAACAATTAAGGAAAAGTTATGAAAAAAAACTAAAAGCTAAAAGGTATTTGATAGGTTCTTTTACCTTTCAATAGGATACATCCAACGATAATGAACAGGCCCACCACGCTTGGCTTCATCAACTAGGTGTACCATCAGGTGAACCATGACGGTAAAAAAAGATGGAGGAAATATCATTTCTAAATGACACAAAGTTAGAACTATTCCTTCTTTTAATTTGTCAAGTTCTGAATGGCTCAATACTTTAGCACATATTAGTTTAAAAAAGGTGCACACCTCAATGATCACTTTAGAAACTTGGAAGGGTAACACATTTCGAATACACAATGGAAGCAATTGTTCCATTAGAATATGACAGTCATGACTCTTCAAGCCAAAGATCTTATGTTGTGTTATGTCCACACATCTTGAAATGTTACTTGAGTAACCATCTGGTACAGTTACTTGTTTCAAAGTGTTCAACATTACATCAATCTCATCCTTTGTCATGGTAAAAAGCGCTGCAGGAAACTTTTTCCCATCATCTAATGGCAAAAGTTCACTTCTTATACCCATTTCACGCAAGTCATTACGAGCTTTCACATGATCTTTCCTTTTATCCTTATCATTAATTAGAGTGAAGATAATGTTATCACAAACATTTTTTTCAATGTGCATTACATCCAAATTATGATGTAACAAGTTAAACTTCCAATATGGTAGCTCAAAAAATATACTTTTCTTGTTCCATTGTTTAACTTGTTGGTCTTCAGTGGTTCTTACTCGTCCTCGCTTCTGTCCTACTAATGTTATTTTCTCTCCAAATGTGTTTTCAATATTCTCCACTTGTCTCCAAATATCAGAGCCAGACAACAAGCTTGGTGGCCTTCTATCCTCAATGTTTCCATTAAATCGAACTCGATTTAATCAAAACTTATGTTCTCTAGATAAGAAACGACGATGACCCATAAAACACCACTTTTTGCTACATGGAAGACGAAGGGGGCTCGAATCAAAGTTACAATATGGACAAGCAAGACCTGTGTGAACATTCCACCCAGATAACATCCCAAGACCTGGAAAATCACTGATAGTCCATAAAAGACAAGCTCGCATATTGAACACCTCATTTCTATAAGCATCGTATGTTTCAACACCTTTTTCCCACAACTCCTTCAACTCTATAATTAGAGGTTGCATATAGATATCAATCTCATTCAAAGGACTCTTTTTACCAGGAATTAAGCCAGAAAGTATGAAATTTGTTGACTTCATACAAGTCCAAGGAGGAGTGTTGTATGGAATGATGACTAGTGGCCAAATGCTATAACTAACACTCATGTTTCCAAATGGATTGAATCCATCACTAGCCAAGGCCAAACGAACATTACGAGGATCTGCAGCAAAATCTGGGTAGGTTTGGTCAAAAACTTTCCATGCTTCAGAGTCTCTTGGATGCCGTATTAGTCCATCAGTGTTTGTTTCCTCAGCATGCCACACCATGCTTTTAGAAGTCTTGCGACACATAAATAACCTTTTTAGTCTAGGAATCAATGGAAAGTATCGTAGAACTTTTACAGGCAACTTTTTCTGTGGCTTAACAAGGTTGACTCTGCCTTTATTATTTTGTTGTTTCCATCTAGAAGTGTGACATTTTTTGCAATCTTCTCTTTGTTCATCTTCACCCCAATATAACATACACTTATTAGGACATGCATGAATTTTTTGGTAACCTAATCCCAATTTTGATATGACTTTGTTGGCTTTATAACCTGAAGAAGGAATCTTTGCAAATTCAAAGGCATCATGCAACAACTCCATAATCATTGTCATAGCTTTGTCACTAATACCACAAAGACACTTAATGTGATATAATTTGACTAAGAAAGACAATTTTGAAAACTTTGTGCATCCTTCATACAATGGCTGCTCTCCATCTTTGAGTAACTCATAAAACTCTTTCGCGTTAGTAGTTGCTTTAGACCGGAAGTCTTGATCACTCCTTCTTGAATCTCCATTGGCTTGATTATTAGAAAATAAAGGGGTCGTATCTTTATTGCCACCTGTTAAAGGGATTACAAATGCATCATTCAACATATGTTGCATTGGATTCTCGATGGGTATTTCATTAGCCATATCTTCTATAGCATCTCCATTCATCACATTTTCTTCCACTTCACGTGCATTAACAACTGAATCCTCTAATAATCTCTCCCCATGACGACACCAAAATGTGTACCTTTGGGGAAATGGTTTAACTAGAAGATCATCATACGCTTCTTCCCTAGTCCTCCATTTGTTAAACTTATATTTAGTGCAAGGGCATACTATTCTACCTGCACTAGAGCTATGTTGAAAAGCAAAGTCTAAAAAGGCATTTAACCCAGTTTCATACTCAGGTGTGTTGCGTGGCATTTTAATCCAAGACTTATCCATCTGAGTACAAATAGCAACAGCAATATATAAGCAACTGAACATGGATCTTAAAATGTACTAGAATTAATTAAAATCACATACAAAGATTAATTTTTCAATTAGTTTAAATTTGATTATAGATCAAATTAGAAGCAAAAGCAAGACCAAGATTATGCAATACGAAATAGAAAAAACTTAAACGAGAAGGAAGAAGGAACTAACCTTTTAAGGTGAAAAAAAGCTAAGTGGCGTGGATAATGTGAACTGTATGGCTGGTAAACTATTAAAATAAGCACTCTATATGGTTAGATTGAGTTACAATTTTCATTAAACTCCATTCACAAATGAAAGATTCAAAGAATGAAATACCAATTTTCATCAATTCTAGTAAGTAAAGAGTTTTAGAATATTGAGTACACAATTACAGTAAATTCTAGTAAGCACCAGTTTTTAGAACAAAAGTGTAATAAGTAATAAGAAATTATGTCAATGTTAATTGTTGATTTACCAAATAGTAAAATAAATAGTTAACGCACGATATTCAAGACAAAGATAGTATCAAATAATTTAATAATGTTAAATTTCTAATATCAAATAATAGAATAATATGCCTCTTGTATTTGTATTTGGGCCATCACGAAAAGCTTTTATTAAAATAGGTAACATTTACATCAGTACACAATTATTGAAGTCCAAGTTCTACTCTAGTAGTTTTTCTTTTATTAGTATAATGCATGTCACATAAAGCTAGATTTATTTGATTAGTATAATGCCTCACACGGTAACAACACAACATTTATGAAAGATTTAATTTCTAGATTTATTTGATTTGTATAATACATATCACATAAAGCTAGATTATAAAAATAAAATTACTGCCATCATGAATCACGTGTAGCATCACCTTTTAACTCTTTTTTAGCTAATATAATCATTCGGTATATATAATTTCAAGTTTATGAAGGCATGAAATTCCAAGTTTCCAATTATAATAATTTCATTTCAATGACTATTTATTCTCATTATATAAGAAAAATAACATTTATTAATGTAGTTTAAGGTTTACCATAAATTCAAATAAAAACCAAATTGAAACTATCAGATTACAATGGGTACACTCAAAAAACATTAGTTTTGTAAGAAACTAATTAATTTGATTCAAACACCCAACTTTGTTATGTAGTTACAAAACAGCTAAGCCATAAAAAACAAAGCATGTAACGGGGGAAAGGTGAACATAACTTCAAATTAGGAGGGGAAAAATAAGGAATCTTACCTCTTTCGTTCAGTCACCTCTTTTTATCACCTCATAAAAAGTATCTGTAAACAAATAATTAGATTCAAAACATCATTAAGACAAGAAACAATAAAAAATACGAAATCTTATAATCACATTTCTTTTCAAATAAATTTAAAAATAAAACAACAAAATGTTAGAGATTCCATAGACACTACTATCCCATGGTTAAAAAAAATTGGAATAATTAAAATTATTAAAGACATAATTATCCAACTAAGTCAGGAACCAACAGGGTATTTACTCTTAACATAGGAACATAAAACTTTGAAGGAAAATATCCATATATATATATATATATATATGTTTGGCTCGTTAATTTTTATTAGTGTTCTTTTTATGTCAATTTAATTCTTTATATTTTAAATCATTTAATTTTTTTATTAAATTGGCTAAAAATATTTATTATATCGATTCACAATTAATGCATGGAACCTGTAAAGGAGTTTTATTTTTTGTACATATAACTAGAAAAGGAACTCAGAAGATTTTTATATCTAATTCAATGTAGTATCAAAAGTTGAATCACGTGTAACATCATCTTTTGAATCTTTTTTAGCTAATATCATTTGGTATATATACATGGTAATTAAATATATAAATATTTTAATCATGAGCTTTAACTTACGTATAAAGTTATGATTAGAAGGTAGAGTTTACTAACCCTTTCTTAAAGTAACGTAAACCAGGTGAAATGGATGTCTAAAATTGTAACTGTAACCATTTATGCAGGCTTAAAATTCAAAGTTTCCAATTATATTAATTTCATTTCAATAACTATTTAATATTCTCATTATAGAAGAAAAATAACATTTATTAATGCAGTTGAAGACTTATCATAAATCCAAATAAAAACCAAATTAAAACTATCAGACTACAGTGGGTTCACTAAAAATACATTGGTTCTATAAAAATACTAAACTGATTCAAAAACCCAACTTTCTTGTGTAGTTACAAAACAAGTAAGCCATTATAAACAAAGCACATAACAGGAGAAGGTGAACAAAACTTCAAATTAGGAGGGGAAAAATAAGGAATCTTACCTCCTTCCTTGGGTCACGTCTACTTATTACCTCATAAAAAGTATCTGTAAACAAATAATTGGATCCAAAACATCATTAATACAACAATAAAAAAATATAGAATCTTATAATCACATTTCTTTTGAAGTAAATATAAAAATAAAACAACAAAATGGCTAAAAAAATTGGTATAATTAAAATTATTAAAGACATAATTGTTCATCTAAATAAGGAACCAACAAGGTATTTACTATAATGTGGGAACGTAAAACTTTGAAGGAATATATATATATATATATATATATATATATATATTTGGTTCTTTTATTTTTTTAGTGTTTTTTATGTCAATTTAATTATTTATATTTTAAAACATCTGATTTTTTATTAACCTGACTAAAAAGATTTATTATATCAATTCATAATTAATGCATGGAACCTGTAAAGAAGTTCTATTCTTTGTAAATATAACTAAAAGGAACTCAAAAGATGTGTAATTTTATATCTAATCCAATGTATACATGTGTTTCCCTTCTTGTGTTTTTTGTTTCCATGTTTGCTAGATAGATATAATTATTAACCATATTGAATTAGTTTAAGCATTAGGGGACCTATAAAGAAACATTTTATCTTTGTATCAATAAAATGAGTTTATATTTATGAAGGCTAGAGTATCACGTTGGAAGGCTAAGTAACATACAAAATTAAATTAAGGCATATACAATGTTATATTTTATTGGATGGGAACAGAGGGGGTGGTAGAATTAGAATTTGGAGTCAAATGTTGTAAAGATCAATGAAGGCCATTTAATGTAATGTGTATAAACTCTATGAGGCCAATCAGGTGTGGTGTGTTATACCAAAACCAAAAGGGGTGTGTCATAACGTGTGGGTGTAGAGTGGTACGCATTGATTTCGTCTTTTTCCCAGTTTTGTGAAAACAGTACCTTTTCTAGTTAGTTATATTTGTTCTGTTTCCACAAGTCATATCCACCATTTCCCATTACATGCAATATATCAGAACCTACACTACCATTAGGGACTCATTCATAAAAATTAAGTATAATCAACTAAGTTATGTAATTATTAACATTAATTTAACACATCATTCAAAATTATTTAAATCCCAATCAATCTTAAATATGAAACTCTAATTAAGAATAAAAAGATTATATCCCAAATGTGAAACTTTTTGTAGTTAGTTTTTCGCTGTCACACAAAATTTGACTCCTCTAAATGTTACCCTTATTTCTTTTTCTCCTAATTTTTTCTATACATAGCTACCAAAACAAACTCAATTCTTGCTTTTATATATTTTATTTAACACAGGGCGTAAGAATAATTTTACCAAAGAATTGATATGAGGAAGTGGATAAAGTAGGAAACTTACGTAAAAAGAAGGTATCATGTGGTGAAAGCATATACAAAATGAACAAGGCACATCACTCCAAAAAATTAAAAATTAAAAAGAACAAAAATGCATATAAAGAATCGCATGCATATACAGAACAAACAAGAGGCCAATGAGATTTGAACAAAAAGACAATAAAAAATATGAAAACAAACCTTGAACAATAATAGGCACATTAAGAAAATAGGTCAATGGGAAGGAGCAAAAACTAAAGCTTGAACGGAACCAGAGCGTGAGAACGAGAGCACTGTGGGAGAGAAAAGAGTGAGGGTTTAGGTTTCTTTTTAATTTTTTGAGAGAGTAAGGGTTTAGGTTTTTTTGAAAGAAAATGTAAAACAATTACTTTTTCTTTTATTTTTATTAAGTTATATTAATTTTGCGGAAAACTTGTGCGCCACTTTAATTTTAGGGGGAAACCTGCACGGGTTTTTAACAATTAATGATTTGACCAGCGGCGTTTAAAGGATGGGACGGGAAGTTTCTTTTTTTTAAAATATTAGCGGCGGTTTTAATTAACCACCACTAAAAAACCGCCGCTATTTAGCGAAATTTTTGTAGTGACAAAGAAAAGTAATTATCTTCAATCAAAATCTTAAGAGTAAGAACTCAAAGTTAACATAAAGAAAAATAAAATTCCTTGAGTTGATTTTAAAAGATTAAACTTCCATGATGATTTTAAACAATGAAAAATAAATTTAAAAGTTAACTATAAATTTGATTATAAAAGCAAGAGAAAGAAGAACTAAAAATTAAGAAACTAAAGCAAAGACATAGAAATGTAATGAAAACTTAAACATGTATTTATTTTGTATCTCTTGCGTGTCTTTCTTACAACTTCAAGCATCAATTTATAGCCAAGGTATCAGAGCACTATACATGTATATGTTGAAGATTGATGTAATTTTTTCATCATTGGTGGGGTTGAGATTACATAAATTCAAAGAAAAGATAATGGTACTCTTTGAAATTCATCATTCTTCATGTTTTCCATCTTGTACGCCCAATCTGATCCTCTAGATGACATAATTTCACCAAACCTTCAACATAAAAGTTGTGAATATTTATCTTATTGAAATTTTAGCGCAAGAATCTTATTATTTGGACATCTACAGCTCAAGATATGTGTAAATTAGTAAACTATGTTAGTGTTGGTAGGACAAATGTGGGTAGATTGATTCAAGCTCCATTTCTTCATCATTTTTAGATGCAAAGTAACCAAATGTTATCATCATACAAGATTAGCCTAATTGGATCACAAAAGCCTAAGTTATGACCAAAACGGGGAAAGACACTCAAGATACAAACAAAAAATGAAAATTGAAACATATATACGTAATAGTTCAATTAAACTAAACAACGTAAAACTTAATTAAAATACTATAATTAAACATAGTAAATATATAATAAACCCTAAGTGTAAAACTATAATAAGTGCATTAAAATTGATTCATCACTATGCAATACAATAGTCATAATGCATCAAGAACCACTTGATTATCATCGTTAGGGGCCACCACTTAGTTACCATCACCAAGGGATCTCACTAGATTTATCAACAAACATAGCATGCAATCATCAATTTCAATCAATTCATAATCATAGCAAAGTTACCCTAAGCTTTTTCATTCATCATCAATACGGTACAATCAATTATTCCATTATTTCATCACAACCTCATGAAATCAATTTCATAAACATATATAAATGAAATCCAATTTCATTGGAAATTCATCAATTAGAACAACAATATCAAATGGGGTATATTGCTAATAACATCATCATCAACATCATCAATTCTCACAAGAACATCATAATCAATCAAACATAAACATGCATATATACCCCTATCCACCCATAATCTATACAATTAAAATATAAATGTTTCCCCTACCTAGAATCCGTGATCCAATAAGTCCTAAACATTTCCAAACACCTCGAATTTGTCCCTGATTACTAGTTTATCAATCTAAAAATTTCTAAAATTTAACAATGATTATTTCAATACTCAATACACTACAAGTTACATATAATGGAGCTAAACTCATTAATTCCTTTCAGTTTCAATAAGTTCCCACTTACCAATGAATATCAACAAGTCTGATACTCACTCGTAAAATCCCAAAAATTGCCCACAAGTCAAGATTGATTTGAAATAAACCCTAAGTCATTGAAATTAGAGGGTTCAGCTCAAATTCATGAGATGGGATAAGGCAAAGTAACAGGGTATTCTGATGCTTACCAAAATGGTGAAAACCTATAACCCTGAGATGTCAACGCTGCCAAGTTACAAGAAAATAGGTTTCACAACCTAAAGATGCATGAGATTAGAAGAATTGAGAGTGAGGGGTCCAAGAGCAATAAAAACCCAAAATTATCCATAATCCATACCTTGAACTTAAAAAAATGGAGCTCCCAAGGTCATGCAATGGCTGCTGTGAGTGGAGGAAGAGAGATAAAGTTTAATGTTTATCTTAATTTGTAAGGAATTAAAGAGAAGAATATGGTGTTATGATGGTGAAGTTGTGGGAGAAGAAGAAACTATGACACCATTGTTTTCTTTCATTGCATGTACGAAAGAGTGAAAGTGAGAAGATTGAAATTGAACTAATGAAATCAGGGGCATAATGGTCATTTGGCGCGTTTCGTTAATTTCTAAATCTAATCGGGTACCTCTGGTTACACGAAATATACCCAAATTAATTCCAAAGTTAACCCAACCGCCTTAAATCAATTTAACATTTCTAATTTAATTATTTGGTTAATAAAATTAACTAATAATTAAATTTAGGATGTTACACAATTTACTGACAAATGAATTTTTCTTTATGAACTTTGTGAGAGGTATGAATGAAAAGGAACTTCTCATTTGTTGAACACCTACAAAGCAGTAGACAAGCAGAAGCAATAAATAAGAACGTCCTAAATGAGTTGAAGAGAAGATTGGGAGAGTCTAAGAGACTTTGGGTGGAAGAGCTACTGGCAGCTTTATGGGCATACCACACTACACCTCATTTAGCCACCCAAGAGACACTTTTCCAACTATCCTACGATGTTGATTCAACCATTCTTATTAAAATTAGGGACCTTTTACTCAAAAGATAAGGAGGAAGAGGAGTAGAGAGTGGACCTAGAACTTTATCACGAAGATAGAGAGATTACTTTAATTAAAATAAAAGTTAGGAAGCAGAGATCGACCAGACCTCAAGCATTCATGGTGAGAGACCAAGTCCTCCAATCCGTGAAAAATTATCGAAAGCCAATAGAAGAAGGAAACTTAATAGCCAATTAGCAAGGTTGTTTTAGAGTCAAGGAAGAAAAAGGCAACAAAGCTTATAAATTGGAAGAATTAGGAGGGGAAGAAGTCCCTAGGACTTGGCATGTAACCCATTTAAGAACTTATTATTGTTAGAAATCTAAAGGGCGTACTCTTTTTCTTACTCTAAGGGTTTTTCCTATACGTTTTTCCTCAAAGAGGTTTTAATGAGGCGTACCCAATAAAAATTTATCAATTAAGATGTTATTTAGCTAATTTTATGTTTTCCTATTGGTCTTCACCAATTGATTCCTACTAAGCCATAGGCTGTAGTAAAGGGGTCTTCTCAACAACATTCCACTCGGTCTTCACCAATTGAGTCTGACTAAGCCATTAGCTACAGTAGAGCGGTGGTCTCAACCACATTCATATTGGTCTTAACTAGTCAAGTCTTACTAAGCCATTGACTACAACAAAGGGTTGGTCTCAACCATGTTCCGGTCAGTCTTCATCAATCGAGTCTTACTAAGTCATTGGGTACAATAGAGGGGTGGCCTCAACTACATTCCATTGGTCTTCACCAATTGAGTCCTACTATGTCATTGGTTGCATCAAAGGGGTGGTCTCAACCATGTTCCGGTTAGTCTTCACCAACCAGATATTAGCCATTGGCTAAAAACCTTATTCATTTATTCAAAGACGTTAAAAAATCTCTAAGTTATGGAGAATGAGGAAAAAGGAATCTAGGGTTGTGCCCCTATCAGGTCCCTTGTTCACTTAATCATATGAGGAAGTTTGAAAGTTTTTTAAGTCAAAGGAATAAGCCAACCTTAAAAGAAGAGTTAGGGTCAAGCCTTTTGCTTATTCATCATTCTTTTGTTTACTTTAGAAATTTTTTTAGTTAAAGGAATAGGCCGACCCCTAAAAGACAAGTTAGAGTCAAGTCTCTTACTTATTCATCATTCTTTTATTTATTTCAGAATGTTTCTAAGTTAAAGGAAAGGGTTGACCCATAAAAGATGAGTTAGAACCAAGCCTCTCACTCATCCATCATTCTTTCTTTTACTTTAGAATTTTTCTAAGTTAAAGGGAAAGGAAATGGGCTAGGCTAGGCCGGGCTTTGAAAGGCCAAAGCCTGGCCTACATTAAATTTTCAAGGCCTAAGCCTGGCATATTAGCCCGTCATAGGCTTTTCTTTAAGGCCTGGTCTGGCCTGTTTGAAGGCCTGGCCCGTTTAAAAGCCTGTTTAAAAGGCCTATTTATAGTGAGACTTTTAAAAGGCCAAAACTAACCTAAAAAATAGTGCTCCATTCCCTTCTTTTTTTAATTGTAAACTTGTAATATTAATTTATATTAAATAAATGTAAATATGTAATATATATTTATTTTATGTTATAAATATATTATATATATATAATTAATTAATAATTAATCTAATTAAATAGGTCAGCCTGTTGGGCTTCAAAGGCTTTTTAGAAAGTCTATGGCCTGACCTGTTTAGTTAAAAAGGTCTTTTTAAAAAGCCTAAGTCTGGCTTTCTAGCCTGACAAGCCTGGCCTATGTAGGCTATAAACGAGCTAGGCCATAGGCCCTCGACGGATGGCCTGGCCTATTTTTATCCCTACCTAAAAGATAAGTCAAGGCCAAGGCCCACACTCATCCATCATTCTTTCACGTACTTCAAAATTTTTTAAGGTTAAAGAGAAAAGGTTGACCTTAAAAAAGGAATCAGGGCCAAGCCATTTGTTTATTAATGATTCTTTTGTTTACTTTAGAAAGTTTCCAAGTTAAAAGAAGGGAGTCGACCCCCAAAAAATAAGTCATGACCAAGCCCCTCGCTTATTTATTATTCTTTGTTTACTTTAGAATTTTTCTTTGTTAAAGGAAAAGATAATCCCTAAAAGATGAGTCATGACCAAGCCCATCGTTCACCATCATTCTTTCATTTACTTCATAATTTTTCTATGTTAAAGGAAATAGGCCAATCCCCAAAAGATGAGTCAAGGCTGAGCGCGTCACTTATACATTATTCTTTCATTTAATTTAAAATTTTTCTAAGTTAAAAGGAAAGTAGTCAATCCCAAAAGACAAGTTAGGGTCGAGCCTCCCGCTCATCCATCATTCTTTTATTTTCGAGACTTTAAAAGTTTTCTAGGATGTAGCATGAGACCCTTGATCAATCACTAACAACTCTTTATCAAAATCCATTATTTTATCAAATTCCTTCTTGCACAACACATCATGGAAGTTGCATGAAGTAAGTAACTAGAGTTGTCCATATAAAACTCTATGAAATTCATCTGGCTATATCGATCCCTTTTTTCATTAGGAAGAATGAGATGATTAATATCAAAATGATCAGGGACTAGTTGAGTATCCCAAAGACAACGAATCTCAAAACCCTATTTATAACAACCCCTTAGTGATGGGGCCTGATTAAAATCTGAGTAAATGTTTCACTTTTTAAACTTTCCTGGCGATAAACATTAGGAACCTAAGAGCTATGTCACTTAAAACCACTTAAAACCCCACTTTTTGGTGCTAGTAATCAATTATATGAATACTAAAATCGATTACACAAGGCCTGGTAATTGATTACCGAAGACCAGACTGCATAGGAAATAAGACACACCCTTTGGTAATCGATTACGTAATCAATTATCAGACACCCTGTTCTGTATAATTATGCAAAGTTTGGCCTCAAGACCAACTTCTATACTATGTAACTTGCCTGTTTTAACTCCAATTACTACCAAACTCCGTGGACACGATATTTCTACCATTCCAGATCTGCTGGTGCAGTCCGTACCCTCCAGGGATTTTGGATCCCACCTAAACTCTGTTTCACCTCTTTAGTTGGCTAAAGCACCACTAATTCATACTGATTTCACCTATTTTATCATACTCCATTATAACATCAATAAACAATTAACTTCATGCTATTTAAATCACACTACATGTACACATACATACTTCATTCATAATTTTAGCATTATCATAATTACTTACCATTTCTATCACGCATAAACAATCAAGGCTCAAGGTCATAAGTAATCAAATAATAACCTGCCCATATAGCATACATCCACAACAAATGGCTTAGTGCCATGTAAATCACAGAACCTGCCCATCATCAATTTATACATCATATAATTGGCTTCATGCCAAATTTAATCATCACATTTGTCGTTATAATCATCGTTAGGACACACCAGGCACAACCATCATCAACATCTCGGTTTTAAGGAAATTCTTTAGATTCAGTCCTTACTAATTAAATTAAAAGTCTCATTGTAACATCTCGGTTAATTAATTTAAAAATCTATGATTAGCGGAAAATATTAATAGTTGTCTTCAAATTAATTTTAGATTTTGGAAATCATTATTAATTAATATAAATCCAATTTTAAATAATTAGATGTCATGGAATTAAATAAATTTATTTGATTGGTCGTTTATTAAAGTTTAAATAAGAGTTTAAATGGGTGATGGTAAAATTTATTTACCAAAAAGTTAAAAAGTAAGTTTTAATTTAAGTTATAAAAGAAAAATGGAAAAGGGATTTACAAAAGACGTTTTTTCCCTTAATGAAATAAATTTCAAATTTCCCTTCCTTCCTCATGGAACTCGCGTGCGTGAACGATAGAGGATGAACTTCCATTTCCTTCTTCCATTAGCGTGGCTTTAAGCTTCAAATCAAAGGACCTTTTCATGTCGGAATCACAAACTGATAGCGTTTTTGGGACAATGGCTTCAAGGTGTGCCTATATGAACCATTAATTTCAGGCTTTTTTCTCCCTTTCTCTTTCTTCCTCTAGCCGTAAGGTGCATGCATGGTGGGGGGTTTCGATTTTACGTTCTATGGTAATGGGGAACTCAAAAATCACTTCTGGGACAATCGATGTTGATGGTTTGGAGAACAGAATTAGAAGAGGGGATTGAATAAGTCTGCTCACTTTTTCAAACCAAAAAGTAATATTTAAGCGCAACAGCGTTTTACACAGCAGACCAAACTTTTGCTTATATAGAGTGCACAAAACATTGATTGAGCGAGCATAATTTACTAGACTTTTGATAGTTAAAGAGTTAGAGAGAAAGAGACAATACATAAGCAATTTTATACCGGTTCACCTCCAACCTAGAGACCACATCTAGTACCTTCAAATCTGAAGGATTTCTACTATGTAAAAATCATTTACATAAACAGCTCAGACCGAGCTTAAGAGTATTATTGACTCCAGCTACTCCTGGCTTACACACAACCTATGCTTCTGAGTATTCTTTTGTAAGCACCCACTCCTGGGGCAGACCCAAGTATTCTTTCCAAAGCCTCTTTAGGCCAAAGTATTTCCTGACAGATCACCAGATCTGTGTTTACAAGAAATTAGAAATATTAGAACAGATAAACCTCTTGTACACAAAATATTTAGGGCTTATATGTGTTTTTCTTTTCTTTGTATCACACTATGTTTTATGTGATATCCCTATCTCTTTTTTCTGATATATTCTCATAAGCTCTCTCTTTTTTTCTTTTCTTCTTCTATATTTCTTCTATTCTCTTCATATGACTCTCTATTCTTCTTTTGTAATCTTTTCTCTTTTCGTTTGAGTCATCTGTATCTTTTTACTCTTTATCGTGCATACACACATAGATCATTGTATTTGTATTTCTTTCTTATTCATTGTGTATGCTCTACTCTTATATTTAAAACAGAAGATTTACAACATATAAATACTTGTTTAGCTCATGAAGATAGATCCGTTGGATGGCTGTTTAAGATTTATTCTATCTCATTGGAAAGTAATTTTTCTTACACTTGGTTAGAGTGACGTTCTGCATATTTTGTATGGGACGGAGAGCTTTTAAGTTTTGTGTAGATGAAGACAAATAGGGATTGTACACTTTTTACCAAAGAGGATATTCCTTAATTAGAGGAATTTTGACTTCTTAGAAATTTGATGAAAGATAGATGCTTTGATATCAACTCGAGATTTATCTTGCTTGGGCATTTTCCTTGTTGTGATAGTTCTTTTTGTTGAGAAGGAAAGATGCTTTGTTGAGTCATAATATATAGGTCTAGACTTGATGCATTCAAAGAGAATATCTCAGATTTGATTAAGTTCTGGTGAATCATAAAGTGTTGATGATGAGACTCAAAACTTCAAGAGATATTCCAATCCTTTTCTTGTGATTTTGTAGAAGGTCTGAAGTAGTTTTTATCTTGACAAAGCGTGATGAGAGAGTCTGATGAAAGTAGGTTGCTTTGAGGAGAGAACTCTTCCATGTTCATGATGCGTGTTGTATGACTTATGAGTCTGGGTCTGGTATAAGTTCAGATGAACACTTTTCTTTTGAGAAACATCCCAAACTTTGAGTGTTTCTTTGATGCATAGCCTTCTTAGTTTTGTCTTACCAGACTTATTAGATATGAGCTCCCTTTTTTATTTATAACCTATGTTTTATATTCTTAAACACTCGAATGATCTTATCAAATGATTTAACGACTCATAACTTGATTAATTT
The DNA here is from genome assembly GCA_037962975.1 of Clitoria ternatea. Classification (NCBI taxonomy): domain Eukaryota; kingdom Viridiplantae; phylum Streptophyta; class Magnoliopsida; order Fabales; family Fabaceae; genus Clitoria; species Clitoria ternatea. Next base: position 60,851,583 of record CM075671.1, read on the forward strand.
AGACGTTTGATATTGGTTATCAACAAATCTAAGAGTGCTTTAAATATTTTCTTGGTTCCAATAATCTCCCCCTATTTGTTGATAGCAAACATTGAGCCTTCTTAATTATTGAACCTTCTTTTTGCATAGAGCAAGATCAACATAGAGCATTAATAGTGAGAAAGCAATCTTACAATTATTTTATTTGAAAGAAAACTAATTAGAAAGACAAAATTTTGGAACGTAGATAAAGACACAAAATTTTAAACCATTTTTAAAACTAGAGACTCAGGGACATCAAACATTAACAGCGTAAAAAACAAACAACCAAAACTTCTTAATTCCTTAACATCTCAATCTCTTCTCCCCATTTTGATATCAACAAATCCAGATGTTATTTTTGTCCAGAACTCTTGAAGCAGGATCCAACTTCTCCCATCATCTAGAGACTATGATTCCATAGATTTTTGGCGTCCCTTCAGTGTTGTTGGTGGAGGATAATAGTCTGGTAACTTCTTCATCAGGAAGTCTTCTAGGTCTAGGCTCATCCTGTGCCAGAATAAGAGGATTAACTGATGCAGATATTGGCTCTTTTCCTTTTCTGGAAGAATAAGGCTTAGAGACAGGGGCAAGTCTATTTGGCGCAATTAGAATTTTTATGGAAGGCAAAATAAGGGTACATTTTTCTTTGTCGTATTGAACATCTTCCAAAGACTTTCCTTGCTGAAGATCCATTAGGATAGCTCTCTATTCTTTCTTTATCTTACTGAAGATGGCTTTGATACTAAATGATGGTTCGGAGAACAAACTTAGAAGGGGGGTTGAATAAGTCTGTTCACTTTTTCAAACCCAAAACTAATATTTAAGCACAATAGCATTTTAAATAGCAGATCAGACTTTTGCTTATATAGAGTGCGCAAAACTTTGATTGAGCAACCATAATTTACTAGACTTTTACTATCAATGATATTAATTGTTGAGAAAAAGTCTGGACAAAAAATATAAGTCTTAAGTATTGTTGGACCAGAACCCAGACTTTATAATTTATTTATATCGATCATCAAGTATTTTTGCTAAAAAAATGAAGTCTGAACTGCTTATAACATTTTCTTCTAAAAGTACAAAAGCAATTTCAGGATACAAAGATTAAGTTGTAAAAACTAAGGGGGAACGAATACATTCTTTAAGAAGTCTGGTAGAACAACAAAAGTCTAATGAAAGCATCTTGCATAAAGAACTCTACATCAACGTTCAAAAATCTATTTTGGTGATGCTTCGAAAGAAATGATCATACCATATTTGTGTGCTTATCATCAAAGAACAAAAAGAACAAAATCAACATGAGCAGCAGATGTCAGCGTACCTACTTCTGCAAACTCTGATCATAAGTCAGAAACCTCATCAGGACATCTCTGAAAGCAACCTATCGCTCAATCTAGAATACACTTACGAAAAGGTTTGTGCGTGGAAATACATAAGAAACTATTTTTATGAAAATATCAAAATATGATTCAGACCTCTCTCTCTCTCTCAAGCTTGGATTCAACCTTGAGGTATAACCTCCAGAAGCCTATGGTAAAATTCCTTCAAAGGGTTTCTAACTTATATATCTCCTCTCAAGAAACGTCAACGACTATTACTTTCAAGCCTCTATAAATAACAAGGAAGTTTGAACTTTCAAGCAGAGAAAAATATCCAAGAAGAAAGCTCCTCAATTTTATCATTCAATCTTGGTTCACTTTCTTGTAAAAAGACAAAGACCCTCATTATTCTCTAGCTCTGCTTCCAGTAAACTCTGGTCTTGTGTAAAAAAAACTTAGTGTTCGACCTCATTTATTTGTCTATCATTTCTGAACACTAAGTTCCTAGAACATTTCTCTTCTTACTGATTATATAAGTCTGGTAAGTTACCAGGACTAGTTTGAGTGTTGGGAAACACATTGGCTTGAAAAGGCTTTTGAAAGAATACTTGGGTCCAGGAGTGGCTTGTTGACAGAATAGTTGGGTTAAGCTAGAAGTGGCTTATTGAAAAAGAATACTTGAGTTAAGCCAGAAGTGGCTTGGTGAAGGAATACTCGAAGCACAAGTCTGGTGCTATCATTGTAAAGGAGATTTTACAATAGTGGAAATCCTTCAAGTTAGAAGGGACTGGACGTAGCTTCTGTGTTGGAAATGAACCAGTATAAACTCTGCGTGTCTTATTTTCTTTCCTTATCATTTAATTACTTACATTTGTTCTGATTTGAGAATTTATGAAGAAAAAGAGTCTAAGACTTATTCAACCCTGCCTTCTAAGTCTGACTCTGAACCATCAATTAGTATCAGAGCTTGTCCTTTAGGTTGATCACTCCCTCGAGTGAAAAGGATTAAGATCCATGGCAGTTTCTCAAAGTAATCAATGGATCACAGAAGGATCCTCCATCAATAAACCCCCAGCCTTCTTTGGGGAAGATTATCCTTATTGGAAGGATAGGATGGAAATATTCATAAAATCCACTCAATACAATCTCTGGGTGGTCATCATTAACAGATACTATAGCTCTCTTGTAAATGGTAAAGGACAACCTAAAGCTGAAAATGAATGGAGCTCTGATGAAATAAAAAAATGGAGATAAATGCCAAAGCCAGATTTCTTCTCACATGCTCTCTTACTAAGTTTGAATACAACAAGGTATTCAGTTACAAAACAGCGAAAGAAGTCTGGGATGCTCTGCAACACAACTACGAAGAAATGTTAAATATCAAAATATCTAAGAAGATATTGTTAACTAAACAATATGACAAGTTCAAAATGGAGGAACATAAGTCAATAGATTAAATGTTTGGAAGATTTCAAACTCTTCTAAATGGTTTGAAAAATCTTGGAACTACTCCCTCTATAGAAGGTATAAATGTCAAGATTCTTGGATGCTTGCCTGAAAGGTTCGATGCTAAATGCTCTGCCTTGGAAGAAGCTAAGGATCTGAGCACCTTCTCTCTGGATGAGTTGCTTGGAGTTCTTAGGGTTCATGAGCTAAAGCTGAAGCAAAAAGAGACCAACAAATCTGCTTCTACTAAAAGCATCGCCTTGAAATCTGATGACATGAAAAAAGGTAAGGGTCTGAAAATTGAAGAGTCATCTAGTTCTGAACCAGACTCTGGTGACTCAGATGATAACACCGATGAAGAATTAACTCTTGTAACCAAGAGATTTCATAAGTTACTAAGGAAGAAGAAGCTCAGACCTAAAACTTTCAAAAGAAAGACTACAACGATAAAAGTTAATTTAAATTTAAAACTGATAAAACTGTCTTAGAATGTTTTAATTACAAAAAGCCAGGACACATAAAAGCAGAATGTCCTCTTCTAAACAAAGATAGAAGGGACAAAAGAGAAAGGAGGAAATTTCCAAAGAAACAAAAAGGTCTGATCATGTGGGATGATGAATGATCATCCAGCTTAGAAGAGTCTGATGAAGAAAATGAGTCAGCCCAAATATATCTCATGGCGAGCAAAGAAACAGACTCAGACATAAGCCTTAATGTCTCAGACTCTGAAGAAGTAAGTTACTCAGAACTTAAACAAAATTATGATATGTTATTTAATGATTTTTTTAAATTGTTAAAAAGCTTCAAGAAACTTAAACTAAAGCATATTGATATGATAATTGATTTTGAAAATCAAATTTCACTATTGAAAGAAGAAACGCATAACACAAACATTTTAAGAGAAAATGAAATGAATCTTGAAGAATTAAATAAAATTAGGAAAGTGATCCGGGGTGGAAAGCAAGACTGGACGAGGTTCGGAAAATACCACGCCACGTCATTAAGAACTGGCAGGTTGTAACCGGAGTCCGAAATCGTTGATTGACTTTGGATCCTACCCATCAACCTAGGATAATTACTGACAATCTGACAACCTGTCAGAGGAGGTATGGGCAACCTGACCCTGCAGACACTATATCTACAGTAAGTTAGGAAGATAGTCAAATCACTTCCGAAACCAAGGTAAACCCTATAAATACAACTCATTTATTACTGAGGAGGATCTGATCTAATTTTTCCGTAAGTTACCTCTGTAATACGATATTACCTCAGGGACTGTATTGACTTAAGCATCAGAGAATATTCTGCAGGTACCTCTCCAATGTGGTCATAAAGAATCAGCACGAACTTGACACCAATTACCACCTTTACTCGAAGAACTTCGGATTCTCATTGAACCAGGGTATATAATACCGTACTCCACTAAGGCGGTGTAAATTTGAGAGCGTGAAAGGTAACTCTGGTTAGAAGACGGAACTAGGAGTCCGGCCAAGCTAGTCATCTTTGACCCCAGGTTCCAGGACGGATCATTGGCACGCTCGGTGGGACTGTGTAAATTTATGAATCCCGCATCGAATTGACCAAGTAACATGGAGCGCCCTAGAGGAGATGAGACTCTGGAAGGACATGTCCGAAATGCAACTAGAAGCTTGAATTTCAATGAAGGAATAGTGGAGACCCCTGGGACGGAGCTGAAGGATCAAGCTGTGGTGAGAGTAGATCCCAAGGACAAAAGCATAAGGCAACTATGCCAGGAGATACAATCATTGCATAGAGAGAATCAAGGTGGAGATTAGAAGCGGGCAGAAAATCCTCACCATCAGGAGAGATCCTTGACGTACGCGTACGATGAGCAAGAGTCCATACATAGGACGAAGGAGATGAGCAGTCAAAGGAGGTTGATGAATCATGAAAGAGAGGAGAATATCGATTTAAGATACTGTTCACCAGAAGACTAATGAGTACCCCAATCCCCAGACATCTCCAGACCCCACAGCCATTATCAGTTGGGAAGTACACTGGAGAGTCAGACCCTGGAAGTCATCTGGATGCCTATGTCAACGAATCATTGTTCCTAGGTGCTGAGGAGGATGTTATGTGTAGAATGTTTCCAAGGACATTGTCTGCTGAAGCTTTGGGATGGTTTAAGAGTCTGCCCAGTGGATCAATAGATTCCTGGGATGATATGGCCCACGTATTCCTTCAACATTTTGTGGTGTCTAGAGATGTGTCAAAGATATCCCATATATTGGCTTAGATTAGAGAAGGTGTGGAAGAAAGTTTGAAAGATTTTTTAAAGAGATTCTACAAAGAAGCAGCGTTGGTTCCGGGGTTGACGGAAGAAATTCAGATGCACATTGCGGTTGAAGCATTATAACCACGGTCACCTTTTGCATTGTCATTGGCGAAGGGACCACCTCTAATGATGGAAGAATTCTGAAGCAAGGTAGCAAAGTATGTGGGAAGAGAAATGCACTTGGCAGCTGCCAAGCAAAGGAGCACAGAGATGGAGGTGAAGAGAATGGATAAAGAAGAAGGTAGGACGGAAAGAAAGGGTGCTGGTAGGGATGAATTCCCAACACCACGTGAAGGAAGAGGTGTGAATGCAGTGTAGTATACACCATTGGCTGTTCGGCCCAGCTAAATCTTACGAGAAGTCGGATGGAGAGGAATGACGGTGTACGGGGTGAGAAAACCTATTCCTATAAAGAGAGCTGGGAACCCCAATAAATATTGTGAGTTTAACGAGGAAGCAGGGGCACAATACTGATGAATGTCGTCAGCTGAAGGAAGCCATCGAAATGTTGATAAAAAAAGGAAGTTAAAGCAGTACCTATTCAAGCAGAGGGCAAACCCAGAGCTAGAGAGGGTAATACCCCAGAAGAAGGAGGCTGATCCGGTTAAGGATGAAGCCCGGAGTTTGAAAAGGCCTGCGTTGGATAAAGGAAAGGCCGTAGTCGATAATATTGATGATGATGACGAGTCCTGGATGAAACCCCCTGGTCCAGGTAGGAGAGATGTTATAGACATGATTGCTGGAGGATTTGCTGGAGGGGGAGTGTCGAACTCAGCAAGGAAGAACCATTTGAGGATGATAATGTCAGTATAAGCAAAAATAGATAATAGGCCTTTCAGAGATGGTGTTAAAACTCCGGCCATTATTTTCACTGACGATGACTACGGCCCAATAGTGCCAGGAGGTGATGACGCAGTGGTAATAGAAGCTGTGGTGGCAAATAAAATGATAAGAAGGATGCTGGTAGATCAAGGGAGCTCATGTGATGTGATTTTCTATGAATGCTTCAAGAAAATAGGCCTATCAGATTCTGATTTGCAACCATATACCCAGGAGCTGACTGTATTCAATGGTGCCAAACAATCCACCAAAGGATACTTGGGCACTAGACTAACCTTCGAAGGGGAGCCGGGGTCGAAAACCGTACGCACCAGAGTCCTGGTTAGTGATGTCAACTCCCCGTTCAATGGGATTATTGGACACCCTTCTTTGAATGCGTTAGAGGCAATTGTGTCCACCCCACACTTGTTAATAAAGTTCATCGACAAGGACAATCAAGTAGCCTTTGTTCGGGGTGATCAGCAAATAGCGAGGTATTGCTATAACCTCAATGTGTTAATGACCAAGGCAGAAGAATCAGTGAAAAGGAAAAGACTAAATGACGGTGGATCAGTATCGGAGTCCGTAAATTTGATAGACCTGGATCCAAGAGAGGAGTTGAGGTTAGACCTAGAAAACTCCAAGAGGCCAACACCGGAAATAGAAGCGAAGAAAATAATGTTAGATGACGACCCTACCAGAGGAACGGAGATAAATGACTCTTTGGAACAAGAAGTGGAGGAACGATTGACCAAGCTATTAAGAGAGTACAAACACCTATTTGCATGGACAGCAGCCGATATGCCAGGAATCGACCCAAATTTCTGTTGTCATAAATTGGCAGTTTACCTGGAATCTAGAGCGGCAGCCCAGAAAAAGAGAAGGCTAGGACTAGAGAAGCAGCAGACAGCGTGTGAGTAGATTGAAGAGTTGTTGAAGGCTGGATCATAAGGGAAGTGCAGTATTCTTCCTGGGTCTCAAATGTAGTGATGGTAAAGAAGATTAATGGCAAATGGTAGATGTGCACAGATTTTACAAATCTCAGCAAGTGTTGTCCTAAAGATCTGTATCCCTTGCCGAGCATTGATCAAATGGGGGATGATTCGTCGGGGTATCAATTCCTAACTTTTACGGATATATACTCCGGCTATAATCAAATTCCAATGTGGAAGGAAGACAAAGACAAGACGGCATTTGTGAATGACAGAGGAGTTTTTTGCTACACCGTAATACCATTTGGATTAAAAAACATGGGGGCAACATACCAAAGAATGATGAACAAAGTGTTTACAGAATAAGGTCGAAGATGGTTGAGGTGTATATGGATGATATAATTACCAAGATACCGGTTGGAAGAGATCATGTTGAAGATTTGAGGAAAGTGTTCCAGAGACTACAGCTCTATAATATAAGGTTGAACCCACTTAAGTGCATATTTGCAGTACCAGCTAGAAGATTCTTAGGATTTATGCTAACCCAGAGGGGTATAGAAGCTAATCTAGACAAATGCAAGGCGGTAAGGGAACTTCGAAGTTTAACCAATGTGAGGGAAGTGCAATTGTTAAATGGAAAGGTGACAGCCTTATCCCAGTTCATGCCAAAGATGGTACACCGGTCACTACCCCTCTACAAGGCGTTGAAGAAGAGTAAAGATTTTGAGTTGGGAGAAGAGCAGGAAAAAGCATTTCAAGAGCTGAAGGAAGTTTTTGGCAAATCCACCGGTGTTGACGAGGCCCGACCCCAGAGAAAAATTATTCGTTTACCTGTCCATATCTAATGAAGCGATTGGAGCCACTCTGGTGAAGAAAACCATTGAAGGTCAGAGGCCAATATATTTTATGGGCAAAATGTTACAAGGGGAAGAAGACCAATATCAAAAGCTTGAAAAGGCAGCTTTAGCTTTGGTTTGGATAGCCCGGCGTCTAAGAGAGTATTTCCATGCACAGCTAGTAGTGGTTCGGATGTATCTTCCTTTGAGAGTGGTGTTTCATAAACCGGATTTAGCAGGAAGAATGACTAAGTGAGCGATAGAGCTATCGGAGTTCGAGATCTTGTACGAACCCCGGACAACCATAAAAGCCCAAGTTTTGGCAGATTTTGTGATGGAGTTAACCGGAGAGGCCCCAACACTACCACGGGAACATTGGAAGATTTTTGTCGACGGATCGTCGAATGGAAAATAATGTAGGGCCGGAGTGGTCGTTGAAAGTGAAGACAGAGTGAGTGTGGAGATCTCCCTTAGATTCGATTTCAAAACATCGAATAATCAAGTTGAGTATGAGGCATGTTTGGCAGGACTTAGAGTAGCCTTGGATGTAGAGGCACAGAAGGCGATGCTTTACAGCGATTCACAGTTAGTGACTTCACAAATTAATGGAAGTTATCAAGCCAAGGAGCCGTTATTGCAACAATATCTGGCGAAGGTAAAGGAGTTAGGAGAGAAGTTCACAAATAGAGAATTCAAGCATGTCCCGAGGGAAGAGAACGTAAGAGCCGATGTCTTGTCTCGATTGGCAAGCATGAAAAAGGCGGGGTGCCCAACTACAGTGATACAGAGCACGTTGGTCGCTCCAAGCAGCTCGAATCCACTAAAGGTGTATATAGTTCAATTCAGAGCGCATCCAAATGACTCTTGGTTCATTCTGATTATCTGATACATAGTAAGTGGACAACTTCTGGAGTGCCCAATTAAGAGGAAGAAGCTGAAAAAAGAGCTGCCAAACTTCACGTTGGTAGATGGGGGTTTGTACAGAAGAGGATTGACAACGCCTTATCTAAGGTGCATAAACGAGGTCAAGGCTGATGAGGTACTTTTCGAAGTACATGAGGGGACATGCGGCAACCACCGCGGAGACAGAAGCTTGGCCAAGAAGGTGCTGAGGGCAGGATATTGGTGGCTCACTTTGGCTAACGACGCGGTGGAGTAGGTTAATAAATGTGATGCATGTCAAAAGAATAGCAACGAGCATTATGTTTCGGTAGAGGAATTGTTTACATCGGCAGTCCCATGGCCTTTTTACCAATGGGGCATAGACATTTTAGGACCGTTCCCTAAAGCTCCAGGCGGAGTTAAATACTTGATTATCACGGTGGATTATTTTACAAAGTGGATTGAGGCAGAAGCAGTGGTGCACATCTCCGCGGCATGAACACGGAGATTCTTCTATGAAAATGTCATTACAAGGTTGGGATACCAGGAAGGGTGATAACGGATAATGGGACGCGGTTCACAGACTCCAAGTTCAAAGGACTACTTGAAGGATTGCAGATTAAATAAGTGTTTTCATTAGTCAAACACCCTCAGACTAATGGGCAACCCAAAGTCGCAAACAGAGAAATCTTAAAAGGACTGAAGAAACAACTGCGAAGAGGAAGTGGGCCAACCAGCTGTGTCACGTTCTATGGGCATACCAGACGACCCCACACTCGTCCACTGGAGAAGCCCCATTTCGGTTGGTCTACAGAGTAGATGCAGTAATTCCAGTTGAAATAAACTTAATCTCCCCAAGGGTCTAGCGATTTGATGAGGCAGTTAATGACCAAAGGTTGAAGAATGAATTGGATTTGTTAATCGAGGTTAGAGAAGTCGCCTTTGTCCGAGATCAAGCCGTTAAAGCCAAAGCTGCATTTCGATACAATGTGAAAGTCCAACAAAGAAGGTTTAATGCGGGCAATCTTGTCTTAAGGAAAGCATCAGTTGGAAATCGGTTTGCACACCAAGGAAAATTGGCACCGACATGGGAAGGGCCATACCGGGTGAATGAGGTCACACCTGGAGGAGCTTATTTGCTAGAAACATTAGAAGGCAAGGTGTTCAAGAACAAATAGAATGTAAAGAATTTACGTGTATATTACAGCTAACTGGCACCACAAGTCATATTGTTGTGACTTGGGAGGTTTTTCCCACAGGGTTTACTTGGGAGCTTTTTAATGAGGTATGCAGCTGAGGTGCTATTTGTTTAATAAAGAATATTGTTGTATAGATAATATTGTTTCAGTAAATTCCTCCAAGAAATTAAAACCCCAGAGTGGTCCAAGGACCCCAAAGCGGTTGTTTATTAAAACCCCGGAGTAGTCCAAAGACCCCAGAGTGGTTGTTTATTAAAACTCCAGAGTGGTTGTTTATTAAAACTCCAGAGTGGTCCAAGGACCCCCAGAGTGGTTGTTTATTAAAACCTCAGAGTGGTCCAAGGACCCCAGAGTGGTTGTTTATTATAACCCCGGAGTGGTCCAAGGACCCCAGAGCGATTGTTCATTAAAACCCCGGAGTGGTCCAAGGACCCCCAGAGCGGTTGTTTATTAAAACCCCAGAGTGGTCCAAGGACCCCAGAGCGATTATTTATTAAAACCCCGGAGTGGTCTAAGGACCCCAGAGCGATTGTTTATTAAAACCCCAGAGTGGTTCAAGGACCCCAGAGCGGTTATTTATTAAAACCCTAGAGTAGTCTATGGACTCCAAAGTGGTTTCTTTAAATTGCAAAGTAATTTCAGGATTCTAGATTAATTCAAGTACGAAAAGTAAGAGGAAATTATGCGAAAAAGAGACAATGTAAGTAAAAGTACTATTGTCATTGACAAAAAGACACTACGGCCAAGAATATCAGGACTCAAAAATGACGGAGCTCATCCCGCCTACAAAGCAAAAAGTTGATTACAAAAGAAATTAGATGGAGCTTATCCTGCCTGCAAAGTGAAAAGAAATCAAGGGTTGACTGGATCCTCCCCTTCACCCTTGGACCCAGCACCAACATCATTCGTAGTGGAGTCAAGACCATCATCCTCTCCCACAGCCAAAGGACAAAGTTTGAAGGGAACATCGGCAGGAGAAAAGGATTGACCACCCATCTCGGTTACCAATTCACCATTCTGGAATCGGTTAAAAAAACTAATCTTGTTCAAGTTCAAAGGCGAATCCCGGTTCCGATGGATGACCTGGCGGACCCCATGACTGAAGGAGTCCATGGCGGCATGAGCAAATTGTAACATATCCTCTTGATATCTATTCTGCTCATTTATGACCGCCGTGGATGATTCTTCATTCTTCATATGAAGATTGGCCACCTTCTTCTGCAGTTCTTCCTTCTCCTTCTTCCAACCTTCCTCAGACCACTAATAAGCCTGGTTGGACTCATTGAGGGACTTAATCCTCTGATGAGCCTGGCTGCAGTCTTTGGAAATCAGGAGTTATTATCCTTCAGACGGTCCACTTCCAGCTTCGGACCATCGATTGCGGCAGAGTAGATGGCGGAGAGAGTCTTGATGTTGTACCGCATCGTTGTCTCTAAGGCAAATGAGACATCATCTTTCTCCAACCCCGACTTGAGACGGTAAGGAATCTCGATGTTGGGGGAAGGGTCCTTGTAAGAAGCTCCTCTAGAGCTTCCATACCGGAACATGGAGGTGGGGGAGCATCACCTTCAACCGGGGTCTTAGTGGCAACCCCTTTGCCTTTGTCCAGCGTGTGGGGGGCGGGGTTCACCCTTGCCTTTTTGTAAGCCCCGGCAGGTTGCCCTTTCTTTTTCCGCTTGCCGGAGGCATCCTCCAAGTCGATTACCCCGCCAGGAGTAGGAAGCCCGAAGATCTCTGCATCTTCGGGGTGACATTATTTTCCGCAGTGGTGTCTACTACGGATCCCTCCATCAGCTTACGGAGGTTCTCCAGGAAGGCGGCACTCATGTTCCCTGAAAAATGAAAGCAACAGCTAAAACAACTATAGTAAAATAATAATAATAATAATAATAATAATAATAATAATAATAATATACATAAATAAATAGAAGAGGAATGAGTATCTACCCAGGCGATTAAGGTAATCGTCCTATGTCTCAGCTAAGCCAAGAAGAGAACGACACTTAATAGGAGCACCCCGGGAGATGTTGTGAAGGGTGTGAACCACTACCTTCGTAGACTCGGAAAGGGAGGACTGTTCAATAACATAGGCCAAACTCTCCAGCAGAAAATGCTTATGAGTCCAACCGGTGTGAATCCTGAATCGGCCTTCTTCATCCTTCCAGAATGGCTGCTCTATGCCTTTAACAAGGAGCTTAAGGTAAGAGTTCTTGAAGGAGCCTCCAGCAATCTTGCAGGATTCAATGAAGGCTTCGAAATTAATGATGTCACTTTGACACCATAAATTAACGAATCCCATTCCAGTTCCACCTCGACGCACAAGTTGGTCATATCGAAAGAAGATGGCGACGGTGCGGGTGAAGCCTAAGGGCTTACCCAAAACTTCCAGAGAGAGGATGAGGGCCCAACCGTTAGGGTAAAGCTAGCTGGGGGCGATGTCCAGAAACTGCAGTACCCTTATTTCAAATTTATTCAAGGGGAACCAATCTCCCACCTTACTTATAGTGTAATCATGGAAGTAGATGAAGCGGTCCCTCAGAATATGATAGATCTGCTCTGTCATGGTAGGGGCAAAAAGGGTGAAAGAATTGGCGTACTTCTTGGCGCGCCAGTGATACTCCAGCTCTAGTTCCACTTCGTCCGTGGGTTGAGCAAGGCGGCTATAAATTGGGAGAATCTCCTAGAAAACCCAGAAATAAGGGTCTTCGGCTTTCCGAGCCAGCCACTTTACTTTATCCACTATCATGAAGGTATCGTCGGGGTCATTTCGCAAGGTTGATGAGCCAGAGGCATCCATCGTCACTACGTGCGCTAAAAAAGGTACACGCGAGTAAAAGTCAGTATCATCAGCGTAGTAATGTACTACGCTGGAATTCTCACTCCGGTCCTGAGATACAGGAGGAAGGGATGAATGAGGAATTTGAACCCCGAAGGAGGAAGACTCCGCCTGGGAAGCTGAGCCCAAGTTAATTGGAGTCATCTACCTACGGATGTCCGTTTGAGTGAGCCAAGGTCTATGACGAGTAACCTCGGGTGGCCAAGAAATTGAAGAATTTGAAAGAATTTCACAAGAAGAATCTTGTTCCTGGCCGTGGTTAGAAGAAAAGGAAGACATGGTAAAAAAGAAGAGTTTTGAAGGCTACATGTGGGGATAATACGAGCGCTTCTTCTAGTACGAGCCAGGACGAGGTGAGAACAAAAGCAGAGGATAGTCGAACAAAGTTTTGGCAAAGAAAAAGTGAAGTGAAGCAGTAGGGACATTTTCCTTTTATAGGCAGAAAAAGAGCGTGGGCCGTGGGCCGAAGTTCAACCATCGCGTCCCATGGACGAAGTGGAAGACAAAATGTCACGGCCCAAAAGGGGTGCGTCGTTTCGCTTAGGCTGATGACACTTTAGAGCGTGTGGAATGTATGACCAACTATGAGGTGACATGTCAGTGATCTGCGTGATGTGGCAGCTTTTACAGGTGAGATGTATTAAATGCTTCACCTACCCACAAGTACATATGACACTGGTCATATTTGGCATACCGGAACCTGCACCCCGATAAATTTTTCAATTGTACTACGGATAGTTCATCTTTTGTAGCAATACTACAAAAATAAACTAAGGGGCAAATGATTCGGGGTGGAAACCAAGACTGGACGAGGTCCAGAAAATACCACGCCACGTCATTAAGAACTAGCAGGTCGTAACCGGAGTCCAAAACCGTTGATTGACTACGGATCCTCCCCATCAACCCAGGATAATTATTAACAATCCGACAACCTGTCAGAGGAGGTATGGGCAACCTGACCCTGCAGACACTGTATCTATAGTAAGTTAGGAAGATAGTCAAATGACTTCCAAAACCAAGGTAAACCCTATAAATACAACTCATTTATTACTGAGAAGGATCTGATCTAATTTTTCCGTAAGTTACCTCCGTAATACAATATTACCTCGAGGACTGTACTGACTTAAGCATCGGAGAATATTCTGCAGGTACCCTTCCGGTGTGGTCATGTAGCATCAGCACGAACTTGACACCAATTACCACCTTTACTCGAAGAACCTCGGATTCCCACTAAACCAGGGTATATAATACCGTACTCCACTCAGGCGGTGTAAAATTGAGAGCGTGAAAGGTAACTCTGGTTAGAAGACGGAACTAGGAGTCCGGCCAAGCTAGTCATCTTTGACCCTGGGTTCCAGGACGGATCAGAAAGAAAATATCTCACTAAAAAAGGACTTTGAAAAATCTAAAACCTACTGTGACTCTCAGGATAAAGAAATTATTAGGTTAAAAAATCGTGTCAACTCTCTTACTACAGATCTAGGAAAATTTGTTACTAGCACTAAAAACTTGAATGCTCTTCTAGGAACATCCAAAGGATATCAAAAGGGAGTTGGTCTAGGTTTTATGAATAAGAAAAATGTTTCCAAATCTAAAGCTCTTAAACATCCTTCAGCTCTTACATTTGTTTCAGAAAAATAAAGAATCATTAAGTGTAATTACTGTAAAAATCATGGTCATTCTATAAATGAGTGTAGGAAAAGAAAGAGAAAGAATGAAAAATTTACTAACCATCTAAGACCCAGAAGAATATGGGTACCAAAATCATTAATCATTCCTTTTGTAAATATGGGTACCATTAATCATTAATCATTAATCAAAAACAAAAACTTTGCAATAGTATCTGGACAGTGGATGCTCGTATCACATGACTGGAAAAAGGTCTATGTTCCTAGACCTGGAGAAATTTAAAGGAGGATCTGTCACTTTTGGAGGGAACCAGACTGGAAGAATCATTGGGTCTGGTAAAGTCGGTAAATTTCCCTCACCTGTCATTGAAAATATATTTCTTGTTGAAGGTCTGAAACATAACCTACTGAGCATCAGTCAATTTTGTGACAGTGAGTACCAAGTTTCTTTTGACAAGAATAAGTGTATGATTATCAATCATGACAGAACCATAATCTTTAGTGTAAATAGACACAATAACCTTTATAAGGTAAACTTGAGTGAACTAAAAGATCAAAATGTAAAATGTCTATTTTCAAATTCTGAAGAAAGATGGATTTGGCATAAAAAGCTTGGACATATAAGTTTCAAACTTATCCTAAAACTTCACATAAAGGATCTTGTCAAAGGATTACCAAAAATTCCCTTTAACATCTCTCTACCATGTGAAGCATGCTAGAGTGGGAAACAACACAAAACTTTATTTAAAGACAAAGATGTTGTTTCTACATCCAAACCTTTAGAATTATTACATCTAGATCTATTTGGTCCTTCTTAAATACAAAGTTTAGCAATAAAGAAATATGGATTTGTTATTGTTGATGATTACACCAGATTAACTTGGGTATACTTCCTAGCACACAAGGATGAGTCCATAAAAATATTTAAAATCTTTTGCAAGAAAGTTCAAAACGAGAAAGGATATTGTATTGGTATAATAAGAAGTGATCATGGCAGAGAGTTTAAAAATGAAATTTTTGAAAAGTTCTGCAATGAGTCTGGAATAACTCACAGTTTTTCCACACCAAGAACTCCTCAACAAAATGGAGTTGTGGAAAGGAAAAACAGATTTCCATAGGAAATGGCCAGAACCATGCTTTGTGAAAATAATCCTCCAAAATGTTTCTGGGCAGAAGCTGTGAGCTCTTCTTGTTATATTTGAAATAGAGTTTTTATCATATCAATACTTAATAAGACTCCCTGTGAATTTTGGAAGGGTAGAAAATCCAATATTTCTTATTTTCATCCTTTTGGGTGCATTTGTTACATACTGAATACCAAGGACTATCTTGGGAATTTTGATTCAAAGTGTGACAAAGGTATATTTATGGGATATTCTACTACATTAAAATCCTATAGAGTATTTAACACTCAAACGCAAACCATAGAGAAATCTATGCATGTAAGATTTGATGACCTTCAAAAGACTGACAGGAGACTGGAAGATCTAGATTTTAATGATGCAGGAATACAACAAGAAGAAAATAAATCAAAAGATCCACCTACTGAAGATGGTCAATCAAATTCAACAAATTATGAAAAGACTAAACAAGATCCAACCCTTGAACCTGAAAAGCCAAAAGAATAGAAATTCAAGGTTCATTATTCTTCAGACCTTATTATTAGAGACCAAGCTGCTGGAGTAAGAACCAGATCTAGCCTTCACAATCAGTCAACAGTTGCTCTCATCTCAGAAATAGAACCAAAGAACATCCAGGAAGCATTAAAGGATACAAATTGGATTCTTGCCATACAAGACGAACTCAATCAATTTGAAAGAAGCAAAGTGTGGACACTTGTTCCAAAACCCAAATAAAAGTATTATTGATACTAAGTGGGTATTCAGAAACAAGTTAGATGAAGATGGAAGAGTCATTCGAAACAAAGCAAGATTGGTGGCTCAGGGATATAATCAACAAGAAGATATAGACTTCACTGAAACCTTTGCTCCTGTAGCCAGACTTGAGGCTATCAGGATACTTCTTGCATTTGCAGCTTTTAAAGGTATTACATTATATCAAATAGATGTAAAAAGTGCTTTTCTGTATGGTTTTATTGAAGAAAAAGTTTATGTAAAATAGCCTCCTGGTTTTTGAAGATATATCTCTTCCTAATCATGTTTTTAAAGTATGTAAAGCACTATATGGTCTGAAACAAGCTCGCAGAGCTTGGTACGATAGACTCAGCAAATTTCTTATTTCAAAAGGCTTTACAAGAGGACAAGTTGACACAACCCTCTTCAAAAAGGCATTAAGGATCACTTTATTATTGTACAGATCTATGTAAATGATATTATTTTTGGTGCTACGGATGATAGTCTGTGTAAAAAATTTTCAACAATAATGCAAGCAGAATTTGAAATGAGTATGATGGGAGAACTTAAATTCTTCTTATGCTTGCAAATTCAATAGACTAGTGATGGAATTTTTATTCATCAACAAAAGTACACCAAGGAACTACTCCAAAAATTTAAAATGGCTAATGCCAAGCCCATGAGTACTCCTATGCATCCCAATTGTACTATAAATAAAGATGAGTTTGGTACATTAGTGGATCAGACCTTATATCAAAGAATGATTGGTTCACTCTTATATTTTACATCTAGCAGACCTGACATAATGTTTAGTGTATGTGTATGTGCAAGATATCAATCAGATCCTAAGGAATCACACTTGTCCGCGGTGAAGAGGATTCTAAGATATCTTATTGGAACAACTAATCTTAGGCTGTTCTATAAACGAATAAAGATGAGTTTGGTACATCAGTGGATCAGACCTTATATCAAAGAATGATTGGTTCACTTTTATATTTTACATCTAGCAGACCTAACATAATGTTTAGTGTATGTGTATGTGCAAGATATCAATCAGATCCTAAGGAATCACACTTGTCCACGGTGAAGAGGATTCTAAGATATCTTATTGGAACAACTAATCTTGGGCTATTCTATAAACAAATAGACTCTTTCTCTCTTTCTGGATTCTATGATGCAGACTTTGCTGGAGATAAATTTGATAGAAAAAGCACCAGTGGTGGATGTCACTTCTTGGGGAGCAACTTAATTTCATGGAGCAGCAAAAAGCAAAACTCCATTGCACTTTCAACTGCTGGAGCAGAATATATGCCTGCAGCTGGGTGTTGCTCTCAACTTCTCTTGATAAGATATCAACTTGAGGATTACTCAATCAAAGAAGGAAAAATCCCAGTGTTTTATGATAATACAAGTGTAATAAACCTCTCCAAGAACCCTATTCAGCACTCTAGAGCAAAGCACATTGAAGTCAAATATCACTTTATTCGTGACTATGTTCAAAAAGGAACCTTCGATCTAAAATTCGTGGACACAGATCATCAATGGGCAGAAATCCTCACTAAGCCTCTAGCAGAGGCTAGGTTGAATTTTATTAAGCATAATTTAAATTTAAAAATTATTGCCTAAATAGGCTGCTTTATGTATCAATCTACTATACATTGTCATGTTTGACTTCACACTCTGAGAGACTATAGAAAATAATTTTCAGTTTCTACTTTTTAAAAACATGGCAGCAGTTATCACACTTTAGTATAACCACTCTCTGAATACATTTTCTCTCTTTCTTCTATTGTAAATTTTTGTAAACGTCCCCTCGCTTTCACTCTTTCCCACCATTTTTCATCATATCTTTCTCTTCCCTCTTCAACTTCTCTTTCAAAAAATTTCTTCTCTCTTCTGAAAAACCCTCTTCTTCTCTTCTCACCAAAGAAATGGCATTCAAAGTCTCTGACATTATTGAATCCTCGATTCTCAACCTTAAGCAGCATAAACTAGAAGGGCGTGATATCTCTGAAGAACTCGACGGCATTGGCTGGACTCAGTTCTGTCTAGACCACACTCCATATTTTCCATCAATGGTTCTCAGCTTCAAGAATTCTGTCTCTATGGACAAGTCAAAATTTCTTGTTCTAGGTTCTCTTCATAGGAAATCCATTGAAATCTCTACGGACCTCATTGCTACTGTTACTGGATGTCCCAATGTAGGGGAGGTGTACGATGAGCTCTCCGAATTCAATGTGGTTTCTTCTTTGGAGATCAATGATCTGTTGTATGGAAATCAACATCCAGTCAGGTTTGCATCCGGGTCTCTCCTCCCAAAGGCCAAAATGTTGCACCTTGTGATGAAGCAAATATTTTGCCCTAGAAAAAGTGTGAAGGACACTATCAGTAAGCTTGATCATTTTTGCATGTATCATATGCTCTTCAAAGAGAAGGTTAGCTTGCCTAACATCATCATGACATATTTAATCTCATCCATAGGGAAGAAACAGAACAAGATTCCTTATTCAGCCGTCCTTATGAAAGTCTTTACACTTGAAAATGTTCAACCAACTTCAATATCAAAGTTGGTTACCCTTTCCATGATGGTTAGTAAGTTATCTGCCTTCTCCTCCGCATCTACTTCACCTTCAAGTACTACTTTGACCCTCCAAAAGAAGAAGAAAATGGTTGTTCCTTTAAAGAAAAGAAAGTCTGATCCATCTCACACTCCATGTACTCGCTCAACTAAGAAGCCAAGGAGGTTGGTTCTTGAAGAGTCTGATGCACCCTCTGACAACCTAGACTCACCACCTGCTCGAGCACTTGTCTTCTCTCCGATTGCCCCTCCAACAACACCTAAGGGTTCTCTGTACCCTGATGATCATCTCCCCATTGGAAGACTACAACAGCGTCCTCTCAAAAAGACGTCTGGTAAGCGTACCAAGGTTTCTGTAGTCAAAGCCCTATAGACTAAAATTCCTCTATTTTGACCATCGTTTGAGTCTCATTTGAAGCCCTTTTCTGATGAAGAAACCATGGCCATATTCGCCTCTGGTTTCACTACCTTGCATCCTGATGCGTCTATATCAGCATGAGATTCCTCTACTTGGAACTCGGAACTCATAAAACTTCACAATGAATATCAAAGAGTCATGGCTGAAAATCATAACACCTTACAAGAATGTGGTGGCTATCCGACATACACTTATTATCTGTACTTTATACATGGGTATCTAAGCTATCATTCTTTATCAGAAGTCTATAACTGGTGTGAACACCTATTTCGGTCCGGCCAGTGTTGGATCGAACTGACCCCGTCTACAAGCAATAACACCGGCATGTCATCCAAGAAAAGAACACCGGTCAAGGCTTTTGAAAGGGAACATCGTCCGATGTCCAGTAGAGGAACACCGGCTCAGGACTATGGAATTGGTGACACTGGTCTGATCATTAAAGATACCGTATGTTGATCCGGTGTCCCCAATGATCCGATGTCTTAGCTCTCATGTACTTGACATCGAGTTCGATTGCCCATGCTGTGACTTGGAATCGCACATCCATGTAGACCCTCGAATCCTGGGAGTGGTAGACAGGGAACGGAAGTGAAAATAATTAAAAATTTCCCACCAGCCACTGCTCCCCACAATTAGTTAGTGGCCAGGCTGCCTCCATTGTGCACGTGGGTGAGTGGAGGCTTGATCTGTCCAAGCACTCAGCCAGCACATGGAGCCTCTATAAATGCCTCAGCTGAAGAGGCACAAGGGTCGACACTTTAGACATTCAAGACCCCCAGAAATCCTGCTCCGATGTTCAAAAAAAATCCTAAGTAGTTAGTCCAATCCTTGGTGCCTCAAAATTCAGAAAATTTCCCCAAGGTCTTGAACTGTCATAAGGACACCGGTTCCAGTCCAGTTTCCAGAACTCCTCCCTGTTGCCTAGATATCGTCCCCCCTAAATCGAACCTGTGCCCATTAAACTCACACCGTCTCTCCCTTTGAACCCTTACACTGTCCTTGAGCTAAACTCTATACCGGTGCCCTACTGTCTCCACTTCACTCCGGTCGCTGTTGCTTAGGATCACACCAGATCGCATCCGAACTCCGGCTCCCAGTATCCCCACCACACCGGTTCCATTCTGTCCCTTAGATTTCTCTCGTTTTTTTCATTATTTATTTTTTTTTGCCAAATTTGTAATTTTTATTGAATCTGTTCTCTTGTCTAAGTTTATTCTTTTAAATCTCTTTCGTTTTGCTTTATAACCAGTAATAACAAAAAGAAATAAGTATTTTCTGTGTGTTCTTTCAAATCCAAAAGTATAAAAATTGTCTTTAGCCAGTGTCGTGCGGAAGTACTTCCGTCTACACAACTTTCCTAGAACCCGTACATGTGCGAAGAACTTCGCCTTGTATGAATCTTTCCCAAGGACATCATCCACCCTCAACCTCCTAGTTTTTCCTAAAAAACCCTCATCAAGAACTACGTAACCTTGATTTCTCGATGACTCGAGAATACATAGGAGCAGGACTTAACTCCTGTCGGGCCCATCTTTCCTTTTTTTCATTTTTTTTACGTTTTTTTTGTAACTATCCCGTTCTTATCACTTCTATAGAAGTCAATTTAGACGTGACGTCTTGTTGATTTTCCTCCATTTTTGATTGACCACCGCCATGATTCACAAAGAAAGGAATACTTGGGACGAGACGTCCTATTTATCCCCTTCTCGTTTCTAACCCTGTATTTCGATTAAAGGATGACTAATTTAGACGCGACGTCTTGTTAGCATCCTTTCCTTTCCCTGTTTTATAACGAAGTCGAGGTTAATTTGGATGAGACGTCCTATTGACCTCGCTCCGACACTCCATGTTTGTTCAGTTTGTTCTTTTCATTTAAAAAAACACAAAAAAATGCAATAATAAAAAGGAAGAAATAATACATCTCTTGTAAGGCGATTCATGTTACGTATTTTCAATATTGGTACTATTTTTAACAGGCGATGTAGGGTGCTGATACCTTTCCTACTCGTAACCGACTCCCGAACTTGAATCTCACTTTTTTAAAACCAGTGCTTTACTAAAGCAAGTTTTTCCCAATGTTTTTCCTGTGAAAAAAACGTTGGTGGCGACTCTCTATTTTTGTTTTTTTTATATATTCGTTTTTCAAAGGGTCGGCTATGCCGCCACGACCCCAGTCGCGACAGATGGCGACTGCACTGGGGAAACTTGAGAGTCAGGCCATTTAGGTTGAAAGCGCATATTTTTCTTATGTAGCCTTTTGTTTGTTTTAATTTCTTCTTTTGTTTTATTTTTGTTAATACTGTATATGCTTGTTTTAATTTTAGTTGTGTTTTGTCGTTTATGCACTGTTAATATTTTTGCATGATTATTAAACCCTAGGGTAAACGACTTTGTGTTTTTTGTCCTGTGTTTGTTCTTTGTGCAGAATGAGGTAAGGTAAAAAGGTATTGAATGCCCTTTCACACACTACACTCACATTTTTGCACACACTTATGAGTGGCGCCCTATACCCGGGCCCTAAATAAAACCTAAGTTAGGAGGGGTTGGTAGCGGTGTCGTTTGGGATGTACTTCCCATCCGGTGATCGTAAGAACCTCAACTAGAGTTTGACCTTTCATGATGTACGCACCTAGTAGATTCCTTACTGTTGTGACCATATCATGAGAAGGATCTTGGCTCTAGTAACCTTTTAGAAGTCTAGTGAAAGCCGCCCAATGTGAGGAGACACTTTTAGACAAGCCATAGGGCCTAGAAAAGACTTTCAGAGCAACCCGACTTAGGCCAAGAAAGGGCAGACTTTACTTTACCTTATGTCATTTTCAATTCCCTGTTAATCCAAATGGATGAACCATTTACTTGCCAAAGGATTACCTTACTTTAAAAATAATGACTCATTTTTCTTTAAAAAAAACTGGTAATCTTTTGATAGGTAGATAGTTCCCTCTTCATCGTGTACTTCTAAGTCCTGATTCATAAGTTTCCTTAGTCGTCAAAAGAAGAAGAAAAGGAAAATAATTTTTACTTCCCTCCAATTAGGAATGACGATTAAAAACTTATGGTCCTCTAGACTTGAACCCGCATGAGTTTTGGTAATCGTTGCTTCCCCAAGTAAAGTTGCTTTGCGTTAAATTAATGGGGGAAGCGCCGATTTTTGAATGTGACTGATTCCTTTTCCTTTTTCTTGATATTCGCAGGAAGCTATTCAGGATTTGACGCGCACCTCTGAGCAAGTAAAGAAATTAACATGGGACATGACAATCGTGGTACAGATGTGATAGAATTAAGGAAGATACTACATGTTAACGCCAAGAAGGTTGATACCGGAAGTCTGCAGGCTATGGGGAGAAAGTTAAATCTGACTCAGAAGATGGCCTTTGTAAGAAAGTATGGGAAGATTTTAAAGCTTTTAGAAGTTGAAGTACAAACTGAGGTGATCACAGCCTTGACACAGTTCTACGACCCACCTCTCAGATGTTTTACATTCAGGGACTTTCAGTTGGCTCCATCCATAGAAGAATTTGAACAAATACTGGGGATGCCTTTGGATGGGCAAATTCCATACTGTCATGTTGATCATCATGCCACCATCGCTGCAGTCGCCCGTGTTTTGAGAATTCATCCTGAGACATTAAGGAAAGTGCAGATGAATAGAAATTAAATTCCTAGGTTCACTCGAGAGTTCCTTGAGAAGCATATACAGACTCTGGAAGATAAAGAGGATTGGGAGACCTTCATCGATACTTTGGCCCTTACTATCTACAGGGTTGTCTTGTTCCCCAATCTAGACAACTACGTGGATTATGATGCCATCGCTCTCTTCCTGGCTCGCAAACACAGGCTTGAGAACCCTATCACAGCTGTGTTGGCCAATGTGTACTGCACCATGGATTTTTGCCATACGCAAGGTGGGAGAAGATTTGTCTGTTGTTTACCTCTCCTGTATGTATGGCTCGTGTCTCATGCCTTCCATCAGGTCTACAAGGCCGAATGTCCTATTTCTGATTTAAAACTGTGTCAGTTGGCTATAAAGAATGGGCACGAGTGGGCCAATCATCTTATAGGGCTCACGGCTGAGAAGGTCAGATGGTATCCTCAATGGCTGGGGGTCGAGTTGATCATATACAGTTGTGAGAGATATCCAAATGTTCCTCTCATTGGCACACAAGAATGCATCAATTACAATCCTGTTATAGCAAAGCGTCAATTGGCTTATCCTTTACTTGGACCACCAGATGAAGGATTGCTCACTCCTCTTATTTTGTACTATACGAAAGGGAACTATATGGCTACTGTCCGGGACATAGCCAATGCATGGAAGAAGATCCATAAAATGGGGAAAGAATTAGGGGCTTGAAGCCACGCCGTGGGAGCAAAATACCATGAATGGGTCCTGAATAGGGTTTCAATTGTAAAATTACCCTTCAGAGGTCCCTCATACCAGTCTACAAGCATTCCCGCTCCTCCACTTATCATAGAGGACAAGGCCACCCAGGCTTTAAAGGCTCAGATAGAGGAGTTAACGGCCAAGAATCAAAAGCTGGAAGAAGACTTGCTGAAATATCAACAAGAATACACCCTCCAAGGGAAAGAAAATTTAGAAAGTAAGCAGGTCATGGAAGAGATACGGAAAAAGCGGAAGATTGAAGAAGATTACAGGGTAAAGTAAGATCAGTGTCTCCAAGCAGCCAATTCACAACTAAAAACAAAAAGCAAGCAAAATGACGCCATCCTGGCTGAAAAATAGTTTCTCAAAGATATGCTAACACAGTCCAAGGAAAATAAAAGAAAGGCTTTGGTGGAGAAGGAGTTGTTACAATCCCAAGTACATAACTTGGAGCAACAGCTTGACGAGATAATAAGAGCATGCGAACAGGAGATAAATGATGAGCGATGGAATGCCATGGATGTAGAGCAACGTTGTCAAGAGGCCACACAAGTCTTAGAAACTGAATTGGCACGGCAAGACGAAGTCGTTCGTTCATGGATGGATCGCTTTGCTAATCTGGCCTACTTGGCCAATAGAGTTCTAGAGGATCTTCCACTATTGCTGAAACAAGCTGAAGGGATGGTTAATCCCCTCTCTACTCCAAGAGAAATTTCATCATTTTTGAATTATTTCCATGAAAGGATTTGTAAGATGAAGGCTATGATTGCCCAGGGCAGGAACGGCTGAAATATTGTAATCAAACTTTTACAGTGTACCCCATGGAAGTATGAAATAATGAAGCATTTTTTGTCTCCAAGATTATCTCATGTCTCATGTTAATTCCTACTTTATTGCTTTACCTAGTACTTTTGAACGCGACGTTCTGAGGAACGGTCAGAGGATACACATCGAATCTTGAATCGCGTCCCGCGTAACATCTTTCTACTTTTATCATTTCTGTTAACTATTTATTTTCTTTTGCTAACGCGTCCCCATGATTCTTTTAGACATTACGGGTAAGCACCCTTATGGGACTAGGCTCAAGAAGAAACTTATGGCTGAAATAGAGCAAGAGAATGAAAACTTAAGAGCCGAGGTCAGTCAATTGAAGGAACAAATGGCCGAGATGGCCAAGCTTCTTGAGAAAAGAGTCACAGAAGGGGGTTCTTCTGCAGGAGTTGAAGACGCCAGACAACAACCTCCTACCCCACGGCACCCTCAAGGTCCATCTGGAGGTCCGAACCCGACAACGCCTCCCCTTACTGTCCGCATAAGGAGGCCAAACCCCGCTGATGTCCAGCAACATACCTTTGTGGACGCGGATGGGAATGTCATACCCTTTCCGTTATATGGTCTACCGCCGGGTTATTTTCCACCACTCCAAGAGGAGCCCAATTACCATGAGACGATTCCTTATACTGCTCAACCAAACATCCCGCCTGTCCGGGAATTTCAAACAGCTCCGACCCAAACACAAGCTACCCAAGCACAACCTACCCAACCCATCTACATGACCAAAGCCACTACCAGACCCCACGCCCTGTTAAACACCGACCCGATATACGTCCACCAGCCGTTCGGGAATACCAGTCATCACGTTACTGCAGGTCCAAGTACTATCGCTGTTACCCAAGAGAGAAGGCTAGAGTTCCTAGAGAGGGGATTGAGAGCAATGGAGGGGACGGATAGATTTGGGATGGGCGGTGCTGCAGAACTCTATCTAATTCCTGATGTCGTCATTCCTCCCAAGTTTAAAACACCAGAATTTGATAAGTACCGGGGGTTAACCTGTCCGAAAAACCATCTTACTATGTATTGTCGGAAGATGGCTTCGCACGCTTCTAACGATCCTCTGCTGATTCATTGCTTCCAGGATAGCCTGGCTGGAGCTGCCCTAACTTGGTATAATCATCTCGAACGGTCTCGCATACACTGTTGGAAAGATCTAACAGACGCTTTCATGCAACAGTACAAATATAACCTGGACATGGCACCGGATAGGGTACAGTTGCAGAATATGACTAAAAAAGACAACGAGACATTCAAAGAATACGCCAACGTTGGCGTGAAGTTGCTGCACAGGTAGACCCACCCTTATCAGAAAAGGAAGTCGTCTCTATGTTCATCGACACGCTCTAATTCCCCTTTTATGATAGGATGATTGGAAGCGTTTCGTCTTATTTCTCCGATATTGTCACCATCGGAGAAAGGATAGAGAATGGGTTACGACCTGGGAAGATTGTTCGAGGCCCATCAGGGGCAGGGTCAGTGAGGAAACCAGCATCTGGAGAGGGCAGGAAAAGAGATGGAGAGACCAACTCAATCTCTTATAACCAGAAGGGAAACCAGTCAAGACCACATACCCCCATCACCTTTCCACCAATATATCCCAACGCATCACACCCCTATGTGGCTACAGTTTAAAACCCAAATCCACCCCACTTCCGACCATCTGTTATGCGACCACCAACACCACCACAAGCACCATACCAAACACCCCAAACACCGTACCAACAGCCGCACATAAACCAGCCACCAAATCCAAACCCAAGGAGGCCAAACAATAATCGCACCTAAATACAGTTCGATCCCATCCCCATGACATATACCGAGCTCTTACCCCATCTCATCGAAAACACTTTGGTAGTACCCTGTCCTCTGAGGCCACTTCAGCCACCTTACCCTAGAGGATATGATCCGAATGAACGACGTGATTACCATGCCGATGCACCGGGGCATTCCATTGAGAATTGCCTGGCTGTGAAGTTTAAAGTGAGAGGTCTGATCAGGGATGACTAGATAAGTTTTCGAGAAGGAAGCCTAAATGTAACAACCAACCCTTTGCCCAACCATAGGAGGCCAGGGGTCAATGCTGTTGAGGCAGATGAAGGACTTATCTCAAATGTTGATGACATCAAAATGCCTTTGGAAATGATTTACTCCCACATGCTTAAGATGGGTTTGATAGAGGGCTCATGGGATGAGGAATACAATGATGATCGATCCGCGAAGTGACGAGGCTTCCGAAAAACTCTTCAAGAACTCATGGACAGCCACACCGTGGAGATTTGTAGGTGCCAGGGAGGTAAGGTAAACATGGTACAGGATCAGACCAGGTTACAGACTCCAAAGCCCCTGGTCATATTTTATAACAAGAACACGCCTACAATTTCAACTCCGACTCTGACCAAAACTGTCATCTCGGTGCAACCACCCACTCCATTCCCTTTCAAGAGTTCTCATGCTGTGCCATTGAAGTATAGTATAGATGTGGCCATCACCAACCCTGTGGCAGTTGATTCTACACCATCCTCTTTAGTCACCAATATCGCCGGGGTTGGGGGAATGACTCAAAGTGGGAGAGTATATGCACCTCCTGAGTCAAAACATGACAAAGCTACTAGGGAGATAAAAGCTGGGAAAGAAGAAATTATCAGCGAAACAAAAAGGGTTGTGACCAAGGAAGAAGCCCAGGAGTTTTTAAAGTTCATCCGCCACAACAAGTACCAAGTGCTTAATCAATTGAATCATACCCTGGCCAAAATTTCTCTGTTGTCCTTACTGATGAGTTCTGAAACACATCGGAACACCTTGATGAAGGTTTTAAGTAAAGCCCATGTCAAGCATGATCTGCCGTGAATAAGTTTGAAGGGATAGTGGGACACATTGTCACCAATAACTATTTGACTTTTACGGATGATGAAATACCCGTCGAAGGAACAGGGCATAACAAAGCCCTTCATATCTCTGTAAAATGCCAAGATCACATCCTAGCAAAGATACTAGTTGACAATGGGTCGTCGCTAAACGTGATGCCAAAATCCACATTGGAGAAGTTTCCATTTGATGGGACTTACATGATACTAAGTTCCATGGTGGTGTAGGCTTTTGACGGAACTCACCGAGAGGTCATGGGAGAGATTGAACTGCCAATACAGGTTGGACCGTGCACCTTTTATATTCTCTTTCAAGTCATGGATATCACGCCCGCCTATAGTTGTTTGCTAGGACGGCCATGGATCCACTCGGTTGGGGTAGTCCCTTCCACGCTGTATCAGAAATTGAAATTCGTCATTGATAATAAATTAGTGATTGTTTTCGGGGAAGAGGACCTCTTAGTCAGCAAGCCTATCACTACCCCATACATTGAAGCAGCCGAGGAAGCTCTCAAGACCTCGTTCCAGGCCTTGGAAATAGCCAATGCCATAAGCATTGTAAGAACATCCTTCCCAAATGTACCTCTAACAGTTGCAAGAACCATGTTACGGGAGGGATACGAACCCAGAAAGGGGCTAGGACGTGAACTGGAAGGGAGAGTCCAACCCATATAACTCATAAAAAACAAGGACAGATATGGTTTGGGATACCAACCCACGGCCGCCGACAGAAAGAGGGTAGGGGAGGCAAGAAGAGAAAGGAGGATGGCTTGTCTCACTGGTAAGGATCTCGACACCGCAAGAATCCCCATCTGTGACCTCTATTAGAGCTTACGGAGTGCAGGGATAATATATCCGGGTCAAGTAGCCATGATTGAAGATCAGCCCAGCCGTAATGTGGAGTTTGTGTATGCTTGTTTACCGGATCAGGAGCTGAATAACTGAGAGACTATGGAGTTCCCTACAATTGTGAATGTTTTGTCAAAGTAATTATATCATCTTATAACTTGTCGATCCCTCTGCTATGCCTAAGGCTTTGGGACCCCTTTTTTGTAATAAAGGCAAAACTTGTTTATTTATTTAAATTTAATGAACATTGTTTGATTCCAATACCTAGTTTTTGCTTTATTCTTTTAAGCTTTTCACTTGCTTGTTTCCTTTTTCATTTGCTATAATACAACCAAATGCAGATCCAAAAATGACTCCTCTAGAGCAGCGAGAACTTGATTTTGTCTTACGATTCTAATTATCCGAATGATTGTGCCTATGAGGAAAGTGAGGAAGACTTTGAACCTTTGTTAGACCCGGAAAATATAATGTTGTAGAAAACTTGTTAACTTTGTTTTACTGTTGGGTCTTTTAATTGGTAAGCACACGTAGTTTTCAAAATTTAGATATCGTTCCACTAGGATTTAAAGTCCAATAGTTACAGTAATTTTCTAGTTATTATGGTAAATTTATCAAATCTTATACACAAAAGAATAATTTATATACAATTTATACAATATTTACAAGATGGCATAATTGAGATGTTCATATGGTAAAAAGAGAATAATGATCAATCTAAGAAATTGAGTTGCAATTTAGAATAACTAAGATACTTGAGGATAAAACACAGGTAAACAAATTATGTTGGAATTTGGATTCCTAATCTAGAATAATAATGGAGGAACTCAAGTCATGCATATTTAATCATCAAGTTCATATCATTAAGCTTAAAATCATTATAACCGATCCCTCGTGATATAAATTCTAAATATTTACCGTAAAGTCTGATTCCTCGTGAGCTTTCTCAGTAAAAACTTGCATTAAGTCCTGGCCTTATGGCAACAATAATTACCAATTCTATCCCTAGTAATTGGTATATTAAGGGTATTCCAACTTTTACTTTTATTAAATCAAGTTTTAATAAGGCATGAATAATCATTCTCCTGTTTGACATTCACACTAATAAAACAAGTTTCAATACACATGAAAATCATTCTCCCGTTTGACGCTCATATTAATAAAAGATTGAAATACTAACATGGACTTGAATCATAAACATGCAGAGGTTGAATTCATAACATCATACTCAATAGATTAGTTCACCAATTCCAACATAAACAAATTAGTTACATATGGTGAAAGCAAAAACAACACTTACAGTGATTGACATTACAAAGGCGATGATGGAAACTTCATGATACAATGATCACAATACTACACAACACTCTCAAGTATCTAGAAAACTATTCTAGAGCTACAAACTCACAAAAGAAACACTCAAACTCGAGTGTATAAGAGAAGATAAGAGTGAGATACTCAGAATGGGATGGCATACCTAGAAGTGTTGGAAATGGCCCTATTTATAGGGCTGAGGAAGGGTCCTGAGGCTACGCGTCAGGTCCCTGAGTCAGCCTCCATTAAACGCAGCTGGAAGTGGCCACTATGGAATTATTTTATTCAATCATGCAGTGCCATATGGACCTGTTTCCCAATTCAGTGTGTCCATTTATGCGAAGTGGAGTGGCCAATAATGGGTCACTAGCTGAGTGCTTGGACAACCTGGCTGTGGAGCCCATGCAGCTCTGACGCTACGCGTGACTGTGACGCGTAGCGTCAGCATCAAAAGTCCCCATGCTACGTGTGGGGTTGACACTACGCTTCAGCTTTCCATATTTTCAATTTTCTCTTCAAATTCTTTACTTTTTCACTGTAAAACTAGAGAAAATTGATCAAGGGTAGATTATTTCCAACAAATTCTATTTATTGAATTTAAAACCTAATTTTCTAACAAATTAAACTAATTTTTATTATTTTTATGAAATTTTTATTAAAGATTTTATTGTAAATTTGAGGACTAACAACCTTCGCCCGAATTGACAAGGTTGATGGAACAAGAGGATAAGAAAATTCAACCTCATCAAGAGAAGGTTGAAACTATTAACCTGGGGAATGAAGGAGAGGTTAAGGAGGTCAAGATCGGCATCTTCCTAAACGAAGAGCGACAAGATGAATTGATTAAGCTGCTCAGGGAGTTTCGGGATGTATTCACATGGTCATATCAAGATATTCCGGGTTTGGATAATAGCATTGTAGAACACAGGTTGCCTTTGAAGCCAGAATGTCCGCCGATCAAACAAAAGTTGCGACGAATGAAACCAGAAATGCTTCTTAAGATCAAGGAAGAAGTTAAGAAGCAATTCGATGCTGGTTTCCTAGCCGTAGCTAAATATCCTCAATGGGTAGCAAACATAGTTCCCGTTCCGAAGAAAGACAGAAAAGTGAGGATGTGTGTGGACTATCGAGACTTGAATCGGGCTAGCCCTAAGGATGACTTTCCTCTACCTCAGATCGACGTATTGGTCGATAATACAGCTCAACACTCTATCTTCTCATTTATGGATGGATTTTCAGGATATAATCAAATCAAGATGTTCATCACTCTGTGGGGCACCTTTTGCTACAAAGTAATGTCCTTCGGGTTGAAGAACGCTGGAGCCACCTATCAAAGGGCAATGGTGACTCTCTTCCATGATATGATGCATAAAGAAATAGAAGTCTATGTGGATGATATAATTACTCAATCCAAGTCCGAGGAAGGGCACATTACTGATTTGAGGAAACTCTTCGAATGGTTAAGAAAATTCAAGCTTAGACTGAATCCGGCCAAGTGCACCTTTGGCGTGAAATCCGGCAAACTGTTAGGATTCATCGTAAGCGAAAGAGGGATACAAGTTGATCCTGACAAGGTCAAGGAAATTTTGGAAATGCCTCCTCCTCGTACAGAAAAGAAAGTCTGAGGGTTCCTAGGAAGGTTAAACTACATTGCCTGATTCATTTCCCAAATGACAGCAACCTGTGAGCTGATTTTCAAGTTACTTCGCAAGAACCAACCCGGGCAATGGAATGAAGATTGCCAAACAGCATTCGAAAAGATAAAGCAATACTTGTTAGAGCCGCCAATCTTGGTGCCACCCATTCCTGGGAGACCACTGATCTTGTATTTGACCGTGCTGAACGAATCCATGGGATGCGTATTAGGTCAACATGACGAGACTGGGAAGAAGGAGTGTGCCATTTATTAGCTGAGCAAGAAATTCACCGAATGCAAGATGAGATACTCTTCCCTCGAAAGAACATGCTGTGCATTGGCTTGGGCTGCCCGGCGCTTACGGCAATATATGCTCAGTCACACTACATGGCTAGTGTCTAAGATGGATCCCATTAAGTACATCTTTGAAAAGCCAGCTTTAACCGGAAGGATCACTCGTTGGCAAGTGCTACTGACTGAATATGACATAACATATGTCACCCAAAAGGCCATAAAAGGGAGTGCGCTAGCAGACTACTTGGCACACCAACCCATCGACAGTTACCAACCAATGCGGCATGATTTCCCGGACGAAGATATTTTGGCTCTTTTCAAAGAAGAAGATGGTCAGGAGAACAGGTGGACCATGAGGTTTGATGGAGCCTCCAATGCACTGGGACATGGAATCGGTGTCATCCTGATCTCACCTGATAAGGAATTCATCCCCATTTGCGCCCGGTTGTGTTTTGATTACACCAACAATGTTGCAGAGTATGAAGCATGTTCTTTAGGGATACAAGTGGCTCTGAACATGGGAATAAAGACCCTGGAAGTTTATGGGGATTCTACTTTGGTTATCCATCAACTAAAGGATGAGTGGGAAACTAGAGACAGTAAACTAGTTCCCTATCATGTTCACATCAAGGAGATGATCAAAGAGTTCGATGAAATTACCTTCCATCATGTCCCGCGGGATGACAACCAAATGGCAGATGCTTTGGCCACCCTAGCTGCTATGTTCGAGGTCAGTAGTGAATACGAAATGCCTCTCATCAAAGTGAAGAAACGGCAAGAACCTGCCCATTGCCAAGTCATAGAAGGAGAGCCAGATAACAAGCCTTGGTATCATGACATCAAAAGATACCTCCAACGTCAAGAATACCCTAAAAGCATCACAGCTAATGACAAACGAACTTTGAGAAGGCTAGCTATGGGATACCTGTTGAGTGGAAACGTGCTATACAAGAGGAATTATGATTCCGTTCTTCTCCGGTGTGTCGATACCGTTGAGGCAAACCAAATCATGAGAGATATCCACGAAGAATCATTCAGAACTCACACAAATGGGCATGCCATGTCAAGAAAAATCCTGAGAGCCGGATATTATTGGATGACCATGGAAGCGGACTGTTTTGCTTATGTACGGAGGTGCCATAAATGTCAGATATATGCTAATCATATTCACGCACCACCTTCATCCCTAAATGTCTTGTCAGCACCATGGCCCTTTTCAATGTAAGGTATGGATGTAATTGGGCCCATTGAGCCGAAAGCCTCGAACGGTCATCGTTTCATTCTAGTGGCCATCAATTATTTTACCAAGTGGGTGGAAGTAGCTTCATACGCTAATGTAACAAAGGGTGTTGTGGTCAAATTCATCAAGCGTGAACTAATATGCCGCTACAACCTACCAAGTCAGATCATTACTGACAATGGTACAAATTTGAACAACAAGATGATGAAGGAACTCTGTGACAGTTACAAAATCTCCCACCACAACTCCTCTCCATATTGGCCTAAAATGAATGGGGTAGTTGAGTAGCTAACAAAAACATCAAGAAGATAGTGCAAAAAATGGTGGTGACCTACAAAGACTGGAATGAAATGCTTTCCTTCGCACTACACGGATACTGAACCTCGGTGGGAACCTCGACTGGGGCAACCCCATTCTCTTTGGTCTACAGAATGGAAGCAGTACTGCCTTTTAAAGTGAAGACCCCATCCCTCAGGGTGATCATGGAAGCTAAGTTAGGGGAAGCTGAATGGATCCAGGCTAAGTATGACCAATTGAACCTAATCGACAGGAAAAGGTTAACCGCCCTCTGCCATGGACAGTTGTATCAAAAGTGTATAAAGCGGGCGTATGAAAAGAAAGTGCGACCCCAACAGTTCCAGGAAGGGGACTTGGTCCTTAAGAAGGTTTTGCCAATCCAGAAGGATGACCGAGGGAAGTGGTCGCCTAATTACAAAGGACCATATGTCATAAAGAAAGCTTTTTCCGGGGGAGCTCTTATACTCACCAACATGGACGGAGATGACCTGCCAATGCCTGTCAACGCCGACGCAGTGAAGAGATACTTTGCCTAAAAAAAAGGGGTTGAAAACTTGAAAAAGTGACCTAGGCAAAAGTTAGAGCTACTCGATGAGTCGAAAACCCAAGAGGGCGGCTCAGATAAACCAAAACCCAAGGTCTCAACGCCGCAGCATAAACCCTTCAAGCAGGAAACAAAAAATCGAACTGGGGTGTCCGGGTCATTGTCGAATTACGTCCTCATAAGCAAAATCAGAAGATGAACATGAAGTCGTGAGAAAGAATCAAGATTATCATTGCTCTCAGGAAATCGCTGGAGGATTCATGAGCCTTCCCTTTTCCATTGTCACATTTGTTTGTTTTACATTGCTTTCATCACCACTGTATATACCTGATGTTCATAAATAAAATTCCTTCTTTCTATATGTGTTCATGACTAATTTCATAAATAGACAAGTTTTTGCCTAAGAAAATTTTTGAAAACGACAAAACACAAGAGTTATAAGGAACAAAATGCATACCAGTGCCAGACCTTACCTCGGACAAGCACAACCAACTCCGCTAGGCAAGCTCACCGAAGTCGGAAGTCGCTGCTATTTTGTCCATGAGTTACTTCAAAGCCAGTCACTAAGGGGGTTCACCTGTAAGTCTTGATTTGTTTTATACTACTTATTTTCCTGTTAAGGGGTAGCCAGGATCCATGATCTAAAAGCGGGTATTTGCCAAAATCCCCCAGCAGACCCACCATTCATCCCCAAGAGGAACGCAGACTGAGAATTCCTCCCGAGGAAAACCACAAAATGGACTCATCCCTCCCCAATCAGAATACTTCCTAATCAGATTTAGAAAAACCTAGTTATCCCCAATGGAATCACCTTTCTGACGGAACCACGATGGCCGAAAGCCAGCCATGCCTTTCCTCCCCCAGAGGGATAACACTATTCCCCAATGAAGTCGCCCCTCTAGTAATAGCGGAATGTCAGCCATATCTTTCTGCCCCAGAGGAACTACACTCTTCCCCAATGAGTTCATCATTACCAAAACAGCACCCATCACATTCTTCTTATCAAACAGCTCAAACTGGGGCATCTCCCCAGATTTCTCTTGTTCCAGTCAAGGGACAGTACTCCGAATCACCAAAAAGCCCAAATCGGGGCATCACCCCAGGTTTGTCTCTTTCAGTCAAAGGGCGATACCCCTAAAAACTTTCAATCATGCCAGACTGGGGCATCACCCCAGGTCTCCCCTCTTTCACTCAAAGGGAAATACCCCAAGATTCTTTCAATCGTCTTAAACAAGTTTATCTCTTTCACTCAAGGGGCAGTATCCCTGAAACTTTCAGTCTTTCCAAAAACTAGGGCATCACCCTGGGTTCCTCCCTATCAAGGGGCAATACCCCTAAAACTTTCAGTCTTTCCAAAAACTAGGGCATCTCCCCAGATTTCTCTTTCGGTCAAGGGGCAATACCCCGAATTTCCAAACAGCTCAGACTGGGGCATCACCCCAGATGTCTCTCCCAGTCGAGGGGCAGTACCCCGAATTTCCTGATAAACTCAAACTGGGGCATCACCCTAGGTTTCACTCTGTCAAGGGGCAGCACCCCTAACTTTTTCAGTATTTCTAGAAACTGGGGCATCACCCCAGACCTTTTCTCTTTCAGTCAAGGGGAAGTCCCCCAAGATTCTTTCAGTCCTTTCGAACTGGGGCATCACCCCAAGGCTCTAAATCAAGGTTAATTTGGACGAGACGTCCTGTTAACCCCCTCACTTTTACTTTTCTTGTCAACCGAGAGGCAACACCTTCATTTTACCTTTTTGTCAACCAAGAGGCAACACCCTCACCCTTTCTTTCCTGTCAGCTAAAAGGGAAATACTCAGTCAACCACTTCTTGCCGAAACAGGGACATTACCCTGACTAAAAAAATAATTTTTTGGAGAAATCTACCTAGGTAAGTATCCCGGTGAGACTCCGTCCCAAGGAGGTTTTTGCAGGAAATCTTGGCAAGGCAAGAGTGGCCCTTCAGAGCGTCCAAGACTTTTTTGGACTCCGTCGACAAAACACTCTCACTGACGGAGTAGGCGTTGTTGGTCAGGAGGAAGTGTTCGTGAGTCCAGCCGGTGTAGAACTTCCTAGAAAAATCTGAATTCTCCCAGAATACCAGTCTTCCTACATTAACCTCAACCTTGACGTAGGAGTGTTTGAAGCTAACTCCGTCCGTCTTGGCTGACTCGGTGTAGCTCTCGAAATTTACAACCTTGGCATCACACCGGAGGTTGATAAATCTGAGGCCCCCTCCTTGGTTACCCCGGCGCATCACCCTGCAATATGTAAAGAAGAGGGCGATGGTGGGGACGAAGTGGAAGTACGCCTCAAGTACCTCCAAAGATCTCACTAAACCCCAGCCATTAGGGTGAAGCTGGCTGGGAGAGCAGTCCAAGAACAGGAGTACTCCCATTTCAAACTCCGTGAGTGGAAGACGGACGCTGATCTTGGAAAACAGCATCTCATACATGAAGATGTACCTTGACCCCAATTGATGGCAGATCCGATCGAAGTCCGGGGGCAGAAAACAGTAAAGTCATCTTCATGTTCCTCGGTGGAGTGAACGATGACATCTTCTATGGTAACATCGGCCGCATCGTCGGCATAGCGAGAGACAATGTTCCTGGGATCTTCATCAACCCAAAAGTATAGGTCTTTGGCTTTCTCCGCGAGCCAATCTATACGATGTGCAATGACGTTGGTCTCGACGGTGTTGGTTGCAACAACGGGGACGCCGGTAAATGAATTTCCAGAAGAAGCCATAAGGACGGTATGACAGAGGAATGGAACACAGCTGTAAAAAGCCACATCGTCAGAAAAATAGAGATCTGCACTGCTGTCCCGCTCACTAGCAGTACCTAAGTCAAAAGGTGAGGACGATGTGTGGAAGTCAGACGATGTGTCAAACTCCCTTGTTTCCCACAAGGGCAATATGGAGAAACGATGTCCCAAATTTATGGGCTGGTGTGAAACCCCAGAGGTTGCTTCACCATGGCGACGCTGACCCCGGCTCATGACTCCTCCCAACTGACGCCGAGATGTGATTGAAGGAGGCCCTGATAGGACCTCGACAGAGTTACTGCTCAAACCGTTGTCCCCCATACCCTATCTAAGAATGAATGGAGAAGGAAGATGTGAAGCTACCTGCTGAGACGATACGAGTTATCCTTTTAGTACGAGCCAGAATGTTGAACACTGAAGGTCTTGAACGTCGGAGTGGCAGAGCTTCGGTATCAGAAAACAAGTGAAAATGAACGACCCCTATGTTTGCTTTTATAAGGTGTGGGGACGAGGATCCAGAACGTTCCATATTCTGGCCCAGGCCCATGAAAAGAGGCCCACTCACTTCGACTGTTCGCATTCCGGTCCGAGGGCGCGAAAGGTTAAAATTTGAAAGGACGAATCAGGTGATGACACGTGTAAGGACTCTTAGGTCATTTCAACTGTGAACCATCCTGAGGTTACACCGGCCAAATCTCTACCTACACCGTCAGATGCCATATCGGTTAAGAGGCCCCACCTAGCCCCGACAGCGGTGTTCACATCTTTACTTCCTTTTTACTTCAAAAACACGAAAGCTTCATGTTTCTCTTGTGAAAGAGAAGTAAAGAGGGGCATCTGTGAACACCTATTTTGGTCCGGCCAGTGTTGGATCAAACTGACCCCGTCTACAAGCAATAACACCGGCATGTCGTCCAAGAAAAGAACACCGATCCAAGCTTTTGAAAGGGAACATCATCCGATGTCCATCAGAGGAACACCGGCTCAGGACTATGGAATTGGTGACACCGGTCTGATCATTAAAGATACTGTATGTTGATCCGGTGTCCCCAATGATCTGATGTCTTAGCTCTCATGTACTTGACATCGAGTTTGGTTACCCATGCTGTGACTTGGAATCGCACATCCATGTCGACCCTCGAATCCTGGGAGTGGCAGACAGGGAACGAAAGTAGAAATAATTAAAAATTTCCCACCAGCCGCTACTCCCCACAATTAGTTAGTGGCCAGGCTACCTCTACTATGCACGTGGGTGAGTGGAGGCTTGAGCTATCCAAGCACTCAGCCAGCACCCTAAGCCTCTATAAATGCTTCAGCTGAAGAGGCACAAGGGTCGACACTTTAGACATTCAAGACCCCCAGAAAGCTTGCTCCGGTGTTAAAAAAAATCCTAAGTAGTTAGTCCAATCCTTGGTGCCTCGATATTCAGAAAATTGCCCTAAGGTCTTGAACTGTCATAAGGACACCGGTCCCAGTCCAGTTTTCAGAACTTCTCCCTGCTGCCTAGATATCGTCCAGAACCCCTAAATCAAACCTGTGCCCATTAAACTCACACCGCCTCTCCCTTTGAACCCTCACACCGTCCTTGAGCTAAACTCAATACCGGTGCCCTACTGTCTCCGCTTCACTCCAGTCGCTGTTGCTTAGGATTACACCGGATCGCATCCGAACTCTGGCTCCTAGTATCCCCACCACACCGGTTCCGTTCTGTCCCTTAGATTTCTCTCATTTTTTCATTGTTTATTTGTTTGCCAAATTTACAATTTTTGTTGAATCTGTTCTCTTGTCTAAGTTTATTCTGTTAAATCTCTTTCGTTTTGCTTTATAACCAATAATAACAAAAAGAAATAAGTATTTTCTGTGTGTTCTTTCAAATCCAAAACTATAAAAATTGTCTTTAGCCAGTGTCGTGCGGAAGTACTTCCGTCTACACAACTTTCCTAGAACCCGTACACGTGCGAAGAACTTCGCCTTGTATGAATCTTTCCCAAGGACATCATCCACCCTCAACCTCCTAGTTTTTCCTAAAAAACCCTCATCAAGAACTACGTAACCCTGATTTCTTGATGACTAGAGAATACGTAGGAGCAGGACTTAACTCCTGTCAGGCCCAACTTTCCTTTTTTTCATTTTTTTATGTTTTTTTTTGTAACTATCCCGTTCTTATCACTTCCATGGAAGTCAATTTAGACGTGACGTCTTGTTGATTTTCCTCCATTTTTGATTGATCACCGTCATGATTCACAAAGAAAGGAATACTTGGGACGAGACGTCCTGTTTATCCCCTTCTCGTTTCCAACCCTGTATTTTGATTAAAGGATGACTAATTTAGACGCGACATCTTGTTAGCATCCTTTCCTTTCCCTGTTTTATAACGAAGTCAAGGTTAATTTGGATGAGACCTCCTGTTGACCTCGCTCTGACACTCCATGTTTGTTCAATTTGTTCCTTTCGTTTAAAAAAACATAAAAAAATGCAATAATAAAAAGGAAGAAATAATACATCTCTTGTAAGGTGATTCATGTTGCGAATTTTCAATCTTGGTACTATTTTTAACAGGCGATGTAGGGTGCTGATACCTTCCCTACTTGTAACCGACTCCCGAACTTGAATCTCACTTTTATAAAACCAGTGCTTTACTAAAACAAGTTTTTTCCCAACGTTTTTCCTGTGAAAAAGACGTTGGTGGCGACTCCCTGTTTTTGTTTTTTTATATATTCGTTTTTTGAAGGGTCGGTCGCGCCGCCACGAACCCGGTCGTGACAACTGGGAATACATTAACTGGCTCAATCAGTTCTATGCCATAGTTGCCCTTTATCGTAGTGATGATGGTGCCTTCAAAGCTTCACTAAAGTGAAAGAGGTCTTCTTCCCATGAAACATCCCACAAAAGGCCAAGGTCTAAACCCTTGCCTTCCCCAGACTCTGCTCCCTCCTTTCCTCAGCCTATTCCTCTTTCCATTTTGCATCTCCCATTACCTCACCCTGCCTCTTCCCTCGCTATTGTCCCTTGCTCCCCAATCTCCACTGTTGTTCACAAGTCTCGCCTTCCCCCTCTTCTTAAACATTACCCCACTTTACCTCAATATTTTGATATCAAACTTGTGCTTGACACCTCTGACCCTACCTATTATACCCCTCAAAATCAAGTCATTGTGATTAACCCTTCCTTCAATCCATACAGACTTCATATTCACCTATTTTCCCCCAAAGGTTACCCTCATTTTCCCATTGAACGGCTTCTTGGCTTCCCAGACCTGTTCTCCAATGATGACGCAGGGATGTATCATATGCTTTAAGCTGAACAGACATGTGTGACTCATGATCTTAAGCATGGCTTCATCATTCTTAATGATGTCTCCATCAAAAACTGCCCTGTCACTACTCCCTGAAGAAGATTCTTTTTGAGATTCCAAGACCTCCTCCTCCTGCTAAATGGATCTCTTTGGGTAGACTCAAGAAACCCATACCTCTCAATCCTAAGCCGATCTACAAGGGTCCCTTTCAGCCCAAGCAACTGTCTGTTGTAACTATCAAAAGTCTTTGGACCACGCCCAATCCCACTAAAGCTCACGCAGATACATTATGGTGCCATTTTCTTTGGACTCTCCAGGAAGAACCTTCCTGTCCTTATTCCTCATATTCCTAGTATCCATTTAATTTTCATCCCTCTCTGATTACTTTTCATTCCCAGTATATGTTTATGTTTCAAACTCATTTTTTCACTATTCTTTCATCTGTTGCTTTCCCTCTTTCACTTCTAGTCTCACTCGCGATTTACTTTTTGAGTCTCGATGATGTTCTCTCTTTTGTTGATTACAAAAGGGGAAGTCAGTGTAGAAGTCTTTTTCTGAGGTTCAATGTATTGACTTAGAATGATACATATTGTATGAATTATTGTGATCAATGAAGAATCTGCTTATTTTATTTCACCTTTATCATTCTTATGATTCTATGTTACTCTGATGATAAATTTTTTTCCCACGAAAAGACTTGATGTTTGTTATCAACAAATAGGGGGAGATTATTGAGAAAAAGTCTGGACAAAAAATATAAGTCTTAAGTATTGTTGGACCATACCCTAAACTTTATGATTTGTTTATATCGATCATCAAGTATTTTCATTATAAGAATAAAGTCTGAACTACTTATAACATTTTCTTTTAAAAGTGTAAAAGCAATTTCAAGATACAAAGATTAAGTTGTAAAAACTAAAGGGGAGCAAACGCATTCTTTAAGAAGTCTGGTAAAACAACAAAAGTTTGATGAAAGCATCTTACATAAAGAACTATACATCAACGTTCAAATCTATTTTAGTGATGCTTCAAAAGAAATGATCATACCATATTTGCATGTTTATCATCAAAGAATAAAAAGAACAAAATCAACATGAGCAGTAGATGTTAGTGTACCTACTTCTGCAAACTCTGATTGCAAGTCAGAAACTTCATCAGGACATCTCTGAAAGCAACCCGTCGCTCAATCTAGAATACATTTATGAAAAGGTTTGTATGTGGAAATACATAAGAAACCATTTTCGTAAAAATATCAAAATATGATTTAGACCTGTCTCTCTTAAGCTTGGATTCAACTTCGAGGTCTGACCTCCATAAGCCTATGGCAAAATACCTTCAAAGGGTTTCTAACGTATATATCTTCTCTCAAGAAATATCAACGACTATTACCTTCAAGCCTTTATAAATATCAAGGAAGTTTGAACTTTCAAGTAGAGAAAAATATCCAAGAAGAAAGCTCTTCAATTTTATCATTCAATCTTAGTTCACTTTCTCGTAAAAAGACAAAGACCCTCATTATTCTCTAGCTCTGCTTCCAGCAGACTCTAGTCTTGTGTCAAAAATACTTAGTGTTTGACCTCATTTATTTGTCTATCATTTTTGAACACTAAGTTCCTAAAACATTTCTCTTCTTACTGGTTGTATAAGTCTGGTGAGTTACCAGGACTAGTTTGAGTGTTGGGAAACACATTGGCCTGAAGAGGCTTTCGAAAGAATACTTGCGTTAAGCCAAGAATGGCTTGTTGAAAGAATAGTTGGGTTAAGCCAGAAGTGGCTTGTTGAAAAAGAATACTTGTGTTAAGCCAAAAGTGGCTTGGTTAAAGAATACTCGAAGCACAAGTCTGGTGCTGTCATTGTAAAAGAGATTTTACAATAGTGAAAATCCTTCAAGTTGGAAGGGACTAGACGTAGCTTCTGTGTTGGAAGTGAACCAGTATAAACTGTGTCTTATTTTCTTTCCTTATCATTTGATTACTTACATTTGTTCTTATTTGAGAATTTACAAAGAAAAAGAGTCTAATACTTATTCAACCTCCCTTCTAAGTCTGACTCTAAACCATCATTAATAATAATGCACCAGACTTTTAATAGTTAAAGAGTTAGAGAGAAAAAGACAACCCATGCTTCTGAGTATTCTTTTGCAAGCACCCACTCCTGGGGCAGACCCAAGTATTCTTTCCAAAGCCTCTTCAGGCCAAAGTGTTTCCCGATAGATCACCAGATCTGTGTTTACAAGAAATTAGAAATATTAGAACAGATGAAACTCTTGTACACAAAATATCTGGGGCTTATATGTGTTTTTCTCTTCTTTGTATCACACTATCTTTCGTGTAACATCCCTATCTCTTTTTTTATATATATTCTCACAAGCTCTCTCTCTTTTTCTTTTCTTCTTATATATTTCTTCTCTTCTCTTCATGTGACTCTCTATTCTTCTTTTGTAATCTTTTCTCTTTTCTTCCGAGTCATCTATATCTTTTTAATCTTTATCGTGCATACACACATAGATCATTGTATCTGTATTTCTCCCTTATTCATTGTGTGTGCTCTACTCTTATATTTGAAATAGGAGATTCACAGCATATAAATACTTGTTTAGCTCATGGAGATAGATCCGTTGGATGACCGTTTGGGATTTATTTTATCTCATGGGAAAGTGATTTTTCTTCTACTTGGTCAGAGAGACGTTCTACATATTTTGTATGGGACAAAGCTTTTGAGCTTTGTGTAGATGAAGACAAATAGGGATTGTATATTTTTCACCAAAGAGGATATTCCTTGATTAGAGGAATTCTGACTTCTTAGAAAGTTGATAAAAGATAGATGCTTTGAGATTAGCTCGAGATTTGTCTTGCTTGGGCACTTTCCTTGTTGTGATAGTTCTTTTCATTAAGAAGGAAATATGCTTTATTGAGTCATAATATATAGGTCTAGACTTGATGCATTCAGAGAGAATATCTAAGATTAGATTGAGGTCTGGTGAATCGTAAAGTGTTGATGATGAGACTCAAAACTTCAAGAGATATTCAAATTCTTTTCTTGTGATTTTAAAGAAGGTCTGACGCAGCTTTTATCTTGACAAAGCGTGATGATAGAGTCTAATTAAAGTAGGTTGCTTTAAGGAGAGAACTCTTCCATGTTCCTGATGCTTGCTGTATGGCTTGACGAGTCTGGGTCTTGTATAAGTTCAGATGAACACTTTTCTTTTGAGAGGCATTCCCAGACTTTGAGTTTTTCTTTGATGCATAGCCTTCTTAGCTTTGTCTTACCAAACTTATTAGATGTGAGCTCCCTCTTTGATTTATAACATGTGCTTTATACCCTAAAACACTCGAAT
This sequence comes from Clitoria ternatea, assembly GCA_037962975.1. Lineage (NCBI taxonomy): Eukaryota > Viridiplantae > Streptophyta > Magnoliopsida > Fabales > Fabaceae > Clitoria > Clitoria ternatea. The sequence goes on from CM075671.1 coordinate 60,894,290, forward strand.
GATCTTATCAAACGATTTAACAACTCATGAGTTGATTAATTTAGACGCTTAATGTTGGTTATCAACAAATCTAAGAGTGCTTCAAATATTTTATTGGTTCCAATAGGTGTGATGAAATATTGATGGATTTTGTGTTTCGACGTTTGTAGATGCTGAAACAAGTGTCGGAGGATCGTTAAGTGAAGCGAGTATCGGAAGTGGAAGCAGAGCGGCGAACAATTTGATCATGAGTCATAAATGACACAAAGAACAACTCGTAGAAATGTGAAATCGAGGTAAGGGGGTGTTCAGGTCATAATTAATTAGAACTAGTTAGTGTATGATTAGGTTCGAAAAGAATATAACGTTTATGGAATACGAAAAATTTAGGAGTATGGTTAAATGATAAATATATATATATATATATATTATGGTGTAAATATGCTATTAATTGATGATTTAGAAAGAATGCGTGATTGTTGAGAATTAGGCAGGTGATTAGCTAGTCAAATGGTGTTTGATGAGTTGATTTGTATGGATTATGTGTGAACCATCTTGCAGTTTGTGAGTTAAAATATATGATGATTATGTTATGATGATAAATATGTATATATGGTTGCATATGATATATTGGATTATGAATTATGAGCTTAATGAGTATATGCTGGTGATTGAATCTTATATGGTAAACTTGATGAATAATGATGATTTAATATATTGAGGCAGTGTGAATATATGTGGTATGGGACGACCGATAGTATGTTTCACCCATCGTTTTTGGCTTCCGTGGTCAAGTAGGACCCAGTGGTTGAGGTGAAAAACCAAGTCGGGCTCGATGGACCAAGTCGGGTTCACGGAGTGTTAAGTAGGACCCCTAGTTGAAGGCCGGTCCTTTAAGTATCGGGATACTAGGCTTCATGTTGAATGTTGAAAGTAAGTGATGTTTCCTAATGTGATTATGATGATGCATGCACTAGCAGTTAGTAAAGTGTTTGAGAACATGTTATTAAGGGTAGTTTGTTATAATAATGTTGAAGTGTTGAAATTGTCACTTTTTGCATTGTGTTTACAGTTTTATATTAATTATGATTTTTGTTTTCAAACACTCACCCTTGTTGTGGCTTTCTTCTCTTTTAGTAACTAGTGGTAGGGAAGGTGCGGATGCCCCAGAGGAAAGCGCTAAGTGAGGAGCCGGTGCCAAGAAAGCTGTGGAAATGTCATTTATGTAATAGTTGAGTAGATTGCTTTAAATATTGGTTTATGTGTGTTTGGACCGTGTGATAACTAGACTTATAGTTCTATTAGACTTGGGAAATTGATTGTGGTGTGATGATGAATGCTTAATGCTTGCATGAATTGTGACTTGATAATGGTGGAATAGGATTTATATTGGAGATTGTGGATTTGAGATACTAGCTACGTTTATGGTATTATGAGATAATGTGTATGTATGGCATGAAGCCATTTGATTGATGAATTTGAAATGGGCAAGTATTGTATTGTGTGTATGAGTTGTATGTTAATATGAATATATGTGAATGTGAGAAATGATGATGAAAATGGCATTATGCATATATTAGTGGAAATAGGTGGAATTATATGAAAATTAGGAATTGGAGGGGTGATTTTGTGACCTAGTGGGTTTTAGGATCCCCGAAAAGGACCGATAGGTTCCCTACCTCATTTATAACTTATGCATGTAGGCTTCACCAAGTTTGAAGTCCATCTAATAGGTTTTGTGCATTGGTTTATGTTACCTTTGATTTAAATGCATCCTGATGTATATCTTGAGCATATGATAGAATTTTAGTGAACGAACTTCGTCAAAAACTCTAAATTAGCAAAAACATGTTGTCTTTAAAATTTGGTACCAACCGGAGCCCAAACGGAAGAGTTAGATACCTTGGAAATTCTAAAATTTGGTAAACCTACATGTCTCGGTTGAGCTATGTGAGTGAGACTTCGCTTGAGTGAGATTGGCATGGCTACTCCGTGCCTCTTTTTCGCCTAAGCGTGTGTAGCCCCGCTTAAGCAAAATGGTCACCTTTGCTCCCTATAGAATTCTCGCTTAAGCGAGTGGCGTCTCGCTTGAGCGAGTAGCCATACCTGAGTCTCTTTTGTCCTCGCTTGAGTGAATGGTATCTCACTCGAGTGAGTATGGCTTGTGTGGTTCTGTTTGTTTTTCGCTCATGTAAGGAAGGAACCGCTTAAACGAAAGTTCGTTATTTTGATGTATGTTCGTGCTTGCTCAAGCGAGTGGGACATCGCTTGAGCGAGATTGGCCTGATTTGTTTTTTTCCTTGCTCTCTCAACTCATTGTATGTTGATTTGTGGGGGCCCTTGTATTTTCTTGTCCGCTTTCCTTATGCATAGTTTTTTGTGCCTCTTGTGCGTGAATTTTATGTTATCATATCTGGCACCACCTTAGGTGTTCATGGTTTGCTATCTAGGTGACAAACGTGAAAAATTTAACCCTATTTTCATCCAACCCCGAGGTAAATCATGGAAGCTACCAAGGGGATACCATAGAGTTGTTTTAAATTATTTATATCTATTACATTACTTTATGTAATATTGAGGTGAATCGGGCATAAATACATTAGTTAAACTCTAGTTATTAGAGGGACATTATACTCACTCTACACCTTAGGTGCTCTATGACAATCGAAGCATAATTATGTTATCCTACAACCCTGTACTTCATTCTAGAACAAAACACATGGGGTTAGACATATTTTTCTTGTCAAGGATATGTCGGTAGACAAGAAACTTATAATCAGACATATCCCTTAAGATGATCAATGTGCTGATATCCTCCCCAAACCCTTCTCAGCTTCAAGATTTATCCTTTTAAGAGAACATCTGCAAGTATTTGACAAGTTGTTTCCTATCAAGACACCCTAAGCTTCAAAGGGAGCATATCAAAAGATATCAATGCAATGCCAAAGGTTATGTAAATTAAGGGGAAGACGTTAGGAGTTCTTTGTCAGGTGTTGTGCAGTTTAAGGGGAAGATGTTACGAGTACATTTAGTCTGTATCATTTTTATTTCAGTAGATAACTAACCTACTATATTTGTAGTCACATTAGCTTGTTCTGCAAGCTTTCTTCTCCCTTCATATAAATACCCTTCCTTTCTATTGCAAATGCAAGAATTAGGATCATAATAAATATTTTAGCTCTTTCTTTCTAAAATCCTTGATTAAACAGTCAATATCAATGTGTTTTATTCCAATTAAAAATTTTAGTTGGAAAAATAAAGATGAAATGAAAGAATTCCAACGTATACATGTCATAAAGTCATCAAGTTGGCAAGTTTTCAAGTTGCAACAAAATTGTGCCTCATAAGGAGTTGAGGTTGAGCACATATCTAAATAAATAAATTGGACAATTTTTGAAGATTCATTAGTTATAGGATAGTTGACATTGCATGGTTAAAGCACATGGTAACCTCTCATATAGTAGGAGAGAGGGGGTAACTCCTTTCAAGTGGGAGATGTGTAGGAAAGCATAAAAATTAAAATTGGACTCAGAAGCAAGGAAGAACGAATTCAAAAGGCTCTAACATCCAAAAAGAAATTCCTACCGTCGTGACTAATGGCAATCGAAAGGATCTAGGAGTAACAATTTGTCTCTCAACTTTAATTTTCATATCTCTTTATTGCATTTTAGTTCTTTTTGGACCTTTTTGTTGCAGTTTTATTGCATATAAGTGTATGTTTCTTTATATTTCAAAATTTGATGTGTTTTTCCATTATCGTTTAAGTCATTTTCTTACATTTTAGTAATACTTAATCTCTATTACTTAAAACTATAGACTGTCTCGAGTGTAATCTATGATATGTTTCTATTTTCGTTGATGTTATTGTAGTTTCTATATCATTTTATATTAATTCGTCTGTTGTTTACGCATTCTTTTCTATTCCACTTTTATTTTTTTCTTTTAAAATTTTATTTACACTTGAAACCTCTTAACACCATAAACCAGTCAATTTAATAGCCTAAAAGGGAGTGTAATTCACATCCCATATTGAACTTGTGAATCAAATATTGGATAAATAATCTTTGTTTTTAGTAACTAATATGATGTAGTTTCAATCCTTGATAATGTCTTTTTTCCTACGTATGGTTGATGATGATTAGGATAATAATTTTACTATAAAACAGACCATCTAATAAAAAAGAGAGAATTGAAACAAATCATGTTAATTATAAATAATAATAATAAATTCAAGTTCAAAATATATTCAATTTAATTTAAATGATTTAAAAATATTAAATTTAAATAGTTAATTCAAATAATTTTTAATTTTTTAAAAGCTTTTAAGTTTTGTTTTTTAGTTTTTAAAAATTGTTTTCTAAATTAAGTTACGAAATATTTTTTTGGTTTTAGTTGTTAAAAATAATTTTGCAAATTGAGCTATCAAACAATCTTTAAATCTAAAAAGTATTGTATAGCTAAATCAAACAAGCTCTTTTTTTTATATCTAATCTTTGTGCAAGCTTTTTTTTATATCTAATCTTTTTGCATCATTTTTCATATCAATAAAATTGGAAGACTAATTTGTCGAAATCGTAAAAAATATTGATTTTTCCATTTGTTCCCTAGACATTAGGTCAAGCAGTTTCATTTGTTTGTCAAGAAAAATATAGGGGAAAAAGTATGGAAAAAATGTATTATAAAAATTACAAAAAATATGTGTTGTTTGGTTGATATGAAATAGATGAGAAAATAATTTTATATTAACTTAAAAGAACAGTAATACCTTTTCTTATTTTTTTTCATAACTATTATTTATATTATATTATTATTATCATCATGGCAAAGATGTAAGTTAATTAAAGGAACATTGGTTATATAAATTTCTCACCACTTTTGACAAGAGTTTTCACTGATATGTCACACAAAAAAATTAATTCTCACCATATAAGATCAATTTTGCCAAACACTAACAAAACTTTCATATGCTACTCTGTTTTTTGTCATACATTTTTTTCATAGTTTCTATCAGAATAAATTGTTCAAGGATTTTTATCAAACTTTTTAAGAAAAATCCTAGGGTCATCTTATTTTGTTCCCATTTCTTTTTTTTAATATGTCTCCCCTTAAACGAGGGCTAATCTTATATTTTATTTTGAGAACACGTGTTTGGTGTAAGTAATTTTTTTTTTATTTCTGAACAAGTTATTTTTCCAAAAATAAAATAGTTAAGAATAAGATTCACATTAAAACTTTAAAACTATGTTTGATTGTTATTTAATTTTTCTAAGAATAAGACTTTTATTCCCATGTTTGGTCAAAGTAAAATATTTTTTGAAATATAAAGTAAATTTTTAAAATTATTCTCACTTAAAATAAAGTTTATTTTATGGTAAATAGATTATGAAGACATTTTAATAACTTCATATCAGATTTCAGTGAGAATGTTTTATTTCTACATAACATTGAAAGACCAAAATTGAAAAAAAATTGTTTATAAAAATATGTCTAGTACCGAGATAATTTTATTATTCTCTATTAAACATAATAATTTTTTTCCCATCTCACTTTCTAAAAAATATAAAAACATGCCGCGTACTAAATATGGAATGAGAAATAGAGAGTTATATCATTGTTTGAGTTAGAAAAATATTAGGAAAGTCTAAATTAATAAGAGTGGAATTTGATCCATCACATTTTGTTGTTTAAATTTAATTCTCTTACTTCCCCATTTCGATAGACCTAAAATCATTTAATTATTAATTTATATTTTACCTTTTCAATAATTATTCAGTTAGAATAAGGATGGATTATATAAAAGTTTAAAAATTAAAATGTATTTCATCATAATAATAAGATGTGTTTATCATTTTATTGTATATTAAAATATCTAAATAATAAAATGATAATTTTAACCCAATTCTTCTCATTGCTTTCTAATCATTCATTTCTAATCTATTGTATCCTAATTCATTTTGTTCTTTTACGTACCATTGATGGAAACATAGATTATGATTTGCATAAATTTTAGTGCATTAAATATAACTTTTTTATCTTATTTAAATCTGAACTTAATATTGTTATCTAAGTTAATTCTCCCTATATCATTCTTCTCGATTTTAATTTTTATACTTCTGTTATTGGTTCTGCAATTCTACACTACGAAGAAAATGGGAGGCGAAGATAACGTAAAGCATCTTGAAGATTGCTCTGTTTCCAAGTCAGTGTCACTCCTTTCTCTTTCCGTTATTACTCTTCTTAAAGTAATTAATTTTCTTCTTTTTAAAAAAGTATATATTTCCCTGAATTCATAACCTGATAAACCCATCTCATCAAATTGAAGGATTCGTAGAAATTTGAAACCGCCTTCTTGCACACCCCCCATTTACTACTAAATCATGGAGTCAAAATTAAATTTTAATTAATTTGAATACTGGGAAAAATTAGAGACATAGTGTGAAAATTAGGGATCTGATTGCGCGCCCTTGTAATGGGTCGATGAATGTTGTATCCTGGAATAGTGTATTTGGATTAACCAACCAATATGGTCAAATAGTACTGACAATAATAGGTTTGTGTTAGGACCTCATAGGAAAAAGAGAAGACAGAGAACTTCTGTTGATGTTGAAACAGTTTCTGCACACAACTGTCCTTCAGCTAAGCTCCTCAGAAAGAATCTCTGCCTAAGGTTCTAACAACATTCAAAAAAACTGAGAGCTAAAACTTTCCCTCTTTTTTATACAGCCCTTCTAATAACAGAAGAAAGCAACCAACTCACACAATTAACAACTAACTAACAAACCCCTTTAACTAACTACTGCAGTAACTGACGACTAACTAAAATGACTGCTAACAGTAGGTGCCTAACAGTTTGTCATGAGAATATTTTTCCTTAAGTCCTTCGATTGTAAAAATGGAAATCTCTTTGTTTTGTCACCTAATTATTGAAAATGTCACTAATTATGTGTTCTGGTTTAATTATTCCTCCCAGTTTAGGAACATTCGGTAGAGCAAGTATTTGTTGCCATGATTCTAAGTACTGATATCTTAATGAGTCATCGAATAGTTACTAGTTGCTAGTATTGACAATGAATGTTTAGCCCTCCAGGTATACCTTACAAGGCGGCAACAAATGAATGTTTGATAATTCATTGAGGTATCGGTAATAAGGAACATTGGGAGATCCAGAAATGAAAATATTGGTCTAGTTGTTGATACGCTTCAATAAGTTACAGAGAAAACCGTCAAATTGATCATCCAAAGTTACATGGGTCATTGTATTAATCCTCCAAGCACTTTTATTCCAAGTCAGTCTGTCAAAATACATAAAGTTGTCAAATGTGTCCTTTCTGTTTCACCATTTTGGTCTTCTAAGGATGAACTTGATGATGATTTTGGATCGTTCAGGGTATGATTTGAATAAAAATGTCTGGAAAATTAATGCCATGAGGTGTGTAACTTTAGAGGATGAACTTGATGATTTACTCTAAATCATATTAGGATAAAACTAAGGGACAGTCTTGTAAGTGCTTTTGATGTTGTTCCCCAATCTAAACAGGAGTTTCACCTCTATAACTCGGCTGACCATTAAAGGAAACTTGTATTTTGCGGGTTATTGAGGTGAAATTTTGATTCTGATTAGAAAACAATGTTAAAAGTATCTAAGAAATTGCATATAAGTTTTGTCAATTATATTGCTGTTCTGCCATTCAATGGATTTCTTTTTTTGGAATAATTATGTCTGCTTACAATAAGTTGCCTAGTCAGTGTATAGAAAGCATCTTATCTGATGAATTTAGGGCTAGTTAAAATCATGATGTGCATGCTCTTGCTTGTCTGATGTGGAATTACATCTATCTACTGACACAACCAATGTTTGGAGCCAAAGAAAGCATTGAAGGAAGATTCTTGACTTGCTGCAATGGCACCTTTGACCCCTCACTTCTTTGCACCTATGCCCTCATTCTCCTCTGTATATCGTTTGCTTTTGGTTATATGATTATTTGATTTCTTTGTAAATGTTTGTGAATTTGTGAGGTGGTGCCTTGTCTAGCCTACATAGTTTTCATTTCGCTTTAGTCTGAATATTGGCAGGGTGGACTTCATTACTGTTTAAGCTTTTCCTTTTCACAAATGCCTTTTTAATATTTTCAGAGGTGAATTTTGTTCAAACCCTTACTAAACATGGAAAATTTGCAGTGCATTAGGCACTTGGGTATTCTCAGTTGCAGGAGCTTTGCTGGCTATTCCAATGGGGATAAAGCGTAAATCTCTAGCACCCCTTGTATTTTTTGGCACCACTGGTACTATGCTTGATATTATTATGGGAATCACTGCATGCGAAAGGGAACATGCAGAGCGCCAAATGAAGCTTCTTGAAGCCCAAAATGCTGCTGCTGAGGGTTCTTCGGGTGAAACAGGAAATGATTCATAAATTCTATCTTGAGGTTGTCAAATTTGTTTGTTCATGATTGTAACAAACTTAATGCACTTCCAGGTAGCCCATGGTCAAATGTTCTCCTAATTGATGTTTTTTGTTTGCCTTTTTCCTATAGCAGTGTAGGCAAAAGAAGGTTTTTTTTTAGAAGCATGTAGGAGTTCACGGCAAAAGAAGGAAGATAAGAAGAATTTCCTATTTTAATTTATTCAAAGTTTTCTGGAATGTTTGGTTACATTATGTTTCCCATACAAACTTGATAGAAATGACCTTGGTGGTATTAAATATTAAATATTAGTTTGGTGTTGGTATAATATTCCATCATCTATGTACTGAGTACCTGAGTGAGCTTTACCAAAAAATGAATTTTGGTGTTGTCCACAAATAGAGCGTTGATATTATAGAATGCTAGAGTGATTACCCTAGGTCAACCAAAAGTATATCTTTTCTCTATTAAAATGTGTCACTTAAGTTACAATAGAGGGCTTCAAGGCTATTTATACAAATCAGGGTCGAAGATAACCGCTTCATTGGGATTTGTCATACTTGGTTATGGTCGTGGGTGAAGAATGGGTTTCGAATCTCCTACATTCTAGGAGACGGGGGATGAAGATGAGGGCACGTGCTACACTACCGAGCGTGGAGGGAACAGCACGTGCCTCCCTACCTGGCGTGGGGGAACAGGTGTCTTTATTTCTATATAATTACTATTCATCTCTTCAAATTGCTGTTAAAGTATTCAAAATCAACCTTTGGTATGATATTCAAAATCAAATCATTCCATATTGCTGGAATTCTAATATGTTTCATCACGTGCAACATTTCTTCACTCCCGTTTTTGGAGTGGTTTAAGGCAATGGCACAGCATGATACGGGTCAATTATTTCTAGTAATTATTTGGGTTCTTTAGAAGACTAGAAATGAGTTGATATTAAAGTGTGGGGTTGGGTCTCTATATGGGTTTGTGAGTAAGATCAATACTCTTGCTAACCAGGTATGGGTGGCGTGGCCAGTGCAACATAATACTAGGATGCTGTGTGAATTTTGTTGGCATGCTCCTCCAAATTCGTTTGTTATGTTGAATTCCGATGGTAGTGTGTTGGGTAATCCGGGTATTTTTAGAATCGGGGCCTTCTTCGAAATAGTGAAGGAAGTTCATGTTTGAGGTTTGGGGGAGAAGATTCAAGAGACTTGTTTGTATGTGTAATTCACAGGTTACAGTTGATCTTGTTAACTAAGGTTGCGGAGCTTTCCACACTTACGAGGCTTTTATAAGAAATATCAGATGATACCTTCATAAGTTTGAAGCAGTCACTGTTTGTCATTCTCTTCAAGAAGTTAACTTCTGTGCTGATGCTTTAGTCAATTTAGGGACTAGTTGGGATAGGGAGATTTCCCTTTGGGATCACCTCCCTCTCATAGTTTTTGTTCATTTCCTCTTTAACAAGATAGAGATTGTCCATCTTCGTCCTTAATCTTGTTTTTTCTTTTCCATTCATAAAAAAATCATTTCGTATTGTTATGTTAATTTTGTTAAGTATTTAAAAGAATTCGGGAAGGAGGGAGAAGATTGTGTGGTGGACTCTCCCTTAATAATAAAACTTAAAGGTTAATTATTAATTTTTACCTATTCTAAAACAAAAAATCAAAAGAGTCATTCTTTATTACGTTAATTTTGTGCTGTAAACCCCTAATGTGCCAATTTCAGTGCAGTGAGAGGTGTGGAGATTTCAATTTGATTGTAAACCACCCAGAGTTACTACTCTTCCTACTCTTTCATTCAAAAGCATAAAATGTTATGACTTTTCCGAATACGATAGACACACTGAAATTCTGACAAGGAATTTATACAGAATTGAAGTCTATATAAATTAAAAGCATGCAACAGAAGATATAGCAGGAATTATGATATTTTTTTATGTTAGCTGATAGGAATGTTGCCGGTTGTAGATTAGGAGATAGCAATCTAAACTGATCAGGATAAAATGTGATGATTCCCTTTGTGAAAGAATGAAAGAATGTTGCATGCAACAGAAGCACTTTGGAACCAGAGCAGGGTACAATTACATGGAAGAGGAATGAAGCTTCAAATACAAGTAGTGGTGTTAAATCATGAGGGTGGAACACAAATGCATTTATGATATTTTATGGAAAACAATGATGGATATATGTAATTAGGGATCAAAATTTTTTTTTCGTAATATTATGAACTAAATTGATAGGTAATTGATTTCAGAGAGTAAATGATTAATTTCTTACAATTTTAGAGACCAATAATTCTTTTTCATAATTTTAATAGCTAAATTGAAGGATTTTGTAATTTTAGAAGCTAAAATGATTTACTACTGGCTAAATTGAGCCACATTTTGGAAAGGTTGAATGAAGGATAGCATAGTCATGACCTTTTCTGAGGATATAGTACCTCTATTCTAAAACTAAATTTTTTAGAATTTGTATTTAATTGGAATTCTAATCATAGGTTTTTTATTTAAAAACAAGCTTATGAGTTATAATTTTTTGGGTAGCTTCTTTAAATAAGTTGTTTGATAAAAATAAAATAAATTGTATTAAATGACCTTAAATGACATAATATTTTAGTTATGAGATATTAAAGTTGTCATTTAAAAAAATATAAAGGTAAAAATGATAATTAAACAATTAATGAGGAGGACTAATAGTTTTTAACAAGCCATAAGTTAGCTCAAGTAGTTTTTCAAAAGAGATTATAATTTTTTAAAGCTTATAATTCTATTTTTTTATTCACCAAACAACCTTAATAGCTTTTAAAAAGTCGTAAGCTCTTTAAAAAAATTATCAGCTAAGTACACCAAACACAATGTAAAACCTTTTATATTGATAGTGAATCACAATTAAATTCTTTATTTTGTTTCAAAATTATTCTCATTTTAAAAATTGAAGAATTAATTGTTTTTCCTAATTTTATTAACAAATAATAAATGTTTCTATTTCTTATCTATATAAGAAATTGGAGAAAATAAGCGAACGAAAGAAAAATTAAATAAAAACATGTTACTCAAAATTCAATAAAATTTTACTTCAATTAATTTCATAATGTGTGGCGCAACTTAAAAGACAACAGCTTTAAAACAGAAGTATAATAAATTTACCTTCACATATAACAAAAACTTAAAACAGTAGCAATAAATTTCTTCAAATATAAAATTTGGAAAGACAAAAATATTGTTTCCCTCTCTGTAATTTTATCATTACTTTTTGTATGAACTTTATTTGATTTTAGTCTTAACAAATCTTGTGTTTACTCTTGACGAGAACTGTAAACTACATTACTTTATCTTTAAATGTAAATACCACCAATAAATAAAATTTTTATAAGGACCAAAGCTTAAAGAATCATAGGTTTATGTTCAGAAACATTTAAACTAAATTTGAACAGGGTTTAGGGAGTGTTCTGGAAGACGCAAAAGCAGATATGTGAAGTTCATGAGAGATGAAATCACTTGGTTCCAAAGCAAGGCATTGTTACAGAAACCATTTCAAATTTTCCATTTTCCATATCTAAGTTGGGATCAACAATGATCTCAAATTTTAGAGGACCATTATTTCCTTGTCTCAGCAATGTTTTCAGAATAATTAACCAGACACGGTAAAAGTTGAACTTCTTAACAGGGAGATGTTTTTCATCCAATTGAAAGCTCTTATCCACCTCTAACGCTTTGACACTGAGAAGCCCTTCCCCAGAAAGTCTTTCATTGGCATCTTTATAACTTGGACCAAGATTTTGATTATGCATTTGTTGTTTATAACTTGAATAGACTTTTTCAGCCTTGATGTTCCCAAACAAGATTTCTGCGGCGCTGTTCTTAACGAGAACTGGCATGTAATCTGATTCATCCCACACGAATAGCTGCCAAAAGTTGCATCATTAGGCAATGTTAAAAATCAATATAACAGGACTTATTTTTTCCTCTTGTCTGATATCTTTAATTATGAAACAAACAGTTGCCACATATATTCTAGTAGACTTTGAAATTGTAGATACTTAAAAGATGCCCCACATTTCATCAATCTGGCTACGGATATAGATTTGATTCATTTATAGAAGATATGTAGTGTTGTCTATTGTGAATTCCCCGTTGACAACAAGCCATCTTTCTACTCTCATGTAAGACTATAACTGAACAGCATATAAATTACTCCTCTAAGTCAAATAAATGATTGAATAAATCTTGGTGAGGAGAAACATGTATAAGCAAGGACATATATTTACCATAAAAGGCCTGTATATTGAGCATACTGAGTGAAGGCGGCTGGAACTTTTTGAGCAGATCAACTGAATTGCCTTTTGCTCAAATCTGAACGATGGAAAGAACCATCATTGATGATAAACAGAAGGCACAATGACAAGGTTTAAGTAATTGTATGAATTAGTACCTTGAATCCAAGGGTGAACCACATAGCTGGCAGCCAGTGCACAGGAGATCATCCACCAAATTATTATCCTCCTTTCCATAAACTCTCCTACTAAGGAAAATCTTCTCTTTCTTGGTATCACAAAGAGTTTTAGCAGTAAGTAGTGGAACGATTTCACCAATAGATGCACATACTATAGCCTTGCAGGAAGTTGTTAGCTGAGAGACTTCCATAAGTGAAAAGCAATCCATAGGCTTTGTCTCTTCAAGCAATGTCCAGTTTCTAGGCAGATGCTCAATTTGCTGTGCATATCACATGCAGTAAATTCATAAATATATCTAAATTCTAAACTACTACAGTATGGACAAAGCCTATTGATGGTGCTTTTCCAAGGTGATAGAAGAATTTATCAATGAAAAGCATTATTATTATGGAAATTTACACCTAAAATGTAAAATGACTAGGTATGATAATAATCAAGATGGCCACAATCATTTGTGCATTTGTGCATTATGTTCATAGGCCTATGGAACAACAATAAAACCAGAGGAGTATAAAACACTACCGACATGCTACAAATAGATGTTCACTTTCTATGCCAAAAAAGAAAAAGAAAAGGATTTGCAAGATTTTAACATCTGGCTTTCCTCCAGATGATTATCAAGCAGCCAGCACCACCTTGACTTTAGGACAAGAAATGATGGTATGCAAAATACAGATATTTAGAATCTGTACTTTCTATCTTTTGAATATACCTAATCTTCTTACACCAGAAGTCCTCATTTCTCCCTCTAAACTGTATAATAATGTGATGAATGTAATAGATGTCACACTGAACCTAATAGTGCAACCACAGCCATGGTATGTAGTCCTACCACATATTTTTATATTTTTTTGATTTCATGTGGTATCCTCACTCTTAGAGTGAGAAGTAATATAACTAAGCCAAAATATTTTGGGCAAAGAGAATACTTGATTGGACTGCAACTTGATATTGCAGACGGTAGACCAAGACTGCTGCACCCATTTTACAACCCTCCTAAGCTTGTCCTTGGTTGTCATCCCAACACGGCAACCTGTTATCAACTCTTCAACAGCTGCATAGAAGAAAATCTTTAAAGTCAAAACCTTGTTTGAGTATAGAGTAGCTAACTGTATTGCCATTCAATAATTCTTGTTGCACATCATATAGTACCTCACATCAGCACAGGAGTGAGGAGAGCATGTAACTATGTACAGTGTTACATAGCTATTTCCACCTTGGTAGTGCATTTTAGAACTTCCGTTCCAAATTTGGGTCATTCACAATCCAAAATGCTATCAGTAGCGTTCCGACCAGTCCCATTTCAATAGAATTCTTACTATGAGCAGTGAGCACCCAGACTACTTGTTCTTACTCAGCCTTTCTTTACCCCAATTTTTTGTTTAACTCAGTTTTAAGTGTTTAAGTTTATTTAAATGATCAGCTAGACCTATGAAATTAGTGGAAAAAATATAAGATACAATAACTTGAAATTTGACTACAATTTTAGGTAAATCTAAAGATAAAATTAGTAAATAAGATTAGACTATTTAAATCTAACTATCCAATACTAGTCAAATTTCAATCTAAAAGAGTGAACCAAATAAATACACCCTCCTGTTTCCTAGAAAAGTCCCATGCCACGTCTCAAATCGTACCTCAAATCATGCAAGGAAACATTCTGCAGGTAGCATGAGGTATTAGAACATGAATACATATTCATATGGGCAACTACAAGTTACAGAGAAAAAAATAATCAAATTAATCCTTAAAAGACCTAACATTCATATGGATTTCTATGAATGATTGAAATTACACCTGTGGCTCTTAAATATCATTAATCCATGAACATGCATTCATTTAGTTAAATTAATTCTTGAAATTTGAGATGTGAGACTGATTTGACTAACAAAATGTACCTTTAACGGAATCAACCAACCAAACCAAACAAACGTTATAATTTGACAAGTTTATTCATGAAACTGCAGAAGTACAGAACCCACACCCTTTGAGATAAGTGAGTCGTAAGGGTGAACCAAGCGAAGTAGTGAAGACCACTGAACAGTTCTGGCCTCAACAATACCACCATATTTTGCAATCTTGAAATCTGCAACATGTCAAAATGGTGACAATACTGTCAAGTCAATAGCTATGAGTTTCCAGTAAATTTTCAAAAAAATTTTCAAGCAGTTTAATTATTGAGATTTTAAAAATACTTTAAAACCAACTTCACTTCAATTTTGTTTTATAAAAAAATTACAAAATCATAGTAAAAATAGGGTAAAAAAAATAAAGTTAAAAAGTATTTAAATTTCTCAAGGACTAAATTATCTAACTCATACACTCTGAATCCAATTTAGGAGTTTAGTTATTTTGAAATGGATAACAGAATTTTAAACTAGCAAACCCACCCCTCGTGTCAGTCCATGATCAAATGGATTGCATAATTTATTCTTTTAAGATTTTAAAAAACTTTTTATTGATGCCTACTTTCACAAAATGAGAAAATGGTACATAGTAGCCATCAAGTCTATGTCCTTGAAAGATTATGATAATCAAATAAGTCATCAAAGTATCAAAATGAACCAACTAAGTCTGCAAAAGATTCTGACCATCAAATAATACCTAATGATCAAAATGTCCATTGTTAACTTCTTTTAAGTGTATGTTTGGTAACCAAGTAGTGGAAACGGAATTTGGCCAACAATATCATCCAATAGTCAGTATTGACTTGACATGCCGTCCAAGGCTCATTCAAACTTCATTTGACAAACTTACTTCGAGCCAATTCAAGTTGGGCACAAGTGGGGAACCAAACAAGCACTAACTCCTTCAACTGACCATCTCTCAAACAAAAGCTAACAAACTTATTTGGTGGACAAAATCTTCAAAATCTTTCGAGCACCTAGTTGACAGTTACTCAATTTTAGGACCAAATTGAACTTTTTCTCTTTACAAGATCATACTCACTTCCGATCATACATACTGCCCAACCATCTTAGTTTATCTATTTAACAAGAAACTAATGAAGAATTTTTAAAATCCGGTTAAGTAAATTGTTCCAATCACGCAATATCATTCAAGATAAATTAAGGAGTTTAGTAATTTGTAGAGCATGGATGAGTTTACTTACTCAGTAACAAGACGACATCACCAGGCGATAGCATGGATGGCATGTGCTTCTGCCAAAGAGAGACGTTGAAATATGGTGTCGTGTCGTCGCCAACGCGAATGTGGGTTGGGGTTCGTTTGGGGGAATGAGAAATGTGAAGAGGGAAGGGACGGTGAACGAAGACGAGAAGCTGAACGAAATCTCCGATGTGAGAAGAAGCTTTGGAGAGGTCTATCAGAGGACCATACCATCCAAATGCTGAACCCATCACTCTATCCTAACAAATGCTTCTTGCTCCAATCGATCGGGGTTCGTTTAGACTTGAAACCCGTGGGTGAAATCTAATGCAAATAGCACAGAAGATTCAAACAAATTGTGAATCGAAATATTCGAAAATCAAATTGGAGCTTCACTAAAAACTTATTGGATCTAACTTTTTTTTATGTATAGACGGAGAGAGATGCTCAGTTATCATTAAAAGTTTTTTAAAATTAAATAATCTCTTAAAAAGTTATAGGATTTTTTAAACACTTCATTTAAGATTTAATGATTTAAATTTGTTATTATCTCAATATATATTTTTAAAGTTACATGATCAATATATTTTTAATGTTGATCATTCATGATAAGATTTAATGGTTCAAATTTATTTATCTCACTCTCACTTAAAAAATGTGTGCACAAATAGAGAGGCAGCTTACACCGAGAACTATGGTGAGAAATGAGAACAATTAAATATGACATTTAGATTATATCAAAGAACGTGATTAATTTAAAAATAATAGCATATAACTAAAAAGTAATATTTTATCTCTAAAAAATTAAAAAATGTTATGTCATTATGTCTAATTGATTTTTTAAAATTAGAAACTTCATCGTGTTTTCCATATTCTTCTCAATTCATTTTATCAAATTAATATAAGATTAAGGGAAATATATTAAATTCAATACATTTACATTGATAACATTCATGTAAAAACATTAAAACATGGTGTTCCCCCCACACCTGGTAGTGAGGCACGTGTTGTTCCCTCCACGTTAGGTAGCGTAGCACGTGCCCTCATCCTCATCCCTTGTCTCCTAGAATGTAGGAGATTCGGAGCCCATTCTTCACCCACAACCATAACCGAGTACGACAAATCCCAGTGAAGCGGTTACCTCCGACGCCAATTCCTATAAATAGCCTTGAAGCACTCCATTGTAATTTAAGTGACATATTTTAATAGAGAAAAGATATACTTTTGGTTAATCTAGGATAATTATCCTAGCATTCCGCAATATCAACACTCTATTTGTGAACATATTGGCGCCCACCGTAGGGCCGGTGAAACGGTTCCCATAATCCAATGTTTACTGTTCTAGAGAAGCAAAGATGATGACAACCTGCACTCATTGTGATGGGGATAATGGACAACAGCCGAAAACCAACCACGATGACTAACTCCAACAACTCAGAAGCATTATGGAAGCACTACAGCACACAGTGGCAGATTTGTAGAAGGAAAACACCGAGCTGCGCGGATGAAAAGTAGAAAAGCGCGAGGCCTCTAGCCATTATGCCACCCAATCCACCAAACAGAGGGAAAATGGCCACGCCTCCCAGCAGACCCAATCCACCAAACTCGCACACCCCTATGTTGCCCATCCATTTATGGAGCAAATTATGGATGCCCCAACCCCGCCAAATTACAAGCCCCCGACCATGGAAAAGTATGATGGCAGAGGGGACCCGGAAGAACATCTCACGATGTTCACCACCACCATGCTGATCACAGGGGCTTCAGATTCCTTATTCTGTCGAACATTCCCTACCACATTAACCAAACCCGTGCTACGCTGGTTTTCACACCTACCTCCAAGAAGTATAGCAGACTTCTTCGAATTGACTAAGAAATTCCTAAGTCAGTTCGCCACTAGCCGAGCGGTGCAGCAAACCTCTTATAGCTTGGTGAACTTAAGGCAGCTCCCCAACGAAACCCTGAAGTAGTATATGGCCCACTTTTTTGAGTAGGCCATCCAAATACAAGATTTGAGCTCCGAAGTCGCTCTCCATGCTGTGCAAACCAATCTCCGCCCAGGTTGATTTTTTGACTCTCTGGCCAAAAAACCGCCTCTTGACATGGACGACTTCAGGCAACGAGCACCTGATACATTAGGATGGAGGAGAGAGAAGAAGATCACATGGGGCACTTAGAGCAAACCGCTCACTGAGCAGAGCCTAGGCGAAGGAGCCGTAAATCCAACTGAGACAAGCACTTCAAAGCATACGCGGCTCCCAAGTAGAGCCGATTAACTCCATTAAACGACAGACGCGATTGGATCATGCATGAGGTCTATAGTACGGGCCTGCTCAAACTTCCCCCTCCTAGGGAAGGGCCCAAGGGCACAAATAGAACCAAATTCTATGAATTCCATCGAGTCCCCGGGCATGGAACAAAAGACTATCGTTCCCTTCAAAACCACATTGAACACCTGATCCGCCAAGGACACTTGGATAGGTTTTTCGATCGCAGGAATAACACAACATGCGAGGGAAACTAGAAGAGGGAGAGAGAGCCCTCAGATCAGGTAGAGCTCCAGAACTGAGGCCATCCCCGATCGTAGAAACTAAAAGATGAAAGGGATGATGAGAGGCAGGTCATTCATACAATCTCAGAGGGATTCCTTGGAACCTGGGCACACCATCGGCAACAGGCAAGACAGGTAAATTTTTTACAATGAGGTAAAAGGACAGAAGTCATAACCTTTGTCAGGTTGGATTTTCCTGAAGGAAGCCCCAACAGAGACGAGCCAATAATGGTTACTATGGGGGTTACCGACTGCATCATGGAACACGTACTCGTGGACCAAAGAAGCTCAGCAAACATTTTACACTGAAAGCCGTACTAGAGGATGCGAGTACCCCCATACTGGCTGAGAAGGTATGACGACGCCCTACTCAGTTTTTCTGGTGATTCTACGCAGGTCCTAAGCTACGTGGAATTAAAGACCACCTTTGGAATCGGGGCAAGCAGCTGGGCCATCATGGTCAAGTTCTTGGTAGTTGATTTCCCTAGATCTTACAATGCATTGTTGGGTCAGCCATCCCTCAATGCCTTAGGAGAAGTAGTGTCCACGATGCACCTAACCATGAAGTTTCCCTTAGGAGGTGGAAGGATTGGAGTGGTGAGAACGGACCCGAAGGTTGCACAAGAGTACTACTACAAGAGCCTACGGCCCAAAGAGACCTTCATAGTTGATGAATACATCGAGATCGGTTTCGACCCCCGTGACGACAGGCACTTCGGAAGACCTCAAGCAGTAGAGTCCCTAAAATTTGTTCAAATAGGTCCAAACCCTGGCCAGTTCATGAGAATCAGTGTGATACTCAACCCATCCATTGAAGAAGCCTTGATCATATTGTTAAAGACCAACGCAGACCTTTTTGCTTGGAACCCGACAGACATGCCTAACATTGACCCTAACATCATCTGCCATTCGCTCAACATAGAGCCAAATGCCAAACCTGTATCCCAAAAGCCTAAGAAGTTGGGACCTAACAGGAAAGCAGCGGTAAAGGAGGAGACGGATAAACTTGTTGCTGCAAACTTCAATTGGGAGGTTAAATACCTGACCTAGTTATCTAATATCATCATGGTAAAAAAGACAAGTGGCAAATGGCGAATGTGTGTTGACTTTACCGATCTAAATAAGGTATGCCCTAAGGACCCTTATCATTTGCCTAACATTGACCAGTTGGTAGATGGTACCTCAGGTTACAGGATCCTGAGCTTTATGGATGACTACTCAGGTTACAACCAAATCTGCATGAACCCAAAGGACGAAGTAAAAAATAGCCTTCATCACAGGGGAGCCAATTTTTGTTACTGAGTCATGTCGTTCAGCCTAAAAAATACTAGAGCCACCTATCAACATTTGGTGGACAAAATTTTTTCAAAATAGATTAGTCAAAACATGGAGGTGTACGTAGATGATATGGTGGTCAAAACCATAGTGGTAGAATCACATGTCCAAGACTTGGAAGAAATGTTCTCTGAGCTCCAGTAGCATAGCATGCGCTAAACCCTGAAAAGTGTTCCTTCAAGGTCCAAGGCAGTAAATTCTTGGGCTACATGTTAACATATCGGGGGATCAAGGTAAATCCAGACCAATGTCATGCCATGTTGGAAATAAGAAGCCTTAGTACATTAAAGATGTCCAACCTCTAACCAGCTGGATCGCTGCTCTGTCTCAGTTTCTCTCAAAATTCACAAAAAAGTCCATGCCCTTTTATAAAATATTGAAGAAGTCGGATACCTTTGCATGGACCCCTGAGTGTGAAACAGCGTTCCAAGATCTAAAGGCTTACCTGGCGTCTCCACCAATCCTAACCCAGCCTAGCCCCAGGTCAAAACTTGTCCTTTATCTTTCGGCTAGGGCAGAAACAGTTAGCTCGGCCCTAGTCCAAGAGGATGGCCTCATCCAATGGCCAGTTTATTTCACCAGCAAAACCCTACAGGGGGCAAAGACACAATATTAGAGGGTCAAAAAATTTATGTACAGTTTGGTGGTAGCCACACGCTGACTTCGACCCTATTTCCACAAACACCAAATTATGGTCAGAATCGACCAATCCCTCAGCAAAATACTCCAGAATCTTGAGCTCGTAAGCTGGATGGTAGCCTGAGCAATAGAGCTCTCTAAGTATGGCATCCGATATGAGGCAAGAGGCCCTATTAAGGCATAAGTTCTGGTAGATTTTTTGGTAGAGTTTGGGGATGAAAAAGACACTTATGATGCTGCACACGCCTTATGGACCCTCTCGGTGGACGAATCCTCCAATGTCAAAGGCAACGGATCCGGGATTATACTAGAATCCCCCACCGGCTTGGTGATAGAAGAGTCCCTCTGGTTCATGTTTAAAGCTAGCAACAAATAGACGAAATATGAGGCTTTGATTGCTAGTATACGGACGGCGCTGGATTTGGGAGCCAGGTGTGTGTAGGTAAAGGTGGATTCCCAACTGGTCGCCAGACAGGTGGAGGGGTTATACCAAGCAAAAGACCTAACTTTGGCAAAATACCCGGCCTATGTAAACTAACTAGCTAATGAACTCAAACTTTTCCGAGTGGTCCACATCCCGAGAGTAGAAAATGAGCGAGTTGACTTACTCTCAAAGTTGGCCAGTACCGTCAAGGCAGGCAACCTGAAAATAAGCATGCAGGTGACGCTTGAAGAACCCACAATACAGGAGAATGAGCTAATATTTCAGATAGTTGAAATCCCGTCTGAAAACTCCTGGATGACCCCGATCGCAAGTTTTCTTCTTTAGGGAACCCTCCTAGAGGACTCCTTACAGGCCAAGAAACTCTAAGTGCAAGATGCAAATTATATGTTGTTAGGCGGATAGCTTTACAAACGGGGGTTTACCATGCTACTCCTGAAATGCCTAGACGAAGAATAAGCAACTTACGTCATGAGGGAGCTCCACTTAGGAATTTATGGCCTCTATAGAGGGGTCTGCCTACTCCCCGCTCACGTTTTTAGAGCAGGTTACTTCTGGCTCACTCTACACATGAACTGTTCTAACTTCGTTAAAAAGTATGACAACGCCAACCGAATCAATAGCCACCCCGAACCCCTACACGGACTCCTTTCTCCATGGGCCTTCAACAAATAGAGGATGAACATCTTAAGACCATTCCCACTCGAAAAAGGGCCAAGTGAAGTTCCTCCTCGTGACAATCGACTTCTTCACCAAGTGGATCGAGGTCGAGCCCTTTGCGACTATTACTGCTGCCTAGGTTTAAAACTTAACATGGAAACATATAATCTACCGACACAGACTCCCTCACATCATTATCTCTGACAACGGGTGACAGTTTGCAGATAAAGGTTTCTTCCAATTCTGTGAAAACCTGGGTATCAAGCAGAAATTCTCTTAAGTTGAACACCCAAAAACAAATGGGCAAGTTGAAGCAGCAAATAAGGTTATCCTCTAGGAGGTAAAACGACGTTTGGGACAAGCCAAAGATAGATGGGAAAAAGAATTATCGGGAGCTTTATGGGCATACCACACGACACCACATTCTTCGACCCATGAAACTCCATTTCGACTAACCTACGAGGCTGATGCTATGATCTTAGTAGAACTCAGGGAACCATCCCTGCGGCAAATAATTTATGATGAGGAAAACAACGATGAGGGAAGACAAAAAGAATTAGACCTTAGTTTGGAAGAGCGTGACATAACTTTTTTCAAAATCCAGGCTTCCAAATAAAGGTCCACCCAAAGATGGAATTCCATGCTCCGACCCCGACCTCTGTAAAAAGGGACGCACGAAGACGAAAAACTCACAGCTAGTTGGGACGAGGCATACCGAGTGAAGGAAGCTATTGGAAAAAGGGCATACCGACTGGAGGAGTTATTAGGAAAGGACATCCCTAGAACATGGAATGCCATGCATTTAAAGTTATATCGTAGCTAATGTATGAGGAAAGGTACTCTTTTCCCTACCCAGGAGATTTTTTCCCACGAGGTTTTTCTCCTGGGAGATTTTAATAAGACCCCTATTTCAATAAAGATCGTTACCACTTTTAATCTACACTCTTTGAGTCAACATAAAAATACGTTAAGTACGAGAAACTCGAGTGAGATATGCTCACCCAGGGAATACGACTCACGAAGCATGAAACATAAAAATACGTCAAGTACGAAACACCCGAGTGAGATACGCTCATTTGGGGAATACGAATCACGAAGTGTGAAACATAAAAATACGTTAAGTATGAAATGCCCAAGTGAGATACGCTCACCCGGGGAACACGACTCACGAAGCATGAAACTTAAAACCGCATAGGTAATTTTAAAGAACAACACGTCAAGTTTTAAAGAACAACACTACTCTCATACTCAAAAACTACACAGGTAATTCATAAATAATCATACAACTTCTTCATACATAACAACTTTTTAGGAAAATAAAGAAAAAATACTATAGCATTATCACTCGGGATCAGCGTTGGTAGTTTCACCTTGAGGGATCTCTTTACCTATAGTTTTTCCTGCGTCCATATGTGCTACTCCTTCCGCAGTGGGTTTCGTCTTAGTGACAACTTTCGGCTTAGTGACGACTTCCGGCTCAGTGGCAGTGTGGCTCGTATCCTCATGTGCTACTCCTTCCTCATCATCGAAATTAGAAAGATCAACAATCAGACCATCCACTACAATTTAAATGGATCAAGCCCCTCGCAGCCAAGGCTGGAAGTCGGATTCAATACCATAATATGCTCACAACACAACTCGAACGCAGCCATGTACTTTTGAGCAACTTATGTTTCCAGTGCCACTATGTGAGCCTCTGACTCTATTTTTTCCTCGACAGTCTTTGGCTCTTCTTCAGCTTTCTGAAGCTTCCCTTCCACATCTTTTTTCGTTGTGGACACAATGTCATACGGCTTTTCCACTACACCGAGTTGCCTTTCCCAATAGGCACATATCTCCTCGACGATGGATAGTTTGGACTCTGTGAGAGCGCAACTAGATTGCACAGTCTCCAAATTAACCTCTACCCAGGTTAAATCATCCTTTAACCCACCTAAAGCCTTCATCGCATCCCATAGCTGCAAGGATGAAAACTTACTAGCCCCCTTTAGGGATTTGTTCTCCCTCTTCGAGGATGCATTCTCTGCCCTTAAAACCTCTAATTCCTTTGCCTGAGCACAAAACTTCTTTTCCACATACCGGGTCATGGAGGTAGCCTGAAGGTTGAACATCTCCATAACTCGACACATAGCCACAACATTCAAAGCTCCATACTCCTCCTCGCCCTCATTGAACAACACAATTCGATCAACAAACCAAGGAACCAGAAATCGAGCATCCCACAGCGAGTAAGTTGGATTCCAATCAGAACATAGAGACCTGTTGACAAAAGCCTCCCACTTACGCTCGGCAGTTTCTGTCTCACTAGGTTATGAGCTTACAATCTTCCCAGTGGTGAGGGAATTGGTAGACTCTCTAGAAGCCCTATTTTAGGTCACAAGGGGCTCAGTCTCCCGCTCAGGATTCTCAGACGCCAGAATAGTCCATGAAGTAGTCTCCGTCTAGACCTCATCCTGGGCAGTTACGGGCATAGTATTCTCCACCGCCCCTCAGGTTTGCCCTTGCACTACGGGCTCACCTTGACGATGTTTCTTCATCAAGCGATCTGACTCCCTCTCCAATCATGACCCCGCAGGTACCACAATAGAATCATTTCCTCGAGCAGCATGCATTCCCCCTTTCTTGGTACCTCATTTCTTCCCGACAGCTTTAAGATCGGCTCCCGGGTAGCGTTTCTTCAGATCTTTCAATGACAGATCATGAGGGGTCATGTCATCTGCATACACACAATGAATCAACAGAAAACCAAGTTAGAAAAATCAAACTAAAACCAGAAGAGAAAGCTCTACTTGCGTATCCAAGAGGCCAAGGCGCTCGGATAAGGCGACAGGGAAATCAGTGTCTGTGAACTAAAATATAACTTTACATCCTCAAGAAAAAATTTTGCATTTGACCTCTTGGACAGAGACAGATCCTCCTAGGACACTCAAAATTGGACTGGCGCACGGGTCCAATAAAGGGGAAACTGGGGACGAGCATTAGAGTAATGCAGAAAACCCTCCCCGAGCAGATAGAGGCTGACTCAAATTTTAAAATACCCAGTCTTAAAGTTCTTATACGACTGATCAAAGGCCCAAATCAAGTTATGATGGACCACCACATTCAGAGAAACCCAACCCATGGACACCCCTTACCTTCAGGATTTTGGCATTAAAGAAATAGAAAAAGAGGGGTACAGAGGGAGGACAACCAAATTGCTCAAACAACACTTTGAAAGCCTTCACAAACACCCACCTATAGCGGTGGAGTTGAGTGGGGGAAATGTTCAGAGCATTTAGAACCCCGATATTAATCTCAAAAAAGGAAAGACAAGTAGAGACGAGAAAAAAGGTTTTGTATACGTAGGTAAAATCCAGCTCACTCGGATCGGTACACTTATGGCAGACCCGATTCGATGACAAACAACTAGCACATTCCACATTACAAGCGAAGGTAGAGTGGTTGAAGGCTCCCCCATCCCATAACTTAGCCACAGACTCCTTACTCTGGAGGGATGAAGGGATAGCCAGAACCTTATCCTTTACCTAGTTTTACACACCCCTAACAGACGACGCCATGACACCTTAGGGTAAAGGAAACAAGAAAGAAGGGAGCACTAAATTGATAAGCAGAGTAGGCAAGAAAAATAAGAAATGTTATGGAGAAAAGAGGAATAAGAGCTTCAATAATCACTCCCTGTGAGGGTATGCTAAAGACTACGAAGAAGGCAAGAATTTCAGACAGAAGAAACAAAGAAACATAAAAGTGTGAAAAGAAGAGGAAAAGTAAATTTATAGGGGAAGGAAGCGACCCTTTAGTACATCAGATCCAATAGTTGGGGAACAGAAGTATCAAGCTAAAGGACACAATTGTTCAGATAGTCTCTTTAATGAAGCGACGCTCTGTATCCCAAAAAAATATGACTTTAATGACCAAGGGATACAGAAATGACGTAATCATAATAAGCGTGTGCAGACACCCCCTGGGAAGAAGAAATGACAGTTAACAACCCTCTGCCATGTGGCAGAGGAGCCATCCACTTGGGAATAAGATGCGCAAAAATAAAACTAAAGTGAGAAGCTACACCAATCAGATTTCTTTCTACTCAGATCGGAACAAACGCATCTTTCGGATTTCCTTATACTCAGGTCAGAATAAACGCATCTCTCGAATTTTAATAGAGAAAAGATACACTTTTGGTTAATCTAGGGTAATTATCCTAGCATTCCACAATATCAAAACTCTATTTATGAACACATGAAAAAAAAAACCAAAGAAAACAAAACATGGTAAAAAGTAACTTATATATATGTGAAAAAAATGGTTACTCATTGTTTATAATTTTTTTATTTACGAATTTTCTTGTAATTAACCTTAATTTAATAACAAAAAAACATAAATATAAATCATCAAATTATATTTTTTATAATTAAATGAATAAATGTCACCTTACGATGAAGAATTAAACTTAAATATTGAGAAACTATTTGATATTTTAGAAGATGATAAAAATTTTTATAACAAGATAGTGATAATGACAAAAGAATAAACAAGAAAAACAATCCCAAATTCAAAAAATTAATTAGAGATAATGATTAAGAACTTTTCAATTTTTAAGGAGATAATAAGATATTATTTTTTTAGTTAGAATATAAAAGGGTATATGTTATTATTTTAAAGTTAAATTAATCATGTCCTTTGATTTGGTCTGGATAGTCATGGTTAACTGTTCCTATTTCTCATCATATCACTTTTTAATCACTAGATACACTCTTTTTCCTTATATTTGAGACTGGAAGGTGATAAGCATGTAATTTTGCATACTTTT
This sequence comes from Clitoria ternatea, assembly GCA_037962975.1. NCBI lineage: Eukaryota > Viridiplantae > Streptophyta > Magnoliopsida > Fabales > Fabaceae > Clitoria > Clitoria ternatea. The sequence continues at coordinate 60,920,662 of CM075671.1, forward strand.
AGGGTTTGTTAGGTTAAGTTTTTATCCTCTTTTGCATGTACTTCATCCCAATTCCTCTGATTTTTATTTCCGCACGTGCTACTTGGGTATTTCTATTTTGTAGGTATTTGAACCATATAGGTTTATATGCAAAACATTAGGAATGCTTAAAGCGTATAGGAGAGGAATCCAGACAAAGAACCATAAGATTTGGAGCCATTCTCACTATTAAGGAAGGATATAACGAAGTGGAACCCTCCTGGGACTTAACATGCTTCAAAAAACACATTTTGGCAAGGATTTTGCAAACCCACTGCCAGTGGGAAATTCCCACTAGTGGTGGATCACACTGACTTGGTCCAAAATGCGTAAAAAAATTGAGATAGAAAAACCCACTACTCGTGGGAATACCCTTGGCCATGGACCCTTTTGGAAGTGGAAAACGTGATGTTGAGAAATTCCCACTGCCAGTGGACTTCACTGTTTGTGACCCACTGCTAATGGGTTTTTCCTACTGACATGGAAAACTATTTTTTGCACTACAAAGTCATGACCCACTGCCAGTGGGAATTTCCCACTACCAGTGAGTGTCCAGATTAGTTCAGTTACTATATTTTTGGAGCATTTTTTTTCACAGAAGAAGGGACTTTGCGGGTAGATTCTGATACACAATTGAGAGGGAAAATAGAGAGAAGATTTTGGGTGATTTTTGGAGCTTTGGAAAATTGGAAAACGTGAAGGATCCTTGGCATCTACCATCTAATCTAAGAAGATTTAAAGGGCTTTAGAGTGAGAGTTTGTCCATTTTCTTCTTCTCTTTGAATCTCTTCTTAAAAGTGTTGTAACTTTCTAAATATGGTTTTTACTATGGGTTGTATTGAATTTGGGAATGTGTAACTAAATTCAAATCTTGGGTTTGGGATGTGACATGTTAATGTATTGAATTTATCTTATTACTTTCTGTTTATGAAACCCTTATTTCTATTCAAGTTCCATGATTGCTTAATGCTTTTGATGATCTAGAGATAGACTCAATTGAACCTAAACACCCAGATAATTGAGAGATTAACTGGTTGTTTGAAACACGTGAATTTGAACTTAGGATCATGGGTCACGAAAGTGGGCATGACATTTCGAGGTTAATTAGGATTTCACCATTCTTAATAAGTTCAAGTAATAAATCGAACGCTATTCTTTATTAATTGGGCATATTAGTGACGTTCTGAGAGGAAAGCATTAATTGAATTAGGAAATCTTGCCTTAGAACATGAATTGATAAATAGGAAGGTCCTAGGTAAAATCAATACATGAAACATTCACATACCTAAATCCCAAGAGCTTAAATATCATACAATCCAAATTTAAGAAGAAAAAGTTTAATTTTTACAATTTCTAGTTTATTTATATTTTTTAGATTTTCTTCACTTAAAGCGATCTTAAGAATTATCTAGATAATTGAACCACTGTAAGAACTAGTAATTGGGCACAATCTCTGTGGGAACGATATTTTTATTACTGCGATCCCCTGTGCGCTTACGGTTCGACTATCAGAGGGAATACTAAATAAAAGTAAAAATACGTGTGTACGCATATATACACGCATGTGCACACACACCTATATATATATCATAAAAATTCATAGTATTCAACTAATAAGAAAATGAAACTACAAATAAAAACAAAAACAAAAGTAATTACCCTAATGTCTAGGGCGATGACGATGTCTCGCGTCATCCTACTGACGTCACCTCTATGAGTAAGGGTACTGCTAAGGCTAAAGGTGAGGGGGCTATTTCTAGGTTAGGGCTATTTCTATGTAAGAAAAGACTTATTTATTTGGTTATTTTTTATAAACTTTTTTCTTAATTAATGTATAAATATTATTAATTATTTAGCTTTTATCCTATGTAATAAGTTATTTGAATTAAGTAAGTATAGATTATTTTATCTTTTAATATTAATTATGCCATTTTTCTAATTAATTTGTTAAATATCAAAAATATAATTATAAGGTGTAAAATTTAACCCCGACGTAACCACGCGACTTTATTGCGCTGGAAAAACTATACTATGAGACTCGTGCCTTTAAGTTGATTATTTTGAAGAAAGATTTCATATTTGTTCTAGTTTTGTTTTGTAATAGTGGAACAATCAATCATATTTATAGGAATAAAAAGACGTAAGCAGGCCTATTCTATACCCAATAAGTACCAATACCCAATGTAATGGTGGTAGGGGGTTGACAATTTTCTTTTCGAGTATTTAAATAAATACATACAGAGATGGACATAATCTTTTTATCAACCCACCTTGCTATTCGTAATAATATTACTTTATTTGGTTTTCTTTTTTTAGCTATATGATTTATTAAAAAATGTACAATATAATAAAAGTAGTAAATCATTTTTAACATAATAAACTCATTCTTACATTTTCACACTAAAGTGAGATATATAATTTTCTTTTTTCTCTTCATTTTATGCCCATCGTGTTCCAAAAGAAATCTTTTGAATCCTGGGGAAGAAGATGCATCTTGGTTGAGAGCTAGTGTTGGTACGTTTGGTTTGTGTTTGTGTATTGTGAAGGTCAGAGACCCAACGTAGGAACGCCCAGACCAACGTAGCCATATGCTGGAATAGGAATTAGTATTAGGGGTTGTTCAGTGTCTTAGTGTATCAACACCTAACCCAGCATGGACTCACACTGGGACCATACTATTGGACCTAAAGAACCAGCACATCAACGTTAGTACACCAGATCAACATAACACTTTTGCTAGGATGTAATGAGGAAGTCGAAAAGGAACAGAATCTCAGTGTAGTTGTGGTCCCATAGCGTAGACCCACATTAGGAGCGGCAAGAAATCAAAGATTATTAAGGGGTTGAGCGTGCCTACGCTCAATCCAATGTAGGAGGAAAAAGTATTTTAAATGGACCAGTTTCAGGTTATGCGTAGGTTCGTCTACCCACATATACGTTGGACATGTGCTTAAGAATAAAATCAGACTAGAACTAGGGTGTTCTTGCCCATCTTACACCCATGCCCACACTGTATTCTAGAATCAAACAGAACTTGAGCATGCTTATGCTCATGTCAGCGCATCATACGCCAAAATCACCGGGCCTTATCAAGCAGTATCCCGACGTGTCTATATTGGTGCCCCGCATGTTCACGCCTATGTCACTAACTTTGTATCTGGTATCTAGCAATACCCTTACGTTGGTCCAGGTAGGTATGCATGTGTGTGAGCCTTTGTATTAATTTTGGACCTTTTACCTTATAATTTCGGTTAAGTTATGTAGGCTATTTATTACTTCATTAAGGGCAATGTTTTAATTTTTAGCTTAAGTTAGTTAGTTAGTTCATTTAGTATATATTTGTAAGATGACTTTAACTTATACATATATTTTACTTCAGAATTCATTACTCAGACTTTCATTCTCTCTCTAATATTTTTCTTTCTCTAAATTCTCTTATTCTCTATGATTCATCTCTATTCATCCATGCGTGGCTAAATCCCTAGGATTGGGATTGATGGAGTATACAATGGAACTTTTTCTCGATTAATTAGAACATTGGAATTAGCTAAAGCAAGTTTTGAACATGGCAAATTTTGAGTTTTAACTTCTTCGATTAACAAATGCAAGACCTGATTCAAAGGTGTTCATTAGAGAGGAATCATGGTGAATGTCTCAGGTTTGATTTTGCTAACCTAGTTACTTCAGACCTAAGGATTTAGGGTGAATAACTAGGGTTCCTTTAATTTTCACAATTTAATTCAGTAGAAATTGATACCTAAGGGATTAGGATTGATTTGCGTTGAATTAGTGATAATTGCCTAAAGAATGAGAAACTATGTATCTATGAGAGTTGAACATTGCATTAACTGAGTCCAATGCCATAATTATGTGAATTTAAGGGAAATTAAAGATGACGTCAATTCCAATATATTGTTAGTATACTTCTTATCTTTTTTTGATTATTGTACCATTGTCAAAAAATACAAAATACAAAATTTATTCAAAAATCTATAAACAATGTTTTACTTGTATCTGAAAGTTTAGCTAGTGTATTTCCTAGGTTGTGATACTTAACAAAATCCTTGTAGGACGATACAAAATTTACTACATTTAAATGATTGGCACACTCGCCAAAGTAATCGTCTATTGAATTCGTATCAGTATCCTTATTGGACAAATGGAATAGAGATTTTTATAAAATTTCATTAGAGAAACGTTTAAATGATCATCATTGATGGTATTTTATCCCTGTTTCCCTTCTAAATATTCCTATCCCTGAAGAAGAATGGACACACAAACAACTTAGACTACAAGAGCTAGATATTAAGGCTAAGTATCTCATCATGTGTGCCATGTCTAAGGGTGAATACATGTCTAAGGGTGAATATAACAAGATCTACAACTATGATACAACTAAAAAAATATGGGACAGTATTATGGTTACTCATGAAAGAGCCATCAATGTAAAGAGAACTAAGACAATAATACTAGTCAGATAGTATAAGCTCTTCTGAAGAACTAAGGTTTTGATATCAACAACATATATGCAAGACATGATTAACAACATGGACGCAAGACTTGAAGATTCAGTATACCATGACAAGCACAAAAAGAGTCATGAAATCAATGAAATATTCTCATCATCAAAAAGGGGGAGAATGAAGACCATGAAGGATTTTGATAATGACAAGGCCAATGCCAGAGATCAAGAATAAAGATCCAAGACCAAGGCATAATTAAAGTAAGACTCTATAAAAAGAAAGTACGGCCATTAATATAAAAAGGTTTTAAATTGCATGATTTCAAATAAATGTAATCGATTACCTCAGCAATGTAATCGATTACCATGTTTAAAGTAATTGATTACCCTCATTACATAATTGATTACAATATGAACGTTTCAAAACAAATTTTAAAAGGAAGTAATCGATTACCTCTTTTATGTAATCGATTACAACGTGATCAGAAAGCATGAAACATTGCATCCTTTCATGAAAAATCATGTTGAAACATTATAACTTTTCACAAAATATTATTTTATCCAAGAGGTACCTTTCCAATTATTTTAATCAATAATTTCACACCTCTTGAAGGCATTTCTACTCCTATAAATAGGGATGCCCATCATTTGCAAAAACACACCAAATACTTCCAATCTTTTCTTAAGAGCAATAATGGCCATATTCTCTTAATAAAGTTATTACTCTTTCTTGTTCCTCAATTTTTTCATCATACTCTTTAAGAGAGTTTTCTTGTAGAGTTCTTTATCTCTAAATTGAGACTGATACTCAGAGTGGTGTATCTCTGAGGGTGTTCTTCTTGGATGTGGTGTAGCATCCAAGGGTGATGTTCTTGGATGTGGTGAAGCATCCAAGGGTGATGTGCTTGGGTGTGGTGTAGCATCCAAGGCATTTGTGATCGGGGTGTGAGTCCCTATTGTGGTGTAATCAAGGGATTTGATTATAGTGAATTTCTTCAAGGGTGTCTTGAGAAGACTGGACGTAGGCAGTGGTTGGCCGAACCAGTATAAATCTCTGTTTGCACTTCTCTAACCCTTAAACTTTTTATGTTTTAAGCATTATTATTCAAATCACATATCATTGCATATTGAGTTTTTAGAGGAGAAATTTATTAGTAAAAGAGTTCCTAACTACTCAATTCACCCCCCTCTTGAGTTTCCTAGAGGCCACCTGAGCTAACATCTTCAACATGAAAGATAATCCATAAATGATTTCATTCGAAGGTTCCAAACCATCATTAACGAATTAAAGGGAGTACCCTCTTGAAGAAAACAATATCAAGATTCTCAATAGTCTACCAAGTGAATAAAAAAGGTTATGACCATTCAAGAATGAAAGGATCTAAATAAGATGAAGCTAGATGAGCGTTCTCTAATAGTTCATGAACTTTATCTCAAGTACAGAGCACTAAAGACATAGTCAAATACTTTGGCCTTAAAGTCCTCTAAACTTGTATCCACTAAAAAACAAATCAAAAGCCTTAAAGGTTGATGATGAAGAATCTTACTCCTTAGAAGATAACTCTGGATCAGATGATGAACTCTCCTTCATCACCAAAAGAATCAATAGAATATGGAGAAGAAAAAAAGATTAGCCAAGTCTGGAAGAAGTTTTAGATTGAAAGGAAAGAAGATTATCAAAGTTGACACCAAACCTGACATTATTTGTTTCCATTGTACAAAAGTTAGACACACAAAAGTAGATTTTCCTTATACTTAAAAAGGACTCCAAAAAGAAGTTCATAAAGAATAAAGGAATGATGGCTACATGGCACAACTCAAACGGTGGTTTTAAAAGTTAAAGAAGAAGCCACCGAGTCAACTTAGACATGTCTGATGGAAAACTTAGACAACATGTTTGAAGAAGAAGACAAAGAGGTAAATCTTAAACTATCTAAAGTAGAAATTGCCTTTGATACCTTATTGAATGATTCTAAGTTTCTTATTTCTAAGAACTCTAATTTAAAAAGACAATTTGAACTATTAACCATCACATTAAAGGACACGGATAACAAAATCAAAGAACTTAAAAAGAAGAATGAAAACTTAGGAAAAGTCATCAGTCAAACTCAGACAACTAAGGAAGTTGAAGCACTTCAACAAATGGTTGATGAGCTTACTAATGACCTGTCTAAGTTTACATTAGGATCTAAGAAACTAAACTGCATGCTTAAGATAAATAAACCTTACATGGATAAAACTAGTATTGGTTTTGATTACAACAAGGTGAAATCTAAAATTGCATGCTTTCATTGTGGAAAAGATGGACACTTATCTTTGAAATGTTTTTACAAGAAGAAAAAGGTAGAAACCATCCTTTATGAGTAGCAACAAATGAGGACATAAAAAAACCAGGGTACCTAAACACTTAATCATTTCTATTGTAGACATCTTTATTAGGAAGAAAGCAGTCCCTAAAATAGTACCTGGACAATGGCTACTTACAACACATGACAGGAGAAAGGTCTATGTTCTTAGACCTCTAGCCACATGAAGGAAGAACTGTTGCCTTTGGAGGCAACCAACCATAGAACATTACAGGAATTGGTAAAGCATATTTTCCTTGCATTGATAATATACTCTATGACAAAGTTGAAACATAATCTACTAAGCATTAGTCAATTTTGTGGCAATGGATATGATGTTTCTTTTGACAAAGAAAAATGTATAGTACAAAACAAAGACAAGTCAGTATCTTTTATTGTCTTTAGACACAAAAATCTTTACAAAATTAAGTTGTACGATTTAAAAGATTAAGATGTAACATGCCTATTCTTAAAGAGTGATGAGACTTAGCTTTCATATAAAAAGCTTGGTCATATTAATCTTAAACATCTCCTTAAGTTAAGTAACCTAGACATTGTGAGAGGCTTGCCTAAGCTATGTTATGAAGGAAAAACTCTTTATAAAGCTTGTTAAAGGGAAACACAAGTAAAAAATTCTTTCAAGTCTAAGAATGTTTTCTTAACTTCTAGACTCCTTGAGCTATTACATATTGATTTATTTGGACCAACTAGTCTTCAAAGTCTGGGTGGAAAGAGATATGGATTAGTCATTGTAGATATACTAGAATAATATAGGTATACTCTCTAGCCCACATACATGAGTCTTACTCTATCTTTAAGATATTCTGTAAAAAGGTATAAAATGAAAAAGGATTTTGTATCACAACTGTTGATGAAAAGTCGGGTTAATGACAAAACATTTTTTAATATACCAAATCTCACGAGATTTGTTGATAACTAACATTACGTTTACTAACTTGAATAAAGCTACATGTTATTGTCTGATGTGAATGTTCAAGTGTTTTAGGAAACATAAGGCTTAAGCTATAAAAGAAAGGGGGAACCCATACATCAAAAGTCTTAATAGACTAGTTGCAACATGGATTCTATATTCTAAGACTAAAAGCATCTAAAAGTCTGATGATTCATCTCAAAAAGAAATTCTCACGCATTAAGATAATTCACCAGACTCAGACTTAAAGATATCATTCGAGCTTCAGAACATATAAAAACATCAGACTCTGCCTCCTCACCTTGAATCATCTCAGAAATGGTCTAGTACATGAAGCACCATCGGTCAAAAATCATCTCCATCAAAAAGCCAAATGAAAAGATTCATGAAAAGGAAGATTGGCTAAACAAGGTGGATTCCAGTTCAAAAGCATATAAAGTTTCATCCCTATCTCACACATTCAGAGATTCTCTGAATCTAAAATTTCCTTCTTGGTGTAACTGGTGCTACATCTAGCCCACCTACGACTGCACTCTTCTCAAAAACTCTCGTATTGAGATTGCGTGTTTAGAATGTCTCTCTCTGGCAACAAAAGCTTTTACCCATTGTACAACCTCTTCAAGAAAGGCTTTTGTCCTTTATACAACTACTCTCTCAACGGCTATATAATTGACAAGCCTCTCCCTAAGATCAACAAGATGATCCTATATAAGAAAAATCAATCTCTTCATTAGTATGAGCTCTCGAGAAGAAAAAGAAGAAATATTAGAAGAGAGTAAAATAAATGTGAAGAGTTGGAGCAGATCAAGGAATATATGAGAGTATGAAGAATAGCTTAGTAAGGAAAATGGAGAAAAATACAAGACACAGTCATATGAGCTTGTATGCATAAACCATGAGCATTATATGACTCTGAAGAAAAGAAAAGAAGAAAGAACAGTCATACAAAAAGAGAGGAGAAAGAGAGAGAGAGAGCTTGTGAGTTAAATAAGCTTATTTCACATTCACAAGCTTCAGTCATCGATAAGCCGTTAAAAGAGCTTGTTTTAATGTTTTCTATCTTTTGTAATTTCAGGTATGGTAGACCTGTTGGGAAACATTGTTAGCCTGGAGAGGCTTTGGAAAGAATACTCGGGGGTCAAGCCAAAAGTGGCTCATGAAAGAATACTTAGGTCTGCCCTAGGAGTAGGTACGTGCAAAAGAATACTCAAAAGCACCAGGTGTGCTTAGGCCAGGAGTGGCCGGACTCTAGAAACTCAGAGGCTAGGAGTGGCTGGAGTCAAGAATACTTAAGGCCAAAAGTGACCAGCGTCAAGAATACTTGAAGCACAGGTTGTGCTTAAGCCAGGAGTGGCTGGAGTCAATAATACTCAACATGTAATGTAAAATGTTTTTACATAGTGAAAATGCTTCAAGTTTGACGGTACTGGATGTAGTCTCTGAGTTGGAGGTGAACCAGTATAAATCACTTGTGCATTGTCTCTTTATCTCTTACTTTTTACTATCAAAAGTCTAGTGCATTATGAATGTTAATCTCGATAGTAAAAGTCTGGCTAATATAAGTGCTGCTTCTTTCGCTCACTCAATCAAAATAACACACTCTTTGTCTCCTCAAAAGTCTAGTCCACTGCATAATGCTCTAAAAGTTTAAATATCATTTTTTTGGTTTGAAAAAGTGAACAGACTTATTCAACCCCCCTTCTAAGTCTATTTTCCAAACCAACAACAACCAGAAGAAGTGATCATGGAGGTGAATTTGAAAATAAAGATTTTAGTTGCTTTTGTGAAAAGTATGACATTTCTCACAATTTCTTTACTCCTAGAACAGTACAACATAATAATGTGATTGAAAGGAAGAACAGAACATTGCAAGAATAGTAAGAACCATGTTATGTGAAAGATCATTTTCAAAGTACTCCTGGGTTGAAGCAGTATGCACTGCTTGTTACAAACATAGTCGTCTAAGGATGGACAAGATTCCATATGAATTACGGAAGGGTGGAAGACCCAACATATCATATTTTCATCCTTTTGGTTGTGAACGTTTAATATTAAATACAAAAGATCAACTTGGAAAGTTTGATTCCAAAGTTGACAAGGTTATATTTTTAGGGTACTAAGACACCTCAAAGTTTATAAGATTTTCAACACTAAAACTTAAGTTGTTGAAGAATTTGTTCATGTCAAGTTTAACAATAACCATCATGTTTAACAATAACCATTCTTGAAACTTTTAAGATCTTGGCTAAGACTGAGACCTTTTGTTGTTCGCTTTCACCAAAATGGAAAAGTGCAGAAGTATCATAACTTTAAAGGACCAAATAATCACCTATTACACTTGCCATTATTTGGTTTAAGTCTTTCTAAGTGACCCTACGCGTTCTTCAAGCAAATCAACTATTTTCTCTCTTCATCTCAATGGCTATTTTCAAAGGCCTATATAAAGAGAAGTTTCTCTTTGATTCAAGCTATTCAAACTAAGAAATCTATAAGAAATAAAAGCTATTCTATTGCAACTAATATCAGTTTTAAAGAGCTTCACAAGCTACTATGCATACTCTAATATTATGCTGTAAACAAATAATCTAAAGAGCTTTCTTTCTTTCATATCTTGAACTTGTTGTTCAGTTATCCATAAGGTTAGTCGCTTAGAGTCTTGCTTGTTAGACTTAAGACCAAAATCGCTTTCTTTCATATTGTTGTTTATTGTTAGTCTGAAGAGGCTTGAAGAAAGAATACTTGTTATTAGTGTTAGCCTGAAAGGGTTTAGGGTTTAGCATAACACCCTCAGTTAACTAAGACAATCCCTCCCTCTGGATCATCCTACTTAACTGAGAGGTTAATAGTTTTTAGAAAAATACAGGAGAAAATTTTTTTGTACAAGAAAATAGTGGTATATCACTAGCTAAAAAATAGTATTATTTACATTACATGGTCATGTCCCCGCTTGGGTATAGTACTTGACAGGATAGGGCACACAGACTCCCAATTAAATAGTCATCCAACTTTCATTAATTATTTAACTACAAACATTGAACCTACATTAGGGCTAGCTCTTCCTTAAGTGATCAGATATTTCTTTATGTCCTTCTCAACAGTCCCTGACTGAGTGGTCTACTGCTGGTCCTCAAGCTCTGGCTCCTGGTTTCCTTGTTCTTCTGGTATCAGTTCATTGTGAGAAAACACAAAAAACTGGAGGGGTGATGATATACTCTCAACCTTGAGGGTTTCCATGCAAGGGCGTATCCCATAAATAGTTATAATTAGGTCATTAATAAAATATTAATTATAATAGGTTATTGCTAAACAACATTCCTATCATAATGACATCATGACATGCATGGGTTAGATGTCCTATGATTTATTTGAGATTAAGTCTCATGATGCATTTTCCTTCATAGTACGTCTATTCGGGGAACATAGCTTTTAGAGCGATCGGAGAACACCAAATCCCTACAACATAAGGGTATCAAGGACACGCATGTCCTGCTTATCATGGATCCATCTTATTCCATAAATTTTGATCACTTTACAATGGGACTTGGCTTTACACAATCATAGTTATACTCTATCTTTAGTCGAAGTACACTAGGCTTGCATCGATACGTTTAGCTTCAAGCGCTACTCTAAGCCTGTTAGGTTTCCGACCCAGTTGTACTCCTAAGATCCTTGATGGGATCGAACGCAAATGTCCTCCAGCGTACCCCTCACTGAATGCTCTAGTTATCAATACAACCTTCTAGCCAAAAACAATTTTATGATGCAACATGCATTCTTATTCTTTACCTTTTAACACCTGGCTGTCTATGTGTTCCTACTTCGGGTGTATTAGTCCTTAATTCATTAGGTCCCACTTATTTTTTGAACTTTATAAACTTAAAGTTAACAAAAGAGTATCCGTATTATACGTCAAATCTTCCAATTTATCTAAGGAATATAAGTAAGAGTATATGCATTTTTATACATATATATATATGTATATATTCTTGCACTTCTAATAACTGGTTACACCCTTTCATTATTTATTGAATATTATTTAAAGAAGATTTTTAGAGTATTTTTCAAAGAATAGACTAGTGATTGGTCATTACCTTTATCGATATGCCCGAGTAAGTCTAAAATGCTTGTAGGGGTATTTCAGGATAAAATAGTATTTGACCATTATTTCAGTATAATAAGAATAATAGAGTATCTTTTTAGCTAACAAAACAATGCTTGGTCATTACCCTTATTGGTATGCTCGAATAAGTCTCAAGACATATGAAGCATTTTGGAATGAAGTAGCAATTGACCATTATTTTTGTGCAATGTATATTTAAAGTATTTTTCAAAGAGTAAAATAATGCTTGGCCATTACCCTTATTTGTATACTCAAATAATTCTGAAGGAAATATAGAGTATTTCAGAATAAAGTAGTACTCAACCATTATTCTTGTGTACTGAGTAAATCTAACTAGACTTACTACATAAGACAACATAATTGGGTCCTTTTACCAATTTGAATAAAATGTGACTTAGTCATATGTATCGACTCTAAGTCTCATTTTGATCGGTTTATAGAAAATAAGGTTCATAAATAATTGGTTTGGGGAAAGAATATATATATATATATATATATATATTATTTAATTTAAAACAATAATATGTATTTTTATTCCTTTTTTCTTTTTGTTAGAATTTTGATAAAGATAAAGATAAAAATCAATTTTGATAGACTTGGATCCAAGAGAGGAGTTAAGGTTGGACCCAAAAACCCCAAGAGGCCAACACCGGAAGGAGGAATGAAGAAAATAATGTTAGATGACGACCCTACCAGAGGAACAGAGATAAATGACTCTTTGGAACAAGAAGTGGAGGAACGATTGACCAAGCTGTTAAGAGAGTTCAAACACCTATTTGCATGGACAACAGCCGATATACCAGGAATCAACCCGAATTTCTACTGTCATAAATTGGCAGTTTACCCGGAATCTAGAGCGATAGCCCAAAAAAAGAGAAGGCTAGGACCGGAGAGCAGCAGGCGGCGTGTGAGCAGACTGAAGAGTTGTTGAAGACTGGATTCATAAGGGAAGTGCAGTATTCTTCCTGAGTCTCAAATGTAGTGATGGTAAAGAAGGCTAATAGCAAATGACGAATGTGCACGGATTTTACAAATCTCAACAAGTGTTGTCCTAAAGATCCGTATCCCTTGCCGAGCATTGATCAAATGGTGGATGATTCGTCGGGGTTTTAATTCCTATCTTTTATGGATGCAAACTCCGGCTATAATCAAATTGCGATGTGGAAGGAAGACGAAGACAAGACGGTGTTCATGAATGACAAAGGAGTTTTTTGCTACACCGTAATGCCATTTGGATTAAAAAACGGGGGGCCAACATACCAAAGAATGATGAACAAAGTGTTTGATGGAATGAGGTCGAAGACGGTTGAGGTGTATATGGATGATATAATTACCAAGACGCCGGTTGGAGGAGATCATGTCGAAGATTTGAGGAAAGTGTTCCAGATACTATAGCTCTATAGTATGAGGTTGAACCCACTTAAGTGCACATTTGCAGTACCAGCTGGAAGATTCTTGGGATTTATGCTAACCCAGAGGGGTATAGAAGCTAATCTGGACAAATGCAAGGCGATAAGGGAACTTCAAAGTCCAACCAATGTGAGGGAAGTGCAATTGTTAAATGGAAAGGTGGTAGCCTTATCCCGGTTCATGCCAAAGATGGCACACCGGTCACTACCCCTCTACAAGGGGTTGAAGAAGAGTAAAGATTTTCAGTTGGGAGAAGAGCAGGAAAAATCATTTCAAGAGCTGAAGGAAGTTTTGGCAAATCCACCGGTGTTGACGAGGCCTGACCCTAGAGAAAAATTATTCATTTACCTGTCCATATCTGATGAAGCGATTGGAGCCGCTCTGGTGAAGGAAACCATTGAGGGTTAGAGACCAGTATATTTTGTGGGCAAAATGTTACAAGGGGCAGAAGGCCAATATCAAAAGCTTGAAAAGGCAGCTTTAGCTTTGGTTTGGACAGCCCTGCATCTAAGACAGTATTTCCATGCACACCCAGTAGTGGTTCGGATGGATCTTCCTTTGAGAGCGGTGTTTCATAAACCGAATTTAGCAGGAAGAATGACTAAGTGGGCGATAGAGCTATCGGAGTTCGACATCTTGTACGAACCCCGGACAACCATAAAATCCCAAGTTTTGGCAAATTTTGTGACGGAGTCAACCGGAGAGGCCCCAATACTACCACGGGAACATTGGAAGATTTTTGTCGACAGATCGTCGAATGGAAAAGGATGTGGGCCCAGAGTGGTCGTTGAAAGTGAAGACGGAGTGAGTGTGGAGATCTCCCTTAGATTCGATTTCAAAACATCGAATAATCAAGCTGAGTATGAGGCATGTTTGGCAGGACTTAGAGCAGCCTTAGATATAGGGGCACGGACAGTGGTGCTTTACAGCGATTCATAGTTAGTGACTTCATAAATTAATGGAAGTTATCAAGCCAAGGAGCCGTTATTGCAACAATATCTGGCGAAGGTAAAGGAGTTAGGAGAGAAGTTCATAAATATAGAATTCAAGCTGTCCCGAGGGAAAAGAACGTAAGAGTCGATGTCTTGCCTCGACTGGCAAGCACGAAAAAGGCAGGGTGCACAACTACAGTGATACAGAGCACGTTGGCCGCTCCAAGCATCTTGAATTCACTAAAGGTGTATGTCGTTCAATTCAGAGCGCATCTAGATGACTCTTGGGTCATTCCAATTATCCGATACATAGTAAGTGGACAACTTCCGGAGTGCCCAATTAAGAGGAAGAAGCTGAAAAAAGAGCCGCCAAACTTCACGTTGGTAGATGGGGGTTTGTACAGAAGAGGATTGACAATGCCTTATCTAAGGTGCATAAATGAGGCTGAGGCTGATGAGGTACTTTCTGAAGTACATGAGGGGACATGCGGCAACCACTGTGGAGGCAAAAGCTTGGCCAAGAAGGTGGTGAGGGAAGCATATTGGTGGCCCACTTTGGCCAAGGACGCGGTGGAGTACGTTAAGAAATGTGATGCATTTCAAAAGAATAGCAACAAGCATTATGTCCCGGCAGAGGAATTGTTTACATCGGCAGTCCCATGGCCTATCTACCAATGGGGCATGGACATTTTGGGACCGTTCCCTAAAGCTCCAGGTGGAGTTAAATACTTGATTGTCGCGGTGGATTATTTTACGAAGTGGATTGAGGCAGAAGCAGTGGTGTATATCACCGCGGCACGAACACGGAGATTCTTCTATGAAAATGTCATTACAAGGTTCGGGATACCGGGAAGGGTGATAACGGATAATGGGACGTAGTTCACAAACTCCAAGTTCAAAGGACTACTTGAAGGACTGCAGATTAAACAAGTGTTTCCATCAGTCGAACACCCTCAGACTAATGGGCAAGCCGAAGTCGCAAACAAAGAAATCTTAAAAGGGCTAAAGAAATGACTGAGCGAAGCGAAGGGTGAGTGGGCCAACCAGCTGTGTCACATTCTATGGGCATATCGGACAACCCCACAGTCGTCTACTGGAGAAGCCCCATTCCGGTTGGTCTATAGAGTAGATGCAGTAATTCCAGTTGAAATAAACTTAATCTCCCCAAGGGTCCAGCAATTTGATGAGGCAGTTAATGACCAAAGGTTTAAGAATGAATTGGATTTATTAACCGAGGTTAAAGAAGTCGCCTTTGTCCGAGATCAAGCTGTTAAAGCCAAAGTCGCATTTTGATACAATGTGAAAGTCCAACAAAGAAGGTTTAATGTGGGCGATCTTGTCTTGAGGAAAGCATCACTTGGAAATCGGTTTGCACACCAAGGAAAATTGGCACCGACATGGGAAGGGCCATACCGGGTGAATGAGGTCACACCAGGAGGAGCTTATTTACTAGAAACATTAGAAGCCGAGGTGTTCAAGAACAAATGGAATGTAAAGAATTTACGTGTATATTACAGCTAACCGACACCACAAGTCATGCACTCTTTTTCCCTACCCAAGGTTTTTCCCACAGGGTTTACTTGGGAGGTTTTTAATGAGGTATGCAGCTGAGGTTCTATTTGTCTAATAAAGAATATTGTTGTGCAGATAATATTGTTTCGGCGAATTCCTCCAAGAAATTAAAACCCCAGAGTGGTCCAAGGACCCCAGAGCGGTTGTTTATTAAAACCCCGGAGTGGTCCAAAGACCCCAGAGCGGTTGTTTATTAAAACCCTAGAGTGGTCCAAGGACCCCCAGAGCAGTTGTTTATTAAAACCCCAGAGTGGTCCAAAGACCCCAGAGCGGTTATTTATTAAAACCCCGGAGTGGTCTAAGGACCCCAGAACGGTTGTTTATTAAAATCCCGGAGTGGTCCAAGGACCCCCAGAGCGGTTGTTTATTAAAACCCCAGAGTGGTCCAAGGACCCCAGAGCGATTGTTTATTAAAACCCCAGAGTGGTCTATGGACTCCAAAGTGGTTGCTTTAAATTGTGAAGTAATTTCAGGATTCTAGATTAATTCAAGTACGAAAAGTAAGAGGAAATTATGTGAAAAAGAGACGATGTAAGTAAAAGTACTATTGTCATTGACAAAAAGGCACTACGGCCAAGAATATTAGGACTAAAAAATGGCGGAGCTCATCCCGTCTACAAAGCAAAAAGTTGATTACAAAAGAAATTGGCCGGAGCTTATCCTGCCTATAAAGCAAAAAGAAATCAAGGGTTGACTGGATCTTCCCCTTCACCCTTGAACCCAGCACCAGCATCATCCGTAGTGGAGTCAAGACCATCATCCTCTCCCGCAGCTAAAGGACAAAGTTTGAAGGGAACATCGGCAGGAGAGAAGGATTGACCACCCATCTCAGTTACCAATTCATCATTCCGGAATCGGTTAAAAAAACTAATCCCGTTCAGGTTCAAAGGTGAATCCCAGTTCCGATGGATGACCTGGTGGACCGCATGACTGAAGGAGTCCATGGCGGCATAAGCAAATTGTAACATATCCTCTTGGTATCTATTCTACTCATTTGAGACCGTCGTGGACAATTCTTCATTCTTCTTATGAAGATCGGTCACTTGGCCTTCTAGATCGGCCACCTTCTTCTGCAGTTCTTCCTTCTCCTTCCTCCAACCTTCCTCGGACCGCTGATAAGCCTGGTTGGACTCATTAAGGGACTTAATCCTCTGATGAGCCCGGCTGCAGTCTTCGAAAAGTCGGGAGTTCTTGTCCTTCAGACGGTCCACTTCCAGCTTCGGACCATTGATTGCGGCAGAGTAGATGGCAGAGAGAGTCTTGATGTTGTACCACATTGCCGTCTTTAAGGAGAATGAGACATCATCCTTCTCCAACCCCAACTTGAGACGGTAAGGAAGCTCAAAGTCCGAGTTGGGGGGAAGGGTCCTTGTAAGAAGCTCCTCCAGAGCTTCCATATCGGAATGTGGAGAGGGGGAGCATCACCTTCAACCGGGGTCTCAGTGGCAACCCCTTTGCCTTTGTCCAGCGTGCGGGGGGCGGGGTTCACCCTTGCCTTTTTGGAAGCCCCAGTAGATTGCCATTTCTTCTTCTGCTTGCCGGAGGCATCCTCTAAGTCGATTACCCCGCCAGGAGTATGAAGCCCGGAAGATCTCCGCATCTTTGGGGTGACATTATTTTCCACAGTGGTGTCTACTACGGATCCTTCCATCAGCTTACGGAGGTTCTCCAGGGCGGCGGCACTCAAGTTCCCTGAAAAATGAAAGCAACAGTTAAAACAACCATAGTAAAAATTAATAATAATAATAATAATAATAATAATAATAATAATAATAATAATAATAATATACATAGATAAATAGAAGAGGAATGGGTATCTACCCAGGTGATTAAGGTAATCATCCCGTGTCTCAGCTGAGCCAAGAAGAGAACGGAACTTAATAGGGGCACCCCAGGAGATGTTGTGAAGGGTGTCAACCACTACCTTCGCAGACTCGGAAAGGGAGGACTGTTCAACAGCATAGGCCGAACTCTCCAGCAGAAAATGCTTATGAGTCCAACCGGTGTGAATCCTGAATCGGCCTTTAACGAAGAGCTTAAGGTAGGAGTTCTTGAAGGAGCCTCTAGTGATCTTGCAGGATTCAGCGAAGGCTTCGAAATTGACGATGTCACTTTGACACCGTAAATTAACGAATCCCATTCCGGTTCCGCCTCGACGCATCACTCGGGCATATCAAAAGAAAATGGCGACGATGGGGGTGAAGCCTAAGTGCTAACCCAAAACTTCCAAAGAGAGGATGAGGGCCCAGTCGTTGGGGTGAAGCTGGCTGGGGGCGATGTCCAGAAACCGCAGTACCCCCATTTCAAATTTATTCAAGGGGAACCAAACTCCCACCTTGTTGATAGTGTAATCATGGAAGTAGATGAAGCGGTCCCTCGAAATGTGATAGATCCGCTATGATGGTAGGGGCAAAAAGGGTGAAATGATTGGCATACTTCTTGGCGCGCCAGTGATACTCCAGCTCCAGTTCCACTCCATCCGTGGGTTGAGCAAGGCGACTGTAAATTGGGAGAATCTCCTGGGAAACCTATAAATAAGGGTCTTCGGCTTTCTGAGCCAGCCAGTTTACTTTATCAGCTATCATGAAGGTATTGTCAGGGTCATTTCGCAAGGTTGATGAGACAGAGGCATTCATCGTCACTACGTGCATTAAAAAAGGTACACGCGAGTAAAAGTCAGTATTATCAGCATAGTAATGTACTACGCTGGAATTCTCACTCCGGTCCGGAGACACAGAAGGAAGGGGTGAGTGAGGAATCTGAACCCCGGAAGAAGAAGACTCCGCCCGGGAAGTTGAGCCCAAGTTAATTGGAGTCATCCACCTATGGATGTCCCTTTGAGTGAGCCGAGGTCCATGACGAGGAACCTCAGGTGGCCAAGAAATCGAAGGATTTGAAACAATTTCACAAGAGGAATCTTGTTCCTGGCCGTGGTTAGAAGAAAAGGAAGACATGGTAAAAAAGAAGAGTTTTGAAGGCTACCTGTAGGGATAATGTGAGCGGTTCTTATAGTGTGAGCCACGACGAGGTGAGAGCAAAAGCAGAGGATGGTCTAACAGAGTTTCGGCAAAGAAAAAGTGAAGTGAAGTAGCAGGGACATTTGCCTTTTATAGGCAAAAAAAGAGCGTTGGCCGAAGTTTAACCGTCGCGGTCCATGGACGAAGTGGAAGACGAAACGTCGCGGCCCAAAAGGGGCGCGTCATTTCACTTAGGCTGATGATACTTCAGAGCACGTGGAATGTACGACCAACCATGAGGTACATTAAATGCTTCACCTACCCACAAGTACATATGACACCGGTCGTATTTGGCAGACCGGAACCTGCACCCCGATAAATTTTTCAATTGTACTACGGATAGTTCATCTTTTGTAGCAATACTACAAAAATAAACTAAGGGGCAAATGATTCGGGGTGGAAACCAAGACTGGACGAGGTCTGGAAAATACCACGTCACATCATTAAGAACTGGCAGGTCGTAACCAGAGTCCGAAACCGTTGATTGACTACGGATCCTCCCCATCAACCCAGGATAATTACTGACAATCCGACAACCTGTCAGAGGAGGTATGGGCAACCTGACCCTACAGACACTGTATCTACAGTAAGTTAGGAAGATAGTCAAATCACTTCCGAAATCAAGGTAAACCCTATAAATACAACTCATTTATTACTGAGGAGGATCTGATCTAATTTTTTCATAAGTTACCTCCGTACTACGATATTACCTCAGGGATTGTACTGACTTAAGCATCGGAGAATATTCTGCAGGTACCCCTTCGGTGTGGTCATGAAGCATCAGCACGAACTTGACACCAATTACCACCTTTACTCGAAGAACCTTGGATTCCCACTGAACCGGGGTATATAATACCGTACTCCACTGAGACGGTGTAAAATTGAGAGCATGAGAGGTAACTCCGGTTAGAAGACGGAACTAGGAGTCCGGCCAAGCTAGTCATCTTTGACCCCGGGTTCCAGGACGGATCAATTTTTTTTGGATAAACCATGCCACTATGATATAGCTATTTTGAACAAGTTATATTGCTATATTCAGTGTACAAAAAAAATTAATTTTTCACAAGTTAAGTAACACCTTAGTTAAGTAAGGCAATCTGGTGTGAAGAATTATCCTATTTAACCGAGGGCGTTACATTGCCAACCAAGTAACAATTGATTGGTCAATTTATTATGTTTTAAGAAAGAACATACTACCTTTTTTCATAGAAGACCCGTGTACCCCATTTACACGTATTAAGAAAGTTAGTTAATTTAGTTAAAATTATTAAATTTGTTTGAAATTTATTGTAGTTTTCTAAAATTATTCATAGGTGATAATGACTCATCATGCAATTTTCTCCATTTATTCTCTCTTCATTAGCTACCTAATTATCATAAGAGAGATAAATAATGTAATTGATATATCTTATTTATTGTTATGTTGATTCCAAGAAAAAGTTATACAGTAACAGAGGTATTTTGATCAAAAAATAATTAATGACATGCATTTGAACAAGATTCTTATATCAAGTGACAATTTTTTAAAAAGGATTTTTATATTTACGAACAAAGCATATAATTTTAATTTCTAAAAATCTCAGTATTTCTAAAAATCAAGGCATTTTAGCATCTGAGCAAAATAATATCTTCGTTTTTTTTTTGTTCCTAAATACTACCTCCGGTTCCAAATATAAGCAAATTTTAGTGGAGTTTTTTGGTCCCTTAATATAAGCAAAATTAGACTTTTTCAATGTCATTAAATGCTTGTTTATCAAATATGTCCTCATTACATATATTTCCAAGGCCACTAATTCTTCATGTAATAAATGATACTAAGGGTATTTTAGAAAATTAAATCAAATAAGTGGTAACATTAATGCAAATAACTATCTCCAACTACTATTCTTAATATGTGTGAAATTAGGTATTTTTGCTTATATTTGGAACCGGAGGTAGTATAAAGGAACATAGACCAATTTTTTAATGCTTAAACGAACAATTCCTGCAAGATAAAAAAAAACGAACAATTCCTGCATTGGTTTGATTTATTGTATATACTACCTTCTTTCTTGAATATAAGATTCTTTTAAGAATTTTTTATCCTTTAATATAAGATTTATATTTTTATATCATTAATTATTTTTAAACTAAAATACCCCTATTAAATGAGTAAATTTTATTGAAGTTTAAAAAGATAATAAATAAATTATATTGTTTAAAATATTTATCTCTTCTCTTATAATTGGCTGACACAAAAATTAATTTTCCTTTGACTTTTTATATATAATATTAAATATGATAAGGAGAGAATTAGTGGGAAGAAAAAATAGTATTTCTAACTATCTTAAGGATAATTTTTCATTACCCTTGTTTCCTGAAAAAGTTAATGATTTTAACTTAATAAGCAACTTTCTTAATAGCCGTGAATTAGATAAAAAAAAATTTATAAATGTTCATCATTTCAATCATTTAGAGATTTTTTTATAAAAAAAATTAAGACCTATTGAGTAAAATTATTAATCTTGTTAATTTTTTTCCGGATACTGTGGAAATAAAATAGGTTGCTTTGATCAGTTGTACTTATACCTAACTAATAACTCATTCACATTGATCTCATTTAATTTTCTTAAAAGATTATCTATAAGTCCTAAATTATTCTCCATATTTATTGCATAGTTCTATATCCACTTTTAAAAATTACTCACATAATTAATACTAAAAATCACTCCCATAATCAATACTAAATACAAGAAGATACCTTTAAAATAATATCTGAATTAAATAAAAGGAATTTCATAAATTATATCATTGGATAAAAACAAAGTTGGTTAAAATTTTAAAATATATTGTAAATTTTAGTTAATTATATTTGAGGCTAAGTAATGTTATTTAAAATATTCATCGTCTCACGACCAAAACAAATATTTTTCGTCTTCAAGATAGAAAACTTTACCTCATTAGTGCATGATCACATCATAAGGGGATAGAAAAGTATGTATCACATTACAACACAGTAGAACAGCTCGGAGACACGCAGACATTATATTGGCTTCACTCTTTCTATTTTTCTATCATAAGACAAAACAGACTACAACGTCGAAAAAAGAAACTCCTCATATTCTCTTTCCAAACAAACGGATCAATACCAAATACTCCTTCCATTCTTTTTTATGTCTTTTAAAAGTTACATAGATTAAAAAAAATAATTAATACTCTTTGATTACAATATTTTTACATTTATTTTCCTACTTTATTCTCATCTTAAATTAAATTTTTATTAATACTATTAGTGTTAGATTATTCTCTAGATGAGGGTATAACAGAAAAAAAAAATAAGTTCTTAAAACTCTAAAGAGACAGATAAAAAAGAACAATTTCTTTTCAAAACAAAAACAGATAAAAACAAACAGAAAGAGTATTGAATTTTTAAACTAGTTTTTCTCACATAAAAAATGCCAGGTTCATTTTTTACCTCCAAATTTATGATACATAGCAGAAACAAATTTAAAAATAGTAATATAAGGTTTGATCTGCTGCATAACTTACATCAACACCAATATACAAAAATGAGATTTCACATGTTTTGATTGCAAATAGAGAGAAACATCACCACCACGTAACAGTGGTGAGTCTCAGAAAGGGCACCATGAATCAAGGCAAACTTTACCTACATGACCAATTGTGTTAACTCTGCATCTAGCAGGCTACAAAAATTCCATTAGCATGGACAAATGTGTTTTTGATTTCAGTATATTGAGAATCAAAGAACTCAACCCCAAAAGAGACAAGAATAAGTAACAGTCAGGAACAACAATGATAGTAATGAACACCAGCAGCTGCTAAAAATATGAAAGATTATTCCATTTCAAAGTTCACCAGAATCAGAAAATAACACACAAAAAACGATTTGAGAAACCAAAATGACGAGTACATGTAGTAGCCACCCAAAATCAAAAACTTTATTGGGCTGCAGTCAAACCAAACTATAAAGGAAGAGTATGAATTGGCCTCTCAGCCTCTAGAAACAGAACCAAATACATGCACAAACTAAGTAGATGGAATGGGCCAACAAAAACAAGCGCCAATTCCAGTAAGAAGCTTCTGTTAGAAACAGGCACCGGGCCAAAGCTAACAGAATCCCGACCTTTATCTACACCTACTCCCAAATTTCAGTCTCGAAGACGCTCATAGATCATTAGCAAACTTAGAGAACATAATTTTCCCACCTACAACAAACTATACACTATTCTACAATGGAGTCAAGTCCATTCCATTAGAAGAAAAGATTCATCACATAAAGATCTTAGGTTGTTGCAAACTGGATTATCCACTTCAAAACTACCAACTCACCCAAAATAGGAGCTCATGTATAGCCTCACTCCAATATCAAGGGGCCCATCATCACCACCAACAGCATGAAGTGCTACTGGAATTGTTGAAAGAAGATGCACTGTGAGCGGAAAAACTGCAGGGGCAATTTCAGTATCTGAGGTGTCCGATGAAATGGGCTCCACATCCATGGCAGATATACTATCATCCAGGTTCACTGCATCACTTGGATTAGAATTATCCATGGAAACTCTCAGGTCATGTGGACAAGTAAGCAATACAA
Organism: Clitoria ternatea; assembly: GCA_037962975.1. NCBI lineage: Eukaryota > Viridiplantae > Streptophyta > Magnoliopsida > Fabales > Fabaceae > Clitoria > Clitoria ternatea. The sequence goes on from CM075671.1 coordinate 60,944,063, forward strand.
CTTCTTCAAATGCCCTCCACTTGTTAGGGCTGCCCCTTCTAAATGCACGTCTATTAGTACACATGCTAAGCACCAGGGTGGATGTTGTCTCAAGCCACTCCACATTCAATCCTTCAACATCATCATAATATATTCGTCTCTCAATCTGAATATACAAGATATGAAAGAATCATAAGAACGGCATAAACATTTGTAACCAAAGTGCACAAGTTTATGCAAAAGATATAGTAGTATATTATTACTATTCAATTAACCTCAACAACAATGGCCTCAGAACACCATAACGATCCATTATAGATCATGTCCATAGACAAACTATTCAATTAACATCCAACCTCTTCAAACAATAAACTTCCAAAACTTGTACTCATAAGCTTAGGCTACTAAAAAGATTATTATCGTTACCAGTCATTGACTGTAAATACAGATGCATCGTAGAAGTCCTTTTCTTGTTCCAGTTATGTATATACCACATTCTAAAAAAAAAATTAAAAAGCAAGGAACATATATATCTATATCTATATAAGAGACACTTCAACCCCTCAACCCCATGTGCAAACTAGAAATTCATATGGTCAGTAGTTACTTACAGCTAGCTTTTGAATATAAATTGACATGAATCTTGGGCCTAGTCCCAGTATTCTTGCTTCTGATAATAAAACCTGCAGAACAGTTACCAGACTTTAAGTGCAAGGGAAAACACCAGAACCAAAGCTATCTTTGAAACATGACAAGGACAATAAGCGTTCCAACAAGGTGTGAAAAAGTTGCCATGATAACAAAGTGATTTTCATTCACCAAAGACTTTTTAAGAAAATGATTTAGGAAGGGGATATAAAATTGGTCCAGTGGTTGAGAAGGGTAAAGGGACGGGAGATGCAAGGGGGTAGAAGTTTTGGATTTGAATGCCCCCCCACTAACACTTCTAACAAGAACTAACATTAACATTTTGCTGATAACAAATGAATGATTAGAAAACTTATACCTCTTTCTTCCTGAGCAGAAACCATATGTAAAGTTTATCACAGGCATCCTTAACGTTTCTACTAGCTAGCTTTCTCTCATTGCAATATGCAGCAATATCTGTAAGTATTTCAGTACAAGGAACACTATGCTTCACAGCTGCAAAAGATAGTGCCTCCCTACCTTCCATGGATTCTGCAGCATTTTTATCAAAACTGATGCCAGTGAAGCATCTTTTTGGCATTCCCACTTCCTTGTCAACCTGTAAAGCCTTCCAATGCTTCATATATAATTCCTCAGCCTCTATAGTCGCAAGTAGTGTTCGGTGAACAACAATATCAGGATAGCGACGCAGAGGTGACGTAAAATGAGTGTAAAATGGGACAGCCAAAGCATAATGACCCCATTCATGTTCACTGTCCCTTAAATCTCCACTACAAAAGTAAGATGCCAACTGCATTGGTTTTGTAGCATAGGAAATAAGTATTTCATAAAGTACACGGTCACCCTTGAGCTTTTCCTTGATCTGCTCTAATGACCAATGGAGCTGACCAGATGAAGACGTGTCCAATTCCAAACCATGCTTCTGACAAAATGCCATAAACTCTTTCAGCTTCCTCATATTAGGTTCAGGATGCCTCCGCAGCAATGCACCATCAGGATAAGCTCTACATATGACTTCGGCCACAGTTCTATTGGCCAAAAGCATATATTCCTCAACAAGAAAATTTGATTCCTTCCGTTCACAAAGCATGCTATCGTAAGGAACTCCATTTTCATCAAACAAGACAGCAACTTTGGGGTTTTCAAGCCTCAAAGCCCCATCAGAAAACCTCTTGATTTTCAAGACATTTGAAATTTCATAGAGACTCTTCAAAGATTTAATAACATCAGGCCATTTAAAATGGCCATGCACTTTAGGATAGCCATCATCAAAAATGTCTGAAACTAAAGCCCTGTCAATGATGTCCTGAGCATGTTCATATGAAAGCTTACAGCAAGATTGTATAACAGTACGACCAATCCAACGCTCAACAACATCCCCTGCAAGATTTATATCCAGGAGCATAGAAACTGCAAGTCGATTCACTCCAGGACTAAGTGAGCCAATATTCTCTGACAATAACGCAGGCAACATAGGTAACTTCTTCTGCAACATATAGACACTTGTTGACCTTAACTGAGCCTCACTATCTAAGGCTGTGTCTGGTAAAACAAAGTATGATGCATCAGCAATGTGGATACCTACTCTATAATTTCCATTAGGCAACTTCTCTATTGACAGTGCATCATCCAAATCAGTGGCAGTTGACGGATCAATAGTAAATATGCACAAATTCCTAAGATCTTTTCTACTTTGAATTTCTTTCAGCGGAACCTCCCAAGGAACACATGGCAGACAGGACAGAGCTTCAGGTGAAAATTCAGATGAACAGATTGCATTCTGAAACAAAATTGCATCTAATTGGGGCTGAACTTCACCACCTCGCCCAAAAACATGCAAGATGTGGGCCTCGGGAAAGGGACTCTCTTCAACCCAATCATCAATTTGTGCGGCTACCAGATCCATTTCAACCTTCACATCGCCACTTTTCAGCCTTGTCTTAATGCATTTGGGTAACTTCCTAACAGCAAGTAACATATTTGGAAGCTTTGGATCAGTTGGTATCAGCTGGATGTATTCATCATCAGAAACCGAATTCTTATTCCTCTTTGCATCCTTTTTGCTCGTGTCCCTGAAAGAACCCCACTGCTTAACATTAAGATGACCAACAATACCATCTCGGCGCAGAGACTTCTCAATAACAGCAACCACCCTGCCAGTTGGTCTTTTAGAAGGGAAAGAATTAACCAACGAACACATCTTTTCCGCCGCATTAAATACGTCACTCCATCCACCACAAGAATTGATCTTGAAGCAATCAGGAGAACAGTCATGTCCATCACTGCTGTCATGGTTGACCATTCCAACTATATCTAAATGGTTAGTTGAACCCCGGGAGGTGGTACCCTCCTCAGAAACAATTCTTTTTTCAGCAAAAGGATAACTTCTATAGGAGGTGGAATTTTGATCAGCATCCTCCTTGTTTTGATCAGGACAGCTTCTGCCATGAGCAGACTCATAATCAGATTCTACTTTACCTTTACCTTTCCCTTTACAATTATTACCACCCAGTTCGTTATCTTCTGTATTAAGGTTGCAACCTCCCAGCGTTGCATTATTGTTACAAGTCCCGTTTGGTCCTTTCATTTTTGTCCACAATGGTAAGGGATCAATCTTAACTGCAACAATATCCCCTTCCACCTGCATAGAAGAATCATCAGATGTACATCCTCTGGCTAGATACATCGCACAATGAGGCATATTTCAGCATGACATATTGATATCAACTATGAACAAAGCACACCAAGATCTAGACCCATTCCAATTAGAAATGAAAATCAAGAGATGGTAACAGCACCGTATACCACACAGCGCAGATACAAAAAATTTGATGTTTATAACTGCTAAACTGCTCAAAATTTCTTCTGACTCCCACCCCCATTGTTTAGACCAATATAAAGTATAAACACACATAGTCACATACATGTCTAAAAAACAAGAGATCAACATAACCAGAAATAGGCTGGGTTGATAATAATATATGTACATGCATGGTAAATGGTTATATATGAAAATCATAAAATATTAAAGAATGGCCACAAGAAATATATCTGAATGAACCTAATAAAAGCAGCATAAGACTTCCCAATGATTTGTATATGAATCTTAAATTGATATATAATGATATCCACCGTCCAAACTTACAGCTCTGTTCTGGGCTGGAATCCCTCCAATGAGAACATCAATTGGCACTCCATCAATTCTGCAGTAGGCCTACATTTACACGCATAAAAAGGAAAATGTTGATTATCGTATTAATACAGTAGGCACCAGGGAATTACAAAATGTATCTTAGTCATAGATGACAGAAAAAACCTCCACTCTATTGTGAGCATTGACATGAAAGAGAGCTTTAAAAAGATCACCCTTCTGCAAACCAAAAGAAATTTAACCAAATTTATTCCATAACAATGGTCATAGAACTTTAGATTGCTAGTGCCTGTGAAAGTGAAATGCCACATTACTAACCTCTAATGCCTTTTCAACAGCCTCTAAAGACCAATGTGGACTAAAATAACTTTTCTGGGCACAATGCCCAATTTGACTGCAAGGGACTGAGTCCCTGTTTCTATTGATTCCTGATGACCCTCTGCAACCAGTGGGATCAGAAAACAATTTTGAATCAACACCTGCACTATGCACTTGCATATTTTGCAAATCATCAGGTTCCACTAGGTCATTGATGTGCATTGGGGGCATTGAAATGAAAGCAACATTTGATGCTGTGGATAATCCTTGCTCATTAGGGGAACAAACATTGACATGCTTCACTGAACTGCTCAAGGAAGCAGCAGTATGAGTAGGCGTTCCTAATATCCCCGGACTTTCCAAGGACACCCTTTGGGCCTCATTTACTTCAGATGCTATCATAACAGAAAAACAAGAATCACAGAAGAGAAAAATTAAACAATACTACTTCATCTTTACCGCAAAAATAAAGCAACACAAACTTTCAAACCATTTAGCCTACACTATTAATCTCCATCTCAAATAAAAACAAAATACAAAGAGTGTATCAGAGTGAGAAATAAACTAAACCATCATGGTACATTTTGCATTCATCGAATCAGGGACCCAATACCACAAAAGGAAAGGGTAACAAATTAACAAACTCGATACTCACCAAAAAAAAAAAAACTTAAAACAACTGAACAAGGATCTTGTTACCATCAAAAAGAAATTAAAAAGCTCCACCTTTTCTGCTAAAAAACAACCGGTTTCCCCTAAAAATTTGACCTTGCTTTAAAAACAAATGACACGCCGCAGCAAGTTCAACTCAGCAGAAAAAACACCATGCTCTAACAATCCCTAAGACCACAAAATTTTAAAAAAAAAATCAAAAGTTGTCATCTGGGCATGAAGACAAAATCCCCAAAACCCCATAATTGACTAAAACAACAACATTTATCGATAAAAAGGGAATGAAATTTGAATTGCAATACCCAAAGATGAGGGGAGGTTTTGCTTGGATCGACGATTGGATCGGCGCTTCTTCTTCTTCTCCTTTTCCCCGTCATCAAACCTCTCAGGCATGGAGGCTTCAACCGCGGCTCTCATAATTGTCGGAAAAAGAAGAGAATTTTTAATTTTTCAAAGTTAAGATATTAGGACTAAAGGGACGAAAATGAATGAAGACCAAAAGAGTAAAAGTAAGGTTAGAAGCAAAAAGAGTCTTCCGTTTTATGGGGCAAAAAAAACCATAATTCGGAAGAACCAAGGTAAGAAAAGTATCAAATCAAATGAAAATGAAATAAAAAGAAGGGGAAGGAGGAGTAAGGAATAGGGTTTAAGAAGAAAAATAATTAAGATGTAATTGATTAATTTGGTAGTATAAGAGATTAGGGAAGATTAAACGACAAGGGAGAGAAGGAGAAGGGGGAGGAGAAGGAGGTGGGTATGTATGATGGGGTTGAAAACGACGTTATGATTGGTCGGCGGGGACATGGGGCGCCGACTCTTCTTTCCGTTCTCTCTCACTCTATTCTTCCCAATTCATCTCCACTTCTTTTTCTTTTCTTTTTTCTTAATTTTTTCTTGCTTCTCACTCCACTTCAATATCACCCTTTTTCTCTTTTTCCTTTATAGATTATTATTTTAAAAACTAATGTAGGAGTATTTTCTTTTGTTTAAGAGGGGATGGTGGCTTTGTTGTTGATTAAAATACAAGTATGGTATAGCCAAGCCAGCTGTAAGAAATCTTCTCGTACGGTAGGTATAAATCAACGTGAAATGCATTGTCTTATGTCGAGTAGGTCTTGTATGATAATGTTGGTATACAATTGGATATGTGATGGACGGAATAAGATACAATAAATTAATAAAATATAGATAAGATAAATTAATAGTATAATAAGTTTTTAATTATTCTATGCAAGTCCGTAAGATTTATTGTTCAATCTAAGAGCATTAAGGAATTAAATTAGATATTGGGTATTTAAAGTTTCTCTAAAGCCTAAGTCAATAAAGGCAGAGCTAAAGTCAATATGCAGGTGTGAGAATTCAAAAAAACATACCTTACACATTAATGACACATTATGTGATACACTGCAAACTGTAGGGGTTTTTTTGGGTCCACTTTGATGGCATGTGTCTTCTAAAAAGTTATTCTAAATTTTGTTAATGGTTGTATGCAATGTCAGTATACGACATCTGCATGTTGTATGTCGGCATGGGTAAGAAGCTTGGTGAAGTATGTAGATTTTGTTTTGCTAGCATCGACTTTGTTAACTACGCATGTCATTGGTATATATCCTAGATCATATGTGTAACACCCCTGATTTTTAGGGTAAGTCTCTAACACCCTGGACCTATGGAGTCAAGTTGTGTTGTGTGTTTTCTATGAAGGATTGGGCTTCGGCTAATAAATGCTTGATTCTGTGTGTGTAGCTTTAGATGAAATAGTTATGATTTTGGGGGAAATGCATGATACTGAGATATATGGAAATTATGATGATAATAATGGTAATAAATGGACTAAAATAACGTAGTTACGTCGAAACTGTAAACTGGCTTTCAATCACTCGCATATCATGCTAACACCTTGTGCTTTGGGCTAGAAACATTACAGCAAGGATTTTAGAGGATCTTGAGGAGGAGAAAAGGTTGTGGGGTTGAACCAATTAATTGAGATTCATTGCCTGATTAATTCTTTTGAAACTTGTTGAAAACTGATCAAAATCCCACTTTTTGTTTCTTGGTATTGTTTTACGTTAAACATGATAATTATGCACATGCTCCACTATTTTTAGTATAACTTAACCTACAGGCATCTGATTTAAGTGATCTTGGTCTTAAAATCTTCGTAATAAGATTTACTGCAACTTTTATGAAGACACCAAGAGCTAGTTTTAAGCCCAAGAATCCTAGTTTACGCAACAAGCCACTGATTCGTAGCCACGCATCCAGCCTGAACAGCATTTGGTATTTCATGCATAACTTATGCTCTAGTTATCAGATTTAGACGTTCTATAGCTTATTAGAATAAGGAAAGAAAAAGAAATAATTTTCATGTTCCTAATTTTCCCAAAATCACAACAAAACGTGATTAAAGTTTCGTGGCCATGTGTCATCATGGAGCTCATCCTCCAAGTCACATTTCCTTGTCTCATTGGTCCATTTCCATGCGCATCTTCAGCTTGACACTTGGTCATCCACTAAGCTGAATTAGTGTTAATTAATTCCCACCAAACTCCCTATAAATATGGCATTGAGAAGGCATTTGTTTGGTTCTATTTTTTTCTCATCTTCGTGGCTGTAAAAACCATTCTCACTTCTCCCTCTCAATAACTTTATCTTCTTTATCTCCTCCACCGACCACCATGTTTAGCCACCACCTTACTATCTTCATGCCCTCTCAAAGCGATTACGTGTCTCTTAATCATCTTGAACAAGAAAACACTAAGCCCTTCTTTTTCTCTCCTTTGGTCATGACCAACACCATCACCTTTCCTCCTCCATCAAGCTTCCCTTTATCTCCTTTTTCACCACCCAAACAGCCTCATTTCCACCTCAAAACTTAGAGCACTCTTGAAACTTCAAAAAGCAAGGAATGAAGCAAGCCAAGGAGCCCATTTTCCTCTCCATCTTCAATGTGAAACACTAAGGTAAGGAGGAGTTTTCCTTGTTCTTGGTTATGCTAAGGTATGAGAACCTCCCTTGGGTTCCCATCACTAAATCAATGGTAGAAAAGGCTTTGCATGTAGGAATTAGACTAAGTTTTGGTTCAGTTTGGAAAATAAAACTTTAAGCCAAGAAAACTCTAAATTTTCACCAATATATTACAATAAAAACCCACAGTTTCTACACTTGAATTTAGTCATGCATTTTTCTCCCATTTTTATTGGTTTTAACATGTAAAATGAATATGATGGAAATGTTAGAATTTTTCATGACTTAATAACATTGGAGAAAATCATATTTGTATGTCATGCATGTAGAGATTTTAAGTGAAAAATATGATCTTTTGACCATGCATGTGTGAGTTTTGATTTGCATGTGATTTTGAGTATTTCATATTGATTCTATATGAGTACACTATGTTGGAATTTTTATGATTCGATGTTGGATGGAATGGAATGCTTAGAATCTCCCATTCATGTAAATAATTGATGGAAAAATTTCCATTTTAGCTTGTAGATATATATATATATATATATGCTTTTCTATATATGTGAAAAAGCTAAAATCTTGGTGTAAAAATGGTTATTGGACTTAAATGAATTAATTAGTGTATTTAATATTTAGAAATGGTGTGGTAAATGATGATAGAGTGCATGTAAAATCCTAAGGAAATGGTGTTAAAATGGCCTTAAAATAATTAGTTTTAGTAGTTTAATAGAAGAACCTTAATGTGTTCCCAATTCTAAAATTTTTAGTTGTTGAAATGAAGATAATTGTATTTAATTTGATTTGATTGGCGTGACATGTGTTCATGAGGTTGCATGAAAAATTTGGTAGAAAATGGTGTTATAAATTGCCTTGTATAACAAGTTTTAGTAGTTTTGTATGGTGATGTTTGGACAAGTATAAATTCTGGAATTTCGGCTTAAAATAGGGTTACTTAATTAATGAGAATACTAATTGAATAATAATGGAAAGAAGAAATGTGTTCAGTTGGTGTATGATCATTAAAAACAACTGTTAGTAAAAATGACAATTTGATGGATGATTTGTGGTATGTATACAGGCTAAATGTTATTCTAAACTGCTATGATTTAATTATGTATGATTTGAGCCTTGCATGGTTAAGTGAATGTGGGAAATGAATAAGAGTCACGGTAGGGTTCATGGCAGGAAGTCATCAAGAAACGTGTTTTTGATAGAAGTCATAAGGGTAGATTGTGTTGAAACCCTTGAAGGGTGTTAAAGTGTTGTAATGTATATTGAAATGAGTGTAAATCATGGATGAGATATAGGTTAGGAAAGAGGAGAAAAAACATATTGAATCAACAAGACTTTGTCCTTAAACGTTAGTGAAAAAAAGACTAAGGGGTAAAAATAGTAAAATGAACCAGACAAAGGATTTTTTTAGTAAACTATTTCCTTAGACTAAATTATTGATTTATTTTATATTAAAATAATAGATTTTTAAAAATTATCCAAGTTAGGCTTTTGAATCAACTCAATCAGAGTATCCTAGCAATAATATGAAAATTTCAAAGTTTTTGACAAAATCAGTAATTAATCCAAGAAAAATTTTAGGCAAGTGTTGTTAAGAGAGTATGTATACATTTAAATTGTTTTTATTAAATTAAATTCTAGCCTTAAGACCGAAGGGCAAAGTTCCATAGCGACAGATGCAACGGTTTGCTAAATTGGTCCAAGGACTAAAGAGGCAAATTTCTTATATCTCTAACTCTCAAGCCCTAACTTCTAGAATGTTCAAGAACATGTATTTAGTGAAGATAAGGGACTTGGGAAAAGGTATATGTATGTTTATAACTGTTAACCAAGGCCTCAACACTCAAGAGGGGGGTGAATTGAGTGTTTCAAACTTTCGCGTGGAATCCCCTTAAAAACTGTTAGTAATATACAAATGATGCAATGATGAAGAGACAATAACTTTTATGCACATATCACACTATGAAACACTTGATGTGTAGTGACAATATTCAACCTTATGTGTGATAAACAAGGCAAGTTATTGGTTTAGGCAATTCATCAAATAGTTGGTGTGCTTAGATTTATTTCATCAATAATATGATGTTTCCTATAAAGATTTAGCTCATTCAATTTATCAAATAGCTTGTTTGCATGAGATAAGTGATAGCAATCAAGTAAGTATCACACAAGAGTTGATAGCAAACAATGTTCTAGATACTTGGCAAGTTATAGCAAATTCCAGTTATTAAAAACTTCACCAAATATTGATTCAAGCAAATTATCAAACACTTGGCATGCAGAGTTAAGTTTCTACTTGAACAACAACTTCAATTCAAACATTCAGCTCAGGCATTATAGAAAACAGTTTATATGCGCAGTTGTATAAAGAGTTCAAGGTAGAGAGAAATGCAAACCAATTTAACGAGTTTGACCAACTCGGTGTACGTCTCGCCTTCAAGCAACCCACTTGAAGGATTTCCACTATTGAAGTTTAGAGATACAAGCTATGAGTGTGACGTCCCGTATAATTTTCCGAATATGTTTTTCGCGTTTTTAAAAGATCATTTTAAAATTCATAAATTAAATTCAGAGTTCACGTAACAGTTGATAATTGCGGTATACTCCTCCTTCTCAGAGTTCACCAGTACTCTACTTCCTCAATCATCGTATGGTGGTATACTCCTCCTTCTCAAATTCTGAACAAGGTAAGGCTCGAAAAATGCATTCCATTTCCTTAATCCATAGGTATGCTACCTCTGGATTATCGCCTCCTTTAAACTGTGATGACTTCCTTTTTAGGAAGTGATCTAGTCCGTGAAGTCCTCCAGTGTTTCTTGGTTGATTCTGCCTCTCCAAAGCCTCAGCCAAACGGTTGAGAGCGGCTGCCATAGCATCGTTATTGTTTCTTGCCATCCTACATTTGTGGTTTGGTTTATACTAATTCTAAGGGAAAATATATCGTATATATATATATAATATTATAACGTAACTATAAGTATTCTACAATTTATCAGATAAGCAATAAGTCATATAACACACATTTATCATATCATCAAGCTAGTAATCAAACAAATCACTTTGCAGTTTATCAGTCAGGCACAAGTCATATAGCACATACGTAACATATTATCAAACAAATAATCAAACAATTCACATAATATATCAAGAATCAATACATGTCATAGTAATTGGTCCTGAATTTTTGAAAATGCTCTGATACCACCAATGTGACGTCCCGTATAATTTTCCGAATAAATTTTTCGCGTTTTTAAAAGATCATTTTAAAATTCATAAATTAAATTCAGAGTTCACGTAACAGTTGATAATTGCGGTATACTCCTCCTTCTCAGAGTTCACCAGTACTCTACTTCCTCAATCATCGTATGGTGGTATACTCCTCCTTCTCAAATTCTGAACGAGGTAAGGCTCGAAAAATGCATTCCATTTCCTTAATCCATAGGTATGCTACCTCTGGATTATCGCCTCCTTTAAACTGTGATGACTTCCTTTTTAGGAAGTGATCTAGTCCGTGAAGTCCTCCAGTGTTTCTTGGTTGATTCTGCCTCTCCAAAGCCTCAGCCAAACGGTTGAGAGCGGCTGCCATAGCGTCGTTATTGTTTCTTGCCATCCTACATTTGTGGTTTGGTTTATACTAATTCTAAGAGAAAATATATCGTATATATATATATAATATTATAATGTAACTATAAGTATTCTACAATTTATCAGATAAGCAATAAGTCATATAACACACATTTATCATATCATCAAGCTAGTAATCAAACAAATCACTTTGCAGTTTATCAGTCAGGCACAAGTCATATAGCACATACGTAACATATTATCAAACAAATAATCAAAAAATTCACATAGTATATCAAGAATCAATACATGTCATAGTAATTGGTCCTAAATTTTTGAAAATGCTCTGATACCACCAATGTGACGTCCCATATAATTTTTTGAATAAATTTTTCGCGTTTTTAAAAGATCATTTTAAAATTCATAAATTAAATTCAGAGTTCACGTAACAGTTGATAATTGCGGAATATTATCATACATACTAGTCGTGAATAATTAAATTCAAGAAAACATTTAAGTAGCGGAAACGATTTAGAAAATAACGGTACATGATATGTTATACTTATTACAACCCATAAAATCAAAGTCCAAGTAGTAATTCATATAGGCATCAATCATGGCATCACTCTTCATTCTGCGTGGCATTCACTGTAAAAATTAATGTAAGAGTGAGACAGAATATAGAATAAATATAAAATAAATAAAATGGCACAAACACAATCAACAAACCATAATGATATGATGAATATGTCAAACAAGTTCATTTATATTTAATAAGTCTTTAATTTAGTCCAATGATGTCATGCTGGATCCATTTGGTTTGGTGGGAATACTGCAGTAAAAAGTCTCATAGAGACTCCAGTAGGAATTAGCATAACCATGAATCCCTACACTTTCATGGCTCCTGCGAAATTAAGTGCACAAGTAGGAATTAGCATAACCATGAATCCCTACACTTTCATGGCTCCTGTAGAAATAAGTATACCAGTAGGAATTTGCACAACCATGGATCCCTACACTTCCATGGTTTTTGTGAAAATAGGGCTTAAACTCATCATAGAGTAACCCCCCACCAGGGTAGGCAATCATGGAACCCCTAAATTCCATGGTGCGTCCAAATGCTTATGATGCATGAATGCCTTTAATTCTCTTTATCATTTAATATACCATGATATATCAATTTCCAAAACCACTTGGAAAACCACAAGTCCTCAAAGGACACATCACATATAATAATTTTCAGAATCATGGATTTACTGTTTCAACCACATATATCAATAACCGCAAGGCATTCATGTATATATATTAATTTAGTCATTCATAATTATTCACCACCAAAATACACAAACTGAATGATGCTCATTAGACACTCATCAACATTCATAATACTTCATAATCATTCAAGAATTCAATAATAAATTGTTACCCATAGGGAAAATATCATTTTTATCCATAATAACCATTATAAGCAAATTTCAGCATTTCCAACAGCAACATATGTTAGTAAAACAGTCATAACATGAGCAAATCAAATCCTTTTCATGTTATTCCACTTTCTATAGCTCAATAACATAAATATCTACAACTTTCATAAAGACCATAAATTTAAATTCTAAACAGAAACATCACTTATTCACAGAATACAAAACTGCCTCAAAGAGGATTTTTAAAACGTACACAGGTTAGTATTTTCAACGTTTATACAGCTACAAAAACAATTTTGGCATGAAACCAGTTCTAAATTATTCTTAACACAAATATCTACAACTTTCATGAAGTCACCAACCACTAATTCTCACCACAAAATTCCCAGTTTTAAAAATAAGATTCGGATTTCATAGTTAACAGATTTTCATCCTGAACATACTTTTGTATTTTGAGCATATCTAGAGCTACAAGCATCGTTTTAACTCAAAACCACTTTCTATAGATCTCTAACATAAATATCTACAACTTTCATGAAGACATCAAAGTCTAAAAACGTATGTATAATTCCCAGAATATTCATATATGCACGAAACACAAGATAAGTATTTCAATCGGACATGCTGTAGTATTTTGATCATAACTCATGCTATACATATCCAATTCAGTCGGTTCAGGTCTCAAAATTCACATAACAAGAATATATATAACTTTGATGAAGACACCAATTACTAATTCTCACCACAAAATTCCCAGTTTTAAAAATAAAATACATATCTTAAGTTAACAGATTTACAGCTTGAATATACTTCAGTATTTTAGGCATAACTCGAGCTACAAAAATCATTTTGACTTGAAACGACTTTCTACAGATCCATAACACAAATATCTACAACTTTTATGAAGACATCAAAGGCTTATTATGCATGTATAAGTCCCAGAATTTTAATATATACACAAAACATAAGATAAATATTCCATACGGACATGCTGTAGTATTTTGGCTATAAATTTTGCTATACATATTCAAATTAATTAATTCAGGTCTCAAAATTCAGATAACAAAAAGATCTACAACTTTCATGAAGAAGTCAGAATCAAATTCACACGTTTTGAATTTCAAAACTGAGCAACAATATACAAAATTAAAACTGGAATCCTAAAACAACATACAATTCTACCCATTTCATAATCATTCACAACCCTGTCCCCTCTTACTTGGTTTGCCGTCTGAAAATGGTCTCCTGGTTGTCCTGGCTTCTGTTCGAAGGGTCTTGAGGAAGGAGAGTAAATGAGAGGTAGAAGGTTCACTATCTTTTCTGTTTCTAAGAGTTTCAGAAGGGATAGTGCTTTGTTTAATAATGCAAGGTAGTGGGAGACAACTTTCCATGAGTGGTTTGCTAGTGGGCTGTTAGTGGAGATAATGGAGATTTAGATAAGAAAGTAGGCTCTATAGTTGTCCACTTCTGCCGCCTGCCTAATGGAGTTGGTATGATTGAAGAGAAGTATACTAAAATATGCATAAAAGGACAAGATTGGAGTCAAACGTTAATCTGACACTGAAAACCAATTGGAATTCCACTCGGTCAGCCTCTGAACCGACTGGAATTCTACCCAGTCAGCATATATGCCGACTGGAAATTGTCAGTAACGTGAAGAGAGGGAAATCCGAGTCCTCTCGCTCAAGCGGAATCCTATCTCGCTTGAGCGAGTGCCACACATTACCCTGGCAGAGGAGTTTTGCTCAAGCGAAACCGACTCGCTTGAGCGAGTGAGTTTCACTCGAGTGAATACTGACTCGCTTGAGCGAGACACACAAGCCTCACTTATTCCACTCTCACTCGCTTAAGCGAGGAACTCATTTGCTTAAGCGAAGTCTGACTAGAGGTCGTTATTCCCCAAAACCGACCCTTCATCCACTCGGTTTCCACTCAACAAATTAAATTCAAACCGACTCCAAACTCTCAGATTCTCACTCGGCAGAACCTCTTGAAACCGAGTCAGCTTTCGATCAGTCTCTCACTCGGCAGTTTCAAACCAAATCATTCCTAAGCCGACTCACACTTACATAGTCTATCACTCGGCTAATTCTGAGTCATCACAAGCAGTCTTTCACTCAATTAAATTTTTCCAGACCGATCCCACACTCTTTGGTTTGTCACTCGGCAGATTACTACAAACCGACTTATTCTACTCGATTGTGCACTCGGTAAAATCAATTAAAACCGATTCCCAACACCTAGATTTCTACTCGGTAGAATAATCCTTACTGATCATCATTCACTCAGCATTTTACTTCCAGAACTGATTCAACATTAGATCGGCCATCACTCGGTAATTCCTTTCCTTATCGACTCATCTCTTAATTGATTACTCACTCGGTATGTCATCCCAAAACCGACTCCTCATCAGGTTGATCCTCACTCGGTTAATAACTCTAAGACCGACCAACGCCCATTCGATCTTCACTCGGTATTCATACCTTTTCTCACCTGAGAAATAACTTAACCATTCATACATCAGATACAAGCATCACCGTCAAGTCTCACTCGGACACAACCATTACTTAATTACTCAGGATACATAACTCCCTATTTACTCGAAATAGGTACCTATATTCACTCGGAACATATATATATATATATATATATAACTTTCACTCAGAATAGTTATAACATCTTTCACTCAGAAAGCAACACTCTGGAATATTAAAGTTTTCCCCACTCGGGGTTTACTCTGCTAATCATTACTTAGCCAAGGTTAGGCCAACTTCTTCAACTACATTTCACTCAGAGTCCATTAAGGCCATCATCACTCGGAAAATGCCCACACGTATGATTCTCACTCGGAAATGGAGTCGTATACATAAGGCTCACTCGAAATGTTACACAACTCTGGTTCCTCTCTCGGAAGTATCTCTCCAGTCATATTTCACTCATAAATAAATTTTCCTTTGTACTCCTTCTCGGAAATGGGCACTCAGGAAACTTTCACTCAGAAATGAAAATGCTTAACAATGTATGACTTAAAATTGAGTCGTTGGAAAATACTTGTGAGACGCCCCGAACCCCCAATTAAAATAGGGGAAAATTTTTCGCGTCTTTGAAAATATTAATAAATCAAATAATTAAAGTGGTGAAGTATTTTTCACCAAACCCCTGGACCTATTTTAATAACCTATCTCATATATGAAGATATGAGAAGGTGAACAATTAAGTCAAAGAGTGAATCTTGGATGATCAATCTCATGATCATCAACAAGAAGTAGCGGAAGTGTACAATTACATTAAGAAAATGAAAGGGAGTAGTAGGAAGTCGAAGGATGGTCTATTGAATTGATAGAATGTATTAATTATGTGTGTAGGTCATGGTACCATCATATTATAGTCAAACAATACCAATGATACCCCAAAACAGAGGAAAATGTGTGAAAACAGGGCCATGAATCGATTCAAACACCCCATGAATCGATTCGAATGATTCTGGAGTGCAAAACAGTGAAAACAGGACCCCTTGAATCGATTCAAGCTTGTACGAATCGATTCGGATGCTTCTGGAACTCAAATTTATACAAACAGAGGTCCTGGAATCGATTCAAGATCGTATGAATCGATTCAGGCCTTCCTGGAACCAAAAACAGTGAAAACAGCAGCGCTCGAATCGATTCAGGGATCCTCGAATCGATTCGAGACAGCACAGTTGCTGTTTTATGCAGAAAAAGCCTTAATTTTTGGACTTCTAACCCCCCTAACTTTTTCATATCAACTCCAAACGCTACCAAATTTTGACACCAACTAAAATACACCAATTATGACGTGTGGCCACCGGTCTCACCCAAAAATTCTCAAAAATGAGAAAGTTATGCAATAAAATGCGTTTTGTCCATTCTTGAGCCTTTTTGAGTAACATAGGGGTCTATTCTCAATGGAATTGACCCGCTCCAGTTCCTATAAGTCACAATTCATGTATTTAAGCTATTGGAACCACCACACACTATCCAAAACTCATAAAACTCATCTTGACCCTATTGGTTGCTCAATTATGCATGAACTCCATATGAGAGCTCTACAAATTAATCAATCAATCAAACAACATGCACACTATTGTCATCAATTGGCCAAGAAATTTCATAATTAATATTCATTCCTCAATATGGTAAGCTGAATCAACATATCCATATCAATATCAACCAATATTGAGTTCATCACCCAAAAATTGGCCTCTCAAAGCACATATCACAAAGGAGCTATAACTCATAAATTTTCATCATCCATACATCAAATTCAACATCATCAAGCCTCATGACTTTGTCCTTTACATCATTTAGGTCATGAATGAAAATTGGCCTTACACACACATGTCCAATTTTCTCCCATGACCTCCAAAATTATAAACCATTACAAAAACGAGTATATAAACACCATATACTCTACAAAACAGAATTTATGCCGGCCAAGGCTTACATATTCCTATCCATATTTACCTCTTTCCATACTCAAGCCTCCAAAAGCTGTAGGATTTAAGTCACACCTACATCAACCTTAAAAATGGCAACGGGGAGGTGAGTAACATAATCCAAATGAATTAAAGTCATACATTATGATGAAATACATGTATACTTGCACAATTATCAATCATCACACCACATCATACATTATACACAATATATCTTACAATTTCAAGTATACATTCACGATATCAATCATTTGGATTTGCTGAACACACACATCGGGTTAGTATTCAACTCTTTCCCCTTTTCAATTTTCAATCATCCGTTGCCACCAAGGGCTTTCACCTAGGCATATCTCCAGCTATATGCAAATGCTCTTAAAACTAATGCATATGCACAAGAATTTCTCATCAAAACAATGCGGATCCGACTATGGGAAAATATATCATTAAATCAATTGTGGGACAAGCATAGGTGTGCTACTATGCCCCTACTGCAGTAGAAAAATTGTGTACACATATATCTCAATTCAAGCATGCTTATATCTTCATAATTTTACTGGTACCAAACCGCTCTCGCCCATTTGTAGCACTAGTCACACTGTGACTTGCGGATCAACATCGTGGCCTCAAATACCACAAGTGCTACGGGCCCCTCCCGAACACACATCGAGAGAGCCGTGTCCCGTCGGACACCGAGGTAAACTCGCTCACCATTGAGCCGCCCGCCCACTGGGCCCGCCACATAGGGTGCCTCGTCACCAAACTATGGACAGCTTCGTGACTCATACACCGAGTCACAGGGGAAAATCACAATACGCTCGTGCACTGAGCCGCCCTCCCACTGGGCCCGCCTAGTGGAATCCCCCTAAAATTCCACATAGACAGCTATGATATGCCATGGATGCAATGCAAATGCAAATCAAATGCATCCTCACACTATGCATCCTAGATGCCACTCCACATTTAATCATTTACCACCACCACTTGGTGGATTTCAATATTCTCATCATTCTTAACCAATCCCAATTTTCTTTGAACTCATTCACATCCATAGTTAGTGGCATACACATTCCATAACTCATACACACATATCTGGGATATTCACATCACAATCTCAATCCACATATGGTTACAAACCATCATCATACTTCATTAACATAATATTACCACATCATTAAGTTTATCCCAAACACAATGCCACACAACAATCATCATTCTAAATGCATTCAAATCATAACATTTTCACATCATCCATTCAACAATCATCAAAATAATCATATATATACATATTTTCACATCACCAATGGATGAAATCATGCATTTAGAAAAGTTACCCCCTCCTACCTCAAGTGAAGTAGTGATCAACGCGGTTTGATGGTCCCGCTTCGTCAATGGGGTCACTTCCTACATCACAATACATTATACAGTCAATTTCCTACTTACTCATTAAGACTTGAATACTTATATATCAATAAATACTTGCTGTTTTTATTATTATAACTCTCAAAACTCTTTTATTTCATTTTATTCACCATAACCACCATGGGTTAGGTGCCACCATTTATTATTATGTACTCAACAACCAACCCTTTCATGGGTTTCTCCATTAATGACTTCCACCAACAAATTACCTTCACTAATGACCTTTATTCATCATACCTCACATTTATTACCCACACTAAATGTTCATCAACCTCCATTATACATTTCCCCCAAATTCATAAGGTTAGGGTTTCTCAAAACCAAACAACTATTATCAAGGGAATTATCATTTTCCATCTTCTTCCAACATAAATGCACTTATTCCCCCTCATCCCACGTAAATCCATGCTTCCACAACAACTCTCTCTAGGGTTTATGCATCAAATGCCTTAAGTGAACACCGTTTCATATGCATGGCTCTCTAAACCCATGTTATCACCTATCTATGGCAAAGACCCAATTAAATAGTAAGTATTTCTTACCTCACTTGAAAACAAAATGGGTTCAAGGAGAAGGGAATGTGCCACACGAAATAGAGAGGAAGAGAAGGAGAAGGCTTCAAGCTTCAATGGTCTCCTTCCAAGCCTTCACCCAACAAAATGAAAAAGGAGGAGAGTTATCACCTTGCTTGAATCCTTTAGAGGAAGATGGAGATATGAAGAGAAGAAGGAAAATAAGGGGAAGAAGAATGAAGTGTCTTCACAAAAGAAGAAGACATCGTGAAGTAGAAGGGAAAAATTAGGGTTTTGGGTTTATTTTAATTCTATTCATTAAAGCTTCATCGTTTTCTTGTAAACAGGCTCTCTGTTTGGGCTCAATACATCATCTGAAAATTATTCCGAATACATATTCGGATTCTCAATAATATTCTCTATAGCCCTGACCAAAATCATCTCATTCCGAGATACTTGGTCTGACACCCATATCTCAACTGGGCTTAATTTCAGTTTAACCGGTCTCCAAAAATTACCAAAAATTCCCAAAATCTGAATTTAATTATTCTCAATAGTTTGGGACATTAAATACTCCCTATTCCAATTTCTAATATTTATTCCGGTAATTAATTCTCTATTTTAAAATTCAGGATGTTACAACTTGACTCAGAAATGAGTCCTTCTGAGATGTTTGACTCGAAATTGAGTCATTCAGATATAATTGACTTGGAAATGAGTCATTTGAATGCTTTTGACTCAGCAGTGAGTCATTCCAAGGTGAGTCACTCGGATTCTTTCACCCAGAAGTGGTTTTATCAGTCCCACTTCACTCAGAAGTGCCTCAGACTAGGATTCCACTCGGAATAAACTCTCTCGGCCATATTCTGCTTGAAAAACACAACCTTCACTTGGAATTTCTCTTAGTCACTCAGAATTTTCCTTTTTCACTCGGAATAGAGTCTCTTCCTTACTCGGACAGTCCTTTCTAAGGCATGCTTCACTCGGAAATTGGATAATATTAATAATGACCTATATTAAAAATAATTACACATGAGATTGAAATTTTTGGGATGTTACAATGAGCAATTACAGCTTCCTAGTGTCCCACATCAAAAACACAATCCTCACTAGCACAAGGGCACCCCACCCAATCTCTCAAACTCTCAATACCCAAAGGTTGAACCCCAATTGTGACCACACAAAACTAGAGTGAACTTTGTGTTTGGTGTTTGTGTTTACTAGCAAATAACTCTCTCAATAGAGTAGATATACAATTGAAAGGCTCTCTCAAATTCTAACTCTCAACAAGAGAGGATATGCAAATTTAGAACCTAAGTTTCAGAACCTGAAACTACAAGAGAAATAGACTCACTAAGCACAATATCCATTATTTTAAGTGTCCAATAGTTGTGTAATCGATTAGGTTTTTTCTTGTAATCAATTAGTGGTCAGACAGAGTCAATGTAATCGATTAGCATACCCTTGTAATTGATTATGCATTTTACCTGATACATTTAATTCCTGTACGTAGCACTGTAATCAATTATGTTCATGTTGTAATCGACTATGAGTCAAACAGAACCAATGTAATCGATTATCCTAGCCTTGTAATGGATTAGGCAAAATACCTAATACATTATACCATTTGTTATAACATTGTAATCGATTATCCTCCTTGCTGTAATCGATTAGGTGCATTCCAGAATCAAGGTAATCGATTATCCCAGTGCTGTAATCGATTAGGACAAATACTTGATACATTTTATTTTCTGTTTCGTAGCTCTGTAATCAATTAGCTTCATCATGCAATCGATTATCGTATGCATAAAGCTCAAGTCTAGTCTTTGATTTATTGTAGACTCTTTGTACTTCTTCATTTTAAACTTCCCAGACGTTTATGCACATGTCTTTGGCATTTTGAGTCTTCATGAACTTCATTTATCAGTCATGATTCTTCAATTTGTTTACTTTGTCATTATCAAAATCCTGAAACAATTTTCAAACATATTCTTCCCCTTTTTGATGATGACAAACTATGTTTATCTCATGAGGGTGTTAGTCCAGAAAAAATTTCTCCCCTTTTCTTAAGGAGTTCATGCACAATATTGAGAATCATGAAAGTGCTCAATTTGTATACTATCTTTAACAATGAAAGTTCTTTTAGAGCTTTTATTAACTACTTGTAGATTTGATTTGATGAACTTTTAATTTTTCTCCCCCTTTGTCTTGTAATCTATGCCAACTATTTTAATCATGCAATTGATATTACTTTCAAGTATGGTAAGCACCACATGATTTTTTCAAATAAACACACATATATGATCCTTTTCTTATGATTCTTAATTCTTCTTCCCTTAAATATTTCACTTTTCTTCTCCCCCTTTGACATCATCAAAAACATAAAGATATTCTTCTAAGTAAGCGTATAGGAGATTAAGTGCTATAATCATAACATAGAGAAGTTAATCAAAGATAAAGACTCATGTGTATGCCCCCCTTAATACTTGTAATTGATACCACTTGTAAAAAATATACCACTTGTGAAACCAATTATACCAACTTGATCAAGTCTGATACCAATTATAGATTTGATTGATATTATACTCACATGTTAATGTTTAAAGTGAATAATCAAGCACAACATTCATCAAGTAAGCTCATGAATCATTCAATCACATATGATACCGATTATAAATGAATAAGCATTGACATTAATGCAATTTAGATATTCTTAAGACTTCAAATTCCTTTTTTGATGTTTATTAAGAATATCTTTTCCAAGGGATTTAGTGAGCACATACTAATTTGCCAAAAGGTTTCAACATGATTAATCACATGATCACACACAACAAACATGATATTCAGTCTACCAAGAGTTAAGTAGAGTAAGGATCCGATCATACCTCGGCATTTTACAATCTTTATATCTTTTTCTCATCCTTGTCCAAATACATAGTGTGGCATTTTCCTTTGTCCATGTTGCACTTCTTGAGCAATTCTTTGCAATATTTACTAATAAAGGTTCCATCATTTGTTTTCTTAGTTTGGTAGTTCGAGGAGAGAGTTCTCCCAACATTGGCAATTTAGAATCATCCTACATAACCTTAGCAAACTCTTTGCAAAGCATTTCATTAGTAGCATTAAATCCCCATGAATTTATACCAATTATAGGTTTTTAATGTAGTATGATTTCCAAAAAAAATTTCTGAAAGCGATTTACTCAAACTTTCACACCAAGCTCTTGAAGCTTGTTTTAAACCATATAATGCTCTTCTAAGTTTGAGATCATGTTTTGGAAATTTGTTTCACAAATTTGGATGTTGATCCATAATGCATTTTGAATATGGAAAATATTTTTGATGTTTATTTGATAAGGATTAAGATTCAACATTCAAATGCCAATATTGATTCTAATCTAGCTTCTAGTAATCATTTCATTTATGAGCCTAGATTCAACATAAGAGCTAAATGATTGTAAGAATTATGGCTTGTATAATTTGTTATTCATACCACTTGTTAACATAATTCATATAATTCACAAAGCATAGTGGTAGAGTAAACACTAATTTCAACATAGGCAATGGTAATAATCAAGCATAATAACCTTTCTCTTTCAATGGATACCACATATTCTAAAGAATTGTTATAATGAAACATTCCAAGGTATCAAAACAATAACAGAGAGGATTTGTTTAACAATACATGGTCTACTTATTTCTAGTTCATTGTCTATACCACTTGTAAATGCAATTTTACTTATATCTATGTATCAGAGCAAATGTGGAATGATTAATACAGCTTGTTGACTTACTCATGCATTTGTATTAGAACATATGCCAATATATCTACTTTTTTTCCATATGACCTTTTTATCTCAAATATTCTTTTCTTACTGGTGCCTATGATGTTACATATAGGTCTAGTCAAGTATTTACCTAAAGCACATATGTCATTTATCAAAAGCATGTGATTATACAAAAGAATACATTTGGCATAGATCATTTACAGCATTTAGAGATAAGTCATAGAAGCATATCATGGTTATAGTGCAGCTGTAATGCAAGTCACATACCCATGTAATGATATATTTGACATGATGCTACTTGTTTTGATGAGTAATACTTGATTCATGCTTAGAAGGACATCATTCATTATCACTTGTTATCATACCATTTGCTATGCTATGACATATACTAGATGTTATGCATGATATCACTTATGTATTTGCCAATTGCAGCTCTTTGATATCAATTATTATCATGTAAGCACACATCATTCTTGATATTATTGTTCAATACATGTTTTCAAACTCAATGTTGCATAGTTTCAAATTTCTTTTCATAATCAAGATCATGCATCATCAAGACATTGAATTTAAACATCAAGATTTCACTTATCAGCATTTTGATGTATCAAACCTTCCTAACACACATGTTTATGCACAAACAACCTTAATCTCAAGTTTTTCATGGAATCAAACGTGTTATTCAAGCAATCATTCATCAAACTCATCATTAATCATTATTAATCATCAATCATTATGTACATACATCATTGATCCTAAGATTTTCATGAATTTAAGGGGTTCTAAAGTTATTTGTTCATCCATCTCAAAACTTCATACCATTCATGCTCAAACTCAAATATCACATATCAAATTAAAGTTAGATTTTCACACATCAAAATTCATTATGAATGAGCATTGACATTAATTATAAGACAAGTACTTACACTCTTTTATTGTTATCACTTTTAGTGTTGTCCATTGGATTTTTTCTTGGTGCAATCCAATTTGTGTAAGTCATATTGAAGCTTCTTGTTCATCTCCTTGTTTTGAGTGGTACCTTCAAAAACATCAATTTCCTTTCTCAAGGATTTTTGTTAGCCTTAAATCATGGGATGCTTTCACCTTTTAGATGTATGATGAGTCATCATAATCTTGGCTTGCTTTATTATTCTCCTTTGTCTTTTGGAGTGGAGATTGAGATACTTGATATCTCCTTAGGCCATGAGTTTTGGTCATCCGTCAATGACAAGTTGTTGCTTTAAAGTTTGCCTACAAGATTTCAAAATTTTAAGGTACCCTTTGAGAGTTGGGTCCTCCCTTGTTAGTTTAGGATTTCAAGTTTGTTTTCGAAATCCATGCCTTTCTTGTACGCTTTTGACGGGATTTCTTTATAAAGCAATTAGATGATATATGACCATATGTTCCACAATAAAGACATGTTGCATCCAAAGAGTAAGGCACTTTAGACTTGTAATGACTCTTATTATGTTCTATATGCCTCCTTTTAAAACAATTAGACATTGAATGCCCCTTTCTTTCATGGTTTGTACATTTTAGAATGGGTTTAGGTTTTTCCTTAAAGAGTGTAAAGGGGTTCTTGCAATGACCTATTACCCTTCTATCAAGTGTATGCTTTTGATCTTCAAGAAGTGCACTTAGATATGTTTGACTATTTATGAGCTTCTTAAGTGCTTCTTTTAGTTCTTCATTTTCCTTTTCAAGAAGCATACATTTATCAACAAGCATACAATCCTTATTATCATTACAACTCCTAAGAGTGACACTTGAGGCTATCAATTCATTATTTTAAGCATCAAGCAAATCATTTTCGAGTTTCAAAATGGTTTGTTTTGAATATGCATACTTCTTTGAAATTGACACAAATTTGTCATGAAATTGTCCAAATACTTCTAACAATTCATCTTTGTCAATTTCATTATCATCATCATTATCACTAAATACATTTAAAGAACATACCTCATCATCTTTGGAGTGCTTTGTCATGAGGCGTGTAATTTCTTCTTTCGATTCCATCGTCTCTTCTTCTGGATTTATTTTGAAGTCTTCATATTTACTAGAAAGAGTACTACTTCTTGCATCTTTATCATCATTAGGATTTTCATAAATTGTTTCAAGAGTTTCCCATATTTCTTTAGCATTATCACAAGTAATAACTCTAGAAACTTCATTAGATCCTAATGCTAATGTTATAAGGATTTTCGCTCTAAGATTGAATTGTACCTTTCTTTCCTCTTCACCAGTCCACGAGTTCATGGGCTTCATACACTCTATATTATTAACAATATGTTTAGGAATGAAAGGACCAAATTGAAGAGTATTCCATACCTTTAGGTCATAGGATTGGACAAAGATTTTCATCCTTTCTTTCCAAATAGCATAGTCTTTGCCATTGAAGATTGGAGGTCTATTTAGTGCACCATTTTCCAGAAATGCATCATATGAAGTGGAGGCCATCTTGATCTCCTGTAGTTGTTAAGCCTTGTGGCAAGAGTCAAGCTCTGATACCACTTGTTAACTAAGGCCTCAACACTCAAGAGGGGGGTGAATTGAGTGTTTCAAACTTTCACGCGGAATCCCCTTGAAAATGGTTAGTGATATACAAATGATGCAATGATGAAGAGACAATAACTTTTATGCACATATCACACTATGAAACACTTGATGTGTAGTGACAATATTCAGCCTTATGTGTGATAAACAAGGCAAGTTATTGGTTTAGGCAATTTATCAAACAGTTGGTGTGCTTAGATTTATTTCATCAATAATATGATGTTTCCTATAAAGATTCAGCTCATTCAATTTATCAAATAGCTTGTATGCATGAGATAAGTGATAGAAATCAAGTAAGTATCACACAAGAGTTGATAGCAAACAATGATCTAGATACTTGGCAAATTATAGCAAATTCCAGTTATTAAAAACTTCACCAAATATTGATTCAAGCAAATTATCAAACACTTGGCATGCAGAGTTAAGTTTCTACTTGAACAACAACTTCAATTCAAACATTCAACTCAGGCATTTCAACAAACAGTTTATATGTGCAGTTGTATAAAGAGTTCAAGGTAGAGAGAAATGTAAACCAATTTAACGAGTTTCACCAACCCGGTGTACGTCTCGCCTTCAAGCAACCCACTTGAAGGATTTCCACTATTGAAGTTTAGAGATACAAGCTATGAGCAATTGCAGCTTCCTAGTGTCCCATACTCAAGAACTCAATCCTCACTAGCACAAGGGCACCCCACCCAATCTCTCAAACTCTCAATACCCAAAGGTTGAACCCCAACCTTTGTGACCACTCAAAACTAGAGTGAAACTTTATGTTTGATGTTTGTGTTTACTAGCAAATAACTCTCTTAATAGAGTAGATATACAATTGAAAGGCTCTCTCAAATTCTAACTCTCAACAAGAGAGGATATGCAAATTTAGAACCTAAGTTTTAGAACCTGAAACTATAAGAGAAATAGACTCACTAAGCACAATATATTGCTTTGATTGATGACTCCTTGTTCTTATGTCACTTGCTTGAATTTGAGCTCTATTTATAGGCCTTGGAGAGGAACCGTGGAGGTTAAGAGCCATTGCACTGGGCACATGATTGGGAATGGAGAAGTGAGCTGGATCTGCACTTTAAAAACATTTCCCCATATTCTGGCACTTAGGTAACCGATTACGCCTCGATCTGTAATTGATTACGCTTTGTTGTAATCCATTATTTTAAGTGTCCAGTAGCTGTGTAATCGATTAGGTTTTTTCTTGTAATCGATTAGTGGTCAGACAGAGTGAATGTAATCGATTAGTATACCCTTGTAATCGATTATGTATTATACCTGATGCATTTAATTCCTATATGTAGCATTGTAATCGATTATGTGCATGTTGTAATCGATTATGAGTCAAACAGAACCAATGTAATTGATTATCCTAGCCTTGTAATCGATTAGGCAAAATACCTGATACATATACCTTTTGTTGTAACATTGTAATCGATTATCCTCCTTGCTGTAATCGATTAGGTGCATTCCAGAATCAAGGTAATCGATTATCCCAGTGCTGTAATTAATTAGGACATATATCTTTTCTATTTTGTAGCTTTGTAATCGATTAGCTTCATCATACAATCGATTATCTTATGCATAAAGCTTAAGTCTGGTCTTTGATTTATCGTAGACTCTTTGTACTTCTTCATTTTAAACTTCCCAGACGTTTATACACATGTCATTGACATTTTGAGTTTTCATGAACTTCATTTGTAATGTCATGATTCTTCAATCTATTTACTTTGTCATTATCAGAATCCTGAAACAATTTTCAAACACAATAACCACTTATGTAGTCTGAGTATCCGGCTACACAGGAAGTGCTATATTATTAAGACTTATTTTATCCATATAATAAATTACTTTAAAGGATGTTGATTTCTTCCCTTATGTTGAACATAATATGTGTGTGTACATAAAGGTTATCTTTAAGTTATACACTAAAAACTAGGATTAGTAAAGTATAAGAAATCATGGTACGGAATTACGTGAGCATAAATACGTGTGGTAATAAAAACTTTTTTATTAGACTTTTCTCTTGGCATTAAGGACAAAGGGCTAATCGAGGAAGGACCCTACCCGGTGATGACGATATGGAATTAATATGTATTTAAAAAGAAAGTAAGTTGCACTATACATGCATCATATGTATTGAAGTATAAATTGTGATTAGAGACTAGAGCTACAATGACGGGTACATTGGAAAACATGTTCGTTGCAATCCGTAAGCTGGGATCTTTAAAGTAAAAATGGGTCGATCCCCTATGATGGCTTGGTGTAGCACCCGATGTTAGGCAGTCTATGGCAAACGAGTGTTTCTAAGACCGTGGAGAGCCAGTTCCAATTATTGAATGTGATCACGAATTGTGTGTTGATCATGGATCCATGTTATACGTGTTGGACTATGTGTCCCTTACACTGTGGTTGTGAGGAACTTGGTGTACTCTGGTTGCTTTAGTATACAATTATGTTGTAACACCCTCGGTTAACTAGGATAAACCTTTCTGTTGGGTTATCCTACTTAACTAAGAGGTTATGAGTTTTTAGAAAAAGTGGGGGAATTTTTTTTTGTACAAGTAAAATAGTAGCGGATCAGTGGAACCAAGCGTTAAGTAATTCACATATTCATTCATAAACTATAAGTGATTGTACTCTTAAACGCAAGCACCCTTAAATATGTACAGTCATCTTTAGTCTTGTACTTAATTAACTATATATTTAACTATACACATTCTACGTTTGTCGAGCGCTCCTAACTGGTCCAACTTATAGCCGCTCCTCGTATTCTAGTTCCTGGTTCCCTGGCTCTTCTGTTATTAATAAATAGTAAGGGGTGGGTATAAACTCCAGACCCTAAGGGTTCCCAGTACGGGCAAACCCGATCAATAAATAGTATAATACGATGAATTCAAGCAACACATGTACAATTTATGGCAATCAACAATGTTACAATGTAATGCATGAGTTAGGTCCATTACGAGTTATCTGATGTTAAGTCTCATGATGCATGTGGGCCCAATAAATCAATCCATCATCATCATTATTCTCATCATCTCATCCATTGAAATCCGTTCTACTCAGGCTGCCCCCTAGGTACAACGTTTCCTCACTAGAGCGATCGGAGCCCACCAAGTCCCTTACACACTACGTCTCATCATTGGGTACCAATGGACTCACAAGTTCTACTCATAATATGGGTCCATCTTTTCTCATCAATTATATCACATAATAATGGGACTTGGCTCTACACGATCCCAGTTACACTTCATCTTTAGTCGAAGTACATTAGGCTTGCCACGGACCGTTCGACATTGGGCGCAAATCGAAGCCATTAGATGTCCGACTCAATTGTACTCCCAAGATCCTTCCTTCATGGGGATCGAATACGAATGTTCTCCAGCGTACCCCCGGTGTATGCTCTAGTTTTCATAAAATTGTTTTCATGATACAATATGCATATTTTTGTTATTACTTTTGACCACTGGGTATCTATATGTTTCCTGTTTCAAGATATTTGTCCTCAAGTTATTAGGTCTCACCTGTTTTTTGGACGTTGTAATTTATTTATATTTTGTTTAGAAAATATACCGACTATATCTTTGCTAAAATAATGTTCAAGTTGAGGAGTAAATAATGTGTTTCTTATTTTAATAATAACAATGGTAAGAAAATAATGTTATTAGTAAGGCGGCAGAGCCGGCCATTATATTTCATAATATAAATGATAGCAATTAACTAAAACAAATAGATTTGTAAGAGCGGCGGCAGAGCCGTCCATTATGCTCAAAATATGAATGTCAAGAATTTAAATAAATAAAAGAATACCGAGAGCGGCGGCAGAGCCAGCCATTATGCTCAATAATATAAGTGACGGAATTTAAATAAACAAAAAAATAGTTAGAGTGGCGGCAAAGCCTACCATCATGCTCATTAATAGAAGTAAACAAGAAGATAAATAAGATGAATTATTATGAACGGCGGCAAAGTCGACCATTATGCCCGATAGTAAATAATAATAAAATAATACTAATAAAATAATAATGATATAATAATAATAATAATAATAATAATAATAATATTAGTAGCAATAATATATTTGATGACAACATTATTTCTTGATTTGGTTTCTTTAGGTATCAGTGTTAACATATTGAGGACAAATATAATGATATGAGTAACTGTGAACATAACACAAATATTCATAATAAAGGCCACATGCCCATCCATCCTTATATCCTCATTTATCACGTTTGTTCGTCCGTCCTTATATCCTCGTTTATCACGTTTTTCAAAAGCTTAACCGTTGGAATCTACTTACACACCCATGGTCCTTAATTTTTTCACAACTCAACATCTAATTTGTCCATCTAATCATTATAGTTAGTAATTTCCAACACAACCAATTAATCACATACATGACAATAAAATATTAACAAAAATCTAAGTGGCTTAATTTAACGGCAGGAAAATAACTTATTTTTAACAATGGTATCTGAACCTGACCTCAGATAGGTAAGGACCAAAGGTTCCTTAACCTATCCAAACACTCGGTTCACCCCAAGATACCTGAGAATATACCCTCTTACCTGAGGTTTTGCATTTTTCTAGATACTAGACAGAGGGGTGAAAACTCAACTTTCAAACCGTAGCTCCGATTGACGATCCGTCTCCGTGGTTGGACTCTACACGATGATCAGAGTCCAGATGAGCCAACATGCAAATGATCCATCAAGAGGTGAGGAAAGTGGCGTGATGGCTGCCCATGGAGGGGGTGACTATTTCACGGTGACTAGAGTTGAAACTGATCGGTAAAAATGAAAGAAAACGAAGATCAGAGGTCGTAGGAAGAAAGAACGGTGAAAACGGAGGTCATAGGGATCGTGGGTGGTGTTTGGAAGTTCACATTCGGGGCTATTTTGGTGGTAGGGATGGTGGTTTTTCTGGTAGTTTTGGGTGGTGGAAGTGGCGGAGGAAGAAAAAAGGTGGAGGTTCGTGGTGGTCGGAGGTGGTTTCGGTGAAGAACGAAGGTGATTTCAGAGGTTGGTGTGAGCGTCAATGGAGGATAGGGAGAGAAAGATGACGAGATGGAGGAGAAGAAGAAGGGGAGGTTTGAGAGGGGGTACCTTCCTATTTATAGGAAAATCTGGCTGTCAGGTCTAGATTTAATCGGTACTAGATAAAACCCTAGTATGATTTTTAATACTTAACTTTGAGGGGAAAACTGGCTTTTTGCTACGGCTAGAATCTAAAAAAGTAACATAAAAGTTGTAGATCTCATTTTTCTCTTCGGAAAAATACTTGGTACGCGAAAATCTGACTTCTGGAGCAGAAGTTATGCCCAAAAGAAGGAAAAGTGCTTTCCGGGGCTCTGAAATTATCTTTACTTGTAAAAATCAATTTAATGAGAAGAATACTTTGAGAATAAGCTCTTGAGCTCTTCATCAAAGTTGTAGGGTTTTTTGATACAAAGTCATGAAAAAAAGAACGAAGTGATTCTGACATCGTATGAGGAAGATATTCACGTTTTACCGCAGCTAGGTCACTTAATTACGAAAATGAAGCTTCCTTGAGAAGTTTGGCTTCTCGGGGATGGTGGAGTATGAACTAGCTTCCGAGTTCCGTACGAGAATTGTAGAGGGATTTGATATGAAGTTAAAAAAATTACAACGAATTGATTCTAAGCTCGTATGAGAGAGTCATGATTTTTCTCGTAAAGTAATGAAATATAACAGATTTAAATAATGGATTTTAGGAGTACAAATCCTTGGTTCTTCAAGTTGGCGATGATAGGTTATGAATTTGGGTTTTAGACTAGAAATAGAGGTTGTTAGGTTTTTCATAACGGAGAAACCAAGATAAGAACTGCTTGATTTTGATGCCATATGAGAAAGTTAGGCTTAAAATAATAAAAGTGTTTGAACCGAACTCAGGGGTTCTGATTTAACTGGGTAGGTTTTTCCAAGAAACATGGTTGATAGAGTCCGAATTAGAGTTTGGGCTCTTCAGTAGTCGTATTTGGGATACCAACACGGTTCATTAGGGACTGCCCGTGCTGGGATCGGACATCCCAAAGTGTATAAACGAACAACCGAGGGCCCCTTTTCAGTATAAAAATGGGTGTGCAGGAACTGACTTGATTCTTCCTCGTTTAACATGAACAATGGTACTATTCTAACTATATTATTATTTAGGTACAACTTTCGGGATCGGATAGTCAATTCTTGACTACCCGTGGGGTCCCTTATTTACTCTCCCTAATATTATATTATTATTTATCATTGAGTATTATTATTATACACAAATAATATCTCTTTTTATCGAGTTTTCTCAACTCAATTACATTTTTCTTCTTATAAAAAGGTCTCTACCCTGATTATTGCTTAAGAATTATAGTGATTGAAAATCTACAAGTTTAAGACTGCTTACTAAAAATAGGGATGTTACATATTTCACCCTGTAAACATACTATGGCGGGGTAATCGTGATGAGAATAATATCTTTATGGGCTCTCATTTGCATCATGAGATACTTAATGATAAGATAATTATAAAACACTTGACTCATGCATAACATACTATGTGACTAACCTTATTATGATTGTGATGATGTGTGGTTTATGGACACTGAATGATATGATGAATACTTATGTTGATTATATTTTGGATGGATGTCGAAGTATGATTAATTTGATGATGATTGAATAATAAACATGTCATATGCTGATTAGAAATGAATTAGTAGGTTATGTGTTGGATGGTGGTATGGTTAATTGTTAGAATAGATATGGTATAATTATGATTAGTTGGTGAATGCATTTATGTGTTAGTTTAGTAAAGAATTGGTAGGCTGTGTGTCATGGTAAATTGTAGTATGTATGTATGTATATATATATATATATGTATATGACCTTATGATGATGTTATGTTAGGAACAATGAAATAATAGCTAAGTAATTGATAATTGTGAGAGTCTTGGTAGTGAGTAAGTTATTATCATGAGACTAGAAATGACTAGTAGATTGTATAAGGATACTTGTTAAGTGTGGCCATGGTGTGCATCTATGCTAGATATATGACTTGTTTGATGGATTGGTTGTGTGTGTAATCCGTCAAGTATAACAGTGCACCTTTGCATGTATTTCTAACAAGACTGTAGTGAGATAAACTCACCTTATTTTGTGGCTTTTGTTGTATCTATGTAAATCCATAGGGTAATAAAGGACGATTCGAAAAGGAAAGTCATTGTTGGAGAACGTTCGAGGAGATCCCATCGAGATGTTTCAGACATGAATTTGGAAGAGAAGAGATTACTTGAGGCTGTCTGAGAGTTCTGAGGACCCTTCCTTCTCTTCTAGTGAAGAAATAAGTTTAGGGTTGTATTAGGATTTTTCATATGGATAGTCTAGTTGAGTCTGTATGAGTTTATGGGAGCCTGCATGCCCCTGTTTTATTCAGAGTGTGTAAAGCATTGTTGAGACCATGTATGAAATAATATGATTATGACATTCTCGATCCACCATGTTTCATCATATAAAAAAATCTTAAATAATTTCTTACAAACTCATGGCACTTTAGTTAAGTAGGATGATTCAGTGGGAAGAATTGTCCTAGTTAACCGAAAGATGTCATAATATGCCCTTCAACTTAGCTTCAAGCTAAGATGCTTAGGGTTAAGGTGTTTCAAGGAAATTTATAGTTTGATGTCTAATCCCTTTTGACACGTGAGTCCTACAAAAGGTGAAGAAAAGATGAAAAAAATACATAAGTGTGAAATTTTATCGACATAAGATAATGTTTCTATTATTTATTACAACTATCTTTAGACACGTGTTCGTTTTTCAATAAATGACTATTGGAATTTGAAAGCTTGCATCGTTTCTCACTTGACCCAGGACATCTTTACAAATGTGTGTGATGGTTTAATGATTAAGGTGTAAACTTTGGAGAATGCCTATGAATTAATCGCTTATAAATAGCTAACTATATTTTTACCCCAATCATTTATCTCTCCTCGTGATTAAAGCAAGAGCTCTAACGTTTGAAGATACATTGATGAAGCATTCAAACTATTCTTTTAAAAAAGATTTTATGCTGAGGTACAATCTTTCCTCTTTCCTTTACTTTCTTTCTTAATAAAGATGGTTATCATCGTAGAGTTAGATGATAATTATAGTGAGAGTCCTTTATGTAACAGTCCTGATTTTTGAGAATAAGAAACCAGACCCTTAGGACTTCTGAGGATACTCTGTTGAGGTTTTTGTAAAAAGCTTGAGGCTTTAGCTTATTCCTCGAGTAGTTCAATATAAGAAAAATAGCGAAAAGTAGAACTAGTTAAGATATTCAAAATAAAGTATAAGAATACCAAGAGAGCATAACGAATGAGAGAAGCAGCGACAAGAAAAGCAATGTCCGACAGTACTATTTCATGATACGTTAATAACGGTTATTTTGTTAAATTGAGTACTAATTAATTTATAATTATATTAGTTGATAATTAATTCCTGCCAAAAATATTTAATAAATAATACTTCATCTTACGCTGGTGGAAAAATGGCTTTTCTCACCGGACTTTTTACACCGGTTGTAAGATGACGGGTATAAAAAATGACGCGGTGGCTAGGGATGGCAAAATGGGCCAGGCCCGCCAAATTTGGCGGGGCGGACAAGAATTTTTAGCCCGCCTCCCGCCAAGGCCCGCCCCGCCTGGCCCGCTAATTTGGCGGGCCAAAACCTTGGCGGGGCGGGCCGGCCCGACGGGCCCCCGCCAAAAGAAAAAATATATAAATATTACTAATTTATACTTTATTTTATTAAAATATATACTTTGATTTTCTAAAATTTAAAAAAAAGTAACATCTCTTACTATTTATATATTACTTTTAATAATATTTTCTTTAATTTTTTTAAAAATTTATTTTTCTAATTTTTTAATCTTAATTTGACACTTTTTTAAAAAAAAAATTGCAATTTTAACTTTGGCCCGCCAGCCCACCGGGCCCGCCTTAGGCGGGGTGGGCCCTGAATTTTGGCCCGTTTAACTTGACGGGGCGGGCCAGCCCGCTTTTTGGCGGGCTTTGGCGGGGCGGGCCAGCCCGTTTTGCCATTTCTAGCGGTGGCAATTTTATAAATACTTAATAACTTTACACCGATCTGTATTTTGACCCGGTGAAAAATATATTGATCCGGTCTGGATACCGGTCCCCAAAGTTATGACGTCAGAGTGACATCTTAGAGGAGTAACCGGTATTATAAGAAGACAAAGCTACACCGGTTATCCGCCCTCATCTCATCCGTTCTTTCCACATCAAATGCTCCATCCATCCTCGCTACGATGGACGCTTCATCCGACCTTATCCCAACGACGTGAATAACCGTTTGCCCCAGGGTCACCGTGAGATAAGAGTTCTTTATAACTTATCAGCGAAGATACCCTACATAGCGGAATGTGTCCATGTCAATTATCTCAGAGAGCAAGTACAATTGTCAGCGAAATATGCGGAAAAGTGATTATCCTCTATCCCTATTACAGGATCGTACTCTGATAATTGACCTACCCACCTGACACACTCTGAGCACTGAGCCATACTGATTGACATATTCAACACGCTATCAGAGTCAAGGGGCCCACCTGCATCCAACGATTCATTTCTTACGTTCGACTATAAATAGCTCATTTCAATACACATGCAAGGTTACGTTGTTCTATCTCATATTCTTACTATTGCATTACTTGAGTACTCATCGAGTTCATACACTCTTCTAACTTGAGCGTCGGAGAATCTTCGCAGGTGACACCACCTTTCGCCCTCCTACAATGTGAAACGTTGGTGTGAAGGATCTCCAGGACAACAAGACCGATTTCTCCCACTGAGAGGCCGGATTACAACATCGGGTACCCACTGTACCGGTGTACATAACCCTAAAACACCTGCACTCTTGTGGCTAGTCCCACACCGGATCCTAGACCCCGGTTCAGACCAGTTCATATATATTTTACACCGATCCTATTTTAGGACTAATATAACTTAAAATTATAATTATTTCTTTCACCGGTTATAGATTTTGGATCGGTGAGAAATGTTTACTGATAATACCATTTACGCAAATCCATCCGAAGCGTTTTCCCTGAAAAGTTTCATCTCCTTTCTTCTCCTTTTTTCAATTCCAACATTTTTTCTCTACCTCGAACCCTTTCTCCTCTTCCTCCTATTTTATCGTTTCCCTCTCTCAATGAGAAATGTTCACAGGTTCTGTCCCTTCCCACATCTTCCTCTTCTGACGTCTCCGTCTCCGTCTCCATCTTCATTTTCCAACTCTCTTCTCCTTTTACCACTACCGACCACAGCGCCACCACAGTGAGTCACTTCTTACTCTATCACCATTATGCCTCCGCGTCACTGTAGCTTTAACCCCCATCAACAAGCTCTTTCCCAGGCCCAACAACCTTATGGGTTACAGGTTGAACCCTAACCTCATGGTACTCATCTTTTTCTTCATCTCTACATCCTCTTTCCTTCTACATCTTCTTTCTCAACATTACCTTTATTGTTACGTTTCTGAAGATGAATCGGTGCTTTATTATTTTCTTGATTCGTATGAGTTAGGTTTTGAACTCTTCATTTCTTTATATCTGAAAGTCAATGCCAAATTTCGATTTCGATTTGTTTTAGGTTTCATTGCAAATCTGTCTTCTTTACCTTTACCAGGTTTTCATATCAATTACTCAATGGAAAACTCACTGCATTTGATTATTAACAAGTTGAAAGTGACTGATTTTTTGTAAATTATTATTATCGCAATTTGAACCAAAGAAAATGAGTTCTCAGATTATGGCACGCATATTGGTTAAGGTGTGGTTTTAGCTATTTCTTTCTTAGCTCCAACTATTAATTAATCATGGACAGTGGATATTAGCATATATTTGGGGTTTCTGAGAAGTACTTGTGTAGTCAGTGTATATATATTATGTATGATCTGAATAGTAAAGTCTGGAAAAGTGGCAGCAAAAGAATTTTTCCTCTGTTCTGAACTGATTTGAAGGGGTCTAAAAGATTAATTTTTGTGTCATTACTAACTATAAGAAGTCAGTTGATATTTAACAGCTTGAACATATAGGAAACTTCATGTTGCACCGCTGTTACTGAGAAATTCGCAACATATTCTCCTGAAATTTTGGCGAGCAAATCATTCAGTAAACTTTTGGTACTTAAAAACTTGTATTTCTAAATTTGATAAAATTGGTTTTCCTTATACTGTTACTGTTGTTGTGGTGGTGGTGAATTTGGGTGAGGAATGAATTTGTTGTTGGCAGGAAAAAGGTGATTTGGTCTTGGTGGCTAAAGCAAGTCATTCATCACAGTCTATGATGTGGAAGCCTAATGCATTAACCATTAAGAAGGTTTTCAACACCTTCTACCTTATTGCTAAGGTGTGTTGCTGTCAATTTTCAATATCATGAAATTAAGTGATTTAGCTTATTGCTAAGGTATTCAATGCCTCAAGATTATGGTTTGTTGTTTTAGTTTGGGAAAGTTTAAATCTAAGTTGTTCAACTAGTGTGTAGGTAATAATTTGAATTTGTTATAGTACGTTAGTGTATTGAGTGGATGAAGAAACTGAGCAAAATATAAATTCAATTTATGAATTTTATTGCAATTTATCCAAAAATATGATGTTCTTGCTAGTTATCGTTATACCTTAGACTTGAAAAAAGAAG
Organism: Clitoria ternatea; assembly: GCA_037962975.1. Classification (NCBI taxonomy): domain Eukaryota; kingdom Viridiplantae; phylum Streptophyta; class Magnoliopsida; order Fabales; family Fabaceae; genus Clitoria; species Clitoria ternatea. The sequence goes on from CM075671.1 coordinate 60,981,231, forward strand.
AGGGGAAGAAGAAAATATTGAGAAAGATTAGAGCACAAGCACAAGCCTATGGTTCCTTCAATTGTAGTTTCTTTACTTTGCTTATGCTATGTATATGAAGTGCACTGATTATTCATTTTGCCTTATTAGGCAGCTTATCTTTTCAAAGCTGCTAGTGCTAGCTACTATCTTCATCCTTCAAGAAAATTTATGTTGGAAAGGTCAACATGATTTATGTTTATTGGTAGTTGTTAGATATAAAACCACTTATGCATCTTCAAAAGTTTAAATCTTCGAATTAGTTCTATATTCTCATGTGGTCTTATCTTATCTCTCAATTGATTTGTCAATTTAATAATATTTCCTTTAGTGTTGTTTTTGTTAATTATGATGGGGAATTGGAGATTGCTGGTAGTTATATAAAATAGTAAAAAATGCTTTTCACAAGATGACATGCCATTTAAATTTTAAACATATATCTTACCAATGTATATTGAAGATTTACTAATTGTGCTTTAAGAAGTCCATTTTTCAATATATGTATTTGTAACCTATATCTTAAATAAGATTTTATTCTGATAATTAGTTGTCAAAAGAATAATTAGCGTGAACCGTGAAGTGTCCCTTTCTCGCTGATTAAAACAGAACCGTGTTGGGAAGTTGTGAACATTTTGGATTTTGTTACTCAATATAAGACAAATTATGGACACAATAAAATTTTGACACTTTCACTGTTTTATTTGAACCCCACCCTATATGCCCCTTTCCATAGACTGGCTATTTGATCATTATTATTTATAATGATAAGGTCAAACTAGAAGATGTACTCTTCAAATTTATTTGATATATGAAGTTGAAATTGTAATCCATAACAATTTTATTTTTGAATTATAATTACAACTCATTTACATTTCAATTTCAATTTAAAGAATGAAAAAAATAGAATTAGCATTTTGTTAAAATTTAATTCCATTTTAACTTTCTCTGAATCCAAACAAACCAATAAGTTATAGTAGTATTTTTTTAGCATATTTAATAGTGTTATTAAATGGCGTTTGTGGCGGCGTTATAGCGGAAAATTATGGCGGTTTCTAAGACCCCCGCAATTCGCTACATAAAAAAACGCCACAAATAGCGGCGTCCGCCATATGTTGAATAACGGCGCTATTCCACCGCTATGCACATGGCGGTACGGCGGGCCATAGCGGGGATAGCGGTTATGGCGTTTTATTTTTTTTTTCCTCCTAAATGGGCTGGGACTGTGGCCCATTTCACAATCCCACCCTAACCCTTTCTCAGAACCCGTCTCCCTCCCTTTCCCTCCTTCTCTTCGTTTCCGTTCCAGCCCACCGTGCCCGACCAGCAGCGACCATCTCCGACCAGCATCCACTGCCTCCGGCCAGCCACGAGTGCGCGACCACCGTGCGACCACCAGACGACCACCACACGACCCGCGCGCTGTCTTCTCCGCGTGCCCTGTTCTGGTCGTCCGCCACCTGCGTTTTTTGCTCTGTTTTGTTATTCCTCTCTCAGCCTTATCTCTCTGCTCTGTTTTCTCAGGTCTCAGCCTCTGATCTCAGCTTAGGTCACACCTCACCTCACCTCACCTCTGCCTGCCTCGCCTCACCGCACCTCACCTCAGCTCACCTCTCTGCTCTGTTATTTCTCTCTCAGCTCACCTCTTCCTGCCTCACAAGAGTCACCACCACCTCTGTACCTCACCTCTCTCTTCCTTAAATGGCAAATAACACCCCCCAAACCAATGTTGCAGCCGCTGCTCCAAGGAACACTAGGACAAATATTGGGTGGAAATATTGCACAATTGTGAATAAAGGAGACACCAATGTGGTTCAGTGCAAATTTTGTGGAAAGGTGATGAAAGGAGGGATTACAAGAGGAAAGGAGCATCTCATGAGAAAGGCGGGTAATGTTGCACCTTGCCTAACTTGTCCAGTGGAGGTTAGGGAAGAACTCTTGGCTGCTGTAAATGAAAAAAAGAAGAAGACTAGAGAAGCTATCAAAAAAATGGTGCAAGAGATTGTTGATAGTGATGGTGGGGAGGAGGATGAAGTTGCTGCTGCAGACATTATTAAAGGATTAGAATCTCAATCCCAAAGCCAATCTTCCAACAGTGTTGCATTGAATAAGAAGGCCAATTTGAAGGGTCCCATTGATCTCTATTGTCGGCGACCGGAATCCGCTATTGCTAGAAATCAGAAGGAGAGTTTGAAACAAACAAGTATAAGAGATGCTTGTGATAAGGAGGCAACATCAAAGGTACATCAATACATCGCCCGTTTTTGGTACCAAGCTGGGTTATCTTTCAATATGGTCAAGTTGCAAAGCTTTAAGGACATGATTGCAGCCATTGGAGCGTATGGACAGCATCTACGACCTCCTAGTTTTCATGAGATTAGAGTGCCACTCCTCACAAAGGAAATGGAGTACACAAATGAATTAATGAAGGATCATAAAGAGCATTGGGCAACTTTTGGTTGCTCTTTAATGTCTGATGCTTGGACAGATAGGAAACAAAGATGCTTGATTAACTTTTTGGTGAACTCTTCCGTTGGGACAATGTTCATCAAGTCTATTGATGCTTTTAACTTTGTGAAGACCGGGGAGAAGCTGTTTGAATTACTTGATGCTGTTGTAGAGGAGATTGGAGAGGAAAAAATAGTGCAAGTCATAACAGACAATGGAAGCAATTATGTTCTTGCTGGGAAGAAGTTGGAGGAAAAAAGACCAAAGATTTTCTGGACTCCATGTGCAGCACATTGCATAGACTTGATCTTGGAGGATATTGGCAAGATCCCAATCGTTAAGAAGACACTTCAACGGGCAATCTCATTGGTGGGTTTCATTTATAGCCATTCAAGCACTTTGAGTTTGTTGAGGCAGTTTACAAACAAAAGAGAGCTAGTGAGACATGCAGTGACTCGATTTGCCACATCCTATATTTCCTTGGAGAGGATCTATCAAGAGAAGGCAAATCTTAGGAAAATGTTTGTTTCGGATGAGTGGACTACAAACAAGTTGTCATTGGAGGCCAAAGGTAGGGAGGCTTGCAAAACTGTACTAATGCCTAGTTTTTGGAGGAACGTTGTGTATATCTTGAAAGTGATGGCTCCACTTGTGAAGGTTCTGCGCCTTGTGGATGGAGAAAGAAAGCCAGCTATGGGATATATTTATGAAGCAATGGACAAGGCAAAGGAAGCTATTATGAAGTCCTTCAAAAATAGAGATAAAGTACAAAGAAGTTTTTCAGATCATTGATGAAAGGTGGAATTGCCAGCTTCATCGCCCATTACATGCAGCTGGTCACTTTTTGAATCCAGAGTTGTTTTATGCTAACCCTAACATGGAGTTTGACAGTGAGGTTATTAGAGGGCTATATGAATGCATTCATAAGTTGGTGGTAGACCTAGAGGTGGAGCAAAAGATAATGTTGGAGCTACATGCTTATAAAACTACAAGGGGATTGTTTGGTAGTCAGCTTGCAGTAAGTATGAGGAACACAACAGCCCCAGGTAAAATCTAAGCAACAATTACTTTGCATATAAAAGTGATATTGTTAAGTTAGCAAGAAGTAACAACCGGGAATTTTTGCTTTGCAGCTCAATGGTGGCGACTCTTTGGTTCTGATGCTCCTCATTTGCAACATCTAGCCATAAAGATCTTGAGCTTAACTTGCAGTGCATCCGGTTATGAAAGAAACTGGAGTGTCTTTGAGCAAGTAATTATTATCATCTTTGGATTATTTTCTAAGAGTAAATTTACTACATTATTTTCTTATCATCTTTTACTTCTAAATTATGCAGATTCATTCTAAAAAAAGGAATAGGATTGAGCATAAGAGATTGCATGATTTAGTTTATGTGGAGTACAACCAAGCACTTAAACGGAGATACAACCTTAAGGATGAAACTGATCCAATTTTCCTCAATGAGATTGATGATTGTAATGAATGGCTAGTTGGAGAAATGGATGATGGAGGTCATGATAATGAGAGGGTTTTTGAGGGAGATGATTCTTTGTTGTGGAGAGATGTTTATCAAATTTCAGGGATTGGAGAGCCTAGAGTCTACACAAGGCAAAGGAAAAGGAGAAAAGATCAAACATCTGCTTTAACAGTGTCTAAAAGGGGTAGGGGTAGAGGAAGTGGTTCTTCAACAAGAAAAGGAAAAGAGAAAGTGGTTGAAGTTGAAGAAGAAAGAGAAGCTGAACTTGATGATGACATGAAGGAAGAAGAATTAGAAGATATTGTTTTCCACAGCTCGGAAGGAGAAGAAGCTGAAGGCTTTTCCTTAATTCCTAACAATGAGAATGATTATTTTGAAGAAGAGGAAGGAGAGGAAGATGAAGATGAAGATGAAGATGATTAGATTTCTAGGCTTTTTCTATATGTTGCATTGCTGTTTTCCTTGTCTTTTATCGTAGGATCTATGTTTTATGCTTTATTATTTGCTTGACCAAAGACTTATGATGTTTTCTTGGCTTTAAAATGATATTGTTGTAGTTTTTTTTGCTTCTATATGACATTATGCAGCTATATATATATATATATATATATATATATATATATATATTTTGCATTATTTTATTGTGTTCGCTATGTAACCGCCATAGGCCATTATAGCGGCCGCTATGACCTTTATAAAGTTTTTTTGGCTTACCGCGATAAGCCGCGACCGCTATGTGATTACCTTGATTTAATATTAATATACTTTAGTATTGCTAGAGGTTGTTTTCTTTGCTAATATATTGCTTTAGAATTGCTAGAAGATGTTCTCATTTTTCTATTCGGAAAACAGGTAATGAAAAACATCTTACAAAATAATTAGGCTGAACACTCTAGTCATCAGCTACTTTTTATTTAGTAACTCTTATTCGTTTCATTCGGTTAGAGTTATAAAAGGAAAAAATGCCGCATGTTTTGTATTCATTCATTTCTGTATCATCTTTTAAATGGAAAAATGTTATATTTCAAATGAAGTAATTCGACATTACTTTTCAGGTCACTTTGGATACATTAAACTACCAGTTCCAATTTATCATCCTAGTCATGTTAGTGAATTGAAACAGATGCTGAGCCTCATCTGCTTAAACGGCTTAAAAATAAGGAGAACCAAGGTATTTTTAATAGTTATATATTTTTTAGTATAATATATTTTTATCAGTTACAAATGTGTATATAATAAAATAATTAAATCTTATTTTTTAATTAAAAATGCAAGTGCATAGATCGACTATAGTTTTTAATTAAAAATATTGTGGTAGATAAAGTTATTTAGGTAAGGGTAACACTGGTTAAAGAATAAGGGTAACTTGATAATGAGAACAATTTTATATAACTAGATTAAGAACAATTTTAACGTTATTTATTTTTATAGAAACTAACTTATTTTTCAAGAAAAAAGAGGTAGTAGGTCTAAAAAAAAATAATTATTTTTAAGAATAATACATGTAACTAAGATATACCCGTGACTCTCAAATAACTATTTAATGCTTTCTTTTGTTTTTGTAATCTTTCCTCTACGTACAAACCATTTTATGCCAGGATGAGCTATTGAACACCATTTTGGAAGGCATTTCAAAGTGTGCTAGGGAATAAAGGAGTTATAGAGGAAGAGATGCCAAGCCTGCAATCTCTCTTCAGTAGTATGCCTAATAGCTAGGCCAGATTGTATGTCTTGTTTATATGTTTATATTAAATAGTGTTTTTGCCTAGGTTGTAGAGATTTAGGTGCAGTTTTGAGTCCTGGGTTGTGAAAATATAAAAAAGAAATTTGTGGAAAGGAAGATATTTGATCCTGGCCTTTTATAAGTACTTGTTATATGAATGAGACTTTTGGATGTCAAATTAAGTACCTCTAACTTCAACTCCTTTGTTTGGATTGCTTATAGAAGTTTGAATGAGGAAAAGCTTGTGATATGTGCAATCGTGTGGGATGCTATTTAATCTGTGTGTTTGATTATAATATTTTGCTAAGTCTCAATTGTTTTTTGTTTTAGTTACAACGTTCACATTTAATCATCTAGATAATACTTGGGTGATAAATAATCTATTAAAAATTATGTATAATGATGAGTAATATTGAATTTTTTACATGAGACAAATAAAAGTGATCATTACATTAGAGTCGAAGGATGTGTTTCAAGTATTTTAAAGATTAAAAGTTGAAATTGCCAAAAAAAATAGAGAAAATGAAAAAATAAAGAAAATAAAACAATACTTTTTACACCGGTTGTTGTCAATAATAGGTGTAAAATGTATACTTTTTTATACCGGGCGTAAATAAATGACTGGTGAGAAAAATATATTTTACACCGGTAGTAGCAAATAGGACCGGTGTAAATATTACATTTTACACTGGTCGTAACGAACAGGACCGATGTAAACATTACATTTTACACCTGTTGTAACACAAAGGACCGGTATAAAAACTATTTTTCTCACCGGTTCCAAAACCGGTGTAAAAAGTCTATATTTTTCTCCCCGGCTCCATATAGGACCGGTGTAAAAAGCTGAAAGGGTGGTGTAAAAAGCTTTTTTCCACTAGTGTTGGTAATTAATACCTAGTTCCAACCAATAATTAGTTATTTTGGAAATATATTAAAAGTCTAATTATTTAATTTTAAGTGTTGAATATTTATTTATTTATTCAATTTAAAATTTTATAATATTATTTAATAATAATTATTTATTTAATGATGATTATTTTAGTTGAGTATTAATTAATTGATAATTATTTACTTGATAATTATTTAGTTAGTAATTATTCTCTGCTAATAATATTTAGTTTAACATATAACAATAATTTATACTTAATAATTAATATTTAAAATTAATATTAATAAAATACATTTAATTGATTAGTTTAAAAATATATAAATATTTATAATCATATTTTTGAAATTATATATTTAAAATTATTTATTTGATAATTACATTATATTTATGTTTAATAATAAAATGTTGTCAAGTTCCTCACTATTGAACTATAGGACTCAGCCTGAGGTCGGACTCTGACCGTTCGACCCGAGACTAGTGATCCAGTAGGGAAATTAGTCCTGTTAGGACCCCTCCATGATGAATCAAGGGTGTGTGACTTGGCCTAACCGGCCCAATCAGAACATTTAACGTCTTATACGTTTGACCGTTCATATGCTTCGGGATATCTGATGGCGACACGATCAGTCTCTCATGACGCGTTTCGATGTTTTAGGAACTTTTCCTGAAGAGGCCAAAGCCCGGTTTGGACTCTATCACCCTCGTTTTTCCATAAATAAGTTTTTGTATAAATCGTTTTAAAACTCGACCCGAATACCTTCAGTGTTTTGGACCAACTTTTGCATACGACCTTGGAATCAAACAATTTTGATCTCAATCTCTTCGTTTTGAAAATATCTTCAACCTCTGTTTCTAACCCCGAACTCCGATTCCTACTCCGTCGACCCCAAAATTGAAGATTGAGTATGTTCGCATCAAAATTCCACCGTTAAGACGTTTTTCCCTGCGCATGATTCAGAAAAAATTCATAACTTCTTCATATGATCTTCAATTTGTGCAAACTTGGTGTCAAAATCTCCTTAATGAAATTATCTACATTTTTTGTGAAGGCATCAAAGGCTAAATCCCTCTAAATTGGTACAGTTTAATAGATCTTTGCAACCCCTTAGCTGTTTTGTCATCATGCTAGCAGCCTTCATTAAAATTCGCATATCTCCTTCGTCCGGTGTTTGAATTGCTTCGTTCTTTTTTCTATGGATCCTTATAATAGACCTTTAAAATGTTAATCAAGAGCACAAAACCCAATCAAAGGATAATTAATGGTGAATTTATTTCCGAAGCCGTAGCTGATCCAGGAAGCTTCTAGAGCACCCTGCCGTAAATCGGGTATATCTCGGGCTACGAATATTGGATTGTCACAAATGATATATCAAATTAAAGAGAAAAAAATCTACAAACTTCATGAAGGTCTCGAAAGCTAATTCTTGCTCCATAAATCTCAAAATTTAAAATACCACACTGATTCACGTTTTCCTAGTGGCAGCTTGCACTATGTTCAGTATTTTTCACATTTCTTACTTGTATGAGCATGAAATCAAATGCTTCTTTCTCCTAAATTTTTTAAACTCAATTCTCTACAACTTTAATGAAGGGCACGAAGACCTATTCCTCACCAATGTTTCCCAGAAAATTAATTCTTGCAAGAAACATTAATCTCGTCACAACTTTGCACTATTTTCATAAATGGGTCATATCTCACTCGTTACTTGATGAAAAATTTTATGCCATATACCAATTTAAAGATAAGAAAAATATATAAAAATGTTTGGATTTATTCCATATTTGGCCCACAACACCCATTAAAATCATGAACAAGTTGATGCCCAAAAGCTGGCCACATTAGCCCTCCATGCAACATGAGCCAATCACCTTCTACCACCCATGGGACACTTTCCTAGCCCTAAAAACTCCTTCCTTCATTCACCACCACCTTTTGCCACCTCATTTAAGAGGTGTCACCACCAAGCCACTCCTCTCCACTCAGCCTCTCCACCTCTCATCTCCACCAATCACATTTCATGCAACAAATTAACATCTCATCACCCTAACTCCTTCTCCTAGAAGCATCTCCATTCAACCAAGCCACCTTATTCTTCTCCTTCACTTCACTTCCAGAAAAATAACTCTTCCTCTCAAACACCATAAGCCACTCCAATAGCCACCACACCTCCTCTCCCTCATGGCCTCACATCACTACACCACCACCAACCACCATGATCTCTTCTCCTCCTCCCTTCTCCTCTTGAACCCGTAACACTTCCTCCACTAAACAAGGATATTCTCTTAATTTTTCTACAAGATTTAGACCTCTAAAGATCAGCCCCATCTCCCTTGTTTCAAGCTTCCAAAATCATGAGCCAATCCAAGCCACTTCAAGGTGAGATTTTATGTTTTCTTTTCTTGATCTTGCTCTTGAAACCTCTTGGACCAAAATCAGTTTTTATCCTTGAAAATTTTATACTCCATTGCTGCTTTGGGGACCCAAAAACCGTGACCACCTCCCTTGATTTCGCATGCATGTTAGCTATCTAGAGCTTCGTGAACGATCGACAATGAACGATGAGAGGTTTCAAGTAAATGGTATAATTTCAACGTTCGATTCCTTGAGTTTTATTTAATCCATGGCTGTCCTAGTATTTCCTTTGCTGGCAGTGACATCCTCTTCCAATTTTGGGCTACATGTTGTTCTTTTTTTTTAGGATTGGGGACGATCGATGGTGGTCGGTGACAAACGGTAGAAAATACAGAGTAAACAATGAATTTTTGGTAAATGATCCTTTTAATTTTGGACAATTTCATGACTTTTTGTGATATTCCTTCACTGTCCATGATCTTAACGGATTAAAAATTTCATGCATGTTAGTTTTTAGCGACCCGGAAGTGATCGGTAAACGTTTCAGAGCGTTCGCTGGGTTTTTCGACGAGTTCTCCATTTTTTTCCTCTAGGAAGCATTGTCTAGCAAGGTAAGGGGGGTTCCATCATGTTTGTTTGTGCTTTAAATTATTCCATAATATTTCTATAGTATCCGGGAACCTCTGTTTAAAATTTCATCATGATCGAACGGTTAGATTTTAAACCGTGAAATTTTTTGCAACCGGCGGTCAACATTGTTACATTTTTAAATTAATGGGTATTTTATAAATTTAAGTGGCGTAACTCAACGTTTATGAGTTTAGGAGGATGTTATCGCGATCGGAGTCATAACGATAAAATTAGAAATTTTATTGTTTAGGCGGGCTCGGTTTTATTCGATTTGGTTGTATTATTAAACTTTAAATTTTATGGTGATGATATGTAATTTTAATTTATTTTCTGGTAACCCCCGTTCCTAGGAATTAAATTTATTATTAAGCATCGCCGGAATCGTTTGATGATATCACACACCTTGAGAAAATTCACCAACTGGATGGTTACGACGTTTACTTTACTAAAAGTGACATTGTCCTAAATTGTTACAAAGTTTTATAAAAGTTAGTTAGACAAATAAGTTGAGTTTGAAAAGTGGAAAATTTTACTTGAAAAAGTATTATCAATAAGTGACATGATTGGACCCAAACAAATTTTGTGAACTAAGAAAAAAAAATAAAAATAAAAAGATTTTTTGAAGCATAATAAAATGGACATTAGAAATTAGAAATGATAGTGACCAACTTTAGTGACCAAATGAGGTAGAATATAAAAAGGGACTTTAAGAAGTTAATGAAGTAGGACTAATTTGGAAAAATATTTCATTAGGAAATAAGCTTTTGAGTTTAAATATTTTAATAGACTAATTAAGCCAGGTGGAAAAAGAAAGAAATAAAGAGGAATTTTAGAATCCAATTTGAAATAAGGGACCCTAATAAATTAGGATACGAGATAGGTACTTAAATGAAATGAATGTAATTTTAGGAGTTCGAATAAAAAAATAAATGTTAAGAGTTAAATTTTTAGTAATTAACAAAATAAAAGGAACTTAGAGAATATTTATATAGTGCATGACATAAATAATTGACTAAGTAAGCGGGACATACATGAGATATTTGAGTTATAGAGCACAAATCACTTGTAAAGATAAAGAATGTAGAAAGAAATTAAAATTCAGACTTAAACTAGGTAATGAAAGGAAATAGAAAGACTTATGAATTAAATAGTAAATTTTAGTGATTAAGTAATGTTGGACCAAGCTCGTAATAATGGGATGAATTCCAGAACTCTAAGTAATAAATTGACTCCCTAATAAAAGTAAACTTTAGTTAACTAGAAGAATACAATTAAGGAAATAAATCCGTGAGTATAATTAGAAATAAAGGGAGTAAAGGAAATATACAAAGTTTATAACTAGAAATGTAGAAGGAATAATACTGTAACACCCTCGGTTAACTAGGACAATCCCTTCCACTAGATTATCCTGGTCAACTGAGAGGTTACGAGTTTTAGAAAAATATGGAAGTTTTTTTTTGTACAAAGAAACTTGGTGGAACAGATACACCTTATATACAACATATCATATATAATACATGGTCATAACAGTAACTGTACATACTAAAAGTGAAGGGGCACGTAGGCTCCGACAAATGAAAATAGAATAATCTATCCTGATCTTCCCGTCCTCGGTCCAAGAAGAGCTCGCCTGATCCTTGATGTGAAGTCAGTGTCAATTCCCACGATGTCTGGAAAAATTAACGTAAGGGTGAGTCTTCACCTCCATAAAAATCGGGAAGGTGTCACATCAACACCTGCCCACATACAATACAAACAATCCAAGATCGAGTCCCACCCACTCTCTTGGGGTTCCTAAAATATACTCTAAGTTATCTCACCACTTTTCATCTTAACTGAACATTCCCATCTTCCCAGTCACCTCTCAGGCTTACTAATATCTATACAATCATATTCCAACAGCAAACAATCACAATCTCAACATAATGATGCAATGCATGAATTCGTTTCGTTATTCAAATCTTTTATTAGTCATCATGATGCACGTGGGCCCATCTCCTCCTCAACGATCTCATATACAACATCCATGTGCATAACAACGCCACCCTTATCTCCCCTCCCCAACTAGAGCGACCGGAGCTCTCCTCGTTCTGGTTTTCACAAATGGGTAAGGACTCTCAGTCCCAACATCAAAATGGCCAATCACACATATCACACATCACCATAGAACGGGAACTCCACGGTCATAGAAAATCCCACCTCTTGTCGAAGTACACCAGAGTTTGCTACGGGCTGTCCGGCGACGGGCGTGAATCCGATGCCACTTGGAATTCCCGCCTCCAGTTATACTCCTTAGACGGCCCTCGGGTATCGAGGCGCGGCAGATTCTTCAGTGTACCCATCACTGTATGCTCTAGGGGATCCTTCCAACATCCCTCCTCAACTCCATATATGATGCATACAATACACAATTTTCTTTCCACTAGTCGTCGGTAGGGTTCTTTTGATGGCTCCATTTCATTTCTAATGTCGGACTACTTCTATTCATGAAATTTCAATTTATTCTTTTCCTTATTTTCTTAAATTGCCTTAACTCATAACGGACTCACCCGACGCTTAGAAATGAAACGAGATCTTATATTTTCCAAAGATTATGGGTATACTAGCATCACAACGCCCATCATCACATCGGATCCAATCTAATCTCATCACATTATTTCATAATTTATTCATCTCAGGATCCCTACCGAGACATTCCTTTACTCGTTCTTTTCTTATTTATCCCAACACATTCATTTAATGCATCATACAAGTACAACATCACAATCCATACATGTGCCATCATACCACACTCATCATACATCTCATCACACATAATTAACATGTATTCTTTCATGCACACAATTATATAGCAATCGTCAAACCCAACATTCAACATTACAATATACTTATGAGATACTTTACTCAATTCACACAATTACACCATTACTCATTCAGTAGTATTATTTACAGAAAATCAAAGGTAATTGTTGGCATTAAGCTTGGTATACTAATTTGTACATTAGTTTGCCACTAGTTTAGACATCAGATCGTACGTGCTTACTCAAAATACCGTATGAAGTAGTTGGATTCTATTACTCTTCTTAAGTTATTTATTCCTTTATTATTATTATTATTACACTAATGATTTTAACTCCTTATGTCTAATCATGAAGTCTAACTCACTACTAAGTGACTTCTGTAGCTTAACTTAGATACTTAGATCTTATACTTTAACCAACAAGGTTTTATGGAATAGCTTAGCTTTCTTATATCCTTCAATTATTTATTAGTAAATTCTTTTTTTTTCCTGATTCTAATTCTTGGTAATTAGAGAGTTCAATTTACTCTTAAATTAAGGAATTTAAGTCATCCTTTAGTATTTATTTTCTTTCGTTAATAAACATCACTAATTAAGTCATCCTAGGTTACTAATTTCTTTTATTAGATTTTCAAACTTTAGACCTATTTTATTTAGGAACGTAATTCCTTCCCTAAAAATCTTTTTCTATAATTTACTCCAAGTTAGATTCTAGCTATTTCTTCTCATTCTTAGCCTAATCAATCTATTAAAATATTTAACCCAAAATTTTATTTCCTACTCAATTTCAAATTCATTCCATTTAATCAAGTGCTTAAATTCACTTTTTTGTTTTTACCTCAAGTGGTCACAAAATGATCACTAAAATTTGCCACGAAATTCTCCTTCTAAATTCCAAAATTTGTTACACTAAAAGACTTCTCGTATTTCCATTTCCTTTTTCATAATTATCAAGTTACTTGTTAGTAAAGTTTTTCACAAAAGAATTTATTCCTTTATTTAGTAAATTTCTATAAAATCTTATAACGACTTAGGCAATGCCATTTATAATGCTTAGTAACATAACGCGTCGTAACCGTTCGGTCAGTAAATTTTTACGAAGTGCGCGATATCTCCCAAACAACTCCAGGGTGCTTAATGGTAATAATAATTTCTAACAGCGGGGCTTACCGGTGAAATAATTTACAAACTACATAATAACATCACAATTTTAAAGAAATAATTAATACAACCATATCGAATTAAACCGAGCCCGCCTAACGCTAAATTTTTCTAAGCTTTTCGTTTTAATACCGACCGTGATAAACTTTATATATATATATTTTTTCATATATACCATTATCAAAACACACTTATTAAATTTATTGGAAATTCATTTTAATGATAAATTCTATTAAATTTAATCGTCGTTGACGGAAATTTTCGTAACTTAAGATTTAACCGTTAGATCGTGGCGAAATTCAAAATGGAGATTCTTGAATATACGAGCAATATTATGAAACGGTTAAAAATAATTTTAGACGAGGTGAGACCCCCCTTACCATACAAAACGCTCACTGCCTGAAGGAAGGAAAATGATCCATTCGTCAAAAATTTGTCGGGTTCTTTGAAACGTCCGTCGATCGTCGTCGATCGTCCTTACGTTGCTAAAAACGTGACATGCAAAATTTTTTTTGACACCTAGAGGATTATGGACAGCTAAGGAAGATCACAAACAGCCATGAAGTTATTTAAAACTAAAAGATCATTTACCGAAAATTTGTCAAAAATTCCACCGATTGATCCTAACGTACTCCGATCGTCGTCTAGGCTTCCGGTCCTTAGAAAAATTACGCATGCACGGTTAGAGCAAGGGGGACAGCCACAGTTTTGGCCCTCTAAACAACAAGGAACATCATCGAAATTTCAAAATGAAAACTATTTTTCAACCAAGAAGATCAAGGACAAGATCCAAGGGAGCAACATCAAAATTTCTTACCTTGAGTGACGGTTTTGAGAGTCTAAGACAAAGGGATTAGGTTGATCTTTTTGAAGCCATAACATGCAAGAGATTCTTGAAGAAGAGTGGTTGTTTGGGTGAGGTGATCATGGTTTAGAAAGGTGATGAGGAAAAAGAATGAATTTTTAGGTGGTTGGAAGTGGAAGGTGATGGTGTGACCGTAACTTTTGGTGGTTAAGGGTGGTTATTATGGTGGTTGGAGTGGTGTCTAAGAGAGGAAAATGGAGAAGAGGAGAAGGTGTTGTTGCTGTCATGAAGAGGAAGTGAAAGAATGGTAAGGATAATAGGTGATTAGGATGAAGTGATAAAGTTAGGCCTAGGTGAAATGATGATGATGGTTCATGGTATCTTGGTATGGTGTGTTATGGTATGACATATAATGAAAGAAAAAAGGGACAGCTTGAATAAGATAGTAATGTGAATGTCTAGATGGGATAAGGCACATTGTGATAATGTTTCTTTAGGCACATGATATGATGGCATAGTATGGTTAAGGCATCATGTATGGCAATCTACCGTGGTAACATGCTATCTTGGTGGTTAATTTTCAAGAAGACAAGTGGTGTGATGCATGAGAGGTAAAAATTGGTCATGACACATGTGAGGGGTGTGGAAAGCTATAGTGTGATGCATGGAAATGGAGTTTTTAAAGCTAGACAAGTGTCTAGTGGGTGGAAGAAAGTGATTGGTTCATGTTGCATGGGAAGCTGGTGTGGCACAACCAGAGGTGTCCTCTTGTGTGTGGATTTAGGGATTCATGTGGGCCGAATTTCAAAATGGGCTGAACATCAAAGTTGTAGAACGTTTTGTTCTATTTAAATCCATATAAAGCACAAAACAATCCATCAAGAATTGAGTGAGATATGGCCCAAATACGGAACTAATACAGGGCTGTGATGGGATTTTTGTCCCTTGCACAAATAATTTTTCTGGGCCAAATGGGCTGCGAATTGGACTTTGGTTTCTTCATTAAAAGTTATGGAGAAATGTGTTGGGAAACTTTTGGTGAAGGTCTCATTCAATTTCATGGCCATATGAGAGAGTTAAGTGGAAAAATACTGCACCTAGTGCAAGTTGTTGCTGGAGAAACATGAATTGGTGTAGTGTTTTGAATTCTGGGATGTATGGAGTGGCAATTTTCTTTTGGGCCCTTCATGAAGTTTTTAGATATTCCTTTCCTATTTAATTTGATATATCATTTGCGTTGATCCAAGTTTTGTAGCCTGAGATATACATGATTTACGACAGGGTGCTCTAGAAGCTTCTCGAATCAGCTAGGGCCTTCGAACTAAATTCACCATAAATTTTCCCTTAGGAATTTGATTTCGTGCCCTTCATGAAAATTGTAGATATCTATGATAAGGATTCATAGAAAAATGAACGGAGTGAATCAAGCACCGGAAGAGGTACATACGCAAAGTTTATCAAAGGCTGCCAGCATCGAAACGAAACAGCCAAGGGGTCAAAAAGATTTATTAAACTGTACCAATATAGAAGGATTTAGCTTTTGATGTCTTCACGGAAAACATAGATAATTTTGTTACAGATATTTTGACACCAAGTTTGCACAAATCGAAGGTTGTATAAGAAAGTTATTAATTTTTTTCTGAACCATGCGCAGAGAAAAATGTCCAAACATTGTAATTTTGAGATGAATATACTTAATCTTCGATTTCGGGGTTGACAGAGTAAGAATTGAAGTTCGGGGCTAGAAACAAAGATTGAATATCTTTTCAAAATGAAGAGATTAAGACCAAAATCATTCAATTCTAAGATCGTATGAAAAATCTGGGTCCAAAACATCCAAGGTATTCAGGTCGAGTTTTAAAGCGATTTCTAAGGAAATCAACTCACTGAAAAACAGGGATGATAGAGTCTGAATCAAGCTTCGATCTCTTCAGGAAAAATTCCCAAAATGTCGAAATGAGTCACCAAAGACTGACCGTGTCACCATCAGATATCCCGAGATATATGAACGGTCAAACATAAGAGACGCCAAAGGTTCTAATTGAGCTTATCAGGCTAAGTCAAACACCCTTGATTCTTCGCAGAGAGATTCTAAAAGGACTAGTATCCCTACTGGATCACTAGTCTTGGTTCGAACGGTCAGAGTCTGACCTCAAGCTGAGTCCCATAGTTCAAATTTGAGAAACCCGACAATATTTTATTATTAAATATAATTATCAAATAAATGAATATATATAACTTAAAATAGATGTAATTTCAAAGTAAATCATTATAATTATTTATATATTAAATATTGTCGATAGAAAATAATTATCTAATAAATATAATGATAAATTAATTTATACCCAAAATAATCGTCGTTAACGTATTATTTTTGATTAAACAGCGTTGTCGAACGTTATTTATTATTTTCATATTTCTACCTTTCTCATTCATCACATTCTCTCGGTGTTCTTACTTTTCATATTAAACTCTACTTCTCTCCATTTTCTCATTCTAAACGGTTCGGGGAACAGGCCGAAGCCTCGAGCTTCTTACTAAAAGCTCAACAGAATATCCTCAGAGTCCTGAGGGTCTGGTTTCCTATTGTCAAAAATCAGGGTTGTTACAAATACTAAATTGACAATTATACATAAAGGATTAATGACCCGATTAATAACCAAGGAAATAAGTACCCGACTAATAGAATTCAATTTGGATTAATTAAAGAACGGCGACAATAGAAACCATTTGATAATGATTAAAGAATTCATAATTGAACATTAGAAATTCAATGGCAAGAAAAAGAGGAATCATATATAATAAAGAGATAAATGACCCAGTAACGTACGAAAACCTGATTAATTCGCAAGGTGACCCGACTAGATAAGAAGTGTGAACGTTCTAGTAAGGAATTAATGCATAAGTTAGTACCTTGAATTTAATATCGATGAGTATGTTGTTTGTACACGTTACATGGGTAAGCATTAGGAATATGTGTTATCTTGGATGATGTGATACTATTAAATGGTTGTTGATGTATGATTATGAGTGTGTTGATTGAGTAGAGTATTTCATAAACATAGTATGCTAATGGATGTTGTGTGATGCATGAATAACTAGATAAGGAAATTGTAAATAAGAGATCTAGAAAATGGTATCGGCAGGGGTCCCGAAATGATTGAAATATGAAAGCGTGTGAGACTTGGATCTGAGATGAATTGTGGGCGTTATAGCACTGAAGTACCCTAATTCTTGAGAAAGTATGAAATCTCATTTCATTCTTAAGCATCGGGTAAGATTACTAAAATAAAGAAAAAGAGAAAAATCGATTATACCAGATAAAGAAAAAGAACTCGACATTAGGAATAGAAGGAAGTCATTTAGGGGACCCTGCTGAGGACCAATGAATGAAAAATGAATGGTTGAATTATGCATCATATATGGAGTTAAGGAGGGATGTTGGAATATTCCCCTAGAGCCTACAGTGATGGGTACACTGAAGAAACAACCGCGCCTCGACCCCCGAGGATAGTCTAGGGAGTATACCGGAGGCGCACCTCCAATGGCTCGGATTCATGCCCGATGCTGAACAGCCTGTGGCAAACTCTGATATACTTTGATGAGAGGTAGGAGTTTACTATGGCCATTCTGATAAGATGTGTGATTGGTCATTGTGATGATAGGACTACGAGTCCTTACCTATTTGTGAAAACCAGAATAAGGAGAACTCCAGTCGCTCTAGTTGGGCAGGATGGATAAGGCGGGATTGTTATGCACATGGATATTGGTATATGAGATTGATAAGTGGAAGATAGGCCTACATGCATCATGATGACTAATGAAGAAAATAAAAATAATGAAATAGACTTATGAATTGCATCATTATACTGAGATTGTGATTGTGTGTTGATTGTATAGATGTTAGTAATCCTGAGAGAAAGATGTGAAACTAAAATGGTCAGGAGACCAAGAACGATGAGGTAACTTAGAAGGTAAATTAGGAACCCCAAAGAGAGTAGGCGGGAATTGATTCTAGATGATTGTATTATGTGAGGCGAGTGTCAGTGATGACACTCCCTGATTGTTGTGGAGGTGTAGACTCATCCTTACGCTAAATTTTTCCAGAAATCACGAGGATGGACACAGATTCTGCATCGAAGATCAGCTAAGCTCTTCTTGGGCCGAGGAAGAATAAAATAGGTTGATTTTATTTTTGTTTATGTGAGCTTGCGTGTCCCTTTACTTTTAGTATGTACGGTTACTATTACGGCCATGTATTATATATGATTATGTTGTATATAAGGTATATCTGTTCCACCAAGTTTTCTTGTACAAAAAAAACTTCCACATTTTTCTAAAACTCGTAACCTCTCAGTTGACCAGGATAATCTAGTGGACGGGATTATCCTAGTTGACCAAGGGTGTTACACTTTGCAGGTGAATTTGAGGCAACCATCGTCGTCTCTATCTGAGGTTCATAGCCTTTTGACCATGGTTCCGGGGAATGACCTGGAACGGGTAGTGTCATCCATTATCCCTATTAGACATCAATGTGTTAGGGAGTTGGTAGATGAAAGTAGAAGGTTGTTGAGAGAGACCAATCCTTTAAGCCCAAAATTGTCTAACCTCTGCTATATAGGGGTAATTGGAACTAAGCAGAAAATGGGAAACTCATACATTGCTTTATCATCTTTCTCAAATAATTTCGAACATGTCTTTATGCTTTCATCTAACTCTAATTTAGAAACACATTCCGTTAGTTTAGACTCCTTTTTTACGATGAAGTCTCAGAGTAAGAGAATGAATACTATAGAAAATCCTTCCTAGTCTGGCATAACTAGGCTTGAGGTGAATACAGATGTTCCTTAGGGTCACTCTTTTGTTTATGGGATTCCTTTGAGGAATTTTCTAGAAGACTACATGTTTTGACTTTGAGAGGAATACAAAGTAATATCGTAAATATTTACAACAGCTCCACATCACAATGGATGAGAATGATGACCACTTTATTGTCTATCTTCTAGGCCTGGATGATAAAATTTGTGACTGTCTCTCTGAGACGAGCTTTCTTTTTCCACCCTTTAGGAGTACGACTTCCCTTCACCAACTTTGAAGTCATGGTATTTAGGTTTTTATAGGATTTCCCTAGTCAACTAACTCCTAACTCTTAGAGGTATATCGCAAGGGCCAAGCTTAACTTTTGAAATATTTTAAAAAGTTAATCATACCACTAGGGTCGAGCTTAACTTGTAAATTTTTTGAGAGGTTAATAATAAATGGTATCCTCAAGTTTTTTCATCATTCATGTATACTGATAAGGCCTGTCTTTTAATGTGCCTTCTTAAAGTAGGAAAAAATGTACATCGTTAAGTATAACGTTTTAAGTATGAAAAATATAAAGATTAATGATGTTCCATTTCTGAGGTA
Source organism: Clitoria ternatea (assembly GCA_037962975.1). Lineage (NCBI taxonomy): Eukaryota > Viridiplantae > Streptophyta > Magnoliopsida > Fabales > Fabaceae > Clitoria > Clitoria ternatea. The sequence continues at coordinate 61,000,942 of CM075671.1, forward strand.
ACTCTTTACCAAATAGAGTTTCTAACTTTCATGCTCCCTTTGGGGTCACATGCCTGACCCTATAAGGTCTTTCCCGGTTTAGGGCTAACTTCCCCTATTGAGCATTTTGTTGACCAATGTTAGCTCTACACAAGACTAAATATCCTAGCATAAAACTTTTTTCTATGACATGCTTGTTATATTTATAAGTTTCTTTAGCCTTGACTACTTTACCACACAAAAGGCCACCTCTTTAAACTCAGCAAGGAGGTCTAATTATTTTCTCAAGGATTCTTCATGCTCTGTTGGCTCTACAACATTTTTCACTTGTCATGAAGGTTCTTTAATCTCAACTTAAATCACAACATCAACCCCATATATTAGCCTAAAAGGCATTTCATTCATTACAGAGTAAGGAGTTGTTCTATAAGCCCATAACACATGCTTTAATTCCTTAGTCCATCTGCCTTTAACCTCTTCAAGCCTTCTCTTTAATCATTCCAAAACTTTTTAGTTAGCCATCTCAGCTTGATCGTTAGTTTAAGTGTGCTTAACCTAAATAAAGACTTGTTGGATTTTTAGACGAGCTAAGAAAGATTTAAACCATTTATTAATGAATTGCATTCCATTGTGAGTAACAGTGTGTTATATTATCCTAAATCTAGTAATTATATTATGATAAACAAACTTTTTAGATTTAGCTATTATGATGGCAACTAAAGGCTTATCTTTTATCCACTTTATGAAGTAATTAACTCCTACTATTAAGTATTTCACACTACCAGGTGTTATTGGGAATGGGCCTAGAATATTGATTCCCTCATTGTTGAAAAGGCCAAGGTACAACAAAGGTGAATAATTCCTCAATAGGTGCCATAAACCTTCAACATGCACCACACTTTTTAACAAAGGTCATGGCATCTTGAATTAAAGTGGGCCACTAGTAATCTTCCCTTAATAGCTTTTCCCTAAGACTTCTCCCTCCCAAATAATGTCCATAACTCATGGACTTTTGCCAATACATACCCTGTTTCATTTAGGATTTGGCATTTTAACATTGACATTGAAAATCATTTTCTAAATAATTTACCTTTAAATATAACAAATTATGCAACATTACATTGGATCTGTCATTGTAAATTGGTACCTTCTGGGAGTTTCCTAAATGTTAGGTACTTGATATATGGTGCTTGCCATGTTTTAGAAATTAACACTAGAGTTGCCATTGCAATCTCTTTGAATAATGGTATAAGTGTTTAGTTTCTTTGTACTAGCTAAGTGGGATTATACATTCACCCTCACATTTTCCTCTCTTGTAACATGCTTAAACCAGATTTGTTTGAATTGAGGGGAGAGCTCTCTAACTTTAACAAGGTACAATTGTAAAATCGTTCCTTGCTTAGTAATCCTTATTTACTTATGAAATCATCAGTTGAGAATCACTAAGAATGGTTAATTCTTCTACTCTATGGTCATCTGCTATGCGTAAGCCAGTCAAGCAAGATTTATACTCAGCTTGGTTATTAAGTATTTAGAAATCAAACCTAAGTGAAACCCCGATGGCCTCACTTTCCAGCACAACCTTGGCACTAAAACCTTTTGTGTTTGTTAACAATTGACATACATAGTCCAAATTTCCTTTTCTCTTTAGGTTCAACCTTAATCATCTTAATGATAAAGTTAGCTAAAATCTAAGCCTTGGTGACGGTTTGAGGTTCATAAGATATATCAAACTTTAAGAATTCAATGGCCCATTTGATCATTCTCTCAACCAAATCTAATTTGAACAAAATAGTTCTCATCGCTAAGTTTATTCTCACCATAATAGAGGGGGCATGAAAATATTGTCACAACCGATATGAAGAAACAATAACTACAAAGAAGACCTTCTCTAACTTTTGATATCAAAGTTCAACTCCCCACAAGGCTCAACTAATAAAGTAAATGGGTCATTGTTCATCTAGGGTTTCTTTTACCAACATCATGCCTAGGTCTTCATCTGAAACTAATATGTACAAAAACAAAGTCTTTCCAGGATTAAGGCGAACCAAAGTCAGCATTGATGCCAACACATCTTTAAGTTGTTAAAAAGCTTGTTCACACTCATCAGTCCAAGTAAAGGAATCCCTATTTTTTATGACTCTATCCAAAGGAAGAAACCGATATGTCATTAACGGCATAAATCTTGATAAGGTAATGATCTCACCATCCAAAGCTTGAACCTCCATCACATTAGAGAGGCTTTATACCTCTGGAATTTCCTTACACTTTTATGGCTTAGCATTAGTGCCCTTGCTAGTTAGCATAAAACCAAGGAACCTTCCCATCATATAATAGCAAACATGCACTTGAAAGGGATGTTTCTTTCTTTTATCTTGTCAAAAAGTGCCTTAAGTTATAGATGTGATCACCCTTAGCTAGGGTATTGGCTATTAATAAGCACCTTAACAATCTTCTCGTTAATTCCATCAAAAACTCTGTTCATTATTCTTTAATATGTTACCCCCAATATTTTTTAGTCTAAATGACACCATCTTATAACAAAAGACTCTTTTGTCAATGATAAACATCACCTTTTCTTCATCCTCCATATACATGAGTATCTGATTATACACCAAATATGAATCCATGAATGAGAGAAGTTCAAAACTAGAGGAATTATCCACCAATTTATCAATGTTATACAAAAGGTAGGGCTTTGGGTATGCCTTATTGAGGTTGGCATAGTTAGTGTATATTCATCATTTTCCTATTAGCTTTCTTAACCATTATGATGTTTGAAAGCCATAAGGTGTCATGAATCTCCCTTACAAATCCAGCTTTCAAAAGCTCTTTAATACATCACAAGTTTCCTTTTGCTTCTCAAGACCCAATTGTCTTTTCCTTTGAGAAAAAGGTTTCGCCTCGGGGTACACAGTTAGCTTATGGTAGTAGAAATTGGGCTTTATCCCTAGCATATTAACCACAGTCTAGGTGAATAAATCCTTGTACTATATTAATAATTTCTTCAACTCACGCTCAACTTTTTCATATAAACAAACACCAACATTGGTTGTTCTATCCGGGGTATCACCAATTTGAAATTTCTAAAACTCCCCATCTAGCTAAGGTCAAATTAGGTGTTCTTTGTCCTTTCCAAAGTCATCCCTTGGATCTAAATTCGTCATATTACATTATGCTTCTTGTGAGTTATGTTCATTTCATTTCATCTTTTTAACTGATTTCTCTAGTTTTTTAATGTCTTGGATAAGACTATAAAGCTTTTGAGCTACCTCTTAGTCACCATTCAAAGTTGCAATTTCACCAGCTTCATTTGGGAACTTCATTGTGAAGTGGTTAGTAGAAACCACGAACCCTAGCTTATGTAGTCAAGGTCTAGCTATAATGGCATTGAAGGGTGACCTGGTATCAACCACTAAAATTTTCATTTTTATAGTGTTAGACTTAAGGATTCCCTTAAAGGTAATGAGGCTTTCATATACCCTAGTATGAATTATAGCCCCATTGAAAGCTATCAAACTCTTACTGAAAAGACATCAAATTAGTCATGTAAACCTATACACTGAAGACATTATAAAAGAGTATGTTCATTGAGGTTCCCCATCTATTAGAAGAAGTTTCATTATTTTGTTACAAATGGTGGCTTCAATGACCATTGCATTATCATAAGGTTAGGAAATATTCCCAAAATCGTAATCAATGAAGGTGATAGGTGGGTTGGGGTTAGCTGGGACAATATATATCTTAGCTTGGTTCATATATTTAAGACTTCTAGTATACCTTATCCTTGAAGTTTTTTTGAAACCTTCATTAAAAAAACCTTCAACTATTATATCCATAGTGGCGACACTAACCTGCCTTACAATGTTAACTTCACCTTATGATTCATCATTCTTAAGGTTAGCCTTATCAACGATGGTTATCTCCTGTTGTACTATTTATCGTTGTCCCTTACTGCCTTTTTTAACACCCTCGGTTAACTAGCATAATCCCTTCTACTAGATCATCCTACTTAACTGAAAGGTTACGAGTTTGAGAAAAATATAGAAGTTTTTTTTTGTCCATAAAAACTTGGTGGAATAGATATATTATATACATACTATTAAATACAATACATGGTCATAAACAACAAACTATACATAATCATGATCAGGGGCATGCAGGCTCTCATACAAAACATGAAAAGAAAAAATCTATCCTCATCATCATCAGTACAAGGAGAGTCTGGTTGATCCTTGATGCGTAGTATACGCTGATCCCTGTGAACACAAGAGTGTAGTCCAACGGGAGATCTGGAAAAACACTGTAAGGGTGAGTCTTTTCTTCCATAACAATCGGAGAGTTGTCATTTCTGACATCCCTCCCATACAGTACAAGGCTATATTACTTTTTTACTTCTACCTTCTATAACTGTGGTTCCTAATTAATCCATACTAAGTTATGTATCATCACTCAGCCTTTCCCAATTGTCCCTGATTATATAACTCTCTCTCCCCCCTCCCCTTTCTCTCTCTCTCTCGCCAATAACTATTCCACTAGATGAATTTATTATCATTAATATATTAATCCATAATCACAATCAAATACAAACTCAACCAATGATATGTAGTGCAATGCATGGGTTCCATTCCATTCAGTTAATCTTTTCATTAGCCATTATGATGCATATGGGCCTAAATCTCATCATCACATCATATCAGAATTCGTCCTAACTAGGCTACCTCTAGACACAATGTTTCTTCACTAGAGCTAACGGAGCTCACCAAGTCCCCCACATCATATCACAATATAGGGTATATATGGACTCGTAAGTCCTAATCATCATCAACTCATATCATCATATCATAATGGGACTTGGCTCTTCCACAACCATTAGAACACTAGCCTGGGTCAAAAGTACACCAGGATTGCATGGTTTATCCTAGCATCGGGGAGCTACCACTGAGCCATCTGGGGGTCCCCTCCCAGTGTACTCTCAAGATCCAACACAGGGATCGAGCCCTCCTATCCTTTAACATACCCCTCACTGTGTGCTCTAGTTTATATCAGATCATATGCACATGATGCATGTATTATACACTTTCTTTTTCTTACTCATCTTACTCGTCATCGGTAAAGTCAACTCAATGGTCTATTTTCATTCTTAACACCAGGTACATCTCTTTCATTATTCATTATTAGTAGGGTTTACTCTGAGTTACTTAGGGTATCAGTTTAATATCATAGGGTAGATTTATTGAAAAGGTGTAGGTACTCTGGTTGTAACACCCTCAGTTACACCTTAATAAATTCTAGAAAAATTCGTAATAATTTTTTTTTACTAAAGATATGTTTGTTAAAAAGAAACTATCGGAATAAATTATATACATTATTTCTGAAATACCTCAATATTATTAAAACTTTATAAAGTATTTGTACATTCATCCGAAGAAAATAAACATTAAACATTATAAGAAAGAGAGGAAACTCCATGGCCCAAGAGCAGTTGCCTAGTGACATTATTTATTCATTGGACCACGGTATTCATACCGAGCTCCCTTTCTAGAACGTGCTATATATACTGTCAATGTTCTTCAATCCTTCCCTCTGTACGAACCATTAATTTAAAACATATGAAACAAAAACATAGAGAAAGAAGTGAGAAACAGAATATAATATTCCCAAATGGGACATAAGCAATAAAGGGTTTTCACAAACTAGTATAATAATATCAATCACAATCACAAGCACAATCAATTTATGAATGTATGAATGATATGCCATATCTTCATCATAACTTATCTATATATGTGGGCCCCTTAAATTTTAATTTGCACTGGGCCAACCAGGAGTTTACACTGTTCCATAATTCCGGATAATAATAACATGAACAGCTCAACTGGTATGGAAACACTTAGAGACTAGTCAGATTGAAAAGGTTTTTATTGTGAAAGTACCCGACACTAGGGAGCTACCCCAGGTCCCCTGAAGCACCCTTTCACACCCTCTCATCCCAAGGCTCACAATTAAGCCTCCTCTAATGTATCCTCGGTTTTTATAATCCGTCCCCAGACAATATCATTTTGTTTCTCTTCAATGATTCATGATGCATGAACGACTCGCGTATTTAGTAGGTTAAGGCTTTTAGAAACTCAATTATATTATCAGGGCCTACGAATCACGACATAGCCACCCCAGTAAACTGTACTTTTTCAACTTCTCAAATACGCACATAGAATTTTAGTACAGTTCCTTTTCAAATCAAATCAAATCTCTTTATAAATTTGAGTTTCAAAGCCTTAAATATATTTCACAACCTTCTTTAGAAAGTTTATAGGTCAATTCAAAATCAATTTCTAAAAACTCAAATTTGGAATTATCAATCTTTAAAACCTTAGTACTTGAAAATTTTGTATAATATTTTTATACATTTAAATAATATGTATATATATATATATATGTATATATTAAAATATTAGTAAAAAATTTATTTTTATAAAATAATTTCTCTTTCTTTTTCTTTTTAATAAACTAACTAAAAAAATCTAAATTTTAGTAAAGATATATACATATATATTAAAATATAAAAGAGATTTCTAAAAACTTATGTAGTTTTATTGAAATCTAAGAAATTTCTTAAAAGTAATTTGAATAAATATGAATAAGTAAATAAAGAAGTAGGAGATAAGTAAATTCTTACTAAATTTTAGCTTTCCGTCATGCTTGCTATATGCTCAAACTCCACAGTACAAGATTATCAATCATAATCAAACATTGTCAATCACAATCAAACATCATAAAACATAAATAAATATTAACAATCATAATCAAATCAAATAATTAAGCATCAGTTATAAATATGATAATTTTAAAATTCAATGGTTATTTAAATTAATAAAGTTTGTTTTAAGTTCTATGGTCAATTCCTCGCACAGGTCTATGTAAATCCAAGATAGTCCAGTCCTTGCATAGGTCTAGTTCAGTCCATATAGGTCATAAATAGTCCAAGTCCTTGCATAGGTTCAGTCAAGTTCGTAATAGTTCAAGTCCTTGCATAGGTTCAATCCAATCCGCATAGGTCATAATAGTTCAAGTTCTTAAATATTTTAGATATTAAGTTACACAAGATGCTTAATTTATTAATAACAATTATTATAAATTTTAAGTTAAAAGTTATTATTTTAAAATAATAATATTGTTATGTTTAAAATGAGTAGGGGACTCCTCCTAATATTCTTATGTATTTTCATATTATATCCTTAATCTCACCCCCCCTTACCTTGATTTGCTACCAAAAGTGAATTCGCTCTGCGCCTCCAAGTTCTAACAAAATATTAATACTAACTTATTTCAGTATAAGCTTAAGATGAAAATTAAGATTGCTATCAGAATGATAAATAGTAAATATGTATAGTAATAATAAATAGTAACGGTAAATGGTAAGTCATTAATAGTAACGGTAAATAGTAATTTTTGAATAGTAATAGTAAATAGTAAATTGTGAATAGTAACTTTTTGAATAGTAGTGGTAAATGGTAAATCATGAACAATAACAGTGAATAGTAAATTTTGAATAGAAACAGTAAATAGTAAATTTTGAATAGTAACGGTAAATAGTAAAAATAACACAGTGGTAAATTATTTTTACTATAGTAACTTATTCATAATAGTACTAGTATATCAATGGTTTAAGAGTGCTAAAAAAATAAACTAAAATTATAAAAGGAATATAGAAGAAAGTTATTACCTTACACCTCCAGCAGAACTTCTTTTTACCAAAAGAATTTACTCCCCACTAATTTCTTACGCACTATCTCTCTAGATTCTCTCTCTAATTTTTGGTGTGGAAATGTTGTAAATGAGCCATTTATTTATAGGAAGAAAATTTTACTATTTAAGATTATTTAATTATTTATTTTACTATTCATGATGTAAGCGATGATGTAAGCGATGATGATGTAAGCGATAATGTCAGTAATGGCATTTTGGTTATTAGATGAAAGGTTAAGGGTATTTTTGTCATTCTCAAAAAAATAAATAATAATAAAAAATAATAAAAAAATAAGAAAATTCTAGAAAATTATAAATTATATAACAATCAAAAAGTTCTAAAGAACTATAATCAAATTCCTTTGAAATTTTATTTTAAATAAGAAATAACGAAATTAGGGGTGTTACAACTCTACTCCCCTAAAAAAAAAATTTTGTCCTCGAAATTTACACTTTTTTTAGTAAAACAATTGGGGATGAGACTCTTTCATCTCATTTTCTAGTTCCCATGTAGCATCTTCCCCTCTCGTTTCACTCCAAATGACCTTCACGAGTGGAATTTCCTTGTCTCTTAGCTTCTTTATTCTTCTGTCAGCTATTCTGATAGGTGGTGCATCATATGTAAGATTATCTTTAACTTGTATGACATCAGGTTCAATAACATGTGTAGGATCAAATATATACTTTCGTAAGTTTGACACATGAAAAACATTATGGATATTAGAAAGAAAAGGTGGTAATACTATTTGGTAGGCAAGAGGACTAACTTTATGAATTATTTGATATGGACCAATAAATCTAGGAGTTAGTTTTCGAGATTTCATTGCCCGACCGACCCCAGTCATAGGTGTGACTTTCAAGAATACATGATCGCCTTCTTGAAATTCGAGCGGCTTTCTTCTTTTGTCATAGTAACTTTTCTGCCTGCTCTGTGTTGCCTTCATCTTTTCCTGAACTATTTTGATTTTATCCGTGGTTTGTTGTACCAACTCTGGTCCTAGCATCAAGTTTTCACCAGTCTCAAACCAACATAGCGGGGTCCTACATTTTCTTCCATATAATGCTTCAAAAGGTGCCATGCCAATGCTAGCATGGAAACTGTTGTTGTAAGTAAACTCCACATATGGTAAGAATTGATTCTAACTTCCTTTATGCTCTAACACACAAGCTCGTAACAAGTCCTCTAGAGATTGGATTGTTCTTTCCGATTGTCCATCCGTTTGAGGATGATATACTGAACTTAGACGCAGTCTTGTTCCCAAAGCCTTGTGCAAACTCTTCCAGAATTGTGATGTAAAACGAGGGTCTCGATCAGAAATGATACTTGAAGGAATTCCATGCAATCTCACAATCTCCTCGATGTATAATTTTACCAGCTTCTCCATAGAGTAACGAATATTGATGGGAATAAAGTGGGAAGACTTTGTTAGTCTATCAACTATTACCCATATTGAATCATGTCCTAATGGAGTTTTAGGTAGAGAAGTCACAAAATCCATGGTAATGCTATCCCATTTCCATTCTGGTATTTCCATTGATTGTAGCATTCCAGGGGGTTTTGATGTTCCACTTTAACCTTCTGGCAAATTAGACATGCAGCTACGTACTCTGCCACTGCTTTCTTCATTCCATGCCACCAAAATAACTTCTTCAAAATCTTGATACATTTTAGTAGCTCCGGGATGAATGCTCATATAACTTTTATGGCCTTCTTCCAGAATTGCTTTCCTCAACTCCTCTTGATTAGGGATACACACTCGATCCTTATACCTCAGCAATGGTCACTTCTTACATTGAACTCGACTTCTTTTCCTTGTTTCAAGAGTTCTTTCTTTTCTTGCAGGAATTCATCATCTCTTTGAGCCTCTAAAACTTGCCTCAGGAATTCACTTGTCACTTGCAACGCTCCTAATCTGTAGCTGTTAGCATTAACCTTTACTGCTAGGTTAAGATCTCTGAAGTTTTCTATCAATTCCAGCTCTTTAATCATCATTGTGGACGCATGCAGAGACTTTCGACTTAAAGCATCAGCTACTACGTTCGCTTTTCCAGGATGGTACTGTAACTCAAAGTCGTAATCCTTTAAGAACTCCATCCATCTTCGTTGCCTCATGTTTAACTCCTTTTGGTCGAATAAATACTTGAGACTCTTATGATCGCTAAACACATCGAATGTTGCACCGTATAGATAATGCCTCCAAATCTTTAAGGCAAAGACTACAGCGGCTAATTCTAAGTCATGGGTAGGGTAGTTAATCTCATGTTGCCTTAATTGGCGCGACGCATAGGCTACAACCTTCTTGTCTTGTATGAGTACACTTCCTAGTCCTTGTTTAGACGCATCACAGTAAACTTCAAAACTTTGATATGGATCGGGGAGTACTAACACTGGCGCAGAAGTAAGTCGATCTTTCAGCTCTTGAAAACTATTTTCGCATTGTGTCGTCCACACAAAAGGTTGTCCTTTCCGTGTTAACTTGGTCAATGGGTATCCTAGCTTTGAAAATCCTTCAATGAATCTCCTATAGTATCCAGCCAAGCCCAAGAAACTTCTAATCTCAGTGATCGTGGTTGGTCTCTCCCATTTTAAAACTGCCTCCACCTTGGAAGGGTCTACAGCTATTCTTCCTTGACTAATTACATGTCCTAAAAAGTTCACTTCTTCCAACCAGAATTCACACTTCGACAGCTTTGCATACAGTTGTTTCTTTTTCAGGATTTCCAACATAACCTTCAAGTGTTCAACATGTTCTTCTTTGCTTTTAGAGTACACTAATATATCATCAATGAACACCACTACAAATTTATCTAGATATGGATGAAAAATCCTATTCATGTAGTCCATGAATACGGCTGGTGCATTAGTTACACCAAAAGACATTACTAGATATTCGTAATGGCCATAGCGTGTTCTAAAAGCAGTTTTTGGTACATCTTCTTTTTTCACCCTTATCTGATGGTATCCAGACCTCAAATCAATTTTGGAGAACACCGTGGCACCACGCAGCTGATCCATCAAGTCATCAATTCTTGGCAGAGGATATTTGTTCTTGATCGTCACCTTGTTCAGTTGTCGATAATCTACACACAACCTCATGCTACCATCCTTTTTCTTAACCAACAACACTGGTGCACCCCAGGGGGATACACTGGGTCGTATAAACTGCTTCTCTATCATCTCTTCAAGTTGTTTCTTTAACTCTGCTAATTCTAGAGGTGACATTCGGTATGGTGCAATTGAAATGGGTCCAACTCCAGGTACTAGATCAATGACAAATTCCACATCTCTTTCTGGGGGTAAACCAGGAATATCTTCAGGAAAAACGTCAGGAAATTCACACACAACCGGCAAATTTTTGATTTTTGATTCTTGCTCTTCTTTCGTTGAAAGCAATAGCATGAATCCTTGAGCCCCTCCTTTTAAAGAGGCACTCACTTGGTTGGCGGTTAGAAATCTCGAATCCTCAGGATTCAAATTTATTGGTTCTTTAAACATTATGGTTTTATTATGACAATCTATTAGAACATGATTGTCAAACAACCAATCTAGCCCAATAATAACTTCTAAGCCAGAAAGGGGTAAACAGAAAAGATTGGCCTTAAAGTCCCTACCATTTATGACAATAGGGCATTTCCAACAGGCTTTAGAAGTGACAATGGGATTGTTTCCAGGAGTATGTACAGATAAGTCAAATGGCAGTTCTATCACAGGTAACTTTAGTTTTTCTACACAGTCATTGGCAATAAAGGAATGTGATGCACCTGAGTCATACATAACAGTTAAAGGAATCTTATTAATGATACACTTACCTTCCACCATGGAATCAGAATGAGATGCTTCTTCTTCAGTGATTACAAAAACTTTTCCTTTTGCCTTCGGCCTTCCGACTGCACTGTGCGCGCCTCCTTGAGTATTTATGCTTGTACTTGCACCTTCAGGGTTTTCCCTCTTTATCTCCGGACAATCCTTGATGTGATGACCTGGTTTGTTACACTTAAAGCAAACATACGTGTTTTTAGGACAATCCCTTTTCAAATGGGGTCCTCCACAGACAAAACATTTAAAATTTGGTGCAGATGTTGGGTAATAGCTTCCAGTTGAAGCTTGGGGTCTGTTAGGAACAGATGCTGCTCCAAACCGGCGAAATGGCGCTTGGTAAGGCTTATTCCTTCTGAAGTCTCTTCTTTGGTGATGGTGAGGTCCTCCACTTCTCATTTCTCCTGCCTTGTGAATGGGCTCACGACTTTTGGTCATTCTATCCTTATGATCTTCTTCAAAGATCCTGCAGCGATTTACCAATACAGAAAATTCACGGATTTCCTACATTCGTATAGCTTCCTTAATTTCTAGCCGCAATCCATTTACAAACTTTGCACACCGATCTCTTTCATTAGTAGCATCATTATAATGAGAATGAAAACGAGATAGCTCTTCAAACCTAGATGCGTACTCTCCAACGGTCATATTTCCTTGGGTCAGCGACAGGAATTCGAATTGTCTTTTCTCTTTAACATCAGCTGGAAAGTATTTCTCCAAAAACATATCCTTGAAATAATCCCAAGTGATCTCCACGTCGTTGACTTCGAATTGTCTACGCGTGCTATCCCACCAATGTTCGGCATCCTCAGATAAGGCATAAGTAGCGAAGACTACCTTATCAGCTTCATTACATTGCAATGCTCGAAAGATCTTCTCTATCTCCCGAATCCAGATTTGTGCTCCATCACGGTTATATCCTCCCTTGAAACGAGGTGGATTGCGCTTTTTGAATAGGTCCAGTCTTCTCAAGGCATCGTTACCTTGACCTTCACGTGCTCCCATTGCATTGATTAAGCGTTCTACAACTCCAGCAAGATCGTTTCCAGCCATTAGTTTCCTGTTTCACAGTAACTGAGATTTGTCACATCAATCACAGTTATTACCAAGCCGGATATTCTATTCTCGATCACCTATACAGAGTTTATAGACAAAGCAAGATAGACCTTTTCCCCAGGCCTATTGGATTAACTGCTCTGATACCACTTTGTAACACCCTCAGTTACACCTTAATAAATTCTAGAAAAATTCGTAATAATTTTTTTTTTACTAAAGATATGTTTGTTAAAAAGAAACTATCAGAATAAATTATATATATTATTTATGAAATACCTCAATATTATTAAAACTTTATAAAGTATTTGTACATTCATCCGAAGAAAATAAACATTAAACATTATAAGAAAGAGAGGAAACTCCATGGCCCAAGAGCAGTTGCCTAGTGACATTATTTATTCATTGGACCACGGTATTCATACCGAGTTCCCTTTCTAGAACGTGCTATATTACTATCAATGTTCTTCAATCCTTCCCTCTGTACGAACCATTAATTTAAAACATATAAAACAAAAACATAGAGAAAAGAGTGAGAAACAGAATATAATATTCCCAAATGGGACATAAGCAATAAAGGGTTTTCACAAACTAGTATAATAATATCAATCACAATCACAAGCACAATCAATTTATGAATGTATGAATGATATGTCATATCTTCATCATAACTTATCTATATATGTGGGCCCCTTAAATTTTAATTTGCACTGGGCCAACCAGGAGTTTACACTGTTCCATAATTCCGGATAATAATAACATGAACAGCTCAACTGGTATGGAAACACTTAGAGACTAGTCAGATTGAAAAGGTTTTTATTGTGAAAGTACCCGACACTAGGGAGCTACCCCAGGTCCCCTGAAGCACCCTTTCACACCCTCTCATCCCAAGGCTCACAATTAAGCCTCCTCTAATGTATCCTCGGTTTCTATAATCCGTCCCCAGACAATATCATTTTGTTTCTCTTCAATGATTCATGATGCATGAACTACTCGCGTATTTAGTTGGTTAAGGCTTTTAGAAACTCAATTATATTATCAGGGCCTACGAATCACGACATAGCCACCCCAGTAAACTGTACTTTTTCAACTTCTCAAATACGCATATAGAATTTTAGTACAGTTCCTTTTCAAATCAAATCAAATCTCTTTATAAATTTGAGTTTCAAAGCCTTAAATATATTCCACAACCTTCTTTAGAAAGTTTATAGGTCAATTCAAAATCAATTTCTAAAAACTCAAATTTGGAATTATCAATCTTTAAAACCTTAGTACTTGAAAATTTTGTATAATATTTTTATACATTTAAATAATATGTATATATATATATGTATATATTAAAATATTAGTAAAAAATTTATTTTTATAAAATAATTTCTCTTTCTTTTTCTTTTTAATAAACTAACTAAAGAAATCTAAATTTTAGTAAAGATATATACATATATATTAAAATATAAAAGAGATTTCTAAAAACTTATGTAGTTTTATTGAAATCTAAGAAATTTATTAAAAATAATTTGAATAAATATGAATAAGTAAATAAAGAAGTAGGAGATAAGTAAATTCTTACTGAATTTTAGCTTTCCGTCATGCTTGCTATATGCTCAAACTCCACAGTACAAGATTATCAATCATAATCAAACATTGTCAATCACAATCAAACATCATAAAATATAAATAAATATTAACAATCATAATCAAATCAAATAATTAAGCATCAGTTATAAATATGATAATTTTAAAATTCAATGGTTATTTAAATTAATAAAGTTTGTTTTAAGTTCTATGGTCAATTCCTCGCACAGGTCTATGTAAATCCAAGATAGTCCAGTCCTTGCATAGGTCTAGTTCAGTCCATATAGGTCATAAATAGTCCAAGTCCTTGCATAGGTTCAGTCAAGTTCGTAATAGTTCAAGTCCTTGCATAGGTTCAATCCAGTCCGTATAGGTCATAATAGTTCAAGTTCTTAAATATTTTAGATATTAAGTTACACAAGATGCTTAATTTATTAATAACAATTATTATAAATTTTAAGTTAAAAGTTATTATTTTAAAATAATAATATTGTTATGTTTAAAAGGAGTAGGGGACTCCTCCCAATATTCTTATGTATTTTCATATTATATCCTTAATCTCACCCCCCCTTACCTTGATTTGCTACCAAAAGTGAATTCGCTCTGCGCCTCCAAGTTCTAACAAAATATTAATACTAACTTATTTCAGTATAAGCTTAAGATGAAAATTAAGATTGCTATCAGAATGATAAATAGTAAATATGTATAGTAATAATAAATAGTAACGGTAAATGGTAAGTCATTAATAGTAACGGTAAATAGTAATTTTTGAATAGTAATAGTAAATAGTAAATTATGAATAGTAACTTTTTGAATAGTAATGGTAAATGGTAAATCATGAACAATAACAGTGAATAGTAAATTTTGAATAGTAATAATAAATAGTAAATTTTGAATAGTAACGGTAAATAGTAAAAATAACACAGTGGTAAATTATTTTTATTATAGTAACTTATTCATAATAGTACTAGTATATCAATGGTTTAAGAGTGCTAAAAAAATAAACTAAAATTATAAAAGGAATATAGAAGAAAGTTATTACCTTACACCTCCAGCAGAACTTCTTTTTACCAAAAGAATTTACTCCCCACTAATTTCTTACGCACTATCTCTCTAGATTCTCTCTCTAATTTTTGGTGTGGAAATGTTGTAAATGAGCCATCTATTTATAGGAAGAAAATTTTACTATTTAAGATTATTTAATTATTTATTTTACTATTCATAATATAAGCGATGATGTAAGCGATAATGTCAGTAATGGCATTTTGGTTATTAGATGAAAGGTTAAGGGTATTTTTGTCATTCTCAAAAAAAATAAATAATAAAAAAAAATAATAAAAAAATAAGAAAATTCTAAAAAATTATAAATTATATAACAATCAAAAAGTTCTAAAGGACTATAATCAAATTCCTTTGAAATTTTATTTTAAATAAGAAATAACGAAATTAGGGGTGTTACACTGGTCATATAGGTGTATATTGAGTTCCTATTGGTTGTAACTTATCGGTCTCATTCATCTGCTTATATTCCTTTTAAATAACCATTATTATTACTTCCTATCATTTATTTGGAATATTTATCATCTGGCAATTAAGAATAAAAATGGTTAAGTATCAACATCCAATATTCCTTCGGGTATTATCCAACACTTCAACACATCAATATCATATCAATTTCAATCACATTGTTCTATTTCCATATCATAATAGGATCTCTAATGTGACTTGTCTTGCTTTCATCATCCATTTACTTTTTAATTTCCTATGCAATCACAACAAAATTCATTCATTTTTGTCATACATTTCATCATACTCATAAGCACATAAGGGCATGTAATCTATTCACCACATAATCACCAACAAGTAATTTCACATCATTTAACCAACCACACATAATCAATCAAGTACACATGGTCATCCACACATTGTATCTAACACATATATTCATAAGTTTTATCTTATGCTTTAATGGTTATTCCTAAATACTAGAAAGTACTAGTTATTAAATAATTCATACTAAGAATATATATATATATATATATATATATATATATATATATATATATATATATATTAGCCATATCTATCTATATAAATAAAAGTACATTATTTCTTTTGAAAGTATAGTTTACTTACTAATTCCTATTAGATTATTATAAGTCTATTTGTTTCGTTAAAATATACTTTGCTTACTAGTTACTAAAAGGTACTTGTTGATTAACTATTTGTTATTAATAAAGATATATATATATATATATATATATATATATATATATATATATATATATATATATATATATCAACTGTATTTTTCTTTTCTAAAGCTGGAATTTGGTTATCAAAACTCTGTTTGGGTGAAATTAGCTAGATTCACTATATAATAGCAAGCTTAAACTTTTACTCCTATTTCTTTTTAAAGCTAGTTTGAAATTCCCTTTTTACCTTTAATAAGTGAAAATTTATTGTTCACTAATTAAATTCCTAATTTACATATGTCATTCCATTGGCCTCATTATTAGAGATGTGTCATTATTACGCTTAACTATTATTAGCTAAATGTTCCTTCCTTTACTAATTGTACCTATGTTCATTTATTTATTTCAATATGTACTTTTTTTATTAACACACCATTATTTCTGACAGAAGCCCAATTCTTTGTTTAATTTATTATTACCTAATAACTATACCTAAAATTTATTTCATGGCCTAAAAATATCTAGATTATATATTTTACTTGTAAAATACTTTAAATTCTAACATTATCACTAATATCTATTATTTTCTAATTAATTTTTATTACCGATTTTCTTTATTAAATCCATTTAAATTCATAAAACTTATACGATAATTTCTTTATAATTGTTCCTATTACTTAATTAATTCTTTATTCATTAATTTTATATCCAACTTCATTCATAGATACTTATAAATATGCATACATCTAAGGTATATAACAATATAATTTTATTCTTAAAGTAAAATGGTGGTTGCTAATCCTATTATTCATTTTTATTATTATTACCATTTTACTTGTTTCTAATTAACCCTTTTTAACTAATCGCTTATTTCACTTATTAAATCTATTTTAAATATTCTAAAACTCGCATAAATAATCAATTAAATTGTTGGCATAATATATTTAAAATAAACATAAAATAAATCATAATTTAGCATAAATTGGTAAAATTGCGCATGACGTGTATTTTTTTCGGTGATGCTCCTCGAACTTTTGGCTTGGTGACTACACAGGATGGCGGGGCTTGTCGGAAAATTACATAAATTACATAAAAATTTATAATTAATTACAAAACCAAATAAAAATATAACTGGGCCCGCGATAAATTCCTGTAAGTCATAAACTCTAACAACAGGGCTCCAAACTCTGATAACTCAGGGAGGACTCCTAATCTTTGAGGTACGCTTTATGATAAATTATGGAAACACATAGATATATCCAAAAATATAATTAAAATTTATCGGCGACGACAAAAAATTCGTAACTTTTAATCGGACCGTCGGATCGTAACCAAACTTAACGGGGCTATTCCCGGAAGCCACATAAGCAATACAAGACAGTTAAAAATGCAATCAGATGAAGAGAGACTCTCCTTACCTCACAGATACAGTCACGATTTTAAGAAAAATAAAGGAACTGGGCGTTGAAAATCCACTGGTCGTTGAGCAGACTGAAGGGGGATAGCCATTACAAATTGAAAGAATAAAAGAAAGAAGAAGAGAAATTGAAGAATAACGGGATGGTTACCTTGGTGGAGCGAAAAGGAAGATGGAATTAGTGATGATGAAGCATGGTGGTGAGGGCTGTGACGTGAGGGGGAGGAGGAAAGTTTATTGGCTGGAAGGTAACAATTTTGGTCGCAGAAATAAGAGAAAAGGAAGAAGGGAAGTAGGTGCCGAGAGAAAGGAATTGAAAATCTTTTATAAGAATTTGAAGAAATTAAAGGAATGAAATTTTATAAGAATGGGCAAGCGTTGGCAATGGATTTTCGTGAAGAATGCGTGAATTGGGATTTAATAATGGGGTAAGGATGCTGAAGTGGTGGAACACATGGCCATGTGCATGTATGAAATGGCAATGGTATCATGGCATGGCAATCATCTTGTGAGGGAAAGAAATTGGGCTTTTTTGATTTTTGCAGGTGGTGAGCGTGAATTGGAAAAGAAAAAGGGAGTAGAGAACGTGACAAGACATATATATATATATATATATATATATATATGGATGTATGTATGGCATGACCTAATCATGGAATAGCATGGCCTGACATAGTGACTACTTAGCAAGCAAGTAACGTGTAATGGAATTTTAGTTAAGTGGTGGTGATTATAATTATATATACATACAATTTAACTACTTAATGTGCAAGGAGTTTGGTATAGATTACACATTCAGATGGCCAGGTAGCGAGGCTAAAATAGTTGATGCATGGTGGTGAAGAAAAATGGTGACCGGAAAAATAATTTAAGGTACCAGAAATCAAATACCCGAATGAGCAACTAGTTACCTTTTCAAAACCTACTTCTAATAAATCCATAATAATTCACAGGACGAGAATTAAGAAAAATTCCTAACACAAAAGTTGTAGAGCTTTATTTCCTCTTCGAAATGCTATATCATACACAAAAATCTAATAACGGTAGTCTGAGTTATGCCCGGATCAAGGTAAAGTGCGCTCAAAGCTCCCAAAGTATTAAAGGCTGAAAAGATAAATTTATGGAGGCCAAGGCTTTAGGAACTGGATTTTGAGCCCTTCATGAAAGTTATAGGGTGTTTTTATATGAAATCATAAAAAAAGAATGAAGCAGGTTCGGCATCGTATGGAGGAGATATATGCAATTTTCTAAAGTTTATTAGGTGGGTGACGAACCAGAACACACTTGAAGAAATTGATTAAACTGCACTGATTGAGTAAGAATTAGCTTGAGTCCTTCACAAGAATTGTAGAGGACTTCGATACGAGAATTATGAAATTGGAACAAATTGATTCGTAGTTTGTATGAAGAAGATATGATTTTTCTCATAAACTAGTGCGATTTAACGGGATTAACGAACGGGTTTTTGGAATACAAACCCTTGATTCCTTAAATTGGGGATGATGGGTCAAGAATCTGCGTTCGAGGCTAGAAATAGAGATTGTTAGGTTTTTCATAACAAAGAAATCAGGATGAGAATCACTTGATTCTAGCTATGTATAAGAAAGTTAAGCCCAAAACATTGAAGGTGCTTAGGCTGGATTCAAGGGTTTCGATTTAACTAATTGTTTTCTTAAAAAAACGAGGTCGATAAAGTCGAATTAGGATTGGGTCCCTTCAGGAGAAGTGTTTAAACATTGAAATGGTTCATTAGGAATTGATTGTGTTGTAATCGGATATCCTGAAGTGTATGCACGATCAAACGTGGAGAGTACCTAAGGTATTAGTCGGGCCTGCCGGACCAAACCTGTTGTCGCAACCTAGATCGCGGCGGGAGGCCGACCGTAAAAAAAAATAAGTTTCCCGAGTTCCCTCCGGAAACCATGGAGTCGCCACCAATGTTTTTAAGGTAAAACATGGAAAAAACCCTAACGTGAAGGTACCGGTCTTAATTTGAGATTTTAAAGTTCAGAAGTCTAATTACATGTGGGGAAGGTATTAGCACCCCACAGTGTCCGTTTTAAACGGTTACCCTAACTTGTTTAAGTTTTATGAACAATCCTAATAATTTGTAATTTTTAGCCTCTTAAAATGCCTTATGGGTTTATTGTCGATTTAATAATTTTAAAATTATAAATTTTACGATTAACAGGACGTCTCGTCCAAATTAATCGAGTTGTGGTTAAAAGCGTTATGATTCTATTTTATAAGTTAAAAGGATATATTTATTTTTTAAAATTTGGGCCCGACAAGAATAATTGTTCCCGATCCTACATATTCCCCAAGCGCTAGGGAAAATCAGGGTTACGTAGTTCTTTGGGTTATTTTAAAAAATGCGAAGTAGATTGAAAAATATCGAGATTTAAAACGTTAACCAACAGGACGTCTCGTCCAAATTGATTTCGAATGTTGTATAAAAAAAGGGTGCTTGGGTTTTATTGATTTTATTATATTTTTAGAAAGAAACTTAATAGTCTAGATTGATTTAAGAATGAAAGGTTTATTTGAAGACCTAGATTAACAAGACGTCTTGTCTAAAGAATCTATAAAGATATTTTGATTTTTGTTATATTATTGATATTACTAAAGTGTTTTATCGTCTAAATTATTTTAAAAAAATTTAACATAGATTGACAGGACGTCTCGTCCAAAAAATCTATAAAGACCCTAAATTTGTTATCAAAATATTTTTTTAAGGTCTACATTAATTTTGAGATTATTATAAATTTATTTTATTCGAAAACTTGGACCAACAGGACGTCTCGTTCAAATTGATCCCTAATGTAAATATCTTAATTTCTATTACCTATTGGCACTAACAAAATATTTTGTGATCTAAAAATTAAATATAAGTTAACAAGGCGTCTTGTCTAAATTAATCCCAACCTAAAAATTTTAATTTTGGTTAACAAATATTAACAAGTACCCTATACTACTTATTATTAGTTTTTCTTTTAAATGAAAAAAACTTCATACATTCAACCATACCTATTATAATTTTCTATGAAAACAAGGCCACAACTAAATTACAACAAAAAGTTAAAAGGAAGAAAGAAAGAGTACCTATTTTGTTGTCAATTTTCTTCTTTCACTTCTTGCACGAACATGCTTATCTCTTCAAAAAATTTTGCTCTCTCTGTTCCTCACGTGAATTGTATCTCCCCTTTCTCCTGTACGTTAATATGCATATGTATACATATGCCCCTTTTCTTTTAATCCCTCTCTTGGTTTGCGTGAACTCCCTTATATATGGCAATTGAATTTTGTCCTGTGGTGGCTCTCGTCTTTGTTTCAATTCTTTCCCTTCTTTTTCAATTTTGCATATAACATATATAGATAATCATGCTTTGGCCCTGCAGGTGCCTTATCAATTGCATCCCCTTCCTGTTTCAAGTCAATCCTCCCCTCTTCTTAATTGTTTAATCTCTTATATAATAAGCCTTTTTCAATTGTGTTATCTCTAATTCTCTTAGCCATATAATAATTAAATCTTATCTATGCTATTTTTCTTTTTTCATTATCTCATAGCATATAGATAATAGGATTAGCTTAATTAATATAATTATAAAATCTGAAGTTGGTTATAATATTTTTTTTATTTTTTTATTTTTTTGTTTTTTTATTTTTTTGAAAATTTTAAATGGGTCCGGATAAAATTGTGTAGCAACACCTGTTATTCTCGATTTACTACAAGAGGGCCTTATCAGGACTACTCTCCTTATAGGATCACTAGTCTTAGACCAAATTATCAAAATCAAATCGTTTACTCGGTCCTACAGTTAAACCCGAGGACCCGATAATATTTTATTATTAAATATAATATTCAATAATTAAACAAATAATTATTAATTAAATAAAATATTATCATTATTATATAAATAATTAAATAAATATTAAATAAATATTGAGTAATATATTAAATATTGTTATTAAATATATATTCTAATTAAATATATAAATAAATAAATAAATATTAATTAAGTATTAAAATTAATTATAAAATATTATATACTACTATTAACAAAGAGGTATTATAAAATTATCAACTAATTATCACTTAATTAAACAAAATAATCATCATCAAATATTAATTTATATTAACTAAGGGATTATCGTTAGCTAAACAATATTATCTACTATTACTTATTACTAACCCTATATTATTTGTTTTTACTCGTTCATTTTCATCTCAATTCTTCCTTTCTCATCATCCCATAAAAAAAAGACTTCTAAAGTTCTCCCTCTTTTGATATCAACAAAAGGATGGGACATCACAGAAGATTAAAGCATTAAGCTTTGAGTAGGGGTAGAGGCAAGGAGCAGGGAAGCTACGGTTGAAATGAGAATAAAGTAACGAGTCTGATGAATAAAGATAATGAGTGAGATGAAGTAAATGACAGATGGTTGGTGACAAAAGATAGGCTGGTCAGGAAAGGAATGAGAAGAGCAAGAGCCTTCTTCTTTGATGTCCATATATAATGGCACCAGAGAGCATCAACATGTTCTTCTATGAGCACAAGAGTAAATAGAATACTTTGCAAGTTAGTTGGGGGTGCTGACGAGGTCTAAGATAACCTTTTAGTGTCGCTTATGCTTATGAGGCATAGGCTTCTTCAGTCTGCCTAAGTTGATCCATATGGCTGCAGTCTACCTTTTATCGGGAGCAATTAATATCTACTTTCCTAGAGACATCGCAATATGGAACTTATGGTATTGTAGACCAAACTTCATGTCCCTCTTAACATTGGTTTCTTCAGCCTTAAGAGCATGATATGTAGCTATATCCTCTGGAGTGAGCAGGTGGGGGTAGGATAGGAGTCTCTCCAAGGTCATTGGGTGGTACAAATTTGGGTGTAGTGTCTTGGATGTAGAATCTCTTTCTATCAAAGTTAGGATGTACAACAATGGCTAGATTTTAGGGGCTATTGTATCCTGGGTTAGTAGGATCAATGGTCAGTTTAAAGAATTTGAACACAGGGACACCAAGGGTGATAAAATGAAATAGAAGGGAAACAATTGGAGGGTTTGGAAGAAAAACAAGGGCAAGGTTGTTATTTGGTGGGTTTTGGGTCAAATGGCCTGGTTGAGGTATAAAAGTGATTGGGATTGGTTAAGAGTGTAACACCCTGGAGTCAACTTGTAAATCCCAAGATAATTACCGTCACCATATAAAATCTTATGGATAACTTATTTTTCACCTGGTAATTATCAAGTGATTCACAACCTGATTCTAGAGGTTACTGATACAATATCAGAGTACGCAACCTTTATATAATTAAATTTTTATTATTATACATAACATCAGAGTTCCATACATATTATATTTTACAACAGGCACCTAGATCTTATAAAATATAAAGATGTAAAATACCAAAACATAGCATACACATAATATAGCCATAGTAGTCACGCAAGCAAGCATCAACCTCAAAAGCCTTCATAATTTATCCACATCAAGCATCATCCACTTTGTCACATATCTTCCTGGTTAACCACTAAAGGGTTGCCACAAGTAACAGAAAGAGTGAGATAAAATATCAAATAAATAATAATCAAATTAGAACATACACAATCACAAGTAGGATGCTATGCGATGCAGATGCCAAACAAGTATTTTGTATTATACTTATGTTGTTATATTTCGTTTTTTTATATGAATGAAAATGCATGATGGATCCATTCTGGTGGGAACATCTACAGTGATTTCCAACAATAACATTTTTACGGATATCCAACTGATACCGTGCCCCATAATGCAACACCACATCGGATAACAATATCATAATATCAATAACAAGTGTTGTGGGACCCCCCTTAAGGACACACTGCTTAGCCCTTAAGACGGCCGTGGTATAAAACCACCGCAGAGGTCTGTTGCTCAACAGAGCGCGTTCCCCTACCGAGAACCCCCTCAAAGAACCCCCCTGCGGATTCTTTGAACGGCCAATGCATATGATGCATGAATGTAGTAAATTTATATCATTTAAATTTATTCATAATTTAACAATAAGAATTTATGGTAAAATTCAAGAAAATACGACATTTCATCATATTTACAAGTATAATCCATATACGAAGACAACACCCTGTTTCCCTCTGTTTTTGCTGTTTTAATAATTTCAATTGCAAATTAAATATGCCAATTGGTTCCAAATCATCATACAACATTAGAAACATATCATATATCATATTCCAAACTATTTGGCATCAATTTCACAATTTAATTCAAATTAAATTAAAATCTAGCTAAATGAGTTTCCAAACAATTAAGCAAGCAATTCTAACTTAATTTCTATGTATTTAATATTCTATCTCCTCTTTCTTACCTCAATTGAAGATCCTTAAGCTTTTCTTATGCTAAACCCCCTTGTATTTCCTCAAATCTTCAAGTTTGCGTAATTTCTTCTTATGCAAAATTAAAGAGCTTGAGTATGGCAATGAAGGTTTTGAAAACTTAAAGAGGGAGATGAAAGGTTATAGGATTAGTGAGGTTTTTGATTTGAAGAAATTTGGAACGTTGGAGCCTTATTTGTAGGCTTCCAATGGTGGTTACTGTAGCAAATTACTGTAGCAAATTACTGTAGCAGATCAAAGTGAAATGAGGCGGTGGGAAGAATGAAGAACTCTCATGAAGTTACAAGATTTTTCATGTGACGTTTTACTATAGCATTTTACTGTAGCATTTTACTGTAGAAGGTTTTTATTTTATTTTATTATTTTATTTTATTCTACGTTCCATTTTCATTTAATTCTGTTTTAAGTCAGATTAAAAATATCCTTGTATTCAAAATTCAATTTCCTATTTTCTAGGATTCATTTCTTATTTTTCTGAGAAACTTTATTTTTTTTACTGTTTAATTACCGCTTCAAATTTAATTAAAAATTGGGCTGTTACACTCTCCCCCCGTTATAAAAATTTCGTCCTCGAAATTTAAACGTACCTTGTTAGAATAATTCAGGGTATTGACTTCTCATCTCATCTTCTCGTTCCCAAGTCATGCTTACTTCATCTCTTTGTTGCCAAGCTACTTTCACCAATGAGATCTCCTTGCCTCTTAGTCGCTTGACGTCTCTGTCTATTATCTTCACTGGTGTTACTGTAATCGTAAGGTTTTCCTTAACTTCTATATCATCAGTTTCGATCACATGGTCTGGATCAGGTACATACTTTCGTAATTGTGAGACATGGAACACATTATGAAGATTGGAAAGGTGAGGCGGCAATGTGATCTGATATGCCACTTTACCAATTCTTTTCAGGATCTCATATGGTCCTATATACCTTGGAGTAAGCTTCTTACTTTTTAACACTCTTCCAACTCCTTTGTTGGGTGATACCTTTAAGAATACATAATCTCCAACTTGGAATTCTAATGGCTTCCTCCTTTGATCATAATATGACTTCTACCGATCCTGCGTAATTTTCATCCTTTCTCTAATCATCCAAATTTGCTCTGTTGTTTGCTGGACAATTTCTGGTCCAAGAGTTAGATTCTCACCCGTCTCTAACTAACAAATTGGTGTCCTGCACTTTCTACTGTACAATGCTTCATATGGTGCCATCCCAATGCTTGAGTGATAACTGTTATTATATGTGAATTCGATTAGTGGAAGGTAATGTTCCCAGCTTCCACCATGTTCTAACACACATGCTCTCAGTAAATCCTCCAGACTTTGGATAGTCTTCTCTGACTAGCCATCAGTCTGTGGATGATAGGCAGAGCTTAACTTCAGTCTGGTACCAAGCTCTTTATGTAAACTTCCCTAGAATCGAGAAGTAAATCTTGGATCTCTATCAGATATTATGCTTGACGGTACTCCATGTAATCTCACTATCTCCTTTATGTACACTTGAGCCAATTTCTCAAGTGAATGCTTCATGTTGATCGGAAGAAAATGGGCTGATTTTATTAATCTATCGACTATCACCCAGATAGCATCATTGCCTCTTTGTGTTCTAGGTAAGCCTAACACAAAGTCCATGGCAATGTCATCCCATTTCCATATTGGTATTTCTAGTGGTTGTAATCCACCAGATGGTTTTTGATGTTCTACTTTACTTTTTTGACATATTAAGCAAGATGAAACATACTCAACTATCTCCTTTTTCATCCTCTTCCACCAGAAATCCTTTCTTAAATCTTGATACATCTTCGTAGATCCAGGATGAATACTAAGCATGCTTTTATAGGCTTCATCTAGAATTATCTTCTTTAGTTCTGTATCCTCTAGGACACGTATTCTTCCTTTCATTCTCCATACTTTATCTGAACCTTCTTGTAATCCTAGATTTTTCCATTATGTTGTGTCTCGATCATTCCTTGGAGACATACATCCGATCTTTGTTTTTCACAAACCATCTTCAGAAAATCATTAGTGATTTTCAGAACTCCGACCACCCTATTTACTGAAGATTTCTCTTTAACTGCTATGTTTAAGTCTCTAAATTGTTCAATCATTTCTAATTCTTTTATCATTAAAGCTGCCACATGAATTGCTTTTCTACTAAGTGCGTCAGCAACCACGTTGGCTTTCCCCGGGTGATACTTCAACTCAAAGTCATAGTCCTTGAGAAATTCCATCCATCGACGTTGTCTCATATTTAATTCTTTTTAATCAAATAGGTATTTGAGACTCTTATGATCACTATAAACTTTAAACTTTGCACCGTATAAGTAGTGCCTCTAAATTTTCAAAGCAAAGACAATGGCTGCCAACTCCAGATCATGAGTAGGGTAATTCAATTCATATGGTCGTAATTGCCTTGAAGCATAAGCAATTACTTTTCTTTGTTGCATTAGGACACAACCAAGTCCCAACTTTGAAGCATCACAATAAACTTTAAAGTTTTCTTGGGGGTTTGGTAAAGCTAGAACTGGTGCAGTTGTTAATCTTTTCTTTAATTCTTAGAAACTTGCTTCGCATTCAGTAGTCCAAATGAAAGGTTTATTCTTACAAGTTAATCGAGTCATGGGTAGAGCAATTCGAGAGAATCCTTCAATAAATCTTCGGTAGTAACCCGCAAGTCCTAAGAAACTCCTGATTTCTGTGACAGTCTTCGGCCTTTCCCAAGCTATTACAGCTTCAATCTTCACAGGGTCGACTGACACTCCATTCTGACATATCACATGGCCTAAGAATTTTACTTCATTAAGCCAAAACTCATATTTAGATAGTTTGGCATACAGTTGCTTCTCCTTTAGTATTTGTAGCACTAAGTATAGATGTTTCTCATGTTCTTCCTTGGTTTTGGAATAGATAAGAATATCATCTATAAAGACAATGACAAATTGATCAAGGTATGGATGGAATATCCGGTTCATGTAGTCCATGAACACGGCTGGAGCATTAGTTACACCAAAAGGCATAACTAAATATTCATAATGGTCATAGCGTGTTCTAAAGGCTGTCTTTGGAATATCTTCTTTCTTTACGCGAATTTAATGGTGTCCCGATCTCAGGTCTATCTTGGAGAACACAGTAGCTCCTCGTAGTTGATCAATAAGGTCATCAATCCTTGGTAACAGGTATTTATTTTTAACTGTGACTTTGTTTAGTTGGCGATAATCGACACAAAGTCTCATACTATCGTCTTTTTTCTTAACTAATAGTACAGGTGCTCCCCAAGGAGATACGCTAGGTCGTATGAATTACTTTTCTAATAACTCATCCACTTGCTTCTTTAGTTTGGTCAGTTCCATTGGAGGCATTCTATAGGGTGCTCTAGCAATGGGTTTTGGTCCAGGAATTAGGTCAATAGAGAATTCTATCTCCCGTTCAAGAGGTAATCTTGGAACATCCTCAGGGAATACTTCTGAGAATTCACAGACTACTGGTATCTTACTTACATCAGGAATAACTTTTCCTTCTGTAAGTGCAAATACCATGAATAATTGGGCTTCATTGTTTAAGGAATATCCTATAGGGTTTTGTGAGGCATCATACTCCTGACACTCCATGTTGTCAGGTGGAAAGATCATGGTTTTATTACGGCAATCCACGAGAACATGATTAGCAGATAGCCAATCCATCCCCAAAATGATTTCCAAGTCCTTTAATGGTAAACATACTAAGTTCACATTAAAATTTCTACCTCCTATATGTATAGAACAACCTTCACACACGTTAGCTGTCCTAAGATGGTTACCAGTAGGAGTAGAGACAAGCAAATCATATTGCATAGATTTCATAGGTAAATTCAGACGCCTAACACATTCTTCAGCAATAAAAGAATGTGTCGCACCTGAATCAAATAAAACTGATAAAGTAGTATCGTTAAGAATGCACTTACTTTGTACTAAGTCATCTGCCTGCGATGCCTCTGATCCACTAATTACAAATACTCTGCCAGCTGCAGGTGATTTGTTCTGATTATTCACTAGCTGTCCATTTTCTCGTCCTCAACTAGCTGTGCCTTTGACATTAAGTCCTCCACGACCATTGGTATTACGTCCATCTCGAATGTTGGCTCCTCCTCTATTGGCTCCATTGTTGTTGTTCTCAGTTTTAACATTCACAGTGTTAGTGCCTTGGTGCAGTTATGGGCAGTTAGGATGAATATGTCCCTTCTGGTTGCATTGGAAACAGGTAACATCTGTCTGTGTACAATCACGGGTTCTATGATTTCCTCCACACTTGTAGTAGTTCCATGTGATTGGCTGGTTCGCACGTCCTCCAGATGATGAAGTTGATCTCCTCGAAATCGATTCTGATTAAATGCTCCTCACCTTTTAAAGTTCACTAATTGAGGTCTCAATTGTTTACTACTTTTCTCCTGCTCGATCCTAGCCTGATGGTTCTCTTCAAAGATTCTACATTTGTTGATTAAAGTAGGAAAACTCCTAATCTCCTGATGTCCTATGGCTTCTTTAATTTCTGGCCTTAAGCCATTTTCAAATTTGATGCATTTAGAAGCCTCAGTTCCTGGCTGTTGGAAAGGAGGATAAAACAATGATAATTCCTCAAATTTGGTAGTGTATTCTCCGATAGACATATTCCCTTGCTTTAATTCTAAAAATTCTAATTCCTTTTTGCTTCTAACACTAGCAGGGAAATATTTCTCAAGAAAGCTTTCTTTAAAATTCTCCTAGTTGGGTAGCCTACCAGCTTCCAGTAACCTATCGTGAGTTAAGATCCACCAATTTTCTGCTTCCTCTACCATCATATAGGTAGCATATTCTACCTTCCGGGCTTCAGTACAAGGTAGGGAGCGAAAAATACATTCCATTTCTTTAATCCACAGGTAAGCCACCTCTGGATTATAGTTTCCTTTAAACTGGGTAGGTTTCCTTTTCAGGAAACGGTCAAGTCCATGGGTTCCTTCAGCTAACCTTTGTTGTTCCTGTCTTTCAAGGATCTCAGCAAATCGATTGAATACAGCAACCATGGCATCATCGTTCTGACGTCTAGCCATTTCTTATCCTATAGGTACGAGTACCACTGCATTCAGTTACTGAGTATCTAATATACTCAGAGTTCTAACAATTTTTATGTTATCTAACTAGTAATTATACTAAACAGAAACATACAAAGAGCACACATAACACACAAGCACAAAAATTTTAAACAAATAGCAATCAAGGTTCACACACTTCAAGCTTTCTTATGTTAATCTCTAGTTACTTCCTAAGGTTTTCTTTATATTTTATATACCATTGCTATGATACCACTTCAGTTGTAACACCCTGGAGTCAACTTGTAAATCCCAAGATAATTACCGTCACCATATAAAATGTCATGGATAACTTTTTTTCACCTGGTAATTATCAAGTGATTCACAACCTGATTCCAGAGGTTACTGATATAATATCAGAGTACACAACCTTTACATAATTAACTTCTTATTATTATACATAACATCAGAGTTCCATACATATTATATTTTACAACAGGCACCTAGATCTTATAAAATATAAAGATGTAAAATACCAAAACATAGCATACACATAATACAGCCATAGTAGTCACACAAGCAAGCATCAGCCTCAAAAGCTTTCATAATTTATCCACATCAAGCATCATCCACTTTGTCACATACCTTCCTGGTTAACCACTAAAGGGTTGCCACAAGTAACAGAAAGAGTGAGATAAAATATCAAATAAATAGAAATCAAACTAGAACATACACAATCACAAGTAGGATGCTATGCGATGCAGATGCCAAACAAGTATTTTGTATTATACTTATGTTATTATATTTCATTCTTTTATATGAATGAAAATGCATGATGGATCCATTCTGGTCGGAACATCTGCAGTGATTTCCAACAATAACATTTTTACAGATATCCAACCGATACCGCGCCCCATAATGCAATACCATATCGGATAACAATATCATAATATTATTAACAATTGTTGCGGGACCCCCCTTAAGGACACACTGCTTAGCCCTTAAGACGGTCGTGGTATAAAACCACCGCAGAGGTCTGTTGCTCAACAGAGCGCGTTCCCCCACCGGGAACCCCCTCAAAGAACCCCCCTACGGATTCTTTGAACGGCCAATGTATATGATGCATGAATGTAGTAAATTTATATCATTTAAATTTATTCATAATTTAACAATAAGAATTTATGGTAAAATTCAAGAAAATATGACATTTCATCATATTTACAAGTATAATCCATATATGAAGACAACACCCTGTTTTCCTCTGTTTTTGCTGTTTTAATGATTTCAATTGCAAATTAAATATGCCAATTGGTTCCAAATCATCATACAACATTAGAAACATATCATATATCATATTCCAAACTATTTGGCATCAATTTCACAATTTAATTCAAATTAAATTAAAATCTAGCTAAATGAGTTTCCAAACAATTAAGCAAGCAATTCTAACTTAATTTCTATGTATTTAATATTCTATCTCCTCTTTCTTACCTCAATTGAAGATCCTTAAGCTTTTCTTATGCTAAACTCCCTTGTATTTCCTCAAATCTTCAAGTTTGCGTAATTTCTTCTTATGCAAAATTAAAGAGCTTGAGTATGGCAATGAAGGTTTTGAAAACTTAAAGAGGGAGATAAAAGGTTATAGGATTAGTGAGGTTTTTGGTTTGAAGAAATTTGGAACGTTAGAGCCTTATTTATAGGTTTCCAATGGCGGTTACTGTAGCAAATCACTGTAGCAGATCGAAGTGAAATGAGGCGGTGGGAAGAATGGAGAACTCTCATGAAGTTACAAGATTTTTCATGTGACGTTTTACTGTAGCATTTTACTGTAGAAGATTTTTATTTTATTTTATTATTTTATTTTATTCTACATTCCATTTTCGTTTAATTCTGTTTTAAGTCAGATTAAAAATATCCTTGTATTCAGAATTCAATTTCCTATTTTCTAGGATTCATTTCTTATTTTTCTGAGAAACTTTAATTTTTTCACTGTTTAATTACAAATTTAATTAAAAATTAGGCTGTTACAAAGAGGGTAGCTCAGGTTGAGAGGATTCAAAGAAAAATGAAGAGAAAAGGTATGGCTTTCTTGGCACAAGGCCCGGACTCAGAGGCTCCTCTTTTCCTTTTTCAACAAGAGAGGGTCTGAAGCTGGTTTCATTACTTTGAAATTCTCCAAACACTTTATAGAACCTATTAATCTAATCAATACGGTTCTACTTCAGCGCATCATACTCAGGGAAACTTTTGAGGTGACCTGAGATGAACTTCATGTATTTGGCAAAGCTTGGATAGCCTCCACACTTCAGTAATTCTTCCCTATTTTCCCTCATGACTTTCAAGTAGTCATCCCTCAATTCATTGTACTTGTCCTGCCATTTAGTACCAGTTCATCCATGCATAGAGATAGAGAGATGAAGAGTAGTGAAGATATTGATAAACTACTGTCGAGCTTCTTCATTAAGAGAGAAAAGGGCCTATTGCTGTTGCTGTGAAGCTTGAGAGGCTTTCTTTTTCTAAAACTAACTGAGAGTGAGTCCATCATTAGAATCTGATGACTTGGTTAATTCCTTGGGTTCTGAAGGGTCAGACCTCTTAGTTAGGGAGGAAGAAGGAGGGATCACTTTGCATGGCTTCACATCTAAAATTGAATTTGAACTATCAGATTCATCAGAAAACTCCAGAACCATCTTTTTGGTTTTCTTTGCAAGATACTTCACTCTGCCACTTTTCCTCTTAGGGGCTGGCTTTGCTGGATCAGCCTCAGCCTTTTGTTTCTTTATGTCTACAGGGGCAGACCTTTTCTTTTTGATAGGAGTGGGAAGAGACCTTTCCAAGGTCTGATCAATCAAAGGTGATAAGAAAGGAAGCTTACTCATCAAAAAGGTAGACTGAACCAAATCACTAAGAGTTTGGGTTTGCATGTTCTCTAGTGTAAAAATTTTCATCAGAACTGTTGGGTAGGGTATCTTGTTTTGTTTCTTCCCCACAAAAGAAATGAGGTAGGTCAAGATGACGTTTGGTAGACTAAATTTCTCCTTCATCAACATATGGTACATGGAAAATTGATCCAATTTGGTCATAATGTCCTTGGCATTTTTACGAGGATAGAACACTTGCTTCATTACTAGGTGAAGAATTTTTACTTTGGGAATAAGGTTCCCAAACATTGCCTTAGCAGGATGAATAACACCATACAATATTTGGTTTATTTCCAGACTAAAGACAACTTCATACTCAAAATCTTTAGCGTACACTTCTCTAACAGCTAGACAACTAGTCACAGTAGCTAAAACGTCTTTAGAAATTTCAATGACCTTTCCTTTCAGTTTTCCCAACATAATGAACTTAGACTTATCCACTGTTACAGTCTTACAGAATTCCAATACCAGAAAGGGATAGTAAGGTTCCCTATCCAACCAGAACTTGGTCCAAGCAATGCCACGTATCTCTTTAGAGATGTCTCTGCCATCCATCTTGTGTTGCCAAGGGTGGAAGTACGATGACTCCATAATGTTATAAACTTTGAATGCCATTACTGATGCTTAAGAAAGAAGAAGAGGGGTTTAGGGTTTAAGCAAGTGAAAGGTTTTAGAAGAGAGCTTTTTCGAACAAGAAGAGAGACAAAGGGTTTAAGCAAAGGTGGGAAATGAAATGAAGTGAAAAAGACACATATTTAAAAGGCAATAACTATCCACTAGTAAGGAGAGAAAAGACACGTCTCAGGTGGCAGTTACACAAAAGGACATTAATTTCTGTCACGTTGCATGTTTCAGAATAAAAGGCAATAAAATATGAAATGTTTGACAGTCAACATGAATCCTAAAAGACTTAGCCTTTTTCTTCCCAGCAAATAGAAGTATAATTATTATTGGTTCAGACATATCAACCAATAATTTATATGCTATCAGACTCAGACCTTTTATCTAAATAACCAGACTTTTCAAGTAATACATCTTAAATTTAAATTATGCTTAATGAAAGCAAACTTGGCCACAGCTAGAGGCTTTGTGAAGATATCTGCCCATTGATGGTCTGTGTCTACAAATTTCATATCTAGAACACCTTTTTGAACATAATCTTTGATAAAATGATATTTCACCTCTATGTATTTTGCTTTGGAATGTTGAATGGGGTTCTTTGAAAGATTTATTGCACTTGTATTGTCACAAAACACAAGAATCTCTTCTTCTTTGATTGAAAAATCTTCAAGTTGATATTTAATTCAAAGAAGTTAAGAACAACAGCCTGCTGCAGACATATACTTAGCTTCTGTTGTTGAAAGTGCGATAGAATTCTACTTTTTGCTTCCTCATGATATCAGACTTTTGCCTAGGAAGTGACATCCACCACTTGTGTTTTTTCTATCTACTCTATCACCTATAAAATCTATATCACAGTATCCAGATAGAGGGAAAAAGTATGTTCTCTTATAGAACAACCTAAGGTTAGTGGTTCTAACAAGATATCTTAGAATCTTCTTCATAGCAGACAAGTGTGATCCCTTGGGGTCTAGCTGATATCTTGCATACGTGTAAACACTAAACATTATATCTGGTCTACTAGATGTAATATATAAAATTAAACCTATCATTCCTTTGTATAAGGTCTGATCCACTGATGTACCAGAATCATCTTTATTGATTATACAATTAGGATGCATAGGAGTGCTTATGGGTTTGACATCAGACATTTTAAATTTTTTTAAGCAACTCCTTGGTGTACTTCTGTTGATGGATAAAGATACCTTCATTAGTCTGTTTGATTAGCAAGCCTAAGAAGAATTTAAGTTCTCCCATCATACTCATTTCAAATTTTGCTTGCATTATTTCTGAAAATTCTTTACATAGACTTACATCAGTAACACCAAAAACAATGTCATCCACATAAATTTGCATAATAATAAAGTTTTTTTGAGAGCTTTTTCTGAATAGAGTTGCATATAATTTTCCTTTAGTAAAGGTTTTTAAAATCAAAAAGGTATTGAGTCTGTCATACCAAGCTCTTAGAGCCTGTTTCAGACAATATAATGCTTTACTAAGTTTGAAAACATGATTTGGAAAGGATACATCTTCAAAACCAGTGAGTTGTTTTACATAAACTTCTTCTTCGATAAACCCATTCAGAAAAGCACTCTCAACATCCATCTGATATAATTCAGAAAAGCACTCTCAACCCATTCAGAAAAGTACTATCAACAATATCTATTTAGAAAAATACTCTCAACATCTATCTTGATAGCCTAAAGTCTGGCTATAGGAGCAAAGGTTTCAGTAAAGTCTATACCTTCTTGCTGATTGTAGCCTTGAGCTACAAGTCTGGCTTTGTTTCTGATGACTTTCCCATTCTCATCAAGCTTGTTTCTATAAACCCATTTAGTTCTAATGACGCTCTTGTTTTTGGGTTTTGGAACGAGACTCCATATATTATTTCTCTCAAACTGATTCAATTCCTCTTGCATGGCTATGATCCAATTAGTATCCTTCAGTGCTTCAGCAACTGATTTTGGTTCCAGTTTTGAAACTAGAGCAATAGTGGATTAGTTGAGAAGTTTGGATCTGATCCTAACTCCAACTACTTGATCTCTAATAATGAGATCTGAAAGGTGATAAGCCTTGCATTTCTAGTCTCTTAACTTTTTAGGAACATGCATAACTTGATATTGTTCAAATGCTCTATCCTTATTTTCATCCGATTCAGGTTGAGCAGGGTCTGATCCTTGTTGATCTTGTTCAGCTTCCTGCTGTTGTACACCTGCATCATCAAGGTCTAGATTTTCCAGTCTCCTGTCAGTCTTCTGAAAGTCATCAAACCTTATATGCATTGATGCCTCAATGGTTTGAGTTCTTGTATTGTAAACTCTAAGATTTTGATGTGGTTGAGTATCCCATGACAATCCTTTGTATTCAAAACATAACTGGTACAATGAAAAGGATGAAAATATGAAATGTCGGGTTTCCTTTCTTTCCTAAATTCATTAGGAGTCTTATTCAATATTGGTCTGATAAGAATCCTATTTTGTATATAACAAGAAGTGCTCACAGCCTTTACCTAGAGATATTTTGGAATATTGTTTTCACAAAGCGTTGTTCTGGTCATTTACTGCAAAGACCTATTTTTCATTTCCACAACACCATTATGTTGAGGTGTTCTTTAAGAAGAAAAACTATGAGTTATGCCAGTCTCATTGTAGAATTTTTTAAAATCTTCATTTTTAAATTCTCTTGTATGATCACTTGATATTGTACTAAGACAAAATCCTTTCTCATTCTGGATTTTCTTGCAAAAAATCTTAAATACTTTTATAGACTCATCCTTGTGTGTTAAAAAATATACCTATGTCATTCTTGTGGAATCATCAACAAAGGTAAATCCATACTTCTTTCCTGCCAAGCTCTGCACTTGAGATGGACCAAACAAATCTAAATGTAACAATTCCAAAGGTCTGGCAGAGTAAACAACATTTTTATTTTTAAAGGAGGTTTTATGTTGTTTCCCTCTTTGGCATGCTTTACAAGGCAGAGAACTGTTGAAGAAAATTTTTGGCAACCCCTTAACAAGGCCTTTTCTGTGAAGTTTTAAAATATGCTTTAAACTTATATGCCCAAGCTTTTTATGCCATATCCATCTCTCTTCAGAACTAGAAAATAAACATGTTACATTCTAATCATTTAGTTCATTCAAGTCAACCTTGTATAGGTTGTAATGTCTGTTTGCACTGAAGAGTATGGATCCATCATGGTTAATGATAGTACATTTTTCTTTATCAAAAGAGACCCTGTACCCACTTTCATAAAATTGACTAATACTTAACAAGTTGTGTCTCAGACCTTCAACCAAAAATACATGTTTAATAATAGATGAAGGAATTTTACCCACTTTACCAGATCCTATAGTTCTGCCAGTCTGGTTTCCTCCAAAGGTGACTGTTCCACCTTTAAACTGTTCTAGGTCTAGGAACATAGACCTTCTTCCTGTCATATGATGCAAGCATCCACTGTCCAGATACTAGTGCAATGGCTTTTTCTTTGTCTTTAAGCACATTTGTAATATGAATGATTAATGATTTTGTTACCCATATCTTTTTAGGTCCTGCATTGTTAGCAATACTTTTATTTCTCCTTTTTGTTTTTCTATAATTATTTATTACATGACCATGTTTCTTGCAGTAATTACATTTGACATGCTTCTATTTCTTTGAAGTAAATGTAGGAGGTGAAAATTTTTTGAAATCATTTTTCTCTACATATCCCAGACCTGGTCTATTATGGTCACCATGAGACTTTCCTAAAAGTTTGTTTAAATTTTCAATGCCATTGACAAACTTGCTCGGGTCTGAGGTAAGAGAGCTTACTTGCTTTTGCAATTTGATGATTTCATCACTCTAAGAGTTACAACAAACTTAAGAGTTTTCAAAATTTGTTTTCAAAACAACATTTTGTTTTGAGTTTGCTTAACTCTTCTAAGTGCATCTTTTCATTCTCTTCCATTTCTTTCTGAATGTTTTCATCAAAATTTTCTTCCTTGAATTTTGAAATTTGATTTTCCAAATCAGTAACCATGTCAACATGTTTTACTTTTAGCTTTTTAAAATTCTCCAAGAGTTTTGAGAAATCATTGAACAACAAATCATAATTTTGCTTGAGTTCAGAATAGCTTACATCCCTAGATTCTGAGTCATTTGAGCTTGCTTCATAGTCTAGTTCCTTATTTTCCATAAGACATATTTGAGCAGACTCTATTTCTTCTGTAGATTCTTTTAAGCTGGATGATCCTTCACCATCCTAAGTGATCAACCCTTTTTGTCTTTTGAGAAATTTTCTCTTTTCTCTTCTGTCATTTTTATCTTTGTTCATGAGAGGACATTCTGCTTTCACATGTCCTGGTTTCCTACAATTAAAGCATTCTAGGACAGACTTGTCAATTTTAAACTTAAATTAATTTTTACCTTTGTGGTCCTTCTTTTGAAATTTCACAGGTCTGAACTTGTTCTTCTTTAACAGCTTGTGAAATCTCTTGGTTATAAGGGCCAATTCTTCATCTGTATTAGCTTTTGAATCATTAGGTTAAGGGGTTGAGCTTGTGGACTCTTCAGCTTTTAATGCCTTAGACTTCTTGCCTGATTCATCAGACTTTAAGGAGGAAGATTTGTTAACTTTCTTTTGTTTCAGCTTTAGTTCATGCACTATGAGAACTCTAAATAGTTTATCCAAGGAGAATGTACTTAGATCCTTTGCTTCCTCCAGTGCTAAACACTTGGCATTGGACTTTTCCGGTAGACTTCCAAGAAGTTTTACATTGATGTTTTTTATGGAATGTGTTGTTCCAAGAGCCTTGAGCTTATTCAATAGAGTCTGAAATCTTCCAAACATTTGATCCACTGTTTCATGATCCTCTATCTTGAAAGTATCATACTGTTTGGTCAACAATAGTTTCTTGGATCTTTTGACATTAAATGTGCCTTCGTAATTACATTGGAGAGCATTCCAGACCTTTTTTGTTATTTTATAGCTAAACACTTTATTATATTCGGACTTACTAAGAGCAGAAGTAAGCAAGAATCTGACCTTGGTATTTATCTCTACCTTTTTTTATTTCTAGATAGGTCCACTCATCTTTTGACTTGAGCTTTCCATCTTCATCAATAGGTGCTACATAGTCACTATTTAAAATGACTGCCCATAAATAGTACTGAGTTGATTTTAAGAACATTTCTATTCTATCCTTTCAATATGGGTAGTCTTCACCAAAGAAGACTGGTGGTCTGTTGATAGAGGATCCTTCTACAATCAACTGATTACATTAAGAAACTACCATAGATCTTGATCCTTTTCACTTGTAGGAGCAGTCAACCCAAAGGATAAGCTCTGATACCAATTGATGGTTCAGAGTCAGACTTATAAGAGGGGTTGAACAAGTCTTAGACTCTTTTTGTGGAATAATGAACCTTTAATAACGCAGGTAATCAGACTTATGATAATAAAAAGGATTAGAGCAAAGAAAAGATATATCACCATGAATTTATATTGGTTCACTTCCAACACAGAAGCTACATCTAGTCCCTTCTAACTTGAACATACCAACACCAAACCAGTGCCACAAGTATTCTTGACTCCAGCCACTCCTAGCTTAAACCCAAGTATTCTTTCCACAAGCCATTCCTGGCTTAACAGCCCAAGTATTATTTCAAAAGTCTCTTTAGGCCAAACTGTTTCCCACTGAAACTAAGGCTGGTAACTTACCAAACCTCTCACATTAACAGATTTTAAAGAGTAAAGTACAAGAGTGTCTATTAGAACTTAGTGTATTGAAAGATTACACACAAATATGAGCAAATACACTAAGACAAAGAAAGACAATAGGGCCAAGATCTACTAGAAGCAGAATAACAAAGAAGGCCTTTGCCTTTAAGATGAAAGAAGAGATTAAAAGGATTTTATCACAAAGAATAAGAATTCTTGATAGACTTCTCCTTTCTTGAAAAGTGAATCTCTTCAATCTTATATAGGTCACTCTGAGATGACCGTTATTGTTCATGAAAGATGTTTCTTTTATACATTTTTTTTCATTATTTTAGATTAGGGTTAGAAAGCCTTATTGGGCTATAGGTTTGGGCCTTATATGATCATCTTTGCCTTATAAGTGTTTTTATGCCTTGTATTTGGCTACCTTTATTAGTTTTATTTAGTTTTAGTGTTGTTGGGCTTAGGAGAGAATGAAGACCATTAGGTTAAGTGGCATCTTTAGCCTATATAAGGTACCTTTCCTTTGTATTACACACATCTTGAATTGAGAAAATACATTTTAGTATTAGTGGAGTTGAATTTTCCTTCTTTATTTTAGTTAGGGTTTCTTAAACTTGGCAAACTCTTATCCTAGGGTTTCCTCCCCTAGGTGGCGAGATTGAGGCTTATCCTTTCTAGGTGGCGCCTCCCCCATTTTCTTTTTCCTTATTTTCCCTTGGTAAACTCTAATCCTTATTTTTATTTATCAAAAGAGAAAGAAGAAGAACTAGATCCTCCTTCCTACATCAATGGGTAAGAGTCTGGTAGCTTAGGAACTTCAACTTTTGCATGAAAGAGGTGCTCCTTGGTATCTTCATGAAATAAAGCTAATTGAGGGCTTTATTTCTTGTAGAAGTCATACAGAGATCAATGTTGAAATCCTTCTGATTGTAGCCAAAACATATGCTAACTTGGTTCAGCTTTTGACTTATGTAGAGTTGTTATGTTGAATTTTTTGAAAAATTGTATTGGTTGCTCTGTTTGTTTGTCTTTTATCCTTTTTGATGATAAACATATTTTTCTTGATAAGAGCTTGACTTCCAATGCATCATCAAATTAGATTACAGAACGTTGTGATTTGTACTTCTGTAGTAATGTTCTTTTGGCTAATCCATGATGTCAAAAAGTCTGAGATCTAATTCAGTTGAACTATAAGGCTAAGCGAGCTTGAATCAGACTTTTTTGTTAAAGTCTAAGTATTGACTTTTGATGGATCAGACTTTTGATCATATGGACCCCCCTTTGATTTGTAACTTGTGCACTTTATGTAGTTCTTGAAACACTTAATTAGACAGGTTACATCACACAAAGGTAGTCTTTATTTAAAAACATTGATGTGTGCTATTAACAAATCATGGGGTCTGGTGGTAAACCGTAATTTGAGGTCTGGTCCAAGTGTTAACAACTTTTTCTTTTTAATCAGACTTGTCCTCAACAGACAATTATTTAAGTAATTTTTTTATAGATGAATATATACTTAAATTCAATAAATTATTTAAAATATTTTCAAATATTATATTTTTAATATTTAGTTGTAAGAATATTCTACTTATTTCTTAAATGATAGTATAATTCTACAAAAATATATAGTTCTATAGTTTTCAATTAAAAATTTCATTGGATATATTAATTTTATAAAAATATTTACTTGGAGAATGGTAATATTTATCATTAATTAATAAATTCAAAATTATAAAAAATAATTTTTAAATAACAGATAAAAAATTGAAAATGAAAAAGACAATTTTGTTTGAAAATTTTTTAGTTTATTTATATGAAATTAAAAATATTTTTTAGATTTTACACTTTTTTTCTTTAGAATGTTGGTTTAAACTTAAAGATATATTATAAACTAATTATTTTATGAGAGAAAGTAAATATAATTTAAATTATTTAAAATTATAAAGATAAATTGAATATATCATAAAAGAATAATATATAGCTTACATAAAAATATTTATAAATTAAAATTTACTATCTCACTCTTTCAAAACTCGCTTAACATTTGATTCGGTCTGGATACCGGTCCCCAAAGTTATGACGTCAGAACGACTTCATAAGAGGGAAACCGGTGTCACAGTTCAGGTAGTGCCACACCGGATATCCGATGTCCCTCCATCCGCTCTTATCTCATCAGACGTTCTAATTCATTCTCTCTACAACGGATACTTCACTCGTTCTCACTGCACATCTATATAACCGTTTGCCTTAGAACCACTGTGAGATAAGAGTTCCTTGTAACTTATCAGCGAAGATACCCTGCATAGCGGAATATGTCACTGTCAATTACCTCAGAGAGTAAGTACATGTGTCAGCGAAATATGCGGAAAGGTGATTATCCTCCATCCTTGTTACAGGATCGTACTCTGATAATTGACCTACCCTCCTGACACATTCTGAGTACTGAGCCACTTTGATTGACACACTTCACACGCTATCAGAGCCAATGGGCCCACTTGCATCCAACGATTCATTTCCTACGTTCAACTATAAATAGCATGACCTAAAACACATGCAAGGTTACGTTGTCCTAACTCACTCTTTACTATTGTATTGCTTGAGCATTCACTCAGTTCATACACTCTTCTGACTTGAGCGTCGGAGAATCTTCGCAGGTGGCACCACCTTTCGCCCTCTCTCAACGCGAATCGTTGGTGTGAAGGATCTCCAGGACAACAAGACCGGTTTCTCCCACTGAGAGGCCGGACTACCACATCGGATACCCACTGTACCGGTGTGCAAACCCCAGAACACCTGAACTCTTGTGGCTAGTCCTACACCGGATCCTAGACCCCGGTTCAGACCAGTTCAACATTAAATTGATAAATATTTAGGATTTAAAGTTTCCAATAAATGAAACAATATAAAAGAAATCCTTATTATAATTTATCATGTTTACTATTATGCTTATCCTTATTATCATGATCAATACCATTATTACATATTTTTTTAAAAATAAATTAGATAACTATTTTAATAAATTATGTTGAATTTATTTATAGTAAGATTTTTAAGTAATAGCTTATCATTTATTTCAAACTTAAATAAAAGAATCATTTCAAATAGCTCAAGAAAACTTATTAAAATGTGCACATGAGATAAATTTACAAAACTATTCAGCAACATAAATATAAATAATAAATAAAATAAAATAAAATAAAATAAAAAATTACTACGGTTTAGTTCTTATAATGTCACTACCAAACAAATGCTAGGATGGTTTACATGGTGTAAAAGGGTGGTGCATGGAGAAAAACCAATCGACCTGAGAGCCCGTTTGGATTGCTCCTTTGGTTGGTCAAACCTCGGTTTGACCAACCCAAAAATAAATCCTACGGTCAAACGGAGTTTTGACTATCTCGAACGGCGTGAAGGATTAA
Organism: Clitoria ternatea; assembly: GCA_037962975.1. NCBI lineage: Eukaryota > Viridiplantae > Streptophyta > Magnoliopsida > Fabales > Fabaceae > Clitoria > Clitoria ternatea. The sequence goes on from CM075671.1 coordinate 61,042,822, forward strand.
TATCAACCTTTAAATTTCTCCATTTCCCTAACTCCGTTTCCCCAACTGGAAACCAAACGGACCCTGAGTCATTTTCGTAGGCTCAGTTTAGTTTACTGTTTGGGCCCACGGGCCCGTTCTCAAATGGAATGCACTTAACCAGTGAGAACATCTTTTACCAAAAAACCAGTGATAACACGACACGTGTACGGTTGTTGAAAAATCACGTAGGGGCTAGAATTGACTCGGAGTCTAGACTCTAGAACAGAGTTGAATTGAATAAGCGTTTATAATACGAACGAGATCACCGATTCTCCATTCCATTCAATCGTAGCAATCTCCGTCTCTGTCTACCATGCCTTACGTTGAGGGAGGTATCTTCTTCTCAATTCTCATTCATTCCGTTTACCTTTTTCTTTTTCTAATTTTTCTACCGTTTAGGTTTAGGTTCTGATTCAACGTTTGGACTTGGAATTTCAGATCCAATTTTTCTTTTTCCTTTTTCTTTTTTCAGTTTCCGTTTTCATTTTTAAATTGGGATTACAAATGCAGAAATTCCCGAATTCCAAACTTTCGATGACTGCTAACAATGTATATTCTTAGAATCATACTGATCATGTTTCTTTTTCTCTTTTTTATATTAATTTATCAAAGAAAATTTCTCATATGGAAAACAAAAATTATCCATGTTTATCTCGGTGTCCTGTGATCTTTCGTTACATTTTAGTATTCTATCATTTTAATTGACAATTAATTCGGTGATTTTGTAAACTGGTTTGTCTAAGGACATAATCAAAGTCTAAAATGATATTGTTATTGAAGTTCTAACCTCTTGTATACGGAGTATAATCGATGGTTGATCATGCACGACTGAATTTCTGAAACAGATAAGTAAATCAGAAACCTAATATTCAATTGATGGTCAGGGAAAAGGATGATCCAAGGGTTTTCAATCTTAATTCTTAAAAGAAGTTGTGGGTAGTGTTTATTTTTAGACATAATTAAAATTTAAACACTCTCTTTTAGGTTAATAGCTGTTTTCCATTTCTTTGGGTCCAATGTAATGAGTGATGAGAGTAATGCATGGATTGTATTTGTTTGGGAAGTGGTTGTCATAACAAAGACGAAATAGTGGAGGTGTTGGAGTTAATAATTGTTACTTCCATTTTTGGTGTTATTGTTGGTGAAACAAGGGTGTTGGGTGCTTTGTTTTATCAATTACGGTATAGTAATGTAGAGCATAAATATAGGTGTGAGGTATAAACAATTTCTTCTTGGTATTTATCTTCAAGGTTAAAAGTATAAGATTTTTGACGTATCAATGTTTGTTTCCCATTTGTTTTTCATTTTGCATGATCCTTATATCATTTTGCATGAAAGAGTAATTAGTTGTAATTTTATTCTTATTGTAGTTTTTAGTTTCTTCAAGTTTCTTCCCAAACATATAACTGTGAAGAGGGATTCACATTTTTTGTACCTGTACTGTATAATTGGGGGGTATTCACCAACCATTTCAATCAGTTGTGGTATTCTGCTAGGGGCTATTTGTTAGTGAAAGCTGCTCATCTATTTTTTAATGCTCAAATTTCTGTTTAATGTTGTTTCCATATCTGCTTTGATGGTCTGGGTGGAATGTAAAGAAGAATAAGAAATTGTAATTCTAACTCTTTTGTGTCTTATGTTTAGCCTGATGCTATGTGCTCTCTGCCATAACTGCATGATTAGATAGCATTACTGGTTGAAACTTTAGATTTAGAGTGAAACTAAGTTAGTCTTTGGCTTGACATTTTGGGTCTTAAAAGCTGCTTTAAAATTGAAGTTCAATATAAAAGCTTTGATTGTAAAGTAAAAATTTTGGTAGTGTGTTTTTGGATGTTGATTTTAATATAAACAAAGAAAAAGTAGAAGTTGAAACTAATCATAGTAGTCAATCCCAAAACGCGCCGTGTTATAGGCGACTCCAAAACTAGAATCGCGGTGTCGCGATGCAAATTGTGGGCGCTATTTTACACTATCGCGAGTAAAATAAATATATTGTATATGCAGAGAAAAGTAGAGATAAATAACTAAAAATATTCCAAATGCATAATCCTTAACTAGAAAACCAATATTATCCAATGAAAAACCCAGTCTAAATTAATGAATTCAAAATCTAAACATTAAAATCCCACAAATCAAAGAACCAGATGTATGTAGAAGTAGAAATGGGTCACAAAATCAAGCCCTTTTTCTTCTACGGAAGTTCCTCTGTTTTCTATTACCAAAACAGAGTAAAACAGAGGAAGAAGCACATTAATGGGAAATGAGTAAAGAAAGGAAGAGATGTTAAGGTGAGAAGCAAGAGAAAGATACCAAACGGGATGATAAGCAGGAATGAGGAGTCGTGCGTCAGAAGGTGGGGTTGGTCATGAAGTCTGAAACTAAGGTAGGGTAGTCATTGGAATAGTGGGTTGCTAAGAAAAAGAAAAAGGAGAAGAGAGAGACTTGTGGGAGGGCGTGACACACCTATAGCTTAGAGGGGCTGCACTGCATTGACGCGGTGCGGTCGCGGCCATGATTGACTACTATGAAACTAATAACTCGTACAACTAGTGTTTTTAAAGAAGCATTTTTTAAAAAGTATTTTTTCAATATAAAAACTGATTTTAGAATGTCCATTTTCTTAAAAGTTTATTAAGCACTACATGTCTACCTGCTATGCTATTGTCTCTAAAACCTAATATCTGGAGGGCAGTGTTTCCATTTGTATGATGGGTCCAAAAGAAATCTGCTATAGTATCTCTCTTGAGATTGTGGAATGATTGTTATGAGAGTTGACATTGGTTCCTAACCGAAGCTTGATCCAATTTAGTGCAGGTGTTGTCAAATCAAAGCGATCAATATGGCGGCTAAGAACAATCACGGATTTTTTCTGGGCTATTGTTAACTTCATAGGCGTGTTTTTTGCAACTATGTTCTCGGTAATAGTAACATGTTTCTTGATTGGTAATATAATTTGTTTTAGGAATTTATGGTTACTGTATTGAGTATTGATATATGCCCATTGTATTTTCATCTTCAGATGGAAAAGTCTGATGCCTACAGAAAAGGTTCTGTTGGTAAGAAATGGGATGGTGGTGCCCCCGGAGGTCCTGGTGGTGGTGGCGGCGGTGGCGGCGGACCATATGGTGGTGGTCCACGAGGGCCTCCTCGCAGGGGTCTTGACAATGTTCGTGGATTAGATAGTTTAAGGGGACGTGACCATAGTAAGTTCATATTTTCTATATTGCTTTTAATCTTTGGATATTCACATAGACTTTCTAGTGTCTATTCACCTAATGATTTTTCCTCTGTTGGATTGTTTTCATTTTCCAACTTGCAGATTCACTGCCTGCCTGTGGCTCCTGCTGTGGCTGAGTATGAAGAGATCTTATCTGTCTATATCCCTTATGATCTGTATCTGTTGTTGAACTGGTGTAATATGCAAATATCGACAGGGCTTTGTAAGCCTTGTATAACTAAAAGTCGGACATTATTGTCAAATGTTCATAGTTTTCAAGTGACCAATTTCTAATTATATTCCCTATAGAACTACTTCCGTTCTGGGCTTTGGGTTAGGCTTAAGTGTTATCACTTCTTTTAAATAGTTGAATATAATTTTCTTTAAGAATTTTGTTTTATTGGTAAAGTAATATGAATGCTTTTCTATCGTTTTTGGTAATAGATATACACCATATTATGAAGACGGGTGAACCCGTAAACGGATTCATGAGTGTGAGTGACTGAGGCTTGCGCTTATGTTTTTTGTTGTCTTTCATTTTAGTCGCCAGACCTAATCGGTAGATTGTTTTTAAAAGAAGTTGACTTGTCACATTAAAGTGATCAATGAACTGTCCACGTTGAGCCATGTCATGCACTGGTCGACCATGATGTTGTTGTCTTTCTGTTTTTTTTGGTCAATGTTGCCTTTCTGGTTTGGAAGGGTTGTTTTTGTGAGATGGGTCATTTAAGGCAAAGATTGTTGTGGTTTTCAACTAGATCAAAGTTGGTACAGTGGCTACCATTGGAGTTTTTGGTACAGAGGCTACCATGCAATTCATTTTTCGCACTCTGGTTAATGAACCTGGAATGTCTCTTGGATGTGTTTCTCTTCTCCCTTTCTCCTAGTTCTTTGTTAGTGTCCTTGTCAATCCTTTGGTTTCTCTTACCCCCTGGTTTATCCTTTATTTTGTTCTTGTTTAGTTATGCTCAAATATTAGTCTTCGGTTTCCCTTTAGAGTAGTGTCCTTATCAGCTCTTGGGGGTGGCCTTTTCTGTCTTTCTTTTGGTCCTTTCTTGATCCTTGTCTTTCTTTTTTTTCCAGTGTCTCCCTCCTGTTCCTACTGGTGTCTGTTCTTTTCTGTTCCTTATTTCTATCTCCCATGGCTGGTATAATTTTGAAGCAAAAAAAGCCATAGAGAAGAAGCAGCACAATGTTAGCTTAGGGTCTGAAGCAGGTATAGAAAATTTGTTCAGAACAGAAAAAGGTAAAATTCTCAATATTACATCTTAGAATGAAAAGACAAGTAAAGAAAGTGATGGCAGAATGGAAGCAGAAAAAGGGCGCTAGGGGAAAGTAATGATGCTGTGATTAGTGGTCAGGATTTTCCAATCACTAAAAGGAAAGCTTGCTTCCTGGGAATACATCTAGTCTAGTAGTACAAGTGTCCTATATCTGACCTTATCTACCAAATCTCCTCTGTTACAATAGTCAATTCCTATTACCAATACCCTTCCATCAGAAACAAAAAGTGAACTAGCCCTTTAATTCTCTCACCATATTAGAACTAAACCAACCAAACCAACCTATTCCAGACCATCCTAAACCCGTTTTTTCTAAACCACCTTACCAGCTGCACAAGTCTATCAATCCTTACCTAAGCTGAATTTGCAAAGAACCAGAATCCTCCACCCAAATAAACCAAACTTTAGCAACCAAAACATCCTATAACCTCAGACCCATCTATAACCAAACCAATCAGCCATGAAGCTCCTTACCAAAGTTGAATCAAGCAAGGAAACCAAAACATCTTACAACCTTAGACTCATCCCCATCCAAACCAATCAGCCATGAAGCTCCTCAGTTGGAACTTTCGCGGGGTATCCACTCTAGCAACAATGAGGGAACTTAAAGCCCTTAAATCTAAGTTGAAGCTCTCTATTTTGTTTGTTATGGAAACGAAAGCCAGAAACGATCGAATGGAAATCCTTAGAAGGAAGTTAGGGTTCAATTTTTGCCATATAGTAAGTCCGGATGGTCTAGCGGGGGGCTTATCACTTTTGTGGGATTCTTCCACTAATATTACTATTTTGGAATCTGATTTGAATGTAATCCATACTCTTGTATCTTTTGCAGCCAATAATACCAAAGTTTATTGTACTTTTGTGTATGCCCCACCAGTGTTTAATTTAAGAAAAAGTGTTTTGGTTAAAACTCCAATCCCAACAGGTTCCATCTGGAGCTGGATGGTTTATGCTGGGGGACTTCAATGAGTGCTGGAATCACTATGATAAACTAAGTCATATTCTTCCTAGTTCAAACAGGATGTAGCTCTTCAGTGATATAATGAACCATCTTTGTTTGTTAGAAACCCCTATCAAAGGTTGTCAATTTATCTGGATTGGCAACCCAAGGAATGGAAGTGTAACCAAAGAAAAGATTAATAGAGCTTTTTTGAACTATGAATCCCTAGAAGTTTTTCCTCATGCTTTATGTACAACTTTGGCCCCTGGTTCATCTGATCACTCTCCTCTACTCTTAGATCTGTAACCGTCCAACACTAGTAATTATTACTTCAAATTTGAAGCTTTCTGGGAACAACATCCAAATTGTGCGGATACTATAAGAGAAGGATGGCAAAAAGCTGAAATGAAGGAAAACCCTTAGGATCAATTGGCGGAGCATCACTCTCAATGTAGTAGATACCTTCAGTAGTGGCATCGTGATACCTTTAAGAAATCTGATATTGAAATTACGAGTCTTCAACACAAACTCCAGAATCTTCTCAATAATGGAAATTTAGAAGCCAATAGAGACCTTATAATTTCTACACAACTGCAGATTGATAAGGTAAACGAGAGGAAATTTATTGGTTCCAAAACTAGCTCAGGTGGGGAGATTCTAACACAAGGTTCTTTCATGCATCAACCTTGCAAAGGAGGGCTAGAAATCGTATAACAAGATTGCATGATGAGAATGATAGGTGGGTGGAAGGTCATGAGGGGGTGTTAAAAATGGTAACTGCCTATTTTCAAGCATTCTATATAGCTGAGGAACCTTTTAACATCCAGGAATGCCTGGAAAGTATTCCTAAAATGGTAAATAATGCCATGAATGAGGTCCTTACAGCCCCAGTTACTGATATTGAATTAGAAAAGGCGGTTAGGGCTCCCCCCATATAAAGCCCCTGGTCCTGATGGGTTTAATGGCTTGTTTTATCATAAAAATTGGGAAACAGTCAAGGAACATATTTGTCAAGCTATCAAGTCTTTTTTCTCTTCCGGGGTTATGCCTGCTCATATAATAATACATTAATCTCTTTTGTGCCAAAAATTCCCAATCCTAAAAAAATAACCCAATTCAGGCCTAGTAGTTGCTGTAATTTTGTTCTTAAGGTTATAGCAAAAATTATGCAACTAAGGCTAAAACCCTTCCTCCCTATCCTAATTTCCCTTCACCAGTCTGCCTTTATCAAAGGTAGACTAATTCAGGATAATATCATAGTTGGTCAGGAAATTTTTCATTTCCTTAAGGGTAAGTCTTCATTTGCCTAAAATCATATGGCAATTGAACTTGACATGAACAAAGCATATGATAGACTTAACTAGGATTTTCTTAGGCAAACTCTTTTGTCTTTTGGTTTTTCCTCTCATTGGGTTAATCTGGTCATGGCTCTAGTTACCTCAGTTTCCTATAGTGTAAGTCTTAATGGTGCTAGAAGTCCGCCTTTTATCCCTTATAGAGGGCTTAGGCAAGGAGACCCTCTTTCTCCCTACTTGTTTATCTTTGCTGCAGAGGCCCTTTCCTATTCATTAACCAAAGCTATGGAAGAAGGAATAACTGGTATGCATCTTGCTTCTCTCTGTCCTAAACTAACCCATCTATTTTTTGCAGATGATGCAATAATCCTAGCTAAAGCTACAACAACTGAATCTTATGCAATCTTAAGGATCCTCAATTCCTACACTCAAGCATTAAGTTAAAAGATAAATATAGCAAAATCTGAAATAATTTTTGGTAGTCAAGTCCCTCCTAGTGTTCAAAGTCATATTTCTTCCATTCTTCAAATGGAACAATGGTCAGATGTTGGTAACTATTTAGGGCTCCCTACTAACTGGGGTGGATCAAGGAATAAAATTCTATCCTGGATAAGGTAAAAAATTATTGCCAAGGTCAACGGGTGGAAGGAGTTGTGTCTTAACCAACCAGGGAAAGAAGTTCTTATAAAAGCTGTGCTTCAAGCTATACCCTTATATGTGATGTTGCTTGTGAGACTTCCAAAATCTTTAGCCCAAAATATTAATTCAATAATATCCAGATTCTAGTGGGCTAAGGATAAAGGAAAAAAAGGTGTGTATTAGAAGAAATGGGATTAGGTTGTGAAAAGTAAGAGTGTAGGAGGACTTGGGTTTAGAGAGATGGTTTCTTTAAATACAACATACCTAGGTAAACAAGCTTGGAGGATTCTAAAAAACTCAGATGCTCCGGGTCAGAATATTGAAAGGGAAATATTTCCCAGAATCGTCATTTCTATCTCAATCTAGAAGGAGGAACAACTCCTAGATATGGAACAACATTCTTCAAGGGAAGGATGTCATCCTAAGATTAGGGCAATGGGTAGTAGGAAATGGGGAACAAATTCAGGTGTTCAAACACAAATGGCTCTGGAATGGATCTATGTGTTATCAAGGTCAGAATTGTCTTGTAAATCTAGACATAAGCCTCTCTTCACTTATCCTACTCATACTTGGGATCTATCAAAGGTGTGTAGTGTGTTGCCCTAATAGTATTGGCTTCCTACTCTTCAAACTCCTATCAGGCTTAGAGGAGGAGAGGACTGCTTGAAGTGGCCTTATACTAGAGATGGAATTTACATTGTAAAATCTGGTTATAGAGCCATCAAGCTCATGATAGAAGCCAAAGATCAAGGGCCCTCATCTTCTTATACTCCTGGAATCTCTCTTTGGAAGGCAATATGGGGGGCTAAGGTTCCTAGGAAAATTCAAGTTTTCATATGGAAACTTTGTGATAACATTCTGCCGATAAGAGTTATGCTTAAAAAGAAGAAATTAATTAATGATCCTAACTGCCTAATGTGACATCCTGGCGCTGTTGAGGGCGGAGAGTGATCGTCGGTGCATGGGCACAGACAAGGAGCGGCTCCTGGCAGGCTTCCAGCGGGGAATGTGGCATCCCGGGCACTGTTGAAGGCGGGGAGTGATCGCCGGTGCATAGGCACGGACAAGGAGTGGCTCCTGGCAGGCTTCCAGTGGGAGGGATACATGAACGAACCGAATACATACCAGAATGAGAGGGATCCAAAGACTGTATAGGTATGGGACTATACAATCGAGGATAGCTTAAGGAAATGAATTCGTACTACCTATACCAACAAATGCATTAGCCTTTTCGGTGGCCTATCACTTAAGAACTCCAAAGTTAAGCGTGCTTAACTTGGAGTAATTCTGGGATGGGTGACCTCCTGGGAAGTTCTCAGGAAATGTGAGTGAGGACAAAAACACACTGGTAAGGTCTTGTGTTGGTCTGTGGGGCGAGTCGTTCATTCCTGAAAAGCGGCCGGGACGTTACAGTGGTATGATCCCGGGCACTGTTGAAGGCGGGGAGTGATCGCCGGTGCATAGGCACGGACAAGGAGCGGCTCCTGGCAGGCTTCCAGTGGGAGGGATACATGAACGAACCGAATACATACCAGAATGAGAGGGATCCAAAGACTGTATAGGTATGGGACTATACAGTCGAGGATAGCTTAAAGAAATGAATTCGTACTACCTATACCAACAAATGCATTAGCCTTTTCGGTGGCCTATCACTTAAGAACTCCAAAGTTAAGCGTGCTTAACTTAGAGTAATTCTGGGATGGGTGACCTCCTGGGAAGTTCTCAGGAAATGTGTGAGTGAGGACAAAAGCACACTGGTAAGGTCTTGTGTTGGTCTGTGGGGTGAGTCGTTCATTCCTGAAAAGCGGCCGGGACGTTACAGTGGTATTAGAGCCTAGCCTCTCCTAGTACGGTATGGTTCGGGGACGAACCAGGCGGAAGCTGGTGGGCATGTGACATCCTGGCGCTGTTGAGGGCGGGGAGTGATCGTCGGTGCATGGGCACGGACAAGGAGCGGCTCCTGGCAGGCTTCCAGCGGGGAATGTGGCATCCCGGGCACTGTTGAAGGCGGGGAGTGATCGCCGGTGCATAGGCACGGACAAGGAGCGGCTCCTAGCAGGCTTCCAGTGGGAGGGATACATGAACAAACAGAATACATACCAGAATGAGAGGGATCCAAAGACTGTATAGGTATGAGACTATACAGTCGAGGATAGCTTAAAGAAATGAATTCGTACTACCTATACCAACAAATGCATTAGCCTTTTCGGTGGCCTATCACTTAAGAACTCCAAAGTTAAGCGTGCTTAACTTGGAGTAATTCTGGGATGGGTGACCTCCTGGGAAGTTCTCAGGAAATGTGAGTGAGGACAAAAACACACTGGTAAGGTCTTGTGTTGGTCTGTGGGGCGAGTCGTTCATTCCTGAAAAGCGGCCGGGACGTTACAGTGGTATGATCCCGGGCACTGTTGAAGGCGGGGAGTGATCGCCGGTGCATAGGCACGGACAAGGAGCGGCTCCTGGCAGGCTTCCAGTGGGAGGGATACATGAACGAACCGAATACATACCAGAATGAGAGGGATCCAAAGACTGTATAGGTATGGGACTATACAGTCGAGGATAGCTTAAAGAAATGAATTCGTACTACCTATACCAACAAATGCATTAGCCTTTTCGGTGGCCTATCACTTAAGAACTCCAAAGTTAAGCGTGCTTAACTTGGAGTAATTCTGGGATGGGTGACCTCCTGGGAAGTTCTCAGGAAATGTGTGAGTGAGGACAAAAGCACACTGGTAAGGTCTTGTGTTGGTCTGTGGGGTGAGTCGTTCATTCCTGAAAAGCGGCCGGGACGTTACAGTGGTATTAGAGCCTAGCCTCTCCTAGTACGGTATGGTTCGGGGACGAACCAGGCGGAAGCTGGTGGGCATGTGACATCCTGGCGCTGTTGAGGGCGGGGAGTGATCGTCGGTGCATGGGCACGGACAAGGAGCGGCTCCTGGCAGGCTTCCAGCGGGGAATGTGGCATCCCGGGCACTGTTGAAGGCGGGGAGTGATCGCCGGTGCATAGGCACGGACAAGGAGCGGCTCCTAGCAGGCTTCCAGTGGGAGGGATACATGAACAAACAGAATACATACCAGAATGAGAGGGATCCAAAGACTGTATAGGTATGAGACTATACAGTCGAGGATAGCTTAAAGAAATGAATTCGTACTACCTATACCAACAAATGCATTAGCCTTTTTGGTGGCCTATCACTTAAGAACTCCAAAGTTAAGCGTGCTTAACTTGGAGTAATTCTGGGATGGGTGACCTCCTGGGAAGTTCTCAGGAAATGTGTGAGTGAGGACAAAAGCACATTGGAAAGGTCTCGTGTTGGTCTGTGGGGAGAGTCGTTTATTCCTGAAAAGCGGCTGGGGCGTTACACCTAATATGTCAACAAAAGGAGGAAACATTAGAGCATATATTTTGCTATTGTAATTAGACCGTTCCAATCTAGTTTGGTTCCACTCTACAGTGCCAACCAATGGAGGAAAAAGTAAATGCTATCACACAATGGATTTCAACAAAATTAGAGCTATTCAACAGTAAGAAGGAGGATTCTCAATTTTTAATCTCAATTTTTTTTATACATTGTGGAATATATGGCTAACAAGAAACAAAGTCAGCTTTCAAAAATATTAAGCCAGATCCTACAGAAACAATCAAAGCAGTTCAATCTTCTCTTAATGAATTCTACAGTGCTCAGCATAAGGAACAAGAAAAAAGGAAGGAGCAACAAAAAGACGAAAACCTATATCAGCAGAAGTGCAAAGCAACTTGGAGACCTTCCCTTCCCGGTAAGGTAAAGATAAATGTAGATGCTTCATGGATAGACCCTTCGCACACAGCAACGACTGGAATTGTAGTCAGGGATCACCAGGGCAACATCATTTTCGGGCAGTCATCCTTTACTTGGGCCTCGTCAATTCTCCAAGCTGAAAGTGAGGCATTCAGAGAGGCAATTGTTATGGCCAACAATTTAGGATTTCAAGACATAATTTTAGAGTTAGATAATTTGGAACTAGTAAGGGCTTGCAGAGGAGAAATTCAAATTCGAGAAATTGATTCAATTGTTCAAGATATTACCTTGGTTCGTAAGTCCCTTCAATCTTGCGGCTTCATATGGGCAAAACGGGAGGCGAATCAAACGGCTCATACCGTGGCAAAATTGACCATGTCGAACACCCTTGGGAGAAGCTGGTGGATCTCTCCCCCGACAGAACTAAAGAAGGCTCTCGTGCAAGACAAAAGGTGTATCCCTCCGTTTTAGATGATGGTTTTCTTTCTCTTCATTTTATTGCACCATAGCTGGGTTTTCTTCCCCATAGAGCACTAACCCAGGATGTTGCAAAGGATTATCTCTTGATTGTGATTGTAATCTTCTGTCTCAAATCTGGAACAAGCAGGCTTATGCAATGTGGCTTGTGCAATATGCCCCTTTAGCTTGGCCTAGGTTCTCTCTAGGCTTTTGGCCCAATGTTTCATTTTTAATGAAAGATATTATATTCACAAAAAAAACTAGATCAAAGAAAACTTTTTAATGTGTTAGTGAAATGAAATTTGATTAATTTTAAACGTGTAATATTAATATGAATTATTAATTAATTTTATTTTTATATCTCGTTACTAAATAGGTAGTGATGCATTTTTCACTTTAGACGGTGGCTGCTAAGATAAAATAGAAAGAAGAGATAAGAGGAGTAATTGTGCGTCCAATACTTGTTCATGCAGAGAACTTGTGAGTGTGCATGTGTTCTTTACAATCGTATGTATGTGCTTGTACTATAAAGAGGAAAATAGTATATCCCTAATCGAGGGACTACTATTCTTTATCCCTGATTCTATTTGTATGCAGGGACTAAAACCAAATAGCAAGCGCCTTGAAATGTCAAAATTTCATGCTCAACACGTGGAAACCTATCGCACCACCCTTATCCCCAAAAGCTAATGCTTATACCCCACAAGCTAGAACCACGGAATTCATGCTAGCACCTAGACTTCCACCAATCTGTTAAATGTTAACACTTTTTCGTTTGGTGTTTCTATTTAGTTTGATTCAAACAAAATTTGTATGAATAAACACAATTTGGGGATTTGTTTGCATGAGACATTACAAATTTAGGAACCCTGCCGCGTAAAGATCACGGATTTATCTCACACCTCGAAGGCATTAAGTAAGAGATGGTGGAGGTTCGGAATGGCGTGCCCATCTAAATCAGAAAAAGGACTTCCTCCAGTTTGTTGTCCGAAATTAAATCAAGTTTTGATAAAAAAAAAATGTGGGCATCTCCAGTTTGTCACTCATCGCTAGCTTTGGTTGGACCAAAATTTTCCTTCATGCTTAAGGAATTACAAGCACAAGAATTGTGCAATATGAATTGGACAAGATTCTGCAAATTTTGGGAATAAAAAATGTTTGGAAATTGTGCACCTCCTGCAGTAACATTTATTCTTTGCCTCCCAACTAAGTTTGCTTCATATATATAAACACTTTCATATTGTAAACCTTGGCTATAAATAGGCATGGATATACGTGATATTATCAATATCAAGAATTAGAATTTGAAATAAAAAGCTCTTCCTCTCTCGTGACAGTGTGTGTTTGTTAGTCTCACTTATATCATTTGTGGTGGTGTGCACCGGTTTTAGGATTTGGGTGGGGATGCTTTGTTTGTTCGTAGGGATGGTTGTGATGATGATACCCAACTATATGGAATATGGGGCTCGAGTTTATTTTGTGTGTTTAGGGTGATGTGTTGTTGTTTTTTAGGTGATGTTTTGTGGGTATAGTTTGTGGTGCTGTTTAGGTGCAGTGATAGCTAGATGTTTTGATGTACCCCAAATGTTTGAAAAAAATGCCACAATGGAATGAACAATGATTTATGTTGAAGCAAGTTAATGTCTACCTCTTGTCTTGTTTGTTTTTTACGTTGATATAAGATAACAAAAACCACAAAAAAACAACAATCATGAAAATTAACTAATAATATTATATTAAGCATCCAAAACAAAGTTTGTTTTGACCCATGACCATGCCAAGCGTATATACGGCAAGACACAAGAATCCGAGCATAATAGCAGCCATACACACACCCGTAATGGCAACGACCCAATTGCAAGAGTGGAGCTCTACCAACTGAGCTATATCCCCTGAGCCAAGTGGAGCATGCATATGAAGGAATCAAGTCAGTCTTCTATTCTTTTCCTTGGCGCAGCTGGGCCATCCTGAACTTGAACCAGAGACCTCGCCTGTGAAGTAAATCATCGCATCTACAGTCCAACCAATTGGGAGAGAATCAATAGATTCCTTTTCGGGAGCGATTCATTCTTCCTGAACGCAGCATACAACTATCTGTTGTACTGCGCTCTACAAGTGTGCTTATTCCCCATTCATCTTTACCATGACAAGTCTTTGTGAAATAACTTCGATGAGAAGAAAAAAAAGGCGTTAAGAGACCCTCCTGGCCCAACCCTAGACACTTTAAGATCCTTTTTCAAACTTGCTCCCATTTTGAGTCAAGAGATAGATAAGTAGACACATCTCATTGCACTGATTGGGGGCGTTCATAGTGACTAAGGGGGTCGAAGACCAAAAAGTGAATTATTTATGAGCCAAGCATTCTATTTTTCTTATGGTTAGATCCAATCTCTTGGTCCCTGTGGAAAAAAACACTTAACTAACCTGACAATCATTTACATAACTAAGGAAACAACATACAAAAAAGGTGTGCTTGGCATGATCTTTGAAATAGTCAACTCTATGGTTGTGATGGTGCAAGGTTGGATTGAGAGGCTTGGATTTGATTTCTTGACTACCCATAATCAATCCTTTGCCACACTGCTTGAGGTTTGGTGCAACACTTACTTTCGCCACATCTGATGTAGGGGGTGGCCTCTTTACTTGTGAAGCAGAGTTGAGGCAAATTGGAGGCAACCATACTAGAACCAAAACCAGAATCATACAAGTTGAGAGCAAGGTTTTAAATTACGGTTGGGATCGCGTTGCGGATCTTACGGTCGCGGGTATTGCGGATGCTGTGATGCGGATCGCGGTCAATGCAGTGTGAATTGTTCACATTTCACACAAATTATAAAAAAATGATTTCCAACATTAAATAGCTTATAATGATTTATATTACATATGTTTTCTATAAAAAATGGGTTGTCTAATTTGAATGTATTAGTTAAACAATATTAAATATAAATAAGTATCTACCACTCAATAGAAACATATATAACATTATTAAATACTAGCAAATATCCATAATGTCATAAATTACCAAACATAAAATATCACAATAATCTATGCATAATTGATAAGTTTAACATAAACAAGTACATAAATCTAAATAAAAACTTTTAAGCTCTAACAAAGTTCAAAATATTGAATAATGACATGCTGGATCATAACCTTCATTATCACTTTGACCATTATCATTATATCCATTTTGACCATCATTATATCCACTTTCTCTAAAGAATTACTCAAAAAAATCCCAAGTTTCTTGGTGGCTCCTTTCATTGCTGCCCATACATAGAATTTGATGATGGTTCACTAAATTCTGGATAATTTGTAGAATAGTGGTTATTCAGTTGAAGATATTGATATGGCTGAAAGTGAGGGTGTTGGTAGTATGGTGGGTAGTTGTATTGACTTCCTTCAGATGATACATTAACACCAAAATCACTAAGTGATTGTGCAACATTAGATGAGGAAGCATCATCCATCATAAGATCTTATATTCTTTTATTTTTCCTAGGCCTGTAACTCATCCTCCTATACCACTAGAAACATGATCAGACATGAGATTTTGATCACGTCTAGAACATGGTTCTTGAATCGAATCAAATGTTTTATCTCCTTCTAGATCCTGTTGTATATCATCACCACCACCATGATTACTACCATTATTGTTACTTGGTGGGTTAAACCACTGCTACCACCTTAACTAGGTGTATTACTAGAATTAGAATTATTCTCACCTCTTGGTTCCACTACTAAAAAAGTCCATATAGCGATGGAAGTAGGAATCCGTCGCTAAATGGTATCAGCGACGAACTCAGCTATGGAAAGCCTCTATTGCTAAGAGCCTGGTCGCCAACAATTTAGTGATAGAAAAAGACAACTGTGGCAAAGGTTGTGATGGCAAGCTGGTGTTGCTGAAGGGTGACAAATTGGTGGTCCCCTTTGTGATCACCTTCGTCGCTGCTTCAGTCCCAAATTAGCGACGACATAAGTGTCATCGCTATCAAATTGAAGAACCTCCATCACTGTCATTGTCGCTAACTGAAGGCTAAGCTAGCGACGGTTTAGGCGTTGTAGCTAATTGGATGACGACGGGTCGTTTCTACTATGGTCGCTGATGGGAACCCAACTCAGCGATGGGATTGGCCATAGCTAATGCGTTGATGAGTATCGGTCGCTAACGTATCGTTGCAAGGAATCCAAGTCAGCAACGACCTTAGTTCCGTAGCTATATGGTTGATGGGATGCCGTCGCTATGGCAGTCGCTACGTTATGACCATGGTAGCAACGACCTTTTCATCCGTCGCTATTGTTCACTTGGGTAGCGACGACAGAGTTCCGTCGTTAATAGTAAAAAATAATTTTTTATAAATATTATTTAGGTAGAATATTATAGGTTTAGGTTTTAGTAGAATATTATAAAGTATATTTTATAAAGTTCAATTAAATATTTTTGTATGAAAAAATTATATATGATTTTTTTATAATGCTTTTATTATTTACTTAATGCATATATAGGTTCGTAATAAACAGAATGAGATAAAAAGATATAAAAATAATCAGTAAAAAATAGAATCAAATAAAAAATAAAAAATAATCCAAAACTGATTTACAACTCTAATAATAAAAAAATAAATACCAAAATATGTAACAATAAAAAAGAATAAATACAAAAATTAGTCCCAACTACTAGAAGGGGATCCTGGGCTGGTGGGGACGACTGGGAAGTAGAGCCTGGGGTGACTCGAGACCCAAAAGACTCCATCAACTGGCGGATCAAAGCCTCTTGCTGCGCTAACTACCTACGAGTCTCCTTTCGATCCTTCTAAGTTCGCCGACAGTCGTCCTCAGCTCGCTGCTCTTCTAGTATAAGCCGCTAGTGGTCCGCCTCAACTTGCTCCTCCACCAGCTGCCTCTGTCAGCACTCATCTGCTAGCTTGACGTCCAGGTTTTGTATAATCTAAACAACATTTGCTGGAAACGCAGAGAAAGAGGCAGGGGCCTTCCCCATCCTGATGATCTGGGTCTCGATCCTACCTGTTGTTCAAGTGG
This sequence comes from Clitoria ternatea, assembly GCA_037962975.1. Classification (NCBI taxonomy): domain Eukaryota; kingdom Viridiplantae; phylum Streptophyta; class Magnoliopsida; order Fabales; family Fabaceae; genus Clitoria; species Clitoria ternatea. The sequence continues at coordinate 61,059,495 of CM075671.1, forward strand.
CCTCAATACTCAAGAGGAGGGGTGAATTGAGTGTTAAAAACTTTTCTTTAGAATGCCTTTGAAATTGATTCCTCTTTCATAAAATATGCTTGTATGCAATAGATAGCAAGTGTAGTGCAAGAATCAATGTAAAATAATGTGCAAATGTCACTTAGGCAATATGTCAAACACTTGGTGTGCAACACTTTAACACAAGTTGTTCAAGCAAATATAAGAGGGGCTTTCAAAATCAACAATAATAATCCAGCCAAAAGCAATATGTAAATGCAAGAGAGTAGGAAAGAGAAGCTTGCAAACCAATTTAACGAGTTCCACCAACCCGGTGTACGTCTCGCCTTCAAGCAACCCACTTGAAGGATTTCCACTATTGAAGTTTAAAGATACAAGCTATGAGCAATTGCAGCTTCGTAGTGTCCCACACTCAAGAACTCAATCCTCACTAGCACAAGGGAAACCCACCTAATCTCTCAAACTCTCAATACCCAAAGGTTGAACCCCATCCTTTGTGACCACTCAACCTAGAGTGAATAACCTTGGTGTTTTGGTGTTTGGTTTTACAATTAATAAACTCTCTCAATTAGATTAGATAAGCAAATGAAAGCTCTCATAATTTCTAAACTCTCACAAGAGAGGATTTACAAATATAAGCTCTAAGTTTCAGAAATTAAAACTACACAAAGAAATAAAACTTACAAGACTCAAGATTTGATTTCTCTTTGATGATGTTGGATTGATTGCTTGAGTAGCTTGAATGAGTCTTCCATTTATAGGCCTTGGAGGGATGCCCTAAGTCTTCAGAGCCGTTACACAGTATGGGCATTAGAGTGAAAATAGAGAAGTGAGCTGGTTTCCCACTTAAAAACGCTTTCCCCAAATTCTGGCACTAGTGTAATCGATTAGGCCTCGAGCTGTAATCGATTACACTTTGAATTCTTCAGTGTAATTGGACTGGTAATCGATTAGCCTTTCCCATGTAATTGATTAAGAGACAGAACCTTGCTAATCGATTGTTCATTACCTTGTAATCGATTGTGAATGGCACCTGATGTATTTAATTGTGTTACGCAACATGGTAATCGATTATGACTCATTTACAATCAATTATGGGACAAACAAAAACTCTCTAATCTATTATTTCTTTTCTTGTAATTGGTTAGTGACATTATAGAACATTGGTAATCGATTGTGGCAGCCTTGTAGTCAATTAACAGATGTACCTGATGCTTTTTATTCATTTTCTCAGCTTGGTAATCGATTGGCTTCCTTGGTGCAATCAATTAGGTGACAAAAAAAACTCTCTAATTGATTAGGAATCACCTTGTAATCGATTGTGTGACAGACAGAAGCTTCGTAGTCGATTAGCCATGGTCTTGTAATCGATTAGCTTGCGTGTTTTTACAGGTCTGATGCTGTTTTCTCTGGTTTTATCCTTGCATGTGTTCTTTTATGAACACTTGACCTCTTTACCATGATTCTTCAATTGCTTTTTGACCTCTTTGTCATTATCAAAATTATACAACCTGAAACATATATTCAAACACATTCTCTCCCTTTTTAATGATGACAAACAATGTTCATCTCATGAGGGTGTTAGTCCAAATAAAGTTTTCTCCCCCTTTCTTAAGGAGTTTGTGCATATATTTCTTGTTGCTCTGATATTAAAGCCAGTTAATGATCATATAGAATTAAAGCCAATTGAGAATCGATATATGTTAACTATTTATTATTAATCCACTTGTTTATTGTCATTGCTATTTGTTATAAAAGGATGAACACTAATTTTATTTGTTATAAATATATGAACACTAATTCTTCTCCCCCTTTGTAATCATTAAAAACACATAATAGACTATAACACAGAGATAAGTAAAGGAAAAATTCATTCATTCATTAATAAGGGAAAGTACAGAAGCAAAGTACAGAAATTGAAATTGCATAACAAAGGAAATAGACTTAACAAAAACAAGAAGGATCTAATTATCCGGATTAAAGAAACACATTTCTGAAATTTTGTTTAAGAGCTCCTCATAACGTTGCTCCACGAGCTCAAAATGCTGTTGCTCGGTCATTTGGAACTGTTGAAGAGTGTTGCCAATTCTTTCAAAGCGCTGATCGAGATAAGCATAGAGAGGGGTGAAGGGGTCAGCGGGAGTAGATGGTTCGCCTTGTGGTGCTTGAGGTGTAGGAGGAGGAGAGGCAGGATCATTGGCTGGAGCTTCAAAGGGAATGTTGGCATGAATGCCTTCCATCTTGGAGAGTCAAGCTCCATTGACATAAATTATACCCATCTTGGTGAGATGATGGGTGCCAATGTATGCCTTTGGAGGTATTTTCTCAGGAAGTTCTTCAGCAAGGTCAACACCAAAAGCTTTAAAAATTTTTATGAGGAGGATGGCATATGGAAGCTTTTGCTGTTCCTTGGCCTTGAGCATATGCAATTTTAGGAGCTGAATCTAATTAATCTCTTTTTCATTTTGCATAGCCCACATCAAGGGCACATCATCTTCTTCAACCAAAGCATAATTTCCACCACGAGGGAATAAGAGTTTAACCAAGAAAAAGTGAAGGAGGCGGTTATTGATAGTAAGATGGCCTACCAATTTGTGATTGCTTCGGGGACGGTCAGCTTTCCAAAGGGATTGGCGAGCGGTGATGGCATTGAAATCCCATTCATCTTCCGGATGTCCACCAACAAACTTAGCATCGCAGAGGGGAAGTTGTGTGATTTTAGCTAGTTGGGCATTGGTGATTTTCAGAGTCACATTTTTGACTCTAGCTTCAAGTAGTCCATCAACAAGCTTCAAGTTACAAAAGAAGACCCACATGAGTTCCAGATAGTAGACTTCCTCTTTGAGAGTGAGGAAAGGAAGGAGATTGTAGTAATGAAGGGAGTGAGTAAAGGTGAAACTAGGATGGTCAAAAATCTCAGCATTGATGTAGTGAGGGGAGATGATATCTTTTTTAAAGAATTTTTGAATGAAGTTTTGGAGGTCTCTAGGATTGGTGATGAACCTTGAAAAATCAAGGGGGTTATTGGTTTGGGCAAGTGAGGACCTAGCTCTTTTCACATTCCTAGAGGAAGACATTATGAGTGGAGAAGAAAAGACAAAGAAGGTTGAGAGGCCTTTGGGAATCTTGAGAAAGATGGAAGGAAAGAGAAGTATTGAAGGTGTGAGGTAAAAGAGGTGAGGGAGGGGGTATTTATAGGGTTTAGAGGTAAAAAATAAGGTTTAGAGAGGTGAGTGTGAATTGGACCAACGATTTGCACACGAATTCTGCATTAACTCTACACCTGATACGTCGGTAATCGATTACGAGGTCATGCGTAATCGATTACAAGCCTTCAGAATTTGAATCGTCATGCTGTCTAATCGATTATACCTAGGGTGTAATCGATTGCGTTAAAAACAGAACCTTTTCAATCGATTAGGAGGAGTGGATAATCGATTAGCTGGAATACAGAAAGTCTCTAATCGATTTGACATAGATTCTAATCGATTAGTGATAACTCAGAAGCTTCCTAATCGATTATTAGCTGCTGTGTAATCGATTATAGTCAAGAAAGAATGCTTTTAATCGACTATATTTGGCCATCTAATTGATTATGACTACCCAGAAATGCTTAAAACACATGTTCTTCAATTACAAAGCATCAAGGACTCTATTTTCATGGAATAGAACATGCTTATTTCATTAATCAACCAATTTTCACTTATCAAACACATTGTAGCTCAAAGAATCATCAATATCAATCAATATTCAAACACAATTTAAAATTTCTAAAATTCCTAACTCTTTCCTTATGTGTATGAATTGACCCTTTGCAAGTGGTTTGGTGAAGATATAAGCTAGTTGCTTAAAGGTTTCAACATGTTCAAGCACACAATCACCCTTTAACACATGATCCCTAATGAAATGGTGTATCTCAATATGTTTGGTTCTAGAATACATTACAGGATTCTTTGAAATATTTATGGCACTTGTGTTATCATATTTGAGAGGCACATGGTCTAACATAACACCAAAGTCTAGAAGTTGTTGTCTCATCCAAAGGATTTGAGCACAACAACTACCAGCTGCAACATATTCTGCCTCAGCTATGGATAATGCAACACTTACTTGTTTCTTGCAATGCCTAGATACAAGAGAACTACCAAGCAAGTGAGAAGTACCACTAGTACCTTTTCTATCAAGTTTACATCCTACAAAATCAGAATCAGAATATCCAACAAGAGTGCATTCAACCCCTTTGGGGTACCATAAACCAACATCTTGAGTTCCAACCAAGTATTTCATTATTCTTTTTACATCAGTAAGGTGTGATTCTTTTGGGCATGCTTGGTATCTTGCATACATACAAATAGAAAACATGATATCCGGTCTACTAGCGGTTAAGTAAAGTAAGGATCCAATCATACCTCTATACTTTGTGAGTTCTACATCCTTATCCAAATGACATGAAGTGCCCATAGGTGTGGCAATTTCATTTGCCTTGTCCATGTTGAATTTCTTAAGCAACTCCTTGCAATATTTGGATTGACTAATGAATGTACCTTCTTTGGTTTGCTTAATTTACAGCCCAAGGAAGAATGTAAGTTCTCCCATCACGGACATTTCAAATTCATCCTGCATTAACTTAGCAAACTCCTTGCAAAGTGATTCATCAGTAGCACCAAAAATGATATCATCCATATATACTTGCACCAATAGTATGTCATTCTTCTTATGCTTAATGAATAATATTGTATCATCCTTTCCTCTTTCAAAATTGTTTTTCAAAAGAAATTTGCTTAATCTTTCATACCAAGCTCTTGGAGCGTGCTTTAAACCATATAGCGCTTTTCTTAGTTTGAAAACATGATTTGGAATTTGATAGTTTTCAAAACCAGGAGGTTGATCAACATATACCTCTTCTTGAATGTATCCATTTAAGAAAGCACTCTTGACATCCATTTGGTACAATTTAAAGTCTTTACAACATGCAAAGGCTAATAATAATCTAATGGCTTTCAACCTAGCTACGGGTACATATGTTTCTTCATAATCTATGCCTTCTTCTTGATTGTATCCCTTAGCTACTAGCCTAGCCTTGTTTCTAGTGATTATACCATTTTCATCAAGTTTATTTCTAAAAACCCATTTAGTACCTATTATTTGGTGATCATTGGGTCTTGGCACTAATTCCCAAACTTTATTTCTTTCAAATGGATTTAGCTCCTCTTGCATGGCCAACATCCAATGTTCATCAATAATAGCTTCATCAATGGTTTTAGGTTCAATTTGAGAGACAAACGCTGGATGATTGCAAGTATTGAAAGAGCGCCGGGTACTTACACCTTTAGTGGTATCACCTATAATGTTGTCCAATGGATGGTCTTTTGAGGTGATCCATTCTTTTTGTTGAGTTTCCACACTTTGTGTTGTGTCTCCTTCTTTGTTGTCTTCTTCTTTGTTATCCAAGTTCAATTCTTAGAAAGTATCTACAAGATCATCAAAATCTTTATTTCTTGGGGAGTTATGGCTATTTTCATCAAATTTCACATGAATTGAATCTTTAATAGTATTTGTTTGCTTGTTAAATACTCGATAATATTTACTTGATGATGAATATCCAAGAAAGATTGCCTCATCAGCTTTAGCATCAAACTTTCCTAGATTATCCTTTCCATTGTTAAGTACAAAGCATTTGCATCCAAATATATGAAAATAAGAAATGTTTGGTTTTCTACCTTTGTAAACTTCATAGTTTTTTTTTTAAAAATAGGCCTAATCAAACATCTATTCATCACGTGACAAGCGATATTTACCGCATCGACCTAAAAATATTTCGCTATGTTATTTTCATTTAACATGGTTCTTGCAAGCTCCACTAAAGATCTATTTTTCCTTTCAACCACTCCATTTTGTTGTGGAGTTTTAGGAGCTGAAAAATTGTGTTTAATACCATGTTTTTCATAAAACTTTTCAAATGATCAGTTTTCAAATTCTCCCCCATGATCGGTTCTTATAGATGCAATCTTTGAATTTTGTTCATTTTGGATAACCTTGGCTAGTTTCTTAAATGCATGATATGCTTCATTTTTTGGAGCAAGAAACAAGGTCCATGTATATCTTGAATAGTCATCTACAATTACTAGACTATAGTAATTACCACCAAAGCTTTTGATTTTGGATGGTCCAAATAGATCCATGTGCAAAAGTTGTAAAGGCCTTTGAGTAGAAACAACGTTTTTAGCTTGAAAAGATGCCTTTACTTGTTTTCCCTTTTGACATGCATCACAAAATTTATTTTTAAATTTGAGCTTTGGCAAACCAATTACTAATTCTTTAGAAACAAGTTTGTTTAGATGGTCTATATGTATATGTGCTATTCTTCTATGTCATAACCATGATTCATCCTCTCTAGTCATGAAGCATTGCACATCATTTGAAGACAAACTATCAACATCAATCATGTTAATATTATCAATTCTTTTACCAACAAACTTAACTTCCTTGTTTAGCTTATTTTCAATTATGCAATAATTAGACTCAAATAATACTCTATATCCTTTATCACATAACTGACTTATGCTAAGTAAGTTATGTTTGAGTCCTTCAATATATAATACATCACTAATTGAAGTAGAGGAATTTTTACCAATGTTTCCAATACCAAGTATTCTTTCTTTGGTATTGTCCCCATAAGTGACGCTTCCTTTTCTTTTGGGAGTGAAAGTCATGAATTTACTCATATCTCCCTTCATGTGCTTTGAACACCCACTATCTAAGTACCAATGGGTGTTGCTTGCTTTGAAGCATACCTACAAAACAAAATTAGTTTAGAGAACTTGGTACCCATTTTATGTTGGGTCCTTTTTGGTTAGCTTGTGGTAATGTCCTTTTGGGAACCCACACCTTTCTTACCACTTTTGGTCCAAATTTTCTAATATGACAATTTGAAGCATTATGACCCTTAGTGCCATAATGATTACATTTAGTAAATGGTGATGAGGATTTTCTAGGTGGCACAAAGAAATTTTTGTAATGTTTTTCCTTTTTGGTGGAGTTATATCCTAATCCGATTTTGTCAAACATGCATCTTTGATTTCCAAGTAATACATTCAAATTATCTCTACCATATGTGAATTTCTCAAGAGTTGTATTCAAGTCTAGGACTTTCTTTTCTAGATGATCACATTTTACAGCAAATTCATATGGTTTAATCTTAGAGCATGGTTGAGCATTAGCTACTTTCTCTTTCAAGCATTCATTTTCTTTACTAAGCTCCATGAGATGCATTTCTAGAGTATCAATGGTTTTCCTAGACAATTTATATTTATTTGAAATTTTAATAAATTTGTCATACAATTCCTCAAATTCATCAAGTAATTCATCTCTATCTAAGTCAAGAAAACTTACCTCATCATCTTCATCTTGATGATTTTCCATGAGGCATAGGTTGGCTTCCTCGTATTTGGATTCATCTGAGCTACTTATCTCATTTTCATCCCAAGCAATGTAAGCTCTTCTTCTTCCTCTTTTCTCTTTGTTCTTCTTCTTGAGATTTGGACAATCCACCTTGAAGTTCCCTTCCTTGCCACACTCAAAGCAATTTGGTGAGGAAGAATTTTCATTTAAGATTGGTTTCTTACCTTGAGGTTTGAAGCTTTTTTGGAAGCGTTTGTTTCTCATAAATTTCCGAAATGCTTCACAAACAGTCCAAACTCTTCTTCTTCATCAAGCTCACTACCAGATTCTTCTTCATTGTTAGAAGTGGCCTTGAGAGCTAGACCTTTCTTCTTGGAAGACTTTTCTTCCTCTTCCGCCATCTTTAACTCTTGTTCTTGTTCTTGTAACTTACCGAATAATGTAGCAAGAGACATTTCATTGATGCTTGGAGATTGTTTGATGGCGGTGACAAGAGGTTGCCATTCCCTGGTAAGACTTTTTAACACTTTATGAATAAGTTCTTTGTTAGTGTAAGTCTTTCCAAGAGTAATGAGATGATTATAATAAGGGTGAACCTCTTTTGCATATCAATAATTGTTTCTCTAGAATTTAATCTAAAGCTTTCATACTGACTAGTTAAGGTACTAATCTTAGAGTCTTTAACATCACTTGTACCTTCATGGGTTATTTGTAAGGTATCCCACATATCCTTGGCAGATTTACATGTAACTACTCTAAGGAATTCATCACGGCCTAAAGCTAAGGTGATTAGATTTTTGGCTTTATAGTTATATTGGACTTTCTTTTCTTCTTCGCTAGTCCAATCATCCATTAATTTTTCTACTTGTTTACCATCTACAATATGCATGGGTATGAAAGGACCATTTTCAATTGCATTCCAAACTTTAAGGTGAATAGGTTGTACAAAAATTTTCATCCTTTCTTTCCAAAAAGCATAGCCTTCCCCATTGAAAGCAGGAGGTCTATTTGTGGCACCACCATCAGGAAAAAGATTTAGAGAATTAGAGGCCATTGTTCTCTTGAAGCTGTTAAGCTTGATCTACCAAGAGTCAAGCTCTGATACCACTTGTTGTTCAAGTGACCTCAATACTCAAGAGGGGGGAGGGTGAATTGAGTATTAAAATCTTTTCTTTAGAATGCCTTTGAAATTGATTCCTCTTTCACAAAATATGCTTGTATGCAATAGATAGTAAGTGTAGTGCAAGAATCAATGTAAAACAATGTGCAAATGTTACTTAGGTAATATGTCAAACACTTGGTGTGTAACACTTTAACACAAGTTGTTCAAGCAAATATAAGAGAGGCTTTCACAATCAACAATAATAATCCAGCCAAAAGCAATATGTAAATGCAAGAGAGTAGGGAAGAGAAGCTTGCAAACCAATTTAACGAGTTCCACCAACCCGGTGTACATCTCGCCTTCAAGCAACCCACTTGAAGAATTTCCACTATTGAAGTTTAGAGATACAAGCTATGAGCAATTTCAGCTTCGTAGTATCCCACACTCAAGAACTCAATCCTCACTGGCACAAGGGCAACCCACCCAATCTCTCAAACTCTCAATACCCAAAGGTTGAACCCCAACCTTTGTGACCACTCAACCTAGAGTAAATAACTTTGGTGTTTTGGTGTTTGGTTTTACAATCAATAAACTCTCTCAATTAGAGTAGATAAGCAAATGAAAGCTCTCAAAATTTCTAAACTCTCACAAGAGAGGATTTATAAATATAAGCTCTAAGTTTCAGAAATTGAAACTACACAAAGAAACTTACAAGACTCAAAATTTGATTTCTCTTTGATGATGTTGGATTGATTGCTTGAGTAGCTTGAATGAGTCTTCCATTTATAGGCCTTGGAGGGATGCCCTAGAGTCTTCAGAGCCGTTGCAGAGTATGGGCATTAGAGTGAAAATGGAGAAGTGAGCTGGTTTCCCACTTAAAAACGCTTTCCCCAAATTCTGGCACTAGAGTAATCAATTAGGCCTCGAGCTGTAATCGATTACACTTTGAATTTTTCAGTGTAATTGGACTGGTAATCGATTAGCCTTTCCCATGTAATCGATTAGCTAAGAGATAGAACCTTGCTAATCGATTGTTTATTACCTTGTAATCGATTGTGAATGGCACCTGATGCATTTAATTATGTTACGCAGCATGGTAATTGATTATGACTCATTTGCAATCAATTATGGGATAAACAGAAACTCTCTAATCGATAATTTATTGTCTTCTAATCGATTAGCGACATTATAGAACATTGGTAATCGATTGTGGTAGCCTTGTAGTCGATTAGCAAATGTACCTGATGCTTTTTATTCATTTTCTCAACTTGGTAATTGATTGGCTTCCTTGGTGCAATCGATTAGGTGACAAACAGAAACTCTCTAATCGATTAGGAATGACCTTGTAATCGATTGTGTGACAGACAGAAGCTTCGTAGTCTATTAGCCATGGTCTTGTAATCAATTAGCTTGCATGTTTTTGCAGGTCTGATGCTATTTTCTCTGGTTTTATCCTTGCATGTGTTCTTTTATGAACACTTGACCTCTTTGCCATGATTCTTCAATTTCTTTTTGAGCTCTTTGTCATTATCAAAATTATACAACCTGAAACACATATTCAAACACACTACCAAGGCCAAACACCCTCCCTTTCTTGTTGATGCCTTCGAAAGCCTCTAAATACATGGCATTATCGTCGGTAGAAGAAAGGGTGGGAGATGCCTCCCTATCAGGTGTCTAAGCGGCCAACTCAGCCTCTTTCTAAGCTTGCATGGCCTGGTATTGCCTCCTACATATGTAAAAGATAAATCAAATAAGTTAGTAAATGTAAATCTATGAAAAATCTCTAAACATTTGTAAGTTTAAATAAAGTACCGCCATCATGGTGGTCTTCTGGTTAACCTAATCACTAGCCTTGTTCTTCTTGGTGATTTGCATCACCTCGAATAACGAAGGCTTACGACACTCCTTCTACTCCTGTAATTCACAACATATTAAAATTGTTAGTGAAAAAATCTTTGAAGTCATTGTATTAATAAACATATTTAACAAAGTGTACTTACAAATCTCTTTTAATGCTCAACAACTAAGATGGAACCCCTAGTGTAGATGGACGCTCCGACATCAACCTGTCTGTTTGCCTTGTTCCTAGTACTGGTCTGCGGGAACTTAGCATCTCCCCACTTCTGAAGCATCCCTTCCCAGTGGGCTCTAGGATCTAGCGGGGGTGGTCTCTTTGCCTTCACCTTCCAGAGGGTACTCTTGATGATTCTGGAGGTCTTTATAGTAAAGATCCTCTTAATATTATCAGTCATACCCTCCTCCCACCAATAGTCATGCTATGAATTAAAATGCAATTCTAAATTAAAGAACAAGTGTATACAATACTGTAAAAGATATATGAAATTAGAAGGGTTATGTTAAACTTACTGAAAAAGTGTCAAACTATCTTTGTTGGACAGTCTTACCAGCATCTGTCCAAGAGATGCAAGGACCATCCCACTCGCCCTTAAGGACCTTAGTAATCGCTTTTGAAGTACGAGTACTATCAGCATAACTATAGTTCAAACAATGAAACAATTAATCAAGCAAACTATCCTTAAAACTAACATAAACACAATCAAACAAATAAGGGAGTCCACCAAAATTTTGGTAGAGTCTCTCTGGTAAACTAGACATTTCTAAATTTTTACAATCATTCTGTTACACACAGTAGTTATGTTATTAGCACACACACTAGTACCTAGTGAGCTTTTCTCTCCACTAACAAAACAACAATCAAATCAATCTCAACAATACAGATAGTTATGTTATGAGCACACACACCAGTACCTAGTGAGCTTTGCTTTCCACTAACAAGCAACAATCAAATCAATGTCAACAATACATATAGTAATGTTATCGACACACACTAGTACCTAGTGAGCTTTGCTCTCACTAACAAACAATAATCAAATTTATATCAACAATATAGATGTATATACATTAATACTTACTTGTCCGTGTCTAAGAGTGGGACCAGAGTGGGAAGAGGGTCAGCTGTAGATGAAGGGGTCACCTTGTGGACCGGCACCTACTGTTTAGCCTGTAACGTGTCAGGGCTATCTATGGCTACAACATCACCAGGAACTGCCAGTGTGGGCATCTATTGTGCGGTATCATCTAAAGGTGTAACCGAGGTAAGAGTGCTAGTGGTACCAAGCTGTGTAACTAGGGTCTGTCTACCACTACCCTGAGCATACCATGATTTGTGTCTAGTCATCTGTTAATAAAATATGTAAAAAAGTTTCAGTAAAAATAATAATATATATACATATATTTATGTATAACTACATAGTTATTTAATGAGAATGATAGTATGAAGTCAAATTCTATGTCTGTTTTAGTTTGGAATTCTAATTTGGTGTTAGTATTACCCTCGGAATTCGTTTTAGGCATGTCATTAGTATCCAGAATGGCCCTGGACCGTTTTAATTGGGAGACAACCTTTGTGTCAATGTGTTCACCGCCTGAAGTCGCAAGTGTCTCATCCAATAGGACTGGATCAATATTTAACACTGAATGATTGTCGTGGAGTTTGTTTAGAGCTAGTTGATAAGCATCTTCAACCTCATCAGAGATGTTATCAGTAATCTGACTATGAGCCTTGGCTTTGATGACTGTATACCAATCTCGGTGTCCTCCAGGGAATTCTATGTAATAAACCTGCTTAGCTTACTAGGCAAAGATGAAGGGATCAAACCCTTTATATCTACCATTTTTTCACCTCAACTAAACCGTAATGGTTTTCAACTTTTGTACCGACACCAATTGTGTTGTCATACCAATCACACTTAAATAAAACTAAGTCTCTTTTAAACCTCCCTGAGAAAGAAACTTGAATAATCTCTTTTAAGACACCATAGAAGTCTTCCTCTAAATGTCCAGTTGTGTCTTTAACACAAACCCCATAGTTATGTGTTTGCATTCCCTTGCTCCATTGGAAAATGTTAAACTTATAGCTGTTTATGTAGTAAATTGGCCATTTTTAGCAGTTTTCACAGGCCCCCAAGAAAGAGCTTGGAGTAAAGGGTTTTCAATTTGGTTGTTTGAGTCTTGAATCTATTTAGAGCATAACAAACAACGATGTTAGATAACATAAGTATACAACTTTAAAAAAACATAAAGTGTACGGGCCTTACGTGTTGTGTAAACCAATCAATGAATTTGGATGATACCTCACTACATACTTGGTCATCAGTTATATCATTTTGCTCTTGTCTCAGTATATCTACATATATACTATTTAAAGAACAATAATTTAGCTACAAGAAAATCCTATCTTTAGAATGAACATATGTAAAATTTGGTGATTACTCGAGATATGGTTCGACTTCCTCGTAGTTTAAAAGAATGTACAAGTGAGCTACCTTTTGATGTTTCTCATCAATGTAACATTCTATAACCTTGCCCCCAGGACGACTGAGATAGTTAAATATTGAGCTTTGTTTATCCACACTGGGGTTTTTAGCGACCCCAAGGTTACGAGGGATTCTAGTCATTCTTGTTTCTATTTTTGTCGAAAAGTAGAATGAAGCAAAAATGGTTATTTCTTCCACTAAGTATGCCTCACAAATCGATACTTCAACGTATGACTCGTTTGACACTTTGTCTTTTAAAGAGCGTAGGAATCTAGTGAAACATAAAGAATTGTTAAGTTATATATATATATATATATTTACAACAAAATTTGGAACAGAAATAAAGGTGTTCTAATGTCTAACTTTTCAAACGGATACATCCAGTGATACTGCATTAGACCACCAACCCTAGCCTCGTATGGTAGATGAATCGGCAGGTGCTCCATAGAATAAAAAAAACTAGGGGGAAAAATCTACTCTAGCTTACAAACCAACACTGGTATGCTTTCCTCCATCCTCAAAAAAGTCTCCTTTGTTAAGATTGTTGCTATCAAATCTTTAAAAAAATGACTCAACTCAACCAACGGTTTCCAGATGGGTTTCGATAAGGCACGAAATGTGTATGGTAGTAGTCGTTTCATAAACATATGGAAATCATGACTTTTCATGCCAAACACCCCGCCCTCCTTCAAGTCGACACATCTACTCAAATTTGAAGCAAACCCGTTAGGCATGGTCAACCCATTCATCCACAAACAGACAACCATTCATTGAGCTTTTATTAATGCATATTTGGCTTGCGGTTTAAACATTTTCTTATGTTCTTCATCCCTCAATTCCAGATCTTTCCTTAAACACAAACTTGTAAGGTCTAATCGAATTTTCTCGTTGTCCTTTATTCTCCCCTTGATGTCCATCACAATGTCAAATATGTTCATGAAAACATTTCGTTTAGTGTGTATGACATCTATGTTGTGTCTTAACAACAGGTCTTTCCAATACGACAAATCCCATAATATACTTTGCTTCACCTAGTGGTATTCCTTCCCATAGCCTACAAACTCATTAACATTCTTATCCTAAATGTAAGGATAGTCAGATACTCTCTACCACACCTGTGAACTGGATAATCTACGGGGTGGAGGTTCATTAACAACCTTGTTCTTCTTAAAAGCCATTTTGTTTCTCTTGTAAGGGTGATCCAATGGTAGGAATTTACGATGACAGTCAAAATAACTTGAATAAGAATAACTAGATAGTACAATGAATCTTTGTTTAATTTATAAATTATTTTATGTGAGATAGTGGCCTGTAAAATGTATGTTTCTAGCTAGTAATTATAACTTGCAGGACACAGTATCACAACATGGATTATAATATAACAATGCATAACGGTGTATAACAATGTATATCAGAACCCATAACAATGTGATGGTTCAGAGAACAAATTTAGAAAAGGAGGTTGAATAAGTCTGTTCACTTTTTGTCACCAAATTCTTTATTTAACTAAATGAGTTGTTTTCATAACTGATTTGGCAGTAGACTTTTGTATACGAAGAAATAACTATAAATGCACCAGACTCTTGTAAGGATTAGGAGAGAGAGAGAACACACAAGAGATTTATACTAGTTCACTTTCAATGTAGAAACAACATCTAGTACATTCAGACTTGAATGGTTTTTCACTATGTAAAATTATCCTTCTACATATGCTGCTTCTAAGTATTATTGACTCTAGCCACTCCTGGATTAAGCACACCACGTGCTTTTGAGTATTTTTGACACCAACCACTCTTGGCTGAATTTGAGTATTCTTTTACAACATCCACTTCTGGGGTAAACCCAAGTATTCTTTCATAAGTCACTCCTGGCTTAAACCCAAGTATTCTTTCTAAAGCCTCTTCAGGCTAAAACTATTTCCCAACAGATCTTATAGACCTGAGCTAAACTGGTTTAAGAAGGATAATGACATTAAGAAAGACAAGCCCTTGACTTAGCTGAGCTAAGAAGAGAGTCTGTACTACAGGCTTATACAGATAAGAGAAGGCTTGGCTTAGGAAATGACTTAGTTTTAGCATACATGAAAAATATGAATGAAGAATGGTATATACTAAGTCCGAAAGCTAATCAGAGACTGTTGGCTCATGAAGGTGATGGATTGATGAGTTGAAGGCATGTCTCTGATTTACGTTGCTATGACTTTTGTATGATGAAAATGAATATGCCCATAATGAGCTTTCCTTTTTCTTGGCAATCTTGGAATTTTTCTTCTTTTCCATGGGTAATTGCTATTTCTAATTTCCTTGGGCTTTATGTGTATGATTATTCAGATCGTGCCCATCTTCTTCTTTTTCTTATTCACATTTTGAGCGTGTGACTCCCACTCTCTCTTTTTCCCATTGTATCTCACTCTTTATTTATGTCTATGTGTCCATCCATTTATTTCTGAAAGAGAAAGATCTGTTATATATATCTGATTTCTTTGAACTATCTCTTTAAGGAAGGAGATAACCGTTAGATGACCATTGAGAGATAATACACCCGTTGAGAGGTGTTTTGCACAAAAGACAAAGGTTCTTAGTTTAAGAGTGAAAACCATTCTACAGAGATAACATAGGGTGGAGAGCTTCGAGATTTATGCATAAGAAGGTAAAAAGTACAGGCAGAGTAGGATTAGCATAAGTTTCACCAAAATGGAAAGTTTCTATTCAGAGACTTTCTGCATAGAGAAGGTAAAGGTGAAATTGGATGCTTTAAGATGGATCTTGATCTGCCTTGTTTGGATGCTCTTCTTCACGTGAATATACCCTTCATACTTTGATGGTGTCTACCTCAGAAAATTCTTAGGACCAGACTTATATAAGGAAGGCTTTTGAAAAGATCCTGGGTCTGGTGTTCCATAAGGTGTTGATAATGAGACTCAAAAATAAAGTACAAGTCTATTCAGGTCCTTGCTTGAGATACTCATAAATTCTAGAGCAGTCATAGCTTGATGATGTATTAAAGGTAGAGTCTGGTTACTAGAGCTTTGCTTGAGGAGAGGCACTCTTGTATTGATTGTTGCGTGAAGCATGGCTCAACAGTTCTAGGTCTGGTAAGAACCATATGTAATGTTCTTCCTTTTAGAGCATGTTTCCAGACTTTATTTCTTCAAGCCAACTGATGCTATTTTTGCCTTGATTTGATGAGCCTTGTCTTGGAGTGAATGTTGACCTTGATCTTCAGATGTTGTCTTAAGAGATACGTGAGTTTTTATGTTGCTGTTGCTTATGATCATGAGTCTTTTATCATAGACTTTTGATTCCTGAAACACTTAGACAAACTTTCAGATCTTAACAAAATATGACTTGATTGAATTAAAATCTATAATGTTAGTTATCAATAAATCTAAGGTTTCTCCAAAGTCTTCTATGAGCAAACTTAGTTTTAACAATCTCCCTCTATTTGTTGATAGCAAACATTAAGTCTTTTAATTTAAATGAAGCCTTAAGAATTTTAATGCAGCTCCCCTTAACCTATTATGGGTTTCAATTGAGAAATACTTACAGTGGTTATGGAAAAGTCTATGGAGATTGTACCCGTCTTATAATTTTTGTAAAATGCTTTCAAGAATTAAGGGTTAGATACAAGGATAATCCAAAACAAACAATAGTTATAATTATCATCGCAAAGAACAGTTAACATAGTAGACATAAGATAATAAGTGAAGCAATCAGTATTAACACCAGAAACGTGTTGTATATATAAAGATAGAAAACATGTCCATGACCAAAATTTAAATAACTTGAGTACCAGATAACCAAACATCCAGAATTAAAAAGAAATAACCAAGAAACTTAGCATATTAAATAACTAAAAGGCTTATCATCTTTTTTCCCCCTTTTTGATATCAACAAAAGAAAGGGATTTAAAAAAGATAAAGGAGCTTAAAAAGGGCAAGCTAATTTCTAGTTCATAGGCAAGGAGGGTTCAAAAGATGGTAGAGAAGGACATAGTCATTTCTGATCAGGGTTGTAGAAGCAGGACCAAACTTTGCCAATCATCCATAGAATGTGGTTCCAAAGTCTTCATCATTAATGTCAGACTCTAGAAGTCTTGTCACTTCCTCTTTTGGAAGCCTCATTGGTCAAGGCTCATCCCATGAAGGTACATATGGTTAAATCATTTGAGATGCAGGTGCTTTTCCTTTCTCAGTGGAACAAACTTTAGCTGGGGGCAGAGCCTGTCTAGTGTAATAAAAATTTATATAGATGGAAGAATGTAAGCAGACTTTTTCTTACCACTAGTGATTTCAACAAGAGATCTTCCATGCTGCATATCCATTTGAATGGCTCTTTGTTCCTGTCGCAACCTGTAGTACATAGCAACATTTGATGGGGAACAGAGACAATCTTCATGTAGCACTTCCTTTGCAGGCATGGGTGGAGCAAATCTTAGTGAAGTGAAAATGGTTGACTTTCTAACTCCAACATTATGATACCAATTTTCATGATTTGGATTTACAAAGGACATCTTTAGGATGTATACTTTGGAGGAGGAATGTGTGTTGGTCTGTGAGGTTTGTTCAGGTGAAAAAGCTGGTAGGACAATGGGCTTGCAAGGTATAATGTACATATAAGGTTGTTCAGAGGATGTGTATGGTAATCTTTCTGAAGTAGAAGAAAATACTTCAGGTTCAGAGGAGGCTTGAGATGCAGATAAGGAGATCTTATTAGACTTATCAGCCTTAGAGTTTAATGAATCAAATACCAAAGGATTTGCAGCAGATAAACCTTGAGGATTGGCTATTATCATAGAAATATCCTTCAATATTCCTCTTGTGATTCTTCCTGAGGTACTAACAAGAGAGTTTATGTTCACAGCTTTAGCAGCAGGCTTTGTTTGACCAGATTGCATTCTACTGGCTTGAGTAGACTTGGTGGCTTTAGAGGGTGAAATTCCTACAAACACCCTTGCTTTCTTTATAGGAGGTCCAGACTCTTCATGATTAGATTCTGATGAAGATGTATATATGGAAGACTTACTCTCATCAAAGTCAAACTTTGAGCTTTCTCCAGCATCACTTCTTTTAACCTTCTTCCTTAAAGGACCAGACTCATCTCTAGTTGACTTTATCTTAGCATTCAAACCTTCTTCAGCTAACTCATCTTGAGTGTTTTTAGATGAAGTAATCACATCTGAGAAATCAGGGACACTGGTAGACAGGGAGCCACAAGTCTTGAGGTCTCTTGTAATTTGAACTGAAATTCCATTTAACTCAAAGACCTTGGTTAGAACACCAGGGTATAGAATCTTCTTCTATTTCTTGGAGAGTGAGGTGATCAAATAGTTCATGATCATATTTAGAAGATTGACTTTTTCTTTCTTCAACATCTGAAGCTTACAGAACTTGTCAAGCTTAGTTACAACATCTCTTACACTTTTCCAGGGAAAAGATTTGTCTCATTAGGGCATGAAGAAATTTTGCTTTAGGAAGCAAATCTTTGACCACCGATGTGGGAGGAGACTCCATTCCATACAAATATACATTTGCCTCACTTTGAGATAGTGGTGCCAATGTAGTTCTCTAAAAAGGTTAATCCTTCATTAAGGTAGCCGCAAGCTTGAGAAATGCCATCCACAATGATGGTTCAGAGTTAGACTTAGAAAGGGGGTTGAATAAGTCGCATGCTCTTTTTACAGAAATTAAGAACCAAATAATGCGAGTAATCAGAATAAGCAAACAAATAAAGGAAAGAAATTAACATAGAGAATTTATACCGGTTCACTTCCAACACAAGCTGCGTCCAGTCCCTTATAACTTGAAGGATCTCTACTATTGTAAAATTTCCTTTACAATAACATCATCAGACCTGTGCCACAAATATTCTTGACACCTGCCACGTCTGGCTTAAACCCAAGTATTCTTTCAACATGCCACTCCTGGCTCAACCCAAGTTTTCTTTCAAAAGCCTCTCGAGGCCAACAGTGTTTCCTACATGAACGAGTTCTGGCAATACACCAGACTTTAACAAAGTGTTTGAATGAATTAGAGTAACTTACAAAACTTAGTGTATACCAGATATTCAATTGAAAAAGTACACTAAGTTTTAACACAAGACCAAGGTCTTCTAGAGACAGAACAAATAAGAAAGGTCTTTGTCTCACAAGAGAAGAATGAAAAAAAAGAATTTAGACTTGAGAGAATTTGAATAAGAGCTTGTAAATATCTGTATGCATTTGAAGTTTAATCTTCCTTGATATTTATAGAAGCTGGAGGATATGACCGTTGTTACTTCTTGAAAGGAGATATAGAAATTGGAAATCCTTTGAAGGTATTTGCCTTAGGCTTCTTGTTACCAGACCTTGAGGTTGACACAGATTCAAGGGGCTGGGAGAAGACCTCTTCAGCTTTTTTATGAAAAAGATTTCTCATGCATTTCCATGCATAAACCATTCTTATTCTATTTCTCGATTGAGCAAAAAATTAGAGGCCGGTGCTCTAAGGGCCTTCTGAGATATTTTGACACAAGATCTGAATATGCTCAGTATGCGTAGAGAAAGGTACACTGACAATTTCTGCCGATCTTGATCTTGTCCCTTGTATTCTTTGATGATAAACATGCATATATGATAAACGCATGAATCCCAATGCATCACTTAAATAGAATAAGGAACATTGAGAATGACTTCTTCGATCCTAATTCAGCAGTATGCTTCTAACAGACTTTTGATTGACTACCAGACTTCTGGAATGCTGATACTCCCTATTTTTTTCATAGCCTAATACTTATATCCTGAAATACTTAGGCACACAAATTAGTCAAAGATAGTACAGACTTCATTTTCTAACGAAAATTCTTGATAAATGATATTAACAAATCCAAAGGTATAGAGTCTGGGGTCTGGTCCAAGATAATGATAAGTCTTGAAAAGATTTAATAAATTCATCTTTAATTTAACTTAATCTATTAAATTATGTTGAGTTTAACATTATTATTTAATAAATTGTCATTCTTTCTTGTTTTAATTATTTAATTTAAATATGTTTAAATTGTGCAAGAAAATAATTAAAAGGAAAAGCACATAAGGAATTTTTTTTTTGAGAGATTTATTAACCTAGCGTACATACGCTAGAAAGCTAGCGTACATATGCTAGGCATTTTTATGTTGTATTTTGCAGAATCAGGTGCAGGACATCCAACGTACACACGCTGGAATTCCAGCTATGCGCAGATCCAGTAAGATGTAATGTACTTCACTTAAGCGAATAAGGGTCACGCTTAAGTGAAGTCATCACGCTCATGAAGGTCACACTTAAGCGTGAAAGCCTTGCCATTCCACTATTCACGTGAACATGCATGCATCAAAATAACGTTCCATGCTCAAGCGGACATGACCACGCTCAAGCGTGAAGCCACCTGCATCAAGGTTAAAGTCACTTCGCTCAAGCGAATAACGTATCACGCTAAAGCGTGAAGCTTGTCTGCCAAAATTATTATACTCCTTCAATGTGAATTGCTGTAGTTCTCATTAATTATTTTGTTAGTTACTTATTATATTTGTATATGAGTAATTTAAGTTATGTATTATTATTAGTCATTTCCTTGTAATCATTTAATTAGTTTCTTTTTTTTACTGTTAAGCGGATTCCTTGGTATTTAATTAGAGTTAGTTAGTTAGTTTTATCGTAGCTATATATATATTTATAAATACTTTGTAACACACACAGAAGCAATAACACGATTCATTTTCTGATTTTCAATCTCTCTCTAAACATTTCCCCTCTCTAAACTCTCTCTTCCATGGCTCTCCATATTCCATGTTTTGAATCCATTCCCATGGGTTGCTAAACTCCTATGGTTGGGATTGCTGAAGCCTCCGATGGAATCTTGAATCTGTATTAACGAAATTATCTTCTGAAGCAAGAGGAGAACAAGCTGAGAAGTAGCTCTACATTACTGGATTGATAAATCTAGACTTAATTGAAGAATCTCACTAATAAGGAATCATGGTTAAGGCTTAGGTAACTTCTAGCTTCCTAACTAATTCAGGCTTAGTAATTAGGTGAATAGTTAGGGTTAATCCCCAAATTCACATTAGATTTCTCTGTCACTGAACACCTAAGGGATTAGGGTTTAATGCTTAGGAATTAATGTTAATTACCTAAGGAATTAGGGATTAACCATTTGTGAATTGTCCTCTTGAGTCTGCAGCTTGATTGAACCTTAATTACATATTTCTTGATGAAATTGTGAGCTGAAACAATCCTAACCTATCTTTCATTAATCACACTTCATCTCTTATATTGTTTCTGAAATTATAAAAACATAAAAATAATAGTAAAGCATAAACAGAATGAATTTTACCTTGTGTTATTCTGGTTCAGCTTGTACTACTCCTAGATTATGGTAATTACCTCAATCCCTGTGGGACGATCAAATATATTACAAATTTAACGATTGGTGCGCTTGCCAAAAGAATATAATCCCTTCGAAATTATGCATGAAGTTAATGGCACCGTTGCTAGGGATTGTTGAGTAATATCAACAATTCTTGGACCGGTACTAGACTGAACCATTTAATATTATTTTTACATTTAGTAGCAGTTTAATTCTCGTTTTTAGTATAGCAGTAGCTTGTGTGTAGTAGTAGCATTGAAATTGATTCTGTGTCTAATATCTAGTGTATACAGTCAAGGAACAGAGGAGAGCTATTCTTCTTTGATCCTGATATTGACTTGTTAGAGCGTAGACTTAGAAAGGAGAAAAAACAAATAGAATAACAAGAAATGGAACAGAGGAGAGTTACACTAGGTGACTACTCTAGGCCTACTGAAGAAGGACCGCAATCCAACATCCTTAGGCCTCCAATTACAGCTAATAACTTTGAACTTAAACCGGACTTGTTGTAGTTGGTTAGAAATGATTAATTCAGAGGAAGTGAGGTTAAGGATCCAAATTTGCATCTAGCAACCTTCCTCCAAATTTGTGATACAGTGAAAATGAATGGTGTCCCCGATGAGGCAATAAGATTGAGATTGTTTCATTTTTCTCTAAGGGACCGTGCAAAAGCCTGGTTGTAGAGTCAACCAAGAGGCAGTATATCCACTTGGGAGGATTTACAGAGAAAATTTCTGATTAAGTATTTCCCTCCTTCCAAGTATGCCAAGTTGCGTACAGAAATCACTTGTTTCCAGCAGAGAGAGGGTGAATCTCTAATGGAAGCATGAGATAGGTACAAGGAGAGTTTGGGGAAATGTCCTCATCATAGGATCCCTGATGTGTAGCAAGTTACTATCTTTTATAATGGTGTAAGACTAGCTACTAGGGTCTTGATTGATGCCTTAGCTGGAGGTTCACTAACTACAAAAATTGTTGAAGAAGCTATAGAGCTGATTGATGTTATGGCTTCAAATGAATGCTTAGTTAGTGAAAGGAGCCAAATCCCTAAGAGAGGGATACTAGAATTAGAAGCACAGGATACTTATTTGGCTTAAAGTAAGTTGATGACTCAGGCTTTAGAGAAACTACGTGTACAGATTTTAGAACTCCAAAAGCCTAGTCAAGTCTGCATGATAAATTGTGATTTTATGGTGGAGACCATGAGAATGGCATGTGTGATCCAAATGTACTTACTAAGCAAGTGAATTTCATGGGACAACAATCTTAAAGGAATTATCACTCTAATTCCTTTAATCTGAACTATAGAAACCACCCAAATTTTTCATGGAAGAAAGGTCCATATTTAGATCAAAACATGCCACAAAATCAAACCACAAATAGATCACAACAACCATCTCCCCCTCCCCCTAAAGAAAAGTTTGAACTTGAGAATGTTCTATCTTGGTTCATTCAGGCCATTCAGGCCATCTTTAAAAATCAAGAAGCGTCCATCCGGAATCTGGAAAATTAGGTTGGACAGTTCTCAAAGCAGTTAGATGAGAGATAATCAGACAATTTTCTTGGAGATACTGAGGTAAATCTAAGGGAACATTGCAAAGCAATAATCACTAGGAGTGGGAAAACTTTGGTTCTTTCTACTCCAAGTACTGAAAACACTGTAGAAAAAGAAAAAGAATAGGAAAGTGATGAAATAAATAAAACTGAAAACCAAGTAGAAACAAAAAAAGAGAAAGAAAACCAAGTTCATCAAAAGGAAAAGAAAAAGAGTGATTTGATCTTGGAGGAAGCTGTCAAGCTAACTACTGAGAAATTAAAGAATGCTCCATTTCTAGATAGATTTAAGAAACAGATAGAGGAGCAAAAGTTTGCTAAGTTCTTAGATGTGTTCAAGAAGCTTCACATAAATATTCCCTTTGATGAGGCATTGCAAGAGATGCCTTCATATGCTAAATTTTTTAAAGAACTTCTGTCTAAGAAGAGAAAGCTTAAGGGAGATGAAATGATTACCCTTACTCAAGAGTGTAGTACAATTATTCAGAAGAAACTCCCTCAAAAGCTAAAAGATCCTGGATCTTTTACAATACCTTATGTAATAGGGGATGTTCATGTTGGGAGTGCTTTATGTGATCTAGGGGCTAGCATTAACCTCATGCCTTTGTCCTTAATGAGGAAATTAGGAATTAATGACCTGTAACCAACTCGTATGTCTTTACAGTTGGCTGATAGGTCTATCAAATATCCTCATGGGATGCTGGAAGATCTGTTAGTTAAGATAGATAAGTTTATCTTTCCAGCAGATTTTATAGTTTTGGACATGGAAGCTGA
This sequence comes from Clitoria ternatea, assembly GCA_037962975.1. Lineage (NCBI taxonomy): Eukaryota > Viridiplantae > Streptophyta > Magnoliopsida > Fabales > Fabaceae > Clitoria > Clitoria ternatea. The sequence goes on from CM075671.1 coordinate 61,083,056, forward strand.
TAGAGAGATTTCCTTAATCTTAGGGAGACCCTTCTTAGCTACTAGAAGAGCTTTAATTGATGTAGAGAAGGGAGAACTCATGCTGAAAATTCAAGAGGAGCAGGTAACTTTTAATGTCTTCAATGCTATAAAATATCCAGTTGATAAAGTGGATTGTTTTATGCTTGAAGAAATCAAAAGTTATAAGACTCCTTTGCTATTAAAGGCTGAAGAAGAGGCTTTATAAGCCTTTCTTAAGGATGATTTTGACTCTAAGACTGAGGAGTTAGACGACTCACATAATGAGTTGCTGAACCTACTAGAAGCATGTGAAGTAGGGGAAGTAAAAGATGAAAAGACAGAAAAATTAAATAATGCTGCAACTGAGAAGGGTAAGGAGGTGTTTGAAGAAAAATATGATTTGAAACCCTTGCCTTCTCATCTAAAATATGTTTTCTTAGGAAATAATGAGTCATATCTAGTAATCATTAATGCTGAATTAAATGATGAGGATGTAGAAAAACTAATAGGGGTTTTAAGAAAACATGAATCTACCATTGGTTGGAACATTTCTGATTTAAAGGGGATTTGTCTATCATTTTGTATGCATAAAATTTGATGGAGGATGACTATTCCCCAGTTGTTCAGCCACAAAGAAGGTTAAACCTTATAATGAAAGAAACTGTGAGGAAAGAAGTGGTTAAACTCCTTGATGCAGGGATTATCTATCCTATCTCAGACAGCGTTTGGATCAGTCCAGTCCAAGTGGTGCCTAAGAAAGGAGGGATGACCACTGTTAAAAATGAAAAAGGTGAAGTCATTGCCACTAGACCAACTACAGGTTGGAGGATGTGTATAGACTATAGAAGGTTAAATGACTCCACTAGAAAAGACCACTTTCCTTTACCATTTATAGACCAAATGCTTGAGAGGCTGTCAGGTCATGAGTATTATTGCTTCCTTGGTGGATATTCTGGTTATAACCATATTGTGGTTGATCCAAAAGATCAAGAGAAGACAGCCTTTACCTGTCCATATGGAATCTTTGTATATAGGCAAATGCCTTTTGGTTTGTGCAATGCACTAGCAACCTTTCAAAGGTGTATGCTCGCAATTTTTAGGGACATGGTAGAGAAGTTCATTGAGGTCTTCATGGATGACTTTTCTGTTTTTAGAAACAGCTTTGATATATGCCTCAGTAACCTATCTAAGGTGTTAGTGAGATGTCAAGAGACTAATCTTGTCCTCAACTAGGAAAAATGCCATTTTATAGTTAGAGGAGGGATAGTCTTTGGCCATAAAATCTGTGTTGAGGGCATTCAAGTAGATAGAGCCAAGATTGATATCATTGAAAAGCTTCCTCCCCCAATTAATGTGAAAGGGGTGAGGAGTTTCTTAGGATGTGCTGGCTTCTATAAGAGATTTATAAAAGATTTTTCAAAAATAGCAAAGCCTTTGACTGATTTGCTTGTGAAAGATCATGCTTTTGTTTTTGATGAAAAGTGTGTCAAGGCTTTTGAAAAGTTAAAGCAAAGATTAACTACAGCTCTAATCCTTGTAGCACCTGATTGGTCTTTACCATTTAAACTCATGTGTGATGTAAGTGATTTTGCTATAGCAGCTGTGTTAGGACAGAAAAAAGAAAAATTAACACATGTTATTTATTATGCTAGTAAGGTGCTGAATGAGAATCAAATAAACTACACCACTTCTGAAAACGAAATGCTTGCTGTGGTGTATGCTTTTGATAAATTTAGAGCTTACTTGATTGGTGCTAAGGTCATTGTCTATACGGACCATTCAACAATCAAGTACTTGCTAGCTAAAAAAGAATCAAAGCCAAGATTGATTAGATGGGTTCTATTACTCCAAGAGTTTGATTTGGAAATAAGAGATAAAAAGGGAGTAGAGAACTCAAAGGCTGATCAACTCTCTTGTCTGGAAAACGAATCAACTTTATCTTGATAAAAGATGAATTCCCAGATGAAAGGCTGATGGCAATTACCACAGGGCCATGGTATGCTGATATGGCCAACTTTAAAAGTGCCTCTGTGGTGCCAGAAGGGTGGACATCCCAAACGAAGAAAAAGTTCTTTCATGACAGTAAAACTTTTCTATGGGATGATCCCTTTCTGTATAAGATAGGAGTAGATGGAATTATCAGGAGATGTGTGCCTGAATCAGAGAAAGAAAGACTCTTATGGCACTGCCATGACTCCTATTATGGAGGACACCATGGTGCCTCTAGAACAACAGCAAAATTATTGCAATGTGGCTTTTATTGGCCAACAATTTTTCAAGATGCTAGAGTATATATGCAAAGGTGTGATAAGTACCAAAGAAGTAGAGGCCTCTCTGCTAGAGCTGGCATGCCTTTGACAAATATTTTAGTTATAGAGCTGTTTGATGTCTGGGGCATTGACTTCATGGGACCATTCCCAAAGTTATTCTCCAATGAGTATATCCTTGTTGCTGTGGATTATGTCTCCAAGTGGGTGGAGGCAATCCCTACCAAAACTGATGATGCACATATGGTGCTTAGGTTTATAAAGAAGAATATTTTCTCTAGATTTGGAGTCCCTAGAGTCCTCATTAGTGATGGAGGGCACATTTCTGTAATAGAATTATGGAAAAAGCCCTAAGACATTATGAGGTACTCCATAAGGTGTCTACTCCATACCATCCACAAACTTGTGGACAAGTTGAGTTGTCTAATAGAGAAATTAAGAGGATACTAGAGAAAGTAGTAGGGAAATCTAGGAAGGACTGGTCAATAAGATTAAATTATGCATTGTGGTCCTATAGGACAACATTTAAGACTCCAATTGGCATGTCACCTTATTAGTTGGTATATGGTAAGGCTTGCCATCTTCATGTAGAGTTAGAGCATAAGGCATGGTATAACACCCTAATTTTAATAAATAAATAAACCCAAAAACAGGGAAAATTTTTCCCAAATAAACCGAGAAGAATCGGCACAAAAGAAATAAGGGAGAGGAAGACAAGAGGACCAAAAACCGACCCAAGAAGGTAGACAGCGGGAGGAGAAACGCACAGGTGGATCCCACAGACGAAGCCCACTCGCCCAAGCGAGGTCCAACACGCTTGAGCGAGGCAGCCCAACTCGCTCGGGCGGAGTACCATACGCTTAAGCGAACTACCCAAAAGCCTTCCAAATCCACACACTCGCTGGAGCGAATCCTTCATTCGCTAAGCGAGGAGCTACACTCGGCTATCCAGACACTCGGGACCCAGAGTTATCATACAACTCATTCACTCGGAAAATGATAGCTACTCTACTCGGCATTGACAACTTATTCGCTCGAGGAAATCATTAAGTCAGTCCCCACTCGGTTTTCTTCTACTCTTAACCACTCGGAATATTCAGTTATTCTACACTCGGGAAAATCCTAACAGTTATCACTCGGTAAGTATCTAGATCAATCCTCACTCGGTGTCCCATGCTCTCATTCACTCGGTAATCCTTAAACTCTTCTGCACTCAGAATAAATCACGGTCTCGCTTCCCACATCAACTCTTAACCCCATTTCTACCCATAGCTATACCAACCTCGCGCACTCCATAAGTATGCATACATATATTACTCGGATCATTCATGCAATATAGAACAACACAGAGTATGATAGATATAGAGAGGGATATAAATAATTACAGGCACAAAATCACGTCTTCTACCCAAGAGGGTTCAAGTTCTAGTATAAAGAGACTACGACTAAAATACGAGCCAGCCAAGGCTTAACAAGACATATACACAGCATATACATAAACACATAATTTCCATAGTGCACCAGCACTTTACTCGGCATTCAACTCCTCTTCCATTCATCATTCTAAGAGACATTCACTGAAAAATTGCCACAGTAGGGGGGTGAGTATCTTAGATATTAAATTATAGATACTGACTCGGATCATCCTCAATCATGCAGCAATATAAATGCACACGGCTATCATTAAACATGCACATAACATTTTAATAACATTAACAATCATACATAGAACAGATTTCAATCGGCACAGTCAGTATATGCACACAGAATAATGCACTCGGTTCCGTATTTGTGTGTAATCGGTTTTCGACGTTGCAATGTAGGCTCCCAGCCTTTTTATACATAGCTCTCAGCTATCAATTCAGCTCCCAGCTGCTTGGCCGTTTTACAGGTACCCAACCGTTTGCCCACAAGGTGACACCAACGCTCTCAGCGCCAACGGAGGTGTTCACGGGCAGCCCGAGTCCCACTCAAGGCTACCTTGAGTCCCACTCAAAGGATTTCACAGCGTCCCGCATTTTTAAATAACCGATGGTAGTGTCCCACACTACGTGCTCCCAGCATAAACGCATCCCATGCGCCACACGTGGATTCATCACACAACACAGAGTTCATATACATAACCATTCACTCAACAATACATGCATCACATGCAATCGGTAATAGGTATTCTCAGAACTCAACATATTAGTCCAACACACATACTTCTCATGCAATCAGTGTCATAGCTCAAAGAGATGAATACAGCAACACATGCATTCCATGCAATCGTTGTCCAGCAGTATCAGGATTCAATAAATTAATCCAACAACACAAGCATCTCATGCAATCGGTATTCAGCAGTATCAGGACTCAGACAGCATATGTATCAGTGTAATATATTATCAGATTCACTACGTCAACATTTGATCACATGCAGTCAGCATTTTATATTCATAACAATCTTACATGTCCCATAAACCACACGGTAATCATCATCAATAATTCAGCATACCCTTTCCATGCAATCATTCAACATTCTCAAGGCTATCAGCATGCATTTCAAGAATGGGACTAAACATGCAACACTCAGCTCTCACTCATCATGCACCCGGGTATTACACACTCCTCATGCAAGCATAACACACAAGCAGAATACAGAAACAGCAATCATCAACACCCGGAACCCGTTCATAACCCATGCATCTAAGATATAAGATACCCCCTACCAACTACGAAACTCTGAGAGACTCTTCTGCTTGGATGTTGGTCCTCTGCCTTGCTGCTTCGCTTGATACCTCCACTCATTCAGCCTCCTCTTGAACACTGTTGTCTTCCGCGATTGGCTCAGGAACAGGGCAGTTTCGCTTCGACGATCATCCTTTACTAACAGGAGGGAGCTCCGACTCCCCTACAGCACCGTCGTTATAGCTTCCAGAAGCAGAAAATAGAGACAGAGAATAGAGAAGAAGAAGAAGGACGAGGAAGAAAAGAAGAAGGAAGAAGAAGAGAGAAGTCGCAGAGGGAATTCGGAAGGAATGAAAGGCAAAGAGACCCAACGACCAATTATATATGCATACACGAAGGAAGGGGAAAAGTGGGGTGGGAAAGCGTGAAGCAGCAGTCTGCTCACGTCACCCAGTCACCATCAGCAACAATCAATAATTAATCACACTTAATCAACCATCATTTGATTAATTAAGTTAATGGTAATTAATAAATAATTTTCCACTTCTGAAATTATTATTTTAATGGCTTTATTTCACTCGGTAATTAATTTTTAAATCGAGATGTTACAGTTCTCCCCCTCTCAAAAGAATTTTGTCCCCGAAATTCAATCGGTAACTCACCTTGGTTAAACAACTCGGGGTACTGTTGCCTCATGGCATCCTCGCGTTCCCAGGTATAAGAGGTATACCCGTCCTGCTGCCATTCTACTTTAACCAGTTGCATATCCTTGCTCCTCAAACGCTTTACCGATTGGTCCACTATTCTAGTCGGTACAGTCACAGTGGTCAGGTCCTCTTTAATCTCCACATCATCATCCGGCATTATGTGAGTGGAATCGTGTAGGTACTTCCTTAGTTGAGACACGTGAAATACGTTATGCAATCGGGATAAGTGAGTCGGTAATGCTATTCAGTACGCCACGGGACCGATCCACTCTAATATTTCGTAAGGTGCAATATACCGGGGGCTTAATTTCCCACTTCTTAAGGCTCGCCCGACTCCTTTACTTGGTGAAGTCTTCAGAAACACCCAGTCTCCGACTGAAAACTCTAGTGGTTTGGTTCATTTATCGTGGTAGCTCTTCTGCCTATCCTGAGACGCCTTCATCTTTTCCCTTATCACTCAGATCTGTTCTGAGGTTTGCTTCACAATTTCTGGTCCCAGTAGCAGACTCTCACCCGTTTCCGACCAAAAAAGTGGGGTTCAGCATCTCCGGCCATATAGTGCTTCATAGCGTGCCATGCCAATACTGTTGTGGTGGCTGTTGTTGTACGTAAATTCGATCAGGGAAAGGTACTGCTCCCAATCTCCACCGTGTTCCAACACACACGTCCTCAGTAAGTCCTCCAAACTTTGTATCGTTCGCTCGAATTGTCCATCCAATTGGGGGTGGTAGGAAGAACTTAGCCAAAGCTTCGTACCCAATTCCTGGTGCAGGCTGGTCCAAAACTGAGATGTGAATCTAGGGTCCCTATCCGATACGATAGAAGTCGGTACTCCATGCAGTCGGATGATTTCGCGAATGTAAATTTGGGCTAACTTATGCAACGGGTATCTTATGTTCACGGGTAGGAAGTGTGCGCTTTTCGTCAGTCGGTTAACAATGACCCAAATCGCATCATGGCCCGCTCGGTTTTTTGGCAATCCCATGACAAAGTCCATGGCAATTGAGTCCCATTTCCATACGGGAATCTCTAAGGGTTGCAATGCACCATACGGCTTCTGGTGCTCGACTTTCGATTTTTGACAGGTAATACACCGAGCCACGTATTCTGCCACATTCCTCTTTAATCCGGGCCACCAGAATTGTGTTCTTAGATCGTGGTACATCTTCGTGGTACCCGGGTGGATACTCAGCAGGCTTTTGTGGGCTTCATCCAGCACCATTCTTCTTAATTCTCCTCCACCGGGCACGTATATTCTGTTTCTTACTCGGAAGATTCCATCCGATCCCTCGGTTAAGGACAAGTCCTTTCCTTTGGCCTGAGCCTCCTTCATCTCAGCCAAGTAGGAATCTGACTGCTGTTGTTCGTACACGGATCTCAGAAATTCATTGGTAATCCTCAACGTACTGATTGTTATCTTCCGAGACGAGGGGATGTCAACGTGCAAGTTCATGTCTCGGAACTGTTCCAACAACTCCACCTCCTTCACCATCATCACTGCTATATGGAGAGATTTCCGACTCAACGCGTCGGCAACAATGTTTGCCTTACCCGGATGGTACTTCAGCTCGAAGTCATAATCCTTTAAAAATTCCATCCATCTTCTCTGCCTCATGTTCAGCTCCTTCTGGTCGAATAAATATTTGAGGCTCTTGTGGTCGCTTTAACTTTGAATCTAGAACTGTACAAGTAATGACTCCATATTTTCAATGCGAAGACCACAACTGCTAATTCCAAGTCGTGGGTCGGGTAATGCTGTTCGTGAGGCCTCAATTGCCGAGAGGCATAAGCTATCACTCGGTCTTTTTGCATCAGTACGCATCCCAATCCGAGTCCCGACACATGACAGTAAACCATGAAGCTCTCTCGCAAGTCAGGCAATGCTAATACTGGAGCGGTCGTCAACTTGTCTTTTAGCTCTTGGAAGCTGCTCTCGCACTCGGAACTCCACACGAAGGGGACGTTTTTCCGGGTCAATTTAGTCAGTGGCAAGGCTAGCTTAGAAAAACCCTCAATGAACCTCCTATAATAACCAGCCAGGCCCATAAAGCTCCTTATCTCCGAGACCGACTCGGGTCTCTCCCATGCCATTATAGCTGTCACCTTCGAAGGGTCTACCGAGACACCCTCCTTGGAAATCACATGTCCGAAAAAATGGATCTTATCCATCCAAAAATCACACTTCGAAAATTTCGCAAACAGCTGCTTCTCCTTCAAGACTTGAAGTACCGCTCGGAGGTGTTCCTCATGCTCTTCAGGGGTCTTGGAATAGACTAAGATATCATCAATAAAAACTACTACGAATCGGTCTAAGTACGGGTGGAATATGCTGTTCATGTAATTCATGAATATGGCAGGGGCGTTTGTCACACCGAACGGCATCACTACATACTCGTAGTGGCCATACCGAGTCCTAAAGGCAGTCTTGGGAATATCCGAGTCCTTCACCCGGATTTGGTGGTATCCCGATCGTAAATCGATCTTTGAGAAGACTGAAGCACCACGTAGTTGGTCAATCAAATCATCAATTCTGGGCAATGGGTATCGGTTCTTAATCGTGAGTTTGTTTAGCTGTCGGTAATCTATGCATAGTCTCATGCTGCCATCCTTCTTCTTAAAAAGTAGTACAGGGGCGCCCCATAGTGATACACTCGGCCTAATGAATTTTTTACCGAGTAACTCATCCATCTGCTTCTTCAGCTCAGCAAATTCTGTTGGGGACATTCTATAAGGTGCACTGGAGACTGGCTCGGCTCCAGGAATCAAGTCTATAGAGAACTTAACTTCTCTAGTTGGAGGGACACCCGACACATCTTCCGGAAACACCTCTGGAAATTCACAGACAGTCGGAATATCGTTCACTCGGGCTCTACTCTCACCCTCAGTTAGACAAAGCATCATAAATAGCTGAGCTATACCTTGTACCGTGTAGTCCTCATTGCTTTGCCTCGGAAAAATTATCCTGCGGTTTCTACAGTCTACCAACACCTTGTTGGCTGAAAGCCAATCTACACCGAGTACAATGTCAAGGTCCTTCAGAGGCACGCACACCAGATCGAAGGTAAAACTCCGATCACCCAATACAAACGTTACGTCTTTACACATCGATGATGTCAACACCTTAGTGCCAGTCGGATTGGCTATTTCCAAAGTCCGATCCATATACACAGTCGGCAACTTTAAACGCCTTACACACTCATCAGCTATAAAAGAATGGGTGGCTCCCGAATCAAAAACTACATTAAGTGTATATCTACCGAGTGAGCACTTACATTGTACCAAGTCATTCACTTGTACAGCATCTTCTGCGTTGAGGGTGTAGACTCTTCCCACCGCTGGTTGGTCGGTATTTCTTTCTCGGTCATTTGGAGCAAACATCATGTTTCCTCTGGCTCTGCTGCCCCTGCCCCCCGATCTTTGACTATCATTCCCACGGCTCCTCTCTTGGAAACCTCCCTGACGCACATTGGTATTTGCTTGACGGAGTTGGGGGCAGTCAGGGCGAATGTGCCCCCTCTTATTACAATGGAAGCATACCATCTCACCATCGTTGTTGCAGTCTCAAGCGTAATGACTTCCTCCACACTTAAAACATTTTCCGTTTCCCATAACTGGTCGTCTTTCTGGCTGGATCTGACCCCCAAATCTGGAAAAGGGTCTGTTCCTACCAGCATTGTTCAGCCTCTTGAAGCGGGATTGCTGGGGCTTCAAGTAATAGTCTGCTTTGCTACTCTGGCCCGAGTGGGCCTTGTCATCCTCTTCAAAAATTCTACACTTATTCACCAATACAGGAAAACTCCTAATTTCTTGGTACCTGCAGGCTCTTTCAATGTCTGATCTCAATCCGTTCTCAAATTTAAGGCATTTGGAATTCTCCGTTCCAGGTTGTTAGAAGGGCGGGTAGAATAAGCACAATTCTTCAAATCTAGCTGCGTACTCTTCCACAGACATGGAGCCCTGTTTTAATTCCATGAATTCCAGTTCCTTCCGACTCCTGAATTTGTCGGGGAAATATTTCTCTAAGAAGCATGTCTTGAAATTTTCCCAGGTCAGCTGGGTATCAGCATCAGTCAGTCGGTTTCTGGCGATTTTCCACAGTTCTCTGCTTCGTCCCGCAGCATGTACACTGCGTACTCCACCTTCTGGGCCTCGGTACAGTGAAGACCCCCCAAAAATCCTTTCTAACTCTTGAGTCCATTTATAAGCTGCCTCGGGGTTACGTCCTCCTTGAAACTCACTCGGCTTCCTCTTCAGGAAGCGGTCCGACACTTGGCCATCTTCAGCTCGAGGCTGGCCCTGCCTCTCAAACACATCAGCAAAACGTTGGAATGTCGTGGCTATGGCCTCCATGCTTTGACGATTCGCCATGACTTATTCTGAAATTCACACCCCTTCAAGGATAAGTTTACAAGGTTATTCACTACCGATCGGATCTCATCCCAATATTCACTAACTATAGCACATTATACCATTTATATATATACGTCATGCAATCGATCGGACCAGGAGAGGAGTTACCTCCTATCCTCAAATCAATATCTCAACATCAATCATGTTCAATCATCATATCATAATAATGATGACCATTCGGTCATAATACATACAACCGCTTACACTCGGTAAGCACACCTTGGCCTTGGACCTTTCGGTCTGCTCTGATACTAAAATATAACACCCTAATTTTAATAAATAAATAAACCCAAAAATAGGAAAAATTTTTCCCAAATAAACTGAGAAGAATCGGCACAAAAGAAATAAGGGAGAGGAAGACAAGAGGACCAAAAACCGACCCAAGAAGGTAGACAGCAGGAGGAGAAACGCACAGGCGGATCCCACAGACGAAGCCCACTCGCCCAAGCGAGGTCCAACACGCTTGAGCGAGGCAGCCCAACTCGCTAGGGCGGAGTACCATACGCTTAAGCGAACTACCCAAAAGCCTTCCAAATCCACACACTTGCTGGAGCGAATCCTTCATTCGCTGAGCGAGGAGCTACACTCGGCTATCCAGACACTCGGGACCCAGAGTTATCATACAACTCATTCACTCAGAAAATGATAGCTACTCCACTCGGTATTGACAACTTATTTGCTCGGGGAAATCATTTAGTCAGTCCCCACTTTGTTTTCTTCTAATCTTAACCACTCAGAATATTTAGTTATTCTACACTCGGGAAAATCCTAACAGTTATCACTCGGTAAGTATCTAGATCAATCCTCACTCGGTGTCCCATGCTCTCATTCACTCGGTAATACTTAAACTCTTCTACACTCAGAATAAATCATGGTCTCGCTTCCCACATCTACTCTTAACCCCATTTCTACCCATAGCTATACCAACCTCGTACACTCCATAAGTATGCATACATATATTACTCGGATCATTCACGCAATATAGAACAACACACAGTATGATAGATATAGAGAGGGATATAAATAATTACAGGCACAAAATCACGTCTTCTACCCAAGAGGGTTCAAGTTCTAGTATAAAGAGACTACGACTGAAATACGAGCCAGCTAAGGCTTAACAAGACATATACACAGCATATACATAAACACATAATTTCCATAGTGCACCAGTACTTCACTCGGCATTCAGCTCCTCTTCCATTCATCATTCCGAGAGACATTCACTAAAAAATTGCCACAGTAGGGGGGTGAGTATCTTAGATATTAAATGATAGATACTGACTCGGATCATCCTTAATCATGCAGCAATATAAATGCACACGACTATCATTAAACATGCACATAACATTTCAATAACATTAACAATCATACATAGAATAGATTTCAATCGGCACAGTCAGTATATGCACACAGAATAATGCACTCGGTTCCGCATTCGTGTGTAATCGGTTTTCGACGTTGCAACATAGGCTCCCAGCCTTTTTATACATAGCTCTCAGCTATCAATTTAGCTCCTAGCTGCTTGGCCATTTTACAGGTACCTAACTGTTTGCCCACAAGGTGACACCAACGCTCTCAGCGCCAATAGAGGTGTTCACGGGCAGGCCGAGTCCCACTCAAGGCTACCTTGAGTCCCACTCAAAGGATTTCACAGTGTCCCACGCTTTTAAATAACCGATGGTAGTGTCCCACACTATGTGCTCCCAGCACAAACGCATCCCATGCGCCACACGCGGATTCATCACACAACACAGAGTTCATATACATAACATTTCACTCAACAATACATGCATCACATGCAATCGGTAATAGGCATTCTCAGAACTCAACATATTAGTCCAACACATATGCTTCTCATGCAATCAGTGTCATAGCTCAAAGAGATGAATACAGCAACACCCGTTCCATGTAATCGGTGTCCAGCAGTATCAGGATTCAATAAATTAATCCAACAACACAAGCATCTCATGCAATCGGTATTCAGCAGTATCAGGACTCAGACAGCACATGCATCGGTGTAATATATTATCAGATTCACTACGTCAACGTTTAATCACATGCAGTCAGCATTTTATATTCATAACAATCTTACATGTCCCATAAACCACACGGTAATCATCATCAACAATTCAGCATACCCTTTCCATGCAATCATTCGACATTCTCAAGGCTATCAGCATGCATTTCAAGAACGGGACTAAACATGCAACACTCAGCTCTCACTCATTATGCACCCGGGTATTACACACTCCTCATGCAAGCATAACACATAAACAGAATACAGAAACAGCAATCATCAACACCCGGAACCCGTTCATAACCCATCATCTAAGATATAAGATACCCCCTACCAACTACAAAACTCCGAGAGACTCTTTTGCTTGGATGTTGGTCCTCTGCCTTGCTGTTTCGCTCGATACCTCCACTCATTCAGCCTCCTCTTGAACACTATTGTCTTCCGCGATTGGCTCAGGAACAGGGCGGTTTCGCTTCGACGATCGTCCTTTACTAGCAGGAGGGAGCTCCGACTCCCCTACAGCACCGTCGTTATAGCTTCCAGAAGCAGAAAATGGAGACAGAGAATAGAGAAGAAGAAGAAGGACGAGGAAGAAAAGAAGAAGGAAGAAGAAGAGAGAAGTCGTAGAGGGAATTCGGAAGAAATGAAAGGCAAAGAGACCCAACGACCAATTATATATGCATGCACGAAGGAAGGGAAAAGTGGGGTGGGAAAGCGTGAAGCAGCAGTCTGCTCATGTCACCCAGTCACCATCAGCAACAATCAATAATTAATCACACTTAATCAGCCATCATTTGATTAATTAAGTTAATGGTAATTAATAAATAATTTTTCACTTCTGAAATTATTATTTTAATGGCTTTATTTCACTCGGTAATTAATTTTTAAATCGGGATGTTACACATGGTGGGCCATAAAGATGTTAAATATGGATCTTGACAAGTCTCAAGAGGAGAGAGTCCTGAACCTCCATGAACTTGAGGAGTTCAGACTCAATGCTTATCAGAGTGCCTCAATCTATAAAGAGAAAATAAGAGGTGGCATGATAAGTTGATAAATAGGAAAGAGTTTCACAAGGATGACAAGGTCTTGTTATTTAATTCTAGACTAAGACTCGTTCCAGGAAAACTCAGATCCAAATGGTCTAGACCTTTCATTATGAATAAAGTTTTCCCTCATGGTGCAATTGAGGTAAAAGAACCAGCCACTGAAAGAACATTCAAAGTGAATGGCCAAAGACTCAAGCTCTACTATGGAGGAGAGTTTGATAGGCAGAAATCCTCCATGTTTTTACAGTCATCTTCTTAGGTGTCAAAGGTCAAGCTAGTGACCTTAAAGAAGCGCTTGAGGGAGGCAACCCTACATTTTAATCGTTGTATTTTTGTGCTTGGTGTTTTCAAACAATAAAAGAAAACTAAAAAAAAAGAGTTTGAATAAGGTGTGAATAAACTTGAAAAATTTTGAATAAAGTTTGAGCGCATATGCCCTAAGTTCCAATGTACGTACACGCATCTACAAAATAATAAAATTGTGGACTAGGAGGTACACATACGTACATTCCAAACTGGGCGTTGTTACGCGTAATTAAATTAGGATCAGGTCCCCTTTGCGCTCAAGCAAGGAGATAGCGTGCTTAAGCACAGACCAACTTATGCCTTTACGCTCAAGAGAGAAGCCTTGCACGCTTGAGCGTGACTTCAAATGTGAATCAGGGGTATGCTTTCTCGCTTGAGCGAGCACCCTGTTCGCTTGAGCGAGCTTCTATGAGCTCAAATATGGCCCCTGTGTGCCTTCTCACTTAAGCAAGCACCCTGTTCACTTGAGTAGGACCCTACGTGCTTGAGCGAGCTCAAGTCATGCTTAAGCGTGATCCTTCACGCTGGCAGCTTGAAATTTGAGAAAGAACTGGCGCTTGACCGGTGCCTTCATGCTTAAGCGTGGCCTTTGGAAAGACAATTTGCGCTTGAGCGAGAGAATATCACGCTTAAGCGTGACTCCTGGACCAACTTTGCGCTTAAACATGACCATTTTGCACTTGAGCGAGTACCAAACCTGTTACATCTGGGCGTGCCTATGCGCTTGAGCGAGAGAACTCCACGCTCAAGTGTGAGCCCTGTGCGCTTAAGCGAGATCGTGCACGCTTAAGCGTGAGCACCATACTTTACCACCTGTTGTGATTTAATGTGGGTGTATGTATGCTAAGGATTCAATGTACCTACGCGTACCCTATACATTGGGCTCAGCAGTATAAAAACCCTCTTAGTATACAAACCCTAATTCATACACCTTTATGTTGGAAACTTGGGTTTTGAAGAGGAAAAGGGCACCATTTGTAGATTCTTTCGAAAGGTATCATCTTTTCATTCCTTACTTTTAGTCAATAACTAGGATTTTGGTTTTTCATTATTTCAATTTCAAAATTCTTGTATCCATCATGTCTATTCATCTCATATTTTCATTTTGTTGTGGTTGTGTTGTTCATGCATTTGCACCTATTTAGGCTTTATAAATACCATCTGTAACATTTACAGTGTGCACAAGATCACAAAGACTCATTAGGAGAATAGAAAGAGTTGTTGAAATGGAAAATGTGAAGAAAACCCCAAAAGAGAAAGAAAAGGGGTGGCTACTATAAGCACCCCTGTTTCTCCACAACCAAAAAAGAGTAAAAACCTTAAGGAGGAAAAGAAGTCCAAGAGAAATGAGGATTTTGACTGGAATAGGTTTAGGGATCTCAAGGCTGCCTAAGAATATGAGACAAAATTCAAAAATAGAGGAGTAATAAGGGAAAGGGCTCTGGTCCTTGATGAAGATAATTGCTCTGATATTGATGTAAAGGCTGCTATGTTTGCAAGGAGATGGCAGTATTTTAATGAAAACTTAGGCAATGGTTATCATGAACTCACTAAAGAGTTCTATGCTAATTTAAGGGCCAATTCTACTGAAGATAAGGTACCTTTTTCTTCTTACTTAAGAGGAGTCACTATTCCTCTCTCTGGTCACATATTGAATAAGAATTTGAAAGTACCTATCTTAGATGGTGAAGGGTGTCAATACACTTGGATAATGGATATCTTCCATAGGGCTGAAAATGAGAAGCTTAGGCAAGAAATTCTAGAGGAATGCTGTGAACAAGGGGCTGCATATATAACAAAAGTGAGTGGTGCACCAAAATGTGTCAAGAAGAGTTGTTTGAATCATCTTCCCCTCTTATGGTGCCATTATGTCCTTTCATCCCTACAACCTGTGGCTCATGCTACCGAGGTTGTTATTAAGAGGTTGGTGTTGATTTATTGTTTAATGAGAGGCCTGTATGTTAATTTGGGTGAGTTAATATTGGAGGAGATGGTGAAAGCCAAGGAAAAAATCTCCAACTACCATATTGCTCCGTTGTCACTTTGCTGGCCAAAAAGAATCAGGTTAGGATGAACTATGAAGAACTGACAAAGGTGAAGCCTAAGAGGATTATGGATAAGTACTGGGTAATAGACCACATTGACCACTTTGTGCCTCAAGAGCCAAAGCAGCACAGACAACCCAAACCATCATCTTTTGCACCACCACCTTCAACAGGTTCAGGTAATTCTTTTGTTCTCTCTATGGTAGTGTAAGAACTTCAGGTCACGAAGAAGATGCAGTTAGGGATCTATGATCTGGTCCTGAACCATGATCTTATGCCAGGAAGATTGCCACTGTACTGAATGTGGACTACACTGAAGACATGGGAGTCCCAACTGACAGAGACTTATGGTTGGCTTCCATTGGGTTCACCATTCCCCCTGATGACACACCTTTGGTAATTGAATTTCCACCCCACCCTAAGCAACAAAATGATGAACCTATAGATGAGGCTGCTGATGAAGAAGATGAGGAAGAGGAAGACTGATATATTAATTTGCTGTCATTTATGTTAAGTTAATTATGTGATGTAATAACTTTCTTTTAATGTCCTTTCTTGAACAATGTATTTCCTTTTCAGTTGTAATGAAATTTTATTTCCATGTTAAGTTGTTTGTTGTTATTTCTTTTCTGATTTGTATTGTCTAATTCCTGCAAACATCACTCACCAAATCCTTGCCATATAGGTAAAAAGGGAAGTAATCTATCCACTACTCTCATTAATTTATGGAAGGTGTTAACTGTATTTAATTTAGAACTCATCTTAATTACTTAAATCTTGCTGATTCTCAGGCCTGAATTGGATAAATTAATTGATTCACATTTCTTGATACATGATCCCTCATAACTATTTCCATCCTTAATTATTTATATATCCATCATGCTAGTTAGCAATCTGAATTTGTAATCTCGCATTAAGTTTGGGGACATGATTGGCTGATTACCTGAAATTTATGAGCTTTTGAGCCTTTATTATTTCTTTTCTGAGTGTGCTTGCATTATTGCTTAGTGAGACAGAATTTGCTTCAGTGCTTGCTAATGATTATATGTTTGCCTATTGGAAATGATGAAGGCCTTATTTGAACATTAGCCAGTGCCAAATTTAGCCATCCTTAATATTATTAATTATCCGTTGACCTAATAATTATGTTTGAGTCTGAGACTCTTTCATTCTGATTATGTACCTAACTCTACAAGCCAATTTATCTGAGAAAAACCAAGTGAATTATCCCTGGATGTACCACTGATGAGCTACCAAGTCTTATCTTATTTCTAGGGACTAGCAAGTTCTAAGTTTGGGGATGAAGAGTACGCCTAACAGCAATTAAAGGACACACTCTAACCTTAATTATAGATGAGGATTTTGAGAAATGAAAGGAAGAATAGCAAAAGCAAAAGAAAAGTAAAAAAAAATCAGCAAAGCAAGTCTTATAAAGAAAAGAAAAATGGTATTGAAAAAAAAATGAAAGAGAAGAAAGAAAGAAAGAAAGAGTCCAAAGGACTGAAAGAGAAGAAGGTCTAAAGCATCACAAGTAGTCGAGTATCCTTCATCTAAAAAAAATGAAAAGCAAAAGAGCTGGTTAGTAGAGGCATTTAAGTTAAGATTGAGGCAAGGCATCAGTGGGCAGATCTTTTAACCCAACAGTGACTAGAAAAACAAAAATAGATCCTGTAGCCTAACCCATTACAAGCTTAAAAAGCCCTTACTGATCCAATTGTGTTAGCATATGTCATGATGTTGAGAACTGTTGCAAACCTATGTTGATTTGACAATTATGCAGGTGATGAGTGCATGAAATTAACCCTATACACTGAGAGAAGAGTGAAACACTAATCCTGGTGAGGAAAGCATCACTAGCTTGTTCCCAAAGGAGGTGTGAATAATTATATTTTTAGGAGATGCAAAAAGAAAGCATGAAGGGTACTCAATAATTATGGCATGAAGGGAAAGTTGATTATCTTGAGTAAGTGTAATTGATTTAATTAATCAGAGTCCTTGCTTGAGGACAAGCAAGCTTTAAGTTTGGGGATGTGATAAGTCTTGAAAAGACTTAATAAATTCATCTTTAATATAACTTAATCAATTAAATTGTATTGAGTTTGGCATTATTATTTAATAAATTGTCATTATTTCTTGTTTTAATTATTTAATTTAAATGTGTTTAAATTGTGCAAGAAAATAATTAAAAACATTAAGCACATAAGGAAATTTGTTTATTGAGAGATTTATTAACCTAGCTTACGTACGCTAGAAAGCCAGCGTAAATACGCTAGGCATTTTTATGTTGTATTTTGTAGAATCAGGTGCAAGACATCCAACGTACATACGCTGGAATTCCAGCATACGTACGCGCAGATCCAGTAAGACGTAATGTACTTCGCTTAAGTGAATAAGGGTCACGCTTAAGCGAAGTCATCACGCTCAAGCGAATGAAGGTCACGCTTAAGCGTGAAAGCCTTGCCATTCCACTATTCACGTGAACATGCATGCATGCATCAAAATAATGTTCCACGCTCAAGCGTGAAGCCACCTGCATCAAGGTTAAAGTCACTTCGCTCAAGCGAATAATGTATCACGCTTAAGCGTGAAGCTTGTCTGCCAAAATTATTATACTCCTTCAACGTGAATTGCTGTAGTTCTCATTAATTATTTTGTCAGTTACTTATTATATTTGTATACGAGTAATTTAAGTTATGTATTATTATTAGTCATTTCCTTGTAATCATTTAATTAGTTTCTTTTTTTTACTGTTAAGCGAATTCCTTGGTATTTAATTAGAGTTAGTTAGTTAGTTTTGTCGTAGCTATATATATATATATATTTGTAACTACTCTGTAACACACACAGAAGCAATAACACAATTCATTTTCTGATTTTTAATCTCTCTCTAAATATTTCCCCTCTCTAAACTCTCTCTTCCATGGCTCTCCACATTCCACATTTTGAATCTATTCCCATGGGTTGCTAAACTCCTATAGTTGGGATTGTTGAAGCTTCTGATGGAATCTTGAATCTGTATTAAGAAAATTATCTTCTGAAGTAAGAGGAGAACAAGCTGAGAAGTGGCTCTACATTGCTGGATTGACAAATCCAGACTTAATTGAAGAATCTCTCCAATGAGGAATCATGGTTGAGGCTTAGGTAACTTCTAGCTTCCTAACTAATTCAGGCCTAGTAATTAGGTGAATAGTTAGGGTTTAATCCTTAAATTCGCATTAGATTTCTCTGTCACTGAACACCTAAGGGATTAGGGTTTAATGCTTAGGAATTAGTGTTAATTACCTAAGGAATTAGGGATTAACCATCTGTGAATTGTCCTCTTGAGTTTGAAGCTTAATTAAACCTTAATTGCATGTTTCTTAATGAAATTATGAGCTGAAGCAATCCTAACCTATCTTCCATTAATCACACTTCATCTCTTATATTGTTTCTGAAATTATAAAAACATAAAAATAATATAAAAGCATAAACAAAATGAATTTTACCTTGTGTTGTTCTGGTTCAGCTTGTACTAGTCCTAGATTGTGGTAATTACCTTAATCCCCGTGGGATGATCAAATATATTACAAATTTAACGATTAGTGCGCTTGCCAAAAGAATATAATCCCTTCAGAATTATGCATCAGATAACTTTGAAAAATTCTTTTTATGCAGACTTTTTCTCAATAACCTCTCGTTATTTGTTGATAATAAATATCAAGTCTTTTTCTTAAATGAAGTATATGATAGAGGGAGAATAACATATCAAATTAAGTATATAAGGGGAATCAGATATCAAATCATAAAAATTACAAGATCAGATAAAAATAAAATGATTTTCATTAAAATAGAAGCAATAAGACTTACGTCAGACTAGTCATCACTTCACACAAAAAGACTTCTAAACTCCCCATCTTTTAGAATCAACAAAAGAAGGGACATCACTGAGACACGAAAAACAAATCAGTATGAAATAATAAGTCTAAAGAACAAAAAATAAAGGGTGAATTAAAAGAAATTAAAAAGGGACGATATTGAAAAAGAGGATTTGAAGAAAAGAGTGATAATAACAGGATCCTTCTTCACGACGTGTCCAAAGATAATGGCACCATAAATCGTCAACATGAGCTTTAGTTGGCTGAGGAATAGTCAAGATACTTTGAAGATTGGCTTCCTGAAGTTGCTTAGGCTGAAGGGGACTTTTATAGTGAGGCCTATACTTGGGAGGCATTGGCTTCTTCAATCTGCCTAGAGAAATCCAATAAGTAGGTGGAAGCTGGCGAGGCACAACAAACAAAATTTTCTTCCATGGGGTGGGAACAGGATAATGCTTGATAGAGGCATCATTTAGAGAAACAAAATTGTGTTTTAAGTCTCTAGCAACTGAGGCTTGTTTAGCTCAAAGAACATGGAATATGCTAAGATTATCATTGGAGAACAGGTCTGGGTAACCTAGAAGGTGTTCTATGGGAAGAGGGGGATAGTGTTTGGGTGTAGAGGGCATGATTAAAAATTTACGTGGGTTGATGTTAGGGTTGCAGACAATAACATGGTTGTAAGGGTTTGTATAGCCAGGGTTTGAGGGGTCAAGGACAGGTTTATAGAATGTGTATGTAGGAAGAGCAGGGTGAGGAACGTAGAGAGGGGGAAGGTTGGATTTATGAATAACAATGGAGATTTCAGAACAAGGAACAATGGCTAGGGAAGATAGGGTCTGGGGTAGAGATGAAGGTTCAACAGAAATGGGAAGAGGCTGAGGAGGGGGAGGAGGGATAGAAGGTTCAGATATAGTGGAGGGTAAAGGTTCAAACCTTGTTCTTTTAGAGCTTCCACCAGAAGAGGTTGATTTCTTCCTCTTCAGGGAAGCCTTGAAGACTTCTTTATCACTCTGGTATGTGCCAACAGTTGAATAAAATTGGTTCAACCAATCTAGATGTCCCCATTTACGGACTTCACAGACTAGGTTATGCTTCAAATAACCACAAATGAATCTCAGGAAGAGAACATAAGCAGGATACTCACCATACCGATGAAAAGTATAATGATTTTTTATCATTACTTGCTGATATTCATCATGCATTTCAGCAAATTTACCACTCCATTTCAAGGAGTCTCAGCCTGCGATAGAGATCTAAGGATGCAGGGAAGTGAAGACAGAGACAAACAGTTCAAATACCTTATCTCTAGTTAACTTATTCTAATGAGATTGGAATGAAGGTCGGAATTGAGGGCTCAGAGTCTGGTGAGCCTTAGGAGATGCAATTTTGATTTTCTTGTTAGGCCTAGATTTCTTCTCAGGACGACGTTGTATCTATCCAATAGGGAGATGATCATCAGAGTCAAAGGACTCTTTAACAGTTGTAGATTCACTAGTCTTGTGAGGGTCTGTTGTTTGAGTAGGAGAAAAAGGAGAGAGCATCTGACACAACTTTGTATTGAGTGGGGGGTCTGAATCACTTGAATCAGATGATTCATCAGACACGTCAAGAACCATTTTCCCGACTTTACTAGTAAAGCGCATGCCTCTGGTGGTTAGACGCTTGGGTGTAGACTTAGCCTTCTACTTGGTTGGAGTAGACTTTTTCTTCTTGGAAAGGGACAGCTGATCTTCTACGATCTAGTCCAAAAGCGGAGAAAAAGTGGGTAGCTTACTGACAACAGGGGAGGGAGTGACCAAGTCACTAACAGTAGCAGTTTGCACATTCTCTAGTACTAAGACTTTCATTAGAACAACAGGGTAGGGGATCTTGTTCTGCTTCTTGCCAATGGAGGAAATCAAGTAAGTCATAATCACATTTGGTAAACTTACTTTTTCCTTTGTAAGCATGTGATATATGCAGAGTCTATCCAGCTGGATCACAGTATCTTTTGCACCTTTCTTAGGGCAAAAGACTTGTTTTATAACAAGGTGCAACATCTTGACCTTTGGAAGAAGAGACCTAAAGACGAACTTCATAGGTCGCTCAGTCCCATAGAGTATCTTGTTTATCTCCAGAGAAGAGACAACTTCATACTCAAAATCATCAACATAAACTTCACCAACAACAGGACAACCCGTAACAATTACGATGACTTCCTTAGAAATTTCAATGGATTTGCCTTTAAGCTTCCCCAGGACAATGAACTTGGATTTATCCACAGAGACCATTCTCTAGAAATTCAGAACCAGAGCTATAGAATAAGGTTCTTAATCATAACCAAATTTCATCCATCCAATCCTATTTATCTCCTTAAAGATATCTCGTCCATCAAGTCTGTGCTGCTTCATGTTAAACATTGAAGACTCAACAATATCTAAAACTTTAAATGCCATTTCTTAGTTAGAAGAAAACACGTTTTAAGTAACAAGTAATGAGAGAAGTTTCAAAAAAAGAGTTTGAAGAGGTAAGAGATAGTTTTAGCAAAAAGATGGGAAAAATACAAGTGAAGGGACACAAATATAAAGGGTGAAAAATTAACCGCTAGAGAGGAGAGAGAAAACATGTTTAAAAAATGGTTATACAAAAGGATGATAACTGCTACCACGGTTTTTTCTTTAAAAAGATTAATGAAATTTTTTTTACACAAGAAGTCTCTCAAAGTAGTGTATAACAAAGGTGTGAGGACAAACAAGTCAAACAGTGACCATAACAAACATCAGACATTTCATGCACTATACTCTTCAAGTAATTATTTTCAAATTTAAGTTATGCTTAATAAAAGCAAACTTGGCCTATGCTAGAGGCTTGGTGAAAATGTCTGCCCACTGATAGTCTGTGTCCATAAACTTTAAGTTAAGAATTCCTTTTTACAAGTAATCTCTAATAAAGTGATATTTTACTTCAATATGCTTAGCTTTTGAGTGCTGAATGAGGTTCTTTGAAAGATTTATTACACTTGTATTGTCACAAAATACTGGGATTTCTCCTTTTCTAATTGAATAATCTTCAAGTTGATATTTGATCCAAAGAAGTTGAGAACAACATCTAGCTACATACATGTATTCTGTTTCAACTTTGGAGAGTGTAATAGAGTTTTTCGTTTTACTTCCCCATGATATCAGACTTCTTCCCAAGAAGTGACATCCACCACTTGTACTTTTTCAATCAACTCTATCTCCTTTAAAATTTGCATCACAAAATCCAAAGAGAGAAAGAGTTTGTTCTTTTGTAGAACAGCCCAAGATTAGTGGTGCTAACAAGATACCCCAGAGTCCTCTTCACTATAAACAGATATGATTCCTTGGGATTTGATTAATATCTTGCACACATATAGACACTAAGCATTATGTCAAGTCTATTGGATGTAAGATACAAAAGTGAACCAATCATTCCTCTATATAAGGTCTGATACACTGATGTACCAGATTCATCTTTATTTATGATGCAGTTTGGATGAATGGGAGTACTCATGGCCTTAGCATCAGCCATTTTAAATTTTTTAAATAACTCTTTTGTGTACTTCTGTTGATGAATGAAAATACAATCACTAGTCTATTGAATTTGCAAGCCTAGAAAGAATTTCAGTTCTTCCATCATACTAATTTCAAATTCTGGTTACATCTTTTTAGAAAAATCTTGACATAAACTATCATCGGTAGCACCAAAAATAATGTCATCCACATAAATCTACATAATAATAATGTGTTTCTTAGAGCTTTTTCTAAAAAGGGTTGTGTCAACTTGTCCTCTAGTAAAGCCTTTTGAAATAAGAAAGGAACTGAGTCTATTGTACCAAACTCTAGGAGTCTATTTTAAACCATACAGTGCTTTACTTAATTTGAAAACATGGTTAGGGAGAGACACATCTTCAAGACCAGGAGGTTATTTTACATAAATTTCTTCTTCAATGAAACAATTCAAAAAAGCACTCTTTACATCCATCTGATATAATGTAATTCCTTTAAAAGTAGTAAATGCAAGAAGTATTCTAATAGCCTCAAGTCTAGCCACAGGGGTAAAAGTTTTAGTGAAATTTATACCTTCTTGCTGGTTGTAGCCTTGAGCTACAAGTTTGGCTTTGTTTTTGATGACCTTATTATCTTCATTAAGCTTGTTTCAAGAATACCCACTTTGTTCCAATAATGCTTTTATTTTTGGGCTTAGGAACAAGTTGCTATACTTTTTTTCTTTCAAACTGATTTAGTTTTTCTTGCATAGTGATGATCCAATTAGTATCCTTCAGGGCTTCCAGAACATTCTTTGGTTCTAGTTCTGAAATAAGAGTAATTGATGATTGACCACTAGTGGAAAAAATGGCTTTAATCACGGTTAAAAAAGGCTTTTAATCACGGTTGAACAACCGTGGTTAAAAGTGGGCGTGGTTGTATATCAGGATATTTAATCACGGTTGAACAACCGTGGTTAAAAGTGGAGTGGATATAACCACGGTTGCCCCTAACAACCGTGATTAAATGTAGTGGACCAAAAAAAAAATTAAAAATCGTGGTTATCATCTTCACCATTCAGAAACAGCAAGAACACAAGAACACCAACACCAGAAATAAGAAACGCAGCAAGAACGCAAGAAACAAAAACAGAAGAAAAGTAAATGAATGAAACAAGAAATGAAGAAAAGTAAATGAATGAAACAAAATCAGAACAACCACAAGAAACAAGAAACAAGAAACAAGAAACAAGAAACAAGAATGCTACTGCAAAACGAAGAACACAAGTATAAATCTAAAATGTAAACCTGTAAATAAGCAATGGCGTGCGATGGGAAACCTGTAAATGGCATATGAAAAATAGTGAGAAGTCACATAATAAACAAATCTAGAACGTAAATAATGAAATATAGATGTAAATGGAAACATGAAAACAGAGAAGAGAAACCTTACAGAGAAGAAGGAGAGAAAAGAGAGTTAGGCGCGCTCATGAAATTACGAAATTTAAAACGAAAAGGAAGCTATAATCACGGTTATACAAGGAACCGTGGATATATGTATAACCTATAACCACGGTTACTCCACATATATATAACCACGGTTACTCCAGGACCCGTGGTTATATATATGACATATACCCACGGTTGAACAAGGGACCCGTGGTTATATGTGAAAATCTTATTTTGGCATTAGAAAACACCATAAAAAATTTTAGAATTTTTAGAATTTATTTGGTAGGTAAAGTAGAAGCCTAAAAATCCAAAAAATAAGCAAATAAATCACAAAAAATAAAAAATTTTGAGAAAACAAGGGTTTTTTGAAA
This sequence comes from Clitoria ternatea, assembly GCA_037962975.1. Classification (NCBI taxonomy): domain Eukaryota; kingdom Viridiplantae; phylum Streptophyta; class Magnoliopsida; order Fabales; family Fabaceae; genus Clitoria; species Clitoria ternatea. Next base: position 61,107,691 of record CM075671.1, read on the forward strand.
ATCTGAGCAACCCCAACTGGCGTAGCAAGTTGGAATGAATGCGGATTTTTTTTCTACCCCAAAATCATATGCAGCAATAAGGATTCTGAGTTTTCTAGCTCAAGTTATGCTCGTTTGAAGTTTGCCGATTTTTGTCGTCACAAAATTTTTGTATCTCTCACTCAAAAATTTATTTTTCAAAAATTCCAACTCGAATGCCTAATAAGTACCAAAAGAAGTCATGACGCAAAAAATCAGATCAAAATTCCATGTTTTTCTATTTTTTTGGATTTTCCTAAAAATAAGGTGAATAATATTTTGACATATAACCACGGTTGTCAAACAACCGTGGTTATAGACACACTTTTAATCATGGTTGCCTAACAACCGTGAATTAAAGTTTTCCCAAAAATTTCAAAAATGCCATCTCGTTTTGACATATATCCACGGTTGTCATACAACCGTGATTATAGAGACTTTTAATCACGGTTGCCATAACAACCGTGATTAAAAGTTTTCTCAAAAATTTCAAAAATGCCACCGTGTCATTTTTAATCACGGATACACACTAATCCGTGATTATACCCCCGTGGTTGTATCCATTTTTTCCACTAGTGGACTGTGAAGATTGGATCTGGTTTTAACTCCAGTAGCTTGATCTCCAATTATGAGGTTTGAAGGATGATAGGCTTTGAATTTCCAATCCCTTGGCCTTTCTGGTTTATATAACTGTATTTGCTCAGGTTCTATGCTTCCAAGATCAACTAGTTCTGATTGAGCATTAATTGTTCGTTGTTCTTCTAGTTGCTCAGGTTCTTGCAGAATTCCTACATCATCAAAATCTAGATCTTCCAGTTTCCTGTCAGTCTTTTGAAGGTCATTAAATCTTACATGCATAGATTCTTCTATGGTTTGAGTTCGAGTGTTACAAATTCTATAAGACTTGGATGTGGTTGAATATCCCATAAATATTCCTTTGTCACACTTTGAATCAAATTTTCAAAGATAATCCTTAGTGTTCAGAATATAGCAGGTACATCTGGAAGGATAAAAATATAAAATGTTAGATTTTCTACCCTTCCACAATTCATAAGGAGTCTTATTCAATATTGGTCTAATAAAGACTCTATTTTGAATATAACAAGAAGTACTCACAACTTCTGCTCAAAAATATTTTGGAAGATTGTTTTCACAAAACATAGTTCTGGTCATTTCTTGCTAGGATCTATTTTTCCTTTCCACAACACCATTTTGTTGTGGTGTTCTTAGGGAGGAAAAACTATGAGTTATACCAGACTCATTGCAGAATTTTTCAAAAGTTTCATTTTCAAATTCCCTGTCATGTTCACTTCTTATTGTACTAATACAGTAACCTTTCTCATTTTGAATTTTCTAGCAGAAAATTTTAAATATTTTTATAGACTTATCCTTGTAGGACAAGAAGTATACCTATGTTAATCTTGTGTAGTCATCAACAATGACGAATCCATACTTCTTTCCTACCAGACTTTGTATTTGAGAGGGACCAAATAGATCTAAATGCAATAGTTTCAAAGGTCTGGTTGTGGAAACAAGATCCTTGTTTTTAAAAGATGTTTTGTGTTGTTTCCCATTTTGGCATGCCTCACAGGGTAAGGAGATGTTAAAGTAAATTTTTGGTAACCCCTTAATCAAATCCTTTATGTAGAGTTTTGAAATAAGTTTTAAACTTACATGCCCAAGCTTTTTGTGCCTGATCCATCTCTCTTCAGAGTTTGAAAACAAACATGTTACATTTTGATCATTTAGTTCATTCAAGTCAACCTTATAAAGATTGTTATGTCTGTTTGCATTAAAGAGTATGGTTCAATCATGATTGATTATAGTACACTTATCATTATCAAAAGAGACTTTGTACCCACTATCGTAAAATTGATTGATGCTCAGTAGGTTATGTCTCAGACCTTCAACAAGAAATATACTTTCAATAAGAGATGAAGGAATTTTACCCATTCTAACAGACGCAATGATTCTTCCGGTCTAGTTTCCTCTAAAGGTGATAGATCCACCTTTAAATTGCTCCAGGTCTAGGAACATAGACCTTCTTCCTATCATGTGATGTGAGTATCCATTGTCCAGATACCATTGTAGAGTCTTTGCCCTTGTCTTTAAGCATATCTGCAAAAGGGATAATTAATGTTTTTGGTACCCATATTCTCTTGGGTCCTATATTGTTAGCAATTTTTTCATTGTTCCTCTTTCTTTTCCTGCAATCATTTATTAAGTGACCATGTTTTTTACAATAAGACATACTTTTGATTTTTGGAAACAAATGTAGGAGATGAAGGATGCTTGAAATTTCTTGGTTTGAAATCATCTTTCTCCACATATCCCAAACCTAAGCCTTTTTGATTACCTTGAGATTTTCCCAATAAAACGTTCAAGTTTTCAGTGGTATTTACAAACTTGCCTAAGTCTGAGGTAAGGGAATTGACTTATTTTTCTAATTTGATGATTTCTTCACTGAGAGTTGCAACAGACCTTAGATTTTTCAAAATCTATTTTCAAAGTGACATTTTCTTTTCTAAGTTTGCTTAACTCTTCTAGATGCATCTTTTCATTCTCTTCCATTTCTTTCAAAATATTTTTATCAAAATTCTCTTCCTTTAATTTAGAAATTTGATTTTCAAAATCAGTAATCATGTCAACATGCTTTAGTTTCAATTTTTTGAAAATTTTCAACAGTTTAGAAAAATCATTAAATAATAAATCATAATTTTGTTTCAGTTTAGAGTAGCTTACTTCCTTAATGTCTGAGTCGCTAGAGCTGGTCTCAGAGTTTGATTCCTCATTTGCCATGAGACAGATTTGAGCTGATTTAGTTTTTTCTTTAGATTCTTCTGAGCTGGATGATCCTTCATCATCTTATGTTATCAGACCTTTTTCTCTCTTAGGAAACCTTATCTTTTCAATTTTGTCCTTCTTATCTTTATTTAGAAGAAGACATTATGCTTTTATGTGACCTGGTTTCCTGTAGTTAAAACATTCTAGAGTAGATTTGTCAGTTTTAAAGTTAAATTGATTTTTACCTTTGTAATCTTTCTTCTAGAATTTTTTAGGTCTGAACTTCTTCTTTTCCAGCAGTCTGTGGAATCTTTTGGTTACAAGAGCCAATTCTTCATTAGTATCAGCACCTCATTCATTAGATTCTGGTTCGAAATGAGAAGATTCTTCAGCTTTTAGAGCTTTCCCTTTCCTTTTTAGAGGAGGAAGGCTTGCTAGTTTCCTTCTACTTTTCAGCTTCAGCTCATGAACCCTGAGAACTCTAAGCAACGTATCTAAGGAGAAAGTGCTTAGATCTTTGGCCTCTTCCAGAGTGAAGCATTTGGCATTGAACCTTTCTGGAAAACATCCAAGAAGCTTAACATTGATATCTTCAATAGAGGGGGTAGTTCCAAGAGCTTTTAGCTCATTCAGTAGGGTTTGAAATCTTCCAAACATTTGATCTACTGACTCGTGTTCCTCCATTTTGAATATATCATATTGTTTGGTTAACAAATATTAGATACGCCTTTATAGTTACATTGAAGAGCATCCCCGACTTCTTTAGCTATTTTATAGCTAAACACTTTGTTGTACTTAGATTTACTGAGAGCACAATTAAGTAGAAATCTAGCTTTGGCATTGGTCTCCATTTTTTTGATTTCTCCAAATGTCAAATCTTCTCAGATTTAGGCTTTCCTTCTTCATTGACAGGAGCACCATAGTCACCATTAATAATGACTTCCCAAAGACTATACTGGGTGGATTTTATGAAGATTTCCATTCTATCCTTCAAGTGTAGATAATCTTCTCCAAAGAAGGCCGGAGGTCTGTTCATAGAAGATCCTTCTATGATCAAATGATTACTTTGAGACGCTGCCATAGATCTTGATCCTTTTAACTCAAGGCAGTGATTAACCCAAAGAACAAGCTCTGATACCAGTTGATGGTTCAGAGTCAGACTTAGAAGGGGTTGAATAAGTCATAGACTCTTTTTGTGAAAATTAAGAACCAAATAATATGAGTAATCAAAATATGCAAATGAATAAAGGAAAAAGATTAACACAAAATTTATACTGGTTCACTTCCAACACAGAAGCTATGTCCAGTCGTTTCTGACTTGAAGGATTTCTACTATTGTAAAATCTCCTTTACAATAAAAACACCAGACTTGTGCCATAAGTATTCTTGTCTCCAGCCACTTCTGGCTTAAACCCAAGTATTTTTTCAACAAGTCACTCCTGACTCAACCCAAGTATTCTTTCAAAAGCCTCTTAAGGCCAACAGTGTTTTCCATACTAACGAGTTCTCAAAACACACCAGACTTTAACAAAGTGTTTGAATAAATAAGAGTAACTTACAAAACTTAGTGTATACCAGATATTCAGTTGAGAAAGCACACTAAGTTTTGACATAAGAGCAAGGTCTTCTAGAGGCAGAACAAATAAGAAAGGTCTTTGTCTTACATGAGAAGAATGAACAAAGAGAATTTAGACTTGAGAGAATTTGAATAAGAGCTCATAAATTCTCTGTATGCATTTGAAGTTCAATCTTCCTTGGTATTTGTAGAAGTTGGGGGATATGACCATTGCTGCTTCTTGAAAGGAGATATAGACATTAGAAATCCTTTAAAGGTATTTTCCTTAGGCTTTTTGTTACCAGACCTTGAGGGTGACATAGATTCAAAGGGCTGGTAGAAGACCTCTTTAGCTCTTTCATGAAAAAGGTTTCTCATGAATTTCCCATGCACAAACCATTCATATTCTATTTCTCGATTGAGCGAAAAATTAGAGGTTAGTGCTCTAGGGGCCTTCTGAGATGCTCTGAATATGCTTAGTATGCACAAAGGTAGGTATGCTAACAATGGCTATTAATCTTGATCTTGTCCCTTGTGTTCTTTAATGATAAACATGCATATATGATAAGTGCATGAATCCTAATGTATCACTTAAATAGAATAAGGAATGTTGAGAATGACTTCTTCAATCCTAATTCAGTAGTATGCTTCTAAGAGACTTTTGATTGACTACCAGATTTCTGGAATGCTCATACTCCCCCTTTGTTTCATAGCCTAATACTTATATCCTGGAATACTTAGGCACACAGATTAGTCAAAGATATTACAGACTTCATTTTCTAACAAAAATTCTTGATAAGCGATATTAACAAATCTGAGGGTATAGAGTTTGGGGTTTGGTAATTTTGCTAATGTAGACTTTGGCATAACATTAAGGGACGACACATTTGTATTTTTATGTTGATGTAGGTTTTGATAATGACACAACAAATGAAGGATCAAGATCAAACATATATATTTATGGATGAATTAATTATGTTTGATGATGGAAAATTGATGAATTCTAAAGAAATGTTTCAAGGCATTTTAAGTGGCTTAAATCAAATGGAAAATGATCAACAAAGTGCCTAAGGATCAAAGGATTAGAGCCATGATTGAACAAATATCAAAAAGAGTGAAACAAAGTGCCAAAATGCATGAATCAGGTAATTGAATCGATTCACACAGCCATGCATAGCCATATGAATCGATTCATGCGTACAAAATGCTCCAGGATGTGCAAAACAAATGGTTGAATCGATTCCCTCCTCCATTGAATCGATTCATGCGTTATAAAATGGCCAGGATCTACTTTTCAGGTGATTGAATCGATTCATCCTTGTTAAGAATCGATTCATGCGTGTTATTAATGACCAGGATGTGTTTTTTTAATTGCTTGAATCGATTCACATCACAAAGAATCGATTCATACGCCTGGCAGTGTCCAAGATTGCATAAATAACACTAAAAGAATCGATTCTTTTATGAAATGAATTGATTCATTTAGTTCAAATGATTGTTAAACATGCGTTACAAGCTGGAATTGCACAGTGGAAAACTCAAGATCGCACTTCATGAATAATGGACCACTAAGCAGACAAAGACAAGCTCCATTACATGATTCATGGATCCATTGGAATATTTTAAGTGAAAATTCCATGTTGCTGGAGGCTATAAATAGAGAGGAAATTGGAGAAGCAAAACACACCAAGCATTTGAAGTATTTCCATTTGCTTTCTTCCCCCTCCATTCTCTTGCTCTTCTACTTACTCTCTTTATTCTTGATTGGCATATTTCTTGAGATTATTTTTGAGAGTTAATTGTTGGAGAAATTATATTTGTGTACTTAACTTGCATATCCTCTCTTTGAGAGTTACTATCTTGTGAAAGCTTTGAATTGTAAATCCACTCTAGTGAGAGAGTTTCCTTGTACACTTAAACATCAAACTTCATACAAATTTTGGGTTGGGTTTCAACCTTGTAATTGTGAGATTGAGAGATTGGGTGGGGTGCCCTTGTACTTGTGAGGATTGGATTCTTGAGTGTGGGACACTAGGAAGTTGCAATTGCTCAAAGTGTATCTCTAATCTACAATAGTGGAAATCCTCTAAGTGGGTTGCTTAGAGGCGAGACGTACACCGGCGTGGTGGAACTCGTATACATCGGTTTGCAAATCTCTCTTCCCTAAACTCTTTTAAATTGTACTTGTTCGCTTAATTCATTGCTTCATTAATTGGACTAAGTGCATGATATATTAAGTTGAAAACCTTTTTGAATAGCTTCGTTGAACTTGGACTTAAGCAACAATCTTGAATCAATCTTTCTAAGGTTCCATAAATTGCTTTGTAACTTATTTGATTCACTCTCTTAAACTCTTTAAGTTGTTATTAGTTTGTCTTGTGTATTATTTGTTGTTACTTACAATCTAGTTTATTATCCTAAATAAACATAGCAACCAAAAGAATCAATTTCAAGAGCATTCCAAAGAAAATTTTTAATACTCAATTCACCCCCCCTCTTGAGTAATTGAGGCCACTTGGTTAACAACATTATCGATAAGCACCTTTGCAAGAATATGGTCTCGACATTTAACGGAAATATAAAGGGCTTTGTTGTGTCCCATTCCCTCCGCGGGTACCTCGTCGTCTGTGAAGGTCAAATAATTATTGGCGATGATGTGCCCTACTATGCCTTGGAATTTATCAACGGGTAAGTCATGGTTGACGTGTGCCTCGCTCAACACTTTCATTAATGTGTTTCGATGCGGCTCGGAACTTAGTAACAAAACCAACACAGAAATCTTAGCTGGGGTATGGTTTAACTGATCCAACACCTGATACTCACTATGGTGAATGAACTTTAAAAACTCCTGGGCTTCTTCATCGGTCACCGCCCTTTTTGTTTCGCCATTAGTTCCTTCCTTCCCTGCTTTGACTTCTTCAACGTTCTTATTAATTCTCGGTTCCGGAGGAGCATATACTCTTCCACTTCGGGTCATGCCCAACCCCAGCGATATTCGTGACAGACGATGGTGAAAGATCATCTACCGAAGGACTAGTAACAGCCACGTCTGTACCGTACTTCCATGGTACAGCTCGGGAATCTTTGAATGGGAAGGGGGTTGGTGCTTGCACCGTAATGACAGTCTTGGCAAGAACTGGAGTTGCTTGCACGTTTTTATTGTAGAATATAACCAGGGGTTTCGGAGCTTGTGCCCTGGGTTGTCCTTGTATCATGTTAACTTTACCTTCCTGGCGCTTGCAAACCTCTACAATACGACTGTCCATAAGTCCTTGAAGGATTTCACGAAAGCCTCGTTGCTTTGTAGACTGTTCATCTTTGTGCTCCTCATCCCACGAGCCTTCGATCAATCGCTTTTCAAGCAAGTGGGAGTGAATTATTTTCAAAGGCATCTTTATATCGACAACTTCCATAATGTGCTCTTTATCTTCCCCAACAGCGTTGACCCCTGCCCTCCATGATGGGGAAAAGGGTTCGTAGACACATTCGGGCTCCCCTCACGAAAGTTTAACCAGTCAGCCCTGATCAAATCCCTCACTTTAAACTTGAGCGCCAAGCAATTCTCCGTGGAATGCCCCGGTGCACTAGCGTGGTAATCACATCACGTATTCGGGTCATATCCTCTAGGATAAGGGGGTTGAAGTGGTCTTAGAGGACAGGGCACCACCAAAGTGTTTCTGATGAAGTGAGGTAAGAGCTCGGTATATGTCATAGGAATTGGATCAAGGGCTAGTGTGGGCTGGACCAGCAGCAACCGGAGTGATGGCAAAGTGGCTGGACCGATCGGTTGCAGGATCCGGTGTGGGAGTTCAGTGTGGATCCGGTGTGGAGCTGGTGAATACGAAATCACGTTGGGAAAGGGAATTGATGTTTCACTAAGTTGCAGTGCAAAGGAAATTTCATAGGAATTTAGACGGAGTCTGGGTAACGGGGAAAGATTTCCCCTCAGGAGATTTAAGGAACAGAGTTCGGACCAGTTCTCTTTTCAGGAATCGGATTCAGAAATTTGGGCCAGTTCTCTCTTTCGATGGGTTCAAAGACTCAGGAATCGGACCAGTTCTCCAAGGATTCCTCGATTTCAAAAGTCGGACCCTTGGACCTCTTCAAGTGATGCATTTATAGAGGTTCCCTTGAACCCCTCCCATGCTGCTGAGTGCTTTGACAACTCACACTTCTATCGACCCATGCTTGTAATGGCGAGACAGACTGGCCACTCGACTATTGCGGGGGACAGTGGGGAGTGGGGATTTTCTTATTGTTTTTATTTTTTATTTTGTGTCTGCCATTTCCTGGATTTCAAGATCGAATCTGGTAGTGTTTCCAAGTCATAGCATGGGCCACCGGACCTATAGATGGTGTCACATGGGACGGTCTTAGAGTCCGATGTTGGGTTCAAGAAACCTCAACATCAGACACTAGGGGACACCGATCCTACTGGTTACATTGTTTCGACACCAGATTTTCTTAGAAAGACGGTCCCATCGTGGCACAGTACTGATGTCTGGGACGATATCCATCCTCACTACTTCATCATGCTTTGACACCGGATTTGGAGTGGGACGGCGTCTCATTCTTGTGGAATGGGACGGTGTTAAGGATGGTGTTCCCTTCTTGTGGATCATACCGGCTATAAAGTTCACACTTTTAATTGTAGGCGGTGTTTATTCGACATTGAAAATGGCCAGACTAAAATAGGTGTTCACAAGAGGCATTGGTCGTGGGTGGTTCTGGAATCGAATCTTCCAGGACATACTGCTTTTTCCCTTGTTTGAGGACAATCCTCAAATTCCTATACCAGTCTAGAAAGTTGGGTCTAGACAATTTTTCTTTGTTTAGGATTGATCACAATGAAAGGTTTGAAGGTGTGTTTGATGTCATGGTTATCTAAAATAGAAAAATATGTAGTAAGTATCAATTAAAAACATATTTAATTTTTAGTCTTAAAATTAAACACGTCTCCTAATATTTTGATTCAAAATAAAATTATCCTATACGAATCAGAAAATCCCGTTGGAAGATTTTCTAGTGGGCAAAGATCCATATTTGGCCTAATGTTAAGTCAGCTTTGGCTGATCACTTAACATCTGGTTATTTAGGTAGGAAACTCATTTCCAATTGTATCTTATACAACTCTTAGACATTGAGTTAGGTAACCATTACTGATTACTCATCTTATGAAAGTTTAGCCCAATGTATATGCCTCTAAGTTTATTCAATCCAATTGATAACTTAGTTAAGTTAAAACCCAATAAACAGTTTGGATATTACAATTATCCCATCACGTCTTACTAATATAAATGATAGTACCCTGCTTTGGTAGACCCACTATTTATTGATATTAGTATTGATGAGTGTACTTATTGGAAGGCGTTTTTAACTTAATATTATTTTGAGGGATTTTAATTTATTTTAAATTACCGTCTTTGTTAAACTCTTTAAGCGCAATAAAATTATCCCCAAAGCATGCAAACAAAATTATGAGATGGTTATGGTCTTCCTAGAAGAATAAATAAATAAATAAATAAACCTAAAGGAACTATGTTGCCAAGGCTTCATGAAGTCCTACTTCTTGAATCCACTATCCTCTTGGAGTCACCACTCCTTGGTTCCTTTCAAAGTCAAAAGCACTTAGAGTCACCACTCTAGTTTTGTTCTAGGTTTCTACTTTGTTGGTTCGATCAAGATTACAAGATTATAAAGAAACTCACTTTATATACGAGTGAAGGGTTGAGAAAAGAAATACAACAGAATGGAGAGAGGCACAACATGCAGGCTGTATTTAAATAAAATAACTAAGACCATAACCATTCACCATGCAACGTGTTAATTAATTAATTATAACCCATTTGAAAGCATTAAAAAAATTAATTTTTAAACGGGCTATTAAACATGTGGGTCAGTAGGTTTCAATGTTTAAACCCTAGGTTAAGGAACGGCCAAGGTTTAACACTTAAACCTTATCAGTTGATGCTCCATAACATGAACTATTCATGCTCAGAGATCAATGCATTATCAAAATGTAGTTTGTATGATGGCAATGATTATTAATGGATTCAACACATGTATCACATACAGAAAATTGAAAACGCAAATATCATACAAGCCTCAAATAACAAAAACACATACTTCAAATGAGAAAGCCTATAAACAGTATCTCATACAATTTATAAAAAACATAAGAGCATATGAATCATGATATTATTTAATACATAACCATGCTTGAATGTTTTTCAAAACAAGTTTTGCAAACCAATTTTGCAAAATAGAACATAAAGCATATAACAAGAAAACAATTTCATAAATCGAAACTTTTAAAATCTTTTGTAGAACAAAAAACATGCCATCATGAAACGCAAACAAATGCCCAAAACATAGCTTTGCAACCAGGCTTTGATACCACTGTTAGGGAATCCATCATGATCAGGCAGCGAAAACATAAAGGATTCCCAAAAAAGGATTGCAAAAACAAATCTCACAAGGTATTATGCAAAATTAAAATTTTGATTTAGGGTTTACCTCTTGTAGACGCAAAGCGAGTTCCTCGATCGAAGCAATTGTAGCTTCGCCCTTAGGAGTCCACACGGGCACTCCCACCAGAAAATCAAAGTTCCGAATGCTAGTACGGAAATTTGAGAGTAATCTAATTTTTGAGCCGTAGCCTATGAGCATCTCATGCTCTATATATAGGCTGAGGTCTTAACCTGAGCTCTCATTAAACATTGGGCTCTTGACTCATTCTAAATGAGTTACGCCCAATAGTTTTATTTTTAGTCCAACTAAAATAAAATTATCCTCTGGCGAGCTTACTCTATATGTGTGACCCTATAGGTAAAATATTCGGTTATATTAATAATAAACTATTTTATCATTAATATAAAATAAGAGCGACATCTTGCAATACATCATTATGTCCAAATATTATTTATCATCGACATGACCTATAAGTGATAATTATTTTATATATTTATTCATTTTGTCATGATATCTAATTAGGCCCAAGGCATGGTTGTCGTCATCCTTGTATGCCCAATTCATTTTACTTGATACCAGAGTAGACTTTACAGAATAAATATCTAATATTTATTCATCCTAGCATGGCCATGCATTTTGTTAGTCTCACTCCATCAAGTGGCTCACAGATATCACTCCTGTCATATAGGAGAGACAAATCCCATCTACATCACTCATATGCATAATTTGTCCATTGCCTAATCACAATCTTTATGGTCATCTTATTACAGATAATGTTTAATTGTATTAAAACAACAAACTCCTTATGTAGGAATCGTAGTGACTTCAGGTCAAAGGACTATATACCATTATCACATTGAGAACCGTTTATGACACTCATGTAATGATCCATGCAACATTCTCATGATGGGTCTGTCCAGTACAACATTACTCTTAATGTGTACCCGTGTAAAGACTTGATATCATACATCCATGATTTGTAAGACCAAATCATCAGTACATTCACACACTAATCTTAATGTATTTATATGTCCCCATGTAAATACTTGATTATGGACATTTTAGGAATAATTCTCATATGACCTATTATTCCAGGATAAATAGTTTTAAAACAATCTTAAAACTGAAAATACTATTTTCTTGATAAGTTAAAATTGATACATTAATAGCTCATAGTGAATACACCAACATTTCCTTCAGACCTGCACGAATACTTTCTTGATCTAACAATCTCTTCTCAGTCTTGTATAAGGTAAAAGCAAATATTTATAGACTTATAAAGATATCAATTTTTATTAGATGAAATATAATCAAGAAATTAACTTAAAAGCTGATAGATATATAACACATGGAATAATAAGTGAATAGAAAATTTACTAACCCTTTTTGTTTACCTTTCTTCCAGACTTGTTGATCTTCTTGATTGAATAAATCAGCCAGAAACTTATCTTTCATTGCAGATTCTTGAAGAACAAACCATAGACCTTAAAGCTTTATCCCTTCTTCTTCACTTTGCTGATGTAGATGGCTTTTGAAACTATTCTATGAGATTCTTCCCTTTCATCTCTTAGTTCTTATGAATTGAAACAACACTTTCTTGAAATGTCTAGCTCAACAACTTCATTTCCTTGAATCTTCTTTTGTAGCAGACAGAGGAGAGACACCATGGATCTTTTCCTCTGCACTTGTTAGAGTGCTTAACCCCAGAGGATATGCTTTGATACCAATTGATGGTTTGGAGAACAGACTTAGAAGGGGGGAGGTTGAATAAGTCTGTTCACTCTTTGTCACCAAATTCTTCATTTAAGTGAATAAGTCTTTTAAATAACTAATTTGGCAGCAAACTTTTGTATGTGAAGAAATAACTATAAATACACTAGACTCTTATAAGTATTAGGATAAAGAGAGAACACACAAGAGATTTATACTGGTTCACTTCCAATGTGGAAGCTATATCCAGTACCTTCAGACTTAAAGAGTTTTTCACTATGTAAAATTGTCCTTTTACATATGCTGCTTCTGAATATTATTGACTCCAGCCACTCCTGGCTTAAGCACACCACGTGCTTGAGTATTCTTGACACCAGCCATTCCTGACTTAGTTTGAGTATTCTTTTACAACACTTACTACTGGGGCAAACCCAAGTATTCTTTCATAAGCCACTCCTAGCTTAAAGCTAAGTATTCTTTTTAAAGCCTCTTCAAACCAAAATTGTTTCCCAATAGATCTTACAAACCTAAGCTAAATTGATTTAAGAAGGATAATGACATTAAGAAAGACAAGCCTTTGACTTAGGTGAGCTAAGAAGAGAGTTTGTACTACAGACTTATATAAATGAGAGAAGGCTTAACTTAATATTAACATACATGAAAAATATGAATGAAGAATGGTACATACTAAGTCAGAAAGCTAATCAGAGACTGTTGTATGATGAAAATGAATATGCCCATAGCGAGCTTTCCTTTTTCTTGGCAATCTTGGAATTTTTTCTTTTCCATGGTTAATTGCCATTTCTGATTTCCTTAGGCTTTATGTGTATAATTATTCAAATCATGCCCGCCTCCTTCTTTTTCTCGTTCACATTTGGAGCGTGTGTCTCTCACTCTCTCTTTTCCTCATTGTATCTCACCCTTTCTTTCCGTCTATGTGTCCATCCTTTTATTTCTGAAATAGAAAGATCTGTTATATATATATTATTTCTTTGAACTATCTCTCTGAGGAAGGAAATAGCTGTGACAAAGGTTCTTGGTTCGAGAGAGAAAGCCGTTCTGCAGAGATAGCATAGGGCAACACTATGCCAGATATAGTTTTTTATAGCGATTCGCACTGCATTTCATAACCTTTTTAAATGCTATTGTTTCGCGTGTGGTAATAGGTGAAAACCTTTGACAGCGTTTACGAAAATGTTTTCAAAAAACATGGAAACGCCGTAATAGGTAATAATTTCTAAAGCGTTTCTTAACGCAAACGTCATAATAGAGTTATACTGTTTGTTTATAGCGTTTTAGTTTTAAAATGCTGTTATTGAGTTAGTTTACTACAACATTTTAATTTTTCATGCCCAAATGCTGTAATAACATTATACTTTTTACAATATTTCTTCATTTAATTTTAAATGTTGTCACAAACTTTATTATAAGTCACTATTTTATGGCACTTCCTTGTCATTATAAATGCTATGAAAATATTTTTATTTTTAAATATTTTTTATTCAAATTTCTATTAATTATACACATTCAAATTAAAAAGTGAATACATGATAATATTACCCAACTCATAAGTTGAAAGTTAGTTGATAAATATAACTAATTATTATTAACTTTCACATTGGTCAACATATCTAAATAACATGTCTTTGTAATAAAATTATACATATTGTTTTTTGCACTCAAACTCATACATATTGTCTCTAGCACACAAACGTACACTACATTGTCAATCATGTTATATATGTATGAATATATATATATATATATATATATATATATATATATATATATATATACCAAAGAACAAGAAATAAGTTTCCTACTCGTAAATCAAATAAGTACAACCTCCAAAAAATTTATAAGCATTTTATGGTCAATCATATATTCCCAAAATATGACCATTAGCTACTCATAATAATGAAATTAAGTATATTGCTAATAATATGGTGAACCCAATCTTCCTTCACTTCATTTAGTTGCTCATGGGAGTAGGTACTACATCTATAATCAAGAAAATACTGCAAGACAAAACATTAGTATATATGAGCACACATAATAATACTAACTGAAATTACAATATTTACATTCTCAACATATTGGTAGTCCTAGCTAAACATAAGGCAACACAAATCATGTTAAACAATCTTATTTAAAGAACCAAAACTTAAAACCCAAAGGCTAACAAGAAATAAATTAATAGCATCCAAAGACTAATTCCTACCCCTACATAAAATCCCAAGTCTATATATAAAATTTTTTTAGGCCTCCTAAAGTTCTTTCCATGTCAAGGAAACACAATGGTAGTCCTAGCTAAACACAAAGCAACACAAATCATGTCATACAATCTTATTTAAATAACCAAAATTTAAAACTCAAAGGCTAACAAGAAAAAAAATTAATAGCATCCAAAGACTAATTCCTACTCAACATAAAATTCCAAGTCCAAAGGTAAATCAAATTATTATTTTTTAATAAATTAATTCATTCATGTCCTTAAAAGACAATCAGTACTTACTAACAAAGGTAAATCAAACTCTAACAAAGTGATATTGCAATGCCACAATACATGAACATTACACAACAAGCCGTGAATTATAGATTCTAATATTAACGTGAGCTATAAAATCTGCCATTGTATGATAATATACTTTCGCACAAATTAAAGCCCATTAGAGAGACAAGCACAGTAAATAAACCCCTGTAAGTTCTAGAAATTGAAAACACTAGTTCAGTTGCTTCAGTCTCTACCTTTACAAAAAAGCATCACTTCACTTTAGTCTTTTTTTTTGCGCAAAACAACAGTATCAAAAAGGAAGAACAAACACAAAATTTTCATTACAACAATACCACACATGTATTTAATTATTTCACATAAACTTATTTACTCGGTACTCTACAATTATATATAGTTAGCACGAGATTTTCTAAACCTTTTTCTAAAATAAACGAGTATTGGTTTGCATAATATTTTATTGCATTTCAAGTATGTAAATTTTTGTAGTGCAATCATGTTAATACTTTCGCGCAGGTTTGGTTCTGATTTTTTCATTTTTTTCTTAAATTTTTTGTGATTAGTTTTAATTACAAAATTATTATTATATTGCTTATTTTTTAAAATTTATAAAAAAACACTGAAAATATTTTTCTATTTTCTATTTTCATTTTTTCTCATGTAAATATTTAAAAATACAAAAGATAATAATAGTTTTATAATCAAAATTAAAAACATGAAATAAAAACATAAAATAGGAATAAAAATCAAATAGCTCTTTTAACTTTCATAAAAAGGGTCTGTACACCAATAGAAGCCAGTCAAACAAAAAAACAATAATAAATGTAATATTTTGTGTAGGGCACAATGATCTTATCCTACATGAAACTGAACTACCCCAATCACATGTGTTGGGATTAAAAGAAGATAGCTACATAGAAAATATGCATAAGTCGATCTATTTTAAAACCATTCATGTTTTGAACAATAAAAGATCAAGAGATGAATATTCCAAAGTGTTAGGAAACCATCTTGATATAAGGGGTTGGTTATGAGTTTGTTTCAAGCTGTTATTAGTTTGTTAATATTCTGTTAGGATGTCTTTATAAAATGCGTTTCCTTCTTGTATCTGCATAGACAACTTCTTAGCTAATAAACTCAGAGAGATTATTTCCCTGTATTCAATCTCTTTCTTTCACTCTGCTTCATTGTCTTACATGGTATCATCCCTGTTCGGTCCGCACATGGCTACCACTTCCGCGTTTAACCCTCACACATTTTCTTCTCTCATCTCAACAAAACTCACAGAAGACAATTACCTTACCTATGCAGCATGCTGAGGCTACAATCAAAGGTTTTCGCTTGACGAAATATATCACAGGAGCTGATGCTATTCCAAAGAAATTTGTTGATGACGCTGCACAAGAAAAAGGAGAAATCAATGCAGAATTTGAAAACTTTGAGCAACAAGATAATTTGCTCAAGTCCTGGCTTCTTGAATCCATGGACATGCCATTCAAGATTCGGATGGTTGGCTGCCAATGGTCATACCAAATTTGGCAGATTCTCAACATCTATTTTGCATCGCAGACGAGGGCCAGAGTGAAGCAAATCAAGATTCAGCTTCGTAATATCAAGAAAACTGGTTCAATAGGAGACTACTTTATTCGAATCAAACATATGGTTGAGACCCTAGCTGCAATTGGCTCCCCTCTCACAACCGATGAACACATTGACGTGATTTTTGATGGCTTAAATGAGGAGTATGATGCTTTTATTACCTCTTGTATGACTCATGCAGAATCTTATTCAGTAGCCCAAATTAAGGCCCTATTAATGCACCAAGAAGAACGGATTGAGAAACACAAAGTTAAAGAAACCCCCACTTTTCAAGCCAACTTGGTTCAGAATCAAGGAAAAAAACCCTTTACAGGGACAGCTAGAGGTCGTGGTCAAGGCAGAGGCACAAATCGTGGCAGATCTCGAGGTGGTAGAGTTTTCTCTCATCAGAATACTCAAGGCCGTGGAACCAGAATTCAGTGTCAAGTATGTGGTAAGCTTGGTCACTCTGCTTATCACTGCTGGTCAAGATTCGATGATCAAATTGCTGAGCCTATCTTCAATACAACCTCAAATTACCCCACCCCTCAAGATCCTCAAATTTCAGCCTTGATCACTACTTCAAATTCTTCAAATCAAGGCGATGACTACTGGTACCCTGACACCGGAGCAACCAATCATCTTACAAATGATTTTAACAAATTGGTGACTCGCACAGATTACACTGGACCTGAAAAATTTCAGGTTGTAAATGGTAGTACCCTTCCAATTCTACATTCTGGTTCATCCTCCATCAAAGCTTTCAATACTGATCATATCTTGCATTTAAAAAATCTCTTGCATGTCCCACAAATTTCAAAGAATCTTATTAGTGTATCTCAGTTTGCCAAGGACAATAACGTTTTCTTTGAATTCTATCCTTATGTTTGTTTGGTTAAATGTCAGGTATCTAAGAAAATCCTTCTACAAGGCAGACTTAAAGAGGGTCTCTATGTTTTTCACAAATTGAAATTGCTATCATCTAACTGTACAAATGGCATAAGTGCTCATAACTCCATTGTCTTGAATAACAATTACAATCTGTGGCATAATAGGCTAGCTCATGCATCTTTTCAAATTGTATCAAAAGTAATGAAAAGTTGTAATGTTCCTGTACTAAGATTTAATAAACTTTCAAATTGTAGTTCTTGTTGTATTGGCAAGTCCTACAATTTACCGTTTTCCTCTTCTATTACTCAGTACACTTCTCCCCTTCAACTAATTCACTCAGATATTTGGGGTCCTTCCCCAAAACCATCTCCAGAAGGATACCAATATTATATAATTTTCATTGATGCGTATAGTAAATTCACTTGGTTTTACCTGTTGCATACCAGGGCAGAAGCTTTAAGTACCTTTATTCAATTCAAAAGCATGGTGGAAAACCAATTTAACAGTAAGATCAAGGCTCTTCAGACTGACTCTGGAAAGGAGTATATAGCCTTCAAAACTTTTCTGGCTGAACAAGGCATTCTTCATAGACTGAGTTGTCCTCACACACATGAGCAGAATGACACTTCTGAGAGGAAACATAGGCATGTTACTGAAATTGGCCTCACTCTTTTAGCTAATTCCAATCTTTCCATGGATTTCTGGCCAGAAGCTTTCACTACAGCTATGTTTGTTATCAACAGGTTACCCTCACCTAATACTAACCTCAAATCTCTATTTGAACTCCTCTTCAATAAACCTCCAGATTACAACCTCTTAAAACCTTTTAGTTGTTTATGTTTTCCTCACTTAAGGCCCTACAATAGGAACAAACTTGACTACAGATCCCAGCCTTGTATCTTTGTTGGCTACTCTGCAACCCATAAAGGCTATAAGTGTCTCTCATCCTCTGGCAGACTATATATCTCCAGACATGTTAAATTTGATGAGCTTACCTTTCCTCTTAAGACAAATCCAAATTTCTTTCTTAAACCATGTGATCATGAACCTCAGTCTATGTCTCTCCCTCCTATTATACCTATAATCAATCCTATTTCCAGTCCTCCACCTGTTCATATCAATACTCTTCCTATAATTCCTCAGCATTTTCCTTCTGCTCCTGCCATGTCTCATCAAACTCCTGAATCTCCCATTACCAACACTCATCCCATGCTTACTAGAGCAAAGGCTGGAATTTTTAAACCCAAAGCCTACACTATAAATATTGAGCCTGCTGACTATACTGATGCTTTACTCATTCCAGCTTGGCATACTGCTATGATAGAAGAATATCAAGCTCTCTTGAAAAATAAAACCTGGGAACTTGTCTCTTTACCTATAAACAGAAAAGCTATAGGTTGCAGATGGATCTTCAAAAATAAGTTCAAACCAGATGGCAACATTCTGAAACACAAGGCTCGATTGGTTGCCCAGGGTTTTACTCAGCAGGAAGGACTTGACTATGTTGAGACTTTTAGTCCTGTTGTTAAACCTGTGACAATTAGAGTAGTTTTGGCTGCTGCAATTTCAAAACAATGGCCTATACATCAGATTGACATTGATAATGCCTTCCTTCATGGTGAGCTCACTGAAGAAATTTATATGAAACAGCCTCCAGGGTTCCATCAAGGTTCATCTGACACTGTTTGCAAGCTTAACAAAGCAATTTATGGTCTTAAGCAATCCCCTAGAGCATGGTTTTCCAAACTTGCTACTGTTCTCATTTCTCTGGGCTTTACTCCAACCAAGAGTGATCATTCTCTTTTTATTATTCATTCCAGTTCTATCATCATTTACATTCTAGTTTATGTAGATGATATCCTCATAACTAGCAATTCTCAACAGGCTCTTCATAACCTCATTCAGCAACTCTCTTCTCATTTTCCTCTTAAGGATCTAGGTCCTTTACATCACTTCTTGGGAATTCAAGTTGATAGACAACCCTCGGGTGGCATTCTTCTTCATCAGTCTAGCTATATCACTAATCTCCTGGCTAAACTCAAAATGCAGGATGCCAAGCCTGTCAAAACACCGATGGCTCCTTCTACTAAACTTCTAAATGATGGTACTGACCTTGCTGCCAATCCTACCCAATACAGATCTGTTGTTGGTGCCTTACAGTATGCTACTTTAACCAGACCTGACATCTCTTACACAGTGAACAAATTATGTCAGTTCATGCATCAGCCTTTAGAAAGCCATTGGAAAGCTGTAAAGCATCTCATGCGATATCTGAAAGGTACCTTGTAACATCCCGAATTTTAAAATATAGAGAATTAATTACCGGAATAAATATTAGAAATTGGTATATGGAGTATTTAATGTCCCAAACTATTGAGAAAAATTAAATTGATAATTTTGGGAATTTTTGGTAAATTTTGGAGACCGGTTAAGCTGAAATTAAACCCGGTTGAAATATGGGTGTCGGACCAAGTATCTCGGAATGAGATGATATTGGTCAGGGCTATTGAGAATATTATTGGGAATCCGAATATGTATTCGGAATAATTTTCAGATGATGTATTGAGCCCGAACTGAGAACCTGTTGGTTATAAAACGATGAAGTTTTAATGAGTTGGGTTAAAAATAAATTGAAAATGTCATTTTTCCCTTCCTTATTCACGTGGGTTTGCTGATGGTGTTGGACATTACACTTCACTTTCTTCTTCTTCTTTCCATCATCATCTTCTCCATTCTCTCATTTCTCCTTCTAAAACCCTAGCAACTTGAGCTCATCTTCCACACCTCCCCATTTTCGTTTGAAGGGAGCTTGTAGGAGGCTTGTGGGGCTGCTGTCTTCTCCTCCTTTCTCTTCATTTTTCGCAGCTCTCTCTCTCTTGTGAACCCATTTTCGTTTTGGGTTTTGAGGTAAGTATACCCATATTTTTGCTAAGATTTTGGTTAAGAGTATGTGGTATTATGTGTTTTGGGAGCTATGCATGTGAGTGGATGTTCTTAAGGAGAGTAATTTATAAAGGTTGTTGGAAATTTTATGAAACCCTAACTTCATGAATTTGGGGGAAATGCATAATGGAGGTTGATGAGTATTAATTGTTGATAATAAATGCGAGTTATGATGTTTAAGAGTCGTTGGTGATGATATTTGGTTGATGGAAGTTAATAATGGAGAAACCCATGAAAGGGTTTGGTTATTGAATGCATAATAATAAAGGGTAGCACCTAACCCATGGTGGTTATGGTGGATAAAATGAAATAAAAGAGTTTTGAGAGTTATAATAATAAAAACAGCAAGTATTTATTGATATATAAGTATTTGAACCTTAATGAGTAAGTAGAAAAAATTGATTGTATAATGTATTATGATGTAGGAGGTGACCCCATTGACGAAGCGGGACCATCGAACCGCGTTGATCACTACTTCACTTGAGGTAGGAGGGGGTAACTTTTCTAAATGCATGATTTCATCCATTGGTGATGTGAAAATATGTATATGTGATTATGTTAATGGTTGTTTGAATGGATGATATGATATGTGTGACTTGAATGCATTTAGAATGATGATTGCTATGTGGCATTGTGTTTGGGATAAAATTAATGATGTGGTTATATTATATTAATGAAGTATGATGATGGTTTGCAACCATATGTGGATTGAGATTGTGATGTGAATATCCCAAATATGTGTGTATGAGTTATGGAATGTGTATGCCACTAACTATTGATGTGAATGAGTTCAAAGAGAATTGGGATTAGATAAGAATGATGGGAATATTGAAATCCACCAAGTGGTGGTGGTGAATGATTGAATGTGGAGTGGCATCTAGGATGCATAAGTGTAAGGATGCATTTGATTTGCATTTGCATTGCATCCATGGCATATCATAGCTGTCTATGTGGAATGTTAGGGGGTTCCACTAGGCGGGCCCAGTGGGAGGGCGGCTCAGTGCACGAGCGGATTGTGATTTTCCCCTGTGACTCGGTGTATGAGTCACGAAGCTGTCCATAGTTTGGTGACGAGGCACCCTATGTGGCAGGCCCAGTGGGCGGGCGGCTCTATGGTGAGCGAGTTTACCTCGGTGTCCGACGGGACACGGCTCTCTCGATGTGTGTTCGGGAGGGGCCCGTAGCACTTGTGGTAGTCGAGGCCACGATGTTGATCCGTAAGTCACAGGGTGACTAGTGCTACAGATGGGCGATAGCGGTTTGGTACCAGTAAAATTATGAGAATGTAAGTATGCTTGAATTGAGATATATGTGTACACAATTTTTCTACTGCAGTAGGGGCATAGTAGCACACCTATGCTTGTCCCACAATTGATTTAATGATATATTTTCCCACAGTCGGATCCGCATTGTTTTGATGAGAAATTCTTGTGCATATGCATTAGCTTTAAGAGCATTTGCATATAGTTGGAGATATGCCTAGTTTAAAGCCCTAGTGGCAATGGATGATTGAGAATTGAAAGGGGAAAGAGTTGAATACTAACCCGATGTGTGTGTTTGGCAATCCAAATGATTGATATCGTGAATGTGTACTTGAAATTATAAGATGTATTGTGTATAATGTATGATGTGGTGTAATGATGGCTAATTATGCAAGTATACATGTATTTCATCATAATGTATGACTTTAATTCATTTGGATTATGTTACTCACCTCCCCGTTGCCATTTTTAAAGTTGATGTAGGTATGACTTAAATCCTACAGCTTTTGGAGGCCGAGTATGAAGGAGGTAAAATATGGATAGGAATGCGTAAGCCTTGGCCGGCATGAAATCTGTTTTGTAGAGTATATAAAGTCTATATACTCAATTTTGTAATGTTGGTAATTCTGGAGGTCATGGAAGAAAATTGGACATGTTTGGGTAATGACAATTTTCATTCATGACCCAAAAGATGTAAAGAATGAATCTGAATACTTTACTTTGTTAATTGAATGGATGTTGTGTTTCCATGCTATATTATGGAACTTGTGGAATGATGTGGAAGATAGATGTATGTAGGGAATGCATGTGATTTGATGATGAATTTAAATTATAAGTATGGAATCCATATTAGCATGATGATGTTGGTGGTATTTGATTCAATGAAAGGATTATGTAGTTTTAGATTATATTATGGTATGAGTTGATACATGCACAATGAAATGAGGTAGGGTCTTATGTGAGGCCAAATTAGAAGGAATTAATGTTGTATGTGTGTTGTTCAATTGAATTTTCGTTTTCTGCTGAGTTTCTGCAGAACTCGCTCAAGCGAGTAGCAACCTCGCCCGAGCGAGATTGTTGTGGAACAGGGGATTCGTTTCTGCCCCAAATTCGCTCAAGCGGACGTGCTTTTCGCCCAAGCGAGATTGCCACAGAATTAGTGTTTTGATTCTGGACAATTTTCGCCCAGGCGTTAAGGGCAGCGCTCAAGCGAGGGAGAAGGAGAGTTGATTCTGGAGGATTTTCGCCCAGGCGAGTGGTGCCTCGCCCAAGCGAAAATTGGCCAGAGAGTCCTCAACGTTTCTGGACCAATCTCGCTCAAGCGAGGCAGGGCTCGCTCAAGCGAGTTGAGCCCTGATACTTATTTCTCTCTCGCTCAAAGCCACTCAGCGTTCGCTCAAGCGTGTGCACGCTGGCTCGCTCAAGCGACTTGAGTCGCGCCTGAGCGAGTATGCTCCTGATTCTCATTTTGTTATTTTAAATTAAATTTCAAAATGTTATGCATTATTTCTTCCTTAAATATTATTTTAAAGGTATTGAGGAATGTGTACTAGATGTCTAGGCTATATAAATTACCTTCCACATTTTCATGAAATTCCTTCTCTTGCAAATCAATTAGCCAATGATTAAACCAAACTAAATAATTCTTCCGCTGATTCTGATTGAAAATTTTACATTTAGTTTCACCCTCTCATATCTTCATATATGGGAGTGGTTCACTTTAGATCCAGGGGTTTGGTGAAAAAAAAAAAAATTCACCACTTAAATTATTTAATTTATTATTATTATTTTCAAAGACGCGAAAAATTTTCCCCTATTTCTTCTTGGGGGTTTGGGGCGTCTTAACCTGGTATCAGAGCATTCATTGCTCTTGATATGATTATAAATGATGTTATCCATGTATACATTACTTATGGCTGATTGATTTGTGAATTATATGGATGAGTTATGAAGGTAGTTATTGAAATGAGATTATTAAATGATTGTTGTTAAGCCCGGCCAGGCAATTCCTTTCTCATATTTACCTTCTAATTATTAAATACATTATGATGATACTTGTGTTAAGCAAATTAACGATAAATGATATGTATACACATTGGGTGAAGAAACTTCAAGTTTCTAATTATGTTCATGTTGTTGTATATAGATTGAGTGATGGCGTATAGGCGCAATCCTGATACAATTGCTATGATTGAGGCCTTCAATCGCTTTGCTGACATACTTGCGCAGCAACAACAACCAGTTGGTCAGCCGAATCAAGGCCTTGACCAATTTCTTAAGCGAAAGCCTTCTGAATTTCATGGAGGCTATAAGCCAGAAGATGCTCATGTCTGGATCCGTGACTTGGAGCGGATATTCGCTAGTATGGAATGCACCGAAACTCAGAAAGTAGAGTATGCGGTGTTTATGGTTCGGAATGAGGCCGAATCTTGGTGGATCCTTACCCGTGGGCGTATGACTGCTGCCCACACTCTTTTGACTTGGGAGAATTTCAAAGCTGAATTTCTTAAGAAATATTTTCCTGCGAGTTACAAAAACAAGAAAGAGCTTGAATTCATGGAACTCAAGCAAGGCGGCATGTCGGTTGAAGAGTATGCTATGAAATTTGAAGAGTTATGTGTGTTTTATCCTCCCTTTCAGCAAGAGGGCACTGAAGTTTCGAAATGTGTTAAGTTTGAGAATGGACTACGCCAAGAGATTAAGAAGGCGATTTGTCACCAAGAGATTAGGAGCTTTCCTATTCTTGTGGATAAGTGCAGAATTTTCAAAGCGAATGATATTGCTCCAAGGAACTACTCGGGGCATGATTACAAGTTGAAAGGCCAATCTTCTAGCTTCAAGAAGAAAGGCAACTTTAAGAACAATAGACGATTTGTGCGTGGGTCCTCTTCTTTTAGAGGTGGACGTGGTGGCGGAAGGCATGGTGCCGTTGGTGGCCGAGGTGATGGCCAAGGACTCCGTTGTTACAGATGTGGTGGAAATCACTTAGCCAGAGATTGCAATCATGAAGAAACAGTGGTGTGCTATAGATGCAACCAACCGGGACATATCCGCCCTGATTGTCCTTTGAATGTTGCAGATGTTGTGCCACGTGATAATGCAAACCATGGAGGCTATGGTGCTTTTAGAGGCCGTGGTCGTGGAAACGGTAATGGTGGAAGAAATGGAAACCGAAATGGTGGTAACGGTCGTGGTAATGGAAACGGCCGAGGTAATGCTCATGGTGGTCGGAATGGCCCAAATCGTGGTGCTAATCAACAAATGGCTGGAAGAGTCTTTGCCGTGACCGGTGAAGAAGCTGCACAAGCTGAAGATCTTGTCCAAAGTGAGTGCCAGATATATGGTAATGTTGTTAATGTGATATTTGATTCGGGTGCTACGCACTCTTTTATTTTTGAAGAATGTGTGAGGCGCCTGCGAGTGCCTGTAGGTATGATGAAAGGTGCAATATTGGTGACTACACCGACCGGTGCTTGCTTAAGATCGGTGACTCGATGTGATAATGTCGAGATGGACTTGAAGGGTAGAAAATTTGTTGTATCCCTCGTGTGTTTACCTATGAAGGACCTGGATGTTATTCTGGGCATGGATTGGTTGTCCGCCAACAAGGTTTTGGTGGATTGTCATAGTAAGACGGTGATTTTCCCAACCTCTAATATTGAAGGATTTGATGTGCGAGGTATCTCTCAACTTCTCGTGATGTTCTGTTTGGTTGATGGGAATGGTGTTTCCCAATCTTGTGGGATTCCTATTGTTTCGGAATTTCCCGATGTGTTTCCGGAAGAAATTCCCGGATTACCTCCTCCACGGGAAGTGGAATTTGCTATCGATCTTATTCCAGATGCAGAACCTGTTTCCCGAGCTCCTTATAGGATGTCTCCTATGGAGTTAGCTGAGTTGAAAAAGCAAGTGGAAGAATTGCTTGAACGGGAGTTTATTCGCCCAAGTGTGTCTCCTTGGGGTGCTCCCGTATTGCTAGTGAAGAAGAAAGATGGGAGCATGAGATTGTGCGTTGATTATCGCCTACTCAACAAACTGACCATTAAAAATAAATACCCTCTTCCGCGTATTGACGATCTTTTGGATCAATTGAAGGGTGCTGTTGTATTTTCGAAGATTGATTTGCGTTCTGGATATCATCAAATTCGGGTGAAGGCCGAAGATATTCCCAAAACTGCTTTCCGAACGCGGTATGGACATTATGAATACGTGGTGATGCCATTTGGTGTGACGAATGCCCCTGCGATTTTCATGAGCTACATGAATCGCATTTTCCATGAATATCTTGACCAATTCGTCGTAGTGTTTATCGATGATACTTTGGTGTATTCCAAGAGTCATGAAGAGCATGAAAGACATCTTCGTCTTGTGTTGACTATTCTACGAGAAAAGGAGTTGTATGCGAAGCTCTCTAAATGTGAATTTTGGCTGTCTGAGGTCCAATTCCTTGGACATGTTATTTCAAATAATGGAGTCGCGGTGGATAGATCTAAAGTTGAAGCTGTGATGGCTTGGGAAAGACCAACGTCAGTGATGGAAATAAGAAGTTTTCTTGGTCTTGCCGGTTACTACCGGAGATTTATTGAAGGGTTTTCCCGTTTGGCTTTGCCACTAACGAAGTTGACTCGGAAGAATCACTCTTTTGTGTGGACCCGTGAATGTGAAGAGAGTTTCCAAGAGTTGAAGTTAAGGCTTACTACCGCACCGGTGTTAGAATTGCCCGACTTAACGAAGGAATTTGTGGTATATTGCGATGCATCTAAGCTTGGTCTTGGGTGTGTATTGATGCAAAAGGAGCGTGTGATAGCTTATGTGTCGAGGCAGTTGCGACCGCATGAGGTTAATTACCCCATACATGATCTTGAATTGGCGGCGGTGGTGTTTGCATTGAAGTTGTGGCGACACTACTTGTATGGCTCCAAGTTTGTAGTCTTTAGTGATCATAAGAGCCTTAAGTACTTGTTTGACCAGAAGGAATTAAATATGCGTCAAAGACGATGGATGGAGTTCCTAAAAGACTATGAGTTTGAATTGAAGTATCACCCCGGCAATGCAAATGTAGTTGCTGATGCATTGAGCAGGAAGTCATTGCATGTCTCCATGATGATGGCAAAGGAAATGGAGTTGATAGAACAATTTAGAGATTTGAATGTGGACGTGGAGACTTACACTTCCAAGAAAATGGTGTTGGAGATGTTGAAGGTTGCAAATGAATTTCTTGAATATGTGAAGACGCAACAACCCAAGGATGAGTATTTGATTGAGATGAAAAAGACCCAAGAAAAAGGGAAGAATTTGTTCATAGAAGAAGGTCGAGATGGCATTTGGCGTGTTAGAGGCCGAATTTATGTTCCCTCAAGCGATGATGTGAGGAAACGTGTACTTGAGGAAGCTCACAAAAGCATATTGAGTATTCATCCTGGTTCCACTAAGATGTATCAAGATTTGAAGAACAACTTTTGGTGGCCCGGTTTGAAACGTGATGTGGCGAATTTTGTAGCATCTTGCCTTGTTTGTCAAAAGGCGAAGGTCGAACATCAGAGACCATCTGGTTATTTGAGACCGTTGGAGATCCCTGTTTGGAAATGGGATAGTATAGCTATGGATTTTGTTTCTGGACTACCCAGAACTCATGCTGGAAACGATTCTATATGGGTGATTGTTGATAGATTGACAAAATGTGCTCACTTCTTGTCCATTAATATGAAGAGTCCTTTGGAGAAATTGGCACAAATATACATCAAGGAGATTGTTAGACTGCATAGTGTTCCATCCAGCATCATATCCGACCGTGATCCTCAGTTTACTTCCCGGTTTTGGGGACGTTTGCATGATGAGTTGGGTTCTAAGTTGAAGCTTAGTTCCGCTTATCACCCTCAAACCGATGGACAATCGGAGAGAACTATACAAAGCTTGGAGGATCTATTGAGAGCTTGTGTTCTTGAGCACGGTGGATGTTGGGAGAGATTCCTCCCATTGATCGAATTCACATATAATAACAACTTCCATTCCAGTATTGGCATGGCACCTTATGAGGCGTTGTATGGAAGGAAGTGTAGAACTCCCCTGTGTTGGCTTGAAGTTGGTGAAAACTTGGCTTTAGGGCCAGAGATCATTCAGGAAACTACAGAGCAAATTAAGAAGATCCAAGAGAATATGAAGATTGCTCAAGATAGGCAGAAGAGTTATTATGACAAGAGACATAAACCCCTTGAGTTTCAAGTGGGTGACCATGTGTTTTTGAAAGTCTCGCGTGACAAAGGCATTGGAAGGGCGTTGAAGAGTGGGAAATTGAGCCCTAGATTTATCGGACCATACGAGGTGTTGGAGCGGGTTGGTGAGGTTGCTTATAGGATAGCACTCCCTCCGCATCTTGCTAATCTACACAACGTGTTTCACGTGTCGCAGTTAAGGAAATATGTTTATGATCCTTTACACGTGATCCCGATGGACGAGATTGAGGTGCGAAATGACCTATCTATTTCTCCTGTTTCTGTTCGCATTGTCGGACATTCCGTGAAGAAATTGCGGAACAAGTTGGTACCTTTGGTGAAGGTCGCTTGGAAACATGGAAATACTGAAACGTTCACATGGGAACGCGAAGACGACATCAGAGAACGGTATCCCGATATATTCAAATCCGGTAAGTTAAATTTCGAGGACGAAATTTTCTTTTTGGTGGGGTGGATTGTAACATCCCGAATTTTAAAATATAGAGAATTAATTACCGGAATAAATATTAGAAATTGGTATATGGAGTATTTAATGTCCCAAACTATTGAGAAAAATTAAATTGATAATTTTGGGAATTTTTGGTAAATTTTGGAGACCGGTTAAGCTGAAATTAAACCCGGTTGAAATATGGGTGTCGGACCAAGTATCTCGGAATGAGATGATATTGGTCAGGGCTATTGAGAATATTATTGGGAATCCGAATATGTATTCGGAATAATTTTCAGATGATGTATTGAGCCCGAACTGAGAACCTGTTGGTTATAAAATGATGAAGTTTTAATGAGTTGGGTTAAAAATAAATTGAAAATGTCATTTTTCCCTTCCTTATTCACGTGGGTTTGCTGATGGTGTTGGACATTACACTTCACTTTCTTCTTCTTCTTTCCATCATCATCTTCTCCATTCTCTCATTTCTCCTTCTAAAACCCTAGCAACTTGAGCTCATCTTCCACACCTCCCCATTTTCGTTTGAAGGGAGCTTGTAGGAGGCTTGTGGGGCTGCTGTCTTCTCCTCCTTTCTCTTCATTTTTCGCAGCTCTCTCTCTCTCTCTTGTGAACCCATTTTCGTTTTGGGTTTTGAGGTAAGTATACCCATATTTTTGCTAAGATTTTGGTTAAGAGTATGTGGTATTATGTGTTTTGGGAGCTATGCATGTGAGTGGATGTTCTTGAGGAGAGTAATTTATAAAGGTTGTTGGAAATTTTATGAAACCCTAACTTTATGAATTTGGGGGAAATGCATAATGGAGGTTGATGAGTATTAATTGTTGATAATAAATGCGAGTTATGATGTTTAAGAGTCGTTGGTGATGATATTTGGTTGATGGAAGTTAATAATGGAGAAACCCATGAAAGGGTTTGGTTATTGAATGCATAATAATAAAGGGTAGCACCTAACCCATGGTGGTTATGGTGGATAAAATGAAATAAAAGAGTTTTGAGAGTTATAATAATAAAAACAGCAAGTATTTATTGATATATAAGTATTTGAACCTTAATGAGTAAGTAGAAAAAATTGATTGTATAATGTATTGTGATGTAGGAGGTGACCCCATTGACGAAGCGGGACCATCGAACCGCGTTGATCACTACTTCACTTGAGGTAGGAGGGGGTAACTTTTCTAAATGCATGATTTCATCCATTGGTGATGTGAAAATATGCATATGTGATTATGTTAATGGTTGTTTGAATGGATGATATGATATGTGTGACTTGAATGCATTTAGAATGATGATTGCTATGTGGCATTGTGTTTGGGATAAAATTAATGATGTGGTAATATTATATTAATGAAGTATGATGATGGTTTGTAACCATATGTGGATTGAGATTGTGATGTGAATATCCCAAATATGTGTGTATGAGTTATGGAATGTGTATGCCACTAACTATTGATGTGAATGAGTTCAAAGAGAATTGGGATTGGATAAGAATGATGGGAATATTGAAATCCACCAAGTGGTGGTGGTGAATGATTGAATGTTGAGTGGCATCTAGGATGCATAAGTGTAAGGATGCATTTGATTTGCATTTGCATTGCATCCATGGCATATCATAGCTGTCTATGTGGAATGTTAGGGGGTTCCACTAGGCGGGCCCAGTGGGAGGGCGGCTCAGTGCACGAGCGGATTGTGATTTTCCCCTGTGACTCGGTGTATGAGTCACGAAGCTGTCCATAGTTTGGTGACGAGGCACCCTATGTGGCAGGCCCAGTGGGCGGGCGGCTCTATGGTGAGCGAGTTTACCTCGGTGTCCGACGGGACACGGCTCTCTCGATGTGTGTTCGGGAGGGGCCCGTAGCACTTGTGGTAGTCGAGGCCACGATGTTGATCCGTAAGTCACAGGGTGACTAGTGCTACAGATGGGCGATAGCGGTTTGGTACCAGTAAAATTATGAGAATGTAAGTATGCTTGAATTGAGATATATGTGTACACAATTTTTCTACTGCAGTAGGGGCATAGTAGCACACCTATGCTTGTCCCACAATTGATTTAATGATATATTTTCCCACAGTCGGATCCGCATTGTTTTGATGAGAAATTCTTGTGCATATGCATTAGCTTTAAGAGCATTTGCATATAGTTGGAGATATGCCTAGTTTAAAGCCCTAGTGGCAATGGATGATTGAGAATTGAAAGGGGAAAGAGTTGAATACTAACCCGATGTGTGTGTTTGGCAATCCAAATGATTGATATCGTGAATGTGTACTTGAAATTATAAGATGTATTGTGTATAATGTATGATGTGGTGTAATGATGGCTAATTATGCAAGTATACATGTATTTCATCATAATGTATGACTTTAATTCATTTGGATTATGTTACTCACCTCCCCGTTGCCATTTTTAAAGTTGATGTAGGTATGACTTAAATCCTACAGCTTTTGGAGGCCGAGTATGAAGGAGGTAAAATATGGATAGGAATGCGTAAGCCTTGGCCGGCATGAAATCTGTTTTGTAGAGTATATAAAGTCTATATACTCAATTTTGTAATGTTGGTAATTCTGGAGGTCATGGAAGAAAATTGGACATGTTTGGGTAATGACAATTTTCATTCATGACCCAAAAGATGTAAAGAATGAATCTGAATACTTTACTTTGTTAATTGAATGGATGTTGTGTTTCCATGCTATATTATGGAACTTGTGGAATGATGTGGAAGATAGATGTATGTAGGGAATGCATGTGATTTGATGATGAATTTAAATTATAAGTATGGAATCCATATTAGCATGATGATGTTGGTGGTATTTGATTCAATGAAAGGATTATGTAGTTTTAGATTATATTATGGTATGAGTTGATACATGCACAATGAAATGAGGTAGGGTCTTATGTGAGGCCAAATTAGAAGGAATTAATGTTGTATGTGTGTTGTTCAATTGAATTTTCGTTTTCTGCTGAGTTTCTGCAGAACTCGCTCAAGCGAGTAGCAACCTCGCCCGAGCGAGATTGTTGAGGAACAGGGGATTCGTTTCTGCCCCAAATTCGCTCAAGCGGACGTGCTTTTCGCCCAAGCGAGATTGCCACAGAATCAGTGTTTTGATTCTGGACAATTTTCGCCCAGGCGTTAAGGGCAGCGCTCAAGCGAGGGAGAAGGAGAGTTGATTCTGGAGGATTTTCGCCCAGGCGAGTGGTGCCTCGCCCAAGCAAAAATTTGCCAGAGAGTCCTCAACGTTTCTGGACCAATCTCGCTCAAGCGAGGCAGGGCTCGCTCAAGCGAGTTGAGCCCTGATACTTATTTCTCTCTCGCTCAAAGCCACTCAGCGTTCGCTCAAGCGTGTGCACGCTGGCTCGCTCAAGCGACTTGAGTCGCGCCTGAGCGAGTATGCTCCTGATTCTCATTTTGTTATTTTAAATTAAATTTTAAAATGTTATGCATTATTTCTTCCTTAAATATTATTTTAAAGGTATTGAGGAATGTGTACTGGACGTCTAGGCTATATAAATTACCTTCCACATTTTCATAAAATTCCTTCTCTTGCAAATCAATTAGCCAATGATTAAACCAAACTAAATAATTCTTCCGCTGATTCTGATTGAAAATTTTACATTTAGTTTCACCCTCTCATATCTTCATATATGGGAGTGGTTCACTTTAGATCCAGGGGTTTGGTGAAAAAAAAAAAAATTCACCACTTAAATTATTTAATTTATTATTATTATTTTCAAAGACGCGAAAAATTTTCCCCTATTTCTTCTTGGGGGTTTGGGGCGTCTCATACCTTACATTTTGGCCTCTACTTCACTCCATCTCCCAACTTGGATTTCACTGCATACTGTGACAGTGATTGGGCCTGTGATCCCTCTAACATGAAGTCTACCTCTGGCTACTGTGTGTATCTTGGCACAAACATAGTCTCTTGGTTGGCAAAGAAACAAACTGTTGTTAGCAGGTCCAGTACAGAATCTGAATTCAGAAGTTTAGCCTCCACCATCACAGAAATTATGTATCTGCAGTCTCTTCTTTCAGAACTTTGTGTTCAGACTCATAGATCTCCCTTGATATGGTGTGACAATCAAGGTGTCATTCTCATTTCGGCTAACCCAGTTATGCACACCAAAACCAAACATTTTGAATTAGATCTTTAGTTTGTAAGAGAGAAGGTTGCAAAAGGGGAGATTACAATCAAACATCTACCTTCAAGGTTTCAAGTGGCAGATCTGCTTACCAAATCTCCAAGCTCTGCTGTTTTTCTAGATTTAAGGGACAAACTCAATGTTTGTTCCCCCACCACATTGAGTTTGAGGGGGGATGTTAGGAAACCATCTTGATATAAGAGGTTGGTTATGAGTTTGTTTCAAGCTGTTATTAGTTTGTTAATATTCTGTTAGGATGTCTTTATAAAATACGTTTCCTTTTTGTATCTGCATAGACAACTTCTTAGCTAATAAACTCAGAGAGATTATTTCCCTGTATTCAATCTCTTTCTTTCACTCTGCTTCATTGTCTTACACAAAGTATTGCTTCTGGCAAAAAAAACCTTTGGAATTCTTCCTCTTGCCAGCAAACTTCTCATTATGTTGAGAATGATTTTGTTTTTCCTCTCCGATAGGCAATTGTTAATTTTTATCAAAGAAAAGAATAAAAAAAACCACAATAATGCTTCAAAAACCTGATGAGAAATAGAGAAAGAACCTTACATGGTTATCTTTTGACAGTGGCATGAATAGTGGTTTGGAGGTGTTAGAAGGCAAAGAGTGAAACTGAAACAGATTGAAAACTGTAATCGTAACATTTTAAAAAAACAATTAAAAAAACCATCAGCGTTCTATTTTTTATTATGAGCAAAGAGAAAAAAATTACCTTGATCTACATATGTTAGAAGGCAAGATAGATTTCGCTGAAAGCTGGGTAATAAAAAATTAATTGCTGAAGATTAATTTGCACCACATTTGGCTGAAAGCTGGGAGTGAAAACGGGCGCTCTAAAAGATGAAAAGGTGAAGCTGAAGCGACGTGCAGATGGAAAAAATAAACAAATAAAAAATTGGAACCTACCATAGCGTTTTGTTAAATAAATACGGAAATGCTATAATTTTAATACATTATTATAGCGTTTTGTTAAATAAATGCGGAAATGTATAATTTTAATACATTATTATAGCGTTTTGTCAAATAAATGCGGAAATGCTATAATTTTAATACATTATTATAGCGTTTTTTTAAATACACGGAAACACTGTAAATATAGATACCTATTATGTCATTTTCCTACCTAAATGCTGTTATTTTATTAAAATAATTATTATAATACAATTTTAAAGCATTTTCTTACATAAATGTTAATATATCTAATCTATTATAGTATTTTAGAGTTAAAATGATATAAAATAACTCATCATTATTTTT
This sequence comes from Clitoria ternatea, assembly GCA_037962975.1. Taxonomy (NCBI): domain Eukaryota; kingdom Viridiplantae; phylum Streptophyta; class Magnoliopsida; order Fabales; family Fabaceae; genus Clitoria; species Clitoria ternatea. The sequence continues at coordinate 61,141,503 of CM075671.1, forward strand.
TATACCATTTATTAATATAAATACTTTAATATGAGTGTTGTAATACCCTATTTTTGGCATAGTCACTAGTGGATAAAAGACCTTTTACACCGGGGGTTTTACACCGGTTGTAATGTGACCAGTGTAAAAAATTAGGTGGTGGCAATTTTGTAAATAATATAAAACTTTACACCGGTCTATTCTTTAAATCGGTGAAAAATACTTAATTTTGTACCGGTCTTGATTTTGGACCGGTTAGAAAGATTTAAGTGTGTACCGGTCTTTGTTTAGACCGGTGAGAAATGTAAGACTTTATACCGGTCTTGCTTTTTGGACCGGTGAGAAAAAATGTAAAATGTTTTTTAAGTTTTCCCTCTCGTGAATTACCTTACGATCGCAGCCCTCTCAAATCCCTACCTCTCGAAAGTCTCCTTCTCAAAAGCCCTTCCTCTCGAGCTCTCACTCTCGAAAGCCCTACCTCTCGAAAAGTCTCTCACTCTCGAAAGCCCTGTCTCCGTTTGTTGAAGCTCAGAGGTCTCCCTCTCGAAGGTCTCACTACTCGAAGATACCCTCCGTCGGTCACGTTCCGCAGGTAAGCTTCGATCCCTTCGTCTTCTCCTCAATGACTCTCGAAGCTCTCGCCTCTCCCTCAAAGCCATCGTCTACGAGGTACTTCAGCCATGCAAAGCCATCGTCTCCTTCTCTTTCGAAACCATCGTGTCCCTCTTCTCCCTCGAAGCCCCTGTCTTTCTCTTCTCCCTCAAAGCCGTCTGCCTCGCTCTTCTCCCTCGAAGCTGCAAGGTTTGTCCCTCAAAGTCGGCTACCTCACTCTTCTTCATTTATGTTGTTTTTGGTAATTTTTTTGGTTTTTGTTTTGCAATCTCAAGAGGTTGTGAATCCGTTGTTTGAAAACCGTTTGAAGCATTTCAGAATTGATGAAACAAGAATTTGAGCAAGAACAAAGGATGGTTTGCATCAGACGTTGGTTTTGGGTATTCTGAGGCCAAAGAGGTCAGACTTTCAAACCCTAGCAATGTATGATATCTCTCTGTTTCTATCCTGCCTCCTCTGTTTGGATTTTAGAATATTTTTTATCCTGCCTCCTCTGTTTGAATCTTCTATGCTCTATTTTTATGGATCACAATTGCTGCTAATTCTTTTGTCCTTGTTTATAGAGTTTGAGAAATTATAGTTATTCGTGTTATTTTACCTGTTATTTTTATTTTCTTGATCTGCTTATGAAATAGTGCAAACTTTAACAATGGTTTATTTATTTGGACCAGATTAATATACTTTACTTTCTATTGTTAGTTATAGTCATCTATAACTTTTTCTGAAGAAATCAATTCATTATAATTATTATAGTTATAGGCTGTCTTAATTTGTTTTTATAAATTTGTTAACATGAGGCTGTGTTTGTTCATGTGCAAGATTCTAATTTTACATGTATCCAAGTTGACTATGACCTTTACATAGTTCTCTAAAATTTACTAGTATTGCTTTGATATGCTGGATGGATATCTTCTAATAGTTTTTTTTTATCATTTGTAAAATTCAGGTGTCAATACCTAAGTAATGCAGTTCTACAGGAAAAAAATGCAAGTAATAATGATGGGTTGGTTGGTTCTGCTCGGAGTTCCATTGACAGTGGATTCCTAGATTTGCTTGAAGGGAAGCTTGCTTTCTTTAGTTCCAGATAAAAATCAAAGAAGAACTAGAGGCCATGGCTTCCAGGTCCGAGGTTTTACCTAGCACGTTGGATTCTAACCAAAATGGTTCAGTCCCTGAGGGCAGTTTAACTGCGGATGCTAATTTTGCAAATGCAACACGAGAGAAGGCCAAAGAACTAGGTTTAGAAGTAAAGAGCATAACACAATTATATAACTTTGAGCTATGGGAGGTACTTTCATTCTCTTCTTGGCTGTTCTATTTTTTTTTTACTTAAGATGGCATGTCACATAACAACTGATATGTTGAATGTTCTAGATAGAAATTAGGAGATTATATGTATGTATATGTGTATGTATATATATCTATTATATGTATGAATACCACTTGTTTACACTTTTGAATAACTTTTGATCTTGATGTATATTTTTGAAAATATATGAAAGTAAGGGTTTTCCTGACTATGATTTTATTTATTTAAGAAATCCACACTATGAAATATATCCAGATGCAGGAAAGTCATGAGTTTTTTCCCTTGCCAAATCTGTCCTTTCCCCCTATTTTAAAGCCAAGAGGAGCATTACAGATTTTATTGTATTTCCTGTTGTTTTGTGGGCTGTATCTCTGCTTATGTAGTATTCTTGCTGAAAATATTGTCATAGCTAATTGGAATTTCTTAAAGATTCCATTAACAGTTCTTTTGTTTGCCATATTTCCTTTAGATATGCCTGGAGATGCTGTATTTTGCCAATTATTCTGTTGGGTCTTCTCTGATACTGGATGAAGGATTCTCTTTGGAACGATCTGGTGCGAGCCAACGAATTCAGGACAAAATCACAAGTTTGGCTAACAGGTTACCTTTATGCTTTTCCATTAATCTTATTAATGTCCTTTTGACATGTCTTGTGTGTGGTCGTCGATCTTTATGCATTATTGTTATTGGCCAAGTTTCTGATCTGAATTTGTTTTACATACATACAGGTATATGATATGATATATTGGCCAAGTTTCTGATCTGAATTTGTTTTACATACATACAGGTATATGATATGATATATACAGGAGTTATATAATTTTTCGTACAGGTAATGCCATGACTTTGCAAATGGTCAAGTATCTGGTGATAAATGATACTCGCGGCATATTTAAAATTGATTTTTTTTATTTTTTAACAATATTAATCTTTATCATTTCTTTATTTTTTACATTTTCTTTTTGAACTTTTTAAATTTGTTTTTCTTATTTAATTATATAACTTTTTGTACAGATAATGTTCCTAACTTTCCAAGTGGACGAGAATCTGGTGATACAATTAAGAATGATACTCTTGGTACGTATAAATTTGAATTTATATTTTTTAACAAATTTAATGGGCATCTTTTCTTTATTTTTGACCTTACATTATATATTTTCTATTATTTTTCTTACTCATGCATACAGTACTCCTATGATTTATGTGAATGTACCTGAAATTTCATACTTCTTACTGAGTAAATTTTTTTAAGAATATTATAATGAGGATCTAAAGAGAAATTAATTATGTTTTGTAAGTATATTTATTTATTATATGATTATTTACAATTATTCAACTAAACTATGAATCAGAGCTTATTTATTTCATGTTTTAAAAAATCTAAATAAACATCCACATTTTTATTAAAATTATATTGGTTTTACATACATACCACAAATTTGTTTTATCATACAGGGAATGCTTCTTGGTTTTCCAATGCGTTCTGAAATTATGTCATGAGTGCATCATTATTGGTTCTAAATGAATTGGTTTTGGATTTGACAAAACTATTTTGTTTTATGGTGTTTTAACCTTCTCCATGCTGCAATGTTAATTGTGACTTTTTCTATGCATTTGCAGGTAGAAGATTATGGGGTTTTCCAAGATTTTCTAGTGACTATGCAAGTGCTATTAAGAAGTACCCTCCAGGAACAATTTCAGAGCAGAAGAGTGATATAACTGATTCTTGTTCTCAGATGATCCTTCACCTCCATGATGTTTATGATCCAAATAAGGTCAGTATTAGTAACTCTCATTATTGTATGACAGTTTCATGCAAATTGAATGTTGAGGTTGTATGATCCTTTTTCAATCTTTTCTCAACAGATAAATGTCAGGATTAAAATTGTTTCTGGTTCACCTTGTGGAGCAGTGGCTGCAGAAGCCAAGAAAGCACAAGCCAATTGGGTTGTATTAGACAAGTAATTGTCTAACTTAACTTTTCCTCACTATGCATGCTATAGTAACCATGAAACTTAAATGATATGTACATTTCTAGTTTAATGTTTTGTTATTGGTAACTTGATATGAGCTATTAATTCATTTTGTGTTGTTGGTATTTGGTGTAGACAACTCAAACATGAGGAAAAGAGATGCATGGAAGAGGTTCTGTTTTTGAATCTCACAGTGTCAAAACTAGTGGACAACTACCTTATTGAGATCGCCCCTAATGCAAACCTGAAGCTCCCTAAGTTCTTGGTCCACTTCACATTTTTTCTTTGTATGTTCTATTTTCTATGTCTTCCTGTATGTGCACAACATTTTTCTAGTTGTAAAGAACAAGTTTAAGGGAAAGGAACAAATATTGGTATTTAACATGATCAAAAGTGAGTTGTGAATATAATGTCTAATGTCTCCTTTAGTTGAGTTTTGTTTTAGGCAAGAAGGGAAATTTTGTTTTTCTTTAGCTGATTTTCCACTATTGATTTTGAAAATTGAAGTTGATAATGCTTTCTAAAATTGTAACGTAAGTGTACTGAATTGGCATTGCGGATTAAAATGTACTGAATTAAAATTTTAAAAAAATAGTATTTTTTTGGTACCGGGCGTAAAAATAGGACCGGTGTTAAAAGTCTAACTTTGTACCAGGCATAACCAACAGAACCGATGAGAAAATTAATATTTACACCGGTTGTAAAGAAAAGGACCGGTGTAAATATCATTTTTTATACCGGGCATTTTAAACAGGACCGGTGTAAAAACTGTTTTTCTCATCGGTCCTAAAACCGGTGTAAAAGGTCTACATTTTTCTCACCGGCTCCATCCACACCGGTCCTAGAACCGGTGTAAAAAGCTGAAAGGGACGGTGTAAAAAGCCTTTTTTCCACTAATGAGTGCAGAGAGCTTCGAGAGTAGGATTAGCATAAGTTCACCAAAATGGAAAGTTTCTATTCAGAGACTTCTGCATAAAGAAGGTAAAGGTGAAACTGGATGCTTTAAGATGGATATTGATCTGCCTCGTTTGGATGCTCTTCTTTACGTGAATATCCCCTTCATACTTTGATGGTGTCTGCCTTAGAGAATCAACATTCTTAGGACCAAACTTATTCAAGGAAGACTTATAAAAAGATCCTGGGTCTGGTGTTCCATAAGGTGTTGATGATGAGACTCAAGAACAAAGTACAAGTCTATTTAGGTTCTTGCTTGAGATACTTCATAAATTCTGGAGCAGTCATAGCTTGATGATGTATTAAGGTAGAGTTTGGTTGCTAGAGAGCTTTGCTTGAGGAGAAGAACTCTTGCACTAATTATTGCGTGAAGCATGGCTCAACAGGTCTAAGTCTGGTAAGAACCAGATGCGATGTTCTATTTTCAGAGCATGGCTCAACTGATTGTTCTATGATGTTTGTTTTTTCAAGCCAACTCATGCTATTTTTGCCTTGATTTTAGGAGTCTTGTCATGGAGTGAACATTGACCTTGATTTTCATATGTTGTCTTGAGATATACATAAGTTTTTACATTGCTGTTGTTTATGATCATAAGTCTTTTATCACAGACTTTTGATTCCTGGAACACTTAGACAAACTTTCAAATCTTAACAAAATATGACTTGATTTAATTTAAATTCGTAATGTTAGTTATCAATAAATATAAGGTTTCTCCAAAGTCTTCTATGAGCAAACTTAGCTCTAACACAGTGTATATCATATTAGAACCCATAATAGAACCTATAATAGTGCATATAACAATACATATCAGAAACAGTTCATAATAATGCATATTAGAAACAAAATAAACACATTCAAAATAGTAACCTATTGAGCATAAATCTATTGGTTCAACATGGTTAAAATATAAGAATGGAGTGAGAAGAAATATCTTGTTATTGCTATTGGGAGTGAGTGTATGAGCCGCCAGGTAAACCTATGAGTGGAGTATGAGGTAGTTATTCTTTGGTTATTGAACTATTAACAATAAACAAATAGCAATACAAAAATACACCTATTACTCTCTCTCTTACTTGCATAATTCTCTCTGACTGTCTTTCTAAGTCTTAATGTATTCTGAAATACTAACTTGAGCGTCGGAGAACGATTGCAGGTACCACCCCTAATCGGGTCAAGACTGAGAAGACTCCTCCAGGCGGATTGGGACACCGCCCAGTGTATACTGCACTCCGTGTCAAAGCATAAGAGGCAATTCCAGGCGGGCTACCACACCGCCGCATTGCGAGTTACACTCCGCCCCAGTATGGTTCAGACTCCGCCTCAACATACAAAGACACTCTACATCTGAACATTTATGTACACTACTTTGTATCAGATTGAGCTGTCTCAGGATCGTAACTTTACACCCCCCGTACAGGACGGATCAGTAACCTATTGAGCATAAATCTATTGGTTCAACATGGTTAAAATATAAGAATGGAGTGAGAAGAAATATCTTGTTATTGCTATTGGGAGTGAGTGTATGAGCCGCCAGGTAAACCTATGAGTGGAGTATGAGGTAGTTATTCTTTGGTTATTGAACTATTAACAATAAACAAATAACAATACAAAAATACACCTATTTAATAAACAATAAACAAGCAGCAAAACAATAAACAAACAATAGAACAAAAATAAACCTATTTAATAAACAAACACCTATTTAATCTTACTTTTCTAAATTAACAATAAACAAACAACAAAACAAACAAACAAGAGCATTTGAAATAGTTATACAATCATCTATTTGAAATAGTACCTCACACTTGTTAAGAATTCAAAAAATAAAAATTCAGAGTTAAGCTTTTCAATTTCTTAAAACACTATTTAATTAGTACTTTACATTTATTTAATGAATGTTTAATCAGTTCCCTCAATGCCTCCTAAACTAATTATTCATTATTTATGGTAAATAAAAGCTTGATAACACTTTCATCTTTCTAATAGAAGGTTGGCTAACACTTGGTTTTCTGTACACATGTAGAATTCATGAATACATACAAAATGTCTCAAGCTTATTATTTATTTAACCATATTCTATATGATTAGGAGACATAATGGTTTTTCTAGTGGTATAGTTGTTACTTGGAGGAGTGATGAGGTTCAAATTGATCTCATTGAATCTGACTTCCAATCTCTGAATATAAAGGTTGAAATTTCTGATAGTAGGGAGTGGTATTTTACAGCTGTTTATGCTAGCCCTGTTGAAAATTTAAGAGCTACTCAATGGTATAAGTTGCACTATATGGCTTTAAGCATTTGAGTAGTGGTTAGTTTCTAGAGACTTCAATGATATCAGTAATCAAAGTGAGAAAAAGTAAGGTGCTTTAGCAAATCAAAGAAAGTTTGATCTTTTATATGACAAGTGGAATAAATGTAATCTTATGGACCTGGGTTATATTGGTTCAAGATTCACATGGAGATGCCCTTTATTCCAGAATAGTGAAAGGATGGATTTATGAAAGGTTAGACAAAGCTTTCAGCAATTTGAGTTAAAGGTCTAGGTTCCCAAAGGCTGGATTAAAACTTTACCAAGAGTTTCTTTTTCCGATCATTACCATGTTCTTATTCAGTTATGGCCACATAATCATTAAAAATCTAATAAACTATTTAGATTCATTAGAGCTTGGTTAACTAATGGTAACCTTAGAGAAGTTGTGTAGAATAATTGACAATCATTAAGGTCTATACTGAAAACATTGAGGAGATTCAGAAAGCCCTTAAAGATTGGCATGTTAATTGTTTTAGTTCTATATCTAAGAGGAAAAGATCTTTGAATACTAGAATTAATGAATATATAGAAAAATTTGGATCAATCCAAGTCTGGTTGAGGAGATAAATACTAATGATATATGATTCCTAAAGTTGAAAAGGTGGAATTTATTAGCTAGCTAAAACTTATTTCTTTGTGCTATACAATTTACAAGATCCTGACCAAGAGTATGGTGCAAAGGTTGAAGTCTATTTTGCCAAATATCATTTCCCCATGTAAAGTGGTTTCATTCTAGGAAGAAATATTCATGAGAACATTCTTATTGTACAAGAAATAGCTTACACTATGTTCAGATTATAAGAAAGAAAAGGATTTTTTGCTGTTACGGTGAATCTAACGAAGGCATATGACCGACTAGATTGGTTGGTTGTTCACAAAATCTTGCTTGAAGTTGGCTTTCCTATTTCTTTAATTAGAATCATAATGGTCTGCATCAACACTATAAAGACTAAAGTGATTTGGCATTGAGAGAGATCTGAATTTTTTAACACCTCAAGAGGCCTTAAGGGGGATGTAATACCCCCTCACCTATTTGTTTTATGCATTGACCAGCTTTCTCACCTTATTTTTCATAAAGTAAATAAGTTTGAATGGATGCCTATTCAAACTAGAAGGAAAAGGCTTAAAATACCACACCTAATGTTTGTGGATGACCTATTACTATTTGGAGAAACTACACAAAAACAAATGAATTGTGTCCTTGAAACTCTAAATGATTTCTGTAAAATTTCTGGCCAAGAAGTAAGTCAGTAGAAAACCAGTATAATGTTCTCTAGAAATATGCCTAATGAAGTTATAAGGCAATTGGTTCAGGCTTTTGGTTTTAGAGAAATATCTTCTCTTGAGAAATACTTGGGTGTTCCAATCCTGAATAAAGCACCAAGAAAAGAGAGATTTCCAATTTATTATTGATAAAGTAAAGCAAAAACTTTCTAATTAGCAGTGAACTATCTAAATGATTTCTAACTTCTACATATTAAAATACCTTTAAACAATATGAGTTTAAGTTTTTCTCTTTTCTAATTTCAAATATTTTTGGTTTTGTAGTCCAGAACTATAACACCCTTGGTTAACTAGGATAATCCCTTCCACTAGATCGTCCTATTTAACTGAGAGGTTACGAGTTTTAGAAAAATGTGGAAGTTTTTCTTTGTATAAGGAAAATTTGGTGAAACAGATACATTATATACAACACTATTATATACAATATATGGTTGTAAACAGTAAACTATACATACTGAAAATTAGAGGCACACAGGCTATCCATTCGAAACATGAACAGAAAACATCTACCCTAATCATCATCGGTAAAGAGAGTTTGGCTGATCCTTAACACGTAGTATATTCTAATCCTTGTAAGCATGAGAGCGTGGTCCGATGGAAGATCTGGAAAAACATTGTAAGGGTGAGCCTCTCCTTCCACAACATCCGGAGAGTGTCATTTCTGACGTCCCTTCCACACAATACAAGCCTATAAAATTTCTGCTTCTAACATTCATAACAAGGGTCCCTAATTAATCCATTCTAAGTTATCTATCATCACTCAATCTCCTTGTCGTCCCTGAATATACAAGTTCCTACTCTCCCCCTCACCACTAATTATTTCATAAAGTTTTAACACTAATTCCTTAACGAAAACATTATCAGTAATATAACAATCAATAATCACAATCAAACATAAACTCAATTAGGGAATGTAGTGCAATGCATGGGTTCCATTCCATTCAGTTAATCTTTTCTTGGCCATTATGATGTATGTGGGCCCAAATCTCATCATCATATCATATCAGAACCTGTCTTACCCAAGCTACCCCTGCACACAATGTTTCTGTACTACAGCGATCAAAGCCCACCAAGTCCCCCACACATCATATCATTGGGTACCAAGGAATCACAGGTCATACAAAAATATGGATCCATCTCATCTCATCACATTGTTAAACCCTGAATACTGTTGGGTCTTTTAATTGGCAAGCGCACTAATCATTTGTAGTTTTCAAATTTAGATATCGTTCCACTGAGATTAAAAGTTCCAGTAATTCATAGTAATTCTTATTTACTATGGTAAATTTATCAAAACTTATTCATAAAAGAATGCTTTATAAACAATTTATACAATATTCATAAAATTTGACGATTGATTTGTTCATGAGGTAAAAAGATGATAAAGATAAAATCTATCTAGAAAGTTGAGATGTAATTCAGAAGAATTCAGATACTTGAGGTAAAAACACAGATTGACAAATTATGTTGGAATTAGGATCCTCGCACTAAAATATAATGAAATAATTACAAACATACATATTTAATTATCAAGTTTATGTTAGTGCAGCTTAAAATCATTATAACCGATCCCTAAGTAGTCACTGTAAAGTCCGATCCCTCGTGAGCTTTCTCAGTAAAAACTTGCATTAAGTACTGGCCTTATAGCTACAATAATCACCAACTCTATTCCTAGTAATTGGCATATTAAGGGTATTTCAACTTTTACTTTCATTAAAACAGATTTTAATACGGCATGGATAATCATTCTCCCATTTCACATTCACACTAATAAAACAAGTTTCAATACACATGAACATCATTCTCCGGTTTGACGTTCATACTAATAAAAGATTGAAATACTGACATGTACTTGAATCATAAATATACAGAGGTCATAATTACAACATCATATAATAGATTGATTCACCAAATTCCAACATAAACAACTTAGTTACACATGGTAAAAGTAAAAACAACACTTATAGAGTTTGACATTATGAGGATTTGGAAACACTTCAGGATACAAGAGCTTACAATACTACACAACACTCTCAAGTATCTAGAAATCACTCTAACCTTACAAACTCACAAAAGAACACTCAAACTCGAGTGAAAGGAGAGAAAATAAGCTCTGAATTCTCAAATGAGATGCCCTGGATGCCTTGGAAGTGGCTTATTTATAAGGTTGAAGAAGGGTCCTGACGCGTAGCGTTAGGTTCCTGAGTCAGCCCCTATTAAACACGTGATTAAGTGGCCATGATTAAGAATTTTTTTATTTAATAATGCCCAAACATGTGTGGCCTTGTCTCTCAATTTGGCTTGGACATTAGCTCCTGGTGGATTAGCCAATAATGGGTCAATTGGCTGAGTGTTGTCCACCTGGAAATGGAGTCCACGTAGCTTCTGACACTACGCATGGCTGTGACGCGTAGCGTCAGCATCAAAATTTCCCACGCCACGCGTGGTGTTCATGCTACGTGTCAGCTTTCCAGTTCTTCAATTTTCTCTTGATTTTCTTTAATTTTTCACTACAAAACTAGAGAAAATTGATCAAGGCAAATTATTTCCAATAACATCCATTTATTGAATTCAAAACATAAATTTATTACAATTTAAACTAATTTTATTTAAAATAAACACACTTTTTATTATAAAAATAATAGTAAATTTGAGGACTAACAAATACCCCCAACTTGAGACCTTGCTCGCCCTCGAGCAAAAGAAAGAAAAATTAAAATAAAGTTAAGTCTGAAAATTTACTGTAAAAAGTGATTTACAATTTTACCAATAAAAATAAGGAATCTTATGTAACTAAGGCTTAAAGATAAAATTTTTACAATGTCATACCAATAAATTGAGCTTATTTCAAGGCTTACCTCACAAGTGTTTATCTCTGTGAAAAGGAATTTGTCAATCTCTATCGATCATAAATTCAAACAAATTCAATTTTGATTTTCACCTTGTCAATGGTCATTTATACAGAGTTACACAAGAGTCACAAGGTCTTTTTAAGGGTTGTAATGAGACTTGGGTTATAAAAAATTATGGTTTTTCTTGGATTTCAAACACCTAAAATAATAAAAGAGCATTTCACAATTTCTTTTTAGGGTGCTTTTCTTGACCCAAAATTCTTACTTCTTTTTGGATGATAAATACCCCCAACTTGATTCTTTTCGCTATTTTTGATTTGCATATATGTCTTTTCATTTTTCATTTATATGCACAATTTTGATATTTTTGAAAGAATCAAGTTGTTAATTTTCACTCCCCATTTTTTTAAGAACACTCAAAATATTTTTCTTTTATTTTATGCTCTTTCATTCAATCAAGTAAAGGGAATGGTAAGGATTAATTAAGAGTTAAGGGTACCGAGGAAACTATTTTAAGGCTCAAAATTGGCTATCAAAGGATAAATATAATTTTACCATGGTAGGATTTTTAGCCCTAGTTTCTTGTGTGTACCAAAGAATTTGCCTTGATCATGCTCTTGGATCCTCTGTACAACAACACAAGTCAAAGAATTAAGCAAAATTAATTTGAAAGAAGTTATGTCGAAACCCTCAAGTCTTTAAAGATCTCTTAGCTCACCGGGTTTTTAAAATTAGCTTAATAATTGATAAGCTCATTATAATCAGTTTTACCTAAATGCCTTAGTTATAAAAAGATTTTTCTCATTTTCAGAATTGGCTTATTGTTCAAAACTTTAAGCGCATAAATTTTTCAGAATGTATTTTTCATAGAAAATAATAAAACTAACCATAAAAATCAAACCACACAGATAAAAATAAACTATAATATAATCCCAAAATCAAAATATACCAAATATCAAACCAATAATGTAAAACTAAACATAAATAAAATGTACGAAAAGTGCAAAAAATATAAGATAACACCATCAGTCCTTCATGTGGTCATCCTCATCATCACCCTCCTCAACGGCAGTATCAGCTCCCTCAGTGTCATCACCTACTCCAGAAGGTCCACCAGCCTCAGGGTATGTGGGCGAATCACCAGGCCAAGCCACATGGGCTGCAAAGTCAGCTGGTGTCATGAATGGTGCTCCCTCTCCCTGTATCCTATACTGATAAAATACATCATGTAAATGAACATAAGCACGATGAGAAGCAACCATCATCTCCATCATATGCTGATGCTCTATGCTCATCCTAGCAAATTCATCTGAAATAACATCAGCAAAAGGTGGATGGGCTGGTCTCCTATGTCTCGGTCTGGGCTGAGCCTCCTGCTCCAAAGGTGGAAGCTCGCACTGCTGAACAAAGTAATCTCTTTTTACTAAGACCTTGGGGACTCTCCCTGAAGAACTAGTAAACTCTGGTGATGACACAATAACTCCTTGCCTCCTCAGTAAGGCAGAAACGATGAGAGGGAAAGGAACAGGGCGATTCACCTTATACCCAAGGGCATAAAGGTGAATCTGCTTAGATATAAGCTCAACAATATCAATGGTGTGGCCCTGAAGAATGGAGTAGAGAAGGCAGCAGCGATCCACTGGAAGAGAAGAACGGTGGGTAACAGGAGTGATGTTATGAAGCATAAGGTACATTCATGCCTGAGCTATAGGGGTCAGTTAGGTCTTAAGGAGGTTCGATTGAGTTCTTCCAGCCTTACTAAGGTTAAAGAAGATTCCATCTTTGCTCAGGAAATGAACAACCTGATCCAGGAAGTATCCTAGATCACCATCCTCAGTAGCAACCTTATTTCTGTTTTCCTTCCAGAAACAAGTGTCACTTTCGGGAGTAGACTCCCAAGGATTACCCAATAGGGTACTAATAGTGTCCCTGTCATAAGTGATGTGCCGACCCCTCACCAAGCTCGTCCTCTGCTGGCTGATGTTTGGTGAGTCCTAGCATGTCCTATAAGCATTAGCATAAAACTCCATAACCAGGATGGGATCCCCCTCCGTAGGTAGAAAAAATAGGGGTCCTTATCTCCTCCTCTGTATCTCATCCTGCAGCTCAGGATAATCTCCAGCACTGAGATCAAGGACCCTCTCCAGATGAGTCTCTGGCCCTTGATCTGATGGAATCTGGCCCACTTGGCATCGGTCCCAAATCTGGTAGGATCTCGGGATCCCAACTACTCCTCACCTTGAAGATTAGGATCTTCAGAGGTGGTATCAGTATCTGTCGTCCTCCTCGGTCTCTTGGGACCAGTGATGGGTTTCTTAGGTGCCATCTGTAAAAGAAAATTTACAGAAATCAAACACACATTGCAATATTTTTATTTTCATAATTTAAACTAAATCATACATATTTTTTATTTTTATATTTTAACAAAATAAATCATGAAAAACACATAAAAATGCATATTTTTGGATTTTTTTAAAATATAATACACACATCATATAATTTTATGAAAGAAATAAAATTCACACAACATACAATTTTACATACAAACTTAGAAAATTATAACTCACACATATTTACAAAATTTAACAAATTTATTTATTTTTAGGCAAGAAAGTATAACAAACAAACAATTTAAGAAATTTTATTAATTTAAAAGAAAAACAAACAAACAAAATAAATTTTTATTTTTTATTTTTCAAAAACAACAGAAAATAATATATACATTAAACAAAAAATAAAACATAAAAATTAACAAAAATCCAAAACAGGGGCTGACGCTACGCGTGGGTTGGGCGCTACGCGTGGGTTGGGCGCTACGCATGGGTTAGGCGCTACGCATTAGGTTGTTCTTCCCATGCTACACGTCACTGGGACGCTATGTGTGACGTCACAATTCATGCCTCACGCTACGCGTCAGTGAGACGCTACGCGTGAAGTGCGCAGTTTCAGAAAAACAAAAACAGAAGTTGTGCAGAAGCAACCCCCAAACCATATTCAATCAACAATTTCTATTCCTAACAGCAAACAAATTCCAATGGTCTTCTAATCCTAATCCTAACCACATACATTCTAAAAGTCAAAAACATACAAATTTAAAAGAAAAAGGAAAGAAAACTTACTTGGAGATCCTTGAAAAGAAAAATGAGAGAATGTGGGTGATTGAGAATGCTTGAGGTCTGGATGATTGAGAAGTAGGGTTTCTGTGGCAAAGACGAAAATTTAGGTTTTTAACTCTTAAATTGGGCCTTTCTGGTTCAGTTTTAAAAACAGAACGTGGGCCCTGACGCTACGCGTAGCTGGGACGTTACACATCAGGTTGAAATTTTTACCTCCACGCTACGCGTTAGTGGGATGCTACGCGTGGGGTTCTGTGTAACATCTCAAAATTTTAAAATAAAGGATTAAATCAAGGAGAATAAATATTGACAAATTGGAGGTAAATTATTTAATGTCCCAACATATTGAAGATAATTAAATTAAGATTTTTAGGGACTGTTGGTGATTTATGGTGACCGGTTAAGCTGAAAATGAGTCCGGTTGGGATATGAGTGTCGGACCAAGTATCTCTGATTAAGATGATATTGGTCAGGGCTATTGAGAATAATATTGGGAATCCGAATGCATATTCTGAATAATTTTTAGATAATGTATTGAGCCCGAACGAGGAGCCTGTTAGTTGTAAAACAATGAATCTTTAATTAAAGAATTAGAGTTAAAAGCAAAAAGCCCAAAACCCTCTCCTTTTCACGTGAACTTGCTGAAGCTTTTGGCAAACATTTCACTCCTTCTCCTCTTCATCTTTTCCTCATTTCTTCTCTTACTTTCTTCTTCCAAACCCTAAGCATAAGTTGTGCTATCTTTATCTCCTCCATTTTTGTTTCCAAGGGGCTTGGAAGAAGACTTGTGAGATTGAAGCTTTCTCCTTTTTCCCCTCCATTTTCGTGTTACCTCCCCCTCCTTCTTGAACCCACTTTGTTGTTGGGTGTGAGGTAAGTAGACTCATTATTTTACTTGGGTTTTTCCTATATATAAGTATTAATGTGAGTTGGGGGAGTAATGCATGTAGGTGAGTATCTATTAAGAGCATTAAATGCTTATGCCTTAAGGTGGGTGGCAATAAATGTGGGGTTGTAATAAAGGATAAATGTTGTAAATATATTTATGGTTGGAAAATAATGGAGATTAATGATGCTTTAATGTGAGTTGTTGGGGTTTGGAGAAACCCTAACTTTTAAGAATTGGGGAAAGTTATAGATATTGGTTAGATAGTGTAAGTGAAGGCAAATACAAGCCATTGGGTGTAAGAATATTGATTGGTGTAGTAAATTATGATGTTGGGCTAAGATTGTTTTTTAGCCATTGAATCTAATGTGTATGGCTTCATGGGAAGGAATTCCCGAAGCCTAATAGATGTTAAAAATGATGTCTATAACATGTCTAGTACATGTTGTGAAATCATGGATATGATTATGATTATATAGAATTGAAATGGTGTCTTCAATAATGAATTGATTGAGGTTTTACATGTATATTAATGTAGGACCTATTCCGAACAACGAGGCAGGTGCGTCTTATCAATCAGAATTCTTCTCTTGAGGTAGGAGAGGAGTCTTATGTTCTAAATGCATGAATTTGGATGTTATTTGATTACCATATGTATTGGTATGCATGTTAGTCTTGCTTGAGATGATATGAGAAATTTGTAATGTGCTATATGGTTTGGATAATATGTTTAGCAACATGCTTTGGTGCATTTAGAATGTTCATGGTATGCTATATGGTGATGTTTAGTGATCAATGATATGGTGTTATGCTTGTATCTACCATGAGTATAAGATGAATGTTGATAATGTTTGATAGAGAATGTTTGAAGTCTTTGTATTGATATTAAAGTCGAGTACTAAGAATAAGAACAGATGAGAATGCCACACAAAGACTTAAACTAATGTGAATAACCAACAATAATAAAAGCTTTGTGGTGATGCTGGTAATGGTGTTGATGATGTTGTTTGGTGAGTGGCATGTATAGGATGCATAGAGTGAGGAATGCATAAGATTTGCATTTGCATCCATGGCATACCGCATAGCTGCCGGTGTTGGAATTTTAGGGGATCCCCCCGGTTGGCCCAGGGCGGCTCTGTGCACGAGCAATTTGTATTTCCCTGTGACTCGGTGTGTAAGTCACGAAGCTGCCCATGTTGTGCTACGGGGAGCCGCATGTGGTTGACCCTTGTAGGGGTGGCTCTTGATGAGCAGGTGTCCTCGGTGGTCGTTGAGATCACAGCCACCATGATATAACTCATGGTTGGCCCGTAACACCTTATGTTGATATGTTGTATACCGCGGTCATGGTAAAAATGACCAGGTGTTGCAAGATGGGCGATGCGGTTTGGTACCAGTAAAATAATTGATGTATGCATGTAATTTTAAGGATAAGTGTACACATTTTACTATTGCAGTAGGGGTATGGTTAGATGATCATACTTGAAAACCACAACCGGTGTTTATATTCCCACAGTCAGATCTACAATTGTTGAAATATCCATTTGTGCATATGCATTAGCTTAAGAGCATTTGTATATAGCAAGGAAGTATGCCAAAGGTGAAGAGATATGATGATGGATGTGATGAGAATGTAATAATTGTGTTTGAATATGATTACAGGTTCAAGGATTTTGATAATGACAAAGGAATCTTGAAGAACATCTTGTAAAAACAAGATTCAGCATCAGACCTGCAAAAATAGTGTAGCTAATTGATTAGAGAGACAGAGCTAATCGATTAGATAGCTTCTGTTTTGAATTAAATGCATCAGGAACATAAGCTAATCGATTAGATGGAGAATGCCAATCGATTACCAAACTACTGGAACGACACTAATCGATTACCCAAATGTCATAATCGATTACCAACATCAAAAACTGAATTAAATGCATCAGGTACATATGCTAATCGATTACAGGACTTCAGCCAATCGATTACCAAGCTACTGGAACATCTCTAATCGATTACCCAAGTATCATAATCGATTACCAAGTCAAGAATTTAATTAAATACATCAGGTGGTATAGCAAATTGATTACTAGGCAAGATATAATCGATTATAGGGTTCTGACTTGAAGCTAATCGATTAGGTGGTGAATGCTAATCGATTACAGCACGAACTGGACTGAAAAATTCAAAATGTAATCGATTACAGCTCGAGGCATAATCGATTACGATAGTGGGAAAACACATTTTAGTGGGAAGACAACTTATTTTTTCACCATTTCTCAGATGCCCACTACATGCAACGGCTAGGAACTTCTGCAGCTCAACTATGGCTCTATAAATGTAAGGAAAACACAAGCACAACAAAAATAAGAAGAGGCAATCAATCTTTACTTACCTTTGTGCTTAGAAATTTCATATTCCTTGTATATTCATCATTCTTTGAGCTAGAACTTGTATATCCTCTCTTTTGAGAGTTAGAATTTGTATGAGCTATCACTTGCTTATCCACTCTTTTGAGAGAGTATTTTTGCTTGTAAACACAAACATCAAACACCAAAGTTCACTCTAGGATTGAGTGGTTATTCACTCTAGGTTAAGTGGTTACAAAGGTTGGGATTTAACCTTTGGGATATTGTGAGATTGAGAGATTGGGTGGGTTGCCCTTGTACTTGTGAGGATTGGGTTCTTGAGTGTGGGACACTAGGAAGCCGCAATTGCTCAAAGTTGTATCTCTAATCTACAATAGTGGAAATCCTTTAAGTGGGTTGCTTAGAGGCGAGACGTACACCGGGTTGGTGGAACTCGTTAAATTGGTTTGCAATCTCTTCTCCCTTACTCTTTTACTTTCATATATTGCTCTTGATCGATTTGTGTTGGTTGATTGTGGTTTGCATATTTTAGCTTGCTTGATTTGGTTAATATTGTACATTGCACACCAAGTGTTTGATAAATTGCCTTATCCATATTTGCCTCTTGTTTTGAATTATCTTGTGTACTTTACTTGGTCTTACTTTCATAATCTCTAAACTTGTTTTAAAAGAATCAAGTTCAAAGGCATTTCAAGCAAAGTTTTAAAAACTCAATTCATCCCCCCTCTTGAGTATTGAGGCCACTTGAATAACAAGTGGTATCAGAGCTTGACTGTTGGTAGATCAAGCTTAACAACTTCAAGAGATTAGATGGCCTCATGTTCTCAAAACCTTTTTCCCGAGGGTGGTGCCATAAATAGACCTCCCGCTTTTAATGGGGAAGGCTATGCCTTTTGGAAGGAAAGAATGAAAATCTTTATTCAATCTATTGATTTAAGAATTTGGAATGCCATTGAAAATGGTCCTTATATACCCATGCATACTGTCAATGATAAAAATGTTGAAAAACCTATGGAAGAATGGACTGGTGATGAGGAGAAGAAAGTGCAATATGGCTATAAGGCTAAAAATCTCATCACTATGGCATTAGGTCCAGATGAATTTTTTAGAATAATGACTTGTCAATCCGCTAAGGAAATGTGGGATACTTTACAAGTAACCCATGAAGGTACTAGTGATGTAAAGGACTCCAAAATTAGTACCTTAACTAGTCAATATGAGAGTTTTAGGATAAACTCTGGAAAAACCATTATAGAAATACAAAAGAGATTCACACTCATAATAAATCACCTTATTACTCTTGGAAAAGTATATACTATCAAAGAGCTTGTGCATAAAGTTTTGAAAAGTCTTAGCAGAGAATGGCAACCGCTCGTCACCGCCATCAAACAATCCCCATGCACTAATGAGATGTCCCTTGCCACACTCTTTGGAAAGCTACAAGAGCAAGAGCAAGAATTAAAGGATTTAAAACAAGCGGAGGAAGAAGAGAAAACCTCCAAGAAGAAAGGCCTAGCTCTCAAGGCTACCTCCACACATGAAGAAGAATCTTGTAGTGACCTTGATGATGAGGAGGAGTTCGGATTATTTGTGAAGAGATTCGGAAAGTTCATGAAAAATAAACGATTCCAAAAGAACTTCAAACCTCAAGGTAAGAGACCTATTCCCAATGAATCATCTTCTTCACCTAATTGTTTCAAATGTGGCAAGGAAGGGCACTTCAAGGTGGATTGCCCAAATCTTAAGAAGAAAGGCAAGGAGAAAAGAGGAAGAAGAAGAACTTACATCGCGTGGGATGAAAACGATGTAAGTAGCTCCGATGAGTCCGAAAACAAAGAAGCGAATCTTTGTTTAATGGCAAACCACCAAGAAGAAGATAATGAGGTAAGTCTCCTTGATTTAGATAAGAATGAATTACTAGATGCTTTTGAAGAGTTGTATGATAAATTTATCAAGCTTTCTAGTAAATACAAATTGTCTAGAAAAACCATTGACACTCTTGAAAAGGATCTCATTGAAGTTTATAAAGAAAATAAATGTTTGAAAGATGAATTAGAAAATGTTCAAGCATGCTCTAGGACCAAACCATGTGAATTTGTAAAGAAGTGTGATATTCTTGAAACCAAGGTTGTAGACTTAAATAGGACACTAGAAAAGTTCACTAATGGTAGAGATAACTTAAATATATTACTTGGAAACCAAAGATGCATGTTTGATAAAACCGGTCTAGGATACAACTCTACCAAGAAAGAAAAACACTATAAAAATTTTTTTGTTCCACCTATGAAATTATCATCACCTTTTATGAAATGCAATCATTGTGGTTTCAAAGGTCATAGCTCATCAAATTGCAATGCTAGAAAATTAGGGCCAAAGGTCATAAGAAAAGTGTGGGTTCCCAAAGGAACATTACCACAAGCTAACCTTAAAGGACCCAACATACAATAGGTACCTAGTTCTCTAAATTAATCTTGTTTTGTAGGTATGCTTCAAGGCAAGCAACACCCATTGGTATTTGGATAGTGGGTGTTCAAAGCATATGACGGGAGACATAAGTAAATTCACCTCATTCACTCCCAAAAG
The DNA here is from genome assembly GCA_037962975.1 of Clitoria ternatea. Classification (NCBI taxonomy): domain Eukaryota; kingdom Viridiplantae; phylum Streptophyta; class Magnoliopsida; order Fabales; family Fabaceae; genus Clitoria; species Clitoria ternatea. The sequence goes on from CM075671.1 coordinate 61,161,723, forward strand.
AAAAGGAAGTGTCACCTACGGAGACAACACCAAAGGAAGAATTCTAGGCATTGGAAACATTGGTAAGAATTCCTCTACTTCTATTAGTGATGTGTTATATGTTGAAGGCCTAAAACACAATTTACTTAGCATAAGTCAATTATGTGACAAAGGATATAGAGTTTTGTTTGAATCAAATTATTGCATAATTGAACATAAGATTAATAAGGAAATCAAGTTTGTAGGTCAAAGAATTGATAATATTTACATGATTGATATGGATAGTTTGTCCTCAAATGATGTACAATGCTTCACGACTAGAGAGGGTGAAACTTGGCTATGGCATAGAAGAATAGCTCATATACATGTAGACCATTTGAATAAACTTGTTTCTAAAGAATTAGTAATTGGTTTACCAAAGCTTAAATTTGAAAACAAATTTTGTGATGCATGTGAAAAGGGAAAACAAGAAAAGGCATCCTTTCAATCTAAAAACATTGTTTCCACCCAAAAGCCTTTACAACTTTTGCACATGGATCTATTTGGACCTTCCAAAATCAAAAGCTTTGGTGGTAATTACTATGGTCTAGTAATTGTAGATGACTATTCTAGATATACATGGACCCTGTTTCTTGCTCATAAGAATGAAGCATATCATGCATTTAAGAAACTTGCTAAGATTATCCAAAATGAGCAAACTTCTAAAATTGCATCCATTAGAACCGATCATGGGGGAGAATTTGAAAACCAATCTTTTGAAAAATTTTGCGAAAAACATGGAATCAATCATAATTTCTCAGCTCCTAGAACTCCACAACAAAATGGAGTAGTTGAAAGGAAAAATAGATCCTTAGTAGAACTTGCAAGAACCGTGTTAAATGAAAATAACATTGCGAAACATTTTTGGGACGATGTGGTAAATACCACTTATCATGTTATGAATAGATGTTTAATAAGGCCTATCCTAGAGAAAACCCCCTATGAACTTTAAAAGGGAAGAAAACCCAACATTTTATACTTTCATATTTTTGGATGTAAATGTTTTATGCTCAATAATGGAAAAGATAATCTAGGAAAGTTTGATGCTAAAGCTGATAAGGCAATCTTCCTAGGATATTCACAATCTAGTAAATCTTATCGAATCTTTAATAAACAAACAAACACCATTGAGGAGTCCATTCATGTCGAATTTGATGAGAATCGCCACAATTCCCCGAGAAAGGAAGATGTTGATGATATTGTAGGTACTCTTCAAGATTTAACCTTGAATGACAAGGAAGAAGAAAACAAAGACAAAGATGCAACACAACATGAGGAACCACAACAATGGATCACTTTGAAGGACCATCCCTTAGATAAAGTCATAGGTGAAATGACTAAAGGTGTAAGTACTCGAAACGCCATTAGGAATGCATGTAATCATTTAGCCTTTGTATCACAAATAGAACCCAAATGAATTGATGAAGCTATTATTGATAAACATTGGATGTTGGCCATGCAAGAAGAATTGAATCAATTTGAAAGAAATGAAGTTTGGGAATTAGTGCCAAGACCCAATGGTCACCAAATAATAGGAACAAAATAAGTGTTTAGGAATAAATTAGATGAAAATGGTATTATTACAAGGAACAAAGCTAGGCTAGTAGCTAAGGGTTACAATCAAGAAGAAGGCATTGATTATGAAGAAACATATGCACCCGTAGCTAGGTTAGAAGCTATTAGATTATTATTAGCCTTTGCATGTTGTAAGGACTTTAAATTGTACCAAATGGATGTCAAGAGTGCTTTTTTGAATGGTTATATTCAAGAGGAAGTGTATGTTGATCAACCTCCAGGTTTTGAAAACTACCAATTTCCGAAACATGTTTTCAAACTAAAGAAAGCCTTGTATGGTTTAAAACAAGCTCCAAGAGCTTGGTATGAAAGATTGAGCAAATTCCTTTTAGAAAACAACTTTGAAAGAGGAAAGGTTGACACAACATTATTCATAAAGCACAAAAAGAATGACATACTATTGGTGCAAGTATATGTTGATGATATAATCTTTGGTGCTACTAATGAGTCAATGTGCAAAGAGTTTGCTAAGTTAATGCAGGAAGAATTTGAAATGTCCATGATGGGGGAACTTACTTTCTTCCTTGGACTACAAATCAAGCAAACTAATGAAGGCACATTCATTAGTCAATCAAAGTACTGCAAAGAATTGCTTAGGAAATTCAACATGGACAAGGCAAATGACATTGCCACACCTATGGGCACTTCATGCTACTTGGACAAGGATGAGAAGGGTAAGGATGTTGAACTTATAAAATATAGAGGTATAATCAGATCCTTACTTTACTTAACCGCAAGTAGGCCGGACATCATGTTTTCTGTTTGTATGTGTGCAAGATACCAAGCATGTCCAAAAGAATCACACCTAACTGCTGTAAAAAGAATAATGAAATATCTTGTTGGAACTCCAAATGTCAGTTTATGGTACCCCAAAGGGGTTGAATGCACATTAGTTGGATATTCGGATTTAGATTTTGCAGGATGTAAACTAGATAGAAAAAGCACTAGTGGAACATGTCACTTACTTGGTAGTTCTCTTGTGTCTTGGCATAGCAAAAAAACAAGTAAGTGTTGCACTATCCACAGCTGAGGCAAAATATGTTGCAGCTGGTAGTTGTTGTGCTCAAATCCTTTGGATGAGACAACAACTTCTAGATTTTGGTGTTATGTTAGACCATGTGCCTCTCAAATGTGATAACACAAGTGCTATTAATATCTCAAAGAATCCTGTAATGCATTCAAGAACCAAACATATTGAGATTCGACATCATTTCATTAGAGATCATGTATTAAAGGGTGATTGTGTGCTCGAACATGTTGAAACTTCCAAGCAATTAGCAGATATTTTCACCAAACCTCTAGCAAAAGATCAATTCATACATATTAGGAGAGAATTAGGAATCCTTGATATAACCAATTGTGTTTGAATAAATGGATGATTTTGATAATTGCTTGATCCTGATTATGTTTCATTAAGTTCGAAATGTTCTAAGGAACAACTTAATAGATTTCTAGTCTTCTGAAACAAAATCTGCAAAATCTGGGCGTTTTAAGCAAAATAATCGATTACAAAGATTGAAATAGTCGATTAGTAAGCTTTTGGTTCTTACCTAATCGATTACTCCTTGATATCTAATCGATTACCAAGCTTCTGTTTTCTACCTAATCGATTACCACTTGGTCCATAATCAATTACAAAGCCTCTGTTTCAAGTCCAAAACGTTTCAACTTTCCTCTAATCGATTACCAGCCTCCCTTAATCGATTAAGACAATTCTGTTTCTCAAGCTAATCGATTACCCATCTCTCCAAATCGATTACCCACTATACGAAATGATTCAAATTCCTCAGAAATAGTGAACTAATCGATTACCTATGCCTCATAATCAATTAGCCTCGAGTCTATGACAGTCAAATGCTGTTTTCCGAGGCCTGCTCATTTTCTTCTCACATTAAATCACTTTCTCTCCTTTCTAAACCTACCTTTTTCCCTATAAAAACCCACCTATTCACTCTCTTAAACTCACACTACCTCTTCTCCTTTTAACTCTCTCAAGTTCCCAAAGAACTCTCTCCTTCTCTTAATCTTCCCTCTACATTCTTCTTCTTCCACCACCATGTCTACATCAAGAACCATCAAAAGGGCAAGCTCTTCAATGGCCCAAACAAACAATTCCCTTGATTTCTCCAGGTTTTTCACAAGCCATAGAGACCTTCAACACTTCATCAACCATTTTTTTGAAAAAGACATCATATCCCCCTATTACACCATTGCTAAAACCTTTGATAACCACAACCTCACCTTCACCCAATGCCTCCACCACTACAACCTCTTCCCCTTCCTCACCCTTAAGGAAGAACTTTACTATCCGGAACTTATCCGGGTATTTTACTGCAACCTCAAGCTTGTAAATGGGGTGATAGAATCAAAAGTCAAAAATATGACCATCAAGCTCACAAATGCCCAGTTGGCGGAAATCTCTCTTCTGCCACTCAATGATGTAGAGTTCGACGGAGGAGATCCTGAGGATGAATGAGGTTTCAATGCTCTCACTGCCCGACAATCCTTATGAAAGGTTGATCGCCCAAGAAGCAACCACAAGCTGGTGGGCCACTTGACCATGAACAACAGCCTCTTACACTTCTTCTTGGTCAAGATGTTGGTTCCTCGTGGTGGGAACTATGCTCTAGTAGAAGAGGATGATGTCCTCTTGATGTGGGTTATGCAGAACCAAAAGGAGATAAATTGGGTTCAAATGATCAAGCTCCATATGCGCCAAGCCAAAGATCAGCAAAAGCTTCCCTACGCCATTCTACTCACTAGAATCTTCAAACATTGTGGAGTAGACTTGGCTGGAGAGCTGTCGGAGAAGGTGCCTCCAAAGGCTTGCATTGGCACCCATCACCTCACCAAGATGGGTCTCGTTTTTCTGAATGGAGCTTGGTACTCAAGGATGGAAGGCTATCATGCCAACATTCCTTTTGAAGCCCCTGCTGATGAGCCAATCCCTCCTCCTCCTGCAAAAAAACCTGCACCGGAAGCCCCCTCTGATCCATTCACATCTCTCTACGCTCACCTTGACCGCCGCTTCGACCGCATTGAGACCTCTCTTCAAGAGTTTTCAATGACTGAGCAGCAGCACTTTGAGATGATGCAACAGCGCTATGATGAGCTATCTCACCAAATCTCCAAGCTTCGCTTTTTTTAATCCGGATAACTAAATCCGTTTTTCATATTTTGGTTAATGTGTTTTGTGTTTTTTTTAATTCTGCATAAGTCTTTTTTTCTGCAATGTTTCCTTTAATGTACTTTCCCTTCGCTTGAATTGAATAAAGATTTACCTTCCATTACATGCCTCTATTTGCTTTATTATTTTTGATGATTCCAAAGGGGGAGAAGAAATAATTGTTCATCTAATTGTTCATCTATTTTGGCTGCTAAAAACAAATATGCTAAATGATTAATTATCTCTAAGTGGTTATCTCTAAGTGGTTAATTATCTCCAAAGGCATAGATTCCTAAAGATAGGGGGAGATTTGATAATGTTTCAGAGATAATGTAATATATTTAAGAGATAAGAGATAATGCATACTAGATAATATTTAAGAGATAACTTGCAAACTCTGAAAATCTGGTTAAGAGATAAGAGATCATGCAGAATTCAAAAGATATGTTTTTTCAGAGATAAAATTAGAGATAAGCTTGTTGTTTAAACTAACAACCCTCAAGAGATGAACATGGTTGTCATCATCAAAAAGGGGGAGAATGTGTTTGAATATGGTTACAGGTTCAAGGATTTTGATAATGACAAAGGAATCTTGAAGAACATCTTGTAAAAACAAGATTCAGCATCAGACCTGCAAAAACAGCGTAGCTAATCGATTAGAGAGACAGAGCTAATCGATTAGATAGCTTCTGTTTTGAATTAAATGCATCAGGAACATAAGCTAATCGATTAGATGGAGAATGCCAATCGATTACCAAACTACTGGAACAACACTAATCGATTACCCAAATGTCATAATCGATTACCAACATCAAAAACTGAATTAAATGCATCAGGTACATATGCTAATCGATTACAGGACTTCAGCCAATCGATTACCAAGCTACTGGGACATCTCTAATCGATTACCCAAGTATCATAATCGATTACCAAGTCAAGAATTGAATTAAATGCATCAGGTGGTATAGCAAATCAATTACTGGGCAAGATATAATCGATTACCAGGGTTCTGACTTGAAGCTAATCGATTAGGTGGTGAATGCTAATCGATTACAGCACGAACTGGACTGAAAAATTCAAAATGTAATCGATTACAGCTCGAGGCATAATCGATTACGATAGTAGGAAAACACATTTTAGTGGGAAGACAGCTCATTTTTTCACCATTTCTTAGATGCCCACTACATGCAACGGCTAGGAACTTCTGCAGCTCAACTATGGCTCTATAAATGCAAGGAAACACAAGCACAACAAAAAGAAGAAGAGGCAATCAATCTTTACTTACCTTTGTGCTTAGAAATTTCATATTCCTTGTATATTCATCATTCTTTGAGCTAGAACTTGTATATCCTCTCTTTTGAGAGTTAGAATTTATATGAGCTATCACTTGCTTATCCACTCTTTTGAGAGAGTATTTTTGCTTGTAAACACAAACATCAAACACCAAAGTTCACTCTAGGATTGAGTGGTTATTCACTCTAGGTTGAGTGGTTACAAAGGTTGGGATTCAACCTTTGGGATATTGTGAGATTGAGAGATTGGGTGGGTTGCCCTTATACTTGTGAGGATTGGGTTCTTGAGTGTGGGACACTAGGAAGCCGTAATTTCTCAAAGTTGTATCTCTAATCTATAATAGTGGAAATCCTCTAAGTGGGTTGCTTAGAGGCGAGACGTACACCGGGTTGGTGGAACTCGTTAAATCGGTTTGCAATCTCTTCTCCCTTACTTTTTTACTTTCATATATTGCTCTTGATCGATTTGTGTTGGTTGATTATGGTTTGCATATTTTAGCTTGCTTGATTTGGTTAATATTGTACATTGCACACCAAGTGTTTGATAAATTGCCTTATCCATATTTGCCTCTTGTTTTGAATTATCTTGTGTACTTTACTTGATCTTACTTTCATAATCTCTAAACTTGTTTTAAAAGAATCAAGTTCAAAGGCATTTCAAGCAAAGTTTTAAAAACTCAATTCACCCTCCCTCTTGAGTATTGAGGCCACTTGAATAACAATAATATACTACGACAACATAAAAGATATGAATACCAAATGATAGTTTGTGTATGACATCCGAATTGTGGAGAAAATTGATTATGTATATGTTGTATGCTTTGTCAAAATTATGGTGTTACTTGTGATGTATGTATGATGAGGTTGAAATGATGAAGAGTATGATGAAAGATATGTATGTGCAAAGTATACATGTTTTTTTGAATGTATATGTACATAATCACATGGTATTCATATTCATTCCATTGGAATGTGTGACTCACTCTCCCATGTTATCCATTTTTAGACTTGTGATACAGGGCACTCATGGGAAGAGTTAACATTTTGAAGTGCATTTTGGTTGAGGAGGTAAATAGTGGTATAGGAAGTGCCTTGGCCGGCGAAATCTAGATTTTTGTATAGCATGTGATGTAACATCCTAAATTTTTATGAAGATGAGTAATGTGGTAAATGGCTTAGAATAGAAATTGTTGTGTATGAACATATGAGACAAGTTTTAAATATCTATTGTAAGGTATAGAAGTATGGAATTGAGTTAACTGGCTTTGGATGGATTTTGATATGTGTGGTTGTTAAGGGCTCATGTTTCTGCCCAGGTTCTGATATTTCTTGCCCAAGCGAGAGGGATTCTCGCTCAAGCGAGAGGGATTCTCGCTCAAGCGAGAATCCTTTGTGTTGGTTACAGGGCCTCTGGCCCGAATTCGCCCAGGCGAATAAACTACTCGCCCAAGCGAGTCGAGTGTGAAGCGAGCAGGAGAGATTCTGGACCAAGATTGATAGGAAAATTACCTAATAGTATTCTTTGATGGATCAGAAAATTGGCTTGTTCTTGCTCATTTCTATCAAGGGCACAATAACCACATGGTTGTTCGCCCATGCAATACATACATTGTTTTAATTGAGAAGGGAATGGTGATGATACTTGAGCAATTTGAAGTTTTTCCAATTGTTTGCTCATAGCCTCAATTTGTTGAGTCAGTAATTTTTGCTGAGCTAATACTGTATCATTCACTCCCAATTCGAGCATACATAGCTTCCTTGGTGCATTACCTCTTTCATGTTTTGCTTGTCGGTCACTAATGGACATTAATCCTAATATCTCTATTGCTTCCTCCATAATTTTTTTCATTAATGAACCACTTGCACAAGCATCTAACATCTTTTTGAACTGAGGTAATAAACCATGATAAACGATCCTTACCTTTTCAGCACCATCCAAATTATGATTTGGACATTTTCTCAGAAGTGCTTTGAATTGTTCCCATGTTTCTCCTAAGGACTCATCATTATTTTCTGAAAAAGAATGAATTGCTGTCATGGCTTCGAAATATTTTGAAGGGGAATAAAATCTTTCCAAAATTCTTTTCTCAACATCGGACCAGTTTGCAAAACTACCGGGTGGACAAGATTTAAACCATTCTTTAGCTTTCCCAACCAAAGAAAAAGGAAACAATCTCATATAAACAGATTCTTCTTGTTTGGGTTCAAAACCAATTGTGCTGCATAATTCATAAAAAAACAGTTAAATGCTCATACGGTTCTTCATAATTTAAACCAGCAAATTGATTGTTTTGAATAATATTTAAAGTGGCAGGTTTAATCTCCACTGCAGCAACAGGTCCTTGGAACATTCCCAAAACTCGGGGTGGACCATTGATACAACAAACTGTCCCAATGTTCTCCTTTGTTCAGCAGACATATTTGAATTTTCAAAATTTTTAGAAGTAGAAGTAGAATTAGAAGAATTAGTTTGTGTTTTAGATTTCAAAGACTTGATTTTCTTAACAAACTTTTTGATCTTAAGATCAAAATGAATTTTACCTATAGTAGATCGGGTTTGCATACACAAACTAGACAAAGAAAGTTAGTGTAACAATAATAAGAAAAAAGTAAATAAATGAGTGAATAAGTAAAAATAAAAAATTGAAAATTTAACTAAGGTAAAAAAAAATTTTATCACGGTAATTAAAAATTTACTGTTTTACCAGAAAACTTGTTAAACCCTGAATACTGTTGGGTCTTTTGATTGGCAAGCGCACCAATCGTTTGTAGTTTTCAAATTTAGATATCGTTCCACTAAGATTTAAAGTTCAAGTAATTCACAGTAATTCTTATTTACTATGGTAAATTTATCAAAACGTATTCACAAAAGAATGCTTTATAAACAATTTATACAATATTCACAAAATTTGACGATTGATTTGTTCATGAGGTAAAAGCATGATAAAGATAAAATCTATCTAGAAAGTTGAGATGTAATTCAAAAGAATTCAGATACTTGAGGTAAAAACACAAGTTGACAAATTATGTTGGAATTAGGATCCTCGCACTAAAATATAATGAAATAATTACAAACATACACATTTAATTATCAAGTTTATGTTAGTGCAGCTTAAAATCATTATAACCGATCCCTAAGTAGTCATCGTAAAGTCCGATCCCTCGTGAGCTTTCTCAGTAAAAACTTGCATTAAGTACTGGCCTTATAGCAACAATAATCACTAACTCTATTCCTAGTAATTGACATATTGAGGGTATTTCAACTTTTACTTTCATTAAAACAAATTTTAATACGGCATGAATAATCATTCTCCCGTTTGACATTCACACTAATAAAACAAGTTTCAATACGCATGAAAATCATTCTCTCATTTGACGTTCATACTAATAAAAGATTGAAATACTAACATGTACTTGAATCATAAATACACAAAGGTCATAATTACAACATCATATAATAGACTGATTCACCAAATTCCAACATAAACAATTTAGTTACACATGGTAAAAGTGAGAACAACACTTACAGAGTTTAACATTACGAGGATTTGGAAACACTTCACGATACAAGAGCTCACAATACCACACAACACTCTCAAGTATCTAGAAATCACTCTAACCTTACAAACTCACAAAAGAACACTCAAACTCGAGTGAAAGGAGAGAAAAGAAGCTCTGAATTCTCAGATGGGATGCCCTGGATGCCTTGGAAGTGGCCTATTTATAGGGCTGAAGAAGGGTCCTGAGGCGTAGCGTCAGCCTGGCGCGTAGCGTCAGGTTCCTGAGTCAGCCCCCATTAAACACGTGATTAAGTGGCCATGGTTAAGAATTTTTTATTCAATAATGCCTAGACATGTGTGGCCTTGTCTCCCAATTCGGCTTGGACATTAGCTGCTGGTGGATTAACCAATAATGGGTCAATTGGCTGAGTGCTTGTCCACCTGAAAATGGAGTCCACGTAGCTTATAATGCTACGCGTGGCTGTGACGCATAGCGTCAGCATCAAAATTTCCCACGCTACGCGTGGTGTTGATGCTACGCATCAGCTATCTAATTCTTCAATTTTCTCTTATGTTTCTTTAATTTTTCACTGCAAAACTAGAGAAAATTGATCAAGGCAGATTATTTCCAATAACATCCATTTATTGAATTAAAAAAATAAATTTATTACAATTTAAACTAATTTTATTTAAAATAAACACACTTGTTATTATAAAAATAACAGTAAATTTAAGGACTAACACACATCATGATAGGACTTGGCTCTACACAATTCCAGCTACACTCCGTCTTTAGTCGAAGTACATTAGGCTTGCCACAGACTGTCCGACATCGGGTGCGAATCCAAGCCATTGGATGTCCGACCCAATTATACTCCGAGGATCCTACTTGGGGATCAAACGCGAATGTTCTCCAATATACCTTGGTGTATGCTTTAGTTTTCCATAAAAAATCTTATGCAAATGATGCATGTTTCACATACATTTCTTTTTAATTTCCATCATACTCGTCATTGGTAGGGTCCCCCAAACAGTTGCTTTCATTCTTAACCTCGGGTTTATTTTATATCGCCCTTTGAACCTATTTCAATTATCCTTTAGAGAAAATGGGTCTAGCCAGGGATTTATCCTAAGTCACTTGTGGTATAATTTTGTCAATATTGGATAGGACTATTCTAAGGGTATGGGTTCTCTAGCTGTGTAGGTGTATACTTAGCTTCTACTAGTTGTTGGCTGGCTATTTGATTAGTTGTCATTATTATTATTATTCTTTTAATGCTCATCATAATAATTCCATCCGATAATTAAGAATGAAAGGGGAGTTGAGTTTACATATTTATCATTTCTCTAAGTACGAACTTGCGTCTCAATGCATCATCATCTCATCGGATCCATTCTATCATCATTCCATTGTCATATCATATCAGGATTCCTACTGAGACTCATTTTTGTTTTTATTCTTATATAATGATTTATCAATGCATCTCAACATAATACATTCTTTCTTATTACATGTACTCTTATATACCTAACTCATCATTGTGTATATCATTTAATCAATAATTTACATTTATACATAATCCATCCATTTTCATTACAAGTATCATCGAGATTATACACATATTGAAATATATAGTCCAGTCATCACATGTCTACTAACAAGTAGATTCATATCATTTAGTCAATCACACATAAACAATCAACCATGCACAATCATTCAAACATCATATTTGTCAAACACACACACAGTAGTCTATCTAGTTGATACAAACGGTATAGTCATAGTTATTTTGAATTAAGTCTCGTAGTAAAATATTCCTATAGTAAATTTAAATACTTACTCTCAACAGGTTACATGTGTGTGTGTATATATTTCTTTCCGTGTACTAATCATCTTTAGATACAAAAAAAATACTAAACAATTCTTACTAGATCAATATAGGCATAGTTAATTCCTCAGAATATATTTTACTTACTAATTACTAGAAGATACTTATTGATTAAATATTCATTACTAATAAATTCATATATATATATATATACATAACCATGTATATAATATATATATATATATATATTATGTGTCTATTTTCTTTTCTTAAGGTTGAATTTTTGGTTATTAAAGCTCCATTAACTTGATTCCTTATAAAATAGTAAACTTGATTCTTACTCCTATTTCTTTTAAAACTAGATTAAAATTTTCCCTTTTTATGAAAATTTATTTTTTACTAGTTAAATCTCTAATTTATACTCATTATTCAATTTGCCCTGGTATTAGTGATTTGACAATATTACTCTTAATTATAACTATCACCATTGTTAACTCAACGTTGATTCATCTACTAATTGTACCTAAGTTCCTTTATTTACCTAAACGTATATATTTTTGTTACTACCAATATCATTATTTTTGATATAGACTCGATTTCTTGTCTAACCCTTTATTACTTAGTAACTATACCAAAAATTTTATTGGATAGTCCAAAAATATCTAGATTACATAAAACACTTTAAATTCTTAAAATCGCCCTTTCTTTGAGTTCTAACATCATCACTAATGTCTATTGATTCTTAATAAATCCTTATTACCCATGTTCTTTATTAAATTCATAAAACTTATACAATAGTCCTTTATAATTGTTTCTATTACTTAATTAATTCTTTATTCATTAATTTTGTATCCTACTTCATTCATAATACTTATAAATATGCATACATCTTAGGTACATAAAAATATAATTTTATTTGTAAAATAAAGTGGTGGTTGCTAATATTATTTATTTTTATCATTATTACCATTTTACTTATTTCTAATTAATCCTTTTCTTCTTCATTATTGTCCAATTACTACTTAAGGTTCTACCACTAATGGAAAAATGGCTTTTCTCACCAGACTTTTTACACCGGTTGTAAAGTAACCGATGTATAAAATGACGCGGTGGCAATTTTATAAATACCTAATAACTTTACACCGGTCTTATTTTAGAACTGGTGAGAAATATATATTTTACACCAGTCTTACTTTAGGACCGGTATAATTTGAAATTATAATTTTTGTTTCACCGGTTAGAGTTTTTGGACCGGTGAGAAATATAGTCCATTATACAAATCCCTCTTTCAATTCCAACATTTCTGCCCTAGGCTCCCTCAGACCCTTTATCGGCTTCCTCTTATTTTCTTCGTCTCAAATGGTGACTGGTTCTATCCCTTTCCAACGTCTTCCTCTTCCAATGTCTCTATCTCCATCTCCCAACTCTCTTCTCCCTTTACCACCACCGACCATAACATCTACCTCCCCCACTCCCACACCAAAACCCTCTGAAGCCGTTACAACTGTCCAATAACCAAACAACACAGTTGAAACTGCCCAACAGGAGGACTCCGCGGAGCCTGTGAAAAAGATTCGCCATATGTCATCTTCTCAGGAGAAGGTCATAGAGCTGAAGAAGTGAGTTCCGCAACTGAAGAAGAAGCCCTCGGAGTTTGATCCCGTGTCGTTTCTCTTCTTCTACCTGGCCTTTGACATGATTTCTGAAGAGAGTTGGAGGATCGTCATCCAAAAAACGATCTTCTCATGGCGGTAATTCCCGACGAGTTTCTCTCTCTGCGCCGAAAGTGCTTTCTTCGTGATTCGAGAAACTCATTTCGCAGATAAATGATTGAATACCCTACCAGTTTATTTTTGAATCTCGATGTGATTGATGCGTGTTGCCTCCGAATCCAATGGGAAAGTGTCTCGTCGGCTTCGTGTTGCCTTCATTGCTTCTATCAGGTACCACGTTTTCCAATTTCTGCTTTCTCAATATAGTGACAGTACGCTTCTCAGGTAGATTGAATAAACTTTTTTTATAGAAATTTTGTATTATATGCCAAGTTGATATTGATAGTTCCTATTCAGCATAATTTGTTAGTTACTGATTGATTTAATTTTACGCTGCTACTAGTTTTAAGTTTCTAACATATTGAAAATTGAAATTCATATCTATTATAAAAAATAGATTGTATTTGTAGATTTGGAACTAACAAAGCTAGAATGTTGTAAAATCTTGGAAGTTGGATTGTTAGATCTAGTCGTTTGTGACTGATTCTGAAGTGAGAGTGAGTAGGTAGTAGCTATTATTGAGTATCTTCATGTATATACTTTGTGATTTTGTTTCTTAGAGCTTTGAAAAGATTTGCATGTATGTTTGTTTTTTTGATAATGAGTTGAGTTACCTTTCTAATATTCATGTCTGGTTTCTTTATGCAAAGTGCACATGAGTGGATATGTACTCTGTTATGGAAGTGTGTACTGATTTTTATTTGCTTTGCTTTCCTGTAGCTGCTTTAATCAACTGGAGTTTGATCTCTCTATTTGATTTGATAGCCTTTCTTCTCATTCTGTACAATGTATCATAACTAGGTAAGTTACTTAGCTCTTTCTGTTCGGCTTCCAAGTGACCATTCTTACATCTAAAACTATAGTTTTGATACTATACACAATGTGCTAACAATATGGTCTCTTTCTTGAAAACATGTACTTACTAAACAATAAAAACATGTACTTAAAATGTATTAAGAATTCATTATTGATAATTTACCAAGCCTACCACTTCTTTTAAATTCCATAGCACTTTGTAATTTAATAATTTCTTATACAGAAAAGCGAGGTGGCAGAGCCGACCATTATATTATAAATAATGATAATAAAATAGAGGAAAAATTTAATGCGGAGAATAAGATGGCAAGGTTGACCATTATAGTTAGTAACATAAATTTAATAAAGAAGAAAATGTTGTGAATAAGGCGGCAAAGCCGCTATATATTTAATAATATAAATAAAAAATTTAACAAGAAAAAATGCTAAGAATAAGGGCGCAATGCCTACCATTATATTTAATAATATAAATAAATAAAGAAAATTATAATTGACAATGATAACAAAATATCGCGTAACTTTAGATCTAGCCATCGGATCGTAATGAAATTGGAAGAGGTTACACCCGGGTACTAAACGAACATTATAACACAATTTAAAATGAGAGATAACGAAGTGAGACTCCCCTTACCTCATAGTGGAGTCACGGCTAGGAGAAGGAAAAAGGGTGGAGCTTCGAAATTTCATCGAGCGCTTGAAACCACTTGCCGATCGTGCCGATAGTTTCTTGGCACCTAAAACTAAACATGTAGTTAAGGTAAACTATAGGAGTCACAGTTTTTGCTAGCTAAAATGGAGGGGAAACAACCAATATATCATATAAATATTGCTAGATTTTCAAGAAGGAAAGGGGAGTAAAAATCAAGAGCCAAAATTGCAAGAATCTCACCTTGGATTGTTAAGTGAAGTCCCCGGTCAAAGAGAGATGGAATCAAGGAACTTGGCAGTTGAATTAGTAACCTTTAATGATGAACTTTGAAGAATTTTGATGGCTAGAATTCAACGAAAATAAAAGGGAGAGAAGAGTTGTAATTTCCGTGAATAAAGAAAGTGAAAGGTAGTGAAGTGATCTTGATTTTTTTTTTTAGAATTTGCTACTTATTAAGCAAGGGAAATAAGTGGCTGAGTGGGCTGGTGAGCCGTGGTGGTGAAACCTCATCTCTAAGGTGTCAGACAGTGGTGGTGTTGCCAGAAATCGATGGCCAAAAAATTAATTTGTCGCACAAGAAATTAAAGGTGTTCATGATTTTTAGTAACCAAAAATTAAAGTGGTTAAAAATAAATAGTCAATAATTTGTGGAGTGGTAATCAAGAAACATGATCAGCATCAAGATTGTAGAACTTTATCTCCTCTTCGATTTGATATATCATACACAAAAATCCAAGATTTGTAGCTCGAGTTATGCTTAAACAAAGGGAAAGTGCTCCCGGAGCTCCCAAATTAAGAGTAACTGAAAAGATAAATTTGTAGATATTTTTACTTTGAGAATAAACCTTTATTCCCTTTATAAAACTCGTAAGATTTTTTGATACAGAACCATCAAAAAACGAACAAAATGATTATAGTAAAGTATGAGGGAGATATGAAATTTTTTCTAAAATGGTGCAATGTTATTGTAGAAATGATACAAGGCCAAGAAGATTGCAAAAACTGTACTAATCTAGGCTAATTCAGCCTTTGAAATCTTCATAAAATCGTAGAGAATTTTGTTATGGAGATTTTGGCATTAGAATTATGCAAGTCTGATATCATATGAGGAAGTTATGATTTTTCGAATGAACCATGCGTAAATTAAAAGATTTAGATAACGAGGTTTCGACGTACAATTACTTAATTCTTGATTTAGGGGATGATTGGGTATGAATCGAAGCTCGAGACTAGAAATAGAGGTTCTAGATCTCTCTGTAACGAAGAAACCATGACCATAATTACTTGATTCTAGGGTCGTATGAGAAAGTTGGGCCCAAAACATTGAAAGTACTCAGGCCGGGTTCAGGGTTTCAATTTGAATTTATCATTTTATTGAGAAACGAGATTGATAGAGCCCGAAGTAGAATTTGGTCCTTTAGGAAAAGTTCCTAAAACACCAAAATGGTTCATTAGGAATTGACCGTGCTACAATCGATATCCTGAAGCATATACATGATCAACTCAATGAGGTATCTAAGGTACGGGTCGGGTCGGTTGGACCGAACCTGTTATCCTTGATTTATCACAAGAGGGTCCTATCAGGACTAGTCTCCTTATGAGATTACTAGTCTCAGGCTGAATTGTCAAAACTTGATCATTAGCTAGGTCCCACAATTCAAATCTGGGAAACCCGACAATATTTTATTATTAAAATATAACATTTTATCATAATATATATATATATATATATATATAATTTTTGAATTAATTAATTAAATATATAATTTTTACTAAATATTAAAATATTAGTTAAATTCTAATTTAATCTTTTCACATAATATATATATATATATATATATACTTATTGACAGAAAATATTATGAAGATTATTAACTAATTAATACCCAATTTAAACTAAATAATCACCACTAATTATCTACTAATATGAATACATTATTTCTAATTTAGCGACATTATTATACTCTTATTTTGGCTTCTCTCACTTATTACTATACATGTTAATCTTTCTACTAACCTCTGCATTTCTCTGTACTAGATTTCTTCATTATTTACATTCCCTCGGTATGGGCTGTGTAGAACTAAATATGTTTCATTTTCTTATTGAAACTTTATGGGTTGGACAACTCTCTAAGACAGTTCCAAAAACAATGCCATCACATCTAAATTTTAACCCTCAATACACTTTACTTTCTTTAATCATAGCCATCTATAATGATTTACAAGAACCTAAGAAAGGTATACTAGGTGGCCAGACCAGCAATTTAATTAATGCATTATGCATGGAGTATATAGATTATACCATACCACATTACCAAATGTGAGAGAAGTTAAGGGGAACTCAATCTTCTAATGCTCTAGCTTTTACCAACTAGTATGAACCGTGATACATACAACACCTACTCATAAATTGACTAATTTAATTCTAAGCATGCTTTCTTCTTAAAAAAATAATGGCTTATTTTCATCAGCTTCTTGGAGAAGCTTTTGAACAAATTAGTTTTCGACCAAATTAACAAATTAAAACACAAACAAAAACATCACATGGCAAGGGAAAATTTTTGTCACAGTTATGTCATAAATTAAAAGGAAATGAGGAAGAATTAAAGAAAAATAGGAATTAGAAACTTTCAAAGGTATGAAGCTAATATCCATTTTATAGACATCAAAATCATATACTAATTTTGATAAATGTTCAAGCTAAGGAATGTCTTACTTTGCCTAGTGAGCTTATCTCCCGTAGAAACAATATACTTCCTATAGCTGCACGTCCAACAGGTAATTTAAAATTAGCTTCTAGCCAAATATGAAACAAACAAAGATACATAATAGGAAAAAAATACATGCCAAGTATGTAACACATTAAACAATTAGATTTTGAAAAAAAGAAATTGATGTTCTGTTAAATATTAAAGACAGAAACATGATGTCATCATCTGGAAAACAAATCAACGCAAACAGAGTACCAATCTTTTGAGGGGAAAAAATAAGCACTAAGAGAACTTTGCCCCCATCGCTTAACTTAAGGCATCAATATGATTTCCAAATACCAGGGGTCTCAGCCCAGAAACATAAACCATAATAGAAAGGCCACGTCAATTATACAAAAAAGTGATATTAAATCCTAAATTTATCAAATAGTTCCTGAAACATGACCAAGTCAGCATTACAATGGTTAAGTATCTAAAAAGAAAAAATTAACAGTGATAGGGACCGTGGATCCAGTAACTATGGTGAGCAAATTGCGTAAATATTAGTAGACAAATATGCATGTGTCGATTGTTAAGTACTAGTAGCAAAGTGCCCAAAACATAAGAAAAACACAATTTCAACATGGTAACGGTAATGGATTCAATTCTATTTCTCATTTTATCCATCTATTTACAGAAGCAACAACGACACAACCCACAACCACTACTAAAAAAACCCTTGATAGCTACTTTAACATAGTGACCGAAATATGTCATTGCTACTTAGCGACCGAATTAGCGACCGCAATACAAAAAGCGACCTTCAAAAGAAAATTAGTTACCACATCAATGACTACCAGCACCCCGTCGCTAAAATTAGAACCTCTGCCGTCGCTAACACCGTTGCTACTCCAACGCCATTGTTGACACGGTCGCTACCTTTTACCTCCCTCCTATTTTTTGGTTTCCCTCTAACATTTTTTGTTGGCGCCCAGATTAACGACAGATGGCGTCTGTCGCTATCTTTGGGCGCCAACAAAAAATGTTGAAGGGAAACCAAAAATAGGAGGGAGGTAAAAGGTAGCGATGGTTAGATGGTCGTCGCTATATAGTATATTAGATTTCTCGTTGCTATTTCTGCCACTATCCTGTCTCTACTTTTGCTTTCAAGGTTTGTGGTGCCCTACGTTAGCGACTTTGCTATAGCCGTCGCTAAGCTTAGTAATGTTGGTCATCGTGATGGTTCAATAACCAGTACTTGCGTCGTTAGATAAGTCAAGAGTAGCAATGGGCTCGTTAGCGTCATTATGTTGGACACGTGTCCACCTTTTTTTAAACTAGCGACTTAGGTAGCGACGATGTCATATCCGTCGCTGAATCTAATAACTTATTGAGGGTTTCCCTTTTCTCCGTCAGCTTTTGTTTTGCCCTAAACCCCCCTCTCTATTTCTCCCTTTCCCCCCTACAGCCCTCCTTCATCAAACTTTCCCTTCCTTTGTTTCTGGACCTCCGAGCAGCCTCTGGCGCGTTAATGAAAGTCCCTCTTTGGTTTACTTGCGAATACCAGCCTCCGACATGAGCTCTGATGACCTCCGCAGCAAGTTTTGTTCTCCCCCCCCCTCCGACCTCTGACCTTAGTCTGGTAAGTCCCCTAACTTGCTCTTGTAGTTTTTATTTGAAGAGTTACATCTTGATACATTTACTGAACTGTTAAAGAGTTGAAATTTATAAGGTCGGGGCCTCGAGGCGAGCCCTGCTCCTGCATCCCCCTACCCACTCTGGTCCCAGTGTCGGGCAGAGATGAGTATGTATTACTATATAGTTTGTTTTAAGTTTGTTAGTTAATAGTTCAATAACTTGTTTCATACTTATAATTCATATAGTACCTAGATTTGTTTGTTGTATGTTAGTTATTTAATACTTGTATACATTGAATTGTACTGGGAAGTCTTCTACTTGTAACAGGGTAATAGTTTAAATTTGGAAATGTTAGATTTACAGGGGAGACTCTATCGAAATTTCGGTATCCTCCCTACATCTATATTGTTTTATTCTTTCTAACTATTGTTTATTATAGATTTGTTGATAGTAGTCGTACTACCAAAGCGATTACTAAGGTTCTGAAGGCCTAGGGGGATGGTCCATACATTTCTTGGATAGATGCTGGTAAGGCTGTCCAGGATAGATGGTTTGAGACTTTTTCGGTAAGTTTAACACTTCTATCTGTTGTGAGTTTATGGCCAATTCATACACTTTTTAATGTTGAAATCTCATTTCATGTTATAGTGTGATTATCAATGGACAGAAGGTATGATTAATGAGAATAGGAAGGTCTTTACCACAAAGACCTCTAAAATCATCAAGAGTACCCTTTGGAAACTGAGGGATAAGGACGAGCGCCCTTATTGGATCCTCGAGGCTAGTGCTAGGAACAAGGAAAATAGAGCGGCTGATACTGGTGCCTCTATCCATACTTGGGGTGGCATTTCAACCCTTGAGCATGAAAAAAGATTTGTAAGTATACTCTATTAACCATTTTTTTATGAATGATCGAACATGTTTTCCTCTAATAATTTCAATATATTGTGAACTACAAGAGCTGAAAGAGCACCGCGAGCCTTCACTGTATGAGGTCATGCAAATGACCAAGAAGAACAAAACCGGTGTATGGGTTAACCAAAAGACGACGGACATGGCAGTATTTTATTTTTACTTACACATGCTTAAATTTACAAATTAGCTTACTAAATTTTATCACTATTTTACACTTTCAGGAGACGTATGTACCTCCCACCCTTTCTTCATCCGATGATAACACCATCTTTATGGAGGCTGTGGGCGACGTGAACAAGAAAGGGAGGTGTTTGGCTTGGGAGGGGTGGGCACACAACTTACTAAGAAGGGAAAGACCTCTTCCTCTTCCTCTAAGTTTCTAACAGATTTTGTTTAAGTTATTGAGAACCTTAACAATGAGCTACAAAAGGAGTGCCACCGGAGGTAGCTTTTGGAGGAGAGGGCCAAAGAGGACCAACAGGAGAGGAAACTTTTGTAGGAACAAGCTGTCGAGGATTAATGACGGGTCGACGAGGACTGACAACAGGCCGAGGAAGAGTTTCTCAAGACTTGTCGACAGCTAGTGCAGCAGTAGGAGCTTATCATGCGGATGATGGCGGTGCTACCCTTCTCTACTTCCCAGCCAACCCCACCACCACCACAGGATCCCCCTACACTGTGATTATGCTATTTTTCTATGGTTTATTTTTATTGTATTATTGTATAGAATTGTACATAAACTTTGTTTACACTTTATCTTATATTCAATATTTCAGTATATGTTTTATGCCATTTTCTTTTCCATGTGAATTTGTCAATTTAATATTATTAATGTGTTACTAAAAATTCAATGAAGGAAAACCCTAAATTACAATAATAATACGCAATATAACTATTGTAATTTATTAAACGATATTTAATATTTAATCGATATAATTAAAAAATAATTTATTAACAAAAATATAATTATCATAAAAAATGACCACTTACACGTTAGCGATGGAAATAGGACGGTCGCTATTAGGTAGTAATGTAGCAACGGGAGGGGGTGGTCGCTGGTAGGTTGTACACAGTGACGGCTACTTCGGTCACTAATAGGTTGCATGGAACAACGACTACCTTGGTCGCTAATAGGTTATATGCAGCGACGTCTAACGTGATCGCTATATACTGAGACTATAGCGATGACAGACATGGTCGCTAATAGGTTACAGCATAGCGATGACATGCGTGGTTGCTGTGTACTGAGATACTAGCAACCACCAAACCACGTCGCTATTATGTTACCTCAACGACGACCTGTGTGACCACGCACGAGACCAGTTTAGCGACGACGTCAAGCCATCAAAACATTTGCGACGAGGTGTTGTCCTCGTTGTTGTTGTATCAGTGGCGATGGTCTTAGCGATTGTTGTTTTGTCGTCAAAAAGTCTATTGCTAATGCACCTAGCGACAAAATTTAGATGCTTTAGTGACGACTTCGGTTTATCGCTGTTTGGTCTTTTTCCAGTAGTGAACAAACATAGAGAAAAGCATCAGAAGACTTGAAAGAAGAAGAAAATGAGACTTACTGCCACTGGCCACTTAGAGAGTGATGCGTTTGGAGGGTGAGTAGGAAACACATGAGCTATCGGAGGGTAGCTACATACCTGTGGAAACACACGATGATGGAGGATAAGCTACTGTGTCAGAGAAGAGTAGAGACGAGTTATTGGAAGAAGGAACGAAACTTGAATGAGGGAGGAAGGACCTGCCAGAGATAAGCTACAAAGAGAGAGGCTGTCGAGGGAACTTAGGATGAGGGAAAAGGAAAAAAGGGAACAGAAAAGGTGGGAAACAGACAAAGAGGGAAGAGGCAAAGAGGGAAAGAGAGATTTTAGGGCAATTGATTTAGGAATTAGATTTGAAACTTAGTGACATATTAAAAACTATTGCTACCAATGCACTAATATCATACTTACCAACGTGGTAAACACTAGTTTACGACGACAAAAAACTTGTTGCTAGTGTGGACTCACTAGTGATGACAACATTCTGTCATTGACATATTCAACTGTGACATTCTGTATACATTAGCGACAGGTAAACGGTACGTCACTAGATTCAACAACTTAGCGACGACTGTATTGTTATGCCAAAACTTGTTATGGAAATTGACACGCTGTCGTTATCGGGTCAAATAAAAAGTTAAATTAATATAGTATAAGGTGAACAACCTTAGTCGTCTCTCGAGGACCTTAGTTTAATTAGTTACACTCAATTTAATTATAACAAAGGGGGGTTTTGTGTTGAGATTGAAAGAAAAATTAAGTGATTATATAATAGTGCAAAAAGTAAATTTATGAGTAAGAATAATCAAATTTAGAAACAACCAACCCAAGGAATTAATAAATCTTTAGTTAACTAATCATTGATCACAAATATGATTAAATATAATTAATTTCTCAACCTTGAATCATTTGGAATCCCTAAATGATTATATTCTAGAAAATCTTCTAGAATTGAATTAATGAACTAATAAGAATAATCAATCGATATATTCTTATTAATTACTAAATAAATTTAAAACCATAATTTGATTGAGTTAAGAAACTAAATAGAAATCTTTTATTTAGTGACTTATCTTTGTTCTCAAATTGATTATTAATTAACCAACCAACATCAGTTTAGATTATAGATTGTTTAATTATATACCAATCGGTTATACACTTAAATAATCTACCATCATAAGTGTTTGAGAAACAAAGAAAAGTAATTATCTTCAATCAAAATATTAAGAGCAAGAACTCAAAGTTAACATAAAGAAACATTAAATTCCTTGAGTTGATATTAAAAGATTAAGCTTCCATGATAATTTTTAACAATGAAAACTAATATTAAATTAACTATAACTTTGATTATAAAAGTAAATAACAAATAATAAAATTAACTTACTTGATATTGAGGAAGGGAAATGAAAACCATAACTTGAGGGATGGAATATAGAACAAAGAAATAAAGCAAGAGAAAGAACTAAAACTTAAGAAACTAAAGCAAAGATATAGAAATGTAATGAAAACTAAAGCATGTATTTCTTATGTATTTCTTATGTATCTTCCTTACAACTTCAAGCATCTATTTATAGGCAAGATATAATGATACTATAGATTCATTTTCTGATTATTAATGTATTTTTTCAACATTGGTGGGCTTGAAATTACAATAATTCAAAAGAAGATAATGGTAGGTGTTGAAATTCATTCTCCTCTTTATCTTCTCCACATTGCGAGTCAAATATGACCTTCTAGATGGTCGAATTTTGCAAAACCTTCAACATGAAAGTTGTAGATCTCTGTCTTATTGAGAATGTGGCGCAAGAATGAGGTCATTTGGACATCTACAACTCCAGATATGTGTATTTTGGTGAACTATGTCAATGCTGTTGGGACACATGAGGGCTGATTGATTCAAGCTCCATTTCTTTATTTTTTCAGATGCAAAATAACCAAATCTGATCATCATGATGTATCCCTCTATCTTAGCTTTCCATGGGCTCCAAGATTAGCCCATTTGGATCACAAAAGCCCAAGTTATGGCCAAAATAACGCAAGATACTCAAGATACATACAAAAAACGAAAATTGAAACATATATACATAATACTTCAATTTAACTAAACAACATAAAACTTAATTAAAATACTATTATTAAACATAGTAATTATATAATAAACCCCAAGTGTAAAATTATAAGAAGTGTACTAAAATTGATTTATCAAATTCCCCCACACTTAAGTTTTTGCACTCCAGGGCAAAACCAAACCAAAAACTAAAATGAGAAACAACACAAAAAGGTTTTTTTTTTCAAATTGATTTTTTTTTGACTTTTTTTTGAAGTCTAAAATAATAAGTAATACACATCATCCCTTATATCAAGAAGTCATGATAAGTGTGAATAAGAAGCATTACATACTAGTTGCACAAATTGAGTGATCAAATCAAAGAGTGGATGAAAATGTGATAGATGTTCTCTTCATGGTCTCTATATCTTAATTGTTTGGGTTTGTGTATACTCTCAGAAATCACCCAAATAAATTAGCACTACCATAGGCTTGACAAATTTCTAATTTCCATATTTGAACACATATGCATGCAGAGATCAAAAGGACTTTATTAAGGTTGTAATGGGGCCAAGGTGATATAGGGTGGATAAAATAAAATAGTATGGCTAAACTTAGGGTTAAAAAAGAGCAATGGAGTAAGTGATTCAGTGATTGTGGAAGTTCATTTTGAAACTCAAGACTTAGCAAAATGAAACATGATGGAGGATAAAACATGAGAATAAATCATTCTGATTATTTTCATACATATATTCACCACTTCTTCTATTTCTTTTTTTTCTTTTTTTTCTTTTTTATTTTCTTTTTGAACAATGAAACAACAACATATATCTTAGGTACATTTCTACAATCATCAAGAATCTTTATTCGTAATAATTCTAAAACTCCTAATCAATTCCTAAGCAAAGGTGATCATGTTTTTTTTGGGGGCTATTGGCTAATTATGTGGCTGAATCAAGAAATGGATATAGGCTTAACATGGGTAACAATGGAAAGTATGTAAGGTAAGGCATATGGCTAGTGTTTGGTTAAAACAAAAATGGCCTTAATCATATCAAAGCATGCATATGGAACATAATACATCAAAAAGAAACAAGTCAAGTTCTAGAATACTAATAAATAAGGGTCAATCAAAAACAAAAGAAAGATAGCATAATTTGGTCCATCCAATTAAGCTCAAAATCTCACCGAGGGTAGTCAAACTATCACAATTCATATACAATTTGATCTTCACAAACAACTTATTAAATTAATATGCAAGGAAATTATTCACAACATGTCATGAAATATTGGACAAGAGTGATGTAATTACTCATTACTCAGACAAAATAAAAAAAATCAGTGAAAAGCATGTAGAATTTAAAATGAAAAACTGGAAATGATGATTTTTTTTTGTGAACAAGAAACAAAGAAGGAAAAATAAATCCTAACCAAATATTGGTGTCAGGATCTTGTTCCTTATGCTTCTTGCTCTGTACTTTTTTTTTCAAGGGCGCTTAGTAACGAAGATACCTACAACAAATTGGTCAGTTCAATTGCATGTGAAATGATTAGTATAACTGAACAATTTGATTGTTTCATATAACCTAGTTTCATGGGACTTGTGTTAGAACCCAAAAGAAAAATATCAACACAACCATGAGTAGCATCAAGAGCAATAACATACATCTTAATTCATTCGTATGCCTATAGAAAGGCTCTGCTATATCATCCATTAAGAGAAAATAAAGAACCTGATGATTGACTAGTGGTGAGGTGTGGCTCCGATCTGAAAGAAAAGGATAAAGGAAAAGTGTGGCGGCTGGAGGCTGTTGAAGATGATGTTTATGGTTACAGAATGGTTGATGCCGGATGGAAATGATCGTGGTGAAGGTAAAGGTAAAGGCGCGGCACTAAAGTAAAGATAGTGGCTATGTGTATGTGTGTGTGTTTTTTTTTGTTTTTTTTAAAAAATTTGATAAAGAAGGTGAAACGATTGTGGTTATCCGAGTGAGATTTGTTGTGAGGATACGTCTCAAGAGTTTGGACTCTTTACTCGGCCCATCCCAACAAAAGTACTCAAAAAAAATTATTTTTTATTTTAAAACAAAAAAATTAAATAAAAGTGATACTGAAACTATATAGTGAAGGATACGTCTCAAGACTTTGGTTCTCAAAGATGCATCTTTATGATTTTAGATGCAACTTTCCCAAATTAATCTTTACTCTGTCTATCCCTCACAAAAAAATAGAATATATATATAACTCAGACCCCCCACATTTATTCAAGACATTGTCCTCAGTGTCTTATATGATTTCCACAGTCTATTTTTTTTCTTTTTTTTCAATTTTTAATTTTTTTTAATTATTATTTTTAAATATAGATAAAGGTGAGAAAGAAGTTATAACCGAAGGGTGGTGTCTGGTTCTGGATTCTTTCGCTTGTGTGTGTGATCCTTATCTTGCTTCAAAAGGGGTTGAGGTTAGGGTAAAAAGCTCTGTAAAATATCAATCAATTCATTTGCATTTGAAGAAGCATGAATGAATGATCGATCATCTTGAGTTATAAGGCCCTGTTCCATAGCTTTATCTAAAAACATTAACAAACTGTCATAAAAACCATTAATATTTAACAATCCTAATGGCTTTTTATGAAGGTTCATGCTACACCATGATGCAATGTAAAATATTTCCTCAAAAGTACCAAAACCTCCAGGAAGTGCAATAAAGGCTTCAGCACCTATAACCATACGAGCCATTCGTTGATGGATGCTTGTAACTTTTACCTCAGTTCCTACAGCAATAGCTCGTGTAATGCCAACATGATGTAGGATGATACTAAAGACGTTGCTTCCTTCAACTAGTGCAGATAGTGCCATGGAGCCTCTCAAACCCTGTACTCGTCCTCTATACAAGACCTTTATTTCTTTCGCAGCCAATAGTTTTCCCAACTTAGTAGCTGCTATTAGGTACTCCTTACAATTACCATTGTTGGATCCACCAAACACACAAATGGATTTAATTTTTTTTCATCTTTTTTTTTGTGTTTTCCATATAGAGTTATGCGCCCTTATATAGATGAAAACTGAGATGAAATAATTGATGAAAGATAAAAAGTTTACATAATTATTATTATATAAAAATAAATGACGGTAATGAAGAAATTTGAAAAGACATGATTGAAGAAAATAAAATAGGTAATTTTAAAAGTCAGTGAATTCAGAAAAGTAAAACATTGAAAACAACAGTAAATATGTACAATAGTTATGATTATGGCTCACATCTTCCTCTGGTTTTACGTCTAGTAACGGCTTAAACGCCTTCTATGAGTCGAGGTTTTTGCTACCCATCCAGTTTTCTTATAAACTAGCAAACAGGGTCGTTTAACGCCAGATTCCCAAGGCTATAGTTTTCTTTTTGTTGAATAAATAGATCATATAATTTCAGAAGGACTCCTTGTACAATTCCACATGGATGCGTCTCAAGAGTTTGGATTAAGTTATCCAAGTTCTCTTTACTCAGTCCATCCTTTATAAATTTAATTTTGTCCTCCCGATTTATAGATACCATTCCAGGGTTTCTACAACGTGTATCACAATTCCATCTTGCACACTTATGGCAAACTCCCATCCTCTTAGCTCTTCATTTTTTAGAATAAGAACTACGTCCCATACCTGGAAAATGTTTTATATAAGACTTATGTAATTCACCAGAGAGACGTACCTTTGCTTCAATAAGCCAACGAACATCCTCTGGAATGCCAAAATATGTGAGTAGTTTTAACCTTTGAACTCGAGCTTTGTAAATTTTTACAACCACATCGCGTGGAAGTGTAGGGAATCTTTCCTTAAGTTTTGCAAGGGTTTGTTCCATTATCAGATTACTTTGAAGTTCTAGCTATTTAGAAAAGAGAGAATAGAAAATGAGGTTATAGAGAATAGTAGAGATGAAGAAGGTGAAAAGGTGATAGGTTGCCTTCTATCAAGCGCTTGTTTAATGTCACGAGCCTGACGATGACCTTTTAACTACTGCAAGAAAAATAATAATAATGCCAAAACAATAATAGTAATAATGATTAAGACAAGTGTTAATACCGAAAAGAATGATGATGTAATTAATTGATATCTATTTTTTTATTTTTTATTATTTTTTTATAAATATTGTTATTAGGAAAAATTAGTCAAAATATTTGGCATCACACAAATACACCTCCGTATCTATGTGCTCTTGGAACCCTTGAAAGAAAGGTTTAAGTCGGTGCCCATTTACCTTGAAAACCTTGTTTGTCGCTTTATCTGAAATTTCAATCACACCATAAGGAAAGATATTAGTTATTTCAAATGGGCCTGCCTATTTAGAGTGAAGCTTACCGGGTATGAGCTTTAGACGTGAGTTGTACAATAAAACTTTTTGTCCAATGAAAAAGTTTTTTCTCAAGACCTGTTTGTCATGAAAGGATTTGGTTTTTTCTTTATAGGTTTTATAACTTTCATAAGCTTCCAAACGAATTTCTTCTAGTTCCTGTAGTTGGAGTTTCCTTTCTTTACCGGCTTCATTTAAGTCCAAGTTACATTATTTTACTGCCCAATAAGCTTTGTGCTCAATTTCTACAGGTAAGTGGCATGATTTTCCATAAACAATCCTATAGGGTGACATTCCAATAGGTGTTTTATAAGCTGTTCTATAAGCCCAAAGAGCATCTTCTAACCTTTGGCTCCAATCTTTTCTATTTGGTTGTACTATTTTTTGAAGCATCATTTTTAATTCCCGATTGGACACTTCAGCTTGCCCATTTGTTTGGGGGTGATAAGGTGTTGAAACCTTATGCATAACTCCATATTTTTTAAGAAGGGACTCCATTTTACGGTTGCAAAAATGTGATCCTTGATCACTAATAATGGCTTTAGGAACATCAAACCTGCAAAATATATGTGATCTAACGAAATCTGCAACAACTTTAGAATCATCAGTTCGAGTAGCTTTAACTTTAACCTATTTAGACACATAATCGACCGCAAGTAGTATATAAACAAAACCAAAAGATACAGGAAAAGGTCCCATGAAATCTATGCCCCAAACATCAAAAATTTCACAAAATAACATGGATTGTTGAGGCATCTCATTTCTACAAGATATGTTTCCCATTCTTTGACATCGTTCACAAGATTTACAAAATGTATATGCGTCACGAAAAATTATTGGCCAATACAAACCAGATTCTAATACTTTCCTTGATGTACCTTGAGGTCCAAAATGTCCACCACGTGCATATGTATGACAAAATGTAAGAATGGAATGAAATTCATTTTCAGGTACACACCTTCTAATGACTTGATCACTACAAAGTTTCCATAAGTAAGGATCATCCCAAACATAGTATTTAGAATCACTTTTTAGTTTTATTATTTGTTGTTTAGATGCATGTATGGGAGTAACAGAAGCAACTAAGTAGTTTACCAAATCAGCAAACCATGGAGTGGAATCATGTATTCCCATAAGTTGTTCATCAGGGAAATCATCTCTAATGGAAATTGGGTCAAGTTCTTTTTCAATTCTGCTTAAGTGATCAGCCACCAAATTTTCTGCTCCAATTTTATCCCTAATTTCAATGTCAAATTCTTGGAGCAGCAACATCCACCTGATTAATCTTGGTTTTGCATCTAGTTTCTTTAAAAGGAACTTTAATGCTGCATGATTTGAAAATACAACCACTTTTGAACCGAGCAAATAAGATCTAAATTTATCAAGAGCAAACACAATAGCAAGTAGTTCTTTTTCTGTGGTAGTATAGTTTATTTGTGCAGTATCCAAAGTTCGTGAGGCATAATAAATAACATGTTGTACTTTACCTACTCTTTGAGCAAGAACAACTCCTAATGCATAATTTGATGCATCACACATAAGTTCAAATAGAAGTGACCAATCTGGTGCCTGGATGATAGGAGTGGTAGTTAAAGCTTTCTTTAAGCAATTAAAAGCCTCTTTACATTTGTCATTAAAGTCAAATGTTATATTTTTTTGTAGTAAGTTAGACAACGGAAGGGCTATCTTACTAAAGTTTTTTATAAACCTTCTATAAAAACCTACATGACCAAGAAAAGAACGAATATCTCGCACACAAGAAGGATAAGGTAATTGAGAAATTACATCAATTTTTATAGGATCTACTTCTATGCCTTTTTTAGATATTACATGGCCTAAAACTATTATTTCTTCTACCATGAAGTGGCATTTCTCATAATTAAGAACAAGGTTAGTTTCAATGCATCTATGTAATACTTTATCTAGACTATTTAAGCAAGCATCAAATGATGAACCATATACTGTGAAATCATCCATAAATACTTCCATGCAATTTTTAAGAAAATCAGTAAAGATACTAATCATGCATCGTTGAAAGGTACCAGGGGCATTGCATAAGCCAAAAGGCATCCTCCTATAAGTAAAAGTGCTAAAAGGACATGTAAATGTTTTTTTTTCTTGATCTTCTGGTGTAATATAAATTTGGAAGTAACCTGAAAATCCATCTAGAAAGCAATAATGTGACTTACCTGCCAGTCGTTCCAACATTTGATCAATGAAAGGTAAAGGAAAGTGATCCTTTCGGGTTGCTTTGTTAAGTTTCCTGTAATCAATGCATACTCGCCAACTATTTTAGATTCTGGTAGGAATTAGTTCATCATTTTCATTTTTAACCACTGTGATTCCAGACTTTTTGGGAACCACTTGTACAGGGCTGACCCAAGTGCTATCTGATATAGGGTAAATGATGCCAACTTGTAATAATTTTGTTACCTCTTTTTTAACTACATCAAGGATCTGAGGATTAAGTCTTCTTTGTGGTTGCCTTACTGGTTTAACTTCTTCCTCTAATAGAATTCTATGCATACACATGGAAGGGCTAATACCTGGGATATCTGCCAAAGTCCAATCAATTGCTTTCTTATACTTCCTAATAATCTACAACAACCTTGTTTCTTGATCAACATTTAATTTGTTAGAAATAATCACTGGAAGATTCTTATCTTCCTCTAAATATGCATACTTTAAATGTTCAGGAAGAGGTTTTAACTCTTACATAGGAGGCTGCATTATTGAAGGAATCAACTTGGTTGAATTTGTCTCAGCAACTTGTACTTCAACATAATCAGATGTATTTGTAACTACTTTAATCAAATTATCACACTCTGATTCTTTTAAAACAACATCTAGAACTATATTTTCTGTTTTAAGGGAGTTTGGATCATTATTATCATTAAACAGATATTTCTCAATTTCAGCACACATATTGCATTGATGAGAATCCATGCATGAATCACAAACAAATGAATCATAAAAATCAGACAATACAAGAAAATCAACATCATCAAACAACTTAATAATATTATCATCAACTAAATCAGTTATTAAGTCAATTTGAAAAACAGAATGATCCTCAGTAGGATACTTCATAGCATTTAAAATATTGAATCTAACCATACTATTTCCAAATTCCATAGAAAGTGTTCCTGTATGCACATCTATCTTTGTTCTAGATGTTTTTAAGAATGGTCTACCTAAAATTATTGGAGCTTTATTGGTGGAATTCTCACTTTCCATATCTAGAACATAAAAATCTGCAGGAAAAATTAAATCGTTAACTTTAACAAGGACATCTTCAATAATTCCTACAGGATGTGCAGAGCTTCGATTTGCTAATTGTATAACCACACCTGTAGTTTGTAAAGGTCCAAGGAAAAGTGAAGTAAATACAGTCATAGGCATAACATTAATAGATGCACCTAAGTCTAGCATGGCATTTTCAAATTTGTTATTGCCTATTATGCATGGAATGGTAAACGTCCTAGGGTCTTTACATTTTTCTGGTATATGTGACAAAGGTTTCTCAATTAATGCAGACACATTTCTACTTATATTAATTCTTTCATTGCCTTTTAGTCTTCTTTTATTAGTGCATAGTTCTTTAAGGAATTTGGCATATCTTGGGATTTGCTTGATGACTTCTAATAAAGGTATATTTACCTTTATTTTTCTAAATGTTTCCAAGATTTCCTCATCCATTTTATTATTTTGTATAGATTTTTGTCTTTGTGGAAATGGAAGAGGGATATGTTGTTTATCAGGACCAGTTGCAGAAGGAGGATTTGTAAGAGATATATCATTACTATTATTACTTGAACTATCTAAAACTTCTTCTGCATGTTTTTCTATGACAATAATATTTTTAGTTTGTTGTTGTTTTTTTGGTCCATGGATAGCTTTACCAGATCTTAAAGTAATTGCACTTATATTTTTAGGATTGACAATTGTCTGAGCCGGTAACTTATCTGAACCTTGAGACTGCAAATGGTTTAAAGATGTAGCCAATTGACCAATCTGATTTTCAAGAGTCTGAATTGTAAACTCAGTTCTTTTTTGGAAGTTCAGATTATCTATTGACATTTGCTTTATCAATTCTTCTAAATTTGATTTCTCAGTGGAAGGTGCAGCTACTTGTGTAGCTTGTTGTTGTACATGAGGAGGTTGATATGGTCTGCTTGGTCCAGTATTTGCCTGAAAAGGTGCATGAGGTTGTTGTGAGGAATTACCCCATCTTAAATTAGGGTGATTCCTCCAACCAGGATTATATCTGTTAGAAGAAAGATCATAATTATTATGTTATTGTTGTGGTCTGTTATTGTATAAGTTGGCAGCACATACTTGAGGATTTTCATCGGGAATTTTAGCTTCCTGCAATATAGGACAACAATCGGTATAATGATCTAATGAAGTACAAATAGAACATACCTTAGTAGGGGTTACAGGTTGTTGTTTTTGAGACACAATAATATTTTTCATAAGTGTTGCTAGTTCAGCAAATTTACTTTCCCATTTTTTATCTCCATCATTAGTAGTTTCAATTTCATGGACTCCTCTAATTACTACAGAATTATTTCTAGTGGCATGTTGTTGAGCATTAGCGGCCATGTTCTCAATTAAAGTTTTTGTTGCATTTGTAGTTTTATTTTGCAAAGCACCACCACTAGCTGTATCAACCAAAGTTCTATCAATTGGATTAAGACCTTCATAAAAATATTGTATGAGAAGTTGGTCCGTAATTTAGTGATGGGGACAACTAGCACACAATCTTTTAAATCTTTCCCAGTATTCATAAAGATTTTCTGAGTCATGTTGCCGGATGCCACATATTTCTTTTCTAATTGAGGAAGTTCTTGAAGCGGGGAAAATTTTTTCAAGAAACATTTTCTTTAGGTCATCCCAACTTGTAATGGAGCCAGGAGGAAGGTAAAATAACCAATCCTCAGCGATATCTGCTAGGGAGAAGGGAAAAGCTTTAAGTTTTACATGTTCTTCTGAAACCCCTTCAGGTTTCATGGTAGAGCAAAGGATATGAAATGCTTTTAAGTGTTTATGAGGATCTTCACCTGCACGACCATGAAATTTTGGTAACAAATTGTTATTCAAGTGGCCTCAATACTCAAGAGGGGGGTGAATTGAGTTTTTAAAACTTTGCTTGGAATGCCTTTGAACTTAGTTCTTTTATCACAAGTTTAGAAATTATGCAAGTGAAGTCAAGTATAATGCAAAAGACAATGCAAAACAAGAGATAGATATAGCTGAGACAATTTATCAAACACTTGGTATGTAATGTTCAAGGTGAACTAAATCAAGCAAACTCAAGTATCCAAATCACAATCAATCAATCCAAATCAATTAAGTGCAGTATATAAATGTAAAAGAGTAAGGGAGAAGAGCTTGCAAACCAATTTAACGAGTTCCAACAACCCCGGTGTACGTCTCGCCTTCAAGCAACCCACTTGAAGGATTTCCACTATTGAAGTTTAGAGATTACAAGCTATGAGCAATTGCAGCTTCCTAGTGTCCCACACTCAAGAACTCAATCCTTACTAGCACAAGGGCAACTCACCCAATCTCTCAAACTCTCAATACCCAAAGGTTGAACCCCAACCTTTGTGACCACTCAACCTAGAGTGAAAACCTTTGTGTTTGGTGTAGTGTTTACAAGTAAATAACTCTCTCAATAGAGTAGATGTACAAGTGAAAGATCACAAAAATTCTAATTCTCAAGATGAGAGGATATACAAGTTCTAGGCTTGAAATTTCAGAGTATACATAAGAATAAACTCACTAAGCACAAATAAAGGTAAGGAATGATTGCTTCTTGTTATGTATCTTGTGCTTGTGTTTTCCTTGCATTTATAGAGCCATGGATGAGCTGCAGAAGTTCCTAGCCGTTGCATGTAGTGGGCATCTGAGAAATAGTGAAGAAATAAGCTGTCTTCCCACTAAAATATGTTTTCCCACTATCGTAATCGATTGCGCCTCGAGCTGTAATCGATTACATTTCGAAATTTTCAGTTCAGTTCGTGCTGTAATCGATTAGCATTCACTACCTAATCGATTAGCTTCAAGTTAGAGACCAGGTAATCAATTATAGCTTCCCCAGTAATCGATTAGCTATAGCACCTGATGCATTTAATTCATTTCTTGATCTGGTAATCGATTATGATACTCGGGTAATCGATTAGTGATGTTCTAGTAGCTTGGTAATCGATTGGCTGAAGTCCTGTAATCGATTATCATATGTACCTGATGCATTTAATTCAATTTTTGATGTTGGTAATCGATTATGTCATTTGGGTAATCGATTAGTGTCATTCTAGTAGCTTGATAATCGATTAGCATACTCCATCTAATCGATTAGCTTATGTTCCTGATGCATTTAATTCAAAACAGAAGCTGCCTAATCGATTAGCTTGGACTCCCCAATCGATTAGCTGCGTAGTTTTTCTGGGTCTGATTCTAAGTCTTTGTTTTTGCAAGAATTTCTTCAAGAGTCCTTTGTCATTATCAAAATCCTTGAACCTGTAGTCATATTCAAACACATTCTCCCCCTTTTTGATAATGACAACCATGTTCATCTCTTGAGGGTTGTTAGTTTAAACAACAAGATTATCTCTAATTTTATCTCTACAAAAACATTTGAATTCTGTATGATCTCTTAACTCTTAACCAGATTTTCAGAATGTGCATGTTATCTCTAAAATGTTATCAGATTTTGCATTTAAACATTATCTCTTTTATCTCTTAAGCAAATAAATCTCCCCCTATCTTTAGGAATCTATTAAACACTTAAAAAAAACTTAACCGCTTAGAGATAATTAATCATTTAGCATAACTATTTTTAACAGTCAAAACAGATGAACAATTATATGAGCAAATATTTCTTCTCCCCCTTTGGAATCATCAAAAATAATAAAGCAAATAAGGCATATAATGAAAGACAAATTTTTTATTCAATTCAAACTAAGGGAAGTACATCAAAGGAAATATTAAAACTTATGCAGAATTAAAGAAAAGTAGAAAGCACATTAATCAAAACATGAAAAACGGATCTAGTTATCCGGATTGAAAAATCTAAGCTCGGAAATTTGGTGAGACAGATCATCACAGCGCTGTTGCATCATCTCATAATGCTGCTGCTCAGTCATTGAAAACTCTTGAAGAGAGTTCTCAATGTGGTCGAAGCGGCGGTCAAGGTGAGCGTAGAGAGATACGAATGGATCAACAGGGGCTTCTGGTGCAGCTTGTGGTTCAGGAGGAGGAGGGACTGGCTCATCAGCAACAGGAGCTTCAAAGGGAATGTTGGCATGATAACCTTCCATCCTTGAATACCATGCTCTGTGTAGAAAAATGATGCCCATTTTGGTGAGGTGATGAGTTCCAATGCAGGCCTTGGGAGGCACTTTTTCAGATAACTCACCAGCCAAATCAACTCCTACATCTTTGAAAAGTTTGGTAAGCAAGATGGCATAGGGGAGCTTTTATTGGTTTTTGGCTTGGCGCATGTGAAGCTTGAGCATTTGAACCCAGTTAATCTCCTTGTGGTTGTGCATTGCCCACATCAGGAGAACATCATCCTCTTCTACCAACGCATAATTCCCACCGCGAGGAAACAAAATTTTCACTAGAAAAAAATGAAGAAGACGGTTGTTCATGGTAAGGTGACCTACCAATTTGTGGTTGCTCCTTGGGCCGTTAGCTTTCCATAGCGATTGACGTACGGCAATGGGATTGAATGCCCATTCATCCTCGGGTTCTTCTCCAGCAAACTCAGCATCATTTAGTGGAAGAAGGGAAATATGTGCCAATTGAGCATCTGTGAGTTTTATGGTCACATTCTTGACCTTGGACTCAAGCAACCCATTAACCAACCTTAGGTTGCAATAGAAGACTCAAACAAGCTCAGGATAGTACAACTCTTCCTTGAGGGTGAGAAAAGGTAAAAGCTCATAGTGGTGGAGGATTTGGGTGAAGGTGAAGCTTGGGTGGTTGAAGATTTCCTCATTGATGAAGTAGGGAGAAATTATGGCCTTCTCAGAAAAAATTTTGACAAACTTTTGGAGGTCTCTAGGAGAAGAGAAGAACCTAGAGAAGTCTAGGGGGTTGTTAGCTTGGGCCATGGAGGACCTTGCTCTTTTGACGGTGCGGGAGGAAGACATGGTAAATGAGAGAAGAGAGGCAAAGAAGATGAGAGGAGAATGAGAGAGTTCTTGAGAACTTTTGAGAGAGTTGAAGGAGAAGAAGGTAGTGTGAGATGAGAGGGTGAGTAGGTGGGTTTATATAGGAAAAAAAATAGGTTTAGAAAGGAGTGAAGTGAGCTTAATGAGGGAAGAAGTCGAGTAGACCTCGGGAACCCGCGTTTGACTATTGCAGAACCGATGCTAATCGATTATGAGGCATAGGTAATCAATTAGCTCTCTGTTTCTGGGGAATTTGAATCATTTCGTACAGTGGGTAATCGATTAGGGAAGTTGAATAATCGATTAGTGAAGAAATAGAATCGTCCTAATCGATTAAGAGAGGCTTCTAATCGATTAGTGGAAAGATGAAACGTTTTAGGCCTGAAACAGAGGCTTTGTAATCGATTATGGGCCAAGAGGTAATCGATTATGCATACAACAGAAGCTTGCTAATCGATTAGATGTCAAATGGTAATCGATTAGTTGGCTTAAAAGTGCTCAGATTTTGCAGTTTTTGATTCAGAGGGCTGGAAGTCTAATGATTTATTCCTTAGAATATTACTAACTTAATGAAACATAATCAGAATCAAGAAATTTATCAAAATCATTCATCATTCAAACATAATTGGTTATATCAAGAATTCCTAACTCTCTTCTAATGTGAATGAATTGGTCTTTAGCCAAGGGTTTGGTGAATATATCTGCTAATTGCTTAGAGGTTTCAAGATGTTCAAGTACACAATCACCCTTTAATACATGATCCCTAATGAAATGATGCCGAATCTCAATATGTTTAGTTCTTGAATGCATTACAGGATTCTTTGAAATATTGATAGCATTAGTATTATCGCATTTAAGAGGCACATGATCTAACATAACTCCAAAGTCTAGAAGTTGTTGTCTCATCCAAAGGATTTGAGCACAACAACTACCAGCTGCAACATATTCTGCCTCAGCTGTGGATAGTGCAACACTTACTTGTTTCTTGCTATGCCAAGAAACAAGAGAACTACCAAGCAAGTGACATGTTCCACTAGTGCTTTTTCTATCAAGTTTACATCCTGCAAAATCCGAATCAGAATATCCTACTAAAGTGCAATCAACCCCTTTGGGGTACCATAGACCAACATTTTGAGTTCCAACAAGATATTTCATTATTCTTTTCACTGCAGTTAGGTGTGATTCCTTTGGGCATGCTTGATATCTTGCACACATACAAACAGCAAACATGATATCCGGTCTACTAGCGGTTAAGTAAAGTAAGGATCCAATCATACCTTAAATTTTATGAGTTCAACGTCCTTACCCTTCTCATCCTTGTCCAAATAACATGAAGTGCCCATAGGTGTGGTAATGTCATTTGCCTTGTCCATGTTGAATTTCTTAAGTAATTCCTTGTAGTACTTTGATTGACTAATGAATGTGCCTTCATTAGTTTGCTTGATTTGTAGTCCAAGGAAGAAAGTAAGTTCCCCCATCATGGACATCTCAAATTCTTCCTGCATTAACTTAGCAAACTCCTTGCACATTGACTCATTAGTGGCACCAAAGATTATATCATCAACATATACTTGCACCAATAATATGTCATTCTTTTTGTGCTTTATGAATAATGTTGAGTCAACCTTTCCTCTTTCAAAGTTGTTTTCTAAAAGGAATTTGCTCAATCTTTCATACCAAGCTCTTGGAGCTTGTTTTAAACCATATAAGGCTTTCTTTAGTTTGAAAACATGATTTGGAAATTGATGGTTTTCAAAACTTAGAGGTTGATCAACATACACTTCCTCTTGAATATAGCCATTCAAGAAAGCACTTTTGACATCCATTTGGTACAATTTAAAGTCCCTACAGCATGCAAAGGCTAATAGTAGTCTAATGGCTTCTAGCCTAGCTACGGGTGCATATGTTTCTTCATAATCAATTCCTTCTTCTTGATTATAACCTTTAGCTACTAGCCTAGCTTTATTCCTAGTAATTATGCCATCCTTATCTAGTTTATTCCTAAACACCCATTTTGTTCCTATTATTTGGTGATCATTGGGTCTTGGCATTAATTCCTAAACTTCATTTCTTTCAAATTGATTCAATTCTTCTTGCATGGCCAACATCCAATGTTCATCAATAATAGCTTCATCTATGCATTTGGGTTCTATTTGTGATACAAAGGCTAAATGATTACATGCATTTCTAATAGTGTTTCGAGTACTTACACCTTTTGTTATTTCACCTATGATATTGTCCAAGGGGTGATTCTTTAAGGTGATCCATTCCTTTTGTTGAGGTTCTTCATTTTGTGTTGTATCTCCTTCATTTTTATTTCCTTCTTCATCTTCCAAGTTCATTTCTTGGAAGGTACCTACAAGATCATCAATTTCCTTTCTCGGAGGATTTTGGTTAAGTTCATCAAAATTGACATGTATAGACTCTTCAATTGTACATGTTCGTTTGTTAAAGAGTCGATATGCCTTACTAGTAGATGAATAACCTAAGAATATTGCTTCATCAGCTTTTGCATCAAATTTGCCGAGATTATCCTTTCCATTGTTTAACACAAAACATTTGCATCCAAATATATGAAAATAAGAAATATTTGGTTTTCTTCCTTTATAGAGCTCATAGGGGGTTTTCTTTAATATAGGCCTTATCAAACAACGGTTCATAACATGGCACGCAGTATTTACCGCACGGCCCAAAAATGTTTTGAAATGTTACTTTCACTTATCATAGTTCTTGCGAGCTCCACTAAAGATCGATTTTCCTTTCAACTACTCCATTTTGTTGTGGAGTTCTTGGAGCCGAAAAATTATGATCAATGCCAAATTTTTCACAAAACTTTTCAAAAAATTGGTTTTCAAATTCTCCCCCATGATCAGTTCGAATGGATGCTATTTTCAAATTTTGTTCGTTTTGGATGATCTTGTCAAGTTTCTTAAATGCATGATATGCATCATGTTTATGAGTAAGAAACAGAGTCCATGTATATCTAGAATAATCATCCATAATCACAAGACCATAATACTTTCCACCAAAACTCTTAATTTTTGAAGGTCCAAATAAATCCATATGTAAAAGCTGTAAAGGTCTATTTGTTGAAACAACATTTTTCGCTTGAAAAGAAACCTTTACTTGTTTTCCCTTTTGACATGTGTCATAGAATTTATTTTCAAACTTCAATTTTAGTAAACCAATTACTAAGTCTTTTGAAACGAGTTTATTCAAATGGTCTATATGAATGTGAGCAATTCTTCTATGCCATAGCCATGATTCATCCTCTTTAGTTATGAAGCATTGCACATCATTTGAAGCAAGGAAATCAAGATTAATCATATAAATATTATCAACTCTTTGACCAAGGAATTTTATTTCCTTGTTTAGCTTATTTTCAATTATGCAACCATTTGATTCAAAAACAATTTTATAGCCTTTGTCACATAATTGACTAATACTAAGCAAGTTATGTTTAAGTCCTTCAACATATAATACATCGTTTATAGAAGTGGAAGAGTTTTTATCGACATTTTCGATTCCTAGTATTCTTCCCTTCGTGTTGTCTCCATAAGTAACGAATCCCTTATTTCGTGGAGTGAATGATATGAACTTGCTTTTATCTCCCGTCATGTGTTTTGAACACCCACTATCCAAATACCAATGGGTGTTGCTTGCCTTGAAGCATACCTACAAAACAAGATTAATTTAGAGAACTAGGTACCCATTGTATGTTGGGTCCTTTAATGTTAGCTTGTGGTAATGTTCCTTTAGGAACCCATACTTTTCTCACAACCTTTGGTCCTAGCTTTCTAACATTACAATTAGATGCATTATGTCCTTTGAAGCCACAATAGTTACATTTCATGAAAGGTGTAGATGATTTACTAGGTGGTACAAAGAAACTTTTGTAATGTTTTTCTTTCATGTTAGCATGTGATCCTTGATTATATCCTAGTCCGGTTTTATTAAACATGCAACGTTGTTTTCCAAGAAATGCATCTAAATTATCCCTACCGTTAGTGAATCTCTCTAAGGTTTTGTTTAAGTCTAGGACCTTCT
The DNA here is from genome assembly GCA_037962975.1 of Clitoria ternatea. Taxonomy (NCBI): domain Eukaryota; kingdom Viridiplantae; phylum Streptophyta; class Magnoliopsida; order Fabales; family Fabaceae; genus Clitoria; species Clitoria ternatea. The sequence continues at coordinate 61,201,751 of CM075671.1, forward strand.
CTTCTAGATCAATGCATTTCTTAGCAAATTCACAAGGTTTACTCTTAGAGCATGCTTGGACATTTTCTAACTCTTCTTTTAAACATTCATTTTCTTTGCAAACTTCCATAAGATACATTTCCAGAGTATCGTTTGTTTTTCTAGACAATTTAAGCCAATTAGAGACTTTTGTAAATTTATCATACAATTCATTAAAAGTATCAAGCAATTCTTCTTTATCTAGGTCATGGAGACTTACCTCATTTTCCTCTTCAGAGTGATTGGCCATTAAACAAAGGTTCGCTTCTTCATTGTCTGAATCATCGGAGCTACTTACATCATTTTCATCCCATGCGATGTAAGCTCTTCTTCTTCCTCCTTTCTCCTTGCCTTTCTTCTTGAGATTTGGGAAATCCGCCTTGAAGTGCCCTTCTTTGTCACATTCAAAATAATTAGGTGAAGAAGATGATTCATTGGGAATAGGTCTCTTACCTTGAGGTTTGAAATTCTTTTGGAATCATTTGTTCTTCATGAATTTTCTGAATCTCTTCACAAACAATCCAAATTCCTCCTCATCATCAAGGTCACTACAAGATTCTTCTTCATGTGTGGAGGTGGCCTTGAGAGCTAGGCCTTTCTTCTTAGAGACTTTTTCTTCTTCCTCCGCTTGTTTCAAGTCTTTCAATTCCTGTTCTTGCTCTTGGAGTTTACCAAACAAAGTGGCAAGAGACATATCATTTATGTTGGGAGATTGCTTAATGGCCGTAACAAGAGGTTGTCATTCCCTAGTAAGACTTTTTAGAACTTTGTGGATAAGTTCCTTGTTAGTATAAGATTTACCAAGTGTAATAAGATGATTAATAATCAAAGTGAATCTCTTTTGAAGTTCTAAAATAGTTTCACTGGAATTCATTCTAAAACTTTCATATTGACTGGTTAAAGTACTAATCTTAGAGTCCTTAACATCGCTAGTTCCTTCATGAGTTACTCGAAGGGTATCCCACATTTCCTTAGCAGAATTACAAGTCATTATTCTGAAAAATTCATCGGGACCTAATGCCATAGTGATGAGATTTTTAGCGTTATAGCCATATTGCACTTTCTTCTCTTCATCACTAGTCCATTCATCCATAGGTTTTTCAACATTTTTATTATCAACAGTATGCATTGGCGTGTAAGGACCATTTTCAATTGCATTCCAAATTCTTAAATCAATAGATTGAATGAAGATTTTCATTCTTTCCTTCCAAAAAGTGTAACATCCCGGATTTTTAAATAAAATAAATTTATTGGATGATAAGAATTGTTTGTTTATGGTTAAATAATTATGGGAGATGTTGTTAGACATTAGAGGTGAATTATCGGTAAATTAAGATTTAGCAGAACTGGATGAATTAACTGGTGACATGGGACCCACTTGATTTAATTAGATGTTTGATGGGTCTAAAATGTTTGGAAAATTATTGTGGTTAAGATGGTATACTTAAAATGATTTTTGGTGTCAAGGAAATAATTAATTGGACTCAACGAATGATAATGACCGGAGAAAATACGAACCAAATGGGATTAAAAAGAAAATGAAAATTTCCTTTCTTCTCTCCATTTTAGCCGTCCACTTCTTCTCTCTTTCCCATTTCTACTTTTCATGCTATTATACAATGGTTAATGGGGTTTTATGACCCAATGGACAAATGGCATAAAGCAAGGTTTTAACCATTGGACAATGTCCAATTTTTACTCAAATTCCTTCTCCCTTCTCTCATTTTTCGGTGACACCTTTTCCTCACCTTTTCTTCACTTTTACTTCCTTTCTTGGTAAAACCGACCACCTCTATTCTTCTTCTTCCTCTTCCTCATTTCATTTTCGTTTTTAGTGGAGCTTGAGCTTGAGGTAAAGATTTCTTACCTCCACCTTGTTTTATTTATGGTTTTGAGTTGTTGAGTTGAAGATGGTGATGTTAGAAGCCTTGCATGTGGATGGAAATGGAAATCCTAGGCTTGAATATTTGGGAATGAAACCCTTGATTTAGGGCTTTATGATTATGTGAGATTTAGAGGTTGATGAGGTCCTTATGATAAAATAAAATGGTGAACTAAGTCATGAGTTGCAAATGAAGATATATTGATGAGTGTTTTGCTTATATTGAGTTTGCTGAAAGAGAATCAAGTTTGTATAATATGAACTCAATGAAATGGATGTGCCAAGTTTAAACACAGAAGTTGTAATATAGTATAGTTGTCGTTCCACTGAGGAGGTGCTAGAATGAAGATCTTAGTTTGAATTGATTTGGCAGAAAGTTTTTGTTTGGGTTTGTTGTGAATGTTGTTGAATGAAAAACAGCAAGTAACAAAATAACAGAGAATAATATTGTGCAAAAGATGACAGTAAATGATGTTGGGAAAATCAGTTTTGTAAAACAGGGATTGGCTTCATCACATCTTCACCTCTGTAAGCTGCATAAGTTTTCATATAAGTAAATCAAAAAGATAAGTTCTACGTCACAATCAAAGTCATTTGCATCGATCCCTCGACTACAAAATTCATAAGAATGATTTCCAAACCGCTGATCCCTCAGTCACTTTGGAAACCATTCCAGCATTATCGATCGATTGTTTTGACGTTTGTTGCGTTAGACACCATCCCTGGCTACCTACTCACAACAAGCATTTCTTTCAGGGTATGCTTTCAAAAGTCACTTCCCAGCATACTCAAGAAAACTTAGAACAAGAAAATAGTGATCAAGTACTTTCAGGCATTAAACGCAGAAGGAAATACAGAAACTTTATCAAATCTCATTACTTAATGAAAACTTACGACAGCATTACTTCAGTGTTGAATGGATTACAGCCAATCCCATAAGGGAGATTAGTTACTCATGCCTTGCATTTTCACCATCAAAGAAATGAATACAGAAAATGGAAAGTGTGAAATGAAAAATACAGAGGATGAATCTGATGTATGATGATGTTGGGTGATTCCTTTGTGCTCTGTTTGCAGCTTGATTTATAGGAGTTTTGGCTCAGCTTCTCTTGCCCACTTGCGTAGAACCCATGCAACATCTTTCAGAGATTGGTGGAAACAGAAGAAAGTGGGTGAGTTGGCATCGCATCATTGATGAATAAAGAATTAAGAAACCCATGCTGTGTGAGTCACGCTTGAGCTTGATGGTCACGCTCAAGCGTGAAGGGCTCTGATGCTTTTTGATTGTCTTGCGCTTGAGCTTTCTTGACCACGCTTAAGCGTGGTTCCTTTGTTTAGCATATGCTTGATCCTTCGCTTCAAGCTGGGCCTGTTACGCTTTAAGCGAGCTCCTCTTTCCTAACAGATGTATTCCACGCTCAAGCCACGCTCAAGCGGGATCGAGTTTACGCCCAAGCGGCTCCTTCTCACGCTTGAGCGTGGCCTTCCTTTTGGTGCAAACCATTGCTCACGCTTACTCCTCTTTAGCTGCGCTCAAGCGTGGCTTTATTATCCATCCCTCACGCTCAAGCGTGTAAGGCCTACGCTCAAGCGCCTTTCATGTACCTGGTGACGCTCAAGCTCCATTTATTCACGCTCAAGCGTGCTTCATGCGCAGGGTCACGCTCACGCTCACGCTCAAGCGTCTCATCCCCAGGCTTGAGCGTGAGGGGGGTCCTGATGCCTCTGTTTCCCTTTAGTCATGTTTAATCCTCGCTTAAGCGTCTAATCTTCACGCTTAAGCGTGAGATGTGCTTCATGTTTCCCAACTTTCATGCTCAAGCTTGCTTACTTTGTCTTTCCTGCAGCTTTCCACAACATTTCTTTTTATACAATGTTTAGAGAATTCATGCTTACTTCCTTCAATAATTCCTTAATTTAGCTAAAAATCTTTACAAAATTGGTTCAAATGAGTCATGAAATCAATACTTATTCAACACTTATCAAACTCTCCCCAACCTAGATTTTTGCTTGTCCTCAAGTAAAAAGAAGTTTTTGAAACGGGACTCAAGCGTTAAAAAAAATCTGAGTTTCTGTTGCAGACAAAAAGTTTAGAAAACAATAATCTGAGTTGATGTCTAGGCAAATGATTTTCTTAATACCAATTCCTTAAAATGTAATGCACTATTACCTTGTTCATAAAGCATGTAACCCATTGCTGTAAGAATAGAGAACTCTCATTATTTCTTACCAGGTATCTGTTTCGCTCATCCATCATTAGAACTGCTCAGTTAACATTGGCCGTCATTTCTAGTAAAACCAAAATTCAAATGAATAGCAAGGATCAAAAGGTCTTTTAAGGGTGTAATGAGGCTGGGTTAACAAGAAACTTTGGTTTTTCTGGGTTTCAAAACGCATGTTTTTAAAGAAGAGCATAAGTGTTTTTGGTTGATTTAGAAGGCTCCTTTTCTGCATTGAAACTTCAGAATTTTCTTTTGTTTTCCTCCAGCTCTTTTATACATTTTTGGAGAGCTTACTATTCTTTTTGCATTTTCTTCTACTGCCTCCATTTGTTTCATCTTCTTTTGAGAAAAATATTTTATGCTCTTTTTCAAGATGAACATGCAGGTAAGATAGAATTTTTGCTCTTATGCTTAGCTCAGGGCAGAGAAAAATTTTCATGCTTTTATGGCTCAAAGATGGGCTGCGAAAAAAAATCGGATCTTTTTATCGGGGTAGCTTTTTGGCTCTTGGCTAACTATGTTTTCAAAATTGCCTTATCATTTCCTTGTTTGTTTCTTAAGAAAAAGGTTTAATTAGAAAATCAGTCAATGCCAATTTAACAAATTCAAATGAGGCTCTCAAGTGTTTAGATTTTCTCACTTCTCATCAAGATATCAGGCTTACTTCCTTATTCTAACAGAAAAGGGTTCACGTCATGTAATCAAGCAAAAATACATGCATTCCAGTTCCTTGGTTCTTAATTAAGTCATTTTGCCTAAAAAAAAGAATCAGTGTTATTGCCTAAAAACATTCTGTTGCTTAGAAACTTTTCTTGTTCAAAAAGTAAAATCTTTGGTTGGGGTTTTCAAAAATGTTCAACTGCAAGCATGTAATGGTATATCCAAACAATCAACCAAAAGCATAAAAATTTTAAAAATTTTCAAAGCATGCTGCAGTAATGTTAGATAAAACTAACTGAAAGTAAACTAAAGCAATAAAAACTAAAGCAGTAAACTCATCACTCATCCTTAGAAGAGTCATCCCTTGTCTCATGTTTCCTTACTGGAGGTCCTTGTGAGGAGGGTCCTTGTTTAGTCTATGAAGTCTCACCCCTCCTAAGAAAGAAGGCCTGTCCCCAGGCTAAACAATGTGGGATGCAAACTTACTTTCGGATAATGAGTGCGATGAATTTGATGAGCTGCCTGAAAAATAAAAGAAAAATTCAATCTTAGGATAAAATTTACTTAAAATAAAATCAACAGGATGAAAATAAAACATAAAAGATTGGGTTGCCTCCCAATAAGCGCTTGTTTAACGTCATTAGCTTGACGCCTGATAGATTTTTCAATATGGGTCATGGAGTTGGTGGATGAGAGTGTTGAGTTTTTCCACCTCCTTGCCTAAGTCAGTCCTTGGCTTTCTTCCTTTCTGTTTTTCAAGTGCACCTTCAATAGCAAAATCAGCTTGTTCTTTTTGCACTCGAATTTTTACTTTTCTGTCATCCACATCTATGATGACTTTGGCTGCTTTCAAGAATGGTCTCCCTAGTATTAGAGGGACTTCAGGATCTTCCTCCATATCTATGACAACAAAATTCTCATGAAATTCAAATTGATCAACTTTGACCTCAACATTTTCAGCAATACCATAAGGGGTTTTTATTGATTGATCTGCCATTTTTAAAGTCATGTTTGTTGGCTTTACTGAAAAATCCCCTATGCTTTTAAGTGTGGATAATGGCATCAAATTTACACTAGCACCAAGATCTAATAAAGCTTTACTTTTTGAAAGATTTCCAATAGTAACAGGAATAGAAAAACTCCCTGGATCTTTGGTGTTATGAGGTACTGCTTCAGAGATGATAGTATCATATCCATCTTCTTCCTCAGTTATTTCCTCAGTCAGTGTGGTCACAGCCTTGCAATGCTCTATTGGGTTTGTTTCAGTGTTTGCTCCATACTGAGGCTTCTGTTTCTCAGCAAGTTGTTGGGCTAGTTGTCCCAATTGTGTTTCCAAGTTCCTAAGTGATGCCTCATTGTTCTTTTGACTTGCTAAAGAAGTTTGCATAAATTTTTCCAAGGTGTCCTCTAATCTAGAAGTTCTCTCCACCAAAGTAGGACCATTATTTTGATATGGTTTATTTGAAGAGCCGGGCTCTTGCTTCCATCCTTGGGTTTGGTTTTGGTTACTTCTCCATTCCTGAAACGGTTGGTTAGAAAAATTTGAATTGAAATTACCAGACCTTCCTTGGTTGTTCATGAAGTATACAGTTGCTTCTTGTGATCCACAGTTCTCATTGAGATGATCTCCTCCACAAAAGTTACATGTTGCAGGCATTTGTTGTTGCCCTGGTTGTGATGATTGTACAACATGTAATTGTTGTGGAAGATTGGCTATCTTTTTGGTCAATGCTTCTAATTGTTGGGTCAGAATTTTGTTCTGTGCTAAAATGGCATCTGTGGTGTTTAAGTCAAGGACTCCTTTCCTTTGAACTTGTTGACGATCATGTTGAGCTTGGTAGTCTGTTGAGGATAAAGCTTCTATTATCCTTGTGGCTTGGTCAGCATCCACTGTCATCATTGTTCCTCCTGCTGCTGCATCTAAAATCATTTTAGTGTCAGCCCTTAAACCACTGTAAAAAATATTAAGTTGTGCAATATCTTCAAGTCCATGGTTTGGGCATTTTCTGAGCAGTGTTTTAAAGCGTTCCCATGCCTCACAAAAAGGTTCATCTTGGCTTTGTTTAAATGTTGTGATATCTGATTTAGCCTTGATGAATCTGGATGGTGGGAAGAATCTGTGTAGGAATTTTTCCTCCACTGTCTCCCAACTGTTCAAGCTTTGATTTGGGTGTGACTGGAGCCATTCTTTAGCTTTTCCTGCAAGAGAAAAAGGAAACAATCTCAGGTATGCTGCCTCAATTACTTCCTGTTCAAATCCCATTGTTCCTACCAATTCATAGAATGTGGCCAAGTGAGTGTAAGGATCTTCACTGGACATTCCATGAAATTGATGGGAACTAATTAAACTAAGGAAGGCAGGTTTCATTTCTATAGCCCTGATTGTATTTGGTATAGCAATGCTTGAGTAGTGTCTAGGTCCTTGTTGCAATGTGTAATCTCCAAGTGTTCTCCTTGGTGGATTTTGATTATTGTTGTTGTTCTCCATTGTAAGAGAGGAAGTTTGTCCTACGTGGAAGTTCTTCTTGGCTTTCTTGATTTTCTTGAGGAACCTGTCTATCTCAGGATCAAATGCAAGTTGTTCTTTTGTACCCTGTCCTCTCAAGATCATGAATCAAGAATTCAAAGTAGCAAAAAAAAAAATAAAAAAATAAAAACAAATTGAAAACAAATTTATTTACACTGTCTTATCAATTCAATGCTAAAATATTCAAGCTTAAATCACCTCCCCGGCTGCGGCGCCAAAACTTGATGAGTGTTTTGCTTATATTGAGTTTGCTGAAAGAGAATCAAGTTTGTATAATATGAACTCAATGAAATGGATGTGCCAAGTTTAAACACAGAAGTTGTAATATAGTATAGTTGTCGTTCCACTGAGGAGGTGCTAGAATGAAGATCTTAGTTTGAATTGATTTGGCAGAAAGTTTTTGTTTGGGTTTGTTGTGAATGTTGTTGAATGAAAAACAGCAAGTAACAAAATAACAGAGAATAATATTGTGCAAAAGATGACAGTAAATGATGTTGGGAAAATCAGTTTTGTAAAACAGGGATTGGCTTCATCACATCTTCACCTCTGTAAGCTGCATAAGTTTTCATATAAGTAAATCAAAAAGATAAGTTCTACGTCACAATCAAAGTCATTTGCATCGATCCCTCGACTACAAAATTCATAAGAATGATTTCCAAACCGCTGATCCCTCAGTCACTTTGGAAACCATTCCAGCATTATCGATCGATTGTTTTGACGTTTGTTGCGTTAGACACCATCCCTGGCTACCTACTCACAACAAGCATTTCTTTCAGGGTATGCTTTCAAAAGTCACTTCCCAGCATACTCAAGAAAACTTAGAACAAGAAAATAGTGATCAAGTACTTTCAGGCATTAAACGCAGAAGGAAATACAGAAACTTTATCAAATCTCATTACTTAATGAAAACTTACGACAGCATTACTTCAGTGTTGAATGGATTACAGCCAATCCCATAAGGGAGATTAGTTACTCATGCCTTGCATTTTCACCATCAAAGAAATGAATACAGAAAATGGAAAGTGTGAAATGAAAAATACAGAGGATGAATCTGATGTATGATGATGTTGGGTGATTCCTTTGTGCTCTGTTTGCAGCTTGATTTATAGGAGTTTTGGCTCAGCTTCTCTTGCCCACTTGCGTAGAACCCATGCAACATCTTTCAGAGATTGGTGGAAACAGAAGAAAGTGGGTGAGTTGGCATCGCATCATTGATGAATAAAGAATTAAGAAACCCATGCTGTGTGAGTCACGCTTGAGCTTGATGGTCACGCTCAAGCGTGAAGGGCTCTGATGCTTTTTGATTGTCTTGCGCTTGAGCTTTCTTGACCACGCTTAAGCGTGGTTCCTTTGTTTAGCATATGCTTGATCCTTCGCTTCAAGCTGGGCCTGTTACGCTTTAAGCGAGCTCCTCTTTCCTAACAGATGTATTCCACGCTCAAGCCACGCTCAAGCGGGATCGAGTTTACGCCCAAGCGGCTCCTTCTCACGCTTGAGCGTGGCCTTCCTTTTGGTGCAAACCATTGCTCACGCTTACTCCTCTTTAGCTGCGCTCAAGCGTGGCTTTATTATCCATCCCTCACGCTCAAGCGTGTAAGGCCTACGCTCAAGCGCCTTTCATGTACCTGGTGACGCTCAAGCTCCATTTATTCACGCTCAAGCGTGCTTCATGCGCAGGGTCACGCTCACGCTCACGCTCAAGCGTCTCATCCCCAGGCTTGAGCGTGAGGGGGGTCCTGATGCCTCTGTTTCCCTTTAGTCATGTTTAATCCTCGCTTAAGCGTCTAATCTTCACGCTTAAGCGTGAGATGTGCTTCATGTTTCCCAACTTTCATGCTCAAGCTTGCTTACTTTGTCTTTCCTGCAGCTTTCCACAACATTTCTTTTTATACAATGTTTAGAGAATTCATGCTTACTTCCTTCAATAATTCCTTAATTTAGCTAAAAATCTTTACAAAATTGGTTCAAATGAGTCATGAAATCAATACTTATTCAACACTTATCATATATGCATGTATATAGGTATGTTGATTTGAGGGATTAATCTTAAGTGTTGATGTTATTGGGTATGGTTAACCTTTAAGACTTGGAGAATATTAGCTTTGGGGAAAGGAATTCCCGAAGCCTAACATGGGTAAATGAATTTGGAGCTTAAACAAGTCTAGGACTTGATCATAAGTTAAGAGATGTGATGTCTTGTGATGATTTATTGATTACATGTGTATGTGTAATTGTGGATAGGGTTGCATTCTGGGCGATGATGCGGAATGATCGATGTAATCGCGTGGCGGTTCTTCTCTTGAGGTAGGAGAGGAGTTTGCATTTTAAATCGCATGAGTGAATTAATTGTTAATTATGTCGATGTAGAACTCATGCAATGCCTTGCCATGAATTTCTTGTATGATTAATTTGATGAAGTGATGAATGATGGCTTGGCTTATGTTGATTGTTATGAAAAATTGATGTACTTGTATGATGATAAAGATATATGTTTGATGGTCCCTTGGTTGGACACAAATTAGATGAGTATGAAAATCTGTAGATAAATGGACTACATGAATTGTAAAGAATTGATTTAAAGTGATTATGTGGAAAGTTGAATGAAACTTAAGAATATGATGGTATAGAATCCGTTTTAAATGATCCGAATGATGATTGATATGTAATGTAAGCTGGTAGAATTGGTGAATTTCGAGTCCTGCATGATGTCTGATGATTTCGCTCAGGCGAGGTGGATTCTCGCCCGAGCGAGAGTCTCACCTGATTGGAAATTAGCTTCTGGGCAATTTTCGCTTAGGCGAAGGTGAATTTCGCTCAGGCGAGAATGTCCCAGTATCAGTGTTTAGACACTGGAGGAAATTCGCTCAGGCGAATGGAGTCTCGCTCGAGCGAGGGCGAAGGAATTAGCTACTAGTCTGATTTCGCTCAGGCGAATGACCAGTTCGCTCAAGCGAGAATGCTAGGAGGATCAGGGATTTAGCTACTAGACGAAATCCGCCCGAGCGAAGGGTCTGGGGAATGGTATTCGCCCAGGTGAGACCATTAGATGGAGAGTGGGTGAGTTCATGAATGGATCCTGCCCAAGTGGGAGTTTGAAAATAAAACTAAGAGGTGGTGAAACTTCTGAGTGAATTTCGAGTGACCCAAGTCCGAGTCACAACCTTCCAAGTGAGGAAGTGGGCTACTTCCGAGGGAAGACTAGTCCATGAGTTGTCGAGTGAAAAGCATGAATAAAACCCCGAGTGGGGAAGGGTTTGGGTATTTCTGAGTGGAAATCCCGAGTGAACCTCTTCCGAAGGAAGAGTGATTATGATGGTTCTGATTGGGGTGTCTTAGGAAGTCGTTTTCCCAGCGATCAAGGCTATGTAAATATTCCGAGTGGCTAAATATTAGATAAATCCGAGTGAACCACCTCAGAGGTAAGGAATGTTGTAATGGTTGAGATTGGGATATATTCTAAGTGTATGAGATATACATAATCCGAGTGAAGGAGGTTCTATATCCCGAGTGGTTGAAGATTTAAATAAATCCGAGTGAAACAGGTTAGTGAATTCCTCCGAGTGATGAGAAGTCAGAGTTATTCCGAGTGAGGAGAGTTTATGGATTCCGAGTAGAATAGCCATCATTCCCGAGTGAATAGAACCCCTGATTCCGAGTGAAGGAATACTGAGTGGAACCCTGTGTGAGTGAAGACTCAGATTTAGAATGAATTGACCGAGTGGAAGTCTGGGTGAGTGATGGTCGGTCTTGAATTAATTTGCCGAGTGAAAGACTACAAGGGAGAAGAGTGGATTTTGAAATAATTCACCAAGTGAGGACCGATCAGGAGTTGAGTCGGTGATGGGATGAATTGTCGAGTGGGGACCGATCAGGTGATGAGTCAGTTTTGGAGTAATTAGCCGAGTGATAGACTATGTGAGTGTGAGTCGGCCCTGGAATGTTTTGGTTGAGTGAATGATGGGTCGGTCATGATTAATTTGTTGAGTGGAAAACCTGAGTGCCTTGAGCCGGTTCCAAGGAGATCCTGCCGAGTGAAAACCTGAATGTTGGGAGTCGGTTTTGATTGATTTTTACCGAGTGAACAACCGAGTGAGATGAGTCGGTTTTGAATGAATTGCAGAGTGAAAACCGAGTGTGGAAATGATTACTGGTGTAATTTCGCTTGAGCGAGTGACCGAGTCTGAAGGTGCTTCGCTCGAGCGAGTGAGCGTGAACACGCTACTAGAAGTTGTTCGCTTACGTGAAAGGGGGTCACCCAAGCGAACCCGACCTGTCTCGCTCAAGCGGATGTGTATCTCGCTTGAGTGAGTTTCCACCAGAATAGGTTCTATTCGATATTGCTGGTGGCAGGCTCATATTTGACCCTTCTTCTTGGCATTAGGAGGTAAACCTGAGACGATTATATGGGTGTATGAGGGATAATGTGATAGTGACATAACATGGTGGTGATTGAGGATGATTGGTACATGAGAATTAATTAATTGTGTATTTACCACCTGAATTAGAATAATGAAATATGATGTATATGCCATCTGAAATAGAGTGATGAGAGGATGATAATGAGACTGTGATGGCAGGGTTATGAGATATACCCTAGGATGAATTTGAAATGTATGAAGGGATAAACAAATGACATCGTATGAATTATAAATGGATGAATTAGAGGAAATATGATATTAAATGATGTTAGATGATGATGTTGAACACTCTCTTGCATAAAGAGGTGTACATTGATATTGATGAATTGTTGTGTACCATTGTGTGTGATACAAGCATGGTCTTGTATGTGTGGTATGAAATATGAAATTGAAAATGTTGTGAATGCCACATAATTATATATACATATGAGTATACTTGAGCAATGGTAATGAATAATGAGCTAAAAATCCACTAAATGAAAGTGTGATAATATTGATGAATATTATGTAATATTGAAATGCCATTGTGATTGATTGCAAGGATTGACTTGCGTATATGATGTGAAATATATATGAATTATGTTGAGATGAAAATGCCACAATAAAACTTGAAAATAATGACTAAGAAACCAACAAGGTTGAAATCCACTAAGGTGTATGGTGGTGTTGGTGATTATGATGATGATGATCGATGAGTGGCATTTAGGGTGCACAGAGTGAGTATGCATTTGATTTGCATTGCATTGCATCCATGGCATATCATAGCTGCCGGTGTTGGAATATTAGGGGATTCCCCCGGTTGGCCCAGTGGGAGGGTGGCTCAGTGCACGAGCAATATGTTGTTTCCCCTGTGACTCGATGTGTAAGTCACGAAGCCGCCCATGTATTGCTACGGGGAGCTATATGTGGCCGACCCTTGTGGGGGGTGGCTCTTGATGAGCAGGTGACCCTGGTGGTCCTTTGGATCACAGCCGCCATGATTTGATATCTGGCCGGCCCGCAACACCATATGTTGAATATGTTGTATACCGTGGTCATGGTGAAAATGACCAGGTGTTGCATGATGGGCGATGTGGTTTGGTACCAGTAAACATATGGTGAATATGCATGCATTATGATATATGTGTACACATTTTACTACTGCAGTAGGGGCATGGTATGTGATCATGCTTGAACCCACAACTTGGTGTTTATTCCCACAGTCGGATCCGCATTTGTTGTTGTTTATTCCATTGTGCATATGCATTAGCTATAAGAGCATTTGCATTTAGCTATAAGAGCATTTGCATTTAGCATGGAGATATGCCAGAATATGATGATGATTGATGATGATTGAGATGATGGTATTGGTGTTGATGAGATGAGAAGTTAATATCATGAAAGACCACATAAAAATAATAAATGATATGAATATATGAAATGATGTTGAATATGACGATATGTATGATATGGCCCAATATAATGAAGGGCGTATTTGTTATGATTGACAATGATGATGTTAGCCCATGGTGGTTTTGATGAAAGACCAGAATGGTCTATATTGATGTGTTGGCCCAGTGTGGCGATGTGATAGATATGAGTTGGCCCATTGTGGCGGTGTGATGAAAATGAATGTGTATATGCTTGCTTTGCTATGATTTGACGTATAAGTATATATATTGATGAGTTAATGATATATGATGATTATTGATGTGTTTAGCAAAGCATACATGATGTTGATATGCATATGCACATAATTTCAATTGTATTCATATCGTCATTTGAAATGTATAACTCACTCTCCCATGTGGTCTACTTTTTAGTACTGATGCAGGAATGCTATGGGAAGAGGACGTTTTTAAAGTAAAGCTTTCTGGAAGGTAAATAGTTGTAGAGGAATGCCTTGGCCGGCAGCATTGTAATTTAACGTGTTATGTATATGATGAATAGTATGATGTTGTAATCATTGATATTGATGGACGAATTGTGAATATAATTATACATTCGGATGATGTACTAATAGTGGAGATATATGAATTGAGATTGGACTAATTATGGTCTATTATGAATATGAACCTTGATGACGTATGATGCATGACCATATAGATGAGTAAATACTTACATCGTAGGCATTGCATGCTTATGTGATTATGTAAATGATGATGGTTGTATATTAGGCTTACCATATGCCATTGTATGCTTGCCGAGCCTTTTCTCATATCTTCATATATGGGACTAGGCGTGTGCCCGGTATACACATTCTTTCGCTGTAAACTCTATTATTTTCGTATACCGTTAAGGGCAATTATTCTATCGATCCAGCTTAGGGTTACTTAATCTCCCTCTTTGGTTTTCTGTGATTTGGGTCTTGATGTGATCATGGTGATGTTTTGGAAATGTTTTCCAACGCGAAAAATTTACTCGCATTTTTATTAATTATGACGATTACATCGGGATTCGAGTACAGAAAATCAAGGGTGTTATAAAAAGCATAGCCTTCCCCATTGAAAGCGGGAGGTCTATTTATGGCACCACCCTTGGGAAAAAGGTTTAGAGAACTTGAGGCCATCTTTATCTCTTGAAGCTGTTAAGCTTGATCTACCAAGAGTCAAGCTCTGATACCACTTGTTATTCAAGTGGCCTTAATACTCAAGAGGGGGGGTGAATTGAGTTTTTAAAACTTTGCTTGGAATGCCTTTGAACTTAGTTCTTTTATCACAAGTTTAGAAATTATGCAAGTGAAGTCAAGTATAATGCAAAAGACAATGCAAAATAAGAGATAGATATAGCTGAGACAATTTATCAAACACTTGGTATGCAATGTTCAAGGTTAACTAAATCAAGCAAACTCAAGTATCCAAATCACAATCAATCAATCCAAATCAATTAAGTGCAGTATATAAATGTAAAAGAGTAAGGGAGAAGAGCTTGCAAACCAATTTAATGAGTTCCACCAACCCCGGTGTACGTCTCGCCTTCAAGCAACCCCCTTGAAGGATTTCCACTATTGAAGTTTAGAGATTATAAGCTATGAGCAATTGCAGCCTCCTAGTGTCCTACACTCAAGAACTCAATCCTCACTAGCACAAGGGCAACCCACCCAATCTCTCAAACTCTCAATACCCAAAGGTTGAACCCCAACCTTTGTGACCACTCAACCTAGAGTGAAAACCTTTGTGTTTGGTGTAGTGTTTACAAGTAAATAACTTTCTCAATAGAGTAGATGTACAAGTGAAAGCTCACACAAATTCTAACTCTCAAGATGAGAGGATATACAAGTTCTAGGCTTGAAATTTTAGAGTATACACAAGAATAAACTCACTAAGCACAAATGAAGGTAAGGAATGATTGCTTCTTGTTGTGTATCTTGTGCTTGTGTTTTCCTTGCATTTATAGAGCCATGGATGAGCTGTAGAAGTTCCTAGCCGTTGCATGTAGTGGGCATCTGAGAAATAGTGAAGAAATGAGCTGTCTTCCCACTAAAATGTGTTTTCCCACTATCGTAATCGATTGCGCCACGAGTTGTAATCAATTACATTTCGAAATTTTCAGTTCAGTTCGTGCTGTAATCGATTAGCATTCACTACCTAATCGATTAGCTTCAAGTCAGAGACCAGGTAATCGATTATAGCTTCCCCAGTAATCGATTAGTTATAGCACCTGATGCATTTAATTCATTTCTTGATCTGGTAATCGATTATGATACTTGGGTAATCGATTAGTGATGTTCCAGTAGCTTGGTAATTGATTGGCTGAAGTCCTGTAATCGATTATCATATGTACCTGATGCATTTAATTCAATTTTTGATGTTGGTAATCGATTATGTCATTTGGGTAATCTATTAGTGTCATTCCAGTAGCTTGGTAATCGATTAGCATACTCCATCTAATCGATTAGCTTATGTTCCTGATGCATTTAATTCAAAACAGAAGCTGCCTAATCGATTAGCTTGGACTCCCTAATCGATTAGCTGCGTAGTTTTTCTGGGTCTGATTCTAAGTCTTTGTTTTTGCAAGAATTTCTTCAAGAGTCCTTTATCATTATCAAAATCCTTGAACCTGTAGTCATATTCAAACAAACAAATGAACTAAACCAGTTTTAAGCACAAAAGGAACATCTTCCTCAAGATATAAGATGCATGATGTTTGATTAGTGACATCTGGTGTAGCTAGTTCTTTTAATGTCTTTTCAGCCATGTTATACAAATACTTAGAAGTTGAAGGTTTAGTTTCACTACTTATGCTATTAGCTAGAATATTATTATTATTATTATTATTATTATTATTATTATTATTATTATTATTATTATTATTATCTAATAGTTTCTTAGATGATCTAACTAATTGATGAAATGTTCTATCTATTTCAGGATCAAAAGAATATAGTGGTTCAGGATTAGATCTAGTCATACACAATACATCTACATATATTGTAACAAAATACTACAACTATGTAATAAAAGGAAAAAGTTATCATTTTAATTATGAAATGCTTAGAACATATATTTAAAAATCTAAAGATTTTTTTATATTTATATTTTTTTTCAATGGTTGAAAATGAGATTACTAGAAAATAAATAAGAATATAATAAAGTAGAATTTCTTTTAAATTTTTTTTATATGCTCACATTCAACCAAACCTGAATATCTTCAACACACCTACAAAAAAAATGTAAAACATATTAGGTAATTGAATACAAATAATTAGGACCAAAGGTCCCCGGCAACGGCGCCAAATTTGACACGCTGTCGTTGTCGGGTCAAATAAAAAGTTAACTTAATATAGTATAAGGTGAACAACCTTAGTCGTCTCTCGAGGACCTTAGTTTAATTAGTTACACTCAATTTAATTATAACAAAGGGGGGTTTTGTGTTGAGATTGAAAGGAAAATTAAGTGATTATATAATTGTGCAAAAAGTAAATTTATGAGTAAGAATAATCAAATTTAGAAACAACCAACCCAAGGAATTAATAAATCTTTAGTTAACTAATCATTGATCATAAATATGATTAAATATAATTAATTTCTCAACCTTGAATCATTTGGAATCCCTAAATGATTATATTCTAGAAAATCTTCTAGAATTGAATTAATGAACTAATAAGAATAATCAATCGATATATTCTTATTAATTACTAAAATAACTTTAAAACCATAATTTGATTGAGTTAAGAAACTAAATAGAAATCTCTTATTTAGTGACTTAATCTTTGTTCTCAAATTGATTATTGATTAACCAACCAACATCAGTTTAGATTATAGTTTGTTTAATTATATACCAATCGGTTATACACTTAAATAATCTACCATCATAAGTGTTTGAGAAACAAAGAAAAGTAATTATCTTCAATCAAAATATTAAGAGCAAGAACTCAAAGTTAACATAAAGAAACATTAAATTCCTTGAGTTGATTTTAAAAGATTAAGCTTCCATGATAATTTTTAACAATGAAAATTAATATTAAATTAACTATAACTTTGATTATAAAAGTAAATAACAAATAATAAAATTAACTTACTTGATATTGAGGAAGGGAAATGAAAACCATAACTTGAGAGATGGAATATAGAACAAAGAAATAAAGCAAGAGAAAGAACTAAAACTTAAGAAACTAAAGCAAAGATATAGAAATGTAATGAAAACTAAAGCATGTATTTCTTGTGTATCTTCCTTACAACTTTAAGCATCTATTTATAGGCAAGATATAATGATACTATACATTCATTTTCTGATTATTAATGCATTTTTTCAACATTGGTGGGCTTGAAATTACAATAATTCAAAAGAAGATAATGGTAGGTGTTGAAATTTATTCTCCTCTTTATCTTCTCCACCTTGCGAGTCAAATATGACCTTCTAGATGGCCGAATTTTGCAAAACCTTCAACATGAAAGTTGTAGACCTCTGTCTTATTGAGAATTTGGCGTAAGAATAAGGTCATTTGGACATCTAAAGCTCTAGATATATGTATTTTGGTGAACTATGTCAATGCTGGTGGGACACATGAGGGCTGATTGATTCAAGCTCCATTTCTTTATTTTTTTCATATGCAAAATAACCAAATCTGATCATCATGATGTAGCCCTCTGTCTTATCTTTCCATGGGCTCCAAGATTAGCCCATTTGGATCAAAAAAGCCCAAGTTATGGCCAAAATAAGGCAAGATACTCAAGATACATACAAAAAACGAAAATTGAAACATATATACATAATACTTCAATTTAACTAAACAACATAAAACTTAATTAAAATACTATTATTAAACATAGTAATTATATAATAAACCCCAAGTGTAAAACTATAAGAAGTGTACTAAAATTGATTTATCAGAAATCTTTTGGTGTGTAAGCATAAAACTTGGTAACTAATTCTTAATAAGTAAAGAAGTGAAGTATTCAACTTAAGAATCAAGTTTGTATAATATGAATCTGATGGAATGTTAGTGCCAAGTTTAAACACTGAAATTGTAGTAAAAGGGTTGTCGTTCCTCTAGGGAGGTGTTAGCTTGAAAATCTTTAGTTATTGAATTGATTTTGACAGAAAGTTTTGTTTTGGTGGGTTGTAAAAGGTTTTGATTGAAATGATTAACAGAAAGTAACAAATGTATAAAGATAACACTAAAGATTTTTGGTGGAAATCAAATTTGGAAAACTGGATTGATTTTTCATCACTTCTCACCTTTTGTGAGCTATGTAACTTTGCATATATATAACTTGAAATGATAATTTTTACGTCACAATCAAAGTCATTTGCATCGATCCCTCGACTACAAAATTCATAAGAATGATTTCAACCTGCTGATCCCTCAGTCACATTGAAAATCATTCCAGCATTAATGGGCGATTGTTTAGACGTTCAGTGCGTTAGATACCATCCCTAGTCATCTACTCACAATGAGTATTTCATTCAGATCTGCTTTCAAAAGTTATTTCCCAATATACTTAAGAAAACCAAAGACAAGAAAATAGTGATCAAGTACTTTTAAGCATTAGGTGCAGAATGAAATACAAAAACCATCAGATCATGTTATATATATGAAAGACTTACAGCTGCATTACTTAGGGTTTGAATGATTACAACCAATCCCAATGGGTTTAGCTACTCATGCCTTGCATTTTCACTCAACAAAAGGAAATAAATATAGAAAGAAATTTAAAGTGAAATAAATGAATGGTTGAATGCTAAAGATGATGGGATACAGGAGATAGATCATTTGCTTCTTTGTTCTTCTCTTATTTATAGAGTAGTCACGCTTAGGCTTCTCCTTCCAAGCTTGAGCGCAACCCTCCACTTGCTGAGTGGCTATTCAGAGGTGGTCAGAGACATGCAGAAGTGGGTGTGGTGGCATCTCACCATTGGCCTATATTTAATTAAAAACTCCATACTGCATGACTCACGCTTGAGCGTAGGTGGTCATGCTCAAGCATGAGAGACCCCGATGCTTACTGTCTTGTACACGCTTGATCTCTCCTTGCCACGCTCCAGCATGGGGTTTTCCTCTTCATGCCACGCTTAAGCTCCTATGCCTACTCTTAAGCGTGAGTTTCAGATTTTTCATGCTCAGGTTGAACTTCTTCACGCTTCAAACGCCCAGGCCACGCTCAAGACAGGCTCAAGTGTGCCAGTCACGCCTAAGGTCACGCTTAAGCGAGCTCATGATCACGCTTGATCGTCCCCTTCTCACGCTCAAGTGTGGAAGGGGCGTGATGCATTTTTATCCTTCGCTCAAGTGACTCTAATCATGATAAGGGCTGATGCAATGCTTCAATTCTTCATGACATGACCCAGTTTCCTGGTTTTTGATTATTTTCTTGTAATTCCTGCATCTCTTCAAGGATTTTGGTAAAATAATATTTGCCCGCAATGTATCTTTCACAAGAGATTTCATGTTTAACTTTCTTTAATTATTCACCAATCTCATTAAATTCTTTACAAAATGAGTCCAATTGAATCATGAAATTGATGTATAATAAACACTTATCAAACTCTCCCCAACCTAGAGTTTTGCTTGTCCTCAAGCAAAAATAATAGGATTTAAGAATCAAGCATTCATGAAGATCAGAGTCCTAGTTGCAAACAAACTTTTTAAAGACAGTAATCACAATTTAACTTCTTTTAGGAAAATAACATCTTTAATACCCATTCCTTTGAAATGTAATGCACAATTTAATTTTTTTCACAAAGCAAGTAACCAAATGTTGTAAGAATAAGGAGCTTCTCATTATTTCTCACCAGGTGTCTATTTTACATATCCATCATTAGAACTGCCTAATTAACATTACCAGTCATTTCCAATCAAACCAAAATCAAAAGAACAGCAAGATTCAAAAAGGTCTTTTAAGGTTGTAATGAGGCTGGGCTAACAAGAATTCTTGGTTTTTCTTAGATTTCAAATCGCATGCACAAAGAGGAGCATAAGTACTTCAGTTAACTGTTAACAATTTTAGAAGGATTTTTCTTTGGGTTCAAACTTCAGAATGCTTTATCTACTTTAATATCCTCCAGCTCTTTCATAGACTTTTTGGAGAACTTACTATTTTTCTTTTTGCATTTTTTTCGGCCTCCATTTCTTTCACACCTTTTGAAAAAGTATTTTATGCTCTTTTCTCATTAAGCATGCTGCTAAGGTATGATTTTATGTTTAATGCTTAGGTTAGGACATTTTAAAAACTTTTGGCTCAATTGGGCTACCAAAGAATGGAATAAATTTTTTGAGGGTGGTTTTTTAGCTCTGGGCTATCTGTGTTTTCAAAAATGCCTTGATCATTTCCTTGCTTATTTCTTAAGAAAATAGTTGAACAGAAAATTAGGTAATGCAAACTTAACAATTAATGAGGCTCTCACTGTTTAATTGTTCACTTCTCACCAGGTTTAAAGGCATACTCCAAATTTCTAATAGTAAGAGGTTCAAGCATGTAAACAATTTCAAATGTACATTTATTTCAATTTCCTGGTTCTTAATTCAGCCAATTTGCCTTTCAAAATCAATGTTACTGTCTAAAAAAAATCTTTTCTTGTTCACACAAAATTGGTTCTTGGTTGGGTTTTCAAATCATTGCAGCTTAAAGCATGTAATATTGCATCCAAACAATCAAAACACATAATCATAGAAATTTCAAGTCATCAAAATTACCAAAGAAAATACTACAGTAATATCAAACTATTAAAACTAAAGAGAACTCAAAGTAAAAACCATAAAATGTTAGTTTGAGAAAGCAATGAAAGTAAAAAAAAAGCAATAAAAACTTATCACTCATAAACTTCTTCCTCTTCTGATTCTGAATCATCCTGCTTAGGTTCCCTTGATGGAGGTGGTTGTGATGATGATGGCCCTGCTATTTCACCCCTCCTAGGTAAAGTAGGACCGTCCCCAGGCCATGCAATGTATGCTCCAAAATGAGCAGAGTCCATCTAGAGGTTATGTTGGCCTGCAGGAATGCTATGGTACAGGCCATGATGTAGGTTCATAAGACCTTAATGATTAGCATTCTGTTGTGCTAGGAGATGGTTGTTTTGAATTGTAAGCTAGTGGAGTGCCTGGAGAATCATTAATGACTCTATGCTAAGAGGAGGAGGGGCAGGTTCTGTTCTGGAAGGTGGTGGTGCTTACTGTTGTGCTTCTTGAGGCTCTTGTTGGGGCTCTTGGGTAGGTCTGGTGTTGCTGGTGCAGTATTGTTCTATGAAGCGCCTATCAATAGGTGGCCTGATAAGCTTCAGATCTTGGACCATAATTCCCTGTACTTCACAGAAATCGGTGATAAAAGCGGGAACTCCTAAACTTCCCTTAACCTTTTGGCCCGCCTGAGAGTATTTTTGATCTGCTATGGAAAATTTATGGATTTCGTCTGAGATAATCTATGCCAAATCAATGGTGATATCTTCCTGCAAAATACAATACAATAGATAACATCTGGCATAGATTAAATCAAAAACATGGGCATTTGGGGCCACGTTGGCAAGTAAGAAGGAAGTCCAAACTTGAGAGGGGGTAGTCATATCCTTTCTCAGGATACGCATTGGTTGTTCCCCTTGGCCAGTTTTTAAGTGGTGACCTGGGATGCATATGGCTACCTCTATATCTTGAGCAGGGATTTCTTGATTCTGCAGTCTTATCTCTACATATTGACAGGTGTCTCCTTCCCCCAGTTCCATGATATTACCTAAGTAAGTGTTGATAGCATCTCTGCCATATGAAAACATATGTCCTCTTACATAGGTCCTTCTATCTCCTGCACCTTCCTTGGGCCAAGCATTGGCATAAAATTCTCGGATAATTTCAGGATCATATTTGTCCCTCGGATAGCAGATTTTAAGCCAATTCCTTCTTCTAATTACCTGCAGAAAAGAATCACATTCTCCAAGGGCCAAATCCACTTTTCTTTCCGGGATGAATGTCCAATTCTAAATTTCCTTATATCTCTTACTTCTGGCTTTATCCCTAAATTTTGGCCCAGAAATTTGCTTTTCAATACAAGGCCTCTTCCCTTTGTTTCTTCTTAATGATCCTGTAGTGGTCTTTGGTGGAGAAGAAGGAGCTGTTTGTTTGACTCTTGCCATCTCTCTAAAATAACAAAGTCAATGGCAAAATCACAATTGAAGTATTCTAATAGTTGTAAGAAAATTATAAAACATGGAACACTACATGCGATAATACAGGGTAAGGAGTAATAAGGATGATGATCAGTATGCCTGATAAGTTCTCCCAGGAGTTTTGACAAACAAGTAATAGGCACAACAGTGTGAATATTAGGTTTCCCTACTAAATCTCTTCAATCAACCAAGAAAATTTCAAAGTATGTGGATTTTTAAGCATAATGGAAGTATATGAAGAATGCTCATGATTAAATTTCCAGAAACCTAGGCATACATTCATCATCTATTATTGTATCAATCATAACAACACAAAGAAAATTTCAACAGGGAAGTTCAGTGATTACCTTGGCTGTTAAGTGGAAAGCTAATGCAAAAGCAGTAAGTTGTAATGTGCAGATGATGATTTTTCGCTTCTTACCCAATCTTAATATGTGGCAGAGAAGTTTTACTGTGAAGGGGAATAGGAATGGGCAGTTACAAAACTTGAGAGACAGAGGTACTAATTAGCAGTTACAGAACTTTAGAGACAGGGGTAATAATGGGCGGTTACAAGAGTTGAGAGTTGTAAATACTGAATTTTATAGTATCAGGAGCAGTTTCAAAATCTCACGCTCGAGTGTGGATATACCACGCTTAAGCGTGATCATTCAACAGTGGCCAATTTCAGGTTTGCTTGAGCGCAGGCTGTGAAAAATTATTTCACGCTTGAGTGTAGGAAAATTGCGCTTGAGCGCGGTCGGGTTTTTGAAAAATTGAGACTTCTTTAGATACAAACACTTGCGCTTAAGCTTGGATGTGTCACGATCAAGCGTGAATGGCATACTGAGGCTATGTGCTTAAGCCCTCTTAAACACGCTTGAGCGTGAATGAGGGATCTGATGCTTAAATTTCCTTGCTTAAGCGTGGTTTTCCTTGCTTTAAGCGTGGCACTTATTGCTATTTTGAAAGACCCTGTCGCTTAAGCGTAAAAAGTCACGCTTAAGCATGATCGGGGTTGAGATTTTTGGAAAACTTCTTTAGTAGTGTTACCACGCTTCAAGCTTGGTCCTTCCACTTAAGCGTGAATTGGACAGTGTGTGACTTACCTTGGCTCGCTTGAGCGTGGTAAGTTACGCTTGAGCGTGATTCTTGATATTGGATGAAACTTGTCCTTTCTTTTGAACTTGGCATTTGGCACTTAAAGTTGGTTGATGGATGTGATGAGTTGACCTGAAAATAAAGGTAAGAAAACTTCAAACATAACACACAAATTTTATTAAATTGAAATCAATAAAATTTGAAGGAAAATATAAAAGATTGGATTGCCTCCCAAAAAGCGCTTGTTTATTGTCTTTAGCTTGACGCCTGATAGATTTTTCAATATGGATCATGGAGCTGGTGGATGAGAGTGTTGAGTTTTTCCACCTTCTTTCCCTAGTATGGCCTTGACCTTCTTTCATTCAGATTTGAAATCCTTTCAAGAATGTTTGAACTTTGATCTTTCTTGGATTCCTGCTGGGTGAGTTTGTCTTCCATATATGTCTTGAAGCAACTTTGCTCATCTTCTCAGTATTTATTTGTTTCAACCACAACAAAATTGACTTCTTCTTCTTGCATTCACACTTTTAGTTTTTTGTCATCCACATCTATGATGACTTTGGCTGCTTTCATAAATGGTCTCCCCAGTATTATAGGAACTTCAGAATCTTCCTCCATATCTATGATAACAAAATCCATATGGAATTCAAATTTATCTATTTTTAACAAAACATTTTCAGCAATACCGTAAGGGGTTTTTATTGATTGATCTGCCAGTTTTAAAGTCATTTTTGTTGGCCTTACTTTAAAATCCCCTATCTTTTTAAGTATGGATAATGACATCAAATTTACACTAGCACCAAGATCTAATAAATCTTTTCTTTCTAAAAAATTTCCAATAGTGACAGGAATAGAAAAACTCCCTGGATCTTTGGTGTTATGAGGTACTGCCTTATGGATGATAGCACTATGTCCATCTTCCAGCTCAGTTCTTTCCTTATTCAGCGTGGTCATAGCCTTGCATTGCTCTATTGGGTTTGTTTTACTGTTTGCTCTATACTGAGGCTTCTGGTTTTTAGCAACGTGTCGGGCTAGCTATCCCACTTGTGTTTCCAAGTTCCTGATTGATGCCTCAGTGTTCTTTTGACTTGTAAAGGAAGCTTGCATAAATTTTTCCAAAGTGTCCTGTATTCTAGAAGTTCTCTCCATCAAGGAAGGACCATTGCTTTGATATGGTTTATTTGAAGAGCTGGGCTCTTACTTCCATCATTGGCCTTGATTTTGGTTACTTCTCCAAGCCCTGAAATAGTTGGTTAGAAAAATTTGGATTAAAATTGCCAGACCTTCCTTGGTTGTTCATGAAATATATAGTTGCTTCTTGTGAGACACAGTTTTCATTTGGATGATCTCCTCCACAGAAATTACATGTTGTAGGTATTTGTTGTTGCGCTGGTTGTGATGATTACACTACATGTAATTGTTGTGGAAGATTGACCTTCCTTGGTTCATGAAATATACAGCTGCTTCTTGTGAGACATAGTTTTCATTTGGATGATCTCCTCCACAGAAACTACATGTTGCAGGTATTTATTGTTGTGCTGGTTGTGAGGATTGCACTGCATGTAATTATTATGGAAGATTGGCTATCTTTTGAGTTAATGCTTCCAATTGTTGATTCAGAATTTTGTTCTGAGCTAGAATAGTGTCTGTGGTGTTTAAGTCAAGGACTCCTTTCCATTGAACTTGCTGACGGTCATGTTGAGCTTGGTAATCTGTTGAAGATAAAGCTTCTATTATCCTTGTGGCTTGGTCAGCATCCACTGTCATCATGGTACCTCCTGCTGCTGTATCTAGTATTATTTTAGTGTCAGCCTTCAGATCACTGTAGAAGATATTCAGTTGGGC
Source organism: Clitoria ternatea (assembly GCA_037962975.1). Taxonomy (NCBI): domain Eukaryota; kingdom Viridiplantae; phylum Streptophyta; class Magnoliopsida; order Fabales; family Fabaceae; genus Clitoria; species Clitoria ternatea. The sequence goes on from CM075671.1 coordinate 61,226,975, forward strand.
TATATCTTCTAAACCATAATTTGGGCATTTCCTCAGCAGTGACTTAAAACGTTCCCATTCCTCACAGAAAGGTTCATCTTGGCCTTGTTTGAATGTTGTTATGTCTGACTTAGCCTTGATGAATCTAGATGGGGGGAAAAATCTTTTGTAAGAATTTTTCTTCCACTGTGTCCCAACTATTCAAGCTTTGATTTGGATGGGATTGGAGCCATTCTTTTGCTTTACCTGCTAAAGAGAAAGGAAAGAATCTTAGATATGCAGCTTCAATTACTTCTTGTTCAAAACCCATAGTTCCAACTAATTCATAGAATGTGGCCAAGTGAGTGTATGGATCTTCACTTGTCATTCCATGGAATTAGTGGGAACTAATTAAACTAAGAAAAATAGGTTTCATTTCTATGGCCCTTATTGTATTTGGAATAGCAATGCTTGAATAATGTTTGGGTCCTTGTTGTAGTGCATAGTCTCCCAGTGTTCTTCTAGGTGGATTTTGATTGTTGCTGTTGTCATCTGCCATTTTCTAAGCTTGCGTTGAAGAAGAAGTTTCTCCTACGTGGAAGCTTTGCTTTTTCTTTGCTTTCTTGATCTTCTTGAGTAACCTATTTATCTCTGGATCAAATACAAGTTGCTATTTTGATCCTTGTCCTCTTAAGAGCATAAATCAAGTACTTACTCAAGCAAAATTACCACGTACATAAAAAAAATGAAAAATGAACAGAAATTATTCATAAAGTCTTATCAATTTAGTGCTTAGATTTTCAACTTGAATCACCTCCTAGGCTGCAGCGCCAAAACTTGTTATGCCAAAACTTGTTATGGAAATCTTTTGGTGTGTAAGCATAAAACTTGGTAACTGATTCTTAATAAGTAAAGAAGTGAAGTATTCAACTCAAGAATCAAGTTTGTATAATATGAATCTGATGGAATGTTAGTGCCAAGTCTAAACACTGAAATTGTAGTAAAAGGGTTGTCGTTCCTCTGAGGAGGTGTTAGCTTGAAGATCTTTAGTTATTGAATTGATTTTGACAGAAAGTTTTGTTTTGGTGGGTTGTAAAAGGTTTTGATTGAAATGATTAACAGATAGTAACAAATGTAAAAGGATAACACTAAAGAGTTTTGGTGGAAATCAAATTTGGAAAACTTGGATTGATTGTTCATCGCTTCTCACCTTCTGTGAGCTATGTAACTTTGTATATATATAACTTGAAATGATAATTTTTACATCACAATCAAAGTCATTTGCATCGATCCCTCGACTACAAAATTCATAAGAATGATTTCAACTTGCTGATCCCTCAGTCACATTGAAAATCATTCCAGCATTAATGGATGATTGTTTAGACGTTCAGTGCGTTAGATACCATCCCTGGTCATCTACTCACAATGAGTATTTCATTCAGATCTGCTTTCAAAAGTTATTTCCCAATATACTTAAGAAAACCAAAGATAAGAAAATAGTGATCAAGTACTTTCAAGCATTGGGTGTAGAATGAAATAAAAAAACCATCAGATCATGTTATATATGAAAGACTTACAGCAACATTACTTGGGGTTTGAATGATTACAACCAATCCCAATTAATGGGTTTAGCTACTCATGCCTTGTATTTTCACTCAACAAAAGGAAATGAATACAGAAAGAAATTTGAAGTGAAATGAATGAATGGTTGAATGTTGAAGATGATGGGATGCAGGAGATGGATCATTTGCTTCTTTGTTCTTCTCTTATTTATAGAGTAGTCACGCTTAGGCTTCTCCTTCCAAGCTTGAGCGCAACCCTCCACTTGCTGAGTGGCCATTCAAAGGTGGTCAGAGACATGTAGAGACATGCAGAAGTCGGTGTAGTGGCATCGCACCATTGGCCTATATTTAATTAAAAACTCCATACTGCATGGCTCACGCTTGAGCGTAGGTGGTCATGCTCAAGCGTGAGAGACCCTGATGCTCACTGTCTTGTACACGCTTGAACTCTTCTTGCCACGCTCCAGCGTGGGGTTTTCCTCTTCATGCCATGCTTAAGCTCTTGTACCTAAGCTCAAGCATGAGTTTCAGATTTTTCATGCTCAGGTTGAACTTCTTCACGCTTCAAACGCCCAGGCCACGCTCAAGACACACTCAAGCATGCCATTCATGCCTAAGGTCACGCTTAAGCGAGCTCAGGATCACGCTTGATCGTCCCCTTCTCACGCTCAAGTGTGGAAGGGGCCTGATGTATTTTTCTCCTTCCCTCAAGCGACTCTAAGCGTGACAGGGGCTGATGCAATGCTTCAATTCTTCATGACATGACCCATCTTCCTAGTTTTTGATTATTTTCTTGTAATTCCTGCATCTCTTCAAGGATGTTGGTAAAATAATATTTGCACGCAATGTATCTTTCACAAGAGATTTCATGTTTAACTTTCTTTAATTATTCACCAATCTCATTAAATTCTTTACAAAATGAGTCCAATTGAATCATGAAATTGATGTATAATAAACACTTATCATATATACATCACTAACAGATCCAAACTTATCTATGACATTTTACCTGCTATTGCTAACCTTTTGTTAACTGTAGCGACTGAGTTAGGGATGGGTTGCTCAACCAATAGCTACAAGAACAGTGACAACTGTTACCAAAACCAAATGAAGGGACAAGAATAACTAGGGGCGACAAACACCCATCGCTACTTTAGATGCCAACCATAAAGTTGGAGGGGTACACAAAAAATGGAGGGACGTCACATTAGCGACAAAGTTAGCGTTGGACTTTTATACGCATTAGCGATGATTGTGGTGTTAGTCGCTGACATGGTCGCTAATGTCATCTTTAAAGTCCATTTTAACGTGGTAGTCACTAACTCAATAACTAATTAGTAACGTCTCTCCTCGTTCATTGTGTTTTAGTAGTTTTAGCAACAACTAGATTACATTGCTAAAGTTGGCGTGCAAACAAAAAAAATTAGAGGGAAAGAAAAAACTGGAGGGAGGCCAAATAGAAACGACGTCGATGACGAAAGACTTCTAGCAACGATAGTACCAATGGATGTTTGCAAAACTTAGCGAAAAATTCCTAGGTGGTCGTTGTGTGTTTGAATGTGTATACAGGTTAAGGAATTTTGATAATGACAAAAACACTCTTGAAGAAATCTTTGTAAAAACAAAGACATGGAGTCAGATGCTGAGAAACAGCGAAGCTAATCGATTAGGGAGACTATGCTAATCGATTAGGAGCATTCTGTTTTGGAAGAAATTGCATTAGGCCACAAGCTAATCGATTACAGCAATCAAGATAATCGATTACAAAGCTACTGGAATTAAGATAATCGACTACACACATGAGTAATCGATTATAACTGTCAAAAATGGGATTAAATGCATCAGGTATAATGACTAATCGATTAAGGGAAGTTATGCAATCGATTAGGAGGCTACTGGAATTAAGGTAATCGATTACGATACAGGCTAATCGATTAGGAAGCTGCGAAATCAAATTAAATGCATCAGGTACAGGTGATAATCGATTACAAGCAAAGATATAATCGATTAGGTGCTCTCTGACTTGAACATAATCGATTACAACGCGAAGGTGTAATCGATTACGATAGTGGGAAAACACTTTTAAGTGGGAAACCAGCTCATATGTCCACTATTTTTCAGAAACCCACTAAGTGCAACGGCTAGGAAGAAGAAGGGCACACCTCAAGCTCTCAAATGGCTCTATAAATTGAAGAGAAACACAAGCACAAAAACACACCAAGAAGCTACAATTCCTTTGCTTATTCTTGTGCTTTGTAAGCCCTATTTCTTGTATCTTGAATTTCATTTGTATATCCTCTCATCTTGAGAGATTAGAAATTGTGTGAGCTATCATTTTGCTTATCCACTCTATTGAGAGAGTTAGTTGCTTGTAAACACTACATCAAAACACCAAAGTTCACTCTAGGTTGAGTGGTTACAAAGGTTGAGGTTCAACCTTTGGGATATTGTGAGATTGAGAGATTGGGTGGGTTGCCGTTATACTTGTGAGGATTGGGTTCTTGAGTGTGGGACACTAGGAAGCCGCAATTGCTCAAAGTTGTATCTCTAGTCTACAATAGTGGAAAATCCTCTAAGTGGGTTGCTTAGAGGCGAGACGTACACCGGATTGGTGGAACTCGTTAAATCGGTTTGCAAAGCTCTTCTCCCTTACTCTTTTACTTTCATATACTGCACTTAATTGGCTTGTGTTGATTGATTGTGGCTTGCATACTTGAACTTGTTTAAATTGGTAAATCTTGAAGACTGCACACCAAGTGTTTGTTTAATTGTCTCAGCTATATTTACCTTTGTTTTGCATTGCATATTTCACTAAACTTTATTTTACTTGCATAATCTTGTAAATTTGTATATAAGAATCAAGTTCAAAGGTATTCCAACTAAAAGTTTTAAAAACTCAATTCACCCCCCCTCTTGAGTATTGAGGCCACTTGAATAACACGTTGATGTGGTAGCTATTTTTCTTTTAAAGGACCTTTTTACCATTGTGGTCGCTAATTCGATTGCTAATTCGGTCGTTAATTAGCAACAACGATGTTTGGTCATTATTTTTTAGTAGTGTTCTTCATTTTCATCATCAGAATTAATAGGGAGCCATTCAATATTTTGGATCCCATCCAATAATGGTTCTTCTATTTCTTCAAGCCACAGAGACAACAAATCATCTTCTTGAAATATGTAATCCAAATTAATTGGATTGAAGCTATTTGTTATCTCTTCTTGACTTCTTCGTTTATCCTTTATAGTTTTTAGCTTCATGTTGTAAAATGTAAAGATAAGCTTATGCAATTTTGTATACTTCAATCCATATCTTGTCTTTGTATGTACGTAACTAAATATACTCCAATTTCTCTCACAGTTAAAAGTTAAAGTTGTTTGACTCAACTCTTATGGCTATACGCTGAAGTTCTGGAGCACAATATCCATAAATCATCCTCCATTTAGCTGATTAAATAAACAAATATGTATAATTATATATATGTATAAAATACATTAATAAAATTAAAAGTAGCTATCTTACCTAGATCTATCTTAGACCAAGCCTTTTGAGTTTGAATCGTTTCAAATGTCTCTCTCTTATCTCTAAAAGAAAAATCTATACAAATAATGCATTTTAAGTTTTGTATCATTAAGTTAATACTAATTAACTAATAATTGTCATTTTAAAAATCATAACATTTAGAAATTACTCACTTGGTTAATAGCTTTGATTTGATTCTCAGCATCTGCTTCTAATCTGGTAATCACCTTTGTCATACCATCTAGAGTTTCTTTGGCAACATTACTTCCATGCAAAACTCTGAATTGAAATCGAGGGTTGAGAAGATAACCTATGATTTTGAAAATTAAATTAGAACCATACAAAAATTAAATTTAAGAAATAACATATGAAACTAAATTTAATATATTTATGTACCTGTAACATGCAAATAAGTATGCATGAAGAATCATCTTTTATCAATGATTCCAGTGTAACGATAATTCTTTTGAATGACTTGCTTGGCTCTATCAATGGCTTCGTAAACAAAGCCCATTGTCATTTTACATCACCATCCACCCATTTTAAAACTTTGACAAGTGGCTCAAATACCTTTATAATTTCAGCAGCTTTCTTTCAAAAATCTGTGCTAAGGACAATCTTCTTTGCTTCAAAAGCAGGTCCTGATTTCTCTTTTCCGCACTTGGACTTTCTTAATTCTTTAGAGTGAAGCATATTTATCAGTACATCCTTTTGCTGCACAATTGATTCAATTTGAAAAATTGTGTTGCAAAATAAGTGATGGCAGGACGAATAATTTCTTTACCACCAGTATATTTTTTCATCAGATTTACTGTCCAAATATGATTATAGATGAACAAAGTGACTTTCTTTGCGTCATCTAACAATTTTTAGACATTAGACTTTTTCCTAATATCTTCTAAGAATAAATCCAAGCAATCAGCTGCATAAGCTAACCAATAAATATGTGGTATTTTTTCCATTAATTTCAAACTAGCAACTTTTGAAGCCGTTTCATTATCAGTGACCACTTGAACAATATGTTCCTCTCCAACCTCTTCCATAATTTTACCAAGCAATTTAAAATAATAATCAATATTTCTACTAGAAACACCAGATGCATCAATGGATTTTAGAAACACTATACCGTGATTGCAATACACCAGAAAATTCATGATCTGCATCTGATTTATATTGTTTGTCCAACCATCGCACATTATAGTGACCCCTCTTTCCTTCCATATTGGCTTCAATTATTGTATCCATTTTTGCATAGATTGATATTCACTGTCCAGGTATACCTCTAAAACCTCATAAGGAGTTATAAATTTAACGCTTGGGCCTAACTCTGCAGCAACACTTAACATTATGTAGCCATGGAGAATTGGATAGGTTCATAGGAAGACGCTCATATATTATCAATTTATACACTACTTCTCCAAACTTTTTTTGAAGTGTTCTCATGAAGCCTTAATTGATTTTTGTTTGTTTCATGCTTCTACTCATGGCTAAATCAATATAAATAAATTGTAATCTTTGTTGAACATCATTTGGACGATTTTGACTAAAAGCTCTGTCAGGATGAGAGCTACCTCCAGCTTCATATATGGAATCTAATCTTCTAGTTTATTGTCTAAATTTATGCATGTCTTCCATATTGTCATTGTGACACTATGCTTTCTTGCATGGCTTGCCTCATGACTACATCTTCATCAAGGACATCTACAGTGTCTTCATCTTCATCACCTCTTAAATGTGACATAAAGTTTTCTTTTCTTTTTCTGAGATCTCTTTTTTTATTTACTTTCCAGTAATAGTTTCATCATATTTTCTCTGATAAAGGTATTTACCTTATCACAACCTTTAACTTCTTTAGCCATATGTCTAGATGTTCTTTTAATCGAGTAATTCCACTAATTATCACCCTATTGTTCCTATTTTTCTCAGGTACAAGTGTTTCAAAATGCCAACCAATATCATCACCAGAAGCACCTTCAGCTCTACCGGTTGGAAACTTATCTCGCATTGACATTATCCTTAACTTGTACAGTATTAGGCTTAATAACATGAGAAGGGTTATGAATATATTTACGTAGTTGGAATATGTGGAAAACATTATTAATATTTGAAAGAAAAGAGGACAAAGCAATTTGGTAGGCTAAAGGACCAACTCTTTTTAAGATCTGGTAAGAACCAATAAATTTCGGTGTGAGTTTTCAAGAAAACATGATCACCTTCATGGAATTCAAGAAGCTTCTTTCTCTTGTCATGATAACTTTTGTCTACTTTATGCCATCCTTATCTTTTCACAAACCAACTTTATCATTTCTTTGGTTTGTTGTACCAATTTTGGTCCTAACATCAAGCTTTTTCCTATCTCGAACCAACATAATGGAGTCCTACACTTTCTCTCACAGAATGCCTCAAATGGTGCCATGTTGATACTTGCATGGAAACTATTATTATAAGTGAACTCAACCAATGGCAAGAATTGATCCTAACCCCCTTTGTGTTCTGGTATGCAAGCTCGTAACAAATCCTAAGAGATTGAATTCTTCTTTCATATTGACCATCATTCTATGGATGATAAGCTGATCTTAAATGAAACTGAGTTCCCAAAGCATTGTGTAAACTTCCCCAAAAACATGATGTAAATTGTGGGTCACGATCTAAAATAATACTCGAAGGAATTTCATGAAATCTCATAACTTCCTTGATGTAAAGTTAAGTTAACTTTTCAAAGGAATATCAAATATTAATGGGAATAAATGAGCAGGTTTTGTCAATATATCATTTAATACCTATATAGAATCATGTCTAGTTGGGGTTCTTGGTAGTGCAACCATAAAATCTATAGCAATGCTATCCAATTTCCACCCTGGCACTTCTAGTGATTATAACATTCAAGAAGGCTTTTGATGTTCCACCTTTACTTTTTGGCAAACTAAACATATAATCACATATTCTGCTACTTGCCTTTTCATTCCATGCCACAAAAATAATTTCTTCAAGTCCTAATACATTTTGGTAGTTATAGGATGAATACTGATGTTACTCATGCCAACTTCTTCCAGAATTACTTTCCTCAACCCTTCACGATTAAGGATGCAAACTTGATCTTTATACTTCAACATCCATCAGCTCCTATTCTAAATTCCATTTCTTTTGCTTGTTTTAAAAGCTTTTTCTTTTAGAAAAAAATCTATCTGTTGATTCTTTAAAACTTGTAACAAAAAGTCATTTGTCAATCTCAACATTCTAAGCCTATAACTATTCTGATCTATTTTCACTGTCGATTTCATATCTCTAAAATGCTCTATCATTTCCAACTCCTTAATCGTCATTGTAGATACATATAGACACTTACGACTTACAGTTTCTGCTACTACAGTTGCCTTTCCAAGATGATATTGCAGCTCAAAATCATAATCTTTCAAAAATTTCATCCATTGTCTTTGTCTAAGATTTAAATCTTTTCGATCAAATAAATATTTCAAACTTTTATGATCATTGAAAACTTCAAATTTGCTTGATGCAAGTGATGTCTCCATATTTTTTTGTAAAAACTACAACAACTAATTCTAAATCATGAGTGAGAAAGTTGACTTCATGTTGCCTCAATTTCCTTGATCCATAAGCCATAACTTTCCTGTTTCGCATTTGCACACATCTCAAACATTGTTTTGATGCATCACAAAATACCTCATAAGTTTAGTGCATATCATGTAGTACCAATACATGTGCTGATGTAAGGTGATTCTTTAGTTATTGGGAACTATTTTGCATTGCATCGTCCAAACAAATGGTTGACCTTTTTTGTGAGTTTTGTTATTATATATGTCAATTTTTAAAATCCTTTAATAAATCTTCTATAATACCTAGCTAAATCTTAGAAACTTCTATTTTCTAACATAGTCATGGGGCTTTCCCATTTTAACATCACTTTCACTTTAGAAGAATCTACAATAATCCCTCATTGGCTGATGACAAGAAAATTGACTTTTTCCAACTGAAAGTTACACTTGGATAACTTTGCATACAACTATTTTTCTCATAGAATTTCTAACATTATTCTTAGATGTTTTGTGTTCCTCCCAATTCTTAGAGTATATCAAAATATCATCAATAAAAACTACCATGAATTTATCTAAGTAATGATGAAAAATTCTAGTCATGTAATTTAGGTGGTAAACTAGGAATATCCTTTGGAAACACTTTAGGGAATTCATTTACAACAGATAATTCCTTTATTTTGGATTCCCTCCCCTCTTTCATAGAAAGTAACATCATGAATCCTTGAGCTCTTTCTCTTAAAGAAGTACATGTTTGGTTGGTGGTCACATCCTACATTCTCAAAGTCAGAATCTATGGGTTCTCTAAAAACTAATTATTTTGTTATGGCAATCTATTAAGATATGATTGTCTGCCAACAAATCTAATCCAAGAATAACTTTTAAATTAGAAAGTGGTAAACCAAAGAGATTTAGCTTTGAAATTCCTATCATTTATGATAATAAGATATCCCAACAGGCTAGAAGTAACAGTGGAATTATTTCCTAGAGTATGAATAGATAATTCAAAAGGTAAATCAATCATAGGTAATTTCAACTTCTCAACATAATCATTAGCTCTAAAGGAATATGATACACCTGAGTCATACATAATAATTAAAGGAATCTTATTAATGATACATTTATTTTCCACCATTATATCCAAAGGAGATGCTTCTTTACTAGCGATGGCAAAAACTTTTCCATGAGTCATCGACCTTCCTATCACATTGTTAGTGTTTCCATGCATATGGTTATTAGTGCTTGTTCCTCCTATTGACACTAATTTTTGTTTGTGCACCATTTTTTATTAAAAATATAAAAAAATCAAAAATTTAAAATTTAAAAAAATATATAAATGATTTAGTTTGATTTTAATTTTTTTCCTTTCAAAATTTACATACTATTTTCTTTTCTTCATCATCAAAATCAAATTTCAAAAAAATATCTCTTTACTATCAAATTTAGAAAAATACAAAAATATTTTATTTTATTTTCTCCCTCTCACTCACAAACTCATTTACATCACACTTCACCCACTTACTTTACCATTACCACAATTCCACTTAACCATACAACATCATTTTACATAGAGAATTTTTTTTGCTTTTTTATTTTATTTTATTATTATTTTATATTTTATATTTTTTTTCCTGTTCTCTAACTGAATCTTTTATTTTATTTTCTTTTTTCTTTTTTACCATTTTTGTTTCTATTTTTATTTATTTATTTTTGTTTAAATAATGGGTGAATAGGTAGTAGTTTTAGGAGAGTGGGTAGTTACTTTTTGAAATAGGAGGTGAGAGGATCACGATTTTTAAGAGTTATGGAAGGTTCATGACTTGCCTATAGTTACTACAATAGGAATCCAGAGAGTTTTTTGAAGCTAGAGGTTAAATTTAGAGGGAGTTAGTGTTATAGTAAGAAGGGGAGTCAATCAGGGAATCAGTGGCCCAGAGAGGGTTTGGTCACCATTAAATTTAAGAGAGCGTTTGGTCACTATTAGAGGTAAGAGAATATCGAATAAAACATATGCAGAATCAAGAAGGTAGAATCAATAAGGTCGAGTTACAGGTAAGTTCTTCTTTTCTTTCAAGTATTTTTTTGTTTGTTTTGTTATAGTTTTGTTGTTTGGTTTTATTCCCTCTTCACCATTACCAACCAACAATAACCCAAAACACTATTACTAAAAATATCGCAACCACTAACCACCCCTCATCACCACCACCAACCAATACTCAAAACTCAACCATCCACCAAGCCCCATTAATATTAGCAACAACCAGCGTCGTCCTGAAGCTTCAATTGTGGAAAGATATATTGTAGAGGAAGCAATTGAGTTTTGCACTGAATACATGTCACATGCTGCAAGCATTGGTATTCCAACGACTCGTCATGAAGGGAGATTGGATAGGAAAGGAACGATTGGAAAAAAAATGAAGAGCATGCCACGTGATGATGTCCTTCAGGCACACTTGTATATTTTAAACAACACGGACGACGTGTAACCGTATCTAGCCACTCACAAGGAGCTAGTCAAGAAAACCAACCCTAAAATGACTGAAAAGTGGTTGTTGAATGAAAACAACAAGATTTTCATGCAGTGGTTCCAAAAGACCGTTCTGAAAGATGCATCTGCATCCTCGACATTACATCGACTGGCACAGGGCCCGAACTTTGATGTCCTCACTTTTATGGGTATGACATAAACAACTATTCGTTTTATACAAGGACACAGGATGAAAAGAGTACAAATCAAAACAGTGGAGTAATGGTTGTGGCTCGGTCAATGCATTTCTCAACTTCAAAGGACAACAACCCTGTGATGGCTGAGTCATGCTACTTTGGTGTGATTGAAGATATATGGGAAGTCGATTATGGTCCCTTCACCGTTCCTGTGTTTAAATGCAAATGGGTTGACAATAAGAACGGTGTCAAAACTGATGAATTAGGAGTTACATTGGTGGACCTCAACAAGATAGGGCATAAGGATGAACCATTCATAATGGCAATGCAGGTGAAGCAAGTTTTTTATGTTGCTGACCCAGCTGACAAACGGTGGTCAATTGTTATCCAAGGTAAACACATTGGAGACCCCAATCTTGATATTGTGGAAATTCCATCGACCACAACACGGATTGCAACATCTATCGTGGAACATGACATAGATGATGTAGTTGCCAGTCGTCATGAACACCATGAAGGCTTGTGGGAAAATATTTCATCTTCATAGGGTATTAATCATGTTAATGAATCATTGAATTACATGTTATATTAATTATTCGTTGTATTAAATATTATATTAAATATTTGACAGTTGTGTTTCCTTGTTTGGACAGATACTCATGGCTGATCAGGATGGATGATCTAGGTCTGACTCACAGGCTACTGATTCCTCTACTCGGAAGAGTAGAGGTGTTACCAAGATGCCAGACGTTGCACTTAGGCAACACTGGGGTGAAAGGTTACCTGTTGACATGGATGTCAACACTGGTAGGTTTGGAGGACCAAATGCCGTGAAGTTGAGCAGTTATTTGGGAGTCGTGGCTCGGTCGAAGGTGTCCATCATTATCCCCGACTGGGATAATGTCGAGGAGGTGGTGAAGAACTAGCTATGGAGTGATATTCGGTAACTTAGATATCATTTAATTTTATTTTAGTGTATTATTTCATGTATATTTGGACTTTAAATTCTTAATCAACGCTTTGCCAAATTGTACCAATCCTTAGTTTAAATGTACCTGAATTGTAGGTATGTATTCGGGGAGGACAAAGGATAGTTCCCCGGAGAGAAATATCCATTCATTGATCAGGAGACTTGGGATGCTTTCATTGCATCTAGGCATTCTGACCAATTTCAGGTACATTAGTTTTTAAATGATTAAATTATGTATAATTTAAACGGCTAACTCTGAATATTTGTCTTTCTTGTTGTAGGCGGTCACAAAGAAAGCCCGGGACATTAGGAAGCTGAATGACTGCCCCCACACATTGTCACGTGGGGGTTACCGTAGGTTGGAGGAGCGGTTGGCCCAGGAGAGGCTGAGTCAGTGTCACACTAGTCAGCCTGACACTAGTATTGTGGATCCCCCTTCCCCACCTACACGCCACGATAAATGGAAGCGGTCCAGGATCAAGAAGAGTGGGGAATACACTTCCTCACAAGCTCAGGAGGTCACCTCACGGATAGTGAGTATTCCCCTTGTATCAGTGTCTATTTGTTGGTTTACGTGAAGGAAGTGAATACTAACTTGTTTGGTTTCAGGATTCTTTGGTTGAGCAATCAACCCAAGGGTCTTTCGTAGCCCATGGTAGGAAGGATATTTTGACTGCCGCCATCGGCAGGCCAGAGCACCCAGGAAGAGTGCGTGCTATTGGTCGAGGTGTAGGTAAGTTGTAAATAACTGTATCCTTTCATTTTGTTATCTATTAAACAATTATGGGCTAATCATTCACATTTCACAGGCCTCCGTAGCTATTACGGTGCTCCTGACCCTGCCCCCTCCTTTGAGAAGTTGGTGGAGCAGAAGGTGGCTGTTGTGAAGGCTGAGTATCAGGAGGAGATATCTAGGCTCCACCAGGAGATGGCCCGATTCAGGGAGGAGATGAAGGCCTCACTCAGCCACCACCAGGAGACTACTACACCAGCTAGCGACCCACAGGTTAGATTCCTTATTCAATTTCCTCGGTTTTATTGTTTATAATCACTTTCTTTCATTGTTGAATAACTTGTAACATCCCTAATATTTTAGAAAAGTTTTAATTGACAAAAAATATTAACAATTGCCCAACCGGATTTATTGAAATTTTGGGAATTATTAGTATTAAAAATGCAATTAGAAATAATTAAATGTTGTGGGAATAAATAAATTTATTTGATTAATTAATTATAAAAGATTAAATGAAGGTGAATAGAAGAAGATAAATTTGAAGTTACCTTGGGGTAAAAAGTGAAGGGTGAAAGGTAAAGGTAAAAGTTTTAATTAAAACCTTTAAAAGAAATTATAAAGAAAATAGAGAAATGACCATTTCGCCCTTGTACCTTAAACTTTAATCTCATTTCCTTCTTCTTCCTCACCTTCACGCGAGTTCACTCTTCTCTTTCTCCTCACCATTGCCGAAGCTTGCATACCTCAAGGGGAGGCTCGTTTCACGCCGAAACTTCGAAATAATTACGTTTTTGAGATCGTGGCTTCGAGGTGAGTTCAATGGACCCATTAAAATTGAGTTATCTTCCCCTTTTCATTTTCTCTCTCTAGACAATGGCCATGCATGGAGGTGGGAGCTTCGATTTCCTACTCCTCTAGTGCGTGGGAGCTCAAAAATGGTTTTTAGAGTAACGAGGGTGGTTAAACATTGTTGGGTTATGCGTTTCGACCTCCGTAGGTAGCGGAACGGACGTCGGAGGACCGAACGGTGAAACGAATATTGGATTCGGAGGTGGAACCTTGAACGCAACGTCTAGAGGGCGTCATCAACACCAAGAACGAACCATTTAAACTCGGAATTGAGGTAAGGGGGGTGTTTGGGTTATAATTAATTAGAATACGTAAGTATAATTGAATTGAATCATCGAATTAAATATGGAAGTAATGAGAATATATAAGGAATGATAATTGTATGTGTATGAATGTAAATTGTGTATGATTTGTGATGATTATGAGCACAATGTGAATTGAATGGTGATGATTTGGTGAGCATAGTGGCATTGTGATGACGGGCTTGACAAGTAGGTCGCCCAATTGATGAGTACATGTTTTGTTGCTGGCCACTTGCGATATGATATGAGGAATATGATTATACATGTATGATTATGTGGTGTGGGACGGCCGACGGTATGTACAACCCCTCGTTTCTGGCTCCCATGGTGTTTATGCCTAGTTGAGCTACCCAGTGGTCAAGTAGGACCCAGTGGTTGAGGTGGAGAGTCATGCAGGACTCGGTGGACCAAGCAGGGTTCACGGGGTGTCAAGTAGGACCCCCAGCTGAAGGCTGATCCTTTTAGTATCCGGATACTAGGCGTCGATTTTATGTGAGAGTCAGTGTTGATGATTGATGATATTGATACTATGTAATGATGTGAGTATGTACTTTATTACGTTTGTTGATTGTGACTTGCCTTTTTGAGGATATTGAAGCTTGAACGAACCTAAGAATAGGTAAGTATGAATGATGGATGAAAAGAACGGAAAGTCAATTGTATAATGAAATAATTACATATTTTGTTTTAAATTACCTTTCTAGATTAATTATGATATCAAACACTCACCCTTGCTGTGGTTTTCTTTAATTTAGTAACCAGTGACAGGGAAGAGGTCGAAGCCCCGGAGGTGCGCCAAGCGGAGGATTGATGCCAAGGAATGCAGGGAATTATGGATTGAATGATAGGTGTATTGTGTTTTATGTATGTTATGTTATGTATTTCCTATGTGCGCTGGACCAATTTAGATGTGATTAATGTGATTATGAAGTTTTGTGATAAGTAATAGATGGAGATTGCATGTTGGTTGATGAGAAAGTGACTTCATGCTAGGCCTCATGAATTAGACATATATGTTATGGGCAGGTCTTGCTTACTTGGTGAAGAATGGATGTTAGGAGTTGTGAATTATAGCTCCTTAGGATATGTGTTTTGAGATTTTGGATGGCTGTTTTATGCATGAGTTAGGAACCAGCATAGTCAAATGATGATTTAAGTGGTCTTGATGTAATGGAAGGAATGCAATAGCTTAAATATGTTAATTGTGGTTTGTGAAGATTGGAATGGGTCCATTTTGCCACAAGTGGACTCATTGACTACCACAAAATGCCTTAAAATGAGATAAACGCATTTATACGCATAAATTACTCATTTTTAGGAATTTTTGAGTGAGACCAGTGGCCACGCGTCACAAATGGTGTAATTTAGTTGGTGTCAAAATTTGGTAGCATTTGGAGTTGATATGAAAAAGTTAGGGGGGTTAGAAGTTCCAAAATTAAGCATTTTCTGCATAATTTCTGCATTCTGGTATGCGTAATCGATTACCAATGTGTCCCTAATCGATTACAGGCATTCTGTTTCATGAGTAATCGATTACAAAGGTATTTTTAATCGATTACAGGCCTTCTGAGTCATTTGTAATCGATTAGGTGCTTGTCCTAATCGATTAGCTACGACAGGATCGCCCGATAAGCGTCCTTTGCTGTTTTTGGACCGTTTGGGGATCTTAGTGACATTTTTGGCCTCCGACTTCTTCATGAAAGTTGTAGATAATTATGTTACGGAGGTGTGAAAATTGGTTTTACTTCAATTGGATTTTTCTAACTCTTATGAGGCATAAAATACCGGACCTATTACACGGTAAAACTTGAGTTTAAGAGGGTTTTGAACCCAACTTTTGATAATTTTCAAATTGGAACTAATAGGTGATATTTTGTAGATAATTATAATTTTCAAAATGAATTTTTCTTATGATTTAAGGTTGAATTGTGTCATGATCTTATTATTACCCCAATTGATAATATAATTAAGTGTTTTTAAATCCATATTTCGGATTCGGCTTTAATCGTGAAAAAAAAAAAAAATTTCTTGAAATTTTGGATTTGTTTTGTTTTTATTTTATTTTATTTAAGTTAGGATGTCACAGGTGGTATCAGAGCGGTTCTTTCTAGAGCCGGGTGAATGGGCAGTGTTAAAGAATTGTTTAAGTCCCATGTCGGACTATCTTTGCATTGTATGGAAATTGTTGTGTTATAATTGAGTGTAACAGGTTCACTTGGCATCATTTCCCTTGGCACTCTGGTGGCATCATGTTATGAATATGTATAAGGTAAATGCCCTATCCCTGATAGATCATTGGTTATTAATGGTGATGTGTTTGGTTATTGTAGAACTACTTTATGGCTGAAGGAACTAGTTCAGGAGGAGGAGATGAATTCTTCTCAAAATTTTCCCAACTGTTGAGTAGGACTGAATCTGGTCCCACTCTTGATAAATTCCTGAAGAGGAATCCACCTGTTTATAGAGGAGGCCATGATTATGATGGGGCTCATGTCTGGATGCGAGAAATTAAGCAAACATTTGAATACTTTGAATGCTCTGAAGAACAGAAAGTCCAATTTGCTACTTATCAATTGAAGGATGAGGCTCGTGTGTGGTGGTCAAGGACTAAGGTTCAGATGAATGCTGCGAGTGAACCATTAATGTGGATGAATTTCAAGCGGAGATTTCTTGCTAAATACTTTCCAGATAATTACAAAATCCGCAAGGAGATGGAATTCTTAAAACTTGAGCAAGGCAAAATGTCAGTGGCAGAATACACGTCACAGTTTGATGAACTATGTGATTTCTATCATCCTTTTTCTCTTGAAGGAACCGAAGGTAGTAAGTGTGCAAAGTATAAATCCGGGCTGAGAATTGAACTCCGAAGTGTCATTGTTCCTATGGAGATCCATGACTATCCTACTCTGGTAAATAAGGCCAGACTTGCTGAGGAAGTGCAGTTACAGAGAGCGTCTCAATCAAGGGACAAAAGACCCTTGAAGGTTAAAGGATTCAGTTTTAAAAAGATGGGTCAGTTTTTCCGTGGAGGCAAGTCTTCCACTACATCTTCTTCTTCGGGCCGTAGTTCTGCAGGCCGTTCTAGTGGTCATTCTGGTAGCCGTGCCTGTTATAATTGTGGCCGGGAGGGCCATATTGCAAAACATTGTCCGGCCAGCCAAATTATTTGCTTCCAATGTGGACAACCAGGGCATCTTAGGCCAGATTGCCCACAGAGGCAGCAACAAGATGAACATAGCAGTCGAGCTAATACTTCTGTGGCCCGTGGTGGTAATTTTCAAAGAGGAGGTAGGAATAACAGTGGTCGTGGAGGCCAACGCCCGAGGAGGACTGATGCCCAATCTAGCGGTGCTCAAAATGTTATGACTGGACGAGTGTTCGCTTTTGATGCTTCAGAGGTTGCAAGAACTGATAATTTGGTGCAGGGTAAGTGCATTATTCATGACTGTCTGGTAAATGTAATTTATGATTCAGGTGCAACACATTCTTTTATTTCTGAAAGTTGTGTGAGGCGGTTTGGGTTACCAGTGGTGTTAATGGAGAATGCCCTTAATGTCTCCACCCCTACTGGTTCTACATTCCGTGCCACCACCATGTGTGGAGGATTACCAATGCAAATTGAAGACCGTTCCTTTTGGGTAAATTTAATATGTATGCCGTTGAAAGATTTAGATGTTATCTTGGGTCTTGACTGGTTGTCTGCAAACCATGTTATGGTGGATTGTTACCGCAAGACTATAGTATTCTCTCAGGAATTGGACACTAAGAGTGTGGTAAGTAATGTCTCAGCAACTTATGCTATTCTATTTACTTCAGAAGGACGGTATAATCTTAATCCCAATGATATTCCCGTAGTGTGTGATTTTCCTGATGTATTTCCGGGAGAAATTCCGGGGTTACCTCCCAATCGGGAGATTGACTTTACCATTGACTTGATTCCCGGGGCCGAGCCTGTGTCCCGTGCACCCTATAGAATGTCTTCAGTGGAATTGACTGAAGTGAAGAAGCAAGTGAATGAGCTGTTAGAAAAGGGGTTTATCCGACCGAGTGCTTCACCATGGGGCGCTCCGGTGTTGTTGGTGAAAAAGAAGGATGGCAGCATGCGAATGTGTATCGATTATCGGCAGCTGAATAAGTTGACAGTTAAGAACAAATACCCTTTACCACGAATCGATGATCTGTTGGATCAGTTGAGAGGCGCTGAGGTATTTTCCAAGATTGACTTGAGGTCCGGATATCACCAAATAAGAGTGAAATCGGAAGATATTCCCAAGACGGCGTTCCGGACTCGATATGGACACTTTGAGTATGTAGTAATGCCCTTTGGGGTGACAAATGCACCTGCTATCTTCATGGACTACATGAATAGGATCTTCCAACCTTACTTGGATCAATTTGTGGTAGTATTCATTGATGATATATTGGTGTATTCAAAGTCCATTGAGGAACATGCACAACATCTTCGAATTGTTTTACAGATATTGCGGGAAAAAGGGCTGTATGCCAAGCTGTCTAAATGTGATTTCTGGGAAGGAAGTGTGCAATTCTTGGGCCATGTAATTTCTAGGGATGGAGTATCTGTTGATCCATCCAAAATTGAAGCAGTTATGGGCTGGGAGAGACCTAAATCAGTGACAGATATTAGGAGTTTCCTGGGACTGGCTGGTTACTATCGCCGTTTTATTGAAGGATTTTCTTGTATTGCTCTTCCTTTAACTCGATTGACAAGAAAAGATAACCCATTTGTATGGTCAGATAAGTGTGAATTGAGTTTTCAAACTCTGAAGCGATGTTTAACTACTGCACCTGTGCTTGCACTACCAGATGTGACAAAGGAATTTGTGGTATATTGTGACGCATCTAAGTTTGGTTTAGGATGTGTATTGATGCAGGACGACAGGGTGATTGCCTATGCTTCAAGGCAATTGAGACCCCATGAGCAGAATTACCCTACCCACGACTTAGAGCTTGCAGCAGTGGTGTTTGCATTAAAAATCTGGCGTCATTATTTATATGGTTCTCGTTTTGTGGTATTCAGTGACCACAAAAGCTTGAAATACTTGTTCGATCAGAAAGAGTTAAACATGAGACAAAGGAGATGGGTAGAATACCTAAAAGATTATGATTTTGATTTGAAGTACCATCCTGGAAAAGCAAATGTTGTGGCAGATGCCTTAAGTAGAAAAGTATTACATGCAGCCTTCTTGATGGGCAAAGAGCAAGAATTGTTAGAAGACTTTCGCGATATGAACCTTGGGGTTGCTGTGCAAGCTCCGAATCAAATGATGATTGGGATGCTGAAGATCTCTAATGAATTCTTAGAATCTTTAGCTGTGGCTCAGGAGAAAGATGAAGAGTTACCAGAATTGCTCGATACCCAAGCAAGAGGAAAGAGTATGGAGCTAATCAAAGGTACTGATGGAATTTGGAGATTCAGAAACCGGGTTGTAGTGCCTACAAAAGGTGACTTTAGGCAGGCCGTGTTAGCTGAAGCCCATAAAAGTTCTTTTAGCATTCATCCTGGTGTTACAAAAATGTACCATGATTTGAAGAGAGAGTTCTGGTGGCCAGGCATGAAACAAGCAATCATAGAGTATGTAAGATCTTGTGTGGTATGTCAGAAGTGTAAGGTCGAACACCAGAGACCCCCAGGTCTACTTCAACCTCCGGAAATTCCAATGTGGAAATGGGAAGGCATTACTATGGATTTCGTATCCGGGTTACCCCGTACCCGTTCTGGTTGTAATGCAATATGGGTGATTGTGGATAGGCTGACAAAGAGTGCTCACTTCTTAGCTATGAATATGAAATGGTCATTGGACCGGTTGGCTAGATTATACATTGCAGAAATTATAAGATTACATGGTGTACCTGTGAGTATTATTTCAGATCGTGATCCTCGGTTTACTTCCAGATTCTGGGGAAGTTTACAACAAGAATTGGGTACTGAACTGAGGTTGAGTTCTGCTTATCATCCTCAGACTGATGGCCAGTCTGAACGCACAATCCAGACTTTGGAAGATATGCTCAGGGCTTGTGTGCTGGAACAAGGAGGCTCATGGGAGAAATACCTACCATTAGTGGAATTTGCTTATAATAACAGTTACCATAGTAGTATTGGAATGGCTCCTTATGAAGCTTTATATGGAAGACGGTGTCGTACGCCTTTATGCTGGAATGAAGACAGAGATGCAATCCATTTGGGGCCTGAGTTAATTCAGGAAATGAATGATCAGGTGATAATGATTCGTGAAAAGATGAAAACTGCACAAGACCGTCAGAAGAGTTACTATGACAATCGTCATAGGCCACTTGAGTTTCAGGTGGGAGACTGGGTGTTCCTGAAACTTTCACCTACCAAAGGTGTAGGTCGGATACTAAAGAGCCATAAGCTCAACCCACGGTATATTGGACCGTATCAGATTCTGGAGAAAATTGGTGATGTTGCTTACCGACTGGATCTTCCCCAATCGTTAACTAATATTCACAATGTGTTTCATATGTCACAACTTCGAGCATACATTCCTTGTGACTCCATGATCGTACCTGAAGACTCTATTGAGCTGAAAGAAGATTTGACTGTAGAGGTGGCACCTATTGGTATTGAAGGATATCAAGCTAAACGATTGAGAAACAAAGAGGTATCATTGGTGAAAGTGAAGTGGTGGAATATAAATGGAGTAACTTATACATGGGAGTTGGAGGCGGACATGAGACGATTGTACCCCGATCTTTTCAGATAAGGTACGTTGATTTCGGGGACGAAATCCCTTTTTAGGGGGGGGTGGATGTAACATCCCTAATATTTTAGAAAAGTTTTAATTGACAAAAAATATTAACAATTGCCCAACCGGATTTATTGAAATTTTGGGAATTATTAGTATTAAAAATGCAATTAGAAATAATTAAATGTTGTGGGAATAAATAAATTTATTTGATTAATTAATTATAAAAGATTAAATGAAGGTGAATAGAAGAAGATAAATTTGAAGTTACCTTGGGGTAAAAAGTGAAGGGTGAAAGGTAAAGGTAAAAGTTTTAATTAAAACCTTTAAAAAAAATTATAAAGAAAATAGAGAAATGACCATTTCGCCCTTGTACCTTAAACTTTAATCTCATTTCCTTCTTCTTCCTCACCTTCACGCGAGTTCACTCTTCTCTTTCTCCTCACCATTGCCGAAGCTTGCATGCCTCAAGGGGAGGCTCGTTTCACGCCGAAACTTCGAAATAATTACGTTTTTGAGATCGTGGCTTCGAGGTGAGTTCAATGGACCCATTAAAATTGAGTTATCTTCCCCTTTTCATTTTCTCTCTCTAGACAATGGCCATGCATGGAGGTGGGAGCTTCGATTTCCTACTCCTCTAGCGCGTGGGAGCTCAAAAATGGTTTTTAGAGTAACAAGGGTGGTTAAACATTGTTGGGTTATGCGTTTCGACCTCCGTAGGTAGCGGAACGGACGTCGGAGGACCGAACGGTGAAACGAATATTGGATTCGGAGGTGGAACCTTGAACGCAGCGTCTAGAGGGCGTCATCAACACCAAGAACGAACCATCGAAACTCGGAATTGAGGTAAGGGGGGTGTTTGGGTTATAATTAATTAGAATACGTAAGTATAATTGAATTGAATCATCGAATTAAATATGGAAGTAATGAGAATATATAAGGAATGATAATTGTATGTGTATGAATGTAAATTGTGTATGATTTGTGATGATTATGAGCACAATGTGAATTGAATGGTGATGATTTGGTGAGCATAGTGGCATTGTGATGACGGGCTTACAAGTAGGTCGCCCAATTGATGAGTATATGTTTTGTTGCTGGCCACTTGCGATATGATATGAGGAATATGATTATACATGTATGATTATGTGGTGTGGGACGGCCGACGGTATGTACAGCCCCTCGTTTCTGGCTCCCATGGTGTTTATGCCTAGTTGAGCTACCCAGTGGTCAAGTAGGACCCAGTGGTTGAGGTGGAGAGTCAAGCAGGACTCGGTGGACCAAGCAGGGTTCACGGGGTGTCAAGTAGGGCCCCCAGCTGAAGGCTGATCCTTTTAGTATCCGGATACTAGGCGTCGATTTTATGTGAGAGTCAGTGTTGATGATTGATGATATTGATACTATGTAATGATGTGAGTATGTACTTTATTACGTTTGTTGATTGTGACTTGCCTTTTTGAGGATATTGAAGCTTGAACGAACCTAAGAATAGGTAAGTATGAATGATGGATGAAAAGAACGGAAAGTCAATTGTATAATGAAATAATTACATATTTTGTTTTAAATTACCTTTCTAGATTAATTATGATATCAAACACTCACCCTTGCTGTGGTTTTCTTTAATTTAGTAACCAGTGATAGGGAAGAGGTCGAAGCCCCGGAGGTGCGCCAAGCGGAGGATTGATGCCAAGGAATGCAGGGAATTATGGATTGAATGATAGGTGTATTGTGTTTTATGTATGTTATGTTATGTATTTCCTATGTGCGCTGGACCAATTTAGATGTGATTAATGTGATTATGAAGTTTTGTGATAAGTAATAGATGGAGATTGCATGTTGGTTGATGAGAAAGTGACTTCATGCTAGGCCTCATGAATTAGACATATATGTTATGGGCAGGTCTTGCTTACTTGGTGAAGAATGGATGTTAGGAGTTGTGAATTATAGCTCCTTAGGATATGTGTTTTGAGATTTTGGATGGCTGTTTTATGCATGAGTTAGGAACCAGCATAGTCAAATGATGATTTAAGTGGTCTTGATGTAATGGAAGGAATGCAATAGCTTAAATATGTTAATTGTGGTTTGTGAAGATTGGAATGGGTCCATTTTGCCACAAGTGGACTCATTGACTACCACAAAATGCCTTAAAATGAGATAAACGTATTTATACGCATAAATTACTCATTTTTAGGAATTTTTGAGTGAGACCAGTGGCCACGCGTCACAAATGGTGTAATTTAGTTGGTGTCAAAATTTGGTAGCATTTGGAGTTGATATGAAAAAGTTAGGGGGGTTAGAAGTTCCAAAATTAAGCATTTTCTGCATAATTTCTGCATTCTGGTATGCGTAATCGATTACCAATGTGTCCCTAATCGATTACAGGCATTCTGTTTCATGAGTAATCGATTACAAAGGTATTTTTAATCGATTACAGGCCTTCTGAGTCATTTGTAATCGATTAGGTGCTTGTCCTAATCGATTAGCTACGACAGGATCGCCCGATAAGCGTCCTTTGCTGTTTTTGGGCCGTTTGGGGATCTTAGTGACATTTTTGACCTCCGACTTCTTCATGAAAGTTGTAGATAATTATGTTACGGAGGTGTGAAAATTGGTTTTACTTCAATTGGATTTTTCTAACTCTTATGAGGCATAAAATACCGGACCTATTACACGGTAAAACTTGAGTTTAAGAGGGTTTTGAACCCAACTTTTGATAATTTTCAAATTGGAACTAATAGGTGATATTTTGTAGATAATTATAATTTTCAAAATGAATTTTTCTTATGATTTAAGGTTGAATTGTGTCATGAGCTTATTATTACCCCAATTGATAATATAATTAAGTGTTTTTAAATCCATATTTCGGATTCGGCTTTAATCGTGAAAAAAAAAAAATTTCTTGAAATTTTGGATTTGTTTTGTTTTTTTTTTATTTTATTTAAGTTAGGATGTCACATAACTTCTGCTTGATGTGTAAATATGTAGGTACGGAGGGTTAGAACTAAGGGGTCGTTCACTACGGCTGGCCCTGTCGATGATGGGGTCGAGCCACCAGATACCCGTCAATGTCACCTGTTCATTGACGGGTCGGAGGAGCCAATTGCCACTGGCATGGTCTACAACTTAGGCCCTGTGGTATGTCCAGGGTCTACCTCTAGGTGGCCTCCTATAACTCGAGAAGGGGGGGGTGAATTGAGTAGTTAGGAACTTTTTCACTAATAAATTTCTCCTCTAAAAACTCAATATGCAATGATATGTGATTTGAATAATAATGCTTAAAACATAAAGAGTTTAAGGGTTAGAGAAGTGCAAACAGAGATTTATACTGGTTCGGCCAACCACTGCCTACGTCCAGTCTTCTCAAGACACCCTTGAGGAAATTCACTATAATCAAATCCCTTGATTACACCACAATGGGGACTCACACCCCAATCACAAATGCATTGGATGCTACACCACACCCAAGCACATCACCCTTGGATGCTTCACCACATCCAAGAACCTCACCCTTGGATGCTACACCACATCCAAGAAGAACACCCTCAGAGATACACCACTCTGAGTATCAATCTCACTTTAGAGATAAAGAACTCTACAAGAAAACTCTCTTCAAGAGTATGATGAACAAATTGAGGAACAAGAAAGAGTAATAACTCTATTAAGAGAATATGGCCATTATTGCTCTTAAAAAGATTGGAAGTATTTGGTGTTGGTGTTGGTGTGTTTTTGTAAATGATGGGCATCCCTATTTATAGGAGTAGAAATGCCTTCAAGAGGTGTGAAATTATTGATTAAAATAATTGGAAAGGTACCTCTTGGATAAAATAATATTTTGTGAAAAGTTATAATGTTTCAACAATGTTTCATGCTTTCTAATCACGTTGTAATCGATTACATAAAAGAGGTAATCGATTACTACCTTTTAAAATCTGTTTTAAAACATAACGTTCATATTGTAATCGATTACTTAAACATGGTAATCGATTACATTGCTGAGGTAATCGATTACACTAATGAGGTAATCGATTACATTCCATCAGAATGTATGAAATTTTAAAACCTTTTTATATTAATGGTCGTACTTTCTTTTTATAGAGTCTTACTTTAATTATGCCTTGGTCTTGGATCTTCATTCTTGATCTCTGGCATTGGCCTTGTCATTATCAAAATCCTTCATGGTCTTCATTCTCCCCCTTTTTGATGATGACAATATTTCATTGATTTCATGACTCTTTTTGTGCTTGACATGGTATACTAAATCTTCAAGTCTTGCGTCCATGTTGTTAATCATGTCTTGCATATATGTTGTTGATATCAAAACCTTAGTTCTTCATTCTCCCCCTTTTTGATATTGACAACATTTCCTGAGAAGAAAAATAAACAACATGCAAGATACAAGATTTTATCCCCCTTAATTTTGGTTTAGTTGACAAGGTTTGATTGATTTTTTTATTCTGCTTCTCATATATTACTCCCCCTTTGTCAATGGCAAAAAGAATATAAGAGCATAAAGTTTTAGCAGAGAGTGATGCACCTTGTTGTTTGGTGTCACTCGTTATTTTGATATTGCTCTTTGTTACTTGTTGATTGATAGATGCTTCAAGAAATGTGTTGAATTTTCTTATGGGTAAGAGTTAATCCTTAAGTGCCTCCCATCAATGATAATTCCTGCACCATTATAAACATTTGATCTTGGTACCCAAATTTTCTTGGGTCCTTGTGGGTTAGATGTGGATAATATATTCTTAGGAAACCAAATCATTTTTGTCTCAGTATAACCTTTGTTCCTTATATCACATGTTGATGCACTGTGACCTTTTCTCACATAATGAGAGAATTTAACACATGGGCTAGTTGAGGTCTTTTGTGAACTAAAGAAATTTTTCTGTAACTTTTACTTTTTGGAAGGATCAGATCCTAGGTCTGCTTTTAAATGATATTTTTGTTTTCCAAGGAGTATATCTAGGTTGTCTCTTCCCATAGTAAATTTAGCTAATTTATTTTTTAAGTCATTTATTTCTAGAATATGCTTTTGACATGTTGAGCATGTATGACTATTAGTAGTTTCAGTCTTATAGTTAGTTTCTAAGTTTTCCTTTTCTATTTTAACCTGTCCTAGTTCTTGATTGAGTTTTGATAAGTTTTCTTTTAAGCTCAGGTTAGTGCTTTTGATGTTAAAAATTTTTTTAGCTAACTTTTGATACTCATTATGAATATCTTCAAATGCATCTTGCAATTCATCAAAAGTAGGGTTTGAATCTATTACCTCTTCGGTATTTGCCATCAGACAGAGATTCATTTCTTCATGGTCTGATTCCTCGGACGAGCTTAGATCATTTTCATCCCAGGCAATATATGCTCTTCTTTTATTTTTAGGATACTTCTTCTCTTGCTTGTCAGACTTCTTATTTAGTGTTGGATACTCCATTTTCATATGTCCATATTTTCCGCATTCAAAGCATTTTGGACCTTGGTTAGATTCATCATTTTTGAAGGAATTCTTGAAGTTTGGCTTCCTTTGCCCTTCCTTTTTCTTTAGAAACCTGTTAAATTGTTTAACAAATAATTTAAGGTCATTATAATCATTTATACCTTCTTCATCATCTTCTTCATCATCACATTTTTCAATGGTTGATGATGATGCTTTTAGAGCAATACTTTTCTTATTTTTGTTGCTTTCCTCATGTTGATTCAATCTTTCAAGCTCGAGTTCATGCTCTTGTAATTTTCCAAAGAGTGTTGCAAGGGACATGTTTGACAAATCTTTTGATTCTGATATAGCAGTTACTTTTGGTTGTCATTCCCTGTTTAAACATCTTAATACTTTATCAATCAAATCTTCATTTGAAAAGGTTTTTCCCAAGCATGCAAGATGATTGATTATATGAGTGAATCTCTTTTGCATGTCTTGTATGCTTTCATTGTTGTTCATTCTAAACAACTCATACTCCCTAGTTAGGGTATTTATTCTTGATCTCTTAACTTCGCTTGTTCCTTCGTGAGTTACTTCTAAGGTATCCCACATTTCTTTTGCTGTTTTGCATGTGGATATTCTAAAGTACTCGTCCATTCCTAAGGCAGAAGTTATTATATTTTTGGCCTTTAGGTTATATTGGACTTTTGTTTTATCCGCATCAGTCCATTCACTTCTTGGTTTAATCATGGTTACTTCTCCAACTACTTTAGTTGGTATGAATGGACCATTTTCAATGGAGTCCCATATGTCTATATCAGTAGCTTCTATGAATATTTGCATACGGGTTTTCCAATATTGATATCCTACTCCGTTAAATACAGGAGGTCTATATATGGAGTTTCCCTCAGGAAAGATGGGATTGAAAGAGGCCATGGATCTTCTTGAGGTTTCTAAACTTTATCCAAGAAGCTAGCTTTGATACCACTTGTTAGTCTAGGTGGCCTCCTATAACTCGAGAGGGGGGGTGAATTGAGTAGTTAGGAACTTTTTCACTAATAAATTTCTCCTCTAAAAACTCAATATGCAATGATATGTGATTTGAATAATAATGCTTAAAACATAAAGAGTTTAAGGGTTAGAGAAGTGCAAACAGAGATTTATACTAGTTCAGCCAACCACTGCCTACGTCCAGTCTTCTCAAGAAACCCTTGAGGAAATTCACTATAATCAAATCCCTTGATTACACCACAATGGGGACTCACACCCCAATCACAAATGCATTGGATGCTACACCACACCCAAGCACATCACCCTTGGATGCTTCACCACATCCAAGAACCTCACCCTTGGATGCTACACCACATCCAAGAAGAACACCCTCAGAGATACACCACTCTGAGTATCAATCTCACTTTAGAGATAAAGAACTCTACAAGAAAACTCTCTTCAAGAGTATGATGAACAAATTGAGGAACAAGAAAGAGTAATAACTCTATTAAGAGAATATGGCCATTATTGCTCTTAAAAAGATTGGAAGTATTTGGTGTTGGTGTTGGTGTGTTTTTGCAAATGATGGGCATCCCTATTTATAGGAGTAGAAATGCCTTCAAGAGGTGTGAAATTATTGATTAAAATAATTGGAAAGGTACCTCTTGGATAAAATAATATTTTGTGAAAAGTTATAATGTTTCAACAATGTTTCATGCTTTCTGATCACGTTGTAATCGATTACATAAAAGAGGTAATCGATTACTGCCTTTTAAAATCTGTTTTAAAACATAACGTTCATATTGTAATCGATTACTTAAATATGGTAATCGATTACATTGCTGGGGTAATCGATTACACTAATGAGGTAATCGATTACATTCTATCAGAATGTATGAAATTTTAAAACCTTTTTATATTAATGGCCGTACTTTCTTTTTATAGAGTCTTACTTTAATTATGCCTTGGTCTTGGATCTTCATTCTTGATCTCTGGCATTGGCCTTGTCATTATCAAAATCCTTCATGGTCTTCATTCTCCCCCTTTTTGATGATGACAATATTTCATTGATTTCATGACTCTTTTTGTGCTTGACATGGTATACTAAATCTTCAAGTCTTGCGTCCATGTTGTTAATCATGTCTTGCATATATGTTGTTGATATCAAAACCTTAGTTCTTCATTCTCCCTTTTTTTGATATTGACAACATTTCCTGAGAAGAAAAATAAACAGCATGCAAGATACAAGATTTTCTCCCCCTTAATTTTGGTTTAGTTGACAAGGTTTGATTGATTTTTTTATTCTGCTTCTCATATATTACTCCCCCTTTGTCAATGGCAAAAAGAATATAAGAGCATAAAGTTTTAGCAGAGAGTGATGCACCTTGTTGTTTGATATCACTCATTATTTCAGGCATAATTTCCTCTCCCTTTATTGGATTTGAGTCATTCTTATCCCAAAATCTTTGTATCAAATTTATCTACAACTTTGATGTTGACCATGAAGGCCAATTCTTACCCCACAAATCTCAGAATTGAAAACACCACACTGATTCACGTTTTTCTAGTGGTAGCTTGCACTATATTTAGTATTTTTCATGTTTCTCATTTGTATGACTATGAAATTAAACTATTATTTCACCAAATTTTTCTAAACACAATTCCATATAACTTTGATGAAGGGAATGAAATCCAATTCCCCACCAATATTGCTAGAAAATTAATCTTTCCAAGGAACAATAATCCCGTCACAGCCTTACACTACTTTCGTATTTGGGCCATAACTCCCTCATTTATGAAATATAATTTTTGTACCATATACCAAATTAAAGATAAGAAAAAGATATAAAGCTTTTGTGCAATGGAATTTTCCAAATTCAGTCCATAACAACCCTTAAATCCACAAATAAGTTATTGCACCTACACTTGACACATCAATTTTGCATGAAAGGTCCTTCTCCACCACTCTACAAGCTGAATAGGACACCTAGAATTGCATTAATAAAGCTTGACACCTCTCTTTCTTACTCCTTCCCACCGAAATTGACCAAGCCATCTAGGGGAGTCCATGCAAAATTGCATTTCTTTCAAAAAATAACACTCTTGCTCTCTTAGTTCTTTTCTCTAGTTTCTTCTCTTAACTTCAGAAAATTCAAGCAAGCTTTTCTCCTCCTATATTCACCTTGATCATCATCATTCACCCAACCACATCAAGCCTAAGCCTCTTCACCACCCTTCCTAGCCTCCAAGCAAGAGATGCCACTTCCAAAACCCTTCACCACCTCTTGAGATCTTCCAAAAACAACAACATTTTCTCCTTCCCATCACTATTTTCAAGTCACCACCTCCTCACCAAACTCCTATCTTTTCCTTTCTTTTGGTGGAGCAACAAAAGGTAACCTTGAAGCAAGCTTTGAAGACCTTGGTGCCATTTTTCTTCTCTAGCCGAAAATATCAAGTAAGGGGGAGTACATTGCTCATTTGAAACTTTATTTTTCGACATGCATGGTGATTTATACCTTGTTACCTTTCTTAAAGATCCTTGTTTTAAGGCTTAGATCATAAAAGTTTTCTTAAAAATTTTGGATCTTTGAGTATGGCTGCACGATGAGTAAGCTAACTTGTTGATTTTATGGCTGCAGAAAATTTCTAAATGCATGCATGTTGTGTATATATTATAATATTGTGTCTTCTTTAATTTGAATGGTTGCATGTGGTACCTTTTTAATTATAAGAATTTTAAGATGTTTGAAAAATAACTTTGATGCTTAAACTACTTATACATTGCTGCTGAAAAACTTATTCGAAGTTAAACAACTTGAAGCTTATGGATCTCAACGTTAAATCTTACTTTAAGTAAATCTAGCCTTGATACTTATTTGCATGGTTTAATCTTTGAGTTTTCATGGGTGAAAATAAATTTTTAGATGAATGATTACTGCTAGAAATTTTAGTTAAATTTAAGAAATCAAATTATATATGCTTATGATGAATGTGTGGGATAATTGGAGTTAGAGGAAATAATTTGTTAAGAATGCAAGAATTAATTGTAGCTAATTATGAGATGTTAAATATAACACCCTAATTTTAATAAATAATAAACAATAAAACAAAGAAAATTTCTTACAATTAAAAACTAGAATGATCGGGCACGAAAGAAATAAGGGAAAAGGTGGCAAGAGGAATAAAACTGACTCAAGGAGCTGACAGCGAAAGAAGGAAAACACTCAGGCGGATCACACAGCGACCCCACTCGCTCAGCGAAAGCTACACTCAGCACTCACTTACTCCACTCGGCATTCCCGCTCCCGGATTTCAGTGCCTGTTCACTCGGAAAGGTCCACTCTCTATTCACTCAGGTTGGCCCTTAAACATACCAGCCCCATTCAGAAAACGTAACGCATTCCACGACTTCACTCAATCGGACACTTATACGAACAACTCAGAAATGATTCCCATCGCCACTCACTCGGAATCTACGAAGACCTCTCACTCGGAAAAATTTTCACGTCCTTTTTGCCACTCGGGGTATTTCACTCATTTTCACTCGGTAACCAAAATCTTTCCTATTCTAGTTATCCTACTAAGTCAAGACTCACTCAGATTCCCTTGCTACTAATAATTTACTGCAATGGGGTCCACTTGGAGCCTTAGGTGTCACTTTTCTGTCGGGAAACCTTCACTCGACGGATTCACACTCGAAAATTGTTAATTATCCTATACTCGGGAAAATCCTACCAGTTATCACTCGGAAAGTATCTAGATCAGTTCTCACTCGGTGTTCCATGTTCTCATTCACTCGGAAACACTTAAACCCTTCGGCACTCAGAATAAATCACTATCTCACTCCCCCTATCAACTCTTAATCCCATTTCTACCCATGGTTATACCAACCTCACACACTCGGTAAGTACGCATACATATATTACTCGGATCATTCACGCAATATAGAACAAGACACGGTATGATGGATAAAGAGAGGGATATAAATAAGTACAGGCACACGGTCTTGTCTTCTACCCAAGAGGGTTCAAGTTCTAGTATAAAGAGACTACGCTGAAATACGAGCCGGCCAAGGCTTAACAAGACATATACACAGCATATACACAAACGTATAATCTCCATAGTGCACCAGTACTTCACTCGGCATTCAGCTCCTCCTCCACTCCTCATTTTGAGAGATATTCACTGAAAAGTTGCCACAGCAGGGGTGAGTATCTTAGATATTAAATGATAGATACTGACTCAGATTATCCTTAATCATGCAGCAATATAAAGTACACGGCTACTATCAAATAAACACAATACCAATTAAACCAGAACGTACACATTCAACATTTCACGATCAGAGTCCATCAGTCTCACTCGGATATATGCACATAACAATACAATGACATTAACAATTATTCACAGAACAGATTTCTATCAATATTAATAATAAATGCACACAGAATAATTCACTCGGTTCCGCATTCGTGTGTAATCGGTTTTTGACGTTGCAACATAGGCTCCCAGCCTTTTTATACATAGCTCTCGGCTATCCATTCAGCTCCCAGCTGCTTGGCCATTTTATAGGTACCCAACCGTTTGCCCACAAGGTGACACCAACGCTCTCAGCGTCAACGGAGGTGTTCACGGGCAGCCCGAGTCCCACTTAGAGGCTACCTTGAGTCCCACTCGAAGGATTTCACAGCGTCCCACGCTTTTTAATTAACCGATGGTAGTGTCCCACACTACGTGCTCCCAGCACAACGCATCCCATGCGCCACACGCGGATTCATCACACAACATAGAATTCTTATACACAACCTTTCACTCAACCATACATGCATCACATGCAATCGGTAATAAGCATTCTCAGAACTCAATATATTAGTCCTACACACATACTTTTCATGCAATCAGTATCATAGCTCAAATAGAGGAATACAACAACACACGCGTCCCATGCAGTCGGTGTCAAGCAGTATCAGGATTCAATGAAGTAATCCAACAACACAAGCATATCATGCAATCGGTACTCAGCAGTATCAGGACTCAGACAACACATGCATCAGTGGGATATATTACCCGATTCACTACGTCAACATTCAATCACATGCAGTCAGTATTTTATATTCGCAACAACTTACATGTCACATAAACCGCACGGTAATCATCATCAATAATTCAGCACACCCTTTCCATGCAATCATTCGACATTCTCAAAGCTATCAGCATGCATTTCAAGGACGGGACTAAACATGCAACACTCAGCTCTCACTCATCATGCACCCGGGTATTACACACTCCTCATGCAAGCACAACACATAAACAGAATACAAAGATAACAATCATCAACACCCGGAACCCGTCCATAACCCATGCATTTAAAATATAAGGTACTCCCCCTACCAACTACGAAACTCCGAGAGACTCTTCCGCTTGGATGTTAGTCCTCTGCCTTGCTGCTTCGCTCGTTACTTCCACTCGTTCGGCCTCCTCTTGAACACTGTTGTCTTCCACGATTGACTCAGGAACAGGGGCTGTTTCTTCTTCCACTTTGACGATCGCCTTTCACTAGCATGAGGGAGCTCCAACTCCTCTGCAGTACCGTCAACGTGGCTTCCGAAAGTAGAAAATGGAAACAGAGAGCAGGGAAGGAGAAGAAGAACAACGAAGGAGAAGAGAAGAAGGAAGAAGAAGAGAGAAGTCGCAGAGGGAAAACTGAAGGAATGAATGGCAAAGAGACCCATCGACCAATCATATATGCATGCACGAAGGAATGGAAAGGTGGGGTGGGAAAACGTGAAGCAGCAGTCTGCTCACGTCACCCAGTCACCATCAGCAACAATCAATAGTTAAACACACTTAATCAGTCCTCATTTGATTAATTAAGTTAATGGTGATTAATAAATAATTTTCCACTTCTAATATTATTATTTTAATGGTTTTGTTTCACCTGGTACTTGTTTTAAATCGGGATGTTACATTAAAGCTGCTGTAATTTTTCTATTTTGGTACTTTAATTAGTCACAAAAATTTGTGTAATGATGATGCTTGATAAAAGATTAAAAGGGACCCGAGTTTAGAGGCGAACGACGAACTAAAAACGATACAAAATGTATTTTCATGAGTAAATGGAGGAATTTCAC
The DNA here is from genome assembly GCA_037962975.1 of Clitoria ternatea. Taxonomy (NCBI): domain Eukaryota; kingdom Viridiplantae; phylum Streptophyta; class Magnoliopsida; order Fabales; family Fabaceae; genus Clitoria; species Clitoria ternatea. Next base: position 61,260,346 of record CM075671.1, read on the forward strand.
AAAACTAATTTGAGGATATATTCGATGGTATGAGAGATGAAGTTTGAGCATGAAAAAAAATACTTAAATGAGTAAAATTGGTTTGGGGAATTTCTGATGCGTGATTTGTCCTTAAACGTATTTTTACAAACGTTAGAACAACGAATCTTGGCACTTTGCAACCTTTTCGTGTAGGGGCTGTCTCTGGGCAAAATTATTATCTAAAATTACTATATTTAATTAGTATTTTAAAAATTAAACCTTTTGGCTTTGAAATCACCCAATTCAGAATTTTCTAGATAAGATACGACAAAAATGAAGTTTTGGCAAATAATGAAAACTAACCACCTTGTTTTCCTAATTTAGAAAAAAGAGGATTGCTTTTTTTTTCAATGAAAGACTAAGGGAATATTTTATAATGATGAAATGTTTTACCTAAGGTTTTATGAAAAAGATTTTAGAAATTCGAAACCAATTTAATTCGTTCATTGTAAGCCAATACGACGAAACAATATTAAGGAATTGAAAAATGATAAGAAATATATTTTGTCATTATTTTTCTCTTAAAAATGATATCAAATTTTAAGATCATACTTTTGAATAAAGAAATAAAATAAGTTAGAAATTTTTGTTCCCTAAAAGTTTAATAAACAAATTATATTTAGATATCTTTATAAATTTGAAAAATAAATTGGATATTTTAACTCTAGAAGATTTTCTTATAAGATTTGCTTAGGGAACAACCTCGATTCCTTAAACAAAATGATTTGGATAGTAGTTAGGCCTTGGTCCCTGGTGCCTAATACACGAAAGGATTTTATTATAAATAGTTTACACGCTTTAAAGACAAATACGGTGAACGGGTAAAGTTCCGTCTAGTACTTGGGCACCCTAGAGATAAAATAAGCATGTGGCATATTGCATTTGATGTTAAGGAGGGATGTTAGAATATTCCCCTAGAGCCTACAGTGATAGGTATACTGAAGAAATAGCTGCGCCTCGACCCCAGAGGGTAGTGTTGGGAGTATATTGGATTCAGCCTTCCAATGGCTCGGATTCGCGACCAATGTCGGACGACTGTGGAAAAATCTAACATACTTCGATAAGAGGCGGGGGTTTCTATGTTGGCCATTGTGATGATTGGACTGCGGGTCCTTACCATTTGTGAAAACCAGAACGAGGAGAGCTCTGGTCGCTCTAGTTGGGCAAGGAGAATAAGGTGGGATTGTTGTGCACCTGGTTATTGATTTATGAGGTTGATCAGTAGAAGTTGGGCCCTGTTGCATATTAGTATTAAATTAAGATGAGTAATAATTGAACCTAACACATGCATAGCATTCCATAACTGTTTGACTAATACTAATGGTATTCCTTTTTCCTTGTATCTTTTAAAGTGTTGTGCGATTATTCTAAGGTATGTTATGTACAACCTTTCTTTTGCTTGATACTTATATGTTTGCTAAATATTTAAAGCTGCCCTTGCATGTGGATGTTATATGTTGAGAGCTTTTACTCACCCCTTTCTGTGTTATGTGTCTATTTTCTCTTGTTGCGGTCATCAGTCGAAGGTCAGGTCAAACGCGAGCAGGTTCTGGACTACTTGCAGTAAAGGACGTGGACAGTGGGCATCGATTATTTATATTCATTGTTAGTGTCGAGACTGTTGTAGGTCCTGACGTTTATGTAATGTTATGTTATTTTGTAGTAACTGTTGTTGGGAGCCTACGAGCCCTGTATCTTTTGCGTACACTATTGTGACAAAGAATCGATCTATGTTTCTGCTTGAACTACATGTAATGATCACCAATGAAAAAAAACTCCTATTTTTCTTAAATAATTAGTGACTCCTTAATTAAGTAGGACGTTCTAGTGTGGGAATTAGTCCTAGTTAATTGAGGGTGTCACATAATATATATATATATATATATATTATTTATAATATCTAAAATCCAAAATACAATGAAGAATACTTGTCAATATTTAACAAATAATTAAATAAATAATTTTATAATTTTAAATATTTGTTTTATTTTTTACATAAAAATTTATCATACTAATATCTTAGATAAATATTTATGTTTGAACTAATTTTTTTGTTCTCGTTATTATAGGACAAGGATTCACTAGTGTAAAAAATGGCTACGAATACAGGATATGAGCATGGTTTTAGGAAAATCGTGTTTGAAAAAGAAACAGTGGAATTTTTGTAATTATGAGGAAATTTTCTGACCACGGTTCGCATGTAAACCGTGTTCATAGGCTCTAATTAGGACTAGGTACTTTATATTTTATTTTTTAAATTTTTAAAATACATCTACAAACACGGGTGAGCTGGAAACCATGTTTATAGTTGCCTATAAACACGTTTTAAATAGAATCGTGCTTAGATATCTATCCCGCGCACACTTAAAATCAGTTTTTAGAGAGGGTTTGGGTCATATTATACTTTCATCGCTTTTTCTTCTTCCTCTTCTCACTATTGTGCATGTTGACCATTGGAGTAAAGGTGCATCTTCTTCTCTCTATTGTGCAAACGGACCATTGGAGTCGTCTTCTTCTCTCGACTACGTAAACAAACCATTGGAGTCTTATTCCCCAACTGATTCATTCCCATACGGTGTTACTCGTCTTCTTCCCCGCACGTGCAACGAGGTTCTTCCTAAACCCCATTTTCCTCTTATGGTTGTGCAATGTTGGTTAGGAGTTTGTTGGGTTGATGTTGTTATTGGTCATACTGTTGAACGCGGTTTTTGAATGTTAGGCTTAGGTAGTAATAGGAAAATGAGAATGCTGTTAGCTATAGATTAGGAAAATTCGATTAGGAAAATTAGAATGTTGTTAGCTATAGATTAGGAATGCTTAGGTATTAATTGTTGAAATTATTTTGTATTCTGTATCTCTGTTTATTAATTTGGGTTAGTAAGGCATAATCGTGTTTTTGTTTATGGCTGAGTGCAAATGCTGATTCACTATATCAAAAATGTCAAAAGAATGCACTAGTATTGTCTACATTTCAACGAAACCGTAGAAATTGATGAACAATTCATACTAATGTCTGCGGTTCCTAACTAGAACCACTGACAATAATGCCTAATCACTTTAGTCTACAGTTCTAAGCATAATAGATAGACATGTAGTTTGTTATAAGCATACTGGATACTTCTTATTTATCAATGTTTGGGTGATGTACCCATATATTTTTTCTGCATTGTGCCTTCAATTTTAAGTAAAGCATCAATTTTATTATGTCTTAGCATGTTTGTTTCTTGAGTAAATATGGGGCGACATTTAATGCCATAAATTGGGTGTTTGGTTTTTGTGGTTAAGCAATTTTCTTTTATACTTGCCTCTATAAATTGCTTCTTGTGTCAGATTTAATGTTACTTCTTTTTAGGTGAGAGATGTTTGTCTGATCATGGATAGGAACTCAAGACGTTCTAAAGGAGTTAGGTATGTGCTTTATTGTAAACTAATTTCTTGATTTTTATGGATGCGCTATTGTGGTACCAGGATATCAACTTCCAAGAATCAGGTTTAATTGTATCTTTAAATGGACTAGCAATGCGATAATTGTAACAACCCTAATTTTTTAGAATAGGAACCCAGGCCCTTGGGACCCCCGAGAGTACCTTTCTTAAGTTGTTTAGGGGAGTTAAGGTCCCGACCTGATCCCTAGATTGATCTAAGTGTGAGAAAGTGAGGCCTCAAGAGAATGTGAGTAGTGAGTAGCCCAGTTAGGTGAAATAAACAAGTGATAGAGACTGTGTTTAATAGTGATGTTTAGTTAAAAGGAAAGTTTAATGACTTAATAGGAATTAATATAAGGTGGTGATCATGTTTAATCTGACATTGAAATTGATGATGAGATGAACGTATTCTTGTTAGTGATGCTGAATTGATAAAATGATGATTTGTGGATGATATTTAAATTTTAGAAATTACTAAGTAATTTTAGCCAACCATTTATTAATCATATAATAATAGTTGTTAAGAATATTTAAAATTGTTTAAGTATCAAGTTTAATTTTTATGCTAGATAATTATTAGAGCTCAACATTTGCATAAGACAATAATTAATCCTTTATAAATATGATTAGTAGCGGATACCTTATTTTAATTTGATCGGTTAATAGATTTTATTCTTAGTAATTTTATTAATATAAAATAAAATTAGACAATATTCATTTTGATGCCTAATATAATAAGTTTAAAATATGAAAGCTTACTTATAATGGCGTTTAGTTAAAAGATTTATTAGTTATTATTAATATTTAATATCACCCAGTTCCTCAGATTTAAATTATGAGACCCAGCCAAAGGGCGGACTCTGACCATTCGACTCAAGACTAGTGATCCACTAAGGAAACTAGTCTTGTAAGGATCCCTCCGTGAAGAATCAGGGATGTCTAACTTGGCCTAACTGGCCCAATCAGAACCTTTAACGGCTCCTACATTTGATCATGCATATACTTCGAGATATTCTATAGCAGTGTTAATCAAGTGGCATCAATTACTCAAGAGGGGGGTGAATTGAGTATTAAAAATTTTACTTGGAATGCTTTTTGAAATTGATTCTTTAACAAATATACTTAATAAAGATGGTAAATATAATCGCAAGTAATAACAACTTATAAAAAAGCAAAACAACAAATACTTAATATATGCCAAGTAAATTTACTCAAGGATTAAAGTAATTTGTTTCAAATAAATTTAGCAACCAAGTTATAGACACAACAAGTTAAGCAAGCAACTTAAATGCACAAACTTAAAAGAGTTCAGGGAAGAGAAATTTGCAAATCGATATAACGAGTTCCACCACATCGGTGTACGACTCGCCTTCAAGTAACCCACTTGAAGGATTCCACTATTGGAGATTAGAGATACAAACTTTGAGCAATTGTAGCTTCCTAGTGTCCCACACCTAAGAACTCAATTCTCACAAGTACAGGGGTAACCCACCTGATCTCTCAATCTCACACTTTACAAGGTTGAAACCTAACCCAAGCTTCTAGGATTTTAGGTATTTGAGATTACAAGGTTAACTCTCTAAAAGAGTGGATATTAAAAATTTAATGCTCAAAATAAATAGCTCACAAGGTTATCTCACAAGAGAAACTTTACAAAGTAAGGAACAAAGAGCTTTGAAGAAGAATAGAGAATGAGATGCTTGCTTGCAAAAATTATGTGTTGCTGAACATTCACTTCTCTTCTATTTATAGCCAAGTCTTCAAGTATTTTTTCCATTAAAGAAATGCTCCACTGATCCTTGATTTATGCAATGGAAGTCATGTTTCCTTGTTTCATGTAATGGATTCTCCACTTGTCTCCCAATTCCATGATTTAAGGCTTGCTTTCTGTAGTGGTTCCATACTTTGCGTAATGCTATTTCTCTGATTCAACTTTCAACTTTAAGTAACAAATTTTAACTAGATAAATGGATTCATTTTCACCATGAATGGATTCATTTGGTGTATTTTGACATTTAATAATATATGAATGGATTCATGACTCGTTTGAATAGATTCAGACCTTCAAAATTGTGTATATTTAGCTCCTGGGCACGCATGAATCGATTCATGCTAGTGTGAATCGATTCAGCCCTTCAAAAAACACATCCTCGGTGCATTTAACACGTATGAATCGATTAAGGGGGGATGAATCGATTCATCCACCTGATTCTTCACTTTTTGCATACTTTTCACTCTTCTTGAGATGTAATTTCATATACCTTGAGATGATCATTTTTCACTTGTTTTAAACCTTTTTAAATGCCTTAACATGTATCCTTGATGTTCATCAATCCTTATGCAGTTAATTCTTGATTTCTTGACCTGTATTAACTTGATCTTCATGATTCGCTTCTAATTTCTCATTAATTGCTTTGCACTTCATCCTTTGATATCCATTAACTTTCATATCATTAAGCATAATTAATTTGTGTTTGAATCTTGAATTGTCTGTCATTATCAAAACTTGTGTCAACATATAAATACATTCCCCCCTTTTTGATGATGACAACAATTTGTTCATCTCTTTGGGTGTTAGTATCATAACAGTTTATGGTATAAAAATCACATAAAAGACTCCCCCTTACAAATGCATTTGATATCATTTTAATTGCTCCACCTTAGTAATGTAATATGATGCTCAATTTAAAGGGAATATTAAAATTCAATTTCTATTCAATTTCTCTCCCCCTTAATGCTCTATCTTTTCTCCCCCTTTATCTTTCTCAATTACTCTCCCCCTTTGACATCATCAAAAACATATGTACAAAGATAAACAGAATAAGAGAGATTTTATTTAAAGCAGAAATTTATTTAAACATAATTAAGGAGAACACATGGAAAGTTACAACTGAAACTAGCTTTATGGATTAAAAAATATAAACTTGGAAAATTGTTGAGCGAGTTCATTATATTGTGTAGTCATGTTGTTTTCCATTTGATCGAAACGTGTATTCATGTTGTTCTCTAAGCCATCAATGCAAGATGTTATCCAATAAAGCGATTATCCAAGGCATCAAAATGAGTATTGATAGTTATGTTGAGCCTATTGAATAATTCTTCATTTGATAATGTGGGTTGAGTGGGAGCTTCTTCTTCTTCATTTTCATTGAGGGCGTTCTTAAGAGAATAGTGCCATTCTTTATTTCTATAGATCCAGCCCATTTTGGTGAGATGTTGACCACCAATTAATCCTTTCGAACCAACCAACTCCTTCACTTTGTTTGAGAGGTCAACTTGAAAGTGTCTAAGAAGTTTAACAATTAATACAACATAGGAAGGGGAGTGAGTTTTTGGGCAATAAACATATGTTGTTTTATGAGAGTTATCCAATTTATTTCTTTTTGGTGCAACATTACCTATAGAATAAGGATTTGGGCCTCACTTACCCTTGCGTTATTACTTCCTTTGGGGAGTAGGATTTTTACCAAGCAATAATGAAGAAGACGGTGCTCTATGTCTATTTGCCTAACCGTGCTTGTTGAGGAAGAGGAGAGGCTTAGAAAGGTTCTTGCCTCTAGAGAGTTATAGTTCCATTTAGGAATAGGCCTCTTTTCATTAAAATTAGTATTGCTTAATGGAAGTTGACCAACTAGATGGAGAATATGGTCATCAAGGTGGATGGTACTCCTTTCACTTTGGCTATGTTTCGACCGTTTTTGACTTGGAGAGTGGAGTAGAAGGCTCGAATTAATTCTGGATAGACAATAGTTTCTTGAAGAGTAGCAAACTCAACAAGATTTTGTTGTTAGAGAATTTCAAAGAAGGTGAAATTATCAAGCCAATGAGGAGGTACAAGAGCTTTTTGAGAGAAGTTTTCTAAGTACCTATTGAGTTCCTTTTGGGTATCAAATAAACGAGAAAGATCGTTGGTTTGAGGAGTAGAGGACCCAGCAATGTCAGCTCTTCTTTTTCTTCTTGGGTTTGAAGAGGAAGCCATGGATTATTGAAGAAGATTTAAAGAAGGAAAGAAGGACTTTAGTGATAGAAGAAATCAAGGATTTTAAGTAAAAGACGAAGTGGGATGAAGAAGGAATGAGAAAGTCCCTATATATATATAAGGAAATGCATGGAATAGGGTCAAAATAGCACGTGTGAATCGATTCTTTGCCATATGAATCGATTCATTTTGCTGGAATCATGAATCTTGGGTGCAGAATCTCGCATGAATCGATTTAGTCATGGCTTGAATCAATTCATTTGGTTATTTTTTGCTTCCTTAAGCGCGTAAGAGATGGTTCATGTGAAAGAGATTCCTTAGTCTTGTGCAGAGTGTTTCAATGAGACAAGGGATAAAAGGACAAGAGATAATCACATGCTTAGCTTAGGAGATTGAGATTTCACATGATATGGAATCTTGTTCTTGAAACATGCAAGATTTTGAATTCAAAAAGACTCATGATGAAGCACACGAGACATGATTTAGAAGACCTTTCTCTAATTTGCAATATTATTGAAATGGGATTGAAAAATAATGAGATTAGTAAGAAATCCTTTAAGAAAGGTTAAGATTTCAAGTATTTCAAGAGGGATTAAAAAATTTAATTAAGCATATTGTTCAAAAATAAGTACAATAAGTAAATCAATATCTTTAAAAGAAATTTATGAAAATAAAATTTAAACACAATTTAAAATTTCCAAAATTCCTAATTCCCTTCTAATATTTATAAATTTCTCTTTAGCGAGGGGTTTTGTAAAAATATCCGCCAATTGTTTGGAGGTGTCAACATGTTCAAGAATACAATATCCTTTTAAGACATGGTCTCATATGAAATGGTGACGGATTTCTATGTGTTTGGTTCTAGTGTGCTTTACTGGATTTTTAGAAATATTAATTGCGCTAGTGTTATCACACTTAATGGGTATTTGATCTAAGACAACACCAAAATCAAGAAGTTGTTGTCTCATCCATAGGCTTTGAGCACAACAACTCCCAGCTGCAACATATTCTGCCTCAGCTGTTGATAAAGTGACGCTGACTTATTTCTTGCTGTGCCAAGAAACAAGAGAACTACCAAGTAAGTGATAAGTACCACTGGTACTTTTTCTATCCAATTTACATCCAGCAAAATCCGAGTCAAAGTAACCTATTAATATGCATTCGGTACCTTTTGGGTACCACAAACCAACATTTTGTGTGCCAACTAAATATTTCATAATTCTTTTAACAACAGCAAAGTGAGAATCCTCAGGACATGCTTGAAATCTAGCACATATACACACAGTAAACATTATGTCAGGCCTACTAGTAGTTAGGTAAAGTAAGGATCCGATCATACCTCAGTATTTTGTGATCTCAACGTCCTTACCCTTCTCATCTTTGTCTAAGTAGCGTGAAGTGCTCATAGGTGTTGCTATTTCGTTGGCTTTGCCATTTTGAACCTTTTAAGAAGCTCCTTACAATATTTGGATTGACTTATGAAAGTCCCTTTTTTTGGTTTGCTTAATTTGTAGTCCAAGGAAGAATGTAAGTTCTCCCATCATGGACATTTCAAACTCATCCTGCATAATCTTGGCAAACTCTTGACAAAGAAGTTTATTAGTTGCACCAAATATTATGTCATTGACATAAACTTGTATCAAAAGAATGTCATTATTTTTACGTTTTATAAACAATGTTGTATCAACCTTTCCTCTTTCAAAGTTGTTTTCTAAAAGAAATTTACTTAGTCTTTCATACCAAGCTCTTGGAGCTTGTTTTAGAACATATAACGCTTTTCTTAATTTAAAAACATGGTTTGGAAATTTATGATTTTCAAAACCAGGAGGTTGATTTACATAAACTTCTTCTTGAATATAACCATTTAAAAAGCACTATTGACATCCATTTTATACAGTTTAAAATCCATGCAACAAGCAAAAGCTAATAACAATCTTATGGCTTCTAGTCTAGCTACGGGTGCATATGTTTTCTCATAATCTATGCCTTCTTCTTGATTATAGCCTTTTACAACTAGCCTAGCTTTATTTCTTGTTATTATTCCATTTTCATCAAGCTTATTTCTAAAAACCCATTTAGTACCTATTATTTCATGATCATTGGGTCTTGGCATAAGTTCCCAAACTTAGTTTCTTTCAAATTGATTTAACTCTTCTTGCATAGCCAACATCCAATATTCATCAATAATAACCTCATCAATATTTTTGGATTCAATTTGTGATACAAAGGCTAGGTGATTACATGCATTTCTAATGGCGTTATGAGTACTTACACCTTTGGTTAATTCACCTATGACATTATCCAAGGGATGGTCCTTTAAGGTGATCCACTCTTTTTGTTGAGGTTCTTCATTTTGTGTTATACCTCCTTCATGGTTGACTTCATCCAAGTTCATTTCTTGGAAGGTACCTACAAGATCATCCACTTCCTTTCTCGAAGGATTTTGGTTAAGTTCATCAAATTTGACATGTATGGACTCTTCAATTGTATAAGTTCATTTGTTAAAGAGTTAATATGCTTTACTAGTAGATGAATAACCTAAGAATATTGCTTCATCAGATTTTCCATCGAATTTACCGAGATTATCCTTTCCATTATTTAAAACAAAGCATTTGCATCCAAACACGTGAAAATAAGAAATGTTTTGTTTTCTTCCTTTGTAAAGCTCATAGGGGGTTTTCTTTAATATAGGCCTTATTAAACATCTATTCATAACATGACAACGGTATTTACTGCATCAGCCCAAAAATGTCTCACAATATTGTTGTCATTTAACATAGTTCTTGCGAGCTCGCTAAAGATCAATTTTTCCTTTTAACTACTCCAATTTGTTGTGGAGTTCTAGGAGCCGAAAAATTATGTTCAATGTCAAATTTTTCACAAAACTTTTTGAAAGGTTGATTTTCAAATTCTCCCCCATGATCGGTTCTAATAGATGCGATTTTCAAATTTTGCTCGTTTTGGATAATCTTAGCAAGTTTCTTAAATGCATGATATGCTTCATTTTTATGAGTAAGAAATAACGTCCATGTATATCTAGAATAATCGTCCACAATCACAAGACCATAATAGTTTTCACCAAAACTTTTAACTTTTAAAGGTCCAAATAAATCCATGTGCAAAAGTTATAAAGGTTTATTTGTTAAAACAACATTTTTTGCTTGAAAAGATGCCTTTACTTGTTTTCCCTTTTGACATGCATTGTAAAATTTATTTTCAAATTTCAATTTTGGTAAACCAATTACTAAATCCTTTGAAACAAGTTTATTTAAATGGTCTATATGAATATGGGCAATTCTTCCATGCCATAGCTATGATTCATCCTCTTTAGTTATGAAGCATTGCATATCATTTAAAGCAAGACAATCAAGATTAATCATGTATATGTTATCAACTCTTTGACCAACAAATTTTACTTCCTTGTTTAGTTTATTTTTAATTATGCAACAGTTTGATTCAAATACAATTTTATATCCTTTATCACATAATTGACTAATACTAAGCAAGTTATGCTTAAGTCCTTCAACATATAACACATCATTAATAGAAGTGGAAGAATTTTTACCAATTTTCCAATTCCTAGTATTCTTCCCTTCGTGTTGTCTCCATATGTAACAAATCTTTTATTTCGTGGAGTAAATGATAAGAACTTACTTTTATCTCCCGTCATGTGTTTAGAACACCCACTATCCAAGTACCAATGAGTGTTACTTGCTTTAAAAAATACCTTTAAAACAAGTCAAGTTAGAGAACTTGGTACCCATTTTATGTTGGGTCCTTGTAGGTTAGTTTGTGAAAATGTTCCTTTAGGAACCCATACTTTTCTTACAACCTTTGGCCCTAATTTTCTAACATTACAATTAGATGCACTATGTCCTTTAAAACCACAGTGATTACATTTCATGAAAAGTGATGCAGTTTTACTAGGTGGTATAAAGAAATTTTTATAATTCTTTTATTTCTTATAGGCATTAAAACCTAATCCAATTTTATTAAACATGCAACGTTGTTTTCCAAGTAAAACATTTAAATTGTCTCTACCATTTGTAAATTTTTCTAAGGTTTTATTCAAGTCTAAAACTTTAGTTTTTAGAATGTCACATTTCTTTACAAATTCACAAGGTTTAATCTTAGAGCATGCTTGAACATTTACTACTTCCTTTTTTAAAATTTTATTTTCTTTACTAAGTTCTATAAGATGCATCTTAAGAGTGTCAATGGTTTTTCTTGATAACTTATGCTTATTTGAAACTTTAACAAATTTATCATACAATTCTTCAAAAGCATTAAGTAATTCTTCTCTATCTAAGTCATGGAAGTTTACCTCATCTTCTTCATCTTGATGGTTGGCCATAAGGCATAGGTTGGCTTCTTCGTTTTTTGATTTGTCTGAGCTATTTACATTATTTTCATCCCATGCTACATATGCTCTTCTCTTTCCTTTCCAATTTTTGTTTTTTTAAGATTTGGACAATCTGCCTTGAAGTGTCCTTTCTTACCATATTCAAAATAAGTCGGTGAAGAATTATTATCTTTAGGAGTAGATTTCTTACCTTTGGAAGTGAAGTTCTTTTGGAATTGTTTGTTTCTCATAAATTTTCCAAAACGCTTTACAAATAGGCCTAACTCATCATCATCATCATCATCATCATCATCATCTAGGTCACTTTCAGATTCATCCTCCTCGATTGAAGTGGCTTTAAGAGCTAGTCCTTTTTTCTTAGAAGACCTTTCTTCCTTCTCCGTAATCTTTAAGTCTTTTAGTTCTTGCTCTTGTTCTTGAAGCTTACCAAATAGTGTAGCAAGAGACATCTCATTTATGTTGAGAGATTGCTTGATGGCAGTGACAAGAGGTTATCATTCCCTAGTAAGACTTTTTAGAACTTTATGGATGAGCTCCTTGTTTGTATAAGATTTACCAAGAGTAATAAGATGATTAATAATCAAAGTAAATCTCTTTTGAAGTTCTAAAATAGTTTCACCAGAATTCATTCTAAAGATTTCATATTGGCTAGTCAAGGTACTGATTTTAGAGTCTTTAACATCACTAGTTCCTTCGTGAGTAACTTGAAGGGTATCCCACATTTCTTTTGCAGATTTACATGTTACAACTCTAAAGAATTCGTCAGGACCTAAGGCAAGAGTAATAAGATTTTTAGCTTCGTAATTGTATTGAACTTTCTTTTCCCCATCACTCATCCAATCATCCATGGGTTTTTCAACTTGTCTACCATCAACAGTATACATAGGTATAAAAGGACCATTTTCAATAGCATTCCATATTTTCAAATCAATTGATTGAACAAAGATTTTCATCCTTTCTTTCCAAAAAGCGTAACCCTCACCATTGAAAGCGAGAGGTCTATTTGTGGCACCACCCTCAGGAAAAAGGTTAAGATAAATAGAGGCCATCTTGTTCTCTTGAAGCTGTTAAGCTTGATCTACCAAGAGTCAAGCTCTGATACCACTTGTTAATCAAGTGGCCTCAATTACTCAAGAGGAGGGTGGATTGAGTATTAAAAATTTTACTTGGAATTCTTTTTGAAATTGATTCTTTAACAAATATACTTAATTAAGATGGTAAATATAATCGCAAGTAATAAAAACTTATAACAAAGAAAAACAACAAATACTTAATATATGCCAAGTAAATTTACTCAAGGATTAAAGTAATTTATTTCAAATAAATTTAGCAACCAAGTTATAGACACAACAAGTTAAGCAAGCAACTTAAATGCACAAACTTAAAAGAGTTTAGGGAAGAGAAATTTGTAAACCGATATAACGAGTTCCACAACACGGGTGTACGTCTTGCCTTCAAGTAACCTACTTGAAGGATTCCACTATTGGAGATCAGACATACAAACTTTGAGCAATTGTATCTTCCTAGTGTCCCACACCTAAGAACTCAATTCTCACAAGTACAAGGGTAACATACCCAATCTCTCAATCTCACACTTTACAAGGTTGAAACCCAACCCAAGCTTCTAGGATTTTAGGTATTTGAGATTACAAGGTTATCTCCAAAATAGTGGATATTACAAATTTAATGCTCAAAGTAAATAGTTCACAAAGTAATCTCACAAGAGAAACTTTACAAAGTAAGGAACAGAGAGCTTTGAAGAAGAAGAGAGAATGAGATGCTTGCTTGCAAAAATTCTGTGTTGCTAAACATTCACTTCTCTTCTATATATAGCCAAGTCTTCAAGTATTTTTTCCATTAAATAAATGCTCCACTGATCCTTGATTTATGTAATGGAAGTCATGTTTCCTTGTTTCATGTAATGTATTCTCCACTTGTCTCCAAATTCCATGATTTAAGGCTTGCTTTCTATAGTGGTTCCATACTTTGCATAATGTTGTTTCTCTGATTCAACTTTTAACTTCAAGTAACAAATTTTAACTAGATGAATGGATTCATTTTCACCATGAATGGATTCATTTAGTGTATTTTGACATTCAATAGTATATGAATGGATTCATGACTCGTTTGAATAAATTCAAACCTTCAAAATTACGTATATTTAGATCCTAGGCACGCATGAATTGATTCATGCCAGTGTGAATCGATTCAGCCCTTAAAAAAACACTTCCTGGATGCATTTAACATGTATGAATCGATTCAGGAGGGGATGAATCGATTCATCTACCTGATTCTTCACTTTTTGCACACTTTTTCACTCTTTTTGAGATGTAATTTCATATAGCTTGGTTCCTTTTCTCCTTGGGCACTTTGATGATCATTTTTCACTTGTTTTAAACCTTTTTAAATGCCTTAACATGTATCATTGATGTTCATCAATCCTTATGCATTTAATTCTTGATTTCTTGACCCGTATTAACTTGATCTTCATGATTCGCTTCTAATTTCTCATTAATTGCTTTACACTTCATCTTTTGAAATCAATTAACTTTCATATTATCAAACATAATTAATTTGTCCATGTTTGAATATTCAATTGTCTGTCATTATCAAAACCCATGTCAACATATAAATACAAGTGGCACGAATAATCTCTCATGTTTTGTTTTGACGTTTTAGGAACTTTTCTTGAAGGGGCTGAAGCTTGATTCGGACTCAATCAAGCCCATTTTTCTATAAACCTATTCTCTCAAAAATTGCCTTAAAGCTTGACCCGAACACCTCTAGTGTTTTGGACCTAGCTTTTGCATACAATCTTGGAATCAAAGGACTTTGGTCTTAATCTCTTTGTTTTGAAAAGAAATATAACCTTCGTTTCTAGCCCTGAACTCTAATTTCCACTCTGTCACCCTCTAAATTAAAGATTAAGTGTAACCACATCAAAATTCCATCATTTAGGCACTTTATTTTGTGCATGGTTCATTCATAAATTCATAACTACCTCATATGACCTTCGATTCATGCAAATCTGGTGTCAAAATCTCCATAACGAAAGTCTCCACATTTTTCGTACAGGCCTTGAAGGCTAGATCCTTACCAATCGGTACAATTTTCACAATCTTTGTGGACTTATTCCAATTTTATTACTACACTACATAGTTTTAGGAAAAAAACTCATATCTCCCTCATACGATATGGAAACGACTCCATTCTTTTTGCTATGGCTCCGTATAAAAAATATCTATAAACTTCATCAATGGCACAAAAGCTAATTTTCTACCCATTTTCCCAAAAAAATTATTTTGCTCATAAACTTATTTCTGTCACACCCTCAAACAGTTTTTGTAAATAGACCATATCTCCCTTTTTTTTGTTGGATTTTTTTTCTGCTATATCTTATTTTAAAGATAAGATAAAAATCTACAACTTTCATGTTTGGGCCTTTTTCTAATTCAGCACGCAACACCCTCTAAGAACTGAAACAAGTTGCTGCCCCTAGTATTGACACCTCAGCCTTACATGGAAATGGACCAATCACATGGCAACATGCATGGACACTTGTCTCCTTTACCCTAACTCCTTGATTTACAATCAAAAGTGTTAAGAGACACTTGCTGCCTCCAAGTTAACCCCTTGCCCAACATTCATCTTGCTGAAGAAGGACTTGCTAAACAAGTTCTAAGCCTTAGCCACTCAAATTTCTCTTTTCCTAACTATGACCATTGTTGTCTCTTGATCTCCACATGCAACAAGCTTCATTCTTTTCCTAAGTTACCAAAACACAGCCCCTCCTCCTTTCTTTTACTTCAATTCCAGCAACCACCACAATCATCTCCTCACTCACGGCCTCATCATGGACCACCACTAACCACCATGAATTCTCTTCTCCTCCTCCCTTTTTCTCTTGAACCCGTGACCCTTCTTCCACTAAACAAACCTTATTTAACTTCCATTCTTCATCATAAACCACCATCTAGGCTACCTCCCACCATGCTCCACTACCTCCCCACCCGTAGCAACCATTCTAGACCATGAAATAAGGTTCTCAAGCCTTGTCCTTGAACTCTTGTCTAACAATTTTTTTAGCAACATGCATGTGTCTCTTGGCCACTAACTTCACATCTAACTCACTTCTTTAGACTCACCATCCAAGCTTCATCCATCAAACTTCACCACTCTTTGGATCCGTGACCATCCAAGCCATCAAGGTAAGGTTTTGCTTCTTGAAATGTTGTATCCTTTCTTTTTGCCAAAACAGAATTTTTAGCATCACTTTGTGATGGATTCCCCTTATTTTAGAAGCCTAAAAGTCGTGACCCTCTTTCCCGATTGTTGTCTGCATGTGTTATTTTCTTAGGATCGGGAACTGTCAGCGCTGATCGGTAGGCGTTTCGGAGCGTTTGATGGGATTTCGGTGAGCTTACTGTTTTTCCTCCTCGTAAAGCGGCTGTCCAGCAAGTTAAGGGGGATTTGCCTCATTTGATTGAGTTTTAAATTGTTTATAATGTCGCCTTAGTACCCGGGAACCTCCGTTTAAAGTTTTGTCACGATCGAACGGTTAGATTTTAAACTGCGTAATTTTTCATAACCAACGATGAAATTTATCACATTTTCAAGTTAATGAATATTTTTATAAAAATTAACAAGCGTGTTTCGATGTTCATGCACTCAGAAGAATTTTATCGCGATCGAAATTGAAGCGTAAAATTTAGAAATTTTAGTATTTAGGTGAGCTCGGTTTAATTCGATATAGCTGTAACAATTAAATTTAAATTTTACAGTGTAGTTATGCAATTTGTGATAAGTTTCCTGGTAAGCCCATTGTTAGGCATTAGATTCATCCCTAAGTATCGCCGGTATTATTTTAGTGAAAGCACGCACTTCAAAAAAATTTACCAATCGAACGATTACGATACTTTATTTTATTAAGTTTAAAATAAAACAACACTAATTATGAGTCATTTTTAATTTATCCTATTAAATCAAGTTAAATGGGTTGATTTTGAAATAAAAGTAAGTAACTTAATTAAATAAAATTAACATGGAAAAATTCAGTAACGAATAAATATTTTGGGTCTCAGTATTTTAATGGGCTAAGTATGTTAAGAAGAAAAAGAAAAGAAGCAAAAAGAATTTTGGAGTTTAATTAGGATAAGTAATAGAGAAAAGACCTGAAGGAATTTGTTAAGATGTAAGATAAATACTAATGAAACAAATAAAAATTTTGGAAATTCAAATAAAGAAATAGGTGCTAAGAGTTAGGAACTTAGGCAACTAACACAATGTGAAAAGGAACTTGGGAATTTTAAGTAGTACATGACATAAAGTATTAAATGAAATAAGCATTAGAGTTCCAGCACATTAGTAACTAATAACAATATCGGATATGAAAAAGATTTTAGAATTTAGATCTTGGGTTAAGTAATAAAAAGAAGTAGGTTAACTTATAAATTAGATAATAACTTCTAGTGACTGAGTAATGTTTTGACTAAAACCAAGATATAGAAGTTAAAGTAATAACTAGATCCTTGAGTAATAAATTGGCATTATTGAGAAAGCAAATTCTAGTTAATTAGGAAAGTGTAGCTAAGGAAACAATTAAAATGGTTGGTATGCTTAGAAATAGCGGTGGAAGGAAAGAGAAGGTACTAAAGGTTAGTGATTATAATTCTAGAAAGAACATCACTAAGAGTAAAATTGTGTATAAGGAATTAGAGACCCTTAGTGACCAAGGAAATAAGTTATTCAACTAGTAAAGTTTATTTGGGTTAGTAAAAGAAAATAAATAACAAGACCACTTAGTAGTGAATTGGATCTCACAATTGGACATTGGCAAATAGAATCAAGTGATGGAATAACCATCGTACTAATGAATAACAGAGGAAAGAAAATAACTTAAGGCAATGAGGAAACCTAGACTATTTCATAAGGTATCCTGACTAAACATACTTTCTAATGTCTAGACCAGTGGTAAATTAATGAACGAGCTAGTACACCAAGTTGATGCTGATAATCATGTTTAATTTCCCGTGAATCATGTTGAGTAGAACTAGAAATGTATGTTGTTTTCTTATGCGATATGGTATGATTGAATGAATATGTCATGATCTAAATGTGTGAATTAAGTGAAGTATCTCATAATGGTATTACTAATAAATACTCTATGATGCATTGACGACTAAATAAGAAATATGAAATGTGGTATCAGCAGGATCCCAAAGTGATTAAATTGTAAAAGTATGAGAAATTGGGTCCAAAATGACTAGTGGGGTTGTAGCGTCAAAATACCCCGTGGATTCCTGAAAAGTGTGAAAACTCATTTCATTCCTAAAGGTCGAGCAAAACCTTTAAAAGTTTTCAAGAAAGAAAAAAGAACACGAATGATATTCGAATGAAGAAAAAAAAAGCCCGACGTTAGGAATGACAGGAAGTTATTGAGGGGACCCTGTCGAGGACCGATAAATGACATGTAAAATTGTAATTCATGCATCATATGTGGAGGATAAGGGTGGATGAATAAGTGATCCCCTAGAATATACAATGATGGGTACACAAAGGGACGACAGCGTCTCGATCCCCCGATGGTGTGGTCTTGGGAATACACTGGGGCATACCTCCAATGGCTCAGATTCACGCCCGAGGCTGGACGACCTGGTAACTTTGTACTTCGACTCCGAATGTAGGTTACCATGGCCATGGAGTTCTTATTCTGATGAGATATGATATCGATCTAGTATTGATAAGACTGCGTGTCCTTACCCCCTTTTGTGAAAATAGAACAAGGCTAGCTTTGGTCGCTCTAGCTTGGGAAGAAGGATAAGGCAGGATGGTGACGTGTACTATGTTACAATTAATGAGGAGATACGGGCCTATATACATCATACTTATTAATGAACATCTAAACCATAGAAATGAGATACATGCATTGCATCACTGTTATGGGGAATTATGACCCATTTATTATTACTTTTTATAATTCTATGGGTGTTAATGATTTTGAGAGTAGTGAGGAATAGGAACGATTAGTCAAGATGAGAAAAAGTGAGATAACTTAGAATTGAACTCACTAGGAACCCCAAAGAGAGGGTGAGGCCCTGATCTAGGATTATTTGTGATATATGGGAAGTGTGTCAATACGACACCCTCCGATTGTTGTAGAGGTGGAAGCTGCAACTATTTTTAGATCCCCACTAAAGTATACTTATCAGATGAGGAGTGTCTTGTGTAGAAAGGACCAGTCCGGTTCTAGCCACTTACCGGTAGCACCAGGTCCATTTGAGACAAAAGTTAGAAGGAGTCGACTCCTGAGTATGTTTCATTGCCAGTAGAGGATGACAAAGAGGAAGACCCCAAGGAATTCCTGCTCGATGTACCAGTGGACTTGATGGCTGAGGATCCATTTGTTCTTCCAATTTTCCCTTAGCAGTTCCCACTAGCAGTGCTCCTCATAGTTGACGAGCCAGAGGGATTCAAGGACATCCAGTATGTCATGGAGTACTAGTGATGTCACTAATGGAGAGATAGCTCGTGAGGCACCAGTTGGACCAGTCTTGAGTCTTCCTCAAGCATATCTTCAGGAGCTACACGTATAGCGAGACCGAGGACTACCTAGCTATGCCTTCAGTGGCCCAGGCTCCCTTGGCGGAGGCATTTAAGATCTAGAGTAGTAAGAGGTATGAGTTGGTCAGGAGAGTCAGCGATCTACCTTCATCGAGAATGATTCCCACCGAGTCATCCCACCCTCCAGACTTGATGTAGCTAGCAGGCAATCCAGATTCCTCCGAGTCACCCTGGTCAGATGATGAGTTCATGAGAGGAGACACTTAGCTTTAGGGTTATATTATCTGTTTATATGCTTATGTATTTTGTATGGGTGGTTACATGCCCCTTTTACTTTCAGTTGTATGGATCTGTTGAGACCACTTTTGTATACATGACATGGCTATGTTTGTATATATATGATGATGTTTTTGCTCCACCATTATTGTCTTGTACAAAAAAAAACTTCCACATTTTCTAAAACTTAGTAGCCTTTTAGTTAACAAAGGTGATCCAGTGGAAAGGATTATCTTAGTTAACTGAGGGTGTCACAATAATGATAAGGGATGGTGGGAAAACCTTACACTCATGTTTAAGCAATTCTTGTTGTGCACTCAAGATAGATGGCATAAACCTAGTTTTCTGTTTGGTCGTATTCCAAATTTTCTACCTCTATTTGTCATACAATGAGGGTTTCATTTATATGTTAATTACCCTTCTCTATTTATTTCCCTCCCTTCAAAAGTCCCTCGAATTGGTTGTAGGGCTTGATAAGGTTGATTGAGGGAATTTATGTTCTCTCTTTTTAATCTAATATCCTTTTATGGGAAGAATGGTCATGGGTGGATAGAATATGGACAAGATGCTCATGGATTTGATTCTGTTTGACCTTTAAAATTATCTGACAATAGTAGTTGTTGTACTAGGCTAGTTGTTGACTTTAAGATGGCTAACATTTTCTTTATTAGTCAAATACATCAAGTGAAACTAGCTTGAGCTATTTTCCTAGAGTTTTTGTTTCCCTACATGTCTTTGTTGTATGCTTTGTATGTTTTGATTGAAAATGTTTGTTTTTGTAGTTTTGTAAACATGATACAAGTACTTGATGGTGTTATAGGTATATTAAATTCTATGATGTTATGTCAGTGTCAATGACTATTGCTCTCTCTGGCCAACTTTTTCTTGGGCAACCTGTAATGGTGAAACCTTTTGAGGTTAAAAAAAAAACATGCTCAATCTAATGCCTTTGGTAGTGTTGCTGGTGTAGCTAGGCCCTATGGAGCTGCTGATAGGAAATTGTATATAGGGAATCTTCATTTCAATATGGAGAGAGGTAGATGGCAACTATTGGTGTCAAGTTTGGTGGTATTTAATTTTTTTGGGTGACAACCACGAAACCTGGGCAGGGAGTTGTATCAAACCAATGAGAATTTACTGACATTGAGGTACTCTTGGTACTATTTTGGTTGAATAAAATTGATAGTAAAATGCTAGCATGTGTAAAGGTACATTTTAACTTTTTATCTAGTGTATATGAAGGTTAATAATTTGATAAATTGAATGTGGCATGTTTTTGTAGGAATCCTTGAAATTGTTTGATATATCTAGATGGCTTGAATAATCTTTTCCATGCTCAATTCTAGTTCATTTTCTGGAAAATACAACAACCCTCTAGGTGTGCCAATGGATGATAGAATTAGATTTCTAATAGCTACCAAATTATAGAAAGATTGTTTATTTTTGATAAATTGATAGTTAAGCTAATGGGCAAATATTTTTTTAAGTTCTATATTTTATAATTGATTAGTTTATCTTCTATATTTTTTTTCTTTAGTCTAATATCCAGTGAGGTTTTATGGAGCAAGTCTTACTTTTAAGTAAGTAAGGGTACTATCAGATGGTGAGTATCAGCGATGAGGATAACATGCACATTTTCTATTATTAACTATGGTTTTACTAATTAACCGTTGACGATACACAGGCAATGTCTGCGGTTCCTCTAAATAACCGCTGACAATACATATGTATTGTTTGCGGTTCCACCCAGAATTGTTGACAATACATAGATAATGTCAGCGGTGTAAGCACTAACATTGTTATTTGGGCCATTATTAGCACCTTCGTTGTCTGCACTTGAACCACTGACTATACTAGTAACAGAACCGCTAATAAAGGCCTTTTTTTAGTAGTGATTATTGTTAGTTTATTCCTTGCACTAGTTAAAAAAATTAAATACATAAAATTGATATTTTCAACTAATTAAAAAATTACTTGTACTAAAGTAAAATAATTCATTGTATTAAACATGAACATTGTAACAAAATTATACAAGCGCGATGAAGGATAATTAAAATTATAAATTAGGGATAGATATGTGTATAAATTGTTGATTAGGCAATTTAAAATTTTAATTACATAATGAATTAACCCCATAATTATTTTAGTTCTATAATTTTAAATAATTTTATTATAACAATAATAACTAGTTTTGTTTATTATACAACACCCAAACACCATACGTTAAATCTAAACACTACCCGACTAAATAAAAAAATTACCAATAGAAAGCTAATAAAAAATATCACAACACTACAAAAGTAGAGAAATGTTGACACTAAAAAAACCAAAACACTAAAAAAGAATATGTTGTGAGAAGAAGTAGAGAGGGTACAAATTCTGAGATAGGAACGAATGCCCAAGTTGATAAGTCCATACCAAAATGCAAATCGGAACAACAGAGATAAAACAAAGGTGAAAACATGAAATGACTCATTGAGTGAAAGCGAAGGCGAAACATAATACGTAGAGCATAATACTTATAGCATAATCCCCTGTTTACTCTCTTTAATTTGAATTTTAATTTGGTGTTGCTAATTTTTTTAGGCTAATTTTTATTTTTTATATTTAGTTCATGATAAGTTTTTTTAGTCCCTTTTAAATGACTATGTGATTTTTTAAATTGCTTGAGTGAACCCTAGTTTCTTGTTTGAGATTCGACACAAATGCTAATTAAATTAATTGATTTCATCATTTATGTTGAATCTTGAATTATCCGTCTGGACAGTTTGGGATGAATAATTTTTTTATGCATCATTGCTATGTACAAGTTAGGACTTATTTTAAAATTTGAACAAGTTTTGGTTAGTTAAATTTTGTATTGTCCTCTAGGTACACATTTGATTATGGTTGAATTTGATGTCACCATTTTCATTTCGTGTACTTAGATACCAATGTGAAATGCTACTGAAATTTTATCAAATTTTAAAATAACTCTTAACTTGTACGCAATTATGAAGTATAGAAAAATATTCATCCTAGATGGGTAGACCACCACCTTTGTAAAAAAAGTGAGATTCACAGTACTGTTAAATTTACGTGTATTGTAAAGAGTGAGTATAGATCGAAGTTGGATAACTGCATCACGTATAAGTCCACAGTATGAGGGTGGGGTCAAAACATTCATAGAATTTATGATGTAAAATGCTGAGGAGGTGAATGGAAAGTATTTTGGCCTTTTTGTTAAATGCTTGAACATGTGTCGACTAGAATTGGAAGAGGTGCGAGCACCTTTGCTATATGATAATTTTCTTCAGACTTATACGTGTTGGATATGGCACGGTGAACATGTTGAAGTGCCAAGTACCAGTTTTCAAACAAAAAAATGAAGCTCTATGTATCAAGTTAATGATGACATGGATGACTGACTTAAGAATATGATCTGTGATATGGGGGTAGAAAGTTTTAAGAGAGCTTACATATATACGACTTTATGCGAGGATTTTAAGAAGTCATTGTATCTGAGTTGCGCCGATTTCATGAGGTTGTCAGTAGTTTTATGATTGTTTAATTTGAAGGCGATAAATGGGTGAATGAATAAAAGTTTCACTGACTTACTTAAGTTGCTGAAAGAAATGCTTCTAGCTGGTAAAATGTTACCAAATTGTAACTATGAGGCTAAAAAGGTGTTGTCTCCTATGGGTTTGGAGTATACAAAGATACATGCATGCCCAAATGATTGTGTATTATATAGTGGTGAGTATGAAATCTTGCATTGATGCCCTATGTGTGGGGTGTCACGATATAAGACTAAAGCGTCCGTTTACTAATGCAGATGATGCAAAGCTTATAAAATGACATACTGATGAAAAGGTTGTTGACGAAACTACTTAGGCATCTGACAGATGGATTGCAGTGGAAGAAAGTGGATACGATGTTTTCAGATTTTTCCCATAACCCAAGAAATGTTAGGCTTGCACTAGCCACAAATGGCATGAACCCATTTGGGAACCTAAGCACAAACCACAATTCACGGCCTGTTTTGTTGTTTGTTTATAACTTGCCGCCATGGCCGTGCATGAAGCAAAAATATGTTATGCTTGATTTCTAGTCCACGACAACTAAGGAACAACATTGATTATACTTAACTCCGTTAGTTGAAGACCTAAAAATTTTATGGGAAGATGAGGTTAATGTGTTTGACAGGTTTACAGGACATGCATTCAAATTGATAGCCATATTGTTTTGCACGATCTAGTAACCTCTCGGGCTACAACATCAAGGGTAATAAAGTGTGTCCTGTATGTAAGGAGGGAACTAATTCTGATTGACTACATCATGGAAAGAAAAGTGTTTATCTTAAACATCCTAGGTTTCTTACAACTAATCATTCATTTTGTAGGTTAAATAAGTCATTCAATGGTGCGCGAGAGTTTGAAATGCCTCCTCCAACACTATTTGGTTGTCAAGTATATGAAAAGGTGAAAAAAATCAATATGGTTTTTGGTAAGTTTGAGAAATAGTCCACCTTAAAAAATAGCTAGAAGAAAAGGTCAACATTTTTTGCTTTGCCATATTGGAAGGAGCTTGATGTAAGACATTGTATTGTATGATGCATGTGAAGAAAAATGTATGCAATAGTTTGGTTGGAACCCTCTTTAACATACCCGAAAAAACTAAGGATAACTTAAATTCACATCTAGACTTGGAGTTGATGGGTATACATCAAGAGTTACATCCACAATCAAAGGGCAAACGAATATATTTGCCTCCAGCATGTCCTACCTTTTCCATAAAAGAGAAGAAAAGTTTATGTGAATCATTATGTTGTGTCAAAGTTCCATCTAGGTACAGTTCCAACATCAACACTTGTGTTTCCAAGAAGGATTTGAAGTTATTGAAAGGCTATATGAAGAACCAACACCACCCCGAAACATTGATAGTAAAAAGATACATTACAAAGGAAGCTATTGAGTTCTGCACTGATTATATGTCACAAGCTGAAAGCATTGGCATTCTGAAGACTCATCACGAAGGGCGATTGGATGGGAAAGGCACCATTGGTAAAAAAATTAAAAGCATGTCACGTGATGATGTCCTTCAAGCATACTTGTATATTTTGAATAACACGAACGTCGTCCTCCTATATTTAATGACTATAAAGATCTAGTCAAAAGAAACAACCCTAGAATAACTGAAAAGTGGGTGTCGAATGAACACAACAAGACTTTCAAATAGTGGTTCAAAATGACCTTTCTCAAAGATACATCTGCTTCTGAGACATTACATCGACTAGCACTAGGTCTCAACCTTGATGTCATTACCTTTTGTGGATATGACATAAATAACTATTCATTCTATATAAAGGCCCGGAATGATAAGAGTACGATGCAGAATAGTAGAGTTATGGTTATGGACAAAACAATGTATTTCTCTACTTCAAAGGATAACAACCCTATCCTGGCTGAGTTATGTTATTTTGGTATGATTGAAGACATATGGGAGGTCAATTATGGTCATTTCATTATTCCTGTGTTTAAATGCAAATGGGTTGACAGTAAGAACAATGTCAAAATATATGAATTTGGATTTACATTAGTGGACCTGAACAAGGTAGGTCACAATGAGGAGCATTTCATCATGGCAACTCAAGTAAAGCAAGTTTTTTACGTTGTTGACCCATCTAATAAAAGATGGTCAGTTGTTGTCCAAGGAAGACACACCATTAGGGATCCAAGTCTTGATGTCTTAGAAGGAGTTGAGGTGTTACCCAGATGACCAGTGTTGCACTTAGGCGCCATCAAGGACAAAAGAGCGATGTTGACATTAATGTTAACACCAGAATAACTTTAGGACCTCACGCCGCTAGGTTACAGAGTTACTTGGGTATCCTGGCACAGTTGAAGGTGTCCATCATTATCCTCGATTGGGATAGTGTTGAGGAGGTCGTGAAGAATGTAATTTGGGTTGATGTTCTTGTGAGAAAACACCAATTGCATATTTGTTTTTTAAGTGTATTTTGATTTGTTCTGTATAATAAACTCAACCATGTTAATTTTCCAATTATAGGATGCTTGGAATATTCCTACAGTCGACTCACTACGCAGGAAGATCATGATTGAGATCGCTGATCGGTGGAGGGCATTAAAGGGAAAACTGACTTCCATGTATGCATGCATGTTAAAAATGAAATGTTTTAAATTATACTATCTAATGCTATCAATTTCTTACTTCAAGTATTATGAATTATAGGTATGTCTTCGGGAAGAAGCAAGGTAAGTTTCCCGGAGAGACATACACATTTGTAGATCAGCAGACTTGGGATATGTTTGTTGTATCCAGGCACACGAACGACTTTATGGTACGTACTTTTTACTTTTGATGTTTTTATAGTTGATGATGAATGTTTTTATACAATATATATAATGTAGGAGTGTAACAGCCCTCGTTTTGTGTGTTGGGCCCTCGTGGCCAATTGTATTAATTTCATGAATTAGTAATATGTGTCTGGGCTACGACCGATTGACGTGTGTGTGATAACTAAATTGTGTTTTAGAAGATTTTATGAGTATGAGACGAATGTCTCTATTTTAATTATGTGATAAAATGGAGACTATTGAAATAATAACAATAATATGTTTAAGGATACTCGTAATAACAGAAACTTTTCAATTGGAACGTTAGAAATATTTAAAATGTTTTGATTAAATTATTTAAAATGTGTAACTCCCCCGATTTTGACTCAAATTATCTAAGGAACTTAAGTCAATTAACTTATCCCAAAACTTCCCTCACATCATCCCTAACCATTTTTACGAAGATCCCAATGCCCGTTTTAACCAACCAAGCCCAAAAACTTTAATTTTAAGTTACCCGGGTAAGCCAAAATGTGCATCTATACGTATTTTGGGTGTAATTTTCTCTCATGATATTCGATTTGATCTATTATTGTCCTAAAATCTCCGTATCAAATTTATCTACAACTCTTATGTTGACCATGAAGGCCGATTCTCATCCCATAAATCCCAGAAATTAAAATACTATTAATTCACGTTTCTCCAGCAACAGCTTGCACTAGGTGTAGTATTTTTCACATATCTCCCTCATATGACCATGAAATTGAATGATTCTTTTACCAAATTTTTTTAACTCAATTCTATACAACTTTGATGAAGAACACAAAGCCCAAATCCCTACCAATTTGGCCAAGAAAATCAATCTTTGCAAGGAATAAAAATCTTGTCACAGCCCTACACCCCTTCTGTATTTGGGCCATAACTCTCTCATTTCTTAATGGATTTTTTATGCCATATATCAAATTAAAGATAAAAAAAGTTCTACAATTTTTGTGTTTAGCTTATTTTTCAAATTCGGCCTAGAAGACCCCTTAAATCAATGACAAAGCTACTACCTCTACACTTGACACATGAGCCTTTGCATGGAAATTAACCAATTAAATCACACCATCACCTTGACACTTGTTTAGACCATGCAAAGCCTTCCACCACCTCACCATTAGCTGCATGTGACACCTAGCTTATGCATGGATCCATCTTGACAACTCCTCCACTCTCCCTTGGCTGTGGGAACTCCTTGCCCAACAAGGAGTTCCATGCAAAACTTGTCACTTTGGCAAAAACCATACTTTGTTCTCTTTGTTTCTTCCTTCTTCTAACTTAGACAATATTATTCTAGCAATATACTCTTCCTTTCCTTATACTTCATCCACCCTAAACATCATCATCCACTCATCCTCATCCATCCTAAATCACCACACCACCCTTCATAACCTAAAAAATACAAGTTACCACCTCCCAAGATCAAACCTCCTTCTTCTTTTTCCACCAAACAACAACATTTTCCTTCCTCTCCCACCACCATATTCACGTTGAAACCACCATCCTCTAAGCCTCCATTTTTTTCTCCTTGATGGAACAAATGGTGATGATTTAGAAGCAAGTTTTGGAGTCTTTGGCTTTCTCTTGAAGGACAAAAATTTGGTGGTAAGGGGGGAGTACTTGGCTTGCTTTAAATCTATAATATAATGCAAGCATGGTAAGGTATAAGTGTCCCTTACCACTTATACCTTAATACCCTTTTAAAGATCTTGGTTCTTATAGTTTGAATCTTAAAAATCCTTCGGAAAAATAAGATCTTTAAGGGGTATTATAGCTGCACCATGGTTTGTGTTAAGTTCTCTAAATTTTAAAATTTTAATTATAAAGATCTCTAACTTGTGAATTTTGTTGCTGCAGAATTTTTGGTTATAACTATGTGCATGTGATGAATTTGTTTCATAATGTACATTTTAAATTGGTGACTTGTGATATTGATGATATTTTTAGGGGTCTAAAATATTTTAAAATGAGTGCTTATGACTAAGAATATATTTTTATTTCTGCTGGAAAATTTTAATGACTAAAAATTTTAAAATGAGTGCTTATGACTAAAAATTATTCCGAATACATATTCGGATTCCCAATAATATAATCTACAGCCCTGACCAATGGCATCTCAATCAGAGATACTTGGTCCGACACCCATATTTTATCCGGGTTAGTTTTCTGCTTATCCGGTCCCAATAAATTACTAACAGTTTTTGAAAATCTTAATTAAATTATTTCCAATATTTTGGGACATTAAATAGTTTGCATTTAATTATTTAATATTTATTTCATTTAATTAATTCTCTGTTTAAAATTTGGGATGTTACAATCCACCCCACTTAAAAGAAATTTCGTCCTCAAAATTTGACATACCAGATTTGAATATGTGAGGGTACCGCTCACAGATATTATCCTCGCGTTCCCAAGTGAGTGTCTCCACGTTCCCATGCTTCCATGCTACTTTCACCAAGGGTACCATTTTATTCCGTAATCTCTTCATAGAATATTCGACAATACGAACCGAAATGGGAGGAACGAACAAGTCATCCAGCACATCAACATCATCAATAGAGATCACATGCAGAGGATCATGAATATACTTCCTTAACTGTGATACGTGGAACACATCATGTAGGTTGGCAAGATGTGGAGGGAGCGCAATCTGATAAGCAACATCTCTGATCCGCTCCAAGATCTTATAAGGTCCGATGAATTTAGGGCTTAATTTTCTGCTTTTCAAAGCTCTTCCAATACCCTTGTCATGCGAGACTCGTAAGAACACATGATCGCCAACTTGAAATTCAAGTGGCTTCCTCCTTTTGTCATAATAGCTCTTCTGCCGGTCTTGAGCGATTTTCATCTTCTCTCGGATCATCTTAATCTGTTCAGTGGTTTCCTCAACAATCTCAGGCCCTAAGGCCAAGTTCTCTCCGACATCTAGCAAACATAAAGGGGTTCGACACCTTCTTCCATATAACGCCTCATATGGTGCCATGCCAATACTAGAGTGAAAACTGTTATTGTAGGTAAACTCTATCAGAGGCAAATATTTCTCCCACGAGCCGCCGTGCTCCAACACACAAGCACGCAATAAGTCTTTAAGACTCTGAATAGTCCTCTCAGATTGTCTGTCAGTCTGAGGATGGTACGCCGAGCTTAGCTTCAATTTCGAACCCATCGCTTCATGTAAACTCCCCCAAAATTGGGAATTAAATCGGGGGTCATGATCAGAGACAATACTTGATGGCACACCATGTAACCTCACAATCTCCTGAATGTAAAATTGTGCCAAATCTTGTAAGGAACTCTTCACACTGATCGGTAGAAAATGTGCACTCTTTGTCAAATGATCCACAATCACCCAGAAATCACATCTAGACCTCATTCTGGGAAAACCGGACACAAAGTCCATAGTAATCTCATCCCACTTCCAAACGGGGATATCAAGTGGTCTCAAAGTACCCGAAGGTATCTGATTCTCTACCTTCGCCTTCTGACAAGTAAGGCATAAAGCTACAAAGTTGGCAATATCACATTTCATTCCGGGCCACCAAAAGTTCTTCTTCACATCTTGGTACATCTTGGTCGCACCAAGGTGGATACTAAAAATGCTTTTGTGCGCTTCGTCAAGTACCGTGTATCTCAAATCTCCAAATGAAGACACGTACACCCGATCTTTTATACGCCATAAGCCATCATCACCCTCAATAAGAAATATATTTTTCCCTTCGCTTTGAGATCTCCTCATCTCTTGTAAATATTCATCATCTTTTTGTTTCTCCTTTACAAGCTCTAAAAACTCATTGCATGTCTTTAAGGTAGCAAAACATAGCTTCTTAGGAGATTGTACTTCGGTTCCAACATTCAAATTCTGAAATTCCTCAATCAACTCAAATTCCTTGACCATCATGGCCGACACATGCAAGGACTTCCGACTAAGAGCATCGTGTTGGCCCGGTAATAATGTTTTAACTGTTTGTGTTTACTACCGGGTCATTAATTGGCAAACGCACCAATCGTTTGTAGTTTTCAAAATTTAGATATCGTTCCACTGGGATTGAAAGTCCAATAACAACAGTAATTTCCTAGTCACTATGGTAAATGAAAATAAACTTATAGACAAAAGAATGATTTATATACAACTTATACAATATTCACAGGTTAGCATGGTTGAATTGTTCATGAGATAAAAAGAAAATAAAAATCTATTGAAAAAGTTGAGTTTAAATCTAGAATAGGTACGATACTTGAGAATTAAACACAGATACACAAATTATGTTGGAAATTGGATCCCTAATCTAGAATAACAATGAGGACTCAAGACATGCATATTTAATTATCAAGTTTCATATCATTGCTGCTTAAAATCATTATAACTGATCCCTCGTGATATAAATTCTAAGAATTCACCGTAAAGTCCGATCCCTCGTGAGCTTTCTCAGTAAAAACTTGCATTATGTTGGGGCCTTATAGCAACAATGGTTAACAACCCCTATAGAATTGAGATACCAAGGGTATTCCAACTTTTACTTTCGTCAAAACAAGTTTCAATACGGCATGAATAATAATTCTCCCGTTTGACATTCACACTAATAAAACAAGTTTCAATACACATGAAAATCATTCTCCCGTTTGACATTCATATTAATAAAAGATTGAAATACTAACATGGACTTGAATTATAAACATGCAGAGGTCAAATTCACAACATTATACTCACTAGATTAGTTCACCAATTCCAACATAAACAGATTAGCTACACATGGTAAAAGTAAAGACAACACTTACAGAGGTTGACATTACGAAGGTGATGGAGAACTTCATGATACAACGATCACAATACAACGATCACAATAAAACAAAACACTTTTAAGTATCTAGAAAACTATTCTAGAACTAAAAACTCACAAAAGAAGTACTCAAAGTCAAGTACAAAGACAGAAAAGAATGAGAATGGAATGATATAGGATGCTTAGAATGGTGTTGGATGGCCCTATTTATAGGGCTGAGCAAGGGTGCTGATGCTACGTGTCAGTGTGACGCTACGCGTCAGACCCCTGACTCAGCTTCCATTAAATAACTGATAATGGCCTCTTCAAATTATTAAATTTGATCATGCTTGGCCACTTGGACGTGTCTCCACTATGTTTTGGCCATTTATGCTGAGTGGATTGGCCATTGGTGCTGTGTGGAGTGACCATTATTGGGTCAAAGTTGAGTGCTTGGTGTGTTTGAATATGATTACAGGTTCAAGGATTTTGATAATGACAAAGGAATTTTGAAGAATATCTTGTAAAAACAAGGTTCAGCATCAGACCTGCAAAAACAGCGTAGCTAATCGATTAGAGAGACAGAGCTAATCGATTAAATAGCTTCTGTTGAACAGCTAATCGGTTACACCCACAGGGCTAATCGATTATAGAGCTTCTGACTTGTAACTAATCGATTACACCAGTATGCTAATCGATTACCAACATAAAAAATTAGATCAAATGTATCAGGCATATATGCTAATCGATTACAAAACTTCAGCCAATCGATTACCAAGCCACTGAAACGACACTAATCGATTACATGGGTGTGCTAATCGATTCCCAAGATCAAGAATTGAATTAAATGCATCAGGTGCTATGACTAATCGATTACTGGGCAAGATCTAATCGATTACCAGAGTTCTGACTTTAAGCTAATCAATTAGATGGTGAATACTACTTAATTACAGCATGAACTGGACTGAAAAATTCGAAGTGTAATCGATTACAGCTCGAGGCGTAATCGATTACGATAGTGGGAAAACACATTTTAGTGGGAAACCAGCTTATTTTTTTCACCATTTCTCAGATGCCCACTACATGCAACGGCTAGAAAGATGTTGGCACTCCCTCTAGCTGTATAAATTGGTTTCCAAACTCAAGCACAGAGAACAAAACAACAAGGAACAAAAGGAAATCAATTCTACAATCATTCTTGGTGCTTAGTGAATTTTACTCTTGTATATTCTGAGATTTCATTTGTATATCCTCTCCTGTTGAGAGTTAGAATTTACGTGAGCTATCACTTGCTTATCCACTCTTTTGAGAGAGTATTTTTACTTGTAAACATAAACATCAAACACCAAAGTTCACTCTAGGTTGAGTGGTTACAAAGGTTGGGGTTCAACCTTTGGGATATTGTGAGATTGAGAGATTGGGTGGGTTGCCCTCGTACTTGTGAGGATTGGGTTCTTGAGTATGGGACACTAGGAAGCCGCAATTGCTCAAAGTTGTTTCTCTAATCTACAATAGTAGAAATCCTCTAAGTGGGTTGCTTAGAGGTGAGATGTACACCGGGTTAGTAGAACTCGTTAAATCGGTTTGCAATCTCTTCTCCCTTACTCTTTTACTTTCATATATTTCTCTTGATCGATTTGTGTTGGTTGATTGTGGTTTGCATATTTTTAGCTTGCTTGATTTGGTCAATATTGGATATTGCACACCAAGTGTTTGATAATTTGTCTAAGCTATTTAAACCTTGTTGTGCATTGCATATCTCCTTAAACTAAACTTATTTTGCATAATCTTATAAACTTGTGATAAAAGAATCAAGTTTAAGGATATTCCAAGCAAAGTTTTAAAAACTCAATTCACCCCCCTCTTGAGTATTGATGCCATTTGAATAACAAGTGGTATCAGAGCTTGACTCTTGGTAGATCAAGCTTAACAGCTTCAAGAGATAAGATGGCCTCAAGTTCTCTAAACCTTTTTCTGAGGGTGGTGCCACAAATAGACCTCCCGCTTTCAATGGAGAAGGTTATGCTTTTTGGAAGGAAAGAATGAAAATCTTTATTCAATCCATTGATCTAAGAGTTTGGAATGCCATTGAAAATGGTCCTTTTACACCCATCCATACTATCAATGATAAAAACATTGAAAAACCCATGGATGAATGGACTAGTGATGAAGAGAAGAAAGTACAATATAACTATAAGGCTAAAAACCTCATTACTCTTGCATTAGGACCAGATGAATTCTTTAGAGTAATAACTTGTCAAACGGCTAAGGAAATGTGGGATACTTTACAAGTAACCCATGAAGGTACTAGTGATGTAAAAGACTCCAAAATTAGTACCTTAACTAGTCAATATGAGAGTTTTAGGATAAACTTCGGAGAAACCATTGTAGAAATGCAAAAGAGATTCACACTTATAATAAATCACCTTATTACTCTTGGAAAAGTATATACTAACAAAGAGCTTGTGCATAAAGTTTTGAAAAGTCTTAGTAGGGAATGACAACCGCTCGTCACCGCCATCAAACAATCCACAAGCATTAATGAGATGTCCCTTGCCACACTCTTTGGAAAGCTACAAGAGCAAGAGCAAGAATTAAAGGATTTAAAACAAGCGGAGGAAGAAGAGAAAACCTCCAAGAAGAAAGGCCTAGCTCTCAAGGCCACCTCCACACATGAAGAAGAATCTTGTAGTGACCTTGATGATGAGGAGGAGTTTGGATTATTTGTGAAGAGATTCGGAAAGTTCATGAAAAACAAACGATTCCAAAAGAACTTCAAACCTCAAGGTAAGAGACCTATTCCCAATGAATCATCTTCTTCACCTAATTGTTTCGAATGTGGCAAAGAAGGACACTTCAAGGCGGATTGCCCAAATCTTAAGAAGAAAGGCAAGGAGAAAAGAGGAAGAAGAAGAGCTTACATCGCTTGGGATGAAAACGATGTAAGTAGCTCTGATGAGTCCGAAAACGAAGAAGCGAATCTTTGTTTACTGGCCAATCACCAAGAAGAAGATAATAAGGCAAGTCTTCTTGATTTAGATAAGAATGAATTACTAGATGATTTTGAAGAGTTGTATGATAAATTTATCAAGCTTTCTAGTAAATATAAATTGTCAAGAAAAACCATTGACACTCTTGAAAAAGATCTCATAGAAGTTTGTAAAGAAAATAAATGTTTGAAAGATGAATTAGAAAATGTTCAAGCATGCTCTAGGACCAAACCATGTGAGTTTGTAAAGAAATGTGACATTCTAGAAACCACGGTCTTAGACTTAACTAGAACATTAGAAAAATTTACAAATGGTAGAGATAATGTAAATATATTACTTGGAAATCAAAGATGTATGCTTGATAAAACCGGTTTAGGATACAACTCCACTAAAAAGGAAAAATATTACAAAAACTTCTTTGTACCACCAAGGAGATCATCATCACCTTTCATGAGATGCAATCATTGTGGTTTTAAAGGTCACAATTCTTCAAATTGTAATGTTAGAAAATTAGGACCAAAAGTTATAAGAAAGGTATGGGTTCCCAAAGGGACATTACCAGAAACTAACCTAAAAGGACCCAACATACAATGGGTACCTAGTTCTCTAAATTAATCTTGTTTTGTAGGTATGCTTCAAGGCAAGCAACACCCATTGGTATTTGGATAGTGGGTGTTCAAAGCATATGACGGGAGATATAAGCAAGTTCATTTCCTTCACTCCCAAAAGGAAAGGAAGCGTTACCTACGGAGACAACACCAAAGGAAGAATTCTAGGCATTGGAAACATTGGTAAGAATTCCTCTACTTCTATTAGTGATGTGTTGTATGTTGAAAGCCTAAAACATAATTTACTTAGCATAAGTCAATTATGTGACAAAGGATATAGAGTTTTGTTTGAATCAAATTGTTGCATAATTGAGCATAAGATTAACAAGGAAATCAAGTTTGTAGGTCAAAGAATTGATAATATTTACATGATTAATATGGATAGTTTGTCCTCAATGATGTGCAATGCTTCATGACTAGAGAGGATGAAACTTGGTTATGGCATAAAAGAATAGCTCATATACATGTAGACCATTTGAATAAACTTGTTTCTAAGGAATTAGTAATTGGTTTACCAAAGCTTAAATTTGAAAACAAATTTTGTGATACGTGTCAAAAGGGAAAACAAGTAAAGGCATCCTTTCAAACTAAAAATATTGTTTCCAAACAAAGGCCTTTGCAACTTTTGCACATGGATCTATTTGGACCTTCCAAAATCAAGAGCTTTGGTGGTAATTACTATGGTCTAGTAATTGTAGATGACTATTCTAGATATACATGGACCTTGTTTCTTGCTCATAAGAATGAAGCATATCATGCATTTAAGAAACTTGCTAAGATTATCCAAAATGAGCAAAATTCTAAAATTGCATCCATTAGAACCGATCATGGGGGAGAATTTGAAAATCAATCTTTTGAAAGGTTTTGCGAAAAACATGGTATCATTCACAATTTTTCAGCTCCTAGAACTCCACAACAAAATGGAGTAGTTGAAAGGAAAAATAGATCCTTAGTGGAGCTTGCAATCATATTTTCATATTTTTGGATGTAAATGCTTTGTGCTCAATAATGGAAAGGATAATCTAGGAAAATTTGATGCTAAAGCTGATGAGGCAATCTTCCTAGGATATTCACAATCTAGTAAATCTTATCGAATCTTTAACAAACAAACAAACACCATTGAGGAGTCCATTCATGTCAAATTTGATGAAAATAGCCATAACTCCCCGAGAAAGGAAGATGTTGATGATATTGTAGGTACTCTTCAAGATTTAACCTTGAATGACAAGGAAGAAGAGAACAAAGACAAAGATGTAACAAAACATGAGGAACCACAACAATGGATCACTTTGAAGGACCATCCCTTAGATAAAGTCATAGGTGAAATGACTAAAGGTGTAAGTACTCGAAACACCATTAGGAATGCATGTAATCATTTAGCCTTTGTATCACAAATAGAACCCAAATGCATTGATGAAGCTATTATTGATGAACATTGGATGTTGGTCATGCAAGAAGAATTGAATCAATTTGAAAGAAATGAAGTTTGCGAATTAGTGCCAAGACCCAATGATCACCAAATAATAGGAACAAAATGGGTGTTTAGGAATAAATTAGATGAAAATGGTATAATTACAAGGAACAAAGCTAGGCTAGTAGCTAAGGGTTACAATCAAGAAGAAGGCATTGATTATGAAGAGACGTATGCTCCCATAGCTAGGCTAGAAGCCATTAGATTATTATTAGCCTTTGCATGTTGTAAGGACTTTAAATTGTACCAAATGGATGTCAAGAGTGCTTTCTTGAATGGTTATATTCAAGAGGAAGTGTGTGTTGATCAACCTCCAGGTTTTGAAAACTACCAATTTCTAAAACATGTTTTCAAACTAAAGAAAGCCTTGTATGGCTTAAAACAAGCTCCAAGAGCTTGGTATGAAAGATTGAGCAAATTTCTTTTAGAAAACAACTTTGAAAAAGGAAAGGTTGACACAACATTATTCATAAAGCAGAAAAAGAATGACATACTATTGGTGCAAGTATATATTGATGATATAATCTTTGGTGCTACTAATGAGTCAATGTGCAAAGAGTTTGCCAAGTTAATGCAGGAAGAATTTGAGATGTCCATGATGGGGGAACTTACTTTCTTCCTTGGACTACAAATCAAGCAAACTAATGAAGGCATATTCATTAGTCAATCAAAGTACTGCAAAGAATTGCTTAGGAAATTCAACATGGACAAGGCAAATGACATTGCCACACCTATGGGCACTTCATGCTATTTGGACAAGGATGAGAAGGGTAAGGATGTTGAACTTACAAAATATAGAGGTATAATCAGATCCTTATTTTACTTAACCGCAAGTAGGCCGGACATCATGTTTGCTGTTTGTATTTGTGCAAGATACCAAGCATGTCCAAAGAATCACACCTAACTGCTGTAAACAGAATAATGAAATATCTTGTTGGAACTCCAAATGTCGGTTTATGGTACCCAAAAGGGGTTGAATGCACATTAGTTGGATATTCGGATTCGGATTTTGCAGGATGTAAACTAGATAGGAAAAGCACTAGTGGAACACGTCACTTACTTGGTAGTTCTCTTGTTTCTTGGCATAGCAAGAAACAAGTAAGTGTTGCACTATCCATAGCTGAGGCAGAATATGTTGCAGCTGGTAGTTGTTGTGCTCAAATCCTTTGGATGAGATAACAACTTCTAGATTTTGGTGTTATGTTAGACCATGT
Organism: Clitoria ternatea; assembly: GCA_037962975.1. Classification (NCBI taxonomy): domain Eukaryota; kingdom Viridiplantae; phylum Streptophyta; class Magnoliopsida; order Fabales; family Fabaceae; genus Clitoria; species Clitoria ternatea. The sequence continues at coordinate 61,297,387 of CM075671.1, forward strand.
GCCTCTCAAATGTGATAACACAAGTGTTATAAATATTTCAAAGAATCCTGTAATGCATTCAAGAACCAAACATATTGAGATTCGACATCATTTCATTAGAGATCATGTATTAAAGGGTGATTGTGTGCTCGAACATGTTGAAACTTCCAAGCAATTAGCAGATATATTCACCAAACCTCTAGCAAAAGATCAATTCATACATATTAGGAGAGAATTAGGAATCCTTGATATAACCAATTGTGTTTGAATAAATAGATGATTTTGATAATTCCTTGATTCTGACTATGTTTCATTAAGTTCTAAATGTTCTAAGGAATAACTTAATAGATTTCCAGCCTTCTGAAATAAAATCTGCAAAATCTGGGCGTTTTTAAGCAAAACAATCGATTACAAAGATTGACATAATCGATTAGTAAGCTTCTGGTTCTTAGCTAATCGATTACTCCTTGACATCTAATCGATTACCAAGCTTCTGTTTTCTGCCTAATCAATTACCCCTTGGTCCATAATCGATTACAAAGCCTTTGTTTCAGGTCCAAAACATTTCAACTTTCCTCTAATCGATAACCAGCCTCCCTTAATCGATTAGGACGATTCTGTTTCTCAACCTAATCGATTAGTATCGAGCCCTAATCGATTACCCACTGTACGAAACGATTCAAATTCCTCAGAAACAATGAACTAATCGATTACCTATGCCTCGTAATCGATTAGCATCGAGTCTGTGACAGTCAATTGTTGTTTTCCGAGGCTGCTCATTTTCTTCTCCAAATTAAACTCACATTAAACCACTTTCTCTCCTTTCTAAACCTACCTTTTCCCTATAAATTCACCCCTCCTCACCTTCTCCTCTCACACTACCTCTTCCACTCCCTCAAGCTTCAAAAGCTCTCACTCTCTTCTCATCTTCTTTACCTTTCTCCACCACCATGTCTTCTTCACGCACTGTCAAAAGGGCAAGGTCCTCCATGGCCCAAGCCAACAACCCCTTAGACTTCTCTAGGTTTTTCTCCTCTCCTAGAGACCTTCAAAATTTCATTAAAAACTTTTCTGAGAAGGCTGATAAGTGTTGATTAAGCATTGATTTCATGACTCATTTGAACTAATTTTGTAAAGAATTTGAGCTGAATTAATGAATTATTGAAGGAAGTGAGCATGAATCTTTTAAGTAGTGTATAAAAGAAATGTTGTGTTAAAGCTCTTGGAAAGTGCAGGGAATTCAACAGGAAGGTGAGCAAGGTAAGCAAGCTTGAGCATGAAAGTTGGAAAGCATAAGCACCTCTCACGCTTAAGCGTGAATACTAGACGCTTAAGCGAGGATTAAGCATGGCAAGCATGAATTAATAGAGACAAAGAGGCATCAGGACCCCCCTCACGCTCAAGCGTGGGGATGAGCCGCTTGAGCGTGAGATCAAGAGCGGCCAAGCAAGGAGTAAGCGTGAGCGTGAGCGTGACCCAGGCACGAATGACGCTTGAGCGTAACTATATGGAGCTCAAGCGTGACCCTGCATGTGAAGAACGCTTGAGCGTATGCATTACACGCTTGAGCGTGACTAATGGATAACAAAGCATAAGCCGAGCGCGCCTGAGCGAGGAACCAGCATGGATTAAGCGTGGAACAAACATACTGAACAAAAGAAAACCACACTTAAGCGTGATTAAGATGGTTTGAGCGTGGAACATTTAATGAGTATCAGGACCCTTCATGCTTGAGCGTGACCATCAAGCTCAAGCGTGACTCATGCAGTATAGGATTTTTCAATTTAATATTCACCAATGGTGCGATGCCAACTCACCCATTTTCTTATGTTTCCACAAGTCTCTGAAAGATGCTGCATGGGCTCTACGCAAGTGGCAAAGGGAGCTGAACCAGAACCTCTATAAATCAAGTTGAAAATAATCATCAGAGATCCATCATCAGATTCATCCCCTGTATTTCAAATCTTTTCCATTATTTTCTGTATGCATTCTTTTGATGGTGAAAATGCAAGGCATGAGTAACTAATCTCCCTTATGGGATTGGCTGTAATCCATTCAACACTGAAGTAATGCTGTTGTAAGTTTTTATTTAGTAATGAGATTTGATAAGTTCTGTATTTCCTTCTGCGTTTAATGCCTGAAAGTACTTGATCACTATTTTCTTGTTTTAAGTTTTCTCAAGTATGCTGGGAAGTGACTTTTGAAAGCTGATCCGAAAGAAATACTTGTTGTGAGTAGGTAGCCAGGGATGGCGTCTAACGCAATAAACGTCAAAACAATCGATCGATAGTGCTGGGATGATTTCAAAGTGACTGAGGGATCAGCGGTTTGAAATCATTCTTATGAATTTTGTAGTCAAGGGATCGATACAAATGACTTTGATTGTGACGTAGAAATTATCTTTTTGATTTACTTATATAAAAACTTATGCAGCTTACAGAAGGTGAAGATGTGATGAAGCCAATCCCTGTTTTACAAAACTGATTTTCCCAATACCATTTACTGTTATCCTTTGCAAATTTTATTCTCTGTTATTTATTACTTTTTCATTCAACAGCATTCACAATAAAACAAACTAAAAACCTTCTGTCTAATCAATTCAAAACTAAGATCTTCATTCTAACACCTCCTCAGTGGAACGACAACTATACTATATTACAACTTCTGTGTTTAAACTTGGCACATCCACTGCATTGAGTTCATATTATACAAACTTGATTCTCTTTCAATGAACTCTTCAATATCAAAATAATCAAAATCTTATCAAAGGCCATAATCTCTCCCCACTTCATCAATGAGGAAACCTTTAACCACCCAAGCTTCACCTTCACCCAAAACCTCCACCACTATGAGCTTTTGCCTTTCCTTACCCTCAAGGAGGAGTTGTACTATCCTGAACTTGTTAGAGTCTTCTATTGCAACCTAAGGTTGGTTGATGGGTTGTTTGAGTCCAAGGTCAAGAACGTGACCATAAGACTCACCAATGCTCAATTTGCAAAAATCTCTCTTCTTTCGCTAAATGATGTTGAGTTTGCTGGAGGAGATCCCGAGGATGAATGGGCCTTCAATCCCATTACTGCACGCCAGTCGCTGTGGAAGGCTAACCTCCCAAGGAGCAACCACAAGTTGGTAGGTCACCTTACCATGAACAACCGTCTCCTTCACTTTTTCCTGGTAAAAATTTTGCTTCCTCGCGGTGGGAATTATGCGTTGGTAGATGACAGGGCCCGCAAGCGCACGGGTTATGTCGCGTAATATAAAAGATTATCGTTCTCCACAGGGACTGTGTTCAAAGTACCAGCATATTGAAATTTAATTATCCACACAATTGATTTTTAATATTTTTGTAAAATAAAACATAAATTAAAAATAAATTTAGAAATAAAATTTTCTTGACACTTAAAAATCACAGTTGAGAGTATCTTGGGATTTCGGGAGATCAAGACTCTATTTTATGTTAATGAATTTTAACTTTTCATAAATAAGAATCAAATTAAGTTTTCCAAGGCGGATTTTCCTTAAGCTAATTAATATGTTCATCTCGGAATCCTATTAATGTACCTAACCTATGGAAAGCGCTGCTTAATCCTTAGAAAAGGCCCATTATCGTTTTGTGAAAATCCCTTTTTAAAATTCCCCAAAAGATTTTGATTACTTTCACGATTTTACCGAGGTCACAAAAAGTATTTCAAAAACTTAGGGTTAGTTCAAAAAATTTCCAGTAACAACAAATCTCTCGATTCTATTAATTACTTAAACTTACTAATATACCTGCAAGTATACAGTTTTATCACTTAGGTTCTTGTTAGGAATTACTAAGAGCATTGAGCATTTCTTAAACTAAATGGAAAACAGAAATTTATTTAATTCCAAGTCAAAATAACATTATCATAAAATATTATCATACCCCCTTCATCCCAAGATAATTAATTTAGTTACTCATGAAATAATTCAAATTCATATATATGATGGAAAAATAAAACATACAAGACATGGTAAAAATAAAGACTTACGGGTTTCTCCAAAAGCTCAGAATAATTTACCACTGTATTTCCTTGTTGCAATATTCCTCCACCAATTACAAATTTGAATACTCACTTTTACAATTCACAACTCTTAAAATAAAAGAAAGAAAAAGAAAATAAAAGAGAAATGGGACGGAAAAATAAAAAGAAAGAAAACGAAAGAAAGGAAGGGAGAAGGGAACGAAAAAGAGAAAGAAAAGAAAAGGAATTAAAGTAAAAAAATGAAGGAGAACTAATTAAAATTGATGCTGTCCGTCTTCTTCTTTCTGCTTGGATTGCTTCTCCTTTTATAGGTGAAGGAAGGGAGGGAGCCAGCTAAGAAAATGCGTTGCAAGTTGGAAACTTTCAGTGCATGTGATGGAGAAACAGCCTGGACCTTAGCAATTATAGGGATCGGTGGCTAGTGGAGAATTTTTTATTATTTTCCCTTTTGTTTTATTGTCAGCCGCCCCTTCATAAGTCAAGGATCCACTTGGATAGTGGAAATCTAAGTCAGCATGGGCATTCAGTGGGAATATAGAAGGTCGGCTTTCTCCTTCTGACTCGGATTTAGTGCCTCAGTCGGTATACACCCACAGTGGGAAATAATCCGAGTGGAAAAGGTGCTGTTCATACACAAAATACCGAGTGAAAGCTTTGCTCGGTGTTGCTTTGCTGGATGGTGTTGAGTTACTGGATGTTGTGGAGAGGAACTGGACGGTGTTGTTGCTGTGAGGAGCTGGTCGGTATTGGTTGGATGGAGTCGGTGTTGTGGCTTGAGGGGACGGTGTTAAGTTGCTGGAAGGAACTGGTCGGTGTTGTATGGATTTGAGGAGCTGAACGTTGTGGGCTGGACGGTGTTGAATTGGATGGAGTCGGTGTTGCAGCTGGATGAAGGGACGAGTGAAGAGTGACTCTGATTGAAACATTCAATCGGAACCGACTGAAGAGAGACTCGGAACCGATTGAAACATTCATTCGGTACTGATCAAAAAGTGGCTCGGAACTGACTGAAGAGGGACCTGGAACCGACTGAAAAGTGGCTCACTCGGCACAGGTTCATGCCCTTCTTCTTTCTCATATGACCCACTCAGGATCAGGATGTTTTCATTAGAATGGTTCAATCAGCACCTCCTAAAATGTTTCACTTGGCTATGTCTCTGGAATTTAATCACTCGGAGAAACTTGTTCGGATTTGCTTGGGAGTAATTCAGTCGACTCTTTCTTCACTCCACTCGGACACATTCGTTTGGAAGTCTGACTGGCTTCTCACTCGGAATTGCCTTCAGTCGTCAATCCCATTTGGTTGTTTTCACTCGGGAGTTGGCTTTGCCTTTCACTCAGAAAATTGGAGCTTGAGAGAATCTGGCCGATAGAATCTCTTCCCAGGTCCGAGCCTTGCTTTGCTCGGAAATGCAGCTCTCTGCCCCAACTCACTCGGATGTGCTTTCCTTGGAATCTCACTCGGGTTTAGTTTGAAACTTGAGAGAGAGCCTGCCCGGAAGAGACTCATTCCCGGTCGGACTCTTTTCCTTACTTGATAAGACACTTTCTTCGAAATAAACTACTCAGAAAGGACCTGTTCCGCTTGAGAATGCCATCTTCCCAAATGACACCACTCGGAGACCTCCTTATTCAACAGTTTATTCATTCTGTGGCTTCTTCTGCTCGGAAAATAGTCCACTCGGAGACAGTTTTTGCCCAGAAAAATGCTTGTTCCCCAATCAGACCTGCTTCAGTCAGCATTCCTTCATTCAGACAATAGCTTTGGGCAGTATTTATTCAAGGTCAGTCCCTTTTTTCACTCGGAATGGTTGCATTCGGACAGCTTCCACTCGGATTCACCTCTAACAGGGACATATTTCTTCAAGGTCAGCCATTTTTCACTCGGAATGGCTTTGATAGGGAACCTTCCACTCGGATTCACCTCCAACAGGGAAGTATTTCACTCGGCAACACTCCATACTGAGTCTCCCTACTCGGATTTGATCATTTTTGAGTCATTCTATTCGGATTTCATCATTCTGAGTCGGAATTCAGCATAAAAAGAGAGTTCTTTCCACTTTGGGCTTGTTCTTCCTGTTTCTTTATCATTTTATGGTCGTTTTTCTCTTGTTATTGACCCTTTATTACCTTAATTTTTGCAAAATAACATACCCAAGTAGAATATAGTGGAAAGAAAGCAAAAATCACAAAAATAGAAGAAATACAGTGGATAATGATTAAAATCCTAAGCAAACTGAATCTAATTTATTGTGTTATAAAGCACTTATCAGTAGAGGAGGACGATGTTCTCCTAATGTGGGCAATGCAAAATCAGAAGGACATTAATTGGTTTTAAATGATCAAACTGCATATGCTCCAAGCCAAACATCAACAAAAGCTCCCATATGCAATCTTACTTACCAAACTTTTCAAAGTTGTAGGAGTTGATTTGGCTGGTGAGTTATCTGAAAAAGTGCCTCCCAAGGCTTGCATTGGCACTCATCACCTTATAAAATTAGGCATCGTTTTTCTCCATGGAGCTTGGTACTCAAGGATGGAAGGCATTCATGCCAACATTCCTTTTGAAGCCCCTACTGATGAGCCAGTCCCTCCTCCTCCTGAAACACAAGCTGCACCAGAAGCCCCCACTGATCCATTCGCATCTCTCTACGCTCACCTTGACCGCCGCTTTGACCGCATTGAGAACTCTCTTCAAGAGTTTTCAATGACTGAGCAGCAGCACTTTGAGATGATGCAACAGCGCTATGATGAGCTATCTCACCAAATCTCCGAGCTTCGCTTTTTCAATCCGGATAACTAAATCCGTTTTTCATGTTTTGGTTAATGTGTTTTGTGTTTTTCTCAATCATGCATAAGTTCTTAATTCTGCAACATTTCCATTGATGTACTTTCCCTTTTGAATTGAATAAAGATTTATCTTTCATTATATGCCTCTATTTGCTTTATTATTTTTGATGATTCCAAAGGGGGAGAAGAAGAAATTGTTCATCCAAATTATTGTTCAATCTGATATTGGCTGCTAAAATAAATTACTAAATGATTAAATATCTCTAAAGTGATTTATTATCTCTAAAAGGCATAGATTCCTTAAGATAGGGGGAGACTTGATAATGTTTAAGAGATAATGTAAAATCTAAAAATCTGTTTAAAAGATAAGACATAATGCAGAATTCAAAAGATATGGTTTTTGTAGATAAATACTTAATTAGAGATAAGCTTATTGTTTAAACTAACAACCCTCAAGAGATGAACATGGTTGTCATTATCAAAAAGGGGGAGAATGTGTTTGAATATGATTACAGGTTCAAGGATTTTGATAATGACAAAGGAATTTTGAAGAATATCTTGTAAAAACAAGATTCAACATCAGACTTGCAAAAATAGCGTAGCTAATCAATTAGAGAGACAGAGCTAATCGATTAAATAGCTTCTGTTGAACAGCTAATCAGTTACACCCACAGGGCTAATCGATTATAGAGCTTCTGACTTGTAACTAAGCGATTACACCAGTATGCTAATCGATTACCAACATCAAAAATTGGATCAAATGTATCAGGCATATATGCTAATCAATTACAGAACTTCAGCCAATCGATTACATGGGTATGCTAATCGATTACCAAGATCAAGAATTGAATTAAATACATCAGGTGCTATGGCTAATCGATTACTGGGCAAGATCTAATCGATTACCAGAGTTCTGACTTTAAGCTAATCGATTAGATGGTGAATACTAATCGATTACAGCACGAACTGGACTAAAAAATTTGAAGTGTAATCAATTACAGCTCAAGGCGTAATCGATTACGATAGTGGGAAAACACATTTTAGTGGGAAACCAGCTCATTTTTTCACTATTTCTCAGATGCCCACTACATGCAACGGCTAGAAAGATCTTGGTACTCCCTCTAGCTCTATAAATAGGTTTCCAAACTCAAGCACAGAGAACAGAACAACAAGGAACAAAAGGAAATCAATTCTACAATCATTCTTGGTGCTTAGTGAATTTTTAGTCTTGTATATTCTGAGATTTCATTTGTATATCCTCTCCTGTTGAGAGTTAGAATTTGTGTGAGCTATCACTTGCTTATCCACTCTTTTGAGAGAGTATTTTTGCTTGTAAACACAAACATCAAACACCAAAGTTCACTCTAGGTTGAGTGGTTACAAAGGTTGGGGTTCAACCTTTGGGATATTGTGAGATTGAGAGATTGGGTGGGTTGCCCTTGTACTTGTGAGGATTGGGTTCTTGAGTGTGCGACACTAGGAAGCTGCAATTGCTCAAAGTTGTTTCTCTAATCTACAATAGTGGAAATCCTCTAAGTGGGTTGCTTAGAGGCGAGACGTACACCGGGTTGGTGGAACTCGTTAAATCAGTTTGCAATCTCTTCTCCCTTACTCTTTTACTTTCATATATTGCTCTTGATTGATTTGTGTTGGTTGATTGTGGTTTGCATATTTTTAGCTTGCTTGATTTGGTCAATATTGGATATTGCACACCAAATGTTTGATAATTTGTCTAAGCTATTTAAACCTTATTGTGCATTGTATATCTCTTTAAACTAAACTTATTTTGCATAATCTTATGAACTTGTGATAAAAGAATCAAGTTTAAGGACATGCTTGAGTATTAAGGCCACTTGAATAACACTTGGCCAAGTTGGATGTGTAGTCCACGCAGCACTGACGCTACGCATGGCTATGACGCATAGCATCAACATCAAAAGTAGCCACGCTACGCGTGGGGTTGATGTTACGCATCAGCTCCTCTAGTATCTTTAATTTTTTATTAAATTCTCTACTTTTTCACTGCAAAACTAGAGAAAATTCATCAAGGGCAGATTATTTCCAACAACATCCATTTATTGAATTTAAAACCTAATTTTCTAACAAATTAAATTAATTTTTATGATTTTTATGAAATTTTTATTAAAGCTTTTATTGAAAATTTGAGGACTAACAAATACCCCCAACTTGAGACATTGCTCGTCCTCGAGCAAGAGAGAAAAATAAAAATAAAAATTTGAAATCAAATTTTTGAGTTAGTCCGAAAATTTACCACAAAAAGTAATTTCACAATTTAACTAATTTGTAATAATCAAAAATTGATATCTAATATAACAAAGGTTTAATGATAAAATTAATTACAAAATTTTATTAACAAACCAAGCAAAATTTTAGGCTTACCTCACAAGTGTTTATCTCTATGTAAAGGGTAACCTGTTTCACTCAATCAATCATAAATCAAACGAATTTAACTTTGATTGTCATCTAATCAATGGTTAGTCATACAGAGTTAATTCAGAAATCAGAAAGTCTTTTCACGGGTTGTAATGAGGCTTGGCTTACAAGAATTAATGGTTTTTCTTGGAATTCAAAATCCTGAATTCATAAAAGAGCTTTTTATAATTTTTAGGCTTTCTCTTGTCCCAAACTCTCATTTTCTTTTATTGATGAAAAAGAAATACCCCCAACTTGATTCTTTTCACTATTTTTGATTTTTCTTTTTCATATTTTATTTTTCTTTATTTTGAAAAGAATCAAGTTGCTTATCTTTTTTACTCACCATTTTTGTAAGAACTCTCAAAATATTTTTCATTTATTTCAACTGCTCTTTTAATCAATCAAGTATAAGGAATGGTTAAAACTGTTTTAGGTTTAAGGGTACCAAAGAATTTATTCTCCGGCTCAATATGGGCTTGCAAAGGATAAAATAATTTTTACCAAGGTAAGCTGTTTGGCCCAAGGTTTCTTTTCACCAATAAATGTGCCTTGATCATTTTCCTGAATTCTCTGTACAATAACACAAATCAAAGATTAAAGCAAAATCAATTTGAATAAAGTTATGTCGATTAAACCCTCAAGTGTTTAAAAAGATCTCTTAACTCACCGGGTTATTGAAATTTGCTTGATAGTTAATAAACTTATTGTAATTAAATTTATTAAAATTCCTAAGTTATAAAAGAGTAAATAATTAATTTTACAGAATTGGTTTTATTGTGTGAAAACTTTGAGTGTATAAATTTTCTTTCTAACAAAAATTTGAGTTATTTGATAAAACTTATTTTTGAAACACGCAAAAACATATAATTATGCTATAATTACGCAAAAGTAAACACACCACACATAAAGAAATATCATAATATAATCCAAAATGTAAATATAAATGTGAATGTAAATGAAAAATAAAATGTACTCAAAGTAAATGAAAAAAATGCAGAAATGGCATCATCAGTCCTCCATCTGATCATCGTCCTCCCCCTCCTTATCAGCATCACCATCAGAATCAGTCTGTGCTCCAGACGGTCCACCAGTCTCAGGGTAGGTACGTAAATCACCAGTCCAAGCTACATGAGCTGCAAACTCAACCGATGTGACATATGGTGCTCCCTCACCCTGCAATCTGTACTGATAAAATTCATCATGAAGATGAATATAAGCTCTGTATGTGGCAGCCATCATCCGCATCATATGCTGATGCTCTAATGTCATCTTGGCAAATCCATCTGTGACAGCATCAACAGATGGTGGCTGCACTGGTGGTCTCCTCCTCCTGGGTCTGGGCTGAGCCTCCTGCTCCTGAGGTGGAAGCTCGCACTGCTGAACAAAGTAATCCCTGTTCACTGAGACCTTGGGGACTCTCCCCAAAGAACTCGTGAACTCTGGTGATGGCACAACAACTCCCTGCCTCCTCAGTAAGGCAGATATGATGAGAGGGAATGGAATAGGGCGGTTCACTTTATACCCAAGGGCATAAAAGTGAATCTGCTCAGAAATAACCTCGGCGATGTCAATAGTATGGCCCTGGAGGATAGAAAATAGAAGGCAACATCGGTCGACTGGAATAGATGAGAGGTGGGTGACAGGGGTGATGTTATACAGCATAAGGTGGGACCACGCCTGGGCTAGAGGGGTCAACTGGGTCTTTAGGAGGTTAGATGGACTCCTTCCAACCTTACTCAGGTTGAAAAAGATTCCATCCTTGCTCAAGAAATGAGCAACCTCCTCAAGGGAGTATCCTAACTCTCCCTCAGCAGTGACCTTGTTTCTGTTTTCCTTCCAGAAACAAGTATTATCCTCGGGAGTAGGCTCCCAAGGATTACCCAACAGGGTACTGATGGTGTGCCGGTCATATGTAATATGTCGGCCCCTAACCCAACTCGTCCTCTGCTGTCATATGTTAGGTGAGTCTTGGCGAGTCCTATAAGCGTTTGCGTAGAATTCCATCACCAAGATGGGATCCCCCTCAGTCGGTAGAGAAAACAGGGGTCCCCATCTCCTCCTCTGAACTCCATCCTGCAGCTCAGAATAGTCTCCAGCACTAAGATCCAACACCCTCTTCCAGAGAAGCCTTTGCCCCTTTATCTGATGGAAGCGGGCCTATTTCGCGTCAGTGCGAAATCTAGTGGGATGCCTCGGTCCCAGGACCTCCTCTCCCTGAAGATCAGGATCTTCAGAGGTAGTGTCGGTGTCAGTGGTCCTTCTCTGTCTTTTAGAAGGACCAGTAGTAGGGATAGATTTCTTCAGTGCCATTTGGGAAAAAAGAAAATTAAAAATTTAAAAATTAAACACATTTTATTTTAAAATCAATCAAACATAAAAAACTTTTTGGAAAAGTTCACAAATCAAGCATATATTTTTATTTTTAATTTTTTTAACATGAAGAAATTCACACAAAACATGCATATTCTTATTAACACAAAAATTTCATAGACAACAAGCATATTTTTAAAACAAAATTTTCACAAAATACAACATACATCATATAACATAAGTTTTCAAGAAAATTTTTTTTATGAATTTTTAAATTTAATGCAAGAAAGTATAACAAACATACAAACTAAGAAAATTATTTAATTTTAAAAGAAAACAACAAACAAACATACAGCATGTTAAACAGATGAAAAAAATAAAAAAATAACTAAAATAAAATAACAAACAAGAATTAATAAAATCAAAAACAAAGGCTGACGCTATGCGTGGGTGGGACGCTACGCGTCAGCCCTGTTCTACCCACCCTATGCGTCAATGGGACGCTACGCGTGGGCTTGCAGTTCATCCTTACGCTACGCGTCAATGAGACGCTACGCGTGGGCTGCGCAGTTTTGAACAAAAACAGGGGTTGCACAGCAGCAACCCCTTTCAATCAAAAATACACTCATTCAATTCCAATCAATTCCTAAATCTAACAGCAATCAAACCCAATGGTCTTCTAATCCTAATCCTAACCACATGCAATTCTAAAATTTGAAAAACAAAACCGAACCAAAAAGAGAAAAAGAGAGATAACTTACTTGGATTTCATGAATGCAGAATAGGAATGAAGAGGATTTGGAGGTTTGAGAGAAAAAGAGGTTTGTGAAAATTAGGTTTTCTGAGAGAGAGGGAGGCAGTTTTAAAAGTGATGGACTTGGGCCTCCCTCTGTTTCAGTTTTAAAAACTGAACGTAGGCTCTGACGCTACGCGTAGTATGGACGCTACGTGTCAAGTCTAAAATTTAGAGTCCACGCTACGCGTCCATGTGGCGCTACGCGTGGGTTTCTGTTTTTCATTTTTCAAAATTTTAATTTCCAAAAGCCTCTTTTCAGTTTAAAACCCCCGTTTTATTATTAAAAACACAATTCTAAAAATATTTTTGTTGTTTTTTTTATGTTTAAAAATAACTTAAAAATAAAACAAAAATAATGGGTTGCCTCCCATTAAGCGCTAGGTTTAATGTCTCCAGCCAGACATTACCTCTGATTAATCAGGTGGTTTCCCAATATTCGTTGAGGAATCACCTGTTTTTTCTTCCTCTTTCTTCTTCTCCGATGCTTGATTACCTGTCTTTCATTATTCAAGCCATCAGTTAATTTAAAACAATTTAATTGATTGGGAAGAGGTATACCTGGTTTGGTTGAAGGGTAAAATTTTTCTTCATTACTTGTCCTCAGATGTTCATGAGCATCGAAGTTTACCTCTTTTCCATGAATTCTGATTGCAACCAAACTTTGATCAACGTCCACCATTATTTTTGCAGTCTTCAGGAAAGGTCTTCCAAGGATTAGTGGGATTTCAGTATCCTCCTTCATATCCAGTACCACAAAGTCAACCCTGAAGTGGTACTCATCAACTTTTACCAACACATCTTCCACAATCCCCATAGGTTTTTTTATAGAGCGGTCAGCAAACTGTAAGTTTGACTTGGCTTCCTTGAGCTCAAATTCACCAATGCGTTTTATTAAATCTAGGGGCATCAGATTGATGTTAGCCCCTAAATCTAACAAAGCATTCCTGATGTTGATATTTCCAATAGTTACAGGAATGGTGAAACTCCCCGGATCTTTACATTTTTTGGGGTTATGATGGCAGTACAGTTTGTTTCTTGCTCTTCATTCATAGGCTCTTGTATATTTTTTTCTTTTTCATTTTTCTCATTTTTTTCTATTTTTTCACTTTCTTTTTCTTCTTTCTTTTTCTCATTCTTTTCTTTACAATCAATTTTCATAACTTTACAATTTTCAGAAGAAACAACATTACATTGTTCCCTTGGGTTTTGAGTGTTTGCAGTAAACCCAGAATTTTTTAATTCAGCTATTTCTTTTGCAAGCTGACCCATTTGTAAGTCTGATGCTTTTCGGGCAGCTTCATTTGTCTCCACAAATTGCAATAACTGTTGGATAGATTCCTCAATCCTTGTCAGTCTTGCATTGTTAATTTGTGATTGTTGTTGCTTAAATTGATTGTTAGGAGGTCTATTGGAAGGTCCAGCATCTTGTCTCCAGCCAAAATTTTGATTCTGCCATCCCTATTGAAAATTGTTAGGAAAAGAATTACCATAATTGAAAGGAAAGTTACCCAATGGTATTCTTTGATGGTTTTGAAAATTGGCTTGCTCTTGCTCATTTCTGTCAAGGGCACAGTAACCACATGGTTGTTCACCCATGCAATGCATACATTGTTTCATTTGAGCGGGGGGTGGTGATGTCACTTGAGCCATTTGAAGTTTCTCTAGTTGTTTGCTCATGGCTTCAATTTGTTGGGTCAGCAATTTTTGCCGAGCCAATACTGCATCATTCACTCCCAATTCAAGCATACCTGGCTTCCTTGGTGCATTACCTCTTTCATGTTTGGCTTGGCGGTCACTAATAGACATTGATTCCAATATCTCAGTAGCTTCTTCCACGGTCTTGTTCATTAAAGAACCACCTACACAAGCATCTAACATCATCTTGAACTGAGGTAATAAACCATGACAAACAATTCTTACCTTTTCGGCATCATCCAGGTTGTGGTTTGGACACTTTCTCAAGAGTGCCTTGAATCGTTCCCATGTTTCTCCTAATGATTCATCATTATTTTGAGAAAAAAGAGTGTATGGCTGTCATGGCTTCAAAATATTTTGAAGGAGAGTAAAATCTTTCCAAAAATTTTCTTTCAACATCGGACCAGTTTGTAAAACTACCCGATGGACAAGATTTAAACCATTCTTTAGCTTTACCAATCAATGAAAAAGGAAACAATCTCATATAAGCAGATTCTTCTTGATTGGGTTCAAAACCAATTCTGCTGCATAACTTATAAAAAACAGTTAAATGTTCATACGGTTCTTCATGATTTAAACCAGCAAATTGATTATTTTGAATAATATTTAAAGTAGCAGGTTTAATCTCCACTGGTACAACTGGTCCTTGAAACATTCCCGAAACTCGGGGTGGACCATTAATAGCAGCAAACTGTCCCAATGTTCTCCTTTCAATAGCCATATTTGAATTTTCAAAATTTTTAGAAATAGAAGAAGAATTAGTTTGTGTTTTAGATTTCAAAGACTTGATTTTCTTTACAAAATTTTCTATCTCAGGATCAAAATAAATTTTTCCTGCAGTAGATCGAGTTTGCATACATAAACTAGAAAAAGAAAGTTAGTGTAACAATGATAAGAAAAAGTAAATAAACAAATAACAAAATTTAACTAAGGTAAAAAAAATATTTACCACGGTAATTAAAAATTTACTATTTTACTGAATCAATTCAATCCCCAGCGACGGCGCCAGAAAACTTGTTGGCCCGGTAATAATGTTTTAACTGTCTGTGTTTACTACCAGGTCATTAATTGGCAAGCGCACCAATCGTTTGTAGTTTTCAAAATTTAGATATCGTTCCACTGGGATTGAAAGTCCAATAACAACAGTAATTTCCTAGTCACTATGGTAAATAAAAATAAACTTATAGACAAAAGAATGATTTATATACAACTTATACAATATTCACAGGATAGCATGGTTGAATTGTTCATGAGATAAAAAAGAAAATAAAAATCTATCTAAAAAGTTGAGTTTAAATCTAGAATAGGTAAGATACTTGAGAATTAAACACAGATACACAAATTATGTTGGAAATTGGATCCCTAATCTAGAATAACAATGAGGACTCAAGACATGCATATTTAATCATCAAGTTTTATATCATTGCAGCTTAAAATCATTATAACCGATCCCTCGTGATATAAATTCTAAGAATTCACCGTAAAGTCCGATCCCTCGTGAGCTTTCTCAGTAAAAACTTGCATTATGTCCAGGCCTTATAGCAACAATGGTTAACAACCCCTATAGAATTGAGATACCAAGGGTATTCCAACTTTTACTTTCGTCAAAACAAGTTTCAATACGGCATGAATAATCATTCTCCCGTTTAACATTCACACTAATAAAACAAGTTTCAACACACATGAAAATCATTCTCCCGTTTGACGTTCATATTAATAAAAGATTGAAATACTAACATGGACTTGAATCATAAACATGCAGAGGTCGAATTCACAACATTATACTCAATAGATTAGTTCACCAATTCCAACATAAACAGATTAGCTACACATGGTAAAAGTAAAGATAACACTTACAGAGGTTGACATTACGAAGGTGATGGAGAACTTCACGATATAACGATCACAATACAACGATCACAATACAATAAAACACTCTCAAGTATCTAGAAAACTATTCTAGAACTAAAAACTCACAAAAGAAGTACTCAAAGTCGAGTACAAAGAGAGAAAAGAATAAGAATGGAATGATATGGGATGCTTAGAATGTTGTTGGATGGCCCTATTTATAGGGCTGAGCAAGGGTGCTGACGCTACGCGTCAGTGTGACGCTACGCGTCAGACCCCTAACTCAGCTTCCATTAAACAGCTGATAATGGCCTCTTCAAATTATTAAATTTGATCATGCTTGGCCACTTGGACGTGTCTCCATTGTGTTTTGGCCATTTGTGCTGAGTGGAGTGGCCATTGGTGCTGTGTGGAGTGGCCATTATTGGGTCAAAGTTGAGTGCTTGGCCAAGTTGGATGTGGAGTCCACACAGCACTGACGCTATGCGTGGCTGTGACGCATAGCGTCAGCATCAAAAGTAGCCACGTTACGCGTGGGGTTGATGTTATGCGTCAGCTCCTCCAGTATCTTTAATTTTCTCTTAAATTCTCTACTTTTTCACTGCAAAACTAGAGAAAATTAATCAAGGGCAGATTATTTCCAACAACATCCATTTATTGAATTTAAAACATAATTTTCTAACAAATTAAATTAATTTTTATGATTTTTATGAAATTTTTATTAAAGCTTTTATTGAAAATTTGAGGACTAACACATTGGCAACAACGTTAGCTTTTCCCGGATGATACCTTAATTCAAAATCATAGTCCTTTAGGAATTCCATCCATCTCCTCTGGCGCATATTCAATTCTTTCTGATCAAAGAGGTATTTTAAGCTTTTGTGGTCACTAAAGACCATGAATCTCGAACAATAGCGATAATGACGCCAAATCTTCAAGGTGAACACAACCGCCGGTAACTCCAAATCGTGAGTCGGGTAGTTAACTTCATAAGGTCTCAACTAGCATGAAGCATAAGCTATAACATGTTCCTTCTACATCAAAACATATCCAAGTCCATGCTTAGAAGCATCGCAGTACACCACAAAGTCTTCTTGCAAATCAGGCAATGCCAAGATAGGTGCAGAAGTCAGCCTCATCTTTAACTCTTCAAAGCACATCTCACACTCAACCGTCCATACAAAAGGTTGGTCCTTCCTTGTCAAGTTTGTCAAAGGTTTAGCAAGACGAGAAAAACCTTCGATAAATCTCCGATAATATCTGGAAAGTCCAAGGAAACTCTGGATTTCCGTAACCGATGTAGGTCTAGGCCATGCCATAACTACCTCAACCTTAGAAGGATCTATAGAAACACCTTCTTTGGATATCACATAAACAAGAAACTAGACGCTCGACAACCAGAATTCGCATTTAGAGAGCTTAGCATACAACTGGTTCTCTCTAAGAATATTCAACACAACCTTCAAATGTTCCTCGTGTTCCTCACGGCTCTTGGAATACACTAGGATATCGTCGATAAATACCACGACAAAGCGAGCCAGATATTCGTGAAAGATCCGGTTCATGTAACTCATGAACACCGCTGGAGCATTAGTCACTCTGAATGGCATTACAACATACTCATAATGGCCATATCGCGTCCTAAAGGCAGTCTTCGGAATGTCTTCGGTTCTCACCCGAATTTGATGGTAACTAGAGCGTAAATCAATCTTCGAAAACACCACAAGACCTTTTAATTGATCCAGCAGGTCATCAATACGAGGTAAAGGATATTTATTCTTTATTGTCATCTTGTTCAACTGACGGTAGTCAACACACAACCGCATGGCTCCATCCTTCTTCTTGACCAGCAAAACAGGAGCCCCCCAGGGTGACACACTGGGTCGAACAAACTCCTTCTCAAGTAGCTCCTCAACTTGCTTCTTAAGTTCAGCCAACTCCATAAGAGACATCCTATAAGTAGCGATAGACACTGGTTCCGCACCAGGTACAAGATTGATAGTAAATTCAACCTCCCGTGGAGGCGGTAAACAGGGTATCTCCTCGGGAAACACATCCAAAAATTTTGACACCACAGGGATATTAAGGGGATCGGGACCATTTGTCCCATTGGCAACAGATAGTAATATGCAGAGTTGAGCTATACCTTGCACATCGAATTTCTCTACATCAGAAGAAGGGAAAATGACAGTCCGCTGTTGACAGTCAACCAAAACCTTATTGGCAGAGAGCCAATCCATACCAAGTATGATCTCCAATCCCTTCATAGGTAAGAAAATAAACGACACAATAAACCTTCTCCCTTCTAGGAGCATGTCAACATTATCACATCGGTTAACCGATCTGAGACAAGTACCGGTTGGGGTTGTAACCACAAGGGTATTTTTCATTAAATGCACCGGCAACCTCAATCGCCGAACACAATCCTCGGATATAAAGGAGTGGGTTGCACCCAAATCATAAATGACATGAACTGAGTTTTTGAGTATTTCGCACTTACTTTCAACTAAGTTATCTGCTTGTGCTGCTTCCTCACCGGTCATAGCGAACACCGTTCCGGTATTTGGTTAGAGATTTCCACTGTTCCTATTTCCATCGCGAGCACCATCGCTGTTACCTCAACCGTTACCATGCGTCCCACCATTATAGCCACCACGGCCACCGTTTTGGCCACCATTGTTTCCATTACCATGGCCCCGACCACCACTGTGGCCTCTGCGGTTTATATGAGCGGGTGTATTAGCATGGTTAAGAGTGTTAGCTTGCATCGGAGTCAGTCTTGTAAGCATAGGGCATGCAGGACGGATATGTCCCACCTGATCACAATTAAAGCATACCACGTTCTCACGGTACACACATTCACGAACATAGTGTGGACCACCACACCTATAGCATTTTGGTCCATTGGCATTTGCATTGCCCCGACCAAAAGTGTTACCATGTCCACCGCCTCTAGCTTGGACATTAGAATGAGCACCTCTCTGAAAACATCGCCCTTTGAAATTTCCTTGCCTCTTGAAACTGGAAGATTGACCCTTCAACTTAAAGTCAAATTTAGAATGATGAGTGGAGCATGTTTTTCATAGATGCAACACTTATTCACAAGTACCGTAAAGCTTTGGATTTCTTGATGACAAATGGCCCTTTGAATATCATGGCGTAGGCCGTTCTCAAACTTTACACACTTGGAGGCTTTGGTTCCCTCTTGTTGATAAGGAGGGTAGAATTCACAAAGTTCCTCAAATTTGGAAGCATACTCTTCCACCGTCATTGCGCCTTGCTTGAGTTCCATGAACTCAAGTTCCTTCTTGCACTTGTAGCTCTCAGGCACATACTTTCTCATGAGTTCAAACTTCAAATTTTCCCAAGTCAAGGGAATAGTAGCAGCAATTATTCTACTCTTGGTGAGTCTCCACCAAGTCTCCGCTTCATCCCTCAGTATAAAAACAGCATACTCCACTTTCTGGAGCTCATTGCATTCAAAACTATTGAAGATCCGCTCAACATCTCGGATCCAAACATAGGCTTGTTCGGGTCTAAATCCACCATGAAACTCAGATGGTTTCCGCTTCAAGAACATGTCAAGGCCTTGAGTACCTTGAACGACAGGAGCAGGTTGCCTTTTCGTTTCTTGTCTATCACGATTTTGCGACTCAAGGAGGTCCGCAAAACGATTCAAAGCTCTAGCTATAGCGTCATCGTTATCTTGACAACGACAGGCCATCTCAATATCTATAATCATAACATGAGATTCAACTATCATCAGTAAACTCGTTGATACACCCCTCTATAGTTTCATACTATATACTTCATCATAAAAATTAAGTGAGGGTCCTCCATCATGGAGTCCAACATGAACCAATTCATATATGAAGATATGAGAAGGTAAGTTAAGGGAAACAACTATTGAGAAATTCTCAATTGAATACAGTGGAAAATTTATTTAAATTGTTACTATATAATTGGGTTCGAAGAGGTTAAACGTCATAAGGATTAATAACCTCAAAATATATCCAAGGGTTCATAAGTTGGTTTAGGATGAAGGTCATATATAAAGAAAATGAAAAGTGATCAAGGCAATACAATTTGGAGGACCAGGACATCCCTCGCTCAAGCGAGAACCACACTCGCTTGAGCGAGTCCTAAGGGAGCGCTCGGGCGAGACATAGGGCGAGCTGAGCGAAAGAAATAAGAGGAGGATCAAGGGTCGACTCGCTTGGGCGAGCCCCGTCTCGCTTGAGCGAGATCCTCAGAAGTCGCTTGGGCAAAGCAAGCGAGCATGGGCAAAAATCGTCCAGAAACTACCCAACGCTCACTCGCTCGAGCGAATGCCACCTCCAAAAGCCTTTTGCTCAAGCGAAAATGGGCCAGTGGCGAACTCTCTCACTCTCGCTTGGGCGAGATCTAACTCGCCTGCGAGATTATCACTAAAAACGTAGGAAATGAAGGAATCAAACAACATATCATACCAAAACTCAATTTAATCCATTCCACTTAAATTTATCACATCTTATTCATCATATTCAGCATTTAAAACTTGTTCCAATCTATCTTACTCATAAATTTACCTTCCAATTCATGAATTACATTCCAATCTAACTTACTACTCAGCATGATCTATAAAATACAATATTTCATGTAAACTATCATTAATCTATAGGTTTTAACTACATCAAGCTTCATTTTCATCATCCAAATAAGGCCAAGGTCATTAATGAAAATGAGCCATAAACTCTGGACTCTCATTTTCCTACATGACCTTCTAGAATCATCATTATCTATTCATCATCCATACTAATGTCTATACCAATCCTTGGCTATACAAAACATTCATTATAACTATATACACTACAAAAATTCAAGTAAAACACACAAACTCAAAATAATTGTCGGCCAAGGCATTCTTTACCCAAAATAGGCTTCCTTCACACCTCTTCTCCATACAATAGCTCCATAGGCAAGCCCTACAACACAGGAGCTAAAAAGATATACCACATGGAGAGTGAGTATACTTTCTCAATGATGAAAATCTAACAATTGTGATAATATATACATGATTGCAATATTAAACATCTTCTTCCCAAGAGAAGTTCAATTAGCATAAAACTAATCATTCATCAAATTCCTTAAACACATGTATCCATCAAAATTCACAAGGTCACACCAATCATTGACACAATTATAGTTAGTAATTAAAAAGGGAGTTCTACCTACTCCTCACACAATCTCCTCAACAGGATACCACTCTATGCCATGCTTCCATGGCTAATGCACATGCTGGTGTTTAAGATGCATATGCACGGATCCGATTACATTTCCTTAGGTGATCGCAACCACCATAATCATTCATTCACTCAAATTGGTTTCCCACTTTGCAAGGGGTACTCCCGCATCATGATCGCAACCATGGGCATACAATCTCAATGGTCCCGCAGGACCTTTCATTTCAATTACCAGGTGATCGCAACCACCGGTCCAATAATCACAGGAACTCGCAAGCCCTTTATATTCCAACATCAAGTGATCGCAACCACTTTTCAACATCATCATGATATGCATGCCATGCTATGTATGCAACAATGCTCATGCATGCCTCAACCTCATATAGGTTATCTCACCCTCTCATCTAGGGTATACTCCTACTCAATTACCATGTTAATTCTACATATTCAAACATATGTATATATTCCGATCATAATATTCAAGAATCATTAAGTCAAGGATGTTAAATATTCATCAAGCCACACATGGAATCCATAACATGTCATCACATATTATACCAATCTTAACCTCAATAAGGTCTTATCCACAATCATTAATTATAAGAATCTAACTCAATTTCACATCACATACATATGATACTACATCCATCCAAGGAAGCATGCCACATTACATCAATACATACATTATCATCTTACAAGTTCTCATACATTTAGAAAATACACCCCTCTCCTACCTCAAGAGAAGTAAACTTCCGGGTTTGATGTTTCCGCCTCACAAATGTTATCAAGTCCTACATCAATCAATTTTAGGACAACGTCAATTATTCATTCCAAAACCATCCTAACATACATATACATATATATGTACACATGATTCTCATCATGTAGAAGCTATTTATAGGTTTTATTCATTTACCTTATTAGGCTTTGGGAATTCCTTCCCTTAAATCACCATTCATTACTATCAAAGTAACAACCTAATTAGTTAGGTCTCCACATACATTAATTTCCCACCAACACCTTGGTGAGTTTTCCATTTATGGCTTTTCATCAACATTGTAAATCATCATTAAATGCTACTACTTCATCATTTATAACACTTCTCTCATCAATAAATGTTAACCCTATCTATATCACCTATTTCCCCCAAAATTATAAATTAGTGTTTCATTAAAACTCCACCATATCATAAATGCACTTCCATATACATCATCTTTCAACCCTATTTTCATATACCTCATTTATTGCTCATAAATATCCATATTTATTTCACCCCACCTTAGGGTTTTCATATATGCAATGGTTTCCCTCAACACCCATTTGCATTTAATACACCTCCAAGCCACAACCATCTATTTCCTAGGTTCCAAACACAAGAGAAATGATAAAAAGACTTACCTTGCTCCAAAACAAAAATGATAGTCAAAAGGAAGAGAAGAGAGATGGTGACGGAAATAGAGGAAAAAGGAAGGAGAACTTCAAATCAATGTCACCTCCTTCAAGCTTGGAGAAAACGAAAATAGAGGAGAAGAATGGACACGCCACTTGCTTAGTGTTTGGAAGGAGAAGAAGAATAAATGAAGGAGAAGAAGAAGAAAGTGTTCGCCCAAATTGGTTCAGCACATCCACGAGAAAGAGAGTGAAAAGTGAGGTTTTATTTTAAGTTTTTAATCTTTCATTTAACTCTTCGTTTTCAAACAAACAGGCTCTCTGTTCGGGCTCAATACTTTATCTAAAAATTATTCCGAATACATATTCGAATTCCCAATAATATTATCAACAGCCCTGACCAATGGCATCTCAATAAGAGATACTTGGTCTGACACCCATATTTCATTCGGGTTAGTTTTCTGCTTATCCAGTCCCAACAAATTACTAACAGTTTTCAAAAATCTTAATTAAATTATTTTCAATATTTTGGGACATTAAATAGTTTGCATTCAATTATTCAATATTTATTTCATTAAATTAATTCTCTGTTTAAAATTTAGGATGTTACAGAGGCCCTGCCAGTGGAGACTACTGGGGTAAATCTAAAAGAGCGACCAGGTGCATAGCTATTGGGTCCATAGGCACATCGAACTGGGATTCCTAGAGATTCTCATTATCGTCATCATCGTCCACTAGCATGGGTACATAGTCAACAATCTGTTCTCTCTGAAGGTCTACTCTTACTAGTCCTGGTGTAGCTGGTATCTTTTCTATATGGAGCACTCCTCATTCATTAAGCATGTTTGGCTAGAGGTCTAAAAAATAACTGCAAGGGTGAGTCTCTGTCTCCATAACAATCGGGAAGTGTCATTACTGACACTCATCCTCATACAGTTCAATCAATCATAGTCGATCCTTTTGGCTCTCTTTGGGGTCCCTATTATATGTTCTAAGTTATCTCACCACTCTTGGTTTTGTCAGACCATTCCCATTTCCCACTCACCTCTGGGAATTATGAAGGTTTGTGCTGTCGTAATTAATCAACAAGAAATCACTATCTCAGTATAATGATGCAATGCATGAATTTCATTTCTTAATCAGTGTAACTTCTCAGTATGATGTGTGAAGCCCCATCGATGGCAACACATCATCCACCAAATCCTACCTTATCCTCCTGCCCAACTAAAGCGACCGGAGTTCGCCTTGTTTCATTTTCACAAAAAGGGTAAGGATTCACAGTCCAATCAATAATGGATCCAATCACATCTCATCAGAACAGGCACTACACGGCCATAGAAACTCTTGTCTTAAGTCAAAGTATACAGAGTTTCCAGGCTGTCCGGCCTCAAACGCGAATCGGAGCCATTCGAGGTCTAGCCCGGTATGCTCCCAAGACCGCCAACAGGGGATCGTGACGCCGGAGTACCTTGAACGACAGGAGCAGGTTTCCTTTTCGTTTCTTGTCTATCACGATTTTGCGACTCAAGGAGGTCCGCAAAACGATTCAAAGCTCTAGCTATAGCGTCATCGTTATCTTGACAACGACAGGCCATCTCAATATCTATAATCATAACATGAGATTCAACTATCATCAGTAAACTCGTTGATACACCCCTCTATAGTTTCATACTATATACTTCATCTTAAAAATTAAGTGAGGGTCCTCCATCATGGAGTCCAACATCAACCAATTCATATATGAAGATATGAGAAGGTAAGTTAAGGGAAACAACTATTGAGAAATTCTCAATTGAATACAGTGGAAAATTTATTTAAATTGTTACTATATAATTGGGTTCGAAGAGGTTAAACATCATAAGGATTAATGACCTCAAAATATATCCAAGGGTTCATAAGTTGGTTTAGGATGAAGGTCATATATAAAGAAAATGAAAAGTGATCAAGGCAATACAATTTGGAGGACCAGGACATCCCTCGCTCAAGTGAGAACCACACTCGCTTGAGCGAGTCCTAAGGGAGCGCTCGGGCGAGACATAGGGCGAGCTGAGCGAAAGAAATAAGAGGAGGATCAAGGGTCGACTCGCTTGGGCGAGCCCCGTCTCGCTTGAGCGAGATCCTCAGAAGTCGCTTGGGCAAAGCAAGCGAGCATGGGCGAAAATCGTCCAGAAACTACCCAAGGCTTACTCGCTCGAGCGAATGCCACCTCCAAAAGCCTTTTGCTCAAGCGAAAATGGGCCAGTGGCGAACTCTCTCACTCTCGCTTGGGCGAGATCTAACTCGCCTGCGAGATTATCACTAAAAACGTAGGAAATGAAGGAATCAAACAACACATCATACTAAAACTCAATTTAATCCATTCCACTTAAATTTATCACATCTTATTCATCATATTCAGCATTTAAAACTTGTTCCAATCTATCTTACTCATAAATTTACCTTCCAATTCATGAATTACATTCCAATCTAACTTACTACTCAGCATGATCTATAAAATACAATATTTCATGTAAACTATCATTCATCCATAGGTTTTAACTACATCAAGCTTCATTTTCATCATCCAAATAAGGCCAAGGTCATTAATGAAAATGAGCCATAAACTCTGGACTCTCATTTTCCTACATGACCTTCTAGAATCATCATTGTCTATTCATCATCCATACTAATGTCTATACCAATCCTTGGCTATACAAAACATTCATTATAACTATATACACTACAAAAATTCAAGTAAAACCCACAAACTCAAAATAATTGTCGGCCAAGGCATTCTTTACCCAAAATAGGCTTCCTTCACACCTCTTCTCCACACAATAGCTCCATAGGCAAGCCCTACAACACAGGAGCTAAAAAGATATACCACATGGAGAGTGAGTATACTTTCTCAATGATGAAAATCTAACAATTGTGATAATATATACATGATTGCAATATTAAACATCTTCTTCCCAAGAGAAGTTCAATTAGCATAAAACTAATCATTCATCAAATTCATTAAACACATGTATCCATCAAAATTCACAAGGTCACACCAATCATTGACACAATTATAGTTAGTAATTAAAAAGGGAGTTCTACCTACTCCTCACACAATCTCCTCAACAGGATACCACTCTATGCCATGCTTCCATGGCTAATGCACATGCTGGTGTTTAAGATGCATATGCACGGATCCGATTACATTTCCTTAGGTGATCGCAACCACCATAATCATTCATTCACTCAAATTGGTTTCCCACTTTGCAAGGGGTACTCCCGCATCATGATCGCAACCACGGGCATACAATCTCAATGGTCCCGCAGGGCCTTTCATTTCAATTACCAGGTGATCGCAACCACCGGTCCAATAATCACAGGAACTCGCAAGCCCTTTATATTCCAACATCAAGTGATCGCAACCACTTTTCAACATCATCATGATATGCATGCCATGCTATGTATGCAACAATGCTCATGCATGCCTCAACCTCATATAGGTTATCTCACCCTCTCGTCTAGGGTATACTCCTACTCAATTACCATGTTAATTCTACATATTCAAACATATGTATATATTCCGATCATAATATTCAAGAATCATTAAGTCAAGGATGTTAAATATTCATCAAGCCACACATGGAATCCATAACATGTCATCACATATTATACCAATCTTAACCTCAATAAGGTCTTATCCACAATCATTAATTATAAGAATCTAACTCAATTTCACATCACATACATATGATACTACATCCATCCAAGGAAGCATGCCACATTACATCAATACATACATTATCATCTTACAAGTTCTCATACATTTAGAAAATACACCCCTCTCCTACCTCAAGAGAAGTAAACTTCTGGGTTTGATGTTTCCGCCTCACAAATGTTATCAAGTCCTACATCAATCAATTTTAGGACAACGTCAATTATTCATTCCAAAACCATCCTAACATACATATACATATATATGTACACATGATTCTCATCATGTAGAAGCTATTTATAGGTTTTATTCATTTACCTTATTAGGCTTTGGGAATTCCTTCCCTTAAATCACCATTCATTACTATCAAAGTAACAACCTAATTAGTTAGGTCTCCACATACATTAATTTCCCACCAACACCTTGGTGAGTTTTCCATTTATGGCTTTTCATCAACATTGTAAATCATCATTAAATGCTACTACTTCATCATTTATAACACTTCTCTCATCAATAAATGTTAACCCTATCTATATCACCCATTTCCCCCAAAATTATAAATTAGCGTTTCATTAAAACTCCACCATATCATAAATGCACTTCCATATACATCATCTTTCAACCCTATTTTCATATACCTCATTTATTGCTCATAAATATCCATATTTATTTCACCACACCTTAGGATTTTCATATATGCAATGGTTTCCCTCAACACCCATTTGCATTTAATACACCTCCAAGCCACAACCATCTATTTCCTAGGTTCCAAACACAAGAGAAATGATAAAAAGACTTACCTTGCTCCAAAACAAAAATGATAGTCAAAAGGAAGAGAAGAGAGATGGTGACGGAAATAGAGGAAAAAGGAAGGAGAACTTCAAATCAATGTCACCTCCTTCAAGCTTGGAGAAAACGAAAATAGAGGAGAAGAATGGACACGCCACTTGCTTAGTTTTTGGAAGGAGAAGAAGAATAAATGAAGGAGAAGAAGAAGAAAGTGTTCGCCCAAATTGGTTCAGCACATCCACGAGAAAGAGAGTGAAAAGTGAGGTTTTATTTTAAGTTTTTAATCTTTCATTTAACTCTTCCATTTTCAAACAAACAGGCTCTCTGTTCGGGCTCAATACTTTATCTAAAAATTATTCCGAATACATATTTTAATTCCCAATAATATTATCAACAGCCCTGACCAATGGCATCTCAATAAGAGATACTTGGTCTGACACCCATATTTCATTCGGGTTAGTTTTCTGCTTATCCAGTCCCAACAAATTACTAACAGTTTTCAAAAATCTTAATTAAATTATTTTCAATATTTTGGGACATTAAATAGTTTGCATTCAATTATTCAATATTTATTTCATTAAATTAATTCTCTGTTTAAAATTTGGGATGTTACAGAGGCCCTGCCAGTGGAGACTACTGGGGTAAATCTAAAAGAGCGACCAGGTGCATAGCTATTGGGTCCATAGGCACATCGAACTGGGATTCCTAGAGATTCTCATTATCGTCATCATCGTCCACTAGCATGGGTACATAGTCAACAATCTGTTCTCTCTGAAGGTCTACTCTTACTAGTCCTGGTGTAGCTGGTATCTTTTCTATATGGAGCACTCCTCATTCATTAAGCATGTTTAGCTAGAGGTCTAAAAAATAACTGCAAGGGTGAGTCTCTGTCTCCATAACAATCGGGAAGTGTCATTACTGACACTCGTCCTCATATAGTTCAATCAATCATAGTCGATCCTTTTGGCTCTCTTTGGGGTCCCTATTATATGTTCTAAGTTATCTCACCACTCTTGGTTTTGTCAGACCATTCCCATTTCCCACTCACCTCTGGGAATTATGAAGGTTTGTGCTGTCGTAATTAATCAACAAGAAATCACTATCTCAGTATAATGATGCAATGCATGAATTTCATTTCTTAATCAGTGTAACTTCTCAGTATGATGTGTGAAGCCCCATCGATGGCAACACATCATCCACCAAATCCCACCTTATCCTCCTGCCCAACTAAAGCGACCGGAGTTCGCCTTGTTTCATTTTCACAAAAAGGGTAAGGATTCACAGTCCAATCAATAATGGATCCAATCACATCTCATCAGAACAGGCACTACACGGCCATAGAAACTCTTGTCTTAAGTCGAAGTATACAGAGTTTCCAGGCTGTCCGGCCTCAAACGCGAATTGGAGCCATTCGAGGTCTAGCCCGGTATACTCCCAAGACCGCCAACAGGGGATCGTGACGCCGGAGTTCTTCAGTGTACCTTTCACTGGATGCCCTAAGGAGTTATTCAATCATCCATACTTATCCTCCATGTATGATACATGATTCAACAATTTATCTATCATTCATTGGTCCTCGGCAAGGTTTCTTTAGTGACTCCCTTTTATTCCTAATGTCGAGCTCTTTTTCTTTTTATCAGGTATCGTTTAATTCCTTCTTTTCTTTGTTGTAAATTTCAATGATTCCTCCCGACACTTAGGAATGAAATGGGATTCCACGATTTCCAGAAAATCACAAGGTACCCTGGCGCTACGACGCCCATAAGTCATTCTTGGATCCGAACTCTTACACTTTCACAATAAATCATCTCAGAACCCATGCCGATACCACTTTCCATATTCATTTGTATTATTTTGGATCTCTTATTATTCAGTCACCCATGCATCACACACAACATTTATCAACACAATATACTCATGAGATACTTTACATAAGCTCACATATTCATCAACATATCACATCAATAATCATTTAGTGACACCATAACATACACAGCAACACGTGTCTCTAATTCTTATTCATGGACTTCATGTGAAAAACATACTCATTGGTATTAAATTCGACATGCTAACTTGTACATTGGTTCACCACTAAACGTTTTTAAGTTGTATATCTAGTCAAGTTGTTTTGCAAAACACTTGGGTTTTCTCATACTATTAAGTCGTTTATATTCCTGTTGATTTAATTATGTAAGATTAACTCGTTACATAATTTTAATTTCCTAATGTCCAATTATGAACTCTTAAGTCATCATCAAGCGGTCTCATTGCTTATTTTCTTTTACTAATCCAATGAGCTTTATTTGTTGAATAACTTCTTTCCTTGGTCATTAAATGAGTCACTAATTCTTTATATATAATTATCAATGTAGTGATGTTCTTTCTAGATTTCTAACTACTAACTTTTAGTACCTTTTTCTTTACTCTCACTATTTCTAATTATATCAACGAATTTGTTTCCTTAGTTACATTCTTTCAACCAACTAAAATTTATCTCCTTTATGATGCCAATTTATTGCTTAAGAATCTAGATACTACTTTAACCTTTTCATCATGAACTTGGTCAAATATTGTCTGGTCAGTAAAAGTTATTATTTAATTTATAAGTCATCCTACTTCTTCTTGTTACTTAGTCCAAAGTCTAAATTCTAAAATCCTTTCCATATCCTTTATACTTATTTGTGATTAATGTTCTAAAACTTAAATGCTTATTTATTATATAACATGTCCTAAAATCATTCTTGCTTAGTTAATTATTTATGTCATGTACCACATAAAATTTTCCTAAGTTCCTTTACCTAACACTTACTCCTTTATTTGGACTCCTAAAGATTACACTTATTTCATTAAGTTCATAAGGTCCTTTTTAGACTCTTCCCTTAGTTGGTCATCAAAATTTCGTCACTAAAATTTCTAATTCCTAATATCTATTTCTTTGTTATGTTTCAAAAATTTCTTTTATCTCCTTTTCTTTTTACTTATGAAACTCCATTTGGGTTTAAATCATGTCACTTGTTGATAAAAACTTTTTCAAGTAATCCTATTCTATTTAATTATTCACTTTTCAAAATCAATTTATTTATTTGATTAACTCTTATAAAATTCTATAATAACTTAAAAGTAGTATCACTTTTAAAACTTAGTAAAATAAAATGCCGTAACCGTTCGGTCGGTGAATTTTCTCAAAAAGCGTGATATCATCAAAACCATTCTAGCGATACTTGGTGATAAATTAATTTCTAATAGCGGGGCTTACCAGGAAATAAATCACAAATTACATAATAATACCATAAAATTTAAAATTAAACATTACAACCATAACAAATTACAACCGAGCCTGCCTAAACACTAAACTTCCTAACTTTTTCGTTATAACTCTAATTGCGACAAAAATTTCTTCCGAGCACACAAATATCACGATACACTTTATAAATTTTACTAAAACGCTTATTGACAAGAAATTTTAATTAAAATTAACGAAAATTTATATGGTTCGAAAGCTAGTCGTTGGATCATGACGAAATTTAAAACGGAGGTTCCTGGATACTAAGGCAATACTATGGAATGATGAAAAATGAAATTAAGCGAGGTGAGACCTCCTTACCTCATGGAACAGCCGCTGCCCAGAGGAAAAGAAATGGTACGCTCTCCAAAAACCTATCAAATGCTCTAAAATGCCTACCGATTGTCGCCTATAGTTCTCGATACTAAGAAAACAACACATGCAACCAAGTGGAGGCAATAAAGTCACAATTTTGGGCTTCCAAAACAGAGGAAAAATACCACAAAATCCAAAAATATAAACTTATTTGGCGCAAGAAAAAGAGGAGACAAGAAGAGCTCAAAATGCAAAATTCCTCACCTTGGTGGCCTTTGATGGTCACGGCCAAGAGAGGCAGCACAATGGGGTTTTCGCTGAAATTCTTGGAGTCTTGGATGAAAGAAATGAAAAAATTGAAGTTTCCCATGGTGGAGGTGGAGCCGCAGGTTGGAAGGGGAAAAGGAAGAAGAAGAAGAATTTTTTTTATGGTTGATAATGGTTGGTGGTGTGAGGCCATGAGTATGGGGAGAAGTGTCATGGCTACTGGATTTTTAGAAAAGGAATAGAGAAAGAGGTTATGGATTGTCATAAGAAAAGAATAGAGTTAGTGGTCATTTGATGAAAAAATGGAAAGGGAGTAGGACATGACAATATGTATAGGCAAGTCCCGGTACATGAATGTTCATGATGGCATGAATGGTAACATGTTATGGTTGTATTTTGTAGGGCAGTAGTGTTAACGAAGGCTGAATGCATAAGATTCTATTAGCAAAGCAGCTTGTTAGATAAGTTGTAAAACTTATTGAACAAGTTTTTAACACTTTCTAGACAATGGGGCAACATGTGGTGATGTTGAGTGAGAAGTATGGCTGAGTGTGACAAGTGGTCGGGCAGGTGACGTGATCTAGAGTGTGACAGTGTCTCACATTCTCACCCTCAAAGCAATTTGGGGATTAGGCTAAGGCCTCAACTCTCCTAAATGGCTTAGTAAGGTACTCTCGAAAGTCCCGAGAGCCTGGGTTCCTATTCTGAAAGATCATGGTTGTTACACTCTCATAGCCACCCTAACATCACCGTTGTGGATCCTCCTTCCCCTCCAGTACGCCATGAAAAATGGAAGTGGGCAAGGGTAAGGAAGAGTGGTGAATACACGTCATCACATGCTAAGGAGGTCACCTAATGAATTGTAAGTACAAAGCTTCTTAAAAGGTTTTAAGATTCTTGAATTTTCCATCCATTCCTAACATCATTGATCACTAGGTTTTGGTTGTAGGATTCCTTGGTTGAGCAGTCAATCCAAGGGTCTTTTATTGCCCATAGTAGGGAGGATATACTGACCACCACCATCGGTCGACCAGAGCACCCTAGAGGAGTGTGTGCAGCTGGTCGAGGTCATAATATGTTTAAAATAGTAAAGGTTTTGATTTGTTATATATTAACATTTTAGTTTCTAATCATTCTTTCTCCACAGGCCTCTAGAGCTATTTCAGTCATCCCGCCGCCCCTTCCCAATCCATCTCCGATTTATAGGAGAAGAGGGTTAAGGAGAGGGTAGCTACAGTGAAGGAAGAGGCCAGGGAGAAGATATAGAAGCTGTTGTGGGAGGAGATGAGAGAGTTCTGGGATGAGATCAAGGTCTCATTCAGCCAACAGTATCAGCCTACAATACCGGTGGTGGACCCACATGTTAGATTGCTCATCATTTAATTGAATTACTTGTAATTCGCTTTCATTATTTCTTGAATAAACTTAAAATATTATGTAAATATGTAGGTTAAGCAAGTCAGCATAAAGGGGTCATGTGCTACACCTGTCGGTGATGATGACGATGTGGATGTTGGAGATTGCTATCTGTATGACCTCTTCGTAGATGGAGTGGAGAAGCCAGTTGCCACTGGTTCGATGTATAACTTAGGCCATTTGATTCACCATTAGGAAATGCTTACTGGTGTGTCAAAGGTCTCAGTTGTACAGGTCTTCCAGGTGGAGGCAGCTGTGCCCATGCCAACTCCTGAGGTTCGGCTCGTCGGCCAAGTGATGAGATGCTTCCTTATGTGGCCAACCAGACTTTTGTCAGATTTTGGTCCACAGTATGCTCTTTACACCAGTATCAATTATATATTAAGTTACAATTCGAATCATAACAAATTTCTTCTAATGTTTTAACTGTTTTAGTAAGATGTTGGTCCATCAAGGAAGCTACAGCCCCCCGTTGATCCCATCTACCAGCTATGGGATTTCACGACTCAGGTACACAAGGATACTATCCCAGTCCCATGGAAGGATTACATTTTTGGCCGCCCAAGTCCATTACCACTATACATTGCGTGGCTTAACTTGTGTGAGATCCTGATGACGACGATAATGCTGAACATTTGTGATTCAGTGTTGGGAGCTGTAAGTATATCATTCTTCGTTCAATGATTTTCCATTTAACATGTTATTTTTCACTAACTAAATGTCTTTCTTAGGTTTCTACATAGAGTTTATATAGAGAGGGGCGTCCATGAAACCTATGGTTTCCTAAAGCCCTCTCTAATACAAGTTCACAGGAACACCAAGGCGGAGACTCAGGCACACATCCAAAATTAGATGAATAAGTCAAACAAAACTGTGTACCTTACACTGTATCATAGAGAGTAAGAGTTTGTTAAAGAATTACTATGTGTTGTTAATTTAATCATATTACGGTTTTACTAATCTGTGTTTATTACAACCTTTATTGGCAACTGGTGGTTATTTACTCGAAAGATGGCATTGTTACATGCTTCTGTTCCTTGCATGGGAGTCCTACTGTGGAGTCCATGAAAATAGTCGAGGCGTAAGCTGATTTAAAAAATTAAACAACTTTACATATTTGATTAGGTCATTCTGTTAACTGAATGGGTGTTTTATTCTCACACAGGGCTGTAGCTAGATACAATCGACTATAGGGAAGGTTGAGTAGGAGAAAACTGCAGTGGGTCTACCCAAAAGTAAGTACTTTAATTAACTAGCGTTAATTTTTAAGTTCCCCCAATTAGTAACAATAATAGTAACCAATTGTGAATTCAATATGTGATACCTTGTAGTCTTATTTGTAGTAGAGCAGTTTTGAGTGCAGATATTTCGTCATGAAGACGATGCTCACCATTCTACAATCTGGTATAGTAGACGGATGAACAACTATAAGTTTTCACTAACTACATTCTCTAATTTGGTATTCACATACTACCTAACAATTTGTTGTTCACTACCAATGCTAATAATTGTGTCTTCTTTGCAGCACTTTCAAGACTCCACAAAATTCCCTTTGAAATACGTTAAAGAAATCAGAAAGCATTGGGCCATCAACTTTCTTCAAGTCAAGAAAGGACTCCAATAGCATTGTTAGTGTGTAGGATGTATACTTATTACTGTAGCTTTAGGATTATCATTTTCTACATTTTATGTACCATATTTATCATTTATATGGTTTTATTGAAATTCATACATTTTATTTTTTTCATTAATTAAGTTGTATATATCTTATTATGTGTATCAATTGGGCTATCTAGTTATAACTCTCTGCTTGCATGTTTGGGGAATGAATAAAAATAGAACCTGCATTAAAAAAACTCACTTTTAAGCACGGTTATGACCATAACCGTGTTTAAAAGCGTTACTTTTAAAGATGGTTATACGATAGCTGTGTTTAAAAATATGAACTTGTAAACACAGTTATTTGTAACCGTGTTTAAAAATGTGAACCTTTAAAAATGGTTATAATTAACCGTGTTTAAAAAGGTGGTATAACCACAGTTTAGACCCATGGTAAAAAAACCCTTATGTATAACCACGAAGGGAACAATTGTGCTTAAAAGCCATTTTTAACCATGCTTAAAACCCCATTATGCACTAGTGATTTAAATTTTTAAAATTGACTAAAATATTAATATATATCATACTTGTGATTTAATGTTACATAATTTCTTCAACATGTTCACTATAAGCACACATCAAATATTTTTTTATATCATCACAATCTCAATACATTTATAAGTAATTATAATATTTAATACTCTACTAAATATAAATTATATATATAGATATATGTTCCCCCTGGTCAGGAGAGGGCCCACGGAACCCCTTTCTCCTCTACTTTTCAGGAAAATATCGTGGATATTTTGATTCCTCTTGTTTTCAGCAGATAATGGTTATCTTTTAGTAGTTAAGCGAAGTCAAGGCCCCCATCTTTTACCCATTATATAAATAAGGCATCAGAGCCTCATTATAATTCAAGTGACATTTTGAGTAATAAACCTTAATTTTTCCAGAGTAATTTTCTAGGGTTTTAGTTTTACAGATTGAGTGAATAATATATATTAATCGAATAAATAACACATAATAATAATAATATAAATGTACATAAATAGAATACATATTTATATATACGTTAGTAGCTAACATAATTATAATATATATATTAATTAGCATAAATAAACAATTGACTATAATACATATACGATACATGTTAGAGTAGACATATAAAAGACCGAGATATAAATAATTTAATAGATAGAATTAAGTTTGAATAGACATATTTACTAATGAATAATAGAAATTACCTTATTTGTAACTTCTTATCTCATAGTTTGAAACTTCTTATCTCACCCTCCCATTATACTATATATCTCATAGTTTGTAACTTCTTATCTCACCCTCCCTTACCTGATTTATAACATTCGGATATTTAAGTTAATTATTTACCTTGTAGAGAATTAATGAATAAAATTATTTGAGAGTTAGTAAGAATTAAATTAAATTAATTGGGGAACTTTAATTATAAATGAGATTAAAGTGAATTAATTAAGAAAGTAGTTTAAACTAAATTGTGATAGTAAATTATTAGTAACCATAAGGTGAAAGTAAAAAGATTTCTTACTTAAGGTAGAAGTGAATTTTTATTCAAAAGAAATAAAAGAAAAGGAAAAACAAAATGAAAATGGGTGAAAGGATGAAAATGCCCTTATGACATTAAATAAAAATGCAATTCTTTCCTATTTTCCTTTTTACCATGGTCGTGTAACTTTATGCTCAAAATTAAAGGTCGATTCGTTGTTAAAAGTTGAAATCAAACACGTTTTTGGGACCGAGGGACAGAGGTGAGTACGTGGGTACTGTTAATTTATTAATTATGCTTCTTTTCCTCACAACTGAAATTTTAGGTTCCATGGGGTTGTTATGGTGAGGTTGTCATTTTCCCCTTTCATGGAATTTTGAAGCTTGAGGATGGTTCTAGAGGTAGTGGATGTCGATAATTGACTAACAGGGTTTTATTTCGGTGCCGCTAGGTTACGGGCTGAAGGTCGAAGAATCCTTATACGAAGCGAAACTTAGAAACGACAGGCGAAAGTGACAAAGGTAAGCTTTGGAAGCCTCAAGAGTATATTTAAATTCATTTTAATGTATCGGGTTTCAATTTTGGAGGCCAACATGTAAAGTTAATTTGTAAATTCTTTGATTTTAGATTCTTAGTGAAATTAGTGGAGTCGACATTGATTAGAAGCCTCAGACGCGTGGAAACGAGGTAAGGGGATGTAGTCAGAGTATGAATTAATAAAAATAATGCTAATGATAATTTGGACACGAGGGAAAAGGGTAGGATAGGTTACGAAGGTCTGAACTATACATCTGAATGTGTATGTGTGTATATGTGATAGATACGCTTGACGATTGGTGTTGCTGAGTAATTAAAATCTTGAATAATGACATAATTGCTATTGTGAACATGAAAATTAATATGATGATGACGATGAGAAATAATCATGTGATGATGAACTATATAAATGTGCTTTTCTTGATTATGAATATATTATGCATAATAATAAGATATTATAAATAATATGTTGAATGATGATGATTTCATGTTGATGTATGATGATAAGTTAAAATGATGACAAAGTTTAAATGATCTTGAGAATTGATATGCTCTGAGATACCATTTTGATGGTCGTAGTGCCGGGATAAGCTATTTGATGGTTTTATCTAGGTTGATTCTGCGATACAGTTGTATATATGTATATTATATAGTGCGGATGGTCGATCGTCATAGTTACCCCTCATTTTGGCTCTCATGGTCGAGTGTGGCCTAATTGAACTACCTAGTGGTCAAGTAGGACCCGGTGGTAAGGTGGGGAGCCAGGTAGAGCTCGATGGACCAGGCATGGTTCACAGGTGGTTGGGTAAGACCCTCAACTGACGGCCGATCCAATTTAGTATTCGGATGCTAGAAAGTCATATATATTGTTTTGACTAAGAGTCAGTTGTGCAATAATGTAATTTTGTCATGAGTTCTGATGACTTGAGTTACAAATTGTATAATTGTTGCGTTGATGATAAGTAATGGCATTACAATGAACTGGAAATGAGTTATGAAATAACTAATGAAGTGAATTTGAGGTACGCTATGTTTTCCCTTATATATGTGTATTTGCATTGATTTGTATTGTCAGTTACTCACTTTTACTGTGGTTTTTAGTGACTGAAGATAGGGACATTACTGATGTTATAGAGAACAATGCCCGGTGAGCAGAAACAATGCCAAGGAGTTTGATTATTGATGTAATTATGTAAACATATATATATATATATATCCTAAGGTTTCAAGTAAGTATGGCTATAATGGTGGTTTATATGAATATATAATTATCTAATTCTTAATGATGCATGATGTTATATGGTGGATGAGTATGGTGATATTTTAATGCACTAGTTATGATATGGGAGACCTAGGCGATGGTCTAGTTGATATATATATGCGAATGATTATTAATTAATGATGTTATGGTATATTGATGATGACTGATGAGATTATATATATATATATATATATATATGAATATGCGGGAGATTGAGTCTTGTAGTTGATTGCATGTTTATGGGCAGGAAACTTTAGTAGAATATATATTTATGTCAATTTACATGTTATGGTCAAATGGCATGAAATGCATGTGATTGGAACTATACTTGATTTTTAATGTGGCATCATATTATAAGTAAGTTAGGGGTTTTGATTAGAGTGAAATAATGGAATTTAATTAACTGAGAGGGTGAAATTGGGTTCCAATGGGATTCAAAATCCCCGAAAGACATTGGTAGAACTAGAGGTCTTCATGATGCGTATCTGCAAGAAACCCCTAGTCGTATTACATTTGATTTGGTTTAGGTAGTGAAGTTAGATAAAATTATGTTAAATTCAATTTTGCGTGTATCTTTGTGATATGGAAAATTTTTTAGTACGGATTGTGCCTGTAGGTCCAGAATGAGTGGTATACAGTGCATATTGTGACGACCCGCATCAATTTACTTTTATTTACACCCGGTTAATCATTTTTCGCCATAGATTTTTCACGTTTAATAAAAATTTAGGTCTTAATATAAAATAATATTTACTTTTCTTAAACATACTGAAAATAATAACCGATCGGAAATGATTCAACTCGGTCTTAATATAAAATAGTATTCACTTAAGTATATTCAAGATAATAAAAGCGTACGTAAAATAATATCCGATCGGAAATACATCCATTAATAAAGTGGAGTTAGAAACAGCGGAAGAAGAAGACAGGGGGTCATTCGCCTGAGTGAGACCCTGGTGCGCTTAGGTGAAATCTGAGGAAGTCGCTTAAGCGAGTTCCGACTGGCTTGAGCGGATGTTACCTGGGCGAACCAGACTTACCAGGAAAACTCAAGTCGGGGTTTTCACTCGGCAAAAGGGTCCACTCGGTTATCTCTCCCTAGGGCATAGCTCACTCGGAAAATGCCCTAACCTTACTTTACTCGGAAGAGGCTTTCTCGGGAATAACTCACTCGAAAACATTCTCACTTTCACTTGGAAGCACTCTAATCTTCACTCGGAAACATTCTACACTTTCTTCACTCGAAAGTAATTCTCTAGGCCCTATCTCACCCGGAGACATCCTAACCTTCCACTCGGAAGAGGATCTATC
This sequence comes from Clitoria ternatea, assembly GCA_037962975.1. Taxonomy (NCBI): domain Eukaryota; kingdom Viridiplantae; phylum Streptophyta; class Magnoliopsida; order Fabales; family Fabaceae; genus Clitoria; species Clitoria ternatea. Next base: position 61,335,850 of record CM075671.1, read on the forward strand.
GGTTGTTCTTCACTCGGAAAGGGACGAGGGGTACACATTGGAACGAAACAGACACCAAATCAACTGGCCCTCGCTCGGACAAGAATGAATCTGCTCGGGCAAGATTCGCCCGGTAATCGACTATACTACAACAAACAATTCATTCATAACCCATACTTTTCCATATAACCTGCCCATGAAAATAAACACTGATCACATAGCATCAAGAATTTATGTTCACATCAGTCAACATATTGTAACATCACATACTCGGAAAACTCATTATACACATTACATAACCTATTTCAAAATCACTCGGTTCCTTGGCATCACTCCTCCGCTTGACGCACCTCCAGAGCTCCGACCTCTTCCCTGTCACTGGTTACTAAATTGAAAACCACAGCAAGGGTGAGTGTTTAGCATCATAATTAATCTAGAACGGAAATTAACAATTTACATGTATATAAACTGCGTCCGATTACTTTATCATCAAATTGCAAGTCACACTCGGCAACTAACTCACACTCGGCGAGTATAACTATTCACACTCGATAAATTTAACAAATTGCATTCGGCACATATATCGACTCATACTCAGCAAATATATCAAATTTCACTTGGGAAATATATCAACTCATACTCAGCAAATATATCAAATTGCATTCGGCAAATATATCAACTCATACAGCAAATATAGCAAATTTCACTCAGCAATATAGCAATTCTCACTCGGCAAATATAGTCATTCTCACTCGGCAAGCATAGTAAATCTGACTCGACAAATATATCAAATCTTACTCAGCAATATAGCAGTTCTCACTCGGCAAATATAGTAATTCTCACTCAGCAAATATAATAAATCTTACTCAGCAAATATAGCAAATCTTACTCACAAATATAACACTTCTCACTCGGCAAATATAGCAATTCTTACTCGGCAAGCATAGTAAATCTGACTCGGTAATATAATTAATCACACACATCACAACTAATAATTCATCAATTGTCACCACTGACTCTCAGAAAAAATTGATGCCTAGTATCCGGATACTAAAAGGATCGACCTTCAGCTGGGGGTCCGACTTGACACCCCGTGAACCCGACTTGGTTCACCGAGCCTGACTTGGCTCCCCCTCAACCACTGGGTCATAGACCTCTGGGTAGCTTAACTGGGTCCGACTTGACCACGGAAGCCAAAAACAGGGTAATACATATCGTCGGTCGTCCTCTACCACATAATCATATTCAATTATATAAACATAGGCATATCATTACGATCATCATTTGTAACTGTCAGAAACTGACTTGTGCTCACAACGTAGGGCGACCGACTTGTCAAGCCCATCAATATAATGTCCTCTCACATAGCAAATACTTATCATACATATACAATTCACATTTCTCATCAAATGGGCGACCTACTTGTCAAACCCGGTATCACATTGCCACTATACACTTTGATTATCACAACAAGTATTTCAAACTCAATCCAGCCACACGCGATCCTCAACCGATCGGTGTCCATATTCACACATGCATACATACACATACATTCACATACAACTTATCATTCAGCAATATCTCTTACCGTGTTCATAACTGGTTTAATGACCCGGAACCAACATATTTACCTATTCTAATTAATTATAACCCGAACACCCCCCATTACCTCTATTCCAAGCTTCAACAATCTGCTCTTGGTGCCGATTACGTCCTCTAAACGCTGGGTTCACGGTTTCATTTCCGAATCCAGCACCAGCTCCGTCAATCAGCCCTTCGGTGTACATTTGTATGTTGAAACAGGTTTTGATGAATGACAAACAATTGAAGGATCAAGATATCTAAAGGATGTTGTACAAGCAATTAATCAAAAATCATCACGAATGATTCGGGACAAGAAATAATTATTCAAGTGCCAAGAAATCAAGAACCATCTAAAACGCATGAAAATATATCAAAAATGCAAAGAAACAGGTCCAGGATTGCAAGGAATCAATTCACACCCATTGAAAAGCTCTAGGAATCGATTCACAAGCAGAGGAATCGATTCACAGTATTAAGGAATCAATTCACCACTACAGGAATCGATTCGTCATGGTGAAATGCCTTAAGGAATCGATTCAATGACCTCAGGAATCGATTCATGCTCAAAAATGCCTCAAGGAATCGATTCAAAGACTTTAGGAATCGATTCATGCTCAAAAATACCTCAAGGAATCGATTCAAAGACTTTAGGAATTGATTCATGCTCAAAAATGCCTCAAGGAATCAATTCAAGGACTGCAGGAATAGATTCATGCTATTGGGAATCGATTCCCCTTGCCAGGAATCGATTCATGTGATGTTTTTAGTGCAAAAATGACCTGGAAGAATCAATTCATAGCTGGAATCATGCGCTGAATCATGGAAATTATCAGTACACGTTTTCAGAAACTCAACTCCGCTGATTCCTCTCTTGAGACTCTAATTGAAATGGCGTTGCATTTATTGAGGCAGACAATTGCACTTCTCAAGTCAGGAAACATGGATCGCTGGCAAATTAAGTCTTCCAATGCATTAATTAAGGAACCGGTTGCAATTAAGTTTTGGCAGCATGTACCTTCCTTTGCCTATAAATAAAAAGGAAACTGAAGAGGCAGAACACACCACACAGATAGCAAACGTATTCCTTGCTTTCTTCTTTGTTCTCTCTTAATTCCTTGTCTATTAACTCTCTGACTTATTTTTTCTTTGCAATTATTTTTGAGAGTTATATTGTGAGAAAAATATTTTCTTGAGTGTTAAAATTTGCATACTCTTTTAAAAGAAAATATTTCTCAAGTGCTTAAATTTGTATATCCACTTTATTGAGAGAGTCACACTTGTAAAATCACATTCACAAATTCTGAGAGATTTTTGGTTGGGATTCAACCTTGTAATTGAGAGATTGTGAGATTGGGTGGGTTACCCTTTTGCTTGTGAGGATTAAGTTCTTGAGTGTGTGACACTAAGAAGCTGTAGTTGCTCAAAGCGTGTATCTCAAATTCTCAATAGTGGAAATCCTCTAAGTGAGTTACTTGGAGGCGAGACGTACACCAGTGTGGTGGAACTCGTATATATCGGTTTGCAAATCTTCTCTTCCCTAATCTATTTAAATTTGTGCATTTAAATTGCTTGCTTAATTTGTTATGTTTAATAACTTTGTTATTTAAACTTCTTTATTATTCTCATTTAGGATTGAGTTTATCATCTTCTCTATATATATTTGTCAAAGAACCAATTTCACAAGCATTTCAAGAAAAAAAATTTAATACTCAATTCACCCCCCCCCCCTCTTGAGTAATTGAGGCCACTTGGTTAACAAGTGGTATCAGAGCTTGACTCTTGGTAAATTAAGCTTAACAGCTTCAAGAGAATGAATGGCCTCAAATTCTTTAAACCTTTTTCCTGAGGGTGGAGCTATAAACCGACCTCCTGCTTTTAATGGGGAAGGATATGCTTTTTGGAAAGAAAGAATGAAAATTTTTGTTCAATCAATTGATCTAAGAGTTTAGAATGCTATTGAAAATGGTCCTTTCATACCTATGCATATTGTTGATGGTAAACAAATAGAAAAACCCATGGATGATTGGACTAGTGATGAAGAAAAGAAAGTACAATATAATTATAAAGCCAAGAATCTAATCACTCTAGCCTTAGGTCCCGATGAATTTTTTAGAGTAGTAACCTGTAAATCTGCCAAAGAAATGTGGGATACACTTCAAATTACTCATGAAGGAACTAGCGATGTTAAGGATTCTAAAATTAGTACTTTAACTAGCCAATATGAGAGCTTTAGAATGAATTCCGGTGAAACCATCTTAGAACTTCAAAAAAGGTTTACCTTGATTATTAATCATCTTATTACTCTTGGAAAATCTTACACTAACAAAGAGCTTATCCATAAAGTTCTAAAAAGTCTTACCAGGGAATGGCAACCTCTTGTCACCGCTATCAAACAATCGCCAAACATAAATGATATGTCTCTTGCCACGTTATTCGGTAAGCTTCAAGAGCAAGAACAAGAATTAAAAGACTTGAAAATGGCGGAGGAAGAAGAAAAGTCTTCCAAGAAGAAGGGGCTAGCTCTTAAGGCCACCTCTATTGAAGAAAACAAATCTGAAAGTGATCAAGAAGAAGATGATGATGAGTTAGGCCTATTTGTGAGGCGTTTTAGAAGGCTCATGAGAAACAAAAGATTCCAAAAGGGCTTCACTTCTAAAGGTAAGAAATTTGTTTCCAAAGATAATAATTCCTTACCAACTTGTTTTGAATGTGGAAAAGAAGGACATTTCAAGGCGGACTGTCCAAATCTCAAGAAGAAAAACAAGGATCAAAAAGGAAAAAGGAGAGCATACATAGCATGGGATGACAACGAGGTGAGTAGCTCGGATGAATCCGAAAATGAAGAAGCAAACCTCTGTCTCATGGCCAACCATCAAGACGAAGACGATGAGGTAAACCTCCGTGATTTAGATAAAGATGAATTGCTTGATGCGTTTGATGAATTGTATGATAAATTTGTTAAACTTTCTAGTAAGTATAAATTATCTAGAAAAACCATAGAAACTCTTGAAACGCATCTTATTGAACAGATAAAAGAAAATGAGATTTTGAAAAAGGAAGCAGTAAATGTTCAAGCATGCTCTAAAACTAAACCTTGTGAATTTGTTAAGAAATGTGACATTCTAGAAACTAAGGTTTTAGACTTGAGTAAAACTTTAGAAAAATTTACAAATGGTAGAGACAACTTAAATGTTTTGCTTAGAAAACAACCGTGTATGTTTGATAAAACGGGACTAGGTTTCAATGCCTATAAGAAACAAAATAATTATAAAAACTTCTTTATACCACCTAGTAAAACTGCATCACTTTTCATGAAATGCAAATGTGGTTTTAAAGGACATAGTGCATCTAATTGTAATGTTAGAAAACTAGGGCCAAAGGTTGTGAGAAAAGTATGGGTTCCTAAAGGAACGTTACCTCAAACTAACCTACAAGGACCCAACATAAAATGGGTACTAAGTTCTCTAACTTGACTTGTTTTGTAGGTATGCTTTAAAGCAAGTAACACCCATTGGTACTTAGATAGTGGGTGTTCAAGACACATGACGGGAGACAAAAGTAAGTTCATATCATTTACTCCACAAAATAAAGGATTCGTTACTTATGGAGATAACACAAAGGGAAGAATACTAGGAATTGGAAATATTGGTAAAAATTCTTCTACCTCTATAAATGATGTGTTATATGTTGAAGGACTTAAACATAACTTGCTTAGCATTAGTCAATTGTGTGATAAGGGCTATAAAATTGTTTTTGAATCAAACGGTTGCATAATTGAAAAATAAGCTAAACAAGGAAATAAAATTCATTGGTCAAAGAGTAGATAACATTTATATGATTAATCTAGATTGTCTTGCTTCAAATGATGTGCAATACTTCATAACTAAAGAGGATGAATCATGGCTATGGCTTAGAAGAATTGCTCACATTCATGTAGACCATTTAAACAAACTTGTTTCAAAAGATTTAGTTATCGGTTTACCAAACTTAAAATTTGAAAATAAATTTTGTGACGCTTGTCAAAAGGGAAATCAAGTAAAGGCTTCTTTTCAAGCAAAAAATATTGTTTCAACAACTAGACCTTTACAACTTTTACATATGGATTTATTTGGATCTTCGAAAATCAAAATTTTTGGTGGAAATTATTATGGTCTTGTTGTGGATGATTACTCTAGATATACATGGACATTATTTCTTACTCATAAAAATGAAGCATATCAAGCATTTAAGAAACTTGCCAAGATCATTCAAAATGAACAAAATTCAAAAATAGCATCCATTCAAACTGATCATAGGGGAGAATTCAAAAACCAATATTTTGAAAAATTTTGAGAAAAATTTGGCATTGAAAACATAATTTTTTGGCTCCAAGAACTCCACAACAAAACTCAGTAAATTTCTTCTTGAAAATAATTTTGAAAGAGGAAAGGTTGATACAACACTATTTATAAAATGTAAAAACCATGACATCCTTTTGGTACAAGTTTATGTTGATGACATAATATTTGGTGCTACTAACGAAATTCTTTGTCAAGAATTTGCTAAGATTATGCAAGATGAATTCGAAATGTCCATGATGGGAGAACTCACATTCTTCCTTGGGCTACAAATTAAGCAAACAAAAGAAGGAACTTTCATCAGTCAAACAAAATACTGCAAAGAACTACTCAAAAGGTTTGAAATGGATAAAGCAAATGAAATAGCCACACCAATGAGTACCTCTTGCTACCTAGACAAAGATGAGAAGGGTAAGGACGTTGAAATAACTAAATACCGAGGTATGATTGGATCCTTACTTTACTTAACAGCTAGTAGACCCGATATTATGTTTGCAGTATGTATATGCGCTAGATATCAAGCATGTCCTAAAGAATCACATCTCAATGCCGTAAAAAGAATTTTAAAATATCTTGTGGGTACTCAAAATGTTGGTTTATGGTATCCCAAAGGTGCAGAATATATTCTTGTAGGATATTCTGATTCTGATTTTGCTGGGTGTAAATTTGATAGAAAAAGTACCAGTGGTACTTGTCATATGCTTGGAAGCTCTCTTGTTTCTTGGCATAGCAAGAAGCAAGTAAGTGTCGCGTTATACACAGCTGAAGCAGAATATGTTGCAGCTGGAAGTTGCTGTGCTCAAATCCTATGGATGAGACAACAGCTTCTTGATTTCGGTGTTGTATTAGATCAAATACCCATTAAATGCGACAACACCAGCGCCATAAATATCTCCAAAAATCCAGTTATGCATTCACGAACGAAACACATAGAAATCCATCACCATTTTATACGAGATCATGTTTTAAGAGGAGATTGTGTTCTTGAATATGTTGATACTTCTAAACAATTGGCGGATATTTTCACTAAACCCCTTCCAAAGGAATAGTTTATAAATATTAGAAGGAAATTAGGCATTTTAGAAATTGTTTAATCACAAATTTCATTCTCTTAAATATTATCACAAATCTTTAACTTAAAGATTTACTTTTCTGTCATATAAATTCTATTTTTGAAAAATATTGATATACACTATCTTGAGATATTCACATTTACAAAAATCATATTAAAACCCCATTCATTGTTAAACATATTTATGAGACAAATTAATCTCTTATGAATCACATGATCTCAAAAACAAATGCAAATTAACCTTGATTTTCTTGATAAATTCATGAAACAAAATCATTGGTAAAAACTGCAAAATTTTGAACTCTTTGAATATGCCTTAATGTGACACCATATCAGGAAAATGAAATTATGACCAAAACGCACCTCCTGCACTTCACATGAACTCTACATTTTCCTCTCATGATTCTCTGCATTCACGTGACCTCATTCACATTTTTATGCAATTGATGAATCCTTTAAAGGCATGAAGACAAAGATTTCGTCTTCCACTTTCTCGTGATTGCATATGGCTCCAACATGCATTCTTCTAAAGCTTTCACGTGAACTAAGACAAAAGGACAAGAACTAAGCTTCTCGTGACTTTTTCGCGCGTGGCATGCAAAAATTACACAATGAATCGATTCCTCCTCTCCAATGAATCGATTCATGTGCCATACATACAATAGGAATCGATTCCCCCTACACTGAATCAATTCACGTGTCATGCCTCATAGAAAATGATGAATCAAGTCCCATGTGTCCAGTGCCTATAACTTGTCAAAAATTCCACCTAATGAATCGATTCCCCTCTTATTGAATCGATTCCTGTCTTATGTTTTAGCAACAATGAATTGATTCCCTAATGATGAATCGATTCCCTCACTATTTCTTCTATAAATTGACATGCCTTCTATGTTCCGATCTCCATTCTCTAAAATCCTCTCTAATTCCTTTGTCTCACTCAAAACATGGCTTCATCATCCCACTCTAGAAAGAAGAAACGAGGAGATGTTGGTTCCTCTTCCTCAAACTCTAATGATCTCTCAAGACTTTTCAAGAATAAACTCCAACTTGACAGGTATCTCAAAAAATTTTTAGAATGACTCCTCATACCTGCTCATTGGCTTGATGTTCCGCTCTTCGATGAACATGACTTTCCGGTACTCAATATCCTTAGGCAACAAAATCTTTTGGAGTTCGTCGCACTCAAAGAAAATCACATTTATCCTGAGGTGATTAGAGCCTTCTACTCAACATTAAGGATCTCTAATGGATGCTGCCTAGCCAAAATCAAAGGGGTAACCATTACCCTTGATGACAATGTTCTTCATCAAGTCTGGAAGCTTCCACTAAATAATGTTGATTTCTTTGGCTTTGAACCATCTCCCGATTGGGAATATAATTCTATTGATGCTCGTGCTTTTCTAAATCTATCTTCTACTTCCAAAAGCACCGTTGGGGAGCTAAACATTGATCATCGCCTTCTGCACTACTTCTTGATCAAAATCATTCTTCCAAAAGGGTCAAACAATGCTAGAGTAAGTGAGAATCAAACTTTTATTCTTTGGGCTATGCTCCATGAAAAAGAGATAAATTGGATCAAACTTATTCGCATTCATATGATTGACTCTAAAAACTTCACCAAACTTCCTTATGTTGTTCTAATCACCAAGCTTCTCAAACATTTCAATGTTGATCTTTCAAATGAAGTGAAGGAAGCAGTTGGGCGTAAAGGTAAAATAGGAAGCACTCATCTCTCAAGAATGGGTTGGCACAACCACGATGATGCTTGGCAATACTCACCTCCAAATGCACAAAGCAGTGATGACAATAATGATCAACCTCATCAACAAGCATTTCCTCCACCTCCAAATGATGCTTTCTTTAATAGGTTGACCTCTTATTTCGATACCCACTTTGATGCAATAAATGCTCGCTTTGATAGGATGACTTCTCGCATTGATAGAATAGAGAATAATATGAATGCCCATTTTGACCAAATAGAAGACAACATGACTACCCACTATAATGAACTCTCTCAACAATTTTCTGAGTTCCAATTTTTTAATCCTTGAAATTAGTCTTTGTTGTATCCATCTTTACTTGTATCCTGTTCAATAAAATTTCATTGTTTGTTTAAATTCTCTTTGATTTTTGATGATGCCAAAGGGGGAGAATAAAACATCTCTATTAAATTGCATGATTAAGGGGGAGCCAATATGATATGATATCTCTATTAATGCATGAAAATTATAATTACATTTGATAGGGGGAGTTCCATACCTTAAAAATATAACTGTTATGAAACTAACACCCCAGAGATGAACAATTGTTATCATCATCAAAAAGGGGGAGAATGTATTTGTATGTTGAAACGGGTTTTGATGAATGACAAACAATTGAAGCATCAAGATATCTAAAGGATGTTGTACAAGCAATTAATCAAAAATCATCACGAATGATTCGGGACAAGAAATAATTATTCAAGTGCCAAGAAATCAAGAACCATCTAAAACGCGTGAAAATATATCAAAAATGCAAAGAAACAGGTCCAGGATTACAAGGAATCGATTCACACCCATTGAAAAGCTCTAGGAATCGATTCACAAGCAGAGGAATCGATTCACAGCATCAAGGAATCGATTCACCACTACAGGAATTGATTCGTCATGGTGAAATGTGTAACACCCTAATTTAATAAATAGATAAGACCCAAAACAGAGAAAATTTTCCCAAAAATAAACCAATGGTACCGGGTCCAAAATGAGAAGGAAAAAGAAGGCAAGGAAATAAAATGAAAGCCAGCCAAACATTCATAATCTGACCCAAAATAATGGTTGGAGTAATTAGCAAACAGCGTAAGGGCAGAGAGGCAAAAAGCCGACCAAGGAAGGGAAAAACTAAACCGAGAGACCAGGAGAAGGGAAAGGAAAGCAGTGAAAAAAAACCGATTAGAAATAACCGAGCGGAAGAGCAACAGCGCTCAAGCAAAATCAAACGAGAGCCTTCCAGCAGCACACACTTGCTGGGGCGAACACCTTAGTCGCTGAGGCGAGCAACACACTCGGTAATTCCCATCGCTCGGTATCAAAACATCCATTCACTCGGAGTTAGGGGGGTCTCAATCACTCGGAGATAACCATAGTACACTTACGTCCCATAACTTAGCCCCTTATGTTTTCATACACAAGGCCACGCAATAATCTACTCGGGAAACATGGGTTATCCCACTCGGTATACATCAAACTTGGGTACAGTCGGAATTCCCTTACACACTCATCACTCGGCATATTTACACTTCTCACTCGGAGAACACGTAGACCCTCCTTCGCTTAGAAGGGGTCCCACAATCATTTATCGCTCGGAATGTCTCATTTAGGTTCACTCGGGTTTTAGATATCATACACTTAGAATTCATTCCACTCTAAACCACTACACTAACTCTTCTCTCGGGAGAGGATCACTCGAGGTTTTCACTCGGGAATACAACTCTTCCTCACTCGGGTTTTACTTATATTTTTCACTCGGTAATGACCGTTCTCAATATCACTCGGGGATTCTCCCATTAGATCTTACACAGTATAGGTTCATCCAAGATATTTTACTCAGAATCCATTGAAGTATCATCACTCGAACAAGAAGGCATAGCCATTTGCAGCCCCACTCGGAGTTGACTCCCCTAATTACGTCTACTCGAAAAATCATTAACTGAGCAATATTCTATCCATCAACACCTCTCAGTCTACCCAGACACAATCACCCGTATACAACATATATGTATATACATAATCATGCACTCGAAATACCCATTACCTTAACATCATTCATTCATCAGCACCTGTTATCCGATGCAAGCACAAGCTATCAACGTAAACCATATACGTATATAAACATGCACTCGGGTCACAATAGCTCGGATTACTTATATATATATATATATTCATATTCGTTATACAACACTGTTATCATGAGCCGACCAAGGCTACAACTGACTAAACATGACAATGCAATATAAGCACTCAACAACCGGAGTGCACCTCACTCGGACTTGAGGCCTTATCATCACTTCAGAGTCCAACCTGCACACACTGAAAATGGTGTAGGGGTGAGCTTTTACATATAAAATGACAGCTATTGACTCGGATTTTACCTCGATCCTCAATTATATAATTTACCGGGTTCAATCCATAACGATATATATATATATATATATTGTCAATTAATATAAGAGTCAGACCACATCATCCAATCAGAATTCGCACAATAACATACATTCTCAATCATAGCATCACACTGCACTCAGCAACGGCATCAATACATGCATATTCATTCAGTCAGACTTCAATCATACGACATCATCCAGTCGGAGTTCACTCAACTCATTCAATCCATGCAAATCATAATAATCTCAATAACAATGCTCATACACTCATGCATGCGGATCCGACTTAAACAGTGATTTCAGTGCAGATTCCTTCTCAGCCCCTCGTCCACTAGCCCTTTCCATGTGGCACCGGTCACCCCGTGACGTCTCGAGACCCAGCTCTAGCTCCATCGGCTACCACGGGTCCTCATGGAACTAACCAAGAATCTGACTAAAAATCATCTCATACGACTCCAGATGCCTTTCCGACCCTCCGTCCACTAGCCCTTTCTGTGTGGTTCCGGTCACCCCATGACGTCTCGAGACCCAGCTCTAGCTCCATCGGCTACCACAGGTCCTCATGGAACTGGTCAGGAATCTGGGAGTCATCTCATATATGTAATCTCATGCAATTCCACAGCAAGCATTCAAGCTTACCAGGCGCGTCTCATACAGCCATCAATGGGTCACAACCGATCCCCCACACGGTATTCAGATTTATTCGGAATCCCACATTTCCATTACAGCATCACATGCATCTATTATAGTAACTCACAACAAGCAAACCAAGGTAACCACATTACAGCACATCCACTCGACATTTTTAATGGAGTCAGCATGCATTTCAACACAATATTCAAAATGGAAATCACGTATCAATTCACATCTCATGCATTCGAAAATAATGGTAATGCACACATGTATTCACTCAGCAGTCTCATGTTTTAACAACATGCATCACAGAAATATTAACAAGCACTCAAGGACGGAGTTACACAACCCTCAACCATTCACAGATACCACCAATCCGGGAGTTGCATGCACAATCACTCAATCACAACACATCGATCTACACCTTTCACACAACATATCACATTAAAGCAAGCACCCGGGACCCGGTCATAAACCATACACTTGACATGCAAAGCGCCCCCTACCTGCTGTCGGGGTTCAGAAACTCCTCGAGTTGCAATGCTGACCGATCGCCCTTCTGTTACTCCTCCTCCACCAGCCTTCGAACTCAGCGTTGATCCCAGACCAAAGTTATTCTTTCCTCCAACGGGTTCATCTCCCACATGGCTCCAAGGCACTTCCCAACACAGCCTTCCAACTGGGACACTAACAGCTCCAAGTGGAAGAAGAAGGAGGGGGAAGAAGGCGACGGAGAGAAAGAAGAGGACAGGGAGTGGAACAGGGCCGCGTTGATGTTCCTCCCAGGAAGCTCTCGACTCTCTCACTGCTCAATGTGAATGAGAGTGAAGAAGAGAAAACAGGGAAAACAGAGACCAGACGCACGCACAAGAAGGGCTGTCCAGCGTAAATTCATGAAGGAAAGAGAAAGCTGAAGTTGTCTTATACCCTTAGGGACACATGCGTCCTTTTGCCTGGCATTATTATTATTATTATCATTACTTATTCAATCATTTTCTAACCAATTAGCAATTAGTTTAATTATTCATTAATCCTAATTCTGCAGTTAACCCTTAATTAATGGCCTAGTCTCAATCGGTAATTAAATTAAAAATTGGGATGTTACAAAATGCCTTAAGGAATCGATTCAATGACCTCAGGAATTGATTCATGCTCAAAAATGCCTCAAGGAATCAATTCAAAGACTTTAGGAATCGATTCATGCTCAAAAATACCTCAAGGAATCGATTCAAAGACTTTAGGAATCGATTCATGCTCAAAAATGCCTCAAGGAATCAATTCAAGGACTGTAGGAATCGATTCATATGATGTTTTTAGTGCAAAAATGACCTGGAAGAATCGATTGATAGCTGGAATCATGCGCTGAATCATGGAAATTATCAGTACGCGTTTTCAGAAACTCAACTCCGCCGATTCCCCTCTCGAGACTCTCTAATTGAAATAGCGTTGCCTTTATTGAGGCAGACAATTGCACTTCTCAAGTCAGGAAACATGGATCGCTGGCAAATTAAGTCTTCCAATGCATTGATTAAGGAACCGGTTGCAATTAAGTTTTGGCGGCATGTACCTTCCTTTGCCTATAAATTGAAAGGAAACTGAAGAGGCAGAACACACCACACAGATAGCAAATGCATTCCTTGCTTTCTCCTTTGTTCTCTCTTAATTCCTTGTCTATTAACTCTCTGACTTATTTTTTCTTTGCAATTATTTTTGAGAGTTATATTGTGAGAAAAATATTTTCTTGAGTGTTAAAATTTGCATACTCTTTTAAAAGAAAATATTTCTCAAGTGCTTAAATTTGTATATCCACTCTATTGAGAAAGTCACACTTGTAAAATCACATTCACAAATTCTGAGAGATTTTGGGTTGGGATTCAACCTTGTAATTGAGAGATTGTGAGATTGGGTGGGTTACCCTTTTGCTTGTGAGGATTAAGTTCTTGAGTGTGTGACACTAAGAAGCTGTAGTTGCTCAAAGCGTGTATCTCAAATTCTTAATAGTAGAAATCCTCTAAGTGAGTTAGTTGGAGGCGAGACGTACACTAGTGTGGTGGAACTCGTATATATCGGTTTGCAAATCTTCTCTTCCCTAATCTATTTAAATTTGTGCATTTAAATTACTTGCTTAATTTGTTACATTTAATAACTTTGTTATTTAAACTTCTTTATTATTCTCATTTAGGATTGAGTTTATCATCTTCTCTATATATATTTGTCAAAGAACCAATTTCACAAGCATTTCAAGAAAAAAAATTTAATACTCAATTCACCCCCCTCTTGAGTAATTGAGGCCACTTGGTTAACACGATGTTCGATCTGCTACCAGAGAAGTGGAGAACAGACCCGTACACAGCCATGCATGGCCACTCGGTTAACAGAGAAAATGAAAGGGGCAAGGTAACACAAATGTAAATGGATCAATGGACTGACCTTGAGACCACGGTCACGGAAATGGGCTTATCACACGGTTTTAATGCGAACAGGACCTCCCCGCAGAACATGCAAATCGCAGCGATGGAGGAAGAAGAAGAAGAACAGAAACTGAAGTAGGAGAAAGAAGTAGACGAAGAAGCAGAAAGAAGCAGTGACTCGCGTGAATAATGAGGAAAGAGAAAAGGGAACCACCTTTATTCAAGGCTCAGGGGCAACTGGTAACTCCCCCAACCGGTCACTTCCTCATTCCATTACCATTTCATTAAACGTTTTAATTAATACTTTTCTCTTCTTCTAATCACACTCATTTAACCCCTTTTATGATTAATCAACCAAATAAATTTTATTTACTTTCCACACTAGTTAATTATTTATAATTGCCTAATACTTCATGAAAATATCAAATAAATCCTTAAAACAATTATTAATATTTTCTGATACTTAAAATTTTACTAAAATATCAGGGATGTTATACATATGAAGTTTGGTAGCAATCGGGATTAAAACAGGCAAGTTAGGTAGTGTAGAAGTTAACCCAGAGGCTAAATTCTACATAATTATACAATATCTGGTAATCAATTACTAGAGGACCATATTTTCTCTCTATGTGTGATGCTTACAGGTAATCAATTACCAGCTTTGTGTAATCGATTGCCAGGGCCCATGTAATCGATTACAAGATTCATGTAATCGATTACTAGAGTCCCAAAAAATGGGTTTTAAGTGTTCGAGTGTCATAGCCATCAAGTTCCTATTTTTACTACCTAGAAGTTTAAAAAGTGAAAAATTTACTCTGATTTTATCACTTGCTTTGAGTTCTGAGTATCCTGTTTGAGCTAACTAGCACATATAAACATAGATTCCAAAGATTAGTGTTTTGAGTGATTGAATTTTACACTATTTTTACCTCATGCTTGAAAGTATAAATAATAATAATAATAATAATAATAATAATAATAATAATAATAATAATAATAATAATAATAATAAGAGAAGAATGAGACATTAATATTGCATCTTGGACAAAAGTGTGATAAAAATAGAATGAAAAAGAAAGGAAAAGTAGCAAAATACGGAAAATATAAAACAAAAGAAAAAAGAAAAAAGAAAAAAATCAATTCAATATTATCTAAAGTATATAATATAATATTTAGTTTGAGCATTTTTATGATATAAATTTTGTGTATCTAATTTTATTATAAATTATCACAACATTATAAAATATATTGTGAAATACTAACATATGTTCTTAACATATTTTGACACTTAAAATCATCCTTAGTAGTAACCATTTGACTACCCATTAATTATAATTTTACTATTTTATTTTCTATCCAAATGATCTTCAAACATCACAAAAATTTAAACTTAAGTTTATTTATAAAAAATGATATTCTAACTCAAGTTTCATAATTTATCAATGTCGTTTGCTATTCCAACTAAAGTAAGCCTAAATTAAGCTTTAGGGTTATAAATTGGGCCATATTTCATTGATGTAAAACTTCGGAAAAGTTTCCATAAATTCTATAAATTATAATAAATTGAAAGTTCTAACTTTAAACTAATTTTATCAAAATTTTAAATTAGAATTTTCTCAAATTTAACCTTAATTATAATGAAGGACATTTAAAATAGAAATGTTACCTCTATTATTACAAGAGACATATTTTCCTACCAAAGAAATAAGTTAGGGACTATTGGGGCTATTTAATATTCGAGGGACTAGATAGCCCGATGCCTTCTATCTGAGGAACTACTTAAGGAATAGGTTTACTCTTATTTATGTCTTAACCATGATTTTCTTATTAACAGTTGTATGTAAGAACATTATATATTTTCATGATCAGCTTGGTCTTTAACTTACTATTATATAGTCTTGATTAAGAAACAGAGAGTGCTATGTATATGAAGTCTAGATGTTGAAAACTGAAACTATATTGTTTGATACATACTATTTTTGGAACATGCTTGTGATTACATGAGAAGTGTTTTCTCATAATGAAATACTTGGAATTCCAATGCTTTAAATTATGACATGCTTTGTGATAAATCATAATGTTATTATTGGGTAAATTTAATGGTTACATGCAATTGCTTGATTGAATAAGATGCAAAGGTTATGTCATGTATTACACACATATTGTGTATTGTGCCCTTTCTACTCTAAAAAAATCTATGTACATGTGGATATAAATATGCTTGGTGGTTTTATGGCAAATGCATTATGGGTAATCAGTGTATGATACTTCTAGAATTAATGTTCTATGTAGGAAGGACAATTAATAAACATTTTTAATAAGTTTTGCTTATAGTGTTCAATAGTATCACTTAAAAGTAGAATCAAATTTGTATATCATTTGGGATAAATAATTTTTAACATGTTATTGTAAAAGGCACGTGAGTGAGTGTTGTTACTTTTAATTGTAAGGAAGTATAGTGACATAAATTACTATAAAGATATTAGGCTTAGGGATAAATTTAGCCCCAAACAAATTCTGGATTTTGGTACGACCCCCTGGTATAATTTTTTCCAGTTTAAGGTCCCTTTAATAATTTTTTTGTTAGTGTTAAGCCTTTGCTATTAACAGATTCCGTCAAGTGCTGAGGTGTAACAGTAGTAGGTGCCACTAAGTGCACACGTGGCATGTGAGTCATCAACCACCATACTGACGTGGATAAAAATATTAATTAATTAAGATTAAATAAAAATTAAAAAAAATGTTAATTTATTTTCAGTGGTTTGTTTGTTTAACCGCAAACGAAAATAAAGATTCATACTTCTTATTGTAAACTATATCATTCTCAGCGATTATTCTATCAAACCGCTAACAAAAATCGCACTACTATAGATAAGCTTATTGTCAGTGGTTCTTTGAAGGAACCACAGACAATAACAACAATATTGATTTAAAAATTCATGAGATATCTTCTGCATAAACAATTATATTGCATACTGAAAAGAATTATATTTAATAAGAATAGTGCATACTAAAATCTGGTTATTAAAAATAGTTATTTACATCAAGATTTGCTTAAAAATAATGTAACCAAAAGTCTTTTCCATGAAACAAAAGTGTAGGAAAAGAAATTTCTAAATTGAATGGAAATGCTAGTGATCATTGTTGTGCAGGTAAAGAGAAAACTAAACTCCCATACTTGTACTAACCAAAGCCTAATACATTGACTGTAGTGACACAAAAATTGGTAACTTGATCTATGCAACATTGATACATATAATTTTAGTAAGCAATTAAAAACCAAGTAAAACAGAACCAATAATATAATTGAAATCTGAAATACTAATGTGTAAGTAAAAGATAACCAACTCCTCTATGGTATCATTAGCAAGCACAAGGACACACGCAATGTTCATCAATAAAATGTATCAGTAGCTATATTTGGCAAGAATATATTTAGTTGCTATATCAAGCTGTAATTAGGTGTATCAGTAGATGTTTTTGGTTACAATCCTAGAATATCAAATCTTGTTCATTTTGTTGTTGTAAATAGTATCACAACCTGCCCATTCTTAGGCAATACTACAGGTTCAAATTAGTGTATATATTTTATAGCTTCTAAATGAATAAATCATCTAATTCTTTTTCACAAAATGAATTGTAGGACCTGAAAATCTAACCAACAAAACACTAACAAACAAAAATCCATTGAACCGACAAGCATGGAAGAGAATAACAAAAGCTTAAACAACAAAAAAAATATGGTTAATAGAAAAAAAAATAAAGTAACAGAGAGAGAAACCTTTAAGTGTTCCTAAGGATCAACAAAACCCATAACAATAACCAAACATAACCAAGTCAACAAAAAAACCAATTAGAAATCAGATCTGAGATGTTTTTGTAAAATCAAATCTAAGAAAGAAAGAAGGTACCATGTAATAGTGGAAATGAAAGGATCGTTAACGGCAACAAGCTAAACATCGTCTCTATGTTGATGAAAATGAAAATGAAAAATCCACTAAACCATGTAATAAATTGGGAAACGAGAGAGGAAGGGGGGAAAGAAGATTGAGAAATAGCTTGAGAATGTTATGAAAATATTTGAAGGGATGAAGAAATGAGAAAGAAAGGTGCACCTTCAGAGAGCTTTGGAATTGAAGAAGACCTTTAGAGGAATGGGGGGAACACAAGGAAAGGCACACGATGGAGTTTTAAGAAGTGAGGGGAAAAGGAAATGAGGGAATGGTTTAACAGTGGAACCTCTTCATCTTGAGGATCTATTGTGAGAGATCCCGAAGAGACTGTGTTTAGGGCTTAGAAGAAAGAACAAGAGAGGGGAAACGATGGAATTTATTGGAGGAAAATGAAAAAAAAAACTTTTTAAAAAATTCACCCTCAAGTTTTTTAATTTTTAGTTAATCTTAATAAAGTTTAATTAATCTTTATTAATTATTAATTTCATCCTATTCAGCATTAAAAAATTTGACTCACATGTCACGTGTAAGCTTAATTGCACCGTCAACTCTTACACCTTAGCACTTAACAGAATCTGTTAACGGAAGATGTTTAATACTAACAAAAATCTTATTACAGGGGTCTTAAACTGGAAAAAATTATTCCAAGGGATCGTACCAAAATTCAGAATTCATTAGGGGCTAAATTTACCCTTAAGCCAAAATATTATATGAGAAATTTTTTATGAAGTTTAAATATTTAATTTTTATATCAATAAAGATCTCTTACGATGGTAACACCAAATTAAAGGAGAAATATAATTGATTGTGTTGTGTGTATTAGATTTCTAAAGTAATAAGAATAGGAAGTTAGAAGCTGTTAGGAAGTTATAATTTAGTTAAGTTGTTAGAATTCTATTAGAATTAGTTATATCCATGTATTAGTGACTCTATATAATCTCTTTTGTAATCAATTCAAAGTATAAAGAAATCATATTCAGTTTTAGCTCATACTATTTTCTTCTTTCTATCTCGCTCTCTCTCATCATTTTGTAATACATTAAGATACCTTTATGGTATCAGAGCCCATCGATCCAAATGGGCTCTCATGCAAGTGCAGCACCCCAAATAGTGTTTCAACCTCTCATAGTTCTAGTCTCTATTAAGCTAGATGATGAAAACTTTCTCATGTGGAAACAACAAGCTAACTTGCCCAATATATTTCAGAAGAAAATTCATGTGGCATGCCAAAGAAGTACAGGAAAAGATCTAGTTCAAGGAAGGATAAATCAAGAATTTCTCCATTGGGAGCAACAAGATCAGCTCCTACTAACATGGCTGTTAACTTCAATGTCAACCAATATGCACACCAGACTGGTGGGATGTGAACATTCTTTTCAAGTTTGGAGGAATCTTGTAGCATATTTTGCTATGAACACTAATGCTAAAGTTGGTCAGTTAAGGATCCAATTAAAGAGTACCAAGAAAAGAGGAAACAACATGAATCAGTATGTGCTTGCCATTAAGAAACTCATTGACACTCTTGCTGTAACACCCTAATTTTCTGGACTCAAATCCCGATGTAACCAAGATAATTAAATAATAAAAATATGAGTAAATTTTTTGCGTTGGAAATAATTTCAAAATACCACTATGACTACGTCAAGACTCAAACCACAGAAAACCAAAGGGTGAGATTTGTTAATCTATAACTGGATTGTTAAATAGTTTGCCCATAACGGTATACAAAATAACAGAGTTTACAGCGGAAAGAATGTGTATACCGGGCATACGCCTAGTCCCATATATGAGGATATGAGAAAAGGCTCGACAAGGTATGTAACGGCATATCATAAGCCTAATAGACAACTATCATCTTTTCACACAATTTCATGAACATACAATGCCTAAGATATATGTATACACATATCTATATGGTCATGCATCATACATCTCCAATATTTATATTTCATAATTGACCATAATCAATTCAATCCTCAATTTATGTTTTTTAATTCTTGTACATACTTAGAGGATTAATAAATCAACATCCTATACATTCCCAATATGATTACATAATCAACATCTTTAAATTCATCAAATTGGTACCAATCCAATGCCTCCAATACATATTCACAGTTCATCCATCAACATCAGTAATTAACAATATCATAATATCCATTTTTACATTCACAAAAGCTTTACTTTAAAAATATCCTCTTCCCATGACATCCCTGCATCAATACTAAAAAGTAGACCACATGGGAGAGTGAGTTATACATTTAAAATGACGATATGAATACAATTAAAATCATGTACATATGCATATCAATATCATATATGCTTTGCTAAACACATCAATGATCATCAATGTCAACCGTTCAGGTCTTTTCTCAAAGCCACCAAGGGCTATCATCATTATCATCAGTCATAATAATTATACCCTACATTACATTGGGCCATAACATGCACACCGTCATGTTCAATATCATTTTATTGTATTCATATCATTATTAATTTTATGTGGTCTTTTAGGTACTCAATCACCCATCTCATCCTCAGCATACCACAATCTCAATCATCATCAAACATCATCATCATCTGGCATATCTCCATGCTATATGCAAATGCTCTTATGGCTAATGCATATGCACAATGGAATAGACAACAAATACGGATCCGACTGTGGGAATAAACATCAAATTGTGTGTCAAGCATGATCGCATACCATACCCCTACAGCAGTAGTATAATGTGTACACATATATCATAATGCATGCATAATCACCAATTTTTACTGGTACCAAACCGCATCGCCCATAATGCAACACCTGGCCATTTTCACCATGACCGCGGTAAACAACAAAATCAACAATATAAGGTGTTGCGGGCCGGCCATATCTCATATCATGGCAGCTATGATCCAATGGACCACTGGGGTCACCTATTCATCAGGAGCCACCCCCCACAAGGGTCGGCCACATGCAGCTCCCCGTAGCTAAGCATGGGCGGCTTCATGACTTTCACACCGAGTCACAGGGAAAGCAACAAATTGCTCGTGCACTGAGCCACCCTCCCACTGGGTCGGCCAAGGGAACTCCCCTAACGTTCCAACATCGGTGGCTATGATATGCCATGGATGCAATGCAATACAAATCAAATGCATTTCTCACACTGTGCATCCTAAATGCAACTCATCAAACAATCATCATCATAATCACCAACACCACCATACACACCTTAGTGGATTTTATCATTGTTGGTTTTAGCTATTGTCTTCAAGTTTTATATGTGGTATTTTCATCTCATTATATCATTTATTATACATGCAAGTCAACACTTGCAATCAACCACAATGGCATCACAAACGTCGTTAACGGTCATTAATCTTTCATCAATACCACCACATAATCTTTTAGTGGATTTTTAATTCATTTATCATTGTCATTACTTCATAACTAGTATGACAATACAATCATTCATCAATACAATTTTAGACCACACATACAAGATCGCACTTGTATAAAATACAATGGCATTTCATAATTCATCAATAATAATAATCATTCTCAATGAACATTATTCTTTATACAAGGGAGAGATTAACTTCATCACCTAAGATTAATTAATATCATATTTTTCTCTAATTTATCAATTTATAACACATACTATGCCATTCAATTATTCTCTCGTTGGTTTTAGAATCACTCAAGGGTATATCTCATAATCCCCATCATCAAACTCTTATTGTCATTCTTTTATTTTTCCATTCTAGGTGGTGAATATATCATAAATAATTCATGAAAAATGTATCAATCAATTTCAATCACCACCATGCCATACCATTATTAAATCCCCCATGTACATTCCCTCAGGTATCTCATAGTATAAAGGACGGGATTTGGCATTAGCAAAAATGAGGAAAACAAAATAAAATTCCATCCTGGGTAACTCGCTCAAGTCAAATTCACCTTTGCTTGAGCGAGATCAGCAAAGCCCGCTTGGGCGAGCTCTCTCGCGTGAGCTAAAACTTCCAGTGGCGTTTCCACGCTCGTTTGCTCGAGCGAGACTCCCCTCAACTGGTCACTCGCTTGAGCGAGTAGAGTCTTAGTATCAGACCCCTCATGCCCGCTCAAGTGACTCACGCTTGCTTAGGTGCAAATTTTCCAGTACCTCATTTTAGGCTCGCTCGCTTAAGCGAGATTCATCTTGCCTCGGCTCTCGCTTAAGCAAGATCAGTCCAGAACCATTTTTCTATCTCGCTCGCTCAAGCATGGCCACACCTGTTTGAGCAAGATTCGTCCAGTAGCTCACCCTTCAATTTGTACGCATCTCGCTTGAGCGAGACTCATGTTCGCCTGAGCGAAATTGGGCCAGAGGCCACTCCCCTGATACAGGGGGACTCGCTTGAGCAAGATCCCAACTCGCTTGAGCGAGTTAATCAGTACACGCCCAAAAAAACTCAAGTTTATCACTCCCTTTCACATGCCAATACCCTCATAATGTAAAATTGGCCTAAACTAACATTTCTCATACATTAATTCATGTATTTAGGACTTGATTCAATAAGCCATACCTCACCATTTTTCATTTCAACTCATCCACTATATAATGGAAGTTTTTAAAACAACATTCATCACAAAAAATCATGCCGTTATGCATAGTCATCACAATTATCACTTCCTATTTTAGTAATTCATCCATCCATGGGTCTATATCATCAATTTACTCATGTCCAACAAAAGGGACAACCCAACACTTATCATCATCTCATATATATATATATATATATATATATATACATTTACAATTCCTTGATAATCAATATAAGCCAAGCCATCATTCATCACATCATCAATTCAACATTTAACACATTTATGGCAAGGCAAAGCATGAGTTCATACATATACATAATTAACAATTATTCACTCATGCAATTTGAAATAAAAACTCCTCTCCTACCTCGAAAGAAGAACCGCAACACAATTGCCTCGATCATTCTGCATTATCATCCGGAATACAATCTTATCAACAAACATATATATACATGCCATTAATAAGCCCTCATAAGGCATCACCTCTTAAAACTCATTATCAAGTCCTAGACTTGTCTAAACTTCAATTCACACGCTTATGTTAGGCTTCGGGAATTCTTTTCCCAAAACCCAGATTCTCTAGGTTTCAAAAAGGCTAACTATACCCAACAACATCATTACCTCTCATCCATAAGTCTCCCAAATCATCCCATGACTCACTCAACTATCATCACAATTTATTCAAACTCATTATAAGCCTCTTAGCTCCATTCAAGACCATCATCAATCAATAATTTCTAAATGGCATATATCAAGGCCTAACACATCATCAAATCAAGTATCCATTTCCTTAATCCACTACCAATGGTCTTCAACCATTATTATCATCATCATAGTTGCCAACACTCAAGGGATTCAACTCCTCTAATCATATACACACTTCTCCCAAACCTCAAGAATCAATACCTATGTTTCAAACATTCATTCCCATAAAAAATCATCCTTAGGCATTAAAATCATTTAACTCATCAATTTGGCCAAAACCCCTAATTTCCAATGCTTAGGGATTTCACTCAAATCATCCAACAACAACTTCAACACGTTTCTAAAATTCATATGAATATCATAACCCTCATTCTTATATACTCACAAAACCATAATCAAAATCATTTCTTAAGTCATCATGCCTAAGGTTTACATCATTTTCCTTAACACCCATAAAGCCTAATGTCCATATTTCAAACCAAAGCATCATAAAAATCAAAAATGGGGCAAAATGGGTTCAAAGTCTTACCTCTCATCCAAGCTCCAAATCAAAACGAAAATGAGAGTAGAAGGAAGAAGATGACCTAACATAAGCTTCCATGTCCATAAATGCTCTACAAATCCATGCTTGATCTTTGATTTTGGCAAAAATGGGAGTAGAAAGGGTGGTCACGGTTTAGAGGTTGGGAGGAAGAAGGAGAAGAAGAGAAAAGTGAATATAGAGAAGAAGAAGAAGAAGTCCCCACTGAAAATCAAAGGAGAGGGGAGAGAAAATGCATTTTGTTAATCCTTTAACCATTGGTCAAAACAATACACCATTAGCCCATTATCCATTGTGTCCTAAAACCCTATATCCATTGGGTAAAAGCATAAAAAGCAATATGGAAGGGAAGAAAGAAGTGGACGGCTGAAGCGTAGAGGAAAATGGGATTTTTAGTTTTCTTCTAATTCTATTTGGCTCGTATATTCCCTGTTTCATAACATATGTCGAGTCCAATTAATTATTTCCTTAACATTAAAAATTATTTAGCTATATCACCCTAACCATAATAATTTCCTAAACATTCTAGACCCATCAAATATTTAATTTGACCAAGTGGGTCCCACACCATTCATTACATCATCCGATTCCAACAAATCTTAATTTACTGATAATTCACCTCTAATGTGAAATTAATCCTCCCACAATTATTGGACCATAAATAGTTAATTACCATTATTCAATAAATTTTTTCTTTAAAATTTAGGGTGTTATAATCCACCCCACCAAAAAGAAACTTCGTCCTCGAAGTTTAACATCGGCATATATCATAAGGCCACACTTTGGGCTGTACATCAATAAGGTCCAATGACATCATGAAGTAATATCGAATTTTCCAAAGTCTAGCAGGACATGATTATTATCATTCCTATGTTCCAAGTATAAAGTCTCATACATCCAAAGTGAGTCACCACTCATCAATTCTCAGTTTATTCATCACAATTCTTACATTCTCATCCAGTACCACCAGATAGGTTCAATACATTCTCTGTAAGCAGTTACAACACTACACTGACCTAGTCTATGAGTTATTGCATCCGACATCCAGGAAGGTGTCCCAATCCTATAGTGGTTACCACAAACACATGAGATCGCGCATGAGTGCACGTTGGCACAATGCCTATGGCATGTAGAGACATATCACGATAAGTACCTTCATGTCTTATTGTTCACATTATCCATATCAGTCCAAATAATGTCTCTTCACACACGAGACTTCGTGAGAAGTCACACAAGTCCATGAGTAATACCATCACATCATATTATCATTTAATCATGATCCGGTGTAAATCATGCCATACAATCCGTCAATTGTCAGCCATCATAACCATATATTGACATATCAACTATAGATTTCCAATCATCATAGGGTAATCACCCCACCATTAGACTTTATCCATCCCAAAGTCATAGTCAAATAACTTAGAAATCATTTGTCTAATCTGAACATTGTCGGCTATAATTCGGTTCAAGCCTAGTTGATTCACCAAACTCATATCAAGTATACACCCTCTAATTTAAGATAGGGTTTATAATCATATAATAAGCTTTCACACTAGTAGATTTCTTCACATATCATCACCAAAGTCCATAAATTGGACGTATAATCCATGTAATATCACATCGCTATGTGGTCTCTATCACCAATATAACTCCTTTCAAAGCGTAAAGGGAGGTATCAACATGATTAAACTCTATTTACCAACTCATGTTCACATATATCACCTCTACATCACATCATAATCCACAATTGATCTAGTAATCATAATGTCAAGGGCACGCAATTTAGCCCAAAGTCGTATCATAAAATTTTTCATCGTAGCCAATGCTAAGTCATACCCCAAATTCAACATCATTATTCACCAAATACTTAGGGGTGTACATTCATTGTTCACATTCTTCACACATTGATTCTATCCTCAACAACTCATCTCATAATCAATCTCATTATGGCTCAACTATTCATAAGGTTCGATCAATCACTAGACTTAAAAGGTCTAAGGGTTACTTAATACCCATCATGGAATACTCCCATAACACATGAAATCATTAAACATGGCTCATAGAAACATCATAGAGCCTAGACCACCATAGGGTCTAATTCCATAAGGTTCGATCATACAAGATCATATTGAGTTATCTGGGGTCACCACACTTAGTGGGTCACAACCAAATTAACCATTCACTCAGTTCATAAACATAAAACCGAGATATAATCGCAATCATGTGCATACAAGGCTCACGTGTCACCAATTTATCACTCATTCATGTTCCCGATCTAGGGAATATAGCAATTTACTTGCGTAATACCATATAGGGTTTTTGTACCGAAGGATGTAAAAATCCATCATTCCAAATAGCACAATTAATCATTTCAATCCATCTTTCAACAACGACATAGTTAATAATTTCATTCGATGAACATCCATATCAGGGAGTTCTTTCACTATCATTTATTCAATCAATCTTAACACATGAATCATTCACATCTAATATCTCCTATCCATGATCAACATACGCATAGGTTTACCATCAAATCAATTCATATTCAATATATCACATCCATGACCACACATGGTACAAATTCATCGTCAATTCAAGTCATACTCAATATATCAATATTCAAATGCATAATATCAATGTATTCATCATTAGAAGGAAATGGTGTAAGGAACTTGGCCGGACTTACACAAACAACCATATCGATCACATTAAGGAATTTATTCATATATATATTCAATCCTCATGAATTAACCATAATCAAGAATGAGCAACTATGCTCCATTTATGCATCACATGACCTCAATAACAATGACCATACTTCCATAAACAACAATTATAATTCATGAATAATAATTCACAAGAATCCTCAATGGGCTATATTCACAATCTAATACCAATAGTTCATAAGGAGTCACCATTGAGAAAACAATGCCCTGATAGTCAATTCACAACTCTTAGACAACTAGTTATTCATAATCCATATAGGGCAATCGATATCTAAACATGTTACCATCCTCTAGATAATTACCACTCTTTAGTTCATACGAAAAACCATATTCCAACAATGAGCATCTCGCTCCAAAGATCTCCATAAATGTCTCACTATTGAGATCTCGTGCTCTAATCATCCATAATACCAATTCATTACAGAGCAACCATGCTCTGATGTTAATTAATAGATCTAATTCAGAGCAAAATATGCTTTGATACCAGGTTGTAACACCCTGATTTTCTGGACTTGAATCCCGATGTAATCAAGATAATTAAATAATAAAAATACGAGTAAATTTTTCGCGTTCAAGATAATTTCAAAACACCACTACGACTACATCAAGACTCAAACCACAGAAAACCAAAGGGTGAGATTTGTTAATCTATAACTGGATCGTTAAATAGTTTGCCCATAACGGTATACAAAATAACAGAGTTTACAGCGGAAAGAATGTGTATACCCAGTACACGCCTAGTCCCATATATGAGGATATAAGAAAAGGCTCGGTAAGGTATGTAACGGCATATCATAAGCCTAATAGACAACCATTATCTTTTCACATAATTTCATGAACACACAATGCCTAAGATATATGTATATACATATCTATATGGTCATGCATCATACATCTCCAATATTTATATTTCATAATTAACCATAATCAATTCAATCCTCAATTTGTGTATTTTACTACTTGTACATACTTAGAGGATTAATAAATCAACATCCTATACATTCCCAATATGATTACATAATCAACATCTTTAGATTCATCAAATGGGTATCAATCCAATGCCTCCAATATATATTCACAGTTCATCCATCAACATCAGTAATTAACAATATCATAATATCCATTTTTATACACAACTCAATAAATTACAAATGTTGTCGGCCAAGGCATTCCATTACCACTATTTTACCTTCACAAAAGCTTTACTTTAAAAATATCCTCTTCCCATGACATCCCTGCATCAATACCAAAAAGTAGACCACATGGGAGAGTGAGTTATACATTTAAAATGACGATATGAATACAATTAAAATCATATGTATATGCATATCAACATCATGTATGCTTTGCTAAACACATCAATGATCATCATGATTTATAAATTCCACAACATATACATATCTCATATTTATTAATCAAGTCATAACAAAGCAGGCATATACACATCTACCACAACGCCACAATGGGCCAACGTCATTAATGTCAACCGTTCAGGTCTTTTCTCAAAGCCACCATGGGCTATCATCATTATCATCAGTCATAATAATTATACCCTACATTACATTGGGCCATAACATACACACCATCATGTTCAATATCGTTTTGTTGTATTCATATCATTTATTAATTTTATATGGTGTTTTAGGTACTCAATCACCCATCTCATCATCACCATACCACAATCTCAATCATTATCATCATTTGGCATATCTCCATGTTATACACAAATGCTCTTATGGCTAATGCATATGCACAATGGAATCTGACTATGGGAATAAACATCAAATTATGGGTCAAGCATGATCGCATACCATGCCCCTACTACAGCAGCATAATGTGGACCCATATATCATAATGCATGCATAATCACCAATTTTTACTGGTACCAAACCGCATCGCCCATAATGCAACACCTGGCCATTTTCACCATGATCGCGATAAATAACAAAATCAACAATATAAGGTGTTGCGGGCCAGCCATATCTCATATCATGGCGACTGTGATCCAATGGACCACCGGGGTCACCTGCTCATCAAGAGCCACCCTCCACAAAGGTCGGCCACATGCAGCTCCCCATAGCTAAGCATGGATGGCTTCATGACTTTCACACTGAGTCACAGGTGAAACAACAAATTGCTCGTGCACTGAGCCACCCTCCCACTGGGTCGACCGAGGGAACTCCCCTAACGTTCCAACATCGGCGACTATGATATGCCATGGATGCAATGCAATGCAACTCAAATGCATTTCTCACACTATGCATCCTAAATGCCACTCATCAAACAATCATCATCATAATCATCAACACCACCATACACACCTTAGTGGATTTTATCATTGTTGGTTTTAGCCATTGTCTTCAAGTTTTATATGTGGCATTTTCATCTCATTATATCATTTATTATACATGCAAGTCAACACTTGCAATCAACCACAATGGCATCACAAACGTCGTTAACGTTCATTAATCGTTTATCAATACCACCACATAATAATTTAGTGGATTTTCAATTCATTTATCATTGTCATTACTTCATAACTAGTGTGGCAATACAACCATTCATCAATACAATTTTAGACCACACATACAAGATCACACTTGTATAAAATACAATGGCATTTCACAATTCATCAATAATAACAATCATTCTCAATGAACATTATTCTTTATACAAGGGAGAGATTAACGTCATCACCTAACATTAATTGATATCATATTTTTCTCCAATTTATCAATTTATAACGCATACTATGCCATTCAATTATTCTCTCATTGGTTTCAGAATCACTCAAGGGTATATCTCATGACCCCCATCATCAAACTCTTATTGTCATTCTTACATTATTCCATTCTAGGTCATGAATATATCATAAATAATTCATCCCAAATGTATCAATCAATTTCAATCACCACTATGCCATACCATTATTAAATCCCTCATGTAAATTCCATCAAGTATCTCATATTATAAAGGAAGGGATTTGGCATTAGCAAAAATAAGGAAAACAAAATAAAATTCCATCCTGGGCAACTCGCTCAAGCAAGATTCACCTTCGCTTGAGCGAGATCAGTAAAGCCCGCTGGGGCGAGCCCTCTCGCGTGAGCGAAAAACTCCCAGAGGCGTTTCCAGCTCGCTCACTCGAGCGAGACTCCCCTCAACTGGTCACTTGCTTGAGCGAGTAGACTCTTAGTATCAGACCCCTCGTGCCCGCTCAAGTGACTCACGCTCGCTTAGGCGAAAATTGTCCAGTACCTCATTTTAGGCTCGCTTCCTTGAGCGAGATTCATCTTGCCTCGCCTCTCGCTTAAGCGAGATCGGTCCGGAACCATTTTTCCATCTCGCTCGCTCCAGCACGGCTACACCCGCTTCAGCGAGATTCGTCCAGTAGCTCACCCTTCAATTTGTACGCATCTCGCTTGAGTGACACTCATGTTCGCCTGAGCGGAATTTGGCCAGAGGCTACTCCCCTGATACAGGGGGGACTCGCTTGAGCGAGATCCCAACTCGCTTGAGCGAGTTAATCAGTACACGCCCAAAAAAACTCAAGTTTATCACTCCCTTTCACATGCCAATATCCTTATAATGTAAAATTGGCCCAAACTAACATTTCTCATACATTAATTCATGTATTTAGGACTTGATTCAACAAGTCATACCTCACTATTTTTTATTTCAATTCATCCACTATATAATGGAAGTTTTTAAAATAACATTCATCACAAAAAATCATGCCATTATGCATAGTCATCACAATTATCACTTCCTATTTTAGTAATTCATCCATCCATGGGTCTATATCATCAATTTACTCATGTCCAACAAAAGGGACAACCCAACACTTATCATCATCTCATATATATATATATATATATATATATATATATATATATACATTTATAATTCCTTGATAATCAATATAAGCCAAGCCATCATTCATCACATCATCAATTCAACATTTAACACATTTATGGCAAGGCAATGCATGAGTTCATACATATACATAATTAACAATTATTCATTCATGCAATTTGAAATGAAAACTCCTCTCCTACCTCGAAAGAAGAACCGCAACACAATTGCCTCGATCATTCTGCATTATCGTCCGGAATACAATCTTATCAACAAACATATATATACATGCCATTAATAAGCCCTCATAAGGCATCACCTCTTAAAACTCATTATCAAGTCCTAGACTTGTCTAAACTTCAATTCACACGCTTATGTTAGGCTTCGGGAATTCTTTTCCCAAAACCCAGATTCTCTAGGTTTCAAAAAGGCTAACTATACCCAACAACATCATTACCTCTCATCCATAAGTCTCCCAAATCATCCCATGACTCACTCAACTATCAAACTCATTATAAGCCTCTTAGCTCCGTTCAAGACCATCATCAATCAATAATTTCTAAATGGCATATATCAAGGCCTAACACATCATCAAATCAAGTATCCATTTCCTTAATCCACTACCAATGGTCTTCAACCATTATTATCATCATCATAGTTGCCAACACTCAAGGGATTCAACTCCTCTAATCATATACACACTTCTCCCAAACCTCAAGAATCAATACCTATGTTTCAAACATTTATTCCCATATAAAATCATCCTTAGGCATTAAAATCATTTAACTCATCAATTTGGCCAAAACCCCTAATTTCCAATGCTTAGGGATTTCACTCAAATCATCTAACAACAACTTCAACACGTTTCTAAAATTCATATGAATATCATAACCCTCATTCTTATATACTCACAAAACCATAATCAAAATCATTTCTTAAGTCATCATGCCTAAGGTTTACATCATTTTCCTTAACACCCATAAAGCCTAATGTCCATATTTCAAACCAAAGCATCATAAAAATCAAAAATGGGGCAAAATGGGTTCAAAGTCTTACCTCTTATCCAAGCTCCAAATCAAAACAAAAATGAGAGTGGAAGGAAGAAGATGACCTAACATAAGCTTCCATGTCCATAAATGCTCTACAAATCCATGCTTGATCTTTGATTTTGGCAAAAATGGGAGTAGAAAGGGTGGTCACGGTTTAAAGGTTGGGAGGATGAAGGAGAAGAAGAGAAAAGTGAATATAGAGAAGAAGAAGAAGAAGTCCCCACTGAAAATCAAAGGAGAGGGGAGAGAAAATGCATTTTGTTAATCCTTTAACCATTGGTCAAAACAATACACCATTAGCCCATTATCCATTGTGTCCTAAAACCCTATATCCATTGGGTAAAAGCATAAAAAGCAATATGGAAGGGAAGAAAGAAGTGGACGGCTGAAGCGTAGAGGAAAATGGGATTTTTAGTTTTCTTCTAATTCTATTTGGCTCGTATATTCCCTGTTTAATAACATATGTCGAGTCTAATTAATTATTTCCTTAACACTAAAAATTATTTCAGCTATACCACCCTAACCATAATAATTTCCTAAACATTCTAGACCCATCAAATATTTAATTTGACCAAGTGGGTCCCACACCATTCGTCAAATCATCTGATTCCAGTAAATCTTAATTTACTGATAATTCACCTCTAATGTCAAATTAATCCTCCTATAATTATTGGACCATAAATAATTAATTACCATTATTTAATAAATTGTTTTCTTTAAAATTTGGGGTGTTATACTTGCTTCCATTAGTCACCCTATCAACATGACTAAACATGTTTAGATTATGTTAGATGGGTTACTAGATGAGTATGATCCCATTATTACATCTATAATATCAACGACAGATCCCTATACAGTTGCTGAAATTGAGTCCTTGCTTATCATCATTAAAGAAATGATAAAAAGACATAAAAGAATAGAGTCACAACCTGTTGCAACAACTCAAGCTAATATGGTGCATCACAATCAGAGTTAAAGTTACAGGTCAGATCGAAATTTTTACAAAGGTGGAAGAAATAGCTATTGCAAAGGAAGAGGAAGGTTTCACAAAAGAGGTAGTAGATTTTAAAATAATAGGCCACAATATCAAGTCTATGGGAAAATAGGACACATAGCACTAAATTGCTATCACAGGTTTTATCCTTAGTTTAAAGAAAATAATGAGAACAACATGAATAGTTCTGATCTCAAGGCCACATCATCTTTTGTGCTTGTTAACTATATCAATTCATACATAAAGAGCTTTTGTGATCTATCTTGGTACCCAGATTTGAGAGCAACAGCTCATATAACCCCTGATGTAGGTAATTTGTTGCAACTAAGTGCATATTTTAATGACAAGTGTGTAAGAATAGTAATGGAAAACCATCTTATATAAAGCATATTGGCAGTTTTGTTTTTGTTTCTCCCTTTAGTCGTAAACCTCTCTATATTCAACACCTTCTACATGTGCCATAAATTAACAAGAACTTGTTAAGTGTATCAAAATTTACTAGGGACAATGTTAATCCCTAAATACTGTCAGGTTTTATAATTGGCAAGCGCACCAATCATTTGTAGTTTTCAAATTTAGATATCGTTTCACTGAGATTGAAAGTTTCAATAATTCATAGTAATTTCTATGTACTATGGCAAATGTATCAAAACTTATTAACAAAAGAATAATTTATAAATAATTTATACAATATTCACAGAATTTGATGATTGATTTGTTCATGTGGTAAAAAGGTGATAAAGATAAAATCTATCTAGAAAGTTGAGATGTAATTCATAATAATTCAGATACTTGAAGTAAAAACACAGATTGATAAATTATGTTGGGATTAGGATCCTCGCACTTAAAATATAATGAAATGATTACAAACATACATATTTAATTATCAAGTTCATATCATTGCAGCTTAAAATCATTATAACCGATCCCTCGTGATGTAAATTCTAAGTAGTTACTGTAAAGTCCGATCCCTCGTGAGCTTTCTCAGTAAAAACTTGCATTAAGTCCTGGCCTTATGGCAACAATAATTACTAACTCTATCCCTAGTAATTGGCATATTAAGGGTATTTCAACTTTTACTTTCATTAAATAGATTTTAATTCGACATGAATAATCATTCTCTCGTTTAACAATCATACTAATAAAATAAGTTTCAATATGCATGAAAATTATTCTCCTGTTTGATATTCATACTAACAAAAGATTGAAATACTAACATGGTACTTGAATCATAAACATGCAGAGGTTATAATCACAACATCATATAATAGATTGATTCACCAAATTCCAACATAAACAATTTAGTTACAATGGTAAAAGTAAAAACAACACTTACAGAGGTTGACATTACGAAGACTTGAAAACACTTCAAGATACAAGAGCTCACAATACTACACAACACTCTCAAGTATCTAGAAAACACTCTAAACTTACAAACTCATGAAAGAACACTCAAAATTTTAAAAGAAAGGAAGGAAATTCTGAATCTCAGAACTCAATTGGATCATAATGGGATGCCATGAATGCCTTGGAATTGGCCTATTTATAGGGCTGAGAAAGGGTCCTGACGCTGAGCGCCAGGATGACGCTACGTGTCAGGTTCCTGACTCAACCTCCATTAAACGCAGCTTGAAGTGGCCATGATTGAGATTATTTCATTCTAATCGTAAACAGACATTGGGCCAATTGTCTCCCACTACGATTTGGCATCTGGTGTAAGTGGGTTAGCCATTATTTGGGTCACTTGGCAGAGTGCTTGGCCACCTGGAAGTGGAGTCCACGTAGCTTCTGACGCTATGCGTGGCTGTAACGTGTAGCGTCAGCATCAGAAATTCCCATGCTACGTGTGGTGTTGATGCTACATGTCAGCTCTCCAGATCTTCAATTTTCTCTTGAATTTCTTTAATTTTTCACTACAAAACTAGAGAAAATTGATCAAGGCAGATAAAATCCAATAATATCCATTTATTGCAATTAAAACCTAAATTTCTTAGAAATTAAACTAATTTTTTTTATTTTTTACACAATTTTATTAAGAAATTTATTGTAAATTTGAGGACTAACAAATACCCCCAACTTAAGACATTGCTCGTCCTCGAGCAAGAGAAAAACTTTAAAAATAAATTTAGGATCAAATTTTGAGTTAGTCCAAAAATTTACCACAAGAAATAATTTACAACTTTGCATTTAAAATAGTCAATGAATAAATATCTTAATGTAAGAAAGACTTAAAAGATAAAATTTACACAATATCATATTAATAAATCAAGCTTATTTCAAGGTTTACCTCACAAGTTTTTATCTCTGAAAAAGGGTAACCTGTTTCACTCAATCGATCATAAAGTCAAGCAAATTTAATTTTGGTTTTCATCTAATCAATGGTTAATCATACAGAGTTAAACCAGAATCATAAGGTCTTTTTAAGGGTTGTAATGAGGCTTGGCTATAAGAAATTATGGTTTTTCTTGGAATTCAAACACTTGAAATCATAAAAGAACATTTCACAATTTCTAGGTTCTTTCTTGGCCCAAATCTCACTTCCCTTCTTGGTAAATACCCCCAACTTGATTCTTTTTCATCATTCATTTTCTTTTTATGCATATATATTTTTCTTTTTCATTTTATTTTATTTTATACATGCATCATAATTTTTTTGGAAAAGAATTAAGTTCAAAATTTTCACTCCCAATTTTGTAAGAACACTCAAAATATTTTTCGATTTTGATCGTTTGCTCTTTTAATCAATCAAGTAAGGGAATGGTCAAAAATTATTAAGGGCTAAGAGTACTAAAGAATTATTTTTCAGGCTTAAAATTGGCTTTCAAAGGAAAATTATGATTTTACCATGGTAAGCTTTTTGGCCCAATGTTTCTTTGTGGTTACCAAAAATGTGCCTTGATCATATTCTTGAATCCTTTGTACAACAACACAAATCAAAGATTAAAGCAAAATCAATTTGAATGAAGTTATATCGAAACCCTCAAGTGTTTAAAGATCTCTCAGCTCTCGAGTTTTCAAAATTAGCTTGATTATTAATAAGAGTATTGTATTTTAATTTTATCAAAATGCCTTAGTTACAATTAAGAATTTAATTATTGATTATGAAAAATGGTTTATTGTATAAAATTTCAAGTAAGTAAAATTTTCAAAAGAAAATTCAAAGTTTGATCATTTTTATTTAGAAACATACTTAAAAACTTAAATAAAGCCTAATTATCACACATATCACACACAAAACAAATAAAACTCCAAATATATATAATCCAAAATGTAAAGATAATGTAAATATAAATATCATATTAAACTAAAATGTATGAAAGTGCAAGAAAATGTGAGATAACACTATCAATCCTCCATCTGGTCATCCTCATCATCCCCCTCCTCATCAGCATCACCCTCAGTATCAGCATGTGCTCCAGACGATCCACTAGCCACATGATATGTAGGCAAATCACCAGGCCAAGCCACAGGAGCAGCAAAATCAGCTGGTGTCATAAATGGTGCCTCTTCTCCCTGTATCCTGTACTGATAATGATCATGTAAGTGTACATAGGCACGGTGAGAAGCAGCCATCATCTGCATCATATGCTGATGCTCTATGGTCATCCTAGTGAATCCCTCAGTGATAACATCAGTAGATGGTGGCTGGGTTGGTCTCCTGCTTCTAGGTCTGGGCTGAGCCTCCTACTCTAGAGGTGGAAGCTCACACTGCTAAACAAAATAATCTCTGCTCACTGAAACCTAAGGGACTCTTCCCGAAGAACTAGTGAACTCTAGTGATGGCACAACAACTCCTTGCCTCCTCAGTAAGGTAGAAATGGTGAGAGGGAAAGGCACAGGGTGATTCACCTTATACCCGAGGGCATAAAGGCGAATCTGCTCAGATATAAGCTCAGCAATATCAATAGTGTGGCCCTGAAGGATAGAATAAAGAAGGCAGCAGCGATCAACTGGAAGAGAAGAAAGGTGGGTGATAGGAGTGATGTTATAAAACATAAGATGAGACCACGCCTGAGTTATAGGGGTCAGCTGGGTCTTAAGGAGGTTTAATGGAGTTCTTCCAACCTTACTAAGGTTAAAGAACATCCATCCTTGCTCAGGAAATGAGCAACCTGATCCAGGAAGTATCCTACATCACCATCCTCATTAGCGACCTTGTTTTTATTTTCCTTCCAAAAACAAGTATCACTCTCGAGAGTAGGCTCCCAAGGATTACCAAAAAGGGTACTGATAGTGTCCCTGTTGTAAGTAATGTGTCGACCCCTCACCAAACTCGTTCTCTGCTGAATGATATTCAGTGAGTCCTGGCGTGTCCTAAAAGCATTAGCATAAAACTCCATGACCAAGATGGGATCCCCCTCAGTAGGTAGAGAAAATAGGGGTCCCCATCTCCTCCTTTATATCTCATCCTATAGCTCAGGATAATCTCCAACACTAAGATCAAGGACCCTCTCCCAGATGAGTCTCTGGCCCTTGATCTGATGGAATCTTGCTCACTTGGCGTCGGTCCTGAATCTGGTGGGATCTCAGGGTCCCAACTACTCCTCCCCTTGAAGATCAGGATCTTCAGAGGTGGTATCAGTATCTGTGGTCCTCCTCTGTCTCTTGGGACCAGTGATGGGAACTGATTTCTTAGGTGTCATCTGCAAAAGAAAATTTTAAATAAATCACAAATTTGTACAAACAAAAATAAGACATTCATCCAAAAATTGTTTTTGATTTTTATATTTTTAATAAATTATGCATAATAAATAATGTAAAACATAAAAAAAATTAACATGTATATTTTTGGATTTTTAAAAGTATAATGCAAATAAAACTCAAACAACATGCATTTTTACATACAAATTGATAAATTTGTAATTCACATACATATTTGAACAAATTTTTATTTTTAAGAAATAAAATACAAGAACAAATAAATTTTTTTAATTTTTAATTTTTACAAATAGAATTTAATTTAGTTTTATACAAGAAAGTATAACAAACAATACAAAGTAAGATTAAAAGAAAAACAAACAAAATAAAAAAGGAACAAACAAAAAAAAATTTATTTTCATTTTTCAAAATTTAAAAACAGAAAACAATATAATCACTAGTAAATAATTTTTTTAAAAAATTAAGAAAAAGCAAAACAGAGGCCTGACGCTACGCGTGGGTTAGACGCTACGCATCAGGTTATTCTTCCGACGCTACGCGTCACTGGGACGCTACACGTGGGGTTACAGTTCATGTCTCACGCTACGCGTTACTGGGATGCTACGCGTGGATTTGCAAAAATAGAAACTGTAAAATGGGGTTGCGCAACAGCAACCCCTCCAAACATCATCCAATCCATACATTGACCTATTTCTAGCAGCAATCA
Organism: Clitoria ternatea; assembly: GCA_037962975.1. Taxonomy (NCBI): domain Eukaryota; kingdom Viridiplantae; phylum Streptophyta; class Magnoliopsida; order Fabales; family Fabaceae; genus Clitoria; species Clitoria ternatea. Next base: position 61,373,768 of record CM075671.1, read on the forward strand.
ATCCCAATGATTTTCTAATCCTAATCCTAACCACATGCATTTCTAGGAATTAAAAATCAAAAACAGACTAAGGAAAAAAGAGAAAATTACTTACTTAGGATCCTTTCAAATTTTTAAGAAAGAGGAGAGAATGTGGGTGATTGAGAGTGCTTGAGAGGGTTGGACTTTGAGAAATAGGGTTTCTAAGAAAAATAAGGCAAAGAGGGAAATTTAGGTTTAAAAACCTAAATTGGGCCTCTCTGGTTTAGTCTTAAAAACTGAACGTTGACCCTGACGCTACGCGTGGCTGGAACGCTTTGCGTCAGGTTGAAATTTTTACATCCATGCTACGCGTCACTAGGACGCTACGCGTGGGGTTCTGTTTTTCAAATTTTCAAATTTTAATTTTCAAAAAAACTTTTTCTTTCAGTTTTAAAAACCCTTTTTATTAAAAATCAAAGTTAAAATTAAATTTTATAAAACACACACATTTTATTATTATTAAATTTTAAATAAAAATTTAAAAAATAATGGGTTGCCTCCAATTGAGCGCTTGATTTACTGTCTCTAGCTTGACACCCTGCATATCATAAATCAGTTGAATAACAAATGGTAATGAGTCTGTTAATCTCACCACCCAGATATGGTTTCAATCTTTGCCCATTAACCATCCAACTTCTTTTGGAAGTTGGATCTTTAATTTTAACTGCTCCATAAGATTTAACTTCCTCAATTACAAATGGGCCTGACCACTTAGATATCAATTTACCAGGAAACAGTCTTAATCTTGAATTAAACAATAAAACTTGTTGACCTGGTGTGAAGTGCCTATTTTTGATTTTTTTGTCATGGTAAGCTTTCACTTTATTTTTGTAACTTCTAGATGACTCATAAGCATTGTTTCTTATTTCCTCCAACTAAAGTAACTGCAACTTTCTTTTATCAGCTGCCATGTTTGGATCAAAGTTGAGGAATCTTAAGGCCCAATATGCTTTACGTTCCATCTCTACTGGAAGATTACAAACTTTTCCATAGACCATTTGGAAAGGAGAAAGGCCAATAGGAGTCTTAAATGCAGTTTTGTATGCCCAGAGTGCATCATCAAGCTTTTGTGACCAATCTTTTCTGGAGGAAGACACGGTCTTTTCCAAAATTCTTTTCACTTCATGATTTGAAATTTCAGCCTATTCATTGGTTTGTGGATGATATGTTATGGCCACTTTATGTCTCACTCCATAATGTTGTAACACCTTCTAAAGAACTTTGTTATAAAAGTGTGATCCTCCATCACTGATCAAAGTTCTTGGTGTTCCAAACCTGCAGAAAATGTTTTTCTTCAAGAAATTCACTATAGTTTTGGTGTCAGCATTAGGTGAAGCGATTGCTTCTACCCATTTTGAAACATAATCAACTGCCAAAAGGATATATTGATTAAATTGAGAGTAAGGAAAAGGTCCCATGAAATCAATACCCCAACAATCAAATACCTCTACCTCCTGCATGTTTGTGAGAGGCATTTCTCGCCTTCTATTAACATTACCTGCTCTTTGGCAGTTATCACAAGCTTGCATAAATGAGTGAGAATCCTTAAAAATGGAGGGCCAATACAAACCTGATTGAAGAATTTTTACAGCAGATCCTGAGGACGAATGGGATTTCAATGTCATTACTGCTCGACAATCACTATGGAAGGCTGCTCGGCCAAGGAGCAACCATAAACTGGTAGGCCACTTAACCATGAACAACCGTCTCCTTCACTTCTTTTTGGTAAAGATGTTGGTTCCTCGTGGTGGGAACTACGCTCTGGTTGAGGAGGACGATGTTCTCTTAATGTGGGCCATGCACAACCAAAAAGAAATTAATTGGGTTTAAATGCTAAAGCTGCATATGCTCCATGCAAAAGACCAGCAAAAGCTCCCCTACACCATTCTGCTCACCAAAATCTTGAAGGCTTTTGGAGTTGACTTGGCTGGAGAACTATCGGAGAAGGTGCCTCCCAAAGCTTGCATTGGCACTCATCATCTCACAAAGATGGGCATAATCTATGTGAATGGAGCTTGGCACTCAAAAATGGAAGGAATTAATGCCAATATTCCTTTTAAAGCTCCTGCAGATGAACCTGTCCCTCCTCCTCCTGCAACTCAAGCTGAACCGTCCACCCCTGCTGACCCCTTTGCCTCTCTTTATGCGCACCTTGACCGTTGGTTTGACAGAATTGAGAACTCTCTTCAAGAATTCCAAATGACTGACCAGCAATATTTTGAAAGTATGCAACAACGTTATGATGAGCTATCTCACCAGATTTCTGAATTCCGCTTTTTCCATCCAGATAATTAGATCTGTTTTATTGTGCTTTGTTTCAGTTGTTTTTCATTCTGTTTCTTTTTAATTCTGCAATTTCCATTATGTAATTTCCCTTTCTGCAATGAATAAAATTTATGTTTTGTTATATCTCTATTGCCTTACTGGTTTCTTTTTGATGATTACAAAGGGGGAGAAACATCTTGAGTTCATCTAATCATAACAAGTGCTAAAAACTGGTTGATAATAACGAGTGGTTAACAAGTGGATTAGATAATTATCTCCATGGCATAAATTCAGTTAGATAGGGGGAGGTATTTTTTATCAAGAGATAACAATATGCAGAATTTGAATTAGATATGTTTTTGCAGATAACGATTAAAAGATAAAATTAAAGATAATGATTAGAGATAATGTTATTTTGAACTAACATCCTCAAGAGATGAACATTGTTTGTCATCATCAAAAAGAGGGAGAATGTGTTTGAATATGCTTTCAGGTTTGAAAATTTTGATAATGACAAAAAGCTCTTGAAGAAACTCTTAAAGAAACAAGAAAACAGCATCAGACCTGCAAAAACATGCAGGATAATTGATTACGCAGGCATAGCTAATCGATTAGATAGCTTCTGTTTTGATATATAATCGATTACACATACAAGGCTAATCGATTATAAGGATTCTGTTTATTAACTAATCGATTACACACTAAACCCTAATCGATTACCAAGATGAAAAACTGGATTAAATGTATCAGGTACTTACGCTAATCGATTACAGCATATCAGTTAATCGATTATAAGGCTACTGTTTGTGCACTAATCGATTACACACAAGGCATAATCGATTACCAAGCTGTGTAACCAAATTAAAAGCATCAGGTGCCATCACTAATCGATTACAAGGCAAGACATAATCGATTACCAAGGTTCTGAGTTACAGCTAATCAATTACAAGGTATATGCTAATCGATTACAGCACGAAAAACACTAAAGATTTCAAAGTGTAATCAATTACAGCTCGAGGCGTAATCGATTATAGTCGTGCCAGAATTTGTGGAAAGTGCTTTTTAGGTGGAAACCAGCTCATTTCTCCACATCTCTCAAACACCCATCACATGCAATGGCTAGGAACTCTATTATGCTCTTCTCCTAGGTCTATAAATGCAAGACTCCTTCAAGCTACTCAAGGAATCAATCACATCCATCAAAGGGAAATCAATTCTTGAGTCTTGTGAGTTATATTCTTGTATAGTTTCATTTTTCTAAAAATTAGAACTTCAACTTATATATTCTCTCTTGTTGAGAGATAGAATTTGAGAGAGCATTCACTTGTATATCTACTCTATTTAGAGAGTCATTATCTTGTAAACACTACAAAACACAAAGGTTTTCACTCTAGGTTGAGTGGTCACAATGGTTGGGGTTCAACCTTTGGGTATTGAGAGTTTGAGAGATTGGGTGGGTTGCCCTTGTGCTAGTGAGGATTGAGTTCTTGAGTGTGGGACACTAGGAAGCTGCAATTGCTCATAGCTTGTAATCTCTAAACTTCAATAGTGGAAATCCTTCAAGTGGGTTGCTTGAAGGCGAGACGTACACCGGGGTTGGTGGAACTCGTTAAATCGGTTTGCAAGCTCTTCTTCCTTACTCTTTTACATTGATATATTGCATTTGATTGGATTGTTATTAATTGATTATGATTTGCTTACTTGAGCTTTCTTGAATTAGTTACTTTAAAGCATTTCACACTAAGTGTTTGACAAATTGTTTCAGCAATATTCACATCTTGTTTTGCCTTATTTCTTGTACCATACTTGCCTTCACTTGAATAATCTTTAAACTTGTGATAAAAGAATCAAGTTCAAGAGCATTCCAAGCAAAGTTTTAAAAACTCAATTCACCCCCCCCCCCTATTGAGTATTGAGGCCACTTGAATAACACTTTCACCATGAAGTGACATTTCTCCCAATTTAGCACCAAATTTGTTTCAATACACCGCCTCAGTATGGTGTCCAAGTTGGTTAGACATGATTCGAATGAATTCCCAAAGACTGAGAAATCATCCATGAAAATCTCAATGCTCTTTTCAATTAGATCTGCAAAAATAGCAAACATGCCTCTCTGAAAAGTAGCAGGTGCATTACATAATCCGGATGGCATCTTTCTATAAGCAAATATGCCAAAAGGACATGTAAAAATAGTTTTTTCCTGATCAAGAGGGTCAACAGCAATTTGATTATATCTAGAGTATCCATCAAGAAAACAATAGTAAGCCTGTTTAGACAATCTTTCAAGCATTTGATCCATAAAAGGGAGTGAAAATGATATTTTCTTGTTGCTTGATTTAATTTTCTATAATCAATACACATTCTCCAACTGGTGACAGTTCTTGTTGGGATTAATTCATTTTTATCATTTATAATTACTGTCATACCACCCTTTTTTGGAACAACTTGTACAAGACTTACCCGTGCACTATCAGAAATTGGATAGATAATACCTGTTTTCAACAATTTCAAAACCTCCTTCTTGGTTACCTCTTTCATGGTTGGATTGAGGCGCCTTTGAGGTTGAGCAACAAGTTTAAAATCATCCTTCAACAAAATCTTATGCATGCAGTATGATGGGCTTATACCTTTCAGATCTTCAAGTATGCATCCGATTGCTTCTTGATTTCTTTTCAACACTTCTACAGCTTTTATTCTTCTGTTTCACTTAACAAATTACTAATAATTACTGGTTTTAGATTACCTTCTTTCAAAAGATATACTTTAGGTTGGAAGGTAGCACTTTTAATTCAGGCCTCTAGATTTCTTCAACAGGTACTTCTTGGATTTCTTTAATTTTTCTTGATTTAGGGGAAATTTCTTTCCCTTGATCAAGGTCTTCAAGATACTTGTCCACCTATTTTTCTTCTTCTTCACTCAAACATTCTACAGAGTTAATTAATAACTTATTTAGCGGGTCAGAAATTGACATACCTTTGGATATGGAAAGGCAAACTTCGTCGAGAACATCCACCTTAAAACAGTCTTGTTTTGAGTTGGGATGTTTCATGGCTTTGAAAATATCAAAGTTCACCTCTTCATCATGTACTCTTACTGCCAGTTTTCCATTGTCTACATCAATAAGCACCCTAGCAGTCTTCATAAATGGTCTTCCAGGGATCAGGGGGACTTCAACATCCTCTTCCATGTCTAAAACCACAAAGTCAACAGGAAAATAACTTGTCAACTTTTACAAGTACATCTTTCACTATACCGTAGGGTCTCTTGATTGATCTATTGGCCAATTGCAGAGTCATTTTTGTTCTCTGAGGATTAAGATCCCCAATTCGCTTCATCATACTTAGAGGCATTAGATTAATGCTAGCCCTTAAGTGTAACAAGGCTTTCCCAATATTTACACCTCCAATGGAGACGGGAATGGTGAAACTTCCAGGGTCTTTCAACTTTTCTAGCGAGTTATATTGTAAAATAGCACTGTAACCTGCTTCAAGTTCAATAATTTCCTCATTATACCTCCTCTTTTTGGTAAGCAATTCTTTCATAAACTTTGCATATGTTGGCATCTGTTCCAATGCCTCAGAGAATGGGATGTTTATGTGTAATTGCTTGAAGATTTCAAGGAATCTTTTGTATTCCTTTTCCTTATCCTTTTTTGTCGGTGCATGTGGATAAGGTAGATCCTTAACTAGATGTGTCTGACCTAAATATTGATTTTTTTGTTTTTTATTTTTTTTATTTTTTTGTTTTTTTTTCATCATTTTCTTTATTTTTTTCTTCATTCTCTTTTTCATTTTTTTCTTTTTCTTCTTTTTTCTCTTCTTCTTATTTTTCTTTTTCTTTACAATCATTTTCTACAACTTTACCACTTCTTGTAAAAATAGCCTTACATTGTTCTCTTAGATTTTAAGTATTTGCAGAAAAACCAGAGCTTCTCATGTCGGCTACTTCTTTTGCTAACTGTCCCAATTACATATCCGACACTTTACGTGCGGCCTCATTTGTTTTCATATATTGTAGCAATTGTTGGATAGATTCCTTTATCCTAGTTAGCCTTGCTGTTTGATCGGATTGTGGTTGTTGTTGTTTGAATTGATTGTTAGGAGGTCTATTAGAAGGTCCAACATCTTGTTTCCAGCCAAGATTCTGCTTCTGCCAACCCTGCAGGTAATTGTTAGGAAAAGAATTACCAAGATTGATAGGAAAAGTACCTGAAGGTATTCTTTAGTGAATCAGGAAATTCGCTTGTTCTGGATCATTTCCATCAGGGGCACAGTAACCACATGGTTGTTCACCCATGCAATGCACACATTATTTCAATTGAGCGGGGGATGGTGATGATACTTAAGCAATTTGAAGTTTTTCCAATTGTTTTCTCATTGCTTCCATTTGTTGTGTTAGCAATTTTTGCTGAGCTAAAACTGTATCATTTACTCCCAACTCAAGCATACCTGGTTTCCTTGATGTACTACTTCTTTCATGCTTTGCTTGACGATCACTGGTTGACATGGACTCCATGATTGATATTTCCTCTTCAACAGTTTTGTTCATTAAAGAACCACCTGCACATGCATCTAACATCATCTTGAGCTGAGGTAATAAACTATGATAAACGATTTTTGCCTTCCCAGCATCATCCAAACTATGGTTTGGACATTTCCTAAGAAATGCTTTGAATCTTTCCCATGCTTCACCAAGTGATTCATCATGATTTTGTTAAAAGGAATGTATGGCTGTCATTGCTTCAAAATATTTTAAAGGTGAATGAAATCTTTCCAAAAATTTTGTTTCAACATCGGACCAGTTTGCAAAACTACCATGTGGACAAGATTTAAACCATTTTTTAGCTTTCCTAATCAAAGAAAAAGGAAATAATCTCAAGTAAACAAATTCTTCTTGATTGGGTTCGAAACCAGTTGTGCTTCATAACTCATAAAAAATAGTTAAATGTTCATAAGGTTCCTCATTATTTAAACCAGCAAATTGATTATTTTGAATAATGTTTAGAGTGGCTGGTTTAATTTCTACAGCAGCAATAGGTCCTTGGTACATCCTTGAAACACGATGTGGACCATTGATAGCAGCAAATTGTCCCAATGTTCTTCTTTGTTCAGCACCATATTAGAATTTTCAAAATTTTTAAAAGAAGATGAAGTAGAAGAAGAAGTTTTTGTTTTTTTAGATTTTAAAGCTTTGAGTTTCTTTACAAACTTCTCGATCTTAGGATCAAAGAACACTTTCCTTGCAGAAGATCGAGTTTGCATAAATAAACTAAATACAGAAAGTTAGTGTAACAATGTTAAAAAATGAATAAAAAAATGAATAAAATACAATTGAAAATTTAACTAAGGTAAAAAAATATTTACCACAGTAATTAAAAATTTATTGTTTTACTAAATCAATTCAATCCCCACCAGTGGCGCCAAAAAACTTGTTAATCCCCAAATATTTTTGGGTTTTTTAATTGGCAAGCGCACCAATCGTTTGTAGTTTTCAAATGTAGATATCGTTCCACTGAGATTGAAAGTTCTAGTAATTCACAGTAATTTCTATTTATAATGGAAAATGTATCAAAACTTATTAACAAAAGAATGATTTATAAACAGTTTATACAATATTCATAGAATTTGATGATTGATTTGTTCATGTGGTAAAAAGGTGATAAAGATAAAATCTATCTAGAAAGTTGAGATGTAATTCATAATAATTCAGATACCTGAAGTAAAAACGCAGATTGACAAATTATGTTGGAATTAGGATCCTCGCACTTAAAATATAATGAAATGACTACAAACATTCTAAGTAGTTACTGTAAAGTCTGATCCCTCGTGAGCTTTCTCAGTAAAAACTTGCATTAAGTCCTAGCCTTATGGCAATAATAATTACCAACTCTATCCCTAGTAATTGGCATATTAAGGGTATTTCAACTTTTACTTTCATTAAAACAGATTTTAATTCGGCATGAATAATCATTCTCCCGTTTGACATTCATACTAATAAAATAAGTTTCAATATGAATGAAAATCATTCTCCCATTTGATATTCATACTAACAAAAGATTGAAATACTAACATGGTACTTGAATCATAAACATACAGAGGTTATAATCACAGCATCATATAATATATTGATTCACCAAATTCCAACATAAACAATTTAGTTACACATGGTAAAAGTAAAAATAACACTTACAGAGGTTGACATTACGAAGACTTGAAAACACTTCACGATACAATAGCTCACAATAGTACACAACACTCTCAAGTATCTAGAAATCACTTTAAACTTACAAACTCACAAAAGAACACTCAAAATTTCAAAAAAAATGAAGGAAATTTTGAATCTCAGAACTTAATTGGATCAGAATACGATGCCATGAATGCCTTGGAATTGTCCTATTTATAGGGTTGAGAAAAGGTCCTAACACTACGCGTCAGGTTCCTGACTCAGCCTCCATAAAACGCAGCTCCATAAGAGTAAACCCATGATGTTTTGTGTGTGGGTGTTGTTAATGATGATGGTTGATGGTGATTAATAAGGATTGTTAGGTTTTTGATAAAACCCTAGCTCTAAGAATTTAGGAAAAACATGTAATGTTGAATTGAGAGTTGATTTTTAAGTGGAAATGTATAATAATTAGTGTGAGGGTATCATTCAATGTGTTGGGAGAATAATTATTGAATGATGATTTAATGGCTATAGGAGTGACTTTGTGAATAGAAATAGAATTTAAGATGATGGTATTGATATTAAGGTGAGAAGTGGCATTAGTAATGGTAAATGACCATTGATGATGGAACTTATGGATGAGCGTTGCTATGGGATGTGTAGAAATAAATATGAACACCCAAAACCTATGATGGTTGTGATGGATTAATAAAATGAAATGGACACAAAGATTTGCTGAGGACGTAGGCCATGATGAGTGCCATTTGGGTTAGTTGGTTGATGATGGTTAAATAGAGCTAAGAGGCTCATATTGAATTTGAATGACAATGATGATAGTTAGATGATTCATGTGAGATTAAAAGCATTATAGATGAAAGAGGTGGTGTTGTTGTTGGGTATGATTAACCCTTTGAGATTTAGAAAACATGGTTTTAGGAAAAGAATTCTCGAAACCTAACACAATGTTATAAATTGGTGTTTTGACAAGTTTAGGACTTGTTCATAAGCCTTACAATGTGTAAATCATTATTTAGAATTATGATGAAAGCCTTGTGATAGCTCATGATTGAATGAATGCATATATGTATGTTGTGTAGATTGTGTTTCGGATGATGGTGCGGAATGATCGGAGCATTTGAATTACGGTTCTTCTCTTGAGGTAGAAGAGGAGTTTACATTTTAATTGCATGAGTTGAATGGTTGATGGTTAATGTATATGATTATACTCATGCTTGCCTTGCCATAATTATTTTGGAATTATGGGATAATTGACAATGTAACGAATGATGTGCTTGGCAATTTATTGATTTTTGGGAGTTATATATATATGTATGAGATAATATGAATGTATAGTGGTCCCTTGATGGGAATGGATGCGTTGTAAGGAATAATCCATAATGAAATGAAGTATGAATGGTTTGGGTCAAATTATAACTCACAAATTGCATTTTATGCATAATCAAGGAAGTGGATAGGTGATATTCTCATTCAATGGGCTAAACTTCATGTAAAGGTCATCCACAATCCATAATATATGTATGAAACTTGTGTGCATGGTTGGTTAAGGCCAAATAGGCCTAGTTTGCAATTTGACATGCTTGGTTTAGCTAAAAAGAGGCATGAATTGTCACTAGAGCATATCTTGACCTTGAAAATGAGTTATTGGATGAGACTTGTTGGAGAAAGTCATATTTATATATGTGAATATGGGTCCATAGAGAGTTTAGACCAAAACTTAGCCAATTGCATTTTGGTATGTCATGTAAAATGCTCAAAATATGCATAAAACTACCCTATACCTTAGATTTTGATTGAGATAGAATTTGGGGTTGAAACTTTTCGACATAATTAATATTATGGTAGGTAAGTTGTGTATCAAATTTCATGAAAATTGGATTTGAATAGCCTAGTGAAAAAGGGTCCTAAAGTTGGCAAAAACTTAAGGGTCAAAAAGCTGCAGTATGGTGCCTACAGTAGTGAGATCCACGGACAGTGGATCGTTCTGCCTCAAAACATGAAAACATGACTATTTTGGGTGGTCCAAATAATGGGTTCCACGGCCAGTGGAATTTGCCACTGTCAGAAATTTCCAACTGCTGCTTTTCCTTTGCTATTTTTGGCCCGTTTGGGTATCTTAATAGCATTTTTAGCCTCTGACTTCCTCATAAAAGTTGTAGATAATAATGTTAAGGAGGTGTGGAAATTAGTCTTACCTTAATTGGAGTTTCCTAACTCTCATTAGGCGTAAAACACTAGACCTACTGCATCATAAAACTCAAACTTAAGAGGGTTTTGAACCCAACTTTTTATGATTGTCAAATTGGGACTAATAGGTGATATTTGTGACATGTCCCACTACTTTTAAGACTAAAAATGAACTTTTCCCATATGCCTTAATGTTGAAATTTGTCATGAGCTTATTATTACCTAAACCCCCCTTTATTATGTAAAAAACAAGAGGTTGTATTAGAGGTATATGATGATGGTGTATCTTGGTGGTGTTTGATATTGATTGAGACATTAGAAAAATATGTATGTGCCTATGATATGTTATGAAAACATGAATGTACACCACTCATAATATGATATGATAAATGTTAATGAAAGTTAAATGATGGGGGTGTAAGACACACCCTTGTATCATGATGAACTAATAATTAAGGGGATGATTTCATGACAATGTGTTTGTTATAAATCAACGAATCAAAGATAATGTTGATAATGAGTAATGATGGATGATTGTTATTATTGATGATTTGTTGAATACCCTTGTGTTTGATACAAGTGTGACCTTGTATGTGTGGTTTAAATTGTATTGATGAGATGTTGTGAATGCCACACTAGAATGTAAAACAATTGTAATAATCAAGGGGATGAAAAATCCACTAAGAATTATATGGTGATGTTGATGAAAGATTGATGAATGTTATTGATGTTTGTGATGCCATTGTGAATGTTGTAAGTATTGACTTGCATGTACGATATAAGTATGTTGAAATAAAATGCCACACATAAAACTTGAACACGGTGGCTAAAACCAACAATGATAAAATCCACTAAGAATTGTATGGTGGTGTTGGTGATGACGATGATGTGTGTGATGGCCTAATGTTATGAAGGGCTTGTTTGTCTATGGTTGACGATGATGATGTTGGCCCATTGTGGCGTTGAGAAATGATATGTATGTGTGTTTTCTTTGCTATGAATTGATTGATGAATATGACATGTATATGTTGTTAAAATAAAAAATTTATGATGGCTATTAATGATTTTAGCAAAGCATACATGATGTTAATATGCATATGCACATAATCTCAATTGTATTCATGTTCGTCATTTGAAATGTATAACTCACTCTCCCATGTTGTCCATTTTTAGCATTGTTGCAGGAATATCATGGGATGAGGCTATTTTTAAAGTAAAACTTTGGTGAAGGTAAATAGTGGTAATGGAATGCCTTGGCCGGCAGCGGTTATAAATTATTGTATTATAAATGAAATATGTATAATAGTGTTGATAATTATTGATAATGGTGGATGTATTGTAAATAGCCATATATAAGTGAATGATGTGTTGATATGTGGGGTATTGGAATTCATACCCATTTGATGAATATAATGAGGTTAGACATGCAGCCATTTTGGGAATGTATAAGTGTTGATGATATATGATTTTGAGGTTGAATCGAATGTGGTCAATTATTGAATATGGATATTGAAGATGTATGTTGCATGACCATATAGATGTATATATAAATATATTTAAGGCAATGCATGATTATGATTTATGTGTAAAAATAATTGTGGCCTCTTAGACTTATGTTATGAATTTGCATGCTTTGTCGAGCCTTCTCTCATATCTTCACATATGGGACTAGGCGTGTGCCCTGTATACAGATCCTTCTTCCGCTGTAAACTTTATTATTTTTGTATACACTTATGCGCGATTTATCTTGCGATCCAGTTATAAATTCTCAAATCTCACTCTCCGATCTTCTGTCGTTCGAGTCTTGATGTAATCGTTGTGGTGTTTCTAGAATTCTTTTAATCGTAAAAAATTTATTCACATTTTTATTAATTAGACATCTTGATTACATCAGAATTTGGGTCTGGAAAATCAAGGTGTGACAAGTCTACTTATCAATCAATTCAACATCCATATGTTCATATCTAAAGCAAATTACTGAACTATTACATAAGGCATAATTCCATAGCTTTCTTTGCACCAGCTCCTCACTTGGCACTTTCCTCCGAGGCATCCACATCTTCCCTGTTAAGACACCCCAAAAATAGAGGTAAATTTTTCACATTTTTATAAATCATAAATTCGGTGAAAGAAAATAAGTGCTGAAACATTTTTGACACCTGTCACTGGTTACTAAAAGAGAAGAAAATCCAAAGTAAGGGTGAGTGTTTGGAAACAAAATCATAATTAATATAAAGCGGTAAACACAATGTAAAAGTGATAATCTCAATACTTTACCATTCAACTTCCCAAGTTCAATACGCGCTCGCACATACATTATATTATAACAAGCCACCATTAATATCATGTTCACAAACACTTTACCAACCGTCAGTCATACATCATTAGAATCACATTAAGAAACATCACTAACTCTCACCATGCAATACGACGCCTAGTATCTAGATACTAAAAGGATCGGTCTTCAACTAGGGGTCCTACTTAACACCCTGTAAACCCGACTTGGTCCATCGAGCCTGACTTGGCTCTCCACCTTAACCACTGGGTCCTACTTGACCATTGGGTAGCTCAACTGGATCTCAAATGACCACAGGAGCCAAAAACAAAAGGCGAAACATACTGTTGGCCATCCCAAACCACATAATCACATGAACATATCTCAATTCATACCTTTCTTTATTATACACAATAATCACTTGGGGCAGCCACACAGACCAGCCCCCTGAACATACATCACCTCAATACATATATATTAATTCATTATTATTCATAAAGTTCACCATATAAGGTTCAATCACCAACATACACTCATTAAACTCATAATTCAAAGTACCATACGCCATCATATACCTATATATCTCATTATTCAAAACTCAATATATCATACATAACCATATATCCATATTCATCATCACTTAATAACATATTCCCATCATCATACATACATACATTTATCATCTAACCTTATTCCTTAATTTTTTTTGTATTCCATAAATGTTATATTCCTTTCGAATCTCTGATACACTAACCAATTCTAATTAAGTATGACCTGAACACTCCCCTTACCTCAATTCCACGCCTCCACGAGTTGTTCTTTGTGTCGATTACGGCTCCCGATCAAATTGTTTGGTGCTCCGCCTCCAATTTCGATACCCACTTCACTTGACGATCCTCTGACGCCCGTTCCAACACCTCGAGGTCCCAACTCCAAAAAGGCCATAAATTTGAAGTTTCGACGCGAAATAGGCTGTCAATTAGAGCCTAAGAGCTCACGGCTATAGTGATGGGAAAATGAAGAAAAAGCTTGCGTGCGTGTATGTGGAGAAAGAAGGGAAAATTGAAATTTTAATGCTCTAGGGGTAAAACGGTCACTTATCATTTTCTTTTTTCATTTTCTTTTTTTGAAAAAACTAATTTAAAACTTACCTTTAACCCTTTGGTAACTTTAAATTTACCACCACTTATTTTAAACCTTATTTTAAATTTTTAATAACCATCCAATCAATAAATTTATTTAATTTCATAGCATCTAATTATTAAAACTTATATTTATATTAATTAATGGAGATTTCTAAAATTCCTAAATTAATTTGGAGACAATTGATAATAATTTTCTGCAAATCATGAATTTTAATTTAGTTACCCGGGATGTTGCGGTAGTATAATATATATATATATATATAAGATACTTTAATATATAATATTAATATGCATATACAATATCAATTAAACATGTTATATAACTTTATATATTAAATTTATTTTATATATTTATATTTAATATAAATTAAAATATGTATACCATATATTTAAAATGTTAAATATATACATATTTTAATATATAAAGTATATAATTTATGATATTTAATATGTTTAATTGATATAATATATATACATATTAAAATAAAATTGTATATGTTATATACTGTACACGTATATAAATATTATATATATTATACATCTTAGTTTATATTAAATATCTGAATATATAATATTAAAATGTATAATATAAATATATTTATATTATATATTTTAATATCTTAAAGGTAAATATATTAAATATTCATACTTTTTAATTTTGTGGTGTTTAGATTTTGACAGATAAACTCTTAGAAACTACCAAAATCAATGTTTCTATGACTTTCTGACACTCCTTGATTCGTGACGGTTTTAACTACAAGAAATGTGTGGTCATACTACAATACGACACTGATGTTGTCCCCTTCCAGTGCAACAAACAAAACAACCTTAGACACGTAAATAGTTTCAAAACAACCCTAAATATCTAACTAGTTTTAAAAAATACCTCATTCATGTTTAAGAGCCATGCATGTGAATAGTCTAATGATTTTGGAAAATTAGAAAGATTAAATATGGCCAAGCTGGGACCAAGAAAAGTCTTCTTGTGTATGGCAATGAAACAAATGAGCACAAGACAAATGGAACATGCAGGCAAGATGACACATCAACTATACGGGCCAAGAAAACAAAATGTGGTACGTTGTCACTATTTCTTGCATTTGGAACAACCAAGGTTGTTAAAACATAGATTTTACGTTGAGATGGCCAAGATTTTCAAAACGTAGATTCGTAGTGTCATAAGATGACACAGAAGAGTCTACCAAAGATACTAAAGTAAACTAAACTGATAAAATTCATAGTATTAAACCAAACACAAACACATTATATTAAAATTCATAAACACAAACACACAAAAGTTCAAACATAATAAGACATTACTTGAAAACTCAAAGCCTAAACATCTAAATGGATATGGGAAGGACACGGTAATAGAGGCGATGTGAATAGAAGAACAGGGGAGGCGCGAGGGTCATGGAAACAGGAGTAGCACGGTGTGTACAAGGGGGTACGACGTAAATAGGGTGGCGCTATGTCAAAACCAGTGGTTTCCGGTGATGATGAAGGTCGTCAGGGTCGGGGGAGATACGTCCGAACGTGCGAAAGGGAACCTAAGAGTCGCGACCTTCGTCCCTTCTTTTTTAGGTTTTTTTGTAAATGGGTTATGTGTTGGAACTGGGTCAGCAAGACCCGACCCGGGCTGTTTGGAACTGTTTCTGGTGAGGCAGAAACATGATCATCTCAGTGTTTCAGCGTGTCGCACGACGTTTCCACTCCGTCTCCACCAAGCTCCAACTTTGCCAGGGACGTGGGATGTCAGGCAGTCTGTGACAAGTAGAAACGTATATTTCTACATGTTGATACTAGTTTCTAACAACCATGGGCACAACACATTCAACTTTATGCACGAATATCAACCCTTATACAAAAATTGGAAATGTTTAACTAAAACCAAAATCTTACATCAAAATGCATAATGCAGCTTTAGTGAAGGTTGTTGTTCATGTTGTTGGGTAGTCATCAAGCTTTGAAGTTAAAATGATATACATATAAAAATAATAAATTTAGACCCCACAATCATACATAAATGATTAAAATAGTTAATAATGACATAATGAATTAAAAATATTTCTGTACTTATGTTTTGATCTTTGATATTATATATATATATAAATAGACAGTTAAAATTATAAGTAATTAATATAATATTGACTATTTATGGACTACTATATGACCAAAATTCAGTCCTTTAATGCTTTCATTAGATATGCCTCTATGTGATATTTATTTGGATGAGGTAATTGAATTCTAGGACACCTTGCCTGAACCGGAACTAAATGTTTTTTGTAATTGTCATGATTTTTAGTTGAGTGTATTGTTATAATTATTATACGAGAATGAAGTCTGAGGCGTGTAGCAGCACTGCCCTAAAGGATATATTCGCCTCTAATGGCGGAATCCCCCAGGATACAACAGACCCTTCCACCCCTCGGGTAGGATCAGAACTAACAAGAAATAATTATAGTAATCAAGCAAAGACAAAGAGAAAAAAGATTAATTTTTTTATTGTTGTTAAAATTGAGAATATGGGGGCTTTAAATAGGAAATGAAAAGATAGGTACATATCCACCAAAGAGCGAGTCTTCCATAGAAAGGTGCCTTTTCAGATGCTTGTTCCAATGGCTGTTCGCAGTTGGCGGGAACACATCTACATAGGGCGGGAAACAACGTACCTTTCCATTTCAAAGTTTAAATTCTGAAAATAGGTTTTCCCGGGAAGGTTAAAAAATTAAATAAAAATTTTAGCAAAACATTCAGTCGCTTGATAATCGTAAGATAGTTAATGAAATAATTTTATAAAACAGAAGAGTCTTTGCTTAAATTACTATATAGAGTTCAATGCATCAAGTTTGGTATCTTTTGGATTATGAACCAAACCCTAGACAAATAAGCTTAAAATACAATGCTTTAGTGAAGCAAGCTTCTATGAACTAAAGACATTTAGCATATTTTAGAGGCTATAGATGTCACATCATACCCCTACAATTCTTGTCGTTATCGTCGTTTTGTGCTAATAGGCCATACGCATGCCTGGTGTTTCATGAGTACTCTAGAGATTATGCCTTAATCTTATGCAAGCGGCCTCACTTGATACTCATATAGGTGACTTCATCAAGTGTATAATGCATTTTTCATACACCACCTTATAAAGGCTATGAAAGTCATTAAAAGCAATGAGCTTAACCTCTCATTCAATGCTTATTATAGCACACACCATAGGAATGGGGAAAATTTATAGTGCTATAGCTATTAACCATGACTTCGTTATTACCACATATGAACCTTCTTCATAGGATCTCCAATCACAAAGGTTGGGTGTCCATCATAGTCAATTTTATAGTTGGCATAAGTCTCATTCCCCTCGATGTTTCATAGATATATTTTCTACCTAATGGTTTGGTCAGAGGATCAGCCAAGTTCACTTCTGACCTTACAAAGTCAATGGAAATAATTCCATCTTTCAACAACTATTTTACCACATCATGTCTTAGACGAATATGTCTATTCTTACCATTGTAAGTTTTGTTTTTCGCAACGGCTATTGCCAATTGAGAATCACAATGTAAAGATACATAAGGTGTTGGTTTCATTCCCAAAGGAATACACGCTAAAAGGTTTCTTAACCATTCACCTTCATTCCCAACTAACTCCAGAGCTATGAACTCTGATTCCATAGTGGATTTTGCAATAATTATTTATTTAGCTGATCTCTAAGTTATTGCACCACCTCCAAGTGTAAATACATAACCCCTAGTGGATTTGATCTCATCTGAATCTGAGATCCAATTTGCTTAATTGTATCCTTCTAATACAGCGGGGTATCCACTATATAGAATACCATAGTTGATGGTACCTTTTAAATATATCATCAGTCTAGCTATTGCTGCCTAACAAGGCTCCGCAAGCGCACGGGTTATGTCGAGTAATATAAAAGATTTTCGTATCCATAGGGACTGTTTTCAAAGTACCAGCATATTGAAATTTAATTATCCACACAATTGATTCTTAATGTTTTTGTAAAATAAAACACAGAATAAATACAGAAACAAAATTTACTTGACACTTAAAAACAGAGTTGAGAATATCTTGGGATTATGGGGGATCAAGACATTATTTTATATTATTAATTTGGCTTTTCATAAATAAAAATCAAATTAAGTTTTCCAAGGCAGATTTTCCTTAAGCTAATTAATATGTTCCTCTCGGAATCCTATTAATGTACCTAACGTATGGAGAACCGCGTTCAATCCCTAAGATAGGCCCTTTACTATTTTATGAAAATCTCTTTTTATTCCTCAAAAGATTTTTTGATTACTTTCACGGTTTTACCGAGGTCACAAAAAGTATTTCAAAACCTTAGGTTTAGTTCAAAAACTTTCTAGTTACAATAAATCTCTTGATTTTATTAATTACTTAAACTTACTAATATACCTGCAAGTATACAGTTTTAACACTTAGGTTCTTGTTAAGAATTACTAAGAGCATTGAGCATAATTTGAACTAAATAGAAAATAGAAATTTATTTAATTCAAAGTCAAAATAATATTAACATAAAATATTATCATACCCCCATCATCCCAAGATACTTAATTTAGTTACTCGTGAAATAATTCAATTTAATACACATGATGGAAGGAAAATAAAACATACAACAAATGGTAAAAATAAAGATTTACGGGTTTCTCCAAAAGCCCAAAAATACTTTCACCACTATATTTCCTTGTTGCAATATTTTTCCACCATATACAAATTGAAACACTCAATTTCACAATCCTCACAACTCTTATACAAAAATTTAAAAGAAAGAAAATAAGAAATAAAAGAGAAAGAAAGGAACGGGAGAAACAGAAAGGAAAAGAAAAGAAAGGAACAAAGCCTTCGAATGAAAACTGGATGGCTTCCCTGCTTCAATTCTTCTCCTTTTATAGGCGAGAGAAAGGAGACAGCGAAGGATACAGCGTGCTTGATTTAAGGAGTGAGTGGAAATTTTTTTGGCGAGAGAATTCCGTAATGTTGTTTCCACTTCATAATTTCCGTATTGTTGTTTCCAATGCATGAATCGATTCATATAGTTAATTTTTGCCTCTGATAATACGCAGGAATCAATTCATTTGAAAGGGGAATCGATTCATGGAGGCAAGAATTGATTCATGTAGTGGGGAATTGATTCATGGATGTAGGAATCGATTCATTGAGGTGGGGAATCGATTCATGAAGGCAGGAATTGATTCATTGGCTTGGGGAATCGATTCATGGCATAAAAATCACACAGGAATCGATTCATTAGCTTGGGGAATCGATTCATGGTGTAGGAATCGATTCCTTTGAGTGGGGAATCAATTCATAAGCTTTAAAATGCAATCCTGGGCCAAAAATTAACGTGTGAATCGATTCCCAGCAGTGGTGAATCGATTCACACCCCTGTTCTTGCTTATTTTTATGCTTTTGTTGCCCTTTTTCATCATGTAACCTTCGGGCTTGTTCTTCTTGCTCCTTTGTCATTTGATGGTCATTTTTTTCTTGTTATTGACCCTTGGATTATCTTTGTACTTGTTCCTTAATTTTATTAATTTCTACAAAATAAAAATACCCAAGCAGAATATAGTGTAAAGAAAGCGAAAATCATAAAAAATAAGGAAATACAGTGCACAATGATTAAAATCCTAAGCAAACTAAATCTAATTTATTGTGTCATAAAACACTTTATCACTGCCCAATGATCATTATTTGGATTTTGAGTGTACCTACTCAACCTGCCTACAGCATAGGCTGTGTCAGGTCGAGTAAAGTTCATTAGATGTAATAAACTCCCAATAATTTGGGCATACTCTGACTGGGATACAGGATCTCCTTTATTTTTCTTTAATTTGTATTAGCATCATAAGGAGTACTTACAGGCTTAGAGTCATAATGTACAAACTTCCTAAGAAGTTTCTCAATATAATGTTCTTGAGATAACATAATGTCATCTCCATTCCTTATGATTTTAATACCAAGTATAACATTTGCTTTACCCAAATCTTTTATATCAAAGTTTGAAGCAAGAAATTTCTTGATGTTAATTACAATATCAAGACAAGTACCAAAAATCAGCATGTCATCAACATATAGACAGATAATTACACTTTCACATTTTTCTACTTTAGTATATACACATTTATCAACATCAGTAGAAATGAATCCATTATCAATCAAGACTTTATTAAATTTTCCATGCCATTGTGTTGGTGCTTGTTTTAAGAAATATAGTGATTTAAGGAGTTTACAAACTTTATTTTCTTGTCCTGGAACTACACAACCTTCCGGTTTAGTCATATAAATTTCTTCTTCTAGGTCACCATTTAGAAAAGCAGTTTTAACATCCATTTGATGAATAACAAGTTTGTAAACTGGTGCTAATGCTATCGAAATTCTTATTGATGAGATCCTAGTAACAGGAGCAAAAGTATCAAAATAATCTATATTATGTTTTTGACTAAAACCTTTTGCTACTAAACGAGCCTTATATTTATCAACCATCCGGGTTTAGTTTTCTTTTGAAAATCCATTTACAACCAATTGTTTTAGTTCCCGGAGGTAAGTCTACTAAAGTCCATGTGTTACATTTCATTATTGATTCTAGTTCAAGTTTAATAGCTTTTTTCCAATGAGAAGCATCAGATGAAGAAATTGCTTCAGAAAAGGTTGATGGGTCATTATCTATAATATAAATGTAAAAGTCATTTCCAAAAGAGGTCTATTTCCTTTGTCTTTTACTTCTCCTTAATTCTTCTAGAGAACTATGACTAGATTTTTTCAAGGGAGTTTTCAACTACAGTTTCAAAAGGTGTTTTAGAAACAATTTTTTCTTTTAAAGGAAAGACAAGTTCTAAAAACTCGGCATTTTTTTGTTTCAATAATTGTATTTATATCAAGTACATCACTTTTTAAGACAAGAAACCTATATGCAGCACTATGTTCAACATAGCCAATAAATAAACAATCAGATGTTCTAGATCCTAATTTTCTTTTTTTAGGACCGGGCAACATGACTTTGGCTAGACACCCCCACACTTTTAAATATTTTAAGTTTGGTTTATAACCTTTCCATAATTCATAAGGTGTTATTCCAGTTTTCTTATATGGAATCCTATTTTGTAAATGACAAGTAGATAGTAATGCCTTACCCCATAAGTTATCAGGTGCAGAAGAACTAATTAGTAAAGCGTTCATCATTTCTTTTAGTGTTCTATTTTTTATTTCTGCTATTCCATTAGATTCTGGAGAATAAGGGGGAGTTACTTCATGAATAATTCCTTCTTTCTCACAAAACTCATTAAAAGGAAAGTATTCACCTCCTCTATCAGACCTAACCCTTTTGATTTTTCTATTTAATTGATTTTCTGCTTCAGCCTTGTAAATTAGAAACATATCAAAGACCTCATCCTTATTTCTGATTAGATAGAATTTGGTATATCTAGAGAAATCATCTATGAAGGTTACATAGTATCTTTTTCCACCCCTAGTCATGGTTTGTTTCAAATCTCCTAAATCTGTATGTATTAGATTGAGAAGTTCAGTTTCACGTTTTTGTATGGGAACACAAGATTTTTAAGTTATTTTAGATGTTATACATGCATCATATTTATTTAAGCATGTTGTATTAATACCAAAAATCATGCCAAGATTTTGCAATTTTTTAATATAAGGTGTAGTAACATGTCCTAATCTAGCATGCCATAAATCAAAACAATCAATCATATAAGCAGAAGAAGTATTTCCATGAATAACATTAGAAACGTTGAGAACAAACAATCCCTGATCATAGTATCCTTTGCCTACAAACACGTCATTTTTGGTCATAACAATTTTGTCTGACTCAAATGACACTTTGACCCCCACTTTTCCCAATAAAGCCACAGAAATTAAATTAGCCCTAATGCTAGGTACATGCAATACATTGTTTAATTCTAGAGTTTTTCCAGATGTAATCTTGAGAAGAACTTTCCTTTTCCTACCACGGCAGTGGTTCGGGAGTCTCTAAGATAGACATGTTCCTCTCCTTCTCCCACATTATTGTAGGAGGAAAAGGCATCTCTGTTTGCACAGATGTGCCTGGTAGCCCCAGAGTCTACCACCCATTTACTTACATTGGTCACAAACATCGCTTCAGAAATAATTACAACAACAATGTCATCTCCTTTAACCAAGTTTGCACTTGTTTTAGGAGGAATTTCATTTTTATTTTTAAATCTGCATGTACTAGCAAAATGGCTTGGCTTTCCACATATAAAACATGATCCTTTTCTTTTAAAAGTAGGGGGTTTGTAGACTTTGGATCTGTGATCAGAAGATGAATTGTTTTTGTTGTACCTTTTCTTTGGATGTTTATTTGCTTACACCAAATTTACCCTTGCAGAGAACGCCTTTGCTTTCATAGCTTTAATCTCTCTACGATTTATGTCCTTATTAATAATGTGAGTAATTAAATCTGCAAGGGAGAGTTGTTTGTGCTTATGCTTTAATTGTTGTTTGTAGTCCTTCCATGATTCCGGTAATTTCTCTATAAGAAAACCTGCGACAAGTGGATCTTGCATGACTATATCTTCAGTCTTGAGATCTTCTAAGAGTTTATGGTATTCATTGATTTGCATCTTGATGTCTTTATCATCGGCCATCGTCCAATGACAGAAATTCCTAATGATAAAGCGTTGTTTACCAACATCCTCAGCGGTGTACTTTAGATTCATTGAATCCCATATTGCCTTGGCTTCTTTGTAGGAGGCATAAACATGAAACAATTCATCAGAAAGAGTGCTAAGTATTGTATGATGACATATTTTGTTTGCATTGGACTAAGCCTCCACAAGATTAAAATCGGTAGGTTTTTCACTTGTAAGTGCAAAGGCAACGCAGTGCATGTCGAGAAGAGATTGCAAGCATTCTTGCCATCTACGGTAAGACTGACCATTGAAGACTTCTATTTTAGAGATATCAGGAAGGGGTTTTGCAAATGCAACAAGAGCGGCAACTTGTTGCACGGGGGTAATGTTCTCGTTGACGTTGTTGATGGCGTCATTGACGTTAACAGCAGCCATCGATGAAGATAATATATCCTTTAGATTGTTATAATTATTGTACGAGAACGTAGGCGGAATCTCCCGGAATACAACGGACCCTTCCGAGATGAAAAGATAGGTACACATTCACCAAAGAGCGAGTCTGTCATGGAAATGTGCCTTTTCAAATGCCTGTTCACAGTTGGCGGGAAACAACGTACCTTTCCATTTCAAAGTTTAAATTCCGAAAACAGGTTTTTCCGGGAAGGTTAAAAAATTAAATAAAATTTTGATTGTTTGTTAGCATGTGCACATGTTTGGACTTTAAGCGCACAAGGGCCCAACACTTTTTATTCCATTTTACAAAGCTTACACACCTTTTGGTATATAAACCTTAAACAAATCTCAAGTCCAAGCAATGTGGGACTTGATATTTTTTAAAATAGACTATTTTTCCAACATGTATTGCCTAGTGCGTTAAAGAGAGGCATGAAGAGGCAGAAATTGGTGTCCTTATCAGTCGTGTAGAGAGTGATATCTGCAATGCATAGAAAGTAAACGATAATACTTCCAACTACATGGGAAATGGACGTGAATAAGAAAAAATGTTTTGGAATACGATTGAACTTACGGATGGATCACTATATAGAAAATGCATGCCCACTTTTTTGGTCATTCTCTTCATCTTGGCAGTTGCAACGGAAATTGATTAATGAGGCCAAAATACATAATTGGCAGAAATTTAATTTGGCTTCAAGCCTAAAATTTTTAGCAATTAGTCCTCAAATAATTTATAGTCCCAAACTTGTTATGGCCCGAAAGTTGTGCAAGTTTAATTCTCGTGGACTCACTTAATTATCTCAAAAACAGAATGCCACTGTTAGCTTTGAAAACAACAAGTGTTGTTTGGAAGTTGATGAAAATGAGAGAAGCAAATAAGTGTTGTTTGGAAGTTGTGCAAGTTTAATTCTCGTGGACTCACTTAATTACCATCTTAAAAATCCGTTTTCCCCGAGCATAGTTGGTGAAGGTTTGAATGCCTTGTAAGGTGGATCTATGATACTACATTTTCTAGGGTATAGTACATTATAATTGCCTCACAGGAACTCTGTAGCTTTTGAAACTAAATATGCGTAATACAATAGAATATTTGGCCAATAACACCCAATATGCACCCTGTAGATTACAGTTCAGAAAAAATATATTAAACTTAAATCCAAAGTGGAGAGTAGAAAATAAATGCAACCTAAAGATGTAGGGAGCCCGTTGCATACTGCAAACAGAGGGAGAATTATACATTGTAAATAAGCAATTTCCAAATGTATTCCTCTTACTATTAAATCAGATTTTCACATGGCAATAAACACTAGCACTCTCGCAGTTTTCTACATCACTGAAAAGGTTTAAGCATAATTCACTTTAGCTTCATTTTTACGAAGTAACAGCACAAAAGTAGCTTAAGCTTAGGATAAGGCCAATTTCTGTTGCTGCAAGCTCAGGATAAAGATGATTATCAATGAGAAAGCAAAATGGCTTAACAGCACTAGTATATCTTGTGTATGATCGTGCCTCAACTTGTTCCACACCTAACCAACAATTATATCACATGCAGAACAAGTAGCATCCTTAAAACCACTAAATGATTCCGATACTACCAAGTTCAGCAAACAAAAAATAAAAAACCCCACCCACATGCCAAATGCAGAGAGTCACCATCTACAATCACCCGTCATTATAAACACAACCCCAAACACACACACATGCCATTAAAAGTGCCACCAAGCACAATGCCTAAAGCTTTACAATGCTGAAGCTGGTAAGAAAAAAGAAGACAAATATATATTGTAAAAAAAATTAAAAGAAGAGAGAGAAAAGAAATAGAAGTCTAAATATTACACATAATCCAAACCAAAACGAAGCTAATGTCACTTCGAAACGAAGCGTTTCAGCAAGAAGATAGAGTCAACAACAGTGTTACCGTGTTGCGCCACTTAGTGGTGGATGGAGTGGAGCCCCAAGAGTGGCGGAGATGGAGCATCACAAATCTAGGGTTCTTCATGCATTATTCTACATCAAAAATCGATGTAACTTGGTGATGTAAAATCATAAATTTACACTTTTATATAGTTTAAGATCATTTTAAAACATACCCATTATATTGTAAAACTTTTAATAAATCAAAGTATACTCATCTCTATAGAAGTTTACACGAGCAATCTCATTAGATCACCATAACCCCAAATGCTAGTCAAATTTGGCATAATATTTTTATAATATTTTGTTTTATTTGTACGTACCTATGAGCATCTTATACTCTATTTATAAACTTAGGTCTAACATATTACGCACACATTGTTCATTAGGTTCTTTTACTCATCTTAAATAAATTAGGCCTAATAGTTTTATTATTTTCAGTCTAATTGAAATACTAAAACTCTCAAGCAAAGTTTACTCTATGTGTGTGACCTTATAAGAAATATATTTAGTTTATATTATATATAAACATTTAATATTTAAGTTAATATAGTGAATGGAATCTAACAATACATAATTATCCAAATATAAATTTATATCAAATTGATGTCTAATAAATCATAAACATTATGTTTATTCCTTTTGTCACAATATCTAATTAGGCTCAAAGGGTGATCATTGTCATCCTTGTATGACCCAATTTATGTTCCTTGATACATAGTACACTTTTACTTGAATAAATTTAATATTTATTTTATCGTGCATGGCCTTGCATTTACAAGTCTCACTCTGTCAAGTGGCTCATAGATATCACTCGTGTCATATATGAGAAACAAATCTCATCTACATCTATATCACTTACATTCCTTTACATGATTTTTTTATTTCCTAATCACAACCTTTATGATCATCATGTTACTAGTGATGTTTGATTATATTAAAATAATAAACTCCCCATGAACAAATCATAGTGACTTTAGGTTGAGGGTACATATATCATTATCACATCAAGGATCGTTTATGACATTCATGTAACAAGTCATGCAATGTTCTCATGGTGGGTCTATCAAGCACACCATCACTCTTAATGCATACCTATGTAAAGACTTAATATTGCACATACCCAAGATCTGTGAGATCAGATCATCAACACACCCACACACTAATCTTAACGTACTAATATGTCCTCATACTTATACTTAACTAAGGGCAATTTAAGAGTGATTCTTATAATGACCTATTTTCAAATAAAGATTGTTTAACTATTTAACCAAAATGTCTTATTTAAAAAGGTAATACATCTTAAACATATAGGCTCTTAATGCATACTTCAAACAATTTCTCACTTGCACTTAGAGTCAATTAGACACATGCCTAATGACTTTAGTGCCCTCATGCTTCTACTGCATAAGTGGTTTCACTAATAGGTCCCTAAATTATTTGTTGGTATGCACATTGTATATTTTCACATCTCTTTGAGACATAATTATCTAAGTATATGCTTGGACCAACTTTCTTAGGTTGTTCTACTATTCCATTATCATCATAGTGAAGACTCATAGGGTTCACAATGTTTGGAATGATTCTAACCCTTTAAATGTAAATTTCCTCACTTGTAACTTTTAACACAATAATATACTTAAATTTTATAGTAGAATTTGTTTCTTGTATCAAAGATTTACACACACACATAAATTTTGATTGTAATTTCAAGTCATTCTCATCAATGAGGAAGTTAGCATTAGTGTATTACATCGGGTTTATCTGCCTTTTATTCATCAAGATCGAATTCTTAGTCTTTTTAGGTAGTAAAGGATATTCTTAACTATACGATGAGAATGTTATTTATAGTATGAAGTATGTCTTCCAAGTATAATACTAGAACTATGACTGTATCGTTACTAAGCTTCTTACAATTACAAGATTCATCTTCATTCTTAATAAAGATTCATCTTCATGCTTTTACTGCACATGTGGTTTCACTTGTAGGCCCTCAATGTATTTGTTGGTATGCATATTGCATATTTTCACATCTTTTTGAGACGTAGTTATCTAAGTATATGCTTGGATCAACTTAAATTCCTTAGGTTTTTCTACTATTCCATTATTATCATAGTGGAGACTTATAGGGTAGGTGTTTGGAATGATTCTAACCCTTCAATGTAAATTACCTTATTTGAAATTTGTAATACAACAATATAGTTAGATTTTTTAGTAGAATTTGTTTCTTGCATTGAACAAGCTTATAGAGCCACCACTTTGATACACACACATAAAAATTCTGATTGCAATCTCAAGTCATTCTCAACAATAAGGAAGTTAGAACCAGTGTAACTATTACAACGAGTTCATCTTACTTTCATTCATCAAGATCAAATCCTTAGTCTTTTTAGGTACTTAAAGATGTTCTTTCCTGTAAGATGAAAATTCTATTTATAGTATGAAGTATGTCTTCCACGTATAATACTAGAACTATCCTTATGCAATTACTAAGCTTCTTGTAGTTACAAGATTCATCTTTATTATTAATAAAGATTTTAGCTTTTAGAAGTTTATTTTAGTTTACAAATGAAACATTTGCTGTTCATATACCTTCCTAAATGATTTATGCATAAAAGCATAAACCTTTCTAGTTCTGATTTCTGCTTGTAAGCAGAAACAATTGTTATATCCTATAGATCACATTATAGAGACATAAACCTTTAAAGGCAGTATTAGTCATATGTCCTAGCTTACAGAACTATTAGGGTTGCCAATAGCAAAATCATCATTAGAGCAATAGAACTCAAGCAATTCTCAGTTTGTATTTCTAGAACTTTTTTGTCACTTTGGTGGAATGAAATATTGATTGTTGCATTGAATGATATATATCAACCTATTTCAACCGGACTCCATTACATATTTTTTTCAAGTTCAAAGAACAAATTTAGTGAGGCTGCTAATTACAGGTATTAAAATGCAATGATATTAAGCTTTTGTTGTGAAGGTTTTTAAGCTTCTCCGGGCTATAAAAATTCTAAACGATGAAATGTAATGACATTATCAAAATTCAGTGGCTTAGTTCGCAATAAGTTGTTCTCTTCACTTGGTGTTATATTGAAGGATTTAAGAGATTTATTTTGTTGATGAGTTTGTTCATTTTTCTTATGGCCAGTGAGGATATTTTATTCTTAACTGATGCTCTCATTTTCCTTCTCTTTAATGAAACTATGATAAGAAAAAACGGGCCTATTAGTACATCAAGTTCTTAGCTGCAAGTCTTATTTGTGGATATCAGGAAAAAGATTAGCGTTGATTTATTCAGATTTGGTTACTATTTAAGGTGGCTTATCCTTAGGTTGATCGCTTCAATGCAGGTTACTTGAGTAGCTTCTTCAATTTGGTGATCATGAATTCTACAAGGATTGGTGGAAAGCCAAAACTATTGAAGAGGTAAATTCTTTTTTTCATGTTCGTTAATACTTTTTTCTCATGCTCTCTATTTTTAAAGGAACTTTGTTAATGTTTTTTCTCATGTTCTATATTTTGTTATTTTTTCCTTGTCTTCGTTATCACCAATTTCCTATTAACAATTGTTTCTCATTGGCTGGCACTTCATAGTTGGTTTGGTTGTCTTTATGATTTGATTTGATTTTCAACATTGTGCAAGGTGTTACTTTTAATTGCCTTTCTAGTCTCTACTTAAATTGTTCCATGAGGTGCATAAATCTAGATCTATATCCCTTTATGTTTCTCTTTTATGACCTGTTTCTCATTATTATGACATTTTAATATTGAAACTGATTAATTGAATTTTTTTTATCAGCAAAAGAACAATTAATAAATTAATAAAGGTAAAGGGGTACCTTAACTTGTATACAAAAAGAAAATAAAGATAAAATAAAAAATTACAATCCTGATAAGTATAACAAAGGCTCCATATACCACTCAACAAAACTCCTAAAAAACTCATTTAGGTGAAACCTTAACCATAACCAAGATCTATACTAAACCAACTCAAACATCTTCTCAACATTCATATTTTCTTCCTTGGAAATTATATCATTCCTTACATCCCAAATAGTCTAAGCATTAGTAAACCACATCACAACCAACTCAAGTTGAATCACTTTATTAATCTCATATCTCAAAGTACCTTCAAAGTGTTTCTTAGCAAAATGATGCAAAACATAGCAGTATCTCAACCAATCAAAACACAACTGCCATAAAGAATAAGAAATTTTGCACGTAAAGAAAAGATGATGTCGTGATCGAGATCGTGGCAGAAGGCCAACCGTAAAAAGAAATTTAATGTTCCCGAATTCCTTCCAGAAACCGTGAAGTCACCACCAGTGTTTTTAAGGTAAAGAATCTGAATGTTCGGGTGGGTCCTTAACACCAAACTACCTTCTCTTCTAATCCTACGGAGAAATATCACTAAAATCCAAGGTAAGGTTTTGAGCCAATCAAGTAAGCGAGTACTTATCCGTCCTTGACTGTCACAGGTGATGAAGTATTGGTAGTAAGAAAGGGTTAGTGAATGAAATTTCCTTCAAATCTATCAGTGTGAAATCAAGCTTCAGAGTCAAAGGGTGAGAGGAAATCTCTTTCAAATAAATCTTATCTTATGCTATTTTGTAGTTTAGGCCATAATTAAAAACCGCAGTCTAAAGTGAAAAAAATGTGGCCTTTAGTTTAGGCCACAATTTGGCCATACTTTCTATGGCGTGATCTAGGTGGCCATGGTCTAAAACAAAAGGTCACGGTTTTATATTTTCAACCACACTATTTTGAAAATCGTGGCCTACGACATTAGAAAAGGCCACGGTTTTTTAAATTAGTTTTAAACCACGGTTTTTTACATTAATTTTAGGTCGCAGTTTCTCAAATGCAGCTACATATTAAAGGCCACAGTTTTTTGTATCAATTTTAAACCGTAGTTTCTCAAATATGGCAATATATTAAAGGCCACAGTTTATTAATCTAGTCATTAGGCCACATTTTATTTTGTAATGGTTAAGACCATGGTTTTACTAATGTAGTCTCACATTAAAGGCCACGATTTTTTGAACTTATCTTTAGACCACATTTTTCGTTATAACTTAGATCATAATTTTACAAGTGTGGCAATATATTTAAACCATATTTGAGTCATTACACAACAAAAAGTTTGCTAAATATCTTACACAATAAAAAATTTGCTAGAAATCTCAAGACCAATAATGTCTTACATAACAATTTATAATTTGGGTCATTACACAACAAAAAGTTTGCTAAATATCTTACACAACAAAAAGTTTGCTAAAGATGCCATGTCTTACACAACAATTTATAGTTTACTTATAAGCTCAAGATTAATAATGTCTTACAAAATTTCTAGGTCTAAATTTAAAGGACTAATGTTTGTCTCCAAACATATCAAAAGCACGCATATTTTCCTTCAACTCTTTCCTCATAATGACAGGTAAATTCAGTTGTTTTTTCTTGCATCTACGAGTTGCAAGAGGAAAACAACCTATTTCAAAAGCTCTCCTAGTGCCTTCTGTAGTAATGAAGAAACGATCACATATATTTTTATATGAAAACGCTTAACAATAAAAAGAAGTGTTACAATAGGTTATTCAAACATTAGAACATTTGCCATGGCAGCACCATTGCTTCAACTTTAATGTCAGCATAAAAACTACAATGAAACATCAAACAAATATAACCTACATGGACATCTACAATAAATATTACAGTTCATAATAACAAAGTAATCTTCAGTTTAAATGTTAGACAAAGATCTTTGCTGCACCATAAAATCACAAAAAAATTATTAATGGAAAATTAACAATTTTACCATGCATATCATATGATCATATTAATTTATAGGTGACAAATTAGAACTTGTACTTCTACAGACCAAATGTCCAAGTGAATGGTAAGTCAAAAATGATGCATGAAAGTTGCCATCTGGTATACGATATATAGGGCACCATGCAACCGAGTACCTGCAAATCATTTGGTCTTAAAATTGCTACATTTGAAATTTCACTTGAAATAAACTGAGCATAATGCCTATTACTGGTTATCTGATCTTATGCCCATTGATACATAGATCACTTACCAAGACTTATGGTGAAGATCTCGCAGGTTTACTGAATCCAGTTTACTTAGATCCCCATAAGTTGTGGATTGAATTTTTGCATCACCTCTAACCAATCCTGTAAGATGATCAAAACCAATCCA
Organism: Clitoria ternatea; assembly: GCA_037962975.1. Lineage (NCBI taxonomy): Eukaryota > Viridiplantae > Streptophyta > Magnoliopsida > Fabales > Fabaceae > Clitoria > Clitoria ternatea. The sequence continues at coordinate 61,405,066 of CM075671.1, forward strand.
TAAGTACCTGCTTATCAAACAAACCTGTTTCTTATGGTGGCAAACTTTACAAGCATCTATAACTTTCCTGTTTACAGACCAAAAGGAAAATGAAATTAGAATTGCCTCTTATCTCCTCAAAATCTCTCCTCTTAATTCCCAAAATGAGTATAATGATATAAATTCATTAAATTGTGTTGATGATCTATCTAAAAATTATTCAGTATAATACAATCAGTAATGGAACATATAAAATGGCAAGTTGATGTTCTAATGATAGGATAAAGGAGATGAACAATTTTACTTCTCATATAGAGGTGGTCGTTGTTGGGGTTGATCAAGTTCAAAATATTCCAAAAGAAGTTCTAAACCACTAGAGTGCATTGAGTTGATAGATGGATTAGATGCATTATCGGTAGAGGTTGTCTTCTTTGGTGTTTGAATACTTGTATTCTGGTTGTGAGGCCGAGGAAAGAGAACAGAAAATATTGAATGTTGACTAGCAGTAGGTGAGTTTTCTGAAACATCATTCACTTCACATGCCTCTAAAGCCTCACAATTTGGAATTTCATTGCTATCTACAATTAGTTTTCGCGATTCTTAAACAATTGAACTGCTGATAGAGAAGGAACAAAATAGGCATGAAATGGAAAATCACCAACATTTCCTTGTCTCTTTGGATTTTCATCCTGAGCTCTTATCTCTAACCTGTATCTCCCATATTTCTTATACCACTGCCACATGCAGCCAAGGGATACGTCAAGCACCTCATGTCTGCCCAGTGAGACACCACCAGCAGGGTAATGTGAATAGGTCAAACAACTGGGTGAATTCAGTGATTCACAAATAACAGAACTACAAAAATGAACCAGTCTTTCAAACTCTGCAACTGGATCACCAGTGGCCATCTGTACAACTTCACAAAAATGAAGCAGACCTTGCTCTTAAGGTAAGCAAGATCCTTTTAATAAACTTCCAACGTAGTCAGCCCATCATTTCCTATAACATCTGGATATGCCTCTGGATAACCGACAACTGTAATGCCAAAGTAGTCACCATATTTTTCTCTGATATGTTTCACCTGTAAAAAATTAGCATCAATATTTGATGAAACTCAGCTTGAAGTTTATCATCACTAAGAATACAACATAAAAATGTTACACTATTAACTAGAAAATATTGTCTACATGTTTTAAAAAGGCATATCATTTTTGTATGCTATTTTCGGTTTTAAAATATTTCCCAATGTGAATAAAAAGATTTGTTGAATAAAAGGAGGATGTAAAATATTTCATACCACACCACACCCTTATTTCTCTCTATACTTTGAGCCCAATCAAAGGAACTTTCATTCTTGCAAACACTTCTACATAACAACATGTGAAGCACATCAATGTAACATCAAAATTTCCAAATTGTAAAATTAAAACAGATAAATTATAGACTACTTGCTATACAACACATCACATCACATTTAAATTCAATCATAATTAAAAACACAAGCAAGAAAAATATAACAAGGCTATGTAGTTCCTTACCAATTAGGACCATTAAAACAATTCAGAGTTCTAAGGATAAACATTTATCCCTGAATCTAAATAGAAAAATCAGCACAGCAAATATTATCACACCAGAATGAAACATCAAACAGTTTGCAATCAAGTTAGAGTGTAAGATCTTACTAGATGAGAGACACCAATGGAATGCTTTAAGGCCTCACCAATTGCCTTGTTGACCAAAGAAAAAACAGGGCACCCCTCTTCATCTTCAACCCTTGTGTTGTACTTCTCATTCTTGTACCAATGCTGCAGTAGGAATAAGAAAAAAATTAATTAATAAATAATATAAACCATTAATAAACCAGAAGATTAGAATTTAAAATGTAATGAAATCAGCAAAAGCCAAAGAAAAAAATAGCAAATCATCATCTCCAAATCAAAATAAAATTATCACTTCATAAAATTATTATTTTAATTCCTGTACTTTTGTAAGCATCATCCATTTTCACTTCAATTTAAATTTAAATTTAAACTAGTATTTTTTGGGAAAATTTCATAACCCTAGGTTGTCCAGGTTAAAATAATTGTTTTTAATTTTAATCTAAAAGACCACAACGTAAATAAAATGAAAAAATATGACTTTAGAATAATATAAGCAAATCAAAGATGATTTCAAAATTCAAATTTGGAAAAACTATGTAGCTGAACCAGAATGCCAATTTAGAATTTCAGAGAAGACTAGAAGACCAACTAGCGCACACATCAATTTAAGCACCACTCGAACAATCAATCTAACTAGTTACAGATATGAGTAATATAGTTTGTTAATCACTATTAGCAGAATTAGGGTTCAAATTGAAGGTAAGAGGTGTGGATTAGGACTTAAAACTCAAAAATGTTTCAAGCTCCATTAGTGTCACTTTGGATTCAAACAAAATTAGTGACTGGTGGTGAAGCACGGACTTATTGTTTGAGTAGCCTTATTAAAAGCTAAAACCCAAAAACTACGAGTGTTGTTTAGCAATTTTAACTTTTTAGACCATAATCTGAATTTTAGATTATAATCTAATTATCTTGTTTGACAACTTTTGCTAATATCAGATAACAATTTAGAAAGCACAACTCAAAGAGTGAATCAAGCAACACATCATTTTTTTTCATTACTCAAAAAATGAATTAGAGTAAAATAAACATAACCAAAACAGAAGGAGAGGTTCTCCATTTCTCATCTTCTTCACCACGTGACCACGTGAGTACCACCGGAGCGCTTCCAGACAACGTCGTCTTCAGCCAGTGATAACCCCCGCGGGGTCGCTCCTTCATTTGGTGTGTCAACGTGAGACTTCAACCATAACACTGTCGTCAACCTTCACCATCTTCGTGACCCTCACACTAGAACCCCTTCAGACCACCGCTTAACCAGAGATCCAAATCCCTTCTGGCGGTGCCATAGAACTGCAACTACAATCAAGGGAACAAGGTATGAGCGCTTGAGCTTAGGCTGATGCTCAGTTAATTGTAGACTTGGACAAAACTGGGAAGGCTTGCATTTTTTATGGCCATAATGGCTACCTTTGTCATGGATAGTGAACAGAGGGGAGGGCAGCGTGAATCATGAGAGGAAATTTATAGGGAGGGTTTCAATAGTACGGAAGAGGGAATTTGGGGGAAAAGGGTTTTAAAAGGGAATTTAGGAAATGTTACGAGACAAGGAGGGAATTAGCTTTTGGAGGTTTTAGGGATTAAAAACTTAAAAGAAAATTTTTTTTCAATTTAAAAATTATGCTTTTAGGTCATATTTTTTTAATGCTAATGTTTTACTGTTTATAAAATATGGTTTTTGACTGGAAAAAATTTTCTACAGTTTACCAAATGTGGCCTTAAATGAAAAAAAATTGTGGCTTATGTAACATCCCTGATTTTATATAGATGATTAAAATATTGGGAATAAATATTAAATAATCAACCATGGAATCAATAAATTTCCCAAGATGTTGAAATGATTAAATTAAGATTTCTAGGGGTTATTCATAAATTATTGTGGCCTTATAAGTTGAAATTATACCCGATTAGAACATAGGTGTCGGACCAAGTATCTCTGATTAAGATGATATTGGTCAGGGCTGTTAAGGATAATATTGGGAGTCCGGATATATATTCAGAATAATTTTTAGATAAAGTATTGAGCCTGAACAGCGGTCCTGTTTGATTTAAAACGGAAAACTTTAAGTGAGGGGTTAAATTAAAACACTAAACTCTCTCACTCTTCTCTTCATTCACGTCACACTTCCCTTCTTCACAAGTGTGGTGTGTGCCATCTTCCTCTTCCATTTTCGTTTGGAGCTTAGAACTTGGAGGCTCTCTCTCTCACTCTCCCTCTCTCTCCATTTTCGTGTTCTTTCTCACCCATTCTAGAAGCTCACTTCTTTTGGCTTGAGGTATGGGTTTCTCTTCATTTTCATGAGCTTTAAGCCCTAGCTTTTGGGTATTGGTTGTTGGGAGAGAGTTAATGCATATGGGTTATGTTAGGAGAGACATTTATGATGAGAAACCCTAAGGTGGGGTGTATTTAATTTGAGTTTTATGAGGGCCTTGGGTGGCACACGAAAATGACATGAGAATGATGGAAAATGATGAACACAAATGGTGGTTATTAGGTTTTTGATGAAACCCTAACTTTATAAATTGGGGAAAATATGAGATGTAGGTAGATGAGCATTTATTATTGATGGTAGATGCTATTTGTGATGTGTAGTGACCATTAATGGTGGTAAATGGTTGGTGGAGTTCATTAATATGGAAGCCCATGAATGGGTTTAGCCTTAAATGCATAATAATGTGATTGGGCACCTAACCCATGGTGGTTATGGTGGATTAAATGAATAAGTAAAGATTGAGAATTAAAAAGGCATAAAACACCAAGTGGTTAATTAAGAGCACTTGAATCTTGGTGGTTTGAATAGAGGATAATTGTGTGGTATGTTGTATAATGTAGGAAACGACCCCATCGACGAGGCGGGACCATCGGACCGCGTTGATTTCTACTTCTCTTGAGGTAGGAGAAGGTAACATTCTCTAAATGCTTGATTTCATCCATTAGTGATGTGTGTGTATATGATTGTGTTATGCTATTTGGCTTGGATGAATGAATTGATGACTACTTGATTGAAAATGCATTTAGAGTGAATGGTTTTATGTGGTTTATGTTTGTGGGATGATGAGTATGACGTTGAATTGACTCTTAAATAACGAGAGTTGTTGTGATGGTTTAGAACCATGATCGTATTGATTACATTGTTGATGAACATCCTTTGATATATAAATTAATGATTTGTGATTACTACTAACTATTATGTATACGAAATCTAACGAATGTTGGTGATGGTTGAGGATGATGAGAACCTAAAGTTCCACTAAAGAGTTAAGGATGAATTGTTGATGGTGGAGTGGCATTTAGGATGCATAGTGTGAGAATGCATTTGATCTGCATTGCATTTGCATCCATGGCATATCATTCGCTGTCTATGTGGAATGTTAGGGGTTCCACTAGGCGAGCCCAGTGGGAGGTGTAACAACCCAATTTTTAATTAAATTTGAATCGGTAATTAAACGGTGAAAAATTAAAGTTTCTTAGAAAAATAAGAAATAAATCTTAGAAAATAGGAAATTTTATTCCGGTTACGGGGATATTTTTATTTCGTAAATTAGACCTAAAATGAAAACAAACAGAGTGAAAATATGACAATAAAACATAGAATTATTAAAGAACGAGTTAAAGAATAAATAAATAAATAAATAAATAAATGCATGTTTCCTTTTCTCTCCCAGGCTCTCCTTTCTTCTTCGCTTCTTCACCGCCTCATTTCCACCGTCATTCTTGCCTATATAAATGGTTTCCCACTTCACTTTTTCTTCAAACCAAATCACCCACATCCTTCTATCCTCTATTATCTTCTAATTCAAACCTTCATTTTTGTAACTCTAAGGCCTTCAATTTTGGAATCCTAGAAACCATTTTCCATTGAAGATTCGAGGAGAAACAAGGAGCTTGAGCACAAACCGAGTTCGGGAATCTGAAATTAAGGTAAGAAAGAGGGGATAGAATATCGGATAGATGGAAATTAGATTAGAAATATATCAGTATTTGACTAAATAACATTAAATGTGAATAGTTAATTTTTTTAGTTAAAGGAATTAAATTTTGAAATTTACATTAATACATTGAAATATGATATATAATATATTTCTAATGTTATATGATGATTTAACATCATTTGGTATGCTTAAATTACAAATTAGAATGGTTAAAACGTATAAAATCACAAAAACTATATGTTGTTCTCGTAACAGCATATGCAGGACCCTATTAGTGCAGTTCCTGTTACAACCACACTAATAGGTGGCGCACTAATAGTTTCAGAGTTTCTATTTTAAGTTCTTGTTGGTATTTTTGTCAATTTTCTTTTACTATACTACCTTATATGTATATATCATTGTTAACATCTACTTAAATCTTAACTACTAAGACATTAAAAATTATCAAAATCTGAATTTTTTAAACAAAATAATATTAAAGTTATTTAATTGAATAAATGGATAAAATAACTATTTTGAAAATATGTTTCTATATTTCTTGAAATTGAAAGTATGTTAATTCAATAAATGTTATGGAAAATGTGTTTCCATAACCCTTGGAATAATAATTATAGTAGTCTACATGAAAAATGTTTCCTTATTGTTTGAATTATTAAATATAGTAATTAGTTTATATTATGTTTCCATATTTTTAAATATAATATATGGATTATACTTGTAAACATGATGAAATGTCGTATCATTTTGAATTTTACAATAATTTCTTATTGTTAAATTATGAATTAATTTATTAATATAAATTTACTGCATCCATGCATCATATGCATAAGTCGTTCAAAGAATCCGCAGAAGGGTTCTTTGAGGGGGTTCTCGGTGGGGGAACGCGCTCTGTTGAGCACAGACCTCTGCGGTGGTTTTTATACCACGGCCGTCTTAAGGGCTAAGCAGTGTGTCCTTAAGGGGGGTCCCGCAACACTTGTTATTGATATTATGATATTGTTATCCGATGTTGGTGTTACATTATGGGGCGCGGTATCGGTTGGATATCCGTAAAAATATTGTTGTTGGAAATCACTGCAGATGTTCCCACCAGAATGGATCCATCATGCATTTTCATTCGTATAAAGAACGGAATATAATAACAAAAGTATAATACAAAATACTTGTTTGGCATCTGCATCGCATAGCATCCTACTTGTGGTTGTGTTTGTCTAATTTAATTTTTATTAATTTGATATTTTATCTCACTCTTTCTGTTACTTGTGGCAACCCTTTAGTGGTTAACCAGGATGATATGTGACAAAGTGGATGATGTTTGATGTGGATAAATTATGAAGGCTTTTGATGTTGATGCTTGCTTGCGTGACTACTATGGTTGTATTATGTGTATGCTATATTTTGGTACTTTACATCTTTATATTTTATAAGATCTAGGTGCCTGTTGTAAAATATAATATGTATGAGACTCTGATATTATGTATAATAAAATAAAGTTAGTTATGTAAAAGTTTCGCACTCTGATATTGTATTAGTAACCTCTGGAATCAAGTTGTGAATCACTTGATAATTACTAGGCGAAAAATAAGTTATCCAAGAGATTTTATATGGAGACGGTAATTATCTTGGGATTTGCAAGTTGGCTCCAGGGTGTTACAGGAGGGCGACCCGGTGCACAGGTATGTTATTGTATTTTCCCTAGTGATTCTGGGAATCACGAAGCTGTCCATAGTTTGGTGACGAGGCACCCTATGTGGCGGGCCTAGTGGGCGGGCGGCTCTGTGATGAGCAAGTTACCTCGGTGTCCGACGGGACACGGCTCTCTCGATGTGTGTTCGGGAGGGGCCCGTAGCACTTGTGGCAAGTGAGGCCACGTGGTAGATCCGCAAGTCACGGGGTGACTAGTGCTATAGATGGGCGAGAGCGGTTTGGTACCAGTAAAAGTATGTTGTTGAGCATGCATGAATTGAGGTATATGTGTACACATTTTACTACTGCAGTAAGGGCATAGTAGCACACCTATGCTTGACCCACATTTGATATGATATTGTTTCCCACAGTCGGATCCGTATTTGTTATTGACTCCTTTGTGCATATGCATTAGCCGTAAGAGTATTTGCATATAGCTGGAAATATGCCTAGTTGGTAGCGCGTGGTGGAGATGGATGATTGTTAAATAAAGAGGAAGGAAGTTGTGATACTAACATTGATTGTGTGATGACCCTTATTGAGAATGCCATGATGATGATGTGTGAATTGTGAAATGTATTGATTTAGACATGTATGATGTTAAATGGAATGAGATAATGTGTGAAAGAAGTTTATATTGCTTCTTGAGAAATGCATGTTATGCATATATGTATTGATATCATCATAATGTATGATTTTGAATCATTTGGTATATGTTACTTGTAACATCTCGAATTTTAAAATAGAGGATTAATTAAGGAAAATAAATATTGACAAGTTGAATACAAATTGTTTAAGGTCCTAATAAATTGAAAGTAACTAAATTAAGATTTTGGGGGGCTGTTGGTAATTTATGGAGGCCGGTTAAGCTGAAAATGAGCCCGGTTGAAATATGGGTGTCGGACCAAGTATCTCGGAATGAGATGATATTGGTCAGGGCTGTAGAGAATAATATTGGGAATCCGAATATACATTCAGAATAATTTTCGGATGAAGTATTGAGCCTAAACGAAGAGCCTGCTAGTAACAAAAACGATGAATTTTAATAGATGAAGCTAAAATAAACCCAAAAGCCCAAATTTCTTTCTCCTATACACGTGAACCCGCTGAAGCTTTGGCAAACATACTCTACTTCTTCTCTTCATCTTTCTCCATTCTCTCTTCTCTTCCTCTTCCAACCCTAAGCATAACTTGTGTTATCTTCATCTCCCCCATTTTCGTGTGAAGCTTGGAAGCTTGGAGTTCTTCCCTCCTCTTCCTCTCATTTTCGTGTGGCTTTCCTCTTCTTGGAGAACCCATTTCATTTTGGGTGTGAGGTAAGCCCTTTCACCATTCTTAGAATGGATTGATGATGATAATATGGGGTATTATGATTTGGTGAGGAGATGCATGTGCATGGGTGTTTATTAGAGCATTTAATGCTTATGCCCTAGAATGGGTCATCATAAATGTGTGTATTTATGAAGAGATAATGGTAGTTGGTGCATTAATGAGGGTAGAGAATAAAGGGTTTATGATGTATTAATGAAGATGGATGGGTTTTGGAGGAAACCCTAACCTTGAAATTGGGGGGAAATAGCTAATGTTAGTTTAAGAATGTGTTTTATGGAGAGATATATGTTGTTGAGGAGTTTTGTGAAGCTTGGGGATAGGGTTGTCTAGTAACCCTTGAATTTAATGATGGTGGCTTAATGGGAAGGAATTCCCGAAGCCTAATAAAGAATAAAAATAATATGGGAAGGAATTCTCGAAGCCTAATAAAGAATAAAAATAATATCCACAACATGTCTAACACATGTTGTGACATTATAAATATGAATATGACTAAATAGAATTGAATTGATAATTTGAGTAGTTGATTGATTAAGGTTTTACATGAATGTAAATGTAGGACCTATTCTGAATGACAAGGCGGGACCGTCTTATCAACTGAAATTCTTCTCTTGAGGTAGGAGAGGAGTCTAAGTTCTAAATGCATGAATTTGAATGTTATTTGATTGTGGTATGTAGTATTATGCATGTTAGCCTTGCTTGAATGTTGTGAGAAATGATGATATAAGTTGTGATATAGACAATATGTTTGGGCAACATGCTTTGGTGCATTTAGAATATTCATGGTATGTTATGTGAAGGTGTGTAGTGAACAGTGATATGATGATAAGCTGTATTTACCATGAATATGATATGAATGTTGATGTTGTTTGTTGAGATTGAGAATAAAGAGAATGCCACCTAAAGAGTTAAACTATTATGAATAATTAATGTTAATGAAAGCCTTGTGGTGATGTTGATAATGGTGTTGATGATATTGGAAGATGAGTGGCATGTATAGGATGCATAGAGTGAGGAATGCATATGATTGCATTTGCATCCATGGCATATTGCATAGCTGCCGGTGTTGGAATTTTATGGGATTCCCCTGGTTGGCCCAGTGGGAGGGCGGCTCGGTGCACGAGCAAGTTATATTTTCCCCTGTGACTTGGTGTATAAGTCACGAAGCTGCCCATGTTGTGCCTCGGGGAGCCACATGTGGTTGACCCTTGTGGGGGGTGGCTCTTGAGGAGCAGGTGTCCCCGGTGGTCCTTGAGATCATAGTTGCCATGATATAATTCGTGGTTGGCCCGCAACACCATATGTTGAATATGTTGTATACCGCGGTCATGGTGAAAATGACCAGGTGTTGCAAGATGGGCGATGCGGTTTGGTACCAGTAAAACAATTGGTGAATGCATGCAATTTAAAGAATAAGTGTACACATTTTACTACTGCAGTAGGGGTGTGGTTAGATGACCATGCTTGAAATCCCATAGTTGGTGTTGAATTTCCCACAGTCAAATCTGCAATTGTTGAAATATTCCTTGTGCATATGCATTAGTTAAGAGCATTTGCATATAGAAGGAAGTATGCCAAGGTGTTGAGATATGACGATGAGTGTGATGAGGTGGTAAAAGTATATTTAAGACAACATAAAAGATATGAATACCAGTTAAAGGGTTGTGTGACAATTCAATGGTTGAATAATGTGATTATGTATATGCTTGTGTGCTTTGTGTGAAATTGTGTTGGTATATGGCATGGTGATTATTAATGATGTGCAAAGTATATATGTGGGGATGCCTATATGCATAATCACTTGGTATTCATATTCATTCCTTTGGAATGTGGACTCACTCTCCCATGTTATCAATTTTAGACTTGTGATGCAGGGCACTCATGGGAAGAGTAAGCATTTTGAAGTATACTTATGGCTGTGGAGGTAAATAGTGTATAGGGAGCGCCTTGGCCGGCGATATATGTAAACATATGTATTTTGTGTAGCAGGAGATGTAATGAATGTTTGTTTTGGAAGTTTACATGATAAGTGGTTTTGGAGGGTCATGGAGGAAAATGAGAAATTGTATGTACATCTCATTTTTATTTGTGACCCTAAGTATGTATGAAGGATTCATTTATATTGGAATGTTTCTATATGCTGATGAATGAATGAAGAATTATATTTGAATGTCGATTTTATTAAGTTAAAGAGATGGAGAATTGATTTTCATATGTTTGATGAGTTGAATGGAAAATTGATGAGTAAGATGATGTAGAACAAGTTTTAAATGACTCATAGGATGTTTGAGATGTAGTGAATCCTTATAAAATAGATGGAATTCAATTTTAGTAGGTTGTGTTGTGCAAGTTTCGAGTTCTGCATGATGTCTGATGTTTTCGCTCAGGCGAGGTGGATTCTCGCCCGTGCGAGAGTCCCACCTATTTAGGAATTGGCTTCTGGACAATTCTCGCTTAGGCGAGAGTGAATCTCGTCCAAGCGAGATTGTCCCAGTATCAGTGTTTAGATACTGGAGGAAATTCGCTCAGGCGAATGGGGCCTCGCCCGAGCGAGGGCGAAGGGAATTAGCTACTGGACAAAATCCGCCCGAGCGAAGGACCTTGGGGGATGGTATTTGCTCAGGCGAGACGATTGAATGGTGTATGGGTGAGTTCCTGGACAAATTCTGTCCTAATGGGAGTTTTTGAAAACAATTTAAGTTGTGGGGAATTTCCGAGTGAAATTTCGAGTGACCTATGTCCGAATCATGACCTTCCGAGTGAGAAAGTGGATTTAATCCGAGTGAGAAGGCTTTTGAGTGTGATGATCTGGGTAGTGAAGTCCCGAGTGGGAATTTCCGAGTCCAGTGTAATCTGTTCCGAGTGGGAGCCTCCGAATGTGCATTCTCGAGTGGGATGGCACCGACTGGGGGTAGTCGGTGTGAGTTTGTCCAAAAGTATTCTGTAATAACTCCACTTGAGTGAAAATGAAAGGAGGTCAGTTTTGGAATGAGATGCCGAGTGAGTGAACAATCAGGTGATGAGTCAGTCTTTGGAATGTTTTACCGAGTGGAACCCCGTGTGAGCGAGGACTCGGATTCGGAATGAATTTACCGAGTGAGAGGTCTCGGTCTGGACTGACTTTGCCGAGTAGAGGATTGAGTGAATGATGGGTCAGTCAGGATGATCTTGCTGAGTGAGAACCTGAGTGCCTTGAGTCGGTTTCGGGAGGATTCTGCCGAGTGAAAACCCGACTGTTGGGAGTCGGATTTGGAGGGGCTTTGCTGAGTGAAAACTTAAGTATTGGAAAGCCTTATTAACAAGTGGGTATAAGCCCAGCTCTGTAAGTTGTTCGCCTAGGCGAGGAAGTCTCGCCCAAGCGAGTCAATCATGAATTCGATTCTGGACGAATTTCACCCAGGCTCGCTGGTTTCGCCCAAGCGAGGTTTGTGTGACTCGCTCAAGCGAGTCGGAATTCGCTTGAGCGAGATCGTCCCCTTATGCATAATTATTCCTTTCGCTCAGCTTTTCTTTACTTCACCCAGTGTGCCCACGTTGGCTCGCTCAAGCGGATGAGAGTCTCGCTTGAGCGAGGGACACTTTGTTGCTCTTCTTGGTCTTGATTTTAAATTGGAAAAATTATCATGAAAATTTAACCTTTTTAATTCCACTCTCTCATATCTTCATATATGAGAGTTGTTCATCATTGATCCAGGTACTGTGTCAAAAATGCTTCTGCACTTAATTTCTTTCATTGAATTTATGATTTATAAAAACGCGAAAAATTTACCCTGATTTTTGGGGTGTCTCATTACTCACCTCCTTTGTTGCCATTTTTAAAGCTTGATGTAGGTATCTTGAATACTCTACTCTTTTGGAGGATTGAGTCATGGAGGAGGTAAATATGGAATGGAAGTTTGTAAGCCTTGGCCGGCGTTCCTTTTGTAAAACAACAATTATATGTATATGCTTATTTTATTTCGTGAATATTAGTATGTATTCTTTTGGGGGTCACTTGTGAAAATTGGACCCTATGTGTTTTGAGAGGCTAATTTTTGGGTAGTGACCTTAATATTGGTTGATGTTGATATGGATATGTTGATTTAGCTTACCATATTGAGGAATGAATATTAATTATGAGGTTTCTTGGCCAATTGATGACAATAGTGTGCGTGATGCTTGATTAATTGATTAATTTGTGAAGATTGCATATGGAATTCATGCATAATTGAGGAACCAATAGGGTCAAAATGATTTTTATGAGTTTTGGATAGTGTGTGGTGGTTCCAATAGCTTAAATACATGATTTGTGACTTATAGAAACTGGAATGGGTCAATTCCATTGAGAATAGACCCCTAAGTTACTCAAAAAGGCTCAGGAATGGACTAAACGCATTTATTTGCATAAGTTTCTCATTTTTGAGAATTTTTGAGTGAGGCCAGTGGCCACACGTCACAAATAGTTTATTTTAGTTGGTGTTAAAATTTGGTAGCATTTGGAGTTGATATGAAAAAGTTAGGGGGGTTGGAAGTCCAAAAATAATGCTTTTTCTGCATAAAAACAACAACTGTGTTGTCTCGAATCAATTCGAGGATCCCTGAATCGATTCAAGAGCTGTTGTTTTCACTGTTTTTGGTTCCAGGAAGGCCTGAATCGATTCATACGATCTTGAATCGATTCAAGGGCCCTTGTTTGCATAATTTTGAGTTCCAGAAGTGTCTGATTCGATTCATACGAGCTTGAATCGATTCAAGGGGTCCTGTTTTCACTATTTTGCACTCCAGAATCATTTGAATCGATTTATGGCCCTGTTTTCACACCTTTTCCTCTATTTTGGGATATCATTGGTATTGTTTGACTATAATATGATTGTACGATGACCTACACGCATAATTAATACATTTTAACAATTCAATGGATCATCCTTCGACCTTCTACCACTCCCCTTCATTTTCTTAATGTAATTGTACACTTCCGCTACTCCTTGTTGATGATCATGAGATTAATCATCCAAGGTTCACTCTTTAACTTAATTGTTCACCTTCTCATATCTTCATATATGAGATAGGTTATTAAAATGGGTCCGGGGATTACTTGCCAAAGTTTTCATCTCGCGATCTCTTCCATCCTTTAATTGTTTTAAATCGTGAAAAATTTATCCTTTATTTTCATGATCCAAATTTTATTTATAATTTTACCCCTATATTTAGGAGGGCGTCTCAGCTTATGCATATAATTGATGTAATAGCTACCAAAATGTTGCCTAAAGTTTCCACAGTTAAAAAATCGTGACCTATTATAGAACAGGTAACAGCTTCACATTGGTTGTCTAAAGTTTTGTATGTATACGTATCAATAGCCACAGAATGTGTAAAATATGGCCTTTAGGCTGTTTAAGCCATATTTTCCCAGCCATGGGTAAATTGGTGTGGCATAAACCGTAAAATGTTGTAGTTGTAAAACATCGGAAAAACTTTAACGTAAAGCTACTGGTCCTAAATTGAGATTTTAAGTTCGGGAGTCTGATTATAGGTGGGGAAGGTATTAGCACCCCACACTGTCCATGTTAAACGGTTTCCCTAAATTATTTAAGTTTTTGAATGATCCTAATAATTTATAGTCTAAACCGCTTAGTGATGTCTATGGATTTATTGTCGACTTAATAATTAAAATTACAATTTTGATGATTAACAGGACGTCTCATCCAAATTAATTGGGTCATCGTTAAAATGTTATGATTTTATTTTTATAAATTAATAAGATATATTTATTTTTAAAATTTTGGGCCCAACAGGATTAATTGTTACTGCTCCTACGTATTCCCCAAGCGTGGGGAGAAAATAGGGTTATGTAGTTCTTTCATTTATTATCTTGAAAATGTAAAATAAGTTTAAAATGTTGAGATTTAGGAAAACGTGAATCAACAATACATCTCATCCAAATTGATCACAAATGTTGTATATAAAAAAGGGAACCTTGGGTTTATTGATCTTATTATATTTTTTAAAAAGAGGAATAAAAAAAGAAAACAAAAATAAGATAAAAGTGTCAAGTAAGAGGACAGAAACAAGGAAAAACATAGGTCTATGAAATAAATGATGGAAGAAGTAGAAGAAAAAGAAAAAGCTAATAAATCAAAGCATAAAAATAAAAACAATAAACAATAAAAATGTTAATAAATTAAAGCATAAGAAGAAAGAAAACAATAAATAAAAAAAACCTTACCTTCTTTTCTGAGCCAAAGAGAAAATTTTAAAACTACCACTGGATTTGGTGATGTCTCTTGTTTCTTCTAAATTGAGACTCCCGTAGAAAAAACCAAATCTTTTCTAATATGAAAGATCAGTCAAATCCACAACCACATTTTATACTAAGAAATAGGCTATCTCCACCGCCCCACTCCAATCCCCTCTCCAAGTGTTACAAGGTGCTGCTTATATAGTAACATAACAAGCATAGCTCCCATGAAAGTATTTGATGTGGGACTAAATAAAGCTAACAATTTAGATTTTAGAAACTCCTAGTCTTAGAACTTTCAATGTGGGACTAAATCTAATATATTTTTATTATCATTTTTCTTTCTATTCTTCTCTCTTCTTTTTTTCTTTTCTTTTTTTCTTTTCTTTTTCTTCTTTCATTTTCTCTTCCTTTTTTTTTCTTACCTGTACAAATAGGGGTGTTCACATTTTTTTCTTAAAAATTAAATCCTACGTCAGATTGATTTTTTCAAATGGACCTGGACAAGATTAGGTAGAAACAACTTGCTGCTCTTTACTTTTCCTTTACTGTATTATAGTAAAGGATAAGTAAAGACTGAGCAAACCAATTTTGTCTAGGGTGCCAGCTTTTGATGACGTGGAGATTCAAAGGATGTCATGTTTGTCGATAAGAAAATTTAAAGGGTGCCCTTTTCGGCTACAAAAAGTTTAAAGGATGCAAAATTTAAAAAGGCATCATCCTTTGACGACATGGATAAGGAAATTTAAAAAGATGTCATTCTTCAGCGACATGAACAAGGAAGTTTAAAAGACATTATCCTTTGGCGTTATGAACAAGGAAAATTAAAAGACGTCATCCTTCAGCGACATGAACAAGGAAAATTAAAGGACGCCATCCTTTGTCAACATGAACAAGGGAAATTAAAGGACTCCATCTTTCAGCGATATGAACAAAGAAATATAAAAAAATACACCATCCTTCGGTGACATGAATAAGGAAAATTAAAAGATGTCATCCTTCAGCGACATGAACAAGAAATTTAAAAGACGTCATCCTTCGGCAACATGAACATGAAAAATTAAAAGACACCATCCTTTGGCGACATGAACAAGGAAAATTAAAAGACGTCATCCTTCAAGACATGAACAAGAAATTTAAAAGACGCCATCCTATGGCAACATGAATAGGAAAATTAAAAGACGCCATCCTTTGGCGATATGAATAAAGAAATTTAAAAGATGTCATCCTTCGGTAATATGAACAAAGAAATTTAAAAAATGCCATCCTTTGGCGATATAAACAAAGAAATTTAAAAAAGACGCCATTCTTTGGCGATATGAACAAGGAAAATTAAAAGACGTCATCCTTCGGCGACATGAAAATTTAAAAAGTGCTAGCTTTGGCGATCAAAGTATTAAGACCTGATAGAGGAGTAAAGGGAAAATCAAACCAAGTTTAAATCAGGGGAAATACCCTTAGAACTACAATCCTTACAGATTTTGGGGTTGTACCCATGGGCGAAACAGACGAACGAGGCGACCTTCTCTTTAGAACATGTATACAACTTGGTCTCTGTGATGCTTGTCTGAGGTGCTAACAGAAGCATCTCGCTCCCACGACCTTTTTTTCCTTTTTAATAATTGTTATTGCCTTATTTTATTTTATTAAAGTACATGTTTTGTCACATCAATGAAACTCATATATAAATGTATATTGAAAAGGTAGCAAATTTATTCATGTGGGTCTAACAAGTTTGAGGAAAGGAAAAGGGATAATCAAATGCAAGAAAGAGGGAACAAATGTGGTCAAAAAGCTTGGTAGTGGGTTAAGTAAGGAGGGTTTGCAGATCCTCTAGTGAATCCTTGAGAACAACAATAATCTTGATCCCATATCACAAGACGAGTTTATCCTTCAATCTTGCCTTTGAGAAAGTAATTCAACTATAGTCCTCGTGCTCCAGTCTGGTCCTGCTTTGCTTGCGCGGGGATTTTTTTAGTTACTTTCCTAAAATTTTAACCCTAATTTTTGCCTGAGTCACCTTTTTAGGTTTCCGACTCACCAAGTCGTTCTAATTTTTTCCTAGGCCGCCCTTTCAGGTTTTTAGCCTAGCAAGCATAATTTCTTTATGACATATTTTTTAATCAAGGTTGTGTTCTTCACAACAAAAGGTTTAAGTTGATTATACTAAAACCGAGCCCGCTTGGTCGTTTTCAGATTCATCCTTTAGGGGGAATAGATGTCACTTTGAATAGGCAACTTTGCCCCAATGCCATGTACCAAAGGGAATAGGGTGAGCCTTTTTAGCACCAATGAGAAGGGACCATTCTAAGTCTTCTTTTTGGCTTTGTTTTTTTCCTAAATTTTTTACCTTTAAATGATCCCCTTGGTACCTTTGTTTTGCTCTAGCGGCTTTATTCATCCTTAGCCAATATGGAGAAGAACTATGATGCTAATGGTATTATTAGCAATGACTCAGCATGGTAAACCATTTCCTTAGTTACATTAGCATGGGAAGTAGTTATACCCCTTAAGGTTAGGGTGTTGATTGCAACATGGATGAAATATTGTTTTTGCTGCGTTATTGGCTTGATGACATTCGTGCCCCCATATAGAAAGGTGTAGACCTGCTCGATGATCTGGACATGCCCCGATATGACAATACGAGGGCATCAGTTTGTCCCAATTGGTATGTGCATAGGGCACCAACTTTGATTCTTTTGTTTTTTTTTCTTTTTTTGTTTTTTTCTCTTTTTTTGTTTTGTTCTATTTTTTGTTGTTGTTTTTTTTGGTAAAGTATCTCTTGATTGTGTATGGGCATCGGCAAGTCATACTCATCCATGTTGGTCAATACAGAAACTTCCTTAAATGATAGATATGCCATGTTCATTTCGAGACCTGACAGTGTTGTCGTCCACATAGACTTTTATTTCATCATGTCAAGGTTACCATTGCCCCCTGATAAATTACCCTAGTATTTTTCAAACCAAAGGACATCAACAACTTAATCAACTTGTCCCATTGTTCTTGACTTAGGGAAATGTCAATCTTGACCTCTTTTTATCCTCTTCATTCCCCAAGTTGATGGTCTTAATTACCTCTTGATAGGGTGGAATTTCTTTAGCCTTTTGTCCCAGCATCAAGGTTAATTTAGGCGAGGGACCATAGTCTTCCTTACCCTCTTCGTTAGCATAATCAACTAAATACTCAAAGTCGTGAAATAGGATCATGACCTTACTATTTTCGAGTGGATCATTTTCAGGTATGCATTTAGGTAAATAATAGAACCAGTCGAATGAGGGATAAAAGATAAGGGAATCGGTGTAAATAAAGAGATATTGAAATTCAAATACGCATTTATTAATGGAAATTTTAAAAAATATGACAAAATTTACTTCACCCTTAATGTAAAAAGAAAAGACCCCAAAACCTTGGGCATAACAATTGATATATCGAGTTATTAAGGCAATTACAAATCATTTTGAATCAAAAATTAAAGTTGTGGGGAGCTCAACAGCCTACCAATTACAAAATTCCATGCCCGGTGAATAGGGGCACACAAAGCTTGCATCATCACAAGAATCGTCTTCAATAGCAACCACTTGATCTTCTTCCATAACACCCATCGTGGTTAGGCAAGGGATTTGTAGCCACATCTAGATTTCCTTCATGAAAATTAAGCCACTTGGCTTTAACCAGGTCACACACTTTGTATTTTAGAGCCAAACAATTTTTTGTCAAGTGCCCGGTGCCCCAGCATGATAGTCACACTGAGCATTCGGATCATATCCCTTGGGATAAGGTGGTTCAAGAGTTTTAGAAGGACAAGGCACCACGAGGAAGTTTCGGATAAGTTACGGCAGCAGCTCAATGTAACTCATAGGATTAGGTCAAACTGAACAAGGCCACGATCATTGTTTTCCCTTTCTGGTTCTGATTAGGGTTTGGTGGCTGAGGCCATTGTTGTAGTAGGTGTAGTGGCATGTATTGATGATCGTGTAGCAGCACAGGTGACTGATAACGAGGTGGTTGAGGGAAAGGCTGGGGAGAGTAATTGTCATTAGTAGCGGCTACTTGAGGATACGACGTGAACTGATAGTGGTTGGTGGGGGAAAATGCAGGGTTGTACGGCCTTTGATGAGAGTTCCCTATATCATAGGTAACAACATTAGTCTCACCGTTATTCTTTTTTCGGTTTGCACATGTTTTTTCTTAGGAGGTTCCCTAAATGAAGTTTGGACGATCTTCCCTGTCCTTACCCCGCTTTCTACTCTTTCCCCAATGATGATGATATCGAAAAAATTTGAAGATACATTTTCAATCATCCAGTCATATGAAGGATCTTGAAGTATGTCAATGAACATTGCCACAATCTTCTTCTCCTATAGTGGTGGGTCCACTTGCATAGCCATCTCTCGCCAATGATGGGCATATTCCTTGAAAGACTTATTATCTTTCTTAGCCATATTTTATAACTGTAGTCTATTAGGCGCTATGTCCAAGTTGTATTTGTATTGCTTTAGGAAAGTATCAGCTAAGTCTTTCCAGCAATGTATGCGAGTGCGTTATAGATACATGTACCAAGTCAGGGCAGCTCCTACATTGTGGAAGCAGTGAATAAGCAGCTTATCATCAAGGCCGCAACCATATTTTATATTAAGAAATGAGCTATCTCTACCGCCCCACTCCAATCCCTTCTACAAGTGTTACAAGGTGTTGCTTATAGTAACATAACAAGCATAGCTCCCATAAAAGTATTCGATGTGGGACTAAATAAAGCTAACAATTTAGATTTTAGCAACTCCTAATCTTAGAACTTTCAATGTGAGACTAAATCTGATCTATTTTTATTATCTCTTTTCTTTCTTTTCTTCCCTATTCTTTTTTCTTTTCTTTTTTCTTTCTTTCTTCTTTTCTTTTCTCTTCCTATTTTTTTCTTACCCGTACAAATATGGGTGTTCATATTTTTTTTCTAAAAAATTAAATTCTACGTCAGATTGATTTTTCCAAATATGCCTAGACAAAATTGGGTAGCAACAGATGAGAACAATCCTCCTTACATTCACCACAGAAGACACATAAATCAGAAAAATTTTCAAGCACAATCCCGCGTAAAGCTAAATTATTTTTAGTTTGAAGCCAGTCAAGAAGTAACCTCCATCCAAAACCTCCAACTTTAAGAGGCACAATATTATTCCAGAATAGTCGCGTAAAATGTGAATCCCACATAGTTGATTGCTAAAGTAAAATGTTGTATGTTGTCTTCACAGAGAACTGATCAGAAGATGCTCCTAACCATGATCAAGAATCTGGTTCTGTCACACGTAAACCACCAAAATTCCCAAGATCTTGAAGAAGAGATGATAGCAAATCACATTCCCAGACAAAGAACTCTCTGTGACACTTTAGGTCCCAGACCCGTGTATTATCCACCCACACACCCATATCACCAACAAAAGAATTCTGTTGTGAAGACATTAAGAACAACCTATGATACCTAGACTTTAATGTTGTTTACCTTAACCAGCAATCAGTCCAGAACCTCATTTTGTTCCCATCTCCCACCACCCTCCTCACACTAGCCCGAAATCAGCCAAACTCATCATACAGTTTCAAAACAATCCCTAAATCCCTCCACCATCTAGAACCTTTCCTAAACACTTCTCACTCCCTAAACCATACATCACTCCTATATTTGGATTTTAATACTCTACTCGATAGACACCCATGGTTCCCCAATAGCCTCTACACCCACTTTCCTAGTAATGCAACATTAATTTTTTTCTAAATCCTTCATACCTAACCCACTTGTCTCCTTAGTTTTACACATTTGTTCCTATTTCACCTAAAAAAAATTTCCTCTCATTACCCCCTCCACATAAAAAAGACCTTTGCAAAGAAGTTAGTACTTTTAAAATAGAAACAGATGCCTTAAAAAAAGAAAAGAAAAAGAGAGGGAGTGAAGAAAGTATCGATTTAACAAGACAGAGACGACCACTAAAAGATAAATGACGCTAACTCTAGAGAGACAATTTTTTTCTGAAATTTAGAATGATAGGATCCTAAACATTCCTCTTTCTAGAGTTCACCCCCAAAGGAATACCAAGATACAAGAAAGGCAAACTCATAATATTATATTGCAGCGAATCAACATACTGAACCACTTCTTCCTCATTACCCAAAACAGCTCCTAATTTACTTTTTTAAAAAATTAACCTTCAATCCAAATACCAGTTCAAAGCATCTCAACACACTTTTTAAGGTCATAACATTCCTCAAAGACAGTTCACCAAAAAATAAAATATCATCAGCAAACTACAAATGAGAAATACACACTTAATCATCCCTTTCAAGAACACCTTTAAACAACTTCTTTTTCACTGCCTCCCTCATTAACCTATTAATCCCCTCAACCATAAAAAGAAAAAGGAAATGAGCCATAGGATCACCCTAAATTATACCTCGTCTTATAGAAAACTCCTAGGTTGGACTCCTATTCACAAGAACAGACACAAAATAGGACCTTAAGCAACATCCAATCTATCTTATCCATCTCCCAATAAAGCCCAATATACTCATCATATAAAATAGAAAACCCCAACACACAATCATATGCCTTTTCAAAATCCATTTTAAAAATTAAATAAGAATTTCGACTCCTCTTCACATTATCAATCAACTTATTTGCCACAACAACGCCATCCAACATACTTCTCCCCCCTCCACAAAAGCTGACTTGTTTTCACTCAAAATTCCACCTACAACACCTCTCAAATGACGAGCCAGCACCTTAGGAATAATTTTATAAACACAACCCACCAAAGATATAGGCCTATAATCACCTAACCCCGCCCGAGCTACACCTTTTGGAATTAACACTAAAAATGATGAATTTGACCCTACAGGCAACACCTCATTTTCATAAAACTCCTTTATCATTCTATACACATCTGATTTCAACAAACTCCAAAAGGATTTAATAAAGTGAAAATTAAACCCATAGGCCATGGGCTCTTTGACCCATCACATTCCCATACAGCCGACCGAATCTCCTCCTAAAAAAACCTCAGATTTATTTTTTCATTAATATCCCCCCCAACTTCGAAAATTCAACACCATCCAACATAGGCCTATTCTAAGAATCACCAGTAAATTTATTCTCAAAATAAGATTTAACACCCCCTTTGACTCTCACCGGATCCTCATCCCATTTCCCATATAACCATAATCCATAAATTGCACTTCCACGCCTCCTCTTATTTATAATAACATAAAAGTATTTTGAATTTGAATCCCCCTCTTGTAACCACTTAACTCTTGACTTTTGGAACAAAATAAAATCCTTCATCCTAGCAACCTCCCACCCTTCTGCCATCAGATTCTTATGAGTCATCACACCCTCCTCATCTAAACCGCCATCTTCCTCCTGTAAATCCAATACCTTTATTTTTCAATCTAACTCCCTCAGTCTCACCCTCAATATACCTAAACTTTTCTGATTCCACTCTTTCAAAGCTACCTTTAAAGTTCTTAATTTTTCTTTCAACATAAAAGCTCCTCACCCCTCTACTTTCAAATTATTCCACATCTCCTCCACAAGAACTTTAAACCCAGGCTGCTTCAACTAACAATCTAACACCCTAAATGGTCTTGGCCCCCAATCTACATCTACTACCTTTAGAAGCATCGGACAATGACTAGACACATTTCTGTTCAATGTTAATTGTGTACAGTTCGGGAATGACTGCAACCATTGGTGAGAACAAAGAAATCTGTCCAACCGACTTCTAGCCAACTCATTTGGTCTATATCATGTATACCTTCTTCCTTATAAAGGAAGGTCCACCAACTTCATTGCAAGGATAAAATCATTAAACATCCCCATTACTGAATTACCTATAATAGATTCCTCCACACTCACCCCTTTCTCTCTTCATTACTGATGCATTCTCATCGGATGATGAAATTTTTGGCAAGCACACCAATCGTTAGAAAGTAGTATATTTGTATCGTTCCTATAGGGATTAAGGTAATTACCATAACCAAGGACTGATACTAGCTGAACCAACTAAGAAATATGAACAATTCATTGAATTTCTTTTTATAAATTTCTTATTTAATATTTTTATGTTTTTCACTGCGTAAATTCAGTAACTAACATGCAACAAGAGTAATGGTGTGAAACACAAACTTAAGAATAGGTTGGAGTTAGCTTCAACATTCAATTTCAGTCAAACTCATATGAATAAAAGGCAAGGTCCTATCTAAAGACATGTTGAATTCCATAGATGACTAATCCTTAATTCCTTAGGTGATTAATACTAATTACAATGCATATAAACCCTAATCCCTTAGGTGATCATGCACACTGAAACCTAATGCGAAATTAGAGAAATGAATCCTAGTTATTCACCTAAATTCATAGGCCTGAAGTAATTCAGTGGCAAGGAATATACCAAAACTCTCAGCCACGATTCCTCTCTGGAGAAAATTCACAATTAGGTTTGAATCTTCTAATTCAGAGTTGCAACACAATTCCTTGTTATGTTTTGAACATGCTCCAGCAAAGAAATGCCTCAATCACTTAGTCAAGCTTTCATTGAAGCTTTAGTAACCTCCAACCTTATGGATTTAGCAATCCATAGAGAGGTAAGAGATGAAAGTGGAGGTTGAAGACATGGTGAATTGTAGAGAATTTAGAGATAGGAAATTCAAAGAGAAGTTAAAATCTAAAAAATGATTCTATCTCTGAAAATTTTGTTGTCATAATTACATCATTAAAGTTATTTATATCAACTACTAATAACTAACAATTAACAACTAATTTAATTTCAAATTTCCCCTAAGGGACTTACAAATAAATAAGAAAACTTAAATTAACTAACTCCCAACAGAAATTCAAAGGCTAAACTGATTTCCCTCGTAAGCACGCGTAGGCACACTCCTCACCAGTGTTAGTACGCTGCTTCTCTGCCTGGAACTTTCTCCTGAATTTTTGTCTACGCATAAGCACACTGTAGGTCAGCGTAGGTATGCCAACCTTCTGGTCTGGTTCTAAGTCTTTGCCTTTCAGTTGTGTGTAGGCACGCTGGCTTTCAGCATAAATACGTTGGTCTTCTGTCTGATTCTTCCAGTAAAACTCCATCTGCGCGTACTTACTATCTAGGTCAACATTGGTACGCTGACTTCCTAGGCAGCTACCTGATGCAAATGTGTTTAGCGTAACATTGAGCTTAGGGATGGCGTGAGGACGTTGGGTTTCTAGATCTTCTGACTTAGTTCAGCATAGGCACGCTCTTTTATGGCATAAACACGCTACTCTTCTGATATGGTCTTCATTTTTAGCATAATCAGCGTGAGAACGTTGGGTCCTTTGTTAGCCCAGCGTAGGTACGGTCGTACCCAGCATAGGTACATTCATCTTCTGGAACATGAAAAGTACACAAAAGCAGAGGCCTAGCGCGGGTACACTGGTAATGGGCGTTAGTATGCTCAGACAACTTAGAGCTTAAGAAACCATTTTTCTAAACTTATTATTTGGTTATCCTTTTTACAAAGTTTTTCTTAATAAAGGTTAACAAATAAATACTTTCTAATTACTTCCAATCTTGACAATTAAATATCATTATTTAGAACAAAATAGAGAAAAATATTGTCAAATAAATAAGTCTTTTCAAGACTTATCAACTACACCGAACAACATTAAAATCACTAAATACACACCACTCAGAATACTCCTTATAGAAACTCTTTAACCGCAACAACTCCTCCTACAACCTTTTCTTCTCCACCAAAAGATAAGAGAAATAAACACTAATGATTACACAAAGTTGCTGCCTTTCTATCCGAGACCCAATCACCCCCAAAAACCCATAGCCCTCAAACACCTGAATTTTTTGAAATTTTGATTTATCCTAAACACACAGCATCCCCCTTGTAGTGCCAACTAATGGAGAAGCACACTACTCAAACTCCGAGCCTCGCCAAATCTATTCCACCACTTGTTCATCTATAATACTTATCTTTGTCTCCTGAATCCCAACAAAATCAATCCCCATCTTACTACTTAATTGAATTTGTTTTGTAATATTAGAATTTAGTCATATTTTATTAGACATTAAATATAAAGCTAAAAATTAAATATCAATATCATTATCAATTGTAAAAGACAATAAAAATGACTGTGGTACTTTTAGCACATTATATTATTATTAATTGGCACTTCATAGGTTTCATAATATTTGATTTATTACTATTATTCAAAAAAAGGTTAGAGGGGTTCAGCAAAAAATAATAAGAAATAAAATTTTGGCAGTTTAAAATCTTCAGAGATCTTATGTTAAGCTCTAGAAATAACAATCTTCTTTTGTTATCCATACTCTTCACCTATAGTAACAATAATTGCCAGTAAAAATTATATTTACGGATAAAGTTTTCTTTATATTTACCTATGGATTTTAGACATTTAGTGACAGATTTTGTTTATCACTATAGGTAACTTTTTTTTGTAATGAGAGCATACTTTCAA
This sequence comes from Clitoria ternatea, assembly GCA_037962975.1. Taxonomy (NCBI): domain Eukaryota; kingdom Viridiplantae; phylum Streptophyta; class Magnoliopsida; order Fabales; family Fabaceae; genus Clitoria; species Clitoria ternatea. The sequence continues at coordinate 61,430,381 of CM075671.1, forward strand.
CTATAGCTACTAAATTATGGCTCAAAACCAACTTGACCTTGTATCACTAAAACAAAAGAACTAGTGAGCTAAACATTAAGGGGACTAGATTTAAGCCATTTGTAACTAATAGTAATGGGGACCTAAATTTTGTGATTAGAGATCCCATGAAAAATCTTCACATGGGTAATAACAAGTCATTTTGTTAGGCATGCTAACACAATTAATTTTCATCTTTTTTATGGTGTGTGAGAAGTGTTAGACTTACCTGAACGATAATTAAACTTAAAGTTTTTTTTATGATTTTCATATCCTTTATGAGTAGTATATAATGTGTGGTATACACTTAATGTAAACACCTATATGAGTTGGAGTGAAGTAGCTCATATGAAACTACATGGTAAAATTTCTAGAGCACTCATATGGCATGCGCATGACTAATTGACGCAAAACAACGAAAACAACAAAAGAGTTATGAAATTTAATGTGACTGGTACACCACCAACTTATAGCAAAGTGATCTTGATTCATAAAAGTTTTGTTTTACCAATTTACTATATGTTAAGTTTATGTATGTCGAGGATCTGTTTCATAGTTCAAAAGACGTCATGTTTGATGCATTTGCACTAATGATATAAACCCAATAATTTTGTTTGAATATTAAGGGAATTGTTGTAAAATAATGAGATATTTCAAAAAAATATTTTGAAATGTTTAAAATTTGATTTGATATATTTTTAAAAGTTAATTAAAGGTTAATAAATATTCCATTATATTTTCATGGTTCTTTGATTTATAGGCTAAATTACTATTTTAGTTTCCTATCTTTCAATAAGTATTAAGTTAGACCCTTAACTTTTTTTAATCAACTAAATTCTTATCTTTTTAAAATATTTCAGTTAAGTCCTCTTTGTCCATTTTTCACTAACTCTGCTAATAGAGTCATGACACATGGAGTCACCATGTTAGTCGTGTCAACATCACTATTGAAATAGTCACATCACCAAGGTCAATTACCCATAAACCAATAAACATTTGATATGTAAAGACACTACGTCATTAAGGCCCACATCAGCAGCATCTGACACATGGAGTAGCCATATCAATATCTAACACATTGAATAATTACGTTAGTAGGGTCAATGACACGTTAGATATCCGTTAATGGAGTTAATAAAAAATGGATGAAGATGACCTAATTGAAACATTTTAAAAGGATAAAGGACCTAACTAACTAAAAATTGAGGTCTAATTTAAAATTGTCAAAAAGATAAGATACTAGAATAATAATTTAGCCTATCATATAGCATATCTTTATTATCAATTTTGATTACCTTTAATTATATCATTAAATATTACTTAATTTCCATTATTCTTTCTTTCATTTTTAATGGAAGGTTAAACCTTGTTTTTGAAATTGGATTTTTTTTGCCTCCTCTTTTCTCTTCCAAAATTTAGAAATTGGATGAACTGGTCTAGACCGGGGTTTAGGATCCGGTGTGGGACCAGTCACAAAAGTATATATATTTTAGTGTTTATACACCGGTACAGTGGGTATCCGGTATTGTAATCCGGCCTCTCAGTGGGAGAAACCGGCCTCGTTGTCCTGGAGATCCTTCGCACCAGAGTTTCACGTTGGAGTGGGCGAAAGGTGGTGTCACCTGCGAAGATTCTCTGACTCTCAAGTTAGATGAGTGTATATGAACTCTGTGAATACTTAAGCAATGCAATAGCAAGATGAGAGTTAGAACAACGTAACCTTGCATGAGTATTTGAATGTGCTATTTATAGTTGGACGTGGAAAATGAATCGTTGGGTGCAGGTGGGCCCCTAGGTTCTGATATTGTGTATAGAGTGTCAATCACAGTGGCTCAGTATTCAGAGAGTGACAATGGGTAAGTCAATTATCAGTGTACGATTCTGATACGGGGATGGAGGATAATCACCTTTTCCGTACGTCACGCCTGCGATCGTACCTACTCCATTCTACAAGTGATATTGACACATTCCGCTGTGCAGAGTATCCACACTTGATAAGTTATAACCCCTCTTATCTCATTGTGACACTGAGGCAAACGGTTATACGTGATGGGGAAGTGAGGGCGGATAACCGATGAGGTAAGAACGGATGAAGTATCCGACGAGAGCGGATATATATCCGGTGTGAAGGTACTGCCCTATGATACCGGTTGCCCCTCTGGAACAGTCATGCTGACGTCATAACTTGAGGGCCGGTATCCAGACTGGATCAGTTTATAAACATTTTATACCTTTCTAGCTTTGATTCTGCTGTAAGCAGAAATAACATTGTATCCTATGGATCACATCCTAAAGGCATAAACCTTTAAGGGCAATATCAGTCACATGCCTTAGCCTACGGAATTTTAAACAATTCTATCAAGATTTCCCAATAGTCTTGACTTTAGGGAGATCTCAATACTCAACTCAATTTTTTTTAAAAGGCTTAAATATATTTTTAGTCTTGTTAAAATAGAGTTCTTTTTGTTTTAGTCTCTATAAAATTATTTTTTTCTTTTATATCCAATTTATATTGAATGAAATATATTGTTTTTACTCCTTGTTGTTAACTTAGGGGGAGCAGTTGAACAAAAATGTTCATCCTTAACTTGAGTATGAAACAATTTTAAAACTTTAGATCAATTATCTCATTTATTGTAATGTCTACGAATCAATAAAAAATTTAGTCATCATAATTAACAAAGTTAGACCTACACAAGAAAAATTTATTAATTGATGACACGATTAACAAAATTTCACATAAACTTTTCCACATGGTTATGATCACTCCAACGAAATCGTAAAACTAAAATTGAGGTTTTGAACAACTAGAGACTATTTTTAACCATTATAGACACATGTAGTGGTCAGCTTAACCTATTAGAATAACATGAATAAGTTAAAATGTATATCTATTTATCACGTTAACATTTAACAAATTAATAAGGGCCAAAAATAAAATAATAACATGAACTGGATAAATTGACATGTAAACGTATTGTTAATAAATTAGTAAGGACAATAAATAAAACGTCCCATATGAGCCAGGGGTAAAAGAAAAAAAATATTAACCAAAACGAAAAGACTTCTAGTTCTATTTTACAAAATTATTTTAAACCGAAAGAAAAAAAATATTCTAGAAAGCAGCGATACAAGCCTTTTAAGATGGAGCTCTCTAGTGATTATTTGGTATGCAATTAAAAAAATAAAATTATAAAAATAAAAAATTTAAATATTAATATTAATTTTAAAACTGTTATAACAATTAAAAATTTATTTAATTATATATTTTTTAAAAAATAATTAAATCTTAATTTAATCAACCCTACTTTTTAACCAAAATGTTACGTTGTAAACAAAAATGATGTGAAGGTTTCTAGAATGTATCTTAAGTGTGGAGCTGCCCGCTAAAAATGGGAACCGTCCACCCCAACAACTACCAAGATCAATGGTTTGTATTACAGCTCCAGAGATACTGTATCGGCGCAGGCAAAACGCCAAAGCATACAAAATTTTCATGCCTGCAAGCGAAGTTATACATTTAATTTTAAGGAAATGGGAACATAACTTACACGATACTGTTAGTTTGAAATTGATCATTTTTATTGGACATTAACTTATTTTATAATATTTTTATATTTGTGATATCACAAATATTTCCTTCTTAACAAAATATACTACGTTCCTATAGATATAAAACCACTCCTAAAGATTTCTGTTGATAAAACTGTCAATTTTATTAATCATATTATTTTGTAAAAAGGCATATTTTTTATTTTATGGAAAAACATAATTATTCTGCTTTGTATTTTTTATTTTTACCCTGGTCCTGTGTATTTATATTTTGACAATTTAATTCTTCATGTTTTAAATTTTTAATAAACTTTTCATTTCCGTCGATTAAATAAATTTATTGACACCGTTGATTTTTTATCATCATATCCTTTTTTGTCTAATAGTTATCAAGTGTGCTGTTGCGCCACCTCATCCCTTTCTTAGCTACCAAATATCATTCAATGTCAATTACCAATCTACCATCTATAACCTCCTATCTTTAGAATGCCATCAATTTCTTTACACTAAAGGCTTAGATTTATTTTCAAATATTTATTTTTTACTCTGTCCAGGTTTTTCTATAATTTTTCACTTACGTAGGAAAGATCGTTTATATAAATATTTATTTAAAATTTTAAAAGAGTATTAGTTAATTTTTTCAATAATAATCTTATATTAGTAATAATCAAAAGAATAATCGTGTTTCTATTTTACAGGAGAGAAACACTACACGTATATGCAAAGGAGCAAGCCGTGGATTGCATTGATTGCGCCCCCATCGTTCCCACATGAAGGCAAATGTTCCACTTCATAAGCCTCTCTATATCATTTATTGCTCATGAACACAGCGTGATGCAATGGGGGTATAGGTGTTGCATTTTTCCTATAAAATTGAAGTCACAACCCTAGAGTTTTCCCAGAAGTCATTTGAACACCGGGTTAAAAAGTATACCAAAAAATTAGAAATTAGTTGTGGCACACAACATGGAGGTGCTAAGGGTGCAAACCGTAGCGTCCGAATCCAAAGATGCAGTTATTCCAGCAATTTTTGTTAGGCCAGAGACAGAACAACCTGGTATAACAACCGTTCAAGGGGTAAATCTTGAGGTTCCTATAATAGATTTTAGCAACCCAGATGAAGGGAAAGTGGTGCAACAAATTGTGGAGGCAAGCAGGGAGTGGGGTATGTTCCAAATTGTGAACCATGAGATACCAAATGAAGTTATAAGCAAGCTGCAAAATGTGGGTAAAGTGTTCTTTGAGTTGCCCCAAGAAGAAAAAGAAGTCTATGCTAAGGTTGATGGGTCTGATTCTATACAAGGGTATGGCACAAAGCTTTCAAAAGAGGTGAATGGCAAGAAGGGTTGGGTGGATCATTTGTTCCACATTATTTGGCCACCTTCTTCCATTAACTACCGTTTCTGGCCCAAGAATCCACCATCTTACAGGTTAGTTTGAACAATCTTTAATTTTTTCATATTTAGATTCAACGCTGTTATAAATGTTGCAGCGGTGCCGCTGATTTTTTTATCAACTTACTAAATCGGTTAGGATGAAATCGATATAAAATATCAACTTTTATTGATTTTTTATTTTTATTACGACCGATTTAACATTAAGTAGAGATTTTACCAACTGCACTTTTCCTGCACGGAAACTGGATCTTTTTTTTTCTATGGTATTTCTCTTCCTATTTTATCTTTAATATTTGAGGTCATTCGTGTTCTTTGTATGTCTTGCTTTCTTTTGTATTTAAAAAATAAAATAATAATATTAGAAAAATTAACAATATTCAAATATTTTCTATGGGCACTTCTTTTCGAGGATCTCCAAGTGTTCAGAACTGAACTAATTGAATAGTTGCAATTGAGTAAAACTATTTGTAGTGTAAGCATAAAAAATAACTATTTGTAATGTGGACTTATGTTTAATAATTTTCTGAGAGGGTCTTTTTCTTCTGACTTTTTTGGAGATATTATGTATTCTTACTATTTTTTCAAAAAAACGTTTTAAAAAATATTTAGAAAGAATCTATTTCTTTTAGCTAATATGCTATCTTCAGTATCTTGACTGGGAAAAAATTATTCATTTTGTTGTCAATACAAGAGATAAAAATTTTGAGAGACTTAGATGAGAATACCTTACATTTAGAGGACTAACCTGAGTTTTTATTATTATTTTTTTTATATATAAGTCTCTACTGTGTTTTCAGCAAGAAATAATGGAGTATACTTTTATTAAATTCTGCCAGTGGGTTGGAGTACATACTGTTCAACCATCATAATTAGAATTTTATTTTTTGTATTTCAAATGACGAGTATCCATACTAAAAGAAAAGTGGACATAAATTAGGGAACTAAAACTTTAGTTTTAAATAACAAATAAAGTCAATAAACTCTCAGAAAATATGCATTTAAATTTTAAGTTTTTGTTAAAGATTAAGTTTAAATCATTAATTAGTAAAATTATTATAAAATTACATATTAGTGCACTAAAAATATTTAACCTTGTTTAAAGAAAATCCTTTTTAGAGTTTCTTCTTTTAATTTCTGTGGTGCATATTGTATGCTAGAAAGTCAGCAAAATTGGTGTAGTAAACTATGGATAGAATTTATCATATTAAGAATAAGGATAAGTTTATATATTATCAAAGGAATGACCTTGTTGGTGAATGAATTATATATTTTTGTAAATTTTCATCCCATGAGATCTCGTACTCAATTTTCACAATTTGTTTTTAATCTTTTAAAGGCTTAAATACTAAATTAAAATTAAAATTATTTTAATCTTTATAAAACTATATTTTCTTTTACATTCGACTGTATTGAATATTTGTTTACTTGTTGTTACGTTAAATTTGTTAAGAGATCATGTAATTAACAAAATTTCATATGAACTTATCCACATGATTTTGACCGATCAAATTGGCTATTACATATAGTTAAAATATAATTAGTAACATTTACATAGATAAATTAATATATAATTCAATTAGTAACATTTACATTCAGCATATCACTCCTTCTACTTTCAGAGAAAAAAATTATGCATATTAAAAATATAAATAATATTATTAATTTTTGTAAAACACTGTTAGATAGAAACAGTAAAGGTACTACTAGAATAGAAACAGTAAAGTTATACATTTAGATTCATTAAACATAATTATTAATACTATTAAATTCTTTCCATTAGATTCATTGAACCTCTAAAAGATTAAAAAAAAATGTTTCTATCTCCATTAGATCATAAGATTCTTTCTATTTGATTTATTGAATCTCTAGAAGATGAAAAATGTTTCTATCTCCACTAGATTATAAGATGAGATCAGGGATGGAGGAGCGTAGTTAAAGAATGAGGTAGCAATGGGTACCTTTTTTTTTCCTCACTTTTATACTTAATATAACAGTGACATTAATGGCCCCCCTCAATATTAATTTGTTACGGTGAAAGGAAAGTAATTAAATTAAGTGAATAGAACATTTCATGTCTAGATATAAGCAAACGTTATTTTAGATACATGATATACTATAAGAAAATGTTAAAGTATAAACTTTTTATTTAAAAATGTGAGAGGGAGAAGAGAGGAGAAAGAAATTATTGGATAATAAAAACCAAGAGTTTGAATGCTTTAAATAGGAAATAAAAGGGTAAAGAGATATCTACAAAAGAATGGGATGTGTCATGAAAGATGTCTTATTATTGAATTTTTCAACATCGTGTTTGGGCTTTATGGACTTACGTGCTTAATACTTCCTATCTTGTTTATAAATTCCATATACCTTTTGGTGTATAAACTCTAAACATTATTCAAGTGAAAGGATGTGAGACTTGGGATCTTTTAGAATACATTTTTTCAACAAAAAATATTATTAAAACTCATTCAACTTAATTTTTAAGTGAACTTTACATAATTTTAAATAAAAATTATATTTTTATTTTCTTAAATAATAATTTTAATCCCCAGCCTCTCTCCTTAATAATAATAATAATAATAATAATAATAATAATAATAATAATAATAATAATAATAATAATAATAATAATAATAATCTCTTAATTTTTCAGTAATGCCCATGGAAAAAGTTGGAAGTAATTAAAATGCCTGTTTCCACTATAATTTATATAGAAGATACAATCATTTGTTTTACTTTTTCACTTACATGTTATATGCATTCACTTGATATGTATTTTGATTATAATGATTAAATATAATATATTTCTTCGAATTCTCTTTTGATAATCCCATTATCTAACTATTTTTTTTTGGTAGACCCATTATTAGACATTGTAGTTAATTTTTTAATAACATTAGTGAATTTAGTTATTAAATAATAATATTAATTTTTCAGTAATATTTATGTTTTTAAAATTATCTTTAATATTGATAAAGAGACATTCCAACTGCCGAAGATACCCATGCTGTTGGCAGCTTGGCATCCACTCTTCATGCATTTATGAACAGAAAAATGTCGGTTAGACGCAATAGATGTCGTCATGAGTTTAAAAACACTGCTCCTACTAAATAAGAAAAAAAATCTTTTTCATAAAAAATACTATTGGTGGTATGCATACGACATTTCCCATTATTTTTTAAAATCTTTTTATCACTTTTTATGCATTCTATCACATTTTATATTTCTCTTCCTTTTTTAATCTTTCATGTTAAAAACAAGAAATAGTAAAAAAAATTAATTATTTATACAGTTCCATTTATATTTTTCATCTTACTAACTAACGCATTGTCATATTATTGTCATATCAATAAACATCAATTAAAAATAGCCAATGAGATAAAAAGATATTAATATAAGAATAAAATTTTTCCGCTCAAAATCATATAAAGGTAACTTGGCCCATTGCCGCATACGTACACAACCTTGTCCGTCCTTGATCAATATTCGGATCGGGAATTCGGGATTCAGTCCTGGTAACTCTCCTCATATCCCTGCCGTGAGTATATTTAAAAAATTAATGTAAAAAGTAATTCTTATGTCGATTTTTAAATAATCAGTCTGATAAATAATACAATATTAAATAGTTTTAAACAAGTTAATTTAAAACCGGTGTAAAATGGTATTTTTTTATCCTGATTTTAAAAATAACTGATATAATAAATTATTTTAATAATTAAAATAAGGGACACAAGGGAATTCTCACGGGATGGAATGAGATCCTCAATATTTCTATAAAAATAATGAATTACAACTCATTATTAAATATTATAAATAATTAATCAATCATCTTTTATAATTTGTTAAGTTTAAAAGGGGTGCAACCTAAATGAACACCTTATACGATACCTGCAGTCGCAAAGAATATAAAATCAATGCGAGTTTAGAGCTTTTATAAGGGGGAAAACCTAGACTCTACCTGTGACCTAAATGTGCAACGATTACTGATGGACCCAAACAAATTAAAAAGACAAAGGAAAACTAAGTTCCTAACAGTCCTGAACATGCATATTAGCAATTCTAAGAAGAGATATAATTGACTCTAAAACGGGGAAACAATCATGCATATAAAAAAGGAATATAGTCAAAAATTGTGTAAAAGAAGTAAAAGTACCCATCATGGGCATTATCCAAAATGTGTAGTAAAAAATAATAGTAAAAAAGAAAAGTAAGTAAAATAGGGAGGGGTGTGGTCATCATGTTATAGGAGGGAACTGGGTTGAAACAGGTCAATCAGGTGTTGAATCTTACTTGCCCTCTATATATGTGTGGTATTAAGATACGTTTGATTTTTCAACTGGGTTGGTCAAACGGTTTGACCATCCTAAAAATAGATCTACGGTTAAACGAAGTTTTGACTGTTTCGAATAATGTGAATGATCAATATTAACCTTTAGATTCTACTATTTTCATAACTTTGTTTTCTCAACTAGAAACCAAAAGGACCCTTAACGTGGTCATTGTGGGCATTTGATCACCTTGACAAAGTCTACAAGTGGTTCTCAAAATCCTCATATGGCTGTTACGACATCTCTTCACTGCTCTTCTCATATGCATCATCTTTATCCTCCTTAATTAGTAGGTCCTCCTTATCTATCTTAGGGTCTATCGGGTCAAAGTCCATATGATGAGCACAAATTTGCTAAGTAATATCAGATTAGAGCACTATGGCCTGATGATCATTCCTCATTGCCATGCGGGTACTGCTTTAATAAGCCTTATCCAATGCAAACATAGGTTTCTTGCTCCCAAAGTTAGGATGCAAAGCACTTTTCACCCCAACCAAATGGTGTGATGAAAGACCTGATGTGAACATGCCCTTTTTATACCTCCCCCCATCTTCTAGCACTAATGAATAAAAATGCTCTGACATTTAGTTGAGTGCCCAAATATATTGCCCAAAGTATAATGGGATGACCAGTGGACATTATATCGTTGCTTTCCTTTTGCCCATAAAAACTAGTGGCCAACCATTTGTGAAACATCCTTATGGTAGGGTCTCGAAGCCCAGAGGCTTTCGACAATTTTGCCTTACAAGCAGTGGTGGCCAAGGTATTATACAAGCCTTTTCAACATGATATCAAAAGGCTGGACCATGACGTTATAATATTCCTCTATCTCCGTTGAGTCTACGGTCTCAAAACTCATATCAATGTTGAATTAGGTGAGAGTGGAAATGAATCCCTGGTTGTTGGGCTTGTAGGACACCATGTGACACTTGTCATCATGATTGACGTAGACTCTGGCGGAGGATATGAACTCTAATGAAAGCTCTAGATGAGTTGGCTATTGAATGGAAGAGATCTCTCCCAGCCAAGATGTTGAAAGATATGTAGAATATAAGCCCAACTTGCCTTATAATAGGCATTTGGAGTTAAAGGATTAGAAGAACTAGATAATGAAAGTATTACCTTTTCTTTTCCCAAACTTATAGTCACTATTACAAATACAAAATAATAGATACACACAAAGAAAAAATACATTCTCTCACATACACAATTACTAAAGAATGGAAACAAATATCCCAAATAAAAAATAAAAAATGTCAAATGCAATCACACGAATATTTATGGAACAATCAAATTAAGAATTAATCAATCAATTAAGCAAACAAAAATACTCAAGCATCCATATAACAATTTCGTAAAAGGAAATTTGCCCCTCTATAATCTTCGATAAAGACATCAAGAAACCTAATTAATATTTATCTTTCAAAACCAATAACCTGGGACAAATCTTCAGACCTTACGGGTAATCACATCCATCTTATGTAGTACAAGGAGTAAATGAGACCCCAAGAGTCGAACCCATAAAGGTTATGTTAGAGGGAAAACCTTATCCACTCATTACTTAAACTATTTGAATGTCGAACAATTGCTCAGAGTTGTTTTAGAAATAGTTTAAGGAAAAGAAAAGAAAAAAATGGAACACAAAGTGACCACCCAATACAAGAGAACAAACAGTCTTAAAAAGAAAGATAAAAACAGAGAAATCACTAGATTCTTATGCCTTAAAACGCCTTCGAGTACTTACAATTTCACTTATATGATTTCATCTAATTACCCCCAAATTGTTCATTAATTCTAAGTTTCTCAATTATGTGCCAACATTACACTAGGAAACTAATGACCCTAAAGAACACTCTCACCATGCCCTTAGAGCACCTTAGAATTCTAACGAAGCTTATGAATTTAATTAGTTATTGACAGTGCTTTAGTTAGGATACACCAAATACCTATGGTCATTACTGCCACACTCGTTACAATTCCCTATACCCACCAACCAGGATAGCAATCTTAGTCAATTATGGTTAAACTAAAGAATGGTCAATTTCCTAATTTAATTAAGTGCAAGAGAATAATAAACCAAACATAGTTGAGAAAAAACTCTTATGTCACATCATGCACTCATTCAATAACAAATTAAAAAAGGGATTCAAAAGATTACATAAAGGATATTCGCCTAATCCCTTAAAGTTAAAGAGCCTAACTACTTATGTTCATAGACAAACAAAGGAGAAATTAAACTAAGCATAAAATCTACTTCATGGACAAAGTTAGAAAACCACCATGGGTGCACAACCTACAAGGAAGGGTAGCAACTTTTCATGATCAAGTAGAGCCTCAGTTCCTCAATACCCCATGACCTTAGGAAAGATTCCACGGGAGAATTCAGAGAAGGGAGGAGATGGTGAAAGGACAACAGTGCCTTTGGACTAGGGGTTTACACATTCCCTCTATTTTGTCTTGATGACTTCTTCTTATTGTTGAGTGTTCATTGTCTAACACTTTCCATATACAAGATCGTAGAACACAAACTATGTTATATTGTATTCAAAATCCACGATACTAACATGGATTGATCCGTCCACCAATGTTCTATTTCAATGATTCCTTATTTTGGGCATTCGATAGAACCATCAACAAACCCCTATTTCCATTTGGCACGTAGGGAGGTTTAGATGGCTCATGCCCATTTCTCATAGTTCTCACCCTAAAGTTGAGCTTGAGTAATAACGTTTCTAGGTTATCGTTTGGAGTTGAGATCATAAGGAGAATCTCCAAAAAAGAAATTATAATAAGCAATTAAATCTCCTTAAGGTTGTAATAGATATTGAAAATTCTCCATGAATTTCTAAAATAATAATCTCATTAATATGAATATAGATATTACTTACATATTAATACAAGAGAACGATAAATATTTAATACATATTAATTATTTAGTTTAATTTTAAAGTAATGTGACTATGAAAAATTTTATATTGTCAACTAATAAAAAGATAACTCTATATATGATTTTGAAACCGTTTATTGCAAAACACAATTACATTTTCTTATAACATATGTAATGATTGAATTCTACACTATCAGAGTATTTTAAAGAAATTTTTAATAACTATATTATTAATTACTGATTTAAATATAAAGTTTTATTGGAAAAAAGTACCAATTTAATAATTAATAACGACTAATTTTATCTCCCATATAGTCATCACCTCTTATACATATATATCTCATCTTTTCTCGTCAAATCATTTGAAGCAAAACAAGGGTTACAATATTGATATCCCTTTGGAATTACCCACTAAGGAACAATAACTTTGTATGCTAAATTTAAAAAATAAAAAACATTTTCATGTCAAGTAAGTGAGGACTTAATTATTACCTAACATTTCTTCATAACATAAATTTTTCTCAAACATAATTGAGCTACATAATGATGACGATTTGTGTCATATAAGGTGAACATAAATAATATGCTTTACGGCTTTGATAATTACACTCGATTTGTGGCATTGGCAGGGAGGTGAACGAGGAATACCGCAAATACCTACGTGTAGTGATAGAGAAACTGTTCAAAAGTATGTCAATTGGGCTTGGGCTTGAAGAGATGGAGCTAAAGGAAGCTGCAAGTGGAGATGACATGATTCTTCTTTTGAAAATCAACTACTACCCCCCTTGTCCTTGTCCTGATCTTGTGCTGGGTGTGCCACCACACACAGACATGTCTTACCTCACTATTCTCGTACCCAACGAGGTTCAAGGTCTTCAAGCCTTCAGAGATGGTCGATGGTACGATGTTAAGTATATCCCCAATGCCCTCATCATTCACATTGGCGACCAAATGGAGGTGTGTATTTTCCTATTATCTGTTCCTTTTAATTACGCTTTAGGTCCACCGCAATTAATGTTGTTTATTAAAATTAGTCCTTCTATGAAGATCAACTTTGACCTCTTTTTTCTTATATAAATACTTCCTCCACACTCCAGATTTAAGTAAAAGTATAAAGTACAATTTCACGAGTACAGATTAATTTGTCCATGATATTTCCACTTGTATAATGTTTATTCTTTGAAATAACAAATGAAATATATAAGTTTTAATAAATGGGAGGTTTGAACTTAAGTCTGGACATTTTATATTTATTACACAATAGTTGTATTTACATCAGAAGACAAAAATAAGTATAATTTGAGGGGGACGAAGAAAAATCAATAAAAAAGAAGAAATGAATAAAAGATAAAAAGATAAAAGAAAAGAAAGTGACAAATGTAATGGATAATGTGATTAAAAAGCATGAGCAGGATGAGGAAGAATATAGGTATAAGAAAATTAAATTTATGAAAAAATTAGTGTTTGTTTACATCTAGAAAATACTTTTTATTTTATGTTTTATTTTTAATTACAAGACTATTATCTTAATTTTATTACAAAATTATCATTAAATTTCTCATTTTTAGAAGCTTTTACACGAAACATCAAAAAATAATATTTCCTTATTTTTATTGTTTCCTATACAAAGTTTTACAAATAAAAAACAATGTGCTGGAATTAAAAGTTAAAACAAAGATAATAATTTTATAATTAAAAGTAAAATCATAAAATAAAAAAAAATATTTTTTAAATGAACTAGACTTACCTTTTCCTTTTTCATATACTTCAAACACAAAATCATCGTAATTTGTAGTATGAACTAAAATAGACAAACATTTTGACAGATAAAAATATATTTTAATTAACCTTTTGTATTTACTTCAACTTTGTTTCCTCTCAAAAGAATAAAGTAATGATGTACATTTATCTTATGGTGGCATAGATATTGAGCAATGGGAAATACAAGGCCGTTTATCACCGAACAACAGTGAATAAAGAGGAGGCTAGGATGTCATGGCCAGTGTTCATAGAGCCCCAAGCAGAGCATGAAGTTGGTCCTCACCCAAAGTTAGTTGACCAACACAATCCACCAAAGTACAAGACCAAGAAGTACAAGGATTATGCTTACTGTAAGCTCAATAAGATCCCTCAGTGAATGAATGGATTATAAGAAATCAAAATTGCAGGGTCACCCTGCTAGTTTCTGTTTACCTGTTATCAAAGAAAGTCTGCGTGGCTTATGAGAACTTAATTATGATTTATTTTGCTAATGTTGGATCTATAATGTTTCAGTTATGTTACTGAAAGTAAATAAAGATAATAGCAGCTGCTTCTGCTTTATACATTTTCCCTTGTTATTTGCCGAGTAGGAGTTATTTTACTTTCATTATATAAGTTATTTGCTCTTTATTGTGTCATAGATGAATTATTCCACAGAGAAAACTAGATTTTTTTTTAATTCTTTATAATAACGACAAGTATGGAAGGAGAAGTGTGAAAATGAGAATTCAAACTTGCTCTCAAGTCAGTGTTAAGAACTAATTATGCTGGTTTTTTAAGGGCTTTTCTCTGTTTAAGTTTATAATGGTAGTAAGATTTCGAATTCTAATTTATCAACGCTTTATAAAGGTCTAGGATCATTTACATGCTTGTATGACGTAAAGTCAAAATCGATGACGATTATTTTTCAGTTTAGGTGAAAGTCATTAATTAATTCATTTCATATTGGTTTTCATGTCTAATTAACTACTCACAATGACAAGTTGTTGATTCAAAATTTAAAATTGATGATGGTTGAGGTTACATTTATATAAACATGCATTATAAAGACTGAACTGGTCTGGGTCGGGGTGTGGGATCCGACCTCGCAATAGTCCTTAAAATGATGATTTAGGTGTAAGTTTTACACGAGTCTAGTGAGTCTAGTTTTAGACGTTAGAGAGAATGTTTTTGTCATGTTACGTTGATGCTTAGGTATTTATACTTGGAAGGAGTGGAAGTACCTTCTTGCTTTCTAAGTCTTCCGTACATGGTGTCAGTACTTACTCTACTCTTCTGCAGTAAAGCTAACTTATGATGGAGACATTTCACAATGACTTTACCTGCCCACCAGTCACTTTGCAGGCTACTTGTTCAGCATGTTAGGGCATAGGTTAACTTTGACCCTCCAGTATTGAGTGAATAACTCATAACAGGGTTAGTTTTGGGGTCTTTCATGTGATAACAGATACCGACGTTAAATCATTCCATTACATGTGATGCCGACGTTGAGAGAATGACTCATACCGGTTATCATGTCACATCGGTTTCAAATGATGGATTTTGGTCAAATTACTTAATTCCAGGGGCCAATGATGTTGAGATTTGAGAATTAAATTCTCTGATAATCGATTACCATTGTGTGTAATCGATTATCAAAGAGTGAAAACTCTGATTGAGTAACTTTTTAAATTTTGAGACGCCAAATGGTATGACTTTTCAAAGGTGTAATGCCAAATGGTATGACTTTTCAAAAGGTGTAATTGATTACCATTGTGTTGTAATTAATTACATGCCTTTTCGGTAAATTTAAAGAGTCTCAACCTTTTATGAAGAGTTATAACAATTCATAAATTTGTGTCCCTTTGATTCAGAAGATGTCTGATCAACATCTATATAAAGGGATCCAAGTGCATTACTCAAAAATACAGAAATAAAAACACAAATTAAATTTCTTTCATCCTTTGTTCTTGTTTTGCAACAATACAAGAGTGAGTATTGTTGTTGAATCTTCTTTGTATCTCAAAATTGGATTTCGTGATACCCACACTCTATAGGGACGAAATACTAATTTTAGGAAAGTGCTCTGCATGCCTAGAAGATCATATCAAGTCATCTAAATTGTTGTTCATCTTTTGGTTCACCCTTACTTTGGAAAATTGTTCCAACAATCTAAAATCAGTATTTCTAAGAAAGATGGCAACAATCCGTGAAATGTCTACAAATTTCTACAAATTAGACAAATTTGAAGGCATTGGTTTTCGTAGATGGCAAAAGAAGATGCACTTCCTCCTCTCCGCCCTTAATGTGGCCTATGTTTTAAGCACTCCACAACCAAAGGAGAGAGAAGAGGAAACTTTGGAAGAACAAAGAAAGAGGCACAAGTGGGAGAATGATGATTACATATGTCGTGGTCACATTCTGAATGGCATGACCGATGCATTATTCGATGTGTATCAGTATGTAGAATCGGCCAAAGAATTGTGCGATCAACTTGAAGGCAAATACATTTCTGAAGATGCATCAAGTAAGAAATTCCTTGTTAGTAATTTTAATAATTATAAGATGAGTGATGCTAGACCTATAATGGAACAATTCCATGAAATCCAAAGAATCCTTGGAAGTTTTAGGCAACATAATATTGCTATGGATGAGACTTTTATTGTTTCTTCTATAATTGATAAATTACCACCCAATTGGAAAGATGTGAGAAATTCTTTAAAGCACAACAAGGATGATATAAGTGTTGAACAATTGGCAACACATCTTCGAATTGAAGAAGGAATCCGTCTACAAGATGGTAATAAGGATTCTAGCAATCCTAATTTGTCCACTGTTAATATAGTGGAAGATGAGAAATCAAAGGCAATACCAAAGTTCAAGAAAAGGCCCTTTAATTTCAATAAAGGAAGTAGGAACAAGAGGCCTAAATTTGGTAAGGCAAATCAACAAGCAACTTGTTGGGAATGTGGCAATTCCGGTCACATGAAAAGAGATTGTACAATCTGGAAAAGGAAAATGGCCAAGAATGGTGGAAAGCAAGGTCAAGGCAATTCTAGCCAAGACCAACCTAAGAAAGGTAATTTTGCACACATTGCACATAATTCCAATTTGAATTTTGTGGAAATGGTTTCTGAAATCTTCTGTGTGCAGACTGATGATTCTTGATGGATCGACTCAGGAGCTTCAAGACACGTGTGTAAAGATCGGTCTCTATTCAAATCCTTGAAGGAAGGTGACAATGGAGAAGTTCTTTACATGGGAAATGATTCTATGGCTAAAGTCCTAGGTTGTGGACAAGTAGAATTATTACTTAGTTCTGGAAAATCACTTCTATTAAGAGATGTACTATATGCTCCAGAATTAAGGAGAAATTTAGTGTCTGGAGTAATCTTGAATCGATTAGGTTATAAATTGGTATTTGAAGCTGATAAGTTTGTACTATCTAAAGGTGGTGTATTTATTGGTCTAGGATATCTCTATAACAATATGTTTAAATTAAGTACAATAAATCGTGTTATTGATTTTGCTTATATTATTAATCATGATTCTTCTTTATGGCATTTTCGTCTTGGACATGTTAATTATCGAAAACTACATTCTATGTCTAAATTTGATCTGATTCATCCATTTGATTTGAACATAGAAAAGTGTAGAACATGCATGCTAACAAAGATAACAAGAAAACCTTTTCCTAATATTGAAAGGAATTCAACTTTGCTTGAATTAGTACATAGTGATTTATGTGATTTTCATAGTACACCTTCATTAGGAAATAAGAAATATATGATAACATTCATTAATGATCATACACGCTTTTGCTATGTTTATCTTTTGTTTACTAAAAATGAAGCCTTAGAAAAGTTTAAGGTTTATAAAAATGAAGTAGAATTGCAACTTAATACTAAAATTAAAAAGTTGAGAACTGATAAAGGTGGTGAATATTATGATCCAATTTATTTTCAATCTGTGGGTATTATCCATGAAACAACTACTGCATATACACCACAACAAAATGGTATAGCAGAAAGAAAGAATAGGACTTTGGAAGAAATGGTTAATTCTATGTTGTCCTATTCTGGTCTAAGTGATGGATTTTGGGGTGAAGCCATGTTAACGGCTTGTTATATTCTAAACCGAGTTCCGATAAAAAGGAATGAGGTAACCCCATATGAGCTTTGGTATAAAAGAAAGCCAAATTTGACTTATCTCAAAGTTTGGGGTTATAGGGCAATTGTAAAAATACCGGAACCCAAGCGTAAGAAATTGGGTGAAAGAGGAATTGAATGCATTTTTATAGGTTATGCTGAACATAACAAAGCCTATAGGTTCTATGTAATAGGACAAAATGATTATGTGTCACTACATTCAATCATAGAATCTAGAGATGCAATTTTTGATGAAAGGAGATTTTCTTCAATTCCTCATTCAAAGGATTTAACTCCTAATACCAATATTGAAGAATTGGATCAAAGCTTGATTGATCAAGGATCAAATGTTCAAACTCTAGATGAGAATGATGCTTCCACATCACAACCTAGAAGAAGTAAAAGGGCAAGAAAAGAAAAATCCTTTGGCCCAGATTTTCATGTGTACTTAGTTGAAGGTACAAGAGATTCTATCTTAACAAAGTTCTCATATTGTTATAATATAGAAGAAGATCCATTGACATATCAAGAGGCTATGAGGTCTCAAGATGCTACTTTCTGGAAAGAAGCAATTAATGATGAGATGGAATCCATCATGGGAAATAACACATGGATTTTGTTTGACTTACCTCCTAAGTATAAACCAATAGGATGTAAATGGATTTTCAAGAAGAAAATCAAAGCTGATGGAACTATTGATAAGTTTAAAGCACGTTTAGTGGCACAAGGGTTTAGACAAAAACCTGGAATCGATTATTTCGATACATATGCACCTGTGGCTAGAATCTCCACTATAAGGTTATTAATAGCACTTGTTGCTATTCATAAACTTGTGATACATCAAATGGATGTCAAGACTGCATTCTTAAATAGAGAACTAGAAGAAGAAGTGTATATGAAACAACCTGAAGGTTTTGTTATGGAAAACCAAGAACACAAGGTCTGTAAATTGATTAAATCCTTGTACGGATTGAAACAAGCGCCAAAACAATGGCACCAAAAGTTTGATGACGTTGTATTATCAAATGGTTTCAAAATAAACAATTCAGACAAGTGTGTGTATAGTAAATTTGATGACAAAGGTAATGGTGTCATAATTTGCTTGTATGTGGATGACATGCTGATTTTTGGAACAAATTTAGATCAAGTAAATTTGACCAAAACATTTCTATCATCATATTTCTCCATGAAAGATATGGGAGAAACTGATGTCATCCTAGGTATAAAAATTAAGAGAGACAATGAGAAACTTATCCTGTCTCAATCACATTACATTGAGAAAGTTCTCAAGAAGTTCAATAACTTTGAATGCTCTCTTGTTTCAACTCCTATGGACCCAAGTTTAAAGATATTACCTAATGGTGGTAAGGCTATTTCACAATTAGAATATGCAAGGGTAATAGGATGTTTGATGTATGCAATGACAAGTACAAGGCCAGATATCGCATTTGCGGTAGGTAAACTGAGTAGATATACTAGTAACCCTAGTTTATCACATTGGCAAGCTGTACGTCGAGTACTTAAGTACTTAAAGAAAACTATTGATTATGGTTTGACATATAGTGGTTATCCTTCAGTTTTGGAAGGATATTCTGATGCAAGTTGGATTACAAACCAAGAAGATCACTCTTCTACTAGTGGTTGGGTTTTCCTCTTTGGAGGAGGAGCAATTTCTTGGTCATCCAAGAAACAAACTTGCATTACTGATTCCACTATGGCTTCAGAATTTATAGCTCTAGCTTCAGCAGGAAAGGAAGCTGAATGGCTAAGGAACCTCATGTTTGAGATACCACTGTTACAAAAACCAATATCACCTGTAGCAATACATTGTGACAATGTTGCAACTTTGGCTAAAGCTTATAGTCAAGTGTACAATGGAAAATCAAGACATATAGGTGTGAG
Source organism: Clitoria ternatea (assembly GCA_037962975.1). Lineage (NCBI taxonomy): Eukaryota > Viridiplantae > Streptophyta > Magnoliopsida > Fabales > Fabaceae > Clitoria > Clitoria ternatea. Next base: position 61,450,353 of record CM075671.1, read on the forward strand.
ACATAGTTATGTCCAAGGACTTATCAAGGATGGTATTATTACCGTTGATTTCGTTCGAACAAAGCTTAATTTGGCTGATGGTTTTACAAAGGCATTGGCTAAAGATTCCATCTCTAGAATGTCTATTGAAATTGGAATGGAGCCCATAATTAATCACTAGTAAGGGAATCTTAACTTGACGCTTAATATGACATTAAGTCTTAAGTTCAATAAGATTAAATCTCTTATTTGATGATTGAAAGCACAAGGGTGCTTTGGACCTGTGATGTAAGGAGGTTGAATAATTCTTAATTGATTTCTTGAATTTATGTTTTATCGTAGGAACATGTTTTACCTAAGAAATCAACCTATGTAAGTGCGAAGTTTGGCCGCTTCAAGAAGTCAAGGGGCAATGACTTTGATGCACTTATGAATAGATATGGATGCATGGCCCTATTGTGTCAAGTACAACAAGAACATGTAATTTATCTTATATGTAGTTGTATCTTCAAGTTTTCATTATGTATTATATCGGTTCAATCGTTTCGATACCAATAAAATACGATTTCTTGGAATGTATACTCTACTAAGTGGAAGTTCAAGTCTATGTACACTTTCATTTACGTGTAAGATTGTATATATTAAATTTAAATTTGTGTGTAGTAATTATTTAATACTCTCAAATGGGGGAGGATTTTTGAGATTTGAGAATTAAATTCTCTGATAATCGATTACCATTGTGTGTAATCGATTATCAAAGAGTGAAAACTCTGATTGAGTAACTTTTTAAATTTTGAGACGCCAAATGGTATGACTTTTCAAAGGTGTAATGCCAAATGGTATGACTTTTCAAAAGGTGTAATTGATTACCATTGTGTTGTAATTAATTACATGCCTTTTCAGTAAATTTAAAGAGTCTCAACCTTTTATGAAGAGTTATAACAATTCATAAATTTGTGTCCCTTTGATTCAGAAGATGTCTGATCAACATCTATATAAAGGGATCCAAGTGCATTACTCAAAAATACAGAAATAAAAACACAAATTAAATTTCTTTCATCCTTTGTTCTTGTTTTGCAACAATACAAGAGTGAGTATTGTTGTTGAATCTTCTTTGTATCTCAAAATTGGATTTCGTGATACCCACACTCTATAGGGACGAAATACTAATTTTAGGAAAGTACTCTGCATGCCTAGAAGATCATATCAAGTCCTCTAAATTGTTGTTCATCTTTTGGTTCACCCTTACTTTGGAAAATTGTTCCAACAAATGACCGGATCATTTGCCCCCCAGCTTGTTGAAGTGATCATGTCAGTTGCTTTAATGAGCTATAAACTCTTAACCGAGGTACCTCTTGTGGACGTGAGTAACTTTAAGGCTGTTTGTATCTTAAAATTTTTTTACTTACTTACTCTATACTTGCAACTATATCGCATTTATTATTCTTGTAAAGTGTGACATTACGTGCGTAGTGGGCTACGCTAATCGTACAACTTTAATTTCTAATCATGTGTGACGATTACCCTTTTTTACTTGATTTTGGAAGTTACTTTTAGGAAAATGAGCCTTGGAAACTGAAAATACTCGACCCAAAAATTTGAAATGTGCGAAATATGCAAAACGACATCATATTGGTTGCTCCCTAGCCATGTCTATAAGAGGGAACTCTTAGACACTCAAAGAATCACCTTTGCATTTGCATTACTGAAACTTTGTCAAAATTCTGAGAGACTCAAGCCCTAGAAAATTTTTGAGAGGAAGGAGTGTTCGTAGTTGCTTCAGAAATCTTTAAGCTTTTTGAAAACTCAGGTAGCATCCCCAACCCTTTCTTTGTTACATTTTGGTTACACCGTTGCTTATTCTTTTTGCTGTTGTAAGAGCTAAAAAGTGAGGGTCAGAGGAAGTTCTTCAACACACCGTTGGGGGTGAATCCCTGTAAGGCACCAAAGGCCAGAAAGCTTAAGGTGAGAATAATGAAGGCCAAGGTGTGAGTTTTTACATAGGAAGGACCCCTCATCAAATGAAGAAAGCTCTGTCAGCTACACCTTTGACGACATCCATTTTTACAAATATGTAGGTGGGTTGAAACATGTAGTGGGAAAGATGGCGACTGAAGGTGTAGAAAAATAAGTTGTGATGACGTAACTAGGGTGTTCAATAGTGATTGCTCACGAAGTAGATGAGGTTGAGTTTTTGAAAGAAAACCCCTACATTTGGATGCAAAGGGAACTCCACGGTTTCCCGGTATGTCCTCATCAGTATGCCAGATTAGCTGGCAAGAAAATGAACATTATATGCCCTTTATATTCCCAGGATGGCTACAAAGAACGCTTTCTTGCATTACACCGTCACCCCGTAGAACGAGTTTTCTATACCCCACTAGACAAAAGGTCCATGTATATGTTTGAAATCCTGGTGACCAAGCTTGGGGTGAGATTCCCCATCACCAAATTTGAGATGAGCGTTCTCTGGTATCTGGAGTATGCCCTTACCCAATTACATCCAAATGGGTAAGGGTTGGTGTGTAGCTTGGAGGTGCTTGGGCAACACTTTCAATTCAAACCCACGGTGACACTCTTCTTCTGCTACTACTACGTGATACACCGGGCCAACATTGACAGTGGTCTCAGCTTCGTCATACATTGGTGTGACTCACAAATAGTCAATTTTGAGGCATTTATGGAGTCTGCTAAATCTAAAGACGTCTTCTTCAAAAATGTTTCTTCAAAGTACAATCAGGGCCAGCTAACCAGTGTTCTAGGTGAACAAGGCCGGGATGAAACTATTTCTAGTATCATGGACCAATGAACATTTTCCCCTAACCAGGACTGCCTTCCCTTGCACTAAGAACAAGCTTTCCCTAGTGTCTGTTAAAGTCTTTAGGGCTTTACAAGCTTTCAGTGCTGCACACGGGAAATTCTCATGCAAGAGGCTGCTTGGCTTTGCTGCCCAGTGAGAGGCCTACTTGCGTAATGATTTAGGATTTATATGTATATATATATATATATATATATATTACTGGTTTGGAGAACAGACTTAGAAGAGGGGGTTGAATAAGTCTGTTCGCTTTTTCAAACCAAAAAATGATATTTAAACTTTTTGAGCGTTATGCATCGAACCAAACTTTTAAGGAGACAGAGAGCATGTTACTTTGATTGAGTGAACGTATTTTAGCCAGACTTTTACTATCGATTTTAACAACCATAATGCACCAGACTTTTGATAGTAAGGAGTAAGAGAGAAAGAGATAGTACACAAAAGATTTATACTGGTTCACCTCCAACTCAGAGACTACATCTAGTACCTTCAAATCTAAATGATTTCCATTATGTAAAAAAAATATTTTACATGAAACAGCTTAGACCGAGCCTATGAGTATTATTGACTCCAGCCATTCCTGGCTTAAGCATAACCCGTGCTTTAAGTATTCTTGACACCGACCACTCCTGGCCCCTGAGTATTCTTGAGTCTAGCCACTCCTGGCCTAAGCACACCCCGTGCTTTAAGTATTCTTGACACCGGCCACTCCTGGCCTCTGAGTATTCTTGAGTCGGGCCACTCCTGGCCTAAGCACACCATGTGTTTTGACACACCAGACCCCTCTGGATTCTGATGAGTATTCTTTTGCACACACTTACTCCTGGGGAAAACCCAAGTATTCTTTCACAAGCCACTCCTAGCTTAAACCCTAAGTATTCTTTCAAAAGCCTCTCCAGGCCAACAATGTTTCCCATACTAACAGAGTCTGGCAAGATACCATACCTGTATTACCAGAGGATTGGAAGAATTAGCTCAAATAAAACAAGCCCCTTGACTTAGCAAAGCTAAGTAATAAACTGTAAAAATGGGTTTGTAAAGAATGAGAGGGCTTAATTTTCCCATAGGGCTCAGTACATTCAAAAAGTAAAAGATGATTGGAAAATGTACTAAGCCAGAAAGCATGACTTGGGATAATATGCATTTTTGTGCACAAAGGCATATCCCAAGTTAGTATGGAATCTAAAAAGAAAGATACATGCACATAGCAAGCTTTCTTTGTCTTCATGGCAGATCTTCCAGGTAGGGTTACTCGTTGTTGAGTAAACTGCTATTTCTTCATTTCATATGAGCTTGAGTGCATGAATGTCTGATGGTCATTCATGATATTTCTTCTTCTTCCATTACACTTTTTATGGTGTATTCTAGCTTATCCTTTTCTTTTTACAAGCTCTCTCTCTTTTTGATTTTTCTCTCTAGTATTTCTTTTCATCCTCAATTCTCGATAAATGATTTTTCTCTCCTTATATTTTTCTCTTATATTTTTCAAGAGGCTTTATTACTTGAAGAGGAGATTGATTCTATTTATATAGAATCGATTTGTTGAGTCTAGGAAGATGCTTATTAATTATATAACTATTGAGATAGTTGTTGTATAAGAGATAAAAGTCTTTCCTAATGGAGTTACACAAAGGGTAAGAACTTTTGTTGTCAGAGAGAGAGAGACGTTCTGCACAAGTAATGTAGATATAGGAGCTTTCAGGATTTGTGCAGTCATAGGTGGAGTAGATATAGCACTAGTTTCACCAAGAAGGAAAGCTTTGATTTAGAGAATCTTTGAATGTGTGAGATAGAGGTGAAACATAATTGCTTTTCAGACTAAATTTAAATCCACCTTGTTTAGTCAATCTATCTTTTTGTGAATCTTTTTAATAAGCTTTTGATGGAGATAACTTATGACCGTTAATGCTTCATGTATCATACCGCTTCTAACGGTTTGAAGGGAGATGACAGAGTCTGATGCTTTCGTGTTTTCTGATGCTTTAGGTGATATTGTTTGAGTCTGGGTCTGGTACATTATTCTGATATAAGAGAGTTTCTTCTGAAGCGAGTAGACTTTTGACTCTTCCTTTTGTCTTAGATAGAGAGGTTCATGTTTTGATCAAGTCTTCCAGACTTTTGATGCGTGAACTTTCTATGCATAGGCTCCTCATTTCTTTTGTAGCTTAGGCCTTCTCCAGAAACACATAAAACATCCACATCAAGTAATACCAAACATCTTCATTTAAGTTAGAATTCCTAATGTTAGTTATCAACAAATCTCATGTTTCCAAACTTTTTCTATATATATATATATATATATATATATATATATTCCTTTATTAGGCTTAAAGTTATAGTTTGCTGACGTTGTGTTATTCTGTGGTTTCAAGTAAAATAGAAAAATTTACATCTATTGAGGCTCTGTGTAAGTTACAAGAAGACTTGGTGATAACTCAGGTAGAAAACCAGGTTCAAGCCAAAAGGAATATTCCTAAGGCTCCATAACCCACAATAAAGTTTCCCGATGACACCGATGAAATTCCTCACATGAAGGCTATAACTAAGGAAACTGAAGACGCCTCGCTAGAAAAGAGCAGCAAAAGGAATAATAATTGTGAGTCCAGTCGGAAGAGATAGAGTCAATGCCAGAGAGACGAGTTGTCATCCCCTACCAAGAAGGCAAAAAATAAAAAGGTGGTTGAAGAAGAGGAGATCCCTCAAAACACCATTGAGGTGTCATCTTTAACTACTCAATAGAAAATAGAGGCATCCCCACCCAGAATAACGATGTTAGAGCCATTACATGATCTTTCTCCAGGGCGAAGATTGAGCATCTATCTAGATTATCATGGAAATAAAGAAGATTGAGGGTAACTGGAGGTACCCCGGTACTACCTTCGCACTGACTTGGGCCTGAGCGAAGTGAAGGGAGCTACAGACGCTGGGAGGTAGCTCCTTCGGGAAGTGGAAGGATGCTCCTTCAAAGGTTCATAGATCATGCCAAATTGAGCTCTTCCTATTATGACTGGATCCAAGCCCTAGAAGCTGAGCTTTAGGTTTCCACCAAAGAAAACTCCCTATTGTCAGAGGTAGTTAAGGCCAAGGACAAGGCTATGGATGAGAAGGAAACTACTCTTGCTGCCACCTTAAAGGAGTTAGAGGAGTTAAAAGCTGAAACAATAGAGGTGGGTAGCTTCGAGAAGCGAAACAAAAGCAAAAAGAGGAAAAAAATTGGCGTAGGAGGCCACTAATGCCAAGGATGCTGTTGAAAAAGCACAAGATGAGTTCTTGGCTATGAACAATGAGCTGGTGGGAGCACAAGGAGGTCACAACAGAGACCAAAAGCAATATGAAGCTAAAATTGCTAGATTGAACAAAAAGATTAAAGACGTGCCGCCCTTAGAGAAGAGAATGACAAGTTGCGAGAAGAAGTGAAAGTAAATCTGAGGAGGGTGGCGTAGGCGGTAGAGCTCTGTGGACCGTAGCAGACGAAGCGTTCAGTGCCACCATTCGCTTAGTCATGCATCGCAACCCTAGTGTGGCTCTTAATTTGAACGACATCAACTTATTTTTTCAATTTCATGAAGGAAAGCCGGTGGCCACAATCAACAATGAACACCAGGAGCCTGATGATGTCCAATTCGAGCTCGCCCCTTTATCGACCAACCAATCAATGACTTCAAAAGATACCTCTTCCCAACAAGAAAAAGTTAAAGATGCTCCTGATGATGCTTTTGGAATTGTCAAAGATACCTCCGACTTTAAAAAATTCCTCCATTGGTCTTTCATTAATTTACTTTTGTAGAACGTTGTAGCCTTATACCGGGATAGGCTCTAGGTTTTTGAACTTTGTAAGTTTTATTTTGAAGTATGAATGAAAACTTCCTTACTCTTGAAGTTGTGTGTTTTCCTTTATGGCCTTCATAACTTTTAAAAATCGAAAGAATTCCAAAGACTCGTTTATACTTTGTTGTAAGTTCTCTCACTAAGAAGTGATATCTTCGGAACTAGTTTTACCCATCATGAATGATTTGTGGAATTTGAAAGCCACCGTAATTCTTAAGTAAACACCTAACTAACTTATCTTAAATTGGACCAAGTTTTACTTGCACCGCTCCTTGGGGCACAGTATAGTTGATATTAACTAATCTTTACCACTCATTGGGGGTCAAGTAACCAATTCCATTTGGAAATTGAGGTGCCACTCATTGGGGTCCAGTGCGGCCTCAATGAAATTCGATCCTTGCCACTCGTTAGGGCAAAAGGTTCAACTTGTACCATTCATCCGGGTTCGGTACGACCTTAAGAGGTCTGATCCTCGTTACTCGTTGGGGTCAAGTAGCCAGTCTTTGTTTAAGGGATTGGGATGTCGCTCGTTAGGTTCCGGTATGGCCTCATTCGAGGTCCAATCCTCACTACTCATTGGGGCAAAATGAATAAATAAATTTTATATAGAGAAAAAGGGAGGTGGAAAGATTGACAAACATTTTATTGATATACTTAATATACATTGGAGCTGTGCTAGGGCATGCCAAGTTGAAACCTTCTTAAGGAAAACCCAGTGGGAAAAAACCTTAAGTTAGGAAAAAGAGTACATGCCATATGATCTAGCTAGCTATAATAAATGCGTAAATTCAAAATGTTCCACTTGTTCCTTACCGATGTCCCATCCAAGCATTCAAGGTGATAAGTACCTTTACCCAAAACTTTTAAGACACGATAGGGTCCTTCCTAGGACGATGCAAGCTTACCTTGGTGGGCAAATTTATTGCCAATGCTAGCTTGACGCAACACTAAATCACCAATTTCAAAATGCCTTTGTGAAACTCGCTTATTGTAACAGAGAGCGGCCTTAGCTTTGATTGCCTGATCCCAGATGAAGGCTTCTTCTCTTAGTTCCCTAATAACATCCAGCTCGCTCAACAAGTTCTCCCTATTGCTTTCTGCATGGAACTATTGGACTCTGGTAGACGATATTTCAAGCTATGTTGGGATCATGGCTTCAACCTCGTACGTGAGTCTGAATGACAACTCGTTAGTGGATGCGTGAGGGGTAGTTTGGTATACCCATAACACGTGACATAATTGATTGTTCCAATCCCCCTTCGTGTCTCCTAGTCATCTTTTAAGACCCTTGAGAATCTCCTGGTTTGCAACCTCAACTTGTTCATTAGTTTGGGGATGTTCAACAGATGAAAAAACTTGTCCAATGTTTAACCCCTCAAGTAACTCAGTGAACTTGCGATATGTAAATTGAGTGCCATTATTTGTGACAATCCGCCCTGGGATGCCAAAATGAGCAATTATGTTCTCATAAACAAACTGTCTAGTTTTGGCGGAGGTGATGTCTACTACTGGCTCGACTTTAATCCATTTTGTGAAATAATCCACCCCTATAATTAGATACTAAATGCCTCTAGGGGTTGTAAGGAATGGACCTAGGATATCCAAATCCCATTGATGAAAGGGCCAAGGGATCGTAGATGTTGATAATTCCTCTATAAGGGTATGGTGTAAATTGGCAAACCTTTAACAGGGATCGCACTTCTAGACATACTCCATCGTATCTTTTCTCATCGTGGGCCACCAAAAACCAGCTCAGGATTTTCCTTATGAGACTTTATGAACCAGAGTGGTGCCCACATTGCCCCTTACGCACTTTAGCCATCACCCCATGAACGTTATTCTCATGTAAGCATAAGAGATAAGGGACAGAGAAACCTTGTCAAAATAGCTTACCATCTACCATGGTGAAAAAGGGTAGCTCTTTTTTGATTTTCCTTTATCTAGTCTCATCTGTAGGGAGTTGACCATTCACCATATATCAAACATAAGGGGCCATCCAAGAGTCTTTAGAAAATCTAGTCAACCGAATGACATTAACAGAAGATTTGTTGGAAATACTGGGTTCCATTAGGGTATTGTTCATTATTGACGTAGTACTCTAACCTTTTTTGTGATAGCCAATCGTGAAAGGATGTTGGCCCTAATATTTTATTCTTTCGAGACATGCTTGAAGGTAACAGATTGAAATCATTCTTTTAGCTCATGAACACAAGCCAAATATTGTTGAAGAAAAGGTTCCTTCGCCTGGTATTCGCCGAGAATTTGTGATATGACTAACTACAAGTCGCTGCTGAAGGTGACAGTCTTGGCTCTAATATCAATGATCGTTCTTAAGCCTATGAAGCATGCTCCACATGCTGCCTGATTATTGGAGGTGTTAAGGTTAAAATGAAGGGAAATTTCATGGAGCCCTCAATCATCACTTTCCACAACAATACTAGCCCCATAACCTTTGCTGTTAGAGGATCCGTCCATATATACCGTCCAATGGGAACGAGATGCTTCTGGATCTAACGCTGAGAGCTCAACTATGAAGTCTGCCAAAACTTGGGCCTTGATGGCATTACGTGGCTCATAAGTGATGTCGAACGTGTTTGATAACCCATTTAATAATTCTGCTTGCCAGGTCAAATTTGAAAAGAATTATCTGGAGTGGGACACTACAAAAAACACGTAAATAATGGAGGTTTTTTAAAGGAGGTTTCAATAACCTCCATAAAATAATGTAAATTGTAGAGTTTTTTACACCCTCCCGAATTAAATTTAATAAAAGAGGTTTTTAATTTATTTTAAAGAGTTTTCTTAACCTCCCCAAATTAAGTATTTTAAGGGAGGTTTTTAACTCAATTAATGGAGTTTTCCCCTGAACCTCCTAAAATTGGGATTTCAATTTGCCTGAAAAGAACTTTCTAAATCCCAAATTCCCTTTAATAATTTTTCATCCTAAAATTTCAATTGAGATTTTAACTTAATTGATGGAGTTCCCCCCAAATCTACTAAAATTAGAATTTTAGTTTCCCAAAATAATTACCCAAATTCCCTTTAAAAAAATTTCATCCTAAAACCTCAAAATTTTTCCCTACTTTCTTGTTCATTCCTTTTGTCTTGCACGTTCCCCCAGTCATGCATGATCCTTCTTTCTCGCGTGGTCCTTCTAAGTTCCAACTTTCGCAATTCACAGGGTTCGTGAGTTCCACAGCTAGGTCGAAATTTGTGAGTTCCATTACTGGGTCAACGTTCATGAGTTTTGTGAGTTCCTCTGTTGGGTCAACGTTTGCAAGGTCTAGTATTCACGAGTTCCATTGTTTATAGGTTAGGATTTTGTTGCCCTTTTTTTGGAGCTTTAAATATATTTGTTTATATTTTAATGATTTAGGGGTTAGGGTTTGCTCTACCTAATTATTTAGAGATACAATGAAATAGAATTTATAGAATTTAATTGGAATACATGATTGTTTGAAGGTCTTTACATTGTTATATTTGGGTTAGTAATAGGGATTGTAATGTTTACAATTATTTTTAATTGCACTGCTATCTCACTAACAAGGCTCACACAAAGGTTAAGCGTGGAGGTGGTATGGAGAAATGATCTATGGAAAACATGGGTCCCTCAAAATGGAGATACAACATTAGCAAGGATCTAAAAAGGTTGGAATTTTTTTTGTTTTCCTTTCAGTATGTCAATAAAGGATGGGTTTTAAAATATTTGAGTGCTTTATATTTTTTTAATGTTTGAGAATATTACTTCAGGGAATTCCTGGTCTGTCATTTATTCCATAATTTGTCATTGTATTTAATTTAATTTATAACCTTTATTTTGGATGTTATTTCTCTAATATCTACAGCTTAGAAGATTGATTATGCTTTTGTCTTTAGCCTGGATGTTGATGTTATCTTTTTATCTTCAGGCAGTGAGCTGTAGAGATTAATTAGAGCTCTTGCATAAGGTTTACAAGTTCCTTTATTAGTGCTTGATAGCAACATCCTTGCTCCATATATAAGTTTTGGAAGAATTTTGATGTTGTAAGTTATTCAATAGTTTCTTAGTACAATAGTTGTGGTGCGGTGGTGGATAGCTAAAGATTATATTCTTTGAATTGTTATGCTTATGCAGGTTATTGATGATTTATCAACTATGAGTCTAATGCAGAATCTGGGGAGGAAGGTTCTCTAGAGTCTGAGAATGAGGATGATAATAAAGCTAGCAGGAAGAGTGGGCTAGTCGTACCGAGGCAAAGTTAGATGCAAGTGATAATGAAGATGTAGTTGTATCTGCTGAAGCACACCTTAAGAAGGTTAAAGCGGTTGTTCTTCAGAAACTTGTCCCTTACAATGTTGAAGAACTTGAAAAGGTCTATATATAGTTAACTATTTAAGAGTATGTAGTGTTTTCTTTGATTTCTTAGCTGTGCTAAATATAAATTGAAGTGTTTGGTAACTCTAGAAACTTTAAGTTAGTGCATTGAAGTATTAATAATTTTTTAACTCATTTAGTTACTGTAGATTGTTTGAAATTTCAACCCTAGTGTTTAGAGAATCTGATATTTTTGAATCATCCAAGTCTATTGATGTTGATTCTTCTGATAAATTTGGATGCCAGCTAAGAAAAGGTAACATGTTCAGCTAGATGAAACTTTGATCATGCATAAAACCTTGCCAAATGTGATTTTCTACTCTGTCTACTTGTAAATTATGCCTAGAGAGAGAGAGGCTCTTAATTTTGTGAATTGAGAGAGGCTCTTAATTCTTTGAATTGAGAGAGGGTATCCTTGTTATATCTTACTTCACATACTGTACAACTATTATACACTTCATTATTCCATCCCTAGTTTTATGTTGCCATTTACAAATTAATTCCTATTTTCTAGTTTATGAGATCTTAACAAGAATTAGAGTAGTGGTTAGTGTCTGACAAACTTGATTATATGGTGGTCTTGTAAAAAAATGGTATGTTCTTCATCTCCTGATGGCCTTCTTAGTTGATGATTAGCAAAGTTATTTCAAGGGTCTGAACAGGGGGAGGAGCCTTCGATGGTGGTTGTCAACCTCCAAAACGGGACAACTAATTACATGGGGGTCACTTCTTAAAATCTCATGTGCTTGCTTTATAATCACTGTAAAAAAATTTCTTGTTTGATTAGATTTTAAGTTGGATTAAGGGAAATTTATGGCAACATTAGTTTTAACTTACGAATTTATGTATCAATCACTGGTTCCCTTGTTTCCTCCCTCTTTTTCCTTTTCTTCTTTAGCAGGAATTTAAAGAAGTTACACAAAGATTTAACCACCAGTATATAAGTAAACTAGTTCGAAACTAAATTTTAAAGGAACATAAAATCTTGTAAAACCACTACAAATTTATATAGATTTATGTAATGAGTTTTAGCTTGAACAATTCTAAACTAATTTCCAAGTTTGTCAAACACCTCTTGTCAAACTAATCTCCATCTTTATAAACACCTCTCATACGCCCTCAATAGTAATATACAAAGAATATTTTTCTTAAGCTTTTTATTGAAGTTGTTGGGTCATTTGAATATGTTTCATATGATTCTTTACACTGTTATATAGATATTTATGTGGAATTACTTGACCCTTGGTTATTTCTTGAGTTTTAAACAATAGCATGGCAAATCACATTTTAGGACATGGCAGGATTGATAAGCAAGGTAAACCGTTCCTCCATTGGTCCTCTGCCTCCATGTTATTCCCCTTCCTTGTAAGTTTGTATCTACTTTTGCTAGCATTAATATTTATTTGTTATTAGGTTTCTTGATTTAAGTTAGGTTTATGACAGCAAGATATAATCTCTACATGGTTGCAAATTGCACTTAAGGACCTTGTATCATAGACTGCATTTTGTTACAACTCCAACTTTGTTTCTTCTCATGCGTCGTTTATAGTCCGGGGCAACTTTAGGTGGTACATATGTTTCAACTTTGGTATTTTTGTTTTTTCATTATTTAATTGAGTTCCTATGGTAGATAGTCTATTTATGTGTTTCTTATATATATTTGTTGTCTCCGTTTTTTGTGCACCTTGCCAGTTAATTGTTCTTACCCATCACCAACATTTATATGGAATTATGCTAACTTAATCATTCCTTACTTTATTCTTCTTGTCTTGTTATGGCAATTTGGTGATATAAACATTTGCTTTTCTATTTTTAATTTTCATTTCATGAATTGTATACGCATGTCTTCGTATTCTTATTTTATTTGCATACAATCAAGTAATGTGATAATAATAATAACTTAAATGGTTCTTTATATTAAGCATAGATTGTTTGTGGCAGTTGTTTTATGCATGATAAGCTTTCAAGATTCTTATTTTGATAATGAGGTACGACTTTTTTTTTCTCACAATGGTACTTGTTTGTTTTGAATATGCCTTTACTGTGCATTTTTTTCTTCTAATTTGATAATGTTACAGTGATAATTATATGTTATAATGGACAAATATTTTTGTAGTTTTTTTACTGGAGAGTTCTTCTTGATGTTACCTAAAGGCATAAATCATTTTAGCATCATGTAGAAAATAAATTATGTTGGATTACTATTTAAACATCTTTCTCTTGAATGCTCCACTTGACAAGTATATAAGGCCAAACTAATTTAATTTGGTTGTAGTGTTTTTATATTTCTTCAGAATTGACTATTGGTCTAGGAACAACCTCATTGAATTTTCCTTTAGGTAAAATAAAAGCTATCATGAGGTTGTCCTCATGTTTCTTAAATGGTCAGGTCAATCTTGACATTTTCTAGGCATTGCATTGCTTGAAACATGTTAGTTTCCAATATCAATGTATAGTGAACATTTTGTTATTTGCTCTACTAACCTGTTAACTAAATTTTTATCTTTATAATTTTGGGTATCAATGTGATTAATAATCTTTTGCCAATATTTTATATTTTTATTTATTAATGATTGCAGAAGCATTATCAACATTCTCATATTTATAAATCCAGAAAATCTTGCTCTCAAGTTTTACAGGTTGGGGTACCTGTTAGTTAAATCAAGCATGAGGTGAAATTTCACTGTGGTTGCTGAGCAATGTTTTATTCTTTCTCTTCCCCTAATATTTGTTTTTACATAGTTATACTTCCTGTTGGGTATGTGGACACTGGACACATGTTTTCCAATTCATAATTTTAATTACATTACCAGGAGAGAAGTCTACATTTTGACAAGTTTGGGTTTATCACATACCTTTGTTATTTGGTGTATGCACCACTTTATATTGCTGGTCCAATACTGAGCTTCAATGCTTTTGCCTCATAGGTCTGTGTTTGTAACTTATTTTTATAGTTTAAGTTTCATTATTACATTTGATATAGTTCTGTTACCGTAAGTGAACCCTCATCTTATTATTTTCAAAAAATAAAATTACATACAAGATATTATTTGCTTGAATTGGAAAAGAAACCAAATTTGTCATCATTATCTAAAAATTTAATGATATAACATTGTAATATTTAAGCAAGGTGGATGAAATAGAGGAGCGCCTGAAATATTATCTGTAAAAGCTTACACTCAAGCTTGGGGAAATTTTTACCATGTAATAACTGCAAGACCTATAATGGTGTATGGAGCAGAGGAATGGGTGGGGAATGCCAACAAGAGAATAAATTCAATGTAGTAAAGATGAGAATGTTAAGTTGAGAGAGTAGACATCTAAATTGCCTAAGCCTAATTTTATTGCTCCTAGTTTGAAGCCAAATTCTAAATCACCTATTACACTTGCCAAGGCAACCCTTGATTCTGCAAAAAGAACATCGGGATCACATTCAAAGCTTCAGGTATATTATCATTTGAAAGTATATAACTTATACCACCTCTTTCTAAGGATTTCTTCATAGCGTTGAAATTTACTTCTTGTACTTTATTTCTACATGCTTGTAGTTGCTGATAATAGAACCCTTACCAAAAGTTAAACCTGGACATGATTTGACTCCACCTCCTAGTCTTATCAAACAAGTAGAAGGAGATAGAGTTCCTCCCAGGCCAAGACGAAGGACTCCCCCACGTTTCCTTAGACGAACTTTATTTTTCGAAAGAATGAGGATGGCTGGGCTTGATGTTCCTAATGCAGCAAATGAAACTGAGAAGCTAAACACAAGACATATATTTGTTTATATGTATTAATTATTATTATTATTATTATTATTATTGAGATATTCAACTTTTCTATGGGCACCAATCTGTGTGGTATGAGAATGATTAACATATTTATATATTTTTGGGGTATTATTTTTTTATTTTAGTCAATAGATTAGCGGCGGTTAAAACCTCCGCTAATGCACGTTAAAAACGACCACTAACCTACGTTTCTATGGAAGGAGGGCTAAACTTAACAAAACTCTTTTAGTGGAGGAGGCTCAAAACCTCCAGTAAAAAAACCTTCACAAATAGTGGGGTTCTATCTATGGTAATGGAGGTCTTGAAAAACCACTACAAATTACCTTGTGGCGATGCTAACTGTGGCGGTTTTTAGAAACGCCATAAATAAATTTAAGGAGGTCAAAAACCACCGCAAATTGCAAACAAAACCTCCACAAATTACCTGTTTTCTTGTAGTGGGAGATCTGTGTGTTCCACAATTGGGTAAGCATGGAAATATGACCTTAAACACTATGAAGCCTAAATTACGGCGAGGGCAACCTTTTCAATCTTCTGATACCGAAGCTCTACCCCCTGCAATGTTTTACCAGTAAAGTATATTTGCCTTTGCCCCTTCAGCGTCTCTTTAACCAAGGAAACTCTCAATGCTTCATCTGAAACAAAAAGATAAAGTATTAATCGCTCATTAGGGTCATGCTCAACCAAAATAAGAGGTTTGGATAAAACTTCCTTTAGATCATGGAAAGTTTCCTCCTACTCGAGTCCCTACTCAAACTTCTTGATCTTTTTAAGAATCTTGTAAAGTGGCAAAGATCTATGAGCCATCTTTGGCATGAAGCGAGCTAAAGCCGCTATTTTGTTGTTTAGAGAGTACACCTCTTGCAAGCTTTTGGGACTTTACAACTCCTGAATCACCTTACACTTATTTGGGTTTGCCTCAATATCGTGCTGGGTCAACTTGAAACCTAGAAATCTTCCACTAGAAATAAC
The DNA here is from genome assembly GCA_037962975.1 of Clitoria ternatea. Classification (NCBI taxonomy): domain Eukaryota; kingdom Viridiplantae; phylum Streptophyta; class Magnoliopsida; order Fabales; family Fabaceae; genus Clitoria; species Clitoria ternatea. The sequence goes on from CM075671.1 coordinate 61,466,089, forward strand.
GAAGGTACACTTGGATGGGTTTAGGTGCATATTGTACTGGCGCAACCATTGGAAAATGTTTTGAAGGTCTTCAACGTGATCACGTCCTACTGGTGTCTTGGAAATAATATCGTCAATGTATACTTCAACCAACCTTGTGTGCATGCCCTTGAACACCTTTTTGATCATACGCTGGTATATGGCTCCGACATTCTTTAGATCCAAAGGCATGACGGTGTAGCAGAATACACCCTTGTCATTAACACAAGCAGTCTTCTCTTCATCCCCTTTCCATATTGGGATCTGATTGTACCTAGAATATGCATCCATAAAGTATAAGTAATGGCACCCAGAATAATCATCTACCAATCGATCAATATTAGGGAGAGGGTAGGGGTCGTTGGGGTAGCACTTATTCAAGTCAACATAGTCCATGCACATACGACATTTGCCATTGGATTTCTGCACCATGACAATAGACAACCAAGAGGAATATCGTATTTTTTAATGAAACCAACCTTTAGTAGCTCCTTACAATACAAGAAAATAGGTAATTTGCAGAGCTTTTTTTTTTGTAATTTGCGGCGGTTTCTGACCTCCACAGATTGATTTGTGGCGTTTTTAAAATCGCCACAATTAGCATTGCCACAAGGTAATTTGCAGAGGTTTTTTGGGTCCTCCGTTACCATGTATAGAACCTCCATTGTTTGTGGAGGTTTTTTACAGGGGGTTTTAAACCTCCTCCCCTAGAAGAGGTTTTCTTTATGAAGATTTAGTCCTACTTTCACTATAAGAAAAACACAGGTTAGCGACAGTTTTTAATGTGCATTAGCGATGGTTTTAACCGCCACTAATATAATTACCAGCGGCTATAAAACTGCCGCTAATTTATTGACTAAAATAAAAAAAATAATACCACAATATATATATATATATATATTAATTAATTCTCATCACATGACAGATTGGTGCCTATAGAAAAATTGAATATCTTAATAATAATAATAATAAATAATTTCATATAATATATATATATATAGATACACACATACCTCTTTGTGTAATACATAAGGCTAAATAATAGTAGCAATGACATTTGACTACAAAACATCCATGAATAAGGTTGAGTTAATAAATTATAAAAGTCATATAGCATTTTGGACTTAGGCCTCAAAACAATAATTTAATCAACTTATTTAAATTATAAATGCCAATAATCTCCAAAACTAAGAAGTGTACCGATACTAGTTTCCATTTTCATCAATCACTCGCATACGTTCATCTACAGGAACAAAACCACGCTATGTTACAACATCAATCTGCCATAACATGTAAAGAAAAATATCCAATCACTTCCTTTGGGGAAAACATTTTCTCCTGAAGACATTTTAGTTAGAAAGGCATATATTCTCTAATCTAAGGCCTTCTGTGAATAGACTCCTGCCAGTTGCTATTAGTGCAGCATCCATCTACACAAAAGCAGTAGCCTTTTGTAAAAATTTAGTAATTAAAGATCAGGTAAGGATGTGTGGTTATACACTCTACATATACAAAATTATATAAGTGAGTGTGAATGAATATGTCAAATGTGATCTATAATTGAGATTTTTCAAATAGTTACAATGGACCAATGGTACTGCACTTGTAACTCATATCTATCCTGCTTAATACTTTAAATGAATGACGAATGATGACTATGACAATTGAAACTGGTAACCTAACAAAAATTTATACAAAAAATTAGCAAATGTAGTTTACCTTGGATGCAAAAACTCTAGTATGATAGTCAATATTCTGGGGGTTTATGAGAACCCTCTGAGCCAACTTACTAATTTCAAGGTCAAATCTAGGCATGAGCTGGTATAGGGCTTCAATGAAAGTAACTTGTAGAGTAACATTATTACATATTATATTTGTTCTGAACTAATTAGGCTTCTAAATTATAAAAATGATGAAATAATATATTTTTTAGTAATAAAAATACAAAGTATAAAAAAGAAGTATGTGATTATGTAGAATACAAAAACTTCAGAGGTAAGATAAGATCAAAAGTAGAGTAAATTATTGCAAATTCTTCACATGAACAAAATACATCAGGGAAGGAGGAAAGAAGAATAAGGAAAATGGTACCTCACTTCCAAGTTCTGTATATACATCACTGAATTCCAAACCAATATAACCACTTCCTAAAATTGCTATCCAATCTGGAACAGTCTCCAGTTTGAGTGCATGATCACTAGTAATCACTGTCTTTCCTAAATGCATTTACTTAGTGAGTTTTCATTGATGATACCGAATAAAAATTACAAGAAGAAATAAAAAAATGGCTCCCCTAATGCCCATTTCATTATAGTCTAATAATATATTCCTAAATATGAATATACTATCAACCAAAATATATCTCATCTAATGTTTCCCATGAAGCAACACTATCCTCTTCCCTGGATAAGTTGATCAGGGTCAATTCCTTATGACTAGAGGAAAATAAAGAGGAATTTTCTTCAATATAGGAAGTTTCAGAGGACATGGACAATGAACTTTCTAGAATATGGTGGGAATCAGCCGTAGCAATCTTGCTTACTGGCCCTTCAAATTCTTTACACTTAATTAATGTTTGTATTTATGGATTAATTTGACACCTGCAAACTTTGGGAGTTGAAGCCAATTAGCTAATAATATATTCCTAAATGCACCTTCCTATGTTCCATTCATCATTGCATCAGACTCAAATTCAAGTTATTTCTATCCTTAAGAAAATTCCTTTCCTTAAATTAATAATAATTAAAAACAACATAAAGTCAACAATAAGATAAAATGTACATAGCTACAAAAACCACTGATATTGAGAAAGACTAAGCAATAGTCACCACTTACAAGATCCTATTAGACGCATCCCCTTCCAAAGCCCTCAAACGCATAGTTGCCTACAACACCACACAATTCAACTCAATTTAATTTTCCTTCAAAAAAACTCAAACATATTGAATGTCACCTTAAAAATACGAGTGTTAGTATAAAACTACCAGATTACATGCATTGATCTATGTCTTGCTCTTGTGAGATCTATGAACTAATTCTTGATGTTATAGTGTCTCTAAAAGGCTTCTAGCCTAATCTTCTAAGGATACAAGTCATGTGTCTATAGTTGTCAAATATATCTACAAGTGTAACTAAAAGATAGTAGATGGCAGACTTAACAAATATTTATCATACCTTTTACTATTATAATAATCATAATACCTAAATGGGGAGAATTTTTGGGTAGATCAACACGCCTTGAAACTTTGAGTGTAAATCATAATATTAATCGACACTTTTGATTTTCACTTTTCAGGCTCTAGAATCTCTAGAATGTGGATTTCTTGGTACAAAGAAGTATAGAAGAAATAAAAGAAAGTAAAAGTATAGAGAAGAATTATGTGTCATATGTAGACCCACACATGTATGTACTAATTAATTACAATTAGAAAATGTATGAATCAATAATCAATCCTAATAACAGTTAGCTAAGAATCAGTAAAAGTTAATTCTAACAAAATCATCCTAATAAACATTACAACAAGTATGGGGACTGAATTTTTCTTTAATCCTTATAATACTAGTCCTTTGAAGTGTCCAACCATGTAAAGGTGTCGACTCAAGTACCTAAGTTGACACAAAATAGTTTTTTAAACAAATACTTAGTGAATAGTTTCCACCTTGTGTGTACATCCATGTGAATATCGAGGTGTCCTGTGCTAGTGTCAAAAACATATCCAACACTCAAACACCTAAAGTAAGAGAAATGAACATGCTCCATAGAGCTTATAGCCTAATAATAAGAGATTCATAGTTAAAACACAACATTTGAAGCTTACATAATAAGTAGCAACACGATTAAATGGGCATTGCTATCAGAGCCTAGCCTCTCCTAGTACGGTATGGTTCGGGGATGAACCAGGCGGAAGCTGGTGGGCATGTGACATCCTGGCACTGTTGAGGGCGGGGAGTGATCACCGGTGCATGGGCACGGACAAGGAACGGCTCCTGGCAGGCTTCCAGCGGGGAATATGGCATCCCGGGCACTGTTGAGGGCGGGGAGTGATCGCCAGTGCATAGGCACGGACAAGGAGCGGCTCCTGGCAGGCTTCCAGTGGGAGAGACACATGAACGAACCAAATACATACCAGAATGAGAGGGATCCAAAGACTGTATAGGTATGAGACTATACAGTCGAGGATAACTTAAAGAAATGAATTCGTACTACCTATACCAACAAATGCATTAGCCTTTTCGGTAGCCTATCACTTAAGAACTCCAAAGTTAAGCGTGCTTAACTTGGAGTAATTCTGGGATGGGTGACCTCCTGGGAAGTTCTCAGAAAATGTGAGTGAGGACAAAAGCACATTCGAAAGGTATCGTGTTGGTCTGTGGGGCGAGTCGTTCATTCTTGAAAAGCGGCTGGGGTGTTACAATACACATGTGACATCCTGGCGCTGTTGAGGGCGGGGAGTGATCGCCGGTGCATAGGCACGGACAAGGAGCGGCTCCTGGCAGGCTTCCAGTGGGAGGGACACATGAACGAACCGAATACATACCAGAATGAGAGGGATCTAAAGACTGTATAGGTATGGGACTATACGGTCGAGCATAGCTTAAAGAAATGAATTCGTACTACCTATACCAACAAATGCATTAGCCTTTTCGGTAGCCTATCACTTAAGAACTCCAAAGTTAAGCGTGCTTAGCTTGGAGTAATTCTGGGATGGGTGACCTCCTGGGAAGTTCTCAGGAAATGTGTGAGTGAGGACAAAAGCACATTGGAAAGGTCTCGTGTTGGTCTGCGGGGCAAGTCGTTCATTCCTGAAAAGCGGCTGTGGTGTTACAGTGGTATCAGAGCGTATTTTACTCTGAATTAGAGTTATTGATTATTATCACAGCATGGTTGCTCTGTGATGAATTGATATTATGGATGATTGGAGCATGATTGCTCAATAGTAAACATCTTGGTGATCATTGGAGCATGGTGCTCATTGATAAAATATGGAGGCTTATAAGGGCATTATTGCTTATTGAGGATTATTCTGAATCATTGAAGTTGAGTTGTGATTGATTCCTACTGAGGGTCCTTTGTGAAGGATTGTCCATGTCATGATTGATGTTTATGGGAATATGCCCTTTATCATTGAGGTTGTATGATACGCTTGTGGAGCATAGCTGCTCATTGTAAAGCTTAATGAAATTATGAGATTGAATGCATATAGATGAATTCCTCAATGTGAATGATATGTTTATTTGTGTGAGTCCGGCCAAGCTCCTTACCCTATTACCTTCAAAATGACAAATACATTGTTGTTGTACATTGATGTTGATATATAGAATACATGTTGATTTGATGATGGATCTATGTTGAATGTTGATCATGGAAAGGAAATATTAGAATTGATAAATGTGAGATATAAAATGTGAATTGATATGGTGGTAGACCATATATATTGAGACCTTGATATATATGTTGAAAATGAATCAGGTGACTAGGTCTCTTGTATGAATTGCATTTATGGCTCCTGGCCAAAGTATGCTTATTGAATGTGAGTGGTTCATGTGAACTGATTGAATAAATGGCAGTGAAAGAATTCCCTAACATGAGTATTCATGGAACGAAACGATTGATTAAGTTATTGTTGAGAGATAAAAGACCCCTTGCGAGGAGGAATGGAATAAAGATTTAATAAGATGATGATAATGATTATGAATGCCCTTGTTGATAAGTGGCAATGTGATTGTGAATATGCTTGTGCTTGCTTATGTTGTGAAATGTGTTTCATGAGGGTTGTATACCTAGTATATCAATGTGATGATGATTGAATGATGAATTAATGATTTTATAGCAAAGCACACATGATGATAGTATGCATGTACACATAATCATAATATATTTATATTCGTCATTTTGAATGTATAACTTACTCTCCCATGTGGTCACCTTTTTAGCATTGTGATGCAGGGTTATCATGGGCTGAGATGAGACTTTGAATTGAAGTTTTGGCGAAGGTAAATAATGGTAATGGAAGTGCCTTGGCCGACATCATTTATGAGTTCTTATGTAATGAATAAATTGTTTATGATGATATAGATGATTTAGTGAATTTAGTCATGTATAAAATAATCCTTCATATTTAGGAATGATGAATATATATATATAGTATGTAAGAGATGATTTAATGTGTACTAGAAGGATTGAAATTGAATGATGTACATTGATGATAGTGATAGTTGGGAGAAGATCCCCGGATGTATATGTATATATATATAATTGTGTCTTAGGCAATGCATGTGCATGTTGTGAGTGAATTAGACGGGCTTTGTTCTATTAGGTCTATGTCAGGTATTTGCATGCTTTGCCGAGCCTTTTCTCATATCGTCATATATGGGACTAGGCGTATGCCCGGTATACACATTCTTCTTACACTGTAAACTCTATTATTTTGTATACCATTATGAGCAAGTTAGTTATCGATCCAGTCATATCATATTAATTCGTACTCTTCGGTTTTCTGTGATTCGGGTTTCGGTGTGACATCGGACTTACTTTAGAACGCGAAAAATTTACTCGTATTTTATTAATCATTATGTTGATCATATCGGAATTCGAGTCCGGAAAACCGGGGTGTTACAATTGCCAACACATTTGAGATTACTAACAATAAGCATAAATGCCATTAAGATCAATGAGTATAAGAAGCATATCATGTTAAATAGTTAAAAACATAAATTAATATATCAAAGAATGAGTTATTTAATCATACCAAAGAAGCAAGCACCTATCTTCCATCAATCCATTCCTAATGAGGCCTCAAATGACAGTGTTCAAATTCCAACTCTTCCTTTATATGCTGTAAGTAAACCTTATACTTGAAACCATGAAGAACATTGCATACCTGACCTACCCATCATCCTTCACTATAGCAAGCATCAACCATTTCATGCAGTGCAAAGTGGTGAACATGATTGACATCCGGAGGACATGGCCCGATATCTGAAGCATTTATTTCTTCTCCCAACTACTCAGTTAAGTCATCTGTTTTCAGGGTCAAATACTTCACCAAGTACTTGTTATTCTGCAAATATTTGACAACAATGGCAGTATACCAGGCATCTATGTAGCCTTCTTCATCACTTCTTACTTCTACCTTTGCATCTTTACAGAAACACGGAAAAAAATTGCTTTGGTTATTCAATGTCCTTGCTGCTACATTTATAGGCTTCTTTGAACACTTTCAGCTTTTGGAATTTTAAGATTAATTTATTTCTTGTGATTCCAAGATTCTTGGTTTTAGATATCAGGCCTTCAAACTTCTTTATCAGTTCACTGAATTCCTAACATTTTAAAATCCTATATATTCTTAGATATATTTAAACATTTCTACCACAATAGAATTAAAAAATCAAAGAATTTAGGAACCAAACGATGCTTTCACACTATATTATGCTATATAACTATTACTATAGTCTTGAAATATTATTATAGTATTGAGCTTGAATCCAATTTTAATACAATCAAACAGACAACTTTAATTAAGTGACACCTAATAAGAGATAACAACTTAGTTCCTGAATTTTCACCAAGCTTTATCTTGGAATCATTCAATTGAAATCTCAAGTTTCAACGGAACTCTTCAGGAGAAAATGATTATCATCCAAAGTAACAAGATAGAGGATAATGTAATTAAAGCTAACTAAGAAAACTTAATGATGTTTAGAAGTATTGGTGTTTGAAGTTTTATCATCCCCTAAATTAATTTTAGGATTATCAGTATCAAATGCACTTTTAGAATAAAACTTTTGGTTTTTAAAAAAGAGATGATCCTGAGTGTTTTACCTGGGAAGACATGCTCCAAGTCAATAACTAATTAATCCGTGACTTGATTCTGTTAATTAAGTTGTTGGCATTTCTTAACAAACACTAAATTTTGTACAAATATGATACATATATTATTACTGGACTATATAGAAAATTTCAATTATGCATGCATATGATTAATCAACACATAAAAAATTGATTGATTTAGACTCTTAATTAGTCGGTGTACGTTTAGCAACTATATTTATTTGTTAGCTTGATTCTGATTTTGGGAAACGTTGAGTATTGGTTCCTAAAACAACGCTCCCAAAATATCTGTCACATGCATATGATTAACACAACGCTCCCAAAATATTTGCTTGGATTAATCAAAACTAGCTGTATGGAGCGTTGAATATTGGTGCCTAAAACAAATAGTAGAACATTGTCTAGAAAACAAAAGATTTTAGGAACGCGTGTTCTTCAGGCAATAAAATTTCAGATTTTACTTAAGATCCATCCAAAAAAAAATATTATATGATGCAAAACCCTAACCCCTAAATCATTAAAATTAAATATAAACCCATTCCAAAAAATATTATATGATGCAAATCCTAACTCTTAAATCATTAAAATTGAATATACACAAGAAAAAGAACAAAGGAATTTATATGGCTTCCAAACAATAACACAAAGCAGAAAAAATTAAAGATTAAACCTATATGGAGTGGAATGTAGAAGCTGTAACAACAAAAGAATTTAGGAGGAAAAAGGGCAAACAAACAAATGGAAGCACGCTGTTGTACGAGATGCTATGTACTGAAGAAAATTGAAACGCAAGCGGTGCTGGAATGCGTGCTCCTAGAACTCTCCGTAATGGCAAAAGAAATTCAATGAACAATTGTTTATTTTAATTAAGGGGTTTCTTAGAAACTTTAAGAGGGAACTCTTGAAAAAATATATGGCAAAGTTAATTTAATATTGAATTTCAATTAAGAAATAAAATAATTTAGTTATAAAAAGAAACAAAATAATTTTAGGAGAAAAGAAAAGAAACATAATAATTTTAGAAGGTTTAAGATAAATCTTATTAATTATATTAGAAAGCTTCCTTAAAATAATTTATTTGGGGAGGTTATAAGAAACTCCTTAAAATAAATACAAAACCTCCATCATTCAATTTATTTTAGGAGGTTATAAAAAAAGCCCCAATATACATTAATTTGAGGAGGTTTTTGAAATCTCCTTAATAAAACCTCCTCAATTTACCAATTTTTTTGTAGTGTAAATTCATTTCGATAATCCATAGTATAAAATAGCTTTTCAAAATATCCTTACTTTTGACAAACCAAATATTCTTATCTCAAACTTCTTTCTTTGTCAGTTTTGTCAAAAACTTTACTTTTGTCGCATTTTCACTAGAAAACTCCGATTTGAGTAATTCCAAAGGCAAAAATATTTAATTTTCAAAATCTCATATTTATAAAACAAGGAATTGATAGTATACTGTTTAGAATTGAAAATTTATATAGAACCTCTTTTGACATCGTTTTTTTTTATTTTTATCCGTTAAACTTGGCGATTAAGGATAACCACTATCTAACGCTTTTTCTTTTCACCTTCGTGCTTTCAGTAAATACTCAAAACATTATTACGTACACGCAACAAGGTAATAAATCACATAATAAATCTAATGTACCCATTTAACACACACTTTATAATTATACACTTTATCATAATTGTTTCTTACCAATTTTTTTCTTTTGCAGACCCCACTGGGACCTCCATATATTTTCTTTTTCTCACACCAACATATTTATCTTATATTTTCTCAAACACGTTCAGCCATGGCAACATATATTTCACACGTGCATACACACTCAAAAATCAAATATTTTTTGCATAACATTTATCTGATGATCACATTAATTCATTCATTATCAAACTTAAATCTTTCTTTTTAAAACCTTAATTTCTTAAATTTTTACACTACATGGCAGCATCATATATATAGCTTTCTCATGCATTTTCATCTTCAAGACCTCAATTTATCAACACTAATCATGCACCCAAAATTTATATTATAAAGAAAATAATCACATAAACATTCAACACTTAAAAATTCATGCAATTTTTTTAATAAAATTTTAGATTCATATATTTTCCAAAATCACATAAAATCATCAAGATCACACCATTAATTCCACAATCACATTCCATTATATTTTAGACCAAAAATCAAACATCCAAGGCATTAATCAAGACATGCAAGTGATTATTTCTTAAACATCTAAATCATCCAACATATTCACATCTTCTAAAAGCTACAAAAATAACATACAAACATATGATCATGAATTTCCCATACAATATCAAAGATAACATTTTTATGGCCATTAATCTTGCATGAAACATGATCCAAGTCCAAAATTCCAAGAAACCAACATTACGTGCAATATGTTTAAACAGGATTTAATGGGAAGTTCTCCCTTTACCTCAAAGAAGGGCTTCACATAAAAACAGGGGCTCCTTGGTGTGCCTTGCTTTGCTCGCTCTTCTAGGTTCTCTAAGAGGTCCAAGATGCTTTAAAGAGAAGGTGGAGATGCCTCTAGAGTGATTGGAAATAGAAAGCACTACCCTTGAGGTAATAAGAGTGGCTCGACCATAAGAGAAAGCAAAGCAGAGAAAACTTGAAAAACAATGGTGGAGATGAAGGTGTAAGGGTTACAAAGGGATAGAGAGTGTTTATAAGTGTTTGAGAGATTTTTGAGAAATCCCTAAAGGAGAGGAAGCCTCTCACCTAAGTAGAAAATGAAAGAAGAAGAGAAACCTTTACCTTTGCATTTTCTTGGAACAAGGAGCAAAGGAATAAAGGTGCCTTGATGGGGTATTTAAAGAGAGAGAGGGAGGAACTTGCTAAGCAAGGGATGCATTATGAGGTTGACATGTGGCAGGTGAGGTGTCAAGAGTTGAATGCTTGCATGAGATCACAAGACATGAGAGAAGGACACATGGCTATTTGCTGTGGTATTTTTGTATTAATGTTGTCATAAAATTACGAATGGGTTATGGTAAGAACTACGTGAAATAGTTAACATAGAAGTTATAGATCTCTTTTTTCCCTTTTCAACAAGTCTAAAATCCTCCAATTCTGATACCCGTAGTATGAGTTATGGCCAAAATACGAAAGACTGCTAAATCTAGATGCGAATCAGGTATAACACCTTAAAAAAACTAGGAACAATTGGTTAGGAATTAGCTTTTGGGGTTTTCATAAGAGTTATAGATAATTTTGTTAAGAAATTTTAAGGACAAGAATCGTTTAATTTCGATAGTTATAAGAAAATTATGAAATGGGGTGCAGTGGCCTCATGTATTTCAAGTCCAACAACTTGAAACAAAAACTGGTATTTATGTGTTTGGAATTGGCCTTTTATTACCCAAGTGGCCTCTAAAGAACTCAAGGGGGGGAGGTGAGTTAAGTATGTAAACTTTCTTAATAATTCTCTCTTTTTCTTAATTTAAACAAAAGTGCTTGAAATATACAGAGTTAAAGGTTAGAGATTGCAAATAGAGATTTTATACTGGTTTGACCAACACCTGCCTACGTCTAGTTCTCAAGAAACCCTTGAGATTTCCACTATAACTTTCACAAGTTACAATAATGAAGCACTCGCACACCTCTGAGATACCACACCCTTATGTGGAGCCTCCGACCTTGCAAGGGCCTCACCCTTGACTTACACTGCTAGGGATGCCTTACCCTAGACTTAATCCCCTTGGGATACCTCACCCAAGATACAAAAGTTTTACAACTCACAAGATTGATAATTGAAACTCTCTCAAAGAGTGAATGGACAAATTAAAGTTCTAATGTTTACACTCAAGTAATAAGATGACCTTAGATTATCATAGAGTATTTCTTAAATTGAATTATAAAGGATGATAACATGTTTCTCAAAATCCATTTACTTGTCTTATGTAAAGATGGAAAGAATTGTTATGTTTTTGTAAATGAAATGCATCTCTATTTATAGTAATTTAAGAGATGCAATTGATTGATGAAAAGATGCCTTTTGATGTTGGAAAGATGCCTTTTCAAATAGATATGTTCATTCAAAAGTTTGAATGAAAAAGCATGACTTTCTACGCAAGTATCCATGAAGAAATGCAACTTTTCATGCATTCTGATGCTGTGGTAATCGATTACCATATTCTTGTAATCGATTACAACATTTCAAATTTTAACCGTATTTATTTAAAATTCACTTTTAACCCAATGGTTAAGTGTGTAATCGATTACACCAATCTAGTAATTGATTACATGCTCTCTATTTTTATGAAAATGCTTTTCAAATGCATGTTATCAAGGTTTTAATTTAATCCTAAGGCCATACTGACACTTGATTAAAACCTTACATGTGTGCTAAGACCTTTTGGACTTTGATGCTTTATTCTTTTGACTTGTTGGTCTTGCCTTTTTGTTGATTTTTCTTCCAATGTTGGCCTTCATGATTGATGTCTTTTATAGTTTGCATGCCTTTTGTCATTATCAAAACCTTATGTCTTCACCTTTGTGGTCTTCATATGAAATGTAGATAATTTTGATATGAAAAATTCAAAAAAAAAAGTTTGATTTCAATAACAGAGGAAGGAGGTATGCTCAAAATACTGAGAAGTATTCAATCAAACCAAAAGAAAGTACAAGTCAATGACTTTTTTTAGCAAACTAGATTTAATGGGCTTACAACCGAGCTTTGAGGTCAACATAAAAGTTGTAGAGGATTTTGATATGAAAATTTGAGAATAAGAATCACTAAATTTTGACAATTGGAGATTGAGTTATGTCAAAAATAGTTAGGTAGGTATGAGTTCACATTTTTCACTTAGGTTTCGGTAAGATACATATCAAAGTCTTGAAGCACTTTTCTCGTCTTAGGGCCTCTGGATTGTCGTTGTTTGTCTTAGTTCCCGGCATGATTCCTGATGTGCACGTTCATCAAGAAATCTACTAAAGATTCTTCTCTTTTATATATTATTATTATTATTATAAGTTATTATTATAATTAATCTTATTACACCATTATCTTATTGAACTATATTATTACTTTATTCACTAATTATTATTACCTATCATCAAAAACTTTATTCTTTACCCTTATCATCATGACTACCACTATGAACTGCATCACTTTATCACACCATTTCATATATCCGGGCATCACTGCCCTTACACAAAAATCACTACAACATCGGCCGAAGCCTCATTATTCAACATCATCAATCAACACACCATCACCCGCAGTCCCACACATAAACAATCATCACACACAGCAACCCTTTACAGGCCCGTTGCCCCTAATGGCTCTTTCGAATAATCCGGGATGTTACACCACCATGCCCCCACTATCCTTTATTTTTGGCAATCATCAAGGGAACTCCACGCTCCCATGATTCCGTTCAGATATCGTCATACCCCTACCTTCTTGGACTTAGATCACAGGCCCTTTTTTCCTTTTTTCTTTTTTACGCTTATATATATGACTTCAGAGCCCTTATTTGTAACTTAAGTGACACATTAGCAAGCAATAACAACCCTAATTTCCTAGAGTAATTCTCTAAGATTTTTATGCGTTCAGTGCTTATTATGAACATTTGTATTTCATATTATTCTGAAGCATGATTACAACTATTTTGACTAACATTTCAATTTAGATTATCAATAAGAATTTAAAATGTAATTAAATTTATTTAATTATTTGATTTCAATTACTATGTTTTAATACAAATTATTAATTATGAAAAAAGTATTGTCCTATCCTCCAACAAAGCCTAATATTAATTTCCCAATTTCATACATAGAATTATTTTTTATTTTTGTATTATAGTGATTACACATTGACAAAAGGTAAGCATCAATCTCATGATCGATCATAAGAACCTTATTTGTTTTTGTAGAATGATTTTCATATCTTCTTAATTTAATGAAAGAATATATCATGGCTGAGTAATTTATGATAATTGCAAAAGCCGTCAGTTAAAAGAACGAATATCAATTAGTTGTGTATCACTTGATAACACAGACTAAAATTATAAAAAAGGATTGAAACATAATACATGTGGTTAATAAAAAAAATACATATTATGTTTACAATATCTAATCATACACTATATTCAACCAACCATGCTAAACTTCTATGAATTTAAGGGTTTACAATATCTAATCATACATTATATTCAATTTGTGCTAAACTTCCATGAATTTAAGGGTTTACAATATCTAATCATACATTATATTCAACCAACTATACTAAAAATTAACCTTTGTTATTAAAGATAATTCAAGGTTGGTGTTAATGTTTTCCCCTATGTTGTGGCTTTTTATTGCTATTAAAAATGGACCTCTGCTAATGCTTTTTATTGCTGTAAAAAATGGACCTTTATTGTTGTAACGTTCCCTTACCAATTCCTAAAATTTATCCGGGGTCTGGTGTAACAGCCTTCATTTTGTGTGTTAGGTCCTAAAAGCCGATTGTCTTGATCGCTTGTTAATTTCATGAGTATTGATGACTGGGCTACGACCGACTTGTTGCGTGATGATTGATTAATGTTTTAGAAAGTTTTATGAGCTAAGGAAGAATATATTTACTAAATTGGATGAGTAATGGTAATGAATAAAACAATAATAAATAGTGTGTCTAATAATACTCATAATAACAAAGATTTATTAATTTAAGTATTGGTGATATAATAAAAATGTTTAAGTATAATTGCTTAAGTCGTTTAATCTGTGTAACTCCCCCGGTCTTGGCCAAGAAATTTTCTGGAGAACTCAAGTCAATTATTTTTATCCCGAGACGTCCCTCACATAGTGTCTAATGATTTTTATGAAGGGCTCGATGCCAATTTCCCAGTCATCCAAGCCCAAAAACTTTATTTTTAAGTTAATCGGGTAAGCCAAAATGCGCATCTGTACATATTTTGGGCGTAATCCCCCTCCCCGTTATTGGATTTGAGTTGTTCTTGTCTTAAAATCTTTGTATCAAATTTATCTACAACTTTGATGTTGACCATAAAGGCAATTCTTACCCCACAAATCCCAAAATTGAAAACACCACACTAATTCACGTTTTTCCCGTGGCAGCTTGTGCTATGTTCAGTATTTTTCGCACTTCTCATACGTATGACCGAGAAATCGAATGATTCATTCACCAAATTTTTCTAAACTCAATTTCCTACAACTTTGATGAAGGGCACGAAGCCCAATTCCCCATCAATGTTTCCTAAAAAATTAATCTTTGCAAAAAACATTAACCAATCACAGCCTTACACTGTTTTAGTAAATGGGCCATATCTCATTCATTTCTCAGTGAACATTTTTGTGCCACATACCAAATTAAAGATAAGAAAAAGACCTAAAACTTTAATGATTGATCCTTTTACAAATTCTGCCCACAAAGGCCCTTAAATCCATGAGCAAGTTGTTGTACCTGTACTTGACACATCAGCTTTGCATGGAAAATAAACCAATAATGTTACACCATCACCTTGCCACTTGCCATGACCATGCAAGGTACTTCTCTACCACTCTACAAGCTGCATTGGACACCTAACAAGTGCATGGGACAATGTTGACACTTATCCCTCTCTCCCTTGGTCGTGGGAACTCCTTGTCCAACAAGGAGTTCCATGCAAAAATTTTCACTTTGGCAAAACTATGCATGGTTCTCTTTGCTTTTTCATTTTTCTCTTACTTAGAAACATTTTTCCAACAACACTCCTCTTCATTTCTTCTCTCCCACTCATACATAACATCATCATCCATCATCCCTCATCAAGCCTAAATGATTCCACCACCCTTCCTAACCCCCAAATACAAGCTACCACTTTCCAAACACCATATTTTCTCCTTGAATCTTCTTTAAAAAGTGATGTTTTCTCTGTATTTGCATGTTGTAAATAAGTTTTGATAATGACAAGTATCCAAGAACAAGAAGAGTATCATTCATGGATCAAAAACAAGTGAAATGAACAAATCAAAGAATTCAATTGATGTACTCAAATCAAAGATTCAAGGAATCATGAAGAACATGCTCCCATATGATCAAAGAATCAAGAAAACAATGCATGAAGATCAAGGAAAGGAACCATGACTCAAAATGCATCAAGGAAACATCAAAAAGCATGGAAAAACAACAAACAACATTGCTTGAATCGATTCACATACGCATGAATCGATCCAGAGGCATGAAAGTCCCAAAAATATGAAAACAGAACACCCTGAATCGATTCACAATAGCCTGAATCAATTCACACGAAGTTAACAGCCCAGGCATTCAAAACAGAACTCCCTGAATCGATTCACCAAAGCCTAAATCGATTCACACGAACCTGGAAGTCCAAAATGCCCAAATCAGAATGTCTTAAATCGATTCGAAAAGGTATAAATCGATTCAAGTAGTGGGTAACACCATTAAAAAGACACTTTTGAGTGGGAAACTCAGATCCAAACACCCACTACACGAAGGGACAACCTGGAACTCATTTGTAACGGCTAGGAGGACCTTCAAAGCTCTATAAATGGATCCCTAACTCAAGTACAACAACACACAATAAGAGGCAATTAATCTTTACTTACATTTGTGCTTAGTAAGTTTATTTTCTTTGTATATTCAGAATCCTTGAGCTTAGAACTTGTATATCCTCTCTTGTTGAGAGTTAGAAATTGTGAGAGATCTTCATTTGATTATCCACTCTATTGAGAGAGTATATTGCTTGTAAACACAAACACCAAACACCAAAGTTCACTCTAGGTTGAGTGGTTACAAAGGTTGGGGTTCAACCTTTGGGATATTGAGAGATTGTGAGATTGGGTGGGTTGCCCTTTGCTTGTGAGAATTTAGTTCTTGAGTGTGGGACACCAGGAGACAATTACTCAAAGCTTGTATCTCAAATCTTCAATAGTGGAATCCTTTAAGTGGGTTACTTGAAGGCGAGACGTACACCGGATTGGTAGAACTCGTTAAATTGGTTTGCATTTCTTCTTACCTTGAACTCTTTACTTATATATGCATACCAACTGTTTGTTAAATTGCCTGAGTTGATTGCTTGAATTAATTGTGTTCATAAGAAGTTACTAAACTACCTGCATACCAACTGTTTGATAAAATTACCAAACCTTTATTCTCTCTTGATTCTCATTTCTCTGTTAAGTCTCACTTGTCTTAAAGAAGCTCTTTATCTCAAATTAAACAAATTATTGTGCATTTGATTGTTGCTGCTTGAGAAGTTTTGCATATCTCATTAAGATTGCATAAAGAACCAAGTTCAAGGGCATTCCAAGTTAAATTTTTTAAACACTCAATTCACCCCCTCTTGAGTATTGAGGCCACTTGAATAACAAGTGGTATCAGAGCTTGACTCTTGGTAGCTCAATCTTAACAGCTTCAAGAAAGCAAATGGCCTTAAATTCTCTAAACCTTTTTCCTGAGGGTGGTGCCACAAATAGACCTCCCGCTTTCAATGGTGAGGGTTACGCTTTTTGGAAAGAAAGAATGAAAATCTTTGTGCAATCTATAGACTTGAAAGTTTGGAATGCCATTGAAAATGGTCCTTTTGTACCAATGCATACTGTAGATGGTAAGCAAGTAGAAAAGTTGATGGATGATTGGACTAGCGAAGAAGAAAAGAAAGTCCAATATAACTATAAAGCCAAAAATCTAATCACTTTAGCTTTAGGCCCTGATGAATTCTTTAGAGTAGTTACATGTAAATCCGCCAAGGATATGTGGGATACCTTACAAATAACCCATGAAGGTACAAGTGATGTCAAAGACTCTAAGATTAGTACCTTAACTAGTCAATATGAAAGCTTTAGATTTAATTCTGGAGAAACAATTGTTGATATGCAAAAGAGGTTCACCCTTATTATAAATCATCTCATTACTCTTGACAAGACTTACACTAACAAAGAACTTATTTATAAAGTGTTAAAACGTCTCACCAGGGAATGGCAACCTCTAGTCACCGCCATCAAACAATCTCCTAGCATCAATGAAATGTCTCTTGCTACTCTATTTGGTAAGTTTCAAGAATAGGAGCAAGAGTTAAAAGAATTAAGGATGGTAGAGGAAGAAGAAAAGTCTTCCAAGAAGAAGGGGCTAGCTCTTAAAGCCACCTCTATTGAAGAAGACAAATCTGAAAGTGACCAAGAAAACGATGATGATGAATTAGGATTATTTGTGAAGCGCTTTGGAAGGTTAATGAGAAACAAAAGATTTCAAAAGGGCTTCACTTCTAAAGGTAAGAAATTCATCCCCAAAGATAATAACTCCTTACCAACTTGTTTTGAATGTGGAAAGGAAGGACATTTCAAAACGGACTGTCCAAGTCTCAAAAAGAAAAGCAAGGATCAAAAAGGAAAAAGGAGAGTATACATAGCATGGGATGATAATGAAGTAAGCAGTTCGGACGAATCCGAAAATGAAGAAGCAAATCTCTATCTCATGGCCAACCATCAAGACGAAGACAATGAGGTAAACCTCCATGAATTAGATAAAGATGAGATACTTGATGCATTTGATGAATTGTATGATAAATTTGTTAAACTCTCTAGCAAGTATAAATTATCTAGAAAAACTATTGATACTCTTGAAATACATCTTGAAGAACTTGGCAAAGAAAATGAATGTTTGAAAAAGGAATTAGCAAATGTTCAAGCATGCTCCAAGAATAATCCTTGTAATTTTGTAAAGAAATGTGACATGCTAGAAACTAAGGTTTTAGATTTAAATAAAACCTTAGAGAAGTTTACAAATGGTAGAGATAACTTGAATATATTACTTGGAAATCAAAGATGCATGTTTGATAAAACTGGATTAGGTTTCAATGCCTATAAGAAACAAAAGAACTATAAGAGCTTCTTCATACCATCTAGTAAAAATGCATCACCTTTCATGAAATGTAATTATTGTGGTTTTAAAGGACACAATGCTTCTAATTGTAATGTTAGAAAACTAGGCCCAAAGGTTGTGAGAAAAGTATGGGTTCCTAAAGGAACATTACCTCAAACTAACCTACAAGGACCCAACATAAAATGGGTACCAAGTTCTCTAACTTAACATGTTTTGTAGGTTTGATTTAAAGCAAGTAACATCCATTGGTGCTTGGATAGTGGGTGTTCAAAACACATGACGGGGGATAAAAGTAAGTTCATATCATTTACTCCATGAAGTAAAGGATTTGTCACCTATGGAGATAACACAAAGGGAAGAATACTAGGAATCGGAAATGTTGGTAAAAATTCTTCCACTTCCATAAATGATGGTTTGTATGTTGAGGGACTTAAACATAACTTGCTTAACATTAGTCAATTATGTGATAAGGGCTATAAAATTATTTTTGAATCAAACTGTTGCATAATTGAAAATAAATTAAACAAGAAAATAAAGTTCATTGGTCAAAGAGTTGATAATATCAATATAATTAATCTAGATTGTCTTGCTTCAAATGATGTGCAATGCTTCTTAACTAAAGAAGATGAATCATGGCTATGGCATAGAAGAATTGCTCACATTCATATAGACCATCTAAACAAACTTGTTTCAAAAGATTTAGTGATTGGTTTACCAAAAGCTGAAATTTGAAAACAAATTTTATGATGCTTGCCAAAAGGGAAAACAAGTAAAGGTTTCTTTTCAAGCCAAAAATATTGTTTCAACAACTAGACCTTTACAACTTTTACACATGGACTTATTTGGACCCTCAAAAATCAAAAGTTTTGGTGGAAACTATTATGGTCTTGTGTTTTTGGATGATTACTCTAGGTATACATGGACATTGTTTCTTACTCATAAACATGAAGCATATCATGCATTTAAGAAACTTTCCAAGCTCATCCAAACTGAACAAAACTTGAAAATAGCATCCATTCGAACGGATCATGGGGGAGAATTTGAAAATCAATCTTTTGAAAAGTTTTGTGAAAAATTTGGCATTGAACATAATTTCTCGGCTCCAAGAACTCCACAACAAAATGGGGTTGTTGAAAGGAAAAATCAATCTTTAGTGGAGCTCACAAGAACTATGCTAAATGAAAGTAATATTGTGAAACATTTTTGGGCTGATGCGGTAAATACCGCTTGCAATGTTATGAACCGATGTTTGATAAGGCCTATTTTAAAGAAAACCCCCTATGAGCTTTACAAAGGACGAAAACCAAATATTTCTTATTTTCATGTATTTGGATGCAAATGTTTTGTTTTAAACAATGGAAAGGAAAATCTCGGTAAATTTGATGCAAAATCTGATAAAGCAATATTCTTAGGTTATTCATCCACTAGTAAAGCATATCGACTCTTTAACAAACGAACATGTACAATTGAAGAATCTATACATGTCAAATTTAATGAACTTAACCAAAATCCTCCGAGAAAGGAAATTGATGTTCTTGTAGGTACCTTCCAAGAAATGAACTTGGAAGATGAAGGAGAAAACAAAAATGAAGGAGAAACAACATAAAATGATGAACCTCAACAAAAAGAGTGGATCACCGTAAAGAATCACCCCTTGGACAATATCATAGGTGAAATAACAAAAGGTGTAAGTACTCAAAACGCTATTAGAAATGCATGCAATCACTTAGCTTTTGTATCACAAATAAAACCCAAAGATATAAATGAGGCTATTGTTGATGAACATTAGATGTTGGCCATACAAGAAGAATTAAACCAATTTGAAAGAAATAAAGTTTGGGAACTTGTGCCAAGACTCAATGATCACCAAATAATAGGTACTAAATGGGTATTTAGGAACAAGCTAGATGAAAATGGAATAATCACTAGAAACAAAGCTAGGTTAGTTGCTAAGGGTTACAATCAAGAAGAAGGCATAGACTATGAAGAAACGTATGCTCCCGTAGCTAGGTTAGAAGCTATTAGACTATTGTTAGCCTTTGCATGTTGTAGAGATTTCAAATTGTACCAAATGGATGTCAAGAGTGCTTTCTTGAATGGATATATTCAAGAAGTATATGATGATCAACCTCCAGGTTTTGGAAACTATCAATTTCCAAATCATGTTTTCAAACTAAGAAAAGCTTTATATGGTTTGAAGCAAGCTCCAAGAGCTTGGTATGAAAGATTAAGCAAATTTCTCTTAGACAATAATTTTAAAAGAGGAAAAGTTGACACAACATTATTCATCAAGCACAAAAAGAATGACATACTATTGGTTCAAGTATATGTGGATGATATCATTTTTAGTGCTACTAATGAACTACTTTGGGAAGAGTTTGCTAAGTTAATGCAGGATGAATTTGAGATGTCCATGATGGGAGAACTTACATTCTTCCTTGGGCTATAAATTAAGCAAACAAAAGAAGGTACATTCATTAGTCAATCCAAATACTGCAAGGAATTGCTTAGGAAATTCAATATGGACAAGGCAAATGAAATTGCCACCCCTATGAGCACATCTTGCTACCTGGACAAAGATGAGAAAGGTAAAGATGTGGAAATTACCAAATATCAAGGTATGATTGGATCTTTACTCTATCTTATTGCAAGTAGACCGGACATAATGTTTGTCGTATGTATGTGTGCAAGATATCAAGCATGTCCAAAAGAATCACATTTGACTGCTATAAAATGAATAATGAAATACTTGGTTGGAACTCAAGATGTTGGTTTATGGTACCCCAAAGGGGTTGAATGCACTCTTGTTGGTTACTCTGATTCTGACTTTGCAGGATGTAAACTTGATAGGAAAAGCACTAGTGGTACTTGTCACTTGCTTGGTAGTTCTCTTGTATCTTGGCATAGCAAGAAACAAGTGAGTATTGCATTGTCCACACCTGAGGCAGAATACGTTGTAGCTGGTAGTTGTTGTGCTCAAATCCTTTGGATGAGGCAACAACTTATAGATTTCAGTGTTATATTAGACCATGTGCCTCTTAAATGTGATAATACAAGTGATATTAATATTTCAAAGAATCTTGTGATGCATTCTAGAACCAAACATATTGAGATCAAACATCATTTCATTAGAGATCATATGTTAAAGGGTGATTGTGTGCTTGAACATGTTGAAACCTCTAAGCAATTAGCTGATATATTCACAAAACCTCTTGCAAAGGAACAATTCATAAATATTAGGAGAGAATTAGGAATATTAAAGATGTCTAATGTGAACTAATTACATTCATTTCAAACAAATTGGTGAAATATTTGACTATCTTTGATTGAATAATTCTTATCATTGAGCATGGGAATTGAATAAGTATGTGACTTGATTCTCTTAGACATGATAGTTATCTTGTGAATCATGAATGTTGATTGTATTATGATTCTCAAGAATGAATAATTCATGAGCTGCATTGAACAATTGTTTGGTTTAAACATTATTTATGAATGTTTGATTGCTTTAGAGGGTAAAAAGAACTATAAAAACTGGTGTTTCAATGATCCACAAGCATTGCCCTGTGCCCAGAATCAATTCAACAATTTAAAAATGCAGTACAAAAGGAAACAGAATCGATTGAATCGATTCAACAGTCCCCTGAATCAACTCACAGACCTGATTCTTCAAATTTTTTACAAATAGAGAGGTCTGAATTGATTCACGCGAAGTTTGAATCGATTCAAACCCCTGATTCCCATTAATTCCCACACACAGCAGTGTCTGAATCGATTCACAGCCCCTATAAATTGATTCAAACGAGTGATTTTGCCTATATCACGGTATTGGGCTCATGTTTTTCATTTCACTTCAAACTCTCTTACTCCTTTTCTCCTTCTTCTCTCTAAAAACACCTCTCTCACTCTAGAAACCTTCCCTCCAAACCTCCACTCCTCATGGCCTTTTCATCCTATCCAAGAAAGAAACAAAGAGAAAATGTTACCGGCTCTTCCACTCCCCAACATTCGGATTTATCACACTTCTTCACCACATAAAAAGAATTAGAAAGGTACCAAAACACTTTTTCTGAGAAACAATTGATCTCATATTGGATTAATGTTCCCTTTTTTGAATCCTCTGGTCTTTCCCTCATCACTACTCTTCATCAACAAGAACTTGTTGACTTCATGGATCTTGAGGAGATTGCAATTTACCCCGAATTGATTCGTGTGTTCTACTCAACATTACGCCTACAAGATGATCGATATTATGCCAAAGTGAAAGGCAAGACCATTGTGCTTGACAATGAAGTCATGAACAAAATTAGAAAACTTCCAATAAGTAATGCTTATTTCCATGGCAAAGAACCTTCTCCTTCCTGGAACTACAACCCATTAGAGGCAAGAGCTTTCTTTAATCTCATTGCCCCCGCAAGTACCGTAGGCACTCTGAGCATTGAACATCGCCTTTTGCACTATGTTCTAGTCAAAATCCTTCTCCCACTAGTTAGAAATTATGCAAGACTCAATGAGGCTCAGATTCTATTGCTTTGGGATATTCTCTACCAAAAGGAGATCAACTAGATTGATATTGTGAGGCATCACATGCTTGATGCCCAAAACCTCACTCGCCTCTTATATGCTATTTTTATCACCAAGCTACTTCATCATTACAAGGTAGATCTGAAAAACGAAGTCAAAGAACTGATCGGACCAAAAGGACCCATTGGCAAATCTCATCTCACCAAGATGAACATTATTGAGTATCATGGATTTTGGCCTTATCTCCGCCGTCCTCGTGATGATAATGAACCTGCTGCTCCTCCACCTCCTCCACCCGCTCCTACTGATGACCTCTTTACTCATCTCACTGCTCATATGGATCGTCGCTTTCATGCAATGGAAGCAAATATCAACACTTGACTTGATAAGCTTGAAGCAAACATGGAGGAACGCTACACAGAGCTTGCCACCCAGATCTCCAGCCTCCAATTCCCTCAGCCTTAGTTGGCCTTCTTTTCTATATTTTGGTTGAAATTGTTATGTCTTATGGTTATCTTATTTAAAACTTTGTTGCCCTTCTGAGGCATTTCTTATTGTTATGTTTTTGCTTGGATTTTAGAACTTTTTTGTTAATTCTCATGGTTGTGTTTGCTGGTTATTAATCCTTAATTATGTAATGATTATTTCCTTTTCTTTCCTAGAGCTTATATTGTTTTTGATAATGACAAAGGGAGAGAGATATTAGATATTGAATACTTTTATAAAGGGGAGAGTAATAAGAGTAATGTATGATCAGATGAATATAAATAAATGCAATGATTCAATAACAAAGGGGGAGACACACTCTATTCTAAAAACTTGAAATTTTTCTACAAATGGTTCTTTCTCATTGTTACTTAAATATTAATATTAACACCCCAAGAGATGGCCATTGGTTGTCATCATTAAAAAGGGGGAGAATGTATTTGCATGTTGTAAATAGGTTTTGATAATGACAAGTATCTAAGAACAAGAAGAGTATCATTCATGGATCAAAAATAAGTGAAATGAACAAATCAAAGAATTCAATGGATGTACTCAAATCAAAGATTCAAGGAATCATGAAGAACATGCTTCCATATAATCAAAGAATCAAGAAAACAATGCATGAAGATCAAGGAAAGGAACCATGACTCAAAATGCATCAAGAAAACATCAAAAAGCATGGAAAAACAACAATAAGCATTGCTTGAATTGATTCACATACGCACGAATCGATTTAGAGGCCTGAAAGTCCCAAAAATATGAAAATAGAACACCCTGAATCGATTCACAATAGCCTGAATCGATTCACACGAAGCTGACAGCCCAGGCATTCAAAAATGAACTCCCTGAATTGATTCACCAAATCCTGAATCGATTCACACGAACCTGGAAGCCCAAAATGCCCAAATCAGAATGTCTTGAATCGATTCGAAAAGGTATAAATCGATTTAAGTAGTGGGTAACACCATTAAAAAGACACTTTTGAGTGGGAAACTCAGATCCAAACACCCGCTACCCGAAGGGACAACCTAGAACTCATTTGTAACGGCTAGGAGGACCTTCAAGGCTCTATAAATGGATCCCCAACTCAAGCACAACAACACACAATAAGAGGCAATCAATCTTTACTTACATTTGTGCTTAGAAAGTTCATTTTCTTTGTATATTCAAAATACTTGAGCTTAGAACTTGTATATCCTCTCTTGTTTAGAGTTAGAAATTGTGAGAGCTCTTCATTTGATTATCCACTCTATTGAGAGAGTATATTGCTTATAAACACAAACACCAAACACCAAAGTTCACTCTAGGTTGAGTGGTTACAAAGGTTGGGGTTCAACCTTTGGGATATTGAGAGATTGTGAGATTGGGTGGGTTGCCCTTTGCTTGTGAGAATTGAGTTTTTAAGTATGAGACACTAGGAGACAATTGCTCAAAACTTGTATCTCAAATCTTCAATAGTGGAATCCTTCAAGTGGGTTGCTTGAAGGTGAGACGTACACCGGATTGGTGGAACTCGTTAAATTGGTTTGCATTTCTTCTTACCTTGAACTCTTTACTTATATATGCATACCAACTGTTTGTTAATTGCCTGAGTTGATTGCTTGAATTAATTGTGTTTATAAGAAGTTACTAAACTACCTGCATACCAACTGTTTGATAAAATTACCAAACTTTTATTCTCTCTTGATTCTCATTTCTCTGTTAAGTCTCACTTGTCTCAAAGAAGCTCTTTATCTCAAATCGAACAAATTATTGTGCATTTGATTGTTACTGCTTGAGAAGTTTTGCATATCTCATTAAGATTGCATAAAGAACCAAGTTCAAGGGCATTCCAAGTTAAATTTTTTAAACACTCAATTCACCCCCTCTTGAGTATTGAGGCCACTTGAATAACATTCTCCTCCCCTCCACCATCATTTTCACATGACTTAGCACCCTCCAAGCATTCATCTTCCCCTTCCTTGATGAACCAACAAGATGATAATCTAGGAACAAGCACTTGAAGCCTTGATTCTTCTTCTTGGAGGGCGAATTTCTTGTAGTAAGGGGGGAGTACTTAGCTTGTTTAAATCCATAAAATGATACATACATGGTGAGGTATAAATGTCCTTTAGCATTTATACCTTGGTACCTCCCTAAAGATCTTTGTTTCATGGTTTAAATCTTGACAATTTCTTTTGAAAAATTGAGATCTTTGGGTGGTATCATGGTTGTACCATGAAGTTATCAAATTCTTCGAATTGCAAAATAATTAATTATGAAGTTACTAACTTATAAATTTTGGTTGCTGCAGAATTTTTATCGTGAATGCATGCATGTAATATAATTGTCAAATATTGTGTGTTCTTGGTTTAAATGGTGGCTTATGGTGTTTGTATTATTTTTTAAGATCTAAAGTGTTTTAAAATGAGTTTTGATAACTAAGAATAAAGGATTGTTGCTGCTGGAATTATTGATGGTTAGTTAAAAGATTAAACGTTAATAGATCCGAACATAGAAACTCACTTAAAATGAATTGGCAGTTGAGATTTGTTTGCATGGGTTAATCTTTGAATTTATTGTGTTAAAAGTGAAGTTTTGACCTTATATTGATTTCTAGAATTTTATTAAATGAAGGAAATAAGTGGTTTACATTTATGTTAATTATGCAATGTGCTTTAAACTCAGGAAAAACTATTTTAGGAACGTTTAAAGTTTATTCTTGGCAAAATTTTA
This sequence comes from Clitoria ternatea, assembly GCA_037962975.1. Classification (NCBI taxonomy): domain Eukaryota; kingdom Viridiplantae; phylum Streptophyta; class Magnoliopsida; order Fabales; family Fabaceae; genus Clitoria; species Clitoria ternatea. The sequence continues at coordinate 61,492,528 of CM075671.1, forward strand.
AGATATGGGAGCTGCTGTGTTGTGAATGTTTAATACTATATTTGATGATAAATTTTTTTAAAATTTAATGATTAACGAAAGAATTAAAAAGGGACCCAAGTTTAGACACGAACAATTAATTAGGAATGGTGAAAAACGTGTTTTCATGGGTAAATGGAGGAGTTTGGAAAAACTGTTTTGGAGGAGCTTTTTGTATATGAGAGATGAATTTTGAGCATTAGAAAAATACTCAAATGAGTAAAATTGATTGGCAGAATTTCTGACGCATGATTTGTCCTTAAACGTATTTTTACGAATGTTAGAAAGATAAATTTTGGCACTTTACAACGTCTTTGTGTAGGGGCTGTTTCTGGGAAGAATTAGCACTTAAGTTTACTATATTTCATTAGTATTTTGAAAGTTAAATACTTTTAGCTTTGGAATCACTCGATTCAGAATTTTCTAGATAAAATACGACAAAAACGAAGTTTTGATAAATGGCAAAAACTAATCACTTTGTATCCTTAATTTAGAAAAAGAGAGGATTACTTTTACTTTCAATATAGAACTAGGAGAAGTATTTTAAAATGATAAAAAGTTTTACCTAAGGACTTATGAAAATTTTAAAGTTAAAACTAATTTAATTCATTCGTTGTAAGTCAATACGACGAAACGACATTGGTAAAGAATTGAAAAATCATAAGAAAAATATTTTGTCCTAATTTTTTCTTAAAAATGAGATCTAATTTTAAGATCGTACTTTTGAATAAAGAAACAAAGTAAGTTAGAAAATTTCATTCCCTAAAAGTTTAATAAACAAATTATACTTAGATATCGTTATAGATTTTAAAAAAATAAATTTGATATTTTAATTCTAGAAGATTTTCTTATAAGATTTGCGTAGAAAGCGACCTTGATGCCTTAAACAAAATGATTTGGGTAGTATTTAGGCCTTGGTTTTATTATAAATACTTTACACGCTTTAAGGACAAATATAATGAGCAGGTAAAGTTCCGTCTAGTACTTGGGCACCCTAGTGATAAGATAAGCATGTTGCATATTGCATTTGGAGTTAAAGAGGGATGCCAAAATAATCCCCTAGAGCATATAGTGATGGGTACACTGGAGAAACAACAAGTGTTTCGATCCCCTGAGGGCGGTCTTGGGAGTATATCGCCGGACAACCCATGGTAACCACTTCGACGGGAGGGGGTGGTTTTTATGGTTGTTGAGTTCCCGTTCTAATAAGATGTGTGATTGGTCGTTGTGATGATTGGACTGCGAGTCCTTACCTATTTATGAAAACTAAAACGAGGAGAGCTTCGGTCGCTCTAGTTGGGCATGGAGGATAAGGTGGGATTGTTGTACATATGATTATTGATATATATTGGTATTAAATTAAGATGAGTAACAATTGAACCTAACGCATGCATAACATATCACAATTATTTGACTAACCCCGTTGGTTTCTGTGTTCCTTGTGTATTTCAAAGTGCTGTATGATTATTCTAAGGTATGTTGTGTACGCTCTTCTTCCTTGCTTGGTATCTATATGTTTGTTAAGTATTTAAAGCTGCCCTTGCATGTGGATATTATGGGTTAAGAGCTTTTTTACTCACCCCTTTTATGTTGTATGTTGTTTTCTTTTCGTGTGAGCATCAGCTGAGGGTCAAGGCGAGTACGAGTAGGGTTTAGACTACTTGTAGTGAAGGACGTTAGATTGAAAGTGTCAACTGTGTAAATTTCTGCTTGCGTCAAGACCGTTATAGACCTCGACGTTTTTATGTTATTACCTTGTAGTAGATGTTATTGGGAGTCTGCGAGCCCCGTTCTCTTTTAAATACACTTATGTTAAGAAATCGATCTATGTAATGAACTTATTTTAAATTGTGTACTGATGATCACCAATAAAAAATACTCCTATTTTGTCAAATATTAGTGACTCCTTAATTAATTAGGACGTTCCAGTGTGGGAATTAGTCCTAGTTAAAGGAGGGTGTCATATTGGTGGTATCAAAGCATGGTCGATTCTTTCAGCTTAGGGTATGGACCGCTAAGGTTCCCTCGTACTCAAAAGAGTTGATCGCGAGGCGTTGGTACTCGCTTAGTAGAATCTGATTGCTTGTTTGTATGTGTGGAGCCTTCAGATACGGGAAGACTCGTTGAATTCTGGTTAAGCTTTGTTCTTCTTTCAGTCATCATAGCACACCGAAACAACACAATGTTGAATGCTCTGTTAGATAGGATGATAGAAGCTTTGGAACGTCCGGGGGCAAATGCTCCCTAAAATTTGCCCAAGCACGATCAAGGACTTGTCGACTTCCAGAAGAACCACCCCTCGTAATTCAAGAGAGGTTTTGACCCTGAGGGAGCTCAGTTGTGCATTAAGTAGATGGAGAAGATCTTCACAGCTATGCATTGTGGGGACAACGATAGGGTGGTCTATGCTACCTTGATGCTAGTTAGAGAGACTGAGCATTGGTGGACTCATGCGAGGATAAGGATGACTACTAATGGGGCTAAGATTACTTGGGAGCGGTTTAAGACCGAGTTCCTGGCTAAGTATTTCCCTGAAGATATCAGGAGGCAGAAGGAACAAGAGTTCTTCAATCTGAGGTAAGGGTTCATGTCATTAGGGGAGTATGCAACAAAGTTTGACGAGCTGGCTAGGTGTTGTCCTTACTACACCTAGATGAGTGAGGCTTCTCGATGTGCAAAATTTGAAGAAGGGTTACGTTAGGACATTCGTCAGGCAATTTGCTACCAACAAATCACCCAGTTACTACCTTGGTGGATAGATACCATATCTATAAGCATACATTGACACAGAAATCAAAAGGAACTTCTAGTTATAGGCCGGAGCAACGCGTATTTGACAAGCGACCCTAGAAAGACTTCAGGTTAGGCAAGCCTTATTCCCGACCGAATTTCAGTAGACTTAGTGGATTCACGAGAACCTAGAGTAACATGCTACCTGTGAGACGCCATGATTGTGGAGGACCTTACTTTGCTAGGGATTGCCTAAAGAGGACCTTAACTTATTTTAGCTGTGGAAAAGCTGGGCATAAGAGTATCATCTTTCCTGAGAAGAACTTGGATTACCTAAAGAGGGAAGTTAAGGGTCAGATAGGACGTCCTACAGGCGTGGAAATGGAGGACCAGTTGTTAGTGCGTCAGTTAATAATCCTAGAGTAACGAATTTGAACCGATAAGGCGGTGGTAATGCTCAACAAGGACCAAAGAATGCTGCAGCGGGCAGCGGTGGAGGCAATGCTAGAGTCTTCACCATGAACAGAGCAGAGGTTGTGCAACAAAATAACTTGGTGCAAGGTACATGCTTTATAAGTGAAGTGCTTCTAAATATGTTATATGATTCTAGAGCCACTCATTCATTCATATCTGAAGATTGTGTGAAGCATTTGAATTTACCATTGACCCCTTATTTGGTAAAATGATTGTTGTTACTGCTGCTAACGAACCTCAGTTCTTCTGTTATGTGTATGAATTGCCCTATCACTATTGATGGAAGGTCCTATCAAGTGGACCTGATCCGTTTACCCTTGATTGACCTGGATATTGTTTTGGGGATGGATTGGCTTGCTCTCGATCGCGTCCTAATTCACTGCCATAACAAGTTTATATCCTATAGGGTCTTGACACCTGAGCTTTCTCAACTCGGGAAGTCAGAGTCTGTTGTTGTTACTCAGGAGGTAACTCTATTCTAATCAGGAGCGTAGATATTTGTGGTCCTCATCAGCGCCAAGTGTGAGAAGAAGCTAGAGCCTAATTAGCTTTCGGTTATTCGAGAGTTCCTTGAAGTTTTCCCAGAAGATATACCTAGGATACCGCCAGAGAGAGAAATCAAGTTTAGCATCGATATTCTATCTGGTACTGGGCCAATCTCCATCGTTCTATACTGAATGCCTCCAAAGGAATTGGAGGAACTCAAGAAGCAAATTGAAGAACTTCTAGAAAAGGAATGATTTAACCTAGTGTTTCACCTTGGGGAGCTCTAGTGTTGTTAGTAAAGAAGAAGGACAACAGTATACGTCTGTATGTGGACTACCGTCAGCTGAACAAGGTTATGATTAAGAATCGGTATCCTCTTCTGCGTATTGATGATTTGATGGATGAACTGCGAGGAGTAGTCATCTTCTCCAAGATTGATTTAAGGTCAGGCTACCACTAAATTTGAGTAAAGAAGGAAGATATCCCTAAGACAGCATTTCAAACTTGCTACGGTCACTACGAGTATTTGTCATGCCTTTCAGTGTCATAAATGCACCCACTATTTTCATGGATTATATGAACCACATCTTTTACCCGTACCTCGAACAAATTTGTGGTCATGTTCATCGATGATATTTTGGTATACTCTAAGAGTAATGAAGAGCGTGAAGAGCACCTTAGGACTGTTCTAAATACGTTGCATGCAAGGAAGTTATATGTAAAGCTATCCAAGTGTGAGTTTTGGCTGAGAGGGGTGCAATTCCTAGGTTATGTTATCTCAGCAAAGGATATAGTAGTGGATCCTGCTAAGATTGAGGTAGTAATGCAGTGGGAAAGGCTGAAGAGCGTAACAGAAATCTGTAGTTTCTTGGGGCTGGACGATTATTATCGTAGATTTATCAAGAATTTCTCTCGGATAGCTTCCCCTTTAACCAAGTTGACCCGTAAGGATCAACCTTTCGTGTGGAGCAACAAGTGTGAAAGCCGTTTCCTGGAGCTTAGAAGGAAGTCGACCAGCGCGCCAGTTCTAATTTTGCCTGATTCTGCTAAGTTGTATGAAGTATATTGTGATGCATCTGGGCAAGGATTATGATGCATGCTGATGCAAGAAAGAAAAGTGGTGGCTTACGCGTCTCATCAGTTGAGACCTCATGAAGTAAATTACCCAACGCATGACTTGGAGTTGGCTGCAATTGTTTTTGCCCTGAAGATCTAGAAGCACTATCTATACGGGACTACGTTTGAAGTTTTCAGCGACCATAAGAGCTTGAAGTATCTCTTCGATCAGAAGGAGCTAAATATGAGGCAACGGCGATGGATGAAGTTTATTAAAGATTACGACTTCAAACTTCACTATTACCCTGGCAAAGTAAACGCAGTAGCCGATACGCTCAGTAGGAAAGCATTGCATATGTCCTATATGATGACTAAGGAGCTGGAGCTAGTAGAGTAGTTCCACAATTTGAATCTCACCGTGTCACCTAGAATAAAAAGTTTGATGGTTGGCATGCTCAGGGTTTCTAATAAGTTTTTGGATCAAGTTAAGGAAGCTCAATTGACCGATAAAACTCTGTAGAAACAACTCGAGAAAGCAAAGTCAAGAGAATTTAAGCGAGGCGAACAAGGAGTGATCAGGTATCATGGGAGGTTATGTGTACCTGAGAGCATTGATTTGAGAAGATCCATCCTCGAGGAAGCTCACAAAAATAAGTATAGTGTACATCCAGGGGCAATAAAGATGTACCAAGACCTGAGAAAAGTGTTCTGGTGGCAGGGAATGAAGATGGACATTGCTGATTATGTCAGTAAATGTCTGACTTATCAGAAGATAAAGGTAGAGCAGCAGCGACCATATGGAACTCTTTAGAGATTCCTGAATGGAAGTGGGATGAGATTTCCATGGACTTTGTGTCCAGACACCCAAGAACTCCAACAGGATGTGATGCCATTTGGGTGGTCGTGGATCGACTTATGAAGACCGCGCACTTCACCCTAGTCAACATGAAGTATTCTTTGGACAAGCTCACGTAGATCTACATCGGGGAGATAGTTAGATTGCATGGTGTACTGTTATCCATTGTATCTGATTAAGATCCCCATTTCACTTCACGTTTCTAGGAGAGTCTGCAACGAGCATTAGGAACCCAATTGAAGTTGAGTTCAGTATATCACCTCCAGATCGATGGTCAGTCTGAGCATACAATTAGGACTCTTGAGGATCTTTTAAGGATGTGTATGCTTGAACATGGTGGGAGTTGGTAGGAATATCTACCGCTTATGGAATTCACCTATAATAATAGTTATCATGCTAGCATCGGGATGACACCGTACAAAGCTCTGTATAGAAGAAAATGTCATACGCCCTTGTGTTGGTTCGAGACAGGGGGAAAACTGTGATTGGGCCAGAGGTTATTCAAAAGACAACAGAGAAAATTAAGGAAATTCAGGCCGCAATGAAAGCTTCTCAAGACCGTCAGAAAAGCTACTACGATAAGCGCCAAAATCCTCCCGAGTTTAAAGAGGGGGATCATGTTTTCCTGTGAGTTACTCCAGTGACGGGAGTGGGAAGAGCTCTAAAGACGAAGAAGTTAAGCCCCATGTATATAGGACCATATCAAATTTTTGAAAGAATTAGGCCGAGTGCTTATTGCATCGCCCTACCTCCTGAATTGTTCAACCTTCATAATATTTTTCATGTCTCCCAACTCTGAAAATATTTGCCACATTCTGATCACATCCTGAAACCTGACCAACTTAATCTTAAAGAAAATCTTACCTTTAAGGTAGTACCAGTGAAGATTGCAGACAGTCGCCTGAAGTAACTGCGAGGGAAGGATGTACCCTTGGTAAAGGTAGTTTAGAGTCAGTCTGACGAAGGAGACGCTATGTGGGAACTTGAGGAAAGGATGCGAGCTCTTTATCCTCATATGTTTGTTAGCACTAGGTGAAATTTTGGGATGAAATTTCTAAAAGGAGGGGAGAGTGTAACAGCCCTTATTTTGTGTGTTAGGTCCTTAAAGCCGATTGTCTTGATCGCTTGTTAATTTCACGAGTACTGATGACTGGGCTACGGTCGACTTGTTTGTGTGATGACTGATTAGTGTTTTAGAAAGGTTTTATGAGCTAATGAAGAGTATCTTTACTAAATTGGATGAGTAATGATAATGACTAAATCAGTATTAAAATAGTGTGTATAATAATACTCATAATAATAGAGATTTATTAATTTAAGTACTGGTGATATAATAAAAATGTTTAAGTATAATTACTTAAGTCAATTAAATTGTGTAACTCCCCCGGTCTTACCCAAGAAATTTTCTGGAGAACTCGAGTTGATTATTTTTATCTCGAGACGTCCCTCACACAGTGTCTAACAATTTTTATGAATGGCTTGATGCCCATTTCCAATCACCTAAGCCCAAAAACTTTATTTTTAAGTTAACCGGGTAAGCCAAAATATGCAATTGTATGTATTTTGGGCATAATTTCCCCTTCCTTTATTGGATTTGATTCGTTCTTATCCCAAAATCTTTGTATCAAATTTATCTACAACTTTGATGTTGATCATGAAGGCCAATTCTTACCCCACAAATCCCAGAATTGAAAACATCAAACTGATTCATGTTTTTCCAGTGGCAGCTTGTACTATGTTAAGTATTTTTCGTATTTCTCATTCATATGACCATGAAATTGAATGATTCTTTCAGCAAATTTTTCTAAACGTAAATCTCTAAAACTTTGATGAAGGGCACAAACCCCAATTCCCCATAAAGTTTGCCTAAAAAATTAATCTTTGCAAGAAACATTAATCATTCATTTCTTAATGAAAATTTTTGTGCCACATACCAAATTAAAGATAAGAAAAAAAGATAAAACTTTTAATTATGGGCCTTTTCCAATTTGGCCCACAAAGGCCATTAAATCCCCGAACAAGTTGCTGCACCTACACTTGACATATCAGCTTTACATGGAAAATAAACCAATCATGCTACACCACCATCTTACCACTTGCCATGACCATGCAAGGTCCTTCTCCACCACTCTACAAGCTGTATTGGACACCTAGCAAGTGCATGGGACAATGTTGACACCTATCCCTCTCTCCCTTGGCCATGGGAACTCCTTGTCCAACAAGAAGTTCCATGGAAAAATTGTCACTTTGGCAAAACTATGCATGGCTCTCTTTGCTTCATTTTTCTGTAACTGAGAAACATTTTTCCAGCAACACTCCTCTTCATTTCTTCTCTCCCACTCATACCTAACATCATCATTCATAATCGCTCATCAAGCCTAAACCATTCCACCACCCTTCCTAATCCCCAAATTCAAGCTACCACCTTCTAAACACCACATTTTCTCCTTGAATCTTCTTCAAAAAGCGACATTTTTTCCTCCCCTCCACCATCATTTTCACGTGACTTAGCACCCTCCAAGCATTCATCTTCTCCTTCCTTGGTGAACCAATAAGATGATGATCTAGGAACAAGCACTTGAAGCCATGATTCTTCTTCTTGGAGGACGAATTTCTTATGCTAAGGGGGGAGTACTTAGCTTGTTTAAATCCATAAAATGATACATGCATGGTGAGGTATAAATGTCCCTTAGCATTCATATCTTGGTACCTCCCTAAAGATCTTTGTTTCATGGTTTAACTCTTGAAAATTTCTTTTGAAAAATTGAGATCTTTGGGTGGTATCATGGTTGTACCATGAACTCATCAAATTATTTGAATTGCAAAAAATTTAATTATGAAGTTACTAACTTATAAATTTTGGTTGTTGCAGAATTTTTATTGTGAATGCATACATGAAATATAATTGTCAAATATTGTGCGTTCTTGGTTTAAATGGTGGCTTGTAGTGTTGGCATTATTTTTAGAGATCTAAAGTGTTTTAAAATGAGTTTTGATAACTAAAAATAAAGGATTGTTGTTGCTGGAAATTATTGATGGTTAGTTAAAAGATTAAACATTAATAGATCCTAATGTAGAAACTCGCTTAAAATGAATTGGCAGTTGAGATTTGTTTGCATGGGTTAATCTTTGAATTTCTTGTGTTAAAAATGAATTTTTGGTTATATATTAAATTTTATAAATTTATTAAATGAAGGAAATAAGTGGTTTACATTTATGGTAATTATAAGATTGCTTTAAACTTAGGAAAAGCTATTTTAGGAACATTGAAAGTTTATTCTTGATGAAATTTTAAGATATGGGAGCTATTGTGTTGTGAAAGTTTAGCACTATATTTGATGATAAAAATTTGGTTAATTTCATGAATAATGAAAGAATTAAAAAGGGACCCAAGTTTAGACGTGAATAGTTAATTAGAAATGGTGAAAAATGTGTTTTCATGGGTAAATGGAGGAGTTTGGCAAAACTGTTTTGGAGGAGCTTTTTGTATATAAGAGATGAATTTTGAGCATAAGAAAAATACACAAATGAGTAAAATTGATTGGGAGAATTTTTGACGCGCGATTTGTCCTTAAACACGTTTTTACGAATGTTAGAACGACGAATTTTGGCACTTTACAACCTTTTCATGTAGGGGCTGTTTCTGGGAAGAATTAGTATTTAAATTTACTATATTTCATTAGTATTTTGAAAGTTAAATACTTTTAGCTTTGGAATCACTCGATTCATAATTTTCTAAATAAAATACGACAAAAACGAAGTTTTGATAAATGGCAAAAACTAATCACTTTGTATCCTTAATTTAGAAAAAGAGAGGATTTCTTTTATTTTCAATGTAGAACTAGGAGAAATATTTTAAAATGATGAAATGTTTTACCTAAGGACTTATGAAAATTTTAAAGTTAAAACTAATTTAATTCGTTCGTCGTAAGTCGATACGACGAAACGATATCGGTAAAGAATTGAAAAATCATAAGAAAAATATTTTGTCCTTATTTTTTCATAAAAATGAGATCTAATTTTAAGATCGTACTTTTGAATAAAGAAATATATTATAATTAGATATATTTATAGATTTTAAAAAAATAAATTGGATATTTTAATTCTAGAAGATTTTCTTATAAGATTTGCTTAGGAAACAACATCAATGCCTTAAAAAAAATGATTTGGGTAGTATTAAGGCCTTGGTCACTGGTGCCTACTACACAAAATAATTTTATTATAAATACTCTACACGCTTTTAGGACAAATACGGTGAGCGGGTATAGTTTCGTCTAGTACTCGGGCACCCTAGTGATAAGATAAGCATGTGGCATATTGCATTTGGAGTTAAGGAGGGATACTGGAGTAATCCCCTAGAGCATACACTGATGGGTACACTGGAAAAATAGCAGGCGTCTTGATCCCTTGAGGGCGGTCTTAGGAGTATGTCAGGGATGGACTTCCAATGGCTTGGATTCATGCCCAACGCCAGACAGCCTGTGGCAACTGCTGATATACTTCGATGAGAGACGGGGGTTCCTATGGTTGTTGAGTGCCTATTTTGATAAGATGTGTTATTGGCCGTTGTGATGATTGGACTGTGGGTCTTTACCCATTTGTGAAAACCAGAACGAGGAGAGCTCCGGTCGCTCTAGTTGGGCAGGAGGATAAGGTGAGATTGTTGTGCACATGATTATTGATATATAGATTGATAAGTGGAAGTTGGGCTGTATTTCGTATTGGTATTAAATTAAGATGAGTAACAATTGAACCTAATGCATGCATAGCATACCATAATTGTTTGACTAACCCCGTTGGTTTCTGTGTTCCTTGTGTATTTCAAAGTGTTGTATGATTATTCTCAGGTATGTTGTGTACGCTCTTCTTCCTTGCTTGGTATCTATATGTTTGTTAAGGATTTAAAGCTACCCTTGCATGTGGATATTATAGGTTGAGAGCTTTTTACTCACCCCTTTTATGTTGTATGTTGTTTTCTCTTCCTGTGATCTTCAGCTGAGGGTCAAGGCGAGAGCGAGCAAGGTTTAGACTACCTACAATGAAGGACATTAGATTGAAAGCGTCGATTGTGTAAATTTTTGCTTATGTTGAGACCGTTATAGACCTCGACACTTTTATGTTATTACCTTGTAGTAGATGTTATTGGGAGCCTGCGAGCCCCGTACTCTTTTAAGTACACTTATATTAAAAGAATCGATCTACGTAATAAACTTATTTTAAATTGTGTGCGGATGATCACCAATAAAAAAGACTCCTATTTTCTCAAATATTAGTTACTCCTTAACTAATTAGGAGGTTCCAGTGTGAGAATTAGTCCTAGTTAATCGAAGGTGTCACATCTGGTAAGATCAGAGTAAATTTTGTGCTTTCTAAACTCCCTCAATAATAAACAGTAGGAACCTATAGGTTACGCCACTCAAAACAACTCCAAACCCCTAATTTTAGCTCTGGTAATCGATTATAGGAAACCTGTTATCAATTAGATTAGGCCTGGTAACCTATTACACCAGACTGGTAATCAATTACCAGAGACTAACCTATATAGGAATAAAACCTGCTCCTCTGGTAATCGATTATGTAATCGATTACCAGGCACCCTGTTTTGTATAATTATGCAAAACTTAGCCTTTGGGCCAACTTCTACATTGCTTAACTTGCTTATTTCAACTCTAATTTCTACGAAACTTCGTGGGCACTATATTTACCACATTCCGGATCTGTTGGCACAGTTTGTACTCAAAATTGCCTTCATATGAACAAGATATGCTCAAAAATATAATTAACACAAATTTATGCAACTTTATGCACCAAAACACATCAAGTGTAATAAAACTTAAATTTCACAACACACATGTCACAAATTCCTCTACATTCATAGTGGTACCCTTTGGGGATTCTGGATCCCACCTAAACTCCATTTCACCCTCTTAGTTGATTAAAAGTCACTATTTTACCTTACTTCTGCCTAATTTCCCATAATTTACTCAAGCATCAACATGTCATTGGCTCCATGCCAATCAACCACAACATATTCACCCATATATATATATATATATAAATGTCATATACATAATCATAGTCACCTACTCATATTCACACATTAGTAAGCAATTCATCAATTAATGGCTCTGTGCCATATAACAATACCTGACATCATTTATTCTACTTACTCTCATTCACATCATGCCACCACATGCATATATATTCATGACCATTAATCTAATCTTCAACACCATAATTCCATCATCAAACACATCATCTATAAAGCATCATGCATCACCGAGCGTATTTAAATATATACATACATTTACAAAACCATCAGCATGGTACTTAGCAACTCAAAATATAATAGGTATGCATAAATAATTATACATACACATTAATTATTCCAGTCTCCTTCCTTGGCATTGCTTCTCATCTATTGAGCACCGGTCTTTGCAGCCTCTACAGCATCCCCATTTGTAAGGGTGAGTGACTGGGAATATAAATCAATGTAAATAATTAACAACACACGTATATATATTGGGGAAAACATAACATAGTCCATAACACATCTAGTTATATGCAGCAATTCATCTTTAATTATTTTCAATAGCTTGATCAATTTCTCTATCTCATTAGCATTATAATCAATCACTATAGTTACAATAATGCAATGAATTCATCAACTCTCATCATCAACATAAATAGCATCAATCTCATTACCAATTCAACTAACATCACCACTAACTCTCAATCAATCATAATATATGACTCTCTAGTATCTGTATACTAAAAGGATTGACCGTTAGTTGGGGGCCCTACCTAACACCTCGTGAACCCTACTTGGTCCACCTAGCCTTGCCTGGCTCCCCACTTAACCACTAGGTCCTACCTTACCACTTGGTAGCTCAACTGGCCCACAATGACCATTGAAGCCAAAAATGAGAGGTAATCTATTTTGATCGGCCGTCCCCACCATACAACATCCATATATAGCATTTATAAATCATTAGTTCTTATTCTTATTTAAATAATTCATCACGATTTAGTCCTAACATTATAGCCATCACCTTGGTCACATAAGCCACTTAAGCAACAATTTTATCAACACCTTTATGATACTTCTCAATTCATCATCACATCATCTTTTAACCTCTTAAACATCAATCGTTCATCACTACTAAGAAAAGTCTTGACAACTACTAGAAATCAGCGACCAAAATATGTCATCATTAATTAGTGACAGCATTAGCAATCGTAAAGTTAAAAGAAAGGAAATTAGCTATCAGATCAACGACCAATAGAAATGTAGTCACTAAGTTTAGCAACACTCCGCTGCTATATTAACCTCTTTTCATTTTTTTTTGCTTTCCCTCTAATATTTTTCTTGGCGCTTAAATTAGCGACGGAAAGTCACTGTCGCTAAGTTTTCCTTGTCCTCCAATATTTTTTTGCTTTTTGTTTAATGTAGCAACGAGCGTGCATCATTGCTATATTTGGCCAAGGTAGCGACAACTACACGGTGTTGCTAAGTTAAAATAAAGAACATGCATTGCTAAGCCCAACACTAAATTAAGTATTGTTGGTCACCGTAATCTTTCAGCGATGGACTTGTTGCGTCGTTAGGTTAGCTAAGATAACGACAAAGATTTATCATCGGTATTTTGGACATGTGTCCACTTTTTAAAACTAGCGACAGTGTAATGATAAGGTTTGTCTATAGCTATATCTAATAACTTATTCAGGGTCACCTTTCCTCTCCATCAATTTGAGTTTTGTGAAAACCTAAAGCCTCTTCTCTTTTTCCCTTCTCTCAATTTCTCTACCTCTCTCCTAACTCACTCACACAAAATTCTTAATTGTCCTTGCAACACCCTCAGTTAACTAGGATAACCCTTATCATTGAGTCATCTTATTTGACCAAAAGGTTACAAGTTCTTAAAAAAATTATAACACTCTTAGTTAATTAGGACAAACTCTTCTGCTGATTTATCCTACTTAACTAAGAAGTCACAATTTTTTAGAAAAAGTGGGGATTTTTTTTTGTATAAGAAAAATAATGGCGGATCAATGGAAGTAAGTATTAAACAATTTATATACTCATTCATAAACTATAATTAATTATACTCTAAACAGAATAGGGCACACAGGCACCCTTAAATTTGTACAGCCATTCCTGGTCTTGTTATTTAATTAACTATATATAACTATATACATCCAACTTTTATTGAACGCTCCCAGTCGGTCTGAGTTACTGTTGTTCCTCGTATTCTGGTTCCTAGTTTCTTGGCTCTTCTATTAATATTAAGCAGAAAGGGATGAGTATATACTCCAGACCCTGAGGGTTCCCGATGCGAGCATACCCAGTCAACAGGTAATATAATATAAATAATCCAAACAACACATTTACAACCTAAAGTAATCAATAATGTTGTCATGGAATGCATGAGTTAGGTTCATTATGAATTATCTAAAGTTTAAGTCTTATGATGCATGTGAGCCCAATAAACCAATCCATCATCATCATCATCTCATTCACTAGAAGTCCTCTTGCTCAGGCTGTCCTTTGGCATAACGTTTCCACCCTAGAGCGATTGGAGCCCACCAAGTCCCCTAACCATCACATTACCATCATAGGGTACAAATAGACTCATAGGTCCTAAACAATATAGATCTATCTCATTTCACCATTCTTAAATATATTATTCATGGGGCTTGGCTCCACATGATCATAGTTACATTATGTTATTTAGTCAAAGTACATCAGGCTTGCATCGTCTCACTCGGCTTTAGGCACGACTCTGATGCCATTAGGTTTCTGTCTCGGTAATACTCTAAAGATTCTTCTTGGAGATTGGGCGTGAATGTTCTCCAGCATACTCGGTGTATGCTCTAGTTTTAATCCTTCTAAAAACATGTTCATGATGCAATATGCATTATTTTAATTTTATCATTACTTTGACCTTTATGTGTTCCCTATTCTTGTAACATTTGTAGGTTATTTTTATCTTTATTTTGAAAATATATCGGCTATATTTTGGCTTGAAGTAGCTTCTAGTTTGAAGAGTAAAGAATGTGTTATAATAATAATGATAGTAGTAATTTGCAATTTGATAATTTCTTATACAGAAAAGTGAGGTGATGGAGCTGACCATTATATTCAACAGTATAGATAAAAGGAAAGAATATTAAAAAAGGCGGCAAAGTCGACCATTATATTCAGTGACAAAAATAACAAAAATTAAATAAAGAAACATGTTGAGAATAAGGTGGCGGAGCCAACCATTATATTCAACAGTATAGATAAAAGGAACAAATATTAAATAAGGTGACAAAATCGACCATTATATTCAGTGATATAAAAAACATAAGTTAAATAAAGAAAACATGTTGAGAATATGACAGTGGAGCTGACCATTATATTCAATACAATAAATGACGGAAATTAAATAAAAGAAAATATCGAAAGCGGCGGCGGAGCCGACCATTATGCTCAAAAGTAAATAATAATAATATATAATAATAATGTTAATAATAATAATAATAATAATAACTATAATGATAGAAGTAGTGTTAATGGTAGTGGTAATAATATTTTCTTGATTTTATTTCCTTAAGTATTGGTGTTACGATTGTCGTGCATTAAAAGAAATTCGGTGCTAATGTGTTGAGGACAAATATGACGATATGAATCATAATTCACCCTTCAAAAATAATTATCCTAGATGTTTAGATAGAATATGAATTTACAAAATAAAGGCCACTTGCCCATCCATCCTTATATCCCTATTCATCATGTCTTTTAAGATCTATTTGCTAGAATCCACAAAAACACCCATGGTTCTTCATATTTTCATAGTTCAATACTTAACATATCCACTTAAACATCACAGTTAGTAACATTCAACACAGTCAATTAATCATATACACGACAATAAAATATTAATAAAAATTAAAGTAACTTAATTTAAAAATAGTTCCCGAACCTGCCTCAGAAAGGTAAGAACCTAAAAGGTACCTTAGCCCTTCCGAACACATGATCCACCCCCGGGTACCTGAGAATATACCCCTTACCTAAGGTGTCGTATTTTCCTTATACTAGACGAAAGGGCGAAAACTCAACTTTTAATCTGTAGCTCTGATCGACAATCCGGCTATGCCGTTAGAATCAACTCAACAATCAGGATCCAAATCCAGTGACATACAAAGGATCCAAGTAAGATGGAGGAAGGCCATATGGTGGCTATCCATAGTGGTGAATGATGGTCGGAGGTGGTAGTAATTACGTTTGTATGGTGGAAACCAAAGGAAACAATGATCAGAGGTCGTTAGAAGGAAGAACGGTGAGTTTCAAAGGTGGAGAAGGTTGTGGTGGTGGCTATGGTAGAGTGAGGAGTTACTGTCTAGTGGTATAAGATGGAGTTTGGAGGTGATTCTTGGTGGTGGAAGTAGTTGAGGAAGAAGAATGGTGAAGATCCGTGGTGATCAGAGGTAGTTTCGGTGAGAAACAATGTTTCTTTAGAGGTTAGTGGCCGGTGGCCATAGAGGAGAGAAAAAGAGAGGTGGCTGGTCTAATTGAAGAAGATGAAGTGAAGGATTAGGCATGCCTATTTATAGGAAAACTCGGCGTGTCGGGTCTAGAGTTAATTGGTACTGGTTTGAACCCTAGTTATAGTTTTTAATGCTTAACTTTGAGAAATATGTAACTTATAGTTACCGTCAGAATCTGGAAAAGTACCCAACATAAAAGTTGTAGATCTTATTTTTATCTTCAAAATAGTAAATGGCACATGAAAATCCAACACCGGGAGCAAGAATTATGCCTGAAAAAGGAAAAGTGCTCCCCGGGCTCCGAAATTGTTTTAACTTAAAAAGATAGATCTATCGTCCAAAATCCTTTGAGAATCAGCTCTTGAGATCTGTATGAAAGTTATAAAGTTTTTTGATACAAAACCATGAAAAAAGAACGAAGTGGTTTTGACAATGTATGAGAGAGATATTTGTGTTTTTCCACAGCTGGGCTATTAGGTGCAAAAATCACTTTTTCCCTAAAAAGCTTGGCTTTTCGGGGATGATTGAGCAGGAACTAGCTTTTGAGTTCTTTATGAGAATTGTAGAGGGGTTCAATATAAGGATAAAGAAATTGCAAAAAATTGATTCTAAGCTCGTATGAGTGATAAGTATTTTAAAACACTATTTTTTACTGTTTAATTTGTTTAAAATAAAAATTTTACTGTATCATTTTTTCCAATTTTCATAATTTTTGTTTCTTTTTACTATTTCCGTTTAAGTGTTGTATTTTGTGTGAATTAATTTAAATGGAACGTTTAAAAAGTATATTTTTTTAGAATTGGAAAATTGTGATGGATTAGTGCTAAAATTTAGTACTTAAAGAATTGTTAAGAGCTTAAATCATAATTCCATTTTTTATAAAAATTAATTTTTTAAATATTTCATTTAAATTAATTAAGGTGTTTGTTTCTCTAAAAATACAATAAATCCATTTCCCTCTATACTCTCTTAATTCACGTTAATGTACTTCTTTTTAGCAATAAACCAACGTGATTTTGTGTAGCAAATGGTCCATCATGATGCATGAATTAAAATAAGCAAAACTATGTGCAAAATAAAAACAATTCACGTGAATTTGAAGGCTGAAATGTACTCTTTGTGCAGCTTGAAATGGACCCATCTTTCATTTATTTAATATTAAAATAGCAATGAGTGGTCATGGCACATGTTTACAATATTTTATTCATTATTTGGTGCAGCCCATGGTGCTAATCAACATGAATAGCTGATGGAAATTTGTACAAAAGGTTGAATGCTTTCTTCTTTTTGTAGGACCCACTAACTGTAATGACTTAATAAATTAATCAAGCCATTACTCCATGCTTCTAAAAAGCTGCAGAAACAAAGAGAATTTGGACAGCATTTCAACGTGAAAGGCTTCTATGCGCAAGCAAGAAGACAAAATTTCTACATCATTCCATGTACATGCATCATGTAATGGCAAGCATGAAAGGAAAGGGAATAATTAAATAAGCAAGCTGCCAACGTGAAAGCTTGACTGTTGGCAAAGAAACTGGACACTAAACAGCAAGAAATTAACGTGAGTGGGATAACACTTCAAGAGCAAAAATTCACGTTCCCATAAAGGAGTACTTTGCCAACGAAAAAGAGAAAACAAAGTGGAAGAATGAGATGGCTGGTCCCTAGGAGAAATCAATAAAAACACCACATGAAGCATATAAAAGAGGACGTTCAGTAGGAAGAAGAACCAGTCAGAAAATACATAGTCAGACAGTAGCAGAGAGCAGAGGAAAAGAACCAGTTTTGTGCAAAGAGAAAAATTCTTGTGTTTCTTCTTTTTTTTTTTGTTATTTTGTAAAAAAGGAATTGAGAGGGAGTAGTGAAATTGAGTGTTTAAATTTGTGTACTGTGGAGGATATTGCAAATACAACAAGGAGTGACAGTGGTGAATTTATTGGGCTTTTTGGAGAAACCCGTAAGTCTTTATTTTTACCATGTGTTGTATGTTTGACTTTTCTTCCATCATGTGTATGAATTTGAATAATATCATGAGTAACTAAATTTTTATCTTGGGATAAAGGGGGTGTGACAATATTTTATGTTAACGTTATTTTGACTTTGAATTAAATAAATTTTGACTTTCCATTTAGTTCAAATTATGCTCAATGCTCTTAGTGATTCCTAACAAGAACCTAAGTGATAAAACTGTATACTTGCAGGTATATTAGAAAGTTTAAGTAATTAATAGAATCAAGAGATTTATTGTTACTAGAAAGCTTTTGAACTAAACCCAAGGTTTTAAAATACTTTTTGTGACCTCGGTAAAACCGAGAAAGTAATCAAAAATCTTTTGAGGAATAAAAAGGGATTGTCATAAAACAGTAAAGGGCCTATCTTAGGGATTGAACATGGTTCTCCATATGTTAGGTACATTAATAGGATTCTGAGAGGAACATATTAATTAGCTTAAGGAAAATCTGCCTTGGAAAACTTAATCTGATTCTTATTTATGAAAAGTTAGAATTATTAGCATAAAATAAAGTCTTGATCCCCCGGAATCCCAAGATACTCTCAACTCTGATTTTTAAGTGTCTAGAAAACTTTGTTTCTATTTTTATTTTGTGTAAACTTTGTTTTGAGTTTTATTTTACAAAAACATAAAAATCAAACTGTGTGGATAATTAAATTTCGATATGCCGGTACTTTGAAAACAGTCCCTGTGGATACGATAATCTTTTATATCACGTGACATAACCCGTGCGCTTGCGGGCCCTGTCAATGAGAAAGTTATGATTTTTCTCGTAAATTAACTCTATTTAACGGGATTAAATTAGGGTTTTCGAAGTACGAATTTTTGGTTTCTCAAATGGGGATGATAGGTTTCAAATCAGAGTTCAAGGCTAGAAATAGAAATTTTCAGGGGCTGCTCGTACTGGAATTAGACATCCCAAAGTATATACACAAATAACCAAGGGCTCCTTTTCGATATAAATCTGGTATACGAGAACTGATCCAATTTTCATCGTTTTACGTGAACGATGGTACTAATCTTACTAGTTTATTATATAGGTGCTAGATATGGAATTGGATAGCCAATTATTGACTTTCTGCAGGAACCTCTATTTACTCTCCTTACTATTATATTGCTAATTATAATAAATATTTAATTAGCAGGTATATTTATTACTATATGCTTATTGTCTCTCTTTTATCGGGTCTCCCTAACCCAATTTCATTATTCCTTTCTATGGAAAAGGTTTCTGCTCTTATTATTACTCACAGAATTCACATAACTGAAAATCGACTGGGTTTAAGACTGTTTACCGAAAACAGGGATGTTATAGTCCCCCAACTCAATCTTTGATGTGACCTCTGACGATCGGGAGCATATCTGGTAAGTACCCGTTTACTTTTTCTCTTTAGTTATTAGTTTTGTTGTTTTATTAGGGGGGGAGTAAGGGGAATAAAATACTTGAGATTTTTGTTCATTCTAAGATTGCTTGCTCAAGTTATTAGTCTATTATAGAAGTCATCAATTGCATTTGAAGCATTCCTGTGAATTTACTTTTGCAAGGCATGATTTACTATGGAATATGTTATTGTAGATGCAACACTTTTATGTAGATACAATCTTCTCTCATTGGATTTCAAGTTGCTGTACTCTATTTTTTTTAGCATAATAATTAGACCTTCAAGGAATTTTATGTTCTATGTTTTGATTGGATTGGAAGTATGAAAATTGTTGTACTTGATGTCATTGGTGAGTTTGAAGGCTCTTGCATCCATGTGAAGCAAATTGGCAAGAATTTCATGGGCCCCTGTCATAAGTTAAGAACCATGCTAGAAACATTTTCACGTTAGCTTTGCTTTTGGATTTCGCATTAAATTACGAATGATACATCACACTTGGTTTCTTTTAATAATGAATGTAATGTGTGTTCTTGTTTCATGACACCTGGTTTATCATAATACATAATGTCTCATAGGCGTGTGAAACATTATGTACTCCTAGTTAAAACTGGTGTTGTCACAAGCAAAAATTGTTTAAATGTTGATTGTGTTGAAGTCTAACTATCAATGAACAGTAACTGATTTTCCTTAAAAATTTCACACTTAATGTTTTGTTTTTTAGGTTCTTTTTATCTATCTTACTTTTCATCTTTTTAAGAAATGTTTCACTTACATCCTTTTTACCCCATGAAAAAGGAATATACAACTAATTTCCAGCTCTTTATCCTGATGTATTGTTTGCAAAAGAGTAACAATTTTTGAAAAAGCAAGAATTGTAAAGTTAGCTTAATAATTTTCATATTATCATATTGCTTCTTCATCTAAAGATTCAAATTTTGATGAGTACAAGAACTTTTTTATGATATTTGTCTACAAATGTCATTTTAGTATCAAAGCAAGCAAGTTGAGGAGGTTACTAGTATATTCTAAAGTATAGAACTTCAATTAGTTATTTCTTTAGGCTCTCTAGAGGTACTATGCAAACCTTGGTTTGTTACAATGTGTTTTTCCACTTATGTTTCATCTTTGTGGATTTGAAGATTAGAATCATTTCACTTACTCATACTTTAGTAATTTTGTATATAGTATATTTCTTCCTAACTATCTCTCATTGTCTCTCTGTCTCTCTATATCGTTTGTTCTCTGAAATCCTCATTGTCTCCCCCTAACTCACTGTCTCTCAGTCTCTCTGTATCATTTGTTCTCTCCTCTACCTCTGATGATCGGCAACCAAGGCTTCTTAGTCTGGTAAGTACCCCTTCTTTTCATTTTCTCTTGGCCTTGCTATGTGAACCGCTACTAGTGTTGCTATATGAACTACTACTGTGTAACTGTTGTCATGTGAACTGCTACTAGTGTTGCTACTCGCCTAATCTGTTGTATTTAGCCTCAATCCAATAGTAGGGGTGAGAAAAGCTCAGAACAAAACTCTATTTCCCTCTTGTTTCACTTTTTTTCTAGTTGATTTATTTGTTTCTTACAATGACTGTTAATTTTTGACTTTTTTGCTTATGGATTCTAAGTTCTGACCTAGAAATTGAGCATGATTGAGAATAGAGTTTGTGTTACTATTAACTAATTTTGCACAATAACATTTTAAATTGCATTTATGGCTTTCTATGGGTGTGAACTGTGACTTTTAAATGGAAAAAACATTATATAGAAACTGAGTGCTGCTTTTGTATATAAAAAAATTATTCAAAAAATTATATAGATTGTGTTACTGTTAAGATGTTCTTTTTTAATCAAGAAAAGAATAACACTATTACATTAAGGGGTACCCAAATCCTTACATCATACACAAATGGTTAAGAATTTGGTTCAAGATACATTCTGTGACAACAACACTTAGAACAACAACCAATTTTAATCCCAATCAGATTTCAACCCCAATTAAAAGGTTACATAATACAAACAAGGCAACTCATTGTAGCAATAAATCAACATGACAGGAAAATCTATAAATAGAACTTATCAGAGATACCTAATCCCAAGCTCTAAATTTTTCCATCTCTAATGTAGCCTTAACTACAAAGTATATATACAATCTAGAAGCAAAACTCATTGTATATACACAATTCACAATTTCATCCCATGTGTTATCCAATCAAAATTTTAATACTCTTCAAGATATGATAATCCCTAAAATATAATATTATACTTTAAATAAATTTAATATGTGATAATTAAATGACCTACAACTGTTGGTGTAAGCCTAAGAACATGAGTATGCACTAGCAAGAGTTTGTTACAATAATATAGACCTAAGAATGGGTTATTATTATCATATATACTTAAGAAAAATTAACAGACCATGTGAGATAGCATAAGCTTACATTTTGATCAAGGTTAGGAAGAACAATTAAAGATTCATTCATCAATACTTGAGCAAGTAATGCCTTTATTTTCTTCATCTTTACATCTCTTTGTTTGTAATTTAGTTTTCAATTCTTGGACTTCATTTTATAGTTGAGAAACACGATTTTGTTCACCTGGGTTAGTAAACAAGGACAGAATATGCATTATGCACTTCGGTTTTATAGCTTAGTACACGTGACAACTATAATTAATATAAATACTAGTTCTAAACAAAATTCTCAGGGCTAACAGATGGGAAGCTAAAGCGGAATGCAATATCCTAAAAAACAAATGACTTATAATGTGCTAAAAAGTCTTTATGGTTCGTGAAATTAAAATTAACCATGGAAGGAAAAATTCAGTATTGCATTTATGACACAAATGACTTATAATGTGCTATAAAGTCCATTATACTTTCATTCCTCAAGAAATACTCAAATTATACATGTCATTTTCCAATTTCACATTAACATGACCCCATTCCATGGATAGGTTGTAATACAAATTTGTGTTATGCTTTTTGGGCTATAGATGCATACAATTTATTAAAAAAATACTCTTATATACATATATATTATTATATTTTTTTATTGTTCATAATCTCTTAACATTTTCATTTATAGGAATTACATATTTGGATCAAATAGTAATTCAAGCTTGAACATATCAAATTTAGGTTGGGTTTGATAGCTGATCAATGTGAACCATTGTTGATACTTTGACCAAATTGTATATAATGTATATTCTAGCTTTCCTGCATGTGATGGACACAAACAGAACAATCCTTATTTATGACATCACTATCAATGAATTTTCTTTTTATATTCTCTATTTTTTTCTGAAATTCCTTTGTTTCTGATTTTAATTGAATAATATCATTGTCCATTATATGCTTGCCAATAACTAGTTTTTGGTTTATTGTGTTCTTGAATCTTTTTGGTTTGTTTCTTTTTGCTATTCCATATCCCTTATTATCATTAGAACAAAAACTAGTGCTGAGATAACAGGGAGGTAACTTTATGTCCTTAAAATTTCTAATTTGCCATCTAGCTTAAGCAGTATCCTTAAAATTTCTAATTTTCCATCTAGCTTAAGTAGTGTCCTTAAAATTTCAAATTTTCATTTATATTTCTTTTTTAGATGTTAAATTTTCATGAATTTCTTTGCCAACTCATGAGTGCTTAACCATACTTCCTTTGAAGGAACAACGACGGCAACAACGACAGACTATGACCAACTAGTCAGCTACGGACAGGAGTCGTTGCTGATTTGGGTTCCTTATAGCGACCGCGTTAGCGACGCTCGTCCGTCAACCCTATAGCTACGCAGGTCTATGTTTTGCTACTTATGTTGTGCTTTTAGTGACGAAATACTTCAGTTTAACTGTTACGACTTTCATCCGTCACTATTTTGGGACTAAAACAGTGAATGGTGTGATGACAAAGGGGACCACCACTTTGTTACCCATTAGCAACGACTGTAGCTCAATATGTCTGTCGTAAATATTATGACGACTTTCTTCTACCGTCGCTGGTGAGTTAGCGACCAGCCTTTCAGCGATATTCTCTTCGTTAGTAGTGCATCATATCATTTCATTATATATATATATGTATATCATATCATCATCGCTATGTAACCCATAAATATAAATCAACATCATATAATCCAGCCATCAATATTGTTATATCAATTTCAACAATTCATGATTCTCTAGTTTCACAAATCACATCAAAATTCTCATATACATATGTAAGCTAACACTACAAATCACCATTCAATACTACCAAGCTTCTATCATTCTAAATCATTAATTAATTTATTTCTCATCATCACAATTCAACTAATCTACATCTCTGTATACACATCTACCATTATATTCCTATATATATATATAAGAATCAATTATTTCAAACTATCCTACCCTTTCCCCCCACTTGCTGAAAAATAGCTTTAACTATTATTTCCATTAAGTTAAACACCAAGTACACCCTTTTACCTAGTCTCTGCGCTTTCAAAACCTTAAATCAACCACCAACCTCTTCAACTCCTCAGAATAGCTAAAGTTAAGAAAAACCATAAAGTGAAATTACTTTGACTTCCGAACCCGTTACCCATTTTACCAAAATGGTTTAAAATCCAATTTCAAGGTTCTCAAGGCTTACCTCTTTCACTTCTGACTATCGTTCTAATGGTTTATTATATAGATGATAAGGTGAATGAAGGATGGTGTACTCTGGTAACTTTAAAACCAAGAGTCTTGTTTGACATGGGTGAAGATGTAGAAGAATCATCTTATGAGAGTGCACCTTTTCAAGACCAACTCTCCATCCTTTTAATAGACAATAATAATGAAGCTTCAATGGCTAGGCCTCGTGTAATTGTTGAATTTGACTAGTTACTTGTAATAATTTGTTATGTAAACACTTTTATTTGAATGTAAATTTTATGTAATGTTATCCAATATATTTTGTTGTGTTGAAATTGAGTTGGTTGGGAGTGTAATTGTCATGTGATATTTGATGTTTATGTTATTATAATATATATATATATATATCATTAGCAAGATAAGCATTTCCTCAAACGGATTCATTAGAGGTTCCATATGTACCACATGGAAGTCATGGACATGATGGATCTAATGAATCAAATTTCACTTAAGCATCTGTTGGCAATAAACATCATACAAATTGGGTTATACAAATTAGAAGTATGTCATTAAATTCATTATAATTTGTTACTAACCAAACATTTATATAACTAATATTGTATTTTATTATATTTTAAATAGATCCTGAAGGACAATTAAGGGGAGAAATAATGAAAGCACAAGATTTTTGGGTTTTTAAGACTATAGATATTGTGCTTCTCCCTTGACAAGGTGTTTCACCTACTGGCACTAACGTTGGTAGCTTGTTAGGATGTTTTATCAAACAAGTCATAAAGGACCTCAAGCAATTACCAATAAGTTTCAAAACTTGGAAGAAAGTCCTTAATACACAAGGATGATGTATAGAATGTGATGAAGGTACAAAATCAATACTACACCATTTAATGATATATTATTATTTGGTGCAATATTGTTATGAATAATATTTTCATAATGATGTTAGAGTAAGTTTTCATGGGAATCGATGCATGAAGCTATAATAAAAACTTATGTTTTTAAGGAACTTGGGAAGAAGTGGAATGGCAATAGACTAAATATATATGCCACTCATTATGATTTAACAAAAACTCGTTAGGAGAATATTAGCAGTCTTCCAATGGAACATAAAATAGTATTAATAATATTATATTTTTTAATTTTTTAATTTTTTTAACTTTTATAATTTTAATAATATATGTTTTATTAATTTAATTTTAAACTGAAATATTGAATAACATAAAAAAATAAACAAAAAATGATAAAAATAAATACTAAATAGAATATAATATAAACTACATAAATACAATATGTCTATACAAACAAATGAAACATAAAAAAACAAATCATGGGGGAGGGGGATCCTGTGGTGGGGGTGGCGGCAAGTCAGAACTAGGGGGAGGGAGCCTCGCCATCAACTGCATCAATAGCTGCTGCTGCATTGCAAGCTGTCGACTAGTCTCGGTGTACTGCTCCTTGGCCCGTCGTCAGTCTGCCTCCGTCCGTTACTCCAGAAGCTGCCTCTGGCGTCGCTCCTCCTGTAGCTTGTTGTTCAGGTTTTGAATGACCTAAAAAACATCTGCAGGAAGACTAGGGAAGGAAGAGGAGGAAGTGGTCTTCCCCTTTCTAGCGATCTGCGTACCCACGCTGCACAACCCAAACACCCTCCCTTTCGTGTTCACGCCGCCAACAGCCTCTATGTAGATGGCGTTGTCGTCAGAACAAGACAGGGTAGGAGGAACCTCCGTCTCAGGAGTCGAAGCCACCAACTCTGCCTCCTTCTCGGCCCTCCTGGCCTGACACGCCTCTTGTAAATTCAAAAACACTTATAGGATTAATAAGCTAATTTGTAAATTATAAGCATGTGTAAGTTAAAAGTAAATACCGCTAGATTTGTAGTCTTTTGGTTTACCCATACACCGACTTTGTTCTTCTTGGTCATTTGCATGACCTTAAACAAAGAAGGCTCCTGGTGCTCCCTCAGCTCCTATGATGGATAACAAGCACTGAAGTTATTATTCCTAAACATGTCAGACTAATCATAATAAAAATGTTTAACATAAATAGACTTACAAATGTTTCTTGTGCTCGAGGGTTGAAATGCTACCCCCAGTGTAAATTGACGCTACAACATCGGCAGCTCTATTTGCCTTGTTCCGAGCACTCACCTGCTGGAACAAGAGACCGTCCCACTTCTGGACCATCCCGTCCCAATGGTCCTTGGGGATCCTGTTAGATAAGGCCTCAACACTCAAGAGGGGGTGAATTGAGTGTTTCAAACTTTCACACGAAATCCCCTTGAAAATGGTTAGTAATATACAAATGATGCAATGATGAAGAGATAATAACATTTATGCACATATCACACTAAGAAACACTTGATGTGCAGTGACAATATTCAGCCTTATGTGTGATAAACAAGGCAAGTTATTGGTTTAGGCAATTCCAGTTTTTAAGAACCTCACTAAATATTGATTCAAGCAAATTGTCAAACACTTGGCATACAGAGTTAAGTTTCTACTTGAACAACAACTTCAATTCAAACATTCAGCTCAGGCATTTTAGCAAACAGTTTATATGCATAGTTGTATAAAGAGTTCAAGGTAGAGAGAAATGCAAACCAATTTAACGAGTTCCACTAACCCGGTGTACGTCTCGCCTTCAAGAAACCCACTTGAAGGATTTCCACTATTGAAGTTTAGAGATACAAGCTATGAGTAATTATAGCTTCCTAGTGTCCCACACTTAAGAACCCAATCCTTACTAGCACAAGGGCACCCCACCCAATCTCTTAAACTCTCAATACCTAAAGGTTGAACCCCAACCTTTGTGACCACTCATAACTAGAGTGAAATTTTATGTTTGGTGTTTGTGTTTACAAGAAAATAACTCTCTTAATAGAGTAGAAAAACAAATGAAAGCTCACTCAATCTAATGACTCTCAACTAGAAAGGATATGCAATTTGAAGCTCACAATCTAACAACTCTTAAGTGTATGCAAGTTTAGAAACTAGAGTTATAGAGAATATACAAGAGAGATTTAACAAAAAGACCTCTAGAAGAAGGATCTTGGTTTCCTTGTGTTGTGCCTTGGTCTCACTCATTCTCTTGCTTGAATTCATGCTCCATTTATAGCCATTTGAGAGCTCCTAGCCGTTGTACAATATCTCCAACGGGTACCTTAGAGTATGGGCACAAAAGTAGGAATAGAGAAATGAGCTGGATCTGCACTTTAAAAATATTTTCTCACATTTTGACACTTTAGTAATCGATTAGGGATTGAGTCATACTCGATTACGCTTCGTTGTTTTCCATTAGTTCAAGTTTCCAGTAGCTGTGTAGTCGATTTGCCTTTTTCCTGTAATCGATTTGCACCATGTAATCGATTGTCTCTCTTATTATAATCGATTAGGGAATGTACCTGATGCATTTAATTTCTTTGTGCAACACTGTAGTCGATTATTTATTTCATGTAATCGATTGTGGTACAAACAGAAACTCTGTAGTCGATTATATTATGCCTTGTAATCGATTGTGCCAAGTACCTGATACATTTACCTTTAGTTGCATTGGTGTAATTGATTATTCCAGTTGTTGTAGTTGATTATCTAACAAACAGAACCTTGATAATCGATTGTTTTGTTCTTTGTAATCGATTACGCTTCCTTCCAGAACCTATGTAATTGATTGGGGAAAGGTCGTAATCAATTATTCTGTATCAGAAACAGGTCTGATGCATGTTTTGAATTGCAGTTTATTTGTTCTTCTTTATTTTCATCTTCCAAAGGTTTTTCTCCATAAACCTTGGTCTTTGACACTTCATGAGACTTATACTCTTTGTCATGGTTCTTCAAGTGATTGCTTTGTCATTACCAAAACCTTGACATTCAAGCTATTTGTACCTACGACAAGATTTCAAACATAGATTGAATGAGGGCGCTCGCCCTTGTCCCTCACCTTCTAAAGGGTACTCTTGATGATTTTGAAGGTCTTGGTAGCAAAGACCTTCCTAATCTCATCAATCATACCCTCTGCCCACTGATAATCACGCTGTAAAATGAAATTAGAATTCAAAATTAATAAGAGGTGTATTTTTTCCATAAATTCACAACAAATTCATGTGGTAACTTACCGAGAAGGTGTAAAACCACATATCTTGGACAACCTTCCCAGCATCTGTCTAAGATATGTATGGACCATTCTACTGGGCCTTCAAAACCTTAGTAATTGCTTTGGTAGTACGACTACTATCAACAAAGTTGTAATCATAACAATTATAAGGAATTTAACAACATACAACCTAGGAAGACTCAAAATTTCAACAGAGTCTCCCCTGCAAATGTAACATTTCCAAATTTAAATAGTTACCCTGTTACAAATAGAAGAGTTCCCAATACAATTCAATCTGTACAAGTACTAACTAAACTAACATACAATAAACCAATAAGTCTTTCCACTAAAGTAATAAATAAACTACCATACAAATAACATAAAAGTATATGAGTTTTATAACATAAAAGTATATAAGTTTTAGTGATTTACTTTTCTCCGGCCGACACTGGTACCAGCATGGGTAGAGGGGATGCCGGAGGTGGGGTGGCCTTAAGGCCAGGGTCCCCCAAACCACTAACTCCAAGAGTCTGCTCTAGGGTGGTCTATTGTGGTAGTGAATGAGTAGTCTGTTGCGGTGATGGAGTGGTATACTGCGGTGATGGAGTAGTTTGGTAGGGTGGTGGTGGCGTGATGCCCTGCTGTGATGGTGGAGTGGTGCCCTGCTCTAGGGTGGGAGTCCCTAGACAGGATGCCAGGGTCCTGGACCCACCACCCCTACTGAAGGGTAGTCGACGTCCCGTCATCTGTGGATAAAACCATGAACACAAATGTTAGTCTCAGGATATAAACCTATGTATATATGTTTAACAACTACATACTCTTTGTTTGTTTCAGTTTAAAATTCCCCCTCAGTTTTAGTGTCACTATGGCTATCTGTTTCAACAGGTTCCTTAGTCTCCAAATCTGCCCTAGACCGTTCTACACGGGAGACAACTGATGCCAAATCTCCGAGTCATTATTTTGATGTATATTTCTCAGAAGATTTACGCTTTGGCAAGCGCACCAGTCATTAAAATTGTATTATATTTGATCGTCCCACAGGGATTGTGGTAAGTACCTCAATCTCAGACTAGTACAAGCTGAACCAACACAAGCACAGAAAGTTCATTCGGTTTTTGTTGTTTTAATGTTTTCTAGTTGTTTTTGTATTTCCAGAAACAATGTTAAGATGAAATGTGAAAGGTGATTAATAGAAAACAGGTCAGGATTGCTTCGGTTCACGAATTCATCAAGAAACATGCAATTAAAGTATAATCAAACTTCATAATCCAGAGGACAATCCGCTTGTGGTTATTCCCTAATTCCTTAGGTGAAAAACACTAATCCTTAAGCATCGAACCTTAATTCCTTAAGTGCTCAATTAACCTAAGAATCTAATGCGAAATTGGAGGTTGAACTCTAACTATTCACCTAAATTGATTAGGCCTGAACTAGTTAGAAAGCTGGAAGTTACCTAAGCTTCAACCATGATTCCTCACTAGTGAAGTTCTTCATCAGTTCTAGATTTGTCAATCCAGCAATTCAGATTCACTCCTCAGCTTGTTCGCCTCAGGATCTAGAAGTTGATTTCCTCGCTCACAGCTTCAAGATTCAATTGCTAACCTTCGCAATCCCAACCTTAGGGATTTAGAACTCCATTGACTTCAGTTCCATCGAAGGATTATGGAACGTCATGGAGGAGAGGATTTAGAGAGAGAAAATGAAGTAGTGAGATGTTCAAAGTTTGAATGAATTGTGTTCGATGTATTCTGTGTGAATCTGTCTCTCCTTTTCATAGAATATGTACAAACATATATATAGGCATCTACCTAACTAACTAACTTAACTAATAACTTAGAAAACTTAAGTTAACAACTAAACTAAATAACTAATTACATAATTACAGAATAACTAACTAATTACAGCTCAGCTCTTAACAGATTCCAGTTCATCATTAGCTAATTTACAGCTCAACACTACTAATAACAGCTCACTACTTAAATTACTAAGGTGCATAAGTAGGAGAGAAGGCAGCAGGAAACAACACTGGTGCCGAGTGTCTTCTAGAGGGAACAATCAATGTTTTAAATATCAACCTTTACGCTTGAGCGAACTGTGTTCTCGCTTGAGCGAGCTTGAAATATGTACTGCAGTATTGCTTTCTCGCTTAAGCGTTATGGAGAAGCTTGGGTGAGGGGTGATGTTTTGGAGTCACGCTTGAGAGAACCTGCTCACTTGAATGAATTTTGACCCTCGCTTGAGCGAATTTAACTCTCGCTTGAGCGAATGGATTATTCAATCAGTACTCTGAAATTGACGCTCAGGTTCTTCTTTTTATTTCAATCGGTGCTTTTAAAGTCTCGTTCGGTTTGGGCTCTTGGACTCTTTTCAGTCGGATTTGTGAAGTCTCACTCGGTTTTTCCAAATCTCACTCGGCTTTTTCCTTTCGGCTTGAGCGCTCTTTTTCCTGCACCAATAAACAACTAATTTGCCCAGCATTTGTTTACTGATTATCCAGTATTTGCATGTTGGGTTATGAAAAATCAATTTCTTAACTAATTAATGTTTTTAATCAGTTTCTTTACATAAATTAAGCACTTTTGAAATAATTAAATAAATTATAAATTATTAGCAATTAATTAAATAATAAGGCTAAACTAATCACTAACCAATGAATTAAGTCAAATAAAAAAGCAGAATAATTAAGTCTTTTCAAGACTTATCACATCCCCAAACTTAAAACTTGCTTGTCCTCAAGCAAATATTCAGATTAATTAACTAACAAGCTGTTATTCAACACAATCAACCTTTCCTTAACTTAGTTCATGCTATAATTATTGAATACCGACCATGCTTTCTTTTTGCAATTTCTAAAAGTATAATAACTTACACCTCCTTTGGGAAACAAGCTGTTGATGCTTTCCTTACTGGGTCGGTGTTTCACTCTTCTCTCGGTGTATAGGGTAAATAGATTGCACTCATCACTTGCATACTTGTTAGATAAACATAGGCTTGCAACAGTTCTACACGTCATGCCATATGCCAACACAATCAGATTAGTAAGGGCTTTTTAAGCTTATAATGGGGTTGGGCTACAGGCTCAATTATTGTTTTCCGAGTGAATGTCGGGTTACAAGATGTATTCACTGATGCCTTGACTCAATTTTAACTTAATTGCCTCTACTTAGCAATCTCCATTATTTTCCGAGTGAATGCTAACTTAATAACTTACGGTGCTTTGCACCTTCTTTTTCTTTCAGTCCTTCGGACTTTTCCTTTTCTTTCTTCTTTTCCATCTTTTTTCGATCTTTTCAATCGGTGCTTTGCACCTTTTTCCTTTTTTTTTTCTTCTCAGCTTTTCTATTTTTCTATTTCTCCCTTCATTTCTCTATTTATTCATCTATAACCAAGGTCGGAGTGTGTCCTTAATTGATGCTAGGCACACTCTTCATCCCCAAACTTAGAACTTGCTAGTCCCTAGTAATAAGTAAGACTGAGCAATTCATCAGTGGAACATCCAGGGGTAAATCAGTCGATTTTTTCGAGAAAAATAGGCTTGTAACGTTAGGTGAATAAACAAAATAAAAGGGTCTCAGGCTCAAACATAATTTTTGGGTCAAAGGATAATTAAATATATTAGGGAGGCTACTTTTTGGCCCTGGCTAAATTAACAAAGAAGGCCTTCATCATTTCTGATTGGCTGGCATACAATCAATTAGCAAGCACTGAAGCAAATTCTGTCTCACTAACTAGCATGTAAGTTCACTCGGAAAAGAATAAAACAGGCTCAAAAGCTACAAATATAATAGTTAATCAGCCAGTCATGTCCCCAAACTTAATGTAAGGTCATACATTCAGATTACTAACTAGCATGCCGAGTAAACAATTAATTAATAATGAAATAGTTATGGCCAGGGATCATGAGTTAAACAAAGCCGATCAATTAATTTATCCAACTAAAGCCTAAGAATCAGCAAACTTTAACTTATTAAGATGGATTTGAAATTAAACAATAAACATATTTTAGCAATTAATGAGTCGGAGTAATAGAAGACTTCCCTTTTTACCTGAGTGGCAGTGCCTGGGAAACACGTGGTCGGATTGGGATGCATGAATTAACCGATACATTCAAAAAACAGAATAATAACAAACAATTTTAACAAGGAAATAAAATTTCATTACAACTAAGATAAAAGAGAATTCATTGTTCAGGAAACACTTAAAATAATGTCAAGTCATTACATAAAAATATCATAATAAACAAAATACGGATCAACAAATCAATCATCCTGATCCGCATTCTCTTTGTCCTGCTTGGAAGATAGTGGGAGATCAGCTGCCAGGGGTACGTCCTCAGAGGGAATAGTGAATCCAATGGAAGCCAGCCATGCATCTCTGTCAGGTGGGGCTCCCATTTCTGCTGTGTGCTCTACCCTCAATTTGGTGGCAATCTTCCTGAGCATGAGATCATGGTTTAAGACCCGATCATAGATTCCAAGTTGCATCTTCTTCATGACCTGTAATTCCTGTAACACCATAGAAATGTCAGAAGAAGAAGAACTGGCTCCTGCAAATTGCCTGGGACGCTCGGGCTTTCTTGCTTTCTTAGGAATCAGAAAGTGCCTTTTCGTCTTCAACCCAAGTTTCAGCGTAGGAATTTAGGGTTTGGACGCTGAAAGGTTTTTATACTATTGAAGTCACTATCCAAGAACACGTAAGTATGCTCCAGCTTTATTTATTACTTTATTATTATTATAATTTTTTAGACACTCTTACTCGACTCACATACTGAATAGGTGGAAGATCGAGTGAGAGTGGGAAAAGATGCTGAGTGGATTCACGAAAGATGAGTGACAGTGATGAAGAAGACGAATGAATGAACAAACGATGAAAAAGAACGAACAAATGGAGGCGATAAGTAAATGAAAGAGTGAGTGGAAGAACAAATGGAAGAACGACACGTGAATGAATACAGGATCCCGAGTGAATGAAAACTGAATGGAAATGATCCTGAGTGAATGAAGGACGAATGGATACAAGAACGAGTGAAAGAATGGATGAATGAAGTAGAATGCATGAGAGGCGAGTGCACAACTGCATTAAGATGAGAGTGAACAGAATGTATTTTTATGTTGATGTAGGTTTTGATAATGACACAACAAATGAAGGATGTTATCAAGCAATTTAATTATGGTTTGATATTATAAAATGATGGATGCCAAGATAGTTGGAACAAAGGCTAAAAATCTTGAAGAAGCTGGCACGCTTGAGCGAAGGGTCAAGCGTGAATCATGAGAATCAGGTGCTTGGCACGCCCAAGCATGAAGGAAGCTCGCTTGAGCGAGGGAGACAATTGTGAATCATGAAAATCAGGTGCTTGGCACGCCTAAGCGTGAAGGAAGCTCGCTTGAGCGAGAAAGATAATTGTTGAGCGTGAAGTACAAGCTTGAGCGAGGAAGCATCAGGATCCCAAAATTAAAGGCTCGCTTAAGCGTAGGTCTAAGCGTGAGTCAGCATGGAAGGTTCGCTTAAGCGCTGAACCAACTCGCTTAAGCGCTGGACAAGCTCGCTTGAGCGTGAAGACATGGAGCTTAAGCGTGAGCGTGGAACAAAGCGTGATGCATCAGGAGCCAAGAATCACAAGTCTCGCTTAAGCGTAAACAAGGCTCGCTTGAGCGTGATATCAAGCTTAAGCGTGAAAGAGAAATCAAGACAAATATGGCTTCAAGCTTAAGCGTAAGCAAAGCTCGCTTGAGCGTGATAGCACGCTTAAGCGTGGATTCAAGCATGATGCAAAGCGTGAAGGAAATCAAGGGAAATATTCCTGTTCGCTTAAGCGTGATTAAACTCGCTTGAGCGAGTATGCTACAGAATTAATTACAGCATGATGTGCAGTTGAAGATTAAAAGTTCCAAGAAGCAAATTCAAACATCAAGCTACTCTCAGATGATTAACCTATGTCATCATGAGTCAGATAAGTTTATTTAATTTAAATAAGTTATATGAATTTGAATTTGAACCCGTGTTGAATATATGACAGCCTTGCATCGCACTTGGACAAACTGAAACACACTATGAATACAAACATTCCAACATTCTCTGAGCAGATTGCACTCTCGAAGTCTCCACTACGCAAGTTGCAATTTAAGTAACTAAGAACAGACATACTCTCCACTGGTCTAGCTTGCTGTGGAAATTAAATACATGGCTTCACATGTTGCTCCATGTCATCAAAGGAATTTTTAATTGCAAAACAATGCTCCATTCAAATTGTCGAAGAAATTATTTACTGTCTGGACCATGCTTCCATTTGCTATAAATAGGAAGCCTTGCAAAGGATTCAGTACACCAAGCATTTGAAGCAGTTCCATTTGCTTTCTTTCCCCTCCATTCTCTTGCTCTTCTACTCATTCTCTCTTATTCTATATTGGCATATTCTCTTAGTGAGTTATTTAAGAGTTAGAGAGAAAATATTTTGTGTAAGCTAAATTTGTATATCCTCTCTTTGAGAGTTATTATTTGGTGAGAGCTTCAAGGTGTATATCTACTCTAGTAAGAGAGTTATTTGATTGTAAACCAAACACCATAAACACCAAGGTATTCACTCTAGGTTGAGTGGTCACAAAGGTTGGGGTTCAACCTTTGGGTATTGAGAGATTATGAGATTGGGAGGGTTGCCCTTTGCTTGTGAGGATTGGGTTCTTGAGTGTGGGACACTAGGAGACAATTGCTCAAAGCTTGTAATCTCAAATTCTCAATAGTGGAAATCCTTCAAGTGGGTTTCTTGAAGACGAGACGTACACCGGGGTGGTGGAACTCGTTATATCGGTTTGCAAATTCTCTTTTCCCTAAACTTATTTAATTTATGCACTTAAATTGCTCACTTGATTCATTATATCATTAAATTGGACTAAGTTCATGCTATAAGTTGCAAACTATATTGGTTAACATTATTGAAGTTAGATTAAATTAAATCCATGAATCAAATGTCTTAAACATTGTTGGATTTAATTATTGAGGAAGTAAAATATTGGTGTTAACAAATTGGTAAATTATCATGCTTAATTAATTTGTTAGAAGTTGTTTAAGTTACACTTATATTGAAATTAATTATTGCATGACAAGTGTTTCAAGAATTGCCTAAACTAATAACCTGCTTTACTTATCAAAATCAATTCTTGAACATAGTCCATTCAACTCAAAATGTTTTAGTATGAAATGTGCTTCATAATTATTACATCTTTTATATTGCATCATTAGTGTACTACTAACCATTTTGAAAGGGATTCCGCGCGAAAATTTGAAATACTCAATTCACCCCCCCTCTTGAGTATCGAGGCCTTGGCTAACAATTGGTATCAGAGCTTGACTCTTGGTAGATCAAGCTTAACGGCTTCAAGAGATCAAGATGGCCTCTACTTCTTATGATGCATTTCCACAAAATGGGACAATAAATAGACCATCAATCTTCAATGGTAAAGACTATGTTATTTGGAAAGAAAGGTTGAAAATCTTTATCCAAGCCTATGATATCAAGGTTTGGAATGCTATTCAATTTGGTCCTTTTATTCCCAAATACATTGTTAATAATATGGAATGTATGAAGCCCATGAACTTATGGACTAAAGAAGAAGAAAGAAAGGTACAATTCAATTTAAGAGCTAAAATTCTTATCACATTAGCATTAGAACCTAATGATGTTTCTAGAGTTATTACTTGTAACAATGCTAAAGAAATATGGGAAACTCTTGAAACAATTTATGGAAATACTAATGATGATAAATATGCAAGAATTAGTACTCTTTCTAGTCAAGATGAAGAATTCGAAAGAAGTCTAGAGAAAGAGACCAACGAAATGGAAATTGCATGCCTAATGACAAAGCACTCCCAAGATGATGAGGTATGCTCTTTAAATGCTTTTAGTGATGATAATGATGATGATATTGATAAAGATGAATTATTAGAAGCACTTGAAGAATTGCATGAAAAATTTGTCTTGTTATCAAAGAAATATGCATGCTCAAAACAAACCATTTTGAAACTTGAAAATCAATTGCATGATGCTCACATTGAAAAAGAAAATCTTAGAATTCAAAATGATGAATTAGTAGCTTCAAATGTATCTCTTAGGACTTGTAATGGAAATAAGGATTGTATGTTAATTGACAAATGTATGCTTCTTGAAAATGAAAATAAAGAACTAAAAGAAGCACTTAGTAAGCTTACAAGTAGTCAAAAGAATTTAAGTGCACCTCTTGAAGATCAAAAGCATACAATTCATTACAAGAATTCTTTTGCACTCTACAAGGAAAAATCCAAATCCACTCTAAGATGTACAAATCATGAAAGAAAAGGTAACTCAATGTCTAATTGTTTTAAAAGGAGGCACATAGAACATTCTTTGGATGCAACATGTTTTTATTGTGGAGTATATGGTCATATATCTTCTAATTGCTTTAAAAAGAAATCCCATCAAAAGTGTACAAGAAAGGTATGGATTCCAAAAACAACTTTGAAATCCTAAACTAACAAGAAAGGACCCAACTTTTAAAGGGTACCATAAAACTTGACATTTTGTAGAAACACTTTAAATCGGCAATCTCTTACTGACGAATGACCAAAGAATCAAGATTCATAATCTTCACTTCAAAGAACAAAGAATGATAAGGATATTGGATTCATAAAACTCCAAGGTACGTTTGATCCTTACTATAGTTGATTAAATATCATGTTGACTATGTGTTTTATATGCTTAATTATGTTGAACAATCTATGGACTTGGTTGATAATTTATTGAGAATTTTTAGAAATGTCTAAACAATTTTGTAAAGCCAAATTCCATACTTGTTCATAATGAATCTTTGTGATCTAACTTCGAGTTGATACGTGATACTTGATTTTGAGCATAAATGGCATAAAACTTTGAGATAAATGAATGAATAAATATAGAACCCCTTAAATTCTTAGGATCAATGATGTGTGTGCATGAATTTGATTTAAATGATTGGTATAAAGTTTGATAAATGATTGCTTGGATAATATGTTTGATTTCATGAAAAACTTAAGATATATTTATCCATGTATGTTAGATCATGATGCTTAGATTCAAAATGATGCATAAACTCTTGATGCATAAACTCTTGATGCATAAATTTGGATGATGTATGCATTTTGAATCCTTGATAGCATATGAATTCTTAATGATGCATGAACTTATGATTAAATATGAATTCTTGATGATGTATCATTTATTGAACAAGAAATATGTTGGTTAGCTAGTGGTATCTAAATAACAAGCATCTTTCTTTAACAAAATGGTATCAGTTGAATTAGTAAGAGGAAGATATCATGGGGACATAATCTTGATTATATACTTGCCACTGTGCTTTGATGATAAATACATATGTTGTGTACAAGCGATATCCATGCTTTGATAATTTATGCATAATTTGTTTTAACAAGTGGTATGTCATTTTCCTAACAAGCAAAGTATCTTTTCATAACAAGTGGCATTGAACTTCATATTAAGAAAATGTTATGACAAGTTGATTATGACAAACTTTAAAGTTGCTTTAAGTTAGGACTATATTATGATTCTATGACTTATCTCTATGTTTCCACAAAGATGTCCATCTTAGGCAAAGTATCTTCTATGCAATTATATGTTGGTTTTGATAATGCCTAAGGAGAAAGTATATCTGCTCTATGTATGATTGCCTAGACTTTAAATAACTAGTAACATTATAGGCATATGCTAAGAGACAATGTATGATATGTCATAATACTTGGTATATTAAAGGACAAAGCATTATAATACATGACATGACCTTCCTTGATACACCATACTTGAGCAAATTGGCATCTATCTTGAGTGACATATATGTTTGATGATGCATGATCTTGAATGTGAAAAGAAATTCGAAAATATACATCATTGAGATTGAGAAGAATTTTTGAACAACATTATGTATGCTTGAATCTTGTGATAATATGCTTAAATGTTTATAATTGATATCAAGAGCTTAAATTGGCAAATCTTCAAATGATATCATGCCTAGATACTAGTAACAAGTGGTATAGACAATTAATAAGAAATAAATGATTTTGATTAAGAAAGATTATCATTGTCTATGTTGAAATTAGTGTTTATCTTACCACTATGCATTGTATAAAGTATAATAAACAATTGGTATCAAACTTGTTAAAAAGGCCAACATGAACAATTGGTATCAATTAGCTTAAGAATTACATCAATTAGCTTAACAATTGGTATTCAATTACATGTGTCAATAACATTTTGTGTTAAACTTGATTGAATTGACTCACAAGTGATATTAGACTTGATCAAATTGGTGAAATTGGTTTCATAACAATTAGTATCAAACTTTATCAAATTGATTTCACATGTTAATAAGTGGTATATATTTTTACAAGTGATATCAATTACAATAGTAAGGGGGAGCACACATATAATGATTATCCTTGATTTCACCTCCCTATAATTATGATTATGGTACTTATGCTTACAATCTTGTTTCTATTTCTCCTATATGCTTAATTGGAAAATTATTCTTGTGCATTTAGTAATGCCAAAAAGGGAGAGAGATATAAAGGAATTAGGAATTTTAGAAATTGCTTAAATTGGCTTATCTTTTGTGACATTCTCTTACACCTTGAACATAATTTTTGAAATTTTTTTTCATAAAGTTTTCATTTCTTTGAACATAATGCTTTACTTTGTGATATACATACAATTTTTTTAAAAGTAAATACATACTCACACTTTCAATAATGTATGCATATATCTCTAAGTGGTATATATATATATTTTTTTTAATATTCTTGATGATATCAAAGAGGAGAAAATTATGTGCTTATTTGACATAATATGTGAGAATCATGTGACGCTTACCATACTTGAAAGTGATATTAATTACATGATTGAAAATGAGTTAGTAATCAATTATATGTTGGCTTGACAAATAAATTATGTGATTGACTATTGACTCTAGATGCAACAAAATGATATATATCCTTGATCATGTTATGAGCTTTGATTTGAAATCCTTTTCATGAAATACTTGCTCTAAATCTCTCTAATTTAAATAACATGAGTTTATATGTTGATGGCATAGAATATAATTAAGATGATGATTTTTTTTATGATGCCAAAGGGGGAGAGATTAGTGAAAGGATTAGCAAAAAGAATAATATACTATAAGGGAGAATTACTATGATTATTGTAAGAAAAGTTTTTGATGATGCCAAAGGGGGAGAAAATTATAGGAAGATATATACACTCTAAGTGGCATAAAGTACTTTACAAAGGGGGAGAGATATAAAGAGATAAAATATCATGCTAGAACAATTATGCTTAATCATTATGCTTATACTACCACTATGCTCTAAAAATTGGATGAACTATTTTGTGGTATCTATTGTATGATTAAGGGGGAGAGAATATATTTATCTTACAAAGGGGGAGATACCTTTTATCTCTAATATTCTCTTCTTAACTTGTGCATACGATGTCATAAATATGTGGTATCAAATTAGATGCAATAGGGGGAGTTATTCTTGCAATATCTTTAAACTATTATGATACTAACACCCCAAGAGACAAGCATTTGTTGTCATCATCAAAAAGGGGGAGAATGTATTTTTATGTTGATGTAGGTTTTGATAATGACACAACAAATGAAGGATGTTATCAAGCAATTTAATTATGGTTTGATATCATAAAATGATGGATGCCAAGATAGTTGGAACAAAGGCTAAAAATCTTGAAGAAGCTGGCACGCTTGAGCGAAGGGTCAAGCGTGAATCATGAGAATCAGGTGCTTGGCACGCCCAAGCATGAAGGAAGCTCGCTTGAGCGAGGGAGACAATTGTGAATCATGAAAATCAGGTGCTTGGCACGCCTAAGCGTGAAGGAAGCTCGCTTGAGCGAGAAAGATAATTGTTGAGCGTGAAGTACAAGCTTGAGCGAGGAAGCATCAGGATCCCAAAATTAAAGGCTCGCTTAAGCGTAGGTCTAAGCGTGAGTCAGCATGGAAGGTTCGCTTAAGCGCTGAACCAACTCGCTTAAGCGCTGGACAAGCTCGCTTGAGCGTGAAGACATGGAGCTTAAGCGTGAGCGTGGAACAAAGCGTGATGCATCAGGAGCCAAGAATCACAAGTCTCGCTTAAGCGTAAACAAGGCTCGCTTGAGCGTGATATCAAGCTTAAGCGTGAAAGAGAAATCAAGGCAAATATGGCTTCAAGCTTAAGCGTAAGCAAAGCTCGCTTGAGCGTGATAGCACGCTTAAGCGTGGATTCAAGCGTGATGCAAAGCGTGAAGGAAATCAAGGGAAATATTCTTGTTCGCTTAAGCGTGATTAAACTCGCTTGAGCGAGTATGCTACAGAATTAATTACAGCATGATGTGCAGTTGAAGATTAAAAGTTCCAAGAAGCAAATTCAAACATCAAGCTACTCTCAGATGATTAACCTATGTCATCATGAGTCAGATAAGTTTATTTAATTTAAATAAGTTATATGAATTTGAATTTGAACCCGTGTTGAATATATGACAGCCTTGCATCGCACTTGGACAAACTGAAACACACTATGAATACAAATATTCCAACATTCTCTGAGCAGATTGCACTCTCGAAGTCTCCACTACGCAAGTTGCAATTTAAGTAACTAAGAACAGACATACTCTCCACTGGTCTAGCTTGCTGTGGAAATTAAATACATGGCTTCACATGTTGCTCCATGTCATCAAAGGAATTTTTAATTGCAAAACAATGCTCCATTCAAATTGTCGAAGAAATTATTTACTGTCTGGACCATGCTTCCATTTGCTATAAATAGGAAGCCTTGCAAAGGATTCAGTACACCAAGCATTTGAAGCAGTTCCATTTGCTTTCTTTCCCCTCCATTCTCTTGCTCTTCTACTCATTCTCTCTTATTCTATATTGGCATATTCTCTTAGTGAGTTATTTAAGAGTTAGAGAGAAAATATTTTGTGTAAGCTAAATTTGTATATCCTCTCTTTGAGAGTTATTATTTGGTGAGAGCTTCAAGGTGTATATCTACTCTAGTAAGAGAGTTATTTGATTGTAAACCAAACACCATAAACACCAAGGTATTCA
The DNA here is from genome assembly GCA_037962975.1 of Clitoria ternatea. Classification (NCBI taxonomy): domain Eukaryota; kingdom Viridiplantae; phylum Streptophyta; class Magnoliopsida; order Fabales; family Fabaceae; genus Clitoria; species Clitoria ternatea. Next base: position 61,533,905 of record CM075671.1, read on the forward strand.
CTCTAGGTTGAGTGGTCACAAAGGTTGGGGTTCAACCTTTGGGTATTGAAAGATTATGAGATTGGGAGGGTTGCCCTTTGCTTGTGAGGATTGGGTTCTTGAGTGTGGGACACTAGGAGACAATTGCTCAAAGCTTGTAATCTCAAATTCTCAATAGTGGAAATCCTTCAAGTGGGTTGCTTGAAGGCGAGACGTACACCGGGGTGGTGGAACTCGTTATATCGGTTTGCAAATTCTCTTTTCCCTAAACTCATTTAATTAATGCACTTAAATTGCTCACTTGATTCATTATATCATTAAATTGGACTAAGTTCATGCTATAAGTTGCAAACTATATTGGTTAACATTATTGAAGTTAGATTAAATTAAATCCATGAATCAAATGTCTTAAACATTATTGGATTTAATCATTGAGGAAGTAAAATATTGGTGTTAACAAATTGGTAAATTATCATGCTTAATTAATTTGTTAGAAGTTGTTTAAGTTACACTTATATTGAAATTAATTATTGCATGACAAGTGTTTCAAGAATTGCCTAAACTAATAACCTGCTTTACTTATCAAAATCAATTCTTGAACATAGTCCATTCAACTCAAAATGTTTTAGTATGAAATGTGCTTCATAATTATTACATCTTTTATATTGCATCATTTGTGTACTACTAACCATTTTGAAAGGGATTCCGCGTGAAAATTTGAAATACTCAATTCACCCCCCCTCTTGAGTATCGAGGCCTTGGCTAACACAGAAAAGCGAGTGGGAGAAAGAACAATGAAAGTAAGACCGAGTGAAAGAAAGAAAGAGTGAAATAAATGATGATTGGAAGAGTGTATGGAAGAACGAGTGGAAGAATGAATGAGTGAGAGATTGACAGAGTGAATAAAGGATGAGTGAATTAGAGTGAACGATGAATGAAGACCGAGTGATCGAATGGGAGACAGTGAATGAAAGACTGCAGAGGAAGAGACCGACTGAATGAGTGAAAAGAGTGAAAAGAAAATGACCGAGTGATAAAGGACGAGTGGAAGAGTAAACAAAACAACGAGTGCAGAGAAGGAATGAGTAAATAGAAAAACCGAATGAATAAAAGACGAACGGAAAAATGAGAGCAAAGCTGAGTGAATGAAACAACAAGTGGAAGAATGAATGGATAAAAGATAGAGTGCGTAATGAAAGACTGAATGACAAATGAGGAACGAAAAAGAAAGGGTGAGTGGAAGAAAGACGAGTAGATTGTTGGTGGATGAAAAAGAAAAATACAGGGGGGTTTGTGAGAAAACCATGAAAGAATTTAGATGGAACGAAATAACGAGTAAATGAATACCGAGTGGATTATACCGGGTAAGAATGAAAAACGAATGAATGAACAACGATTGGTTGGAAGAACGGAAAAACAAGTGGAAGAACACGAAAGAATGACTGACTGACCGGGTGAATAAACATGAGTGAAAGATAGAACAAGAAGGAGATAAACTGAGTGGATAAAAGAACAACTACAGGGGAAACTGAGTGAATGAAAATACTGAGTGGATGAAAAAGAAAAAACACAAACGAAGCATTCATGACATAATGAGTGAAAAAAATCGGATGAATAAGTGAATGAAAGAGTGACCGAGTGAATGGAGAAGGAGTGAAAGAGATCGGGCGAGGGAATAAGAGACTGAGTGAAAAAGAAAAGTGGATGAATGAGAAAAACAGAATATACTGAGTGAGAAAGACCGAGTGAACACAAGACGGACAAGAAAATATACTGAGTGAATAGGAGACTAATTGATACAAAACTGACTGTGATGAGTGATGAATCCGAGTGATAAAAGGCTGACTGAAATAAATCACCCTTCATCATCTGACCCGTTTATTAAATCAACGATCAGAAATCATTTATTAAAGTCTCCCTTTTTATTCACATCAAAATTTGGAATTTATTGAAGAATGACGAGTGAAGTTCAGTCGGGAAAAAGGGTTAAGAATGAGTAACAGTTATCCGAGTGTACTACTCTCGCTCAAGCTTAGTAACTTTCGCTTAAGCGTGAAACAACAGCAGCAGCTTCTCGCCTAAGCTACAAGTGCTTCGCCTGAGCGAAATGGAAGAATCAGGCTCAGACTCCCTTCTTCAAAACTTCACAAATTTTATTCAAACTTTATTCACTAAATTTTTAGTTTTCTTTTTATTAATTCCGACACAAAGCACAAAATGAAACACTCGATACGTAGGGCTGCCTCCCTAGAGCGCTTCTTTAAGGTCACTAGCTTGACCTTTTGGCATTTAAGAGGATGCCTGCAGTAACAAGGAGGTTTTCTGCCTATCAAGCTCTCCTCCAAAGTAGAGTTTGAGTCGCTGGCCATTTACCTTAAAAATCCGATCGGTGGTCGGGTCTTTCAGCTTAACTGCACCATGAGGAAAAACCTCATTTATAGTAAAAGGCCCCGACTACTTAGATCTAAGTTTTCCAGGGAAGAGTCTCAGTCGGGAATTGAATAACAAAACCTGATCACCCTTTTGAAACTCCTTCTTATTGATCCACTTATCATGCCACTTCTTTGTTTTCTCCTTATAAATAGAGGCACTTTGATAAGCGTTGAGTCAGAACTCCTCCAGTTCATGGAGTTTCAAAACTCTTTCCTCCTGGAATTGGTCACAATCCATGTTTAATAGCTTTGTGGCCCACCACACCTTGTGTTCCAACTCCACAGGGAGATGACAAGCCTTACCGTAAACTAATTGATACGGGGACATGTCAATCGGAGTTTTGAAGGCTGTTCTGTAGGCCCACAATGCATCATCTAATTTTACCGACCAATCTTTCCTAGATTTCCCGACCACTTTCTCTAAAATTCTCTTGATTTCTCTATTTGACAGCTCAACTTGTCCACAAGTTTGTGGATGGTAAGGAGTGGATATCTTATGTAAAACCTCATAGTGACGCAAGGCTTTTTCCATTATTTTATTACAAAAATGTGAACCCCCATCACTAATAAGTACTCTCGGAACTCCAAACCTAGAGAAAATATTCTTTTTTATGAACCTAAGCACCACATGTGCATCGTTGGTTCTGGTCGGGATTGCCTCCACCCATTTAGAGACATAATCAACAGCAACAAGTATATATTCGTTGGAGAACGACTTTGGAAATGGTCCCATAAAGTCGATACCCCAGACGTCAAATAATTCCACAACTAAAATGTTTGTCAAAGGCATGCCAGCTTTAGCAGAGAGACCTCCGCTCCTTTGACATTTATCACACCTTTTGACATATACTTTAGCATCCTGAAAGACAGTCGGCCAATAAAAGCCACTCTGTAAAACCTTTGCTGCTGTACGGGAGGCACCATGATGACCTCCATAATAGGAGTCGTGGCAATGCCACAAGAGCCTTTCTTGCTTGGATTCAGGCACACATCGTCTGATCACTCCATCTACTCTTATTTTATATAGAAATGGATCATCCCAAAGGAAGGTTTTACTATCATGAAAGAATTTTTTCTTCATTTGGGATGTCCAGCCATCAGGTACCACCGAAGCACTTTTGAAGTTGGCCATATCAGCATACCATGGCCCGGTGATAATTGCCATCAACCTTTCATCTGGAAATTCTTCTTTTATTAAAACAGAATCCGATTCACCTTCCAGATGAGACAATTGATCGGCAACTGAGTTCTCTACTCCTTTTTTGTCTCGTATTTCTAAGTCAAACTCCTGGAGTAACAGAACCCACCTGATCAGTCTCGGCTTAGATTCTTTCTTAGCTAGTAAGTACTTGATTGTCGAGTGATCTGTATATACAATGGCCTTGGCACCAATCAAGTAAGCACGAAATTTATCAAATGCATACACCACAGCAAGCATTTCTTTTTCAGTAGTGGTGTAATGTATTTGATTTTCGTTCAACACTTTACTAGCATAATAAATTACATTAGTTAATTTTCCTTTTTTCTGACCCAGAACAGCTCCGACTGCAAAGTCACTTGCATCATACATTAATTCAAACGGTATAGACCAATCGGGTGCTGTAAGGATCGGAGCTGAAGTCAAACTTTGTTTCAATTTTTCAAAAGCCTTGACACAGTTTTCAATAAACACAAACACATGATCTTTTACAAGCAAGTCGGTCAAAGGCTTAGCTATTTTTGAAAAATCTTTTATGAACCTTCTGTAGAAGCCAGCACATCCTAGAAAACTCCTCACTCCTTTCACATTGATCGGAGGAGGAAGTTTTTCAATGATTTCTATTTTGGCTCTATCCACTTGAATTCCCTCAGCAGAGATTTTGTGGCCAAGGACTATCCCTCCCTTAACCATAAAATGACATTTTTCCCAGTTAAGGACAAGGTTAGCCTCCTGGCATCTCACCAGCACCTTAGATAGGTTGCTGAGGCATGTATCAAAACTACTACCAAAGACAGAGAAATCGTCCATGAATATTTCAATGAATTTCTCCATCATGTCCCCATAGATTGCTAGCATACACCTTTGAAAGGTTGCTGGAGCGTTGCACAAACTGAATGGCATGCGCCTATAGGCAAAAATTCCGTATGGACAGGTGAAAGCTGTCTTCTCTTGATCTTTTGGGTCAACCACAATTTGGTTATAACCCGAGTAACCATCAAGGAAGCAGTAGTATTCATGACCCGACAGTCTCTCAAGCATTTGGTCAACAAACGATAAAGGAAAGTGGTCTTTCCGAGTGAAGTCATTCAACCTTCTATAGTCTATACACATTCTCCATCCTGTGGTCGGTCTAGTAGCTATGACTTCAAATTTTTCATTTTTAACAGTTGTCATCCCTCCTTTCTTGGGCACCACTTGGACTGGACTGATCCAAGCGCTGTCCGAGATAGGATAAATGATTCCTGCATCAAGAAGCTTGACCACCTCTTTCCTGATAGCCTCTTTCATTATGGGGTTCAATCTGTGTTGTGGCTGAACTACAGGGGAATAATCATCCTCCATCAGAATTTTGTGCATACAAAATGATGGACTGATTCCCTTCAAGTTAGAAATATTCCAGCCAATCGCAGATTCGTGTGTCTTTAAAACCCCTATTAATTTGTCAACATCCTCTTCTTTTAAGTCAGCATTAATAATGACAGGATGTGTTTCGTCCTCTCTCAGAAAAACATATTTCAGATGAGAAGGTAAAGGTTTTAAATCACATTTTTCTTCAGAAACTTCCTTTCCTTTCTCAACTTCAGTAATTTTCAAATCATTTTTCTTTTCTTTTTCAAAATCACCTACTTCCAATACTTCCAGTAGGTTCAGCATTTCCGAGTGAGAGTCATTTAACTCCTCAGTCTGGGAGTCAAAGTCATCCTCCAAAAAGGTTCGTAAAGCCTCTTCCTCAGTTTTTAAAAGCATTAGAGTCTGGTAACTTTTAATTTCTTCAATCATTAAACAATTCATCCTTTCAGTTGGATGTTTCATGGAATTGAAAACATTAAAAGTTACCTGCTCCTCCTGAACTCTCAGCATGAGTTCACCCTTTTCTATATCAATCAATGATCTGCCTGTAGCTAGGAAAGGTTTACCTAAGATCAAAGGAATCTCTCGATCAGCTTCCATATCCAACACTATAAAATCTGCTGGGAAGATAAATTTGTCTACCTTAACTAACAGGTCTTCCAGCATCCCCTGGGGATATTTAATGGACCTGTCAGCCAACTGCAAAGACATGCGAGTCGGTTACAAGTCATTAATTCCCAGTTTTTTCATCAAAGATAGAGGCATCAGATTTATACTAGCTCCTAGGTCACAAAGAGCACTTCCTACATGAATATCCCTAATTGCACATGGTATTGTAAAAGATCTAGGATCTTCTAGCTTTTGAGGAAGTTTCTTTTGAATGATTGCACTGCACTCTTGAGTGAGAGCAATCATTTCATCCCCCTTAAGCTTCCTCTTCTTAGACAATAGCTCTTTCAAAAATTTTGCATAGGAAGGCATCTCCTGCAATGCCTCGGCAAAAGGGATATTTATGTGAAGTTTCTTGAATACATCTAAGAACGTAGCAAACTTTTGCTCTTCTATTTGCTTTTTAAACCTGTGTGGAAATGGAGCATTCCTCAGTTTTTCAGGAGTCAGCTTAGAAGCTTCCTCCAGAATCAGATCAACCTTTTTCTTTTTCTTTTGGTGGACTTTATTTTCTTTTTCTTTTTCTGTTTCATTTTCATTTTCAGCTTCATTATTAACCTGCTCAGTGTCTTGCTCTATTTCTTTTTCTTTATCTTATTCTGAGCTTATTTCCTGACTCAGAGATGGAGAAATAATTTTTCCACTCCTAGTGATTATAGCCTTGCAATGTTCCCTTGGATTACCTCGGTATCTCCAGGGAAATTGCCTGCTTGCCTCTCAGCTAATTGCTTAGAAAGCTGTCCGACTTGATTTTCTAGATTTCTTATGGATGCTTCTTGATTTTTAAAACTAGCCTGGGTAGCCTGGATGAACTGAGAAAGTACATTCTTAAGTTCTGACTTTTCTTTAACAGGAGGGTGAGAGGTTGTTGTGGTCTATTTGTGGGTTGATTTTGTGGGATGTTCTGATTCAAATGTGGACCTTTCTGCCAGGAAAAGTTGGGGTGATTCCTGTAATTAGGATTAAAGGAATTAGAAGGATAATTCCTTTGATATTTTGCTGCCCCATATAGTTCACTTGCTCGGAAGGCACATTTGGATCACATATTCCATTCTCATGGTCTCCACCACAAAAGTCACAACTTATCATAGAAACTTGACTCGGCTTTTGGAGTTCTGAAATCTGTATGCTTAGTTTCTCCAAAGCCTGAGTCATCAGCTTACTCTGAGCCAGATAAGCATCTTGTGCTTCTAGTTCTAATATCCCTCTCTTAGGGACTTGGCTCCTCTCACTAATCAGACATTCATTAGAAGCCATAACGTCAATCAGCTTTATGGCTTCTTCTACAGTTTTAGTTGTTAATGAGCCTCCAGCTGAGGCATCAATCAGGACCCTGGTAGCTGGCCCGACACCATTATAGAAAATAGTGACTTGTTGCACATCAGAAATCTGATGATGAGGACATCTCCTCAAACTCTCTTTATACCGATCCCATGCTTCCATCAAAGATTCACCTTCTCTTTGTTGGAAACACTTGATTTCATTGCACAACTTCTCATATTTAGAAGGAGGAAAGTATTTAATCAAAAATTTTCTTTACAAGTCCTCCCAAGTGGAAATACTACCTCTCGGTTGACTCTGCAACCAGGCTTTTGCTCGGTCCCTTAGAGAAAATGGAAACAATCTCAGTCGGATTGCCTCTTCAAGGACTCCGTTCATTTTTACTGTATCACAAATTTGGAGGAAGGTTGCTAGATGCAAATTTGGATCCTCAACCTCACTTCCTCCGAACTGTTCATTTCTTACCAATTGCAGTAAAGCTGGTTTAAGTTCAAAATTATTTGCTAAAATTGGTGGCCTAAGGATGCTAGATTGCGATCCTTCTTCAGTCGGCCGGGAGTAGTCACCTAATGTAACTCTCCTCTGTTCCATTTCTTTTTATTCTTTTTGCTTTTTCTCTTTTCTCAGTTTACGTTCTAAGAAGTCGATATCAGGATCAAAGAAGAAAGGCTCTCCTCTGCTCCTTGACTGCATACAACAAATGTCAAACAAAAGAACGATTCACAGCTACGACTACAGCTACACGAAAACAACAAACTACTACTAATAAAAACAAAATTCAAACTACGTATTAAATGTAAACAAAAGTAAATGGTTCAGTCTAGTACCGGTCCAAAGATTGTTGATATTACTCAACAATCCCCGGCAACGGCGCCATTAACTTGATGCCAAATCTCCGAGTCATTATTTTGATGTATATTTCTCAGAAGATTTACGCTTTGGCAAGCGCACCAGTCATTAAAATTGTATTATATTTGATCGTCCCACAGGGATTATGGTAAGTACCTCAATCTCAGACTAGTACAAGCTGAACCAACACAAGGCACAAAAAGTTCATTTGGTTTTTGTTGTTTTAATGTTTTCTAGTTGGTTTTGTATTTCCAGAAACAGTGTTAAGATGAAATGTGAAAGGTGATTAATAAAAAACAGGTCAGGATTGCTTCGGTTCACAAATTCATCAAGAAACATGCAATTAAAGTATAATCAAACTTCATAATCCAGAGGACAATCCGCTTGTGGTTATTCCCTAATTCCTTAGGTGAAAAACACTAATCCTTAAGCATCGAACCTTAATTCCTTAAGTGCTCAATTAACCTAAGAATCTAATGCGAAATTGGAGGTTGAACTCTAACTATTCACCTAAATTGATTAGGCCTGAACTAGTTAGAAAGCTGGAAGTTACCTAAGCTTCAACCATGATTCCTCACTAGCGAAGTTCTTCATCAGTTCTGGATTTGTCAATCCAGCAATTCAGATTCACTCCTCAGCTTGTTCGCCTCAGGATCTAGAAGTTGATTTCCTCGCTCACAGCTTCAAGATTCCATTGCTAACCTTCGCAATCCCAACCTTAGGGATTTAGAACTCCATTGACTTCAGTTCCATCGAAGGATTGTGGAATGTCATGGAGGAGAGGATTTAGAGAGAGAAAATGAAGTAGTGAGATGTTCGAAGTTTGAATGAATTGTGTTCGATGTATTCTGTATGAATCTGTCTCTCCTTTTCACAGAATATGTACAAACATATATATAGGCATCTACCTAACTAACTAACTTAACTAATAACTTAGAAAACTTAAGTTAACAACTAAACTAACTAACTAATTACATAATTACAGAATAACTAACTAATTACAGCTCAGCTCTTAACAGATTCCAGTTCATCATTAGCTAATTTACAGCTCAACACTACTAATAACAGCTCACTACTTAAATTACTAAGGTGCAAAAGTAGGAGAGAAGGCAGCAGGAAACAACACTGGTGTCGAGTGTCTTCTAGAGGGAACAATTAATATTTTAAATATCAGCCTTTACGCTTGAGCGAACTGTGTTCTCGCTTGAGCGAGCTTGAAATATGTACTGCAATATTGCTTTCTCGCTTAAGCGTTATGGAGAAACTTGGGTGAGGGGTGATGTTTTGGAGTCACGCTTGAGCGAACTTGCTCACTTGAACGAATTTTGACCCTCGCTTGAGCGAATTTAACTCTCGTTTGAGTGAATAGATTATTCAATCAGTACTCTGAAATTGACGCTCAGGTTCTTCTTTTTATTTCAATCAGTGCTTTTAAAGTCTCGCTCGGTTTGGGCTCTTGGACTCTTTTTAGTCGGATTTGTGAAGTCTCACTCGGTTTTTCCAAATCTCACTCGGCTTTTTCCTTTCGGCTTGAGCGCTCTTTTTCCTGCACCAATAAACAATTAATTTGCCCAGCATTTGTTTACTAATTGTCCAGTATTTGCATGCTGGGTTAATGAAAACTCAATTTCTTAACTAATTAATGTTTTTAATCAGTTTCTTTACATAAATTAAGCACTTTTGAGATAATTAAATAAATTATAAATTATTAGCAATTAATTAAATAATAAGGCTAAACTAATCACTAACCAATGAATTAAGTCAAATAAAAAAGCAGAATAATTAAGTCTTTTCAAGACTTATCAACAACCTGTATGTCAATGTGTTCACCCTCATAGTGGTGAGTGTCCCATCCATTATGACTAGATCAATGTTGAACAACAAATGACTATCATTGAGCTCGTTCGGTGCAAGCTGATATGCATCATCAACCTCATCGGAGACATTGTTAGTGATCTGACTTCAGGCCTTGGCCTTGATTACTGCATACCAGTCCCGATGCCCTCCCGGGAAGTCTGTGTAATAAACCTACTAAGCTTGTTGGGCAAAAATGAAAGGATCAAACCCTTTATATCTACCATTTTTCTTGACCTCAACTAAGCTGTAGTTGTCAACCTTTGTTCCTACACCGATTGTGTTGTCGTACCAATCACATTTGAATAGAACAATATCTCTTCTTAGTCGTCCAGAGAAAGAAACTTCAACAATCTCTGTCAGCACTCCATAAAAGTCTTCCTCTAACTGTCCGGTTGTGCCTTTAACACAAACCCAGTAGTTATGGGTACGCATCCCTTCACTCCATTGAAAAATGTTAAACTTGTAGCCATTTACGTAGTAAATGGGCCATTTTTTAATAGTTTTCACCGACCCCAAGAAAGAGCTTGGAGTAAAGGATCTTCAATATGGTTGTTAGGGTCTTGTATCTATGTACAACATAATAAATAGGTCATCATTAGATACCTCACGTTACAAGTACATATAAAAAGCATATGCTATGCGGGTCTGACGTGTTGTGCGAACCAACCGATGAATTTGGATGAGACCTTACTATGAATTTGGTCATCAGTTATATCATTTTACTTAAGTTTTAGCATATCTACATATAAGTTATTTAAAAGCTATGTCAGGAATGTAAACTAAAAGTTGATGACTTATTCAAGATAGGGTTCCACTTCTGGGCAATTTAAAAGAATGTACAAGTGAGCCACCTTTCTATCTTTCTCATCAATGTAACATTTTGTGACCTTATCCCCCGGACCACCAGGATAGTTAAAATTAGAAATTTGATCATCCAACCCTGTACGGGTGGCTACCCCAAGATTGCGGGGAATTCTATTCATTCTAGTTTCTATCTCCGTCGAAAAATAGAAAGAAGCAAAAGTTGTCATTTCTTTGACTAAGTATGCCTCATAAATTGATGCTTCAACGCATGCTTTGTTTGACACTTTATCTTTTAAAGAGCGTTAGAATCTTCAACAACATAAACAAATGTTAAGTTAGAAAATACTATTATAGGAAACCATATTTGCAAGAAAATTAAGGAGTTCTAGCGTTCACATTTCGAATGGATACATCCAACGATACTGCACCGGGTCACCAACTACGGCCTCGTACAGTAGATGGATAGGCAGATGCTCCATCGAGTCAAAACAACTTGGTGGGAAATCTGCTCCAACTTACAAATCAAGACTGGGATAGTTTCTTCCATCTTCAAAAGTTTCTCCATAGTCAATGAAGTTGCCATCAACTCCTTAAAGAAGTGACTCAACTCAACCAACAGTTTCCAAATAGGTTTCGGAAAGGCATGAAATACGTACGGGAGTAGTTGTTGCATAAACACATGGTAATCATGACTTTTCATGCCAAACACCCTGCCCTCCTTCACATCGACACATCTTCTCATGTTAGAAGTGAATCTGTTAAGTAGGGTCAACTCATTCATTCAAACACACACAGCAATCTGTTGAGGTCTAGTTAAAACATACTTTGCATGGGGTTTAAACATTCTTCCACATCCCGTATCCCTCAATTCTAACTCCTTCTTAGAACACCAAATCGGAAGGTCTAGACGACTCTTCTTGTTATTCTTTGTTCTCCCTTTGATGTTCATTACAGTGTCAAAAATATTCATGAAAACATTTCGTTCAGTGTGCATGACATCAATGTTGTGTCTTAACAACAAGTCTTTCCAATATGGTAAATCCCATAAGATACTTTGCTTCACCCAGTGGTGTTCTTTTCCATAACTTGCAAACTCCTTAACACTCTTATCCTAGATGTATGGATACTTTTTGACCCTCTTCCAAACCCGTGCACTGGATAACCTACGAGGTGGAGGTTCATTAACAACCTTATTCTTCTTAAAAGCGGTTTTGTTTCTCCTGAATAGGTGATCCAATGGTAGAAACTTTCTATGACAGTCAAAGAAACTTGTCTTGCCACTAACACGGAGTGATTCCCCCGGTATGTTCCATGCATACAGGGCACGCCAGCTTCCCAGACGTTGACCATCCAGAAAGCATACCATACGCTGGGAAGTCGTTAATGGTCCATATCAAAACAGCCCACATCATGAAATTGTTCTTCAAAGATGCATCATATGTCATTACCCCAACATCCCATAATTGTGATAACTCTTTAACCAATGGTTATAAAAACACTTCAATGTACGACTTGGCTTATGTATGGGGGTCAGTATGACTGGCCAACAAGAGTACGCTCTTCCGTATTGACCGAATGGGTTGAACCCAATCAGTATATAAGCCAAGTCATACATTGCGCGGCTCGCCAAAAAAGTCCAGATATAGCTCATCCAAACACTTCCATGCTATCCCATCGGAAGGATGGCACAGAAGCCCCTCCTGTGTTCGGTTCAGAGCATGCCAACGCATGTGTTTTGTCATGGACAATGAGGCGTACAGGTGTTGAAGACACAGTGTTATGGGAAAGTACCATATTTTCTTCTTGGCCATCCTAGTTACCTTCCCTCTCCTTTTAACGGTTTTGTAGTGTTCCTCATCACAATGTACACATTTTATGACACTCTTATTTGTAAACTCATTTTTAAACAGCATACACCCGCCAACACAATACTTTATCTTCACACAACCCAACCCCAGGTTTAATACCCTTATCTTAGCATGGTACAGGTTTAATGGCATTCGATGATTAACAGGTATGGTAGAACTCATTAGATCAACCATCCTATTAAAAACACCTCCTGAAAGATTATAATCTGCCTTTAGACCTTTAGACTTAAACAAGCTAGGGAGGCAGATAATTCAGTGTGACTATCGTAGCCGTCCCACAATGGAGTCTGAGCCGCTGGCAATAAATCATAAAATCTCTTCACCTCTGGATTACGATCCTCCTCTACATTGTCATCCCCATTCCCTGCTTGGTCATCATGTTGTAGCATACGCCTAGTGGAGGGTCTAACATGATCCATCACCATCTGCTCTATGTTGTTGTACGCATCCCTGTTTCCTTCGACCTTATAGTAAGACTGTTGAATGGTTACGGCTGATGGCCTGGGTGGTAACTGCTTACCATGGTTGTACCAGCAATAGTATCTTTCCATGAACCCTTTCTGAATTAGGTGCCATATGACATCATCTGAGTATTCAAAACTCATGCATTTGCACCTTGAGCATGGACAACGAATCTTGTTAGTCACTTCAAAACCAGGCGTGTTCGCTGTGGTGAACGGAATGAACTCCAATAGTCCCGTCATAAACTCCTAAGTCACTCACCGACTCTGATCTAGCCGGTTGTACATCCATCTCTGATTCACCGGAACCTCCATTCACAATATCTAACAAGCAGGGTTTTAGTCACTTTGATTTAAACATTATGTTATGGCACTATCGTTCGTGAATCACTCTATCTCTTTGATGTTGCAAGTGGGTAGGGCCCTATCCCATTCGGGATGAATATGTAACCATCGTAGCCCATCAATGTTGTTTACAGTCTATCTTGAATTGTTGATGTTTATTTGGAATTTTGACAACATTTCGCATTGGTCCCCGAGTACACAGAGATACGTGCGATATGAAACACCGTACATAGACATGCACCCGGAGACAATACGAAACACAGTAACCGAAATATGAAATGGACATCAATGATACAAGATAGACCATATACAATATTGATGGGTTACGCCCTAGAGGTTACAAATTCATCCCAAATTGTCTAACCGGAACAATTCAAGTTCTAACACAACACGGTATGTCAGCCGGTTGTCTTGAATCTTGAACGGGAACCTAATGGGTACACACACGACTAAACCCTACATTGTTAAACTTGAGTTCACTTTTTTCTGTTCCTTAAAACAAGGAGCCCACCAAAATTTTGGTAACATCTCCCCTGCAAACTAAACATTTCCAAATTTTTTACAACGCCCTGTTACACACAAAAGATTTTCCAGTACAGTTTAATATATATGTTATGCATTGTATATGAAATTTAGGAAGGTAATCACCACAACCTAGTGAGCTTTGCTCTCCACTAACAAACAACAATACACATGCATTTTTAACATTATGTTATTAGCACACAAAACCAATGCCTAATGAGCTCTGCTCTCCACTAACAAACACCAATACACATGCATTCTTTTAACACATGTTATCAGCACACATAAGCAATGCCTAATGAGCTCTGCTCTCCACTAACAAACAACAATCAACATGCACACACAATCATCATAGGTTACAGATCACGAGAAAATTAACATAAGGGGATTACGTGGAAAACTGACACAACTATAGAGACAAAGCTGAAGAGACACGATCAGAGACCACATGACGTGTAGATCTACGTGGCAAACAAAAAAGAGGTTGACATGATATAAATTATTTGTTTTAAAAAGAAAAATTGAGAAGGCAACTGATCCTGTCATGTTATAATTTTTTCTTCAATGAATCCAAGACTAATATATCGTAACTATACTTTAAAATGCTAGAGAAGGTCTTTTGTCCAACACTAATTTTTCCTTCTGATCATGTCTTGGCCTATATCAATTTTGTTACATCAATTACAAAAATAGACAACTCCACAAAAAATGCCTTTACTCTAGAGGAATACAACAAACTGATGGATGAGGAAAAAATGAAACTCACTCAACTCCAAGATGAGTATGTCAAGACCAAGGCTTTACTTGAAGCATCAAATCAACACATAAGAAATTTGTGAAGAGGTTTCTATACAACTAGGTAGAAGAAGAATTTGGAAGTAGTGATAAAATCTTAACAATGTAGAGTTGTAGAAATTGATTACCATATAAGGTAATTGAAGTCAAATGACCAAATGACCAATATCTATTATAGGAAAGTGATTGAAGAAGTTATCAAAATAAAATTGAATAATCTTAAACAATAAAGTGATTGAAGAAATTATCAAAATGAAGGAAAAAGTACACATTCCAATAGATTGATGTTGTCATGCAAGTACTTGAGGACCCAAGTTAGAGAACTTGTAGTGGTCTCATGTGCAACAAATATTACACCAATCAGATTATGCACCTACTTGTATTATGTTTATAATATATGAAATCTTGGGTCAAGGATAAGAAAGTTCTTAATCATGCATGAAAGAAATTATTTTAATAAATAATAAAAGCAATGGCATAGTAAGAACACAGGAGGTGTAAAGTAAAAAACTGAAACATTTTCAAACAAAATACATCATGTCCTTCAAATAATATTATTTATAATGCTTTGGTTTATTAACATCTTTCACCATTAAAGGATGATTTAAAACTCCTCATGCATCTGCTTGCTTAAGAAGATTCAGTAAACCTCTATATAGCTCATTTGTCAAAAGATTTCCTACTATTCAGCATAAAACATTCTTCACACTCAACCATTGTAGTTAAAATGACAATTAAAATCAAAAGATCTCAATTCTGTGATTTTTAAGGCCCTCATGATTTTTAAGGCCCTCATAAAAATCTCAATCGTAAGTTGAAGAATTAGTGAAGGCTCTTGTTTCAAAGCAAAACCAATTACATGGACAACTGAAGGAAGTTGAATTAAAAGAGAAACAATTAGAAGAACGTGTGGAAGAACTAAAGTTAAAAGAGAAATAACTTAAAGGAATGAACAAGGAAGTCAAGTTTAAAGAGGAACAATTTGAAGCGCAGTTGGAGGAGCTGAAGTCAAAAGAGAAGAGGGTTGAAGAACAAGTGAGGGATCTTGTTTCAAAGCAAAATCAATTACATGGACAACTGAAGGAACTTGAGTTAAAAGAGAAACAATCAGAAATACTAACAAAATCATCTGAAGAGGAAAAAGTATATGTTAAATGCTTTTTCTGCATCTAATTTATTAAAACAATTTCTTCTCAACTAATGATGTTAATATTTTATTCTCCTGAGTCCTGACCTACCTATTTACTAAAAATATATTTTTGCATGTTCTTCTCGTATGTTTTAGTCAAATTGAAAGACTTCTATGATGTTTGCATTATTGCATATCTATATTTGTGTCCATATGTATCTTTGTGATTGTGCGCTTCCTTTCTTTGAACACTTATGAAACTGAAAGCTCTAAAATGTAAAACTCTTAAACTATATCCTGCGTTGTAGTTTAATCTAATGGTACTACATTAACTTAGTTTACATTTTTCAATTATATTACATGTCATATTCTTAATCGATGTAAGTTATGATAAGAATTTTTTTCTTAACCAGTTTCTTTCCATAAGATATATTTATACCTCCTGTATAATTAGTAAAAAGCTCCAACTTCTTCTAAAAAAATATTCTCTTTAATTTCCTTTATTATACATAATAATCAAAACTAGTAATGCAGCCAACTAGTACTGCTCGTAGAAGCCGGTGTGATTAACTAGTTACTAACTTTAATCGTATAGGCAAACTATAATCCCATTTATTAGAATAGCCCAATAAGAAGAAAATTAGATTGCTTTAGTTTACAATAGTATTGATACACATGCTGTATTTTGAATAGATAAATAATGTTTCAATGCTCAAAACTACATAAAATGACCTAATCTTAAGCTTAATAGGTTGTCTCAATTCTCAAGTCCTAATCTTAAAATGACCCTCGCAGTAAACTCACTTTACCAATAAGAACAAAAATCCACTGATATATGCAAGTAATTCATTTCAATTGAAAATACAATTTTACTTCACATTAATTCATTGCCTCTAATAATGGTAACTTAATAGGCTATTATGTTTCTCTCTAATTACTTATAGCATTCACACTCTCAAATACTTCTAACACTATCTCTAATATAACATTCCCCCACCGGAACCTAGAGTATCTTCTGGGCTCAAACATATGACTACATAACATAGCAAATTAAATGCTTAGACTCTAACATGCCCCTGTAAAAGCTCAGGTTAGGAAGAATAGTTAATTTCCCCTTGAGGAGATGAAAATATTATTTAGAAAGAGGCTTGGTCAGCAGGTCAACCAACTGATCGCTAGAGGGAATGTGTTCCACTATGAGGAATTTACTAACAACTTTTTCTCTTACAAAAAAAAATAGATCAAGCTCCATGTGTTTAGTCCTGGCATGAAGTACAACATTATGACTGATTGTTACTGCATTCTAATTGTCACAAAAGATAGAAGAAGAGGAGCTTCGGACTTCAAGTTCCTAAAATAAGGACTGGATTCAGAATATCTCCTGAGTTGTCAAAGCCAGACTCCTGTAGTCAGCCTTTGGCCTAGACCTGGCCACTAATTATTGCTTCTTCGACCACCACGAGACAAAATTGGGCCCTAAGAAAACATTGGAGCCTGAGGTGGAGCTTCTATCATTAGAATCAGAGGCGTAATCAACACCATAGAAGGCAACTACATGCAGAGGTGATGAGGGAAAGCCATGTGTAATAGTGCCCTTCAAGTATCTCAAGATTTGCTTCACAACCCTAAATTTTATCTCTACATATTATGTATCTTTTAAATCATTTAATATAATTTAAGCTATTTTTAACAATTGTATTTCAATAAATTACCTAGAAAATCATAAGCTTCTTTAGTAAAAAGTCTACATACATGAACTTTTCCTAACAGATATTAGGATCATTCATCATATTAACCTACATAAAAAGTCAGCACTAATAGTTAACTTGAATTACTTAAGTGAAACTCCAATCATCATTAAAGAATTGTGCCAAAAGCATTTAACATAGTTAAGTTTCGTCCAACTTATATACCATCTCAAGAATGAATATGGAAGTTTACTCATATTCTAACCAAAATATCAGCAAGTGTGTACATTATCAAATAATAAATAGCAAGATGTTTCATGTAAAAGCAATGACATACCAATTGCTATTATTTATATTATATTGTGATCTCTTGATCTTGATGCTGATCCTGACCACCCAATAAAAAATGATGAGCACATCATATATATAGTTTTCTAGACTAAATTGAAGGATGAAAAATAAAAAAGAGAATCAAACAATTTCCGCATGAACCAATATCTTAACTATTTTACTTGTAGCCACTAATGCTTTGGCATTTTGATGGAATTACAATACACCAACTGATGAAGAAAAAATCATACGTAATTTTTTACAAGTTAGAATAACTGTAATTATATTTTGTTATGTGACTGTATTATAGCTGTCACACTCAAAATGTGATTGTATTCTATAATTTTAAGCTAAAATAAAACTTTAATCCTTTATATTTGAGTTAAGTTATATTTCAGTTCTGTAGTTTATAAAATTTTACTTTTATCCTAATTTTTTTTAGTCATTTTTGGATATCTGTTAGTAAAATTAAGTTCATTTATCCAATATAGAATATCATTAAAAATATTTTAATATGACATAAATATAACTCATTGGATAAAAAAGTTATGATTTTATGATAACAAAGGTTCAAAATAGATTAAAATAAATTTTTTTAAAACATACAGGAAAATTTTGATTTCTTTTTAAAAATGAACAAAATAAAACTTGAGTTAAATATAAACATAAAGTATCAATATACATCACTTCATATTTTGGAGGTTGCTCTGGTAGAGTTGAACTTTATGCTCTTCAATGATATTGGGTGAGTTCTGTATTTATTTTTCCTTGTTTAAGAAAAATTCAAAACGAATTCCTTAAACTTTTCTTAGCTTTATAAATTCATTCCAGTACCCGCTAAGCTACTCCATTACTCAAATTGTCACCACCAATCTCTAATTCTCAATTTTGTTCTTTCTCCTTCGTGGCAACTCAAGCTCTGTCTTTCTCTACAACTTTCTCATTCTCTCTAACTACTTATAGCAGTCACACACTTAAATACTTCTAACACTATCTCTAATATAACATTCCCCTATCGGAACTTAGAGTATCTTCTGGGCTCAAACATATGACTACATAACACAGTGATAAGTCTTGAAAAGACTTAATTATTTCACCTTTTATTTAACATAATTCATTAATTATTGTTTAGTTTTGACTTTATTATTTAATAATTTATTAATAATTCATGTTTTAGTTATTTATTTCAAAAGTGTTTTATTTATGTAAGAAAATGGTTAAAAACATTAATTAGTTAAGAGTTTATGATTATTTGTAATTTCAGTAAGCAGCCAACATACAAATGCTAGGCAATTAGTTGTTTATTGGTGCAGGAACAGGTTGCGCTCAAGCTAAGAAGGAAAATCCGAGTGAAATTCCTAAAAGCCGAGTGAGATTTCATAAATCCGAGTGAAACCCCAAAAGTCCGACTGGGAAATGCTTTAAAAGCACCTATTGAAAAAAGAAGAACCCGAGCGTCAACTTCAGAATGCTGATTGAATAATCCACTCGCTCAAGCGAGAGTCAAATTCGCTCAAGCGAGAGTCAAAATTTGTTCAAGCGAGCAAGTTCGCTCAAGCGTGACTCCAAAACATCACCCCTCGCCCAAGCTTCTCCATCACGCTTGAGCGAGAAAGCAATACTGCAGTGCATATTTCGAGCTCACTCAAGCGAGAGCTCTGTACGCTCAGGAGTGAAGGTAGTCATTTAAACACCGACTGTTCCCTCCAAAAAGACACTCGGCACCAGTTCTGTTCCTATTGCCTTCCCTCCTACTTTTGTACCTTAGTAATTTAAGTGTTGAGCTGTAATTAGTTATTTATTTTGTAATTATGTAATTAATTAGTTAGTTTAATTATTAACTCAGCTTTCCTAGTGATTAGTGAAGTTCGTTAGTTAGGTAGATGCTTATATATATGCTCTGTAACAACACACAGACATAACCAGAAAACAGAGTACATAGAATACAATTCATTTTTTCCATTTCCAACATCTCTCTAATTCCTTTCGCTCTCTAAACTCTCTCATCCATGTATTTCCACATTCCTTCGATGGAACCAATGTCGATGGATTTCTAAATTCCTAAGGTTGGGATTGCGAAGGTTAGCAATGGAATCTTGAAGCTGTGAGTGAGGAAATCAACTTCTAGATCCTGAGGCGAACAAGCTGAGGAGTGGATCTGTTTTACTGGATTGACAAATCCAGAACTGATGAAGAACTTCGCCAGTGAGGAATCATGGTTGAAGCTTAGGTAACTTCCAGCTTTCTAACTAGTTTAGGCCTAATCAATTTAGGTGAATAGTTAGAGTTCAACCTCCAATTTCGCATTAGATTCTTAGGTTAATTGATCACTTAAGGAATTAAGGTCCAATGCTTAAGGATTAGTGTTTTTCACCTAAGGAATTAGGGAATAACCATAAGCGGATTGTCCTCTGGATTATGAAGTTTGATTATACTTTAATTGCATGTTTCTTGATGAATTTGTGAACCGAAGCAATCCTGACCTATTTTCTATTAATCACCTTTCACATTTCATCTTAACACTGTTTCTGGAAATACAAAAACAACTAGAAAACATTAAAACAACAAAAACCAAATGAACTTTTTGTGCCTTGTGTTGGTTCAGCTTGTACTAGTCTGAGATTGAGGTATTTACCACAATCCCTGTGGGACGATCAAATATAATACAATTTTAACGACTGGTGCGCTTGCCAAAGTGTAAATCTTCTGAGAATTACACATCAAAATAATGACTCGAAGATTTAGCATCATACAGCAAATTAAATGCTTAGACTTTAACATGCTCCTGTAAAAGCTCAGGTCGGGAAGAATAGCTAAAATTAAATTAATACATTACACATTATACATCCTCCACTTCAACCCTTTCCCTCTAACACAACCATTACCCACTAAAGTAAAGAGAAAGGACTTACCTGAGCCGATGATGGAGTGAGAGATGACAAAGTGAAAGACTCAAGACTGATCTGACACCGTGAAGATGAGAGACAGTGGGAGGGAAATGAAAGTTGAGCTTTCTCTACCAATGGTCAGTAATGGGAAGGTCGGTGAGAGACCGTCGAAGTGGAAGACAAAGTGAGAGACTTGAGACTGACCCACCACCGGTGAGGGACACCGTGAAGATGAAAGATAGTGAGAGGGAAATGAGAGTTGAGAGAGGGTTGGAGACCTCGGTGAGAGACTGTCGGAGTGGAAGACTGAAGTGAGAGAGGGTTGGAGGGGATTAGAGTGGAAAACTAAAACAGGGTTTAGGGAGGGAAATGGTAAAGTCGAATAAGTGATTTAACTTAGCGACGGGGTTAACTTGTCGCTACACGTGTCCCAACTAGTGACGGCCAACATCTGTCGCTACTTTTTATTTTTAATTAACACCATAACAATAGCTACGGGAAATCCACCGTCGCTACATTTTCTGGACATAGCGACCATGAACAACGGTCACTACCTTAAGAGAAACAAAACTCTTAGAGGGAAACCAAAAAATGGAAGGAGGGAAATGATAGCGACGGGGTTTGCGACCGTACTAGCGACAAAGTGCTCATGGTCGCTACTTTCTTTCTTGTTCCTTTTTGTTAAATGTACCGACCGCCATAGCGACGGGGTTGTAATATAGCGACAGTTGCACATATCGTCACTATATTTTTCTATAGTTAGCAAGGACATGGAACCGTCGCTATGTTTACGCGCCAACAAAAACCTTGGAGGGAAACCAAAAAAAGGAGGGAAGTGAAAAATAGCGACCGTAATAGTGACGGTTTAGTTTTAGCAATGGAATTAGTGATGGACTTTTGCAATTTTTAGCGATGGCGTTTTGTTGGTCGCTAAGGTCGTCACTAATTTTGATTTGGGGTCCCTTTTCATATGGCGGTCGCTAAATCGGTTGCTAATTAGCGACGGTAGTGAGCGGTCACTAATTCAAAGTAGTTATTACTGGGTTTTTTTAGTAGTGATTTTAAACATTTACTTAACCATAGATCTAATGATATATTTTTCCTATTTTGAAAGGAAATATGTTAGAAAAATGGAGTAAATCGTACAAAGCAAATAATCCCTCATGCTAGGGGTTCCAAAAAGCTTAAGCAGAGGGCTTCAGAGATTGTAAGTATAAATTATCTTCACATTGTAATATGTTCTTTGTAGATTACCAATAAGGTGACATACTTTTACTTGATTGACATAGGATGCTAAGACAAGCCATGTTGTTAGTAAGGGTAGTTTGTATGTCGCTACTCACAAGAAGAAGAATGGGTCACATGTTAATGATGAGGCTCGAGCTGTTTTTATATGTATTACACTTTTTATGACATTTAGTATATTAATACAATGTAGAACACCATTTTGTATATTTTCTTCCAAGATCATGTTAATTTGGATATAGGAAAAGATTCTTGAGATTGAAAGCCAGGAGAATGTTCCTAAAGAGGTGGCACCAAATGATTCTCTAAGTTAAGTCTCTAGGAAAGAGCATCTAGGCCGAACATGAGGGTTAGGGTAAGCTATTCCATCTTTTGTGCCATTTGGAACAAATTACTAGCAGTATAATACCCATGTATCTCATGCATCTACTGTAGGTACATTTGGGGTGGGTGCATCCGATTCTACTTCGTGCTTATGCAAGTAATGCTTTAGATGCGGACGGAAGCTAAGGCTAGGATTCAAAAGTTAGAGATGATTGTTGCTGAATTGCTTAAGATAGTTGATGTTTATTTTCCTGAAGGGATAATTAATTCGTCTAATGATCTTGTAAGCTTGTTCAACAGTTAAATAGTTCATATAATTATTTCATTTACTGTAACACTAATTTCTCCTTTTAATAGGCTATAGATCCAAGACTAACACATTAACCTTCTACATCACAATCTGGCACATATCTCCTGATGTAGGAAGGGGGATCTAATTCTCCTTCTTTCTCTTTGATGTGTTTCTCTTCTAGTTTAAGGATGGAAATGAAAGAAATATGGAGAAAACAAAAAATTAGGATTATGAAAATAAGGGAAATTAGCAAGGGAAAGAGAAAAGGAACAGAGGGAAAGAAGGAAAAAGGTTTGAAAGGGTGGAAGGAAAAACAAGGATTAGTGAAAAAAAAAAGGAAAGTGGAGGTGCCACCTTAAGAGGATAAGCCTCAATCTCGCCACCTAGGGGAGGAAACCCTAGGATAAAAGCTTACCAAGGTTTAAGAAACCCTAGCTAAAACAAAGAAGGAAAATTCAACTCACTTCACAAATACTCAAATGTATTCTTAAAATTCAAGTTATGTGTATTATAAAGGAGAGCATGCCTATATATAGGCTAAGGAAGGGGGACACACCACTTAACCTAATGGGCTTTACTCTCTCCTAAGCCTAAAAGTATTAAAATTAAAGAAAACTAAAAAAGGTGGCCAAAATACAACACCCAAACTCAAACATAAGCATGAAATAGTCATGTAAGACCCAAAACTAAAAATAATTCTAAACCTAGATAATTCCTAAAAAATAATATTTCTAGAAAACGTTTCTAAAGGGAAAAGAATAACCAGAAGAAGGCTCAAATGAGGCCTATGTCATGCTCCCCTTCTTCAAGATGATTTGTCCTTAAATCCTGAAAATCCTCAAGGCAATGTTCAAAGTAGAGACAAACCTACAAGAAGAAGGGAAAAACAAAATGAGTCTAGAAAAATAAAGAAGGAAAACAAAAATAAAAGGAAAATAGAGGCAAAAGAAGACAAGACATGAGATTTGCCACTAAGGTCAAATACTAACCTTTTTACCTATATGAAAATAAATGAAAAGATATCATAAAAGAGAAGAAAGAAAACATCCCTTAAGAAGGCACAGAGTAACCAATGGAATCCCTCATGTATCTAGAGACGGTATGAATGATATAATGCTCAATGAGGATAAGATGAGGTATAGAGAAATGATCATGTACAGTAGAAGTAATCAAGGGTATGTGAGGCAATAAAGTAGAATGAACTGCCCTAAGAGGATTATAATGTATAATGGCATTTAAACTAGGGACTAGATCATGCATGGCATGCAAAGATAACACTAACTCCTAATATAATCCCCTATGGAAATGAATAGTAGAAACATGATCAAAGATATGATATAGGTGTAAACAGAAAAAGTTAGGAAATGAAATAAATGGAAAACCTATGAAAACTTTAGATACAATTAAAATAAGAAAAGATAAAACATAAGGAAAAGTTAACTCAAAAGAGTAAGGACACAACTCTCCTAAAAGGACCTATAATGACTATATGCATCCTACAAGTAATCCTAAGAAAACTAAGTAAACACATGGTTCTATTCATCCCATAGAGACTAGGATAGGGTGAAACACAAACCTCTAAAGGAATGAACACTCCAACGGGAAAAGAAAGGGGGATGCCCATTAAGCACAAGGATATGCTAAAAGTGTATGTATCATGAAGCATATAGAAGGGTTGGTGAAGGATCAAGGCTTGCTTCACATGACGTTTAGAGGCAAGAAGAGAAGAATGCCTTATGAAGTTATCAAGGGAGACAACTCTTGTACCTTTCTTATGATTAGATTTCTAGTGTTGGTGGGAGGTGGAAGGGTTAACATCTCTATCCCTTTTTAACTTCATTTGAAGTTGATCCTCTAAGGCTTGCTTTGGAGTGAAGGGATGTAATACAAACACTAGTGGAAAAAATGGATATAACAACGGGGATATATTCACGGGTAGAAGAGGATCAGTGATAAAAACATGCGCGGTGGCATTTTTGAAATTATAAGGTGAACGTTATAATCAGAGAAAACTATATATCCACGGTTAAAATCATAACCGTGGATATAGACGTAAATATATATCCACGGTTGAGGAGTAAACCGTGGATATATAGTACCTTAAATATATATCCACGGTTGTGTGTATAACCGTGAATATATATTCATGGTTATGATCAGGGTTATGATGTTAACCGTGGATATATATTGATGTCTATATCCACGGTTGTATTTCCAACCATGGATATATAGTTCAGGTTTTAGGGCATAATCACTGGGGACTATATGTCCACGGTTGTTTCTATAACTGTGATTATAGATTTAATATTTATCCACGGTTGTTGTCTTAACCGTGGATATAGTGTTACCATTTATCCACGGTTGTTTGCTCAACCGTGAATATATTACACATATATTCACGGTTTCAAGGGGAACCGTGGATATACATCCTTTCTGAAACTTCAAAAGCCGCGCCTTTCAGCCTTTTTCCACTTTCTCTTCTTCTTTCACTTTCTACTTCTCCTCTCGCGCTCATCTTTTCGAGTGGTTTCTCATCCTCTCCATCTGTCCCAGTGTGCTCGTTGCTATTTTTGCCTGGTTCTTGCTCGTTGCTTGTCCTGTTACTCTTTGCCCTATTGCTCTTGTATTTACGCAAGTTCTCTACCTCCTTTGGTCTTTTTCTTTCATCGTTTCTGTCAGGTAAGTCATCCCTATTTTTTTCTTTTTCATTTTCTCTTTCTTCGTTTGAACTATTTCTCATCTTCTCCATTTATCCCAGTGTGCTCGCTGCTTATCCCATTGTTCCAGTGTGCTCGTTGGCTTATCCCATTGTGCTCGTTGCTCGTTGCTTATCCCATTGTGCTCGTTGCTTGTTGCATTATCCTGTAGGTCGTCCCTCTTTTTACTAGTCACTGTTTTTGTTGGTCCCTGTTTGAGTTAAATCTATTTTAAGTTATGTTGATGCGTTATATGGGTTTTGTGGACTGTTGAAAGGGGTTTCTGTCTCTGCTTTGTTGGTTGTATATATAATGTGCCTGTTCTATTCTGTTCTGGTTGTATGTATAATTACTTAGTTGTTATGCATACAACCAGAACAGTTTATTAAACTGTGATGCCTATGTTGTTAAACTGTGATGCTGAATAGTTTTTCCATTTTCCTGAAAACAGTTTCCCTTCCTCTGTTTTTATTTTCATCTGCTGAAATTTTTAATTTCTATTTTATATTATGAAAAAAATTAGTTATGTATTTAATCTTTCAGTTCATCATACTTTATTCTGTGTATTTATTTGTCTGGTTGTAATGGAACAAATACATGGTCTTGAAAGGGGGGAAGGCCTTACGGTTTTGCAGAAACCATGGAAAATTGGGTTAAGATAGTAGTGATGGATGTGGGGAGGTGAAAGGGAAATACAAGAGAGAAGGGTTCTGAGTCAGGATTAAGTTAAGGCTAAATCAATGGATTAATCAAATCACCAAGAAGCATTTAAGCTTTGAAGTTCCAGGATTTTTTAACTAGAATTTATCTAATTTGTGTAACTTTTGTGCAGGATAAGAAATTAAAAAGAGTAAGAGTAACTTATTAAACTTGCATTGGAAATCACAAGTAGACTGCATTAATATTTATTTTACATGATTTGTTCTTCTTAAGTAGAATTTAACTAAATTCAACACCATGTCCATAAGCCGTAATCCATAAAATAAAAGTTCAAATCTAAAAATTCTCATAATCCATAATCCATCATCTAACACCATAGTTCTACTTGAAAATAATAGAATTTAAAAATATCATATTAATTACTAAAAAAATTCTAAAGTTTGAACTTGCATTATAAACCAACACCATAATCCATAATCCATAATCCATACTCCAACACCATACTTCTACTTCAAGATAACATAAATTAAAAACATCATACTATTTTAGGAAAAAAGTTAACTAAATTATTATCTGTTTTATTTCTGTTATTGTTGGTTACTCTTATATGTTATGTTTATTGCTGTTGTATGTGTGTGGTTGTTAACTAGTATGAAAGTTGTTGTGCATATGAGTGAACCGTAGTTCCCCGTTTGAGATTCGACACAAATGGTCATTAAATCAATTAATGTCATCGTTTGTGTTGAATCTTGAATTGTCCGTTTGGACAGTTTGGGATGAACAATTATTTTTTATACGTCATTGTTAGTATGTACAAGTTAGGAGTTATTTTAAAATTTGATAAAATTTCGGTAACTTGTATTTTGTGTTGTTCTCTGGGTGCATATTTGGTTGTGGTTGAATTTGATTTGACCACTCTCATTTTGTGTACTTAGAGACCAATGTGAAATGCTGCCGAAATTTCGTCGAATTTTAAAATAAGTCCTAACCTGTATATATGAATGACGTATAAAAATAATTGTCATGCTGAATGGGTATAGGACCACCACCTTTGTATAAAAAGTGAGGTTGATCATAGCACCTTGTAAACAGTTGGTATGGATCGGAGTTGGATTTCTGCGTCACGCCTAAGTCTGGAGTACGAGGGGGGAGTTGAATCATTTATAGAATTCGTAGCAAGGAATGCAGTGGGGGTGAATGGAAAGTATTTTTGCCCTTGTGTTAAATGCTTCAACCTGCGTCGGGTAGACTTGGAAGAGGTGCGAGAACATCTACTGTGTGACGGTTTTCTACGTAGTTATACGCGTTGGATATGGCATGGTGAAGATGTGGTGGTGCCAAGTAACAGCTCTCAGACTAAAAATCGAAGCTCGATGCATGACAACGATGTCGACATGGATAACCGACTCGAGGATATGATCCGTGATGTAGGGGTTTAGGGTTTATATAGGATCTTTATTCTTTTATATATGTATGTAGTAGGATTTAGGGTTTACTTTTATTAGATTACATTCAACTTAATTGTATATACTTTTAATTTTTAGGTTGTTATGAATTGATATAGAAAATAAATTGTTATATATATACATACGATTCTTTCGGCATAGTGTTGCTGTGGCATACTGTATACTGTACTGGTTTGTCTGAATGCAGGGTTGGGAAATGATAAAACAGAATGCATATTAAAAAAAAAACCTCAGTATTTATTCACGGTTATGGCAACAACCGTGAAAAAAGACAAGATTTTTCCATGGTTACTACCATAACCGTGGATATAGATACATTTTATCCACGGTTGTCCATCACAACCGTGAATATAAGTAGTTTGTAACTAAAACTAAACCATACTTATATTCACGGTTGTGATGGACAACCGTGGATAAAATGTATCTATATCCACGGTTGTCCATCATAACCGTGAATATAAGTATGGTTTAGTTTCAGTTACAAACTACTTATATTCACGGTTTTGATGGACAACCGTGGATAAAATGTATCTATATCCACGGTTATTCTCGATAACCGTGAATATAAATAGTAAGTTATATTCACAGTTGTTCTTAACCGTGGTTAGATGTGATTTATTACCACGGTTGTTAACCGTGGTTAAAGACCATCATCTACTACCACGGCTTCAACAACCACGGTTCTTTAACCGTGAATAAAGGCCTTTTTTAACCGTGATTATATCCTTTTTTTCCACTAGTGAAACTTCTTGTTGTTATAGAGGAAGGTAAGGGTGTTAGAGAAACCCTCATGGAGAACCTTTCTATCAAATTGCCAAGGTCTCCCTAATAGGATATGGGTTGCTTTTATGGGTACTACATCACATAACACTTCATCTTTGTATGACCTTATGGTGAAGGAAATTAAAACTTGTTTATTTACCAACTTCTTACCCCTCTTATTTAACAATTGAAGTTTATAAGGCCTAGGGTGATCTACAAGTTTTAAACCCATTTTGTGAACTAGCCTTTGACTAGCCACGTTTGTACAACTCCCATTGTCCACAATTAGAGAACATAGTTTTTTATTTATGTAACATCTTGTGTAAAAGATGTTCTCTCTTTGTGTACAATCATCCACCTTTACATGACTTTTAAGAAGCTACCGAATCATGTAAAGTTCACCATCATCTCCTAAAATGTGTTCACTATCATGAGTTACTACTGGAGTCATCACTTGAATAGTTATTATTAGAATTAGACTCTGATTGGCTTGAGTAGCACCCATTATTTTTCAAAATCATTGTTTTCTTGGTTGGACAATCAGAAGCAATGTGTCCATGACCAAGACATTTAAAACATTTGATAGCAAATAATTTGGAAAATACGGATTGGATGTGAAGTCATTCTTATCTTTATTAGTCCTATAGATTTGACTTTTTTTATGTAACTCACTCTTTACTTGTGGAGAAGAAACGCCTACCCCCTTTTTCCCTTGGTTTTCTTTTAAGCATCTCTCTTTTTCTAAGGCTAGAATCCTCCTTGCCCTGCCACTTGGGCTTAAAAGATTGGCAATCCCTTTTATTATAGGAGTCCCTGTCATGAATTTTGCTTTCTACCTTAGTGCACTGATGTAAGAGTTCTTCTATATCAACATGGGGTAAAAGCTCTACTTTGTTCTTTATGTTTCTATTAAGAACATGGAGGAATCTATGCATGAGAGTTTCCTCATCCTCCTTAAGATTAGCCCTAATCATATCAAATTCTAAGGCTTTGTAATAGTTTTCCATAGATTTTAACCCTTAGGTGAGTTTATTTAGCTTGGCTAATAGTTCCCCATGGTAGTAGGATGGAACATATCTTTTCCTAAGCAAGGCTTTTAGGTCTACCCAATTTTCAATAGGTGGAAACTCATCTCTCTTCCTATCTTTGCATACTTAGGACCACCAAACTAAAGCATACATTTGAAATGAAAGGATTGCAATCCTAATCTTTTATGTTCTTTTATTTGATAAGAATTAAAAAGTTATTCTACCCTCATATCCCATTCCAAAAAGGCCTTCACATCACTCTTCCTATGAAAAAGTTGTATTTCTAACTTGAACTCTTTTAAGCCTACCTCTTCTCTCCTATGACATGACATAGCCATCACCTAGGAGGAAGCCACAGATCCCTCACATACCCTAGAGGTTGCCTTGGATAATTTTAGGTGTCCTTTGACTAGGTCAAGGGCCAAGAAAGCTAGAGAGGTACTCTAAAATCATTTGGCTTCTTTCATGGATACCACAGTTGGGCCTAAGCCCAAGGAGGAGCTCTTGATGACCCTTACCCTTTTCTCTTGCTCTATAGAATTGTAACATGCCTACTTTCATGGTTTGGGCCTCTTTGTTGGGCATGGACATTTTTGTACATATTTTTCATTCTATTATTCTTAGTAGTACGTTAGGATATAAAATTAGATTCTAGCTTGGGCTTTGCATAGCCATTAAGTTTGGACCATTTTTGGGCCTTGTAGTTAGTATTTTTGCATTCGGGCCTGTATTGGGTCAATTTTTTATAGGCTTTAGGATTGGACCTTAGGAAATAACCCAAGGTCCATGGTTAGCTAGCTTTGGCCAAAAATTCCAAGGAGCTATATAAGCTCCTCTCCTTTGTAATTTCTTTATAATTTGAATGTTAGTGAGATTTAGAGTGAGAAACTCTCCCTTCTCTCTAAAAAGTAGAAGCTCTATGATCATTTCTTTAGTCTTATCCTTTGGCTTCCTCCCAACGGTGGTGACTTCACTTCCTTATCTCTCTATAGCTTGTGAGATGGTGGAATCTCCTTCATCCTCTTGTCTCTCTATTTTCTCATTCATTTCTCTTAAGTTCTTAGGTTAGATCTATGTTCCTATCACTTAAATCTTCCATTTTCCATTTCATAAACATTTCGGACAGCACCATTTCATGTCCAAAATGATGTGCATCCTACTCATATTGAAGAGCTTTCTTGGATCTATGAAGAGCTAGAGAAGAAGATTCACCCCAT
This sequence comes from Clitoria ternatea, assembly GCA_037962975.1. Taxonomy (NCBI): domain Eukaryota; kingdom Viridiplantae; phylum Streptophyta; class Magnoliopsida; order Fabales; family Fabaceae; genus Clitoria; species Clitoria ternatea. The sequence continues at coordinate 61,564,043 of CM075671.1, forward strand.
TTACTTGGAAATAAAGGCATTTCCTATAACATTTGGTATCATGAGTCTCACCTTCTCTTAGCATTTTCTTAGATCTGATTTTGTGCAGTTTGAATTATATAATTTCAGTCCTAGATTTTAATTCCTCGTCTCCTCTACATAAATTTATATATATCATATGCTTAAAAACTCTAAAAATTAAAGAAGTTATGCTTATTTTAATTTTTAGATCTACATAGTTTGCATTCGAATTTTGAAAAGTGTCTTCACAAGTCTTGTTACTGTAGTGATCCATGAGATAACCTCAAAATTTGAACAAAAATTGAGCAAAAAAATTTTTAGGTCAAAGTTATTGACCTTAGGTACCTTACACTTTAAGTTACCTTGCATATCGTGTATTTTCTTGTTATTTCTTTGCATATTGTGGTTGTTTTGTGTCATTTACTCATTTTGTGGTATAAATTTCATTCTGGACTTGTTCATAACCATGTGATATAAGTGTACTCATAATTAGGTGTTTGATCCATTGCTTATAGTAGCTTCCTTAGAAATTATCCTAAGTGATGGAGCTTGTTTCGCTTTGTTTCTAGGTGTTTCCTTTTGACTTTGCTATTGTGTTGTGTTGTTAGACTCTTAGGCATTTTAAAGACATTATTTGAAGTGCCTAAAAAGCTCTTTTGAGTCTTGTGTTCATCTTATTTTTAGGTGAACTTGTGCCTTGCTTTTTGTAGGTTGTTAGTTACTCCTTTAGGTGTGTGATTCTAGTTTAAATTCATTTTTCCAGAAGCTGTAATTCAATCTTTGCATACTATATTTTTGGTTATTTTGATGTCATTTGATGCATTTTACCTTGCCTTTTATTGCCTTAATGTCTTGGAAGTTGATGCTTACACGTGCCTTTGAATAGTTTCCTTGTTGTACCTCTTTTATGCACTTGTTTAGAGCATTTCTCAATTCTGTTTTGATGCAGTCTTTAGTGAAAAAAAAACAAAGGAAAAAAGCATAAAAATAAGTAAAAAAAGTGTGAAAAGCAAAACAATTTGATAAGTCCTTGTTCCTATAATTGTTTGGGCCATTTTCTTGGAAAAAAGTATGACAAAAGTGCTTGAAAAATCATTACAAATAAAAAATAATAATTTCCAGGAGCTATATTTTGTTCAAAATAGTACCTTAAGTGCTCTTTTTGTGTATGTTTATGCACTTGTTTGAGGGAAATTTTTTTTGGAAACTATATAAAAAGGTTTTGAAGTTGTAAGCATTCTAGAGTTTCTACTTTGCTCCTTTTGTGTGCTTGCTTTTCTTCTTGCATTTTATTTTTAGTTTGTCTTCTTTGCATTCTTGGTTTGTCACATCATTTTCTACTCTTGTGTGCCTTCTTTCATTTACCATTTGTTACTTGTCAAGTTCTTGTTTGTCACATAACTTTCCTTTTGGTTTAACTTCCTAATTTGCATATTCTTGCTTGTCTTTTTCTCTCTAGTTTTATCATTTGAGTATTTCTCTTTTGGCATTCTTAAGACTAAGGATTAGTAAGATCATCATCATTTGGGTAGCATATTGGAAGGATTGGGATTTGACTTCAAGATTTGACCTAGGGGAATCTATTAGTAAAGAAAGAGGTGGGCATTTGAGTGTATACACTTGTGAGCTGGGAGTGCAAACACCATTTCATTTTCTCTCTTATTATTTTTATGCTAACCATTACTTTGAGTTTCCAAGTGTTTTTCTTGTAGCTTGATGGACTTTTTTGTTGGACTCGAAGAAGCTTGGAAGCCTTTTGTATTGGAGAAGCAACTTTTGTAATAGTTAAGGATTTAATTTTTTTGTGATTTGTATTTTCTTTTCCCTTGCATTTTGGGAATTTATTTTATGTACTTTGATTAAGTCCTTGTATTTGGACATTAGAGACTTTGGACATTGGACTTTAATTTTTAATTAGTTTATTTTTGTTGCACCCGACTAGTCTAAGTTCGATTTTGTATGCAAGGTCTAGTTTACATTCTTTAACTAATTGACTAATTTGTTTTACTTGCTTTCTAGTTAGTATAAATGCGCTTTTGCATGCTAGGCTTAGTTTAATTTCTTGCATCCAGACTAGTTTTGTCTACTAGCTTTTTCTTTATATTTTTCTTGTTGTCTTGTGTGTTATTTTCTCTTTTAAGGGTTAAATCAAGTTGAGTAATCCGACTAGTATCTCATCACTAGCATTTTGCATTATAACATGTCTACATCTAGTGAGAGAGGTAGAGAGTCAACCCCCCTCACATGAGACTAATTTTAAAAAAGCTTAATAACATGTCAACTAGGTTAAATAACCTAGAAAATATGGAAGGTAGAGATAGAACCACGACATCATAGGCATTATAGATAAAGATAGAATGATGAAACTAGTGAGGTCAAGGATAGACACCATAGGTCTCATAAGGAGGGTGGCTTGAGAGAGGTTGAGCTAAAGGTCTCACCCTTCCATGAAAAGAGTGATGTAGAAGCCTACCTCGATTGGGAGATGAAGGTTGAGCAACTTTTCACCTCTCATCAAACCAAAAATGAGAAAAAAGTTAGGATTGCAAACCTTAGCTTTCAAAACTATGCATTAGTTTGGTGGACCCAAATCCTAAAGGAGAGAAAGAAAGACCATTTCCTACCAATTGATGAATGGGATGACCATAAAGCCTTACTTAAGAAAAGGTGTGTTCCCTCCTACTATAGGGGTGAGTTATTGGCAAAGCTCAATAGACTCACCCAAGAGTCCAAAAGTGTGGAGGATTATTATAAGGCTTTGGAAATGGCTATGATTAAGGCCAATGTTGAGGAGAATAAAGAAATCCTCATGCATAGATTTTTGCATGGCCTTAATATAATATCAAAAAGAGAGTGGAACTTCTACCTCATGTGGACATTAAGGAGCTTCTCCATCAATGCACACGAGTAGAAGCTTAACTCATGGATGAAGCTTCCTATTATAGGAGGATTCTAAACCATATAAGCCTAGGTGGAAGGGCAAGGAAGATTCCATCCCAAAAGAGGGTAGTGGTAGAGAGGGTAAGGAGCATAGAGTGGGCACTTCATCTCCTAGGATTAGAAGTGAGGTTCATAGGGATCATCCCCCTATATAACCTTCCAAACACACCATTTTTAGAAATTCTAACTCTTCATCCTATCCAAATTCTTCAAGGACAAGTTCAATAAAATGTTTTAAGTGTTTAGGAAAGGGTCACATTGCCTTTCAATGCCTAACAAAGAAAACTATGATTTTAATAGGCATTGATCACTATTCAAGCTATTAGGAAGCTTTCTCTTCACACTCTAGTGATAGCTTAAATAGTGATTCTTGTGAAAGTAAACATGTTCTTGGAGATGAGGGTGAATTATTCATGGTTAGAAGGCTTCTTGGAAGCCATATAAGGGATGATGACACTACACAATGAGAGAACATATTTTACATAAGATGTTACATTAAAGAAAAACTTGGTTGTGCTCTAATAGATAACCCTAGACCTTATAAATTACAATGGCTTAATGAAAAGGATAAGATGTCAATGAATAAATAAGTTCTTCTTTCTCTCTCCATAAGCGCATACCATGATCAAGTTTGGTGTGATGTTGTCCCTATGGAAGCAACTCATGTCTTGTTGGGTAGACCTTGGTAGTGTGATAAGAAGGTTACCCATGAAGGTTTCACCAACACCCCTACTTTTGTACATTACAATAAAAAATTTGTCCTACATCCTTGTCTCCCAAACAAGTTTTGGAAAACTAACTTCAAATAAAGTTAAAGAAGGAAAGGGAGGTTGGGCCTTCCACCTCCCCTCCTAAAATTCAAAAATTAAAAAATTAAAAAAGTCTTAACTTCTCAAGACAAGGGTAAAGGGATCCTCACACTTGAAGATCCCAAGAGGCATTCTTCTTTCTTTTCCTTTAAGCATGATGTGAAGCAAGCCTTGCTTCTTCATAAAACTTTCTACATGCTTTACCTTTCTTCCTTCTCTAGTAAGGCTTCTCTTAGTTCTTCTAGCTCTTCTAGCCCTTCTAGTATTCCTACTCATTACACCTCTTTCTCTTTAATGGGATCTTCCTCTGCCAATCCCAAGGGAGTGAAAAAGCTTCTTCTAGAGTTTGAGGATGTCTTTCCTAAAGGCCTTCCTTAAGGGCTTCCACCTCTTAGGGGCATAGAACACCAAATAGATCTTATACCTAGGGCTAGCTTGCCAAATATACCTACATATAGGTGTAACCATAAGGAGAGTCTAGAAATTGAGAAAAAAATTAGAGATCTACTTTCCAAAGGTTGGATTAGGAAGAGTCTTATTCCAGGTGTTGTACCCATTCTTCTAGTGCCTAAGAAATATGGATCATGGAGGTTATACACTGATTGTAGAGCAATCAACAACATAACCATTAAGTATAGGAATCCTATTCCTAGACTTGATGATATGTTGGATGAACTTTGTGGCTCTACCATATTTTCTAAGATTGACCTTAAGAGTGGCTACCATCAAATAAGGATCAAGGAAGGTGATGAATGGAAAGCTGCTTTTAAGACCAAGCTTGGATTATATAAGTGGTTGGTTATGTTTTTAGGCCTGACCAATGCACCAAGTACTTTTATGCGCCTCATGAACCATGTTTTAAGGGACTTCTTTGGGCATTTTGTTGTTGTCTACTTTGATGACATACTTATTTACTCACAAAACATGGACTCTTACCTTATTCACGTTAGACATGTCTTACTTGCCTTAAGAGCAAATAAACTTTTTACTAACATTGATAAATGCTCTTTTGGCTTAGATTACATTGTCTTTCTTAGTTTTGTAGTTAACTCTAAGGGGGTCCAAGTGGATCAAGAAAAGGTTAAAGCAATTAGTGCTTGGCCTACCTATAAGAGTATGCATGATATTAAAAGCTTCCGTGGCTTGGCTAGCTTCTATAGAAGGATTGTAAAAGACTTTTCTACTTTGGCATCTCCCTTTAATGCCTTGCTTAATAAAAAAGTTCCTTTTTTTAGGGGCTTAAGCAAGAAAAGGCTTTTAAAGACCTTAAGCATACACTCACACATGTTCATATTCTTGCTCTTCTAAATTTTTCAAAAACTTTTGAGCTTGAATGTGATGCTTCTAATGTTGGCATAGGTGCAATGTTGCTTCAAGAGGAGTACTTCATTGCTTTCTTTAGTGAAAAACTTAATGAGGCATACCTTAACTATCCCATCTATGACAAGGAGTTCTTTGCTTTAATTAGGGCCCTATAAATTTGGGAATACTACTTAATTTCTAAAGAGTTTATCATCCATAGTGACCATGAGTCACTTAAATATATCAAGGGCCAATATAAGCTCAACAAGAGGCATCCTAAATGAGTTGAGTATTTGGAACAATTCCCTTATGTTATCAAGCACCAAAGTGGTAAAGCTAATGTGGTAGCTGATGCCTTATCTAGAAGGCACACCTTCCTCTCTTCTTTGGGTGCCACTCTGCATGGTCTTGATGGGATAAAAAAATTATACCCAAATGACCTTGACTTCCCTCTTGCTACTATTCTTGTGGTTCTTCTCTTGCTTCTAATGTATTCCATAAGTTATATGGCTTTCTCTTTAGAACCAATAAGCTTTGCATTCCTAGGGGATCCATTAGAGACCTTTTACTTCTTGAGAGTCATGAGGGAGGACTCATGGGGCACTTTGGGAGGGATAAGACCTTATCCACCCTTGGTGAGCATTTTTATTGGCCCCATATAAAGCATGATGTGCAAAGGCTTTGCTCTAAATGCTTTACATGTAAAAAGTCCAAGTCTAGGGTTTCTCCTCATGTCCTTTATACTCCCTTGTCTATTCCCATGTCCCCTTGGGTAGACATTAGTATGGATTTTGTACTTGGGTTACCTAGGACCTAAAGGGGGATGAATTCTAGTATTGTGGTGGTAGATAGACTTAGCAAGATGACTCACTTCATCCTTTGTCATAAGGTAGATGATGCAAGTCATATTGCTAAACTATTTTTAGAGAGATTGTTTAATTACATGGGACCCCTAGAACTAATGTTAGTGATAGGGATACCAAGTTCCTTGGCTACTTCTGGAGGACCCTTTGCGGTAGGCTAGGGACAAAGCTTTTTTTTTACCATTTTTCATCCACAAATAGATAGCCAAACTAAGGATGCTAACAAGACTCTTTCTACTCTTCTGCGAGTCCTTGTTAAAAAAAATGTTAAGTCTTGGGATGAGTGTCTACCACATATAGAGTTTGCTTATAATAGGGTAGTTCACTCCACCATTAAGCATAGTCGTTTTGACATTATGTATGGTTTTAACCCCCTCACTCCCCTAGACCTTTTGCCTTTAGAAATTTCTGATGATATCATCCATATGGATGGTGAGGCAAAGGCTTCTTTTGCTCGAAATCTTCATGAGGAGGTTAAACATTATACACAAAAGAAAAATGAACACTATGCTAGATGTATGAATAAGAAGAGAAAATAGGTTATTTTAAATGTTGGGGATTGGGTTTGGCTCTACTTAAGGAAGGAACGTTTTCTTAACCTTAGGAAGTCTAAACTCAACCTTAGAGGTGATGGTTCTTTTTAGATTCTTAGGAGGCTTAATAATAATGCTTACGTACTTGACCTCCCTGGTGAGTATAGGGTCAATGCTACCTTTAATATTTCTGATCTTACCCCTTGTGTTACAGATGAGGTAGATGAGTTTCCTTAGATTTAAGGACAAATCCTTTTGAAGAGGGGGGCATGACATAGCCATCACCCAGGAGGAAACTATAGATCCCTCACATACCCTGGAGGTTGCCTTGGACAGTTTTAGGGGTCCTTTGACTAGGTCAAGGGCCAAGAAAGCTGGAGAGGTACTCCAAAATCATTTGGCTTCTTTCATTGATACCACAGTATGGCCCAAGCCCAAGAAGGAGCTCTTGAAGACCCTTACCCTTTTCTCTTCCTCTATAAATGGGTAATGTGCCTACTTTCATAGTTTGGGCCTCTTTGTTGAGCATGGACATTTTTGAACATGTTTTTCATTCTATTATTTTTAGGAGTATGTTAGGATATAAAATTAGATTTTAGTTTAGGCTTTGTATAGTTATTGAGTTTGGGCCACTTTTGGGCCTTGTAGTTAGTATTTTATGTAGGCTTTAGGATTAGACCTTAGGAAATAATCCAAGGCCTATGGTTAGCTAGCTTTGGCCAAAAATTCCAAGGAGCTATATAAGCTCCTGTCCTTTGTAATTTCTTTATAATTTAAATGTTAGTGAGATTTAGAGTGAGAAACTCTTCCTTCTTTCTAGAAAGTAGAAGCTCTAGGCTTCTTTCTTTAGTTTTATCCTTTGGCTTCCTCCCAAAAAGGGTGACCTCACTTCCTTATCTCTCCACAACTTGTGATAGTGGCGAAATCTCTTTCATCCTCTTACCTCTTCATCTTCTCATCCATTTCTCTTAAGATCTTAGGTTAGATCTAGGTTCCTATCACTTAAATCTTCCATTTTTCACTTCATAAACATTTCAGCCAACACCATTCCATGTCCAAAACAGTGTGCATCCTACTCATATTAAAGATTTTGCTTGGATCTATGAAGAGCTAGAGAAGAAGATCCACCTCCTTTGCTTGGAAATGAGGGCATTTCCTACAACATGACGTCTCCTTGACCTAGAATTATCCTCACTACCATTCTCTTGATGTTTGTTATGTGTTTGATTTCTTTCCCTATGTCTTGGTCTAGGTTGAGTATTTGTATTTTCTAGATTATCTAACCTAGAATTAATTTTATTCAAATTCTTCATTATCAACCTTAAGGGGGACATGTTATCTATATCAATAAGACATATTGAGAAATCAAAACAAGCAGAAAAAGGAAAACAATTTATATACTAGTTGGTTGTGTAAAAATAAATTAAAATATAAAAATAAAAATTGAAACTTAACCTCGCATGTAAGGACAGAGTATAATTAAAAGCAAGTAAACTAATAAAGCAAAACTAGTCGTGGTGCACAAAAGTAAACTAATACCTAAACGCACTACACTTAATCAACTAAATAAACCAAAGTCCACAAAAAAGTCCAATGTCCGTAAAGTAAATGCCCTGAAAAAAAATTAACAATATTTTTGTATTTTTTCCGTTCTTTCTTTTACAAGGCTTAGCTTCTAATGTCGTCAAGTGTGGCGCCCCTCAGTCTTATATAAACAAATATAATAGACATAACATAATAATTATAAGGATAAATTTTTCACGTTTTAGAGTTCATCACTTTGCCTAAGAGACACCACGAGTTAAAAGAAAATCATTTAACATCACACCACAGATCTTTGATTAGTCACACTTCCCATTGCGAACACCTATTTTTGTCCGGTAAAAAATAATAAAAAAATTAAAAATTAAAAAAAATTGCATAGTGACCGTTGCATAGTAACTGTTAGAATAGTAACATTCTCCATTTCTATAAATACTCAATCTCTCCTCAGTTCCTACCATACTCTCAAAATCATTCATCAACCTTCTTCCATAATTTTTCTCACGCAATGGCCAATAGGTGTCAAAGCCAAGAGGAAAGAATAAGGGAGGAAAACCGATGTTTGGTGACTACCTTCTTGCTCCTTGTAACATGAGTAATACTTGCTCTCTTTTAGGTATTTTATTTATGGCCTCATGTGTAATAAATAATTTATAGGATATATTTCCATAAGAGTAAGTGATTACTCATTTGTACTCAAAATAAATTTTTTAAAAAAATAAAAAAAATAATCAAAAAATGAAAAGGGCCCAAAAAAGAGTCAAAAAAATGAAAAATGGTTCAAAAAATAAAATGGGCCCAAAAAAAGGGACCAGAAAAAAAAAGAAAAAATAAAAAAAAGAAGAAATTTTCGGTGATTTTTCAGGTGGGACCGAGTTTGGTTGCATAATTGAAGAAAATAGAGAAAGTTGGCACCAAATTTTGACAATTTGGAAAAGAAGGAAAGTCATGACATTTCATGAGGAATCCAAGGCTAAATTTCCTCTATAAATAAAGCATGAGGCAAAGGGAAAAAGGGAAAAAGAAGGAGGAGGAGAAAAAATAGTGATAGTTTTTTGTGTAATTTTTTAAAAAAAACTTGTTTTCAAAAATAGAGATATGAAAATGTTGTTGAGAGAATGTGTGTTACTCTAGTATGTTCTAGTATGTGAGTTTTGTGACCTAAATTACCGTAAAAATCTTGTACCTAGGTCCCAAACACTATTGAATTGAGCCCAAACAAAACCAGAAATAAGAGAAATCCATAGAAAATCGATTTCCCGGATTCCGTTCTTGTTCTTCATTAATTGTTACTGTGCTAAGGTATTTTTAATAAATACGAGAATATTTATTTATCTCTTTATTGTATTTTTATTTTATTAATATTGTAATTTTTTATGAAATTTTATTTATAATTTGATTGTCATAATTAGGATCATAATTTCATTTAATTTTTTTAGTTCCTTTATTTCATTTGGTGTTTTTTTTATTATTATTATTGTTATTTATTATTTAATTTTGTGTTATTTTGTTGTGACATCATATTCCATTCTATTTATTTTTCTGCATTTTATTTTTTTTCACTTATTTATTTTTCTACACTTTTTATTTTCTTTATTTATTTTGCTGCACTTTTATTTTTCTTTATTTATTTTTCTAGACTTTTATTTTTCTGCATTTTTATTTTTCTATATTTTTTTTTCAGCATTTTTATTTTTTCTTATTTATTTCTCTGCACTTTATCTTTCCGCACTTTATTTTTCTACAGTTATTTATTTATTTTTCTACACTTTTATTTTTCTTTATTTTTTTTGCACTTTTATTTTTCCTTATTTATTTTTCTGAACTTTATTTTTCTGCATTTTATTTTTCCACACTTTATTTTTCTGTATTCATTTATTTTTTTTTTCACTTTCATTTTTCTTTATTTATTTTTCTATACTTTATTTTTCTACACTTTATTTTTCTTAAATTTATGTTTTACTCTTTTTTTAATAATTTTGTAGTTATCTTTTACATAATCATTTATCTATCATTTTACTTTTCTTAAGTTATTTTTATAGGTAATTATTATTATTATTTTATTTTATGTTTTCCTCTTATTTATTTATTTATCCAAATTGTCTTAGTTATTTATTCATTTATGTTTTTTCTCATGGTAATTTTTGAATTGTTTTTTATTTGTCTATACATAATTGTTCATTTTATTAGTTTTATTTATTTAGTAATATTTCTTTATTATTTTCTCTTAACAACCTCTTTGGTAATTAAGGATCAATTATTATCATATACATAAAGAAAAAATCAAGACTAATAAATTATTTTGTTACTTATTTATTTATCCAATTATCTTCCTTTTAAGTTTGAAATAAGAATAAAAATTAGTCTTATTTTCTAAAAAATCATTGAATAAAAATTCACTTGTTAGTTCTAATTAATTTAGTATATATATTTCTTAATTTTTCACATTGATTATTTAATTCTATCTTTCCTTCTTATGTCTATCTATTTTTACCTTTTCATTTATTTATTTATTTTTGGAAAAATGTGAACCACGTATTTCTCAATAAAATCAATGGATTGTCTTTTCATTACTCGAAAAATAACTTAGGCGAAACGTCTTATTATTTTCTTGCTGTCTTTTAAGAACTTATCTGTGTAATTCCTTCAAACTCAGAATAAAAATAATTTAGACGAGATATCTTATTATTTTTATATTTTTATTGTCTTTTAATTACTTGTTTGTTTATTTCCTTTGAACTCAAAATGAAATAATTTAGATGATACATCTTATTATTTAATTTAATTTAATTTAATTTCTATTTATTTTTTAAAATGTCCTTATTATCATTTTGTTCAAGTGTACATTGCCTGTAAATAACATTTATTATTGTTGTATTTTACAAAGGATGAAATATTTAATAATTATTTTTACAATCATATATGATCAATTTAGGTAACCGTTTTAGGATGGACAGTATGGGGTGCTAATACCTTCCCCAACTATAATACGACTCCTGGGCCAAACCAGAATCTCATTAAAAAAAATAGTGCCATTTAAAGGTTTTCCTAATATTTTCCTTAATAAATGTTAGTGGCGACTCCCTAAACCCTCTAGTTTTTAGGCCTCCCAAGGGCCTTATTTTCTCAAGGTTTAGTTTTCTTGTTATTGTCTTCTCCCAGCCCGTGTCATGACCTGGAACCCCGGTCGCGACACCCATATATAAAGATATGAGAAGCGATATGAGAAAAGTTCATTTTTAGTCCTAGAAATAGTGGGACATTTCATAAATATCACCTATTAGTCCCAAATTGAAAATCATAAAGAGATAGGCCCAAACCCTTCTTAAATTTAAGATTTTCGTTGTAGTAGGTCTGGTGTTTTTTGCCTAATAAGAGTTACAAAACTCCAATTAAGATGATTCTAATTTGTACACCTTCGTAACTTAATTATCTACAATTGTTATGCATAGGTCAAAGGTCGATTATGCCCCAAAGATACCTTAAATCGTGAAAAGTTAAAACTATTATGCATTAGAATTTTAGCATGAATATCTTGTAGTATTTTGGGTATATCTAGATCTACAGACCTCCAAATAGGCTGATTCTAGCAGAAGGATGTCCATAACTTAGTTATCTACCACTTTTATGAAGAACTTAAGAGCTAATTTGGCCTAGAACAGCCCCCAGTTAAAAAACAATGCTCTAATCAATTAGCAAGAATGGCCTAATTTATTAACACCAAACAGAATGTCCCTAATCGATTAGCTAATCAATTACGTCACAAATAGAGAGTTGCTAATTGATTAGGTATCGATCTTAATCGATTAAACATGTCAAAAATTGATCCCGGGGCTGATAGAAAGCCCGTAATCGATTAGGGGACCTCCCTAATCGATTAGATCATGCAGAATAGTCGAAAAACCAAATTTTTATAAGTTTCTAGCCTACCAAAACTCATCCTAATCATATCCAATCATCATCAAACTTTGTGGGGAGTTAAAACACATCAATTAAGACTTGCTAGACTCAATCTCACTCAAGAAATCATAAACATGAGACCTATACATAAGATTATGTATAAAATGCATGTTGTGAGCAATGACATATATAAAACCATCAAACCATATCAATTATGTCTCAAACCAATGCCAACAAGTTTCAAATATGTAATAAGGTTTGTACACCCTAGTCCCATGTCCTAGAACCTCCTGAATCAAAATATGACTCACCCACTTCTTCAATATATTCAACCACACATCTTATATATAATCTCTAATCATCATAATAATAATAATTCCATCAAGCATGAATCCAAACATCATTCAATACATATAGAGTGGTTCAAAATCCCAAGTCTAAGGTCATATACAAAAATTAGCCTTTAAAACACTTAGGGTCAACTTTTCACACATGACCTTCAAGGAACCAATAACTATTACTATTCAATCATCATATACAAAACATATATATATATATATATATATATATATATATATATATATATCATGTTCACAAAAAGATTACTGGCCAAGGCATAAAAGCTTCCTTCCAATATTTACCTCCTTTAAGCTCAACCTCCAAAATAGTAGAACTTCAAACATACCTACATCAACCTTTAAAAATGGCAACTAGGAGGTGAGTAATATATACCGAATGAATCAATATCATACATTATGATAATACATATATACATGTGCATAACATATGCTACTCAATGAAACCATATGATTCAACCACACACAAGTTATTCCGCATATAATTTCATCTTCATTCATTATAATCATAGCACATGTGCCAATCATTATATTTATATTACATATCATTTCATTGGTAATCTTGCCGATCACAACCATTCATTCAAGGTTAATACCATAAATCTTCCCATTCACTTATAATCATTCATCCCCATCATGGGCTACCAATCTCAACATATCTCCGGCTATATGCAAAATGCTCTTATAGCTAATGCATATGCACAAAGTAATCAATATCAAATCATGGATCCGACTGTGGGAAAACACTTCCTATAATATGTGGGTCATACATATGCTACTATGTCCCTACTATAGTAGTAATTGTGTACGTTGTCACGACCAGGATCGCGGCGGGATGACTTACCCTTTAAAAACAACTAGTCAAATCAAAATCCTTTTGAAAAGAAAACGGACAATAACGGTAAAGAAAACATGGAGTCGCCACCAATATTTTTTTAAGGTAAAATACTGGGAAAACCTCTTTTAAAAGCACCAGTCATAAAAGTGAAATTCTAAGTTCGAGAGTCGAATTACAGGTGAGGAAGGTATTAGCACCTCACAATTGTTCGTTATAAAATAGTTACCTCAAATTGATAGCGCTCATTATAAGTAGTCCAAATTAATCTTAAATCGAACAACTTGACTAAATAGTGACAGTAAGAAATAACAAAATAGTGACAGTAGTAAACTTGACCAAACAGTGACAATTAGACATTTGACTAACAGTAACAGTGAGAAACTTGACTAACAGTGACAGTAAGAAATAACAAAACAGTGACGGTGGTAAACTTGACCAAACAGTGGCAGTAAGACATTTGAATAACAGTAACAGTGAAAACTTGACAAAAATAATGACAGTAAGAAACTAGACAAACAGTGATAGTAGAAACCAAATAGTGACAGTAAGGGAGAATAAAACAGTGAAGGTAAGGATTAAAAGGACGTCCTGTCCAAATTAACATTAATTTGTAACATAAATTAGAGATTACCATAAAGTTAAATAAGATGAGATAAAATAAGTTGATTAATCAAAACAAAATATTAACAGGATATCTCATCTAAATTAACCCCTTCTTTTATCAGAAATGTCATTATTGAATAAAATAATTTTCTATGATAAAATAGTAGAAACTTATCGAGATTGGACAAAACACACAAAAATTATTAAAAAGAAAGTGGGCCTGACAGGAATTAATCCCGCTCCTACATATTCTCAAGCGTATTGAGAAATCAGGGTCACGTAGTTCTAGGTCAGAAATAACTTTTTGAAAATATTTAGATTATTTTTGATCAATTTTGATTTTTAATAATGAAAGAAAATTCATGAGGAAGGAAAAATACAAGGTGAAGAAGATCGCACATGCATAAACCTTCAAAGTCTTATAAAGTTGATGTAGGCAAAAGTAGTTTTGCACGATATTGCTTATAAGATTTTTGATTTAGTATAAAAGAATATTTCTTTTTATAAAAAAAGTGTTTAGGTTTTTATATATTTTTATTTTTAAAACTCATCAAAAATGAAAAGGAGACTATTTACTTTTATTTTAGAAAAGATATTTTGGTTTTTAGGATTTTTATTTTTAGAGTTAACATAACGAATTTATTATATATTTTTTTCTAAAAGGATATTCAACTTTCAATGATTTTGACTTTTTTGATTTAACCTAACTAAAAGCTATTTGTTTTATTATTCATAAAAGATTTATTTTTGTTTTTTATTAATTATTTCTAAAAAGAGAATGATATATTTTGATTTTTCATTAAAATGAATAAAATTATTTTTTACAAATAAATCATTTACATTTAAATATTCAAACATAAAACCAAAAAAACATTTATTAAACTCCTACAAGAAACCAAAATGTGTTTTTTTTAAAGAAAAGGACCTTTACCATTTGGGCTTCAGAAACGCTGAAGCCCATAAACCAAAAAAAGGAAAGGAATCAAACAAAACCCATTTCTTTCCAAAAAAAAAAAACAAAACCCATTAAGGTTCATTTGATGACAAAGAAAGAAAAGAGAAGATTAACCATAAAAAATGAAAAGAGAAGATTAGAGTGACTGAGAGGGAGGCGGCAGGGAGTGTAAGAGAGAGAGAGGGAAAAATGAGAAGTGAGAGAAAGGTCCGATTGGCAGAAGGGAAGATGACCGGTGGAGGAAGGAGATGACCGGCAGTTCACAGAGGAGAAGCTTGGTCGGCTCGCGCGGTGCTGTCGGAGGAGCTTAGAGGTCGGCCGGACTCGAGATGGCTCAAGTGCGGATTTGTCGGAGCTAGATTTGACGCGAGATATTGGTTTTAGAGCAGGCCGGCTATGGGGTTCGGTTGAGGTTGTCGATTCTGTGAAGAAGATGACCGGTGCAGGGGAAGGTCAGCGTCGTTGGGAGGCCGGGGGCCGAGTTCTATCGTGGTCGATCTCGCGTCAATGGGGTCGGGTTCTGGTCGGCGACAATGGGGGCCGGTCAAAATGGGTCTTCGCGAAGGGTGCCAGTCAGGGATGGTACGGTCGGAGTTGGCTTCAGAGGAGACGATCGGTGACGAGCTCCAGTGACGGCAGTAGCTACTCAGTGCTTCTTCTTTTCTTTCTCTTTTGTGTTTTGCTATTTTTGGTTAATGTGCTATTGGAATCTTTGTTGGTTTTCTTGCTTTTTCTCTGATTATTGTTGATTGATGAAGGAGAGTGGAGATGAGATAGTGAAGTTGTATTTTTGGTTCTCTGCTTTTTCTTGTTTTTGATTTGATGATGGTCAAGGTGGTTGAGAGGATAATGAATATGAGATTTGTTGATGGTTTCTTTTTGAGTTTTTAATTTATAAGTTGGTGAAGGAGCTAAAGATTTTTGGTTCTCTGATTATGTGTTGTTAAAATGAATCCCCAAATGGTTCTATGGTCTCTCTTTTTATTCATTTGAAGATGGTGATGGGTGTTGATTCTAATCACCCTTTGTTGGATTCCTTATTCTTGAATTTTTAATGCATTCCCCCTTACTCCTCCCATACTTAGAGTGGGGATATTGGAAATAGGGCCTGAAGTTATTAGAAACAGAGCTTTAATCTGCCATGGGAGACCAAGGAGGATGGGGGAATGGGTCTTTTGTTTTAATGATTTTTGTTATAAAAAATTGAAAAATGAATGAATAAAAATGATGATGGTGTTTACACACGCTAATCTCTTAAACTTTGCATGCATAACACCATATTTTACTGGTACCGAACTGTTATCGCCTATATGTAGCATTAGTCACCCCATGACTTGTAGATTAACAACATGACCTCACTTGTCAAAAGTGTTACGTGCCCCTCCTGAACACACATTAAGAGAGCCGTGCCCCATAGGGACACCGAGGTCACTTGCTCATCATAGAGCCGCCTACCTATTGGGCCCACCATATAGGGTGTCTCATCACCGAACTATGGACAGTTTCATGATTCCACTGAATCATTAGGGAAACAACAATAATTTTGTCTGTGCACAGGGCCGCCCTCCCACTTGACCCGCCTGTTGGAACCCTTAACATCCCAAAACAAACAGCGTATGATATGCCATGGATGCAAATTCAGATCAATACATTCTCACACTGTGCATCCTAAATGCCGCTCCATAATCATCAACTCACCACCATCACTTAATGGATTTTAATATTATCGTTATTCTCAATCACTACCAATTATCATTGGATTTTATTTACACATTTAGTTAGTGGCAAACAATATCCATACACATTTTTATCAATTTCATATCATGGGATGTTCCCACATATTCATATTTCATTTAATCATAATTATGGCATCAAACTCAAACAAGTTATAGCCACACATCAAATTGACATCAAGATTATCATACCAAACATCATTTACCACATAACATAAGTCACTCTAAATGCATTTCAAATCACATAACACATCAAACCATACATCCAAATTGATTTATGGAAACATATCCGTACATATACATCAATAATGGATGAAATCATGCATTTAGAAGATGTTCCCCCTCCTACCTCAAGAGAAGTAGTATTCACAGCGGTCTGAAGGTCCCGCTTCGACAATGGGGTCGTTTCCTACGCCGCACAATATACCATACAATATTTCCATTTAAAACACCAAGATTTTAAATGTTTTAGCTAATCTACTTGGTGTTTATGCTATTACAAGGCTTATTTAGTATTTATTACACTAAACCACCACAACCGCCATGGGTTTGGTATTACAATGCATTTATGACAACACCCATT
The DNA here is from genome assembly GCA_037962975.1 of Clitoria ternatea. Classification (NCBI taxonomy): domain Eukaryota; kingdom Viridiplantae; phylum Streptophyta; class Magnoliopsida; order Fabales; family Fabaceae; genus Clitoria; species Clitoria ternatea. The sequence goes on from CM075671.1 coordinate 61,581,000, forward strand.
CATGGGTTTCATCTTTAATTCTCACAAATCATTATTAACATCAATCCCCATCATCATTAACAATATCCATACACCAAATATCATGGGTTCACACTTAAAATCATTTCTCCTAACCACATCACATATTTCCCCAAATCTTAAGGTTAGGGTTTCATTAAAACCCAACAACCACCACTATGACATATCATCTTCCACCTCGTTACATGTTATTTTCATGTACCTATGTACACCAACATAAAACAACATATTTATCACACCCCACCTTAGGGCTTTGCATAATAATGGCTCTCATTCAATAACTCATACATATAACACTCTCTCCAGACATAATAACTTTTAATTTAGGGCTAGAGCTCAAGAAAAATGGTGAGGGAACTTACCCCAAGCCAAAAGAACGATAGGCTCTAAGAGTGAGAGAGGGAGTGACGAAAATAAGAGGGATAAGGGGAGAGCTTCCAACACCACAACCTTTTCTTGCTTAGTGAAGGAAAACGAAAATAGGAAGCAATGGGCACACACACATTTTGCTAGGTTTTAAGAAGAAGAAGCAGTAAATGATGAGAGGAGAAGAAGTGTTTTGCCTTAGAGGGGGAGAGGTGCCATGAAAATGAAAGAAAGAAAAGGGTTTTAGTGTTTGAAATTTGGTCCAGTTAATAATTTCTCCATTTTATAACAAAAAGGATCACCGTACGGACTCAATACTTATCTAAAAATTATTCAGAACATATATTCGGATTCACATTAATATCCCTCAATCGGAGATACTTAGTCCGACACCCATATTTTAATTGGGTATTAAATTCAATTCTTTAAGCCTCAATAAATTATGAGTAGTCATAATAAATCTCAATTTAATTATTTCTAAATTTTGGGACAACAATTAATTCATATTTAATTATTCTATTAATTATTTTACTCAATAAGTATTTATTTAAATTTTTAAGATGTTACATCAAGTCTTCAAGATCCAAGACCACCACGGCACAAGCTTTAGAAAATTCAAAACAAAGGTTAGCAAATTTAATATAGGAAAGCAAATAAAAAATAAAAAAAAATGGTCACACCACTCTAGTGTTTCACTCTTACCACTCCTCCAAATTGGTTCAAGTTCCTTAACCTAAAGCAATGTCACTTTTACCTCTATATTTCAAGTATGCTACCCCTAAGATATTGAATTAAGACTTATCTCAAAAGAATGTCAAAGGTATGAAAACTCTAAGACAAAACTTTAGAAGAAATACAGACAAACAATAAAAGTAAAATTATAAAAGGTAACTCAAATTAGATTTTATGTGACAAGAGGAATGACTCAAAGCAATAAAAGAGAAAATGAATAGAGATTATACTTTGGAAATGGAATTATTGAGTTCAAAAAAATTAGACAAAACTTGGACAAGCAAAAAATTAAATGCATAAAAAAATGCAAGCACACAAAATAAGAACAAGAAACTTAGAATGCACGTTTTGTGTAAGAAAAAGACAATTATGAAAATTGAACTTTGAAAGGATGTGTCTTAGGGAATTTAACAAAATTGAATTAGGCTTTCAAACAATTGCAAATGAAGTGCTCTCACTTTTTGTTTTCTTTTTCTTTTTCAAATTTTGTCAAGATACCCTTCAAACTTTTGTAATTTTTGAGCAAGGGCTTAAGCTTTTCCTTTTACTCTTTTTGTTACTTTTAATTATTTTTTTCACTTTTTTCAAATTCTAAATTTTTTTAGCACTTGAAATGATTAACACAATAGCCAAAAACTGAAACCAAGAAACGAAGCACAAATTCAATTTTAGTACTCTTTACTTACACATAAGCATGCATCTTCTCCCATATGAATTAGGCATGGAAGGAAAATGTTTTTTGACATTTAAAATGCAAGAAAACAACATGTAAAATTCAGATTTAAATAAACCTATTGTGTTACACAAAAAATACAAAATAAACCATAGAACAAAGCTATGGAAAGAATCTAACAAGGCCTAAATTTTGAGCACAAATAACCACCTAAAAGTAAGATGGTTTAACCAAGGATTTGAAGTCTTAAGCCAATTAAAAAATAAATTTTAATGGCCTAGAATTCAGCACACTACTCACGGATTCAAGCAAAAACTTAAAAACAATGATAAGGGTCCAAAGATGCACCAAGACCTAATTTTGACTCTAGGAAAAATTAAAGCTTGCGAGATCAAAGTTTAAGACCTTAAAAACTGAATTTTAAGGGTGCAAAAAGAAAAATTCTAACAACATACGGAAACTAAAATTGACAAGACAAACAATATTCATAAATAAAATCAAAGGAAACAAGAAAAGATATAGGAAATATGTATTTTTTTATCTTTTTGTAATTTCTTAATAAAAAGGCATATGAAACTTTGAACAAGCAGTAAAATAAAGAAATTCCATCAATTGAAACAACCCAATAAAAAAATTAAGATAAAAAATAAAAGAAAAAATCTCTAAGACTCTTGATATCACTTGATGTAGGAAGTGGGATCTAGTTCTCCTTTTTTCTCTTTGATGTGTTTCTCTTCTAGTTCAAGGATTGAAACAGAAGAAATATGGAGAAAACAAAAAATTAGGATTATGAAAATAAGGAAAGTGGGCAAGGAAAACAGAAAAAGAAAAGAGGGAAAGGAGAAAAAGGGTTTGGAAAGGTGGAAGGAAAAACAAGGATTAGTGAAAAAAAGGAAAGTGAAGGCGCCACCTTAAGAGGATAAGCCTCAATCTCGCCACCTAGGGGAGGAAACCCTAGGATAAAAGCTTACCAAAGTTTGAGAAACCTTAGCTAAACGAGGGAGAAAAATTCAACTTACTTCACAAATACTCAAATGTATTCTCCTAATTCAAGGTGTGTGTATTACAAAAGAGAGCATGCCTATATTTAGGCTCAGGAGGGGGGCACTGTAACGCCCCGAAACGTGGATTAAAATTTTCGAGTAAATTTTTTGCTTTTTCGAAAGATCATTTTAAAAATATAAATTTAATTCAGAGTTTATATAACAATTAATAACAGCGGAAAAATTATCATACATACTAGTCGTGAATAATTAAATTCAAGAAAATATTTAAGTAGCGGAAACGATTGTGAAGATAATGGTACATGACATATTATATTTATTACAACCCATAAATTCAAAGTTCAGGTAATAAAACAAATAGACATCCATCATGGCATCACTCTGCATTCTGCGTGTCATTCACTGTAAAAATTAATGTAAGAGTGAGACAGAATATAGAATAAATATAAAATAGATAAAATTGCACAAACACAATCAACAATTCATAATGATATGATGAATATGCCAAACAAGTCCATTAATAGATCTTTAATTAGTCAAATGATGTCATGCTGGATCCATTTGGTCTTGGTGGGAATACTGCAGTAAAAGTCTCATAGAGACACAAATAGGGCTTTAGCATATACCATGAATCCCTATACTTCATGGCGCTTAAGTACCGAAGTACACAATATCATAAGTAGGACTTCTGCATAAACCATGAATCCCTACACTCCATGGCACACAACATAATAGGGCTTAACTCATCATAGAGTAACCCCCCACCAGGGTAGGCAATCATGGAACCCCTAAATTCCATGGTGCGTCCGAATGCTTATGATGCATGAATGCCTTTAATTCTTTTAACATACCATGATATCCACATTTCCAAAACCTCTTGGATACTACAAGTCCTCAAGGAACACAATACACATAATAATTCACAAAATCATGGATTTACTGTTTCAACCACATATGTCAATAACCACAAGGCATTCATGTACATATATATTAATTATGTCATTCATAATTATTCACCATCACAATATACAAACTGTATGATACTCAACAACATTTATAATAATTCATAATCACTCAATAATTTAATAAATAATTTTTATACATAGAGAAAATATCATTTTCTTTCAAAATAGCCATTCTAAGTGACTTTCAGCATCCCCAACAGCAACATACATTAGCAAAATAGTCATAACATGGGCAAATCAACTCCTTTTTAGGTGATTCCACTTTCTATAGCTCAATAATACAATTATCTACAACTTTCATGAAGAACACAGTTTCAAATTCCGAACAGAAATATTTCTTATTCACGAAATACCACACTGCCTCAAGGTGAGTTTTTCAAAACGTACATATATTAGTAATTTCAGTGTTTCTGGAGTTACAAAAATGATTTTTGCATGAAACAAGTTCTAAAATACTCTTAACATAATTATCTACAACTTTCATGAAGACTCAAACAACTAATTCATACCACAAAATTCCCAGTATTGAAAACAAGATTCGGATTTCCAAAATTCCAGAATTTCAGAATTTCAGCTTGCACATACTTCAGTAATTTGAGCATAACTTGAACTACAAAAATTATTTTGATGTGAAACCACTTTCTAAAAATCCATAACTTAATTATCTACAACTTTCATGAAGACATCTAAGGCTGATTATACATGTATAATTCCCAGCATATCAAAATATACACTAAACATGAAGCAAATCTTTCACTCGAACATACAGTAGTATTTTGGCTATAACTTTTGCTACACATACTCAAATCAATCGGTTCAGGTCTCAAAATTCATATAACAAAAAGATTTACAACTTTCATGAAGACACTGATCACTAATTCTTACTACAAAATGCCCAATTTTAACAATAAGATACGGATTTCAAGTTCACAGATTTACAGCTTGTACATACTTCAGTATTATGAGCATAACTTGAGCTACAAAAATTATTTTAATGTGAAACCACTTTATAAAGATCCACAACTTAATTATATACAACTTTTATGAAGACATCCAAGGCTGATTATGCACGTACAGTTCCCAGTAAATCAATATATACACAAAACAAAGGATAAATCTTTCACACGAACATGCTGTAGTATTTTGGCTATAACTTTTGCTATACTTATTCAAATTACTTGATTCAGGTCTCAAAATTCAGATATCAAAAAGATCTACAACTTTCTTGAAGAAGTTAGAGTCAAATTCACACGTTTTCAATATCAAAAATGAGCAACAAGTTACGAATAAATTCTGGAATCCTAGAATCAGCATACAATTCTACCCATTTCACAAATATTCACAACCCTGTCCCCTCTTACCTTAATGGAGGTTCCTAAAGTGGTTGAAAGTGTTGTATTATTGTCCTAGCTTCAGATCAAGAGTGAAATTGATGGAGAAAGTGAAAGAAAATAAGAGAGAGACTTCACTAACTTTAGCTTGTTCTAGGAATTCAGACTTGGGAACAAGATGTAGTGTTGATTTAATGATGTAAATGACTTTGTAGTTTACGACTTTTTAGTTTACGACTTTTTCAAATTCGGACTCTAACAAGGTATTAAAATATGTACAAGATGATATGATTGAAATAAAATATCAATTCTGACACTGTTTCGGTATTTTGGACATATCTCTCTCATATCTTAATGGAATTTAACAAATTTGGTCTTGTTGGAAAGATAAGAAAAAGAGGAACAACTTTGTAGTTGTACACATTTCCAAATTCGGACTCTAACTAACAATTAAAATGTGTACAAGATGACGCATTTTGAGTGGAGTATGTGGCAATTTGATGAGAGTAATTGGAAAAACCAAAGGAATTAATAACTAAGGAAATAGGTAATAAGTTACTTGATTAACTTTTACCTAAGGTATAAAGTTAAAATTATTTACCATGGTAAAAGGTTAAATTGAAGATGTTGTCCTAACCAAAAATTTATGTAGAAAGTTGAGATAAAATGGATAATATCATTGATGGTCTAAATCAAAATGATTATACATGAGAATAAAATTTTTAGGATGTTACAGGCACACTACTTAACCTCATGGGCTTCACTCTCTCCTAAGCCCAAAAACACTAAAATTAAATAAAACTAAGAAAGGTGGTCAAAATACAAGACCCAAACTCAACATAAGCATGAAATAGTCATGTAAGACCTAAAACTAAAAATAATTCTAAACCTAATTAATTCCTAAAAGAATAATATTTCTAAAAAAATATTTCTAAAGGGCAAAGAATGACCCAAAAGAGACCCAAATGAGGCCTATGTCATCTCCCATAACTGAGTTGTGACTTTATGGTAACGTAACTCCCCTTCTACATTGCAACCTCATAATGTTTGTTCTTTAGATTTATGCTTCTTAGCTTCTGGTGTTGAAATAAGTTATTATGTGATTGTGAATGACTGATAGAGTAGGTGTTATGCTTAGGTGTATGCTATTGTGCATGAGTTATATGTTATGTGGATTGTATAGGTTGTGCTTGCTAGTTGTGTAATTGTGAATGAGGAAAAAAGTGAGAAGAATGGGAAAAGATTTGTTGTGTCAGGGTGAGGTTTTGACAAAAATAAAAGAAAGAAAGTATTTTGTCATTTTTTGTCATGTTAGCAATGTGTACATTTTAGTTAATTTAGATACATTGTGGAAACTTTGATACTTGATAAATTATATTTGTTGAAAATTATGATATTTTTCTTTCTGTTTGTGACTTAAGGCGATTTATAATTATTCTGACAGTTATGATTTATTTTTTATTGTCGTTTAAGGGCTTGATGTTGAAAGAGAAAATAACATTTTGGATGGAAATAGAAATTGCTCACTTAGTTATTTCTTGTCGAGATGTCTTTCTTTTCTTTTAACTTGAATGTGTTTTTTTTTCTTTTCAATATGGCTTGTAATATGTTCCTGACAAGTACACTTTGGTGTGATGTGTTAATTTTATTATCTTATACATTGTCTTGATATGCATTATAAATTTTGATAATTTCATTTTCCCTAAAATAACAATAATGGACTATATTAGTTATATTTAACCTTAAGGAAAGTTTTAATAAATAACAATAATAATTTAATGAATGACAATAATAATAATATTATTGATAATAATAGTTTTATAATAATAATAATAATAAAACCAAAGAATGAGATTCAATTAGCGGGAGTTCTTTTAAAAAATGGCACACCAGTAATAATTACCATATGGGCGGGGGTTAATTAGTGCACAAAATCGTCATTAATTAAACATAAAATGTAAAAATAACATTTTCCGGCGGTTTTTAAAAACTTAAACCGCCTTGAAAAAGGCTTGGTAAATAGATTCCCGACGGCAATTTTGGTTGGTAAAATTTTTGTGGCGGTTTTAAAACCCCAAGTAAGGCAACTTAAAAACCACCATTAATAACCCCGGTAAAGTTTTAAACCTATAATAATTATTTTTCAATGATACCAAGATGAGGGAGAAAATGTACAAAATGAAAAAGGGAAGATCTGCTTTAATAAAAAAAAGTAAACAATTTTTTTCATACATAGTTAAAAGTTAAAACAAAATAATCATTTTTCATAATCTGTGGAATGTTTGTTTGTACCGAGACCGAAACAGTACTACTTTATTTCCAATATAATCCTTCTAATGGCAATGCCCATGATCAAATCAAACACAAGTGTAGATTTTTCACCGCGCCTTACCGCACATGATCCATCACCTGACACCTCCACTCGGGGTCTGACCGTTGTTTCCACCAATTCACCCCATACCTTTCGTTTAAAAACCCTTCTTCATTCATTCACTCTCACCCATCATAACTGCAGTTTTTTTATAACTAACCAGCCATGACAATGAAAGAAAGCCCAAAGCCCAAGCCATTCAAATCCTCCCCAAAGATCAAAAGCCCAAGATGCATGTACCTTAAGCCTGGAGCACTTGCCAAACTCAGGGATTCTAAGATCTCAGCCGAACACGCCTCAAGAACAACACAGAACATTTCCGTTTCTCAACTCTTGCTATCACCATCCACACCCACCCAACATGAGGAACAGGCACTGAATCAAGATAACGGTATTCCATGCTTCGATTCCTCAACCGTCAATCCCAACCGTCCACGTTGCCTCCGCAGTAAGAAACTTCTTGCGGTTTCGCCCACTTTTACCCTCCCCGATACACACCAGTTTTAATTAATTTAATTAAATTGTATATAGTAGTTATATAGGGTAATTGCGGATTGATCGGTCACGCGTTGCGATTCGCAATTTTTTTTTTTTAATTTTTAGTTCTACAGGGCCTTGCTAACTACATACTGTGATGTAACCATTGACATTAGTTATTTATAGGAAAAGTATATATATTTATAGTTTTCTTTTGCATATAGTAAATTAAGGATAGTAATTGATCGATACGAAAATTGTTTATGGTTCTTGTGCTATTTGCTGTTTGGGTCCACGATCATTGATCGTACGTGTGGTCTTAATTAGTAAATTAATAAATACTGTGTAAGTAATCAATGGAAATTTATGATCAGTGTGAGTTGAAGATCAACGAGCATCGATATTCATGTATCGTGCTAGAATACGGGTTCGTTAATTTGGTGAATTGACATATTGCGATCGATTTGCAATTTAATGGAAGCCGTGCAAACTTTATGGCTGATTTCTCATGGGACAAAGGCAATTAATACAAATGAAGAAACGTAAGCAGCCTTCGACACATACCGCGTCTCCCTTGTTGAAAAGTAAAGTCACTTTTGTGAAAAAAATTGACATTAAATTTGTGGTGCAAAATCATAGAAGAATTATAGCCACTAATTAATGACATGTGTAAATAATGTGTGGTCCAAATTAAAGCTTGCATATTAGCCACAAAAATGTGTGTGGTCATAATTGCATCTTGATGGCTATAAATTGAAGCTTTTTACTCCAAGTTTAAACATCCCAAACTAGAAGCATTTCCTAGCATCTAGAGAGAGTTCAGAGAGGAAAAATTAGAGTGTTCTCCTGTGAGGTTCTTCTAGTGAGTGTTCTCCTATTTAAAGAGAGAGTGTCATTATTCTCTCATTGTGAGATAGAGAGAAGTTGTAATATTTTTTCTTGCACTTAGTAAAATTATTTCTCTAGTCTTTCCCGTGGTTTTTGTCTTATCAATTAAGGGTTTTCCACGTAAAATTATTGTGTGTTCAATTCCTCTTTCTCATCTCTATTTTAGTTGTGTGATATTATTCTGATACTCTGGCACCTAACAGTGGTATTAGAGCCACTGGTTGTTAATGCTGTGGAACTATTCATGGGTACTATTCCTGGGTACTATTCACGGTTACTATTCACACGTGTGGTTGTATACTTTTGCAGTGATTGTTAACGTATACTGGAATTATTCTTGTGTACGGTAAAAATATACAATATTGTTCACGTATACTGTACTATTCACGGTGAAATTGTGTAAACCGGTTTAGTCAAAAAATGGCGGCGAAATTTGAGATTGAGAAATTCAGTGGGAGAAATTTCTCCCTGTGGAAATTGAAGATAAAGGCAATTTTGAGAAAAGAAAATTGTTCTGCTGCAATTGAAGGTAGACCCGCTCGTATAACCGACGAAAAGTGGAAAGAGATGGATGACAACGCTGTTTCCACCTTGCACTTAGCAAGATTCGGTTTTGTCAAGTATTGCAGAAAAGGAAATTGCAAAAGAGATATGGGATACCCTCATCAAACTGTATGAGGTGAAATCACTTCACAATAGAATATTTTTGAAGAGGAGGTTGTATACACTTCGGATGAGTGAGTCCACATCAGTGACGGACCACATCAACAATCTGAATACGTTGTTTGCTCAGCTTACAGCGTCAGACTTTTCAATACCAGAAAATGAGCATGCTGAACTGTGTTTGAATATGCTTTCAGGTTCACAGATTTTGATAATGACAAAGGAATATTGAAGAAACTCTTGGAGAAACAAAAAAAGCATCAGACCTGCAAAAACACGCAGGCTAATCGATTACGATGACAAGAATAATCGATTAGGAAGCTTCTGTTTGTACACTAATCGATTAAACACATAAGGATAATCGATTAGATAGCTTCTGTTTGTACACTAATCGATTACACAATAAAGATAATCGATTACTAAGATGAAAAATTGATTTAAATGTATCAGGTACTTATGCTAATCGATTGCAAGACATCAACTAATCGATTACAAAGCTACTGGAATGACAACTAATCGATTACATACAAGAACAATCGATTACCAAGCTGCGTAACCAAATTAAATGCATCAGGTGCCAGTCCTAGTCGATTACAAGATGAAGTACAATCGATTACAGAGGTTCTGAGTTGAAGCTAATCGATTACCAGGGATAGGCTAATCGATTACAGCACGAATTACATTGAAAAATTCAAAGTGTAATCAATTACTGCTCGAGGCGTAATCGATTACGGTAGTGCTAGAAATTAGGGAAAGTGCTTTTAAGTTGAAACCAACTCATTTCTCCATAGATCTCAGACACCTATCACATGCAACGGCTAGGAACTCCATTATGCTCATCTCTAAGCCCTATAAATGCAAGACTCCTTCAAGGTACTAAATGCAACACACAAATCCATCAAAGGGAAATCAAATCTTGAGTCTTGTGAGTTTTATTCTTGTATAGTTTCATTTTTCTGAAACTTAGAACTTCAACTTGTATATCCTATCTTGTTGAGAGTTAGAATTTGAGAGAGCATTCATTTGTATATCTACTCTATTAAGAGAGTTACTTGCTTGTAAACCCTACACCAAACACAAAGGTTTTCACTCTAGGTTGAGTGGTCACAAAGGTTGGGGTTCAACCTTTGGGTATTGAGAGTTTGAGAGATTGGGTGGGTTACCCTTGTGCTAGTGAGGATTGAGTTCTTGAGTGTGGGACACTAGAAAGCTGTAATTGCTCATAGCTTGTAATCTCTAAATCTCAACAGTGGAAATCCTTCAAGTGGGTTGCTTGAAGGCGAGACGTACACCGGGGTTGGTGGAACTCGTTAAATCGGTTTGCAAGCTCTTCTCCCTTACTCTTTTACATTCATATACTGCACTTAATTGATTTGTGTTGGTTGATTGTGGCTCATATACTTAAGCTTGCTTGAATTAGTTAACCTTGAATATTGCACACCAAGTGTTTGACTAATTGTCTCAGCTACGTACACCTCTTGTTTTGCATTGTCTCTTGCATTAAACTTGATTTCACCTTCATAATCTTTAAACTTGTGATAAAAGAATCAAGTTCAAAGGCATTCCAAGCAAAGTCTTAAAAACTCAATTCACCCCCCCTCTTGAGTATTGAGGCCACTCGAATAACATGAACTTCTGCTTCAGAGTTTGCCAGATTCTTATGATCAGCTCATCATCAATATTACAAATAATAATATTGTTGGTCGCTTGCACTTTGATGATGTCGCCGGAGCTATTCTTGAAGAAGAATCCAGGCGCAAAAATAAAGAAGATAGTAAAGAAAGTTAAAAGCAAGCGGAAGCCTTGACGATGATGAGGGGAAGATCAATGGAGCGTGGCCCTAGTGAGAGCCAGAATCATGGCAGATCAAAGTCTTGAAGAAGGAAGAACTTTAAATGTTACAATTGTGGCATGAAAGGGCACCTGAAGAAAGATTGTTGGTACAACAAGAAAAATCTGGAGAAGTCTCCTGGAGCAAGTACATCTTAAGGGTGTGTTGTTAGTACCTCTGATGATGGAGAAATTCTATACAGCGAAGCAGCAATTGGTTCCAAAAGTAAGAGACAACTCACTGACATATGGGTAATGGATTCAGGAGCAACATGGCACATGACTTCACAACGAGATTGGTTTTGCACTTATGAACCTATGTCAGAAGGATCTGTGTTCATGGGAAATGATCATGCTTTAGAAATTGCTGGAGTTGGTATTGTCAAATTAAAAATGTATGATGGTACTGTTCGCACAATTCAGGTAGTACGCCATGTGAAGGGTTTGAAGAAAAATCTTTTGTCTATTGGGCAATTAGATGACCTCGGTTGCAAGACCCAAATTGAAGGTGGGATCTTAAAAGTAGTGAAAGGGGCTCTAGTAGTGATGAAAACAGAGAAGGTCGCTGCTAATCTATACATGCTTCTGGGAGATACTCTGCAGGCGGTAGATGCATTAGTTGCTTCAACCAGCCAAGAAGAAATGATGATGATGTGGCATCGCAAATTGGGCCATATGTTAGAACATGGCTTGAAGATCCTTGTAGAGCGTAATCTCCTTCACGAGCTCAAATCAGTAAATTTACCTTTTATGAGCATTGTGTAACTAGTAAGCAACATAGATTAAAATTTGATAAGTCTACTGCTAGAAGCAAGTTCATATTAGACTTGATTCATTCTGATGTATGGGAGTCACCAGAAATGTCCCTGGGAGGAGCAAAATATTTTGTATCTTTCATTGATGATTATTCCAGGAGATTATGGGTGTACCCAATCAAGAAGAAGTTTGATGTGTTTTCAGTATTCAAGGAGTTTAAAGCACGGGTGGAGCTTGAAACTGGAAAGAAAATCAAGTGCTTGAGGACAGACAATGGAGGAGAATATACAGATGGTGAATTTATAGCATTCAGCAAGCAAGAAGGTATTCAGAGGCAATTCACAGTGCCACATACACCTCAACAGAATGGTGTAGCAGAGCGGATGAATAGAACTCTCCTAGAGAGGACTAGAGCTATGTTAAAGATTACAGGTTTAGCCAAGTCTTTCTGGGTAGAAGCAGTCAAAACTGCATGTTACGTGATAAATCGATCACCATCAACCGCTATTGGTCTTAAGACGCCCATGGAGGTATGGAAAAGAAAACCAGTAGATTATTCTTCTCTGCATGTATTTGGTTGTCCTGTGTATGTAATGTATAACACCCAGGAAAGATCAAAGCTGGATCCAAAATCCAGGAAATGTATATTCTTGGGCTATGCTGATGGTGTTAAGGGGTATCGCTTGTGGGATCCCACTTCCTGCAAGGTTATTGTCAGCAGAGATGTATTTTTTACAGATAATGAGCTGCAAGATGAGCAGAAACATGAGAGAACTTCTAAAGAAGCCACAACTGTCCAGATAGATGAAAAGTCTGGAGGAGATGATTCTTCTGAAGCTGAACTAGAGCACGAAGAACAAGAACCAAATAAGACTAATGATGCAGAAGTTCGACGATCAACACGTCAGATAAAGAAACCATCTTGGCACTCAGACTATGTGATGGCAAGCCACGATGCATTCTATCTTCTAACAGAAAAAGGAGAACTGTTAACCTTTCAGGAGGCTGTGAGCAGTTCAGATGCTTCTCTATGGATTACAGTAATGCAGGAAGAAATGGAAGCCTTGCATAGAAATCAAACATGGGAACTTGTAACACTTCCAAAAGGTCAAAAAGCCATTGGATCTAAATAGGTTTACAAAATCAAACGAGATGGCAATGATCAAGTGGAGCGGTATCGTGCTAGACTAGTGGTCAAAGGATATGCTCAGAAAGAAGGAGTTGATTTCAATAAGATTTTCTCTCCAGTGGTAAGACTTACTACTATCAGAGTTGTGTTAGCTATGTGTGCTTCATTTAATTTACATCTTGAAAAATTGGATGTAAAAACTGCTTTTCTTCATGGAGAACTTGAAGAAGAAATATATATGTTCCAACCAGAAGGCTTTAAAGAACAAGGAAAAGAAAACTTGATTTACAGGCTAACCAAATCTCTGTACGGTCTAAAGCAGGTGCCAAGATGTTGGTACAAGAGATTTGATTCCTTCATTATGAGCCTCAAATACAACAGACTGTGTTCAGACCATTGTACATACTATAAGAGGTTTGGTGTTGATGATTTTATCATTTTACTGTTGTATGTGGATGACATGTTGGTTGTAGGCCCCAACAAAGATCAAATCCAGAAATTGAAGGCGCAGTTGGCTAGGGAGTTTGATATGAAGGATTTGGGACCAGTAAACAAGATTTTAAGAATGCAAATTTACCGAGACAGAAAAGATAGGAAGGTTTGGCTTTCTCAGAAGAACTACTTACTGAAAGTTTTGCGGCGCTTCAATATGCAAGATTGTAAGCCAATTTCTACCCCACTTCCTGTCAATTTTAAATTATCCTCAAGTATGAGTCCTAGCAGTGAAGCAGAGAGGATGGAAATGTCTCGAGTACCGTAAGCATCAGCGGTGGGAAGCCTTATGTATGTAATGATTTGTAAGAGACCAGATATTGTTTAGGCGGTTGGTATGGTCAGTCGATTTATGGCAGATCTTGGTAAAGAGCATTGGAATACTGTGAAAAGGATCCTGAGATACATCAAAGGAACCTCAAGTGCTGTATTGTGTTTTGGAGGATCAGAGTTCATTGTTAGAGGATATGTTGATTCTGATTTTACAAGTGATCTTGATAAAAGGAAATCTACTACAGGCTATGTGTTTACACTTGCAGGAGGAGCGATATGCTGGTTATCTAAATTACAATCTATTGTAGCTTTATCAACTACAGAAGCAGAATATACGGCAGCTACTCAGGCATGCAAGGAAGCAATCTGGATGCAAAGGATATTGGAAGAACTCGGGCACAGGCAACTGAAGATTACGGTGTATTGTGACAGTCAGAGTGCCTTGCATATTGCAAAGAATCCAGCCTTTCATTCCAGAATGAAACACATAGGGTTGCAATATCACTTTGGTCGAGAAGTAGTGGAGGAAGAGAGCGTGGATCTACATAAGATTCATACAAAAGAGAACCTAACAGATGTTATGACAAAACCGATCAACACTGACAAGTTCAAATGGTGCAGGTCCTCCTATGGCCTATCAGAAACGTAATTACAGCAGGAAACTGGCAAGAAGAGAAACATTTGAGAAGCTTATAAAAGTGACTTTAAGTGGGAGATTGTTGAAAAGTAAAGCCACTTTTGTGAAAAAAATTGGCATTAAATTTGTGGTGCAAAATCATGGAAGAATTATAGCCACTAATTAATGACATGTGTAAATAATGTGTGGTCCAAATTAAAGCTTGCATATTAGCCACAAAAATATGTATGGTCACAATTGCATCTTGATGGCTATAAATTGAAGCTTCTTACTCCAAGTTTAATCATCCCAAACTAGAAGCATTTCCTAGTATCTAGAGAGAAAAGTTCGGAGAGAAAAAATTAGAGTGTTCTCTTGTGAGGTTCTCCTAGTGAGTGTTCTCCTATTTAAAAAGAGAGTGTCATTGTTCTCTCCTTGTGAGATAGAGAGAAGTTGTAGTATTTTTTCTTCCACTTAGTAAAATTATTTCTCTGGTCTTGCCCGTGGTTTTTCCCTTATCATTTGAGGGTTTTCCACGTAAATTATTGTGTGTTCAATTACTCTTTTCTCATCTCTAGTTTAGCTATGTAATATTATTCTGATACTCTGGTACCTAACATCCCTCTCTAAATAAGATCTTTTAAAAAAAATTGTCACTTAATATTAAATTTTAAAATTTTATATCATTAATTTTTTTTAACTAAAGTATCATTATTAATATATTTCCTCTATTATCTTTTATAAACCCCTAAAACAAAATATGGTGTTATTTTTTATAAACCCTTAAAAATAGAAGCATTTATTATATTTTTTTAATTTATAATTAAGAATTTAATGTTTTTAAACTTGTATAATTAATATAGAATGATGAAATTTGATTTTAAATAATGATACAATGGAAAGAGAAAACTATTTTTTTATAAAATTAAAATAATAATTATTCTCTTAAAACTATGTACGTCTTATTAAAAGATATCAGAGAGGTATAACTTTTATTGAAATGTAATAATAAATGACATACGTCAATTAGATTATTTATTTCTCAAATGATTATTGAGTAATAAATAAAGAAAACATAAATAGAGAAAATTTAATGATAAACGATGGTCGTTTTAAGGGTAATTTTAGAAAATTATTATAAAATTTAAACAAATTTAATAATTATAATTAAATTAATCTTCTTTTTTAATATACGTAAATGAAGTAAAAGGATTTTATCTTTAAGGACGAAGAGAAACATGATAATAGAATTTTATTTTATTAGTTTTGGGCAGGGATTGTTTGCGACAAAGCAACCTCATGATGCATCATTTTTCCTATGCGTATCACGTAATTACGTGTTTTTTTTTGTCAACGCGCAATTATGTGTTAAAAGTTAACCAACCGTGTGAGAGTAACTTCAGTCGAGGAGCTTTTACTTGCTTTTACTGAAATGAAAATGAATAGGAGCTTCTGTAACTTTTTGCCGATTAAAAAACTTATGTGAAACATGTTCTAGTTGATTTAAGGCATATATATATTTAATTTTTTTAATTTAAGTTTTGTGATTAGATTTTTTTTGTTGGACCATGATATAGATATTTTTAACTGAAAAAAGAGTAAAAAAGCTTATAGACTTAAATAGTAATTGAATGAATAAGGCTTAAATATGAAATTAACTTTTAAAAAATTTAAAATTAGGGCCAACACTTTTTTTTAAGATTTAGTCCTTGGAATATTTTTTTGTTAAAATTAAGTCTTACCGCTAACTTGTTGTTAGTTAAGTATTGAGGTGGATAACTGACTAACTATTAGTCACCTCAACACTAACATGTGTATCTTTTTTGCCTAAATATAAAGCCTAAGAAATTTTTTAAAAGATTTAGTCCTCGATGTTTTGTTTTGTTAGGATTAAGCTTTGTTGTTAATTTTCCATGTCAAACACAATTCTAGACTCAAAGGTATCATTGAGATGATAGATATAGTTCTTTTCTCTTCTTACCCTCAAGTTTAGAATTCTATTTGATGTGGGGTGGTGGAATTGGATGTGACTAAAGAACGTGCTTTGATCGAGTCTATGTATCTTAGATCAAGCTTCCGCTCTAAGCCCGACAACACTAGAACCAGTCATCACTTCTTCCATCATGCTATTATTCTTTTTTGGCCCTGCAAGGAAATTATATTTACATCACCTATGTCGCTTTGATGGCGCCACTAAACGAACCAATGGGCATAGGGGAAAAGGTAGGCGAGTGAGGGAAGAAGATAAAGAAGGAGAACATGACACAAAGAGGGAGGCGGTAGGAAGAAGAAAAGTAATAGAAATGGGAAAGAAAAAGAAGAGAATGAATAAGGTTTAAGTGATAACTTTTTTTTTAAAAAAAACAAAATAAATGCTTAACTAACAAAAAATTAATGGCATGATTTATCCTAACAAAAACTTATATATTTCAATGACTAGCTCCTAAAAAATTTAAAGAGTTGATCCCAATTTTGAACTTTTTAAAGGACTAATTTTATATTTAAGCCAAAAAAATTATATATGTCAATGTTGATATGACTAATGAAAGTAACACAGGTTCACAGTAAAAGGAAGGGTGTGATGTTTTAGAGTTAGACTTAAAAAGGGGGTTAAATAAGTCTTAGACTCTTTTCATGCGGAACTTAAAACTTTTTGAGTGTGAATCTAGCAGACTTTTAGACCAGACCTTAAAAGATCAGGGATAGAGAGATTAAACACAGAGGATTTATACTGGTTCACTTCCAACACAGAAGCTACGTTCAATACCTTCAGACCTGAAGAATTTTCACTATAGTAAAAACACCTTTTATAATCACAACATAACCCCTGCCACAAGTATTGTTGACTTCAGCCACTCCTGAGTTAATCCCAAGTATTGTTTTAACAAGCCACTTCTGGCTCAACCCCAAGTATTATTTTGAAAGTCTTTTTAGGCCAAACAATTGTTTCTCACATAAACTAAGGCTGGAAACACACCAGACTTTTGTATAAATAAAGATTTAAAAAAAAGTTTGTGTTTGAGTTTCTGAGAACTTATGTATACAAAGGATACAAGATAAAGAGTTGATACACTAAGTGTAGAAAACAAAGACTAAGGTATGATAGAAGTAGAACAACAAAGAAAGTCTTTCCTTTAGAGAAGAAAGCTAAGACAGAGGGTGTTGAAGAAAAGTCTAGTAGAAAATAAAACAATCAAAACATACTAGACCAGACACTAGTGGAAAAAATGGATATAACAACGGGATATTATTCACGGGTAGAAGAGGATCAGTGATAAAAACATGCGCCGTGGCATTTTTGAAATTATAAGGTGAATGTTTTAATAAGAGAAAACTATATATCCACGGTTAACATCATAACCGTGAACGTACCCATCAATATATATTCACGGTTGAGGAGTCAACCGTGGATATATAGTACCTGAAATATATATCGACGGTTGTGATCACAACCGTGAATATATATTGATGGGTACGTTCACGGTTATGATGTGAACCGTGGATATATATAGATGTCAATATTCACGGTTGTATTTCCAACCGTGGATATATAGTTCAGGTTTTAGGGTTTAATCACTGGGTACTCTATGTCCATGGTTGTTTCTATAACTGTGAATATAGATTTAATATTTATCCACGGTTGGTATCATAACCGTGGATATATAGTTAACATTTATCCACGGTTGTTTGTTAAACCGTTAATATATGTTTAATATATTCACGGTTGTGAGGGGGAACCGTGAATATATATCCTTTCTGAAACTTCAAAAGCCGCGCCTTTCACTCTTTTTTCAGTTTCTCCTTACTTTCGCTGGTTACCGTCTTCTTCCTCGTCCTGCTCTTTGTTGGTCGTAGGCTTCTGGGTTCACTTCCTTCTTCTTCGCGTGCCCTTCTTCTTCTTCGTTCACCATTGTCAGGTAAGTGCTTCGTTGCCCTTCTTCTTTCGTTCACTTTTTAACCTCTGCTTCGTTGTTATGCTGTATAATCGTAATGGGTTTGCTTCGTTGTCTCTAAGTTTGTGTGTTTATTGTTGAAGCTGAACTCTATCTCTGCTATTTTGACATTGCCTGTGACATTTTCATTGTTGTGGAGACGAGAAATGGATGACGAGAATTGATATCTTTTTCATTGTTGCTATTTTGACATTGTTGCTATTTTGACATTGTCTCTGAACTCTGTCTCTGTCTCTGCTGAAATGGCTGACGAGAATTTTATTGTTTGTGCACCAAAAAAACGAAAGAATTGATATCCTTCAGAACAAAATATGTATTGAAATCAATTACCAAAAAAAAAGTAATGAAATAAAAACAGTAGCTGTAATGATCATACTGTTTTTGAGGTTGCAATATCTACAAAATTAGAATCATTTTAAGAAAAAATATTTTAAAGGGAAATTACTTAGATATACATCATAACTGGTGTTTTAAGAAATTAAATTGAGGAAACATGGAATTTGTTATAAGAGTTTTCTATCACATATAGCATATACCCATACATACATAAAAAAATTATAGAAAGTTTGTATTAGGAGAAGTATGTACTTATCCTACTTACGGTAGGTAGGAATTTTAAATTAATCTCGTAATAGCAAATTTAGTGGTAATTGTTTGATCTAAAAAGAGAGTTGTTTATAGAATCTTTATGGATATTAAATTGAGGAAATATTTCATTATGTCTGCCAATTGGTCTTCCGTGTTACAATAATTTAGCTCAATAACACCATCGTTGCATAAATCCCACAAAAAATGTTAGGCTTGCACTAGCCACAGACGGCATGAACCCGTTTGGGAACCTGAGCACAAACCATAGTTCATGGCCTGTTTTGTTGTTTGTTTACAACTTGCCGCCATGGTTGTGCATGAAGCGAAAATATGTGATGTTATCAATGATGATTTCTGGTCCACGACAACCGGGGAACGACATTGATGTATATTTAACTCCATTGGTTGAAGACCTCAAAAGGTTGTGGGAAGACGGGGTTGAAGTGTTTGATGGGTTTACCGGGCGATCATTCAAATTGCGTGCCATGTTATTTTGCACAATCAATGACTTTCCAGCGTATGGTAACTTATCTGGGTACAGTGTGAAGGGTCATAAAGCTTGTCCAGTATGTGAGGAGGGGACTAGTTCTGTGCGGTTGCATCATGGCAGGAAAAATGTTTATCTTCGACATCGAAGGTTTCTTAAAGCGAATCATCCGTTTCGAAGGTTGAAGAAGTCGTTTAACGGTGCCCAAGATTTTGAAATGAATTATTGTCATGAATTTTTGCATTTTGAAGTCTCACTTATCACTGGTAACTGCAGGGCTCACTGGACATTTCTGGTGATCTATCCGAAGGACTATCTTGCTCTGTA
The DNA here is from genome assembly GCA_037962975.1 of Clitoria ternatea. Taxonomy (NCBI): domain Eukaryota; kingdom Viridiplantae; phylum Streptophyta; class Magnoliopsida; order Fabales; family Fabaceae; genus Clitoria; species Clitoria ternatea. The sequence continues at coordinate 61,600,939 of CM075671.1, forward strand.
CTTTGATAGTTTGCATCAGACAGCTCCACAAGACCTGAAAGATATAGTAGACCGGTAAGTTCATCCCTAAAAAATAACCACAAATTCGATTACATCATTTTTAGAACTATACAATTCTAACTTATATTGTGTTTTGTTTGACGTAGGGCGGTGGTTGGATACAATCTACTGATTGGAAACAAGCCCAAAGGAAAAATAGTTGTATGGGTGTACCCAAAAGTAAGTCAATCGTATTCATTCAAATCTTCAGTACATATTTTTTAAGTTGCGAATTCACTTATTCTATACTATATGTCCATTGTAGTCTTACAGGCAGAAGGGTACCTACGAGTGTGGCTATTTCGTCATGCATACTATGCTGACCATTGTCCAACATCATTTAGTAGATGGATGGACAGATGTAAGTCTCATCATTTGGACTACTTTTCTACCAATTTCATCAATTTCATGTAATAAATAAAGCTTTTGTTCTAATTGTTTTGTGCATTGTTTGCAGTACTTTAATGACCGGTCATTTTTCCCAAAGGAACTTGTAGATGATGTTAGAAGGCAATGGGCCTCACACTTCATTGAAGTTAGGCAAAGCTAGATATAGGATCTTTATTCTTTTATATATGTATCTAGTAGGATTTAGGGTTTACTTTTATTAGATTACATTCAACTTAATTGTATATACTTTCATTTTTTAGGTTGTTATGAATTGATATAGAAAATAAATTGTTATATATATACATACCATTCTTTTGATATACTGTTGCTGTGGCATACTGTATACTGTACTGGTTGTCTGAATGCAGGGTTGGGAAACGATAAAACAGAATCCATATTAAAAAAAAACCTCAGTATTTATTCACGGTTATGGCAACAACCGTGAATATAGACTATATTTATCCACGGTTACTACCATAACCGTGGATATAGATATATTTTATCCACGGTTGTCCATCATAACCGTGAATATAAGTATTAAAAGGTTTCAGTACAAACTACTTATATTCACGGTTATGATGGACAACCGTGGATATAGATACATTTTATTCACGGTTGTTCTTCATAATCGTGAATATAGGTAGTTTGTAACTGAAACCTTTTAACACTTATATTCACGGTTATGATGAACAACCGTGAATATAGGTGGATATAACTGACACCTTTCAGTTCTTATATTCACGGTTATCGAGCATAACCGTGAATATAAATAGTAAGTTATATTCACAGTTGTTCTTAACCGTGGTTAGATGTGATTTATTACCACGGTTGTTAACCGTGGTTAAAGACCATCATCTACTACCACGGATGCAACAACCACGGTTCTTTAACCATGAATAAAGGCCTTTTTTAACCGTGATTATATCCATTTTTTCCACTAGTGAGACCCCAAATCACATGTTATCTTTAGATCCTGGATTTGTTAATAACATACATCAAGAATTCATTAATAAATAAAGTCTGTATTTTAAGAAACTAATATATGTATTCAAGTGTTTCAGGATGTTAAATGCATAGGTTATAAAACAGAGAGGGAGCCCATGAAATTAAAGTCAAAATCATAGCACTTAAATGATGTCAAAATGTCTAATATAAGAAAGTTTCTTTACTCAATCAAAGCATAAACTATAGGCATCAAATGGAGAACGCTCTTTAGAAACTTAATTGCAACGTTCTAAAATCTATTTTTGATGATGCCTCGGGTTCTATGCTCTTATCAAATATGCATGCTTATCATAAAAAAGGAACAAAAAATAAATAAAGCTAAGCAGCCAAAGTCAGCATGCCTGATATAGGAATTAGGCTAATTCATATGAAAGAGATGGATCTTCTTCTCTGATCTTCTTCAAATCGAAACAAAGGTTGCTCCAAGCATTAAAAAGCACATGGAAATAGAGAGACTAGGTGCTTGTTGAAAGCTTTTTGATGTGGAAATGGAAGATTTTAGGTGAAGGAAACCTAGATCTAAAGGTAAGAATTAAGAAGGAAGTGAAGGAATTATGGAGAGGCAAAGGTATATCATGGTGCTGCCACTATTTAGAGCTTAGAGAGATAAGGAAAGGTTGGTTCACCACCTTTGGGAGGAAGCCAAAGGATAAGAACTAAGAAAGGAGTTAAGGCTTCTACTTTCTAGAGAGAATGAAGAGATTCTCACTCTAAAACTCTTTAGCATTCAAATTATGACCAAAATATGAAAGAGATGAGTATTTATATCCTCCTCATAATTTTAGCCAAGCCATCCTAATTGTAACACCCCTGATGTTCGATAAATTGGAAATAAAATAAAAATAAGGATGAAGCTTAAAATGATAATAAATAAGGATTTTGAAAAAAAATAAGACTTAAAAGGAATTTTTAAGGGATATGGCATCAGGGGCCCTGATGCGTAGCGTGGCACTGACGTGTAGCGTCAAGTGCATATTAGTGACATGATGCGTAGCGCCCCGCTGACGTATAGCGTCAGTTTTACGATCAACTTTTATAAAGGACCAGAAACATAACCCATGGCATGCAAAACACTTTTCTACTTCTTCCCTCTTCCCCTCGAGTTGTGGCACCTTAAATTCAAGGTCATGATGGGTGGATTCCTCTAGCTAATCGTGTATTTGGCCTTGGGAAGGTATGGATTGTTCAATTAAACTACCAATTTCATGTTCTTTTCCTTCCCCTTCTCTTTCTTTCTCTACCTGAGGCTAGCATGCATCATGGGAGCTAAATTCTTGACTTGAACAGATATTTGAGGCATAGATAAGGACCTTGAGAAGATGAGTATTTAAAGTATGTTGTTAAAGCAAGGATCGGAGCCCGTTCGATGTTATAGGTCTTGGGAACGGGGGTTGGAAATGGAAATGAGTTTTAAGGATTTCGGAAAGGACCCGGCAAGTGATTAGAAGCCTTGGAAAGCTCGAAATCGAGGTAAGGGGGTGTGCTGGGTTAAGGTTAATATAGAAACTTACTTGCGCTGTTGGCAGCTAGGGAAAGTGTATATTATAGCCACTATTAGATGTTTTAATTGAATTTAGAAATTTGATTACATGAAAGGTTAGAGAACGAGAAGGTAAGAATGCATTCCTGGAAATGAGAAATAAATAAATGGGTAAGCATATAGTAGAATATGTTGATATGTAATGATTAGAGGAGTATAGAATATGAATAACTTATATGGGGTAAGGAAATGTGTGAAATGAAGTAATATGATGTAAAATAGGTATACGATAATTTATAAAAATAAAAGTGAACCTAAGTGGATGGTACATGATATACATGAATATATATATATATATATATATGTGTGTGTGTGTGTGTGTGTTTGTGTATGTGTGAGGGGAGTAAGTGAAGATTAAATAATATGAAGCATGACAAGGGGTGATTGATAATGCATGGAAGATACCAATGAGATAATAAGACTATGTAATCAGAAGAGAGATTTCAAATAATAGTGAATAACTATGATAGGAAAATAATATGGATAAATTTAGAATGGACTAATGATGGATTTTAAGTTAATAGGCAAAGTTGAGATAAAAAGGGATATGTTGATAATGATAGAATAATGTATATATGGATATTATGCGTATGTGTTGTTTAATGTTAATCCTTGTTAGGATGCGACGACAAGTCAAAGATAATAATGATTCGTGTTCATGATTAGAGATGCACTGTGTAAATGTTGATGGAAATGAATAATGTGAGTACCTATGTTGAAAGGATGGTTACAATGACATGACATGATCTTGATTTCATGAAGAAAATTAATACATTGTGAATACTTGTTGTAAATGAATATGCATAAGGATTTATGATATCATGTGGTGGTATGTTGGTGGGTTTGGTAAGTCGGCCACCCTGTGTTATGAACACATGTTAGTTTCTGACATTTGTGTATGCGATGATGTTTTAATTATATTAAGTTGTATATTACGGATGAGATACCCTGGATACTATTGAGGGAGTGATCGCTGGTTCGTTGCATGGTCAATGAGCGGCTTCTGGCAGGCTTCCAGTGGAGGGATTGTATAGCTATGTGTAACACCGTCGGTTAACTAGGACAATCCCTTCCACTAGATTATCCTGGTCAACTGAGAGGTTACAAGTTTTTTTGAAAAATATGGAATTTTTTTTATACATAAAACTTGGGGGAACAGATACATCATATATATATATATATATAACATAGTTATATACAACACATGATCGTTACAACAACTGTACAACTAAAAGAAAAAGGGGCACACAGGCTCCGATGAATGAAAATAAAATTTAACCTATTCTATCCGTCCATGGTCCAAGAAGAATCTAGCTGCTCCTCATTCTGAAGTCTATCTTCATCGCCACGATATCTGGAAAAATAGCGTAAGGGTGAGTCTTCACCTCCACAACAATCGGAAAGGTGTCTTATAAACACCTACCCACATACAACACAAACAATCCAGGATCGAGTCCCACCTACTTTCTTTGGGATTCCTAAGATACATTCTAAGTTATCTCACCACTTTTGATCTAAGCTAATCATCCCTATTTTCCCATACATGGTTTTTCCCGGCATCAGGGCGCTACCGCGAGCCATTGGGGGTCCCCTCCCGTTACTCTCCCAAGATCTAACCTCAGGGATCAAACCCGTATATCCTTCAGCGTACCCCTCGCTGCTAGCTCTAGTCCACATCAAGTTATATGCACATGATGCATGTAATATACATACCTTCCATTAATTCATTAGTCATCGGTAGGGTCCTGTCAGAGATTCCATTTCATTCCTAACATCGGATTTGTTTCGTAAAATCCTCGATTAAACATTTTTCTTTAGTCATTAATCTTTTCATATTTACTTAAATCACAACACAGCTCACTCGATCATTAGGAATAAAATGAATCATGATTATCCATAAAATCTCGGGGCAATATTGGCACCATAGTGCCCATCATCACATCGGATCCGATCTCAATTTCATCATATCATTTTTCATAACTCAGTCATTATCGGATCCCTCCTGAGACATCTCCTCATTCTTTTCTTACTCATTTCAACATATTCATTCAATGCATCATACACGTGCCATTCATCACATCATTCATTTTGTTAACTCATGATATTCTTTAAGTATTTCTACCACATCACATTCCATACGTATGTCGTCATATCTCACTCATCACATATGTTTATTACATAACTAACACACATACACATATATATACACATTCATCTGCAGTCACATAATCAGCCAATTAACAAATGTCGTGTTGTACGTAGCACTAAGAAATCATCACACTATAATTATTAGGCATATCACATGATATACGTATCGACATTCAGCATTTACTATGACTTAACAAGTTATTACACATTTAACATCTCTAAAAGTAAACTAGACGCAAGCATTCACATTATATTCTTACATATTATTCCACTCATTTTACTCTACTATTTATCTAGTCTACGTCATTAGCATTTCCTTAATTTAGTTCATTGTTAAGGTATACTATCACTTGATTTAATTCTGTATGTACCTCTCAATTATTTGTTCGTTAAGCATTCTTTACTTCATTATGTATGACCATCTTCTTACTCAATTTAATTTTCTCATGTCCAATCATGAACTCTTTAGTCATCATCAAGCGGTCTCATTGTTGTTTTTCTTTTACTAATCCAATTAAGGTTGAATAACTTATTTCCCTAGGTTACTAAAAGATCACTAATTCCTTGGGTATAATTATCAATTTAGTAATATTCTTTCTACATTTCTAGTTACTAACTTTTGTACTTTTCCTGCACCCTTACTATTCTTAATTATATTCATAGATTTATTTCCTTAATTCCATTCTTTCAGTTAACTAAAGTTCACTGTTATTATGAGATTAATCTATTACTTAGAGTTCTAGAATCCATTCTAATATTATGAACTCAGTCAAACATTAACTAACCACTAAAATTTACTATCAAATTTATAAATCTTTCTACTTCTTTTTCATTATCTGGTTCAAGCCCAAATTTCCTTCTTATCCTCACAAGTGATTTAGGCTCTATAACTTAAATATTTATTTCATGCATATCATATCCTAAGATTAGGCTTACTTAGTCAATCATTACTTAGCTACTAGAAGTCACCATTTAATTAATAGGTTATGTCCCTTTTTATGGTAAGTCTAAGTCTAAAGATCTTTCCTTATTTAGCTAATTAATATTTTTAGGTATAAAAACTCCTTTATTTCTTTTGTCCCTCTTTTTAATGGTTACCTAGATCTCTAACTCTTAGCATTATTTTCTTTTTTGTTAGAATTTCCAATTTTCTTGATCTATTTTATTTAGGTGCATGAGCCTTTCCCCTAATTAATTTATTAAGATCCTTTCCTATAACTTACTTTGAGTTAGACCCTAGTTATCCACTTCTTCTTTTTTTATCCTTAGCCTATTTAAGCTATCAAAATATTTAACCCAAAATATTCATTCCCTACTTAAATTTCTTTCGCCACATTCATTTCATTTAATCTAGTTCTTAAAGTCACATTTATTCTACTACAAGTGGTCAAAAAGTGGTCATTAACTCTTCTAAATTTGAATATCCATTTCTTTATCACCCATCAACATTTCTTTTATTTATTTTTCTTCTTTTTGGCTTATAAAACTTATTAAAATCCCATCTTTAGAATTCACCTCAATTGATCACTAAAATTGGTCACTAAAATTAGTCACAAATATTTTCTAAGTCCTAGCATATTATCTTCCAAAAAATTTTGCTTATTCTTAGTCTACCAAATGTATCGGGCATAACTTGGTCATTTGTCGATAAAACCCCTTTTTATGTAAAATTTTCCACTTTCCAAAAATCAATTTATCTAACCAGCTTTCATAAAACTTTATAATATTAAGAATAATTTCACCTTTTAAGACTTAGTAAGATGAAACGTTGAAACCGTCTGGTCAGTACATTTTCTTTAAAAGCGTAATGTCGTCAAAATACTCCCGGTGATACGTGACGATGATTTAACTGCAAATAGCGGGGCTTACCGGAACAATTACAAATTACATAATAACATCAAAAATTTAAAATAAATAATACAATCATATCGAATGAAACTAAGCCCGCCTAAATGCTTAATTTTTTTGTTTTGTTGGTCAATCGCGATAAAATCCTCCCGAGCACGTGAATGTTAAATTATGCCAATTTAATTTCTAAAATACTTACTAAATTAAAAACGTAATAATTTTAACGGTCGGTTACAAAAATCTTCGCGGTTTGAGATTTTACCATTGGATCGCGACGAAAATTAAAACTGTGGTTCCCGGATACTCATGCAATATTATAGGACAATGAAAAACAAAATCAAAACGAGGTAAGACCCCCCTTACCATACAAAACGCTCGCTGCCCGGAGGAAGGAAAATGAACCGCTTGCCAAAAATTCGTTGGATACTCCGAAACGTCCGTCGGTCGTGGTCGTTTGTCCTTACATTTGCTAAAATGTGACATGTAAAGATTTTAGGCACCTAAAGGATTATGGACAGCCAAGGAAGATCACAAGCAGCCATGAAGTTATTTAAAACTAAAAGATCATTTACCGAAAATTTGTCATTTACTCCGTATTTTCCACCGTTCATCACCGTTCGCCACCGATCATCCCTGATCCTTAGGAAAAGTGACATGCACACCAAGAAGGAACAAGGAGTCATGGTTTTAAGCTTCCAAAATATAGAGAAAGATGTCACAAAATCAAGAACATAAACTGTTTTGGGACACCAAAGAAAGAGGAGACAAGATCAAGAACCAAAATGCGAAAATCCTTACCTTGGTGGCTTTAGATGGTCACGGCTTCAAGAGGCCAAGGTAAGAGGGTCTCTAGCTGGATTTCAAGAGCTTTATACTTGAATAAAACTGAGTAAGAAATGGCTGTTTGGTGGGAGAGGATCACGGGTTTGGAGGAGACAAAAGGAAGGGAAGTGATCTTGTGGTGGTGGATGGTGATTGTCCTTGGTGTGGCCGTGATTGTGGGTGGTTTAGGGAGGCTTTTTGGTGGCTTTTTTAGGCTTAGGAAGGAGAAGAGATGGAGAGGAGAAAAGGGGGTGTTGCTGCCATGAAAGGGAAAAAGAGAGCTAGAATGAGATGGCTGAATGGAATGATGGAGGAAGTGATGTTGGTTAGGCTTGCATGAAGTGTGATTGGTGGAAATGGGGGTGGATGGGCTGAGTGGAGAGGAGTGGGCAGAGGTTGAAACCTCTCTAGTGAAGTATAAAGGGCTGGTGATACATGGAAATAGAGTGTTTAGAGCTAGACAAGTGTCTAGTGGGTGGGAGAAAGTGATTGACTTAAGTTGCATGAAGGGACTGATGTGTCACAACCAGAGGCGTCATTTTGTGCAAATTGTTAAGGAATGATACATGCCGAATTTGAGAATGGGCTGAACATAAAAGTTATGGACCTTTTTGTTCTCTTTAAACAAATATAAAGGAAAAAAAATCCATCAAGAATTGAGTGAGATATGGCCCAAATATGGAACTAGTGCAGGGCTGTGACGGGATTTTTGTGCCTTGCACAAATAATTTTTCTGGGCCAAATGGGCTGCGAATTGGACTTTGGTTTCTTTATAAATATTGTGGAAAAATATGTTAGGAAAAGTTTGGTGAATTCCTCATTCAATTTCATGGCCATATGAGAGAGATATGTGGAAAATACTACACCTAGTGCAAGCTGTTGTTGGGGAAACATGAATTGATGTAGTGTTTAAATTCTGGGATTTATGGAGTGGGAATTTGATTTCGAGCTCCTAATGAAGTTTTTATATCTTCCTTGTCTCTTTAATTTGATATATTATTTATAAAGATCCAAGTTTTGTAGCCCGAGATATACCCGATTTATGATGGGGTGCTCTAGAAGCTTCCCGAATCAGCTAGGGCATTCGAAATAAATTCACCATTAATTCTCCCTTAGGAATTTGATTTTGTGCCCTTCATGAAAATTGTAGATATCTATGATAAGGACCTACAGAAAAAATAATGGAGTGATTCAAGCACCGGAAGAGGGATATACGTGAATTTTATCGAAGGCTGCCAGCATTGAAATGAAACAGCCGAGGAGTCATAAATATTTATTAAACTGTACCAATCTAGAAGGATTTAGCTTTTGATGTTTGCACGGAAAATGTAGATAATTTTGTTAAGGAGATTTTGACACCAAGTTTTCACAAATCAAAGGTCGTATGAGAAAGTTATGAATTTTTTTCTGAACCATGCGCAGAGAAAAAGTCCAAACATTGGAATTTTGAGATGAATATACTTAATCTTCGATTTTGGGGTTGACAGAGTAAGAATTAACGAAGGTTGAAGATATCTTTGAAAAAAAGTGAACGAAACTAGAATTACCTCAATCGAACATTGTTTGAGAAATTTACATAGGAATCATCAGAAACACGCAGATTGAACTTCCGACGGAATAGAATAGCTCATGGATGAGGTTGGCAGAGTCCGAATCAAGTTCCGGGATCTTCAGGAAACCTTCCTAAAATGTCAAAACAGGTTATCAGGGACTGAGCATGTCACCATCAGGCACCCCGAGGTATATGAACGGTCAAACGTAGGAGACATCAAAGGTTCTGATTAAGCTTATCAGGCTAAGTCAGACACCCTTGATTCTTCACAGAGAGATTCTAATAGGACTAGTATCCCTACTGGATCGCTAGTCTTGGTTCAAACGGTCAAAGTCTGACCTTAGGCTGGGTCCCACAGTTCAAATCCGAGGAACCCAATAATATTTTATTATTAAATATAATTATCAAATAAATGAATGAAAATTTAAAATAGATATAATTCAAAATAAATTGTTATAATTATTTACATATTAATTATTGTCGACAAAAAATAATTATCGAATAAATATAATGATAAATTAATTTGTACTCAAAATAATGGTCGTTAACGTATTATTTTTAATTAAACAGTATTATCGAATATAATTTATTATTTTTGTATCTCTGCTTCTCTCACTTGTTACGTTCCCTCAATATCCTCATCTTTCACATTAAGTTACTTTTCACTATTTTCCTCATTCTAAACCGCTTAGGGAACAAGCCAAAAGCCTTGAGCTTCTTACCAGAAGCTCAACAGAGTATCCTCAGACTCCTGAGGGTCTGGTTTCCTATTCTAAAAAATCAGGGCTGTTACACTATGCTTATGTTATATGACTGATTATATGGTAGAGGTGTTGGTGTATGCACTATGAGCTTTTATGCTTTTTCATTTGTATCTTTTTCTACTTATCAATAGAATAAATATTTCAGTTTAAAATTGTTTTAAAACATATTTATCCTTGGAGTAATAGGTCATATAAAAATTATTCCTAAAATGTCCCTAGTTAAGTATTTACATGGGGACATGTAAATACACTGAGACTAGTGTGTGAGTGTACTGATGACCTGATCTCATAGATCATAGATATAGATGATATCGAGTCTTCACACGGGTACACATTAAGAGTAATGATGTACTGGACAGACCCACCATGAGAACGTTGCATGGATCGTTACATGATTGTCATAAACGATTCTCAATGTGATAATGGTATATGTAGTCCTTCGACCTGAAGTCACTACGATTGCTACATGAGGAGTTTATTGTTTTAATACAATTAAACGTCTTCTGTAACAAGAGGACTATAAAGGTTGTGATTAGGCAATGAACAAATTATGCAGAGGGATGTGAGTGATGTAGATGGGATTTGTCTCTCTTATGTGACAGGAGTGATATCCATAGGCCACTTGATGGAGTAAGACTAAGAAAACGCATGGCCATGCTAGAAAGAATAAATATTAGATATTTATTCGGATCCAGTCTACTCCGGTATCAAGTAAAATAAATTGGGCCGTACAAGGATGACGCGACCATGCCTTGGGCCCAATTAGGATATCGTGACAAAAGGAATAAACGTATTAAATAATTATCACTTATAGGTTATGTTGATAATATTCGGACATAATGATGCATTGCTAGATGCCGCTCTTATTTTATATTAATAATAAAATAGTTTATTATTAATATGACCGGGTATTTTACCTATAGGGTCACACACATAGAGTAAGCCCATCAGAAAATGTTGTCTTATTTTAGTTGGACTAAAATAAAGCTATTGGGCCTAACTCATTTGGAATGAGTAAGGAGCCCACTTTTAGAGAGAACAAATTAGGTCAAACCTAAAGCCTATAAATAGAGCATAAGATGCTCATAGGCCGTTCACTCAAGTAAGACACAAATTCACAAAAGTTGCAAGAGCTACACGCCGTCAAACTAGCAGTTGGCAGGTGTTGCGATTCTGGTGGGAGTGCTCGTGTGGACTCCTAAAGGACGAGGCTACGACTGCTTCGGAGTTCTTCAAGAGGTAACCTAAAATAATTTCGAAATTGTTTTATGCTTTGAAACACGGAACCTTGCAAATCTTATGGAATCCCTTTTATTTTTCCGCTGCTCATGCTTAGGGATTCCCTAACAAGAGGACGGCTGACGGTATGAGTTACCCTTGTTTTTGGCTTCCATGGTCAAGTCAGACCCAGTTGAGCTACCTAGAGGTCTATGACCCAATGGTTGAAGGGGAGCCAAGTCAGGCTCGGTGAACCAAGTCGGGTTCACAGGTGTCAAGTCAAACTCCCAGCTGAAGGTCGATCCTTTTAGTATCCGGATACTATGAATATACTTATGTGAGAGTCAGTTGTGCATATGTGACATTATTGATACTACGATGTTGAATGTGAGATTTGCAATTATTTGGCGATAGAAATACATATAAGATTATACTGGGAAGTTATGTTCTTTGTTTGAGAGTCAGTTGTGTTTTATACACCTTGACTGATGTGTATGCTTTGGATGATGTCTATCGTAGGTGGTATGAGTTGTTAGATTGATCATGATATGTTAATAATGGTATTAGTTTAAGATGAACAACATAACTGTGTAAGAACATCGATGGGAATGGTAAAAATAAGAAAAGATATGGGAGGTGACTACTAATACTGGATAATTGTACCTAAGAGCGTAGCTATGTTATACCTTTTCTAGTTTTAATATTTATTTCTGTATTAATTCTTAATTCTAGTCACTCACCCCTTGTATTGCGGTTTTAGTGACTACTAACAGGTATGGATGCACACTGTGAGATGAGAGTTAAATGAGGCCAGGGCGATATGGGAACGAGAAGATATATATATATATATGTATAATTGTGTTGATGTTGTCTTATAAAAAGGTTTCATGATGTTGTTTAGTAGCACGAATGTGTATTTGATATAATATTGTAGCAGTGTATTCTGTTGTGTGTTATATGGCACAGAGCCACTGCATGATTGCATGATATGGGCAGGTCCTGTAATATTTGTGTGTTTAAATGATATGTTGACTGTGATTGCGCATTGAATTTTAGATGTATATAGTAATTTATAGGTTATAATTGATGAATTAGCTATGTTATGATTAGTAAGATAGCTAGATTGATTTAGTGTGATGAAGGTGTGTGATGATGGTTAATGATAATGAGTAATTGTATAAGGATGAATTTAGAGTTGGAATATGTTATGTGTGATGATGATATATGATAATGCTATCTTTGGTTAATAGGTGAATTTAATGTATATTGGCACGGAGCCATTGCATGAATGATTGTTATGGGCAGGCTCTGTTGAAATGCATGATTGACAAGATATGCGTGTGATGTAATTAAATGATGCATTGATGAATCTGATTGGTTTTAGAAGTTATGCATAAGTGTAGAATTATGAATTAAGGAACTAAATGGGGGAGTTTGCGATCCGGTGGGCTTTGGGACCCCCGGAAGGTACCAATAGGTCCCCTAGGGCATTTAGGAATTTTGTGCATTGGCCTTGGGCCATTTGGAACCCATTTAGGGTGTTTGGTGCAAGGGTTTTACACAAAGAGGGGTTAAACTGTATTTTGCACATAACTTGTGCATATGTCAGAATTTTGGTAAACGGGAAGTGCCAACAGTTCCATAATGGGGAAAACATGTGGCCCGTGAAGTTTTGTGGTAATTAGACCTAAAATAGGTCATTTGGGTAGGTTAGAAGTCGACCGATTGCCTAAAATCCATGACAACATCAGGTGTTGTTACTGTCAGCCTGGCGCACAGTGTCAGGGCTGTGTTCTGGGTGTCACGCGTAGCGTCAGGCCCCCTGTTTCCAGATTTTAGAATTTTCATTTTAAGTGGTATTTTGTACTTCTAATTTGTTATATAATTGTTGTTTTGGGACCTTCTGGTAAAAAAATATTTTCTTAAATTATGACATAATTAAATTATTTAATCGTAAAAAATTTGTTATGAAAATCAATTAAACGAGTAAAAATAAATGTAAAATGACTTAGGACGTCACACTAATTATGGGCCTTGGATTAATTCCTAAGGCCCAATCCTAAAACCTACACAAAAATGGCCTAATACAAGCCCAAATACAAGTAGGCAATGTACAAGGCCCAATAGTGGCCCAAAAACTAAGGCTATGCAAAGCCCAAACTAAAACCTAATTTTATAACCAAAAATATTTCTAAAACTAATAATATGGAAAATATGTTTAAAAATGTCCATGCCCAACATAAAGGCCCAAAAGAGGCCCAAACAATGAAGAAAAGCCTATTACCCTTTTATAGAGCAAGTGAAGAGGGTAAGGGTCCTCAAGAGCTCCTCCTTGGGCTTGGGCCTAACTGTGGAATCTATGAAGGAAGCCAAGTGTGTCTAAATGATCTCCCTCGCTCTCTTGGCCCTTAACCTAGTCAAAGGATCCCTAAAGCTCTCTAAGGCAACCTCCAAGGTCTATGAAGAATCCATGGCTTCCTCCTGGGTGATAGCTATGTCATGTGCCCCCTCTTCAGAAGGATTTGTCCTCAAATCTGAGGCAACCTTATTTAACTCATCTGTAGTAGAAGGGGTAAGATCAGAAACATTAAAAGTAGCACTGACCCTATACTTACGAGGGAGGTCAAGTACATAAGCATTATTATTAAGTTTCCTAAGTATTTAAGAAGGACCATCACCTCTAGGGTTAAGTTTAGACTTCCTAAGGTTAGGAAAGCGTTCCTTCCTTAGGTGAAGCTAAACCTAATCCCCGACATCCAAAATAACCTCTTTTCTTCTCTTATTCATACATCTAGCATAATGTTCATTTTTCCTTTGTATATGATGTTTAACCTCCCCAAGAAGAGTATGAACAAAAGAAGCCTTTGCCTCACCATCCATATGGATGATATCATCAAAAATCTCTAAAGGCAAAAGATCTAGTAAAGTGAGGGGGTTAAAACCATATACAACCTCAAAAGGACTATACTTGATGATGGAGTGAACTACCCTATTATAAGCAAACTCTACATGTGGTAGAAACTCATCCCAAGACTTATGCTAATTGAGGCTAATTTAGCGACCATACTAAAACCGTAGCTAATTGGATGATGAAACATCATCGCTAAGGCCGTAGCTATGCTTTTAAGGGGTATCTGTCACTAGCGCTGTTGCTGAGGAGGAACCAATATTAGTGACGGGTAGTAGCCATAGCTAAATATTTGATCGGTCAATTTATTGCTAAGGTAGTTGCTAAAGGGGAACCAATATTAGCGACAGATCAGGTTTGTAGCTAAGTATTTGATAGGTCTCTCCGTCGCTAAGGTGAACCAAAGTTAACGACAACGTTTTCCGTGGATAATTATTTAATATTTCTTCCGTCGTTGGTTCAGTCGCTAAATGATTATCACATTAGCAATGTTAGTGGCCATCATTAATAAAAAAGTTGTTTTTTAAATTATTTTCTAAAAATTTTATAGATTTAAGGTATATTTTATAAAGTTGGATTAATATTTTTATAAAATTAAAATATAAATTAATTTTTTTATAATGCTTTTATTATTTAACAGACACATATATAGACTCATATATAGACTCATAATAAACAGAAAAGGATAAAAGGATATACATTAATCAGTAATAAACAGCGTCGAATAAAAGATATAGTAATAATAAAAATATTATTTATAACTCAAACAATAAAAAAGAATAAATAGAAAAATAGGTAACACTAAAAAAAATAAATACAAAAATGAGTCCATTAGAGGGATCCTGGGGTGGTGGGTTTGGCTGGGAAGCAGAGGCAGAGTCGGGTCAAGATGGAAAAGACTCCACCAATCGACAGATCAGAGCCTTCTGCTAGCTCGGTGTTCAGGTTCTTAATAACGTGAACAACATTTGTAGATAATGTACAGGAAGCGGCAGGGGCTTTCCCAGTGTTGACTAACTGGGTCATGATCCGACCGAGGTCAAACACCCTCCCCTTCTTGTTAACGCCTCCAACAACCTCTAAATAGATGGCGTTATCGTTGGTAAAAGAAAGGGTGGGAGGTGCCCCTCTATCAAGAGTCTGAGAGGCCAGCTCGGCCTCCTTCTGGGCCCGTATAGCCTGGTACGCCTCCTGCATATGTTTAGAAAAATCAAATAAGTTAGTAAATGTAAATCTATAAAAAAATTTGAAAACATTTGTAAATCAAATAAGTACCACCATCTCCGTGGTCTTCTGGTTAACCCGTGACCAGCCTTGTTCTTCTTGGTGATTTACATCACCTCGAATAACGAAGGCTCATGGTGCTCCTTCTGCTCCTACAATTCATAACATATTAAAATTGTTAGTTAAAAAGCTTTGAAGTCATTGAATTAATAAATATATTTAAAAATTTGTACTCACAAATCTTTTTTTATGGTCAATAACTGAAATGGAACCCTCAGTGTAGATGGAGGCTCTAGCATCAGCTTGTCTGTTTGCCTTGTTCCTAGCACTGACCTACTGGAACAAGACACCCCCTACTTCTACAGCATCCCTTCCCAGTGGGGCTCGGGATCCAGCAGGGGCGCTTTGTCTTCACCTTCACCTTCCAGAGGGTACTCTTGATGATTTTGGAGGTCTTTACGGTAAAGATCCTCCAGGGGCGCTTAGTCATACCCTCCTCCCACCGATAGTCACGCTGTAGATTAAAATGCAATTCCAAATTAAAAAAAACAAGTGTACACAATAATAAAAGTTACATGAAATTAGACAGGTTGTGCTAAACTCACGGAGAAAGTCTCAAACCATCTATCTTGGACAGTCTTACCAGCATCTGTCCAAGAGATGTAAGGACCATACCACTGGGCCTTCAAAACCTTTGTAATCTCTTTAGTAGTGTGATTACTATCAACATAACTGTAGTTCAAATAATGAAACAATTAATCAACAAAATTAAACCTTAAAACTAACATAAACCAGGGAGTCCATTGAAATTTTAGTACAGTCTCCCCTATAAACCAGACATTTCTAATTTTTTTCAAGTACCCTGTTAAACATAAAAAACTTTCCAGTACAGCTCAATGTAAAGAAACATTAATAAACATGCAATAGTTATGTTATCAGTACACATACCAGTACCTAGTGAACTTTTCTCTCCACTAACAAACAACAATCAAATCAATCTCAAGGTTACACATAACATAAGTATACAACACACATCAGTACCTAGTGAGCTTTGCTCTCCACTAACAAACAACAATCATATCAATCTTAACAATTGTAATAGTTATGTTATCAACACACACCAGTACAAAAAGATGTAAAATTGAGGAAATATAGTAATATTTACTCGTCTACAGTCAAAAATAGGACCAGAGTGGGAATGGGTTGGATGCTGATGAAGGGGCCATCTCATGGATCTGCTTCTTCTGTTACTCAGGCTGTAACACTCTAGGGTGCTAGTGGCTGCTGTTAGGGAATCCCTTAGGGTCAGGCAGCGGAAACACAAAGGATTCCCAGAAAAAGATTGCAAAAACAAATGTCTCAAGGAATTATAAAAAATTTAAAATTTCGATTTAGGATTACCTCTTGTAGACGCAAAGTGAGTTCCTTAATCGAAGCAATTATAGCTTCACCCTTCGGAGTCCACATGAGCACTCCCACCAGAAAATAAAATTTCAAATGCTAGTACGAACTTTAGAGAGTAATCTAATTCCTGAGCCATAGCCTATGAGCATCTCATGCTCTATATATAGGCTTAGGTCTTAACCTGATGAGCTCTCATTAAACATTGGGCTCTTGACGCATTTTAAAAGAGTTAGGCCCAATAGTTTTATTTTTAGTCCAACTAAAATAAAACTATCCTCTAGTGGGCTTAGTCCATATGTGTGACCCATATAGGTAAAATATTCGGTTATATTAATAATAAACTATTTTATTATTAATATAAAATAAGAGCTGCAACTAGCAATACATCATTATGTCTGTAACACCCTAAATTTTAAAATAAAAGATTAATTAAGGAGATAAATATTAAATAATTATATTGGGTTATTTAATGTTCCAAAATATTGGGGAATAAATAAATTAAGATTTTTGGGAACTGTTATAATTTATTGGAACTGGATAGGCTGAAAATAAGCCCGGTTGAAATATGGGTGTCGGACCAAGTATCTTCGATTGTGATGATATTGGTCAGGGCTGTTAAGGATATTATTGGGAACTCAAATATGTATTCGGAATAATTTTTAGACAAAGTATTGAGCCCGAACAAAGATCCTGTTTGTCATAAAACGATGAATCTTTAATGAAAGATTAAAAATAAAGCCAAATGACCCATTTTCTCTTCTTATTCCCGTCAACTTCTTGGTCCCTTTTAACAAACACTTTGCTTCTTCTTCTTCTTCTTCTCCTCTATTCTTCTCCTTTATTTCCTCTTCTACTTCTCTTCAAAAACCCTAAGCAAAAAGGGTGGTGGCTCTCTTCTCCTCTCCCATTTCTGTTCTTGAAGGAGCTTGGAAGAGCTTGGAGCTTGAAGTCTCACCCTCCTTTCTCCTCATTTATGTGTGGCTCTATTTCCCTTTAGAAAACCCACTCCCTTCTTCTCTTAAGGTAAACTTTTGTTATTTCTCAAGAGTATGAACTATGGGTTTTTGGGTTTTGATGTTGGGAAAGTGATTTAATGAGTGTTGTTGGGTTTTAGAGAAACCCTAACCCTATGATTTAGGGGAAATGCAAAATATGAGTGGAGAAGTATTTATTGTGTTAGATAATTGTTATTTGTAAGGTGAAATGATGTTATTAATGGTGAATGGCCATTAATGAAACTTAATGGTTGTTGGGAACCATTAATATGGGAACCCATCAATGGGTTTGACATTAAAAGTGCATAATAATAAATATAGGCGCCTAACCCGTGGTGGTTATGGTGGAATGAATGAAATAAATGGGACTTGAGAGTTAAGACGCTGGAAGACACCAAGTAAATGAATATGAACATTAAACCGAGGTGGTTGAATAGAAAATAATTGTGTGATATATTGTGATGTAGGAAATAACCCAGTGACGAGGTGGAATTATCAGACCGCGTTGATTACTACTTCTCTTGAGGTAGGATGGGGTAACTATTCTAAATGCATTTCATCCATTGATGATGTGAAAATATGTATATATGATTGTCTTTAATGATTGTTTGGTTGGATGATGTAATGATTTCATGATTTGAGTGCATTTAGAATGATTGTTGTTATGTGGCATGTATTTGGGATGATGAATATGATATTAAGCTGGTCTGAGCCAGAGTCAATGATCCAGTGTGGACCAGCCATGAGAGTTAATAGATGACTCAGGTTTTAGACTGGTGTTGTATGTATCCAGTATGATTATCACTTATGTCTCCGATATGGGGATTCCCCCGATATCGGAGGTGTTAACACGGACATGCCGGTATAGGGAAATCGTCTATATGGTCTTATCAGTCTGAAGTTTTACTTGCTGAGTTTGTATTGCACACAGAACGGATGAAGTGACATCCGTATTCTGGTACCAGTATCGAGACCGGATCAGACATTATGTTGATTATGTTGATGAAATATGTCATGATGGTTTGAGACCATGTTTTGAATTGAAATCAATGATGTGAAATATCCCAATTATGTATATGTGAATTGATAAATGTGATTGCCACTAACTGCCGATGTGTGTGAGTTCCAACGAGAATTGGTAAAGATTGAGAATATTGAAATCCACTAAGTGGTAGTAGTAAATAGACGATTGATTGAGTGACATTTAGGATGCATAGTGTGAGAATGCATTGATTGACATTTGCATCCATGGCATATCATTCGCTGCTTATATGGAATGTTAGGGGTTCCAATAGGCAGGTCCAGTGGGAAGGCGGCCCAGTGCACGGGTATACTATTATTGTTCCTTAGTGATTCGGGGAATCACGAAGCTGCCCTTAGTTCGGTGACGAGGCACCCTATGTGGCAGGCCCCATGGGAGGGCGGCTCTGTGATGAGTAGTTTACCTCGGTGTCTGACGGGGCACGGATCCCTTGATGTGTGTTCGGGGAAGGCCCAGAGCACTCTGGCAAGTAAGGCCATAATGATGACCCGCAAGTCATGGGGTGACTAGTGCTACAAATGGGCAAGAGCGGTTTGGTACTAGTAAAAGTATGATGTTGCAAGAATCTATGAATTGAGATATATGTGTACACATTTTACTACTGTAGTAGAGGCATAGTAACACACCTATGCTTGTCCTATATTCGATATGTTGTTGTGTCCCACAGTCAGATCCGCACTTGACAATGATTCCTTTATGCATATGCATTAGCTTTAAGAGTATTTGCATATAGTCGGAGATCTGCCTAGGTTGAAGCCTGAGGTGGCGATGGATGATTGAGAAATAGAGAGGAGAGAAATGTGATATTAACACTATGTGTATGATGATGATATTTTGAATATGTGTGTTATGAATGTATTCCTTTGAATATGTAATATGTTGCAATGAAATGATATGTTATGTGAATAAAGGTGTGATGTTGTTAAGAAATGTATCATACATAAGTATGTATAAATATCATCATAATGTATGACTTTGGTACATTTGGATTATGTTACTCACCTCCTGGTTTCCATTTTTAAGTTTGATGTAGGTATGATGTGAATCCTACTCTTTTTGGAGGTCGAGCATTGAAGAAGGTAAATATGAAAGGAATATGGGTGATCCTTGGCCGACATATATGTATTCATTTTGTATAGCATATGGTGTGTCTATGCTTATTTTGAGATTAATTTGACAATAGTTGATTTTGGAGGTCATGTAGGAAAATTAGACCTTATGTGTATGGCTAATTTTCATTAAGGACCTTGATAATGTATGAATGATAATATTATTATTGTGAAAATATATTTCTATTGTTTAACAAATCGATGAGGCATCTTTCATCCTCTTTTTGGTATATATTTTAATAACTCATAAATTTAATTACATCTTCCGTTTTTCCCTTGTAACTGTGTTTGAATATGCTTTCAGGTTCAAAGATTTTGATAATGACAAAGGACTCTTGAAGAAACTCTTGGAGAAACAAGAAACAACATCAGACCTGCAAAAACACGCAGGCTAATCGATTACGAAGGACAGATAATTGATTAGATAGCTTCTGTTTTATCACCTAATCGATTACACAGTGAAGACCAATCGATTACAAGGATTCTGTTTGTCAACTAATCGATTACAGCCTAAACCCTAATCGATTACCAAGATGAAAAGTTGATTTAAATGAATCAGGTACTTATGCTAATCGATTGCAGAACTTAGAACAATCGATTACAAGGCTTCTGGAAAACACCTAATCGATTACTGCATATCAGACAATCGATTACAAGGCTACTGTTTTTACACTAATCGATTAGACACAAGGCATAATTGATTACCAAGCTGTGTAACCAAATTAAATGCATCAGGTGTCATCACTAATCGATTACAAGGCAAGACATAATCGATTACCAAGGTTCTGAGTTACAGCTAATTGATTACAAGGTATATGCTAATCGATTACAGCACAAAAAACACTAAAGATTTCAAAGTGTAATCGATTACAGCTCGAGGCGTAATCGATTACGATAGTGCCAGAATTTGGGGAAAGTGCTTTTTAGTGGAAACCAACTCATTTCTCCATACATCTCAGGTACCCACGAGTTGCAACGGCTAGGAACTCTATTATGCTCTTCTCCTAGGTCTATAAATGCAAGACTCCTTCAAGCTACTCAAAGCATCAATCACATCCATCAAAGGGAAATCAATTCTTGAGTCTTGTGAGTCTTATTCTTGTATAGTTTCATTTTTCTGAAACTTAGAACTTTAACCTGTACATCCTCTCTTGTTGAGAGTTAGAATTTGAGAGAGCTTTCACTTGTATATCTACTCTATTTAGAGAGTCATTATCTTGTAAACACTACAAAACACAAAGGTTTTTCACTCTAGGTTGAGTGGTCACAAAGGTTGGGGTTCAACCTTTGGGTATTGAGAGTTTGAGAGATTGGGTGAGTTGCCCTTGTGCTAGTGAGGATTAAGTTCTTGAGTGTGGGACACTAGGAAGCTGCAATTGCTCATAGCTTGTAATCTCTAAACTTCAATAGTGGAAATCCTTCAAGTGGGTTGCTTGAAGGTGAGACGTACACCGGGGTTGGTGGAACTCGTTAAATCGGTTTGCAAGCTCTTCTCCCTTACTCTTTTACATTGATATATTGCATTTGATTGGATCGTTGTTGATTGATTGTGATTTGCTTATTTGAGCATGCTTGAATTAGTTACTTTAAAGCAGTGCACACCAAGTGTTTGACAAATTGTTTCAGAAATATTCACATCTTGTTTTGCTTTATTTCTTGCACTATACTTGCCTTCACTTGCATAATCTTTAAACTTGTGATAAAAGAATCAAGTTCAAAGGCATTTCAAACAAAGTTTTAAAAACTCAATTCACCCTCCCTCTTGAGTATTGAGGCCACTTGAATAACAGTGACGGCCTCAAGTCCGGTCGTCCGAGGAGCACTCTGATACCGTCTCATATCTCCATATATGAGATTGGTTATTAATGATCCGGGGTAATTGCTTGGCGTTATATATATTGAATTTCTTCTACTTATAATCATTTCAAATCGTGAAAAATTTACCCTATTTTCGGACCGGGGTGTTACAATGTCCAAATATTATTTATCATCATCATAACCTATAAGTGATAATTATTTTATATATTTATTCCTTTTGTCACGATATCTAATTGGGCCCAAGGCATGGTGGTCGTCATCCTTGTATGGCCCAATTCATTCTACTTGATACCAGAGTAGACTTTACAGAGTAAATATCTAATATTTATTCGTCTTAGCATGGCGATGCATTTCGTTAGTCTCACTCGACACTCACATCCCTCTGCATAATTTATCCATTGCCTAATCATAATCTTTATGGTCATCTTATTACAGATGACATTTGATTATATTAAAACAACAAACTCCTTATGTAGGAATCATAGTGACTTCAGGTTGAAGGATTGTATACCATTATCACATTGAGAACCATTTATGATACTCATGTAACGATCCATGCAATGTTCTAATGGTGAGTCTGTCCAGTAAAACATTACTCTTAATGTATACCCGTGTGAAGACTTGATATCATATATATCCATGATTTGTGAGATCAAATCATCAATACATTCACACACTAATCTTAATGTATTTACATGTCCCTATGTAAATACTTGATTAGGGATATTTTAGGAATAATTCTTATATGACCTATTATTCCAGGATAAATAGTTTTAAAACAATCTTAAAATTAAAAATACTAATTTTATTGATAAGTTAAAATTGATATCTTAATAGATTGTAGTGTATACACTAACAATCTCCCACTTGCACTAGAACCAATCATACATTTGCCTAATGCCTAATGCCTAATGATCTAGTATGTCCCTCATGCTTCTGTTGTACAAGAGGTTTGGTGAGTGGGTCAGCAATGTTCTCATCGGGTGCGCTTTACATATCTTAACATCTCCTCGTTCAAGTATTTATTGGATGAGATGAAAATGCCTAAGTATATGCTTGGATTGCTGATGTGTCTAGGTTCCTTAGCTTGTGCAATTGCTCCACTATTGTCATAGTAGAGACTTATGGGGTCCACAATGCTAGGAACTACCTCAAGTTCTATTATGAACTTCTTAATCCATACTACCTCTTTTGCAGCATTTGAGGCAGCAATATACTCAAATTTTGTAGTAGAATCAACAACTATCTCTTGCTTTAAACTTTTCCAGCTTACAGCGTCACCATTTAAACAAAACACATACCCTGATTGTGATTTTGAGTTATCCTTATTAGTTTGGAAGCTAGCATCAGTGTAACCCTTTACAATAAGCTCTTCTTCCTCTCCAAATATCAAGAATGGATCTTTAGTTTTTCTCAAGTACTTTAGGATATTCTTGACGGCAGTCCAGTGACCTTCACCGAGATCAGACTGGTATCTACTTGTCATGCTTAGAGCATACGAGACATCTGGTCGAGTATATATCATGGCATACATAATTGATCTAATAGTAGATGCATATGGAATCTTATTCGTCCATTGTCTCTCTTCTTTAGTTGAAGAAGATTGAGCATTTGATAGACTTATGCCATGAGACATAGGCAAAGTTCCTTTCTTGGAATCTTGCATGTTAAACTTTTTTAACACTTTGTCTATGTATGGTATGACGTATAGAACTGTTGCAAAGACTTAATTATTCCACTGTTGCAAAGTTCCTCCATATTTTCTTGCATGATAAGTCTTGAACAGACTTAATTATTCCACTGTTTATTTAACATAAATTACTAAGTATTGTCTAGTTTTGATATTATTATTTAATAATTTGTTAATAATTCATGTTTTAGTTATTCATTTCAAAAGTATGTTATTTATGTAAGAAACCGATTGAAAATATTAATTAGTTAAGGAATTTTGAAGTATTTATAAATTCACTAAGCAGCCCGCATATAATTGCTAGGCAAGTAGCTTTTTATTGGTACAGGAACAGGGCGCACTTGAGATAAGAAGAAAATTCTAAGTGAAATCCTACAAATCCTAGCAGGAATTGATAATTCCGAGTGAGTCTTCACAAATCCAACTGAAAAGAGCTCAAATACTGACCAAGCAAGACTTCAGGAAAGCTAACTTAAGAAGACTCCCAAGACACCGACTCCGAAAGAGAACAAGGACTCGGAATATTGCATGAAGAACCCGAACGCCAACTGCAGAATACCGATTGAATAATCAACTCGCTCAAGCGAGAGTTAAATTCGCTCAAGCGAAGGTCAAAAATTAGCTCAAGCGAAGCAATCACGCTTGAGCGAGAAAGCCATTCTGTATTACATATTTCCAAATCGCCCAAGTTTCGCCATAACGCTTAAGCGACAAAGGAACACTGCAGTGCAATTTTCAAATTCGCCCAAGCGAGAGTTTAGTCCGCTCAAGCGAGAACCCAGTAGCTGAAGCATAAAGGCAGTAATTTAAACACTGTTCCTTCCCTCCAACAACACACTCGATGCAGTGCAGTTTCTATCTTCCATTGCCTTCGCTTCTACTTGTACCTTAATAATTTAAGTAGTGAGCTGTTATTAGTTGGCACTGAGTTGTACATTAGCTAATGATGAGTTGTAATCTGCTAAGAGCTGAGCTGTAATTAGTTAGTTAGGTTTAGTCGTTAACTTAAGGTTTCGAAGTTATCAGTTTTAGTTAGTTAGTTTTTAGATAGAAGCCTATATATACTCATGAACATACTCTGTAAAGAAGACGGAAAAACAGAGACAGAATACATAGAACAAATAATACACTTCAATCTCTCACTACATTTTCATCTCTCTAAACTCTCCCATCCATGTCTCTCTGTATTCCTTCGATGAATCCAACATCGATGGAGTTCTAAATCCCTAAGGTTGGGATTGCAAAGGTGAACAATGGAGTCTTGAAGCTGTGAGCAAGTAGATCGACTTCTAGATCCTGAGGCGAACAAGCTGAGGAGTGGAGCAGAATCGCTGGATTGACAAATCTAGAACTGATGAAGAACTTCGCCAGTGAGGAATCATGGTTGAAGCTTAGGTAACTTCCAGCTTTCTAACTAGTTCAGGCCTAATCAATTTAGGTGAATAGTTAGAGTTCAACCTCCAATTTCGCATTAGATTCTTAGGTTAATCGAGCACTTAAGGAATTAAGGTTCATTGCTTAAGGATTAGTGTTTTTCACCTAAGGAATTAGGGAATAACCACAAGCGGATTGTCCTCTAGATTGTGAAGTTCGATTATACTTAATTGCTTGTTTCTTGAGGAAATTGTGAGCTGAAGCAATCCTGACCTGCTTTCTTTTAATCACTTTTCACATTCATCTTAACTCTGTTTCTGAAAATACCAAAAACAACCAGAAAACACCAAAACCATAAAAACTGAATGAACTCCATGTATTTTCTGTTGGTTCAGCTTGTACTAGTCCTAGATTGAGGTACTTACCATAATCCCTGTGGGACGATCAAATATTCTACAATTTTAACGACTGGTGAGCTTGCCATAAGTGTAAATCCGAGAGTCATATTTTGTTTTACT
Source organism: Clitoria ternatea (assembly GCA_037962975.1). Taxonomy (NCBI): domain Eukaryota; kingdom Viridiplantae; phylum Streptophyta; class Magnoliopsida; order Fabales; family Fabaceae; genus Clitoria; species Clitoria ternatea. Next base: position 61,626,347 of record CM075671.1, read on the forward strand.
AAGATTTTCACCACCAAGTTAATGACTCGGGATTTTAGCATCAAGTTAATGGCGCCGTTGCTGGGGATTGTTGAGTAATATCAACAATCCTTGGACCGGTACTAGACTGAACCGTTTTACTTTTGTTTGCATTTAATACGTAGTTTCAAGTTTGTTTTTAGTAAAAGTATTTTTGTCATTTTCGTATAGATTTAGTCATAGCAGTGAATTGTTCTTTTGTTTAACATTTGTTGTATGCAGTCAAGGAGCAGAGGAGAACCTTTCTTCTTTGATCCTGACATAGACTTGTTAGAACGTAGACTACGAAAAGAGAAAAAGCAAAAAGAAGAAAAAGAAATGGAACAGAGGAGAGTTACACTAGGTGACTACTCCAGGCCGACTGAAGAAGGATCGTAATCTAGCATCCTTAGGCCACCAATTTCAGCAAATAATTTTGAACTAAAACCAGCTTTACTGCAGTTGGTAAGAAATGAACAGTTCGGAGGAAGTGAGGTTGAGGATCCAAATTTGCATCTAGCAACCTTCCTCCAAATCTGTGACACGGTAAAAATGAATGGAGTCCCTGACGAGGCAATCCGACTGAGATTGTTTCCATTTTCAGTGAGGGACCGAGCAAAAGCCTGGTTGCAGAGTCAACCGAGAGGCAGTATTTCCACCTGGGAGGATTTGCAAAGGAAATTTTTGATTAAATACTTTCCTCCTTCTAAATATGCAAAGTTGCGCAATGAAATCACATGTTTTCAGCAAAGAGAAGGTGAGTCTTTGATGGAAGCATGGGATCGGTATAAGGAAAGCCTGAGGAGATGTCCTCATCATCAGATTTCTGATGTGCAGTAGGTGACTATTTTCTATAATGGTGTCAGGCCAGCTACCAGGGTCCTGATTGATGCCTCGGCTGGAGGCTCATTAACAACTAAAACTGTAGAAGAAGCTATAGAGCTGATTGATGTGATGGCTTCTAATGAATGTTTGATTAGTGAGAGGAGCCAAGTCCCTAAGAGAGGGATATTAGAATTAGAAGCACAAGATGCTTATCTGGCTCAGAGTAAACTGATGACTCAGGCTTTGGAAAAATTAAGCATTCAGATTTCAGAACTCCAAAAGCCGAGTCAAGTTTCTATGATCAGTTGTGATTTTTGTGGTGGAGACCATGAGAATGGATTGTGTGATCCAAATGTGCCTTCCGAGCAAGTGAATTATATGGGGCAGCAACAATATCAAAGGAATTATCCTTCTAATTCTTTTAATCCTAATTACAGGAGCCACCCCAATTTTTCCTGGCAGAAAGGTCCATATTTGAATCAGAACATTCCACCGAGTCAACCCACAAATAGACCACAACAACCTTCTCACCCTCCTGTTAAAGAAAAATCCGAACTTGAGAATGTACTTTCTCAGTTTATTCAGGCCACTCAGGCCAGTTTTAAGAATCAGGAAGCGTCCATAAAAAATTTAGAAAACCAAGTAGGACAGCTTTCTAAACAATTAACTGAGAGGCAAGCAGGAAATTTCCCTGGAGATACCGAGGTAAATCCAAGGGAACATTGCAAGGCCATAATTACTAGGAGTGGAAAAATTATTTCTCCATCTCCGAGTCAGGAAATAAGTTCAGAAAAAGAAATAATACAAGAAACCGAGCAGGACAATAAAAATGAAGTAGAAAATAAAAATGAAACAGAAAAAGAAAAAGAAAATAAAGTCCATCAAAAGAAAAAGAAAAAGGTTGATCTGATTCTGGAAGAAGCTTTTAAGCTGACTCCTGAAAAATTGAGGAATGCTCCATTTCCGCACAGGTTTAAAAAGCAAATAGAGGAGCAGAAGTTTGCTAGGTTCTTAGAGGTTTTCAAGAAACTTCACATTAATATCCCTTTTGCCGAGGCATTGCAGGAGATGCCTTCCTATGCAAAATTTTTAAAAGAATTATTGTCTAAGAAGAGGAAGCCTAGGGGGGATGAAATGATTACTCTCACTCAAGAGTGTAGCGCAATCATTCAAAAGAAACTTCCTTAAAAGTTAGAGGATCCTGGATCTTTTACAATACCGTGTGCAATTGGGGATATTCATGTAGGAAGTGCTCTCTGTGATCTAGGAGCCAATATAAACCTGATGCCTCTATCTTTGATGAAAAAACTGGGAATTAATGACTTGCAACCGACTCGCATGTCCTTGCAGTTGGCTGACAGGTCCATTAAATATCCCCAAGGGATGCTGGAAGACTTGTTAGTGAAAGTAGATAAATTTATCTTTCCAGTAGACTTCATAGTGTTGGATATGGAAGCTGACCGAGAGATCCCTTTGATCTTAGGTAGACCCTTCTTAGCTACTGGCAGAACACTAATTGATGTAGAAAAGGGTGAACTCATGCTAAGAGTTCAAGAGGAGCAAGTAATTTTTAATGTCTTCAATTCCATGAAACATCCGACTGAACAGATGGATTGCCTAATGATTGAAGAGGTTGAAAATTACCAGACTCCATTACTATTAAAAACTGAGGAAGAAGCCCTACGAACTTTTTTAGAGGATGACTTTGACTCCGAGACTGAGGAGTTAAATGACTCTCACTCAGAAATATTGAGCCTTCTGGAAGTATTAGAAGTAGGTGATTTTGAAAAAGAAAAGAAAAATAATTTGAAAAATATTGAAGCTGAGAAAGGAAAGGAATTTTCTGAAGAAAAATGTGATTTAAAACCTTTACCTTCTCATCTGAAATATGTCTTCCTGAGAGGAAACAACACTCATCCTGTCATTGTTAATGCCGACTTAAAAGAAGAGGATGTGAATAAACTAATTGGGGTATTAAAGGCTCATGAATCCGCCATTGGCTGGAACATTTCTGACTTGAAGGGAATCAGTCCATCCTTTTGTATGCACAAAATCCTGATGGAGGATGACTATTCCCCTGTTGTACAGCCGCAACGCAGACTGAACCCCATTATGAAGGAAGCAGTGAGGAAGGAAGTGGTCAAGCTACTAGATGCAGGAATCATTTACCCGATCTCGGACAGCACTTGGATTAGCCCAGTCCAAGTGGTGCCCAAGAAGGGAGGAATGACGACTGTAAGAAATGACCAAGGTGAAGTTATTGCCACCCGGCCCACAACAGGCTGGAGGATGTGTATTGATTACAGAAGGCTGAATGACTTCACTCGGAAAGACCATTTCCCCCTGCCATTTGTTGACCAAATGCTCGAGAGGTTATCAGGGCATGAGTACTATTGTTTTCTTGATGGGTACTCGGGTTATAACCAAATTGTGGTTGACCCAAAAGACCAAGAAAAGACTGCATTCACCTGTCCTTATGGAATTTTTGCATATAGGCGCATGCCGTTCGGGCTGTGCAACGCTCCAGCAACCTTTCAAAGGTGCATGCTGGCAATTTTTGGGGATATGGTGGAAAAATTCATTGAAGTGTTTATGGATGACTTCTCGGTATTTGGGAGTAATTTTGATTCATGCCTCAACAACCTATCTAAGGTGCTGGTAAGATGCCAAGAAACTAACCTTGTCCTTAACTGGGAAAAATGCCATTTTATGGTTAAGGAAGGAATAGTCCTTGGCCACAAAATCTCTGCTGAGGGCATTCAAGTGGACCGAGCCAAGATTGAAATTATTGAAAAATTTCCTCCTCCGATCAACGTGAAAGGAGTAAGGAGTTTTCTAGAATGTGCTGGGTTTTATAGAAGATTCATAAAAGACTTTTCAAAAATAGCTAAGCCTTTGACCGATTTGCTTGTGAAAGATCATGTGTTTGTATTTAATGAAAACTGTGTCAAGGCATTTGAAAAATTAAAACAAAGTTTGACTTCAGCTCCGATCCTTGCATCACCTGACTGGTCTTTACCGTTTGAATTAATGTGTGATGCAAGTGACTTTGCAGTCGGGGCTGTGCTGGGTCAGAAAAAAGGAAAATTAACTCATGTAATCTATTATGCTAGTAAGGTGTTGAATGAAAATCAAATACATTACACCACTACTGAAAAAGAAATGCTTGCTGTGGTGTATGCATTTGATAAATTTCGTACTTACTTGATTGGGGCCAAGGTTATTGTATATACAGACCACTCGGCAATCAAGTATTTACTAGCTAAGAAAGAGTCTAAACCGAGACTGATTAGGTGGGTTCTGTTACTCCAAGAGTTTGACTTAGAAATACGAGACAAAAAAGGAGTAGAGAACTCAGTTGTAGACCAATTGTCTCGTCTGGAAGTTGAGTCGGATTCTGTCGTAATAAAAGAAGAATTTCCAGACGAAAGGTTGATGGCAATTATAACTGGGCCTTAGTACGCTGACATGGCAAATTTTAAAAGTGCCTCGGTGGTACCTGATGGTTGGACATCCCAAATGAGAAATTTTTTTTTTCATGATAGTAAGGCTTTTCTTTGGGATGATCCATTTTTGTTTAAAATAGGCGTAGATGGAGTGATCAGGCGCTGTGTGCCTGAATCTGAGCAAGAAAGGCTCTTGTGGCACTGCCACGACTCCTATTATGGAGGTCATCATGGTGCCTCCCGTACAGCAGCAAAAATCTTACAGAGTGGCTTTTATTGGCCAACTATCTTTCAAGATGCCAAAGAATATGTCAAAAGGTGTGATAAATGTCAAAGAAGTGGAGGTCTCTCTGCTAAAGCTGGCATGCCTTTGACAAATATTCTAATTGTGGAATTATTTGACGTTTGGGGTATCGACTTCATGGGACCCTTTCCTAAGTCGTTCTCCAACGAATATATTCTTGTTGCTGTAGACTATGTCTCCAAATGGGTAGAGGCAATTCCGACCAGAACCAATGATGCACAGGTTGTGCTTAGGTTCATCAAGAAGAATATTTTCTCTAGGTTTGGAGTTCCAAGAGTAATTATTAGTGATGGGGGTTCACATTTTTGCAATAAGATAATGGAAAAAGCCCTGCGTCACTATGAGGTTTTACATAAGATATCCACTCCTTACCATCCACAAACTTGTGGACAAGTCGAGCTGTCAAATAGAGAAATCAAAAGAATCTTAGAGAAAGTGGTCGGAAAATCTAAAAAAGATTGGTCGGTAAAATTAGATGATGCACTATGGGCTTACCGACCAGCTTTCAAAACTCCGATTGGCATGTCCCCGTATCAATTAGTATACGGTAAAGCTTGTCATCTCCCTGTGGAGTTGGAACACAAGGCGTGGTGGGCCACAAAGCTATTAAACATGGAATGTGACCAATCTCAGGAGGAAAGAGTTTTGAAACTCCATGAATTAGAGGAGTTCCGACTCAACGCTTATCAAAGTGCCTCCATTTATAAGGAGAAAACAAAGAAATGGCACGATAAGCGAATTAATAAGAAAGAGTTTCAGAAGGGTGATCGGGTCTTGTTATTCAATTCCCGACTAAAACTCTTCCCTGGAAAACTTAGATCCAAGTGGTCGCGGCCTTTTACTGTAAATGAGGTTTTTCCTCATGGAGCGGTTGAGCTGAAAGATCCGACTACCGATCGGATTTTTAAGGTGAATGTCCAGCGACTCAAACTCTACTTTGGAGGAGAGTTTGATAGGCAGAAAACCTCCTTGTTACTGAAGGCATCTTCGTAGATGCAATAAGGTCAAGCTAGTGACCTTAAAGAAGCGCTCTAGGGAGGCAGCCCTATCTTCCGATTGTTTTGTTTTGAAATTTGAGTCAGAATGAATAAAAAGAAAAACTAAAGATCTAATAAATGAAGTTTATGAAGTTGAGGAAGGAAATCCGAGCTAGATTCTTCTATTTCCGCTCAGGCGAAGCACGCGTAGCTTAAGCGAGACACTGCTGGGTGTTGTTTCACACTTAAGCGAAAAATTTACTGAGTTTTTAGAGAAAATAGTGCACTCGAATAACTGTTACTTATTCTCAATCCTTCTTCCCGATTGAACTTCACTCGTCAGTTTTCAATAAAATTTCAAATTCTGATGCGAATAAAAGAAAGACTATGAAGGATTTCTGATCGTTGATGTAATGAATGGGTCAGATGGTGAAAGGCGACTTATTTCAGTCAGCTTTTTATCACTCGGATTCCTCACTCATCATAATCAGTATTGTATCCATTAGTCTCCTATTCATGCGGTCTTTCGGTTTTTCATTCATCCACTCGGCTTTCTCTCATTCTCTTGGCCGACCTTTATCACTCGGTATTTCTTTCATGCGTCTCTTTTCGCAATTCCTTTTTCATTCACTCAAATGTCTCATTAGAGTATTCGGTTTCTTCCACTCGGTATTCCGTTCACTCGGACCCCTCTGCAGTCGTTCTTTCATTCACTTGATTCTTCCATTCACTCGGCTCTTCATTCACCCAGTCAATCTTTCACTCGTCTTTCATTTACTCATTCTTCATTCATTTACTCGTCTTCCATTTATTATATCATTCACTCGTTTTACATTTACTCGGTTTTTTTCAGTCAGTTTGTTATCTCTTCATTCACTCGGTTTTTCCTTCGTTTTTTTTCTACTCGTCTCTCTCTGTCTTTCGTTCACGTATGTTTAATACACAGATATTATCCACTCGGCCTTATTTTCATTCGTTCTTTCTCCCACTCGCTTCTCTGTTCACTCGTATTTCATTGTAGTTGTTCACTCGTCCATTCATTATCGCACTCGTTGCATTCATTCTTTATTCTTTCCTTCGTTCTATGATCCACTCAGTATTCTTTCCACTCAGTATTTTCATTCACTCAGTTTATCTTCGTCTTCTTCTGTCATTCGCTCATTTTTTTTTATTCACCCGTTCATTCATTCATTCTTTCATGTTCTTCCACTCGTTTTTTCGTTCTTACGTTTACTCGTTGTTCAGTCATTCGTTTTTCATCACTCAGTATCTTTCTCCATACTCACTCAGTCATTATCGTTTCATTCTTTTCACTCATTTACGCAATCTCTTCTTTTACGATCTTCCACTCTTTTCACTCATTATTCATTTACTCGGTATTCCTTCATTCATTCATTCATACTCCCATTCGTTTCTTTTATTATCCATTTGATGCTCTATTCACTCGTATTTCACTATAGTGGTTCACTCATTTTTTTTTACCCTCTATTTCATTCATCTATTCTTTCGCTCATTCATTTATAATTTTCATTTGCCCATTCTGTCTTATCGTCTGTTCATTTAGTCATCTTCCATTCTCTTATGTCCACTTGGCATTACATTGTTATCATCTCACTCTTACTCGATCTTCTACCCATCCAGTATTTGAGTATATTTTAAAATAAAAAATAAAAAAAAATAAAAAAGTAAAAAAATAAATAAAAATAATAAAATATAAATAAATAAATAATAAACAAAATAAAAATAATAAAATTAATAATAATACATATATATATTATGATAAAGTAATAATTAAAGCTGAAACGCATTTACGCGTTTCTTGAAAATTGAATTCAACAATATAAAAAAAAACCCTTTCAGCTTCCAACCCTCTGTACTTATGCGAGGGCTGAAGACGAAAAGTCATTTGCTGGTTTCGAAGAAAGGTATCACCTTTCCACTTCTTTCACTTATTTCAGGCATTTGTAAGTTCATGTTTATTATCTTCTTGATCATTGTTATTGTTTTCCACTGTTCACAAGCCATGCATCTCACAGTTCTCGTTTGCTATCTTTCTGTTGGCTTGCTGTTCTTATTTTTGATTACTTAGGTTGGTTGTCATCATTCTTTTATCATTAATCATGAAAAGAAGATCACAAAGACTTCTGCAGAAACCTAGACCAAATTTTGCAGAAGGAAGTGTGCGAAGGAAACAAATAGATAACGAAAGAGAAGTGGCGACCATTACTTTATCTGATTCGTCTGTACATGTACTTAATCGAAGTCAGGAGCAACGGGATGTATCTCCTCTGGTTCGAAGGAATGTATCCCCTGCGAGTGAGGAAAATGAATCACCAGAGGTTGAAAGTGTTAAGGCTATTGAAAACTGTGCCATGAAGTTTAAAGCAACAGATCCAGAACGTCCCAAGCAATCAGCAGGAACAGGTTCTTCTTCTTCTGATATTTCTATGGTGTTGCAGGAATTGCAGGCTATGAAGAAGATGCAACTTGGAATCTATGATCGAGTTTTGAGTCATGACCTCATGCTTAGGAAAATTGCCACCAAACTAAGGGTAGCACATACAACAGAAATGGGGATCCCACCTAATAGAGATGCATGGTTGGCCTCCATTGGATTCATTATCCCCTCTGAGGACGTACCCCTGGCAGCTGATCCCCCTTCCTCTCCAGAACAGAACGAAGAGCATGAAGTTTCGGATGATTGACTTATTGCTCAGTAGTTTTATTATGTCATGTTGATGTAATGACTTAATTTAAGTTTAATGTTTTCCTAAACAGTGAATATTTCCTTTGGTTGTCATGAAATTTATGTTTTTATTCAGTTGTTCCTTTTTATTTATTTTGTTTCAATTGTATCTGTAAATGCGTGCATGACAGCCCGAGTAATTGCTTTCCAGGCGCTTCCAGCCAGGTAAAAAGGGAAGTATTCTAGTACTCTGACTCCTGATTTGATATTCCGATTCCTTATTTGATCAATCTATTAATTATATTTCAAATCCACTTTAATAACTTAAAGTTGCTAATTCTTAAGCTTCAGTCGGATAAATTAATTAATCGGTTTTTGCTTAACTCATGATCCCTGCCCCTAACGATTTTTCATCATTAATTAAAATTGTTTACTCGGCATGCTAGTTAGCAATCTGAATGTATGATCTTACATTAAGTTTGGGGACATGACTGGCTGATTAACTATTATATTCATAGCTTTTGAGCCTGTTTTATCCTTTTCCGAGTGAGCTTGCATGCTAGTTAGTGAGACAGAATTTGCTTCAGTGCTTGCTAATTATTGTATGTCAACCAATCGGAAATGATGAAGGCCTTCTTTGTTAATTTAGCCAGGGCCAAAAATAGCCTTCCTAATCTATTAAATTATCCTTTGACCTAATGATTATGTTTGAGCCTGAAACCTTTCATTCTGTTTATATACCTAACGTTACAAAGCCTATTTATCCAAGAAAAACCCGACTGAATTACCCCTGGATGTTCCACTGGTGAATTGCTAGGTTTTTGCTTATTGCTAGGGACTAGCAATTTCTAAGTTTGGGGATGAAGAGTGTGCCTAACAGTAATTAAGGACACACTCTGACCTTAATTATGGATGAATATGTAGAAAAATAAAAGGAAGAAAGGCAAAGCCGAGAGAAAAATGAATAAGTCAGAAAAGAAAAAGAGGTGCAAAGCACCACAAGAAAAAAAAAAATTTCGATCGAAAAAAAAGAAAAAAAAGGAAAGATCCGAAGGACTGAAAGAAAAAGAAGGTGCAAAGCAGCATGAGTTATTAAGTAGCATTCAGTCGGAAAAGTTAAGAGAGTTGTTAGTAGAGGCAATTAAGTTAGAATTGAGGCAAGGCATCAGTGGATACATCTTGTAACCTATCTATGACTCGGAAAAACAATAATTGAGCCTGTAGCCCAGCCCCATTATAAGCTTAAAAAGCCCTTACTGATCTGATTGTGTTGGCATATGGTATGACGTATAGAACTGGCAAGCCTATGTTTATCTAACAAGTATGCAGGTGCTGAGTGCATTTTATTCACCTTACACACCGAGAGAAGAGTTAAACACCGACCAGTGAGGAAAGCATCAGCAGCTTGTCTTCCAAAGGAGGTGTAAGTTTTTATACTTTTAGAAATTGTGAGAAGAAAGCATGATCGGTATTCAATAATTATAGTATGAATTAAGTTAAGGAAAGGTTGATTGTGTTGATCAAATGCTGTTAGTTAATAAGTCTGAATATTTGCTTGAGGACAAGCAAGATTTAAGTTTGGGGATATGATAAGTCTTGAAAAGACTTAATTATTCCACTGTTTAGTTAACATAAATTACTAAGTATTGTCTAGTTTTGATATTATTATTTAATAATTTGTTAATAATTCATGTTTTAGTTATTCATTTCAAAAGTATGTTATTTATGTAAGAAACCGATTGAAAATATTAATTAGTTAAGGAATTTTGAAGTATTTATAAATTCACTAAGCAGCCCGCATATAATTGCTAGGCAAGTAGCTTTTTATTGGTACAGGAACAGGGCGCACTTGAGATAAGAAGAAAATTCCGAGTGAAATCCTACAAATCCGAGCAGGAATTGATAATTTCGAGTGAGTCTTCACAAATTCGACTGAAAAGAGCTCAAATACTGACCAAGCGAGACTTCAGGAAAGCTAACTTAAGAAGACTTCCAAGACACCGACTCCGAAAGAGAACAAGGACTCGGAATATTGCATGAAGAACCCGAACGCCAACTGTAGAATACCGATTGAATAATCAACTCTCTCAAGCGAGAGTTAAATTCGCTCAAGCGAAGGTCAAAAATTAGCTCAAGCGAAGCAATCACACTTGAGCGAGAAAGCCATTTTGTATTACATATTTCCGAATCGCCCAAGTTTCGCCATAACGCTTAAGCGACAAAGGAACACTGCAGTGCAATTTCCGAATTCGCCCAAGCGAGAGTTTAGTCCGCTCAAGCGAGAACCCAGTAGCTGAAGCATAAAGGCAGTAATTTAAACATTGTTCCTCCCCTCCAACAACACACTCGATGCAGTGCAGTTTCCATCTTCCATTGCCTTCGCTTCTACTTGTACCTTAATAATTTAAGTAGTGAGCTATTATTAGTTGGCACTGAGTTATACATTAGCTAATGATGAGTTGTAATCTGCTAAGAGCTGAGCTGTAATTAGTTAGTTAAGTTTAGTCGTTAACTTAAGGTTTTGAAGTTATCAGTTTTAGTTAGTTAGTTTTTAGATAGAAGCCTATATATACTCATGAACATACTCTGTAAAGAAGACGGAAAAGCAGAGACAGAATACATAGAACAAATAATACACTTCAATCTCTTACTACATTTTCATCTCTCTAAACTCTCCCATCCATGTCTCTCTGTATTCCTTCGATGAATCCAACGTCGATGGAGTTCTAAATCCCTAAGGTTGGGATTGCAAAGGTGAACAATGGAGTCTTGAAGCTGTGAGCAAGTAGATCGACTTCTAGATCCTGAGGCGAACAAGCTGAGGAGTGGAGCAGAATCGCTGGATTGACAAATCCAGAACTGATGAAGAACTTCGCCAGTGAGGAATCATGGTTGAGGCTTAGGTAACTTCCAGCTTTCTAACTAGTTCAGGCCTAATCAATTTAGGTGAATAGTTAGAGTTCAACCTCCAATTTCGCATTAGATTCTTAGGTTAATCGAGCACTTAAGGAATTAAGGTTCATTGCTTAAGGATTAGTGTTTTTCACCTAAGGAATTAGGGAATAACCACAAGCGGATTGTCCTCTAGATTGTGAAGTTCGATTATACTTAATTGCTTGTTTCTTGAGGAAATTGTGAGCTGAAGCAATCCTGACCTGCTTTCTTTTAATCACTTTTCACATTCATCTTAACTCTGTTTCTGAAAATACCAAAAATAACCAAAAAACACCAAAACCATAAAAACTGAATGAACTCTATGTATTTTCTGTTGGTTCAGCTTGTACTAGTCCTAGATTGAGGTACTTACCACAATCCCTGTGGGACGATCAAATATTCTACAATTTTAACGACTGGTGCGCTTGCCATAAGTGTAAATCCGAGAGTCATATTTTGTTTTACTAAGATTTTCACCACCAAGTTAATGACTCGGGATTTTAGCATCAATATCCCAAAGGTTGAACCCCAACCTTTGTAACCACTCAACCTAGAGTGAACTTTGATGTTTGGTGTTTGTGTTTACAAGCAATATACTCTCTCAATAGAGTTGATGTACAAATGAAAGCTCTCACAAATTCTAAACTCTCACAAGAGAGGATTTATAAATATTAGCACTAAGTTTCAGAAAATGAAACTATACAATGAAAAATGGAACTCACAAGGCACAAGATTTGATTTCTCTTTTATGGTATTGATTTCCTTGAGTAGCTTCAATGAATGCTCCATTTATAGGCCTTGGAGAGGTGCCCAATTGTCTTCATAACCGTTGCATAACATGGGCATCTGTGAGTTATGGAGAAATGAGCTGGTTTCCCACTTAAAAACCATTTTCCCCAAATTCTGGCACGATAGTAAATGATTAGGCCACAATCTATAATCGATTACTCTTTGAATTTTACAGTGGTAATCGATTAGGCTGCTCCATGTAATCGATTAGATGAGAGACAGGACGCTGCTAATCGATTATACAGTGCCTTGTAATCGATTGTGAGTAGCACCTGATGCATTTAATTGTGTTTCGTAGCATGGTAATCGATTATGCCTTCATGCAATTGATTAGGGTGCAAACAGAACTTTCATAATCGATTAGTCCTGGCTTGGTAATCGATTAGTGCCCTTACAGAAGATTGGTAATCGATTGTGGCAGCCTTGTAATCGATTAGGAGATGTACCTGATGCTCTTGATTCAAATTTTCATCTTGGTAATCGATTATCTCATTGATGCAATCGATTAGGTGATAAATAGAACATAGGTAATCGATTAGTTATGAATGTCTAATCGATTATGTTATGGTCAGAACTCCTGTAATCGATTATGTTGGATGTTGTAATCGATTAGGCTGTGTTTTTTGCAGGTCTAATGCTGTTTTCTCTATTTTTCATTGTAACTTAAGCCTTTTTCTTTGAGTCTTCAAAATCCTTTCTCATTATCAAAATAATTCAACCTGAAAGCATATTCAAACACACGCATGAGCACTCCCACCAGAAAATAAAATTCTAAATACTAGTATAAAATTTAGAGAGTAATCTAATTTCTGAGCCGCAGACTATGAGCATCTCATGCTCTATATATAGGCTTAGGTCTTAACCTGATGAGCTCTCATTAAACATTGGGCTCTTGACTTATTTTAAATGAGTTAGGCCCAATAGTTTTATTTTTAGTCCAACTAAAATAAAACTATCATCTGGTGGGCTTACTCTATGTGTGTGACCCTATAGGTAAAATATTCGGTTATATTAATAATAAACTATTTTATTATTAATATAAAATAAGAGCGACATCTAGCAATACATCATTAAGTCTGAATATTATTTATCATTGTCATAACCTATAAGTGGTAATTATTTTATATAATTATTCCTTTTGTCATGATATCTAATTGGGCCCAAGGCATGGTGGTCATCATCCTTGTATGGCCTAATTTATTTTACTTGATACCAGAATAGACTTTACAGAATAAATATCTAATATTTATTCGTCCTAGCATGGCCATGCATTTCGTTAGTCTCACTCCATCAAGTGGCCCATAGATATCACTCTTGTTACATAGCAGAGACAAATCCTTTCTATATCACTCACATCCCTCTACATAATTTGTCCATTGCCTAATCATAATCTTTATGGTCATCTTATCATAGATGACGTTTGATTATATTAAAACAACAAACTCCTTATGTAGGAATCGTAGTGACTTCAGGTCGAAGGATTGTATACCATTATCACATTGAGAACCATTTATGACACTCATGTAACGATCAATGCAACGTTCTCATGGTGGGTTTGTCCAATACAACATTACTCTTAATGTATACCCATGTGAAGACTTGATATCATATATATCCATGATTTATGAGATCAAATCATCAGTACATTCATACACTAATCTTAATGTATTTACATGTCCCCATGTAAATACTTGATTAAGGACGTTTTAGGAATAATTCTCATATGACCTATTATTCCAGGATAAAGAGTTTTAAAACAATCTTAAAACTGAAAATACTAATTTTATTGATAAGTTAAAATTGATACATTAATAGCTTGTAGTGCATACACTAACAGCTGCAGCATCACCCTAAATGGTTGGTGTGGGCATTCCGTGTGTAATGTCATATGTCGGTGTGGTCTCCCTCTATGTGCTAGGGGTAGCTAACTGTGTAACTGGGGAATGTCTACCACCACCCCAACCAAAGTGTCCTCTGTGTCTATTCATCTATCAATAAAATAATGTTAGAATTAATCAATCTCAACAGTAACATATATATATATATATTTATATACAACTACATACTCTATGTCTGTTTCAGTTTGGAAGTCCCATTCGGTGTCAGTGTGACTCTCAGAATTTGTTACAAATGTGTTATCATTATCTAAATTGGCCCTGGACCATTTTAATTACAAGACAACTTATGTGTCAATGTATTCACCGCCTGAGGCTGCAAATGCCTCATCAAATATGACTGGATCAATATTCAAAACTGCATGACTATCATGGAGGTCGCTTGGAGCTAGCTGATAAGCATCTTCAACCTCATCAGAGATGTTATCAGTGATCTGACTACGAGCCTTGGCTTTGATGGCTACATACCAATCCCGGTGCTTTCCAGGGAATTCTGTGTAATAAACTTGCTCGGCCTGCTGGGAAAAGATGAAAGGATCAAACTCTTTATATCTACCACTTTTTTCACCTTAACTAATCTGTAATGGTTGTCAACTTTTGTACCCACACTGATTATGTTGCCGTACCAATCACACATGAATAAAACTAAATCTTTTTTAACCCGCTCGGAGAAAGATACTTGAATGATCTCTTTTAACACATCTAGAAGTCCTTCTTTAAATGTCCAATTGTGCCTTTAACACAAACCCCAAAGTTATGTGTTCGCATTCCTTCACTCCATTGGAAAATGTTAAACTTATAACCGTTTACATAGTAAATTAGCTATTTTTTAACAGTTTTCACAGGCCCCCAAGAAAAAGCTTGGAGTAAAGGGTCTTCAATTTAGTTATTTGGGTCTTGAATCTATTCAAAGCATAATATACAACAATGTTAGATAACATAACTATACAACTTAAAAAAACATAAAGTGTACGGGCCTTACGTGTTGTGCAAACTAATCAATGAACTTGGATGATACCTCACTACAGACTTGGTCGTCAATTATATCATTTTGCTCTTGTCTCAGTATATCCGCATATATATTATTTAAAGAACAATAGTTTAAGTATACAAAATCGTATGTTTAAATTGGAAAAATATAAAAGTAGGCGACTTACTCGAGATATGGTTTAACTTCCTCATAGTTTAAAAGAATGTACAGGTAAGCCGCCTTTCAATGTTTCTTATCAATGTAATATTCTATGACCTTGCCCCCATGATGACTGGGATAGTTAAATATTGAGGTTCGTTCATCCACATCGGGGTTTGGGGCCACCACAAGGTTACGAGGGATTCTAGTCATTCTTGTTTCTATCTCTGTCAGAAAGTAGAATGAAGCAAAATAGGCCATTTCTTCCACTAAGTATGCCTCACAAATTGATGCCTCAAAGCATGTCTTGTTTGACACTTTGTCTTTTTAAGAGTGTAGGAATCTAGTGAAACATAAAGAATTATTGAGTTATGTATACATTAGTTTTTACAACAAATTTTGGAATAAAAGTAAAGTTGTTCTAATGTCAAACCTTTCAAATGGATACATCCAAAGATACTACACTGGACCACCAACCCTAACCTCATATGATAGAAGAATCGGCAGGTGCTCTATAGAATCAAAGAAATAAGGGGAAAATCTGCTCTAGGTTACAAATCAACATCGAAATTCTTTCCTCCATCCTTAAAAGAGTCTTCTCTGTTAAGACTGTTGCTATCAACTCTTTAAAAAAATGACTCAACTTAACCAACGGTTTCCAGATGGGTTTCGGTAAGGCATGAAATGCATATGGCAATAGTCATTACATAAACACATGACAATCATGACTTTTTATGCCAAACAGTCTGCCCTCCTTTAAGTCGACACATCTACTCAAATTTGAAGCAAACCCATCAGGCATGGTCAACCCATTCAGCCACAAAGAGACAACCATCTGTTGAGCTTTTGTTAATGCATATTCAGCTTGCGGTTTAAACATTTTGTCATCTCCTACATCCTTCAATTCCAGATCCTTCCTTGAACATAAAATTGTAATGTCTACTCGATTTTTCTCGTTGTCCTTTGTTCTCCCTTTGATGTCCATCACAATGTCAAATATGTTCATGAAAACATTTCATTCAGTGTGCATGACATCTATGTTGTGTCTTAACAATAGGTCTTTCCAATACGGCAAATCCCATAATATATTTTGCTTTACCCAATGGTGCTTCTTCCCATAACACGTAAACTCCTTAACATCTTATCCCAAATGTCAGGATAGTCAGATACTCTCTGCCACACCTATGGACTGGATAATCTATAGGGTGAAGGTTCATTGACAACTTTATTTTTCTTAAAAGCGGTTCTTGATCTCCTATAAGGGTGATCCAATGATAGGAATTTGCGATGGTAGCTAAAATAACTTGTCTTGCCACTAAAGGGGAGTGATTCCCCTCCCCCCCGGTATGTTCCATGCATATAGGGTAAGCAAGCTTCCCAGACATTGACGATCTAGAAAGCATACTATGCTTAGGGAAGTTATTAATGGTCCATATCAAAATAACTTCATCATGAAATTATTTTTTAAGGATGCATCACAAGTCATAACCCTAACATCCCACAATTGTGTCAACTCCTCAATCAATGGTTGCAAAAAGACGTCTATTTTCGCCTTTGGATTTTTGGGTCCTAGGACCAGTACAAATAGAAACATCACCTCCCCCTTCATACATATCTCAGGAGGCAGCATGTATGGGGTCAGTATATCACGGGCCAACAAGAATACGCTCTTTCGTATTGACCAAACGGGTTAAATCCATCAATACATAGGCTAAGCCATACATTGCGTGGCTCATGTGAAAAGTCTGGGTAAAGCCCATCCAAATAATTCCATGCTTTCTCATCAGATGGATGACACAAAAGACCCTCTTGTGTTCGACTCAAAGCATGCCAACGCATGTGTTTTGTCGCGGACAATGAGGCATATAAACATTGAAGACGTGGAGTAATCGGAAAGTATCATATTTTTTCCTTGTCGTTCTAGTTACCTTTCCTAATCTCTTAACGGTTTTGTAAGGATCCTTGCTACAATGTACATATTTGCCTACACTCTTATCCGTGAACTCGTTTCGGAACAATATACACTCGTTAACACAACACTCTATTTGTACACATCCAAACCCTAGGTTCATCACACTTTTTTTTAGCATAATACAAGTTTGACGGCATTTTGTTTCTGTTTGGCATAGTGGACCCTATCAAATCCATCATTCTATATAAACAACCACCTGAGAGATTATACTCTGCCTTATGCTTAAACCAGCTAGGGAGACAGATAATTTGGTATGACTCTTACAGTCGTCCCATAACAGGGTCTGCGCTGTCGCCAATAAATCATAAAATCTCCTAACATCTGGATTAGGATCCTCCTCTACACCCTCAGTCTGATCCCTAAATTCGTCATCAGTTGTAGAACACACCCGGTAGAAGGTCCAACATGATCCATCACCATCTGCTCCATGTTGTTGTAGTTATCCCTATTACCCCATACTTTAGAATAAGAGAGTTGCACAAGTACGCTCGGTAGCTTGTGCGGTAACTTCTCACCATAGTTGTACCACCAATAATATCCTTTCATGAATCCCTTCTCATTTAAGTGGCACGTCACGTCATCCGCGTATTCAAAATTCATGCATTCGCACTTAAAGCAAGGACAACGAATCTTCTGGGTCGCTTCAAACTCAGAGGTGTTGGTCGTAGCGAATGGAATAAACTCACACAACCCCATCAAAAACTCTTCAGTGACTTGCCGATTACGATCCAGCCGGTTTAACATCCATCGTCGATGTGTCAAAACCCCCATTCAAGATATCTAATGATAATAGGATTGGTTAGTTTAATTAAGCAAGACTTAACTATCGTTCGAGAATCACTCTCTACCTCTTTGATGTTGTAAGTAGGTAAGGCCTTATCCTATTTAGAATGAAAATGTAACCATTTGTAACCCATCTGCATATTTGTGTGAAGTTTGTGTGTTGACGTTCAATCAGAATTTCGACAGTATTTCGTATTAGTCCCTGAGTACATAGAGATACGTGCGGGTCAAAACACCCCCACACAGACATGCAACCAAAGACAACACAAAATGCAAAAATCAGAATCCAATTGCACATCAACAACATAAGTTTCACACAAACACCAATATCTATGGGTTACACTCTACTAGTTACAAATCATCCTAAACTATTCAACCGGGACAATTCAAGATCCAACACAACATGGTGTATCCTCCTGTTGTGTTGAGTCTTGAACGAGAATCTATTTGGGCACATACACGGTCTAACGTGATTGGGAGCCTACCAAGATTTCGGCAGTCTCCCCTATAAACTAGAAATTTCAAAATTTAACATACGCCCTGTTACACATAGAAAACGCTCTAGTATAGTTCAATATATACATTATGGATCGTTTAAGGGGATACAATTCAAAAAGCATGCAGGCTTATGCTTTAGGATACAAATATATCTTAGTAATGCTTGGGAACCAGATCCTAACAAAAACTTTGTTTGATACTATGTTCAAATTAAACAATTTGTTAATTTCATCCACTAACATAATATTTATCACATTCTTAAGACTATTTTATCCACTATACACAAATGCAATACAAATATTCAACAAAGCTAAATGTACCAAACAGAGTTGCAAAAACACAGTTTAAATAATTGTAACTACAATGTAAAAATAAAATACATGTATAAAGACTTACTTGAATGAGACAGTCACGAAGGGAATGAGGAAGAAACAAAAATCCTATGCTTGAGAAACAAAAATGGCATCAAAAAGTATTAAAATCAATCACCAATAACATTTTGTTCAGTGTGAATGCATGTCATCTCACAACTTAACTAAGATTTAAGTAGGATAATTAAAAATGGACAAGTAATGCAATGCAATTTCAATGCACCAAAATAAGTCTTTCAACAAGATATAAGTATGGCCACTAGGGATTTTAATTTTATCAAGCCAAAGTATTAAAATTAAAGTAATAATATGTCCTTGTATCTACATATTGTGGTGCCAAATTTGTGCTTCGAGCTCCATTTGTGATTGTTTTGTTTATCTACAAATGGCGACGAAGGCATTTATCCATGTATCAAACAATTGAATATTTTCTACGTAGTGACACTAATATCATGCCTATAAGGTACTCTTATAAGGGTGTTAAGAGAATAACATGGGGATTCAAGTCAAAACTAGGGAATGGAGGCTATGGCTCCATTTCTAAAGGCCAACTTCGAAGTGGTCATATTATAGTTATCAAGATATTGGATAAAGCCAAAGACAATGGTCAAGAATTCATAAATGAAGTTGCTACCATTGGTAGAATTCACCATGTTAATGTGGTGCAACTTATTGGCTTTTGTGTAGAGGGATCAAAGCGGGCTTTAATATATGAGTTCATGCCAAGTGGATCTCTAGAAAAGTACATTTTTAAAATTTAACTATTTAAAAAGTCAACAAGAAGAAAAGAAAAATGGGCTCTAATATGAGTTCATTCCAAGCGGATCTCTAGAAAAGTACATTTTTAAATAATGATATGATTGAAGATACCATGTTAGAGAGTGAATTTCATAACAAAAAAACAGATAAATCAGGTAAAGCTGATGATTAAATATATCATTGGCATAACATCACCAAACTAAAATAAAAAATCAGCAAGTCTTATATATACTATTTTCTTTAGCGATGCATGACTTATTTTAACAATTAAATTAAAGGTAATAAATGAGATAATAAAATTAAATTAATTTATAGGGTTGATGTGTGACTCTCGCATGAGTTCTTCATGTATTTTTAACATTCAAGGTATGAATTCCATAAATTGAAGATATAAAAAGGATTAAAAAGCACATGCATAATGTAGCCTATGTCAAAACTCAAAAAGGATTAAAAAGCACAGGCATAATGCAGCAAATCACGATCTCTCTTCAAAGTTACGTTTTTGGAATTCACTTATTGAAAGAAAATAAAAAACTATTCATGATCATAAAACAATAAGATAAGATCTAGGAAAAAGATAATGAAATCTTGAGATGTACCCCAGCTAGAGAATGTGAGAAGAAGAATCCGGAGCCCCGAAACCAGTATGTCAGCTGTGACTATGACAAGCTGAGTAAGGACTCTCTACATCCATGTGAGGGTTGTCTTGTGACAAAAACAATTACTTATATAGTTAACTGATTAGGGATACTGCATCAAAATTTATTGCATAAATTTTATCGGTTTGAAGTTCAAATTCCACCATAGGCTTTTAAAAATTATCAAAAATTATGGTATAGCAAAAGAAGTTTCATTATACACTTAAATATCTTAGTAGGTTTGTATTGCAGGAGGACAAGAATGTTTGGCTACGTGGGACAATATTAATTTTAGTCAATTGGAAAAATGAATGCCATAGCTAATAATCATTTTATCATGGAAAAATTGTTGAACTTCCTTTTTCTTTTTCAGTGTCTGGTACGTAATGTTTTGGGTGGGGGAATTTTAGACCAAATTTCAAGACCAAACTAATTTCAATCCCTTTTTTTTCATTTTGCCCCTGAAATTATAAAGGCACTACCATATTGTTTAGTCGATAGTAGGGTTTAGGTCCACAACTTCATGATGAGGCATATACATTTACGGCTTGGAGCGGGCCCACCCTGGCTTTCGGTTTACGCTTTCTGCATTAAGATTTTATAGTTTGTGTTTTCCATTCGGCCCTAGGGTGGAATATATTGTGATGATGATCATTTGGGGCTTTAACCTAGTTGATAGTTGGTAGTTGCTCTATTATCTTTTGAAACTATTCTCTTTATCCACCAACCGACCCGATATATTTATGTTAACCAATGCTGATATTCTATCAATAACGATTCAAGTTCTGTATATAGAACCCTTTGAAAGAATTAATCTTATAATGTTCGAACTCAGATGGGTATATTAAATGAAAAAATCATTATGTATATTTTTCACTTTATAACGAATAACATCTAATTACTTTATGCATGGAAAAAACAAAATTCTTGTTAAAATTAATTTAGGAGTTTTAAATTTATAAAAGTGTATAAATATTTTAAATTTACCATTATTTAAATAGGTCAAGCAAAACAATAAAGGCTCTAACACCAGGATCGTTTTATGGACTCCTCTCCTAAAAAAGACCTAGGGGTAAAAAGATTCTTGTCAACATTCTCATCCTTAACCTCCACTCCTATCCTTGTATGTTAAACCTTTACCGTGTCTTCTTAAAGGCTGGTGAACCATATTATGTTAACACTTTAATACATTTAGCATGACACTTATTACATGATTACTTCACTAATTTAGGCTATTTTTATTGGTTTGGTTTTATTTGGACCTTAATTAGTAGTTTTCTAGTTAATTATTGTATTTTAGAGTTTTTGACCTATTTTCACTAATTTGGTCACAAATTTTGATACAAATAGATTTTTTTTGTTAATTCTTGTTGCGTTGAAAATTTGACTCAATGATCTTTAAGTAGACACATCATTTGTTGAATTTTGAGTTCTAAAATGAAAGTTACAAGCATTTAAAGTTAGCTATGTCATGCTGTTACGAGAATTAAATGTCCATTAGTAATTTTCATCTAGGTTGGGCTTAATTGTGTTTTGTGGTCCAATTAACTTGTTGAACTCATTAGCTTAGGTTTAGTTTTATGGTTAGCCTGCTTTGCCTCCTTTTATATACTTGGCATTGTGATGCATAAATCATGAGCCATTAACTTGGTTGAAAAATCCTGAATTGTTATTGACTTATAGTGTGACTCTTAAAGGATTTATTTCTTTTGACAAGCGCACCAGTCGTTAAATTTGTAATATATTTGATCGTTCCCATAGGGATTGTGGTAATTACCGCAATCTTAGACTAGTACAAGCTGAACCAACGCAATGCAAATAGAATTCATTCTGTTTTTGTTGTTTTTATGCTTTCTATGTTTTTGTATTTTCAGAGACAGTATAGAAGATGAAATGTGATTAATGGAAGATAGGTTAGGATACTTCAGCTTATAACTTCATCAAGAAACATGCAATCGAGGTTCAATCAAGCTTCAGATGCAAGAGGACAATTCACAGATGGTGAATCCCTAATTCCTTAGGTGAATAACACTAATTCCTGAGCATTAAACCCTAATCTCTTAGGTTCTTAATTACAGAGAAATTTAATGTGAAATTAGGGGTTGAACCCTAACTATTAGCCTAATTACTAGGCCTGAATTAGTTAGGAAGCCAGAAGTTACCTAAGTCTCAACTATGATTCCTCACTAGTGAGATTCTTCATCAGATCTGGATTTGTCAATCCAGCAGAGTAGATCCACTTCTTAGCTTGTTCTCCTCATGCATCAGAAGTTAACTTCCTCAACACACCTTCAAGAGTTCATTGCAAACCTTCGCAATCCCAGCCCTAGGGATTTAGAAACCCATGGAAATGGATTCGGACGAAGGAAAGTGGAGAGACATGGATGAGAGAATTTAGAGAGAGAAAGGAACTAGAGAGAGATTGGAAATGGAAAAATGAATCGTGTTATTATTCTGTACTCTGTTCCCCACACCTCTCTACAGAGTATGTACAAGTATATATAGACAACTAACTAACTAACTAGCTTAATTAATTACAAAGAAAGCTTAATTAATAATTAAACTAACTAAACTAATTACATAATTACAAATAAATAATTAATTACATGCAAAACTTAAGTTACTACAGTACAACAGTAGAACAGAAACAGCAATGGTGCAACACTTCACTTGAAGGGAAAAACAGCAAATTAAATAACCACCTTCACGTTTGAGCGTGAAGGGCCCGCGCTTAAGCGAGTGCTCGAATTGCTGAATGAAATGGAATCATGCTTGAGCGTGAGAGTTAAATCTATGGTGCAGTGAAGTCACGCTTAAGCGTGACTATGGTCCGTTTGAGCGTGGTCATGTTTTCCTTCCTTTCTTTTTACGTACTTTGCATGCATCTCTCGCTTGAGCTTGTATCCATCAAGCATGAGCGTGAACTGCTCCTGTACATGTAAACAAACAATTGCCTATCGTTTGTACGCTGGCTGTCCAGCGTACATGTCCAGCGTATGTACGCTGGCTATCCAGCGTATGTACGCTGGGTTAGTGAATTTACAAATAAACAAATTTCCTTAAGTAATTATTATTTTTAATCATTTTCTTGCATAAATTAAACACTTTTGAAACAAATAAATAAAATAAGAATTATTGACAATTTATTAAATAATGATGTCAAACTAAATAATATTTAATGGATTAAGTTAAATTAAAGGTAAAATAATTAAGTCTTTTCAAGACTTATCACATTGGAGTGACTTCTCCAATCATCTCTTCTCACCTTCTCTCTTCTACACTTTTTATTCTTTGTTTGATATAGTTCAATTTTAGTTTTAGTTTTAGTTTTAGTTTCTTCTCTTTCCATGATGATTGCTATTACATTCACTTTCCTTTTTACAATGGTGATGAAAAATTAACTTTTAGATTGATCTATGGTTTCGAACTTATAAAACAATGAGGTAACATTTTTTGTATCAATCCATTCAATCCTTAACTATTTACCCGTTTAATCTTATCACAATTGTCTTTAATTCAAGCTCAAACCACATCAATACAATTCTTGATAATTCACGCTTGTCAAATTTATTACTCATGTGATCTCAAAACATACGTTCACTTAGTTTAAACTTTTTTTATCAGATGGAGAAGAACCTTATTGAATCGATTAGAGACTTGGGTTCTTCAAAGAATGACATTAGTTTGTTTTTTAGTATACTACAATTTTTATTTTTATTTGATCAATAATTGATCAAATTGATGCTATAACATCCTTGACATTTTAAATTATGATTAATTAATTAATTAAATTAGGATTATTGAGGTTTAAATGAATTAATTTGGAGTAATTAAAATTTATTGGTGCTATTATTAAGTTTTAAGGAAATTGAATAATTAATTTAAAGATTAAAATGTATTAAATCAAGATGTTTTTGGTTTAAATGAAATTGATGGTAAAAACATGAGTTAATTAAGTTAAGGTTAATAAAATAAATAGAAATGGAATTAGAAATTTAATTTAATTAATTGAAATGAAAAATGCAAAATGATGGCAAATGGGAAAACAGGGTTTGCGAGGCTTCCACTTCCTTCATCTTCTCTTCTCTTCGGAAGTTTGAAAGAAAATGGCATGTCCATGACCGTGAGTTTCATGCTACATCCTAGATCCAACTTCTTACGATTTTAAGAAACCGACTTCATATTCCTCTAATTAGAGATGAGAGAAAGCTATGAGTGCTCTCAATTTTAGATTCTGTCATCCCTTTCTCTCACTAGATTTCTAAGTTTAGTTAAATTTCAAGAAATTAAACTGGTTGATAGGTTCCCAGTATTGCAAGGATCACAGTGATACTAACTTTTTGATGTTTCGACTATTGTAGGGTCGAAACCGGCAATCGGAGAAGGAACCTCGATGCTGAAGCTCACGTCTCGAGTGAAAAAGGATAAGGGTAAGCTTCAATGCCTTTAAAACTTAGTTCTAGTGTTGTTTCGTAATGGGTTTTGTGTTTTGGCACTTGGAATTAATTATTGAATGTTGGGTTTTATAGGAATGATTCTGAACCGTCACGAGGTCGATGTTTTTGATGCACGGAAATAAGGTAAAAGGGGTGTACCGGGTCTAGAGTATTTTAGAAAATTATTTTATGTAATTGGCATATAGGAGAAGTTAGTTCTAGTACCTAAATCAAATAAAATCAAATCATATGTTGATAATTCAAGTTATATAAGTTTATTATGCCTTAGAAATAAATATTTGGTGAGTTGAAATTATTTAAATAATTCTTTGAATGGATTGGTGGATTATATATGGTTTATATGTTGGTGATTTAAAACCAATGGTAATTTAAACTATATATTGATATTGAAAATTATTAAAACAATTGTTACGATGGTGATAAAATATTTATAAGTGATTATACTTGATGATATTATTTATTCAAATAATGATTGGTGTTGAAAATTGAATTATGCATTAGTATATGCTAGTATTGTGATGGAATTAATTAAGACTTAATGGTTATTAAATTTTGTATGCGAAAGAAAAGAGATTGAGGACATCCCTTTATGGCTGGAGTGTCATGAAAGTGAATTGTGAATTTAATTATATACTTTGAGGGTTCCTTTGTGACCGGAGTATCAGAACTAAGTCAAATTAGAAGGACAATTATAGTAGCATGTTGCGATATTAGTAGCGTTTGGATTATTTTTTTGATAACTACCTGGTAGTGTAGTTAGTAACTATCATTTTGTTAGATTGATTTTATACTATCATTTTGTTAGATTGATTTTGTTAGTTAAATCTATGGTACAGTGAAGTCACGCTTAAGCGTGACTATGGTCCGCTTGAGCATGGTCGTGTTTTCCTTCCTTTCTTTTTACGTACTTTGCATACATCTCTCGCTTGAGCTTGTATCCATCAAGCTTGAGCGTGAACTGCTCCTGTACATGTAAACAAACAATTGCCTAGCGTTTGTACGCTGGCTGTCCAGCGTATATACGCTGGGTTAGTGAATTTATAAATAAACAAATTTCCTTAACTAATTATTATTTTTAATCATTTTCTTGCATAAATTAAACACTTTTGAAACAAATAAATAAAATAAGAATTATTGACAATTTATTAAATAATGATGCCAAACTAAACAATATTTAATGGATTAAGTTAAATTTAAGGTAAAATAATTAAGTCTTTTCAAGACTTATCACATCCCCAAACTTAAGACTTACTTGTCCTCAAGCAAATACTCAGATTAATTAAATCAATTACATTTACTCAAGACAATCAACCTTTCCTTAACCTAATTCATACCATAATGATTGAATACCATTCATGCTTTCTTTTTGCAAATTCTAAAAATATAATTACTCACACCTCCTTTGGGAAACAAGTTGGTGATACTTCCTCACTGGATTAGTGTTTCACTCTTCTCTCAGTGTATAGGCTAGATAATATGCACTCATCACCTGCATAATTGTTAGATCAACATAGGCTTGCAACAGTTCTAAACATCATGATATATGCTAGCACAATTAGATCAGTAAGGGCTTTATAAGCTTGTAATAGGGTTAGGCTATAGGTTCTATTTTTGTTTTTCTAGTCAATATTGGGTTAAATGCCCACTGACACCTTGCCTCAATCTTAACTTAAATGCCTTCACTAACTAGCTCTTTTCTTTCATTATTTTTTACATGAAGAGGTGTTTTGTACTTCCTTCTCTTTCAGTCCTTTGGACTCTTTTTTTTTTCAATACCATTTTTTTCTTGTGGTGCTTTGCACCTTTGCTTTGCTGATTTTTCACTTTTCTTTGCTTTTGTTGTTCTTCCTTTCATTTCTCAAAATACTCATCTATAATTAAGGTCAGAGTGTGTCTTTAATTGCTGTTAGGCACACTCTTTATCCCCAAACTTAGAACTTGCTAGTCCCTAGCAATAAGATAAGACTCAGTAATTCATCAATGGTACATCCAGGGATAATTCACTTGGTTTTTCTCAGATAAATTGGCTTGTAAAGTTAGGTACATAAGTAGAATGAAAGTGTCTCAGGCTCAAACATAATTATTGGGTCAAAGGATAATTAAAATTGATTAGGATGGCTAAATTTGGCCCTGGCTAATTAACAAAGAAGGCCTTCATCATTTCCAATTGGCAAACATATAATCATTTAGCAAGTACTGAAGTAAATTTTGTCTCACTAACAATAATGCAGACACACTCGAAAAAGAATTAATAAAGGCTCAAAATCTAATATATTACAGGTAATCAGCCAATCATGTCCCCAAACTTAATGCAAGATTATAAACTCAGATTGCTAACTAGCATAATGAATAAACAAATAATATAGGATTGAAAATAGTTATGGGCATGGATCATGAATCAAGAAATGCGAATCAATTAATTTATCCAATTAAAGCCTGAGAATTAGCAAACTTTAAATTATTAAGATGAATTCTAAATTAAACATAATTAATGTAATTTATCAATTAATGAGATAAAAAGATAGAGTACTTCCCTTTTTACCTGAATGGCAGTGAATGGTGAGGAATGGTGTGCATGAATCAATACAATTCAGAAAAGAAATAACAACAAACAACTTAACATAGAAATAAAGTTCCATTACACTGAAAAGAAAATACATTGTTCAAGAACAAAGTCATTACAACTTGAAAATAGCAAAATAACACATAAACAAAGTAAAAGATCAGTCATCCTCTTCTTTATTTTCTTCATTCATAGACTCATCATTATCTTGCTCAGGGTAGGGTGGAAATTCAGCTGTTAAGGGCGTATCATCAGGGGGAATGGTGAATCCAATGGAAGCCAACTATAAATCTCTGTCAGGTAGAACTCCCATTTCTTTAGTGTGATCCATATTCAATATGGTGGCAATCTTTCTCAGCATGCGATCATGGTTCAGGACCAGATCATAGGTTCCTAGCTGCATCTTCTTCATAACCTGAAGTTCCTTCCAAAGAAATCAGAGACTGTGCCTTTTCTTCTTCAAAACCCAAGGTTCCAGCGTAAAGAGTTAGGGTTTGTACACTGAGGGGGTTTTATACTGTTGAACCCAATGCCTGAAGTACACGTAAGTACGCTGAACTCTTGGCGTATAAACGCCCAAATTAAAAACACACAGGTAGTATCAGGTATGAATTACGCTCAAGTGAACCATTATTCGCTCAAGGGAATGATATGTAAGTGAATGTCACGCTCAAGCGTGAAGAACTACGCTCAAGCACCAAACAAACAGATATCAGATTGCTTCAATGTGACACTCACGCTTAAGCTTATAGCATCACGCTTAAGCGAGAAATTGGAACAGAGCTGCCTTAGCCCGATCACGCTCAAGTGTGAGCTTGAGGTGCTTAAGCGTGGGATATATATATAAGTCACGCTCAAAGTGTGGTTAGCAAGGCTCAAGCGTGGTATTCATATCAGGCACAAGTAACTATCACGCTTAAGCGTGATTGATATCCGCTTAAGCGATAAGTTGGAATAGAAAGCTTCCAATCTAATCACACCCGAGCACGCTCAGGCGAAGCTATTGCACGCTCAAGCATGAGAATCAATGGCTTACATACGAGCTCACGCTCAAGCGTGAGTAATGTATGCTTAAGCGTGAGGTGCAACAGGGGAGTACACATCGCGATCACTCTCAAGCTTGATGAGCCAAGCTCAAGCGTGAAAAGTTTCCATCAGGCACAAGAAATCACGCTTAAAGAGTGTAGAATTTACGCTTAAGCGTGTGGTGGATTCAGAGGTCAATGAAAATTCGCTCAAGCGACAAGAAGTTACGCTTAAGCGCAAAGGTAAATTTCACACTCAAGCTCACGATCACGCTCAAGTGTAATGTTTTTAACTTAAGCATGACAGTTGTTATGCATCACGCTTCAAGCGTGAATGAAGGAAGCTCAAGCTCAAAAGTGTGCTATCAGGTACCAAGGGTCACGCTTAGAGCATGAAGACATACGCTCAAGCATAGAAATCAATTCGAAGGGTCACACTCAAGCGTGGATCTGAGCTCGCTCAAGCGTGAAGCTTATAACATGGTCACGCTCAGGCGTGAGAAAGTTACGCCCAAGCGAAAAGGCATACTTACAGGAGGAAAAGTCACGCTTCAAGCGTAATTAAGGCACGCTTAAGCGCCATGGGTACCTGATTCTAATTCTAGCTAAAGGATTTGCAAGTATGTACACTGGGAATCGAGCGTATGAACACTCAAACCTTTCAAAAATTTACCAGTTTATTCACCCCTTGATCAAAAAAAAAAATTTAGTTTTCTTTTACTATTTCAAACACAAAACACAAAATGCAATGAATCAAAATGTAGGGTTGCCTCCCTAAAGCGCTTCTTTAAGGTCACTAGCTTAACCTTCTGACATCTAAGAAGATGCCTGCAACAGCATGGAGGTTTTCTGCTGATGATGCATGATTTATCTTTAATTCTTCACTTTAAATGTGTATAATTTGCCATCACTTAGTGTGTAATAAATTGCATTTTAACACATTTTCATCATTTGAGCTTTATGTAATATTTGATTTTTAATATGTGCCAAAAGAAAATGGATCCAAGAACTCAAGAATTCCAATCCAAAATGAAGATCAAAGTGCCTAAGGATCAAAGGAATCAAGGAATATGCAAAAGGATCTCAAAAAGGGTGGAAAAATACACAAAGAATGGAGAATCAGGTGGATGAATCGATTCATCCCCCACTTGAATCGATTCATACGGTTTAATGCACCCAGGATGTGAATTTTTGAAGCTTGAATCGATTCATCAGCACTTTGAATCGATTTATTCGGGTTTTAAAGGGTTGAATCGATTCTTCCCACACTTGAATCCATTCATACGTTAATTTTTAGGCCAGAATTGCATTTGGAACGCATTGAATCGATTCATTTCACCATTGAATCGATTCATGAGTGAATTATTGGCCCAAGATCACGTTTTCAAGCTTCTGGATGGTGGGCAAGGCACTGAAGATGATAATGGAGCATTGAAGATGATAATGGAGCACAAAGGACTTGTTAATTGATGAGTGCAACCTCCATTACAATTGTTTATGGCATTGGCTTGCTTTTGGATTGCTATAAATAGGCACCATGAGAAGGTTTTCAAAGGCATCAGAACACAACAATTTCCTTCAGAAACCATTCGTTTTTCATTTCTTACTCTTCTTTGTTTGCATTTCTTCTTCCAGCAAGTTCTTCATTTCCAGATTAGGATCTTTTTATTTTCAGTTTGTTTTAATTATGGAGGGCTAAAACCCCTAGATTGATTTTCTTGGAGAATATTGTAATGTAATTTTGAGGTCATTATTTTTAATATAGTATGTTTTTGTTATTGTTATTTCTTCATAATCTTACTCTGCTTATTTAATTCCATTCTGTTTAATTAAATTTGTATGCTTAATCGGTTTAATTATTCAAATGGAATAAAATAAGATTTTAAATTAGAATGGATTAAGGAAATATGCATGCTTAATGAATATTTTCATAATCACTTTTAATAATTATGGTTTGCTTAATTCCATAATTTGAGAATAGATTATGTATGTAGGCGATGTTCTTACATATGCTCAATAATTTCTAGATTTTATGATCTTGACTCCTTTTGCTTAATTAGGATGCTTGATTAAAATATTCATTTTTAAATGAAAGTAAAGGAATTATGAATTGAAAAAGACGCTTAGTTGATTAATTCAAATTAAGCTAAGAAATTAACAGTAATGAAAGTATACAAATTATCTTTAGTGAACCAATGATAAATTTATTTACAATACTCCAAGAAAATCAATCGCTTGTTATTTATTGTTTTAAATCCTATATTTACTTTGTTTTAATTTTAATTGTGACAACAAAATCAATCAAACCCCCCCAATTGTATTTGTATGTTTGTTAAAATTCTGTTTGTAAAAATTAATTTTAAACTTGATTTTTCCTAAATTTTTGTGTTGATCCTTGAGAGAACGACCTAGGTTGACACCCTAGTACTACATTAATTAATTTTAATGTACTAATTTGACGGAATCACGACTGTAAAAATATTCACGTCAAATTTTGGCGCCGTAGCCGGGGATCAACGATCTTTAGGAAAACTCTTGTTTTAGATTAATTTTTTTTTGTATAAATTGAAAAAAATATATAAAAAATAAAAAAAATATTTTTGTTTGTTTGTTTTATTTTATTTCTTTTGCATGATTTAGGATTCTTATGATTTATTGCTCATGATGATCAAATATCTTGTTGTATGCTATGTATGACTAGAAGAACTTTTGAGCATTTATATTCATTTGATCCTGAAATTGAAAGAACTTTTCATAGGTTAATTAGAGAAGCTAGATTTAATAATAACTTTGTTGATATTGATAGTGATAGTATTTTTTCTGAATCTGCTGGAAGTACTACTGCTAGTTTTTCTGATATGGTTGAACCTCGTGAAAGAACTCTTAGAGAACTAGCTGCACCTGAATTCACATACGAAAGTTTGTGTATTCAATATCCTGATGAGGATGTCCCTTTTATTCTTAAGACTTGACTTATACACTTGTTGCCTAAGTTTCATGGTCTTGCGGGTGAAGATCCGCACAAACACCTCAAAGAATTCCACATTGTGTGCTCCACAATGAAACCCCAAAACGTTCAAGAAGACCATGTCTATCTTAAAGCGTTTCCTCATTCTTTAGAGGGTGTTGCTAAGGATTGGTTGTACTACCTTGCTCCAAGATCAATAACAAGTTGGAATGACTTAAAGAAAATGTTCTTGGAAAAATTCTTTCCTGCCTCTAGAATAACTGCAATCCGTAAAGACATATCTGGCATTAGGCAACTCTCTGGAGAAAGTCTTTATGAGTATTGGGAGAGATTCAAGAAACTCTGTGCAAGTTGCCCTCACCACCAAATTTCTGAACAACTTCTTCTTAAGTACTTCTATGAAGGTCTGCACCACGTTGATCGCAACATGATTGATGCGGCAAGTGGAGGAGCTTTAGGAGATATGATTGCTGCTGAAGCAAGAAATCTGATTGAGAAGATGACATCTAACTCTCAACAATTTGGTGTGAGAAATGATTCTTTCAAACCCATGTTTGATTCCAATTCTAGTTCATCTGGAATTAAATTGGAGAGCAAACTTGATGCTCTCACCACTCTGGTCACACAATTGGCAGTAAATCAAAAATCCATGACTGCTAAAGTATGTGGCATTTGCTCTTCACAAGAGCACCCCACTGATTGTTGTCCTTATCTACAAGAAAAGAATAATAATAGTCCCCAAGCCTATGCAGCTAACATCTACCATGATAGACCTCTACCACCACAACAACAACAAAACCATGACCTTTCCATCAACAGATACAATCCAGGTTGGAGGAACCATCCAAATTTGAGATGGGGTAACCAAAATCCCCAACCTCCATTTCAAAACAATGCACCAACCTTCCAAAGACCTATACCTCAACCATCCATAAATGGCCCTTCTTTGGAGGATCTGGTGAAACAAATGGCTACACAGAACTTAGAGTATCAACAGAGGAATGATGCTACCATCCAGAGTTTAAGCAACCAAATTGGACAATTGGCTTCATCATTGAGCCAGTTACAATCTCAAAACTCTGACAAATTACCATCTCAACCAGCTGCAAATCCAAGAAATGTGAGTGCAATTCAGTTAAGATCAGGTAAGAACCTTGAAGTACCCATACCTAAGGAACCTGAAAAACAAACAACTGAGCCTGAAACAGTTGAGAATGATATACCCTCTTCAAGCAAATCTGAGATACAACCACCCCAAATCCCATCTCATATCCCTCTTCCTTTCCCACCAAAAGCAATTCCAAGTAAGAAGATGGAAGAAGTGGACAAAGAAATTTTGGATACTTTCAGGAAAGTGGAAGTGAATATACCTCTTCTTAATGCAATCAAGAAAATTCCCAAGTATGCCAAATTTCTGAAGGAGTTGTGTACTCACAAGAGGAGACTCAAAGGGAATGAAAGGATAAGCATGGGAAGGAATGTATCTGCATTGCTTGGTAAGGAAATTTCAAATATTCCTGAGAAATGCAAAGATCCAGGTACGTTTTCTATACCTTGTATCATAGGCAATAACAAATTTGAAAATTGCATGTTAGATTTAGGAGCTTCAATAAATGTTATGCCTATGTCTGTTTTCAAATCATTGTCTCTTGGAAATTTACAACCTACTGGTGTAGTAATTCAGCTAGCCAATAGGAGCACTGCTTACCCTGCTGGAGTTATAGAGGATGTTTTGGTTCAGGTAGAACAACTTATTTTCCCTGCTGACTTTTTCGTACTTGATATGGAAGAAGGTATGCCTCAAATTCCTGTTCCTATCATTTTGGGAAGACCATTTTTGAAAATAGCTTGAACCAAAATAGATGTTCATTCTGGAACTCTCTCTATGGAATTTGGTGACACGAGAGTTCAATTTAATATTCTTGATGCCATTAAATACCCATCTGAAAATCATTCTGTTTTCCAAATTGACATTATTGATGAACTAGTTTTTGAACATTTTTCTAATGTTGATTTGGAATACATGGATGATTCAAACAAGTGTTTTGCATGCAATGATTCTAGAAGTTGTGATATTTGTGCTGAAATTGATAAATACATAATTTCTGATTCAGAGTCTTTAGATATACCTGTTAACCATAAGGAGCTGAATGCAGGATTTCAAGAAAATTCTAACAAAATTTTTGAGGTGCAAGCAGCAGAATCAAAATCTACTTTGTTAGTTCCATCTGTTTTGTAGGCACCCAAGTTAGAATTGAAACCCCTACCTGAGAACCTAAAGTATGTATACTTAGGGGAAAATGAACAGCTCCCGGTGATAATTTCCACTTTTCTTGATGAAAATCAAGAAGAAAAATTGTTGCAGGTATTGAAAAGACATAAGAAGGCTATAGGATGGACATTGGCAGATATTCCTGGAATTAGTCCATCCATGTGCATGCATAGAATATTTCTGGAGGAAAATACTAAAGCAGTAAGACAGCCCCAGAGGAGACTCAACCCTGTAATCCTTGATGTGGTTAAGAAGGAGATTACCAAGCTTCTACAAGCAGGAATCATTTATCCTATCTCTGATAGCCGATGGGTGAGTCCGATTCAAGTGGTTCCTAAGAAAACACGGATCACAGTAGTGAAAAATGAAAATGATGAATTGATCCCAACTAGAGTGCAAAATAGTTGAAGAGTCTGTATTGATTACAAGAGACTAAACCAGGCAACAAAGAAGGACCATTTCCCTTTCCCTTCATTGATCAAATGCTTGAGTGTCTTGCAGGTAAGTCTCACTACTGTTTTCTTGATGGATTCTCTGGATATTTTCAGATTCACATTGCACCTGAGGATCAAGAAAGACCATATTCACCTGTCCCTTTGGCACATTTGCTTATAGGAGAATGCCATTTGGCCTATGCAATGCTCCTGGAACTTTCCAAAGATGTATGTAACATCCCAAATTTTAAAATAGAGAATTGATTACCGGAATAAATATTAGAAATTGGTATATGGAGTATTTAATGTCCCAAACTATTGAGAATAATTAAATTGATAATTTTGGGAACTGTTAGGAAATTATGGAGATCAGTTAAGCTAAAAATGAGCCCGGTTGAAATATGGGTGTCGGACCAAGTATCTCGAAATGAGATGATATTGGTTAGGGCTGTAGAGAATAATATTGGGAATCCGAATATGTATTCGGAATAATTTTCAGACGATGTATTGAGCCCGAACTGAGAACCTGTTAGTTATAAAACGATGAAGTTTTAATGAATGGGAATTTAAATAAATCAAAAACCCCATTTTCTTTTCTCTATTCACGTGGGATTGCTGAAGGTGGAACATTTACACTTCACTTTCTTCTTCTTCTCTTCACCATCTTCCTCATTTCTCTCTTCTTCTTCCTCCAAACCCTAGCAACTTGAGCTCACCTTCCATTCCTTCTTAATTTAGTTTGAAGTGGAGCTTGTAGGAGGTTGTGGAGCTGCTGTTTTTCCTTCTCCTCTTCCTCATTTTCGCAGCTTACTCTCCCTCTAGGGAACCCATTTTTGTTTTTGGGCTTTGAGGTAAGTATACCCATTTTTAACAAGATTTTGGTTATGGGTATATGGCATTTATGTGTTTTGAAACCATGCATGTGTATGGATATTCTTGAGGAGAGTGTTTAATGCAAGGGTTTAATGTGGATTTTATGAAAGTAAGGTTTCTTTGTGAAGTAATGAAGTGGACGTATTTATTGTTGGAAGGAGAAGAGTATTGATGATGGTTGTTGGAATTTTTGTGAAACCCTAACCTCATAAATTTGGGGGAAATGTATAATAGAGGTTGATGAGCATTTATTGTTGGTAATAAATGTGTGGTCATGATGAATAAGAGTCATTGGTGATGGTATTTTGTTGGTGGAAGTCATTAATAGAGAAACCCATGAAAGGGTTTGGTTGTTGAGTACATAATAATTAAGGGTAGCACCTAACCCATGGTGGTTATGGTGGATAAAATGAAATAAAAGAGTTTTGAGAGTTATAATAATAAAAACAGCAAGTATTTATTGATATATAAGTATTTGAATCTTAATGAGTAAGTAGAAAATTGATTGTATAATGCATTGTGATGTAGGAAGTGACCCCATTGACGAAGCGGGACCATCGAACCGCGTTGATCACTACTTCACTTGAGGTAGGAGGGGGTAACTTTTCTAAATGCATGATTTCATCCATTGGTGATGTGGAAATATGTATAAGTGATTATGTTAATGATTGTTTGAATGGATGATATGATATGTGTGATTTGAATGCATTTAGAATGATGATTGTTATGTGGCATTGTGTTTGGGATAATATTAATGATGTGATGATACTATATTAATGAAGTAGGATGATGGTTTGAAACCATAGGTGAATTGAAATTGTGATGTGAATATCCCAAATATGTGTCTATGAGTTGTGGAATATGTGTGCCACTAATTATAGATGAGAATAAGTTCAAAAGAGAATTGGGATTGGATATGAATGATGAGAATATTGTAATCCACCAAGTGGTGGTAGTGAATGATTGAATGTGGAGTGGCACTAGGATGCATAGTGTGAGGATGCACTTGATTTGCATTTGCATTGCATCCATGGCATATCATAGCTGTCCATGTGGAATATTAGGGGGTTCCACTAGGCAGGCCCAGTGGGAGGGCGGCTCAGTGCACGAGCGTATTGTGATTTTTCCCCTGTGACTCGGTGTATGAGTCATGAAGCTGTCCATAGTTTGGTGACGAGGCACCCTATGTGGCAGGCCGAGTGGGCGGGCGGCTCTATTGGTGAGCGAGTTTACCTCGGTGTCCGACGGGACACGGCTCTCTCGATGTGTGTTCGGGAGGGGCCCGTAGCACTTGTGGTAGTTGAGGCCACGATGTTGATCCGCAAGTCACAGGGTGACTAGTGCTACAGATGGGCGATAGCGGTTTGGTACCAGTAAAATTATGATGATGTAAGCATGCTTAAATTGAGATATATGTGTACACAATTTTTCTACTGCAGTAGGGGCATAGTAGCACACCTATGCTTATCCCACAATTGATTTAATGATATATTTTTCCCACAGTCGGATCCGCATTGTTTTGATGAGAAGTTCTTGTGCATATGCATTAGCTTTAAGAGCATTTGCATATAGCTGGAGATATGCCTAGTTAAAAGCCCATGGTGGCAACAGATGAATGATAATCGAAAAGGGAAAGAGTTGAATACTAACCTTATGTGTGTGTTTGGTAATCCAAATGATTGAAATTGTGAATGTATACTTGAGTTTATGAAGTGTACTGTGTATGATGTATAATGTGGTGTAATGATTGATAATTGAGCAAGTATACATGTATTTCATCATAATGTATGACTTTAATTCATTTGGATTATGTTACTCACCTCCCCGTTGCCATTTTTTTAAGGTTGATGTAGGTGTGACTTAAATCCTACAGCTTTTGGAGGCTTAAGTTTGGAAGGAGGTAAATATGGATAGGAATATGTAAGCCTTGGCCAGCATGAAATTCTGTTTTGTAGAGTATATGAGGTTTATATACTCAATTTTGTAATGGTTGATAATTTTGGAGGTCATGAGAGAAAATTGGACATGTTTGTGTAATGACAATTTTCATTCATGACCCAAAAGTGTAAAGAATGAATCTTGATACTTGTCCTTGACTAATGAATGCATGCTGTAATTTTATGCCATTCTATGGAGTTGTGAAATGATGTTGGATCCAAATGTATGTAGGGAGTGTATGTGACATAATGTTGAATTTGGGCTATATGTATGAATTAATCTTAGCATGATGATGTTGTTGGTATTTCATTACATGAAAGAATCATGTAGTCTTGGATTGTAACATTACATGAATTTGGTGCATGCATAATATGGTGAAATAGGGTCCTAGGTAAGGCCAAAATAGAAGGAGTTAATTTTTATAAGTTAAATCCAAGAGAATCCTCGTTTCTGCTAAGTTTCTGCAGAACTCGCTCAAGCGAGTGACAATCTCGCTCGAGCGAGATTGGTGTGGACTGTGGAATTCGTTTCTGCCCCAAAGACGCTCAAGCGGACGTGCATTTCGCCCAAGCGAGATTGCCACAGAATCAGTGTTTTGATTCTGGACAATTTTCGCCCAGGCGTGAAGGGCAGCGCTCAAGCGAGGGAGAAGGGGAAAGGATTCTGGACGATTTTCGCCCAGGCGAGTGGTGCCTCGCCCAAGCGAAAATCGACCAGAGAGCTTTCAACGTTTCTGGACCATTCTCGCTCAAGCGAGCCTTGGGCCGCTCAAGCGAGATCGACCCCTGATACTCCTCTCCTTCTTCGCTCAAGCGTCCCGCTGCTTCGCTCAACGTATTCTTTTGTACCTCGCTCAAGCGAGACAGGGCTCGCTCAAGCGAGCTGAGTCCTGATACTCATTTCTTCATTTCGCTCAGCATCGCCCAGCATCCGCTCAAGCGTGTGTACGCTGGCTCGCTCAAGCGACTTGAGTCACGCTTGAGCGAGTATGCCCCTGATTCTCATTTTGTTATTTTAAATTAAATTTTAAAATGTTATGCATTATTTCTTCCTTAAATATTATTTTAAAGTTATTGAGGAATATGTACTGGACCTCTAGGCTATATAACTTACCTTCCACATTTTCATGAAATTCCTCCTCTTGAAAAATCGATCAGCCAATGATTAAACCAAATTAAATAATTCTTCCGCTGAACCTGATTGAAAAAAAAAAATTTATATTTAGTTTCACCCTCTCATATCTTCATATATGGGAGTGGTTCATTTTAGATCCAGGGGTTTGGTGAAAAATATTTTACCACTCTAAGTATTTGAATTATTAATATTTTCAAAGACGCGAAAAATTTCCCCTAATAAATTTGGGGGTTTGGGCGTCTCACATGATAAGTATTTTTCATGATTTTATTGAAAATTGCATAGAGGTGTTTATGGATGATTTTACTGTCTATGGATCTTCATTTAATGCATGCCTTGATAGTTTGGATAAAGTTTTAAACAGATGTATTGAAACTAACCTTGTTTTGAACTATGAAAAATGTCATTTTATGGTAAAACAAGGAATAGTTTTAGGGCATGTAATCTCTGAGAAAGGAATTGAGGTAGATCCTGCCAAGGTAGAAGTTATATCACATTTTCCTTACCCCTCTTGTGTTCGAGAGGTTCGTTCTTTTCTTGGTCATGCAGGTTTCTACAGAAGATTCATAAAGGATTTCAGCAAGAAGGCTAGGCCACTATCCAGTCTGCTTCAAAAGGATGTGGCATTTGAATTTGATGAAAAGTGTAAAGAGGCTTTTAATTGCCTCAAGCAAGCATTGACCACTACCCCAATAATTCAAGCACCTGTTTGGACAGCCCCATTTGAGTTGATGTGTGATGCCTCTAATTATGCATTGGGAGCTGTCCTTGGTCAAAAGATTGACAAGTAGCCTAGGGTCATCTACTATGCATCTAAAACTTTAGATGCTGCCCAGGTAAATTACACCACCACTGAAAAAGAGCTCCTGGCCATTGTTTTTGCATTAGATAAGTTCAGATCTTACCTACTCGGTTCCCGAGTAGTTGTCTTTACTGATCATGCAGCTCTAAAGTACTTGTTGAAGAAAGGTGAGTCCAAGCCAAGATTAATTCGTTGGATGCTTTTGCTCCAAGAGTTTGACTTGGAAATTCGTGACAGAAGTGGAACACAAAACCTTGTGGCAGACCATTTAAGCAGAATTGAGAATGCTCCTGATTCGGCACCTATTTGGGACCATTTTCCCGATGAACACCTCATGAGTATTTCTAACTCTTTTGATACACCTTGGTTTGCTAACATTGTAAATTATCTTGTTGCTTCTATTTTTCCACCATGTGCATCCAGAAACCAAATTTCAAAATTAAAAAGTGATGCAAAGTATTATATTTGGGATGACCCGTATTTGTGGAAATTGTGTAATGATCAGGTGATTCGAAGATGCATTCCCGATTATGAAATAGAATCAGTTCTTCAATTCTGCCATGCTTCACCAGTTGGTGGACATTTTGGTCCACAAAGAACAGCAAGGAAGGTGTTGGATTCTGGTTTATATTGGCCCACAATTTTTAAGGATGCATGGAGAATTTGTAACACCTGTAAGAAATGCCAAAGAGCTAGTAATTCTACCACATGGAGACAACAGATGCCTCAGCAACCTATGTTATTTTGTGAAGTATTTGATGTTTGGGGCATTGATTTTATGGGTCCATTTCCTCCATTCTTTGGTTTTACTTACATTTTATTGGCTGTAGATTATGTTTCTAAATGGGTGGAAGCTAAAGCCACCAGAACTAATGATGCTCGAGTTGTTGTGGATTTTGTTAGATCTCAAATTTTTTGCAGGTTTGGCATTCCGAGAGCAATCATTAGTGATCAAGGAACACACTTCTGCAACAGGACCATGCAAGCTATGCTCAGGAAGTATGGGGTTATTCATAGAGTCTCTACTCTATATGACCCCCAAACCAATGGACAAGCAGAAGTCTCTAACAGAGAAATCAAAAGAATCCTGGAAAAGATAGTACAGCCTAATAAAAAGGATTGGAGCAGGAAACTGGATGATGCTCTTTGGGCACATAGAATAGCTTTTAAAGCACCTATAGGAATGTCTCCCTATAGAATTGTTTTTGGTAAGGCATGTCATCTTCCAGTGGAGATTGAGCATCGTGCTTATTGGGCTGTAAAAGCTTGCAACTTAGCACTTGATCAAGCAGGTAAAGAAAGAAAATTACAACTGAATGAGCTTGATGAGATCCGTTTGGCAGCTTATGAGAACTCGAGGTTCTATAAGGAGAAAACTAAGAAATTCCATGATAGCTCAATAGCTAGAAAGGATTTTACTGCTGGACAGAAAGTGCTACTGTTTAATTCCCGATTGAAACTGATGGCCGGAAAATTGCGCTCTAAATGGGAAGGACCTTTCATTGTTACTAATGTATTTCCCCATGGAGCTGTGGAAATAAAAAGTGAAAACTCCAACAAAAGCTTCAAGGTTAATGGACAACGTTTGAAGCCATTTCATGAAAATCCTTCACTTGTGGATGTTACAATGGAGGAACATGCTTTGGGGGAACCACCTCTTGATCCCCCTTGAGGGAGTTTTTCTTACCCATCTTTTTACTTTTTCATTATATTGTCTATTTTGTATGCTCTGTCTTACATTGAGGATAATGTATGATTTAAGTGTGGAGGTGGGAATATTGTTGTATATTGTT
This sequence comes from Clitoria ternatea, assembly GCA_037962975.1. Taxonomy (NCBI): domain Eukaryota; kingdom Viridiplantae; phylum Streptophyta; class Magnoliopsida; order Fabales; family Fabaceae; genus Clitoria; species Clitoria ternatea. The sequence continues at coordinate 61,666,609 of CM075671.1, forward strand.
TTGTTGTTGTGTGATTAATTTTGTATGACTATATTAAAAAAAATTAAAAATAAAAGATTTTGTGTGTGTTTTTGTTTTAAAATGGCATGTTTTATTAGAATTTTAAGATATGCATGAATAACAGGTAAATTTTTTCATGTCTGATATGAGCTTAATGATATATTATAATTTGAAATCAAGCAATTTTGGTATGATGAGAATGACATGATAATTGATAGATGATCATATATGATAGAATTATACCTTGTGAGATTTTTGAGCCTTAAAATTTGATGGATCACTTTACGCCATCTGAATTCTTTCATGTGTGATTAATTCCTGAAAGCTTACATCCTAATTTTTGTCTTGTTTCTTGATGATACTTGAAACTCATATGAATGTATTTGAAATGATACAGGCATTTTGTTCAATTGAGCCACTAAGCCATATAAGCCTACCATGAATAAATTATCTCTTGCTAGCCATTTTGAGCCTATTTAACTGTTTCCTTGTTGCAGCTTAAATAAGCCATGGATGAAAAACCAAAAATATACCTACCTTAAGGAATATATTGGAGCTTTGGAATCAAGTCAAAAAACAGGCATTCAAATAAGTGTGGGGTGTGCAAAAAGGAATTGCAACTCTTGTTCCAAGTGTTATGCAATCTCATTAATAATAATAAAAAAAATAAAAAAAATATTATGATTGCGACCTAATATCATACAATAAATGTTTTACCCTCACTATTTGCCAGTTAAATTAATTGCTTCATCATTCTTTTTGGTATTTAAAAAAAATAAAAAATTTTCATCCATTTTGACCTTGGCCACATTGCAACCCTACAAAGCCCTGTTGATCTATACATGCATTTGTGTTGATTGTGGAATTGAGAAACTTGCCAAATTTTTAGATTGTTTATTTTTCAGGAAATGTTTAGAGAGTATACACAAACCTTAAACACTTGAGAGTTGAAAGTATGTCTTGTGAGGTTCTATCACTTATGATCTTCTTTTCAGTTTAATTTAATTTTCACATGCCTAAGTGTTTGAATGATTTTTATATATATCTTGATGCTCTGTATCTTGCATGTTGAATAACTCTTGTTTTTTCTGTATATTCCTAAGATTTCATGCCAATTCTGTGTGTTGTTTTCAACTTAATGTTTTCAATAAATTGTGATACTTGTTTTTATTTTGATTTTGCCCGGGAGTGCAAAAGAATAAGTGTGGGAGTATTTGATGATGCATGATTTATCTTTAATTCTTCACTTTAAATGTGTATAATTTGCCATCACTTAGTGTGTAATAAATTGCATTTTAACACATTTTCATCATTTGAGCTTTATGTAATATTTGATTTTTAATATGTGCCAAAAGAAAATGGATCCAAGAACTCAAGAATTCCAATCCAAAATGAAGATCAAAGTGCCTAAGGATCAAAGGAATCAAGGAATATGCAAAAGGATCTCAAAAAGGGTGGAAAAATACACAAAGAATGGAGAATCAGGTGGATGAATCGATTCATCCCCCACTTGAATCGATTCATACGGTTTAATGCACCCAGGATGTGAATTTTTGAAGCTTGAATCGATTCATCAGCACTTTGAATCGATTTATTCGGGTTTTAAAGGGTTGAATCGATTCTTCCCACACTTGAATCCATTCATACGTTAATTTTTAGGCCAGAATTGCATTTGGAACGCATGAATCGATTCATTTCACCATTGAATCGATTCATGAGTGAATTATTGGCCCAAGATCACGTTTTCAAGCTTCTGGATGGTGGGCAAGGCACTGAAGATGATAATGGAGCACTGAAGATGATAATGGAGCACAAAAGACTTGTTAATTGATGAGTGCAACCTCCATTACAATTGTTTATGGCATTGGCTTGCTTTTGGATTGCTATAAATAGGCACCATGAGAAGGTTTTCAAAGGCATCAGAACACAACAATTTCCTTCAGAAACCATTCGTTCTTCATTTCTTACTCTTCTCTGTTTGCATTTCTTCTTCCAGCAAGTTCTTCATTTCCAAGTTAGGATCTTTTTATTTTTAGTTTGTTTTAATTATGGAGGGCTAAAACCCCTAGATTGATTTTCTTGGAGAATATTATAATGTAATTTTGAGGTCATTATTTTTAATATAGTATGTTTTTGTTATTGTTATTTCTTCATAATCTTACTCTGCTTATTTAATTCCATTCTATTTAATTAAATTTGTATACTTAATCGGTTTAATTATTCAAATGGAATAAAATAAGATTTTAAATTAGAATGGATTAAAGAAATATGCATGCTTAATGAATATTTTCATAATCACTTTTAATAATTATGGTTTGCTTAATTCCATAATTTGAGAATAGATTATGTATGTAGGCGATGTTCTTACATATGTTCAATAATTCCTAGATTTTATGATCTTGACTCCTTTTGCTTAATTAGGATGCTTGATTAAAATATTCATTTTTAAATGAAAGTAAAGGAATTATGAATTGAAAAAGACGCTTAGTTGATTAATTCAAATTGAGCTAAGAAATTAACAGTAATGAAAGTATACAAATTATCTTTAGTGAACTAATGATAAATTTATTTACAATACTCCAAGAAAATCAATCGCTTGTTATTTATTGTTTTAAATCCTATATTTACTTTGTTTTAATTTTAATTGTGACAACAAAATCAATCAACCCCCCCCAATTGTATTTGTATGTTTGTTAAAATTCTATTTGTAAAAATTAATTTTAAACTTGATTTTTCCTAAATTTTTGTGTTGATCCTTGAGAGAACGACCTAGGTTGACACCCTAGTACTACATTAATTAATTTTAATGTACTAATTTGACAGAATCATGACTGTAAAAATATTCACGTCATCTGCCTATCAAACTCTCCTCCAAAGTAGAGTTTGAGTCTTTGGCCATTCACTTTAAAAGTTCTATCAGTGGCTGGTTCTTTCAACTCAATTGCACCATGAGGGAAGACCTCATTCACAATAAAAGGTCCAGACCACTTAGATCTAAGTTTTCCTGCAAAGAGTCTCAACCTAGAATTAAACAACAAGACCCTATCATCTTTTTGAAACTCTTTTCTATTTATGCACTTATCATGCCACCTCTTAGTTTTCTCTTTATAAATTGAGGCACTCTGATAAGCATTGAGTCTGAACTCAAGTTCATGGAGTTTTAGGACTCTCTCCTCTTGAGATTGGTCAAAATCCATGTTTAACAACTTTGTGGCCCACCATGCCTTATGCTCTAACTCCACAGGAAGATGGCAAGCCTTATCATATACCAACTGATAAGGAGACATGCTAATTGGAGTTTTAAATACTGTCCTATAGGCCCACAATGCATCATTCAATCTCACAGACTAATCCTTCCTAGACTTCCCTACCACTTTCTCTAATATTCTTTTAATTTCTCTATTAGACAACTCAATTTATTCACAAGTTTGTGGATGATATGGAGTGGATACCTTATGCAGTACCTTATAGTGTCTCGGGGCTTTTTCCATGATTCTATTGCAGAAATGTGACCCTCCATCACTAATGAAGACTCTAGGGACTCTAAATCTAGAGAAAATGTTCTTCTTTATAAACCTAAGCACCACATGTGCATCATTGGTTCTGGTAGGGATTGCCTCCACCCACTTGGAGACATAATCCACAGCAACAAGGATATATTCATTAGAGAATGACTTTGGGAATGGTCCCATGAAGTGGATGCCCCAAACATCAAATAACTCCACAACTAAAATATTTGTCGAAGGCATGCCAGCTTTAGCAGAGAGACCTTCACTTCTTTGACACTTATCACACCTTTGAACATATACTTTAGCATCCTGAAAAATTATTGGCCAATAAAAGCCACATTACAAAACCTTTCCTGCTGTTCTGGAGGCACCATGGTGTCCTCCATAATAGGAGTCATGGCAGTGCCATAAGAGTCTTTCTTGCTCAGACTCAGGCACACATCTCCTGATAATTCCATCTATTCCTATCTTATAAAGAAATAGATCATCCCATAGAAAAGTTTTACTGTCATGGAAGAATTTCTTCTTCATTTGGGATGTCCACCCTTCAGGTACCACAAAGGCACTTTTAAAGTTGGCCATATCAGCATCCCATGGCCCTATGACAATTGCCATCAGCCTCTCATCTGGGAATTCCTCTTTAATCAAGATAGAATCAGATTCATCCTTCAGACGAGAAAGTTGATCAGCCACTGAGTTCTCCACTCCCTTTTTATCTCTTATTTCCAAATTAAACTCTTGGAGTAATAGAACCCATCTGATCAATCTTGGCTTTGATTCTTTTTTAGCTAGCAAGTACTTAATTGTTGAATGATCTATATACACAATGACCTTAGCACCAATCAAGTAAACTCTGAATTTATCAAATGCATACACCACGGCAAGCATTTCTTTTTCAGTAGTGGTGTAATTTATTTGATTCTCATTTAATACTTTACTAGCATAATAAATGACATGTGTTAATTTTTCCTTTTTTTGTCCCAGTACAGCTCCTACAGCAAAATCACTTACATCACACATTAGTTCAAATGGTAAAGACCAATCAGGTGCTGCAAGGATTGGAGCTGAAATTAATCTTTGTTTTAAATTTTCAAAAGCCTTGACACAGTTTTCATCAAAAACAAAAACGTGATCTTTCACAAGTAAATCAGTCAAAGGCTTTGCTATTTTTGAAAAATCTTTTATAAATCTCCTATAGAAGCTAGCACATCCTAAGAAACTCCTTACTCCTTTAACATTGATTGGAGGAGGAAGTTTGTCAATGATATCAATCTTGGCTCTATCTACCTGAATGCCCTCAGCAGAGATTTTATGGCCAAGGACTATCCCTCCTTTAACCATAAAATGACACTTTTCACAGTTAAGGACAAGATTAGTCTCCTGACATCTCACCAGCACCTTAGATATGTTGTTGAGGCATATATCAAAACTCTTTCCAAACACAGAGAAGTCATCCATAAACACCTCAATAAACTTCTCTACCATATCCCCAAAAATTACCAACATACACCTTTGAAAGGTTGCTGGTGCATTGCACAAACTAAAAGGCATGCGCCTATATGCAAAAATTCCATAGGGACAGGTGAAGGCTGTCTTCTCTTAATCTTTTGGATCAACCACAATTTGGTTGTAACCAGAATATCCATCAAGGAAGCAGTAATACTCATGACCTGATAGTCTCTCAAGCATTTGGTCTACAAATGGTAAAGGAAAGTGGTCTTTTCTAGTGGAGTCATTAAGCCTTCTATAATCTATGCACATTCTCCAACCTGTAGTTGGTCTAGTGGCAATGACTTCACCTTCCTCATTCTTAATAGTGGTCATCCCTTCTTTCTTAGGAACCACTTGGACTGGACTAATCCAAGCGTTGTCCGAGATAGGATAGATAATTCCTGCATCAAGAAGTTTAACCACCTCTTTCCTTACAGCTTTTTTCATTATGGGGTTTAATCTTCTTTGTGGCTGAACAACAGAGGAATAGTCATCCTTCATTAAAATTTTATGCATACAAAATGATGGACTAATTCCCTTTAAATCAGAAATATTCCAACCAATAACAGACTCATGTTTTCTTAAAACCCTTATCAATTTTTCTATATCCTCAGCTTTTAAATCATCATTAATGATTACAGGATGTAATTCATTATCTCCTAAGAAAACATATTTCAAATGAGAAGGCAAAGGTTTTAAATCATGTTTTTCTTCAAACACTTCCTTACCTTTCTCAAGTTCAGTATTATTTAACTTTTCTTTATTTTCATTTTCAAAATCACCTACTTCACATGCTTTAAGTAGGTTCAGCAATTCATTATGTGAGTCACTTAACTCTTCAGTCTCAAAGTCAAAATCATCCTTCAAAAAGGCTTGTAAAACCTCTTCTTCAGTTTTTAACAGCATAGGAGTCTTATAACTTTTAATTTCTTCAATCATAAAACAATCCATCTTCTCAGCTGGATGTTTCATAGCATTGAAGACATTAAAAGTTACTTGCTCCTCTTGAACTCTCAGGATGAGTTCTCTTTTCTCTACATCAATTAAAGCTCTACCTGTAGCTAAGAAGGGTCTTCCTAAAATCAAAGGAATTTCTCTATCAGCTTCCATATCTAAAACTACAAAATCTGGTGGAAAGATAAACTTATCTACCTTAACTAACAGATCTTCCAGCATCCCATGAGGATATTTGATAGACCTATTAGCCAACTGCAAAGACATGCGAGTTGGTTGCAGGTCATTAATTCCTAACTTCCTCATTAAAGACAAAGGCATCAAGTTTATGCTAGCTCCTAGATTACATAAAGCACTTCCTACATGAACATCCCCTATTGCACAAGGTATTGTAAAAGATCCAGGATCTTTCAGCTTTTGAGGGAGTTTCTTTTGAATAATTGCACTACACTCTTGAGTGAGAGCAATCATCTCATCTCCCTTAAGCTTTCTCTTCTTAGACAGAAGTTCTTTAAAAAACTTAGCATATGAAGGCATCTCTTACAATGCCTCAGCAAAGGGAATATTTATGTGAAGCTTTTTAAACACATCCAAGAACTTAGCAAACTTTTGCTCCTCTATTTGTTTCTTAAATCTATGTGGAAATGGAGCATTCTTTAATTTCTCAGGAGTTAGCTTGACAGCTTCCTCCAAGATCAAATCAACTTTTTTCTTTTTCTTTTGATGGAGTTGATTTTCTTTAACTTGATTTTCTTTTTCTATTTCTATTTCTACTTTATTTTTAGTTCTATTATTATCTTGCTCACTTTCTTGCTCTTTTTCTTTTTCAACATCTTTTTCTAAACTCACTTCATGACTTGGAGTTGGGATAAGAATTTTCCCACTCCTAGTAGTTATTGCCTTGCAATGTTCCCTTGGATTTACCTCAGTATCTCCAGGAAAATTTCCTGATTGTCTCTCAGCTAATTATTTTGACAGCTGTCCAACCTGATTTTCTAAATTTTGAATGGATGCTTCTTGATTTTTAAAGCTGGTCTGAGTGACCTGAATGAATTGAGATAGCATATTCTCAAGTTTAGATTTTTCTTTAGAGGGAAGGGAAGAAGGTTGTTGTGATCTATTTGTGGTTTGATTTTATGGCATGTTTGATTCAAATGTGGACCTTTCTGCCATGAAAAATTAGGGTGATTCCTATAGTTAGGATTAAAGGAATTAGAGGAATAATTCCTTTGAAATTGCTGCTGCCCTATATAATTCACTTGCTCAGCAGGCACATTTGGATCACACATGCCATTTTCATGGTCTCCACCATAAAAATCACAACTCATCATACAAACTTGACTAGGCTTTTGAAGTTCTGAAATCTGTACACTTAATTTCTCTAACGCCTGAGTCATCAACTTACTTTGAGCCAAATAAGCATCCTGTGCTTCTAATTCTAATATCCCTCTCTTAGGGATTTGACTTTTCTCACTAACTAAACATTCATTAGAAGCCATAACATCTATTAGCTCTATAGCTTCTTCTACAGTTTTTATGGTCAATGAACCTCCAGCTGAGGCATCAATCAAGACCCTAGTTACTGGTCTTACACCATTATAAAAGATGGTAACTTGTTGCACATCAGTGATTTGATGATGAGGACATTTCCTTAAACTCTCGTTATACCTATCCCATGTTTCCATTAGAGATTCACCTTCTCTCTGCTAGAAACAAGTGATTTTAGTGCGCAATTTGGCATATTTGGAAGAAGGGAAATATTTAATCAAAAATTTTCTTGTAAATCCTCCCAAGTAGCTATACTACCTCTTGGTTGGCTTTGCAACCAAGCCTTAGCCCTGTCCCTTAAAGAAAAAAGAAATAATCTCAGTCTTATTGCTTCTTCAGGGACTCCATTCATTTTCACAGTATCATAGATTTGGAGGAAGGTTGCTCGATGAAAATTTGGGTCCTCAACCTCACTTCCTCTGAATTGATCATTTCTAACCAACTGCAGCAAAGCCGGTTTAAGTTCAAAGTTATTAGCTGCAATCGGAGGCCTAAGGATGCTAGATTGCGATCCTTCTTTAGTAGGCCTATAGTAGTCACCTAGTGTAACTCTCCTCTGTTCTATTCCTTGCTGTTCTTTTTGCTTTTTCTTCTTTTTAAGCTTACGCTCTAACAAATCAATGTCAGGATCAAAGAAGAAAGGCTCTCCTCTATTCCTTGACTACATACACCAAATGTTAGACATAAACAATACTAAAGCTACTACTACACACAAACTACTGCTATACTAAAAATGAGAATTAAACTACTACTAAATGCAAAGCAAAATTAAATGGTTCAGTCTAGTACCGGTCCAAGGATTATTGATATTACTCAACAATCCCCGGCAACGGCGCCATTAACTTGATGCATAAATCCTGAGCCATTAACTTGGTTAAAAAATCTTGAATTGTTATTGACTTATAGTATGACTCTTAGAGGATTTATTTTTTTTGGCAAGCGCACCAATCGTTAAATTTGTATATATTTGATCTTTCCCACAGGGATTGTGGTAATTACGGTAATCTTAGACTAGTACAAGCTGAACTAACGCAATACAGATAGAATTCATTCTGTTTTTGTTGTTTTTATGCTTTCTATGTTTTTGTATTTTCAGAGACAGTATAGAAGATGAAATATGATTAATGGAAGATAGTTTAGGATTACTTCAGCTTACAACTTCATCAAGAAACATGCAATCGAGGTTCAATCAAGCTTCAGATGCAAGAGGACAATTCACAGATGGTTAGTCCCTAATTCCTTAGGTGAATAACACTAATTCCTAAGCATTAAACCCTAATCCCTTAGGTGCTCAATTACAGAGAAATCTAATGTGAAATTGGGGGTTGAACCCTAACTATTCACCTAATTACTAGGCCTAAATTAGTTAGGAAGCCAGAAGTTACCTAAGTCTTAACTATGATTCCTCATTAGTGAGATTCTTTATCAGATCTGGATTTGTCAATCCAGCAGAGTAGATCTACTTCTTAGCTTATTCTCCTCATGCATCAAAAGTTAACTTCCTCAACACACCTTCAAGAATTCATTGCAAACCTTCGCAATCCCAACCCTAGGGATTTAGAAACCCATGGAAATGGATTCAGACGAAGGAAAGTGGAGAGACATGGATGAGAGAATTTAGAGAGAGAAAAGAACTAGAGAGAGATTGGAAATGGAAAATGAATTGTGTTATTATTCTGTACTCTATTCCCCACACCTCTCTACAGAGTATGTACAAGTATATATAGACAACTAACTAACTAGCTTAATTAATTACAAAGATAGCTTAATTAATAATTAAACTAACTAAACTAATTACATAATTACAAACAAATAATTAATTACATGCAAAACTTAAGTTACTACAGTACAACAGCAGAATAGAAACAACAATGGTGCAGCACTTCACTTGGAGGGAAAAACAGCAAATTAAATAACCACCTTCAAGGGCCCGCGCTTAAGCGAGTGCTCGAATTGCTGAATGAAATGGAATCATGCTTGAGCGTGAGAGTTAAATCTATGGTGCAGTGAAGTCACGCTTAAGCGTGACTATGGTCCGCTTGAGCGTGGTCGTGTTTTCCTTTCTTTCTTTTTACGTACTTTGCATGCATCTCTCGCTTGAGCTTGTATCCATCAAGCTTGAGCGTGAACTGCTCCTGTACATGTAAACAAACAATTGCCTAGCGTTTGTACGCTGGCTGTCCAGCGTATGTACGCTAGGTTAGTGAATTTACAAATAAATAAATTTCCTTAACTAATTATTATTTTTAATCATTTTCTTGCATAAATTAAACACTTTTGAAAAAAATATATAAAATAAGAATTATTGACAATTTATTAAATAATGATGTCAAACTAAATAATATCTAATGGATTAAGTTAAATTAAAGGTAAAATAATTAAATCTTTTCAAGACTTATCACATTGGAGTGACTTCTCCAATCATCTCTTCTCACCTTCTCTCTTCTACACTTTTCATTCTTTGTTTAATATAGTTCAATTTTAGTTTTAGTTTCTCTCTCTCCATGATGATTGCTATTACATTAACTTTCCTTTTTACAATGGTGATGAAAAATTAACTTTAGATTGATCTATGGTTTCGAACTTGTAAAACAATGAGGTAACATTTTTTGTATCAATCCATTCAATCCTTAACTATTTACCCTTTTAATCTTATCATAATTGTCTTTAATTCAAACTCAAACCACATCGATACAATTCTTGATAATTCACGCTTGTCAAATTTATTAATCGTGTGATCTCAAAACATGCGTTCACTTAGTTTAAACTTTTTTTATCAGATGGAGAAGAACCTTATTGAATCGATTAGAGACTTGGGTTCTTCAAAGAATGACATTGGTTTGTTTTTTAGTATACTACAATTTTATTTATTTTTATTTGATCAATAATTGATCAAATTGATGCTATAACATCCTTGACATTTTAAATTATGATTAATTAATTAAATTAGGATTATTGAGGTTTAAATGAATTAATTTGGAGTAATTAAAATTTATTGGTGCTATTATTAAATTTTAAGGAAATTGAATAATTAATTTAAAGATTAAAATGTATCAAAGGAAGATGTTTTTGGTTTAAATGAAATTGATGGTAAAAACATGAGTTAATTAAGTTAAGGTTAATAAAATAAATAGAAATGGAATTAGAAATTCAATTTAATTAATTGAAAGGAAAAATGCAAAATGATGGCAAATGGGAAAACAGGGTTTACGAGGCTTCCACTTCCTTCACCTTCTCTTCTCTTCGGAAGTTTGAAAGAAAATGTCATGTCCATGACCGTGAGTTTCATGCTACATCCTAGATCCAACTTCTTACGATTTTAAGAAACCGACTTCATATTCCTCTAATTAGAGATGAGAGAAAGCTATGAGTGCTCTCAATTCTAGATTCTGTCATCCCTTTCTCTCACTAGATTTCTAAGTTTAGTTAAATTTCAAGAAATTAAACTGGTTGATAGGTTCCCAGTATTGCAAGGATCACAGTGATACTAACTTTTTGATGTTTCGACTATTGTAGGGTCGAAACCGGCAATCAGAGAAGGAACCTCGATGCTGAAGCTCGCGTCTCGAGTGAAAAAGGATAAGGGTAAGCTTTAATGCCTCTAAAACTCAGTTCTAGTGTTGTTTCGTAATGGGTTTTGTGTTTTGGCACTTGGAATTAATTATCGAATGTTGGGTTTTATAGGAATGATTCTGAACGTCACGAGGTCGATGTTTTTGATGCACAGAAATGAGGTAAAAGGGGTGTACCGGGTCTAGAGTATTTTAGAAAATTATTTTATGTAATTGGCATGTAGGAGAAGGTAGTTCTAGTACCTAAATCAAATAAAATCAAATCATATGCTGATAATTCAAGTTATATAAGTTTATTATGCCTTAGAAATAAATATTTGGTGAGTTGAAATTATTTAAATAATTCTTTGAATGGATTGGTGGATTATATATGGTTTATATGTTGGTGATTTAAAACCAATGGTAATTTAAACTATATATTGATATTGAAAATTATTAAAACAATTGTTACGATGGTGATAAAATATTTATGTGATGATACTTAATGATATTATTTATTCAAATAATGATTAGTGTTGAAAATTGAATTATGCATTAGTATATGCTAGTATTGTGATGGAATTAATTAAGACTTAATGGGTATTAAATTTTGTATGCGAAAGAAAAGAGATTGAGGACATCCCTTTATGGCTGGAGTGTCAGGAAAGTGAATTGTGAATTTAATTATATACTTTGAGGGTTCCTTTGTGACAGGAGTATCAGAACTAAGTGAAATTAGAAGGAGAATTATAGTAGCATGTTGCGATATTAGTAGCGTTTGGATTATTTTTTTGATAACTACCTGGTAGCGTAGTTAGTAACTATCATTTTGTTAGATTGATTTTATACTATCAAATTATGATTAGAATTATGGTAAATTTGAGAAGGCTTATGATTTTGTGAATTAATATGTGAAAATTAAGGAATTGGATGGGCTAATCTAGGAGGATTTAGAACTTTCGAATACGCTGTGTAGTTCATGTACCATACTTATAATGTGCTTGTATTGGCTTGAACCAAATTGAATATGATTAGGATGGTTTCAAATGTCCAAATCGTAAGAAAATGGCCCATATGCATAACTCTGCATAATTTCCGCGTTGTGGGAAATTTTTGAGTGTGGCTAAGCCTAACATATCATAATAATATACAACAACTCCTTATAAAATTTGGTGGCATTCGAAAACCATTTGGATATGTTTAAGACATATGAAGTTCATTTCAATGAAAAAATTATGCATTCCTTGTTGCAATTTACTGTAAAAATATGGCAAAGTCTGTTGCTATTTACTATAAAATATGACAAAGTCTATTGTTGTTTGCTGTATAAATATGACTAAGTCTGTTGCTACTTGCTATATAAACATTGCTAAGTCTGTTGTTGTTTGCTGTATAAATATGACAAAGTTTGTTGTTATTTGCTGTATAAATATGACAATCTATTGTTGTTTATTGTATACATAGGGCTAAGTCTGTTGTTGTTTGTTGTATAAATATGGGTAAGTCTGTTTCTATTTGTTGTATAAATATGACTAAGTTTGTTGCTATTTGCTATATAAATATGACAAAGTCTGTTGTTGTTTGTTGTATAAATATGGCTAAGTTTGTTGCTATTTACTGTATAAACATGACTAAGTCTGTTGTTGTTTGTTGTATAAATATAGCAAAGTCTGTTGTTGTTTGCTGTATAAATATGACTAAATCTGTTGTTGTTTGTTGTATAAATATGGCTAAGTCTGTTGTTGTTTGTCGTATACGTGAACACCTATTTCTGTCTGACCCATAAATCAGGAATCCAAAAGAAATTTATCTGTTTAAAATTCCCAAATCACTATGTGATTCAATTTTTCTTTGGAAAAACTTTCCATGGTAAGGTTTAAGCCTAAAAGGGTAATTCATTAAAAAATTTCAAACCGGTGTTTTTCTTGGTTGAGTGAATCTCATAGTCATTGATATTCTAGAACTTGTTTTTCAACAGATTCAAAATGGTTTTTTTATTGCATGTCTTAAGATGATAAAGACACCATTAGGTCTCATTCTTAAGCCTTGGAATTTATGCATGATAAATTGACCCCTAGTTTTCCCTTTTGAACCTGAAAGTGAAATTTTTCTTTGAAGCTTTTCATTCACTAATCTTCTCTTAATGGTGAAAAAGTTGGAAATTAAGTGGAGCAAAGAAATAAAAGGACTTAAGAAAAATATGTTATGGGATGCAAAAAAAGCAAATAAAAATGAAAGGATGATATTGAATGAATTGCTAAAAAGCCCATAAAAATTCAAAATTTGTTCGGGTAATTTCTAAATTTATGATAGTAATTAAATCATTCATGACTATTTAAGCCCTTTTGTATTTCATCCCTACCTAATATATTCCCTGACCCTGTTACAATCTTTTGAAAGACCTTTAGACTTTGACATGCTTTCTTTCTAAATTATGGAGTTTATGGTTAATTACCAAGCTTATGGTAATATTCTTGACTATGATGATTTGAGTGATACACAATCCTTAAAACACTTTGAGTGAAAATTACGAGAAGAGTACCCTCTTTCTTGACATTGAAAATGGAATCACACAATTAATTTTGGCATTTGAATAAATTAGTTTCACTGTATTAGATTCCTAAGTTTACTGAGCTAAATGTTACAAATGCATTCAAGAAAAAATGAAGGCCAAAAATTCAAATTTTGAAAAATGGTATCATGCCATTAAATTATGCAAATTTGGAAGGCAAATTCAAGCCTATTTTCACGTTAAAAGCAATGGTAAATGGTACATCAAAATTTTCACTTTGCAAGCATTGAAATTTCCATTGCAAAAACTTAATGTGCAAGCTCCAAATTGCCAAAGAAGCTCACGGCAATGCATTACTTAAAGCATGGAATTGTTTTTAATTAATCAATCAATGGTGGTTCAACACGATCTACAATGTTCACCCATTATTCTAAAGCATATCACACATTACAAAAATTTTGCTAATTAGCGGTGGTTTGTTAGTAAAACCGCTGTTACTATTTCATAAAAAGAAAATCCCCGTCTCATCCTTTATTCGCCGCTAGCTCAAAATATTCACGTGAAAAATTACGCGTTGTTTCCCCTTAAAATTGAAAAGACTTAATAAAAATAAAAGAAAAACTAATGACAATTGATACATTTTCTTTTAAAAAAGAATCTAAACCTTCAATCTCTCTCTCAATACAAAAAAGGAACCTAAACCCTCGTTCTCTTCTCTCGCACAGTGCCTACTTCTCTTGCACAGTGCCCTCATAGCTTGCACGCTCTGGTCATCTCTTGCACGTCTCTGTTTAATCATTGATTCCTGCTCCGTTCCTGGCCTCTATTCAAATGTTGATTCCCATTTAAGGTTCATTTTCACATTTTTTTGTTGTCTTTTTGTTAGTAGTGGTCTTTGTTTTGTATATGTGTGCATTGTCGTGAATTGAAAATTAGGGGCCCTACTCTGCATATATGCATATATGGATACCCTTGCTCTTGTAACTTGACGGTTAAGTTTTTTACATCATTAATCTTTACCAAATTCAGTTTTAATCACAAGGCAAACAAAACAGAATCTTTGCATCATGTTTTGTTCAGCCCTTCCTTGATTCAAGGGCATGCCTCTACAAGCTACAAGATGATTGTTGAAATATATGAAAGCTAAGAAGATTGAGATTTGTTAGTTTTTATGTTCTTAGTCTTGGCCTCTCTTATAAGTTTTGAATTAATTGTCTAAAGAAATAATAACCGAATAAAAATAGTTTACAAAGGTTAATGTGAAGGTTTTCAATGGAAATAAAGTTTTATTAATAATATCTTTCAATTATTTGACATATCGTTTTATCGTTTTTAGATTTTAATTTTGTGGGGGTACTGTGGTTGTGTAGACAGTAATGTTTATTGGATACAGAGTTGTGGCTTATGTAGCTTTGAGGATGAGGCTACATCATTGACCCAGAGTGTTACTACTAATCAAGGATTTTGGGTCATAATACTAATTAACACCTTTGTTTCATTGCCTTAGTTAAAGTGGGTTAATTCGGTTCATGCATGAAGGAACATATCTTAAATCCTTATGATCAATTGATATAAAATGACGTAATTAAAATTTGTATAGCCCTAGTCCGTATTCTTCATGTAACCCTCATTAGTAATTTCAAATGCAACATCTTTGAATCCATATGATTAGTTGATAATTTGATATGATATGCGCAATTATGATTTATATAGCCATAGTTCACTAAGATATAAAGGAAACGTATTTAAATCTGTGTGACTAGTTAATATGAAATGAGGAGATTGAAATTTGTACACCTACTACATATTTTTCATATAAATGTTACTGTTTTCAAATGCAACATATTTAAAGTAAATTAATGAGGTGAAGTTGGGAGCTGATAAAGCTAGTAGAAGCAAAATGCAACGCCTAGTGTTGTATTTCTATTATCTTTTCTACCTAAAGTTTTGAGATTCAAAAGTTGTAACAAACAAAAATTAAGGAATCAGAGATAGCAAAACAAAACACAGAGAAGTCATTAGTAAAGAGTGAATGATACAAGGTTCTTTAACAATCAACATCCATCCTAATCTCAACCACCAAATAATGAGCCTTACATAAAAATGATGATAGTTTATTAAATTTAAATATTTTATAAATGACAATAGTTTGAAAGCAAAGAATTTTTTAATAAGGTAATAGTTTTGGAACAAAAGCATATTTGTGTCATTGTTGTTCGACTCTCATGCCCTTTTTAACAACTGTTGTGGACCATTATATATAGATCCTCATCCTACTAAATTTACAAGGATCTTCCCCTTTCATGATCCACTCTCTTTTTCTTTCACTAGTGTAAAAAGTGGATATAACAACTAGATATAATCACGGGTTAAAGTGGATTCGTGATAAAAGAATGCACGGTGGTATTTTTGAAATTTAAGGTAAAGAATATAATCACGGGTGGTGAACAACCGTGGTTGTAGATTCAGTGGTAACTATATAATCACGGATAACATCAGAACTGTGATCGTATCTATAAATATATAATCACGGTTGTATCTCCAACCATGGATATATAGTTAAGGGTTTAGGGTATATCCGTTAGGGACTATATAACCATTATTGACTCTACAACCATGATTATATACTGATGGATATGATCACGGTTGTGGTTTTAACCGTGGTTATAGAGTTAATCTTTAACCAAGGGTATTGGTGTAACCATGATTATATATGTAATATAATCACAATTGCAAGGGGATCCGTGATTATATATTTTTTTAGAAACTTTAAAAGTCGTGCCTGATAGCCTTTTTTCCCTTTCTCCTTCTTTGTTCACGCGGTTTCTCATCTTCCCCAATCATTTCCAGCATTCGCAACCGTCTGTGCCTCCTATTTTTGCTATTGTTGCCTTCTTTTTTCTCATTGCTTGTCCCAGTTTGCAGCATTGTCCATTAAGTCCTCCCCGTGTTTGCTCGTCATTGTCATATACATTGTTTGTTAGATCAGTTTTTAATGTTGATGCGATATATGTTGTTCCTCTCATATGTTGTTTTTGTTGAACCCTTGGTACCAAATTTGTTTCTCGTAAAAGCTTCGTTCAGAGTGACTGAGAATAAGCCATTTCACATATACGATATATGATGTTCATCTCATATGCTATTTTTGCTGAACACTTTTGTCAAAAGCTTACACTTCCAATCACTTCCTTAATTATTCTTAGGTTCAAAACTTAATATGCATATTTTATACTTGTGAATCATAAGGCTTGCCAGCTTCTGTGTTTTAACTATACGATTATCAACAAAAAATGGAGCTACACATTTGTGCTGCTTCTCCAATGTCTTTATAGCTACACATTTTGATTAAGTTAATTTGGATTAAACCATGTTAAGAAATACCGTTCTTTTGATAGAAAATGACTTGGAAATATAGTAGAATGTGAAAAAGCCAGGTGCAGATTTATAGGTGCAGATTTATAGTTTAGTAGCATAGAATTGTAGCATTTTGTACCTTTCTAAAATAGTGTAGCATTTTGGCAGCATAGATTTGGTTAGCATTTAATACCATGGGATCATCGAGTATACTAGTTTATAAACATCATGAGAGATTCTAGGCAATATCCTCCATCAAACAAGTAAAATTTGTTTGCTTATAAAACAGAACTGCACCACATGTATCTCTTTTATACTTTATTGACATGAATTATGTATCTGAGACTCAAATTAGAAATTACGATGAAATTATTTGTCAATTGATTTATCCAATTTGATAAAATATGATTAAACTATTATAGTTAACCAAATAATTCTCACAAATAATGCGTGTAGATAATCTTTTATTAATACTGTGAGTTCATTGCTCTATGATTGTGGCTCTTTATAATTTTCAAATCTGTGTAGTGTCTGTTGGAATTTTGAAAACACAGATACATTATGAGAGGACTCAAATTTCTCAAATCAAGCTGCCAGATAAATTTGAAATATCATTATATTTTTTTGAAAAAAACAAATAAATTTAACTATTACTTACTTATTTGTATTGTTTTGATTTTTTCTTATAAAAAAGGAAAGTGAGGAGTGGATATGTTCTTACAAAATTTATATTTCACTATATAGTATATAATATTATTTCTGTTGTTGTTTGTTGCTCTCATATAATGTTGTTTCTGTTGCTGTTGTGTGTGTGTGGTTGTCAATCTTGCGAACTCGTAGGCTCATACTAGTTAACTAGTATGAAAGTTGCTTTGCATGAGTGAACCGTAGTTCCCTGTTTGAGATTCGACACAAATAGTCATTAAATTAATTAATTTCATCATTTGTGTTGAATCTTGAATTTTCCATTTGGACAGTTTAGGATGAACAATTGTTTTTATACACCGTTGGTATGTACAAGTTAGGAGTTATTTTAAAATTTGATAAAGTTTTGATAAGTTGCATTTTATGTTGTTCTCTGGGTGCATATTTGGTTATGGTTGAATTTGATTTGACCACTCTCATTTTGTGCACTTAGAGACCAATGCGAAATGCTACTGAAATTTGATCAAATTTTAAAATAAGTCCTAACCTGCATATATTAATGACGTATAAAAACAATTGTCATCCTGAATGGTTAGGACCACCACCTTTGCAAAAAAAGTGAGATTGATCATAGCACCTTGTAAACAGTTGCTATGGATCGGAGTTGGATAACTATATCACGCATAAGTCTAGAGTACGAGAGTGGAGTTGAATCATTTATAGAATTTGTAGCGAGGAATGCAGAGGAGGTGAATGGAAAGTGTTTTTTCCCTTGTATTAAATGCTTGAACCTGCGTCGGCTAGACTTGGAAGAGATGCAAGAACATCTACTGTGTGATGGTTTTCTTCATAGTTATACCCGTTGGATATGACACGGTGAAGATGTGGTGGTGCCAAGTACCAACTCTCAAATTGAAAACTGAAGCTCGATGCATGACACCAATGTCAACATGGATGACCGACTTAAGGATATGATCCGTGATGTGGGGGTAGAAGGTTTTAAGAGAGCTCATGTATATACGACTCTGTGTGAGGATTCTGAGAATCTGTTGTATCTAAACTGTGTCAATTTCACGAGGTTATCAGCAGTTTTACGATGGTTTAATTTGAAGGCCATAAACGGGTGGATGGATAAAAGTTTCACTAACTTACTGAAGTTGTTGAAAGAAATGCTCCCAGCTGGAAACACCTTGCCGAATCGTAACTATGAAGCCAAAATGGTGTTATGTCCTATGGGTTTAGAGTATACGAAGATACATGCATGCCTAAATGATTGTGTATTATTCCAGGGTGAGTATGAAATGCTACATCGATGTCCTAGGTGTGGGGTGTCATGGTATAAGAAGAAAAAGGCCGATTCTGATGAAGTCTATACTAAAGGGTCTCCTACAAAGGTGCTGTGGTATCTGCCTATAGTTCCAAGACTAAAGCGTCTATTTTCCAATGCAGATGATGCAAAACTTATGAGATGGCATGCTGATGAAAGGGTTGTTGACAAACTACTTAGGCATCCGGTAGATGGATCGTAGTGGAAGAAAGTAGATACAATGTTTTCGGATTTTTCCCATGAACCAAGAAATGTTAGGCTTGCACTAGCCACAGATGGCATGAACCTATATGGGAACCTGAGCATAAACCATAGTTCATGGCCTATTTTGTTGTTTGTTTACAACTTGCCGCTATGGCTGTGCATGAAGCGGAAATATGTTATGTTATCAATGATGATTTCTAGTCCATGACAATCAGGAAACGATATTGATGTATATTTAACTCCATTAGTTGAAGACCGCAAAATGTTATGGGAAGACAGGGTTGATGTGTTTGACAGGTTTGTAGGGCAATCATTCAAATTACGTGCCATGCTATTCTACACGATCAATAACTTTCTAGCGTATGGTAACTTATCTGGGTACAGTGTGAAGGGTCATAAAGCTTGTCCTGTATGTGAGGAGGGAACTAGTTCTATGCGGCTGCACCATGGTAGGAAAAATGTTTATCTTCGACATCGAAGGTTTCTTAAAGCTAATCATCTATTTCGTAGGTTAAAGGAGTCGTTCAACGGTGCGCAAGATTTTGAAATGCCTCTTCCACCACTATCTGGTCGCCAGATATATGAAAAGGTGAAAGACGTTAACATGGTGTTTGGTAAGTGTGAAAAACAATCCACCGCACAAAACAACTGGAAGAAACAGTTAACATTTTTTGTCCTACCATACTGGAAGGAGCTTGATGTAAGACACTGCATTGATGTAATACATGTAAGAAAAATGTGTGTGACAGTTTGGTTGGAATACTCTTAAACATACCCGAGAAGACTAAGGATGGCCTAAATTTACATATGGACTTGGAGTTGATGGGTATACGTCAGGATTTACATCCACAATCAAAGGGCAAATGAACATATTTACCCCTAGCATGTCATACGTTGTCCAGAAAAGAAAAGCAAAGTTTGTGTGAATCGTTGCGTAGTGTGAAAGTTCCGTCTGGTTATGGTTCAAACATCAACACTTGTGTTTCCATGAAAGATTTGAAGTTAGTTGGGTTGAAGTCTCACTATTGTTATATGTTGATGCAACAGTTTCTACCTATCGCCATTTGTCACATTCTTCCTAAAAATGTGAGAAATGTCATAACAAGATTGTGTTTGTTTTTCAGTGCCATATGTTGTGAAGTAATTGTCCCCGACGAATTGGATGTGTTGGAACAGGAAGCGTCACTTATACTATGTCAGCTTGAAATGCATTTCCCGCCTTCTTTTTTCGACATAATGGTTCACTTAATCATCCATTTGGTAAAAGAGGTCCATTTGTGTGGTCTAGTGTTCTTGTGGTGGATGTATCCCGTTGAGCGATATATGAAGATATTGAAAGGGTATATGAAGAATCAACGTCGTCTTGAAGCTTCGATTGTGGAAAGGTATATTGCAGAGGAAGTAATTGAGTTTTGCATTGATTATATGTCACATGCTGAAAGCATTGGTATTTCAAAGACTCGTCATGATAGGCGATTGGATGGGAAAGGTACAATTGGTAAAAAAATAAAGAGCATGCCATGTAATGATGTCCTTCAATCGCACTTGTATATTTTGAACAACACGGACGATGTGTAACCATATCTAACCACTCACAAAGAGCTAGTCAAGAGAAACAACCCTAGAATGATTGAAAAGTGGGTGTTGAATGAACACAACAAGACATTCATGTAGTGGTTCTAAATGACCGTTCTAAAAGATACATTTGCTTCTGTGACATGACATCGACTAGCACAGGGTCCTAACTTCGATGTCTTCACCTGTTATGGGTATGACATAAATAACTATTCGTTCTATACAAGGACACAAGATGACAAGAGTACAAATCAAAATAGTGGAGTTATGGTTGTGGCTCAGTCAATTTATTTCTCAACTTCAAAGGACAACAACCCTGTCATGGCTGAGTCATGCTACTTTGGTATGATTAAAGATATATGGGAAGTCGATTTCAGATTTACATTGGTGGACCTCAACAAGATAGGTCATAAAGAGGAACCATTCATATTGGCAACGTAAGTGAAGCAAGTTTTTTATGTTACTGACCTAGCTGACAAAAAGTGGTCAATTGTTATCTAGGGTAGACACAACATTGGAGACCCCAATCTTGATGTTGTGGAAATTCCTTCCGCCACAACACGTATTCCGACATCTGTTGTGGAACATGACATAGATGATGTAGTTGCCAGTCATCATGACCAGCATGAAGGCTTGTGGGAAAATATTTCATATTTATAGGGTATGATTGATTATATTGAATGTTATGTTAATTTCTCATGTATTAAATGTTATATTAATTATTCATTATATTAATCATGTTACAAGTACTATATATTGACATCTAGTTTTTCCTTGTTTGGATAGATACTCATGGATGACCAGGATCCAAATACTAGGTCTGATTCATAGGCTACAGATTCCTCTACTCGGAAGAGTAGAGGTGTTACCCGGATGCCAGATATTGCACTTAGGCGTCATCGGGGAGAGAGGTTGCGTGTTGATATCGATGTCAACACTGGTAGAATTCATGGACCACATGCTGTGAAGTTTAGTAGTTACTTGGGAGTTGTGGCTCGCACGAAGGTGTCCATTATTATCCCCGACTGGGATAATGTCGAGGAGGTCGTGAAGAACCATATTTGGTCAGATATTCTGGTAAGTAGATATCATTTAAGTTTTATTTTAGTGTATTATTTCATGTAATTCATAATAAACTATCTTATACAGACTAATTCCCACTTGTAGGACTCTTGGAAGTTACCAACACATGACACACTAAGGAGGAAAATCCTCAGTATTATTATTGACTGATGAAGGTCATTCAAGCCCTCACTCACTAGGAGGTATGTAAGGACTTTAAATTCTTAATCAATAGTTTACCAATTGTATTACCAATTTTTACCAATCCTTATTTTAACTGTAAGTTGTAGGTATATATTCGGGGAGGAGCGAGGACAGTTCCCGAGAGAGAAATATACCTTCATAGATCAGGAGACATGGGATGTATTCGTTGCATCTAGGCAGACTGGCCAGTGGATGGTACGTTCGTATTTAACATGATTAAATCATTTATAATTTAAACGTAACCCTAACCCATTTTCTTTCTTGTTGCAGGCCATACGAACGAAGGCACAAAGCATCAGGAAGATGAATGACTGCCCCCGCAGATTGCCACGTGGGGGTTACCGACTACTGGAGGAGCACATGGCCTAGGAGAAGGCTAGTCAATGTTAGGCTAGCCAACCTGACACCGGTGTTTTGGATCCCCCTTCCCATCTACACGCCATGAGAAATGGAAGCGGGCCAAAGTTAGGAAGAGTGGGGAATACACTTCTTCACAAGCTTAGGAGGTCACCTCACGAATAGTAAGTATCCACCTTATAAAGTCTTCAGTTTTTTGGTTTACATGAAACCCTGAACACTAACTTGTTTGGTTTTAGGATTCCTTGGTTGGGCAATCAACCCAAGGTTCTTTCGTAGCCCATGGTAGGCAGGATATTTTGACTATTGCCATCGGCAGGCTAGAGCACCAAGGAAGGGTGTGTGCTGTTGGTCAAGGTCACGGTAAGTTGTAAATAACTATATCCTTTCATTTTATTTTCTATTAAATAATTATTGTTAATCATTCACATTTCATAGGCCTCCGGAGCTATTACGGTGCTCCCGACCTGGCGCCCTCCGTCGAGCAGTTGGTGAAGCAGAGGGTTGAGTCGAGGGTGGCTACTGTAAAGGCTGAGTGTTAGGAGCAGATGATGGCGCTACACGCAGAGATGGCCCGATTCAAGAAGGAGATGAAGGCCTCACTCAGCCATCACCAGGAGCCTACTACACTAGCTGTCGACCCACAGGTTGGATTCCTTATAGTATTTAACTGTTCTTTGTTTGTAATTTGTTTCTTTAGTTGTTGAAGAACTTCTACTTGATGTGTAAATATGTAGGTATGGAGGGTTAGCACTAAAGAGTCATGCGCTGCAGCTAACCTTGACGATGATAGGGTCGAGGCTACGGATACCCATCAATGTGACTTGTTCATTGATGGGTCGGAGGAGCTAGTTGCCACTGGCATGATGTACAACTTAGGCCCTGTGGTTCACCATCAGTCATTACCTGATGGTATGTCTAGGGTCTTTATTGTCGAGATCACTGAGGAGAATACTGCTATGCCAGTGTCAACTCAAGAGGTGTAGACCGTTGGTCAGGCCGTGGGACACTTCCTTATGTAGCCCAACAGACTCCTGTCAATTGCTCCTCCACAGGTATAAACCTGAAACACTGACTGATTTTGTTATATTGTAAATTATGGTATAGACCTTAATGTTTTAATTATTCAACAGGAAGCAGGCACAACATTGAAGAAGCCAGACCCCATTGACGATCTGATCCAGATGCTATGGAAGGTCGGGGCTGAGCTAGGGGAGGACGCTATTGGGGTACCATGGCAGCCACTGGTGTTTGGCCGTCCAAGTTCACTACCATTTTACATTACACAGAGTGACTTGTACGAGATTATATTGGGGATGACGATGCTGAACATATCTATTATTCAAACTTGGGAGTTGTAAGTATATCATTTTAGGTCTAATTATTTCATTATACAAGTTATTTGTCGCTAACCATGTCTAAACTTGTTTATGTTTCTGCATAAAATTTGTGTGGACTTGGGTTTCGATGGAACTTATGGTTTCTTAGAGCCCTCTTTCATACAGAGGAGAGGGAACAGCAAGGAGGACACCCAGGCATACATCCAGAATTGGATGCATGAATCTAGGAAGATGGTATACCTGGCCCCGTATCATAGAGGGTAAGATTCTATTCCATAATTATTGTCAATTAATTTTTGCCTTTTGAAGTCTCACTTATCACTAGTAACTGCAGCGCTCATTGGACGCTCGTGGTGATCTGTCCCCGGGCTTCAGTAGCTTTATACTGATTCTGTGCATGGAACTTTCCACAAGACCTCAAAACAATAGTAGACGCGTAAGTTAAACTCTAAAAAATAAAATAACTTTCTACAAATTTGATTACGTCATTAGTGTTCTTCTATGATTCTAACTTATCTTGTGTTTTATTTTGACGTAGGGCTGTGGTTGGATATAGTCGATTGTATGGAAGTAAGTCAAACGAAAAAAAAACTCTTGTGGGTGCACCCAAAAGTAAGTCAATCAAATTCATTCAAATCTTTATTATATTTTGAAAACTTGAATTCACTTATTCTATATTTTAAGTCCATTGTAGTCTTATAGGCAGGAGGGTAGCTATGAGTGCGGTTATTACATCATGCACACCATGCTGACCATCGTCCAAGAACATTTAGTAGATAGATGGATAGATATAAGTCTCACTTGCCTAGTTTTCTACCAATTTGATCAAATTTATATAATAAATTCAGTTTTTGTTCTAATTGTTTTGTGTATTATTTGCAATACTTTTAGAACCAGTCATACTTCCCTAAGGCACATGTAGATAATGTTAGAAAGAAATAGGTCACATACTTCATTGAAGTGAGGCAAGGACATAGATATAGGATTTTTATTCTCTTATCATTGTACCTATTGTAGGGTTTAGGGTTTATATTTTATTAGTTTACATTCATGTCAATTGTATATAGTTTCATTTTCTACATTGTTATGATTTGATAGCAAATTAATGTTATAAACATACCATTTGTTTTCATTTATGGTGCTGTATATGCTGGGGATATACTGTGCTAGCTGTATCATATTGCAGGTTTGGGAAATCAATAAAATAGAGCCCATAATAAAAAAAACTCATATTTAATCATGGTTACTACAATAACCGTGGTAATAAAGCCTATTTAATCACGGTTGTTACCATAACCGTGATTATAACTAGTAATGTAAATGCACATTTTACGACAACTTGTAATCACAGTTATGGTTGGCAACTGTGATTAAATAAGGTCTTATTTAACTACAGTTGTTTTAACCATGATTAAATGTGATTTATAACCACGGTTGTGAACCGTGATTAAAAGCCCCCATCTATTACCATAGCTGTAACAACCATGATTCATGAACCATGATTAAAAGCCCATTTTAACCTTGATTAAATCTTTTTTCTACACTAGTGTTTCTTCACTGATTACTCTCTCTTTATTCATTATTTTACTTGCAACTTTCTCATGCTTTGCTTTATTGTTATTCAACTTAGCAAGCCTTACTTTTTAAACTTGAATTTTTTTTGTTAATTTTAATTCTTGTCTAACTTCGATTTCATTTGTTTTTAGTTTTTTATTTTTTTCCCTTTGTTTGCATGGCTGATTAAGAGTAAGTCAACTAGTTTTAATATTTTTATCTTCATTTTGCCAAATTTCTTCCCAACCATGTGTTACCCAAAAATAAAAGTAAAGCGTGTCAGGAGCAGACAAGTTTGAAAAATTGGAGCAAATATATATAATTTTCTAGCATCTTAATTAATTTCTTTCTTATCTCTAAATATGTCCCTATCAGCATGCATTATTAATTCTAGCTAGCTATAGCCCAAATCCTCTATAAATATCATGCAACATTAAGTCTTGTATAAGCAAGTTCACAAACTCACATTTCACGTAACATAAACAATCTAAAAGAAATGTGATTATGTGATTATGGTATCTCTAACATTTTGCTATTTTTATTTTCATATTTACTTGAAAAGAAATGTGATTATGGCATTTCTAAGATTTTGTATTTTTTTGTTGTTTCTTGTATTAATGATGTTTTGTATCCAATTCTTTGTTTACGGATACTTTTCATGAGGTGAGGAGACGTGACTGAAAGGAGGTAAGATTCCCTTTCCCCCCTCCCAATTTGAAGTTCTATACACCTTGTCCCTATTACATGCTTTGTTTTTTATTGTTTGGTTGTTTTGTAACTTTACAAGAGAGTTGGGTGTTTGAAATTACTTTCTTACTAAACTAATATATATATATATATATATATGCATTATTCTGAACTAAAAATTGGTGGCTTGTTGTGTGTATATTGTTTGTGTTTTAAAGATTATATATATATAATAGAGAATCCATGTAGCCATTGGTCCTTGCAACTGAGGCAGTATGGGCTGCTTAACTAAGTTCAGATTTCATAATTATAACAGAGCAGATGTACAAACATGGAAAAATATTTTGAGTGAACCCATTGTGATTTGATCTCCTTTTGGCTACATATAACCTACCTCTATTTCCTTCTTTCTAATCCTTATTATCAATATTGTAACAGGGAATGGATTTTTCTATTAACATACATAACAACAACAACAATAACAACAACAATAATAATAAAATTTTAAAATAATTTTTAAAAAATACATTTTGAATGTGTAGTAAAAGAAATATAAGCAAAACAGAATGATGAATATTTTTTAATGCGTAGTAAAAGAAATCTATTTTAATATTTTAAAAAATAGCTTATAGATATAACGTCGTGAATTATTATTGGTTTGAGTTGGAGGTTTTCACTTCTGGAATGTGTTTAATAATAAAAAAGGTATTGGTTCGGAGAACAGACTTAGAAGGGGGTTAAATAAGTCTATTCACTTTTTCAAACCAAAAAGTGATATTTAAACGTTTAGAACGTTAAGCAGCGGATCAGACTTATGAAGCAACTGAGAGCATGATTCCTTGATTAAGAAAGTAAAAGAGAGCACTTATTTTACTAGACTTTTACTATTGAGTTTAATAATCATTGCGCACCAAACTTTTGATAATAAGGAGTAAGAGAGAAAAAGACATTACACAAGCAATTTATACTGGTTCACCTCCAACATAGAGACTACATCCAATACCTTTAAATTTGAAGGATTTCGATTATGTAAAAATATTTTACATAAACAGCTCAGACCGAGCCTACAAGTATTATTGACTCCATCCACTCCTGGCTTAAGCACAACTAGTGCTTCAAGTATTCTTGACACCGACCACTCTAGGCCCTTGAGTATTCTTGAGTCCGACCACTCCTGGCCCCTGAGTATTCTTAAGTCCGGCCACTCTTGGCCTAAGCACACCCCGTGCTTCCAAGTATTCTTGATACCGGCCACTCCTGGCCACGATATTATTGACTTCGGCCACTCCTATCCTAAGCACACCACATTCTTTGACACACCAGACCCCTCTGAATTCCAATGAGTATTCTTTTGCACGCACCCACTCCTGGGGCAGACCCAAATATTCTTTCACGAGCCACTCCAAGCTCAAACCCCGAGTATTCTTTCAAAAGCATCTCCAGGCCAAAGTGTTTCCCACACTAACAGAGTCTGGCAGCATGCTAGACTTGTACTACTAGAGGATTGAAAGAATTAACACAAGATAAGCCTTCCTCTTTTAACGGCTTATCGATGACGGGAGCTTGTGAGTGTAAGATAAGCTTATTTACCTCACAAGCTCTCTCTCTTTCTCCTCTCTTTTTATATGATTCTTTTTTCTTCTTTTCTTTTCTTTAGAGTCATATAATGCTCATTATTTATGCATACAAGCTCATATAACTGTGTCTTGTATTTTCTCTATATTCCTTACGTGAGCTATTCTTCATACTCTCATATGTTCCTTGATCTACTTCCAACTCTTTCTATTTATTTTACTCTCTTCCAATATTTCTTCTTTTTCTTCTCGAGAGCTCCAGTTGATGAAGAGATTGATTTTTCTTATATAGGATCATCTTGTTGATCTCACGAAGAGGCTTGTCAATTATATATCCGTTGAGAGAGCAATTGTATAAAGGACAAAAGCCTTTCTTGAAGAGGTTGTACAATGGGTAAAAGTTTTTATTGTCAGAGAGAGATGTTCTGTACATGTAACATAGATATGCAAGCTTTGAGGAGTGTACAATCGTAGATAAAGTAGATGTAGCATTAGTTTCACTAAGAAGGAAAGCTTTGATTCAAAGAATCTTTGAATGCATGAGATAGAGGTGAAACATAGTTGCTTTTCAAACTAAATTAAAATCCACCTTGTTTAGTCAATCTTCCTTTTTGTGAACTTTTCAATAAGCTTTTGACGGAGATGACTTGTGACTATTGATGCTTTATGTACCAGACCATTTTTGAGATGATTCAAGATGAGGGGACAGAGTCTGATGCTTTTGTATTTTCTGAAGCTTGAGATGATACTGTTTGAGTCTGGGTCTGGTAAGTTACTCAGATGAGAGAATTTGTTTTGAAGCGTAATGCCAGACCTTTTAGATTCTTCTTTTGTCTTGGATTGGAGAGATCAGGTTACGATTAAGTCTTCCAGACTTTTGATTCATAAGCCTTTTATGTATAGGCTCCCTCTTTCTGTTCTAGCTTGGCCCTGAACCACTTAAATACCCATATCAAGTGATAACAAACATCTTCATAATTTTGTTTTACCAGACTTATTGAATGCGAGCTCCCCCTTTGATTTATAACCTGTGCTTTTTATCCTGAAACACTCGAGTGATCTTTATCAAACATTTAATAACTTATAACTTGATTAATTAAGATGCTTGATGTTGGTTATCAACAAATCTAAGAGTGCTTCAAATATTTCTTCGTTCTAACAAAAGGTTTGGTCACTATAAAATTACCTAATTTTACTTTTACTTATCATTTATTTTCTTATTTACTAATTTTTTTAGGTGATATGATAGACATTACATTGTAATTGTATTTGTCTCATGTAATGACAATTCCATATATTACGACTCTGCTAAAAGATTTGACCCCAGGGAACATTCTTGGACCAAAATACCAAACATGAATGTAAAGCGTGGATGCCATTCATTAGTTGTTCTAAATGGAAAATTGTGAGTTCAACATCTTTTCACTCCTTAATTGCCTTTAATTGCAAGTGTTTTGCAATGCATTGCTTTTAACTTTGCTACTTAATATTGTTTAGAGTTGTCTTTCCTGGAGTCACTCTGTTTGATCACTTATTAGGAAAATGTGAAACTTACCTACAAATCATTTTGGACAAAATCATTTGGTCATTAACAGTAAAATTCCATGGATAAAGTATTATTTTTCAAACGATAGGCATAACTATCATGTTCTGAAGCTTTTTGTGCTTGTCTGAAACTCATCATTCACTATATACAAACTGATTCCAAGTATTCAGGGTGAATATAGTTATTGTTGACTATCAATATATTCAATATGCCATTTAGTTTTTAAAGGTGAACATAGAAAAGTCCAAACAATTATTGTTGATTGTTAATAACTTAATATATTCAATATGCTATTTAGTTTTTAAAGGGTGAATATAGAAAATGATGGAGATGAAAACAATTCACACAAATGATAATGAGATCTATTTGATAAATCAACAATTAACATTGAAATAATTTCTTATTCTTTAGTACACTAGTTGTTCTAAAAACTGGTGCTTTCTAGAATTTAGTAAAGTCATACACTCAATGTTCTAAAACTCTTTACTTACTAGAATTGATGAAAATTGGTGTTTCATTTTTTACATATTTCATTGCTTATAATTAATTTGATTGATCAGTCCATCTGTTACTTGCATCTTTTATTGTAACCCAATCTAACTATGTAGAGTGCTTATTTTAATAGTTTACTAGCTACACAATCTGCAATGTCCATACCACTATCTTAGCTCTTTTTCATCCCAAAAGGTTAGTTCCGAGTTCCTTTTCGTTTAAGTTTTTGTGCTTCTTATTGCATAATCTTGGTCTTGCTTATGCTTCCAATATGATTTATAATCAAATTTAAACTAATTTAATAATTGATCCTTGTATCTAATCTTAATCAATCCTAGTACATCTTAGGATCCATGTTCAGTTGCTTATAGGTTATTGTTGTTGCTATTTGTACTCGGATGGATAAGTCTTGGATTAAAATACCATGCAATGCACCTGAGTATGAAATTGGATTAAATACCTTCTTACAGTTTATTTATCTATATATTTTTTCTAGTCTCGTGAATCATGTACACCACAACAACCTTCCATATCCTAATCTGAAATGCGCCTGACATAGAAGAAATGTTTGGTTATTTAGGTAACTCTATTTGGCAATTTTCTTGCATTTTGTGCTATGAAAATTATTTGTTAGAATTTGATGTTCAGAGGTACTTATATATATAATTTGTATGTAGACTTGTATGTAGTTTGGTTCATTGTCATGGTGATACTTAACTCATTTACTTTTATGTAGTGGATCTCATGAATAGATGGAGCACATGGATATGTTTAAGCTAGCAGTTGATAGATGGAGCATATGGGTGTATTGAGGCTAGCAAATTTTGAAGTAGGATATTATAGACGAAAAAATATTTTGATGTAATTTTAGAATTTTAGATCACTAATGGTTTTTATATTTTTATTACAATAATTGTTTCATTTTACGGTTAAGATTATATGTTCAAGCTTTTAGAATCTATGAATTTTATTAATAGTATAATTTTGTTATTATATATGGTATTAGATATATTAATAATATGATGGTGATAATAATAGTAATAATAAACACATGGAAGAATCAAAATTTATAACAAAATTAAAAATTAATGTTTAATTAGCGGCGATTCTTGTTACTTGTTGCTACTAAATCAGTCCACATGGCTATTTTAATTTTCCCTTTAGAAATGGTTATTTATTGTTCGAAACTGCCGCTAACTTATTCTATAAGGCTATATTTTGTCTCATTTTTAGTGGCGGTTTATCATGCTTCAGCGCCATTAAAAAACCGTCATTAATGTAGTGTCTGTTTCAGCAGCGGTTGTGAAAAACCACCACTAAATTATTTACATTGAATGTTTTACCGACATTTTTTCAACCACTGGTAAAGTCTTAACTATCACACCGCGGTTCTCCAGACCTGAATCCCAATGTAATCAAGATAAATAGTTAATGAAAATGCGAGTAAATTTTTCACGTTTGAAATAATTTCAAAACACCTCAACGATTACATCAAGATCCGAACCCCAGGAAATCGAAGAGTAAGATTTAATAATTCATAGCTGGATCGCAAGATAAATCGCCCATAATTGTATACAAAAATAATTGAGTTTACAGTGGAAGAAAAATATGTATACAGGGCACACGCCTAGTCCCATATATGAAGATATGGGAAAGGCTCGGCAAGGCATACAAGCATACAACACAAGCCTATTAGGCCACCACCAATCTTACATATAAATCATAAACATGCATTGCCTAGAATATATATATATATATATAGTCATGCAACATACATCTCCAATATCCATATTCCATAATTGACCACATTCAATTCAATCTCAATATCATATATCATCAATACTTATATATATACCCAAAATGAGATACATAACCAACATCATTTCGTTCATCAAATGGGTATGAATTCCAATACCCCAAATATCAGTACATCATTCACATATATGGTCATTTACGATACATCCTCCAATATCAATAATTATTAACATCACTATATACATTTTATTCACAATAAAATAATTTACAACCGCTGCCGGCCAAGACATTCCATTACCACTATTTACCTTTACCCAAGCTTTACTTTAAAAATATCCTCATCCTATGATATTCTTGCATCAATGCTAAAAATGGACAACATGAGAGAGTTAGTTATACATTTCAAATGACAAATATGAATACAATTGAGATTATATACATATGCATATTAACATCATGTATGCTTTGCTTAACTTATCAAAAATCATCATATTTTCTCAATTCAACAATATACACATAACATATTCATCCATCAATTCATAGCAAAGCAAGAACATATACACATCGTTTCTCAATGCCACAATGGGCCAACATCATTGTCATCAACCTTAGACAAACAGGCCTTTCATTACATTAGACCATCATATACAACATCATCATATTCAATGTCATTTTGTTGTTTTCATATTTTACATGTCTTTTAGGTAATTTATTTACCCATCTCATCATCATCACATCTCAATCTCAATCATCATTAATCATCATCACCTCTTGGCATATCTCCAGGATATATGCAAATGCTCTTAAGCTAATGCATATGCATAATGAAATTATCAACAATAAATGCGGATCTGACTGTGGGAATAAACACCAAATATGGGTTCAAGCATGATCACATACCATGCTGTGTACACATATCTCATAATGCATGCATAATCACTAATTTTACTGGTACCAAACCACATCGCCCATTTTGCAACACCGGTCATTTTCACCATGACCGCGGTAAACAACATAATCAACAACATAAAGTGTTGCGGGCCAACCATGACTCATATCATGGCAGCTGTGATCCAATGGACCACTGGGGACACATACACCTCAAGAGCCACCCCTCACAAGGGTCAACCACATGCAGCTTCCCGTAGCTTAGCATAGACAGCTTCGTGACTTACACACCGAGTCATAGGGGAACAACAAAATGCTCGTGCACAGAGTCGCCCTCCTATTAGGCCAACCGGGGGAATCCCCTAATATTCCTCACAGTAGCGTATGATATGCCATGGATGCAAATGTCAATTAATGCATTCTCGCACTATGCATCCTATCATGCCACTCATTAATCATCATCATCAACACCAACACCACCATACAATCTTTAGTGGATTTTATCATTGTTGGTTTTAGCCATTGTTTTCAAGTCTTAAGTGTGGCATTTCATTTCAACATACTTTATATCATACATGCAAGTCAATACTTGCAACAATCACAATGGCATCACAAACATCAATAGCATCCATCAATCATTCATCAATATCACCACATAATCTCTTAGTGGATTTTCATCTTATTAATCATTACCATTGTTTCATATATTAGTGTGGCATCACAACAATTCATCAATATAATCTTAAACCACACATACATGATCACACTTGTACCAAAACACAATGGTATTCAATAAATCACCCATAATAACAATCATCCTTTATTCAAGGAAATAATCAACAACATCATCTATCGTTATCCATTATCGATATCATCTCGATTCATCAATTTATAATAAATACATGGTCATGCAATCATCCCTCATTAGCTTCATCATCATTCAAGGGTGTGTCATACATCAACATCATTCAACTTTCCATTATCAATCATCATAACATATCATTAGTGGTGGAACTCACGCATGTATTCACAACATGATATAGGCACAATTATACTTTGCCAATAATCCAATTCAATATCAAACACCACTAAGAATGCACCACAATTATACACCCTTTATGCAATCACATGTTATTACATGACGAAACAAAGTTTGAATAATAGCAAGTTCAATTCAATTTTAACACCAAGGTATATGAGGGACATGACAATATCATCATGCATTGATTGCTAAAATGTATTAAAAATATGCACAATCAATTGCATAAATGTATCATAGCTCAACAACACCAAACAACATCTAAAACTCATGGATCTTTAGGAAATCAGGGCCATGAATCGATTTAGGAGGGTCCATGAATGGATTCATGCGTTTTTAGGAGTCCTGACAGCCACAAAACAGGGGCATGAATCGTTTTACCACTAGCATGAATCGATTCATGCGTCCCAGGGAGTCACACAATTGCAAACAGAGGGGTATAAATGGATTCACACCCCTTCTGAATCGATTCACACGAAAATAATAGGGTGTTTTGCAAGTCAAAAAGGCATGAATCGATTCATGCTCACTATGAATCGATTCATATACATTCTAGTGGCCTCTGAATTGATTCAAAAGCCTTATGAATCGACTCAAAGAGCTCTAGAACCTCCCTTACATCAGTGTTATACATTTGACAACATCAGTTTCATTAATTTGACAGCAACGAAGGCTCATAACATACAATCCCATGGAACCATCACTTAACAAGGCATATAATTTTTCCATTCTAACATGAATCATTCATTAATAGATGCAATTCATTCCCATCAAAGAAACCACAAAACAATCATCATTATCTCATATATACATGACTCCCTAAAATCAACAATTGCCAAGTATATCATTCACCATATTATCCATCATCTCATCATCCAAAATAATTATGCCAAGGCAAGCATGAGTACAATCATATACATCCATCATCAACCATTCAACTCATGCAATTGAAATGTAAACTTCTCTCCTACCCCGAGAGAAGAACAACTCAAATACTCCGATCATTCTGCATCATTATCCAGATCACAATCTCCTATCAATATACACACATATATACATTCATTCAATCATGAGCCATCACAAGGCATTCATCATAATTCTAAATAATTACTCATATATCATCAAGCTTAGTAACAAGTTCTAAACTTGCCAAAACACTAATTCATACCCTTGTGTTAGATTTCAGGAATTTCTTTCCCAAAACCATGATTCTCTAAGCCTCAAAAGGTTAACCTTACCCAACAACAACAACAATATCACCATCCCTAATAATGCATCAAGTATCACATGGATCATCCAATTTCATCATAAACCCCTTTTGCTTCTTTTAAACCATCATCAATCAATAAATTCAATTCTCATCTATTATGGTTCAAGACCTCACCGATTCATATTCTATTTCATTACTCCATCATCAATGGTGATTACTATTACCATTATCATCATAATGACAACATCCAACCTTGAACATCTCATACTCATTCTCAAAATTAACTCCTCAAATAATCATTCCTACATACATGCATATATCCTTTCATTCTTAAGATTGGAACCTCATTGAAATCCACTAACCTCAATAATCATACCAACCATTCCAATCATCTTTTCTATCCACAAAATCATTATCATGACAACCCAATCATCGATTTCATAAATCTTACCAAAGGCTCACACATCATCAATTCTCAAGGGTTTTTCATAAATTTACCAATCATCAATCTCAACAATTTTCATGCATCATCATGAACATAACATCATTATCAAAGTGCCAATCATTCGTAAACAGTACATAATGATCCCAATGGTCATCTATCCTATGGTTTGGGTTTCACATGCATAATTCATCATTCAAATAACATCAATTTAGCTTAAAAAAATTCATCAACACCAATAATCAATTCCAATACTTCTAAAAATTCATTTCCTCATATAAAATCATCCTAAGACACCATAATCATAAAAATCATCATTTTGGCAAAAATCCCTAAATTATCAACACTTAGGGTTTTTTATCAAACCATAAAATCAACAATTTCAATCCATTATAAAATCCATATGCAAACCATAGCCCTTATCCATTTCCAACACAACACCAAAACCAAGAATCACATCTCCAAGCTATCCAAACCTAGGGTTCATCATTTCCTTCAACATCCTTAGTTTCTACAACTACCATTTTAACCTTAACATCATAAAAATCATAGATGGAACATTAAAGAGGCAAGAAACCTTACCTCACATCCATGCCAATGCCAAACAAAAATAGGAGGGGGGGGAGAAGAAGATGGTTCAAGCTTTGCTCCAATGTCCCTTTAATCTTTCATGAATCCAAGCTTTTGTGTTAATTTTGATGAAAATAGGTATAGGAGGAGGTGGGTCACGGTTTTGGCATGGTGAAGTGAAGAAGAAAAAAAATGAAGGAGAAGAGAAAAGAGGAGAGTGCTGCTGAAAATGAGAAGGGAAAGAGAGAGAAAATGCCAAAAATTGGTTACTAACCAATGGTCCAAAGGGTGCATCACTTTTACTTTTTCCAATGGGTAATAATTCCTATTATCCAATGGGTAAAAGAGTGAAAATGAAAGGGAGAAAAGGGCCACAGTCAAAATTAGAGGAGAAATAAGATTTTTGGTTTTCTTTTAATTCCCATTGGTTCGTATAATCCTCGCTTAATAACACACGCCGTGTTTAATAAATAATTTCCTTAACACCAAAAATTATTTTAACTATATCACCATAACCACAATAATTTTCTAAGTATTCTAGACCCATCAAATATCCAATTTGACTTAGTGGGTCCCACACCATCCGTTAAATTATCCGGTTTCGGTAAATCTTAATTTACCGATAATTCACCTCTAGCGTCTAATTAATTTTCCCATAATTACTGGACCATGAATAATTAATCATCTTTACCCAATAAATTTATTTTCTTCAAAATTTGGGATGTTATATTAACCACTGCTAATATACATAAATAACCATCGCTAAATAGTATATTTCTTGTAGTGTCACCTTGCTTTAATTAATTACAAGCTTCCAATTTGGCCAAAGACATTAACGGAAATAAGCATTCATTATGCTTTCTTTATTTGATAAAAAATTCAGCAATAATGCTCTATTATGCAAGGGACATTCTAGGCTACATATTATTGTATTTGCACTTAATTTTACTACATTTAAATAAGCAAATTCAGCCAAGGAACCATTGCAATTGCCAATATGAAATGCAAAGAAAAAGGGGTCCATTATGCTTTTAATCATGCATTACAAGTTGGCATCCATAATACTAAATTTTTAAATGTAGAAATTTTGCCTTGAAATCACTATAAATAGGCTTAGTTTCAAGAGTTCAAGAAGACCAAGGAAGGGGAGATCATGCACCAAGAACACCTTGGATTTACTCTTGAGTTTAGAGATGCAATTCTAAATTTTTAGATTTAGAGTACAGTGGAAAACAACAAAAAATACAATAGCAAAAATAGCGAAATACAGCGGAAAACAACAAAAAATATGGTACAGTAGGAACAACAGAAAAATAGTGCAGTAAAAACAGAGAGTGAGACTAATACAGAGCAACAGGGTGTATGTCAAGTGAATAGGAGTTTTGTTTATTCAACTCTGTTTGTAACCTCCAATAAATATTTTTTTACTATAAGGTAAATATTTTTTACTGTAAGGTAAATATCTTTTTACTGTAAGGTAAATATTTTTTACTGTTAAGTAAATATTTTCACTGTCTATCTCATTTTTTTACAAGGGTACTTACTAGAGTAAATTAAATTTATTTATAAGTTGTGAATTTTTATTTGTTGTTTTAGTATTTATTCTATTTATTTACAGTTCATGTTATTTATATAATTGTTTGGAATGTTTAAATTTGTTCAAGTATATGTTTAATTAGGATGGTTGTCATATAAATTTTTAACTTTAGGAATTCCTTCTTTTACTTTCGTGCTTGAGTGATATAGACCCATGTTCTTGAATTTTTATGCTCTGTTCTGTTAAAATACAGTATGTTGTTGAAAAAAGAAATTTCTAGGAAATTTTCATTTTTTACATGAAGTTACTTAAAACAGGATGTTTTATTAACTTTTGTTTGATTTGTGTCTTTATCATATAAATGTGTGTTATAATTTTATAATATTTCAAAAAAATGTTTTTGTACAAGTTTCCTTTTATTATTAAATTTAAATGTTAAAAAATGATAAATGGTAACAGAGGTTAATTTGAGCAAGACACTCTTTTAGCTTCAAACATAACAAAATCCTTTTCAGTAAAAAAATAAAAAAAAAATATTTTTTATCTTCATATTTTTTTATCAGTGTGAATTTGTAATATGTTGAGGTTAAATTTAATTTAGTTTATTTTGGGATAAGATAATAAATTAATTGTAAAAAGAATGAACCTGAATAATTTTAGTAACTGTTTTAAAACAGACGGTGGGATGTTTTCCCCACTTGTAACCTACTCACGAACCCAAAACAGAATCTCATGACCAGTGCCATACAGGTTTTTCCCGATATTTTTCTTAAATAAATATTGGTGGTGACTTCAACGTTTTTCTTATTTTTGTATTCTTCCATTTATTCTTCCTACGTTTTCTTTGCCACACACGTGTTCAGTCGCAACCCCGACTCGGGCCCACACCAATCTGCGTCACGGCGTCAGAACTCCTAACCACTACAGTTGGCAACTCCATTGGGGAGTTGATGAGATAATATTTCATAAGAGAGTCAAGCTAATTAAATTGTTCAAGTGCATTCTTTTATAATTAATTTATTATTTTATCTATTTTAATTTTATTTTTTTGTCTTTATAATTATTTTGTAAATTATTTTTGTTTTAGTATTATTTTTTATCGTTACTTTCATTTTTATTCTTTTTTTATTTTTGTTGCTCTTATTTTGTTAATAGTGATATTGAATCCCAGGGTAGAGGACATGCGTTATTTGTTGTGTTTGTTCACTATATAGGATAAATAAAAGGGTAAAGGTATGAATGCCCCCGTACACTTCACATTCACAATTATGCACACATTATTGAGAAGGGACCCTATTCCCGGGCCCGCAAAAGACATAGGTTAGGAGAGATTAATAGCGGTGTCATTTGGGACAAAGCGTCCTACAATGATTCACGTGAAAATCTTAGCCGTAGTAAGATCTTATTTATGATGCCCGCTGTAACACCCTCTATTACACTTTAATAAATTATAGAAAAATTCGTAAATTTTTTTTTAAAGATATGATTGTTAAAAGGAAACTATCGGAATAAATTACATACATTATTTCTGAAATACCTCATAAATATTATTAAAACTTTATAAAGTAATTGTACATTCATCCGAAGAAAATAAACATTAAACATTATAAGAAAGAGAGGAAACTCCATGGCCCAGAAGCATTTACTTATTAACATTATTTATTCATTGGACGATGGTATTCATACCGAGCTCCCTTTCTAGAACGTGCTATATTTACTGCCGAGAATCTTCGATCCTTCCCTCTGAACCATCAATTTAGAATATATGAAACAAAAATACGGAGAAAGGAATGAGAAACAGAATATAATATTCTCGAATAAGACATAAGCAACAAAGGGTTTTAACAAACCAATACATAATAATATCAGTGACAATCACATACACAATCAATTATGAATGCATGAATGTTATGCAATATCTTCATCATAACTTACCTATATATGTGGGCCCTTAAATTTTAATTTGCACTGGGTCAACCAGGAGTTTACACTGTTCCATAAGTCCGGATAATAATAATATGAACAACTCAACTGGCATGGAAACACTTAGAGACTAGTCAGATTGAGAAATTTTTTATTGTGAAAGTACCCGACACTAGGGAGCTACCTCAGGTCCCCTGAAGCACCCTTTCACACCCTCTTATCCTAAGGCTCATAATTAAGCCTCCTCTAATTTATCCTCGGTTTCTATAATCCGTCCCCAGACAATATCATTTAATTTCACTTTAATGATTCATGATGCATGAACTACTCGCGTATTTAGTTGGTTAAGGCTTTTAGAAACTCAATTATTAAATACCTTAAAGGTTTACAACATCATTTCAATAAACTGTACATTTTCTTAATTCTCTAAATTTCTGCCCGACAGAAATAAATTTGGTACAGTTTTCGAATCTCACTGAAATTGAGTTTCTAAGCCTTAAATATCTCAAAACTTTTTCATATAAAACTTTTACATAATCTTTCTCAAATTGAATCTTAACAAGATCAAATTCTCAATTATTTCCAAATATCTTTAGTTATAAAATAATTTTCTTTTGAAAATTTTATTTTATTAAAAGAGAATAATCTTTAAATCATTAATCAAAAATACTTAAAATTACAAAAAATTTTGTTAATTCAAGATTTAATTATCTCAATTTGTTATAAATTAATTTTCATAAAATGTCTTCTTTCTAAAATAAATACTAATTTTTTTATTCTAGATATTGAAAATAAAGTTAATAAAAATAATTTCTAAGAAGAGAAGATTTAAAGTAATAAAAATTTAAAGAGTAAGGTAAGAAAATTCTTACTGAGTTTCAGCTTTCCGTCATGCTCGCTATATGCTCAAACTCCACATCACAAAATTATCAATCAAAATCAAGCATTATCAATTATAACTAAATATCATCAATTACATCAAATATTATTAATCACAATTAAATATCAATCAAAATCAAATATTATCAATTATAAATAATTCAAATAAATTAAATATCACTCATAATGTAACTCAAATCATAATGGTTATTTAGATTAATAAGATTGATTTTGAGTCTTTATAGTCTATTTCTTGCATGGGTCTATGTAGGTCCATATAGTACAATACTCACATAGGTATAGTTCAGTCCATAAGTCCATACAGGTCATAATAATCCAAGTCCTTGCATAGGTTCAGTCCAGTTCGCATAGGTTATCCGGGTATTTGCATATGTATTTTAGAGTTAGTTGCATCAGATATTTAATTTAAATTTTATTATAAATTTTAAGTTAAAAGTTAATATTTTAAAATAATAATATTATTTAATTTAAAAGGAGTAGGGGACTCCTCCCATTATTCTTATGTCTTTTTATATTATATTCTTATCTCACTCCCCCTTACCTCTTGTATACTGGTTTGTTATTGTAAATCCGCGCATGCCTCGTCTCCGAGTTCTAAAACATACCAATTTCATTTTAATATAGTTACAAGATGAAAATTAAGATTACTACTTAAAACAGAAATGGTAAATTTTAAATAGTGAATAGTGAATTATGAATAGTAACAGTAAATAGTAAAATATGAATAGTAACAGTAAATAGTAAATCATAAATAGTAATAGTAAATAGTAAATCGTGAATAGTAACGGTAAATAGTAAATCGTGAATAGTAATGGTAAATAGTAAAACGTGAATAGTAAAGGTAAATAGTAATAGTAAATAGTAATTTACTATTTAAATAGTAATTTACTATTGAAAGAATAGTAACTTAAAATAATATTATTTTCAGTATAATAATAGATTTTTAAAAATGATATAAAAATAACCCTAAAAAATATTAAAGAGAGGTATTCGTACCTTAGAATTTTAGCAGAATCTTCTTCCAAAAAATTATATTTCTCTCTCTCACTTCCACTACTATCTCACTAGCACTACTATATTAAGAAAACTTAATCTGAAATTGTAAATTCTAAAGAAGAATTCCTTCGGTATTTATAGAAAAAATATTACTATGCATTCCATTATTTTAATATAAAAGTACTATGCATTTTTTGAAATTTCAAACCCGGTTACTGTGTATTTTTTAAAAATTTCGTATATGCATAGTGTTTTGCATAGTAATTTTTCACTCAGTATATTTTAAATATTCAAAATCTGTCCTTTTTGAAATTTATCAATATTATATCAGTCCTCACTAATTTTATAATAAGTAATATAAAGTTTAAATTTTTAAAATCTAAAATTTTCTGTTAATAAAAATTTATTGATACGTTCCCAATTTTTTAACAATTGGAAAAAATCAAGATTTTTCTCACACCGATAATTTTTAGATAAGTCTTCTTGAAATGGATTTTAGAAAATTTTATTATAATTTAAATTCACTTTCTTATAAATTTTTTTAATTTTAAGTCACTTTATATGAATTTAAAATTATTTAAAATATATTATTTTATTAAAATAATTCAAAAATTCCAAAAAAAATCCAAAAAATCATAAATAATACGTAGATTAAAAAGTTTTAAAGAACCATAATTTAATTCTTTTAAAATTTTAATATAAAAATAAAAATAGGGGTGTTACACCCGCCCAAGTAGAATTCCCTACTCCTGCATAAGGCTCATAGTTAAGATCTTAACTTCGGTAGCCTTTTTTAGAACCAGTTAGAATAGCCACCTTGTGAGAAATCACGTTTAAAACACCTTAGAACCAATTAAGTAGTTACCTCAGCCTAAGACACAATGAGGCAAACATTCCTCTTATCTTTTATTTATTCTCACAAAAATATTTATTTCAAAAAAATAATTTTCAAAAATTCCAAAACAAAGAGTTTAAAAAAAATTAATTTTTTTTTATAAATAATGTATTTTTTTCTTTAACAAAGATCATGATAAATATTGTCTCACAATCATGAGAAAATAATTATTAGATCCTTCTTTTTATTAATTTGATGTTTTCATTTATTCTTTGTGAAGGGTGAAATTTAAAGATTGATAAGTATCACTGAAAAATGGAAATTAACATGAGATCAAGTAATGATACAGTGAAAGCAGCTGGGTTAGACCCAAATATTATAAGATTTATGATCATTGGCAATGTTATATGTGATTATGTATGATTGGTGTTGTGAATTTTATGCACAACAAGGAAGTGGATAGGTGATATTCTTGTTAGACCCAAATATAATGTTGTAGAAAACTTGTTAACTTCGTGTTACATTTTATACAATATTCACAAGATTGCATAGCTGAGTTGTTCATGTGATAAAAAGAAAATAACAATCTATCTAAAAAGTTGAGTTGCAATTTAAAATAGCTAAGATACTTGAGGATAAAGCACAGATAAACAAATTATGTTGGAATTTGGACTCCTAATCTATCATAACAATAGCGGAACTCAAAACATGCATATTTAATCATCAAGTTCATGTCATTGCAACTTAAAATCATTATAACCGATCCCTCGTGATATAAATTCTAAGTATTCACCGTAAAGTCCGATCCCTCGTGAGCTTTCTCAGTAAAAACTTGCATTAAGTCCTGGCCTTATGGCAACAATAAGTACCAATTCTATCCCTGGTAATTGGCATATTAAGGGTATTCCAACTTTTACTTTTATTAAATCAAGTTTTAATAAGGCATAAATAATCATTCTCCCGTTTGACATTCATACTAATAAAACAAGTTTCAATACGCATGAGAATCATTCTCCCGTTTGACGTTCATACTAATAAAAGATTGAAATACTAACATGCACTTGAATCATAAACATGCAGAGATCAAATTCATAACATCATAATCACCAATTCCAACATAAATAAATTAGTTATACATGGTGAAAGT
The DNA here is from genome assembly GCA_037962975.1 of Clitoria ternatea. Lineage (NCBI taxonomy): Eukaryota > Viridiplantae > Streptophyta > Magnoliopsida > Fabales > Fabaceae > Clitoria > Clitoria ternatea. The sequence continues at coordinate 61,709,337 of CM075671.1, forward strand.
AAAAATAACACTTACAGTGATTGACATTACAAAGGCGATGGAAACTTCACGGTACAACGATCACAATACTACACAACACTCTCAAGTATCTAGAAAACTATTCTAGAACTACAAACTCACAAAAGAACCACTCAAACACGAGTGTATAAGAGAAGAAGAGAACTCAGAATGTGAGATGAGATGCTTAGAAGTATGGAGAATGGCCCTATTTATAGGGCTGTGTTGACCCCATTGTTGTAACCGGGTTTTGTCAATTGGCAAGCGCACCAATCGTTTGTAGTTTTCGAAATTTAGATATCGTTCCACTGGGATTGAAAGTTCAATAACAACAGTAATTTTCTACTTACTATGGTAAATGTGAAGGAAATTATAAACAAAAGAATGATTTATACACAATTTATACAGTATTCACAAGATAGCATGGTGGAGTGATTCATGAGATAAAAAGAAAATAAAATCTATCTAAAAAGTTGAGTTGCAATCTAGAATAGGTAAGATACTTGAGATAAACACAGATAAACAAATTATGTTGGAAATTGGATCCCTAATCTAGAATAACAATGAGGAACTCAAGACATGCATATTTAATCATCAAGTTTCATGTCATTGCAGCTTAAAATCATTATAACCGATCCCTCGTGATATAAATTCTAAGAATTCACCGTAAAGTCCGATCCCTCGTGAGCTTTCTCAGTAAAAACTTGCATTAAGACCTGGCCTTATGGCAACAATGGTTAACAACCCCTATAGAATTGAGATACCAAGGGTATTCCAACTTTTTACTTTCGTCAAAACTAGTTTCAATACGGCATAAATAATCATTCTCCCGTTTGACATTTACACTAATAAAACCAGTTTCGATACACATGAAAATCATTCTCCCGTTTGACGTTCATATTAATAAAAGGTTGAAATACTAACATGGACTTGAATCATAAACATGCAGAGGTCGAATTCACAACATTATACTCGATAGATTAGTTCACCAATTCCAACATAAACAAATTAGTTACACATGGTAAAAGTAAAGACAACACTTACAGAGTTTGACATTACGAAGAAGACGATGGAAACTTCACGATACAACGATCACAATACACCGAAACACACTCAAGTATCTAGAAAACTATTCTAGAACTACAACTCACAAAAGAAAGTACTCAAAGTCGAGCACAAGAGAGAAGAGAAGAGAAGTGTATGGAATGGGATCCTATGAATGGTGTTGGATGGCCCTATTTATAGGGCTGAGCAAGGGTGCTGACGCTACGCGTCCCTGTGACGCTACGCGTCAGACCCCTGACTCAGCCTCCATTAAACACTTGATAATGGCCACTTTCAATAATTAATCTTGATCATGCCTGGCCACTTGGACATGTTTCCACGAGTTTTTGGCCATTTATGCTGATTGGGGTGGCCCTTGGGCTGAGTGGGGTGCCCATTATTGGGTCCAAGTGGGGTGGTTGGCCAAAAGTAGGAGTGGAGACCACGCAGCACTGACGCTACGCGTGGCTTTGATGCGTAGCGTCAGCATCAAAAGTAGCTCTTGATGCTACGCGTGGAGTGAGGCTACGCGTCAGCTCCTCCAGTGTAATTTTCTCTTGATTTCTTAACTTTTTCACTGCAAAACTAGAGAAAATTGATCAAGAGCAGATTATTTCCAACAACATTCATTTATTGAATTTAAATCCTAATTTTCTAACAAATTAAACTAATTTTTATAATTTTTATGAAATTTTTATTTAAGATTTTATTGAAAATTTGAGGACTAACAAATACCCCCAACTTGAGACATTGCTCGTCCTCGAGCAAGAGAGAAAAATAAGAAGAATAAAAATTTGAAATCAAATTTTTAAGTTAGTCTGAAAATTTACCATAAAAAATAATTACACAATTTCAACTATTTTGTAATAATCAAAAACTGATTCAAATATAACAAAGGTTTAATGATAAAATAACTTACAATATTCTATTATCAATCAAGCAGAATTTCAGGCTTACCTCACAAGTGTTTATCTCTATGCAATTGGTAACCTGTTTCACTCAATCAATCATAAAATCAAACGAATTTAACTTTGTTTGTCATCTAATCAATGGTTATTTATACAGAGTTAATTCGGAAATCACGAGGTCTTTTTACAGGTTGTAATGAGGCTTGGTTTACAAGAATCAATGGTTTTTCTTGGAATTCAAAAACCTGAAATCATAAAAGAGCATTTTATAATCCTTAGGCTTTCTCTTCATCCAAACTTTCATTTATTTTTATTGATGAAAAATAAATACCCCCAATTTGATTCTTTTCACTATTTTTGACTTTTCTTTTCCATATTTTCTTTTTGAAAAGAATCAAGTTGCTTATTTTCACTCCCCATTTTTGTGAGAACACTCAAAATATTTTTCATTTATTTCAACTGCTCTTTTAATCAATCAAGTATAGGGAATGGAAAAAACAAATTTAGGCTTTAAGGGTACCAAAGAATTTTATTTTAGGCTCAAATTGGCTTTGCAAAGGATAAAAGACTTTTTACCAAGGTAAGCTGTTTGGCCCAAGGTTTTGTTTCACCAATAAATGTGCCTTGATCATTTTCCCGAATTCTCTGTACAACAACACACATCAGAGATTAAAGCAAAATCAATTCGAATTGAAAATATGCCGATTAAACCCTCAAGTGTTTAAAAAAAAGATCTCTCAACTTACCGGGTTATTGAAATTTGCTTGATGGTTAATAAACTTATTGTAATTAAATTTATCAAAATTCCTAAGTTATAAAGAATCAAATAATTAATTATACAAAATTGGTTTTATTGTGTAAAAACTCTAAGTGTATAAACTAGCTTACTAACAAAAATTTGATTATTTTTATTTAAAAAGAAGAATTATTTTTCGAAAAAATGAGCAAAAACAAATAAACACACCACACAATGATAAAATGCCATAAAATGTAAATATAAATGTAAATGTAAATCCAAATATAACTAGAAACAAATGTACTCAAAATAAATGAAGATGGCATCCTCAATCCTCCATCTGATCATCATCATCCTCCTCCTCCTCCTCCTCATCATCACCATCAGAGTCATGATGTGCACTAGAAGATCCACCAGTCTCAAGGTAGGTGGGTAAATCTCCGGGCCAAGCTACATGTGCTGAAAACTCGGCTGGAGTAACATAAGGTGCTCCCTCTCCCTGTAACCTGTACTGATAAAATTCATCGTGAAGATGAATATAAGCTCTGTGAGTGGCAGCCATCATCTGCATCATATGCTGATGCTCAAGTGACATCCGGGCAAAGCCCTGTGTAACAGCATCAGCAGATGGAGGCTGCACTGGTGGTCTCCTCCTCCGAGGTCGGGGCTGAGCCTCCTGCTCTAGTGGTGGAAGCTCGCACTGCTGTACAAAATAATCTCTGTTTACTAGAACTTTAGGGACTCTCCCTGAAGAACTAGTAAACTCTGGTGAAGGTACAATGACTCCCTGCCTCCTCAGTAAGGCAGATATGATGAGAGGAAAGGGTATGGGGCGATTCACTTTATACCCAAGGGCATAAAAGTGAATCTGCTCGGAGATAAGCTCGGCGATATCAATGGTGTGGCCCTGGAGGATAGAATAAAGGAGGCAACAACGCTCCACTGGAAGGGAAGAAAGATGGGTGACAGGAGTGATATTATGGAGCATGAGGTGGGACCACGCCTGGGCTATGGGGGTAAGCTGGGTCTTGAGGAGGTTAGATGGACTCCTTCCAACCCTACTCAGGTTGAAAAAGATTCCATCCTTGCTCAGAAAATGAGCAACCTCCTCGAGGGAGTATCCTAACTCTCCCTCAGCAAGAATCTTGTTTCTGTTTTCTTTCCAAAAACAAGTATCATCCTCAGGAGTAGGCTCCCAAGGGTTACCCAATAGGGTACTGATGGTGTCCCGGTCATAAGAGATATGCCGGCCTCTAACCCAACTCGTTCGCTGCTGCCCAAGATTTGGTGCGTCCTGGCGGGTCCTGTAAGCATTTGCGTAAAACTCCATCACTAAGATGGGATCCCCCTCAGTAGGTAAGGAGAATAGAGGTCCCCATCTCCTCTGATGCACTCTATCCTGCAGCTCAGGATAGTCTCCTGCACTCAGATCAAGGACCCTCTCCCAGATCAGTCTCTGGCCCTTGATCTGATGAAATCTCGCCCACTTCGCATCAGTGCGAAATCTAGTAGGATCCCTCGGTCCCAATACCTCCTGTCTCTGAGAATCCGGATCCTCAGAAGTGGTGTCAGTGTCTGTGGATTTCCTCTGTCTTTTAGAGGGACCGGCTGTGGGAATGGATTTCTTAGGTGCCATCTGCAAAAAGAAAATATTTAAAATTAAACACACATTAAAACATAAACCACACACAAGCAAACAATTATTTGTAAAATATTTTTGGGTTTTTCTTAAAAATTTTTCACAAAAAAAAAAAAAAATTGCAATTCAACAACATATTTTTGAATTAACATACATATATTCAAACAAAATACAATTTATTCAAAATTCATACAAAGTTGCAAGAAAGTATAAATATAAACTAAGAAAATTTATTAATTTCAAAAGAAAACAGCAAACAACAAACAAACATCAAAAATTGAAAACAGAGGCTGACGCTACGCGTGGTGTGACACTACGCATCAGCCTGTTCTTCCCACGCTACGCGTCAGTGGGACGCTACGCGTGGGCTTACAGTTCATCCTCACGCTACGCGTCAGTGGGACACTACGCGTGGGATGCGCAAAAAAAAAGAAAAAAACAGGGGTTGCACAGCAGCAACCCCTTTTCAACCTACACTACATCCATTCAATCCATAACTCCTAACAGCAATCAATCCCAATGGTCTTCTAATCCTAATCCTAACCACATTTATTTCTACAAATTAAAAATCAAAAACAAAACTAAAGAGAAGGGATTAGAATACTTACTTGTGATTCCTTGCGCAATGGGATTGAGAAGCTTGGGAAGAGAGAAAAAGGAGTTTCTAAACTTTAGGGTTTTTAAAAGAGAACTAAAGTGAAGCAGAGAGGGAATTTTAGGTTTTAAAACCTAAGATGGGCCTCTCTGGTTCAGTTTTAAAAACTGAACATGGGCTCTGACGCTACGCGTGTACGGGACGCTACGCGTGATACCTAAAATGCAGAGTCCACGCTACGCGTCAAGGTGGCGCTACGCGTGGGCTTCTGTTTTTGATTTTCAAAATTTTGATTTTCAAAAACCTTTTCTTTTCAATCTTAAACTCCTTTTCTTTTCAAAATAAAATTCTATCTAATTATTTTTGAAATATGTTTTTTTTTATATATTAAAAACAAAAAATAAAGAGAAAAGAATGGGTTGCCTCCCATTGAGCGCTAGGTTTAATGTCTCCAGCCAGACATTACCTCTGATTAATCAGGTGGTTTCCCAATATTCTTTGAGGAATCACCTGTCTTTTTCTTCCTTCTTCTTCTTTTCCGATGCCTAATTACCTGTTTTTCATCATTCAAAGCATCGGTTAATTCAAAACAATTTAATTGATTGGGAAGAGATATACCTGGTTTGGTTGAAGGGTAAACTTTTTCCTCATTACTTATCCTGAGGTGTTCATGAGCACTGAAGCTTACTTCTTCTCCATAAACTTTGACTGCAACCATACTTTGATCAACATCCACTTTGATTTTTGCAGTCTTCATGAAAGGTCTTCCTAGGATCAGGGGAATCTCAGTATCCTCCTTCATATCCAGTACCATAAAGTCAACTTTAAAGTGGTACTTGTCAACCTTTACTAACACATCTTCCACAATCCCAACAGGCTTTTTGACAGAGCGATCCGCAAACTGTAATTCTGTCTTTGCTTCTTTTAGCTCATATTCACCAATGCGTTTTATTAAATCTAAGGGCATCAAGTTAATGTTAGCCCCTAAATCTAATAGCGCATTCCTGATGTTGATATTTCCAATTGTTACAGGAATAGTGAAACTCCCCGGATCTTTACATTTTTTCGGGGTTACACAGTTTGTTTCTTGCTCTGTATCTCTTTGCATATTTTTTTCTTTTTCATTTTTTTCATTTTTTTCTATTTTTTCACTTTCTTTTTCTTCTTCTTCTTTCTCACTCTTTTCTTTACAATCAATTTTTACAACATCAATAGAAACAGCATTACATTGTTCCCTTGGGTTTTGAGTGTTTGTAGAAAACCCAGAACTCTTTAATTCGGCTATCTCCTTTGCAAGCTGACCCATTTGTATGTCTGATGCTTTTCGGGCAGCTTCATTTGTCTCCACAAACTGCAATAACTGTTGAATAGCTTCCTCTATTCTTGTCAACCTTGAATTGTCAGTTTGTTGTTGCTTGAATTGATTGTTAGGAGGTCTGTTGGAAGGTCCAGTGTCCTGTCTCCAGCCAATATTCTGATTTTGCCAACCCTGTAGGTAATTGTTAGGAAAAGAGTTTCCATGATTGAAAGGATAATTACCTAAGGGTGCTCTTTGATGGTTCATGAAATTGGCTTGCTCTTGCTCATTTCCACAGTAACCACATGGTTGTTCTCCCATGCAGTGCGTACATGCTTTAAGTTGAGCAGGGGGTGGTGATGCTACTTGAGCAATTTGAAGTTTTTCCAATTGCTTGCTCATAACTTCAATTTGTTGGGTAAGTAATTTTTGCTGAGCCAACACTGCATCATTTACTCCCAATTCGAGCATTCCTGGCTTCCTTTGCGTATTACCTCTTTCATGCTTTGCTTGTCGGTCACTAACAGCCATTGATTCCAATATTTCTATGGCTTCTTCCACAGTCTTGTTCATTAAAGAACCACCTGCACAAGCATCTAACATCATCTTGAACTGAGGCAATAAACCATGGTAAACGATTCTTACCTTCTCGGCATCATTCAGGTTGTGGTTTGGGCATTTTCTCAAGAGTGCCTTGAATCGTTCCCATGTTTCTCCTAATGATTCATCATTATTTTGGGAAAAAGAGTGTATGGCTGTCATTGCTTCAAAATATTTTGAAGGAGAATAAAATCTTTCCAAAAATTTTCTTTCAACGTCGGACCAGTTTGCAAAACTACCCAGTGGACAAGATTTAAACCATTCTTTTGCTTTCCCAATCAATGAAAAAGGAAAGAGTCTCATGTAAACAGACTCTTCTTGATTGGGTTCAAAACCAATTGTGCTGCATAACTCATAAAAAACAGTTAAATGTTCATATGGTTCTTCATGATTTAAACCAGCAAATTGGTTGTTTTGAATAATGTTTAAAGTGGCAGGTTTAATTTCCACTGGTAAAACTGGTCCTTGAAACATTCCCGAAACTCGGGGTAGACCATTTATAGCAGCAAACTGTCCCAATGTTCTCCTTTCAGCAGCCATATTTGAATTTTCAAAAATTTTCGAAGTAGAAGAAGAATTAGTTTGTGTTTTAGATTTCAAAGACTTGATTTTCTTTACAAACCTTTCTATCTCAGGATCAAAATAAATTTTACCTGCGGTAGATCGAGTTTGCATACACAAACTAGACAAAGAAAGTTAGTGTGATAATGATAAGAAAAAAAAAATTATCTAAAGTAAAAAAAAATATTTACCACGGTAATTAAAATTTTACTATTTTACTGAAACAATTCAATCCCCGGCAACGGCGCCAGAAAACTTGTTGACCCCATTGTTGTAACCGGGTTTTGTCAATTGGCAAGTGCACCAATCGTTTGTAGTTTTTGAAATTTAGATATCGTTCCACTGGGATTGAAAGTTCAATAACAACAGTAATTTTCTACTTACTATGGTAAATGTGAAGGAAATTATAAACAAAAGAATGATTTATACACAATTTATACAGTATTCACAAGATAGCATGGTGGAGTGATTCATGAGATAAAAAGAAAATAAAATCTATCTAAAAAGTTGAGTTGCAATCTAGAATAGGTAAGATACTTGAGATAAACACAGATAAACAAATTATGTTGGAAATTGGATCCCTAATCTAGAATAACAATGAGGAACTCAAGACATGCATATTTAATCATCAAGTTTCATGTCATTGCAGCTTAAAATCATTATAACCGATCCCTCGTGATATAAATTCTAAGAATTCACCGTAAAGTCCGATCCCTCGTGAGCTTTCTCAGTAAAAACTTGCATTAAGACCTGGCCTTATGGCAACAATGGTTAACAACCCCTATAGAATTGAGATACCAAGGGTATTCCAACTTTTTACTTTCGTCAAAACTAGTTTCAATACGGCATAAATAATCATTCTCCCGTTTGACATTTACACTAATAAAACCAGTTTCGATACACATGAAAATCATTCTCCCGTTTGACGTTCATATTAATAAAAGGTTGAAATACTAACATGGACTTGAATCATAAACATGCAGAGGTCGAATTCACAACATTATACTCGATAGATTAGTTTACCAATTCCAACATAAACAAATTAGTTACACATGGTAAAAGTAAAGACAACACTTACAGAGTTTGACATTACGAAGAAGACGATGGAAACTTCACGATACAACGATCACAATACACCGAAACACACTCAAGTATCTAGAAAACTATTCTAGAACTACAACTCACAAAAGAAAGTACTCAAAGTCGAGCACAAGAGAGAAGAGAAGAGAAGTGTATGGAATGGGATCCTATGAATGGTGTTGGATGGCCCTATTTATAGGGCTGAGCAAGGGTGCTGACGCTACGCGTCCCTGTGACGCTACGCGTCAGACCCCTGACTCAGCCTCCATTAAACACTTGATAATGGCCACTTTCAATAATTAATCTTGATCATGCCTGGCCACTTGGACATGTTTCCACGAGTTTTTGGCCATTTATGCTGATTGGGGTGGCCCTTGGGCTGAGTGGGGTGCCCATTATTGGGTCCAAGTGGGGTGGTTGGCCAAAAGTAGGAGTGGAGACCACGCAGCACTGACGCTACGCGTGGCTTTGATGCGTAGCGTCAGCATCAAAAGTAGCTCTTGATGCTACGCGTGGGGTGAGGCTACGCGTCAGCTCCTCCAGTGTAATTTTCTCTTGATTTCTTAACTTTTTCACTGCAAAACTAGAGAAAATTGATCAAGAGCAGATTATTTCCAACAACATTCATTTATTGAATTTAAATCCTAATTTTCTAACAAATTAAACTAATTTTTATAATTTTTATGAAATTTTTATTTAAGATTTTATTGAAAATTTAAGGACTAACAGGCTGAGGAAGGGTGTTGACGCTATGCGTCAGGTCCCTGACTCAGCCTCCATTAATCAGCTCGAAGTGGCCATTATTGTTTAATTATTTTAATTAATCATGCCCAGACAGATGTGCCTTGTCTCCCAATTCGGTTTGGACACTTGTGGGTAGTGGAAAGGTCATTGGCTGAGTGCTTGACCACCTGTAAGTGGTATCCACGTAGCTCCTAACGCTACGCGTGGCTGTGACGCGTAGCGTCAGCATCAGAAATCCTCACGCTATACGTGGAGTTGATGCTACGCGTCAGCTCTTCAGATCTTTATTTTTCTCTTTAAAACCTTTACTTTTTCACTACAAAACTAGAGAAAATTGATCAAGGGCAGATTATTTCCAACAACATCCATTTATTGAATTTAAAACCTAATTTTCTAACAATTTAAGCTAATTTTTATTATTTTTACAAAATTTTTATTAAAGATTTTATTGTAAATTTAAGGACTAACAAATACCCCCAACTTGAGACATTGCTCGTCCTCGAGCAAGAGGGAAAATTAAAATAAAATTTGAAATCAAATTTTTGAGTTAGTCCGAGAATTTATCACAAAAAGTAATTTCACAATTTACCATTTAAAGTAACCAAAATTAGATATCCTATGTAATAAAGGTTTAATGACAAAAAATTTTACAATGCCTTATTAACTAATCAAGCGTAATTTCAAGCTTACCTCACAAGTGTTTAACTCTATGCAAAGGGTAACCTGTTTCACTCAATCAATCATTAAATCAAACGAATTTAATTTTGATTTTCATCTACTCAATGGTTAATCATATAGAGTTAATTCAAAAATCACAAGGTCTTTTCATGGGTTGTAATGAGGCTTGGCTTACAAGAAATAATGGTTTTTCTTAGAATTCAAAAACCTGAAATCATAAAAGAGCATTTTGTAATTTTTAGGCTTTCTCTTGTCCTAAGTCTCAATTCCTTTATTGATGAAAAATAAATACACCAAACTTGATTCTTTTCTCTATTTTTGATTTGCATATATGTCTTTTCATTTTTTTCATTTATATGCATAATTTTGATTTTTCTTGAAAAGAATCAAGTTGTTAATTTTCACTCCCTACTCAAAATATTCTTTCCATTTTGATCAATTGCTCTTTTAATCAATCAAGTAAAGGAATGGTTCAAATTTGATAAGGGTCAAGGGTACCAAAGAAATTATTTTTCAGGCTCAAAATTGGCTTTTAAAGGATAAAATGATTTTACCATGGTAAGCTTTTTTGGCCCAATGTTTCTTTTACCAAAAATATGCCTTGATCATTTTCTTGAATTCTCTGTACAACAACACAAATCACAGATTAAAGCAAAATCAATTTGAATGAAGTTATGTCAAAACCCTAAAGTGTTTAAAAGATCTCTCAGCTCACCGGGTTATTTAAAATTAGCTTAATAGTTAATAAAATTATTGTAATTAAATTTATCAAAATTCCTTAATTACAAAAAGAATCGATAATTGATTTAAAAATGGTTTTATTGTGTAAAAACTTTAAGTGTATAAATTTCGTTATTTTCAAAAAAATTGATTTCAATGATAAAACATTTTTTTGAATTTTCGAAGAAAACACGCAAAAACATACCATGATAAAATTACACAATAAAACACACCACATAATAAAAGACAAAATATAATATATAATTCACAAAGTAAAAATACCAATGTAAATATCAAACTAAAAGTAAACTAAAGTGTATGTAAAAGATGCAGAAAATAACACCATCAGTCCTCCATGTGATCCTCATCATCTCCCTCCTCATCTGCATCACCCTCTGACTCAGCATGTGCTCTAGATGGTCCACCAGTCTCAGGATAAGTGGGTAAATCACCAGGCCAAGCTACATGAGCTACGAACTCAGCTGGTGTGACATAAGGTGCTCCCTCTCCCTGAAGTCTGTACTGATAAAATGCATCATGAAGATGCATGTAAGCTCTGTGTGTGGCAGCCATCATCTACATCATATGGTGATGCTCAAGTATCATCCTAGCAAATCCCTCTGTGATAGCATCAGCAGGTGGTGGCTGAACTGGTGGTCTCCTCCTCCTCTGTCTGGGCTGAGCCTTGATAAGTGTTTTATAACACAATAAATTAGATCTAGTTTGCTTAGGATTTTAATCATTATGCACTGTATTTCCTTTATTTATTATGATTTTTGCTTTCTTTCCACTATATTCTACTTGGGTATGCTATTTTACAGAAATTAAGGTAATAAAAACGTCAATAACAAGGGAAAAATGACCATAAAATGATAAAGAAACAAGAAGAACAAGCCCAAAGTGGAAAGAACTCTCTTTTTATGCTGAATTCCGACTGAGAATGATGAAATCCGAGTAGAATGACTCAAAAATGATCAAATCCGAGTAGGAAGTCTCTGAATAGAGCGTTGCCGAGTGGAATACTTCCCTGTTGGAGGTAAATCCGAATGGAAGGTTCCCTATCAAAGCCATTCCGACTGAAAAATGGCTGACCTTGAAGAAATATGTCCCTGTTAGAGGTGAATCTGAGTGGAAGTTGTCCGACTGCAACCATTCCGAGTGAAAAAGGGGATTGACCTTGAATAAATACTGCCCAAAGCTATTGTCCGAGTGAAGGAATGCTGACTGAAGCAGGTCTGATTTGGGGAACAACTGCTTCTTCTGGAAAAATTACCTACGAGTGGAAGACTCCCGAGTGAGTTGATTCCGAATAAAAGAAACTCTGAACTTCAAAGAACAATTTGTCAGGCAAAGCCTTTTTGAGTAGTTTGTTTCAGAGAAAATGTCTTATAAAGCAAGGAAAAATCCGACCGAGAATAAGTCTCTTCCGGGCAGACTCTCTCTCAAGTTTCACACTAAGCCCGAGTGAGATTCCAAGGAAAGCACATCCGAGTGATTTGGGGCAGAGAGCTGTATTTCCGAGCAAAGCAAGGCTCGGACCTGGGAAGAGATTCTATCGGCCAGATTCTCTCAAGCTCTAATTTTCTGAGTGAAAGGTAAGGCCGATTCCCGAGTAAAAACAACAAATGGAATGATTGACGACTGAAGGAAATTCCGAGTGAGAAGCCAGTCAGACTTCCAAATGAATGTGTCCGAGTGGAGTGAAGAAAGAGTTGACTGAATTACTCCCAAGCAAATCCAAACAAGTTTCTCCGAGTGATTAAATTTCAGAGACATAGCCGAGTGAAACATTTTAGGAGGTGCCGATTGAACCATTCAAATGAAAACTTCCCGATCCTGAGTGGGTCACATGAGAAAGAAGGAGGGCATGAACCTGTGCCGAGTGAGCCACTTTTCAGTCGGTTTCGAGTCCCTCTTCAGTCAGTTCCGAGCCACTTTTTGATCAGTACCAAATGAATGTTTCAATCGGTTCCGAGTCTCTCTTCAGTCGGTTTCGATTGAATGTTTCAATCAGAGTCACTCTTCAGTCACTCTTCAGTCACTCTTCACTCGTCCCTTCATCTAGCTGTAACACCGACTCTATCCAATTCAACACCGTCCAGCCCACAACGTTCAGCTCCTCAAATCCATACAACACCAACCAGTTCCTTCCAGCAACTTAACACCGTCCCCTCAAACCACAACACCGGCTCCATCCAACCAATACCGACCAGCTCCTCACAGCAACAACACCGTCCAATTCCTCTCCACAACGTCCAGCAACTCAACACCGTCCAGTAAAGCAACACCGAGCAAAGCTTTCACTCGTTGTTTTGTGTATAAACAACACCTTTTCCACTTGGATTATTTCCCACTGTGGGTGTATACCGACTAAGGCACTAAATCCGAGTCAGAAGGAGAAAGCCGACCTTCCATATTCCCACCGAATGCCCATGCTGACTTGGATTTCCACTATCCAAGTGGATCCTTGACTTACGAAGGGGCGGCTGACAACAAAACAAAAGGGAAAGTAATAAAAAATTCTCCACTAGCCACTGATCCCTATAATTGCTAAGGTCCAGGCTGTTTCTCCATCACATGCACCGAAAGTTTCCAACTTGCAACGCGTTTTCTTAGCTGGCTCCCTCCCTTCCTTTGCCTATAAAAGGAGAAGCAATCCAAGCAGAAAGACGAAAACGGACAGCATCAATTCTGATTGAGTTCTCTTTCTTTTCATACTTTAATTTCTTTCTTTTCTTTCCTTTCTCTCTTTCGTTTCTGTTTCCGTTCCTCTTTTCTTTCTTTTCTTTATTTCTTTCTCCCTTCCTTTCTTTCGTTTTCTTTCTTTTTATTTTTCCGTCCCATTTCTCTTTTATTTTCTTTTTCTTTCTTTTATTTTAAGAGTTGTGAATTGTAAAAGTGAGTATTCCAATTTGTAATTGGTGGAGGAATATTGTAACAAGGAAATACAGTGGTAAAATTATTTTAAGCTTTTGGAGAAACCCGTAAGTTTTTATTTTTACCATGTCTTGTATGTTTTATTTTTCCATTATATATATGAATTTGAATTATTTCATGAGTAACTAAATTAATTATCTTGGGATGAAGGGGGTGTGATAATATTTTATAATAATGTTATTTTGACTTTAAATTAAATAAATTTCTATTTTCCATTTAGTTTAAAAAATGCTCAATGCTCTTAGTAATTCCTAACAAGAACCTAAGTGATAAAACTGTATACTTGCGGGTATATTAGTAAGTTTAAGTAATTAATAGAATCGAGAGATTTATTGTTACTGGAAAGTTTTTAAACTAAGCCTAAGTTTTTGAAATACTTTTTGTGACCTCGGTAAAACCGTGAAAGTAATCAAAATCTTTTGGGGAATTTTAAAAAGGGATTTTCACAAAACGATAATGGGCCTTTTCTAAGGATTAAGCAGCGCTTTCCATAGGTTAGGTACATTAATAGGATTCCGAGAGGAACATATTAATTAGCTTAAGGAAAATCCGCCTTGGAAAACTTAATTTGATTCTTATTTATTAAAAGTTAAAATTTATTAACATAAAATAGAGTCTTGATCTCCCGAAATCCCAAGATACTCTCAACTCTGATTTTTAAGTGTCAAGAAAATTTTGTTTCTAAATTTATTTTTAATTTGTGCTTTATTTTTAAAAAAAATTAAAAATCAAGTTTGTGGATAATTAAATTTCAATATGCTAGTACTTTGAACACAATCCCTGTGGAGAACGATAATCTTTTATATTACGCGACATAACCCGTGCGCTTGCAGGCCCTGTCAAGTTTTTGGCGCCGTTGCCGAGGACTATTGTCCCTCAAATATCGGCAATATTGAAATTCGATTAGATCATACTTGTTAATATTTTTTGTTTTGTTTGTTTCTTTTTATATTTTTCTTTATTTTTATTCTATTTGTTACTTTGTATTTTGTTCTTTATTTTGTGTATCTGTTATTGCTTTATTTTTGTAATTGTTTATTTTATTTGTCATTTACTTTCTTTTTATGCGACGAAGCCGTAGTGTCGATCTAAACTTAGGATTTGACCCTGAGATAGAACGTACCCTTAGAGCTTTAAGAAAACAACAAAAACAACAAAAAGAAAAACAAATGGCAGACCAACATAGACCCTTAAGAGATTTTGCCGCTCCAAGTACAAATGGAAGAGGATCTAGCATCCTTAGACCCATAGTGGAGGCTAACAATTTTGAATTGAAGCCTTCACTACTCTCTATGGTTCAACAGAACCAATTCGGAGGATTACCCTCTGAAGATCCAAATTTTCACCTTCAAATTTTTCTTGAATACTGTGACACCCTGAAGATGAACGGAGCCACCAATGATGCCATTCGCTTGAGACTCTTCCCTTTCTCTTTAAGAGATAAAGCGAGAGCGTGGTTATACTCTCTTCCTGAAGGATCCATCACGACTTGGGAACAATTGTCCAGTGCTTTTATCAATAAATGGTACCCAAGGAACAAGACCGATGTGTTGAGAAAACAAATCATAAATTTTTCACAAAAAGATGATGAATCCTTATATGAAGCCTGGGAAAGATACAGGGAGTTGCTAAGAGAATATCCTTACCATGGGATAGAAAGGTGCTTGACAATCCATATTTTCTATAATGGATTAACTTCCACACAAAAGATCTCTTTAGATGATGCAGCTGGAGGAGCCTTCATGAGTAAAAATGTTGATGAAGTTGAGAACCTGATTGAGGAAATAGCTCAAAACACTCACCAGTGGAACTCAGAGAGAGGATTACCTGTTAAAACACTAGGTAAGTACTCTGTTGATGCTCTTTCCCTACTTTCTGCCAAAGTTGAAGCATTAACATTAAAACTCGATAAAATAGGGTCAACAAGTGCTACTAATATTGTTTGTGAAGTTTGTGGTGTTTCAGGACATGGAGCTACAAACTGCCATTTAGAAATGACCCCTAATCAAGAACAAGAAATGCATCAGGTGGATGCTATTGGAAACTATGGTGGAAATTATCAAGGTAACTACAGACCTCCACAAGGTCCACCTGGCTTCCAAAATAGGCCACCTCAATTCCAAGGTAATCAAAGTAACTACAACCCTCAACAAGGACCCTACATTCCACAGAAATCAAAACTAGAGTCCTTAATGGAGACATTTATAGCTACTCAACAGAAGCAGAATGATGAGTTCTCCAATGCAATAAAGACCTTAGCTTCAAAAGTGGACTCTCTTGCCACCCATAACAAAATACTAGAGAATCAAATTGCCCAACAAGCCTCCTACTCTCAAAGAACGCCAGGAACATTTCCTGGGAAACCCGAAGCTGGACCTTCCAACCATGCCACGACTATCACTCTTAGGAGTGGTACTCAATATGATGGTCCAGTTGGTAAGACTGAAGAGAAAAAGAAATTGGATGAGTCTCCATCTCACCCGATGAATAAGGAAGAAAAACCACAAGAAAAGAAAGAAGAGGTTAAGCCATATCAACCTCCTATTCCATTTCCTCAGCGCCTGGCTAGAGCAAAGTTGGACAAACAATTTGGTAAGTTTCTTGATGTTTTAAAGAAATTGTATGTCAATATTCCCTTCATAGATGTTTTGCAGCAAATGCCTATCTATGCGAAGTTCTTGAAGGATATTTTGTCCAACAAAAGAAAGCTGGAAGAAGACGGAACAGTGGCACTTACTGAAGAGTGTAGTGCTTTAATTCAAAAGAAGCTACCACCTAAGCTTCAGGATCCAGGTAGTTTCTCTATCCCATGTATGATTGGTAATATGACAATAGATAGGGCATTATGTGATTTAGGAGCTAGTGTTAGTTTAATGCCTTTATCTATTTTTGAAAAATTAGGATTGGGTGAATTGAAACCTACTAGGATGTGTTTACAATTGGCTGATAGATCTGTAAAATATCCTGTAGGAACTTTAGAGGATGTTCCTATTAAGATAGGAAAAGTTTTTATACCTGCTGACTTTGTTGTGCTTGAAATGGACGAAGATTCTTTGATTCCTATTATTTTAGGCAGACCATTTTTAGCAATTGCAGGTACTGTGATCGATGTCAAGAATGGTAAGTTATCTCTAACTGTTGGAGACCAAAAGGTTGATTTTAACTTGAAAAAATATTTTAGAAAAACCTTTTAATGATGTTTGCTATGGAATTAAAATTGTTGACCAAGTGGTGAAGGATGAAACTCTTCTTAATGACCCACTTGAATCTATTTTTCTGAATAAGTTTGCAGGAACATCAAAAAGCAGTAAAGGTAACATACCACTGAGACATGACACTGAGGTCATGGTGAGCCCAAATGTTGAACTTAAATCTTTACCTTCCATACTAAGGTATGAGTTTCTAGGCCCTAATCGGTTCCTGACTATGATTGAGGGATAGAGTCTAGCTGAAGACATTAAACTTAGCACTTGTGGGGAGGTAACCCTATGTATTTATTTTCATTTTAAGCTTTAAAAAAAATATGTCAAATGCTGGTTTGGGGTTACTACAGGTAAGTTTTCTTATCCTTTTATCATCCATTTTAACATTGAGGGCAATGTCAAATTCTGGTTTGGGGTGGTAGATAAGAAAACTTAACTGTTTTGTTTACGTTGTGTGATTGTTATTTTATTTTGCATGTGTGTTTTCCTTGTTTTGCTTGTAATCTTGTAATTTACCATGATTGCATGACAGATTTACTTTGAACTCAAGGCTAAAGTGTCTAAGGACCCCAAAATTTTGAGTAAAATTATCAAAATTTGATTGTTTAAATGCCAAATAAATGCTTAAACGAACCTTATGTGATTAAAATTTTCTTTGAAAAGACTTTCCATGGTTAGACTTGAGCCAAAATGGGTTATTTATCAAACAAATTTTCAAACCCATATCTTCTTGATTCAGTGAATCTCATAGTCATTAATATTCTAGAACTTGTTTTTCAACCGATTCAAAATGGTTTTTGATTATATGTCTTAGGATGATAAAGGCACAATTAGGCCTTATTCTTAAGCCTCAGAATTTTTGCATAATTTGACCCCTAGTTGCCCCTTTTGAGCCTAAAAGTGAAAATTTTTCCTTGAAGCCTTTCATTGACTGATCTTCTCTTAATGGTAAGAAAGTTGGAAATTTAGTGGAGCAAAGAAATAAAAAAGGACTTAAGAAAAATATGGTATTGAATGCAAAGCAAGAAAAAGAAAAAGAAAATCAAAAGGATGATATTGAATGAATTACAAAAAGTCCATAAAAGTTCAAAAATTTGCTCTGTTAAATTTATGATAGTAATTTGAATCATTCATGACTGTTAAAGCCCTTTTGTATTCCATTTTTCTTGAAATTCCTACCTTGACAATACAACCCAAGGCCACGTTACAACCTTTGAAAGACCTTTAGACTTTGACATATTTTCTATCTAAACTGTGGAGTTTCTGGTTTATTAACAAGCTTATGGTAATATTTTTTGACTATGATGATCTGAGTGATACACAAACCATGAAACACTTTGAGTGAAAATTGAGAGAAGAGTATCCTCTATCTTGATAATGAAAATTGATTCACATAAGAAAAAAAAAATTGGCATTTGAATAAATCTTTTTCTCTGTTTTGGATTCCTTAGTTTATTAAGCTTAGTGTTTTCTGTATCTTATCATGTGAATATGGTAATTGCTTGAGGACAAGCAATGTTTTGGTTTGGGGTATTTTGATAAGTGTTTTATAACACAATAAATTAGATCTAGTTTGCTTAGGATTTTAATCATTATGCACTGTATTTCCTTTATTTATTGTGATTTTTGCTTTCTTTCCACTATATTCTACTTGGGTATGTTATTTTACAGAAATTAAGGTAATAAAAGGGTCAATAACAAGGGAAAAACGACCATAAAATGATAAAGAAACAAGAAGAACAAGCAAAAAGTGGAAAGAACTTTCTTTTTATGCTGAATTCCGACTGAGAATGATGAAATCTGAGTAGAATGACTCAAAAATGATCAAATCCGAGTAGGAAGTCTCTGAATGAAGCGTTGCCAAGTGGAATACTTCCCTGTTGGAGGTAAATCTGAATGGAAGGTTCCCTATCAAAGCCATTCCGAGTGAAAAATGGCTGACCTTGAAGAAATATGTCCCTGTTAGAGGTGAATCCGAGTGGAAGCTGTCCGACTGCAACCATTCCGAGTGAAAAAAGGGATTGACCTTGAATAAATACTGCGCAAAACTATTGTCCGAGTGAAGGAATGCTGACTGAAGCAGGTCTGATTTGGGGAATAACTGCTTCTTCTGGAAAAATTGCCTCCGAGTGGAAGACTCCTGAGTGAGTTGATTCCGAATGAAAGAAACTCTGAACTTCAAAGAACAATTTGTCAGGCAAAGCCTTTCCGAGTAGTTTGTTTCGGAGAAAATGTCTTATAATGCAAGGAAAAATCTGACCGGGAATGAGTCTCTTCCGGGCAGACTCTCTCTCAAGTTTCACACTAAGCCCGAGTGAGATTCCAAGGAAAGCACATCCGAGTGATTTGGGGCAGAGAGCTGTATTTCCGAGCAAAGCAAGGCTCGGACCTGGGAAAAGATTTTATCGGCCAGATTCTCTCAAGCTCCAATTTTCTGAGTGAAAGGTAAGGCCGATTCCCGAGTGAAAACAACCAATGGAATGATTGACGACTGAAGGAAATTCCGAGTGAGAAGCTAGTCGGGCTTCCAAATGAATGTGTCCGAGTGGAGTGAAGAAAGAGTCGACTGAATTACTCCCAAGAAAATCCGAACAAGTTTCTCCGAGTGATTAAATTCTAGAGACATAGCCGAGTGAAACATTTTAGGAGGTGCCGATTGAACCATTCGAATGAAAACTTCCTGATCCTGAGTGGGTCACATGAGAAAGAAGGAGGGCATGAACCTGTGCCGAGTGAGCCACTTTTCAGTCGGTTCTGAGTCCCTCTTCAGTTAGTTCCGAGCCACTTTTTGATCAGTACCGAATTAATGTTTCAATCGATTCCGAGTCTCTCTTCAGTCGGTTCCGAATGAATGTTTCAATCAGAGTCACTCTTCAGTCACTCTTCACTCGTCCCTTCATCCAGCTGCAACACCGACTCCATCTAATTTAACACCGTCCAGCCCACAACGTTCAGCTCCTCAAATCCATACAACACTGACCAGTCCCTTCCAACAACTTAACACCGTCCCCTCAAACCACAACACCGGCTCCATCCAACCAATACCGACAGCTCCTCACAGCAACAACATCGTCCAATTCCTCTCCACAACATCCAGCAACTCAACACCGTCCAGCAAAGCAACACCGAGCAAAGCTTTCACTCGCTCTTTTGTGTACGAACAATACCTTTTCCACTCTGATTATTTCCCACTGTGGGTGTATACCGACTGAGGCACTAAATCTGAGTCAGAAGGAGAAAGCCGACCTTCCATATTCCCACCGAATGCCCATGCTGACTTGGATTTCCACTATCCAAGTGGATCCTTGACTTACGAAGGGGCGGCTGACAACAAAACAAAAGGGAAAATAATAAAAATTCTCCACTAGCCACCGATCCCTATAATTGCTAAGGTCCAGGCTATTTCTCCATCACACGCACCGAAAGTTTCCAACTTGCAACGCGTTTTCTTGGCTGGCTCCTTCCCTTCCTTCGCCTATAAAAGGAGAAGCAATCCAAGCAGAAAGACGAAAACGGACAGCATCAATTCTGATTGAGTTCTCTTTCTTTTCATACTTTAATTTCTTTCTTTTCTTTCCTTTCTCTCTTTCGTTTCTGTTTCCATTCCTCTTTTCTTTCTTTTCTTTATTTCTTTCTCCCTTCCTTTCTTTCGTTTTCTTTCTTTTTATTTTTCCATCCCATTTCTCTTTTATTTTCTTTTTCTTTCTTTTATTTTAAGAGTTGTGAATTGTAAAAGTGAGTATTCCAATTTGTAATTGGTGGAGGAATATTGTAACAAGGAAATACAGTGGTAAAATTATTTTGAGCTTTTGGAGAAACCCGTAAGTTTTTATTTTTACCATGTCTTGTATGTTTTATTTTTCCATTATATATATGAATTTGAATTATTTCATGAGTAACTAAATTAATTATCTTGGGATGAAGGGGGTGTGATAATATTTTATAATAATGTTATTTTGACTTTAAATTAAATAAATTTCTGTTTTCCATTTAGTTTAAAAAATGCTCAATGCTCTTAGTAATTCCTAACAAGAACCTAAGTGATAAAACTGTATACTTGCGGGTATATTAGTAAGTTTAAGTAATTAATAGAATCGAGAGATTTATTGTTACTAGAAAGTTTTTAAACTAAGCCTAAGTTTTTGAAATACTTTTTGTGACCTCGGTAAAACCATGAAAGTAGTCAAAATCTTTTGGGGAATTTTAAAAAGGGATTTTCACAAAATGATAATGGGCCTTTTCTAAGGATTAAGCAGCGCTTTCCATAGGTTAGGTACATTAATAGGATTCCGAGAGGAACATATTAATTAGCTTAAGGAAAATCCGCCTTGGAAAACTTAATTTGATTCTTATTTATGAAAAGTTAAAATTCATTAACATAAAATAGAGTCTTGATCTCCTGAAATCCCAAGATACTCTCAACTCTGATTTTTAAGTGTCAAGAAAATTTTGTTTCTAAATTTATTTTTAATTTGTGCTTTATTTTACAAAAAAAAATTAAAAATCAAGTGTATGGATAATTAAATTTCAATATGCTAGTACTTTGAACAGAATCCCTGTGGAGAACGATAATCTTTTATATTACGCGACATAACCCGTACGCTTGCGGGCCCTGTCAAGCCTCCTGCTCCAGTGGTGGAAGCTCGTACTGCTGGACGAAGTAATCTCTGTTCACTAGAACTTTGGGGACTCTCCCCGAAGAACTAGTGAACTCTGGTGATGGCACAACAACTCCTTGCCTCCTCAATAAGGCAGATATGATGAGAGGGAATGGGATAGGACGATTCACCTTATACCCAAGGGCATAAAGGTGAATCAGCTTAGAAATCAGCTCTGTAATATCAATGGTATGGCCCTAAAGAATGGAATAAAGGAGGCAATAGCGATCAACTGGGATAGAAGAAAGGTGGGTGACAGGAGTAATGTTATGCAGCATGAGATGGGACCAAGCCTAAGCTATGGGAGTTAGCTGGGTCTTGAGGAGGTTAGATGGAGTCCTTCCAACCTTACTCAGGTTGAAGAAGATTCCATCTTTGCTTAAGAAGTGAGCAACCTGATCTAGGAAGTATCCTAAATCACCATCCTCAGTTGCGACCTTGTTTCTGTTCTCCTTCCAGAAACAAGTATCGCTCTCGGGAGTAGGCTCCTAAGGGTTACCCAGTAGGGTATCCCGGTCGTATGTGATGTGCCGACCCCTAACCCAGCTCATCCTTTGCTGGCCGATATTTGGTGCATCCTGGTGAGTCCTGTAAGCATTAACGTAAAACTCTGTCACTAAGACACGATCCCCCTCAGTAGGTAGGGAAGATAGAGGTCCCCATCTCCTCCTTTAGACCTCATCCTGTAGCTCAGGATAGTCTCCAGCATTTAAATCCAAGACTCTCTCCCAGATGAGTCTTTGGCCCTTTATCTGATGAAACCGGGCCCATTTCGCATTAGTGCGAAATTTGGTAGGGTCTCTCGGTCCTAGCACCTCCTCTCCCTGAAGATCTGGATCTTCAGAAGTGGTATCAGTGTCTGTGGTCCTTCTCTGTCTCTTAGGACCAGTAAAAGGGATAGATTTCTTAGCTGCCATCTATAAAAAGAAAAATTTAAAAATCAAACACATTACACTATTTAATAATCAAATATTAAAAAGTTTAACAATTATTTTTGTTTTTTTAAAATGACTCAAAATATTTTCAAAAACTATTTAAAAGAAATTTTAACAAAAATTCACACAAAATACAACATGCATATTTTTATTTTTAACTATATATAAATTTCATAAAACATGCAAAATCATACAACATACATATCTACAAATTTATTCAAATTTATATATTTTATTTTTATGCAAGAAAGTATAACAAACATGCAAACTAAGAAATTTTATTAATTCAAAAGAAAATAACAACAAACAGAGGCATACTAAATAGATTTATTAAAAATAGAAAATAAGTTATATACATAACAGAAGATAACACACAAAAATTAACAAAATCAGGAACAGAGGCTGACGCTACGCGTGGGTGGGACGCTACGCGTGAGCTCTGTTCTTCCCACGTTACGCGTTAGTGGGACGCTACGCGTGGGATTACAGTTCATGCCTCATGCTACGCGTCAGTAGGACGCTACGCATGAGGTGCGCAGTTTCAAACATAAAATAGGGGTTGTGCAATCACAACCCCCACACTTCATTCAATCAGAATTATTTCCTAAATCTAACAGCAAACAGATCCCAATGGTTTTCTAATCCTAATCCTAACCACATGCATTCTAAAAATCAAAATTAAAATTCAATTAAAAGAGAGAAGGGAGAGGTTTACTTACTTGGGATTCTCTATGCAATGAAGCGAAGAAGAAGGAATGTGGGTGATTGAAAGTGGGAATTAGGGTTCTCAGAGGTAAAGTGAGGCAGAGAGGGAATTTTAGGTTTTAAAACCTAAGATTGGGCCTTTCTGGTTCAGTTTTAAAAACTGAACATGGGCCCTGACGCTACGCGTAGGTGGGATGCTACGCATCAGGTTAAAATTTTAACCTCCATGCTGAGCGTCAGTGGGACGCTACGCGTGGGATTCTGATTTTAAAATTCAATTTTTTTATAAATAAAAGAAAAATAAAAAGAAATAATGGGTTGCCTCCCATTGAGCGCTTGATTTACAATCTCTAGCTAGACATCCTGCATATCACAAATTAGTTAAATAACAAATGGTAGTGAGTCTGTTGATCTCACCACCCAGATATGGTTTCAATCTCTGCCCATTAACCATCCAACTTCTTTTGGAAGTTGGGTCTTCAATTTCAACTGCTCTATAAGATTTAACTTCTTTGATTACAAAAGGGCCTGACCATTTAGATTTTAATTTACCAGGGAATAGTCTTAATCTTGAATTAAACAATAAAACTTGCTGACCTGGTATGAAGTGTCTATTTTTAATTTTCTTATCATGATAAGTTTTTACCTTGTTCTTGTAACTTCTAGATGTCTCATAAGCATTGTTTCTCATTTCTTCCAACTCAAATAACTGTAACTTTCTTTTGTCAGCTGTTGTATTTGGATCAAAGTTGAGAAATTTTAAAGCCCAGTATGCCTTATGTTCCATCTCTACTAGAAGATGACAAGCTTTTCCATAGACCATTTGGAAAGGAGAAAGGCCAATTGGAGTCTTAAATGCAATTCTGTATGCCCAGAGTGCATCATCAAGCTTTTATGACTAATCTTTTCTAGAGGAAGACACAGTCTTTTCCAAAATCTTTTTCACTTCTCGATTTGAAATCTCAGCCTGTCCATTGGTTTGTGGATGATATGCTGTGGCCACTTTATGTCTCACTCCATAATGTTATAACACTTTCTGAAGAACTTTGTTACAAAAATGTGATCCTCCATCACTGATCAAAGTTCTTGGTGTTCCAAACCTGTAGAAAATATTTTTCTTCAAGAAATTCACTATAGTTTTGGTGTCAGCATTAGGTGAAGCAATTGCTTCTACCTACTTTGAAACATAATCAACTGCCAAAAGAATGTATTGATTGAATTGAGAATAAGGAAAAGGTCCCATGAAATCAATACCCCAACAATCAAATACCTCAACCTCCTGAATGTTTGTGAGAGACATTTCTTGTCTTTTCTTAACATTACCTGTTCTTTGGCAGTTATCACATTATAGCATAAATGACATTAAAATAAACACAAATATAGTATGCAAAGAGTGACTCATAGCTACTGCAAAAATTAAAAACAAACTAGAAACACACACCAAAAAGATTTCTAACAATCCTACAACAACAAGTAACAAATCCACCTTAAAGTGAGATGGATAAAACTAATACAAGGAGTTTGTTAAGCACTTAAAATGAGGTATTTAAAATGCTTAAGAATCCAGCTACACAATTATCAAGCAAAAGCCAAAGAAATGCCTAGGAAACATTAGAAACAAGCTCCTACACCTTAGAAAACAACTAAGGAAGCTAAAATCACTTAAGAAAAACAATAAACACCTAAGAGGCACACTAAATGCACATAGTTTAACACAAGTCTAGAACTGAAAATTAACTTCAAATGAAGCAAATGGCACAAAATAACTACAACATGCAAAGAAACTTCAAAAAAACACAAGAAATGAGAGGTTACTTAATGTATAAGGCACCAAGGTCAACAAGAGTTGTGAAGACTAGTATGGGAGAAGTGATTTCCATCACTCTCTAAAGCTAGAGAGATAAGGAGAAGGTTGCTCACCACCTTTGGGAGGGAGCCAAAGGATAAAAACCTATAAAAGGAGCTAAGGCTTCTACTTTCTAGGGAGAAGGAAAAGTATTTCACTCTAAAACTGATTAAAACGTGAATTATGAAGCATTACAAAGGAAATGAGGTATTTATACCTCCTTGAAAACTAAATTTTTGGAATTTGCTTAGATGGGCTTGAAAAAGCTTCACCTAAGGCCCAAACTAAACATACATGGCGTAAAAGGATCCCAAAACAAGCTAACACCTATACAAGGGCAAAAAGTCCAAAGTGGAAAATATGGCCATGTAAGGCCCAAAACTAAGTCATAATTTCTAATCCTAAAATATTTCTAAAACTAATAACTTAAAAATAAAATATATACAAATGATAACTAAGCCCAATAAGAGGCCCAAAGAAGGTCCAAGCAAGGTCTATGTCATTGGGGAACCACGACCTTCCGACCTTGTGGGAGGTCTCGGGAGTATACTAGAGCAGACATCTAATGGTTCAGAGTCGCGCCTGAGACCGGATAGCCTATGGTAACTCTGGTATACTTCAACTCTAAGCGAGTGTTACTGTGGCCCTGGAGTGCCCGTTCTAATATATTTTGGATCCATTA
The DNA here is from genome assembly GCA_037962975.1 of Clitoria ternatea. NCBI lineage: Eukaryota > Viridiplantae > Streptophyta > Magnoliopsida > Fabales > Fabaceae > Clitoria > Clitoria ternatea. Next base: position 61,734,902 of record CM075671.1, read on the forward strand.
TTGATAGGGTTGTGTGTCTTTACCCTTTTATGAAAACAAAGCGAGGCGAGCTCTGGTCGTGCTGGTAGATAAGAGGATAAGACGAGTTTTGAGGTACATGATATGAGATGATTCTAAGGAGGAGATAGGCCCACATGTATGATGATAACTAAAGGATTTAAAATAAGAAAATGGAATTTATGCATTGCATTATTTTATGTATGTGTGTGAATTATGATTACTTGTCCCTAGATTAATATCTATGTGTAAGATAGTTAGTAACGAGAGGGAAAGGAACAATGAGTGTGGAACCGGGGTTGATATAACGAGACCAAATAGGGATAGACAACTTAGATTGATTTAAATAGGTATCCCTGAATGACAAGAGTATCCAATTTTGATATGCTTAGTTGTGTGGGAAGGGTGTCTGCAATGACACTGTTCCACTTGATATGGAGGTGAAGACTTATCCTTACCTTTATCTTTTAGACCTTCAACCAAACATACGTATAGGATGTGGAGCTCCTTTCGTATGACGCACCAGCCAGGTCTTAGTCACTTACCCGCAATACCAGAAGAATCAGAGGAGATTCTGAAGGATCCACTTCCTTAACCCTAACCAGAGCCCGAGCAACCTTACAACCAAGATGTTGAGGTCATAGAGAGTACTGTTCAACTTTACGGTAATCCACCACATCCTCCCAGCACAGACGAGATAGAAGAGTTAGTAGATAAGGAGGCAACCCTGATGGCTGACCCTCTTGGTTTTCATCCCTTGCCAACACTTCTTATGGCTCCGAGGCCTATTTAACCGGTAGAGGCACCCACTATTCCAGGTCCTGTAGGAGTAGGCATTCAGAGGGCACCGCTCTTCCAGCCTTGTTAGTGGGATACCTTGCCAGGTGCCAGTGGGATCAGTTTCGAGGGTTTCTTTGACACATATTCAAGAGTTATATGTATGGAGAGATTGAGAATTATATGGTCATGTCTTTGGCAGTTTAGGCCCTCCTAGTAGAGGCATATGAGGTTTACAACAGCAAAGTCCATGAGCCAGTTCAGTAGGTCTGCGATCAACCATTAATTAGTAACTTCTCAGTTAACCGAGATGATCTAGTGGAAAGGATTACCTTAGTTAACCGAGGGTGTTACGGTGGCTATAACGCCCCAGCCACTTTTCAAGAATGAAAGATTATTCCCACAAACCAACACAAGACCTTTCTAGTGTGCTTTGTCTTGAATCACACTTCCTGAGAATTTCCCAAGAGGTTGTAACATCCTGAATTATAAAGAAAATAAATTTATTGGATGAGGATAATTAATTATTTATGTCAAATACTTATGGGAGAATTAATTTGACATTAGAGATGAATTATCGGTAAATTAAGATTTACAAGAACTGGGTGATTTAACAAATGATGTGGGACCCACTTGGTCAAATTAAATATTTGATGGGTCTAGAATGTTTAGAAAATTATTGTGGTTAAGGTGGTGTAGTTAAAATAATTTTTAGTGTCAGGAAATAATTAATTGGACACGACATATCTTATTAGACGGAGAAAATACGAGCCAAAATAGAATTAAAAGAAAATAAAAATTTCCTTTTCTCCTCTCCTCTCAACCGTGAAGCCATCCCCCTCTCTTTTACTACTTCTTTTTTTGCACAATGGGTAAAGGGATGATTGACCAATGGAAAAGGCATGATGATGCACTTTTTTTTCCAATGGTTAATGACCAATTTTGGTCATTTTTCTTTCCTTTTCTCCTCATCACCGATGGCTTTCCCTTCTTCTTCATACACTTTCATTTTTCTCTTCTTCTCCCATTCTCTACCAAAACCGAACCACCTCCTTCTCCTTCCATTTTCTTGCCAAAATTAAATCTAAGCTTGGATTCATGAAGCACAAATGGGACTTTAGAGCAAAGCTTAGCTCATCTCCTCTTCTTTCCTTCTTATTTCATTTTGGGGCTTGAGCTTGGAGAAAGAGGTATGATTTTTAACACCTATGGCTTTAGTTTACGGTTTTAAGCCTATTTAAGTATTTTGATGGGAGATTGGGTGTTGTTTTGATGGAATTGGCAAGAGGAACTAAGCCCTAGGTTAGATGACCATGGGGTTTTATGGATTTGGTTGTTGATTATGGGGATGTGATATTATTGGATTTAGAATGCTTGCAATAGTGTAAGGAAATGGTTAAAATTGATTATTGTTAGACCTCTATGAAAGCCCTGGGAAATTGGATTTTGGGGGTTTTGGCTAAATAGGTGATTTTGATGATTTTTGATGCCTTAGAATGATTTATATGAAGGGAATAAATCTTTAGAATCATTGGGATTGATTAATAAGGTTGATGATATTTTGAACTATGTTCATGAGGTTGTGTAACATGATATATGCTTGTATGTAGGAATGGTGATTTGAGTTGTTGGGTTGAGAATGAGTATGAGACGTTGTTAATGTGATAATAACAGTCAAAAACCCTTGATAATGGATACTTGAGTTGATGAATAATTAAGCCATGATAAATGCTATAAGGATTTGTCAATTGATGATGGTTGTCGTGACCGGGATCACGACGGGGCCGACCCTCAAAGTATTAAAACGTGGTTTCGAAATCCTTTCGAAAAGAAAACAGGGAGTCGCCACCAATATTTTTAAGGATAAAATACTAGGAAAACCTTTCGTTAAAGTACTGGTTATGAAAATAAAATTCCAAGTTCGGGAGTCTAATTACAGGTGAGGAAGGTATTAGCACCTCACAACTGCCCATTATAAAACGGTTACCTCAATATGATAGCACGCATTATAATTAGCCCAAAAATTATTTTAACTTCTTCAAAAAAAGAAAAGTACGAAATGATAAAGCATACAAAAATAAACAAAAATAAACACAGAATTTTTTACATGAGATTAACAGGACGACTCGTCCAAATTAATCTCGCTCTTTCTTTTTTAAAAAAAGATATTATAAAAAAAACATGAGATTAACAGGACGTCTCGTCCAAATTAACCTCGCTCCTTCTTTTAAAGAAATACTACAAAAATATAAGATTAATAAGACGTCTCGTCTAAATTAACCTCGCTCCTCCTTTTAAAGAAATATTAAAAAAATGAGATTAACAGGACGTCTCGTCCAAATTAAACTCGTTCCTCCTTTTAATAACAAGACAAAAATGGAAACTCTAAAAATTAAATAAAGAAAGATGGGCCCGACAGGAACTATTTCCCGCTCCTACGTATTCTCGAGCTTTTGAGAAATTAGGGTCACATAGTTCTTTTGTTGTTATTATTAGTTACAAAGCAAAATAAAAGAAATTCAACGGAATAAACTTGAACAAGGGAACAGGTTCAACAAAATTACAAATCTGGCAGGAGAATAAACAATAAAAAAAGAAAAGAGATAAAATAGAACCGGTGTGGTGTGGACTTGGGAGGAACCAGACTATGGATTGGAGCCAATGTGGAATAAACCAAAGTACAGAGTGGAGCCGGAGTAGGACTTAATGGCAAAAATGTATTTTAATAGAGAAATAGTGTAGGATTCAGTGGTGTTGTGAGCAGTATAGGGTCTGGACGGAGTTTAGAGTGACAAGGAGGTTTTGAAATCCATCGAGACTGGTGCTTCTGTCTCAAAGAAAACAAGAAAATGGGGGTTGGGGACAGGTTTCTTTACTTTAGATTCAGGATTCTGGAGTAGAGATTTTTTTCAAGGGTCTTTTGATTCCAGATGCCAGGATCCCCTTGCGCACCTTCAGTTGAGGTATTTATAGAAATCCAAGTGTTGGCTGATTTCTTGAACAGCCCAAAGATAGCCTGGCCACCAATAATTATGGGGAACAGCGGCTGATGAATAATTTATTATTTTCATTTTTGTTTGTTATCAGCTGCCCCACAGAATTAGAGAATCAACTTGGATGGTGCGATTGTATGTAATGGAGAAACAGCCTGGTCATTGACAATTATGGGGGAATGACGGCTTGTGGGTAATTCTTTATTATTTTCATTTTTGTTTGTTATCAGCCGCCCCCCAGAATTCAAGGATCAACTTGGATGGTGCGATTCCAAGTCAGCATGGGCAAACGGACTCCTCGAATGGTGCCACATGGGACCGGTGTTCTTCTTATAGCCCAGACCGCTGTCAGTATCCATTCTCGGTGGAAATTGATCCGATCGAGACAGGTGCCTACATACAAAAAAGTATGAGTGAAAAAACCGACCTTTGATGCTCGGTGTGAAGGCTTGAATTCACAGATTATTGACTCAGAAATCTCTTTTCGAGGAGTATTCATCAGAGCCTCATTTCATTCGGAATTGCTTCACTCGGAGGTGCTTGTCTAGAAATGTCACTGCTTGAAACATTCATTCAGTCGTAGCCTTTCTTCCTTCAAAAGTGACTCACTCGGACATATCTGCCTAAAGTGTTTTTTCGAAGTTTGACTCACTCGGGAACATCTCTTTCTGAGAATCATCCATTAAAGCCTCTTTTCATTCAGAATCGCTTCACTCGAAGATGATTCGCTCGGAAGTGTTTCTGTTTGAAGCACTCATTTAAAGTCAGACTCGCTTCCCTCGAATGTGACCCACTCAGAAACGTCTCACTCGGAGGCACCTCAAAAAATATTTCACTCGGCTATATCTCTGGCCAACAAGTCAGAACCATTTTTTACTTAAAATTGATTCACTCGGGAATTCTTTATTCGAATGTCTCAGTCCGAGAGGTATTCCGTCGAAATCAAAGTCTTTCTTCACCTGGAAGCACATCTCTCAGAAGTAAACCACTCGGAAATGATTCACTCGGAGACACCCCACTCAGATGTGTCTGCTCAAAAAGTATTCATTCATAGAGCCTTTCTTTGCTCGGAAATAATTCCCTTGAAATGGTCCATTCGGAAATATCTCACTCGGAGACACCCTACTCGGGTATATCTTTGCCCGAAAAGTATTCATTCAGAATCGATCCACCCGGGAATTGTCCTTTCGGAAATCTCTGTTCCTGGCTTAAAGGAGATAACAGACTTGGGGTGACGCCCCGGGTTGAAGGGATTTGAAAGGATTGGGGTTATACCCCAAGTTGGTAGGAATTTAAAGGATTGAGATTGATCCTCGGTTCACTAGAACTAAGAGGATTGGGGTTGACCCTCGGTTGACTGGAGAGTAAAAGATGAGGGTGCTGCCTCTTGCTTGACAGGAAAAGTAAAGGGTGAGGGTGTTGCCTCTCGGTTGACAGGAAAAGTAAAAGGTGAGGGTGTTGCCTCTCGGTTGACAGGAAAAGTAAAAGGTGGGGGTGTTTCCTCTCGGTTGACAGGAAAAGTAAAAGGTGAGGGTGTTGCCTCTCGGCTGACAGGAAAAGTAAAAGGTGAGGGTGTTGCCTCTCAATTGACAGGAAAAGTAAAAGGTGAGGGTGTTGCCTCTCGGTTGACAAGAAAAGTAAAAGGTGAAAGTATTGCCTCTCGGTTGACTGTAAAAGTAAAAGGTGAGGGTGTTGCCTTTCGGTTGACTGGAAAAGTAAAGGATGAGGGTGTTGCCTCTCGCTTGACAGGAAAAGTAAAGGTGAGGGTGTTGCCTCTCGGTTGACAGATCTGGGGGTTAACAAGACGTCCCATCCAAATTAACCGAGACTTAGAGCTTTGGGGTGATGCCCTAGTTTGAGATGATTGAAAGAATCCTGGGGTACTGCCCCTTGATCGAAAGAAGGAGGTCTAGGGTGATGCCCTAGTTTTGAAAAGGTTGAAGGAATTTTGGGGGGTTGCCCTTTTACTGGAAGAGTGATCTGGGGAGATGCCCCAGTTTGAGCTTTTTGGAAATTTGGGGTATTACCCCTTGACTAGAAGAGAAATCTGGGGAGATGCCCTAGTTTGAACCTTTTTGGAAATTTGGGGTATTACCCCTTTGATTGGAAGAGAAATTTGGGGAGATGCCCCAGTTTGAGCTGTTTGGTGAGAAGAGCTAGTTTGGTATGGGGAAGGATAAGTTTTCTTAAGCCTGATCAAAGAAATATCGTGGTTGGGGAAGCTGAGTCCATTTTGTGGTTTTCCTCGGGAGTGACCCTCAGTCTGTGTTCCACTTGGGTATGAATGGTAGGTCTTGCTAGGGGAAATTTTTGGCAAATACCTACTTTCGGATGATGGATTCTGGTTTCCCCTTTAACAAGAAAGTGAGTAGTATAAAAAGACTTACAGGTAAATCTTCCCTGGCGACCGGCTTTTTAAGGTAACTCATGGATGAAATAGAAATATGCTCTGACTTTGGCGAGCGTATTTATCGGAGATGGTTATGCTTATACCAAGCGAAGTCTGGCATTAGGATGCATTTCGTTCCCCATAACTTTGCGTTCTGTCGTTTTCAATTTCAAAAATTTTCTTTAGGCAAAAAAAAACTTGTTTATTCATAAAATTTAGTCATGAACACATGTAGGAAGAAGGGAGAATTTTATTTACGAACATCAGGTATGTACAGTGGTGATGAAAATAATGTTAAGCACAGAGATGTGATAAGATATAAAGAATTAAAGGCAAGTGGAAAAGGGAAGGCTCATATATCTTCTAGTGATCTTCTGAGAGCAGTGAGAATCTTGACCCTTTATCATGACTTCGTGTTCATCCTCTGATTTTGCTTCTGAGGGCATAATTTGACAATGACCCTGATACCCATTTTGACTTCCTTTGTTTCCGGCTTGAAGGGTTTATGTTACAGAGTTAAGTTTGTGATTCCGTCTGAGCTGCCTTCTCAGGTTTTCGGCTCATCTAGCTGCTCTAACTTTTGCCTAGGTCACCTTTTCAGGTTTTCAACCTATCGAGCTTTTTTTCTTTTTTTTTATTTTTTTATTCATTTATTTTTTTATTATATTTTTTTTATTTTTTATCCATGCAAAGTACTTCTTCACTACGTCGGCATTGATAGGCATTGGCAGGTCGTCTCCATCCATGTTAGTGAGTATGAGGGCTCCTCCGGAAAGAGCCGTCTTTACAACATAAGGTCCTTCGTAGTTAGGTGTCCACTTTCCTCGGTCATCTTTCTGAATTGGCAAAATCTTCTTGAGGACCAAATCCCCTTCTTGGAACTGTCGGGGGCGCACTTTCTTTTCATACGCCCGCTTTATGCATTTTTGATATAACTGTCCCCGAGAGAGGGCGGTTAACCTCTTCCCGTCAATCAGATTCAGTTGGTCATATTTGGCCTGGATCCATTCAGCTTCTTCTAGTTTGGCTTCCATGATCACCCTAAGGGATGGGATTTCTACTTCAAATGGCAGTACAGCTTCCATTCCGTAGACCAAAGAAAATGGGGTTGCCCCCGTTGAGGTTCGTACCGAGGTCCGGTATCCGTGCAGTGCAAAGGGAAGCATTTCATTCCAATCTTTGTAGGTCACCACCATCTTTTGCACTATGTTCTTGATATTTTTGTTAGCTGCCTCGACTGCTCCATTCATTTTTGGACGGTACGGAGAGGAGTTGTGATGGGAGATTTTAAAGTTTTCGCAAAGCTCCTTCATCGTTTTGTTGTTAAAATTTATACCATTGTCTGTAATGATTTGATTTGGTAGGCCGTACCGGCGTATCAGCTCACGCTTGACGAATTTGACCACAACATTCTTCGTCACATTGGTGTACGAAGCTGCCTCCACCCACTTGGTAAAATAATTGATGGCGACCAGAATGAATCGATGACCGTTTGAGGCTTTTGGCTCAATAGACCCAATAACATCCATACCCCACATTGAAAAGGGCCACGGTGCTGACAACATATTTAGGGATGAAGGTGGTGCATGAATGTGATCAGCATAAATCTGACATTTATGACACCTCCGTATATAAGCAAAACAATCTGCTTCCATAGTCATCCAATAATATCTAGCTCTCTAGATTTTTCTTGACATAGCATGCCCATTTGTGTGAGTTCCGAATGATCCTTCGTGGATATCCTTCATGATTTGGTTTGCCTCGACGGTATCAACAAACCAGAGGAGAACAGAATCATAATTCCTCTTGTATAGCACGTTGCCACTCAACAGGTATCCCATAGCTAGCCTTCTGAAAGTTCGTTTGTCATTACCGGTGATGCCTTCAGGGTATTCTTGGCACTGGAGGTATCTTTTGATGTCATGATACCAAGGCTTGCCATCTGGCCCTCCTTCTACGACCTGGCAATAGGCAGGTTTTTGCCGTTTCTTTACTTCAATGAGAGGCACCTCGTAATCATTGCTGACTTCGAACATAGCAGCTAGGGTGGCTAAAGCATCTGCCATTTGGTTGTCATCCTGTGGGACATGATGGAAGGTAATTTCATCGAACTCTTTGATCATCTCCTTGATGTGAGCATGATAAGGAACTAGTTTACTGTCTCTAGTTTCCTACTCATCCTTTAGTTGATGGATAACCAAAGCAGAATCTCCATAAACCTCCAGGATCTTTATTCCCATGTTCAGAGCCGCTTGTATCCCTAGAGAACATGCTTCATATTCCGCAACATTGTTAGTGCAATCAAAACACAGCCGAGCACAAATAGGGATGAATTCCTTATCAGGTGAGATCAGGATAACCCCAATTCTGTGTCCTAGCGCGTTGGAAGCCCCATCGAATCTCATGATCCATCTGGTTTCCATAGCATCTTCTTCTTTGAAAAGGGCCAAAATATCCTCATCTGGGAAATCATGCCGTATTGGTTGGTAAGTCTCAATGGGTTGGTGTGCCAAGTAATCTGCTAGCGCACTCCTTTTGATGGCCTTTTGGGTGACATATGTTATGTCATATTCTGTCAGTAACATTTACCAACGGGCAATCCTCCCAGTCAGAGCAGGTTTTTCAAAGATATACTTAATGGGATCCATCTTAGACACCAGCCAAGTGGTATGATTGAGCATGTATTACCGTAAGCGTTGGGTAGCCCAGGCCAATGCACAGTATGTTCTTTTAAGAGATGAATATCTCATCTCGTATTCAGTAAATCTCTTGCTCAAGTAGTAGATGACATATTTCTTCCTTCCAGTCTCATCATGTTGACCTAACACGCATCCCATGGACTCGTTTAACAGGGTCAAATACAGGATCAGTGGTTTCCCGTGAACGGGTGGTACCAAGACTGGCGGCTCCAACAAGTACTACTTTATCTTTTCAAATGCAATTTGGCAATCCTCATTCCACTACCCAGGCTGGCTCTTGCGGAGCAATTTGAAAATTGGCTTATAGGTTACCATCATTTGGGAAATGAATCGGGCGATATAGTTCAACCTTCCCAGGAACCCTCAGACTTCTTCTTTAGTACGAGGAGGAGGCATTTCCAGAATTGCCTTGACCTTGTCAGGATCAACTTCTATCCCTCTCTCACTCACGATGAATCCTAACAATTTGTCGGATTTCACGCCAAAGGTGCACTTGGCCGGATTTAGTCTGAGCTTGAATTTTCTTAACCTTTCGAAGAGTTTTCTTAGATCAGTAATGTGTTCTTCCTCAGATCTGGATTTGGCAATTATGTCATCCACATAGACTTCTACTTCCTTGTGCATCATGTCATGGAAGAGAGTCACCATTGCCCTTTGATATGTAGCTCCCGCGTTCTTCAACCCGAAGGACATTACTTTGTAACAAAAGGTGCTCCACAGAGTGATGAACGTGGTCTTTTCCATATCTTTTGGTGCCATCTTGATCTGATTATACCCCGAAAATCCATCCATAAATGAGAAGATGGAATGCTGAGTTGTGTTATTGATCCTAAAATCCTGAGTCATCAAATTGGTGTGAAAATCTTTGTTTAAAAATTGTGACTCTCAGATTTATACCTTGGCAAGCGCACCAGTTGTTAAATTGTAATATATTGATCGTCTCACAGGGATTGTGGTAAATACCTCAATCTCAGACTAGTACAAGCTGAACCAACAAAAGACGCAGGAATTTCATTCGGTTTTTAGTTGTTTTAGTGTTTTATAGTTGTTTTTGTATTTCCAGAAACAGAGTTAAAATGAAATGTGAAAGGTGATTAAAAGAAAACAGGTCAGGATTGCTTCAGTTCACAAATTCATCAAGAAACATGAAATTAAAGTATAATCAAACTTCATAATCCAAAGGACAATCCGCTTGTGGTTATTCCCTAATTCCTTAGGTGAAAAACACTAATCCTTAAGCATCGAACCTTAATTCCTTAAGTGCTCAATTAACCTAAGAATCTAATATGAAATTGGAGGTTGAACTCTAACTATTCACCTAAATTGATTAGGCCTGAACTAGTTAGAAAGCTGGAAGTTACCTAAGCTTCAACCATGATTCCTCACTAGCGAAGTTCTTCATCAGTTCTGGATTTGTCAATCCAGCAATTCAGATCCACTCCTCAGCTTGTTCGCCTCAGGATCTAGAAGTTGATTCCTTGCTCATAGCTTCAAGACTCCATTGCTAACCTTCGCAATCCCAACCTTAGGGATTTAGAACTCCATTGACTTCAGTTCCATCGAAGGATTGTGGAACGTCATGGAGGAGAGGATTTAGAGAGAGAAAATGCGTAGTGAGATGTTTGAAGTTTTGAATGAATTGTGTTCTATGTATTCTATGTGAATCTGTCCCCCTTTTACAGAATATGTACAAATACATATATATAGGCATCTACCTAACTAACTAACTTAACTAATAACTTAGAAAACTTAAGTTATCGACTAAACTAACTAACTACATAATTTACAGAATAATCAACTAATTACAGCTCAGATCTTAGCAAGTTACAGCTCATCCTTAGCTAATCACAGCACAGCACCAACTAATAACAGCTCACTACTTCATTACTAAGGTGCAGAAGTAGGAGAGAAGGAAGCAGGAAACAACATCGATGCCGAGCGGATTCTGGAGGGAACAATCGCTATTTTAAATATCAACCTTTTCGCTTGAGCGAACTGGGTTCTCGCTTGGGCGAACTTGAGATATGTACTACAGTATTGCCTTCTTGCTTAAGCGTTATGGATAAGTTTGGGCGAGGGAATGATATTTTGAGGTCACGCTTGAGCGTAAGCTTGCTTGCTTGAGCGAAGTTTGACCCTCGCTTGAGCGAATTTTACTCTCGCTAGAGCGAATTGATTATTCAATCAGCTCTATGAAATTGACGCTCGGGTTCTTCTTTTTATTTCAATCGGTTCCCTGTTCTATTTTGGAGTCGGTATCTTGGAAGTCTTTGCAGTCGGATTTTCATTAATTCCTTCTAGTCAACCTTTTGAGAAGTCTTTTCAGTCGGCCTTGTGAAATATCACTCGGATTTTCCACATCTCGCTTGGCTTTTTCCTTTCATCTTGAGCAATTCTTTTCCTACACCAATAAACAACTAAATTGCCCAGCGTTTGTATGCTGGCTGCTTAATGGAATTACAAATAATCATAAACTCTTAACTAATTAATGTTTTTAACCATTTTCTTACATAAATAAAACACTTTTGAAATAATTAAATAAATTATAAATTGTTAGCAATTAATTAAATAATAAGGCTAAACTAATCACTAAACAATGAATTAATTCAAATAAAAAGCAGAATTAATTAAGTCTTTTCAAGACTTATCACATCCCCAAACTTAAAACTTTCTTGTCCTCAAGCAACTTATTCAGATTAATTAACTAACAAGCTGTTATTTAACACAATCAACCTTTCCTTAACTTAGTTCATGCTCTAATTATTGAATACCGACCATGCTTTCTTCTCGTAATTTCTAACAGTATAATAACTTACACCTCCTTTAGGAGACAAGCTGCTGATGCTTTCCTCACTAGTCGGTGTTTAACTCTTCTCTCGGTGTATAGGGTAAATAGAATGCACTCATCACTTGTATACTTGTTAGATAAACATAGGCTTGCAACAATTCTAAACGTCATGCCATATGCCAACACAATTAGATCAATAAGGGCTTTTTAAGCTTATAATGGGGCTGGGCTACAGGCTCAATTATTGTTTTCCAAGTGAGTGTCAGGTTACAAGATGTATCCACTGATGCCTTGACTCAATTTTCAACTTAACTGCCTCTACTTAGCAAGCTCCATTATTTTCCGAATGAATGCTAACTTAATAACTTACGGTGCTTTGCACCTTCTTTTTTTTTTTTTAGTCCTTCAGACTTTTCCTTTCCTTTCTTTCTTTTCCATCTTTTTTCGATCACATTTCAATCGGTGCTTTGCACCTTTTTCCTTGCTGATTTTTTTCATTTTTCTTCTTAGCTTTTCTATTTTTCTATTTTTCCCTTCATTTCTCTATTTATTCATCTATAACCAAGGTCGGAGTGTGTCCTTAATTGATGCTAGGCACACTCTTCATCCCCAAACTTAGAACTTGCTAGTCCCTAGCAATAAGTAAGATTGAGCAATTCATCAGTGGGACATCTAGGGGTAAATCAGTCGATTTTTTCTAGATAAATAGGCTTGTAACGTTAGGTGAATAAACAGAATAAAAGGGTCTCAGGCTCAAACATAATTTTTGGGTCAAAGGATAATTAAATATATTAGGAAGGCTACTTTTTGGCCCTGGCTAAATTAACAAAGAAGGCCTTCATCATTTCCGATTGGCTGGCATACAATCAATTAGCAAGTACTGAAGCAAATTCTGTCTCACTAACTAGCATGCAGGTTCACTCGGAAAAGGATAAAACAGGCTCAAAAGCTACGAATATAACAGTTAATCAGCCAGTCATGTCCCCAAACTTAATGTAAGATCATACATTCAGATTGCTAACTAGCATGCCGAGTAAACAATTAATTAATAATGAAAAATAGTTATGGCCAGGTATCATGAGTTAAACAAAGCCGATCAATTAATTTATCCGACTAAAGCCTAAGAATCAGCAAACTTTAACTTCTTAAGATGGATTCGAAATTAAACAATAAGCATATTTTAGCAATTAAGGAGTTGGAGTATCAGTTAAAGAGTGAGTCGGAAAAATACTTCCCTTTTTACCTGAGTGGCTGTAAATGGGAAACACGTGGTCGGATTGGGATGCATGAATTTACCGATACAACCGAAAAACAGAATAAAACAAACAATTTTAACAAAGAAAGAAAATTTCATTACAACTAAAATAAAAGCGAATTCATTGTTCAGGAAACAGTTAAAACAATGTCAAGTTAATTACATAAAAACATCATAATAACACGTAGCAACAACTCAAGCATCCTGATCTTCATTCTCTTTGTCCTGTTGGGAAGATGGTGGGGAATCAACTGCTCGGGATACGTCCTCTGAGGGAATCGTGAATCCAGTGGAAGCCAACCACGCATCTCTGTCAGGCGGGGCTCCCATTTCTACTATGTGTTCTACCCTCAATTTCGTGGCAATCTTCCTGAGCATGAGATCGTGGTTCAAGACCCGATCATAAATTCCAAGTTGCATCTTCTTCATGACCTGCAATTCCTGCAACACCATAAAAATGTCAGAAGAAGAAGAACCGGCTCCTGCAGATTACCTGGGACGTTCGGTCTCTCTGGTTTTAAACTCTATAGCATATTCTTCAGCAGCCTTAACATTTTCAACTTCTGGCAATTCATTCTTCTCAACTACAGGGGATGCATTCCTTTCAGCTTGACTTTGACTGGGTACATGGTCAGAAGAATCAGATATACTTATGGTTGCCACTTCCTTTTCGTTATCTGTTTGCTTTCTTCTCACACTTCCTTCTGCAAAATTTGGTCTAGGTTTTTGCAGGAGTCTCTGTGATCTTCTTTTCATGGTTAATGTTAAAAGAATGCTGATAAACAACCTAAATGAAAAATAAGAACAGAAATCCAAAAGAAACACAGCAAACCAAAAATATGAGGTGCATGGCTATGAACAGTGGAAGAATATTAACAAAGAAGCAAGAAAATACTAAGCATGTACTTAGAAGTGCACGAAATAAGTGAAATAAGTGGAAAGATAGTACCTTTCTTAGAAATCAGAAAGTGCCTTTTCGTCTTCAACCCAAGTTTCAGCATAGGTACTTAGGGTTTGGAAGCTGAAAGGTTTTTATACTGTTGAAGTCACTATCCAAGAAACGCGTAAGTATGCTCCAGCTTTATTTATTACTTTATTATTATTATAATATATATATATATTTTTTTTTATTTTTTATTTTTTTAGACACTCTTACTCGGCTCACATACTGAACAGGTGGAAGATCGAGTGAGAGTGGGAAGAGATGCCGAGTGAATTCACGAAAGATGAGTGATAGTGATGAAGAAGACGAGTGAATGAACAAACGATGAAAAGGAACGAGCGAATGAAAGCAATAAGTAAATGAAATAGTGAGTGGAAGAACAAATGGAAGAACGACACGTGAATGAATACAGGATCCCGAGTGAATGAAAACTGAATGGAAATGATCCTGAATGAATGAAGAACAGATGGGTACAAGAACGAGTGAAAGTATGGATGAATGAAGTAGAGTGCAGGAGAGACGAGTGAACAACTGCATTAGGATGTGAGTGGACAGAAAAACGAGTGGGAGAAAGAACAATGAAAGTAAGACCGAGTGAAAGAAAGAATATGGAGAAATAAAGGACGATTGGAAGAGTGTATAGAAGAACGAGTGGAAGAATGAATAAGTAGGAGATTTGACAGAGTGAATAAAGGACGAGTGAATTAAAGTGAACGAATGAATGAAAACCGAGCGATCGAATGGGAGACAATGAATGGAAGAATGCAAAGGAAGAGACTGAGTGAATGAGTGAAAAGAGTGAAAAGAAAATGACCGAGTGAATATGGAGAAAGATACCGAGTGAATAAGGACGAAAGGAAGAGTAAACAAAACAACGAGTGCAGAGAAGGAATGAGTAAATAGAAAAACCAATGAATAAAAGACGAATGAAAAAAAATGAGAGCAAAGCTGAGTGAATGAAACAACAAGTAAATGAATACCGAGTGGATTATACCGGGTAAAAATGAAAAATGAATGAACAAACAACGAGTGGTCGGAAAATGGAAAAAATGAGTGAAAGAACACGGAAGAATGATTGACTGACCGGGTGAATAAACATGAGTGAAAGACAGAAGAAGAAGAAGATAACCTGAGTGGATAAAAGAACAACTACAGTGGAAACTGAGTGGATGAAAATACTGAGTGGATGAAAAAGAAAAACAAAAGACGAAGCATTCATGAAATAATGAGTGAAAAAGATCGGGTGAATAAGTGACGAATGGAAGAATGAAAAAGTGACCGAGTGAATGGAGAACGAATAAAAGAGGTCGGGCAAGGGAATGAGACTGAGTGAGAAAGACGAGTGGATGAATGAGAAAAATGGAAGACCGAGTGAACACAAGACTGACAAGAAAATATACTGAGTGAATAGGAGACTAATGGATACAAAACTGACTGTAATGAGTGAGGAATCCGAGTGATAAAAGGCTGACTGAAATAAATCACCCTTCATCATCTGACCCGCTTTATTAAATCAACAATCAGAAATCCTTTATTAAAGTCTCCCTTTTTATTCAAGAATGACGAGTGAAGTTCAGTCGGGAAAAGGGTTAAGAATGAGTAACAGTTATCCGAGTATACTATTCTCGCTCAAGCTCAGTAAACTTTCGCTTAAGCACGAAGCAACAACAGTAGCTTCTCGCCTAAGCTACAAGGGCTTCGCCTGAGCGAAATAGAAGAATCAAGCTCAGACTCCCTTCTTTAAAACTTCACAAATTTTATTCAAACTTTATTCACTAAAATTTTTAGTTTTCTTTTCATTAAAAACACTCAGAACGTAGGGCTGCCTCCCTAGAGCGCTTCTTTAAGGTCACTAGCTTGACCTTGTGGCATCTAAAAGGATGCTTGCAGTAACAAGGAGGTTTTCTGCCTATCAAACTCTCCTCCAAAGTAGAGTTTGAGTCGCTGGCCATTTACCTTAAAAATCCGATCGGTAGTCGGGTCTTTCAGCTCAACTGCACCATAAGGAAAAACCTCATTTACAGTAAAAGGCCCCGACCACTTTGATCTAAGCTTTCCAGGGAAGAGTCTCAGTCGGGAATTGAATAATAAAACCTGATCACCCTTTTGAAACTCCTTCTTATTGATCCACTTATCGTGCCACCTTTTTGTTTTCTCCTTATAAATGGAGGAACTTTGATAAGCGTTGAGTCGGAACTCCTCTAGTTCATGGAGTTTCAAAACTCTTTCCTCCTGGGATTGGTCACAATCCATGTTTAATAGCTTTGTGGCCCACCACGCCTTGTGTTCCAACTCCACAGGGAGATGGCAAGCCTTACCGTAAACTAGTTGATACGGGGACATGCCAATCAGAGTTTTGAAGGCTGTTCTGTAGGCCCACAATACATCATCTAATTTTACCGACCAATCTTTCCTAGATTTCCCGACCACTTTCTCTAAAATTCTCTTGATTTCTCTATTTAACAGCTCCACTTGTCCACAAGTTTGTGGATGGTAAGGAGTGGATATCTTATGTAAAACCTAATAGTGACGCA
Organism: Clitoria ternatea; assembly: GCA_037962975.1. Classification (NCBI taxonomy): domain Eukaryota; kingdom Viridiplantae; phylum Streptophyta; class Magnoliopsida; order Fabales; family Fabaceae; genus Clitoria; species Clitoria ternatea. The sequence goes on from CM075671.1 coordinate 61,751,277, forward strand.
GGGCTTTTTCCATTATTTTATTACAAAAATGTGAACCCCCATCACTAATAAGTACTCTCGGAACTCCAAACCTAGAGAAAATATTCTTCTTAATGAACCTAAGCACCACATGTGCATCATTGGTTCTGGTCAGGATTGCCTCCACCCATTTGGAGACATAGTCTACAGCAACAAGTATAAATTCGTTGGAGAACGACTTTGGAAATGGTCCCATAAAGTCGATACCTTAGACGTCAAATAAGTCCACGATTAAAATGTTTGTCAAAGGCATGCCAGCTTTAGCAGAGAGACCTCCGCTCCTTTGATATTTATCACACCTTTTGACATACACTTTAGCATCTTGAAAGATAGTTGGCCAATAAAAGCCACTCTGTAAAACCTTTGCTGCTGTACGGGAGGCACCATGATGACCTCCATAATAGGAGTCGTGGCAATGCCACAAGAGCCTTTCTTGCTTGGATTCAGGCACACATCGCCTGATCACTCCATCTACTCCTATTTTATACAGAAATGGATCATCCCAAAGGAAGTTTTTACTATCATGAAAGAATTTTTTCTTTATTTGGGATGTCCAGCCATCAGGTACCACCGAGGAACTTTTGAAGTTGGCCATATCAGCATACCATGGCCCGGTGATAATTGCCATCAACCTCTCATCTAGAAATTCTTCTTTTATTAAAACAGAATCCGATTCACCTTCCAGACGAGACAGTTGATCGGCAACTGAGTTCTCTACTCCCTTTTTGTCTCTTATTTCTAAGTCAAACTCCTGGAGTAACAGAACCCACCTGATCAGTCTCGGCTTAGATTCTTTCTTAGCCAGTAAGTACTTGATTGCCGAGTGATCTATATATACAATGACCTTGGCCCCAATCAAGTAAGCACGAAATTTATCAAATGCATACACCACAGCAAGCATTTCTTTTTCAGTAGTGGTGTAATGTATTTGATTTTCATTCAACACTTTACTAGCATAATAAATTACATGAGTTAATTTTCCTATTTTCTGACCCAGCACAGCTCCGACTGTAAAGTCACTTGCATCACACATTAATTCAAACAGTAAAGACCAATCAGGTGCTGCAAGGATCGGAGCTGAAGTCAAACTTTGTTTCAATTTTTCAAAAGCCTTGACACAGTTTTCATTAAACACAAACACATGATCTTTTACAAGCAAGTCGGTCAAAGGCTTAGCTATTTTTGAAAAATCTTTTATGAACCTTCTATAGAAGCCAGCACATCCTAGAAAACTTCTCACTCCTTTCACGTTGATCGGAGGAGGAAGTTTTTCAATGATTTCTATCTTGGCTCGGTCCACTTGAATGCCCTCAGCAGAGATTTTGTGGCCAAGGACTATCCCTCCCTTAACCATAAAATGGCATTTTTCCCAGTTAAGAACGAGGTTAGTCTCCTGGCATCTCACCAGCACCTTAGATAGGTTGCTGAGGCGTGTATCAAAATTACTACCAAAGACAGAGAAATCGTCCATGAATACTTCAATGAATTTCTCCACCATGTCCCCAAAGATTGCCAGCATACACCTTTGAAAGGTTGCTGGAGTGTTGCACAAACCGAATGGCATGCGCCTATAGGCAAAAATTCTGTATGGACAGGTGAAAGCTTTCTTCTCCTGATCTTTTGGGTCAAACACAATTTGGTTATAACCCGAGTAACCATCAAGGAAGCAGTAGTATTCATGACCCGATAGTCTCTCAAGCATCTGGTCAACAAACGGCAAGGGAAAGTGGTCTTTCCGAGTGAAGTCATTCAACCTTCTATAGTCTATACACATTCTCCATCCTGTGGTCGGTCTAGTAGCTATGACTTCACCTTTTTCATTTTTAACAGTTGTCATTCCTCCTTTCTTGGGCACCACTTGGACCGGACTGATCCAAGCGCTGTCTGAGATAGGATAAATGATTCCTGCATCAAGAAGCTTGACCACCTCTTTCCTGACTGCCTCTTTTATTATTGGGTTCAATCTGCATTGTGGCTGTTGCAACGTCCTAGGTTATTTTTGCATTTATTTTTATTCAATTGATTAAATCTTATGATAAATTTTTCCTTTTCTTGAAAATTAATCGAGGTTTAGTGAAATAGCATTTAGTTTTACTGACCTATTCAAGTGACAGCAGTCGTAGTCAAATTAAATAAATGAGATCTAGAAAGAAGAACAAGTTAATCTAAGCACAACGGATAGGGAAAAAAAAGGAATCAGGACCTCCCGCTTGAGCGGGGTCCCTACTCGTCTGAGCGAGATTTCGGACTCTCGCTTGAACGAGGTTTCTATTCGCTTAAGCGAATACCTTTCACACATCGGATTGGGCAAAACATGCAAACGGACTTCTGAAAAATCTCACCCTAAAAATGATTCTGTTAACCAAAGAGTTGTCATAGCAACCATGAAAGCATATAAATAGACAGTGATGTATTTTAAAATATAGGTCTGTATCCGATCCGGTCTTGGTTAAACACAACTAATAATAAAGCTCGGAAGTTCTTATACACACATATAACTCTATAGAGAGTCACTCAAAGTCACTCAGACCCTGGCACTGATCTCCCCCTTGGCGCGACTCCATGGCTCCTTCCCCCTCCCTGTCACTGGTTACTAAAAAAAAGGGCAAGGGTGAGTGTTTTGCATTGTAATTAATATAGAATGGAACTTAACAAATACACATACATAATTATATATATACATCAAGCATCATTCGAAAGTAAGCACAGTTTACTCAACAAGTGTATTACATACGAAAACTATATTAACCCAACCAAGCAATTCCATCACATTCATCACAATCACCACTGACTCTCATACAATCTGACTCCTAGTATCCGGATACTAAAGGATTGGCCTTCAGCTGGGGGTCCTACTTGACACCCCGTGAACCCTGCTTGGTTCACCGAGTCCTGCTTGACTCTCCACCTCAACCACTGGGTCCTACTTGACCACTAGGTAGCTCAACTGGGCACGAAAACCACGGGAGCCGAAAATGAGGGGTATCATATACCGTCGGCCATCCCACACCACATAGTCATTCAACAATTTACCTTTCACATAATAATATCAATTCTTCATCACTCGGGTAGCCTGCTTGCTAACCCGGCGTCACATAACACTGATCATTTCAACATTAGATATCACAAGATCATAACATGATAAACTCAACCACACACCCGATCCTCAACTAATTCATGTACACATTCACGCATGCACAAGCATAAACACACAACTACGTTTAGTAATATTTTCCTTAACCTGCTTACACCATCTCAATGACCTGAATAGAAGTGAGTCCTATTCTAATTAATTATAACCTGAACACCCCCCTTACTTTGGTTCCACGCTTCGATAATCTGCTCTCTGTGTCGATTCCTTCCTCTGAGCACTGGTTTGCAGTCTCAGCTCCTTCACTCAGTCTTCCGTTGCTTAACCTACCACCTACGGATCATAAAGTACAGCTCGTCACTTCAACGCCCTTAGTTCATGGACTGCATTTGGGCTCACACTCACTGGAGGAGTGGAGAACAGCCTCGAATATAACCATGCATGGCCCTTAACTGCCAAAGAATAAAAGGGATAAGGGAATCACAATTGGAACGGATCAGTAGACTCATCTTGAAGCCTCGATCGCAGGAATGGGATTCAATTGAAGTTTAGACACAAATGGAGTCCCTCCCCAGCGCATGCAACTCAGCGTTAAGAGAGGAGAAAATGAAAGAGAAGGGACAGACCAGCAGCAGAGGTAACTTGTAAATAATGAAGAGGGAAGGAAGAGAATCTCCTTATATATGTATATAGCTCATGGGCAAGATCGTCTTTTCCTTTATTTTATTTGTATTCTTACTAAATTTTAATCAATTTCACCATATTAAACTATTTCATAGTTATCAAATCAATTACACTTATTTATTCCCTCAACGTTTAATTATTCACAATTCTCTAATACTTCGCAAGAGTATAGGCCCAATATGAATATCGGCCCACCGGCGTCCTAGCTTAGTGTTCATACCTCGGAAATTCGAGCTACAACCTGAGAGGTCGGATATCTCATCCGTGCTCACCTCTTGGTTACCTACACCCGTTGTTTCAGTCATTATGAGGTTAATCTGGGCTATGACCCCGTGTGAGGCGCTCTCCTCACATCGGTTTGGACCAAACCACCTGGCCCTGTCCGCTCTTCTCTTACACTCCCGATCTTCAACTCCGCCTGCCCACTCTTCTGAGACCGATCTCGACACCGGCTTTCCCGTCTCTGGCTCAGACAGAACAAATATTAAATAAAACTTCTAAAATATTTACTAACATTTCCCATTTCTTATAATTCTCATTAAAACATCAGGGATGTTACATCCACCACCCCTAAAAGGAGATTTCGTCCCCGAAATCAGTGTTCCGGTTGGAAAAGATGAGGGTACATTCGCCTCATATCGGATTCTAACTCCCAAGTGTAGTTCATCCAATGTAAATTCTGCCACTTCACCTTCACCAGCGGTACCTCCTTGTTCCTTAACCGTTTGGTTTGATGCTCTTCAATGCTGATCGGTACCGCCTCCACCGTCAGGTTCTCCTTCACTTCAATGGAGTCACTCGGTACAATCATGGTATCACTCGGAATGTAGGCTCGAAGTTGCGATACGTGGAACACGTTGTGAATGTTAGTCAACGATTAGGGAAGATCCAGTCGATAAGCGACTTCACCAATCCGTTCTAGTATTTGGTATGGTCCAATATACTTCAGATTAAGCTTTTGGCTCTTCAAAATTCGACCTATACCCTTAGTCGGTGAAATCCTTAGGAACACCCAATCACCCACTTGGAATTCAAGGGGTCTGTGCCGATTGTCATAATAGCTCTTTTGCCGGTCTTGGGCAATTTTTATCTTCTCTTGGATTAAAGCGATTTGTTCGTTCATCTCTTGAATCATCTCAGGCCCCAGATGAAGGGCATCTCCATTCTCATTCCAACATAATGGAGTACGACATTTTCGACCATAAAGAGCTTCGTATGGAGCCATCCCAATGCTGCTATGGTAACTGTTATTATATGCAAACTCTACCAAAGGCAAGTATTTCTCCCATGATCCGCCCTGTTCCAGTACACATGCCCTTAACATATCTTCAAGAGTCTGTATAGTCCGTTCTGATTGGCCATCGGTCTGGGGATGGTAGGCTGAGCTCAGTTTGAGCTAAGTACCCAGTTGTTGTTGTAAACTCCCCCAAAACCTCGAAGTGAATCGGGGATCCCGATCGAAGATAATGCTTGAGGGCACACCATGCAGTCGTACAACTTCCGCAACGTACAACTTAGCTAATCGATCTAGCGACCACTTCATATTTATTGCCAGGAAATGAGCACTTTTGGTTAGTCGATCAAAAATCACCCAAACCGCGTTGTATCCGGTTCGAGTGCGAGGCAGTCCGGATACGAAGTCCATGGTGATACCTTCCCACTTCCAGATCGGAATTTCTGGAGGTCGAAGCAAACCTGGAGGTCGTTGGTGCTCAACTTTGCACTTCTGGCATATCACACAGGATTTCACATACTCTATTATTGCCTTCTTCATGCTTGGCCACCAGAATTCCTTTTTTAAGTCATGATACATTTTTGTCACTCCCAGATGTATACTCAGAGAGCTCTTGTGTGCTTCTGCTAGCACCGCCTGCCTGAAGCCTCCATGTGCAGGCACCACCACTCGGTTCCTGAATCTCTATATACCATCGTTACCCCGAGTTATCTCCACATTTTTGCCTTAGGTCTGAGTATTAATCAGCCTCAGTAACTCTTCATCGTCTTTCTGTGCAGCTACCACCGACTCCAGAAATTCGTTGGAGATTTTTAACATTCTGATTGTCATTCGGTTTAGCGCGTCCATAACAATTTCAACATTCATATCTCTAAAGCTTTCCAGCAATTCCTGTTCTCTACCCATCAGGTAAGCCACGTGTAATACCTTCCTGCTTAGTGCATCTGCCACAACATTCGCTTTGCCTGGATGATACTTCAAATCGAAGTCGTAATCCTTCAAATACTCTACCCATCTCCTCTGTCTCATATTTACTTCCTTTTGATCAAATAAGTACTTTAGACTCTTGTGATCACTGAATACTACAAAGCGAGCTCCATACAGATAATGGCGCCAAATCTTCAGTGCGTACACCACTACTGCAAGTTCCAGATCATGAGTCGGGTAATTCTCCTCATGTGACCTCAATTGCCTTGAAGCATAGGCAATTGTCCGATCAGCTTGCATCAACACACACCCCAATCCAAATTTGGATGCATCACAATATACTTCAAATTCCTGTGTTACATCGGGCAGTGCAAGCGCAGGGGCAGTCGTTAAACATCGCTTGAGAGTTTAGAAGCTTAATTCATACTTTTCCGACCACACGAAGGGGTTTCCTTTCCTCGTTAACCGAGTTAGAGGGAGTGCTATCCGAGAGAACCCCTCAATGAAGCATCGATAGTATCCAGCTAATCCGAGGAAACTCCTGATTTTAGTTACTGACTTCGGCCTCTCCCAAGCCATAACCGCCTCAATTTTTGTCGGATCAACTGAGATTCCCTCTTGGGAAATTACATGCCCCAAGAATTGTACACTACTCCCCCAGAAATCACACTTAGATAGTTTAGCGTACAACTTCTTCTCTCGGAGTACTTGTAAAACAAGTCGAAGATGTTGAGCATGCTCCTCGTCCGACCTTGAATATACCAAAATATCATCAATGAATACTACCACAAACTGGTCCAAGTACGGTTGAAAGGTCCGATTCATATAGTCCATAAAAATGGTAGGAGCGTTCGTTACTCCAAAGGGCATTACTACGTACTCGAAGTGCCCATACCGAGTCCAAAATACTGTTTTTGGGGTATCCTCCAACCTCACTCGGATTTGGTGGTACCCCGACCTCAAGTCGATCTTAGAGAACACAACGGCGCCTCGCAACTGATCCAGTAAATCGTCAATCCGAGGTAGTGGATATTTATTTTTGATTGTCAGTTTGTTCAGCTGTCGGTAATCAATGCACATTCGCATACTACCGTCCTTTTTCTTTACCAGTAACACCGGAGCGCCCCAGGGTGAGGCACTGGGTCGGATAAAGCCCTTTTCTAGTAATTTGTTTACTTGTTTCTTTACTTCGGTCAATTCCACCGAAGACATTCTATATGGTGCTCGGGACACAGGTTCTGCCCCGGGAATCAAGTCAATAGAGAAATCAATCTCCCGACTGGGAGGTAGCTCCGGAATTTCTTCCGGAAAAACGTCAGGAAATTCACAAACAATTGGAATATCGCTCGGCAGGAGGTTATGCCTACCCTCCGAAGCGAATAAAAAAACATATGTGGTTAGGACATCGCTCACCCCGTCCTTCATGCCAAGTTCCTGAGAGAAAACAATATTCTTCCGATAACAATCGACCAACACATGATTAGCAGCAAGCCAATCGAGACCGAGAATAACATCTAAGTCCTTCAATGGCATACAGATAAAATTCACTCGAAAAGTACGGGCTTCGATTTGCATCGGTAGTTCTCTACACACTGTAGTCGCACGGAAAGTGGAACCAGTTGGAGTGGAAACAATAAGAGCGTTCTCCATTAAACCGATTGGCAGACCAAACCGTCGCACACAACTTTCCAAAATAAAGGAATGGGTGGCACCCGAATCATAAATTACATCAACCAGATAGCCACAGATGAGGCACTTACCCTGTACCAAATTGTCATTCCTCGTAGCTTCCGAAGCATCAAACGTAAACACTCATCCGATCATGGCGTTCTGGGCACCGCTAGATTGGGCATCATATCTTCCCGATTGTTGGTTCCCTCTACCAGCTCCATTCCGGCCTCCCCTCGGAAAGTTGGAACCCCGGGTCTTAGAAGAATTAGTTCGGTTGTCCTGCCTGCCCTACGGCTGCCTCTGAGGGCAATCGGGCCTGAGGTGCCCTGGTTGTCCGCACTGGAAGCACACAATTTGGTTGGCTTGGCAATGTTTGGCAATGTGACCTTCCTGACCACAATTGTAGCATGCACGGCTACCAGAAGGATTACCCGATCGACCAGTGGAACCCCGACCGGAAGAGGATGAGGAGGTAGCAGAAGACTTGCCGCCCCGGAAGAATTGACTCATCCTCTTGAAGTTGAATCCTTTTGCCTTCAGTGGCTTTTTATCTCTCGGCTGGGACGTCCTTTGTAACTGCACCTCTTCAGTCAGTCTTGCTTTGTTCACCAGGGTTGGGTAGTCCCTAATCTCTATCGGTACGATTACACTACGGAGTTCAATCCGTAGTCCAGCTTCGTATTTGGCACACTTGCTACCCTCAGTCCCTTCTAACGAGAAAGGGTGGTAAAAATCACACAGCTCGTCAAACTTGCTGGTGTACTCGGCCACAGACAGCCGGTCTTGCTCCAACTTCAGGAATTCCATTTCTTTCCGGATTTTGTAGTTGTCCGGGAAGTATTTAACAAGGAACCTCCTTCGGAAATTTACCCATACCAACGGCTCATTTGCTGCGTTCATCTGCACCTTCACTCGGGACCACCATACTCTAGCCTCTTCTTTTAGTTGGTAAGTAGCAAATAAAACCTTCTGCTCTTCTGAGCACTCAAAATATTCAAAAACTTGCTCGATATCTCTGATCCAAATGTATGCCCCGTCATAATCGTGTCCCCCTTTGTAGATCGGAGGATTCCTTTTTAGGAATTTATCCAGAGTGGGACCGGACTTGGTCCTACTCATCAGCTGAGTAAATCTAGAGAAGAAATCATCTCCTCCCCCAAAACTAGTTTCTTCAGCCATTTAGTAATTCTACAATGAGCAAACACATCACCATTAATAACCAAGGTCAGCCAGGGGATCGGAAATTTACCTTATATACATAGAATACTACACCAGTGGAGTGCCAAGGGAACGATGCCAGACCACACACACAATCATGGTACAACGAAATACAATCAACCTTCATAAGACTAACACAATCAATAGACCGACCCATACACCGGCTCTAGAAAGAATCGCTCTGATACCAAGTGTAACGTCCTAGGTTATTTTTGCATTTATTTTTATTCAATTGATTAAATCTTATGATAAATTTTTCCTTTTCTTGAAAATTAATCGAGGTTTAGTGAAATAGCATTTAGTTTTACTGACCTATTCAAGTGACAGCAGTTGCAGTCAAATTAAATAAATGAGATCTAGAAAGAAGAACAAGTTAATCTAAGCACAACGGATAGGGAAAAAAAAGGAATCAGGACCTCCCGCTTGAGCGGGGTCTCTACTCGTCTGAGCGAGATTTCGGACTCTCGCTTGAACGAGGTTTCTATTCGCTTGAGCGAATACCTTTCACACATCGGATTGGGCAAAACATGCAAATGGACTCCCGAAAAATCTCACCCTAAAAATGATTCTGTTAACCAAAGAGTTGTCATAGCAACCATGAAAGCATATAAATAGACAGTGATGTATTTTAAAATATAAGTCTGTATCCGATCCGGTCTTGGTTAAACACAACTAATAATAAAGCTCGGAAGTTCTTATACACACATATAACTCTATAGAGAGTCACTCAAAGTCACTCGGACCCTGGCACCGATCTCCCCCTTGGCGCGACTCCATGGCTCCTTCCCCCTCCCTGTCACTGGTTACTAAAAAAAAGGGCAAGGGTGAGTGTTTTGCATTGTAATTAATATAGAATGAAACTTAACAAATGCACATACATAATTATATATATACATCAAGCATCATTCGAAAGTAAGCACAGTTTACTCAACAAGTGTATTATATACGAAAACTATATTAACCCAACCAAGCAATTCCATCACATTCATCACACTCACCACTGACTCTCATACAATCTGACTCCTAGTATCCGGATACTAAAGGATTGGCCTTCAGCTGGGGGTCCTACTTGACACCCCGTGAACCCTGCTTGGTTCACCGAGTCCTGCTTGACTCTCCACCTCGACCACTGGGTCCTACTTGACCACTAGGTAGCTCAACTGGGCACGAAAACCACGGGAGCCGGAAATAAGGGGCTATCATATACCGTCGGCCATCCCACACCACATAGTCATTCAACAATTTACCTTTCACATAATAATATCAATTCTTCATCACTCGGGTAGCCTGCTTGCTAACCCGGTGTCACATAACACTGATCATTTCAACATTAGATATCACAAGATCATAACATGATAAACTCAACCACACACCCGATCCTCAACTAATTCATGTACACATTCACGCATGCACAAGCATAAACACACAACTACGTTTAGTAATATTTTCCTTAACCTGCTTACACCATCTCAATGACCTGAATAGAAGTGAGTCCTATTCTAATTAATTATAACCAGAACACCCCCTTACTTTGGTTCCACGCTTCGATAATCTGCTCTCTGTGTCGATTCCTTCCTCTGAGCACTGGTTTCGTAGTCTCAGCTCCGTCACTCAGTCTTCCGTTGCTTAACCTACTACCTACGGATCATAAAGTACAGCTCGTCACTTCAACGCCCTTAGTTCATGGACTGCATTTGGGCTCACACTCACCGGAGGAGTGGAGAACAGCCTCGAATATAACCATGCATGGCCCTTAACCGCTAAAGAATAAAAGGGATAAGGGAATCACAATTGGAACGGATCAGTAGACTCACCTTGAAGCCTCGATCACAGGAATGGGATTCAATTGAAGTTTAGACACAAATGGAGTCCCTCCCCAGCGCATGCAACTCAGCGTTAAGAGAGGAGAAAATGAAAGAGAAGGGACAGACCAGCAGCAGAGGTAACTTGTAAATAATGAAGAGGGAAGGAAGAGAATCTCCTTATATATGTATATAGCTCATGGGCAAGATCGTCTTTTCCTTTATTTTATTTGTATTCTTACTAAATTTTAATCAATTTCACCATATTAAACTATTTCATAGTTATCAAATCAATTACACTTATTTATTCCCTCAACGTTTAATTATTCACAATTCTCTAATACTTCGCAAGAGTATAGGCCCAATATGAATATCGGCCCACCGGCGTCCTAGCTTAGTGTTCATACCTCGGAAATCCGAGCTACAACCTGAGAGGTCGGATATCTCATCCGTGCTCACCTCTTGGTTACCTACACGCGTTGTTTCAGTCATTATGAGGTTAATCCGGGCTATGACCCCGTGTGAGGCGCTCTCCTCACATCGGTTTGGACCAAACCACCTGGCCCTGTCCGCTCTTCTCTTACACTCCCGATCTTCAACTCCGCCTGCCCGCTCTTCTGAGACCGATCTCGACACCGGCTTTCCCGTCTCTGGCTCAGACAGAACAAATATTAAATAAAACTTCTAAAACATTTACTAATATTTCCCATTTCTTATAATTCTCATTAAAACATCAGGGATGTTACAGCTGTACTACAGGGGAATAATCATCTTCCCTCAGAATTTTATGCATACAAAATGATGGACTGATTCCCTTCAAGTCAGAAATATTCCAGCCAATCGCAGATTCATGTGCCTTTAAAACCCCTATTAATTTGTCAACATCCTCTTCTTTTAAGTCAGCATTAATAATGACAGGATGTGTTTCGTCCTCTCTCAGGAAAACATATTTTAGATGAGAAGGCAAAGGTTTCAAATCATATTTTTCTTCAGAAACTTCCTTTCCTTTCTCAACTTCAGTAATTTTCAAATCATTTTTCTTTTCTTTTTCAAAATCACCTACTTCTAATACTTCCAGTAGGTTCAACATTTCTGAGTGAGAGTCATTTAACTCCTCAGTCTCGGAGTCAAAGTCATCCTCCAAAAAGGTTCGTAAGGCCTCTTCCTCAGTTTTTAAAAGCATTGGAGTCTGTTTACTTTTAATCTCTTCAATCATTAAACAATCCATCCTTTCAGTCAGATGTTTCATGGAATTGAAGACATTAAAGGTTACCTGCTCCTCCTGAACTCTCAGCATGAGTTCATCCTTTTCTACATCAATCAATGCTCTGCCTGTAGCTAGGAAGGGTCTACCTAAGATTAAAGGAATCTCTCGGTCAGCCTCCATATCCAACACTATGAAATCTACTGGGAAGATAAATTTGTCTACTTTAACCAACAGGTCTTCCAGCATCCCTTGGGGATATTTAATGGACCTGTCAGCCAACTACAAAGACATGTGAGTCGGTTGTAGGTCATTAATTCCCAGTTTTTTCATCAAAGATAGAGGCATTAGATTTATACTAGCTCCTAGGTCACAAAGAGCACTTCCTACATGAATATCCCCAATTGCACATGGTATTGTAAAAGATCCAGGATCCTCTAGCTTTTGAGGAAGTTTCTTTTGAATGATTGCACTGCACTCTTGAGTGAGAGCAATCATTTCATCCCCCTTAAGCTTCCTCTTCTTAGACAATAGCTCTTTTAAAAATTTTGCATAAGAAGGCATCTCCTGTAATGCCTCGGGAAAAGGGATATTTATGTGAAGTTTCTTGAATACATCTAAGAACCTAGCAAACTTCTGCTCTTCTATTTGCTTTTTAAACGTGTGTGGAAATGGAGCATTCCTCAGTTTTTTAGGAGTCAGCTTAGAAGCTTCCTCCAGAATCAGATCAACCTTTTTCTTTTTCTTTTGGTGGACTTTATTTTCTTTTTCTTTTTCTGTTTCATTTTCATTTTCTGCTTCATTATTGACCTGCTCGGTTTCTTGCGCTATTTCTTTTTCTTTATCTTTTTCTGAGCTTATTTCCTGACTCGGAGATGGAGAAATAATTTTCCACTCCTAGTGATTATAGCCTTGCAATGTTCCCTCGGATTTACCTTGGTATCTCCAGGGAAATCGCCTGTTTGCCTCTCAGCTAATTGCTTAGAAAGCTGTCCGACTTGATTTTCTAGATTTCTTATGGACGCTTCCTGATTTTTGAAACTGGCCAGAGTGGCCTGGATGAACTGAGAAAGTACATTCTCAAGTTCTGATTTTTCTTTAACAGGGGGGTGAGAAGGTTGTTGTGGTCTATTTGTGGGTTGATTTTGTGGGATGTTCTGATTCAAATATGGACCTTTCTGCCAGGAAAAATTGGGGTGACTCCTATAATTAGGGATGAAGATGGTGCATGAATGTGATCAGCATAAATCTGACATTTATGACACCTCCGTATATAAGCAAAACAATCTGCTTCCATAGTCATCCAATAATATCTAGCTCTCAGGATTTTTCTTGACATAGCATGCCCATTTGTGTGAGTTCCGAATGATCCTTCGTGGATATCCTTCATGATTTGGTTTGCCTCGACGGTATCAACAAACCAGAGGAGAACAGAATCATAATTCCTCTTGTATAGCACATTGCCACTCAACAGGTATCCCATAGCTAGCCTTCTTAAAGTTCGTTTGTCATTACCGGTGATGCCTTTAGGGTATTCTTGGCACTGGAGGTATCTTTTGATGTCATGATACCAAGGCTTGCCATCCGGCCCTCCTTCTACGACCTGGCAATGGGCAGGTTCTTGCCGTTTCTTTACTTCAATGAGAGGCACCTCGTAATCATTGCTGACTTCGAACATAGCAGCTAGGGTGGCTAAAGCATCTGCCATTTGGTTGTCATCCCGTGGGACATGATGGAAGGTAATTTCATCGAACTCTTTGATCATCTCCTTGATGTGAGCATGATAAGGAACTAGTTTACTGTCTCTAGTTTCCCACTCATCCTTTAGTTGATGGATAACCAAAGCAAAATCTCCATAAACCTCCAGGATCTTTATTCCCATGTTCAGAGCCGTTTGCATCCCTAGAGAACATGCTTTATATTCCGCAACATTGTTAGTGCAATCAAAACACAGCCGAGCGCAAATAGGGATGAATTCCTTATCAGGTGAGATCAGGATAACCCCAATTCCGTGTCCTAGCGCGTTGGAAGCCCCATCGAATCTCATGATCCATATGGTTTCCAGACCATCTTCTTCTTTGAAAAGGGCCAAAATATCCTCATCTGGGAAATCATGCCGCATTGGTTGGTAAGTCTCAATGGGTTGGTGTGCCAAGTAATCTGCTAGCGCACTCCTTTTGATGGCCTTTTGGGTGACATATGTTATGTCATATTCTGTCAGTAACATTTACCAATGGGCAATCCTCCCAGTCAGAGCAGGTTTTTCAAAGATATACTTAATGGGATCCATCTTAGACACCAACCAAGTGGTATGATTGAGCATGTATTACCGTAAGCGCCGGGTAGCCCAGGCCAATGCACAGCATGTTCTTTCGAGAGATGAATATCTCATCTCGTATTCAGTAAATCTCTTGCTCAAGTAGTAGATGGCACATTTCTTCCTTCCAGTCTCATCATGTTGACCTAACACGCATCCCATAGACTCATTCAACAGGGTCAAATATAGGATCAGTGGTTTCCCGTGAACGGGTGGTACCAAGACTGGCAGCTCCAACAAGTACTGCTTTATCTTTTCAAATGCAATTTGGCAATCCTCATTCCACTGCCCAGGCTGGCTCTTGCGGAGTAATTTGAAAATTGGCTCACAGTTTACCATCATTTGGGAAATGAATCGGGCGATATAGTTCAACCTTCCCAGGAACCCTCGGACTTTTTTTTCAGTACGAGGAGGAGGCATTTCCAGAATTTCCTTGACCTTGTCAGGATCAACTTCTATCCCTCTCTCACTCACGATGAATCCTAACAATTTGCCGGATTTCACGCCAAACGTGCACTTGGCCGGATTCAATCTGAGCTTGAATTTTCTTAACCTTTCGAAGAGTTTTCTCAGATCAGTAATGTGTTCTTCCTCAGATCTGGATTTGTCAATTATGTCATCCACATAGACTTCTACTTCCTTGTGCATCATGTCATGGAAGAGAGTCACTATTGCCCTTTGATATGTAGCTCCCGCGTTCTTCAACCCGAAGGACATTACTTTGTAACAAAAGGTGCTCCACAGAGTGATGAACGTGGTTTTTTCCATATCTTTCGGTGCCATCTAGATCTGATTATACCCTGAAAATCCATCCATAAATGAGAAGATGGAATTCTGAGTTGTGTTATTGATGCTAAAATCCCGAGTCATCAAATTGGTGTGAAAATCTTTGTTTAAAAATTGTGACTCTTAGATTTATACCTTGGCAAGCGCACCAGTTGTTAAATTGTAATATATTGATCGTCTCACAGGGATTGCGGTAAATACCTCAATCTCAGACTAGTACAAGCTGAACCAACAAAAGACGCATGAATTTCATTCGGTTTTTGGTTGTTTTAGTGTTTTATAGTTATTTTTGTATTTCCAGAAACAGAGTTAAAATGAAATGTGAAAGGTGATTAAAAGAAAACAGGTCAGGATTGCTTTGGTTCACAAATTCATCAAGAAACATGCAATTAAAGTATAATCAAACTTCATAATCCATAGGACAATCCGTTTGTGGTTATTCCCTAATTCCTTAGGTGAAAAACACTAATCCTTAAGCATCGAACCTTAATTCCTTAAGTGCTCAATTAACCTAAGAATCTAATGTGAAATTGGAGGTTGAACTCTAACTATTCACCTAAATTGATTAGGCCTGAACTAGTTAGAAAGCTGTAAGTTACCTAAGCTTCAACCATGATTCCTCACTAGCGAAGTTCTTCATCAGTTTTGGATTTGTCAATCCAGCAATTCAGATCCACTCCTCAGCTTGTTTGCCTCAGGATCTAGAAGTTGATTCCTCGCTCACAGCTTCAAGACTCCATTGCTAACCTTCACAATCCCAACCTTAGGGATTTAGAACTCCATTGACTTCGGTTCCATCGAAGGATTGTGGAACGTCATGAAGAAGAGGATTTAGAGAGAGAAAATGCGTAGTGAGATGTTCGAAGTTTTGAATGAATTGTGTTCTATGTATTCTATGTGAATCTGTCCCCCTTTTACAGAATATGTATAAATACATATATATAGGCATCTACCTAACTAACTAACTTAACTAATAACTTAGAAAACTTAAGTTATCGACTAAACTAACTAACTACATAATTTACAGAATAATCAATTAATTACAGCTCAGATCTTAGCAAGTTACAGCTCATCCTTAGCTAATCACAGCACAGCACCAACTAATAACAGCTCACTACTTCATTACTAAGGTGCAGAAGTAGGAGAGAAGGAAGCAGGAAACAACATCGGTGCCGAGCGGATTCTGGAGGGAACAATCGCTATTTTAAATATCAACCTTTTCGCTTGAGCGAACTGGGTTCTCGCTTGGGCGAACTTGAGATATGTACTGCAGTATTGCCTTCTCACTTAAGCGTTATGGATAAGCTTGGGCGAGGGAATGATGTTTTGAGGTCACGCTTGAGCGTAAGCTTGCTTGCTTGAGCGAACTTTGACCCTCGCTTGAGCGAATTTTACTCTCGCTAGAGCGAATTGATTATTCAATCAGCTCTATGAAATTGACGCTCAGGTTCTTCTTTTTATTTCAATCGGTTCCCTGTTCTATTTTGGAGTCGGTATCTTGGAAGTCTTTGCAGTCAGATTTTCATTAATTCCTTCTAGTCAACCTTTTGAGAAGTCTTTTCAGTCGGCCTTCTGAAATATCACTCGGATTTTCCACATCTCGCTCAGCTTTTTCCTTTCAGCTTGAGCAATTCTTTTCCTGCACCAATAAACAACTAAATTGCCCAGCGTTTGTATGCTGGCTGCTTAATGGAATTACAAATAATCATAAACTCTTAACTAATTAATGTTTTTAACCATTTTCTTACATAAATAAAACACTTTTGAAATAATTAAATAAATTATAAATTGTTAGCAATTAATTAAATAATAAGGCTAAACTAATCACTAAACAATGAATTAATTCAAATAAAAAGCAGAATTAATTAAGTCTTTTCAAGACTTATCAGTTATCAACCAGTACGTCGGTCTGTGGTAAAGGAAAATCATCCTTAGGGCTAGCCCGATTCAAGTCTCGGTAGTCCACGCACATCCTTACTTTCCCATCTTTCTTCGGTACGGGAACTATGTTGGCTACCCATTACGGGTATTTAGCTACGACTAAGAAACCAGCATCGAATTGCTTCTTGACTTCTTCTTTGATCTTAAGAAGCATTTCTCGTTTCATTCATCGCAGCTTTTGCTTGATTGGTGGATATTCTGGCTTTAAAGGCAACCTGTGTTCCACAATGCTGTTATCCAAACCCGGCATATCTTGATATGACCATGCAAAAATGTCTCGAAACTCCCGGAGTAGTTTAATCAATTCATTCTGTCGTTGTTTGCTTAAGAGGGTGCCTATCTTGACTTCTTTAACCTCCCCTTCATCTCCCAGGTTAACTGTTTTGATCTTTTCCTGATGAGGTTGAATTTCCTTATCCTCCTGTTCTATTAATCTTGTCAATTCGGGGCGAAGGTTCAAAGTCTTCCTCACTTTCCTCTTAGGCGCAATCACTTAGATGATCAGAATCGTGGAACAAAACTGAGTTCTCACTACTCTTAGAGGAATCGCTTTTGGATCTGTATTTGGGTTATATTATAACCAATGAAAAAGAAAAACAGGCAAGTGAAAGGTTTAAGAGAAAAAGATCGAACAAAGGCGAGGTAATGAAATTGGACTGTGTTCATTAATTCAAACAAATAAACAAGTTTTATCTTTGCCCTTATCACAAAATAAGTCCCAAAGCCTTAGGCATAGCAGAGGGACCGACAAAGTTTGAAAATAACAACGATTACTTTGACAGAAGATTGATATCTGTGGGGAAATCCATGATGTTCCAATTGTCCAGTTCTCGATTGGGTAAGCAAGCATACACCAATCCTGCATCATAGCTGGGCTTGTCTCCAACCATGGCCACCTAACCTGGATACATAATCCCGACGCTTCTGAAGCTTTGATAGAGGTCACAGATAGGGATTCTAGCAGTGTTGAATTCTTGACCGGTAAGGCGAGCAATTCTTCTCCCCCTTCTTTCTTCCCTTACCCTTTTCTTGTCCACTGTTGTGGGCTTGTACCCCAAGCCGTATCTATCCTTGTTTTCTGGGAGGCATATAGGTCGGATTCTTCCTTCCAATTCTCGCCCTAGCCCTCTTCCCGGCTTGTATCCTTCCCTTAACATTGTTTTTATAACCGCTAAAGGCACACTTGGGAAGGATGTTTTGGTAATGCTTGTCGTATTGACTATCTCTAAAGCCTAAAATGAGGTTTCGAGGGCCTCTTCGGCTGCTTTAATGTATGGGGTGTTGGCAGGTTTGCTGACCAACAAGTCCTCTTCCCCAGAGACAATCACCAACTTGTTGTCAATGATGAACTTCAACTTCTGATGTAGAGTGGAAGGGACTACCCCAGCCAAATGGATCCACGGCCGCCCCAGCAAAGAACTGTATGCGGGCGTGATATCCATGACTTGAAAGTGAATTTGGAAGGTGTATGGTCCAACCTGTATTGGCAGTTGAATTTCCCCCATAACCTCCCAGCGAGTTCCGTCAAAAGCCCGAACCACCATAGAACTGGGTCTCATATATGTCCCATCAAAAGGAAACTTTGCCAATGTAGTTTTGGCATCACATTTAAGGACGACCCGTTGTCGACAAGCACCTTTGCCAGGATATGATCTTGGCATTTCACAGAGATATGAAGGGCTTTGTTGTGCCCCCTTCCTTCCATAGGTATCTCGTCATCTGTAAAGGTCAGATAATTGTTAGCCACTATGTGTCCCACTATACCCTCGAATTTATCTACAGGCAAGTCATGCTTCACATGCGCCTCACTTAAGACTTTCATCAACGTGTTTCGGTGCGGTTCGGAACTCATCAGTAAGGACAACAAAGAAATTTTTACCGGGGTATGGTTCAGTTGGTCCAACACCTGGTAATCACTATGGCGGATGAATCTTAGAAATTCTTGGGTTTCCTCCTCAGTTACAACCCTCTTTGCTTCACCAGTGGATTCCCCCTTTCCAGATCTGACTTCTCCAACAGCTTTGTCAAGTTTTGATTCCGGGGGAGCATATATTCTTCCACTCCGAGTGGCACCTCCAATTCCAGCAATATTCGTGACAGGGGATGATGGCGTAGAACCAACTACCTCAGAACTGGTAACAACTACATTAGTGCCATACTTCCACGGCACAGCTCGAGAATCCTTGAAAGGAAACGGGGTTGGTGCATTCACCTTGATGACAGTTTTAGCAGGAGTCGGAGCCACTGGTGTATTCCTGTTATAGAATATGACCAGGGGCTTTGGGGCAGATGCTCGGCTTTGCTCTTGTATCATGTTTATCCTGCCATCACGACGCCTGCAAACTTCTATAATATGACTGTCCATAAGTCCTTGAAGGGTTTTTTGGAAGCTCTGTCGCTTCACAGACTGGATGTCATTGCACCCTTCATCCCACGAGCCTTCTATTAATCCCATTTTAAGCATATGGGAGTGAATCATTTCCAACGGCATTTGGATGTCATCAACCTTGGAAATACATTCTTCATCCCTTTCTACAGCATTGACACCTGCTCTCCCGTGGTTGGGCAGAGGGTTAGTTGTCACGTTTGGGCTTCCCTCTTTGAAGCTTATCCAATCAGGCCTGATTAGATCTCTTACTTTAAACTTCAGCGCCAGGCAATTCTCGGTGGAATGCCCTGGTGCACCGGCGTGGTAATCACACCGTGCATTCGGGTCATACCCTCTAGGGTAAGGTGGCTGGAGTGGTTTCAGAGGGCAAGGTACTACTAGTGTGTTTTTGATGAGATGGGGAAGAAGCTTAGTGTAAGTCATGGGGATTGGGTCAAACTGCACTTAAGCGCGGTCATTATTTTGTCTTCTAGGGTTTGAATTAGGTGGGTTCATTTGTGATGGTTGGGATGGTGTTTGTGGGGGTACAGGTGGTCGCATAACAGATAGTCAGAAATATGGTGGGTTTGAATTTGGGATCGCAGCCACATATGGGTGTGGTGCGTTATGATAAGTCAGCGGAAAGGTGATGGGGGTAGGTGGTTTGGGCTGGTTCCTTCTTTGGTTATGAGAGACCAGGTTGGTTTCTCCCTCTCTTCTCCTACCTTCTCCAAGTGATGTTTTTCTTACTGCCTGGACCCCAGATGGGCCTCGAATAATCTTCCCAGTCCGCAGGCTGTTCTCTATCCTTTCTCTGATAGTGACGATATCGGAGAAATGGGATGAAACGCTTCCAATCATCCTATCGTAGAAAGGTGACTGGAGCGTATCAATAAATATAGAAATTACCTCCTTTTCTGATAGAGGCGGGTCAACCTGTGTTGCTACCTCACGCCACCACTGGGCGTACTCTTTAAATGTCTCGTTGTCCTTTTTAGTCATGTTTTGTAACTGTACCCTATCCGGCGCCATATCCAGATTATACTTGTACTGTTGCATGAAAACATCTGCTAGATTTTCCCAACATCGTATACGAGAGCGTTCAAGATGATTATACCATGTCAGGGCTGCTCCAGCAAGGCTGTCCTGGAAGTAATGAATTAACAGAGGGTCATTGGAAGCATGTAAAGCCATCTTCCGGCAGTACATGGTAAGATGGTTCTTAGGACAGGTCAACCCCCGATATTTATCAAATTCCGGCATTTTGAATTTAGGAGGGATAACGACATCGGGAATTAGGCAGAGTTCCACAGCGCAGCCCATCCCGAATCTGTTCATTCCTTCCATCTCTCTTAGTCGCCTTTCTAGGAATTCCAATCTCCCTTCCTGGGTAACAGCAGTAGCATTTGGACCCGTTGTGGCATGATGACTAGTATTTCTGAACGGCTGGTAGACATATGTCGGGTTAGTATTTGGCATGTGAGGTTTGATTGCAGTTTGGGTGGTTTGTGTTTGAGGGACTTGTGTTTGAGGGACTTGTGTATGGATGGCTTGTGCGTGGATCGGAACTGTTTGAAAATCCTGGATGGGCAGGATATTTGGTTGAGCCGTATGAAGAATTGTCTCTTGATAATCAGGCTCCTCTTGGAGTGGTGGATAATAACCCTGTGGCAGGCCATATGGCGGAAAGGGTATAGCATTCCCCTCTACATCCACGAAGGTATGCTGCTGGATGTTGGTAGGGTTCAGCTTACCAATGCGAACCGTAAGGGTAGGTGCAACAGGGTTTGAATTTGGTCCTCCAGATGGACCCTAAGTATGTCAGGGGGTAGGCGGCCGTTGTCTAGCGTCTTCAACACCTACTGAAGAATCCCCTTCTGTAACTTTCCTCTCGAGAAGCTTGGCCATCTCGGCCATTTGCTCCTTCAGCTGACTGACTTCAGCTCTCAAGCTCTCATTTTCTTATTCTACTTCAGCCATGAGTTTTGTCTTAAGCCTAGTCGCGTAAGGATGTCTACCTGTTATGTCTGGGAGGTCAATAGGAAATTGTTAAAAAGAAAGCATGAAATAAAAGCAGTAAAAGAAAAACAAATAGTATGGTGCGCGAAGCGATCGCGAAACTCAGCCAGTATCCTCCGACCTTTTCTCAGAACTACGTTCAAAAGTACTAAGTATGTGATAAGTGGAAATTAACATGAGATAGTTATGGAGACAAAAGAATCCCTCTTTCTGAATTCCACCAAAATATATTACTGCTGCCAGTCTATTTTTATGCAGAAAAAGTAAATCAGCCATTCCTAGCCCGGGCAATCATGGCCTTCATTTTACAAATCCTTTCTCTACAGTAATCAAGGAAGTTACAATTTCTTTTGGGGTGGTAAGAGGATTAACTGTCCCCTCAGCTTGCTTAAGTAAGAGCGGGAGGTCTTCCAGAGTCCCATTAGCCAAATATGCCAAGTGGGCGAAGCGGTTCATCCATGAATGAATAACTTTATCTTGTTGTGTCATTTCAGATTCCAAAATATGGATAGCCTCATGACGTTCTTGCTCAGTATCTATCGCGCGCCGTTGCTCGCCATTTATCTCATGCTGGCAAGCTTCTACAACTTCATTAAGCTGATGCTCTAATCAGCTAACTTGCGATTGCAAGAGCTCTTTTTGCACCAGGGCATTTTGCTCATGCTCTTTGGCTTTTGCCAACATTTCCCTTAAGAGTTGCTTGTCAGTCAATATGGTATTCCTTTGCTTGTTCTTCATTCTCAGTTGAGTATTAGCTGTTCAGAGGCATTGACTTTGCTTCCTCAAGTAATCCCTTTCGATTTTCTGCTTTTTTCAATCTCCTTGATGGTTTGCTTGCTTTCTAAGTTCTCCCTTTTTTGAAGGGTACATTCTTGTTGAGACACCAACAAGTCTTTCTCTAGCTTCTTGTTTTTGGCAATTAGCTCTTTTATCTTGGCTCTCATTGCCTCCTCTTCAAGGGTAGGTGGGGTAACATGTGTGCTTGTTGGGAGATAGGAGGGGCTTCTAAAAGGCAGCTTGACAATGGAAACCCTATTTAGGATCCATTGGTAGTATTCCTTCTTCACGGCATGGCTTCGAGTTCCTAGTTCTTTCCCTTGTCTGTGGACTTTCTTCCATGCATTTGATATATCCCGAATGACAGAGGTACAATCTCCTTCTGAGTAGTAAACGATAAAAGGAGTAAGGGATTCTTCATCGGGTGGCCCAAGTAATGGGTAGGCTAGCTGACGTTTGGCTATGACAGGGTTGTAATTAATGCATCCCTGAGTACCCATGAGAGGAACGTTCGGGTGGTTTCCACAATGGTAAATAATGGTGTCAATCTTCAACCACTGCAGATACCACCTTACTTTATCAGCCGTGAGCCCTATCAGGTGATTGGCCCATTCACGCCTATTCTTTATTGCTAACTGGCATAACTTCAGATCAGAGATAGGACATTTAACTTTGCTGACTTGGTGGAAGACATGTGACGTAAGCCACACATATAGAGCAGGTAAACAGCAAATGATTCTCTTTCTACCTTGTGTATAGCAAAAGTCCATGGTGCAGTACATATTTGCAAAGATAGCAGAGACAGGATTTTCATATTTGAACTTGCGGGCAAGGAAAATGCCAATAGCATCATAATCAACGTAATTATCAATATTAGGGAACAAGATGACACCATAAATGGTGAGAGCCAAGGTGTCCATGAAGGCTTCCCAATCTCCTTTCTTAGCCAGCAAGTGCATAGGTTTCTCAAAATATTCCCGATCGAACCCCAGGGTCTGGTTTCTATTTAGTTGTGCACTCCTTAACACTTCCGGGTGAATGCTTAGGACATTAGTGATGGTAACAATATTCGCATGACGTCCAAGGTGGCGGTAAGGCATTTGTCTTTCTAGTGGCATCCCTAGAATCTGTTCGAACTCCTCAACAGATGGAGCCAATTGAAAGTCTCGGAAGGTGAAACAACGGAGAGGTGGGTCATAGAACTGAATCAAAGAAGTGATTGCCTCAACTTGTACATCCACTTCTAGCAACTTTAAAATCCTTCTATATTTCCTTGAGAAGGTCATTTTCTGATTCATGTCCAATTTCTTCCCTAATGCTTGCAAACTGGTTGTATCGACTTTCCTAGCCTTAACATGCAGTAATTTTTTTTAACTCGGGTATATTCTTACCACAACTATCTGATCTCATGTTAATTTTCATATTTCCACTCAGAGGTGCTGGCTAAGCTCTTGATAGCTTCCTGCAAGAACATAAAGAAAAGAGAAAATTAGTCATTGGGAATTGACGTTCTTTGTAAATCGATACTCCCCTAGTAACTTTCTTGAAAACATTTTTGTATTTAGGGAGGTTACGATTTGACAAAACTTGCAATAAATCAAGGGTCATGTGAGCTACGAATTTTCTGATCATCGTCAATAAAAAAAATGATTTTTTTCTTTTGATTTTTTTGATATATATTTTTTGTTCTTTTTCTTTTGCTTTTTTTTTATTCGAAACATCCGTAACTCAAGATCCAAAGACTTGTGCATAAAAGGAAAGAAATACTTGCCCGTTAAAGGATCACTAGTTAAAAGTATATCATTTTGGGAAAAAGTAATCCACTAAACAGGCAAGTGGTTCCCTAATTTGGATCAGAAAGGAAAGTGAGAATGAGAAAAGGTAGAAGTAAAGTTTGCCCCTTTATGCTTTAAGTCGGGTTTTTCTGTAGGTCTCCTGACGATTCTAAGGTTTGTCTATCAGTGATATCTCGTATTAGGTGGCTTGTTCTAAAACTTCTAAAGGTCACTAGAGCCAAGATCCTACTCATGATGTTGACCACAACAGTAGGAAGTCTACTAGGTGTGGGCACCATGAATAAGTCGAACTCTAGCTGAGATTCTCACAGTAACCAGACAGGAAGTACATCCCAAATGGCTCCGCTATCAACCTCCCCTAATCTTAAGTTTCATTTGGGCCTGGGTATAGGGTCCCACTCAAAAGTGTGTGCAAATTGTGAGTGTAGTGTGTGAAAGAGGCATTCAATACCTGTACCTTACTCATCCTGCACATAGAACAAACACAGAGCAACCAAATAAAGTCGTCTAACCTAGGGTTCAATGATCACATAGACATTAATAGAACATAAATAATAGAATACAAACAAAACAAGAACCATATACAAATATTGACAGAAAATAAAATAAAGGAAGAAGTTAAATAATTAATATGCTAATTAAAACATGCACTATCAAATTGACTGGCTTGACTCTCTAAGTCCCCAGTAGAGTCGCCATCTGTCACGACCAAGATCGCGGCGGGACGGCCGACCCTCAAAGTATTAAAACGTGGTTTCGAAATCCTTTCAAAAAGAAAACAGGGAGTCGCCACCAATATTTTTAAGGATAAAATACCAGGAAAACCTTTCATTAAAGCACTGGTTATGAAAATAAAATTCCAAGTTCGGGAGTCTAATTACAGGTGAGGAAGGTATTAGCACCTCACAACTGCCCGTTTTAAAACGGTTACCTCAATATGATAGCGCACATTATAATTAGCCCAAAAATTATTTTAACTTCTTCAAAAAAAGAAATATACAAAATGACAAAGCATACAAAAATAAACACAGAATTTTTTACATGAGATTAACAGGACGTTTCATCCAAATTAATCTCGCTCCTTCTTTTTAAAAAAAAGATATTATAAAAAAACATGAGATTAACAGGACGTCTCGTCCAAATTAACCTCGCTCCTTCTTTTAAAGAAATACTATAAAAATGTGAGATTAACAAGACGTCTCGTCTAAATTAACCTCGCTCCTTTTTTTAAAGAAATATTAAAAAAATGAGATTAACAGGACGTCTCGTCCAAATTAAACTCGTTCCTCCTTTTAATAACAAGACAAAAATGGAAAATCTAAAAATTAAATAAAGAAAGATGGGCCCGACAGGAACTATTTCCCGCTCCTACATATTCTCGAGCTTTTGAGAAATCAGGATCACGTAGTTCTTTTGTTGTTATTATTAGTTACAAAGAAAAATAAAAGAAATTCAACGGAATAAACTTGAACAAGGGAACAGGTTCAACAAAATTACAAATCTGGCAGGAGAATAAACAATAAAAAAAGAAAAGAGATAAAACAGAACCGGTGTGGTGTGGACTTGGGAGGAACCAGACTGTGGATTGGAGCCAATGTGGAATAAACCGTACAGTGTGGAGCCGGAGTAGGACTTAATGGCGAAAATGTATTTTAATGGAGAAACAGTGTAGGATTCAGTGGTGTTGTGAGCAGTATAGGGTCTGGACGGAGTTTAGAGTGACAAGGAGGTTCTAAAATCCATCGAGACTGGTGCTTCTGTCTCAAAGAAAAAAAGAAAATGTGGGTTGGGGAC
Organism: Clitoria ternatea; assembly: GCA_037962975.1. Taxonomy (NCBI): domain Eukaryota; kingdom Viridiplantae; phylum Streptophyta; class Magnoliopsida; order Fabales; family Fabaceae; genus Clitoria; species Clitoria ternatea. The sequence goes on from CM075671.1 coordinate 61,776,924, forward strand.
AGGTTTCTTTACTTAAGATTCAGGATTCTGGAGTAGAGATTTTTTTCAAGGGTCTTTTGATTCCAGATGCCAGGATCCCCTTGCGCACCTTCAGTTGAGGTATTTATAGAAATCCAAGTGCTGGCTGATTGCTTGAACAACCCAAAGATAGCCTGGCCACCAATAATTATGGGGAACAGTGTCTGATGAATAATTTATTATTTTCATTTTTGTTTGTTATTAGCCGCCCCACAGGATTAGAGAATCAACTTGGATGGTGCGATTGTATGTAATGGAGAAACAACCTGGTCATTGACAATTATGGGGGAACGGCGGCTTGTGGGTAATTCTTTATTATTTTCATTTTTGTTTGTTATCAGCCGCCCCCCAGAATTCAAGGATCAATTTGGATGATGCGATTCCAATTCAGCATGGGCAAACGGACTCCTCGAATGGTGCCACATGGGACTGGTGTTCTTCTTATAGCCCGGACCGCTGTCAGTATCCATTCTCAGTGGAAATTGATCTGATCGAGACAGGTGCCTACATACATAAAAGTCCGAGTGAAAAAACCGACCTTTGACGCTTGGTGTGAAGGCTTGAATTCACAGATTATTGACTCGGAAATCTCTTTCTGAGGAGTATTCATTAGAGCCTCTTTTCATTCGGAATTGCTTCACTCGGAGGTGCTTGTCAGGAAATGTCACTGCTTGAAACATTCATTCAGTCGTAGCCTTTCTTCCTTCAAAAGTGACTCACTCGGACATATCTGCCTAAAGTGTTTTTTCGAAGTCTGACTCACTCAGGAATATCTCTTTCTGAGAATCATCCATCAAAGCCTCTTTTCGTTCAGAATCGCTTCACTCGGAGATGATTCGCTCGAAAGTGTTTCTGTTTGAAGCACTCATTTAAAGTCAGACTCGCTTCCCTCGAATGTGACCCACTCAAAATATCTCATTCGGAGGCACCTCAAAAAATATTTCACTTGGCTATATCTCTGGCCGACAAGTCAGAACCATTTTTGACTTAAAATTGATTCACTCGAGAATTCTTTTCTCGGCTATAATCGGAGCACGTGGATTGCGGTTCTTTTCTCGAGGTAGGAGAGGAGTTTACATTTCAATTGCATTAGTGAATAATTGATGATTGATGCGTATGATTGCACTCATGCTTGCCTTGCCATGATTATGTTGAATGATGAGATAATTGATAATATGATGAATATTATGCTTGCCAATGGTGGATTTTTGGGAATGATATATAAATATATGTATATATGAATTGAGGATGAATGTTTAGTGTCCCTTTAATGGGAGTGATATTTATGTTGGTAGAGAAATTGTTTAAAGTATGAAGCTATGCCTTGATATTAATGCATAATTAGGGAACTAATAGAGCCAAATAGAGTTTTATGAGAATTTAATGGCTTGTGATAGTCCCAATAGCTTATGACTTGTAGGAATTGGAATGGGCCAATTCCAATGAGAATAGGTCCTTGAGTTTCACAAAAGTGCCTCAAAATGGGTAAAATGCATCTATATGCATAAGTGCCTCATTTTTTGGAATTTTTGAGTGCGGCCGGTGGCCACACGTCACAAATAATATATATAAGTTGGTGTTAAAATTTGGAGGGCATTGGAATTCATATGAAAAAGTTAGGGGGATTAGAAGTTCCAAAAATGTAAACTTTCTGCATAAAAATAGGCTCTGTACTCTCATGAATCGATTCACAATAATGTGTGAATCTATTCAAAGTATTCTGGATTTACTGTTCAATTTGACAGAATCGGGTGAATCGATTCATACCCCTCCGTTTCATTATTTTTGGGCACTTGGATGCGTGAATTGATTCATATGCATGTAGGAATCGATTCCCACCCTTCTATTTGTCAAATTTGAGATTTTTGAATGCATGAATTGATTCACCATATAGGGGAATCGATTCATGGCCCTGTTATAGCCACTATCATGCTGTTTTTCCAACTGCACTATTTTCTTTGCTATTTTTGGCCCGTTTGGGCATTTTAATGACATTTGTAGCCTCCGAGTTCTTCATGAAAGTTATAGATAATTATGTTACGGAGGTGTGAGAATTGGTCTCACTTTAATTGGAGTTTTATAACTCTCATTATTTGAAAAATACCAAACATACTGCGTTGAAAAATTCAAGTTTTAGAGGGTTTTGAACCCAACTTTTTATGGTGTTCAAATTGGGACTAATAGGTGATATTTGTGACATATCCCACTATTATTAAGACAAAATATGAGCTTTTCTCATGTCTTATTATTGAAAGTTAACATGAGCTTATTATTACTTAAAACCCCTTATTATGTAAAAACAAGAGATTGTATTAGGGGTAATGATGGGTGATGTTGTTGATTAATCCCTCGAATAAAGGATGATTGTTATTATAGATGATTATGAATGTCATTGAGTTGATACAAGCATAGGCTTGTATGTGTGGTTTGAATTGTATTAATAAATTGTTGTATTACCACACTAGTTGTGAAACCATAGCAATGACAAATGAAATGAAAATCCACTAAATGATTATGTGGTGGTATTAATGAAAGATTAACTAATATTATTGATGATTTGTGATGTTGTTATGCCATTGTGGTTGTTTGCAGGTGGTGACTTGCATGTATAATAAATGATATATTGAGATGAAAATGCCACACTCAAAACTTGAAAACAATGGCTAAAACCAACTATGATAAAATCCACTAAGGTGTGTATGGTGGTGTTGGTGATTATAATGATGATGATTGATGAGTGGCATTTAGGATGCACAGTGTGAGAAATGCATTTCATTTGCATTGCATTGCATCCATGGCATATTGATCACTGTCTATGTGGAATATTAGGGGTTTCCACTAGGCGGGCCCAGTGGGAGGGCGACTAAGTGCACGAGCATTCTTGTTGTTTCCCCTGTGACTCGGTGTGTGAGTCACGAAGCTGTCCATAGTTTGGTGACGAGGCACCCTATGTGGCGGGCCCAGTGGGCGGGCGGCTCTGTGATGAGTAAGTTACCTTGGTGTCCGACGGGACACGGCTCTCTCGATGTGTGTTCTGGAGGGGCCGTAGCACTTTTGGCAAGTGAGGCCATGTTGTTGATCCGCAAATCACGGGGTAACTAGTCCTACATATAGGCGATGCGGTTTGGTACCAGTAAAATTGGTGATTATGCATGCATTAAGAGATATGTGTACACTTTTACTACTGCAGTAGGGGCATAGTAGCACCTCTATGATTGACCCATAATTTGGTGTTGATTCCCACAGTCGGATCCATATTTGTTGTCTATTCCATTGTGCATATGCATTAGCCATCAGAGCATTTACATATAGCATGGAGATATGCTAGAATATGATGATGATTGAGATCGTGGTATATTGTTGATGAGATGGGTAATTAAATACCTAAAAGACCACATATGATTAATAAATGATATGAATATATCTAAAACGATGTTGAATATGACGATATATGTGTTATGGCCCATTATAATGTTGGGCATGATTAATTATGATTGATGATTATGATGATAGCCCATGATGGCTTTGAGAAAAGAACTAACTAGTCGCCATTGGTGATGTTGGCCCATTATGGCGATGTGATAGACGTGTATATGCTTGCTTTGCTATGATTTGATGAATAAGTATGAAATAAGTATATATATTGTTGAATTAATAATCTATAATGACTATCGATGTGCTTAGCAAAGTATACATGATGTTGATATGCATATGCACATAGTTTCAATTGTATTCATATCGTCATTTGAAATGTATAACTCACTCTCCCATACTGTACTAGGAGCCGTCATGCTCTGATACCACTACAATGCCCTAGCCGTTTTTCAGGAATGAATGACTCTCCCCAAAAACCAACAGAAGATCACCCATCCCAGAATTTCTCTAAGTTAAGCACGCTTAACCTCGGAGTTCTTAAGTCATGAGCCACCAAAAAGCAAATGCATTTGTTGGTATAGGTAGTACAAATTAATTCCTTTAAGCTATCATTGACTGTATAGTCCCATACTATACAGTCTTTTGATCCTTTTCATTCTAGTATGTATTAGTTCATTCATGTATCCCTCCCACTAAAAGCCTGCTAGGAGTCGTTCCTTGTCTATGTCTATGCACCAACGATCACTCCCCGCCCTCAACAGTGACCGAGATGTCACATAGAATTGCCATAAGAATTTTCAAATTCCTAGAGCATGCTCTATTCATATCAGTTGCTGCAATTACATGGGTGACATTTGAGGTCCAAAACTTGGTCCCCTGAAAGTGTGTAACCCTTGCCATCTCTAAATAACCTTTATCATCCACCAATTGCTTTAGACCAACATCAAACTCTTTTGCCTCCAATTTTGTACCATAACTCTTCAATATTCACATACCCCATGTCCTTTAGTATTCCCATAACTTCAAAATAACTCCATCTATCTTCATCGATGTTCCATTCAGAGTCAGTACCACTATACCCTAACTTCTTCCCATTTTCTTCAACAAAAGACGCCCATGAAAAATCTCCAACTTGAAATGAAGATTCATCCTGCAATGTCTAACACAAACCATACTAAATCAGGAAATGCCAAAAACCCTTCCAAATTTGTAAAATGTTAACATGTAAACTCACATTTTTAGGTAAACCATACACTATGCCCTGACAAAATTATTTCTCTCCCTAAACCATGACCAAATGCATATTAACACGTAATGACCACTATGCAAACCAAAAACAATGACATTCAAATGAAAAATGAAGGAGAAAAAAGATTAGAGGACTTAACTACAATGTCGAATAAGACAACGTAACCCAAGAACTCTCTGGCTATCTCGTTAGAGCTACGCTTTCCTTGTACCTAGGGTCACCCTTTAAACACGTAACACCGAAGGAAGTAGACAATGGGACCAACTTGAAAAAGCTTTGGTGCCATTCCTCAAAACGCTTGTTTTGCTAATGCCACTAGAACAAACAAATAAAGGACACATGGCATACATGTTAGAATCCTTGTCCATGTAAGCAAATATCACAAATAGTGTTAACTCTGACTTGACGGAAGGACCAAATTGACATGCTTTTAAAAAGATAGGGTTTATTAAATTATTAATGGTACAGACTATTCTAGCAAAATATTCAATTTTAACAAACTGGAGAATGGAGCAGAAAATCACACAGCAGAATTCATCTTGGTTCACTTTCAACTCAGAAGCTACATCCAGTCCCTTTAGACCGAAGGCTTTTTCACTATTGTCAAATGCCTTTACAATAGGCACCAACCCAGTGTAACAATATTCTTGACTCCAGCCACTTCTGACTTAAACCTAGGTATTCTTGACACTTGCCACTCCTGGCTACAAACCCAAGTATTCTTTCAAAAGCTTCTTTAGGCCACAATGTTTCCCAATACTTACAAACTCTGGCAACACACCAGATAGTACAAGTGAAGTGATTAAGTGTTTGAAGTTACAAACAAATAACTCAGCGTACAAAGATATAAAATGATTACAAGGTATACTAAACTATAGACTACTATAAGTCAAGGTCTACACTGAGAAAAACTAAAAAGAAGACTTAAGTAGTGAATACAAGAACTTCGAAACTCTAAAGAAAAATCTTTCAGACTTTGGTTTCTAGAGAGAAAATCAAGAGAGTGTTCAAGTATGAAATTGAGTAGCGTGTCTGTCTTGAATTTATAAGTTTCGTGTATTTTTTGTCCTTCTGGATAATATTCATTCGTTTATCATCAAAGGATGTTGGTGTCTTGAGGATTGTGCTGTTAGTGAGTATAGACACATGCTTCAGAGAAATTTCCATATTGGGATTCCTTCAAAAGTCTTCAACAAAAGATCTATTTTGCTTATGCACATTTGGAAAGCACGTAAACTCTATAGCAGTTGACCTTAGGCTATCTGTTCTAAACAGGTTTAGCTTTTCTGACACCTTGAGACATGTGAGGTAGTTTTCTTGATAAGGGTGAGAAAGTATTCAACTTTTCTGTTGATTTCCTTTTTGATAATAACTTTAGAGATGATATGAAAAAGTTCATATAGCTTTATATTTGGAATGGAAAAATCCTTTTTCTAATACTCGAAGAGTTAGAAATCCTTCTGTAGTCTATAGAGAGATCTTCTCGTGGTTTATAGATTTAGATTGGCTTGATTTAGAGAAGCTTCAAGTGAGTACAGACTTCTTCATTTCAGAAGCAAATTGATTTATACAGACTCCCCTTATCTTTTACAAATAGAGTTCTTGGACTCCTGTCACACCTTAATAGACTTGTTAGACAAACAAATTATACAGACTTCATTTAGTTGAGAGTCTTGATGTGTATTATTAACAAATCACAAGGAGTTCAGACTACTCAATCATGAGTTTAGACTTGTCTCTAATAATATCCCCCTATTTGTTGATAACAAACATCAAGTCTCAAAGATAGAATGAATTCTATATCAAGTGAGGAATTGAAATATTGGATTCTTATATCATGAGTTTATTCATTCATAGCATAAGTTTCAAATTCTTTCAAGGTTTTTGTAAAAGATAATCAATTTAATCGCATGTAGCAGATTAACAAAAATATAAAGCAATGAATCTTAAGTCATGAAGATAAAATTGAATAGATTTTATTTATACACAAGATATGTTATAGACTCAAGAAAATTAAAAAATTACAAATAGCATAATATTCTAACTTAGACTACTTTCCAATTATTCTCCCCTTTTGTGATCAACAAATTAGGGTCGTCATTGAGATTTAGGAGTCTTGGGAGCGAAGGTTGGAATACACTGAGTGGTAGAAACTGAAATGAGAAGAGAGGCAGATACAAACTCCAAAATGATAAAATAAAGTTATCTGCAAAAGAAATAAGGGACATCAACTATAATGATAGAGGGGGCACAGTCTGAAGAGTGAATAATGGCGGAAGATGTGTTAACAGGTCCAAAGATGTGCAAAGATTTTGATAATGACAAACACTCTTGAAGAAACCGATGCAAAAACAAAGACATGAAATCAGAATTGAAGTAACAGCGAAGCTAATCGATTAGGCCATAGATGCTAATCGATTAGGAGCTTTCTGTTTTGGAATTAATTGCATCAGGTATGAAAGCTAATCGATTAGGAAGCCAAATAATCGATTAGGTACACACTGGAATTAAGGTAATCGATTATACACCAGAGACTAATCGATTATAACAATCAGAAATGGGACAAAATGCATCAGGTATGAAAGCTAATCGATTAAGGGAACCATATAATCGATTAGTGAGTCACTGGATTTAAGGTAATCGATTGCAAGACATGCTAATCGATTAGGATGCTGCGAAAACAAATTAAATGCATCAGGTACAGATGCTAATCGATTACAGGAAGTGAAATAATCGATTAGTGACTCTCTGACTTGAAGCTAATCGATTACAACGCGAGGGTGTAATCGATTACGCTAGTGGAAAAACAGATTTAAGTGGGAAACCAGGTCATGTCTCCACCATTCTTCAAATTTCCACTAACTGCAACGGCTATGATGGACTAGGGCACTCCTCAACAGCTATCTTGGCTCTATAAATTGAAGAGGAAGACAAGCACAAAGACACAACTAAGAAGCAACAATTCATAGCTCTATTTTGTGCTTTGTAAGCCTATTTCTTGCATATTGTACTTTCACTTGTATATCCTCTCATCTTGAGAGATTAGAATTTGGGAGAGCTTTTCATTTGTATATCTGCTCTATTAAGAGAGTATATTGATTGTAAACACAAACTCCAAACACAAGATATTCACTCTAGGTTGAGTGGTTGTTCACTCTAGGTTGAGTGGTTACAAAGGTTGAGGATTCAATCTTTGGGATATTGTGAGATTGAGAGATTGGGTGGGTTGCCCTTATACTTGTGAGGATTGGGTTCTTGAGTGTGGGACACTAGGAAGCCGCAATTGCTCAAAGTTGTATCTCTAGTCTACAATAGTGGAAAATCCTCTAAGTGGGTTGCTTAGAGGCGAGACGTACACCGGATTGGGTGGAACTCGTTACATCGGTTTGCAAGCTTCTCTTCCTTACTCTTTTACTTTCATTTACTGCATATTTGTTGATTGGTATTGATTGGTTGAGAAGAGCTCACTTGAACTTGCTTAATTTGTTATACCTCTAATATTGCACACCAAGTGTTTGATAAATTGCTTCAGCAATATTTCTCATTGTAGTGCATTGCTTGTTATCCTCCACTATATTTCACTTGCACAATCTCACGATCTTGGTTATAAAAATCAATTTCAAAGGTATTCCAATCAAAAGTTTTAAAACTCAATTCACCCCCCCCCCTCTTGAGTATAGAGGCCACTTGAACAACAAGTGGTATCAGAGCTTGACTCTTGGTAAATCAAGCTTAACAGCTTCAAGAGATTAAATGGCCTCAAGTTCTCAAAATGTTTTTCCCGAGGGTGGTGCTATAAATAGACCTCCCGCTTTCAATGGGGAAGGGTATGCGTTTTGGAAAGAAAGAATGAAAATCTTCATTCAATCAATTGACTTGAGAATATGGAATACCATTGAAAATGGTCCTTATATACCGATGCATACTATAGATAGCAAGAATGTTGAAAAACCTATAGATGAATGGACAAGCGAGGAAGAAAAGAAAGTCCAATATGGCTACAAGGCCAAAAATCTCATTACTATGTCTTTAGGTCAAGATGAATTTTTTAGAATAATGACATGCCAAACTGCTAAAGAAATGTGGGATACTCTTCAAGTAACCCATGAAGGTACTAATGATGTAAAGGACTCCAAAATTAGTACCTTGACTAGCCAATATGAATGCTTTAGGATAAATTCAGGAGAATCTATTGTAGATATGCAGAAAAGGTTTACACTTATTATCAACCATCTTATTACTCTTGGCAAAGTATATACTAACAAAGAGCTTGTGCACAAAATTTTGAAAAGTCTTAGCAGGGAATGGCAACCTCTTGTCACAGCAATAAAACAATCTCCTAGCATCAATGAAATGTCTCTTGCAACACTCTTTGGAAAATTGCAAGAACAAGAGCAAGAACTTAAAGCATTGAAGCTAGCCGAGGAAGAGGAGAAATCCACCAAGAAGAAAGGGCTAGCCCTCAAAGCCACCTCCATGCATGAGGAAGAATCATGCAGTGACTTAGATGAAGAAGAAGAATTTGGGCTATTCGTAAAAAGATTTGGAAGATTCATGAAGAACAAAAAGTTCCAAAAGAACTTTAAGCCCCAAGGTAAGAAACCTACCTCTAATGAAACTTCCTCTTCACCAAGTTGTTTTGAATGTGGCAAGGAAGGGCACTTCAAAGCCGATTGTCCAAACCTCAAAAAGAAGGGCAAGGACAAACAAAGAAGAAGAAGAGCCTATATTGCTTGGGATGAGAACGATATGAGCAGCTCCGACGACTCGGAAGATGAGCAAGCCAATCTTTGCTTAATGGCAAATCATCAAGAAGAAGATAATGAGGTAAATCTTCTTGACTTAGATAAAAATGAGCTATTAGATGCATTTGAAGAATTATATGATAAATTTACAAAAATCTCTAGTAAACTCAAAGCATCTAGGAAAACTAGTGATACCCTTGAATTGTATCTCATGGAAGTATGTAAAGAAAATGAGAGCTTAAAAGAAGAACTAGAGAAAGTTCAAACATGCTCTAAGGATAAACCATGTGATTTTGCAAAAAGGTGCATTGTATTAGAAACCAAGATTGAAGACCTAAATAGGACACTTGAGAAATTCACAAATGGAAGAGACAATTTGAATATCTTACTTGGGCAACAAAAATGCATGTTTAGTAAAACCGGTTTAGGATATGACCAAGAACATAGTAACCATAAAATGGAGAAACACTATAAAAGTTTCTTTGCACCACCAAGCAAATCCTCCTCACCTTTTATGAAATGCAATCATTGTGGTACCAAAGGACATAGTGCTTATAAGTGTAGTGTTAGGAAACTAGGACCAAAGGTCTTAAGAAAGGTGTGGGTTCCCAAAGGAACATCTCCACAAGCTAACCTTAAAGGACCCAACATAAAATGGGTACCTAGTTCTCTAAAATGATTTTGTTTTGTAGGTATGCTTCAAGGCAAGCAACACCCATTGGTACTTGGATAGCGGGTGTTCAAAGCATATGACGGGAGACATAACCAAATTTACATCATTCACTCCCAAAAGGAAAGGAAGTGTCACCTACGGAGACAACACTAAAGGAAGAATCCTAGGCATTGGAAATATAGGTAAGAATTCTTCCACCTCCATAAGTGAAGTATTGTATGTTGAAGGCCTCAAACATAATCTACTTAGCATAAGTCAATTATGTGACAAAGGATATAGAGTGTTATTTGAATCAAATTGTTGCATAATTGAGCATAAGACTAATAAGGAAATTAAGTTTGTAGGCCAAAGAATTGATAATATTTACATGATTGATATGGATAGTTTGTCTACAAATGATGAACAATGCTTCATTTCAAAAGAAGATGAAACATGGCTATGGCATAGAAGAATAGCTCATATACATGTAGACCACTTGAACAAACTTGTTTCTAAAGATTTAGTAATTGGTCTACCAAAGCTTAAATTTGAAAATAGATTTTGTGATGCATGTCAAAAGGGAAAACAAGTAAAGGCATCTTTTCAATCCAAAAACATTGTTTCTACTCAAAGGCCTTTACAACTTTTGCACATGGACTTATTTGGACCATCCAAAATCAAAAGCTTTGGAGGTAATTACTATGGTCTAGTTATAGTAGATGACTATTCAAGATATACGTGGACACTGTTTCTTGCTCATAAAAATGAAGCATATCATGCATTCAAGAAACTTGCAAAGATTATCCAAAATGAGCAAAATTCAAAAATTGCATCCATTAGAACCGATCATGGGGGAGAATTTGAAAATCAATCTTTTGAAAAGTTTTGCGAAAAACATGGTATTAATCACAACTTTTCAGCTCCTAGAACTCCACAACAAAATGGAGTAGTTGAAAGAAAGAATAGATCTTTAGTGGAGCTTGCTAGAACCATGCTAAATGAAAACAATATTGCAAAACATTTTTGGGCCGATGCGGTAAACACCGCGTGTTATGTTATGAATAGATGTTTGATAAGGCCTATTTTAAAGAAAACCCCCTATGAGCTTTACAAGGGTAGAAAACCCAACATTGCATACTTTCATATTTTTGGATGTAAATGTTTTGTGCTCAACAATGAAAAGGATAATCTAGGAAAGTTTGATGCAAAATCTGATGAGGCAATATTCCTGGGATATTCTCAATCAAGTAAATCTTATAGAATTTTCAACAAATAAACACATACCATTGAGGAATCTATTCATGTCAAATTTGATGAAAATAGCCATAACCCTCCGAGAAAGGAAGATGTTGATGATCTTGTAGGTACCTTCCAAGAAATGAACTTGCAAGACAAAGAAGAAGAAGTCAACAATGATGAAGGTGCAACACAAATTGAGAGACAACAAGATTGGGTAACCTTGAAGGATCATCCCTTGGACAAAATCATTGGAGAAATAACCAAAGGGGTAAGTACTCGAAACGCCATTAGAAATGCATGCAATCACTTGGCTTTTGTATCCCAAATAGAACCCAAAAATATTGATGAAGCCATTATTGATGAACATTGGATGTTGGCCATGCAAGAAGAGTTAAACCAATTTGAAAGAAATGAAGTTTGGGAACTTGTGCCAAGACCCAATAATCATCTAATAATAGGCACCAAATGGGTTTTTAGAAATAAGCTAGATGAAAATGGTATAATAACTAGAAACAAAGCTAGACTAGTTACAAAGGGATACAACCAAGAAGAAGGAATAGACTATGAAGAAACATATGCTCCCGTAGCTAGGTTAGAAGCCATTAGATTATTGCTAGCTTTTGCATGTTGTATGGATTTCAAACTGTATCAAATGGATGTCAAAAGTGAGTTCTTAAACGGCTACATTCAAGAAGAAGTTTATGTAGATCAACCTCCCGGTTTTGAAAATCATAAATTTCCAAACCATGTCTTCAAATTGGGAAAAGCTTTATATGGTTTGAAGCAAGCTCCAAGAGCTTGGTATGAAAGATTAAGCAAATTCCTTTTAGAACACAACTTTGAAAGAGGAAAGGTTGATACTACATTGTTTATAAAACGCAAACATAATGACATCCTCTTGGTACAGATTTATGTAGATGACATAATATTTGGTGCTACTAATGAAAATCTTTGTCAAGAATTTGCCAAGATTATGCAGAATGAGTTTGAAATGTCCTTGATGGGAGAACTCACCTTCTTCCTTGGACTACAAATAAAACAAGCCATTGATGGAACGTTCATTAGCCAAACTAAATACTGTAAGGAACTACTTAAAAGGTTTGGAATGGACAAGGCAAACGAGATAGCTACACCCATGAGCACATCCTGCTATCTAGACAAAGACGAAAAGGGTAAGGACATTGAAATCACCAAATATCGAGGTATGATTGGATCCTTACTGTATTTAACTGCGAGTAGACCTGATATTATGTTTGCGGTATGCATGTGTGCTAGATATCAAGCATGTCCTAAAGAATCACATTTGACTGCCGTAAAAAGAATTTTGAAATATCTTGTGGGTACTCAAAATGTTGGTTTATGGTATCCCAAAGGCGTTGAATGTAATCTTTTAGGATATTCTGATTCCGACTTTGCGGGGTGTAAGCTTGATAGAAAAAGTACTAGTGGTACATGCCATTTGCTTGGTAGTTCCCTTGTTTCTTGGCATAGCAAGAAACAAGCAAGTGTTGCATTGTCAACGGCTGAGGCAGAATATGTAGCAGCTGGTAGTTGTTGTGCTCAAATTCTTTGGATGAGACAACAACTTCTTGATTTTGGTATTACCTTGAATAAAGTCCCCATTAAATGTGATAACACTAGTGCCATTAATATCTTGAAAAATCAAGTAATGCACTCTAGAACCAAGCACATTGAGATTAGGCATCACTTTATTAGAGATCATGTGTTAAAAGGGGATTGTGTACTTGAACATGTAGAAACTTCTAGGCAACTAGCTGATATTTTCACAAAACCCTTGGCTAGAGAGCAATTCATTCACATAAGAAGAGAGTTAGGCATTCTTGACATGTCCAGTTATGTTTGAATCTTTTGATAAGAACCTTGTTGAATGGCATAATGCATGGTATATATCACATTTCATGTTTGGAACCTTGCTGTTTGATATGTTTGAAGTTTTTGACTCCATAATCGATTACATTGTTAATCCCAATCGATTACTAAGCTTCTGTTTCTAAGATAATCGATTAGAACTCACCCATAATGGATTACAATCATTCTGTTTCTAAGATAATCGATTATCCATGATCCATAATCGATTACAAAGCTTCTGTTTCAAGTTCAAAACGTTTCCTCTTCTTCATAATCGATTACCACATTGCTCCAATCGATTAGGACGATTCTGTTTCTAAACTAATCGATTACCCTAAGCCTCTAATCGATTACCACCTGTATGAAACGTTTGAAATTCCCCAGAAACAATGATCTAATCGATTACCACCTGTCTCGTAATCGATTAGCACGCGTTCTGAAGAGTCAAATGCAACTTCCTAGGCTCACTCGAAACTCTCCCTCTCTTAACTCACTTCACTCCTTTCTAAACTCTCTTTCCTCCTTCCCAAACCTAATTCTCACCTATAAATACCCCTCCCTTCACCTTCTCATCTCACACCATCTCCTTCCTCCCAAACCTCTCTAAAACTCTCTAGCACTCATCTCTCTTCATCTCCTTCTTTTGCATTTTCCACCATGTCTACTTCTAGAACTGTCAAGAGAGCTAGGTCCTCTGCAGCTCAAGCCCACAACCCTCTTGACTTCTCAAGGTTCTTCTCTTCTCCCAGAGAACTTCAAAATTTTATGAAGAATTTTTCTGAAAGGGAGATTATGACCCCTCATTACACCGTTGCTGACACTTTTGACAACCCAAGCCTTACCTTCACCCAAAGCCTCAACCACTACAACCTCTTCCCCTTCTTATCCCTCAAAGAAGAAGAATACTATCCTGAGCTTATGAGAGTATTCTACTGTAACCTCCGCCTTGTCAATGGGATGGTTGAATCCAAGGTGAAAAACACCACCATCAAACTCTCAAATGCCCAATTTGCAGAAATTTCCAAACTGCCCCTCAACAATGCTGACTTTGATGGAGGCGAACCCGAGGATGAATGGGGTTTTAATCCCATCACTACCCGCCGTTCTTTGTGGAAGCCGGATCCTCCCATGAGCAACCACAAACTAGTTGGCCACTTGACCATGAACAACCGCCTGCTCCACTTCTTCTTGGTCAAGATGATTGTTCCCCATGGTGGGAACTATGCTCTGGTTGAAGAGGATGATGTCCTCTTAATATGGGCCATGCTGAACCACAAAGAGATCAACTGGGTTCAGTTGATCAAATTCCACATGCGCCATGCCAAGGACCAGCAAAAGCTCCCTTATGGTATCCTCCTCACCAAAATTTTTAAATTCTGTGGTGTTGATTTGGCAGGGGAACTCTCTGAAAAAGTGCCTCCAAGAGCTTGCATTGGCACTTCCCACCTCAATAAAATGGGCATGGTCAACATTGCTGGAATGTGGATTCTAAGGAGTGACCGGGAACATGGTGCCAACCCCTTTGCTGAACCTGCTGCTCCTCCTCCTCCTCCACCTCAACCACAAGCTGCACCATCAGCCTCTTCATCTGCACCCCAAGCAGACCCATTTGCATCTCTCTACGCTCATCTTGATCGCCGCTTCGATCGACTTGAAAACTCCCTCCAAGAGTTTTCAATGACCGAGCAGCAACATTTTGAGATGATGCAGCAGCGTTATGAAGAGCTGGCTCACCAAATTGCAGAAATCCGCTTCTTCAACCCGGATAATTAGATTTTTAGTTATGTTTTGTTTAGCTGTTGGTTTCTTTTTGTTGTTTTCTGAATTTTGAATAATTTTACTTCTTGTATTTCCCATTTTTTTCAATTCAATAAAAGTATCTTATTTCAGTTTATATTATTTCTCTTCACTGCTCTAATTATTTTTGATGATTACAAAGGGGGAGAAGAATATATGTTCATATGTTGGATAATGCTCTGATACAAAAAAAAAATTTGATAATTAAATATGGATAATATTGATAGATGCTCTGACACTACAATTTTGAATATGCTCTGATACTAAGAATATGGATAATAGATGCTCTGTTAACAAAATTTGAAAAATATTATCTGTTTGTTAAATTCCTTTTGATAGGGGGAGAGTTATAGATAAGAGATAATAGACAATAGATAAAATGAGATAAGACATTGGCTGCTGAATGTGATTACTCTGATTTTTGAAATTGGTCATCTGCTATTTGAAAAAGAGATAATGTAGCAGAGTTGTTTTTGCAAAAAGATAAAAGATAAGTCTATATTATTTAAACTAACAACCCTCAAGAGATGAACATAGTTGTCATCATCAAAAAGGGGGAGAATGTGTTAACAGGTCCAAAGATGTGCAAAGATTTTGATAATGACAAACACTCTTGAAGAAACCGATGCAAAAACAAAGACATGAAATTAGAATTGAAGTAACAGTGAAGCTAATCGATTAGGCCATAGATGCTAATCGATTAGGAGCTTTCTGTTTTGGAATTAATTGCATCAGGTATGAAAGCTAATCGATTAGGAAGCCAAATAATCGATTAGGTACACACTGGAATTAAGGTAATCGATTATACACCAGAGACTAATCGATTATAACAATCAGAAATGGGACAAAATGCATCAGGTATGAAAGCTAATCGATTAAGGGAACCATATAATCGATTAGTGAGTCACTGGATTTAAGGTAATCGATTGCAAGACATGCTAATCGATTAGGATGCTGCGAAAACAAATTAAATGCATCAGGTACAGATGCTAATCGATTACAGGAAGTGAAATAATCGATTAGTGACTCTCTGACTTGAAGCTAATCGATTACAACGCAAGGGTGTAATCGATTACGCTAGTGGAAAAACAGATTTAAGTGGGAAACCAGGTCATGTCTCTACCATTCTTCAAATTTCCACTAACTGCAACGGCTATGATGGACTAGGGCACTCCTCAATAGCTATCTTGGCTCTATAAATTGAAGAGGAAGACAAGCACAAAGACACAACTAAGAAGCAACAATTCATAGCTCTATTTTGTGCTTTGTAAGCCTATTTCTTGCATATTGTACTTTCACTTGTATATCCTCTCATCTTGAGAGATTAGAATTTGGGAGAGCTTTTCATTTGTATATCTGCTCTATTAAGAGAGTATATTAATTGTAAACACAAACTCCAAACACAAGATATTCACTCTAGGTTGAGTGGTTGTTCACTCTAGGTTGAGTGGTTACAAAGGTTGAGGATTCAATCTTTGGGATATTGTGAGATTGAGAGATTGGGTGGGTTGCCCTTATACTTGTGAGGATTGGGTTCTTGAGTGTGGGACACTAGGAAGCCGCAATTGCTCAAAGTTGTATCTCTAGTCTACAATAGTGGAAAATCCTCTAAGTGGGTTGCTTAGAGGCGAGACGTACACCGGATTGGGTGGAACTCGTTACATCGGTTTGCAAGCTTCTCTTCCTTACTCTTTTACTTTCATTTACTGTATATTTGTTGATTGGTATTGATTGGTTGAGAAGAGCTCACTTGAACTTGCTTAATTTGTTATACCTCTAATATTGCACACCAAGTGTTTGATAAATTGCTTCAGCAATATTTCTCATTGTAGTGCATTGCTTGTTATCCTCAACTATATTTCACTTGCACAATCTCACGATCTTGGTTATAAAAATCAATTTCAAAGGTATTCCAATCAAAAGTTTTAAAACTCAATTCACCCCCCTCTTGAGTATTGAGGCCACTTGAACAACAGAAGACGCATCATAGAAAGATGGATGAGTCTTGGAGATTCTTCTAACACAATTCCAAAAATTACAAACATCCATTAACAGACGCGGGGGATGAGTAGAAGAAGTGCTCCAAACTTGGTCTCGTGCCCAACAATGACGCCCCCATTTTAAGCCTCGAGTGTTGTTGTCTAAAGAGCGATCTTGAAGTAGCACCTTCAGAAGATCATCAGGAAGTTGCTTTGGTTCATATTCCCACCAGTCTGGACTAGAGGGTATAGAATACTAGACTTTCTCCTTCAGCTTACTTGTGATGATTCTCTTAGGCTTGGGCATTACTCGGTCTGGGCTGACCAGAATCTTTGCAAAAGGCTTTACCATCGCCTTAACAAACTTGGAAACAGGATAGTACAGTTCCTCAACTTGTTGACGTGTAGGCTATTGAGTTCTGAGAGAGTTGGTGAAGGCTAAAAGATCTTCAGAATACAAGGTTGGATGGGAGAGTACAACTTTAGGGGTGATAGAGGATGAGTTCTGGACCAATCAGTGATACGGATACCGGTTCCTCTAACAAATGTTTATGTTATAACAGGGACATTTATAGGGAATAGTCTGTTGGGTACATCAGGGATAATAGGAAATATTCTACAGTAAGGGACAAGAGGTATAGTAAACGGTTGGTAATATTTAGAGTAAAGGGAAAAAATGGGGGCAATGTTAAGTGGTTATGGAAAGTTATAGGTAGGAATAAAAGCTAGGGAAGATGGTCATGAAGTTTTTTGGGTTTGGTGGAGGTCTGTTTGGATAGGGATTTGGATTTAGATTTGTGTTTGGATTTTGGTTTAGAGGTAATAGTTTTCATTTTTGTTTTAGGGGGTAGAGATTTTAGTATAGGTTCAGGTTGAGGTGAAGATTGGGTTTCTGGTTAGGTATCAGGTTGGGTTTCAGTTTGAGAAGTTTTAAGTTAGGGTTTAGGTTAGGGTTCTAGTTAGGTGACTAAAGGAATAGGAGAAGAAGGTTTAGGAGAAGGGGATTTGGGTGTAGACATGGGTGAGGGAGTCTTGGGTTTTGGTTAAGTTACCTTAGGTGGAGGTGGAGGTGGAGTTGATGCAGATACTCGAGTAGGTGGAGCAACAGGGGTCTTTACCTGTGCTTTAGTGATTGTCTAAACAGGAGTTTAGACGACTTCTGCTTCTTCTGCTTCTGAACCTTGGAGGCTTCAGATTTCTTTCTCTTAGTAGACATAACTACTTTAGCTTTGGCTCTCAAACGAGCTTCTTTCTTTGCTTCCTCTCACTGGGCCTTGTCTAACTTATATGAGTTGTAGTGCATATTGTACATATTGGTCCAATCATACTTACTCCATCTATCGACATTGATCTCTGGGAACTTTCAACAGTAGAAACAGATGAAGTTCACATAGCATTGCTTGCAAGGAATCTTGACCTAATCCTTGAGCTTAACTGAATAAGGTCATAGGAACTAGAGGATGAAGGAGTTGGAGTTGTATGCTTAGGTCCACCAGCAGTCTGCACTTTAGCAGGTTCTTTAGTAAATTGTTTCTTCTTTAGAACCTTTCCAATTGGTACATCGTCATCAGATAAGATGATGGGTTTAGAAGTCTGTTCTGTAATAGGCTTCTTCAAAATGAAAATCATGTTAATCTTTTGCTTCTTCTCTTGAAGCTCTTCCTCAACTGGTTTAGTCTTGACCTTCCTCTTCAGAGGAGTCTTCTTAACTTCAGCAGTATAGGCTGAAGTTTTGTCCAGTAGAGTAGAGAAGGTTGGCAACTTAGTGGTCAGGGGGCCATTGATCATCCAATTTATAACATTCTCTAGAATCATATTTTCCAGCTTGAAGATTTTCATCAAGACAGCTGGGTAAGGAATTTTCTTCTATTTCTTCACTATAGACGTACTTATGTAGGTGAGTAGAATGTTGGCCAAGTTGACTGTTTCCTTCATCATCATATGATACATACAGAATTTATCCAATTTAGATACTGTATCTTTAGTAGACTTCCTTGGGCAGAAGACCTAACGCATTAGAACGTGTAACATCTTTTGCTTTGGTAACAGACTTCCAGATGTTAACTTGCCTGGACATGTCTTCCCATACAGAATCTCATTTATTGTGTAGCTAGAGACTTCTGTAAACTCAAAATCTTTATAAAACACCGTTCCACCAGGGTTACAGCAAAGAACTGTAACCAATAGATCCTCTGAGATCCCAACCTGCTTTCCATGCAAAGAGCCAGGCAGGATTTATTTATCTTTGTCATACGAAGCTATTCTCCAGAACTCGAAAGCAACAGATGACGAGAATGGTTCTTGGTCCAAGCAGAAGTTAGTCCATCCAATCTCTTCAACTTCAGCAGTAATATGTTGACCTTCTACTTGATGTTGTGCAGCATTGAAGAGCAGTGACTTGATCACATCTTTCACAAAGTAGTTAATTCTAGCCATTATAGAGAAAATGGGATTCAAAAGATGAAAGGTCTAGGGTAAATAGAAAATTCTCAAGGAAATTCGAAAAGAGAGAAAAAAAAATGATTTCATAGAGAGAACAGTTTTGCAGAGAGAATAAAGAGTTGTAGAGAGAGTTTTAGAAATAGTGAAAAGACAAGTAAAAGCAGTTATATTTATAGGTAACGTGGCATAATGGAGGGAAAAATAATTTTTAGAAACGGTTGCACTCTAAGCAATTTAAAGAGGTACAGACTGCGTCTCTCAGTTGACAGAGGATAAAACAAAAATAATTCTAAGTTACAAAGCATGAAGACTGTAAATATACAGATACCTCAATCATTCAATATTACGCATGTTCAGACTATACTTCATAAAAGCAAACATGGCTTTTGCTAAGGGCTTTATAAGGATATCTGCCCATTGGTGGTCTGTATCCACGTACTACAGATCCAAAATGCCTTTCTGAATGTAATCATGTATGAAGTGATACTTCACTTCAATATGTTTTGCCTTTGAGTGCTGAATTAGATTCTTTGATAGGTTGATAGCACTTGTGTTATCATAGAATACTAGAATTTCTTCTTCCTTGATGGAATAGTCCTCTAATTGGTACTTCATCCATAGAAGTTGTGAACAACAACTAGCTACAAATAAGTATTCTGCTTCAGCTATGGAGAGGGCTATTGAATTCTGTTTCTTGCTACTCCAGGAAATCAAATTGGTTCCTAGAAAGTGACATCCACCACTTGTTTTTTTTTCTATCTGCTCTATCACCTGTAAAGTTTGCATTACAAAACCACGAAGAGAGAAAGAGTTTGTTCTCTTATAGAACAACCTAAGGTTGGTGGTACTCGCAAGATACCGTAGAATCCTCTTCACTACAGACACGTGTGAAAACTTGGGGTCTACCTGATATCTTGCACACACACGCTAAACAATATATCTGGTCTACTAGATGTTAAATACAACAGTGATCCAATCATTCCTCTATACAGAGTCTGATCAACTGATATACCATATTCATCTTTACTTATAGTGCAATTTGGATGAATTGGAGTACTCATGGGTTTGGCATCAGCCATTTTAAATTTCATAAGTAACTCTTTGGTGTACTTTTATTGATGAATAAAAATTCTATTGGCAGTCTGTTTAATCTACAGACTAAGAAAGAATTTGAGATCACCCATCATGCTCATCTCAAATTTAGCCTGCATGGTTTTCATAAAATCTTTACACAGGCTTTCTTTTATTGCACCAAAGACAATGTTATCTACATAAATTTGTACTATAATAAAGTGTTTATCTGAACCTTTTCTAAATAACGTTGTATCAACCTTTCCTCGAGTAAAGCCTTTTGATTTTAGAAAAAAGCTAAGTCAATCATACCAAGCTCTTGGTGCTTGTTTCAGACCATACAGTGCTTTACTAAGTTTAAAGACATGTGTTTCTAAAGATTTATCTTCAAACCTAGGAGGTTGTTTTACAAAAACTTTTTCTTTTATAAAACCATTTAGAAAAGTGCTTTTAACATTCATTTGATATAGTTTAATTCCCTTAAAAATAGCAAAGGCAAGTAAAATTCTTATAGCTTTAAGTCTAGCTACGGGAGCAAAAGTTTTAGTGAAGTTTATACATTTTTGTTGGTTATAACCTTACGCTACAAGCCTTACCTTGTTCCTTACAACTTTTCCATCTTCATCAGGTTGATTTCTGAACACCCATCTTATTTCAATGATGCTTTTGTTCTTTGGTCTTGGAACTAGGGTCTAGACTTTACTTCTTTCAAACTGGTTGAGTTCTTCTTACATAGCAATGATCCAATTAGGATCTTCTAAAGCTTCCTCAATGGTCTTAGGTTCAAAGTCTGAACCTAGTGTCTTTGATGATTAGTTCTAGAACCTTGATCTGGTTCAGACTCCTTCAGATTGATCTCCAACGATGAGGTCTGAAGGATGATAAATCTTGAACTTCCAATCTCTTGGTTTCTCTGGTTTAGACACTATCTGTTGATCTAGTTCCTGTTGTTGATGAGCAACAGAGTCTGAAGGTTCAGATTATTCTTCAGACTGCATGATACCTGCATCATCACTATCTAGATCTGCCAATTTCTTGTCAGTCTTTGTTAGATCATCAAATTTTACGTGTATTGATTCCTCAATGGTTTGAGTTCTTCTATTAAAGACTCTATAAGATTTAGATGTATTTGAATAGCCCATGAAAATACCTTTATCACACTTTGAGTTAAACTTTCCAAGTTGATCTCTTGTGTTTAGGATATAGCATGTGCATCCAAATGGGTGAAAATATGATATCTTGGGTTTTCTTCCTTTCCACAGTTCATAAGGAGTCTTGTTCAGTATTGGTCTGATAAAGACTCTATTCTTGATATAACAAGAATTGCTTACAACTTCAACCCAAAAATATTTTGGCAAATCATTTTCTCAAAGCATGGTTCCAGCCATCTTCAATAGACTTCTATTTTTCCTTTCCACAACACCATTATATTGAGGTGTTCTTGGATAAGAAAATGTGTGAGAGATGTCAATTTTGTTACAAAATTTTTTAAAAATTTCATTTTCAAATTCTCTACCATGATCATTTTTTATTGTACCAATACAGTTTCCTTTTTCAGATTGAATTTTCTTACAAAAAAATCTTGAATACTTGTGTAGACTCATCCTTGTGGGTTAAGAAATAAACCCATGTCATTCTGGTGAAATCATCAAAAATAACGAAACCATATCTTTTTCTAGCAAGACTCTAGATTTGCGATGGTCCAAACTAGTCTAAATGCAACAGCTCAAGTGGTCTGGATGTTGAAACAACATCTTTGTTCTTAAAAGAACTTTTGTGTTGTTTCCCTTTTTGACACACTGAAGCAAATATCAGAATCCTTGTCCATGTAAGCAAATATCACAGATAGTGTTTACTCTGACTTGACGGAAGGACCAAATTGACATGTTTTTAAAAAGATAGGGTTTATTAAATTATTATTATTATTATTGATGGTGCAGAGTTAGACTTAAAAGGGGGTTTAACAAGTCTTTAACTCTTTTTCTGAAACTTGTACAAACTATTCTAGAAAAATGTTCAATTTTAACAGACTAGAGAATGAAGTAGAAAATCACATAGCGGAATTTATCCTGGTTCACTTCCAACTCAGAAGCTACATCTAGTCCCTTCAGATCGAAGGATTTTTCACTATTGTCAAATGCCTTTACAATAGGCACCAACCCAGTGCAACAATATTCTTGACTCCAGCCACTTCTGACTTAAACCTAAGTATTCTTAACACTTGCCACTCTTAGCTACAAACCTAAGTATTCTTTCAAAAGCCTCTTCAGGCCACAGTGTTTCCTAATATTTACAAACTATGGTAACACACCAGATTGTACAAGTGAAGTGATAAAGTGTTTGAAGTTAGAAACAAATAACTCAGCGTACAAAGATATAAAATGATTACAAGGTACACTGAACTACAGACTACTATAAGTCAAGGTCTACATTAAGCAAAACTACAAAGAAGACTTAAGTAGTGAATACAAGAACTTATAAACTTTAAAGAAAAGGTTTCTAGACTTTGGTTTCTAGAGAGAAAATTAAGAGAGTGTTCAAGTATGAAATTGAGCAGCATGTCTGTCTTGAACTTGAAAGTTTCTTGTATTTATAGTCCTTCTAAAAAATATCTTTGAAGGATATTGGTCTCTTGAAGATTATGTTGTTAGTGAGTACAGACACATGTTTCAGAGAAATTTCTATATTTGGATTTTCTCAAAAGTCTTCAACAAAAGATCCCTTTTGTTTATGCATATTTAGAAAACACGTACACTCTATAGCAGTTGACCTTAGGCTATCGGTTCTAAATAGGTTTAGCTTTTCTGACACCTTGAGACATGTGAGGTAGTTTTCTTAATAAGCATGAGAAAGTCTTTAACTTTCCCGTTGATTGCCTTTTTGATGATAGTTTCAGAGATGATATGAAAAAGTTCATGTAGCTTCATATTTGGAAAGGAAAGATCCTTTTTCCAATACTTAAAGAGTTAGAAATCCTTTCGTAGTCTGTAGAGAGATCTTCTCGTGGTCTGTAGATTCAAATTGGCTTGACTCGGAGAAGCTTCAAGTAAGTACAGACTTCTTCACTTCAGAAGCAAATTTATTTCTATGGACACCCCCTTTCTTTTGAAAATGGAGTTCTTCGGACTCCTATCACACTTCAATAGACTTGTTAGATAAACAAATAATATAGACTTCATTTTAGCAGAGAGTCTTGATGTGTATTGCTAACAAATCGCAAGGAGTTTAGACTGCTTAATCTTGAGTTCAGACTTGTCTTTAACAATTATAATTATTATTATTATTATCAAATTTTTTATTTTATTATTTACTAAATAATTCTTATTTATTATTTTTGTCATTATTGTTAGTCATTCTCATTTTCATTCCATGACCTTAGTGTCAGGATTACCACTATAATTATCACCATGGAATCACACCAATTCATATATCTGGGCATTATTGCCCTCACACAATACACAACAATGTTGGCTGAAGCCCAGATTCTTATCATAAATAAATTAATGAACACATTATTGGCCAAAGACGCACACACAACCAAATAGTTATTATTACACACATTAATCCTTTACAGGTTCATTGCTCTAAGGCCCTTCTAAATAAATTAGGATGTTACATCTTGAACTCCTTGCATCTGATTATATATAAATGATTGAGTTGAATGTCATGGCTATGGAGTTAGACAAGAAAAAGTGTCTATAATCCCAATGCATGTAAAAGATTAGTGCTAAAAAATGTCACATTTGGTGTTGCATGTGTGGTTCTTGATGTGTGTGGCTATGTTGAGCTTTTGCATGCATGAATTTTTGAATTTGATGAAGTTAATTTCATGATTAATGGCTAGAAAAATGAAAAGTGATAGTTTCCCTTGGATATGCCAAACTATAAAAAATATAGGTGGAAAATCCAACAAAGTGCCTTACATGTGTGGTATCCTTTATGTATATTAGACTTCTATGCATGAATGTGAAACTGGAAGAAAAATTTTGATGATGGTTTTTAGTAAGACAAAACACGAGATATATACATATATGCATGAAAATGTGATATCTTGATTCACATATATGGTATCTTGCTTCTATGGTTAAATCTTGTACATGTATGTTGGACAAATTTGCTTGAATGATTTGTAAGGAATTCTAAGAAGCTAAGCTTAATAATCAGTGATAAAGTGGCTAAAGTGTATGATGAATTAAACGAGTTTGATGATGTTTGTATAAGAACCCTTAGAGTGCTAAGGTCGTGTGACATCCCTGAATTGGTTTGGATTAAATATATAAAAATTCAAGTATTATGGTTGTTTGGATGCTGAAAGCAAAATTCTAAGTGTCGATGTAGGTTTTTACTTAAAAATGTGAGAAAAATGTGATTTATAGAGGGTATAAGGATGGGTGATGTTAGGACCTTTGGATCCTAAAAATGGTTGATAAAATACATGATAATGTTGTAGAGTAGGGTTGTTGTCAAGTTTTAGGAATGGAGAAAAAGAGATAAAGGAATTAGTGACTTTGTCCTTAATTACAATCATTAACGATTTAAGGGTAATAATAAGGTTATCGGTGAAAGAATTTTGTCACAGAAGTAAACTGGTTTTTTTAGGTTGAGATTAGGAAATAATTTGATGCCCAAAATTTAGAATTTCAAAAGTTATTCAATTTGGGCTTTTGATTTTTCTAAATAAGAATTTTTTAAAGAAAATAAGGCTTAAATTATGTTTTCAGTAAAATCAACGAGAAAACATTTTTTCTAAACATCAAATTTCATTCAGAATTGGTGCTACCACTTATTTTAATAATTTAAATAATTTCTTAAGTTTTAAAGATAATTCTTAAAAGGATTTAGGTTTTTGGGCACCGAAGGAAACACAACTCGTAGCCGAGAACATGACGAAACGATGTTTTCGATGAATTGATAAAAGGATCAAGTTGTTAAGGGTTTTATGACCATGAATATATTATCTAAGCTTTCATGATAACTCTAAATAATATTTTGGATAAGCTATCTAATTAAGTTAAGTGTTCGAATTGTATAGCAAGATTTCTTTTATAAATCAAGTCAAAAAGCGTTATATTTGCAAAAACTATTTTATGCCTTTTCCTAACTATAGTAAATCCTTCACTTATTCAATCATTTTGGACCACTTAAGTCTTTTTTATTAAATACTATTACTTTCCATGGTGCTTCCGCCATATTCTTATGAGTACCAAGTATATTTTCTAGAATCAATTTTTAGTAATCTTGAAATATCTAGTGAATTACTTAAGGCCTTTTATATAAGACTTCTCAAGACTCCTATGGACTAATATTTAGGTATGAATAATGAGTATAATTATGGTATGTATTTACCCGAGGTGTGAAGGAGAATGGGAACTATGTGTAAGAACCTCGACTAACAAAAAGTTAAAAGAGAAAAGAGTAAAATGCTACATCACATGTTCATCATGTGCAAAGATTTAAGTATGGAAACTAGAGCATCAATGATGGGTACATTGGAGAAAATGTTCGTTTGATCCCGTGGAAGTAAAGACCTTAGGAATACAACTAGGTCGGGTCCTCTAATGGCTCAATGTAGCAACCGAGGCCAGGTAAATCGTGGCAAGCATGTTGTACTTTCACTCAAGACTAGTGTTTCTAAGGCTATGGAAAGCCAGTTCCATTGTGAATATAATCATGAATGGTTGAGATGGTCATGGATCCATGTGATGTTAGACATACGTGTCCCTTACCCCGTTGTTGTTCAAGAACTTGATGTACTCTAGTTGCTCTAGTATAAAATGTATCCCCGGTAGATGTACTATGGCAAGGTGATTTTGATGATACAGAGATCTTATGGGCTCTATTTGCATCATAAAATGTTAAGTAATGAGAAAAACATAAGACACTTAACTCATACATATCATACTAAATGACTAACCCTATTATGACTTATGATTATGTCTTGTGTATGAATGTTGAACAATATGATGAGTACCATGTCTTGGTTGGTATTGTAGTATTGGACTATGTATGTTGTGACAATGATTGTGTATGTCATGGTGCCAGGTTAGTGATGACGAAATAATGATTGAGTATTAGACAACATGTTATCAATTACCTTGTGGCTAAGATAACTATGAATGTTATAATAGGAATTGAATGTTAGTAACGTGCTAGTTATGGGACAATAGGCTATGCAATATTGAACATCTAGCGACAAAAATATACATATGTTTGATAGTATATGTCCAAGTATAATTATCTTTGTTGAGTGTTATAATGAGGGATATGCTGGAAACTCAATTTGGTTAATCTGGGCTATGTGAACTGTCATATATGATAGGGCACCCTTGTATGTATGACCAACAAGGTTGAAGTGATATACTCACCCTTCTTGTTTCTGGTTTCTCCTTCTTTGTGGTTCTTTAGAATGGTGAATATAAGTTTGAAGGGAAAAGCCATTATAAGGGATGCTCTCGAAGACCCTATAGGGGTAACGCTTTAGCAACACTTGAGGGAAGACTACCCACCATCAAGGAAGAAGCCCCCATTGAATTCTTC
The DNA here is from genome assembly GCA_037962975.1 of Clitoria ternatea. Taxonomy (NCBI): domain Eukaryota; kingdom Viridiplantae; phylum Streptophyta; class Magnoliopsida; order Fabales; family Fabaceae; genus Clitoria; species Clitoria ternatea. Next base: position 61,803,897 of record CM075671.1, read on the forward strand.
CTGACTTCCGAGAGACAAATGTATAACTTGGAGAACCACAGGAAGAATTACCTCCATTCAACAAGGATGTCAGAGTAGTAAAGAGTTTTGTATGATGTTTTGGAGATCCACCTTGTGCATTTCAGTTAGAGAATTACGAGCATCTGTTAGAAGATGGCCTCCGACTGGTGTCAAGGGAGCTAAGTTTCCACTTAAAGCCAGAGCTACCCATGCCAAGTGAAGAACACAAATGTTTTGATAATGACAAAAGAATCCAAGTTCAAAAATTGAAGGATCCAGATTAAGGCATAAAATGTTGTAAAAATTTATAAGAGTAATATGGCCTAAAAATAATAAATCAAGTTTTAAAACCATGCATTCTGATGCAAGTAAACGATTACTGAAGTTAAGTAATCGATTACAATATAACATTTTGAAAAGAAATTTTTAAAAATCAGAATGTAATTGATTACCATTAAGCTGTAATCGATTACAGAGTTAAAAAATAAATTTAAAAAAGAAAGACGTTTCAGAACCTCTTAAAATCAGAATGTAATCGATTACCATTAAGTTGTAATCGATTACCAGCTTTAAACGTTTAGAATTTTAAAAGGATTTAAATGAATGTAATCGATTACCATTATTAAGTAATTGATTACTAACGAATCAAGAAGGCTGAAACAATGCATCTCTTCACAATTTTTAAAAGAAAATCATGTCTTTTGATGAATCATCACATATCATCAAAGAGGTACTTTTTCATGATTCATGCCCATTAAATTGTGTCTCTTCAAATGTTTTCTTCATCTATAAATAGAAATGCATCTCATTTGTGAAAAACATAACAAATACTTCCTATCTTTTCTTAAAAGCTAATAAAGGCCATATTATCTTTATAATTTATTTTTAAGTGCTTCAATTTGTTTCCTTTGCTCTAGAAAGAGAGTTATCAAGAGTAGTACTTAATCAAGTGTGTGAGAAATTGTTTTCTTGGGAAAGATTCCCAAGGTGTGTATACAAGAGAAGAGAGTCTCTTGTTGTGTAAAGAAACTTCACACAAGGGTAAAGTGTACGAAGGTGCGGAATAATCTTTTGTACTATGACTGAGAATGGTGGAACCCTTAAGATTTATCTTGAGAAGACTGGACGTAGGTAGTGGTTGGCCAAACCAGTATAAAATTGCTATTTACAATATCTTAAACCTAACTCTGTATACTTTCATCTCATTCATATTCGATAATTTAATTGTTTTTATAATAAAGTTTGAAAAATTATATCTAGTCAACATAAGCTAAGAAAGCTCAATTCACCCCCCCCCCCCTCTCTTGAGCTATAAGAGGCCACTTGACTAACAAGTAGTTTCAAAGTAGGCTTCTTGTACAAAGTTTAAAAACTTCAAGAAGTATAAATGGCTTCTCCTAACCCTATCTTTTCTGAGGGAAACTTCATCCATAGACCACCTGTATTTAATAGAGTAGGGTATTAGTATTGGAAAACCAGTATGTAAATCTTCATAGAAGCCATAGACTTAGATATATGAGATGCTCTAGAAAATGGTTCATTCATACCGACTAAAATTGTTGATGATATTACCCTTGTTAAACCTAGAAATGAATGGAGTGAAGATGATAAAAAGAAAGTTCAATACAATCTTAAAGCCAAAAATATAATAACCTCTGCCTTAGGAATGGATGAGTATTTTAGAATCTCTACCTGTAAATCAGCAAAGAAAATATGGGATACTCTTGAAGTAACCTATAGGGAACTAGGGAAGTAAAGAGATCTAGGATAACACACTAACTAGAGAATATGAACTGTTTAGAATGAACAACAATGAAAACATACAAGATATACAAAAAAGATTCACACATATTGTTAACCATCTCGCATGCTTAGGAAAAACCTTTTCAAATGAAGACCTAATTGATAAAGTTCTAAGATGTTTGAACAAGGAGTGGCAACCAAAGGTTACTACCATATTTGAGTCAAGAGACCTAGCAATAATGTCTCTTGCCATTTTGTTTGGAAAACTACAGGAACGTGAATTAGAACTCACAAGGTTAAACCAACATGAAGAAGGAGACAAATAAAATAGAGGAATTGATCTTAAATCTTCCCTACAAACTCTTAAAACTACTATATCTGAGTCAAGAGACCTAGCAATAATGTCTCTTGCCACTTTGTTTGGAAAACTGCAAGAACGTGAATTAGAACTCACAAGGTTAAACCAACATAAAGAAGGAGACACACAAAAGAGAGGATTTGCTCTTAAAACTTCCCTACAAACTCTAAATGAAAGCGATAAGGAAGTCCTAGATGAGACAAGAAGCATGGATGAAACTGAAGAACTTGGACTGCTTCTCAAAAGATTTAACAAATTCCTAAAAATGAAGTAAGGACAAAGGAAACCTAATTTTAGGAAATCCTTCAAGAAAAATGATAAATCTAACAGGGTCCAAAGTGCTTTGAATGTGGAAAATTTGGACACATGAAAATGGAATATCCAACCTTAAACAAGAAAATGGAAAAGTAAGAGAAAAAATACCTAAAGAATAAGAGAAGAGTTTATATAGCTTGGGAAGACAATGACATGAGCTCATCTGAGGAATCAGATCATGAAGAGGCTAATCTCTGTCTAATGGCAAACATTGATAAGGTAAGTGACCTAGACCATCTAAATCCTACTTTTAAGGAACTACAAGATGCTTTTGAAGATCTTCATAATGAATATCAAATACTAGCCAGAAGGTTCATCAAAGTTAAAAGTAATAACACACTTTTGGAAGAAAATATAGTTAAACTAGATAAAGAAAACTTAGAAACCAAGTTAAACATTAAATGTCAAAATAATCAAACATGCATATCATGCAAAAAGTCCAATCAAGAAATTGATGATTTGAAAAATACTTTAGCAAAATTTACAATGGGAAGAGACAACTTAAATATACTCCCTGGAAAACAAGGTTGTCATTTCAACAAAACTGGACTAGGTTTTGATCCAACTAAACAACAAAAATTATACAAAAATTTCTTTTCTTAAAAGACGTCAAGTCCTTTTGTAAAATGTTATCATTGTGGGGAAAAGGGACATACTGCATTAGCCTACAACATATGAAAAAATGGAATATAAAACACAAATAAAATATGGATTAGGAAGCAAACACCACCCATATCTAACAATCAAGGACCCAAGAAAATATGGGTACCTAAGACAAAAATTTAAATTATTTTGTAAATATGCTTGGTCGAAAAGTAGTCAAGTTAGTATCTTGGCAGTGACTACTCCAAGCATATGACAGGTGACATATCAAAGTTCTCATCACTATTCATGAAAGAAGAAGGATATGTCACGTATGGGGATAACAACAAAGGAAAAATTCTCGGAATTGGAAAAGTCGGTAAGAATCCCTCAACATCTATTGATAATGTACTATATGTTGAAGGATTGAAACATAACCCAATAAGCATAAGTCAGTTATGTGATAAAGGTAATAACATCATCTTTAACTCTGACACTTCCTTAATACAAGGAAAAAAAGACAAATATTAAATTTATTGGAAAAAGAATCAACAATATCTAAATGATTAATCTAGATAACTTATCATCTAGTGAAGCTCAATGCTTGATTAGTCATGATCCATGGTTATGGCATAGAAGAATAACACATATCCATATGGATCATTTAAATAAGTTAATTACAAAAGATCTTGTCATAGGAATTCTAAACTAAAATTTATAAAAGATAAGATGTACGATTCATGCCAAAAAGGCAAACAAGTAAAAATATTCTTCAAATCAAAGAATATTGTTTCCACATCTAGACCTCTACAATAATTGCATATGGACTTTTTCTAACCATCAAGAACTAGGAGTTTTGGGGGAAATTACTATGCATTAGTAATTATAGATGACTACTCTAGATTTACCTGGACGTTTTTTCTAAGAAATAAAAATGAAGCCTTTTCATCTTTCAAAAAACTGGTTAAAATAATTCAAAATGAAACAGATCTTAAAATTATTAGCATTAGAAGTGATCATGGAGGGGAATTTGAAAACGAATCCTTTGAAAAGTTTTGTGACAAATATGGTATCAAACATAACTTTTCTTCACCTAGAACCCCTTAACAAAATGGTGTTGTTGAAAGAAAAAATAGATCACTAGAAACATTAGCAAGAACAATGCTAATTGAAACATACCTTCCTAAATACTTTTGGGTAGATGTCGTAAGTACAACATGCTACGTAATGAATCGAGTACTCATTAGGCCTATCCTCAAGAAAACTCTATGAGTTATATAACGGAAGAAAACCTAATATATCTCACTTATATGTTTTTGGTTGTAAATGATTTATTCTGAATAATGGAAAAGTCAACCTAGGAAAATTCGATGCTAAAGCAGATGAAGGAATCTTCCTTGGGTACTCTATTTCTAGCAAAGCATTTAGACTATATAAAAAAGAACCTTGACTATTGAAGAGTCAGTAAATGTTTCCTTTGATGAAACTAACCCTATAAGTTTAGAAAAGATAGTAGATGATGTGTTAGACCTCCAAATAGGCTAAAAGTGTATTATAGAAAGAAGAAAAAAAATAGAAATTAAATCTTTAAATCTATCTTTAAATATATCTTTATCTTTATTAGTAGATAGGTTAGTTGGGGCGGTTAGGCTGTTAGCCAAATCTCTTATCTTTATTAGATAGCTTATCTATATTTTAATTTGAGATGGTTAGGGTGTTAACCAATCTCCTATAAATAGCTCCTCTATTTTCCAACAGAGACAGATCTTTCTTTTTACTGCTTAGTGCAAAACTGGTTTAATTCCAGTGTGAGAGGAGTAGATTCCTTTGCGTAGCTCTTTTTTTCTAAAATCAATAAAATTCAGGGGCGAATAATGCCCTTTTATCTTCTTGGAGGTACAAGATACCTAACAATTGGTCCGACCTGCCGTTTCGTGTTACTGCTGCAATGGAATCACGTTTGCAACAAGCTGAAAACATGATCAAGAATCATGGAAGCAAGCTGGGGGAACTAGAGAAAGATGTCACCTACATCAAGGAAAATATGCCTGATTTGAATCAAATCATAGATCTTATCATGGAATGTCTCACCAAGAAATAACCACAAGATAACACTGGCAGTTCCAGCATTGGTTCTAGTGACAATGAAAAGGATGAAGAAGATTTGCAATATTCTTGGTTGAAGAAAGTGGTACTACCTACGTTTGAAGGGAATGACCCCTTGGGTTGGCTTGCTAGGGCAGAAAGGTTTTTTACAGTGCACCATGTCAAGCCATCAGAAAAACTGTGTGTGGCCTTTATTAGCATAGAAGGAAAAGCTTGCTATTGGTTCCAATATTAACAACACCAAGAATCCTTCTTGGGATGATTTTTCATGAGCATTACTAAAAAGATATGGCCAGAATGGGCGAGGTTCTATGTATGAAAGGTTGGCAGCTTTAAGACAAACAGGAACAGTGGAAGACTATGCCCAAGAATTCAAGTTTCTAATTACTCAAATGAAAAAGAGTTCGGAGGAGATAATCTTGGGATATTTCTTGGCTGGGCTACATGCAGACATTAGAGGATTAGTCCATCCCCATGATCCTAGAGAGTTAAATCATGCCATAGAAATTGTAAGAGACATATAAGACTCCATGAAAGAGGGTCTATATTTCAAAAAACCACAAGAACGTACTTTCACAATAGGATATAGGGCTCAAGGGAATTCGGGGATAGTCTCTCGGATAGAAGCACCCATTAAACAGACGCCTGCCAGCAATAACAACCCAAAGTTCCAAGTGGAAAACCGTTCAAATATTCCTCCTATAGGTCCTAACAGGAATCACAGTACAAGAAGTTTACCATACCAGGAATACATCAAACGCAGGGAAGAAAGTAGATGTTTTCATTACGGTTTACTGTTGTCCAGATAAGAACCTCTAAGTCATTATCTTGGCTGAGGATGATAATGCAAACCCTGAAGGCGTTTATGGAGAGGAAGATGACACCATTCATCCAGACTGCAATTGGTTGGACTTATTAGTGTGTTCTGTAGGAGGATTAACATTTCCTCAAACAATGAAACTTAAGGGCAAATTGGTGGATCAAGACGTCTATGTGTTGATTGATAGTGGAACTAGCCATAATTTTATCTCTCATAAGTTAGCTGAATAGTTGGGCCTTAAAAGTAATCATACACCAATAACTTATGTTAGATTAGGAGACAGAAACTGCAAACCTACATAGGGCAGCTGCAGTAAGGTGTAGATCAGTATGGGTGATTATACCATGTCGGGCAAATTTTTTCTTTTAGATCTTAGGAGAGTTGACACCATTCTCAGTATAGCTTGGTTGATGACCTTGGGAGAAGTTAAGGTTAACTGGAAAAAGCTGCAGATGTAATTTAAACAGGATTGGGAAACTGTGACAATTCAAGGGGATCCCACCCTGTCTAGAGAACTGATTACTGTCAAAGCTTTGAAGAAATTAGATCAGCATACTGTGGAATCCTGGGCTCTGTTCTGGATAGGGGAAAACTGCCTGGATTCCCATCAGTAACTCACCACTTGTCAGGAAGAGCAATTACAACAGTTTCTATCAGCTTTCTCTTTAATTTTCTCCACAGTTCAGGTTTTACCTCCTTACAGAGATACAGATCATAGGATTCCCATTAAAGCAGGAGTGGATCCTATCAACGTAAGACCTTATCGGTACCCTTATTTGTAAAAAAATGAAATAGAAAAATAGGTACAAAAGATGTTGGCTACGGGATTAATCAAGCCTAGTAACAGCCCATATTCAAGTCTGGTCATCTTGGTAAACAAGAAAGATGGTAGCCAGAGGTTCTGTGTTGATTACCGTGCTCTCAATAAAGCCACTATTCTAGATAAATTTCCCATTCCAATGATTGAAAAACTATTAGATAAACTAAAAAGGGCAACATATTTCTCTAAGATTGATCTTCATGCGGGATACCACCAAATTATAATGCACGAACCAGACATTCATAAAATAGCTTTCAGAACTCATCAAGGCCTATATGAATTTTTAGTCATGCCATTTGGTTTAACCAACGCTCCAGCAACCTTCCAAGGTATCATGAATGCCATTCTTCAGCCTTACCTCCGCAGGTTTGTGCTAGTTTTTTTTTATGATATTTGTCTATAGTGCTAATTGAGAGACACATTTGGATCATTTGAAAACTATTCTGAATAAGTTGTAGGAACAATGTTTGTTTGTGAATAAAAATAAATGTATCTTTAGTCAAGCAGAGGTGGCTTACCTAGGCCATATCATTGCCAAAAACAAGGTATCCATGGATCCTAAAAAGATTGATTCTATTTTATAATGGCCAACTCCCAAATCTATTAAAGCCCTGAGAGGTTTCTTGGATCTCACATGATACTACTGCCTGTTCATTCGTGACTATGGTAAGATTTCCCGGCCATTAACAGACCTTTTAAAAAAGGGAAATTTTAGAAGGACAGACCAAAGCACCACAGCATTCAAACAGTTATAGCAGGCTGTGACTGAAGCACCTGTGCTGACCATGCCATATTTTTCAAAACCATTTAAAATTAAGTGTGATGCTTCAGGAAGAGGGATTGGGGAAGTATTAACACAAGATAAGAAAACCATAGCTTACTTCAGTAAAGGTTTTACAGATTCTAACCTCACAAAATCAATCTATGAGAAAGAACTCATGGCCTTGGTGTTAGCTATTCAACATTGGTGGCCATATTTGTTAAGGAGGAAATTCATTGTTTTCTCTGATCAAAAAAGTTTGAGATACCTACTGGAGCAGAGAATCACCACACAGAATCAACAAAACTGGCTAGCTAAGCTTCTCGGGTATGATTTTGACATTGTGTACAAGAAGGGAACCTCTAACAAAGTTGCAGATGCACTATCAAGAATCCATGATGACATGGAATTACAAGGCCTGTATAAACCTTTTTGGCAGGACATCATAGAAATAGAAGAGGAGGTTCGAAGAGACCCGACCTTAGCAAAAATCAGAGCGTCTATACTACAGGACCCCAATTCTTGTAAACATTACACGTTAGAACAGGACAGACTATACTACAAAGGCAGATTGGTTTTACCTGCCACTTCTCAATGGATCCCTAAAATTTTGCACACCTTTCATGCTTCAGTTATAGGGGATATTCTGGAGTATATAGGACCTACAGGCATGTAGCTCAATCTTTTTATTGGCAGGACATAAAATCATCAATCACTTAATATGTGGCTGAATGTCAAGTATGCTAACGAAGCAAGTATCTTGCCACTTCTCCAGCGGGCCTGCTGCAATTGCTACCCATCCCTACGACAATTTAGGAAGAATTAAGCATAGATTTTATAGTAGGCTTACCTCGTTCTAAGGGTTTTGACTCGATCATGGTGGTTATGGATTGATTAAGCAAGTATGGGCATTTTATTCTCATTAAACACCCCTACTCTACTAAATCTATAGCTGACATCTTTATGAAAGAGGTCATAAGGCTACATGGGATCCCTATTTCAATTGTGAGTGATCGGGATCCTATTTTCATGAGTCTCTTTTGGTAGGAACTCTTCACAAAACAGGGCACTCAACTCAAAATGTCCACTCCGTATCACCCAGAAACTGATGGACAAATAGAGGTGATAAACTGCACACTAGAAACATATTTAAGGTGTTTCTACTCTGAGCAACCTAAGGTTTTGGGCAGAGTTCATACCGTGGGCAGAAGATTGGAACAACACTAGCTTTCAAGCATCAACTCGATGCATACCTTTTGAAGTGGTATACGGCAGACCTCCTCCATCTTTAACTCGGTTCATTCCAGGTGAAACTATGGTAGAAGCAGTGGCAAAAGATCTTAGAGACAGAGACGAGGCGCTGACACAACTGAAGTTTCATCTACAACGGGCTCAAGACCAGATGACACAGTATGCAAATGCTCACAAATCTACAACAGAGTTTCAACCAGGGGACTTTGTCTACTTGAAAATAAGACCACATTGCCAAATGACTATGCCCAGTAAACTACACCCAAAGTTGTCGACTAGATATTACGGTCCTTATAAAATTCTCAAAAAAAGTAGGTGCAGTAGCATATCAGTTACAATTACCCAAAGAAGCTCGTATCCACCCGGTATTCCATGTGTTTCAACTTAAAAAGGCAATAGGAAACCACGCAGTCGAAACACAGTTTCCACCAGAATTGCAAGCTCCACAAGAGCCATATATACCTAGCAGTGTGCTGGATAGTAGGATAACTATTGAAGAAGGGACCAGACGACCGCAAATGCTTATCCAATGGCAAGGAAAGTCGCCTGAAGATGTAACATAGGAAGATTCATCCACTATTCAAGCCCAATTTCTAGATTTTAACCTTGAGGACAAGGTTGTTTTAGGGGAGGGAGGTATTGTTAGACCTCTAAATAGGCTAAAAGTGTATTATATAAAGAAGGGAAAAAATAGAAATTAAATCTTTAAATCTATCTTTAAATATATCTTTATTAGTAGATATGTTAGTTGAGGTGGTTAGGCTGTTAGCCAAATCTCTTATCTTTATTAGATAGCTTATCTATATGTTAATTTGAGATGGTTAGGGTATTAACCAATCTCCTATAAATAGCTCCTCTGTTTTCCAACAGAGACAGATCTTTTTTTTATTGCTTAGTGCAAAACTAGTTTAATTCCAGTGTGAGAGGAGTAGACTCCTTTGCGTAGCTCTTTTTTTTTGAAATCAATAAAATTCAGGGACAAATAACGCCCTTTTATCTTCTTAAAGGTACAAGATACCTAACATGATGTTGTAGATTCATTTGAAAATATTCAATTGGAAGAAAAAGCTAAAAATCATTAAGACAATAAAAAAGAAAACTCGACCTCTTATGATGATCTACCTAAGCCATGGAAAGTCAACAAAAATCATTTGATCGATAACATCATTGGTGATATCACAAAAGGGGTAACAACTCAAAATTTTCTTTGAAATGTATGTAATACTAGGGAATTTCTTTCCCAAATTAAACCAAAAAATATAAAAAAAACAACAAACAATGAAATCTGGATAATTACCATGCAGGATGAATTAAATCAGTTTGAATGAAACCAAGTTTGGGAATTAGCACCCAAACCTAATAATCATCAAATCATAGGCACCAAATGGGTATATAAAAATAAACTAGATGAATATGGTATTATTATTAGAAACAAAGCCCAGCTGGTCACTAAAGGATACAATCAGGAAGAGGGCATAGATTATTAGGAAACATATGCTCTCGTAGCTAGGTTAGAAGCCATAAGGATGCTATTAGCCTGTGCAACAATTATGGATTTTAAACTCTATCAAATTGACATTAAGAACACCTTCCTTAATGGTTATATAAATAAAGAAGTATATGTCTGTCAACCTCCAGGATTTGAAAATGATAAGTTCCCTGACCATGTCTATAAGTTAAAGAAGCATTATATGGTCTAAAATAAGCCCTTAGGGCATGGTATAACAAGCTTAGAACCTTTTTTTTAGAAAATAATTTTAGTAGAGAAAAAGTTGACACAACCCTATTTATTAAAAGAAAACATGATGACATTCTTCTACTTCAAATATGTATCGATGATATTATTTTTAGATCAACTAATGAAAATTTATACAAAGAATTTTCCCAAGTTATGCAGAATGAATTTAGAATGTCAATGACGTGAGAACTTAATTTCTTCCTTGGATTGTAAATTAAGAAAACAAATGAAGGCATATTTATCAACCAGTCAAAGTACTGCAAAGAATTACTAACAAGATTTGGAATGACTAATGCCAAAAACATTTCTACACCCATAAGCATAGCTTGTGACGCGGGCTGTCGCGGCCCCGTCAAATTAGTACATTAAAACTAATTAACGTAGTACTAGGGTGTCAACCTAGGTCGTTCTCTCAAGGATCAACACAAAAATTTAGGAAAAATCAAGTCTTAAACTAATTTTTAACAATTAAAAATAAAAACTTAACAACTAAAATTTTTACAAACATAAGTTCAACAAACATACAATTGGGGGGGTTTTGATTGCTTTTTGTTGTCACAAATAAAATTAAAACAAGGTAAATAAAGGATTTAAAACAATAAATAACAAGCGATTGATTTTCTTGGAGTATTGTAAATAAATTTATCCTTGGTTCACTAAAAATAACTTGTATACTTATTAATGTTAATTTCTTAGCTCAATTTGAATTGATCAACTAAGCGTCTTTTTCAATTCACAATTCCTTTACTTTCATTTTAAAAATGAATATTTGAATCAAGCATCCTAATTAAGCAAAAGGAGTCAAGATCTTAAAATCTAGGAATTATTGAGCATACATAAGAACATCGCCTATATACATAATCTATTCTCAAATTATGGAATTAAGCAAACCATAATTATTAAAAGTGATTATGAAAATATTCATTAAGCATGCATATTTCCTTAATCCATTCTAATTTGAAATCTTATTTAACTCCATTTGGATAACTAAACCGATTAAGCATACAAATTCAATTAAACAAAATGGAATTAAATAAGTAGAGAATGATTATGAAGAAATAACAATAATAAAAGCATACTATATTAAAATTAATGACCTCAAAATTACATTACAACATTCTCCAAGAAAATCAATCTAAGGGTTTTAGCCCTCCATAATTACAATTACAAACAAAGAACTAACCCGGAAATGAAGAAGTTGCTGGAAAATTCCAACAGAGAAGAGAAGCAGAGGAAGAACGTATGAGTGAGGGAGGAATTGAAGAATGAAGAATGGTGTGTCTGCCCCTTCCTCTTGTGCCTATTTATAGGATTTCAAAAGCAATCTTTTGCCATAATTAATTCATAATGGAAGATGCACTCTTGATTAATCAAATCAATGGTGCTCCATGATCATCTTCAGTGCATTTCCCACCATCTCAGTGCTTTGCCCACCTTCCAGAAGCTTGAAAAACGTGTTTCTGGGCCAATTATTCACTCATGAATCGATTCATTGGTGGGAGGAATCGATTCATTCGTTCCAAAATGCAATCCTGGGCCAATTTTACACGTGTGAATCGATTCATTTAGGGAAAGAATCGATTCAATGCTGTTGGAACCCGTATGAATCGATTCAGGAGGCTTGTGAATCGATTCAAGTTGCAAAATTTCACTTCCTGGGTGCATTACATTCGCATGAATCGATTCAGGAGGGGGATGAATCGATTCATCCCCCTGATTCTCCATAATTTGCACACTTTTTCACCCTTTTTGAGATCTTTTTGCATATTTCTTGGTTCCTTTGATCCTTAGGCACTTTGATCTTCATTTTGGATTGGAATTCTTGAGTTCTTTGATCTATTTTCCTTTGGTACAAATTATCAATCAAATATTACATAAAGATCAAATGATAAAAATGTGTTAAAATGCAATATGTTACACACTAAGTGATGGCAAATTATACACATTTAAAATGGAGAATTAGAGATAAATCATGCATCATCAGCTTGCTATCTTGACAAAGACGAAATTGGAAAATCCATAGACGCTAAAATGTATCGAGGTATGATCGGATCCCTCCTCTATTTATCCGCAAGTCGTCCTGATATCATGTTTAGTGTGTGTCTTTATGCATGTTTCAAGTTAATCCCAATGAATCTCGTCTAAAAGCTGTCAAAAGAATCATGAGATATTTAATAGGAACAAGCAATCTAGGTTTATGTTACCCTAAAGGATCATCTTGTAGTCTAGTAGGATATTCAGATTCTGATTTTGCAAGATGTAAAAAAGATAGAAAAAGCACTAGTGGGACATGTCACTTAATAGGCTCAGCCCTAGTGTCTTGGAATAGTAAAAGACAAAACAGTGTAGCTCTATCCACTACAGAAGCAGAATATGTCGCTACTGGTAATTGTTATGCTCAAATTCTATGGATGAAACAACTACTAGAATATGGAATTTCTCTAGATCATATATACCTATCAAGTGCGACAATACTAGTGTTATAAATCTTTCAAAAAATCCCGTACAACATTCTAGGACTAAGTACATTGAAATCAAACATCACTTCCTTAAAGACCATGTCCAAAAGGGGGACTATACTTTAAAGTTTATAGAAACAAATAAGTAGCTAGTTGATATTTTTACCAAACCCCTACCTAAAGTGTAATTCTTCCATATAAAAAGTGAATTAGGCATTATAAATTACCTTAATATACAACATAATAAAATTCTGGTCTCAGTAATGGATTACTAAATATAAAGTAATCGATTACCACAAAAATTACCTCAAGTAATCAATTACCCAACACCAGTAGTAATCGATTACCCCTTGACAAAAGCATCAGGCACGTGGCTTATCACGAACTTCAGAAACTTAAACATAAGTAATCGATTATTGTATGTTCATAATCGATTACGAAGACCACCTGACACAAGGTCAGTAACGTGTTCCCATATCTTTTAAATCAAATGTCCTTTTAACTGCTTATTTGATATACGATTTTTTAAAAAATATTAATTCATCATAAAAACTTCTTTCACACGATTCCCCGGGCCTGCCTCCACGCTTACCCACATACATGATTTGCTCACCCAACTACTATTACTTCATAATATTATCTCTTTCCTCATATCACTTATTTTGTATCATTTTATTATCTGAAACTTTTTAAATTTAAATGATGTTATCCTTCAACATTCATAAGTTACCAAACATTAAAATATTATTCTATAATAATACCACATCTTAATTAAATCGTCCTTATTCAAAATTTAACTTTTTTATTTTAAAATATCAAACGTTACTTGTTAAATGCTACTTTTCCTCAGGTATCAAACATCAAGTAAATAATGTCATCTTCAAACCTTTCTTTACCATAATTATTCCATAATAAATGCGGTTACTAATAAATCAAAAATCATAATAACAACAATTTCATGATTGTTACATTTTTTTATCATTTCAAGAAATGATAGCCTTTCGATGGTAATGTAGGATGTTAGTACATATTCTTTTTTTTTTTAATTTTAAAAACTCTTAACAGGTCCCCTAAAACCGTTTGCAATTTCTAGCCTTTACATTTTGAATTTCGAAAATGTTGAAAAGCTACCTGCGTTAGCTTTTCATAATCTCAATGCATAAAGTTTTTTTCATTGTCCAATGCGTCAGTTTCCTTTCTCTTCACCTTGTCCTATCCCTCTACTTTCTCAGTTCCCCGCGTCTACAGCAGCACGTTTTCCCATTTGACCATTCCAAAATAAAACCGTGCCTCCTTGACTGACCGTTCGCATAACTTATATAGTAATCGATTATGAGTCTCTTGTGTTTCTCATTGTAATCGATTACAATTTCTTTTTTGCATAAAACAACATTCGTATTTCAACTACAACTATTCTCACTTCATTTTCTTCAGTACGTCCAGAGCACCCCAAATGGATTCTTCATATACACTCCTACTCCTCCATCACCCTTTGTTCCCCTAAAGAAAAAATGCACCCATGACTCCTATTCTTCTAAACCACCAGCCCGCACTCCCTCACCCTTTGTGGAGTTCTTTTCTAATCCTACTCAACAAGAACATTTCTACTCCCTCTTCCACATCAGGGATGTCATATATCTGAAATATATTGATGAAAAATCTTTAGAAAATATTGATTGTTACCAGTTCTTTGATACTCAAAATCTCAATCCGTTTCTGTCCATAAAAAAGGATCACTATCCGGATCTTGTGAGACTTTTTTACTCTAATATTCAAATAACTAATGGGTGTCTCATTTATGAAGTCAAAAAGGTGCCCATCATCATTGATTCTAATATATTTTTTCATTTATATGAACTCCCCTCTACTGGAGAACTCTATGAGGGCTAGCTTTCTGAGTCTTGGGAACACGAGTTCAACAATTTGGAAGCCCAAAAATTAATTTGTTCTGATTTTGCTGATCTGGGTGGTTGTCTTCTCGCTGGTTCCTTTCCGTTCAGTTGTCGGGTTATGCACTACATCGTGGTTCGAATTTTGGCTCCCCAAACCACCGACCTTGCTCAAGTCACAGAAGAGGACCTAGTTTTGTTGTGGTCCCTTCTTACTGCCCGACCATTAAACTGGACCATTTTGATCCGTTACCCCATGAAAAAAGCTCTGAAGGAAAACGCCCATCTCCCATATGCTGGCCTCATCACTCGCATCCTCCATCATTTTAAGGTTCCTATTGCTGACAAACTATGCATCAAACCGCAGCGTTCCTTTCTCATTGGCAAAACTGCTCTCTCTTTATTTGGCTACAAATAGAACATTGATAAGGAATGGATTCCCAAGTACACCACTCCCCCACCTGACCCTGATCCTGTCCCTGGCTCTCTTTCCATGACAGATTTGGCCACTAAGCTTCAATCCTTGCATACCTATGTTCAAGACCGCTTTGATCATGTGGACGCAACCATGCAAACTATTTTCTCTCGTCTGCCACCTCCTGATTTCGCTTAAATATTGTTTCACTGTTTCATTTTGTTAAAAATCTGTTATTGTCACTTTCCTTTTTCTGAACAATATTTACTTTTGTTTGTTGGTGTTTCCTTATACAATAAATATTTCCCGTTGTGGTACCTTTGTCTTACTATTACTATGTTCTTTGTCTTTTTCTTTATTTATTTTTTATAATGACAAAAAGGGAGAAGTGATAGATATGATGATTGTGAGGATTGCATATTTTCAAAAATTAAGGGGGAGCACTAATAAAAATGAAGAAAAATTAAATTCAAATGTAGCCTTTTTAAAAATTAAAAGCCAAGCAAAATGCGATATTTGAAAATATGTTTTCCTATTAAAATTATTTTTCAAGGCATATATTGTCATCATGACAAAAGAAGCCAAGTTCAAAAATTGATGAATCCAAATTAAGGCATAAAATATTGTGAGACTTTATAAGAGTAATATGGCCTAAAAATAATAAATCAAGTTTTAAAACCATGCATTCTGAAGCAGTTAATCGATTACTGAAGTTCAGTAATCGATTACCATGTAAAATTTTGAAAAGAAATTTTTAAAAATCAGAATATAATTGATTACCATTAAGTTGTAATCGATTACAGAGTTAAAAAAATTGAATTTTAAAAAAAAAGACATTTCAAAACCTTTTAAAATTAGAATGTAATCGATTACCAGCTTTAAATGTTTAGAATTTTAAAAGGATTTAAATGAATGTAATCAATTACCATTATTAAGTAATCGATTACCAACTCATTAGAAAGGCTGAAACAATGCATCTCTTCACAATTTTTAAAAGAAAAATCATGTCTTTTGATGAATCATCACATACCATCAAAGAGGTACTTTTTCATGATTCATGCCTATTAAATTGCTTCTCTTCAATGGTTTTCTCCATCTATAAATAGAGATGCATCTCATTTGTGAAAAACACAACAAATACTTCCTATCTCTTCTTAAAAGCTAATAAAGGCCATATTATCTTTATAATTTATTTTTAAGTGCTTTAATTTGTTTCCTTTTTTCAAGAAAGAGAGTTATCAAGAGTAGTTCTTAATCAAGTGTGTGAGAAATTGTTTTCTTAGGAAAGATTCCCAAGGTGTGTATATAAGAGAAGAGAGTTTCTTGTTGTGTATAGAAACTTCACACTAGGGTAAAGTGTACCAATGTGTGGAAGAATCTTTTGTACTGTGACTTAGAATAGTGGAACCCTTAAGATTTGTCTTGAGAAGACTGGACGTAGGTAGTGGTTGGCCAAACCAGTATAAAATCACTATTTGTAATCTCTTAACCCTAACTCTGCATACTTTCATCTAATTTATATTCGATAATTTGATTGTTTTTGTAATAAAGTTTGAAAAAGTATATCTAGTCAGCATAAGCTAAGAAAGCTCAATTCACCCCCCTCATGAGCTATCAGAGGCCACTTGACTAACCCCAAGGGTAACAACCCGTTCCCCTACTCCTGAGTATGAACCTAAGGATAAGGAGACACAAAAAAATATGGAAGCAGAAAAGGCTATGGAAGAGACTAGTGAGAAATATCTTACCATACCTATGGAGCCCTTTTAAGAAAAAAAGAAAAAGAAAAGAAGAAGAAGAAGAAGAAAAGAAGAAGAAGAAGAAGAAGAAGAAGAAGAAGAAGAAGAAGAAGAAGAAGAAGAAAGGCTTGAGCCTTCGCCATTAGATCATCTCATTGTCAGGGCCAAACATGATCGTTCTCTTAGCTTCCTATGGTATGCGTATCATTGTTTCATTCGTTACCAGCTTAGGTACTATGCCGAGGTGAGCCTCGCAGGAAAAGTTCTTTTCTGAGTCGTACGTTGGGAGTACCACTGCAAGAACCATGGAAGGTCCGAGCCAACCAGTGAAGATAGTTCTACGACTTCCTCCTCCTCCAATGAAGATTAGGAACAAGATCGTATCTTCTATATATTTTATGTATAGGAGGTTTTGTTGGAATATGTATTTATGGGAGCCTGCTACACCTTTTTCCTTTTAGAGTATATTGGTACTGTTGGGACCATGTAACTATTTGATTGATATGATAATGCCCTAATTCACTATATTCTCTTCGTACAAAAATCTTTACATAAATTTTCACAAATTAAGTAACACCTTAGCTAAGTAAGGAAAATCTAGTATAAAGAATTATCCTAGTTAACCGAGAACATTATAGTATTTGTTTTTGATAATATTAAAAAGAGGAGGAAAATAAGAAAGAGGGTTAGACTATGCTACTTAGGTTATGGGATTTATTTCCTTGTTGTTTTATGCTTATGTTTCTTAAGAAATGCCTTAAGTTTCTATTAAATATGTTTTTGTCTTAAGAATCTTAAATATGTAATATTTAAAGCTTTGTGTTATTCTGATTATCACCTAACACCCCAATGAGATGGTTCTCCATCACCAAAAAGAGGGAGACTATGATTCTTGTGTGTGTGACAGGTTTTGATAATAACAAACCTAAGACTATCCTAAAACAAATTGGAATAAGGCCAAGCTTCTAAGGCAAAGAAATTATTAAGGCTCACCTAAAAGAAAGAAGTCCATGTGAGGACCTTCAGATCTGAGGGCAAGAAAAAACTTTAAGTGTTTGTTGTTTTTAGAGCTAGCCCATAACGATTAAATGTTGTTAAGATAGCAAATGCCTAAAATGAGCATAAGGAAAATTAAGCCTGTGATTTAAATTTTTTTTTGAGAACCACAAATTAGACAAAGTCAAAAAACAAATGTTTTGGGCCATCTAAGCGCGTTTGGGCTTTTTAAGCTAGACATCATTAAAACCAATGAAGGGACTTGGGCCTTGTCTTATTTTTGGAAACTTGCCTTATTTCTATTAACTTGACATGTTTTTTTCTTTTTTGAGCAATAAATTTTCCCTATAATTAAGAGCCTATCTTTTAGAAATATTCACCCTACTCAGTTATCTTATACACGAGTTAGTTTTGTCTCTTGCTCACTATAGTCTTTTGTCATAAGATTCAAGTTATAATCTTTTCTTTGTTGTGCTCTTAGACGAAGAGCATTCTAAGTCTGGGGTGAGAGAAATCCTTCTCTAGGATACTTTGAGATTAAGTAAATCCTGCTAGGATTGGAATGGGTTGTGAGGAAGATTTAAGCTTTGGATAGGCGGTCTAAGAGTTGTAAATAGATATCCTTGTAATTGATTTTACTATGGTGGAAAATTCTAGGCCTTTGGGTTTAGAGATTAAACTACATCACAATGGTGGTGATCGAACCAGGATATATCATGGTTTTCTCTTCTCATCCCTACACTCTTTAATTATTTATTTGTTTATTTATCCTTTCCCTCTTAAGTTTGAGGCCACTTTCCAACACTCTAGAACTTAGCTTTTGACTGATTCAAAATGGCTTGTGATTACATGTCAAATGATGAAAAGAGAAAATTAGGTATTGTTCTCTAGCCATAGATTTTTTGTTTCATGAATAAAATTGACCCTTAGCTGTCCTTCTTGAGCCAAAAGAAGTACTTTTCTTTCAACTCTTCTTAATTTTCAAAATTTTGAGGTTAGGTATAAAGAAGATAAGTAGAGTAACTAAGCAAAAGGCTTGAGAAATTATTATGGGGTGAAAATTAAAAAGAGAAAAATAAGGATGAAAATAAAAGTTAAAAGTTGGAAAATGAAAAATAAAAAGAAAAGGTTGAAAAATAAAAGAAAGAAAATCTAATTATCATGATAATGCTACTGTTGTTATCGATCAAGAAGAAAATCCAAAAGGAACTTAAATCTTTTGTGTAATTATACGGGAACTAAGATAGTTAAGTTTCACTAAAATAGTTTCACTAGCACCCAAGGTATTATAAGAGAATACTGTGATATATGATATAAGTATATTATTCCTGAATAAAGGAATGATAATATGTTGGTGATGAAAAGAAAGGGTTGTAAAAGCTTCATTATGATGTAGAACTTGCTCTACTTACTTTTTGAATTATAAATATGAACCTCTTAGGAAATGGTAGCCCTTTTGTGTTTCCCTTTCTTCTTTATCCTTCCCTGAATGTTACATCCCTTGGCCCTGTTACATCCTTGAAAAGACCTTTAGACTATGGCATGTCTTCTGATAACTGTGGAGTTTATGGTCAATTGCCAAGCTTATGGTAGTGTTTGTGATGTTATGAATTGAGTGATACACTATTATGCAAGACTTAGACACTCAAAGAATTGGTGAGATGGTGTTTATATCCTAACTCAAAGGTTTGGTTTCATGAGTTAATTAGATTCTATTTTGGCATTTAGGTAGTTATCTCTAATTTTTTATAGAGATCTCTTTTCTGATTGGGTTCCTTAGTGCTAGCTTGTTTGTTCTTTGTTTTTATCTTGTGAGTATAGTGATTGTTTAGGGACAAACAATGTTTTAGTTTAAGGTATTTTGATGAGTCTCTAAAAAGCATCATATTAGGGCTTAGTTTTCTAGGGTTTTAGGTCATTTTGCATTGCATTCCCTTTATATTCCATGGCATTTGCTTTCATTTTGATTTTGTTACTTATTATAATTTTACAGGATTCTTGATATTAAGGATAAGGCCCTTTGAAGCACTATAAGCAATAAGGAAGGAAGTCTCAGTCAATGAACTCATGGAGGAACGCTTAAAGCCAAGGAAACATTGTAACATCCAAAATTTTAGAAAATAAATTATGGTGTGATAATAATTAATTATTTGACGCCCCGAACATATAGGAGAATTAATTTAAGTATTAATTATGAATTATTGAAGAATTAAAATTTACTAGAATGGGATGATTTAACTGATGGTATGGGTACCATTAAATCTTTTAAGGCATTTGATGGGCATAAACTAATGAAAAAATTATTGTGGTTATGGTGGTATGTTCAAAATAATTTTTATTATTAAGGAAGTAATTTTACGGATGTTGGAAATATGCACTAAGAGCCTATATAGGACGCATCATTTTGAATACGGAATTTTTTGTTAAATAGTTTAATAGCCTTTATTTATCCTTGGAGTAATAGATCATATGAGAGTTATTCCTAAAATGTCCCTAGTCAAGTATTTATGTGGGGACATGTAAATTCATTAAGACTAGTGTGTAAGTATACTGATGATTTGATCTCACAGATCATGGATATAGATGATATCAAGTCTTCACACAGGTACACATTAAGAGTAATGATGTACTGGACAGACCCACCATGAGAATGTTGCATGGATCGTTACATGAATGTCATAAACAATTCTCAATGTGATAATGGTATATGTAGTCCTTCGACCTAAAGTCACTACGATTTCTACATAAGGAGTTTGTTGTTTTAATACAATCAAACATCTTCTGTAACAAGCGGACTATAAAGGTTATGATTAGGTAATGAACAAATTATGTAGAGGGGTATAGGTGATGTAGATGAGATTTGTCTCTCCTATGTGATAAGAGTGATATCTATAGGCCACTTGATGGAGTGGGACTAAGGAAATGCACGGTCATGCTAAAATGAATAAATATTGGATGTTTATTTGGATAAAGTCTACTCTGGTATCAAGTAAAATAAATTGGACCGTACAAGGATGACACGACCATGTCTTGGGCCTAATTAGGATATCGTGACAAAAGGAACAAACATATAAAATAATTATTACTTATAGGTTATGTTGATAATAAATAATATTCAGACATAATGATGCATTACTAGATGACGCTCTTATTTTATATTAATAATAAAATAGTTTATTATTAATATGACCGAGTATTTTACCTATAGGGTCACACACATAGAGTAAGTGTAACATCCCAAAATTTTAAAATAAAAAATTAATTAAGAAAATTAATATTAAATAATGGGATGTGGATTATTTAATGTCCTAAAATATTGGAAATAATTAAATTAAGACTTTTGAGGACTGTTAGCAATTTATTGGAGCCGAATAAGCTAAAATTAAGCCCAATTAAAATATGGGTGTCGGACCAAGTATCTCTGATTGAGATGATAGTGGTCAGGGCTATCGAGGATAATATTGGGAGTTCGAATATAAATTCATAATAATTTTTGGATAAAGTATTGAGCCAAAACAGAGATCCTGTTTATCATAAAACTATGAACTTTTAATGAGAAAGTTAAAATTAAAATTAAAAACCCATATCACCTCCTTACATTTTTGTGTGGTTGCTGGACCCTTTTTGGCAAAATACTTTGCTTCTTCTTCTTCTCTATACTCCTTCTCCATTTCTTCTTTTCTTCTCTCCTAAAACCCTAACAAAGGTGGTGGCCCCTTTTTCCTTCTCCATTTTCGATCTTGTGGGAGCTTGAAGAAAACTTGGAGCTTGAAGTTCCTTCTCTCTTCTTCTTCTTAATTTCATGGGGCACTCTCTCTGTCTTGAATATTCTCTCTTTTCTTCTCTTGAGGTATGATTCTTGCTATCTCTCAAGAGTATGAACCCTTGGTTATGACTTTTTGTTGTTATGAGAGCATTTAATATATGTGGGTTATTGGGGGAAGTCATAAATGCATGAGCCCTGAGTGGGTTACCATAAATATGAGTTTTTATGAGGGGTTAATGGTGGAGATGCATTTATGTTTGGAAGGAGATGAGAGTTATGATGTATTTATGGATATTGGTGGGTTTGGTGAAAAACCTAATGACACATTTTTTTACTGTCGCGGTTAAATTAAATCAGTACATTAAAATTAATTAATGTAGTACTAGGGTGTCAACCTAGGTCATTTTCTCAAGGATCAACACAAAAATTAATTAATGCAGCTGGTTGAGATGGTAATTTGTCAGAGTTTTAAGACTGTAACTGGCTCAATGATGAAGCCAGTTGCCAAATTTGGTTGCTTAAACTCTGGATGGTAGCATCATTCCTTTGTTGATACTCTAAGTTCTGTGCAGCCATTTGTTTCACTAGATCTTCCAAAGAAGAGTCACTTGTGGATGGTTGAGGTATAGGTCTTTGAAAAGTTGGTGCATTATTTTGAAATGGGGGTTGGGGATTTTGTTGTTGGTTACCCTATCTCAGGTTTGGATGGTTCCTCCAACCAGGGTTGTATCTATTGGTGGAAAGGTCATGGTTTTGTTGTTGTTGTGGTGGTGGAGGTCTATCATGGTAGATGTCAGCTGCATAGGCTTGGGGATTATTATTATCCTTTTCTTGTAGAGAAGGACAACAATCAGTGGGGTGCTCTTGTGAAGAGCAGATGCCACACACTTTAGCAGTCATGGATTTTTGATTTACTGCTAATTATGTAACCAGAGTGGTGAGAGCGTCAAGTTTACTCTTTAATTTAATGCCAGATGCACTAGAATTTGAATCATATGAACTTTTGAAAGCATCGTTTCTTACACTGAATTGTTGAGAATTAGATACCATCTTTTCAATCAAGTTCCTTGCTTAAGCAGTAGTCATATCTCCTAAAGCTCCTCCACTTGCCGCGTCTATCATGTTGCGATCAACGTGGTGCAGACCTTCATAAAGTACTAAAGAAGAAGTTGTTCAGAAATTTGGTGGTGAGGAAAACTTGCACAGAGTTTCTTAAATCTTTCCCAATACTCATAAAGACTTTCTCCAGAGAGTTGCCTAATGCCAGAATGTCCTTCCGGATTGCAATTGTTCTAGAGGCAGGAAAGAACTTTTCCAAGAACATTTTCTTTAAGTCATTCCAACTTGTGATTGATCTTGGAGCAAGGTAGTAGAGCCAATCCTTAGCAACACCCTCTAAAAAATGAGGAAACGCTTTAAGATAGACATGGTCTCCTTGAACGTTTTGAGGTTTCATTGTGGAGCACACAATGTGGAATTCTTTGAGGTGTTTGTGCGGATCTTCACCCGCAAGACCATGAAACTTAGGAAACAAGTGTATAAGTCCGGTCTTAAGCATAAAAGGGACATCCTCTTCAGGATATTGAATACACAAACTTTCGTATTAGAATTCGGGTGCAGCTAGTTCTTTAAGAGTTCTTTCACAGGGTCTAGCCATATCAGAAAAACTAGCAGTAGTACTTTTAGCAGATTCAGATGAGATACTATCACTATCAATATCAAAAAAATTATTAAATCTAGCTTCTCTAATTAATCTATGAAAATTTCTATCAATTTCAGGATTAAATGAATATAAATGCTCAAAAGTCCTTCTAGTCATACATAGCATACAACAAGATATTTCATGATCATGAGCAATATATCATAAGAATCCTAAATCATACAAAAGGAATAAAATAAAACAAACAAACAAACAAAAGAAATTTTTTTATTATATTTATTTTTCTTTTTTTTAATTTTCAATTTTATATATATAAAAAATTAATTTAAAACAAGAATTTTCCTAAAGATCGTTGATCCCTGGCTACGGCGTCAAAATTTGACATGTTTTTTTTACTGTCGTGATTCCGTCAAATTAGTACATTAAAATTAATTAATGTAGTACTAGGGTGTCAACCTAGGTCGTTCTCTCAAGGATCAACATAAAAATTTAGGAAAATCAAGTTTAAAATTAATTTTTACAAACAGAAGTTCAACAAATATACAAATACATTTGGGGGGTGGGGTTTGATTGATTGGTTGTCACAATTAAAATCAAAACAAAGTAAATATAAGATTTGGAACAATAAATAACAAGCGATTGATTTTCTTGGAGTATTGTAATTAAATTTATCCTTGGTTCACTAAAGATAATTTGTGCACTTTCATTAATGTTGATTTCTTAGCTCAATTTGAATTAATCAACTAAGCATCTTTTTCAATTCACAATTCCTTTACTTTCATTTAAAAATGAATATTTTAATCAAGCATCCTAATTAAGCAAAAGGAGTCAAGATCGTAAAATCTAGGAATTATTGAGCATATGTAAGAACATCACCTATATACATAATCTATTCTCAAATTATGGAATTAAGCAAACCATAATTATTAAAAGTGATTATGAAAATATTCATTAAGCATGCATATTTCCTTAATCCATTTTAATTTAAAAATCTTATTTTATTCCATTTGTATAATTAAATTGATTAAGCATACTAAATTAATTAAACAGAATGGAATTAAATAAGCAGAGTAAGATTATGAAGAAATAAACAATAATAAAAGCATACTACATTAAAAATGAGAACCTCAAAATTATATTACAATATCTCCAAGAAAATCATTCTAAGGGTTTTAGCCCTCCATAATTAAAACAAACTAAAAATAAAAGAACCTAACCCGGAATGGAGCACGGAGGGGGAGAAGAAGAAGAGGTAGAGAAGAAGAACGAAAGAAGAATAAAGTTATGGTGTGAAGGAATGCAGTTTTTGGCTTCTATTTATAGGGGAAGAAAGGAAAGCAACGTGCCATTTTTTAAGAACTGGGTGGAGAATGTTTGCCAATACTTCAATTTAATACTTCAGTGTCGTTTCTATTTCATAATTGCGTTCCCTGCTGTTTTCCACTTGATGAATCATTTACTCAAAATACATGAATCGATTCATCTAGGCAAATACTGGGCAAATTCCTCACATGAATTGATTCCTAAGGGGTGGGAATTGATTCCCAAGGTAAATGAATCGATTCCTAGTGGGATGAATCGATTCCCAAGAAGCATGAATCGATTCCTGGCTATGATTTCACATGGGAATCGATTCCCAAGTTGGTGAATCGATTCCCAGACCTGTTCTGGTGCTTTTCTTGCATTTTTGACCATTTCTTGAGGCGTGGCTTCTTCCGTTTGACCTGTGGTAATTATTCTTCAATTGCAGGCTCAATCATACACTACAATACAATAGAAACCAAGATTTCATTATTTTCATTAAAAATTAATTCTTAATTCATTTTAAAATCAAATATTAAATAAGGCTTAAATTATGAAAATGTGTTAAAATGCAATAAATCACACAATAAGTAATGGCAAATTATACACATTTAAACTAAGGAATTAAGGATAAATCTGGCATCATCACCTAACCCTAAGATTTAGGGAAAATAGCAAATGTGATTAGGATAATATATTTGAGAGGAAATGTATAATATTGAGAATATGAATGTTGGTAAATGAACTAGTTTTAGGAGTGTTGGGCTATGGTTGTTTGTAGCCTTAGATATAATGAATAGGGCTTAATGGGAAGGAATTCCCGAAGCCTAATAAATGAAAGAAAATGATGCCTATAACATGTCCTATACATGTTATGAAATTGTAAATATGATTATGGTTAATTAAAGTTGAATTTATGTCTCAAATAGTTGAATGATTGGGATTTTATATATATATGTCAATGTAGGATCCATTCTGAATGACGAGGCGGGTACGTCGTATCAATCAGAATTCTTCTCTTGAGGTAGGAGAGGAGTCTTGATGTTCTAAATGCATGAGTTGAATAGTATTTGATTGTCATACGTGACAATATGCATGTGCCTTGCTAGTAATGATATGAAGAATTGTGATATTATGTATGATGTTGGTGATGTGACTTGGCAACATGCATTGATGCATTTAGAATACTTGTGGTGTGCCATATGGTGGTGTGGACTGTTTGACAATGAGGTGTCTTGAATATGATGTTATACTTATGTCCACCATAAATGTGAAATGAATATAGTTGATGTTTGATTGAGAATGGGTGTGAATAAATAACATACCTCGATTAATGGTGATAGATTGATGTTGTTCTCTTTGATGATGGAATTGAATTATGTTTATGAGACTTATTGAGTATGTCACATGAAAATTTAAACTAATGATAATAACCAACAATAATAAATCTACTAAAAGTTTTATGGTGATGTTGGTGATGATGATGATGATGATTGACAAGTGGCATGGATGGGATGCATAGAGTGAGAAATGCATATGATTGGCATTTGCATCCATAGCATACTACATAGCCACCGATGTTGGAATATTAGGGGAGCTCCCTCGGCCGACCCAGTGGAAGGGTGGCTCAGTACACGAGCAAATTTTACTTTCCCCTGTGACTCAGGTGTAAGTCACGAAGCCACCCATGTATTGCCACGGGGAGCTATATGTGGCCGACCCTTGTGGGGGTGGCTCTTGATGAGCAGGTGACCCCGGTGGTCCTTCGGATCACAGCCGCCATGAAATGAGTCGTGACCAGCCTGCAACACCATATGATTGATTATGTTGTTACCACGGTCATGGTGAAAATGACCAGGTGTTACAAAATGGGTGATGCGGTTTGGTACCAGTAAAATATTGGTGAAATGCATGCAATTTGATGATACGTGTACACATTTTACTACTGTAGTAGGGTATGGTCAGATGATCATACTTGAATCCCATAATTGGTGTTTATATTCCCACAGTCAGATCTGCAATTGTTGAAATAATCTATTATGCATATGCATTAGCTTAAGAGTATTTGTATATAGTGAAGAAGTATGCCAAAGGTGATGAGATATGATGATGGTGGTGTTGAAGATGAGAAAATGAATTAAGACAACATAAAAGATGTGAATACCAAATAATAATTTGAGTAAAGTGATGAGTTATGTAATAGTCCAAATTGTTGAAGGTCTAGATCATGTGTATGATTTTATACTAGCTTGATTTACAAAGATGTTTGTATTATATGATGATAGTTAATGATAAAATATATGTGAGTGCAAAGTATACATGTTGTAATTCATATTCATTCTTTTGGAATATATGACTTACTCTCCCATGTTGTCTACTTTTTAGACTTGTGATGCAGGGCACTTATGGGTGGAATGAATATTTTGAAGTATCTTTTGATGAAGAAGGTAAATAGGTGTATAGGAAGCGCCTTGGCCGACAAATCTAGATTTTTGTATAGCATATAGTGTACATGTATGCTTATTTTGGCATCTAGATTGTAGTTTGATGATTTTGAGGGTCATGTACGAAAATTGGACCTTGGTGTGTATGGACGATTTTCATTAATGACCTAGAAGATGTACGATATTGAATTATGATGCTTGTTGATGATCAATTTTATGAATGAATGACGTATTTCACAACCTGTAGTATTCCATGAAGTTTATGTAAAAATGATTTGAATCCTATGCATAGAATGAATGGGAATTGATTTCAAAGTGTAAAAACAATTGGATGAACCTTTGAATGCATGGTTGAATGTATCTAGTGCACTAGCATAGGTCAAAAAGGCATGAAATAAGATTTGATATGCTAAGTTGTGTGAATTGTTGCATGATTTCATTGTTTCTGCATAACTCGCTCAAGCGAATGATAATATCGCTTAAGCGAGATTCCTCTTGAATTAGGGGAGTGGCTACTGGCCACAACTCGCTCAGGCGGGAAGGCCCTTACCCGAGCGAGTCAGAGGTATAAGCTACTGGACCATTTTCGCTCAAGCGAAATGGCCAGTGTATGGAGGCTCACTCAAGTGAGCAAAGGGAAAATCGATTATGGACGGTTTTTGCTCAGGCGGGCCTAGCCTCGCTCGGCGAAATGTGGACATTGAGGTTCTGTCCCATTTTCGCTCAAGCGAGCGTGTCTCACCCAAGCGAAAAGGGTAACTGTTGCTTCTGGGGCGATCTCGCTCAAGTGAGCTGAGCCTTGCTCAAGTGAGTTGAGCCTCGCTCAAGTGAGTTGAGCCTCGCTCAAGCGAGATTGATACCTGATGCATTTTTTTTCTTTCGCCCAACCGCCCTTGCAGGCCTCGCCCAAGCATTACCATGCGAGCTCGCTTAAGCGAGTGTGGTACTCGCTTGAACGAGTGGCACCTGATTCCCTTAAAATGTTGGTGTGACAATTACTTTGATTTTCCTTTGCATTAATATTCCTTCTTACATCATCTTAATAATACTTTGGACATATTATGAACCATTGAATCTCATGAAATTCATCCACTTTAAATCCAATCATATAACCTCATTTTAATCGATTCTTCCGCTGTTTGTAATTGAAAATTTAATTTCTCATGAATCCTTTTTAAATTACCCTCTCATATCTTCATATATGAGAGAGGTTTTTCATAGATCCAGGGTGTTGATTAAGACTTCACCATGTTATTACTGTATCAATTAATGACTTATAAAACACAAAAAATTTACCCCCATTTTCGGGGCGTCTCAGTAAGCCCATCAGAAAATAGTTTTTATTTTAGTTAGACTAAAATAAAGCTATTAGGCCTAAATCATTTAGAATGAGTAAGGAGCCTACTATTTAGAGAGAGCAAATTAGGTTAAACCTAAGCCTATAAATAGAGCATAAGATGCTCATAGGAGGCTCACCAAAAAGAGACAAAATACAAAAGTTACAAAAGCTACACGTCATCAAACTAGCATTTGGAAGGTGTAGCATTTCTGGTGGGAGTACTCGTGTGGACTTCTAAAGTACTGGGCTATGATTGCTTTGATTTTCATCAAGAGATAATCCTAAAACACTTAAATAAAATATTTGATGTTTGTCTTATGCTTTGAAACACGAAGTTTTGCAAGTCCAATGGGAATCCTTGTATTTCCGTTACTTATGCACTGGGGAAAGATTAGAAATTTTAGTGTTTAGGTGGGCTTAGTTTATTTCAACATGGTTGTATTATTTGATTTTAAATTTATGATGTCATTATGTGATTTGTAATTTATTTCCCCAGTAAGCCCCGCTATTAGGAATTAAATTTATCGTTAGGCATCATCGGAGTTGTTTTTTATGATATCGCATACTTCGAGAAAATTCCCCGACCAGATGGTTACACGTTTATTTTGCTAAATTTTAAAAGCGGTGTCGTTATTAAATTGTTATAAAGTTTTATAAGAATTAATTAAATAAATAAGTTGATTTTGAAAAATAAATAAGTTTACTAGAAAAAGTTTTATCAATAAGTGACACGGTTTAGGCCCGAATAAACTTTGTAAACTAAGATAAAGAAATGGAAATAAAATGAATTTTTGATGTACAATAAAGTGGACATTAGAACTTAGAAAATTTTGAGACCAATTATAGTGACTAACTTTAGTAACCAATTGAAATAGAAATACAAAAAAAGGACTTTAGGAACTTAATTTGGGATAATATTTCGTTGGGAAATAAAATTTTGGGTTTGAGCATTTTAATGGGCTAAGTAAATAAAGTAGAAAAAGAAAAGAAATAAAAAGGAATTTTAGAGTTCAATTTGGAACAAGTTATAGGAAAAGGATCTTAATAAATTAACTAGGATAAGAAAAAGGTACTTAAATGAAATTTTAGGAGTCCAATAAAGAAATTGGTGTTAGGAGTCAAAAATTTTAGTAACTAACAAAACATGTGAAAAAGGAACTTAGGAAATATTTGTGTTACATGGCATAAATAATTAACTAAGTAAGAATGATTTTGGGACATATGATATATAGGATATAGGACATAAACACTTAAGTTTTAGAACATTAACCACTAATAAGGATAAGGTATGAAAAGGATTTTAGAACTTAGACTTTGGACTAAATGATAGAAGAAGTAGGGTGACTTATAATTAAATAACAACTTCTAGTGGATAAGTAATAATTGACTAAGTTCATAATATAAAGGTTAGAGTAGTTTCTAGATTTCTAAGCAATAAACCGACATCATAGAGAAAGTAAACTCTAGCCAACCAAAAGAATGTGACTCAGGAAACAAATTCGTTAATATAATTAAAAGAGTGGGAGTAAAGAAAAAAGCAATAAAAGTTAGTAGCTAGAAATTTAAAAAGAGCATTCTAAATTGGTAATTATACATAAAGGGTTAGTGACCACTTTAGTGACCAAGGAAAGAAGTTATTTATCTAATAAAAGCTTAATTGGATCAGTAAAAGAAAATCAACAATGAGACTGTATGATGATGACTAAAAAGTTTATAATTGGACCTCAGGAAATTAAATTGAGTGAGGAGATAATCATACATAATTAAGTAAAGAACACCTAACAAGCAAATAGTTGAAAGGTAAATAAAGAATCAAACCAGATGATAATATGTCTTTAATAATGAACTAAATTAACAAAATGCTAAAGACGTGGACTAGATAAACAGTAGAGTAAAAATGAGTGGAATAGTATGTAAGAATATAATGTGAGTGATTACATCTGGTTTCCTACATAAGTATAATTTTAGTGACATTAAATATGTGATAACTTGTTAAGAGGTAGTAAATAATGGATACTATATGCAACATGGTACTCATCCATTGGCTGAATATGTAACATGATTGAATATGTGACCATAAATGATTGTGTACGTCGATGTATATGTGTTAGTTATGTAATAAACATATGTGATGAGTGTGATATGATGACATGCATATGGAATGCGATGTGGTAAAAATAATTAAAGAATATCATGAGTTAAAAAAATGAATGATATGATGAATGGAACTTGTATGATGCACTGAATGAGTATGTTAAAATAAATAAGAAGAGAATGAAAGAGAAAAGTGTCTTGGTAGGGATCCTAAGGTGACCAAGTTGTGAAAAAATAATAATGCGATGAAATTGAGATCGGATCCGATGTGATGATGGGTGTTGTGATGCCAATATTACCCTAAGGTTTTATGAATAATTAGAATTCATTTCATTCCTAATTATCAGATGAGTTATGTTGTGAACTAAGTAAATATGAAAGGAGTAATGACTAAAGAAAAATGTTTAATTGAGGATTTTATAAAATGAACCTGATGTTAGGAATGAAATGGAGTCTCTAAAAGGACCCTACCAATGACTAATGAATTAATGAAAGGAATGTATGTTTCATGCATCATGTGTATATAAATAGATGTGAACTAGATCCGTAGCAATGGTTATGCTAAAGGATATGAGGGTTCGACCCCCGAGGTTGGATCTTGGGAGTGTAATAGGAAGGGATCCTCAATGGCTCAGTAGTACCGTCCCGATGTAGGGTGAAACCATGCAATCCTGGTGCACTTCAACTCAAACCGGTATCACTAGGACTGTGGAGAGCCAAGTCCCGTTATGATATAATGATATGTGTTTGGGATCCATGATGTTAGGACAACGAGTCCATGAGTACCTTGTGTTGTGATGTGGGGACTTGGTGTACTCCGGTCGCTCTAGTGCGGAAACATGTCCAGGGGTAGCCTGGGCACGATGAATTCTAATATGATGTGATGATAAGAAAAGGGCCCACATTCATCATGATGGCTAAGTAAACAATTGGAATAAATGAAATGAATTCATGTATTGCATTATCTTATCTGTGTGATGGTGATTGAAACACCCTAATTTTAATAAATAAATAAATCCAAACAGGGAAATTTTTCCAAATCTTAGAGTTAGCAAAACATAGATAATCTGCCCAAATTAATTACACTGGGCACAACAAGGAGAAGGAGGGGAAATGGAAGGCAAGGGAAGGTAAAAGAACATTCACACGTATAGCAATCAGCGGAAGGGACAAGGCTTGAACCGACCCATTCAGTTCAGCGAAACACATCAGCGCCTGGGCGAATTCCTTAACAACGCAGACTCGCTCAATCGGGTTCCAACACGCTTGAGCGAGGCAACCGACTCGCTCGGGCGGACAGCCCTTCGCTTAAGCGGAGCCAGCACAAAGGCCTTCCAACCACTCACACTCGCAAGGGCTAAGTCTAATTCGCTGGGGCCAACACAGGTACAATGTAATTTCTCGCTCGGATTTGGGACATAGGTTCACCCGGTAAATCATCACGCTCATACTTCACTCGGGAATCTACACAGCTCCTTATTTCATTCATATAGGCCACAAGTATAAACCACTCGGGAAATGACTCCCCCAATTCTACCACTCGGAATCCAGAACTCTTTCTCACTCGGAATATTTCCTAATCAAACATCACTCGGGGTATTTAACTTCAATACAATCGGGTCTGTACCATACTCCTGTCACTCGGTATATTTTCACATCTCTCTCTTAGAGAACACAGTTCTTCCTTCACTCAGAAAAGGGTCACAATATTCATTCTTCACTCGGAATGTTCCAGCTAGATCCACTCGGCATATGGCAACTTATTCACTCGGGGAAAATCATTAAGTCAAGCCCCTCTCGGACTTAATCTAACCTTAACCACTCGGGATGTAGAACCTCATTCACTCAGATTATGTATATCGTACACTTAGAATTCGTTCCAATCTAACCATTACAACAACTCTTCCTTTGGAAGAGGGCCCACTCGGGGTTTCCACTCGGAATTATCAAAACCCTTTCCCGCTTGGGATCTACACACATTTTTCACTCGGAATAATCAAGCCTAGCATTACTCGGAAATTCTCCCATTAATCCTACACAGAATAGGTTCACCAAGAGATTTATCAGAATCCTTTTTAAGTCTTCTCCGCTTGGAAAAGAAGGCCAACACTATAGCTCTGCTCGGAACGGCCCAGACAATAATAATCCACTCGGAATTCACCACCTTAACATTATTTATTCAACATCACTTCACAACCAATACAATGTATATTACCACTATAACCACACACATATGTATATACAGACATACACTCGGATACTTATTATCCCAGCATTATTCATTCACCAACACTTGTTATTCGATGTAATTAACACCATACCCATGTAAAATATATATATATATATATACATGTACTTGTTTACAATTCTGATAGGTATTGCTCATAAACAATAAGTTAGTTATCCTATTACATGAGAGCCGGACAAGGCTACACTGACTAGACATAATAAATACAATATAAGCACTCAACAGTCGGAGTGCACCTCACTCGGACTCGAGGCCCGATCATCACTTCTGAGTCCCACCTGCACAAGCTGGAAAATGGTGTAGGGGTGAGCTTTCACATATAAAACGATAGCTATTGACTCGGATTATACCTTAATCCTCAATTATATAATTTACATGGCTTAATCCGTAATATATATACACTGCTAAATAATATAAGAGTCACACAACAACATCCATTCGGAGATTACACGGTAACACACATTCTCTATCATAACAACACGTCACACTCGGCATGACATCAATACATAGATATGCATTCAGTCGTAATTTACTCATTCATTCAAATCCATGCAACCAGGTTAGCCTCAATAACAATGCTCATACACACATGCATGCGGATCCGACTTAAATAGTGATTTTAGTTGCAGATTCCTTCCCTGCCTCTCATCCATTAGCCCTTCCCGTGTGGTAGCGCCCCTCCAAAGACGTCTTGAGACTTAACTCTAGCTCCATCGGCTACCACGGGTCCTCATGGGACTAGCCAGGAATCTGACTGAAATCATATTATACGACTCCAGATGCCTTTCTGACCCCCGTCCACTAGCCCTTTCCGTATGGTCTGGTCACCCTGTGACGTCTCGAGACCCAGCTCTAGCTCCGTCGGCTACCACGGGTCCTCATAGAACTGGTCAGGAATCTGGGAGTCATCTCATATATGCAATCTCATGCAATTCCACAACAAGCATCCAAGGTAACCACATTACAGCACATCCACTCGACATTTTTAACGGAGTCAGCATGCATTTCAACACAACATTCAAAATGGAAATCACGTATTAATTCACATCGATCTACACCTTTCACACAATATATCCCATTAAAGCAAGCACCCGGAACCCGATCATAAACCATACACTTGACATGCAAAGCGCCCCCTACCTGCTGTCGGGGTTCAGAGACTCCTCAAGTTGCAATGCTGACCGATCACCCTTCTGTTACTCCTCCTCCACCAGCCTTCGAACTCAGCATTGATCCTGGGCCAGAGTTGCTCTTTCCTCCAACAGGTTCGTCTCCCCCACGACTCCAAGGCACTTCCCAGCACAACCTTCCAACTGGGACACTAACAGCTCCAAGTGGAAGAAGAAGGAGGGGAAGAAGGCGAC
The DNA here is from genome assembly GCA_037962975.1 of Clitoria ternatea. Taxonomy (NCBI): domain Eukaryota; kingdom Viridiplantae; phylum Streptophyta; class Magnoliopsida; order Fabales; family Fabaceae; genus Clitoria; species Clitoria ternatea. Next base: position 61,838,105 of record CM075671.1, read on the forward strand.
GGAGAGGAAGAAGAGGACAGGGAGTGGAACAGAGCCGCGTTGATGTTCTTCCCAGAAGCTCTCGACTCTCTCACTGTTCGACGCGAATGAGAGTGAAGAAGAGAAAACAGGGAAAGGAGAGACCAGAAGCACGCACCAGAAGAGCTGTCCAACATGAATTAATGAAGGAAAGAGAGAGCTGAAGTTGTCTTATACCCTTAGGGACACATGCGTCCTTTCGCCTGGCATTATTATTATTATTATCATTATTTATTCAATCATTTTCTAACCAATCAACAATTAGTTTAATTATTCATTAATCCCAATTCTACAGTTAACCCTTAATTAATGGCTTAGTCTCAATCAGTAATTAAATTAAAAATCGGGATGTTACAGTGATTGTTATGATTGAATTAGTATTTGTATGTAAATTGACTAGTGGTAGGAAGGAGAGCAGAGAATTGTATATTCAGGGGTAAATGATAGGGATGAGTTAGGAAAGATAACTTAGAGTAAACTAATTGAGAACCCCAAGACGATTACTGTTTGAGTGTTCATGTAGACTATGTGGGGCGGGTGCCAATGATGACACTTCCCGATTGTTATAGAGGTGAAGCTCACCCTTACGTTAAATTTTTCTAGTCATTATGGGGATGGATGTAGACTTTGCATTGAAGATCAGGTAGGCTCTTCTTGGACCGAAGATGGATAGAATAGGTTAATTTTGTTTCTATTTATGGGAGCCTGCGCCCCCTTTTACTTTCAGAATGTATAGTCATTATTAAGACTATGTATTATATGTGATTATGTCGTATATAAGGTATATCCATTCCACCAAATTTTCTTGTATGAAAAAAAAATCCACATTTTTCTAAAACTTGTAACCTCTCAGTTGACTAGGATAATCTAGTGGAAGGGATTGTCCTAGTTAACCGAGGGTGTTACATAGACATTGTGCATATTGTTTCTTGTTGGACAAGAAAGGTTATATATATATATAATAAAATAACATTATCTCTTCAAAAGAATGTTGATGCACAATTGAGTAATGGATTCCACATCCTAAATCTCAAAACACCCATCTATAACATAATTATCAAAGTAGGTTAAAGTAACTGATTTTGAACCTTACTTACATGGTATTGTCTCCTAAGGAAAATGAATGAGAAACACATTTCTAAAAATACCACTAATGTGGTTATCTAGACTCTTTTGATTTTGAAATCAATTGAGACATGTAAATCTTATTTATTGGAAAGATAGTTGAGACCTCATTCATTGAAAAGTGAAAGATGTATAATTTATTATCTAATACATGACGATATATGTGGGCCTATTGGAACAATAACTAGATATATTTTTCAATACTTTGACATACTAATTGAAAAGTCAATAAGTTTGGATTTATGTAACGTAAGTTAGAAAGTCTTTGAAAAGTTTAAAGAATTCATAATAAAGTGAAAAACCAAATTGGCAAGACAATTAAAGCTCTTGATTAGATCAATATAGCAAATAATTTGAGCTACAAGTTTGATAACTATCTAATAGAGTGAGAGATTACCTCATAACTCATTCCTTATGGAATGCCATAATATCATCTCTATGGGGAAAAGTCAAACTTTATTGGACAAAGTTTGATTATTGATTATTATCAAACATCTCTAACTTCTTCATGTTCCTTTATTGAAAAAATTTCCACACTTAATCATGTTTCATCTTAGACTTTCTTAAAGAAACTATATACGATATGGACTAGAAAGAAACCTAGTATGTCTTTACTAATAATTTGGAACTATAATGCTTCTATAGAGCATCCAACTCTAATAAGGTCAGATCCAAATTGGATAAATGTCTTCTATGAGATACCTAAAGAAAGCTAAGGGTTATTGCTTAGAATGTTGTATTCTTGAATAAGAGTACATCTCTTAAAGAATCAGTGGGAGGATAGTAGAACTTGAAGAAATTCAAGTATCACAAAGCATTCAAAAGTCAAGGATGGACTTGGAGCAGAAATAACAAAGTGTTGTGACATCATTAGCTCTAGTAGCACAAGACTTGCGTAAGATCAAATAGGATATGTCACAAAATTTGAAAGACGTGGATATCTTATAAACCAGGAAGGAAACATATTGCTAAATGACTAAGCTTCTTATGAAGAGGCCAATGCAATTTTAGATTTTAAGACATGGTATAAGACCATGGGGTTTGAAATGGGCTCCATGTATATTAACAAGGTATGAAGCTTGGTTGATGCACCTAAAGGGTAAAACCTATAGGATGCAAGTAGGTTTTCAAAAGGAAAACTAAACATGGATGGTTATAAGAGTACCTTTAAAAGCAAGATTGACAAAATTCAATTAGCTTAAAAACCATTTAGATCCTGTTTGTTGTAGCAGTATACCACTATTATGAGATATGGTAGATAGATGTCAAGATGGAAATCATCTTGAGGATGTGTATATGACACAACCTAAAGGCTTTTTATGCTTGAAACATCTAGGAAGGTATGTGAACTACAAATATTCCATTTATAGGCTAAAGCAAGCTTTTAGAAGCTAGAATCTTCATTAAGGAATGGAGATAAATCTTATGACTATAAAAAGGTTAGTAACTGCATAATTATAGTTCTAGTATTACATGTAGAAGACATGCTTCTTCTAGAACTAATATTCTCATTCTATAGTCAAGAATATCCTTAAAAACTTAAGAAAGACTAAGGATTTGATCTTGATAAATGGAAGATCAGCTCGTTGTAAAGGTTACATCGATCCCAACCTTCTAAGTAATTTGAATGACTTAAGATTGCAATCAAAATATATATGGGTTGTCAAGATGGTTGCGATGTATGGTTGAAAGGTTCAAAGCAAGAAACAGTCATTGGTTCTACTAACAAATCTAAGTATTTTGCTATGTTAAATTATAAAAAAAGTCAATTTACATTTAATCATTCCAAATGTTTTGTACCCTATGACTTTCCACTATGATGACACTGGAACCATAGAACAATATAAGGAAGTGGATTAATCCAAGCATATACTTAAATAGTTCCATCTTTGGAAGATATGAAAATATGCAATGTGCATACCAATAAAATTATTGGGAACCCACTAGTAAAACCACTTATGTAGCAAACGTATGAGGGCACTGTAGACGTCATTTGGCATTAACCTTATCAGCTCTAAGTGCAAGTGGGAGATTGTTGAAAATATACACTAAGAGCCTATACAGGGCGCATCATTTTGAATAAGGCATTTTTTGTTAAATAGTTTAATAGCCTTTACTTATCCTTGGAGTAATAGGTCATATGAGAGTTATTCCTAAAATGTCCCTAATCAAGTATTTACGTGGGGATATATAAATACATTAAAACTGGTGTATGAGTGTACTAATGATCTGATCTCATAGATCGTGGATATAGATAATATCAAGTCTTCACACCAGTACACATTAAGAGTAATGATGTATTGGACTGACCCACCATGAGAACGTTTCATGGATCGTTACATAAATCTCATAAATAATTCTCAATGTGATAATGGTGTATGTAGTCCTTCGACCTGAAGTTACTATGATTTCTACATAAGGAGTTTGTTGTTTTAATATAATTAAACATATTCTATAACAAGAGGACTATAAAGGTTGTGATTAGGCAATGAACAAATTATAAAGAGGGATGTGAGTGATGTAGATGGGATTCGTCTTTCCTATGTGACAGGAGTGATATTTATAGGCCACTTGATGAAGTGAGACTAAGGAAATGCATGGACATGCTAGAAAGAATAAATATTGGGTATTTATAAGATAAAATCTACTCTGGTATCAAGTAAAATAAATTGGACCATACAAAGATGACGCAAACCTACATTGGGCCCAATTAGGATATCGTAACAAAAGGAATAAACACATAAAATAATTATCACTTATAGGTTATGTTGATAATAAATAATATTTAGACATAATGATGCATTGCTAGATGTCGCTCTTATTTTATATTAATAATAAAATAGTTTATCATTAATATCACCGAGTATTTTACCTATAGGGTCACACACATAGAGTAAGCCCATCAGAAAATAGCTTTTATTTTAGTTGGACTAAAATAAAGCTACTAGGCCTAACTCATTTAGAATGAGTAAGGAGCCCATTATTTAGAGAGAGCAAATTAGGTCAAACCTAAGCCTATAAATAGAGCATAAGATGCTCATAGGTGGCTCACCAAAAAGAGACACAAAATGCAAAAGTTGCAAAAACTACACGCCATCAAACTAGCATTTAGAAGGTGTAGCATTTTTGGTGGGAATACTCATGTGGACTCCTAAAGGATGAGGCTATAATTGTTTTGATTTTCTTCAAGAGGTAATCCTAAAACACTTTTATAAAATATTTGATGTTTGTCTTATGCTTTGAAACACAAAGTTTTGCAAGTCTAATGAGAATCCTTGTATTTCTACTGCTTATGCATTAAGGATTCCCTAACAACGGATAGTGTACGTTAATAGTCGACGAAATTATGAACAAAATAATTTAAGAAAAATTATAAATTTCTTTATTTTCCCTCTACATCTGTTGTCCAATTCTCCCACTCTTTTTACATTCTATTAACCAAAGGTTAATGGGGATTGTTGGACCAAAGGACAAAATGGCAAGAATGCATTGTAGCCATTGGACAATGACCATTTTTATCTGTTTTTCCCATTCCTCTCTCTTACTTTTTATCACTCCCATCTCCCCTATCTATCTTTTATTTTTACTATCTTCTCTTCCTCTCTTAGGCAAAATTGAACACCCTCATCACCATAGTCATCTTTTGCAAAATCAAATACAAACTCTTGATTCATGAAGCTTTTGCGGGATATTGGGGCATATCTTCACTCACTTCTTCCTCTTCCATCTCTATTTTTGTTTTCTTGAAACCTTGAAGTAAGGTATGAGCTTATGACCCCTTAAACATTTTTTTTTACTTGTTTCAGAGTTGATACGACTTAATAGGAAGTTTATATGTTGTTAAGTTGAGATATGTATATGGAACTATTGAACCCTAGGTTAGAATACTTGGATATTTTATTTTTGATGCTTAAATAGTTGTACACAAATTTTTGGCATGATTGATGCTTGAAATAGTACTAGAAAATCATTTAATTGTTGTTTTGGTGTTTTGGTGAAAAAGCTAAAACTTGGAATTTGGGGCTTTTAGCAAAATTGGTGAAATTGAGTTTTATTGCTATAATAATGATTTGGATATGTGGAAATGAATTTATAGAATGAATGATAATAATTATTGGTGTTGGAAACTTAAGAAGTAAAGGAAAGTGTTGGTGTCCTAAGTTATTAAAAATGGTAGAAGTTGTATTTTGGTGGTGTTGGTATAAATAAATTGAAATAATGTATTTTAGGACTTTGTGGAACCATATTGGATATTGGGTGAAGGATTGATGAAATTATGGAGGTGGTACTTTGAAGCTTAGAATGTTTGCAACTCATTAAACTATAGAAAATCTTGATTTAAGGGAATGTATTCCAGAAACCTAATGAAATAGGAAAATGGTGTCTATAACATGTCCAAAACATATTAAGAATCATAAATTTGTTTATTGTATGTTTAAGATTGAGCACGACACCTTAGTAGGCAAATTAGTTATATTTATGTATATTAATTGTAGGACAAAATCTGGTTGACAAGGCGGAGCCGTCAAGTCTCCGGACTTCTTTTCTTGAGGTAGGAGATGAGTTTATAATCTAAATGCGTGAATTAAAATATCTTGATGATTATGGTATATGATAGTAAATCATGTTTACCTTGCTATGGTTGTGTTGAATTGTTGTGACGATTGATATTATTGTTATACCTTGCTTGGCAAATATGTTGAATGTATTTGGAATATATATGTGTGGTATGTCCTTTGTGGTAAAAGATAATGCTATGACTTTGAGCAAATTTATGCCTATGCTATAATTTGAAAGGTATGTGTGTTTTAACACTAGTGTTGGACTATGATGATTGTTATTGAATTGAATGATTTGTGGTTGTGTGACATACCCTTGAGTGGTAATTGGAAATGATGAGATGTTGATTGAATGCCATTGTGAAAGATGCAAAATCTTGTGTTTGTGATAATGATGAAAATTTAAGTTGTTAAAAGAGATTATGTATGCCACTCTTAAATTTGAAACAATGACAAGATTAATTGAGATTGATACCCACTAAGAAAAGGGTGGTGATATTGATGAGAATCATGATGGATGTTTAATGAGTGACATGGTAGGATGCATAGTGTGAGATTACATATGATATCCATATGCATTACATCTATGGCATATCTGCATGGTTATCGATGTAGGATGTTAGAGGTTCGTATAGTTGGCCCAATCGGAGGGTGGCTCGGTGAATGAGCATCTTGTTACCCTAGTGATTCTGTGGTTGAATCATGAAGCTGCCCATGCTTAATCATGAGGGATTGCATATGGTTGACTCAGTGGGGGTGGCTCTTTGAAGAGCAAGTTTCCCTGGTGGTTTTATTGAATCACAACTGCCATGATGAGGAATCATGGTTTGCCCACAACAACATTTTATGATATCTTTGTTGTTGTTGTTGCCGTTGTCATTGTGATATGATCGGTGTTGCATTATAGGCGTTGTAGTTTTATACTAGTAAAATGTTAATTGATGATATATTTATGTACACACTATTATTAATACTGCAAGATAAACCCACTTTTAATGATTTATTTCCCACAGTCAGATCCATAATTGTTGAGTATAGGTCCTTGTGCATATGCATTAGCTTAAGCGCATTTGCATATAGCCTAGCGATATGCTAGAATGAGAATGAGATTAAGGTGATAAATGGTGATGGTAGGATTTGGAGATTAAAACTCTAAAACTGATAAGTAAAATGCTTATAATGAGATATATGTTAATTTAAGACAATGCTTATAATGGCCCAATATGATGAAGGGCAATGGTATGTGAATGCGTATGTGTTTGCTATGAGTTTTAATTGATGGGCATCTTATACACCTATGATGATATAATGAATATGACTTGATGATTGTGTTACAAACTAAACATGTTATTCATATGCATGTACACATGATCACAATCTATTCGATTTCGCCATTTTAAATGTAATACTAACTCTCCCATGTTGTCTCTTTTTAGTATTGTAATGCAGGACTTGTATGGGCTGAGATTCATTTTATTTTGGAAACTTATGTTTTGTGGTGAAAGGTAAAATAGTTGTAATGGAAAGCCTTGGCCGGTAATGTTTAAAATTTAGATAGTATATGTATTTTTGGATGACAATGATGTTGCATAGAAATTTATAAAGTTATGGAACGATCCACAATCATGGATCATGTTACAAGACTACTTTAATTTTTTATAGCCCTAATTTAAAAGGGATTTTTTTGGATAGAGCAGAGCAGCTGTTTTAAGGATGGAGGTAGAAGGAGAAATATGAAGAATGCAAAGAATTCAAGGAGAAATCGTGAAAGCCTTCAGCATTGATTCTAGCATTATCCTTGTGTAACATTTATTGTGTTTTATTACTCTATAAGATTCTAGCCTTCTACTAGTAGTTTCTTATTTAAGATTAAATACAACCTGGAGGCTAACTATTGTGTTGCATTGGATCTTGAATTGTCCTAGTTATGCAATCTAGGATGAATTTGTGATCATTATAATAACCTATTAGGCTTATTTGTATGAAACTTGTATTTTGTTATTCAATTAGAATTCAGTTAGTAGCATCTTATATTATCTTTAAGCGCTTGACTAGGTGTAGTGTTTGATACAATACTCATGTTTGTGTACTTTAAGACTAATGTCAAATGCCACTAAATTTCAATGAATTACAAAATACAAGTGTCACGCAAACAAGTTGATGGGTTATGGATGATTTATAAATTCATCTTGAATGTGATAGGTCCTATCAAATTTCAACTTCATAGAGAGTAATTTATGAATTAGAGACGTGCTTAGCTACGTGTTAGATATGTCATAATTGTAGCAGGAATAGAGGTTTTAGAGAATTGACAATGGATGTACAACTGACTTGATTCAAAATACCACATGTTAGACGATTTAGTGTCCTTAAACAAAGTATGAATGCTTAAATGTTCACTACCTGGACATTTTAATATTACACTTAAATGAATAAGAATCATTACAGATTATTACTAGTGGTACAATCATGGTGAGCAATTCCCACCTCTTCCCCTGGTGGTCTCCATGAAATAATCTTACTATGATGTAGGAGGTAGTAGGGAAAACTTACAACATGCAACAGCCGATGATGGATCACATTGGACCTTTGATCAAGTAGGTTTTAGAACATGAAGGACCTATGGATAAGAAGGAGAACATAGAGGAAATGCCAAATCTGAATATTCAAAAATTTTATGAAGTCTTGACAGTAGCTCATACTCTATTATGGGATATATGTGACACTCACATTGAGTTATCTACCTCCCTACTTACTCTGAGCTCAAAGTCAGAATACAATATGGTGGAATGGTATTTTAATCACATGGTTAAGTCTATGGGTTTGACTATGCCTAAAGATAGCTGAATATGAATGAACCTATAACACGCAAAGAGATTTATGGCTAACTTGAGGTTAGGATACAAACTGATTGAGTGTTGTGTTTATGGATTATGTTATTCTATAATAAGTGTGATATCAAGATGGTGACTTAGTGTACTTATTGCAAGAAAGAATGCTACAAAATAGTTACAGACAGGGTGTTGTAAGGAAAATTACGTTGAGTAATATGTGGTACTTTCTGATAACATCACGCCTACAATGTTTGTATGCTTATTGTCTACAACGACACATAAGCGTTGGCATACTTAAAATCAAAATGAAAAAGATTTATTATTTCATCCATCATATGGGAAAGCATGCAAGCGTCCAGATGGTTAGTACCCAAAGTTTTTGAAAGACCCACGTAATGTACCACTTGGGTTATATACCAACGGATTCAACCTGTATGGCCAATATAGTAAGACTTACTCTTATTTGTTAGTAATACTAACTTTAGACAATCTTCCACCAAAGATGTGTGTGAGAGGGAGATAATGCTCCTACTTGTCCTTGTACCAAGACTGAATAATCCTAAGGAAAAAATCAATCTCTTCATGTAACAAATGATAGAAGAGTTAACAGAAATGTGGAATACTAGGGGGTTCTTACTATAATGCGTTGTTAATGAACAATTTCATGATGAAAGATGCCTTAATGTGGATTGTGAATGACTTATTTTCCTATGGTATGTTGTCTATGTGGAAACTTGCTTGTCATGTTTGCATGGAAAGCATTAGGGGTACATTTGCTTAGATAAAGTGGTTGGAAGATGAGTTTTTTTAATGTTAAGCAATGAGTGGTTATGTACTCTTTTATGCTTAGTTTCTTGTTATTTCTTACTTGATGTCTCCTATCTTCATCACAAAATAATTCTTTTGTCCATATTTCTAAACTCCTCCTAAATGCTCATAGGAGGGAAAAGAAAATGATAACAATATATTATCAAATTTAAAAAATTTAAAAACTATCAAAATATAAAGTATAGAATATATATATATATATATATTTCAAATTATGTTAAATATTTTATTGGTCCTTATATTTTTATGAATTTTTCATTTTGGTCCTTATGTTATTAAATATATTGAGGTTAATCGCTAAAAATTTTGGCAAAGAAAAAGATAGAGTCCATTTTGAAAAGTTAAAGAGTAGAATAAGTTGCAGAGATAAACCAAAAAACATGACATGGTATTTCCATTTATTTAGTTAGCAGTTGAGTTTTAGGGACCAATTTTAACATATTTAATGACATAAAAACTAAAACCAATGAAAAATAACAAAGGGATCAAAACCAAAAATTAATAAAAACAGAGGGACCAAAATCATATTTAACCTAAATAAAATTATTAAAAAATTATAAATACAAAGGTTTTGAAACAAAATTTATAAATGTTGTTGGTAATTTCTAAAGCTAGTAATTCCTTCATCTTGTAGGATTCCTATTCTCTTGAGAGCTACTTTTGGTAAACTTGGATTTGATTGAAAATCCTCTTAAAGAGGGGGAGCATGATGAGGTCCATGGATGAGTTTAGATTAAACCTTTGCATTTGTACATTTTTAGGCTTAATAGTTAGGTTTTAGCCTTACATGGTCATAATTTTCATTTTGGGCCACTTTTGGGCCTTGTATAGGTATATACTTGCTTTGGGCCACTTTTGGGACATGTACCTTTAGGTTTTGGGCCTTGGGTGAAGCTTTAACAAGTCCACCCAAGTCAAGTCCAAAAATACATATTTGAGGGAGGTATATAAACCCTCATCTCCTTTGTAATTAAGTAGCTAAGATTCTTTTGTCACATTTTTAGTGAGATTGAGTGTTTTCCTCTCTCTAGGCTCTCTTGAGTGCTTAGCTATCTCCCTAAGTTCTTATCCTTTTGAATCCTCTCCCAAAGGTGGTGAACAACACTAGACTTATCATTCTTAGCAAGAGAGTAGCATCATAAACTACATTTCCTTGCTTCTTCATTCCTTCTATTTCTAGTTCCTAAAATTCCTTAGCAAGTTTTCTTAGATTTCCAATAAAATTCCTTTCCATTCTTGCATAGCTAGTTTTAGCCATTACCATTTTATGTCCAGCATTTCTTAAATTTATTACAAGATACTTGAGGATATGGCTTAGATCTAAGGAGAATCAAGATGAAGATCCAAATCCTAATAAGATCCTACATTATTTTTGGTATATATCATGACTTCTTATAGTGAGAAAGAGAGGGAGATAATACCTTTCCCCACATGTATGCTATATTAGAAAAATTGAATGATATGAGCCTTAGATTAGATAATATTGAACATGGAGATAAAAGGGAAAGAGAGAGAACCATTAGAAAGACTGGGCATAGACCTAGGCACCATGGGGACACTAATGAGGTGGATGGTAGGCATAAAAGGCATGCTAGACCTTATGAAGAGGTGAGGCTTAAGGAAGTGAAATTTTAGGTACTCTTTTTTCATCGTAAGAGTGATGTAGAAGCCTATCTTAAGTGGGAAATGAGAGTTGAACAACTCTTCAACTTTTATTAAATTATAAATAAAAAGAAAGTGAGAGATGCTAGTCTTGCTTTTCAAAACAATGCTCTTATGTGGTGGACTTAATTATGTAAGGAAAGGAAAAAAGATTATTTCCCTTCCATTGATGAATGGGAAGATCTTCAAGTATTGCTTAGGAAGAGTTATCTCCCTTCCTACTATAAGGGTGAGCTTTTGGCTAAGCTTAATAAGTTTTTGGCTAATGTTAATAAGCTCTCCTAAGGGTCCAAGAGTGTGGAGGATTACTACCAAGCCCTAGAGATGACCATGATTAGTGCCAATGTAGAGGAAGATAAAGAAATCCTCATGCATAGATTTCTTTATAGGCTTAATAAAACAAAAAAAAAGTGGAACTTCTATCTTGTGTGGACATTAAGGAATTACTTCATCAATGTACACAAGTAGAAAGTCAAATCAATAAGGTGGGGACTCTAACTATAAAAGGGACTTTCAACCCTTTAGGCCTAAACATAAGGACAAAGAGGGCTCCCAAACAAAAAGAAAAGGTAATTGGAGAAATGGTAGGGAGAATAAAGTGGACACTTCTTTTCCAAGGGTTAAAAGTGAGGTCCATAGAGAGGGTCCATTGATGTGTCTCTAAAACACGTCGTTTAAGGTTGTATTTCTAGGCATAATTAGGATCAAGTGAATAAATGTCCCCTAAATCCCTTATGAATTTTGTTTTTTCCCTTATTTACTACTTGTTTTGCTAGTTTTACAAGAATTTTTAGGTTTAAAGACTATTTTTTGGGTCAAGAATGGAAATCATTTCATAATGAAGCAACCACACGTAAAAAGAAATGAAAAATAAAGAAAAATAATGGCCCGAACAGTGTGCTCCATGGCGAGGCCCTAGTTTCAACCATGGCCATGGAGTGGAATGCTCAAAAATCATGTTGCACAAGACAGAGCGAACCATGGCGAGGTCGTGGTTCGTATCTGACAGATGGGGTTTTACGATTTTACTATTTAAAAGGGAAAGAAAGACACTGTTTCAAGGGCTCCGTATTCTAGATGCTAGAGGCACGTTGTATAGGCATAGGAGGTGATTCGGGAAGGGTCTCTCAAGAATTTTCAAGGAGGATAACACAAGGGGAATGAAGAATTTAAAGGAGATGCACTTCTTGTTGTTGGTTTTTAGGATTCCTTGTTTTCCTTTTTTGTTTAAAACTTTGTAATCCTTATTCTTGGGATTTAGGGGGTAGTTTGTAATGCATTTAATGTAATCTTTACTTTATGTTATCAATGAATTATGTTTTCCTTCAAATCTTAATTGCCTTACTCTCTCATTGATCTAGAGATAGGCTTTGGGTTGTTTTTAATTAATTTTGGAAAGGACTGAGAAGTAAACCATATTAATCTAATTTAAGAATTTGAACCTAAGATTGAATCTAGGAGGGACTAAGAAGTGAACTATTTTTAATCATTTGAGGACCTAAGTTTTTCATAAAAATTGAATTTGGGAGGGATTGAGAAGTGAACGTTTTTAGTCATGATGAGAACTTAAATTTTCTTAAATGTCAAACACTTTTTTCAAATTAAATGACGATTTGTTTGAATTATGAGCACTATAGTGGAACTCTAAGAAGGGAAAGCTAGAACCTTAGGAAAATTGTCCTAGTTAACATAATAGTAAAAGATAACATAAAATCTTTAAACATGAACGCAAACCATTTTATCCCCTGAAAATCCCAAGACACATTTAATTGATTCCATTTCCTGAAAAACTCTTTGTTTTGTGATTTTTATTTGCTCTGTTTTTAATTTCTTTACACAAAATCTTGATTCTCACTTCTTTAGATAAATAGGATCATAATTCTGAGTACTTGAGAACGTGGTCCTTAAGGAGACGATAACTCTTTATATTACGCAACAAACCTGTGCGCTTACAGGCCTGTCAAGTTTTTGGCACTGTTGTCGGGGACTGTGTTTCCCCTCAATATTCAGCGATTTTGATCCTATTTAGACTAGACATTTTTGTTTTGCTTTTCTTAATTTTTGCTTTATATTTTATATTTTCTTATTTTTAGTTTTAGCTTATTATTTTATTTTTATTTTTATTTATTTATTTTTCTTCGTTTTGAATTTGATTTTATTTTGCATGTTTAATTCTTGTTTATTTACTTATTTGTGCCTGTCTTATTTATTTTTATTAAATTTAAAAAGATAAATATTACGCTTGGTCTATTTTTGTTTGTGTTTTGTAGGCACTTTTATGCGAAGGACCAAGAGCGTTAATCTTGAATTTGTATTCAATCCGGAGATTGAGCACACTCTCTTAGCTAGAAGAAGAACCCAGAGGCAACTTTTGCTGAAGGAGAACCTGAAAACATGGCTGAAGACAACTAGGCTTTGCAACATTTTGCTACCCCAATGTCATGGGAAGAGGGCCAAGTATAACACTGCCTGTCATAAAGGCCAACAACTTCGAGCTGAAGTCGTCTCTCCCTTCCATGGTGCAGCAGAATTAGTTTGGGGGTCTACCATCCGAGAACCAAAACCTCCATTTGCAAGTCTTTTTGAAGTACCGCGACACGCTGAAGGTAAATGGAGCTTCGAGCGATGCCATCAGACTAAGGTTTTGTAACACCCCCGGTTAACTAAGATAATCCCTTCCATTGAATTACCTTGGTTAACTTAGAAGTTACAAGTTTTTTAGAAAAATGTGAAAGTTTTTTTTTATACAATGAAACACATGGTGGAAATAAAGTATCACATATATATAAACATAACAGAGTTGTATATACATAAGTTGTTCCAACAAAACTATACAACTAAAATCTAAGGGGCATGCAGGCACCTATACAAAAGGTATATCTATAAAGACAGATAAGTAAACCTATAACTAAGCATCTCCACCTATAAACTCGTTGTCTGACCAAGGTGACTCGGGTGGATCAGAGATGGCAAACAACTATGATAAATCTGGAGGATGGGACAGTCCAACAAGAGCGGTACTCGAGGATGGTAAGTCATTAACCTGGTGAACTGGCTGGTGTTTGCAGCTGCTGTGAGCCTCATAGGCCTCCGCCAAGAAACCCAGGGCTGCTGCTGACATCTCGAGGTAATCTTCAGTCTCCCCGTACATATAGCTCTTGAAAATATGCTAAAGGAAACACTGGGACTGATCCCACTGATGCCTCACCATGTACCTTTCCATCGGCGTCATCATTAACACCTTTAGACGTATAGGAACATCCTTTAACCTACCTAACTCATAGACCGTGAGTGGAGTTATTGAGGATAGTAGCTGAGGCAAAGTTGGAAGTGTAACAGGGTCCGCGACTACTAAATCCATCGACATATCGAGAGTAAACTCCCCCAGGTACTCCTCATCATCATCCTTGACTGGGAGTGGAACATACTCTGGAGTCGGCTCCATGAGGACTCCTGCCTCGGCTGGGCCAGGTGCCACTGGTGCCTCTACCTACTCAGTAAGTCTCAAGGCCATAGGGGGATTCGGTAAATGGGGGAAGCTGAGAGAATCTGCCAATAGGGCTGTCTCTCTACTGGCCAGCTCCTCAATCTCCTCCACACTAGGAAGGCGTGGGGGATCACCATACCGTCAGACTATGCCCTCGATGACCTCAACGTCCCAATCATATGATCACTCAGGCTCAAGCTGTAGAGGGGAAAGTCCATCCACGGGGGCCTTCTCAGCTATAACTCGTAAATGACTGGGTCCTACCTGGTCCCCATGGTGTAGAGAACCTCTTGTCCGGTTGGTGTGCCTACACGAGGACCTAAAAAATAGTTGTAAGGGTGAGCTTTCTCCTCCACCCGCCTGAGCGAAATTACTCCAGTAGCTAAACCTCTGATTCCAGGAGGGTTCGCTTGAGCGAAATACTATTTACTTAGGCGAATTTCAGCCAGTGGCCACACCCCTGTTTCACAAGGATCTCGCTTGAGCGAGATTTCTACTCGCTTGAGCGAGTTTGCAGAACATATGCAGAAATGTGGAAATTCACACAACTTCATATACCAATTCTCATTTTATACTATTTCAGCCTATCCTAATGCATTATATACATTCCTTCATGCATTCAAAAGTTCATTCAATGGTTTTTACACCTCAAAATCAAATCTCATTCAATCAATGCATAGGATTAAAACTATTTCTATATAACTTCATGAAATGCTACAAATTGTAAAATACATCATTCATCCATAATATTTGTCATCAACAAGTATCATAATTCATTCTCTTACATCATTTGGGTCATTAATGAAAATTGGCAAAACACACCAAGGTCCAATTTTCCTACATGACCCTAAAAAATCATCAACTACAATCTAGATGGCAAAATAAGCATACATATACACTATATGTTATACAAAAGTCTAGATTTGCCGGCCAAGGCTCTTCCTATACATCTATTTACCTCCTTCCACAAAATGTACTTCAAAAGAGTTTCACTCCTCCCATGAGTGACCTGCATCACAAATCTAAAAAGTGGACAACATGGGAGAGTGAGTCATACATTCCAAAAGAATGAATATGAATACCATGTGATTATGTACATATGTATCACAACATGTATACTTGCATTCACATACAACTCATCATCAATTATCATCATAATATACAATCATTTTTGTAAATAAAGCAAGTATAAACTCACAGACATGATCTAGTCCTTCAATAATTGGACTATCACACAATTCATCATCTTACTCACATTGTTATTTTGGTATTCATATCTTTTATGTTGTCTTAATATAATTTCTCATTCTCAACTCAACCATCATCATATCTCATCATCTTTGGCATACTTCCTTGCTATATGCAAATGCTCTTAAGCTAATGCATATACACAATGTAATATTTCAACAATTGCAGATCTGACTGTGGGAATACAAACACCAAATATGGGTTTCAAGTATGATCTTCTAACCATACCCCTACTGCAGTAGTAAAATGTGTACACTTATCCTTAAATTGCATGCATTTCACCAATTCTTTTACTGGTACCAAATTGCATCGCCATTTTGCAACACCTGGTCATTATCACTATGACCGCGGTAACACATATCAATATATGGTGTTACGGGCCAGCCATGTCCCATATCATGGCGGTTGTGATCCGAAGGACCACCGGGGTCACCTACTCATCAAGAGCCACCCCCCACAAAGGTTGACCACATGTAGCTCCTCGTAGCAATACATGGGCGGCTTCATGACTCACACACCGAGTCATAAGGGAAAATAGAATTGCTCGTGCACTGAGCCACCCTCCCACTGGGTCAGCCGAGGGAACTCTCCTAATGTTCCAACATCGGCGGCTATGCAGTATGCCATGAATGAAAATGTCAATCATATGCATTTCTCACTCTATGCATCATATACATGCCACTTATCAAACATCACCACCATCACCACCCCATATTTCTTAGTGGATTTATCATTGTTGAGTTTAGTCTTTGTTTTCAAGTTTTGTATGTGGCATGTTAACAATTCATTCACCATTTACAATAGCACTCATCATCAATTTCAATCATCAACTTTTCATTATTAAATCCTGGTATACTATTCATTCACACTCTTTCTTAATCAAACAATAACAACCCTCCTTCATATCTATGGTGGACATTAGTATAGCATTATATTATCAAACAATCCACACCACCATATAGCACACCATATCTATTCTAATTGCACAATGCATGTTGCTAACCATTATTACCAACATCATATACACAATACAAATTTCCATAACATCAAAAGCAAGGCAAACATGCAAGTGTCACATATAACAATCAAACGCTATCCAATTCACGCAATTAGAATATAAAGAATGCCCTCCTACCTCAAGAGAAGAATTCCAATTGATACGACGTGCTTGCCTCGTCATTCGGAATAGATCCTACATTAACATACATGTAAAATCCCAATCAATTCAAGTATTCAAGACACAATTTAACTCTATTAACTCATAATCATATCTATAATTTCATAACATGTATAAGACATGTTATAGATATTATTTTTCCTTCACTTATTAGGCTTCGGGAATTCCTTCCCATCAAGCCACATTCATTAGATTCAAAGGCTACAAAACGACCATAGCCCAACACACCTAAAACTAGTCCATTTACCAACATCTATATTCTCAATATTATACATTTCCTTTCAAGTATATTGTCACAATTACATTTGCCATTTTTCCTAATTTCTTAAAAGTTACGGTTTCCACCAAAACCCACCAATATTCATAAATACTCATAAACTTTCATCTTCTTCCAGCCATAAATGCATCTACTTTATTTATCCCTCATTAAAACCTCATATTTATGGCACCCACCTAGGGCTCATTCATTAATTGCTTCCATTAAACACCCATTCATATACATTACTCTCCCCAAACCATAATGACACATACCCATAGCATTTAAACCCCACAAAGTGGTGAGACAAGCTTACCTTACCCAAAATGAAAATGGGTAACAAAGGGGAAGAGAAAGTTGTGAAAATGGAGAGGAAGAGAAAGAAGACTTCAAGCTCCAATGGTCTCCTTCCAAGCTCCCACAAAAATGAAATAAGAATGGGAAGGTGTCACCTTTGGCTTAGGGTTTTGGGAGAAAGGAAGAGGGAAATGAAGAAGGAGAAAAAGAATGGTGTATTTTCTATAAAGGCTTCAGCAAGCCAATGAAAAGAAGAAGATGAGAAATGGGCTTTTTGATTTTCTTTTTAATCCTTTTCATTAAAGTTCATCGTTTTAATTAAAATAGGATCTCTGTTTGGGCTCAATACTTTATCCAAAAATTATTCCGAATATATATTCGGGCTCCCAATAATATTCTCAACAGCCCTGACCAATATCATCCCAATAGGAGATACTTGGTCCGACACCTATGTTTTAATCAGGCCAGTTTTTAGCTTATTCGGTCCCAATAAATTACTAATAGTCCTCAAAAATCCTAATTTAATTATTTCCAATATTTTGGGACACAAAATAATTAACACTCAATTATTCAATTTTTATTTCCTTAATTAATCCTTTACTTTAAAATTTTGGGATGTTACAATCCACCCCACCAAAAAGAAAGTTTCGTCCTCGAAATTCAACATACCGGATTCGAACACGTCGGGGTATCGTTGTCTGATATCGTCCTCATGTTCCCATATGAACGTCTCCATATTTCCATGTTTCCAAGCGACCTTCACTAAAGGCACACACTTGTTCAGTAATCTCTTCATGGAATGCTCAACAATGCGAACAGAAACAGGAGGAATGGACAGATCATCTCGTACATCGACATCGTCCATAGGAATCACATGTAGGGGATCATGGACATATTTCCTCAACTGGGATACATGGAATACATTGTGTAGGTTAGCAAGTTACGAAGGAAGTGCAATTCGATAAGCAACGTCGCCAATCCACTCTAAAATTTCATATGGTCCAATGAACCTAGGGCTTAACTTTCCACTTTTCAATGCCCTTCCAATCCCTTTATCACGCGAGACCTTTAAAAATACATGATCACCCACTTGAAACTCAAGTGGTTTATGCCTCTTATCATAATAACTCTTCTGTCGGTCCTGAGCAATCTTTATATTCTCTTGTATTCTTTTAATTTGCTCGGTAGTCTCCTGAACAATCTCCGGCCCTAAGGCCAAGTTTTCACCAGTCTCCAGCCAACAAAGAGGCGTTCTACATTTTCTTCCATAAAGTGTATCATAGGACCCATACCAATAGAGCTATGATAGCTGTTGTTGTATGTAAACTCAATCAGTGGTAAGAATCTCTCCCAAGATCCACCGTGTTCAAGAACACAAGCCCTCAACAAATCTTCAAGGCTTTGTATCGTCCTTTCAGATTGTCTGTCGGTTTGAGGATGATAAACAGAACTAAGTTTTAACTTAGAACCCAACGCATTATGCAAACTTCCCCAAAATTGAGAAGTAAACCGAGCGTCACGGTCCCATATGATACTAGACGGCACACCATGCAGCCTAACAATCTCCTTTATGTTTAATTGTGCCAATCTCTCTAAAGAACTCTTCATGTTCATGGGCAAAAAGTGAGCACACTTCGTTGACCGATCTACAATCACCCATATAGCATTATTTCTAGCACGAGTTCTGGGTAGTCCAGAAACAAAATCCATAGCAATACTATCCCATTTCCAAACAGGGATCTCCAAAGGTCTCAAATAACCAGATGGTCTTTGATGCTCGACCTTAGCCTTTTGATAAACAAGGAAAGATGCTATAAAATTCGCCACATCACGCTTCATACCGGGCCACCAAAAATTCTTCTTCAAATCTTGATACATCTTGGTGGAACCAGGATGAATGCTCAATACGCTTTTGTAAGCTTCCTTAAGTACACATCTCCTCACATCACCACTTGAGGGAACATAAATTCGGCCCTTCACACGCCAAATGCCATCCGGACCTTCCACTAGAAACAAATTCTTCCCTTTCTCTTGGGTTTTCTTCATCTGAATCAAATACTCATCATTTAGTTGTTATACTTTCACATATTCAAGAAACTCATTTGTGACTTTCAACATCTCAAGCGACATTTTCTTTGGAGTATATGTCTCCACGCCCACATTCAAATTTCTAAATTATTCAATTAGCTCCATCTCTTTGGCCATCATCACAGAAATATGCAACGACTTCCGACTCAAAGCATCGACAACCATATTTTCCTTTCCGGGATGATACCTCAATTCAAACTCATAGTCCTTTAGAAATTCCATCCATCGCCGTTGGCGCATATTAAGTTCCTTTTGGTCAAACAAGTACTTAAGGCTCTTATGGTCACTAAAGACCACAAACTTAGAACCATATAAGTAATGTCGCCACAACTTCAAAGCAAACACCACCACCGCCAATTCAAGATCATATGTAGGATAATTAACCTCATGCAGTCGCAATTGTCTTGATGCATAGGCTATCACACGCTCTTTTTGCATCAACACACATCCAAGGCCAAGCTTAGACGCATCACAATACACCACAAAATCATCCGTCAAATCGGGCAATGCTAACACCAGTGCGGTAGTAAGTCTCAATTTCAACTCTGGAAAACTTTCTTCACATTCACGGGTCCACACGAAAGGTTGATTCTTAGGAGTCAACTTCGTCAATGGTAAGGCTAAGCGGGAAAATCCTTCAATAACCCTCTGGTAATAACCGGCAAGACCAAGAAAATTTCTTATCTCCGTCACAGACATCAGTCATTCCTAAGCCATAACGGCTTCAACTTCGATCTATCAATGGCAACTCCATCACTGGAAATCATATGACCAATAAAAGAAATCTCACTCATCTAGAATTCACATTTAGAGAGCTTAGCATACAATTCTTTCTCTCAAAGAATAGACAATACAAGACGAAGATGTCTTTCATGCTCTTCATGGCTCTTAGAGTATACCAAAATATCATCAATAAACACCACGACAAATTGGTCAAGATACTCCATGAAAATCGCAGGATCATTTTTACTCCAAATGGCATCACTACATACTCATAGTGTCTATATCACGTTCAGAAAGTAGTTTTTAGGATGTCTTTGGTCTTCACCCAAATTTGATGATATCCGGAACGTAAGTCAATCTTGGAGAATACAACAACACCCTTCAATTGATCCAAAAGATCATTAATACGAGGAAGAGGATATATGTTCTTGATAGTTAGCTTGTTGAGTTGGCAATAGTCAACGCACAATTTCATGCTCCCATCCTTCTTCTTCACCAATAACACAGGAGCACCCCAAGGAGACACACTTGGGCGAATAAACTCGACTTGCTTCTTTAATTCAGTCAACTCCATGGGAGACATCCTATAAGGAGCTCTAGAAATAGGCTCAGCGATGGGAATGAGGTCAATAGAAAATTCCACTTCTTGTAGAGGAGGCAATCCAGGAATCTCATCCAAAAAAACATCAGGAAACTCCAAAACGATAGGAATTTCACAAGATTGGGAAGTACTATTCCCATCAACCATGCAGAACATCATAAGAAGCTGAGATACCTTGCACATCAAAGTCTTTAGCATTCAAAGTCGGGAATATCACCGTCTTGTTATGACAATCCACCAAGACTTTGTTGGCAGACAACCAATGCATGCCTAGAATAATGTCCAGGTCTTTCATGGGTAGGTACATGAGGGATACAATGAATTTTTGACCCTCAAGAGTCATCTCGACGTCCTCACATCGAGTCACCGATCTCAAACAAGTATCGGTCATTGTAGTCACCAATATGGAACCTTTCATCATACAAACAGACACCTTCAAGTGCCTCACACAATCCTCAGAAATAAATGAATGAGTCATACCAGAATCAAATATAACATGCACCGTAGTGCCAAGGATTTCACACTCACCACAGACAAGATCTTCAGCTTGTGCGGCTTCTTCACCGGTGACGGCGAAGACTCTTCCAGCTGCTTGTGGTTGATTAGCACCATTGCGGTTACCATTTCTCCCACCATGGCCATTGCGTCGACCATTCCTATTTCTTCCACCATTATGGTTTCCACCAGGACCACCATTTCGGCCACCATTATAACCATTTCCGTTTCCACGACCACGGCCTCCAAAGCCACCATGGCCTCCACGGTTACCATTAGGATTCACACGTACAGGAGTATTAACATTAGCATCTCTTGTGTTCAATGGGTAATTGGGGCGAATATGCCCGGGTTGGTTGCATTGGTAGCACACGACATCATCTCATGGGTAATCACGTGCCAAATAGTTGGCACCATATTTGAAGTAAGTTAGGCCTTGGACATTTCCATGACCTTGGTTACCACCACCGTAACCACCTCTAAAAGCACCACGTCCTCTTGTATTGGAGGATCCACCACGAATGAACTTCTTCTTGAAGTGACCTTGCTTCTTGAAACTAAAGAATTGGCCCTTCAACTTAGGCTCGTGCTTACCATGACTCGAAGGAGCCACTTCATCTTCTTCATATATGCGACACTTGTTCACAAGCGTCAGAAAGCTTCTAATCTCTTGATGCCGAATAGCCCGCTTGATCTCGGGCCTCAACCCATTTTCAAACTTCACATATTTGGAAGCCTCAGTACCCTCTTGTTGATAGGGAAAATAGAATGCATAAAGTTCTTCAAACTTGGAGGCATACTCCTCTACAGTCATACCACCTTGCTTTAGCTCCATGAACTTGAGCTTTTTCTTACTTCTGTAACTATCCGGGAAATACTTCTTCAAAAACTCCACCTTGAAATTTTCCCAAACCAAGGGAATGTCAGCAGACACCATGCGTCCCCTAGTAAGATACCACCAAGCTTTAGCTTCATCGCGGATCATGAAGATCGCATACTCCACCTTTTGTGCTTTAGAACACTCAAAGCTAGCATAAATTCTTTCCAAATCGTTGATCCATGCATAAGCATCCTCCGACTTATAACCTCCATGAAATTCAGAAGGTTTCCTCTTGAGAAATAGATCAATACCTTGGGAGCCTTGTCCCATATTCAGTTGGCCTTGTCTTTCCAAGAGATCAGCAAATCGATTCAAGGCATTTGCCATAGCAGTAGCCTCACAGTTAGGTCTACCAACCATATTTTAAGCCTATACATCAAAACATGGCTCACATATGAGTAAACTAGACCAAACAATAACCTTTCAACTTATGAATTTGAAGGTCTTAGCACTTATAAGCTTATTATGCACCACATCACATGATCATATCAATTTCAATACATAATTACAACATATTCATCATTGAAGGTAATTAGTGTAAGGACTCTTGGCCGGACTCAAACAACATAGACATTTACTTCAATTCAATAGCACACAGTCACAATTCAATCAAATAATCCATAACTTAGGTGTTTATAGCTCATATGATTCAATCATAAGCTACAACTACTTGAACAACATCAATCATGTTTATATCAAGAGCCACCAATGCTCTAATACCAGGTTGAGACCCCCGAGAAATACGGGTAAATTTTTCACATTTTTAAAATCATTAATTAATAAAGAAATAAAGTGGTGACGCTTTAATTCAATACCCCGGATCTATGAAAAACCTCTCTCAGATAGAGATATGAGAGGGTGAATTAAAAATGATTTCATGAGAAATTTCCAATTAAAAACAACGGAAGAATTAATTAGATTGATGTTACATGATTGGATTTATAGAGAAAGGATTTCATGAGGTTTAATGATTCATAATATGTCCAAAGTACCTTCAAGATGATGCAAGAAAAAGGTTTGATGTAAAAGAAATGAAAATAATTATAACAAAGCAAATGGGAGCATCAGAGTGTCGCTCGCTCAAGCGAGTACCACACTCGCTTAAGCGAGTTCACGTGGTAATGCTTGCGCGAGGCCAGTGAGAACGCTTGACCGAGAGGGAAGATTAGCCTCAAGGCTAATCTCACTTGAGTGAGCTCCACCTCGCTTGGGCGAGATCGGTTTAGGAGCATCAGGTACCACACTGTCTGATTTTCACGTGAGCGAGGCTAGGCTCGCCTGGGCGAAAATCGTCCAGAATCAATTCATTCCCCTACTCGCTTGAGCGAATTGCCATCCACTGGCCATTTCGCTTGAGTGAAAATGGTCCAGTAGCTCTCCTACACGATCTAGCTCGGGCGAAGCCTCACCCGCCCTAGCGAAATTACTCCAGTAGCTAAACCTCTGATTCCAGGAGGGTTCGCTTGAGCGAAATACTATTCACTTGGGCGAATTTCGGCCAGTGGCCACACCCCTATTTCACAAGGATCTCGCTTGAGCGAGTTCTACAGAACATATGCGGAAACGTGGAAATTCACACAACTTCATATACCAATTCTCATTTTATACTATTTTAGCCTATGCTAATCCATTATATACATTCCTTCATGCATTCAAAAGTTAATTCAATGGTTTTGACACCTCAAAATCAAATCTCATTCAATCAATGCATAGGGTTAAAAGTATTTTTATATAACTTCATGAAAAGCTACAAATTGTAAAATACTTCATTTATTCATAATATTTGTCATCAACAAGTATCATAATTCATTCTCTTACATTATTTGGGTCATTAATAAAAATTGGCAAAACACACCAAGGTCCAATTTTCCTACATGACCCTCAAAAATCATCAACTACAATCTAGATGGCAAAATAAGCATACATATACACTATATGCTATACAAAAGTCTAGATTTGCCAGCCAAGGCTCTTCCTATACATCTATTTACCTCCTTCCACAAAATGTACTTCAAAAGAGTTTCACTCCTCCCATGAGTGACCTGCATCACAAATCTAAAAAGTGGACAACATGGGAGAGTGAGTCATACATTCCAAACGAATGAATATGAATACCATGTAATTATGTACATATGTATCACAACATGTATACTTGTATTCACATACAACTCATCATCAACTATCATCATAATATACAATCATTTTTGTAAATCAAGCAAGTATAAACTCATATACATGATCTAGTCCTTCAATAATTAGACTATCACACAATTCAACCTCTTACTCACATTGTTATTTTGGTATTCACATCTTTTATGTTGTCTTAATATAATTTCTGATTCTCAACTCAACCATCATCATATCTCATCACCTTTGGCATACTTCCTTGCTATATGCAAATGCTTTTAAGCTAATGCATATGCACAAAGGAATATTTCAACAATTGCAGATCTGACTGTGGGAATACAAACACCAAATGTGGGTTTCAAGTATGATCTTTTAACTATATGCCTACTGCAGTAGTAAAATGTGTACATTTATCCTTAAATTGTATGCATTTCACTAATTCATTTACTGGTACCAAACCGCACCGCCCATCTTGAACCACCTGGTCATTATCATCATGCCGCGGTAATACATATCAATATATGGTGTTGCGGGCCGGCCATGTCCCATATCATGGCGGCTGTGATCCGAAGGAACACCAGGGTCACTTGCTCATCAAGAGCCACCCCCACAAGGGTCGGCCACATGTAGCTCCCCGTAGCAATACATGGGCGGCTTCGTGACTCACACACCGAGTCATAAGGGAAAATAGAATTGCTCGTGAACTGAGCTACCCTCCCACTGGGTCGGCAGAGGGAATTCCTCTAATGTTCCAACATCGGCGGCTATGCAGTATGCCATGGATGCAAATGTCAATCATATGCATTTCTCACTCTATGCATCCTATACATGCCACTCATCAAACATCACCACTGAAACACCCTAATTTTCAATAAATGAATAAACCTAAAAATAGGGAAAATTTTTTTCCCAAGTAAACTAAGAAGAACCGGGCACAAAAGAAATAAGGGAAAGGAAGGCGAGAGAACAAAAACCGACCCAAGAAGGCAGACAGCGGAAGAAGAAACGCTCACGCGACTCCCACAAACAACGCCCACTCGCTCAAGCGAGATCTAACAGGCTTGAGCGAGACAGCCCAACTCGCTCGGGCGAAGTACCATACGCTTAAGCGAACTACCCAAAAGCCTTCCCAAGCCCACACACTCGCTGGAGCGAATCTTTCATTCGCTGAAGCGAGGAGCTACACTCGGCTATTCAGACACTCGGGATCCAGAGTTATCATACAACTCATTCACTCGGAAAATGATAGCTAGTCCACTCGGCATATGACAACTTATTCGCTCAGGGAAAATCATTAAGTCAATCCCCACTCGGACTTAGTCTAATCTTAACCACCCGGAATATAATTCCTCAATCACTCGGATTATATATAATCATTCACTTAGAATTCCTCAAAGGGGTTTCTCTCAGAATCCTTCTAAGTCCTTACGACTCGGAAAAGATGGCCCATTCACTAGAGCCTCACTCGGAAATGGATCTAAACCTCCTATATTCCTCTCAGGGTTCATTAATTTAGAGTTATTGATTCAACATCAGTTATATTCCAGTCGGCAAGAAGCATCAAATCAACATAAAACACTTATGTATAAATATATGTTCCTAGAAATATAAACCTGCCCACAAATCCAATCTACCGACCCATATATATGTAACCATATACTCGGAATACTCATTATCTTAACATTATACATTTACCAATACTTACAATACCATACAAGTGACACCATGTCTATACTTCTTATAATCAATCTTTATAAATGAATATATTTAATCATCATTTTACATGAGAGCCGGCCAAGGCTTCACTGACTGAACATAATAAACGTAATACAAGCACTCAACAGTCGAAGTGCACCACACTCGGACTTGAGGCCCTATCATCGTTTCCGAGTCCGTCCTGCACACACTGGAAAATGGTGTAGGGGGTGAGCATCTTAAATATTAAATGATAGATACAGACTCGGGTTGTCCCACAGTTATACAACAATATATATACACATAATTATACATGGCAACAATTAAAGTCAGAACAATACCAATCAACCAGGACACACATAAGACCTTTACCGATCGGAATCCACCAGTTACCACTCGGCCATATGCACATATCATTTCAATGACATTAACATAACAGCAACCAGTAACATAATAATGCCAATGAATCAGAACGCACATATTCAACATTTCCCGATCAGAATCCAACAGTTCTCACTCGGCTATATACACACAACTTTTCAATAACATTAACACATATTCATAGAACAGATTTCAATCAGCATCAACAACATGTTCACACAGAATAATTCACTCGGTTATATACATTCATTATCTCATTAACATCATCGCATGCATAATCAAGTTCCAATCAACATCAGCAGTTAATATACACAGATTATTTCACTCGGTTATATACATTCATCATCTCATTAACATCATCACATGCATAATCAAATTCCAATCAACATCAGCAGTTAATATACACAAATTATTTCACTCGGTTCCGCATTTGTGTGTAATCGGTTTTTGACGTTGCAACGTAGGCTCCCAGCCTTTTTTTCATAGCTCTCAGCTATCAACTCAGCTCCCAGCTGCTTGGCCGTTTTACGGGTACCCAACCGTTTGCCCACAAGGTGACACCAACGCTCTCAGCGCCAACGGAGGTGTTCACAGGCAGCCCGAGTCCCACTTAAGGGCTACCTTGAGTCCCACTCAAGGATTTCACAGCGTCCCACGCTTTAATAACCGATGGTAGTGTCCCACACTACATGCTCTCAGCATAAACGCATCGCATGCGCCACACGCGGATTCATCACACAACACAGAGTTCATATGCACAGCAATACATGCATCTCATGCAATCGGCATCATACATCATCAGAACTCAAACAGCATATGCATCTCATACAATCGGTACGACACATTACCAGAACCCAAACAGCACATGCATCTCATGCAATCGGTATCATAACTCAATAGATTAATACAGCAACCCATGCATCCCATGCAATCGGTGTCAAACAGTCTCAGGATTCAATAAATTAATCCAACAACATAAACATCTCATGCAATCGGTAGTAGGCAGTATCAGGACTCAGACAACACATGCACTCATACAATCGATATCAGAACTCAATAGATTAACACAGCAATACATGCATTGGTGTGATATATTATCAGATTCACTAAGTCAACACTTTATCGCATACAGTTAGCATTTTATATTCATAACAACTTGCATGTCACATAAACCACACGGTAATCATCATCAACACTTCAGCAGTTTTCTTTCATGCGACCATTCAATATTCTCAAGGTTATTAACATGCATTTCACAGACGGGATCAGGCATGCATCACTCAATACCAAATCATCATGCATTCAGGTACCATATACTCATCATGCAAGTAAAACATAGAATCAGACACAGAATCAGCAAGCCATTGACACCCGAAACCCGTTCATAACCCATGCATTTAAGATAGAAGATACCCCCTACCAACTACGAAACTTCGAGAGACTCTTCTGCTTGGATGTTGGTCCTCTGCCTTGCTACTTCGCTCGATACTTCCACTCGTTCAGCCTCCTCTTGAACACTATTGTCTTCCGCGATTGACTTAGGAACAGGGGCTGTTTCGCTTCGACGATCATCTTTCACTAGCATGAGGGAGCTTCGACTCCTCTGCAGCACCGTCATCGTGGCTTCCGAAAGTAGAAAATGGAGACAGATGTTAACCAAGTGGCCTCAATTACTCAAGAGGGGGGTGA
Source organism: Clitoria ternatea (assembly GCA_037962975.1). Lineage (NCBI taxonomy): Eukaryota > Viridiplantae > Streptophyta > Magnoliopsida > Fabales > Fabaceae > Clitoria > Clitoria ternatea. The sequence continues at coordinate 61,866,275 of CM075671.1, forward strand.
ATTGAGTATTAAAAAATTTTCTTTGGAATGCTCTTGAAATTGATTCTTTTGTCACTATGTATATTTAAGATAATAAATTAGATAACAAGAAGCAACAAATTATACACAAGACAAACTAATAACTACTTAAAGAGTTTGAATAATGAATCAATTTAGTTACAAAGCAATTTATAGGACTTTTAGAAAGATTGATTCAAAAGAAATGCTTAAGTCCAAGTTCAACAATGTTATTAAAAAGGTTTCAACTTAATGTATCATGCACTTAGTCAAATTAATAAAGCAAGGAATTAACCAAACAAATTAAGTGCACAAATTAAATGAGTTTAGGGAAGAAAGATTTGCAAACCGATGTATACGAGTTCCACCACGCCGGTGTACGTCTCGCCTCTAAGCAACCCACTTAGAGGATTTCCACTATTGTAGATTAGAGATACACTTTGAGTAATTTCAACTTCCTAGTGTCCCACACTCAAGAATCCAATCCTCACAAGTACAAGGGCACGCCACCCAATCTCTCAATCTCACAATTACAAGGTTGAAACCCAACCCAAGATTTCTATGAAGTTTAGTGTTTAAGTGTACAAGGAAACTCTCTCACTAGAGTGGATATACAAGTTTAAAGCTTACACAAGATAGTAACTCTCAAAGAGAGGATATGCAAGTTAAGTACACAAATATAATTTTCCCACAAATTAACTCTCAAGAAATATACCAATCAAAGATTAAAGAGAGTAAGTAGAAGAGCAAGAGAATGGAGGGGGAAGAAAGCAAATGGAAATGCTTCAAATGCTTGGTGTAAGTTTTGCCTTCAACTCCTTCTCTATTTATAGGCTCCATGAGGCATGGCATGTGTAATATTTAATTCCTTGGGAGCTTGAAGTGTTAGGCATGTGTGTCTCCATTCAACTTGGCATTCCAATTCCAATAAACCTTTTAGTGTCTCCAAGAGAATATGGCATATGCATCAAGAAGCATGTTTGTCCAATATTTAATTTAATTGTATTTTCAATGGGACACATGCATGTGGAGAGGGACAGAGTGTGGAACCGTGCTGCACCATGTCTCCATTTGAATTTCAAATGATTTAATAAATGAATCTGTGCAATTTCAGACTCTGCCAGGCGTATGAATCGATTCAATGGCTGGATGAATCGATTTAATCCTTTCAAAATGCAATCCTGGGCCTTTAACTTCGAATGAATCAATTCATGTGGCTGTCCTTGGCTGTGTGAATCGATTCAAGTACCTGATGCATGTATTTTGGCACTTTGTTTCACCTTTTTTTGATATTTGATGAGTCTTGGCTCCAATCCTTTGATTTTTGGCACATTTGTTGATCACTTGTACTTGATTAAATCTTCCTTAAATGCCTTTAACATAAGTTCATCAAAAATTAAACATCAACCATTTTAAATTCCACATCAAACATAATTAATTGCTTGATAACATCCTTGATACTTCTCCATTTGTTGTGTCATTATCAAAACCTACATCAACATAAAAATACATTCTCCCCCTTTTTGATAATGACAACAAATGTTTGTCTCTTGGGATGTTAGTATCACAATAATTCAAATATATTTCAAGAAGGACTCCCCCTTTGACATGCAATTTGATACCATATATTTATGACATTATAGACACAAGTTTAGAAGAGAATATTAAGGATAAAAGGTCTCTCCCCCTTAATAAGGTCTCTCCCTCTTAATCATCTCCCCTTTAATCATTCAACACTTAAAAGATCTCTTACCTTTTACAAGATATTTTTATGCCATCTAGATAGTGTATATCTTCTCCCCCTTTCTTATATATTTCTTTCCCCCTTTAAATGTATGTATTTCTCTCCCCCTTTGGCATCATCAAAAAGATTTTCCTTATTTGATAAACATATACAACTTAAAGGTAGATGCATACATTTTGAAGTAAGATGACAATGCAGCATACATCACGAAATCATTCAAGGCATATAGGCACATATTGTCTCATGGGAATCGATTCATCTAGCTATTTTTACGTGAGTTTGAAGAATCATGTTACTAGATGGTTGTTTTGTGAGGGATATATACAATGATTTATATTTTGCAAGTTACCAATGATTTTGTTGCACAAGAAAGTCAAGAAAATCAAAGGTCATTTGCCATTTATTTTTGAGAACCATGTTGTATATAGGAGATTATCTTTGTGTCAAAATATGTTTAAAATAAATGGGGACTTCACGGGGTCTTAAAATAAGACAAGAGATTTGTAGAGCATTAAGTTGATTATTGGAAATGTGAGTATAAAGTTTCTTTAAAAATTTGTATGTATATCACAAAGTAAGGTATTATGTTCAAGGAAATGAAAATTTTTATGAAAAAGATGAGTTGGAAATCTTCAAGTTAAAGATTTGCAAAATTTTGTTCAAAGAGTAAGAAAGTGTGATAAAATAAATCAGTTAGGAAATTTCCAAAATTCCTAACTCCCTTCTAATATTTATAAATTGGTCTTTTGGAAGGGGTTTTGTAAAAATGTCCGCCAATTGTTTTGAAGTTTCAACATATTCAAGTATACAATCTCCTTTCAAAACATGGTCTCTAATGAAGTGATGTCTTATTTCAATGTGTTTGGTCCTAGAATGCATGACCGGATTCTTAGATATATTTATTGCACTAGTGTTATCACATTTAATGGGGACTTTATCCAAGGTAATACCAAAATCAAGAAGTTGTTGTCTCATCCAAAGAATTTGAGCATAACAACTACCGGCTGCCACATATTCTGCCTCAGCCGTTGACAATGCAACACTTGCTTGTTTCTTGCTATGCCAAGAAACAAGGGAACTACCAAGTAAATGACATGTGCCACTAGTACTTTTTCTATCAAGTTTACAACCCGCAAAGTCAGAATCAGAATATCCTAAAAGATTACATTCAACGCCTTTGGGATACCACAAACCAACATTTTGAGTACCCACAAGATATTTCAAAATTCTTTTTACGGCAGTTAAGTGTGATTCTTTAGGACATGCTTGATATCTAGCACACATGCATACCGCAAACATAACATCGGGTCTACTAGCAGTTAAATAAAGTAAGGATCCTATCATTCCTCGATACTTAGTTATTTCAACGTCCTTACCCTTTTCATCTTTATCTAGATAGCAAGATGTGCTCATTGGTGTTGCTATTTCGTTTGCCTTATCCATTTCAAATCGTTTGAGTAATTCTTTACAATATTTTGTTTGACTAATAAAAGTTCCTTCATTTGTTTGTTTAATTTGTAATCCTAGGAAAAAGGTGAGTTCTCCCATCATGGACATTTCAAATTCTTTTTGCATGAATTTAGCAAACTCTTGACAAAGACTTTCATTTGTAGCACCAAAAATTATGTCATCAACATAAACTTGTACCAAAAGAATGTCATGATTTTTACGCCTTATAAATAGTGTAGTGTCAACCTTTCCTCTTTCGAAATTATTTTCTAAAAGAAATTTGCTAAGTCTTTCATACCAAGCTCTTGGAGCTTGTTTCAAACCGTATAAGGCTTTTCTCAATTTAAAAACATGATTTGGAAATTTATGATTTTCAAAACCGGGAGGTTGATCTACATAAACTTCTTCTTGAATATAGCCATTTAAAAAAGCGCTTTTGACATCCATTTGATAAAGTTTAAAATCCATACAACAAGCAAAAGCTAATAATAATCTAATGGCTTCTAACCTAGCTACGGGAGCATACGTTTCTTCATAGTCTATTCCTTCTTCTTGATTATACCCCTTAGCAACTAGCCTAGCTTTGTTTCTAGTTATTATTCCATTTTCATCTAGTTTGTTCCTAAAAACCCATTTGGTGCCTATTATTTGATGGTCATTGGGTCTTGGCACAAGTTCCCAAACTTCATTTCTTTCAAATTGGTTTAATTCTTCTTGCATGGCCAACATCCAATGTTCATCAATAATGGCTTCATCAATATTTTTGGGTTCAATTTGGGATACAAAGGCTAAGTGATTACATGCATTTCTAATGGCATTTCGAGTACTTACCCCTTTGGTTATTTCTCCAATGATTTTGTCCAAGGGATGGTCCTTTAAGGTTACCCAATCTTGTTGTTTATCAAGTTGTGTTGCACCTCCTTCATTGTTGGCTTCTTCTTTGTCTTCTAAGTTTATTTCTTGGAAGGTACCTACAAGATCATCAACTTCCTTTCTCGGAGGATTTTGGTTAAGTTCATCAAATTTAACATGTATGGATTCTTCAATTGTATAGGTTCGTTTGTTAAAGAGTCTATATGCTTTACTAGTAGATGAATAACCTAGAAAAATTGCTTCATCAGATTTTGCATCAAATTTGCCAAGATTTTCCTTTCCATTGTTTAAGACAAAGCATTTGCATCCAAAAATGTGAAAGTAAGAAATATTTGGTTTTCGTCCTTTATAAAGTTCATAGGGGGTTTTCTTTAATATAGGCCTTATTAAACAACGATTCATAACATGGCAAGCGGTGTTCACCGCATCGGCCCAAAAATGTTTTGAAATATTAGCTTCATTCAACATAGTTCTTGCAAGCTCCGCTAAAGATCGATTTTTCCTTTCAACTACTCCATTTTGTTGTGGAGTTCTTGGAGCCGAAAAATTATGTTCAATGCCAAACTTTTCACAAAATTTTTCAAAAGATTGGTTTTCAAATTCTCCCCCATGGTCCGTTCGAATGGATGCTATTTTTAAATTTTGTTCATTTTGGATGACCTTGGCAAGTTTCTTAAATGCTTGATATGCTTCATGTTTATGAGTAAGAAACAATGTCCATGTATATCTAGAGTAATCATCCACAATCACAAGACCATAATAGTTTCCACCAAAACTTTTGATTTTCGAAGGTCCAAATAAATCCATATGTAAAAGTTGTAAAGGTCTTGTTGTTGAAACAATATTTTTTGCTTGAAAAGAAGCCTTTACTTGTTTTCCTTTTTGACAAGCGTCACAAAATTTATTTTCAAATTTCAATTTTGGTAAGCCAATAACTAAATCTTTTGAAACAAGTTTATTTAAATGGTCTACATGAATGTGAGCGATTCTTCTATGCCAAAGCCATGATTCATCCTCTTTAGTTATGAAGCATTGTACATCATTTGAAGCAAGGCAATCTAGATTAATCATGTAAATATTATCTACTCTTTGACCAACGAACTTTATTTCCTTGTTTAGTTTGTTTTCAATTATGCAACCATTTGATTCAAAAACGATTTTATAGCCTTTATCACATAATTGACTAATACTAAGCAAGTTGTGTTTTAGTCCTTCAACATATAATACATCATTTATGGAGGTGGAAGAATTTTTACCAATATTTCCGATTCCGAGTATTCTTCCCTTTGTGTTATCTCCATAAGTAACAAATCCTTTATTTCGTGGAGTAAGTGATGTAAACTTACTTTTATCTCCCGTCATATGCTTAGAACACCCATTATCCAAGTACCAATGGGTGTTACTTGCCTTAAAACATACCTACAAAACAATTCAAGTTAGAGAGCTTGGTACCCATTTTATGTTGGGTCCTTGTAGGTTAGTTTGTGAAAATGTTCCTTTAGGAACCCATACTTTTCTCACTACTTTTGGTCCTAATCTTCTAACATTGCAATTATAAGAGTTATGACCTTTAAGACCACAATGATTACATTTTACAAAAGGTGTAGATGATTTACAAGGTTGCACAAAGAAATTTTTGTAATGTTTATCTTTCTTATGAGCATGTGATCCTTGATTATAACCTAGTCCCATTTTGTTAAACATACAACGTTGTTTTCCAAGAAGTGCATTTAAATTATCTCTACCGTTGGTGAATTTTTCAAGCGTTATGTTTAAGTCTAGTACTTTCTTCTCAAGTAAATCACATTTCCTAGCAAATTCACAAGGCTTATTCTTGGAGCATGCTTGATCATTTATGTTGTTTTTACCATTTGTAAACTTTTCTAGAGTTTTACTCAAGTCCAACACCTTAGTTTCTAGCATATCACATTTCTTTACAAACTCACAAGGTTTGGTTCTAGAGCATGTTTTAACATTAGCTAACTCTTCTTTTAAAGATTCATTCTCTTTACAAACTTCCATGAGATGCATTTCTAGAGTATTACTAGTTTTTCTAGATAATTTAAGCTTATTAGAGACTTTTGTGAATTTATCATACAAATCATCAAGAGCATCAAGTAATTCATCCTTATCTAAGTCATGAAAGTTTACCTCATTTTCTTCATCTTGGTGATTGGCCATGAGACAAAAGTTTGCTTCTTCATTTTCCGATTCATCCGAACTAGTTATCTCGTTTTCATCCCATGCAACATATGCTCTTCTTCTTTCTTTTCTTTCTTTGTTTTTCTTCTTTAGATTTGGACAATCCATTTTGAAGTGTCCTTCCTTTCCACACTTAAAACAAGTAGGTGAAGTAGAATTTTCTTTAAGTTTAGATTTCTTACCTTGTGGTTTGAAGTTCCTTTGGAAGCGCTTGCTCTTCATTAGCTTTCCAAACCGTTTCACAAATAGGCTTAGTTCTTCATCCTCATCAACTTCACTCTTGGTTTCATCTTCAACCATTGAAGTAGCTTTGAGAGCTAATCCTTTCTTCTTTGATGTCTTTTCTTCTTCTTCCGCTTGTCTTAGATCTTTCAACTCTTGTTCTTGCTCTTGTAATTTACCAAACAAGGTTGCAAGAGACATCTCATTTATGGTGGGAGATTGCTTGATGGCTGTAACAAGAGGTTGCCACTCCCTAGTAAGACTTTTTAACACTTTGTGAATGAGCTCTTTGTTAGAGTAAGATTTGCCAAGAGTAATGAGATGATTAATGATCAAAGTAAACCTTTTTTGAAGATCTAAAATAGCTTCATTAGGATTCATCCTAAAACTTTCATATTTGCTAGTTAAAGTGCTAATTTTTGAATCCTTAACATCACTAGTTCCTTCATGAGTTATTTGAAGGGTGTCCCACATTTCTTTAGCCGTTTTACATGTTATTACTCTAAAGAATTCATCGGAATCTAAAGCCGAAGTAATAAGATTTTTTGCCTTATAATTATATTGCACTTTCTTTTCTTCTTCACTAGACCAAATGTCCATAGGCTTTTCAACTTGTTTATCATACACAATATGCATAGGTATAAAGGGACCATTTTCAATAGCATTCCACACTCTTAAATCTATTGATTGCACAAAAATTTTCATTCTTGCTTTCCAAAAAGCATAACCCTCACCATTAAAAGCGGGAGGTCGATTTGTAGCACCACCCTCGGGAAACATGTTATATGAGGTTGAGGCCATTTGTTCTCTTGAAGCCGTTAAGCTTGATTTTCCAAGAGTCAAGCTCTGATACCACTTGTTAACCAAGTGGCCTCAATTACTCAAGAGGGGGGGTGAATTGAGTATTAAAAAATTTTCTTTGGAATGCTCTTGAAATTAATTCTTTTGTCACTATGTATATTTAAGATAATAAATTAGATAACAAGAAGCAACAAATTATACACAAGACAAACTAATAACTACTTAAAGAGTTTGAATAATGAATCAATTTAGTTACAAAGCAATTTATAGGACTTTTAGAAAGATTGATTCAAAAGAAATGCTTAAGTCCAAGTTCAACAATGTTATTAAAAAGGTTTCAACTTAATGTATCATGCACTTAGTCAAATTAATAAAGCAAGGAATTAACCAAACAAATTAAGTGCACAAATTAAATGAGTTTAGGGAAGAAAGATTTGCAAACCGATGTATACGAGTTCCACCACGCCGGTGTACGTCTCGCCTCTAAGCAACCCACTTAGAGGATTTCCACTATTGTAGATTAGAGATACACTTTGAGCAATTGCAACTTCCTAGTGTCCCACACTCAAGAATCCAATCCTCACAAGTACAAGGGCACCCCACCCAATCTCTCAATCTCACAATTACAAGGTTGAAACCCAACCCAAGATTTCTATGAAGTTTAGTGTTTAAGTGTACAAGGAAACTCTCTCACTAGAGTGGATATACAAGTTTAAAGCTTACACAAGATAGTAACTCTCAAAGAGAGGATATGCAAGTTAAGTACACAAATATAATTTTCCCACAAATTAACTCTCAAGAAATATACCAATCAAAGATTAAAGAGAGTAAGTAGAAGAGCAAGAGAATGGAGGGGGAAGAAAGCAAATGGAAATGCTTCAAATGCTTGGTGTAAGTTTTGCCTTCAACTCCTTCTCTATTTATAGGCTCCATGAGGCATGGCATGTGTAATATTTAATTCCTTGGGAGCTTGAAGTGTTAGGCATGTGTGTCTCCATTTAACTTGGCATTCCAATTCCAATAAACCTTTTAGTGTCTCCAAGAGAATATGGCATGTGCATCAAGAAGCATGTTTGTCCAATATTTAATTTAATTGTATTTTCAATGGGACACATGCATGTGGAGAGGGACAAAGTGTGGAACCGTGCTGCACCATGTCTCCATTTGAATTTCAAATGATTTAATGAGTGAATCTGTGCAATTTCAGACTCTGCCAGGCGTATGAATCGATTCAATGGCTGGATGAATCGATTCAATCCTTTCAAAATGCAATCCTGGGCCTCTAACTTCGAATGAATCGATTCATGTGGCTGTCCTTGGCTGTGTGAATCGATTCAAGTACCTGATGCATGTATTTTGGCACTTTGTTTCACCTTTTTTTGATATTTGATGAGTCTTGGCTCCAATCCTTTGATTTTTGGCACATTTGTTGATCACTTGTACTTGATTAAATCTTCCTTAAATGCCTTTAACATAAGTCCTTGATTGTTCATCAAAAATTAAACATCAACCATTTTAAATTCCACATCAAACATAATTAATTGCTTGATAACATCCTTGATACTTCTCCATTTGTTGTGTCATTATCAAAACCTACATCAACATAAAAATACAACAGAGAACAGAGAAGAAGAAGAAGAACGAAGAAGAAAGAGAAGAAGGAAGAAGAAGAGAAAAGTCACAGAGGGAAATTTGAAGGAATGAAAGGCAAAGAGACCCAACGACCAATTATATATGCATGCACGAAGGAATCGGAAGGTGGGGTGGGAAAGCGTGAAGCAGCAGTCTGCTCACATCACCCAGTCACCATCAGCAACAATTAATAATTAATCACACTTAATCAGCCATCATTTGATTAATTAAGTTAATTGTAATTAATAAATAATTTTCCACTTCTGAAATTATTATTTTAATGATTTATTTTCATTCGGCAATTAATTATTAAATCGGGATGTTACAGTTCTCCCCCTCACAAAGGAATTTCGTCCTCGAAATTCAATTAGTGACTCACCTTAAATAAATAACTCAGAAAATTGCTGTCTCAATTACTTACACGACTGTGCTTCCACAAACATTCACCGACTGGATCACAATTTCACTCGGTAAAGCTTCACCACTCCAGCTGTTTACCGACCGCCCCACAATTCCAGTCGGCAAAACACAAAAGTCAGGTCCTACCTGATTACAACCTCATCATAGAATTCAATATATTTGGGGATTCAATTTCTAAAACGTACAATTTACCCCATTTAACTCAGCCAAGTCATCATAAGCAATGACACTTCCTAACTCCTTGGCCGTTCGGTCTTACACTCAAGACACCGATCGGCGTATTTACACCATCGGGTTCCCTGACTCAAATGAGTCACCCGGCACAACCATGAACTCACACAAAGCATAAGCTCAACATTGTGTCACATGGGACACATTCTAGATATTATTCAACCAGTTGGGAAGGATCTAGTTGGTAAACAACATTACCGATTCCCACCAACACTCACTTCCGACCGATTCATCTCGGATTTAACCCTCGGGTTTTCAAAACCTGACCACAAAATCTCTTCCTTACACCAAAATGAACACTCAAAAGAGTTTCCATGTGCTTCAATTAGCACAATTTGCCTGGATTTACCTCGCATAGGCACCACACTAGATTCTGAAATCTTAGATTCCTACTCATGCCTTCGGCTAATTCCATGCCTATAAATCCCGAAAACGTCACTCGGACCCCTCATTCAAAAATATCCTTTAGGGTTTTGAAGGCAATCCTCTCCTAGAACCTTTCCACTTACCAGAAATTCACTCGTAATTCGAGCCTACCTCGAAACCAAACCTAAGTTCAAGCCCAGCAGTCCCAATCACTAACCTGAGTACGACTTCAATTAAATCCTCTCTCAGATATCTACCCCCCTCAGAGACCCTTCACTCAGAAACTTGCACACTCTAAGTTCTATTTTCTGACCAGAAGTACTTTTCTCCTGGAGAAAGATCACTCGGTGAAACATCACACGGGTATTAGGGATTCTACACTCGATATCTTTCCGCTCAACATCGTTCCACACGGTACCATTTCACTCGGAAGTGGTACACTCCGAGTCACATCACTCGAATCTTACCTTACTCAGGAATGTTACGCTTGGACACAATTCCCTTAACTTAGTAATGATCCTCTCTATGCGGTTCTACTCGGGACACCATAACCCCACTCAGTAGTCCTTTCTCCCGGAAGGTTTTCACTCGGAATTATCTCTACTTTCCCACACTCGGAATATACTAATCTTTCCCGAGCAATTCCTCATCTCCCAAATTACCTTGGCTCAAGATCCTGGTCCCCTTATTAAACTGACAATATCACTCGGTTAACCTTATAAAACTCCAATTTCAGTGACAGACTTGATCATCCCTCTTGTTTTAATAACTAATCATCATCTTAGTAGCCAATCTATACCCAACAGCCTCTAATCCTCTCGGAGGTAAACCCATCAAGGTTAAACAAACCCTCTATCCTCAATTTGATACATAATTTATTCACTTAATACAACTCTCATCTTCACTCAAAGCAGTCCGATAGACTCACCATCACCATAAGCAGCTAAAACTTCACCTGGCCGACTTATGAATTGCTGCATCCAACTTATGGGATGACGTCTCATTCCTATAGGGTTATAACAATTACATAATCACCACAACGTGTACGCTGCCACAATACCTATGGCGTGAAGAGTCATCTCAGAACAACGTGCCTCACGCCGACCAGAATCACTCAACTAATACTAATTCACACGGTAATTAATGGCAGTTCACACACACATTATAAGCAATACATCTACATCAACCTCATCATTATGCATCACATAGGGTACATCACGCAACAACAATCATGAAAATTATTTATCACTTCTGTAAAACAGTATGATGGTAATACAACAATCGGCTTCTAGCCAACACCGAGTAAATATTTCTCCAAATCTTATTCATCACAAAACCATGGCTCGGATTAAATTCTCAATTCTCAGCTATATAATAACATCACTCGCTCGGGTTCATACAATTCACTCAGGATTAAGTAATTCACAATCACATATGTTGTCATAACACGCCATGAACTCGGCAACGGCACTAATGTACATACAGACACTCAGTCGGATTTCATACCAATTATTCATGGCTATATTATTGTTCACTACAGCATGCACCATAACCATAACATCATATTGCACTCGGTAATAGGATCGATATATATGTACTCATCCAATCGGATTTACCCAAATCGATTCCAAACTATATTAAGGATTTCATTCACAATATCATATCCACATATTCATATAATTCACACTGAGCTCATTGACCATCATAAGTGCGTACACAGACATCCAATCGGAAATTGCACCATAACATACATTCTCAATTATAACATCACATCACACTTAGCAACAACATCAATACATGCACATTCATTCAGTCAGAACTCACTCATACAACATCATCAAGTCAGAATCTACTCAAATCATTCAAATCCATGCAAATCATGTTAGTCTCAATAATAATGCTCTTACACACATGCATGCGGATCCGACTCAAATAGTGATTTCAGTTGCAGATTCCTTCCCGGCCCCTCGTCCACTAGCCCTTTCCGTGTGGTACCGGTCACCTCGTGACGTCTTGAGACTCAGCTCTAGCTCCATCGGCTACCACGGGTCCTCATGGAACTAGCCAGGAATCTGTGACTGGAAATCATCTCATGTATGCAATTCTCATGCAATTTCATACAAGCATCCAAGCTTACAGGTGCGTCTCACGCAGCCATTAATAGGTCACAACCGTTTCAACACGACATATAGATTCACTCAGAATTTCACAGTTTAACCACAACATCATAGGCGTTTGTCATAGTGACTCACAACAAGCAAAACAGGATAACAATACTACAGCACATCCTCTCAGAATTTTTAATGAAGTCAGCATGCATTTCAACACAACATTCCACAGGGAAATCAACAGATCGACTCACATATCATGCATTTGGAAATCATCATGGCATTCTCATTCATATACATTTGAACATGAAACTGCAAACAGAAGTCAAAGAATCATCCCCTTTTAACTCATGCACTTGGCAATAATGGTAACACTCTTATTTGCAAGCATTCAGTCGGCATTCGCAGAAATATTAACATGCACTCATGGACGGAGTCACACAACACTAAACAGTTCACAAATACCACAAACCCAGGAGTTGCATGCACTATTTCTTAATCACAACACAGCTACCAACACATTTCACACATAACACATCACACGATAATCATTCAAGCCTCAATGAGTTACTACGCAATTGCTTTACTCGGCTCAACCACTCTCAAGATTAATAAATTATTAGACTTAGAATTCCTAAGGGGTCATTGCACCTAGTGGTCCAGCATCTAGTCCATCACTCACTTGGTTTCTTCAATTGCCACCGAGACACAACCCCAATTTTAACATATACCCGATCTCACCTTTACTCACTTATCACACACCCAGATTTTCAATTTAGGAAACTACAACACATCTCTTATACCGCAAATCATATACATCATATACCATTCATTCATCACACATTCAAATTCCCCAACAAGGCACAGGCATACAACCACACCATTCATAGTCAAACGTATAACAAATCCAATAGAAGATCATAAGCATATATCATCACACGAGTCATGATTGAACAGGTATCAACACTTAATAGAATATCATAAGCAATTATGACAATCTGGCATAATGCACTCAACCGCCCACTAATAGTAGGCAAACCTTGGCCATGGACCTTTTGGTCTGCTTTGATACCAAAATGAAACACCCTAATTTTCAATAAATGAATAAACCCAAAAACAGGGAAAATTTTTTTCCCAAGTAAACTAAGAGGAACCGGGCACAAAAGAAATAAGGGAAAGGAAGGCGAGAGAACAAAAACTGACCCAAGAAGGCAGACAACGGAAGAAGAAACGCTCAGGTGACTCCCACAAACAACGCCTACTCGCTCAAGCGAGATCCAACACGCTTGAGCAAGGAAGCCCAACTCGCTCGGGCGAAGTACCATACGCTTAAGCGAACTACCCAAAAGCCTTCCCAAGCCCACACACTCGCTGGAGCGAATCTTTCATTCGCTAAAGCGAGGAGCTACACTCGGCTATTCAGACACTCAAGATCCAGAGTTATCATACAACTCATTCACTCGGAAAATGATAGCTAGTCCACTCGGCATATGACAACTTATTCGCTCAGGGAAAATCATTAAGTCAATCCCCACTCGGACTTAGTCTAATCTTAACCACCCGGAATATAATTCCTCAATCACTCGGATTTTATATAATCATTCACTCAGAATTCCTCAAAGGGGTTTCTCTCAGAATCCTTCTAAGTCCTTACGACTCGGAAAAGATAGCCCATTCACTAGAGCCTCACTCGGAAATGGATCTAAACCTCCTATATTCCTCTCAGGGTTCATTAATTTAGAGTTATTGATTCAACATCAGTTATATTCCAGTCGGCAAGAAGCATCAAATCAACATAAAACACTTATGTATAAATATATGTTCCCAGAAATATAAACCTGCCCACAAATCCAATCTACCGACCCATATATATGTAACCATATACTCGGAATACTCATTATCTTAACATTATACATTTACCAATACTTACAATACCATATAAGTGACACCATGTCTATACTTCTTATAATCAATCTTTATAAATGAATATATTTAATCATCATTTTACATGAGAGCCGGCCAAGGCTTCACTGACTGAACATAATAAACGTAATACAAGCACTCAACAGTCGAAGTGCACCACACTCGGACTTGAGGCCCTATCATCGTTTCCGAGTCCGTCCTACACACACTGGAAAATAGTGTAGGGGGTGAGCATCTTAAATATTAAATGATAGATACAGACTCGGGTTGTCCCACAGTTATACAACAATATATACACACATAATTATACATGGCAACAATTAAAGTCAGAACAATACCAATCAACCAGGACACACATAAGACCTTTACCGATCAGAATCCACCAGTTACCACTCGGCCATATGCACATATCATTTCAATGACATTAACATAACAGCAACTAGTAACATAATAATGCCAATGAATCAGAACGCACATATTCAACATTTCCTGATCAGAATCCAACAGTTCTCACTCGGCTATATACACACAACTTTTCAATAACATTAACACATATTCATAGAACAGATTTCAATCAGCATCAACAGCATGTGCACACAGAATAATTCACTCGGTTATATACATTCATTATCTCATTAACATCATCGCATGCATAATCAAGTTCCAATCAACATCAGCAGTTAATATACACAGATTATTTCACTCGGTTATATACATTCATCATCTCATTAACATCATCACATGCATAATCAAATTCTAATCAACATCAGCAGTTAATATACACAAATTATTTCACTCGGTTCCGCATTTGTGTGTAATCGGTTTTTGACGTTGCAACGTAGGCTCCCAGCCTTTTTTTCATAGCTCTCAACTATCAACTCAGCTCCCAGCTGCTTGGCCGTTTTACGGGTACCCAACCGTTTGCCCACAAGGTGACACCAACGCTCTCAGCGCCAACGGAGGTGTTCACAGGCAGCCCGAGTCCCACTCAAGGGCTACCTTGAGTCCCACTCAAGGATTTCACAGCGTCCCACGCTTTAATAACCGACGGTAGTGTCCCACACTACATGCTCTTAGCATAAACGCATCCCATGCGCCACACGCGGATTCATCACACAACACAGAGTTCATATGCATAGCAATACATGCATCTCATGCAATTAGCATCATACATCATCAGAACTCAAACAGCATATGCATCTCATGCAATCGGTACGACACATTACCAGAACCCAAACAGCATATGCATCTCATGCAATCGGTATCATAACTCAACAGATTAATACAGCAACCCATGCATCCCATGCAATCGGTGTCAAACAGTCTCAGGATTCAATAAATTAATCCAACAACACAAACATCTCATGCAATCGGTAGTAGGCAGTATCAGGACTCAGACAACATATGCATCTCATACAATCGATATCAGAACTCAATAGATTAACACAGCAATACATGTATTGGTGTGATATATTATCAGATTCACTAAGTCAACACTTTATCGTATACAGTCAGCATTTTATATTCATAACAACTTGCATGTCACATAAACCACACGGTAATCATCATCAACACTTCAGCACTTTCCTTTCATGCGACCATTCAATATTCTCAAGGTTATTAACATGCATTTCACAGACGGGATTAGGCATGCATCACTCAATACCAAATCATCATGCATTCAGGTACCATATACTCATCATGCAAGTAAAACATAGAATCAGACACAGAATCAGCAAGCCATTGACACCCAGAACCCGTTCATAGCCCATGCATTTAAGATAGAAGATACCCCCTACCAACTACGAAACTTCAAGAGACTCTTCTGCTTGGATGTTGGTCCTCTGCCTTGCTACTTCGCTCGATACTTCTACTCGTTCAGCCTCCTCTTGAACACTGTTGTCTTCCATGATTGACTCAGGAACAGGGGCTGTTTCGCTTCGATGATCGTCTTTCACTAGCATGAGGGAGCTCCGACTCCTCTGCAGCACCATCGTCATGGCTTCTGAAAGCAGAAAATGGAGACAAAGAATAGAGAAGAAGAAGAAGAACGAAGAAGAAAGAGAAGAAGGAGGAAGAAGAGAAAAGTCACAGAGGGAAATCTAAAGGAATGAAAGGCAAAGAGACCCAACGACCAATTATATATGCATGCACGAAGGAATGGGAAGGTGGGGTGGGAAAGCGTGAAGCAGCAGTCTGCTCACGTCACCCAGTCACCATCAGCAACAATTAATAATTAATCACACTTAATTAGCCATCATTTGATTAATTAAGTTAATTGTAATTAATAAATAATTTTCCACTTCTGAAATTATTATTTTAATGATTTATTTTCATTCGGCAATTAATTATTAAATCGGGATGTTACAACCACCATCACCACTCCACATTTCTTAGTGGATTTATCATTGTTGGGTTTAGTCTTTGTTTTCAAGTTTTGTATGTGGCATGTTAACAATTCATTCACCATTTACAATAGCACTCACCATCAACTTCAATCATCAACTTTTCATTATTAAATCCTGGGATGCTATTCATTTACACCCATTCTCAATCAAACGTCAACAACACTCCTTTCACATCTATGGTGGACATAAGTATAGCATCATGTTATCAAACAATCCACACCACCATTAAGCATACCATATCTATTCTAATTGCACAATGCATGTTGCCAACCATTATTACCAACATCATATACACAATACAAATTTCCATAACATCAAAAGCAAGGCAAACATGCAAGTGTCACATATGGCAATCAAATGTTATCCAATTCATGCAATTAGAATATAAAGACTCCTCTCCTACCTCAAGAGAAGAATTCTGATTGATACGACGTGCCCGCCTCGTCGTTCGGAATAGATCCTATAACAATCATGTAAAATCCCAATCAATTCAACTATTTAAGACACAATTTAACTCTATTTATTCATAATCATATCTATAATTTCATAACATGTATAAGACATGTTATAGATATTATTTTTACTTCACTTATTAGGCTTCGGGAATTCCTTCCCATCAAGCCACATTCATTAGATTCAAAGGCTACAAAACGACCATAGCCCAACACACCTAAAACTAGTCCATTTACCAATATCTATATTCTCAATATTATATATTTCCTCTCAAGTATATTGTCCCAATCATATTTTCCATTTTTCCTAATTTCTTTAAAGTTATGGTTTCCACCAAAACCCACCAATATTCATAAATACTCATAAACTTTCATCTCATTCCAACCATAAATGCATCTACTTCATTTAGCCCTCATTAAAACCTCATATTTATGGCACCCACCTAAGGCTCATGCATTCATTGCTTCCATTAAACACCCATTCATATACATTACTCTCCCCAAACCATAATAACACATACCCATAGCATTTAAACCCCACAAAGTGGTGAGACAAGCTTACGTCACCCAAAACCAAAATGGGTAACAAAGGGGAAGAGAAAGTTATGAAAATGGAGAGGAAGAGAAGGAAGACTTCAAGCTCTAATGGTCCCCTTCCAAGCTCCCACAAAAATGAAATAAGAATGGGAAAGTGTCACCTTTGGCTTAGTGTTTTGGGAGAAAGGAAGAGGGAAATGAAAAAGGAGAAGAAGAAGAAGAGTGTATTTTCTATAAAGGCTTCAGCAAGACAATGAAAAAAAGAAAAGGAGAAAGGGGCTTTTTCATTTTCTTTTTAATCCTTCTCATTAAAGTTCATCATTTTAATTCAAACAGGATCTCTGTTTGGGCTCAATACTTTATCCAAAAATAATTCTGAATATATATTCAGACTCCCAATAATATTGTCAACAGCCCTGACCAATATCATCCTAATCGGAGATACTTGGTCTGATACCTATATTTTAATCGGGCCAGTTTTAAGCTTATTCGGTCCCTATAAATTAGTAACAGTCCTAAAAAATCCTAATTTAATCATATCCAATATTTGGGACACAAAATAATTCACATTCAATTATTCAATATTTATTTCCTTAATTAATCCTTTACTTTAAAATTTTGGGATGTTACACCAACACTTATCAAAATCTACTCCTACAATAAAATTCAAAAACAACTAACAAAAATTACAGAAACTAACTAAGAATGGTTCAGTCTAGTACTGGTCCAAGGATTGTTGATATTACTCAACAATCCCCGGTAACGGCGCCATTAACTTGATGCATATATCCTGGTGGATTATATTCTTTTGGCAAGTGCACCAATCGTTAAATTTGTAATATAGTTCATTGTCCCACAGGTATTAAGGTAATTACCACAACCTAGGACTAATACAAGCTGAACCAAAACACAAGAAGATAGAATTCATTCTATTTATGCTTTTCTGCACTTTCTATGTTTTTGTAATTTCAGAAACAATATGAAAAATAAGATGTATTTAATGGAAGATAGGTTAGGATTACTTCAGCTCAATTTCATCAAGAAACATGCAATTGAGGTTCAATCAAGCTTCAGATTCAAGAGGACAATTCACAGATGGTTAATCCATAATTCTTTAGGTGATTAACACTAATTCCTAAGCATTAAACCCTAATCCCTTAGGTGTTCAGTGACAGAGAAATCTAATGCGAAATTAGGGATTGAACCCTAACTATTCACCTAATTGCTAGGCCTGAATTAGTTAGGAAGCCAGAAGTTTTCTAAGCCTCAACCATGATTCCTCATTGGTGAGATTCTTCAATTAGGTCTAGATTTTTCAATCCAGCAGTGTAGATCCACTTCTCAGCTTGTTCTCCTCATGCTTCAGAAGATGATTTTCTCAATGCACATTCAAGAATCCATTGGAAGCTTTAGCAATCCCAACCCTAGGGGTTTGGCAACCCATAAAGATGGATTCAAAAAGTGGAATGTGAAGAGCCATGGAAGAGAGAGTTTAGAGAGGGAAAATGTTTAGAGAGAGATTGAAAATCAGAAAATGAATTAGTGTTATTGCTCCTGTGTGTAAATTACAGAGTATTTACAACTATATATAGCTAAGGCAAAAACTAACTAAACGAACTCTAATTAATTACAAAGAAGACTTCCTAACAATTAAACTAACAAAACTAATTAGTTGATTACAAGGGAATGACTAATTATAATATAATAATTAAATTACTAGTATAGAAATATAATCAGCAACTAATCAAATAATTAATGGTAACTACTACAACAATTCACGTTGAAGGAGTATAATATACTTTGCAAACAAGCTTCACGTGACATGCTTGCTTAATTCTTAAAATATAATTTAACCCTTGCTTGTAGCATGTTCACATGAATGATGGGATGAGAAGGCTGAATTTGTGAATTCCTTCCTTTGTCTTTTACGTGAATGCAAGGTGACTAGCGTGACCTTTATGCGCTTGAGCGAGGTGACTTCACACTTTGGATCTGTTTGAGTGGAACTGAGTACATTGGCCTTACTGGATCTGCGTGTATATACACTTGGAGGCCAGTGTATATACGCTGGGCTACTGACTTGGAAATTTGTATTCTGTTTCTTGGCGTACGTACACTGGGAGGCCAGCGTATGTACGCTGGGCTACTGACTTGTTGATTCTTCATTTCTTTAGGTTCTGTTTTTGAGCGTACGTACGCTGGGATTCCAGCGTATGTACGCTGGATCACTGGGCTGGCACTTTGGTCATCTTTCTCCTGCACGTATGTACGCTAGATTTCCTGCACCTAGATCCTGCAAAATACAAACATATAAATGCCTAGCGAATATACACTAGCTTTTTAGCGTATGTACGCTAGGTTACTGGATCTCTCAATAAACATATTTCTTTCCTTAAGTGCTTATCTTTTTATCTATTTTCTTGCACAATTCAAACACATTCGAATTAAATAATTATAACAAGAAAGAATGATAATTCATTACATAACAATGCCAAAGTCAACAATATTTGATGGATTAAGTTAAATTAAAGGTGAAATTATTAAGTCTTTTCAAGACTTATCACATCCCCAAACTTAAAGCTTGCTTGTCCTCAAGCAAGTACTCAGATTAATTAAATCAATTACACTTACTCAATATAATCAACCTTTCCTTAACTTAATTCATGCCATAATTATTGAATACCATTTCTGCTTTCTTTCTACAACTTCTAAAAATATAATTACTCACACTTCTTTTAGGAACAAGCAGGTGATGCTTTCCTCACATGGATTGGTGTTTCACTCTTCTCTCAGTGTATATGTTCAATTATATACACTCATCACCTACATAATTGTCAGATCAACATAGGATTACAACAGTTCTAAACATCATGACATATGCTAGCACAATTAGATCAATAAGGGCTTTTTAAGCTTGTAATGGGGTTAGGCTACAGGCTCCATTTTTGTTTTTCTAGTAAATGTTGGGTTAAAAGATGTGCCCATTGATGCCTTGCCTTAATCTTAACTCAAATACTTCTACTAACCAGCTCTTTTACTTTTATTTTTCTCAGATGAAGGATAACTCAACTACTTATGGTGCTTTGCACCTTCTTCTCTTTCAGTCCTTTGGACTCTTTCTTTCTTCTCTATCATTTTTTTTTCAATACCATTTTCCTCTATATAGGAATTGCTTTACTGATTATTCACTTTTCTTTTACTTTTGCTGTTCTTTCTTCCATTTCTCAAAATCCTCATCTATAATTAAGGTCAGAGTGTGTCCTTTAATTGCTGTTAGGCACACTCTTCATCCCCAAACTTAGAACTTACTAGTCCCTAGCAATAAGATAAGACTCAGTAGTTTATTAGTGGTACATCCAGGGATATTTCACTTGGTTTTTCTCAGATATATAGGCTTGTAAAGTTAGGTATATAATCAGAATGAAAGGGTCACAGACTCAAACATAATTATTTGGTCAAAGGATAATTGATAATATTAAGAATGGCTAAATTTGGCCCTGGCTAATTTTCAAAGAAGGCCTTCATCATTTCCAATTGGCAAATATATAATCATTTGCAAGCACTGAAGCAAATTCTGTCTCACTAAGCAAGAATGCAGACACACTCAAAAGAAATAATAAAGGCTCAAAAGCTAATAAGTTATAGGTAATCAGCTAATCATGTCCCTAAACTTAATGCGAGATCATAAATTCTGATTGCTAACTAGCATGGTGAATAGACAAAGGATGGAAATAGTTATGGAAAGGGATCATGAATCAAGCAATGCGAATCAATTAATTTATCCAATTGATGCCTTAGAATCAACAAGATTTAAATAATTAAGATGGGTTCTAAATTAAGCACAGTTAATATCCTTCACAAATTAAGGAGATTAAGAGGTAGATTACTTCCCTTTTTACCTATATGGTGAAGATTCGGTGAGCGATGGTTACAAGAGTTGAACAATACAAAGCAGAAAAGAAATAACATTGAACAATTAATAGGGAAATATAATTTCATTACAACTAAAAAAGGAAATACATTGTCCAAGAGAGGATACTAAAATAAAGTTATTACAACACAAAAATGTGAGATGAATAGACATGACAGATGCAATTATTTTGAAATTGAAACGGTGAGATGCCATGTTTTTAGCTATTAACTGAAATTAAGGAATAAAAAGATGTTACCTTTCAATGGAATCCTCAGATTGTGCCCTTTCCTCTTCAAAACCCAAGTTTCCAACGTAAAGAGGTGTGAGTTAAGGTTTGTACACTGGGAGAGGGTTTTTATACTACCGAACCCAGCATTTATACGCTTATGTTCTAATTGCTGCAGGTGGTAACAGGCTGGCATACACTAGGGTACGCATAGGTACACTGGATCTAGGCATACATACGCCTATATTAAGGCACAACAGGTTGTAACAAGTGTAGGCCACGTTGTAAGCGTACAAGATCATGCTCAAGCGCTACTTTCTCCTCCCTTAAACACCTAGCACTCCTCGCTCAAGCATTCAAAGGTCACACTGCAAGCATACAAGCTCCTCACTCAAGCGCGCAAGGGTCATGCTTAAGCGTATAGTACTCCATGCTTAAGCGCAGAGTACACGTTAAAGGATCACGCTGCAAGCACCACTTACTTTTTGTTTTTACACATGGCATGTCTAGAGGTCACGCTTAAGTGTGCTTACAACTCGCTTAAGCGCGCAAGGGGGCCTGATCCTTATTTCTTCATGTTGTTTCCTTAACCCTTTCGCGCATAGCTACGCAAATTTGGTGTATGTACGCTCATCCTTATTCACAAATTTTTTAAGCTTTTTCAGTCTTTTCTTCTTTCTCCCTTTTTAGTTTTCTTTTGTTTTTAGTATTTATAAGAAAATTGACAGTAACAAAGAACCAACATGAAACACAATGAAAAATGGATGTTGTACAATGGTATAACTACAAAACACAAAATTGAATATTTTTTTTTCAAATAAAGGAATTAAGATGCATGAATAGAAACTACCTGCATGAAGAGAAAGAGATGGTGTAGAGGTGCATACTTTGGTGGTTCATTATTCAAGGAATGAAGGTGAGCGTAAGAACGCTTCTTGGGAGCATCACAGCGCTAATTTTCTGGCCAAGGTGGATGCAAAGAAGCAGCAAGCTAGTGTAGGCACGCTATGGGCTAGCGCTCTTACGCGTGGCCTCTGTGGTGTATTTTAAAAAGGGTGCCTACTTCACGCGTAGGCATGCTCAGTGGACAGTGTAGGCACGCTGGTCCACTGTGTAATCCTGAAAATTCTCTTTTGTTTTTTTTCTTTTTCTTCTCTTCTTTTTACTCTTTTTTTTTGAAAAGTTTCTCACTACTTTATTATTGTACAAGAAAAACAAATATAGGCTCATCCCCCTAGATCCCATTGCTTATGACCATAGATTCTTGGTATTTTTACTCTTTGTTTCTCCTTGTTGTGTTTGACGCTAATGCTTAACACAACTTTCCTTTTATCCTTCTTTTTCCACTCTTTTTGCTTTTTCTTCTTTTTCTTTCCTTCACTCTTTTTCTTTTTCTGTTTTATGTCTTTTTGTGCCACAAGCAATCTTCTTCTTGACTTGAGAATTCACGTTTCCTTGTGATTTCCATAACTGCAGTAGTCACCACTAGCAAACGCTCCTCATGACATGGCTGAGTTTCTTTTTTTTTGTATTCTCAACATCTAGACACATGAATTTTTCTTGTGCGTGAATCTCTACTTCTTTCTTTGTATTCACACTTGGCTCCAACCAAATTTTCGTATCATAATTGTGTTGCCAACATGTGGTTTCCACCTCAGTCGAGACCTTCTCTTTTTCTATCACTTCTTGCTCAACAATAGTATCTAATTGATTCTCAGCATCCTCAATGGCTTCTGTTGTCATTTCTTCAATTTGCACACCTGCAACACTTGCATTATCAAAGAAATTATTCAATGACAACTCTTGCTTTTGTTCTTCTTTAGACCAATCTTCTTCATTCCAATCATCAAAGAATGCTTCACTAGATATACTATCATCTACCAATTCTGAAGTATAATGTCTATAGCTTTCCTCTTCGCATTCTTTAATTAACTCTTCTTCCATCAAATATCCCTAAACTTTCTCATTTTCTTTTTCTTCTTTTGTTTCTACATCAACTTCAAGTTCAGGTTCATCCATTCCAATGTTTTCTAGCTGGTCTTCTTCTTCCCTAAACTTGGTTTCCTTATTTAGACCAGCATTATCATCCCATTGTTATTCAAGTGGCCTTAATACTCAAGAGGGGTGGGGGGGGGTGAATTGAGTATTTTAAAAGTTTGACTTAGAATGCCTTTGAACTTGGTTATTTATGAAACTTTGATGGGTAAATGGAAATAAACAAGAAACAATTGTTGTTCAAGTGGCCTCAATACTCAAGAGGGGGGGTGAATTGAGTTTTAAAACTTTTGATTGGAATACCTTTGAAATTGATTTTTATAACCAAGTTTATGAGATTATGCAAGTGAAATAGAATGGAGGATCACAAGCAATGCACTATAATGAGAAATGTTGCTGAAGCAATTTACCAAACACTTGGTGTGCAATCTTAGAGATATAACAAATTAAGCAAGTTCAAGTATGCTCTTCTCAACCAATCAATACCAATCAACAAATATGCAGTAAATGAAAGTAAAAGAGTAAGGAAGAGAAGCTTGCAAACCGATATAACGAGTTCCACCCAATCCGGTGTACGTCTCGCCTCTAAGCAACCCACTTAGAGGATTTTCCACTATTGTAGACTAGAGATACAACTTTGAGCAATTGCGGCTTCCTAGTGTCCCACACTCAAGAACCCAATCCTCACAAGTATAAGGGCAACCCACCCAATCTCTCAATCTCACAATATCCCAAAGGTTGAGTCCACAACCTTTGTAACCACTTAACCTAGAGTGAACAACCACTCAACCTAGAGTGAATAACTTGTGTGTTTGGTGTTTGTTTACAATCAATACACTCTCTCAATAGAGTAGATATACAAATGAAAAGCTCTCTCAAATTCTAATCTCTCAAGATGAGAGGATATACAAGTGAAAGTACAATATGCAAAGAATAGGCTTACAAAGCACAAAATAGAGCTATGAATTGTTGTTTCTTGGTTGTGTGTTTGTGCTTGTCTTCCTCTTCAATTTATAGAGCCAAGATAGCAGTTAAGGTGTGCCCTAGTTCATCATAGCCGTTGCACTTAGTTGAAATTTGAAGAATGGTGGAGACATGACCTGGTTTCCTACTTAAATCTGTTTTTCCACTAGCGTAATCGATTACACCCTCGCGTTGTAATCGATTAGCTTCAAGTCAGAGAGTCACTAATCGATTATTTCACTTCCTGTAATCGATTAGCATTTGTACCTGATGCATTTAATTTGTTTTCGCAGCATCTTAATCGATTAGCATGTCTTGCAATCGATTACCTTAAATCCAGTGACTCACTAATCGATTATATGGTTCCCTTAATCGATTAGCTTTCATACCTGATGCATTTTGTCCCATTTCTGATTGGTGTAATCGATTAGTCTCTGGTGTATAATCGATTATCTTAATTCCAGTGAGTATCTAATCGATTGTTCAGCTCCCTAATCGATTAGCTTTCATACCTGATGCAATTTCTTCCAAAACAGAAAGCTCCTAATCGATTAGCATCTATGGCCTAATCGATTAGCTTCGCTGTTACTTCAATTCTGATTTCATGTCTTTGTTTTTGCATCGGTTTCTTCAAGAGTGCTTGTCATTATCAAAATCTTTGCACATCTTTTGACCTGTTAACATATTCAAACACATTCTCCCCCTTTTTGATGATGACAACTATGTTCATCTCTTGAGGGTTGTTAGTTTAAATAATATAGACTTATCTTTTATCTTTTTGCAGAAACAACTCTTCTACATTATCTCTTTTTCAAATAGCAGATGACCAATTTCAAAAATCAGAGTAATCACATTCAGCAGCCAATGTCTTATCTCATTTTATCTATTGTCTATTATCTCTTATCTATAACTCTCCCCCTATCAAAAGGAATTTAACAAACAGATAATATTTTTCAAATTTTGTTAACAGAGCATCTATTATCCATATTCTTAGTATTAGAGCATATTCAAAATTGTAGTCAGAGCATCTATCAATATTATCCATATTTGTATCAGAGCATTATCCAACATATGAACATATATTCTTCTCCCCCTTTGTAATCATCAAAAATAATTAGAGCAGTGAAGAGAAATAAAATAAACTGAAATAAGATACTTTTATTGAATTAATAAAAATGGGAAATACAAGAAGTAAAATTATTCAGAATTCAGAAAACAGCAAAAAGAAACCAACAGCTAAACATAACTAAAAATCTAATTATCCGGGTTGAAGAAGCGGATTTCTGCAATTTGGTGAGCCAGCTCTTCATAACGCTGCTGCATCATCTCAAAATGTTGCTGCTCGGTCATTGAAAACTCTTGGAGGGAGTTTTCAAGTCGATCAAAGTGGCGATCAAGATGGGCGTAGAGAGATGCAAATGGGTCTGCTTGGGGTGCAGATGAAGAGGCTGATGGTGCAGCTTGTGGTTGAGGTGGAGGAGGAAGAGGAGCAGCAGGTTCAGCAAAGGGGTTGGCACCATGTTCCCGGTCACTCCTTAGAATCCATATTCCAGCAATGTTGACCATGCCCATTTTATTTAGGTGGGAAGTGCCAATGCAAGCTCTTGGGGGCACTTTTTCAGAGAGTTCCCCTGCCAAATCAACACCACAGAATTTAAAAATTTTGGTGAGGAGGATACCATAAGGGAGCTTTTGCTGGTCCTTGGCATGGCGCATGTGGAATTTGATCAACTGAACCCAGTTGATCTCTTTGTGGTTCAGCATGGCCCACATTAAGAGGACATCATCCTCTTCAACCAGAGCATAGTTCCCACCACGGGGAACAATCATCTTGACCAAGAAGAAGTGGAGCAGGCGGTTGTTCATGGTCAAGTGGCCAACTAGTTTGTGGTTGCTCATGGGAGGAGCCGGCTTCCACAAAGAACGGCGGGCAGTGATGGGATTAAAACCCCATTCATCCTCGGGTTCGCCTCCATCAAAGTCAGCATTGTTGAGGGGCAGTTTGGAAATTTTTGCAAATTGGGCATTTGAGAGTTTGATGGTGGTGTTTTTCACCTTGGATTCAACCATCCCATTGACAAGGCGGAGGTTGCAGTAGAATACTCTCATAAGCTCAGGATAGTATTCTTCTTCTTTGAGGGATAAGAAGGGGAAAAGGTTGTAGTGGTGGAGACTTTGGGTGAAGGTGAGGCTTGGGTTGTCAAAAGTGTCAGCAACGGTGTAATGAGGGGTCATAATCTCCCTTTCAGAAAAATTCTTCATAAAATTTTAAAGTTCTCTGGGAGAAGAGAAGAACCTTGAGAAGTCAAGGGGGTTATGGGCTTGAGCAGTAGAGGACCTAGCTCTCTTGACATTTCTTGAGGTAGACATGGTTGGAAAAGGCAAAGAGGAAGATGAAGAGAGATGAGTGGTAGAGAGTTTTTTGAGAGGTTTGAGAGGAAGGAGGTAGTGTGAGATGAGAAGGTGAATGAAGGGATATTTATAGTTGAAAATTAGGTTTAGGAAGGAGGAAAGAGAGTTTAGAAAGGAGTGAAGTGAGTTAAGAGAGGGAGTTGTTCGAGTGAGCCTAGGAAATTGGAGTTTTGACTCATCAGAACGCGCGCTAATCGATTATGAGACAGGTGGTAATCGATTAGGTCATTGTTTCTGGGGAATTTCAAACGTTTCATACAGAGGGTAATCGATTAGAGGCTTAGGGTAATCGATTAGTTTAGAAACAGAACCGTCCTAATCGATTGGAGCAATGTGGTAATCGATTATGAAGAAGAGGAAACGTTTTGAATTTGAAACAGAAGCTTCGTAATCGATTATGGATCATGGATAATCGATTATCTTAAAAACAGAATGATTGTAATGGATTATTGGTGAGGTCTAATCGATTATCTTAGAAACAGAAGCTTAGTAATCGATTGGGATTAACAATATAATCGATTATGGAGTCAAAAACTTCAAATTTTACATACAGCAAAGTTCCAATCATGAAATATGATATATACCATGCATCATGCCATTCAACATAGTTCTTATCAAGATATCCTATCATTTAAACACAACTGGACATATCAAGAATGCCTAACTCTCTTCTTATGTGAATGAATTGTTCTCTAGCCAAGGGTTTTGTGAAAATATCAGCTAGTTGCTTAGAAGTTTCTACATGTTCAAGCACACAATCCCCTTTTAACACATGATCTCTAATAAAGTGATGCCTAATCTCAATGTGTTTGGTCCTAGAGTGCATTACTGGATTCTTGGAGATGTTAATGGCACTAGTATTATCGCATTTAAGAGGCACATGGTTTAATACAATTCCAAAATCTAGAAGTTGTTGTCTCATCCAAAGGATTTGAGCACAACAACTACCAGCTGCAACATATTCTGCCTCAGCTGTTGATAGCGCAACACTTACTTGTTTCTTGCTATGCCAAGAAACAAGAGAACTACCAAGCAAGTGACATGTTCCGCTAGTACTTTTCCTATCAAGCTTACATCCTGCAAAGTCCGAATCAGAATAACCAACTAAAGTACATTCAGCCCCTTTGGGGTACCATAAACCAACATCTTGAGTTCCAACTAGATATTTCATTATCCTTTTTACTGCAGTGAGATGAGATTCCTTAGGACAAGCTTGGTATCTAGCACACATACACACAACAAACATGATATCCGGTCTACTAGCGGTTAAGTAAAGTAAGGATCCTATCATACCTCTATATTTTGTGAGTTCAACATCCTTACCTTTCTCATCCTTGTCCAAATAGCATGAAGTGCCCATCATTGGTTTGCTTGATTTGTAGTCCAAGGAAGAAAGTGAGTTCCCCCATCATGGACATTTCAAATTCTTCCTGCATAAGCTTGGCAAACTCCTTGCACATTGAATCATTAGTGGCACCAAAAATTATATCATCAACATAAATTTGTACCAATAGTATGTTATTCTTTTTGTGCTTTATGAATAGGGTTGTATCAACCTTCCCTCTTTCAAAATGATTTTCTAAAAGAAATTTGCTTAACCTTTCGTACCAAGCTCTTGGAGCTTGTTTCAAACCATACAAGGCTTTCTTTAATTTGAAAACATGATTTGGAAGTTGATGGTTTTCAAAACCTGGAGGTTGATCAACATATACTTCCTCTTGAATGTATCCATTCAAGAAAGCACTTTTAACATCCATTTGGTACAATTTGAAATCTCTATAGCATGCGAAAGCTAATAGTAGTCTAATTGCTTCTAATCTAGCTACGGGTGCATACGTTTCTTCATAATCAATGCCTTCTTCTTGATTATATCCTTTAGCTACTAGTCTAGCTTTGTTTCTAGTAATTATGCCATTTTTATCCATTTTGTTTCTAAAAACCCATTTGGTTCCTATTATTTGGTGATCATTGGGTCTTGGCACAAGCTCCCAAACTTGATTTCTTTCAAATTGATTTAGCTCTTCTTGCATGGCCAACATCCAATGTTCATCAATAATAGCCTCATTTATGTTCTTGGGTTCTATTTATGATACAAATGCTAGATGATTACAAGTATTTCTGATAGCATTTCTAGTACTTACACCTCGAGTCATTTCACCTATGACTTTGTCTAAGGGATGATCCTTCAAGGTTACCCATTCTTGTTGTCTCTCAATTTGTGCTGCACCTCCATCATTGTTGACTTCTTCTTCTTTGTCTTGCAAGTTCATTTCTTGAAAAGTACCTACAAGATCATCAACATCTTCCTTTCTCGGAGGGTTATGGCTATTTTCATCAAATTTGACATGAATAGATTCCTCAATGGTATTTGTTTGTTTGTTGAAAATTCTATAAGATTTACTTGATTGAGAATATCCTAGGAATATTGCCTCATCAGATTTTGCATCAAACTTTCCTAGATTATCCTTTCCATTGTTGAGCACAAAACATTTACATCCAAAAATATAAAAGTATGCAATGTTGGGTTTTCTACCCTTGTAAAGCTCATAGGGGGTTTTCTTTAAAATAGGCCTTATCAAACATCTATTCATAACATAACACGCGGTGTTTACCGCATCGGCCCAAAAATGTTTTGCAATATTGTTTTCATTTAGCATGGTTCTAGCAAGCTCCACTAAAGATCTATTCTTTCTTTCAACTACTCCATTTTGTTGTGGAGTTCTAGGAGCTGAAAAGTTGTGATTAATACCATGTTTTTCGTAAAACTTTTCAAAAGATTGATTTTCAAATTCTCCCCCACGATCGGTTCTAATGGATGCAATTTTTGAATTTTGCTCATTTTGGATAATCTTTGCAAGTTTCTTAAATGCATGATATGCTTCATTTTTATGAGCAAGAAACAGTGTCCACGTATATCTTGAATAGTCATCTACTATAACTAGACCATAGTAATTACCTCCAAAGCTTTTGATTTTGGATGGTCCAAATAAGTCCATGTGCAAAAGTTGTAAAGGCCTTTGAGTAGAAACAATGTTTTTGGATTGAAAAGATGCCTTTACTTGTTTTCCCTTTTGACATGCATCACAAAATCTATTTTCAAATTTAAGCTTTGGTAGACAAATTACTAAATCTTTAGAAACAAGTTTGTTCAAGTGGTCTACATGTATATGAGCTATTCTTCTATGCCATAGCCATGTTTCATCTTCTTTTGAAATGAAGCATTGTTCATCATTTGTAGACAAACTATCCATATCAATCATGTAGATATTATCAATTCTTTGGCCTACAAACTTAATTTCCTTATTAGTCTTATGCTCAATTATGCAACAATTTGATTCAAATAAAACTCTATATCCTTTGTCACATAATTGACTTATGCTAAGTAGATTATGCTTGAGGCCTTCAACATACAATACGTCACTTATGGAGGTGGAAGAGTTCTTACCAATATTTCCAATGCCTAGGATTCTTCCTTTAGTGTTGTCTCCGTAGGTGACACTTCCTTTCCTTTTGGGAGTGAATGATGTAAATTTGGTTATGTCTCCCGTCATATGCTTTGAACACCCGCTATCCAAGTACCAATGGGTGTTGCTTGCCTTGAAGCATACCTACAAAACAAAATCATTTTAGAGAACTAGGTACCCATTTTATGTTGGGTCCTTTAAGGTTAGCTTGTGGAGATGTTCCTTTGGGAACCCACACCTTTCTTAAGACCTTTGGTCCTAGTTTCCTAACACTACACTTATAAGCACTATGTCCTTTGGTACCACAATGATTGCATTTCATAAAAGGTGAGGAGGATTTGCTTGGTGGTGCAAAGAAGTTTTTATAGTGCTTCTCCATTTTGTGATTACTATGTTCATGGTCATATCCTAAACTGGTTTTACTAAACATGCATTTTTGTTGCCCAAGTAGGATATTCAAATTATCTCTTCCATTTGTGAATTTCTCTAGTGTCCTATTTAGGTCTTCAACCTTGGTTTCTAATACAATGCACCTTTTTGCAAAATCACATGGTTTATCCTTAGAGCATGTTTGAACTTTCTCTAGTTCTTCTTTTAAGCTCTCATTTTCTTTACATACTTCCATGAGATGCAATTCAAGGGTATCACTAGTTTTCCTAGATGCTTTGAGTTTACTAGAGATTTTTGTAAATTTATCATATAATTCTTCAAATGCATCTAACAGCTCATTTTTATCTAAGTCAAGAAGATTTACCTCATTATCTTCTTCTTGATGATTTGCCATTAAGCAAAGATTGGCTTGCTCATCTTCCGAGTCGTCGGAGCTGCTCACATCGTTCTCATCCCAAGCAATATAGGCTCTTCTTCTTCTTTGTTTGTCCTTGCCCTTCTTTTTGAGGTTTGGACAATCGGCTTTGAAGTGCCCTTCCTTGCCACATTCAAAACAACTTGGTGAAGAGGAAGTTTCATTAGAGGTAGGTTTCTTACCTTGGGGCTTAAAGTTCTTTTGGAACTTTTTGTTCTTCATGAATCTTCCAAATCTTTTTACGAATAGCCCAAACTCTTCTTCTTCATCTAAGTCACTGCATGATTCTTCCTCATGCATGGAGGTGGCTTTGAGGGCTAGCCCTTTCTTCTTGGTGGATTTCTCCTCTTCCTCGGCTAGCTTCAATGCTTTAAGTTCTTGCTCTTGTTCTTGCAATTTTCCAAAGAGTGTTGCAAGAGACATTTCATTGATGCTAGGAGATTGTTTTATTGCTGTGACAAGAGGTTGCCATTCCCTGCTAAGACTTTTCAAAATTTTGTGCACAAGCTCTTTGTTAGTATATACTTTGCCAAGAGTAATAAGATGGTTGATAATAAGTGTAAACCTTTTTTGCATATCTACAATAGATTCTCCTGAATTTATCCTAAAGCATTCATATTGGCTAGTCAAGGTACTAATTTTGGAGTCCTTTACATCATTAGTACCTTCATGGGTTACTTGAAGAGTATCCCACATTTCTTTAGCAGTTTGGCATGTCATTATCCTAAAAAATTCATCTTGTCCTAAAGACATAGTAATGAGATTTTTGGCCTTGTAGCCATATTGGACTTTCTTTTCTTCCTCGCTTGTCCATTCATCTATACGTTTTTCAACATTCTTGCTATCTATAGTATGCATTGGTATATAAGGACCATTTTCAATGGTATTCCATATTCTCAAGTCAATTGATTGAATGAAGATTTTCATTCTTTCTTTCCAAAAGGCATACCCTTCCCCATTGAAAGCGGGAGGTCTATTTATTGCACCACCCTCGGGAAAAACATTTTGAGAACTTGAGGCCATTTAATCTCTTGAAGCTGTTAAGCTTGATCTACCAAGAGTCAAGCTCTGATACCACTTGTTGTTCAAGTGGCCTCAATACTCAAGAGGGGGGGGTGAATTGAGTTTTAAAACTTTTGATTGGAATACCTTTGAAATTGATTTTTATAACCAAGTTTATGAGATTATGCAAGTGAAATAGAATGGAGGATCACAAGCAATGCACTATAATGAGAAATGTTGCTGAAGCAATTTACCAAACACTTGGTGTGCAATATTAGAGATATAACAAATTAAGCAAGTTCAAGTATGCTCTTCTCAACCAATCAATACCAATCAACAAATATGCAGTAAATGAAGTAAAAGAGTAAGGAAGAGAAGCTTGCAAACCGATATAACGAGTTCCACCCAATCCGGTGTACGTCTCGCCTCTAAGCAACCCACTTAGAGGATTTTCCACTATTGTAGACTAGAGATACAACTTTGAGCAATTGCGGCTTCCTAGTGTCCCACACTCAAGAACCCAATCCTCACAAGTATAAGGGCAACCCACCCAATCTCTCAATCTCACAATATCCCAAAGGTTGAGTCCACAACCTTTGTAACCACTCAACCTAGAGTGAACAACCACTCGACCTAGAGTGAATAACTTGTGTGTTTGGTGTTTGTTTACAATCAATACACTCTCTCAATAGAGTAGATATACAAATGAAAAGCTCTCTCAAATTCTAATCTCTCAAGATGAGAGGATATACAAGTGAAAGTACAATATGCAAAGAATAGGCTTACAAAGCACAAAATAGAGCTATGAATTGTTGCTTCTTGGTTGTGTGTTTGTGCTTGTCTTCCTCTTCAATTTATAGAGCCAAGATAGCAGTTAAGGTGTGCCCTAGTTCATCATAGCCGTTGCACTTAGTTGAAATTTGAAGAATGGTGGAGACATGACCTGGTTTCCCACTTAAATCTATTTTTCCACTAGCGTAATCGATTACACCCTCGCGTTGTAATCGATTAGCTTCAAGTCAGAGAGTCACTAATCGATTATTTCACTTCCTGTAATCGATTAGCATTTGTACCTGATGCATTTAATTTGTTTTCGCAGCATCCTAATCGATTAGCATGTCTTGCAATCGATTACCTTAAATCCAGTGACTCACTAATCGATTATATGGTTCCCTTAATCGATTAGCTTTCATACCTGATGCATTTTGTCCCATTTCTGATTGGTGTAATCGATTAGTCTCTGGTGTATAATCGATTATCTTAATTCCAGTGAGTATCTAATCGATTGTTCAGCTCCCTAATCGATTAGC
This sequence comes from Clitoria ternatea, assembly GCA_037962975.1. Taxonomy (NCBI): domain Eukaryota; kingdom Viridiplantae; phylum Streptophyta; class Magnoliopsida; order Fabales; family Fabaceae; genus Clitoria; species Clitoria ternatea. The sequence goes on from CM075671.1 coordinate 61,899,730, forward strand.
TTTCATACCTGATGCAATTTCTTCCAAAACAGAAAGCTCCTAATTGATTAGCATCTATGGCCTAATCGATTAGCTTCGCTGTTACTTCAATTCTGATTTCATGTCTTTGTTTTTGCATCGGTTTCTTCAAGAGTGCTTGTCATTATCAAAATCTTTGCACATCTTTTGACCTGTTAACATATTCAAACACATTCTCCCCCTTTTTGATGATGACAACTATGTTCATCTCTTGAGGGTTGTTAGTTTAAATAATATAGACTTATCTTTTATCTTTTTGCAGAAACAACTCTTCTACATTATCTCTTTTTCAAATAGCAGATGACCAATTTCAAAAATCAGAGTAATCACATTCAGCAGCCAATGTCTTATCTCATTTTATCTATTGTCTATTATCTCTTATCTATAACTCTCCCCCTATCAAAAGGAATTTAACAAACAGATAATATTTTTCAAATTTTGTTAACTGAGCATCTATTATCCATATTCTTAGTATCAGAGCATATTCAAAATTGTAGTCAGAGCATCTATCAATATTATCCATATTTGTATCAGAGCATTATCCAACATATGAACATATATTCTTCTCCCCCTTTGTAATCATCAAAAATAATTAGAGCAGTGAAGAGAAATAAAATAAACTGAAATAAGATACTTTTATTGAATTAATAAAAATGGGAAATACAAGAAGTAAAATTATTCAGAATTCAGAAAACAGCAAAAAGAAACCAACAGCTAAACATAACTAAAAATCTAATTATCCGGGTTGAAGAAGCGGATTTCTGCAATTTGGTGAGCCAGCTCTTCATAACGCTGCTGCATCATCTCAAAATGTTGCTGCTCGGTCATTGACGTTGATATTTTTGCAGTCGTTATCCCGTCAAATTAGTACATTAAAATTAATTAACGTAGTACTAGGGTGTCAACCTAGGTCGTTCTCTCAAGGATCAACACAAAAATTTAGGAAAAATCAAGTCTTAAACTAATTTTTAACAATTAAAAATAAAAACTAAACAATTAAAAATTTTTACAAACATAAGTTCACTAACATACAATTGGGGGGGGGGTTTGATTGATTTTTGTTGTCACAATTAAAATTAAAACAAGGTAAATAAAGGATTTAAAACAATAAATAACAAGCGATTGATTTTCTTGGAGTATTGTAAATAAATTTATCCTTGGTTCACTAAAGATAACTTGTATACTTATTAATGTCAATTTCTTAGCTCAATTTGAATTGATCAACTAAGCGTCTTTTTCAATTCACAATTCCTTTACTTTCATTTAAAAATGAATATTTGAATCAAGCATCCTAATTAAGCAAAAGGAGTCAAGATCTTAAAATCTAGGAATTATTGAGCATACATAAGAACATCGCCTATATACATAATCTATTCTCAAATTATGGAATTAAGCAAACCATAATTATTAAAAGTGATTATGAAAATATTCATTAAGCATGCATATTTCCTTAATCCATTCTAATTTGAAATCTTATTTAACTCCATTTGGATAACTAAACCGATTAAGCATACAAATTCAATTAAACAAAATAGAATTAAATAAGTAGAGAATGATTATGAAGAAATAACAATAATAAAAGCATACTATATTAAAATTAATGACCTCAAAATTACATTACAACATTCTCCAAGAAAATCAATCTAAGGGTTTTAGCCCTCCATAATTACAACTACAACAATAAAACTAACCCGGAAATGGAGAAGTTGCTGGAGAAACTCCAACAGAGAAGAGAAACAGAACGTGTGAATGAGGGAGATGAAGAATTGTGTGAAGAATGGTGTGTTATAAGCCTTCCTCTTGTGCCTATTTATAGGATTTCAAAAGCAAGTTTTTTGCCATAATTAATTCATAATGGAAGATGCACTCTTGAATTTACAATTCCATGGTGCTCCATGATCAATTTGAGTGCCTTGCCCACCTTCCTCAGTGCTTTGTCCATCTTCCAGAAGCTTGAAAACGTGTTTCTGGGCCAATTATTCACTCATGAATCGATTCATTGGTGGGAGGAATCGATTCATGCTTCCAAAATGCAATTCTGGGCTAATTTTACACGTATGAATCGATTCATTTGATGGAAGAATCGATTCATTGCCTTTGAAACTCAAATGAATCGATTCAAAATGCTGATTTTTGCATGATTCAGACGTATGAATCGATTCAAGCCAGAATGAATCGATTCATGGCTCAAAATTTCACTTCCTGGTGCATTTAATTCGCATGAATCGATTCAAGAGGGGGATGAATCGATTCATCCCCCTGATTCTCCATATTTTGCACACTTTTTACCCTTTTTGAGATCCTTTTGAATATTTCTTGATTCCTTTGATCCTTAGGCACTTTGATCATCATTTTGGATTGGAATTCTTGAGTTCTTTGATCTATTTTCTTTTGCACATATTAACAATCAAATATTACATAAAGATCAAATGATAAAAATGTGTTAAAATGCAATATGTTACACACTAAGTGATGGCAAATTATACACATTTAAATTGGAGAATTAGAGATAAATCATGCATCATCAAATACTCCCACACTTATTCTTTTGCACTCCCGGGCAAAATCAAAATAAAAACAAGTATAACAATTTATTGAAAACATTAAGTTGAAAACAACACACACAGAATTGGCATGCTTGTCATGAAATCTTAGAAATATACAAAGAAACAAGAGTTTTCAACATGAAAGATACAGAGCATCAAGATATATATAAAAATCATTCAAACACTTAGGCATGTAAAAATTAAATTAAACTGAAAAGAAGATCATAAGTGATAGAACCTCACAAGACATACTCTCAACTCTCAAGTGTTTAAGGTTTGTGTATACACTCAAAACAATTCCTGAAAAACAAACAGTCTAAAAATTTGGCAAGTTTCTTAATTCCTCAATCAACACAAATGCATGTATAGATCCACAGGGCTTTCACAGGGTTGCAATGTGGCCAAGGTTAAATTGGATGAAATATTTATACCAAAAAGAATAATGAAGCAATTAATTTTACTGGCAAACAGTGAGGGTAAAACATTTATTGTATGGTATTTGGTAAAATAAAATTTTTTTTTTTTTTTTTTTTTTTTTTTTATGAGATTGCATAACACTTGGAACAAGAGTTGCAATTCCTTTTTGCACACCCCCACACTTATTTGAATGCCTGTTTTGACTTGATTCCAAAGCTTCAATATACTTCTTAAGGTAGGTATATTTTTGTTTTTTTTTTTCATCCATGGCTTATTTGAGCTGTAACAAGGAAACAGTTAAATAGGCTCAAAATGGCTAGCAAGAGATAATTTATTCATGGTAGGCTTATCTGGCTTAATGGCTCAACTGAACAAAATGCCTGTATCAAAATACATTCATATGAGTTTCAAGTATCATCAAGAAACAAGACAAAAAATTAAGATGTAAGTCTTCAGGAATTAATCACACATGAAAGGATTAAGATGGTTTAAAGTGATCCATCAAATTTAAAGGCTCAAAAATCTCACAAGGTATAATTCCATCATATATGATCATTTCTCAATTATCATGTCATTCTCAACATACCAAAAATGTTTGAGTTCAAATTATAACATATCATTAATCTCATATCAGTCATGAAAGAATTTACTTGTACTCATGCATATCTTAAAATTCCAATAAAACATGCCATTTTAAAACAAAAACACACACAAAATCTTTTTTTTTTTTTTTTTTTTTTATATAAAATTTAATCACACAACACACAATAACACACGAATCCCACCCCCACACTTAAATCATACATTGTCCTCAATGTAAGACAGAGCATACAAAATAGACAATAGAATGAAAAAGTAAAGAGATGGGTAAGAAAAACTCCCTCAAGGTGGATTAAACTCAAATACCACATCCTTTTGAAGCAGATTGGATAGTGGTCTAGCCTTCTTGTGCCTTCCCAAATCTTGCAGCAATTTTTCTTCTTGATTTTCATCAAGAGAAGTAAAGATTATCACTGGAAGCTCCTCATCATTTCCCAAGTATGAATACTTGAGGTTTTCAAGTAAGAAATTTAGCTCCAGATTAGGTGCCTGCAAAGTAGATGGAACTAACAAAGCAGATTTGGATTCTTGCACCTCAAAAAATTTGTTAGAGTCTTCTTGAAAATTTGCATTTAGAACAGGTATTTCTATACACTCTAAATCAGCAGTTATGTATTTGTCAATTTCAGCACAAATATGACAATTCTCAGAATTATTGCATGCAAAACAACTGTATGAATCATCTATGTATTCCAAATCAACATCAGAAAAATGTTCAAAAACTAGTTCGTCAATAATGTCAATTTGGAAAACAGAATGATTTTCAGATGGATATTTCATGGCATCAAGAATATTAAATTGAACTCTCGTGTCACCAAATTCCATAGAAAGAGTTCCAGAATGAACATCTATTTTGGTTCGAGCTGTTTTCAAAAATGGTCTTCCCAAAATGATAGGAACAGGAATTTGAGGCATACCTTCTTCCATATCAAGTACAAAAAAGTCAGCAGGGAACACAAGCTGTTCTACCTGAACCAAAACATCTTCTATAACTCCAGCAGGATAGGCAGTGCTCCTATTGGCTAGCTGAATTACTACACCAGTAGGTTGTAAATTTCCAAGAGACAAAGATTTAAAAACAGACATAGGCATAACATTTATTGAGGCTCCTAAATCTAACATACAATTTTCAAATTTATTATTGCCTATGATACAGGGTATAGAAAACGTACCTGGATCTTTGCATTTTTCAGGAATATTTTCCTTACCAAGCAGTGCAGATACATTCCTTCCCATGCTTATTCTTTCATTGCCCTTGAGTCTCCTTTTGTGAGTACACAACTCCTTCAGAAATTTGGCATACTTGGGAATTTGCTTGATTGCATCAAGAAGAGGTATATTCACTTCCACTTTCCTGAAAGTATCCAAAATTTCTTTGTCCACTTCTTCCATCTTCTTGCTTGGAATTGCTTTTGGTGGAAAAGGAAGAGGGATATGAGGTGGGATTTGGGATGGTTGCATCTCAGATTTGCTTGTGCTTGAAGAGGGTTCATCATTCTCAACTGTTGTGGGCACATCTTTTTGTTTTTCAGGTTCCTTAGGTATGGGTACTTCAAGGTTCTTACCTGATCTTAACTGAATTGCACTCACATTTCTTGGATTTGCAGCTGGTTGAGATGGTAATTTGTCAGAGTTTTGAGATTGTAACTGGCTTAATGATGAAGCCAATTGCCCAATTTGGTTGCTTAAACTCTGGATGGTAGCATCATTCCTCTGTTGATACTCCAAATTCTGCGCAGCCATTTGTTTCACCAGATCCTCCAAAGAAGGGCCACTTGTGGGTGGTTGAGGTGTCGGTCTTTGGAAGGTTGGTGCATTGTTTTGAAATGGGGGTTGGGGATTTTGTTGTTGGTTGCCCCATCTTAAGTTTGGATGGTTCCTCCAACCTGGATTGTATCTATTGGTGGAAAGGTTTTGTGATGGTGGAGGTCTATCATGGTAGATGTTTGCTGCATAGGCTTGAGGACTATTATTATCCTTTTCTTGTAGAGAAGGACAACAATCAGTGGGGTGCTCTTGTGAAGAGCAGATTCCACACACTTTAGCAGTCATGGATTTTTGATTTACTGCCAATTGTGTGACTAGAGTGGTGAGAGCATCAAGTTTGCTCTCAAGTTTAATTCCAGATGAACTAGAATTGGAATCAAACATGGGTTTAAAAGAATCATTTCTCACACCAAATTGTTGAGAGTTAGATGCCATTTTCTCAATCAGATTTCTTGCTTCAGCAGCAGTCATATCTCCTAGAGCTCCTCCACTTGCCGCATCAATCATATTGCGATCAACGTGGTGTAAACCTTCATAGAAGTACTGAAGAAGAAGTTGTTCAGAAATTTGGTGGTGAGGGCAACTTGCACAGAGTTTCTTAAATCTCTCCCAATATTCATAAAGACTTTCTCCAGAGAGTTGCCTAATGCCAGATATGTCTTTACGGATTGCAGTTGTTCTAGAGGCAGGAAAGAATTTTTCCAAGAACATTTTCTTTAAGTCATTCCAACTTGTGATTGATCTTGGAGCAAGGTAATACAACCAATCCTTAGCAACACCCTCTAAAGAATGAGGAAACGCTTTAAGATAGACATGGTCTTCTTGAACGTTTTGGGGTTTCATTGTGGAACACACAATGTGGAATTCTTTGAGGTGTTTGTGCGGATCTTCACCCGCAAGACCATGAAACTTAGGCAACAAATGTATAAGTCCGGTCTTAAGAATAAAAGGGACATCCTCATCAGGATATTGAATACACAAACTTTCGTAAGTGAATTCAGGAGCAGCTAGTTCTCTAAGAGTTCTTTCACGAGGTTCAGCCATGTCAGAAAAACTAGCAGTACTACTTTCAACAGATTCAGAAAAAATACTATCACTATCAATATCAACAAAGTTATTATTAAATCTAGCTTCTCTAACTAACCTATGAAAAGTTCTTTCAATTTCAGGGTCAAATGAATATAAATGCTCAAAAGTTCTTCTAGTCATACATAGCATACAACAAGATATTTGATCATTATGAGCAATAAATTTAATTTAAAACAAGTGTTTTTCCTAAAGATCATTGATCCCCGGCAACGGCGCCAAAATTTGACGTTGATATTTTTGCAGTCGTTATCCCGTCAAATTAGTACATTAAAATTAATTAACGTAGTACTAGGGTGTCAACCTAGGTCGTTCTCTCAAGGATCAACACAAAAATTTAGGAAAAATCAAGTCTTAAACTAATTTTTAACAATTAAAAATAAAAACTAAACAATTAAAAATTTTTACAAACATAAGTTCACTAACATACAATTGGGGGGGGGGTTTGATTGATTTTTGTTGTCACAATTAAAATTAAAACAAGGTAAATAAAGGATTTAAAACAATAAATAACAAGCGATTGATTTTCTTGGAGTATTGTAAATAAATTTATCCTTGGTTCACTAAAGATAACTTGTATACTTATTAATGTCAATTTCTTAGCTCAATTTGAATTGATCAACTAAGCGTCTTTTTCAATTCACAATTCCTTTACTTTCATTTAAAAATGAATATTTGAATCAAGCATCCTAATTAAGCAAAAGGAGTCAAGATCTTAAAATCTAGGAATTATTGAGCATACATAAGAACATCGCCTATATACATAATCTATTCTCAAATTATGGAATTAAGCAAACCATAATTATTAAAAGTGATTATGAAAATATTCATTAAGCATGCATATTTCCTTAATCCATTCTAATTTGAAATCTTATTTAACTCCATTTGGATAACTAAACCGATTAAGCATACAAATTCAATTAAACAAAATAGAATTAAATAAGTAGAGAATGATTATGAAGAAATAACAATAATAAAAGCATACTATATTAAAATTAATGACCTCAAAATTACATTACAACATTCTCCAAGAAAATCAATCTAAGGGTTTTAGCCCTCCATAATTACAACTACAACAATAAAACTAACCCGGAAATGAAGAAGTTGCTGGAGAAACTCCAACAGAGAAGAGAAACAGAACGTGTGAATGAGGGAGATGAAGAATTGTGTGAAGAATGGTGTGTTATAAGCCTTCCTCTTGTGCCTATTTATAGGATTTCAAAAGCAAGTTTTTTGCCATAATTAATTCATAATGGAAGATGCACTCTTGAATTTACAATTCCATGGTGCTCCATGATCAATTTGAGTGCCTTGCCCACCTTCCTCAGTGCTTTGTCCATCTTCCAGAAGCTTGAAAACGTGTTTCTGGGCCAATTATTCACTCATGAATCGATTCATTGGTGGGAGGAATCGATTCATGCTTCCAAAATGCAATTCTGGGCTAATTTTACACGTATGAATCGATTCATTTGATGGAAGAATCGATTCATTGCCTTTGAAACTCAAATGAATCGATTCAAAATGCTGATTTTTGCATGATTCAGACGTATGAATCGATTCAAGCCAGAATGAATCGATTCATGGCTCAAAATTTCACTTCCTGGTGCATTTAATTCGCATGAATCGATTCAAGAGGGGGATGAATCGATTCATCCCCCTGATTCTCCATATTTTGCACACTTTTTACCCTTTTTGAGATCCTTTTGAATATTTCTTGATTCCTTTGATCCTTAGGCACTTTGATCATCATTTTGGATTGGAATTCTTGAGTTCTTTGATCTATTTTCTTTTGCACATATTAACAATCAAATATTACATAAAGATCAAATGATAAAAATGTGTTAAAATGCAATATGTTACACACTAAGTGATGGCAAATTATACACATTTAAATTGGAGAATTAGAGATAAATCATGCATCATCAGTCATTGAAAACTCTTGGAGGGAGTTTTCAAGTCGATCAAAGCGGTGATCAAGATGGGCGTAGAGAGATGCAAATGGGTCTGCTTGGGGTGCAGATGAAGAGGCTGATGGTGCAGCTTGTGGTTGAGGTGGAGGAGGAAGAGGAGCAGCAGGTTCAGCAAAGGGGTTGGCACCATGTTCCCGGTCACTCCTTAGAATCCATATTCCAGCAATGTTGACCATGCCCATTTTATTTAGGTGGGAAGTGCCAATGCAAGCTCTTGGGGGCACTTTTTCAGAGAGTTCCCTTGCCAAATCAACACCACAGAATTTAAAAATTTTGGTGAGGAGGATACCATAAGGGAGCTTTTGCTGGTCCTTGGCATGGCGCATGTGGAATTTGATCAACTGAACCCAGTTGATATCTTTGTGGTTCAGCATGGCCCACATTAAGAGGACATCATCCTCTTCAACCAGAGCATAGTTCCCACCACGGGGAACAATCATCTTGACCAAGAAGAAGTGGAGCAGGCGGTTGTTCATGGTCAAGTGGCCAACTAGTTTGTGGTTGCTCATGGGAGGAGCCGGCTTCCACAAAGAACGGCGGGCAGTGATGGGATTAAAACCCCATTCATCCTCGGGTTCGCCTCCATCAAAGTCAGCATTGTTGAGGGGCAGTTTGGAAATTTCTGCAAATTGGGCATTTGAGAGTTTGATGGTGGTGTTTTTCACCTTGGATTCAACCATCCCATTGACAAGGCGGAGGTTGCAGTAGAATACTCTCATAAGCTCAGGATAGTATTCTTCTTCTTTGAGGGATAAGAAGGGGAAAAGGTTGTAGTGGTGGAGACTTTGGGTGAAGGTGAGGCTTGGGTTGTCAAAAGTGTCAGCAACGGTGTAATGAGGGGTCATAATCTCCCTTTCAGAAAAATTCTTCATAAAATTTTGAAGTTCTCTGGGAGAAGAGAAGAACCTTGAGAAGTCAAGGGGGTTATGGGCTTGAGCAGTAGAGGACCTAGCTCTCTTGACATTTCTTGAGGTAGACATGGTTGGAAAAGGCAAAGAGGAAGATGAAGAGAGATGAGTGGTAGAGAGTTTTTTGAGAGGTTTGAGAGGAAGGAGGTAGTGTGAGATGAGAAGGTGAATAAAGGGATATTTATAGTTGAAAATTAGGTTTAGGAAGGAGGAAAGAGAGTTTAGAAAGGAGTGAAGTGAGTTAAGAGAGGGAGTTGTTCGAGTGAGCCTAGGAAATTGGAGTTTTGACTCATCAGAACGCGCGCTAATCGATTACGAGACAGGTGGTAATCGATTAGGTCATTGTTTCTGGGGAATTTCAAACGTTTCATACAGAGGGTAATCGATTAGAGGCTTAGGGTAATCGATTAGTTTAGAAACAGAACCGTCCTAATCGATTGGAGCAATGTGGTAATCGATTATGAAGAAGAGGAAACGTTTTGAATTTGAAACAGAAGCTTCGTAATCGATTATGGATCATGGATAATCGATTATCTTAAAAACAGAATGATTGTAATCGATTATTGGTGAGGTCTAATCGATTATCTTAGAAACAGAAGCTTAGTAATCGATTGGGATTAACAATATAATCGATTATGGAGTCAAAAACTTCAAATTTTACATACAGCAAAGTTCCAATCATGAAATGTGATATATACCATGCATCATGCCATTCAACATAGTTCTTATCAAGATATCCTATCATTCAAACACAACTGGACATATCAAGAATGCCTAACTCTCTTCTTATGTGAATGAATTGTTCTCTAGCCAAGGGTTTTGTGAAAATATCAGCTAGTTGCTTAGAAGTTTCTACATGTTCAAGCACACAATCCCCTTTTAACACATGATCTCTAATAAAGTGATGCCTAATCTCAATGTGTTTGGTCCTAGAGTGCATTACTGGATTCTTGGAGATGTTAATGGCACTAGTATTATCGCATTTAAGAGGCACATGGTTTAATACAATTCCAAAATCTAGAAGTTGTTGTCTCATCCAAAGGATTTGAGCACAACAACTACCAGCTGCAACATATTCTGCCGCAGCTATTGATAGCGCAACACTTACTTGTTTCTTGCTATGCCAAGAAACAAGAGAACTACCAAGCAAGTGACATGTTCCGCTAGTACTTTTCCTATCAAGCTTACATCCTGCAAAGTCCGAATCAGAATAACCAACTAAAGTACATTCAGCCCCTTTGGGGTACCATAAACCAACATCTTGAGTTCCAACTAGATATTTCATTATCCTTTTTACTGCAGTGAGATGAGATTCCTTAGGACAAGCTTGGTATCTAGCACACATACACACAGCAAACATGATATCCGGTCTACTAGCGGTTAAGTAAAGTAAGGATCCTATCATACCTCTATATTTTGTGAGTTCAACATCCTTACCTTTCTCATCCTTGTCCAAATAGCATGAAGTGCCCATCATTGGTTTGCTTGATTTGTAGTCCAAGGAAGAAAGTGAGTTCCCCCATCATGGACATTTCAAATTCTTCCTACATAAGCTTGGCAAACTCCTTGCACATTGAATCATTAGTGGCACCAAAAATTATATCATCAACATAAATTTGTACCAATAGTATGTTATTCTTTTTGTGCTTTATGAATAGGGTTGTATCAACCTTCCCTCTTTCAAAATGATTTTCTAAAAGAAATTTGCTTAACCTTTCGTACCAAGCTCTTGGAGCTTGTTTCAAACCATACAAGGCTTTCTTTAATTTGAAAACATGATTTGGAAGTTGATGGTTTTCAAAACCTGGAGGTTGATCAACATATACTTCCTCTTGAATGTATCCATTCAAGAAAGCACTTTTAACATCCATTTGGTACAATTTGAAATCTCTACAGCATGCGAAAGCTAATAGTAGTCTAATTGCTTCTAATCTAGCTACGGGTGCATACGTTTCTTCATAATCAATGCCTTCTTCTTGATTATATCCTTTAGCTACTAGTCTAGCTTTGTTTCTAGTAATTATGCCATTTTCATCCATTTTATTTCTAAAAACCCATTTGGTTCCTATTATTTGGTGATCATTGGGTCTTGGCACAAGCTCCCAAACTTCATTTCTTTCAAATTGATTTAGCTCTTCTTGCATGGCCAACATCCAATGTTCATCAATAATAGCCTCATTTATGTTCTTGGGTTCTATTTGTGATACAAATGCTAGATGATTACAAGTATTTCTGATAGCATTTCTAGTACTTACACCTCGAGTCATTTCACCTATGACTTTGTCTAAGGGATGATCCTTCAAGGTTACCCATTCTTGTTGTCTCTCAATTTGTGCTGCACCTCCATCATTGTTGACTTCTTCTTCTTTGTCTTGCAAGTTCATTTCTTGAAAAGTACCTACAAGATCATCAACATCTTCCTTTCTCGGAGGGTTATGGCTATTTTCATCAAATTTGACATGAATAGATTCCTCAATGGTATTTGTTTGTTTGTTGAAAATTCTATAAGATTTACTTGATTGAGAATATCCTAGGAATATTGCCTCATCAGATTTTGCATCAAACTTTCCTAGATTATCCTTTCCATTGTTGAGCACAAAACATTTACATCCAAAAATATGAAAGTATGCAATGTTGGGTTTTCTACCCTTGTAAAGCTCATAGGGGGTTTTCTTTAAAATAGGCCTTATCAAACATCTATTCATAACATAACACGTGGTGTTTACCGCATCGGCCCAAAAATGTTTTGCAATATTGTTTTCATTTAGCATGGTTCTAGCAAGCTCCACTAAAGATCTATTCTTTCTTTCAACTACTCCATTTTGTTGTAGAGTTCTAGGAGCTGAAAAGTTGTGATTAATACCATGTTTTTCGCAAAACTTTTCAAAAGATTGATTTTCAAATTCTCCCCCATGATCGGTTCTAATGGATGCAATTTTTGAATTTTGCTCATTTTGGATAATCTTTGCAAGTTTCTTAAATGCATGATATGCTTCATTTTTATGAGCAAGAAACAGTGTCCACGTATATCTTGAATAGTCATCTACTATAACTAGACCATAGTAATTACCTCCAAAGCTTTTGATTTTGGATGGTCCAAATAAGTCCATGTGCAAAAGTTGTAAAGGCCTTTGAGTAGAAACAATGTTTTTGGATTGAAAAGATGCCTTTACTTGTTTTCCCTTTTGAAATGCATCACAAAATCTATTTTCAAATTTAAGCTTTGGTAGACCAATTACTAAATATTTAGAAACAAGTTTGTTCAAGTGGTCTACATGTATATGAGCTATTCTTCTATGCCATAGCCATGTTTCATCTTCTTTTGAAATGAAGCATTGTTCATCATTTGTAGACAAACTATCCATATCAATCATGTAGATATTATCAATTCTTTGGCCTACAAACTTAATTTCCTTATTAGTCTTATGCTCAATTATGCAACAATTTGATTCAAATAAAACTCTATATCCTTTGTCACATAATTGACTTATGCTAAGTAGATTATGCTTGAGGCCTTCAACATACAATACGTCACTTATGGAGGTGGAAGAGTTCTTACCAATATTTCCAATGCCTAGGATTCTTCCTTTAGTGTTGTCTCCGTAGGTGACACTTCCTTTCCTTTTGGGAGTGAATGATGTAAATTTGGTTATGTCTCCCGTCATATGCTTTGAACACCCGCTATCCAAGTACCAATGGGTGTTGCTTGCCTTGAAGCATACCTACAAAACAAAATCATTTTAGAGAACTAGGTACCCATTTTATGTTGGGTCCTTTAAGGTTAGCTTGTGGAGATGTTCCTTTGGGAACCCACACCTTTCTTAAGACCTTTGGTCCTAGTTTCCTAACACTACACTTATAAGCACTATGTCCTTTGGTACCATAATGATTGCATTTCATAAAAGGTGAGGAGGATTTGCTTGGTGGTGCAAAGAAGTTTTTATAGTGCTTCTCCATTTTGTGATTACTATGTTCATGGTCATATCCTAAACTGGTTTTACTAAACATGCATTTTTGTTGCCCAAGTAGGATATTCAAATTATCTCTTCCATTTGTGAATTTCTCTAGTGTCCTATTTAGGTCTTCAACCTTGGTTTCTAATACAATGCACCTTTTTGCAAAATCACATGGTTTATCCTTAGAGCATGTTTGAACTTTCTCTAGTTCTTCTTTTAAGCTCTCATTTTCTTTACATACTTCCATGAGATGCAATTCAAGGGTATCACTAGTTTTCCTAGATGCTTTGAGTTTACTAGAGATTTTTGTAAATTTATCATATAATTCTTCAAATGCATCTAACAACTCATTTTTATCTAAGTCAAGAAGATTTACCTCATTATCTTCTTCTTGATGATTTGCCATTAAGCAAAGATTGGCTTGCTCATCTTCCGAGTCGTCGGAGCTGCTCACATCGTTCTCATCCCAAGCAATATAGGCTCTTCTTCTTCTTTGTTTGTCCTTGCCCTTCTTTTTGAGGTTTGGACAATCGGCTTTGAAGTGCCCTTCCTTGCCACATTCAAAACAACTTGGTGAAGAGGAAGTTTCATTAGAGGTAGGTTTCTTACCTTGGGGCTTAAAGTTCTTTTGGAACTTTTTGTTCTTCATGAATCTTCCAAATCTTTTTACGAATAGCCCAAACTCTTCTTCTTCATCTAAGTCACTGCATGATTCTTCCTCATGCATGGAGGTGGCTTTGAGGGCTAGCCCTTTCTTCTTGGTGGATTTCTCCTCTTCCTCGGCTAGCTTCAATGCTTTAAGTTCTTGCTCTTGTTCTTGCAATTTTCCAAAGAGTGTTGCAAGAGACATTTCATTGATGCTAGGAGATTATTTTATTGCTGTGACAAGAGGTTGCCATTCCCTGCTAAGACTTTTCAAAATTTTGTGCACAAGCTCTTTGTTAGTATATACTTTGCCAAGAGTAATAAGATGGTTGATAATAAGTGTAAACCTTTTTTGCATATCTACAATAGATTCTCCTGAATTTATCCTAAAGCATTCATATTGGCTAGTCAAGGTACTAATTTTGGAGTCCTTTACATCATTAGTACCTTCATGGGTTACTTGAAGAGTATCCCACATTTCTTTAGCAGTTTGGCATGTCATTATCCTAAAAAATTCATCTTGTCCTAAAGACATAGTAATGAGATTTTTGGCCTTGTAGCCATATTGGACTTTCTTTTCTTCCTCGCTTGTCCATTCATCTATAGGTTTTTCAACATTCTTGCTATCTATAGTATGCATTGGTATATAAGGACCATTTTCAATGGTATTCCATATTCTCAAGTCGATTGATTGAATGAAGATTTTCATTCTTTCTTTCCAAAAGGCATACCCTTCCCCATTGAAAGTGGGAGGTCTATTTATTGCACCACCCTCGGGAAAAACATTTTGAGAACTTGAGGCCATTTAATCTCTTGAAGCTGTTAAGCTTGATCTACCAAGAGTCAAGCTCTGATACCACTTGTTGTTCAAGTGGCCTCAATACTCAAGAGGGGGGGTGAATTGAGTTTTAAAACTTTTGATTGGAATACCTTTGAAATTGATTTTTATAACCAAGTTTATGAGATTATGCAAGTGAAATAGAATGGAGGATCACAAGCAATGCACTATAATGAGAAATGTTGCTGAAGCAATTTACCAAACACTTGGTGTGCAATATTAGAGATATAACAAATTAAGCAAGTTCAAGTATGCTCTTCTCAACCAATCAATACCAATCAACAAATATGCAGTAAATGAAAGTAAAAGAGTAAGGAAGAGAAGCTTGCAAACCGATATATCGAGTTCCACCCAATCCGGTGTACGTCTCGCCTCTAAGCAACCCACTTAGAGGATTTTCCACTATTGTAGACTAGAGATACAACTTTGAGCAACTGCGGCTTCCTAGTGTCCCACACTCAAGAACCCAATCCTCACAAGTATAAGGGCAACCCACCCAATCTCTCAATCTCATAATATCCCAAAGGTTGAGTCCACAACCTTTGTAACCACTCAACCTAGAGTGAACAACCACTCAACCTAGAGTGAATAACTTGTGTGTTTGGTGTTTGTTTACAATCAATACACTCTCTCAATAGAGTAGATATACAAATGAAAAGCTCTCTTAAATTCTAATCTCTCAAGATGAGAGGATATACAAGTGAAAGTACAATATGCAAAGAATAGGCTTACAAAGCACAAAATAGAGCTATGAATTGTTGCTTCTTGGTTGTGTGTTTGTGCTTGTCTTCCTCTTCAATTTATAGAGCCAAGATAGCAGTTAAGGTGTGCCCTAGTTCATCATAGCCGTTGCACTTAGTTGAAATTTGAAGAATGGTAGAGACATGACCTGGTTTCCCACTTAAATCTGTTTTTCCACTAGTGTAATCGATTACACCCTTGCGTTGTAATCGATTAGCTTCAAGTCAGAGAGTCACTAATCGATTATTTCACTTCCTGTAATCGATTAGCATTTGTACCTGATGCATTTAATTTGTTTTCGCAGCATCCTAATCGATTAGCATGTCTTGCAATCGATTACCTTAAATCCAGTGACTCACTAATCGATTATATGGTTCCCTTAATCGATTAGCTTTCATACCTGATGCATTTTGTCCCATTTCTGATTGGTGTAATCGATTAGTCTCTGGTGTATAATCGATTATCTTAATTCCAGTGAGTATCTAATCGATTGTTCAGCTCCCTAATCGATTAGCTTTCATACCTGATGCAATTTCTTCCAAAACAGAAAGCTCCTAATCGATTAGCATCTATGGCCTAATCGATTAGCTTCGCTGTTACTTCAATTCTGATTTCATGTCTTTGTTTTTGCATCGGTTTCTTCAAGAGTGCTTGTCATTATCAAAATCTTTGCACATCTTTTGACCTGTTAACATATTCAAACACAACAATAGAGTATCACACACAAATTGCTTTGATTAGAGAAAATGAACTTTTAGAACAAGAGATACTTAACTAAGAAATAAGAATTAATGAAGAACAAGGGATCAGTAATTTTATCAAATAGTTAGCGTACAAAGGTCAAGAAACTACTAGAAAGCACAATCAACACAAGCAATTAACCAAGGCAATATAACAAACAGTTTGCATGCACAATTAAGAGATGAGTTTAAGGTTAGAGAGAATACAAACCAAATTTAACGAGTTCCACCAACCCGGTGTACGTCTCTCCTTCAAGCAACCTACTTGAAGGATTCCACTATTGAAGATTTAAGATACAAACTTTGAGCAATTGTCTCCTAGTGTCCCACACTCAAGAACCCAATTCTCACAAGTAAAGGGTAACCCACCCAATCTCACAATCTCTCAATATCTCAAAGGTTGAACCCTAACCTTTGTAACCATTCAACCTAGAGTGAAACTTGATGTTTTGGTGTGTGTGTTTACAAGATATTTACTCTCAATAGAGTGGATAAGCAAATGAATAGCTCACACTAATTCTAACTCTCAGGAAGAGAGGATATACAAATTCTAAGCTCAAATATTCAGAATTTACAAGAAAAATAAACTCACTAAGCACAAATGTAAGTAAGGATTGATTGCCTCTTGTATTGTATATTGTGCTTGAGTTGGAGAGCCATTTATAGAGTCTTGAGGGAGAGCCAAAGTCTTCTTAGCCATTGCAAGTTATGGGCACTGAGTTGGAATGGAGAAATGAGCTGGTTTTCCACTTAAAAAGCTTTTCCCCAATTTTTGGCACGATGGTAATATATTAGGATTTAAGCTGTAATCGATTACTCTTCGAAATATTTAGTGTAGTTCAGTTGGTAATTGATTAGGTATTCTTGTGTAATCGATTAGATTAGAAACAGAGACTTGCTAATCGATTATTTTATGCCTTGTAATCGATTACAAGTGGCACCTGATGCATTTAATTATGTTTCGTACCACTGTAATCGATTATGCTTTCATACAATCGATTAGGGTGCAAAGCAGAGTTTTCATAATCGATTTTTCCTGGCTTGGTAATCAATTAGTGACTTTCTAGAGTCTTTGTAACCGATTGTTGCATACTTGCAAGCGATTAGAGAGTATACCTGATGCTCTTAATTCAATTTTTCAACATGGTAATCGATTATCTCCATAGGTGCAATCAATTAGCTCACAAATAGAACTTAGCTAATCGATTATGTTGGATGCTGTAATCGATTAGGCTGCGTGTTTTTACAGGTCTGATGTTGTTTTCATTGTAACTTTAGCCTTTTTCTTTGAGTCTTCAAAAACCTTTGTCATTATCAAAATAATTCAACCTGAAAGCATATTCAAACACATTCTCCCCCTTTTTGATGATGACAAACAATGTTCATCTCATAAGGGTGTTAGTTCAAACACAATTATCACCCATGTTTATCTTCTAGAGTGATCTCTAAGGTTATCCCTTAATTTAGAGATATCTTAAAATTATCTCCCCATATCTGAAGGAGTTTATGCCATAAAAAATGAAGATAATCATTAACTGATTGTTGTTTTTAGCAGATTTTTAACACAATTTAGGAAAACAGATTCAGTCATATATTCTCCCCCTTAGTGAAAACAGATTAGAATTCAATGAGACAGATTTAAGATGAACTTCAGTTTCAATTATTCTCCCCCTTTGTAATCATCAAAAATAAATAAGGCAATGCAAAGAAATATATGAAAGGGAAATCTCATTCATTTATGGAAAAGAGAAAGTACAAACTTGCAGAAAATTAAAAGCATCAAGAAATCCTAACAAAACATGAAAAACTAGGATCTAATTGTCCGAATTGAAAAAACGAAATTCAGAAATTTGATGAGTCAGCTCTTCATAGCGTTGTTGCATGAGTTCATAGTGCTGCTACTCAGTCATTTGAAACTCTTGAAGGGAATTTTCAAGTCTATCAAAGCGGCGATCAAGATATGCATAAAGGGAGGTTAAAGGATTAGGTGGAGTAGAGGATTCGCCTTGAGGTACAGGAGTAGGAGTAGGAGTAGGATCAACAACTAGAATAGGATGGTCTTTTTCAAATGGACTGCTTCTATGGATTCTATCACTCTTGATGATCCATCTACCAGCAACACATACCATACCCATTTTGTTGAGATGGTGAGTGCCAATGCACGCTTGAGAGGGCATCTTCTCAGCAAGTTCACCAGCCATGTCTACTCCATATGCCTTGAAAATTTTTGTGAGGAGAATGGCATAGGGTAGTTTGTATTGCTCCTTAGATTTGAGCATGTGGAGCTTGAGAAGTTGGATCCAGTTTATTTCCTTGTGGTTAATGATGGCCCATATCATAAGTACATCATCTTCCTCAACTAGAGCATAATTTCCACCTCGGGGAACAAGAAGTTTAACCAAGAAAAAGTGAAGGAGACGGTTATTGAGGGTTAAGTGACCTACCAATTTGTGATTACTAAGTGGACGATTGGCCTTCCATAGAGCATAATACGATTGGCCTTACATTCTTGACTCTGGCCTCTAATGTGCCATTAACAAGCTTGAGGTTGCAGAAGAAGACCCTCATCAATTCCGGATAATAAAATTCTTCCTTGAGAGTGAGGAAGGGAAGAAGGTTGTAGTGGTGAAGGAGTTGGGTGAAGGTAAAACAAGGATTTTCAAAAGTTTGAGCATCAATGAAGTGAGGAGTGATGATATCCTTCTCTGAAAATTTCTTGATGAAATTTTGGAGGTCTCTTGGTGAGGAGTAGAACCTAGAGAAGTCTAATGGGTTGTTAGGTTGGTTCATGGAGGACCTAGCCCTTTTGATTATTCTTGAAGAAGACATGGTGGATGGAGAAGAGAAGATGAAGAGAATGAGAGATTTGAGAGTTTAGAGAATAGAGAGGTAGGAGGTGTGAGATGGAAAGGTGGAAGAAGGGGTATTTATAGGGTAGAATTAGGGTTTAGAGAAGATAGATAGGAGTTAATAATGTGAGTGAGGATTGGGCCAAAATGAATCACATAGATTCTGCATTTAAAACTGCTCCTGATATGAGGCTAATCGATTAGGATCACAGGATAATCGATTAGTGTGTGTTTTTCATAGGAATTTAAAAGGTTCTGCGCAGGGGTAATCGATTAGTGTCAGTGATGCAATCGATTACGTTAAAAACAGATACTTTGTAATCGATTAGGATAGACTTCTAATCAATTATTTAGGAAGTCAGAGCGTCAGTAATCGATTTGATAAAGAAGCTAATCGATTGGACATAGAACAGAGAGTTGGTAATCGATTAGATATGAGATGATAATCGATTAGACACGAAACAAAAAGTTTGTAATCGATTATATGAGAATGGGTAATCGATTAGGCACGAAATAAAGGGTTTCTAATCGATTATATAGACCAGAATAATCGATTATAGGCTGCCCAAAAATGCATAGAACTCATAGTTTTTCAAACAAATTATCAACTAATCCACATATCAATCATTAATCAATCATTTGCTCAACAAATACATTGTAAGTTATGGAATTATCAAAATCATTCAATATTCAAACACAAGTTGAAATGTCTAGGATTCCTAATTCTCTTCTAATATGTATGAATTGTTCCTTTACAAGAGGTTTGGTGAAGATATTAGCTAGTTGCTTAGAAGTTTCAACATGTTCAAGCATATAATCACCTTTTAATACATGATCTCTAATGAAGTAATGTATTATCTCTATATGTTTGGTCCTTGAATGCATGACAGGATTCTTTGAAATATTGATGGCACTAGTATTGTCACATTTAAGAGACACATGGTCTAATATAACACCAAAGTCAAGAAGTTGTTGCCTCATCCAAAGGATTTGAGCATAGCAACTTCCAGCTGCAACATATTCTACCTCAGCTGTTGATAAAGCAACACTTACTTGTTTCTTGCTATGCCAGGAAACAAGAGAGCTACCAAGCAAATGACATGTACCACTAGTGCTTTTCTTATCAAGTTTACATCCAGCAAAGTCAGCATCAAAATATCCTATAAGAGTACATTCAACACCTTTAGGATACCAAAGACCTACATTTAGAGTTCCAACAAGATATTTCATTATTCATTTTATAGTAGTGAGGTGTGATTCTTTTGGACATGCTTGATATCTAGCACACATGCAAACGGCAAACATTATGTCCGGTCTACTTGCAGTAAGATAGAGTGAAGATCCAATCATACCTCGATATTTGCTAATTTCTACATCTTTACCTTTCTCATCTTGTCCAAGTAGCAAGATGTGCTCATAGGGGTGGCAATTTCATTTGCCTTGTCCATGTTGAATTTTTTAAGTAACTCCTTGTAGTATTTTGATTGACTAATGAATGTCCTTTCTTTGGTTTGCTTAATTTATAGTCTAAGGAAGAATGTAAGTTCTCCCATTTTGGACATCTCAAATTCATCCTGTATTAACTTAGCAAACTCTTTGCAAAGAGATTCATTAGTAGCACCAAAAATGATATCATCCATGTATACTTGAACCAAAAGTATGTCATTCTTTTTGTGCTTGATGAATAATGTTGTATCAACTCTTCCTCTTTCAAAATGGTTTTCTAACAAAAATTTGCTTAACCTTTCATACTAAGCTCTTGGAGCTTGTTTCAAAGCATACAAAGCTTTTCTAAGTTTGAAAACGTGATTTGGAAGTTGATAGTTTTCAAAACCGGGAGGTTGATCAACATATACTTCTTCTTGAATATATCCATTCAAGAAAGCACTTATGACATCCATTTGGTACAATTTGAAGTTTCTACAACATGCAAAGGCTAATAACAATCTAATAGCTTCTAGTCTAGCTATGGGAGCATACGTTTCTTCATAATCAATACCTTCTTCTTGATTATAACCTTTGACAACTAATCTAGCTTTATTTCTAGTTATTACTCCATGTTCATCTAACTTATTCCTAAATACCCATTTGGTTCCTATTATTTGGTGATCAATGGGTCTTCGCACTAGCTCCCAAACTTTATTTCTTTCAAATTGGTTTAATTCCTCTTGCATGGCCAACATCCAATGTTCATCAATAATAGCTTCATTAATGGTTTTAGGTTCAATTTGTGAAACAAATGCTAAGTGATTGCAAGTATTAAAAGAGCGTCGGGTACTTACACCTTTTGTGATATCACCTATGATTCACAGTGATCCATTCCTTGTGTGGAGGTTCCTCATATTGAGTTGTATTTTCTTCCTCTTTGTTTTCTTCTTTATTGTCCAAGCTCATTTCTTGGAATGTACCTATAGGATCATTAACATCTTCCTTTCTCAGGGAGTTATGACTATTTTCATCAAATTTCACATGAATTGACTCCTCAATAGTATTTGTTTATTTGTTAAAGACTTGATAAGATTTACTAGATGATGAATATCCAAGATAGATTTCCTCATCAGCTTTTGCATCAAACTTTCCTCGATTGTCCTTTCCATTGTTAAGCACAAAGCATTTGCATCCAAATATATGAAAATAAGAGATGTTAGGTTTTCTTCCTTTGTAAAGTTCATAGGGAGTTTTCTTTAGAATAATCCTAATCAAGCATCTATTCATAACATGACAAGCGGTATTTACCGCATCGACCTAAAAATATTTTGCAATTTTATTTTCATTTAACATGGTTCTTGCAAGCTCCACCAAGGATCTATTTTTCCTTTCAACTACTCCATTTTGTTGTGGAGTTCTAGGAGCTGAAAAATTATGACCAATACCATGTTTTTCGTAAAATTTGTCAAATAATTGGTTTTCAAATTCTCCTCCATGATCGGTTCTTATGGATGCAATCTTTGAGTTTTGTTTATTTTGGATAACCTTGGCTAGTCTCTTGAATGCATGATATGCTCCATCCTTGTGAGCAAGAAACAAGGTCCATGTATATCTTTAATAGTCGTCTACAATTACTAGACCATAGTAATTACCACTAAAGCTTTTGATTTTAGAAGGTCTGAATAAGTCCATGTGCAAAAGTTGTAAAGGCCTTTGAGTAGAAACAATGTTTTTAGCTTGAAAAGATGCCTTTACTTGTTTTCCTTTTTGACATGCATCACAAAATTTGCTTTCAAATTTAAGCTTTGGCAAACCAATTACTAGTTCTTTAGAAACAAGTTTGTTTAAATGGTCTATGTGTATATGAGCTATCCTTCTATGCCATAGCCATGATTCATTCTCTCTAGTCATGAAGCATTGCTCATCATTTGAGGACAAACTATCAATATCAATCATGTAAATGTTATCAATTCTTTGACCAACAAACTTAATTTCCTTGTTCAGCTTATTCTCAATTATGAAACAATTAGATTCAAATAATACTCTATATCCTTTATCACATAATTGACTAATGCTAACCAAGTTATGTTTAAGCCCCTCAACATATAGAACATCATTTATAGACATGGAAGAATTTTTACCAACATTTCTGATTCCTAGTATTCTTCCCTTTGTGTTATCTCCATATGTGACGCTTCCTTTTCTTTTGGGAGTGAATGTTGTGAATTTGCTCATATCTCCATTCATGTATTTTGAACACCCACTATCCAAGTACCAATGGGTGTTGCTTGCCTTAAAGCATACCTACAAAACAAAATCAGTACCAATGTGGTAATGTTCCTTTGGGAACCCACACCTTTCTTACCATTTTTGGTCCAAGCTTTCTAATATGGCACTTTAAAGCATTATGTACTTTAGCACCACAATGATTGCATTTAGTGAATGGTGATGAGGATTTTCTTGGTGGTACAAAGAAGTTTTTGAAATGTTTTTCCTTTTTGGTAGAATTATATCCTAATCCCGTTTTGTCAAGCATGCATCTTTGATTTCCAAGTAATACATTCAAATTATCTCTACCATTAGTAAACTTCTCTAAGGTTTTATTTAAGTCTAAGACCTTGGTTTCTAAGATATCACATTTCTTTACAAAATCACAAGGTTTGTTCTTGGAGCATGCTTGACCATTTACTAGTTCCTTTTTCAAACATTCATTTTCTTTGCCAAGTTCTACAAGATGCATTTTAAGAGTATCAATGGTTTTCCTAGACAATTTATATTTGTTTAAGATTTTAATAAATTTTTCATACAATTCCTCAAATGCATCTAGTAATTCCTCCTTATCTAAGTTAAAAAGATTTACCTCATCATTTTCTTCTTGATGATTTGCCATCAAGCAAAGATTTGCTTCTTTATTCTTCGATTCTTCGGAGCTACTTACATCGTTTTTGTCCCAAGTGATATAAGCTCTTCTTCTTCCTATTTTCTCTTTGTTCTTCTTCTTGAGGTTTGGACAATCCACCTTGAAGTGCCCTCCCTTGCCACATTCAAAACAGTTTGGTGAGGAAGAGGTTTCATTAGAGATTGGTTTCTTACCATGGGATTTGAAGTTCTTTTGGAATCGTTTATTCCTCATGAATTTCCCGAAATGCTTCACAAACAATCCAAATTCTTTTTCTTCATCAAGCTCACTACCAGATTCTTCTTCATTGATAGAAGTGGCCTTGAGAGCTAGACCTTTCTTCTTGGAGGATTTTTCTTCTTCCTCCGCTAGCTTTAATTCCTTTAGTTCTTGTTCTTGCTGTTGTAGCTTGCCAAATAGTATAGCAAGAGACATTTAGTTGATGCTTAGAGATTGTTTAATGGCAGTGACAAGAGGTTGCCATTCCCTGCTAAGACTTTTTAAAACTTTGTGAATAAGTTCTTTGTTAGTGTAAGTCTTGCCAAGTGTAATAAGGTGATTAATAATCAGAGTGAATCTTTTTTGCATATCAACAATAGTTTCCCCGGAATTTAGTCTAAAACTTTCATATTGACTAGTGAGTGTACTAGTTTTGGAATCTTTCACATCACTAGTTCCCTCATGGGTGATTTGAAGAGTGTCCCACATTTCTTTTACGGTTTTACAAGTTACAATTCTAAAGAACTCATCTGGGCCTAAAGCAAGGGTGATGAGATTTTTAGCTTTGTAATTGTATTGGACTTTCTTTTCCTCATCACTAGTCCATTCATCCATGGGTTTTTCTATTTGTTTATGATCAACAATGTGCATAGGTATGAAAGGTCCATTTTCAATAGCATTCCATACTTTCAAATCACTTGACTGCACAAAAATTTTCATTCTTTCTTTCCAAAAAGCGTAACCCTTACCATTAAAAGCGGGAGGTCTATTTGTGGCACCACCCTCGGGAAACATGTTAGAAGTAGAGGCCATTTATCTCTTGAAGCCGTTAAGCTTGATCTACCAAGAGTCAAGCTCTGATACCACTTGTTATTCAAGTGGCCTCAGTACTCAAGAGGAGGGGGGGTGAATTGAGTGTTTTAAAATTTTGACTTGGAATGCCTTTGAACTTGGTTATTTATGCAACTTTGATGGGTAAATGGAAATGAACAACCAATAATAAAGTATCACACACAAATTGCTTTGATTAGAGAAAATGAACTTTTAGAACAAGAGATACTTAACTGAGAAATAAGAATTAATGAAGAACAAGGGCTCAGTAATTTTATCAAACAGTTGGCGTGCAAAGGTCAAGAAACTACTAGAAAGCACAATCAACACAAGCAATTAACCAAGGCAATATAACAAACAGTTTGCATGCATAATTAAGAGATGAGTTTAAGGTTAGAGAGAATACAAACCAAATTTAACGAGTTCCACCAACCCGGTGTACGTCTCGCCTTCAAACAACCTACTTGAAGGATTCCATTATTGAAGATTTGACATACAAACTTTGAGCAATTATCTCCTAGTGTCCCACACCCAAGAACCTAATTCTCACAAGTGAAGGGTAACCCACCCAATCTCACAATCTCTCAATATCCCAAAGTTTGAACCCCAACCTTTATAACCACTCAACCTAGAGTGAAACTTGATATTTTGGTGTGTGTGTTTACAAGATATTTACTCTCAATAGAGTGGATAAGAAAGTGAATAGCTCACACTAATTCCAACTCTCAGGAAGAGAGGATATACAAATTCTAAGCTCAAATATTCAGAATTTACAAGAAAAATGAACTCACTGAGCACAAATGTAAGTAAAGATTGATTGCCTCTTGTATTGTATGTTGTGCTTGAGTTGGAGAGCCATTTATAGAGTCTCGAGGGAGAGCCAAAGTCTTCCTAGCCGTTCCAAGTTATGGGCACTGAGTTGGAATGGAGAAATGAGCTGGTTTTCCACTTAAAAAGCTTTTCCCCAATTTCTGGCACGATGGTAATCGATTAGGATTTAAGCTATAATCGATTACTCTTCGTAATATTCAGTGTAGTTCAATTAGTAATCGATTAGGTATTCTTATGTAATCGATTAGATTAGAAAGAGAGACTTGCTAATCGATTATTTTATGCCTTGTAATCGATTACAAGTGGCACCTGATGCATTTAATTATGTCTCGTAGCATTGTAATCGATTATGCTTTCATGCAATCGATTAGGGTGCAAAGCAGAGTTTTCATAATCGATTATTCCGGGCTTGGTAATCGATTAGTGACCTTCTAGTATCTTTGTAATTGATTGTTGCATACTTGCAAGCGATTAGAGAGTATACCTGATGCTCTTAATTCAATTTTTCAACGTGGTAATCGATTATCTCCATAGGTGCAATCGATTAGCTCACAAACAGAACTTAGCTAATCGATTATGTTGGATGCTGTAATCGATTAGGCTACGCAATTTTACAGGTCTGATGCTGTTTTAATTGTAACTTAAGCCTTTTTCTTTGAGTCTTCAAAAACCTCTGTCATTATCAAAATTATTCAACCTGAAAGCATATTCAAACACACCCATGGCTCTTCATGCTGGTCCACTATTTGTACAACCACTGTGTTTCTTTGCTCTTCAGCCAATTGCTTTGTAATAAAATCCACTTGCTTCTGAATATTAATGATTGAATTATCAAAATTTTTGAGGCCGGTTTGAGTGAATTTTATAAATTAAATTAAAATCCTTTCTAACTCTGATGGCTCTTTTTCAATTGGTGGTATCTCATCCACATGATTCATGCATAGGCTTTGGGAATATTGAAGAAACTCTACTAAGGTGTCATCAAGATCCATCACCTGTAACTTTTCACTTTCCAAAGGAACTAAAAAAACATAAATGCAAAAACTAACTACAAACAAGGCTACTGCAATGGTTAGTGCTACCACTAAAATAGCTAAAAACAACTAACAGCAAACACTCAACACAATACCAACACTTATCAAAATCTACTCCTACAACAAAATTCAAAAACAACTAACAAAAATTATAGAAATTAACTAAAAAAATGGTTTAGTCTAGTACCGGTCCAAGGATTATTGATATTACTCAACAATCCCCAGCAACGACGCCATTAACTTGATGCATATATCCTGGTGGATTATATTCTTTTGGAAAGTGCACCAATCGTTAAATTTGTAATATATTTAATCATCCCATATGGATTGAGGTAATTACAACAACCTAGGACTAGTACAAGCTCAACCAAAACACAAGATACAATTCATTCTATTTATGCTTTGGTGCACTTTCTATGTTTTTGTAATTTCAGAAACAATATGAAAAATAAGATGTATTTAATGGAAGATAGGTTAGGATTACTTCAGCTCATAATTTCATCAAGAAACATGCAATTGAGGTTCAATCAAGCTTCAAACTCAAGAGGACAATTCACAGATTGTTAATCCCTAATTCCTTAGGTGATTAACACTAATTCCTAAGCATTCAACCCTAATCCCTTAGGTATTCAGTGACAGAGAAATATAATGTGAAATTGGGGATTAAACCCTAACTATTCACCTAATTGCTAGGCCTGAATTAGTTAGGAAGGCAGAAGTTACCTAAGCCTCAACCATGATTCCTCATTGGTGAGATTCTTCAATTAGGTCTGGATTTGTCAATCCAGCAGTGTAGATCCACTTCTCAGCTTGTTCTCCTCATGCTTCAGAAGATGATTTCCTCAATGCACATTCAAGAATCCATTGGAAGCTTTAGCAATCCCAACCCTAGGGGTTAGCAACCCATAGAGATGGATTCAGAAAGTGGAATGTGGAGAGCCATGGAAGAGAGAGTTTAGAGAGGGAAAATGTTTAGAGAGAGGTTGAAAATCAGAAAATAAATTAGTGTTATTGCTCCTGTGTGTAAATTACAAAGTATTTACAACTAGATATAGCTAAGGCAAAAACTAACTAAACAAACTCTAATTAATTACAAAGGAAACTTCCTAACAATTAAACTAACGAAACTAATTAGTTGATTACAAGGGAATGACTAATTATAATACAATAATTAAATTACTAGTATAAAAATACAATCAACAACTAATAAAAATTAATGGTAACTACTACAACAATTCACGTTGAAGGAGTATAATATACTTTACAAACAAGCTTCACGTGACATGCTTGCTTAATTCTTAAAATATAATTTAACACTTGCTTACAGTATGTTCACGTGAATGATGGGATGAGAAGGCTGAATTTGTGAATTGCTTCCTTTGTCTTTTACGTGAATGCAAGGTGACTTCACGCTTAAGCGTGACCTTTATCCGCTTGAGCGAGGTGACTTCACGCTTTGGATCTATTTGAGTGGAACTGAGTATATTGGCCTTACTGGATCTGCGCGTATATACGCTTTGAGGCCAGCGTATATACGCTGGGCTACTGACTTAGAAATTTGTATTCTGTTTCTTGGCGTACGTAAGCTAGGAGGCCAGCGTATGTACGCTGGGCTACTGACTTGCTGATTCTTCATTTTTTAGGTTCTGTTTCTGAGCGTATGTATGTTGGGATTCTAGTGTATGTATGTTAGATCATTGGGCTGGCACTTTGGTCATCTTTCTCCTACGCGTATGTACGCTAGGTTCTAGCGTATGTACGTTGGATTTCCTGCACCTTGATCTTGCAAAATACAAACATATAAATTCCTAGCATATATATGCTGGTTTTTAGCGTATGTACGCTAGGTTACTGGGTCTCTCAATAAACATATTTCTTTCCTTAAGTGCTTATCCTTTTATGTATTTTCTTATACAATTCAAACACATTCGAATTAAATAATTAAAATAAAAAAGAATGACAATTCATTACATAACAATGCCAAAGTCAACAATATTTGATGGATTAAGTTAAATTAAAGGTGAAATTATTAAGTCTTTTCAAGACTTATCAGAAACCCTCATCCAGAGTCGAAGTACATCGGAGTTGCCACGGGCTATCCAACTTCAGGCATGAATCAATGTATGCTTCAGTGTACCCATCAATGTATGCTCTAGGGGATCACTCAATCGCCCACCCTTATCCTTGAAGTATGATGCATAATTCACAAATTTAATGATCATTTACTGGTCCTCGGCAGGGTCTCCTTAATGATTCTCTTTTATTCCTAACGTCGGGTTCTTTTTTATCATCAATTATTATTTGATTCTCTCTTTTCTTTCTAGATAATTCGTAATGATCTTACCTGACATTTAGGAATGAAATGAGGTTACACATTTTCCTGAAAATCATGAGGTACATTAGAACTACAATGCCCACTAACTATTTCAGATCCAGAATCTCATACATTCACAATAATAGTCATCTTGGAGCCTTACCGATACCACGTCTTATATTTCTTATTTCAATTTCAATGTGTTTTCTCTATATTCAATCATCCATGCATAACATGATAATTACTATGGTATATAGTCATAAGGTATTTCACATCGTTGATATATTCGACATTCAAGTATGTTGCATCAACAGTTATTCTGTATATCGTACTATATCATACATGAAATTCAGGATGCCAAGGGAGTAACACATTGCACAGCTAATTGACTATGATTCATAGAAGGTTAACGTAACCGTCGGTGTTAATTCGTTCTACTAGTTCATGTCTCATTCTTTTATTATTAACTTAGATGCTTGGATCTTATATTATAGCCAAAATGTTTTATGGAATGTTAAGAAAAAGTATGGTAAAAAATATAAGTTTCAAGTCCTATTGGACTAGACCCCAAACTTTATAATCCCTGAATTTGTTTATATCGCTCATCAAGTATTTTTGCTAAAAGAATAAAGTCTGAACTACTCATAATGTTTTCTTTAAGTTTAAAAGTAATTTCAGGATAAGAAGATCAAGTTATAAAAACAAAGGGGGAACATATGTTCTAAAAGTCTGGTAGAACAATAAAAGTCTGATAGAAGCATCTCGAATAAAGAACTCTTTGTCAATGTTTGAAAAATCTATTTTGGTGATGCTTCAGGAGAAATGATCATACCATATTTGTGTGCTTATCATCAAAGAACAAAAAGAACAAAATCAACACGAGCAACATCTATCAGGGTACCTACTTCTATGAACTCTGATCACAAGTCAGAAAACTCATTAGCACATCTCTGAAAGCAATTTCTTCTTTAATCAAGGATAAGTTCACGAAAGGTATTGTGCATGGAAATGCATGCGAAACTATTCTCATGAAAATACTGAAATATGACTCAGACCTCTCTTAAGCAGAAATCAACTTAAGGTCTGATCTCAAGAAGCCTATGGCAAAACACCTTCAAAGGATTTCCAACGTCTATATCTTCATTCAGGAAGTAATAACAGTTATATCTTTCAAGTCACTGTAAATACCAAGAAAGTTTGAACATTTAACACATAAAGACATATCTGAGAAGAAAGCTCATCAAGTCATCATTCAATCTTAGTTCAATTTCTTATAAAAAGACAAAGACCCTCACTACTCTCTAGCTCTGCTTCCAGCAGACTCAGGTCTTGTGTCAAAGATACTTAATCTTTGATCTCAAAATTTATCTATTATTTTTATACACTAAGTTCCTAGAACTTTTTCATTCTTACTATTTGTATAAGTCTTGTAAGTTACCAGGACTAGTTTGTGTATTGGGAAACACTTTGGCGTGAAGAGGCTTTTGAAAGAATACTAGGGTCAAGC
Organism: Clitoria ternatea; assembly: GCA_037962975.1. Taxonomy (NCBI): domain Eukaryota; kingdom Viridiplantae; phylum Streptophyta; class Magnoliopsida; order Fabales; family Fabaceae; genus Clitoria; species Clitoria ternatea. Next base: position 61,929,874 of record CM075671.1, read on the forward strand.
CAGGGGTGGCTTGTTGTAAGAATACTTGGGTAGAGCTAGAAGTGGGTTATTGAAAGAATACTTGGAGCACGAGTCTGGTACTGATATTGTAAAGGAGATTTTACAATAGTGGAAATCCTTCAAGTTGGAAGGGACTAGACGTAGCTTCTATGTTGGAAGTGAACCAGTATAAACTATGTGTGTTTATTTCCTCATTCTTTTTATCATTTGATTACTTGTACTTATTTTTGGTTTAAAATTTACTCAAAAAAAGTATAAGACTTATTCAACTGCCCTTCTAAGTCTGAATCTAAACCATTAATTCGTATCAGAGCTTGTCCTTTGGGTTGATCACTCCCTCGAGTGAAAAGAATCAAGATCTATGGCAACTTCTCAAAATAATCAGTTGATCATAGAAAGATCTTCCATCAACAGACCCCCAACTTTCTTTAGGGAAGATTATCCATACTGGAAGGGGAGGACCACTCAATAGAATCTTTGGGCTGTTATCATCAATGGTGATTATGGCTCTTCTATAAATGATGAATGATAACCTAAAGCTAAAAGCGAATAGAGCTCTGATGAAATCAAAAAAATGGAGATCAATGCCAAAGCCAGATTTCTTCTCACATGCACTCTTAGTAAGTCTGAATACAATAAGGTATTCAGCTATAAAATAGCGAAAGAAGTCTAGGATGCTCTACAACGCAATTATGAAGGAACTTCAAATGTCAAAAGATCAAAGAATATATTGTTAACTAGACAATATGACAACATCAAAATAGAGGAACATGAGTCAGTAGATCAAATGTTTGGAAGATTCCAAACACTTCTAAATGGGTTAAAAAATCTTGGAACTACTCCCTCAATAGAAGATATAAATGTCAAACTTCTCGGATGCTTACCTGAAAGATTCGATGCAAAATGCTCTGCTCTAGAAGAAGCTAAGGATCTGAGCACCTTCTTTCTGGATGAGCTGCTTAGAGTTCTTAGGGTTCATGAGCTGAAGTTGAAGCAAAAAGAAACCAACAAATCTGCTTCCACTAAGAGTATTGCCATGAAATCTAATGAAATAAGAAAAAGACAAGGGTCTAAAAATAGAAGAGTCGTCTAATTCTGAACTGGACTCTGGTGAATCAGATGATGACACCAATGAAGAGTTGGCTCTTGTAACCAAAAGGTTTCATAAGCTACTAAGGAAGAAGAAGTTCAGACTGGAAACTTTCTAAAAGAAAGACTATAAAGGTAAAAGTCAATTTAAGTTTAAAACTAACAAATCTGTCTTAGAATGTTCCAATTGCAGAAAGCCAGGACATATAAAAGCAGAATGTCCTCTTCTAAACAAAGATATAAGGGACAAAAGGGAAAGAAGGAAGTTTCTAAAGAAACAAAAAGGTCTGATTACTTGGGATGATGAAGGATCGTCTAACTCAGAAGAGTCTGATGAAGAAAGTGAGTCAACTTAAATTTGTCTCATGGCAGTGGGTATCAAGTTTGTGACAGTGGGTATCAAGTTTGTGACAGTGGGTATCAAGTTTGTCTCATGGCAGTGAGCATCAATCAATTTTGTGACAGTGGGTATCAAGTTTCATTTGACAAAAATAAGTGTACAATCACCAATCATGATGGAACCATACTTTTTACTGCTAACAAACACAATAACCTCTATAAGGTAGACTTGAATGAACTAAATGATCAAAATGTAAAATGTCTATTTTCAAACTTTGAGGAAAGATAGATTTAGCACAAAAAGCTTGGACATGTAAGTCTCAAACTTATCTCAAAGCTTCACAGAAAGGATCTAGTCAAAGGATTGGCAAAAATTTCCTTTAACAGTTCCCTTCCATGTGAAGAATGCCAAAGTGGAAAACAACACAAAACCTCTTTTAAAAATAAAGATGTTGTTTCTACATCCAGACCTCTAGAATTGTTGCATTTGGATTTATTTGGTCCTTCTCAAGTACAAAGTCTAGCAGGAAAGAAATATGGATTTGTTATCATTGACGACTACACCAGATTAACATGGGTATACTTCCTAGCCTACAAGGATGAGTCTGTGAAAGTATTTAAATAAGAAGTCATCATGGCAGAGAATTTGAAAATGAAATCTTTGAAAAATTTTGCAATAAGTCTGGAATAACTCACACTTTTTCCTCACCAAGAACTCCACAATAAAATAGAGTTGTGGAAAGGAAAAACAGGTCTCTGCAAGAAATGGCCAGAACCATGCTTTGTGAAAATGATCTTCCAAAATATTTCTGGGTAGCAGTTGTGAGTACTTCTTATTATATTCAAAATAGAGTTTTATTAGACCAATACTGAATAAGACTCCCTATGAATTATGGAAAGGTAGAAAACCCAACATCTCATATTTTCATCTTTTTGGATGCACCTGTTACATTTTGAACACCAAGGATTATCTTAGAAAATTTGATTCAAAATGTGACAAAGGTATATTCATGGGATACTCTACAACATCAAAATCTTATAGAGTGTTCAATACTCGAACTCAAACCATAGAAGAATATATGCATGTAAGATTTGATGACCTTTAAAAAACTGACAGGAAACTAGCAGATCTAGATACTGATGATGCAGGGATACAATAAGAAGAAGAGCAATCAACAGACCAATCAATTGAAAATGGCCAACCAAAGTCAACAAATTCTAAAAAGTCAGAACAAGATCAACTACCTAAACCTGAAAAACTAAAAGATTACAAATTCAAAGTCTATCATTCTTTAGACCTTATCATTGGAGATTGAGTCTTCACAATCAATCAATAATTGCTCTTATTTCAGAAGTAGAGCCAAAAAATATTCAGGAAGAACTAAAGGATACAGATTGGATTCTTGCTATGCAAGAGGAACTAAACCAATTTGAAAAAAACAAAGTATGGACACTTGTTCCTAGACTTAAAGATAAAGGTATAATTAGTACCAAATGGGTATTCAGAAACAAGTTAGATGAAAATAGAAAGGTAATTCAAAACAAAGCGAGATTGGTTGCTTAAGGATATAATGAATAAGAAGGTATAGATTTCACTGAAACTTTTGCTCCTGTAGCTAGACTTGAGGCAATCAGGATACTTTTTGCATTTGCAGCCTTTAAAGGCATTACATTATATCAGATGGATGTAAAGAGTGTTTTTCTGAATGGTTTTATCGGAGAAGAAGTTTATGTAAAACAACCTCCTGGTTTTGAAGACGTGTCTCTTCCCAATCATGTTTTTAAATTAAGTAAAACACTATATAGTCTGAAACATGCTCCCAGAGGCTCCCAGTGAAACACCCTAATTTAATAAATAAATAATTAACAAAACAGAGGAAATTTTTCCCAAATAAACCAAGAAGAACTGGGCAAGAAAGAAATAAAGGAAAGGAAAGCAAGAGGAATAAAACTGGCCCAAGGAGGCTGATAGCGGAAGAAGAAAACGCTCAGGCGAATCACACAACAACGCCCACTCGCTCAAGCGAGATCTGACTCCGCTTGGGCGGTACCACTCAAAGCCTTTCCTCAAAACCACACTCGCTCCCGCTCACTGAAACGAAGAGCTACATTCGGCACTCGTTCATTCCACTCGGCATTCCCTCACCCGGATTTCAGCACCTGGTTCACTCGGAAAGGTCCGCTTTCAATTCACTCTGGAATACTTAAACTCTGCTACACTCAGAATAAATCACGGTCTTGCTCCCCACATCTACTCCTAATCCCATTTCTACCCATAACTATACCAACCTCACGCACTTAATAAGTACGCATACATATATTACTCGGATCATTCACGCAATATAGAATAACACACAGTATGATAGACATAGAGAGGAATATAGATAATTATAGGCACAAAAACACATCTTCTACCCAAGAGGGTTCAAGTCCTAGTATAAGGAGACTACAACTGAAATACGAGTCGGCCAAGGCTTAACAAGACATATACACGGCATATACATAAACACATAACTCCATAGTGCACCAGCACTTCACTCAGCATTCAGCTCCTCCTCCACTCCTCATTTCGAGAGATATTCACTGAAAAATTGCCACAGTAGGGGTGAGTATCTTAGATATTAAATGATAGATACTGACTCGGATTATCCTTAATCATGCAGCAATATAAAGTACACGGCTACTATCAATTACACACAATACCAATCTAACCAGGACGTACACATTCAACATTTCACGATCAGAATCCATCAGTCTCACTCGGATATATGCACATAACAATACAATAACATTGGCAATTATTCACAGGACAGATTTCAATCGATATCAATAATAAATGCACAGAGAATAATTCACTCGGTTCCACATGCGTGTGTAATCGGTTTTTGACGTTGCAACGTAGGCTCCCAGCCTTTTTATACATAGCTCTTAGCTATCAACTCAGCTCCCAGCTACTTGGCCGTTTTACAGGTACCCAACCGTTTGCCCACAAGGTGACACCAACGCTCTCAGCGCCAACGGAGGTGTTCACGGGCAGCCCGAGTCCCACTCAGAGGCTACCTTGAGTCCTACTCAAGGGATTTCACAGCGTTCCATGCTTTTTAAATAACCGATGGTGGTGTCCCACACTACGTGCTCCCAGCACAACGCATCCCATGCGCCACATGCGGATTCATCACACAACACAGAATTCATATACACAACCTTTCACTCAACCACTCATGCATCACATGCAATCGGTAATAAGCATTCTCAGAACTCAATATATTAGTCCAACACACATGCTTCTCATACAATCAGTATCATAGTTCAAATAGATGAATACAGCAACACATGCGTTCCATGCAGTCGGTGCCACACAGTATCAGGATTCAAATAAGTAATCCAATAACACAAGCATATCATGCACTCGGTATTCAGCAGTATCAGGACTCACACAACACATGCATCAGGGTGATATATTATCAGATTCACCACGTCAACATTCGATCACAGGCAGTCAGCATTTTATATTCATAACGACTTACATGTCACATAAACCACACGGTAATCATCATCAATAATTCAGCATACCCTTTCCATGCAATCATTCGACATTCTCAAGGCTACCAGCATGCATTTCAAGGACGGGGCTAAACATGCAACACTCAACTCTCACTCATCATGCTCCCGGGTATTACACACTCCTCATACAAGTACATCACATAAACAGAATACAGAACAACAATCATCAGTACCCGGAACCCGTCCATAACCCATGCATTTAAGATATAAGGTACTCCCTCTACCAATTACGAAACTTCGAAAGACTCTTCTGCTTTGATGTTGGCCCTCTGCCTTGCTGCTTCGCTCGATACTTCCACTCGTTCAGCCTCCTCTTGAACACTGTTGTCTTCCACGATTGACTCAGGAACAGGGGCAGTTTCTTCTTCCGCTTCGACGATCGTCTTTCACTAGCATGAGGGAGCTCCGACTCCTCTACAGCACCGTCAACGTGGCTTCCGAAAGCAGAAAATGGAGACAGAGAGCAGAGAAGAAGAAGAAGAAGAAGAAGAACGAAGGAGAAAGAGAAGAAGAAAGAAGAAGGGAGAAGTCGCAGAGGGAAATCTAAAGGAATGAAGGCAAAGAGACCCAATGACCAATTATATATACATGCACGAAGGAAGGGAGAGTGGGGTGGGAAAACGTGAGGCAGCAGCCCACTCACGCTATACCTAATCACAAGCGGACAACAATCAATCACACTTAACCAGCCATTATTTTCTTAAGCTAACAAATCAAGTTAATTATAATTAATAAATAATTTTCCCACTCTGCAATTATTATTCCAATGGCTCAGTTTCACCCAGTAATTCGTTTTAAATCGGGATGTTACACCCAGAGCTTGGTACGACAGATTTAGTACATTTCTTATTTCAAAAGGCTTTACAAGAGGCCAAGTTGACAAAACTCTCTTTAGAAAAAGCTCTAAGAAACACTTTATTATTATACAGATTTATATGGATGATATTGTTTTTGGTGTTACTGATGATAGTCTGTGTAAAGATTTTTCAAATATGATACAAGCAGAATTTGAAATGAGTGTAATGAGGTGAACTTAAATTTTTCTTAGGCTTGCAAATTCAACAGACTAGTGATGCAATTTATATTCATCAACAAAAGTACACAAAGGAACTACTCAAAAAGTTTAAAATGGTTGATGCTAAAGCTATAAGTACTCCCATGCATCCCAATTGTACTATTAATAAAGATGAGTCTGGCACATCGGTGGATCAAACCTTATATCGAGGAATGATTGGTTCACTCTTGTATCTTACATCCAGCAAACCTGACATAATGTTTAGTGTTTACGTATGTGCAAGATATCAATCAGATCACAAGGAATCACACTTGTTTGCGGTGATGAGGATTCTAAGATATTTTATTGGAACAACTAATCTTGGGTTGTTCTATAAATGAACATACTCTTCCTTTCTTTTTGGATTTTGTGATGCAGACTTTGTTGGAGATAGAGTTGATAGAAAAACTACCCATTGTGGATGTCACTTCCTGGGAAGCAACTTAGTTTCATGGAGTAGTAAAAAGCAAAATTCCATTGCATTATCAACTACTGAAGCAAAATATATATTTATAGCTAGTTGCTACTCTCAACTTCTTTGGATCAAATATTAACTTGAATATTATTCAATCAAAAAGGAGAAATCCTAGTCTTCTGTGATAATACAAGTGCAATAAACCTCTCCAAGAATCCTATTCAGCACTCCAAAGCAGAGCACATTGAAGTAAAATATCACTTCATTCGTGACTATGTCCAAAAGGAAACCTTGGATCTAAAATTTATGGACATAGACCATCAATGGACAGACATCTTCACTAAGCCTCTAGCAGAGGCCAGGTTTAATTTTATTAAGGATAATTTAAATTTAAAAATTATTGCCTAAATAGTCTGCTTTATGTATCAGTCTGATATATCTTGCCTTGTTTGACTTTACACTCAGAGAGATTTACTATATTAAATAATTTTCAATTTCTACTTTTTAAAACGTGGCAGCAGTTATCACATTTTATTACAACCACTCTCTGAATGTGTTCTCTCTCTCTCTCTCTCTCTCTCTCTCTCTCTCTTTCTCTCTTTTGTTGCAAATTATTTTTTATTAAAGTCCTCTCACTTTCACTCTTTCCTATCATTTTTCATCATATTTCTCTTCCCTCTTTAACTTCTCTTTCGAAAAACTCATTCTCACTTCTGAAAAACCTTCTTCTCCTCTTTCCAAAGAAATGACATTCAAGGCATTAGACATTATTCAATCCTCGGTCTTCAACCTCAGGCAGCACAAATAAAAATGGCGCGATATCTCTGAAGAGCTCAATGACATTGGATGGACACAGTTCTGTCTCGACCAAGCTCTATATTCTCTATCAATGGTTCTCAGCTTCTGGAATTCAGTCTCGGTGGATAAGTCAAAGTTTCTCGTTCTTGGTTCTCTTCAAATAAAGTCCATAGAAATCTCTATGGACCTCATCACTACTGCTGCTAGATGTCCCAATGAGGGGGAGGTGTACGATGAACTCTTTGAGTTTAATGTTGTATCTTCGTTGGAGATGAATGAAATGTTGTATAGCACTCAACATCCAGTCAAGTTTGCTTCATGGTCTCTTCTTCCAAAGGCCAAAATGTTGCACTTTATGATGAAACAAATCTTTTGCCCTAGAAAAAGTGTAAAAGATATTATCAGTAAGCTTGATTGTTTTTACATGTACCACATGCTCAACAAAGAGAAGGTTAGCTTTCCCAACATCATCATGATGTATTTGGTTTCCTCCATAGGGAAAAAGTAGAATAAGATTCGTTACCCTGTCATCCTTATGAAAGTCTTTGCACTTGAGAATGTTTAACCCTTATTTGTAACGGATTTGGTTACCCCTTCCATAATGGTCAGTAAGTTACCTACTTTCTCCTCTCCATCTGCTCCACCACTACGTACTGCTTTGACCCTCCAAAAGACGAAGAAGTTTGTGCCCTCGAAGAAAAGAAAGTCTGCTCCATCCCGTACTCTAAGTACTCATTCTACTAAGAAGCTAAGGAAATTGGTTCTTTGGTTCTTGAAGAGTCTAATGCTCCCTCAAACAAGTCAGACTCACCACCTGCTCAGGAACCCTCCTCCTCTCAGATTGCAATTCCCGCATCACCTAAGGGTTCTCCAGACTCTGATGATCATCTTCCCATTGGAAAACTACAACAATGTTCTATCAAGAAGTCTAGTCTTGGTAAATGAATCAAGGTTTCAACAATCAAAGCCCCATAATCTTAATCACCTCTGTTTTGACCATCTTTTGAGTCTCATTTAAAGCCACTATTTGATAACGAAGCATTAGCTCTATTTATCTCTGTTTTCACTACCTTGAATCCAGACATTTCTATATCAAAATAGGATTCTTCAGCCTAGAATTCAAAGTTCACTAAGCTTAGCAATGACTATTAGAGAGTCGTGGCTGAGAATCATAACACCTTATAATAGTGTGGTGGTTATCCGATATATAACCACTATTTGCACTTCATTTGTTGTTATCTCAAGCATCATCAACTTTCTAAGGTCTGTAATTGGGCACACCTTGACTTGCTCAATAAGTTCTATGTCACTGTTGCTCTTAATCGAAGTAACACAAGTGAATTCAAAGAATCACTCAATCGGAAGAGGTCTATTTCTCCTGAGGCATCCTTCAAATAGCCAAGGTCTGAACCCCTGTCTTCCCCATACTCTGCTCCCTTCTCTTCTCCACCTATTTCTCTTGCCATTTTGCCTCCACTATTACGTCAAATCCCCTCATTCTTAGCCATTGTTCCTTGTCCTCCCATCTCCACTGTTGTCCATAAGTCTCGTATTCCCTCTCTTCTCAAACACTATCCTACATTACCCAAATATTTTGATTACAAACAGGTGCTTGACACCTTTGATCCTAGCTATTATAGTCCTCAAAATCAAGCCCTTATGAATCACCTTTCCTTTAACCCTCAGCATCTTCATATTTAACCTTTTTCCCCTAAACGCTACCCTTATTTTCCATTGAAAAGCTTCTTGGGTTCCCAGACCTATTTTCAAATGATGACCTCAGGATGTTACATGTCCTTCAAGCTAAACAAGCCTCTGTAGCTCATGATCTTAAGCATGGCTTCATCACTCTTAATGATGTCTCCATTAAGAACTGCCCAGTCGCTACTTCTTAGAAGAAGATTTTGTTTAAGGTTCCCCATCCCCCTCCACCAGCTAAATGGATTTCTTTGGGATGATTCAAGAAACCCATGCCTCTCTAACCCATGCCTCTCTTCAAGATTCAGCCTAAGCGCCTCCCTACAGCAACACTCAAGAGTCTTTGGACCATGCCTAAACCTACTGAAGCTCATGCTGATGCATTATAGTATCATTATCTTTGGACTCTACCAGAAGAACCTTTCTGCTCGTTTTCCTCTTCATCCTATAATCCTATTTTTCTATCGTCCCTCTTTGGTCACTTTTCCTTTTCCATATATCTTTGTATTTTAAACTCGTTTCTTTACTGTTATTTCTTCTGTTACTTTCCCTCTTTTCATTTCAAGCATTACTCGTGATTTGCTTTTCCAGTCTTGCTGATGGTCGATCTTTTGTTTATTACAAAAAGGGGAGTTATGTAGAAGTCTTTTCATTTAAGGATCAATGCAATGTCATGGAATGATACATATTGTATGAAAGCACTATTTTGATTAATGAAGAATCAGTTTATCCTGTTCAAAACCTATTCTATCAACTTATCATCTTAATTTTGATTCCATGATATTCTGATCACAGACTTCATCTACAAAAAGACTTGATGTTTGTTATCAACAAATAGAGCGAGATTGTTAAGAAAACGTCTGGTCAAAATATAAGTTTTAAGTCCTATTGGACCAGACCCCAAACTTTATAATCCCTGAATTTGTTTATACCGATCATCAAGTATTTTTGCTAAAATAATAAAGTTTGAACTACTCATAACTTTTTCTTTTAAGTTTAAAAGTAATTTCAGGATAAGAAGATCAAGTTATAAAAACAAAGGGGGAGCATATGTTCTAAAAGTCTGGTCGAACAATAAAAGTCTGATAGAAGCATCTTGAATAAAGAACTCTTCGTCAATGTTCAAAAAATCAATTTTGGTGATGCTTCGGGAGAAATGATCATACCATATTTGTGTGCTTATCATCAAAGAACAAAAAGAACAAAATCAACATGAGCAGCAGCAGTCAACATACCTACTTCTACAAACTTGGATCACAAGTCAAAAAACTCATCAGGACATCTCTGGATGCAACTTCTTGCTTAATCAAGGATAAGTTCATGAAAAGTTTATGCATGGAAATGCATGAGAAACTATTCTCATGAAAATACTGAAATATGACTTAGACCTCTCTTAAGTAGAAATCAACTTAAGGTCTGATCTCAAGAAGCCTATAGCAAAACACCTTCAAAGGATTTCCAACTTCTATATCTTCATTCAAGAAGTAATAACGGTTATATCTTTCAAGTCACTATAAATACCAAGAAAGTTTGAACATTCAACATATACAGACATATCTGAGAAGAAAGCTCATCAAGTCATCATTCAATCTTAGTCCAATTTCTTGTAAAAAGACAAAGACCCTCACTACTCTCTGGCTCTACTTCCAGCAGACTCAGGTCTTGTGTCAAAGATACTTATAGTTTTTTATCTCAAAATTTGTCTATGATTTTTGTACACTAAGTTCCTAGAACTTTTTCATTCTTACTATTTGTATAAGTCTGGTAAGTTACTAGGACTAGTTTGTGTGTTGGGAAACACTTTGGCCTGAAGAGGCTTTCGAAAGAATACTAGGGTTAAGCCAGGGGTGGCTTATTGAAAGAATACTTGGGTTGAGCCAGAAGTGGCTTGTTAAAAGAATACTTGGAGCACGAGTCTGGTGTTGATATTGTAAAGAAGATTTTGTAATAGTTGAAATCCTTCAAGTTGGAAGGGATTGGATGTAGCTTCTGTGTTGGAAGTGAACCAATATAAACTTTATGTGTTTATTTCCTCCTTCTCTTTATCATTTGAATACTTGTATTTGTTTTTAGTTCAAAATTTACTCAAAAAGAGTATAAGACTTATTCAACCCCCTTCTACTAGTTAAATAACTTATCTTCTTTTATTACCAATTAATTACTATTTCTTTATGCACCTATTTATGGGTATATCCTTAGTGATACTCCTCCCAGCATTTTGATCGTTACTAACCATTAACAAATGTTGTTTCTTTACTTATATTATTCTTCCTTTGTTGATTATACTAACTAATCTTTCGTTTAGTCATATCCTTTTTCTTTGTGTCAATTATAATGTCTCACCTCTATCACATCAAATTATCATTTAAGGATCTAGTTGCTAAATTAGCTTTTATATTTTGGACTAGTTGAAACACTTATTTCTCCTTAGGCGTTATTACTTAATTTTATAAATGATCTTAATTCTTTTAATTTCGAGATTTGAATTCTAAAGTCCTTCGCATAACCTTAGCCCTTCTTAACTACTAACATTTTTAACTTTTACTATTTTGTTCCTTACTTATCTCTAAAAGTCATCCTTGTTTTATTTAGCTCTTTATCTCTTAGAACCCTTCTTTGTACTTTTAAAATTTCACTAGTTATTAAAGGTTTCAAAACTCAAATCTTGGTTTGTTATTCAAACTTCTACCATAATTCCTATTTTTTAGGCATCATTTCATACCTTTGACTAACTCCTTAAAATTCCTTATCCATTATTTATTTCATTTGGACTCCAAAAATTCATAATTGATTATTTAAAATCTTTAGACCCAAATATTTGTTCTTTGATGGAATTTTTCTAGTTAACCTTATTTTATTCATTTACTCTCTTTTATTTCCAAAATCAACTTACTCAACTTGATTAGAAAATGGGAAAATTTATAATAATAAAAAATAGCGTTGTTGTTCAACTTAGTAAAATAAAATATCAAAATCGCTCGATTGGTGAAAATTTTCCTCGAAGTACGTACTATCATCAAAGTCATCCCGACAATGCTTAGTGATAAATATAATTTCTAATAACGGGGTTTACTAGGAAATTAAGAATAAATTAGATAGTTATACAATAAAATTAAAAATTAGATATTACAACCATATCAAATTACAACCGAGCCCGCCTAATTACTAAATTTCCTAAATTTTCTGTTATGACTCCGATCGCGATAAAAAATTTTCCGAGCACACAAACATCGAAATACACTATATAAAATTTGTAATAATATTTATTAACTTATAAAATATGATAATCTTAACCGTCAGTTATGAAAAATTACGCGGTTTAAAATATAACCATTGGATCACGACGAAACTTGAAACGACAGTTCCCGGATACTAAAGCGACATTATGAAACAATTTAAAATACAATCAAATAAGGCAAAGCCCCTATTCCTCATGGAACAGTCACTGCCATAAGGAAGAAGAATCATGAGCATGGCTAAAACCCACTAAATGCTCTAATTCGCCATCTGATCGTCGTCTACGGTCCCCGATCCTAAAAGAAAATAACATTTAGCCCAAAATTGGAAGAGGATGTCATGGCCATGGAGAGATTAAACAAGACTCACCATGTAAAAATTTTTGAATTGAAGAGGAAGAAAAGATCATCAAATCAAGGGTTAAAATGTTACAAAAAAACTTGTCTTACCTTCCTTAGTAGATTCACGGCTATCAATGGTGATGTAAGGAGGGAGGTTTTAGCTACAAGAGTTAGGATTTTAGTTGAAGAAAATCAAGAGTTAAGGGTTTCCTTAGGTGAGGTTGGCCGCGGGTCAAAAGAAGAGAGAAGGAAAAAGAAGAAAATTTATGGTGATTGGAGATGGTGATGTTTGGTGGCCGTGAAAATGGGTGGTTGAGGGAGGAGTTGTGGTGGCCAAATGAGGAAGCTAGAGAGTGGGAGAAGAAGAGTTGAATAGGATTGTAGTGGTGGTGATGTTCTGCCGAGAGAGAGAGAAGAGAAATGGTTGAGTGGAATTCGTGATGTAAAGGAGTAATGATAGTGGAGTTGGTTGCATGTGTTTTGATTGGATAATGAGGGAGGTGGGAGGTGGAAGGGATGAGTGGAAAGGGATGGCTTGGTGGTGACATCTCTCTAGTGATGTGGCGTGGGGTGGTAAGGTGGTCGGAAATAGGTGACCGAGAAATTAACTTGTCATGTAAGAAATTAAGGTGTGCAGAATTTTTAAGAACTGGAAATTAACGAAGTTAAAAATAAATAGAGGTTAATTAGTAGAATGCGAATCTGGAAAATGGTCAATATGAAGTTTGTAGATCTTATTTTTCCTTTAATTTGATATATCATTTGCGATGATCCAAAATTGGTAGCCTGAGATATGCCAGATTTAAGACAGGATGTTCCTGGAGCTCTTGAATTAGCTAGGGCTTCGGTAATAAATTCACCATTAATTCTCCTCTGAGAATTTGGTTTTGTGCTCTTCATGAAAATTATAGAGTTCTTTGATACAAATTGATAACAAAAAGAACAAAGCGATTCAAGTATTAGACAGAGGAGATATACAAATTTTACTAAAGGTTGTCAGCATGGTGATGAGACAGCTAAAGGGCTGGAAAGGTTCATTAAACTGTATTGATCTATAGGGATTCAGCCTTTGATGTCTTTATGGAAAATGTAGAGAATTTTTTTGTAGAGATTTTGACATTATGTTAGTGAGAATTGAAGGTCGTATGAAAGAGTTATGAATTTTTGAGTGAACCATGCGCAGGATAAAACATCCAAATGCTGAAATTTTGAGGTGGACATGCTTAATTCTCAATTTTAGGGGTGACAAATTGGGAATCAAAGTTTGGGGCTAGAGACGGAGGTTATAGATATTTTCAAAACAAAGAGATTGAGACCAAAATCGTTCGATTCTAAGATTGTGAGCAAAAGTTGTGTCCAAAAGACTGAAGGTGTTTGGGTTGAGTTCTAAGGCAATTTCTGAGGAAATCGATTTATGGAAAAATGGGGTTGATAAAGTCCGAAATGGGCTTTGACCTCTATAGGAAAAGTCCTTAAAATATCTTAACGAGTCACCAGGGACAGGCCGTGTTGCCATCGGATATCCCGAAGTATGTGCACGATCAAACATAGGAGACATTAAAGGTTTTGATTGGACCGGTTAGGCCAAGTTAGACATCCTCAATCCTTCACGAAAGAATCTTAGCAGAACTAAATTTCCCTATAGGATCACTAGTCTCAGGCCAAACGGTGGGAGCCTGACCTCTAGCTGGGTCCCACAGTTCAAATCTGAGTAACTAGGCGATATTTATCATTTAAAATATTAAAAATTAATTAAATCTTAACTAAACCTCATTATAATTAAATTTTATATTTTTAAGTTATCATATACAATATGAGACACCAAAATGAATATTTTCTATTTATTTTATTTTATATTAATAAATAAAATTACTAATAATAAAATCTATTAACCGATCAAATTAAAATAAGGTACCCGTCACTAATCATATTTATTAAGGGATTAATTATTGTCTTATGCAATCTTAAGCTCTAATAATTATCCAGCATTAAAATTAAACTTGATACTCAAATAATTTAAATATTCTCAACAATTATTATGATTAACAAATGGTGGACTAAAATTGCTTAGTAATTTCTAAAATTTAAATATCATCCATTAATCATCATCTTATCAATTCAACATTACTAACAAGATATATTCCTTTCATCAACAATTTCAAAGTCAGATCAAACACGATTACTATCTTATATTAATTTTGATTAAGTCAATAAACTCTCTTTTTAACTAAATATCACTACTAAACACAACTTCTATGACTTGTTTATTTCATCTAACTGGGCTGTTCGCTACTCACGTTCTCTCGGGGCTTCACTTTCTCACACTTAGAGCAATCTGGGGATCAGGACGAGGCCTCAACTCCCTTAAATGACTTAAGAAAGGTACTCTCAGGGGTCCCGAGAGTCTAGGTTCCTATTCTAAAAAGTCAGGGCCGTTACATTTTTCCCATTCTCTTTGACAGATAAGGCCCAAGCTTGGCTGTATTCATTTCCTAAAGGGACCATCTCCACCTAGACTAAGCTCTGCATTTCTTTATAAGTACTATCCAAGGAGCAAGACTGACCAGTTGAGGAAGTAGATCATCTCTTTCATGCAGAAAGATTATGAAACTTTTTATGGTGCTTAGGAGCGCTATAAGGAACTACTTAGAAAGTGTCTCCACCATGGGATACAACGATGTCTCACGGTCCATATTTTCTATAATGGACTCTCCTCTAGCCATCGAGTTACTTTAGATGCCGCAGCTGGTGGCGCCTTCATGAGTAAAAATATAGAGGGGGTATAATTTGATTGAGGAGGTGGCTTAGAACTCTTATCAGTGGTTATCTAAAAGGAGTTTGCTTCCTAAAGCTCCAGGTAAGTATTATGTTGATACCATATCTCTTTTAACTGCTAAAGTTGAAGCTTTGTGTGTTAAATTTGATAAATGTGGTACAGGTACTTCTAATGTTTTTTGTGATCTATGTGGTAATGCAGGTCATGTTGCTAGTGTGTGTTAGTTGGAACTTCCTCAGAATCAGGAATCTAAAGTACAACATGTGGATGTAATAGAGGGTTACCAAGATAATTATAGACCTACACAGAGACCCTTTGCACCGATCAAGATTAGAGTCTTTACTTGAAACCTTTGTGGGAAACCAAATGAAACAAAATGAAGAGTTCAAAGAAGCTATAAAGGACCTAAATTCTAAAGTAGATGTTATAGTTGCACGCAACAAAAAAGTTAGAGATTTAGTTAGCACAGCAAAAAAGTCACACTTTGGCAGTAATATTGAGGGCGGCAAAGCATTAGAGAGCCCATTGCCAATGCAAGAAGAGGCGAAGGATTCTAACAAAATGGAAGAGACTTCTACACCAAGACCTAGTGAAACCGTGATGGAGGAGAAGAAAAAGGTGGAACCATATTAACCTCTCATTCCCTATCCACAAAGGTTGACAAAGGTAAAATTGGACAAACAATTTGGTAAGTTCCTCGAAGTCCTTAAAAATTTTATTGCAACAAATGCCAACGTATACGAAGTTCTTGAAGGACATCTTGTCCAACAAAAGGACACTTGAGGAAGATGGAACGATTGTACTTACTAAAGAGCGCAGTGCCTTGATCTAAAAAAAGCTACCACCTAAGCTTTAAGATCCGGGTAGTTTCTTAATTCCATGCATGATAGTGAATATGAACATTGACAGAACACTTACTGATCTAGGAGCTAGTGACAGCTTGATGCCATTATTTGTTTATGAAAAACTAGATCTAGGTGAATTGAAACCCACTAGGATGTCATTGTAATTAGCTGATAGGACTGTTAAGTATCTTATGGGTATATTTAAGGATGCTCCCATCAAAGTTGGAAAATTTTTCATACCAGCTGATTTTGTTATTTTAGATATGGAAGAGGACTCTATGATCCCTATTATTTTAAGGAGACCATTTCTTATAACTAAGGAGCGGTTATAGATGTTAAGAATGATAAGTTCTCTTTTAGTGTAGGAAACCAAAAAGTAGAATTCAATCTTAAGAATTTTATGAAAAACCCAATGATTAATGATTATTGTTATAAGATTGATGTTTGTGATTTGGTGGTGAAAGAAGAAGCTTTAAGAAGCCCTCCTTAAGATCCATTAGATTTTGTTTTGGTTGCTTCTACTGATTCTGCAGGTGATCTTTTGGAAAATAAGGGTAGAGAAATTCTACCCAAACTGAGGAGAAAGCTAAAGTTGAATTGAAACCTGACTCAAACACATTGAGGTATGAATTTCTTATACTTAATTCTACTTATCTTGTGATTGTTGCGGTTGGTTTGAATAGGGAAAAAACTGAAAAGCTATTAGAACAACTTAAGCTATATAGAAAGTTTATAGGTTATTCCATGGATGACATTCAAAGGATTAGCTCATCTTTCTACATGTATACTATAGCTGTTGATGAGAATAGTAAGGCTTTGGTGGAACATCAACAGAGGCTTAATCCTAAAATACATGAGGTTGTTAAAAAAGACGTTCTAAAGCATTCATGTATCATTTACCATATTGCTAATGTTAGGGAATCCCTAATGCATAAGCAATGGAAATACAAGGATTCCTATTGGACTTGTAAAACTTTGTGTTTCAAAGCATAAGATAAACATCAAATTTTTTAAGCATTTTAGGATTACCTCTGAAAGAAAATTGAAGTATTCCTTACATCATTCTTTAGGAGTCTACACAAGTACTCCCACTAGAAACGCTATACCTTCCAAATGCTAGTTTGACGGCATATAGCTTTTGCAACTTTTACATCTTTTATGTCTTTTTTAGTGAGTCACATATGATCATCTTTTGCTTTTTTTTATAGGTTTAGGTTTGACCTAATTTGCTGTCTCTAAAGAATGGACTCCTTACTCATTCTACATAAGTTAGGCCCAATAGCTTTATTTTAGTCCAACTAAAATAAAAACTATTTTTTGGTGGGCTTACTCTATGTGTGTGACCCTATTGGTAAAATACTCAGTCATATTAATAATAAACTATTTTATTATTAATATAAAATAACAGCGGCATCTAGCAATGCATTATTATGTCCCAATATTATTTATTATCAACATAACCTATAAGTGATAATTGTTTTATATATTTGTTCTTTTTGTCACGATATCCTGATTGGGCCCAAGGCATGATCACGTTATCCTTGTACAACCTAATTTATTTTACTTGATACCAAAGTAGACTTTATTTGAATAAATATCCAGTATTTATTCTTTCTAGAATGGCCATGCATTTCCTTAGTCTCACTCTATCAAGTGGCCTATAGATATCACTCTTGTCACATAGGAGAGACAAATCCCATCTACATCACTTACATCCCTCTGTATAATTTGTTCATTGCCTAATCACAACCTTTATAGTCCTCTTGTTATAGAAGACGTTCAATTATATTAAAACAACAAACTCCTTATGTGGGAATCATAGTGACTTCAGGTCGAAGGACTATATATACCATTATCACATTGAGAATCATTTATGACATCATTGTAACGATCCATGCAACATTCTCATGGTGGGTCTGTCTAGTACCTCATTACTCTTAATGTGTACCCGTGTGAAGACTTGATATCATCTATATCCATGATTTATAAGATCAGATCATCAGTACACTTACACACTTGTCTTAATGTATTTACATGTCCCCACGTAAATACTTGACTAGGGACATTTTAGGAATAATTCTAATATGACCTATTACTCCAAGGAAAAATAAAGGCTATTAAACTATTTAACAAAAATACCTTATTCAAAATGATGCATCCTATATAAGCTCTTAGTGCATGTTTCCCATAATCTCCCATTTTCACTTAGAGCCGATAAGGTGAATGTCCAATGAGATCTATAGTGCCCTCATGCTTTTGCTATGAAAGCGATTTTACTAGTGGGTTCCCAACAATTTTATTGGTATGCACATTGCATATTTTCACATCTTCCAAAGATGGAAGTATTTAAGTATATGCTTGGATTAATCCACTTCCTTATATTATTCTATGGTACCATTGTCATCACAATGGAAACTCATAGGGTACAAAACATTTAGAATGATTAAATGTAAATCGACTTATTTTGTAATTTAACATAGCAAAATACTTGTGCAGTTACTAACCTTTTTATAGTCACAAGATTTATCTTCATTCTTTAAAGAAGATTCTAGCTTCTAAAAACTTGCTTTAGTCCATAAATGGAACATTTGCAGTGCATATACCTTTCTAGATGTTTCAGGCATAAAAGGCCTTTAGGTTATGTCATATAAACATCCTCAAGATGATTTCCATCTTGACATCTATCTACCATATCTTATAATGGTGGTATACTGCTACAATAAGTAGGATCTAAATGGTTTTTAAGCTAATTGAATGGTGGTATACTGCTATAAATGGTATACTGCTACCATATCTTCATTTTAAAGGTACTCTTATTACCATCCATGTTTAGCTTTCCTTTTGCATCCTATAAGTTTTAGCCTTTGCGTGCGCCAACCAAGGTTCATACCTTGTTAATGTACATAGAGCCCATTTCAAATCCTATGGTTTTATGCTATGTCTTAGAATCTAAACTTGCATTGGCCTTTTTATAAGAAGCTTGGTCATTTAGCAATATGCCTCCTTCTTGATTCATACGATATCCATATCTTTCATATTTGGTGACATATCCTATTTGATCTTATGCAAGTCTTGTACTACCGGAGCTAATGATGTCACAACACTTCATGATTTCTGCTCCAAGTCCATCCTTGACTTTTGAATGCTTTGTAATACTTGAATTTCTTCAAGTTATACTATCCTCTCACTGATTCTTTAAGAGATATATTCTTATTCAAGAATACAACATTCTAAGCAACAAGCCTTTTGTTCTCAGATGGATTGTAAAAATGATAACCCTTAACTTTCTTTGGGTATCTCACAGAAGATATGTATCCAATTTGGAGCTAACCTTGTCAGAGTTGGATGCTCTATAGAAGCATCACAGTTCCAAATCATTATTAAAGACATACTAGGTTTCTTCCTAGTCCATATCATATATGGTTTCTTTAAGAAAGTCTAAGATGGAACATGGTTAAGTATGGAAATTTTGTCAATAAAGAAACATTGAACGAGTTAAAGATGTTTGATAATAATCAACAATCAAACTGTGTCCAACAAAGTTTAACTTTTCCCCGTAGAGATGCTATTCTGGCATTCCATGAGGAATGAGTTAAGAGGTAATCTCTCACTCTATTAGATAGTTATCAAATTTTCTATCTTGATCTAATCAAGAGGTTTAATTGTCTTGCCAATTTGGTTTTTCACTTCATTATAAATTCTTTGAACTTTTCAAAGATTTCTCACTTGTGTCACATAAATCCATACTCATTGACTTTTTAATTGGTATGTTGAAGTATTGAAAAACATATCTAGTTATTATTCTAATAGGTCCACATACATCGTCATGTATTAGATAATAGATTATTCATCTTTCACTTTTCAATGAATGAGGTCTTAACTATCTCTCTAATAAATAAGATTTACATGTCTTAATTGATTCCAAAATCAAAAAAGTCCAGATAACCGCATTAATGGTATTTAGAAGTGTGTTTCTTATTCATTTGCTTTAGGAGACAATACCATG
Organism: Clitoria ternatea; assembly: GCA_037962975.1. NCBI lineage: Eukaryota > Viridiplantae > Streptophyta > Magnoliopsida > Fabales > Fabaceae > Clitoria > Clitoria ternatea. The sequence continues at coordinate 61,950,036 of CM075671.1, forward strand.
TCAGTAAGGTTCGAAATCACTTAATTTAACCTACTTTGATAGTTATTTTATAGATAAGTGTTTTGAGATTTAAGATATGGAATCCATTACTCAATTGTGCATGAACATCCTTCTAAAGAAATAAAGTTATTTTATAAAAGAAAACCTTTCTTGTCCAACAAGAAACAATATGCACAATGTCTAGTTCACTAACTAGCCTAATATGTGAAAATCTTATCTTTATTGTAGCAACTTTTGCTTAATTTAACACAGAGTTCTCCATCCTTAGCAAGTGATCTACTTCCTTAATCTTTCAAAATGTGAGATATGCTATTAGTATATGATACTAATGTTAGTGAAGTAAAACAACTTAACTTCTATAACATGACTTGTAGCGAAAGTCTTACTTCCCATTCTTTTGAACTCCTTCCACTTCTTTAGACAAATTATTTCAATGTCTTATTTGGCTAAAACTGGAAACAATTTCCTTTCCTGATCATCTTTTAGAATTCCAGACCAACTCAGCCTTAATAGAGTTTGTATACGATCATATTGTATATCTCCATATATTCATATTGCCTTTTACAGCTCGAAATTTATACAGACTTCATAGGAAATTCAATACTCAACGATAGATGATATTGAAATAAGCCAAACATGACACACTACCACTTCCTCTTTATTGAAGATAATTCTCAAGTCTTGATACCTATCTAGGCATTTTTCTAGATAGAGTGCCCTTCCAAATGACAGATTACAATAAAAATAATATTTGGTTTGTCATGGTTATTCTAAAACAAATTATATCCAAATTTATCACTTCTATTTAAAACATACTTGACTTTTGCTCATTAAATAAATATGTTATCTCCCACTATTCTAATTCAAAATAGATACCCTCACTGAATTAGAAAAATCTTATTGCAAGATTTTTCTAGTGGGCTAAGATCCATATCAAGCATGGTGTTGAGTCAGTTTTGGCTGATCGCTCAACCCTTGGTTATTTAGGTAGGAAACACATTTCCAATTGCATCTCATGTAACTCTTGGATGATTGTGTGGGTAACTCTTTACCCTTATTCATCTTATGAATTTAAGCTCAATCCTTACGCCTCTAAGTTATTTTCAATCCAATTGAAAAACTTAGTTAAGTTAAGGCTCAATAAAACAATTTGGATATTACAATTATCCCATCGCGCCTTATAAATGATAACACATTGCTTTGGCATGCCCACTATTTATTGACATTAGTCTCGACAAGTGTTACTTATGGGAAGGCATCTAAACTTAATATTAACGCTTCTAGGTTCTTCAATTTGATTAAAGTTACCTAGATAAGTCCAATAAAAAATGGTTGGATAATCCAATTATCCATCATCCTTTACTAATATCAATAAAAGCACCCTACTTTGGCAGAACCTACACTTTATTAAAACTGGCATTGATGAGTGTTGCTTATTGGAACATTTTAGACTATTCATACCTTTAGGCTATTCCAATTCAATTGAAAAATGTTTATTTGAATAAAACTTAACAAGTTATACTTGGATAATCCAATTATCCAATCATGTCCTATTAAACATAAATAAAGGCACCCAACTATGGCGTGACCTACACTTTATCTATATCAAGTTTTACGTTAATATTTATTAGAGGGTATGATTGTTGAGCTTGAGGGATTTCAATTTTCTTATTGTTTATTACCGACTTTCATTAAACACTTTAACGTAAAATAAAACCCCAAAACATGCTATCAAAAAAATATAAGATGGTTATAGTCTTCCTAGAAAATAAAATAAAATAAAATAAACTTAAAGAAACTATGGTGCCTTGACTTCATGAAGTTCTACTTCATGAAGTTCTACTTCTTGAACCCACCATCCTCCTGGAGTCACCATTCCTTTGTTACTTCAAAGTCATATCCATCAAGAGTCACCACTCTAGGTTTCTTCTAGGTCTCTATCTTGTTGGCTTCTTCAAGATTACAATGTAATAAAGAAACTCGTTTTACATACGAGTGAAGGGTTGAGAGAAGAAATTCAAGAATAGAGAAATGCACAGCACGTACGCTGTATTTAAAATTAAATAAAAAAACTAAGACCATAACCATTCACCGCTGGACGTGTTAATTAACTAATTAATAGAGTGATCAATTGTATTTAAAATAAAATAATTTTAAAACATATAACTAAACACGCGGGGTCATAAAAGGAAAACTACATAAAGAAGTTTGGTAGTTTCGATGACCGTTCATTAGACATCGTCAAGAGGAGGCTACTCTTTGTAGGGTGTCGAGTGGTGTTCCAACCCAAAAATTTAGTACTGTAATCAGGTTAGTTCCCAAGAAAGAGAGGTGGGTCCGGTGTGACCCCTTAAGTACCAAGTCTTTCCTAGCCAGAACGTCCCACTGGTCATTAACAGCTTAATATATTCGGTTAGGATTTTAAACAATTTGAAATCCTAAATTTAAGTTTCAACTCTCGAATCCTAAATTTTGGAATGGCCAAGGTTTAACTTTTAAAACTTATCTTTTGACCCCAACAACTATCCTAAAATAAGAATAGTCAAGGTTTAACTTTTAAAGCTTATCTCTAAAGTCTCAACAATCATCCTATTTTTAGGAATGATCAAGGTTTAAATTTTAAACCTTATCTCTAGTGTTCAATATATTTTATTGTGAATCCTATTAAATTTGATAAAGATCTTATCTTTAATTTGTAACTTTTACGAATCCTATCAAATTTATTAAGGATTAAATAATTGATTTTAAAAATTATTAAATTTAATAAAGATCTTATCTTCTATTTATAACAATTACAAATCATATTAAATTTAATAAATAAGAATCAATTTGTAACTCCTACAAATCATATTAATTTTAAAAGGATCACATACGATGCAAATCCTATTAAGATTAATAAGAATAAATTATTTAAATTTGTAACTCTTATAAACTTTAAATTTGACAAACATTTAAAATTTGATTTGTAACTTTTACAAATTGAATTTTAAAATATAATATTAAAATTAAATATTTTATTTATAATATTTACAAATAAATAAAATACCATGATGGCTAGGTTTCAACTTTCGAATCCTAGTTTTCATTACGCATAGGGTTTAACTCTTAAACTTTCTAAATACAATTTCGCATGAACAATTCATATTAGAAAGAGAAAGCATATAGAGATGCATTGCATACAACCTTTGGTTTCAATTTAATTATACGAACATAAAATTATGCTTTATAATTATGACACATACAAAACAATCACCATTACAATATACAACGTGTTCATATAATAAAGCATATCCAAAAAACATGTTCTTTAATTAAATGTTGAGAAAAGCAATCAATATACATAAAACAAAATTAAATTGATACTAGCTTTAAAAAAAGGTGCAACCTTTGTAAGATATCTCATAAAAAATGCAACATTTGCATAATATCTCATTAAAAATGTAACATTTTCATCATATCTAATAAAAGATGCAACCTTTGCAAAAAGATTCAACCTTTACAATTCTTTTCGTAAAAGAAATTTTTTTCACGTGTTCTGTAAACAAACATTTACCCAAAACATAGTTTTGCAACCAGGCTCTGATACCACTGTTAGGGAATCCCTAGTGCATAAGCAGCGAAAATACAAGGATCCCCATTGTACTTGTAAAACTTTGTGTTTCGAAACATAAGACAAAATCAAATTTATTAAGTGTTTTAGGATTACCTATTGAAGAAAATCGAAGCAGTCCTAGCCTCGTCCTTTAGGAGTCCACACGAGTACTCCTACTAGAAACTGTTGGTGTATGCACTATGAGCTTTTATGCTTTTTCATTTGTATCATTTTTCTGCTTATCAGTAAAATAAGTATTTCAGTTTGAAATTGTTTTAAAGCGTATTTATCCTAGGAGTAATAGGTCATATGAAAGTTATTCCTAAAATGTCCCTAAACAAGTATTTACATGGGGACATGTAAATACATTGAGACTAGTGTGTGAGTGTACTGATGACCTGATCTCACAGATCATAGATATAGATGATATCAAGTCTTCACACGGGTACACATTAAGAGTAATAATGTACTGGATAGACCCACCATAAGAACGTTGCATGGGTGGTTACATGAGTGTCATAAACGATTCTCAATGTGATAATGGTATATGTAGTCCTTCGACCTGAAGTCATTACGATTCCTACATGAGGAGTTTGTTGTTTTAATACAATCAAACGTCTTCTGTAACAAGAGGACTATAAAGGTTGTGATTAGGCAATGAACAAATTATGCAGAGGGATGTGAGTGATGTAGATGGGATTTGTCTCTCTTATGTGACAGGAGCGATATCTGTAGGCCACTTGATGGAGTGAGACTAAGGAAATGCATGGCCATGCTAAAAAGAATAAATATTAAATATTTATTAGGATCAAGTCTACTCTGGTATTAAGTAAAATAAATTGGGCCGTACAAGGATGACGCGACCATGCCTTAGGCTCAATTAGGATATCGTGACAAAAGGAATAAACATATAAAATAATTATTACTTATAGGTTATGTTGATATTAAATAATATCCAGACATAATGATGCATTGCTAGATGTCGCTCTTATTTTATATTAATAATAAAATAATTTATTATTAATATGATTGAGTATTTTACCTATAGGGTCACACACATAGAGTAAGCCCATCAGAAAATGTTTTGTTTTATTTTAGTTAGACTAAAATAAAGCTATTGGGCCTAACTCATGTAGAATGAGTAAGGAGCCCACTCTTTAGAGAGAACAAGTTAGGTCAAACCTAAGCCTATAAATAGAGTATAAGATGCTCATAGGCCGTTCACCAAAAGAGACACAAATATGCAAAAGTTGTAAGAGCTACACGTCGTCAAACTAGCAGTTAGCAAGTGTTGCGATTCTAGTGGGAGTGCTCGTATGGACTCCTAAGGGACGAGGCTACAACCGCCACGGTGTTCTTGAAGAGGTAATCCTAAAAATGAATTTTTTTGTGTGTGTTTGTCTTATGCTTTGAAATATGGCGCTTTGCAAATCCTATGGGAATCCTTGTATTTCCGCTGCTTATGTACTAGGGATTCCCTAGCAGCGCTACACCTTCCAAATGCTAGTTTGACAACATATTGCTTTAGCAACTTTTACGTATTTTGTGTCTCTTTTAGTGAGTCGCCTATGAGCATCTTATGCTTTTTTATAAGCTTAGATTTGACCTAATTTGTTCTCTCTGAAGAATGGGCTCCTTAATCTTTCTAAATGAGTTATGCCTAATAGCTTTATTTTAGTCCAACTAAAATAAAAACTATTTTCTGGTGGGCTTACTCTATGTGTGTGACCTTATAGGTAAAATACTCGGTCATATTAATAGTAAACTATTTTATTATTAATATAAAATAAGAGCGGCATCTAGCAATGCATCATTATGTCCAAATATTATTTATTATCAACATAACCTATAAGTGATAATTATTTTATATGTTTAATCCTTTTGTCACGATATCCTGATTGGGCCCAAGGCATAGTCCCATCATCCTTGTACGGCCCAATTTATTTTACTTGATATCAGATTAGACTTTATCTAAATAAATATCCAGTATTTATTCTTTCTAGCATAACCATGCATTTCCTTAGCCTCACTCCTCAAGTGATATCACTCTTGTCACATAAGAGAGATAAATCTCATCTACATTACTCACATCCCTCTGTGTAAGTTGTTTATTGCCTAATGACAACCTTTATAGTCCTCTTGTTATAAAAGACGTTTGATTGTATTAAAAAAATAAACTCCTTATGTAGGAATCCTAGTGACTTGAAGTCGAAGGACTACATATACCATTATCACATTGAGAATCGTTTATGACATTCATGTAACAATCCATGCAACGTTCTCATGGTGGGTTTGTCTAATACATCATTACTCTTAATGTGTACCCGTGTGAAGACTTGATATTGTAACACCCTCGATTAACTAGAACAATCTCTTCCACTAGATCATTCTAGTTAACTAAGAGATTACGAGTTTTAAAAAAATGTGAAAGTTTTTTTTTTGTACAATAAATCTGGTGGAACAGATGTTTTATATACACATTAGTCATATACAATGCATGGTTATATTCAACATATTGTACATACTAAAAATCAAGGGCACGCAGGCTCCCATTTAACAGGAAAAGAAAATCAACTAAGGTAATTGTCCTCGGTCCAAGAATATCTGATTGTTCCTTGATGTGAAGTCTGCGCTGATCTCCCCGATGTCGAGTGCATGGTCCAGTCAAAGGTCTATAAAAATAACTGTAAGGGTGAGTCTCTCTTCCATACAATTGGAGGCTTGTCATTTCTGACATCCCCCCACAACATCTAAACAAGTATTCACACAATCTTCCTCGTCTTGGGTTCCTAATTTGTCTAAGTTATCTACCACCATTCAGTCCTACCTATCATTTCCCCTTCCTTCTTCTCTCATATTTTATACTAATAATTATAAAATAATTCACATATTCAACAACCATCATAATCACATACAATGTCTTAGAATCATGTAATGCAATGCATGGGTTCCATTACTTTTAACTAATCTTTAAATGGTTTATCATGAATGCATGTGGGTCGAATTCCATTTCATCAATCTCATACTTATCATCATCATCACAATCTATCCTGTTCAGGCTGCTGCTGAACACAACGTTTCTATACTAGAGCGACCGGAGCCCACCAAGTCCCCATATCACAACACAGGGTATATATGGACTCACAATCCCAATATCATGGATCCAACACATATCATCATATTATAATGGGACTTGGCTCTCCACGGTCCTAGTGATACTGGTCTAGGTTGAAGTGAACCAGGATGGCATGGTTTTTCCCAACATCGGGCGCTACCACCTAGCCATTGGGGGTCCTGTCCCGTTACACTCCCAAGATCCAACCTCAAGGTAGGATCTTGGGTTATTTGGCTGTGTAAGTGTATACTTAGTTTCTACTAATGGTTGACTGACCATCTAATTCATTTACCAACACTATCTTTAGTTATTGTCATTGTTTCTCTTTAATAGTTATCATAGTATATTCCCTCCGATAATTAAGAATGAAAGGGAAGTTGAGTATACATATTCATCAATCCTCATGTATGAACTTGGCCTCAACGCATCCTCATCTCATCAGATCCATCCATATTTCACCATCATTCCATTTTCACATCATGTAAGGATTCCTACCGAGACATATTCTTGCTTTCATTCTTTACTTAACATTTTATTAATGCATCATACAAGATTCATTTTTTCATTGTATATTTTATCAAAATCATATCATTTATTATACCAACAAGAACATGTACTCCTCATAATCATTCACATTAATTGATCAAGCATATATCACTCATTGAGCACATTCACCAAATATATATCTCATCGTGCTTATTCAATCCATCATATTTTATACAGGTATTCATATCGCAACCAACAAGTAATCCACATGAGTAAATCAAACAATTCATCCATCGAAAAGACACAGATTACTTTATCTAATCAGTCCTATATTATGAATTATTCTCTTACGACTAATCATAAATTATTATTGTCTTCTATAACTACCGCCTCCACACTTAAGAATTTCTTATGAATTCGTATTATATAACAACCATGAGTGTCTATAGTTTCAAGTATAATCTTCTACATAGTCTGACTATATTTATAAGTTATATTTGTAAGTGTACTTACTAGTTACGTTATATCTAATTATTATCATATTTAATTAGATTACCATCCCTGTCAACTATATATTTGTCCCTTTTTATATACCGACCTTATATAGATTTTATTGACGTACTTATTTTTATTCGCTTAAGCCTTATCTAGCCCAACCTATTCATCGAGTAGTTAGTTATTATTTAGGTATATCATTACTTTCTTTAGTTTCTAACTTTATATGATCTAGTTTTTGTTCAAGGGTCTAGTGTGGATGCCTAACTTTAATTACACTAAAACTTTATCTTATCAAGCTTGTCGATTCTCAATATTACCTTATTCTAAAATTATTATTATTCCCAATAATCAATTATTCTAAGTCCAGTTCATTTTTACTTAAGAATTACTCATTATTGAAATTTACATCTTTAGCCACTACACTTAGACTATTCCTTTCTTTTGTTAACTATTTATCCTGGTTACTATTGTTCTTAATATAAGTCATGAACTGGTCTGGACCGGGGTCTAGAATCCGGTGTGGGACCAGTCACAAGGATGCAGGTGTTTTTAGGGTTTGCACACCGGAACTGTGTATATCCGATGTATTAATCCGGTCTCTCAGTGGGAGAGGCCGATCTTGTTGTCCTGGAGATCCTTTACACCAACGATTCGCGTTGTAGGGGGGCGAAAGGTGGTGCCACCTGCGAAGATTCTCCGACGCTCAAGTTAGAAGAGTGTATGAACTGAATGAATACTCAAGCGTAGTAACAGTAAAGTGTGAGATAGAATAACGATACCATGCATGTGTGTTGATATGGCTTCTTATAGTTGAACATAAGAGAAAAAATGAGACGTTGGATGCAGGTGGGTCCCTTATCTCTGATTGCGTGTATATTGTGTCAATCAAAGTGGCTCGACTTTCAGAATGTGTCAGGAGGGTAGGTCAATTATCAGAGTACAATCCTCTAGAGAGAGGAGAGGATAATCACCTTTTCCGCATAATCTGCTGACACGCCCACTTACTTTCTGAAGCCATTGATGTGACGTATTTTGCTACAAACAGAGTCTTAGTTGATAAGTTATCAAAAGGCTCTTCTCTTGCTATGAGGGAAAAGCTAACAATTATATAAATATCCTGTATCAATGAACACAGAACCGTTACAGCGAAAATGAATGATGCTGTCATGGAGTGAGGGCGGATGACCAGACAACGGATATCTGGTGTGGTAACGTTGAACCTGGACACCGGTTTTCCTTATATGAGATCAGTCTGACGTCACAAGTATGGGGGCTGGTATCTAGACTGGATCATCTGTCCCCTAGCTTGTATGAGGGACTGTTAAGTTGCTCATATGAGCTACACAACTCTTGAGAGAAGTCTAGATGCCGGTAGTACATTCTTGTAAGTCTCTGGGAGCTCGGTGGCGTCCGCTCTAGTAAACGAGTGACCACCCTTCTCGCGTTGCGTACAACGGATTTAGACAGCATAAAAATAAGCAGCGGAAATCCCAAGAGTTTTTGAAAATCGAAACTCTTGGTATTCGAAAAGTGGTTGGTAGGCATTAAATGCGCACAGCATGATTAGACAATAAATGCGTTTTTTATGCAAGAGCCATCATTGCCCAAGAGTGTAACCGTCGATTGAGCTTATTGGGCCTGGATTCAAACTGAGTGGGGGCCCATTAAGCGAAAATGTTTGCTGAAACGTTACTGTTTTCGCGCCCGTTTGTGGTGAAACGACGGAGTCATTTCAATTTGAAAGGGTTGCGTTTTGAGGCAAGCCTTGTGACCTTCGATGAAACACTGTGTTTCTTCGTTACCTATAAAAGGAACTCTTAGCAGATTTAGGAATCCATCCTTGCTCTCAAACTTAGTGAAACTCTGCTCAAATTTCCTTGGAATTTCCTTGTCGTCTTCAACTTCTCAAAGATCCTCTTCCTTTAGGTAACCTTCCTTCCCTTCAACTCCTTGCAATTTTAATCATTCTATTTCCATCATGCGCCCTAGAGCTGGACACGCTGGTCCTTCAAATAGAGGGAGGTTTGGCTCTCGTGCCCCCCTTAGCCACCGTGGTGGGAGGATTCCAGCGAATCCTCCTGTGGCTGGGCGCCATCGCTCAGAGAGAGCCGAAGCTTCTTCCTCACGAGCGTCTTCTTTATCTCGTCGCTCTGAGGTTCCCCTTGGTTCGAGGGCTACCAGCCGCTCTGATGAGGGGTCAAGTGCTGAGGGTTATCTCTCTGACGATGTTGCTTTTTATCACAGCACCTACGCATTCCACCGCGCCTGCACAACCATGGATCTTCCAGGACGTGGAAAAACGCCGTTTCTCCGCTCTGCTGAAGGGTGTGTCAATGTTGTGGCACACCGGCTTGATTGGGAGAAACTCAACAGGGAAAAACCTTATTGCTGGGTGGAAGAGGAGTTCTTAGAGATCCCTTCGCACCATGCAAGTGAGGAGGAGCGCACGGTTTCTTTCCGCTGTAAGATATACTCGGATAAGAAGTACAAAGCACGATACGCTGTGATGGCTCCGCATCCTTCTGAAAGAATATGCCACAACGTCCCTGACGCGAGGTCGGTCTACATGTACGACTTCGTTTTCTTAAAGCTGGGGGTGCGCTTTCCACTGACGGATTTCCAGATGGCCGTCCTGCGTTTCTTAGACTGTGCCCCCTCACAATTACATCCCAATGGTTGGAGTCTTGTTCGGGCTCTGGAAGTCTTGGGGGAGCATTTTGGCTTCTCCGCCACTGTGGCCAAGCTATTTTACTATTGCCAAGTGGTCCGCCGAGCTAATAAGAAGGGCGGCCTTGGGTTCATTACACTCCGTAGTGACTCAAGGGTTGTAAATTTCAAGTCTTATACGGAATCCGCAAAGGTAGATGGGCGCTCCTTCAAGCATTACTACACGCGGGTCCGGATTCAACCAAATAAGCCGGTCTTCTGGCGAAATAAAGAGGGGTTTACCAAGTTTCCCCTTAGCTGGACGCACGAGCATTTTCTCCTTATGAGCCGTGCTTATTATACAGATGAGAGTGAACTTTCCCCTCATTCTGTTGAGGTCTTGAGCGCCCTGCAGACGGCCTCAAAGACCCTCAAAGGGTTTTCCAGCCGTCTTCTCTTGGCCGAGGAAGACATCAAAAACACCTACCTCCGTAATATTCGCTCTTATTCTCCTTGTGTTGTATGGTTATACCGTTCTAGTTATTTTCCTTCTTGTATGCTTATTCAACTCTTTTTGTTTTGCAGAACAAATTGAAAAGACCTGCCCAGAAATGTTGTCGCTAAGGTCCATGATGGCTGACGATGACTCCTCTTCTGAAGAAAATGAAATCCAGGCGAAGAGGAACGCCACCAAAACTCCCCTCATTCCTCTGACTTCTGCAGTAGGAGATGAGGTTCCTCTCTTCGAGGAGGAGGAGACCGAAGAAGCATCTGAGGCCGCTGGAGCGGGTGGCGAAGAGGCCGTCCCAGAGAAAAAGAGGAAGAAAAGGCATCTTGTAAAGAAGGCCAATCAAGAGAAACCCTCCTCTGATGACCCTGCGAAGTAGCGTCAGAGGACGGCCGAAGACGCTGAATTGAAGAAGGACAAGGGAAAGAAACCCGTTCCTGAGTCTTCTGCCCCTTCTTCTCATAATGCTTCGGAACCGGACTCTGGGAATGGTCCTCCTCCAGCATTCGATCCTCCACGTGACTCCTTCCTTTCTCCTTACTTGTGGTTTCAAGGATCCATGCCTCCTACTCTCCCAAAAGCACGGTATTGCCTCCGCCCTTCCCTCGACGCTGCTGGAGTCCGAGGTGCTTGTAAGGCTGGCCGTTGGCAACTTGATGAACTGTCCGGCCTGCTTGAGTCCCTGAGCGAGAAAGCTGACTATATGGATCAGGTTGAAAAACTTGAGACCGAACTCGTAGTGAAGGAGAAATGGGCGGCCAAGCAAGCTGAAGTTCGCAGGGGAGTGGAATCGGAATTGGAAAAAACTAAAGAAACACTCCAGAGGAAAACTGAAGAGGCAAGCAAAGTTCATTTTGCGAATAAGGCCCTAGAACGGGAAGTTGCCGACCTCCAAAATAAGAACAAATCCATACCCCTCCTTGAAGAAGAATTACAACTGGAGAAGAAGAGATCGGCTAAGCTTGCTGACGATCTCAAAGTTATGGAGGATGGTTGCAACAAGGACCTTGGGGAGTGGGAGTCTATTCGGAAGGAGATGCAAGCCCAAATTGATGAACTCAAAAAGGGTGGTGCGAGTGCTGGGCCTTCAGAAGAGGATTACGCCAAGGTTCAAAGAAGGCTAGCTGCTGCAAAGGCCAAGGCTGCCAAAGCCTTGGATATATGCAAAAATGTGGCGTATGAATCTTTCGGCCTGGCCCTTCGTCAAGTCTACTATCGTAACCCTAGAATAAAGCTGAATTTGTACGGATTAGATCCGTTCTTTGAGTTCCATGGGGGAAGACTTGTAGAAGTTCACAAGGACGGATCGCACCATGAACCCAATGCATCTCTATACGAACTGCCTCCCCTCCCAGAAGGTCAAAGTATGGTGCCTACATCGTCCACTGCTGCCTCTGGAGCTAAAGCACAAGAAGATGCCCAAACTGGGGCGGAGGACCAAACGGAGAAGGCGGGAGTATCCACTGTGGAGGATCAAGCACCGGCCTCTTAATTTTATGCTTTCACTCATAGCCGTGTTCTGGGATCGGCTCCAGCTTTAAAACATTTTGTAACCTGCATATTTCCTTATTTTTGAGAATAAGATTCATTATTACTTTTCCTCAACTGTTTGCATCGAATGTGTAAGTGCTGAATAACTTGGTGTTATACAAAACACTTTATTATTTCCAATGCTTTGCGAATCCGTTCTGCGTGGTTACTTAGTTACTTAAAGCGTGCTCATCACACTGGATTAAGATAACAAATTGTAATGAATAAATAACAATCAAGTTAAAGCACGCCCTGTCCCCAAGTGTAAGTTCATTGGGAAGGGAGAGTTTATCTCAAAGATTACCTTTTAAATTCTCAAAAGATAGAAATGCTTATCTGTCCTCGAAGATGTAGAGCGGGTACATTAGCTTTCAACCACTCTGGGATGGATATTCCACAATTGAGGACGGATATTGCCTTTGAATTTTGTATAGCTTTGGCAAGGGTAAGCTTTATGCCTTTCTCTTGAGGTTCGGTTTAGTCCTACACCTCAAGTCTTCACACGGTGTTCGGTTCGATCCTACTAACCGTACTTGGAGTTCGGTGCAATCCTACAATCCAAGCCTTCAACACGGGGTTCGGATCAGGGCTAATCCTGAACTTACTGCGCCCGTTACTCGGGGTTCAGCGCGGTTTTCTCTGTGAACCGGCCTACTGCGCCCAAGCCTTCGCATGGGGTTCGGTTTGTGGCCTTGAAAAAGGACCAGCCCTACAACCCATGTTGTCTTCGAATGGGGTTCGGTTTGTGGCCTTGAGAAAGGACCAGCCCTACAACCCATGTATTCTTCGAATGGGGTTCGGTTTGTGGCCTTGAGAAAGGACCAGCCCTACAACCCATGTATTCTTCGAATGGGGTTCGGTTTGTGGCCTTGAGAAAGGACCAGCCCTACAACCCATGTAGTCTTCGAATGGGGTTCGGTTTGTGGCCTTGAGAAAGGACCAGCCCTACAACCCATGTAGTCTTCGAATGGGGTTCGGTTTGTGGCCTTGAGAAAGGACCAGCCCTACAACCCATGTAGTCTTCGAATGGGGTTCGGTTTGTGGCCTTGAGAAAGGACCAGCCCTACAACCCATGTAGTCTTCGAATGGGGTTCGGTTTGTGGCCTTGAGAAAGGACCAGCCCTACAACCCATGTAGTCTTCGAATGGGGTTCGGTTTGTGGCCTTGAGAAAGAACCAGCCCTACAACCCATTCCACCTCAAGGAGTTACATCGTCAAAACACACGATGTGTGATTGAGATCATCCATCCTGAGGGGTCTTCATCAGTTCCTCGAGGAGTTATATCATCAACTACGGAATTGGTAGTTGAGTTCATCCGTCCTGAGGTGTATGCGTATTAAACTACGGCTATAAATCACAACACATAAGAAACGTGAGAATGATAGGGCGGTTAAAATGTATTCTCATTAAAATTGAAAGTACATTACATGAAAAGCGTAGTTGGGGTCATGCCTCGTTAAAACCTTCTTGAGAAAACCCAATGGGAAAAAACTCAAGTAAGGAAAAAGAGTACAAGCCGTCTTACCAACTAGCTATAATAGACACGTAAGTTCTGAGTGTTCCATTTGTTGCGGATTGGAGTTCCATCAAGCTCTTCCAATCGGTATGACCCTTTTCCAGTCACTTCCGAAACTCTATAAGGTCCTTCCCACGTCGGTGCTAGCTTTCCTTGGTGAGCGAACTTATTCCCCACACTGGCCTTTCTCAAAACGAGGTCTCCGGTGTTAAAAGCTCTGTACTGGACACGTTTATTATACCGGAGCGCAGCCTTTGTTTTTATTGCCTGATCTCTGACGAAAGCCTTTTCCCTTAACTCATGGAGGACGTCCAGCTCTGATGCTAAGTTGGCGTTGTTATCTTCTGCTGAAAAATACTCCACACGAGCCGATCCTGTTTGTAACTCCACTGGGATCATCGCCTCGACCCCGTATACCAACCGGTATGGGGATTCGTTGGTTGAAGAATGAGGCGTAGTGCGGTATGCCCATAGAATATTACATAGCTGGTCAGTCCATCCTCCCTTCGCTTCTCCCAAACGCTTCTTTAACCCCTTCAGTATTTCTCGGTTAGCTACCTCTGCTTGCCCATTGGTTTGGGGATGTTCAACGGATGAGAATATCTGGATTATCCCCAGTCCTTCAAGTAAATCCGTGAATTTTTTGTCTGTAAACTGGGTGCCGTTGTCAGTCACAATCCGCCCTGGCACCCCGAACCGAGCTATGATATTTTCGTACATGAAACGTCTTGTACGTGCAGAAGTGATATGCACTACTGGTTCTGCCTCGATCCACTTGGTGAAGTAGTCTACCCCCACGATCAAGTATTTGATTCCTCCTGGCGCAGTAGGAAACGGACCCAAAATATCAAGGCCCCATTGGTAGAACGGCCAAGGCACAGCAGATGAAGATAACTCTTGGGCTGGTGTATGGTGGAGATTGGAGAATTTTTGGCAAGCGTCGCACTTTCTCACGAAGTCTACGGAATCCTGCTTCACAGTGGGCCACCAGTATCCAGCCCTGAGGACTTTTCTCATTAAGCTTCGGCCTCCAGCGTGGTGCCCACATTGCCCCTCGTGTACCTCAGTCAAGACCGCTTGAACTTCGTCTTCTCTTAAACATGAAAGATACGGGACAGAGAATCCCCTTCTGTAGAGAACACCATCGACCATAGTAAAATATGGCAACTCCCTCTTTACTCGTCTTCTTTCCTTCTCGTCAGTAGGAAGTTGACCATCAGCCAGATAACGAATATAGGGAATGACCCAAGAATCCTCATATGGATAACTCACCATGACAGCATTCAGAGAAGGATACAGAGGTATACTGGGTGATGTCAAAGTGCTCTGAACCACCGTTGTTGTGCTACCAGGCTGCTTTGTACTTGCCAATCTTGACAAGATATCTGCTCTGGTATTTTCTTCCCTGGGCACATGCTTGAACTCTAAAACTTCAAATCTTCCCTTCAGCTCATTAACACAATTCAAGTACAATTGAAGTTGTGGTTCCTTCGCCTGATACTCTCCCTGGATTTGCGAAATCACCAGCTGAGAATCACTGCAGAGGGTAACTGCTGATGCTCCGATATCAATTGCCGCACGGAGACCGGCCAAGCATGCTTCGTATTCAGCTTGATTGTTGGAGGTCTTGAAATTGAATCGGAGGGAAATTTCTAAGTGTACGCCGTCATCACTTTCTACCACCACACCTGCTCCACATCCTTTGCTGTTTGACGAACCGTCAACGTAGATGGTCCAATGCGTTCGAGGGGTAGCCGGGTCTGCCCCAGTCATTTCCACTACAAAATCGGCCAACACTTGTGCCTTGATGGCTCCTCGAGGCTCATATGAAATCTCAAATTCAGATAGCTCAATAGACCATTTTATCATCCTTCCAGCGAGGTCTGGCTTGCTGAGTACTGAACGGAGCGGCAAATCCGTTCTTACCAATACTGGGTGCGCATGGAAATAAGGCCTCAACCGTCGTGACGCCCAAACAACTGCCAAGGCGGCTTTCTCAATTTTCTGATACCTTCCTTCCGCCCCCTGAAACGTTTTACTAGTAAAGTACACCGGTCTCTGCCCTTCAGGGGTTTCTTTCACCAAGGCCACGCCTAGAGCTTCATCAGATATTGCCAAGTATAAGATTAACGTTTCGCCTGGATCAGGCTTAACAAGAATTGGTGGGCTCGAGAGAACGGCTTTGAGCTGCTGGAAGGCTTGCTCTTGTTCCTCTCCCCATTCAAAACTCTTGTGTTTCTTCAACGCCTTATACAAGGGGAGGGACCTGTGCGCCATCTTAGGCATGAAACGAGCTAAAGCGGCCACTTTCCCATTCAATGACTGGACCTCCCTCAAACATTTAGGACTCTGCATGTCCAGGATTGCTTGACATTTCCCGGGGTTAGCTTCAATGCCTCGTTGAGTCAACATGAATCCCAAGAATTTTCCTGCTGGAATGGCGAAAGTGCACTTTAAAGGATTTAACCTCATGTTGTACTGCCGAAGCCTAGTGAAAACTTGGCGTAGATCTTCAATGTGGTCTCCTCCAGCGGGCGTTTTGGCTATGATATCATCGATATAAACTTCGACCAGCTTTGTATGCATCCCTTCAAAGACTTTGTTAATCATGCGCTGATAGGTAGCGTCGGCGTTCTTCAGTCCAAAAGGCATGACGGTGTAGCAGAAAACACCGCGGTCGTTGATAAAGGCAGTCTTCTCCTGGTCTCCCTCCCACATCGGAATCTGGTTGTACCCCGAATAAGCATCCATGAAACTGAGATATTGGTAACCAGATGAATCATCCACCATGCGATCGATGTTGGGCAGGGGATATGGATCTTTAGGGCAGCAACGGTTAAGATCCACATAATCAGTACACATCCTCCATTTGCCGTTAGCCTTCTGCACCATGACCACATTAGAAAGCCAAGATGAATAACGTATCTCCCTTATAAAACCTGCTTTCAACAACTCCTCTGTTTGCTCACAAGCCGCCCTCTGCTTCTCCGGTCCCAACCTCCTCTTCTTCTGAGCCACCGGTCTGGTTTCAGGATACACTGCAAGTTTGTGACAACAGAACTCAGGATCCATCCCCGGCATATCTGCTGCTGTCCATGCGAAAAGGTCTTTGAATTCTTGCAAAAGGGCTAACAAGCGTTGCTCCATAGCAGACTCCAGCTTATCGTTGATGTGCGTGACCTTCTCTGGGGAATCTCCCAATACGACATCCCTGGAGCCACCATCTGGTGTGGGCTTAGATGGATTGAGTGGATCAATCTTCAATTCCGCTCTGGGGTCTAGGTCAATAAGACTGACAGACCCTGCCGCTGTTCCTCCGTCGTTCAACTTCCTCTTCTTGTTGAATACATCCAACTTAACCATGTTGAGGCTCAGATTATAACAATATCGAGCCATCTCCTGATCTCCGCGGAGTGAGGACACAGCGTTGTCCTTGTCGATAAATTTGATCAAGAGATGAGGGGTGGATACAATTGCTTCCATAGCGTTCAATGTTGGACGACCTATGATACCGTTGTACGGGGATTCCACATCAATCACCAGAATTCTTGACTTGACTGTTCTTGCACCGGGCTCCCCTTCAAAAGAAATCAAAGTGTCGAGGTATCCCTTAGTGGGTTGCTTGGCTCCGTTAAACGCTGTGAGTTCTTGTGTGTATGGTTGTAAATCTGCATCACTGAAACCCATTCGTTTGAAACAATTATAAAAGATAACATCACAAGAACTTCCCTGATCGACGAGGATCCTCTTGACGTCCTTATTGGCTATGACGGCCACAATCACGACTGCATCATCACCTCCTGGAATTGTTGGGCCGAAGTCATCATCTGTAAATGACACCGTCGGGGCTGTCACTTCGTCCCTGAAAGGGCGGTTATCCCTCGGTTTACCCTGGACTGACAGAATCATCCTATGGTGGTTCTTTCGTGCTGTGATTGATGTTCCTCCTCCCGCAAATCCTCCAGCTATCATCTCAATCACTTCTCGTCTGCCCTGTCTCTGCTGCTGGGGCATATTACTTTGTTGGGCACCTTCAGCAATCACTACCCCTTTCTACTTCTCAGCCGCAGTGAACTTCCTTGCTGGGTTGCGTGTATTATCATCTTCATCATCAGGATCTCTATTCCTTTTCTCCATCCTGTGAGGCTCATCTATAGATTTCTCCTTAAACAAATACTGCTTCAACTTTCCTTCCCGAATGAGAGTTTCCACCGTATTCTTTAACGCCTTACACTCATCAGTGTTGTGCCCTGTCTGCTCATGGAAAGTGTAGTATTTACTTGGGTTACCACCCCTCTTGGCTGGGGCTGGCTTCCTTATACCAAAGACGTTCAGAGTTGGCCAACCAACCTCCCTCATGATTTGTGAGTGCCTGGTGTTCAACGGAGCATAGTGATCGAACGATGATACGCGCCTATCTCGTGGATGCTGACGAGCATTCACAAAGTCTTCTCTAAAGGCATGCTTCTCGGGCCTCGCTCTCTCCTTTTCTCTCCGTGGCTGCTGAGCGGGTGCAGAAGGCTTTACTCTTGCTGCAGTTGCCTCTAGATGCATCTCTATGCCCACATATTTGGAAGCTTTCCTTCGAAACTCCTCGAAGGTTGTAGGTGGGCTCTTTGCCAAAGATAGGGCAAAGGCTGAACCTGGCTGAAGAGCTTCCACTACAATATGGAGTTGTATGGCCTCCGTGAGGTTAGGGACCAACGCAGCCTCCTTGTAAAACCTTTTCAGGAACTCCTTAAGAGTCTCAGTTTCTCCCTGTCTTATCTGGGCCAGGGTGTGAGAAGTTCTTGGGATATCCCTGGAGATGACGAAATGGCTTTCGAATGCAGCAGCCATTTCCTCCCAAGAGTCTATAGATCCTGAAGGCAAACTTTTAAACCAGCTGAGAGCTTCCTCCGTCAACGTCCTTGGGAACATTCTGCACATGACATCTTCGTCTGCTCCCAGATACATAGCTTCATAAACATAAGCATCCAAATGCTTAGTGGGGTCGGTCTCTCCATTATACTTCCCAATCGACAATGGCTGAGTTGTTTGCAAATGCTTTGGAATGACAATACTCATCAACCTTCTTGAGAAAGGGACACTAAGCTTGTATGTCCCTGAAGTTACCACCGCCTGCTCCCTTCTCCTGATACTAACTCTATCACCAGAGTCCTGCGTCTGCTCCCTCTCTTCATATGTGGGGATCTTCGAATACTGGAGGGTGGTAGATCTATCCCTCGCTGATGCATGGTGAGCCTCCTCTGCATGAGACACTACTCTGTCCCCAGCTCCTCCTCTCTCTCGCCTCAGCTCCATTAGCTCCTCCTTCAATTGCCTGATAACCTCATCGCGAGGGTCAGGCGTCTGGACTTGCACCATCCTCCGGGTTTGAGTTGCAGGGGATTCGAAGACGAGTCTCCTCCCAGCCTGTTGATGGGTCACATCCTCCACGTGACCTTCCACGAAATCTCTCCCATCACCTTCCATTGTAACCACTTAACTTCTGTGAAAATGGGAATAACTCTATCGAGTCCCACTGGGCGTGCCAATGAACTGGTCTGGACCGGGGTCTAGAATCCGGTGTGGGACCAGTCACAAGGATGCAGGTGTTTTTAGGGTTTGCACACCGGAACTGTGTATATCCGATGTATTAATCCGGTCTCTCAGTGGGAGAGGCCGATCTTGTTGTCCTGGAGATCCTTTACACCAACGATTCGCGTTGTAGGGGGGCGAAAGGTGGTGCCACCTGCGAAGATTCTCCGACGCTCAAGTTAGAAGAGTGTATGAACTGAATGAATACTCAAGCGTAGTAACAGTAAAGTGTGAGATAGAATAACGATACCATGCATGTGTGTTGATATGGCTTCTTATAGTTGAACGTAAGAGAAAAAATGAGACGTTGGATGCAGGTGGGTCCCTTATCTCTGATTGCGTGTATATTGTGTCAATCAAAGTGGCTCGACTTTCAGAATGTGTCAGGAGGGTAGGTCAATTATCAGAGTACAATCCTCTAGAGAGAGGAGAGGATAATCACCTTTTCCGCATAATCTGCTGACACGCCCACTTACTTTCTGAAGCCATTGATGTGACGTATTTTGCTACAAACAGAGTCTTAGTTGATAAGTTATCAAAAGGCTCTTCTCTTGCTATGAGGGAAAAGCTAACAATTATATAAATATCCTGTATCAATGAACACAGAACCGTTACAGCGAAAATGAATGATGCTGTCATGGAGTGAGGGCGGATGACCAGACAACGGATATCCGGTGTGGTAACGTTGAACCTGGACACCGGTTTTCCTTATATGAGATCAGTCTGACGTCACAAGTATGGGGGCCGGTATCTAGACTGGATCAAGTCATATTTTTCCTTCTTATTGTCTAGATACTACTTAAGGATCTACTTACTGATTGAATTGTGTACTTAACTTAAAATGCAGTTAGAAACTCATCTTGGATATTTGTTAAGTCCATCAATCCTCATCAATTACATTTATACTAAGTTTACTCCTGGATCTACTTAATAGTTTATCGCTATTATTATTTATTTAGGATCTACTAATACTCACAATCTTTAATTAAATTCTTAACCCTTACTGTGATATTATTATTACTTATTTTATTATTATTATTATTATTATTTTCTTACTCTTAAATATTTATATGTTCCCTTTTTCTCATTTATTTATTCTCGAGTTATTAGGTCCTACTTGTTTTTTAGACAGTGAGGATTATTCTCTTATTTACTCAAATATAATGGCTATACTTCAGCTTAAATAACATATAAATAATGTCTAACTTGAAAGGTGATAATGTATTAGATTTTGAAGGTGATAATTGGGATAATAGAAATATTAAGTGGTGTCATTTTAATTTAAAAAAATACTCATCTAATAATTATATTTAAAATTAATAATAATGCTAGTGATAAGAATGGTAGTTTTAGTAATAATAGTAGTAATAGTTATAAGGCGGCAGGGCCGACCATCATGTCTAATAATATAAATGATAGAATTTAAACAAGAAAGATAGTAGAAGCGGCGGCAAAGCGAGCCATTATGCTCGATAATATGGTAATCATAATTTAAAAAAGAAAATATTTAAGAGCGGCACTAGAGCCAACCATCATGCTCAATAATATAGTAACATGAATTTAATAAGGAAAATATTTACGAGCGGCGACAGAGACAGCCATTGTGCTCAATAGTAATAATAATATAATAATAACGATATCCTGGCCATGAATGCAGAATGAAGAAAGAAGGAAAATTCGAAGCAAGGCAGTGTGAATATATATATGTATGGCATGGAAATGTCATGGCAATGATGACATGTTATGATGTATAGCATGGGTAGAAGTTGGCTTGCATGAAGCAAGCAATGGAACTTATGAGAGAAGGGAATGAATATAGCATGACGTATGGGGGACATGTGTTGAGGAGAAATGTGAAATTTATTTAATTGCAAGGGAATATTTTTAATGATGAGTTTGTTAGCTAAGTGATGGCAGCTGGTAGGTGAGGTGTGTGGTGTGTATGGGCAGAGCCCTCTTAGGATGAATCCTGTCCCAGGAGGTGGCGGGTGGTGGTGGTTGACGGAAATCGGTGGCCGAAAAATTAAATTGTTACCAGAAGATTTTAGGTATGCAGGATTTTTAGGAACTAGGAACAAAGGGTGTTAAAAATAAATATAGAATAATTCATGGAAGCAAAATCTCAGAAAATGCCCAACATAAAAGTTGTAGATATTCTTTTTTCCTTCGATTTGATATATCATTTGTGATGATCCATTATCGATAGCCCGAGTTATGATCGGAACGAGACAGGATGTCCTATTCCCCCCGAATCAGGTAGGGCTGTAAAGATAAATTCGTATAAATCTTTCCTTTGAGAATTGGGCTTTGTTTTCTTTATAAAACTTGTAGATATCCTTGACACGAATCCAAAGCAAAAATAAAAGAGTGATTCAAGCACCTGAAGAAAGTGATACGCCTATTTTTCTAAAACTTGTCAGTGCAATGACGTGATGAATAGAGATGGGAAAAGATTCTAAAAACTGTATTGATCTGGGAGGTTTTAGCTTTCAAGGTCTTATGAAAAATGTAGATAATTTTGATACGGAGATTTTGACACCAAGTTTTGTGAATCGAAGGTCGTATGATAAAGTTATGAATTTTTTAATAAACTGTGCGCAGAGTAAAAACGCGAATGACATGGTTTTTAAGATGAATTTACTGAATTCGTGAAATTGAGCATGACAGAGTAAGAATTTGGGGTCGAGACCAAAAATTGAGATTGTAGATCTCTTTGAAAAAAAATGAACAAGACTAGAATCATTCCAATCAAGCATCGTTTGATAAAGTTAGGTCCAAATTGCCAAAGACACACAGATCGAATTTCTGAAGAAATGAGATAACATGGAAATGAGATTGATAGAGTTTGAATCAAGTCTCGGGCTCTTCAGAAAACATTCCTAAAACATTGGGACGAGTCACCAGAGACTGACCGCGTCACCATTAGATACTCTTAGTTATATGCACGGTCAAACGTAGGTGACATCGAGGGTTCCGATTAGTCTGATCAAACCCAATCAGTTATCTTCGATTCGTTATAAGGAAACCCTACTGTGACTAACCTCCTTTACGGGGTCATTAGTCTCAGATCAAGTTACCAAAAAAGTTCGACTTCTGGGCTCCACAGTATAATACCCGGAAAACCCTTAATATTTTATTATTAAAACATTATTACTTATTATAAATTAATCAAAATATTAATAAAATGTTAATTTACATTATAAATTAATTAGGACTTAATAAAATATAAATTTTAATATTATATGTATATTCTTATATATTTTCAAATAATTATGATTATGATTATGTATACTAATTATTCCTAATTAATCAATTAATTTACACCTAGTTTACTTAAAAGGATAATCTAAACAATGAATCAAGATAAAATTAATTATAAACAATCAATTTCAATATCTATAATATTTTACTAACACTCACACTTACTCATTTCTTATTATTCCTCACTCATTTCTCTTTCTCTAGTACTCTTTATTTTTCTCAGAAATCTTTATTATCCTACTACACCTTTTCTCTTACTCATAACTAGCTATTGCTAGTACCTTGAAAACTCTTTTTTTACTCATCATTTCTAATTTCTTATAGGTACTTGGGATCATGCCGAAGCCTCAAGTTCCACTAAAAACACTTATTAGGACACTCTCAGTGATTCTGAGAGTCTAAGCCCTTATTCTAAAAACTAGGGCTATTATAGATATCATCTATATCCATGATTTGTGATATTAGATCATCAATACACTCAAACACTAGTCTTAATGTATTTATATGTCCCCACGTAAATACTTGACTAGGGACATTTTAGGAATAACTCTCATATGACCTATTACTCCAAGGATAAATAAAGGTTGTTAAACTATTTAACAAAAATTCCTTATTTAAAATGATGCATCCTATATAGGTTCTTAGTGCATATTTCCAACAGCTAATAGTAAGTGGGTTAGTCTAGTACATATGGTGCCAAAGAAAGGGGGAATGACTATTGTTAGGCATGAGAAAGGTGAATTGATTCCTACTAGGATATCATCTTGGTGGCGCATGTACATTGATTGTAGAATGTCAAATACTAGCACTAAGAAAGATCACTTCTCTTTTCCCTTTGTTGACCAGATGTTTAAGAGACTTACTAAGCACTCTCATTTTTGCTATTTGGATGGGTACTCTGGTTTTCACCAAATACCCATTCATCCTTCTAACCAAGAAAAGACCACATTCATTTACCCGTATAGGACTTTTGCTTATAGGCGTATGCCTTTCAGCCTTTATAATACACTTGTGACCTTTCAAAGGTGTATGCAAGCCATTTTATATTATTTGATTAAAAATATTATGGATGTTTTTATGGATGACTTTTCTGTGTATGGTGTGAATTTTGATAATTACCTCACAAATCTTTGTAAGGTTTTATAACATTATTAGGAAACTAACTTGGTTTTGAATTGGTCGAAATGCCATTTTATGGTATGAGAAGGTATCGTTTTGGGGCACTTAGTCTTTGAAAAAGGTATAGAGGTGGACAAGGTAAATATTGAAGTAATTGAAAATTTGCCACCTCCAAAGAATGTAAAAGGTGTGAGGAGTTTCCTTGGGCATGTTAGTTTTTACCTAAGATTCATTAAGGATATCTCCAAGATCACTAAACCTCTCACAAACCTTTTGGGTAAGGATGTTCCTTTTGTTTTTGACTCATATTATTGGAAGCTTTTTATAGACTTAAGGAAGCATAGACTACTACTCCTATTATGCAACCCTCAGATTGGGATATACCTTTTGAGCTCATGTGCGACGCTACTGATTACGCCATGGGGATTGTGCTTGGACAATGAAAATAGAAGCTGCATGTCATATACTATGCTAGCCTGGCCCTGAATGATGCACAAGTAAATTATACTACCATAGAGAAAGAGTTGTTGGCTGTCGTCTTTGCCTTCGACAAATTTAGGTCCTACTTGGTAGGTTCACAGGTAATTGTGTATACTAATCACTTATCAATTAAATACTTGTTGCAAAAGAAGGATGCTAAACTAGACTAATTAGGTGGATTCTATTGTTACAAGAATTTGAAATAGAGATTAGGGATAAGAAAGGCACTGAAAACTTAGTCGCTGACTATTTATCTAGATTTCTTTCTTAAAAAGAAGAGATGGGTGACATTGTTACTATCAATGAATCTTTTCCAGATGAGCATCTCCTTAGTCTCATTGTCCAACTTGTTCCTTGGTTTGCTGACTTTGTTAACTATATTGCTTGTGGCATTTTACCTCCTGATCTTAGTTTTTAGCAAAGAAAGAACTTTTTGGGAGGTGCAAAGCATTATTATTGGGATGAACCACTTCTATTTAAGCGATATGATGATGGTTTGATAGGAAGGTGTGTGCCAGAAGCTAAAGTTTGTTCTATCCTAGATCATTGCCATACCTTCTCCTAAAGAGGACATATGAGTATTTCCAAAACAGCTTCAAAAGTACTCTAAGGGAGATTTTATTAGCCACACATCTTTAAAGATGCTCGTAAGTATGTGCTCACATGTGACTCATGCCAGTGTATAGGTAATGTTTCTAAACGCCATGAAATACCTTTACATGGAATACTTGAGGTAGAATTGTTTGATGTTTGGGGTAATGATGTAGGATAACCTTGATGGAGATCCTCCTTGGGATAGATCTAGGGTCTTCTTTCCTCTTCCTTAGCTTTCAAAATGAGAACTTGATGAAGCCTTCAATGCTTGGCCGAAACTTTAAAGAACAAAAGACTCTAAAACCTGTTAGCCAAGGCCTCAACGCTCAAGAGGGGGGGGTGAATTGAGTATTTCAAATTTTCACGTGGAATCCCCTTGGAAATGGTTAGTAATATACAAATGATGCAATGATGAAGAGACAACAACTTTTATGCACATATCACACTATGACACACTTGATGTGCAATGACAATATTTAGCTTTAAGTGTGATAAACAAGGCAAGTTATTGGTTTAAACAATTTATCAATCAGTTGGAGTGCATAGATTTATTTCACAAATAATGTGATGTTTCCTATAAGGGTTCAGCTCATTCAATATATCAAATAGCTTGTGTGTATTAAATAAGTGAAAGCAATCAAGTAAGTATCACACAAGAGTTGATAGGAAACAATGTTCTAGATACTTGGCAAGTTATAGCAAATTCCAATTTTTAAGAACTTCACCAAATATTGATTCAAGCAAATTATCAAACACTTGGCATGCAGAGTTAAGTTTCTACTTGAACAATAACTTTGATTCACACATTCAGCTCATGCATTTCAACAAACAGTTTATATGCGTAGTTGTATAAAGAGTTCAAGGTAGAGAGAAATGCAAACCAATTTAACGAGTTCTACCAACCCGGTGTACGTCTCGCCTTCAAGCAACCCACTTGAAGGATTCCACTATTGAAGATTTGAGGTACAAGCTTTGAGCAATTGCAGCTTCCTAGTGTCCCACACTCAAGAACTCAATTCTCACAAGCAAAGGGCAACCCACCCAATCTCACAATCTCTCAATACCCAAAGGTTGAACCCCAACCTTTGTGACCACTCAACCTAGAGTGAAAAACCTTGGTGTTTTGGTGTTGGTTTACAAGCAATTAACTCTCTCAATAGAGTAGATACACAAATGAAAGCTCTCACAAATTCTAACTCTCAACAAGAGAGGATATGCAAATTGAAACTCACAATCTAACAACTCTTAAGCAATATGCAAGTTTAGAAACAAGAGTTGTAGAATATACAAGAGAAATCTAATAAGAAGACCTCTAGAAGAAGAATGTTGATTGCCTTGTGTTGTACCTTGGTCTCCCCTTCCTCTCTTGCTTGAATTCATGCTCCATTTATAGCCATTTTTAGGGTTTCTAGCTGTTGCATAGTGTCTCCAACGGATACCTCAAGTGGGCATAAAGTGGGAGTGAAGAAATGAGCTGGAGTTCCACTTAACATCACTTTTCCCATGTTCTGACACTATGGTAATCGATTAGCCTTCGAGCTGTAATCGATTAGCTTTTGAAATCTTCAGTATTATACAGCAGGTAATCGATTAGCATTTCTACTGTAATCGATTAGCTATGAAACAGAACCCTTCTAATCGATTATGCCTTTCCTTGTAATCGATTATGAATGATACCTGATGCTCTTAATTGTGTCTCGCAGCATGGTAATCGATTAGGTACTAATGTAATCGATTAGGGACAAAATAGAAGCTCCGTAATCGATTAGATTCTTCCTTGTAATCGAATATTACAAATACCTGATGCTCAGTCTTCAACCTTTTCAATTGGTAATTGATTAGCCTTTTATCTGTAATCGATTATGATCATTCCAGAACCTATGTAATCGATTATGGAAATGGTTTAATCGATTAGAACATGTACTTCTTCAAGGTCTTTGATATGTTCTTGATATGTATTGACCCATGGCTTATTCCTTTGATCCTCATGCCTTGTTTCCTTGATTCTTCTTCAACTTATGAGCTTGTTCTTCATGATTTGAGTTTAGGACACCAACCTTATTTTCCATAGCTCATGTTTCTTTAACTCTTTGTGAGGCATCTTCATCTCTTTGTTCTTAGCCATTGTCTTTGTGCTTGAATCTTCTTGTTTCTGAACCTTTGCCATTCCATCATCATCATGAATACTTTGTCATTCATCAAAACTACTTTGCATACTTACATATGCAACTTCAAAACCGAAAAGAATTAAAGAGAAAAGGATTAGTGAAGGTGAATGGGAAAGTTGGAAGATGAAGAAAAAGGAATAGGGAAATGGAAGAAAGGTTTTAGAGGCCACTTCCAAGGAGGAAGATAACTCTAACTCGCCACTAAGGATGGAGAATACCCCTTGGATAAGAGCTTGCTAAAGCTTCTTTACCCTAGAGAGAAGGAGGAGAATCTCTCACTAGAATTTCACACAAAGTGCTTGTATTTCTCAAAATGAATCTTATGTGTCATTTTACAAAAGGAGACACCTTTATATAGCCCATGAGGAATTCGGCCAAGGTGTTGCTAATGGGCCTTCATGATGAGTCCTAGCCCAATCTATGTAAAAGAGAAGGAGATGGCCTATACATGGCCCAAATGAGAATACATGGCCCAATAGTGACCAAATTGACCTATTAAGGTCCAAATAAAACCTAAGTCACTTGAAAATCTATTTATGAACTATATTACATGATGAGTACAAATAGATCCTCAAAGTGTCTTTATTGGGCTAGGGCCCACTAAGCAAAATAAGAAAGGAAGATAGGGCTTTGTGAATGATCTCTTTGCCCTTCTTGGACTTGGCCTTTGTTAAGGGACCCTTGTAAGCCTCTAAACCTTTATCCAAAGATGCATGGGGATCCTCCCATATTGTTTCCCCATTATGCTCCCTTTCCTCGAAAGGATTTGTCCTCAAATCTGAAGCATCATCCTCTTCATCTATCTCAAAGAGAGACAAGTCAGACACATTAAAAGAAGCACTCACACCATATTCACTAGGTAAATCAAGGACATAGGCATTATTTCCCATCTTTTTAAGAATTTGGAAAGGACCATCACCCCTTGGTCGAGTTTGGATTTTCTTAAATTTAGAAACCTTTCTTTTCTAAGATGTAACCAAACCCAATCTCCAACCTCAAAGGTAGCTTCCTTTCTTCTCTTACTTGCATAACGATCATAGTGTTCATTCTTAGATTGAATTTGGTTTTTAACTTTATCATGAAAATCTTTTATAAATTTGGCATTTTCCTCTCCATCCATATAAAGGACAGAATCAAAAACATTAATGGGTAAAAGGTCCAAAAGAGTGAGAGGGTTAAAACCATAAACAATTTCAAAAGGACTATGCTTAGGTTGGAGTATTGTACCCTATTATAAGCAAATTCAATGTGTGGCAAACACTCATCCCATGATTTAACATTTTTATTTATTAAGACCCTAAGTAATTGAGAAAGGGTCCTGTTTACTACCTCTGTTTGGCTATCCGTTTGAGGATGACAAGTGGTAGAAAATAGAAGCTTTGTTCCTAGCCTTGACCAAAGTGTTTTCCAAAAATGGTTTAGGAATTTAGTGTCCCTATCAGAAATGATAGTTTTAGGAACACCATGAAGTCTTACAATTTCTTTGAAAAATAGTTTAGCAATATAACTAGCATCATCCACTTTGTGACAAGGAATAAAGTAAGCCATCTTACTAAACCTATCTACCAGAACAAAGATAAAGTCCATGCCCTTTCGGGTCCTAGGTAAGCCTAACACAAAGTCCATAGAGATATCAATCCAAGGAGAAGTAGGTGTAGGCAAAGGAGTATAAAGACCATTAGGTGATATTTTAGATTTAGCTTTTCTACAAACTATACACCTAGCACATAGTCTTTGCACATCTTTTTTCATTATAGGCCAATAGAAGTGTTCATTTAATATGGATAAAGTTTTATCCCTTCCCAAATGACCTATTAAGCCACCCTCTTGGCTTTCTCTAAGCAATAATCTCTCAAAGAACTCCTAGGAATGCAAATTTTATTGGCCCTAAAAAGGTAACCATCCAAAATGTAGAATCCTTTTTGAGATGTGTTGTTTGAAGATGAATTGTAGATTTTAGAAAAATCAAGATCACCTTGATACAAGTTTCTAATCTCATCAAGTCCAGTGATGTTTGATCCAAGAGAGGCAAGCAAAGAGTTCCTTCTAGATAAAGCATCAGCCACAGTATTTGATTTTCCATTCTTATACTTGATGATATAGGGAAATTGTTTTAAAAACTCAACCCATTTTTCATGTCTTTTATTTAACTCATGTTGCCCTTTTATGAATTTTAGTGATTGGTGATCACTATGAATGATAAATTCTTTTGGGATCAAGTAATGTTCCTAAGTTTGGAGGGCTCTAACCAATGCATAAAATTCTTTATCATATAAGGGATAATTGAGGGAAACCCCATTGAGTTTTTCACTGAAAAAGGCAATAGGGTGGCCTTCTTGTAATAAAACAGCTCTTATCCCCACATTGGAAGCATCACACTCAAGCTCAAAAGTTTTGGAAAAATTTGGAAGAGCTAAAATTGGAGCATGAGTGAGCTTTTCCTTAAGATCTTGAAAGGCTTTCTCTCGCCTTAGTCCCTATGTAAAAGCAACATTTTTTAACCAATTCATTTAAGGGGGAGGCTAAGGTAGAGAAACCTTTCACAAACCTTTGATAAAAACTTGCTAAACCATGAAAACTCCTAACTTCACTTACATTCTTAGGTGTTGGCCAATCTTGGATTGCCTTCACTTTTGAGTGATCACCTCTACACCTGTAGAACTCACTATAAATCCAAGGAAAACAATGTTATCCATGCCAAAAGAAATTTTTGAAAGTGTGCATGAGGTTGTTTGTTCTTAAGGCAAGCATAACTTATTTCAAATGGCTCAGATGAGAGGTCATGGTCTTTGAGTAAAAAAGAATATCATCAAAATAGACCACAACAAAATGCCCAATAAATTCCCTTAAAACATGATTCATTAACATCACAAAAGTGCTTGGTGCATTAGTCAAGCCAAAGGGCACAACTAACCACTCATATAATCCAAGTTTAGTTTTAAAAGCAGCTTTCCATTCATCTGCCTCTTTAATTCCTATTTGGTGGTAGCCACTTTTAAGATTAATCTTAGAAAATATAGTAGAACCACTCAATTCATCAAGCATATCATCAAGTCTAGGTATTGGATGTCTATACTTGATGGTTATGTTGTTGATGGCTCTACAATCAGTGCATATTCTCCATGAACCATCTTTTTTAAGAACTAATAAAATAGGTAAAGCATATGGGCTTAAACTCTCTCTAATATATCCTTTAGATAATAGCTCATTCACTTGTTTTTCAATTTCTAGGCTTTCCTCAGGGTTACACCTATATGCAGGCCTATTTTGTAGACTAGCACCAGGAATTAAATTTATTTGATGTTCAATGCCCCTAATTGGAGGTAAGCCTTTAGGAACATCCTTAGGGAAGAGGTCTTTAAACTCATCTAGAATGTTTTGTATCCCTTTAGGCAAAGTAGAAGGGGAAAAGCCCATTGAGCACAAGGAAGTGCTAGGGAATTCTTTAGGAATCAAGATCAAGCATTGTTTTTAAAGAAGCATAGCTTGCTTTAAGTCATGTTTTGAAGCCAAGAGATTGGCTCTAGAGTCATCATAAATGACAACTCCTTTTCCTTTGTATTTTTTATTTTTCTTATGTTTTCTTCAATACTACAAGAAGAACATAATTCTCTATCCCTTTTATATTTTATTTGAAGTTAATCATTAAGCACTTGTTGCAGGGTTAAGGGATGTAAAACTATCTTCTTGTTATCTATCTTAAAGGTAAGGGTGTTAGAGAACCCTTCATGGATGACCTTCCTATCATACTGCCAAGGTCTCCCTAAAAGAATATGATTTACTTCCATAGATACTACATCATATTTTACTTGATCTTTATAGGTTCTTATGTTGAAGTTGATTTAGACTTGCTTATTAACTAATATTTCTCCATATTTATTTAACCATTGCAACTTATAAGGTCTAGCGTGATCTATTAGTTCTAAGCCCATCTTATGCACTAGCCTTTGACTTGCTATATTTGCACAACTCCCACTATCCACAATGAGAGAACATAGTTTTTCCTTTATATATCATCTTATGTAAAAGATGTTATCTCTTTGTGTAGTATCATCAAGCTTAACATGGCTTCCAAGTAACCTTCAAATCATGTAAAGCTCTCCATCATCCTCTAGAATATGCTCACTGTCATATAAATCACTACTTGAGTCATCACTTGAATTGTGATTATCAGAATCAGACTCTGATTGACTTGAGTAGGTTCCATTAGTTTTCAAAATCATCGTTCTTTTTGTAGGATAGTCAAAAGCAAGGTGACCTCTACCAAGACATTTAAAATATTTAATGGTAGATGATCTAGAGGATTAAGGATTAGATGTGGAGTCATGTTTATCTTTTTGATTTCTAAAGACTTTTCCATTTTATGCAACTCACTTGGTAATTGGGAAGAAGAAGTGCCCAATCCCTTCTTCCTAGGTTTTCTCTCAAATCCACTCTTTCTATGGTCTTTATCTACCCATTTTGACCTAAAGATTTCATACTCCCCTTTGTAGGATTCTCTCTCTTTTAATTGGCTCTCTACCTTAGTACATTGGTGCAAAAGTTCTTCTATGTCTACATGTGGAAGGAGTTAAACTCTATTCTTTATGTTCCTATTTATGCCATGCAAAAATCTATGCATTATGGTTTCCTCATCTTCATCTAACTTTGCCCTAATCAAAGCTATCTCTAAGAGTTTATAGTAATCCTCAACACTCTTTGTACCGTCTATTTAGCTTGGCTAATAGCTCCCCACGATAGCAACTAGGAACATACCTCTTTCTTAACAATGCTTTTAAATCCAACCAATCATCAATTGGTGGGAAATTATCTTTCTTTCTCTCCTTACACACTTGAGTCCATCACACTACGGCATAATTTTGAAATGAGAGAGTAACTATCCTAACCTTCTTTTCTTCTTTAATTTGATAAGAATTAAACAATTGTTCAACTCTCATTTCCCATTCTAAGTATGACTCTATATCACTTTTACCATTGAAGAGGGAATTTCAAATTTTACTTTTGTTAAACCTAGGTCTTCTTTTTTATTATGATGATGTCTTCTAGACCTATGGTCATCTTCACTATCACTATTCTCATGCCTTTGATTTCTTTGATTTCTTTCTCTATGTCTAGTTCTAGGGTTTTCTTCTCTATGTTCTAGGTTAGTTAACCTAGTGTTGATGTTGTTTAAACTATCCATGATATTATGAAGAAGAGATTTGTTTTCCCTATCACTAGATGACATGATTAAGGTTGTCAAAGAAAAACAAGACAAGGCAAACAAATGTTCTATCAAACTAGTCAAGGATGCTTTATGCAAGACAAAATTAAGAAATCAAACAAGAATCCTAAAAACCAAATTCTAGGTTTTCTTCCTAAACACAACACCTATGATGTTTGTACTAGCTACAATCCTAGATTGTCTTACTACGATTAGATATGAAAGTCCTAGGTTGTCTTTACTAAGATTAGTTATGAGAATCCTAGGATGTAACTAACCAAGTAACTACTCCTAACAAGCTTTAACAAATTCGGTTATGATTAGCTATACAACAAAAATTAGGTTTAACAAACTAACAAACCCTAACTAAAATTAGTTATGTAGTTATTATAGTTACAACTACCATAGCTTGTTATAACCACCCTAACTTCTTAAACTAATTTCAGTTATGAGTAGTTAAACTAACTAAAATTTGTTCCAACCAATCCTAACCACTAACAAACTTAGTTAAGACAACTAAAAACCTAACCAAATTAGTTAAGACCACTAACTACTTAACCACTTCTAGTTGTAACTACTTAACTAACAAAACTAACTAACAACAATTAGTTAAAGCAAACAAATGCATATGCTCTCAAATTCTAGATGAAATTTAAAGGAGAGTTAAGAAGTCAAAGTCCAATGTCCAAAGTCCAAAGTTTGTCCAAAAATACTAGGACCAAATTCACTACTACAAGCCTTAAGAATTTAAAATTTCCTAATATTTGCTAATGAGTACAAGGCTTTGCTACCTTTTATAAGTCTTCAATGGTCTTCAAAGTCTTGATATGGAATCCACCACCTCACCTAGCAAACAAAATTCTTACACAAAAATGTTAAGCAAAACAATTAATGCAAAGCAAAGTGTTTCCTCTCAAATTTGTCTTTTCTCTTAGGTTTTAAGAGAACCAAAGCAATTTCCACACCTATCTCAAGTGTACTCAAGATGCTACCCTTCTTGATATTAAGTAAAAGTTATCTTGAATTTAAAGGGAAAGAAAACTCAAGAGGAAAAACTTTAAGAAAGAATAGAAGACAAACTAAAAAATGCTCAACAATTGAAAGGCAACTCAAAAGGAATATTTTTGGATTTTTGATATGACAAGATTCAAAGCAATAAAAGCTAAATTGTGTAACACCTTAATTTTCAATTAATGGATAAACCGAGACCAGGAAAATTTTTCCGAAATCAGAGGGGATTCAAAGGCAAAATGATTAGCTGAGAATTAAGGAGGGTAGAATTAGGAAAAGAAGGAAAGGAAACAAATGCAACCCATCCACAAGGCAAACAATGGAAGATGCAGGACGTGAGCAAACCCAACAGCGCCTACTCTCTTAGGCGAGATTCAATATTGCTCGAGCGCGACTACCCCACACGCTTAGGCAAAGTTTGCATAGCTTAAGCGTGACCCATCAGAGACCTTCCCCTGGCTCACACTCGCTGGAGCGAGCACTTAGCCGCTGAGGCGAGTAACTCCACTCGGAATTCCCATCACTCGGGTTTCAGAATCTAAGTTCACTCGGGAAAGTCTTTACCCACGATTCATTCGGTCTAACCCTTACACCCACAAGCTTCTTTCGGAAGTTTACCACACACTTCATAACTTCATTCCTTCAAACCGTAGATGTTGACCACTTGGGAGATCATTCCCATAGTCATTTCACTCGGGTTCCACACATACGTTTCACTCGGAATATTCTTCATGGTCTTTTTTATCACTCGGTATTTCACTCGTTTTTCACTCGGCACACCTAATCCTTCTTACTCCAGTCCTCTCACTAAGTCAAGTCTTACCTAAGAATCTTCTAGTTGCCCATAAGTTTACTACAACGGGTTTCACTCAGAATCTTATAGGTCACTTTTCAGTCGGAAAACACTCACTCGGAAGGTTCTCACTTGGAACATGTTGTTATTCTCCACTCAAGGAAATTCTTAACAGTTTATTACTTTGAAGGTTTTCAGGTCAATCCCCACTCGGAATTATACGACCTCACTCACTCAGAACTTCTAGACCTTTCTTCTCTCAGGGTAAAGTCACTATCTCGCTTCCCACAACAATAACTTAGTTCCATTTTTACCTAAGGTCATACTAACCTCCCACGCTCGAAAGTACTTATATAGGTATATCACTCGGATTTCACGCACAGCATAGAATAGACATACAGTATGATATAAATATATGTAGGAATGTATATAAATAATTACAAGCACATTGTCATACTCTCAACCCGAAAGAGTTCAAATTCTGATTTAAGAGACTAAGATCAAAATACGAGCCGGCCAAGGCTTAACCAAAACCTTATACACAGTATCTACATATATACAGATATTTCCATAGTGCACAAGCATTCCACTCGGCATGCAGCACCACCTTCACTCGTTGCTCCGAGAGACATTCACTGAAAAATATTACCACAGTAGGGGGTGAGTATCTTAGATATTAAATGATAGATACTGACTCGGATTATTCCTCAGTTAAGCAACAATACAATGTACACAGCAACTATCAGAACATACACAATACCAATTAATTAGAACACGTATAAAATATTTTTCGATCAGAATCTATTCAATTATCACTCGGCTATATACACATATCATGCCCAATAACCTTACACATGTGCATGCAATCAGGTCACAATCAATCATCAGCTGTACAAGCACACGGAATTCAATCACTCAGATCCGCATTCGTGTGTAATCAGTTTTCATTCGTTGCAACGTAGGCTCCCAGCCTTTTATTCATCTCCCAGCTGACTTGGCAATTTTACAGGTACCAAATAGTTTCCCCACACATGTGACACCAACGCTCTCAGCGCCAACGGCGGTGTTCACGGGCAGCCTGAGTCCCACTCAAAGGCTTACCTTGAGTCTCACTCAAAAGGATTTCGCAGCGTCTCACGCTTTTAATAACCGATGGTAGTGTCCCACACTACATGCTCCCAGCATTAACACATCCCATGCGCCACACGCGAATTGATCACACAACACAGAGTTCATATATATACAATTTTTCATTTAACAGTACATGCATCACATGCAATCGGTATAAAACATCATCAGACTCGCAGAAATAACATTTCTCACATGCAATCAGTATTTAATACTCATGGCCACTTACATGCTATATAAATCGCATGGCAATCATCAACAACACTCCAACACATTCTTTTCATGTAAACATTCGACATTCTCAAGACCATTAACATGCATTTCACGGACAGACTTAGACATGCATCACTCGACACCAAATCATCATGCATCCGGGTATCACACGTCCTTCCAGCAACCATAACACAGCATCAACACAGAATCAACAAGTCATTAACACCCGGAACCCGTCCATAACCCATGCATTTAAGATATAAGATACCCCCTACCAACAAGGTATTCCGAGAGGTTCCTCAGCTTTGACGTTGATCTTCTACTCTGTTCGCCTCGTCCTCGCTCCCACTCGCTTGGTCTCCCTCGAGCGCAGTCGCACCGGAGGAACAGGAAACTGTTCGTCGTCCCTTCGATGATCGTTCCTCTCCAGCCGAAGGAAGCTTTGACCTTCTGTGGCACCGTCGTCGTGGGTTCCCAGAAACAGAGAACGAAGAACAGGGAAGAAGAAGGAGAAGAAGAACGAAGAAGACAAAGAAAGAACAAGGAGAAGAGAAGTAACGGAGAGAAAGTCTGAAGGGAAAATGAATAATCAACAGTGGCACAGGACATATGTATATGCGTACGAAGAGAAGGAGAGTGGGGTGGGAGTTCGTGAATCGCAGCTCCACTCACGGCACACACCAATCACAAGCAGCCAGCCATTAACAATTAATCATAATTAATCTGCCATTATTTCTTTAAGTTAGATTGATTAAGTTGATTATAATTAACAAGTAATTTTCCACTTTGCAATTATTATTTTAATGGCTTAATTTCATTCGGTAATTAATTTTCGAAATTGGGATGTTACAAATTGAATAAAGGTACACACTAAATTTTGAAAATGGGAATACTAAAGACAAACTTGACAATCAAAGAAAATATATGCAAGAATTAAAGTAAGCTTAAAGAAATAACCCTAGAAACCATAGAATTGCAAACTAGGGAAGCAAAGTTCAATTGAAATTGTCAAGAGGATTAACTAGCAATTACTTTTTAGGTCATGGTGTCTCAAATGAAAGGATGACTTGGTGTTCAAAACTTTTTAAAGTTTGCTAAAAGAGGTCTAACTTTGTACTTTTTCTTTTGACACCCTTTGATTGTTCACCTTTTGATGTAGGGTTTTTATTTTCTTTTTCTTTCTTGTATTCTTTATCTCTTTTCTTGCCTCTTAAAATAGTAGAGTTTACAAAATAGTAGAGTTTACAGCGGGAGAAGAATGTGTATACTGGGCAAACGCCTAATCCCATATATGGCGATATGAGAAAAGGCTCGGCAAGCATGCAATCACCTAATATCAACCTATTAGGTCATAACCCATTTATCGACTTACAACAGACACATGCATTGCCTAAGATATAAATATAAATATGCATATATGTCCGGGGTCATGCCCCAACTATCAACACTACCCATATCTCATAATTGGCCTACTTATTCACCTATTGATATTAATCCAAACACCACTATCATCAAGGTATATTGTTCAAGTTTAATTCCTCAAGTACTCATCAAATCATCACTTTTGTACTAATATAGAGGTTCACCATTTATGCATCCACGATTATCTTCTACATGACCGGAAGCACTAAATCATGAATATCATCATATATAATTTATTCATTACATTACGATTCACAAATGATGCCGGCCAAAGCATTTCCACTACCACTATTTACCTTCCCAAAACTTCAATTTAAAATCCGAACTCGTCCCATGGCAAACTGCATTACAATGCTAAAAAGGAGACCACATGGGAGAGTGAGTTATACATTCAAAATGACGAATATATATATATTGTGATTAAGTGTACATGCATTTATTCATTATGTGTGCTTTGCTATAAAGCTATTAATTCATTATTCAATCATCATCACATTGTTATAATAGGCCTACAAACCTCATGAAATGCATTTCACAACATAAGCAAGCACAAGCACATACACAATCACATTGCCACTTATCAACAAGGGCATTCACAAATTATCATCATTGATTTATTGATCTTTATCCAATTTGTAACACCCCGTGTTTTCTGGACTCGGATCCCGATGTAATCAAGATAATAATTAATAAAAATGCGAGAAAATTTTTCACGTTTAAAATAGTTTATAAACACCATCTCGACTACATTAAGATTCAAACCACAGAAAACCGAAGAGTGATATTTATCAACCTATGACTGGATCGATAGCTAATTCGCCCATAACGGTATACAAAATAGTAGAGTTTACAGCAGGAGAAGAATGTGTATACCGAGCAAGCACCTAATCCCATATATGGCGATATGAGAAAAGGCTCGGCAAGCATGCAATCACATAATATCAACCTATTAGGTCATAACCCATTTATTGACTTACAACAGACATATGCATTGCCTAAGATATAAATATAAATATGCATATACGTCCGGGGTCATGCCCCAACTATCAACACTACCCATATCTCATAATTAGCCTACTTATTCACCTATTGATATTAATCCAAATACCACTATCATCAAGGTATATTGTTCAAGTTCAATTCCTCAAGTACTTATCAAATCATCACTTTTGTACTAATATAGAGGTTCACCATTTATGCATCCACGATTATCTTATACATGACCGGAAGCACTAAATCATGAATATCATCATATACAATTTATTCATTACATTACAATTCATAAATGATGCCGGTCAATGCATTTCCACTACCACTATTTACCTTCCCAAAACTTCAATTTAAAATCCGAACTTGTCCCATGGCAACCTGCATCACAATGCTAAAAAGGAGACCACATGGGAGAGTGAGTTATACATTCAAAATGACGAATATACATATATTATGATTAAGTGTACATGCATTTATTCATCATGTGTGCTTTGCTATAAAGCTATTAATTCATCATTCAATCATCATCACATTGTTATAATAGGCCTACAAACCTCATGAAATGCATTTCACAACATAAGCAAGCACAAGCACATACACAATCACATTGCCACTTATCAACAAGGGCATTCACAAATTATCATCATCGATTTATTGATCTTTACCCAATTCCTCCTTGCAATGAGTTTCTCTTCTCTCGTGGTCAATGATGCTGAAATCCCGAGTCATTAAATTGATGGTAAAATCTTAGTAAAATGAAATGTGACTCTCGGATTCACACTTATGGC
This sequence comes from Clitoria ternatea, assembly GCA_037962975.1. NCBI lineage: Eukaryota > Viridiplantae > Streptophyta > Magnoliopsida > Fabales > Fabaceae > Clitoria > Clitoria ternatea. The sequence goes on from CM075671.1 coordinate 61,988,678, forward strand.
AAGCGCACCAGTCGTTAAAATTGTAGTATATTTGATCGTCTCACAGGGATTGTGGTAAGTACCTCAATCTAGGACTAGTACAAGCTGAACCAATAGAAAATACATGAAATTCATTCGGTTTTTATGGTTTTAGTATTTTGTAGTTGTTTTTATATTTTGAGAAACAGAGTTAAAGTGAAATGTGGAAAGTGATTAAAAGAAAACAGGTCAGGATTGCTTCGGCTCACAATTTCCTCAAGAAACATGCAATTAAGTATAATCGAACTTCACAATCTAGAGGACAATCCGCTTGTGGTTATTCCCTAATTCCTTAGGTGAAAAACACTAATCCTTAAGCAATGAACCTTAATTCCTTAAGTGCTCGATTAACCTAAGAATCTAATGTGAAATTGGAGGTTGAACTCTAACTATTCACCTAAATTGATTAGGCCTGAACTAGTTAGAAAGCTGGAAGTTACCTAAGCTTCAGCCATGATTCCTCACTGGTGAAGTTCTTCATCAGTTCTGGATTTGTCAATCCAGTGATTCTGCTCCACTCCTCAGCTTGTTCGCCTCAGGATCTTCGAAGCCGATCTACTCGCTCACAGCTTCAAGATTCCATTGCTCACCTTTGCAATCCCAACCTTAGGGATTTAGAACTCCATAGACTTCGGTTCCATCGAAGGATTGTGGAACGTCATGGAGGAGAGAGTTTAGAGAGATGAAAATGTAGTGAGAGATTGGATTTGGAAAATGAAATTGTATTACATTGCTCTGTCTCTGTATCTCCACACACACACACACCTCACACACAGAGTATGTACAACCTATTTATAAGTTTCTACCTAACTAACTTAACTGATAACTCCGGATAACTTAAGCTAACGACTAACACTACTTAATTACATAGTTTACAAAATAACTAACTAAATACAACTCAGCTCTTAACAGGATCCAGCTCAACCTTAGCTAATGTACAGCTCAGCACCAGCTAATTGACAGCTCACTTCTTAAGTTAGCTTGAGGTTACAGTAGTAGAGAAGAAGGCAATGGGAGCAGAACAGTACTGCACCAAGTGTGTTGTTGGAGGGAAGGAACAGTGTTTAAATTACTGCCTTGATGCTTCAGCTGCTGAGTACTCGCTTGAGCGAGTCCGGATTAACACTGCAGTGTTTCTTTCTCACTTGGGCGAGGACGGTCTCTTGAAGTAATGCTTGAGTGAGTCCGGATTTTACTAGGACGGATTAAATAATGACTAAGCACATTGGTTTCTTATGTAGCAATCCGATCTTCTTCTCTTTTGTAACCGGTGTCTTGGGAGTCTTCTTAAGTAAGCTTACTTGAAGTCTCGCTTGGGCGGAGTCTTGCTTGGGCGGAGTCTTGCTTTTCTTACGCGAACTTGGACCCTCGCTTGAGCGGATTTAACTCCCGCTTGGGCGGATTAATTATTAAATCGGTATTCTGTAGTTGGCACTCGGGTTCTTCATGCAATATTCTGAGTCCTTATTCTCTTTTGGAGTCAGTGTCTTTGAAGTATCACTCAGTCGGTCTTTGGACTCTTTTCAGTCGGAATTGGGGAAATCTCACTCGGATTTATCAAATCTCGCTCGGCTCTGTAGGATTTCACTCGGAATTTCCTTCTTATCTCGAGTCCGCCCTGTTCCTGCACCAATAAATAGCTACTTGCCTAGCATTTATACACTGGCTGCTTAGTAAATTGTAAATACTTCAAAATTTCTTATTTAATTAAAATTTTCAATCGGTTTCTTACTTAGATAACATACTTTTAAAATAATTAACTACAACATGAATTCTTATCAAATTATTAAATAATAATAATAAAACTAGACAATACTTAGTAAATTATGTTAAATAATCAGTGGAATAATTAAGTCTTTTCAAGACTTATCAGTCAATCCATCTCAAATGCCATGCACCTATGGCTAATGCATATGTCAACTGTTTAATGCATATGCACGGATCTGATTTTATTTCGTCAGGTGATCGCAACCATCATATCATTCATTCACATGGGTTTCCCGCCTCGCAAGGGGTACTCCCTCTAGCAGCCTCGCAAGGTGCTTTCTCATGATCGCATCCACGTTCAACAATTCATAATGGTTTCCCACCTTGCAAGGGGTACTCCCGCCTCGCGATCCCAACCACGGGCATCATAGGAACTCGTAAGCCCTTTTTCATTTCAATAACCAGGTGATCGTAACCACCGGCTCAATATCATATCATCATCAAGTTAGTTTCCCGCCTCACAAGGGGTACTCCCTTCATAGAATCCCACAGGATCTTTCATCACTGTGATCGCAACCACATTTCAATGTTATGCCATGCCATGAATGCAAAATGCAATAATGCATATGCCAAGCAACCTCGCTAGGATATCTCACCCTCTCACATAGGGATATATTTTAATTTGACATTCTCAATCAATAACATACAATTATGTACAAGCCCCTGAAGGCATTTTATTCACATACTTAGCATCTCAATAGCTACAATCTCATTTCATAACTATCCACGCATGGAAGTAAACATAATGTCAATCATCGTAATATCCAAGGCATATCATTTGTTCCATAAATAAATGTATGTTTTCAACTCAATATATTTTACATATATGTTATATCATATATGCAAATCGACACTTACGATTAACCTCAATGGTGTTACAACATCTCATGATGTTCATCAACACTGACACACTTTCATTTAGTGGTTTTCATCTCATTGTTCATCAATGTTATCTCATATCTAGAATGGCAATACAACAATCCATCATCACAATCTTAGACCATATATACAGATCACACTTGTATACATTACAATGACATTTCACAGTTCCTCGATAATAACGTTTGTCCTCATGTACAAGGAATAATCACATCATTATTTATCGTCGCATGATACCCATATCATCTCCTATGCACCGGTTTATAACAAACACCTCACCATTTAATCATTCTCACAATGGGTTCGTAATCACCCAAGGGTACATCTTATAACTCATCATCAAACCTTTATCATCGCTCTCACATATCTCATTCTTGGTGGTTAACATTTATGTTTTCCATTACTTATTACGGGTATAGATGGGTTATCTCGATGTTCTAATCATTATCAACACCACCATATTATATCCTCACATTATACCTTTTATACAACCCTTCAGATATCTCAAATTACAAAGGAAAAGGCTTAACACCAGAAAAATAAGGGAAAACCACTTAAATTTTCGTACTGGCCAACTCGTTTAAGCGAGCCCCTCACTCGCTTGAGCGAGATTAACATAGCTCGCTTGGGCGAGCTTCCTCGCGTGTAAGCGAGGACCTCCCATCAGACTACACACGCTCGGGCGAAATTGTTCCAGTAACCATTTCTACATGCATTCGCTCGAGCGAGGCTCCCTTCAACTAGCCACTCGCTCAAGCGAGAATTGTCTAGTACCTCACTAAGGTTGGCTCGCTTGAGCGAGGTCTAGTTTGCCTCGTCATTCGCATAAGCGAAAAACCTCCAGAACCAATTCCTCTCTCGCTCGCTCAAGCGCGGCCACGCCTGCTCGAGCGAGATTCATCCAGTGTTTCTTCTCCTCGTCCCACACACGTCTCGCTTGAGCGGGACGCTTACTCGCCTGGGCGAGATTGGGCCAGAGGCCATAATACTGGTACAGGGGATTCTCGCTTAAGCGAGAATCCATCTCGCTTGAGCGAGATTATCAGGACTTATGCAGCAAACGTAAATCCTCACAACCTAATATATGAAATCCCATTCTGGGCCAACTTGATCACATCCAACATATCATATACATTATATGAGACATATAAAACTTGCTCACACATTCATACTCATAATTTCTCATTCCAAACTCATTAACCATATTAAAATTATACTTATCATCATCCAACATATATATGTATATACTTCCATAACAATTATCATATACTCTCATACACCATTCATAATAATCATCAAATTGCCATTCATATTATCTCACTAACTACATGGCAAGGCAAGTATGAGTACTAAACACATACAATAATCATCATCAATCTACTCATGCAATTTGAATGTAAACTCTTCTCCTACCTCGAGGGAAGAGCCGCAACCAAATGCACGCTCTGAATATTCCCCCACATAATCCAGAACACAATCTACATATCATATACACATATGCATTCATATAATCAATAACCATCTCAAGGCATTTCTCATAAATTCTAAATAATGACTTACATATTGTAAGGCTTATGAACAAGTTCTAAACTTATCAAAACACCGATTTATGCAATTTTGTTAGGCTTCGAGAATTCCTTTCCCAAAACCAAGATTTTCTAGATCTTAAAGGGCCAACTACACTCATTAACAACAACATTATGTCCTTCGTAATGCATTCAATCATCGTATGAATCATCCATTTGCCATCATTATCACTCAAGATTCAACATGGCTCTTTTATCCTCCAATAACCATAATTAATGAATCAGATTCAAACGGCACACCAAAATGGCCTAGAACTTTATCAAGCCATAATCTTATCACACCAATCCCTCACATTCCATATTTATACTAACATCTATCTATAGGCTTCACCATCAATGGTCCTCTATCATTTTAAGCAACATTCAACCTTAAATATCATCTATCCACATTCAATTAACCTACCAAGCTACAATATATCCACTTTCCCCAAATTCTTAGGGCTAGGTATAACTAGAAGGACTTTTGAGCATTTATATTCATTTGATCCTGAAATTGATAGAACTTTTCATAGATTAGTTAGAGAAGCTAGATTTAATAAACTTTGTTGATATTGATAATAAGAGGATCTCATCTGAATCTGCTGAAAGTACTACTGCTAGTTTTTCTGATATGGCTGGACCTCGTGAGAGAACTCTTAGAGAAATAACTGCACTTGAATTCACATACAAAAGTTTATGTATTCAATATCCTGAAGAGGATGTCCCTTTCATGCTTAAGACCAGACTTATACACTTATTGCCCAAGTTTCATGGTCTTACGGGTGAAGATTCACACAAACACCTCATAGAATTCCACATTGTGTGCTCCACACTGAAACCTCAAAATGTTCAAGAAGACCACATCTATCTTAAACCGTTTCCTCATTCTTTAGAAGGTGTTATTAAGGATTGACTCTACTACCTTGCTCCAAGATCAATTACAAGTTGGAATGATTTAAAGAAAATGTTTTTGGAAAAGTTTTTTCCTACCTCTAGAACTACTACAATCTAAAAGGACATATCTGGAATTAGGCAACTCTCTGGAGAAAGTCTTTATGAGTATTGGGAGAGATTCAAGAAACTCTGTGCAAGTTTCCCTCACCACTAAATTTCTAAAAAACTTCTTCTTCAGTACTTTTATGAAGATCTGCACCACGTTGATCGCAACATGTTAGATACAGCAAGTGAAGGAGCTTTAGGAGACATGACTGTTGCTGAAGCAAGAGACTTGATTGAAAAGATGGGATCCAATTCCAACAATTCAGTGTTAGAAATGATGCTTTCAAACCCATTTATGATTCAAATTCTACTGCATCTGGCATTAAATTAGATAGCAAACTTGACGCTCTCACCATTCTGGTCACACAATTAGCAGTGAATCAAAAATCCATGACTGCCTAAGTGTGTGGCATCTGTACTTCACAAGAGCATCCTACTGATTGTTGTCCTTCTCTACAAGAAAAGGATGATAATAAACCCCAAGCCTATGCAGCCAACATCTACCATGATAGACCTCCACCACAACAGCAACAACAAAACCATGACCTTTCCACCAACAGATACAACCCAGGTTGGAGGAACCATCCAAACCTGAGATAGGGTAACCAACAACAAAATCCCCAACCCCCATTTCAAAGCAATGCACCAACCTTCCAAAGACCTATACCTCAACCATCCAAAACTGGCCCTTCTTTGGAAGAATTGGTGAAACAAATGGCTGCACAGAACTTGGAGTATCAATAGAGGAATGATGCTATAATCCAAAGTTTAAGTAACCAAATTGGGCAATTAGCTTCATCAATGAACCAATAACAATCTCAGAACTCTAACAAATTACCATCTCAACCAGCTGTAAATCCAAGAAATGTGAGCGTAATTCAGCTAAGAACCTTGAAGTACCTATACCTAAGGAACCTGAGAAAAAAATAACTATGTATGCAGCTGTTAAGAATGATGTTCCCTCTTCAAGCAAAAGACAGCCTGAGATGCAATCACCCTAAATTCCACCTCATATCCCTCTTCTTTTCCCACCTAAAGCAATTCCAAGCAAGAAGATGGAAGAAGTGGACAAAGAAATCTTGGATACTTTTAGGAAAGTGGAAGTGAGTATACCTCTTCTTGATGCAATCAACCAAATACCAAAGTATGCCAAATTTCTGAAAAAGCTATGTACTCACAAGAGAAGACTTAAGGGCAATGAAAGGATAAGCATGGGAAGAAATGTATTTGCACTGTTTGGTAAGAAAGTTCCAAATATTCCTAAGAAATGTAAAGATCCAGGTACGTTCACTATACCCTGCATCATAGGCAATAACAAATTTGAAAATTGCATGCTAGATTTAGAAGCTTCAATAAATGTTATGCCTATATCTGTTTTCAAATCTTTGTCTCTTGGAACTTTACAACCTACTGGTGTAGTGATTCAACTAGCCAATAGAAGTACTACTTACCTTATTGGAGTCATAGAGGATGTCTTGGTTCAGGTAGATCAACTTGTTTTCCCTGCTGACTTTTTCATACTTGATATGGAAGAAGGTATGCCTCAGATTCCTATTCCTATAATTTTGGAAAGACCATTTTTGAAAACAACCCAAACCAAAATAGATGTTTATTCTGGAACCCTCTCTATGGAATTTGGTGACACTAAAGTTCAATTTGATATTCTTAGTGCTATGAAACACCCACCTAAAAATCATTCTGTTTTCCATATTGATTTGATTGATGAATTGATTTTTGAACATCTTTCTGACATCTCAAAAACTACTGATTTGGAATGCATGAATGATTCATTTAACTATTTTGCATGCAATAATTCTGGAAATTGTGATATTTATGCTGAAATTGATAAATACATAACTGTTGATTCAAGGGTTTTTAGATATGCCTGTTAATCATAAGGAGCTAGAATGCATTAACCTGAATGTAGGATTTCAAGAAGACTCTAACAAAATTTTTGAGGTGTAAACAGCAGAATCCAAATCTGCTTTGTTAGTTCCATCTGTTTTGCAGGCACCCAAATTAGAGTTAAAACCCCTACCTAAAAACCTCAAGTATGTATATTTAGGGGATGATGAACAGCTCCCGGTGATAATTTCCACTTCTTTTGATGAAAATCAGGAAGAAAAATTATTGCAGGTTCTAAAAAGGCACAAGAAGGCTATAGACTGGACATTGGTAGAATCCCTGGAATTAGCCCATCTATGTGCATGCATAGGATATTTCTGGAGGAAAATGCTAAAGTAGGAAGACAACCTCAAAGGAGACTCAACCGTATAATCCTTGATGTGGTTAAGAAGGAGATTACCAAGCTTTTACAAGCAAGAATAATTTACCCTATCTCTGATAGCCAATGGGTGAGTCCGATTCAAGTGGTTCCTAAGAAAACAGGGATCACAGTTGTGAAAAATAAGAAGGATGAATTGATCATTACCAGAGTGCAAAATAGTTAGAGAGTCTGTATTGACTACAGGAGACTAAACTAGGCAATGAAGAAGGAGCATTCCCTTTACTCTTCATTGATCAAATGCTTGGACGTCTCACAGGTAAGTCTCACTACTATTTTCTTGATGGATTCTCTGAATATTTTTCAAATTCACATTGCACCTGAGGATCAAAAAAAGACCACATTCACCTATCCCTTTAGCACATTTTCTTATAGGAGAATGCCATTTGGCCTATGTAATTCTCCTGGAACTTTTCAAAGATGCATGATAAGTATTTTTCATGATTTCATTGAAAATTGCATAGAGGTGTTTATGGATGATTTTACTGTTTATGGATTTTCATTTGATGCATGCCTTGATAATTTGGATAATGTTTTAAACAGATATATTGAAACTAACCTTGTCTTGAACTATGAAAAATGTCATTTTATGGTAGAACAAGGAATAGTTTTAGGGCATGTAATCTCTGAGAAAGAAATTGAGGTAGATCCTACCAAGATAGAAGTTATATCACATTTACCTTACCTCTCTTGTGTACGAGAGGTTCGTTCTTTTCTTGGTTATGCAGATTTCTACAAAGATTCATAAAGGATTTCAGTAAGAAGGCTAGACCACTATCTAATCTGCTTCAAAAGGATGTGGTATTTGAGTTTGATGAAAAGTGCAAGGAGGCCTTTAATTGTCTCAAGCAAGCCCTGACCACTATCCCTATAATCCAAGCACTTGTTTGGACAGCCCCATTTAAGTTAATGTGTGATGCCTCTAATTATGCATTGGGAGTTGTCCTTAGTCAGAAGATTGACAAACAGCCTAGGGTCATCTACTATGCATCTAAAACTTTAGATGTCGCCTAGGTAAATTACACCATTACTGAAAAAGAGCTCTTGATCATTATTTTTGCATTAGATAAGTTCAGATCTTACCTACTCGGTTCTCGAGTAGTTGTCTTTACTGACCATGCAGCTCTGAAGTACTTGTTGAAGAAAGGTGAGTCCAAGCCAAGATTAATTCGTTGGATGTTTTTGCTCTAAGAGTTTGACTTAGAAATTTGTGACAGAAGTGGAACACAAAACTTGGTGGCAGACTATTTAAGCAGAATTAAGAACGCTTCTAATTTGGCACCTATTCGGGTCTATTTTCCTGATGAACAACTCATGAGTGTTTCTAACTCTTTTGATACACCCTGGTTTGCTAAAATTATTAATTATCTTGTTGCTTCTATTTTTTTCCACCATATGCATCCAGAAATCAAATTTCAAAATTAAAAAGTAATACAAAATATTATATATGGGATGACCCATATTTGTGGAAGTTGTGCAATGATCAAGTGATTCGAAGATGCATTCCCAATCATGAGATAGAATAAGTTCTTCGATTCTGCTGTGCTAGATAGAATAAGTTCTTCGATTCTACCATGCTTTACCAATTGGTGGACATTTTTGTCTATAAAGAATAACAAGGAAGGTGTTGGACTCTGGTTTATACTGGCCCACCATTTTTAAGGATGCATGGAGAACTTGTAATACCTGTGAGGAATGCCAAAGAGCTGGTAACGCTATCACATGGCATCAACAGATGCCTGAACAACCTATGTTGTTTTATGAAGTATTTGATGTTTGGGGCATTGATTTTATAGGTCTATTTCCTCTATCCTTTAGTTTTACATACATTCTGTTAGTTGTAGATTATATTTCTAAATGGGTGGAAGCTAAATCCACCAGAACTAATGATGCTCGAGTTGTTATGGATTTTGTTAGATCTTAAATTTTTTTACAGGTTTGGTATCCCGAGAGCAATCGTTAGTGATCAGGGAACACACTTCTGCAACAGGACCATGCAAGCTATGCTCAGGAAATATAGGGTTATTCATAGAGTCTTTACTCCACATCACACCCAAACCAATGGATAGGCAGAAGTCTTTAACAGAGAAATTAAGAGAATCCTGGAGAAGATAGTACAGCCTAACAGAAAGGATTGGAGTAAGAAACTGGATGATGCTCTTTGGGCATATAGAACAGCTTTTAAGGCACCTATAGGAATGTCTTCCTATAGAATTGTTTTTGGTAAGGCATGTATGTTATTCAAGTGGCCTCAATACTTTAGAGGGGGGTGAATTGAGTGTTTAAAAATTTCACTTGGAATGTCTTTAAACTTGATTCCCTTTTTACACAAGACAATAATATGCAAGAGACAACAAGTAAAATGCAAGTGCTAAGGTGAAAAATATGTAGAGGTGGCCTTAACAATTTATCAAACACTTGGTGTGTGGAAACTTAACTTAGCCAAATTAATCAAGTTCAAGCAATATAATCACAACCAAAATAATATACCAATCAAATGCAATAAGTAAATGTAAGCGAGTAAGGAAGAGAAGCTTGCAAACCATTTAACGAGTTCCACCAACCCGGTGTACGTCTGACCTTCAAGTAACCCACTTGAAGGATTTCCACTATTGAAGTTTAGAGATACAAGCTATGAGCAGCTGTAGCTTCCTAGTGTCCCACACTCAAGAACTCAATCCTCACTAGCACAAGGGTAACCCACCCAATCTCTTAAACTCTCAATACCCAAAGGTTAAACCCCAACCTTTGTGACCACTCAACCTAGATTAAAACTTGGTGTTTGGTGTTTGTGTTTACAAGCAATTTACTCTCTTAATAGAGTGGATAAGCAAATGAAAGGCTCTAACAATAATAACTCTCAACAAGAGAAGATATATAAGTATAAGCTCAAAGTTTTAGAAATTGAAACTATAAAAGAAATAGAACTCATAAGACTCAAGAATTGATTTCTCTTTGATGGATTTGGATGCCTTGAGTAGCTTGAATAAGTGTTCCATTTATAGGCCTTGGAGAGGAGCCCTAAAGTCTTCATAGCCGTTGCACAACATGGGCATTCGAATGTTAATAGAGAAATGAGCTGGTTTTGCATTTAAAAACACTTTCCCCAAATTCTGGCACTAGTGTAATCGATTACTCCTCAAACTGTAATCGATTATGCTTTGATTTTTTCAGTGTAACAGGCCTTGTAATCGATTATGATTCTTCTTGTAATCGATTAGGCAATAGATAGAACCTTGGTAATCGATTGTAGACTCCTTGGAATCGATTGTAACTGATACCTGATGCATTTATTTCTGTCACGCAGCATGGTAATCGATTGTGATATAGGTGCAATCGATTATTAAACAAACAGAGACTTGCTAATCGATTGTGACTTGGTTTGTAATCAATTATTAACAACACAGAACCTTTGTAATCGATTGATGCAGCCTTGTATTCAATTAGGAATTATACCTGATGCTTTCCATTTAGTTTCTCAGTTGTGTAATCGATTAGCTAGCTTGGTGTAATCGATTATATAACAAACAGAACCTTTACAATCGATTAGGCTTAATGTGCTAATTGATTATGTGATGGACAAAAGCTGTGTAATTACCACTGTAATCGATTAGCCTTCATTTTTTTACAGGTCTGATGCTTGGACTAATGCTTGCCTCTTTGTCCTTAGTTTTTCTTCACAGGTTTATCCTTTATGAACCTTGCATTTCCATACTTCATCTCTTTGTTCATGATTCTTCAAGTGATTGCTTTGTCATTATCAAAACCATATAACCTAAAATAATTATTCAAACATATTCTCCCCATTTTTGATGATGACAAACAATGTTCATCCCATGAGGGTGTTAGTCAAGGTAAAATTTTCTCTCTCTTTCTTAAGGAGTTTATGCATAAATTTTCTCTTTGTAGTTTTGATTTTAGAACTAATTGTTAACCACTTGTTATTATAGAACCAATTAAACTTAGAACCAATTTGTTAACCACTTGTTATTTAACCACTTGTTATTATTGTTATTATTAGATGAACACTAATTTTTCTCCCCCTTTGTAATCATCAAAAGCAAATAAAGCAAGGTAAAGTAGATAGATAATTGAAAGATAAACTTCATTCATTCATAAGAGAAAGGTACATAATGAAAGTGCAGAAATTTAATGCAGAATTGAAAATGCAGAATTGGAAACAATCATAACAAAACAAGAAAGATCTAATTATTGGGATTAAAGAAGTGTATTTCAGAGATTTTATTGGAGAACTCCTCATATCGCTGCTCCATAAGCTCAAAATGTTGTTGCTCGGTCATTTAAAATTCTTGAAGGTATTATCAATCCTTTGCCGATCAAGAGAGTGGTGAAAGGGTCAACAGGAGCAGATAGTTCACCTTATAAGTAGGATCAACAATAGGTGACGGAGGATTAACTGGATGGTCTTCTTCAATTGGGCTGCTTCCATGAATCCTATCACTCTTAAAGATCCATCTTCCTACAACATTGACCATTCCTATCTTGGTGAGATGGTGAGTGCCAATACAAGCTTGAGCAGAGACTTTTTCTGGAAGTTCCCCGACAATGTCAACACCATAGGCTTTAAAGATTTTGGTGAGGAGGATAGCATAGGGAAGTTTTTGTTGCTCCTTGGCCTTGAGCATATAAAGCTTAGGAAGTTGAATCTAGTTGATCTCCTTTTGGTTAAAGATAGCCCACATCAAGAGCACATCATCTTCTTCCACAAGCGTATAGTTCCCACCACGAGGGACCAAAAGTTTGACCAAAACGAAGTGAAGGAGACGGTTGTTTAGAGTGAGATGGCCTACCAATTTATGATTACTAAGAGGGCGGTTGGCCTTCCATAATGATTACCGAGCAGCAATGCCATTGAAGTCCCACTCATCTTCCGGATGGCCACCAGCAAATTCAGCATCGGAGATGGGAAGTTGGGTATTCTCAGCCAGTTGCTCATTTGTAATCCTTAGAGTCATATTTTTAACTCTAGCCTCAAGTACCCCATCAACCAATTTGAGAGCGCAAAAGAAAACTCTCATGAGTTTAGGATAGTAGAATTATTCTTTGAGTGTGAGAAAAGGCATGAGGTTGTAGTGGTGAAGTGATTGGGTGAAGGTGAAACTTGTCAAAAGCTACAACATTGATGAAGTGGGGGAGATGATGTCCTTCTCCAAAAATTTCTTTATGAAGTTGGTGAGATCCTAGGATTTATGAAAAATCTTGAAAAGTCAAGAGGGTTATTGGTTTGGGCAGTGGAGGACCTAGCTATCTTAACATTCCTTGAGGAAGACATTATGAGAAGAGAGGAAGAGAATGAAGGATTTTTGAGAATTTGGGAAGGTTTATAGAAGAAGAGATTTCAAGTGTGAGATGAGAGGTATGATGGGGGTATTTATAGGATTTAGGAGTGAAAAATAGGGTTTAAAAAAGTAATTAGGATTGGGTAAAAGAGGCACACACGGATTGTGCTTTCAAATTGACGCTCCTGATGCTTTCGTAATCGATTACAGGGTTAGGTGTAATTGATTACGCCCCTTCAGAATTTAGAACAACGGGCTTTCTAATTAATTATACCCAGTGTATAATCGATCGTGTTAAAAACAGAAACTTTGTAATCGATTAGGAAGAGCGAATAATCGATTATTTAGAAGATAGAAAGTCACTAATCGATTTGGCACAGACACTATTCAATTAATTATAACACAGAGACTCACTAATCGACTATATGCAGCTATGTAATCGATTATGGGCAAGACAAAAAGATGCTAATCAATTAGATGAGGCCATGTAATCGATTATGACAGCCCAGAAATGCTTAAATCACATGTTTTTCAATCAAGAAGCATCAAAGGCTTAATTTTCATGGAATAGAACATGCTTATTTCATCAATCAAACATTATTCAGTCATCAAACACATTGTAAGTTAAGGAGCCATCAATATCAATTAATATTAAACACAATTAGAAATATCTAATATGCCTAATTCTCTTCTTATATTAATGAATTGTTCCTTTGCAAGAGGTTTTGTGAATATATCAGCTAATTGCTTAGAGGTTTCAACATGTTCAAGCACACAATTACCCTTTAACACATGATCTCTAATGAAATGGTGTCTTATCTCTATATGTTTGGTCCTTGGGTGCATGACAGGATTCTTTAAAATATTAATGGCACTAGTATTATCACATTTAAGAGGCATATGGTCTAATATAACACCAAAGTCAAGAAGTTGTTGCCTCATCCAAACGATTTGAGCATAGCAACTTCCAGCTGCAATATATTCTGCCTCAGCTGTTGATAATGCAACCCTTACTTATTTCTTGCTATGCCAAGAAACAAGAGAGCTACCAAGCAAATGACATGTACCACTAGTGCTTTTCCTATCAAGTTTACAGCCAGCAAAATCAGCATCAGAATATCCTATAAGAGTATATTCAACACCTTTAGGATACCAAAGACCTATATTCAGAGTTCCAACAAGATATTTCATTATTCGTTTTACAACACTTACGTGAGATTCTTTTGGACATGCTTGATATCTTGCACTCATACAAACTGCAAATATTATATCCGGTCTACTTGCAGTGAGATAGAGTAAAGATCCAATCATACCTCGATATTTGGTAATTTCCACATCTTTACCTTTCTCATCTTTGTCCAAGTAGCATGATGTGCTCTTAGGTGTAGCAATCTCGTTTGCCTTGTCCATGTTGAACTTCTTGAGCAACTCTTTGCAATATTTTTGGATTGGCTAATGAATTTTCCTTCTCTTGTTTGCTTGATTTGCAGTCCAAGGAAGAATGTGAGTTCACCCATCATGGACATCTCAAATTCATCCTGCATTATCTTAGCAAACTCTTTGCAAAGTGATTCATTAGTGGCACCAAATATGATATCATCCACATATACTTATACCAAAAGTATGTATTTCTTTTTGTGCTTTATGAATAATGTTGTATCAACCTTTCCTCTTTCAAAATTGTTTTCCAAAAGAAATTTGCTCAATCTTTCATACCAAGCTCTTGGAACTTGTTTTAAACCATACAAAACTTTTCTTAGTTTGAAAACATGATTTGGAAATTGATAGTTTTCAAAACCAGTAGGTTGATCAACATATACTTCTTCTTGAATATATCCATTCAAGAAGGCACTTTTGACACCCATTTGATACAACTTAAAGTCCTTACAACATGCAAATGCCAATAATAACCTAATGGCTTCTAATCTAGCTACGGGAGCATACGTTTCTTCATAGTCAATTCCTTCTTCTTGATTGTATCCCTTAGCTACTAGCCTAGCTTGGTTTCTAGTTATTATTCCATTTTCATCAAGTTTGTTTCTAAATACGCATTTAGTTCCTATTACTTGATGGTTATTGGGTCTTGGCACTAATTCCCAAACTTCATTTCTTTCAAATTGGTTTAGCTCTTCTTGCATGGCCAACATCCAATGTTCATCAATAATAACCTCATCAATGGGTTTAGGTTCAATTTGAGAAACAAATGCTAAGTGATTGCAAGTATTAAATGAGCGTCGAGTACTTACACCTTTAGTGATATCACCTATTATGTTGTCCATAGGATGGTGTTTTGATGTGATCCATTCCTTTTGTTGGAGTTCCTCACTTTGGGTTGTATCTCCTTCTTGGTTACCTTCTTCTTTATCATTCAAGTTTAATTCTTGGAGGGTACCTACAAGATCATCAACATCTTCCTTTCTCAGGGAGTTATGGCCATTTTCATCAAATTTCACATGAATGAACTCTTCAATGGTATTAGTTTGTTTGTTAAAGACACAATAAGATTTACTATATGATAAATATTCAAGATTACCACATCAGATTTTGCATCAAACTTTCCTAGATTATCCTTTCCATTGTTAAGCACAAAGCATTTGCATCCAAATACATAAAAATATGAAATATTTGGTTTTCTACCTTTGTAAAGCTCATAGGGGTTTTCTTCAATATTGGCCTTATTAAACTTCGATTCATTACATGACAAGCGATGTTTACCGCATCAGCCCGAAAATGCTTAGTAATATTGTTTTCATTCAACATGGCTCTAGCAAGCTCCACTAAAGATCTATTTTTCCTTTTAACCACTCCATTTTGTTGTAGAGTTCTAGGAGCTGAAAAATTATGTTCAATACCATGTTTTTCACAAAATTTTTCAAATGATTAATTTTCAAATTCTCCACCATGATCGGTTCTAATGGATGCAATCTTTGAGTTTTGTTTATTTTGGATAACCTTGGCTAGTTTCTTGAATGCATGATATGCTTCATTTTTGTGAGTAAGAAACAATGTCCATGTATATCTAGAATAGTCATCCATAATCATTAGACCATAATAATTGCCACCAAAGCTCTTGACCTTAGAGGGTCCAAACAAGTCCATGTGCAAAAGTTGTAAAGGTCTTTGAGTTGAAACAACATTTTTAGCTCGAAATGATGCCTTTATTTGTTTTCCCGTTTGACATGCATCACAAAATTTATTTTCAAATTTTAGCTTTGGCAAACCAATCACTAATTCTTTAGAAACAAATTTATTTAGATGGTCTGTATGTATATGAGCTATTCTTCTATGCCATAGCCATGATTCATCCTCTTTAGACATAAAGCATTGTACATCATTTGAGGACAAGCAATCAAGATCAATCATGTAAATATTATCAACTTTTTGACCAACAAACTTTACCTATTTATTTTGCTTATTTTCAATTATAGAACCATTTAATTTAAATATTACTCTATATCCTTTGTCACATAATTGACTTATACTAAGCAAATTGTGTTTGAGTCCTTCTACATATAATACATTATTAATTGAAGTTGAAGAATTTTTACCAATTTTTCCAATGCCAAGAATTCTTCCATTGGTATTATCCCCATACGTGACACTTCCTTTTCTTTTGGGTATGAATGATGTGAACTCGCTTATATCACCCATCATGTGCTTTGAACACCCACTATCTAGGTACCAATGAGTGTTGCTTGCCTTGAAACATACCTACAAAACAAAATTAGTTTAGAGAACTTGGTACCCATTTTATGTTGGGTCCTTTTTGGTTAGCTTGTGGTAATGTTCCTTTGGGAACCTACACCTTTCTTACCACTTTTGGTCCAAATTTTCTAATATGGCAATTTGAAGCATTATGACCCTTAGCACCACAATGATTGCATTTAGTAAATGGTGATGAAGATTTTCTAGGTGGCACAAAGAAATTCTTATAATGCTTTTCCTTTTTAGTGGGATTATATCCTAATCCGGTTTTGTCAAACATGCATCTTTGTTTTCCATGTAATGCATCTAGATTATCTCTACCATTTGTGAATTTTTCAGTAGTTTTATTTAGGTCTAAAACTTCCTTTTCAAGAGTGTCACATTTTATAGCAAATTCACATGGTTTGATCTTAGAGCATGTTTGAGCATTAGCTACTTTTTCTTTTAAGCTTTCATTTTCTTTACTAAGCTCCATGAGATGCATTTCTAGAGTGTCAATGGTTTTCCTAGATAGCTTATACTTGTTTGAGATTTTAACAAATTTGTCGTACAATTCTTCAAAAGAATCAAACAATTCATCTTTGTCAAGTTCATGATGATTTACCTCATCCTCTTCTTCATGGTGGTTGGCAATTAAGCAGAGATTTGCTTCTTCACTTTCCGATTCATCCAAGCTACTCACATCATTTTCGTCCCAAGCGATGTATGCTCTTCTTCTTCCTCTTTTCTCTTTACTTTTCTTCCTAAGGTTTGGACAATCTACTTTGAAGTGCCCTTCCTTGCCACATTCAAAACAATTACGTAAGGAGGAATTTTCTTTGGAAATAGGTTACTTACCTTGAGGTTTGAAACTTCTTTGGAAGCATTTGTTTCTCATGAATTTCTCGAAATGCTTTACAAATAGTCCAAACTCTTCTTCTTTATCAAGCTCACTACCGGATTCATCTTTATTGATAAAAGTGGCCTTGAGAGCTAGTCCCCTTTTCTTGGAAGATTTTTCTTCCTCTTCTGCCATCTTTAAATCTTTTAACTCTTGTTCCTACTCTTGTAACTTACCAAATAATGTAGCAAGAGACATATCATTTATATTTGGTGATTGTTTGATAGCGGTGACAAGAGGTTGCCACTCCCTAGTAAGGCTTTTCAAAACTTTATGAATGAGATCTTTGTTAGTGTAAGTCTTGCCAAGAGTAATAAGGTGATTGATAATTAAAGTAAATCTCTTTAGTAATTCAACAATGGTTTCTCCCGAGTTCATCCTAAAACTCTCATATTAACTAGTGAGTGTGCTAATTTTAGAATCTTTTACATCACTAGTTCCCTCATGAGTGACTTGAAGAGTGTCCTACATTTCCTTAGAGGTTTTACAAGTTACAACTTTAAAGAACTCATCCAGACCTAGAGCAAGGGTGATGAGATTTTTAGCTTTGTAATTGTATTGGACTTTCTTTTCCTCTTCACTACTCCAATCATCCATGAGTTTCTCAACTTGTTTACCATCTACAATATGCATTGGTATGAAGGGACCATTTTCAATTGCATTCTAAACTTTTAGGTCAATTGATTGTATAAAATTTTTCATTCTTTCTTTCCAAAATGTATAGCCTTCTGTTGGTGTTTTTCGTATGATGAATTCACAAAACACTCAAATGGTCAGTTTTAATGTGACTTATGGCAAGTGGACCACTGTCGGTGTAGTATATGTTCTAAAGAACAAATGTCGTTCCCACTATGGATCGTTTAAATCAATTTCAAACTATTACGACAGATATGGTGTACTATTTTCATAATAGTGAATTAAAGAAACTATAATAGGAATGCATGAAAGTAATACAAGTGATATAATTGAAATAACAGAGTTTAACAACTGGGATTTAGATTCACCTTTCTCACCTTTCGATACACAGTCAATATTCATATAAACGACTTTTGCAATATGATTCTTTACGTCACAATCCAAGTCATTCTTATCGATTCCTCAACTATGAAATTCATAGGAATAGATTTGATAACGTCAATCCCTTGATCATTTCAAATCCATTCCAGCATTAAGTACAATTGTTTAGACGTTCACTGCGTTAAATACCATCCCTGGTTATTTACTCACAATGAGCATTTCATTTAGATCCATTTTCACAAGTTGTTTTCCAATAACAAGCGTAAACTTAAATCAAGAAAATGTTGATCAAGAATATTCAAGCAATGAACATGAAATGAAAGACCAAGAATCATAAAACAAATTCATCGATTACATAAATACCAAACACATGTTAATCCAGCTTGATTGGTTGCCTCTAATCCCAATGAGAGAGTTAGCCATTCATAGTAGCCATGTTCATACAATATTAATGTAAGGAATAAGAAAAGTCTAAGCTAAGAACACTTGGTTGAAAATCTCTCTCTGCCGCCTCCTCTCTTTTTATTATTTTCCTTTTATAATGCTTCCCTCACTCAAGTGAGTTTAAATCTCGCTCAAGCGAGAAGCATTCTTCAACTCGAAGGAATTCCATGTCCTGCTTCACTTGCCTGCTTGATTCACTCAAGCCATGACTTTCGCTTGAGCGAAACTCAAGTTGATGATCCCTTGTTTCAATTTCACTTAAACCATAGTTATTTCACTGCAGCGAAGCCTTGCACTTTTGATTCTATACAAATCTCGCTGGAGCAAAATAGAGTCGCTCAAGCGACTTCAATATTGTAACTCACTGGTGGAATTTTACTTGATGCATTTGTTGTTTTGCCTGAGTGAAGTCCTCGTCTTTGCATTCTAGACCATTTTCGCTCAAGAGAAACTACTTCGCTTAAGCGACTTCTTCATCATTCCTCACTGGTCCAAATTCGCTAAGGCGAATAGATCATTCGCTCAAGCGGTTGATGACTTGTAACTTGCATCTGTTGATTGCTTTGCTCGCTCAAGCGAGCCTTTAATTTGGCCTAAGCGACTTGAGTCGCTCAAGCGAGAATGACCTTCGCTTGAGCGAATCTCATCTTCTTTGCTCTTAACTTGGTGAAATTCTTTCTTTTCTTTTTTTTTCCCTTCTTCTTTCTTCATTTTTCTTGAAATTACATCAAAATTTGGGATTTGTTAACACTTATTAACTAATCAAACTTGCACCATGCTTATATCCTAATTTATGTCCTATATAGCTTACAAAATAACAAACATTTCATATTATGTCCAACTTTTGCTCCATTTTCATCACAAAATCTATATAAATTGGACATCTATCAACTCTCCCCGACCTAGAACTTTGCTTGTCCTCAAGCAAATGGTCAAGAAACAGTCAAGTGAAACAAAGATGCTAATTAATCACAACTGCAAATAAAATGAAGGACAGTTTCTCACTATTTACAACTGATAGTTCCTTAATCATGCTTCAATTCATCTAACTAAATTCTAAGTTTGAAATGTGCTACACAATTGCAAGTAACCACTCTACTGTAAAAATAAGGAATCCTCTCTATTTATACCTTCCAGGTGAGTATTTACTCTTTGTATCACCGATCAAGTGTTATTCAATCATTTCATTTCATTTCATTGCATAAGATGACTACTCACACAAACATGGATCAAAAGGTCTTTAATAGGTTGTAACTTGGCCAGGATTACAAGGAACTTATTGGTTTTTCTTTGGAATGCAAAGGACATACTAAGGACAATCAAATTTCTAGCCTTGGCTATTTTAAATTTTATAGTGTCATCCTTTCTTCACCTGAGCCATTGAATTCTTCCTTGTTTGTGCTTTGGCATTTCTAGGAGGATTTTATTTATTTTCCATTCTTTGATAGGTATAGTCGAGTTATCCCATAACCCTCTTAGAAGATTATTCTTGTCCTTAGCATGCATTAGGGTTGGATCTTCCATACAAGCATGTTCTAAGGTTAGAGAAAAACTTTTTAGCTCAATGGGGTTAAAAAAAAATTTGGATTAATTATCGTCATGGGTCAGCTTTTTGGCTTTAGTTTGCCTATTCTACATAAATTTTGCCTCTATCCTGTCCATGTTTGACTAAGCAATGATCCTTGCTAGAAATTTATACAATGAAAGATTACACAAGAATCAATGAACTCTTAGTGTTTAAGGTTGCACTCTCTTACTGTGTTAATCATCTTGATTTCTTTATCTTCACAGAAAAGGGTTCAAACATTATGAGCTAATTCCTAACTCAAGATTTAGAAAGATTTCATTCTGCATTAATCAGGAATTATCATATTTTCAGAACTAGTTGTCCTTCCTTTTATGCAACCTAAGATTAATTCACATCTTTCTTCACTTTTCCAAAACATTGCATACATTAACAAAAAAAATCACGCCTAACCATAACAACTAGCGTATACAACAAAATTCAGTTGAGCATGTGAATCAAACTATAAACCATACTAAAATACTATAACATGAAAGTACTGAAACAACTACTGAATGTAAAAATAGCATAAACATAATTAAACTGAAC
This sequence comes from Clitoria ternatea, assembly GCA_037962975.1. Classification (NCBI taxonomy): domain Eukaryota; kingdom Viridiplantae; phylum Streptophyta; class Magnoliopsida; order Fabales; family Fabaceae; genus Clitoria; species Clitoria ternatea. The sequence goes on from CM075671.1 coordinate 62,009,649, forward strand.
AAAATAAAATGAACCATAGGGGCTGATCAATTACGCGACATCAAGATGTCGGTGACCACGCGATCGAGCTGCTCCTCTAAATCTCTATCCTCAGCGTCATGCTGCTCCCGAGTCTGTGTGAGAGAAGGCTGTGACTCTGGTGCTTAAAATGATACTAGGATTGGTATCTCTGCTGGTTCGGATAATGGTTCTGGTGGTGGTGGTGCTACTGGCTCCGCTTCAGATGTAGCTGCTGGACTCTCCTCCTCCAGGAAGATAGGACTGTCCCCAGGCCAAGCAACTTTAGCGATGAATTCGTCTGGATGCATGAATGGTCTTGCTGGAGGGCTCCAGTAACTAGCATGGTAGAAGTAAGTGATGGCTCTATTAAGAGCTGCCTGTTGCTGCTGGATATGAGTGAGATGGGTGAGGAGGATAGGGTCAGTGGTAGGAGGTGGGGGTGGTACTGATGAAGATGGGGCTTCAAGGCGTAGTGGCGATGATGTAGTCACAGGTTGTGTCAAAACTGGAGGTGGTACAGAAGATGATTGTTCTGCTGATGATACTGTTTCAATCTGACAGTTTTGATCAATGAACTTTTTATCTATAGAAGGTCGGATAGGGGTAGTAGATTCAACGTCAACTCCCTGGGCTGCACACAAGCCTGTGATGAAAATAGGAAAACCAAGAGTGCCTTTGGATTTTGCATCTGCTATGGTGGTTTTTGGATTTTGCTGAGTAAAACGAAAGATCTCGTCAGAGAGGATTTGAGCGATGTCCACTGTTATCCTTGGATCCATGATGCATAGGAGGAGCTCACACTTAGGCAAGGGAAGATCAGAAACGTGAGTATTTGGAACAACATTGGCTAGAAGAAATGCAGTCCACACCCTCGTCGCATTTTTATGTCTTTCCTAAGTAATCTGGTTGGATGTTGGTTGGCACCTCTCTGAAAATGGTGTTCTGGAAGGCATAAGACAGATTCTAATTCGAGAACAGAGTAGACGTAACGTTCCTTCTTCAATCTGCCGTAGGTACACAGTTCACCTTCCTTTAAGTGCAAAATTTCCCCGAGGTGATCATTAATTGTATCTCTATCATAAGAAACCCAATGACCTCTAACCCAGGCTCTTCAGTCCATAGCACCCTTGGTCCACCACGCATTCGCATAAAACTCTTTCACCACGTCTGGATCATATTTGACTCGAGGATTTACAACTCGCAACCACTTCCTACTTCTGATCATGTTCATAAATTCATCACATTCACCTTCTCTCAAATCTGCCCGACGTTCTGGAAGGATGGTCCAATGGTGAATATTATGGAATCACTTCTTAGTCTCTTTGTTCTTGAATTACCGATTTGATGGAGGGGAAGAATTCAAAGTGCACTTCCTTTTTCCACGATCCCGGTGCTCAGCAGCTCGTTCCTGCCTCCTCTATATCTCTTGTGCATTTTTAGTTCGTGCCATTGCCTGAAAATGCATATTGAAATTTAGGGATTACAAGCAAAATATGATGCACTAATAAATAAATAGTTGCAAAATGTGAATTATACCATGGTTATCATTGCTAACATAAAATAACATATATCATGCACTTGAAACCATTATTCGACGTAAAACAGAGCATCATGTCATAAACATATCCTAGTTTATGCAAAAGAATAATGCACATAAAGTTGAAACAGAATACCTTATAGACAAGTGTTATACAGAACTACATGCTCAAAACATAGCATGACACCAAAGATTGGGGAAATTCACAATCACATAAAACTAAAACAGAGCATGGCCCAAAGATTTTAGCTTTCCCCAAAAACACAACTCCATTGATAAATTTAGTTAAAAACAGAGTATACATGAGTATTTTAGCATCTTTTACTTGCTTCACCACAATTACATGTATTATAATCAATGATAACTAGAAAACAGAACATGCATCATCCATGGATTTAGCATATCAACTTAGGGCATGGGTTCACATATAGGTTACATAGAAGTTAGAGATAACAAAACCTAACCCTAAGCAAAATACATCCTTCACATAGGCACCAGCATGTGAAATTGAAAATAATGGCATATGAGGAAGTTAGAGAAGATGAACAAACAAAATAAAATGAAGTCTCCGATTACTTACTTGGAAATGAAGAAGACTTGAAACCTAGAAATGAGAAATGGAAGAATGGCAAAGAAACGGTGCAAAACCTTCGAATCCGAAAATGGAAGTGGAAGGGAATTCGTGGATTGAGAGGTTTTTTAAAGAGAGAAATGATTTTGTAACTGAAAAATGAGAGTTAAAACCCCTTTTAAAACCTCAACCGCTTAAATTCGCTCAAGCGAGCTTCAGTCGCTGCAGCGAATTTAACCTTCGAGAATGAAGAGTTCTCTTATTTCGCTTAAGCGATGGAGGTTCGCGGCAACGAAATAGAGTGCGAAAGGCACCTGATGCTTTAAAAATTCCTACGCTCAAACTATGTAGGTTTCGCTGAGGCGAAAGTTGGTAATTTAGATACTGGGCAAAATTCACTAGAGCGAATTAAATAGCGCTTGAGCGAGTACTTGGAGTTTCTCTTATGGAAGAATTTTGCTTGGGCGATTATTTATCGCTTGGGCGATTTTATTCCAGTAACTAAATAGTTAACTCTCGCTTGGGCGACATTTAATACGCTTGAGCAAATGTTGCAGAAAGACAAAATTTTCAATATTGTGGGAACTCTGCACAATGGGCTTGAAAGGAAGTTTCATTCGCTTAAGCAAATTTTATCCAGTAGCTACTTTCATGAAATTCGCCTGAGCGACTAACAATATAGTTTAAGCGAGGGCTTTGTGGAATTGCCTTTGCTTGGGTGAAATATATGTCGCTTAAGCGAATATCTTCCAGTAACTAAATGTATGTATTAAGCTTAAGCGACCTGCAGCGAAGGTTATTGAAAGTACATCTCGCTTGAGCGAATTAATGTTCGCTTAAGCGAGATAACTTTTGCTTAGACTTTAAACTTCCCAAATTAACTCCTTCTCATTCTTAAATTTCATACTTCCATTGTTTTTCAGTTTCTTGGATTTTAACACTTACTCACACTCAACATGTACATCCAAGAAAATATATCACAAACAAAACTTGTAAAAGATCAAACACACTAGGTTGCCTCCCAGACAGCGCTTGTTTAACGTCATTAGCTCGACGCCTGATTTATTTTTCAATTTGGATAATGAAAGTGGATTAGCATATCCAGCTTCTCCACACCTCCACCCGTGTAGGGTTTGAGCCTTTGTCCATTGATAGTCCAGGTTCTTTCAGATTCTGGATCTTGAAGTTCCACTGCACCATATGGCTTTACTTCTTTGACTAGGAAAGACCCTGACCATTACGAGCGCAGTTTCCCTGGAAAGAGTTTCAGCTTAGAATTAAATAAAAGCATAGACTGACCTGGATAAAAACTTTTTTTCATAATGTGCTTGTCATGGTAAGCCTTTATTTTCTCTTTATAGATCCTTGAAGAGTCATATGCTGTTAACCTCCATTCTTCCAACTTTTGCATCTAGATTTTTCTTTCTTCAGCTGAGGCCTTTGGGTCATAATTGAGAATTTTCATTGCCCGAAATGCCTTATGTTCAAGCTCTACTAGAAGATGGCAATTTTTTCCATACACCAACTGGTAAGGTGAAAATCCAGTTGGTGCCTTGTAGGCTGTTCTATATGCCCATAAAGCATTATCCAGCTTCAAGGACCAATCCTTCCTATTTTGGCCAATTGTCTTCTCTAGTATCCTCTTAATTTCTCTGTTGGATACTTCTACTTGGCCATTGGCTTGAGGATGGTAGGGGGAGGTTACCTTGTGCTTTACTCCATAATGTTCTAGGCATCTTTGGAGTTGAGTGTTGCAGAAATGAGAGCCGCTGTCACTTATCAATACTGTGGGAGTGCCAAACCTACTGAAAATGTTTTTCTTTAGAAATTTGATGATGGTTTTTGCATCAGCTTTAACACAGGCTATGGCTTCTACCCACTTTGATACATAGTCCACTACTACAATAATATACTCATTTAAAAATGAAATAGGTAGAGGTCCAACAAAGTCTCTGCCCCAGCAATCAAAGACCACTACTTCAAGAATGATGGTTAATGGCATCTCGTTTCTTTTTGATATGCTACTTGTCTTCTGACATGCATCACAATGCTGCACAAAAACATTGGTATCTTTAAACAGTAAGGGCCAATAAAAACCTGATTAGAGGATTTTAGTTGCGGTCCTTTCCCCGTTAAAGTGTCCTCTATATGCTGAGCTATGACAATGCCATAAGATGTTGTTAGCTTCTTCTTGAGACACACATCTCCTCAAAATATGGTCTGATTCCAGTTTAAACAGGTATGGATCATCCTATATAAATTGGTTTGCATCCTTCAAAAAAATTTTCTTTTGTTGCCATGAAAGATCATCAGGCAACACTCCTGCAGCCTTAAAGTTTGCCATGTCTGCAAACCATGGCTTGTCTTGTATCATTAACAGCTTCTCATCAATAAATTCTTCATTCACTTCTGGTTGTAGTAGTGTGACTTCCTTGTTGACAAGGCGGGACAATTGATCTACAATAAAATTTTCACTGCCCTTTTTGTCTTTGATTACTAGATTGAATTCTTGCAACAGCAAGATCCATCTAATTAACCTGGGCTTAGAATCTTGTTTGTTCAACAAGTATTTAATTGTTGCATGGTCTGTAAAATAAATAACTTGAGAACCAATCAGATAAGATTTAAATTTTTCCAATCCATATACTACTGCTAGTAATTCTTTTTTAGTTGTGGCATAATTAATTTGTGCCTCATTCAAAACTTTACTAGCATAATATATAGGATTGAACAATTTAGATTTCCTTTGTCCAAGCACTGCACCTATAGCATAGTCACTTGCGTCACACATTAATTCAAATTCGAGTGACCAGTCAGGGGCGACTATTACAGGAGCAGTGATCAACTTTTGTTTTAACAGTTGAAAAGCAGATAAACAATCTTTATCAAAATGAAAGGGAGTGTCTTTATGCAGCAAATTACTTAAAGGTTTTGCAATTTTTGAAAAATCCTGAATAAACCTTCGGTAAAAGCCAGCATGACCAAGGAAACTCCTAACACCTTTGACATTGATTGGAGGAGGTAATTTTTCAATGACTTCTACCTTGGCACGATCTACTTCAATGCCTTTATTTGAAATTGTATGGCCTAACACAATGCCCTTGGATACCATAAAATGGCATTTCTCCCAATTAAGCACTAAGTTAGTCTCTACACACCTTTAAAGTACAGTGTCAAGATTTTCCAAACATAAGTCAAATGATTTTCCAAAGACTGAAAAGTCATCCATAAAAACTTCTATACAATTCTCTACAAGATCAGTAAAGATAGAAAGCATGCACCTTTGAAAAGTGGCTGGGGCATTGCAGAGTCCAAAAGGCATTTTTCTATAGGCAAAAACACCATAAGGACAAGTAAATGTTGTTTTTTCTTGGTCTTCTGGTGTGACAGCTATTTGATTATACCCTGAATAACCATCCAGAAAACAATAATATGCTTGTCCAGCCAATCTTTCCAATATCTGGTCCATAAAGGGCAATGGGAAATAATCCTTTCTAGTGGCTTGATTTAGCTTCCTGTAATCTATACACATTCTCCACCCAATTATTGTCCGAGTGAGAATAAGTTCATTGTTGTCATTTTTCACCACTGTCATACCTCCTTTTTTTGGTACCACCTGAACGGGGTTAACCCAAGCACTATCAGAGATTGGATAAATCATCCCAGCTTCTAGCTATTTCACAACTTCTTTTTTAATAACTTCCTTCATGGTTGGATTTAATCTTCTCTGAGGTTGTGCCACAGGTTTTTACTCTTGCTCCATGAAAATGTGGTGCATACAGTATGAAGGGCTAATTCCTTTTAAATCACTCAGCTTCCATCCAATTGCCTCTTTATTCTTCTTCAGGATCTCAGTCAATTTTTCCTCTTCCTCCCTCGACAAGTTTTTGTTAATGATGACTGGTTTTTCTCCTTCAGCATCTAAAAAGATATACTTCAAATGTGAAGGCAACTCTTTCAGCTCCAACTTTTGAGCTTCAGAAACTTGTTTTTAAGGGAGGGTCTCCACTACCTCTTGTTTACTAGTAATCTCTTTGCCTGCATCTAATCTTTGTAGAATCTCCCTAACTTCTTCAGCTTCCACATCATCAAGACTTTCAACAGCTCCAATCAAAGCCCTTTCAAGAAGACTTGAATTTTGCACTTTATTGAGCTGTCCTTCAATAACCTCCTCTTCCACATCAATTTTAAAACAACTTTGTTTATCTGCTAGATATTTCATTGCCTCAAAGACATTAAAATTCACTTCTTCATCCTGAACTCGTACCTTCAATTTGCCACCATCTACGTCTATGATTACTTTAGCAGTTTTTATAAACGGTCTTCCTAAGATTAATGGTACTTCAGCATCTTCTTCCATATCCATTATCACAAAGTCTACTGGGAACACAAATTTCTCCACCTTTACCAAAACATCTTTCGCCACACCATAAAGAAACTTCATTGATCTGTCAGCCAATTGTAATGTCATTTTTGTTGGCCTTATTTCAAGATCTCTAATCCTTTTAAGCATTGGAAGTGGCATTAAGTTTATACTTTCTCCCAAATCTAGTAATGCTCTCCCTACCGACATGTGACCAATAGTGACGGGAATTATGAAACTTCCTGGATCCTTGGTCTTAGGCGGTAAGCCCTTTTGGATAATGGCACTACATCCAGCTTCCAATTCAACTGTCTCTTCTAAAAACCTTCTTTTCTTTGTTAATAAATCCTTCATAAATTTTGCATAGGTAGGCATTTGCTCCATAGCTTCCATGAATGGGACATTAATTTGAAGTCTTTTAAAAATGTCCATGAACCTTGCAAATTGTCTCTCTTTATCACACTTTGAAGGATTCTTTGGGTAAGGCATGCTTTTCAATTGAGGCAACTCTTCATCAACCTTGCCTTTGCCCTTCTCAAACTCACTTTTTTTGTTTTTCTCTTTTTCTTTTTCTTTATTTACATCGGTACTTATTTCTTTTTCTCACTCTTCCATATCTTTTTCTTTCTCTTTTCCTTTTTCTTTTTAAGAATCTCTTTCTTTTTCTTTTCTTTCTTTCAAAATCTCTTCTTCTTCTTTTTCTTTTGGCAACTCAACTCCATATTGTCTACCACTCCTTGTTGTGACTGCTTTGCAATGCTCCTTTGGATTTGGCTCTGTGTTTGCTCCGTACTGAGGTCGTTGATTTTCAGCAATCTATCGGGCCAGTTGTCCCACTTGAGTTTCCAGATTCTTTATCAATGCCTTAGTGTTTTTCTGGTTTGTTAAAGAAGCTTGCATGAATTTCTCCAAAGTGTCCTCTAATCTTGAAGTCTTCTCCATCAAAGAAGGATAGTTACTCTGATATAGTCTATTTGAAGAACTTGGTTCTTGTTTCTATCCTTGTCCTTGATGTTGATTACTCCTCCATCCCTAAAATTATTGGTTAGGATAATTGGAATTGAAATTATTTAGTTTACCTTGGTTATTCATGTAATCACTAGTGCAAAAAATGGCTTTAATCACGGTTAAAAAAGGCTTTTAATCATGGTTGAACAACCGTGGTTAAAAGTGGGCGTGATTGTATATCAGGATATTTAATCACGGGTTTGAACCGTGGTTAAAAGTGGATATAACCACGGTTGCCTAACAACCATGATTAAATGTACTGGACCAAAAAAAAAATTAAAAATCGTGGTTATCATCTTCACCATTCAGAAACAACAAGAACACAATGAACACCAACACCAGAAATAAGAAACGCAGCAAGAACGCAAGAAACAAAAATAGAAGAAAAGTAAATGAATGAAAATCCGAACAACCACAAGAAACAAGAAACAAGAATGCTACTACAACAAAGGAACGAGAAGAACTACAACAAAGGAATGAGAAGAACACAGAGTAAAACGAAGAACACAAGTATAAATCTAAAACGTAAACCTGTAAATAATCAATGGCGTGCGATGGGAAACCTGTAAATGGCAACAGAAAAATAGTGAGAACTCACATAATAAACAAATCTAGAACGTAAATAATGAAATGTAAATGGCAACATGAAAACAGAGAAGAGAAACCTTACAGAGAAGAATGAGAGAAAAAAGAGTTAGACTAAGGCGCGCTCGTGAAATTACGAAATTTAAAACGAAAAGGAAGATATAATCACGGTTACACAAGGACCCGTGGTTATATGTATGACCTATAACCACGGTTATGCTAGTACCCGTGGTTATATGTATGACCTATAACCACGGTTACTCCAGGACCCGTGGTTATATATATGACATATAACCACGGTTGAACAAGGGACCCGTGGTTATATGTGAAAATCTTATTTTGGCATTAGAAAACACCATAAAAATTTTTAGAATTTTTAGAATTTATTTGGTAGGTAAAGTAGAAGGCTAAAAACCCAAAAAATAAGTAAATAAATCACAAAAAATAAAAAATTTTGAGAAAACAAGGGTTTTTTGAAAATCTGAGCAATCCCAACTGGCGTAGCGAGTTGGAATGAATGCGGATTTTTTTTCTACCCCAAAATCATATGCAGCAATAAGGATTCTGAGTTTTCTAGCTCAAGTTATGCTCGTTTGAAATTTACCGATTTTTGTCGTCGCAAAATTTTTGTATCTCTCACTCAAAAATTGATTTTTCAAAAATTCCAACTCGAATAGCTAATAAGTACCAAAAGAAGTCATGACGTAAAAAATCAGATCAAAATTCCATGTTTTTCTATTTTTTTGGATTTTTCTAAAAATAAGGTGAATAATATATGAATAATATATGAATTTCAAAATCAGATCAAAATTCCCAAAAATTTCAAAAATCCCATCTCGTTTTGAGATATAACCACGGTTGTCAAACAACCGTGGTTATAGACACTTTTAATCACGGTTGCCTAACAACCGTGATTAAAAGTTTTCCCAAAAATTTCAAAAATGCCATCTCGTTTTGACATATAACCACGGTTGTCAAACAACCGTGATTATAGAGACTTTTAATCACGGTTGCCAAACAACCGTGATTAAAAGTTTTCCCAAAAATTTCAAAAATGCCACCGCGTCATTTTTAATCACGGATACACATTAATCCGTGATTATACCCCCGTGGTTGTATCCATTTTTTCCACTAGTGAATGGACTGTCTCCTCTTGTGCTCCGTAATAACCATTCGGATGTTCACCTCCACAGAAATCACATCTTGCACTTTGTTGCTGTATTGGTTGTGAAGAATGCACTGAATGTAATTGTTGTGGGAGTTTGGCCATTTGTTGAGTTAAAGCTTTAATCTGTTGAGTTAAGATTTTATTTTGGGCCAAAATTGTTGGTGTATGCACTACGAGCTATTAATGTATCAATTTTATCTTATTAATAAAATTAGTATTTTTCAGTTTTAGACAAATGCTATTTATCCTGGAATAATAGGTCATATGAGAATTATTCCTAAAATATCCCTAATCAAGTATTTACATGGGCACATGTAAATACATTAAGATTAGTGTGTAAATGTACTGATGATTTGATCTCACAAATCATGGATATATGATATCAAGTCTTTACATGGGTACACATTAAGGGTAATGTTGTATTGGACAGACCCACCATGAGAACGTTGCATGGATCGTTACATGAGTGTCATAAACAGTTCTCAATGTGATAATGGTATATAGTCCTTCGACTTGAAGTCACTACGATTCCTACATAAGGAGTTTATTGTTTTAATACAATCAAACGTTATCTATAATAACATGACCATAAAGATTGTGATTAGGTAATAGATAAATTATGCAGAGGGATGTGAGTGATGTAGATGGAATTTGTCTCTCCTATGTGACAAGAGTGATATCTATGGGCCACTTGATGGAGTAAGACTAATGAAATGCATGGCCATGCTAGGACAAATAAATATTAGATATTTATTCTATAAAGTCTACTCTGGTATCAAGTAAAATGAATTGGGTTATACAAGGATGACGACGACCATGCCTTGGGCCCAATTAGATATCGTGACAAAAGGAATAGATATATAAATAATTATCACTTATAGGTCATATCGATGATAAATAATATTCAGACATAATGATGTATTGCTAGATACCACTCTTATTTTATATTAATAATAAAATAGTTTATTATTAATATAATCGAATATTTTACCTATAGGGTCACACACATAGAGTAAGCCCACCAGAGGATAGTTTTATTTTAGTTGGACTGAAAATAAAACTATTTAGGCCTAACTCATTTAGAATGAGTCAGGAGCCCAATGTTTAATGAGAGCTCAGGTCAAGACCTAAGTCTATATATAGAGCATGAGATGCTCATAGGCTGCTGTTTAGAAATTCGACCATAAACAAATTTCCATACTAGCATTCGGAGCTCTGTTTTCTGGTGGGAGTGCTCGTGTGGACTCCTAAGGGCGAAGCTACAATTGCTTCGATCGAGGAACTCGTTCTGCGTCTACAAAAGGTAAACCCTAATTAAAAATTTTAATTTAGCATAATGCTTTGAGACATACGTGTTTGCAATTCTTTTGGGAATCCTTTGTGTTTCCGCTGCCTGACCTAATGGGATTCCCTAACAGTGGTATCAGAGCATGGTTTGCAAAGCTATGTCTAGGGCATTTGTTTACGTTTCATGATGGTATGTTTTTCATTCTGCAAAAGCTTTTAAAAATTTTGATTTATGAAATCGTTTTCTTGTTATAAGCTTTATGTTCTGTTTTGCAAAATTGTTTGTGAAACTTGTTTTGAAAAACATTCAAGCATGTTATGTATGAAATAATATCATGATTTGTATGTTCATATGTTTTCTGTAAATTGTATGAGATACTGTTTATAGGCTTTCTCATTTGAAGTATGTGTTTATGTTATTTTAGAGGCTTGTATGATATTTGCGTTTTCAATTTTCGTATATGATACATGTGTTGAATTCGTTAATATTCTTTGTTGTCATACAAACTATGTTTTGATAATGCGTTCATCTCCGAGCATGAAACGTTCGTGTTGTGGGGCGTCAAGTGATAAGGTTTAAGTGTTAAACCTTGGCCGTTCCTTAACCTAGGGTTCAAACGTTGAAACCTAGGCAGCCGTCATGAGAAAGGTGCAATTTGAATTCTAGGTTTTGAAACCCTAGACGGCGCTGCCTACATATACCTTGATGGCTGTGTTGTGAAGTGTTCGCAACAAGGAATTAGGGTTTCAAAGTGGTTGAAACCCTAGCCGAAATTTTAGAGCTGTTAATGGTCAGTGGGACGTTCTGGCTAGGAAAGACTTGGTACTTAAGCGGTCACACGGACCCACCTCTCTTTCCTGGGAACCAACCTGACTACAGTGGGACCCCCATACATTCTCTGTGTAGCTCCTTATTACCGACCCACGTGTTTTATGGCCCGTTTAAAAATTAATTTTTTTTAATGTTTTCAAATGGGTTATAATTAATTAATTAACACGTTGCATGGTGAATGGTTATGGTCTTAGTTATTTTATTTAAATACAGCCTGCGTGTTGTGCCTCTTTTCATTCTGTTGTATTTCTTTTCTCAACCCTTCACTCGTATGTAAAGCGAGTTTCTTTAAAATCCTGTAATCTTGATCGAGGCAACAAAGTAGAGACCTAGAAGAAAACTAGAGTGGTGACTCTAAGCGCTCTTGTCTTTGAAAGGAACTAAGGAGTAGTGACTCCAAGAGGATGGTGGGTTCAAGAAGTAGGACTTCATGAAGCCTTGGCATATAGTTCCTTTAGGTTTATTTATTTATTTATTTATTCTTCTAGGAAGACCATAACCATCTCATAATTTTGTTTGCATGCTTTAGGGATAATTTTATTGCGTTAAAGCGTTTAACAAAGATGGTAATTTAAAATAAATTAAAATCCCTCAAAATAATATTAAGTTACAAACGCCTTCCAATAAGTACACTCGTCAATACTAATGTCAATAAATAGTGGGACTGCCAAAGCAGGGTACTATCATTTATATTAGTAAGAAGCGATGGGATAATTGTAATATCCAAAATGTTTTATTGGGTTTTAACTTACTAAGTTATCAATTGGATTGAATAAACTTAGAGGCGTATACATTGGGCAAACTTTCATAAGATGAATGATCGGTAATGGTTACCTAACCCAATGTCTAAGAATTGTATAAGATACAATTGGAAAGGAGTTTCCTACCTAAATAACTAAATGTTAAGTGATCAGCCAAAGCTCACTTAACATTAGGCGAAATATGGATCTTTGCCCACTAGAAAATCTTCCAACGGGATTTTCTGATTCGTAGAGGGTGATTTTTTTATCAAAATAGTGGGAGACATGTTTAATTTTAAGACCAAAAATTAAATATGTTTTTTTTAATTGATACTTACTACATATCTTTCTATTTTAGATAACCATGACATCAAACACGCCTTCAAACCTTTCATTGCGATCGATCCTAGACAAAGAAAAATTGTCTGGACCCAACTTTCTAGACTGGTATAGGAATTTGAGGATTGTCCTCAAACAAGAGAAAAAGCAGTATGTCCTGGAAGATCCGATTCCGGAACCACCCGTGAACAATGCCTCTAAAGTTGATAAGGATGCTTACAAGAAGCATTAGGATGACGCTTTAGATGTCCAATGCCTTATGCTGGCAATCATGTCTCCTGAGCTTCAGAAGCAACATGAGCATATGGAGGCTTTCGATATGATTGAAAACCTAAGGAAACTATATTAAGGTCAAGCTGACCAAGAAAGATATGAAGTTTCTTCAGCCCTATTTAGCTGCAGACTTGAAGAGGGATGTTCTGTAGGACCTCATGTGCTCAAAATGATTGGGTACCTAGAGAATCTAGCTAGGCTAGGATTCCCCTTCCCTCAAACGTTAGCTACTGATCTCATTTTGAAGTCATTACCTGACAGTTTTAAGCCAGTCATCATGAATTATAACATGAATGCATTGGATAAAACATTGCAAGAGCTACTCAATATGTTGAGGACTGCTGAGCCCAATATTTCTAAAGGAAAGGGCAAGGCCATAATGATGGTCAATTCTGGCAAAGGTAAAGGAAAGGGCATGTATAAAGGCAAAGGAAAGGTTGTTATGGGAAAAGGTAAGACAATTTGGAAAGGCAAGGATAAGCCAAGTACATCAGCCTTAAAACCTGTGGGCGGGGTGGCTAAGGAAAGAAATTGTCACCATTGTGGACAGAAGGGACACTGGAAGAGAAACTGTCCAAAGTACCTAGAAGAGCTTAAGAAGAAGGGAAGTGAGACTTCCACTTCAGGTATTTTTGTTATAGAAATTAACTTGTCAACTTCAACATTCTGGGTATTAGATACTGGATGTGGATCTCACATGTGTCTTAATGTGTAGGATCTAAAAAAGAGTAGGCAGTTGATGAAGGGTGAGGTGGACCTACGCGTTGGAAATGGAGCAAGAGTTGTTGCATTAGCTGTAGGGACTTATTTTTTATCCTTGCCCTCAGGGCTTGTTCTTGAATTAGAAAATTGGGTTTATGTTTCGGCAATAAGAAGAAACATTATTTCTGTTTCTTGTCTAGATAGGAAAGGGTTTTCCTTTATAATAAAGAACAATAGTTGTTCTGTTTATTTGAATGACATGTTTTATTGCTGTGCAAATTTGAGTAATGGACTTTATGTTCTTGATCTCGAAACCCCTATCTATAACGTTAATACTAAAAGGGTTAAACCAAATGATTTAAACCCAACTTATCTTTGGCATTGTCGCCTAGGACATGTAAATGAGAAACGTATTTCTAAACTCTATAAAGATGGATATTTAGACTTTTTTGATTTTGAATCAATAGATACATGCAAATCTTGTTTATTAGGGAAGATGACTAAGACCCCATTTACTGGAATAGGTGAAAGGGCGAGTGATCTTCTAAGCTTGATACATAGTGATGTATGTGGGCCAATAGGGACAATGGCTAGGGGAGGTTTTAGCTACTTTATCACCTTTACTGATGATTTCAGTAGATATGGATTTGTGTTTCTAATGAAGCATAAATTAGAATCCTTTGAAAAGTTCAAAGAATTCAAACATGAAGTAGAGAACCAATAAGAAAATTAAAGTACTTCGATCTGATCGAGGTGGCGAATACTTAAGCCTAGAGTTTGATGAATATCTTAAAGAATGTGGGATTGTCTCTCAAGTCACTCCTCCTGGAACACCACAATGGAATGGTGTTTCTGAGCAGAGAAATAGAACCTTGTTAGACATGATTCGATCAATGATGAGTCAAACTGACCTCCCTAACTTCTTCTGGGGACATGCTTTGATGACAGCAGCTTTCACACTTAACCGTGTTCCATCTAAGGCTGTCATAAAGGCACCATATGAGATATGGACTGGGAAACAACCGAGTATGTCTTTTCTTAAGATTTGGGGCTGTGAAGCTTATGTGAAGTGTCAGATTTCTGACAAACTTGGACCCAAATAAGATAAATGTCTTTTTGTGGGAGACCTAAAGGAAACTAATTACTTCTACAATCCTACCGAGGGCAAAGTGTTTGTCGCTCGAAATGCTGTATTCTTAGAAAGGGAATTAATCTCTAAAAGAATCAGTGGGAGGAAAGTAGAACTTGAAGAAGTTCAAGACCTACAAGTCATTAAAGAGCCAATGGTGGAAATGGAGCTGGAACCATAAAATATTGTGATAACTCCAACTCCAATAGAACAAGACTAGATCAGGTAGAATACGTCAACAACCTGAAAGATATGGATTTCTTGTAACTCAGGAAGGAGATGTGTTGCTAATGGATCAAAATGAGCCAACATCTTATGAAGAGGCCATTGCAAGTCCAGAATCTGAGAAATGGCTTGAAGCCATGGAATCTGAAATGGACTCCATGTACACTAATCAAGTTTGGTCTTTGGTTGATGCACCTGAAGGGGTAAAACCTATAGGATACAAGTGGGTTTTCAAAAAGAAAACTGACATGGATGGAAATATAAGTACCTATAAGGCAAGATTGGTAGTGAAAGGTTTCAAGTAAATTCATGGTATAGACTATGATGAAACCTTTTCTCCTGTCGCTATGCTAATGCCTGTTCAGATTCTGCTTGCTATTGGTGCATACCATGATTATGAGATATGGCAAATGGATGTCAAGACTGCTTTCCTTAATGGAAATCTTCTTGAGGAAGTGTACATGACACAACCCGAAGGCTTTGTTAAGCCTGAAGCATCCAGGAAGGTGTGGAAACTACAACGTTCCATATATGGACTTAAGCAAGCTTCCAGAAGCTGGAATCTTTGTTTTGATGAAGCCATTAAACAATTTTGCTTTACTAAAAATGAGGATGAACCTTGTGTCTACAAGAAGGTTATTGACTGCACAATTGTTTTTCTGGTCCTGTATATTGATGACATACTACTCATTGGAAATGACATTCCTACCCTTCAGTCTGTGAAGACTTGGTTGGGAATAAGAAGTTTTTTTTTCTATGAAGAACTTAGGTGAAGCAACCTACGTGTTGGGAATTAAGATCTATAGAGATAGATCAAGAAAACTTCTCGGCCTAAGTCAGAATACATACATAGACAAAGTGTTAAAAAGGTTTAACATGCAAGATTCCAAAAAGGGAACTTTGCCTATGGCTCATGGCATAAGCCTATCAAAGGCTCAATCTCCTTCCACTAAAGAAGAAAGAGAACGAATGAATAAGATTCCATATGCATCTGCTATTGGATCAATCATGTATGCCATGATATGTACCCGACCAGATGTATCGTATGCTTTAAGCATGACGAGCAGATACCAGTCTGATCCCGGTAAAAGTCACTGGACTGCTATCAAGAATATCCTAAAGTACTTGAGAAAAACTAAAGATTCATTCTTGATATATGGAGCGGAAGAAGAGCTCATTGTAAAGGGTTACACTGATGCTAGCTTCCAAACTGATAAGGATGACTCAAGATCGTAATCAGGGTATGTGTTTTATTTAAATGGTGGCGTTGTAAGCTAGACAAGTTCGAAGCAAGAGACAGGTACTGATTCTACTACAGAATCTGAGTATATTGCTGCCTCAAATGCTGCAAAAGAGGCACTATGGATCAAGAAGTTCATAACACAACTTGAGTTAGTTCCTAGCATTGTGGACCCTATAAGTCTCTACTGTGACAATAGTGGAGCAATTGCACAAGCTAAGGAACCTAGATCACATGAGCGATCCAAGCATATACTTAGGCATTATCATCTCATCCGAGAAATACTTGAACAAGGAGATGTTAAGATATGTAAAGTGCACACTAATGAGAACATTGCCGACCCACTCACCAAACCTCTTGCACATCGAAAGCATGAGGGACACACTAGATCATTAGGCATTAGGCAAATGTCTGATTGGCTCTAGTGCAAGTGGGAGATTGTTGGTGTATCCACTACGAGCTATTAATGTATCAATTTTAACTTATTAATAAAAATAGTATTTTTCAGTTTTAGACAAATGCTATTTATCCTGGAATAATAGGTCATATAAGAATTATTCCTAAAATGTCCCTAATCAAGTATTTACATGGGGACATGTAAATACATTAAGATTAGTGTGTAAATGTACTGATGATTTGATCTCACAAATCATGGATATATGATATCAAGTCTTTACACGAGTACACATTAAGGGTAATGTTGTACTGGACAGACCCACCATGAGAACGTTGCATGGATCGTTACATGAGTGTCATAAACGGTTCTCAATGTGATAATGGTATATAGTCCTTCGACCTGAAGTCACTACGATTCCTACATAAGGAGTTTATTGTTTTAATACAATCAAACGTTATCTGTAATAAGATGACCATAAAGATTGTGATTAGGCAATAGATAAATTATGCAGAGGGATGTGAGTGATATAGATGGAATTTGTCTCTCCTATGTGACAGGAGTGATATCTATGGGCCACTTGATGAAGTGAGACTAATGAAATGCATGGCCATGCTTGGACGAATAAATATTAGATATTTGTTCTATAAAGTCTACTCTGGTATCAAGTAAAATGAATTGGGCCATACAAGGATGACGACGACCATGCCTTGGGCCCAATTAGATATCGTGACAAAAGGAATAGATATATAAATAATTATCACTTATAGGTCATGTCGATGATAAATAATATTCGGACATAATGATGTATTGCTAGATACCGCTCTTATTTTATATTAATAATAAAATAGTTTATTATTAATATAACCGAATATTTTACCTATAGGGTCACACACATAGAGTAAGCCCACCAGAGGATAGTTTTATTTTAGTTGGACTGAAAATAAAACTATTTAGGCCTAACTCATTTAGAATGAGTCAGGAGCCCAATGTTTAATGAGAGCTCAGGTCAAGACCTAAGCCTATATATAGAGCATGAGATGCTCATAGGCTGCTGCTCAGAAATTAGACCATAAATAAATTTCCGTACTAGCATTCAGAGCTCTATTTTCTGGTGGGAGTGCTCGTGTGGACTCCTAAGGGCGAAGCTACAATTGCTTCGATCGAGGAACTCGTTCTGCGTCTACAAGAGGTAAACCCTAATTAAAAATTTTAATTTAGCATAACGCTTTGAGACATACGTGTTTGCAATTCTTTTGGGAATCCTTTGTGTTTCCGCTGCTTGACCCTAATGGGATTCCCTAACAAAAATAGCATCTGAAGTGTTCAAATCCAGAACTCCTTTTCTCTGAATTTGTTGACGATCATGCTGAGCTTGATAATCCGTTGAGGATAAGGCTTCTATGATTCTTGTAGCTTGATCAGCGTCAACTGTCATCATTGTGCCCCCAGCTGCAGCATCTAAAATCATTTTTGTATCTGGTCGAAGTCCATTATAAAAATATTCAGTTGAGCAATGTCTTCAAAACCATGATTAGGACACTTGTGAAGTAGTTATTTAAAGCGATCCCACGCTTCACAGAATGGTTCCTCAGCTCCTTGACGAAATGTTAAAATATCAGATTTAGCTTTTATGAATCTTAATGGAGGAAAGAAACGGTGTAGAAATTTTTCTTCTACATCAGACCAACTAGTCAAGCTCTGATTGGGATGTGATTGTAACCACTCCTTAGCTCTTCCAGCCAATGAAAATGGGAATAAATGAAGGTATGCAGTCTCCATATCCTCCTGACCAAAACCCATGGTACCAACCAATTCATAGAAGGTTACCAAATGCGTCTACAGATCTTCATTGGGCATTCCGGTGAATTGATGAGAACTTATCAAACTTAGAAAGGCTGGTTTCATCTCCAAAGCTCTTGTTTGTGGCATCACAATACTTGAGAAGTATCGTGGTCCTTGTTGATTTGCATAGTCTCGTAAAGTACGCCTTGGTGGTGGTTGATGTTGTCTTTCTATATTTTCTATTTTTGGAGTTGATATTGGTGGTGAAGTTGGAGAAGAAGATTGTCCTTCCTCTTGTTGTGCTTTTGCTTTGGCTTTAATTCTCTTTAGAGTCTTCTATATTTCAGGGTCTATTTTAACCTGTTCTTTAGATCCCTAACTTCTTAATATCATAAGCAAACCTGACAACAAAAAGGTTAACAAGGAAAAAGATATAAAAGCATAAAATT
This sequence comes from Clitoria ternatea, assembly GCA_037962975.1. NCBI lineage: Eukaryota > Viridiplantae > Streptophyta > Magnoliopsida > Fabales > Fabaceae > Clitoria > Clitoria ternatea. Next base: position 62,028,276 of record CM075671.1, read on the forward strand.
ACTCATAACTAGTATATTCACAAACCGAAATAATTAAATTCAATTTAAATTCAATCCGCGGCGGACGGCGCCAAAAAATTATTGGTGTTTTTCATATGATGAATTCACAAAACACTTAAATGGTCAGTTTTAATGTGACTTATGGCAAGTGGACCACTATCGGTGTAGTATGTGTTCTAAAGAACAAATGTTGTTCCCACTATGGATCGTTTAAATCGATTTCAAACTATTACAGTAGATATGGTGTACTGTTTTCATGATAGTGAATTAAAGAAACTATAATAGGAATGCATGAAAGTAATACAAGTGATACAATTGAAATAACAGAGTTTAACAACTGGGATTTAGATTTACCTTTCTCACCTTCTGATACACAGTCAATATTCATATAAACATCTTTTGCAATATGATTCTTTACGTCACAATCCAAGTCATTCATATTGATTCCTCGACTATGAAATTCATAGGAATAGATTTGATAAGGTCAATCCCTTGATCATTTCAAATCCATTCCAGCATTAAGTACGATTAAGTACGATTGTTTAGACGTTCACTGCGTTAAATACCATCCCTGGTTATTTACTCACAATGAGCATTTCATTTAGATCCGTTTTTGTAAGTTGTTTTCCAATAACAAGCGTAAACTTAAATCAAGAAAATGGTGATCAAGAATATTCAAGCAATGAACTTGAAATGAAAGACCAAGAATCATAAAACAAATTCATCAATTACATAAATACCAAACACATGTTCATCCAGCTTGATTGGTTGCCTCCAATCCCAATGAGAGAGTTAGCCACTCATAGTAGCTATGTTCATACAATATTAATGTAAAGAATAAGAAAAGTCTAAGCAAAGAACACTTGGTTAAAAATCTCTCTCTGCCGCCTCCTCTCTTTTTATTGTTTTCCTTTTATAATGCTTCCCTCGCTCAAGCGAGTTTAAATCTCGCTCAAGCGAGAAGCATTCTTCAACTCGAAGGAATTCCATGTCCTGCTTTACTTGCCTGCTTGATTCGCTCAAGCGATGACTTTCGCTTGAGCGAAACTCAAGTTGATGATCCCCTGTTCCAATTTCACTTAAACCATAGTTATTCCGCTGCAGCGAAGCCTTGCACTTTTGATTCTATACAAATCTCGCTGGAGCAAAATAGAGTCGCTCAAGCGACTTCAATATTGTAACTCACTGGTGGAATTTCGCTTGATGCATTTATTGTTTCGCCTGAGCAAAGTCCTCGTCTTTGCATTCTGGACCATTTTTGCTCAAGCGAAACTACTTCGCTTGAGCGACTTCTTCATCATTCCTCACTGGTCCAAATTCACTTAGGCTAATAGATCATTCGCTCAAGCGGTTGATGACTTGTAACTTGCATCTGTTGATTGCTTTGCTCGCTCAAGCAAGCCTTTAATTTGGCTTAAGCGACTTGAGTTGCTCAAGCGAGAATGACCTTCGTTTGAGTGAATCTCATCTTCTTTGCTCTTAACTTGGTGAAATTCTTTCTTTTCTTTTTCCCTTCTTCTTTTTTCTTCATTTTTCCTAAAATTGCATCAAAATTTGGGATTTGCTAACACTTATTAACCAATCAAACTTGCGCCATGCTTATATCCTAATTTATGTCCTATATAGCTTACAAAAAAATAAACATTGCATATTATGTCTAACTCTTGCTCCATTTTCACACAAAATCTATATAAATTGGACATCTATCACCTTCCCCATTAAAAGCAGGAGGTCTATTTGTGGCACTACCTTCAGGAAAAGGTTTAGAGAATTTGAGGCCATTTGTTCTCTTGAAGTTGTTAAGCTTGATCTACCAAGAGTCAAGCTCTGATACCACTAGCTCAAGAGGGGGGTGAATTGAGTGTTTAAAATTTTCACTTGGAATGCCTTTAAACTTGATTCCCTTTTTACACAAGAGAATAATATGTAAGAGACAACAAGTAAAATGCAAGTGCTAAGGTGAAATATGTGTAGAGGTGGCCTTAACAATTTATCAAACACTTGGTGTGTGGAAACTTAACTTAGCCAAATTAATCAAGTTCAAGCAATATAATCACAACCAAAACATTATACCAATCAAATGCAATAAGTAAATGTAATAGAGTAAGGAAGAGAAGCTTGTAAACCAATTTAACAAGTTCCAACAACCCGGTGTACGTCTTGCCTTCAAGTAACCCACTTGAAGGATTTCCACTATTGAAGTTTAGAGATACAAGCTATGAGCAATTGCAGCTTCCTAGTGTCCCACACTCAAGAACTCAATCCTCACTAGCACAAGGGTAACCCACCCAATCTCTCAAACTCTCAATACCCAAAGGTTAAACCCCAACCTTTATGACCACTCAACCTAGAGTGAAACTTGGTGTTTGGTGTTTGTGTTTATAAGAAATTTACTCTCTTAATAGAGTGGATAAGCAAATGAAAGGCTCTAACAATGATAACTCTCAAGAAGAGAGGATATACAAGTATAAGCTCAAAGTTTCAGAAATTGAAAGTATACAAGAAATAGAACTCACAAGACTCAAGAATTGATTTCTCTTTGATGGATTTGGATACCTTGAGTAGCTTGAATGAGTTTTCCATTTATACGCCTTGGAGAGGAGCCCTAAAGTCTTCATAGCCGTTGCGCAGCATGGGCATTTGAATGTTAATGGAGAAATGAGTTAATTTTGCATTTAAAAACACTTTCCCCAAATTCTGGCACTAGTATAACCGATTACTCCTCAAGCTGTAATCGATTATGCTTTGACTTTTTCAGTGTAACAGGCCTTGTAATCGATTATGATTCTTCTTGTAATTGATTAGGCAACAGACAGAACCCTGGTAATCGATTGTAGACTCCTTGTAATCGATTGTAATTGATACTTGATGCATTTATTTCTGTCACACAGCATAGTAATCGATTGTGATATAGGTACAATCTATTATTAAATGAATAGAGACTTGCTAATCGATTGTGACTTGGTTTGTAATCGATTATTAAAAACACAGAACCTTTGTAATCGATTGATGCGGCCTTGTAGTCGATTAAGAATTATACCTAGTGCTTTCCATTCAGTTTCTCAGTTGTGTAATCGATTAGCTAGCTTGGTGTAATCAATTATGTAACAAACAGAACCTTTACAATCGATTAGGCTTAATGTGCTAATTGATTATGTGATGGACAGAAGCTGTGTAATCGACTAAGGTACCACTATAATCGATTAGCCTTTGTGTTTTTGCAGGTTTGATTGTGGACTGATGCTTGCCTCTTTGTCCTTAGTTTTTCTTCACAGGTTTATCCTTTATGAACCTTGCATTTCCATACTTCATCTCTTTGTTCATGATTCTTCAAGTGATTGCTTTGTCATTATCAAACCCATATAACCTAAAACAATTATTCAAACACAATGTTATCTTCTAGTGAAGATTGAGCATAGTGCTTACTAGGCTGTAAAAGCTTGCAACTTAGCACTTGATCAAGTAGGTAAAGAAAGGAAACTACAATTGAATGAGCTTGATAAGATCCATTTGGCAGCTTTTGAGAATTCAAAATTCTATAAGGAGAAAACAAGGAATTTCCATGATAGCTTAATAGCTAGAAAGGAGTTTATTATCGGGCAGAATGTGCTATTGTTTAATTCCCGGTTGAAACTGATGGTCAGAAAATTACGCTCCAAATGGGAAGGACCTTTCATTGTCACTAATATATTTCCCCATGGAGCTGTTGAAATAAAAAATGAGAACTCCAACAAAAGCTTCGAGGTTAATGGACAACGCTTGAAGCCATTCCATGAAAATCCTTTACTTGTAGATGTCACAATGGAGGAACATGCTTTGGGGGAACCACTTCTTGATCCCCCTTGAGGGAGTTTTTCTTACCCATCTCTTTACTTTTTCATTCTATTGTCTATTATGTATGCTCTGTCTTACATTGAGGATAATGTATGATTTAAGTATGGGGGTGGTATTATTCTTGTATGTTATTTTGGGATTATTCTTGTGTGTTGTTGTTTTTGTTGTGAATTTATGATTATTTTTGTGTGACTATTCTTTTATTTTTTTTGAAAAGAAATTTTAAAAAAGATTTTATGTGAGATTTTGTGTATTTTTTGTTTTAAAATGGCATGTTTTATTGGAATTTTAGGATATGTATGAGTAACAGGTAATTTCTTTCATGTTTGATATGAGCTTAATAATATGTTATGATTTGAATTCAGACATTTTTGGTATGTTGAGAATGATATGATAACTGAGAGATGATCATATATGATAGAATTATGCCTTGTGAGATTTTTGAGCCTTAAAAATTTGATGGATCACTTTACACCATCTTAATTCTTTCATGTGTGATTTATTCCTGAATACTTACATCTCAATGTTTGTCTTGTTTCTTCACGATACTTGAAACTCATATGAATGTATTTGAAAGGACACATGCATTTTGTTCAATTGAGCCACTAGCCATATAAGCCTACCATGAATAAATCATCCTTTACTAGCCCCTTTGAGCCTATTTAACCATTTCTTTGCTGCAGCTCAAATAAGCCATGGATGAAAAACCAAAAATATACCTAGCTTAAGGAATATATTGGAGCTTTGGAATCAAATCAAAAACAGGCATTCAAATAAGTGTGGGGGTGCGCAAAAAGGAGTCGCAACTCATGGTTTAAGTGTTATGCAATCACAAAAGAAAAAGATAAAAAAATAATAAAAAATTATATATATATATATTTTATGTTTGTGACCAAATGTGATCGAACAAATGTTTTACCCTCACTGTTTTCCTGTTAAATTAATTGTTCTATCATTTTTTTTGGTATCTACTACTTATTTTCTAAAATTTTACCACCCAATTATATCTTGGCCACATTACAACTGTGAAATGCCCTGTTGAACTATACATACATTTATGTTGATTGTGGAATTGGGAAACTTTCCAAATTTATTAGACTGTTTGTTTTCAGGAAAATATTTTGAGCATATACACAAACCCAAAACACTTGAGAGTTGAGAGTATGTCTTGTGAGGTTCTGTCATTTATGATCTTCTTTTCAGTTTGATTTAATTCTCATATGCCTAAGTGTTTGGATGATTTTTATACATATCTTGATGCTCTGTATCCTACATGTTAAATAACTCTTGTTTCTCTATATATTCTTAAGATTTCATGATGAGCATACTAGTTTTGTGTGTTTACTATTTTTCAACTTAATGTTTTCAATAAATTGTAAAAAAATATTATTTTTATTCTGATTTTGCCTGGTAGTGAAAAAGAGTAAGTGTGGGAGTATTTGATAATGCATGATTTATCCTTAATTCCTTAGTTTAAACGTGTATAATTTGTCATCACTTATTGTGTAATATATTGCATTTAGCACATTTTTATAATTTGAGCTTTATTTCATATTTGATTTTTAAATGAATTAAGGATGAGATTTTAATGGAAATAATCAAATCTTGGTTTCTTTTGTTTTGTAGGGGATAATTGAGCTTGAAAATTGAAGAATTGTGACCAAGGATGAAGGGAAACAAAGCATAAGCAATTATACATCAAAAAGTATCAAGAAATGCTGAAAATGAGTAATAACAGGTACATGAATCGATTCATGAGAAGCATGAATCGATTCATGCGTTAAAAGAGGCCCAGGATTGCAAAATTTTGGGTATGAATCGATTCATATGCTGTCATAAATTGATTCATATAGTGGAAAACGCAATTACGAGTGGAAACAGCACTGAAATATTAAATTGAAGCATTGGCAGACATTCTCCACTCAATTTCTTAAAAAATGGCACGTTATTTTCCTTTTTCCCCTATAAATAGAAGCAAAAACAACACTTACCTACACACCTTCACATTGCAAATACTTCATTTCCTTTCTTGCTTCTTGTTTCAAGCATTAGAGGCACAAAGCCTCTGGAGGATTTCTTCCCTCCTCGCTCCATTCCGGGTTTGGTCCTTTTAATTTTAGTTTGTTTTAATTATGGAGGGCTAAAACCCCTAGATTGATTTTCTTGGAGAATATTGTAATATAATTTTTAGGTTCTTGTTTTTAATATAGTATGCTTTTATTATTGTTTCTTTCTTCATAATCTTAGTCTGCTTATTTAATTCTATTCTGTTTAATTAAATTTGTATGCTTAATCGATTTAATTATACAAATGGAATAAAATAAGATTTTTATTAAAATGGATTAAGAAAGTATGCATGCTTAATGAATATTTTCGTAATCAATTTTAATAATTATGGTTTGCTTAATTCCATAATTTGAGAATAGAATATGTATGTAGGTGATGTTCTTACATATGCTCAATAATTCCTAGATTTTATGATCTTGACTCCTTTTGCTTAATTATGATGCTTGATTAAAGTATTCATTTTTAAATGAAAGTAAAGGAATTGTGAATTGAAAAAGACGCTTAGTTGATTAATTCAAATAGAGCTAAGAAATTAACAGTAATCAAAGTGTACAAATCATCTTTTATGAACCAAGGATAAATCTAATTATAATACTCCAAGAAAATCAATCGCTTGTTATTTATTATTTTAAATCTTATATTTACTCTGTTTTGATTTTAATTATGACAACCAATCAAACCACCAAATATCTTGGTGTGTATGTTAAATTATTGTTTGTTAAAAATTAATTTTAAACTTGATTTTCCTAAATTTTTGTGTTGATCTTTGAGAGAACGGCCTAGGTTCACACCCTAGTACTACATTCATTAATTTTAATGTACTAATTTGACGGGACCGCGACGCAAATGTCAAAGTGCTAGGGAATTTTTTAGGAATCATGATCAAGCATTGTTTTTGAAGAAGCATAGCTTGCTTCAAGTCATGTTTAGAAGCCAAGAGATTGGCTCTAGAGTCATCATAAATGACAACTCCTTTTCCTTTGTCTTTTTTATTTTTCTTATATTTTTCTTTATTACTATAAGAAGAACCTAATTCTTTATCCCTTTTAGATTTCATTTGAAGTTGATCATTAAGCACTTGTTGCGGGGTTAAGGGATGTAAAACTATCTTCTTGTTATCTATCTTTAAAGGTAAGGGTCTTAGAGAACCCTTCATGGATAACCTTCCTATCATACTGCCAAGGTCTCCCTAAAAGAATATGAGTTGCTTCTCTAGGTACTACATCACATTTTACTTCATCTTTATAGATTCGTATAGTGAAGTTGATTTAGACTTGCTCATTAACTAACATTTCTCCCTTTTCATTTAACTATTGCAACTTATAAGGTCTAGGGTGATCTATGAGTTCTAAGCCCATCTTATGCACTAGCCTTTGACTTGCTACATTTGCACAACTCCCACTATCCATAATAAGAGAGCATAGTTTTTCCTTTATATAACATCTTGTGTAAAAGATGTTATCTCTTTGTGTAGTATTATCAAGCTTAACATGGCTTCCAAGTAACCTTCGAATCATGTAAAGCTCTCCATCATCCCCTAGAATATACTCACTGTCATATGAATCACTACTTGAGTCATCACTTGAATTGTGATTATCAGAATCAGACTCTGATTGACTTGAGTAGGTTCCATTAGTTTTCAAAATCATGGTTCTTTTTGTAGATAGTCAGAAGCAATGTGACCTCTACCAAGACATTTAAAATATTTAATGGTAGATGATTTAGATTGAGGATTAGATGTGGAGTCATGTTTATCTTTTTAATTTCTAAAGACTTTTCAATTTTTATGAAACTCACTTGGTAATTAGGAAGAAAAAGTGCCCACTCCCTTCTTCCTAGGTTTTCTCTCAAACCCACTTTTTCTATGGTCTTTATCTACCCATTTTGACCTAAAGTTTTCATACTCCCCTTTGTAGGATTATCTCTCTTTTAATTGGCTCTCTACCTTAGTACATTGGTACAAAAGTTCTTCTATGTCTACATATGGAAGTAGTTTAACTCTATTCTTGATGCTCCTATTTAGGCCATGCAAAAATCTATGCATTAGGGTTTCCTCATCTTCATCTAAGTTTTCGCTAATCAAAGCTATCTCTAAGGCTTTATAGTAACCCTCAACACTCTTTGTACCTTGGGTGAGTCTATTTAGCTTGGCTAATAGCTCCCCACGATAGTAACTAGGAACATACCTCTTTCTTAACAATGCTTTTAAATCCAACCAATCATCAATTGGTGGGAAATTATCTTTCTTTCTCTCCTTACACACTTGAGTCCACCACACTAAGGCATAATTTTGAAATGAGAGAGTGACTATCCTAACCTTCTTTTCTTCTTTAATTTGATGAGAATTAAACAATTGTTCAACTCTCATTTCCTATTCTAAGTATGACTCTATATCACTTTTACCATTGAAGGGAGGAATTTCAAATTTTACTTCTCTTAAACCTAGGTCTTCTTTTTTATTATGATGATGTCTTATAGACCTATGGTCATCTTCACTATCACTATTCTCGTGCCTTTGATTTCTTTGATTTCTTTCTCTATGTCTAGTTCTAGGGTTTTCTTCTTTATGTTCTACATCAGTTAGCCTAGTGTTGATGTTGTTTAAACTATCCATGATATTATGAAGAAGAGATTTGTTTTCCCTATCACTATATGACATGATTAAGCTTGTTAAAGAAAAACAAGACAAGGCAAACAAATGTTCTATCAAACTAGTTGAGGATGCTTTACGTAAGACAAAATTAAGAAATCAAACAAGAATCCTAAAAACCAAATTCTAGGTTTTCTTCCTAAACACAACACCTATGATGTTTGTACTAGGTAGAATCCTAGATTGTCTTACTATGATTAGTTATGAAAGTCCTAGGTTGTCTTTACTAAGATTAGTTATGAGAATCCTAGGATGTAAATAACCAAGTAACTACTCCTAACAAGCTATAACAAATTCGGTTATGATTAGCTATGCAACAAAAACTAGGTTTAACAAACTAACAAACCCTAACTAAAATTAGTTATATAGTTGTTATAGTTGCAACTACCATAGCTTGTTATAACCACCCTAACTTCTTAAACTAATTTCAGTTATGAGTAGTTAAACTAACTAAAATTTGTTCCAACTAATCCTAACCACTAACAAGCTTAGTTAAGACAACTAACAACCTAACCAAATTAGTTAATGTTAGCCAAGGCCTCGATACTCAAGAGGGGGGTGAATTGAGTATTTCAAATTTTCTCGCGGAATCCCTTTCAAAACGGTTAGTAGTACACAAATGATGCAAAGTAAAAGAGATAATTATGAAGCACATTTCATACTAAGATAATTTGAGTTGAAGGTACAATATTTAAGAATTGATTTTGATATACAAGGCAAGTTACTAGTTTAGGCAATTCTTCAAATACTTGGCATGCAATAATTAATTCAATATAAATATAACTTGACCAATTTCTAATAAATTAATTAAGCATAATTAATTATATTCTACTCCCTTATACAATAATTAAATCCAACAATATTTAAGTCAATTAATTCAAGGATTTAATTTTAGCAATTTACGAAGCTAATTAAATATAAATATTTTGGCAAGCAAATTAAATTTACAATAATAAAGGAGTTTAAGGGAATAGAGAATTTGCAAACCGATATAACAAGTTCCACCAACCACGTGTACGTCTCGCCTTCAAGCAACCCATTTGAAGTATTTCCACTATTGAGAATTTGAGATTACAAGCTTTGAGCAATTGTCTCCTAGTGTCCCACACTCAAGAACCCAATCCTCACAAGCAAAGGGCAACCCACCCAATCTCACAATCTCTCAATAACCAAGGTTGAATCCCAACCTTAACCTCTAAGAAATTTTGGTGTTTAATAGTTACAATGATAACTCTCCAATAGAGTGGATATACAACTTGAAGCTCTCACACAAATAATAACTCTCAAAGAGAGGATATACAAATTTAAGCACTTGAGAATATTTTCCTTTCTAAGAAAGAATATACAAGTATAGAACACAAAAATTATTTTCCTCTCTTAGAAAAGAATATGCAAATTTTTAGCACTTCAAAACAATTTTCTCTCTCAAGAATTAATATGCAAATTTTTAGCACTTCAAAATAATTTTCTCATAAAATTAACTCTCAAAATATTTTGCCAAAATAGAGACAGAGAGCTTTAAGAGAAATAGAGAGAACTTATGAGAAATAAAGAGAGCAACGTAAGGGAGGAAGAGAAACAACAAGGAAATTATGCTTGCTGAAGGTGTGTGTTCTGCCTTCATTTCCTTCTCTATTTATAGGCAAAGCAGCATGGTTTCTTTCACCCTCCGATCCACAACTTAGGCAATCAATTTAAATTTTGTCTGCCTCCTTGTTTCCTGTGTGCTTGATTTTTGGCTTGAGAAATGCAATTGTCTGTCTCAATTTGTGCAATCGACGTTTCCTTTCGAGTCTGGAGAGAGGAATCAGCAGAGTTGAGTTTCTGAAAATGCGTATCCATGATTCGGTGCATGATTCCATTGATGAATCGATTCATTTAGTTGATTTTCTGGCCCAGAACTACGCATGAATCGATTCCCTAACTGCATGAATCGATTCTTCCCTTAATGAATCGATTCCTCTAGCAATTCACACACATGAATCGATTCTTAGGATGAATGAATCGATTCCTTCATGAGATACATAGCCATGAATCGATTCTTTAAGCTTTGAATCGATTCCCTGGGCAAACAAGAACATGTGAATCGATTCCTTTGAGGGATGAATCAATTCCTGCCACTGAAAATGTAATTCTTGGACCAATGACTCGTGTGAATCGATTCCTCATGGTATACTTTGCATCATTAATCAATTGATGCTTTGAGAAATGCAATCCTGACTTTTAAATTCAAGTGAATCGATTCATATGGCTGTTCATTGCTGTCGCGACCGGGATCACGGCGGCACGTCCGACCCTCAAAATGATATTGGTTAGAAAAGAAAAACAGGGAGTCGCCACCAATATTTTTTAGGATAAAATACCGGGAAAACCTTTCATTAAAGCATTGGTCAAAAAAATGAAATTCCAAATTCGGGAGTCTGATTACAGGTGAGGAAGGTATTAGCACCTCACAACTGTCCGTTATAAAAACGGTTACCTCAATATGATAGCGCGTATTATAATTAATCCAGAAATTATTTTAACTTCTTTATGAAAAGAAAACATACAAAATGACAAAGTATACAAAAATAAACAAAAAAATAAACATGAAATTTTTTACATGAGATTAACAGGACGTCTCGTCCAAATTAAACTCGCTCCACCTTTTTTAAGAAAAAGATATTAATATAAAAAATAAGATTAACAGGACGTCTCGTCCAAATTAAACTCGCTCCACCCCTTTTTTAAGAAAAAGATATTATATAAAAAATGAGATTAACAGAACGTCTCGTCCAAATTAAACTCGCTCCACCCTTTTTAAAAAAAAAAGAAAAAGTAATAAAAATTGCAATAATAATGAGAATAATAATAATTACTACAACTTTTATGCTAGTCCAAATAGAATGTGTGAAGCACTCATTTTTATTAATATTTATCAATCAATAGAAATTAATTGATAATTGAAAAGGAAACAAAGTCACCAAACAGCAATTAATTCAACAAAAAATAAACAAATACAAGTACTAAAAAAATGAGGGGGCAAAGTGAGACCGGTGTATTGAGAAAGGATTTGGACGGTGTGTGAAAGATTTGAGATGATGGACGGTGTAGCGTGGATTTAAGGAGGATCAGGTCGATATTAAGGATTTAAGGGGGGACGGTGTGGGTTTTAAGGAGAGGGACTTAGCTTGAGGGGTGTACGGTGTAGTGAGGATTCAAGGGACTGTTGGTGTGGGTTTTAAGGAGAGGTGTGAGTTTGAAGGGGCTGTATGGAGTGGCTTTTAAGGAGAGGATGATGTGAGTTTGAGGGGGGCTGTACAGTGTGGTTTTTTAGAGGAGAGGGAAGGACTGTGGTGAGGAGTGAGGGACGGTGTGGGTAAGTTTTAGGGGGTGCTATGGACGGTGTGGAGAGAGAAGGAAGAGGACGGTGTGGGTAGGGAGGACGGACAGTGAGAGGAGGAAGAGGACGGTGTAGAAGAGAAAGAGAGAGGAGAGAGAGAACGAATGTGGATGAGAAGGAGAGGAGAGAGTGAGATTGTACGGTGAGGTGGAGAGAGGGGACAATATTGGGTCTTGGGGGGCTGTGTTTTTTTTTAAGAAAATGCTTCAGCGTCTTCTCCCAAAATGAAGGTTTCAGGATCCTCTCTATTTATAGAGGTCTTGGACGTTAACAATCAGTGGCAAGTGGGGCTTCTCCTTTTGTCTTGTAGTCAGCCGCCCCACTAGATCAGCATTGGATACAGCCTGGATGGAGTTGGTAGGAACAGCTTGCACCTAAACAGCTATAGGGAACGGCGGCTAGTGGGTTTCTCCTTTGTCTTGTTGTCAGCCCCCCCCCCCATAAGTAAAGGATCCACTTGAATAGTGGGAATCCAAGTCAGCAAGGGTAATCGGTGGAAAATATGGGTCGGTTTTCTCCTTCTGACTCGGATTTAGTGCCTCGGTCGGTGTACACCCATATTGGGAAATAATCCAAGTGGAAAAGGTGCTGTTCATACACAAAAGACCGAGTGAAAGCTTTGCTCGGTGTTGCTTTGCTGGTCGGTGTTGGGTTGCTGTGAGGAGCTGGACGAGCAAAGCAATTCTGATTGGAACACTCAATCGGAACCGAGTGAAAAGTGACTCAGAACTGACTGAAGGGTGACTCGGAACCGCCTGAAGAGTGGCTCGGAACTGGCTGAAGAGTGACTCGGAACAAGTTCAAATGATCCAATCGGCACTGATTGAAAAATGACACGAAACAAGTTTAAATGATCCAATCGGCACTGATTGAAGAATGACTCAGAACAAGTTCAAATGATCCAATCGGCACTAATTGAAGAATGACTTGGAACAAGTTCAAATGATCTAATCGGCATTTCCTAAAATTTTCACTCGGCTATGTCTCTGGAATTGAATCACTTAGAGAAACTTGTTCAGATTTGCTTGGGAGTCATCCAGTCGAGAACGACCCTTCCTTCACTCCACTCGGACACATTTATTTGGAAATCCGACTGGCTTCTCACTCGGAATTTCCTTCAGTCGTCAATCATTCCATTCGGTTGTACAATCAGGAGTCGTCCTTGTTTCTTTAATCAGAATGAAACTTTGAGAAAATCCGACCATTCGGACGTATTTACTTACTTTTCAATCAGAAATGGTTTCACTCGACAATCAACAGTTCAGATGCACTCACTCGTCCTTACTTTCCAATCAGGATGGTTTCACTCGTCATTCATCCTTTGGATGCATTCACTTGGAAAGCGGCCTTATTCCCCACTCAGAATTTGGAATTCAGCTTCAACAATGCTTCCCACTCAGATGTGTTCATTCAGGAGTAATTTAATAGGAACCTGACTTTCTTTTCAATCAGAATTTGGATTGACAATCAACCCTTCGGATTCATTCAGAGTCGGCCTTGTTTTCACTCGGAACAGCTTCAATCATCAATCAACTCTTCAGATTTATTCACTCGGAAGCCTTACTTTCCACTTAGAATTCAGAACTCAGCTTCAATCTTTCGGGTGCAATCACTCGGAAGTCGATTCTCTTCTCACTCGGGACTTGGAACTTGAGAATCTGGCCACCCGGATATATTCACTCGGAACCGGCCTTCTTTTCAATCAGAATTTGGATTTTGAGAATCTGACTAATCGGATATATTCACTCGGATGTATTCATCAGACATCGAGCTTGCTTTTCATTCAGACTGGCTTCAGTCGGGAATCCTTCACTCGGATTTATCCAATCGGTAAGTAATCATTCAATAACAGTCCCTTTTTCATTCAGAGCGGTTTCAATCGGGTATCCTCCACTCGGAAACACCCTACCCGGTGACAATTCACTTGGTAACGTCTCACTCAGAGACATCTTACTCAAAACGCCTTTCCGTTTGAGCGGGATTCCCACTCGCTTGAGTGCTCACCTTTCCGCTTGGGCGAGGTTCCCACTCGCTTGAGCGAGAACAGGCCAGAGGTCAAATTCTTGATTCAACACAATCTCGCTTGGGCGAAACCACCACCCGCTCGGGCGAAAACAGGCCAGAAGCCAAATTCCTGATTCACCACAGTCTCGCTTGGGCGAAATTCCCACTCGCTTGAGCGTAATTCCCACTCACATCACCATATATGAACATACCACTCGGCCATGTCTCACTCGGAGACTCCTTACTCGGAAATGATCATTCCAGGTCATCTTACTCGGAAATGATCATTTTTGAGTCAGAATTTTATTTTTTTTATTTTTTATTTAAAAAATTCTTTTTCTCTTTTTTTTTCTCTTTTTTTATTATTGTTTTAATTCTTTTCACTTATGGATATCAATCGGAGCTTAAGACAGTCCTGAAGATGAGCACAAATAGAAAGAAGGGATTCCAAGTGACGAAAATTCCCTATTCTTGGTGAAAATTGACTGGACCGAAATAGGTGTTCACAGATGCCCCTCTTTACTTCTTTTCCATGAGGAGAAGCATGAAGTTTCTTCTTGCTTTTGAAATGGAAAGGGAGTAAAGACGTGAACACCATTGTCGAAGTCATGCTGACTCAGGAGTAACAGATGAGGGGGAAAACCTAAGAATTGACACTTGAATCCCCTTTTTTTCTTTTCTTTTCTTTTTTTTCTTTTTTTTAAACATTCTTTTTTTAAACATAAAGGATTGCCCTAGTATCTTGAGCAGCCTAGAAATGGGTATCCGAAGCTTTGGAGAAAAATGAATGAATTGAGGTGTGCTTGGAAATTGTCTAGGCAGGGAATTTCTAAATCTATGACTAGAAAGTAAACGGCATGGGTATCGCCTCTCAGTGAACAGCAAAAGTAAAGGTGAGGGTGTTGCCTCTCAGTTGACAGGAAAAGAAAAAGGTGAGGGTGTTGCCTCTCGATTGACTGAAAAAGTAAAAGGTGAGGGTGTTGCCTCTCGGTTTACAGGAAAAGTAAAGGGTGAGGGTGTTGCCTATCGATTGACTGAAAAAGTAAAAGGTGAGGGTGTTTCCTCTCGATTTACAGGAAAAGTAAAGGGATGCCATTTGTTCGGCGACTAGAAGATAAAGGGTTCCATTTGATCGACGAATAGAAGGTAAAGGGGTTCCATTTGATCGGCAACAGGAAGATAAAGAGTGCCATTTGATCAGCGACAAAAAGATAAAGGGCTGCCATTTGATCAGCGAGAGGAAGATAAAGGGTGCCATTTGATCGGCGACAGGAAGATAAAGGGGTGCCATTTGATCGGCGACAGGAAGATAATGGGTGCCATTTGATCAGCGATAGGAAGATAAAGGGGTGCCATTTGATCGGTGACAGGAAGATAAAGGGTGCCATTTGATCGGCAACAGGAAGATAAAGGGGTGCCATTTGATCGGCGACAGGAAGATAAGGGTGCCATTTAATCGGCAACAAGAAGGTAAAGGGTGCCATTTGTTCGGCAACGGGAAGGTAAAGGGTGAGGGTGCTGCCTCTCGGTTAACTGGAAAAGTAAAAGGTGAGGGTGTTGCCTCTCGATTGATTGAAAGGTAAAAATTGGGGGAGCTAATAGGACGTCTCGTCCAAATTAACTATCTGTTGACAGGGAACGTAAAGATTGGGGGAGCTAACAGGGCGTCTCGTCCGAATTAACTCTCTGCACCTAAAAGCTCAGGGTGATGCCCCAGTTTGTCATGATTGAAGCCCTTGACTGAAAAAGATAAATTTGAGGTGATGCCCCAGTTTGAGATGGTTTAAAAGAATCTTGGGGTATTGCCCCTTTTTTGAAAGAAGGAGGCCTGGGGTGATGCCCCAACTTCTGGAAATACTGAAGAAGTTAGGGGTACTACCCCTTGACAGAGAAAAATCTAAGGTGATGCCCTAGTTTCGAAAGGTTGAAGGAATTTCTAGGGGGGATGTCCTTTTACTGGAAGAGTGATTTGGGGGTTAACAGGACGTCCCGTCCAAATTAACCAGGATCTAGAGCTTTGAGGTGATGCCTCTTGACTGGAAGAGTGATCTGGGGGTTAACAGGACGTCTCGTCCAGATTAACCAGGATCTAGAGCTTTGAGGTGATGCCTCTTGACTGGAAGAGTGATCTGGGGGTTAACAGGACGTCCCGTCCAAATTAACTAGGATCTAGAGCCTTGGGGTGATGCCCCTTGACTGGAAGAATAATTGGGGGTTAACAGGACGTCCCGTCCAAATTAACCAGGATCTAGAACTTTGGGATGATGCCCCAGTTTGGAAGAGAGATCTGGGGAGATGCTCCAGTTTGGAAGAAAGATCTGGGGAGATGCCCCAGTTTGGAAGAGATATCTGGGGAGATGCCCCAGTTTGAGCTTTTTTTGGAAATTCGGTGTACTACCCCTTGACTGGAAGAGTGATCTAGGGAGACGCCCCAGTTTGAGCTTTTTAGTGAGAGGAGTATGATGGGTGCTAGTTTGGTAATCGTGAACTCACTGGGGAAGGTTAAGTCTTCTTAAGCCTGATTAAAGAAATATCCTGGTTGAGGGAGCTGAGTCCATTTTATGGTTTTCCTCAGGGGGGAACCCTCGGTCTACGTTCCACTTAGGTACGAACGGTGGGTCTTGCTGGGGGAAAGCTTTGGCGAATACCTGCTTTTGGATGATGGATTTTGGTCGTCCCCTTTAACAAGAAAGTGAGTTAGTATAAAAAGACTTACAGGTAAATCTTCCCTGGCGACTAGCTTTTTAAGGTAACTCATGGATGAGATAGAAACATCCTCTGACTTTGGCGAGCGTATTTAGCGCAGATGGTTATGCTTATACCAAGCGAAGTCTGGCGCTAGGATGCATTTTATTCCCCATAACTTTACGCTCTGTCGTTTTCAATTTCAAAAATTTCTTTTAGGCAAAAACTTGTTTATTCATAAAATTTAGCCATGAACACATGTAGAAAGAAGAGAGAATTTTATTGATAAATATTAGGTATATACAGTAAAGATGTGATAAGATATAAAGAATTAGAATAAATGGAAAGGAGAAGGCTCATATATCCTCTAGTGATCTTTTGAGAGCAATGAGAATCTTGACCCTTCATCACGACTTCATGTTCATCCTCTGATTTTGCTTCTGAGGGCGTAATTTGACAATGACCCCAATCCCTTGTTTATGTTGCAGAGTCGAGTTTGTGATTCCGTCTGAGCCGCCTTATCAGGTTTTCGACTCATCTTACTGCTCTAACTTTTGCCTAGGTCGCCTTTTCAGGTTTTCATTCTAGTGAGCTTTTTTTTATATGAATTATTTATGCAAAGTATTTCTTCACTGCATCGGCGTTGATAGGCATTGACAGGTCGTCTCCATCCATGTTGGTGAGTATGAGAGCTCCTCCAGAAAAAGCCTTCTTTATAACATATGGTCCTTTGTAATTAGGTGTCCATTTTCCTCGGACATCTTTCTGAATTGGCAAAATCTTTTTGAGGACCAAATCCCCTTCTTGGAATTGTCAGGGGCGTACTTTCTTTTCATATGCCCGCTTTATACGTTTCTGATATAACTGTCCCCGGCAGAGAGCAGTTAACCTCTTCCCATCAATCAGATTCAGTTAGTCATATTTAGCCTGGACCCATTCAGCTTCTTCTAGTTTGGCTTCCATGATCAACCTAAGGGATGGAATTTCCACTTCAAATGGTAGTACAGCTTCCATTCCATATACCAAAGAAAATGGGGTTGCCCCAGTCGAGGTTCGCACTGAGGTTCGGTATCCGTGCAGTGCGAAAAGGAGCATTTCATGCCAGTCTTTGTAGGTTACCACCATCTTTTGCACTATCTTCTTGATATTTTTGTTAGCTGCCTCGACTGCTCCATTCATTTTTAGATGGTATGGAGAGGAGTTGTGGTAGGAAATTTTAAAGCTCTCATAAAGCTCCTTCATCATTTTGTTGTTTAAATTTGTACCATTGTCCGTGATGATTTGGCTTGGTAGGCCATACCGACATATCAGCTCACGCTTGACGAATTTGACCATAACATTTTTCGTCACATTAGTGTACGAAGCTGCCTCCACCCACTTGGTGAAATAATCGATGGCGACAAGAATGAAACGATGACTGTTTGAGGCTTTTGGCTCAATGGGCCCAATTACATCCATACCCCACATTGAAAAAGGCCATGGTGCTGACAAGACATTTAGGGATGAAGGTGGTGCGTGAATGTGATCAGCATAAATCTGACATTTATGACACCTCCGTACGTAAGCAAAACAATATGCCTCCATAGTCATCCAATAATATCCAGCTCTCAAGATTTTCCTTGACATAGCATGCCCATTTGTATGAGTTCCGAAAGATCCTTCGTGAATATCTTTCATGATTTGGTTTGCCTCGACGGTATCAACACACCGGAGGAGAATGGAATCATAATTCCTCTTGTATAGCACGTTACCACTCAATAGGTATCCCATAGCTAGTCTTCTCAAAGTTCCTTTATCATTATTAATGATGCCTTCAGGGTACTCTTGGCACTGGAGGTATCTTTTAATATCATGATACCAAGGCTTGCCATCCGATTCTTCTTCTATGTGTGTTTGAATATGTATACAGGTTCAAGGATGTTCAAAGATTTTGATAATGACAAGCACACTTGAAGAAATCTGTACAAAAACAAAGATATGGAATCAGGGTCCAAGTAAAAGCGAAGCTAATCGATTAGAGCACTTATGCTAATCGATTAGGAGCTTTCTGTTTTGGAAGAAACTGCATCAGGATTGAAGCTAATCGATTATGGGAATGAATATAATCGATTACGAAGTCACTGGAATTAAGATAATCGATTATGTACTTAAAGCTAATCGATTACAACCATCAAAAATGTGATTAAATGTATCAGGTATAATGTCTAATCAATTAAGGAAGCCATTCAATCGATTAGGAAGCTACTGGAATTAGGGTAATCGATTACAAGACATACTAATCGATTAGGAAGATGCGAAATCAAATTAAATGCATCAGGAACAGATGCTAATCGATTACAGGAATTGAAATAATCGATTAGTGACTCTCTGACTTGAAGCTAATCGATTACAACACGAGGGTGTAATCGATTACGCTAGTGGAAAAACACTTTTAAGTGGGAAACCAGCTCATGTCTCCACAATACTTCAAATTTCCATTGAGTACAACGGCTATGAAGAACGAAGGGCACACCTCAACAGCTATTTTGGCTCTATAAATTGAAGAGGAACACAAGCACAAAGATACACCAAGAAGCTACAAATCCTTTACTCTATTTTGTGCCTTGTAAGCCCTATTTCTTGTATCTTGAAATACATTTGTATATCCTCTCATCTTGAGAGTTAGAATTGGTTAGAGCTTTCATTTGTGTATCTACTCTATTAAAGAGAGTGTATTGATTGTAAACACAACACCAAACACAAGGGATTCACTCTAGGTTGAGTGGTTGTTCACTCTAGGTTGAGTGGTCACAAAGGTTGGGGTTCAACCTTTGGGTATTGAGAGATTGTGAGATTGGGTGGGTTGCCCTTTGCTTGTGAGAATTGAGTTCTTGAGTGTGGGACACTAGGAAGCTGCAATTGCTCAAAGCTTGTATCTCAAATCTTCAATAGTGAAATCCTCTAAGTGGGTTGCTTAGAGGCGAGACGTACACCGGATTGGGTGGAACTCGTTATATCGGTTTGCAAGCTTCTCTTCCTTACTCTTTTACTTTCATATACTGCATATTAATTGATTGGTGTTGATTGATTGAGAAGAGCACACTTAAACTTGCTTAATTTGTTATACTTCAAATACTGCACACCAAGTGTTTGCTATATTGCCCCAGCAATATTTTCTTTTGTAGTGCATTGCATATCATCCTTTACTTGCTTTCACTTGCATACTCTCATAAACTTGGTTATAGAAATCAATTTCAAAGGTATTCCAAGCAAAAGTTTTATAACTCAATTCACCCCCCCCCCTCTTGAGTATTGAGGCCACTTGAACAACAAGTGGTATCAGAGCTTGACTCTTGGTAGATCAAGCTTAACAGCTTCAAGAGACTAAATGGCCTTAAGTTCTCAAAATGTTTTTCCCGAGGGTGGTGCGATAAACAGACCTCCTGCTTTCA
The DNA here is from genome assembly GCA_037962975.1 of Clitoria ternatea. NCBI lineage: Eukaryota > Viridiplantae > Streptophyta > Magnoliopsida > Fabales > Fabaceae > Clitoria > Clitoria ternatea. The sequence goes on from CM075671.1 coordinate 62,048,329, forward strand.
ATGGGGAAGGGTATGCGTTTTGGAAAGAAAGAATGAAAATCTTCATTCAATCAATTGACTTGAGAATATGGAATGCCATTGAAAATGGTCCTTATATACCAATGCATACTATAGATAGTAAAAATGTTGAGAAACCTATAGATGAATGGACAAGTGAGGAAGAAAAGAAAGTTCAATATGGCTACAAAGCCAAAAATCTAATTACTATGGCTTTAGGTCAAGATGAATTTTTTAGAATAATGACATGCCAAACTGCTAAGGAAATGTGGGATACTCTACAAGTAACTCACGAAGGTACTAATGATGTAAAGGACTCCAAAATTAGTACTCTTACTAGTCAATATGAGTGCTTTAGATTAAACTCTCATGAATCAATTGTTGATATGCAAAAAAGGTTCACTCTCATCATTAATCAACTCATTACACTTGGAAAGACTTACACTAACAAAGAGCTCATTCATAAAGTGTTGAAAAGTCTTAACAGAGAATGGCAACCGCTAGTTACCGCCATCAAACAATCTCCTAGCATAAACGAAATGTCTCTTGCCACACTATTTGGTAAGTTGCAGGAACAGGAACAAGAGCTGAAAGAATTAAAGATGGCGGAAGAGGAAGAAAAATCTTCCAAGAAAAAAGGTCTCGCTCTCAAGGCTACTTCCACAAATGAAGAAGAAGAATCCGGAAGTGAACTTGATGAAGAAGAAGAATTCGGACTATTTGTGAAACGCTTCGGGAAATTCATGAAAGGCAAACGCCTTCAAAGAAGCTTCAAAAACCCAGGTAAGAAACCTATCACTAAAGAAAATTCTTCCTCACCCAATTGTTTTGAATGTGGCAAGGAAGGGCACTTCAAAGCGGATTGCCCAAATCTTAAGAAGAAGGGAAAAGAGAAAAGAGGAAGAAGGAGAGCATATATAGCATGGGATGAAAATGAGATAAGCAGCTCGGATGACTCAGAAAATGAAGAAGCAAACCTTTGCCTCATGGCCAATCATCAAGAAGAAAACGATGAGGTAAACTTCCATGACTTAGATAAGGATGAATTACTTGATGCTCTAGAGGAATTGTATGATAAATTTACAAAAGTCTCCAATAGACTTAAGGTATCTAGAAAAACTAGTGACACTCTAGAGATGCACCTTATGGAGATTTGCAAAGAGAATGATTGCTTAAAAGAAGAATTGAAAAACGCTCAAACATGTTCCAAAAGTAAACCATGTGATTTTGCAAAGAGGTGCATTATGTTAGAAACCAAGGTTGAAGACCTAAATAGGACACTAGAGAAGTTTACTAATGGAAGAGATAATTTGAATATCCTACTTGGGCAACAAAAATGCATGTTTAGTAAAACCGGTTTAGGATATGACCAAGAACCTAGTAATCATAAAAGGGAGAAACACTATAAAAATTTCTTTGCACCATCAAGCAAATCCTCCTCACCTTTTATGAAATGCAATCATTGTGGTTCCAAAGGACATAGTGCTTATAAGTGTAGTGTTAGGAAACTAGGGCCAAAGGTCTTAAGAAAGGTGTGGGTTCCCAAAGGAACATCCCCACAAGCTAACCTAAAAGGACCCAACATAAAATGGGTACCTAGTTCTCTAAACTGATTTTGTCTTGTAGGTATGCTTCAAGGCAAGCAACACCCATTGGTACTTGGATAGCGGGTGTTCAAAGCATATGACGGGAGACATAAGTAAATTTACATCATTCACTCCCAAACGAAAAGAAAGTGTCACCTATGGAGACAACACTAAAGGAAGAATCCTAGGCATTGGAAATATTGGTAAGAATTCTTCCACATCCATAAATAACGTATTGTATGTTGAAGGCCTCAAGCATAATCTACTTAGCATAAGTCAATTATGTGACAAAGGATATAGAGTCTTATTTGAATCCAATTGTTGCATAATTGAGAATAAGCTAAATAAAGAGGTCAAATTTATTGGAAAAAGAATTGATAACATTTACATGATAGATGTGGATAGTTTGTCTACAAATGATGAACAATGCTTTATTTCAAAAGAGGATGAAACTTGGCTATGGCATAGAAGAATAGCTTATATACATGTAGACCACTTGAACAAACTTGTTTCTAAAGATTTAGTAATTGGTTTACCAAAGCTTAAGTTTGAAAATAGATTTTGTGATGCATGTCAAAAGGGAAAACAAGTAAAGGCATCTTTTCAATCCAAAAACATCATTTCCACTCAAAGGCCTTTACAACTTTTGCACATGGATTTATTTGGACCATCCAAAATCAAAAGCTTTGGAGGAAATTACTATGGTCTAGTTATAGTAGATGACTATTCAAGATATACATGGACATTGTTTCTTGCTCATAAAAATGAAGCATATCATGCATTCAAGAAACTTGCAAAGATTATCCAAAATGAGCAAAACTCAAAAATTGCATCCATTAGAACCGATCATGGGGGAGAGTTTGAAAATCAATCTTTCGAAAAGTTTTGCGAAAAACATGGTATAAATCATAATTTTTCAGCTCCTAGAACTCCACAACAAAATGGAGTGGTTGAAAGGAAAAATAGATCTTTAGTGGAGCTTGCTAGAACCATGCTAAATGAAAACAATATTGCAAAACATTTTTGGGCCGATACGGTAAACACCGCATGTTATGTTATGAATAGATGTTTGATAAGGCCTATTCTAAAGAAAACCCCCTATGAGCTTTACAAGGGTAGAAAACCCAACATTGCATACTTTCATATTTTTGGATGTAAATGTTTTGTGCTCAACAATGGAAAGGATAATCTAGGAAAGTTTGATGCAAAATCTGATGAGGCAATATTCCTAGGATATTCTCAATCAAGTAAATCTTATAGAATTTTCAACAAACGAACAAATACCATCGAAGAATCTATTCATGTTAAGGTTGATAAAAATAGCCATAACCCTCCGAGAAAGGAAGATGTTGATGATCTTGTAGGTACTTTCCAAGAAATGAACTTGGAAGACAAAGAAGAAGTCAACAATGACGGAGGTGCAACACAAATTGAGAGACAACAAGATTGGGTAACCTTGAAGGATCATCCCTTGGACAAAATCATTGGAGAAATAACCAAAGGGGTAAGTACTCGAAACGCCATTAGAAATGCATGCAATCACTTGGCCTTTGTATCCCAAATTGAACCCAAAAATATTGATGAAGCCATTATTGATGAGCATTGGATGTTGGCCATGCAAGAAGAGTTAAATCAATTTGAAAGAAACAAAGTTTGGGAACTTGTGCCAAGACCCAATGACCATCTAATAATAGGCACCAAGTGGGTTTTTAGGAATAAGTTAGATGAAAATGGCATAATAACAAGAAACAAAGCTAGACTAGTTGCAAAGGGATACAATCAAGAAGAAGGAATAGATTATGAAGAAACGTATGCTCCCGTAGCTAGGTTAGAAGCCATTAGGTTATTGCTAGCTTTTGCATGCTGTATGGATTTCAAACTTTATCAAATGGATGTCAAAAGTGCGTTTTTAAATGGCTTCATTCAAGAAGAAGTTTATGTAGATCAACCTCCCGGTTTTGAAAATCATAAATTTCCAAACCATGTCTTTAAATTGAGAAAAGCTTTATATGGTTTGAAACAAGCTCCAAGAGCTTGGTATGAAAGACTAAGCAAATTCCTTTTAGAACACAATTTTGAAAGAGGAAAGGTTGATACTACACTGTTTATAAAACGCAAAAATAATGACATTCTTTTGGTACAAATTTATGTTGATGACATAATATTTGGTGCTACTAATGAGAATCTTTGTCAAGAGTTTGCCAAGATCATGCAGAATGAATTTGAAATGTCCTTGATGGGAGAACTCACCTTCTTCCTCGGATTGCAAATAAAACAAGCGAATGATGGAACATTCGTTAGCCAAACTAAGTACTGTAAGGAACTACTTAAAAGGTTTGGAATGGACAAGGCAAATGAGATAGCTACACCCATGAGCACATCTTGCTATCTAGACAAAGATGAAAAGGGTAAGGACATCGAAATCACCAAATATCGAGGTATGATTGGATCCTTATTGTATTTAACTGCTAGTAGACCCGATATTATGTTTGCGGTATGCATGTGTGCTAGATATCAAGCCTGTCCTAAAGAATCACATTTAACTGCCGTAAAAAGAATTTTGAAATATCTTGTGGGTACTCAAAATGTTGGTTTGTGGTATCCCAAAGGTGTTGAATGTAATCTTTTAGGATATTCCGACTCTGACTTTGCTGGCTGCAAACTTGATAGAAAAAGTACTAGTGGCACATGTCATTTACTTGGTAGCTCCCTTGTTTCTTGGCATAGCAAGAAGCAAGCAAGTGTTGCATTATCGACGGCTGAGACAGAATATGTAGCCGCCGGTAGTTGTTGTGCTCAAATTCTTTGGATGAGACAACAACTTCTTGATTTTGGCATTGTTTTAAACAAAGTACCCATCAAATGTGATAATACTAGTGCCATTAACATCTCAAAGAATCCAGTTATGCACTCTAGAACCAAGCACATTGAGATTAGACATCACTTTATTAGAGATCATGTGTTAAAAGGGGATTGTGTACTTGAACATGTTGAAACTTCTAGGCAACTAGCTGATATCTTCACAAAACCCTTGGCTAGAGAACAATTCATTCACATTAGAAGAGAATTAGGCATTCTTGACATGTCTAATTATGTTTGAATGATGGAATATTTTGATGAGAACTATGATGTATGGCATGATGAATGGTATATGTTACATTTCATGTTTGGAACTTTGCTGTATGAAAAACTTGAAGTTTTTGATTCTATAATCGATTACATGACTGCTCACAATCGATTACTATGTTTCTGTTTCCTTCATAATCGATTAGTCCCATCCCCTAATCGATTATAATCGATTACCATTGATCCACAATCGATTACAAAGCTTCTGTTTCAGGTTCAAAACGTTTCTTCTTCTCCATAATCGATTACCATCCTGTTACAATCGATTAGGACGGTTCTGTTTCTTAAATAATCGATTAGTCAAAGGCCCTAATCGATTATGCTCTGCACAAAACGTTTGAAATTCCCTAGAAACAGTGAGCTAATCGATTACCACCTGCCTAATAATCGATTAGTCTCAGTTCTGAAGAGTCAAAATTGCAGTTTCCAAGGCATACTCGAACCACTCCCTCTCTTAACTCACTTCACTCCTTTCCAAACCCACTTTCCTCCTTCCTAAACCTAATTCTTACCTATAAATATCCCTCCCTTCACCGTCTCATCTCACACTACCTCCTTCCTCTCAAACCTCTCCAAAACTCTCAAACACTATTCTCTCTTCATCATCCTCTTTGTCTTCTCCACCATGTCTACATCTAGAAATGTCAAGAGAGCAAGGTCCTCTGTAGCTCAAGCCCACAACCCCCTTGATTTTTCAAGGTTCTTTTCTTCTCCTAGAGATCTCCAAAATTTCATGAAAAACTTTTCTGAAAAGGAGATAATGACTCCTCACTTCACAATTGCCGACACCTTCAATAACCCCAACCTAACCTTCACCCAAAGCCTTCACCACTACAACCTCTTTCCATTCCTCTCCCTCAAAGAAGAAGAGTACTATCCTGAACTCATGAGGGTATTCTACTGCAACCTCCGACTTGTCAATGGGATGGTTGAATCCAAAGTGAAGAACGCAACCATCAAACTCACCAATGCTCAATTTGCGGAAATCTCCCAGCTACCTCTCAACAATGCTGATTTTGATGGAGGAGAACCGGAAGACGAATGGGGCTTCAATGCTCTAACTGCTCGTCAATCCTTGTGGAAAGCTGACTGCCCTAGGAGCAACCACAAACTGGTAGGACATTTGACCATGAACAACCGTCTGCTTCACTTCTTCTTGGTCAAGATGATTGTCCCTCACGGTGGGAATTATGCTTTGGTTGAAGAGGATGATGTCCTCTTAATGTGGGCCATGCTGAACTCTAAGGAGATCAACTAGGTTCAGTTGGTCAAATTCCATATGCGCCATGCAAAGGACCAGCAAAAACTCCCCTATGGCATCCTCCTCACTAAAATTTTTAAATATTATGGAGTTGATTTGGCCGGAGAACTCTCTGAAAAAGTGCCTCCTAGAGCTTGCATTGGCACCCATCACCTCACCAAAATGGGTCTCGTTTTCACGAATGGAGCATGGTACTCACGAATGGAGGGCGTTGATGCCAACATTCCCTTCGAAGCTCCTGCCGAAGAAGCACCCGCTCCTCCTCCTCCTCAACCACAAGCTACACCATCAGCCTCTTCATCTGCACCCAAGCTGACCCATTTGCATCTCTTTACGCCCACCTTGACCGCCGCTTCGATCGCCTTGAAAACTCCTTTCAAGAGTTTTCAATGACCGAGCAGCAACACTTTGAGATGATGCAACAGCACTATGAAGAGCTGTCTCACCAAATTACTGAAATTCGCTTTTTCAATCCGGATAATTAGATCCTTAGTCATGCTTTTGTTTTAGGGTGCTTATATTATTGTTTTTTTTTTAAAATTCTGAATGCTTTGCTTCCTGTAATTCCCATCCATTTTACAATTCCATAAAATTATTTCGTTTCCGTTCATATTATATCTCTTTCTGCACGAATTATTTTTTGATGATTACAAAGGGGGAGAAGAATATCTGTTCATATCTTGTTATCTGTTCATATCTTGTTATCTGTTCATATCTTGTTTAATTCTTGTTTAAAATATGGAGAAAAATATCTGTTCATCTTGTTTAAAATCTGAAAAAGATAGGATTAATAAATTCTTTTTGATAGGGGGAGATTTAGCAAGAGATAACAGATAAGAGATAAAAAGAGATAAGATATTTGTTGCTGAATGTGATAATGATTCTGACTTTTTGAACTTGGTAAATAGATAATATTTTTTTAAAAAAACTGATAATGCAGCAGAGATGTTTTTGCAAAGAGATAAAATTAGAGATAAGTTTAAATTGTTCAAACTAACAACCCTCAAGAGATGAACATAGTTGTCATCATCAAAAAGGGGGAAAATATGTTTGAATATGTATACAGGTTCAAGGATGTTCAAAGATTTTGATAATGACAAGCACTCTTGAAGAAATCTATACAAAAACAAAGATATGGAATCAGGGTCCAAGTAAAAGCGAAGCTAATCGATTAGAGCACTTATGCTAATCGATTAGGAGCTTTCTGTTTTGGAAGAAACTGCATCAGGATTGAAGCTAATCGATTATGGGAATGAATATAATCGATTACGAAGTCACTGGAATTAAGATAATCGATTATGTACTTAAAGCTAATCGATTACAACCATCAAAAATGTGATTAAATGTATCAGGTATAATGTCTAATCGATTAAGGAAGCCATTCAATCGATTAGGAAGCTACTGGAATTAGGGTAATCGATTACAAGACATACTAATCGATTAGGAAGATGCGAAATCAAATTAAATGCATCAGGAACAGATGCTAATCGATTACAAGAATTGAAATAATCGATTAGTGACTCTCTGACTTGAAGCTAATCGATTACAACACGAGGGTGTAATCGATTACGCTAGTGGAAAAACACTTTAAAGTGGGAAACTAGCTCATGTCTCCACAATACTTCAAATTTCCACTGAGTACAACGGCTATGAAGAACGAAGGGCACACCTCAACAGCTATTTTGGCTCTATAAATTGAAGAGAAACACAAGCACAAAGATACACCAAGAAGCTACAAATCCTTTACTCTATTTTGTGCCTTGTAAGCCCTATTTCTTGTATCTTGAAATACATTTGTATATCCTCTCATCTTGAGAGTTAGAATTGGTTAGAGCTTTCATTTGTGTATCTACTCTATTAAAGAGAGTGTATTGATTGTAAACACAACACCAAACACAAGGGATTCACTCTAGGTTGAGTGGTTGTTCACTCTAGGTTGAGTGGTCATAAAGGTTGGGGTTCAACCTTTGGGTATTGAGAGATTGTGAGATTGGGTGGGTTGCCCTTTGCTTGTGAGAATTAAGTTCTTGAGTGTGGGACACTAGGAAGCTGCAATTGCTCAAAGCTTGTATCTCAAATCTTCAATAGTGAAATCCTCTAAGTGGGTTGCTTAGAGGCGAGACGTACACCGGATTGGGTGGAACTCGTTATATCGGTTTGCAAGCTTCTCTTCCTTACTCTTTTACTTTCATATACTGCATATTAATTGATTGGTGTTGATTGATTGAGAAGAGCACACTTAAACTTGCTTAATTTGTTATACTTCAAATACTGCACACCAAGTGTTTGCTATATTGCCCCAGCAATATTTTCTTTTGTAGTGCATTGCATATCATCCTTTACTTGCTTTCACTTGCATACTCTCATAAACTTGGTTATAGAAATCAATTTCAAAGGTATTCCAAGCAAAAGTTTTATAACTCAATTCACCCCCCCCTCTTGAGTATTGAGGCCACTTGAACAACACTATGACCTGGCAATGGGCAGGTTCTTGCTGCTTCTTTACCTCAATGAGAGGCACCTCGTAATCATTGCTGACTTTGAACATAGCGGCTAGGGTGGCTAAAGCATCAGCCATTTGGTTGTCCTCCCGTGGAACATGATGGAAAGTAACTTCATCAAATCCTTTGATCATCTCCTTGATGTGAGCATGATAGGGAACTAGTTTACTGTCTCTAGTTTCCCACTCATCTTTCAGTTGATGGATAACCAAAGCAGAATCTCCATAAACTTCCAAGATCTTTATTCCCATGTTCAGAGCCGCTTGCATTCCTAGAGAACATGCTTTATATTCTGCAACATTATTGGTGCAATCAAAACACAGACGAGCACAAATAGGGATGAATTCCTTATCAGGTGAGATCAGGATAACCCCAATTCTGTCTCCTAGTGCGTTGGAAGCCCCATCGAATCTTATGACCCATCTGGTTTCCAGACCATCTTCTTCTTTGAAAAGGGCCAAAATGTCCTCATCCGGGAAATCATGCCGCATTGGTTGATAAGTCTCAATGGGTTGGTGTGCCAAGTAATCTGCTAGCGCACTCCCTTTCATTGCCTTTTGGGTGACATATGTTATGTCATATTCTGTTAGTAACACTTGCCAACATGCAATTCTCCAAGTCAGAGCGGGTTTTTTGAAGATATACTTGATGGGATCCATCTTGGACACCAACCAGGTGGTATGATTGAGCATGTATTGCCGTAAGCGCCGGGCAGCCCAGGCTAATGCACAACATGTCTTTTCGAGAGAAGAGTATCTCATCTCACATTCAGTAAATCTCTTACTCAAGTAGTAGATGGCACATTCCTTCCTTCCAGTCTCATCATGTTGACCTAACACGCATCCCATGGATTCGTTCAGCACGGTCAAATATAGGATTAGTGGTCTCCCATGAACCGGTGGTACCAAGACTGGCGGCTCCAACAAGTACTGCTTTATCTTTTCAAATGTAGTTTGGCAATCTTCATTCCACTGCCCAGGCTGGTTCTTGCGAAGCAATTTGAAAATCGGCTCACAGGTTGCTGTCATTTGGGAAATGAATCGGGTGATGTAATTCAATCTTCCCAGGAACCCTCGGACTTCTTTTTCAGTATGAGGAGGAGGCATTTCCAGAATTGCCTTGACCTTGCCAAGATCAACTTCTATTCCTCTCTCGTTCACGATGAATCCTAACAATTTGCCAGATCTTGCGCCAAAAGTGCACTTGGCGGGATTCAATCTAAGCTTGAATTTCCTTAACCTTTCGAAAAGTTTTCTCAGATCAGTAATGTGCTCTTCCTCAGATCTGGATTTGGCAATTATGTCATCCACATAGACTTCTATCTCCTTGTGCATCATGTCGTGGAAAAGAGTCACCATTGCCCTTTGATAGGTGGCTCCTGCGTTCTTCAATTCGAAGGACATTACTTTGTAACAAAAAGTGCCCCACAGAGTGATGAACATGGTTTTTTCCATGTCTTCCTGTGTCATCTTGATCTGATTATATCCCGAAAATCCATCCATAAATGAGAAGATGGAGTGCTGGGCTGTGTTATCAACCAGTACATCAATTTGGGGTAAAGGAAAATCATCCTTAGGACTCGCCCGATTCAAGTCTCGGTAGTCTACACACATCCTTACTTTCCCATCTTTCTTTGGAATGGGAACTATGTTGGCTACCCATTGCGGATACTTAGCTACGGCTAAGAAACCAGCATCGAATTGTTTCTTGACTTCTTCTTTGATCTTAAGAAGCATTTTTGGTTTTATTCGTCACGGCTTTTGCTTGATCGGCGGACATTCCGGCTTTAAAGGCAACCTGTGTTCCACAATGTTATTATCCAGACCCGGCATATCTTGATATGACCATGCAAAAATGTCTCGAAATTCTTAGAGCAGTTTAATTAATTCACTCTGCCGCTGTTTACTCAAAAGGGTGCCTATCTTGACTTCTTTATTTTCCCCTTCATCTCCCAGGTTAATGGTCTTAATCTTTTCCTGATGAGGTTGAATTTCCTTATCTTCCTGTTCCATTAATCTTGTCAATTCGGGCGAAGGTTCAAAGTCTCCCTCACTCTCCTCATAGGCGTAATCATTCAAATTATCAAAGTCATGAAACAAAACCGAGTACTCATTATTCTCAGAAGAATCGCTTTCAGATCTGCATTTGGTGTTATATTATAATGAATGAAAATAAAGAAGGACAAGCAAGTGGAAGGTTTAAAAGAAAGAGATTGAACATAGATGAGGTATGAAATTGGACTGCGTTTATTTAATTCAATAAACAAGCAAGTTTTTGCCCTTATTACAAAATGGATCCCAAAGCCTTAGGCATAGCAAAGGGATCGACCAGTTTTTAAAACAACAACAATTACTTTGACTGAGGATTGATAGTTATGGAGAACTCTATGATTTCCCAGTTGTCTAATTCTTGACCGGGTGAGCAAGCATGTACCAATTCCACATCATAGCTGGGCCCGTCTCCAACCATGGCCACCTGACCCGGATATATAATCCCGGCGCTCCTGAAGCTTTGATAGAGGTCACAGATAGGGATTCTAGCAGTGTTGAATTCTTGACTGGTAAGGTGAGCAATCCTTCTCTCCCTTCTTTCTTCTCCTACCCTTTTTCTGTCAGCTGCTGTAGGCTTGTACCCCAGACCGTATCTATCCTTGTTCTCTGGAAGGCATATAGGTTGGGTTCTTCCTTCCAATTCTCGTCCTAACCCTCTCCATAGCTTGTATCCTTCTCTTAACATTGTTTTTGCAACCATTAGAGGCACGTTTGGGAAAGACGTCTTCGTAATGCTTATTGCATTTGCTACCTCCAAATCCTGAAATAAGGTTTCGAGGGCTTCCTCGGTTGCTTCAATGTATGGGGTGTTGGCAGGTTTGCTGACCAATAAGTCCTCTTCTCCAGAGACAATCACCAACTTGTTGTCAATGATGAATTTCAACTTCTGATGTAGGGTGGAAGGGACTACCCCAGCCGAATGGATCCACGGCCGTCCCAGCAAAGAGCTGTAAGCGGGCGTAATATCCATGACTTGAAAAAGGATTTGAAAGGTGCATGGTCCAACCTGTATAGGCAGTTCAATTTCCCCCATAACCTCTCGACGAGTTTCGTCAAAAGCCCAGACTACCATAGAACTAGGTCTCATATGTGTCCCATCAAAAGGCAACTTTGCCAATGTAGATTTCGGCATCACATTTAGGGACGATCCATTGTCAACAAGTACCTTTGCCATGATATGGTCTTGGCATTTTATGGAGATATGAAGGGCTTTGTTGTGCCCTCTTCCTTCCACCGGTGTCTCGTCATCCGTAAAGGTCAGATAATTGTTGGCCACTATGTGTCCCACTATGCCCTCGAACTTATCTACGGGCAAATCATGTTTCACATGTGCCTCACTCAAAACCTTCATCAGCGTGTTCCGGTGTGGTTCGGAACTCATTAGCAAGGACAACAGAGAAATTTTTGCCGGGGTGTGGTTCAGTTGTTCTAATACCTGGTAATCACTATGGCAGATGAATCTTAAAAACTCTTGGGATTCCTTTTCAGTTACAGCCTTCTTTGCTTCACCAGTGGATTCTCCTTTCCCAGGTCTGACCTCTCCTATAGCTTTGTCAAGTTTTGGTTCTGGGGGAGCATATACTCTTCCACTCCGGGTGACACCTCCAATTCCAGCAATATTCGTGACAGGGGATGATGGTGTAGAACCAACTGCCTCAGAACTAGTAACATCCACGTCAGTGCCATACTTCCACGACACAGCTCGTGAATCCTTGTAAGGAAACGGGGTTGGCGCATTCACCGTGATGACAGTTTTAGCAGGAGTCAGAGCCACTGGTGCATTTTTGTTGTAAAATATGACTAGAGGCTTTGGGGCTCGAACTCGGCTTTGCTCTTGTATCATATTTATCCTGCCTTTACGATGCCTGTAAACTTCTATGATATGACTGTCCATAAGTCCTTGAAGGGTTTTTTGGAAGTCCCTTTGCTTTGCAGACTGGAGGTCATCGCACTCTTCATCCCATGATTCTTCTATCAATCCCATCTTAAGCATATGGGAGTGAATCATTTCCAACGACATTAGGATGTCCTCAACCTTGGAAATACATTCCTCATCTCTTTCTATGGCATTGACACCTGGTCTCCCGTGGTTAGGCAGAAGGTTGGTGGTCACATTTGGGCTTCCCTCTTTGAAACTTATCCAATCAGCCCTGATTAGATCTCTTACCTTAAACTTTAGTGCGAGGCAATTCTCGGTGGAATGTCCCGGTGCACCAGCGTGGTAATCACACCGCGCATTCGGGTCATATCCTATGGGATAAGGGGGCTGAAGTGGTTTTAGAGGGCAAGGTGCTACCAATATGTTTTCAATAAGATGGGGGAGAAGCTTAGTATAGGTCATGGGAATTGGATCAAATTGCACTTGAGTGCAGTCATTATTTTGCCTCCTCAGATTTGGATTCAGCGGGTTCATTTATGGTGGTTGATATGGTGTTTGTGGTGGTGCAGGTGGTCGCATAACAGGTGGTCGGAAATGTGGTGGGTTTGAATTTAGGATTGCAGCCACATATGGGTGTGGCGCGTTATGATAAGTTGACGGAAAGGTGACGGGGGTAGGTGGTCTGGGCTGGTTCCTTCTGTGATTGTGAGAGACCAGGTTAGTCTCTCCCTCTCTTCTCTTACCTTCTCCAAGTGATGGTTTTCTTGCTGTACCAACCCCAGATGGGCGTCGAGTAATCTTCCCATTTCGCAAGCCATTCTCTATTCTTTCTCCGATAGTGACAATGTCGGAGAAATAGGATGAAATGCTTCCAATCATCTTATCGTAGAAAGGTGACTGGAGAGTATCAATGAATGTGGAAATTACCTCCTTCTCGGATAGAGGCGGGTCAACCTACGCTGCTACCTCACGCCACCGTTGGGCATACTCTTTAAATGTCTCGTTGTCTTTTTTGGTCATTTTTTGTAACTGTACTCTATCTGGCGCCATATCCAGATTATACTTGTACTGTTGCATGAAAGCATCTGCCAGATCCTCCCAATAGCGTATACGAGATCGTTCAAGATGATTGTACCAAGTCAAAGGTGCTCCAGCCAGACTATCTTGGAAACAATGAATGAGCAGAGGGTCATTGGAAGCATGAGAAGCCATCTTCCGGCAGTATATGGTAAGATGGTTCTTCGGACAGGTGAGCCCCCGATACTTATCAAATTCAGGCATTTTAAATTTGGGAGGAATAACAACATCGGGAATCAGACAGAGTTGTGCAGCACTGCCCATTCCAAACCTGTTCGTTCCTTCCATCTCTCTTAACGGTCTTTCCAAGAAATCTAATCTTCCCTCCTGGGTAGCAGCAGCAGCACTTGGACCTGCAGCGACATAATAACTAGTACCCCTAATTGGCTGGTCGACATACGCCGGGTTTGCATTAGGCATTGAGACGTGGGGTCTGGCTGTTGCTTGAGCAGCTTGTGGTTGCGTGGCTTGTGTATGGATTAGAATCGTTTGAGGATCCTGGACGGGTGAGACATTTGGTTGAGCCGTATGAAGGATTATTTCCTGATAATCAGGCTCTTCTTGAAGTGGTGGGAAATAACCCGGTGGCAATCCATATTACGAAAAGGGTATGGTATTACCTTCCTCATCTATGTAGATAGGTTACTGGGTGTCAGCAGGGTTTGATTTCCTAACGTGAATAGTTAGGGGAGGTGCAGCTGGGTTTGGGCTTGGCCCTTCAACAGGACCCTGAGTGTGTTGGGGAGTGGATGGTCGTTGTCTAGCATTGTTAACACCTGCTAAAAAATCCCCTTCTGTGACTCTCCTTTCAAGAAGCTTGGCCATTTCAGCCATTTGCTCTTTCAGCTGATTGACTTCAGCTCTCAAGCTCTTATTTTCTTGTTCCATTTCATCCATGAGTCTTGTATTAAGCCTAGTCGCGTAAGGATGTCTACCTGTTATGTCTAGGAAGTCAACAAGAAATTGTTAAAAAGAAAGCATTAAATAAAAGTAGTAAAAGAAAAACAAATGGTATGTGAAGCGATCGTGGAACTCGGCCAGTATCCTCTGACCTTTTTCAGAACTATGTTCAAAAGTGATAAGTGGAAATTAACATGAGATAGTTGTGGAGACAAGAGAATCCCTTTTTCTGAATTCTAATAATACATTACTGCTGCCAGTCTATTTTTTATGCAGAAAAAGTAAATCAGCCATTTTTAGCTCGGGCAATCATGGCCCTCATTTTACAAATCCTTTCTCTACAGTAATCAAGGAAGGTCACAATTTCTCTTGGGGTGTTAAGAGGATTAATCATCCCCTCGGCTCGCTTGAGTAGGAGCGAGAGGTCTTCCAGAACTCCATTAGCCAAATATGCCAAGTGGGCGAAGCGGTTCATCCATGAATGAATATCTTCATTTTACTGTGTTATTTCAGCTTTCAGAACACGGATAGCTTCACCACATTCTTGTTTAGCATCCATCACGCGCCATCGCTCACCATTTATCTCATGCTGGCAAGCTTCTACCACTTCATTAAGTTGATGCTCTAGTCGGCTAACTTGCGATTGCAGAAGCTCTTTTTGCACCAGGGCATTTTGCTCGCGCTCTTTGACTTTTACCAACATGTCCCTTAAGAGCCGCTTATCAGTCAACATGGTATCCCTTTACTTGTTCTTCACTTTCAGTTGAGTATTAGCTGTTCGGAGGCACTGACTTTGTTTCCTCAGGTAATCCCTTTCGATTTTCCTCTTTTTTCCAATCTCCTTGATGGTTTGCTTGCTCTCTAAGTTCTCCCTTTTCTGAAGGGCACATTCTTGTTGAGATATCAGCAAGTCTTTTTCTAGCTCCTTGTTTTTGGTGGTTAGCTCTTTTATCTTGGCTCTCATTGCCTCCTTTTCAAGGGTAGGAGGGGTAACATGTGTGCTTGTTAGGAGATAGGAGGGATTCCTGAATGGCAGCTTGACAATGGAAACCCTATTTAGGACCCATTGATAGTACTCTTCTTTCACAGCATGGCTTCGAGTTCCTAGTTCTTTCCCTTGTCTGTGGACTTTCTTCCATGCATTTGTTATATCCCGAATGACAGAGGTACAATCTCCTTCTGAGTAGTAAACAATAAAAGAAGTAAGGGATTCTCCATCGGGTGACCCAAGTAAGGGATAGGCTAGCTGACGTTTGGCTATGAGGGGGTTGTAATTAACGCATCCCTAAGTACCCATGAGAGGAACGTTCGGGTAGTTTCCACAATGGTGAATTATGGTGTCAACCTTCAGCCATTGCGGATACCACCTTACTTTATCAGCCGTGAGCCCTACCAGGTGATTGGCCCATTCACGCCCATTCTTTACTACTAACTGACATAACTTCAGATCTGAGACAGGACATTCAACTTTGCTGACTTGGTGGAAGACATGCGACGTAAGCCACACATATAGAGCAGGTAAACAGCAAATGATTCTCTTTCCTCCTTGTGTATAGTAGAAGTCCATGGTGCAGTACGTATTTGCCAAGATAGCAGTGACAGGATTTTTAGACTTGAACTTACGGGCAAGGAAAATGCCAATAGCATCATAGTCCACGTAATTATCAATATTAGGGAATAAGATAACACCATAAATGGTGAGAGCCAAGGTATCCATGAAGGCTTCCCAATCTCCTTTCTCAGCCAGCAGGTGCATGTGCTTCTCAAAATATTCCCAATCAAACCCCAGGATCTAATTTCTATCCAGTTGTGCACTCCTTAACACTTCTGGGTGAATCCTTAGGACATTAGCAATGGTAACAATATTCGCTTGACGTCCAAGGTGACGGTAAGGCATTTGTCCTTCTAATGGCATCCCCAGAATTTGTTCAAACTCCTCAACAGACGGAGCCAATTGAAAGTCTCGGAAGGTGAAACAACGGAGAGGTGGGTCATAGAATTGAATCAAAGCAGTAATTGCCTCGACTTGTACCTCCACTTCTAGCAACTTTAGGATCCTCCCATATTTCATTGAGAAAACCATTTTCTGATTCATGTCCAATTTCTTCCCTAATGCTTGTAAACTGGTTGTATCGACTTTCCTAGCCTTAACATGCAATAATTTTTTCAACTCGGGTACATTTTTACCACAACTATCTGATCTCATGTTAATTTCCATATTTCACTCAGAGGTACTGGCTAAGCTCTTGATAGCTTCCTGTAAGAACATAAAGAAAAGAAAAATCAGTCATTGGGAACTGACATGCTTTGCAAATCGATACTCCCCTAGTAACTTTCTTAAAAACATTTTTATATTTAGGGAAGTTACGATTTGACAAAACTTGTAATAAATCAAGGATCATGTGAGTTATGGATTTTCTGATCATTGTCAATAAAAAAATATTTTTTTTCATATTTTTTTTATAAATTTTTTTTTGTTTTTTTTTCGATGATTCAGAAAATCCGTAACTCAAGATCCTAAGACTTAAGTAAATATAAAAGGAAAGGACCATTTGCCCATTAAAGGATCATTAATTAAAAGTAGGTCATTTTTTGAAAAAGTAATCCACTAAACAGGCAAGTGGTCCTTTAATTTGGATCAGAAGGGAAAGTGAGAACGAGAAAAGGTATAAGTAAAGTTTGCCCCTTTGTGCCTTAAGTCAGGTTTTTCTGGAGGTCTCCTAATGGTTCTAAGGTTTGTCTATCAGTGATATCTCGCATTAGGTGGCTTATTCTAAAATTTCTAAAGGTCACTAGAGCCAAGATCTTACTCATGATGTTGACCACAACAGTAGGAAGTCTACTAGGTGTGGGTAGCATGAATAAGTCGAACTCTAGCTGAGATTCTCATGGTAACCAGACCGGAAGTACATCCCAAATGGCTCCGCTACCAACCTCCCCTAATCTTAAGTTTTATTTGGGCCCGGGTATAGGGTCCCACTCAAAAGTGTGTGGAAATTATGAGTGTAGTGTGTGAAAGAGGCATTCAATACCTGTACCTTACTTATCCTGCACATAGAACAAACACAGAGCAACAAAATAAAGTCTTCTAACCTAGGGTTCAATGATCACACAGACATTACCAGAACATAAATGATAGAATACAAACAAAACAGAAACCATATACAAACATTGACAGAAAATAAAGTAAAGGAAGAAGTTAAATAATTAATATGCTAATTAAAACATGCGCTATAAAATTGACTGGCTTGACTCTCTAAGACCCTAGTGGAGTCGCCATCTGTCACGACCAGGATCGCGGCGGCACGGCCGACCCTCAAAATGATTTTGGTTCGAAAAGAAAAACAGGGAGTCGCCACCAATATTTTTTAGGATAAAATACCAGGAAAACCTTTCATTAAAGCATTGGTCAAAAAAATGAAATTGCAAATTCGGGAGTCTGATTACAGGTGAGGAAGGTATTAGCACCTCACAACTGTCCGTTATAAAAACGGTTACCTCAATATGATAGCGCGTATTATAATTAACCCAGAAATTATTTTAACTTCTTTATGAAAAGAAAACATACAAAATGACAAAGTATACAAAAATAAACAAAAAAATAAACATGAAATTTTTTACATGAGATTAACAGGACGTCTTGTCCAAATTAAACTCGCTCTACCTTTTTTAAGAAAAAGATATTAATATAAAAAATGAGATTAACAGGACGTCTCGTCCAAATTAAACTCGCTCCACCCCTTTTTTAATAAAAAGATATTATATAAAAAATGAGATTAACAGGACGTCTTGTCCAAATTAAACTCGCTCCACCCTTTTTTTTAAAAAAAAGAAAAAGTAATAAAAATTGCAATAATAATGAGAATAATAATAATTATTACAACTTTTATGCTAGTCCAAATAGAATGTGTGAAGCACTCATTTTTATTAATATTTATCAATCAATAGAAATTAATTGATAATTGAAAAGGAAACAAAGTCACCGAACAACAATTAATTCAACAGAAAATAAACAAATACAAGTACTAAAAAAATGAGGGGGCAAAGTAAGACCGGTGTATTGAGAAAAGAGTTGGACGGTGTGTGAAAGATTTGAGATGCTGGACAGTGTAGCGTGGATTTAAGGAGGATCAGGTCGGTATTAAGGATTTAAGGGGGGACGCTGTGGGTTTTAAGGAGAGGGACTTAGCTTGAGGGGTGTACGGTGTATTGAGGATTCAAGGGACTGTTGGTATGGGTTTTAAGGAGAGGATGATGTGAGTTTGAAGGGGCTGTATGGAGTGGCTTTTAAGGGGAGGATGATGTGAGTTTGAGGAGGGCTGTACGGTGTGGTTTTTTAGAGGATAGGGAAGGACTGTGGTGAGGAGTGAGGGACGGTGTGGGTAAGTTTTAGGGGGTGCTGTGGACGGTGTGGAGAGAGAAGGAAGAGGATGGTGTGGGTAGAGGAGGACGGACAATGAAAGGAGGAAGAGGACGGTGTGGAAGAGAAGGAAAGAGGAGAGAGAGAACGGATGTGGATGAGAAGGAGAGGAGAGAGAGGTTGTACGGTGAGGTAGAGAGAGGGGACAGTATTGGGTCTTAGGGGGGGCTGTGTTTTTTTTTAAGAAAATGCTTCAGAGTCTTCTCCCAAAATGAAGGTTTCAGGATCCTCTCTATTTATAGAGGTCTTGGACGTTAACAATCGGTGGCAAGTGGGGCTTCTCCTTTTGTCTTGTAGTCAGCCGCCCCACTAGATCAGCATTGGATACAGCCTGGATGGAGTTGGTAGGAACAGCTTGCACCTAAACAGCTATAGGGAACGGCGGCTAGTGGGTTTCTCCTTTGTCTTATTGTCAGCCCCCCTATAAGTCAAGGATCCACTTGAATAGTGGGAATCCAAGTCAGCAAGGGTAATCGGTGGAAAATATGGGTCGGTTTTCTCCTTCTAACTCGGATTTAGTGCCTCGATTAGTGTACACCCATAGTGGGAAATAATCCGAGTGGAAAAGGTGTTGTTCATACACAAAAGACTGAGTGAAAGCTTTGCTCGGTGTTGCTTTGCTGGTTGGTGTTGGGTTGCTGTGAGGAGCTGGACGAGCAAAGCAATTCTGATTGGAACACTCAATCGGATTTGAGTGAAAAATAACTCGGAACTGACTGAAGGGTGACTCGGAACCGCCTGAAGAGTGGCTCGGAACTGGCTGAAGAGTGACTCGGAACAAGTTCAAATGATCCAATCGACACTGATTGAAAAATGACTCAGAACAAGTTCAAATGATCCAATCGGCACTAATTGAAGAATGACTCGGAACAAGTTCAAATGATCCAATCGGCACTGATTGAAGAATGACTCGGAACAAGTTCAAATGATCCAATCGGCATTTCCTAAAATTTTCACTCGGCTATGTCTCTTGAATTGAATCACTTGGAGAAACTTGTTCGGATTTGCTTAGGAGTCATTCAGTCGAGAACGACCCTTCCTTCAATCCACTCGGACACATTCATTCGGAAATCCGACTGGCTTTTCACTCGGAATTGCCTTCAGTCGTTAATCATTCCATTCGGTTGTACAATCAGGAGTCGTCCTTGTTTCTTCAATCAGAATGGAACTTTGAGAAAATTCGACCATTCGGACGTATTTACTTACTTTTCAATCAGAAATGGTTTCACTCTGCAATCAACAGTTCGGATGCACTCACTCGTCCTTACTTTCCAATCAGGATGGTTTCACTCGTCATCCATCCTTTGGATGCATTCACTCGGAAACTGGCCTTATTCCCCACTCAGAATTCAGAATTCTGCTTCAATAATGCTTCCCACTCGGATGTGTTCATTCAGGAGTAATTTATTAGGAACCCGGCTTTCTTTTCAATCAAAATTTGGATTGACAATCAACCCTTCGGATTCATTCGGAGTCGGCCTTGTTTTCACTCGGAACAGCTTCAATCATCAATCAACTCTTCGGATTTATTCACTCGGAAGCCTTACTTTCCACTCAGAATTTGGAACTCAGCTTCAATCTTTTGGGTGTAATCACTCGGAAGCCGATTCTCTTCTCACTCAGGACTTGGAACTTGAGAATCTGGCCACCCAGATATATTCACTCGGAACCGGCCTTCTTTTCAATCAGAATTTGGATTTTAAGAATCTGACCACTCAGATATATTCACTCGGATGTATTCATCAGATATCGGGCTTGCTTTTCCTTCAGACTGGCTGGAGTCGAGAATCCTTCACTCGGATTTATCCAATCGGTAAGTAGTCATTCAATAACATTCCTTTTTTCATTCAGAGCGGTTTCAATCGGGTATCCTCCACTCGGAAACACCCTACCCGGTGACAATTCACTCGGTAACGTCTCACTCGAAGACATGTTACTCTAAACGCCTTTCCGTTTGAGCGGGATTCCCACTCGCTTGAGCGCTTACCTTTTCGCTTGGGCGAGGTTCCCAATCGCTTGAGCGAGAACAGGCCAGAGGTTAAATTCTTGATTCAACACAATCTCGCTTGGGCGAAACCACCACCCGCTCGGGCAAAAACAGGCCAGAGGCCAAATTCCTGATTCACCACAGTCTCGCTTGGGCGAAATTCCCACTCGCTTGAGCGTAATTCCCACTCACATCACCATATATCAACATACCACTCGGCCATGTCTCACTCAGAGACTCCTTACTTGGAAATGATCATTCCGAGTCATCTTACTCGGAAATGATCATTTCCGAGTCAGAATTTTATTTTTTTGATTTTTATTTTTTTAAAAAAATTCTTTTTCTCTTTTTTTTTCTTCTCTTTTTTTTCTTTTTTATTCTTTTTTATTTTTTCTTCTCTTTTTTTTCTTTTTTTTAATTCTTTTCACTTGTGGATATCAATCGGAGCTTAAGACAGTCCTGAAGATGAGCACAAATAGAAAGAAGGGATTCCAAGTGACGAAAATTCCTTATTCTTGGTGAAAATTGACTGGACCGAAATAGGTGTTCACAATTGCTGTGTGAATCGATTCAAGTACCTGATACTTGAATTTTGGCACTTTATTTCACCCTTTTTGAAGTTTGTTCAACCATGGCTTCAATCCTTTGATCTTTAGGCACTTTAATGATTGTATTTTACTTGTTTTAGACCTCTATAAATGCCTTAAATCATTTCTTTGGAATTCATCAATTTTCCATCATCAAACATAATTATTTCATCCATAATTATATATGTTTGATCTTGTTTCTTCATTTGTTGTCTCATTATCAAAACCTACATCAACATATAAATACAGTTAAGACCACTAACTACTTAACCACTTCTAGTTGTAACTACTTAACTAACAAAACTAACTAACAACAATTAGTTAAAGCAAACAAATGCATATGCTCTAAAATTCTAGATGAAATTTAAAGGAGAGTTAAGAAATCAAAGTCCAATGTCCAAAGTCCAAAGTTTGTCCAAAAATACAAGGACCAAATTCACTACTACAAGCCTTAAGAATTTAAAATTTCCTAATATTTGCTAATGAGTACAAGGCTTTGCTTCCTTTTATAAGTCTTCAATGGTCTTCAAAGTCTTGATATGGAATCCACCACCTCACCTAGCAAACGAAATTCTTACACAAAAATGTTAAGCAAAACAATTAATGCAAAGCAAAATGTCTCTCATTCAAAGTGTTTCCTCTCAAATTTGTCCTTTCTCTTAGGTTTCAAGAGAACCAAAGCAATTTCCACACCTATCTCAAGTGTACTCAAGATGCTACCCTCCTTGATATTGAGTAAAAGTTATCTTGAATTTAAAAGGGAAGAAAACTCAAGAGACAAAACCTTAAGAAATAGTGGAAGACAAACTAAAAAATGCTCAACAATTGAAAGGCAACTCAAAAGGAATATTTTTGGATTTTTCTATGACAAGATTCAAAGCAATAAAAGCTAAATTGAATAAAGGTACACACTAAATTTCGAAAATGGGAATACTAAAGACAAACTTGACAATCAAAGAAAATAAATGTAAGAATTAAAGTAAGCTTAAAGAAACAACCCTAGAAGCCCTAGAATTGCAAGGATCAACTAGAAATTGTGAAAAGGATCAACTAGAAATTACTTGTTAGGTCATGTGTCTTAAATGAAAGGATGACTTGGTGTTCAAAACTTTTTAAATTTTGCTAAAAAAGGTCAAACTTTGTACTTTTTCTTTTGATACCCTTTGATTTTTCACCTTTTGATGTAGGGTTTTTCTTTTCTTTTTCTTTCTTGTATTCTTTTTCTCTTTTCTTTCCTCTTAAAATTTTGTAACAATTAACACCAACCAAGAGTCCAAAACCGAAACATTAGTGCTAGTTCACAAAGTCAATTTCACTCCTTTTGCTTAGGTCAACTTATAATCTTCTCCCAAAATGAAATATGGAAGGTTAACTTTGAATGACAAACTAAAGTTTATGCTATTTTCAAGATGCCAAAACTGAATACCAATTGATACCTAAAGTGCTTGAAAATGAAAATTAAAACCCTAAAAGACAAACTAAGAATAGATTTCTAACAATCCTAAAAATGAGCACAACCTTTGGAGTGCCTAAAAGTAAGGTCTCCTAAACTAGAATTGGAACCTTTCTAGAGATACAACTTGATGAGAATTGTAACTCCACACATAGATTAGCACTCTATAAGGTTGAATTTTACAATTTCTAGAAACAAGGATAGGGTTCCAATGGCACCACACAACACTTAATTGGCTCTAACAATTAACAACTTCACAATACCAACACTTGAATTACAAAACCGAAACTAAATTGGTGCCAAACTCAGAATTCTAAATGAATATAAAAGCATTTGACACAATCAAAACAAATACTCAAGAACAATATACAAAGAACTTGAAGAAAGATGACACAAGAAGCATTAAACTCAAACTTTTTTTTGATTTTTCATCATATAACATGGTAATATCATGAAAAGAAAAAGACAACCAGCCAAGAATACTATTTGAAACTGAAACTTTAGAGGAAGAAAAGGTGAGAAAAAGAACCTCCAAGCTCAATGATACCACTTAATGTAGGATGGCCTTGATGGAGATCTTCCTTGGGATGGATCTAGGGTCTTCTCTCCTCTTCCTTAGCTTCCAAAGTGAACTTGATGAAGCCTCCAATGCTTGGCCAGAACTTTAAAGAACAAAAGACTCTAAAACTAAAAAGAATTAAAGAGAAAAGGATTGGTGAAGGTGAATGGGAAAGTTGGACGATGAAGAAAAAGGAATAAGGAAAATGAAGAAAGGTTTTGGAGGCTACTTCCAAGGAGGAAGATAACTCTAACTTGCCACCAAGGAGGGAGAATACCCTTTGGATAAGAGCTTACTAAAGCCTCTTTAGCCTAGAGAGAAGGAGGAGAATCTCTCACTAGAATTTCACACAAAGTGCTTGTATTTCTCAAAATGAATCTTATGTGTCATTTTACAAGAGAAGACACCTTTATATAGCCCATGAGGAATTCGGCCAAAGTGTTGCTAATGGGCCTTCATGATGAATCCCAGGCCTAATCTATGTAAAAGAGAAGGAGATGGCCTATACATGGCCCAAGTAAGAGTACATGGCCTAATAGTGACCAAATTGACCTATTAAGGTCCAAATAAAACCTAAATCACTAGAAAATCTATTTATGAACTATATTACGTGATGAGTACAAATAGATCCTCAAAGTGTCTTCATTTGGCTTAGGCCCACTAAGCAAAGTAAGGAAGAAGATAGGGCTTTGTGAATGGTCTCTTTGCCCTTCTTGGACTTGGCCCTTGTTAAGGGACCCTTGTAAGCCTATAAACCTTTATCCAAAGATATGTGAGGATCCTCCCATGTTGTGTCCTCATTAGGTAATGACTTTATGGGACCCTTTCCTCCTTCTTTTGGAAATAACTATATTTTAATAGTTATAGATTATGTATCTAAGTGGGTAGAGGAAATTGCTTCACCATATGTGGATGCAAAAATAGTTATTGAACTTTTTAAGAAAATAATTTTTCTAAGGTTTGAGGTCCCTAGAGTTGTTATTAGTGATGTGGGTTTGTATTTTATTGAGAGAACCTTTGAAAATCTTTTGAAAAAGTATAAGGTGAGACATAAAATACTTACACCCTATCACCCCCAAACAAGTTGACAAATAAAGGTATCAAATAGGGAAATTAAACAAATATTGTCTGAAGTTATTAATACTGCTCGTAAGGATTGGTCTATTAAAATAAATGATTCTTTATGGGCATATAAGACCCATATTTGGAATGCTTTTGAATATAGTTCTTTTACAATTATATACTTAATGGAGATGGTAAAATTAATGTTAAACAATATCACATAACAAAGTAAGCAAGCAACTTAAATGCATAATTTTAAAAGAGTGTAGGGAAAGAGAAAATTGCAAACCGATATAACGAGTTCCACCACACCAGTGTACGTCTCACCTTCAAGCAACCCACTTGAAGGATTCCAATATTTGAAATTAGAGATACAAACTTTGAGCAATTGAAGCTTCCTAGTGTCCCACACTCAAGAACTTAATTCTCACAAGTACAAGGGCACCCTACCCAATCTCTCAATCTCATAATTTCAAAAGGTTGAAACCCAACCTAAACTCAAGGAATTTGGTGTTTAAGAATACAAGAATAACTCTCCAATAGAGTGGATATAAAATTTAAGCTTAAGAATTATAACCCTCTAAATGTATGTGTAAACAAAAAATTAAAGAGAGCTTATGCAAAGAGAAAGAACAGAGAACAGAGAAGAGAGCAGAGAGTGATTTTGGTTCTTCTGGGATACCTCAAATGTTTGGCTTTCTTCTCTATTTATAGCAATTTGAAGCTAGTGTCATTGTAATTAATTATTCCTTTAATTCCCTTTCGGTGTAGTGGAGCTTGGCACATTTCTTAAATTTTGTAATAGTGTCTTTGCTTTCCTTAAATCAAGTAGCGATTTTTTCTTTGCTTTCCTCAAATCACGTAGTGCTGTTTCCAATTCAGATTTGAAATTCAAATTCAAAACTTAACTATCAACTAAATGAATAAATTCATTTTTACCATGAATAGATTCATTTAGTGTAATTTGACATCTAATTGCATATGAATAGATTCAGGATCAAATTGAATAGATTCAAGGCTAAGTTTCATGTTTTTTTAAGAGTGCCAAATGTATGAATAGATTCAAGGACATGTTGTATCGATTCAAGCATGAATTTTGAAGTTCCTGGGCCAATTTTCACGTGTAAATCGATTCAGGTAAGCTCTTAATAGATTCAAGCCTTTAAAAAATCAAGTTACTGGCCAAAAACACGTGTGAATCAATTCATACCTTCACTGAATCGATTCATAGGGCTGTTTGGTCCTTCTTCATGCTTTGTTCAGCCCTTTTTGAGATGTAATTGCATATGGCTTGATTCCTTTGATCCTTAGGCACTTGGATGAACATTTTTCACTTGTTTTAATCCTTTGTAATTACTTTGACTTAATTCATTGGTATTCATCAAATTTTATATCATCAAACATACTTAATTTATGTATATTTGATCTTGAGTCTTCAACTGTTGTGTTGTTTATCATTATCAAAACCTGTGTCAACATATAAACACATTCCCCCTTTTTGATGATGATAACCAATGTACATCTCTTAGGGTGTTAGTTTCATAACAATTATAAATGAAAGGTTTTGACAAATAAATCTCCCCCTTACTGATGCAACTGATACCACTTTGTTAAAAGAAATCACTTGTCATTTAGATACTATTGTTTAAAAAAAGATGTTGTTTGTTAAGAAAATTATATCTCATTTTAGATACCACATGTTAAAATAATTCATATAGACAAAGCATGGATGCAGCAAAAAGAAGCATTAAAGACATGTATAATAATAATCTCTCCCCCTTTGTTTCAATATTATTTATCATTGGTTCGTACTAATCTCTCCCCCTTCAGCATCATCGAAAATAAATACGTAATAAGTTAAGGAGAAGGAAATTTTCTTTAAACATAAAGTGAAATCTCATTTAGACATGATAAGAAATAAACACAAGGAGAGGTACAAAGACTAGCTCATGGGTTAAAAATCTAAACTTGGAAAATTGTTGAGCGAGTTCATTATAATCCATAGTCATGTCATTCTCCTTGTGATCAAAGCATGTTTTCATGTTATTCTCCATTCCATCAATGCGATTGTTTAAGGCATCAAAGCGAGTATTGATGGTTATGTTTAGCCTATTGAATAATTCTTTATTTGATACAGCATGTGGAGCAGGTGCTTGTTGTGTTTGTTCTTCAGGCTCAGCATGTGCTTCATCATCACTTATTGTATTTTCAGGAGAATAATGTCATTCTTCATTCCAATAGTTCCAACCCATTTTGGAGAGATATTGATTACCAATGAGTCCTTTTGGACCTACCAACTTATTCACTTTATTTATAAGATCAACTTGAAAGTAACAAAGAAGTTTGGTGATCAAAACGGCGTAAGGGAGGCGAGTGAGATTCTAGGTGTCAATCATATGTTGCTTTATTAGTACAATCCAATTTATTTCCTTTTGATGCAACATTGCCCATAAAAGAAGGATTTGGGTCTCACTTACCCTTGCAATGTTGCTTCCTTTTGGGAGGAGGATTTTCCCCAAGCAGTAGTGGATTAGACGATGCTCTATATCCATTTCTTCGATAGTGCTTGTTGATGAAGAGGATAAGCTCAGAAAGGCTCTTGCTTCTAATGGATTATAGTTCCATTTGGGAGCGGGTTTCTTTCTAATAAATTCAACATTACTCAATGGGAGCTTACCAACTAAGTGAAGAATATGGTCATCTAGATGAATGGTGACTCCTTTCACCTTAGCTATGTGATGACCATTTGAGACACGCAGAGTGGAGTAAAATGCTCGAATTAGCTCAGGATAAATAAATGATTCTTGGAGTGCAACAAACTCAATTAGGTGTTGTTGTTGAAGAATTTTGAAGAAGAAGAATCCATTCTCATAGAAGAGTTGGATATCAAGCCAATGAGGAGGTACAAGAGATTTCCTAGAAAACTGTTCAAGGTACCTAGTAAGTTGTTTTGGGGTATCAAACAATTGGGATAGATCGGTGGTTTGTGGAGTAGAGGAACCTATAATGTTAGCTCTTCTTTTTCTTCTTGGAGTTGAAGAGGAAGCCATGAATTGAGAATGAGAGGTTTGAATTGAAGCTTTAAAGCCTAAAAATGAGATGTTTCTTGAGAAAATAGAGAGTAAAAAGTGAAAAGAAGAAGAGGTGTGAATGAGATAGCATGAAACAACATGTATTTATAGGGTTAGGCACGCGTGAATCGATTCAAATGGAGGGTGAATTGATTCAAATGGATGAAACAAGTAGAAATTGGCAAGTTTCACACGAATGAATCGATTCATGTGATGGAGTGAATCTATTCATGCCTTATGTTTTGCACAAATTTGAACGGTCACAAGAATGGAATCATTTTTTTGGGAGATTGAACTTTGTCCTTTGCATGCAAAAGTTCACATGTTGCGTAGAGGTCACAAGAATTGTATAGGAAAAGCACAAGAATCCACATTTTCAAAACATGTATCAAAAATTTGAATTCAAATGAGTTTGAACTTTTGAAAGTTTTGGCACTTCAGTTTTGAAAATTTGAAACTTTTGAAGTTTGAAAAATAAAGTACTTTTGTATGGAAATATTTTGAGTAAGAAATGTTTTAACAAATATTTTATAAAAATCAAGGATAAGAGGATTTCAAAGTATGTTAAAAAACATTTAAATACAATTTGAAATTTTCAAAATGCCTAATTCCTTTCTAATATTTATAAAGTGGTGACGGATCTTAATGTGCTTTGTTTAAGAGTGCATAACTGGATTTTTGGAAATATTAATCGTGCTAGTGTTGTTGCATTTAATAGGTACATGATTTAAGACAACGCCAAAGTCGAGAAGTTGTTGTTTCATCCAAAGAATTTAAGCACAATAACTTTCAGCTGCAATATATTCTGCCTCAGCTCTTGATAAAGCAACACTTACTTGTTTATTGTTGTGCCAAGAAACAAGGGAACTACCAAGTAATGACAAATACCACTAGTACGTTTTCTATCAAGTTTACAACCAGTAAAATTAGAGTCAGAATAACCAATTAGAGTACATTCGACACCTTTATAGTACCATAAACCAACATTTTGTGTTTCAACCAAATATTTTATTATTCTTTTAACAGCAGTTAAATGTGATTCTTTAGGACATGTTTGAAATCTAGCACATATACACACAGCAAACATGATATCAAGCTTACTAGTAGTTAAATAAAGTAAGGATCCAATCATACCTTGGTATTTGGTGATTTCAACATCCTTACCTTTTCAATCTTTGTCCAAATAACATGATGTACTCATGGGTGTGGCTATTTCATTTGCTTTGTCCATTTCGAATCTTTTAAGCAGTTCTTTATAATATTTAGATTGACTAATGAAAGTCCATTCTTTAGTTTACTTGATTTGTAGTCCAAGGAAGAAGGTAAGTTCTTCCATCATAGACATTTCAAATTCATCCTGCATAATCTTGGTAAACTATTTAAAGAAAAGTTCATTAGTAGCACCAAATATAATGCCATCGACATAAACTTGAACTAAAAGAATGTCTTTGTTTTTGTGCTTTATAAATAGTATAGTATCAACCTTTCCCCTTTCAAAATTATTTTCTAAGATAAATTTACTTAGTCTTTCACACCAAGCTCGTGGAGATTTTTTTAAACCATACAAAGCTTTTCTCAATTTGAAAACATGATTTGGAAATTTATGATTTTCAAAACCAGGAGGTTGATCTACATATACTTCTTCACGAATGTAACCATTTAGAAAAGCACTTTTGACATCCATTTGATAAAGCTTAAAGTCCATGCAACAAGCAAAAGCTAACAGCAGCCTAATTGCTTCTAGTCTAGCTACGGGAGCATAGGTTTCTTCATAATCAATTCCTTCTTCTTGATTATAACCTTTAGCAACTAGCCTAGCCTTGTTTCTAGTTATGATTCCATTTTCATCAAGTTTATTCCTAAAAACCTATTTAGTGCCTATTACTTGGTGATCATTGGGTCTTGGCACAAGTTCCCAAACTTGGTTCCTTTCAAATTGATTTAATTCTTCTTGCATAGCCAACATCCAATGTTCATCAATAATAGGCTCGTTAATGGTTTTAGGTTCAATTTGAGAAACAAAGGCTAAATGATTACAAGCACTTCTAATAGCATTACAAGTACTTACTCCCTTTGTTATCTCACCTAAAATGTTGTCCAAAGGATGATCTTTTGAGGTGATCCACTCCTTTTGTTGAGGTTCCTTATTTGGGGTTGCTTTTCCTTTGTTGTTGACTTCTTCTTCTTTGTTGTCCAATTTCATGTCTTGGAAGGTACCTACAAGATCATTAACAACTTCCTTTCTTAGAGGAATTTGGTTAACCTCATCAAATTTAACGTGATTAGACTTTTCTATAGTACAAGTTCTTTTGTTAAAGAGTCGATATTCTTTGTTAGTTGATGAATAACCAAGAAATATTACCTCATCGGATTTTGCATCAAACTTTCCCAGATTATCCTTTCTATTGTTTAACACAAAACATTTGCATCCAAATACATGAAAATAAGAAATGTTTGGTTTTCTCCCTTTGTAAAGCTCATAGGGGGTTTGCTTTAATATAAGCCGTATTAGACATCTATCCGTAAAATGACAAGCGGTATTTACCGCATCGGCCTAAAAATGTTTCGCAATATTGTTGTCATTTAACAGAGTTCATGCTAGCTCTGTGAAAGATAGATTTTTCCTTTCAACTACTCCATTTTGTTGTGGAGTTCTAGGAGTCGAAAAATTATGTTCAATGCCAAATTTTTCACAAAACTTTTTGAAAGGTTGATTTTCAAATTTTCCCCATCAAATCGATTACAGCAAGTAAGCTAATCGATTACCATGGTTGTTAAATTTTTTTACCTTGGTTCTAGAATGAACCAAATCGATTACAGCAAGTAAGCTAATCGATTATGATACTGCGTAACAGGAATTAAGAGAATCAGGTATAATCCACAATCAATTATAAGGTTGTACTAATCGATTACCATGGTTATGTTTTGTCACCTAATCGATTACAAAGAATAGCATAATTGATTATACCAATGCAATAAAAAGAAAATGTATCAGACATATTGCTCAATTGATTACAAGGTAAAATATAATCGACTACAGAGTTTTTGTTTAAACGATAATCGATTATATGATATGGACAATCGATTACAGGACTACCAAAAGGAATTAAATACATCAGGTACATTTCACAATCGATTACAAGAAATATGACAATCAATTACAGGATACTCCATAATCGATTACACAGCTACTAGAGACTTGAATTAATTAAATAACAAAGCATAATCGATTACAGCTCGAGGCGTAATCGATTACGTAAGTGTCAGAATTTGGGGAAAGTGACTTTTAAGTGCAGAACCAGCTCACTTCTCCATAAATTCTCAAATGCCTATGCTATGCAATGGCTCTGAAGACTTTCAAGCTCCTCTCTAAGGCCTATAAATGTAACACTCACTGAAGCTACTAAAAGCATTAATTCACATCAAAGGGAAATCATTCATATCCTACTCTTGTACCTTGTGAGTCTATTTTCTTTGTATAGTTTCATCTTTTGAAACTCTTGTTCTTAAATTTGCAAATCCTCTCTTGTTGACAGTTACTATCTTGAGTGAGCCTTTATTTGTACATCTACTCTATTTATAGAGTATATCCTTGTAAACTAAACACCAAATACTAACGTATTCACTCTAGGTTGAGTGGTCACAAAAGTTGGGGTTCAACCCTTGGGTATTGACAGATTGTAAGATTGGGTGGGGTGCCCATTTGCTTATGAGAATTAGGTTCTTGAGTGTGGGAAACTAGGAGACAATTGCTCAAAGCTTGTATCTTAAATCTTAAATAGTGGAATCCTTCAAGTGGGTTGCTTGAAGGCGAGACATACATCGGATTGGTGGAACTCATTAAATTGGTTTACATTCCTCTTAACCTTGAACTCTTTACTTAATTGCGCATATAAATTGTTTGTTATTTTGCCTAAGCTGAATACTTGAATTGATCTTTCTATTCAAGAAGAAACATAAACTTGCACATAAACTGTTTGTTAAAATTCCTGAACCAATACTCTATTTTGTTTCTCATTTCGTGGTTAAGAATACTTTGAATCTAGAAGTTCCATACCTTGATTTAGACCATTAAAAGTGTGTTACATACTAGTTGCTCTTATATATCTTGTTTGAATTACATAAATAACCAAGTTCAAAGGCATTCCAACTAAAGTTTTTAAAATACTCAATTCACCCCCCTCTTAAGTATTAAGGCCACTTGAATAACAAGTGGTATCAGAGCTTGACTCTTGGTAGATCAAGCTTAACAGCTTCAAGAGATTAAGATGACCTCTACCTCATATAACATGTTTCCCGAGGGTGGCACTACAAATCGACCTCCTGCTTTTAATGGGGAAGGTTATACTTTTTGGAAAGAAATAATGAAAATCTTTGTACAATCTATTGATTTGAAAATTTGGAATGCAATTGAAAATGGTACCTTTATACCTATGCATATTATTGATGGAAAAGAAGTAGAGAAATTAATGGATGATTGGACTAATGAAGAAGAAAAGAAAGTCCAATATAATTATAAAGCCAAAAATCTTATCACTCTAGCCTTAGGTCCAGATGAATTTTTTAGAGTAGTGACTTGTAAATCTGCTAAGGAAATGTGGGATACTCTCTAAATCACACATGAAGGAACTAGTGATGTAAAGGACTCAAAAATTAGTACACTCACTAGTCAATATGAGAGCTTTAGATTAAACTCCGGGAAACCATTCTTGAAATGCAAAAGTGATTCACCTTAATCATAAATCATCTTATCACTCTAGGTAAATCTTATACTAACAAAGAGCTTATTCATAAAGTTTTGAAAAGTCTCACTAGGGAATGGTGACCGCTCGTCACCGCAATCTAACAATCTCCAAACATCAATGACATGTCCCTTGCAACACTATTTAGAAAACTTCAAGAACAAGAGCAAAAGTTCAAAGACTTGAAAAATACAGAGGAAGAAGAAAAGTCCTCCAAGAAGAAAGGACTAGCTCTCAAGGCCATTTCAACTAATGAAGAAGAATCTGAAAGTGACCTTGATGAGGTTGAAGAGTTTGGATTGTTTGTGAAGAAATTTGGCAAGTTCATGAAGAAAAAGAAGTTTCAAAGAAGCTTCACAAACCAAGGTAAGAAACTTATGATCAAAGATAATTCTTCCTTACCCTCTTGTTTTGAATGTGGCAAGTAAGGACATTTCAAAATAGATTGTCCAAATCTAAAGAAGAAGAAGAACAAAGAAAAAAAAGGAAGAAGAAGGGCATACATAGCTTGGGATGAAAATGATGTAAGCAGTTCTGAAGAATCAGACAATGAAGAAGCTAACCTTTGCCTCATGGCCAACCATCAAGATGAAGTTGATGAGGTAAATTTACATGACTTAGATAGAGATGAATTACTTGACGCCTTCAAAGAATTATATGACAAATTTGTTAAGATCTCAAACAAGTATAAGCTATCTAGGAAAACTATTGATACTCTTGAGATGCATCTTGTAGAACTTAATAGAGAAAATGAAATATTGAAAAAGGAAGTAGTAGATGATCAAGCATGCTCCAAGAATAAACCTTGTGAATTTGTAAAGAAATGCGACATTCTAGAAAATAAGGTTTTAGACTTGAATAGAACTTTAGAAAAATTTACAAATGGTAGAGACAATTTAAATGTTTTACTTGGACAAAAATGTTGCATGTTTGATAAAATGGGATTAGGTTTCAATGCCCATAAGAAAAAAAAGAATTATAAAAATTTCTTTATACCACCTAGTAAAATATCATCACCTTTCATGAAGTGTAATCATTGTGGTATTAAAGGTCATAATGCCTCAAATTGTCATGTTAGAAAGTATGGACCAAAGGTTGTTAGAAAGGTGAGGGTTCCCAAAGGAATGTTACCACAAACTAACCCAAAAGGACCCAACATAAAATGGGTACTAAGTTCTTTAACTTGACTTGTCTTGTAGGTATGCTTCAAAGCAAGCAACACCCATTGGTACCTAGATAGTGGGTGTTCAAAGCATATGACGAGTGACATGAGCGAATTCAAGACATTCACACCTAAGAGAAAAGGAAGGGTCACCTGTGGAGACAACACCAAAGAAAGAATCCTTGGTAGTGGAAATGTTAGTAAAAACTCTTCTACCTCAATTAGTGATGTATTATATGTAGAAGGTATCAAAAATAATTTGCTTAGTATAAGTCAATTATGTGACAAAGGATATAGAGTGGTTTTTGAATCAAATGGTTGCATAATTGAAAACAAGCAAAATAAAGAAGTAACATTTGTTGGTCAAAGAGTAGATAATGTTTACATGATTGATATTGATTGTTTGTCCTTAAATGATGTACAATGCTTCATGACTAAAGAGGATGAATCATGGCTATGGCATAGAAGAATAGTACATATTCACATATACTATTTAAATAAACTTGTTTCAAAAGAACTAGTAATTGGGCTACCAAAGCTTAAATCTGAAAATAAATTTTGTGATGCATGTCAAAAGGGAAAACAAGTAAAGGCATCATTTCAAGCTAAAAACGTTGTTTCAACTCAAAGGCCTTTACAACTTTTGCACATGGATTTGTTTGGACCCTCTAAGGTCAAAAGCTTTGGTGGCAATTACTATGGTCTAGTGATTATAGATGACTATTCTAGATATACATGGATCTTGTTTCTTACTCACAAAAATGAAGCATATCATGCATTCAAGAGACTAGCCAAGGTTATCCAAAATGAACAAAATTCAAAGCTTGCATCCATAAGAACCGATCATGAGGGAGAATTTGAAAATCAACTATTTGAAAAGTTTTGTGAAAAACATGGTATTGAACATAATTTTTTAGCTCCTAGAACTCCACAACAAAATGGAGTAGTTGAAAGGAAAAATAGATCCTTGGTGGAGCTTGCTAGAACCATGTTGAATGAAAGTAATATTGCAAAACATTTTTGGGCCGATGCGGTAAACACCGCTTGCCATGTTATGAATCGATGTTTGATAAGACCAATTTTAAATAAAACCCTCTATGAGCTTTTTACAAAGGAAGAAAACCAAATATTTCTTATTTTCATGTATTTGGATGCAAGTGCTTTATGCTTAACAATGGTAAGGATAATCTAGGAACGTTTAATGTAAAATCTGATGAGGCAATCTTTCTTGGATATTCATCATCTAGTAAATCATATCGAGTCTTTAACAAACAAACATACACCATTGAAGAGTCCATTCTTGTAAAATTTGATGAAAATGACCATAACTCCCCGAGAAAGAAAGATGTTGATAATCTTGCAGGCACATTTCAAGAAATGACCTTAGAAAACAAAAAAGAGGTCAAAGAAGACCCAATATAAAGCAAGGAGCCTCAACAAAAGGATTGGATCACATCAAAGGACCATTCTTAGACAACGTAATAGGTGAATTAACCAAAGGTGTAAGTACTCATAACGCCGTTAGAAATGCATGTAATCATTTAGCATTTCTATCACAAATTGAACTAGCAATATTGATGAGGCTATTATTGATGAACATTGGATATTGGCTATGCAAGAAAAACTTAATCAATTTGAAAGAAATCAAGTTTGGGAACTTGTGCCAAGACCCAATAATCATCAAATAATAGGTATTAAATGGGTTTTTAGTTACAAAAGGCTATAATCAAGAAGAAGGCATAGACTATGAAGAAACATATGCACCTGTAGCTAGACTAGAAGCCATAAGATTATTATTAGCTTTTGCTTGCTGCATGGACTTTAAACTATATCAAATGGATGTCAAAAGTGCTTTCTTAAACGGTTATATTCAAGAAGAAGTGTATGTAGATCAACCTCCCAGTTTTGAAAATCACAAATTTCTAAACCATGTTTTCAAATTGGAAAAAGCTCTATATGGTTTGAAACAAGCTCCAAAAGCTTGGTATAAAAGACTTAGCAAGTTCCTCTTAGAAAATAATTTTGAAAGGGGAAAAGTTAATACTACACTATTTATAAAACGTAAAAACAATGACATCTTCTTGGTACAAGTTTATGTCGATGATATAATATTTGGTGCTACTAACGAATGTATTTTCAAGAGTTTGCCAAGATTATGCAGGATGAATTCGAAATATGTCCATGATGGGAGAACTTACTTTCTTCCTTGGGTTACAAATTAAGCAAACCAAGGAAGGAACTTTTATAAGTCAATCCAAATATTGTAAGGAACTTCTCAAAAGATTTGAAATGGAAAAGGCAAATGAAATAGTAACTCCCATGAGTACATCTTGCTATTTAGACAAAGATGAAAAAGGTAAGGACATTGAGATCACAAAATACCGAGATATGATCAGATCCTTACTTTACTTAACCGCTAGTAGACCAGATATCATGTTCGCTATGTGTATGTGTGTAAGATATCAAGCATGCCCAAAAGAATCACACTTAACTGCTGTAAAATATATAATGAAATATCTTGTCAGAACTCAAGATATTTGTTTTGTGGTATCCTAAAGGTGTTGAATGCACACTTGTTGGCTATTCCGACTCTGATTTTGCAGGATGTAAGCTTGATAGAAAAAGTACAAGTGGAACTTGCCACTTGCTTGGTAGCTCTCTTGTGTCTTGGCATAACAAGAAACAAGTGAGGGTTGCATTATCCATAGCTGAGGCAGAGTATGTTGCAGTTGGAAGTTGTTGTGCCTAAATCCTTTAGATGAAACAACAACTTTTAGATTTTGGTGTTAATCTAGACCAAGTTCCTTTTAAATTTGATAATACAAGTGCTATTAATATTTCAAAGAATCCTGTGATGCATTCTAGAACCAAGCATATAGAGATTAGACATCATTTCATTTGAGATCATGTTTTGAAAGGTGATTGTGTGCTTGAACATATTGAGACCACTAGGCAATTAGCTGATATTTTCACTAAACCACTTGCAAAAGATCAATTCATTAATATAAGGAGAGAATTAGGTATATTAGATATCTTTAATTATGTTTGAAAAATCGTGGTTGATATTGATGTTTTGATTCACAATGTGTTTGATGATTGATTGATAAAATATACATGATTAAATATTAAGTTGTTAATGTTGATTGTTCAGAAAACATGTGTTCTTACAATTCTGGGCACTTCATAATCGATTATATCCACAATACAATCGATTAGGAGCTTTCTGTGTTATGACTAATCGCTTGCACAACTCTGTATAATCAATTATAGGGCTTCTATGTTGTGCATAATCGATTGCATATCCCTATCTAATCGATTATGGACATTTTGTATTCCATGTAATCGATTGTTACCTTGCCTTAATCAATTACGAAGCTTCTGTTAAAAATCAGACCTTTCTCTAATCGATTACCCACTTGATATAATCGATT
Organism: Clitoria ternatea; assembly: GCA_037962975.1. NCBI lineage: Eukaryota > Viridiplantae > Streptophyta > Magnoliopsida > Fabales > Fabaceae > Clitoria > Clitoria ternatea. The sequence goes on from CM075671.1 coordinate 62,085,181, forward strand.
AGCGAGCCTATCGTTTCAAATTCTTAAGGGGTGTAATCGATTACACCATGAAGCGTAATCGATTACAAAGTCACCAGGATCACAACTTTTAACGCATAATCTGAGTGAATCCTATCAATCCTAACCCTTTATCACACCCCAAGTCTCCCATATAAACCCTATAAATAACCCTCTCCCACTCTCCTCATCTCACACCACAACCTTTTTCTCCTATTCTCTTAAACCTCTCAATCCTAAAAATCCTCTCATCTCCTTCTCTTCTTCAATCATGTCTTCCTCAAGGAATGTTAAGAGAGCTAGGTCCTCCATTGCCCAAAATTACAACCCTGTTGATTTTTCAAGATTTTTCTCCAATCCTAGGGAGCTCTGCAACTTCATCAAGAATTTCTCTGAGAAGGATATCATAGCTCCTCACTATATCAATGCTGAACTCTTTGATCACCCTAGCTTTGCCTTCACTCAATACCTTAACCACTACAATCTCATCCTTTTTCTCTCCCTCAAAGAAGAATTTGACTATCTGGAGCTTATTAGAGTTTTCTTTGGCAATCTAAGATTAGTGGATAGGAATCTTTAGGCAAGAGTCAAAAATATAACTTTAAAGATCACCAACAAGCAACTCTCCAAGATTAGCCTCCTCCCTCTTACAAATGCTGAATTTTCCGGTAGACATCCGGAAGATGAATGGGCTTTCAATAGCATCATTTCTCGCCAATCTCTGTGGAAAGCTGATCTTCCTTGAAGCAATCACAAATTGGTAGGCCACCCGACTCTTAACAATCGTCTTCTACACTTTTTCTTAGTTAAACTCTTGGTTCTTCATGGTGGCAACTACCCCCTGGTGGAAGAGGAAGATGTCATCTTGATGTGGGCAATGCAAAACCAAAAAGAGATTAACTGGATTCAACTCCTTAAAATGCACGTGCTCAAGGCTAAGGATCAACATAAGCTATCATATGCCATCCTTCTAACAAAGATTTTCAAAGCTTTTGAAGTTGATCTAAGTGGGGAACTTCCAGAAAAGGTACCCTCTAAAGCTTGCATTGGCACTCATCATCTCACCAAGTTGGAAATAATATTTGTCAATGGAGCTTGGGTCTCTAAGATGGACAGAATACATGCAAATATCCCGTTTGAAGCTCCTGCCTCTCCTCCTCCTGTAACTTAAGGCGAATCTTCTGCTCCCGCTGACCCTTTTACCTCACTATATACGTATCTTGATCGGTGTTTTGAAAAGATTGAAAACTCACTTCAAGAATTTCAAATCACTGAGCAACAACACTTTGAAACCATGGAGAAAAAATATGAAGACCTATCCAACCAACTCACCAATCTCCGTTTCTTTTCTCCTAATAATTGAATTGTTTTTCTTGTTGTTTATGTTTTATCTTAGAAGATTTTTCTACCTTGCATTTGTTTTTGTAATTTGCTTAAGTATTTGGCTTCAGTAATGCGTTAATTTCCTTTCCTTTAATCTCTTTCCTTTACTCGCATTATTTGTTTTTGATGATTACAAAGGGGGAGAAAAATTCAAGGTTAATGTTCATTAAAAGTAGAATCTGCAAATGGTTAAATCAAAGAACCCTAATTAATAACAAGTGGTTAAATCAAAGATAACAAGTGAGAAAGAGCTCTAAAAACTATCATTATTGCATTTTTCATGATTCTTAAAATTATGCATCAACTCCTTGAGAAAGGGGGAGAAATTCTATCTGGACTAACACCCTCATGAGATGAACATAGTTTGTCATCATCAAAAATGGGGAGAATGTGTTTGAAAATTGTTTCAGGATTTTGATAATGACAAAGCAACAAATTGAAGAATCATAACAAGATAATGAAGCCCATAGAGACTCAAAATGCCAAGGACAATGTGCAATAAACTTCCCAGAAGTTTAAATAAAGAAGAGCAAGAGTCTACAAATCAAATCAAGTATCAGACCCAAATTTGATAAAGTATAATCGACTACCAAGGTAGGAACAATTGATTACCTTGGTTCTGGAATGAACCTAATCGATTATAGCAAGTAAGCTAATCGATTATGATACTGTGTAACAGGAATTAAGAGAATCAGGTATAATCCATAATCAATTATAAGGTTGTACTAATTGATTACCATGGTTATGTTTTGTCACCTAATCGATTACAAAGAATAGCATAATCGATTACACCAATGCAATAAAAAGAAAATGTATCAGACATGTTGCTCAATTGATTACAAGGTAAAATATAATCGACTACAGAGTTTTTGTTTAAACGATAATCGATTATATGATATGGACAATCGATTACAGGACTACCAAAAAGAATTAAATACATCAGGTACATTTCACAATCGATTACAAGAAATATGACAATCGATTACACTGACATAATTGATTACAGGATACTCCATAATTGATTACATATCTACTAGAGACTTGAATTAATGGAATAACGAAGCATAAACGATTACAACTCGAGGCGTAATTGATTACGTAAGTGTCAGAATATGGGGAAATTGACTTTTAAGTGCAGAACCAGCTCATTGCTCCACAAATGCTCAAATGCCCATGCTATGCAACAGCTCTGAAGACTTTTAAGCTCTTCTCGAAGGCCTATAAATGCAAAACTCACTCAAGCTACTAAAAACATCAATTCATATCAAAGGTAAATCATTCATATCCTACTATTATGCCTTGTGAGTCTATTTTCTTTGTATAGTTTCATCTTCTGAAACTCTTGTTCTTAAATTTGTAAATCATCTCTTGTTGAAAGTTACTATCTTGAGTGAGCCTTCATTTCTACATCTACTCTATTGAGAGAGTATATCCTTGTAAACCAAACACCAAATACTAAGGTATTCACTCTAGGTTGAGTGGTCACAAAGGTTGGGGTTCAACCCTTGGGTATTGAGAGATTGTGAGATAGGGTGGGGTGCCCATTTGCTTATGAGAATTGGGTTCTTAAGTGTAGGACACTAGGAGACAATTGCTCAAAGCTTGTATCTCAAATCTTCAATAGTAGAATCCTTCAAGTGGGTTTCTTGAAGGCGAGACGTACTCCGGATTGGTGGAACTCATTAAATTGGTTTGCATTCCTCTTAACCTTGAACTCTTTACTTAATTGGGCATATAAACTGTTTGTTATTTTACCTAAGCTGAATACTTGAATTGATCTTGCTATTCAAGAAGAAACATAAACTTGCACATAAACTGTTTGTTAAAATTGTTGAACCAATACTCTGTTTTGTTTCTCATTTCTCGGTTAAGATTACTTTGAATCTTGAAGTTTAATACCTTGATTCAGACCATTCAAAGTGTGTTACATACCAGTTGCTTGTAAAATTCTTATATATCTTATTTGAATTGCATAAAGAACCAAGTTCAAAGGCATTCTAACTAAAGTTTTTAAAACACTCAATTCACCCCCCCCCCCTCTTGAGTATTGAGGCCACTTGAATAACAATCACAAGACCATAATAGTTACCACCAAAACTTTTAACTTTAAAAGGTCCAAATAAATCCATGTGCAAAAGTTGTAAAGGTATATTTTTTGAAACAACATTTTTTACTTGAAAAAATGCCTCTACTTGTTTCCCCTTTTGACATGCATCATAAAATTTATTTTCAAATTTCAATTTTGGTAATCTAATTACTAAATCTTTTGAAATAAGTTTGTTTAAATGGTCTATATGAATATGGGCAATTCTTCTATGCCATAGCCATGATTCATCCTCTTTAGTTATGAAGTATTGTACATCATTTGAAGCAAGATAGTCAAGATTAATTATGTAAATATTATCAACTCTTTGACCAATTAACTTTACTTCATTATTTAGCTTATTTTCAATTATGCAATTATTTGATTCAAATAAAACTCTATAGCCTTTATCATATAATTGACTAATGCTAAGCAAGTTATGCTTGAGTCCTTCAACATATAACACATCATTAATAGAGGTGGAAGAGTTTTTACCAATATTTCCTATTCCAAGAATTCTTCCCTTAGTATTGTCTCCATATGTAACAAATCCTTTATTTCAGGGAGTGATTGATATAAACTTACTTTTATCTCCCGTCATGTGCTTAGAACACCCACTATCCAAGTACCAATGGGTGTTGCTTGCCTTAAAACATACCTACAAAACAAATCAAATTAGAAATCTTGGTACCCATTTTATGTTGGGTCCGTGTAGGTTAGTTTGCGGTAATGTTCCCTTAGAAACCCATACTTTTCTCATAACTTTTGGTCCTAATCTTCTAATATGACAATTATAAGCATTATGACCTTTAAATCCACAATGATTACATTTCATGAAAGGTGAAGATGATTTACTGGAGGGTACAAAGAAATTCTTATAATGTTTCTCTTTCTTGTAAATATTAGATCCTGAGGAAAATCCTAATCCAATTTATCAAACATATAACGTTGTTTTCGAAATAAAGTATTTAAATTGTCTCTACCATTAGTGAATTTTTCAAGAGTTTTGTTTGAGTCAAAAACTTTCTTTTCCAATACCTCACATTTCTTGAAGGATTCACAAGGTTTATCTTTAGAGCATGCTTGAATATTAACAACTTCCTTTTTAAAAATTTCATTTTCTTTACCAAGTTCTACAACATGCATTTCAAAAGTGTTAATGGTTTTTCTTGATAACTTATACTTATTTGAAACTTTAACAAATTTGTCATATAATTCTTTAAAGGCATCAAGTATTTCATCTTTGTCTAAGTCATGGAGTTTACCTCATCTTCTTCATCTTGGTGGTTGGCCCTGAGGCATAGGTTGGCTTCTTCATTTTCTGATTCGTCTAAACTACTCACATCGTTGTCATCCCATGCTATGTATACTCTTCTCTTTCCTTTTCGATCTTTGTTTTTCTTTTTAAGATTTGGACAATCTGCCTTGAAGTGTTCTTCCTTACCACATTCAAAACAAGCTCGGTGAAAAAATATTATCTTTAGGAGTAGATTTCTTACCTTTCAAAGTGAAGTTCTTTTGGAATCGTTTGTTTCTCATAAGTTTTCCAAAACACTTCACAAATAGGCCTAGCTCATCATCATCATCATCTAGGTCACTTTCAGATTCATCCTCATCAATTGAAGTGGCCTTGAGAACTAGCCCCTTTTTCTTGGAGGACCTTTCTTCCTTCTCTACAATCTTTAAGTCTTTTAGCTCTTGTTATTGCTCTTAAAGCTTACCAAATAGTGTAGCAAGAGACATCTCGTTTATGTTGGGAGATTTCTTGATGGCAGTAACAAGAGGTTGCCATTCTCTAGTAAGATTTTTTAGAACTTTATGGATAAGTTCTTTGTTAGTGTATGATTTACCAAGTGTAATAAGATGATTAATAATTAAGGTAAATCTTTTTCGTAGTTCTAAAACAGTTTCACCAGAATTCATCCTAAAACTTTCATATTAACTAGTTAAAGTACTAATTTTAGAATCCTTGACATCACTAGTTCCTTCATGAGTAATTTGAAGAGTATCCCACATTTCTTTAGCAGATTTACATGTTACTACTCTAAAAAATTTGTTAGGACCTAAGGCAAGAGTAATAAGATTTTTACCTATATAGTTATATTGTACTTTCTTTTCTTCTTCACTAGTCCAATCATCCATATGTTTTTTAACTTGCTTACCATCAACATTATGCATAGGTATAAAAGGATCATTTTCAATAGTATTTCATATTTTCAAATCAATGGATTGAACAAAAATTTTCATTCTTTCTTTCCAAAAAGCGTAACCCTCACCATTAAAAGTGAGAGGTCTATTTGTGGCACCATCCTCAGGAAAAAAGTTATAAGAAGTAGAGGCCATCTTGTTCTCTTGAAGCTGTTAGGCTTGATCTACCAAGAGTCAAGCTCTGATACCACTTGTTAACCAAGTGGCCTCAATTATTCAAGAGGGGACTGAATTGAGTATTAAAAATTTGACTTTGGAATGCTTTTGAATATAGTTCTTTTACAATTATTTACTTAATGGAGATGGTAAAATTAATGTTAAGCAATAACAATATCAAATAACAAAGTAAGCAAGCAACTTAAATGCATAATTTTAAAAGAGTGTAGGAAAAGAGATTTGTAAACCGATATAATGAGTTCCACCACACCAGTGTACGTCTCGCCTTCAAGCAACCCACTTGAAGGATTCCACTATTGGAGATTAGAGATACAAACTTTAAGCAATTGCAGCTTCCTAGTGTCCTACACTCAAGAACTCAATTCTCACAAGTACAAGGGCACCCCACCCAATCTCTCAATCTCATAATTGTTGGAACCCAACCTAAATTTAAGGAATTTGGTGTTTAAGAATACAAGAATAACTCTCCAATAGAGTGGATATACAAATTTAAGCTTAAGAAGTATAACCCTCTGAATATATGTGCAAATAAGAAATTAAAGAGAGCTTATGCTAAGAGAAAGAACAAAGAATAGAGAAGAGAGCAGAGAGTGATTTTCATTCTTCTAGGATACCTCAAATGCTTGGCTTTCTTCTCTATTTATAGCGATTTAAAGCTGGTGCCGTTACAATTAATTATTCCTTTAATTCCCTTTCGACGTAGTGGAGCTTGGCACATTTCTTAAATTCTATAATGGTGTCTTTGCTTTCCTTAAATCAAGTAGCGATGTTTTCTTTGCTTTCCTCAAATCACGTAGTGTTGTTTCCACTTCAGATTTGAAATTCAAATTCAAAATTTAACTTTCAACCAAATGAATAGATTCATTTTTACCATGAAAAGATTCATTTAGTGTAATTTGACATCCAATTACATATGACTAGATTCAAGATCAAATTGAACAGATTCAAGGCTAATTTCTATGTTTTTTAAGAGTACCACACGTATGAATAGATTCAAGGACATTTTGAATCGATTCAAGCATGAATTTTGAAGTTCTTGGGCCAATTTTCAGTGTGAATCTATTAAGGTAAGGTCTGAATTGATTCAAGCCTTTAAAAAATCAAGTTACTGGGAAGAAACACGTGTGAATCGATTCACACCTTCATTGAATCAATTCATGGGTTGTTTGGTCCTTCTTCATGCTTTGTTCAACCCTTTTGAGATGTAATTGCATATGGCTTGATTCCTTTGATCCTTAGGCACTTAGATGAATATTTTTCACTTGTTTTAATCCTTTGTAATTACTTTGACTCAATTCTTTGGTATTCATCAAATTTTATATTATCAAATATAATTAATTTATGTATGTTTGATCTTAAGTCTTTAACTGTTGTGTTGTTTGTCATTATCAAAACTTGTGTCAAGATATAAACACAAGACAGATTCAACCACGACCTGGTCATGGTTTACACCAAGACCTTGGTTCTGCAAACTCTGATTTTTATTCACTTTCCAAAAAGAACCACAGCCTGGCCATGGTTGTTGCCATAGTCGTCGTTCATCATCAGGCATCATAGCAGTGTTTTGGGTCCCCAATCTCAAGTCAGTTAACCTATCATTTCTTTTCCTGATTTAAACATTAAGGACAATATCCATATTAGTTTGGGTGATATGATAGGTAACTCACAATAACTTTTATGTTTTCACTTTTATCTATTTTTGTTTTTAGGATATTGTTTTCTATTTTCTTAAGCATTTTTTTTGTTGTTGTTGCATGTTAGGATCAGGCATTGTTTGTTCTCTTGAAATTATTTTATAAGTCGGGTTGTTGATTGTGAGTATTTGATCATGAAACATCTTTGTAACCCTATTGAAAATTTTTCTCGATGATCTTAACATGTTTTATAGGGTGATTGCATGTGTGCCAAATAAATGATGAAATTTTTGCCATGTTTCTCTTGACATTACCTTGCTGAGCTTTTGAAAATATTTTTAAAACACTTATTTCTTCTCTATGGAATGCGTCAATTCTTTCTTGATATTTTAGAACTTGGCTTGTGACCTAGGCAAAGTAGTGTTTGAGTTCTGTACCTTAGGATGATAAGGCAATTTTAGGCATTCTTGAAGCCCTTATTTTTGTATATATTATTTTGCATTAGTTGCCCCCTTTGAGCCTAAAATTTTATTACTTTCTTTGGAATCTTTTTCTTTGAAAAGCATTTTAAGGTTAAGTATACTAATAAGAAACTAACAAGTGATAAAATTGAAAATAGGGGACCTCTAAAAGAAAAGAAAAATATAGGATTGACAAAAATGAAAAGACAAAAAGAAAGTAAATGAGAAAAGGGGTTAAAAAGAAAGAAATTAGAGGTCCCTAAAAATTATTAGAGCTTGGAATTCTTTTTCTTCCTAGTTTTTGAAGATGATGATTGAATGACCTCTTTTGACTTTGTTTGTGAGCCTTTTGTTTTATCTTCTCCTTGGTTTCCATACCTTAAATCTTGTCCCTTGGCCCTATTATAACCATTGAAAAGACCTTTTGACTTAGGTGCATGTTCTTAGTACTAGAGGCATCAAAATGGGCCAACCTGGCCCACACAAGTTGACCCACCATAGGTTGAAAATTTTTCTAACCCAACCGAACCCGGCTCGCTTTCTTGAGCGCGCCAATTTTCACAACCCAACCCAACCCACCAACACACCAAGTAGCTCACGGGTTAACCTATCTATTTAAAAAATTAAAATCAAATAAAAAATATGAAAATTCCAAAAAAAAATTCCTTATATTCCAATACTAATTTTTTTATATTTTTCTCACATTCTAATACTAATCAAAAATAGGAAAATGTCATAATTCATTAATCTATAAACCATATAAAACAAAACTAAATAATTTCATAGTTCAACTTCAAAAAAATACCAACCTGTAGGCGAACCCGGCTCACCACAGGTTTAGCCCACCGTGAGCCACGTTGAGTTAGCTGAGCCAGAAAAAGCATTGCTTCAAAAATGAGCCATTTTTTCAACCTGACTCACCTAAAACCCACCTCGGGCCAGGTTGGCTCACGGGTTGGAACTCATTTTGACACCTCTACTTAGTACTATAGAGTTGGAGTCACTTGCCAAGCTTATGGTAATGCTTTGATTAATTTGACTCGAGTGATATTAAATGATTTCCTTGAAACACTTGAGAGGATTGGTGAGAGAGTGATCCTATTGAGTCATTTAAAGTATGGTTTTAAAAGAAAACATAAATTGTTTGACATTTACATTTCATTCCTTCTTTCTTGATTTATGAGATCATGATTCTGTTTAGGTTCCTTTACATGTTAGTTCTTTATTCATTATTCTTTGACTTGATGAGTGTGATGATTGCTTGAGGACAAGCAATGTTTTAGTTTAGGGTATTTTGATGTGTCTCTAAAAAACATCATTTTAGATTGTATTTTCTATGCATAATTAGGATAAATTGAATAAATCTACCCTAAATCCCTTGTGAATTTTGTTCTTTCCCTCATTTGCTACTTGGTTTGCTAGTTTTGCAAAAAGTTATAGGTTTGAAGACTATTTTTTGGGTTGATAATAGAAATCATTTCATAATAAAGCAACCACGTGCCAAAAAATAAAAAATCAAGAAAAATGGTGGCCCGGACAGTGTGCTCCATGGATAGGCCCTAGTTTAAAGCATGGCCATGGAGTGGAATGCTTAAAAATCATGTTGCACAAGGCAGAGCGAACCACGGCCGGGCCGTGGTTCATCTTTGACAGATAAGGTTTTACGATTTTGTTGTTTAAAAGGGGAAGAGAGGAACCATTTCAAGGGTTCGACATTTTAGAGGCTAGAGGCGTATTGTAAGGGTATAAGAGCTAATTCGAGAAGGTTCTCTTAATGATTTTCAATAAGGAAAATGCAAGGGGAATGAAGAATTCAAAGGATCTGCACTTGTTGTTGGTTTTTAGGATTCCTTGTTTTCCCTTTATGTTAGAAACTTTGTAATCCTTGTTTCTGAGTTGTATGGATTCAACGAATTATTTGGATTGCTTGTATGTAACTGTTGATGTATATACTATAAGCTTTTATGCTTTTTCCATTTGTATCCTTTTTCTGCTTACTAATAAAATAAGTATTTCATTTTAAAATTGTTTTAAAACGTATTTATCCTTGGAGTAATAAGTCACATGAGAGTTATTCCTAAAATGTCCCTAGTCAAGTATTTATAAGGGGACATGTAAATACATTAAGACTAGTGTGTGAGTCTACTGATAATCTGATCTCACAGATCATAGATATAGATGATATCAAGTCTTCCCATGGGTACACATTAAGAGTAATGATGTACTGGACAGACCCATCATGAAAACGTCACATGGATCGTTACATGAATGTTATAAACGATTCTCAATGTAATAATGGTATATGTAGTCCTATGACCTAAAGTCACTATGATTCCTACATGATGAGTTTGTTGTTTTAATATAATCAGATGTCTTCTGTAACAAGAGGACTATAAAGGTTATGATTAGGCAATGAACAAATTATTCAGAGAGATGTGAGTGATATAGATAGGATTTATCTCTCCTATTTGACATGAGTGACATCAGTAGGCCACTTGATGTAGTGATACTAAGGTAATGCAAGGCCATGTTAGAAGGAATAAATATTGGATATTTATTCGGATAAAGTCTACACTGATATCAAGTAAAATAAATTGGGTTGTACAAGGATAACACGACCATGCCTTGGGCCCAATTAGGATATCATGACAAAAGGAACAAACATATAAAATAATTATCACTTATAGGTTATGTTGATATTAAATAATATTCAGACATAATGATGCATTGCTAGATGCCTCTTATTTTATACTAATAATAAAATAGTTTGTTATTAATATGACCGAGTATTTTACCTATAGAGTCACACACATACAGTGTGTCCATCAAAAAATAAGATGTTTTTATTTTAGTTGGACTAAAATAAAGCTATTGGGCCTAACTCATTCAGAATGAGTAAGAAGCCCACTCTTTAGAGAGAACAAATTAGGTTAAACATAAGCCTATAAATAGAGTATAAGATGCCCATAGGCGGTTCACAAAAAGAGACATAAATATGTAAAAGTTGCAAGAGCTACACGTCGTCAAACTAGCATTTGGAAGATGTAGCGTTTCTGGTGAGAGTGCTCGTGTGGACTCCTAAATTGCAATGTTAGGATTGCTTCGACTTTTTCTACAAGAGGTAATCCTAAAACACATAAATTTTATGTTTGTCTTATGCTTTGAAATATGACGTTTTGTAAATCCTATGAGAATCCTTGTTTTTCCCGCTACATATCCAAGAGGGATTCCCTTAGAGTGGTATTAGAGCCTGGTTGAAAAATCATGTTTTGGGCATTTCTTTATGTTTCATGATGATATGTTTTCATTTTGCAAGAGCTTTTAAGAAATATGATTTGTGAAATCATCTCTTGTTATAAAGCTTTGTGTTTTTGTTTTGTGAAATTGTTTTATGAAACTAGGACTCAAAAATGAACAAGCATGATTATGTTGCTATTTTGGGTTATTGTATGTGATGCATATTATTACAATGATTAATCGTGTGTACGGTATGATCTCTGTTTTTGGGTTGATACATATGCTTTTGAGATGTTCTTTATAAATCGTATGGGTTGCATGTTATAGAGTTTCTCAATTTTAGTATGCATATTGTTGCCATTTAAATTTGTATGATGTATGAGTTTATGCAATTTTCGTATTTGATACATGTGATTTTACTCATATTATGGTCATCGTACAAATTGTGAATCAATTGAGTAGGTCTACGAACATGAATGTTTCATGTTATGGGGCGTTGAGTGATAAGGTTTAAATCTTAAACCTTGGTCGTTCATTAATCTAGGGTTCAAGAGTTAAAACCAAGACGACTGTCATGGAAAGGCATTGCATGTTGGCATAAGCGCAAGTTGAATTCTAGGTTTTGAAACCATAGACGACGCTGCCTCCATGTGCCTTGACGGTTGCGTTGTGAAGTGTTCACAATAAGGAATTAGGGTTTCAAAGGTTAAGTACCAAGTCTTTCCTAGCCAGAACGTCCCGTTGACCATTAACAACTTTAAAATTTCAGCTAGGGTTTCAAAGTGATTGAAACCCTAGCTAAAATTTTAGAGTTGTTAATGGTCAATGGGACGTTCTGGCTAGGAAAGACTTGGTACTTAACCAGTCACACTGGACCCATCTCTCTTTCATGGGACCCCTATACATTTTCTACGTAGCGCCTTATTACCGACCCCATGTAACAGCTCTGATTTTTCAGAATAAAAACCCAAGCTCTCGGGACCTCCGAGAGTACCTTGTTGAGTATTTTAGGAAAGTTAAGGCTTAGGCCTGATCACTAAATCACCATAAGAATGTGACAAAGTGAGATTTAAAAGGATGTGAGTAGTGAACAGCTCGGTTAGTTGAACTAAGCGAGTGGGAGAAACTGTGTTTAATAATGGTATTTAGAGAATCTATTGACTTGGTAGTAGTTTAATTGAGAAAATGATTATGTTTATTTTTTACCTTGAGACTATTGATGAGATGAATATGTATATCCTTGATTGTTGATGCTAGACTGATGAAATCATGATTGATAAATGATGTTTAATTCTAGTAAATAATTCTTTTAGTATAGATAACAGTCTATTGATTTTAGCTATAGCTGATTAAGGATATTTAGAATTTATTTTAATGTCGAATTTAATTTTAAAGTTAGGAAATTATTAGAGCCCAAGATTTCATAAGACACTAATTAACCCCTTTAATAAAGGTGATTAATAGCTAATATCTTATTTTGATATTGGTCGGTTAATGGATTTTATTATTAATAATTTTAATTAACTAAGGTTAAATAAAATAATTAGATAATATTTATTTTGATGCCTAATATTGTTAATAATAAGTTTAAAATATGAAAGCTTATTTATAATAAGGTTTAGTTAAGAATTAATTAGTTATTAATAATATTTAAATAATAAATATCATTTGGTTCCTCAGATTTGAACTGTGGGACCCAGCCTAAAATCAGATTCTGATCGTTCGACCCGAGACTAATGATCCAGTAGGGAAACTAGTCCTGTTAGGACCCTTTTGTAAAGAATCAAGGGTGTCTGACTTGGCCTAACCGGCCCAATCAGAACCTTTAACGTTATATGTTCGATCGTGCAAATACTTCGGGATATCCGATGGTGACATGGTCACTCTCTAGTGACTCATTTTGATGTTTTAGGAACTTTTCCTGAAGAGGCCGAAGCCAGGTTTGGACTCTATCACCCTCGTTTTTCCATAAACAGCTTCTTCAAAAATCGCTTTAAAGCCAGACCCGAATACCTTTAGTGTTTTGGGCCTAACTTTTGCATACCATATTGGAATCAAACTATTTTGGTCTCAACCTCTTGGTTTTTAAAAATCTTAAACCTTCATTTCTAGCCCCAAACTCCGATTCCTACTCTGTCAACCCCAAAGTCGAAGATTAAGTGTGTTCGCCCAAAAATTCCACCGTTTGGACATTTTTCCTGTGCATGGTTCAGTAAAAGAATTTCACAACTCTTTCATACGACCTTCGATTCATGTAAACTTGGTATCAAAATCTTTGTAATAAAATTATATACATTTTATATGAAGACATCAAAGGCTAAATCCATCTAGATCAGTACAATTTAATAGAGCTTGGTAACCCTTTAGCTATTTCGTTAGCATGCTGGAAGTCTTCTGTAAAATTCATATATCTCCCTCGTCTGGTGCTTGAATCTCTTTGTTCTTTTTGCTATAGATATGTATTTGAAATCTCTATAATTTTTATGAAGGGTACCAAACCCAATTCCCGAAGGAGAATTAATGGAAATTTATTTCAGAAGCCATAGCTGATCCTGGAGCTTCTGGAGCATCCTGTCGTAAATCAGGTATATCTTGGGATACCGATCTTGGATTGTCACAAATGATATGTCAAATTAAAGGGAAAAAGAAGAACTACAACTTTAGTGTTAGGAGTTTTTCCTAATTTCTATCCCACAAGTTAATCTATATTTATTTTTAACCTCCTTAGTCTCCGGTTCCAAAATATTCTACACGCTTTAATTCTTTATGTAACAAATTAATTTCCCGACCACCTTTGGGTGACACCTGCCCCTCCACACCTCACCACCTCACGTAACCTTATTAGATAGGTGTCATCACCAGGCTTTCCCCCTCTACTCAGCCCTTCCACCTCCCTCATCATCCAATCAAAACACATGCAACAAACACCACCATCATTACTCCTTCATATCATAAATTCCACGTAACCATTTATCTTCTCTCCCTCGGTAGAACCAAGCCACTTCCATCCTCTCCCAAATTCCTTATTTCTAGCCACTATTATCCTCACTCCCAACCACCTCACACCATCACCAAAAGCCACCACACTCACTCTTTCCTCTTAGCTATACCACTCACTACCACCACCATCCATAAAATTCCTATTCTTCCTTCTTTCTCCTTTACCAACCAGCGGCACCACCTACCCCAAAAGAGCCTCAACCTCTTCATTTTTCTTCATCAAGAAGCTTTCACCTTGAAGCCACATTCCTATTTGTCTTGAACATCCTTGGCCGTGAATCACCAAGTAAGAGGCAAGGTGAGATTTTGCAAATCTTGATGCCTAATCTTATTCCTCCTTTTTCATTGCTAATTTTAGTTTGCATTCTTGATTTTATGGTTATTTTCTCTCAGTTTTGAGACCCAAAAATTGTAAAACCAATGCCCATTTTGCTTGCATGTATGGTTTCCTTAGGATCAGGGACGATCGACGACGATCGGTGACGAACAGTAGAAAATAAAGAGTAAACAATGAATTTTTGGTAAATGATCTTTTAATTTTGGATGATTTCAAGGTTGTCTTAGCCCATTTGCTTCCATTGACCTTAATGACTTAACAATCCATGCATGTTAGTTTCTAGTGACCCGGAAGTGATCGAAGGGCGAATTAGAGCGTTTAGCGATTTTTCAGCAAGCCCGCCATTTTTCTTCCTCCGGACAACATGGTAAGGGGAGTCTCACCTCACTTGATTTCCTTTTTTATCACTCCATAATATTTCCTTAGTATCCGGGAACCTATGTTTTAAAATTCGTTGCGATCCAACGGTTAGATTTTAAACCGCGAAATTTTTCGTAATCGACGGTCAACATTGTTACATTTTAAATTGATGGGTTTTTTATAAATTTGATTGGCGTAACTCGACGTTTATGTGTTCGGGAGGATTTTATCACGATCAGAGTCGTAACGAGAAATTTAGAAATTTTAGATTTTAGGCAGGCTCGGTTTTATTCGATTTGGTTGTATTATTAAACTTTAAATTTTATGGTAATGATATGTAATTTGTAATTTATTTCCCCAGTAAGCCGCATTATTAGGAATTAAATTTATTGTTAAGCATCGCTGGAATTGTTTGATGATATCACGCACTTTGAGAAAATTCACCAATCAGACGGTTAAGATGTTTATTTTACTAAAAGTGACATTGTTTTAAATTGTTACAAAGTTTTATAAAAGTTAGATAGACAAATAAGTTGACTTTGAAAAGTGGAAAATTTTACTTGAAAAAGTTTTATCAATAAGTGACATGATTAGACCTAAACAAATTTTGTGAACTAAGAAAAAGGAATAGAAACAAAAGGAATTTTTGAAGCATAATAAAATGGACATTAAAATTTAGAAATGTTAGTGACAATTTTAGTGACCAACTTTAGTGACCAATTGAGGTAGAATGTAAAAAGGAACTTAAAGAATTTAATGAATAAGGACTAATTTGGAAAAAGATTTCATTAGGAAATAAGATTTTGAGTTTAAATATTTTAATGGGCTAAGTAAGCCAGTGGAAAAAGAAAAGAAAAAAAGAGGAATTTTAGAATCCAATTTGAAATAAGTTATAGAAAAAGGGACCCTAATAAATTAATTAGGTTAAGAGATAGGTACTTGAATGAAATAAATGTAATTTTAGGAGTTCGGATAAAGAAATAAATGTTAATAGTTAAAATTTTTAGTAATCAATAAAATAAGTGAAAAGAAACTTAGAGAATATTTATATAGTGCATGACATACATAATTGACTAAGAAGGCATAATTTTAGGACATGATATACATGAAATAAATATTTAAATTATAGAGTATTGATCACTAGTAAAGATAAAAAACGTAAAAAGGAATTAAAATCTGGACTTGAACTAGGTAATGAAAAGAAGTAGAATGATTTATAATTAAATAGTAAATTTTAGTGGTTAAGTAATGTTGGACCAAGCTCATAGACTGGATTCTAGGACTCTAAGTAATAAATTGACCTCATAATAAAAGTAAACTTTAGTTAACTAAAGAATGCAATCAAAGAAATAAATCCATGAATATTATTAGAAATAGAAGGAGTAAAAGAAATGCACACAGTTAGTAACTAGAAATGTAGAAAGAATATTAATAAGTTGATAATTATACATAAGGAATTAGTGACCCGTTTAGTAACCAAGGAAATAAGTACCGGACTAATAGAACTTGATTTGGATTAATAAGAGAGAGTCGACAATAGAGACCGCTTGATAATGACTAAAGGATTCATAACTTGACATTATGAAATTCAACGGCATAAAGGGAGTAATCAGATATAATTAAATAAATAAGGAGATGAATAACCCAGTAGCGCATGAAAACCCGATCAATTTGCAAGGTGAACCGAGTAGATAAGAAGTGTGATTGTTCTAGCGATGAATTAATGCGTAAGTCAATGCTTTGAACTTAATACCAATGGGTATGTTTTTTGTACACGTTACATGGTAAGCATTAGGGATAAGTGTTGTCTTGAAAGATGTGATACTATTAAATGGTTATTGATGTGATATCATTATGAATGTGTTGCTTGAATGGAGTATCTCATAAACATATTATGCTGATGGATGTTATGTGATGCATGGATAATTAGATGAGACAATTTGTAAATAAGAAATCTGGAAAATCGTATCAACAGGGATTTTGAAATGATTAAAATATGAAAGAGTGTGAGACTCAGATCCGAGATGAATTGTAGGTGTTGTAGTGCCAATGTACCCTAATTGTCAAGAAGGTATGAAATCTCATTTCATTCCTAAATGTCAGGTAAGATTACTAAAATAAAGAAAAAGAGAAAATTTGATTATGCCGAATAAGGAAAAAGAACTCGACATTAGGAATGGAAGGGAGTCATTTAGGGGACCCTGCCGAGGACTAATGAATAAAAAATGAATTGTTGAATTATACATCATATATGGAGAATAAGTGTGAACACCTCTTTTGGTCCGGCCCAAAGTGTAAGCTTAAGCGTGAACCGAGAAAAATTGAGAGCATTAGGGGCCTCTCGCTTAAGCGAGACCTCCTCATGCTTGAGAGTGAAAGCTGCGCGCTTAAGCGTGCCAGGTTGGAAACAGCGCTATGAGAAAGTGGAAATAGCGTTGCATGAAACATGGGTGTACTACAAGGTCAGAAGCATCCATATTGGCAGATAGAGTTTGAAACCCATTACAGGAAACAAGGATCAAAAGCATCCGTTGCCTAAATCAAGGATCAGTGGAAATTTTTACGCACCAGACATCCATTGCCCAAATCGGGGATCAGTGAAGAATTTCCGAGTCTGACTTTGAATGAGTACTTCTCGGGCAGAGATATTTCCGAGAGAAGAATTACCGAGTGGGATGTCTCCGAGTGAGATATTTCTGAGTGGGTCACCACCGAGGGAAGTACTTCCAAGCGAAGAAAGGCTCTGACTTTGAATGAGTCCTTCTCGGGCAGAGATATTTCCGAGTGAATCAATTCTAAAAGAAAAGAGCCTCTGACTTCGAATGAGCGCTTTTTGGGCAGAGATATTTCCGAGTGGGTCACTTCCGAGGGAAGTAATTCTGAATGAGAAAAGGCTCTGACTTCGAATGAATACTTCTCGGGTAGGGATATTTCTAAGTGAATAATTCCCGAGTGAATCAATTCCGGGCAAAGAAAGGCTCAGACTTTGAATGAGTCCTTCTCGGGCAAAGATATTTCCGGGTGAAGAATTCTCGAGTGGGATGTCTCTGAGTGAGACATTTTCGAGTGGGTCATTTTCAAGGGAATTACTCCCGAGCGAACAAAGGCTCTGATTATGAATGAGTACTTTTTGGGCAAAGATATATCCGAGTGAGGTGTCTCCGAGTGGGTCACTTCCGAGAGATGTGCTTCCGAACGAAGAAAGACTTTGATTTCGAAGGAGTACCTCTCGGGCGGAGACACATTCAAGAAAAGAATTCCAGAGTGAGTCAATTTTAAATGAAAAGTGGTTCTGACTTTGAAGGAGCTTTTTCGGTCAGAGATATATCTGAAAGAGATATTTCTGAGTAAGGTGTCTCCGAGTAAGACATTTCTGAGTGGGTCACATTTGAGGGAGGAAAGGCTATGACTTTAAATGAGTGCTTTAAGCAGAAACACTTCTAAGCGAATCATCTCTGAGTGAAGCGATTCTGAATAAAAAGAGGCCCTGATGAATACTTCTCAGAAAGAGATATTCCCGAATGAGTCGAACTTTGAAAGAGCATTTTTTAAGCAGAGATATATCCGAGAACATTTCCGAGTCAGTCACTTTCGAAGGAAGAAAGGATATGACTAAAAGAGTCTTTCAAGCAGAGACATTTCCAGACAAAGCACCTCCGAGTAATAATTTCATTTCAATGTCAACCATCATAATTCACCCATATAATTTACAAATCAATCACCAACAAGCAATAAACACATGGAAAGCATCACTTATAATCGTATCAAGAGCAATGAATGCTCTGATACCAGGTTGAGACGCCCCAAACCCCTAATTAAAATAGGGGAAAAATTTTCGCGTCTTTGAAAATATTAATAAATCAAATAATTAAAGTGGTGAAGTATTTTTCACCAAACCCCTGGACCTATAATGAGCCACTCCCATATATAAAGATATGAGAGGGTGAGATTAAAAGAGGATTTTTCAATCAGAAATCAGCGGAAGAATTATTTAATTTGATTTAATCATTGGCTGATTGATTTTCAAGAGGAGTAGTTTCATAAAAATATGGGGTTTAATTTATATAATCTAGAGAACCGAAAATATACTCCTCAATGCTTCAAAATAATGTTTAAAGGAGGAAATAATGCATAGGAACAAAATCTATTTAAATTGAAAGTTTTTGTGAAGTATCAGGTGCCACTCGCTCAAGCGTGACTCAAGTCGCTTGAGCGAGCCAGCGTACCCACGCTTGAGCGGGCGCTGAGTGACGCTGAGCGAAAGGAAGGAATGAGCATCAGGGCTCAGCTCGCTTGAGCGAGCCCTGTCTCGCTTGAGCGAGACACGAAGGAATGCTTGAGTGAAGGAAGTGAGACGCTTGAGCGAAGAAGGAAAGGAGCATCAGGGGTCAATCTCGCTTGAGCGGCCCAAGGCTCGCTTGAGCGAGATTGGTCCAGAAACGTTGAGAACTCTCTGGCCAATTTTCGCTTGGGCGAGGTACTACTCGCCTGGGCGAAAATCGTCCAGTATCAATTCTCCTTCTCCCTCGCTTGAGCGCTGCCCCTCACGCCTAAGCAAAAATTGTCCAGAATCTAAACTCTGATTCTGTGGCAATCTCGCTTGGGCGAAATGCACGTCCGCTTGAGCGAAAATAGGGCAGAAACGAAATTCCCATTCCACAACAATCTCGCTCGAGCGAGATTATGACTCGCCTGAGCGAGTTCTGCAGGAACTCAGCAGAAACGAAAGTTCTCTTGAACATAACACATGCAACATCAATTCCTTCTAGTTTGGCCTCACCTAAGACCCTATCTTATTTTATTATGCATGTACCACTTCATATAATACTACAACCCAAAACTACATGATTCTTTCATGTAATTAAACACCAACAACATCATCATGCTAAGGTTAATTCATGCATATAATCTAAATTCAACATTATGCCACATACACTCCCTACATATTTCTAGGCTCACCATCATTTCACAAGCTCCATAATATATCATAAAACACAGCATCTATTCATTGATCAAGGTCAAGTTTTATAATCCACTCTTTACATCACTTGGGTCATGTAGGAAAATTGGCCTTACACAAACATGTCCAATTTTCTCCCATGACCTCCAAAATTTATCAACATTACAAAATTTGAGTATATAAACCTCATATACTATACAAAACAGAATTCATGCCGGCCAAGGCACATTCCTACCCATATTTACCTCCTTCAAACTCGGCCTCCAAAAGCTGTAGGATTTAAGTCATACCTACATCAACTTTAAAAATGGCAATAGGGAGGTGAGTAACATAGTCCAAATGAATTAAAGTCATACATTATGATGAAATACATGTATACTTGCTCACATATCAATAGTTACAACACATCATACATCATACACAATACATCTCATAATCTCAAGTATACATTCACAATTTCATTCATTTGGATTGCCTAAAACACACATAAGGTTAGTATCCAACTCTTTCCCCTTTTCAATTCTCATTTATCTGTTGCCACCATGGGCTTTCACCTAGGCATATTTCCAGCTATATGCAAATGCTCTTAAAGCTAATGCATATGCACAAGAATTTCTCATCAAAACAATGCGGATCCAACTGTGGGAAAAATACCATATCAATTTAATTGTGGGACAAGCATAGGTGTGCTACTATGCTCCTACTGCAGTAGAAAAAATTGTGTACACATATATCTCAATTCATGCATGCTTACATCATCATAATTTTACTGGTACCAAACCGCTATCGCCCATCTGTAGCATTAGTCACCCTGTGACTTGCGGATCAACATCGTGGCCTCAACTACCATAAGTGCTACGGGCCCCTCCTGAACACACATTGAGAGAGCCGTGTCCCGTCGGACACCGAGGTAAACTCGCTCACCATAGAGCCACCCACCCACTGGGCCCGCCACATAGGGTGCCTCGTCACCAAACTATGGACAGCTTCATGACTCATACACCGAGTCACAGGGGAAAATCACAATACGCTCGTGCACTGAGCCGCCCTCCCACTGCGCCCGCCTAGTGGAACCCCCTAATATTCCATATAGACAGCTATGATATGCTATGGATGTAATGCAAATGCAAATCAAGTGCATCCTCACACTATGCATCCTAGATGCCACTCCACAATCAATCATTCACCACCACCACTTGGTGGATTTCATTATTCTCATCATCCTCATCCAATCCCAATTCTCTTTTTTTTTTCACTCATTCACATCAATAGTTAGTGGCATACACATTCAATAGATCATGTACATATCTTTGGGATATTCATATCATAATTCCATTTCACACATGGTTTTAAATCATCATCATAATTCATCAACATAGTATCATCACAACATCATAATATTATCCCAAACACAATGCCACACAATAGTTATCATTCTAAATGCATTCCAATCATAACATTATCACATCATCCATTCAACAATCATCAACATAATCACATATACATATTTTCACATCATCAATGGATGAAATCATGCATTTAGAATAGTTACCCCCTCCTACCTCAAGTGAAGTAGTGATCAACGCAGTTTGATGGTTCCGCCTCGTCAATGGGGTCACTTCCTACATCACAATACATTACACAATCAATTTTCTACTTACTCATTAAGACTTAAATACTTATATATATATATCAATAACTTGATATTCATATTATTTTAACTCTCAAACCTCTTTTATTTCACTTTATCCACCATAACCACCATGGGTTAGGTGCCACCCTTTATTATTATGCACTCAACAACCAAGCCCTTTCATGGGTTTCTCCATTAATGACTTCCACCAACAAAATACCATCACCAATGACCCTTATGCATCATAACTCACATTTATTTCCAACAATTAATGTTCATCAACCTCCATTATGCATTTCCCCCAAATTCATGAAGTTAGGGTTTCATAAAATTCCCACAACCATCATAAATATTCTTCTCCTTCCAACCATAAATGTATCCACTTCATTACTTCTCAAAGAAACTTTATTCTCATACAAGCCCACATTAAACTCTTGCATCAAATACTCTCCTTAAAACATCTATTCACATGCATGGCTTCAAAACACATATATGCCATATACCCATAACCAAAACCTTAGCAAAAATGGGTATACTTACCTCAAAACCTAAAAACGAAAATGGGTTCTAGGAGGGAGGAGAATACCAACGAAAATGAGAAAGAGAAGGAGGAAAAACAGCAACCCCACAAGCCTCCTTCAAGCTCTCTTCAAACAAAAATGAGGATGAGATGTGGAAGATGGAGCCAAGTTGCTAGGGTTTGGAGGAGGAAGAAGGGAGAAATGGAGAAGATGATGAAGAGGAGAAGAAATGAAATGTAATGCATATGCCTTCGGTAAACATACGTGAACAGGAAGGGAAAAATGGGATTTTCAATTTTTCTTTTAATCCAATTCATTAAAACTTCATCATTTTATAACCAACAGGTTCTCAGTTCGGGCTCAATACATCATCTGAAAATTATTCCGAATACATATTCGAATTCCCGATAATTTTCTTAATAGCCCTGACCAATACCATCTCATTCCGAGATACTTGGTTCGACACCCATATCTCAACCGGGCTTAATTTCAGCTCAACCGCTCTCTATAATTTTCTAACAGTCCTCAAAATTATCAATTTAATTATTCTCGATAGTTTGGGACATTAAATACTCCATATACCAATTTCTAATATTTATTCTGGTAATTAATTCTCTCATTTTAAAATTTGGGATGTTACAAAAGTTTTTGTGCCATATACCATTTTAAAGATAATAAAAAGATCTACAATTTTATGTTTGCCATTTTTCTGAATTCGGCCTAAAAAATCCCCTAAAAGTCGTGACAAGTTGATGCCTTAAGATTGTGCCACACAACCCATGCAAAAGATTGGTCCAATTAGATTGTAACACTTATGGACACTTGTCTCCGTCAAACTAACTCCTTGTCTTGCAAGCTGAAGTACTAAGAGACACTTGTTAAACATGCCATGAACATTGATTTCTCCATCCTTTCCCTAAGCCAGCCATGGATCACTAGAAATCTCCGAGGTGACATGCAAAATTTTGATTTTTCTCAAAGATTCTCTAACTAGCTTTCTAAGTGACCAAAGCAGATCAACCTTCACTTCTTCTCCTTCATCATTCACATCATTCACCATGCCATTCCCTTCTAGATTAAGTCATGCATAATATGTTTCTTCCCAAAATCTCTTACAATTCATGATCATCTTCCTAAACACTCCACCATTCCTTTAGCTTCCAAAAACAGAATTTAGGTTTGTCTTTCTCATCTTTATAATCACATCTATAGCCCCCTAAAATGCCTTTATTTCACAGCTTGACCTTCCTTGGTTCCACCATCCTTGGGCATGGAGTCCCCTTGGCTTCTTAAGGTAAGACTCGTAACTTTTGGTTCTTGAAATCCTGCTTCCTTATTTCTTTTAAAAAAATTCCAGTCATGCATGTGGCCTTGAGCATTTTCTTTGATGTTTTGGGTCCCAAAATTGTGTCCCTCTTTGAGCTATTTTAGGGATGCATGTTTGATCCTAGGTTCTGTGTAGCGATCGGTAGTAATTAGCGTTGAAGCGGCAAAGAATCCAAAAGCTAACGGTAAGTTAAACGGTGAGATTTCCCCTTTATTTTGGCAAATGTCTTGGCTGTTTGGTGGCTGTCCATAAGCCCCCTAGGTGCCTAAAAATCTTGCATGTCATTTTTCTAGCATCGAAAGGACGATCCACGACGATCGGTGAAGAGTTTGTCAATCGGAAAATTTTTGAACAAGCCGCTCTATTTTCCCTTCTCAAAACCATGAGAACACCATGAGGTAAGGGGAGTTCTGCCTCGTTTTGGTTTGGTTTCTTTCTGCTATATTATTCCTTACATAATTAGAAATCGTTATTTTGAGTTTCATTGCGATCCAACAGTTAGATTAGGAAATAAGCAATTTTTTTGTTTCACTATGACTTTCGGTATTATTTCACATAAATTAAGTGTTCCAGTAACTCTTGAAAAGATGAAGAAAAAGTATTGACTCGCTAAAAGAAAAGTTATAAAATAAAATTTTTACATGATTTTATGATTTTACCCGGTAAGTCCCATTGGATTTAATATAAATTAATCTATGAGTATATCGTGAATAATTGGCCGCTTACGCTTGAAAAAAATAATTTTGACTTAATATCGTCAAATTCTATATTTAAAAATTTGACGCCATGGATAGCTTAGAAAGTTAAACAAGAACGGTTCCTATAGTTAATAGAATATTATTAGATGTATTTAAGTAAATTAAAAAAATTTGTTTTTGGGCTATAAGAATTACTCTAAAAAAGAAAAGAATTTTACAGAGAAGTAATTAGATTTAAAATAATGTTTCTAGTGTGTTAAAGAAAAAAAAGGGAAGTCTTTCTTAGAGTAAAATGGATAATTTTATGAATCTTATTAAAAGGAGATCTTTTCCCTAAGGTGAAATAAATAACTTTATGAAATTCTAATAAAAAAAATCTTTTCTTAAAAGAAAATGGGTAACTTTATGACTTCTAGTAAAAAAAGAACTAGGTACCATAGAAATGAATTAGAGACTTAAAATATAAGGAATACTATCTTAGTACAATATAAGAAAAATAGTGTTAGGAAGTCATATTAATAAGGAGAATTAAAACGGATTAAATCATGAGTTTATGAGAATTAAAGGTATATAAGTAGTAGTAGTAGCACTAAGTGAATAGAAGAAAAGAAATAATGTTGGTTAGTATCAACATAGATTATAATGAGTAAAGAGATAACATTGACTAGTAGTAACATAAATTATAATAAGCAAAGAGATAATATTAGCTATGAGTAATATAGGTCATGATAAACAATGAATTAGAACGAATGTTATTGACGGGAATATGGACTAATAATAAATAGAGAACTAAAAGGATATCATTAAGAATAAAATATACAAGGAATAAATTAGAAACTAATGACAATTATTTGCTATAAAGGAAACAGAGGCAAGTTACTTAAATGGTAAAACTAATTTAGTTAAAGAAGACAAATAATAACTTACTTAGTAAAGAATTAAGTCATACTTAGGAATAGGAAAGATTGGACACTTAGAATTATAATTATACACAAGTATAAATGAGTAAAGGAATAATAATGTTGGTGAGTAATGATGGAGATTGTAGTAATTAAAGGAGCAATATTGGCTAGTAATGATATAAGAAGAAAAGAAGCGATATTAACTAGTGGTAACAAAGAATGAAGAAAGCAAGGAATAATATTGGTTAGTAGTAGTATAAATCATAATAAAGAAGTTTACTAGAAATCAATTAACTAATATAGGGAATAAAAAGGGTATATTATCAAAATAGGTAAAGTTACCTTAAGTAGAAAAAGGAGATAAGTGACAAGTCACTAGTACGAATCTAAGTTTCACATTGAGGTAGAACTTGGACATGTGGGGATCTAAATAGGATATAAATGGATGATAAAAAGATATATGCTCGAAAGGTACATAAAGATTTAAATCATTTCATAAGATACCCCTAAATCAGTAGGCTAAGTTAAGGTGTATATATATATAAATAATTCAATGGTTAGATTAATAGTGACATAATGGTGTATTGAGAGTTAAATATGAATGCTTACACTTAATTTCTATGTCGATTGTTGATTGAATGAAATTAAATGTGTAATGATTCGTTAGTGCTATAGACGTTAATTGTAAGGTGGTACTTACTATACGAGTGATTATGTGATATGATAAAATCTGTGATTGTGAATGATGTGTATGGATTGGATGAATTACCATGTGAACATGATATTACAAACTGTGTTGTATGATTCATGGATGATTAAACAAAGTAAAAAGTACTGAATAGAAATAATAAAGATAATGTAAAGGCGGTATAAGTGAGGGTTCTGAGAATGACTAGATTTGTGAAAATATGGAAATTGGATCTGGAATGATGAGTGAGCGTTGTAGTGCCAATATATGCCCGTGATTTTCTAGAAAGTATGATATCTTGTTTTATTTCTAAGTGTCAGACAAGATTATTATATATTTGAAAAACCTTGAGAAAGAAAAGAAAAGAAGTAGTTGTGATTTAATGAAATAAAATAAGCCGGTATTAGAAACAAAACAGAGTCATTGGAGGAACTCTACTGAGGACCAATAAGATGATTGACTAAAATTTTTGAATTATGTATCCTATATGGAGAATAAGGGTGGAGGACAGAACGACTCCCTAAAGCATAACAGCGATGGGGTACACTGGGGAACCCTGAGGGTACTGATCCCTTACGGGTGGTCTTGGGAGTATACCAGAGTGGGCGTCTAATAACTCGGATTCATGCCTGAGACTGGATAGCCCGTGGTAAATCTAGTATACTTTGACTCAGAGCGGGGGTTACCATGATCGTGTAGTGCCTGTCTGACCTGTGTTGGATCCATGATTTATGGTAGGGCCGACGATCTTTACCTCTTTTGAATTGGGAAACAAACATGCAAAGCTCTGGTCACTCTAGTGGACAAAGGGTATAAGGTAGGATTGTGATATGTGTTATGTTGGGATTTTTAAGGAGGTGATAGGCCCACATGCATCATGATGACTAATAAAAGATTGAAAATAACAAAATGAATTCATGCATTGCATTATTGTATTGAGATTGTCATTGCTCGTTGTTTGAGCATGATTGTATATATCTTAGTAATCCTAAGAGGTGAATGGGAAATAGGAATGGTCAGCTAAGATCAAGAGTGGTGAGATAACTTAGAATGTATCTTATGGACCTCGAAGAGAGTGGGAGGGACTCGATCCTGGATTGTTTTTGTTGTGTGTGGGGCAGGTGTCAATAAGACACCTTCCTGATTGTTGTAGAGGTGGAAACTCACCTTTACGTTAAATTTTTCCAGACATCGTGGAGATGGACACAAACTTCGCATCATCAGCCAAACTCTTTTGGACCAAAGATGAGTAAGATAGGTTAATTTTATTTTCTTTATAGGAGCCTGTGTGCCCCTTTACTTTCAGTTTGTATAGTTACTGTTATGACCATGTGTTGTATATGACTATGTTATATATGCGAGATGTATTTGTTCCACCAAGTTTGAAGTACAAAAAAAAACTTCTACATTTTATAAAAATTGGTAACCTCTTAGTTGACCAGTGTTAGGGAATCCCATCAGGGTCAGCAACGGAAACACAAAGGATTCCCAAAATAAGGATTGCAAATACAAATGTCTCAAAGCATTATGTAATTAAAATTTTTGATTTAGGGATTACCTCTTGTAGATGCACAACGAGTTCCTCGATCGAAGCAATTGTAGCTTCGCCCTTAGGAGTCCACATGAGCACTCCCACCAGAAAACCAAAGATCTGAATGCTAGTACAGAATTTGATTGTAATCTAATTTCTAAGCAGCAGCCTATGAGCATCTCATGCTCTATATAAAGGCTTAGGTCTTGACCTGAGCTCTCATTAAACATTGGACTCCTGACTCATTCTAAATAAGTTAGGCCCAAATAGTTTTATTTTTAGTCCAACTAAAATAAAACTATCCTCTTTTAGGCTTACTCTATGTGTGTGACCCTATAGGTAAAATATTCGGTTATATTAATAATAAATTATTTTATTATTAATATAAAATAAGAGCGGTATCTAGCAATACATCATTATGTCTGAATATTATTTATCATCGACATGACCTATAAGTGATAATTATTTTATATATTTATTCCTTTTGTCACGATATCTAATTGGGCCAAAGGTATGGTCGTCGTCATCCTTGTATGGCCCAATTCATTTTACTTGATACCAGAGTAGACTTTATAGAATAAATATCTAATATTTATTCATCCTAACATGGCCATGCATTTCGTTAGTCTCACTTTATCAAGTGGCCTATAGATATCACTCCTATCACATAGGAGAGACAAATTCCATCTACATCACTCACATTCCTCTGTATAATTTGTCTATTGCCTAATCACAATCTTTATGGTCATCTTATTACAGATAACATTTGATTGTATTAAAACAATAAACTCCTTATGTAGGAATCGTAGTGACTTTAGGTCGAAGGACTATATACCATTATCACATTAAGAACCGTTTATGACACTCATGTAACGATCCATGCAACGTTCTCATGGTGGGTCTGTCCAGTACAACATTACTCTTAATGTGTACCCGTGTAAAAACTTGATATCATATATCCATGATTTGTGAGATCAAATCATCAGTACATTCACACACTAATCTTAATGTATTTACATGTCCCCATGTAAATACTTGATTAGGGACATTTTAGGAATAATTCTCATATGACCTATTATTCCAGGATAAATAGCATTAAAATTAGTCTAAAAACTGAAAATACTAATTTTATTGATAAGTTAAAATTGATACATTAATAGCTCGTAGTGCATACACCCACAATCTCTCACTTGCACTAGAGCCAATCAGACATTTGCCTAATGCCTAATGATCTAGTGTGTCCCTCATGCTTTTGTTGTGTAAGAGGTTTGGTGAGTGGATCAGCAATGTTCTCATCGGTGTGCACTTTACATATCTTAACATCTCCTCGTTCAAGTATTTCTTGGATAAGATGATAACGCCTAAGTATATGCTTGGATCGCTGATGTGATCTAGGTTCCTTAGCTTGTGCTATTGCTCCACTATTGTCACAGTAAAGACTTATAGGGTCCACAATGCTAGGAACTACCTCAAGTTCTGTTATGAACATCTTGATCCATACCACCTCTTTTGCAGCATTTGAGGTAGCAATATACTCAGATTCTGTAGTAGAATCAGCAACTATCTCTTTCTTCGAACTTTTCCAGCTGACAACGCCACCATTTAAATAAAACATATACCCTGATTGCATCAGTGTAACCCTTTACAATGAGCTCTTCTTCCCCTCCATATATCAAGAATGAATCTTTAGTTTTTCTTAAGTACTTTAGGATATTCTTGATAGCAGTCTAGTGACTTTCACCGGGATCAGACTAGTATTTGCTCGTCATGCTTAAAGCATACGAGACATCTGGTCGGGTACATATCATGGCATACATGATTGATCCAATAGTAGATGCATATGGAATCTTATTCATCCATTCTCTCTCTTCTTTAGTGGAAGGAGATTGAGTCTTTGATAGGCTTATGCCATGAGCCATAGGCAAACTTCCTTTCTTGGAATCTCGCATGTTGAACCTTTTTAACACTTTGTCTATGTATGTATTCTAACTTAGGCCAAGAAGTTTTCTTGATCTATCTCTATAGATCTTAATTCCCAACACGTAGGTTGCTTCACCTAAGTCTTTCATAGAAAAACAGCTTCCTAACTAAGTCTTCACAGACTAAAGGGTAGGAACGTCATTTCCAATGAGTAGTATGTCATCAACATACAGGACCAGAAAAATAATTGTGCAGTCATTAACCTTCTTGTAGACACAAGGTTCATCCTCATTTTTAGTAAAGCCAAATTGTTTAACGGCTTCATCAAAATGAAGATTCCAGCTTCTAGAAGCTTGCTTAATTCCATATATAGAACGTTGTAGTTTGCACACCTTCCTGGATGCTTTAGGCTTAACAAAGCCTTCAGGTTGTGTCATGTATACTTCCACAAGAAGATTTCCATTAAGGAAAATAGTCTTGACATCCATTTGCCATATCTCATAATCATGGTATGCAGTAATAACAAGCAGAATCCGAACAGACTTTAGCATAGCGACTGGAGAAAAAGTTTCACTATAGTCTATACTATGAATTTGCTTGAAACCTTTCGCTACCAATCTTGCCTTATAGGTACTTATATTTCCATCCATGTCAGTTTTCTTTTTGAAAACCCACTTGCATCCTATAGGTTTTACCCCTTCGGGTGCATCAACCATAGACTAAACTTGATTAGTGTACATGGAGTCCATTTCAGATCCTATGGCTTCAAGCCATTTCTCATATTCTGGACTTGCAATGGCCTCTTCATAAGATGTTGGCTCATTTTGATCCATTAGCAACACATCTCCTTCTTGAGTTATAAGAAATCCATATCTTTCAGGCTGTTGACGTATTCTACCTGATCTACGCAAGCCTTGTTCTACTGGAGTTGGAGTTATCACAACATTTTGTGGTTCCGGCTCTATTTCCACCATTGGCTCTTCAATGCCTTGCAGGTCTTGAACTTCTTCAAGTTCTACTTTCCTCCCACTGATTCTTTTAGAGATGAATTCCCTTTCTAAGAATACAGCATTCCGGCAACAAACACTTTGCCCTGGGTAGGATTATAGAAGTAATAACCCTTAGTTTCCTTTGGGTATCCCACAAAAAGACATTTATCTAATTTGGGTCCAAGTTTGTCAGAAATCTGACGCTTGACATAAGCTTCACAGCCCCAAATCTTAAGAAAAGACATACTGGGTCGTTTCCCAGTCCATATCTCATATGGTGTCTTTATGACAGCCTTAGATGGAACACGGTTAAGTGTGAAAGCTGCTGTCATCAAAGCATGTCCCCAGAAAGAGTTAGGGAGGTCAGTTTGACTCATCATTGATCGAACCATGTCTAACAAGGTTCTATTTCTCCGCTCAAAAACACAATTCCATTGTGGTGTTCCAGGAGGAGTGAGTTGAGAGACAATCCCACATTCTTTAAGATATTCATCAAACTCCAGACTTAAGTATTCGCCACCTCGATCAGATTGAAGTACTTTAATTTTCTTGCCAAGTTGGTTCTCTACTTCATGTTTGAATTCTTTGAACTTTTCAAAGGATTCTGATTTATGCTTTATTAGAAACACAAATACATATCTATTGAAATCATCAGTAAAGGTGATAAAGTAGCTAAAACCTCCCCTAGCCATTGTCCCTATTGGCCCACATACATCACTATGTATCAAGCTTAGAAGATCACTCACCCTTTCACCCATTCCAGTAAATGGGGTCTTAGTCATCTTCCCTAATAAACAAGATTTGCATGTATCTATTGATTCAAAATCAAAAGAGTCTAAGAAATACGTTTCTCATTTATATGTCCTAGGCGACAATGCCAAAGATAAGTTTAGAAATACATCTATATATGTATTCTGACTTAGGCCAAGAAGTTTTCTTGATCTATCTCTATAGATCTTAATTCCCAACACGTAGGTTGCTTCACCTAAATCTTTCATAGAAAAACAGCTTCCCAACCAAGTCTTCACAGACTAAAGGGTAGGAACGTCATTTCCAATGAGTAGTATGTCATCAACATACAGGACCAAAAAAATAATTGTGTAGTCATTAACCTTCTTGTAGACACAAGGTTCATCCTCATTTTTAGTAAAGCCAAATTGTTTAACGGCTTCATCAAAATGAATATTCCAGCTTCTGGAAGCTTGCTTAAGTCCATATATAGAACGTTGTAGTTTTCACACCTTCCTGGATGCTTTAGGCTTAACAAAGCCTTCGGGTTGTGTCATGTACACTTCTTCAAGAAGATTTCCATTAAGGAAAACAGTCTTGACATCTATTTGCCATATCTCATAATCATGGTATGCAGCAATAGCAAGCAGAATCCGAACAGACTTTTGCATAGCGACTGGAGAAAAAGTTTCATTATAGTCTATACTATGAATTTGCTTGAAACCTTTCGCTACCAATCTTGCCTTATAGGTACTTATATTTCCATCCATGTCAGTTTTCTTTTTAAAAACCCGCTTGCATCCTATAGGTTTTACCCTTTCGGGTGCAACAACCATAGACCAAACTTGATTAGTGTACATGGATTCGATTTCAGATCCCATGGCTTCAAGCCATTTCTCAGATTCTGGACTTGCAATGGCCTCTTCATAAGATGTTGGCTCATTTTGATCCATTAGCAACACATCTCCTTCTTGAGTTACAAGAAATCCATATCTTTCAGGTTGTTGACGTATTCTACCTGATCTACGCAAGCCTTGTTCTACTGGAGTTAGAGTTATCATAACATTTTGTGGTTCCGGCTCTATTTCCACCATTGGCTCTTCAATGCCTTGCAGGTCTTGAACTTCTTCAAGTTCTACTTTCCTCCCACCGATTCTTTTAGAGAAGAATTCCCTTTCTAAGAATACAGCATTCCGAGCAATAAATACTTTGCCCTGGGTAGGATTATAGAAGTAATAACGCTTAGTTTCCTTTGGGTATCCCACAAAAAGACATTTATCTGATTTGGGTCCAAGTTTGTCAGAAATCTGACACTTTACATAAGCTTCACAGCCCCAAATCTTAAGAAAAGACATACTGGGTCGTTTCCCAGTCCATATCTCATATGGTGTCTTTATGACAGCCTTAGATGAAACACGGTTAAGTGTGAAAGTTGTTGTCATCAAAGCATGTCCCCAGAAAGAGTTAAGGAAGTCAGTTTGACTCATCATTGATTGAACCATGTCTAACAAAGTTCTATTTCTCCGCTCAAAAACACCATTCCATTATGGTGTTCCAGGAGGAGTGAGTTGAGAGACAATCCCACATTCTTTAAGATATTCATCAAACTCCAGGCTTAAGTATTCGCCACCTCGATCAGATTGAAGTACTTTAATTTTCTTGCCAAGTTGGTTCTCTACTTCATGTTTGAATTCTTTGAACTTTTCAAAGGATTCTGATTTATGCTTCATTAGAAACACAAATCCATATCTATTAAAATCATCAGTAAAGGTGATAAAGTAGCTAAAACCTCCCCTAGCCATTGTCCCTATTGGCCCACATACATCACTATGTATCAAGCTTAGAAGATCACTGGCCCTTTCACCTATTCCAGTAAATGGGGTCTTAGTCATCTTCCCTAATAAACAAGATTTGCATGTATCTATTTTTTCAAAATCAAAAGAGTCTAAATATCCATCTTTATGGAGTTTAGAAATACGTTTCTTATTTATATATCCTATGCGACAATGCCAAAGATAAGTTGGGTTTAAATCATTTGGTTTAACCCTTTTAGTATTAATGTTATAGATAGGGGTTTCGAGATCGAGAACATAAAGTCCATTACTCAAATTTGCATAGCAATAAAACATGTCATTCAAATAAACAGAACAACTATTATTCTTTATTATAAAGGAAAACCCTTTCCTATCTAGACAAGAAATAGAAATAATGTTTCTTCTTATTGCCGGAACATAAAAACAATTTTCTAATTCAAGAACAAGCCCTGAGGGCAAGGATAAAAAATAAGTCCCTACAGCTAATGAGCAACTCTTGCTCCATTTCCAACGCGTAGGTCCACCTCGCCCTTCATCAACTGCCTACTCCTTTTTAGATCCTGCACATTAAGACAAATGTGAGATCTACATCTAGTATCTAATACCCATGATGTTGAAGTTGACAAGTTAATTTCTATAACAAAAATACCTGAAGTGGAAGTTTCACTTCCCTTCTTCTTAAGCTCTTCTAGGTACTTTGGATAGTTTCTCTTCCAGTGTCCCTTCTGTCCACAATGGTGACAATTTCCTTCCTTAGCCACCTCGCCCATAGGTTTTAAGGCTGATGTATTTGGCTTATCCTTTCCTTTCCAAATTGTCTTACCTTTTCCTATAACAGCCTTTCCTTTGCCTTTATGCATGCCCTTTCCTTTACCTTTGCCAAAATTGACCATTATTATGGCCTTGCCCTTTCCTTTAGAAATATTGGGCTCAACAGTCCTTAACATATTGAGTAGCTCTGGCAATGTTTTATCCAATGCATTCATGTTATAATTCATGATGATTGGCTTAAAACTGTCAGGTAATGACTTCAAAATAAGATCAATAGATAACTTTTGAGGGAAGGGGAATCCTAGCCTAGGTAGATTCTCCAGGTACTCAATCATTTTGAGCACATGAGGTCCTACAGAACCTCCCTCTTCAAGTCTACAGCTAAATAGGGCTGAAGAAACTTCATATCTTTCTTGGTCAGCTTGACCTTGATATAGTTTCCTTAGGTTTTCAATCATATTGAAAGCCTCCAGATGCTTATGTTGCTTCTGAAGCTCAGAAGACATGGTTACCAGCATAAGGCATTAGACATCTAAAGCGTCATCCTGATGCTTCTTGTAAGCATCCTTGTCAGCTTTAGAGGCATTGTTCGCGGGTGGTTCCGGAATCGGATCTTCCAGGACAAACTGCTTTTTCTCTTGTTTGAGGACAATCCTCAAATTCCTATACTAGTCTAGAAAGTTGGGTATAGACAATTTTTCTTTGTCTAGGATCGATTGCAATGAAAGGTTTGAAGGCGTGTTTGATGTCATGGTTATCTAAAATAGAAAGATATGTAGTAAGTATCAATTAAAAACATATTTAATTTTTGGTCTTAAAATTAAACATGTTTCCCACTATTTTGATTCAAAATAAAATCACCCTCTATGAATCAAAAAATCCCGTTGGAAGATTTTCTAGTGGGCAAAGATCCATATTTGGCCTGATGTTAAGTCAGCTTTGACTGATCACTTAACATTTGGTTATTTAGGTAGGAAACTTCTTTCCAATTGTATCTTATACAACTCTTAGATATTGGGTTAGGTAACCATTACCGATCATTCATCTTATGAAAGTTTAGCCCAATATATATGCCTCTAAGTTTATTCAATCCAATTGATAACTTAGTAAGTTAAAACCCAATAAAACATTTTGGATATTACAATTATCCCATCGCGTCTTACTAATATAAATGATAGTACCCTGCTTTGGCAGAACCACTATTCATTGACATTAGTATTGACGAGTGTACTTATTGGAAGACGTTTGTAACTTAATATTATTTTGAGGGATTTTAATTTATTTTAAATTACCGTCTTTGTTAAACGCTTTAACGCAATAAAATTATCCCTAAAGCATGAAAAATAAATTGTGAGATGGTTATGGTCTTCCTAGAAGAATAAATAAATAAATAAATAAACCTAAAGGAACTATATTGCCAAGGCTTCATGAAGTCCTACTTCTTGAACCCACCATCCTCTTGGAGTCACCACTCCTTGGTTCCTTTCAAAGACAAAAGCGCTTAGAGTCACCACTCTAGTTTTCTTCTAGGTCTCTACTTTGTTGGCTCGATCAAGATTACAAGATTTTAAAGAAACTCGCTTTACATACGAGTGAAGGGTTGAGAAAAGAAATACAATAGAATAGAGAGAGGCACAACACGCAGGCTGTATTTAAATAAAATAACTAAGACCATAACCATTCACCATACAACGTGTTAATTAATTAATTATAACCCATTTGAAAGAATTAAAAAAATTATTTTTTAAATAGGCCATTAAACACGTGGGTCGGTAATAAGGCACTACGCAGAGAATGTACGGGGGTCCGGAATGGGTCAGGTTGGTTCCCAAGAAAAAGAGGTGGGTCCAGAGTGACCGCTTAAGTACCAAGTCTTTCCTAGCCAGAACGTCCCACTGACCATTAACAGCTCTAAAATTTTGGCTAGGGTTTCAACCACTTTGAAACCCTAATTCCTTATTGTGAATACTTCACAACGCAACCATCAAGGCACATGTAGGCAGCGCTATCTAGGGTTTCAAAACCTAGAATTCAAATTGCACCTTTCTCATGACGGCTTCCTAGGTTTCAACGTTTGAACCCTAGGTTAAGGAATGGCCAAGGTTTAACACTTAAACCTTATCACTTAATTCCCTATAACATGAACTATTCATACTTGGAGATCAACGCATTATCAAAACGCAGTTTGTATGACGACAATGATTATTAATGAATTCAACACATGTATCACATACGGAAAATTAAAAACGTAAATATCATACAAGCCTCTAAAATAACAGAAACGTATACTTCAAATGAGAAAGCCTATAAACAGTATCTCATACAATTTATAGAAAACATAAGAGCATACGAATCATGATATTATTTCATACATAACATGCTTGAATTTTTTTCAAAACAAGTTTCACAAACAAATTTCACAAAACAGAATATAAAGCTTATAACAAGAAAACGATTTCATAAATCAAAATTTTTAAAAGCTTTTGCAAAATGAAAAACATGCCATCATGAAACGTAAACAAATGCCCAAAACATAGCTTAGCAACCTGGCTCTGATACCACTGTTAGGGAATCCATCAAGGTCAGCCAACGGAAACACAAAGGATTCCCAAAATAAGGATTACAAATACAAATGTCTCAAAGCATTATGTAATTAAAATTTTGATTTAGGGATTACCTCTTGTAGATACACAACGAGTTCCTCGATCGAAGCAATTGTAGCTTCACCCTTAGGAGTCCACACGAGCACTCCCACTAGAAAACCAAAGATCCGAATGCTAGTACGGAATTTGATTGTAATCTAATTTCTGAGCAGCAGCATATGAGCATCTCATGCTCTATATATAGGCTTAGGTCCTGACCTGAGCTCTCATTAAACATTGGGCTCCTGACTCATTCTAAATAAGTTAGGCCCAAATAGTTTTATTTTCAGTCTAACTAAAATAAAACTATCCTCTGGTGGGCTTACTCTATCTGTGTGACCCTATAGGTAAAATATTCGGTTATATTAATAATAAACTATTTTATTATTAATCTAAAATAAGAGCGGTATCTAGCAATACATCATTATGTCTGAATATTATTTATCATCGACATGACCTATAAGTGATAATTATTTTATATATTTATTCCTTTTGTCACGATATCTAATTGGGCCCAAGGCATGGTCGTTGTCATCCTTGTATGGCCCAATTTATTTTACTTGATACCAGAGTAGACTTTACAGAATAAATGTCTAATATTTATTCGTCCTAGCATGGCCATGCATTTCGTTAGTCTCACTCTATCAAGGGGCCCATAGATATCACTCCTGTCACATAGGAGAGACAAATTCCATCTACATCACTCACATCCCTCTGCATAATTTGTCTATTGTCGAATCACAATCTTTATGGTCATCTTATTACAGATAACATTTGATTGTATTAAAACAATAAACTCCTTATGTAAGAATCGTAATGACTTCAGGTCGAAGGACTATATACCATTATCACATTGAGAACCATTTATGACACTCATGTAACGATCCATACAACGTTCTCATGGTGGGTCTGTCTAGTACAACATTACTCTTAATGTGTACCCGTGTAAGGACTTGATATCATATATCCATGATTTGTGAGATCAAATCATCAGTACATTCACACACTAATCTTATTATATTTACATGTCCGCATGTAAGTACTTGATTAGGGACGTTTTAGGAATAATTCTTATTTGACCTATTATTCCAGGATAAATAGCATTAAAATTAGTCTAAAAACTAAAAGTACTAATTTTATTGATAAGTTAAAATTGATACATTAATAGTTCGTAGTGGAAGGAATTGTCCTAATTAACCGAGGGTGTTACACTATCTATAACATTAATACTAAAAGGGTTAAAACAAATGATTTAAACCCTACTTATCTTTGGCATTGTCGGCTAGGACATATAAACGACAAACGTATTTCTAAACTCCATCAAGGTGGATATTTAAAATCTTTTGATTTTGAATCAACTACATGCGAACCTTGTTTATTAGGGAAGATGACTAAGACCCTATTTACTAAGAAAGGTGAAAGGGCGAGTGATCTTCTTGACTTATTATATAGTGATGTATATGGGCCTATAGGGATAATGGCTAGGGGAGGTTTTAGTTACTTTGTCACTCTTGTTGATGATTTCAGTAGATAAATTTGTGTTTCTCATGAAACATAAATTTGAATCCTTTGAAAAGTTCATGGAGTTTAAGCATGAAGTAGAGAACCAACTTGGCAAGACAATTAAAGCACTTTGATCCGATCGAGGTGGTGAATATTTGAGCATAGAGTTTGATGAATATCTTAAAGAGTATAGGATTATATTATAACTTACTCCCCCTATAAAACTAGAATGGAATGGGGTTTGAGTGGAGGAATAAAACCTTGTTGGACATGGTTCGATCAATGATAAGTCAAACTGACCTCCCTAACTCCTTCTAGGGACATGCTTTGTTAACAACAGCTTTCACACTTAACCGCGTTCCATCAAAGGTTGTCATAAATACACCATATGATATATGGACTAGGAAATGACCTAGTATGTCTTTTCTCAAGATTTGGGGTTGTGAAGCTTATGTTAAATGTCAAAATTTTGATAAACTCGGGCCTAAGTCAGATAAATGTCTTTCAGTCAGATAAATGTCTTTCAGTCAGATAAATGTCTTTAAGTCAAATAAATGTCTTTTTGTAAGATACCTAAAAGAAGCTAAGGGTTATTATTTCTATAATCCTACTGGGGGCAAAGTGTTTGTTGCTTGGAATGTTGTATTCTTAGAAAGGGAATTCATCTATACAAGAATCAATGGGAAGAAAGTAGAACTTGAAGAAATTCAAGACTCACAAGGCATTGAAGAGCCAATGGTGAAAATAGAGTAAGGCCCATAAAATGTTATGATAACACCAGCTCCAGTAACACAAAACTTGCATAGATCAGGTAGAATACGTCAACAACCTGAAAGATATGGATTTCTTGTAACTCTGGAAGGACACATATTACCAATGGATCAAAATGAGCCAACATCTTATGAAGAGGCCATTGCAAGTCTAGAATCTAAAAAATGGCTAGAAGCTATGGAATCTGAAATGGACTCCATGTACACTAATCAAGTTTGGAACTTGGTTGATGCACCTGAAGAGGTAAAACCTATAGGATGTAAGTGGTTTTCAAAAAGAAAACTGACATGGATGGTAATATAAGTACCGTTAAAGCAAGGTTGGTGACTAAAGGTTTCAAGCAAATTCATAGTATAGACTATGATAAAACTTTATCCCTAGTTGCTATGCTAAAGTCTATTTGGATTCTGCTTATTATTCCCGCATACCATGATTATGAGATATGGAAATAGATGTCAAGACTGTTTTCCTTAATGGAAATCTTCTTCGGAAAGTGTACATGACACAACCTGAAGGCTTTGTTAAGCCTAAAGCATCCAGGAAGGTGTGCAAACTGCAACGTTCCATATATTGACTTAAGCAAGCTTCTAGAAGCCGAAATCTTATTTTGATGAAGCTGTTAAATAATTTCGCTTTACTAAAAATGAGGATGAACCTTATGTCTACAAGAAGGTTAGTGACTGCATGGTCTTCATACTACTTACTGGAAACGATGTTCCTACCTTTCAATCTGTGAAGACTTAGTTGGGAAGCTGTTTTTCTATGAAAAACTTAGGTGAAGCAACCTACGAATTGGGATTTAAGATCTATAGAGATAAATCAAGAAAACTTCTTGGCCTAAGTCAAAATACATACAAAGATAAAGTGTTAGGTTTAACATGCAAGATTCCAAGAAAGGAACTTTGCCTATGGCTCATGGCATAAGCCTATCGAAGACTTAATCTTCTTCCACTAAAGAAGAGAAAGAACGGATGAATAAGATTCCATATGCATCTGCTATTGGATCAATCATGTATGTCATGATATATACCCGACCAGATGTCTCATATGCTTTAAGCATGACAAGCAGATACTAGTCTGATCCTGATGAAAGTCACTGGACTGCTGTCAAGAATATCCTAAAGTACTTAAGAAAAACTAAGGATTCATTCTTCATATATGAAGGGGAAGAAAAGCTTATTGTAAAAGGTTACACTGATGCTAGCTTCCAAACTCATAAGGATAACTCAAGATCACAATATGGGTATATGTTTTGTCTAAATAGTGGCACTGTGAGCTGAAAGAGTTCGAAGTAAGAAACAATTACTGATTCTACTATAGAGTCTGAGTATATTGCTGCCTCAAATGCTATAAAAAAGGTAATATGGATCAAGTTAATAATGAAACTTAGGATTATTCCTAGCACTGTGGACCCTATAAGTCTCTACTGCGATAATAGTGGAGCAATCACACAAGCTAAGGAACATAGATCACATCAACGATCCAAGCATATACTTAGGCATTTTCATCTCATTCGAGAGATCCATGACCAAGGAGATGTAAAGATATGTAAGGTGCATACTAATGAGAATATTGTTGACCCACTTAAAAACCTCTTGCATAACAAAAGCATGAGGGACACACTAGATTATTAGGCATTAGGCAAATGTTTGATTGGCTCGAGTGCAAGTGGGAGTAATGATGTACTGGAAACACCCACCATGAGAACGTTGCATGGATCGTTACA
Organism: Clitoria ternatea; assembly: GCA_037962975.1. Classification (NCBI taxonomy): domain Eukaryota; kingdom Viridiplantae; phylum Streptophyta; class Magnoliopsida; order Fabales; family Fabaceae; genus Clitoria; species Clitoria ternatea. Next base: position 62,125,183 of record CM075671.1, read on the forward strand.
TGAATGTCAAATGATTCTTAATGTGATAATGGTATATGTAGTCCTTCGACCTAAAGTCATTACAATTCCTACATTAGAAGTTTGTTGTTTTAATACAATCAAACGTCTTCTGTAACAAGACTATAAAGGTTGTGATTAGGTAATGAATAAATTATGTAGAAGGATGTGAGTGATGTAGATGGGATTTGTCTCTCCTATGTGATAGGAGTGATATCTGTAGGCCACTTGATAGAGTGAGACTAAGGAAATGCATGGTCATTCTAGAAGAATAAATATTGGATATTTGTTCAGATAAAGTCTACTCCGCTTTCAAGTAAAATAAATTAGGTCGTACAAGGATGACACGACCATGCCTTCGGCCCAATTAGGATATCATGTCAAAAGGAACAAACATATAAAATAATTAACACTTTATAGGTTATGTTGATATTAAATAATATTCATACACAATGATGCATTGGTACATGCCGCTCTTATTTTATATTAATAATAAAATAGTTTATTATTAATATGACTGAGTATTTTACCTATAGGGTCACACACATAGAGTAAGTCTATCAGAAAATGTTTTGTTTTTATTTTAAATAGACTAAAATAAAGCTATTGGGCCTAACTCATTCAAAATGAGTAAGGAGCACACTCTTTAGATTGGACAAATTAGGTCAAACCTAAGCCTATAAATAGAGCATAAGATGCTCATAGGCGGTTCACCAAAAGAGACATAAATACATAAAATTTGCAAGAGCTACACGCCGTCAAACTAGTATTTGGAGGGTGTAGCGTTTCTGGTAGGAGTGCTCATATGGACTCCTAAAGGGCGAGGCTAAGACTGCTTGAGTTTTTCTACAAGAGGTAATCCTAAAACGTATAAATTTTATGTTTTTCTTATGCTTTAAAACATGACGTGTTGCAAATCCTATGGGAATCCTTGTTTTTCCCAATATGTATACAAAAGGGATTCCCTTACAGTAACACCCTCGGTTAACTAGGACAATCTCTTCCACTAGATCATCCTACCTAACTAAGAGGTTACATGTTTTAGAAAAATATGGAATTTTGTTTTGTACAATATAAACATGGTGGAACAGATACATCATATATATATAACATGGTTATATACAATACGTGGTTATAACAGTAAATCGTACATACTAAAGATCAGGGGAACGCAAGCTCCTATTCAAAATACTTAAGATAAACAACAAAAGAAGTCCTAACTACTCTACTTATCATCACTAGGGAGTCATGGTCAGTCCAGGGGGATTCTAGAACAACTATACTAGCAAACGGCTACATCTAAGATGGCTATATAGAAAAATCTATAGGAGCGGTACTGGTTGAAGGCTAGTCCCACATAGGCTGGATGGGCTGATAGATACAACTATGGTAAACCTTGTGGGCCTCAGATAGGAGAGCTCTAGCCTTTGTAGACATCACCGAGTAATCCTCTGTCTTAATATACAAGTAACTTCTAAAAATATGATGAAGGTATCCTTGGGAACGATCCCACTGACATTGTGCTAAGAATTGCTCTATAGGTGATAGTACCAAGCTCTCCTGGTGGACATGTACCCCTACTACGCCCTCGGGGACGAAGGCATTACTGGCTCTGTGGGAGGAATCTGTTTTGTAATGCTGGAAGGATAGTTGGGTTCTCTACCATCAGATCCAGAGCGCTTCTTCTGGGTTCTCCTCTGAGTCATCATCTTCCTCAGGTGAAAGCAGGATATACTTCGTCGTGGGTGATCTCAAGGCAGTATCATCTTCTCCCAGAATAAATGGCACATACCTTAGGGAAAGAGATCTGGGACACGCAGAGGCTCTGGTAATGGGTGGAATCCTAGAGAATCCCCTGCAATGGCTTCCTTTCTGCCAGCTAACTCCTTAAGCTCCTCAGCACTAAGGGGAAGTGAAGGGTCTCCATAACGACGTACAGTACTCTCTATCACCTCTATATCTCTATCATATGGTTGTTCCCCCGCTAATGGCTACTGTCAAGGCTGCTCCTAAGGAACGTCCTCTGGGATCTCTGGTATCACTAGCAAACTGCTGGAACCTGGTTGATCCTTGATATGGAGGTATACTACGGCTCCTACAAGCGCAAGAGCGGGGTCCGATGGGAGGTCTGGAAAAATACTATAAGGGTAAGCCTCCTCTTCCACATCATTCGGAGAGTTATTGTCTCTGACATCCTTCCCACATGATTTAAACTTACTCTCATATTATTTTTACCTTTCCTAATCGGGGTTTCTAATTAATCGATTCTAAATTATCTATCATCACTTAGCCTTTCCTAGTCGTCCCTGATTATATAACTCTATCTTTCCGGCCACTAACTCTTCCACTAGACAAATTTATTATCATTATTATATCAATCTACAATCACAATAAGGTACAAACCTAATCAATAATATATAGTGAAATGCATGGGTTTTATTCCGTTCAGTTAATCTTTTCATTAGCCATTATGATACATGCGGATCCAAATTTCATCATCATATCGTATCAGAATCTGTCCTGGCCAGGCTGCCCCTAGACACAACGTTTTCTCACTAGAGCGACCAGAACTCACTAAGTCCCCCACATCATATCACAATGCAGGGTCTGCATGGACTCACTAGTCCTAATCATCATCAACTCATATCATCATATCATAATGGGACTTGGTTCTTCAATGGTTGTAGGAACACTAGCCTAGGTCGAAGTACACCAGGATTGCATGGTTTCGCCTGGCATCGGAGAGCTACTACCAAGCTATCTAGGGGTCCTCTCCTAGTGTACTCCCAAGATCCAACAGAGGGATCAAGCCCTCTTGTCCTCCAACGTACCCCTCGTTGTGTGCTCTAGTTTATATCACATCATATACATATAATGCATACTTTCTTTTTCTTACTCACCATACTCGTCATTGGTAGGGTCATTTAATTCTTGATTGCCTTATTCGCTCATTGATCTAAAGATAAGCTTTGGGTTAGTTTTAATTAATTTTAGGAAGGACTGAGCAGTGAACCATATTAGTCTAATTCAAGAATTTAAACCTAAGATTGAATCTAAGAGAGATTCAGAAGTAAACTATTTTTAATCTTTTGAGGACCTAAGTTTTTTATAAAAATTGAATTTAGGGGGGCTGAGAAGTAAAACATTTTAGTCATTATGAGAACTTATATTTTCTTGAACGTAAAACTCTTTTTCATGTTAAATGACAGCTTGTTTGAATTATGAGTACTATAGTGGAACTCTAAGAAGGGAAAGCTAGAACATTAGGAAAATTGTCCTGGTTAACATAATAGTAAAAGATAACATAAAATCCTTAAATATCAACATAAAGCATTTTATCCCTGGAAAATCCCAAGATACATTTAATTGATTTCATTTCCTGAAAACTCTTTGTTTTACAATTTTTATTTGCTCTGTTTTAATTTCTTTGCACAAAATCTTAATTCTCGCTTGTTTAGATAAATAGGATCATAATTCTGAGTACTTGAGAACATGGTCCCTGAGGATACGATAATTTTTTATGTTACACAATAAACCCGTGCACTTGTGGACCTGTCATCCATCTTCTTCACCCTATAAGCATGACCATTATAAGTTTACCCTTTACAAGAATAATCACTCTACCTCTACACCATCATCTTCTAGGAGATATTCAATTAAATGTTTTAAATGCATAGGAAAAGGTCACATTTCCTCTCAATGTCCCAATAAGAAAACCATGTTTTGAAGGGACATGATCTCTACTCTAGCCAAGACGAGTCTTACTCTTCTCATACAAGTGATGGCTCAAGTAGAGATTTGTATGAAAGTGAATATGTCCTAGGTGATGAAGGTGAATTGTACATGATTAGAAGGATTTTTGGAAGCCATATTAAGGAGGATGACACTACACAAAAATAGAACATCTTTTACACAAGATGTTATATAAATAAAAAACTATGTTCTCTCATTGTAGATCGTGAGAGGTATGCCAATATAGCTAGTAAATGGTTAGTCCATAAACTTGGTTGTGAACTAGTAGATCACCCTAGACCTTACAAACTTCGATAGCTTAATGAAAAGGGTGAAATGCTTGTTAACAAGTAAGTCCATCTTTCGTTATCCATAGGAACATATAATGATAAAGTTTAGTGTGATGTAGTTCCTATAGAGGATACTTGTGTACTTCTTGGGAGGCCTTGACAATATGACAAAAAGGTCACCCATGAGGGTTCTAACACCCTCACCTTTCTTTATAATAATAAAAAGTTTATCGTGCATCCCTTATCTCCAAAGCAAGTAATGGAGGATCAACTTCAAATGAAGTTGAAAATGGATAAGGAGGTTGGACCTTCCACCTACCACCAAAAATCTAAAAAAACCCAAAAAGAAAAAGGTAAAAGAGTTGTCACTAGTGATGACTCCAAGAGGCATTCTTCTCTTATTGCCTCAAAACATGATGTGAAGAGAGCCTTGCTCCTTCACTAACCTTTTTACATGCTTTATTGAAAGTACACTCCAAGCACCTCTATGTGCATAGTGGGCACCTCTTCTTTGCCCTTTGGAGTATCCAACCTTTTAGAGGCAGTTTCTCTAACTTCCTAATTACATAGATTGGACCTTGAGTATACATAGTCTACTTAGGATTACTTATAGGATCTATATAGTTACTATAGGATCTTATAGCGTAGGGATATGTCTATACTCCTTTGAGTTGACCTTCTCAAGAGTCTTGTCTTTTGTCGTTCTTTTTGAGTTAAGGACTTTTATAGACTTATCATTTTATCCATTACATAACATGTCCATCTCCTTACATATAGGACTACATAGTTTATATAACCGTGTTGATATTATTCACTTCCATAGGGGGTTATATAGGGAACTATTGGCATCTTTGAAAGTCATGCACACTTTAGTTCTAAGTTTGAATGTTATTACTCATGATCTCATTAGGGCAGTCCATCCTATACCTTCTCATGATATGCCCATATCACATGTTTATATAACTACACCTTATATTATTATCATTGTACATCACTTAACTAATACCATTTACGGGTTACATGGGGATCTCCTTAGTTTAGCTTGTGCATCCTTGTCATATCTCCTCATTATGTTCTATGCTGACATTTTTTATTTTATCACTGCAAAGATAAAAAGGATAGTATTTAACTTAATGGTCATTCTCTTTCCTTCCCTTCTTTTACCTTTATTTTCTCACTTTTGTTTTCTTTATAATTTTTTCTTATTGTGGAGTCACTTTGTTTTCCTTCATCTTGTAGGATTCCTATTGCCTTGAGAGTTACTTTGGGTGAACTTGGATTTAAGGGTAAATCCTCTTGAAGAGGGTAAGCATGATAAGGTCCATGGGTGAGCTTAGATTAGACCTTTTCAGTTATACATTTTTAGGCCTAGTAGATAGGTTTGGGCCTTACATGGCCATAATTTTCATTTTAGGCCACTTTTGTATAGGTAAATATTTGCTTTGGGCCATGTACTTTTAGGTTTTGGGCCTTGGGTGAAGCTTTTACAAGCCCACTAAATTCAAGTCCGAAAATATATATTTGAGGGAGGTATATAAACCTTCTCTCCTTTAAAATTAAGTAGCTAACATTCATTCATCAAAGTTTCAGTGAGATTGTTGTTTTCCTCTCTCTAGACTCTCTTTAGTTCTTAGCTCTCTTCCTAAGTTCTTATCCTTTAGAATCATCTCCTAAAGGTGGTAAACAACACTAGACTTATCTCTCTTAGCAAGAGGGTGGCATCCCATGTAACATCCCGATTTAAAAATTAACTACCAAACAGAAATAAGCCATTAAAACAATCATTTCAGAGTGGAGATTTCTGCTAATTATAAGTAACTCAATTAACTTAAGAAATATAGCTGAATTAACTACGAATAGTGATGATGGCTGGATGATTGTGATTGGTGCTTGTGGCTGAGTGAAACTGCCAGATTCATGCTTTCCCACCTCACTCTTCTCTTCCTCGTGCACCCATGTATATATATATAAGCCTATGGTCACTCATCTTCCTTCAGACTCCCTCCTCCTCTACTGCCTTATTCTCTCCTCTCTTCTCGTGTCTTCTCTTCTCTTCTCTTCTCGCCCTTCATCTTCTTCTTCCCTGTTCACTGTTCTGTTCTTGGAATCGCACAACGACGATACTGCAGAAGACTTGGAGTCCCTTCTGTTGGTAAAGGACGATCATCAGGGTGGAAGACGAACAGCTCTCTGTTCTACGATACGACTGCGTTCAAGGAGGCCTACACAAGTGTGAGCCTGGACGAGGAAATCAGAGGCAAAGGACAGCATCGGGAAACAGAGGAACCCCTCGACTTCCTTCAGTAGGTAGGGGACGCTTTGCATTTCAAATGCATAGCTTGTGAACGGACTCCGAGTGAAGTATTACTCATGCATGTGTGTTTGAAGGTGTTTGTTATGATATATATATATATATATATATATATATATATGATTGGTAGCTTTTGTATACCGAGTCATGCGATGATCGAATCCGATGGTAGTCCTCTTATATCTGATGTATGTGGTTATGAAATACACTGTTGGGTATGTGGATGCATGTGTGAGTCATGGGACCGTGTGTGAATGTAGTGCATGTACCTTAAATTGCCATATTAAGTCGGGTTAATTATTTTACTTATGAATGCATGAAGTAGATATCCCCGATATCGAGAGTTGGTGGGTGAATATTGTTGTTCCGACTGAATGTTATATTCAAATATGAGATGTTGTTGATGTGCATGTTGATGTGACTTCTGGGTGTTCTGTTCAGGGGAAATAATGGGTAGACCCTATTTGCTATCTTATATTGTTATGCATGTGAATGCTGCAAAATAAATGTATGCTGCTGTGAAATGATGAATGAACTGCATGCAGAGTGTGGTTATGACACGGGAAAGGAGGAGTATTATTGTATTGGCAAAAATATGGAAAATGTAACTGAAAGACCTTGAGTTGGACTCAAGGCAGTGCCGAGTACACTAGCGTTGGACGCTTAAAGTCTTGAGTTGGACTCAAGCAAGCCCACCGGGTTGGACTCGGGGCTGCCCATAACACTTCCGTTGTCGCTTGGAGTGATTGTGTTACATGTGAGGGCAAACGGTTTGGTACCCGTAAAATGGCCGAACCAGCTTGGAGCTGGAGGAAAAAGGCTTGGAGCCTATGTTGCAACGTAAAAATTTATAATAAAGTGGGGGTCGGATCCGACTGTAGTAGACATGCTTACATACATATGCTTTTATACTGTGATGAATTACTGTGTGCATGCATGTGTGTTAGAAATGATATGGTTGTATAGCTGTGTACTAAATGTATGAATTCTGATTGCATGGTACTGTTATATGTAGATATAATGGAGGGCAGTTAACATTATAACTATTAGAAATGTAACGTTGTATGGTGAAAGGTCTATGAGTTCCCGAGTCATTAACTGTCATTTTAAATGCAAAAGCTCACCCCTGCTGTGGCAATATTTTCAGTGAACATCTCTGGGAACTACGAGTGAGGGGGAGCTGCTTGCGGAGTGGAGTGGCTGTGCACTATAGAACTATATGTATATATGTAGATACTGTGTATAATGTTTTGGTTAAGCCTTGGCCGGCTCGTGTTTTGATATTGTCCTTTAAAATAGAATTGAATCCCTTCGGGTTGGGGGCATGGCAATGTGCTTGTAATTACTTGTATACACTCCTATATATATATATGTATGCGTTTATTCCATGCTGTGTGTTCTTCCCATTCTGTGCGTGATGTCTGAGTGCTATATATGTATATCCATGACCTTCCGAGTGTGTATGGATAGTATGACTTAGTATAAAGAAAGTCAAGTTATGGTCTAGAGAGTGAGTTCGTGACCCTGTCACCGAGTGGGGGAGGTTTAGATATTCTGAGAGAGAGAAGTTATACCACTCCGGGTAGGGATTGACGTGGAGGATTCCCTAAATGATGAGCTGAGAGGATTTCGGAGTAGAGAGCCTAAATATACTCTCCGAGTGATAACTGGTAGGATTTTCCCGAGTGCAGAATAATTAACAAACTCCGAGTGAGAATCCGTCGAGTGAAGGTTTCCCGACAGAAAAGTGACACCTAAGGCTCTAAGTGGACCCCATTGCAGTAAATTATTAGTAGCGAGGGAATCTAAGTGAGTCTTGGCTCAGTAGGATGATTAGAGTAAGGAAGATTGTGGTTACCGAGTGAAAAATGAATGAAGCACCCCGAGTGGCGATAAGGACGTGGAGGTTATTCCGAGTGAGAAGTCTTCGTAGATTCCGAGTGAGTGGCGATGGGAACCATTTTCGAGTTGTTCGTACATGTATTCCGATTGAATGAAGTCGTGGAATGCGTTACGTTTTTCTGAATAGGACTGGTATGTTTAAGGGCCAATCCGAGTGAATAGAGAGTGGACCCTTCCGAGTGAACCAGGCGTTGAAATCCGGGTGCAGGAATGCCGAGTGAAGTGAGAGCGTGCCGAGTGTAACTTTCGCTGAGCGAGTGAGCGTTCCTGTGTGATCCGCCTGAGCATTTTTTTTCCTTCTTTCGCTGTCAGCCTCCTTGAGTCGGTTTTACTCCTCTTGCCTCCTCTTCCCTTACTTCTTTTGTGCCGATCATTCTGTTTTTTTTTAATTGTGAAAAATTTTCTCTATTCTATTATTTATTATTTAAAATAGGGTGTTATATCCCACACTACACTTCCTCGCCTCTCCATTTTTTCCATTTATGTTTCCTAAAATTCCTTAGCAAGTTTCCTTAGGTTTCCATAAAAATTCCTTTCCATTTCCTATATAGCTAGTTTTAGCCATAACCATTTCATGTCTGGCATTTCTCATTTTTGTTGCAAGCTACTTGAGGAGATGGCTTAGATCTAAGGAGAATCAAGATGAAGATACAAATCCTAAGAAGATCCTAATCAAAACTTAAACTAAATAAAAAAATCTATTTGTAAAATTATTTTGTACTACACTGTAATGTAAAAAATATGCTTACAAATATGTTTGTAGTTTTTTTATACTGCACTACAACATATTAAGTCTATTTGTAATTTCTTAAAAAATTACAAAATGAATGCTCATAAATCTGTTTGTAAAGACTGCCAATAACGATCACTTTACACCCATTATTGTAACCAACATTAAAATGAATCTATATAAATATTAATCACCTTACATTAATCACAATAATAAACACATATAAGGAGTCCTTCCATAACTATTAAAATTAGTTTATAACAAGGTCCAAAACATCATTATATAGAATTTCAATATTCATAACATAAGTCCATAAAAAAACTCGTAATAGTTTATTACAGTCTATTAAAGTCCACAAAAAACTAAAATTAAAGTAGGAAACTAATGGACTCCATGTTCATCATTCAATATTTGAATCTCCTTGAAAAAACTTTGAATCCTCTACTTTAATCACCTCCCTTGGTTCAACATCTTCATTGTCATGATCTAAAATGAAAAAAAATGCTAATTAATAATTTAGAATACAAAAGTGTTTCAAAGTTCTACATTGATATTGACTTACCAATAAAATCATTCATCTAACTTCATGTGGTTTAGGGAGCTTGTATCGTTTCATTTTGCAAAGAAATTCTATACTTGTAAATCACTCGAGAGCCAATGCTAAAATCAGATTTCAATGCCACGATAGTGATCGAAATGCTTCATACACCACAAGCAATTCTTGCAAAATCAGGAGATTTACTCTATCCTTCCTTCCAATGAGCCAAGACATTAAAAGTACAACTGGGAATTAATATTTATCTTGGCTCCTCTAAGTAAATATCGTGTTCAAATTTCTTTTTACTTGTGTTTATGGTTTCAAATGCTTCAACTCCTATCAAAAAATAACCATGTGAAATTAAAGAACATGTGTAAAAAGTACTTAAAAGAAATGAAAAACATCATATACATTATGATGTAAGCATAACCTTGGGCTTTCTTTCACTTTTCTTTTGGGCCTTGTATTTGGGGTTATTTCTTCATGTTTTAATATTGGGCGTAGCCCAATTTAGCCTATCCATGATGTATATCTACTTAGAGCCCTTTTTAGTGAGTCTTAGTATGCTAGGAGTGATTTTTGGCCATGTTTTATACCACTTTTTGTTAGCCAAGGCCTCGATACTCAAGAGGGGGGGTGAATTGAGTATTTCAAATTTTCGCACGGAATCCCTTTCAAAACGGTTAGTAGTACACAAATGATGCAAAATAAAAGAAATAATTATGAAGCACATATCATACTAAGATAATTTGAGTTGAAGGTACAATATTTAAGAATTGATTTTGATATACAAGGCAAGTTACTAGTTTAGGCAATTCTTGAAATACTTGGCATGCAATAATTAATTCAATATAAATATAACTTGACCAATTTCTAATAAATTAATTAAGCATAATTAATTACTAAGTTATTAACAATAATATTCTACTCCCTTATACAATAATTAAATCCAACAATATTTAAGTCAATTAATTCAAGGATTTAATTTTAGCAATTTATGAAACTAATTAAATATAAATATTTTGGCAAGCAAATTAAATTCACAATAATAAAGAAGTTTAAGGGAATAGAGAATTTGCAAACCGATATAACGAGTTCCACCACCCCGGTGTACGTCTCACCTTCAAGCAACTCACTTGAAGGATTTCCACTATTGAGAATTTGAGATTACAAGCTTTGAGCAATTGTCTCCTAGTGTCCCACACTCAAGAACCCAATCCTCACAAGCAACGGGCAACCCACCCAATCTCACAATCACTCAATACCCAAAGGTTGAACCCTAACCTTTGTGACCATTCAACCTAGAGTGAATACCTTGGTGTATATGGAGCATGGAACATGGAGCTTGTGTCTGTGTAGTGCATTTCATAATTTGCATAGTGCGATTCCAGGCTGTTTCATTTGAATTTACACTGAGTGAATCGGTTCATGTTTAAAGTTTCTGAGCAAAATACTCGTGTGAATCGATTCAAGGGAAGGAGGAATCGATTCCTATATGTAAAATTCCAATCCTAGGTGTAATTTCTTCGTGTGAATCGATTCAGCCATAGTGGGAATTGATTCATGTAATTAAAAATAAGTTCTTGAACATGCCAAACCGAGTGAATCGATTCAACTGATATAGGAATTGATTCATTACTTGATTTTTCCATTTCCTGCACCAAAATAACATAGGAATCGATTCAGGGTTTATGGGAATCAATTCAAGTGTGAATTTTGCACATCCTGGGCCTTTAAATCTGAATGAATCGATTCATATGGCTGCTCATTGTTGTGTGAATCAATTCAAGTGCCTGATACATGAATTTTGGCACTTTGTTTCACCCTTTTTGATATTTGTTCAATCATGGCTCCAATCCTTTGATCCTTAGGCACTTTGATAAATTTATTTCACCGAATTTGAGCTTCTTTAAATGCCTTGAATCATTTCTTTGAAGTTCATCAATTTTCCATCATCAAACATAATTATTTTGTTTGACAACATCCTTAATATCTCTTCATTTATTGTGTCATTATCAAAACCTACATCAATATATAAATACATTCTCCCCCTTTTTGATGATGACAACAAATGTTCATCTCTCGGGGTGTTAGTCTCATAACAGTTCAAATTCATAAACAACTCCCCCTAACACATATAATTTGATACCAATTGTTAAACACATGTCATGCATCTAATTGATACCAATTGTTGAAAGATATACCAATTGTTAAAAGATCATAATGTATCATGCAAGGTAATATCTCCTCCTCAATCATACAATAAATACCACAAAATAGTTCATCCAATTTTCAGAGCATAGTGGTAGTGTAAGCAAGCATAATGATTCTAGCATGATAGTTTCTCCCTTTATATCTCTCCCCCTTTGTAAAATACTTTATGCCACTTGGAATTATACATTTTTCTCCCCCTTTGGCATCATCAAAAACTCCCTAATAATCATAGTAATTCTCCGCCTTAATTATGTAATATGTGCCACAAATAATTAAGGCAAATAGTCTTACAAGTTTGATTCTAAGAGAAGTAATAGATAAAGATTACATTATAAAGGAGATTTCTCTCCCCCTTTGACATCATCAAAAACTCAAGAAATTTAGCAAACATGAAAGCAATGAAAGGTGGGATTAAGATTAAAAACATAGAGTACTAAACAAAAGAAATACTGCAAATTCTAGCTTATGGATTGAAGAATTTGAACTCAAAAATTTTTTGATTGATTTCATTGTATTGAGTGGTCATAGCATCCTCTATTTGGTTGAAGCGGGCATTCATATTATTTTCCAAGCAATCAAAATGTTCATCAAAATGATTTATGAGCCTTTCTAGAAGTTCTTCATTAGATAAAGGAACTTGCAGAATAGGTGATGGTGCTTGTTGTGCTTGTTCCTCTTGCTCAAGAGGTTCTTCAACTTCACCGGAGCTATACTTAGGAGAATAATGCCATAGATTATCTTGATGAACCCATCCCATTTTAGTGAGATGTTGACTACCAATTTGCCCTTTTGTGCCAACTAACTCCTTTACTTCATTTGAAAAATCCACTTGAAAATCTCGAAGGAGTTTGATAATCAATACTGCATAGGGAAGGCGGGTAAGCTTTTGTGCATCAATCATGTGTTGTTTTATAAGGGCTATCCAATTTATGTCCTTTTGATGTAACATTGCCCAAATAATAAGCATTTGGCTTTCACTTACTCGTGCATTGTTGCTTCCTTTGGGAAGGAGGATTTTCACCAAGCAATAGTGAAGAAGACGATGCTCAATGTCCATATGACCCACGGTACTTGAAGAAGAAGAAAGGCTAAGAAAAGTTCTAGCCTCTAAGGGATTATAATTCCATTCGGGAATCAGTTTCCTCCCATTGAAGTGTACATTGCTAGGTGGAAGTCGACCAACAATGTGAAGGATATAGTCATCAAGAGAGATGGTGACTCCTTTTACTTTGGCTATTAAACGATTATTGACAATCCAAAGAATGGAGTAAAATGCTCTAATAAGTTCAGGATAAATGAAGGATTCTTGAAGAGTGGTAAATTCAACAAGATTTAATAATTTAAGATTTTCAAAGAAATCAAACTCATGCTCATTGAATAGTTGAAGGTCAAGCCAATGAGGGGGTATAAGAGCTTTTTCAGAGAAATTTTCTAGGTACCTTTGAATCTCCTTTTGAGTATCAAAAAGTCGAGAAAGATCTGAGGACTCGGCAATGTTGGCTCTCCTTTTTCTTCTTGGATTTGAAGAGGATGCCATTGAGTTTTTAAAAGTGATGAAGGAGGAATGTTTAGAGAGGAAGCAAGGGAATTATAAGACAAGAGTGAATAATGGGTGAAGAAAGTAAGAAGGTGTACCTGTATTTATAGAAAAAATGTATGAGAGAGGCCAAGAGAACCCGTGTGAATCGATTCTTTCCCGTTTGAATCGATTTATTTTGCTAGAACCATTGAATTTGCCCACTGAACCTCGTGTGAATCGATTCACTCCTAGGATGAATCGATTCATGCTCTTTATTTTGCGCAGATTGGGTGGTTTCTAGGCATTAAAGTGTATGAAATCTCTTGGATATTGGGGAATCACATGAAAGAGAGTCATGTGCATGGGGAATCAGCTTTTGTCATTTAGCATTTAAATTTTCTAATAGGCACTTGGAATCACGAGAATTGAGTAGTACAAGAAATTGCTCATGCCTTTGTTTTTAGCATAAATTTGGATTTTGAATTCAAATTTTGAATTTGAAATTTTGAATTCAAAGTTCAAACTTTTTGAAGTCTCTTATAAAATGATCCAATTTATGCAACATGGAGACTCAAGAATTATTGATAAATATTTCAATCTAGAGATGCCAATTTGCTCAAGTATGGTGTATCAAGGAAGATCATGCCATGTATTATAATGCTTTCTTAATATACCATGTGTTGTCATTTAACATATTTTGTGATATTACTAGTCATGAAATTAAGGTCTAGACACTCACATATAGAGCATACATACTTTCTTAGGGCATTATCAAAACCAACATATAATTGCATAGAAGCATTTTTCTTAAGATTGACAACTTTGTAAAACATATAAGCATAACATAGTCCTAACTTAAAGCATCCTTAAAAAAATGTTATAATCAACTTGTCATAACTTTCTCTTGATATGAAGTTCAATGCCACTTGTTACGAAAAGATACTTGCTTGTTAGGAAAATTATATGACATACCACTTCATAAATTATCAAAGCATAGATACCACTTGTACACACAATATATGTATTTATTATCAAAGCATAATGGCAAGTGTATAATCAAGATTATGTCCCCATGATCTTTTCCTCTTACTAATTCAATTGATACCATTTTGTTAAAGGAAGATGTTTGTCACTTAAGTACCACTAACAACACATCTCTTGTTCAATAAATGATACATCATCAAGAATTCATATTTAAAAAAAAATTCATGTATCATTTAAGAATACATATGTTATCATAATACATACATCATCCAAGAATCATATATCATTAAGAGTTCATGCATATTTTAAGACTTTGAATCTAAACATCAAGATTTAACATTTCAACATTTTGATGTTTCAATCCTTCCTAACATGGATAGACACATGGATGGACACATCTCTATTTTTTTTATAGAATCAAAACATGTTAATCATATATCAAACTTATTATTAATCATTTAAATCAAAGTCATGCACATACATCCTTGATCCTAAGATTTTAATGATTTTAAGGGGTTCTAAAGTTATTTATTTATCTATCTCAAAGTTTTATGGCATTCATGCTCCAAATCAAGTATCACATATCAACTCAAAGTTAGATCACAAAAATTCATTATGAACAAGTATGGAATTATTTAGACATTTCTAAAAATTCTTAATAAACTATCAAACAAATCCATAGATATTTCAACATAATTAAGCATACATAATATTTGATCAACTAGAGTAAGAGTCGAACGTACCTTGGAGTTTTACGAATCCTATATCCTTATCATTCTTTGTTCTTTGGAGTGAAGATTATGAATCTTGATTCTTTGGTCATTCGTCAATGAGAGATTGCCGATTTAAAGTATGCCTACAAAATTTAAAGTTTGATGGTACCCTTTGAGAGTTGGGTCCTTCCTTGTTAGTTTAGGATTTCAAAGTTATTTTTGGAATCCATATCTTTCTCATGCTCTTTTGACGAGATTTCTTTATAAAGAAATTAGAAGATATATGACCATATATTCCAGAATAAAAACATGTTGCATCCAATGAATAAGTCATGGTATGATTGTAATGGTTCCTTTCATATTATTTCTTTTTAAAACAATTTGACAATGAGTTTCCTTTTCTTTTATGGTTTGTACATCTTAGAGTCGATTTAGGTTTTTCCTTGTAGAATACAGGAGGGTTGTTGTAATGATCTATTTTCCTTCTATCAAGTGTATGCTTTTGATTTTCAAGAGGTGCACTTAGATATGTTTGACTATTTGTGAGCTTCCTAAGTGCTTCTTTTAGTTCTTCATTCTCTTTTTCAAGAAGCATACATTTATCAACTAGCATGCATTCCTTATTATCATTACAAATCCTAGGAGATACATTTGAAGCTACTAATTCATCATTTTGAATTCTAAGATTTTCTTTTTCTATATGAACATCATGTAATTCATTTTCAAGTTTCAAGATGGTTTGTTTTGAGCATGTATATTTCTTTGATACCAAAACAAATTTTTCATGCAATTCTTCAAAAGCTTCTAGCACTTCATCTTTATCAAATTCACTTTTATCATCACTAGATTCGTTTAGAGAGCTTACCTTATCATCTTTAGAGTGCTTTGTCAAAAGGTAGAGGTTGGTAAATTCTTCATTTGATTCTATGGTCTCTTCTTCCGAATCTATTTTGAATTCTTCACATTTTCTAGAAAGAGTACTAATTCTTGCATCTTGATCATCATTAGTATTTTCATAAATTGTTTCAAGAGTTTCCCATATTTCTTTAGCATTGTTACAAGTAATAACTCTAGAAACATCATTAGGTTCTAATGCTAATGTGATAAGAATTTTAGCTCTTAGATTAAATTGTACCTTTCTTTCTTCTTCCTTAGTCCATAAGTTTATGGGCTTCATATATTCTATATTATCAACTATGTATTTAGGAATAAAAGGACCAAATTGAATAGCATTCCATACCTTGAGATCATAGGATTGGACAAAGATTTTCATCCTTTCTTTCCAAATAGCACAGTCTTTCCCATTGAAGATTGGAGGTCTATTTATTGTACCATTTTACGGAAATGCATCATAAGAGGTACAGGCCATCTTGATCCCCTGCAGCTGTTAAGCCTTGTGGCAAGAGTCAAGCTCTGATACCACTTGTTAGCCAAGGCCTCGATACTCAAGAGGGGGGGTGAATTGAGTATTTCAAATTTTTGCACGAAATCCCTTTCAAAACGGTTAGTAGTATACAAATGATGCAAAATAAAAAAAATAATTATGAAGCACATATCATACTAAGATAATTTGAGTTAAAGGTACAATATTTAAGAATTGATTTTGATATAAAAGGAAAGTTACTAGTTTAGGCAATTCTTGAAATACTTGGCATGCAATAATTAATTCAATATAAATATTACTTGACCAATTTCTAATAAATTAATTAAGCATAATTAATTACTAAGTTATTAACAATAATATTCTACTCCCTTATACAATAATTAAATCCAACAATATTTAAGTCAATTAATTCAAGGATTTAATTTTAGCAATTTACGAAACTAATTAAATATAAATATTTTAGCAAGCAAATTAAATTCACAATAATAAAGGAGTTTAAGGGAATAGAGAATTTGCAAACCGATATAACGAGTTCCACCACCCTGGTGTACGTCTCACCTTCAAGCAACCCACTTGAAGGATTTCCACTATTGAGAATTTGAGATTACAAGCTTTGAGCAATTGTCTCCTAGTGTCCCACACTCAAGAACCCAATCCTCACAAGCAACGGGCAACCCACTCAATCTCACAATCACTCAATACCCAAAGGTTGAACCCCAACCTTTGTGACCATTCAACCTGGAGTGAATACCTTGGTGTATATGGTGTTTGGTTTACAAGAATTTTCTCTCTCACTAGAGTAGATATACAACTTGCAGCTCTCACAAAATAATGATAACTCTCACAGAGAGGATATACAAATTTAGCTCACTCAAAATAATTTTCTCTCTAACTCTCAAATAACTCTTAAAAGAGATTATGCAAATTAAGGAATAAAGAGAGAAATGCAATGTGAGGGAGGAAGAAGAATCAGAGGAAATGCTTCTCTGTTAAAATGGTACATTTTGCAAGCTCCTTCTCCTTCTCTATTTATAGGCGCTCCTGGTCATGGTTCCGTTGCCATCAAATGCATAATAAATTGCCAATTTCATTGGCTGGACAATAAATTAATTTCCTCGATGCAGTGGAGCATGGAACATGGAGCTTGTGTCTGCGTAGTGCATTTCATAATTTGCGTAGTGTGATTCCAGGCTGTTTCATTTGAATTTACACTGAGTGAATCGGTTCATGTTTGAAGTTTCTGGGCAAAATACTCGTGTGAATCGATTCAAGGGAAGGAGGAATCGATTCCTATATGTAAAATTCCAATCCTGGGTGTAATTTCTTCGTGTGAATCGATTCAGCCATAGTGGGAATCGATTCATGTAATTAAAAATAAGTTCCTGAATAATCCAAACTAAGTGAATCGATTTAACTGATATAGGAATCAATTCATTGCTTGATTTTTCCATTTCCTGCACCAAAATAATGTAGGAATCGATTCAAGGTTTATGGGAATCGATTCAAGTGTGAATTTTGCACATCCTGGGCCTTTAAATCCGAATGAATCGATTCATATGGCTGCTCATTGCTGTGTGAATCGATTCAAGTGCCTGATACATGAATTTTGGCACTTTGTTTCACCCTTTTTGATATTTGTTTAGGGTTTAGGGTTTTGATATTTGTTCAATCATGGCTCCAATCCTTTGATCCTTAGGCACTTTGATAAATTTATTTCACCAAATTTGAGCTTCTTTAAATGCCTTGAATCATTTCTTTGAAGTTCATCAATTTTCCATCATCAAACATAATTATTTTGTTTGACAACATCCTTAATATCTCTTTATTTGTTGTGTCATTATCAAAACCTACATCAACATATAAATACACTTTTTATTTTGTGTGAAAATCTAATAAGGCTTGATAGAGGGAACCATACTTCTCTATAAATAGGTGTAATTCTCTCACTTTTATTAAATCTATATAATTTGTATAGTTTAAAATTTTGAAAGCACTCTCAAATTCTCTCTAGGAATTCTTTGTTAGAAGCAAGGGATTCTTGAGATCCTTATCAAGGAGCACCTCTTTATGGTAGATCATCAATAGGTTTATCTCATCTTAGATGAGTGGCATCTTTACCTCTTATTTCTCTTTTATATTTTCTCAATTTCTTCTTTTTTTGGCTCATTATGGATTTTAGTCAAGGCTTGGAAGTATGGGACATGATGTTTAAGCTTCAATTATTAATGGAGATGCATTCTAATTCTTCTCTCAATGCTAGATCCAAAGAAGCAAGCACCTCAAGTGCATCATGGGTATTAAGAGCTCGCTCTTTCCCCTATCTACTATTCATGGAGCTTATCTGAGTTAGAGAAGGGCAGTCCCTTATTCTTAAAAACCAGTATTCTTAAGACCTAAGAGTCGGATGGAAAAGGGGGGAGAAAGCTCTTTGTTCCTGGTTTTCCTGTAGCTCGATCTTTGAGAACCACAAGAATCCTTAGTTAGAATAGGATTCCAACTCAGTATCCAATTTGGGATTTTCCTTGGGAGGTATTGGGAAGGAATTGGAATTTAATAATATCGATTCATACAAATACAGAAAAAAAGGATTCATACCAGAACCACAATGATTCAAAAAAAGTATTAATCAAAATCCAAAAATTTGTTGAGTAAGAATTATTGCATTATCTAAAACTTGTGATTCTAAGCTTAAATACTTATTCTCCATCACTTGATCTCTGTAAATCTATAGAAAAATTACATATTTGGATCACTCTCATTTAGGCTCCAAATCCAATGGAAACCTAATTTTAAACTTTTGATCCATAGATCTTGTTGTCTTTTGAGTTTGAATCTTGATTTGTGATAATTTTGTTGCACATTAAGTGTTTGCTTTATTTTTTAAGTCTAACTCATGAAGATATGTGCCATTTGTTCTCTTGATTTGATCCATTTTAAGTCAAATGTGTGCCAAAATTTTAGTGTTTCTAAGTATTTAAATGTTTAGATCTTGTGTCATTTATGTATTTCCGTCATTTTATGGCTTGGATCTACATTTCAAATGTCATTTTCATATTAAATATACTACAGCTTTTTACCACATAAAAGAAATTAATTATCTAATTATCAATGCTTGATTCTTGCCTTAGATCTTTTCTATTGATGGAATTGTTTGTTGTCTTGAGTTTGTAGGTTTATTAGCTTATCATATCAAGTGTTTGAGTGTCTCTTTTCATTCATTTGCCTTTCTTATTCATGTCATGTCATATGATCATTTTACCTTCTTTACATCATATTTCTTAAAGAAGATTATGTAACTTATGCTTTGAATTGTGAAATTGTTGAATTCTCTTTTGCACCTGTGCTTATTTTGAAGAGAATTTAATGGTGATATTGTTGTCCAAAAGAAGTAGTTTCTAGTTTTGCTTGATTGAAAAGTTATAAATCAAATTACATTATTTAGCCTAGTAAAATTTTACAAGTATTCTGGAGTGTTACATTACTTTTAACCATCTTTTATTCATTGTTCTTACTTCTTTGTTTAATTGTGTGACAAATATTAGAAGTTAGAAAAAGCCAAGTGATAAAAAAAATAAGTGAAAGTAAAAGATTAAAAGAAGTCATAAAACTAAAAGCCAAAAAAATTACAAGTGGAATGGTACATTGCCATCACTAGTAGCTTAAAAGTAAAAGTAAAAATAAAAATCAAGTAAAGAGACAAATCACTTTTAGCTTCAAATTTCAATTGATTTTATTATAATTTGGTGATTATAAGTTGATATTTCAACATAGCTTGGACATGGTTTCATTCTAGGGTTTCTAAGAATTCTTTTAATTGCTTAACCATCGTTTTTGTGTCTTGTTGTTTTTCATTTATTGTTTCTTATTTGTTACATCCTTACTCTCTTTTTAAGTTTAGCTTGTGTATCTTCTTGTGTTAGTCCCCTTCTTGTGTTAGTCCCTTTCTAGTTTGTCTTTATTCATTTCCATTATTTTGTCTTAAAGTATTTCATTTATTGGCTTCTTGAGATTTCCTTTTGAGCTACATTACAAGGTAGCATTTTGATTTTATTGTTTAAGGATAAGTGCTAGTTGCCAACATTGAATTACCTTTTAAGAAGTTGATTAAGTGGATAGGCACATCAATCAAAGCACTAAATGGAGTGACACGTGAGTGACTATATACTTGAGTATAAACACATGAGAAGTGGGATTGTGAAGTTCTTTGCAACTTTTTAGTTTCAATTAGTTGATATGTATTTTATTTTCTCCTTGTATTTAGGGGAGACATTTTACTTTGTAGGACATTGTAGTATCTTGTCCTTTCCTATGTAACTTTGGACTTTAGGACTTTAGACCTTTATTTTTATTCATAAATTATTTAAGTAACTAGTTAATACGTTTTATTTCTTTTTGTGTAAAATTGAACAAGAAAAACATAAAGATGAGAGTGATAATGAGTTTACGTATGATCATGGACTTAATGGCCACCAATTGAACACCCTGGCTAAGTCCTTAGCAGTGAGGTTAAAAGAAAAGAATATAAATCATGATAATAAAAAAGTATAAAAACCTAAAGAGAAAACCTCCAAAGAGGATAAGATAGTAGTGTCACCTTTCTATGGGGAGAGTGATGCCAAGGCTTACATAGAGTAGAGATTGAAGGAAAAGAATAAAAGAGCTTTAAAGAAAAAATATAAAAAAGAGAATAAATATTTAAATGAGACCCCTCAAAAGGTTTTTGAATAAGTGTGCCCTAAAGACATACCTCCTTCTTTCTTGGTCACCTATTCTTTAGATATCATTCAAAACCAAGAGACTCCTCTAGCATCCTACATTCAATGTAAACAAGATTGGCCATTAATTATCCATAATCAGATTAGCATTTCTTATAAGTTGTTTATGGTATACGTTAGGTATAGGATAGGTATTGTTTTGTATTTCTTTGCCTTGAAATTTCCTAAAGTGCATTCTTATGTGGTAATGCTTGCCTTTAGAAACTTTAGGAACTTGGAATATTTTAGGCATAGCTTAAATCGTTATGACTACTTGCATGGTAGTTCTTCTTACATGTTTTCTAATGGGACTTTGATGTTCATAACTAGGATCTTGTACTTGCATGATGGGTTATATAATATGCTAGTTTCTCTAGTGCATGATATGCCATATCTCTATCCTAGTTTAAATGTCATATCATATTATGATCCTACTTGAAATTTACATGCTTTGATATATCATGACAAGTCCTTGCATTTTGAAGCATGTCTGTCTAGTTCTAAGATCACATTTCTTGTTATGCATGACCTTTTCTATGGAATTTTTAAGGTGTATAGACCACATGCATGCTATTATGCTTTTTTGTGGAGGCATCTTGTACCTTTTAAGACTACTCACATGCTTTATAGTTTTACTTGTGCTTTCTTTAGGAACACCTTATTCATTTCTTTGATGATTATATATGTCATATCTTTGACTATGTTACCAATTTAGTATTTCCTTACTTGCCTTCCAAGGTTTGTGTTTGACCCCGATGGTTTATTACTCATTCCTTTATTACACTTGTATTTCTCATTTTGTCTTTTTGTTTTGTTGTTAGTTTTTCTATTTTTGCATAAGAATAATGATGGAGCTGTGATAAGGGAGCATGGAGCTAATTTTTCATGATGAAAACTTCTAAAGAAGAAGGGCATGATGTAAGCATAACCTTAGGCTTCTTTCACTTTTCTTTTTTACCTTGTATTTAGGATTATTTCTTCATGTTTTAGTGTTAGGCCTAGCCTAATTTAGCCTTTCCATGATGTATAACCACTTAGAGCACTTTTAGTGAGTCTTAAGTATGCTAGGAGTGATTTTGGGTCATCTTTCATTTTGTGCCAAAATCCAATAAAGCTTGGTGAAGGGAACTATGCTTATTTATAAATAGGTGTAATTCTCTCTCTTTTATTAGATTTGAACCATCCATATAGTATACAAATTTAAGACCACTCTCAAACTTTCTCTAAGACTTATTTGTTAGAAGTTAAGAATTCTTAAGATTCTTATCAAGGAAGACTCCTTGTCGTCGATCATTGCTAGGTTTATCTCATCTTAGATGAGTGACACCTTTCCCTCTTCTTTCTCTTTTCCATTTTCTCAATTTCTTCCTTTTTTTGGCTCAATATGGATTTTGGTCAATGATGCTAAATCCCTGAGTCATTAATTTGGTTGGAAAATCTTGAATTAATATTGACTTATTGTATGACTCTTAGAGGATTTATTTCTTTTGGCAAGCGCACCAATCGTTAAATTTGTAATATATTTGATCGTCCCCACAGGGATTGTGGTAATTACCACAATCTTAGACTGATACAAGCTGAACCAATGCAATGCAGATAGAATTCATTCTGTTTTTGTTGTTTTATATTTCTAATGTTTTTGTATTTTTAGAGACAGTACAAAAGATGAAATGTGAGTAATGAAAGATAGGTTAGGATTGCTTCAGTTTATAATTTCATCAAGAAACATGCAATTAAGGTTCAATCAAGCTTCAGATGCAAGAGGACAATTCACAGATGGTTAATCCCTAATTCCTTAGGTAACTAACACTAATTCCTAAGCATTAAACCCTAATCCCTTAGGTGCTCAATAACAGAGAAATCTAATGCGAAATTGGGGGTTGAACCCTAACTATTCACCTAATTACCAGGCCTGAATTAGTTAGGAAGATAGAAGTTACCTAAGCCTCAACCATGATTCCTCACTGGTGAGATTCTTCTTCAGATCTGGATTTGTCAATCCAGCAATGGAACTCCACTCCTCAGCTTGTTCTCCTCATGATTTAGAAGTTGACTTCCTCAATACACTTTCAAGAATTCATTACAAACCTTTGCAATCCTAACCCTAGGGGTTTAGAAACCCATGGAAATGGATTCTGACGAAGGAATGTGAAGAGACATGGATGAGAGAATTTAGAGAGAGAAAAGAACTAGAGAGAGATTGGAAATGGAAAAATGAATCGTGTTATATTCTATACTCTGCTTCCTTTACCGTCTCTTTTACAGAGTATGTACAAATATATATATATATATATAGGTATCTAGCTAACTAACTCAATTAATTACAAAGAAGACTAAATTAATAATTAAACTAACTAAACTAAATACATAATTACAAATAAGTAAATAATTACAACTTGATACTTAAATTATTAATGAATAGCAGCAGTGCATCAGGCAATAGGAACAGGAATGGCGCGGAGCTTCTTTTGGAGGGAAAAACAGCTTTTAAATAACCACCTTCACGCTTGAGTGTGAAGGACTCGCGCTTGAGCGCGCTCATTTTATTCACTGCAGTATTGCTTTCACGCTTAAGCGTGATGGAGAAGCTTAGGCATGGGTGATGTTTTGGAGTCACGCTTGAGCGTGAGCTTGCTCGCTTGAGCGAGGTCGTGCTCTCCTATCTTACTTTTCACGTACTTTTCATGGATCTCTTGCTTGAGCTTGCAGCCTTCAAGCTTGAGCGTGAACTGCTCCTGCACATGCAAACAAATGAATTCCTAGCGTTTGTATGCTGGCTGTCCAGCGTTTGTACATTGGGTTAGTGAATTTATAGATAAACATAGTTTCTTAACTAATTACTATTTTTAATCATTTTCTTACCTAAATTAAACACTTTTGAAATAAATAAATAAAATAATTTATTAAATAATAAAACCAAACTAAACAATATTTAATGAATTGAGTTAAATAAAAGATGAAATAATTAAGTCTTTTCAAGACTTATCAGTCAAGGCTTGGAAGTATAGGACATGATGTTTGAGCTTCAATTGTTGATGAAGATGCATTCTAATTCCTTTCTTAAGGCTAGATCCAAAGAAGAAAACACCTAGAGTGTATCACATTATGAAAGATAAGATTACGTATTTTATATATATTATTATAAATAACTTACTTTCTCTTTCTTCCTTCATCTCAAGTAAAGATGAACCATGCACATTTCTTTATGGTTGTGATTTACTCATAATTAGATTACATCATTGTTCATATACTCTTGATAAAGCCTTTCTAAATTCAACTTAACCCTTTCTACCTTATCTCCATAGTTGTTTGGGTTGATCTTGGAGTAAGTAAAGATCAAGAAGTTTAAGTTTCTGGTTGGATAAATTAGAATAACTCCAAATACCAAAACCATGTTATAGTCACCTTAATACTTGTCAAATTTGTCCTTCATCTTTTGAGTCATGCCTTGAATTAAGGGATCTTTATTTATCAAGTTTAACTTTAAAAGATATTCAATCCTCCATATTTCTCTAAATTATAAATTTGATGTATAGTAAGAAGACCAGAAAAATAACTTAGTGATGTTGTAATATGGTTTTAAGAATTTACACATCAACTCCCCTCTATACTACTCATCACTAGTTGGAATCCATTTATAATTTGTATCAACCAATCCCAAGCTATAGAAAGCATGACGATATTTAATTGCATTTTCAAGCATTACATGAGTGAAATTCCATCTAGGCACGCAATCTATTCTCAAACCAATTGATGCATTTATGTCATCAACCTGCCTCACACAATTAAAAAAATGCCTTGTTCTAACCTCTGATTTCTTCATATACTACACATTTTTCCTAATTTTCTCTAACGCATCACTAGCCACCTTTAAACCATCTTGAACAATGGTTTAAGATGTATGGACAACATCTAATATGAAAAAACTTCCTATGCAACAATAAGCTATTTGAAAATTTTCAATACTTTTTAAAAATGTTTTTCCTATTATCATTTGAGGTTACATTATCTAATGTAACAAAAAAAAAAACTTTTTCTCTATACCCCCAATCATTTAAAAATTCTAGTAGCTTTAGTGCCAATTCACGCCCCGTATGTAGGGGTTTCATGTGAACAAATGCCAAAATCTTACTATTTAAGCACCATTTAGACTCAACATAATGAGCAATCAAAGATATAAAACCATGGCTAGTGTATGTAGTCCAAACATCAAATGTCAGGAAAACTCTTCCAGAAATTTATGCTAGCTATGATTTCAACTTTGCCTTCTTACCTAAATAAGTTTTAAACACATTAAATTTTGCAGTACTTCTAGAAATGGACCTACATTTCTCATTCAAGAATCGTTGATACTTCCTAAACATCATACACTCAATTAAAGGGAACATCATGAGATAATTAACTTAGATGTCATTGCACAATTCATTTTAAGGTCAAATTTTCTCATTTGATATTTACCTTTAGCACCCACTAACATGGTCCTAACATCATGATATTTTGAAATTCCCCTACAATTTTCCTTTTGATAATTTAAATGTGGGATACCATTTCTAGCATTGCAACTTAATGTGTTTTCGCATCCCTTACATATGCACATCTCCTTACCTTCTTATTAGGGCCAATTCTAACAAAAAAAGTTCCATGTGTAACGCCCTCGGTTAACTAGGAAAGATTCCCTTATTGGAACCTCCCACTTAACTAAGGTGTTATTAATATTTGAGAAAAAGTTAAAAGTTTTTTTCGCTGATAATCATAACATTATTTGATTCTTTAGGTCAGTCGTGTACTCAAAAGAAATGGTGTAACACCCCTGATTTTCTGTACTCGAATCCTAATGTGATCAACATAATTAATAAAATTGTGAATAAATTTTTCACGTTTGAAAATATTTCCAATACACCATCATGACCACATCAAGACCCAAATCATAGAAAACCAAAGAGTGAGATTAAATAACCTATAACTCGATCGATAGGTAAATTGCCCATAAAGGTATACAAAGGTAAGAGAGTATACAGCGGAAGAATATGTATACCGGGCACACGCCTAGTCCCATATATGACGATATGAGAGAAGGCTCGGCAAGCATGCAATGGCTAAGATATAACTAATATTATATACGTTCGGGAATGTACTCCCGACTATCTTAATTATCAATGAATATCATTCACTTTCAATCCTTCTAATACACATCAAATCATCTCTTATATTCTACACATATATATATTCATCATCCATCAATTCAAAGAATTATCTTATACATACTCAAAATCTCTAAATCATCTATATATTCATATACAATTTATTCATTACACAGGAATCCATAAATGATGCCGGCCAAGGCAATTCCTCTACCACTATTTACCTTCATCCAAGCTTGATCTTTATATCCGAGCTCGTCCCATGGTAACCTGCATCACAATGCTAAAAAGGAGACCACATGGGAGATTGAGTTATACATTCAAAATGACGAATAATATATATATATTGTGATCATATGTATATGCATACAAACGTCATGTGTGCTTTGCTATCAAAACATCAAATTATCATTTATTCATTATCTCATTATCACAATAGGCATACAAGCCTCATGAATCGCAATTCATATCATAAATAAGCACAAGCACATACTTAATCATATACACAATCATCGGCCACTTATCAACAAGGGCATCCTCAATCATTATCATCATCGATTCATTTTATCTTTTATTCAATACCTCCTCGCAAGGGGTTTCTCATCACTCGTGGTCATCCTATCTCAATTATACAATGGATCCGATTCCATATCAACGAGTGATCACAACCACCATACCATTCATTTCTTAATAATTCTAATAATAATATCATCACTCAGGGATTCACCCTTCGCGGCACCCCGCAAGGTGTTTCATTTCACAATAAATAACATAATACCATCATCACTCGGGAATATACCCCTCGTGGCACCCCGCGAGGTGATATATTCAACATTATGATCAACATAATCTTCACTCCTGGATTTACCTGTCGTGGCACCCCGCAAGGTGATATATTCCATATTATTCAACAACAACAGGACAACGTCCTCTTCACTCAGGGATTTACCCTTCGTGGCACCCCGTAAGGTGATTCATTTCAACATTATTCAATAACAATAGGACAATGTCCTCTTCACTCAGGGATATACCCTTCATGGCACCCCGCAAGGTGATTCATTCAATAATAATGCATATCAATGCCATGCTATGCCATAAATACAACAATGCAATAATGCATGTGCCCAACAATCTCACAAGGATTTCTCACCCTCTCAATTAGGGTATATATTTTAATTTGGCATCTTAATAATTATTCATAATCATTTACAAAGCCCCTCAAGGCACATCGTTCAAATAATTGGCATCCAATGGCCACCACCATCATCCATAACAATCCATATATGGATATTAAATAGGCATAGCAACAAACATAATATTAATCCACACATGTAGCAACAAGGTATTTCAAATTACATATACATATATAACAATCATAATTGCCTCACACACATGCAAGTCAATTACTTGCACCCATCACAAGAGTATCATAATAATTCTCAATAATTATCAAATTGCCATTTCAATTAATTCAATACATATACATGGCAAGACAAGCATGAGTATCCATCACATACAACAATCACTATTAAATTTACTCATGCAATTTGAATGTTAACTCCTCTCCTACCTTGAGGGAAGAGCCGAACCATTCCAATGCTTCGAATGCTCCATTGCATCACCCGGAATACAATCTACATAATATACATATGCATTCATACAATTAATAAGCCATCTCAAGGCATTCCTCTTAACTTTTTAAACACTTTCTAGTTTATCATCAAGTCCTAGACTTGATAAACACCAAGTTATATATTTGTATTAGGCTTCGGGAATTCCTTTCCCAAAGCCAAGATCCTCTAGATCTTAAAGGCTTACTAATCCAACAACATCATCATCTTATCCATTACATAATGTAATCTCAAATCACATCGATCCTTCAAATGTCATCATTGTCACTTAAGGCTCAACACAAGTTATTCTTGTTTCTCTTAAACCATCCTTAATATCAAATTCTAATGACAACATCATAGCCTATCAATTCACCAACCAATATGTATATCCATTGATTTCACCATTAAGGGTTATCTACAATGTTCATCATTATTCATCACTATAACTAACAACATACATATTAAACATCGTCCATTCACTTCCAATTCAACCTTCAAGACACAATATATATATATATATATATATATATATTTTCCCAAATTCTTAAGGTAAGGGTTTTCATTAAAACCCAACAACTGTTACCAATACTCATTAATCACCATCAATGGCCATCTCTTATCATTAATATCACTCACTATCATCATTAAACATACTTTGTATTCATAATTTACATTTCCCCCAATTTATTAAAGTTAGGGTTTCACTAGAACCCATCAACATTATAATTATTCATTTATTTTCCACCCATCCAAGTATTAATTCATGCATCTCTATAATAACCCACTATTAAAGCCATAATAACAACACCCCACCTAGGGTTTCCTCACTTTAAGCTTCTCCCAACAACCCATATGCCATCAATACTCCCCCATATACATAGAATCCAAAGTCTAGGCATAGAAACTCCTAAAGAATGGTGAGGAACTTACCTCAACCAAGAGCCAACATGAGCTTTCCATGGAGAGAGGTCCACACGGAAATAGAGTGGGAGAAGGGGGAGAAGTTCCAGCACAAGCTTCTCCTTCAAGCTTCCATAAGAAACGAAAATGGTAGAGGAGGAGAAAACACTCCACACGGCTCAGGTTTTTGGAGAGAAGAAAAGAAGAGATGAAGAAGGGAAGAAGACGAAGAAGAGTGAAGAAAGGAGGGGAGGAAGTGACGTGAAAGTGGAAAGAAAGTGAGAGTTTTATGTTTTAATATTTGTTTCCCCTTAAAAAAAATCTCACTGCTACTTCATAATTAAAAAATGGCAGCTCAATAATCCATCATGCCCTGTTATATTTACATAAATATCCTTTTATATCCCTCGGGTGTCTAACAGAGTAAGGGAAATAAGCTCAATGCCATTAAAACTGAGTAAAAGAAGCTTTAATATAATTAAACCGAGAGAAAAGAAGGGAGAAAACTATCAGGGTGTTACTCGCTCAAGCGAAACCCACTTCGCTTGAGCGAGACAGCCAATCTCGCTTGAGCGCCTCAATTCGCTCGGGCGAAAACGTTCCAGTAAGCATTCCCAAGAGCATTCGCTCGAGCGAGGCTCCCTTCAACTAGCCACTCGCTCGGGTGAGAGTTGTCCAGTAAGGAATTCCATATTAACTCGCTTGAGCGAGATATCCATTCGCTTAGGCGAATCTGACAAGAAGTCATCCTTCCCAACACTCGGTTTCCTGTTGACAGAATACCCCAAAACCGACCCACATTCATTCGGCTTTTACTCGGTAAAATTTATTTGAATCCAAGTCATCTCACACTCGATTCTTACTTGGCATAACAATCTAGACCGAGACACTTTCCATTCAACCAAGTCATTCAGGGCCGACTCACACTCACATAGTCTATCACTTGGCTAATTACTTCCAAAACTGACTCATCTCTTGATTGACCGCTCACTCGGTAATTCATACCTCTTCTCACTCGGAGAATACCTTAACCATTCATTCCTCAGGAATAAACTCCTTAATCAAATTCCACTAGGAATTACTTAACACTTAGCCACTCAAAATACATGAAATCTTATTCACTCGGAATTTATACTTAACATTCACTCGGAGTCCGAACCTCATTCACTCGGAATGTATATAACATCACTCACTCAGCATTTCATTCCCAAAACTGACTCAGTACCTGATCAGCTATCCCTCAGCCATTCATCTCAACACCGACTCAACTTACTTGGTTTTCTACTCGGCAAAATCAATCAAAGCCGACTCGTCTCTCACTTGGCCTTTCACTCGGTAAATTGTTCCAGATCTGAGTCAACTCTTAACCAGCCTTTCACTCGGTAATGCATTCCAATTCCGAGTAATCACAATCAATCTTACACTCGGTAGTTTCCCTAAAACCGACTCATCACTCATTCGGTCCTCACTCGGAAAAATATTCCAGACCGAGTCTTCACTCACATAAGATTCCACTCGGTAAATATTCCAGAGACCGACTTTTCACCTAATTGGTCACTCACTCGGAATTATGTCCACTCCACACTTAACTAAACACTTAATTCATTCAAGAAACCCACACACATGCTTCATTCAGAAGCATCATAATCTCCACTCAGAAATGGTTCCACGATTACTCCACTCGGAGTCAGGGGTTTCAATCGCTCGGAAATAACTCCACGCACATACATCCCATAACTTAGTTCCATATTTTTATTCACAAGGTCACACAATAATCCACTCGGGAAATGAGGGTTATCCCACTCGGGTTCCACAAACCCCTCACTCGGGATATCACCCAATCAAACGTCACTCAGTATATCACTCAGAAGTTTTACCACCACTTAGTTTATTTCTAAACCTTCCACTGGGGCAGGGTTCATCCATGAACTCATCCACTCATCATTCAATTGTCTCGCCTGAGCGAATGCCATCCTTCAAGACCCTTCGCTCGGGCGGGTTTCATCCAGTAGCTAATTCCCTTCGCCCTCGCTCGGGCGAAGCTCTATTCGCCTGGGCAAAATTCCTCCAGAGAGCAAACACTGATACTGGGGCAAGTTTGCTTGAGCGAGATTCACTCTCGCCTGAGCGAGAATTGCCCAGAAGCTAATTTCCAAACAGGTGAGTCTCTCGCTCGGGCGAGAATCCACTTTGCCTGAGCGAAATTATCAGCACAGAGTCAAAAACGAAAAATTCACACAGGCCATCATATGAAACTTCATCATAAGCCAATTTAATCATATCCAAGCTATCATGTTCATCATATAAGGCATATATAACTTGTTCCTAAGCATTCTCACTCGGAATTCCTCATTATAATCCAAATTTGAATTTATCCCACATTTCATACACATCATGAAAGGCATATACAGCCTATTCAAACATTCATATTTATGAATTTACATTCCAAACTAGATTCAAGCTCATCATTATCTTATATACATGTATTCATACCTTGCCACCACTAATCCTCATATTCTCACACATCATCCTCAATAAATATCAACTTGCCATTCTCATTAATTATTTATTTTTATAAAATTTGGGATGTTACAAATGGGGCACACAGGCTCCTAGCACACATATATATATATAGTCATCAAAACATAATAAGTCCAGACATCGTTGCCCACAGTGATCTCGAAGTGAGAACATGGATCCTAGCCCTTCACACTCATACTTGATGTCCACTACTACAAGTATTCAAGATCCTACCCGCGTTCTCCTTGATCTTCAGTTAATGAACATATAGAGAAAACATATACACAACACTAAAGGGGTGAGTGAAAACTCCTAACCCAAGAGATTCCTATTCAAAGGAAAATTGCAACAATTTTACATACTCACACATAATAAATTAGAAGGGCATAACAGTATTTTCATACATTTGCACAAAAGGATTCAGAGAGGTATGACCATCACAGATACAAGCACAACACACAAGGGTTAGTCAACATATATGATATGATATACCTGTGTTAGGTTTCTTATGAATTATCTTGATTAAGTCTTAATATGCACTGGGGCCCAAGATCTCATCATCATCAATACCTCTCTACAATATGTCTACTGGGAGTAACACACATCTATGCTAGAGCGACCGGAGTTCACCACGTTCTGACAACCAACAAGGGTAAGGACGATCTCTTATCCTATATCAATCATGGATCCGTCACACACTCATTGTGATCACAACTCAAACTGAACTGGCACTTCACAATCTTAATAACACACATCCTAGGCAAAGTACACGGGGTTTGCCATGGACTGTCTGGTCTCAAGCACGACTCTGAATTATTGGATGCTTAACCCAGTTATACTCCCAAGATTTTGCCAATGAGTCAAAACGAACATGTTCTCCAGTGTACCCCTTACCGTGGCTCTAGACTTCCAATCAACTCATCATTTAATCTCAGATCACATATGCAGTATACATCTACCTCTTTTTAGTTTTAACAACTGAGTGTTCGACAGAACCTTCTACGCCACGTGATCTTGTCCTAATTGCATTGAGGAATAACCATATAATTTTAAGAAAACTAAGAACTTCAATCTTGTATGTCGGTTCTCAAGTACTACCCAAAACTTCATTTTAGGAGTACCGATATTAAGGCTTAATTAAAATGATTCTTTAAAACTTAAAACATTTATCAACTTCTAACTTTGCAATGGTTAAGAAAATTAAATGTGTTTCAAACCCAAATAAAAATATACTTATGTTACCAATTTAAAGGGAATGTCACCTTGTAGAATAACTCAATTCCAGACTTCTTTCCCTTTGGCACATAAAATAAATTTTAAGACTTAAGATTATGGAAGTTCAAGTTTTTTCCAGGCTCAAAACACTTAAAACAAAGTTTAATTATATCGGGTAAAATTTATTGGACCACTTGACAGGCACCGCCCTGCCACATTTAATCGTCACAAAGTGATACTTCTTTAGCTAAGGAGCTAAGAGAAATCACCTCACCTTGGAATTTATTTCAATACATGAAAACACATTTCTCAACTAAATTAAATTTACAAGCTTTGTGTAAAAACGAGAATCGTAGCGTAAAACTCCTAACTAGTCGATTTTAGTGGAAAATTTTAATTTTGTAGTACTTATACTAGAAAAATCTGATTTAGATGATTCCAAAGCCAAATAGAATAACTTTTTAAATACTTTATTAATAAGGTAAAATTAAACTCTTATTCTGCCCAGAATTTAGATTCCCATGTAAATAAAAAAAACACAATACTTTCTTTGCTTTGAAATAAGACAATTCGCAATCAAGGACAAGCATCATGTAAAGTAGTCACCATCCATTGTCTTTTCTTTGGGCAATACCTTCACATCTCA
This sequence comes from Clitoria ternatea, assembly GCA_037962975.1. Lineage (NCBI taxonomy): Eukaryota > Viridiplantae > Streptophyta > Magnoliopsida > Fabales > Fabaceae > Clitoria > Clitoria ternatea. The sequence continues at coordinate 62,158,286 of CM075671.1, forward strand.
ATTTTATACCAAATGGAGTAATGATTCAAGTAATAACAATTTGCCCAAATTTCTTACCTTTAATTTTCCACAAAATGGTCAATCACATATATTTTTCACATTATCAAACAACCACAAACTGATCAATCCATACAAATTCAAATTTTCACGAGTTTCACCATGTAATAACAATCATCACGAAAATTATAATTTCAAGTATAACACTTTATAAATTTTCTGAATTTGATCCATCAAGTATCAACAAACAGCCACGGTTAGGCATACAAAATTTATCAGTAATTTAAGATTTAGCCTTCAACACCAGCAAGGATAACAAACAAGTTAAACTAAGACAAGCACTTACAACATGCAATATATCCATTTCATGAGCACCATTCAGCCAACCTTGAATCCCATTATATTATCATTTAAAAATTTTATTTTCAATGCTTGAAATCATAAAAAAAAGGGAAGGAAACAGGCATGGATACACACGCCTAATAGATAGTTTATGCGACCATTCTGAGGATGAAAAATGTAATAGCCCAAATTTTTAGGACAAGAACCTAGACTCTCAAGAATTGTGATAGCGCTCTACTTGAGGTTTCGGCCTATTCCCTGAGTTGTTTTAGTACGAGAAAATAGTAAGAAGTCAGTTGAGATATCGAGTATAAAGGAAGATTAGTAAGAAGAGAAAATAGTTAGAAATTTGGACGGAAATGTGACGTGGCATTGTTGAGTGACACGTGTCATAAACTGATAGGCTGAGTGGTTTAGCTTGAAAATTAAAACCATTTTGCCTTCCATGAGACTTGAATTCGGTACCTTTAAATGACAAAGAAAAATGCTTTACCACTAGGCCAAAGTATACCATTATAGAAAGATGATGGTTTTTTATTTATAGCACATACACTTAAGTTAATTATATGTATAATATTATTAGTTAAAATGAATAAATTTATTAAATATATTATTAATAAAATATTTCTCAAAAAATTATTAAATATAAATCTGAAATTTTAACAATAAATTTTAAAATATTTAATAATATTTATTGTTAAAAATGTATTATTAAATAAATTATACTATATATAATATTAATATAAATTATTATTAACATAATATTTAATAATGTTTAAATATATTAGTTTATAATAAATTTTAAAATTATTTTTAATAAAATATTTTTGAAATTATATTTTAATAATATAGTTAATATTTAAAATTAAATGTATTTAATATTACATTTTAAAATTATTTAATAATAAGTATTATTTAAAATATATATTTTAATATAATTAAAAATTATATTAACAATAATATATATTAATAATAAATAATATTAATATATTATATCATTTATTCAAAAATATATTTAATAATATATTAATCATTATTATTATTAATAAATATTTTAAATATATTTTATTAAAAATATATTATAAAAAATTAAATAAATTAAATTAGAATTTTATAATTTCATAAGTATATTACCAATAATATATTTAATAATACATTTTTAACATATAATTAACTTAAGTGTAAGTTTTATAAATAAAAAACCATCATTTTGCTAAAATGATATACTTTCTCCTAGTGGTAAAGCATCTTCCTTTGTCATTTAAAGGTGTCAAGTTCAAGTCCAATTTGTAACACGTGTCACCAACCAAATTATGACACGTGTCACTCAACAACATATTTCCGTCCAAATTTCTAATGGTGTTATGGATTAAATAATAGTTAATAATAATATTTAATAATTTTATAAATTAAATTTATATATATATACATAGCGATAAATTTAATGATAATATTTTATTTAGATAATAATTATTTAATTGATTATAAAAATTATTTGATAATTATATTTAATAATAAAATATTGTCGGGTTCTCAGATTTGAACTTATGGGACCCAATAAACGATTCAATTCCGGTAATTCAGCCTGAGACCAATGATCCTATAGAGAAACTAGTCCTGTTAGGACTCTCTTGTAGTAAAGCGAGGGTCATACGCTTGGTCTGGCAGGCCTAGCCATGTTTGACCGCTTATATGCTTCGGGATATTCTATCACAACATGGTTAGCCCCTAGTGATTTGTTCCAATGTTTTAGGAACTTAGGGCGAATCCTAATTTGGGCCTTATCAACCTCATTTCTCAAGAAAACAATTGATTCAATTGGAACCCCCTGAATCTAGCCTAAACATGTTTAGTGCTTAGAGCCAAACTTTCTCACACAACACTGGAATCGAGTGATTCTGGTCCTAGTTTCTTCGTTACGAAGAATTCTACAACCTTTATTTCTAGACTCGAGCTCCAACTCGTACTCTATCATCCTCAATTCGAAGAACTAAGTAATTGTACTCGGAAGCATCGTTATTTAATTCCTTTAATCTGCACACACTTCACTTTAAAAACTCATAACTCTCTCATACGATCTCTGATTTGCGTGATTTTGGTCCCATAATTTCTATAATGAAATTCTCTATGAATTTCATGAAGATCTTAAAGGTTGGATCTTCCCCAATTAGTACAGTTTTAGCAATCTTCCCAGACCTGATTCCAACCCGCAACAACAAGGTACAGTTTCATGAAAACGCGTATATCTCTCTCATATAATACTGGAATCATTTTGCTTATTTTTCTATAGTTTTGTATCAAAATACCATACAACTTTCATGAAGGGCTTGAAACCTAGTTCCCAAAGCCTTGGTCTCTACGAATTATTCTTTTCAGCCTTTACTAATTTGGGAGCTACAGGAGCACTTTACCTTAGTTTAGGCATAACTCAGGCTATCAACATTGGATTTTCACGTATGATCTATCAAATCAAAGAGGAAATCAAGACCTATAACTTTCATGTTGAGCCCTTGTCCTAAATTCCACTCCAAAAATTATTGTCTATTTATTTTTAACTGCCTTAGTTTCTGATTCCTAAAAATCATGAACACCTTTAATTTCTTGCGTGACAAGTTAGTTTTTCGGCCACTAGTTTTCGACAACACCACCACCGTCTGACACCTCGGAGGTGAGGTATCACCACTAAGTGGCTTCAGCCCACTCACCTCTCTAAAATATCTCCCCTCCTCTCACATTAAATTCACTCACCTTACACCACTACACTACCTCTTCTCCCTCACGAAAATCATAAACCTCTCTCCCTCTTTATTTTCTTTTATTTCCAACAGCCATATCCTCTCCATCCAGCCACTATCCAGCTTCCTAAAAACAAAATAACTCCCTCCCCCTCCACGGCATCACCTTTCAAGATCACGACCATTCACCAATTTCACCCTCTTCTTCTTTTTCCCTACACAACTCGTGGCCACCTTCTTCCATACAAGGCCAAGTTTTGCTTCAATTTGGCATCATCAAGGCATCTATTCTATAGTTGATTGGCTCTTGTTCCATCACTCTTGGCTGTGAAGCTCTCTAGCAAGGTGAATTTTTGAGCTTCTAACCCTTGATTCTTAGTTTCTCTTTATCTCCTTGTTGAAACCATCTTTTGCATGTCAATTTTGTGGCTATTCTTTTTTGTTTTGGACTTAAAAATTGTGACCCTCTCTTGAATTTCAATTCCATGTTAGCTATCTTGAGTTTCAGGAATGATTAGCGAAAGATTTTGAGTAATCGGTGAAGTTTCTAGTGTGATTCCTTAAACACCCCAAAAATTGGGGGTAAATTTTTTACTATTTTAACATCATTAATTAATGAAGACATAAAGTGGTGAAGCTTTAATTCATCACCCTGGATCCTTGAAAGACCTATCTCATATATGGAGATATGAGAAGGTAAGTTAAAAACGATTAATGAGAAATCCTCAATTAAAAATAGCGAAAAGAACTATTTAAATTGATGCTATATGATTGGATTTAAAGAGGTTAAACATCATGGGGTTTAATGACTTCATAATATGTCCAAAGTATTTTTAAGATGATACAAGAAGAAAATTTGATGCAAAAGAAAAGGAAAATAATCAAAATAATGCAACTTGGAGAATCAGGACACCACTCGCTCAAGCGAGTGCCACTCTCGCTTAAGCAATTCCGCGGGGTATGCTTGAGCGAGCCAGGAAAACACGCTTGAGCGAAGAAAGAGAGAAACATCAGGTGCCCGTCTCGCTTGAGCAAGCCCTGCTCGCTTGAGGGAGATTGCTCCAGTAGCCAATCCCATTCCCCCTTGCTTGAGCGAGCCTCCAAGAACACAGGTCATTCGCTCAAGCAAAATTAGTCCAGTAGCTAAATACCTCACTCTCGCTCGGGCGAGACCTTACTCGCCTGAGTGAATTTCCTCCAGTAGCTAATACCTGATGCATGGGCAATCTCGCTTGGGTGAGATGCTGGTTCGCCTGAAAGAACCACGTCTAGAGACAATTCAATACAGCTCTCGCTCGAGCGAAGGCGAGCCCGCTCGAACGAGAATTGTCCAGTATGCTTATACCCATTGCAAGGGCGTCTCGCCTGAGTGAGGCCCACCCTTGCTTGAGTGAAATTTGGCTAGTGGCCATACAACCAACACAGGGGATTCTCGCCTGAGCGAGAATCTATCTCGCTTGAGTGAGAATATCAGTACATACGCAGAAACTTGTAATTTTTCACAACTCAACATATGAAAATCCATTCAAGGTAAAATTAAACAGGTTTAATGCATCACATACATCATATTAGGTATTTTAAACGTATTCCAATTAATCATACTCTATGATCTTTATTCAAATTCATGAATTATATCATAATTAAGTCTATCATCTTATACACTTTATAAAATTTAGATCATCATATAATCATTCTTTCATTTACCAAAATTAAAAGTCATTTACACCATATTCATCATTCATATATTGACAAGGTCACAAATGAAAATGAGCCATACACCCAAAGGTCTCATTTTCCTACACGACCTCCAAAATCATCATTCATTTATCTATCATCCATACAAGTTACCCAGATAAATTCATGGCAATACAAAATATCCATCATGTATATACATTACAAAAGTATAGGTATAAGCCATAAAATCAAAACAATTGTCGGCCAAGGCATCTTTACCCAAAATATCTTTCTTCACATAATTCCTCCACACATGAGCTCCATAGTCAAGCCCTACAACATAAGAGCTAAAAAGATAAACCACATGGAGAGTGAGTATACTTTCTCAATGATGAAAAATCCAACAATTTGTGATAATATATATATTAATGCAAGTTAAACATCTTCTCCTAAAAAGTAGTTCAAATGGCACTAAAATCAATCAATCACCCAATTTATAGAACACTTATATCCATAAAGATTCATTGAGCCATACCAAACCAATAACACAATTATAGTTAGTGATCAAGAGGATTCCACATACACTTCACATAACTTCCTCATTGGGATATCACTCAAAGCCATGCTTCTATGGCTAATGCACATGCTGATGTTTAAAGATGTATATGCACGGATCCGATTTCATTTCATCAGGTGATTGCAACCACCATAATTATTCATTCATTCTCATTGGTTTCCGGCCTCGCAAGGGGTACTCCCTCTAGCAGCCTCGCAAGGTGCTTTCTCGTGATCGCAACCACGTTCAATAATTCATAATGGTTTCCCACCTTGCAAGGGGTACTCCCGCCTCGTGATCGCAACCACAGGCATTCAATCTCAATGGTCCCGCAGGGCCTTTCATTTCAAACACCAGGTGATCGCAACCACCGGCTCAATATCACAGGAACTCGTAAGCGCTTTATATCTCAAATCTCAAGTGATCGCAACCACTTTTCAAGCATCATGTTATGCATGTCATTCTATGTATACAACAATGCTTATGCATGCCTTAACCTCATAGGGATTATCTCACCCTCTCATCTAGGGTACCACTCATACTCAATCATAATATTAATCCCACATAATCAAATATATATATACCATTTCATAATCAACCATCGCAAGATTCAATCTCTATTTCATATCACACACATAAAGCACTACATCCATTCAATGACGAATATGCAACATGGCATTAATACATACCTTATCAACATACAAGGTTTCATGCATTTAGAAAATACACCCCTCTCCTACCTCAAGAGAAGTAGACTTCCGGGTTTGATGTTCCCACCTCACAAGTATTATCAAGTCCTACATCAATTAATTATAGGACCACATCAATCATTCATCCAATCATCATTCTCAATATATATGCATAGACACACATGAATCATGTAGTAATTATTTACAAGTTTCATTCATTTGCCTAATTAGGCTTCAGGAATTCCTTCTCTTTAATCAAAATTCATTATTACCAAAGCCAACAACCTAAAGAGTTAAGTTACTACATATACCAATTTCACACCCAACTCTTTTTAAGTGGGTTTTTCATTAAGGCTTCCAACCACCATCACAAATCATCATTTATGGCAATACCTTATCATAAATAACATTCTCATTATCATTTAATGCCAATACCTCATCATTAATAACACTTCTTTCATCAATAAATGCTAACCCCTTCTACATTACATATTTCTCCCAAAATCATAAGTTAGGGTTTTATTAAAAACTCAACCATATCATAAATACACATCAATATTCATCATCCTTCAACACCATTTTCGTGTTCCCCAATAAATTCTCATAAGAGTCCATATTTATTTCACCCCACCTTAGGTTTTTCTTATTTAAAGCTCACATTCAATACCCACATATATTAAATACTCTCTCAAGCCTTAATAACCCATAACCTAGGGTCCAAGCACAATAAAAATGGTGAGGAGCTTACCTTAACCAAGAAATGAGAGTGGGTATCAAGGTGGAAAGATGAACACAAAAATGGAAGAGAAGAGGGGAGAAGCTTCAAGCATCCATTGTCTTCTCCTTGCTTTAATGGTGAATGAAAATGAAGAGAGGAAGGGGCACCACTTTTACTTAGGTTTTGGATGAGAAGAAGGTGAAGGAGATGAGTGGAAAAAGAGAGGAAAAAGAAGGAGTAAATGGTGTTTGCTTAGAAGAGAAAAAGAACGTGAAAAGAGAGTGAGAAGTGGAGTCTTATTTTTAATTCCTTCCCTTTTCATGTAAAATTTACCGTTTTACCACAAACAGGATCTCTGTTTGGGCTTAATACTCATTCTAAAAATTATTCTGAATACATATTCGGATTCCCCATAATATTATCTACAGCCCTGACCAACGGTATCTCCATCAGAGATACTTGGTCTGACATTCATATTTTAATCGGGTCAATTTTCTACTTATTCGGTCCAAATAAATTACTAACAGTCCCCGAAAATCTTAATTTAATTATTTCCAATATTTTGGGACAGTAAATAATTTGCATTCAATTATTCAATATTTATTTCCTTAATTAATTCTCTATTTTTAAAATTTGGGATGTTACAATTCTTTTTCCCCCTTGCAAACCATGACTATATCATGAGGTAAGAGGAGTCTTTCTTCATTTAATTTCATTTTTGGTTGTCTGATATTGTTTCAATGGTTTCTGGGGATAACCCCTTCAAGTTTTGTTGCAATCCGACAGTCTGATTTTAAGCTACGTTATTTTTAATTGTCGTCGGTGATTTTAGAATTATTTTTAAGTGTATGTATGTATTTTTATCATTTATCGTGAAGCGCGCATCAAAAATTATGTACCCGTTTAATTGATATCAGAGTTTGGACCCCATTACAATGATTTGGCAGATAGCGGGATTTACTGTAGGCTTGGTATTATTTTTAAATTTGGTCTGTAATTAATTATTGATTTTATTTGTATATTTGTAATTTTTTTGGTAAGCCCCGTTAATTGGAATGATATATCCTGTCCAAGTTTCTGGAGCACCCTCGAAGAAATCACGAGTTTCGAGAAGTTTTGCCAAATTGTATTCGACCATGTTCCATTTAAGTTCATTTTTAAATTTTATGGCATCAACAATTTTAAAGAAAGGACTGAATGTAACATCCCAAATTTTGAAATAAATGATTAAATAAAGAGGAATAAATATGAAATAATTATGGGCAAGTTAATTAATGTCCTAAGATATTGGAAATAATTAAATTAAGTTGAAAATATGGGTGATTAAAATATGGGTGTCGGACTAAGTATCTTCAATTGAGGTGTCATTGGTCAGGGCTATTAAGAATATTATAAGGAGTCCGAATATGTATTCGGAATAATTTTTAGATGAAATATGTTTGTCATAAAACGGTGAAATTTTAATGAGAAGCCAAACATTAAAACACAAAACCTCACTTTTCTCTCATTTCTCACGTTGGCTCTCTTTTCTTCCTTGGCAAACACATTTCATTTCTTCTTCTTCTCCTTCCAAAAAAAAAACCTAAGCAAATTGGTGGTGCCTCCTCTCCCTTCCATTTTTGTTTTCCCCATTGGCAAGAAAGAAGTGCTTGAAGCTTGGAGCTCTCTTCTCCTTTTCCCTTCTCAATTTCGTGTGGTTCTCCCCCTCTCTTGGAAACTCTTTCATTTCTTATCTTGAGGTAAGCTCTTTATCATTTCTCAAGAGTATAAGCCCTGGGTTTTGGATTTTTAAGGTTTGAGTGAGCACTTATGTGTATGGGTTGTTAGGAGAAGCATTTAATAAGGAAACCCTAAGGTGGGGTGGCTTGAATGAAAGCTTTTATGAGCCCTTAATGGGGTACACGAAAATTGGTGCTTGGAATAGTGGGAGATGATGTGTATTTATGATATTGTTGAACCTTTAGCAAAACCCTAACTTGTGAAAATTGGGGGAAATGATTAATGTTAGGTGGAAAGGTGATTTAATGAGGGAATAAATGATATTTGAGTGATGGGTATAAGTAAACATGTTAAGAGAATATTTATTGATGGTGAGAGTTGATGTTAAAAATGGTAGGTAGCAATTAATGGTGATTAACGGCCATTGATATGTCAACCTTTTTATGGGTATGGCCTTAAATGCATAAAAATGAACTTTAATGCCTAACTCATGGTGAATGAGGTGAAATTAATGAAATGTAAAATGACTTGATAATGATAATGTTATAAACACCAAGTGTTAGACTAGAATATGTGAACCTAGGTGATCTTCAGTGGAAAATAATGTCGTATCGCTCAGAATTCTTCTCTTGAGGTAGGAGAGGAGTTTTATATTCTAAATGCATGAATTAAGTAGTGTTTGATTGTCATATATGCAATATGCATGTTTGCCTTGTTTGATTGGAAATGATGATTTGTGGTTGATAAACATGATGATGATGATGAATATGCTTGGCAACATGTAATGTGTATTTGGAATATTTATGGTATGCTAAATGGTGATGTTGAATTGTTTGGCTAGTGTAATACCTTGATGATGATGTGATTATGTTGTGTTCTCCATGAATATTGAATGGTTATTATCCATGATGAATGAGAATGAATATGGATGATTAGCATGCCTTAATTTATTGATTCTTGATTTATGAGTATTGATGATGAAGATTGTATAGCCGTTGTGATTGATACAAGATGAACTTGTATTGTGATTCATGAAAATGTTGAGATGCTATGTTGAAAACATATAACAATGGCGATGATTGATTAAAATAAAACCCACCAAGAGTTTAAGTGGCATAGTTAGGATGCACAGTTGTAAGAATACATTATGATTTGCATTGCATTACATTCATGGCATACTGCATAGCCGTCAGTGCTGGAATGTTAGGGGGTTCCCTCGGCCGGCCCAGTGGGAGGGCAACTCGATGCATGAGTATATTTATTTTCCCTTGTGACTCAGAGTGTAAGTCATGAAGCCGCCCATGTATAGCTACGGGGAGCTGCATGTGGCCGAACCTATGGGGGTGGCTCTTTGATGAGCAAGTGTCCCCGATGGTCTTATGGATCAATGCCGCCATGGTATGAATCATGGCCGGCCCGCAACACCTCTATATTGATTATGGTGGTTACCGCGGTCATGGTGTAAATGGCCAGGTGTTGCAAGATGGGCGATGCGGTTTGGTACCAGTAAAACATAATGATATGCATGAAATTGATGATATATGTGTACATATTTTTCTACTGCAATAGGGGTATGGTTATATGATCATACTTGACCCACAAATTAGTGTTTATTCCCACAGTCGGATCCGCAATTGATAAATTACTCTGTTACGCATATGTATTAGCTTAAGAGCATTAGCATATAGCAAGGAGGTATGCCAAAGGTGATGAGATATGATGAATAGTTATGGTTTGGATGAGAAAGTATATAAAGACAACATAAAAACTATGAATACCAAATAATGCCTTAAGTATGATAATGATGAATGTGATAGTCCAAAATTATTGAGAAACTTGATTATGTATATACCTGTGTACTTTGCTTGATCCATGAAAATATTTGCGATATGAGAATGCTAATTTGATGATGATAAATGAAATAATGAATGATAACTTGAATGCAAAGTATACATGATTTTGTTGCATATGTACATAATCACATGGTATTCATATTTATTCTTTTGGAATGTGAGACTCACTCTCCCATGTTGTTTACGTTTTAGACTTGTGATGCAAGACACTCATGGGTGAAGTGAAACTCTTTTAAAGCTTATTTTGATGAAGGAGGTAAATAGATGTGTAGGAAGTGCCTTAGCCGGCAAATCATTATTTTGTATAGCATATGATAGGGACTTATGCTCATTGGATTTTGGAATGCTGAATATTGATTTTTGAAGGTCATGGGTAAAGATTGGAACTTGTATATATGGCCAATTTTTGATAATGACCTTGATGATGTATGGTGTCATTTATAATACTTGAAATTTGCCCAAATTGATGAATGGATGATGAGAATTATGGATTAGAATCTTTTATCAAGTATATTTGAAATTTGGTATGGTTGTTTTATGCATAAGCAAGGAACTAATAGGATCAAATTATGATTTATGAAGTTATGATGTGATGTGGTGATCCCAATAGCTTAAATACATTAATTGTGACTTGTGAAAAAAGGAATGGTTCAATTTTATAAAGAATAGACCCCTAAGTTGCCTCAAAATGCCTTTAAACAGGTTAAATGCATTTATGCACATGTCTCCCTCGTTTTTAGGAATTTTTAAGTGTGGCTAGTGGCCACACGTCTCAAATAATATGTTTTAGCTTGTGTCAAATTTTGGTGGCTATTGGATTTGATTTGAATGAGATAGGGTAATTAGGAGTTGGAAATTATGTGATTTTCTGCATAAAATACAGCAGGGAACTGATAGGCCAGGCTTGAATCAATTCATGTGAGGCTTTGAATCGATTTGAAGCATTCTGGATTCACTGTTCATTCTGGCAGAATCACGTGAATCGATTCACATTGGGCATTGAATCAATTCATCCTTCTCTGTTTTCACTGTTTATGGCTTGGTCATTCGCGTGAATCGATTCAAGGAATAAGGAATCGATTCATGGGTACCTGATTCACTTATTTTTGTATTTTCACTCGCATGAATCAATTCACACCCTTGGGGAATCAATTCATGGCACTAATTCATAAGGAATTACACACTTTTGGATGTTGTTTGGGATTAGATGGTCATGGTACCTTTCCACCCTTTCTTTAACCACTTCTTTGACATAAATTAACACACTTTTAAGTGTTTTTGATGATTTTGTTTAGTTAATCTGTACTTTTGAATCAAGTTACGCATTCCACTATTCACGATTCTAATGAAGGCATTCATGATCTTCATGTAATCCATTTCCTTTACACCTAAACGCATAATATCAATTTGAGTTATTCCTCCGCTGTTTTTGATTGAGAATTAATTAAGATTCATTTTAATTCACCTTCTCATATCTTCATATATGGGACAGGTTCTTTTATAGATCCGGGGTGTTGATTAAAGCTTCACCACTTTATTTCTTCTTTAAATAATGGTTTTGAAATCATGAAAAATTTACCCTCATTTTTGGGGTGTCTCACTGAACGAATTTTATAAATTAAAAAGGGATTTGATAAGGAAATAGTAACAAGAATTAATTGGAAATAAGAAGTTTTGGTAATATATTAGAATTTAAAGAAATAAGGATTTTTAAGTAAATTACAAGAAAAGTACGTAATATAAATATTTTAGACTGTTAAATAAATTTTAGAGATAATGACTAGGTACTAATGGATTAAAAAGGAAAATTTAATATATACTAGGAGTATTGATAATTTAGATTTAGTAATAAAGTTTTATAAGTATAGGTTAGGTAGTTAATAGAACATAGGAATGACTAGTAAAAGAAAAGAGTAGGAATCTAGTTAATGATAATGATGGTATGATTAAAAGTAATAATGGCATATCATTAATAACGAGGTGAAATGATGGCTAGACATAACTAGTAGGAAATTTAACAAAATTAAGAGATACCATTAGTATAAAAACAAGGATTTAAAGAAATAGGGAATATATAAATATATATATATATATACAAGTTATTATTTTTTCTTGGCAGAGTTTTTGTAATAACCCAGTACCAACTCTAGAAAAAGAAAATAGTTGTATAACTATAGGTATATATACACATGGTCTTGTAAGTAAAACCAGGTAGTCATAAGTAATTATCAAGAAATATTCCTTAGTATTTTAAAATAAATAGGTAAGTAAAATACCCTTCAAGAAGATAAAAATATCTATATATATGGCTTAATAACTACATTTAATTAATAAATATATTTTATAAATAGTAGGCAAAATATACTTTAAGTGAAATTAAGTACACCTATCCACACAGTTATATATGTATGTGTGTGCGCGCGTGCATCACTTAATGCAAATTAATTAATGAATAAGTAATACTTAATATTTAGGAAGAATTTATAAGTTATTAGACAAGAGAGTTATATATATATATATATATTTCTAATAGGCGTATAACATTATTTTTATGACAAGCTTTAATAAAGTAAAAATAATAAGACTACGACAATTGGATTGGCTAGGTAGATTAATATATGTATGTTTGATGAATATATCATTGAATGGACAATGCGTGCTCGATTGATTTATGCAAGTGAAGTGCTATGTGTTTACTGAGTTATATGTCTCTTGAGAATATAAGGATGATGAATTGTATAAACAAGATGAAAGGAAAATGAATGGATTCTATGTGACGCATCAGTAAATTCATAAGTATAGAGACAATGAAAGGGGAATAAGTCATGGTAGAGGTCTTAATATGATATAAGCAAGATGATGATATGAAGGAAATATTGATATATTGAGATGATGGATAGTACCCCGATAAATGTTGAATGTTAACGCTCGACTATTTTTATTCTTAATTATCAGGTGATAAATAAAAGAAAGACCGAAGAATTACCGCCAAAAGGAACCTAGTGTACACCTATATAATCAAATACCCATACCCTTCCACTTCACAATATTGAACCTATACCCCTAATAACTCAAGTAAATCTCTACCATTGGTTAATAGAAAAAGAAATGAGCCTAGTGTTAAGAATAAAAATAGACCTTTGAGAGGACCCTACTGGTGACGAGTATGATGAATAAAGAAGAAGGAAATGTATTATACAGGCATCATGTATAAATGATCTAATGTGACTAGAGTACACAATGAGGGATACACTAGAGGATATGAGAGTTTGATCTAGGTTGGATCTCAAGAGTACACTACGAGGGGACCCCCAGATGGCTCGGCAGTAGCTCCCCGACGCCGAGTGAAACCATGCAATCCTAGTGTGCTTTGACCCAAGCTAGTGTTCCTATAGTCGTGGAAAAGCCAAGTCCCATTGTGATGTGATGATATAAGTTGATGATGATTAGGACTTACGAGTCCCTAGATACCATGTATTGTGATATGAGGGACTTGGTGAGCTTTGGTCGCTCTAGTAAGGAAACGTTGTGTCCAAGGGCAGCCTGGTTAGGACAGATTTTGATGTGATATGATAATGAGATTTGGGCCTACATGCCTCATAATGGCTAATGAAAGATTAACTTAATGGAATGGAACCCACTTATTGCACTATATACTTTGATTGAGTTTATTTTTTGTTGTGGTTGTGGATTATTATATTAATGAGGATAATTTCATTTAGTGTAATGGTTAGTGGATAGGGAAGAGAGGGAGAAAAGTTATATAATTAGGGACATCAAGGAGAGGCTGAGGGACGATAGATAACTTCAAATGGATTGATTAGGAACCCCGATAACAAAAGATAGAAATAGAATGTGAGTTAGCTTTATACTGTGTAGGAGGGATGTTAGAAATGATAACTCTCTGAATGTTATGGAAGTAGAGGCTTACCTTTACAGTATCACTCTAGGCCACCCATTAGACCACGTGCTCGCGCCGCAGGACCAGGATTCCATTATGCATCGAAGATCAGGCAGGTCCTAGTAACCTATCTATGATTCTGGAGGTTCCCGAGGACATCCTAGACGAGCAGCCATTATAGTAGCCCTCGTGGGAGAAACAGCCATATGATAGAGACATTGGAATTATTAAGAGTACTATATGCCGATATGGAGATCCTCCACAGCTTGAGTATTGAGGAACTAGTCAGTAAAGAGGCAGCGATTGTTGTAGATCCATTGGGATTTCATCATTTGCTTGATCTACCTTGAGTTCCTAGATCAGTTTCCCTGGGCTACGTACCCTTCATGCCAGGAGGTAATGATGTTGTTGTTCTAAGGTCACCCACACCTGAGTACATCCCACTTCCACCCGAAAAAGACGGGGACCCGGAGGAAAACCTAGAAGAGATGCCCCTGGAGCGGATGGCAGAAGACCTGGCTATCCTTCTAGCACTACCCGAGTAGATCCCTCCTCTTAAGCCTATAGCAGCTTATATCCCAAGCAAGATGGTCAGAGAGCAGGTCCACCAATAGAGTTTAGTGTTGTCACCTATGGAGAGATTCTTAGGCCGATGCCACGAGGTTACCTCCAACATATCTTCATATACTTCATATACGGATAGACGGAGGATTATGCATACATGTCCCTAGAGGCTAGAGACTTGCTATATGAGGCCCACGCAGCATATTTCTTTCGTCTTCATCAGCCTATACCATTTGCTAAAGACCAGCCCTCGACTAGCAGTGCAAACATCAACTAGCTCAGTTCTTCCTGAGTCTTCCTAGACAGACAATGATTCTCTAGGTGGAGATGATTAGTGTAGATAGGTTTCTTTCCTTTATATGTATTTTATTTATTTTGTATGGGAGCCTACGTGCCCTTTATTTTCACCCTGTACAGTTACTATTATGACCATGTATTGTATATAACTCTATTATGTATATATATGATGTTACTATTCCACCATATTTATATTGTACAAAAAATCATATTTTTCTAAAACTCATAACCTCTCAGTTAAGTAGGATGATCTAGTGGAAGGGATTGTCCTAGTTAACTGATGATGTTACAAAAAACAACAACATGCAAGGCATACATCATATCACCACCACTCGACCACATCATAACTCATGCATTCCATCACAAAAATTTCATTTACCAACTCAAAATTGTAAGCAAAATAAAGAGAAAACACCATAGGTGATCACGGCCAAGGGGTCCAAAAACAAATTCCCCACCGTCACCAAAAATCATTTCTTTAGCAACATTTTTAGAACCATTTCCAACCATCAAACACAAAGGGGAAAGCTTATTTTTGACACTCCATCATAGTAAGAACCTAGGAAGTTCTTACTCACCCTTTGCATCCAATATCTAAGGGCAAAGATTAAGAGAAACTCTTCCCTACCTTATAGATGTCCAACGGCCAAGAAGAGACAAGGCACCTCCAAGCTTTTGTTTCCTTTGTTCCTTTTCCAACCTTTCAAAGAGGAAGTGATGAAGGTTTATATGGTGTTTAAGATGATAAAAATAAGATGACAATAAGGGATGATGGTGCCTTCAAAAGGAATGGCAAGAATGGTGGTGATTTTCTTGGAATGGCAAAGAGAAAATCTAGAGAGAAATGGAAATATAGCTTAAGCTAGAAGAGAAAACTGAGTGAAAATTTGAATTACTTGGGCTGTAAGTAGTTCCATGCAGAGAATAAATTGGAAAAAATGGTCCAATGGGAGCTGGACATGTGGCACGTGTGGCAAGACCTCATTGGTGATAATTGTGAGTGGATGCTGATGTGTCATGATGTAAAGTCAGTTTCTTGGCCTGCAAGTAATGTGATGTTACAATGGGAATTTAGGAAAACGCCCAACATAAAATTTTTAGATCTCTCTTTTCTATTTAAAACGAGCTATGGCACGTCAAAATCCGATAAAGAGAGCAAGAGATATGCCCCAAACATGGAAAGTTATCCAGGGTGGTTATGAATTTGCAAATCAGTGTTTAGAAATAACACTGGAACATTTTGACTAGGAATTAGCTTTTGGGGTCTTCTTCCAAGTTATAGATATTTTTGTTAAGAAAATAAAAAAGAATAATCATTCGATTTTGACATCAAACGAGGGAAATGGGCCAAAAAAACTAACAGGTGTTCCATTGAATCGGGTAATTTACAAATTAATGTAGTGTTTTACAAATTGGGCTTGATGGGCTTAGAAATGGGTTTCATGGTCAACATAAAAGTTATAGAGGATTTTGGTACAAAAAATTAGGGACAAGAATCACTCAATTACGCTAACCACAGAGGGAGATATGCCAAAAATACCGAAGGGTGCGCAAAGGTAACACGAATGATCGGGCTTAGACTCTTAAAATTTAATTTAGGGGCCTGAGCGTTTGGAATCGAATTTCGGTCCTTCATGAGAAATGTTGTATGTTTCAATATAGAGATTTTGGGATTGGAACAACTTGGAGCGAGCACTCATGGCATTTGCTTGGCCAGAAATAGTGAAGCATACACACATACATATAAGCTCATTTAATTTGTAGAAATTGAATTTGTTCTTATTTTTCTCAGTGGATTTTATTTCTACACAATCTCATTAGTTCCATCATCAACCACATTCCATCACTCACTCAGGGTTTTAAAAGGTAACTTCTAAATCTTATATCATATTATCAAAGAGCATTCCTCGACTGACAATACCGTTTACCATAGCAACTCTAAAATATTATACCATATTCTACCTTTTCTATCTTTACTGGTGCATCCAAGAAATATTTAATCTCTTTTGATGTTTCTAATCATCTCTCTTAAGTCTAATCATTCCTACCAAACAAATATTTAAGTCTAACACATGAACATACATCACACACAAAACAAATTTGGTCGAGGCCCATTACACAACATAGAAGTCACATAGGCAAATGTCATTCTTTGGCCCTTAGACTAATCATAAACAAATGAGGGATGTGTTAGTCAAGTGGCCTCAATACTCAAGAGGGGGGTAAATTGAGTTTTAAACTTTTGCTTGAAAAGCCTTTGAAATTGGTTCCCTTTTGACACAAGATAATAATATGCAAGAGACAACAAGTGTAATGCAAGAAATAAGATAAGAAAGATGTGCAGGATTCACTTTGGCAATTTATCAAACACTTGATATGTTGGATCTTAGTTTAGCCAAATTAATCAAGTTCAAGTAATGTAATCACAATCAAAACAATACACCATCCAGATGCAATATGTAAATGCAAGAGAGTATGGAAGAGAAGCTTGCAAACCAATATAACGCGTTCCACCACCCAGGTGTACGTCTCGCCTTCAAGCAACCCACTTGAAGGATTTTCACTATTGAAGTTTAGAGATACAAGCTATGAGCAATTGCAGATTCCTAGTGTCCCACACTCAAGAACTCAATCCTCACTAGCACAAGGGCACCCCACCCAATCTCTCAAACTCTCAATACCCAAAAGTTAAACCCCAACCTTTGTGACCACTTAAAACTAGAGTGAAACTTGGTGTTTGGTGTTTATGTTTACAAGAAAATAACTCTCTCAATAGAGTAGATATATAATTCAAAAGGCTTTTACAAATTATAACTCTCAACAAGAGAGGATATGCAAATTTAGAACCTAACTTTCAGAATAATGAAACTATACATAGAAAATGAACTCACAAGGCACAAGTACAAGCTATGAATGATTTTCTCCTTGATTTTTTCAGTAGCTTGAATGGATGGTGCATTTATAGGCCTTAGAGAGGAGCTTTGGAGGCTTCAAAGCTGTTGCACAGCATGGGCATGGAGTGGGAAATGGAGAAATGAGCTGGATCTACACTTTAAAAATATTTCCCTACATTCTAACACTAGTGTAATCGATTACTCCTCGAGATGTAATCGATTATGCTTCGTTGTATTCCATTCGTTTAAGTGTCCAGTGGCTGTGTAATCGATTATGTCTTTTCCTGTAATCGATTATGTCATATCCTTGCAATCGATTATGCATTATACCTGATGCATTTAATTCCTGTATGCAGCACTGTAATTCATTATGTAATTCATATAATTGATTGTACATCAAATAGAACCTTGTAATCGATTAGTCATGCCTTGTAATCGATTAGGCAAAATACCTGATACATTATCCCTTTTATTGCAATAGTGTAATTGATTATTCTCTTTATTTTAATCAATTAGGTGCGTTCCAGAATCAATGTAATCGATTGTCCTAGTGCTATAATCGATTATGACATATACCTAATGCATTTATTTTCTATTTCGTAGCTCTGTAGTCGATTAGCTTAGTCTTTGTAATCAATTATGTTTTTGCAGAGAGCTTTAGTCTAGTCTTGATTCATTGTAGACTCTTGTGTTTCTTTGTTTTAAACTTCTCAAAAGTTTATTGCGTATTGTCCTTGGCATTTTGAGTCTCTATGAACTTCATTTTCATGTCATGATTCTTCAATTTGTTTTCTTTGTCATTATCAAAATCCTGAAACAATTTTCAAACACATTCTCCCCCTTTTTGATGATGACAAACTATGTTCATCTCATAAGGGTGTTAGTCCAGATAAAATTTCTCCCCCTTTCTTAAGGAGTTCATGCATAATTTTAAGAATCCTGAAGATGCTCAATTTCTATTTTAAGAATGATAGTTCTTAGAGCTTTTTACTAACTATTGGAAGGTTCTTTAATTAACCACTTGTTATTAACCATTTATTAACCATTTACAGATTCTCTGATGAACTAATATCTTTCTCCCCCTTTGTAATCATCAAAAATAAATAATGCGAGTAAAGGAAAGAGATAAAGGAAAGGAACTTTATTCATTACTGAAGCAAATTACTGAAGCAAATTACAGAAATAAAGGCAAAGTAGAAAAACATCCTAAGATAAAACATAGAAAACAATTCAATTATTAGAAGAAAAGAAATGGAGATCGGTGAGTTGTGTGACGTCCCGTGTAATTTTCTGAATAAATTTTTCGTGTTTTTGAAAGATCAATTTAAAATTCATAAATTAACTCAGAGTTCACATAAAATTCGATAATCACGGAATATTATCATGCATACTATAGTCGTGATTAATAAAATTCATGAAATATTTGCATAGCGGAAACGATTTAGAAGTAACAGTACATAGTACGTAATATTTATTACAACCCATTAAATTAAAGTCCAAGTAATAATTCAAATAGGCATGGCATCACTCTTCATTCTGCGTGGCATTCACTGTAAAAATTAATGTAAGAGTGAGACAGAATATAGAATAATTATAAAATAAATAAAATTACACAAACACAATCAACAAACCATAATGATATGATGAATATGCCAAACAAGTTCATTTATATTTAATAAGTCTTTAATTAGTCAAATGATGTCATGCTGGATCCATTTGGTTTGGTGGGAATACTGCAGTAATAGTCTCATAGAGACACAAATAGGGCTTTAGCATATACCATGAATCCCTACACTTCATGGCGCTTAAGTACCGAAGTACACAAATATCATAAGTAGGGCTTTGCATAAACCATGAATCCCTACACTCCATGGCGCACAACAAAATAGGGCTTAACTCGTCATAGAGTAACCCCCCACCAGGGTAGGCAATCATGGAACCCCTAAATTCCATGGTGCGTCCAAATGCTTATGATGCATGAATGCCTTTAATTCTTATTATCATTTAACATACCATGATATATTAATTTCCAAAACCACTTGGAAAACCATAAGTCCTCAAAGGACACATCACATATAATAATTTTTTAGAATCATGGATTTACTGTTTCAACCACATGTAACAATAACCACAAGGCATTCATGTACATATAAATTAATTTCGTTATTCATAATTATTCACCACCACAATATATAAACTGTATGATACTCAACAGTATTCATAATAATTCATAATCACTCAAGAATTCAATAATAAATTATTACCCATAGAGAAAATATCATTTTTATCCATAATAACCATTATAAGTAAATTTCAGCATTTTCAAACAGCGACATACGTTAGTAAAATAGTCATAACATGAGCAAATCAAATCCTTTTTATATGATTCCACTTTATATAGCTCAATAACATAAATATCTACAACTTTAATGAAGACCATAAATTTAAATTCTAAACAGAACCATCACTTATTCACAGAATACAAAACTGCCTCAAAGAGGATTTTTAAAACATACACAGATTAGTATTTTTAACGTTTCTGGAGCTACAAAAACAATTTTGGCATGAAACTAGTTCTAAATTATTCTTAACACAAATATCTACAACTTTCATGCAGATCATAAATTCAAATTCTAAGCAGAAATACCATTTATCCACGAAATACAACACTGCCTCCAGATGAGCTTTCAAAACGTACATATATTAGTATTTTCAACATTTTCTGGAGTTACAAAAATAGTTTTGACATGAGACTAGTCCTACATTACTCTTGACATAATTATCTACAACTTTCATGAAGGCACCAACCACTAATTCACACCACAAAATTCTCAGTTTTGAAAATAAGATTCGGATTTCATAGTTAACAGATTTACAGCTTGTACATACTTCAGTATTTTAGGTATAACTCAAACTAAAAAAATCATTTTGACTTTAAACCACTTTCTATAGATCCATAACATAAATACCTACAACTTTCATGAAGACATCAAAGGCTGATTACAAACGTACAAGTCCCAGCATATTAATATATACACAAAACATAGGATAAATCTTCTACACGAACATGTTGTAGTATTTTGGCTATAACTTTTGCTATACATATTCAAATTAATTGATTCAGGTCTCAAAATTTAGATAACAAAAAGATATACAACTTTCATGAAGAAGTCAGAGTCAAATTCACACGTTTGCAATTTCAAAAATGAGCAGCAAGTTACGAAATTAATTCTGGAATCCTAGAACAACATACAATTCTACCCATTTCATAGTTATTCACAACCCTGTCCCCTTTTACCTTAATGGAGTTCTTTAGATGAAAAGAAAATGTTCCCTTCACTGTGTTGCTTCAGATCCGAGTGAGAGAGAAAAGAAAAGAAAGAGGAAGAAGCTTATAGGAAGAGGAAATGATAACAGAGGTATGTCTGTTGCTAAGTTTCGTGTGTGTGTTCTAAGAGTCATAGTACTGGGTTAAATAATGAGAGAGTAAGTGGGAAACTAAGTGGGGAACATTGGTTGGAGGATTAAGTGGGATAATGGAGCCTTTTGACTTCTTTCATAGTCAGCTTTGCATTGATTTGGAATAAAATATACAAAGGTATTATAATGGATGCAACTTCCCCCTGTGATTGGTTCGTTGTGCCACTCATTTCTGGATTCATGTGGTTAAGTGGGCTGATCACTAGCTGAAGTGGAATTAAAAGGTGTTCAGTGTTGAAGGATTTGTAGAGGTCGGTATGGCGTGAGGGAGGTATTGAGTGTGAGGGGCGGTGTTGAGTGTGAGGGGCGGTGTTGAGTGTGCTTGAGCGTAGCTTGCTCGCTTGAGCGAAGTAGGAAATATTCATCAGGGGTCCTTCTCGCTCAAGCGGAATCCGACTCGCTTGAGTGAGTCATCCAGTTCTCGCTCGGAATTCCTCTGAAACCGACTCAAGTACTTGGTTTCTCACTCGGTTTCTGTCACTCGGCTAAATGTTTCTTAAACCGACTTATCTTGCTCGGTTTGCTACTTACTCTAATATTCAAAACCAATACTCAGAGTTCCATTTGGCAGAGTTCACTCATCTCTCACTCGGAATTGTTTCTCCCAGAACCCGACTCTCTCCTAATTAGTCAATCACTCGGAATTATTCAAACTCTTCATCACTTAGAATATATTCCAATAACAACTCATACATTAGAAAGGAATCAATCGGATTTGCCACTCGGGAATACCCAAACTCTACTCACTCGGGTTTACTCATATTTCTCTCTCGGTCTTAACCAAATTCTTCAACTACAATTCCAATTAAAGCCTATTAAGGTCATTACCTCTCGGAAAAGACCCACACATACGAATCTCACTCGGAATTGGTTTATATATCTAAGACTCACTCGGAATTGGCTCTGTGCCTACTACAATTCACTCAAAACGGGTTCCTACTACCATTTTCCGCTCGGTATCTACTCAATTAGCATTATTCATTCATCACCCTTCTTATTCAAGCCTAGTAATGTCTTAACCATTCAATATATATATATAACCACTCGGAATCTTTAACTTAATAACTATTTTACTTCTCACAATAATTTGACAACACGTTTCAGTCGGTAGGAGGCATCAATTCAACATAAATACTTATGTATATATATGCATTCATTCACTCAGAGAAAACCATTGTGTTAATTCCCACTCGGACTCATTCTAAATCTCATCCATTCAGGATATAGAATCTCATTCACTCGATTTATGTATATCATATACTTAGAATATATTCCTAATCAAAACCATTATAACAACTCTTCCCTCAGAAGGGTTCACTCAGATTTTACCATTCAGGAGCATTTAAGTCCTTCCCCACTCGGAGTTCACTTGGCTACTCATCTCTTAGTAACACAGAGACTATCCTTCCTCAAAATACGTTTCACTCGGTTTCCTTTAAGGCCTTCACCACTTGGAAAAGAGTCATAAGTCTTACTCAAAAGATGACTCCAAGCCTTATATATATTCTACTCGAAATGCTATCCCTTCCTCACCAGGGAGGTCCTGACTTGGACAACTCACTCGGATTGCACTCGGATATATCCCTGACTAAGTCCCTTTACTCGGAATACTGCAATCAGAGAAGTTCCATTCGTAAAAGGTAACATTTGGCATGGTTTGACTCGGAATTTTCACTCAAAAGTGATTCTCTTGAACACTCTTCACTCCATTTGTCTCTGAGATCAAGATTCCACTCGGTAGTAGCCCTCTCGGTCTTGTTTTACTCGGACATCATAACTTACACTCGGAACTTCATCCCTTCACTCGGATTTTATAACCTTCAGTCAGAATTGGTAATCCTTCACTCGGAATTTCACTCTGTCACTCGGATCAGAGTCTTTTTACTCAGAATTTGAATAATTTCTCTAAAATTCCATAATTATACCCAAAAATGATACTTTTGGAGCATTAAAGGCCATCCATAGAGTGTTTTATTCATTGATTAACACTTATAGACCTTCTATACCTCATATTTTACAAAATGGGACTATTATTAAAAACAGGATGTTACAAGTTGGTTGGATAGATCCTCATATTTTTGCTCCATGATCTCAAAGTGTTGTTGCTCAGTGATTTGAAATTCTTGAAGAGAGGTTTCAAGTTTGTCAAATCGTCAATCAAGATAGGCATAGAGAGATGTGAAGGGATCAACAGGAGCAGAGGATTCTCCTTGGGTAGCAAGGGTAGGAGAAGCAGGAGCATCAACAGGTGCTTCAAATAGGATATTGGCATGAATTCCTTCCGTCTTAGAGACCCAAGCTCTATTGACAAAAATTATCCCCATCTTGGTGAGATGATGAGTACCAATACAAGCTTTAGAGGGTATCTACTCTGGAAGTTCCCCACTAAGATCAACACCATAGGCTTTGAAAATCTTTGTTAGAAGAATGGCATAGGGTAGCTTTTGTTGATCCTTGGCTTTAAGCATGTGAAGCTTGAGAAGCTGAATCCAGTTAATTTCCTTATGGTTTTGCATTACCCATATTTGCACTACATCTTCTTCCTCAACAAGGGCGTAGTTGCCTCCACGACGAATCAAAAGCTTGACCAAAATAAAGTGAAGAAGACGGTTGCTTAGAGTAAAATGACCTACCAATTTGTGATTGCTGCAGGGTCAGTCGGTTTTCCATAAGGATTTTCGTGCAGTGATGTTGTTGAAATCCCATTCATCTCCAGGATGACCACCAGAAAAATCAGCATTGGAGAAAGGGAAGAGACTTATTTCAGCAAGTTGTTCATTGGTGACCTTAAGAGTCATATTCTTGACTCTTGCTTCAAGCACACCATCAACAAGTTTCAGATTGTAAAAGAAGACTCGAACAAGCTCCGGGTAATAAACTTCTTCTTTAAGAGAGAGGAAGGGGATGAGATTGTAGTGGTTAAGAAATTGAGTGAAAGAAAAACTTGGGTGATCAAGGAATTCAGCATTGATAAAATGAGGAGCAATGATATCCTTCTCAGAAAATTTCTTGATGAAATTATGGAGATCTCTAGGATTGGAGAAGAACCTTGAGAAATCAAGAGGGTTGTTGGTTTGGGCAATGGAGGATCTTGCCCGTTTGACATTCCTGGAGGAAGACATTGTAGAAAAGAAAATGTGGAGGATGTGGGGTTTGAGAGGGGTAGGAAGTATAGAAGAGGGGAGGGTCGTGGTGTGAGATGAGAAGGGTGAGGGAGGAGGTATTTATAGGGATTAGAGGTGGGATTTAGGGTTTTGGAGAGGTTTAGGATTGGTTGGGCCAAGCTGCACACGGATTGAGCATTAAAATCTACAATCCTGGTGACTCTGTAATCGATTACAGGTCAGGGTGTAATCGATTACACCTCTGAAGAATTTGAAACATCAGGCTCCATAATCGATTAGACCATGTGTGTAATCGATTTGATCAAGATTGAATTTTTCATAGAAGCTCAGTAATCGATTAGGGTGAGGCTAAAATCGATTATATGTATAACAGAATGCCCATAATCAATTATATAGAGATATATAATTGATTATGTACAACACAAAAACCCCATAATCGATTATACAGAGATGTGTAATCGATTATGCACCACTCAAAAAGCTCTTAATCGATTATATTGTGTATACAATCGATTATAGTATGCCCAGAATTACACAAACACATGTTTTCTGAACAATCGACATTAACAACTTAATTTACTTGTTTATTTCATCAATCAATCATCATTGTCAATCATCAAACACATTGTAGATCAAAGATATTAATATGAGTCATCAATTAAAGTTTTTCAAATACAATTAAAAATATTTAATATTCCTAACTCTCTCCTTATATTAATGAATTGTTCTTTTGCAAGTGGTTTAGTGAAGATATCAGCTAGTTGCTTAGTGGTTTCAACATGTTCAAGCACACAATCACCTTTCAATACATGATCTCTAATGAAATGATGTTTTATTTCTATATGTTTGGTTCTTGAATGCATGACAGGATTCTTAGATATATTAATGGCACTAGTATTATCACATCTAAGAGGCACATGGTCTAAAATAACACCAAAATCTAGAAGTTGTTGTTTCATCAAAATTTAAGCACAACAACTCCCAGCAGCAATATATTCTGCCTCAACTATTGATAATGCCACACTAACTTGCTTCTTGTTATGCCATGAAACAAGTGAGCTACCAAGCAAGTGACAAGTGCCATTTGTGCTCTTTCTATCAAGTTTACATCCTGCAAAATCAGAGTCAGAATATCCTACAAGAATGCATTCAGCACCTTTAGGATACCATAGACCAACATCTAGAGTTCCAACAAGATATTTCATTATACATTTTACAGCAGTTAAGTGTGATTCTTTTGGACATGCTTGATATCTTACACACATACACACAGCAAACATGATATCCAGTCTACTAGAGGTTAAGTAAAGTAAGGATCCAATCATACCTCAATATTTTGTGAGTTTTACATCCTTACCTTTCTCATCCTTGTCCAAATAACATGA
The DNA here is from genome assembly GCA_037962975.1 of Clitoria ternatea. Classification (NCBI taxonomy): domain Eukaryota; kingdom Viridiplantae; phylum Streptophyta; class Magnoliopsida; order Fabales; family Fabaceae; genus Clitoria; species Clitoria ternatea. The sequence goes on from CM075671.1 coordinate 62,184,215, forward strand.
AGTGCTCATGGGTGTGGCAATTTCGTTTGCTTTGTCCATGTTGACTTTTTGAGCAGCTCTTTGCAATATTTGGATTGGCTAATGAAGGTTCCTTCTCTAGTTTGCTTGATTTGCAATCTGGGGAAGAATGTTAGTTCTCCCATCATGGACATCTCAAATTCATTCTGCATTATCTTAGCAAACTCTTTGCAAAATAATACATTAGTGGCACCAAAAATGATATCATCCACATAAACTTATACCAAAAGTATGTCATTCTTTTTATGCTTAATGAACAATGTTGTATCAACTTTTCCTTTTTCAAAATTATTTTCTAAAAGGAATTTACTCAATCTTTCATACCAAGCTCTTGGAGCTTGATTTAAACCATACAAAGCTTTTCTTAGTTTAAAAACATGATTTGGAAATTGATAGTTTTCAAAACTAGGAGGTTGATCAACACATACTTCTTCTTGAATATATCCATTCAAAAAGGAACTTTTGACATCCATTTGATACAATTTGAAATCTTTACAACATGCAAAAGCTAATAATAGCCTAATAGCTTCTAACCTAGCTATGGGAGCATACGTTTCTTCATAATCGATTCCTTCTTCTTGATTATATCCCTTAGCAACTACCCTAGCTTTGTTTCTAGTGATTATGGCGTTTTCATCAAGCTTGTTCCTAAATACCCATTTGGTTCCTATTATTTAATGGACATTAGGTTTTGGCATAAGTTCCCAAACTTTATTTCTTTCAAATTAGTTCAATTCTTCTTGCATGGCCAACATCCAATGTTCATTAATAATAGCTTCATCAATGGTGTTAGGCTCAATTTGTGAAACAAATGCTAAATGATTGCAAGTGTTGAATGAGCGTCGAGTACTTACACCCTTAGTGATATCACCTATAATGTTGTCTATGGGATGGTGTTTTGATGTGATCCACTCTTTTTAAGAACTTTGTTGTTGTTGTTCATTTTGAGAAGCTACTTCATTATTGATTCCTTCTTCTTCCTTATTTTCTAGGGTCATCTCTTGAAGTGTACCTACAAGATCATCAACATCTTCCTTTCTCGAGGAATTATGGCCATTTTCATCAAATTTCACATGAATGCACTCTTCAATGGTGTTTGTTTGTTTGTTAAAGACTCGATAAGATTTACTAGATGATGAATATCTAAGAAAGATTGCTTCATCAGATTTTACATCAAACTTTCCTAGATTATCCTTTCCATTGTTAAGCACAAAGAATTTGCATTCAAATACATGAAAGTAAGATATATTTGGTTTTCTACCTTTGTAAAGTTCATAGGGGTTTTCTTCAAAATTGGCCTTATTAAACATCTATTCATAACATAACAAGCGGTATTTACTGCATCGACCCAAAAATGTTTAGCAATATTGTTTTCATTCAACATAGTTCTAGCAAGCTCCGCCAAAGATCTATTTTTCTTTTCAATAACTCCATTTTGTTGTAGAGTTCTAGGAGCTGAAAAATTATGTTCAATGCCATGTTTTTCACAAAATTTTTCAAATAGTTGATTTTCAAATTCTCCCCCATGATCAGTTCTAATGGATACAATTGTTCATTTTGGATAACCTTGGCTAGTTTCTTGAATGCATGATATGCTTCATTTTTGTGAGCAAGAAACAATGTCCATGTATATCTAGAATAGTCATCTACAATTACTAGACCATAATAATTGCCACTAAAGCTTTGGACCTTAGAGGGTCCAAACAAATCCATGTGCAAAAGTTGTAAAGGCCTTTGAGTTGAAACAACATTTTTAGCTTGAAATGATGCCTTTACTTGTTTCCCCTTTTGACATGCATCACAAAATTTGTTTTTAAACTTTAGCTTTGGCAAACCAATTACTAATTATTTTGAAACAAGTTTGTTAAAATGGTCTATGTGGATGTGTGTTATTCTTCTATGTCATAACCATAATTCATCCTCTCTAGTCATGAAGCATTGCACATCATTTGAAGACAAACAATCAACATCAATCATGTAAACATTATCTATTCTTTGACCAACAAATGTTACTTCTTTATTTTGCTTATTTTCAATTATGCAACCATTTGATTTAAATATCACTCTATATCCTTTGTCATATAGTTAACTTATACTAAGCAAATTATTTTTGAGTCCTTCTACATATAATACATCACTAATTGAAGTGGATGAGTTTTTACCAATGTTTCCAACTCCAAGGATTCTTCCTTTAGTATTGTCTCCATAAGTGACTCTTCCTTTTCTTTTAGGTGTAAATGTTGTGAATTTGCTCATATCACCCGTCATATACTTTGAACACCCACTATCTAGGTACCAATGGGTGTTGCTTGCCTTGAAGCATACCTACAAAACAAGTCAAGTTAGAGAACTTGGTACCCATTTTATGTTGGGTCCTTTTTGGTTAGTTTGTGGTAATGTCCCTTTGGGAACCTACACTTTTCTTATAACCTTTGGTCCAAATTTTCTAACATGGCAATATGTAGCATTATGACCTTTAATTTCACAATGATTACATTTCATAAAAGGAGATGATGATTTTCTAAAAGGCATAAAGAAATTCTTGTAATGTTTTTCTTTCTTAGTAGGATTAAATCCTAAACCGGATTTGTTAAACATGCATCTTTGTTTGCCAATTAATGCATCTAGATTGTCTCTACTATTTGTTAATTTCTCAAGAGTTTTATTCAAGTCTAAGATTCTCTTTTTAGGTGATCATATTTCTTGATATGTTCACATGGTTTTGAGCAAGTTTGATTTTCAACAACTTTCTTTTTCAAAATTTCATTTTCTTTAACTTGCTCAATTAGATGCATCTCAAGAGTTTCCATGGTTTTTCTTGACAACTTATATTTACTAGATAGTTTAATATATTTATCATACAAGTTTTCAAAAGCATCAAATAATTCCTCTTTATCAAGTTCGACATTATTTACCTCATCTTGCTCTTCTTGGTGGTTGATCATTAAGCATAAGTTTGCTTCTTCATTGTCCGAATCATTGGAGCTACTCACATCATTTTCATCCCATGCTATATAGGCTCTTCTTCTACCTCTTCTTTCTTTCTTTCTTTTTCTTCTTTAGATTTGGACAATCAACTTTGAAATGTCCTTCCTTGCCACATTCAAAACAAGAGGGTGAGGATTATTATCTTTGAGCATAGGTTTCTTACCTTGGTTTGTGAAGTTTCTTTGAAACTTCTTGTATTTCATGAGCTTGCTGAATCTCTTCACAAACAGCCCAAACTCTTAATCCTTATCAAGGTCACTTTCAGATTCTTCTTCATCGATTGAAGTGGCCTTGAGAGCTAGCCCTTTCTTCTTGGAAGACTTTTCTTCTTCCTCCATATTCTTTAAGTCCTTGAGCTCTTGCTCTTGTTCTTGAAGTTTTCCAAACAATGTTGCAAGAGACATATTATTGATGTTTGGAGATTGCTTGATTACGGTGATAAGAGGTTACCATTCTCTAGTAAGATTTTTCAACACTTTATGAATAAGCTCTTTGTTAGAATAAGACTTACCAAGGGTAATAAGATGATTTATGATTAATGTGAACCTCTTTTGCATTTCAAGAATGGTTTCTCCGGAGTTCAACCTAAAACTCTCATACTGACTAGTGAGTGTACTAATTTTTGAATCTTTTACATCACTAGTTCCCTCATGGGTGATTTGGAGAGTGTCCCACATTTCTTTAGTAGTTTTACAAGTTACAACTCTAAAGAACTCATCCGGACCTAAAGCAAGGGTGATTAGATTTTTAGCTTTGTAATTGTATTGGACCTTTTTCTCCTCATCACTAGTCCAATCATCCATTAGTTTTTCTACTTCTTTTTCATCAAAAATATGCATAGGTATGAAGGGACTATTTTCAATTGCATTCTAAATTTTCAAATCAATACACTGTACAAAGATTTTCATTCTTTCTTTCCAAAAAGCATAACCTTCTCCATTAAAAGCTGGAGGTCTATTTGTAGCACCACCCTTGGGAATCATGTTATATGAGATAAAGGCCATCTTAATCTCTTGAAGCTGTTAAGCTTGATCTACCAAGAGTCAAGCTCTGATTTATTAGTCAAGTGGCCTCAATACTCAAGAGGGGGTGAATTGAGTTTTAAAACTTTTGCTTGAAAAGCCTTTGAAATTGGTTCCCTTTTGACACAAGATATAAATATACAAGAGACAACAAGTATAATGCAAGAAATAAGATAAGAAAGATATGCAAGATTCACTTTGGCAATTTATCAAACACTTGATGTGCTGGATCTTAGTTTAGCTAAATTAATCAAGTTCAAGTAATGCAATCATAATCAAAACAATACACCATCCAGATGCAATATGTAAATACAAGAGAGTAAGAAAGAGAAGCTTACAAATCAATATAACGAGTTCCACCACCCCGGTGTACGTCTCGCCTTCAAGCAACCCACTTGAAGGATTTCCACTATTGAAGTTTAGAGATACAAGCTATGAGTAATTGCAGCTTCCTAGTGTCCCACACTCAAGAACTCAATCCTTACTAGCACAAGGGCACCCCACCCAATCTCTCAAACTCTCAATACCCAAAGGTTGAACCCCAACCTTTGTGACCACTCAAAACTAGAGTGAAACTTGGTGTTTGGTGTTTGTGTTTACAAGCAAATAACTCTTTCAATAGAGTAGATATACAAATGAAAGGCTCTCACAAATTCTGACTCTCAACAAGAGAGGATGTGCAAATTTAGAACCTAAGTTTCAGAATAATGAAACTATACACAGAAAATGAACTCACAAGGCACAAGTACAAGAAATGAATGATTTTCTCCTTGATTTTTCAGTAGCTTGAATGGATGGTGCATTTATAGACCTTGGAGAGGAGCTTTAGAGGCTTCAGAGCCGTTGCATAGCATGGACATGGAGCGGGAAATGGAGAAATGACCTAGATCTGCACTTTAAAAATATTTCCTCACATTTTGACACTAGTGTAATCGATTACTCCTCGAGCTGTAATCGATTATGCTTCGCTGTATTCCATTCGTTTAAGTATCTAGTGGCTGTGTAATCGATTATGTCTTTTCCTGTAATCGATTATGTCAATGTAATCGATTATGTCATATCCTTGCAATCAATTATGCATTATACCTGATGCATTTAATTCCTATATGCAGCACTGTAATTGATTATATAATTCATATAATTGATTATACATCAAACAGAACCTCTGTAATTGATTAGTCATGCCTTGTAATCAATTAGGCAAAATACCTGATACATTATCCCTTTTATTGCAATAGTGTAATCGATTATTCTCTTTGTTTTAGTCGATTAGGTGCATTCCAGAATCAATGTAATGATTGTCCCAGTGCTATAATCGATTGACATATACCTAATACATTTATTTTCTATTTCGCAGCTCTGTAATCGATTAGCTTAGTCATTGTAATCGATTATGCTTTTGCAGAGAGCTTTAGTCTAGTCTTAATTCATTGTAGACTCTTGTATTTCTTTGTTTTAAACTTCTTGGAAGTTTACGGTGTAACATCCCCATTTTTAATAAAAAGGAACTGGGCAAAATAAAGCCATTTAAAAATGATAATTCAGGAGAAGAAATCTGTTCACTAATTACACTTAACTTAATTAATTAAAAGGTGTGAGGAGATTAACGTTGGAAGGTGCTGATGGGACAGGACGGCATGGGCAAGACTACTGCCTCACGTTTCCCCACCCCACCTACCTGTTCTTCGTGCATGTGTTTATATTGGGTGATGGCCCCTTACCCTTTCACTCTCGGAAAACCCCCTCTGCGGACTCCCTTCTTCTTTTCTATCTTGCTCTTTTCTTCTCCTTCTCTACTCTCTATTCCATACCCTGCTTCGGAGAGCCAAGGCGAAGGTACTGCAGTGGAGTCAGAGCTCCCTCATGCGAGTAGAGGACGGGTGTCAAAACAGAAGCAAAAACAGCCCTGCACCACTCGTGGAAAACAATAGTGTTCCAGAGGAAGCGCCGAGTGAAGCAACAAGGGAGAGAACCAACACCCCAAATTGAAGAATCTCTCGGAGTCTCGCAGTTGGTAGGGGGAGTACCTTACATGTTAAATGCATGGGTTATGAACGGGTTTGGAAGACATTGATAATTATGGAACTGTATTCTGTTACATGATATACTTGCATGTAGAATATCCGAGTGCATGATAAGTGAGAGTGAGTGTTGCATGTTATCATCATCCTTGAGGATGCATACCTTACCATAAAGCCCGACTGTATGTCATGCTGTGTTGATGGGAATGCTTATTGAATCTATTCGTGTTTATAGGGATGCATGCGTTGATTAAGTTCTGACACTGTCATATACCGATTGCATGTTGTGCTATGTTGATTTGAAATGCTTGTGTGAGCCTGTTGATCTTCATATAGATGCATGTGTTGATTTAAGTTCTGATACTGCTGTAAACCGAGTGTATGTTATACTTGAGTTGATGAAAATGCTCATAGAAGCTTAATATTGATTGACATCGATTGCGTGGGACTCATATGTTGTTAATGGAACTATGATAATGATTGCATGAAGGTTGTATATGTTAGATTAACATGCAGAGTCCTGAAAATGTGTATTACTGACTGCATGTGAAATACGTGTGATTGAATAGAGGTTGTGTGCATGAATTCAATGTTGTGTGATGAATCCGCGTGTGGCGCATGGGATGCGGTTGTGCTGAGAGCACGTAGTGTGGGACACTACCATCGGTTATTCAACGTGGGACGCTGTAAAATCCTTGAGTGGGACTCAAGGTAGCCCTTGAGTGGGACTCGGGCTGCCTGTGAACACCTCCGTTGGCGCTGAGAGCGTTGGTGTCACCTGTGGGCAAACGGTTGGGTACCCGTAAAACGGCCAAGCAGCTGGGAGCTGAACGGTAGCCGAGAGCTATGTACAAAAGGCTGAGAGCCTACGTTGCAACGTTAGAACCGATTACACACGTATGCGGAACTGAGTGAATAATCTGTGCATATATGGCTACTGATGTTATGTGGAATTAATTATGCATGTGATGATGTTAGTGAAGTGATGTTTACTTGTGAATGAGTGCGTTATTCCGTGTGCATGTGCTATAATTGCTGACTGAAACCTGCTCCATGAATGTATAATATGTTGTTGAGGAGTTGTGAATATATTTATACCCGAGTGAGAATTGTGTATTCCGATTGATAAATGTTATGTAGAAATATCCTGACTCAAGGACCCTTAGCATTGTGTCACCGACTGTGGAGTGTTAATATTATTGAGTTGACGTAGGAGTGTGTGTATGTATGGGTATATGTTGTTGTATGAACGTGAAGTAACCTGAATCGGTATCTATCATTTAAAATTTAAGATGCTCACCCCTGCAGTTGCAATTTTTCAGTGAACATCTCTCGAGATGAGGATCGGAGGAAAAGTTGAAATGCTGGGCGAAGTGCTGATGCACTATGGAAGCTTTATGACTCTGTAAATGCTGTGTATAATGTTTGGAGTAAGCCTTGGCCGGCTCGTGTTTTGTTGATAGCCCCTTTTAGGAAGAATTGAATCCCTCGGAATAGGGACGGGGCAACGTGGTTGTAGATTTGATACATATATATGCCTATGTTTATGCCATCTTACATGTCTATTTATTTCTAGGTGATGTCTGGGCTATTTATATGCAGATATGCGTATTAATACTTTCCGAGTGGGAGAACTCATGTAATTCTGAGTGAGGATTGGTGTGGAAGGCTGTCCCGAGCAGCGAGTTGTTAGGATTCGAAGATGAGAGCCTAGATAAGTTTTCCAAGTGTTAATTGCTAGGATTTTCCCCCGAGCGTCAAATAATCAACGATATCCGAGTGAGAAGTTGCCGAGTGAAGATTTCCCAACTGGAGAGTGACACCTTAGAATTTAAGGGGGCCCTACTACAGAGAATTGATAGTGATAGAAGAATCCGAGCAAACCTTGACTTAGTGGGAAAAATAGAACGGAGAATAATATGGATACCGAGTGGATGGGACAGTTCGATCCCGAGTGAGAGTATGTATAAATCCCGTGTGAGGATGGTTTTACCGAGTGGAAATTATAAGTGAAACCCGAGTGAGGAAGAGTTCGTATTCCCGAGCGAAAACCCTGAGCGATCCTCTCCTGAGAAAGAAGTTAGTGTAAGTGGGTTAGAATGGAATGGATTCCGAGCGTAAGACATTTATAATCCGAGTGAGTTAGCTGTCATTTTCCGAGTGAATGAGTGAAGGATGACTCTGGGTCCGAGCGTCTACTTAGCTGAGTGTGGCTCCTCGTTCCAGCGAGCAAGGTACTCGCTCCAGCGAGTGCGGTTTTTGGAAGGCTTGTGATGGCCTCGCTTAGGCGGAGTCATACCTCGCCCGAGCGACTAGGACGGTTCGCCCAAGCGTGTGGGATCGCGCTGAAGCGAGTAGATGTTATTGAGGAACTCCGCCTAAATACCTCTCTCTTCCGTGGTTGCATTATCCTGTCTCGCTCGGTGGTGTTGGACCCCGCTTGAGCGAATGGACGTGATGGTGGAATTCGCCCAGGCGTTGTCATGCTTCGCTGAACTGGGCGGAGTTGGTTCATGTTCCATTCCTTCCGCAGGTAGCCATACGTGTGTGTGTTCCTTAACTTCTACTCGCCTTCCTCTTTTCTTCTATGCCATCTGATCAGTGGTGGTTTTTGTGAATTTTTTTTTTTTGTGTTTGGGTTAATTAATTATTAAAATAAGGGTGTTACATTTTGGTATCAGAGCAGACCGAAAGGTCCAAGGCCAAGGTATGCTTACCAAGTGTAAGCAGTTGTGTGTTTTCTGACTAAATGGTCGTAATTGTTGTGATGTTAGTTAAACCTGATTGATATTGGCTTGTGGATAGGAGGTTGTTTAACCTCCTGATCCGACTGATTGCATAACATATAAGGATAGCATGATGAGCTAGGTCATTGAACACTAGGCTGAAACCCGAATAGTATGAGTGGCTCGGTATACTTATCCTTGAATGTTGATTTTAGGATAAGGGATGACGCATCGCCAAAGCATGGAGGCTATAGCCACAGCATTCCAACGCTTTGCAGACGTGTTTGAGAGGAAGGGCCAGCCTCGAGCTGAGGAGGGCCAAGTGCTGGACCGCTTCCTGAATAGGAAACCGAGTGAATTTCTAGGAGGACGGAACCTTGAGGCAGCCTTTAAATGGACTCAGGAGCTGGAGAGAATTTTTGGGGGTCTTCATTGTACCGAGGCCCAAAAGATGGAATGTGCAGTGTATATGCTGTGAGATGAAGCGGAGAACTGGTGGAAGATAGCCAGAAGCCGATTCCCTGATGATGATGCTCAGCTGACATGGAACGATTTTAAGACATGCTTCTTAGAGAAGTACTTCCCCGACACAGTGAGGAGTCGGAAGGAGTTGGAGTTCATGGAGTTGAAACAAGGCTCCATGACTGTGGAAGAATACGCGACAAGATTCGAGGAATTGTGCCTATTCTACCCACCCTTCCAACAACCTGGGACGGAGAGCTCCAAGTGCCTTAAGTTTGAGAATGGATTAAGATCAGATGTTAAGAGGGCCTGCAGATACCATGAGATACAGAGTTTCCCTGCATTGGTGAATAAATATAGGATATTTGAGGAGGATGACAAGGCCCATTCGGGCCAGAGCAGTAGAACCCACCATTCCTTGAGGCCCCAACAATCCCGCTTCAAGAAGCCGAGCAACGTTGGCAAGAACAAGTCTTTTTCCAGATTTGGGGGTCGGAACCAACCTGAAAGACAACCAGTGGTAGGAGACGGAAGATGTTTCAAGTGTGGAGGAAGTCACTATGCCAGAGACTACAAGGATGATGGTGAAGTTGTGTGCTTTCACTGTAATAAGAGAGGACACATTCAACCCGATTGCCCCCAACTCCGCCAAGCAAACACCAGTGTACGTCAAGGAGGATTCGAAGAGAGAAACCAAGTGAATGATAACCAACGACCTGGTGGCAGAGGCAACAGAGCCAGAGGAAACATGATGCTTGCTCCAAATAACCGAGAGAGGAATACCGACCAACCAACAGCGGGGAGAGTTTACACCATCAACGCAGAGGACGTTACACAAGCAAATGATCCAGTACAATGTAAGTGCTCACTTGGTAGACATACACTTAATGTTGTTTTTGATTCGGGAGCTACCCATTCTTTTATAGCTGATGAGTGTGTAGAGCGTTTAAAGTTACCAACTGTGTTTATGGATCGGACTCTGGAAGTGGCCAATCCGACTGGCCCTAAGGTGTTGACATCGTCAATGTGCAAGGATGTAACGTTTGTGTTGTGTGGTCGAAGTTTCACTTTTGATTTGGTGTGTATACCTTTAAAGGGCCTTGATGTTGTACTCAGAATCGATTGGCTTTTAGCCAACAAAGTGTTAGTGGATTGTAGAAACCGAAGCATAATCTTCCCGAGGCAGTACAATGAGGACGACACAACACCAGGTATAACCCAACTGCTTATGATGCTTTGTCTAACCGAGGGTGAGAGTAAAGTCCGAGTGAACGAAATTCCGATTGTCTGTGAATTCCCTGAAGTGTTCCCTGAAGATGTACCGAGTGTCCCTCCCAATAGAGAAGTCGAGTTCTCTATAGACTTGATCCCTGGAGCCGAGCCGGTCTCCAGTGCACCCTATAGAATGTCCCCAACTGAACTGGCTGAGCTGAAGAAGCAAGTGGACGAATTACTCGGAAAACAATTCATTAGACCGAGTGTATCACCATGGGGCGTACCTGTGCTGCTTGTTAAGAAGAAGGATGGCAGCATGAGACTTTGTATAGATTACCGACAACTGAACAAACTCACAATTAAGAATCGATACCTGTTACCCAGAATTGATGATTTAATTGACCAACTGCGTGGAGCCTCAGTCTTCTCGAAAATTGACCTACGATCGGGATATCACCAAATCCGAGTGAAGGACTCGGATATCCCAAAAACTGCCTTTAGGACTCGGTATGGCCACTACGAGTATGTAGTGATGCCGTTCGGTGTGACAAACACCCCTGCTGTCTTCATGAATTACATGAACAGCATATTCCACTCCTATTTAGACCGATTCGTAGTTGTCTTCATTGATGATATCCTAGTCTATTCTAAGACTTCCGAGGAGCATGAAGGACATCTCCGAGCAGTACTTCAAGTGTTGAAGGAGAAGCAGTTGTTTGTGAAGCTTTCAAAGTGCGAATTCTGGATGGATAAGGTCGACTTCCTCAGACATGTGATTTCCGAGCAAGGTGTCTCGGTGGATCCTTCGAAGGTGACAGCTGTAATGGCATGGGAGAAACCCAAGTCGGTCTCGGAGATAAGGAGTTTTATGGGCCTGGCAGGTTATTATAGAAGGTTCATTGAAGGTTTTTCTAAGCTGGCGTTACCACTAACTAAATTGACTCGGAAAAACATTCCCTTCGTGTGGAGTCCCGAGTGCGAGAGCAGCTTCTGAGAGCTAAAAAACAAGTTGACGACTGCTCCAGTTGTAACAACCTACTCCTAGCAATTAATAGTTTCAAAAACCATGAGAAAATTTTTCACAATAACAGTCACGGTTTATTCGACATGGAAAGGAAGGAAGCAGGCAAGAAAAACAAGAGCATTCATACGTATAGGGTATTTTACAGAAAAACTAAGACTGGGGTTGGTTCGTTGGGTTTAAGGCAGCACACCAGCGCCTGGGCGGATTGCACAACATCATGGGCTCGCTCAGGCGAGGTCTGATACCGCCTAGGCGGGGTATGATAATGCAACAGCGGATGGAGGGAGATTCTAAAAGAGAAACTCTTCCACGAGTAACACTAGTTCGTTCAGTAGGAAGTGATAGGTAAGGGGAAGGAGAAAGGAGAAGTACGAGTGCAGTAATGGTTTGTGGAGGAGAAGGGACCTGAACTCATTCCGTCCAACGCGACTAGGTATGGCAACGCCTGGGCGGACTCAACCACAACGTCCAGGCCGGGGTCAACACCGTTGTTGGGGTCACATTAGCTCCACAACGGAAAGGAAGGATAGTGGGACGGTATCTCACTCTGACTTTTACTCGCTTCAGCGCGAGTCCTTATGCTTGGGCGGACTGCTCTAGCACTTGGACGAGGTATGACTCCGCCTGTGTGAATCCAACATAAGTCTTCCTAGTCCGCCCTCGCTGGAGCGGGAATGCTGCTCGCTGAAGCGAGGGACTCCACTCGTGAAATTGGAAAGTTAAGTCTCACTCGGTTTTCACTACCATTTTCACTCGATAATGGTCTCCCTTCTTATGACCACTCAGTTTTTCACTCGTCTTTCGTTCTTCCCTCAATCGAAGCATATCTGAGCTCTATATTTCCTCTTCTTAACCCCGAACTTATTCCTACTGCCTAACCGTAGCCACACCGGCCAACTTACGCTCGCAAGACATACTCCGGCGTCCGTACTTATCATTCAATACCTTCCGCAGCATAATATAATGCACAACACACACATATATATATATATATAGTTAGGAAACATCTAAATAATTACAACCACAACATGCCCCTTCTGTCCGGAGCGTTCAAGTTTCGTAATTAAAACCCAAAATTAACACAAGCTGGCCAAGGCTTCCTCTAAAACATTTAAACACGACAAGCACACAGTACACACATATATACACACGATCCATCATGCTCAGCTGCTTTGCTCCACACCCGGCTCTTCCTTCATTCTTCATTCCGAGAGATGTTCACTGAAATATGGCCACTGCAGGGGTGAGCTTTTACATGTAAAATGATACTCACAGACTCAGTATCAGCGTCAGTACACGCTCCTACCATCATTCAACCTTTCTCGAGTAACAAGTTCATGCAGTTCAAAACAACATTCATGCCACACATATTACACAGAGTTCATTTCTACAATCCATTCATGCATTCGGAGTTCCTACGCACATACACATTCATGCATTCAAAATCATACACATATACACACATAGATTTATACATCACCACAATCGGCCTTATATCTATATGCATGCCTGCGGATCCGACTCGGGTAAAGACTCTCAGTTACGGTCCCCTTTACTTCTGGCCCCTCGTCCCTCAGCTCTTACCAGGTGGCACCGGCCTCCCACGGCGTCTCGAGACTCTTCTCTAGCTCCTACGGCTACCACGAGCACTATCGGGATCTAGCCAGGGTTGGTAACTGGAAGTCGTTCCCTTGGGGTTCTTGACCTTCCATGGGTCGCCCCCACTCTCACTCATGCAACTAACACATTTATTAACACACATCATCACGCCACGAACACCTTCTCCGTAGCCATTAAGCAAGAACGGATTTCCCCACATTACTCATATTCATTTAGTCAATCACACCAACGCATGTTACAATCGGTCATCAGACTAACAACATTGAACAACCAATTAAGAGTATGCACGTACATATTTTCCATAGTGACAAGAAGATAGATCCATGCATATCATTCATCATTATCATCCACTAACAGGCTACTCCGTCCCCATGAAATCACTATCAGAATCTTAAATCATGCATCAGTTTTAATGATTATGAATACATGCACACACACACACACACAGCAGTACGTTCATCCGGTACCGTTCGTAGACCATGCATTCGACATGCAAGCGCCCCTACCTTTAGAAGAACCTCAGAACCTTTCCGTTCTTGTCGTTGGGTTCGATGTCCTTCTCCTGGTTCGTTCGGTCTTCCTTGGCTTCGTCGTATCCTGCGCCTGATTCTGGGATGGAGTGTGGTCCGTTCTCCAGTACTGAAATCAAGATCTCCAGGAGCGAAGAGTGAGATAGGGGAAGAAGGAGGATGGAGACGAAGAGAGAAAAGTAGAGGATGAAGTGACGGAGGAAGGAATCTGAAGGAATAGTAAGTGTGTCCTTAACCATAGGCTTACGTTTTTATATATATGTATATGCGCACGAGTAAGAGAAGAGTGGGATGGGAGAGTGTGAGCCCAGCAGCCACGCGCACTCCACCCCATCCCCTGACCACCACCATTTTTCATATTTTAATGGCTTAAATCTACTTGGTTATATATAATTAACAGTTATTTTCTATTTGAAATCAAGTCTTAATGGTTTATTCTTCATTCGACATTTAGTTTCAAAACTGGGATGTTACAGTTCTCCCCCACTGAAAAAGAATTTCGTCCCCGAAATTCAGTCGGCACTCACCTAGGTAAACAACTCGGGGTACTGCTGTCGCATAGTGTCTTCGCGTTCCCAGGTACAAGAGATAGTCTTGCCTTGCTGCCACTCCACTTTAACCAACTTTATATTTTTGTTCCTCAAGCGTTTTACCGATCGGTCCACAATTCCAATCGGTGTAGTCACAGTGGTTAGGTCTTCTTTGATCTCTACCTCGTCGTCAGGCATCGTGTGGCTGGGGTCATGCAAATACTTCCTTAGCTGAGACACGTGAAATACGTTGTGCAATCGGGACAAGTGAGTCGGTAATGCGATGCGGTATGCCACGGGGCCGACTCGTTCTAACACCTCATAAGGTCCAATGTATCGAGGGCTTAACTTCCCACTTTTTAAGGCTCGTCCGACTCCTTTACTCGGAGAGGTTCTCAGAAACACTCGGTCTCCGACTGAAAATTCTAATGGCTTAATGCGCTTGTCATGGTAGCTCTTTTGCCTGTCTTGGGATGCTTTCATCTTCTCCCGTATCACTCGGATCTGTTCTGTGGTTTGCTTCACGATGTCTGGTCCCAATAGTAGACTTTCACCCGTTTTCGACCAGCAGAGTGGGGTTCGGCATCTGCGCCCATATAATGCCTCGTAGGGTGCCATGCCAATGCTGTGATGATGGCTGTTGTTGTACGTAAACTCGATCAAGGGAAGGTACTGCTCCCAGTCTCCACCATGCTCTAACACGCACGCTCTCAATAAGTCTTCTAGACTCTGAATTGTTCGCTCGGATTGTCCATCCGATTGGGGGTGGTAGGCAGAACTAAGCCAAAGCTTCGTCCCCATTTCCTGATGCATGCTGGTCCAAAACCGGGACGTAAACCTAGGGTCCCTATCTAATACGATAGAAGTAGGTATGCCATGCAGTCGGATAACTTCTTGAATGTAAATCCGAGCCAGCTTATGCAATGGGTACTTCATATTGACAGGTAGGAAGTGTGCACTCTTCGTCAGTCAGTCAACAATGACCCAAATGGCATCATGGCCTGCTCGGTTTTTGGGTAATCCCATGATAAAATCCATCGCAATCGAGTCCCATTTCCACACGGGGATCTCTAGAGGCTGCATTGCACCGTATGGTTTTTGGTGCTCTACTTTCGATTTCTGACAAGTGATACACCGGGCCACGTATTCCGCCACATCCTTCTTTAGTCCGGGCCACCAGAACTGTCTCCTCAAGTCGTGGTACATTTTCGTGGTTCCTGGGTGAATGCTGAGTAGGCTTTTGTGGGCTTCGTCAAGCACCATTCTTCTCAATCTTCCTCCACTCGGTATGTATATTCTGTCTCTCACCCGGAAGATCCCATCTGACCCCTCGGCCAAGGATAAATCCTTTCCTTTGGCCTGAATTTCCTTCATCTCAGCTAGGTAAGAGTCCAACTGTTGCTGCTCGTACACAGATTTTAAGAATTCATTGGCGATCCTCAACGTACCGATTGTCATTTTCTGAGAGGAGGGGGTGTTAACATACAAGTTCATGTCTCGGAACCGCTCCAACAACTCTACTTCTTTCGCCATCATTGCTGCCATGTGGAGGGATTTCCGACTCAATGCGTCGGCCACGACGTTTGCCTTACCCGGGTGGTATTTTAACTTGAAATCGTAGTCCTTTAAAAACTCAATCCATCTTCTCTGCCTCATGTTCAGCTCCTTTTGGTCGAATAGGTATTTGAGGCGCTTATGATCGCTGTACACTTCAAATTTGGACCCGTACAAGTAATGCCTCCAGATTTTCAATGCAAAAACCACTGCTGCCAGCTCCAAGTCATGGGTCGGGTAATGCTGCTCGTGAGGTCTCAATTGCCGAGAGGCATATGCTATCACTCGGTCCTTCTGCATGAGTACACACCCTAATCCGAGTCCTGACGCGTCACAATAGACCACGAAGCTTTCTCGTAACTCAGGTAATGCCAACACCGGAGCAGTCGTTAACTTATTCTTCAGCTCTCGGAAGCTGTGCTCACACTCGGGACTCCACACGAAAGGAACGTTTTTCCGAGTCAATTTAGTCAGGGTAATGCCAGTTTAGAAAAACCTTCGATAAACCTCCTATAATAACCTGCCAAGCCCATAAAACTTCTTATTTCCGAGACCGACCTGGGCCTCTCCCATGCTATTACAGCGGCTATCTTCGCAGGATCCACCGAGACGCCTCGCTCGGAAATCACATGCCCGAGGAAGTGGATCTCATCCATCCAGAATTCGCACTTCGAAAGCTTTGCAAACAATTGTTTCTCCTTCAACACTTGGAGTACCGCTCGGAGATGTCCTTCATGCTCCTCAGACGTCTTGGAATAAACTAGGATGTCATCGATGAAGACAACAACAAACCGATCTAAGAAGGAGTGGAATATGCTGTTCATGTAATTCATGAAAACAGCAGGGGTGTTTGTCACACCGAACGGCATCACTACATACTCGTAGTGACCATACCGAGTCCTAAAGGCAGTTTTAGGAATGTCTGAGTCCTTCACTCGGATTTGGTGATATCCCGATCGTAGGTCGATTTTTGAGAAGACTGAGGCTCCACGCAGCTGGTCAATTAAATCATCAATTCTAGGCAGTGGGTACCGATTCTTGATTGTGAGTTTGTTTAGCTGTCGGTAATCTATACAAAGTCTCATGCTGCCATCCTTCTTCTTAACAAGTAGTACAGGTGCGCCCCATGGTGACACGCTCGGTCTAATGAACTGCTTTTCGAGTAACTCATCCACTTGTTTCTTCAACTCGACCAATTCAGTTGAGGACATTCTATAGGGTGCGCTGGAGACCGGCTTGGCTCCAGGGATCAAGTCTATAGAGAATTCGACTTCTCTATTGGGAGGCACACTCGGAACGTCTTTAGGGAACACTTCTGGGAATTCGCAGACAATCGGAATTTCGTTCACTCGGGTCTCACTCTCATCCTTGGTTAGACAAAGCATCATAAATAGTTGGGTTATACCTGGTGCCGTGTCGTTCTCAGCGGGCTGTCTCGGAAAAACTATCTCTCGGTTTCTACAATCTACCAATACCTTATTGGCGGAAAGCCAATCTATCCCGAGCACGATATCAAGACCCTTTAAGGGCATGCAAATCAGATCGAAGGTGAAACTCCGATCATACAACACAAACACTACGTCCTTGCACACTGATGATGTGAACACGTTAGTGCCAGTCGGGCTGGTTACTTCTAAAATCCGATTCATAGGTGCAGTCGGTAACTTCAGACACTCTACACACTCGTCGACTATAAAAGAATGGGTGGCTCCCGAATCAAAAACAATGTTAAGTGTATTCTTACCGAGTGAGCACTTACATTGTACTAGGTCGTTTGCTGGTGCAACATCTTCTGCATTGATGGTGTAGATTCTTCCTGCTGCTGGCGGACCGGTATTCCTCTCTCGGCTGTTCGGAGCACGCATCATGTTTCCCCTGGTTCCGCTGCCTCTGCCACCAGGTCGTTGGTTATCATTCACTCGGGTTCTATCTTGAGATCCTCCTTGACGTACATTGGCGTTTGTTTGGCGGAGTTGGGGGCAGTCAGGACGAACGTGTCCCTTCTCTCCGCAGTGGTAGCATTTAACATTTGTATCATTGCAATCCTTAGCAAAGTGGTCATCGCCGCATTTAAAGCATCCGCCATATCTTGGTCGTCCACTCATCTGTCTCCCTCGGTCACTCTGACTCTGATATCTAGTGAAGGGTTCATTTCTCCTCACGTTCCCTGGCCTCTTGAAACGTGACTGCTGAGGCCTCAGGTGCTGGTTGGCTCTGCTGCACTAGCCCGAATGGGCCCTGTCATCCTCTTCGAATATTCTACATTTGTTCACTAATGCAGGGAAACTCCATATCTCATGGTATCTGCAGGCCCTCTTGATATCCGATCTCAATCCGTTCTCAAACTTAAGGCACTTGGAGTTCTCTGTCCCAGGGTGCTGGAAGGGCGGATAGAATAGACACAATTCCTCGAACCTTGTCGCGTATTCTTCCACAGTCATGGAGCCTTGTTTCGACTCCATGAACTCCAGTTCCTTCCGACTCCTCACTGTGTCGGGGAAGTACTTCTCTAAGAAGCATGTCTTGAAATCATTCCATGACAGCTGATTGTCATCTTCAGGGAATCAGCTTCTGGCTATCTTCCACCAATTCTCCGCTTCATCTCGCAGCATATACACTGCACATTCCACCTTCTGGGTCTCGGTACAGTGAAGACCCCCAAAAATCCTCTCTAGTTCCTGAGTCCATTTGAAAGCTGCCTCCGGATTACGCCCTCCCTGAAACTCACTCGGCTTCCTCTTCAGGAAGCGGTCCAGCACGTGGCCATCCTCAGGTCGAGTCTGGCCCTGCCTTTCAAACACATCCGTAAAGCGTTGGAATGCTGTGGCTATCACCTCCATACTTTGATGATGCGCCATTCCTTATCCTGAAATCGACATTTAAGGATAAGTATACGGAGCCACTTACTACCGATCGGGTTATTAGTCCAACAATTAATAGCTTAGCACATTATGTCATTCGTCTAGGTTATACACACAATCGGACCAGGGGAAAACAACCTCTTGTCCTCAAGTCAACATCAATCAAGTTCAACTAGTATCAGAACAGTTTCAACCATTTAGTCAGAAAACACACACACAACCGCTTACACTCGGTAAGCATACCTTGGCCTTGGATCTTTTGATCCGCTCTGATACCAAAATGTAACAACCTACTCCTAGCAATTAATAGTTTCAAAAACCATGAGAAAATTTTTCACAATAACAGTCACGGTTTATTCGACATGGAAAGGAAGGAAGCAGGCAAGAAAAACAAGAGCATTCATATGTATAGGGTATTTTACAGAAAAACTAAGACTGGGGTTAGTTCGTTGGGTTTAAGGCAGCACACCAGCGCCTGGGCGGATTGCACAACATCATGGGCTCGCTCAGGCGAGGTCTGATACCGCCTAGGCGGGGTATGATAATGCAACAGCAGATGGAGGGAGATTCTAAAAGAGAAACTCTTCCACGAGTAACACTAGTTCGTTCAGTAGGAAGTGATAGGTAAGGGGAAGGAGAAAGGAGAAGTACGAGTGCAGTAATGGTTTGTGGAGGAGAAGGGACCTGAACTCATTCCGTCCAACGCGACTAGGTATGGCAACGCCTGGGCGGACTCAACCACAACGTCCAGGCCGGGGTCAACACCGTTGTTGGGGTCACATTAGCTCCACAACGGAAAGGAAGGATAGTGGGACGGTATCTCACTCTGACTTTTACTCGCTTCAGCGCGAGTCCTTATGCTTGGGCGGACTGCTCTAGCACTTGGACGAGGTATGACTCCGCCCGTGTGAATCCAACATAAGTCTTCCTAGTCCGCCCTCGCTGGAGCGGGAATGCTGCTCGCTGAAGCGAGGGACTCCACTCGTGAAATTGGAAAGTTAAGTCTCACTCGGTTTTCACTACCATTTTCACTCGATAATGGTCTCCCTTCTTATGACCACTCAGTTTTTCACTCGTCTTTCGTTCTTCCCTCAATCGAAGCATATCTGAGCTCTATATTTCCTCTTCTTAACCCCAAACTTATTCCTACTGCCTAACCGTAGCCACACCAGCCAACTTACGCTCACAAGACATACTCAGGCATCCGTACTTATCATTCAATACCTTCCGCAGCATAATATAATGCACAACACACACATATATATATATATAGTTAGGAAACATCTAAATAATTACAACCACAACATGCCCCTTCTGTCCGGAGCGTTCAAGTTTCGTAATTAAAACCCAAAATTAACACAAGCCGGCCAAGGCTTCCTCTAAAACATTTAAACACGACAAGCACACAGTACACACATATATACACACGATCCATCATGCTCAGCTGCTTTGCTCCACACCCGGCTCTTCCTTCATTCTTCATTCCGAGAGATGTTCACTGAAATATGGCCACTGCAGGGGTGAGCTTTTACATGTAAAATGATACTCACAGACTCAGTATCAGCATCAGTACACACTCCTACCATCATTCAACCTTTCTCGAGTAACAAGTTCATGCAGTTCAAAACAACATTCATGCCACACATATTACACAGAGTTCATTTCTACAATCCATTCATGCATTCGGAGTTCCTACGCACATACACATTCATGCATTCAAAATCATACACATATACACACATAGATTTATACATCACCACAATCGGCCTTATATCTATATGCATGCCTGCGGATCCGACTCGGGTAAAGACTCTCAGTTACGGTCCCCTTTACTTCTGGCCCCTCGTCCCTCAGCTCTTACCAGGTGGCACCGGCCTCCCACGACGTCTCGAGACTCTTCTCTAGCTCCTACGGCTACCACGAGCACTATCGGGATCTAGCCAGGGTTGGTAACTGGAAGTCGTTCCCTTGGGGTTCTTGACCTTCCATGGGTCGCCCCCACTCTCACTCATGCAACTAACACATTTATTAACACACATCATCACGCCACGAACACCTTCTCCGTAGCCATTAAGCAAGAACGGATTTCCCCACATTACTCATATTCATTTAGTCAATCACACCAACGCATGTTACAATCGGTCATCAGACTAACAACATTGAACAACCAATTAAGAGCATGCACGTACATATTTTCCATAGTGACAAGAAGATAGATCCATGCATATCATTCATCATTATCATCCACTAACAGGCTACTCCGTCCCCATGAAATCACTATCAGAATCTTAAATCATGCATCAGTTTTAATGATTATGAATACATGCACACACACACACACACACACAGCAGTACGTTCATCCGGTACCGTTCGTAGACCATGCATTTGACATGCAAGCGCCCCCTACCTTTAGAAGAACCTCAGAACCTTTCCGTTCTTGTCGTTGGGTCCGATGTCCTTCTCCTGGTTCGTTCGGTCTTCCTTGGCTTCGTCGTATCCTGCGCCTGATTCTGGGATGGAGTGTGGTCCGTTCTCCAGTACTGAAATCAAGATCTCCAGGAGCGAAGAGTGAGATAGGGGAAGAAGGAGGATGGAGATGAAGAGAGAAAAGTAGAGGATGAAGTGACGGAGGAAGGAATCTGAAGGAATAGTGAGTGTGTCCTTAACCATAGGCTTACGTTTTTATATATATGTATATGCGCACGAGTAAGAGAAGAGTGGGATGGGAGAGTGTGAGCCCAGCAGCCACGCGCACTCCACCCCATCCCCTGACCACCACCATTTTTCATATTTTAATGGCTTAAATCTACTTGGTTATATATCATTAACAGTTATTTTCTATTTGAAATCAAGTCTTAATGGTTTATTCTTCATTCGGCATTTAGTTTCAAAACTGGGATGTTACACCAGTGCTGGCATTACCCGACTTACAAGAGAGCTTTGTAGTTTATTATGATGCATCAGGACTCGGATTAGGATGCGTGCTCATGCAGAGAGACCGAGTGATAGCATATGCCTCTCGGCAATTCAGACCTCATGAGCAGCATTATCCGACCCACGATTTGGAGTTGGCAGCTATGGTGTTCGCACTAAAAATTTGGAGGCATTATTTGTACGGGTCCAGATTTGAAGTATACAGTGATCACAAGAGCCTCAAATACCTATTCGACTAAAAAGAGCTGCACATGAGGCAGAGGAGATGGATAGAATTCTTAAAGGACTACGATTTCGAGCTGAAATACCATCCGGGTAAGGCAAATGTCGTTGCCGATGCGTTGAGTCGGAAATCCCTCCATATGGCAGCAATGATGGCAAGAGAAGTAGAGTTGTTGGAACAGTTCCGAGACATGAACTTACATGTTGACACCCCCTCCTTTCAGAAAATAGCAATCGGTACATTAAGAATCGCCAATGAATTCCTGAAGTCCGTGTACGAGCAGCAGCAGTCAGACTCCTACTTGGCTGAGATGAAAGAGACGCAGGCCAAGGGAAAGGATTTGTCCTTAACCGAGGGATCAGATGGGATCTTCCGAGTGAAAAACAGAATATACGTGCCGAGTGAGAAAGAATTAAGGAGAATAGTGCTTGATGAAGCTCATAAGAGCCTCCTCAGTATTCACCCAGGTACCACGAAGATGTACCATGACCTGAGGAAACAGTTTTGGTGTCCCGAACTAAAGCGGAATGTGGCAGAATACGTGGCGCGGTGTATCACTTGTCAGAAATCAAAAGTGGAGCACCAGAAGCCGTACGGTGCAATGCAGCCCCTGGAGATTCCCGTGTGGAAATGGGACTCGATTGCTATGGATTTTGTTATGGGATTGCCCAAAAACCGAGCGGGCCATGATGCAATTTGGGTCATTGTTGACCGACTGACGAAGAGTGCACACTTCCTACCTGTGAACATGAAGTACCCGATGCCTAAGTTAGCTCGGATTTACATTCATGAGATTGTCCGACTGCATGGTATACCCACTTCTATCGTATCGGATAGGGACCCCAGGTTCACGTCCCGGTTTTGGACCAACCTGCACCAGGAAATGGGCACTAAACTTTGGCTTAGTTCTGCCTACCACCCCAATCGGATGGACAATCCGAGCGGACGATTCAAAGTTTAGAAGATTTATTAAGAGTGTGGGTGTTAGAGCACAGTGGAGATTGGGAGCAGTACCTCCCCTTGATTGAGTTTACGTACAATAACAGCCATCATCACAGCATTGGCATGGCACCCTACGAAGCACTATATGGACGAAGATGCCGAACCCCACTTTGCTGGTCAGAAACGGGCGAGAGTCTGCTATTGGGACCAGACATTGTGAAGCAAACCACAGAGCAGATCCGAGTGATACAGAGAAAGATGAAGGCATCTCAAGACAGGCAGAAGAGTTACCATGACAAACGCACCAAACCATTGGAGTTTTCAGTCGGAGACAGAGTGTTTTTGAGGACTTCTCCGAGTAAAGGAGTCGGACGAGCTTTGAAAGGTGGAAAGTTAAGCCCTCGATACATTGGACCTTATGAGGTGTTAGAACGAATCGGCACCATGGCATACCGAATAGCATTACCGACCCACTTATCCCGATTGCACAACGTATTTCATGTGTCTCAACTCAGGAAGTATTTACATGACCCCAGCCACACAATGCCTGATGATGAAGTGGAAATCAAGGAAGACCTGACCACTGTGACTACACCGATTAGAATCGTGGACTGATCGGTAAAGCGCTTGAGGAGTAAAAACGTAGGGCTAGTTAAAGTAGAATGGCAGCAAGGCAAGACTACCTCTTGTACCTGGGAACGCGAAGACGCCATGAGACAGCAGTACCCCGAGTTGTTACTTAGGTGAGTTACCGACTGAATTTCGAGGATGAAATTCTTTTGAGTGGGGGAGAACTGTAACATCCCCATTTTTAATAAAAAGGAACCGGGCAAAATAAAGCCATTTAAAAATGATAATTCAGGAGAAGAAATCTGTTCACTAATTACACTTAACTTAATTAATTAAAAGGTGTGAGGAGATTAACGTTGGAAGGTGCTGATGGGACAGGACGGCATGGGCAAGACTACTGCCTCACGTTTCCCCACCCCACCTACCTGTTCTTCGTGCATGTGTTTATATTGGGTGATGGCCCCTTACCCTTTCACTCTCAGAAAACCCCCTCTGCGGACTCCCTTTTTCTCCCTTCTTCTCTTCTCTCTTGCTCTTTTCTTCTCCTTCTCTGCTCTCTATTCCATACCCTGCTTCGGAGAGCCAAGGCGAAGGTACTGCAGTGGAGTCAGAGCTCCCTCATGCGAGTAGAGGACGGGTGTCAAAACAGAAGCAAAAACAGCCCTGCACCACTCATGGAAAACAACAGTGTTCCAGAGGAAGCGCCGAGTGAAGCAACAAGGGAGAGAACCAACACCCCAAATTGAAGAATCTCTCGGAGTCTCACAGTTGGTAGGGGGAGTACCTTACATGTTAAATGCATGGGTTACGAACGGGTTTGGAAGACATTGATAATTGTGGAACTGTATTCTGTTACATGATATACTTGCATGTAGAATATCCGAGTGCATGATAAGTGAGAGTGAGTGTTGCATGTTATCATCGTCCTTGAGGATGCATACCTTACCATAGAGCCCGACTGCATGTCATGCTGTGTTGATGGGAATGCTTATTGAATCTATTCGTGTTTATAGGGATGCATGCGTTGATTAAGTTCTGACACCGTCATATACCGATTGCATGTTGTGCTATGTTGATTTGAAATGCTTGTGTGAACCTGTTGATTTTCATATAGATGCATGTGTTGATTTAAGTTCTGATACTGCTGTAAACCGAGTGTATGTTATACTTGAGTTGATGAAAATGCTCATAGAAGCTTAATATTCATTGACATTGATTGCGTGGGACTCATATGTTGTTAATGGAACTATGATGATGATTGCATGAAGGTTGTATGTGTTAGATTAACATGCAGAGTCCTGAAAATGTGTATTACCGACTGCATGTGAAATACTTGTGATTGAATAGAGGTTGTGTGCATGAATTCAATGTTGTGTGATGAATCCGCGTGTGGCGCATAGGATGCGGTTGTGCTGAGAGCACGTAGTGTGGGACACTACCATCGGTTATTCAGCGTGGGACGCTGCAAAATCCTTGAGTGGGACTCAAGGTAGCCCTGGAGTGGGACTCGGGCTCCCTGTGAACACCTCCGTTGGCGCTGAGAGCGTTGGTGTCACCTATGGGCAAACGGTTGGGTACCCGTAAAACGGCCAAGCAGCTGGGAGCTGAACGGTAGCCGAGAGCTATGTACAAAAGGCTGAGAGCCTACGTTGCAACGTTAGAACCGATTACACACGTATGCAGAACTGAGTGAATAATCTGTGCATATATGGCTACTGATGTTATGTGGAATTAATTATGCATGTGATGATGTTAGTGAAGTGATGTTTACTTGTGAATGAGTGCGTTATTCCGTGTGCATGTGCTATAATTGCTGACTGAAACCTGCTCCATGAATGTATAATATGTTGTTGAGGAGTTGTGAATATATTTATACCCGAGTGAGAATTGTGTATTCCGATTGATAAATGTTATGTAGAAATATCCTGACTCAAGGACCCTTAGCATTGTGTCACCGACTGTGGAGTGTTAATATTATTGAGTTGACATAGGAGTGTGTGTATGTATGGGTATATGTTGTTGTATGAACGTGAAGTAACCTGAATCGGTATCTATCATTTAAAATTTAAGATGCTCACCTCTGCAGTTGCAATTTTTCAGTGAACATCTCTCGAGATGAGGATTGGAGGAAAAGTTGAAATGCTGGGTGAAGTGCTGATGCACTATGGAAGCTTTATGACTCTGTAAATGTTGTGTATAATGTTTGGAGTAAGCCTTGGCCGGCTCGTGTTTTGTTGATAGCCCCTTTTAGGCAGAATTGAATCCCTCCGAATAAGGACGGGGCAACGTGGTTGTAGATTTGATACATATATATATATGCCTATGTTTATGCCATATTACATGTCTATTTATTTCTAGGTGATGTCTGGGCAATTTATATGTAGATATGCGTATTAATACTTTCCGAGTGGGAGAACTCATGTAATTCCGAGTGAGGATTGGTGTGGAAGGCTGTCCCGAGCAGCGAGTTATTAGTATTCGAAGATGAGAGCCTAGATAAGTTTTCCGAGTGTTAATTGCTAGGATTTTCCCCCGAGCGTCAAATAATCAACGATATCCGAGTGAGAAGTTGCCGAGTGAAGATTTCCCAACTGGAGAGTGACACCTTAGAATTTAAGGGGGCCCTACTGCAGAGAATTGATAGTGATAGAAGAATCCGAGCGAACCTTGACTTAGTGGGAAAAATAGAACGGAGAATAATATGGATACCGAGTGGATGGGACAGTTCGATCCCGAGTGAGAGTATGTATAAATCCTGTGTGAGGATGGTTTTGCCGAGTGGAAATTATAAGTGAAACCCGAGTGAGGAAGAGTTCGTATTCCTGAGCGAAAACTGATCCGGTCCCAACACCGGTCCCCAAGAGCATGGTTTTAATGCTTTGCCAGATCAGCATTTTGAACAGGAGGAGTACATCTCAAATACCTTATAATTACTTTTATACGGAGTACATACCGCCAGGGCTCGTTACTTCGCCAAGGCATGCAACTCCGCCATGGCATGTAACTTCGCCAGGGTACGTAACTCCGCCAAAGCACGTTACTCCGCCAATGCATACTACTCCGCCAAGCCATAGGCGGAATATTGAATTTCCTATATTGCGTAGCGAGCCCATACTTATAACCCCAGCACGAGATTGACTCTGTCTTGAGAGGTTGAAAATGGGAATCACGCTGTCACGCATAAAAGGGAACAATGAATAAAATAATAAAGCATTAACGCTTTCCAAGCAAGTAGAAATACCCACTACAGTGATGGTGCTCGTGAACGACACAGGGACCCACTACCTTTCTTGCATTATGCCAGAAAACAAGGAACGGGTCCTACCAATAATGGAGCACCAGTAACAGGTATATAAACCTCAGCAAAAAGGTATAGAGGGATCCCCCCTCAATTCTGAACCTTACACTTTTACTTGCATAATTCTCTCAGATTTGTTTTCTAAGTCTTACAGTATTTCAGAATACTGACTTGAGCGTCGGAGAATAATTACAGGTACCACCACCAATTGTGTGAAGGCAAAGAAGGTTACTTCAGGCGGACTGTCACATCGCCCAGAGTGCATTGTATTCCGCCCCAGTATACAAGGATACTCCGTACTTGCACATTTATAAATATCTCCTTGTACGAGATTGACATTACATGTACATTTTGAATTGTTCATCAACCATACTTTTACGCCCCCTGTAAAGGACAGTTCATTGGCACGCCCAGTGGGACCTGTAAATTTGGTAGTCCCACAATCTTTGATAAATTTCCATCACACTCATCATTAATGGAGGGACCAGGACCAGAAGTGCAGAATGAGGATTCTCCTCCATGCAATCCTAGACGTCTCAACTTCGACAATGATGCTCATAAAAAAGCAACGCATGTTGACTCTCCAGATCCGAGAGATGATATGATTCGAATGTTGAGAGAAGAAATCGCAGAGCTTCGTCGTGAAAAGGCGAACCCCAGGCACGAGAAAGCTGGCCCTGCAAGACAGCCACACCATGAATTACACGTACAGGAGGAATCAAGTACTCCTAACTACTCTCGCATCCCTACTTACATGGAAGAGCAACGAAGCCTCCCACTGGCAAATGCTCAACATCAAGAAGGAAGGAGAGCAGGTTCAAATGCACCCCCCTCGGGATACAAGATGAGTATCCCATTTTCTAAAAGGCTCATGAATGCACACGTACCCAGACATTTGCAAACTATGCAGCCCATTTCTATAGGAAAATACACTGGGGAAACAGATCCTTCTAAGCATTTAGATGCCTACATCTACGAGGCTATGTTCTTAGGAGCAGAAGAGGATGTCATATGCAGAATGTTCCCCAGGACCCTCACAGGTGAAGCTCTTAGTTGGTTCAAGAGCTTACCTTCAGGTTCCATTGATTCATGGAAGGACTTGGCCACAGCTTTTGGCAGCCACTTCGTGATTTCTAGGGATGCGCCTAGAACCTCTCATACCTTGGCTCAGATCAAGCAAGGTGACAAAGAATCTCTGAAGGATTTCCTTAAGAGATTTTATAAAGAGGCAGCCATGGTTCCTGATTTGACAGAAGCAATCCAGTTGCATATCCTCATCGAGGCTATGCAGCCAAAATCACCTTTTGCTCTGTCATTGGCAAAGGGACCTCCATCCACGATGGAGGAATTTCGCAGGAAGGCGTCCAAGTATGTGGGTATTGAGATGCACCTGGAAGCCACTGCATCTCGCAGTAAACCACCCACTGCAGCTCCACATCATGACAAAGACAAGGAAAAATCATCCAAGAATGACAAGTTCCACCAAAAAGACAAAGTAGGGAACTAACCCTTCAAACAGCAAGATAGACGTGTGTTCAATTTTGCTCATTATGCACCCCTGAACACGTCATATGAACAAATCTTGCGTGAAATAGGATGGATTACCCTCAACGTTTATGGGATCCAACGTCCACCTCCAATCAGGCGCGGTGGAAACCCAAAGAAATATTATGAGTTCCACGAGTCAGTTGGCCATACCACGGAGGAGTGTAAGCAACTCAAAAACACCATTGAGGTGCTTATTCGTGAAGGCAAACTGAAACACTATTTGTTTAAGGGTAAGTCTCATGATGAGCCAGAAAAGTTTGAAAAACGACATCGTGATCGTTCTCCGGATCCTGATAATACTCGAGAGCCAAAACGTACGGTGGCAACAGAAAAACAAAAAGGCGTTGTTCTGGAGTCCGCCCAAAGGGAACCAAGCCCTGAATCCAAATCGCGGGGCAAAAGGCAGGTTGTAGATATGATTGCTGGAGGCTTCACCGAGGGCGGACCCTCAAACACCGCCAGGAAAAATCATCATCGTATGATTTTGTCTGTGCAAGGCAAGAGCAAAGAATATCACCCATTCAGGAACAGGGTCCAGACTCCGCCTATAACCTTCACAGATGATGATTTTGGCCCTACTATTCCTGAGGGAGATGATGCAGTAGTGATTATTGCGGTAATTGCTAATATGGATGTAAAACGCATCCTAATTGATCAGGGAAGTTCCTGCGACGTTATCTTTTATGACTGTTTTAAACGCATGGGGCTAACTGATGCTGATTTGCAGCCTTATACACAGGACCTTACAGCCTTTAATGGCGCCAAATAGCCCACTAAAGGCTATTTGGACACAAGGATTACTTTTGATGGTGAACCTGGAGCAAGGACCGTGAAATCCAGGATTCTTGTCATTGATGTTAAATCTCCATACAA
The DNA here is from genome assembly GCA_037962975.1 of Clitoria ternatea. Taxonomy (NCBI): domain Eukaryota; kingdom Viridiplantae; phylum Streptophyta; class Magnoliopsida; order Fabales; family Fabaceae; genus Clitoria; species Clitoria ternatea. The sequence goes on from CM075671.1 coordinate 62,213,175, forward strand.
TGGCATCATTGAGCGGCCTACCCTGAATGCCATGGAAGCCATCGTTTCAACTCCTCATTTGTTAATCAAGTTCATTGATAAAGATAATCAAGTCTCATCTGTGAGGGGTGACCAAGAAATGGCTCGCTATTGCTACAACTTGAGTCTTAACATGGTCAAGCTGGAAGCCGTGTCTAAGAAAAGAAAGTTGAATGAAGGGGGCAGTGCGGCGGCATCCGTCAATTTGGTGGATCTTGACCCCAGGGCGGAGTCTTCTATAGACCCCTTGAACCCTTTGAAACCAACTCCTGATGGCAGATCCAAGTCTATTGTTTTGGGTAGCACCCCGGAACAGATTACAAACGTCAATGACAAGCTTGAGGCTAACATGGAGGCAAGACTGATTGCACTTCTCCATGAGTATAAAGAAATCTTCGCTTGGACTGCTGCAGACATGCCTGGCATGGATCCCAACTTTTGTTGTCACCGCCTGGCGGTGTATCCTGAAACTAAGCCCGTGGCACAAAAGAAATGGCGTATGGGTCCTGCTAAGCAAAAAGATGCTTGTGAACAAACGGAGGAGCTCCTCAAGGCGGGGTTCATCAGGGAACTCCGTTACTCTTCCTGGCTGTCCAATGTGGTTATGGTACAGAAAGCCAATGGCAAGTGGCGTATGTGCATAGACTACGTTGATTTGAATAAATGTTGTCCTAAGGATCCATACCCTCTCCCCAACATTGACAGATTGGTTGACGATTCTTCAGGATACAAGTATCTATCTTTTATGGATGCTTACTCAGGTTACAACCAAATCCCAATGTGTGAGGATGATCAAGAGAAGACAGCATTTGTTAATGACAAAGGGGTCTTTTGTTACAACGTCATGCCATTTGGGCTAAAGAACGCCGGGGCAACCTACCAGCGCATGATCAACAAAGTTTTTGAGGGTATGCACACAAAGCTGGTAGAAGTGTATATTGATGATATTATTGCCAAGACCCCGGAAGGAGGAGATCATGTTGAAGATCTACGCCTCATTTTTCAACGCCTGCAACAATACAACATGAGACTCAACCCATTAAAATGTACATTTGCTGTCCCTGGGGGTAGATTTCTGGGTTTCATGCTAACACAAAGAGGTATTGAGGCTAATCCTGATAAATGTCGCGTAATCCAAGAGTTGCAGAGCCCCAAAACATTAAGAGAGGTACAATCCCTCAATGGCAAAATCACTGCTCTAGCACGGTTCATGCCAAAAATGGCTCATCGCTCTCTTCCCTTGTACAAAATGTTGAAAAAGACAAAAAATTCAGTTGGGGCCCAGAGCAAGAGGCAGCTTTCCAAAGCTTGAAAAATGTTTTGGCCAGCCCTCCAATCCTGGTAAAACCAAGCCCAGGTGAGCAACTCATTGTTTATTTGTCTGTTTCAGATGAAGCGCTGGCAGTGGCTCTGGTCAAGGAGACAGTTGAAGGCCAACGACCGGTGTACTTCACTGGTAAAACACTGCATGGTGCAGAATGCCGTTATCAGAAGATTGAAAAGGCAGCACTTGCAGTCGTTTGGGCCTCACGACGCCTAAGACCATATTTCTATGCCCATCTCATCCTGATTCGCACAGACTTGCCACTTCTTACTATACTGTTCAAACCAGACCTGGCTGGAAGGATGATCAAATGGGCCATAGAACTCTCTGAATTCGACATATCCTACGAACCAAGAACTGCTATCAAGGCACAGGTCCTAGCATATTTTGTAGTTGAATTAACAGGCTCTAGCCCAGATGCAGATCATTCACATTGGACAATATACGTTGATGGATCTTCAAATAACAGAGGATGTGGAGCAGGAATTGTTATAGAAAGTGATGACGGGGTACATCTTGAAATTTCGTTGCACTTTACCTTCACTACGTCTAACAATCAGGCGGAGTATGAAGCCTGCTTGGCCGGACTCAGAGCAGCACAAGATATTGGGGCCAAAACTGTTACCCTATGCAGTGATTCTCAATTGGTCATCTCACAAATTCTTGGTGAGTATCAGGCCAAAGAACCTCTGCTGCAACAATATCTAGACTGCGTCAATGAGTTAAAACAGCGCTTCAATGAAGTCACTTTCAAGCATGTACCCCGCGAAGAAAATACACGTGCTGATATCCTCTCCAGGTTAGCCAGCACAAAGAAGGCAGGATGCACAACTACGGTTGTACAGAGTACCTTGGCGGAGCCAAGCATTTCCTTTCCTTCCTCAGTACATATGATTAAAAGCCGCTCCTTTGATGACAATTCCTGGGTAGCACCAATAGTTTGTTATCTTGTTAATGGACAATTACCCACAGATGATCTTGAGCGAAAGAAACTAAAGAAAGAAGCACCTTATTATACACTCCTAGACAGACAGTTATACCGCCGAGGAATTTCTGTTCCTTACTTAATTTGTATAAACGAAAATGAGGTGCAAGCTGTTTTGGAAGAAGTCCATGAAGGGCAGTGTAGACACCATCCAGGGGCACGGAGTCTAATGAGAAAAATACTCAGGGCGGGGTATTGGTGGCCCACTCTGAAGTATGACTCCGCCTCATATGTTCAAAAATGCGATCAATGTCAACGATTCACAAATCTTCATCACACTCCAGCAGAAGAAATGTCATCATCAATAACGCCTTGGCCTTTCTATCAATGGGGCATGGATATCTTGGGTCCATTCCCAACCGCGCCCGGCGGTATCAAATACTTAATAGTTGGTGTTGATTACTTCACCAAATGGATTGAGGCAGAAGCAGTGGTGCACATAACGTCAGCCAGGACTCGAAGATTCGTATATGAGAATATCATTGCACGTTTCGGAGTCCCTGGACGCATAGTCACTGATAATGGCACCCAATTCACAGATCGAAAGTTCACTGAACTCCTGGAAAATCTCAGCATTACACAGATTTTCTCTTCTGTGGAACACCCTCAAACCAATGGCCAAGTTGAAGTTGCCAACAGAGAAATCTTGAAAGGCCTTAAGAAACGCCTTGGTGAAGCAAAGGGAGATTGGGCAAATCAATTATGCCACGTTCTATGGGCATATAGAATAACCCCTCACTCCACCACAAATGAATCTCCATATCGGCTGACATATGGAGTCGAAGCTGTTATTCCCATTGAATTGGCAGCCCCATCAGCTCGAGTCCTTCATTTCAACGAAGAAGCCAATCAACAGAACCTCGCCCATGAACTCGAGGTCTTGGCGGAGTTGAGAGAGGAAGTCTTTGTAAGGGACCAAGCTGTTAAAGCAAAGGCCGCCAAACGGTATAACATACGTGTTTCTGAACGCCATTTCAAAGAAGGAGATTTAGTCTTGAGAAGGGCCAATATCGGTAATAAATTTGCACACCAAGGCAAATTGGCACCAACATGGGAAGGTCCATACCGAGTCGTCGAAATTCTGGGCAAAGGCACATACCGCCTAGAAAACTTAGATGGCACTTCGGTCAGGAATAAATGGAACATTTTATATTTATGCATATATTACAGCTAGTTGGGTAATATGGTATGATCTTTTCCTCCTAACTCAAGATTCTTCCTAGATATACTTTCCTTGAGAAGGTTTCGAAGAGACATACCCCAACTCAGCCCTTTATGTAGTTCTATTATTAATGAAATGCCTTCCTACATTCAATCTTCACTCTAACTTTGAATTGATTATCCATGGCAGAACTTGTTCCCATGCAGATAAGACAACGGCTCCAAAAATTGAAGCATAGATGCATAACTCTTTTCCATAAAGATCAACCAAAATGCAACACAGCTTCACAAACGGAGTCAACAAAAAACTCCTTGGGGGGAAAGGATTGGTGTCACAGCTATATGCTGCACCATACCGACCCTAAGGTCCAAAAAACTCCTTGGGGGGAAAGGATTAGTGTCACAGCTATATGCTGCACCATACCGACCCTAAGGTCCAAAAAACTCCTTGGGGGGAAAGGATTGGTGTCACAGCTATATGCTGCACCATACCGACCCCAAGGTCCTACAGGCCGCCTATGGAAGGAATCGGTGTCACAGCTATATGCTGCACCATTCTGACCCCAAGGTACTGCAGGCTTCTTGTGGAAAGAGTGGGTGTCACAGCTATATGCTGCACCATACCGACCCTAAAGTCCAGCAAATTTCCTGCTGAAAGGATTGGTGTCACAGCTATACGCTGCACCATACCAACCCTGGATTCAACAATTGTCACGTGATCAGGAGAAACACTCCAGTCCAAATTCAAAAGGATGAACACTCCATCCAAAACTTGGCTCCGCCTAACTACCAATATTTTACGGAGTACGTAATCAATAAACTCAAGCACTGTCAACAAGTTCAAGTAAGTTCAACACTTGTAAAAATTGTGCTTCATTGAAATTCCTAAGAGGCTACTCCGCCTACTTACAGAATTCACTTCAATGAAATTCCTAAGAGGCTACTACGCCTCATTATTGAATTTACTTCATTGAAATTCTTAAGAGGCTACTCCGCCTCCTTACAGAATTCAATTCAATGAAATTCCTAAGAGGCTACTACGCCTCATTATTGAATTTATTTCATTGAAATTCCTTAGAGGCTATCCCACCTCATCGCTGAATTTTACTTCACCAAATTCCTAAGGGGGTTATTCCACCTCATTACACTTAGTCATATTTTATTAAGTCCTCAAATGATTACGCTGCCTTCTTAATATCGTTTTACAAGGCATAAATCTGACGGACTCAGACAGTGTTTATATGAACAAGTATTGATTTACAGAAAATATATTTTATTGAATATTGTCAAAAGTTGATAAAGATCCAGAGCCTATCCTGGAACAAGGCAATATCATTAAAATTCAAAGAAAAACAAAACTTGCAAACGGACTCCGGAGCTAGTCTTTAAGGCTCGGATGGCACCCCCTCTTGTTGGGCGGAGCTGGGCTGACTTTCACCAGGCTTGGATAAACTTTACGAGGGGGGCAAGTCCGCCAGGACATACTCTACATTGGGCGCAGGAACATGACCCCCCTGAACAGGCACCATCAGTTCGCCATTGATGAATTCATAGTAAGGATGAATGCCTGCAGTGTTGAGAGCAACGCCTGGGTTGCGATGACGGAGTTGATGAACAGCCATGCTGAAAGCATCATCAATTGTCACCTCAGCTGCATCCAAGGCAGATTGTAACTCCTTATCAAGCCTCTTACTGGTAGCGTCTGAAGTGGCTTTTTTAACTTGCAGCTCTTGAACCTGTTTTTCAAGGTTACTGTATGCAGTGGCTGTTTGGTCCAACTCCGCCGCCCAGGCGTCTTCAGCAACGGTCTTATTTATTTCAAAGGAAACCAACCTCTGCTGAAGTTCGCTCACACCTTCGCCCAGTTCTTTGTTCACCTGGGATAGTCCGCCCACTTCTTCGCCCAGTTTTACATTCTGCTCCTTCAAGCCAGAGACTTGCTTTTCCAGCAAGACTTTATCAGCTCTCACTCGAGCCAGCTCCTCCTCAAGCTTCTTTATATCAGAGTCGGCGGTGTCAAGGTGTTTGTCTTTAGCCTTGACCACCTCCGACAACATTTCATTGTCGTGCTCCAAGCTACGTATCTTTTCCACAGATTCATGAAACGATTCTTGGAACATGGCGGCCTCTGCAGCAACTTTAGCGATGCGTGGCACAGAGGCAAGAAAACCATCAATTTCTGCGAGGTGCCACCTTGCAGCTGTAGCAGTGTCTGGAATCTCTTCGAAGTTGATGTCGGGGCGGAGAATGAAGTCCGGATCACGCCTCTCCGACTGGCGGGATCCCATATTTGTAAAATACAAAAAGGGATTTAGTCGAGACCCCGCCAAAGGCAAAGAGACGGATCGCCTGGATGACTCCCCTGGAACATCAATAAGGAAAACTGGTGTCCCTTGAGTAGCCAAGTCCAGGGCGGGATTCTCAGCTGGGCGGACTGGGGAAGCTTGAATTCCCTCCGCCTCATCCCCCGCGACATGGATTGGAGAAGCTTGAATTTCCTCCGCTTCCTCCCCCATGACACCTTCTTCAAGGGCGCCTCCAACACCGCCCAGATCAGCAGTAATACCCACAACAGGTATCTCCTGAGTCTCTTCCAAGTCAATGGCGGCATCGACTGATGCTCCTTCCCCAATCTTCTTCTTGCCCTTGTTCTTCCTCTTTAGCAAGGGTTGGGGATCCACTTCCTCTTCCTCTACCTCAACAGCTTCTGGTTCTTGGCGTTTTTTAGAACGCCTTTCAACATCAACTATTGAGGACCCTGCACCACCTTCCAAATTCACTATATTAATGGATGTAGGGAAAGGAAGAGTCTTTGTCAGAGCAGCAGCCAAATTCCTTCTGGGCTGCACGTTGTTCTCCGCGTCAATTTCCTTGCGGCTCATGTGAATCTGCTTGATGCGATCCATCCTAGGGAATTCGGCAATCTCTCCTGCAAAATAACATACATAAATACAATTAGAAGCTGCAGGAAATAACAAGAGTAATATTTAAGCAACATTGGAATTGTTAATGATAAAATATTACTTAAGTATCCCTGAGCATCCCGCCCAAGCAGCCTTCGACACAGAATCAGCTTATGGACGGAGTTGTACTCCTTCAACGTCCGGAGTACTTCCACAGAAGTAGCTGATAAAGCACTCTCCTCAACTTCATACGCTTGTTTAGTCAGGAGGAAGTGCTCATGCGTCCACGCTACTAGGAATTTATCAATTCCCTCCTTATTCCGCCAGAATACGGGCTTATCCTTCCTAACGGAAACCTTCACAAAGCTCATCCTAAAGTGAAGTCTGCCTTCTTTGGCGGAGTCAGCAAACGCCTTGAAATTTAAAATCTTCAGCTCCGCCCGAAGGGTTACAAAGCCCATGCCGCCCGTTTTCACATTCACTCTCCTCATGATGCGGCAGAAGGCAAAGAACAACGCCACAGTGGGCGTAAACTCCAGATGTTCAGCCAAAACCTCGAAGCTGCGAACTATCCCCCAACCATTAGGGTGCAGCTGAGAAGGGGCGCAATCCAGGAATCTAAGTACGCCCATCTGGAATTTATTCAGTGGAAAGCGTACCCTCAACTGGGTAAATAAAATATCATACATATATATGGTACGCTCATTTTGAGGACGATGGCATATACGTTCGAACGTCTTGGGCAAACGAATGATGAACCTCCTTTCATACCATTCATCTTTCCAAATTGGCACAGACAACTCCATCACCCCTCCACTCGTTGTTGCATGACGAGAGGAAGCATCTTTAACATCTTCCTCAACCCAACAATAGGGGTTAATCTCAAGCGTCTTTTTCCAGTCCAATCCATGCAACACAACATTCTGACACTCTGCCATCGTTATCACTTGTGTGTGGGAAACACCTCTTGATACAAACGAATGTACAGCATTACTAAAATACTCTACACTGCTGTAAAACGTCGAATCCCTCCCAGTATAGAAAGCCTCGTCTTCATTCTCAATATCCGAAAACATGGGACGGACAGAAACCCTAGAGCATGACTCTGACTTTTTTCCTCTCATCCTCGCTTCAACAAATGCACATATAGAGAAAACAGAACCAACCCAATGAGAATAAAAACAGAAAACAGAGAAAGAAGAAAGTTACCTTAAGTTTCTGAAGAACTGAAGAACTGCAACAACAAACAACTCGCAAGAAAGCAATGTTCAAAAGGCAGTTCTAATACGAAAGCGCAGAGAAGAAGATGAAGCGAAAAGTTTCCCCTCCTAAGAGTTTACCTATTTATAGGCATGGCTTGGGGGGAAACACGTAAAGCCTGACTAATCTCAGAAACGCAACTACAGCCGTTGGATGAATCTCAAGACAGGCATTTTTTGGGCCGCATTTTCAAAATCCAAGGCCCATGGTAATAACCTCGAAAACATATTCAACTGCTATCCCACGCATTTATGTCCCATCATTGGAATGGCAATCGTTACGAGGGCATACGTGGCAGTGAAAGATTGAAGTGGCAAAACACAGTTTCGAGGCGCATTAATGACAGGCGTGGCAAGTAATGATGAAAGCATTAAATGCACGAAAACACTTGTCCGAAAATCCTAAGCTAGCAAACACCGCCTAAACCCATGCCTATAAAAGCTAAACATAACAGTGTTATAGCTCATTAAAGTAACTCTATCAGTCACTATAACAAGCTAGGGGGCATATGATCCTGTCCCAACACCGGTCCCCAAGAGCATGGTTTTAATGCTTTGCCAGATCAGCATTTTAAACAGGAGGAGTACATCTCAAATACCTTATAATTACTTTTATACGGAGTACATACTGCCAGGGCTCGTTACTTCGCCAAGGCATGCAACTCCGCCATGGCATGTAACTCCGCCAGGGTACGTAACTCCGCCAAAGCACGTTACTCCGCCAATGCATACTACTCCGCCAAGCCATAGGCGGAATATTGAATTTCCTATATTGCGTAGCGAGCCCATACTTATAACCCCGGCACGAGATTGACTCTGTCTTGAGAGGTTGAAAATGGGAATCACGCTGTCACGTATAAAAGGGAACAATGAATAAAATAATAAAGCATTAACGCTTTCCAAGCAAGTGGAAATACCCACTACAGTGATGGTGCTCGTGAACGACACAGGGACCCACTACCTTTCTTGCATTATGCCAGAAAACAAGGAATGGGTCCTACCAATAATGGAGCACCAGTAACAGGTATATAAACCTCAGCAAAAAGGTATAGAGGGATCCCCCCTCAATTCTGAACCTTACACTTTTACTTGCATAATTCTCTCAGATTTGCTTTCTAAGTCTTACAGTATTTTAGAATACTGACTTGAGCGTCGGAGAATAATTGCAGGTACCACCACCAATTGTGTGAAGGCAAAGAAGGTTACTTCAGGCGGACTGTCACATCGCCCAGAGTGCATTGTATTCCGCCCCAGTATACAAGGATACTCCATACTTGCACATTTATAAATATCTCCTTGTACCAGATTGACATTACATGTACATTTTGAATTGTTCATCAACCATACTTTTACGCCCCCTGTAAAGGACAGTTCAAAAACCCTGAGCGATCCTCTCCTGAGAAAGAAGTTAGTGTAAGTGGGTTAGAATGGAATGGATTCTGAGCGTAAGACATTTATAATCCGAGTGAGTTAGCTGTCATTTTCCGAGTGAATGAGTGAAGGATGACTCTGGGTTCGAGCGTCTACTTAGCCAAGTGTGGCTCCTCGTTCCAGCGAGCAAGGTACTCGCTCCAGCGAGTGCGGTTTTTGGAAGGCTTGTGATGGCCTCGCTTAGGCGGAGTCATACCTCGCCCGAGCGACTAGGACGGTTCGCCCAAGCGTGTGGGATCGCGCTGAAGCGAGTAGATGTTATTGAGGAACTCCGCCTAAATACCTCTCTCTTCCGTGGTTGCATTATCCTGTCTCGCTCGGCGGTGTTGGACACCGCTTGAGCGAATGGACGTGGTGGTGGAATTCGCCCAGGCGTTATCATGCTTCGCTGAACTGGGCGGAGTTGGTTCATGTTCCATTCCTTCCGCAGGTAGCCATACGTGTGTGTGTTCCTTAACTTCTACTCGCCTTCCTCTTCTCTTCTATGCCATCTGATCAGTGGTGGTTTTTGTGAATTTTTTTTTTGTGTTTGGGTTAATTAATTATTAAAATAAGGGTGTTACATACGGCACATTGTCCTTGGCATTTTGAGTCTCTATGAACTTCATTGTCATGTCATGATTCTTTAATTTGTTTTCTTTGTCATTATCAAAATCCTAAAATAATTTTCAAACATAGGGTGTTACACCACACATCAGAAGTTAAGACTTTAGGTTTTTTGGTTTGTGGGGGAGGTTGGGAAGCTTTAGTGGCACTACCTATGTCTAACTTAGGTGGTGAAAATATCAATCACACATTTCTTAGTATCAATACTGACAAAAGCATCCATCTTATGATCTGAGTTCAAAAGGCATAAAATACAACAACTAACCACATAACAATAAGCATAATATTAACACAAAAGAAAACATGTTAGTTGCAAACTTCAATTGATTTTGCAATGTGGATTAAATCACAATGAAACAAACATAGGAACCAACCCAACAGTGGCTAATGAAACAGAAAGACAAAAGAGGTGTTAAGGAATCCTAAAAGGTCAAGTAGCGAAAATACAAGGATTCCTAATGGTCTTGTAAACTTCATGTTTCAAAGAAATAACAGAGATTTAAAATTTGTTAAGATTTACCTCTTGTAGCGTAGTACAAGATGATCTCCAAGTAATAGTAGCCTCGTCCTTAATGAATCCACCAACACATTCATCAAAAATCATACCTCTAAATGCTAGCTCATCAAAGCGGGGCCCTCGTAACTTTGATGAGATTATGTATATATTACTTGAGTAGCCCGCCTATAAGCATTTTATGTTAGGGAATCCCTCAGGGTCAGGCAGCAGAAACACAAAGGATTCCCAAAAAGAAGGATTGCAAAAACAGATGTCTCAAAGCATTATGTAAAATTAAATTTTTGTTTTAAGGTTTACCTCTTACAGACGCAAAGCGAGTTCTTCAATTGAAGCAATTGTAGCTTTGCCCTTAGGAGTCCACACGAGCACTTCCACCAGAAACTCAAATTTTAAATGCTAGTACGAAATTCAGAGAGTAATCAAATTTTTGAGCAATAGCCTATGAGCATCTCATGCTCTATATATAGGCTTAGGTCTTAACCGGATGAGCTTTCATTAAACATTGGGCTCCTGACTCATTCTAAATAAATTACGCCTAATAGTTTTATTTTTAGTCCAACTAAAATAAAACTATTCTCTGGTAGGCTTACTATATGTGTATGACCCTGTAGGTAAAATATTCGGTTATATTAATAATAAATTATTTTATTATTAATATAAAATAAGAGTGACATCTAGCAATACATTGTTATGTCCAAATATTATTTATCATCGACATGACCTATAAGTGATAATTATTTTATATATTTATTCCTTTTGACACGATATCTAATTAGGCCCAAGGCATGGTCGTCGTCATCCTTGTATGGCCCAATTCATTTTACTTGATACCAGAGTAGACTTTACAGAATAAAGACCTAATATTTATTCGTCCTAGCATGGTCATCTATTTTGTTAGTCTCACTCCATCAAGTGGCCCATAGATATCACTCCTGTCACATAGGAGAGACAAATCCCATCTACATCACTCACATCCCACTACATAATTTGTCTATTGCCTAATCACAATCTTTATGGTCATCTTATGATTGTATTAAAACAACAAACTCCTTATGTAGGAATCATAGTAACTTCAAGTCGAAGGACTATATACTATTATCACATTAAGAACCGTTTATGACATTCATGTAATGATCCATGCAACATTCTTATGGTGGGTCTGTCTAGTATAACATTACTCTTAATGTGTACCCGTGTGAAAACTTGATATCATATATATCCATGATTTGTAAGATCAAATCATCAGTACATTCACACACTAGTCTTAATGTATTTATATGTCCCCATGTAAATACTTGATTAGGGACATTTTAGGAATAATTCTCATATGACCTATTATTCCGGGATAAATAGTTTTAAAACAATCTTAAAACTAAAAATACTAATTTTATTGATAAGTTAAAATTGATACATTAATAGCTTGTAATGCATACACCAACATCATATGCTTTACTTATAGGCTCAGGTCTTACCCAATGAACTCTAGATGATGATTAGGCTCTGAATCATTTTAAATGAGTTAGGCCTAATATTTGTATTTTAGTCCAACTAAAACTAGACTGTTCTCTAATGGGCTTACTCTATGTGGTGTGACCCTTTAGGTAAAATACTCGGTCTTATTAATAAGAAATCCTTTTATTATTAACATAAAATAAGAACGACATCAAAAACTACATTATTAAATCCAACTATTATTTAATATCGACAAAACCTATAAGTGACAATAGGGCAGGGCAGACACAGATACACTTTCCCTGCTACTTGTACATGTGGGTAATTATTAAACACGCACTTGCCCGTTACCCGCACATGTGCCTGTTTTACAGTAACGTGTGTGGGTAACCACTATCCGTGAGTATCCACGGGTATCTAATTAAAAAAATATATGTAAAATGAAAATTAAAAAATATTAAACTAAAGAAGATATATTCTGTGTAAAAAAATTATTAGGAAGTGAATCATCATCTTTATAAAGCAATGCAATGAAAAAAATATTTAGAAGTGACATGACTAATTTGACATTTGAATGACTTGTCCATTAGATGTTCCATTATATGTTCCCGCTAGAAATATGAGCATAAAAATGAGCATAAATGATAAAATATAAACTTAGAAATCTCAATAAAGATTGTAAGTGTAACATCTCAGGTATTTTATATTTAGAAGAATGAATAGGTATGAAATTAGGCTTAAAATTATAATAATTTGAGAATATAAGGTGAATGTGAGTTTAAATAGGAAATGGTGGATTTTGCCTAATACGTAGCGTAGGAATGACGTGTAGCGCAGGTTTCAAAATTAAGACATAACGCGTAGCGCCAGTATGGCGCGTAGCGTCAGGGTCGCGATCTAAATTATAACACTCAGGGGCTGTAACATTAAACAGAATGCAAAAGAGATTTTAAGAGCTCTTTCTTCCTTCTCTTTCTTTCTCAAGCCCTGGGAGCTCAATCCAAGTTAGTTTTTGGTGAATCCTTGAAATTAATCGCATCTTAGACTTCGGCGAAGCAAGGTATGTCAATGGGGGCCACCAATTTCATGTTTTCTTCCTTTCCCTTTTCACTCTCTCTCTCTAACCGTGGCTTACATGCATGGTAGGGGTCTTGGTTTCGTGTTTCATAGCAAAAGGAAGCTTGAAACTCACCTTTATAATATTGGGTATCAAGATGTATTGATGGGTTTTGTGTTTTGGTGTTTGTAGGTACTGGAATGAGTGCTGAAAGACTGAGTGGTGAAGCGGGTGTTGGATTCAAAAGTGGGGAAATGAATCAAGTGACCGTGGGACGTGACCAACACCTTGATCAACTAGAAGAAGAGTGAAACCAAGGTAAGGGGGTGTTCGGGTCGTAATTAATTAGAATTGGTTATGTACTTTAGGTTCGAAGGTAATGCAAAGTAATAAGAATTTAGTAATGTGATTGTAGAATATAAGGTATATATATATATATATATATATATATATATAAGTGTGTGATTGACATGGATATATTAGAAATTAAAGGATAAGTATTTTAAGAATTAATAAGGTAACTAGTAAGTTTAAGAATACCGATAAATGGAATGGTATGGTGATGCATGAATTATTATATAAATTGAAAATTAAAATGTATGATAGTTATGTTTTAGTGATGCTTATGTGTATGTGATTATGGATGATCTGTGAATATAATGAATAATATATGTGATTATATGGTGTGGGATGGCCCACAGTATAATTTGCCCCTCGTTTTCGGCTTCCATGGTCTTTTGAGATCTAGTTGAGCTACCCAAAAGTCAAGTCGGACCCAATGGTTGAGGTGGAGAGCCAAGTCGGGCTCGGTGAACCAAGTCGGGTTCACAGGGTGTCAAGTCGAACCCCTAATTGAAGGTCAATCCTTTAGTATCTGGATACTAGGCATTGTATATTACATGTGAGTCGGTTGTGTTGAATTTAATATGATATCATGTTTATGATGTGATGAATTGTTGATGTGCAATTTAATGTTGGTGGCAATTTATGTGAATATATGTAATTTATATTGTTGCTTAAGAATTTTGTGATTAGATATGTATGGATCGAGGGAAATTAAAAAGACTATAAGTATAGAATTATAATGAAACTGGTAGGTACACAATATTAATAAGAATCTATTTAATTAGTTACTTTTCATTATGTTTACCATTATAGATTAATTATGATTTTCTAAACACTCACCCTTACTATGGTTTCTTTCTTTTAGTAACCAATGTCAGGGAAGGTGCGGATGCCCCGGAGGATGCTACTGAGTAAAGAGTGAATGTCAAGAAAGTTGTGGAAATGAGATTATATAATAACTTAGTGTCGAATTATTTAACATTAGTTGATGAGTGTTATGATAATTATGTTCATGTGCTGGGAGATTTAATATTGCTTGAATTGATTTAGTGTGATAATGATGCTTCATGATTGCTTGATGATGATAATATGTATTTACGATATAAGTTGATGGTGAAGAAATGAACTAGTATTATAAGCTTGATATGTGAGTTGATTTGTGACATTGGGTGATGTAGTGAATGATATGGCATGGAGCCAACTTTAATGGTTGAACTAGCATGGGCAGGTTTTGTACTTGTATGTGAATTGCATGTGATGTGATGTGATAGTTGATTGATGTGTTGATGGTTTGATGCATGCTAAGCATATAGTAAAATTAGGTGAAAATATGAGAAATTAGGAACTAAGCAAGCGATTTAGAGATCCGCTGAATTTAAGGACCTCGGAAGGGACCAATAGGTTCCCTATAACATTTAGAGGTTGTGCATATAGACCTTGGGTGAATTGAAACCCGTTTGGTTAGTTTGGCGTATAGGTTTTGCATATAGTAGACTTAAATGCATTTCTGTGCATAACTTGCGCATATGATGGAATTTTGTCAAACAGGTTGCGCCAATAGCTCCAGAATGGGAGTAATATAGTGCTCATGAAGTCTAGTGATGTTTGGAGTAGAAACGGGCAATTTAGGACCCTTAAAAGTTAGCAAAGTTGCCTAAAATGTGTGGCGGCAGCATTTGTTGCTACTATCATGCTGACGCGTAGCGTTAGGCTCGAACAGAGGAGCCCATGTGTAACGTGGGGATAGCTCGTAGCGCCAGCCCCCTGTTTTCCCCAAACCTATTTTTATGCATTGCAACTAATGGATAAGCTTGTTATTTGTTGTATGGATGTTATTTTGAGGTCCTTAGGCTTAAAAAGGGGTTTGATGTTGGGGGAAAATATTATTTAAATATATTTTATGAAAGGTGGTTCCTCCTTGCAAGCATGTGGCGACTGTATGAAAGGATTTAAAGAAAGATTGGAAAGTATATGTAGCACCAGTAGGGTTTTATATTTCTTTGAGGCCTATGAAATTACAAAAAAAACTATTAAAAGTAATTAAATATTAATAATAAGTTAGGATATAAATATAATTACATATATTCGGGTACCCACGACACAGATACTACTATATCCGTACTCGTGTCTGTTTAGTTAAAAACCCGCCCCTTTGCCTCCATGAGTACTCGTGCCCGTGGGTTTTTTTATCCGCACGTATTCATAGGTATGAATATTTTTTACCACCCTACCTAAGTATATGTCATGTATCATGAATGTAGAAAAAATAATACTATAACTTACTAACCCAACACGTCGTGCTCAAAACCTAATGAATTCAGAGTTAAATGGGGCAAGTTAAATATTTTGACGGATCTAATACCCTTAACTCATCATGTATTATTCGATGAATTAAGGAACCAATTAGATAGACAATCCGCTTTACAATCCTATGCCTAACTATATAGACCTTGGAGGCTATAGTTGTACTTTTAAATTCTCCATTTTTCCGACCAATATATGCTCATTATTACTATTTCAATATGAATAGATTTTTGAAGTACTTTCTTTAATCATACGAAAGTTAAACACACGAAGTTGTTGACGTGGTGTTGCTCCAACTGAAATAAGCAATTTTCAAAAAAACAAAATAAAAGATAAAAATAAAACAAACAAAATAAAACAAATAAACTGGTACCAAATATTGAGAATTATTATTTAGTCCCATAAGCCAATAATTACTTAACATACAAAAAAATTATCATGTATTTTTATATATTTCTTAATATTTTTATATCAATTATTTCAATAATCAGTATACAAAATATCTTTTACACTGGTTATTAAAATAACTAATATAAAAATATTTTAAAATAATATTTTATATTGATTATATTAATAACCGGTGTAAAAGACATTTTTACATCGGTTATTAAACAACCAATATAAAAATTAATATTTTACATTGGTCATTTCAATAATCAGTATTTTTTAAATAAGTAATTTAAATAATTGATATAAAAATATTTAAAAAATAATATTTTATATCAGTTGTTTTAATATTTAGTGTAAAAATCATGTTTTACATGGCTTATTAAACAATTGGTAATAAAAACATAGAAAAGAAAGAATACTATACACCGTTTCAATAATTGATATAAAAATATCTATTGCATCAGTTATTAAAATAACTGATATAAAAATATTTAAAAAATTGATATTTTATATCAGTTATTTTAATAATTAGCGTAAAAAATATTTTTACATAAATTGTTAAACCATTAGTACAGAAACGTATAAAAAAATAATATTTTTCACTAATTTTTTTAATCACTGGTATAAAGAAAAAATTATTCTGATTACTAAAACAATTAATATGAAAGTTAATATATTTTTGTTAAATTACTATTTTTATCTTTTATTTTTTCAATAAATTTTAAATTAAACTTCTAATTTTTTTTATTTCGCTAGCCCCTATATTTTAAAAATAAAATAAACTCATCCTCAAAATATATAAGATTGGACTCCGTTTATCACGTCGGACAGCAAGGTTTGTCGTGAGTCACCGGTTATTTGTTTTATAACCTTTATTTTATTTTTAAAAATGCATCACATTACATATGCTTAGTTCCGCCGAAACCAAACACGCGCGTCAGCAAATTTTTGAGTTTGGTGGATAGAAATTTCGTAAGCATTAGTAATATTCATCATGTTTAATATATGAAAACTCCCAATCACCGAAAAAAAAAAAAGACTCCCAAGGAGGGCGATCTAAATTTTAGGGAGAAATTTGTGAACATTTTCGTTTTTGTGAAGCCAACAATTGTTTTTTATTATCTATTGAAATAATAGTAAAGAAAAAGAAAACATTTAAATCTGATAAAAATTATCGACTGAAAGGAATCTCCGGCAATCTCTATCAGGAAAAAGATGTTATGTGAATAAAAAGAAGCTGTACAATACTGGCTAAACTCATCTTTGTGTGCGTCATTTGTTTAATTTTTTAATTTACACTGTTAAAATTATATCTACTGAAAACGATAAAAAGACATTAATAAAAACTAAAAAGGATAAAAAGACATGAATGTAAAAAAAAAAAATTGGTAAACCTAAAAATATTTGAAGTAAATATTTATTTAAGTTTTGTTTCATTATCAATCATTTTAATATTTCTATTCTAGTTTAGCCGGGAGGTATTAGATTCAAGTTTTAAGAATATAGTACGGTTAAATCGTAATAAGAATTTTGTTGTATATAATAATCTTTCTCAACTTAAGCTTCAAATAAGTATAATAAAATATAAAAAAAAGTTATTCTAGAATCTAACTTTCTATAATATCATATTGATCATTTTTATTTGTAATCAATTAATTTAGTCATTAAATACAAAGTTAAAATATTATTTTAGTCTCTTATCTTTCACTATTTTCCTAATGCGGTCTTATCCTTTTAAATCAAATTGATCCTTAGATATACTAACAATTAGTGCATATCTTGAACATTAAATTGTCATAAACTCTTCCATCCTGACTCCTCATCTTTCACCCATCACCTTTTCATCATCGTGTTTAAATTTTCTCTCCCATCCTTCAACCTGCAACCTCTAACCTCCCTTATCATTCCCATATTCTCTCACCTCCTACCATTAACCTCTCATCGATTTTCATACTATAATGTGATTATATATTGTTTAACAACTTTTGTTGAAACCATATTATAATTTATAAGTTGGTCTTGTAAATTATGATTATAAGTATCTTCTAGTTAACTTTTGTTTTCATGTTTTATCTATAAGAATTAATTAATTTAAATACATATTTAACTATAAAAGATTTTATATATTTTTAATAATCCTATCACAAAATAATAAATTGTTTTTGTTGGTGTATACACTACGAGCTATTATACTTTTAATGTATCATTTTGCACTTATCAATAAAGCTCACCGAAGTATGTTAAGTATCCACCCTGGTACCACCAAAATGTATCATGATCTGAAAAAGAATTTCTGGTGGTCTGGCTTGAAACGTGATGTGGTAGATCTTATCGCATCCTGCTTGGTTTGTTAGAAGACCAAGATTGAACATTAGAAGCCTTCTGGTGTATTACAGCCACTTGATATCCTAGTGTGGAAGTGGGATTCCATCTCTATGGATTTTGTATTTGGTTTACCGAGGACTCGTTCCGGTAATGGCTCCATATGGGTGATTATTGATAGGCTTACTAAGTCGACACACTTTTTGGCCATAAGTTCTAAAGCTACTTTGGAAAGGTTATCTCAATTGTATGTGAAGGAAATTGTTAGATTGCATAGTGTATCTTCCAGCATCATTTCTGATCATGATCCGTATTTTACCTCACATTTTTGGGGTAGTTTGCATTAGGAGTTGGGTTCTAGATTGAAGCTAAGTTCTACTTATCATCCATAGACTGATGGGCAAAGTGAGGGAACTATTTAAAGTTTAAAAGATTTACTTAGAGCATATATATTGGAGCATGGTGGTTCTTGGGAAACTTTCCTACCATTGATTGAATTTACATATAATAACAGTTACTACAGCAGTATTGACATGGCTCCATATGAGGCATTATATGGTAAGGGGTGTAGGACACCTGTTTGTTGGTTGGAGACTGGTGAGAGTTTGACCTTAGGGCCTAAGATTATTCAACAGACCTCTGAGCAAATTGATATGATTTGAGAGAAGATGTAGATTGCTCAGGATAGGCAAAGAAGCTATTATGATAACCAGCATAGACCGCTTGAGTTTCAGGTGGGTGACCTTGTATTCTTGAATGTTTCACATAAAGGTGTCGGCAAAGTGCTAAAAAGCAGGAAACATAGCCCGAGGTTTGTGGGACCATATGAGGTTTTGGAGAGGATTGACTCAGTGGCTTATAGGATTGCACTTCCTCCCCAGTTGGCTAATCTTCATGATGTATTTCATGTTTCCCAATTGAGGAAGTATTTGCCTAATTCCACTCATGAGATGCGAGACGATGATATTGATATTAGGGAGAATCTGACTACTCTGACTATGCCTACTCACATTGTGGACAAATTTATTAAATGCCTTAGAAGCAAGGATGTTGCATTAGTGAAGGTGGTATGGCAGTAGGATAGTTATACTACATTTACTTGGGAGCGTGAGGATGTTATGCGGAAGCACCATCCTGAATTATTTGGTTGAGGTATACTATTGTTTTTAAATTTTGAAGATGAAATTTTTTGATGGTGGGGTGAAGTGTAACATCCTAAAAAATTTTAAATTGGGTAATTTAAATAATACAATTGATAAATCAAGCTTTCGGGGAATATTAGGAAATAGTATTAAGATACATTAGATGGTAAATTAAAGGGGTTGAGTTAAATTAAAATTTTAATCAAATAAAAATTAAGTTACATACTTGAATTAGCTAAATTAAATTAATTAACTTCTCATTTCTATTTCTATTTCCTAAAAATGCCTAAATTCTAAATTCCAAAAAGAAAAAGTTGAAGTTTCTCTCCTCTTCTTGGTATAGTTTTCTCTTCTCCCTCGTTTACATCGTTTCCACATCACCACTATATTCTCCTCCTTTCTCTCTTCCTCTTTGCTTTGATTCACCACTATTCTTGCTTGCTACCTCAAATTCGTAGTTAAGGTAAGCTAATGGAGGTTTGATTTTTGTTTCCCTTTTCTGTTCCTTTGATGCATGTGGATGAACGCTTCTCATTTCTTCTCCTAGGGCCAAACCACGGATACCCATGGCTGTAGCTGGACTTTATTGAGCTTGGGTTGTCATTCTACAACTTTGAAAGGTAAACCCTTTGCCCTCTTTTCATTTCATGCCTCACGGTCAAGGAGGTGAGAATACCCATGGTCCTAACCTTCTCTTTTGATTCAATGATGTTGTCAATAGTGATTAGGAGGGTTGCCAAAAGCTTTTACATTTAGATTATAGGTGTTAGAACCAATTCGATAGGGGTATTGAACTGGTCTGAGCCGGGGTCAACGATCCGGTGTGGGACCAGCCACAAATGTCAACTACTGTGAGTAATCTATACACCGGTACAATAGGTATCTGAAATTGTGCCATTTATCTCAATGGGAGAATAAGGTATTATAGTCCTGGAGATCCTTCACACCAAGCTTTCACGTGAGGGGCGAAAGATGGTGTCACCTGCGAAGATTCTCCGACACTTAAGTCAATAACCAGAAAAGGAATTCAAGGTTTCTGAAGCGTAAGTTCGAGAATGAGTCTAACGTACCAGAGTAGTGAAATCGTTAGTATTTATATACGTGCATAAGAATAATGAATAGTCTGTTAAGGCTAGGGGACTAATCATACACTATACAGTGTACGATTTTAACACACGACATGGGTGGCTCTGTGTCTCTTATGAAAGTTATCTCGTACCTATACCTTGTACTTTTTGTTGGGTGACATGGATGCTTTCTGGTGTACGAGACGCTGACATGGACATACCGGTATAGAAGGACGTCTAATACGGGTTTACATTCTGGAGATTTACCTGCGACATCGGTACACAAGTAAGAACATATAAAATTACACTCTCACCCATGTGCTGGTATCAAGACTGGATCATCTGCCCCCTAGCTTGTTTGAGGGACTGAGTAAGTTGCTCATATAAGTTATACTGCTTTGTCGATATTGACCTTGTGGGTATGGATACCAGTTCTGGTAATTTCTCTTTGAAGTCCTCCTTTTGTGGTTATAGACACTGGCTTCGGACAACGTCTTGTTCTTGCGTGTGAAACCCAGGAGTTTTTGAATTTCGTAACTCCTCGCATTTAAGATTTGTAACTCCAAAACCTTGAGACGCCACCAATGATAAACAGTTATTGTTATTAACACGTGAATGTTGATAGTTACACTCATGAGGATTGTCCACCATCGCGGGTCGTGAGTAGTGGGCCCAAAATTCAAAAATTTTGGCCCAATGGATTTCAACTTTTTATATGCCCTTTTTTCATGCGCCTTGGATTGAAACGACATCGTCATTGGCCTTTGAAGTGTTACATTTTATGACAAACGACGTGCCCCCTGACCGGTGGTTGTGCCTCCTTCATAACTATAAAAGGGGGACTTAGGCATTTTCCAAAAACCATATTACTTTAAACCTAAGGAAAACTCTGCTTGAATTTCCCTCTGAAGAAGAAGTTGTTGTTCCCGTGTTCTCCTTTGCCTTCTACCTTCAAAAACTTCTTAGGTAACAAACCTTCTCCCTTACTTCGATTCAATTCCTCTGCATTTAGTATAGTCAGCATGCGCTCTAGGCAAGGTCGCGTTGGTCCCGTTTATAGAGGGGGAAGAGTCCCTACAAGGCCCTCCAGCTATCAAGGAAGAAGGATCCTTGTAAATCCTTCCAAGGCTGAGCCTTACCGTTTAGAAAGGGGTGAAGCATCTCACTCAAGGCGGAGGGTGGTACTGCCCCCATCTAACTCCTCCTCTAGTTCTGGGGCTAGGAACTCTTTTGGGAGCGAGGTGAGTGTTGAGTGTTACCTCTCTGACGATATAACTTTTTACAGCAATACAGACACTTTCAATCTTGTCATAAGTAGAATGGCAACTGAAGGAACTTTTGAAAATCCCCCACCCTCAGGACCGTCAAGGGGTGTGTCAACGTGGTGGCACACCGGTTAGACTGGGTCAATGAAAAATACCCTTACTGCTGGGTAGAAGAAGAAATTTGCCAGATAGCGTCCCGACACGCTAAAGAAGATGGGAGGAGGCTAAAAACGAGGTTCCCAGTTTACGCTGAAGAAAGACTGAAAGAACGATTCATGGTGCTAGCACCCCGACTAACTGACAGAATCTACCACCACATGTCGGATGAGAGGTCCATGTACATGTACGATTTTGTCTTCCTTCAACTTGGGGTTCGATTTCCCTTTACTGAGTTCCAAATTGGATTGTTGAGGTTTTTAGATTGCGCTCCTTCCCAAGTGCACCCCAACAGATAGGGCTTGATCCGTGCTCTGGAAGTGTTGGGCGAGCACTTCAACTTCAAACCCACTATGGCAATGCTTTTTTACTATTGCCAAGTGATACGTCGAACGAATAAAAAAAGCAGTATGAGCTTTGTGACCCACTATGATGCGAAGGTCATCAAATTTGAAGCATTCACTGAATCTGCAAAGGTGGATGGAAGGTCCTTCAAACATACTACACTAGGATCTAGAATCAACCGAATAAACCGATCTTCTAGAGGAATAGAGTGGGTCTTCTCAAGTTCCCCATCGAATGGACTCACGAACACTTCCTACTCACTTCCTATGCCTACTTCACCGAGGAGAATAAGTTATCCCCTCATTCGGTTAAAGTTCTGAGTGCCTTGCAAACGTATTCTTCAAAGTATAGGAAATTTTACTGCAAGTGCCTACTGGGGTCTCCCTTTATCCAGAATGAATACTTAAGTAATTTCCTGCTATTATTCCTTTTTACTGTTTGTATACTGGTATGTACTGTATTTGAAACTAACATATTTCTGCTTGTTTATGCAGAACAAATAGAAAAGTTATGTCCCGCTATGGACAAGCTAAAGGGTTTGCTAGCTGAAGAAGATTCATCCTCCAAAGAAAACAACATCCGGCCAAAAAGGAACGCCGTCAAGGCGCGAGTCAAAACCATCTCCTTGACGTCTGCTATGATCAGTGAGGTACCGCTACTGGAGAACACTAAATAGGTCAGCACCACACAACCTGTCATAGACAAGAAAAAAGAGAAAGAGAAGAAGAAGAAAAAGAAAAATTATAAGGATGCCAACGCATCAAAGCCACCTTCTCCCACACCGGCCAAAAAACAAAAAACTTTAGAGGAAGCCGGGATGACCAGTGCTCAGAAGGGAAAGAAAGTTGTCACTGCTCCTGAGGCCTCTTCTGGCTCCAGGCCTGAGTCTGGGCTAAATCCAACAATTGGTGTCTCTCATCCGAGGGTTACCTGCTCTCCTCCAACCACCTCGTTCCTATCACCATTTATGATATACGAGGGACCCATGCCTATTGTGCTCCCTCATCCAACGTACAAGCTCTGACCTACCCTAGGGGTCTCAAAAATAAAAGAAACTTGTGAGGCCAGCAGATGGCAATTAGCTGAGTTATCTGGTCTCATCAACTCTTTAAGCAACACAACCAATAGTATCGAAGAAGCGGACATGCTTTATACTAAGGTTGAAACACTGAATATTTTGGGTGCTCGGGACAGATATAATCTTCAGGTAGCGGAATGGCGCTTGAAAGAAAGGAAGAAGTAGGCCCTGGAGCAAGAAGCTGAGATTAGCTCGCTGAAGGTCGTTATGAAGACTCTGGAGGGGAAGATTACCGAATTGGCTAAAGAAAACAAAGAAATCCCTAAGTTAAAAGAGGAGCTTTAGGAGGAAAAGGCTAAATCAACCAAGCTAACTGAAGATCTACAAGCTCTCGAGGCAAGACGCTCAAAGCAGGCTGAAGAATGGGCTGCAAAGGAGAAAGAGCTACTCCAACAGATTAAAGAGCTCAAATTGGGGAGTGCTGAGACTGGGTCGCTGGAGGAAGAGAATGTCAAGCTAAGGAAGAGCCTTGCTGAGGTGAAAGCCAAAACTAAGCAGGCACTGAAGATTTATACCGATGTGGCATATGATTCCTTCGGTAGGGCCATTCATCAGATCTTTTATAGGAACCCTGATGTGAAGCTTGACTTATATGGACTACATCCTTTTTATGAGTTTCATGGAGGCAAGCTGGTTGCTGTAAAAGATGGTCGACATATGGAAATAGATGATTCTCTATATGAGTTGTCGCCCCTCCCTGAGGGACAAAGTAGAGAGCCTCCTTCAGCCACTCCCAGACCTGAAGGTGTTGAAGAAAGAGAAGAAGCATAGGAAGGTGATGCCGGAGTTAGTGAGACCCCCGAAGACAAGGCCAAAGATGAAAAAAAGGCTCCTGAGGATGGACAAGCCCATGATGGAATCCACAACGATGCTCCTCATTCTTAGTTAAATCTCTATATTTGCATGTAATGTTGTGTTCCGGGATCAGCTCTAGAATTGAACAACTTTGACATATATTTGAGACTTTATTTCTGTTGTACATATCTTTCGACATCTCCTTGCTTGTTTTGCTTAAGTATTTGATGAAACATTTACCTTAGAATCTTCCCAAAGGATTTTAATTTCGTATGATGTTATCTTTGAGCCTCTGTTTTAACTTAGGCTCATTCGTTTGTTTATACGAAGTTATTTTGTAGAGAGCGTCTTGTTGGGCTGCATAAAAAACAAGACTTGCACTACTCATTGGGGTCCGGTATGGCCTTGAATAAAGACCAATCCTCGCCTCTCGTTGGGGTGAAGTTATTTGAAGTTCCGCTTGTAAAGTTATGTCGTCAATTATAGTATATGTAATTAAGACTATCCATCCAGAGGGCTATTGGTTATGGCCAATTACAGAATAAGTAATTGGGGTGCCACTCATTGGGGTCCGGTATGGCCTTAAATAAGGACCAATCCTTGCCACTCGTTAGGGCTATTTTCCACGCCGTTCGTAAAGTAATGTCGTCAGTTATAGATTACGTAACTGAGAGGAAGACTTGACTTGCACCACGCACCGGGGTCCGGTATGGCCTTGAACAAGGACTAATCCTCACCACTCTTTGGGGTGAAGTTATCTAGGATACCACTCGTGGAGTTATGTCGTCAATTACTTAATAAATAACTGAGACTATCCATCGAGAAGGTCGTCGTCCACACCATTTGCAAGGCTTAAAATAATAAAATAAAGAAAAGTGAAAAGAACACTGAAATTGATAAACTTTCTCATTAAAATGAATAATGTACAAATAGAGCGTAGCTGGGGTCATGCCTCGTTAAAACCTTCTTGAGAAAAACCCAATGGGAAAAAACTCAAGTTAGGAAAAAGAGTACATGTCATCTTACCAACTAGCTGTAATAAATTCTTAAATTTTACGTATTCCACTTGTTGTGAATTGGTGTGTCATCGAGGTTCTCCAGACGGTATGACCCTTTGCCCATGACTTTGGAAACACGATAAGGGCCTTCCCAAGTGGGTGCCAACTTGCCCTAATACGTGAATTTATTTCCCACACTTGCTTTCCTTAGCACTAGATCTCCAACGCCAAAAGCTCTATACTGGATGCGCTTATTGTATCTAAGGGCAGCTTTCGCCTTGATAACCCGATCTCTGATGTATGCTTCCTCCCTGAGCTCTTGGATAACATCGAGCTCTGAGGCCAGATTAGAGTTATTATTCTTTTCAGAAAAGTAGTCAACCCTTGTCGAATTCGTTTGAAGCTCCACCGATATCATAGCTTCAACGCCATACGTAAGACAATATGGAGACTCATTCATTGAGGAGTGTGGCGTGGTACGGTAGACCCGGAGGACATGGCATAGTTGATTTGTCCAGTAGCCCTTAGCTTCTCCCAGACGCTTCTTGAGGCCCTTCAACACCTCTCTATTGGCTACCTCAACTTGGCCATTAGTCTATGGATGTTTAACAGATGAGAAAATCTGGATTATCCCCAATCCTTCCAACAGCTCTATGAACTTCTTATCAGTAAACTGGGTGTCGTTATCAGTTATAATTTATACTGGTACTCTAAACTGTGCTATGATGTTCTCATACACAAAACGCCTGGTTTGGGCTAAAGTGATGTGCACCACTGGCTCCACCTCAATCCACTTCGTAAAATAATCAACCCCCACAATGAGGTACTTGATGCCCCTTGGAGTTGTAGGGAATGGGCTTAAGATATCTAATCCCCATTGGTGAAAGGGCCATGGCACTATAGAAGTAGATAATTCCTCATCCGGTGTATGATGAAGGTTAGCGAACCTTTGACAGGGATCGTACTTCGTCACAAACTCCGTGGAATCCTTTTTAATTATGGGCCACCAATAACCATCTCGTAGGATCTTCCTCATTAAACTTCGTCCCCATCAATGGTGCCCGCACTAGCCTTCATACACTTCTTCCATCACCTTCTACACCTCGTTTTATTTAGACAACGGAGGTAGGGTACAAAGAACCCTCTTCTGAATAGCATGTCATCCACCATTGTGAAATAAGTCAACTCCCTTTTAACTCTCCTCTTCTCAGCTTCGTTGGTGGGTAGTTTTCCATCAACCAAGTACCGAACAAAAGGGACTGCCCACGAGTCATAATTGAACACGCAATAAGTTATGGCCATGTGCGATGAGGTCAGGGGAATGCTAGGAGTAGTCAAAGTGCTTTAGACCACGGTGGTGGTACTCCCTGACTATTTAGTACTAGGCAATCTTGAGAGGATATCAGCTCTAGTGTTTTCCTCTCTTGGGACATGTTTAAATTCCAAAGCCGTGAAACGCTCCTTCAACTCATTCACACAGTTTAAGTACAACTAGAGCCGGGGCTCTCTCACCTGATACTTTCCTCATACTTGTAAAATCACCAGTTGTGAATCGCTATAGAGGGTCACCTCAGAAGCTCCGACATCCAACGCTGCCCTCAGTCCGATGAGACAAGCTTCATACTCAGCTTGGTTGTTGGACGTTTTGAAATTGAAACGCAACGAAATCTCCAAATGTATCCCATCATCACTCAACCACTACACCAGTGCCACTTCCTTTACTATTGGAGGAACCATCAACGTACACCATCCAATGAGAACGGGGGATAGTTGGGTCCGCTCTAGTCATCTCCACCATAAAATTTGCTAACACTTGAGCCTTTATAGCGCCATAAGACTCGTATAAAACATCGAACTCTGATAGCTCAATGGACCACTTTATCATCCTTCTAGCTAGGTCTAGCTTGCTCAACACTGAGCAAAGTAGAAGATCTGTCCACACAACAATAGGATGTATATGGAAACAAGGCCTCAAACGCTTGGAGGCCTAAACAACTGCCAGGGCGACTTTTTCAATCTTTTGATACCGGCTCTCAGCTCCTTGCAATGTTTTTCTAGTGAAGTATACTGGTCTTTGTCCCTTTGGGTCTCCTATACCAGGGCTACTCTAAGAGCTTCGTCTAAAATTGCTAGGTACAGAATGAGCAATTTCTCGGGGTCAGGCTTCACCATGGTAGGGGGTCTGGATAACACCTCCTTAAGCTCCTGAAAAGCTTGCTCATGTTCCTCCCCCTACTCAAACTTCTTGGACTTTTTTAAAATCTTATACAGGGGGAGGGATCTGTGTGCCATTTAGGGCATGAATCGTGCCAAGGCCACCACCTTTCTATTCAAGAACTGAACTTCCCTCAAGTTCTTCAGGCTTTACAAGTCCTGAATCACTTGACACTTGCCCAGAATCGCCTCTATGCCACGCTGAGTTAACATGAAACCCAAAAATTTTCCAGCAGGCACAGCAGACGTACACTTCAATGGGTTCAAGCGCATGTTGTATTACCTCAAGCGTGTGAAAACTTGGCGTAGATCTTCGACATAATCACCCCCAGTTGGGGTCTTGGCAATACTATCATTAATGTACACCTCCACCAGTTTAGTGTACATGCCTTTGAAGACATTATTGATCATCTGTTGGTATGTAGCTCCACCATTCTTCAAACCGAAGGGCATGACGGTGTAATAGAACACACCGGGTCATTGACAAAAGCCATTTTCTCTTGATCTTCCTCCCACATCGGAATCTAGTTATACCTCGAATAAGGGTCCACAAAAGATAACTATTAACAACTAGATGAATCATCAACCATCCTATCAATGTTTGGGAGGGGTTGTGGATCCTTTGGGCAATAACGGTTCAAATCGATATAATCTGTACACATCCTTCACTTGCCGTTGGCTTTCTACACCATCATCACATTTGAAAGCCAAGAAGAATATTGGATCTCCCTGATGAATCCAGCCTTCAAGAGTTCCTCTGTTTGCTCACAAGCTGCCTTTTACTTCTCCGGGCCTAACCTTTACTTCTTTTGGGCAACCAGCCTCATCTCTGGGTAGACGAATAACTTGTGGCAACAAAAATTAGGGCCCATCCTTGGCATGTCAGCAGCAGTTCATGCAAAAAAGTCTTTAAACTCTTCAAGGAGTGCAAGTAAGCTCTTCTCCATAGTAGCCTCCAACTTGTCATTTATGTGTATGACCTTCTCCAGGCTATTTCCAAGTAAGACTTCCCTAGAACGCCCATCCAGCGTCAGCTTGGACAGATTGAGTAGATCAATCTTAAGCTCCGCCCTGGATCAAGGTCGATTAAGCTGACAGATCCAATCGTGGTTCCTCCGTCATTCAACTTTCTTTTTTTATTTGAATGCCTCCAACTTCACCATATTCAGGCTTAGATTATAGCAGTATCTGGCCATCTGTTGATCACCTTGGAGGGATGAGACATTATTGTCGTTGTCAATGAATTTGATAAGGAGATAAGGGGTTAATACGATAGCCTCCATAGCATTGAGAGTGAGACGGCCTATGATGCCATTATATGGTGATTCAACGTCTATCACCAATACCTTAGATTTCACCATCCGTGCTATAGGCTCACCCTCAAATGACACACAAGGCTCACCCTCAAATCCATAACCTATCATGTCAATCACCTCACGCCGGCCTCACTGCTGTTGCTGGGGCACCTTCTCTTCTTGAGTCGCCTCAATGATAACTAGCCCTTTCTACTTTTCAGCAACAGTAAATCTCTTCATGGGACCCTAGTTGTTATCACTATACTCATCGCGGTTACGATCCCACTTCTCTATCTGGTCTGGCTCATTCATATATCTCTCCTTAAAGAGATATTGCTTCAATTTTCCCTCTCAGATGAGGGTCTCTACAACATCCTTCAAAGACTTACACTCTTCAGTGGAGTGCCTCGCCTATTCATGGAAACTGTAGAACTTACACGGATTCCCAGGCCTCTTCAATGGAGTCGGCCTTCTGATCCCATAGACACTGAACGTTGGCCATCCCACTTCTCTTAAGATCTACGTTGGTCTGGCATTTAACGGAGCATAATTACTAAAGGTAGCTATGCGCCTCTCCTACTGATAGGGCTGAGGGTTCTTGAACCTATCTTTCTGAAAAGGCCTCTCTGGCCTTGCCCTTTCTTTCTACTTGTGCGGTTGGAACGCTAGAACGGGTGGCTTTTGCCTCGCTGTTGTGGCCTCCAGGTGTATCTCAATGCCCATGTACTTCAACATTTTCCTCTGGAATTCCTCAAATGACACTAAAAAGCTCTTTGCCAATGACAAGGTAAAAGTGGATTGAGGCTGTAGATCCTTAATAACAATGTGTAGCTAGATAGCCTCTACAAGATTAGGGACCATGGCAGCTTCCCTATAGAATCTCTTCAAAAACTCATTCAGAGTCTTATTCTCATCTTGCCTTATCTGTGCAAGGATGCGTGATATCCTGGGAACATCCCTGGAAATGATGAAGTGGTCACTAAAGGCCATTGCCATTTCCTCACAGGAGTCTATCGAGCTTGATGGGAGCCCTTTGAACCAGCTAAGGGCTTCCCTAGTCAGGGTACGTGGGAACATATGACACATCACATCTTCTTCTACTCCCAGAAACATAGCCTCGTAAGCATAAGCATCCAAGTGTTTACTTGGGTCTGTCTCACCTGTGTATTATCCAATGGAGAAGGGTTGGGTCGTCTGTAAGTGCCTTGGGATAGACACACCCATCAACCTTCTAGAAAATGGGACATTGAGCCTATATGTCCCTGAAGATGCTACCACTGGCTCCTTCCTCCTGCCAGTAAACCTCTCACTCGAGTCTTGGGTCTGCTTCCTCTCCTCATATGTAGGGATCTTAGAGTATTGGAAAGTAGTCAACTTCTCTATCCCTAAAGCTTCGTGGGTCTCCTCCGTCTGAGACGCAACCTTCTCGTCCGACTATCTTCGGTCCTTCTTTAACTTTACCAACTCCTTCCTGAGCTGCCTGATGACCTCATCACGAGGGTCAGGTGTTCCCATAGGCATCATCTGTGTTTGAATATGATTACAGGTTCAAGGATTTTGATAATGACAAAGGAATCTTGAAGAATATCTTATAAAAACAAGATTCAACATCAGACCTGCAAAAATAGTGTAGTTAATCGATTAGAGAGACAGAGCTAATCGATTAGATAGCTTCTATTTTGAATTAAATGTATCAGGTACATAAGCTAATCGATTACAAGACCTCAGGCAATCAATTACAGAGCTACTGGAACGACACTAATCGATTACCCAAGTGTCATAATTGATTACCAAGTCAAGAATTGAATTAAATGCATCAGGTGTAATAGCTAATCGATTACTAGGCAAGATATAATCGATTACTAGGGTTCTGACTTGAAGCTAATCGATTAGGTGATGAATGTTAATCGATTACAGCACGAACTGGACTGAAAAATTTGAAGTGTAATCGATTACAGCTCGAGGCATAATCAATTACGATAGTGGGAAAACACATTTTAGTGGGAAACCAGCTCACTTTCCCATCATTTCTCAGATGCCCACTACATGCAACGGCTAGAAGGTCTCTCAAGCTGCTCCAAGGCTCTATAAATGCAAGGGAAACACAAGCACAATAAAAAAGAAGCAAGGGAACAACAAGGAACAAAAGGAAATCAATTCTACAATCATTCTTGGTGCTTAGTGAGTTTTTACTCTTGTATATTCTGAGATTTCATTTGTATATCCTCTCTTGTTGAGAGCTAAAATTTGTGTGAGCTATCACTTGCTTATCCACTCTTTTGGGAGAGTATTTTTACTTGTAAACATAAACATCAAACACCAAAGTTCACTCTAGGATTGAGTGGTTTTATTCACTCTAGGTTGAGTGGTTACAAAGGTTGGGGTTCAACCTTTGGGATATTGTGAGATTGAGAGATTGGGTGGGTTGCCCTTGTACTTGTGAGGATTGGGTTCTTGAGTGTGGGACACTAGGAAGCCGCAATTGCTCAAAGTTGTATCTCTAATCTACAATAGTGGAAATCCTCTAAGTGGGTTGCTTAGAGGCGAGACGTACACCAGATTGGTGGAACTCATTAAATCGATTTGCAATCTCTTTTCCCTTACTCTTTTACTTTCATATATTGCTCTTGATCGATTTGTGTTGGTTGATTGTGGTTTGCATATTTTAGCTTGCTTGATTTGGTTAATATTGAACATTGCACACCAAGTGTTTGATAAATTGCCTTATCCATATTTGCCTCTTGTTTTGAATTATCTTGTGTACTTTACTTGATCTTACTTTCATAATCTCTAAACTTGTGTTAAAAGAATCAAGTTCAAAGGCATTTCAAGAAAAGTTTTAAAAACTCAATTCACCCCCCTCTTGAGTATTGAGGCCACTTGAATAACATCATCCTCCGAGAGCTCCCTACAGGGGATTCAAAGGCTAGACGCCGATTGACTTGTGCAGTGACATCCTCCACGTGTCCCTCTTGAAAATCCTTTATGTTTCTTTCCATAGTAAAGGTCATGAGAATTCTGTGAAAAGTGGGAATAACTCTAACGGGTCCTACCAGGCATGCCAATGAACTGGTCTAAGCTGGGGTCAACGATCTGGTGTGGGACCAGCCACAAATGTCAACTACTGTAAGTAATCTATACACCGGTACAGTGGGTATCCGGTATTGTGCCCTTTATCTTAGTGGGAGAATAAAGGTCTTGTAGTCTTGGAGATCCTTCACACCAAGCTTTCGCGTTGATGAGGGGCGAAAGGTGGTGTTACCTGTAAAGATTCTTCGATGCTCAAGTCAGTAACCAGAAAAGGAATTCAAGGTTTCTGAAGCGTAAGTTCGAGAATGAGTCTAACGTACCAGAGTAATGAAAATATTGGTATTTATATACATGCATGCAGAGAATAAAGAGTCTATTAGGGCTAGGGGACCAATCGTACATTGTGCATTGTACGATTCTAACACACGATGCGGGTGGCTCCGTGTCTCTTGCGAACGTTGCCCAGTACCTGTACCTTCTACTTTTTGTCGGGTAATATGGATGCTTTCTGGTTTGCGAGGCGCTGACATGGACATACCGGTATAGATGGACGTCTGATACGGGTTTATAGTCCTGAGGTTTACCTGCGACACCGGTAAGCAAGTAAGAACGGATGAAATTACACTCTCGCCTATGTGCCGTATCGAGACCGGATCAAGTATCGTTAGAGCGGAACTATATTTGGTGAGTTGACATTCTTGAGTCTTCCAAAATAATACCAAAGCATGGTAAATATAATCCGTAATTGATTTTGATAATTAATTGGTAATTTTAGGGACCTAATCTGAGGCGTATTGCTGTCCAGAAAATTAATTTGAAAGTCAGAAAATGTCTTGAGGTATGTTTCAACATACGAGGGGGGTCCAATTAAAGCATTGGATAGAAATCATTATTTTAGAAATGATTATTTATAGTTTATTTTGTGCCTACGAAATATCTTGTATGTTAAGGAGCTGGATGCCAAGATTGAGTTATGGGAATAAAATGTTATTTTAACTTGATGAATATATTATGA
Organism: Clitoria ternatea; assembly: GCA_037962975.1. Taxonomy (NCBI): domain Eukaryota; kingdom Viridiplantae; phylum Streptophyta; class Magnoliopsida; order Fabales; family Fabaceae; genus Clitoria; species Clitoria ternatea. The sequence goes on from CM075671.1 coordinate 62,245,649, forward strand.
CTTTGATTAATCAGAGAATGCAGTCGATGTGCATCGGTTGATGATGATTTTGGTAAAAATGGATTTTTAGGAAAGTGATGAGTTGAAGTACTTAATTGTTATGCAATGGAATTCCATCACGATGGGTGTTATATCTTATTTTTTCTTTAGAATAATGGCAATATATATATAGCCGAGATTATGGTGATGATGTGTATGAGATTAAGCGGTGGTGTCATCATGTATGTTTGTGTGCTACGATTCACATTTTGAATATTGATTGCATATCATTACATCACATGCATTATATAGCGCTACGATTCGCCCAACACTTTGATTTGTTGATGAGACTGCTGATTATACGCTATGATTCGTGTGCAGTTCTCGAGGTGCCACCCATTATAGCGCTACGATTCACTGGTGGTCACCTGGTACCCACCACTATAGTGTTACGACTCATTAGTTGGGATACCATGGCACCATGATTTGCCTTGTAATTGAGTCGGATCCACATTTGCATTCTATGCATGATATACAATTGAGTAATTCATGAGTTTATGGTGTTCGATGCAATAAGTCATGATTGGGATTCACATTGTTGATTGAAAAATGAGAGAAGGATTTAGTATAGTGTGTTTTGTTGGAAATGCAACAAAGGAGATTATTTAATGTTTATTATGTTAATGGCTTTATGTAAAACTCTAGATTTAGATTCCTATTTATTGCTTTGAATTGTCCTCACCCTTTTATTTGTGGTTTTAGTGAATGATCAAGGGTGTGGTATTGCTGACCAAAGGATTCAAGGAGGCGGAAATGAGTGAAGATGGCATATGGATACCTTATTTCTCTCTCTCTCTCTCTCTCTCTCTCTCTCTCTATGTGTGTGTGTGTGTATATATATATTGTGCATTTGTGTATATGACTACGTTTTGAGTGATGACTACCAAGTTGTAACTTTTTGGGATTGCAAATATAAGGTTATGGATGACTAGTATGTTTTAAAAATTGAGTATATAGATATATGTATAGTGTTATGACTTCAAATTTCCCAAAATGCATTTCATTGCATAATTCTTTCATTTTATGGAATTTTGATATTAGACCACTTGTATTAGATCATAATTAGATTATATATACTGCCTACAAAATTTGGTGTAATTTGGAGTTCATTTGATAAGTTATAGGTAGTGTAGAAGTTCAATTTACATGAAAATTTTGCATAATTAAAGTGCTATCAAATGATAGATTTAACACTTGTTGTTCCTACCTTCTACACATTTCACGCAGCCAGTGTAAAAGTGTTGTCAAGCAACAAATTTAACACCTACTATTTCCTGCTTTCTACACTTGTTACGCGATAGGTGTAAAAAGTCCTTCTAATTTTCCTTTGTTTTGCACATGCATCAATTTGGGGTCCCTTTTTCTCATTAGTTATTTACTTATATATATATATTATTTTATTTTATTAATTATCTTATTATTTATTTTAATTGTTTAAATACCTGATTAAATATTTAATTTAGATGACTCCAAATTATTTCATTAATTATGGACATTAACTTAAGCTCATTTTAAATATTTCAATTATGTATATTGTTATATTAGTTTGTTGTTTCATCGTCTATTAGGATCTTGTACATAGTCTATTTAAATCCCAAGAACGTGAAAAACTTACCCAAAATTTTTAGTTTTATTAAGGGAGGATTTTACAACAATGACTATGCATTGGGTCCAATTGGATATCGTAACAAAAGGAATAAATGTATAAAATAATTATCACTTATAGGTTATGTCGATGATAAATAATATTTGAATATAATGATGCATTGATAAATGTTACTTTTATTTTATATTAATAATAAAATAGTTCATTAATAATATGATCGAATATTTTACCTATCGGGTCACACATATAGAGTAAACCCACCAGAGGAGCCTAATCTTTATTAAGAGCTCATCAAGTAAGACCCGAGCCAATATATACAACATGAGGTACTCAAAGGAGGCTGCTCAAAAGAAAAGAACACACGTTCTCGTAACTATTGCGAGGGTTGAGATTTTTGAACTAGCATTTGAAAGTTTAACTTCTGGTATGAGTGCTTATATGGACTCCTAAGAACGAAGTTGATTGCTTTGATAAACGGACTCATCTCACGTATACAAGAAGTAATCCAACGTGTTTTCGTTGCTTGAATGAGATTTCTTAATAATTTTACACAATCAACATAAAATATATTATTTAAAAACTATTTTTCATCTAAGACATCAAAACATGTTCTACAATTATCATTATAATTAATTATAATACATAAAGATAAAACATACACGTACCTATTAAAAAAGCATTAATTAGTTCAATTTAATTAAAGATAATCACCCCGAAGACTTTTGTAAATAAACAATTTCCCTTTAATAACACCCTTATCAAAAAAGAATTTACCAAAAGAAAGAAAGAAAAACCAGAAGAATTGACCTAAGAGGAATGTTTGCCATCTCACTTCGGTTCAAAGCCAGAAGGGCTCCAACCCACTCCTCCAAAATAAGATGAAGCATAGTAGTAATAATTAATAAGTAACAAATTAATTAATAATTGATAACTCCCTCCTATATCGACAAAATAAAAATAAAAATCAACACTCTCGATAATGATCAATGGTGAGTAGCCATGAGGCTAAAATTAAATCCAACTGAACGAGTCATATGGTAAGATTTTTCCTCTCTAATAAAAAGAAAAATGTGATAATATCCACATATCTCACGTCCACACCACGACCTCTTCTCCCACGATCACACGGTCACAAATTCCAATCAAATACGAACCGTTCGATCTCCATCAAACGAACCCCACTTCCTAATCGCTCCGTATAAAACACCAAAGTCTCAAAATCAAAACGAAACGCTTCATCATCGTAACCTGCGAACTCTCCCACTCTCTCCTTCCGTTTTTTACTTTCGGAATTCGAACAAAGCAAAAACATCACTTAAAAGACAAAACAAAGCACCTTACATTAAATAGAACCTTCGAAACGTTTCCGAGTGTTCTTCTGTTATCGCCACCACGCGTGCGCCACCGTGCGCGGCCTGAGATGTTGCCGGCGCCATCCGGATCAACAACCGTCGTGGTGACGATCTCGCGCTACAGGTGACGTCAGTGACATCGCAAAAATAAATAAATAAATATAATACGGCTTAGATTGAACCGCGTGGGTCCCACTACGATGGAGTCTCCGAAGCAGAAGTTGAAGAGCCAAACCAAACTCACCCGAACCCAGTCCTCGCTCCTTCGGTGCTCCTCTCCCACCGCGCGATCCTCTATCCACAGCCTCACTTCGGTCAACGAGCAAGACTTCCGCGACGAAGAAGAACAAGAAGAACCCGATAAGAACAAGAAGAAGAGAAACACCATCACAAAGCCAATTAAACCCGGTTCGATCCGATTCGTGGCTGGACCGGTTCTTGGTTTATTCAGCGCGTGTTCAGTTTTTTCCTACTTGTTCTTCTTCTACCTCGGAACCCGAACGTCACCCACTTCCGAAAACGTGTTACTGGTGCTGGTTTTCCTCGCGATGGTGCTTTACTTCGTCAACCGGAACAAGGGTTTGATCCAGCGAACCATTTCGGTTCTGAAGCATTCCTGGGATGGGAACTTGAAAAGGCTCGGTTTTTCCTCAAAGGGTAGTGAGAAACCGGTTCAGTGGTTCATAGGGGACCCAGCAGTGGGGAAGAGAGAGAAGAGTAACAACAAGGGTAGTGATAACAAGGGGGTTGAGAAAGAGGGTGTGGAGTTTTACAGTAATGGGGATTTTTATGAGGGTGAGTTCAATGGAGGGAAGTGTAATGGGAGTGGGGTTTATCACTATTTTGCGAGTGGGAGATACGAGGGTGATTGGGTTGATGGAAGGTATGATGGGTATGGGATTGAAAGCTGGGCTAGGGGTAGCCGTTACAAGGGGCATTATAGGAATGGTTTGAGGCATGGTTTTGGGGTTTATAAGTTCTTTACTGGGGACTCTTATGCGGGGGAATGGTGTAATGGGCAGAGTCACGGTGTGGGAGTGCAATCTTGTTCTGATGGAAGTTGCTATGTTGGCGAGTTTAAGTATGGTGTTAAACATGGACTTGGATATTACCATTTCAGGTTGGTTTTTTTCTCATCAAACTGGGGCTCAGTTTTCATGATTTTGTTTCAATTTTAAATTTAAAAAGAAAAAAAAAACAGTTTTTAGGTTACTGAGTTCAATTTTGCAATCATAATTTTTCTTTCTTTCTTTAAATAGTCTTTTGGGTGCACAGTTTTTGAGCAGTGATGATGGAACAGTAAATTTCCTTGGGATATTTTGGATTGGTCATGGTTTTGTGTGGTTTTATTTTTTGTGGTCTGTGAATGGTTTTCTCAGTAGATTTGTAAACCAGGCTATGTTGCAGTGCCAAGTTTTAGTTTTAGTTTTAATTTTTCTTTATTTCTAATCTTCCTATGTAGGTGTAGGATTTGTCAATGAATTTAATTAATTGTGTTGAAATCCTCAAATTTGGTTGTCTAAGGTGCTGACTATTCCTACATGACCAATGTTTTTCAACTATAATATAGGGTTTGACAAAACATGTTAAATGATAAATTGGTGGTTTGTTTTTTCAAGTCCTTGTTAATGTCTGTTGACAATTGGTGATATTAATGGTACTTACTACATAGTTATATTGCGAAGTTTCTCTTATTCTTGTAACTATTCTATTGTTATTACATGGAGAACTTGTTTTTGACTATTGTTATTGCAAGGAAAGTTATTGCGAAGTTTCTGTTCTGATTGTAACTGATGTTATTACATGGAAAGCTTTAGTTAACTATAACTTGTTCTGGAGTTTCATTGCTTTTAACAAATGAACTCACCGGCACCCCATGTCATATTTTGCTGCAGAAATGGCGATAGATATGCTGGGGAGTATTTTGGAGACAAAATTCATGGATTTGGAGTCTACCATTTTACCAATGGCCACTGTTATGAGGGAGCATGGCATGAAGGTCGTAGGCAAGGTCACGGCATGTATACATTTAGAAATGGGGATCGGAGATGCGGTGAATGGGATGCTGGTAACCTCAAGCATACTCTACCACCACTACATGATGCTATCATCCGAGCAGTTCAGGTATTTCTCATTCAAATTCATTCCTTTGCCATCACTTAAGGATTAAATCATTTAACTCCACTTCAGTCCCTAAAATTGGAAATGCCAGATTCTTTAATCCGTGACTTCACAAAACCTGTACTTTAGTCCTTTGACTTTGGAAAATGTCATGTACTAAAGCTGAGAGTTTTGTAAAGTCAGGAGCTAATATAATTGACACTTGCAATCTCAGTACTAAAGTGATGGGTTTGTTCCTCGATAAAACATTGAATATAACGTGTCTTCATTGTCTTATTCCTATAAATACCTTTAGAGATGATGGTGTTGTTCTCATAAACGATTGTTTCCTTTTGGGGTTTTGAGTTGCAGGGTGCTAGAAAAACAGCAGAAAATGCTATAAACCTTCCCAGAAATGATGACCAAGTGAACAAAGCAGTAATCGCTGCAAACAGGGCTGCCACTGCTGCTAGAGTTGCTGCAGTGAAAGCTGTTCAGAACCGAATGAGTGGAAAATTTTGCCATACTGAGGTCTAAGGTTTAGATGTTAGCTAGCTTTTGTTTGGGAATTGTAAATTTTACTAATTTTAAGTACTTGAAAGATGTCACCCCGGTGAGCAAAAAGCTCATTGGCGGTTGAAGAGTATGCTTCTTCGATGTTTGTTTGACAAACTCAACTTGTATATAAATCCCCATGTATATCAATGAAAAATGCATTTTCAAGAGTACTTTCTTGATTAAAGGAACTTCAATAGAACTAGGTTGGGGAATGAAAGGGGCTCAATAAATAATGGTGGCTGCATTGTGGAAACCAAAGTAGAAAACTGCATGCCTCAAAATAAAGGCCTATTCATCCAACCCCCCACTTTTTGTCTTGACTGAGAATGTCATTATCCGATTTGAGTTGTCATCCTAAACTTGATTCGCTCGAGGAGTGGCTCTTCTTTTGGGTAATCAGTCGCTCCTTTGGAGTGAAGGAACCCATTTTAAGATTGTAAAGTTGTACTTGGGTGCTTGTTTGGTTCCGTTAAGGAAATCCAGCCACTGTTCAAAAACTTTTTAATATGTTGGTTAAGGTCTCAAACAAAAGATTTTTTTGTCTTGAACGAAATAAAAGATTAATAATAATCTTTAAATTTTTTTATTTTTATAATTTTATTTTCTTAACTGTATACTAAATACACACTAAATGAGATTTGAACTATATTAAACATTGTGTGAGATCAATTGCCATTGAATTATGTTTTAAGCTCTTGGATTTTGAAAATTTGATTATTGAATAGAGACTAACTTTTTTTCAATAGATAGACTATGGCGGATGAATTTTTGAATAACCTTTTTGATGGATAGTTGACTTTATTGAAAAATTTATTGGGAAGTGTGTCATCTTTATATTAAATAAGGATTAATTTTTATGATCTGATTATGTGTAAGATGTCATTTGTTATTTTTTTATTATGAATAAAGTTGTAAAATTAAATGTTTGATCCTTTAGAGGGAAGGTATAGGACGGGTAATAGATACTTATGAGTAAAAGAATAGGTAGTTATGAGTATTTATCAATATTTAATTTTTTATATAATAAGTAATAAGGAAAAAATATGGTATAATATACTAATCATTATATTTTAATATAATATAATATAAAATATTATATCTTACATTACAACTTTATAACTTAAAATATTATCATTAAAAAATATTAAATTTTTTAATCTCATTATAGAATAATAAAAATCCTAAATATTTAAGTATATTTAATAAATAATAAATATTAATAATCAAATAGGTACAGTGGATAGTGTAATATTGATATCCATCCGTTTAGTGAATATATTGCTATCCATTGCGGGTAAACCATAAATTACCCACGGGTACAGATTTTTTTTATCATCTCTAATCCTATGATTTAAAGGTACCTCTCGTCATTAAATCAACTCTTTTTTGTAGGGACCGACCTTAATGGATTATAATGTTTTTTTATTTAAATTTAAATATAAAAGGTTAAAAGAAATAAGAAGGGATATTGATAATTTGTGATTATGTGTATAAAATATATTTGACCCTTGTGAGAAAAGAAAATGAATGAAGAGTGGTTTAGCCATGCTTAGATTACATTCAAATTATTGACAGGAATAAACAAAAGAATGGTGTTAAGTCTTGGCACAATAAGACTCAAATTTCAGACAACAACTCCCAATAAAGACTCTACATATCATCTCTCATTAAAAGTGTGATTGCACTCCATAACTTGATTAACAATATGGTATATACTACATGCATTTGTTATTGTTGTTTGCTAATATTGGCTTTTTATTTATCCTGCTATAGGGTTTTGTAATGTTTCATTTCTTTAGGTTAAATTTAACATGAGGTGAATAATTCTAAGCCCTTTACAACATCATCTTCAAATTACTGTAATGTTTTTTCCATGATGCTTTGCTTGTAATATAATGTGTGTATTTACTTTTTCCTTTAGGTTATGTTTGGATAAAGAATTTTTAAATTGACAATGTGTTTGAATGGTAAGAAAAAATTTAACATTACTATAGAATTTCAACTTAACAATTTTTACTATGAATGAGAAGAATTTCATCTTAAATTACCATCTATAAACATTCTTCATTATTAGTTTGACAAATCTAGAATTTTAAAATTATCCATCCAAACACACTCTTAATTCTTTCTTTATGAAATATTAGGAAAATTAATAAGAGGATATATATATATATATATATATATATATATATATATCATTATTCATGTGAGATTACTTGTTTAGAATTAGCTTTACTTATATTTAAATTTTGTATCTAGGACTTCAAAATAAGAGATAAGCTTGGCAAGTTAAACATGTTATAATTATTACTACAGCTAATGTTATTTTAACTTTGAGATCATCATTTCAGGTGCTTAACAAAGAACATGAAAGAGCAAAAGACTCAAAAACAATGGTGGTATAAAATGTAGCTGAAAGTTAAGGTTTGAGAGGCTTGGATTACTTAGAGCTCTAAGTGATTGTTTGGTGGGTTTCTCAACAAAGTTGGCCTGTGGAAGGTTTTTGATCCGTTGGCTTAACTGTGTTTGCAGTCCCTTGTACAACATGTCACCCTTACTGCTATCCATTGGATCATGCCCCTAGTCAGTTAGTCTTCATTCCATTTGTTAACCAAACAAGCACTAAAGGAATTGCTATGATAGAGTCAACATATGGACCATGGAAAGTTCACCTTTTTGGTCACTTGTGTTGGACTTAAGCATGCATGCATGGTGTAGGAAGTATATTGATGTAACATATGACACAATGAATGATCTATTTACCCTAGGAGTTTTCTTGCTTTTACACATGATTTATTTGTTATGTATTTTAATATTAGATGCTTTTTTTATTTTATCTATTGTTTTTGGGTTATTTGGTAGCTTCATTTATACAAACAAGAAAAATACTCATCCACTGTAACATCCCAATTTTTCTAGGGGTAGTTATAATAACATAATGCATAATTAGTTTTGATCGTATTCTCTTGAGTGTTTATGTCTCGTGTTAGAATGATGCGGATGTTAGTTGTATTGATTTTTATCGATGATTATAATAAATTACGCCATATATTACATAGCAGTTAGACCTTCTTAGAAATAGTTAAAGCAGTGTGATACGTGATTAATCAATGTTAATCACCGCCTTTTTGAGTGACTATGCATTGATAATGGGACAATATGTGATTATGTTTGTGTTCTAACTTTGTTAATGATTTTGAGTACAATGGAAATTGAATTTTCTAAGTACATATTAATACATAGGGGGCTAGCTCGAAAGGTAGTTATTATGGAAGGAATATTCCATAATTATTAGTTCTAGATCATTTCAAAAATCTATTAAACCTCGACCCTCACATCGGTTAAAGATTGAGAGTCGAGATTAGCAAGCAAAGTGATCCTAGATGATGCCACCTCACCCACAGCCATGACAAGTGGCGTAGAGGGGGAGCATGATTTTTAACTTTTAACCAGTATGCCACATGTCGAGGATTCCATATTTTCCTCTCAACCACTACGTCATGTCACTGATTTCATCTTTCCTTCATCTACCATACCACATGCCATTGATTCCATATTTCCCTCACCCATTATGCCATGTGTCATCGATTCCATTTTTCTCTCAACCACTATACACGTGTCACAACCATGTTAAAGTCTCCTGAGAGACAGTTTGTTATGTAATGTTATCTAAGAGAAATTATCTGTATTTGTGGCTGCGGCCAGTGATAAATTAAGTTATGTGCCTTAGAATTACATCTAATAATTGAAAAAATGTAATAGAAGCATGATATATCATTGATTTGCATAAATTTACAACATAAAAATAATATATATATATTTCAATATTACATATTTTATTTAGCATTATTGTTATTATTATTATATCAAAGTATTTTGTTTTTCCAATTTACATAAACAAATGATATTTGCCATTTTTATTAAACTTTTGGTAATTATTAAATAAAAATTAAATGAGAGATTTAATTTAAATAATTAAAGAACTATAAAGGCTAAGACAAATGTAAATGATAGCGTAAAAAAATACACATAAATTAAAATATAGGAATCAATAGCATAATCAAGCATACTATTAGTTCTTATTATTTTTGTTTATATCCTTTTTATACTTATCAAGGAAGATAAAGAAAGAATCTTAAAAAAAACAAATAAATGAAATAAAATATATAAATTGCATTTCTCATAGATGATAAAATAGGAATCTCATAATTTAAACTTATTGAAAGTCTGTATATGTTAATAAATTTGTGTGTGGTAGGATTGCTCATGATTAGTTTTTGGTAGAACCTATTGTAAACCAAACCTAACCAGAAATATGGTTCAACTAACCAAACCAAACCAATTAAAATAATAAAAACCAATTCAGAACTGGTTTAAAATGTAGTTAACCAGTTAAAAAAACTGGCTTTTAACTGGTTCAGTTTCAAACTAGTTTGAAAATTGATGTATAAACCAATATTTAACCCCAAAACGAGTTTGAGCCAGTTTTAAACCCCAAACCAATTCCTGAACCGGTTTTAAACCCCAAATTAGTTGTGAACTCCAAACCCAGTTCTAAACCAGTTTTAAACCTAAAAACCAGTTCTGAACCCTAAACCAAATTAAAGTACACAACATATTATCCCAAACCAATTTCCTACTAAAATGACATTCTCAAATAAGTACAAAAGATTAATTTGAATGATATATTGTGCCTGATAATGATATAAATACACTAATAACCAGACATGTGGTTTTGTATTTGTGGTCTCATCATACAAGTTTCAACAACTAACTCAACATATTACCTATTAACATAGTACAAACCTTTTTCTTAAATATGAATCTCTAGTTCCTAAACCATTATTTTGTTTGCATTCAGATTAGTGATTACTAATTTTATTAATAAAATAATTGGAACTATCACATCTACTCTGAATTAATATCTCTCTTGCATGTAAAATGTTGCCGCCAACTATCATTTCTACTGGAATGTTACACAAAATCTAATGAGCTTGGGGGTTTTCATAGTCACAACAAAGTACAATTAGGCCTTCCAAGAACAGGTTTACTTAACAGGGCTTCCAAGTTCAATTGAACTAACAGAGTTAGATTATTCCATGTTTTAGTTACATATGGACAGTAAATAAGGTGTAGAAAAACATTTGATGAACCATAATCTATGATGGCTTATTTAACAAAAATATTTTTAAAAAAAGAGCCTTGAAAAACTAGTCAAAAGGACTCTTTGCACCACCTGTGTGAAATAATGCAGAGGAAGCTTGACATTCCACTAAAATATGACAAAGTAAAAAGGGAATGGAGCTTCAAAGCTCATTTTTTATTCAAATGTAAGACTTGATCAAATAAAAAATATAAACAAGAATGCTTTCTCATCATGCTTTAGTATCTCACTCCAACAATTAACAATCTTATCATATTTGTGAAACTAACAAGTGGAAAAGAAAACTACTTTAGAAAGAGTTCTGTTGAGTACAAGAAAAGAATTATTTCAAAGTATTCTTTCAAAAGTCTCTTCAGGTCAAATTATTTCCCCACAGAAACTAAAGACTAGTAACACACCAAACTTTTGTGACCAAGTGGCCTTAATACTCAAGAGAGGGAGGGTGAATTGAGTAGTTTAAAAAACTTTTATAATGCTTTTGAAAATTGTTCTTTTATACTTAAAGGTACTTAATGAGAAAATTCAAAGCAAAAATATAATACTCAACCAAATCAATTCAATATAGTATAATTAAAACAAAGACAATAAAAATAAGAGTAGGGAAAGAAATTATAAACCGATATACTAGTTCCACTGCTACCACTGTGGTGTATGTCTAGTCCCCAAGCAACCCACTTGAAGAAGTTCCACTATTGAGAATTTGAGATACAAGACTTGGAGCAATTACAATTTCACAATGTCCCACACTTGAAACTTAATCCTCACACAGTTTAGGCAACCCACCCAATCTCATAATCTCTCAATATCACTTAGGTTCAGCCAACCTAACTCTTTATAAACAAGGATTACAATGGCTATAACCTCTCTAAGGTGAATAAACAACTTGGAGGCTCTAAAAGGATTCCTCACAATGATGTTATAAATCTAAGAGCAAAACTCAGTGATGGGTATGTACCAATTTTGTTCTTTAGTATGTTGTTGTGTGTCTCTTCCTTGCAAATTTGATCACTGTTTATAGGGTCTTAAAGCTTGTAAATAAGGAAAAAGTTGACTAGGGTTTGTGTCATATTTTGGGATTTGATATTCCTTTTTGCGTTTCCCTTTTTACTGTTGATATCTGATATTCTCTTTATACGTTTCCTTTTTCAACTCCAATACATGATATTCTTTTTTTGTGTTTCCCTTTTTAACTCTGATATCTGATATTCTCTTTCTATGTATCGCTTCTTAACTCTCACATCTTTCTGCGTTTCCTTTTTTAACTTTGATATCTGATATTCTCTTTTTGTGTTTCCCTTTTTAACTTTGATATCTGATATTCTCTTTCTATGGTTCCCTTTTTAACTCTGATATCTGATATTCTCTTTCTATGTTTCCCTTTTTAACTCTGATATTTGATATTCTCTTTGTGTCCCTTTTTAACTCTTACATCTGATATTCTCTTTCTACGTTCCCCTTTTTAACTCTGATATCTGATTTTCTCTTTCCGCATTTCCCTTTTTAACTCTGATATCTAATATTCTCTTTCTGTGTTTCCCTTTTTAACTCTAATATTTGATATTCCCTTTCTGTGTTTCCTTTTTTAACTTTGATATCTGATATTCTATTTGTGTTTCCCTTTTTAACTTTGATATCTGATTTTCTCTTTGTTTCCCTTTTTAACTCTGATATCTGATATTCTCTTTCTATGCTTCCCTTTTTACTATTGATATCTGATATTTTTACATATCTTAATCAATAAATATCCTAATCTATTAGTCCTGAACTAATATATTACACTTACTTAGTTAATCGAGTATTCAATTGTATCCGTCACTACAACATAAAAGGAAATTAATAGAGATGATGATAATCTAGTCACCTTGGTCATTACAACAACGGATTAGACAAATGAAAAGATCATCATGGCTGACCCTTATTGCCATGTTTGGTTGACCAATTAAAAACATTAGAGGGATATTTAATAATGTAACAACGAAACTGAGGGGCGCTGCTACGTAAAATACCATTGTCCGTCACCATGGCCATTGTTATAGAGGATTAGAGAGATGAAAAGACTACCATGGTTTGCTATGTTTGACGGAATAATTAAACATGTTTGAGGGAAATTTAATAATGTAGCAATAGAAATATGGAGTGTCACTACATAAAATACCATTGCCCATCATCATGGTCATTGCTAAAATGGATTAGACAAATGAAAAGACTATCTTGCTTGACCCCAATCACTATGTTTAGCGGGCTAATAAAAAATGTTAAACATGTTAAATGAAAATTAAATATCATAGCCACAAAACTAAAGGGTTTCATTACATAAAATATCATTGCCCACCGTCGTGGCCGTCATTACATAGAATTAGAAAAATAATAATATCATTGTGGTGGATCCTATCGCTATGTTCAGTAGGCCAATTAAAAACATTAAAGGGAAATTAAATATTATAGTGATGAATATGAGGGGTGTCACTACATAAAATACCATTGCATGTCACCATGCTCATTGCTACAGAGGATTAGATAGATGAAAAGAATATCGTGGTTGACCTCGTCACTATGTTTGGAGGGCCAATAAAAATGTTAAAGGCAAAATTAAATATCATAGTGCTAGATGTCATAGGCGTTTTCATACTCTAATTTCCTGGGCCCGAATCCTGATGTAATCAAGATAAATTATTAATAAAAATGTGAGTAAATTTTTCACGATTATAATATTTCCAAAGCACTTCAAAAATTACATCAAGACCCAAACCACAGAAAACCGAAGAGTGAGATTTAATAATTTATAACTGGATCGTAAGATATGTCGCCCATATGTGTATACATAAATAATAGAGTTACAGCGGAAGAAGAATATGTGTACAGGGCACACGCCTAGTCCCATATATGAAGATATGAGAAAAGGCTCGACAAGGCATGCAATTACATAACATGAGCCTATTAGGCCACCACCGACCTCACACAGGATTCATATCATCTATTCAAAGCTGTAAGTAGCCTCTACATGAGGTATTAATCATCAATTGGGAATGTGGACTATCCACTTTCTAACATTCATACACCTCCTATGCCTCAAATTTATATGCATTTATACAACACACATCTCCGATAATCACATCCCATGATTGACCTCATTCATTCACTAATTTGGAATAAATTCAAATATCTCTATCACCTATACACATTACCGAGGTCAATCCCATAAGTATTTATCTAATCATTCATTTACATATGAAGCATACATCCACTGCATTACAAAGATGGCTATATACATATCCACTAGTCACTATTTATCAACATCAACATGCACAATTCATTCATTACATCATATTTAACAACTGTTGCCGACCAAGACTTTCCATTACAACTATTTACCTTTTTTAAAAGCTTTAGCTCAAAGGCACACTCTCATCCCATGGCAACCCTGCATCACAATGCTAAAAGAAGATAACATGGGAGAGTGAGTTATACATTCAAAATGATGAATTTAAATACATTGTGATCATGTGTACATGCATACAAACAACATGTGTGCTTTGCAATAAAATCATTAATTTATTAAATGACCATCATTAAGATATCATCTTAGGCATACAAGCCTCATTATTCTCAACTCATAGCAAGTACATACATATTTACATTGCCCTCATCATCATGGGCTATCACAATTGTTCATCATTAAATCTTTACATCTTTAATCTCTTATTACTCTCAAGAGGTTATCATCTTTCTTTGGTCATCTCCATCTCAAATACCATGTACCTATGGCTAATGCATATGTCACACTATTTAATGTATATTCAATGGATCTATTCCGAAAAAATTTATATAACCTATGCGCACATGGTTTCTCAAGTGATCGCAACCACTTATAATCAATCAAGCATATGTCCCCGACGCAAGGGTCCATTTCATAGAATCCCGCAGGATCTTTATCATTGTGATCGCAACCACATTCATCATTCTCATATTGGTTTCCCCCACGTAAGGGTACTCCCTTTCATATAGTCCTGTAAGACCTTTCAATTCAATATCCTCGTGATCGCAACCACGTTCATTCATTTCCCCCACGCAAGGTACTCTTTCTCATATAGTCCCACAAGACCTTTCATCATTTCAATATATTGGTGATTGTAACCACCTTCATTCATTCACATATTGGTTTCCCCCGCGCATAGGGTACTCCCTTTCATATAGTCCCGCAAGACCTTTCATTGTGATCGCAACCACATTCAAGATGCTATGCCATGCATGCCATGAATGCAATAATGCAACAATGCAAATGCTAAATCTCATCCTCACAAGGATCTCTCACCCACTCACTTAGGGTACATATATATATATATTTTACATTTGGCAATACAATTAGTGGTATGCAATTAATTTTAAAACCCCTCAAGGCATACCATTCACATAATTTGCATTACAATGGCTAAGAATTCACATTGACATCAATCTACGCATGGCAATCAAAAAACATGTTAATCCTCATAACATCAATCCACGCATGGAAACCAACAAGACATATTAATAAGTATATTTCGATTTCATAGCACCATATACTTGCCAATACAATTCAAATTACACATACAAGGTCACACTTGTATTAACCACGATGACATCGTAATCATCAATAATAACAATCACCATTTGATCAAGGGTATGTTCAACACCAATATCCCCTTTCATTCAACATTAATATTTGTCATTCAACATGTGTGGTAACATACATACGCCCACAACAACACTTGTCTTTATTCATCATCAACATTTTCCATCAAGTATAATTTTAACTCAATTGCAAGTTAATCTTGCATCAATCAACAATATTCATCGCTTATAATAACATATTATCATTCAATTGTCCCCTCATTAGTGTCGTACCCTGATTTTTTTAACCCAAATCCCGATGTAATCAAGATAATTAATTAATAAAAATGTGAATAAATTTTTCACATTTAAAATGATTTCAAAACATCACAACGATTACGTTAAGACTCGAACCACAGAAAACCAAAGAATGAGATTTGATAATTTATAACCAGATCGCAAGATAAATCGCCCATAATTGTATACAAAAATAATAGAGTTTACAGCGGAAGAAGAATATGTATACAGGGAACACGCCTAGTCCCATATATGAAGATATGAGAAAAGGCTCGGCAAAGCATGCAAATACACAACATAAGCCATTTAGGCCATAATCAATCTTACGCATAAGTCATCAACATGCATTGCCTAAAATACATATTTATATATACATGTATATGGTCATGCAACATACATCTCCAATATCCATATTCCATAATTGACCATATTCGATTCAACCTCAAAATCATATATTATCAACACTTATGCATTCCCAAAATGGGCTACATGTCCAACCTCATTATATTTATCAAATTGGTATGAATTCCAATACCCCAAATATCAATACATTATTCACTTATATTGTCATTTACATTACATCTATCAATATCAATAATTATCAACACTATCATGTACACTTTATTCATAATACAATAAATTACAATCGCTACCGGCCAAGGCATTCCATTACCACTATTTACCTTCTCTAAAGCTTTACTTTAAAATATCCTCATCCCATGATATTCCTGCATCAATGCTAAAAAATGGACAACATAAGAGAGTGAGTTATACATTTCAAATGATGAATATGAATACAATTGAGATTATGTGCATATGCATATTAACATCATGTATGCTTTGCTTAATTCATCAATAATCATCATAATTTCTCACTTCAACAATATACATATAACGTATTACACCATCAATTCATAGCAAAGCAAACATATATACACATCTTTTCTCAATAACACAATGGGCCAACATCATTGTCATCAACTATAGACAAATAAGCCCTTCATCACATTAGGCCATCATATACAACATCATCATATTCAATATCTTTTTGTTGTACTCATATCTTACATGTTGTCTTTTAGGTATTCATTTACCCATCTCATCATCATCACATCTCAATCTCAACCATCATCATATATCATCATCAATCATCATTATATCACAACACCTTTGGCATATCTCTATGCTATATGTAAATACTCTTACGCTAATGCATATACACAATGAAATTATCGACAACAAATATGGATCCGACTGTGGGAATAAACACCAAATTGTGGGTTCAAGCATTATCACATAGCCATTCCCTTACTGCAGTAGTATAATGTGTACATGTATCTTATAATGCATGTATAATCACCAATTTTACTGGTACTGAACCGCATCGCCTATTTTGCAACACCGGTCATTTTCACCATGACCGCGGTAAACAACATAATCAATAATGTAAGGTGTTGCGGGCCAACCATGACTCATATCATGGTAGTTGTGATCCAGAGGACCACTAGGGATACCTACTCCTCAAGAGCCACCCCCCACAAGGGTCAACCACATGCAGCTCCCCATAGCTTAGCATGGGCAACTTCGTGACTTACACACCGAGTCATAGTGGAACAACAAGAATACTCGTTCGCAAAGCTGCCCTCCCACTGGGCCAACCGGGGGAATCCCTTAATATTCCTTACCGGCAGCGTATGATATGTCATGGATGCAAATGCCCATCAATGCATTCTCACACTATGCATCCTATCATGCCACTCATCAATCATCATCGTCATCACCAACACCACCATACAATTCTTAGTGGATTTTATCATTGTTGGTTTTAGCCATTGTGTTCAAGTTTTAAGTGTGGCATTTCATTTCAACATACTTATATCATACATGTAAGTCAATACTTACAACATTCACAATGGCATCACAAACATCAATAACATTCATCAATCTTTCATCAATATCACCACATAATTTCTTAGTGGATTTTTCATCTCATTGATCATTACCATTGTTTCATATATTAGTGTGGCATCACAATAATTTATCAATATAATTTATACCACACATACTAGCTTATACTTGTATCCACCATAATGGCATTCAACAATCATCAATATTAACAATCATCATTTGTTCAAGGCATGATCAATAACAACATCCATCATTATTCATTATCGACATCATCTCTGATTTGTCGATTTACCATAAACACATTATCATTCACTTGTCCCCTCATTAGTTTCATCATCATACAAGGGTATGTCATATAACCACATCATTTACTTTTCATTATCAAATTATCATATCATTTCATTAGTGGTGAAATATTCATGTTTTCATAACATACCTTAGGCACATACACATTTTGCCAATCTCATAATTCAATCTCAAAACACCACTAAGACACACTACAATCATATACCTTAACACAATCACATGTCATTGTATGATGAAACAAAATTTGAATAGTAACATTAATCCCATGGCAAACTTCAACATGAAGATAAATGAGGGATGTGACAATGTCGTCATGTTTTGATTGTTAAAACGTGTTTAAAAATGTATGCAATCGAATGCATAAACATTCTATGACTCAACAACACCAAACAACATCAAAACTTATGGAATTTTGTCAAACAACAAGTCATGAATCGATTTATACGTTTTAGAATCCTAAAACAGTGAAACAGAGGCTTGTGAATCGATTCATGGCTCGTATGAATTGATTCACACAAGTTAAGAAGCAATCCCACACAAACAGTAAGCTGTGAATCGATTCAACCAATCATGTGAATCGATTGACGGCCCTGGAAGTCCTTATTTTGTAAAAAGAATGTCATGAATCGATTCAAGCTCTTGTATGAATTGATTCATGCAATTCCAGTAGCCTTTGAATCGATTCATGAGAGTATGGGAATCGATTCATGAGTTTGGAAAACTATCAGCAAGATTTTTAACTTAGGAAACATCATTCCATACCCCCATTCATCAAACCCAACATCAATCATGCTTAAAATATGCATTCTCATGGGATTTTAACTCAACAACCATGCATCTACACACACTCATATACTCCATCTCATCATGGGTCATTCACCAAGAATTATATCATTCCTTTCAAGGGATTCTAAAACTCCTATTGCCATCTCATATACATATTCATATAATTTCCAAAGCCAATGAATTGCCAATCATTTCATTCAACAAATATCATTCATCTCCTCATCTTAACATAGTCATGGCAAGGCAAGCATGAGTATAAATCATATACATCAATCACCAATCATTTAACTTATGCAATTGAAATGTAAACTCCTTTCTTACCTTAAGAAAAGAACAACAACGATTTGAATGCTCCGATTGTTCCGCCGCATTGCCCGAAATACGATCTACACAACACACATACATATATTTATTCAACCAATGAGCCATCATAAGGCATCATCACAATTCTAAACATTTGCTAACATTATATAGGGCTTAGTATCAAGTCCTAGACTTGTCTAAACACTAATTCACACACTTGTATTAGGTTTCAGGAATTCCTTTCCCAAAACCAAGATTCTCTAGATCTCAAAGGGCTAACCATACCCAACAACACAATATCACATCCTTCATCAATATTGCTCCTAATCATATATAAATCATCCAAATGTCATCATAAGTCTTTTGGTTCTTTTAGACCATCATCAATCAACAAGTTCAATTAGCACTTATCATGGCCTAATAACTCATCAAATTAAAATTTCCATTTCATTAATCCATCACTCCTGGTCATCTACCATTATGATCATCATCATAATTAACACCCAACAATGAACATCATATATTCATCCTCAAAATCAATTCCTCTAGTCATCACATATACTCATATACATATATCTTCTGAACCTCAAGATTGGAACCTCATCCAAATCCAATAACCTCAATAATCATACCAATCATTCTAATCATCTCTTCTAAACCCAAAAGTCATTCTCATGACAACCAAATCATCAATTTCACTATCTATACCAAAAGCCCCAAATTATCAATTTTCAAGGGTACACATACAAATTGGCAAGCATCAATTTCAACAATTTTCATACATCATCACAAGCTTAATATCATTATCAAAGTGCCAATCAATTGTAAATAACAATCAATGTTTCCAATGGTCGTCTAACCTAAGGTTTAGGTTTCACATGCATAAATCATCATTCATAATACCTTGAACTTAGTTCAAAATTTCATCAACATCATTAATCAATTCCAATACTCTAAAAATTCATTTTCCTTATATAAATTATTCCAAAGGGACAAAATCACTAAAACCACCAATTTAGCCAAAGCCCTAAAAATGTTAACACTTAGGGTTTTCCTCTAAAATCTTCCAACAACAATCAACTTCCACCCATTTCCATGAATCATCATAAACACAATAACCCACATCCATATTTAGCATAAAACCGTACTCAAGGGCCATTTTCTTAAACATTCAAGCCTAGGGTTTCCATTTCCATCAACACCTATAGTTTCTACAACTACCATTTCAAGCTCAACATCATTAAAACCATAACTATAGCAAGGTGGGTTCAAAGCCTTACCTCATCATCTAAGCCAATGCCAAAAACAAAAATGGGAAGAGGAAGATGGAGAACCCACAAAATATTTGCCCCAAAATGCCATACAAGCTTCATGAATCCAAGCTTTTATTTTAATTTTTGCAAGAAAATGGAGGTGGAAGGGGCACACGATTTTGGAAAAGAGAATAGGTGAAGAAGAAGAAAAAATAAAGAAAGGTGGAGAGTGAAGAAGCCACATGGAAATGAGGAGAAAAGAGAGGCGAAGTGGTCAAAATTGGACATTGTCCAATGATTAAAAGGATGTCCCATGTTACTTTTACCAATGGGTAATAATTCCCCATTACACAATGGACAAAAGGGTCAAGTGAGAGAGAAAAAAAGGCTACAGTCATGACAAGACAAGAAATGGGATTTTGGATTTTCTTTTATTTCCATTTGACTTGTATTTTTACCGTTTCATATCATACGTCGTGTCCGCATATATATTTCCTTAACACCAAAAATTATTTTAACTATACCACCATAACCACAATAATTTTCTAAGTATTCTAGACCCATCAGATATCCAATTTAGCTTAGTGGGTCCCATACCGTCTGTTA
Organism: Clitoria ternatea; assembly: GCA_037962975.1. Taxonomy (NCBI): domain Eukaryota; kingdom Viridiplantae; phylum Streptophyta; class Magnoliopsida; order Fabales; family Fabaceae; genus Clitoria; species Clitoria ternatea. The sequence continues at coordinate 62,266,514 of CM075671.1, forward strand.
AATCATCCGGTTCCGGTAAATCTTAATTTACCGATAATTCACCTCTAGCGTCTAATTAATTTTCCCATAATTATTGGACCATAAATAATTATTTATCTTTATCCAATAAATTTATTTTCTCCAAAATTTGGGATGTTACAATTAGTCTCATCATTAATCAAGGGTGTGTCATACAACCACATCATTCAATTTCTACCATCATTCATCATAACATATTAATAGTGGTGGAGCATACATGTTTTCCTAACATGACATAGGCACACACATACTTCGCCAAAGTCTTAAGCCATTATCAATCACCACTAAGACACACCACAATCATATACCCTTAATACAATCTCTTGTTTTTCATATAAAAAAAGTTTTGGATATTAACAAGCACTTGGCAACTTTCAAAAACCAAGTTATATAAGGGACATGACAATATCATTATGCATCGATGCTAAAATGTATTAAAAATGTGTATAATCAATTGCATATACGTGTCATGACTTAACAACACCAAACAACATCAAAATAGAGTGAAAATTGGCCAATAACACACCATGAATCGATTCAAGACTCAAGTGAATCGATTCATGTGGAGTGGGAGCCATGAACAGTGAAAACAAAGGCTCATGAATCGATTCAAGACTCGTGTGAATTGATTCATGTGAATTGGAAGTTGTGAACAATGAAAATAGAATCTTATGAATCGATTCAAGGCTAGTGTGAATCGATTCAAGCCATTCCAGTAGCTCCTGAATCGATTCAAGGGGTTATGTGAATAAATTCAAGCCATTCTAGGGGCTCATAAATCGATTCATGATAGCAAATTTGCTGCATAATGTAGAAAATACACAATTTCCTAACTTCCAACCACCCTAATTCATATGGATTCTAATGGCCACCAAACCATAACGCTACTCAATACACACCATTTAGGACGTGTAGCCCCTGTCCGCACTAAAAATTCCCTGAAACGAGGGACTTATATGCATAAATGTGTTTAGACTATTTTAAGGCATTTTGGTGCAACACAAGGGTCAATTCTCAATGGAATTGGCCCATTCCAGTTTCTACAATTTATAAATCATGCATAAGCGCTATTGAAACTATTCCATGGCATCCAAACATACTAACACTCAATATAGCCCTACCAGTTCCTTAATTTTGCATGAACATCATAAACACAACTTCACATTTTGAACAATTCACCCATCCATGGATTTCCATCAATAAATAAATCATGCCCATCAAAGGGACTTGAAAACTTTCAGTGTCATCTCATACATATATATGATTCCCAAAAGCCAATAATTTGCCAAGCATTTCATTCATCAAAATATCAATTATCACATCATTCCAACATAACCATAGCAAGGTAAACATGGACAACAACACATACATTAATCATCAATTATTCAATTCATGCATTTGAAATGTAAACTCTTCTCCTACCTCGAGAGAAGAACAAAGACTAGACGTTCTGATTGTTCTGCCTCATTTCCCGGAATACGACCTATACCAACACACATATATACATGCATCTAATCAATGAGCCATCACAAGGCATCATCATAAGTCTAAACATTTATTAGCATATCAGAAAGCTTAGTACTAAGTCCTAGACTTGTCAAAACTCCAATTTACATAATTATGTTAGGTTTCAGGAATTCTTTTCCTAAAACCAAGATTTTCTAAGTCTTAAGGGTAAGCCACACCCAACATCAACAATATCACATCCTTTATCAAAAGGGCATCCAATATTACATAAACCATCCAAAAGTCATCACTGTCACCCAAGATTCAACATAAGCCATCTTAGCCTCTTTTAAACTATCATCAATCAACAAACCCAAGATTCAACATAAGTCATCATTACTTTCTTTAGTTTCTAACTTTCTGTGATCTAGTTTTTGTTCAAGGGTCTAGTGTGGATGCCTAACTTTAATTATACTAAAACTTCATCTTATCAAGTTTGCCGATTCTCAATTACCTTATTCTAAATTTATTGTTATTCCCAATAAACAATTATTCTAAGTCCAATTCGTTTTTACTTAAGAATTACTCATTATTGAAATTTACATCTTTAGCCACTACGCTTAGACTATTCTTTTCTTTTGTTAACTATTTATCCTGGTTACTACTGTTCTTAATATAAGTTATATTTTCCTTCTTATTGTCTAGATACTACTTAAGAATCTACTTACTGATTGTATTGTGTACTTAACTTAAAATGCACTTAGAAACTCATCTTGGATATTTGTTAAGTCCACCAATCCTCATCAATTCCGTTTATACTAAGTTTACCCTTGGGTCTACTTAATAGTTTATCGCTATTGTTATTTATTTGGGATCTACTAATACTCACAATCTTTACTTAAATTCTTAATCCTTACTATGATATTATTATTATTATTATTATTATTATTATTATTATTATTATTATTATTTTCCAACTCCTAAATATTTATATGTTCCCTTTTTCCCAGTTATTTATTCTCGAGTTATTAGGTCCTACTTATTTTTCAGACAGTGTGGATTATTCTCTTATTTACTCAGAAATATAATGGCTATACTTCAACTTAAATAACATATAAGTAATGTCCAGCTCGAAAAGCGGTAATGTATTGGATTTTAAAAGTGATAATTAGAATAGTATAAGTATTAAGTAATGTGACTTTAAGAAGGTACTGGTCTGTTAATCATATTAAATTTAATAATAATATTAGTAATGAGAGTGGTAGTTTTATAATAATAGTAGTAATTATAAGGCGGCAGAGCCGACCATTATATTTGATAATATAAATGACAATTAAATAAGGAAAATACTAAGAGCGACGACAAAGTCGACCATTATGCTCTATAATATAAGTAACAGAAAAAAATTGTTAGGAGCGGCAGCAAAGCCAGCCATTATGCTTGATAGTATAATAACATAATTTAATAAAAGGAATATTTAAGAGCGGCGGCAATGCCAGCCATTATGCTCAATAATAATAATAATAATAATAATATAATGGTAGTAATAATAATAATAACAAGAGTGATAGTATTGATAATAACAATAATAGTAATTATAAGGCGGCATAGCCGACCATTAAGCTCAATAAAATAATAGGAATTAAATAAAGAAATATTAGAGATTAAGACGGCAATGTCGACCATTATATTCATTAGTTAACAAAAATTTAAATAAAGACAGGAAGTTATAATTTATAACGATAACGAAAAATTACGTAACTTTAGATCTAATTGTCGTATCATAATAAAATTTAAAAGAGTTACCCCCAGTGCCAAATGAACATTATGGTAGAATTTAAAATGAGAGGTAATGAAGTGAGACTCCCCTTCACCTCAAAGTGTAGCTCACGGTTTTGAAGCCTTTTTAAGCAAGGAAGTGAAATAAGTCTAGGAGTCATGCATGTAAGGAGCTTGAATTTAGAGGGCTGGATAATGGAGGGGTGGTCACGGTTGCTGAATAGGAAGAGGATGATGGCTGGAAAATTTGAAATTAGATGAAGAGCATTTGATAGAGGTTGAACACTGGCTGGAAGTAAGAAGAGAGTGAAGTATTTAAAAAAAAATCAAGGAGTTAGAATGATATAATTAGAAGTGATGGTTAATTAAATATTGATTGGTGGCTGGATTTTTTTTTGATGAAGAGAATGGCTGATTGTTCTAAGAAGAAAGAGATGAAATGTATGTAAAAGAGGGGAAGGAAAGTTAAGAATTCAGAGTGGAGAATGGATTGGATTTTCGGTGGTGGTATTGTGATTGCCTAAGAAAATAAGATTTGTTAAAAAAGAGGATTTGGGAATTGACGTGCCTAAATTGGAGCCATTAAGGGGGAATTATGAAAGTGATTGGAAGCAAAGCAGCATGAATTTATATATATGTATGGCATGATATATGATGGCATGGCATGGTCATATCATGGCATCATGTGATGTTTCTTCCTTTTTGAAAAAGCAATGTCAGAAGTAAGGAGAGTTGAGTAGGCTGGTGCTCCATGGTGGTGACACCTTACCTCTGAGGTGTCGGATGGTGGTGGTGTTGCCGGAAATCGGTGGCCAGAAAATTAAATTGTTACCCGATGGTTTTAGGTGTGCAGGATTTTTAGGAACTGGAAAAGAAAGGTGTTAAAAATAAATCTAGAATAATTTGTGGGAGTAATATCTCAAAATATTACCAACAACAAACTTGTAAATCTCCTTTTTCCCTTTGATTTGATATATCATTTGTGATGATCCAATATTGCTAGCCTAAGTTATGATCGAAACGAGACAGGATGTCCTATTCACCCCTAAATCAGGTAGAGCTGTAAATATAAATTCGTATAAATTTTTCCTTTGAGAATTGGGCTTTGTTCCCTTCATAAAACTTGTAGATATCCTCAATGTGGATCCACAACAAAAAGAACAGAATGATTCAAGCACCGAAAGAGAGTGATACGCCTATTTTTCTAAAACTTGTCAGTGTAGTGATGTGATGAATAGAGATGGGAAAAGATTCTAAAAACTGTATCAATCTAGGAGGTTTTAGCTTTCGATGTCTACATGGAAAATGTAGATAATTTTGATCAGAGATTTTGATACTAAGCTTGCCTGAATCGAAGGTCGTATGAGAAAGTTATGAATTTTGAATGAACAATGCGCAGAGTAAAAACGCTATGAGAGTGGGAGGCTCGATCCTGGATTGTTTGTGTTATGCGGGGTAGGTGTCGATGAAACATCTTCCCAATTGTTGTGGAGGTGGAAACTCACGTTTACAACCAACCTTTCAAATTCCCAGTGAGACATGCATATAGGATGAGGAATTCCTTCTATAGACAAGACTAACCGGGTCCTGGCCATGTATCTGTAGGTCTTGAGCCACCTAACGTAACCCCAATGGAGATTCCCCATCAGCACCCACCAGAGCTAGAGCACTCCTATGATCAGGATGTTGAAGTCATTGCGAGCACAGGCTATCGGTACAGAGACCCTCTACGCCCCTTTAGTGTAGAGGAGTTAAAGGAGATTAACGGAAGGGAGGCAACATTCATGATAGGACACCTGAGCTATAACCCATTACAAGAGCCATCCATGGCACCTAGGTCTTTCCCACCAGAGGATGTACCAACATCGGTTGGAGATAAAGATGAGAAGGATCTCGAGGAGTTTCCCCCAGAGGAGCCTATGGACCAGATGATGGCAGACCCAACTCCTCCTTTCTAACTACCTCAGCCGATCCTACAGATATAGCCCCTGGCTATTATTCTTCCTGAGATCCTAGAGGATACTCCGACTCAGCCTAGAGTGACGGTGAGGACTCCCATGGAGCTACATCTGGCGCGATGACGATGGGACCATTATCAAGGCTTCCTTTGACATGTATTCTGGAGCTACATGTATGGATAGACCAAGGTCTTCGAAGACATGTTAGCCGATGCTCAAGCCTTGTTGGTAGATGCCTATGAGGTTTATAGCAGTCGACTACACGAGCTGATTCTGCCAGCCACTAATAAGCCATCTACGAGTTTAGCACCCTCTGGACTAGTACATCATCGAGGCCCCTCACAGCCATCAACTACACCGAACGCCCCTAGTTCTCCCTGGTATGATGAGGACTTTATGGGAGGAGAAGACTAGTTTAGTTCTATTTACTTTATTTCTATGTTTTATGTTTTGTACTTTATGGGGAGCCTGTGTGCCCCTTTTCATTTTCAGATGTATAAACTTGTTAGAGCATCCTATATGTATGTGACTATGTTATGTATGTATGTATGTCATTATTACTGTTCCACTGTTATTTATGTTGTATAAAAAAACTGCCACATTTTTTTAAAACTCGTAGCCTCTCAATTGACCAGGATAATTCAGTGGAACAGGTTATCCTAGTTAGCCGAGGGTGTTACACATCATTAACATAAATCTTATAATAAATAAAGGGTATATAAGACATTTAACAACTAATACATATGAGAAGTTTCTTATATTTAGAAACAAAGAAAAACACTTTTTTTTGTTTTATAAAAAGAAACAGAGAGAGTATAACATAAAAATGGGCTTTGCTTGTCGTTGTTACCTATAAACACATGGAGAAGTTACCAGTTAGTTTTATGTCATGTGTCAAGTTTTTAAACTAGTTACCAGAAGAGTGACAATTTGATGTCCATCGCTAAACTCAAACATTAAGTCCAGTCTACCCATTCACTTTCACCCTCTACCCTAACCCTTATTTCTCCTTTCTCGATCTCTTTACCCCCTCCTTGCCACCATTTGTCTCCAATGACTATAACGGCGATTCACCACCCTCTTACTGTCCTATTTTTCTTTAGTCCTCCCCACCTTTTCATTGCTTTCCTTTTTCTCTTGTCATCTTGTTCTCTGTCTACCTCTAATCTCTAGCGGTGATGATTTCTACAACAATGATGACCAGTTATCTCCTGTAGTGAAGGTAAGTATCTCCTCATTCTATAACTCCCTGCCCTCTATCTTTTAATCTCTCTCCCCCCTCACTTTATTTTTTCCTATGTCTCAGTCTCAGTGTCTGTTACTCTCTTTGATAGCGACAATACCACCTCTTTCTTGTGATTGATTGTATCCTTTGATGAAAGTTTAGCGTCACTTTCCCATTATCTCTGTTTTTAGTTTTATGAGTTGTGTATAAAGTTTTCACTGTTTAGGTGTATATGCCATGTTAAAATTATGTGTAAAATTGTTTATGTGTTGCTTGAAAAATTTCTTATTGGAATATATTCTTGTTTCTATATGACATATTAATATGCCTTGATGAATAATTCTTATAGGATCATATTATAGTCTTTTGGCACATCTTTTTTTGTCGAGGAATGTTGCTTAGCGATATCTTGAACTAATATTTTACTACTAATTGATGTGTGTGCTGCTATAAAACCATTATCTTCTTCATGTTTAGTTGTTTTATTTGTTGTAATTATTGTAATAATGTATATGTGTGTGAGTGTGATTGAATTTAATTTAGATTTTGTGTGTGAATGTGTAAGTGTGTGTGAGAAGGAGTATGATAAGGATCCAATCTAGTGTAGGACTTAGGACCTTTTGTTAGGGCCACCTTAAGGCCATTTTCCTTTATAATTGTTTTAGGATTTTAATTGATTTCAAGATGCAAGGGTTGTAGATGAGGAATTCTTCAAGATCTAGTTCTAAATCATACTTTATGGTCACTAAAATTAAATTGGCCTTTCTTAGCAGTTATCAAGACAACCGCTAAGAATAAATATTGGTTAGCGGTTCAAAAACATACCGCTAAAAAGGTAATCATTTCTTAGCTTTTCAAAAACTAACTGCTAAGATAGGATACTAAATGACTTTTTCTTAGTGGTTTTGTACATAGACGTTGATAAATTGCTAAGAAAAAAGGAATTAAAGAGCGGATGAAAAAGTAATTAATTTTTTCTTTTAAAAAATATTAATGGTTTCTTAGCGATTAGGGTATTTAACTGCTAAGAAGAGTTTTTCTTTAAAAAATATTAACTGGGTCTTAGCGGTTACTTAACGAACCGCTAAGAAAGGGTTTAGTTTAGTGGTTCTTTAGATAAATCGCTAAGAAATGCATTTAAATATTATTTTCTAATATTCTAAAACCCAACCAAAACCCCTTCAACTTCATTTTTTGTCCCGTGTATTAATATTCTTGCCCTCTACACTAAGCCTTAGTGTATTCCCTCTGTGAATATTTGTCATCCCCTCTGCTTCACCTTTTTCTTTCTGTACCTTACTGCATTATAGTATCATTCTCCCTCTACCTTCCGTGAACGATCCCTGATTCGTTGGAGAATCCCCTTTTGAGCACAACGCGTGTGTATTCGGCTTCTTGAGCATAACCATCTCTCTCTCGCATCTCGTGCATCACTGCCGCTTGTGCATCTCTACCGTCTCATGTATCTCTATGTTCACGTGCATCCCTACTTCCTCCCTTTGTCTCATTCACCGCCACTGTGACGCCCTAAAAATATAGGGGAAAATTAATAAATAAAATGCGGATAATTAAAATAGAGGATAAATTTTTCACGATTTAAAACACTTAAAGGATGGGAGAAATCGCGAGAGGAAAACTTTAACAAGTAACCCCCGGACCCTTTTTAATATCCTATCTCATATATGAAGATATGAGAAGGTGAACAATTAAGTCAAGAGTGAACCTTGGATGATCAACATCATGATCATCCAAGAGGGGTAGCAGAAGTGTACAATTACATTAAGAAAATGAAGGGAAGTGGTAGAAGGTCAAAGGATGGTCCATTGAATTAATAAAATGTATTAATTATGCGTGTAGGGCATTGTACAATCATATTATAGTCAAACAATGCCAATTGTACCCTAAAACAGAGGAAAAATGTGAAAAATAGGGTCATGAATCGATTCAAACATCCCATGAATCGATTCAAATGGTTCTGGAGTTCAAAACAGTGAAAATAGAACACGTTGAATCGATTCAAACTCATATGAATCGATTCAAACGCTTCTGGAACTCAAAATTTGGCAAACAGGGGTCCTTGAATCGATTCAAGATCGTATGAATCGATTCAGGCTGTCCTAGAACCAAAAACAGTGAAAACAACAACTCTTGAATTGATTCAGGGATCCTTGAATCGATTCAAGACAACACAGTTGCTGTTTTTATGAAGAAAAAGCATGATTTTTGGACTTCCAACCCCCCTAACTTTTCAATATCAACTCCAAACGCTACTAAATTTTGACACCAACTAAAATACACCATTTGTGACGTGTGGCCACCGGCCTCACTCAAAAATTCTCAAAAATGAGTAACGTATACAAATAAATGCGTTTAGTCCATTCTTGATCCTTTTTGAGTAACTTAGGGGTCTATTCTCAATGGAATCGACCCGCTCCAGTTTCTATAAGTCACAAATCATGTATTTAAGCTATTGGAACCACCACACACTACCCAAAACTCATAAAACTCATTTTGACCCTACTAGTTCCTTACTCATGCATGACAATCATGAAATATCTTCAATTATGTAGCACATAAAGTCATCATTCATAATTCTCATCATTTATTCATCAAAGTGAGCAAAATTCAAGCACTCACACATTAGCATCTTACATCACCAAGGTCATAACCGAAAATTGGTCTTATATATAGGTTCTAATTTTCACACATGACCTACAAAATTATTATTCATCATCCATACCAATTCATGGCTATACAAGATATTAATTATATCTATTTACATTACAAAAGCCCATATCAAAGCTATAAAGTCAAAACATTCACCGGCCAAGGCATTCTTTTCCTAAAATAGGCTTCCTTCACACGACTTCTCCACATAAGAACTCCATAGGTAGCACTACACCACAGGAGCTAAAAAGATATACCACATGGAGAGTGAGTGTACTTTCTCAATGATGAAATCTAACAATTGTGATAATATATACATAAATGTAATATTAAATATCTTCTCCTTAAGAAAAGTTCAATCATCACAAAATCAATCATTCATCATATTCATTAAACACATATATACATTAAAATTCACAAGATCACACCAATCATTAATACAATTACAGCTAGAAATCAAAGGGAGTTCCACCCAATCCTCACACAATCTCCTCAATAGGATATCACACTATGCCATGCTTCTATGGCTAATACACATGCTGGTGTTTAAGGATGCATATGCACGAATCCGATTTCATTTCATCAGGTGATCGCAACCACCATAATCATTCATCCATTATCATTGGTTTCCCGCCTCGCAAGAGGTACTCCCTCTAGCAGCCTCGCAAGGTGCTTTCTCGTGATCACAACCACGTACAACAATTCATAATGGTTTCCCACCTCGTAAGGGGTACTCCCGCCACATGATAGCAACCATGGGCATTCAATCTCAATGGTCCCGCAGGGCCTTTCATTTCAAATACCGAGTGATCGCAACCACCGGTCCAATAGTCACAGGAACTCGCAAGCCCTTTATATTCCAACATCGAGTGATCGTAACCACTTATCAACATCTTCATGATATGTATGCCATGCTATATATGCAACAATGCTCATGCATGCCACAACCTCATATGGATTATCTCACCCTCTCATCTAGGGTACACTCATACGCAATTAAAATGTTAATTCTACGTAATCAATATATATATATATATATTCCAATCATAATATCCAAGAATCATCGTAGTCAAGGATTTCAAGTATTCATCAAGCCACACATGGAATCCATAACATATCATCACATATTATACCACTCATAACCTCATTAAGGTCTTATTCCACAATCAATTTCTATAAGAACCTTACTCAATTTCACATCATATACATATAATACTACATCCATTAAAGAAAACATGCCATATTACATCAATACATACATTATCATCATACAAGATCCCATGCATTTAGAAAATACACCCCTCTCCTACCTCAAGAGAAGTAGACTTCCGGGTTCGATGTCCCCGCTTCACAAGTATTATCAAGCCCTACACCAATCAATTATAGGACCACATCAATCATTCATTCAAACACCATTTCAATATACATATACATATATGTACACATGATTCTTATCATGTAGAGACTATTTATAGGCTTTATTCATTTGCCTAATTAGGCTTCAGGAATTCCTTCCCTTAAATCAGCATTCATTATCATCAAGGCAATAACCTAATTAGTTAGGTTACCCCATTTACCAACCTTATATTTAACTCATTCAAGTGGATTTGCATTTATGGTTTCCAACCACCATCTCCAATCATCATTTATGATTATACTCCAACATTAATGACATTCTCACCATTAATTAATGCCCATCTACCCACACATCATATTTCCCCCAATTTATAAGGTTAGGGTTTCACCAAAACCCATCAACATTTAAAAATAATCATACATTCTCATCTCCTTCCAACCATAAATGCATCTACCCCATTAATACCATTTAAAGCTTGTATTTATGACACCTACCTTAGGGTTCATGCATTTAATGTTTCTTTTCACCTTCCACATGCATTTAACACTCCCCTAAACTATAATCATCTATTCCTTAAGTTTCAAACACAAGAAAGTGGCAAGCGGCTTACCTTGCCCTAAAAATGAAAATGAGAGTCAAGAGAGAGGAAGGTTGTGACGAAAATGGAGAGGAGAGTGGGAGAAGCTTCAAACATCCATTGTCTTCTCCTTGCCCTTTGAAGAACGAAAATGAGAAGGAAGAAGGGGCATCAAGTTTTTCTTAGGTGTCTAAGGGAGAAAAGAGTGAAGAAGATAAGTGGGAAATGAGAGAAAGAAGAGAAAGTGTGTTTTCATAAGGGAGAAAGAGAGGGTCACGAGAATGAGAGTGAAAGAGTGAGGATTTTTGTTTTAATTTTTTAATCTTTCATTAAACTCTTCCGTTTTCAAACAAACAGGCTCTTTGTTCGGGCTCAATACTTATTCTAAAAATTATTCTGAATACCATTTTATTCCACAACCTCTTCATGGAATACTAGAAGATACAGACCGAAACATGAGGAACGGACAAGTCGTCCCGCACATCAACATCATCAATAGAGATCACGTGCAAAGGATCATGAACATACTTCCGCAATGGTGATACGTGGAACACGTTATGTAGGTTGGCAAGATGTGGAGGGAGCGTAATCCGATAAGTAATATCTCCAATTAGCTCCAAGATTTCATAAGGTCCGATGAATTTAGGGCTTAATTTTCTACTTCTCAAAGCTCTCCCAATACCCTTGTCATGCGAGACTCGTAAGAACACATGATCGCCAACTTGAAATTCAAGTGGCTTCCTCCTCTTGTCATAATAGCTCTTCTGCCGGTCTTGAGCGATTTTCATCTTCTCTCAGATCATCTTAATCTGTTCAGTGGTTTCCTCAACAATCTCAGGCCCTAAGGCCAAGTTCTCTCCGACTTCAAGCCAACATAAAGGGGTTTGACACTTCCTTCCATATAACGCCTCATATGGTGCCATACCAATACTAGAGTGAAAACTATTATTGTAGGTGAATTCAATCAGAGGCAAATATTTTTCCCACGAACCGCCATGCTCCAACACACAAGCACGTAATAAATCCTTTAGACTCTGAATAGTCCTCTCAGATTGTCCATCAGTTTGAGGATGGTACGCCGAGCTTAGCTTTAATTTTGAACCCATCGCTTCATGTAAGCTTCCCCAAAATCAGGAAGTGAATCGGGGGTCACGATCAGAAACAATACTTGATGGTACACCATGTAACCTCACAATCTCCTAAATGTATAATTGTGCCAAATCCTGCAAGGAACTCTTCATACTGATCGGTAGAAAATGTGCACTACTTATCAAACGATCCACAATCACCCAGATTCTATCACATCTGGACCTCGTTCTTGGCAAACCGGATACAAAATCCATAGCAATTGCATCCCACTTCCAAATGGGGATATCAAGTGGTCTTAAAGTACCTGAAGGTCTCTGATGCTCTACCTTTGCCTCCTGACAAGTAAGGCACGAAGCTACAAAGTTGGCAATATCACGTTTCATTCCGGGCCACCAAAAATTCTTCTTTACATCTTGGTACATCTTGGTCGCACCCGGGTGAATACTAAAGATACTTTTGTGTGGTTCCTCAAGCACCGTGTGTCTCAAATCTCCGAATGAAGGCACGTACACATGACCTTTCACTCGCCATAAGCCATCAACATCCTAAACAAGGAATAGATTTTTCCCATCACCTTGAGATCTCCTCATCTCCTGTAAGTATTCATCATCTCCTTGTTTCTCCTTGTCGCAACCTGGATCGCGACGGTGCGACCGACCCTTGAAAAGATTTTTGTTCCAAAGAGAAAAACAGGGAGTCGCCACCAACGTTTTTATCCATAGGAAAAACATTGGGAAAAAACTAAATTCAGTGAAAGCACTGGTTTAAAAAATGAGATTCAAGTTCGGGAGTCGGTTACGAGTAGGGAAGGTATTAGCACCCTACATCGCCTGTCAGAAACAGTACCAAGATTGAAAGCGCAATATAAATAGCCTTAAATAAAACATGGTTTCTTCCTCTTTTTTTTGTATTTTTATTTGAAAACGACGGAATGGAGTAAGAGAACTGTACAAACATAGAATGTCGAAGAGAGGTCAACGGGACATTTCATCCGAATTAAACTCGACTTCGATACGAGACAGAGAGGGGAAGAGAATGCTAATAAGACGTCACGCCTAAATTAGACATCCTCGAATAAAAAAGGGACAGGGATAGGAAAGAGATAAGCGGGACGTCTCGTCCTAAGTATCCCTTCCCTATGAATTGTGGTGAGGCTTGAACAAAACTAGGGGGAAATCAACAAGACGTCACGTCTAAATTGATTTTCATGGAAGCGGCAAAAAAAAGAACACTTATGAAAGAAACGCGAAAGCAAAGAAATAAAACAGTAAAAAAAGAAATAAGAAAGATGGGCCCGACAGGAGTTGAGTCCCGCTCCTACGTATGCTTGAATTATCAAGAAATCAGGGTTACGTAGTTCTGAGTGTTTTTTTTCTTTTAGGAAAAGATTGGGAAAATGTTGGTGGGTATCATTTTGGTGAGGAACCCATACAAGATGAAGTTCTTCGCACGTGTACGGATCCTATAGAGGTTGTGTAGACGGAAGTATTTTCTGTACGACACTGACTAAAAATGATTTGTTTCTTTTTTGATTTTATTTGGATTTGAAAGAAAACATAGGAAACATTTATTTCCCTTTATTATATTTTTTTACTACGAAGCAAAAGAGGGAGGGTAGCAGAAGCTACAAGAGAGAAAGGGAAACAGTATATTCAGAAAAGAGAGGGAAAAATGAGCGAAAACTGAGTGGGAGAAGAGAAAACCGAGTGAGAAAAAGGGAAAAAACCGAGTAAAAGTGGAAAAAACCGAGTGAAAAATGGGAAAACCGAGTAAAAATAGTAAAACTGACTGAAAATGGAAAAACCGAGTGAAAAGTAAAAATACCGAGTTAAAAGTAGAATACCGAGTGAAAGTTGAGAAACCGAGTGATGGAGCAGGAGAGCTGATCTCAGGATGCTGAACAGTGAGGTGTGAAGGGTGCTGGTGAGTGAAGGAAGGGTGCTGGTGAGGAGAGGGAAGGGAGCTGGTGAATGAAGAGAGGGACGGAGCTGGTGAGTGGAGGAAGGGTGCTGGTGAGAAGAAGGAAGGGAGCTGGTGAGTGAAGAGAGGGACGGAGCTGGTGAATGGAGGAAGGGTGCTGGTGATTGAAGGAAGGGGGCTGGTGAGGAGAGGGAAGGGAGCTGGTGAGTAAAGAGAGGGATGGAGCTGGTGAGTGGAGAGATGGGCAGAGTTTTTTCTCTTAATGAATGCCTTCGGATCCCCTCAAAGCTTCAGCCCTTATCCATTTATAGGCTTTTCCGAGTGGAAGGCCAGCTCAGGCTTCCACTCAGAGTGGAGGCAGCCTGGTAGTGGGGGACAACGGCTGGTGGGAATTTTTAATTCCTCCACTTCCGCCCCTGTCTGCCACCCCCAGGATTCCTGGATCTACTTGGGTGGTGGAATCCAAGTCAGCACGGGCGAACAGGGGGAGCCTGGTGGAAATCCGAGAGAGGATGGTGGAAATCCAAGAGAGGATAGTGGAAATCCGAGAGAGGATGACTCGAATTAGCCTCTCAGTCAGCATTCATCCTCAATTCGAGTCAATTCCGAGTGAAAAATAGTCCTTTCCGAGTGAGAATTCTTCTGGGAGGAGCTCTCCTATGGGGAGGCTGAGTGGAAGTTTTGCTCGGTATTGGGTCGCTGTGAAGAGAATCCGAGTGAAAAAGTGTGCAATTGGATTGAGGGGACAAACAAGGCAATTCTAATTGGAACGATCAATCAGACCGAGTGAAAATTGACTCAAAACCGATTGAAGAGGACTCGGTGCTGATTGAAAAATGTCACTCGGAATTGGTGAAAAGTGTCTCAGAATTGATGAAAATGGGGGCTCGGAATTGGTTTGAGGAGGGATGACACGGAATTGGTTTGAAGAGGGCTGACTGACTGAAGTGTCACTCGGTTCTGACTGAAAATTGGCTCGGGAATGGGTGAAAGGATAGCTCGGGTTTGAGTGAGAGTACTCACTCGGGAGTGGGTGAGAAAGGAATGACTCGGAACCGACTGAAGATTCTTCACTCGGTGCTGACTGGAGATTCTTCACTCGGAAAGAGCCTTCTCACTCAGAATTTCGGATCTTGGCAATTGTCACTCGGAAAGAGCCTTTCTTCTTACTCAGAAATTGGACTCTTGGACATTTTCACTCGGAAAGAGCCTTCTCCTCACTCAGAATTTTCATTCAGTCATCAATTGTTCAGTGCACTCACTCGTCCTTATTTTCCAATCAGGAATCACTTTCACTTGGCAACCAGCTGCTCGGTACACTCACTTGGGAGTCCTCTTCACCATGGTTTCACTCGGAAGCTGATTGAAGCTTTACTCAGAACTAATTGAACAGTGTTTCACTCAGAAACCAATTAAAAGGTGACTCAGAAATGATTGAATCAGTGTTTCACTCGGAGTTAACTGAGTCTGGTGAGTCAGAACTGACTGAATATGGTGAGTCAGAACTGACTGAGAATAGTGAGTCGGAACTGGCTGACTGAATCAGTGTTTCACTCGGAATTCTCTCGATCGGAAGTATTTGGTTCAGATCTTATTTCTGTTTGAAGCATTCACTCGGAATCACTTCAATCGGAGGTGTGCTACTCGGATCTTGTCCTTGTTTGGAACATTCACTCGGAATGT
Organism: Clitoria ternatea; assembly: GCA_037962975.1. NCBI lineage: Eukaryota > Viridiplantae > Streptophyta > Magnoliopsida > Fabales > Fabaceae > Clitoria > Clitoria ternatea. The sequence goes on from CM075671.1 coordinate 62,282,233, forward strand.
CTTCAAAAGTGACACTCAAAACTTCACTGCTTGAAGGTTTTACTCGGAACTGACCTTAGGAGTCGGATTTTCCTTCACTCAGAATCTAGAACTCGGGTTCCATAATCCACCTGGTGCAATCACTCGGAAGTGGTTTTTACACTTCAATCAGAAGGGTCTCAATCAATAATTGGCTCTCAGATGTGCTCACTCGGGTGTTTTCACTCGGAGACATCCTTTTCACTTTGATTAGAATTGAGAATCTGACCACTCGGAGACGGTCTTTTCTCCTCTCAGAACTTGGAACTCAGCTTCAATCTATCGAGTGCATTCATTCAGAATCCGACCTTATATTTCAGTCAGAATGTTTCAATCGACAATCCATTCGGATGTATTCATTGGAGTCGGACTCAAAATGACACTTTACTCGTTTGACCATGTTTTCTTTCAAATATATCACTCGGCTTCCCTGACAATCATCTTGAATTATGGACTCATTGTCTAAGAGTAATCATCTTGAATCAGAGTGGTATCAAACAGGAAAGTTCCACCCGGAAACACCTGTGCCTAGAAAAGGGGACCTGTCCTCAAGTCAGACTTGCAATCGGTAATCCTTCACTCGGTATTTGTTCACAGTCAGTCCATCTTCTCTCAGAATGCATCTGATAGGGAACCATCCACTCGGATTTACCTCCAATCTGAGTCATTTCACTCAGATTTGCCCCCAATAGGTCATACTCCACTTGGCAATGCTCCAATCTGAGTCTTTTCACTCGGATTTGCCTTTAACAGGTCTATATTCCACTCGGCAATGCTCCAATCTGAGTCATTTCACTCGGATTTGCCTCCAACAAGTCTATATTCCACTCGGAAATGCTTCTATCAGAGTCATCTTGCTCGGATCTGATCATTTTTGAGTCATTCTACTCGGATTTGATCATTTTTTGAATCATTCCACTTGGATTTGTCCCAACAGTGGTTATGTTCTACTCGGAAGTGCTCCATTCTCAGTCATTCTACTCGGATCTGATCATTCTAAGTTGGAATACAGTATAAAAGAAGATTCTTTCCACTTGGACTGGACCAAAAGAGGTGTTCACACTCCTTTACAAGATCTAAGAACTCATTGCATATCTTTAAGGTAGCAAAACATAGCTTCTTGGGAGATTGAATTTCGATCCCAACATTCAAATTCCAAAACTCCTCAATCAATTTAAATTCCTTGACCATCATGGCTGACACATGCAAGGACTTCCGACTAAGAGCATCAGTAACAACATTAGCTTTTCCTGGATGATACTTTAATTCAAAATCATAGTCCTTCAGGAATTCCATCCACCTCCTTTGGCGCATATTCAATTCCTTTTGATTAAAGAGGTATTTCAAGCTTTTGTGGTCACTAAAGACCACGAACCTCGAGCCATAGAGATAGTGACACCAAATCTTCAAGGAGAACACAACCACCGCCAACTCCAAGTTATGAGTCGGGTAGTTAACTTTATGAGGTCTCAACTGGCGTGAAGCATTAGCTATAACACGTTCCTTTTACATCAAAACATATCCAAGTCCATGCTTAGAAGCATCGCAGTACACCACAAAGTCTTCTTACAAATCAGGCAATGCCAAGATAGGCACAGAAGTCAGCCTCATCTTTAACTCTTCAAAGCATCTTTCACATTCAACCGTCCATACAAAAGGTTGGTTCTTCCTTGTCAAGTTTGTTAAAGGTTTAGCAAGACAAGAAAAACCTTCGATGAACCTTCGATAATAACCGGCAAGTCCAAAGAAGCTTTGGATTTCAGTAGCCGATATAGGTCTAGGCCATGCCATAACGGCTTCAACCTTAGAAGGATCCACCGAAACACCTTTTTCGGATATCACATGACTAAGAAACTGGACCCTCGTCAACCAGAATTCGCATTTAGAGAGCTTAGCATACAACTGGTTCTCTCTAAGGATGTTCAACACAAGCCTCAAATGTTCCTCGTGTTCCTCACAGCTCTTCGAATACACTAGGATATCATCGATGAATACCACAATGAAGCGATCCAGGTATTCGTGAAAGATGCGGTTCATGTAGCTCATGAACACCGCTGGAGCATTAGTCACTCTGAATGGCATTACAACATACTCATAATGGCCATATCGCGTCCTAAAAGTAGTCTTCAGAATGTCTTCGGTTCTCACCCAAATTTGATGGTAACCGGAACGTAAATCAATTTTCAAAAACACCACAGCACCTCTCAATTGATCCAACAGATCATCGATACGAGGTAAGGGATATCTGTTCTTTATTGTCAGCTTGTTCAATTGGCAGTAGTCAATACACAACCATATAGTTCCATCCTTCTTCTTGACCAGTAAAACAGGAGCCCCCTAGGGTGACACACTAGGTCGAACAAACCCCTTCTCAAGTAGCTCCTCAACTTGCTTTTTAAGTTCAGCCAACTCTATAGGAGACATCCTATAGGAGCGATAGACATCGGTTCCACACTAGGTACAAGATCGATAGTAAATTCAACCTCCCGTGGAGGTGGTAAACCGGGTATCTCCTCAGGGAACACGTCTAGGAATTCCGACACCACAGGGATATTAAGGGGATCGGGAGCATTTGTCCCATTGGTAAGAGATAGTAACACGTAAAGTTGAACTATACCTTGCACATCGAATTTTCCCACATTGGAATAAGGGAAAATGACAGTCCGCTATTGACAGTCAACCAAAACTTTATTGGCGGAGAGCCAATCCATACCAAGTATGATCTCCAATCCCTTCATGGGCAGGTAAATGAGAGACACAACAAATTTTCTCCCTTCTAGGAGCATATCAACATTATCACACTGGTTAACCGATCTGAGACAAGTACCAGTTGGGGTAGTAACCACAAGGGCATTTTTCATTAAACGCACCGGCAACCTCAATCGCTGAACACAATCCTCAGATATAAAAAAGTGGGTTGCACCCGAATCATAAATGACATGAACTGGGTTTTCGAGTATTTTGCACTTACTTTCAACTAAATTATCTGCTTGTGCTGCTTCCTCATCGGTCACAGCGAACACCCTTCTAGCATTTGGTTGAAGATTTCCACCATTCCTATTTCCATCGCGAGCACCATTGCCGTTACCTCGGCCGTTGCCATGCCTTCCACCATTATAGCCACCTCGGCTACCATTTCGGCCACCATTGTTTCCATTACCACAGCCCCGACCACCATTGTGGCCTCCGCGGTTCACATGAGCGGGTGCATTAGTACGGTTAGGAGTATTAGCTTGTACCGGGGCCGGTCTTGTAAGCATAGGGCAAGCAGGACAGATATGTCCCACCTGATCACAATTAAAACACACCACGTCCTCTCGGTGTACACACTCACGAACATAGTATGGACCACCACACCTATAGCATCTCGGCCTATTGGCATATGCATTGCCCCGGCCAAAGGTGTTACCATGTCCACCGCCTCTAGCTTGGACATTAGGATGAGCACCCCTCTAAAAACGTCTACTTCTGAAATTCCCTTGCCTCTTGAAACTGGGAGATTGACCCTTCAACTTAGAGTCGAATTTGGAATGATGAGGGGGAACATGTTCTTCATAAATACGGCACATATTCACAAGTACCGTGAAGCTTCAGATTTCTTGATGACAAATGGCCCTTTGAATATCGGGGCGTAGGCTATTCTCGAACTTTACACACTTGGAGGCTTCAGTTCCCTCTTGTTGATAAGGAGGGTAGAATTCATAAAGTTCCTCAAATTTGGAAGCATACTCTTCCACCGTCATTGTGCCTTGCTTGAGTTCCATGAACTCAAGTTCCTTCTTACTCTTGTAGCTTTCAGGCACATACTTTCTCATGAGTTCAAGCTTAAAATTTTCCTAAGTCATGGGAATAGCAGCAGCAATCATTCTACTCTTGGTGAGTCTCCATCAAGTTTTAGCTTCATCCCTCAGCATGAAAACAGCATACTCCACTTTCTGGAGCTTATTGTATTCGAAACTATCGAAGATCCGCTCGATATCTCAGATCCAAACATAGGCCTGTTCGGGTCTAAATCCATCATGAAACTCAGATGGTTTCCACTTCAAGAACATGTAAGGCCTTGAGTACCTTGAACAGCAGGAGCAGGTTGTCTTTCCGCTTCTTGTCTATCATGGTTTTACGACTCAAGGAGGTCCGTAAATTAATTCAAAGCTCTAGTTATAGCGTCATCGTTATCTTGACGACAACGGGCCATCTCAATATCTATAATCATGACATGAGATTCAACTATCATTAGTAAACTCATTCATAAACTCCTCTATAGTTTCATACTATAGTACTTCATCATAAAAATTTAAGTTATGGCCCTCTATCATGGAGTCTAATATCACCCCATTCCTATTAAAGCTCATGAAAGCATATCCTCATATCATGGTGTCACATGCATTCATAAAAACATAAGAATTCATCATTGAGGGAGAATTGTGTGAAGAAAGCTTGGCTGGACTTATAGTAATCACATTTTATCCACAGTCAATCCATACAAGGTCAAGCAACAATGGCAATCATTCTTTAAATACATGTCATACTCTAAGAATAATAATTGTTCACAACATTAAAGAGAAAATAATGCTCTGATACCAGGTTATGACGCCCCAAAAATACGGGGGGAAATTAATAAATAAAATGTGGATAATTAAAATAGAGGATAAATTTTTCACGATTTAAAACACTTAAAGGATGGGAGAAATTGCGAGAGGAAAACTTTAACAAGTAACCCCCGGACCCTTTTTAATAACCTATCTCATATATGAAGATATGAGAAGGTGAACAATTAAGTCAAGAGTGAACCTTGGATGATCAACATCATGATCATCCATAAGGGGTAGCGGAAGTGTACAATTACATTAAGAAAATGAAGGGAAGTGGTAAAAGGTCAAAGGATGGTCCATTGAATTGATAAAATGTATTAATTATGTGTGTAGGGCGTTGTACAATCATATTATAGTCAAACAATGCCAATTGTATCCTAAAAAGAAGGGAAAATGTGAAAAACAGGGTCATAAATCGATTCAAACATCCCATAAATCGATTCAAATGGTTCTAGAGTCCAAAACAGTGAAAACAGAACACCTTGAATCGATTCAAACTCATATGAATCGATTCAAACGCTTATGGAACTCAAAATTTGGCAAACAGGGGTCCTTGAATTGATTCAAGATCGTATAAATCGATTAAGGCTGTCCTAGAACCAAAAACAGTGAAACAACAACTCTTGAATTGATTCAGGGATCCTTGAATCGATTCAAGACAGCACAGTTGCTGTTTTTATGCAGAAAAAGCATGATTTTTGAACTTCTAACCCCCTTAACTTTTTCATATCAACTCCAAACGCTACCAAATTTTGACACCAACTAAAATACACCATTTGTGATGTGTGGCCACCGGCCTCACTCAAAAATTCTCAAAAATGAGAAACTTATGCAAATAAATGCGTTTAGTCTATTCCTGATCCTTTTTGAGTAACTTAGGGGTCTATTCTCAATGGAATTGACCCGCTCCAGTTTCTATAAGTCACATATCATGCATTTAAGCTATTAGAACCACCACACACTACCCAAAACTCATAAAACTTATTTGACCCTACTAGTTCCTTACTCATGCATGACAATCATGAAATATCTTCAATTATGCAGCAGATAAAGTCATCATTCATAATTCTCATCATTTGTTCATCAAAGTGAGCAAAATTCAAGCACTCACACATTAGCATCTTATATCACCAAGGTCATAACCGAAAATTGGTCTTATATGTAGGTTCCAATTTTCACACATGACCTACAAAATCATTATACATCATCCATACCAATTCATGGATATACAAGATATTAATTATATCTATTTACATTACAAAAGCCCATATCAAAGCTATAAAGTCAAAACATTCGCCGGCCAAGGTATTCTTTTCCCAAAATAGGCTTCCTTCACACCACTTCTCCACACAAGAACTCCATAGGTAGCCCTACACCACAGGAGCTAAAAAGATATACCACATGGAGAGTGAGTATACTTTCTCAATGACGAAATCTAACAATTGTGATAATATATACATAAATGTAATATTAAATATCTTCTCCCTAAGAAAAGTTCAATCAGCATAAAATCAAGCATTCATCATATTCATTGAACACATATATACATTAAAATTCACAAGATCACACCAATCATTAATACAATTACAACTAGAAATCAAAGGGAGTTCCACCCACTCCTCACACAATCTCCTCAACAGGATATCACACTATGCCATGCTTCTATGACACCCACCTTAGAGTTCATGCATTTAATGTTTCTTTTCACCTTCCACATGCATGTAACACTCCCCTAAACTATAATCATCTATTCCTTAGGTTTTAAACACAAGAAAGTGGCAAGAGGCTTACCTTGCCCTAAAAAGAAAAATGAGAGTCAAGAGGGAGAAAGGTTGTGACAAAAATGGAGAGGAGAGTGGGAGAAGCTTCAAATATCCATTGTCTTCTCCTTGCCCTTTGAAGAATGAAAATAAGAGGGAAGAAGGGGCATCAAGTTTTTCTTAGGTGTCTAAGGGAGAAAAGAGTGAAGAAGATGAGTGGGAAATGAGAAAAACAAGAGAAAGTGTGTTTGCATAAAGGAGAAAGAGAGGGTCACGAAAATGAGAGTGAAAGAGTAAGGATTTTTGTTTTAATTTTTTAATCTTTCATTAAACTCTTCCGTTTTAAAATAAACAGGCTCTCTGTTCGGGCTTAATACTTATTCTAAAAATTATTCTGAATACATATTTGGATACCCAATAATATTATCTACAGCCCTGACCAACGGAATCTCAATCGGAGATACTTGGTCTGACACCCATATCTTATCCGGCTTAGTTTTCTGCTTATCCGATCTCAACAAATCACTGACAGTCTTTGTAAATCTCAATTAAATTATTTCCAATATTTTAGGACATTAAATAGTTCAAATTCAATTATTCAACATTTATTTTCTTAATTTAACTTTCTATTTTAAAATTCGGTGTGTTACAGCCACGACCCATCCAAACCCTTATTGAGTGTCTGATTTGTTATCTCTTCCTCTTTTATTGTCTGCTGTTGTGTGTTATCTCTTCCTCTATTGTTATGTGTTGCTCTAAATACATTACCCTCACTTTATATTATAAATATTGGCTTTTATCCTAGTCTAATTATTGGCATTTGTTTTATGAGGTGGCATTTGTGTTGGGTGTTCTGGTGTTTTAAGTACATGTTGAAGTAATAAAATTTCTTTTCTACTTATTCAATTTTTTTGGCTCTAATGGGTATCATATTGTACTTTATCTATTCTAAGTATCATATTGCCACTAATTAAGTTCAATTTACTGTTAGGAGATACACATCAATTGATTCACATATAGCTTATATTAAGCTCATAGAATAATCCCACCAAATAATCCATACCAGTTGTAGTAAAACAAATAAATGCTAAGAGAACCAGTTGATTAGTAGAAACTATTATCAGTAGTGAGCCCAACAAGATGGCTGGCCCATTCACGCCCATTCTTCATAGTCAACTAACATAACTTTAGGTTAGATATAGGGCATTCGACCTTGCCCACTTAGTTGAAGATATGTGATGTAAGCTACACATACAGAGTGGGTGAGCAACAGAGGATTCTTTTCCCTTCTTGAGTATAGCAAAAGTCTATGATACAGTAAACATCCGCTAAGACAATAATAATAGGATTTTCACGATGAAGCTTGTGGGCCAAGAAGCCATTTATGGCATCACAACCCATATAATTCTCAATTTAAGTGAATAAAATGACACCATAGAGAGTAAGTGCTAGGGTATCCATGAAAGTCTCTTAATCTTGTTTCTTAGCCAGACTATTCATGTGTTTTTCAAGATACACTATGGCAAACCCTGGTGTCTGATTCCTATTCAGTTGTGCTTTTCTAGCTCAGTCGTGTTGATTTTTAATATAGAAGCAAGGGAGGTGATGTAGGAATGTTGCTCAAGTCGATTGTAGGGTATCTGTTCCTCTAATAGCAAGCACAATATATGTTCAAACTCTTCTACTGATGGCTCTAATTGGAAGTCCCGAAAGGTGAAGCACTAAAGGGGTGGGTCATAAAATTGGGCCAAAGCGTTGATCGCTTCAACTTGTACTTCAACCTTTAGAAGTTTTAGGATCCTTATATATTTCTTTGAGAAGGCCATCCTTTGGGTCAAATTTGGCTCTTTTCCCCAAATCCTACAGGCCAACAGAGTCAATTTTCCCAGCCTTGACATGTAGTAGTTTACTTAGTTCGACCATGTTGGCCCCATATTCATCTAAACCCATACACTACAAGAAAAGAAAAAGTTACCTGCAGCCAAATAGTGACGGTTCTAAAGAAACCGCCGCCGCTGACTATGTACCGGCGATTGGGGTAGCGGTTTTCGTAACCGCCAGTGGTTTTAGGCACTTAGGGGCGGGTTGCTTTGTGGTTTTATTGAACCGCCCTCGGTTACTAATTTTTTACATGGAAAAATTGTCATTCCTCCTTATATGACTATTTACTTTCTCTCTGTGAGTCCCCACTCTTTCTTTGTGAGTCCCCACTTTCTCTATCTACGATTCTTTGCTCTCTCTCTAGAATTTCTCACTACATCTCTATCTATAATTCCTTACTATGTTTCTCTTTTTGAAATTTCTTACACCCTCTTTGTGAAGGTGGGAAACGACAAGGAGAGAGAAGACCCCTGCCTCCTCCTCTACTCTCTGGCCCCTGCCTCGAATCTGTTGACTGTTAAAAGGTCTCTTTCTTATTCTATTTCTTATTCTCTTATTCTCTCTCTCATTAAACATCATTGTTTCTTCTATGTTTTTAGACTTACCCTTTGCTTCTGTGAATATTCACCAAGATTGGAGGTCATCACACCTTGAAATACCTCACTGTTAGAGGCAAGGAGCCCAAAGATGATGTCCAAATTTATACCTGGAAGGACGTTACTCCTTGAGAGTTAACCGATCTTGTATCTCTTAATTCTTATCTTCTTATTCACTATCACTTCTTCCATCCAACAATTTAATTGCTAAAACCTCATTTTACTCGCTAATCAGATGTGTTCTTTCATTTGTCTCTATAATTGATACGAATTCGCATTAACAAAGGTTTTGTAATTTTAGGGGTTAAAATGGTTTTTTTTTGTAATTAGGATTTAGGGACTGGGATGGTGTTTTTGTAACTTTAAGGATTGGATTGTTTTTTGTTTGTATTTGTAATTTGAAAGGATTTATTTTATAATTTTAAGGATTGGAATAGTGTTTTTTCATCAATTGGGGTCTAGCATTTAGGGATTGAAATGGTGTTTTTGTGTTTTTAGGGTATGTCTAAGAGTTTTTAGAGGAGTAGGGAATGTTTTAAGGGAGAAGGGAAGAGAATGAGGTGTTTTGTATGATACACTATTTGTATTTGTGATTTGCAATTCATTTTATGTAAGGTCCCGTTGAGCACTGATTTAGGAACAGAGTGGTGAATTCTCGCCTTTGATTTTGGTTCCTTATTATATAATTTTCATTTCAATTATTTACCAAAAGATATTATGAACTGAATTACAATTACAATTACAATTACAATTATAATTATAATTTCCAATACAACATCTTCGTCAGAATTCAATATAAGCGACAGGGTATTCATAATTTAGATCTTTACCACCATTACTTATTTTTATTGATGCATAATCTCTCTTTTAAAGTTTTATGTCTGAACTTTAGTGATGTAGGCTATCTTCTTGTTAATACTGTGTGTTGATTGCTTTTATATCTAAAGCTCTGTAATTTTCTATTTTTCTATTTTTGGCAGAATTTAAGAAATAAGCAGCATCTTGCAAAGCAAAAGTCAATGGATTTGGCTCTTGGCTATCAGAATTCACGTGGGTACAATGGGTTTAGTTTTGGCTCAAGAAGAACAATATATGAGAAGGTACATTTGACTATGTTTGATGTCTCTTATTTATTTACTTTGGTCATCTCATGAGGCAAATGAATGTGTTGTCCTAACTCCTAAATCATAACTGATATCCTCCTGCATTCATTGGTGGTCATTCATTTGAGATTGCTTTGTCACTTTTGGCATGCATTTCAGTGTCAGTGTGTTTGGTTATGTAGTCGGCAGTTCCTAAATATGATTATCAAGCCCAAGTTCTTGTTTAGGCAAGGAGCCTTCATTAAAGTTTAAGCTGCACTCATTAAATATGATTATCGCTGCTTGTTTATGTTTTGAACCTTATTGATATCAGTGAAAAATCTCTAGATGTTGCTACAAAAAACATGCTCACTAATGCTAAAGGTGTTAACTTGTTTGAATGTTAAAAGAATAATTGTGCTGATATTACTCAAGTATACCTTATTTATAGGCAGAAACTTTGATTTGATTTTGAAACTTAGTCTCAGGCATATGCTTTTCATTTTAAAGTTTGATGAAGAAAAATTTAGGAAAAGGCATACATGGTTTAGATGTCATCAAGGAAATTATATGATATTAACTAATTTTCTTAATTAGCATGAGTTATGTTTTTTTATCTATGTTCAAGTCCGGTGTAGAACTAGTTTAAAAATTTAGTATTAGCTAGATACATTACATAGATTATAATGGTCTCATTCCCCTTTATATTTAGGAGAAAATGGTTAACACATATGCTTAATGTTTTACATTATTCTCCTAGGATATACCTCTCTAACATTCAATAACCTATTTAAAAGATGTTTGAGAGGAGGTGTCATCTTTAGAGAAAGGAGGTTTTGGTGCTGAGCTAGATCTTGATTAGACATTGATCCAGGACTGGCTGTTGCATCCTCTAGTGACAGAATTGACAGGTATGTAACTGAAGATGATGTTCCTCTTAACAGACCCTTTGCATTATTTTATTAAGAATTAATTATTATATTCATATAGAATAATTTAGTTAAAGAGGCAATGGAGCAATGGAATTCTTTCAGGTTCTAAATCTGGAGACAAAGATTAGAATCACGTTTGATAATGTCACCACTAAAAAATGAGGTAATTTTACACTTCATCGTATATCAGAATTTAATTAAAATACATGATTAGTGTAAATATTTTATATATTATTATTAGATGTAACAAATTATTAACTTATATATAATAATTATATCAAAACTGTTATCTAATAATGAACCAATTAATTAGTTAAGAATTTAACTTATACATTAAGAATTTAAGTTCAAGTCTTATTAATATAAATTTATGTAAGTATTCCTCAAGTTCTTTTATAACATGTTTTGATCCTAACTCACTCACTCATTGTTTACCATAACTTGTCTCAGAACCTAACTTACTCACTATTTACCCTAAAAGAACTTATATCTATGGTAATTTCTAATTGGTCAGAGTTAAATTCATGTAATTCTTGTATAATTCTTATCCTGTTCAGTTTCTGCATCAGGTAGAATATTATCAATATTAATAATTATTAACTGTGAGAATGAGAATTGTACTTGATATACTAAATAATTTGAATGTTGAGACTCTTGCACATGCACAATTGCTAGTTAAGTGATGAAAATTGATCTCACTTCTATTCCATGAAAATTAAGTGTTTGGTATCTACTATCTAGTTAGTTATAAAAATTGGATTTGTTCAACTTAATTATTTAACTGTTAATATTGATATAATACTTTGTTTGAAATATCTTCAAACTATAAATAAACATACCTTATGGAGTTAAGAAGTATTGAATCTCAGAACTGGACACCTTCTCACAGCGTATACTTTATGACTCCTTAATCCTTAATTATCATTAGGATATGACACCTAATTCAAGTTAATGGACACATATTTAGGGGTGTGGCTGTAATACCTGTAATAAAAAGTACCAAAAAAATAGCTTTGTGTAGCAGTGATGTGTATTATTGTGACATTCAGAAATAGAGAAGAAAGGGGGGAGATGTGTGCTCTTATTATAATATAAATATTCTTTTTTGTATTTGTAATGTAACATTTAATGTAGGAATATTGGTTTTGAATCTTGTTCACAAAAATTTCATTAAGAATTTGAGATTATTCATATTCTTCCCTGTTTCATTTCTTGCATTAGTAAAATCACTCGGTCTTTAACTCGATTGATTCTCTGGTCTTAAATAGGAAAGAATAGCCCTTGAAAGAAGAAATTTTCTTAAAACTACAGAAATGGTTATACAACAACAGGCTATATGGTCAAATTTGGCTCATGAAATGACTGCTGAATTTTGTGGCTTCTGTGCAGAAGAGGTATATCATCAATAACTAAAGTCTATATGTACCAATCCCACCTTTTACAATTTACATATGTGTGTGCATGCACATGCACGGTATTTTCATGTATATAAAGATAGATAGATAGATAACACATATTCCCTCTCCCCATCATAAATATTCTGTATTTTATTGTCTCTTATGGAATTATAATGTAAAACTTGAATTCAAACTTATTTGCAATAGGAGCTGGAAAAATAGCATGATTTGAGAAATAAAGTGAAGTTGGAAAGAGAGCTCTAGGATGATCTTGTATTCAGTTCAAGTCAGAATTCCCATTTAGTTTCAAAGGCTACTTGCCTGTGGGAGTCTTTATTGTAATTCAGTCATATTATCTTAATGTAAAAAACCATAATATTAGTTAAATATAGATGAATGTAATGATGAAATACTAAAAAACTACGATATTCTGGTGACAATATGGTTACGGAATGTAGTTTTAATTCTCTATTGAATATCTTGAGAAAACTTATTAGTGATGTATTTAACATTGTAAATATCAAGTTTTCCATACAGCTCAGCATGAAGTTCTTGCATCTGGCCCTATCAAGTTAATTTACATACTAGAAAAAAAATATTCATTAGCTAATGTTGGTCATTCTAAGGAAATGTTTTCAAAAAACTCAGGTGCTAGTAATACTATAAATGAATGCTTTTAATTGTTTGATTTAATCAATTGCTTTTAAGTTTACCAACAGTTTAAGTTGGTAACCTTAAAGTATGGACTTCAAGAATGGACTTCAAAGTACATTTAAATTATACTATTAAATTTATACTATTTAAATTATACATATAATTATCGCATTAAAAAACATTAACAGATATAAAAAATAATTTGTTATAGTTAAGGAAAATCTAACTTTTAAAAATTAAAATATATAAAAAATAATTTGTTATAATTAAAGAAAATTTATTTTTTAAAAAAATTGAAACTTTTAGCGGCGGTTTCAGCGTTGTTCAAATGGTTTTTGTTTTTTACGGTGGTTGTAACCGCAGATAAGATCATTACGACGATTTTACCTATGGTTAAATCATTAGTGGTGCTTATTCCAGCGATTTAAATAAACCGCCGTAGATGTCATTAGTGGCCGTTTCAACCGCCGCAAAAATCCAAAATAACCGCCACTAAATTCCATTTTTGTTGTAGTGATATTAGTTTCCATCTCTAGTAGGATACTCGCCAAGTTTAGATTACTTCCTGAAAAAGAAAGAATGAAAAAAAAAGAAAAAAGTCAACTTGTGGACTTGTCATGCCCCTAAACCCTAAACCCTTCGTTAATCATTATTTCCTAAAAATATTTTCTGTGTCTATTGGGAATAATGATTAACGAGGCTTAAGATCGTATGATTTTTGAAAGAACCTTGCATAAAAAAGTTTACAATCCAGGGAACCTATAACTAAAAGGATGAAATTGAACATGCTTGGGGATAACTTGCCCCATGAAGGATTATTTGGCTTTCTTTAAAAAAAACATTTGTTGAGGTGTAAAAGAGAAAATCCTTTAAGGAGGTAGGTAGCCTAGTGAATTTAATTCAAAAGAATGAAAAGTAAAAGGAATGTTGCCCCTTTGTGTTCTAAACAAGGTTTGTCTGAAGGTCTCCTATCACTTCTAGGGCTCCTCTTATAGTGTCCTCTCACATCGGGTGGCTGTTCTAAATTACTAAAGGCCACTAGAGTTCAGACTCCACCCATGATGTTGACCACAACAGTAGGAATCCTACCAGGTGTAGGAACCATAAGGAAGTCACGCTCTAGCTGAGGCACTCACGATGTCGGTCGGAGACGAATGTCTCAAATAACACCGCTACACAACCTCCCCTAAACTTAAGGTTTATTTAGACCCGTGGGTATAGGGTCCCACTCGAAGTGTCAGGGTTACGCTGTTTTTTCTTTTATTATTTTTTAAAAAAATGAAAAATAAATTAAAAACATTGAAATTTAAAAAATATTGATCAACAGAAGATCTTGTCCAAATTAATCTTAAATATTGTATTATTTATTATTTTTAAAAAAATGGACCTTAGGTTTATTTATCTTATTCTAGACAAAAATGAGAAGAGAAAATAAAAATAAAAATAAAAATAAATAAAACTAAAATAAAATAAAAGTGTCAAGTAAGAGGACAAAAACAAAGAAAAAGATAAGTCTATAAAATAAATGACGAGATAAGTAGAAGAAAATAAAAAAAGATAATAAATCAAAGCATAAAAACGAAACAATAAACATTAAAAAAGGCTAATAAATTAGAGCATAGAAAAAGATGACAATAAACAACAAAAAGAAAAAACTTACCTTTTTTTTTAGCCAAAGAGAAAATTTTAAAACTACCCCCGGATTCAATGGTATCTCTTGTTTCTTCTAAACTGAAACTACCGTGGAAAAAATCAAATCTTTTCTAATGTGGAAGATCGATCAAAGCTGCAACCACAGAGTATACTCAGAAATGAACTATGTCTACCGCCCCCTCCAAGTGTTACAAGATGTTGTTTATAGAGTAACATAACAAGCATCCCTCCATAAGAGTATTCAATGTAGGACTGAAAAAAAATCTAGCAATTTAGATTTTAGCAACTCCTAATTCAATGTTACTAAATCTAGTCTACTTTTATCATATCTTTTCTTTCTTTTCTCCCTTCTTCTTTTTTATTTTGTCTTCTGCTTTTTTTTCTTTTCCTTTTTTTATTTTCCTTTTTCCTTTTCTTCTTTTTTTTACCTGAACAAAAAGGGGGTGTTCACACTTTTTCCCTTAAAAATGAAATCCTGCATCGGATTGACTTTTTCAAATGGGCCCGGATAAGTTGGGTAGCAACAACTTTCCCCTTTTTACTTATTCCTTATTGGATCGTAGTAAGGGGTAAGTAAAGGCTGTGTGAACAAATTTTGTCCAAGGAGCTTTGGTGACAGAGAAAACTAACAGAAGTGCCATCTTTGGTGTCAGAGAAATTTAAGGAAATGCCATGTTCGACGACAAGGAAATTTAAATGGTGCTAGCTTTGGCGATAATGGAAATTTAAAGGATGTCACCTTTGGCGATAAGGAAATTTAAAGGAATTCCATCTTCGGCGATAAGGAAAATTAAAGAATGCCATCTTCGGTGACATGGAAATTTAAACAGATACCATCTTCAGTGACAAAGAAATTTAAATGGTGCTAGCTTCGGCAACATGGAAATTTAAAGGGTGTCATCTTTGACAACAAGAAAATTTAGAAGAATGCCATCTTTGATGACAGGGAAACTTAAACAGATGCCATCTTTGGTGACAAAGAAATTTTAAATGGTGTTAGATTCGACAACATGGAAATTTAAAGGATGTCATCTTCGGTGATAAAGAAATTTAAATAGTGCCAGCTTCGGGACATGGAAATTTAAAGGATACCATCTTTAGCGACAAGAAAATTTAAACAGATGCCATCTTCAGTGACAAAGAAATTTAAACGGTGCCAGCTTCAGCGACATGGAAATTTAAAGGATGCCATCTTCGGTGTCAAGAAAATTTAAAGGAATGCCATCTTCAGCGACAAGGAAAGTAAAAGAAAGCCATCTTCAGCAAGATAGAAATTTAAATAGATTTAATCTTCAGCGACAAAGAAATTTTAAATGATGTCATCTTTAGCGACAAAGAAATTTAAAAGGTGCCGCCAGCTTTGATGATTAAAGTATTAAGACCTGATAGGAGAGTAAAGGGAAAATCAAACCAAAGTTGAATTCGAGGAGAAACCTTTGGAACCGTAATCCCTACATTTTAGGGTGATACTCATGGATGAAATGGAAAGAATGAGGTGACCTTATCTTCAAAGCATGTATACGACTCGATCCCTATAATACTTGTCTGAGGTACTAACAGATAACAAAAATATCTCGCTCTTATGACTTTTAAAAATAATTATTATTGCCTTATTTTATTTGTTAAAGCATATGTTTTGTCACATCAATAAAACTCATATAGAAATACGTATTGAAAAGGTAGCAATTTATTCATGTGGTCAATCAAGTATGGGGAAAAGAAAAGGGAAATCAGATCCATGGAAAAGGAAAGAGAAATAAATGTGGTTAAAAGCTTGGTAATGGGTGAAGTAAGGAGGGTTTACAGATCCTCTAGTGAATCCCTGAGAATAATAAGAATCTTGATCCTATATCACGACGATGAGTTTAACGTTCGATCTTGCTTTCGAGAATTAATTCAACTATAGTCCTTATGCCTAAGTCTGGTCCTGTTTTGCTTGAACGGGGAGTTTTAGTCACTTTGCCAAAATCTTGACCCTAATTTTTGCTTGAGCCGCCCTTTCAAGTTTCGACTCACCGGGCCGCTCTAATTTTGCCTAGACCGCCTTTTCAGGATTTTAGTCTAACGAGCATACTTTTTTTATTTATATTTTCTCTTCTTTTCCTTTCCCTTTTTCAATCTATTTTCTTTTTTCTTTTTCCTATTTATTATTTTTTAGGCAAAGTATCTCTTGATTGCATCTGCATTTATGGGCATTGATAAGTCATCCCCATCCATGTTAGTCAATATCAAAGCTCTATTGGAAAAGGCCCTTTTTACCATATATGGTTCTTCATAATATGGTGTCCATTTACCTCTGTGATCCTTACAGATTGGTAGAATCTTCTTGAGGACCAGATCCTCTTCTTGAAAGTATCGAGGTCGTACCCTTTTTTATAAGCCCTTTTTCATACGCCTCTAATATAACTATACATGACAGAGGATGGTTAATCTCCTCCAGTCTATTAGGTTCAATTAGTCATGTTGAACTTGAACCTGTCAACCCCCGATTTCCATAACTCGAATCCGATGTAATTGAAATAATTAGTTTAATAAAAGTGTGAATAAATTTTTTGTGTTTTAAGAGAGGTTTATCATTCCAACAATTACATCAAGATCCGAATTATAGAAATGAAGAGTGTGAGTTTTAAGGTTTTTAACAAGCTGGTATATGATATTTCAGAGTTATAGCGGAAAGGCTTGCATATCGGGCGTAGGCCTCATCTCATATATGAAGATGTGATAGAGGATGAAAGGAAGAATCTATTTCCAAACAGGTGAATTTTAAAGTACTGACACAGGACCGACCAGCGTAAGTACGCTAGTTCCTGGCGTATCCACGCCCAATGGTCTAGTATCCACCAGAACCCACACGTGCCAACGCTTATTCCAGCGTGCCAACACGAGTTCCCCAACGTACCCATGCTGGAACCCAATGTAAGTACTGTTAGGAAATCCCTAAACATGAGCAGCGGAAAAAAAAGGGATTCCAAAGGATTTGCAAGGTTCCGTGTCTCAAAGCACAAAACAAACAAAAAAAAAACGTTTTTGTATTACCTCTTGAAGAACACCGAAGCAGTCGTAGCCTCGTCCTTTAGGAGTCCACACGAGCACTCCCACCAGAATCGCAACACTTGCCAACTGCTAGTTTGACGGCGTGTAGCTCTTGCAACTTTTGCGAATTTGTGTCTCACTTGAGTGAACGGCCTATGAGCATCTTATGCTCTATTTATAGGCTTAGGTTTGACCTAATTTGTTCTCTCTAAAAATGGGCTCCTTACTCATTCCAAATGAGTTAGGCCCAATAGCTTTATTTTAGTCCAACTAAAATAAGACAACATTTTCTGATGGGCTTACTCTATGTGTGTGACCCTACAGGTAAAATACTCGGTCATATTAATAATAAATTATTTTATTATTAATATAAAATAAGAGCGGCATCTAGCAATGCATCGTTATGTCCGAATATTATCAACATAACCTACAAGTGATAATTATTTAATATGTTTGTTCCTTTTGTCACGATATCCTAATTGGGCCCAAGGCATGGTCGCGTCATCCTTGTACGGCCCAATTTATTTTACTTGATACCGGAGTAGACTGAATCCGAATAAATATCTAATATTTATTCTTTCTAGCATGGCCATGCATTTTTTTAGTCTTACTTCATCAAGTGGCCTATAGATATCACTCCTGACACATAGGAGAGACAAATCCCATCTGCATCACTTACATCCCTCTGCATAATTTGTTCATTGCCTAATCACAACCTTTATAGTCCTCTTGTTACAGAAGACATTTAATTATATTAAAATAATAAACTCCTCATGTAGGAATCGTAGTGACTTCAGGTCGAAGGACTACATATACCATTATCACATTGAGAATCGTTTATGACAATCATGTAACGATCCATGCAACGTTCTCATGGTGGGTCTGTCCAGTACATCATTACTCTTAATGTGTACCCGTGTGAAGACTTGATATCATCTATATCTATGATCTGTGAGATCAGGTCATCAGTACACTCACACACTAGTCTCAGTGTATTTACACGTCCCCATGTAAATACTTGACTAGGGACATTTTAGGAATAATTTTTATATGACCTATTACTCCAAGGATAAATACGTTTTAAAACAATTTTAAACTGAAATGTTTATTTTATTGATAAGCATAAAAAAATGTTACAAATGAAAAAGCATAAAAGCTCATAGTGCACACACCAACAATCTCCCACTTGCACTAGAGCCAATCAGACATTTGCCTAATGCCTAATAATCTAGTGTGCCCCTCATGTTTTTGTTGTGTAAGAGGTTTTGTGAGTGGGTCAGCAATATTCTCATCAGTATGCACCTTACATATCTTTACATCTCCTCGGTCAAGGATTTCTCGAATGAGATGAAATCGCCTAAGTATATGCTTGGATCGTTGATGTGATCTAGGTTACTTAGCTTGTGCGATTGCTCCACTATTGTCATAGTAGAGACTTATAGGGTCCACAATGCTAGGAACAGTCCCAAGTTCTGTTATGAACTTCTTGATCCATACTGCCTCTTTTACAGCATTTGAGGCAGCAATATACTCAGACTCTATAGTAGAATCAGCAACTGTCTCTTGCTTTGAACTCTTCCAGCTTACAGCGCCACCATTTAGACAAAACACATACCCAAATTGCGATCTTGAGTCATCCTTATCAGTTTGGAAGCTAGCATCAGTGTAACCTTTTACAATGAGCTCTTCTTCCTCTCCATATATCAAGAATGAATCCTTAGTTTTTCTTAAGTACTTCAGGATATTCTTGACAGCAGTCCAGTGACTTTCACCGGGATCAGACTGGTATCTGCTCGTCATGCTTAAAGTGTACGAGACATCTGGTCGGGTACATATCATGGCATACATGATTGATCCAATAGCAGATGCATATGGAATCTTATTCATCCGTTCTCTTTCTTCTTTAGTGGAAGGAGATTGAGCTTTTGATAAGCTTATGCCATGAGCCATAGGTAAAGTTCCTTTCTTGGAATCTTGCATGTTAAACCTTTTTAACACTTTGTCTATGTATGTATTCTGACTTAGGCCAAGAAGTTTTCTTGATCTATCTCTATAGATCTTAATTCCTAATACGTAGGTTGCTTCACCTAAGTCTTTCATAGAAAAACAGCTTCCCAACCAACTCTTCACAGACTGAAGAGTAGGAACGTCATTTCCAATAAGTAGTATGTCATCAACATACAGGACCAGAAAAACAATTGTGCAGTCACTAACCTTTTTGTAGACACAAGGTTCATCCTCATTTTTAGTAAAGCCGAATTGTTTAACAGCTTCATCAAAACAAAGATTCCAGCTTCTGGAAGCTTGCTTAAGTCCATATATAGAACGTTGTAGCTTGCACACCTTCCTGGATGCTTCAGGCTTAACAAAGCCTTCGGGTTGTGTCATGTACACTTCCTCAAGAAGATTTCCATTAAGGAAAGCAGTCTTGACATCCATTTGCCATATCTCATAATCATGGTATGCAGCAATAGCAAGCAGAATCTGAACATACTTTAGCATAGCAACTGGGGAAAAAGTTTCATCATAGTCTATACCATGTATTTGCTTGAAACCTTTAGCCACTAACCTTGCTTTAAAGGTACTTATATTACCATTCATGTCAGTTTTCTTTTTGAAAACCCACTTGCATCCTATAGATTTTACCCCTTCAGGTGCATCAACCAAGTTCCAAACTTGATTAGTGTACATGGAGTCCATTTCAGATTCCATGGCTTCTAGCCATTTCTCAGATTCTGAACTTGCAATGGCCTCTTCATAAGATGTTGGCTCATTTTGATCCATTAGGAATACATCTCCTTCCTGAGTTACAAGAAATCTATATCTTTCAGGTTGTTGATGTATTCTACCTGATCTACGCAAGTCTTATGCTACTGGAGCTGGAGTTATCACAACATTTTGTGGGTCCTGCTCCACTTCCACCATTGGCTCTTCAATGCCTTGTGAGTCTTGAATTTCTTCAAGTTCTACTTTCCTCCCACTGATTCTTGTAGAGATGAATTCCCTTTCTAAGAATACAGCATTCCGAGCAACAAACACTTTGCCCTCGGTAGGATTGTAAAAATAATAACCCTTAGTTTCTTTTGGGTAAGCCATAAAAAAACGTTTATCTGACTTGGGCCCAACTTTATCTGAACTTTGACGCTTAACATAAGCTTTACAGCCCCAAATCTTAAGAAAAGACATACTAGGTCATTTCCTAGTCCATATCTCATATGGTGTCTTTATAACAGCCTTTGATGGAACACGGTTAAGTGTAAAAGTTGCTGTCAACAAAGCATGTCCCCAGAATGAGTTAGGGAGGTTAGTTTGACTCATCATTGATCGAACCATGTCCAACAAGGTTCTATTTCTCCGCTCAAAAACCCCATTCCATTCTGGTGTTCCAGGGGGAGTAAGTTGAGATATAATCCCATACTCTTTAAGATATTCATCAAACTCTAGGCTCAAATATTCACCACCTCGATCGGATTGAAGTGCTTTAATTGTCTTGCCAAGTTGGTTCTCTACTTCATGTTTAAACTCCTTGAACTTTTTAAAGGATTCTGATTTATGTTTCATGAGAAACACAAATCCATATCTACTGAAATCATCAGTAAAAGTGATGAAGTAACTAAAACCTCCCCTAGCCATTGTCCCTATGGGCCCACATACATCACTATGTATCAAGCCAAGAAGATCACTCGCCCTTTCACCTTTTCCGGTAAATGGGGTCTTAGTCATCTTCCCTAATAAACAAGATTTGCATGTATCTATTGATTCAAAATCAAAAGATTCTAAATATCCATCTTGATGGAGTTTAGAAATGCGTTTCTCATTTATATGTCCTAGGCGACAATGCCAAAGATAAGTTGGGTTTAAATCATTTGTTTTAACCCTTTTAGTATTAATGTTATAGATAGGGGTTTTGAGATCTAGAACATAAAGTCCATTACTCAAATTTGCACAACAATAAAACATGTCTTTTAAATAAACAGAACAACTATTGTTCTTTATTGTAAAGGAAAACCCTTTCTTATCAAGACAAGAAATAGAAATAATGTTTCTCCTTATTGCCAGAACAAAATAACAATTGTCCAATTCAAGGACTAACCCTGATGGCAAGGATAAAAAATAAGTCCCTACAGCTAAAGCAGCAACTCTTGCTCCATTTCCAACGTGTAGGTCTACCTCGCCCTTCATCAACTGCCTACTCCTTCTTAGATCCTGCACATTAAGACAAATGTGAGATCCACATCCAGTATCTAATACCCATGATGTTGAAGTTGACATGTTAATTTCTATAACAAAATACCTAAAGTGGAAGTCTCACTTCCCTTCTTCTTAAGCTCTTCTAGGTACTTTGGACAGTTTCTCTTCCAGTGTCCCTTTTGTCCACAATGGTGACATTTACCTTCCTTAGCCACCCCGCCACAGGTTTTAAGGCTGATGTACTTGGCTTATCCTTGCCTTTCCAAATTTTCTTGCCATTTTCTACAATAGCCTTTCCTTTGCCTTTATACATGCCCTTTCCTTTACCTTTGCCAGAATTGACCATCATTATGGCCTTTCCCTTTCCTTTAGAAATATTGGGCTCAGTAGTCCTCAACATATTGAGTAGCTCTGGCAATGTTTTGTCCAATGCATTCATGTTGTAATTCATGATGACTGGCTTAAAACTGTCAGGTAATGACTTCAAAATGAGATCGGTAGCCAACTTCTGAGGGAAGGGGAATCCTAGCCTAGCTAGATTCTCCAAGTACCCAATCATTTTGAGCACATGAGGTCCTACAGAACCTCCCTCTTCAAGTCTACAGCTAAATAGGGCTGAGGAAACTTCATATCTTTCTTGGTCAGCTTGACCTTGATATAGCTTTCTTAGGTTTTCGATCATATCGAAAGCCTCCATGTGCTCATGTTGCTTCTGAAGCTCAGGAGACATGGTAGCCAACATAAGGCATTGGACATCTAAAGCATTATCCTGATGCTTCTTATAAGCATCCTTGTCAGCTTTAGAGGCGTTTGCAGCGGGTGGTTCCGGAACTGGACTTTCCAAGACATACTGCTTTTTCTCTTGTTTGAGGATAATCCTCAAGTTTCTATACCAGTCAAGGAAGTTAGAACCAGACAATTTTTCTTTGTCTAGGATTGATCGCAACAAAAGTTTCGAAGGTGTGTTTGACGTCATGGTTATCTAAAACAGAAAATATGTAGTAAGTATCATTTTCAAAACATATTTAAATTATGGTCATTTAAATTAAATATGTCTCCCACTATTTTAATTCAAAACAAAATACCCTTCACGAATCAGAAAATCCCGTTGGAAGATTTTCTAGTGGGCTAAGATCCATATTTTGCCAAGTGTTAAGTCAGCTTTGGCTGATCACCTAATACTTGGTTATTTAGGTAGGAAACATTTTCCAATTGTATCTTTATACAACTCTTAGTCATTGGGTTAAGTAACCATTACTAATTATTCATCTTATGAATATTTAGCCCAATGTTTACGCCTCTAAGTTATATTCAATCCAATTGAAAACTTAGTTAAGTTAAAACCCAATAAAACAGTTTGGATATTAACATTATCCCATCGCGTCTTACTAATATAAATAATAGTGCCCTGCTTTGGCAGACCCACTATTTATTGACATTAGTGTTGGCGAGTGTACTTATTGGAAGGCGTTTATAACTTAATATTATTTTGAGGGATTTTAATTTATTTTAAAATTATCGTCTTTGTTAAACGCTTTAACGTAATAAAATTATCCCCAAAGCATGCAAACGAAATTGTGAGATGGTTATGGTCTTCCTAGAAGAAAAATAAATAAATAAATAAACCTAGAGGAACTATATTGCCATGGCTTCATGAAGTCCTACTTCTTGAATCCATCATCCTCTTAGAGTCACCACTCCTTGGTTTTCTTCTATATCTCTACTTTGTTGGCCCGATCAAGATTACATGATTAAATAGAAACTCGCTTTACATACGAGTGAAGGGTTGAGAAGAGAAATACAACAGAATAGAGAGAGGCACAACACGCAGGCTGTATTTAAATAAAATAACTAAGACCATAACCATTCACCATGCAACATGTTAATTAATTGATTATAACCCATTTAAAAGCATTAAAAGAGTAATTAATTTTTAAAATGGGCAATTAAACACATGGGGTCGGTAATAAGGCGCTACGCAGAGAATGTACGGGGGTCAAGGGGGGGCCGCCCCTTGCGGGGTGCGGGGCAGCGCCCCGACCTGAAAAATTAGTACTATAGTCAAGTTGGTTCCTAGGAAAGAGAGGTGGGTCCGGTGTGACCGCTTAAGTACCAAGTCTTTCCTAGCCAGAACGTCCCTTGACCATTAACAACTCTAAAATTTCGGCTAGGGTTTCAACCACTTTGAAACCCCAATTCCTTGTTGTGAACACTTCACAACGCAGCCGTCAAGGCACATGTAGGCAACGCCGTCTAGGGTTTCAAAACCTAGAATTCAATTTGCGCTAATGCCAACATGCAATGCCTTTCCATGACGTCCGTCTAGGTTTCAACTCTTGAACCCTAGATTAAGGAACGACCATGGTTTAACACTTAAACCTTATCACTTAACGCCCCATAACATGAACCATTCATGTTCGAAGATCAACTCAATTGATTCATAATTTGTAAGATGAATATCATATGAGTAAAACACATATCAAATACAAAAATTGCATAAACTCATACATCATACAAATTTAAACGGCAACAACATACATACTAAAATTGAGAAACTCTATAACATGCATCATATACAATTTACAAAGAATAACTCAAAATTATATGTATCATGCCAAAACAGAGGTCATACCATATACATGATTAATCATTGTAATATATGCATCATATGCGATAACTCAAAATAGCAACATAATCATGCATGTTCATTTTCGAATCCTAGTTTCACAAAACATTTTCGCAAAACAAAAATGCAAAGCTTTAAACAAGAAACGATTTCGCAAATCATATTTTCCAAAAGCTCTTGCAAACGAAAACATATCATCATAAAACAGAAACAAATGCCCAAAACACGGTTCTTGCAACCAGGCTTTGATACCACTGTTAGGAAATCCCTAAACATGAGCAGCGGAAAAAAAAAGGGATTCCAAAGGATTTGCAAGGTTCCGTGTTTCAAAGCACAAAACAAACAAAAAAAAACATTTTTGTATTACCTCTTGAAGAACACCGAAGCAGTCGTAGCCTCGTCCTTTAGGAGTCCACACGAGCACTCCCACCAGAATCGCAACACTTGCCAACTGCTAGTTTGACGGCGTGTAGCTCTTGCAACTTTTGCGAATTTGTGTCTCACTTGAGTGAACGGCCTATGAGCATCTTATGCTCTATTTATAGGCTTAGGTTTGACCTAATTTGTTCTCTCTAAAAATGGGCTCCTTACTCATTCCAAATGAGTTAGGCCCAATAGCTTTATTTTAGTCCAACTAAAATAAGACAATATTTTCTGATGGGCTTACTCTATGTGTGTGACCCTACAGGTAAAATACTCGGTCATATTAATAATAAATTATTTTATTATTAATATAAAATAAGAGCGGCATCTAGCAATGCATCGTTATGTCCGAATATTATCAACATAACCTATAAGTGATAATTATTTAATATGTTTGTTCCTTTTGTCACGATATCCTAATTGGGCCCAAGGCATGGTCGCGTCATCCTTGTACGGCCCAATTTATTTTACTTGATACCGGAGTAGACTAAATCTGAATAAATATCTAATATTTATTCTTTCTAGCATGGCCATGCGTTTTCTTAGTCTTACTCCATCAAGTGGCCTATAGATATCACTCCTGTCACATAGGAGAGACAAATCCCATCTGCATCACTCACATCCCTCTGCATAATTTGTTCATTGCCTAATCATAACCTTTATAGTCCTCTTGTTACAGAAGACGTTTAATTGTATTAAAACAATAAACTCCTCATGTAGGAATCGTAGTGACTTCAGGTCGAAGGACTACATATACCATTATCACATTGAGAATCGTTTATGACAATCATGTAACGATCCATGCAACGTTCTCATGGTGGGTCTGTCCAGTACATCATTACTCTTAATGTGTACCCGTGTGAAGACTTGATATCATCTATATCTATGATCTGTGAGATCAGGTCATCAGTACACTCACACACTAGTCTCAATGTATTTACATGTCCCCATGTAAATACTTGACTAGGGACATTTTAGGAATAATTTTTATATGACCTATTACTCCAAGGATAAATACGTTTTAAAATAATTTTAAACTGAAATGTTTATTTTATTGATAAGCATAAAAAATGATACAAATGAAAAAGCATAAAAGCTCAGAGTGCATACACCAACAAGTACGCCCATCAACTGCCCATTATCCAACCAGCCACACATAACCATGCACAGGGGAAAGGGACCTAAGTTAAGGCCACCCAGTGACGCAGCGTACCCACGCTAAAGACCAGCATGACTACGCTGAAGGGCTCACACAAACAGGCTCTGAGCCAGAAGCTCAGCTGCTCACACCTAGGTCAGGCGTGCCTACTCCCAGATACCACACCTAGGACCAGATAGCTAGTGTGCCTACGCCCATGACCAACATAAGTACACCCAATTACTGGCCATCAGACTCCATCCTGCAGCTTTTTGTACCTAGGTTTTTGCCAACTTTGAATCCTCTTTTTACTAGCTATTCAACTCTAATTTGCATGAAATTTTATACACAACTTACCTACCCTAATATCGATTATGTGGAAAAGTTTCAAGCCCAAATTCAACCCCAATAAAAATCTAAGCTATAGGGTAGATTTACGCATAATTTGGGCATTTTATAGGATATACCAAAACATAAATGGCTAAGTCCCAGTCCAAATTCTCTAGAGATCTATATTCACATATGTATAAGTGACTTGTTCCAACAAGTCTCATCCAATAACTCTTTTCCTAGATCAAGATATACTCTTGTGGCAATTCATGCACTTTCTAGCTAAACCGAGAATGCCATACTGTAGACTGGCCTAATTGGCCATAACTATACATACATAAAAGTCATATATATACAATATGAGCTATGAGTGATCCTTACTTCAGGTCTTAGCCATTCCATGGGAATACGACCTATCCACTTCCCAGTATCCATACATATTAGCTTTTCAAATAACAAAATTACTCGCTCATGCCTTATAAACGGTTGTAATTCATAATTAACATCATCCATTCATCATACCAGCGTAAATCAAGTATTACGATTGTCGACACACATTGTTAAGGTCATAACAAAAAATTATTCATACAATATCAAGGTCTAATTTTCACGAATGACCTGCAAAATGAATAAGTCACCATCCAAATACATAATGAGCATATATCTACATCATATGCTATACAAAATCATTAGTTACCGGTCAAGGCATTTATATACAACTAATTTACCTTCATCACCAAAATATACACCTCCAAAATAGATGTAATCTCACCCCGTGCATATCCTACATCAAAATGCTAAAAGTAGACAACATGGGAGAGTGAGTTATACATTCCAATTGACGAATATGAATACATTTATGGTTATATGCATACGCATATATCAACATGTAGCCTTTGCATCAAAATTCATCAAGTTAACAATTAAACTCATAGCAAAACATAATTACATACACACATTTAAGCCCTTCATCATATTAGGCCATTATACTTAATATCACTATATACTAACTTATTTCTTTGTATTCATATTTTGTATGTTGTCTTTAGGTATTACTTCACCCATTTAAACCATCATTATATCTCATTACCTTTGGTATATCTCCAGGCTATATGTAAATGCTCTTAAGCTAATGAACATGCACAACAAAGTTAATAACAATCTTGGATCCGACTGTGGGAATATAAAAACCAATTTATGGGTTCAAGCATGAATTCATAACCATGCCCTTACTGCAGTAGTAAAATATGTATACTTATCATAATGTTTGCATGCATATCACCATATTTTACTGGTACCGAATCACATCGCCCAACTTGCAACACCGGTCATTTTCACCATGACTGCGGTAAACAACATAAGCAACATAAGGTGTTACAGGCCAACCATGAATCATACCATGGCAGCTTTGACCCAAAGGACCACCAGGAATCCTTGCTCCTTAAAGAGCCACCCCCACAGGGTCAACCACATGTAGCTCCCGTAGCTAAGCATGGGCAGCTTTGTGACTTACACACCGAGTCACTAGGGAAACAACAATAAAGCTTGTGCACAAAGCCATCCTCCCACTAGGCCAACCGAAAGAACCCCTAAGATTCCAACACCGGCAGCTATGCAATATGCCATGGATGCAATGCAAATGTAAATCATATGCATTCTTACACTATACACCTATCATGCCATTCATCAATCATCACCATCACCAACATCACTATATAACTCTTAGTGGATTTTATTATTATTGGTTGTTGCCATTGTTTTAAGTTTTTAAAGTGGCATCTACAATATTTTCCATCAACATGATTTCATCTCATAGATACAAGTCAATTAACATTTGCCAAACAAAACATCATTACATAGCATACCGTCAATGTTCCAAATGCGCACCACACATTGCCAAGAATAATTAACATCACCATGTTCAATATCTCAATTTGTCAACACAACATAAGCAAGATAAACATGTATATTGTCATATATGACAATCAACTAATACTTAATTCATGGATTTAGAATATAAAACTCCTCTCCTACCTTAAGAGAAGTAGTCTGAGCAATTCAACGTTCCCGCCTCATCGTTCAGAATAGGTCCTATATTTCATAAGGTACCACATTATTATTTTCTATTCAAAATCACCAAGACTTACACATTCTAATCTAATACTTGGTGTTTATAACATTATCATTATCAAACCATTTTACTTTTCATTTATTTCACCATAACCACCATTAATTTGGTGTTCATGTTTATTATTATGCATATAAAGCCACACCCAACAATGGGTTCACACACCAATGGTCATAAACCACCATTAATGACCATCCAACACCATTAACTGCTATCTACCATCATCAATAAATATTCTCCTAACACTATTAACAACACCCACACTCTTAATATCATATACTTCCCTTCAAAATCAATTCTCAAACCAACATTTAATGTTCTCCCCAATTTCTAGAGTTAGGGTTTCACCAAAAAACCAACAACCATCATAAATGCATATTAACTTCCTTAATTTTCCATCACATTTTCGTGTACCACCATTAATGCATATAAAAGCTTGCATTTAATACACCTCATTGTAGGGTTTCCATATTAAAGGCTCTCATTCAATAATCCATATGCATTAAACACTCACCCAACATCTATAACCTAAAACCTAGGGCATAAGCTCAATAAAAATTATGAGGAACTTACTTTAAGCAACAAACCATAATAAGCTTCAAGGGAAGGAAGATGGGTGACAAAAATTAAGAGAGAAGGGGGGAAGAGTTCTAAACCAGAAGCTTCTCCTTCAAGCTCAATGGAGAACGAAAATGGAGAATGAGAGATTCACACCACTTTACTTAGGTTTTGGAGAGGAAGAAGATGAAGAGGAAATAAGAGTGTAGAGAAAGGAGAGTGAATGGATATTTTGTCTTTGGCAAAATGGAACCCAACGTGAATGAAGAGAAGATAAGGGAGTTTTTGTTTCCATTTTCACCTTTTCATTAAAACTTTACCATTTTACAATAAATAAGATCTCCATTCGGGCTCAATACTTTATCCAAAATTATTCCGGATATATATTCAGACTCATAATAATATTCTTAACAGCCCTGACAACAGTACCTCAATGGGAGATACTTGGTCTGATACCTATATTTTAATCAAGTATAATTTCATCTCATTAAGTCTCAATAAATTATAAATACTCATAATAAACCCCAATTTAATTATTTCAACATTTGTAGGGCATTTAATAACCCATGTGTAATTATTTAATATTTATTTCCCTCATTTAATCATTTATATATAAAACTTGGGATGTTACAGAACCCATTTAGCCTCCTCTAACTTGGCCTCTATGATTATACTAAGAGATAGAATTTCCATTTCAATAAGTAGGACTGCTTCTATGTCATATACCAAATAGAATGGGGTTGCTCCTATTAAAGTTCAAATTAAAGTACGATAGCCATGCAAAGCAAAATAGAGCATCTCACTCCAATCTTTGTAGGTCACGACCATTTTCTGCGTGATTTTCTTGATATTTCTATTTGCTGCTTCAACTGCCCCATTCATCTTTGGCCGTTACGGGGAGGAATTGAGGTGATGGATTTTGAAATTCTCACATGATTCCTTCATCATCTTGTTTTTTAAATTTGTGCCATTTATAATAGCCCTGGTTTTCTGAAATAGAAGCTCAAGCTCTCGGGGACCTCTGAGAGTACCTTGTTAGGTATTTTAGGAAAGCAAGGCTTAGGTCTGATCCCTAAATCATCATTATAGTGTGAGAAAGTGAGATTTAAGAGAATATGAGTAGAGGATTATACAGTCAAGTGAAACAAGTGAACGAGAGAAGTTTGTACAATAGTGATCCTAGAGAGACTTGATTAATAACGAATTATGGGAAGGAATGAATGTGTTTAATTTAGCAATTTATCTATTACTGAGGTATCTATATTCATGAATATATCATTATTATTACTGCAAGACACTTTCTGAGTGATGCTTAACTTTGGAAATTTATAGATGATGATAGTCAATTTTGGTTATAACGGATTGGAATGTTTAGAATTATTTAAGTATCTGATTAGATTTTAAGACTTGGTAATTTATGAAGTTTAAGATTTCATAAGACTTAATTAAGCCCCTTTAATAAAGTAATTACTAAAAAATGCATTATTTTAATATTAATGGGTAAATGGATATTATTATTAAAGATTTTAGTTAATTAAGATAAAATGAAGTTGATAGATAATGTCTATTTTGGTATTTAACATTATTAGTAATGAGTGTAACATATATATATATATATATAAGTGTATTTATAATAAAGTTAGTTAAGAAATTAATTAATATTTTAATAATAAATGTCATCCGGTCCCTCAGATTTGAACTATGGGACCCAGCCTGAGGTCGAACTCTAGTCCTCTTAGTATTGTTTTGTATAGAATCAAGGGTACCTGACTCGGCCTGACCGGCCAAATCAAAATCCTTAACGCCTCATACGTTTGACCGTTTATGTACTTCGGGATGTCCGATGGTGACACGGTCAGTCTCTGGTGACTCGTTTCGAAGTTTTAGGAACTTTTCATGAAGAGGCTGAGACCCGGTTCGGACTCTATCATTATCGTTTTTCCATAAAATAATTTCTTTAAAAATTGTTTTAAAACTCGACCCATATATCCTC
Source organism: Clitoria ternatea (assembly GCA_037962975.1). Lineage (NCBI taxonomy): Eukaryota > Viridiplantae > Streptophyta > Magnoliopsida > Fabales > Fabaceae > Clitoria > Clitoria ternatea. The sequence goes on from CM075671.1 coordinate 62,313,218, forward strand.
AGTGTTCTGGACCCAACTTTCGTATACGACCTTAGAATGAGACTATTTTGGTCTCAATCTCTGTAATAAAATTATCTACGTTTTCTGTGAAGAAATCAAAAGGTAATTCTTTCTAGATTGGTATAGTTTAATGAATCTTTATGACTCATTGACTGTTTCGTTTTTAGGCTGGCTATTTGTAGGAAAACTCGCATATCTTCCTCGTCTGGTACTTAAATCACTCTATTCTTTTTGATATGGATCGGTATCAAGGCACTCTACAATTGTTATGAAGGGCACGAAACCCAATTCTCAAATGAGAATATTTGGTGAATTTATTTCTAAGCACCTAATTGATTCAGGACCTTTTGGGACATCCTCTCGTAAATCGAACGTATCTCGGGCTACCAATATCTAATCATCGCGTATAATATATCAATTTAAAGAGAAAAAGAAGATCTACAGCTTTTGTGTTGGGAATTTCTTGTAATTTTGATTCCAAGAATTATCCCATATTTATTTTTTAACGTCTCTATTTTTTGGTTCATAAAAATCCTGCACACTTTGATCTCTTTCCCGACAAGTTAATTTCCCGGCCATGCATTTTTTGATCACCTCACCACTTCTTGCCATCACAGAGGACAGGTTTCACCACTCTGCCCTCCCCCTCCACTAAACTGACCACCTCCCATTTTATCTAATAATAATTCATGCAAAACCTATCATCATCATTATCCTAGGCCTAATCCCGTTACTTCACTCTAATCACTCACCATCATCTCTAATTTCCCATTACCCTTCACAGAAACAGCAAGCCCTCCCCCTTCTCTCCATTCTCTTCTTCTAAACACCAAGCTAGCCACCATAACATCAACCCTATACCACCCTCATAGTTACCCTAAAAACCACCACCATCATCTATAAAAAATTTTCTTCTCCCTTTCTTTTCTTCTATTAACCCGCGGTCTAAGCCCCCTCAAACCAGCCATCTTCTCTTTAATTTCTTCATGACCTGGACTCTAGAAAATCAGCTTGATCATCCTTGTCTTGAAGCTCCAAAATCGTGAGCCATTTTAGGATATTCCAAGATAAAAATTGATAATTTCTTGGCTAGTTATTCTTGATTCGTCTAGTGTTTTAAATTTTATTTCCATGATTTTAATAGTGTTTATCTTGCTGAATGGAAGTTAGAAATTGTAATCACCCACCCCCTTTTCTGAAGCTTCAAGACCGTGAGTCACCTTGAAACCACCTAGGGTGAGTTTTGCAAATTTGTTCTCTTGTTTGTTATTCTTGAGTTTTAGTAGTCAATTCCAATTCTTGGTTAAATTTAAGTGCTGGACCCTTACCATTTGAAACAAAATCGTGGCTTTCCCTTCTCCCTCTAACCATGCATCTCTATTTTTCTAAGGGTCCGGAGGCTTAGACGGCGACCGGAGTACGTTAGAAACATTCGGTGGAATTTTTGGTGAAATCCTCAAATTTGTCCTCTGGGCAGCAGCGAAATCATGAGGTAAAGGGGATCTCCATCTCATTTGATTTCAATTCTGGCCGTGTTATGATGATCCTTGTGTCCTTGTGTATTTAGGAGCTTGTGTTTTGAATTTTGTCGTGATCCAACGGTCAGATCTTAAATCGTAGAATTTTTCGTAACTGACGACTAAAAAGTTATGTTTTTAAATTAATCAATATTCTGAAAATTTATTCGGCGTGGTACGACATTCGTATACTTGAAAGAATTTTATCACGATAGGATACATGAAAAGGAAATTAGTAAGATTTAGTGTTTAGGCGGGTCCGGTTCCATTCGATATGGTTGTATTAAAGGAATTTTAAATTCGGAGATTTATTATGTAATTTGTAGAATATTATCCAGTAAGCCCTGCTATTAGATAGTTAATTTATCGTTAATCGGCACCAAATTATTTTAAGAAATATTGTGCACGGTAAAAGAACTCTCGATCGGGTGATCACAAATTTTTAAGTTACTTGAAAAAGTTAAAATAAAGGAACTAGATTTTTAGAAGATCTTTTAAAATAATATGACTTAAAAAAATTTAAATAAAGAAATTTAATTTTTATGAGAATTAATTAAAATAATGGTGAAAAGTTTTACTCTTGTCTCTTCCAAATGACAATTTTTCAAATTAAGCAAATAAATGTACCTTTGTATTTATACAATTGGATTTCATTTTTAAAAAGATGGGTGTAGTAATATAGCTAAACGAATTGGAGATTTTTTTTAGCTTATTAAAGATTTCTATAACTTAGGCCCAAATAGGCTTATTAAGTTAAATAAGGAAATAAAAATAATTGGAACCTTACTTAGATGCTAGAGAAGAAGAAGTTACTGCTCTCGTGTTCTCCCATACTTTCTATCTTTGAAAACTTCTTAGGTAACTAACCTCCTTCCCTTCTTCAATTAAATTCCTCTGCATTTAGTGTAATCACCATGTGCTTTAGACGAGAAAGCGCTGGTCCGTTTATAAAGGGGGAAGAGTCCTTGCAAGGCCCTCAGGTTATCAGGGAGGAAGGGTTCTTGTAGCCGAGCCACGTCATCCAGAAAGGGGGAACACATCTCACTTCAGGCGAAGGGTGTACTGCCCCATTCGGACTCCTCCCTAGCTCAGGGGCTAGCCACTCTTCTGAGTGCGAGATGAGTGCTGATTGTTATCTCTCTGACGATATGGCTTTTTACAGCAGCTCTAAGATCTTCAATCTTGCCATAGTAGGATGGCTGGCGAAGGAACCTTTGGGAATACTACCATCCTCAAGACCACCGCAGGGTGTGTAAACATGTTGGCACACCGGTCGAACTAGGTAAAGCTCTAGGAGACATACCCCTACTGCTAGGTAGAGGATGACATTCGCGAAATGGCATCCCTGCATGCCAGGGAAGATGGAGAAAGACTAACTCTGGGATTTAGGGTGCACGTGGAAGAGCGTTTTAGAGAGCGGTTCATGGTACTTGCACCCCGGCCCATAAAAGAATCTGTCACCGCATGCTAGACGAACGCTCCATATATATGTACAACTTTGTCTTTTCACAACTGGGGGTTCGCTTCCCACTCACAGAATTTAAAATGGGGATTTGAGATTTTTGGAGTACGCCCCTTCTCAAGTACATCCCAATGAATGGGGCCTCATCCGTTTTCTGGAAGTGCTAGGGGAGCTTTTTAATTTCAAACCTTTTATGGCGATGCTCTTTTACTACTGCCAAGTGGTACGCCGGGCGAATAAGAAAGGCGGAATAAGCTTTGTCACGCTCTAATGTGATTCAAGTCTGGTTAACTTTGAGGCCTTCACAAAGTCCGCCAAAGTGGATGAGAGGTCATTCAAACACCACTGCATAAGGATTCAGTTCAACCAAATAAGCTGATCTTTTGGAAAGCTGAAGATGGCCTCATAAAATTCCCTATGGATTGGATACATAAGCACTTCTTACTCACCTCCCAGGCTTACTTCAGTAAAGAGAGTGAATTGTCCCCTCACTCTGTAGAAGTCTTGAGTGCGCTCGAGACATACAGCGTGTCTTGTGGGAAATTTTCCTGTAAATGTTGCTTGGCGTCTGACTTCATTTGCAATTAATATCTACATAATATTTACATCCCTTTACTCTTAACCATTTAATTTACGCCATATATTACATCTAACCCTAATTGTACTTGTTTTTGTAGAGCAAATAGAGGGATTGTGCTCTGCCATGAACAAATTAAAGTCCATGATAGTTGATGCGGATCTGTCCTCTGGGCAAAACAACATTCAACCTAAGAGGAACGTCGTCAAGGAATATGCTGAAACATTCATCCTGACCTCCTCTGTGACTGGTGAAGTTCCCTTGGTGAAGGGAAATGAACAGTCCAGAAGCGCCCAGGCTGAACATGAAAGGGAAAAAGAGAAAAAGAAGAAGAATCGCCATGATGTTGGAGCGTAAAAGCCTCCTCCCTCCAAGCTGGCCAAAAAATAAGAACGTTGGAAGTCACCGAGATGACCAACGCCTCAAAGAAGAAACACGTGGTGACTGAGGCTGTGACCACTCCTAATCCAACTGCTGGAACAGGGCCAAAAGCAACTGTCGATTGCTCCTAGTAGGTAGTGTCCAGCTTACCCCCAACACTTCATTCTTGACGCCTTACCTAAAGTATGAGGGTCTCATGCCTGCAACGCTCCCAAAACCAACCTACAAGCTTAGGCCAACACTTGAAGTTGAAGAAATCAAGGAGGCGTACGAAGCTGGGAGGTGGCAGTTGGCTGAACTATCCGGCCTCATTAACTCTTTAAGTAGGATAGCAGATAGCGTCATTGAAGCAGACAAGCTGAGTGAAAAGGTGAAGCATCTTACAATCTCCTTAGCTAAGGATGGAGAACATTTAAAGCTTGTGAAAGACTGCCTGAGGAAATCCAAAGAATATGTTGAATGACTGCACTCAGATATACTTGGGTTAAAACACATAGTGAAAATGTTAAAGGGAAGGGTCTCAGATCTCTAAGAGGAAGTCAAAGGGGTTCCTTAGTTGAAGGAAGAGCTTAAACTTGAAAAAGAGAAATCCGCCAAGCTGAGTGAAGACTTGTAGGCCTCTGAGGCTGGGCATTCTAAGCAGGCTGAAGAGTGAGCCTCAAGGGAAAATGAGTTGCTCTTACAAATTGAGGACCTAAAACTAGAAAGTTTTGACATCGACCTACTCAAGGAGGAGAACGCCAGAGTGAAGAAAAGCATTGCTGCTGCTACAGCTAAGGCCAAGGAAGCTATTGATATTTGTACCGAGGTGGTGTATGAATCCTTCGGGCTGGCCATCCGTCAGATCTCCTACAAGAACCTCGATATGAAACTTGACCTCTATGGATTGCATCCTTTTCATGAGTTTCACGGTGGCAAACTTGTTGCTGTAAAGGATGGCCAATATGTGGAACTTGACAATTCCTTGTATGAGCTGCCACCTCTTCCCGAGGGGCAAAGCATGGAACCTTTTCCGGCCATACCTGGACCTGAGAATGCTGAAGAGAAGGAAACCAAGGAAGGAGACACCGGGGTAGTAGGGCCTCTGAAGAGAATGGAGGAGATGAAAACAAGGCTCCTGATGATAACCAAGCCCATAAAGAAATCCCCAACGATGCTCCTCTCTCTTAATTAAATCTTTGTATTTACATATAATGTTGTGTTCCGGGATCAGCTCCAGTATTAAATAATTTCTTTTAAAATATATGTGAGACCTTATTTCTACTATGTAAATCTTTTGATATCTCCTTGCTTATCTTGCTAAGACTTTGACGAAATATTTACCTTAGATTTTTCTTGTAAGGGTTGTAATTTCTCATAGCGTTAGCTTCGAGCCTTTGTTTTAACTTTGGCTTATTTGTTTGCCCACACGAAGCCGTTCTTTAGAGGTTGTCTTGTTAAGCTGCATAAAAACAACACTTGCACCTCGTTGGGGTTCGGTATGGGCTTAAATAAGGACCAATCCTCGCCTTTCATTAAGGTGATGTTATTTGAAGTTCCGCTCGTGGAGTTATGTCATCAATCACAGTATATGTAATTGAGAATATCTATCTAGAGGGTTATTTGTCATGGCCAATTACAAAATAGGTAATTGGAGTGCCATTCATTGGGGTCCGGTATGGCCTTAAATAAGGACCAATCCTCGCTACTCGTTGGGACTATTTTCCACGCCGTTCGTAAGGCAATGTTGTTAGTTAGAGATTAGATAACTGAGATGAAGACTTGACTTACACCTTGCACCGGGGTCCTGTATGGCCTTGAATAAGGACCAATCCTCGGCACTCTACGGGGTGAAGTTATCTGGGATACCGCTCGTGGAGTTATGTCGTAAGTTACTTAATAAGTAACTGAGACTATCCATCTAGAGGGCTGTCATCTACACCATTGTCATTAAAATGAATAATGTACAAATGGAGCATAGTTAGGGTCATGCCTCATTAAAACCTTATTGAGAAAAACCCAATGGGAAAAAACTCAAGTTAGGAAAAAGAGTATACGTCGTCTTACCAACTAGCTGTAATAAATCCTTAAATTCTATGTATTCCACTTGTTGTGAATTGGTGTGCCATCGAGGTTCTCCAAGCAGTATGATCCTTTTCCTATGAATTTGGAAACACGATAAAGGCCTTCCCAAGTGGGTGCCAACTTTCCCTGATTTGTGAACTTATTTCCCACACTTGCTTTCCTCAGCACTAGATCTCCAACATCAAAAGCTCTATGCTGGACGCACTTATTGTATCTAAGGGTAGCCTTCACCTTAATTTCCTGGTCTCTGATGTATGCTTCCTCCCTAAGCTCTTGGATAACATCAAGATCTAAGGCCAGATTGGAGTTATTATTCTCTTTAGAAAAGTACTAAACCCTTATCGAGGTCTTTTGAAGCTCCACCGATATCATAGCTTTGACGCCATAGGTGAGACGGTATGGAGACTCGTTCGTTGAGGAGTGTGGTGTGATGCGGTAGGCCCAGAGGACATGACACAGCTGATTTTTCTAGTCGCCTTTAGCTTCTCCCAGATGCTTCTTGAGGCCCTTCAACACTTCTCTGTTGGCTACCTCAGCTTGGCCCTTAGTCTGCGAGTGTTCAACAGATGAGAAAATCTGGATTATCCTCAATCCTTCCAATAGTTCTATGAACTTCTTATTAGTAAAATGGGTACCGTTGTCAGTCACAATGCGTGCTAGTACTCCGAACTATGCTATGATATTATCATTCACAAAGCGTCGGGTCTGGGCTGAGGTGATGTGCACCACGTGCTCTTCCTCAATCCACTTCGTAAAATAATCCACCCCAAAAATGAGGTACTTGATGCCCCCTGGAGCAGTAGGGAATGAGCCTAAGATGTCTAGCCCCTATTGGTGAAAGGGCCACGGTACCATAAAAGTGGATAGATCCTTAGCTGGTGTGTGATGAAGGTTAGCAAAACTTTGACAAGAATCACATTTCTTCACAAACTCCGTGGAACCCTTCTTGATTGTGAGCCACCAATAACCAGCTCTTAAGATTTTTCTCATCAGGCTCCATCCTCCACAGTGATGTACACACTGGCCTTCATGCACTTCTTCTATGACATCCCGCACCTCGTTTTCATTAAGACAACAGAGATAGGGTACAAAGAACCTTCTTCTAAACAACATGCCATCCACCATTGTGAAATAAGGCAGCCCCCTCTTAACTTTCCTCTTCCCAGCTTCATTAGTGGGTAGTTGTCCATTAACTAAGTACCAGACAAAAATGACTACCCATGAATCATCGTTGAATGCGTGATAAGTTATGGCCATGTGCGACGGGGTCAGGGGAATGTTAGGAGTGGTCAGAGTGCTTTGGACCATGGTGGTGGTACTCCTAGGCTGCTTTGTGCTGGCTAATTTGAGAGAATATCTGCCCTGGTGTTCTATTCTCTTGGGACATGTTTAAACTCCAACGGATTAAAATGCTTCTTCAACTCATTTACATAGTTAAGATACAACTGGAGTTGTGGCTCTCTCACTTGATACTCTCTCCTTACTTGCGAAATCACCAGCTGTGAATCGATATAGAGGGTAACTTCAGAAGCTCTAATGTACAACACTGCCCTTAGACCAGCAAGGCAAGCTTCATATTCTGCTTGGTTATTAGACGTCTTAAAGTTAAAACGTAGTGATATCTCCAAGTGCACCCCATCATCGCTTTCAACTACCACACCGGCACCACTTCCTTTACTGTTAGAGGAACCATCAACGTACACCGTCCAATGAGAACGGGGGGTAGTTGGGTCTGCTCCTGTCATCTCTACTATAAAATCTGCCAACACCTGAGCCTTAATAGCGCCAAGAGGCTCGTATGACACATCAAACTCTGAAAGATCAATGGACCATTTTATCATTCTTCTAACCAGATTCGACTTGCTCAACACTGAGCGAAGTGGAAAGTCCGTCCTTACGACTACTGGATGTGCATGAAAATAAGGTCTCAACCATCGAGAAGCCCAAACAACCACCAGGGCAGCTTTTTCAATCTTCTGATACTGGCCTTCTGCTCCTTGTAACATTTTACCAGTAAAGTATACTGGCCTCAGCCCCTCTGGAGTCTCCTTCACTAGGGCCACCCCAAGGGCCTCATCACACACTTCCAAATATAGAATAAGTAGCTCTCCGGGGTTCGGCTTCACCAAGATAAGTGGTCTGGACAACACCTCTTTTAGGTCCTGAAAAGCTCACTCCTGTTCCTCCTCCAACTCAATCTTCTTGGACTTCTTCAAAATTTTATAATAGGGGAGGGATCTGTATGCCATATTGGGCATGAATCATGCCATGGCCGCCATCTTTCCATTTAAGGACTGAACTTCCCTTAAGTTCTTTGGGCTCTGCAGGTTCTGAATCATTTGACACTTTCCTGGATTCGCCTCTATGTCACGCTGAGTCAACATAAAGCCCAGAAATTTTCCAGCAGGCACAACAAACATGCACTTGAATGGATTTAAACACATGTTGTACTACCTCAGGCGCGTGAAGACTTGGCGTAGATCTTCAACATGATCACCCCTAGTTGGGGTCTTGGCAATGATATCATCAATGTACACCTCCACTAACTTGGTATGCATGCCTTCGAAAACCTTATTGATCATCCGCTGGTATATAGCTCCAGCGTTCTTCAAACCAAAGGGCATGATGGTGTAACAGAAGACACCGCAGTCATTGATGAAAGTCGTCTTCTCTTGATCCTCCTCCCACACCGAAATCTGGTTATACCCTGAATAAGAGACCATAAAATATAAGTACTTGTAACTAGATGAATCATCAACCATTCTATCAATGTTTAGGAGGGGGTATGGATCCTTTGGGCAACAACAGTTCAGATCAACATAATCTTTACACATTCTTCATTTACTGTTGGCCTTCTACACCATCACCATGTTGAAGAAAAGGAATATTGGATCTACCTAATGAATCCAGCCTTTAGGAGTTCCTCTGCTTACTCACAAGCTTCCTTCTACTTCTCCAAACCCAACCTCTGCTTTTTTTGGGCTACCAGCCCCGTCTCTAGATAGACAGACAACTTGTGGCAACAAAAATTAGGGTTCATTGTCGGCATGTCAATAGTTGTCCATGTAAAAAGGTCTTTAAACTCCTCAAGGAGTGCAAGCAGGAGCTTCTCCATAGTAGCCTCAAACTTGTCGTGTATGTGTGTGACCTTCTCCGGGCTATCTCCCAGTACGACGTCCCTGGAACCCCCCTCCAACGTCAGCTTGGATGGATTAAGCGGATCAATCTTTAGCTCCGTCCTGGGATTAAGGTCAATTAAGCTGACAGATCCAGTCATGGCTCCCCCGTCATTCAACTTCTTCTTTTTATTAAATTCCTCTAACTTCACCATATTTAAGCTCAGATTATAGAAGTATCTGGCCATCTTTTGGCCACCTTGGAAGGATGAGACATTGTTGTCCTTATCAATGAACTTGATAAAGAGATGGAACATTGACATGATTGCTTCCATGGCGTTCGGCGTGGGCCAGCCTATGATGTCATTGTACGGTGACTCCATATCAATCACCAATACTCTGGACTTCACCACCCGTGCTCTGGGCTCACCTCCAAATGACACAAAATTGTCCAGATAGCCCTTAGTTGGCTACTTGGCTACGTTAAAGGCCGTTAGTTTCTACGTGTCGGGCTGAAGACCAGAATCATTAAAACCTATTCTTTTAAAGCAGTTATAAAAAATAACATCGTAGTGTGAACACCTCTTTCAGTCCGATCCAAGTGGAAAGAATTCTGAGAGGACTGGAGTTCATCTCGGAATGATCTGCCAAGTAGAATGACTCAGAATGATGATTTCCAAGTGAAAAATGGCTATTTCCGAGTGAAAAATGGCTGTTACCAAGTGAGATATCCGAGTCAGCCGTTACCGAGTGAAATTCCGAATGGATGTCTCCGACTGACAGTTTTTGAGTGGACTGCTTCCGAGAGGGTTACTTCCGAACAAAACAAAGACTTCCTTATGTCCGAATAATCATTTCCGAGTGGGCTTCAAAAGGAATTACTCTGAACGAAGGAAAGGCTCAGACTGAGTGAGTATCTTTTCAGACAGAGACTCAAGTTCCATATGTCTGAATGATCATTTTCGAGTGAGATGTCTCCGAGTATGGCATTTCTGAATGGTTTGAGTCCGAGGAAAATACCTCTCAAGCAAAGATACATCCGAGTGGTGAATTCCAGATTGAAGCCTCTCAAGCAAAGATACACCCAGGTGGTGAAATCCAGATTGAAGCCTCTTAGGCGAAGATACACCCGAGTGTTGAATTCCCGACTGAAGTACCTCCGAGTGGAGACTCTGACTTTGAATGAATGCTTTTTCTGGGCAGAGATATTTCCGAGTGAATCACCTTGGGTAGACTCTCTCAATGTTTCAAACTAAGCCCGAGTGAGATTCCAAGGAAAGCATATCCGAGTGAATAATCTCTGACTGAAGCTGTTCTGAGTAAAAACAAATCTGACTCCTGAATGAGTATATCCGAGGGCTGATTATCGATTGAAACCCTTCTGATTGAAAACAAAGCTGACTCCAAATGAACACATCTGGGTGAGTAAGGTCGGTTTCCGAGCGAATGCATCTGAAGGGCTGATTGTCGACTGAAACCTTTCTGATTGAAAACAAATCTGACTCAGAATGATGAAATCCGAGTAGAATGACTCAGAAATGATCAAATCCGAGTGGAATGACTCAGAATAGAGTGTTGTCGAGTGGAATATTTCACTGTTGGAGGTGAATCCGAGTGGAAGCTGTCCGAATGCAACCATTCCGAGTGAAAAAGGGACTGACCTTGAATAAATACTGCCCAAAGCTATTGTCCGAGTGAAGGGATGCTGACTGAAGCAGGTCTGATTGGGGAACAAGTGTTTTTCTAAGCAAAGCTATCCCGAGTGAGTTGATTCCGAGCAGAAGAAGCCACTGAATGAATGAGTGTTGAATAAGGAGGTCTTAGAGCGGTTTCATTCGGAAAAGATGGCATTCTCATGCGAAACAGGTCCTTTCCGAGTAGTTTGTTTCAGAAAAATGTCTCTTCAAGCAATGAAAGATCTGACCGGGAATGAATCACACTCGGGCAGACTCACAATTTCACACTAAGCCCGAGTGTGATGTCTCCAAGGAAGACTACCGAGTGAGTTGGGGCAGAAAGCTGCATCTCTGAGCAAAGCAAGGCTCGGACATGGAAGAACTTCTATCAGCCAGATTCCAGAGTCTTTCAAAGTTCAAATTTCTGAGTGAAAGGTATATCCGAGTGAGTTGATTGACGACTGAAGGCAATTCCTAGTGAAAATCAACTCGGACTTCCGAATGAAGGTGTCCGAGTGCATCATTTGAATGAGTTAAGGAAGGGTCATTCTCGACTGAGTGACTATTAAGCAAATCCGAGCAAAGGTTTCTCCGAGTGGTTCAATTCCAGAGGCATATCCGAGTGAAACAGTGAAAGAAGACTTCTCGCTTGAGCGAGCCTTTCTCCGCTTGAGTGAGATTGTCACAAAATGGTTTCCTTCAACAAACGCTTAAGCGAAATAGATTCTCGCTTGAGCGAAAGATGGACAGTGAGCTACTGGAGTGTTTTCGCTTAAGCGAGAAACTCTCGCTCAAGCGAAATGAAGAGAAAACTTAGCATCAGGGGTCTTCACGCTAAACACCGACCCCTCAACTCAACACCGAGCAAAGATTTCACTCGGTCTTGTGTACAAAAGGCATCTTTTCCACTCGGATTGTTTCCCACTATTGATGTATACCGACCGAGGCACTAAATCCGAGTCAGAAGGAGAAATCTGACTCCCTATTTCCACCAATTGCGAATGCTGACATAGATTTCCACTATCCAAGTGGATCCTTGAATTATGGGGGCGGCTCACAACAAGATGAAGGAGGAAAATAATAAAGAAGTTCCAACAGCTGCCATTCTCCCTGATTGTCAATGTCCAGGCTGTTTCTTCAACACACATCCAAGTTGATTCACTAATTTTATGGGGCGGCTGCCATTCCCACTAGCCGCCGTTCCTCATAATCATTGATGTCCAGGCTATCTCTGGGCTGTTCAAGCAATCAGTGCACACTTGGAACTTCTATAAATACCCCAATGAAAGAGAAGAAAATGGAGGATCCTGAAGCTTTCATTGGATTGGGGAGCTTTCATTTGAGGAGAAGTCTGCCATTTCCTTCACTCGGTCCAGCACCTCTTCACACTACACTGTCCAGCTCCTTCTAAAAATCCTCACCATATCATCCGACCTCTCTTAAAACCATCATCCGTCCTTCCCTCCTCACCCAACACCTTACTGCTCTTCTTTCCTTAACCCACACACCATCACCCTCTCACTGTCCTCATTCTTCCTCTAACCCACCAACACCGTCCCAAATCTTCCTAACCCTTCCACACCATTCCCTCTCTCCCACTCCACCTCATCGTACAACACCTCTCCCCTCTCACTGTCCGTCTTCCAACCCACTAACACCGTCCCAATTCTTCCTAACCCTTCCACACCGTACAGCCCCTCTCTCCTCTCACTGTCCGTCCTTCTTCTCCCAACCGTCCTCACTCCTCCTCTCCATACCATCCTCACTCTTCCTCTCCCTCCTTCTCCTCCCAACCGTCCTTCACCTCACCCACACCGTCCTTTCCTCCTCAAACCAACACCGTACTTCACCTCATCCACACCATCCTTTCCTCCTCAAACCAACACCGTCCCTTCCCTCTCACCAATATAACTGTACAGCCCCTCCTAAACTCCATACCGTCCTCCCTCAAATCCTCATCACACCATCCTCCCTCTCTCTTCACAACACCAACACCGTCCCTCTCCCTTCATAACCGTACAGCCTCTCACTCTATCCTAACCCACAACATCGTCCTCTCTCTTCTCAAACACCATCCCCTCAAAATAACGCCAGCCCCCTCAAATCCTCTACTAATCGTCCTGCTCCTAAAATCCCCTCCATATTTTCAGCTCCCCTCAATCCTCCAACACCGTCCAGCTCCTTTCTCACCACACCGGTCTCACTCTGCCCTTCATTTTTAATGCTTGTATTTATTTATTTTCTGTCAAATTAATTGATTGTTCGATGATTCTGTTTCCTTTTTAATTATCAATTAATTTCTATTGATCGATAAATATTTATAAAAATGAGTGCTTCACACATTCTATTTGGACTAGCATAAAAAGGTGTAATAATTATTATTATTGTTATTATTATTTCAATTTTTTTAATATTTTTTTATTTAAAAAAAGAGGAGGAACGAGATTGATTTGGACGAGACGTCCTGTTAATCTCATTTTTTTGAAAAGGTGGAGCGAGTTTAATTTGGACGAGACGTCCTGTTAATCTCATGTAAATATTCTGTGTTTATTTTTGTTTACTTTTGTATATTTTGTCCTCCCGTATATTTTCTTTTCATGAAGAAGTTAAAATAATTATTGGGTTAATTATAATGCGCGCTATCATATTGAGGTAACCGTTTTTATAACAGACAGTTGTGAGGTGCTAATACCTTCCTCACCTGTAATTAGACTCCCAAACATGGAATTTTATTTTTATAACCAGTGCTTTAATGAAAGGTTTTTCTGGTATTTTATCCTAAAAAATATTGGTGGTGACTCCCTGTTTTTCTTTTCGAACAAAAAAATCATTTTGAGGGTCGGCCGTGCCGCCGCGATCCCGGTCGCGACACGTAGGAACTCCCCTGATCAAAAAGGATCCGCTTGACGTCCTTGTTCACACTAACCGTTATGATGACTACTGCATCATCACACCCAGGGAGTTGCATAGATTTCCAGACTGTTTTAATGGAGCTGGCCTCCTGATCCCGTAGACGCTGAATGTAGGCCAACCCACTTCCCTCAGGATCTGAGCTGGTCTAGCGTTCAGTGGAGCATAGTTCCTAAAGGTAGCTACACGCCTCTCTTGTTGATGGGGCAGAGGATTCCTGAACCTGTCCCTTAAAAAAGGCCTCTCCAGCCTCGCCCTTTCTTTCTCCCTGTGCGGTTGGGACACCAGAACTAGTGGCTTTTGTCTCATCGTAATGGCCTCTAAATGCATCTCTATGCCCACCTATTTTGAGGCCTTCCTCTGAAACACCTCTAAAGACGTCGGAGGACTCTTTACTAGAGATAAAGCAAAGGCAGATTTAGGCTGTAAAGCCTCAATCACAATGTACAATTGGATAGCCTCCATAAGATTAGGAACCATTGCTGCCTCCTTGTAGAATCTCTTTAGGAAATCCTTCAGAGTTTCATTTTCTCCCCGCCTAAGTTGGGAAAGGGTATGTGACATCTTGGGAACATCCCTGTAAATGACAAAATAATTACTAAACATCATTTCCATTTCCTCCCAGGAGTCTACCAAACCTGACGACAGCCCTTTGAACCTGTTGAGGGCTTCTCCAACTAAAGTTTAGGGGAACATACAACACATCACATCCTCCTTTGCCCTAAGAACATTACTTCATACGCATAAGCATCTAAGTGCTTGCTTGGGTCTGGCTCACCCATGTACTTTCTTATGGAGAGAGGCTGCGTCGTCTGCAAATACCTAGGAATAAGCACGCTCATGAGCCTCCTAGAAAATGGGACATTAAGTCGATAATTCCCTGCAGCTGTTACTGGCTCCTTCCTTCTGCCAGATAATCTCTCACCTGAGTCTTGGGTCTGCTTCCTCTCTTATACGTTGGAATTTTAGAATATTAGAGAGTGGTGGACTTCTCCATACTAGAAGCCTCGTGGGTCTCCTTCGCCTGAGACATCACCTTCTCCTTTGTCTACCTTCATTCTCTCCTCAGGTCTGCCAACTCTTCTCTAAGCTACCTGATGACCTCATCACGAGGGTCAGATGTTCCTATAGGCATCATCCTTCGAGAGCTCCCTACGGGGGATTCAAAGGCTAGGCGCCTATTAACTTGGGTAGTGACATCTTCCACGTGCCCCTCATATTGCCTTCCATGGGAGATTGCAAAATTTATACGAAGAGTGGGAATAACTTTAACGTGTTCCACCGGGCGTGCCAATGAACTAGTCTGAACTGAGGTCAATGATTCGGTGTGGGACTAGCCACAAATGTCAACTATTGAGAGTAACTTATACACCAGTACAGTGGGTATCCGGTATTCTGCCCTTTATCTCAGTGGGAGAATAAAGGTCTTGTAGTCCTAAAGATCCTTCACCCCAGGCATTCACGTTGATAAGGGGCAAAAGGTGGTGTCACCTGTGAAGATTCTCCAACGCTCAAGTTAGTAACCAGAAATAGAATTCAAGGTTTATGAAGCGTAAGTTCTAGAATGAGTGTAACATCCTAGAGTAGTGAAAATATTGGTATTTATATACATATGCATACAGAGAATGAAGAGTCCTTAGGGTTAGGGGACCAATAGTACACTGTGTAGTGTACGATTCTGACGCAGGTGGCTCCGCGTCTCTTACGAACGCTCCCCCGTATTTATACCTTGTACTTTTTTTCGGGTGACATGGAAGTTTTTCGGTGTGCTAGGGGCTGACCTGGACATACCGGTATAGAGGGACGTCTGATACAGGTTTACAGTCTGGAGGTTTACCTATGACACCGATAGTAAGTGTGAGAACGGATGAAATTACCCTCATGTCTATATGCTGGTATCGAGACCGGATCACTTAGCCATTAAAACATTTAAACCCATAATGTTTATTCGTTACCACAAATTCTTAAGTTACCTTTATTTAATTTGATTTTTAGTTTACACCAAAAATGACTCCGGGATGCTTAGTAACGAATCTAACTTCTATTAATGAGGCTTATCGGGAAAATTACAATAAATTACATAATAGTACATCAAAGTTTATAATTAAATATTACAACCAAATTGAATCATGACCGAGCCCTCCTAAATTCTAAAATTCCTAATTTCTTCGACACAGCTCCGATTGTGGTAAAATTTTCTGAGTATACGAATATTGAGGTATGCTTTACAAGATTATAAAAACACTGATTAAATTATATTATATTAAAATTTACCGTTGGTAACAAAAAATTATGCAGTTTAAGATCTAACTGTTGGATTGCAAGAAACTCGAAGGGGTTATCCACGGATTCTAGAGGAATATTATAAAGCAATTTAAAATGCAAAAAAAACAAAGCGGAGGTCCCTTTACCTTATTGGACAGCTTTGGTTTGGAGAGAGGAGGGAGATGGGCTTGCCGAAAGTTTGCTAAATACTGCGAATCATCCGCCAATCATTGTTGATAGTTCCCAATCCTAAGGAAACAACACATGCAATTAAAATTGGTCAAGGGTATATTTTGGGCTTCCAAAATAAGGGAAAAATCATCACAAATGCATGCTCAATATTCTACTTTGGTAAAGAAAAAAAGAGGCAACATTTCAAGAAGCAAAACCTTACCTTGATGGCTTGGATGGTTACGACTTCAAAGGGTGGTGAAGTTTGATGGATGAAGCTTGGATGGTGAGTTTTGAGAAGTGAGTTATAAGGGAATTTTGTGGCTCTTTTGGGAGCAAAAGCTACAATTTAAGTGGAGAAGGAATGAGAAGGAGTGAAGTTTGAAGAATGGTGGGTGGTGGAGGTGGTGTGGCCGTGAGAAGGGAGGAGATATGATGGCTTTCGGCTGTCTAATGGTGGTTATAGGGAGAAGCTAGAGAGTGAAAGATGGAGAATTAAAAGGGCTTTGTGTGTGTTTTGGTTCTGTCGTGAGTAAGGGAGAGGGTTAAGTGAGTGGAGGTAGGTTAGGGTGATGGGAAAAGTGATTAATGTTATTACATGCATTTTAATTGGTAGGATTAGGAGGTGAGGGGCTGAGTGGAGGGGAAAAGCCAAGAAGTGACACCTCTTATAGTGAATGGCATGAGGTGGTTGAGGACGGGTGGCCAAAAAATTAACTTGTTACGCAAGAAATTAAGGCGTGTAGGATTTTTAGGAACCAGAAATTAATGAGGTTAAAAATAAATAAGGGTTAATTCATGGGATAGGAATCTAGAAAAATAGTCAACATGAAGATTGTAGAGCTATTTTTTTCTTTAAATTTTATATATCATTTGCGAAGATCCAAGGTCGATATCCCGAGATATGCCCGATTTAGGATAAGGTGCTCTTGAAGCTCCCTAGCAGCTAGGGATGTAGAAATAAATTCATAACTATTTTTCCTTTGAGAATTGGTTTTTGTTCCCTTATTGACATTTGTAGGTTTTTTGATACAAATCTATAGAAAAAAGAACAAAGCAATTCTAGTACTGGAAGAGGGAGATACGCGAATTTTACTAGAAGCTGCCAGTATAGTGATGAGACAGTCAGGGGTCTAGGAAGATTCACAAACTTGTATTAATATAGAGGGATTCGACTCTCAATGTCTTCATAAAAAATATAGAGGATTTTGTTATAGAGATTTTGACACCAGGTATGTGCAAATCAAAGGTCGTATGAGGAAGTTATGAATTTTTGAATGAACCATATGCAGGATAAAATGTTCAAACGATGAAATTTTGAGGTGGACATGTTTAATCCTTAATTTAGGGGATGACAGAGTCGGAATCAGAGTTCAGAGCTAGAAATGAAGGTTAAAGATCTTTTTAAAACAAAGAGATTGAAACTAAAATCATTTGATTCTAAGATCGTATAAGGAAGTTAGGCTCAAAACAATGAAGGTGTTCGTGTCGAGCTTTAAAGCTAATTTCGAGGAAATCAATTTATGGATAAATGGGGTTGACAGAGTCCGAATCAAGCTTTGGCCCCTTCAGGAAAAGTTCCTAAAACACCAAAACGTAGGAACGTAGGAACACTAGAGCTTCTGATCGGGCTAGTTAGACCGAGTCAGTCATCCTCGATTCTCCACAAGAGATTTCTAACAGGACTAGTCTCCCTACATGACCACTAGTCTCGGGTCACACGGTCAAAGTGTGACCTTTGACTGGGTCCCACAGTTTAAATCTGAGGAACCTGAACAATATTTATCATTAAATATTAATGAACAACTAAATAAATTTCAACTAAACATAATTAAATATATATATATATATATTGAATTCATTATTAATAATATTAAACATCAAAATGAAAATAACTAATTATTTTATTTTATATAAATTAATTAACAAAAATATTAATGATAAAAAAATTATTAATCAATCAATACCGAGTTAGAATAAAATAATAATCACTAATCATATTTGTTAAAGAACTAATTATTATATCATAAAACTTCGAGTTTAATACATAAATGATTATTTAAATACTTAAAATTAAATTTGATATTTAAATAATTAAATATTTCCAATAACTATTATTATAATTAATGATCATTGTTTTCTCAAATTAGATATTAATTACTAAAATTAAATATTATCTATTAATCATCATTATATCAAATCAGATATTATTAGCAAGAAGATATTAACATTGTTAACAATTTAATACTTAATCAAATAAAATTATTATCTCATTCTAGTTACTACTAAATCAATAGACTATCTTTAACTAAACAGTATCATTAAGTCTTCTTACTATTATCCACTTATCTTATTGGACCAGATTTTTCACTACTCACTCTCTCTCAAGGTCTCCCTTTCTTATATTTAGAGTAATACAGGGATCAGACCAAAGGCTCAACTTTCTAAAAGGATCAATAGAGCACTCTCAGGGTTTCTGAGAGCCCGGGGTCCCTACTTTGAAAAATCAGGGTTGTTACACAAAGCCTTAGGCATAACAATGGGAATATTGGGTCATTAAGGCAACTAAAAAATACTTTAAATCAGAAATTAAAGTTGTGGGGAGCTTAACAGCCTCCCGGTTACAAAGTTTCATGCCTGGTGGACAGGGGTGCACAAAGCTTACATCATCCTAGGGACTGTCTTCAATAGCAGCCACTTGATCTAGATATATGATGCATGCGCTCTAAAAGCTCTGATAGAGGTCATAAATGGGGGCTCTTTTGATACGGTGCTCACGGCCTTCCAGACGAGCTATCCTTCTCTCATTCTTATCCTCCGCAACCCTCTTTTTGTCAGTTGTAGAGGGCTTATATCCCAGGTTGAATCTATCTTTGTTCTTTGGCAACTGTACCAACTTTAATCCTCCTCTTAGGTTGTGTCCCAAACCTTTCCCAAGCTGATACCCATTTTACAACATCGTTTTTGCCATCACTAAAGACGTATTTGGTAAATAAGCTTTCATTATTAGAGCTTCTTCCCATGTATAAGAAGAATTAGTGATTTCTAGCATCTAAAAGGAGGTTTCAAGGGCTTCTTCTGTTGCTTCAATGTAAGGAGTGGATGAAGGTTTGCTGACTAGGAAATCTTCTTCCCTTAAAACAATTATCTACTTGTTACCTATGATGAACTTAAGTTTTTAGTGCAACATGGATGGGACCACTCCAGTGGAATGGATCCACAATCGCCCCAATAAGTAATTGTATGTTGATACAATATCCATGACTTGAAAGAGAACTTCAAAAAAACATGGGCCCACTTTGATAGGGATCTTAATTTCTCCTATTACTTCTCTCTGAGTTCCATCAAAGGCTCACACTACCATGGTACTTGGTTTCATGTGGGTCTCATCAAAAGGCAACTTAGGAGTATATGTGAGTATGTTCCATATGCATACACCAAGTCAGGGCAGCTTCTACCAGACTATCCTAGAAGTAGTGTATAAGTAGCCTATCGTCAAAGGCATGAGAAACCATTTTCCAACAATACATGGTCAGATAATTTTGAGGACAGCACGTGCCATGATATTTGTCGAATTCAGGCATTCTAAATTTATGAGGTATCACCACATCTGGGATAAGACAAAGTTCAGATGTGTCTGTTAAGCCAAAACCTCCCACGCCTTCCATGTTGCATAGGCGATCCTTGAGAATTTCCATATTTCTATGAGGGTGAGGAGTTGCAACTGCAGGATTAGTGCTCTACCTGACAACAGGGTGAGGCATCAAAAACCCATAAGGATAATTGTACTACTAGTGGAAAAGAGGAGAGGGTGGTGCTTGATGTACGGGATTTGGCTGGGTCAAACCTTATGGGTTCAGGACAGGTTGAGTTGTTCAAATTGCAAGTGGCTAAGTGGGTCGAGGCTTAAAGGTCTGTAGGCCCAGCACTTTATTAACTGGTGGATTGATCATTTGGGTAGGATTTTGAACTTGTGGATTTATTACAGGTACTACATTCCCATCTTATGGGCCCAAGATTATAGGAGGAAAATATCCAGGAAGTAAACCATACTATAGAAAGAGTATGAGGTTACCACCCTGATTAGTAAAAGTTTAAAGAGGCATATATCCATATGGCATATAATAAGATGGGAACTGTAAGGTGCGAGGATCAACAGCCTGGCCAGAGTGTCCAGTATTGTTAGTGGGTAAAGCATCTTGGGCCTGGGTCGGAGTAAAACCAAGAGGGTATAGAGGAGAAGTTGGTTGTTGCTCGTTGTTTATGGATAGGTCCCCTTTTGTGACTTTCTTCTCTAGAAGCCTGGTCAACTTAGTTGTTTGTTCCCTTAACTGGTTGACCTCATTCCTTAAGTCCCTAGTCTCGTAATTCACCTCAGCCATGAGTTTTGCCTGAAGTTGGGTTCTGTAAGGGTGCCTTCCGTGATTTCTTATTTTTTCAAAACAAGATGTGTTAGTGAAAAGGAAAAAAAAGGAGATAACAAAGAAAAAGTGGGAAAACAAAGAATGATTAAAGTGATTCTGAGCCTTGACAAGCATCCTTTTACCATTCCTTAGAACATCTCATTCAAAATTAATAAGTTAAGCAATATAGAAATTAATATGGTATCATTGTAGACGTAGAATAACTAGTTTATTACTTCTGGCAAAAAGTATTCATTACATCAAGGGAAAATAATCAGTCTCTCTTTGCTTGGGCAATCATAGCCTTCATTTCACTAAGCCAACTTTTACAATATTCTAAGAAAACCATAATCTCCTTGGGGGTAATGAAAGGGTTTGTCATTTCTTTGGCCTCCCTTAGTAGCCATGGGATGTCCTCCAAAATTCCATTTGCCAAACATGCCAACTTGACAAAGTGGCGTATCCATGAGTAAATGATTTCATCCTGAATTGACACCTATTCTTTACCTCATACGCATGCCACTTTTAATCATTTATTCCTCGACAGGAGATTTCTACCATATCTTTGATTTGTTACTCCATGTTATTGATTTGGGATTGTAGAAAACTTATTTGTGTTAAGGCATTATACTTATTTTCTTTAGCTTTCTCCATTATCTCTTTCAGCAGCTACTTGCCTGTAAGCATGGCATCCCTTATTAGACAAATGGCCTCTATTACTCAAGATGGGGTGAACTGAGTATAATAGATTTTTTCTAGATGCTACTTAAGTTTTAATCTAAGTAAGTATGGAATGGAATTTAGAACCTTAAAGAAACTAAAAATAACGTAGTAAGGGTAAGAGGGATGAAAACTCAATTTTATACTAGTTCGGTCAAACCTTTGCCTACGTCCAGTCTCTCAAGATCCCACTTGAGAATTTCACTATATTAGTGAAGATGTACACAAGATGAACACTCTAACACCTAGGAAATCATTTTCCTTCTATAGAGCCTCTAAGTACTTCACCAAGAGAATCCTTTCTCTTATTTTTCCAACTTGTTGGGGTATCACCCAACTACAATTGTATTGAAAAAGAAAAGATGATTAAACTCTCTAAAGAGTGATAAAAAGCTTGATGTTCTAATGGATTACTAGAAAGATAGAATGGCCTTTTTATTTTATCACTTTTTAAGAGATGGAAAGAATTGTTTTATTTTACAAAAAATGAAATCCATTTCTATTTATAGGTTTTGAAAAGATACAATAAAATCTCTTGGATCATCACAAGTCACTTAAAAAGATGCCTTTTCAGTAGATGTAATGATTCAAGAATTTGGATTCAAAAGTCATGCCTTTCCATACAAAGTTCATGAAGAATTGCTATGGTTCACCAATTCTAATAGTGGTGTAATCGATTACCATAAATATGTAATCGATTACATTGCTGTTTAAAACTTGAATTTTATGAACGTTTTAAAACTACTATTTTTTTACTGTTGTAATTGATTATACATACACTGTAATCGATTACATTGTTGTTCATAATTGAAAATTTTGATTGTTTTGAAAATGCAATGTTATTAAAATCATGTAATCGGTTACCCATACATTGTAATTGATTACTTAGATAACAGGATTAAAAATCTTTTTTTTTTTACTTCTGTTTATCAATTTTTTGGCCAAAACTATTTTTCTTTCAATCCTTACATTGTGACTTAGGTTGATAGCTTAAAGTTGCAACATCTTGATCACTTGATCTTGTTTTGTCTCCATGCTATTTGTAATTATCAAAATCATACGTCTTTAATCTCCCCCTTTTTTATGATGACAAATCTTTATTCTGAAAATATTTTACAAGCAAATATTTAATAAAAGGAATGTTTCTATTAAATTTTAGAAATTGTATCTCAAGTTTTTAATTGTGTTAGAAAGGTCAATTCTCCCTCTTTGTTTTGTACTAGTTGTATAGGGCATTTGGGATTTTTTCCCCCTTTGTCATCATTAAAAAACAAATACATGAAATAAATAATAGGAGAACACCAGAAAGATAAACGTAACACACTATATATATATATAAGTAATAGAGGATAATAATTACAAAACCAAAGTCCAAAAATAAAAAACGTACAAAAATAAAAAAAGACATTATGCAAGGTACGGAAGATAATGATAAAATACTTAAAATAAAGATAAATTAATTAAGCGAAGTCGGGAGGTGGAAGGCGGGAACGGATGGTTTGCATTGTTGTATCCACATGATCAAAATGGTACTTGATGTAGGAGCGGAAAGACTGTAGTTCAGTGGCAAGGTCAGTCATGGAGAAGGAACCAGGAATGGGGTCAGGATCAGCAGGAGGAGCAGTGATTTTAGGAACCTAGTCTCCATCTTCATTCTGCTTATAGCTAAAAGAAGAGAGAGGAATTTTACCAATCATAAAGAAAAGTTGAGGCTTGAGACAGAGATCTTTAGAAATAGGAACATCAAATTGGCGAAGAATATAGGTAATTAGACCAGCATAAGGGAGAGGTGCATTATCCTTTAAGGCTTTCTTCATGCGATAGTGGACAACGACATCCTAATTAAGGGGATTCACAGTCATAAGAGACCACATGAGAACCAAATCTGCCTCTGTAACTTGTGCAAGATTGGTGGTGTGGGGCATAAGGATGCAAGCAATGATATAGTGCATCACGCCACATTCAAAAGAAAGAGACCCAGCCAACAGACGTCTACCAAGTTCAACATTTTCATGGAACACAAGTTGTGTTGCTTCAAAAATGTTTTATTTATTAGCCCAGGCATCGGAGATGGAGCCTTCAAAGAGTTCACCAACCAAATTGGTTGAGATAGTTGAAAGAAGAGATCCTCATTGATATAGATGGGAATTTTCTTCATCTCAGAAACTAGGCACCCATTGTCAAAGGACAAGTTATTGTAGAATAAACGAAGAAGATCGGGAAGGTGATCCTCTTTCGTAGTGAGGAATGGAAGGAAGTCTTGATATTGAAAAAACTGCTAGCAATCAAGGCTTTTGATGCATTGTTCGTCAATGAATTTGGGGTCTATGATGTCACATGAGTGAAAAAGAGAGTAGTAGCGTTCTTGTTGAGTGGAGGAGGAGAAAAACTCAACAAAAGTTTGGAGAGATGGGTTGCGTGGAATGGGAATAGAGGAGGATGAAGGAGTGGTCCTCTTTTTCTTGGAGGCTTAAAGAGTGGAAGGAGATGCCATGGTGGTTCGTATCTGAGAAAGGAAAGTGAAAAGAGAAATCTATGAGAGACATACGGATTATAAAGGCTGAGAACCGAGTGGTAATCGATTACATAAATGTCATAATCGATTATAACGTGTGCGTATGGTTTTCTGTAAATGAGCAGTTGAGCAGATGTGGGACAAAGTGTGTAGAAAGTAACCGACACACGTTAAGAGGGAATGGCAGAGTTGGAGACCGTGAGATGCATAGGAAAGGAAAAAAATAAATAATGAAAAGTGAAGGTCTTTTAAAATTATAAATGAAAGTGAATATGGACCAAAAAGGAGACAGATTCATAGTTGTATTTTTAACTTTTGAACTTAGAGAGAGAGAGAGAAGGAGACGGTTGGTGTAACACCCTTGGTTGACTAGGACAATCCCTTTCACTAGATCATCCTGGTCAACTAAGAGGTTACGAGTTTTAGAAAAATATGGAAGTTTTTTTTTGTACATAAAACTTGGTGGAACAAATACATCTCATATACAATATAGTTATATATAACTCATGGTCATAAACAGTAACGGTACAGGCTGAAAGAAAAAAGGGCACACAGGCTCCCATATAGAGAAAAGAAAGTCATTTATCCTAAATGTCTTCAGTCCAAGAAGAGTCTGGCTAACCCTTGGTGTGAAGTCTGCATCAATCTCCATGGTGTATGGTCCAATCTGAAGTTTGGAAAAATAACGTAAGAGTGAGTCTCTACTTCCACAACAATCAGAGAGTCGTCATCACTGACGTCCCTCCCACACAATCCAATTGGGTTTTCATACAATATTTCCTTCACCTTGGAAGCCCTTGAATACAGTTCTCTCTGCTCTCCTCCTCACCACTAATTTCTTCATACATAAATATTAATCACAATCAAACATAAATTCACACAAATAAGATAATGTAATGCATGAGTTCTATTTCATTAATTTTAATCTTTTTCTTTAACCATCATGATGCATGTAGGCCCAACTCTCATTATCCGATCACATCAGAATCCGTCCAGCCCAAGCTGCCCCTGGACACAACGTTTCCGTACTAGAGCGACCGGAGCCCACCAAGTCCCCACTTATTAACACAGGGTATACCTGGACTCACAGTCCCAATATCATGGATCCAACACATGTCATCATATCATAATGGTCTGCATTAATCTCCATGGTGTATGGTCCAATCTGAAGTTTGGAAAAATAACGTAAGGGTGAGTCTCTACTTCCACAACAATCGGAGAGTCGTCATCACTGACGTCCCTCCCACACAATCCAATTCAGTTTTCATACAATATTTCCTTCACCTTGGGAGCCCTTGAATACAGTCCTCTCTGCTCTCCTCCTCACCACTAATTTCTTCATACATAAATATTAATCATAATCAAACATAAATTCACACAAATAAGATAATGTAATGCATGAGTTCCGTTTCATTAATTTCAATCTTTTTCCTTAACCATCATGATGCTTATGGGCCCAACTCTCATTATCCGATCACATCAGAATCTGTCCAGCCCAGGCTACCCCTGGACACAACGTTTCCGTACTAGAGCGACCGGAGCCCACCAAGTCCCCACATCACAACACAGGGTATACCTGGACTCACAGTCCCAATATCATGGATCCAACACATGTCATCATATCATAATGGGACTTGGCTCTCCATGGTTCTAGTGATACTTGTTTGAGTCGAAGTACACCAGGATTAGATGGTTTCACCCAGCATCGGGGCGTTAATACCGAGCCGTTGGGGGTCCCCTCCCGTTACACTCCTCAGATCCAACCTCAGGGATCGAACCCTCATATCCTTTAGCGTACCCATTATTGTGGCTCTAGTCCACATCAAGTCTCATGCACATGATGCATGTAACATACATTTTCTTCTATCAATTTATTAGTCATCGGGAGGGTCCTTTCAAAACTCCATTTCATTCATATTATCTGGTTCGGAAAAATCCTCGATTAAGCATTTTTCTTCATTCATTACTCTTTTTGTATTACTTAAATCACAACACTGCTCACTCAATAATTAGGAATGAAATAGGTTCTGATTATCCATAAAATCTCAGGGTAATATTGGCATCGTAGCGCCCATCATCACATCGGATCCAATCTCAATCTCATCATATTATTTTTCATAAATCAGCCACCTCAGGATCCCTACCGAGACACATTCTCTTTTATTCTTTTCTTATCCATCTCAACATACTCATTTAATGCATTATGCAAGTTCCATTCGTTCATCATACAATTCATTATACCACACTCATTATTTCATCATTAATTCCCATCACATAATTAGCGCAAATACATCTATGTACACAATCACATAGAAATTATTACAAACAACATTCATTATATTCATTATATAACAGTCATTATATATATTACCCTAGTAAAGGAATCACGCATTCTAACACGAGCATATTCATGAATGGGGTTTTGTAAGCGACTAAGTGCAGGCGCTTATTTTATGTACACGTATGTTAGCTTTAGTTATCTTAATTACCTCTTTAACGAGAGTACCCCTAATATACATAATTATTTTCTAAATATTCTTATCTATTTATCAAATATACCATTCAGATGGATTATTCAGCTATTTATATAGTATTATGATATAATCATTCTCATGGATATGTTCTTATGGGTGTTTTAAGTATAGTTACTTATGAACATACATACCGGGCTTATTTATCTTGCTCACCTCCTTAATCAATTGTCCGTACTAGTAAAGTGTATCCTTAATATAACTTCTTTTATCCCTGACTCATTTTTAGTTATCAAGTAATTTTATTAAGTGTATTACCTAGGTGATCTATTTTAGTACATACTTTAGCCATTGGATAGTTATACTTATTCCCCCTAAAGGCGCCTATTAAATTTGTTTAAGGTGACCAGAATATCTTTCATCGTCTCTTACTTATCATTATTGAGTTAACTTATCCTTAAATTGTTCATATGCTAATTAGGTCGGTATTTAGGCCTTACTAGATAGTACTGACATAAGTATTCCTCCCTTTCTTAAGCCCTTATTTTCAGTAACATTTCCTTGTAACTTATTAAACCTCCTTAGTGCTCACGTCACTACCACGATATCAATTTTTACTTTTCACTGAATCCTAATACTTCTAATATAGATTCATTTCTTATTGACCCAAACTCACCTTATTCACTTCATTTTATTTAATTGTCTAATATATTTCTCATGCCTCAACCATCTATATTATGTTCTTTCCTAATTACTACTTTTAGCTCTTGAGATAACCTGTTTCTTTTAATTTTACTTACTAGTTGATAAGTTCTTATTAAATCCTGGTTACTTCCTTTATTGAATTAACTTAAAAGTCCATGTTACACTCCTTAGACTATTATTTCCATTCACTAGGTACTGGTCCTAGTTATTCTTAGGTTCCCTTAGTTACTACGTATATATCCATAAATTCGTTATTGTCCCTACATTACCACTTGCTTTTGATATGAGCCAAGTTTCTTGTACTACTTTAGTATCTAGTTATTACCTTAAATATTCATTTAACAGTCTGAACATTAATGTTATGGGTCTTTCTTTATAAATTACTCAAAAATCAGTATATATACTTTTCCATTATTTTGTTGAAACTCACTAAATCTTAGTATTATTTCCTTATCAATTTCTTTTTAAATTTCTATAGCATATAAACTTTTATTTTCTAAATTTGGCATGATAGCCCAAAACATTAATAATATATATATATATATATATAAATATATTTCTATAAGATTCTTTGGATTTTTATTTTTATTTTTTTCTTTGATTTCTAACATATTATTTAAAGCTCATTATTCCTTTAACACTTTATCAAACTTACTAAATCTCATTACTCTTTAAATCCCCAGTATATTAATGTTATTTCCAAGTTCTACTTAATAGCTCAAATTACTCAATAATGTATTCTTCTTGTAAAAATATTTTAAAATTCTTATTTCTTTATTTTCTAATACCTTACTCCAAAACTCATTATTTCTAAATTATTTCTTACCACTTATTATTTATAATTTTATCTTATATTATCATTATTATATTTTTTTATCAAGAATCCATTCTTATTTTATAAAATTTTCATAGAAATTTCTTAAAAATTGTCGATGCCATAAAATAGCAAAACATAATCAAAGGTAATTCGGTAAAACTTCATAAAAACGTGATTTTTTCTTAATTCGCTTTTGAGACCTCTAACTAATTAACTTATCTAAACAACGGGGCTTACCGGAAAACTTCAACAAGTTACATGAAATTACTTAAAAATATATGACCAAATACAACCACATCGAATTTGACGGTCGGGCCCGTAATAAATTCTAAAATCAGCTATTTCTCGTGATAACTCTGAATTTCAATAAAATTCAGCGAAACATATGGACAACAAGACTCATTCCATGAAACTCACCGAAGCACATAAAATGTCAAAAATAAATTTATAATCACCAACGATAACTATAAATTGTGTAATTTCTAATCTAACCATCAGATCGTCACAAAACTTAGAGAGATTATTTACGGATACCAAAAAAACAATATTAAGCAATTTTTAGCAAACAAAAATGAAGCAAGATCCCTATACCTTAGGGATTTCTTACGGTTTGGTGAAAGGAAAAGGAGTCGGACATCACAAAAATTACCGATCGTGCTCAAACTCGTTGTGGTAGCTCCCGATCGCTTCTAGGCGACTAAACACTAACGTCCATGAATTTTTCAAGTCATCAAGGGTCAGGGGCAGGCAAGGAAAATCACAAATAGCCATTCATTAATTTAGTTTAAAAAGGATCTTTTACTGATAGTTTGCTATTTACTTCAAACCTTTCGTCGTTCATCGTCGATTGTCTCTAATTGTTCAAGAAACAACTTATGCACTAACAAAAATGGAAAGGGGGTCACGGCCTTGGCCTCTAGAATAGAGAAGAAACACCACAAAAATTGAATACACAAGCTGATCCTTGCATGTAAGTAGGAAAGAATAAGATTCATGGACCAAAATTAAAGATTTTACCATATTCTTGCCAAAGAGGTTTACAGCCGCAAGTGATGATGCAAGGAGGGTCTAACTACAAAATTTAGAGTTTTAGAGAAAGGGAAATGAAAAGGTGATAAGTTTTTTTGGTGGTTGATGCCACGGTTAAGAGAAGAGAAAAAAGAAGGAAGAGTTGAATCTAAGAGGTGGTGTTGGTGACTTCTATGGTGGATCTGAGAGGAAGAAGGGGGTGAAGTGCCTTGGACAATAGGATTGATGGCTGAAACAAGGATTTTGGTTGTTAGAATTGAAGAGAAAGGGAGGAGGAGGGGTTGTTTCTGTCTAGAGAAAAGAGGAGTTAGTGGAGGTGTATAGGATTTGGTGCTTATTGGATAAAGGCAATATGTGGCTGCATGGAGAAGGAAGGAAGTAACACTAAATTCATTGTATGCTCACCATGTGTCTTTTAAAGCACTTAGAGTGTAGGAGAAGGAGCTTGAGAGGTTAAGACAAGTGTCCCATGAGTGGTTCAATGTGATTGGACCTTCTTGCATGAAGGCTGGTGTGGCATCATCTTGGGGCGTCAACTTGTCATGCATTTTTGAAGAGGTTAAGGCCCTCATTTGAAAAAGAACAAAATACTAAAGTTTTATATCTATATTTTCTCTTTAAAAAGACGTATGGTACACAAAAATCCAATACCGGACGAGGGAAATATGCCCAAAATACAAAAACTGCTCCACACTATGATAGAAATGAATTTGTTAACAAAATAAATTTACTAGGGAAAATGGGTAAGTAATTAGCTTTCATGTCCTTCATAGAGTTTGTAGATCTCCTCGATACAAAGCCATAGAAAAAAGATTAGAGTCAATCCAATACTGTATGAGGGAGATATGAATTTTCTCCTAAAAGTGCGTAGTGTAGTCGCGAAATTGGAAGAGGTCCGCAAAGATTGTTAAAACTGTATTGATTGGTAAGGATTCAACTTTTAAGCCTTCACAAAAAATGTAGAGAATTGTTTATGGAGATTTTGAAACTGGGTTTGCATAAATCTAAGATTGTATGAATAAATTATGAATTTTTGAAGGAACCATGCGTAGTTTAAAGGGGTTAAATAACAAGTTTTCAGGGTACAAATACTTGGCTCATAATTTTAGGGATGACAGAGTGGGAATCAGAGGTCAAGGCTAGAAATAGAGATTATAGATCTCTTTGAAATAAAGAGATTGAGACCAGAATCATTTGATGCTAGGATCATATGAGAAAGTTAGGTCCAAAACACTGAAGTTGCTTAGACCGGGTTCAAAGGTTCGATTTGAATTTACCATTTCTTTGGGAAACAAGGTCGATAAGATCCGAATTAAGATTTAAATCCTTCAGGAAAAGTTACCAACTCATCAAAATGAGTCACCAGAGACTGACCATACTACTATCAGATATCCCAAAGTATATACACGATCAATCGAGGGAGCTATTTAAGGCATTTGTCGGGCCTGTAACATCCCAAATTTTAAAATATAGAATTAATCAAGGAAATAAATATTGAATAATTGAATGCCAATTATTTAATGTCCTAAAATATTGGAAATAATTAAATTAAGATTTTCGGGGATTATTAGTAATTTATTGGGACTGAATAATCAGGAAACTGACCCGGTTAAAATATGAGTGTCGGACCAAGTATCTCTGATTGAGATACCATTGGTCAGGCCTGTAGATAATATTATTGGGGATCTGAATATGTATTTGGATTTATTTTTAGAATGAGTATTGGGCCCGAACAGAGATCCTGTTTGTGGCAAAATGGGAAAATTTAAATGAATGTGGTTAAAATTAAAACAAAACTTCACTCTCACTCTAATTATTCACTTTGTTTTTCTGCCTAAAAAGGGAAAACACTCTTGTTCTCCTTCTCATTTTCTTATTCCCATTCACTACATCTTCTTCATCATCTTCTTCTCCAAAGAGCTTGACCAAGTGGTGCCCCTTCCCCTCTTATTTTCGTTCACCATTGGGCAAGGAGAAGACAATGGGTGCTTGAAGTTTTTCCCTTCTTTTCCTCTATTTTTGAGCTTACCTTCCTCTTCCTAGCAACACATTTTCATTTCTTGATTGAGGTAAGCTCTTTCTTATTTTAATAGTATTTGAACCCTAAAATATTGATTATTAAGGCTTGAGAGAGTATTGAGTGCATATGGGTTGTTGGGAGAAGCTTTAAATATGAA
This sequence comes from Clitoria ternatea, assembly GCA_037962975.1. Lineage (NCBI taxonomy): Eukaryota > Viridiplantae > Streptophyta > Magnoliopsida > Fabales > Fabaceae > Clitoria > Clitoria ternatea. The sequence continues at coordinate 62,344,194 of CM075671.1, forward strand.
AACCTAAGGTAGGGTGAAATAAATGTGGACTTTAATGAGCATTAATTAGGGTACACAAAAATGGGGTTGAAGGATGATGAAAATTGATGTGCATTTATAATATGGTTGGGTTTTAATAAAACCCTAACTTATGAAATTGGGGAAATGTGTAAGGTAGAAGGGGTTGGCATTAAATGATGATGAGAATATTATTAATGATGAGGTATTGCCGTAAATGATGATTGGGGATGGTAGTTGGAAGCCATAAATGAAAAACCCACTTAAAATGAGTTGGATGTGAGGTTGGTATATGTTGTAACTTAACTAATTAGGTTATTGCCTTTGGTAATAATGGGTTTTAATTAAAAGGATGGAATTCCCAAAGCCTAATTGGGCAAATGAATAGAACTTTAAATAGTTTCTACATTATGAGAATCATGTGTATGTGTACATGTATATGTATTGAAAATGGTGCTTGAATGAATGATTGATGTAGTCCTATAATTGAATGGTGTAGGACTTGATAACACTCTTGAGGCGGGAACATCAAACCCAGAAGTCTACTTCTCTTGAGGTAGGAGAGGGGTGTATTCTTTAAATGCATGTAACCTTGTATGTTGATAATGTATGTATTGATGCTATGTTGCATGTTGCTCCTTGAATGGATGTAATGCTTTATTTGTGTGATACGAAATAGAGACTGAATCTTGCGATGGTCGAGTGTAAAATGGTATGTATATATATTTGATTATGTGGAATTAATATTGTGATTGAGTATGAGTGGTACCCTAGATGAGAGGGTGAGATAATCCTTAAGAAGATCAGAGCATGCCTGAGCATTGTTGCATACATAGCCTGGCATGCATAACATGATGCTTGAAAAGTGGTTATGATCACTTGAGATTTGAGATATAAAGGGCTTGTGAGTTCCTGTGATATTGAACCGGTGGTTGCGATCACCTGGTGTTTGAAATGAAAGGCCCTGCGGGACCATTGAGATTGAATGCCTATGGTTACGATCACGGGGCGGGAGTACCCCTTGTGAGGTGGGAAACCAATATGAATTATCGAACGTGGTTGCGATCACGAGAAAGCACCTTGCGAGGCTGCTAGAGGTTGTACCCCTTGCGAGGCGGGAAACTAATGAAAATGAATGAATGATTATGGTGGTTGCGATTACCTGATGAAATGAATTCGGATCCGTGTATATGCATCTTTAAACACCAGCATGTGCATTAGCCATAGAAGCATGGCATAGAGTAATATCCCCAGGAGGAAGTTATGTGAAGTATATGTGGAATTCTCTGATCACTAACTATATTTGTGTCTTGGTTTGGTGTGACTTAATGAATCTTGATGGATATGAGTGTTCTATGAATTGGATGATTGATTGATTTTAGTGTCACTTGAACTCCTTTTGGGAGAAGATGTTTAACTTTCGTTCAAATTTACATTCTCGCTAATTATTGGATTTTTCATCATTGAAAAAATATACTCACTCTCCATTTGGTCCATCTTTTTAGCTCTTGTGTTGTAGGGCTTGACCATGGAGCTCATGTGTGAAGGACTGGTTTGAAGGAAGTCCTTTTGGGTAAAGAATGCCTTGGCCGGCGATTGTTTTGATTTTATGGCTTTTACATATACTTTTGTAATATATATACGAATGAATATTTTGTATAGCCATGAATTAATGTGGATAACTTGTATGGATGATAAATAGATGATGATGATTTTGGAGGTCATGTAGGAAAATAAGACCCTAACACTTATAGCTCATTTTCATTAGTGACCTTGACATTGGTTGGATAATGAAAATGATGTATGATGCAGTTAGAATTGGTGAATGAATGGATATCCATCTAGATTTTGTGTTTTATAGAGCCCATAAGATGATAAGTATAATTTGGATGTGATTAATGGATTAAAAATGGGAATTGTTGAATGTGACATTTGAAATAAGTTCTAAGTGCCTAATATGATGCAATTGATATATTAAACTTGTTAAATTTGGTTTTATATGGATTTACATATGTTAAGTTGTGTAAATTTCTTGCTTTCTACGCATGTCTGATAATCTCGCTCAAGCGAGATGGATTCTCGCTCAAGCGAGATGGATTCTCGCTCAAGCGAGAATCCCCTGTGCTGGGTATTTGGCCACTGGCCAAATCTCGCTTAGGCGAGAGTGGGTCTCACCCAAGTGTGTCTGCCCATGCATCAGTTATTGACCACTGGAGGAGATTCGCTCAGGCGAGTAAGGCCTCACCCGAGCGAGAGCGAGGTAAATTGCCACTGGACTAATTTTGCTTGAGTGGAAGGGCTTTGGGTGTGGCACTCGCTCAAGCGAACCAGTATATGTTGGGTTCTGGGGCACTTTCACCCACGCTCGCTTGCCTCGCCCAAACGAATCTTGAGGATCTCGCTGAAGCGAGATGGGCTCGCTCAAGCGAGATGGCCCCTGATACTCTTTCTTTCCTTTTGCTCAGCATGTTTTGTGGCTTACTCAAGTGCCCCACTCAGACTAGCTTGAGCGAGAGTGGCACTCGCTTGAGCGAATGGTGCCCTGATTCTCTAAATTGCATTGTTTTGATTATTTTTCTTTCCCTTTGCATCAAATCTTCTTCTTGTATCATCTCAAAAATACTTTGGACATATTATGAAGTCATTAAACCTCATGATGTTTAACCTCTTTAAATCCAATCATATTACATTAATTTAATTATTCCTTTCCGCTATTTTTAATTAAGGATTTCTCATTAATCGTTTTTAACTTACCTTCTCGTATCTCCATTTATGAGACGGGTCTTTCATAGATCCAGGGTGTTGAACTAAAACTTCACCACTTTATTTCTTCATTAATTAACACTTTTAAAATCATGAAAAATTTACCCCCAATTTTTGGGGTGTTTCAACCTGGTATCAGAGCTTTGTTTGTTCCTTATTGCTATGATTGATTAATATTATTAGAACATGACATGCATTTGGTGGATGATTGTCATTGTTGTTTGACTCGTATGGATTGATTATAGATGAAATTTGATTTTATAAGTCTGGCCAAGCTTTCTTTACACTATTCTCCCTCAATGATGAACTCTTATGATTATGTGAATGCATGTGACATCATGATATGATGATATGCTTTTTATGAGCTTTAATGTGGATTGGTTGATGTTAGACTCCATGATGGAGGGCCATGATTTAATTATATGATGAACTGTTATGGCATGAAAATATAGAGAGGTCTATGAGTTAGTTTACTGATGTTAGTGGAATTTAATGTTATGATTATAGATATTGTGATGGCTCATCGTTGTCAAGATAACGATGACGCTATAGCTAGAGCTTTGAATCGCTTTGCGGACCTCCTTGAGTCGTAAAACCATGATAGACAAGAGGCGAAAAGGCAAACTACTCCTGCTACTCAAGGTACTCAAGGCCTTGACATGTTCTTGAAGCAGAAACCCTCCGAGTTTCATGGTGGATTTAGACGTGAGCAAGTTTATATTTGGATCCGAGATGTTGAGCGGATCTTTGACAGTTTCAAATGCATCGAGCTCTAGAAAGTGGAGTATGCTATTTTTATGTTGAGAGATGAAGCTGAGACTTGGTGGAGACTCACCAAGAGTAGGATGATTGTGGCTGCTATTCCCTTGACTTGGGAAAATTTTAAGCTCGAACTCATGAGGAAATACGTACCTGAAAGCTATAAGAGTAAGAAGGAGCTTGAGTTCATGGAACTTAAGCAAGGCACGATGACGGTGGAAGAGTACGCTTCCAAGTTTGAAGAACTCTGTGAATTCTACCCTCCTTATCAGCAAGAGGGAACAGAAGCCTCTAAGTATGTGAAATTTGAGAATGATCTACGCCCTGACATTCAAAGGGCCATGTGCCATCAAGAGATTTGAAGTTTCACGGTACTTATGAATAAATATCGCATTTATGAGGAACATGCTCCACTTCATCATTCCAAATTTGACTCTAAGTTGAAGGGTCAACCTTCTGGTTTTAATAAGCAAAGGAATTTTAGAAGGGGACATTTTTAGAGGGGTGCTCATTCTAGTGTCCAAGCTAGGGGCGGTGGTCATGGTAACACCTTTGGCCGGGGTAATGCAAATGCCAATGGGCCAAAATGCTATAGGTGTGGTGGTCCTTACTGTGTCTGAAACAACCCGACTTAATAAAGAATAAAACCAAGACCAGGGAAAATGTTTTTCAAAAATTCACCAAGCAGTCGGGGTCAAATAAAATCAAACGCAAGGTAAGGGAAAGCAAAAGCCTACCAGAGAAGGAAGACCGAGTCAGAAAGCCACACATGGGCAAGACTCAGCTTCGGTCAAACAGACCAGCGGAAGATACAGTGCTTGAGCGAGCCCATTTCTCGCTGGAGCGAACGCCTTGTTCTCTGAAGTGGACCCATCCACTCGGATATTCCGTCACTCGGAATTGGGCTTAAGTTCACTCGGGGTTTGACCACGTCCACTCGGGAACTGTCCCTATAGGGTCATGCTTCACTCGGCAAATTCATACTTAGCCAAATACTTAATTTATTCAAGAAGCCCACACACATGCTTCATTCGGAAGCGTCATAAACACCACTCGGGAAATGATTCCCTCGGATACTCCACTCGGAGTCCATAAGCTTCCCTCACCCGGAGTATTTCCCCAGTCCAATACCACTCGGTATAATTCAACCGCAATTCACTCGGAATACATTATCCATTCAGCACTCGGCATATTTTGATCTTCCCACTCGGAGATCACCATAACCTCTATTCCATCAAAAGGAATCTCCACAATCAAACTCCAATTAGGGTTACTCTGACCTCTCATCACTTGGAGGAATTCACCAAGTTAAGTCACTCGAACTTATTTAAATCTTATCCACTCGAAATATATATATAGCCTCGTTCACTCGGAAGAGGACTCCTAGAATACCTCAATCAGTTCACTCGGAAGAGGACTCCTAGAATACCTCAATCAGAATCATCACAATTACTCTTCCCTCGGAAGAGGTTCACTCGGGATTTCCCACTCGGGAATATTCAAACCCTTCCCCACTCGAGGTTTACTCATATTTCCACTCGCTAACATATGGACTAATCTTCCCTCGGAAGTAGCCCACTCGAGTACATCTTACTCGAAACCATGTTAAGCCTTCATCACTCGGAAAAAGGCCACACAAATAATAGCCTCACTCGGTAATGGCTCTCCCATCAATATTCCACTCGGAATTTATTAACTTAGCATTATTCTCTCAACACCACATAATGAACAATTCGGGTAACTTTATAACAATGTAAAATATATATATATATATATATATATATATATACAATGTATACTTGTCCACAAAACCCGATAGTTAACCCATATAATTAAATCCGTTCGGATTACAAGATGCCGGCCAAGGCTTTAACACATCTATTTACAATATATATATCATATGTGCACTTCAACTGTAACACCCTAGTTTAATAAGTAAATAAATACCCAAACAGGGGAAATTTTTTTCCCAAAAATAAACCAATGGCAACCGGGCAAAAATAAAAGAGAAGGGAGAGAGAGGCAAGGGAAATGAAAACCATTCATAGCGGAAGGATAAAACGCCTAAGCGAACCCAACAGCACCACGCACACTCGCTCAAGCGAGATCCGACTCCGCTTAGGCGAGACAGCTCAATTCGCTCGGGCGAGCACTCAATCACTTGGGCGAAACCACTCAAAAGCCTTCCATCAAAACCACACTCGCTGGAGCGAATCCCACATTCGCTGAAGCGAGAAGCCACACTCGGCATTCGATCACTCGGTATCAAGACATCCATTCACTCGGAGTGAGGGGTTTCAATCGCTTGGAAATAACCACACATTCATACTTCCCATAACATAGTTCCTTATATTTTTATCCACAAGGCCACACAATAATCCACTCGGAAATGAGGGTTATCCCACTCGGTATACATCAAACTTCCCTCACTCGGGATATCACCCAATCAAACGTCACTCGGGGTATCATCATTTCTCTTACTTCAGAGAACACATAGACCTCCCTTCACCCAGAAGGGGTCTCCACCATCATTTGTCACTCGGAATATCCTAGCCAGATTCACTCGGTATATGATATCTTACTCACTCGGGGAATTTATTAAGTAAGTCCCACTCGGACTTGCCCAGATCCTAACCACTCGGGATATAAAATCTCATTCACTCGGATTATACATGAATCACATACTTAGCATGTATTCCAATTTCAACCATTACAACAACTCTTCCCTTGGAAGAGAATCACTCAGATTTCCCACTCGGGATATTCAAATCATTCCCCACTCGGGGTTTACCCATATTTTTTACTCGGAATCATTCAAGCCTATTCACTCGGAAAAAGGCCACATATTTAGCCTCACTCGGCTCGGCTCCCACAATAATGCTTCACCCGGAATTCTTTACCTTAACATTATTCTATCCATCAACACTCAGCCAATTCCAATACATATTATCATTATTCATTCAACCACTCATCCCAGTCGATAAGAAGCATCAAATCAACATAAAACACTTACATGTATATATCCATTCATACACTCGGAATAGTCATGATCTTAACATCATTCAATCATCAGCACCTATTATCCGATACAAGCACAGGTTATCAATGTAAACCATATATGTATATAAACATGCACTCAGGTCATAATAGCTCAGATTACTTATATATATAAATTTATATTCATTATACAACACTGATATTATGAGCCGGCCAAGGCTACAACTGACTAAACGTAATAAATGCAATATAAGCACTCAACAGTCGGAGTGCACATCACTCGGATTTGAGGCCTTCACACCATTCCGAGTCTGACCTGCATACACTAAAAATTGGTATAGGGGTGGGCATCGATACTGACTCGGATTTTTCCTCAGTTATGCAACAATACATATATATAATTATACATAGCACCAATTAAGGTCAGAATAATACCAATCAATCAGGACACACATAAGACATTTACCGATCAGAATCCACCAGTTATCACTCGGCCATATGCACATATTATTTCAATAACATTAACATAGCAACAACCAGTAACATAATAATGCCAATGAATTAGAACACACATAAAACATTTACCGGTCAGAATCCACCATCTATCACTCGGCTATGTGCACCTATCATTTCAACAGCATTATCACACACTAATGTAATCAAATTTCAATCAACATCAACAGTACATGTACACAACTGATCAGAATCCATCAATTATCACTCGACTATATGCACACACTATCTCAATAACATTAACATATACTCATGCAATCAGATTTCAATCAACATCAACAGTACATGTACACAGATTATTCCACTCGGTTCCGCATTCGTGTGTAATCGGTTTTCATTCGTTGCAACGTAGGCTCCCAGCCTTCCATTCAGCTCCCAGCTGCTTGGCCATTTTACAGGTACCCAACCGTTTCCCCACACAGGTGACACCAACGCTCTCAGCGCCAACGACGGTGTTCATGGGCAGCCTAAGTCTCATTCAAAGGCTACCTTGAGTCCTACTCAAGGATTTATCAGCGTCTCACGCTTTATAACCGATGGTAGTGTCCCACACTACATGCTCCTAGCATTAACGCATCCCATGCGCCACATGCGGATTCAACACACAGCACATATTTCATACACAACTTTCACTCGGCAATACATGCATCATATGCAATCGGCACAATATATCATCAGATTCACTAAGTCAACATCTTCTCACATGCAATCAGCATTTCAAACTCAGAATAGCATGCATGGTACATAAGTCACACGGTGATCATCGACAGTACTTTAGCACTATCCTCTCATTCAACATTCAACACTTCTCAAAACTACCTACATGCAACTCATGGACGGAACTAAACATGCAACACTCAATTCATCAACATCATGCGTTCGGGTATCATAAACCACATGCAAACAAATCACAGAATCAGACACAGAATCAGTAAGCCATTAGCACCCGGAACCCGTCCATAACCCATGCATTTAAGATATAAGATACCCCCTTACCTGGAATGAAGATTCCAGGGGCTCCAAGGGCTTGCAGCTCCAGTCGGTTGCTCCGCTCAGCCCATTCACTGATTCTCAATAGAACGGCCCAGCATCATTCATCCACCATTACGCTTGGCTTTGGAGGAACTCCGAGCCACTCCGCTCACAGCTTGGAAGAACCAGAAGCTCCTCGATCTAACAATGCCGACCAGTCGTCCTTCGACCGCTCCCTCCAACCCACACAACCACTGGGCTCAGACGTTGGGCTCAGCACTCCGCATGGAGAACTCAAAGCTGTTTCCTCATCCACGAACAATCTGATCTTGCCAGCAATGGAGGGTTCCAGTCTCAGGGCATCTCAACGTCACTGAGTTGGGTGAAGGAGAACACGACGCGGAAGGAGACGAAGGAACAGTAAGGAAGGAGACAGGTTGTATGCAGAGGGGAAAAGCAAACTCACACCCTCTCTGACTCGACGAGAAGGAAGGATGACTCCGGTCCTCAGCCACCTCTGTAGAGAGCTCATGGGAACAGAGAACAGAGGAGAAAAGAAGAAGAGTGAAGAAGAAGAAGAGAAACGGTAGAAAAGAGATGTCCAGCGTGAATAAATGAGGGAAAGAGAGAGCTGAAGTTCTTTTATACCACCAAGGGCACATGCGTCCTTTCACCTGGCATCATTATCATTATTATTATTTATTCACTTATTTCTAACCAATCAGCAATTAGCCTAATTAATCATAATTAATTAGCCATTATTTTCTTAAGTTAAATTAATTAAGTTAATTATAATTAACAAGTAATTTTCCACTTTTGCAATTATTATTTTAATGGCTTAATTCTATTTGGTAATTAATTTTAAATCGGGATGTTACAATTCTCCCCCTCTCACAAGAATTTTGTCCTCGAAATTCAATCGGTAACTTCCTTTAAATAAACAACTCAGAATATCGTTGTCTTGCACTCTACCTATTGTATCTCTTTGTTTCCCTAGTGATTCACCGACCGCTTCACCGCTCCAATCGGCATGGTTTTGCTCCTCAAGTGATTTACCAACTGCCCCACAATTCCAATCAGCAAAAACACTTAAAGTCAGGTCCTATCGGATTACAATCTTTCCATAAAATGCAATATAATTGGGGAATTCAACCTTAAAATGTACAACTTGCCCCATTCAACTCTGCCAGTTCAATATAACCAATGGTACCTCAAGTTCCTTGGCCACTCGGCCCTACACACTCAACGTTAATCGGTGTACATCCACCAACTGTTCCTCCAGTCCCAATGGAGTCACACAGAATAATTATGTATCCACACGGGGTATAAACACAAAGTTGTGTCAATTACAGAGTTGGGAAAGTTTAATCGGCAAGAAACATTACCGATTCCCATAAAATACTCACCAATATCCGATTCACCTCAGATTAAACTCTCGGGTATTCAACATCCGACTCCAAAATTTCTTCTCTAAACCATAATGTACCATGGCAACACCGAAACCAACACCCAACAGAGCTTCAAGATGCTTTAATTAGCACAGACCGCCTGGATTCATCCTTTACAGGCATCACACTCGGTTTTCAAAACCTCCATTTCTAACCTTTTTTTTGGTCAATTCCCTGCCTATACCCAGAGAACGTCACTCGGGTCACTCAATCAAAAGGGTCATTCAGGGTTTGAAAGCAATTCTCACCTGGAAAACTTTCTAATTATAAAATTTTCACTAAGAATTCAGGCCTACTAATCTGAGTTCAAACTCAGCAGCTCTAACCGTCAACCCGAACACAACTATGAATAAATTTACCCCTCGGGTATTTATTCCCCTTGGGAACCATTCACTCGGAACTTACCCATTCTAAGTCTTATTCGTATCATTCCATACAGAAGTGTCACAACTAGACACACTTCGCTCGGATTTCCCCCTACTTAGGAGTGCCCCATTCGGACTCCGCCCGGAAGTCACACGACTCGGATATATTTCACGTGAATTTCGCCTAATACAAATGTGTCATTCGGACACAGTTCCGCAACTTGGTAATGACTTCCCCAAAACGATGTTTCACTCGGAACATCATGACTTCACTCAGTAGTTCTTTCTCTTAGAAGTTTTCACTTAGAATTATCTCTACTCTCTCACACTCGGAATATACTAATCCTTCCCGAGCAAATTCCCACCTTAGCAATTTCTCCCTTCTATTTCAATAGCCGATCGTTACTTTAATAGCCAATTCTTACCCAATAACCTCTGATCCTCTCGGAGGTAACACATCAAGGTTAAACAAACCCTCTATCCATACTTTGATACATAACCACATATTATTCACTTATTACAACTCTCATCTTCACTCAAAGCAGTTCGATAGACTCACCATCACCATAAGCAGTTACAGCCTCACTTGCCCGACTCATGAATTATTGTGTCCAACTTATAGGATGACGTCTCATTCCTATAGGGTTACAACAATTACATAGAGTCACTGCACCGTGTACGCTGCCACAATACTTATGGTTTGTAGAGTCGTCTCAGGTAGCATGCCTTACACCCACACCGACCAAACTCACTCAGCTATTACTAACTCACAAAATTAATGGCAATTCACAAACACATATATATATGCAATACATTTACATCAACATCATCATTATGCACCACCTAGGCACATCACGCAACAACAATCATGAATATCATTTACCATTACTGTAAAACAGTATAATGGCAATGGGTTTCCAACCCACACAGGACACATGCCTCATCATAAAATAGCATATCAACAATCGGCTTTTTACCCTGACCGAGTAAATATCTCTTAAAATCTCATTAATTGCAAACTATGGCTCAACAGTTTTATAATCCCTCATTTCATCACTCATCACAGGCCACTAATCAATTTAAGCCTAAATGATTCACCGAGCATAGTCACAATCCACCAATCAGTCATGCAGTTATCATTATAGTATGATTTCTAATACCACCATAATCAATACCCAGGCGCACTTAGATTTCAACCTTACCAGTCACTATCAATCAGGTACCTCATTTATTATTTACCTTTCACCTCAAGACAATTCAGGCCTCAACTATCCATAAGGTTCAACCAATTTCTGACTCAAAAGTCTCTGGGTCACCGAGTACCCATCATAGAACACTCTCTCAACATTCAAACATCGCCTAGTCGAAACCACCATAGGGTCTAGCTCTACAAAATCTGGTCAACATAAAATCATACTAAATTCAATCGGGATTTCTATACCTTATGGGTCACCACCAAATCAGTTATTCACTCGGTTTCCAACTACAAATCTGAGCCTAACCTAAATCATCAAGTATCAATTTCTACAGTATTCTAACGTCACCAAGTCTAAACCATTCACTCGGTTTTCTCACATCAAGACCGAGACACTACCCCAAATCAACAGGTATTCGATTTCACATTCGTTTATTTATGATCATGCCCAATTAACTGGGTCATTGCACCTAGTGGTCCAACATCTAATCCATCAGTCACTCGGTTTCCTCAACCGACCACCGAGACGCAATCCTAACTTAACATATTTCTGATTTCACATCTAACCACTTATCGTACGCCCAGATCTCCAACTTAGGAAACTGCGACCCATCGCTTATACCATATGTCATATACACAATATATCATTCATTCATCACATATTCAAATTCCCCAATTTAGAAATCTGCCACTATCAATTACATCATATACCATATGGGATTCACGTGCCAAAAGATATGTACCTGGTAACTTAGAAAACTGCAATGAATCACTTATATTCTCAGGATGAATTTTGTATCCTTGGCATAAACAATACAACCGATCAGTTAAGTAGGAAACACCACACTAGGGAATTCCTTCATTATCATTCACCTAGTCAACTCGGATATGTGAGTTCTAATCCATTCATCAAGAATGACTCGGCCATGAACCACTAGCATGGCATACACAAGAGTCCTAGCCTAATAATCCGACCTCCACCTATAAAAAGGGGTGTCAGCATATACCATTTCATTTCCTTTCCAATCAACCCAGGCTTAGAATAACCTCAAGTTTTTATGAACAACTGAGTCAGGGTAGTAATAAATCCTTCTACCCTAAAATTAATATCACAACAGTCATACCTTTAACTATTGTTCTCAGCAAACACATAAGCACACAGCCATACAAATCATGATTAAACATGCACCAGTTCTAATCAGAATACCATAAGCAATGATGACAACTGGTCATCCTGCTCACAACCGCCCACACGCAGTAGGAAAACCTTGGCCAACGACCTTTTGGTCTACTCTGATACCAAAATGTAACACCCTAGTTTAATAAGTAAATAAATACCCAAACAGGGGAAATTTTTTTTCCCCAAAAATAAACCAATGGCAACCGGGCAAAAATAAAAGAGGAGGGAGAGAAAGGCAAGGGAAATGAAAACTATTCACAGCGGAAGGATAAAACACCTAAGCGAACCCAACAGCACCACGTACACTCGCTCAAGTGAGATCCGACTCCGCTTGGGCGAGACAGCTCAATTCGCTCGGGCGAGCACTCAATCGCTTGGGTGAAACCACTCAAAAGCCTTCCATCAAAACCACACTCGCTGGAGCGAATCCCACATTCGCTGAAGCAAGAAGCCACACTCGGTATTCGATCACTCGGTATCAAGACATCCATTCACTTGGAGTCAGGGGTTTCAATCGCTCGGAAATAACCCCAACATACATCCCATAACTTAGTTCCTTATATTTTTATCCACAAGGCCACACAATAATCCACTCGGGAAATGAGGGTTATCCCACTCGGTATACATCAAACTTCCCTCACTCGGGATATCACCCAATCAAACGCCACTCGGGGTATCATCATATCTCTTACTTCGGAGAATACATAGACCTCCCTTCACCCAGAAGGGGTCTCCACCATCATTTGTCACTCGGAATATCCTAGCCAGATTCACTCGGCATATGATATCTTACTCACTCGGAGAATTTATTAAGTAAGTCCGACTCGAACTTGCCCAGATCCTAACCACTCGGGATATAGAATCTCATTCACTCGGATTATACATGAATCACATACTTAGCATGTATTCCAATTTCAACCATTACAACAACTCTTCCCTCGGAAGAGAATCACTCAGATTTCCCACTCGGGATATTCAAATCATTCCCCACTCGGGGTTTACCCATATTTTTCACTCGAAATCATTCAAGCCTATTCACTCAGAAAAAAGGCCACATATTTAGCCTCACTCGGCTCGGCTCCCACAATAATGCTTCACCCGGAATTCTTTACCTTAACATTATTCTATCCATCAACACTCAGCCAATTCCAATACATATTATCATTATTCATTCAACCACTCATCCCAGTCGATAAGAAGCATCAAATCAACATAAAACACTTACATGTATATATCCATTCATACACTCGGAATAGTCATGATCTTAACATCATTCAATCATCAGCACCTATTATCCGATACAAGCACAGGTTATCAACGTAAACCATATATGTATATAAACATACACTCGAGTCATAATAGCTCAGATTACTTATATATATAAATTTATATTCATTATACAACACTGATATTATGAGCCGGCCAAGGCTACAACTGACCAAATGTAATAAATGTAATATAAGCACTCAACAGTCGGAGTGCACATCACTCAGATTTGAGGCCTTCACACCATTCCGAGTCCGACCTGCATACACTAAAAAATGGTATAGGGGTGGGCATCTTAAATATTAAATGATAGATATTGACTCGGATTTTTCCTCAGTTATGCAACAATACATATATATAATTATACATAGCACCAATTAAGGTCAGAACAATACCAATCAATCAGGACACACATAAGACATTTACCGATCAGAATCCACCAGTTATCACTCGGCCATATGCACATATCATTTCAATAACATTAACATAGCAACAACCAGTAACATAATAATGCCAATGAATCAAAACACACATAAAACATTTACCGGTCAGAATCCACCATCTATCACTCGGCTATGTGCACCTATCATTTTAACAGCATTATCACAAACTAATGTAATCAAATTTCAATCAACATCAATAGTACATGTACACAACCGATCAGAATCCATCAATTATCACTCGGCTATATGCACACACTATCTCAATAACATTAACATATACTCATGCAATCAGATTTCAATCAACATCAACAGTACATGTACACAGATTATTTCACTCGGTTCCGTATTCGTGTGTAATCGGTTTTCATTCGTTGTAACGTAGGCTCCCAGCCTTCCATTCAGCTCCCAGCTGCTTGGCCATTTTACAGGTACCCAACCGTTTCCCCACACAGGTGACACCAACGCTCTCAGCGCCAACGGCGGTGTTCACGGGCAGCCTGAGTCTCATTCAAAGGCTACCTTGAGTCCCACTCAAGGATTTATCAGCGTCTCACGCTTTATAAATGATGGTAGTGTCCCACACTACATGCTCCCAGCATTAACGCATCCCATGCGCCACACGCGGATTCAACACACAACACATATTTCATACACAACTTTCACTCGGCAATACATGCATCACATGCAATCGGCACAATATATCATCAGATTCACTAAGTCAACATCTTCTCACATGCAATCAGCATTTCAAACTCAGAATAGCATGCATGGCACATAAGTCACACGGTGATCATCGATAGTACTTTAGCACTATCCTCTCATTCAACATTCAACACTTCTCAAAATTACCTACATGCAACTCATGGACGGAACTAAACAGGCAACACTAGATTCATCAACATCATGCGTCCGGGTATCATAAACCACATGCAAATAAATCACAGAATCAGACACAGAATCAGTAAGCCATTAGCATCCGGAACCCATCCATTAACCCATGCATTTAAGATATAAGATACCCCCGCTTACCTGGAATGAAGATTCCAGGGGCTTCGAGGGCTTGCAGCTCCAGTCAGTTGCTCCGCTCAACCCATTCACTGATTCTCAATAGAACGGCCCAGCATCAGTCATCCACCATTACGCTTGGCTTTGGAGGAACTCTGAGCCACTCCGCTCACAGTATGGAAGAACCAGAAGCTCCTCGAGCTAACAATGCCGACCAGTCGTCCTTCGACCGCTCCATCCAACCCACACAACCACTGGGCTCAGACGCTGGGCTCAGCACTCCGCATGGAGAACTCAAAGTTGTTTCCTCATCCACGAACAATCTGATCTTGCCAGCAATGGAGGGTTCCTGTCTCAGGGCATCTCAACATCACTGAGTTGGGTGAAGGAGAAGACGACGCGGAAGGAGATGAAGGAACAGTAAGGAAGGAGACAGGTTACATACAGAGGGGAAATGCACACTCACACCCTCTCTGACTCGACGAGAAGGAAGGAGGACTCTGGTCCTCAGCCACCTCTGTCACAAGCTTATGGGAACAGAGAACAGAGGAGAAAAGAAGAAGAGCGAAGAAAAAGAAGAGAAACGGTAGAAAAGAGATGTCCAGCGTGAATAAATGAGGGAAAAAGAGAGCTGAAGTTCTTTTATACCACCAAGGGCACATGCGTCCTTTCACCTGGCATTATTATCATTATTATTATTTATTCACTTATTTCTAACCAATCAGCAATTAGCCTAATTAATCATAATTAAACAGCCATTATTTTCTTAAGTTAAATTAATTAAGTTAATTATAATTAACAAGTAATTTTCCACTTTTGCAATTATTATTTTAATGGCTTAATTCCATTGGGTAATTAATTTTAAATCGGGATGTTACATCAATAATCTGAGTGCCCATCACTCGGACTTGATGCCATTTCATCATTTCCAGTCTGACCTGCATATACTGAAAAATATAGCCACAGGAGGGGTGAGCTTTTACATATTAAATGACAGTTATTGACTCAGATTAATCTTTGAATTCTCAACCATACATTAACCTATATCAATCAGCAATAATGCACTCTACCATTCAATATGAACCCTACAACAATTTCATCCACTCAGGATTCATGCAATTCAACCAAGACTGAGTAATTCACAACATTCATAATCACCTTGTACTCGGTAACAGTACCAGTTTACATATATTCACCCAGTCGGAATTCACACCAACCATTCATGGCTATATTAATCATATTCATCACAGCATGTACCACAACCATAATAGCATATTACACTCAGCAAATATATCAGTATACCTGCATTAATCCAATCGGATTCACCCCAATCAATTCATATCTACATGTTCAAACATTTCACATTGAGCTCAATGATAATTATAAGTGTGCACACATTCATTTCACTCGGATTCGGTTATTTATTATCAATTTTTATTGTTGCATCATAGGCTCCAAGCCTTTTCTCAACTCTAAGCTGATTCGGCCGTTTTACTGGTACCAAACCATTTGCCCTCACATGTAACACAGTCACTCTAAGCGACAACGGAAGTGTTACGGGCAGCCCCGAGTCCAACCCGGTAGGCTTGCCTTGAGTCCAACCTAAGGTCTTTAAGCGTCCAACGCTTAGTGCACTCGGCACTGCCTCGAGTCCAACCCGAGGTCTTTTATATATTTTCAACACATATTCATCTGATTGCCGATCGGTATTAAGCGTCCAACGCTATCTGCTCCAAGCATTTCCAGTGGCGAATCAGATGCATACGGTCTTATTCATCAGGCGTCCAACGCCAATTCACTCGGCATTACCTTGAGTCCAACCCAAGGTCTTTCAATATATTTTCCACACATATGCACTCGGCATTTAATTATCAATAACATGCATCCAATGCAATTTATCATTATTATTCACAAACAGGGGTCGGCATAGCAATAACACAATACATGCACCCGGTAATCACATGCACTTGGCAAATCACATACTTTTTAACATAAAATTCCAAACAGGAATCAACATAACCGACCCACATCTCATGCACTTAGCAATCACAATGCCATCCACTCAGAATTATCATTTACAATAAGCATCACATGCTTTTCATATAATATCCACTCGGCTTTCTCATTAACAATGACAACATATCATACATTCACATAGAATCATAGCCAGAACCAGCACAGCATTTACACACCACATGCATTCGGTATTCACACTGGTTCACAGTACATACATTCACTCGGCATCTCATTAAAAGCCAACATTTCCATGCATTCACTCAGCATTCATATGCTTAACACACATCTCATGGACGGGAACACCAAACCACTAGACAAATCATAAATATCACAACTATCCGGGGGTTACATGTATAACAACACATCAATAAACATATTTCAAACATATCACAACATATTTAAGCAAAACCACCCGGAACCCGTCCATAAACCATACATTTGAGATGTAAATTAGCCCCCTACCTGGAATAAAGATTCCAGCAGCTCCTTGAGCTTCCAGCACCGACTAAATGTTCTTCAGTCATCCAACAGTACTATGCTCTCAGCTTTTAGAAGAACCAACAGCTGCTTCCTCACAAGCAGATCAACCACCAAAACACTCCATGCCAAGCCTCTAAGGCACAACGTGGTCCTCCCACGCTCAAGCAGTCCAGTCCTCACCAACAGTGAAGGACCCCAAGCTTCCAAGCACCTAACGCTGTTAGGCAGAACAGGGGAGGATCCTAACCTCCAAGACATACAGCACCATGCTGTTTTCTCCACCACCACGCTGTTCCACTCGGTTCTCTCACAGCCACGTTGTTCCCACATCGTGTTCCCACTTCCACTCGAGGTTCTGCATAGTGTTCAGGTGGAAGGAGAAGAGGGACAGCAAGGAAGAGGAAGAAGCAGAAGCTTCAAGAAGCTTTCGAGAGAACAGAGGAGTGGTTCCTCTTGTACCAAAGTGTAATGAGTAAAGAGTGGGTGGAAAATGAAGCCTTTATCCTTTCACTGCGTAGCCTGCACTCCCTCACCATCAGCCGTCACATCACCATCAGCTCCCATCCCATCAGCGTAGGAATCATGAGGGAGAGAGGGAGAGAGAGAACCGAAGCTCTCATAACACCACCAAGGGCACCAATGTCATTTCCTGGCCAGATATTATTATTATTATTCAATCCATAATTTTAATTCTATTATTAACCTTTATTGGTAATTAATTCAAAACCAGGATGTTACACTACTCCCCTCCTTCAAAGAATTTCGTCCTCGAAATTCCAATATGAACTTATCTCAACAAACAGCTCAGAATATTGCTGCCTCAACTAATTACATGTCACTGCTTCCCAAGCATTCACCAACCGGTTCATAATTCCACTCGGTATAGCTTCACCTCTCAAGAGGTTTACCGACCGCTCCAACCTTCCAGTCGGTAAAATCACTAAAGTCAAGTCCTACCTGATTACAACCTCTTCATAGAATTCAATATATTTGGGGATTCAATTTTTAAAATGTACAAGTTACCCCATTTAACTCTACCAATTCACCCTAACCAAGGGCACCTCTAGTTCTTTGGCCACTCGGCCCTACACTCTCAACGCCAATCGGTGTACATCCACCGTCAGCTCCTCCAATTCATAGGAGTTACTTGGCATAATTAAGTATCCACACAGAGTATAAACTCTAAATTGTGTCACATGAGACACATTATGGAGGTTAATCAACCAGCTGGGAAGAATCTAGTCAGTAAACAACATTACCGATTCTCACCAATACTCACTATTGTCCGATTTATCTCGGATTAAACCCTCGGATATTCAACATCCGACCACTAAAATCTCCTTTACCAACCGTGACATATTTTGGCAATACCGAGACGGATACTCAAAAGAGCTCTAATGTACTTCAATTAGCCCAGTTGTCTAGATTTACCTCGTACAGGCACCACACTCGGTCCTAAATTCTCAGATTTCTAACCATTCCTTCGGCTAATTTCATGCTTACACCCTTAGAATGTTACTCGGACCTCTCATTCAAAAGTATCATTCAGGGTTTGAAGGCAATTCTCACCCGGAAAACTTTCTACTTACCAAAATTCATTCAGAATTCAAGCCTACTTCGAAATCAAACCTGAGTTCAAACTCAGCAGCTCAAACATCGATCTGAACACAAATGTGAATAAATTTACCTCTCGGGTATCTACTCCCCTCGGGATCCATTCACTCGGAAACTTACCTATTCCAAGTCCTACACAGTACCATACCACTCAGAAGTGTCACAACCAGAGACACTTCGCTCGGATTTTTCCCTACTCAGGAGTGCCACATTCGGACACTTCACCCGAAAGTCACATGACTCGGAATTTCACGTGGGTTTCGCTCAACACAAATGTGTCATTCGGACACAGCTCCATAACTTAGCAATGACTCCCAAAACGATGTTTCACTCGGAACATCATAACTCCACTCAGTAGTTCTTTCTCCCAGAAAGATTTCACTTGGAATTATCTCTACTTTCTCACACTCGGAATATACTAATCTTTCCCGAGCAAATCCTCACCTTACAGATTACCTTGGCTCAAGGTCCTGGTTTCCTCATTAAACCCACAATATCACTCGGTTAGCCTTATAAAACTTTTAATCTTTAGTGACAGACTTGATCACCCTTTAATTTCAATAATCAATCATTTCTTTATTGGCTAATGGCCAAGTTACACCCAATAACCTCTGATCCTCTCGGAGGTTAACACATCAAGGTTAAAACATCCTTTTATCCTCATTTCGATACACAACCACTTACTGTTCACTCAATACTACTCTCATCTTTACTCAGAACAGCCCGATAGACTCACCATCACCATAAGCAGCTACAACCTCACCTGCCTGACTTATGAATTGTTGCATCCAACTTATAGGATGACGTCTCATTCCTATAGGGTTACAACAATTACATAGAGTCACTGCAAAGTGTACGCCGCCACAATACCTATGGTATGTAGGGTCGTCTCAGAGCAGCATACCTTACACATTTATCGCTCACACTGACCAAACTCACTCAAATAATACTAGTTCACATGAAAATTAATGGCAATTCACAAAAATCTATAACAACACATTTACATCAATATCATTATTATGCACCAACTAGGGCACATCACACAACAATAGTCATGAAATATCAGTTATCACTACTGCAAAATAGTATAATGGCAATAGGCTTCTGACCCCCACAAGGTACACGCCTCGTCATAAAATGGCATATCAACAATCGGCTTCCAGCCCTCACCGAGTAATATCCTTTCATTGGATCGCATCCATCATAAAACCATAATCCGACAGCCTATTAATCCTTCATTTTGACGTTGTATATTTTTACAGTCGTGATTCCGTCAAATTAGTACATTAAAATTAATTAATGTAGTACTAGGGTGTCAACCTAGATCGTTCTCTCAAGGATCAACACAAAAATTTAGGAAAAATCAAGTCTTAAACTAATTTTTAACAATTAAAAATAAAAACTCAACAACTAAATTTTTTTACAAACATAAGTTCAACAAGCATACAATTGGGGGGGGGTTGATTGATTTTTGTTGTCACAATTAAAATTAAAACAAAGTAAATATAGGATTTAAAACAATAAATAACAAGTGATTGATTTTCTTGGAGTATTGTAAATAAATTTATCCTTGGTTCACTAAAGATAATTTGTATACTTTCATTACTGTTAATTTCTTAGCTCAATTTGAATTAATCAACTAAGCGTCTTTTTTAATTCATAATTCCTTTACTTTCATTTAAAAATGAATATTTTAATCAAGCATCCTAATTAAGCAAAAGGAGTCAAGATCGTAAAATCTAGGAATTATTGAGCATATGTAAGAACATCGCCTACATACATAATCTATTCTCAAATTATGGAATTAAGCAAACCATAATTATTAAAAGTGATTATGAAAATATTCATTAAGCATGCATATTTCCTTAATCCATTCTAATTTAAAATCTTATTTTATTCCATTTGAATAATTAAACCGATTAAGCATACAAATTTAATTAAACAGAATGGAATTAAATAAGCAGAGTAAGATTATGAAGAAATAACAATAATAAAAACATGCTACATTAAAAATAATGACCTCAAAATTACATTACAATATTCTCCAAGAAAAACAATCTAGGGGTTTTAGCCCTCCATAATTAAAACAAACTGAAAATAAAGAGAACCTAACCCGGAAATGAAGAACTTGCTGGAAGAAGAAATACAAACAGAGAAGAACAAGAATGAGGAACGAATGGTTTATGAAGGAATTGATATGTGTTCTGATACCTCTCAAAACCTTCTCATGGTGCCTATTTATAGCAATCCAAAAGCAAGCCAATGCCATAAACAATTGTAATAGAGGTTTCACTCATCAATTAACAAGTCCTTTGTGCTCCATTATCATCTTCAGTGCTCCATTATCATCTTCAGTGCCTTGCCCACCATCCAGAAGCTTGAAAACGTGATCCTGGGCCAATAATTCACTCATGAATCGATTCAATGGTGAAATGAATCAATTCATGCGTTCCAAATACAATTCTGGCCTGAAAATTAACGTGTGAATCGATTCAATAGAGGGAAGAATCGATTCAACCCTTTAAAACCTGAATGAATCGATTCAAAGTGCTGATGAATCGATTCAAGCTTCAAAAATTCACATCCTGGGTGCATTAAACCGTATGAATCGATTCAAGTGGGGGATGAATCGATTCATCCACCTGATTCTCCATTCTTTGTGTATTTTTCCACCCTTTTTGAGATCCTTTTGCATATTCCTTGATTCCTTTGATCCTTAGGCACTTTGATCTTCACTTTGGATTGGAATTCTTGAGTTCTTGGATCCATTTTCTTTTGGCACATATTAAAAATCAAATATTACATAAAGCTCAAATGATGAAAATGTGTTAAAATGCAATTTATTACACACTAAGTGATGGCAAATTATACACATTTAAAGTGAAGAATTAAAGATAAATCATGCATCATCAAATACTCCAACACTTATTCTTTTGCACTCCCGGGGAAAATCAAAATAAAAACCAAGTATCACAATTTATTGAAAACTGACAGGGCCCGCAAGCGCACGGGTTATGTCGCGTAATATAAAAGATTATCGTTCTCCACAGGGACTGTTTTCAAAGTACCGGCATATCAAAATTTAATTATCCACACAATTGATTTTCAATTTTTAGTATTTGTGAAAAATAAAAATTAACAGTAAAATTTTTTACCTTACAGTAAAAATAAAAATTTACCGTGGGTGAAAAACAGAGTAGAGAGTATCTCGGGATTCCGGGGGTTTAAGATATTATTCTACGTTGACAATTTCAACTTTTTATAAACAAAAATCAAATTGAGTTTTCCAAGGCGAATTTTCCAAAAGCCAATTAATATTTTCCTCTCGGATTCCTATTAATGTACCTAACTTACAGAAAGCGCTGCTTAATCCTAAGAAAGGCCCATTATCGTTTTATGAAAATCCCATTTTTACTTCCTCAAAAGAATTTTGATTACTTTCACGGTTTTACCGAGGTCACAAAAAGCATCTCAAAAATCTTAGGTTTAGTTCAAAGCTTTCCGGTAAAAATAAATCTCTCGATTCTATTTGTTACCTAAACTTACTAATATACCCGTAAGTACATAGTTTTACCATTTAGGCTCTTGTTAGGAATCACTAAAAGCATTAAGTAAAATTTGAACTAAATGGAAAACAGAAATTTATTTACTTTAAGTCGAAATAACATCAACGTAAAATATTATCGTACCCCCGTTTTCCCAAGATAAAAATTTAGTTACACATGATACGGTATAAATTCATACATATAATGAAAAGGAAATACAACATACAATTCATGGTAAATAAAACTTACGGGTTTCTCCAAAAGCCCAGTAAATTTTCCACCGTAAATCTTTGTTCCGGATCCCTCCACCGTATACAAATTTAACCGCTCAATTTCACTGTCCTCTCAATTCTTATTTCACAAAATAAAAATACAATACAAAGAAATAAAATTCCACACTACACGCACACTGTTTTTCTTTTGTTTAATTTTCTGACTCACTCTCTGCACAAAATTCTCTCTGCTACTGTCCTAATTCTCACTGCAAAAACTGACTCCCCTCCCTTTTTTTTTTGAACGCTTCTGCTGTATGCTATTTATAATGTTGTTCTCTTTGCCTTTCTTCCATTTTTTTCGTTGACCATACATCAGCTAAAATGGGAACCCATTCTAACTTATTTTTCCACTTGCATTTCACATTATTGCTGACCCATTTTTCTTTGTCTTTTTAAGCTATTTTGCTGTCAGAACAATGTTGCTGTTTGCTGTCCATGTAAATTGCATTTTTTCTGCAGCTTTTCATGTGTCATTTTTGTTGTTTTGTTGTCATAAATAGCCAGCATTTCACGTGAATGAAGGAGTGTAGCTTCATGGTCTTAAGAAATCAGCGGTGGGAATTATTGAGAGAGGTGGAGCATGACTAAAATATTAGGCAAATGGAGACTTGTTTTTTACGTGAGATGCATTGGACAATGGTTGGTTTCCTTTTGAATAAAATAATGGACTCATGGAGCTTTTCTTGTTGTAGCCGTGACATGCATTGCTGTGAGATGCGTGAAAGAATGAAAGGCATTTGCAAAATTTCAAGCACATGGGACCCTTTTGGAAGGCTTTTCAACGTTGGCAGCTTTTCTTAGCTTTGGCAATTAAATGGACTAATGAAGGCATCTATTTTTTTTTTCTTTTATTGACATAAAAATTTTGCATCATAAATCTTTGCCTTGAGAGCCTTTTAACGTGAAAAGTATACTGCAGGAGGAAAAAAATTGATTAATTCATGTTACCATGCATCCTTATGTTTCAACGTGAAGTAGATGAAAGGGAGGAGATGGATTAATATTTTATTTAAACAAGTTAATTAATTTAAATGGAACTTTCAAAATAAATTTTTATAGAAATGAAATCATAATTTTAAGTTCTTGAAAGAATTAGTTTTATAGCACTAATCCAAAATTAATTTTTCAATTCTAAAAAAAATAAATTTTAACATTCCATTTAAATTAATTCACACAAAATACAGCACTTAAATTGAAATAGTAAAAAGAAAACAGAAAGTATGAAATTTTAGAAAAATGATATGGTAAACATTTAATATCAAGTAAATTAAATAGTGAAAAACAGTGTTTTAAAACACTTATCAAGATACCCCAAACCAAAACATTGCTTGTCCTCAAGCAATCACCATATTCACACAATAAGAAACAGAAAACACTTAGCTTAGTAAATTAGGGAACCCGAAACAGAGAAATTGATTTATTCAAATGCCAAAATTAAATTTCTTATGTGAGTCAATTTTCAATGTCAAGACTTGAGATACTCTTCTCACAATTTCACTCTAAGTGTCTCATGGTTTGTGTATCACTCAAATCATCATAGTCGAAAATATTACCATAAGCTTGTTGATCAACCAAAAACTCCACAGTTTAGATAGAAAGCATGTCAAAGTCTAAAGGTCTTTCAAAGGGTTGTAACGGGGCCATGGGTCGTATTGTCATGGTAGGAATTTCAAGAAAAATGGAGTACAAAAGGGCTTAAACAGTCATGAATGATTCAAACTTCCATCATAATTTCAGAAACTAACAGAGCAAATTTTTGAATTTTTATGGACTTTTCGTAATTCATTCAATATCATCCTTTTGATTTTCTTTTTCTTGCTTTTGTTTACATTCCATACATATTTTTCTTAAGTCCTTTTTATTTCTTTGCTCCACTAAATTTCCAACTTTTTTACCATTAAGAGAATATCAGTCAATGAAAGGTTTCAAAGAAAAAAGATTTCCACTTTCAGGCTCAAAAGGGGCAACTAGAGGTCAATTTGTGCAAAAATTCTGAGGCTTAAGAATAAGACCTAATTGTGCCTTTATCATCCTAAGACATACAATCAAAAACCATTTTGAATCGGTTGAAAAACAAGTTCTAGAATATTAATGACTATGAGATTCACTCAATCAAGAAAATATGGGTTTTGAAAATTTGTTTCATAAATTTCCCATTTAGGCTCAAATCTTACCATGGAAAGTCTTTTCAAAGAAAATTTTAATCACATAAGGTTCATTTAAGCATTTATTTGGCATTTAAACAATCAAATTTTGAAAAATTTTATTCAAAAGTTTAGGGTCCTTAGATACTTTAGCTCTGTGTTTAAAGTTAATTTATCATGCAATCATGGTAAATTACAAGATTACAAACAAAACAAGAAAATAAAAAGTTGCAAAATAAAATAACAATCACACAATGTAAACAAAACAGTTAAGTTTTCTTACCTACCACCCCAAACCAGAATTTGACATTGTCCTCAATGTTAAAATGGATGATAAAAGGTAAAGAAAACTTACCTGGAGTAACCCCAAACCGGGATTTGGCTTAGTTTTTGTTTTGTTTTCTTTTTTTTTTTTTTTTTTTTTTTTCAAATTCAAAATAAAACAACAAATTTTTATAGGGTTACCTCCCTATCAGTGCTAAGTTTTAAGTCTTCAGCCAGACTTTTCACCATTTGGATTTATTCATCAGGAGCATCAAACAAGTCCAAGTCACTTGCTTGTTGTATTGGTTGACCTGTCAAGTAGTGCTTTACTCTCTGTCCATTTACCTTAAATGTACCAGATTTCTCACTCCATAACTCGACAGCTCCAAAGGGAAAGACCTTTGTTACCTTGAATGGTCCTGACCATCGGGATCTCAGTTTACCTGGAAAAAGCTTCAATCTGGAATTAAACAGTAAAACCATATCACCTGGATTGAATGTTCTCCGTAGGATGTGACGATCATGCCATTGTTTAGTTTTTTCTTTATAAATTCTGGCATTTTCGTATGCATCTAAACGAAGCTCTTCAAGCTCATTTAATTCCAACAACCTACGTTCACCTGCAGCTTTATGATCAAAGTTAAGAGTTTTAACAGCCCAAAAAGACTTATATTCCAGCTCAACAGGTAAATGGCAAGGCTTCCCATAAACTAGCTTAAACGGTGTGGTTCCAATGGGAGTTTTGTATGCGGTTCTATAAGCCCATAAAGAATCATCTAACTTAATAGACCAATCTTTACGTGACGTATTAACCACTTTTTGAAGAATGTTTTTAATTTCCCGATTGGATACCTCAACTTGTCCACTAGTTTGTGGGTGATAAGGTGTAGCAACCTTATGCCTAACTCCATATTTCTTTAGAAGGGTCTGAAAAGTTTTCTCAATAAAATGAGACCCTCCATCACTTATAACACATTTTGGGACCCCAAACCTTGGAAATATTATTTTCTTGAAAAGTTTAATAACAGTCTTAGCATCAGAATGGGGTGAAGCAATGGCTTCCACCCATTTTGACACATAGTCAACTGCTACTAATATGAACTGATTTCCAAAAGAGGAAGGAAAAGGTCCCATAAAATCAATACCCCATACATCAAACAATTCAACTTCTAAAATGGTATTCAATGGCATTTCATGTCTCTTACCAATGTTACCTGTTCTTTGGCACGCATCACAAGTTAGAACATACTTACGTACATCCTTAAAAATATGTGGCCAATAAAACCCAGCTTGTAATATTTTAGCTGCTGTCTTGGAGGTGCTCATGTGCCCTCCACAGGAAAGAGAATGACAATGGTTCAAAATATCATGGACCTCATCTTGTGAAACGCACCTTCGAATCAAACCATCAGCACATTGCTTGAATAGGAGGGGTTCATCCCAATAATAATGTTTGACATCTGCATAAAACTTTTTCCTTTGCTGAAAGCTAAGGTCAGGAGGTAAAATACCACATGCAAGAAAATTTACAAAATCAGCATACCAAGGAACACGTTGGATACTAAGATTCAAGAGTTGTTCATCCGGAAAAGATTCATTGATAGGAATATTATCTATTTCTTCTTTTTCGGATGTCAATCTAGACAAGTGGTCAGCGACCGGATTCTCAGTACCCTTCTTGTCCTTAATTTCTAAGTCAAATTCTTGCAATATTAGAATCCACCTAATCAGCCTAGGTTTTGCTTCCTTTTTATTCAATAGATACTTAATGGCAGAGTGATCAGTGTAAACAATAACATGTGAACCCACCAAATAAGATCTAAATTTATCAAAAGCAAAGACAATGGCTAACAGTTCCTTCTCAGTTGTGGCATAATTTATTTGAGCATCATCCAGCGTCCGGCTGGCATAATGAATTACATGAAGCTTCTTGTCCTTCCGTTGCCCAAGAACAGCCCCCACTGCGTAATCACTCGCATCACACATCAATTCGAATGGGAGTTCCCAATCAGGGGGTTGTACGATGGGGGCAGAGATTAGAGCTTGCTTAATCCTGCAAAAAGCTTCCATACAAGATGAATCAAAATTGAAAGGCACATCCTTACCTAGAAGAGTTGTAAGAGGCTTTGTGATTTTGGAGAAATCTTTAATGAACCGACGGTAAAACCCTGCATGTCCAAGAAAACTCCGAATACCTTTCACATTTGTTGGTGGGGGCAATTTTTCAATTACTTCAACCTTAGCCTTATCAACTTCTATACCTCTCTCAGACACCAAATGTCCAAGAACTATTCCTTCTCTTACCATAAAATGGCATTTTTCCCAGTTCAAGACCAGATTGGTCTCTTCACAACGCTGCAAGACTTGGCACAAATTTGTTAAGCAGTTATCAAAATCTAAACCATACACTGAAAAATCATCCATAAAGACTTCCATCACATTTTCAATAAGGTCAGAAAAAATTGCTTGCATACACCTTTGAAAAGTCGCAGGTGCATTACACAGACCAAAAGGCATACGCCTATAAGCATAAGTCCCATAAGGGCAAGTGAAGGTAGTCTTTTCTTGATCAGATGGATGAATGGGAATTTGATGAAAACCTGAATACCCATCCAAATAACAGAAATAAGAGTGTTTTGCAAGTCTTTCAAGCATCTGATCAATAAAAGGGAGAGGAAAATGATCTTTTTTCGTGGCGCTATTTAACTTCCTGTAATCAATGCACATGCGCCAACCAGAGACAATCCTAGTAGGAATCAAGTTATGTTTATCATTTTCAATCACAGTTATTCCCCCTTTTTTAGGCACCACATGGACAGGACTTACCCATTTACTACTATCAACAGGATATATCACTCCAGCATCAAGCAATTTCAAAATTTCTTTTTTAACCACTTCTTGCATTTTTGGATTTAATCTCCTAAGTGGTTCTACTGTGGGCCTACTTTCATCTTCTACAGTAATCCTGTGCATACAAAGAGAAGGGCTAATTCCTTTGATGTCGTCCATTGTATAACCTATTACCTTTCTATACAACCTAAGTTGTTTCAAAAGTTTTTCAGTTTCACATGGATTCAATTCAGCATTAACAATCACAGGATATGTGGAATTAGGACCAAGAAACTCATACCTTAATGAAGCTGGTAAAGGTTTTAACTCCACATTGGGTCTTACCACCTCAGTATCATGTTCTAGTGGAGCCTCAGAGTAATCAGATGTTCCTACAGGCTCAATCATGAAAACAGTTTCAAGTGGGTCATTAGGAAGGGTTTCTTCCTTTACCACTTGTTCAACAGAATCCACACTACAGCAAACATCATTATTAAAAGGTTTTTCTAAAGCATTTTTCAAGTTAAAATCAACCTTTTGGTCTCCAACAGTCAGAGACAACTTACCATTCTTGACGTCGATCACAGCACCTGCAGTTGCTAAAAATGGTCGTCCTAAAATAATAGGAATCAAAGAATCTTCGTCCATTTCTAGCACAACAAAGTCAGCAGGTATAAAAAATTTTCCTACTTTAATAGGAACATCCTCTAAAATTCCTACTGGATATTTGACAGATCTATCAGCCAGCTGTAAAGACATCCTAGTAGGTTTTAGCTCACCCAGTCCTAACTTTTCAGCAACAGATAATGGCATTAAACTTACACTCGCTCCTAAATCACATAATGCTTTATCTATATTCATGTCACCAATCATACAAGGAATAGAGAAACTACCTGGATCTTGGAGCTTAGGTGGAAGTTTCCTTTGAATTAGAGCACTGCACTCCTCAGTAAGTGCCACTGTACCATCTTCCTCCAGTCTTCTTTTGTTGGACAAAATGTCCTTCAGGAACTTCGCATATGTAGGCATTTGCTGCAAAGCATCTGTGAAGGGAATATTGATATACAATTTCTTTAAAACATCAAGAAACTTACCAAATTGTTTGTCCAATTTTGCTTTAGCCAAGCGCTGAGGAAATGGAATAGGAGGTTGATATGGCTTAACCTCCTCCTTCTTTTCTTGTGGTTTCTCTTCTTCAATCACTGGATGAGATGAAGATTCATCCACTTTCTTCTCCTCCTTTGTAGTCTTGCCAACGGGCCCATCATATTGAGTACCACTCCTAAGAGTGATAGCCATGGTATGGTTGGACGGTCCAGCTTCAGGTTTTCCAGGAAATGTACCTGGTGCTCTTTGAGAGTAGGAGGCTTGTTGGGCGATTTGATTCTCTAATATTTTGTTATGGGTGGCAAGAGAATCCACCTTTGAAGCTAAGTTCTTTATTGCATCAGAGAATTCATCATTTTATTTAAGTTGAGTAGCTACAAATGTCTCCATCAAGGACTCTAGCTTTGATTTTTGTGGAATATAGGGTCCTTGTTGGGGTTTGTAGTTACTCTGATTACCTTGGAATGGCCTGTTTTGGAAGCCAGGTGGACCTTGTGGAGGTCTGTAGTTACTCTGATAATTTCCACCATAGTTTCCAATAGCATCTACTTGATGCATTTCAGGTTCTTGATTAAGGGTCATTGCTAAATGGCAATTCGTAGCTCCATGTCCTGAAACACCACAAACTTCACAAACAACCTTAGCAGCACCTGTTGACCCTATCTTATCAAGTTTTAATGTTAATGCTTCAACTTGGGCAGAAAGTAGGGAAAGAGCATCAACAGAGTACTTACCTGGTGTTTTAGCAGGTAATCCTCTCTCAGAATTCCACTGGTGGGTGTTTTGGGCTATCTCTTCAATCAGGTTCTGGGCTTCATCCACATTTTTGCTCATGAAGGCTCCTCCAGCTGCAGCATCCAAAGAGATCTTTTGCGTGGAAGTTAGTCCATTATAGAAAATATGGACTGTCAACCACCTCTCTATCCCATGGTGAGGACATTCTCTCAGCATCTCCTTGTATCTCTCCCAGGCTTCATACAAGGATTCATCATCTTTTTGTGAAAAATTAATTATTTGTTTTCTTAACAAATCAGTTTTATTTCTTGGGTACCACTTATTGATGAAAGCACTGGATAGTTGTTCCCAAGTTGTGATGGATCCTTCAGGAAGAGAGTATAACCACGCCCTCGCTTTATCTCTTAAGGAGAAAGGGAAGAGTCTCAAGCGAATGGCATCATTGGTGGCTCCATTCATTTTCAAGGTGTCACAGTATTCAAGAAAGATTTGAAGATGAAGATTTGGATCTTCGGAGGGTAATCCTCCGAATTGGTTCTGCTGTACCATAGAGAGTAGTGAAGGCTTCAATTCAAAATTGTTAGCCTCCACTGTGGGTCTAAGGATGCTAGATCCTCTTCCGTTTGTACTTGGAGCAGCAAAATCTCTTAAGGCTCTGTTTTGGTCTGCCATTTGTTTTTCTTTTTCTTGTTTTTGTTGTTTTTGTTGTTTTCTTAAAGCTCTAAGGGTACGTTCTATCTCAGGGTCAAATCCTAAGTTTAGATCGACACTACGGCTTCGTCGCATAAAAAGAAAATAAAAGACAAATAAAACAAATAATCACAAAAAATAAAAATAAAACAGCAACAGATACGCAAAATAATAAACAAAATACAAGATTACAAACAAAATAAAATAAACAATAAAAATACAGAATAAGATATTAAAATAAAAATACAGAAAAAGAAATAAATGAAACAAATAACATAAAAGAAAACAACAACAATAAACAACTACAAAGAACGGAATAATATCAAGAAAAATATCACACTAAATATCCAACAATAAAATAAAATAAAATAACCAAATTTAAGAACCAAATACAACAAATAAAAAAAAAATAATAATAACAGAACAATTAAAAAAAAATAGTAACAGTAAAAGGAAAAGGAACAGAATATAAAATACAAAATAACCGAACAAAATAAACACTAAAAACAAACAGATATACAAAAAGAAATAAATCAAACAAACAAAACAAAATAAAAATAAAAAGAAATATTAACAAGTATGATCTAATCGAATTTCAATACTGCCGATATTTGAGGGACAACAGTCCCCGGCAACGGCGCCAAAAACTTGACAGGGCCCGCAAGCGCACGGGTTATGTCGCGTAATATAAAAGATTATCGTTCTCCACAGGGACTGTTTTCAAAGTACCGGCATATCAAAATTTAATTATCCACACAATTGATTTTCAATTTTTAGTATTTGTGAAAAATAAAAATTAACAGTAAAATTTTTTACCTTACAGTAAAAATAAAAATTTACCGTGGGTGAAAAACAGAGTAGAGAGTATCTCGGGATTCCGGGGGTTTAAGATATTATTCTACGTTGACAATTTCAACTTTTTATAAACAAAAATCAAATTGAGTTTTCCAAGGCGAATTTTCCAAAAGCCAATTAATATTTTCCTCTCGGATTCCTATTAATGTACCTAACTTACAGAAAGCGCTGCTTAATCCTAAGAAAGGCCCATTATCGTTTTATGAAAATCCCATTTTTACTTCCTCAAAAGAATTTTGATTACTTTCACGGTTTTACCGAGGTCACAAAAAGCATCTCAAAAATCTTAGGTTTAGTTCAAAGCTTTCCGGTAAAAATAAATCTCTCGATTCTATTTGTTACCTAAACTTACTAATATACCCGTAAGTACATAGTTTTACCATTTAGGCTCTTGTTAGGAATCACTAAAAGCATTAAGTAAAATTTGAACTAAATGGAAAACAGAAATTTATTTACTTTAAGTCGAAATAACATCAACGTAAAATATTATCGTACCCCCGTTTTCCCAAGATAAAAATTTAGTTACACATGATACGGTATAAATTCATACATATAATGAAAAGGAAATACAACATACAATTCATGGTAAATAAAACTTACGGGTTTCTCCAAAAGCCCAGTAAATTTTCCACCGTAAATCTTTGTTCCGGATCCCTCCACCGTATACAAATTTAACCGCTCAATTTCACTGTCCTCTCAATTCTTATTTCACAAAATAAAAATACAATACAAAGAAATAAAATTCCACACTACACGCACACTGTTTTTCTTTTGTTTAATTTTCTGACTCACTCTCTGCACAAAATTCTCTCTGCTACTGTCCTAATTCTCACTGCAAAAACTGACTCCCCTCCCTTTTTTTTTTGAACGCTTCTGCTGTATGCTATTTATAATGTTGTTCTCTTTGCCTTTCTTCCATTTTTTTCGTTGACCATACATCAGCTAAAATGGGAACCCATTCTAACTTATTTTTCCACTTGCATTTCACATTATTGCTGACCCATTTTTCTTTGTCTTTTTAAGCTATTTTGCTGTCAGAACAATGTTGCTGTTTGCTGTCCATGTAAATTGCATTTTTTCTGCAGCTTTTCATGTGTCATTTTTGTTGTTTTGTTGTCATAAATAGCCAGCATTTCACGTGAATGAAGGAGTGTAGCTTCATGGTCTTAAGAAATCAGCGGTGGGAATTATTGAGAGAGGTGGAGCATGACTAAAATATTAGGCAAATGGAGACTTGTTTTTTACGTGAGATGCATTGGACAATGGTTGGTTTCCTTTTGAATAAAATAATGGACTCATGGAGCTTTTCTTGTTGTAGCCGTGACATGCATTGCTGTGAGATGCGTGAAAGAATGAAAGGCATTTGCAAAATTTCAAGCACATGGGACCCTTTTGGAAGGCTTTTCAACGTTGGCAGCTTTTCTTAGCTTTGGCAATTAAATGGACTAATGAAGGCATCTATTTTTTTTTTCTTTTATTGACATAAAAATTTTGCATCATAAATCTTTGCCTTGAGAGCCTTTTAACGTGAAAAGTATACTGCAGGAGGAAAAAAATTGATTAATTCATGTTACCATGCATCCTTATGTTTCAACGTGAAGTAGATGAAAGGGAGGAGATGGATTAATATTTTATTTAAACAAGTTAATTAATTTAAATGGAACTTTCAAAATAAATTTTTATAGAAATGAAATCATAATTTTAAGTTCTTGAAAGAATTAGTTTTATAGCACTAATCCAAAATTAATTTTTCAATTCTAAAAAAAATAAATTTTAACATTCCATTTAAATTAATTCACACAAAATACAGCACTTAAATTGAAATAGTAAAAAGAAAACAGAAAGTATGAAATTTTAGAAAAATGATATGGTAAACATTTAATATCAAGTAAATTAAATAGTGAAAAACAGTGTTTTAAAACACTTATCAAAAACATTAAGTTAAAAACAACACACAGAATTGGCACGAAATCTTAGGAATATACAGAAAAACAAAAGTTATTCAACATGCATGATACAGAGCATCAAGATATATATAAAAATCATTCAAACACTTAGGTATGTGAAAATTAAATTAAACTGAAAAGAAGATCATAAGTGATAGAACCTCACAAGACATACTCTCAATTCTCAAGTGTTTAAGGTTTGTGTATACTCTCTAAACATTTCCTGAAAAACAATCATTCTAAAAATTTGGCAAGTTTCTCAATTCCACAATCAACACAAATGTATGTATAGATCAACAGGGCTTTGTAGGGTTGTAATGTGGCCAAGATTAAAATGGATGAAAATTTTTTTTTTAAATACCAAAAAGAATGATGAAGCAATTAATTTTAACTGGCAAATAGTGAGGGTAAAACATTTATTGTATGATATTAGGTCACAATCATAATATATTTTTTTTATTAATGAGATTGCATAACACTTGGAACAAGAGTTGCAATTCCTTTTTGCACACCCCCACACTTATTTGAATGCCTATTTTTGACTTGATTCCAAAGCTCCAATATATTCTTTAAGGTAGGTATATTTTTGGTTTTTCATCCATGGCTTATTTGAGCTGCAACAAGGAAACAGTTAAATAGGCTCAAAATGGCTAGCAAGAGATAATTTATTCATGGTAGGTTTATATGGCTTAGTGGCTCAATTGAATAAAATGCCCGTATCGTTTCAAATACATTCATATGAGTTTCAAGTATCATCAAAAAACAAGACAAAAATTAGGATGTAAGCTTTCAGGAATTAATCACACATGAAAGAATTCAGATGGCGTAAAGTGATCCATCAAATTTTAAGGCTCAAAAATCTCACAAGGTATAATTCTATCATATATGATCATCTATTAATTATCATGTCATTCTCATCATACCAAAATTGCTTGAGTTCAAATTATAACATATCATTAAGCTCATATCAGACATGAAAGAATTTACCTATTACTCATGCATATCTTAAAATTCCAATAAAACATGCCTTTTTAAAACAAAAACACACACAAAATCTTTTATTTTTAATTTTTTTTATAGTCACACAAAATTAATCACACAACAACAAAACAATCTACAACTATATTCCCACCTCCACACTTAAATCATACATTGTCCTCAATGTAAGACAGAGCATACAAAATAGACAATATAATGAAAAAGTAAAAAGATGGGTAAGAAAAACTCCCTCAAGGGGGATCAAGAAGTGGTTCCCCCAAAGCATGTTCCTCCATTGTAACATCCACAAGTGAAGGATTTTCATGAAATGGCTTCAAACGTTGTCCATTAACCTTGAAGCTTTTATTGGAGTTTTCACTTTTTATTTCCACAGCTCCATGGGGAAATACATTAGTAACAATGAAAGGTCCTTCCCATTTAGAGCGTAATTTTCCGGCCATCAGTTTCAACCGGGAATTAAACAGTAGCACTTTTTGTCCAGCAGTAAAATCCTTTCTAGCTATTGAGCTATCATGGAATTTCTTTGTTTTCTCCTTATAGAACCTCGAGTTATCATAAGCTACCAAACAGATCTCATCAAACTCATTCAGTTGTAATTTTCTTTCTTTACCTGCTTGCTCAAGTGCTAAGTTGCAAGCTTTTACAACCCAATAAGCATGATGCTCAATCTCCACTGGAAGATGACATGCCTTACCAAAAACAATTCTATAGGGAGATATTCCTATAGGTGCTTTAAAAGCTGTTCTATATGCCCAAAGAGCATCATCCAGTTTCCTGCTCCAATCCTTTTTATTAGGCTGTACTATCTTTTCCAGGATTCTTTTGATTTCTCTGTTAGAGATTTCTGCTTGTCCATTGGTTTGTGGGTGATATGGAGTAGAGACTCTATGAACAACCCCATACTTCCTAAGCATAGCTTGCATGGTCCTGTTGCAGAAGTGTGTTCCTTGATCACTAATGATTGCTCTTGGAATGCCAAACCTGCAAAAAATTTGAGATCTAACAAAATCCACAACAACTCGAGCATCATTAGTTCTGGTGGCTTTAGCTTCCACCCATTTAGAAACATAATCTACAGCCAATAAAATGTAAGTAAAACCAAAGGATGGAGGAAATGGACCCATAAAATCAATGCCCCAAACATCAAATACTTCACAAAATAACATAGGTTGCTGAGGCATCTGTTGTCTCCATGTGGTAGCATTACTAGCTCTTTGGCATTTTTCACAGGTATTACAAATTCTCCATGCATCCTTAAAAATTGTGGGCCAATATAAACCAGAATCCAACACCTTTCTTGCTGTTCTTTGTGGACCAAAATGTCCACCAACTGGTGAAGCATGGCAGAATCGAAGAACTGATTCTATTTCATGATCAGGAATGCATCTTCGAATCACCTGATCATTACACAATTTCCACAAATACGGGTCATCACAAATATAATACTTTGCATCACTTTTTAATTTTGAAATTTGGTTTCTGGATGCACATGGTGGAAAAACAGAAGCAATAAGATAATTTACAATGTTAGCAAACCAAGGTGAATCAAAAGAGTTAGAAATACTCATGAGGTGTTCATCGGGAAAATGATCCCGAATAGGTGGTGAATCAGGAGCATTCTGAATTCTGCTTAAATGGTCTGCCACAAGGTTTTGTGTTCCACTTCTGTCATGAATTTCCAAGTCAAACTCTTGGAGGAAAAGCATCCAACGAATTAATCTTGGCTTGGACTCACCTTTCTTCAACAAGTACTTCAGAGCTGCATGGTCAGTAAAGACAACTACCCGAGAACCGAGTAGGTAAGATCTGAACTTATCTAATGCAAAAACAATGGCCAAGAGCTCTTTTTCAGTGGTGGTGTAATTTACCTGGGCAGCATCTAAAGTTTTAGATGCATAGTAGATGACCCTAGGCTGCTTGTCAATCTTTTGACCAAGGACAGCCCCCAATGCATAATTAGAGGCATCACACATCAACACAAATGGGGCTGTCCAAACAGGTGCTTGAATTATTGGGGTAGTGGTCAATGCTTGCTTGAGGCAATTAAAAGCCTCCTTACACTTTTCATTAAACTCAAATGCCACATCCTTTTGAAGCAAACTGGATAGTGGCCTAGCCTTCTTACTGAAATCCTTTATGAATCTTCTGTAGAATCCTGTATGACCAAGAAAAGAACGAACCTCTCGAACATAAGAGGGGTAAGGTAAATGTGATATAACTTCTACCTTAGCAGGATCTACCTCAATTCCTTTCTCAGAGATTACATGCCCTAAAACTATTCCTTGTTTTACCATAAAATGACATTTTTCATAGTTCAAAACAAGGTTAGTTTCAATACATCTGTTCAAAACTTTATCCAAACTATCAAGGCATGCATTAAATGAAGATCCATAGACAGTAAAATCATCCATAAACACCTCTATGCAATTTTTAATGAAATCATGAAAAATGCTTATCATGCATCTTTGGAAAGTTCCAGGAGCATTGCATAGGCCAAATGGCATTCTCCTATAAGCAAATGTGCCAAAGGGATAGGTGAATGTGGTCTTTTCTTGATCCTCAGGTGCAATGTGAATCTGAAAATATCCAGAGAATCCATCAAGAAAACTGTAGTGAGACTTACCTGCGAGACGCTCAAGCATTTGATCAATGAAGGGTAAAGGGAAATGGTCCTTCTTTGTTGCCTGGTTTAGTCTCCTGTAATCAATACAGACTCTCCAACTATTTTGCACTCTAGTTGGGATCAATTCATCCTTTTCATTTTTCACAACTGTGATCCCTGTTTTCTTAGGAACCACTTGAATCGGACTCACCCATCGGCTATCAGAGATAGGATAAATGATTCCTGCTTGTAGAAGCTTGGTAATCTCCTTTTTAACCACATCAAGGATTACAGGGTTGAGTCTCCTCTGGGGCTGTCTTACTGCTTTAGTATTTTCCTCCAGAAATATTTTATGCATGCACATGGATGGACTAATTCCAGGAATGTCTGCCAATGTCCATCCTATAGCTTTCTTATGTCTTTTCAATACCTGCAACAATTTTTCTTCTTGATTTTCATCAAGAGAAGTGGAAATTATCACCGGGAGCTGTTCATTATCCCCTAAGTATACATACTTTAGGTTCTCAGGTAGGGGTTTCAATTCTAACTTGGGTTCCTACAAAACAGATGGAACTAACAAAGTAGATTTTGATTCTGCTGCTTGCACCTCAAAAATTTTGTTAGAATTTTCTTGAAATCCTGCATTCAGCTCCTTATGGTTAACAGGTATATCTAAAAACTCTGAATCAGAAATTATGTATTTATCAATTTCATCATAAATATCACAACTTCCAGAATCATTGCATGCAAAACATTTATTTAAATCATCTATGCATTCCAAATCAACATTAGAAAAATGTTCAAAAACTAGTTCATCAATAATGTCAATTTGGAAAACAGAATGATTTTCAGATGGGTATTTCATGGCATCAAGAATATTAAATTGAACACTCGTGTCACCAAATTCCATAGAGAGAGTTCCAGAATGAACATCTATTTTGGTTTGAGCTGTTTTCAAAAATGGTCTTCCCAAAATGATAGGAACAGGAATTTGAGGCATACCTTCTTCCATATCAAGTACGAAAAGTCAGCAGGGAAAACAAGTTATTCTACCTGAACCAAAACATCCTCTATAACTCCAGCAGGGTAAGCAGTGCTCCTATTGGCTAGCTGAATTACTACACCAGTAGGTTGTAAATTTCCAAGAGATAATGATTTGAAAACAGACATAGGCATAACATTTATTGAAGCTCCTAAATCTAACATGCAATTTTCAAATTTGTTATTGCCTATGATACAAGGTATAGAAAACGTACCTGGATCTTTGCATTTCTCAGGAATATTTGAAATTTCCTTACCAAGCAGTGCAGATACATTTCTTCCCATGCTGATCCTTTCATTACCTTTGAGTCTCCTCTTGTGAGTACACAACTCTTTCAGAAATTTGGCATACTTAGGAATTTGCTTGATTGCATCAAGAAGAGGTATATTCACTTCCACTTTCCTAAAAGTATCCAAAATTTCTTTGTCCACTACTTCCATCTTCTTACTTGGAATTGCTTTTGGTGGGAAAAGAAGAGGGATATGAGGTGGAATTTGGGGTGGTTGTATCTCAGATTTGCTTGAAGAGGGTACATCATTCTCAACTATTTCAGGCTCAGTTGTTTGTTTTTTAGGTTCCTTAGGTATGGGTACTTCAAGGTTCTTACCTGATCTTAACTGAATTGCACTCACATTTCTTGGATTTGCAGCTGGTTGAGATGGTAATTTGTCAGAGTTTTGAGATTGTAACTGGCTTAATGATGAAGCCAATTGTCCAATTTGGTTGCTTAAACTCTGGATGGTAGCATCATTCCTCTGTTGATACTCTAAGTTTTGTGTAGCCATTTGTTTCACCAAATCCTCCAAAGAAGGGCCATTTGTGGATGGTTGAGGTGTAGGTCTTTGGAAGGTTGGTGCATTGTTTTGAAATGGGGGTTGGGGATTTTGTTGTTGGTTGCCCCATCTCAAGTTTGGATGGTTTCTCCAACCTGGATTGTATCTGTTGGTGGAAAGGTCATGGTTTTGTTGTTGTTGTGGTGGTGGAGGTCTATCATGGTAGATGTTAGCTGCATAGGCTTGGGGACTATTATTATCCTTTTCTTGTAGAGAAGGACAACAATCAGTGGGGTGCTCTTGTGAAGAGCAAATGCCATATACTTTAGCAGTCATGGATTTTTGATTTACTACCAATTGTGTGACCAGAGTGGTGAGAGCATCAAGTTTGCTCTCCAATTTAATTCCAGATAAACTAGAATTGGAATCAAACATGGGTTTGAAAGAATCATTTCTCACACCAAATTGTTGAGAGTTAGATGCCATCTTCTCAATCAGATTTCTTGCTTCAGCAGCAGTCATATCTCCTAAAGCTCCTCCACTTGCCGCATCAATCATGTTGCGATCAACGTGGTGCAGACCTTCATAGAAGTACTGAAGAAGAAGTTGTTCAGAAATTTGGTGGTGAGGGCAACTTGCACAGAGTTTTTTAAATCTATCCCAATATTCATAAAGACTTTCTCCAGAGAGTTGCCTAATGCCAGATATGTCTTTACGGATTGCAGTTGTTCTAGAGGCAGGAAAGAATTTTTCCAAGAACATTTTCTTTAAGTCATTCCAACTTGTGATTGATCTTGGAGCAAGGTAGTACAACCAATCCTTAGCAACACCCTCTAAAGAATGAGGAAACGCTTTAAGATAGACATGGTCTTCTTGAACGTTTTGGGGTTTCATTGTGGAGCACACAATGTGGAATTCTTTGAGGTGTTTGTGCGGATCTTCACCCGCAAGACCATGAAACTTAGGCAACAAGTGTATAAGTCCGGTCTTAAGAATAAAAGGGACATCCTCATCAGGATATTGAATACACAAACTTTCGTATGTGAATTCAGGTGCAGCTAGTTCTCTAAGAGTTCTTTCACGAGGTTCAACCATATCAGAAAAACTAGCAGTAGTACTTTCAGCAGATTCAGAAAAAATGCTATCACTATCAATATTAACAAAGTTATTATTAAATCTAGCTTCTCTAATTAACCTATGAAAAGTTCTATCAATTTCAGGATCAAATGAATATAAATGCTCAAAAGTTCTTCTAGTCATTCATAGCATATAACAAGATATTTGATCATCATGAGCAATAAATCATAAGAATCCTAAATCATGCAAAAGAATAAAATAAAACAAACAAACAAAATTATTTTTTTTTTCAATTTTATACAAAAAAAATTAATCTAAAACAAGAATTTTTCCTAAAGATCGTTGATCCCTGGCTGCGGCGCCAAAATTTGACGTTGTATATTTTTACAGTCGTGATTCCGTCAAATTAGTACATTAAAATTAATTAATGTAGTACTAGGGTGTCAACCTAGGTCGTTCTCTCAAGGATCAACACAAAAATTTAGGAAAAATCAAGTCTTAAACTAATTTTTAACAATTAAAAATAAAAACTCAACAACTAAATTTTTTTACAAACATAAGTTCAACAAGCATACAATTGGGGGGGGGGGTTTGATTGATTTTTGTTGTCACAATTAAAATTAAAACAAAGTAAATATAGGATTTAAAACAATAAATAACAAGTGATTGATTTTCTTGGAGTGTTGTAAATAAATTTATCCTTGGTTCACTAAAGATAATTTGTATACTTTCATTACTGTTAATTTCTTAGCTCAATTTGAATTAATCAACTAAGCGTCTTTTTCAATTCATAATTCTTTTACTTTCATTTAAAAATGAATATTTCAATCAAGCATCCTGATTAAGCAAAAGGAGTCAAGATCGTAAAATCTAGGAATTATTGAGCATATGTAAGAACATTGCCTACATACATAATCTATTCTCAAATTATGGAATTAAGCAAAGCATAATTATTAAAAGTGATTATGAAAATATTCATTAAGCATGCATATTTCCTTAATCCATTCTAATTTAAAATCTTATTTTATTCCATTTGAATAATTAAACCAATTAAGCATACAAATTTAATTAAACAGAATGGAATTAAATAAGCAGAGTAAGATTATGAAGAAATAACAATAATAAAAACATACTACATTAAAAATAATGACTCAAAATTACATTACAATATTCTCCAAGAAAATCAATCTAGGGGTTTTAGCCCTCCATAATTAAAACAAACTAAAAATAAAGAGAACCTAACCCAGAAATGAAGAACTTGTTGGAAGAAGAAATACAAACAGAGAAGAACAAGAATGAGGAACGAATGGTTTATGAAGGAATTGATATGTGTTCTGATGCCTCTCAAAACCTTCTCATGGTGCCTATTTATAGCAATCCAAAAGCAAGCCAATGCCATAAACAATTGTAATGGAGGTTGCACTCATCAATTAACAAGTCCTTTGTGCTCCATTATCATCTTCAGTGCTCCATTATCATCTTCAGTGCCTTGCCCACCATCCAGAAGCTTGAAAACGTGATCCTGGGCCAATAATTCACTCATGAATCGATTCAATGGTGAAATGAATCGATTCATGCGTTCCAAATACAATTCTAGCCTAAAAATTAACGTGTGAATCGATTCAATAGAGGGAAGAATCGATTTAACCCTTTAAAACCCGAATGAATCGATTCAAAGTGTTGATGAATCGATTCAAGCTTCAAAAATTCACATCCTGGGTGCATTAAACCGTATGAATCGATTCAAGTGGGGGATGAATCGATTCATCCACCTGATTCTCCATTCTTTGTGTATTTTTCCACCCTTTTTGAGATCCTTTTGCATATTCCTTGATTCCTTTGATCCTTAGGCACTTTGATCTTCACTTTGGATTGGAATTCTTGAGTTCTTGGATCCATTTTCTTTTTGCACATATTAAAAATCAAATATTACATAAAGCTCAAATGATGAAAATATGTTAAAATGCAATTTATTACACACTAAGTGATGGCAAATTATACACATTTAAAGTGGAGAATTAAAGATAAATCATGCATCATCACATTTCATCACACCTCATCGGCCATAGATCAAATTAAGCCTAAATGATTCACCGAGCTCACACAGGTATACCACTCGGGTTACCATGTGACTCTCATTCACATAGCAAGTTTCTACATCAGTAAACCTTCTCATTAATCATAAACACAATACAGTGGAATACAATCATCATCAGCATCATTCTCAATACCACAAAGTACTCGGATTTCAACCTTACCACTCACTATCCATCCGGTATCACATTTATTATTCATATTTTATCTTATGACAATTTAAGCCTCAACAATTCATTATACCATTACTTACTCGACTCAACAATCTATAAGGTCAATTAGACTATCTAACTCGGAAATTCCAGAGGGTCACCTAGTACTCCTCGTGGGACATTCCCACAACATCCAAATCTCACCGAGCCTAGACCACCATCGGGTCCAGCCCCACAAAATCTAATAGCATACATTTATACTAAATCCAATCAGGATTTCCACACCTTATGGGTCATAATTCAATCAATTATTCACTCGGTTTTCAACCACAAGACCGAGTCTAACCCGAATCCTCAGGTATCCAAATACATCATTTTCTCACCCAGTTTTCTAACCTCTCAGGTATCCATCTCAATAATATCCGATCATACATGATCATTGATAGTATATTTCTGAGATATTCGGAATGAAGAGTTCAATGAAAGAGAATCAAGTTTGTATAATATGAACTCAATGCAGTGGATGTGCCAAGTTTAAACACAGAAGTTGTAATATAGTATAGTTGTCGTTCCACTGAGGAGGTGTTAGAATGAAGATCTTAGTTTTGAATTGATTTGGCAGAATGTTTTGGTTTTTGTTTTGTTTTGAATGATGTTGAATAAGAAAGTGAATAAATAACAGAGAGTGAAATTCTGCAAAAGATGACAGTGTTGGAAAAATCAGTTTTGTAAAACAGGGATTGGCTTCATCACATCTTCACCTTCTGTAAGCTGCATAAGTTTTTATATAAGTAAATCAAAAAGATAATTTCTACGTCACAATCAAAGTCATTTGTATCGATCCCTCGACTACAAAATTTATAAGAATGATTTCAAACCGCTGATCCCTCAGTCACTTTGAAATCATCCCAGCATTATCGATCGATTGTTTTGACGTTTATTGCGTTAGACGCCATCCCTGGCTACCTACTCACAACAAG
Source organism: Clitoria ternatea (assembly GCA_037962975.1). Lineage (NCBI taxonomy): Eukaryota > Viridiplantae > Streptophyta > Magnoliopsida > Fabales > Fabaceae > Clitoria > Clitoria ternatea. Next base: position 62,387,316 of record CM075671.1, read on the forward strand.
TATTTCTTTCGGATCTGCTTTCAAAAGTCACTTCCCAGCATACTTGAGAAAACTTAAAACAAGAAAATAGTGATCAAGTACTTTCAGGCATTAAACGCAGAAGGAAATACAGAAACTTATCAAATCTCATTACTAAATAAAAACTTACAACAGCATTACTTCAGTGTTGAATGGATTACAGCCAATCCCATAAGGGAGTTTTAGTTACTCATGCTTTGCATTTTCACCATCAAAAGAATGAATACAGAAAATAATGGAAAGTTTGGATTGTGAATGAAATACAGGGGATTACAGGGATGATGGATATATTTTTTTCCTGATGTTGTTTGCAGCCTGATTTATAGGGGTTCTGGTTCAGCTCCCTTTGCCCACTTGCGTAGAACCCATGCAGCATCTTTCAAAGACTTGTAGAAACACAAGAAAGTGGGTGAGTTAGCATCGCACCATTGGTGAATATTAAATTAGAAATCCCATACTGCATGAGTCACGCTTGAGCTTAGTGGTCACGCTCAAGCGTGAAGGGTACTGGTGTTCACTGGTTGTCTCACGCTCGAGCTTCCTTAACCACGCTTAAGCGTGGTTCTTCTGTTTAGCCTACGCTTGATCCACGCTTACTTCACGCTCAGGCGCACTCGGGTTCATGCTTGAGCGCCTCCTTGTCTCGCTCAAGCTTGAGACATTTCCTGATACTCTTTCATCTTCGCCCAAGCTAAATCTGTCACGCTTAAGCGAGCTCTTCTATCTCAACAGATATATTCCACGCTCAAGCCACGCTCAAGCGGGGTCGGGTTCACGCCCAAGCGGCTCCTTCCCACGCTTGAGCGTGAGATGATCCTGATGCTGTTCCTCTTTCAATTGAGTCACGCTTGAGCTCCATATAGTCACGCTTGAGCTCCATATAGTCACGCTTGAGCGCCAGTCATACATGGAGTCACGCTTGAGCGAGCTCGGGCTCACGCTCAAGCGTGAGAGGCTGTTGGTGTGTTCTTCATTATTTCGCTTGGGCGCATGGGCAGCGTAAGCTTTTGTTTCTTCCACGCTCAAGCGTGTAGTGTACCACGCTCAAGCGTCCTTGCTTGATGCTCTGGTGTTTCTTTGTTTCTTCAAGGCTTTTGACAATTTCTTTACTGATTTTTACATTTCAAGCTTCTTTTCTTAATACTTTCTTTATAATCAAAATCATGCTTAATTATTTATCAGTTTAGTTAAGTTATTCAAAAAATGGGTCTAATTGAGTCATGAATTTAATCATAAAATAAGCATTTATCAATCATGCCCAATCAACTGGGTTACCACACCTAGTGCTCTAACATCAACCAATCATTCACTCGGTTTTCACACACCAGAAACCGAGACACTACCCCAATCAAACATGGATCAGATTTTACATTTAATCACCTATCACATACCCAGATTTACAACTTAGGAAACTGCAACACATCACTTATACCATAAATCACGTACATCATATATCATATGGGGTTCCTTCAATATTATTCATCTAATCAACTCAAACATATGAGTCCCAATCCGATCAACAAATATGCCTCGGCTGTAACATCCCCGTTTTAAAATTTAATGCTGAATAAAGAATGAACCATTAAGACTTGATTTCAACTAGAAATAACTGTTAAGTGCATTTAACTAAGTGAGTTTAAGCCATTAAAATATTAAAATGGTGGCGGACAGGGGATGAGGTGGAGTGCGCGTGACTGACGGGCACGCACTCTCCCATCCCACTCTTGCTTTTGCTGTGCGCATGCACATATGTATATATATATATAAGCGTGAGCCTTGGTGAAAAACACTCTCGCTATTTCTTTAGACTCTTTCTCCGTCACTTCATCCTCTGTTTTCTCTCTTCGTCTTCATTCTTCTTCTTCCATCTCACTCTTCGCTCCTGGAGATCTTGATTCCAGTACTGAAGAACAGACTACGCTCCATCCCAGAATCAGGCGCAGAATACGACAAAGCCAAAGAAGACCGGACGAACCAGGAGAAGGACATCGGACCCAACGACGAGAACGGAAAGAGGTTTCTGAGGTTCTTCTAAAGGTAGGGGGCGCTTGCATGTCAAATGCATGGTCTAAGAACGGTACCGGATGAACGTACTGCCAAGTGTGTGTGTGTGCATGTTTTTATAATTCATTAGAACTGATGTTGTGCATGTATGCATGTGTTCACAATTACTAAAACTGATGCATGATTTGAGATTTTGATGGTGATCTTCGTGACGATGGCGTAGTTTGCTCGTGGATGATAATGATGGGTCTATTTTGTTGTCACTATGAAAAATGTGTATGTGCATGTTCTTAATTGAATTGCTCAATGTTGTTAGTCTGATGATCGACTGTATCATGCGCGGGTGTGACTGACTGAATGATGATGAATAATGGGAGATATCCGTTCTTACTTAATGACTATGGTAAGGTGTTCAAGGCGCGATGATGAGTAATGATAAATGTGTTAGTTGCATGAGTAAGAGTGGGGTGACCCATGGAAGGTCAAGAACCCCAAGGGAAATGACTTCCAGTTACCAACCCTGGCTAGATCCCAATAGGGCTCGTGGTAGCCGTTGGAGCTAGAGAAGTGAGTCTCGAGACGCCGTGGGGGGCCGGTGCCACCTGGTAAGAGCTGAGGGACGAGGGGCCAAAAGAAAAAGGGGGCTGTAACTGAGAGTCTTTTCCCGAGTCGGATCCGCGTGCATACATATAGAAATAAGGCTGATTGTGGTGATGTGTAAATCTATATATGTGCATGTGTATGATTTTGAATGCATGAATATATATTGATGTGGAATAAACTCTGTGAATTATGCGTATTATGAATGTTGTTTGAATTGTATGAACTTGGTTACTTGAAAAAGGACGAATGATAGCAGGAGCGTGTACTGACGCTGATACCGAGTCTGTGAGTATCATTATACATGTAAAAGCTCACCCCTGCAGTGGCAATTTTCAGTGAATGTCTCTCGTGAGGAGGATCAGAATCAGAGCTGGAATGCTGGGCGGAGTGCTGACGCATTTCGAAGGTTTAATTGAGGCGTTGTTAGATAAAGCCCGGACTAGCTCATACCGGATGTTAATGTTTTTTTTTTTTGTGAATGAATCGAACCTTATGAACAAGAAGAAGTTTGATTTTGCATTTGTAAATATTAATATACACTCTTATGTACATATGGATGTATGGTTTTGTGTGTGTGATGCTAAGTGCTGTCTTGTTTTATAATTATGCTTTAATAGATAAGCAGGGACAGTTTGATTGAGCAGGTTATAGTTAAGTCCGAACGAACCGAGAATTGTCTTAGGAAAGACTCATGTCGGATACGTTGGGCGGAGTCGTACCCCGCCTGAAGTATGGGAAGCAATCCGCCCAAGCGCGAGAACTCACGCTGAAGCGAGTAATGACCCGAGCGAAATATCGACCATTATCCTTTCCTATCCGTTGTGATACTAACGCAATCCGGACCCTGGTGCTGAACCCCGGATTTGGGCGTTATGGCTAAGTCCGCCCAGGCGTTATCATAATTAGTTGAGTTGGGCGGAATAGGTTCAGACTCTTCCTTCTTCCATAACTTATTATCGCACTTGTACCCTGTAACTTCATATTTTTCTGAGTGAAAGGTGAGTGTGTGAGGATTTACTTGGTGAACCCTTGACCATACCCGATGGAGGAAAATTACCTTGTAGTTGTGTTAAAGAGGCGTTATGCAGATTTCGTTTAGGCGGCGTTATACCTCGCCCATGTAGCTAGGACAGCCCGCCCAAGATAAATATACCCCGCCTAGCCTAGCAGGATGATTCTAACTTAGCCTTTTCATCAAATGCTACACGTGTGAATGTATTAACATATTTCCCTTATCTATTCCTCCTGTTGAGTGACCAGTATTTCTTGAAGGGAAGCCTCAGTGCGAAATCTCCTCTATCCGCTGCTGCATTACTATGCTCCGCCTGGACGGTGTCAGACCCCGTCTGAGCGAATAAACGGTATCGTGCAATCCGCCCTAGTGTTGGTGCGTTACGATAAGCCCATCGAGCCGGCCTCACCCTTTTAGCCTCCCTGTAGGTTGCTTTATGCGCGTGAATGTTTTTAGTTTTCCCCATTGCCTGCTCCCTTCTACATCAAATGTTACGTGACTGTTTTTTGTGAAAAATTTTCTCATATTTTGGGATTTATTAGTTGTAGATAATTAGGGTGTTATATTTTGGTATCAGAGCGGACCGAAAAGTCCAAGGCCAAAGTATGCTTACCAAGTGTAAGCGGTGGTGTTTGTGTCTTTGATTGAATGGTTGAAATTGTTGTGATATTGGTTGAACCTGATTGATATTGGCTTGCGGATAGGAGGGTGTTGCCCCTCCTGGTCCTATTGATTGTTTATTATAATATATATATATATATATAGAGATGGCATAATGTGCTAAGTTATTAATTGTTAGACTAATAACTAGATCGGTAGTAAGTGGCTCCGTGTACTTATCCTTAAATGTCAATTTCAGGATAAGGAATGGCGCATCGTCAAAGTATGGAGGCTATAGCCACAGCATTCCAACGCTTTGCTGATGTGTTTGAAAGGCAAGGCCAAACTCATCCTGAGGATGGCCATGTGCTGGACCGCTTCCTGAAGAGGAAGCCGAGTGAATTCTTAGGAGGACGGAACCCTGAGGCGGCGTTCAAGTGGACTCAGGAATTAGAGAGAATTTTTAGGGGTCTTCGCTGTACCGAAGCCCAGAAGGTGGAATGTGCAGTGTATATGCTACGAGATGAAGCGGAGAATTGGTGGAAGATAGCTAGGAGCCAATTCCCCGAAGATGACAATCAACTGACGTGGGACGATTTCAAGGCCTGCTTCCTAGACAAATACTTTCCCGACACAGTGAGGAGTCGAAAAGAGCTGGAGTTCATGAAGTTAAAACAGGGCTCCATGACTGTGGAAGAATACGCGACCAGATTTGAAGAATTGTGCCTATTCTATCCGCCCTTCCAGCAGCCGGGAACGGAGCACTCCAAGTGTCTTAAGTTTGAGAACGGACTGAGATCGGATATCAAGAGGGCCTGCAGATACCATGAAATCCGGAGTTTCCCTGCCTTAGTGAACAAGTGTAGAATATTCGAAGAGGATGACAGGGCCCATTCAGGCCAGTGCAGTAGAGCCAACCAACACTTGAGGCCTCAGCAATCACGTTTCAAGAGGCCAGGGAACGTGAGGAGGAATGAACCCTCCACCAGATATCAGAACTATAATGACCGAGGGAGACAGATGAGTGGGCGACCCAGGTATGGCGGATGCTTTAAATGTGGCGGTGATCATTTTGCTAGGGAATGCAATGATACAAATGTTAAATGCTACCACTGCGGAGAGAAGGGACATGTTCGCCCGGACTGCCCCCAACTCCGCCAGGCAAACACCAATGTGCGTCAAAGAGAATTTCAAGATCGAACCAGAATGAATGATAACCCACGACCTGGTGGCAGAGGCAACGGAACCAGAGGAAATATGATGCATGCCCCGAACAGTCGAGAGAGGAACACCGGCCCAACAGCGACAGGAAGGATCTACACCATCAATGCAGAGGATGTTGCACCAGCAAATGATCTAGTACAATGTAAGTGCTCACTTGGAATGAATACGCTTAATGTTGTTTTCGATTCGGGAGCTACCCATTCTTTTATAGCTGATGAGTGCGTGAAACGGTTAAAGCTACCAACTGTGTCTATGAACCGGACTCTAGAAGTGGCCAGCCCCACTGGCCCTACTGTGTTCACATCGTCCATATGTAAAAATGTAGCATTTGAGTTGTATGATCGGAGTTTCACCTTCGATCTGATTTGCATGCCCTTAAAGGGTCTTGATATTGTGCTTGGAATAGATTGGCTTTCAGCCAATAAGGTATTAGTAGATTGTAGAAACCGAGAGATAGTTTTCCCAGAACAACCCACTGAAGATGGCACGGCACTAGGTATAACCCGACTGTTTATGATGCTTTGTCTAACCAAAGATGAGAATGAGCCCCTAGTGAACGAAATTCCGGTTGTCTGCGAATTCCCAGAAGTGTTCCCAGAGGACGTCCCGAGTGTACCTCCCCATAGAGAAGTTGAATTCTCTATAGACTTGATCCCTGGAGCCGAACCGGTCTCCAGTGCACCCTACAGAATGTCCTCAACTGAATTGGTCGAGTTGAAGAAACAAGTGGATGAGTTACTTGAGAAGCAGTTCATTAGACCAAGCGTGTCACCATGGGGCGCACCTGTGCTACTTGTTAAGAAGAAGGATGGCAGCTTGAGACTTTGTATAGATTATCGACAGCTCAACAAACTCACAATCAAGAATCGATACCCACTGCCTAGGATTGATGATTTAATTGACCAGCTGCGTGGAGCCTCAGTCTTCTCAAAAATCGACTTACGATCGGGATATCACCAAATCCGAGTGAAGGACTCGGACATTCCTAAAACTGCCTTTAGGACTAGGTATGGTCACTATGAGTATGTGGTGATGCCGTTCGGTGTGACGAACGCCCCTGCTGTTTTCATGAATTACATGAACAGCATATTCCATTCCTTCTTAGATCGGTTTGTTGTTGTCTTCATTGACGATATTCTAGTTTATTCTAAGACATCGGAGGAGCATGAAGGACATCTCAGGGCGGTACTCCAAGTGTTGAAGGAGAAGCAATTGTTTGCAAAGCCTTCAAAGTGCGAATTTTGGATGGATGAGATCCACTTCCTCGGGCATGTGATCTCCAAGCGAGGCGTCTCGGTGGATCCTGCGAAGGTAGCTGCTGTAATAGCGTGGGAGAGGCCCAGATCGATCTCGGAAATAAGGAGTTTTATGGGCTTGGCAGGTTATTATAGAAGGTTCATCGAAGGATTTTCTAAGTTGGCATTACCTCTGACTAAATTGACTCGGAAGAACGTTCCTTTTGTGTGGAGTCCGGAGTGTGAGAGCAGCTTCCAAGAGCTGAAGAATAAGTTGACAACTGCTCCGGTGTTAGCATTACCGGAGTTACGAGAAAGCTTCGTGGTCTATTGTGACGCGTCCGGACTCGGATTAGGATGTGTACTCATGCAGAAAGATCGGGTGATAGCATATGCCTCTCGACAATTGAGACCCCACGAACAACATTATCCGACCCATGACTTGGAGTTGGCAGCAGTAGTTTTTGCATTGAAAATCTGGAGGCATTACTTGTACGGATCCAAATTTGAAGTGTACAGCGATCATAAGAGCCTCAAATACCTATTCGACCAAAAGGAGCTGAACATGAGGCAGAGAAGGTGGATTGAGTTTTTGAAGGACTATGATTTCGATTTGAAATACCACCCCGGTAAGGCAAATGTCGTAGCAGACGCATTGAGCCGAAAATCCCTCCACATGGCAGCCATGATGGCAAAAGAAGTTGAGTTGTTGGAGCGGTTCCGAGACATGAACTTGCATGTTGACGCCCCTTCCTCTCAGAAGATGACAATCGGTACGTTGAGGATTGCCAACGAATTCTTAAAATCCGTGTACGAACAGCAACAGGCGGACTCTTACCTAGCTGAAATGAAGGAAATTCAGGCTAGAGGAAAGGATTTATCCTTGGCAGAAGGGTCAGATGGGATCTTCCGGGTGAGGAACAGAATATACATACCAAGTGAAGGAAGATTGAGAAGAATGGTGCTTGATGAAGCCCACAAAAGCCTACTCAGTATTCACCCAGGAACCACGAAGATGTACCACGACTTGAGGAGACAGTTTTGGTGGCCCGGACTAAAGAAGGATGTGGCGGAGTACGTGGCCCGGTGTATCACTTGTCAGAAATCGAAGATAGAGCACCAAAAACCATACGGTGCAATGCAGCCTCTGGAAATCCCCGTGTGGAAATGGGACTCAATTGCGATGGATTTTATCATGGGATTACCCAGGAACCGAGCGGGCCATGATGCCATTTGGGTCATTGTTGATAGATTGACGAAGAGTGCACACTTCTTACCTGTAAATATGAAGTACCCATTGCATAAATTGGCTCGAATCTACATTCAAGAAGTTATTCGACTGCATGGCATACCTACTTCCATCGTCTCAGATAGGGACCCTAGATTTACGTCCAGATTTTGGACCAGCTTGCATCAAGAACTGGGGACGAAGCTTTGGCTTAGTTCTGCCTACCACCCCCAATCGGATGGACAATCCGAGCGAACGATTCAGAGTCTAGAAGACTTATTGAGAGCGTGTGTGTTAGAGTACGGTGGGGACTGGGAGCAGTACCTTCCCTTGATCGAGTTTACGTACAACAACAGCCATCATCACAGCATTGGCATGGCACCTTACGAGGCATTATATGGGCGTAGATGCCGAACCCCGCTCTGTTGGTCGGAAACGGGTGAAAGTCTATTGCTGGGACCAGACATCGTAAAGCAAACCACAGAACAGATCCGAGTGATAAGGGAGAAGATGAAAGCATCACAAGACAGGCAGAAGAGCTACCATGACAAACGCATCAAGCCATTGGAATTTCAAGTCGGAGATCGAGTGTTTCTGAGAACCTCTCCGAGTAAAGGAGTTGGACGAGCCTTAAAAAGTGGGATGTTAAGCCCTCGCTACATCGGACCTTATGAGGTAGTAGAACGGATTGGCCCCGTGGCATACCGCCTCGCGTTACCAATTCACTTGTCCCGATTACACAACGTTTTTCATGTGTCTCAACTAAGGAAGTATTTGCATGACCCCAGCCACACGATGCCTGACGACGAGGTAGAGATCAAGGAAGACCTAACCGCTGTGACTACACCGGTTGGAATCGTGGATCAATCGGTAAAACGCTTAAGAAACAAGAACGTAAGGCTGGTTAAGGTGGAGTGGCAGCAAGGCAAAATCACCTCCTATACGTGGGAGCGCGAAGACGCCATGCGACAGCAGTACCCCGAATTGTTTACCTACGTAAGTACCAACTGAATTTCGGGGACGAAATTCCTTTTCAGTGGGGGAGAACTGTAACATCCCCGTTTTAAAATTTAATGCTGAATAAAGAATGAACCATTAAGACTTGATTTCAACTAGAAATAACTGTTAAGTGCATTTAACTAAGTGAGTTTAAGCCATTAAAATATTAAAATGGTGGCGGACAGGGGATGAGGTGGAGTGCGCGTGACTGACGGGCACGCACTCTCCCATCCCACTCTTGCTTTTGCTGTGCGCATGCACATATGTATATATATATATAAGCGTGAGCCTTGGTGAAAAACACTCTCGCTATTTCTTTAGACTCTTTCTCCGTCACTTCATCCTCTGTTTTCTCTCTTCGTCTTCATTCTTCTTCTTCCATCTCACTCTTCGCTCCTGGAGATCTTGATTCCAGTACTGAAGAACAGACTACGCTCCATCCCAGAATCAGGCGCAGAATACGACAAAGCCAAAGAAGACCGGACGAACCAGGAGAAGGACATCGGACCCAACGACGAGAACGGAAAGAGGTTTCTGAGGTTCTTCTAAAGGTAGGGGGCGCTTGCATGTCAAATGCATGGTCTAAGAACGGTACCGGATGAACGTACTGCCAAGTGTGTGTGTGTGCATGTTTTTATAATTCATTAGAACTGATGTTGTGCATGTATGCATGTGTTCACAATTACTAAAACTGATGCATGATTTGAGATTTTGATGGTGATCTTCGTGACGATGGCGTAGTTTGCTCGTGGATGATAATGATGGGTCTATTTTGTTGTCACTATGAAAAATGTGTATGTGCATGTTCTTAATTGAATTGCTCAATGTTGTTAGTCTGATGATCGACTGTATCATGCGCGGGTGTGACTGACTGAATGATGATGAATAATGGGAGATATCCGTTCTTACTTAATGACTATGGTAAGGTGTTCAAGGCGCGATGATGAGTAATGATAAATGTGTTAGTTGCATGAGTAAGAGTGGGGTGACCCATGGAAGGTCAAGAACCCCAAGGGAAATGACTTCCAGTTACCAACCCTGGCTAGATCCCAATAGGGCTCGTGGTAGCCGTTGGAGCTAGAGAAGTGAGTCTCGAGACGCCGTGGGGGGCCGGTGCCACCTGGTAAGAGCTGAGGGACGAGGGGCCAAAAGAAAAAGGGGGCTGTAACTGAGAGTCTTTTCCCGAGTCGGATCCGCGTGCATACATATAGAAATAAGGCTGATTGTGGTGATGTGTAAATCTATATATGTGCATGTGTATGATTTTGAATGCATGAATATATATTGATGTGGAATAAACTCTGTGAATTATGCGTATTATGAATGTTGTTTGAATTGTATGAACTTGGTTACTTGAAAAAGGACGAATGATAGCAGGAGCGTGTACTGACGCTGATACCGAGTCTGTGAGTATCATTATACATGTAAAAGCTCACCCCTGCAGTGGCAATTTTCAGTGAATGTCTCTCGTGAGGAGGATCAGAATCAGAGCTGGAATGCTGGGCGGAGTGCTGACGCATTTCGAAGGTTTAATTGAGGCGTTGTTAGATAAAGCCCGGACTAGCTCATACCGGATGTTAATGTTTTTTTTTTTGTGAATGAATCGAACCTTATGAACAAGAAGAAGTTTGATTTTGCATTTGTAAATATTAATATACACTCTTATGTACATATGGATGTATGGTTTTGTGTGTGTGATGCTAAGTGCTGTCTTGTTTTATAATTATGCTTTAATAGATAAGCAGGGACAGTTTGATTGAGCAGGTTATAGTTAAGTCCGAACGAACCGAGAATTGTCTTAGGAAAGACTCATGTCGGATACGTTGGGCGGAGTCGTACCCCGCCTGAAGTATGGGAAGCAATCCGCCCAAGCGCGAGAACTCACGCTGAAGCGAGTAATGACCCGAGCGAAATATCGACCATTATCCTTTCCTATCCGTTGTGATACTAACGCAATCCGGACCCCGGTGCTGAACCCCGGATTTGGGCGTTATGGCTAAGTCCGCCCAGGCGTTATCATAATTAGTTGAGTTGGGCGGAATAGGTTCAGACTCTTCCTTCTTCCATAACTTATTATCGCACTTGTACCCTGTAACTTCATATTTTTCTGAGTGAAAGGTGAGTGTGTGAGGATTTACTTGGTGAACCCTTGACCATACCCGATGGAGGAAAATTACCTTGTAGTTGTGTTAAAGAGGCGTTATGCAGATTTCGTTTAGGCGGCGTTATACCTCGCCCATGTAGCTAGGACAGCCCGCCCAAGATAAATATACCCCGCCTAGCCTAGCAGGATGATTCTAACTTAGCCTTTTCATCAAATGCTACACGTGTGAATGTATTAACATATTTCCCTTATCTATTCCTCCTGTTGAGTGACCAGTATTTCTTGAAGGGAAGCCTCAGTGCGAAATCTCCTCTATCCGCTGCTGCATTACTATGCTCCGCCTGGACGGTGTCAGACCCCGTCTGAGCGAATAAACGGTATCGTGCAATCCGCCCTAGTGTTGGTGCGTTACGATAAGCCCATCGAGCCGGCCTCACCCTTTTAGCCTCCCTGTAGGTTGCTTTATGCGCGTGAATGTTTTTAGTTTTCCCCATTGCCTGCTCCCTTCTACATCAAATGTTACGTGACTGTTTTTTGTGAAAAATTTTCTCATATTTTGGGATTTATTAGTTGTAGATAATTAGGGTGTTATATCGGCTATGAGCCACTAGCATGGCCTACATAAGAGACCGAACCAACCAATATACTTTCAATACACATGGTTTCAACATCTATCATTCTATTTCCTCTTAGCCGACCAAGGCTTAGAAATACCTCTTATCAAATGAATAACCAAACCAGGGTAGTAATAACCCTTCTACCCCCAAATCAACATCACAACAGTAGTATCTTTCACTACTGTCCCCAACAAACACATAGGCATATAATCACATAAATCATGATTAAATGTGTATCAATTCCAATAGAACACCACAAGCAATGATGACAACCGGTCATATTGCACCCAACCGCCTACTCTCAGTAAGCATACCTTGGCCATGGACCTTTTAAGTCCGCTCTGATACCAAAATGAAACAATCCGACTTAATAAAGAATAAAACCGAGACCAGGGAAATTTTTTTTCAAAAATTCACCAAGCAGTCGGGGTCAAATAAAATCAAACGCAAGGTAAGGGAAAGCAAAAGCCGACTAGAGAAGGAAGACCGAGTCAGAAAGCCACATATGGGCAAGACTCAGCTTCGGTCAAACAGACCAGCGAAAGATGCAGTGCTTGAGCGAGCCCATTTCTCGCTGGAGCGAACGCCTTGTTCGTTGAAGCGGACCCATCCACTCGGATATTCCATTACTCAGAATTGGGCTTAAGTTCACTCGGGGTTTGACCACGTCCACTCGGGAACTGTCCCCATAGGGTCATGCTTTACTCAACAAATTCATACTTAGCAAAATACTTAGTTTATTCAAGAAGCCCACACACATGCTTCATTCGGAAGCGTCATAAACACCACTCAGGAAATGATTCCCTCGGATACTCCACTCGGAGTCCATAAGCTTCCCTCACCCAGAGTATTTCCCCAGTCCAATACCACTCAGTATAATTCAACCGCAATTCACTCGGAATACATTATCCATTCAGCACTCGGCATATTTTGATCTTCCCACTCCGAGATCACCATAACCTCCATTCCATCGAAAGGAATCTCCACAATCAAACTCCAAACAGAGTTACTCTGACCTCTCATCACTCGGAGGAATTCACCAAGTTAAGTCACTCAGACTTATTTAAATCTTATCCACTCAGAATATATATATAGCCTCGTTCACTCGGAAGAGGACTCCTAGAATACCTCAATCAGAATCATCACAATTACTCTTCCCTCGGAAGAGGTTCACTCGGGATTTCCCACTCAGGAATATTCAAACCCTTCCCCACTCGGGGTTTACTCATATTTCCACTCGGTAACATATGGACTAGTCTTCCCTCGGAAGTAGCCCACTCGAGTGCATCTTACTCGAAACCATGTTAAGTCTTCATCACTCGGAAAAAGGCCACATAAATAATAGCCTCACTCGGTAATGGCTCTCCCATCAATATTCCACTCGGAATTTATTAACTTAGCATTATTCTCTCAACACCACATAATGAACAATTTGGGTAACTTTATAACAATGTAAAATATATATATACAATGTATACTTGTCCACAAAACCCGATAGTCAACCCATATAATTAAATCCGTTCAGATTACAAGAGAGCCGACCAAGGCTTTAACATATCTATTTACAATATATATACCATATGTGCACTTCAACAATCTGAGTGCCCATCACTCAGACTTGATGCCATTTCATCATTTCCAGTCTGACCTGCATATACTGAAAAATATAGCCACAGTAGGGGTGAGCTTTTACATATTAAATGACAGTTATTGACTCAGATTAATCTTTGAATTCTCAACCATACATTAACATATATCAATCAGCAATAATGCACTCTGCCATTCAATATAAACCCTACAATAATTTCATCCACTCGGGATTCATGCAATTCAACCAAGACTGAGTAATTCACAATATTCATAATCACCTTGCACTCGGCAACAGTACCAGTTTACATATATTCACCCAGTCAGAATTCACACCAACCATTCATGGCTATATTAATCATATTCATCACAGCATGTACCATAACCATAACAACATATTGCACTCGGCAAATATATCAGTATACCTGCATTAATCCAATCGGATTCACCCCAATCAATTCATATCCATATGTTCAAACAATTCACATTGAGCTCAATGACAATTATAAGTGTGCACACATTCATTTCACCCAGATCCGGTTATTTATTACCAATTTTAATTGTTGCAACATAGGCTCCAAGCCTTTTCTCAGCTCTAAGCTGATTCGGCCGTTTTACTGGTACCAAACTGTTTGCCCTCACATGTAACACAGTCACTGCAAGCGACAACGGAAGTGTTACGGGCAGCCTCGAGTCCAACCTAGTAGGCTTGCCTTGAGTCCAACCCAAGGTCTTTAAGCGTCCAAAGCTTAGTGCACTCGGCACTGCCTCAAGTCCAACCCGAGGTCTTTTATATATTTTCAACACATATTCATCTGATTGCCGATCGGTATTAAGCGTCCAACGCTATATGCTCCAAGCATTTCCAGTGGCGAATCAGATGCATACGGTCTTTATTCATCAGGCGTCCAACACCAATGCACTCGACATTACCTTGAGTCCAACCCAAGGTCTTTTAATATATTTTCCACACATATGCACTCGACATTCAATTATCAATAACATGCATCCAATGCAGTTTATCATTATTATTCACAAACAGGGGTCGACATAGCAATAACACAATACATGCACCCGACAATCATATGCACTTGGCAAATCATATACTTTTTAATATAAAATTCCAAACGGGAATCAACATAACCGACCCACATCTCATGCACTTGGCAATCACAATGCCATCCACTCGAAATTATCATTTACAATAAGCATCACATGCTTTTCATATAATATCCACTCAGCTTTCCCATTAACAGCCACAACATATCATACATTCACATAGAATTATAGCCAGAACCAGCACAACATTTACACACCACATGCATTCGGTATTCACACTGGTTCACAGTACATACATTCACTCGGTATCTCATTAAAAGCCAACATTTCCATGCATTCACTCAGCATTCACATGCTTAACAACACACATCTCATGGACGGGAACACCAAACCACTAGACAGATCATAAATATCACAATTATCCGGGGATTGCATGTACAACATCACATCAATCAACATATTTCAAACATATCACAATATATTTAAGCAAAACACCCGGAACCCGTCCATAAACCATACATTTGAGATGTAAATTAGCCCCCCTACCTGGAATGAAGATTCCAACAGCTCCTTGAGCTTCCAGCACCGACTGAACGTTCTTCAATCATCCAACAACACTCTGTTCTCAGCTTTTGGAGGAACTAATAGCTGCTTCCTCATGAGCAGATCAACCACCAAAACACTCCATGCCAAGCCTCCAAGGCACAACGTGGTCCTCCCACGCTCAAGCAGTCCAATCCTCACCAACAGTGAAGGACCCCAAGCTTCCAAGCACCTAACACTGTTAGGTAGAACAGGGGAGGATCCTAGCCTCTAAGACACACAGCACCATGCTGTTTTCTCCACCACCACGCTGTTCCACTCGGTTCTCTCACAGCCACGCTATTCCCACATCGTTTTCCCACTTCCACTTGAGGTTCTGCACAGTGTTCGGGTGGAAGGAGAAGAGGGACAGCAAGGAAGAGGAAGAAGCAGAAGCTTCAAGAAGCTCTCGAGAGAACAGAGGAGTGGTTCCTCTTGTACCAAAGTGTAATGAGCAAAGAGTGGGTAGAAAATGAAGCCCTTATCCTTTCACTGCCCAGCCTGCACTCCCTCACCATCGGCTGTCACATCACCATCAGCTCCTATCCCATCAGCGTGGGAATCACGAGGGAGAGAGGGAGAGAGGGAGAGAGAGAAACAAAGCTCTCATAACACCACCAAGGTCACCAATGTCATTTCCTGGCCAGATATTATTATTATTCAATCCATAATTTTAATTCTATTATTAACCTTTATTGGTAATTAATTCAAAACCAGGATGTTACAGTGTCCGTTAGTGTGTGCACCGTGATGATGTAGTGTGTTTTAATTGTGATCAAGTGGGACATATCTATCCTGCATGCCCTTTGCTCGCAAGACAGACTCCTGTGCAAGCTAATACCCCCAACCGTGCTATTGCTCCCACTGATGGGAACCGTGGAGGCCATAATGGTGGTAGGGGACGTGGTAATAGAAATAATGGCGGTCGAAATGGTGGCCGTGGTGGCTATAATGGTGGAAGGCATGGTAATGGTCGTGGTAACGGCAATGGTGCCCACGATGGAAATGGAAATAGTGGGAATCCCCAACCAACTACTGGAAGAGTATTTGTTCTGACCGGGAGAGAAGCAGCCCAAGCTGATAACTTAGTTGAAAGTAAGTGTGAAATACTCAGAAATTCCGTGCATGTTATTTATGATTCGGGTGAAACTCATTCTTTTATATCTGAGGATTGTATATGGCGATTGAGATTGCCGGTGTGTTTAATGAAAAATGCTCTTGTGGTTACTACCTCAACCAGTACTTGTCTCAGATCGGTTAATCGGTGTGATAACATTGACGTGCTCCTAGAAGGGAGAAAGTTTATTATGTCCTTCATTTTCCTACCTATGAAGGGATTAGAGATCATTCTTGGTATGGATTGGCTCTGCGCCAATAAAGTCTTGGTTGAATTTCAACAACAGACTATTATTTTTCCTTCTTTAGATGTGAGGAAATTTGATGTGCAAGGTATAGCTTAACTTTGTATATTATTATCTCTTACCGATGGGACAAATGGTCTTGATCCCCTTGATATCCCGGTGGTGTTGGAATTTTTTAATGTGTTTCCCGAGGAGGTACCCGGTTTGCCGCCTCCATGGGAGGTCGAATTTGTTATTGATCTCATTCCTGGTGCGGAACCAGTGTCTATCACTCCTTATAGGATGTCTCCTATGGAGTTGGTTGAACTTAAGAAGCAAGTTGAGGAGTTACTTGAAAAAGAATTTGTTCGACCCAGTGTATCACCCTGGGGGGCTCCTGTTTTATTAGTTAAAAAGAAGGATGGAACCATGTGGTTATGTGTTGATTACCGCCAGCTGAACAAGATAACAATAAAGAACAGATATCCATTTCCTTGTATCGATGATCTATTGGATCAATTAAGAGGTTCTGTGGTGTTTTCGAAGATTGATTTGCGTTCTGGTTACCACCAAATTCGGGTGAAAACAGAGGACATTCCGAAGACTGTTTTTAGGATGCGATATAGCCATTATGAGTATGTTGTAATGCTATTCGGAGTGACTAATGCTCCAGTGGTGTTCATGAGTTATATGAACCGCATCTTTCATAATTACCTTGATAGTTTTGTTGTGGTATTTGTTGATGACATCTTGGTGTATTCCAAGAGCCGTGAGGGACATGAGGAACATTTGAGGCTGGTGTTGAAAATTCTTAGAGAGAATCAGTTGTACGCTAAGCTCTCTAAATATGAATTCTGGTTGGCAAACGTCTAGTTTCTTTTACATGTGATATCCGAAGAAGGTGTTTCGATGGATCCTTCTAAGGTTGAGGCCGTTATGGCATGGCCTAGACCTACATCGGTTACTAAAATCAGAAGTTTCCTTGGACTTGCTGGTTATTATCAAAGGTTCATCGAAGGTTTTTCTCGTCTTGCTAAACCTTTGACAAACTTGACAAGAAAGAACCAACCTTTTGTGTGGACGGTCGAGTGTGAAAGATGTTTTGAAGAGCTAAAAATGAGATTAACTTCTGCGCCTATCTTGGCATTGCCAGATGTACAAGAAGACTTTATGGTGTACTGTGATGCTTCCAAGCATGATCTTGGATGTGTTTTAATGCAGAAGGAACGTGTTATAGCTTATGCTTCATGCCAGTTGAGACCTCACGAAGTTAACTACCTGACTCATGACTTGGAGTTGGCGGCGGTTGTGTTCGGCTTGAAGATTTGGCGTCATTATCTCTATGGTTCAAGGTTTTAGCGATCACAAAAGCTTGAGATACCTCTTTGATCAAAAGGAATTGAATATGCGCCAAAGGAGATGGATGGAATTCTTCAAGGACTATGATTTGAATTGATGTATCATCCAGGGAAGGCTAATGTAGTCGTATATGCTCTTAGTCAGAAGTCCTAACATATGTCGGTCATGATGGTTAAGGAATTTGAATTGATTGAGGAATTTCAGAACTTGAATGTTGGGACTGAAATTTAATCTTCCCAGAAGTTGTGTTTTGCTACACTTAAGATATGCAATGAGTAGCTTGTGAAAAAGAAACAAGAAGATGATGATTACTTATAGGAGTTGAGAAGATCTCAACATGATGGGAAAAATCTATTCCTTATTGAGGGTGTTGATGGTTTATGGCGTGTAAAAGGTCATGTGTACATGCCTTCATTTGGAGATTTGAGATATACGGTGCTTGAGGAGGCACACAAAAGCATTTTTAGTATTCACCCTGGTGCGACCAAGATGTACCAAGACATAAAGAAGAATTTTTGGTGGCCCGGAAGGAAATGTGATATTTCCAACTTTATAGCTTCGTGCCTTATTTGTCAGAAGGTGAAGGTAGAGCATCAGAGACGTTCGGGTACTTTGAGACCACTTAATATCCCCATTTGGAAGTGGGATGCGATTGCTATGGACTTTGTGTCCGGTTTACCTAGGACGAGGTCCAGATGTGATGGAATCTGGGTGATTGTGGATCGCTTAACAAAGAGCGCGCATTTTCTACCGATTAGTATGAAGAGTTCCTTACAGGACTTGGCACAGTTATACATCAGAGAAATTGTGAGGTTGCATGGTGTGCCATTAAGTATTGTTTCTGACAGGGATCCCCGTTTTACTTCCCGATTTTGGGGAAACTTACATGAGGCGATGGGTTCTAAATTTAAGTTAAGCTCAACGTATGATCCTCAGGCTGATGGACAATCGGAGAGGACTATTCAGAGTCTTGAGGACTTATTACGTGCTTGTGTTTTGAAGCATGGTGGTTCATGGGAGAAATATTTGTCTCTAATCAAATTTACCTATAATAACAGCTTTCATTCTAGTATTGGTATGGCACCTTATGAGGCGTTGTATGGAAGGAAGTGTCGAACTCCTTTATGTTGGCTTGAAGTTGGTGAGAACTTGGCCTTGGGGCCTGAGATTATTAAAGAGACCACTGAATAAATTAAGATGATCCGAGAGAAGATGAAAATTCTACAAGATCGACAGAAGAGCTATTATGACAAGAGGAGGAAGCCACTTGAATTTCAAGTTGGCGATCATATGATCCTACGAGTTTTGTGTGATAAGGGTATTGGAAGGGCCTGGAGGAGTAGAAAATTAAGCCCTAAGTTCATCGGACCTTATGAGATCTTGGAGCGAATTGGAGATGTGGCTTATCGGATTGCGCTCCCTCCACATCTTGCAAACCTTCATAATGTGTTCCACGTGTCGCAGTTGAGGAAGTATATTCACGATCCCTTGCACGTGATCTCTATTGATGATGTTGATGTGCGGCATGACTTATCTGTTCCTCCTGTTTCTGTTCGTATTGTCGAGTATTCCGTGAAGAGGTTATGAAATAAAATGGTACCTTTGGTGAAGAAAGCATGGAAGCATGGAAATATGGAGACACTCACATGGGAACGTGAAGATGATATTCAGGAATGGTACCCTCACGTATTCGAATTCAGTATGTCAAATTTCAAGGACGAAATTTCTTTAAGGTGGGGTGGATTGTAACATCCCAAATTTTAAAATATAGAATTAATCAAGGAAATAAATATTGAATAATTGAATGTGAATTATTTAATGTCCTAAAATATTGGAAATAATTAAATTAAGTTTTTCGAGGATTTTTAGTAATTTATTGGGACCGAATAATCAGAAAACTGACCCGGTTAAAATATGAGTGTCGGACCAAGTATCTCTGATTGAGATGCCGTTGTTCAGGACTGTAGATAATATTATTGGGGATCCGAATATTATTCAAATTAATTTTTAGAATGAGTATTGGGCCCAAACAGAGATCCTGTTTGTGGAAAAAAGGGAAAATTTAAATGAATGAGGTTATAATTAAAACAAAACTTCACTCTCACTCTCATTATTCACGTTGTTTTTCTGCCCAAAAAAGGAAAACACTCTTGTTCTCCTTCTCATTTTCTTATTCCGATTCACTACATCTTCTTCATCTTCTTCTTCTCCAAAGAACTTGACCAAGTGGTGCCCCTTCCCCTCTCACCTTCCTCTTCCTAGCAACCCTTTTTTTGTTTCTAGATTAAGGTAAGCTTTTTCTCATTTTAATAGTATTTGAACCCTAAAATATGGATTATTAAGGCTTGGAAGAATATTGAGTGCATATGGGTTGTTGGGAGAAGCTTTAAATATGAAAAACTAAGGTGGGGTGAAATAAATATGGACTTTTATGAGCATTAATAAGGGTACACAAAAATAGGGTTGAAGGATGATGAAAATTGATGTGCATTTATGACATGGTTGGGTTTTTAATAAAACCCTAACTTATAAAATTGGGGGAAATATGTAAGGTAGAAGGGGTTGGCATTAAATGATGATGAGAATGTTATTAATGATGAGGTATTGCCATAAATGATGATTAGGGATGGTAGTTGGAAGCCATAAATGAAAAACCCACTTAAAATGAGTTGGATGTAAGGTTGGTATATGTGGTAACTTAACTAATTAGGTTATTTCCTTTGGTAATAATTGGTTTTGATTAAAAGGAAGGAATTCTCGAAGCCTAATTAGGCAAATGAATAGAACTATAAATAGTTTCTACATGATGAGAATCATGTGTATATGTACATGTATATGTATTGAAAATGGTGCTTGAATGAATGATTGATGTAGTCCTATAATTGAATGGTGTAGGACTTGATAACACTTATGAGGTAGGAACATCAAACCCGGAAGTCTACTTCTCTTGAGGTAGGAGAGGGGTGTATTTTCTAAATGCATGAAACCTTCTATGTTGATAATGTATGTATTAATGCCATGTTGCATGTTGCTCCTTGAATGGATGTAATGCTTTATTTATGTGATATAAAATAGAGACTGAATCTTACGATGGTCGAGTGTGAAATGGTATGTTTATATATATTTGATTATGTGGAATTAATATTGTGATTGAGTATGAGTGGTACCCTAGATGAGAGGGTGAGATAATCCTTAAGAAGATCAGAGCATGCATGAGCATTATTGCATACATAGCATGGCATGCATAACATGATGCTTGAAAAGTGGTTGTGATCACTTGAGATTTAAGATATAAAGGTCTTGCGAGGTCCTGTGATATTGAACCGGTGGTTGCGATCACCTAGTGTTTGAAATGAAAGGCCTACAGCACCATTGAAATTGAATGCCTGTGGTTGCGATCACAGGGCAGGAGTACCCTTTACGAGGCGGGAAACCAATGTGAATTACTGAACGTGGTTGCGATCACGAGAAAGCACCTTGCGAGGCTGCTAGAGGGAGTACCCCTTACAAGGCAGGAAACCAATGAAAATGAATGAATGATTATGGTGGTTGTGATCACCTGATGAAATGAAATCGGATCCATGCATAAGCATCTTTAAACACCAGCATGTGCATTAGTCATAGAAGCATGGCATAGAGTGATATCCCCAGGAGGAAGTTATGTGAAGTGTATGTGGAATCCTCTGATCACTAACTATATTTGTGTTCTTAGTTTGGTGTGACTTAATGAATCTTGATGGATATGAGTGTTCTATGAATTGGATGATTGATTGATTTTAGTGTCACTTGAACTCCTTTTGGGAGAAGATGTTTAACTTGCATTCATATGTATATTCTCACTAATTATTGGATTTTTCATCATTGAGAAAATATACTCACTCTCTATATATTCCATCTTTTTAGCTCTTGTGTTGTAGGGCTTGACCATGGAGCTCATGTGTAGAGAACTGGTGTGAAGGAAGTCCTTCTGGGTAAAGAATACCTTGGCCGGCGATTGTTTTGATTTTATGGCTTTTATGTATACTTTTGTAATATATATACGAATGAATATTTTGTATAGCCATGAATTAATATGGATAACTTGTATGGGTGATAAATAGATGATGATGATTTTGGAGTTCATGTCGAAAAATGAGACCATAACACTTATGGCTCATTTTCATTGGTGACCTTGACATTGCTTGGATAATGAAAATGATGTATGATGTAGTTAGAATTGGTGAATGAATGGATATCCATCTAGATTTTGTGTTTTATAGAGCCCATAAGATGATAAGTATGATTTGGATGTGATTAATGGATTAAAAAGGGGAATTGTTGAATGTGACATTTGAAATAAGTTCTAAGTGCCTAATATGATGCAATTGATATATTAAACTTGTTCAATTTGGTTTTATACGAATTTACATATGTTACGTTGTGTAAATTTCTTGCTTTCTGCGCATGTCTGATAATCTTGCTCAAGCGAGATGGATTCTCGCTCAAGCGAGAATCCCTTGTGTTGGGTATTTGGCCACTGGCCAAATCTCGCTTAGGCGAGAGTGGGTCTCACCCAAGCAAGTCTGCCAATGCATCAGTTATTGGCCACTGGAGGAGATTCGCTCAGGCGAGTAAGGCCTCACCCGAGCGAGAGCGAGGTAAATTGCCACTGAACCAATTTCGCTTGAGCGGAAGGCCTTTGGGTGTGGCACTCGCTCAAGCGAACGAGCATATGTTGGGTTCTGGGGCATTTTCGCCCACGCTCGCTTGCCTCGCCCAAGCGAATCCTGAGGATCTCGGTCAAGCGAGATGGGCTCGCTCAAGCGAGATGGCCCCTGATACTCTTTCTTTTCTTTCGCTCAGCATGTTTTGTGGCTCGCTCAAGCGCCCTACTCGGACTCGCTTAAGCGAGAGTGGCACTCGCTTGAGCGAGTGGTGCCCTAATTCTCCAAATTGCATTGTTTTGATTATTTTCCTTTCCCTTTGCATCAAATCTTCTTCTTGTATCATCTCAAAAATACTTTGAACATATTATGAAGTCATTAAACCTCATGATGTTTAACCTCTTTAAATCCAATCATATTGCCTTAATTTAATTAATCCTTTCCGCTGTTTTTAATTAAGGATTTCTCATTAATCATTTTTAACTTACCTTCTCGTATCTCCATATATGAGATAGGTCTTTCGTAGATTCAAGGTGTTGAACTAAAACTTCACCACTTTATTTCTTCATTTATTAACGATTTTAAAATCGTGAAAAATTTACCCTCAATTTTTGGGGTGTTTCAGGGCCTATCAGACCGAACCTGGTGTCCTTGATTTACCACGAGAGGGTTCTAACAGGACTAATTTCTAACAGGACTAATTCACTAGGTCCCATAGTTCAAAACTAAGAAATCTGACAATATTTATTATTTAAATACAAATATAAATAAACAATTAAATAAATACCCTTAAAATATTTTTATGATCAATTATACCTACATATATATTTTAAAAATTATGATTAGTAATATTAATCTAATATTAAAATATTTAGAATAAATAATAATCAATTATTCTTCAAAAATATTATAAAGATCATTAACCCATTAAAACCAAATTAAAATAAACTAATCATCATTAATCATAATTATTAAATAATTGTTACATAAATAATATTATAAAATTTTGAATTTAATAATGACTAAATATTAAACACTTAAAATTAAATATTAAAATCAAATAATTAAGCATTAATATATTTTCAAAATAAATAATTATTGATTGAAATTAGATATTAATCGTTTAAGATTAAGTATTATCTACTAACTATTATTAGTAGGGAATGATTATCAACTAATGTAATTTATAGCTTAATTAGTACTTAGTTAAACAAAATAATTATTATTAACATATTATTTTTACTTATTAAATATTATTTATCATTATTACTCTTTTATATTTGTTCCTTTTTGACTATCAACATATTTCTTAATCTTTCTTTAAATTCTCTGCGCTCCTTTGAGCTAATTTTCTTACTTTTTAAATTCTCTCGATATTTTTATATCTCATAATTAATACTTCGATCAACTTTCTTTCTCCATTGTTTTCTCATACCAACTATTAAGGGATCTGACCAAAGCCGTAAGCTTTCAACTAAAAGCTCAAAGCAATATCCTCAGAAGTCCTGAGGGTCTGGTTCCCTATTCTCAAAGATCAAGCTATTACAGTTGGAGTTATGGGAAAAAAATTAAAGTGAGTTAAGCATTTTCATGGGAAAGGAGAGAGACAGAGTCACTAAATAAAAATTTAATGAAAATGTAACTGACATTTTGAAAAGTTATCAGAAAGTAAAAGAGATTTTTTTGAAAAATATTTTTTTTATGATTAAAACATTAAAGAGTAAGGAAATGAAGAGATAATTTTTAAAGAGTCTTTAAAGAATGTTTAACCCGCAGTAAAAAAATTGTTATAGTTTGTTATTATTTTTTGAATTTTTGATTATTATGATTATTATTTTAAAAAAGAAAAGATAAAGGATAAAGAATGAGTTATTATTATTATTATTATTATTATTATTATTATTATTATTATTATTATTATTATTATTATTATGTGTTTTTTTAAAAAACTTGTTAAAGAAATCAGTTATTTTTTAGAGGAGCAGTACGTGGATGAGATTTTTAAATGAGCATTGAAATGGTTGAATCTTTGACCAACGGATAAAGCTTCAAAATGTTGGCTAGCAGTGAGAATACATGGCAAATATTTTGAAATTAAAAAGATGTCACGTTTAGATCCTCATAACTGGCTAACTGTATACAGTAATCGATTACAATTTATTGGTAATCGATTACTTTTCAGGTAATCGATTACGTGTTTATAGTAATCGATTACTTAGACAAATATTTCATCATTTTACACGAGTGGAAAAAAGGGTTTTAAGCATGGTTAAAAAAGGCTTTTAAACACTATTAAAGAACCGTGGTTGTTCCTGGTGTGATAATAGGTAAGGCCTTTTAACCACGATTGTCAACCGTGTTTAAATAGTATCTTTTAAACACGATTATTTTGACCTTGTTTAAAAGACTGCACATTTAAACATGGTTAATAGTTTAATCGTGTTTAAAACTTCCCTTTTAAATATGGTTATACTTTTAACTGTGTTTAACATTGTCCCTTTTAAACACGGTTATTGTCATAACCATGTTTAAATCATCACCTTTTAAATATGGTTAAGATATTAACCGTGTTTAAAAGTGAGTTTTTTTAAATACAGGTTCTGTTTTATTAATTTCTTACACCTGTAAGCAAATACAGATACCAGCCATCCTAATTGATGCATAACAAACATTATAATATTCAATGAAAACAACAAATTGAATAAATTAAACCGTCTATATGTGAAGAATACTGTACATGAATTAAATAAAATGAAATGTTATTGTATCACCCTAAAAACACATCCTATTTTCCTTCCTTAAGTTGAAGAATATGAGTGACCCATTGCCTTCTGATATCTTCTACATGTCTCATAGGGAAGTCTGACCGGTCTAGAAAGTGCTACAAACCAAACAAAAAAACAATTCGCATTAGTGGAGAACAAAAAAGTGAATCACTATGTGTTAGTGCCTGAATGTTGTTGGCTATTTGGCAAGTGCACCAATGTATTATTGTAGTTTTCAAAATAGATATCGTTCCCTCAAGGATTGAATGTTTTCAGTGTGAGATAGTAATTTGTATTTACAATGGTAAGAGTATCAAAACTTATTAACGAAAGAATGATTCATTTACAAAGTATACGATATTCACAAATTTAGAGATTGATTGATTCATTTGGACAAAGATTATATAAATAAATTTAAAATTTATCTAGAAATTTACTTAGGAAATTGGTACTTTAGAATGATTCCAATACTTGAGATTTAAATACAGTTTAACAAACTATGTTGGAATTTAGATCCCCGCACTAGAATATAAGATAACAATTATAAACATGCATATTTAATCATCAAGTTCATGTCATTGCAGCTCAAAATTATTAAACCCAATCCCTCGGTGAATAAATTCTAAATAGTTACCGTAAAGTCTGATCCCTCAGATGCTTTCTTAGTAAAAACTTGCTTTAAGCGCTGGCCTTATCACAACAATAGTTACCAACTCTATCCCTAGTAATTGGTATATTAAGGGTATTTCAACTTTTACTTCTGTTAAAGTTAATTAACACGCATGAAAATCATTCTCCCGTTTGAAGTTCATAATAATAAAGGTTGAAATACTAACATGAAACTTGAATGAAAAATGCATAATTCATAATCAAAACATCACATTCATAGATTAGTTCACCAATTCCAACATAAACAAATTAGTTACACATGGTGAAAGTAAAAACATAACTTACAATTGAAGACATCACTAATACTTAATCACACTTGAACACACTTCACAACACGAAAGAAAACATACTAAAACAACACCCTCAAGTACATGGAAGCTATTCTGCAGCATAACTCAGAACTGAATTCATGGGATAGGAAGAGAAAATGAAGGAAGGGATGCTGAAAGCCCATGGCAAATGACCTATTTATAGGGCTGAGCAGAGGTGCTGACGCTACGCATGAGGCCGACGCTACACGTTAGCCTCCTGACTTAGCCTCCATTTATAATCCAGATTTTCAGCCATGATTTACTTAATTATGCTTCCATAATGCTCAGATTAGATCCCTTACTGTCTCCCACTACGTTTGTAGGTTTGGACTAAAGTGATTTGGCCATTATTTGGCCCATTTTCTGAGTGCAATCCCACCTGTAAGTGGGATACACGTAGTACCTGACATTACGCATAGGCCTGACAAGTAGCGTCAACATCAAAATCCTGACGTTAAGTGTGGGGTTGATGCTACGCATCAGCCCTTCTAATTGAAATGAATTTTCACTTTGATTCCTTAACTTTTGTCTGCAAAAATAAAGGAAATGGGTTATAATAGTTATATTTAAATAACTTCTATTTATTTTAAAATAAAACCTAAATATTTATATTTAAACTAACTTTATCAATTTTAACATACTTTTTATTATGAAAGTAATGATAAATTTGAGGACTAACAAATTACCCCCAACTTAGGAAGTTGCTCGCCCTCTAGCAAAACAAACTAAAACTTTAAACCAATCTTCTTGAAATCAAATTTTGAAAAGTTTAAAAATTTACCACAAGAAGTAATTCATAACTTACCATTTAGAATGATCAATATAGATAACTCGTGCAAAAGAGGCTTTAAAGATAAAACTTACACAATGTCATGTCAATAAATCAAGCTTATTTCAAAGATTACCTCACAAGTGTTTTTCTCTGTAAAAAGGTAACCTGTTAACTCAATCGATCATAAGATCAAACAAATTTAATTTGGATTTTCATCTTATCAATTGTCATTCAGAGTCAAATAAGAGTCACAAGGTCTTTTTAAGGGTTGTAATAAGGCTTGGTTACAAGAACTAATGGTCTTTCTTGGAAAGCAAACACCTAAAATCATAAAAGAGCACAAATTTAGGGTGTTTTTCTTGACCAAATATCTCACTTCACTTTTTTGGTAAATACCCCCAACTTAATTCTTTTCATTGTTTCTTTTCTGATTTTGCATATATATTTTCATTTTTTATTTTTTTTATTTTTTATTTTTCATATACATGCATAACTAATAGTTTTGAAAAGAACTAAGTTTACAATTTCACTCCCCATTTTGTAAGAACACTCAAAAATATTCCTCATTTTAATTATAATGGTCTTTTACTCAATCAGATAAAAGGAAATGGTTGAAAATATTTATAAGCTAGGCGTGTCAAAGAATTTATTTTTAAGGCTCAAATTGGCTAACAAAGGATAAATACATTTTTACCATGATAAACTTTTTGGCCCTAAGTTCATGTGTTTACCAATAAAGTGCCTTGATCAAGGTCTTGGATCTTCTATACAACAACACAAATCAAAGAATTAAGCAAAATTAATTTGTAGAAATTATGTCGATACCCTCAAAGTGTTTAAAGAACTCTCAACTCACCAGGTTTTTGAAATTAGCTTGATTATTGATAAGAATGTTGTAATTGGTTTAATCAAAATTCCTTAGTTGCAAAAGAATCAATATTTGATTATTAAAAACGACGTATTATGTAAAACTTCAAGCGTATAAAACTTTTAATTTTCAAAAATTTGTTTATTTTATTTAGAAAATCACACTTGATTTTTATTTTAAGAAAAGAAAAATAATTATAATGCAGAAATAAAATCACACCACATAAAATAAAATCCAACCATAGGTATAGGAATCCAAACTAAATAACCATGTCAAAGCAAATGTAAAAGTAGTCATAAAAATGCAGAAAAATAAATGTGGCGCTCAGTCATCATCCTCTATCTGATCATCATCACCCTCCTCATCTGTATCACCCTGAGTCTCAGCAGTGTCAATCCGAGCTCTAGATAGACTTCCTACCTCAGGGTATGTGGGCTGATCTCCTGGCCATGCCACATGTGATGCAAAGTCGGTAGGTGTCATAAATGGTGCATCCGGTCCCTGAACCCTGTACTAATAACATGAATCATGTAAGTGTACATATGCCTGATGAGAAGCAGCCATCATCTGCATCATATGCTGACAGTCTATCCTAGGCCTAGCGAAATATTGAGTGAAAGCATCGGAAGGAGCTGCCTGGGGTGGTCGCCCCCTCCTAGGTCTCAGCTGAGCCTCCTGCCCAAGGGGTGGAAGCTCGCATTACTGCATAAAATAAGCTCTGTTCACTAGAACACGGGGTACTCGTCCCGATGAGCTAGTCAACTCTGATGATGGCACCTGTATCCCCTACCTCCTCAGTAAGGCAGATATGATAAGTGGAAAGGGTACATGGAGATTCACTTTATGCCCAAGGGCATACTGGTGAATCTACTCAGAAATAAGAGTAGCAATGTCAATGGTGTGGCCCTGAAGTATAGAATACAATAAGCAGCAGCCGTCAACAAGTAGAGTAGAGAGATGAGTCACCGGGGTAATGTTATGGAGCATTAGGTACATCTACGCCTGGGCTATCGGAGTCATCTGGGTCTTCAGCAAGTTGGATAGAGCTCTATTTACCTTGCTTAGGTTAAAATAGATTCCATCCTTGCTCAAAAAATAAGCAACCTAATCTAGGAAGTATCCTAGATCACCATCCTTAGTAGCTACCTTGTTTCTGTTCTCCAACCAGAAACAAGTATCGCTCTCGGGAGTGGGCTCCCAAGGGTTACCCATAAGGGCGCTGATAGTATCATGGTCATAGGTAATATGTCGGCCTTTAACCCAGCTGCTCCTCCTCTGTCGATGTTAGGCGAATCCTGTTGAGTCCTGTAGGCATTCGCATAAAACTCCATCACCAAGATGGGATCTCCCTCTGTGGGTAGGGCAAAAAATGTCCTCCACCTCCTCCTTTGGATCTCTCCAAGAAGCTCTAGGTAGTCAGCTACTCCCAGATCTAACACTCTCTCCCAGATCAATTTGAATCCTTTGATTTGGTGGAACCTAGCCCACTTAGCATCAGTCTTGAACCTGGTAGGATCACGAGGTCCAAGATGCTTCTCCTCAATCTGAATGTCGGGGTCCTCAAAAGAAGCAGTATCAGTAGTCCTTCTTCTTTTAGGACCAGTGGCAGGAATGGATTTCTTTGGGGCCATTTGTAAGAAAAATTAATACACTATTTAAATAATCACACATTTTAACATACAAAAAACATTCAAACATATATTTAGAAAATATACAAATTATGCACTTAAAAACAAATTATCCACTCCAATTTTAAATAGATGTGGGTCATCCCAAACAAAATATTTGGTATCTGTGTAAAAAAAATTTCTTTGCTGCCAGGTTAAATCATTTGGAAGAATTCCAGCTACTTTAAAATTGGCCATATCAGCAAACCATGCCCATTTTGTTATTTTAAACAATTTCTCATCAGGAAATTCTTCCAAATTTTCATTTTCCTTAGTAGTGACCTCATCATTCATTAATCTAGACAAATGATTAGCAACCATATTTTCACTACCCTTTTTATCTTTGATTTCAAGATCATATTCCTGTAGGAGTAAAATCCATCAGATTAACCGATGTTTAGAATCTGTTTTAGTCAAGAGATATTTGATGGCTGCATGATCAGTAAAAACAATTATTTTAGAGCTAACCAAATATGATCTAAATTTTTCCAAGACACACACTATGGCTAGTGACTATTTCTCAATAGTGGCATATTTCATTTGATTTTTATTCAAAACCTTACTAGCATAATGTATAAGTCGAAAAGTCTTTTCATGCCATTGTCCTAAAATATCTCCTACAGCATACTCACTTGCATCACACATGAGCTCAAAGGGTAAATTCCAGTTAGGGGCAACTATAACGGGAGCAGAAATCAATTTTTCTTTTAAAGAATCAAACGCTTTAAGACATGCTTCATCAAATTTGAATTCAACATCTTTGTTTAAGAGGTTTGTCAAAGGTTTAGCAATTTTTAAAAAATCTTTAGTGAACCTTCTATAAAACCCAGCATGTCCTAGAAAACTTCTAATCCCTTTCACATTTACAGGGGGTGGGAGTTTAGATATCACCTTAATTTTTGCTTGGTCTACTTCAATACCTTTTGAAGAGATCTTATGACCAACTATAATACCTTCAGTCACCATGAAGTGACACTTCTCCTAATTCAAGACCAGATTTGTATCAAAAGAGTTCCCAAGACTGAAAAGTCATCCATGAAAATTTCTATGCTTTTTTCAACTAAGTTTGTAAAAATAGCAAACATACATCGTTGAAAAGTAGTTGGTGCATTGCACAATTGAAATGACATTTTTATATAAGCAAAGATACCAAAAGGACATGTAAAAGCAGTCTTTTCTTGGTCAAGAGAATCCACAACAATTTGGTTATATCCAGAATAATCATCAAGAAAGCAATAATAAGTCTGTCCAGATAATCTTTCAAGTATTTGGTCCATAAAGGGGAGGGGAAATGATCTTTTCTTGTTACTTAGTTCAATTTTTTATAATCAATACATATTTTCCAGCTTGTGACAATTCTTGTTGGGATTAATTCATTTTTGTCATTTACAATTACTGTCATACCACCCTTTTTAGGTACCACTTGAACAGGACTTACCCATGCACTATTAGAAATAGGATAGATGATAACTGCTTTGAGCAATTTTAGAACCTCCTTCTTCGTTACCTCTTTCAAATCCTGTGCTTGCAATATGATAAGCTTATACCTTTTAAATCTTCAAGTGTCCATCTGATTGCTTCTTGATTTCTTTTCAACACCTCCACCAGTTTTTCTTCTTCTATTTCAGTTAGTGTATTACTAATGATAACAAGTTTAAGATTACCTTTCTTTAGAAAGATATACTTAAGGTGTGAAGGCAAAACTTTGAGCTCTAGTCTCTAGACTTGTTCAACAAGTGTTTCTTGGAGTTACTCAATCTTTTTAGATTCAGGGGAAATGTCTTTCCCTCTTCCAAGTTCTGTCTTTCCTCTTCCTCATTTAAACATTCAATAGAGTCAATCAATAATTTATTGAGAGGGTCTCAAATAGACATACATTTTGATATGGAGAGAAAAACTTCATCAAGGGCATCCACTCTAAAACAATCTTATTTTGGGTTAGGATGTTTTAATTGATTTGAAAACATCAAAATTTACCTCTTCATCATGCACTATGACTGCCAATTTTCCATTATCAAAATTAATTAGCACTCTAGCAGTCTTCATGAATGGTCTTCCAAGAATTATGGGGACTTCAGTATCCTCCCCATGTCTAATACCATAAAGTCAACAGGGAAGTAGAACTTGTCTACTTTCACAAGTACATCTTCCATAATTCCATAGTGTCTTTTGATTGAACGGTCTGCCAAATGTAGAGTCATTTTTATCCTTTGAGGATTAAGATCACCAATGCACTTCATCATACTTAAAGGCATTAAATTGATGCTTGCCCCTAAATCTAATAAAGCCTTCCTAATATTTACACCTCCAATTGAGATAGGAATGGTGAAACTTCCTGGATCTTTTGACTTTTATGACATGTATTATAAGATGACACTGCAACCAACTTCAAGCGCCACAATTTCTTCATTATACCTCTTTTTCTTTGTGAGCAGTTCTTTCATAAACTTTGCATATGTTAGCATTTGTTCCAATGCTCCAGAGAATGGAGTATTTATTTGAAACTGCTTAAAAATATCAAGGAATCTCTTGTATTCTCTTTCCTTATGCTTTCTTGATGGTGCATGAGGATAGGGAAAATCCTTGACAAGAAGAGTCTGACCCAAGCACTGATTCTTTTATTTTTGGTTTTTTGGTTTTTTCTTTTTTTCTTGTTTTTCTTTATTTTATTCTTCTTTGTTTTCCTTTTCATCACTCTTTTTTTCTTTCTTTTCTTCTTCACTCTTTTCTTTGTCATTCTCTTCTTTTTCATTTTTTTCTTTTTCACTCTTTTCACTTTATTTACAAGTTTCTTTATAATCAATTCCTATAACTTTACCACTTCTAGTAAAACTAGCTTTACATTGTTCCCTTGGGTTCTAGGTATTGGCAGAGAAACCAAAAACTCTTCATGTCAGCTACTTCCTTTGTTAACTGTCCTAATTGAAAATCTGATGCTTTCCGAGTGGCTTTATCCATTTGCATATATTGCAGTAATTTTTGGATAGAATCTTCTATCCTTGTCAGTCTACCATTTTGATCAGATTGTGGTTGTTGTTGAAACTATTTGTTAGGAGGTCTATTAGAGGGTCCAACATCTTGTTTCTAGCCAAAGTTCTGATTTTGCCATCCTTGTGGGTAATTGCTAGGAAAAAGATTACCAATATTGAAAGGTAAATTACCTACAGGTATTCTTTGGTGGACCAAAAAATTGGCTTGCTCTTATTCAGTTCCATCTGGTGAACAATAAGCGCAAGGTTATTCACCCATACAATGAACGCACTGTTTTAACTAAGCAGGAGGTGGTGATGACACTTGGGCAATTTGAAGTTTCTGTAATTGCTTGCTCATTGCCTTAATTTATTGTGTCCATAATTTTTGTTAAGCTAAAACTGCATCATTTACTCCCATCTCAAGCATACCTGGTTTTCTGGAAACATTACCTCTTCTATGTTTTGCCTGTCTATCACTAGTAGACATGGACTCCATTATAGCTATTACCTCATCTATTATTTTGTTCATTAATGAACCACCTACACAGGCATCTAACATCATCTTAAACTGAGACAATAAACCATGATAGACAATAGACACTTTCTTAACAATGCTTTGAATCATTCCCATGCTTCTCTTAATGACTCATCATTATTTTGTGAAAATGAATGAATGGCTGTCATAGCTTCAAAATATTTAGAAGGGGAATAAAACCTTTCCAACCAAAGAAAAAAGAAATAGTCTTATGTACACAGATTCTTCTTAATTGGGTTCAAAAAAAATAGTGCTGCATAATTCATAAAAAACAGTTAAATGTTCATACAGTTCTTCATCATTTAAACCAGCAAACTGATTATTTTGAATTATATTCAACGTAGCAGGTTTAATTTCAACCGCAGCCATAGGTCCTTGAAATATCCCTGATACACGGGGTTGTCCATTGATAACAGTAAACTGTCCCATAGTTTGTCTTTGTTGCTCCCCAGTCATTTTAGAATTTTGAGAGTTTTGAAAAGAAGATGAAGTTGAAGAAAAAGTAGAAGAAGGAGAAGTTTGTGTTTTAGATTTTAAAGATTTAAGTCTTTTTGCAAATTTTTCAATCTCAGGGTCAAAGTAGATCCTTCCCGCAGAAGATCGAGTTTGTATACACAAACTAAACAAAGAGAGTAAATGTAACAAGAGTAATTAAAGAAGAAGTAAAAGTGAATAAATGAATGAAAATTTAACTAAGTTAAAAAGTAAAGAAATTTTACCACGGTAATTAAAAATTTACTATTTTACTAAAATCAATTCAATCTTTGGTGACGGCGCTAGAAAACTTGTTAGTGCATGAATGTTGTTGGTTATTTGGCAAGCACACGAATGTATTATTGTAGTTTTCAAAATAGATATCGTTCCCTCAAGGGTTGAATGTTTTCAGTGTGAGACAATAATTTTTATTTACTATGGTAAAGAGTGTCAACTTATTAACAAAAGAATGATTCATTTGCAAATTATACAATATTCATAAATTTAGAGATCGATTGATTCATTTGGGATAAAGATTGTACAAGTAAATTTAAAATCTATCTATTTACTTAGGAAATTGGTACTTTAGAATGATTCCAATACTTGAGATTTAAATACAGTTTAACAAACTAAGTTGGAATTTAGATCGCCGCACTAGAATATAATATAACGATTATAAACATGCATATTTAATCATCAAGTTCATGTCATTGTAGCTTATGTATTTTTATGTTGATGTAGGTTTTGATAACGACACAACAAATGGAGAAGTATCAAGGATGTTATCAAGCAATTAATTATCTTTGATGTGGAATCTAAAATGGTTGATGCTTAAATTTGATGGATAATCAAAGACATATGTTAAAGGCATTTAAAGAAGCTCAAAACAAGTGAGAATTGATCATCAAAGTGCCTAAGAATCAAAGGAACCAAAGTGTATGTAAAAGGATTCCAAAAGGGGATGGAAAATGCACCAAAATTGGAGAATCAGGTGCATGAATCGATTCAAACATAATATGAATTGATTCATACGAATCAAGTGGCCTAGAATGTGAAAATCAAGTGAATGAATCGATTCCTCCCTAGCCTGAATCGATTCATACGAAAACAGAGCACCCAGGATGTGATTTCTCAAGGCCTGAATCGATTCAAGGTGCTGTCAGAAACAAAAATCATGTGCAGACTCACAATTCCCTTCGGTTCACTCAATTTGAAGAGTCCTAGGCAATGTTCCATGCCTTGTCCCTCTCCACATGCATGTGTTACATTGAAAATGCAATTAAATTAAATATTGGACAAACATGCTTCTTGATGCACATGCCATATTCTCTTGGAGACACTAAAAGGCTTATTGGAATTGGAATGTCAAGTTGAATGGAGACACACATGCCTAACACTTCAAGCTCCCAAGGAATTTAATATTGCAAAATCCATGCCATTGGAGCCTATAAATAGAGAAGAAGAAGAAGGCCAAAAACACACCTTCAAGAGATGCATTTCCTCTAAATTTCTTCTTCATCTTATTCTACTTTCTCTCTATTATTTACATATTGGTATATCCTCTTAGTGAGTTACTTAAGAGTTAGAGGGAAAAATTTTGAGTGAGCTTAAACTTGTATATCCTCTCTTTGAGAGTTAATCTTTGTGTGAGCTTTAAGTTGTGTATCTACTCTATTGGAGAGTTATCATTGTAACCATCAAACACAAAAAATTCCTAGAGATTAAGGTTGGGGTTCAACCTTGTAATTGTGAGATTGAGAGATTGGGTGGGGTGCCCTTGTACTTGTGAGGATTGGATTCTTGAGTGTGGGACACTAGGAAGTCGCAATTGCTCAAAGTGTATCTCTAATCTACAATAGTGGAAATCCTCTAAGTGGGTTGCTTAGAGGCGAGACGTACACCGGCGTGGTGGAACTCGTTATATCGGTTTGCAAATTTTCTCTTCCCTTAAACTCACTTATTATTGAAAACTTAACTTGCATGCTAAAATATCTACATTAATTTGGTGTGGTTAAATTCTTGAATCAATTGCCTCAAATATTGTTGAACTTAAACATTGTACTATTGAGTTAAATAACATTGTTAACAACTTGATAAATCTATTGGACATTATCTAGTTAATCTTAAATTGTTAAGTATTGAATACTAAGTATCTCAAGAATTGAATAAACCAATAGTGGGTCTTATTTATTAAAATCAATTCTTGAACATAGCATCTTTAACTCAATACTTTAATATGATATGTGCTTCATAATTGTCTCATCTTTTGCATTGCATTATTTGTGTATCACTAACCGTTTTAAAGGGGATTCCACGCGAAAATTTGAAATACTCAATTCACCCCCCCTCTTGAGTATCGAGGCCTTGGCTAACAAGTGGTATCAGAGCTTGACTCTTGGTAGATCAAGCTTAACGGCTTCAAGAGATCAAGATGGCCTCTACTTCTTATGATGCATTTCTACAATATGGGACAATAAATAGACCACCAATCTTCAATGGTAAGGACTATGTTATTTGGAAAGAAAGGATGAAAATCTTCATCCAAGCCTATGATATCAAGGTATGGAATGCTATTCAATTTGGTCCTTTTATTCCTAAATACATAGTTGATAATATAGAATGTATGAAGCCCATGAACTTATGGACTAAGGAAGAAGAAAGAAAGGTACAATTTAATCTTAGAGCTAAAATTCTTATCACATTAGCATTAGAACCTAATGATGTTTCTAGAGTTATTACTTGTAACAATGCTAAAGAAATGTGGGAAACTCTTGAAACAATTTATAGAAATACTAATGATGATAAAGATGCAAGAATTAGTACTCTTTCTAGTCAAGATGAAGAATTTGAAAGAAGTCTAGATAAAGAGACCAACGAGAAGGAAGAAGAAATTGCATGCCTAATGACAAAGCACTCCCAAGATGATGAGGTATGCTCTTTAAATGCTTTTAGTGATGATAGTGATGATGAAATTAATAAAGATGAATTGCTAGAAGCTTTTGAAGAGTTGCATGAAAAATTTGTCTTGTTATCAAAGAAATATGCATGCTCAAAACAAACCATTTTGAAGCTCGAAAATGAATTGCATAACATTCACATTGAAAAGGAAAATCTTAGAATTCAAAATGATGAATTAGTAGCTTCAAATGCATCACCTAGGACTTGTAATGGTAATAATGATTGCATGCTTATTGATAAATGTATGCTTCTTGAAAATGAGAATAAAGAATTAAAAGAAGCACTTAGTAAGCTTACAAGTAGTCAAAAGAATCTAAGTGCACCTCTTGAAGATCAAAAGCATACACTTGATAGAAGAAAAATAGATCATTACAAGAACCATTTTGCATCCTACAAAGAAAAATCTAAACCCATTCTAAGATGCACAAACCATGAAAGAAAAGGAAACTCTATGTCTAATTGTTGTAAAAGGAAAGAACATAATATGAACCATTATAATTCTAAAATGACTTACTCTTTGAATACAACATGTTTTTATTGTGGAACATTTGGTCATATATCATCTAATTGTTTTATAAAGAAATCTCGTCAAAAGTGTATGAGAAAGGTATGGATTCCAAAAACAACTTTGAAATCTTAGACTAACAAAGAATGGACCCAACTTTTAAAGGGTACCATAAAACTTGACATTGTGTAGGAACACTTTAAATCGGCAATCTCTTATTGACGAATGACCAAGGAATCAAGATTCACA
This sequence comes from Clitoria ternatea, assembly GCA_037962975.1. Lineage (NCBI taxonomy): Eukaryota > Viridiplantae > Streptophyta > Magnoliopsida > Fabales > Fabaceae > Clitoria > Clitoria ternatea. Next base: position 62,424,275 of record CM075671.1, read on the forward strand.
ATCTTCACCTAAAAGAACAAAGGATGAAAAGGATAAGAACATAAGCTTTACACAACTCCAAGGTACGTTTGATCCTTACTTTAGTTGATTAAATATCATGTTGACTATGTGTTTTGTATGCCTAATTATGTTGAACAATCTATGAACTTGGTTGATACTTTATTTAGAAATGTCTAAATAATTCTATACTTGTTCATAATAAATTTTGATGTGTGAAGATCAAACTTTGATTTGATATGGTTGAACATGAAAGGTGTTTTAAAATAACTATTTAGGATTAATGATGTATGTGCATACCCTTATGTTTTTTTTATTTATTTATGATTGATGATTTAAATGATTGGTGATAAGTTTGATGAATGATTGCTTGGATGATATGTTTTAATTTTATGAAAAACTTGAGATTAAAGTTGTTCGCATCCATGTGATTTAGAAAGGATTGAAACATAAAAATGTTGAAATACTAAATCTTGATGCTTAGATTCAAAATGATGCATGAACTCTTGATGAATAAATTTGGATGATGTATGCATTATGAATCCTTGATAGCATATGAATTCTTGATGATGCATCACTTATTGAACAAGAGATATGTTGGTTAACTAATGGTATCTAAATAACAAACATCTTCCTTTAACAATGGTATTAATTGATGGGGACATAATCTTGAGTATATACTTGTCACTATGCTTTGATGATAAATACATATGTTGTATACAAGTGGTATCCATGCTTTGATAATTTATACATAATTTGTTTTAACAAGTGGTATGTCATTTTCCTAACAAGCAAGCATCTTTTCATAACAAGTGGCATTGAACTTCATATTAAGAATGTTATGACAAGTTGATTATGAACAACCTTAAAGTTGCTTTAAGTTAGGACTATGTTGTGCTTACATGTTTTACAAAGTTGACAATCTTAGGCAAAATATTTTCTATGCAATTATATGTTGGTTTTGATAATGCCTAAGGAGAAAGTATGTATGCTCTATGCCTAGACTTTAATTTCATGACTAGAAATATGACAATGCATGATATGTGACAATACATAGTATATTAAGAGACAATGCATTATAATACATGACATGATCTTCCTTGATACACCATGCTTGAGCAAATTGGCATCTATCTTGAGTGACATATATGTTTGATGATGCATGATCTTGAATGTGAAAATAAATTTGAAAATATGTATCATTGAGTTTTGAAAAGAATTATTGATTGAATCAAGAATGATGAATGATGATCTTGTGCTAAATGCTTAAATATTCATAATTAATATCAAGAGCTTAAATTGTCAAATCTATCAAGTGATATCATGACTAGATACTAGCAACAAGTGGCATGGACAATGAATAAGAAATAAATGGTGGTGATCAAGAAAAGAATGTTTGACATAAAAAGAGTCATGAGAAAAATCATATAGATATATTGGCATGTGTTACAATACAAATGCATGAGTAAGCCAACAAGTTGTATTAATCATTCCATCATTGCTATGATACCTACATTTGAGTGCACATTGTTGAAAATTCTTCTATGATTACCACTTTGATTGATGATTGACTAATGAATTTGATATACAATTGGTATCTAACTTTTGAGTGATATCTATTCATATTGTGATTTCTATTGGTTGAATAAGTAGTATCTATTAAAAGGTGATCATGTGCTTAAGAAATAAACAAATGGTATCAAACTTGTTAAATAGGCCAACATGAACAAATTGGTATCAATTAGCTTAAAGAATTACATCAATTTGCTTAACAATTGGTATTCAATTACATGTATTAATAACATTTGGTGTTAAACTTGATTGAAATAACTCACAAGTGGTATTAGACTTGATCAAATTGGTATAATTGGGTTCATAATAATTGGTATCAAAATAGACGTGAAAGAGGGAGAAAATATCATGATGATATCTTAGTATCTATTATATGACTAAGGAGGAGATATTATCTTGCATGATACATTATGATCTTCTAACAATTGGTATATCTTTCAACAATTAGTATCAATTAAATGCATGACATGTGTTTAACAATTGGTATCAAACTTCATCAAATTGATTTCACATGTTAATAAGTGGTATATGTTTTTACAAGTGACATCAATTACAATAGTAAGGGGGAGCATACACATGAATGAATATCCATCATTTTACCTCTCCATGATTATGTTATGGCATTTATGCTTACAATTTTATTCTCCTATATGCTTACTTGGAAAAATCCTTGTGTGTTTGATAATGCCAAAAAGGAGAAGATTATGTGCTTATTTGTAATGACATGTGTGCTTATTTGGAAAGAATCATGTGACGCTTAACATACTTGAAAGTGATATTAATTACATGATTGAAAATGAGTTAGCAATCAATTATATGCTTACTTGATGAATGAACTATGTGATTGATTATTGACTCTAAATGCATCAAATTGACATATACACTTGATCATATGATGAGCTTTGTTTTGAAATCCTTTTCATGAAATACTTGCTCTAAATCTCTCTAAATACATGAGTTTATATGTTGATGGCATAGTATATAATTAAGATGATAATCTTTTTGATGATGCCAAAGGGGGAGAGATTAGTGAAAGGATTAGTGAAAAGAATAAAATGCTATTTATGCCGAAAGGGAATAATTACTATGTTTATTGTTTTATCATAAGAAAAGTTTTTGATGATGCCAAAGGGGGAGAAGATTATAGATTAAATATACACTCTAAGTGGCATAAAGTCTTTTACAAAGGAGGAGAGATATAAAGAGAGAAATATATAAGAAAAGGGGAGAAGATATACACTATCTAAATGGCATAAAAATATCTTGTAAAAGGTGAGAGATCTTTAAAGTGTTGAAATGATTAAGGGAGAGATGATTAAGAAGGAGAGAACATATATTAAGGGGGAGAAACCTTATTAAGGGGGAGAGACCTTTTATCCTTAAATGCTCCTTACATACTTGTGCCTATAATGTCATAAATATATGATAACAAATTGCATGTCAAAGGGGGAGTCTTTCTTACATATTTGAATTATTGTGATACTAACATCCCAAGAGACAAACATTTGTTGTCATCATCAAAAAGGGGGAGAATGTATTTTTATGTTGATGTAGGTTTTGATAATGACACAACAAATGGAGAAGTATCAAGGATGTTATCAAGTAATTAATTATCTTTGATGTGGAATCTAAAATGGTTGATGCTTAAATTTGATGGATAATCAAAGACATATGTTAAAGTCATTTAAAGAAGCTCAAAACAAGTGAGAATTGATCATCAAAGTACCTAAGAATCAAAGGAACCAAAGTGTATGTAAAAGGATTCCAAAAGGGGATGGAAAATGCACCAAAATTGGAGAATCAGGTGCATGAATCGATTCAAACATAATATGAATCGATTCATACGAATCAAGTGGCCTAGAATGTGAAAATCAAGTGAATGAATCGATTCCTCCCTAGCCTGAATCGATTCATACGAAAACAAAGCACCCAGGATGTGATTTCTCAAGGCCTGAATCGATTCAAGGTGCTGTCAGAAACAAAAATCATGTGCAGACTCACAATTCCCTTCAGTTCACTTAATTTGAAGAGTCCTAGGCAATGTTCCATGCCTTGTCCCTCTCCACATGCATGTGTTACATTGAAAATGCAATTAAATTAAATATTGGACAAACATGCTTCTTGATGCACATGCCATATTCTCTTGGAGACACTAAAAGGCTTATTGGAATTGGAATGTCAAGTTGAATGGAGACACACATGCCTAACACTTCAAGCTCCCAAGGAATTTAATATTGCAAAATCCATGCCATTGGAGCCTATAAATAGAGAAGAAGAAGAAGGCCAAAAACACACCTTCAAGAGATGCATTTCCTCTAAATTTCTTCTTCATCTTATTCTACTTTCTCTCTATTATTTACATATTGGTATATCCTCTTAGTGAGTTACTTAAGAGTTAGAGGGAAAAATTTTGAGTGAGCTAAAACTTGTATATCCTCTCTTTGAGAGTTAATCTTTGTGTGAGCTTTAAGTTGTGTATCTACTCTATTGGAGAGTTATCATTGTAACCATCAAACACCAAAAATTCCTAGAGATTAAGGTTGGGGTTCAACCTTGTAATTGTGAGATTGAGAGATTGGGTGGGGTGCCCTTGTACTTGTGAGGATTGGATTCTTGAGTGTGGGACACTAGGAAGTCGCAATTGCTCAAAGTGTATCTCTAATCTACAATAGTGGAAATCCTCTAAGTGGGTTGCTTAGAGGCGAGACGTACACCGGCGTGGTGGAACTCGTTATATCGGTTTGCAAATTTTCTCTTCCCTTAAACTCACTTATTATTGAAAACTTAACTTGCATGCTAAAATATCTACATTAATTTGGTGTGGTTAAATTCTTGAATCAATTGCCTCAAATATTGTTGAACTTAAACATTGTACTATTGAGTTAAATAACATTGTTAACAACTTGATAAATCTATTGGACATTATCTAGTTAATCTTAAATTGTTAAGTATTGAATACTAAGTATCTCAAGAATTGAATAAACCAATAGTGGGTCTTATTTATTAAAATCAATTCTTGAACATAGCATCTTTAACTCAATACTTTAATATGATATGTGCTTCATAATTGTCTTATCTTTTGCATTGCATTATTTGTGTATCACTAACCGTTTTAAAGGGGATTCCACGCGAAAATTTGAAATACTCAATTCACCCCCCCTCTTGAGTATCGAGGCCTTGGCTAACAGCTTAAAATTATTAAACCCGATCCCTCGGTGAATAAATTCTAAATAGTTACTGTAAAGTCTGATCCCTTAGATGCTTTCTCAATAAAAACTTACTTTAAACGCTGGCCTTATCACAACAATAATTACCAACTCTATCCCTAGTAATTGGTATATTAAGGGTATTTCAACTTTTACTTCTGTTAAAGTTAATTAACACGCATGAAAATCATTCTCCCATTTGAAGTTGTTACTAATAAAGGTTGAAATACAAACATGAAACTTTAATAAGAAAATGCATAATTCATAATCAAAACATCATATTCATAGATCGGTTAACCAATTCCAACATAAATAGATTAGTTACATATGGTGAAACAAGAAACATAACTTACAATTGAAGACATCATTAATACTTGATCACACTTGAACACACTTCATAACATGAAAAAAACACACTAAAACAACACCCTCAAGTATATGGAAGCTATTCTGCAGCACAACTCAGAATTGAATTCGTAAGATAGGAAGAGAAAATAGAGGAAGGGATGCTAAAAACCAATGGAAAATGGCCTATTTATAAGGTTGAGTAGAGGTGTTGACGCTACGCATGAGGTTGGCACTACGCGTCAGCCTCTTGATTCAGCCTCCATTAATGATCTAGATTTTTAGCCATGATTTGCTCAATTATGCTTCCATAATGCTCAGATTAGGTCCCTTATTGTCTCCCACTGTGTTTGTAAGTTTGGACTGAAATGGCCATTATTTGGCCCATTTTCTGAGTGCAATCCCACCTATAAGTGGGAGACACGTTGCACCTGACGCTACGCGTGGGCCTAACGCATAGCGTCAACATCAAAATCCTAACGCTGAGTGTGGGGTTGATGCTATGTGTCAGCCCTTCTACTTGAAATGAATTTTCACTTTGATTCCTTAACTTTTGGATGCAAAAAGTAGGAGAAATGGGTTATAACAGTTATATTTAAATAACTTCCATTTATTTTAAAATAAAACCTAAATTTATTCATATTTAAACTAATTTTATTAATTGTAACATACTTTTTATTATGAAAATAACGATAAATTTGAGGACTAACATTATGTCAATACCAATTTAGAGAATGTATGCAGTTAACACTTACACTGGCCCATCCGTTTACTATACGAGTGTGGATAATGGTCTGCATGGTCTTCATCACATAATATCCACACTCATAACTATCGTGCCGCCTATGAAACTACGAGGTACGTAGATAAAATTCACAATTCATTAGTAATTAATTATTATAAGTTTTTAGAAGTTAAAAATTAACAATGCTTTTTATTTGAAGTACTTACTTTTGGGTTAACCGAATCGAGTTTCTTCCTACTAACGGTTCCCTGTAGTCGAGTGTATCCAGTTACAACCCTATGTAAGAATAAAATATGCGTTGAGTTAGAATCCAACCAAGAATAGAAAGACATAATTTGAATATGTAAAGTTGTTTTATTTTTTGAATGAACTTACGCCTCTACTTTTTGCTTCAAATCTACAGGAGCAGTGCCATTCAAGGAATCAAAGTATGCAAAAATTCCATTCTTAGGGCAAATAACCATTAGTATCTAATGAAGGCTGCAATCATTAAAAATAAATTTTAAGTAACAATTCAAGATATATGATTAAATTAATAGACAATAATTATAATAAAAAAGACTAGTACTCTTTGTGATATAGGGCAAGGTATACAATCCTTCGCGACTTATGCATCCAATTCTGGATGTATGCCTGAATGTCCTCTTTGGTGTTCCCCCGACATTGTATGGCAGAGGGCTATAAGAAACCTTAAGTGTCCTGGACACCCATCTCCATAAAAAGTTTAGGTAGAAACCTAAAAAAAATTACACACAATTAGTTAGTGACAACTAAAATATAAATGGAAAAACTAAATAAAGAATGATATACTTATATCACCCAACACTGACTAATAGAAATGTTTAGCATCGTCGTCCCCATCAGGATCTCGTACAAGCCAGGCCGTGTAATGTAAAGTGGAAATGGCATATCACGGCCTAACACATCTCTCTGCCATGGGACTTGAATAGTATTGTCGCCCATCCCAGCCGCCATACTCCACAGCTACTAGATCAGATCAATAGCGGGTTGTGGCCTCTTAGATGTTGGACAAGGATCCTAATAGGACAATTAAAATATTAAATTAATGTGTCATGATACAAACCATAACCTTATAATATAATTTATTTTTATTTTTGTAGCATACTTGAGCAAAAGACAATGCCAAAAGTTTTTCAGGCCACATAAGGAAGTGGCCTCGTATATCGCCGAAAACTCGCACCTTAGTAGTTGGCATGGGCACGAGTGCAGCCTCCTCAATGACCTCAGTGACAATGACCCTCCACACACCATCAGGCAATGACGTGTAGTAAATCGAAGGGCCTAACCTTTTGATAAGTGTTGAATAAGCATTGATTTCATGACTCATTTGAACCAATTTTGTAAAGATTTTTAGCTAAATTAAGGAATTATTGAAGGAAGTAAGCATGAATCCTCTAAACATTGTATAAAAAGAAATGTTGTGGAAAGCTGCAGGAAAGACAAAGTAAGCAAGCTTGAGCATGAAAGTTGGGAAACATAAAGCAACTCTCACGCTTAAGCGTGAAGATTAGACGCTTAAGCGAGGATTAAACATGACTTAAAGGGAAATAGAGGCATCAGGACCCCTCTCACGCTCAAGCCTGGGGATGAAACGCTTGAGCGTGAGCGTGAGCGTGACCCTGCGCATGAAGCACGCTTGAGCGTGAATAAATGGAGCTTGAGCGTCACCAGGTACATGAAAGGCGCTTGAGCGTAGGCCTTACACGCTTGAGCGTGAGGGATGGATAATAAGGCCACGCTTGAGCGCAGCTGAAGAGGCGTAAGCGTGAGCAACGTTCTGCACCAAAAGGAAGGCCACGTTTGAGCGTGGTTAATTCAGCTTGAGCGTGAGACAATCAGAAAGCATCAGAGCCTTTCACGCTTGAGCGTGACCATCAAGCTCAAGCGTGACTCACACAGCATGGGTCTCTTAATTCTTTATTCATCAATGATGCGATGCCACCTCACCCACTTTCTTCTGTTTCCACCAGTCTTTGAAAGATGCTGCATGGGTTCTACGCAAGTGGGCAAGAGAAGCTGAACCTAAACTCCTATAAATTAAGCTGCAAACAAATCATCCAGGACATCACATCATACATCAGATTCATCCTCTGTATTTTCATTCACACTTTCCATTTTCTGTATTCATTCCTTTGATGGTGAAAATGCAAGGCATGAGTAACTAATCTCCCTTATGGGATTGGCTGTAATCCATTCAACACTGAAGTAATGCTGTTGTAAGTTTTTATTGAGTAATGAGATTTGATAAGTTTCTGTATTTCCTTCTGCGTTTAATGCCTGAAAGTACTTGATCACTATTTTCTTGTTCTAAGTTTTCTCAAGTATGCTGGGAAGTGACTTTTGAAAGCAGAATCTGAAAGAAATACTTGTTGTGAGTAGGTAGCCAGGGATGGCGTCTAACGCAATAAACGTCAAAACAATCGATCGATAATGCTGGAATGATTTCCAAAGTGACTGAGGGATCAGCGGTTTGAAAATCATTCTTATGAATTTTGTAGTCGAGGGATCGATACAAATGACTTTGATTGTGACGTAGAACTTATCTTTTCGATCTACTTATATGAAAACTTATGCAGCTTACAGAGGTGAAGATGTGATGAAGCCAATCCCTGTTTTACAAAAACTGATTTTTCCAACATCATTTACTGTTATCTTTTGCAAGTGTTATTCTCTGTTATTTGTTACTTACTGTTTCTCATCATTCATAACAAATCCAACCAAAAACTTTCTGCCTAATCAATTCAAACTAAGATCTTCATTCTAGCACCTCCTCAGTGGAACGACAACTATACTATATTACAACCTCTGTGTTTAAACTTGGCACATTCATTCCATTGAGATCATATTATACAAATTTGATTCTCTCTCAGTGAACTCATTCATACCAATATCCATCAAGAAACCTTATCACCTTTACACTAAATCAACAGCAACTGGCTCCTACATCCCATCAACAAACAAATGACAATGACGGTCGTCCCCAGCATCCGTGCCATCGTTGTCGTCTCCATCAAGTGCAGGACAAGACCTTTTTATGCTGACCCACCTAACTTGCTTATTTATATAGCAAACATAAGTTATATTCTTAATTATAGACACCAAATTATAAGAAATTAAATATCTTACAATCTAACATGTGGGGACACAACCTATACAGTAGGTTCTCGTTGATGACTGATCTCAGCCCGTAACCTAGCCAACTCCTCCTATAGCATCCGCTGCATCTTCTTCTCATATTGCTCTTCCACTGTAGCGACTGTAACAACCCAAATTTTTAATAAGGTACCGGGTGAATAAAACCATTAAAATAATAATTCCAAAAATGGAGAATTGCTTATTAATTACCATTAACTTAAAAAGGCATGCTGATTAAAAAGGATAATTGGCTTAGTGGGTGCTGATGGGACTGGGTGACGTGAGCAGACTGCTCCTCACGTTTTCCCACCCCACCATTCCTTCCCTCATGCATGTGTTTATAAGTGGACGATGGCCTTCCTTGTATTCGTTCTTCAGAATCCCCTGCGAGTTTCTTGTTCTTCTTCTTCTTCTTCTTCTTCCTTCTTCTCTTCCCCTTCTCTATTCTCTGTTCCATTCCCTGTTTCAGAAGCCGAGTGACGGTGCTGCAGAGGAGTCAGAGCTCCCTCGCACGAGTAGAAGACGAGCGTTGAAGTAGAAGCAGAAACAGCCCTGCACCACTCGTGGAGGGCAGTAATGTTTAAGTAAAGGCTACGCGAGTGGAAGCGTTGAGTGAAGCAGCGAGGAAGAGAACCAACACTCAAGAAGAAAAGTCTCTCGGAGTCTCGTAGTTGGTAGGGGGAGTACCTTATATGTTAAATGCATGGGTTACGAGCGGGTCTCGAGTGTTGATAATGACGGTTCTGTATCCTGTAGTATGATATGTTTGCATGTTATTACCATCCTTGAAGATGCATGTGTTGTTTGAGTTCAGATACCATAGAACCCGATTGCATGTTATGTTGTGTTGACTGGAATATTTTGTTGAACCCGTTCATGATAATATGTATGCATACGTTGATTAAGTCTTGACACTGCTGTATACCGATGGCATATTATGTTGTACTGATTGAGATGTTGTTTGAACCTGTTGATCTTCATATGGATGCATGTGTTGGGTAAGTTCTGATACTGCTGTATACCGAGTAAATGTTATGCTGGAGTTGATAAGAATGCTGTTAGAAACTTGATATTGATTACCATCGGTTGCATTGGACTCATATGTTGCTAATAAAGCTATGATGACGATTGCATGGAAGCATGTGTGTGTTAAATTAATACGTGGAATTCTGGAATGTGTATTACCGACTGCATGTGAAATATGTATAACTGAGTAAAGGTTGTGTGCATAAGTTTTATGTTGTGTGATAAATCCGCGTGTGGCGCATGGGATGCGTTGTGCTGGAAGCACGTAGTGTGGGACACTACCATCGGTTATAAAGCGTGGGACGCTATGAAATCCTTAAGTGAGACTCAAGGTAGCCCTTGAGTGGGACTTGGGCTGCCTATGAACACCTCCTTTGGCGCTGAGAGCGTTGGTGTCACCTGTGGGCAAACGGTTGGGTACCTGTAAAACAGCCAAGCAGCTGGGAGCTGATTTGATAGCTGAGAGCTATGTATAAAAAGGCTGAGAGCCTACGTTGCAACGTCTAAACCGATACACACGAATGCGGAACCGAGTGAAATGTTACGTGCCTAGTAACTGTTGATATTATTTGGAATTGGTTATGCATGTGAAGGTGTTAATGAGATGATAAATGTTTATAACCGAGTGAACTATGCTGTTTTAACTGTTGATATTGTCTGGAATTGATCATGCAGGTGTCAACGTTATTGAAAAGATGAATGCATATAACCGAGTGAATAATCCGTGTTAATCTGGCTACTGAAGTTGTGTAGAATTAATTACGCTTATGACGTTTTAGTGAGATGACACATATATATATATATGCTCATGACTGAGTGCACTATTCCGTGTGGATATGCTGTTAATGCTGATTGAAATCTATTCCATGAATGTATGTTATGTATTGGAGAGTTGCATATATATATGTATAGCCGAGTGAGGATTGTGGATTCTGATTGACGATGTTCAAAAGATGTATTTTAATTCACGGATCTCAATATAATACTACTGATTGTTGTATGATGATATCATCGAGTTGATGCGTGTGAAAGGCCGAGTGATATCTAATGAATCCCGATCGGTAAGGATCTTGTGTGTGTTCTGGCTGATTGACATTGCCCTGGCTATAATTGTTACCATGTATAATTGTGCATATATATATATATTGTTGTATAAGTGTGAGGCAACCTGAGTCAGTATCTATCATTTAAAATTTAAGATGCTCACCCCTGCTATGGCAATTTTCAGTGAACATCTCTCATAATGAGGATTGGAGGAGGAGCTGAAATGCCGGGTGAAGTGCTAATGCGCTATGGAATATCTTGGCTGTGCATATGCTGCATATAGTGTTTTGAGTTAAGCCTTGGCCGGCTCGTGTTTTGTTGTTAGCCTTTTTAAACAGAGTTGAATTTCTTGGAATGGGAACATGACTTCGTGGTTGTAAAATTGTGATATACACTTATATATATATATGCCTATGCTTATGCCATGTTGCATGTCTGGGTGATCCTTATGTGCGTTCATATTCCCGAATGTGTAGGAAATAACATAACTCAACATGAAGGAAGCCGATTCATGGTCTGGAGGGCGAGTTACGATTCTGTCACCGAGAGGAAGAGATTCAGACATTCTGAGTTAGAGAAATTAGATAGTTCCGAGTAGGGATTGACGTAGAAGACTGCCCAAACGACTAGCTGCTAGGAATCCTCCCGAGCGTGGAATAGTCGTTGATCCCCGAGTGAGAGATTGCTGAGTGATGGTTTTCCGACTGGAGAGTGACACCTTAGACCCTAGGGGACCCTACTGTAGTAGACTGTTGGTAAGGAAAGAATCTGAGTGAGTCTTAACTTGGTAGGATATTGAGAGGTGGAAGATTATGGTTACCGAGTGAAAAATAGGTAAAATACTCCGAGTGACAAAAAGGGCGTGAAGTTTGCTCCGAGTGAGGAGTTCTCATAGATTCCGAGTGAGTGATAGTGAGGGCCATTCCCGTATCATTCGTGCATGTGTTCTGAGTGTTGAAGCTGTAGAATAAATTACATTTCTGAGTGGGATTAGTGAGTGCATGAGCCAAATCCGAGTGAACCGAGATCGGACTCTTCCGAGGGAACTAGGCGCTGGAATCCGAGTGCTGAAATGCCGAGTGAAGCGAGCGGATACCGAGAGAAGCTCTCGCTTGAGCGAGTATGCGTTGCTGCGTGGTTCGCCTAAGCGATTTCCTTTTCTTCCGCTGTCAGCTCCCCTGAATCGGTTTTATTCCTCTTGTTCTTCTTCTCCTCTCATTTTCTTATGCCAAGGCATTTTGATCTTCTTTTAATTGTGAAAAAAAAAATTCCCTGTTTTCCTTGTTTATGATTTGTTTAAATTAGGGTGTTATATTTTGGTATCAGAGCAGATGTAACATCCCAATTTTAATAGAAGTAACCGTGCAAAATTAAAAGCCATTTAAAATGACAAGTAAGATCTGTCCACTAATTACACTTAACAAAATTAACTAAAAAGAGTGAAGTGATTAGCGTTAGTGGGTACTGATGGGATTGGGTGACGTGAGCAGACTGCTCCTCATGTTTTCCCACCCCACCATTCCTTCCTTCATGCATGCGTTATAAGTGGACGATGGTTCTCCTTGCCATTCGTTCTTCAGAGTTCCCTGTGAATTCCTTCTTCTTCTCTTCTCCTTCTCTGCTCTCTATTTCATCCCCTGTTTCTAAAGACGAGTGACGGTGTTGCAGAGGAGTCAGAGCCCCCTCACACGAGTAGAAGAAGAGCGTCGAAGCAGAAACGGCCCTGCACCATTCGTGGCTAGCATTCCAGTAAAGGCTAAGCGAGCGGGAGCACTGAGTGAAGCAGCGAAGAAAGGAACCAACACCCAAGCAGAAAAGCCTCTCAGAGTCTCGTAGTTGGTAGGGGGAGTACCTTACATGTTAAATGCATAGATTATAATTTGGGTTTCGAGTATTGAAGCGATAGCTCTGCATCCTGCTGTATGATAATGCTTGCATATGAAGTAACCGAGTGTGAGATAAGTAAGAATAAGTGTTGCATGCTAGTATCGTCCTTGGTGTTTGCATGTTATGTTGTGATTATTGGGAATGCATTGTTGAATCTGTTCATATTCATATGATGCATGCGTTGATTAAGTTCTAACACTGTTGTATATTGATCGCATGTTAACTTGAGTTGATGAAAACGCCCATAGGAACTTGATATTAAATGACACCGACTACATTAGATTGATATGCTACTATAATGATAATTGCATGGAAGTTTGTATGTGCTAAATTAACATGCGGAGTCCTGAGAATGTGTGTTACTGACTGCATGTGACATCTGTGTGATTGAATAAGAGGATGTGTGTAAAAGAATTCAATGCTGTGTGTTGAACCCGCGTGTGGCGCATGGGATGCGTTGTGCTAAGAGCACGTAGTGTGGGACACTACCATCGGTCATAAAGCGTGGGACGCTATGAAATCCTTGAGTGGGACTCAAGGTAGCCCTGAGTGGGACTCGGGTTGCCTGTGAACACCTCCGTTGGCGCTGAGAGCGTTGGTGTCACCTGTGGGCAAACGGTTGGGTACCTGTAAAATGGCCAAGCAGCTGGGAGCTGAAATGATAGCTGAGAACTATGTACAAAAGGCTGAGAGCCTACGTTGCAACGTCAGGACCGATTACACACGAACGCGGAACCGAGTGAATGATTTGTGTATATTAACTGTTGATATCGCTGGAATTGATTATGCATGAGATGAGGAATGTATATATATATATATCCGTGTGCATCTGTTATTGATGCTAAGTAAAACCTGCCTTATGAATGTATGTTATATTCTCGGAGAGTTATGTATATATATATATCTATGGCCGAGTGAGAATCAGGGATCCTGACTGTTAAATATTCCAGAGATTCATTCTGATTCACGGACCTTAGTATCATGCCACTGTTTGTTGTATGTTAATATTATTGAGTTGGTATGTGTAAGGGGCCGAGTGACAATTGGAGGTTCCTAATCGGTAAGGATCTTGTGCGTGCGTTCTGGTTGATCAGTTATACTCTGACCTTAATTACTGCTACGTGTGACTGTGTGTACATATATATATAGTTGTATAAATGTGAAACAACCTGAGTAAGTATCTATCATTTAAAATTTAAGATGCTCACCCCTGCCGTGGCAATTTCCTTTCAGTGAACATCTCTCGTAATGAGGATTGGAAGAGGAGCGGAAATGCCGGGTGAAGTGTTGAAGCACTATGGAAATTTTATGACTGTACATATGCTGTATATAGTGTTCTGGGTTAAGCCTTGGCCGGCTCGTGTTTTGCTGTTAGTCTCTTATACAGAGTTGATTCCCTTAGAATGGGAACATGACAATGTGGTCGTAGATCCGTGATATGCACTCCTATATATATATATATGCCTATGTTATGCCATGCTGCATGTCTATTTTATGCTGTGAAATGCCTGGGTAACCTTTATATATACGTGTTCACATTCCCGAATGTGTAAGAAATAACATAATTTAACGTGTAGGAAGCCAATTTAGGGTCTAGAGGGTGAGTTTGTGACGCTGTCACCGAGTGGGGAAAGTTCAGACATTTTGAGTGAGTGAAATCAGATAGCTTCGAGTGAGAGTTGACATAGAAGACTACCCCCTAACAACGAGTTATTAGGGTCAAGGTTGAGAGTCTAAATACACGTTCCGAGTGGTTAATACAAGGATTTCCCCGAGCGTAGGATAATCAACGAACCCCGAGTGAGAATTTGCTAAGTGATGATTCTTCCGACTAGAGAGTGACCTCTTAGACTCTTGGGGACCCCCGCTATAGTAAGCTGTTAGTGACAAAAGGATCCGAGTGAGTCTTAGCCTAGTAGAATGTTTAGAGTCGGAAGGATATGGTCATCGAGTGAAAATTAAGTAAAAATACCCCGAGTGACAAAAGGACGTAAAGATTACTCTGAGTGAGGAGCCCCATAGATCCTAAATGAGTGTTAGTGGGGGCCATGTCAGTATTATCTGTGTATGTGTTCTGATTGATGAAATCGTAGAATGAGTTACATTTTCCTAATGGGACTAGTAGGTGTAAGGGCCAAGTCCGAGTGAATCAGGTGATGAAATCCAAGTGCGGAATTACCGAGTGAAATGAGCGAATACCGAGTGAAGCTTTCGCTTGAGCGCGTGCGCGTTGCTATATGACCGCCTATGCGATTTCCCTTCTTCCGCTGTTAGTTCCTTATAATTCTTTTGTACTCTCATTCTTCTTCCCCTCTCATTCCTTACGGTGGCATTCTAGTTTAATTATGGAAAAATTTTCCTCTATTTTTCTCGTCTATGATTTGTTTAAATTAGGGTGTTACATTTTGGTATCAGAGCAGACCGAAAGGTCCAAGGCCAAGGTATGCTTACCGAGTGTAAGCGGTTGTATGCTTCTGACCGAGTGGTCATCCTGATTGTAATGTTAGTTGAACCTGATTGATATTGACTTGTGGATAGGGGGGTTGTTCCCTCCTGGGCCGATTGATCGTATAACATATGGGAATGGAATGATGAGTTAAGATACTAAAACATTAGGCTGAAATCCGATTGGTATTGAGTGGCTTAGTGTACTTATCCTTGGATGTTAATTTCAGGATAAGGGATGGCAAATCGACAAAGCATGGAGGCTATAGCCACAGCATTCCAACGCTTTGCGGATGTGTTTGAAAGGCAGGGCCAGCCTCGAGTTGAGGAGGGCCAAGTACTGGACCGCTTCCTGAAAAGGAAGCCGAGTGAATTTCTAGGAGGAAGGAATCCTGAGGCAGCGTTTAAGTGGACTCAGGAGCTGGAAAGGATTTTTGGGGGTCTTCGCTGTACCGAGGCCCAGAAGGTGGAGTGTGCAGTGTACATGCTGCGAGATGAGGCGGAAAACTGGTGGAAGATAGCCAGAAACCGATTCCCTGATGGTGATGCTCAACTGACATAGAATAATTTCAAAACATGCTTCTTGGAGAAGTACTTTCCCGATACAGTAAGGAGTCAGAAGGAGTTAGAGTTTATGGAGTTGAAACAAGGCTCCATGACTGTGGAAGAGTATGCGACCAGATTCGAGGAGTTGTGCCTATTCTACCCACCTTTCCAACAGCCTGGGACGGAAAGTTCCAAGTGCCTTAAGTTTGAGAATGGGCTAAGATCCGATATTAAGAGGGCTTGTAGATACCAAGAGATACGGAGTTTTCCTGCATTAGTAAACAAGTGTAGGATATTTGAGGAAGATGACAAGGCCCATTCAGGCCAGAGCAGCAGAGCTAACTATTCTTTGAGGCCCCAACAATCCCGCTTCAAAAGGGCAAGCAACGTTGGTAGAAACAAGTCTTTTTCCAGATATGGAGGGCGGAATCAGTCTGAAAGACGACCAGTGGTGGGAGACGGTAGATGTTTCAAGTGTGGAGGAAGCCACTATGCTCGAGACTGCAACAGCAGTGGTGAAATGGTGTGCTTCCATTGTAATAAAAGAGGACATATTCGCCCCAATTGCCCCCAACTCCGTCAAGCAAGCCCCAGCGTACGTCCGGGAGGTTCCCAAGGGAGAGGCCGAGTGCATGATAACCAACAACCGGGTGGCAGAGGCAACAGAGCTAAGGGGAACATAATACTTGCTTCAAGTAACCATGCAGACTAACCAGCAGTGGGGAGGGTCTATGCCATCAACCCAGAGGGTGCTACACAAGCAAATGACCTGGTACAATGTAAGTGCTCACTCGGTAGACATACACTTAATGTTGTTTTCGATTCGGGAGCCACCCATTCTTTTATAGCTGATGAGTGTGTAAAGCGTTTAAAGTTACCAACTGTATTTATGGATCGGACTTTGGAAGTAGCCAATCCGACTGGCCCTTCAGTGTTGACATCGTCAGTATGTAAGGATGTGACATTTGTGTTGTGTGATCGGAGTTTCACTTTCGATTTGGTGTGCATACCTTTAAAGGACCTCGATATTGTGCTTGGAATAGATTGGCTTTCAGCCAACGAGGTGTTAGTGGATTGCAGAAGCCGAAGGATAATCTTCCCGAGGCAGCATAATGAGGACGACCCAGCACAAGGTATAACCCGATTGTTTATGATGCTTTGTCTAACCGAGGGTGAGAGTAAAACCCGAGTGAATGAAATCCCAACTGTCTGTGAATTCCCTGAGGTATTTCCTGATGACGTACCGAGTGTCCCTCCCAATAGAGAAGTCGAATTCTCTATAGACCTGATCCCTGGAGCCGAACCAGTCTCCAGTGCACCCTATAGGATGTCCCCAACTGAACTGGCTGAGCTTAAGAAGCAAATGGACGAATTACTCGGAAAACAATTCATTAGGCCGAGTGTATCGCCTTGGGGCGCACCTGTACTGCTCGTTAAGAAGAAGGATGGCAGCATGAGGCTTTGTATAGACTACCGACAGCTAAATAAACTCACGATTAAGAATCGGTACCCGCTGCCCAGAATTGATGACCTCATTGACCAACTACGTGGAGCCTTAATTTTCTCAAAAATCGACCTGCGATCGGGATACCACCAAATCCGAGTGAAGGAGTCGGACATTCCAAAGACTGTCTTCAGGACTCGGTATGGTCACTACGAGTATGTAGTGATGCCGTTCGGTGTGACAAACGCCCCTGCTGTCTTCATGAATTACATGAACAACATATTCCACTTCTACTTAGACCGGCTCGTAGTTGTTTTCATTGATGATATTCTAGTCTATTCTAAGAATTCCGAGGAGCATGAAGGACATCTCCGAGCGGTACTTCAAGTGTTGAGGGAGAAGCAGTTATTTGCAAAGCTTTCGAAATGCGACTTTTGGATGGATGAAATCCATTTCCTCGGACATGTGATTTCTGAGGAAGGTGTCTCAGTGGACCCTTCAAAGGTGGCAGCCATAATGGCATGGGAGAGACCCAGGTCGGTCTCAGAGATAAGGAGCTTTATGGGCTTGGCGGGATACTACAGGAGGTTCATTGAAGGTTTTTCTAAGTTGGCTTCACCACTAACTAAATTGACTCGGAAAAACATTCCCTTCGTATGGAGTCTTGAGTGCGAGAGCAGCTTTCGAGAGCTGAAGAACAAGTTAACGACTGCACCAGTGTTGGCATTACCTGACTTGCAACAGAGTTTCGTGGTTTACTGCAATGCATCAGGACTCGGATTAGGATATGTACTCATGCAGGGGGACCGAGTGATAGCGTATGCCTCTCGGCAACTGAGACCTCACGAGTAGCATTACCCTACCCATGACTTGGAGCTGGCAGCAGTGGTTTTCGCATTGAAAATCTGGAGACATTACTTGTACGGGTCCAGATTCGAAGTATACAGCGATCATAAGAGCCTCAAATACCTATTCGACCAAAAGGAGCTGAATATGAGGCAGAGGAGATGGATGGAATTTTTAAAGGACTACGATTTCGAGCTAAAGTACCATCCGGGTAAGGCAAACATTGTTGCCGACGCGTTGAGTCGGAAATCCCTTCATGCAGCAGTGATGATGGTGAAGGAGGTGGAATTATTAGAACAGTTTAGAGACATGAACTTACACGTTGTCACCCCCTCTTCTCGGAAGATGATGATCGGCACGCTGAAGATTTCCAACGAATTCCTAAAATCCGTATACGAGCAGCAGCAGTCAGACTCCTACTTGGCGGAGATGAAGGAAACTCAGGCTAGAGGAAAGAACTTGCCCTTATCCGAGGGATCAGACGGGATTTTCCGAGTGAAAAATAGGATATACATTCCGAGTGGAGGAGAGTTAAGGAGAATGGTGCTAGATGAAGCCCACAAAAGCCTACTCAGTATCCACCCGGGTACCACGAAGATGTACCACGACCTGAGGAAACAGTTCTGGTGGCCCGGACTAAAGAGGGATGTGGCAGAATACGTGGCTCGGTGTATTACTTGTCAGAAATCAAAAGTGGAGCACCAAAAGCCGTACGGTGCAATGCAGCCCCTGGAGATTCCCGTGTGGAAATGGGACTCAATTGCCATGGATTTTGTCATGGGATTACCAAGGAACCGAGCGGGACATGACGCCATTTGGGTCATTATTGACCGACTGACGAAGAGTGCACACTTCCTACCTATAAACATGAAGTACCCGTTGCATAAGTTGGCTCGAATTTACATTCAAGAGATTGTCCGACTACATGGTATACCCTCTTCTATCGTGTCAGATAGGGATCCTAGATTCATGTCTCGGCTTTGGAACAACCTACACCAGGAAATGGGCACGAAGCTTTGGCTTAGTTCTGCCTACCACCCCCAATCGGATGGACAAACCGAGCGGACGATTCAAAGTTTAGAAGATTTACTAAGAGCGTGCGTGTTAGAGCACGGTAGAGATTGGGAGCAGTACCTCTCCTTGATCAAGTTTACGTACAATAACAGCCATCACAGCAGCATTGGCATGGCACCCTACGAAGCACTGTATGGACGGAGATGTCGAACCCCACTTTGCTGGTCGGAAACGGGTGAAAGTCTGCTATTGGGACCAGACATTGTGAAGCAAACCACAGAGCAGATCCGAGTAATACAGGAAAGGATGAAGGTGTCTCAAGACAGGCAAAAGAGCTACCATGACAAACGCACCAAACCATTGGAATTTTCAATCGGAGACAGAGTGTTTTTAAGGATTACTCCGAGTAAAGGAGTCGGACGAGCCTTGAAAGGTGGAAAGTTAAGCCCTCGATACATTGGACCTTATGAAGTGTTGGAACGAGTCGGCACCATGGCATACCGAATAGCACTACCAACCCACTTATCCCGACTACACAATGTGTTTCACGTATCTCAACTAAGGAAGTATCTACATGACCCTAGCCACACAATGCCGGATGATGAAGTAGAAATCAAAGAAGACCTGACCACTATGACTACACCGATTGGAATCGTGGACCGATCGGTAAAGCGCCTGAGGAACAAAAGCGTAAGGCTGGTTAAAGTGGAGTGGCAGCAAGGCAAGACTACCTCTTGTACCTGGGAACGCGAGGACGCCATGAGACAGCAGTACCCCGAGTTGTTTATTTAGGTGAGTAACCGACTGAATTTCGCGTGAATTACCGGCTGAATTTCGGGGACGAAATTCTTTTCGAGTGGGGGAGAACTGTAACATCCCAATTTTAATAAAAGTAACTGCGCAAAATAAAAAGCCATTTAAAATGACAAGTAAGATCTGTCCACTAATTACACTTAATAAAATTAACTAAAAAGAGTGAAGTGATTAGCGTTAGTGGGTACTGATGGGATTGGGTGACGTGAGCAGACTGCTCCTCACGTTTTCCCACCCCACCATTCCTTCCTTCATGCATGCGTTATAAGTGGATGATGGTTCTCCTTGCCATTCGTTCTTCAGAGTTCCCTGTGAATTCCTTCTTCTTCTCTTCTCCTTCTCTGCTCTCTATTTCATCCCCTATTTCCGAAG
Source organism: Clitoria ternatea (assembly GCA_037962975.1). Lineage (NCBI taxonomy): Eukaryota > Viridiplantae > Streptophyta > Magnoliopsida > Fabales > Fabaceae > Clitoria > Clitoria ternatea. Next base: position 62,444,733 of record CM075671.1, read on the forward strand.
ACGAGTGACGGTGTTGCAGAGGAGTCAGAGCCCCCTCACACGAGTAGAAGAAGAGCATCGAAGCAGAAACAGCCCTGCACCATTCGTGGCTAGCATTCCAGTAAAGGCTAAGCGAGCGGGAGCACTGAGTGAAGCAGCGAAGAAAGGAACCAACACCCAAGCAGAAAAGCCTCTCGGAGTCTCGTAGTTGGTAGGGGGAATACCTTACATGTTAAATGCATGGATTATAATTTGGGTTTTGAGTATTGAAGCGATAGCTCTGCATCCTGCTGTATGATAATGCTTGCATATGAAGTAACCGAGTGTGAGATAAGTAAGAATGAGTGTTGCATGCTAGTATCGTCCTTGATGTTTGCATGTTATGTTGTGATTATTGGGAATGCGTTGTTGAATCTGTTCATATTCATATGATGCATGCGTTGATTAAGTTCTAACACTATGGTATATTGATCGCATGTTAACTTGAGTTGATGAAAACGCCCATAGGAACTTGATATTAAATGACACCGACTGCATTAGATTGATATGCTGCTATAATGATAATTGCATGGAAGTTTGTATGTGCTAAATTAACATGCGGAGTCCTGAGAATGTGTGTTACCGACTGCATGTGAAATCTGTGTGATTGAATAAGGGGATGTGTGCAAAAGAATTCAATGCTGTGTGTTGAACCCGCGTGTGGCGCATGGGATGCGTTGTGCTAAGAGCACGTAGTGTGGGACACTACCATCGGTCATAAAGTGTGGGACGCTATGAAATCCTTGAGTGGGACTCAAGGTAGCCCTGAGTGGGACTCGGGCTGCCTGTGAACACCTCCGTTGGCGCTGAGAGCGTTGGTGTCACCTGTGGGCAAACGGTTGGGTACCTGTAAAATGGCCAAGCAGCTGGGAGATGAAATGATAGCTGAGAACTATGTACAAAAGGCTGAGAGCCTACGTTGCAACGTCAGGACCGATTACACACGAACGCGGAACCGAGTGAATGATTTGTGTATATTAACTGTTGATATCGCTGGAATTGATTATGCATGAGATGAGGAATGTATATATATATATATCCGTGTGCATGTGTTATTGATGCTAAGTAAAACCTGCCTTATGAATGTATGTTATATTCTCGGAGAGTTATGTATATATATATATATGGCCGAGTGAGAATCAGGGATCCTGACTGTTAAATATTCCAGAGATTCATTCTGATTCACAGACCTTAGTATCATGCCACTGTTTGTTGTATGTTAATATTATTGAGTTGGTATGTGTAAGGGGCCGAGTGACAATTGGAGGTTCCTAATCAGTAAGGATCTTGTGCGTGCGTTCTGGTTGATCAGTTATACTCTGACCTTAATTACTGCTACGTGTGACTGTGTGTACATATATATATAGTTGTATAAATGTGAAACAACCTGAGTAAGTATCTATCATTTAAAATTTAAGATGCTCACCCCTGCCGTGGCAATTTCCTTTCAGTGAACATCTCTCGTAATGAGGATTGGAAAAGGAGCAGAAATGCCGGGTGAAGTGTTGAAGCACTATGGAAATTTTATGACTGTACATATGCTGTATATAGTGTTCTGGGTTAAGCCTTGGCCGGCTCATGTTTTGCTGTTAGTCTCTTATACAAAGTTGATTCCCTTAGAATGGGAACATGACAATGTGGTCGTAGATCTGTGATATGCACTCCTATATATATATGCCTATGTTATGCCATGCTGCATGTCTGTTTTATGCTGTGAAATGCCTAGGTAACCTTTATATATATGTGTTCACATTCCCGAATGTGTAAGAAATAACATAATTTAACGTGTAGGAAGCCAATTTAGGGTCTAGAGGGTGAGTTTGTGACGCTGTCACCGAGTGGGGAAAGTTCAGATGTTTTGAGTGAGTGAAATCAGATAGCTTCGAGTGAGAGTTGACATAGAAGACTACCCCCTAACAACGAGTTATTAGGGTCAAGGTTGAGAGTCTAAATACACGTTCCGAGTGGTTAATACAAGGATTTCCCCGAGCGTAGGATAATCAACGAACCCCGAGTGAGAATTTGCTGAGTGATGATTCTTCCGACTAGAGAGTGACCTCTTAGACTCTTGGGGACCCCCGCTATAGTAAGCTGTTAGTGACAAAAGGATCCGAGTGAGTCTTAGCCTAGTAGAATGTTTAGAGTTAGAAGGATATGGTCACCGAGTGAAAATTAAGTAAAAATACCCCGAGTGACAAAAGGACGTAAAGATTACTCTGAGTGAGGAGCCCCATAGATCCTGAATGAGTGTTAGTGGGGGCTATGTCAGTATTATCCGTGTATGTGTTCTGATTGATGAAATCGTAGAATGAGTTACATTTTCCTAATGGGACTAGTAGGTGTAAGGGCCAAGTCCGAGTGAATCAGGTGATGAAATCCGAGTGCGGAATTACTGAGTGAAATGAGCGAATACCGAGTGAAGCTTTCGCTTGAGCGCGTGCGCGTTACTATATGACCGCCTATGCGATTTCCCTTCTTCCGCTGTTAGTTCCTTGTAATTCTTTTGTACTCTCGTTCTTCTTCCCCTCTCATTCCTTACAGTGGCATTCTAGTTTAATTGTGGAAAAATTTTCCTCTGTTTTTCTCGTCTATGATTTGTTTAAATTATGGTGTTACAGCAGACCGAAAGGTCCAAGGCCAAGGTATGCTTACCGAGTGTGAGCGGTCGTGTGTTCTGACCAAGTGGTCATCCTGATTGATATTGACTTGTGGATAGGAGGTTGATCCCCTTTTGGTCCGATTAATTGTGTGGTATATAGAAATAGTATGATGTGCTAAGTTGCTGGGCATTAGGCTGAAATCCGATCGACTTGGTATACTTATCCTTGAAGGGTGTTAATTTCAGGATAAGGAATGACGCATCGTCAAAGCATGGAGGCTATAGCCACAGCATTCCAACGCTTTGCGGACGTGTTTGAGAGGCAGGGCCAGCCTCGAGCTGAGGAGGGCCAAGTGCTGGACCGCTTCCTGAAGAGGAAGCCGAGTGAATTTCTAGGAGGAAGGAACCCTGAGGCAGCGTTTAAGTGGATTCAGGAGCTGGAGAGGATTTTTGGGGGTCTTCGCTGTACCGAGGCCCAGAAGGTGGAGTGTGCAGTGTACATGCTGTGAGACGAGGCAGAAAACGGGTGGAAGATAGCCAGAAATCGATTCCCTAACGATGATGCTCAGCTGACATGGAACAATTTCAAAACATGCTTCTTGGAGAAGTACTTCCCCGACACAGTAAGGAGTCGGAAGGAGTTGGAGTTTATGGAGTTGAAACAAAGCTCCATGACTGTGGAGGAGTACGCGACCAGATTCGAAGAGTTGTGTTTATTCTACCCACCCTTCCAGCAACCTGGGACGGAGAGTTCCAAGTGCCTTAAGTTTGAGAATGGATTAAGATCTGATATTAAGAGATCTTGTAGATACCAAGAGATACGGAGTTTTCCTGCATTAGTAAATAAGTGTAGAATATTTGAGGAGGATGACAAGGCCCATTCGGGCCAGAGCAGTAGAGCTAACCATTCTTTGAGGCCCCAACAATCCCGCTTCAAGAGGGTAGAAACAAATCTTTTTCCAGATTTGGAGGATGGAATCAGTCTGAAAGACGACCAGTGGTAGGAGACGGAAAAATGTTTCAAGTGTGGAGAAAACCACTATGCCCGAGACTGCAACAAGAATAGTGAAATGGTGTGCTTCCATTGTAATAAAAAAGGACATATTCGCTCCGATTGCCCCCAACTCTGTCAAGCAAGCACCAACGTACGTCCGGGAGGTTCCCAAGGGAGAAGTCGGGTGCATGATAACCAACAACCGGACGACAAAGGCAACAGAGCTAAGGGGAACATGATGCTTGCTTCAAGTAATCGACAGAAGAATACCGACCAACCAGCAGTGGGGAGAGTCTATGCCATCAATGCAGAGGGTGCTGCACAAGCGAATGACCTGGTACAATGTAATGCTCACTCGGTAGTCATACACTTAATGTAGTTTTCGATTCGGGAGCTACCCATTCTTTTATAGCTGATGAGTGTGTAAAGCATTTAAAGTTGCCGACTGTGTTTATGGATCGGACTTTGGAAGTTGCCAATCCGACTGGCCCTAAAGTGTTGACATCGTCAATATGTAAGGACGTGACATTTGTGTTGTGTGATCAGAGTTTCACTTTCGATTTGGTGTGCATACCTTTAAAGAATCTTGATATTGTGCTCGGAATAGATTGGCTTTCAGCCAACAAGGTGTTAGTGGATTGCAGAAACCGAAGGATAATCTTCCCGAGGCAGTGCAATGAGAACGACACCGCACAAGGTATAACCCAACTGTTTATGATGCTTTGTCTAACCGAGGGTGAGAGTAAAACCCAAGTGAACGAAATTCCAACTGTCTGTGAATTTCCAGAGGTGTTTCCTGAAGAGGTACCGAGTATCCCTCCCTAGAGCTGAGCCAGTCTCCAGTGCACCTTATAGAATGTCCTCAACTGAATTAGCCGAGCTGAAGAAGCAGGTAGATGAGTTACTCGGAAAATAATTCATTAGGCCGAGCGTATCACCTTGGGGTGCGCCTGTGCTGCTTGTTAAGAAGAAGGATGGTAGCATGAGGCTTTGTATAGATTACCGACAGCTAAATAAACTCACGATTAAGAATCGGTACCCGTTGCCCAGAATTTATGACCTCATTGACCAACTACGAGGAGCCTCAATTTTCTCAAAAATTGACCTGCGATCGGGATACCACCAAATTCGAGTGAAGGAGTCGGATATTCCAAAGACTGCCTTTAGGACTCAGTATGGTCACTACGAGTATGTAGTGATGCCGTTTGGTGTGACAAACGCCCCTGTTGTCTTCATGAATTACATGAACAGCATATTCCACCCGTATTTAGACCGATTCGTAGTTGTCTTCATTGATGACATCCTAGTTTACTCCAAGACTCCTGAGGAGCATGAAGAGCATCTCCAAGCAGTACTTCAAGTATTGAAGGAAAAGCAGTTGTTTGCAAAGCTTTCGAAATGTGATTTCTGGATGGATAAAATCCATTTCCTCGGACATGTGATTTCCAAGGAAGGTGTCTCGGTGGATCCTTCAAAGGTGGCAGCTGTAATGGCATGGGAGAGACCCAAGTCAGTCTCAGAGATAAAGAGCTTTATGGGCCTGGCAGGTTATTATAGAAGATTCATTGAAGGTTTTTCCAAGTTTGCCTCGCCACTGACTAAATTGACTCGGAAAAACATTCCCTTCGTATGGAGTCCCGAGTGCGAGAACAGTTTCCAAGAGCTAAAGGACAAGTTGACGACTGCTCTAGTACTGGCATTACCTGACTTGCAAGAGAACTTCGTGGTTTACTGTGATGCATCAGGACTCAGATTAGGATGCGTGCTAATGCAGAAAGACCGAGTGATAGCGTATGCCTCTCGGCAATTGAGACCTCACGAGCAGCATTATCCGACCCACGACTTGGAATTGGCAGCTGTGGTGTTCGCATTAAAAATCTGGAGGCATTATTTGTTCGGGTCTAGATTTGAAGTGTACAGTGATCATAAGAGCCTCAGATACTTATTCGACCAGAAGGAGCTGAACATGAGGCAGAGGAGATGGACAGAATTTTTAAAAGATTATGATTTCGAGCTAAGGTACCATCCGGGTAAGGCAAACGTTGTTGCTGACGCGTTGAGTCAGAAATCCCTTCATGCAGCAGTGATGATGGTGAAGGAGGTGGAGTTATTGGAACAGTTTTGAGACATGAACTTATATGTTGACACCCCCTCCTCTCGGAAAATGATGATCGGCACGCTGAGGATTACCAATGAATTCCTGAAATCCGTGTACGAGCAACAACAGTCAGATTCCTACTTGGCTGAGATGAAGGAGACTCAGGCCTGAGGTAAGGATTTGTCCTTAACCGAAGGATCAGATGGAATCTTCCGAGTGAGAAACAGAGCGTACGTGCCGAGTGGAGGAGAATTGAGAGGAATGGTGCTTGATGAAGCTCACAAGAGCTTGCTAAGTATCCACCCGGGTGCCACGAAGATGTACCATGACCTGAGAACCCAGTTCTAGTGGCCCGGATTAAAAAGGAATGTGGCAGAATATGTGGCTCGGTGCATCACCTGTCAGAAGTCAAAAGTGGAGCACCAAAAACCATACGGTGCATTGCAGCCCCTGGAGATTCCCGTGTGGAAGTGGGACTCAATTGCCATGGACTTTGTCATGGGATTGCCCAAAAACCGAGCAGGCCATGATGCGATTTGGGTCATTGTTGACCGACTGACGAAGAGTGCACACTTTTTGCCTGTGAACATGAAGTACCCGACACATAGGTTAGCTAAGATTTATATTCGTGAAGTTGTCCGACTGTATGGTATACCGACTTCCATCGTATCAGATAGGGATCCTAGGTTCACGTCCCGGTTTTGGACCAGTCTGCACCAGGAAATGGGTACGAAACTTTGGCTTAGTTCTGCTTACCACCCCCAATCTGATGGGCAATCCGAGCGAACAATCCAGAGCCTAGAGGACTTACTAAGGGCATGTGTGTTAGAGCACGGTGGGGATTGGGAGCAATACCTTCCCCTGATCGAATTTACGTACAACAACAGCCATCACCACAGTATTAGTATGGCACCCTACGAAGCATTGTATGGTCGAAGATGCCGAACCCCGCTTTGCTGGTCGGAAACGGGTGAAAGTCTGCTATTGGGACAAGAGGTGGTGAAGCAAACTTCAGAACAGATTCGGGTGATAAGAGAAAAGATGAAGGTGTCTCAAGATAGGCAAAAAAGCTACCATGACAAACGCACCAGACCATTGGAATTTTCAGTCGGAGACAAGGTATTTTTGAGGACTTCACCGAGTAAAGGAGTCGGGCGAGCCTTGAAAAGCAGAAAGCTGAGCCCTCGATACATTGGGCCTTATGAGCTGTTGAAACGAGTCGGCTCCATGGCATACCAAATAGCATTACCGACTCATTTATCTCGATTGTATGACGTGTTTCACGTGTCTCAACTAAGAAAGTACCTGCCTGATTCTACTCACACAATGCCTGATGATGAGGGGGAAATCAAGGAAGATCTGACCATTGCAACTATACCGACTAGGATCGTGGACCGATCGGTAAAGCGATTAAGGAGTAAGAATGTGTAACTGGTTGAAGTGGAATGGCAGTAGGACGGGTATACCTCCTATACCTGGGAGCGTGAGGATGCCATGAGGCAGTAGTACCCCGAGTTGTTTAACCAAGGTGAGTTACCAACTGAATTTCGAGGACGAAATTCTTTTGAAGTAGGGGAGAACTGTAACATCCCAAATTTTTAATAAGGTACCGGGTGAATAAAACCATTAAAATAATAATTCCAAAAAGGGAGAATTGCTTATTAATTACCATTAACTTAAAAAGACGTGCTGATTAAAAAGGATAATTGGCTTAGTGGGTGCTGATGGGACTGGGTGACGTGAGCAGACTGCTCCTCACGTTTTCCCACCCCACCATTCCTTCCCTCATGCATGTGTTTATAAGTGGACGATGGCCTTCCTTGCATTCGTTCTTCAGAATCTTCTGCGAGTTTCTTGTTCTTCTTCTTCTTCTTCTTCTCTTCCCCTTCTCTATTCTCTGTTCCATTCCCTGTTTCAGAAGCCGAGTGACGGTGCTGTAGAGGAGTCAGAGCTCCCTCGCATGAGTAGAAGACGAGCGTTGAAGTAGAAGCAGAAACAGCCCTGCACCACTCGTGGAGGGCAGTAACGTTTAAGTAAAGGCTACGCGAGTGGAAGCGTTGAGTGAAGCAGCGAGGAAGAGAACCAACACTCAAGTAGAAAAGTCTCTCGGAGTCTCGTAGTTAGTAGGGGGAGTACCTTATATGTTAAATGCATGGGTTATGAGCGGGTCTCGAGTGTCGATAATGATGGTTCTGTATCCTGTAGTATGATATGTTTGCATGTTATTACCATCCTTGAAGATGCATGTGTTGTTTGAGTTCAGATACCATAGAACCTGATTGCATGTTATGTTGTGTTGACTGGAATGTTTTGTTGAACCCGTTCATGATAATATGTATGCATACGTTGATTAAGTCTTGACACTGCTGTATACCGATTGCATATTGTGTTGTACTGATTGAGATGTTGTTTGAACCTGTTGATCTTCATATGGATGCATGTGTTGGGTAAGTTCTGATACTGCTGTATACCGAGTAAATGTTATGCTGGAGTTGATAAGAATGCTATTAGAAACTTGATATTGATTACCATCGGTTGCATTGGACTCATATATTGCTAATAAAGCTATGATGACGATTGCATGGAAGCATGTGTGTGTTAAATTAATACGTGGAATTCTGGAATGTGTATTACCGACTGCATGTGAAATATGTATAACTGAGTGAAGGTTGTGTGCATAAGTTTTATGTTGTGTGATAAATCCGCGTGTGGCGCATGGGATGCATTGTGCTGGAAGCACGTAGTGTGGGACACTACCATCGGTTATAAAGCGTGGGACGCTATGAAATCCTTGAGTGAGACTCAAGGTAGCCCTTGAGTGGGACTCGGGCTGCCTGTGAACACCTCCGTTGGCGCTGAGAGCGTTGGTGTCACCTGTGGGCAAACGGTTGGGTACCTGTAAAACGGCCAAGCAGCTGGGAGCTGATTTGATAGCTGAGAGCTATGTATAAAAAGGCTGAGAGCCTACGTTGCAACGTCTAAACCGATACACACGAATACGGAACCGAGTGAAATGTTACGTGCCTAGTAACTGTTGATATTATTTGGAATTGGTTATGCATGCGGAGGTGTTAATGAGATGATAAATGTTTATAACCGAGTGAACTATGCTGTTTTAACTGTTGATATTGTCTGGAATTGATCATGCACGTGTCAACGTTATTGAAAAGATGAATGCATATAACCGAGTGAATAATCCGTGTTAATCTGGCTACTGAAGTTGTGTAGAATTAATTACGCTTATGACGTTTTAGTGAGATGACACATATATATATATATGCTCATGACTGAGTGCACTATTCCGTGTGGATATGCTGTTAATGCTGATTGAAATCTATTCCATGAATGTATGTTATGTATTGGAGAGTTGCATATATATATGTATAGCCGAGTGAGGATTGTGGATTCTGATTGACGATGTTCAAAAGATGTATTTTAATTCACGGATCTCAATATAATACTACTGATTGTTGTATGATGATATCATCGAGTTGATGCGTGTGAAAGGCCGAGTGATATCTAATGAATCCCGATCGGTAAGGATCTTGTGTGTGTTCTGGCTGATTGACATTGCCCTGGCTATAATTGTTACCATGTATAATTGTGCATATATATATATATATTGTTGTATAAGTGTGAGGCAACCTGAGTCAGTATCTATCATTTAAAATTTAAGATGCTCACCCCTGCTATGGCAATTTTCAGTGAACATCTCTCATAATGAGGATTGGAGGAGGAGCTGAAATGCCGGGTGAAGTGCTAATGCGCTATGGAATATCTTGGCTGTGCATATGCTGCATATAGTGTTTTGAGTTAAGCCTTGGCCGGCTCGTGTTTTGTTGTTAGCCTTTTTAAACAGAGTTGAATTTCTTGGAATGGGAACATGACTTCGTGGTTGTAAAATTGTGATATACAGTTATATATATATATGCCTATGCTTATGCCATGTTTCATGTGTGGGTGATCCTTAAATATATGTGCATTCATATTCCTGAATGTGTAGGAAATAACATAACTCAACATGAAGGAAGCCGATTCATGGTCTGGAGGGCGAGTTATGATTCTGTCACAGAGAGGAAGAGATTCAGACATTCTGAGTGAGAGAAATTAGATAGTTCCGAGTAGGGATTGACGTAGAAGACTGCCCTAACGACTAGCTGCTAGGAATCCTCCCGAGCATGGAATAGTCGTTGATCCCCGAGTGAGAGATTGTTGAGTGATGGTTTTCCGACTGGAGAGTGACACCTTAGACCCTAGGGGACCCTACTGTAGTAGACTGTTGGTAAGGAAAGAATCTGAGTGAGTCTTAACTTGGTAGGATATTGAGAGGTGGAAGATTATGGTTACCGAGTGAAAAATAGGTAAAATACTCCGAGTGACAAAAAGGGCGCGAAGGTTGTTTCGAGTGAGGAGTTCTCATAGATTTCGAGTGAGTGATAGTGAGGGCCATTCCCGTATCATTCGTGCATGTGTTCTGAGTGTTGAAGCCGTAGAATAAATTACATTTCCGAGTGGGATTAGTGAGTGCATGAGCCAAATCCGAGTGAACCGAGATCAGACTCTTCCAAGGGAACTAGGCGCTGGAATCCGAGTGCGGAAATGTCGAGTGAAGCGAGCGGATACCGAGAGAAGCTCTCGCTTGAGCGAGTATACGTTGCTGCGTGGTTCGCCTAAGCGATTTCCTTTTCTTCCGCTGTCAGCTCCCCTGAATTGGTTTTATCTCTCTTGTTCTTCTTCTCCTCTCATTTTCTTATGCCAAGGCATTCTGATCTTCTTTTAATTGTGAAAAAAAAAAATTTCCCTGTTTTCCTTGTCTATGATTTATTTAAATTAGGGTGTTACAGCGACCCTCAATTACAGCTTCGCCTCTAGCAAGTCATCAAGTGATCATGGAGCTTTCTTATAAAAGCTCCACAGGCTTGCAAAGAATGAATGATTACAAACTAATTGCATGTTATAAAACAAAATGAAACAAAATTATGTTAAGCATACCATGACCTCGACCAGTAACACACACGAAATTGTGTTAAACATACCATAAACATGGCTTGCAATTTGAATGGCTATCCTGCATACTCGTCTAACACATCAACCTCATCTTCCCATAACATTTTCAGGTCTTCAACTAATAGAGTTAAGTATACATCAATGTCGTTCCTAGGTTGTCGTGGACCAAAAATCATCATTGATAGCATAACATATTTTCGCTTCATGCACAGCCATGGCGGCAAGTTGTAAACAAACAACAACATAGGCCATGAACTATGGTTTGTGCTTAGGTTACCGTATGGGTTCATGTCGTCTATGGCATGAAAACAAGGTATCCACTTTCTTAATGTGAATTGATCTAGCTTTTTAATGTGAATTCATTGGAGGATGAAAACTATGGCAAGTGTATCAATCGTTAAAAATGTAGTATATTTGATCGTCCTACGGGGATTAAGGTAACTACCATAAGCTAGGGGTAATACTATCTGAACCAAGCAGTAATTTTGGATAATTCTTCTGTTTTGTATTTTTTCTTTTAAATTTTTAGCGATTTTTATAAGAAAAGTGAAAACAAGTAAGGGCACTAATAAAATTAAGTAACTAACGGTAGTAAGAATAGGTTGGAAACAACTTTAATATTCAATTTTATTTAATTACACATGAAAAAAACGTAAATTCTAATTAAAGCCACATTTCAAATTCAGTAAATGAATAATCCTTAATCCCTTAGGTGACTACTATTGTTTCACTACATATAAATCCTAATTCCTTAGGTATTTATATGCAATAAAACTGAATGTGAAATTAAAGATGAACCCTAATTATTCACCTAATGTCCTAGGCCTGGAGTAATTAGGTAACAAGCTATATACTAGAGATCTCTACCATGATTCCTCTCTAAAAAGAACTCTTAATAGGCCCTGAATCTTCTAATTTAGGAGTTGAAGCTCACAATTTGTAATGTTCTAGCATGTTTTAATCAGAATTACACGTCACTCAACAACGCCTAACCTCCATTAAAGCCTTAGCAACTCCCAACCTTAGGGATTTAGCAATCCATGGTAAGTGAAAAGATGAACTCAGAAGAAGACATGGTAATGGTTAGAGAGAATTTAGAAAGATAAAATTCTTGTGAGAGATTGAAACATAATTACAAAGACTTGAGTATAAGGTATAAAAACTTCAGCATTTAAAGATAGTTCTTTGCCGTGCATGTATTCGTGAGCACGTAGGAAAGCGTGGAAGCGCGTTAGTGTTAACCCGGCGATAGCATCTCAACCGTTCGTTTCCACCACCGGGTTTTTAATTGGCAAGCGCACCAATTGTTTGTAGTTTTCAAAATTTAGATATCGTTCCACCGGGATTGAAAGTCCAATAACAACAGTAATTTTCTATTCACTATGGTAAATGTGAAGAAAGTTATAGACAAAAGAATGATTTATATACAATTTATACAATATTCATAGGATAGCATGATTGAGTAGTTCATGAGCTAAAAAGAAAATAAAAATCTATCTAAAAAGTTGAGTTGCAATCTAGAATAGGTAAGATACTTGAGATAAACACAGATAAACAAATTATGTTGGAAATTGGATCCCTAATCTAGAATAACAATGAGGAACTCAAGACATGCATATTTAATCATCAAGTTTCATGTCATTGCAGCTTAAAATCATTATAACCGATCCCTCGTGATATAAATTCTAAGAATTCACCGTAAAGTCCGATCCCTCGTGAGCTTTCTCGGTAAAAACTTGCATTAAGACCTGGCCTTATGGCAACAATGGTTAACAACCCCTATAAAATTGAGATATCAAGGGTATTCCAGCTTTTACTTTCATCAAAACAAGTTTTAATACGGCATGAAAAATCATTCTCCCATTTGACATTCATACTAACAAAACAAGTTTCAATACACATGAAAATCATTCTCCCGTTTGACGTTCATATTAATAAAAGGTTGAAATACTAACATGGACTTGAATCATAAACATGTAGAGGTCGAATTCACAACATTATACTCAATAGATTAGTTCACCAATTCCAACATAAACAAATTAGTTACACATGGTGAAAGTAAAAACAACACTTTCAGAGTTTAACATTACGAAGACGATGGGAACTTCACGATACAACTATCACAATACACCAAAACACACTCAAGTATCTAGAAAACTATTCTAGAACTACAACTCACAAAAGAAGTATTCAAAGTCGAGCACAAAGAGAGAAAAGAAGAGAAGTGAATGAGAATGGGATGGGATGGGATGGAATGGAATGGTGTTGGATGGCCCTATTTATAGGGCTGAGCAAGGGTGCTGACGCTGCTACACGTCACACCCCTGACTCAGCCTCCATTAAACACTTGATAATGGCCACTTCAAATTATTAAATTTGATCATGCCTGGCCACATGAACATGTTTCCACTGAGTTTTGGCCTTTCATGCTGAGTGGGGTGGCCCTTGGTACTGAGTGGAGTACCCATTATTGGGTCCAAGTGGACTGGTTGGCCAAAGTGGAGTTGGAGGCCACGCAGTACTGACGCTACGCGTGGCTGTGACGCGTAGCGTCCGCATAAAAAATAGCTGTTGGTGCTACGCGTGGGGTGAGGCTACACGTCAGCTCCTTCAGTGTAATTTTCTCTTGATTTCTTAACTTTTTCACTGCAAAACTAGAGAAAATTGATCAAGGGTAGATTATTTCCAACAACATCCATTTATTGAATTCAAAGCCTAATTTTCTAACAAATTAAACTAATTTTTATAATTTTTGTGAAATTTTTATTAAAAGATTTATTATAAATTTGAGGACTAACAATACCCCCAACTTGAGACATTGCTCGTCCTCGAGCAAGAGAGAAAAATAAAAAATAAAAATTTGAAATCAAATTTTTGGAGTTAGTCCGAGAATTTACCACAAAAAGTAATTACATAATTTACCATTTTGAAATAATCAATTATAGACATCTAATATAACAAAGTTTTAATGATAAAATTCTTTACAATATTTTATTAACATACCAAGCATAATTTTAGGCTCACCTCTTCAAGTGTTTATCTCTATGTAATAGGTAACCTGTTTCACTCAATCAATCATAAAATCAAATGAATTTAACTTTGATTTTCATCTAATTAATGGTTAGTTATACAAAGTTAATTCAGAAATCACAAGGTCTTTTCATGGGTTGTAATGAGGCTTGGCTTACAAGAATCAATGGTTTTTCTTGGAATTCAAAAACCTGAAATCATAAAAGAGCATTTTATAATTTTAAGGCTTTCTCTTGGCCCAAACTTCTCATTTTCTTTTATTGGTGAAAAATAAATACCCCCAACTTGATTCTTTTCACTAATTTTGACTTTTCTTTTTCATACTTTATTTTCTTTTGAAAAGAATCAAGTTGCTTATTTTCACTCCCCATGTTTGTAAAAACACTTAAAGATATATATATATATATATATATTGTTTTTTTTTTATTTTTTATTTATTTCAACTGCTCTTTTAATCAATCAAGTATAGGGAATGGTTAAAAAAAAATTTGGTTTTAAGGGTATCAAAGAATTTATTTTAGGCTCAAATTGGCTTTCAAAGGATAAAATAATTTTTACCAAGGTAAGCTGTTTGGCCCAAGATTTCTTTTCACCAATAAATGTGCCTTGATCATTTTCCTGAATTCTCTGTACAACAACACAAATCAAACATTAAAGCAAAATCGATTCAAATGAAATTATGTCGATTAAACCCTCAAGTGTTTAACAAGATCTCTCATTTCACCGGGTGTTTGAAATTTGCTTGATAGTTAATAAACTTATTGTAAATAAATTTATCAAAATCCCTAAGTTATAAAAGAATCAATAATTGATTTTACAAAATTGGTTTTATTGTGTAAAAAATATTAAGTGAATAAATTAACTTTCTAACAAAAATTTGATTATTTATTAAATTTTTTTATATATAATTGAATAGAACAAGAAAAGAATGGGTTGCCTCCCATTGAGCGCTAGATTTAATGTCTCCAGCCAGACATTACCTCTGATTAATCAGGTGATCTCCCAATATTTGTTGAGGAATCACTTGTCTTTTTCTTCCTTCTTCTTCTTCTCCGATGCTTGATTACCTGTCTTTCATCATTGAAGACATCGGTTAATTTAAAACAATTTAATTGATTGGAAAGAGATATACCTGATTCGGTTGAAGGGTAAACTTTTTCCTCATCATTTGTCCTAAGATGTTCATGAGCACTGAAGCTTACCTCTTCTTCATAAACCTTGACTGCAACCATACTTCGATCAACATCTACTCTGATCCTTGCAGTCTTCATGAAAGGTCTTCCTAGGATTAGGGGGATCTCAGTATCCTTCTTCATATCTAGTACCACAAAGTCAACCTTGAAGTGGTACTTATCAACCTTTACCAATACATCTTCCACAATCCCAAAAGGCTTCTTGACAGAGCGATCCGCAAACTGTAATTCTGTTTTTGCTTCTTTTAGCTCATATTCACCAATGCGCTTTATTAAATCTAAGGGCATCAAATTGATGTTAGCCCCTAAATCTAATAACGCATTCCTGATGTTGATATTTCCAATTGTTACAAGAATGGTGAAACTCCCCGGATCTTTACATTTTTTTAGGGTTATACAGTTTGTTTCTTGCTCTGTATTTACTTGCACATTTTTTTCTTTTTCATTTTTTTCATTTTTTTCTATTTTTTCACTTTCTTTCTCTTCTTCTTCTTTCTTTTTCTTTTCTTTACAATCAATTTTTACAACATCAGAAGAAACAACATTACATTGTTCCCTTGGGTTTTGAGTGTTTGCAGTAAACCCAGAACTCTTTAATTCGGCTATTTCTTTTGCAAGCTGACCCATTTGTATGTCTGATGCTTTCCGGGCAGCTTCATTTGTCTCCACAAACTGCAATAACTATTGAATAGATTCCTCTATCCTTGTCAATCTTGCATTGTCAGTTTGTTGTTGCTTAAACTGATTGTTAGGAGGTCGGTTGGAAGGTCCAGTGTCCTGTCTCCAGCCAATATTCTGATTTTGCCAACCCTGCAGGTAATTGTTAGGAAAAGAATTTCCATGATTGAAAGGAAAATTACCTAAGGGTGCTCTTTGATGGTTCATAAAATTGGCTTGCTCTTGCTCTTGCTCATTTGTACAGTAACCACATGGTTGTTCTCCCATGCAGTGCATACATTGTTTAAGTTGAGCAGGGGGTGGTGATGTTACTTGAGCAATTTGGAGTTTCTCTAATTGCTTGCTCATAACTTCAATTTGTTGGGTCAGTAATTTTGGCTGAGCCAACACCGCATCATTTACTCCCAATTCGAGCATTCCTTGCTTCCTTTGTACATTACCTCTTTCATGCTTTGCTTGGCGGCCACTGATAGCCATTGATTCCAATATTTCTATGGCTTCCTCCACAGTCTTGTTCATTAAAGAACCACCTGCACAAGCATCTAACATCATCTTGAACTGGGGCAATAAACCATGGTAAACGATTCTTACCTTTGCGGCATCATTCAGGTTGTGGTTTGGACACTTTCTCAAGAGTGCCTTGAATCGTTCCTATGTCTCTCCTAATGATTCATCATTAATTTGAGAAAAAGAATGTATGGCTGTCATTGCTTCAAAATATTTTGAAGGAAAATAAAATCTTTCCAAAAATTTTCTTTCAACATCGGACCAGTTTGCAAAACTACCCGGTGGACAAGATTTAAACCATTCTTTTGCTTTACCAATCAATGAAAAAGGAAAAAGTCTCATGTAAACAGACTCTTCTTGATTGGGTTCAAAACCAATTATGCTGCATAACTCATAAAAAATAGTTAAATGTTCATATGGTTCTTCATGATTTAAACCAGCAAATTGATTGTTTTGAATAATATTTAAAGTAGCAGGTTTAATCTCCACTGGAACAACAGGTCCTTGAAACATTCCCGAAACTCGGGGTGGACCATTAATAGCAGCAAACTGTCCCAATATTCTCCTTTCAGCAGCCATATTTGAATTTTCAAAATTTTTCGAAGTAGAAGAAGATTTAGTTTGTGTTTTAGATTTCAAAGACTTGATTTTCTTTACAAACTTTTCTATCTAACGATCAAAATAAATTTTACCTGCGGTAGATCGAGTTTGCATACACAAACTAGACAAAGAAAGTTAGTGTAACAATAAGTAAAAGTAAATAAAAAAATTTTAACTAAGGTAAAAAAAATATTTACCACGGTAATTAAAGATTTACTGTTTTACTGAAACAATTCAATCCCCGGCGACGGCGCCAGAAAACTTGTTAACCCGGCGATAGCGTCTCAACCGTTCGTTTCCACCACCAGGTTGTTAATTGGCAAGCGCACCAATTGTTTGTAGT
Source organism: Clitoria ternatea (assembly GCA_037962975.1). NCBI lineage: Eukaryota > Viridiplantae > Streptophyta > Magnoliopsida > Fabales > Fabaceae > Clitoria > Clitoria ternatea. The sequence continues at coordinate 62,461,800 of CM075671.1, forward strand.
TTTCAAAATTTAGATATCGTTCCACCGGGATTGAAAGTCCAATAACAACAGTAATTTTCTATTCACTATGGTAAATGTGAAGAAAGTTATAGACAAAAGAATGATTTATATACAATTTATACAATATTCACAGGATAGCATGATTGAGTAGTTCATGAGCTAAAAAGAAAATATAAATCTATCTAAAAAGTTGAGTTGCAATCTAGAATAGGTAAGATACTTGAGATAAACACAGATAAACAAATTATGTTGGAAATTGGATCCCTAATCTAGAATAACAATGAGGAACTCAAGACATGCATATTTAATCATCAAGTTTCATGTCATTGCAGCTTAAAATCATTATAACCGATCCCTCGTGATATAAATTCTAAGAATTCACCGTAAAGTTTGATCCCTCGTGAGCTTTCTCAGTAAAAACTTGCATTAAGACCTGGCCTTATGGAAACAATGGTTAACAACCCCTGTAGAATTGAGATACCAAGGGTATTCCAGCTTTTACTTTCGTCAAAATAAGTTTTAATACGGCATGAATAATCATTCTCCCATTTGACATTCATACTAACAAAACAAGTTTCAATACACATAAAAATCATTCTCCCGTTTGACGTTCACATTAATAAAAGGTTGAAATACTAACATGGACTTGAATCATAAACATGTAGAGGTCGAATTCACAACATTATACTAAATAGATTATGAACTGTTCTTTACAGGGGGTGTAGAAGTATGTAAGTTGAACAATTCAAAATGTACATAAAATGTCCATTTGTTACAAAGTAATGTGCGTATAAATACAAATACGGAGTGTCTTTGTGTGTTGTGGCGGAGTGCAGTGTACTCTGGGCGGTGTCACAATCCGCCTGAAGGAGTCTTCTCTGCCTTGACACAATTGGGGGTGGTACCTGCAATTATTCTCCAACGCTCAAGTCAGTATTTCAAAATACTCATAGACTTCGAAAGTAAATCTGAGAGAATTATGCAAGTAAGAGAGTGTAAAGTTTAGAATTGGAGATCCCTTATACCTTTTTGATAGAGGTTTATATACCTGTTACTGGTGATCCATTATTGGTAGGACCCGTTCCTTGTTTTCAGGCATAATGCTGAAAAGGTGGTGGGTCCCTGCGCCGTTTACAAGCACCATTGTTGTAGTAGGTATCTCCACTTGTCTGGAAAGCGTCAATGCTTTATTATTTTATTAGTATTCCCCTTTATGCGTGACAGCGTGATTCCCATTATTAACCTCTCAAGACAGAGTCAATCTCGTGCCAGGGTTGTGAGTATGGGCTCGCTATGCAGTATGGGAAATTCAATATTCCGCCAGTATTGAGCCTATGGCTTGGCGGAGTAATATGCATTGGGAACATTTCATGCATGTGTATAAGATATTCAATATTTTCCACCTTGGCGGAGTAACAAACTTTGGCGGAGTTACGTTCCTTGGCGGAGTAGCATGCCTTGGCAGAGTTACTTGCCCTGGCGGTATGCACTCCGTATAGAAGTAATTATAATGTACTTGAAGCGTACTTCTCTTGTACAAAATGCTGATCTGGCAAAGCATTAAAGCCATGCTCTTGGGGGCCGGTGTTAGGACCGGATCATATGCCCCCTAGCTTGTTATAGTGACTGGCGGAGTCACTGTAATGAGCTATAACACTTAAGTTTAGCTTTTATAGGCATGGGTTTAGGCGGCGTTTGCTAGTTCAGAATTTACGGACAAGTGTTTACATGCATTTATTGCTTGTTATTACCTGTCACGCCTGTCATTAAAGCGCCTCAAAACCACGTTTTGTCATTTCAATCTCTCATTGCCACGTATGCCCTCGTAACGATTGCCATTCCAATGATGGGACATAAATGCGTGGGATGGCAGTTGAGATACGTTTTCGAGGTTATTACCATGGGCCTTGGATTTGAAAATGCGGCCCAGGAAATACCTGCCGTTAGATTCATCTGTTGGTTTCATCATCAAGAAGAAACGTCAGTGAGATTCATCCAACGGCTGTAGACATGTGTTTAAAACTTAGAACCGTTAATGAGATTAATCCAACGGCTGCAAACACATCTATGAAGTTTTTGAGGATTCGCTTATTTCCCGCCAAGCCATGCCTATAAATAGGTAAACTCTTAGGGAGGGAAATGTTTTGCTTCATCTTCTACTTTGCATTCGTGTGCTAAAACTGCTTTTGCTATTTTCTCGCAAGTTTGTTGGTTGTTGAAGTTCTTCAGTTTTCTCAGAAACTTAAGGTAACTTGCTTTTTCCTCTGCTTTATTTTGATTGGGTTGGTACTGTTTTTTGTTTATATGTGTGTTTGTTGAAGCGAGGATGAGGGGAAAAAGGTCAATGTCATGCTCTAGGGTTTCTGTTCGTCCCATGTTTTCTGACATTGAGAGTGAAGATGAGGCTTTCTATACTGGGAGGGATTCAACGTTTTACAGCAGCGTGGAGTATTTTAGTAATGCTGTACATTCGTTTGTATCAGGAGGTGTTTCCCATACACAAGTGCTGACGATGGCAGAGTGTCAGAATGTTGTTTTGCATGGATTGGATTGGAAAAAGACACTTGAGATTAACCCCTACTGTTGGGTTGAGGAAGATGTTAAAGATGCTTCCTCACGTCATGCAACAACTAGTGGAGGGGTGATGGAGTTGCCTGTGCCCATCTGGAAAGATGAACGGTATGAAAGGAGGTTCATCATCCGTTCTCCTAAGACCTTCGAACGGATATGCCATCGTCCTCAGAATGAACGCACTGTATATATGTATGATATTCTGTTTACTCAACTGGGGGTACGCTTCCCATTGAACAAATTTCAGATGGGCGTACTTAGGTTCTTGAACTGCGCCCCTTCTCAGCTGCACCCTAATGGTTGGGGGATAGTTCGTAGCTTTGAGGTGATGGCTGAGCATCTGGAGTTTACGCCCACTGTGGCGTTGTTCTTTTCTTTCTGCCGCATCATGAGGAGAGTGAACGTTAAAACTGGCAGCATGGGCTTTGTAACCCTTCGGGCGGAGCCTAAGATTTTAAACTTCAAGGCGTTCGCTGACTCTGCCAAGGAAGGCGGACTTCACTTCAGGATGAGTTTTGTGAAGGTGTTCGTTAGGAAGGACAAGCCCGTCTTCTGGCAGAGTAAGGAGGGAGTTGACAAGTTCCCAGTAGCTTGGACTCATAAGCACTTCCTCTTGACTAAGCGAGCGTATGAAGTCGACGAGAGTGCTCTATCAGCTGCATCTGTGGAAGTACTCCGGGCGTTGAAGGAGTACAACTCCGTCCACAAGCTGATTCTGTGTCGAAGGCTGCTTGGGCGGGATGCCCAGGGATACTTGAGTAATATTTCATTATTAACAATTCCAATGTTGAGTGAATATTGTTTTTATTCTTCCCTGCCTCTTCTAACTATACTCATATATGTTATTTTGCAGGAGAGATTGCTGAATTCCCTGGGATGGAACGCATCAAGCAAATTCGCATGAGCCGCAGGGAGATTGATGCAGTGAACAATGTGCAGCCCAGGAGGAGTTTGGCTGCTGCATTGACTAAGACTCTTCCTTTTCCTGCATCCACTAATATAATAAATTTGGAAGGTGGTGTAGGATCCTCAGCAGCTGCTGTTGAAAGGCGTTCTAAAAAACGCCAAGAACCAGAAGCTGTTGAGGAGGAAGAAGAGGAAGTAGATCTCCAACCCTTGCAAAGAAGGAAGACCAAGGGCAAGAAGAGGGTTGAGGAAGGAGCATCGATTGATGCTGCCATTGACTTGGAGGAAACTCAGGAGGTACCTGTTGTGGGTACTTCTGCTGATACAGGCGGTGTTGAAGGTGCCCTCGAAGAAGACGTTGTGGCGGAGGAAACGGAGGGAATTGAAGCCTCTCCAAACCAAGTTGTGGGGGACGAGGTGGAGGGAGCTCAAGCTTCCCCAGTCCGCCCAGCTGAGAATCCCACCCTAGACTTAGCTACTCAAAGGACACCAGTTTTTCTCATTGATGTTCCAGGGGAATCATCTAGGCGATCTGTCTCTTTGCCTTTGGCGGGGTCTCGTATGAATCCTTTTTTGTACTTTGTAAATATGGGATCCCGCCAGTCGGAGAGGCGTGATCCAGAGTTCATCCTCCGCCCCGACATCAACTTCGAGGAGATTCTGAACGCCGCTGCAGCTGCGAGGTGGCACCTTGCAGAAATAGATGGTTTCCTGGCCTTTGTACCCCGTATAGCTGATGTTGCTGCTGAGGCCAACATGTTTCAAGCGTCTTTTCATGAGTCTGCTGAAAAGATTCGTGGCTTGGAACATGATAATGAACAGCTATTGGAGGTGATTAAGGCCAAGGACAAACACCTTGACACCGCCGACCTTAACATCAAGAAGCTGCAGGAGCAGTTGGCTCGGGTGAGAGCTGATAAAGTCTTGCTGGAAAAGCAAGTTTCTGGCTTGAAGGAGCAGAATGTAAAATTGGGCGAGGAGGTGGGCGGACTATCCCAGGTGAACAAAGAATTGGGTGAAGGTGTGAGCATTCTTCAGCAGAGGTTGGTTTCCTTTGAAATAAATAAGACCGTTGCTGAAGATGCCTGGCCGGCGGAGTCGGACCAAGCAGCCACTGCATACAATAACCTTGAAAAATAGGTTCAAGAGCTGCAAGCTGAAAAAGCCACTTCAGATGCCACCAGTGAGAGGCTTGACAAGGAGTTACAATCTGCCTTGGATGCAGCTGAGGCGGCGATTGATGATGCTTTCAGCATGGCTGTTCGCCAACTCCGTTATTGCAATCCAGGCGTTGCTCTCTCCACCACAGGCATTCATCCTTACTACGAATTCATTAATGGAGAATTGATGGTGCCTGTTCAAGGGGGTCACATGCCTGCGCCCAGCGTTGAATATGTCCTGGCGGACTTGCCTCCTTCCCAAAGTTTGTTCAAATCTGTTGGAAGTCAGCTCCGCCCTGCCCAGCAAGAAGGGATGCCATCCGACCCTTAAAGACCAGCTCCTCAGTCATTTTGCAAGTTTTTGTTTTTTGCATTTTGTTAATATTGCCTTGTTCCAGGATAGGCTCTGGACTTTTATCAATCCTTGACAATATTAATGAAGCATATTTTCTGCAAATATATACTTGTTCATATAAGCAAAGTTTAAGTCCGCCGTATTTATGCCTTGTAAAATGATATTAAGAAGGCGAAGTGTTCATTTGAGGACTTAATGAAATATGACTAAGTATAACGAGGCGGAATAGCCTTTTTGAAATTCTGGTGAAGTAAAATTCAGTAGGGAGGCGAAGTAGCCTCTTAGGAATTTCAATGAAACAAATTTAGTAATGGGGCGGAATAGCCTTTTGAGAATTTAACTGAAGTAATTTCAATAACGAGGCGGAGTAGCCTATTGAGAGTTTCAACGAAGAATGTTCTTCACTGAGGCAGAGTGGCTTCTTGAGAACTTCATTGAGGTGATTTCAATAATGAGGCGTAATAGCCTCCTAGGAATTTCAATGAAGTTGGATTCCGTAAGGAGGCGGAGTAGCCTCTTAGGAATTTCAATGAAGTTGGATTCCGTAAGGAGGCGGAGTAGCCTCTTAGGAATTTCAATGAAGTTGGATTCCGTAAGGAGGTGGAGTAGCCTCTTAGGAATTTCAACGGAGTTGGATTCCGTAAGAAGGCGGAGTAGCCTCTTAGGAATTTAATGAAGTTGGATTCCGTAAGGAGGCGGAGTAGCCTCTTAGGAATTTCAACGGAGTTGGATTCCGTAAGGAGGCAGAATAGCCTCTTAGGAATTTCAATGAAATTGGATTTCGTAAGGAGGCGGAATAGCCTCTTAGGAATTTTAATGAGATTGGATTCCGTAAGGAGGCGGAATAGCCTCTTAAGAATTTCAATAAAATTGGATTCCGTAAGGAGGCGGAATGGCCTCTTAGGAATTTCAATGAAACTGGATTCCGTAAGGAGGCGGAATAGCCTCTTAGGAATTTTAATGAGATTCGATTCCGTAAGGAGGCGGAATAGCCTCTTAGGAATTTCAATGAAATTGGATTCCGTAAGGAGGCGGAATGGCCTCTTAGGAATTTCAATGAAACTAGATTCCGTAAGGAGGCGGAGTAGCCTCTTAGGAATTTTAATGAGATTGGATTCCGTAAGAAGGCGGAATAGCCTCTTAGGAATTTCAATGAAATTGGATTCCGTAAGGAGGCGGAATGGCCTCTTAGGAATTTCAATGAAACTGGATTCCGTAAGGAGGCGGAATAGCCTCTTAGGAATTTCAATGAAATTGGATTCCGTAAGGAGGCGGAATGGCCTCTTAGGAATTTCCATGAAACTGGATTCCGTAAGGAGGCGGAGTAGCCTCTTAAGAATTTTAATGAGATTGGATTCCGTAAGGAGGCGGAATAGCCTCTTAGGAATTTCAATGAAATTGGATTCCGTAAGAAGGCGGAGTAGCCTCTTAGGAATTTAATGAAGTTGGATTCCGTAAGGAGGCGGAGTAGCCTCTTAGGAATTTCAACGGAGTTGGATTCCGTAAGGAGGCAGAATAGCCTCTTAGGAATTTCAATGAAATTGGATTCCGTAAGGAGGCGGAATAGCCTCTTAGGAATTTTAATGAGATTGGATTCCGTAAGGAGGCGGAATAGCCTCTTAGGAATTTCAATGAAATTGGATTCCGTAAGGAGGCGGAATGGCCTCTTAGGAATTTCAATGAAACTGGATTCCGTAAGGAGGCGGAGTAGCCTCTTAGGAATTTTAATGAGATTGGATTCCGTAAGGAGGCGGAATAGCCTCTTAGGAATTTCAATGAAATTGGATTCCGTAAGGAGGCGGAATGGCCTCTTAGGAATTTCAATGAAACTGGATTCCGTAAGGAGGCGGAATAGCCTCTTAGGAATTTCAACGGAGTTGGATTCCGTAAGGAGGCGGAGTAGCCTCTTAGGAATTTAATGAAATAGGATTCCGTAAGGAGGCGGAGTAGCCTGTTAGGAATTTAATGAAATAGGATTCCGTAAGGAGGCGGAGTAGCCTCTTTGGAATTTCAATGAAGCACAATTTTACAAGTGTTGACCTTACTTGAATTTGTTGGGTAGTGCTTAAGTTTGTTGCTCATGTACTCCATAAAACATTGGTAGTTAGGCGGAGTCAAGCTTTGGATGGAGTGTTCGTCCTTTTGAACTTGGACCGGAGTGTAACTCCTGACCAAATGAGAATTGTTGAATCCAGGATGGCTATGGTGCAGCATATAGCTTGTGACACCAATTCTTCCTGTGAGAATTTTGTTGGTTCTTACCCTTGAGATAGTATGGTGCAGCATATAGCTGTGACACCAATTGTTCCTGCAAGAAATTGGTTGAACCTTTGAGGCAGTATGGTACAGCATATAGCTGTGACACCAATTCATCCTGCAAGAAATTTGTTGAACCTTTGAGGCAGTATGGTGCAGCATATAGCTGTGACACCAATTCATCCTGTAAGAAATTTGTTGGATTTTGGGATTAGCGTGGTGCAGCATATAGCTGTGACACCAGCTCTTTCCACAAGAAGCCTGCAGGACCTTGGGGACGAATTAGTGCAGCATATAGCTGTGACACTAGTTCTTTCCATAGGCGGCCTGCAAGACCTTAGAGTCGGTATGGTGCAACATACAGCTGTGACACCAATCCTTTCCCCCAAGGAGTTTTCTGTACCTTAGGGTCGGTATGGTGCAGCATATAGCTGAGACACCAATCCTTTCCCCCCAAGGAGTTTTCTGGACCTTAGGGTCGGTATGGTGCAGCATATAGCTGAGACACCAATCCTTTCCCCCCAAGGAGTTTTTTGGACCTTAGGGTCGGTATGGTGCAGCATATAGCTGAGACACCAATCCTTTCCCCCCAAGGAGTTTTTGTTGACTCCGTTTGTGAAGCGTTGTTGCATGTTGGTTGATCTTTATGGAATAAAGAGTTATGCATCTGTGCTTCAATTTTTGGAGCCGTTGTCTTATCTGCATGGGAATAAATTCTGCCATGGATAATCAATTCAAAGTTAGAGTGAAGATTGAATGCAGGAAGGCATTTCATTAATAATGGAACTACATAAAGGGCTGAGTTGGGGTATATCTTTTCGAAACCCTTTCAAGGAAAGCATACATAGGAAGATCCTTGAGTTAGGAAGAAAATATCATACCATATTACCCAACTAGCTGTAGTATATGCGTAAATTTAAAATGTTCCATTTATTCCTGACCGGAGTGCCATCTAAGTTTTCTAGGCGGTATGTGCCTTTGCCCAAAACCTCGATGACTCGGTATGGACCTTCCCAGGTTGGTGCCAATTTGCCTTGGTGTGCAAATTTGTTGCCAATATTGGCTCTTCTTAGGACCAAATCTCCTTCTTTGAAACGGCGTTCAAAAATACGTGTGTTATACCGTTTGGCGGCCTTTGCTTTGACAGCTTGGTCTCTTACAAAGGCTTTCTCTCTCAACTCCGCCAAAACCTCGAGTTCATGTGCGAGGTTCTGTTGATTGGCTTCTTTGTTGAAATGGAGGACTCGGGCTGAAGGGGCTGCCAACTCAATGGGAATGACAGCCTCAACTCCATATGTCAGCCGATATGGAGATTCATTCGTGGTGGAGTGAGGGGTTGTTCTGTATGCCCATAAAACATGGCACAGTTGATTTGCCCAATCTCCCTTTGCCTCACCGAGGCATTTTTTGAGGCCCTTCAAGATTTCTCTGTTGGCAACCTCTGCTTGTCCATTGGTTTGAGGGTGTTCCACAGAAGAGAAAATCTGCGTAATGCTGAGATTTTCTAGAAGTTCAGTGAACTTGCGATCTGTGAACTGGGTGCCATTATCAGTGACTATGCGTCCAGGGACTCCGAAACGTGCAATGATATTTTCATATACGAACCTTCGAGTCCTGGCTGACATTATGTGCACCACTGCCTCTGCCTCAATCCATTTGGTGAAATAATCAACACCAACTATCAAGTATTTGATACCGCCGGGCGCAGTCGGGAATGGACCCAAGATATCCATGCCCCATTGATAGAAAGGCCAAGGCGTTATTGATGATGACATTTCCTCTGCTGGAGTATGGTGGAGATTTGCGAATCGTTGGCATTGATCGCATTTTTGAACGTACGAGGCGGAGTCATGCTTCAGAGTGGGCCACCAATACCCCGCCCTGAGTATTTTTCTCATTAGACTCCGTGCCCCTGGGTGATGTCCACACTGCCCTTCATGGACTTCTTCCAAAACAGCTTGCACCTCGTTTTCATTTATACAAATTAGGTAAGGAACAGAAATTCCTCGGCGGTATAACTGTCCGTCTAGGAGTGTATAATAGGGTGCTTCTTTCTTTAGTTTCTTTCGCTCAAGATCATCCGTGGGCAATTGTCCATTAACAAGGTAACGAATTATTGTGCTACCCAGGAATTGTCGTCAAAGGAGCGGCTTTTAATCATATTTACTGATGAAGGAAAGGAAATGCTTGGCTCTGTCAAGGTACTCTGTACAACCGTAGTTGTGCATCCCGCCTTCTTTGTGCTGGCTAACCTGGAGAGGATATCAGCACGTGTATTCTCTTCGCGGGGTACATGCTTGAAAGTGACTTCATTGAAGCACTGCTTTAACTCATTGACGCAGTCCAGATATTGTTGTAGCAGGGGTTCTTTAGCCTGATACTCACCACGAATTTGTGAGATGACTAATTGAGAATCACTGCATAGGGTAACAGTTTTGGCCCTAATATCTTGGGCTGTTCTGAGTCCGGCCAAGCAGGCTTCATACTCCGCCTGATTGTTGGACGTAGTGAAGGTGAAGTGTAATGAAATTTCAAGATGTACCCCGTCATCACTTTCAATAACAATTCCTGCTCCACATCCTTTGTTGTTCGAAGACCCATCGACATATATTGTCCAATGCGAATGATCTGCATCTGGGCTAGAGCCTGTTAATTCAACTACGAAATCTGCTAGGACTTGTGCCTTGATAGCAGTTCTTGGCTCGTAAGATATGTCGAATTCAGAGAGTTCTATGGCCCATTTGATCATCCTTCCTGCCAGGTCTGGTTTGAACAATATAGTACGCAGTGGCAAGTCTGTGCGAATCAGGATGGGATGTGCATGGAAATATGGTCTTAGGCGTCGTGAGGCCCAAACAACTGCAAGTGCTGCCTTTTCAATCTTTTGGTAACGGCACTCTGCACCATGCAATATTCTACCAGTGAATTACACCGGTCATTGGCCTTCAACTGTTTCCTTGACCAGAGCCACTGCCAGCGCTTCATCTGAAACAGACAAATAAACAAGGAGCTGTTCACCTGGGCTTGGTTTGACCAGGATTGGAGGGCTGGCCAAGACATTTTTCAAGCTTTGGAATGCCGCCTCTTGTTCTGGGCCCCAACTGAATTTCTTATCCTTCTTCAGCATCTTGTACAAGGGAAGAGAGCGATGAGCCATTTTTGGCATGAATCGTGCTAGAGCAGCGATTTTGCCATGAGGGATTGCACCTCTTTCCATGTTTTGGGGCTCTGCAACTCTTGTATTACACGACACTTATCAGGATTAGCTTCTATGCCTCTTTGTGTTAACATGAAGCCCAAAAATCTGCCCCCAGGTACAACAAATGTACATTTAAGTGGATTGAGTCTCATGTTGTATTGCTGCAGGCGTTGAAAAATGAGGCGCAGGTCTTCAACATGGTCTCCTCCCTCCGGGGTCTTGGCAATAATGTCGTCAATATAAACCTCTACCAGCTTTGTGTGCATACCCTCAAAAACTTTGTTGATCATGCGCTGGTAGGTTGCCCCGGCGTTCTTTAGCCCAAATGGCATGACGTTGTAGCAAAAGACCCCTTTGTCATTAATGAATGTTGTCTTCTCCTGATCATCCTCACACATTGGAATTTGGTTGTATCCGGAGTAGGCATCCATAAAAGATAGATACTTGTATCCTGAGGAATCGTCAACCAATCTGTCAATGTTAGGGAGAGGGTATGGATCTTTGGGACAGCATTTATTCAAATCAACGTAGTCTATGCACATTCACCATTTGCCATTGGCTTTCTGTACCATAACCACGTTGGACAGCCAGGAGGAGTAACGGAGTTCCCTGATGAACCCCGCCTTGAGGAGCTCCTCTGTTTGTTCACAAGCACCTTTTTGCTTAGCAGGACCCATACGCCGTTTCTTTTGTGCCACTGGCTTAGTTTCAGGATACACCGCCAGGCGGTGACAACAAAAGTTAGGATCCATGCCAGGCATGTCTGCAGCGGTCCAAGCAAAAATTTCTTTGTATTCATGGAGGAGTACAATCAATCTTGCTTCCATGTTAGGCTCCAGTTTGTCATTGATGTTAGTAATTTGCTCTGGGGTGCTGCCTAAGACAATAGACTTGGAACCACCATCAGGAGTTGGTTTCAAAGGATTCAGTGGGTCTATAGAAGACTCCGCCCTGGGGTCAAGATCCACCAAATTGACGGATGCCGCCGCACTGCTTCCTTCATTCAGTTTTCTTTTCTTAGACATGGTTTCAAGCTTCACCATGTTAAGACTCAAATTGTAACAATAGCGAGCCATCTCCTGGTCACCCCTGATAGACGAGACTTGATTATCTTTGTCAATGAACTTGATTAACAAGTGGGGGGTTGAAACGATGGCTTCCATGGCATTCAGGGTAGGCTGCCCGATGATGCCATTGTATGGAGATTTAACATCAATGACAAGAATCCTGGATTTCACAGTCCTTGCCCCAGGTTCGCCATCGAAAGTGATCCTTGTATCCAAGTAGCCTTTAGTGGGCTGTTTGGCGCCATTAAAGGCTGTAAGGTCCTGCGTATAAGGCTGCAAATCAGCATCAGTTAGTCCCATGCGTTTAAAACAGTCATAGAAGATAACGTCGCAGGAACTTCCCTGGTCAATTAGGATGCGTTTTACATCCATATTAGCGATTACTGCGATAATCACTACTGCGTCATCTCCTTCAGGAACTGTAGGCCAAAATCATCATCTGTGAAGGTTATGGGCGGTGTCTGGACCCCGTTCCTGAATACGCGATATTCCTTACCCTTGCCTTGCACAGACAAGATCATACGATGGTGATTTTTCCTGGCGGTGTTTGAGGGTCCGCCTCCGGCAAAGCCCCCAGCAATCATATCTACAACCTGCCTTTTACCCCGTGATCTGGGTTCTGGGCTTGGCTCTCTTTAGGCGGACTCAAGAACAACGCCCTTTTGCTTTTCGGTTACCACCGTACGTTTTGGCTCCCGAGTGTTATCTGGATCAGGGGAACGATCACGAGATCTTTTCTCAAATCTCTCTGGTTCATCGTGAGATTTACCCTTGAACAAATAATGTTTCAGTTTGCCTTCGCGAATGAGTACCTCAATGGTATTTTTGAGTTGCTTGCACTCCTCCGTGGTATGGCCAACTGACTCATGGAACTCACAATATTTCTTTGGGTTCCCACCGCGTCTGATTGGAGGTGGACGTTGAATCCCGTAAATATTAAGGGTAGTCCATCCTATTTCACGCAAGATTTGCTCATAAGACGTGTTCAGGGGTGCATAATGAGCGAAATTGAACACACGTCTATCTTGCTGTTTGAAGGGCTGGTTCCCTGCTTTGTCTTTCTGAGGTAACTTATCATTCCTGGATGATTTTTCTTTACCTTTGTCATGGTGTGGAGTTGCGGTGGGTGGTTTACTGCGTGATGCAGTGTCTTCCAGGTGCATCTCAATACCAACGTACTTGGACGCCTTCCTGCGAAATTCCTCCATTGTGGATGGAGGTCCCTTTGCCAACGACAGAGCAAAAGGTGATTTTGGCTGCATAGCCTCGATGAGGATATGCAACTGTATCGTTTCCGTCAAATCAGGAACCATGGCTGCCTCCTTATAGAATCTCTTAAGGAAATCCTTCAAAGATTCTTTGTCACCTTGCTTGATCTGAGCCAAAGTATAAGAGGTTCTAGGTACATCCCTAGAGATCACGAAGTGGCTGCCAAAAGCTGTAGCCAGATCCTCCCATGAATCAATGGAACCTGAAGGTAAACTCTTGAACCAACTAAGAGCTTCACCTGTAAGGGTTCTGGGGAACATCCTGCACATGATGTCTTCTTCTGCACCTAGGAACATAGCCTTATAGATGTAAGCATCTAGATGCTTAGAAGGATCTATTTCCCCAGTATATTTTCCTATGGAAATAGGTTGCATGGTCTGTAAATGTCTGGGGACATGCGCATTCATGAGCCTTTTAGAAAATGGGATACTCATCTTGTATCCTGAGGGGGATGCAATTGAACCTGCTCTCCTCCCCTCTTGATGTTGTGCATTTGCCAATGGAAGGCTTCGTTGCTCTTCCATGTAAGTAGGGATGCGAGAGTAGCTGGGAGTGCTTGATTCCTCTTGTGCATGCGCCTCATGATGCGGCTGTCTTGCAGGACCTGCTCTCTTGTAAGTATGATTTGCCTTTTCACGTCGAAGCTCAGCAATTTCTTCTCTCAGCATCCTAATCATGTCATCTCTCGGATCTGGAGAATCAGCCTGCGTTGTTTTTTTGTAAGCATCATTATCAAAATTGAGATGTCTAGGATTGCGTGGAGGAGAATCCTCAGTCTGCACTTCTGGTCCTGGTCTTTCCATTAACGATGAATGTAATGGAGATTGATCAAAGATTGTGGGAATACCAAATTTACAGGTCCCACTGGGCGTGCCAATGAACTGTTCTTTACAGGGGGTGTAGAAGTATGTAAGTTAAACAATTCAAAATGTACATAAAATGTCCATTTGTTACAAAGTAATGTGCGTATAAATACAAATACGGAGTGTCTTTGTGTGTTGTGGCGGAGTGCAGTGTACTCTGGGCAGTGTCACAATCCGCCTGAAGGAGTCTTCTCTGCCTTGACACAATTGGGGGTGGTACCTGCAATTATTCTCCGACGCTCAAGTCAGTATTTCAGAATACTCATAGACTTCGAAAGCAAATCTGAGAGAATTATGCAAGTAAGAGAGTGTAAAGTTTAGAATTGGAGATCCTTTATACCTTTTTGATAGAGGTTTATATACCTGTTACTGGTGATCCATTATTGGTAGGACCCGTTCCTTGTTTTCAGGCATAATGCTGAAAAGGTGGTGGGTCCCTGCGCCGTTTACAAGCACCATTATTGTAGTAGGTATCTCTACTTGTCTGGAAAGCGTCAATGCTTTATTATTTTATTGGTATTCCCCTTTATGCGTGACAGCGTGATTCCCATTATTAACCTCTCAAGACAGAGTCAATCTCATGCCGGGGTTGTGAGTATGGGCTCGCTACGCAGTATGGGAAATTCAATATTCTGCCAGTATTGAGCCTATGGCTTGGCGGAGTAATATGCATTGGGAACATTTTATGCATGTGTATAAGATATTCAATATTTTCCACCTTGGCGGAGTAACAAACTTTGGCGGAGTTACGTTCCTTGGCGGAGTAGCATGCCTTGGCGGAGTTACTTGCCCTGGCGGTATGCACTCCGTATAGAAGTAATTATAATGTACTTGAAGCGTACTTCTCTTGTACAAAATGCTGATCTGGCAAAGCATTAAAGCCATGCTCTTGGGGGCCGGTGTTAGGACCGGATCAGATTAGTTCACCAATTCCAACATAAACAAATTAGTTACACATGGTGAAAGTAAAAACAACACTTACAGAGTTTGACATTACGAAGACGATGGGAACTTCACGATACAACGATCACAATACACCAAAACACACTCAAGTATCTAGAAAACTATTCTAGAACTACAACTCACAAAAGAAGTACTCAAAGTCCAGCACAAAGAGAGAAAAGAAGAGAAGTGAATGAGAATGGGATAGGATGAATGGAATGGAATGGTGTTGGATGGCCCTATTTATAGGGCTGAGCAAGGGTGCTGACGCTACGCGTCAGTGTGACGCTACGCGTCACACCCCTGACTCAGCCTCTATTAAACACTTGATAATGGCCACTTCAAATTATTAAATTTGATCATGCCTGGCCACATGAACATGTTTCCACCAAGTTTTGGCCTTTCATGCTGAGTGGGGTGGCCCTTGGTGCTGAGTGGAGTGCCCATTATTGGGTCCAAGTGGAGTGGTTGGCCAAAGTGGAGGTGGAGGCCACGCAGTACTGACGCTACGCATGGCTGTGACGCGTAGCATATACATCAAAAATAGCTGTTGATGCTACGCGTGGGGTGAGGCTACGCGTCAGCTCCTTCAGTGTAATTTTCTCTTGATTTCTTAACGTTTTCACTGCAAAACTAGAGAAAATTGATCAAGGGCAGATTATTTCCAACAACATCCATTTATTGAATTCAAAGCCTAATTTTCTAACAAATTAAACTAATTTTTATAATTTTTGTGAAATTTTTATTAAAAGATTTATTGTAAATTTGAGGACTAACAGTTAGAAATAAGTTAAAGCATAGACCTTGGTCCAGTAGCTTGGCATATGGACGTTGGGTATGGAACTATGAATGTCGAGTTTTTGTTGGTACATGAGAAATAAAGTGTGGCACTAGCATAGGGTGAGCGTGAGCACGGTGAGAATTTGACCGGTCTTGAATTCATGGATGTAGCCCAGTGTATGCACACTCCAGCAGGCATGACCACGCATAGGTATCTGAATGCAGTTGGCTTGAGTATAGAGTCCTGGGCGTATAAGATCGTATGGATGATGAACTCTTGGATGATACCTAATGGATGAAGCAGGACCAACGTAGGTTTACGCTCCCTAATGTGCTTACGCGTGGTGAACAAAGCCTTTAGCGTAGGCATGTAAACGCTGAGTTTCTGAACCTCTTCAGCCTTCATAACTTAACCCCAGCATGGCCTTAAGCTAGCTAGTGTAGGCATGCATGGATGAAAAATTACTCAAGATTCTAGCGTGCAATTTGAGCGTATGAAAGGCATGTAAATGCTAATATTTTGGACCTTTGGCTTTTATATCCTTTTCAATCAGCATGGTGATGATATACTTAGGCGTGTAAACACTGATTTGGCCTTGAAACACAAACCATGAACATAAGCCTAGCGTATAAATGTTGGAAATAAAGGTTAGCATGCTAGACTTATAACAATAAAATCTTAGTTTTCATTTCCTTAACTTAATATGACCTAAATCATACATAATTAAGCGTATATGATACAAAATTTAAAACTCCTATCCTTTATCATTTTTCTAATTAATAAGAAAATAACCTTAACATAAATGTTAAATTAGCTTGAACTACAAGTTTAATGCATAAATAAATGACAAATAATTAAGTCTTTTCAAGACTTATCACTTTTGCATATGACTCCTTTAAGCCTTTTGCTTCCTGCTAATGTCCTCAAGGGTATGCTCATTTTTATGATTCTCTCTCTTCAAGAGAACAGAATCTTGGTGGGTCTTTGTCAGGTCATCTTCTAACTTCTTGTTCTTGGCCATCAAATCAGCCAATTTCTCTTTCATTTCTCTAACCTTTTTGTCTTCAAGGGGAGACACAATAGATGAATTATACCTTGAAGGGGAATCAAGTTGTTTAAATGGCAGCTTGATGATGGAGACCCGATTTACGATCCATTGATAGTACGCTTTTTTGGCATCGTGGCTTCTGATACCCTACTCTTTCCTTTTCTTGCAAACTCGTTGCCAGGCGCCCCTTATATGCTTAAGGGTAGAAATGTAATCCTTTTTTTCATAGTAAAGGACAAAGAGGGTCAATGACTCTCCATTTGGTGGTCAGAGTAAGGGGTAGGCCAATTTGTGCTTGGCTATGACCGGATTGTAATGGGTGCATCCATATATGCCTATGAGTAAGACATTCAGATAGCTTCCATAATGGTGAATAATGGTGTTAACTTTCAGCCATTCTAGATACCACCTTATCGTCTCAACAGTGAGCCCAACAAGATGGTTGGCCTATTCACGCCCGTTCTTTATAGTCAACTGGCATAACTTTAGGTCAGATACAGGATATTCGACCTTGCCCACTTGGTTGAAGATATATATGTAAGCCACACATACAGAGCATGTGAGCAGTAAAGGATTCTTTTTCCCCTTTAGTACGGCAAAAATCCATGGTACAGTAAACATCCCCCAAGACAACAGTAATAAGATTTTCACGATGAAGCTTGCAGGCCAAGAAGACATTTATGGCATCATAGTCCACATAATTCTTAATTGGAGGGAACAAGATGACACCATAGAGGGTAAATGTTAGGATATCCATGAAAGTCTCCCAATCTTCTTTCTCAGCCAGACTATTCATGTGTTTTTCAAGATACGCCCTGGCAAACCCTGTATCTGATTCCTGTTCAATTGTGCTTGTCCTAGCTCAGTCGGATTGATTTTAAATATAGAAGTAAGGGAGGTAATGTAGGCATGTTGCTCAAGTATTCTGTAGGATATCTACCCCTTTATCGCTTATAGAACCAATTCCTATGATTAAGAAACCCATATGAGATACCGAGGAATAAGCTATTCTTTTTTTTAAATTAAGTTGACCAAGAGATGTTGAAGCTGCATAGATTATTTGAAATGAGCCTAATAGCATTAACCAGGGACAAAATATAGAATGAGCACGGGATAATAATTCCATATTAATTCGAACCAACCCATATGCTCCCATTTTTAATAAAATTCCGGCTAAAAGCATACAAGTACTGTAATGTGCTTCCCCATGGGTGTCTGGTAACCACGTATGTAAGGGTATAAAAACTCTTTTATTAATGGTACTAGTTGGAAGTCCCGAAAGGTGAAGCATTGAAGGGGTGGGTTATAAAATTGGGCCAAAGTGGTGATCACTTCGACCTATACTTTAACCTCCAGAAGTTTTAGGATCCTCCATATTTCCTTGAGAAGGACATCCTTTAGGTAAGATTCAACTTCTTTCCTAAATCCTGCAGGCTAGCTGAGTTAATTTTCCTAGCCTTGACGTGTAGTAGTTTCCTTAGTTTGGCCTTGTTAGCCCCATATTCATCTAAACCCATATTAGTTTCCATCTTTAGTAGGATACTCGCTAGGTTCAGATTAATCTTGCATAAAAAAATTTACGATATAGGGAACCTATAACTAAAAAGATAAATGCATAAAAAAATTTACGATATAGGGAACCTATAACTAAAAAGATAAAATTGAACAGGCTTGGAGAATGCTTACTCCATAAATGATTATTTAGCTTTCTTTTAAAACAAATATTTGTTGATGTGTAAAAGAGAAAATCCTTTAAGGAGGCAGGTAACGAAATGAATTTAATTCAAAAGAATGAATGGTAAAAGGAATGTTGCCCCTTTTTTCCCTAAAAAAGGTTTTTCTGAAGGTCTCCTATCGGTTCTAGGGCTTCTCTAATAGTATCCTTTCACATTGGGTGGCTGTTTTGAATTATTAAAGGCCACTAGAGTTCAGACTCCACCCATGATGTTGACCACAATGGTAGGAAGCCTACCAGGTGTGGGCACCATGAAGAAGTCATGCTCTAGCTGAGGCTCTCACGATGTTAGACGGAGACGAATGTCCCAAATGACACTGTTACACAACCTCCCCTAAACTTAAGGTTTATTTAGACCCCTGGGTGTAGGGTCCCACTCAGAGTATGTGTGAAGAATGTAAGTGTAGTGTATGGAGGGGCATATATACCCTTTACCCTACAGTTCAATAACACAATAATATGATGTCTTCTACCTTAAGGTTCCATAATAACATATATCAATAAAAATACATGGCACAAACACATAGGCAAGGTTATATAGGATTATTCTAATATACCTAAACAATTTAAACGTGTTTGACTCTCTAAAGTCCATAGTGGAGTCGCCATCTGTCGCAACCGGGATCACGGTGGGATGCTGACCCTAAAAAGAAATTAGGTTCCCGAATTCCTTCCCGAAACCATGAAGTCGCCACAAATGTTTTAAGGTAAAATATCGGAAAAACCCTAACCTAAGGTATTAGTCCTACGTTGAGATTTTAAGTTCAAGAGTCTGATTTTAGGTGGAGAAGGTATTAGCATCCCACACTATCCATTTTAAACGGTAACCCTAAATTATTTAAGTTTTGAATAATCCTAATAATTTTATACCGAATTAATTAATTATTATATTTGTTAAAAAACCGTGTGTTTTTTAAGTGATTAACAGGACGTCTCATCCAAATTAATCGGTCGTCGCTTAAAAGAGTCATATATACCATATTTGCAGATTATGGGATATGTTTACTTTTTTTTTAAATTAGGGCCAGATAGGATTAATTACTCCTGCTCCTACGTATTCCCCAAACGTGAAGTGAAATCAAGGTTACGTAGTTCTTTCTTTTATTTTTTTTAAATGAAAAATAAATTATAGACGTTGAAATTTTAAAAAAAGTCGATCAACAGAACGTCTCATCTAAATTGATCTTAAATATTGTATTATTTATTATTTTTTAAAAATTGAGCTTAGGTTTATTTCTTTTTTTAGACAGAAATGAGAAGAGAAAATAAAAATAAAAATAAACAAAACTAAAATAAATAAAAGTGTAAGTAAGAGGATGGAAACAAGGAAAAAGATAAGTTAATGAAATAAATGACGGAATAAGTAGAAGAAAAGAAAAAAAAAGTCAAAGCATAAAAATGAAAAAATTAAACAACAAAAAATGCTAATAAATTAGAGCATAAAAAAGATAATAAACAACAAAAAGAAAAAACTTTCCTTCTTTTCTGAGCCAAAGAGATAATTTTAAAACTACCTCCAGATTTTATGGTATCTCTTGTTTCTTCTAAACTGAGACTCTCGTGGAAAAAACCAATTCTTTTCTAATGTGGGAGATCAGTCAAAGCCGCAACCGTAGAGTATACTAAAAAATGGGCTATGTCCACCACCTCCTCCAGGTGTTACAAGATGTTTATATAGTAACATAACAAGCATTCCCCATAAGAGTATTCAATGTGGGACTAAAAAAACTAGCAATTTAGATTTTAACAACTCATAATTCAATGTGGGACTAAATCTAGTCTACTTTTATCATCCCTTTTCTTTCTTTTTCTTCTTTCTTCTTTTTTCTTTTCTTTCTTCTCTTTTTTTCTATTTTGCTTTTTCCTTTTCTTCTTTTTTTTACCCGGATAAAAATAGGGGTGTTCGCACTTTTTCCCTTAAAAACTAAATCCTACGTTGGATTATTTTTTCAAATGGGCTTGGACAAAATTGGGTAGCAACAAAATGCTAAAAATTGGTAGAAAGAAGGTCATGTGTAGACTAGACAGAGAAATAGGAATAAAATTTAATTCATAGATATAGTTATAAAACCATTTTAGGGCTCTAACTTTTCATTTTGGTAAAGGAAAGTAAAGACGAATTGACTCAACAATGGAAACTCTTATGATAAATGAAACTACATTGTCTGAGATGGGAGAATTAATTTCTTTGAGTCCCATTCAATCCCTTCAAATAGCACAACAGATGAAGCAACCCAAGGTTTCCCAACCATTCATTAATCTTGTTCTTTAGCTTCTGCACAACTTAAGGCCCTATTTTAGTGTTGTTGATTAAAAGTTATTGACTTGGTCATGCTAACCATTTAGGTAACAAAATCCATCTTTTTTATAACTCTACAGAAACCTTTCAATTTACATAAATATATAATAACATTCTATTTTCTTCCCATTTAAATATCTTTCCTGATCTTTTATTGGGTTATATAAAGATAAAAGAAAAAGTGATCTTAAAAAAGGAGATATCAAGTGATATTTTATTATAAAAGGGGTATAAGTAAAAATTGTCCTAACCATTTTTCATGCCTTGTTTAAATAGATAGGGTAATGACATTAAAATCTAACTAATTCTCCAAACCCCATAGCTAGGTTAACCCTAGTTAGTTAGCCATTTTTATTCCTTTTGTTTAATGTAAGAAAAACTTAAAGCTTTAAAAAGAAAAAGAAGATGGACCTTTATTAGCTTCCAACCAGTTTTGCCAAATTACCTCTAAGTGCAACCAAATATATCACTTTCCATTTAGACTTTATTATCCAATTCAGTCAGCCATTAATAATTTTAGTAAACTATAAAAAAATTAGTGATTGGGGTTTGTTATGAGGCTTGTTTACTAACCAAATTTAAGACTGCTTCCATAAGACTAGCAAGACTAACCATCTCCCTTTTTTCATCTGAGTCCATCCATTCTCCTTTCACAAAGAATGGGTAGATGCATTGTATGAATTCTTTTAGCACATCACCTTGCATGAAACATTCTATAAAAAGTTATGCCACAGGAAATGATTGAGCCAACTCTCATGAATACGGCTGTAGGATAAGCATATAAAAAAAGACCTTTGCAAATAGCAGGACTATGCTACTATGCAAAGAGTTAGTGTTTACAATTTGTTTCACTAGGGTGAAGGATAAAGTTGCTACCATTATTTTTGTTATCCTCATATTTGTTAATACAACAATTTCTTCCAAGCCGCAACCTTCATTGTAATCAGAGAAAGATATCGTCATGCCCATTTAATATCAAAATCCAGTACTAGAAAAGATCATTCTAGTTCTAGAGAATCTTATAGATCACTGCTAATTTGTCAATTAAGGAAGTGTCCTTTTGAAGCTTAGTAATAGTAGTTCGTCCAGCATTGAATTTTCCAAATTTCCTTCAAGAATCCTATTTTTAGATCTAATGAAGTGAATTGGTTCACATATTTAACATATGGAATGATTTATATCTGACCAAAACTGTAGTTTTATATAGTTTATATAAGACGTGCATTCTTAGGTTCGTGATATTTAGGGACTTAGTATTTTAGCAATATTTTCTAGTTATTTTTTGCTCATTGATACGTAGAAAGATTATGACTTCTCCACTTGGCATTTTTTTATCCATTTTTTTATATAGACTTGATCTCTCTATAATCTATACTACCAATGCTTTCAATTATTGTTAATACTTCTAAACAACACAGAGTAATAACCTTTTTTTACTCTATGTATATAATTTCATGCTAATAATTTTCTAATTAGCTATAGTGTGTCCAAAGTTTTGAATTGCATACACTAGTACAGAAAAATGATTTAATCATGGTTAAAATAAGCTTTTAATCATGGTTCATGAACCGTGGTTGTTACAGTCGTGGTAATAGATTAGGGTTTTTAATCACGGTTCACAACCGTGGTTATAGATCACATTTAATCATGGTTGTTTGAAATTGTAATTAAATAAGACCCTACTTAATCACAGTTGTCAATCATAACTGTGATCAAAAGTGATCATAAAATGTGCATTTACATTACTAGTTATAATCATGGTTATGGGAACCCCAACGTCGACCTTCAAAACAGAAAACCTCCATTATAGGAACAAACATAAGCAAAATATAGAGAACAAAAACAAACAATAATAAACAAAAATGTACAAATACTTTATTATAATTGAAAGAAACAGAAAAAAGAGAGGTACAAAAAAGAAGCCTTACATGTTTGAACGAGAAAAAAAGAGAAGGGTCGCGTGGTGCTCGTCAATGACGCACAACAGGAACAGTAAAAGAAAACCTGCAAAATATACACAGAGAACCATGTTAGATCAAGAACACAAACAAATGCAAACGTCAATGGCAATGGGAAAACAGAGAGGAGATATCTTAGAGAAAAATATAGGAAAAAGCTAACAGAGAAAGATAAGATAGAAGGGGACTTTCGTAAGACTAGAAATGGAGGACAGATGGAAGAAAATAAAGCGTCAGGTGCAGAGGAAGAAACAACGTGAAATGAAGAGCCTCTACGAAACTAATTTTAAATTTTGAAAACACCTATAGCCATGGTTCCTGTAAAACCGTCATTATAGTGTATCTATAATCACAGTTTCCTCTCAACCATGATTATAGGTACATTTTTTTAAAATATAAAAATTAAAATAGGGAGGACCTACAATCACGGCTTCTCATAAAATCATGATTATAGATACACTATAATCACGGTTTCCTCTCAACCATGATTGTAGGTACTAATCCGGTCTCGATACCGGTACCTGGGGAGAGATAGGTAATTGTATTCGTTCTCACTATGCTACCGGCCTCACAGGTATACTTATGGACTACGACTCCGTATAAGACATTCTCCATATCGTAATGCCAAGGTTCTTAGCCTGGATACCGGAAAGTATTCATATCACCCGACAGAAGGTACAGGGTACAACCACAAGGATGATACGCTAGAAATGTAGCTCCCCACACGTCGCGTGTCAGAATCGTACACCGAGCAGTGTACTGTTTGTCTCCTAGCCCCACCTGTGCCTAACGATTCATTCTCCGTGCTCATCTATAAATAGTCGGTTCTCACACTCATAAAAGGTTACATTGTTTTGACCCTTGATATACTGTTTGATTGCTTAAGTTCTCTTAACCTGAATTCTCATTCTGGTGACTGACTGAGCGTCGGAGAATCTTCACAGGTGACACCACCTTTTGCCCCCCTTCAACACGAAAGCTTGGTGTAAAGGATCTCCAGGACAACAAGACCGGATTCTTCCACTAAGAGTTCAGACTATTATACCAGATACCTATTGTACCGGTGTATAAACACTTTTATCATTGACTTTTGTGGCTGGTCCTCACTCCGAATCCTTGACCCCAGATCAGACCAGTTCATTGGCACGCCCAGTGGGACACGTTAGAGTTATTCCCACTTTTCGTAGAGGTTTAGTAGTCATCCATGGAGGGTGATGGACGTGATTTCGTTGATGATCACATAGAGGATGTGACCAACTAACATGCCAATAGGAGACTTCTTTTCAAATCTCCTAGAACCAACTCGAGAAGGGTGATACCTGCAGTAGTCCCAGACCCTCAAGATGAAGTTATAAGGCAGCTTAGGGAGTGTGAACACCTCTTTTTGTCCGGCCAATTGGTACAGTTCCATCCTTTGAGCACTCTTTTATGCGCATGGTTCATTTGAAAATTCATAACTCCTTCATACTATCTTTGATTTGCGCAAACGCAGTCTCTAAATTTTCGTAACAAAATTGTCTACGACTTTTGTGAAGACCTTGAAGGCTGAATCCTTACCAATTGGTACAGTTTTAATAATCTTCCTGGACTTGCTCCAGTTTCATGAATGCTCTGCACATCTTTAAGAAAAAATTCATATCTCCCTCATATGATACTGAAATGACCCCATTCTTTTTTCTATGGCTCCATATCAAAGAGATCTACAAACTTCATGAAGGCCACAAAAGCTAATTCTCCACCCATTTTGCCCAATGAATTTATTTTGCTTGCAAATGTATTTCCATCACACTCTGGAGCAGTTTTCATAGATGGGCCATATCTCCCTCGTTTCTTGATGAAAATTTTTGTGCCATATATCAAATTATAGTTAAGAGAAAGATCTACAAACTTCATGAAGGGTACAAAAGCTAATTCTCTACCCATTTTTCCCAGTGAATTTATTTTACATGCAAAGGTATTTTTGTCACAGTCTGGAGCAGTTTTCGTAGATGAGTCATATCGCCCTCGTTTCTTGATGAAAATTTTTGTGCCATATATCAAATTAAAGCTAAGAGAAAGATCTACAACTTTCATGTTGGACTCATTTTCAAATTTGGCACGCATCAGCCCTCAAATACGCGAGCAAGTTTGTGATGGTGGGCAAGGCACTAAAGATCATAATGGAGCACTAAGGATCATAATGGAGCACTAAAGCATCATAATGGGGCACTAAAGATCATAATGGAGCACTTAAGTTGATAATGGAGCACCATGGACTTGTTAATTGGAGAGTGCACCTTCCATTACAAATTTTTTATGGCAATGGCTGCTTTTGCATTCCTATAAATAGGCACCATGAGCATTCATTCAAGGGGGATTCTTCATTGAAGGCAATCAAGTCTTGGGAAGCCATTCGTTTCTCCTCTTCTTCTTCTCTGTTGCATTTCTTCTTCCAGCAAGTTTTTTTCATTTCCAGCAAGTTTCTTTTCATTTCCAAGTTTTTTTCATTTCCGGGTTAGTTTCTTTTCCAGATTATTATGTTCTTTTCTTTACTTTTCTTTGTAGTTGTTATTATGTAGTTTCATTTCTTCTTCCAGCAAGTTTCTTTTCATTTCCAAGTTTTTTTCATTTCCAGGTTATTTTTAATATAGTATGCTTTTATTAATAAAATAATAAAATAATAAAAAATAATAAAAAATAATAAAATAATAAAAAAAAATAAGTAATAAGTTTTGCACATGTTTTGTTTTCTAGCCTAAAAATTTCCATTTTTTAACAGTGTCGTACGGGAACACCCCCGTCTACACAATCCCCTTAGGATCCATACACGTACGAAGAACTTTGTCTTGTATGAGTTCCCCATCTCAATGACTTCCATCATCATGCTCCGAGTCAAAAAAGTTTTTTTCTTAGAACTACGTAACCCTGATTTCTTGATAATTCAAGAATACGTAGGAGCAGGACTTTAACTCCTGTCCGGCCCATCTTTCTTATTTCTTTTTTTTTTGATTTATTTCCTCACTTTCATGTTTCTTTCATAAATGTTCTTCTTTTTGGTCGCTTCCGTGAAAATCAATTTAGATGTGACGTCTTGTTGATTTTCCCCTAGTTTTTGCTCAAGCCTCGCCATAATTCATAAGGAAGGGATACTTAGGATGAGACGTCCCGCTTATCTCTTTCCTATCCCTTTTTTTTTTATCCGAGAATGTCTAATTTAGGCGTGATGCCTTATTAGCATTCTCTTCCCCTCTCTGTCTCATATCGAAGTCGAGTTTAATTCGGATGAAACGTTCCATTGACCTCGCTTCGACATTCTATGTTTGTACAGTTCTCCCACTCCATTCTATGATTTTCAAAATAAAAATAAAAGGGAAGAAACCATGTTTTATTTAAGGCTATTTATATTGTGCTTTCAATCTTGGTACTGTCTTTGACAAGCGATGTAGGGTGCTAATACCTTCCCTACTCGTAATCGACTCCCGAACTTGAATCTCAATTTTTAACCAGTGCTTTACTGAATTCAGTTTTTTTCCCAATGTTTTTCCTATGAATAAAAACGTTGGTGGCGACTCCCTGTTTCATTCCACCATTTCTCTCTTTCTCGCCGCGCCGTCGCGATCCAGGTTGCGACAGATGCGACTCCACTGGGGACACTTAAGAGGGTCAGGCCAGTTTGATTGAAAGCGCATGTTCCTTTTATATAGCCTTTATTATCTCGGATTTCTTCCCCTTGTCTTATTTTCTGTCGATTGTTGTGAATGTTTGTTCTTGTTTTAATCGTATCTTGTTATTTGTTTTGTTGTCTATGTTTTGCATGTTTATTGAACCCTAGGGTAGGAGACCATGTTACTTTTCTACAATCATTGAACCCTAGGGTAGACAACTTTGTATATTTGTTCTGTGTTTGTTCCTTGTGCAGGATGGGGTAAGGTAAAAAGTATTGAATGCCCTTTCACACACTACACTCACAAATTACTCGCACACACTTATGAGTGGCGCCCTATACCCGGGCCTCAAATGAAGCTTAAGTTAGGAGAGGTTGGTAACGGAATCGTATGGGATGTACTTCCTATCCGGTGTTGGTGAGAACCTCAACCAGAGTTCGACCTCTCATGATATACGCACCTAGTGGTTCCCCACTGTTGCGTCCCTGTCATGGGTAGGATCTTGGCTCTGGTGACCTTCTAGAAGTCTAGAATGAGCCACCTGGTGTGAAGAGCCACTTTTAGACAAACCATAGGGCCTAGAGAAAACTTTCAACAAAACCCAACCTAGGCCACAAAAGGGCAAACTTTACTTTACCTTATGTCATTTTTGCTTTCCCCTTTTATCCAAGAAAATGAATTATCTACCACCCGCAGATTTACTGAGTTATTGAAATAATGACTCGTTTTGAAACACACAGTATTCTTCGGGTGAATAGATAGTCCTCCTTTGGTCATGTACCCTTTGAGTATCTATGGAAATTGACATGGGATTGAACTTAAGAAATAAGGGCTGTAATTGCCCGAAGAAGATGTCTGAGCTAGAGGCTCCCGCCGCAGGATAAAAGATTTCTTCTGTCTTCACAAATATCCCATATTAATTTCTATGATTACCATACCTAGTACTTTTGAATGATAAGTTCTAAGGAATGGTCAAAGGATACTCGCCAAAGTCTGTGATTGTTTCGCACAACATTTTCCTTCTTTTTATTTCTGCCTAACATTTATTTCTTCTTTTTAAAAAAAAAAAAAGACACCAACGTCACGGGTAGGCATCCTTACCAGACCCGGCTCCAAAAGAAACTCATGGCTGAGGCAGAAGCTGTTGAAGGAAACTTTAGAACCGAGTTCGATCAGCTGAAAGAGCGAGTCGCGGAGTTAACTAAACTCTTAGAAAAGAAACTTACCGAAGGAGGCTCCTCTGCAGGTGTTGAGGATGCCCAACAGCAGCCTGCCACCGCGCCACCTCCCCTTGATTCTGACCCAACAAGAACCCAACTCCCTAACACAACGACACCCCCTCTCACCATTCATGTCGGGAGACCTAACCCTGCCATTGAGACCCAGCCACCTTACGGCCAGTCTTACGCACAACATACATTTGTCGGTCTAGACGGCAACCCAGTACCTTTTCCACTTTATGGCCTACCCCCGGGGTACTATCCCCCGCTCGCTAACCAACAAGACGCCCACAACCAGCAAGCGGTAAATCCTCATGCTTCATACCCCACACAACCAAATATGCCACCACTCCACCAAACCCAAAACACGCAAGCCCATGACCCAAAAACCTACCAAACCCAAAACACGCAAGCCCATGACCCACAAACTTACCAAACCCAAAACACACAAGCCCCGATGGCCCAGCCAACCTACAACGCCCAAGCCCAAAATACACAAGCCCAGATAACCCAGCCGACTTATGCTATGGCCCATCCTCAAGGTCCCTCACCAAATACAGGCCTAGTAAACCAGTCCCATGTGTTGCCTCTGTTCAACCAGTCATTCGGCTATCCGTATGGATACGGAACCCCCTATGGGACCAACCTCCAAGATACAACCCACGCGGTCGCGGCTCCTCGGAGGGAAAGGATAGAGATCTTAGAAGAGCGTTTAAGAATGATGGAAGGTGCCGGAGGTTTTGGACTAATAGATGCTTCGGAGCTATGTTTAGTCACAGATGTTATCCTCCCGCCTAAATTCAAGATGCCAGACTTTGACAAGTATCGGGGAATGACTTGTCCTAAGAATCATCTCACAATGTATTGTCGAAAGATGGCATCTTACTCTTCTAATGACCAACTGTTGATCCACTGCTTCCAAGATAGTCTAGCAGGAGCTGCTCTTACATGGTATGCTCACCTTGATCGGAACCGTATCCGTTGTTGGAAAGACCTGGCAGATGCCTTCCTTAGACAATACAAGTATAACATGGATATGGCACCCAACAGGGTTCATTTACAAAATATGGTGAAGAGGGACAGTGAAACGTTCAAGGAGTATGCCCAACGATAGAGAGAAACAACGACGCAAGTGGATCCCCCATTGTTGGAAAAAGAAATAGTCGCAATGTTTATCGACACACTCCCATCACCTTTCTACGGCAAGATGATTGGTAGTGTTTCAGCCAACTTCTCCGACATTGTGACTATTGGGGAAAGAGTGGAGAGTGGAATACGAACGGGTAAGATCACTCAAGGCTCATCTGGGGCAAACATGACGAGGAAGCCGGCACCTGGAAGAAGGGACAGAGAAACTAATTCCATCTCTTCTAATCAAAAGACGGCTCCGCCGAGACCATTCACTCCTACCATGATTCAAGCTCCCAATCCTTATGTGGCCGCAGCCACTTATGGCCCGACAGCTCATAGTCCTCACTTCCGCCCACCCATGGTAAGAGCTCCAATGCCACAACCCATGCCATACCATCACCCGCAGCAAGTAGCTCAATCACCCAACCATAATCAGAACCCAAGGAATCCCAACAATGAGCGCACCCCGGTGCAGTTCGATCCAATTCCCATAACATATTCCGAACTTTTTCCAATCCTCTTTCAGGAAGGTCTGTTGGTTTCATGCCCCATGAAGCCATTGCAACCTCCTTATCCAAGGGGATATGACCCAGACGCTCATTGTGATTACCACGCTGGGGCACCGGGGCATTCCACAGAAAATTGCATGGCTCTGAAATATAAAGTGAGAGATTTGATCAAAGCCGAATGGATCGATTTTAAAGAAGGAAGCCCTAACGTGGTCAAGAATCCCCTGCCTAATCATGGAAGCTCAGAAGTTAATGCCGTGGTGGTTGATAGTTTTGATAACAATGTTGATTTGGTGACCGCTTACCTGCCGGGCTGAGAGCTCAGTAACTGGGAAGCTGTCGAACTCCCTACGATTTTAAATGATTCACCAAAGTAATTTGTCATTGCCTTAAAAGTCTTGTTTATCCCTCTGCTATGCCTAAGGCCTTGGCACTTTCCATGTAATAAAGGTGAAAAAAACTTGTTTTACCAATCAATCAATAAATGCGTATCGATATTCTAAAAAAAAATTTTCATCCCTTTATCCTTGCATTGATTCATTTTCTTTACTTGCTTGTTCCTCTTTTTCTTTCCTTTTTATTTTTTGCCATAACGTACTAAATTGCAGACCCAAAAATGATCCTCTTGAGACTAATGAAATCACAATCCTATTTTACGACCTCAACTACCCGGTCGATTGTGCTGACAAAGAAGGTAGGAAAGCTTGTGAGTCACCACACAAGTTAACCAGATTGTTAGAACAAGAGGTTAAGGAATACCCCTGAGTCAAGAATGACTGAAGGAATCACGGGGCAATATATCAGAAGACATTAGTAATATTGTTTCAGGGCGTGGAAATAATCTATGTGAATGATAACATTGCCAAGTCCCAAATTGGACAAGTGGTAGGCCAGTCAACTAAGAAAACCATAACAGTTACCAGCATAAATAGGGGAAAATTGCTAATGCCTTAAATGCAGATACAGTCAAGGGAGACTTGGCCAAAAATTCAAAAAAAAATGAAAAATGAAAAAATGAAAAGTAAAAGTCAAGCTTGAAGTCCAATGCACATACCAAGCAGGGAAAGCTGGTTACGTCCAGATCCGCGAGCAAGCTGTCATTTTCTGTATAAGGGGAACAAATGTCGTCAGGCCAAGAACTCGTATTCTTGTCATCATCAACACCTCAACCCTAAGGAGTGCGCCATTCCTCATACCTATGTAGCCAAGGAAATAGTCTGTCAGATTGAGTCGTTGCGTCATTAAGGGGATTAAAAAAAAAAACACAAAAGCAAAAAAAAAAAAAAAAGAGGGCAAACAAAAGAAATGGAAAATCAAAAAAAAAATGAAAAGAAAAAAAGAAAAAAAAAAGGGCCAAAATGATGACTCAGAGTAATTCTCTCATTGATGCCAAAAGACTCACCAATATTTCCTTGGGTACATGGCATAGGAGTAGAGTCTCCTATTTGAGATGACATCAGTTCCCCAAAGGATCCAAACTAAATTTGGAAAAAGTTAGGCAGACTCAGCTGGAGTGTGATCAGTTTCAACCCTTTACTGTAAAGGATGCAGCCAAAAATAAAAAGAAGAGAAAAACGCAAGAAAAAAGCTCGCTAGGTTGAAAACCTGAAAGGGCGACCTAGGCAAAAGTTAGAGCAACCCAGTGAGTCGAAAACCTGAAAAGGCAGCTCAGGTAAAATTAGGGTCAAGATTTCGGCAGAGTAAGTAAAATTTCCAATGCAAAACGCGTAAACTGGGGGCATGTGGACCATGGTCAAACTACCCTCTCAAAGGCAGAGTTGAACGAGGTACTTGAGGTTTTGACGTGGGATTAAGATTCTCGCTAGTCTCAGGAATTCACTGGAGGATCTTTGAACCTTTCCTATTTCCCTTGGCCTTGACCTGTCCTACGAGGCTTCACTTCATCCCCTGTATTTTCCCTGTTGTCCATTCTCTGTATTCTGTTTGACCTACATGAATAAAATTTATCCCTTTTTCGATACGTGTTATGAATTGCATTAATTTGATAAAACATTGTGTTTTTATAAAAATAAAATAAAAGAATGGTGAACATTTAAAGTCGTAAGGGACAAGACGCTCCCACTACTTGACCTCGACAATCATCACAAAGACTCAGCCAGGCATGTGCTTCAAAGCTATGATCGCCTCTTGCATTCTCCTCTGTCCATGAGTTGTCCTAAGGGTCGCGGTTTCACAGGACCTACCCAGTTTTTGAACTTATCTTTGCACTACTTACCATTTTTTATGCAGGTTATCTCACAGACAGTCATGCCAGGCATTAACACCTCAATCAAGTCCTTCAAGTCCCCTCCTCAAATCGCCTCAGAACTCCTTCCCTAAATCGCCAAAGTTGGCACCTTTTAGTGTTTTCTTCTTCCATCGCCTAAGCAGACATCTTTAAAATCTCTCGCTCAACTCCAAAGTCAGCATCTCTCAAATTCTCATCCCCCTAGTGGAACCTTCCTCGCCAAAGTTGGCACTTCTCGGAACTCCATCCTTAGGTCGCCAAAGTTGGCACTTCTCAAAGTCTCCTCTTCAATCTCCAAAGCAAACACCGTTCTAAGCCTCTTTCGCCAAAGTTAGCAATCTTCAAAGTCTCCCACTCAACTCCAAAATCAGCACCTCTCAAATTCTCATCCCCAGTGAAATCAATCGCCAAAGCTGGCACTTATCAAGATCTCTTCCCCAATGAATCCCAAACTTTCCATTCTCAATCAAGAGGCAGTACCCGAATCACTAAATTCTTCCCCAGTAGAACTACACTTCCCATACAAATTAAATTGGGGCATCACCCTAGATTCCCCCAAAGCCCTTTAGATCATGTCAAACTGGGGCATCTCTCCCAGGATGTTATTTTTTGTCAACCCAAGAGCAATCCCCCACACTCCCGGGAAGTTTAAGCCGGGACATCACTCGGGTCTCTCTCTGTCAAAAGGGAACGTACCCCAAGCTTCTTCAACCACCCTAACTGGGGCATCACCCCATATCCTTCTCCCAGCCTTGAGGTGGTGCCCCTAAATCTTCTAATCTTTCCAAAATTGAGGTATCACCCCAAATCTTTCCTCCGTTCGAGGGGCAGTATCCCTAGCTCTTTCAGCTAGATTTTCCCCCATTTCTCTTCCTACCAATCAAGGAGCAGTTCCCTGAATCATCCAAGATAGCTTGAACTAGATCATCCCCAGATTTCTTTCCTTTAGTAAGCCCACCATACATCCCAGTAGACCCCAGATTTTTCCTTCCAGTCAAGAAGCAGTTCCCTGAGATCCTTTCAATCTTCCTAACTCGGGCATCTCCCCCAGATTTCTTCTATTTTAGTCAAGGGGCAATTCCCTAAGATTCCTTCAAATCATCTCCAACTGGGGCACCCCAGGTTCACCCTCTTTCAGTCAAAGAGTAATTCCCCAAGAACCTTCAGTCATGTCAAACTGGGGCATCACCCCGAGCCTTTAGGTCCAGTGAGTTAATTTGGACGAGACGTCCTGTTAGCTCCCCCCAACCTTTACATTTCTTGCCAACAGTAAGTTAATTTGGACGAGACGTCCTGTTAGCTCCCCCAATCTCTGTATTTTCTGTCGACCGAGGGTCAACCCCACCCTTTACTTTCTTGTCGCTGATCAAATGGCACCTTTTACCTTTCCAGCTGCCTATCAAGGCATCCTTTACTTTCCAGCCGCCTATCAAGGTATCCTTTATTTTCCAGCCGCCTATCAAGGCATCCTTTACTTTCCAGCCGCCTATCAAGGCATCCTTTACTTTCCAGCCGCCTATCAAGGCATCCTTTATTTTCCAGCCGCCTATCAAGGCATCCTTTATTTTCCAGCCGCCTATCAAGGCCTCCTTTACTTTCCAGCCGCCTATCAAGGCATCCTTTACTTTCCAGCCGCCTATCAAGGCATCCTTTATTTTCCAGCCGCCTATCAAGGCATCCTTTACTTTCCAGCCGCCTATCAAGGCATCCTTTACTTTCCAGCCGCCTATCAAGGCATCCTTTACTTTCCAGCCGCCTATCAAGGCATCCTTTATTTTCCAGCCGCCTATCAAGGCATCCTTTACTTTCCAGCCGCCTATCAAGGCATCCTTTACTTTCCAGCCGCCTATCAAGGTATCCTTTACTTTCCAGCCGCCTATCAAGGCATCCTTTATTTTCCAGCCGCCTATCAAGGCATCCTTTATTTTCCAGCCGCCTATCAAGGCATCCTTTATTTTCCAGCCGCCTATCAAGGCATCCTTTATTTTCCAGCCGCCTATCAAGGCATCCTTTATTTTCCAGCCGCCTATCAAGGCATTCTTTATTTTCCAGCCGCCTATCAAGGCATCCTTTATTTTCCAGCCGCCTATCAAGGCATCCTTTATTTTCCAGCCGCCTATCAAGGCATCCTTTATTTTCCAGCCGCCTATCAAGGCATCCTTTATTTTCCAGCCGCCTATCAAGGCATCCTTTATTTTCCAGCCGCCTATCAAGGCATTCTTTATTTTCCAGCCGCCTATCAAGGCATCCTTTATTTTCCAGCCGCCTATCAAGGCATCCTTTATTTTCCAGCCGCCTATCAAGGCGTCCTTTTCCAGCCGCCTATCAAGGCATCCTTTACTTTCCAGCCGCCTATCAAGGCATCCTTTATTTTCCAGCCGCCTATCAAGGCATCCTTTATTTTCCAGCCGCCTATCAAGGCATCCTTTATTTTCCAGCCGCCTATCAAGGCATCCTTTATTTTCCAGCCGCCTATCAAGGCATCCTTTACTTTCCAGCCGCCTATGAAGGCATCCTTTACTTTCCGGCCGCCTATCAAGGCATCCTTTACTTTCCGTTCACCTATGCAGGCACCTTTTACCTTCTAGTCTACCAGGGGTCAATCCCGATCTTCCCACTGAAAGAATTTTTCCCGGTCAATCCAGAGTTCAAAAAAAAAAACAAAAAAAAACAAAAACAAAAAAACAAAGAAAAAGAGAGGAGAAAAGAAGAGAAACAGAAGTAGAGAATGCTCATTTTTTTTAAGAAAAAGGTCACACTAACTCGCGATTGCCCACACCATCAGTTGCCACACCGATCAAGAGGTCCCACTTGGCCCCCTACATCGGTGTTCATATCTTTACTTCCTTTTCACTTCAAAAACACAGAAGCTTCGTGTCTCTTTTGTGAAAAAGAAGTAAAGAGGGGCATCTGTGAACACCTCTTTTTGTCCGGCCAATTGGTACAGTTCCATCCTTTGAGCACTCTTTTATGCGCATGGTTCATTTGAAAATTCATAACTCCTTCATACGATCTTTGATTTGCGTAAACCCAGTCTCTAAATTTTCGTAACAAAATTGTCTACGACTTTTGTGAAGACCTTGAAGGCTGAATCCTTACCAATTGGTACAGTTTTAATAATCTTCCTGGACTTGCTCCAGTTTCATGACTGCTCTGCACATCTTTAAGAAAAAATTCATATCTCCCTCATATGATACTGAAATGACCCCATTCTTTTTTCTATGGCTCCATATCAAAGAGATCTACAAACTTCATGAAGGCCACAAAAGCTAATTCTCCACCCATTTTGCCCAGTGAATTTATTTTGCTTGCAAATGTATTTCCGTCACACTCTGGAGCAGTTTTCATAGATGGGCCATATCTCCCTCGTTTCTTGATGAAAATTTTTGTGCCATATATCAAATTAAAGCTAAGAGAAAGATCTACAAACTTCATGAAGGGTACAAAAGCTAATTCTCTACCCATTTTGCCCAGTGAATTTATTTTACATGCAAAGGTATTTTCGTCACAGTCTGGAGCAGTTTTCGTAGATGAGTCATATCGCCCTCGTTTCTTGATGAAAATTTTTGTGCCATATATCAAATTAAAGCTAAGAGAAAGATCTACAACTTTCATGTTGGACTCTTTTTCAAATTTGGCACGCATCAGCCCTCAAATGCACGAGCAAGTTTGTGATTGTGGGCAAGGCACTAAAGATCATAATGGAGCACTAAGGATCATAATGGAGCACTAAAGCATCATAATGGGGCACTAAAGATCATAATGGAGCACTTAAGTTGATAATGGAGCACCATGGACTTGTTAATTGGAGAGTGCACCTTCCATTACAAATTTTTTATGGCAATGGCTGCTTTTGCATTCCTATAAATAGGCACCATGAGCATTCATTCAAGGGGGATTCTTCATTGAAGGCAATCAAGTCTTGGGAAGCCATTCGTTTCTCCTCTTCTTCTTCTCTGTTGCATTTCTTCTTCCAGCAAGTTTTTTTCATTTCCGGCAAGTTTCTTTTCATTTCCAAGTTTTTTTCATTTCCGGGTTAGTTTCTTTTCCAGATTATTATGTTCTTTTCTTTACTTTTCTTTGTAGTTGTTATTATGTAGTTTCATTTCTTCTTCCAGCAAGTTTCTTTTCATTTCCAAGTTTTTTTCATTTCTAGGTTATTTTTAATATAGTATGCTTTTATTAATAAAATAATAAAATAATAAAAAATAATAAAATAATAATAAAAAATAAGTAATAAGTTTTGCACATGTTTTGTTTTCTAGCCTAAAAATTTCCATTTTTTAACAGTGTCGTACGGGAACACCCCCGTCTACACAATCCCCTCAGGATCCATACACGTACGAAGAACTTCGTCTTGTATGAGTTCCCCATCTCAATGACTTCCATCATCATGCTCCGAGTCAAAAAAGTTTTTTTCTTAGAACTACGTAACCCTGATTTCTTGATAATTCAAGAATACGTAGGAGCAGGACTTTAACTCCTGTCCGGCCCATCTTTCTTATTTCTTTTTTTTTTTGATTTATTTCCTCACTTTCATGTTTCTTTCATAAATGTTCTTCTTTTTGGTCGCTTCCGTGAAAATCAATTTAGACGTGACGTCTTGTTGATTTCCCCCTAGTTTTTGCTCAAGCCTCGCCATAATTCATAAGGAAGGGATACTTAGGACGAGACGTCCCGCTTATCTCTTTCCTATCCCTTTTTTTTTATCCGAGAATGTCTAATTTAGGCCTGACGCCTTATTAGCATTCTCTTCCCCTCTCTGTCTCATATCGAAGTCGAGTTTAATTCGGATGAAACGTTCCATTGACCTCGCTTCGACATTCTATGTTTGTACAGTTCTCCCACTCCATTCTATGATTTTCAAAATAAAAATAAAAGAGAAGAAACCATGTTTTATTTAAGGCTATTTATATTGTGCTTTCAATCTTGGTACTGTCTTTGACAGGCGATGTAGGGTGCTAATACCTTCCCTACTCGTAATCGACTCCCGAACTTGAATCTCAATTTTTAACCAGTGCTTTACTGAATTCAGTTTTTTTCCCAATGTTTTTCCTATGAATAAAAACGTTGGTGGCGACTCCCTGTTTCATTCCACCATTTCTCTCTTTCTCGCCGCGCCGTCGCGATCCAGGTTGCGACAGGGAGGAGCTGATGGAGTTAAAAAGAGAGAGGAGGTTAACGAAAGACAAAGTGATGTCTCAGGAAGAGGAGACTCACCATACTTCTAGGAGAGAAAAATCCACCACTCTCCAATATTCGAAGATCCCCATGTATGAGGAGAGAGAGCAAACTCATGACTCTAGGGATAGAGTCAGTGGAAGAAGGAAGGAGCCAGTGGTAGCAGCTCCTGAGACGTATCGGCTCAATGTTCTATTTTTGAGAAGGCTCATGAGTGTGCCTATTCCCAAACATTTGTAGACGACTCAACCACTCTCCATTGGGAAGTATAATGGAGAGACTAACCCCACTAAGCATCTTGATGCTTACGTATATGAAGCTATGTATATGGGAGCTGATGAAGATGTGATGTGCAGGTTGTTCCCACGTACCTTAGTGGAGGAAGCCCTTAGCTGGTTCAAGGGTCTACCCTCAGGGTCAATAGACTCCTGGGAGGAGATGGTAGCAGCTTTCAAGAATCACTTTGTAATTTCTAGGGATGTCCCCAGGACATCTCACACCTTGGCCCAGATCAGGCAAGGAGAGAATGGAACTCTTAAAGAGTTTTTGAAGAGGTTTTACAAGGAGCACTAGTGTAAAAAATGGCTATGACAACAGGATATGATCAGGTCCAGGAAAAAACTATGTTTGAAAAATACGCGGTGGTATTTTTATAAATATGAGGAAGTTTTTTAATCACGGTTCTGACATAGCCGTGGTCGTAGGAACATGATTTTTTTATTTTAATTTTTATATTTTTAAAAAATGTACCTACAATCACGGTTGAAAGGAAACCGTGATTGTAAGGTATATGTAATCACAGCTTCCCATAAAGCCGTGATTATATCTACAACCAGGTTTTTTATTTTAATTTTTTTTTTAAAATGTACCTACAATCATGGTTGAGAGGAAACCCTAATTGTAAAGAATCTATAATCACGGCTTTATGGGAAGCCGTGATTATATCTATAACTAGATTTTTTTTATTTTAATTTTTATATTTTTAAAAAATGTACTTACATTCACGGTTGAGAGGAAAGCCATGATTATAGATACCCTACAATCATGGGTGTTTGGGAACTGTGGTCATACGTGTTTTCAAAATATAAATTTTGAATGTCATGTGCTCCTTCTCTTTATAACACCCCTGATTTTCTGTACTCGAATCCCGATGTGATCAACATAATTAATAAAAATGCGAATAAATTTTTCACGCTGGAAAATATTTCCAAAACACCACCATGACCACATCAAGACTCGAATCACAGAAAACCAAAGAGTGAGATTTAAAAACTTATAACTGGATCGATAAATAGTTTGCCCATGCGGTATACAAAAATAACAGAGTTTACGGTGGAAGAATATGTATACCGGGTACACGCCTAGTCCCATATATGAAGATATGAGAAAAGGCTAGGCAAGCATGCAATGGCATATTTTAAGCCTAATAGACAACCATCATCATTTTACATAATCACATGAGCATACAATGCCTAAGATACATGTATATACATATCTACATCATACATTTCCAATACCTGTGTTCCTAATAGGCCATAACTAGATCAACCTCAATTCATATATTTCCACTATTAGTACATCAACCAAATGTATAATTATACTCATAATTCGTCCATCAATATCAATGATTACCACATCATACTATCCATTATATATATAACACATTACATTACAAAGCTGCCGGCCAAGGCATTCCTCCACAACTATTTACCTTCCCAAAAGCTTTATTTCTTAAACGTCCTCACCCCATGGTTTTCCTGCATCAATACTAAAAAGTAGACCACATTGGAGAGTGAGTTTACATTCCAAATGACGATATGAATACAATCAAAATTATGTACATATGCATATCAACATCATGTATGCTTTGCTAAGCATATTAACAATCATCAGAAATTATTAATTCAACAATATATATATTCATTTCATGCTTATTCATCAAATCATAGTAAAGCAAGCATATACACATCTATAACACTGCCACAATGGGCCAACACATATCTATCGTATCGCCACAAAGGGCCAACATCATCAATATAGACCATTCTGGTCTTTCATCAAGCCACCATGGGCTAACATCATCATTTATAATCATAAACAAATGCGCCCTCATTTCATTGGGCCATATCATACATATCGTCATATTCAAGATCATTTCATATATTCATATCATTTATTACTTTTATGTGGTCTTTCATTATATTAACTTCGCATCTTATCGACACCAATATCATCATCTCAATCATCATCGATCATCATCATATTCTGGCATATCTCCATACTATATGATTTTGACAACCAATGCGGATCCGACTGTGGGAATAATCACCAAGTTGTGGGTCAAGCATAGGTGTGTTACTATGCCCCTACTGCAGTAGTAAAATGTGTACACATATCTCAAAGCATGCATGTATCTCAACAATTTGTTTTACTGGTACCAAACCGCAATCGCCCATCTGTAGCACTAGTCACCTCGTGACTTGCGGATCAATAACATGGACTCACTTGCCAAAAGTGCTACGGGCCCCTCCCGAACACACATCCAGAGAGCCGTGCCCCGTCGGACACCGAGGTAACTCGCTCACCATAGAGCCGCCCACCCACTGGGCCTGCCACATAGGGTGCCTCGTCACCAATCTATGGACAGCTTCATGACTCACACACCGAGTCACAGGGGAAACAACAATAATGCTCGTGCACTGAGCCGCCCTGCCACTGGGCCCGCCTAGTGGAACCCCCTAATATTCCACATAGACAGCGATCGATATGCCAGTCATCATCATCATCATCATTATAATCACCAACATCATCATGTACGCCTTAGTGGGCTTTCTCATCATTAATCTCTTGACCATTGGTTTCAGGTTTTATACATGGCCTTTTCACCACAACATATTTCATAATTATTTCATCTCATACACGCAAGATCACACTTGCAAACAGCCACTATGGCATTTTAACGTCATAAATTATTCATCGATATTATCACACTTCATTTAGTGGATTTTCGTCTCATTACCATTACATCAAATACACTTTTATGTACATATAATCGTGTGGCATTCACAACATTTTTAATTTCATATTTCATACCACACATACAAGGCCATGCTTGTATCACACACAATGGTACACAACCATTCATCAATATAAATATACACCTCTTTATGCAAGAGAGTGTTCAACATCATCATCTAACATTATTTAATATCATACTTCCTATAATTCATCCATTTATAATTCATACAATGTCATTTATTCATTTACCCCTCGGTCTTATAATTATTCTAGAATATCTCTCATAACCCCACCATCATATTCTCATTATTATCCTTTGGCTACTCTATTTTTGGTGGCAAATACATCACAAGCAATTGATCCCAAAGTGCCAATTAATCCCAATTACTTCCATGTTATATCATCATTATACTGTCCTTAACACATCCCCTTAATCATCTTATATTACAAAGGAAAGGGTCCAACACAAGCCCAATACAAAGGAATGAAATGAATTTCAATGCAGGGCAATTCGCTCAAGCGAGATTCACCATCGCTTAAGCGAGATCAACGTCGCTCGCTTGGGCTAGCCCTTTTGCGTAGGCGAAATACCTCCAGTAACGTTTTCACGCCCGCTCGCCTGAGCGAGCCACACCCTCGCCTGAGCGAGATTGAAGTGGGTCACTTGAGCGCCTAAAAATTCTCCTTGAGCGAAGAAGTTTGGAGTATCAGGTCACCATCTCGCTTGAGCGACGCTCAAGCGGAAATCTCCCAGTATCCAATCTTGTATTCGCTCGCTTGAGCGAGACCCAGCATGCCACGCCTCTCGCCTAAGCGAGATTCCTCCAGTGCCATTTTTCCACTTCGCTCGCTCAAGTGTGGCTACTCCCACTTGAGCGAGACTCACCCAGTATCTTATTCTCCTCTGTTAAACGCGTCTCACCTAAGCGAGACTTCATCTCGCCTGAGCGAGATTGGACCCGAGACCAATCCTCTGGTACAGGGGACTCTCGCTTGAGCGAGATCCCATCTTGCTTGAGCGAGATTACCAGTACACGCTTAGAAACTCAGTCTTTCACTCTCCTTCTCACATAAAAACCTTTATATATAAGTTTGGCCTAGATTAATCTTCCTTACTCCTCCATTTATGCACTTAGAACCTTGTTCAACAATTCATACATCTCAAATTCCAAATATCAATTCATTAACTATGAAAAAGAGTTATATAAACATTCCTCGTCATCATTTCACTTTATCACAGAACAATCTTCAACACTTTATTCAACTCATCTATTCATTGAATGTCACCAAACATTTGATT
The DNA here is from genome assembly GCA_037962975.1 of Clitoria ternatea. Taxonomy (NCBI): domain Eukaryota; kingdom Viridiplantae; phylum Streptophyta; class Magnoliopsida; order Fabales; family Fabaceae; genus Clitoria; species Clitoria ternatea. The sequence continues at coordinate 62,502,460 of CM075671.1, forward strand.
TATGTCAATTCAAAGGAATATCAAGTATTTATCATCAACATCATGTATTCATATAATTTTCACAACAATCCCATAAGCCAAGCCATCATTCACTATTTCAACAATTCAAACATACAATTAGTTCTTGGCAAGGCAATGCATGAGTTCACACATAACATAATTATTAATTAATCACTCATGCACTTGAAATGCAAACTCCTCTCCTACCTCGAGAGAAGATCCACCACTCCAAAGCTCCAAATGCCTCGATTGCTCTGCATCATCGTCAAGGATGTAACCCTATCACAACAAATATACATACAATTGTCATTATTATACTATCACAAAGCATCATCTTAAGCATCATCACCTAACCCATGATTAAGTCCTAGATTTGTCTAGTACTCCAGATTCCTATGCTTGTATTAAGCTTCGGGAATTCCTTTCCCCAAAGCTAAGATCTCCTAGGGCTCAAATGGTTCCATCAACAACAACACTATAGCCCTTATCCATAAGGCTTCCAACTCATCTCATGAGTTACTTAACTAGTATCACCAAATAATAACCCCCAAATGGGCATATCAAGACTTAAAGCTTCACTAATTCAAAAATCCATTTCCTAGTCCACTATTAATGGTTTATAACCATTTTCAATATTATAAACATTAACACTTAAGATTACTCTCTCAAATCAACATACCTATATACATGTATATATCATCATTTACAACTCATGACTTAGTTCACCATTTTATCAGCATCAATATTCAACTCCTATCCTTCAAATATTCATTCCTATGTATAGCATCATTCTAAGGTGCCAAAATCATCAAAATCACCAAGTGGGTCAAAATTCCCAACTTACTAATACTTAAGGATTTTATCAAAATCAACCAACAATACTCTCAATCATTCACCTTAAATCATCATGGTCATTATCACTCTCTCTTCATCCTACAACATCAAACCATATTCAAATTCACACCCCCATTATTCATTTTCCCCCAAACTTATGAAGCTAGGGTTTCATAAAAATTCCAACCACCTTCATAAATATTCTTCTCCTTCCAACCATAAATGCCTCCACTTCAATACTTCCCAAAGAAATCTTATTCTCATAGAAATCCACATTAAACCCTTACATTAAATATTCTCCTCAAGAACATCCATACACATGCATGGCTCCCAAGACTCATATTATCATACAACCATGGCAAAAACCCAAGTAACTAGTGAGTATTTCTTACCTCACACCCAAAAACGAAAATGGGTTCAATGGAGGGAGAGAAAGCTGTGAAAATGGAGGGAAAGGAGGAGAAAACAGCAGCTCCACAAGCCTCCTTCAAGCTCCACCAACGAAAATGAGGAGATGTGGAGGATGAGACCAATGTGCTAGGGTTTGGAGGAGGAAGAAAAGAGAAATGGAGAAAATGATGAAGAGAAGAAAATGAAGTGCATATGCTTCAACACCTTCGGTAACCATACGTGAATAGTGAAAGGAAAAATAGGTTTTCAATTTAATTTAATTCCCATTCATTAAAGCTTTACCGTTTTATAACCAACAGGTTCTCAGTTCAGGCTCAATATCTCATCTGAAAATTATTTCGAATACATATTCGGATTCCCAATAATATTCTTAATAGCCCTGACCAATATCATCTCATTCCGAGATACTTGGTCCGACACCCATATCTCAACCGGGCTTAATTTCAGCTTAACCGGTCTTCATAATTTCCTAACAGTCCTCAAAATCATCAATTTAATTATTCACAATAGTTTGGGATGTTAAATATTCCATATACCAATTTCTAATATTTATTCTGGTAATTAATTCTCTATTTTAAAAATTCAGGATGTTACACTCTTTCTCTGTTAGCTTTCTTGTAACACCCTAATTTAATAAATAATTAAGAACCAATACGGGGAAAATTTTTCCAAAAATAGGTAACCAAATAGACTATAAGGCAACCGGATAACAAAAGGGGCGGAGTGCAAGGAAGGACAAGCACTCAGCCAGTATTCAGCGGAGCACAGCAGCTTAAATCAGTCCAATCAGCACTCCCTTCGCTCCATTCCCAGAGATAATCAAGAAGAACCGGGCATGAATAATAAGGGAAGGAAGGCAGGGGAAATGAGAGGTCATCCACACGCATGGCATTCGGTGGAAGGGACAAGGTAAATAAAAGAATGATTAACACGTATAACAGTTGGAGGAGGAAGCAAGGCTTGGACTGACCCATACTGTCAAGCGAAACACAACAGCGCTTGGGCGAAGACTAAGATAACACTGGCTCGCTCAGACGAGGTCCGACGCCGCCTGAGCGAAGCATAACAGTGCAACCACGGAAGGAGGAAGTGATTACACCGCTCGTCCAGTTCAGCAAGGCACAACAACGCCTGGACGGATTACATCACAACGTCCACTCGCTCAGGCGATGTCCAACACCGCCTAGCGAGACATGATAATGCGACAATGGAAGAGGGAGGTGCATAGGCGGAGTTTCACGTTGATATCTGCTCGCTTCAGCATGGTTCCACGCGCTTGGGCGAACCGCCCTAGTCACTTGGGCGAGGTATGACACCGCCTAAGCGAGGTCAACACAACGCCCCTCCAACACAGACACAAGGTAATTTCTCAATCGGATGTGGACAAGGTTCACTCGGCAAATCCTCACGCTTGCACTTTACTCGGGAAATCGGGAAGTCAAGTCCCACTCGGACTTATTCAAACCCAACCACTCGGGACACCAATCCTCACTCACTCAGACTTTACACCTTTCATTCAGATTATCAATACCTTTCACTTAGGATCCAATCCACCCTAAACCACTAATTGAACTCCTCTCTTAGCAGGGAATCACTCAAGGTTTTCACTCGGGAGGCACAACTCTGCCTCACTTGGGATTTATTTATGATTTCGCTCGGAAAATACGAACTCTTCCTCACTCAGTTTTTGCTTACATTTTCACTCGGTAAGGGCCGCCCTCGTTTTCACCCGGGAATCCTCTCATCAGGTCTTACACAGTACAGGTTCATCCAAGGTATTTTACTCAGAATTCATCGAAGTATCATCGTTCGAACAAGAAGGCATAGCCATTCCCAGTTCCACTTGAAGTTGGCTTCCCAACTACGTCCACTCGGAAATCATTAATTGAGCAGTATTCTAACCATCAGCGTCCCTCGGTCTATCCAAAACACGACCACTCGTATACAACATATTGTACGTACCTAATCATGCACTCGGAATACGTCATTCATTCCTCAACACCTGTTATCAACATAATACCTATATATATATATATGAACATGCACTCGGGTCACAATAACTCAATTACCTATACGCATATATATATATATATATATATATTCATCTTCATTACACCACACTGTTATTACGAGCCGGCCAAAGCTACAACTGACGAAACATGACACATACAAAATAAACACTTGCGGTCGGAGTACCCCTCACTCGGACCTGAGACCTTATCATCACTTGCGGTCGGAGTACCCCTCACTCGGTCGGAGTCCAACCTGCATACATACTGGAAAAATGGTGCAGGGGTGAGCATCTTAAATTTCAAATGACAGATACCGACTCAGGTTGCCTCACATTTATACAACAATATATATATATATATACACACACAATTATACATGGCAATGATTATAGTCAGAGTAGCACCAATCAACCAGGACACACATAAGACTCTTACCGATCGGAATCCACCAATTGTCACTCGGCCTTATGCACGCATCAATTCAACAACATTAACATACGATAATCAGTGACTTAATAACAATACCCATGAATCAGAATGCACATATTGAATATTTCTCAATCAGAATTCAACAATTCTCACTCGGCTACACACATAATATTTCAGTAACACTGTCACACATATATGTATTCATGAAACAGATTTCACTTATCATCCAAGGCAGGTGCACACGGAATAATTCACTCGGGCATACACATTCATCATCTTCATAATCATTATCAAATGCATAACCAAATTCCAATCAGTATCAGCAATACATGTATACAAAGTAATTCACTAGGATTTACATTCATCATCTCACTAACACCTTCGCATGCACAACCAATTCCAACATTATCAACAGTTAATAAACACATATTATCTCACTCGGTTCCGCATTCGTGTGTATCGGTTTAGACGTTGCAACGTAGGCTCTCAGCCTTTTTACACATAGTTCTCAGCTATCAAATCAGCTCCCAGCTGCTTGGCCGTTTTACAGGTACCCAACCGTTTGCCCACAGGTGACACCAACGCTCTCAGCGCCAATGGAGGTGTTCACAGGCTGCCCGAGTCCCACTCAAGGGCTACCTTGAGTCCCACTCAAGGATTTCATAGCGTCCCACGCTTTAAAAACCGATGGTAGTGTCCCACACTACGTGCTCTCAGCACAAACGCATCCCATGCGCCATACGCGGATTCATCACACACACACAGAGTTCATATACACAGCCATACATGCATCTCATACAATCGACATCATACATCATCAGCATTCAAACAGCACATGCATCTCATGCAATCAATGCTGGACATTAACAGTACTCAACAACACATACATCTCATGCAGTCGGTGTTACACTTTCTCAGAACTTAATAGCATATGCATCTCATGTAATCATTGCTAGGCATTAACAGCGTTCCACAACACATGCATCTCATGCAGTCGGCATTACACATCATTAGCATTCAACAATACACGCATCTAACACCTCAACAAAACTCAAACAACATACATGCAATCGGCATTAAGCTATGTCAGGACTCAGACAACACATACAATCGGCATGGTACATTATCAGATTCACTGAGTCATATTCTATCTCATGCAGTCAGCATTCTAAGCTTATAGCAACTTACAGGTCATGTAAAATACACGGTAATCATCAACATCACTGCAACACAACATGCAATCGGGTTCCATGGTAACAAGACTCCACAACGCATGCATTTCTAAGGAAGATGCTAACATGCAACACTCGTCTTTCACTCGTCATGCAACTGGGCTGTACACACTCGCATGCAACACAACACACAATCGGAGCACGGATATAGCAAGCATCAGCACTCGGAACCTGTTCATAACCCATGCATTTAAGATAAAAGATACTCCCCCTACCTGGACTAGAGTTTTCAGTCGGTCAACACGACATTCAATTCCAAAGGAACACTGAATCACCCTTAACATATCTGCATGCAAGAGTAGGGGAGGCCGAAGATGTCCCGCTCTTGGCTCGCTCCCTGGAAGGGCTCCATCACAATGCTGTGAACACTCTGACCCCCTAGAAGCTCCTCGCAGTGCAGATCTCCACTGGGGCTGGGTAGTTTCGAGCAAGAAGAGGAAGTCGACGGAGGAACGAGGGAACAAGGAAGGAGGCGGGTTGCATGCAGAGGGAATGCACACCCTTACCCTCACTGGTTCGTCGAGTAAGGAAGGAGGACTTCTGACCTTCAGCCACCACTGTCTCGAGCTCACGGGAACAACGAGTAGATAAGAAGAAGAGGATAAGGAGAGTGAAGAGCGAAGAAGAGAAGAAGAGAAATCTGAAGGAGATGCATAACTTTAATGACCCAAGGCACATATATGTATAAGCATGCGCGTGCGCGGGGAAGAGGAGAGTGGGGTGGGAAATCGTGGATTGCAGTCCCACTCACGGACTCACCAATCGCAAACAGCCACCCCTTACCAGTTAAACTTATTTAATTTGTCACTATTCCTCAAGTTAAATCGAATATAATTAACAATTGATTTTCTACTTCTGGAATTACTATTTTAGCAATTTAGATTCATTCGGTAAATAATTATTAAATCGGGATGTTACATTTCTCCCATCTTTCTCTCTAAGATTTCTCCTCTCTGTTTTCCTATTGCCATTGACGTTTGCATTTGTTTGTGTTCTATGTAACATCCCTAAATTTTAAAATAAAGGATTAATTAAGGAAATTAATATTGAATAATTGTATGAGAATAAATTAATGTTCCAAAATATTAGAAATAGTTAAATTAGGATTTTTGGGGGCTGTTGGTGATTTATGGAGACCAGATAAGCTAAAAATAAGCCCGGTTGAAATATGGGTGTCGGACCAAGTATCTCTGATTGAGATGATATTGGTCAGGGTTGTTAAGAATTTTATTGGGAATCCGAATATATATTCGGAATAATTTTTAGATAAAGTATTGAGCCTAAACAAAGAACCTACTTATGGAAAAACGATAAAATTTTAATGAAGGAGTTAAAATTAAAAGAAAAAGCCCATATTTCCCTTCTCCTTCACGTTAGCTTGCTGAGTGAAATTGGGAAAACATCTTGCTTTTTCTTCTTCTATATTTCCTTCTTTATTTTCATCTTCTTCTTCCAAGAACCTTAGCAAAAGCTGGTGCCATCTTCATCCTCCTCTATTTTCGTTTGAAGGAGCTTGGAAGGAGGCCATTGAAGCTTGAAATCTTCTTCCTCTTCCCCTCTATTTTTGTAACTCCCTCTTCTCTCTTGGAACCCATTTTCATTTTTGGGTGAGGTAAGCTTCTCTCACTATTTTTGGATAGGTTAATGCCTTGGTTTTGATTTATTTTGGTTTGGGGGAGTAATGTATATGAATGGGTGTTCAATGGAAGCATTTAATATGAAAACCCTAAGGTGGGTGTCATAAATACAAGCTTTAAATGGTATTAATGGGGTAGATGCATTTATGGTTGGAAGGAGATGAGAATGTATGATTATTTTTGAATGTTGATGAGTTTGGTGGAAACCCTAATTCTTAAAAAATTGGGGAAAATGTTAAATGTGGTTTAGATAATGTGTTTAAGTGAAAATACAAGTCATTGAGAGTGTGGGTAATGGTTGATGAAGCATTATCATGAAATGTTAGGTTATGGTTATTTGTAGCCTTTAGATATAATGAAGGTAGTATGGTAATAAGGGATTACCAATACCTAAAAGGTTAAGAAAGGGGGTCTATGGCATGTTTTATTCATGTCCTAAATTCATATATGTAAATAAGTGATGAGTAGTGTTTTGAATGATTGACTTATTGGGGTTTCCTATATGTGTTAATGTAGGACTCATTCCGAATGACGAGGCGGGTATGTCGTATCAATCAGAATTCTTCTCTTGAGGTAGGGGAGGAGTCTTTATAATCTAATTGCATGAATTGAATAGTTTTTAATTGCCATATGCGATGACTTGCATGTTTACCTTGCCTTGGGTGCTATATAAATTTATATTGTGTATATGATATTGGTGATAATGTTTGGCAATATGCATTATGCAATTAGAATAGATATGGTGTGCTATATAGTGGTGTGAATTATTTGGCAAGTATAAGCCTTGAATGTGATGATTGTGTTATATTCACCATGAACATGAAATGAGTATGATTGAAGTGGGTTTAATATTAGGGGTGAGTAAATAGAGTACCATAATTGGTATTGAAAATTTAACGATTGAAATTGATGATGAATGCCACATTGAAATTTGAGAATAAAGACTAAAGCCAATAATAATAAAATCCACTAAGAAGGGTGAAGTGGTGTTGGTGATAATGATGATGATGATGTTTGATGAGTGGCATGTATAGGATGCATAGAGTGAGAAATGCATATGATTGGCATTTGCGTCCATGGCATACTGCATATCTGCCGGTGTTAGAATTTTAGAGGGTTCCCCCAGTTGGCCAAGTGGGAGGGCGGCTCTATGCACGAGTGATTTGTATTTCCCCTGTGACTTGGTGTGTAAGTCACAAAGCTGCCCATGTTGTGCTATGGGGAGCCACATGTAGTTGACCCTTGTGGGGGGTGGCTCTTGATGAGTAGGTGTCCCCGGTGGTCCTTGGGATCACAGCTGCCATGACATGATTCGTGGTTGGCCCGCAACACCACATGTCGAATATGTTGTTTACCGCGGTCATGGTGTAAATGACCAATGTTGCAAAATGGGTGATGCGGTTCGGTACCAGTAAAAGAATTGGTGAAATGCATGCAATTTAAGAATAAGTGTATATATTTTACTACTACGGTAGGGGTATGGTTAGATGATCATACTTGAATCCCACAATTGGTATTTATTTCCCACAGTCAGATCTGTAATTGTTTAAATAATCCATTGTGCATATGCATTAGCTTAAGAGCATTTGCATATAGCAAGGAAGTATGCCAAAGGTGATGAGATGTGATGATGGTTGTGTTGAGAATAAGAAATCATATTAAGACAACATAAAAGATATGAATACCAAAATAACAATGTCAGTAAGATGATGAATTGTGTGATAGCCCAATTGTTGAAGGACTAGATCTTGTGTGTGATGTTATACTTGCTTGATTTACAAAAATGATTATGTATTATAATGATAGTTGATGAAGAGTTATATGTGAATGCAAGTATACATGTTGTGATACATATGCACATGATCACATGGTATTCATATTCATTCTTTTGGAATGTGAGACTCACTTTCCCATGTTGTCTATTTTTTTAGATTTGTGATGCAGGACACTCATGGGTAAGGTGAAACTCTTTTGAAACTTGTTTTGAGGAAGGAGGTAAATAGATGTAAAGGAAGTGCCTTGGCCGGCAAATCATTATTTTGCATAGCATAGGGACTTATGCTCATTGTATTTTGGATTGATAAATATTGACTTTTGAAGGTCATGGGTGAAATTGGAACTTATGTGTATGGCTAATTTTTGATTATGACCTTGATGATGTATGGTGTCATTTATGATACTTGAACTTTTCCCAATTGATTAATAAAAGATGATATTATGGGATCTAAAGTCATTGGCAATGAAAATGTGATTTGTGTATTGTTAATATTGTGAATGGAATGTAAAACAAGGAAGTGAATGGGTCATAATTTCATTTCATGGATAAATGTTCATGTAAGGGTCACCTACAAGTCATAATATATGTTTGGAACTTGTATGCATGGTTGGTTGTGGCCAAAGAGACTTAGTTTAAAAATTGACATGTTTAGTTTAGCTAAAAAGGGCATGAATTACCACTAGGACATGTCTTGATCTAGGAAAGGAGTTATTGGATGAGACTTGTTGGAGCAAGTCACATTCATATATGTGAATATAGGTCCATGGAAAGTTTGGACAAAAACTTAGCCAGTTGTATTTTGGTATGTCATGTAAATTGCCCAAAATATGCATAAAACTACCCTATAGCTTAGATTTTGATTAGGATGGAATTTGGGCTTGAAACTTTACCACGTAGTTGATATTAGGGTAGGTAAGTTGTGTATAAAATTTCATTCAAATCGGAGTTAATTAGCATAGTGAAAAGGGGTCCCAAAGTTGGAAAAATTATAAGGGTCAAAAAGCTGCAGAATAGAGCTGACAGCAGGGAGATCCACGGCCAGTGGGAATTCCCACTGCTAGTGGATCACTCTGTTTATGAAAATACGCATTTTGGGTCATGGAACCAGAGAACTCCATGGCCAGTGGGAATTCCCACCGCCAGTGGATTTTCCCACTGCCAGTGGATTTTTCCAATGTTGGATTTTACATAGTTTTATGCCTCTTTGGACTATGTCTTACACTTCCTTACTCCATAGAGTGTATGTATAACTGATTGTACATGTTTTGATTATGTCTTAGCAATCACCTCATATTTCCTAGGGTATCTCTCACACCCACTCTTGACCTTGGATTAACTAGCATGTCTCATAAAACACGTGTATGACGACCACATAACCGATTGTCCTATTTAGACATTTGTTTAAGTTTCATACCTTCTCATATCTTCATATATGAGACAGGTTATTCAAAATGGTCCAGGGTTAGTTGTTGAAAACTTATTCCGCGATGCCTTCTTTTCCTAAATTGTTTCCTCCTTAAATCATGAAAAATTTACCCCCAATTTTTGGGGCCTCTCATTCTAGATCTAACGTGGTTCTGTGTGTATATTTTACAGGTTTTCTTTTGCTATTCTCGTTGTGCGTGATAAGTGCTTTTTAATACAATAAAATAGATTTAGTTTGCTTAGAATTTAGTCATTATCCACTGTATTTCCTTTTATTTATTGCGATTTTTACTTTCTTTCCACTCTATTCTACTTGGGTATGTTATTTTGCAGGAATTAAGGAAATAAAGGGTCAAAAACAAGAGAAAACCGACCTACTCCACAAACTCCGTCCTCAATCCAGAACACCGCCCAGACTTTCCCCAACCAACACCGCCCAAGTTCCTAATCCATGACACCGCCCAAGCTCCTAATCCATGACACCGCCTAGATTCTTCACCCAACCAGACTCCTCTCCATTCCATCAACAACACCGTCCCATTCCCTATCCGTTGTCCCTTTCTTCTAATCCAAGCCTCAGCACCGCCCAGCAACCGTCCTCACCTCTCAACACCGCCCAACCGTCCTCATATCACACACCGCCCAACCGTCCTCACCTCAACACACCGCCCAACTTCCCAACACCGTCTCCCTTTCTTCTTCTAATACACAACTCCGCCCAGACTCTCAAACCACAACACCGCCCAGACTCTTAAACCACAACACCGTCCAACAGTACTCTCCACACCGCCCAGACTATCTTCACAGGCCCAACACCAGATCAATTGAACACCGCCCAGCAACACCGGCTCCATCCACCACACCGTCCAGCAACTCCACTGTCCCTCATATCACCATACCTGCCACATACAAACCAACAACACCGAGCAACTAATACCAAACAGCAAGCTTTCACTCGGTCTTGTGGAATTCCAGTACTTTTCCATTCAGAATTTGCCCAGCTGAATAAATCCAAGCACCGAATTATTGGAAATATTAAAATAATGCAATTTGGGACAGTTGGAAGTCAGATGCACCGAAAGTTTCTCCCACTTGCAAATTTTAACGTGTTTCCTTAGCTGGATTCATTCATCCATTCGCCTATAAAAAGGAGAGCAATCAGGAATCACTTCCATCAATTACCATCAGATTTCTTTTCTTTTCTTCGTTCTTTTTTTCTCTCTTTTTCTCTTAGTTCTATTCTTTTCTATTTTTTCTTTCTCTGTCCGTTTTTCTTCTCTTTCTTTTTATTTTCTTTTCTTTCTTTTATTTTGTAAGAGTGTGAGGACTGTAAAAGTGAGATTTTAAATTTGTAATTGGTGGAGAAATTATTTCAATAAGGAATTACAGTGTAAATTATTCTGAGCTTTTGGAGAAACCCGTATGTCTTTATTTTTACCATGTCTTGTATGTTTTATTTTTCCATTATTTACATGAATTTAAATTATTTCATGAGTAGCTAAATTAATTATCTTGGGATAAAGGGGGTATGATAATATTTTATTTTAATGTTATTTTGACTTGGAATTAAATAAATTTCTGTTTTCCATTTAGTTCAATTATGCTTAATGCTTTTAGTAATTCCCAACAAGAACCTAAATGATAAAACTGTATACTTACGGGTATATTAGTAAGTTTAGGTAATAAATAGAATCGAGAGATTTATTTTTACCGGAAAGCTTTGAACTAAACCTAAGATTTTTGAAATGCTTTTTGTGACCTCGGTAAAACCGTGAAAGTAATCAAAATTCTTTTGAGGAAATAAAAGGGATTTTCATAAAACGATAATGGGCCTTTCTGAGGATTAAGCAGCGCTTTCCATAGGTTAGGTACATTAATAGGATTCCGAAAGGAACATATTAATTAGCTTTTGAAAAATTCGCCTTGGAAAACTTAATTCGATTCTTATTTATGAAAAGTTAAAATTCATTAAACATAAAATAGAGTCTTAATCCCCTGAAATCCCAAGATACTCTCAACTCTGATTTTTTTTTAGTGTCAAGTAAATTTTATTTTTATTCGTATTCTGTGCAACTTTAATTTGTGCTTTATTTTATAAAAACCTTAAAAACTAATTGTGTGGATAATTAAATTTCAATATGCTGGTGCTTTGAACACAGTCCCTGTGGAGAACGATAATCTTTTATATTACGCAACATAACCCGTGCGCTTGCGGGCCCTGTCAAGTTTTTGGCGCCGTTGCCGGGGACTGTTGTCCCTCAAATATCGGCAATATTGAAATTCGATTAGATCATACTTGTTAATATTTTTATTTTTAGTTTGTTTTATTTCTAGTTATTTATTTTTATTTTTATTTTGAAAGATCACCTTTGATCTTGGTCTGTTATGGAATTCTTAACAGGTGCTACTGACCTTTATTGTTGTATTTGTGGTGATTCAGGACATGCTGCTATAAATTGCTATTTTGCAATATCCTTAAACCACCATGAACAAGAATTTCATCAGTTGGATGCTATTGGGAACTATAACCATAGCAGAGATTTTAGAAGCTTACCAGTATTCCAAAACTATCCTCAACAAAAATCCAAACTTGAAATACTGATGGAAAATTTTGTGAGCACCCAAGAAAAACAAAATGAAGAGTTCTCAAATGCCATAAAAACCTTAGCTTCAAAGGTGGATTCTCTAGCCACTCATAACAAAATTTTGGAAAATCAAATTGTCCAACAGACCTCTTTTTCTATAAGAACACCAGAAACATTTCCTGTAAAACCTAAGGTGGAACCATCTAACCACACCATGGACATCACTCTTGGGAGTGATACTCATTATGATGATCCAGTTGGCATAACTAAAGAAGAAGCTAAGGAAGAGAAGAAATTTGCTGAGTCTCTATCTCATCCAATAATTGAGGAGAGCAACACACTGATCCAAAAGAAGGTACTGCCCAAGCTTCAGGATCCAGGTATTCTAGAGGTTATTCCTATCAAGGTAGGAAAATTTTACATACCTGTTAACTTTGTTGTGCTTGAAATAGATTTTATTGACCAAGTGGTAAAGAAAGAGGCAATCCAAAACCTCCCTCTTGATCCACTTGAATCCGTTTTATCTTATGACTTTTCAGGCATTTCAAAAATACACTTCTGTGATTTTTTGGCTAAAAGAGAACTCATTCCTAAAGTGGAATTCAGACCACTAAAACCTGTGTTCAGGTATGAATTGTATAGTTGAAGCAGGTTCAGAAAAGTCTGGCTGAAGACTTAAAACTTAGCACTTGTGGGGAGGTAACCTCATGTCTTTAATAAATAAATAAAAAAAACAAAAAAAAACAAAAAAAAACAAAAAAAAACAAAAAAAAACAAAAAACAAAAAACAAAAAACAAAAAAACAAAAAACCAACTATGTCAGATGCTGGTTTGGGGTTACTACAGGTAAGTTTTCTTATCCTTTATCATCCATTTTAACATTGCGGACAATGTCAAATTCTGGTTTGGGGTGGTAGGTAAGAAAACTTAACTGTTTTGTTGTGTAATTGTTATATTATTCATGCATGTGTGTTTTCCTTATTTTGTTTGTAATCTTGTAATTTACCATGATTGCATGATAAATTTACTTTGAACACAAGGCTAAAGTATCTAAGGACCCCAAAAATTTTGAGTAAAATTTTCAAAATTTGATTGTTTAAATGCCAAATAAATGCTTAAATGAACCTTATGTGATTAAAATTTTTTTTGAAAAAGACTTTCCATGGTTAGACTTGAGCCAAAATGGGTTATTTATCAAACAAAATTTTCAAAACCCATATCTTCTTGATTGAGTGAATCTCATAGTCATTAACATTCTAGAACTTGTTTTTCAACCGATTCAAAATGGTTTTTGATTATATGTCTTAGGATGAAAAAGGCACAATTAGGTCTTATTCTTAAGCCTCAGAATTTTGTATAATTTGACCCCTAGTTGCCCCTTTTGAGCCTAAAAGCAAAAATTTTTTCTTTGAAACCTTTCATTGACTGATATTCTCTTGATGGTAAAAAAGTTAGAAATTTAGTGGAGCAAAGAAATAAAAAAGGACTTAAGAAAAATATGGTATTGGATGCAAAGAAAAGCAAGAAAAAGAAAAAGAAAATCAAAAGGATGATATTGAATGAATTCCAAAAAAGTCCATAAAAGTTCAAAAATTTGCTCTGTTAAAATTATAATGGTAATTTGAATCATTCATGATGTTAAAGCCCTTTTGTATTCCATTTTTATTGAAATTCCTACCAATACAACACAAGGCCGCGTTACAACCTTTGAAAGACCTTTAGACTTTGACATATTTTCTATCTAAACTGTGGAGTCTCTGGTTTATTAACAAGCTTATGGTAATGTTTTTTGACTATGATGATTTGAGAGATACACAAACCTTGAAACACTTGAGTGAAAATTGTGAGAAGAGTATCTCAAGTCTTGACATTGAAATTTGATTCACATAAGTAAATAAAAATTGGCATTTGAATAAATCTGTTTCTCTATTTTGGATTCCTTAGTTTATTAAGTTTAGTGTTTTCTGTATTTTATCTTGTGAATATGGTGATTGCTTGAGGACAAGCAATGTTTTGGTTTGGGGTATTTTGATAAGTGCTTTTTAATACAATAAAATAGATTTAGTTTGCTTAGAATTTAGTCATTATCCACTGTATTCCCTTTTATTTATTGCGATTTTTACTTACTTTCCACTCTATTCTACTTGGGTATGTTATTTTGCAGGAATTAAGGAAATAAAGGGTCAAAAACAAGAGAAACCGACCTACTCCACAAACTCCGTCCTCAATCCAGAACACCGCCCAGACTTTTCCCCAACCAACACCGCCCAAGTTCCTAATCCATGACACCGCCCAAGCTCCTAATCCATGACACCGCCTAGATTCTTCACCCAACCAGACTCCTCTCCTTTCCATCAACAACACTGTCCCATTCCCTATCCGCTGTCCCTTTCTTCTAATCCAAGCCTCAACACCACCCAGCAACCGTCCTCACCTCTCAACACCGCCCAACCGTCCTCATATCACACACCGCCCAACCGTCCTCACTTCAACACACCGCCCAACTTCCCAACACCGTCTCCCTTTCACCTCTCAACACCGCCCAACCGTCCTCACCTCTCAACACCGCCCAACCGTCCTCACCTCACACACCGCCCAACCGTCCTCACCTCAACACACCGCCCAACTTCCCAACACCGTCTCCCTTTCTTCTTCTAATACACAACTCCGCCCAGACTCTCAAACCACAACACCGCCCAGACTCTTAAACCACAACACCGTCCAGCAGTACTCTCCACACCGCCCAGACTATCTTCACAGGCCCAACACCAGATCAATTGAACACCGCCCAGCAACACCGGCTCCATCCACCACACCGTCCAGCAACTCCACTGTCCCTCATATCACCATACCTGCCACATACAAACCAACAACGCCCAGCAACTAATACCAAACAGCAAGCTTTCACTCGGTCTTGTGGAATTCCAGTACTTTTCCATTCAGAATTTGCCCAGCTGAATAAATCCAAGCACCGAATTATTGGAAATATTAAAATAATGCAATTTGGGACAATTGGAAGTCACATGCACCGAAAGTTTCTCCCACTAGCAAATTTTAACGCGTTTCCTTAGCTGGATTCATTCATCCATTCGCCTATAAAAAGGAGAGCAATCAGGAATCACTTCCATCAATTACCATCAGATTTCTTTTCTTTTCTTCGTTCTTTTTTTCTCTCTTTTTCTCTTAGTTCTATTCTTTTCTATTTTTTCTTTCTCTGTCCATTTTTCTTCTCTTTCTTTTTATTTTCTTTTCTTTCTTTTATTTTGTAAGAGTGTGAGGGCTGTAAAAGTGAGATTTTAAATTTGTAATTGGTGGAGAAATTATTTCAATAAGGAATTACAGTGTAAATTATTCTGAGCTTTTGGAGAAACCCGTAAGTCTTTATTTTTACCATGTCTTGTATGTTTTATTTTTCCATTATTTACATGAATTTAAATTATTTCATGAGTAGCTAAATTAATTATCTTGGGATAAAGGGGGTTTGATAATATTTTATTTTAATGTTATTTTGACTTGGAATTAAATAAATTTCTGTTTTCCATTTAGTTCAATTATGCTTAATGCTTTTAGTAATTCCCAACAAGAACCTAAATGATAAAACTGTATACTTACGGGTATATTAGTAAGTTTAGGTAATAAATAGAATCGAGAGATTTATTTTTACCGGAAAGCTTTGAACTAAACCTAAGATTTTTGAAATGCTTTTTGTGACCTCGGTAAAACCGTGAAAGTAATCAAAATTCTTTTGAGGAAATAAAAGGGATTTTCATAAAACGATAATGGGCCTTTCTGAGGATTAAGCAGCGCTTTCCATAGGTTAGGTACATTAATAGGATTCCGAAAGGAACATATTAATTAGCTTTTGGAAAATTCACCTTGGAAAACTTAATTCGATTCTTATTTATGAAAAGTTAAAATTCATTAAACATAAAATAGAGTCTTAATCCCCTGAAATCCCAAGATACTCTCAACTCTGATTTTTTTTTAGTGTCAAGTAAATTTTATTTTTATTCGTATTCTGTGCAACTTTAATTTGTGCTTTATTTTATAAAAACCTTAAAAACTAATTGTGTGGATAATTAAATTTTAATATGCTGGTACTTTGAACACAGTCCCTGTGGAGAACGATAATCTTTTATATTACGCGACATAACCCGTGCGCTTGCGGGCCCTGTCAGTGCGCCATTGACGACCACTACATGACCCTTCTCTTATTTTCTCGTTCAACTATGTAAGGTTTCTCTTTTGTACATCTTTCTTTTCTATTTCTTTCGATTATAATGAAGGTTTTACAGGTTTCTCTTAGTTATTTTGTTTGTTTTTGTTTTCTACATTTTTCTTTTGTTTGTTCCTATAATGGAGGTTTTCTATTTTGAAGGTCAACGTTGGGGTTAGTTTGAGGAGGATATTGGTGGCAATTGTGGAGATGTGCACAGAACTTTTAATCACGTTCTCTAATTGAAAGGAACGATGGTAGTGATAGCGAGTTAGGTTTGGATTGTGGCGTGGAAGATTATTGAAGGTTGGTTTTTAATCACGGTTATAGTTGGCGACTGTGATTAAATAGGGTCTTATTTAATCATGGTTTCAAACAACTGTCATTAAATGTGATCTATAACCACGGTTGTGAACTGTGATTAAAAGCCCTAATCTATTACCACGGCTGGAACAACCACGGTTCATGAACCGTGATTAAAAGCCTATTTTAACCGTGATTAAATCCCTTTTTTGCACTAGTGGAGGTAGCTATGGTACCTAACCTCATAGAGGTGATTCAGCTATATATCGTCATTGAGGCCCTGCATCCCGGATCAGCCTTTGCCCTATCTTTGGCAAAGAGTCCTCCAACGACGTTTGAAGAATTCTGGAGGAAGGCTTCGAAGTATGTGGGCATAGAGATACATTTGGAAGCCATGGCGACTAGGGCTAAGCCACCAGTACCCTCCTATCAAGCATGGAGAGATAAGGAAAGGGTGAGGCCAGAGAGGCATTCCCAGAGAGATGATTTTAGAAGCCCCCAACCCCAGCAGCAGGATAGGCGCGTTGCCTCTTTCAGCAACTACGCACCACTAAACGCTAGGCACTCCCAGATCTTAAGGGAGGTCGGATGGCCTACACTTAGCGTGTATGGGATTAGAAGACCAGCTCCACTGAAACAGCCTGGTAATCCGCATAAGTATTGTGGTTTCCATGAGCAAGTGGGCCACTCCACTGATGAATGTAAGGTGTTGAAGAACGCTGTGGAGACCCTCATCAGAGAGGGAAAGCTGAAGCAGTACCTCTACAAGGAAAAATCTTTTAATGAACCAGACCGGACTAAGAAGAGAGAAAGAAATCACGATGATGAAGGCGATAATAACCGCAACCCGATCAAGAGGTTTACAGCTGTTGAGAAGCAGAAGAGGGTTGTTATTAATGAGGCTGCTCAGCAGGATGGCATGCCCCAGCAGTAGAGGCAAGGCCGGCGTAAGGTAACTGATATGATTACTGGAGGCTTTGCTTGAGGCGAAGCTTTGATCATAGCTTGAAAGAATCATCATCGAATGATTCTATCTATCTAAGGGAAACCCAGGGACAACTGGCCTTTTAGAGATGGTAAGGTGGCACCGGTGGTGTCATTTTTAGATGAAGATTTTGGCCCAACCATCCCAGGGGGCGATAACGTTGTGGTCATAGTTGCTGTGATCGCTAACAAGGATGTCATGAGGATCCTTGTTGATCAAGGGAGTTCCTGTGATGTTATATTTTATAATTGTTTTAAAAGAATGGGTTTCAATGACTCAGACTCACAACCTTATACGCAGGAGCTCACAGCCTTTAACGGAGTGAAACAATCTACTAAGGGATACCTTGACACCCTTGTGTTTTTTGACAGTGAGCCAGGAGCAAGGACAGTGAAGTCTAGAGTGCTAGTGATCAACGTGGAACCACCCTAGAACGACATTATAGGCTGCCCTACCTTAAATGCCATTAAAGTAATTGTATCCACTCCATATCTCCTTATTAAGTTCATTAATAAGTACAACGGCGTGTCTTCCCTCTGAGGCGATTAGGAGATGACCAGGTACTGTTACAACCTGAGCCTAAACATGGTGAAGTTGGAGGCATTCAACAAAAAGAGGAAGTTGGAGGAACGGCGGCGGGGTCCGTTAGTCTGATTGATCTTGACCCTAGAGTGAAGTTAAAGATTGATCCGCTTAACCCATCAAAGCCCACGCCGGACGGAGGTTCGAAGGACATCGTCTTAGGAGATTCCCCAGAGAAGGTTACTCATATCAATGATAAGTTGGAGTCAGTAATGGATCAGTGTTTGCTCACACTCCTCTAGGAATTTAAGGACCTTTTTGCATGGACTGCTGCAGACATGCCTGGGATGGATCCTAACTTTTGTTGTCACAAACTATCTGCCTACCCAGAGACGAGGCCAGTCGCCCAAAAGAAAAGAAGATTAGGGCCAGAAAAGCAGAAGGCGGCTTGTGAGCAGACAAAGGAGTTGTTGAAGGCCGGATTTATCAGAGAAATTTGTTATTCCTCTTGGCTCTCCAACGTAGCGATGGTCCTGAAGGCCAATGGTAAATGGAGGATGTGTACTGATTATGTGGACCTCAACCATTGTTGCCCAAAGGATCCATATCCTCTCCCTAATATAGATCGAATGATCGATGATTCCTCTGGTTATCAATACTTGAGTTTCATGGATTCATATTCGGGGTACAACCAGATTCCGACATGGGTGGAGGATCAAGAGAAGACAACTTTTGTCAATGACCGTGGTGTTTTCTACTACACCGTCCTGCCCTTCGGTTTGAAGGACGCTGGGGTCACTTACCAGCGTATGATTAACAAGGTGTTTGAAGGCATGCACACAAAGCTGGTGGAGGTGTACATTGACGACATCATAGCCAAGACCCCGGCTGAGGGTGATCACATTGAAGATCTGCGCCAGGTATTCATGCGCTTGAGGTAATACAGCATGAGGTTGAACCCATTAAAATGCACTTTCGCAGTCCCAGCTGGGAAGTTTCTGGGTTTCATGTCAACTCAGCATGACATTGAGGCCAATCTAGGGAAGTGCCAAGCAATCCTGAACATGTAGAGTCCGAAGAACCTGAGGGAGGTTCAATCCTTGAACGGAAAGGTGGTAGCCTTATCAGGATTCATGCCTAAGATGGCACATAGATCCCTTCCCTTGTATAAAGTATTGAAGAAATCTAAGAAGTTCGAGTGGGGACAGGAGCAAGAGCAGGCTTTTCAGGAGCTTAAGGAGGTGTTGTCAAGCCCTCCAATTTTGGTGAAACCTGATCTCGGTGAAACACTCATCTTATATTTGGCAACCTCTGATGAAGGTTTGGGAGTAACATTAGTCAAGGAGGCCCCGAAGGGGTAGAGGCTAGTATATTTTACAAGCAAAACGCTATTAGGAGCAGAGGGCCGGTATCAGAAGATCGAGAAGGCTGCCCTCGCAGTTGTTTGGGCTTCACGTTGTTTAAGACTGTACTTCCACATGCACCCAATTATGGTGAGAACAGATATGCCACTCCATTTCCTACTGAGCAAGCCAGACCTCGTAAGGAGGATAATTAAGTGGTCTATCGAGCTTTCAAAGTTTGAAGTTTGCTATAAACCACAAGGCGCTATCAAGGTTCAAGTTTTGGCTGATTTCGTTGTGGAGATGACGGGGGCACACCCAGCCGCACCTCGTGCTCACTGAACTGTCTATAAGGATGGTTCGTCGAATAGTAAAGGATGTGGAGCAGGTGTCGTGGTTGAGAGTGATGATGGCGTCCATTTGGAAATTTCTCTCCAGTTCAATTTTAAAACTTCTAACAACCAGGCTGAGTACGAAGCTTGTCTTGCCGGACTCTGAGTCGTAATTGATATTGGAGCAACAGAAGTAACCCTCTGTAGCAATTAACAGCTAGTGATATCGTAGATTCAGGGAGAATATCAGGTTCGTGAACCCCAGCTCCAGTTATACCTAAATTATGTGAATGAGCTGAAGGAGAGATTTGTATTGTTGGAGTTTAAGTACGTACCTCGAGAGGAGAACACCAGGGTGGATATACTATCTAGATTGGAGAGTACGAAGCAAGTTGGGAGTACAACCATAGTGGTGTAGAGCACTCTGACATCGCCCAATATCCCCTTGACCCCGTCATTGAATACAATATCATACCGCGCCTTCGATGAGAATTCGTGGGTAGTCCCTTATATACGGTACTTCATCAACGGGCAGTTGCCCACTGAGGACTTGGAGAGGAAGAAGTTAAAAAGGGAGCTGCCTTACTTTACATTGGTGGATGGCATTGCTCATACGGAGGGGATTTTCTGTGCTATACCTCAGGTGTTTAAGTGAAAATGAGATACGAGGTGTGCTGGAAGAAGTACATGAGGGGCAATACAGACACCACACCGAAGGTAGAAGCCTGATGAGGAAGGTTCTTAGAGCAGGTTATTGGTGGCCCACAATGAAGAAAGACTCCATTGAGTTCGTAAAGAAGTGTGACCCGTGTTAGAGATTTTCCAGCCTTCATCACACACCTGCCCAAGAACTTTCTACGTCCGTTGTGCCATGGTCTTTTCACCAGTGGGGACTCGATATCCTGGGTCTGTTCCCAACAGCACCTGGTGGAATCAAGTACCTCATAGTTGGGGTGGATTACGTTACAAAGTGGATAGAAGCCGAGCCCGTTGTGCACATAACCTCAGCTCTGACATGACGTTTTGTTTACGAGACCATCATAGCCTGGTTTGGAGTCCCATCATGGATCGCTACTGACAACGGTGTTAGCAAAGGCCTCAATACTGAAGGGGGGTGAATTGAGTATTTCAAATTTTTGCGTGGAATCCCTCTTAAAACGGTTAGTAATATACAAATGATGCAATATAAAAGAGATAATAATTATGAAGTACATATTATACTAAAATACTTTAAATTAAAGGTACAATATTCAAGAATTGATTTTGATAAGCAAGGCAAGTCATTAGTTTAGGCAATTCTTGAAATACTTGGCATGCAATAATTAATTCCAATACAAATTTAACTTAAACAATTTCTAATAAATTAATTAAGCATAATTAATTTGCCAAGTTATTAATAATAATATTTTACTAATTAATTTGCCAAGTTATTAATAATAATATTTTACTCACTTATGCAATAATTAAATTCAACAAGATTAAAGTCAATTAATTCAAGGATTTAATTTAAGCAAATTTCAACAAACCAATTAGATATAAATATTTTATCACGCAATTTAAATTCTCAATAATAAGGAGTTTAAGGGAAGAGAGAATTTGCAAACCGATATAACGAGTTCCACCACCCGGGTGTACGTCTCGCCTTCAAGCAACCTACTTGAAGGATTCCACTATTGAAGATTTGAGATACAAGCTTTGAGCAATTATAGCTTCTTAGTGTCCCACACTCAAGAACTTAATCCTCACAAGTAAAGGGCAACCCTACCCAATCTCACAATCTCTCAATAACCAAGGTTGAAACCCAACCTTAAAACTCTCAGAATTTTGGTGTTTGGTTTACAAGACTTTTCTCTCAATAAAGTAGATATACAACTTGAAGCTCTCACAAAATAATAACTCTCACAAAGAAGATAAGCAAATTTAAGTTTCTCAAAATAATTTTCACTCTTTAACTCTCAAAGAGAATAGCAAAGATAATTATAAATGAATAGTAATTAGCAAAGAGATAGAAACAGAAAGGAAGGAATGATTTCGTTGCTTGCTCTGTTGGTGTGTCTTCCTTCTTCAATTCTTCTCTATTTATAGGCAATGTCTCAGGAGTAATTTCAAATTCTCATCCTTAAATCATGCAATTGTGTTTCCAATGATCCTTAATTTAAGCATTGCATGTTTCCAATAAATCATGTTCTCAAGCATCCTTGTTTTCTGGCTTCCATGTTTTGTACAAGGTTGATTTTTGATTCCAATTTTTGTTGCAAGTTGTGCCATTGTCTGATGCTTTGAAATTCAAATTTGAAATTCCAATTTGAACTAAATGAATGGATTCATTTTCAAAATGAAATGAATAGATTCGAGGACTAAATGAATAGATTCATATAGTGTTATTGCGTAATTTTTTGGTCCTGACAGATGTATGAATAGATTCATACTCTCATGAATAGATTCATTCTCATGAATAGATTCATTCTATTCATGAATAGATTCATATAGTGTACTTTTCACTTTGCAAGCCCAATGAATTGATTCGGGCATGAAATTCACTCATTTTTCACTTGCCCAGACGTATGAATCGATTCAGGCTTATATGAATCGATTCATCCCTTCAAAAACACATCCTAGGTGCATTTAATATGTATGAATCGATTCAGGCATAGATGAATCGATTCATCCACCTGATTCTCCATTTTTTTGTGCACTTTTCACCCTTTTTGAGATCCTTTTACATATACATTAGTTCCTTTGATCCTTAGGCACTTTGATGATTATATTTCACCTGTTTTAAACCTTTACAACTGCCTTGAATCATTTCTTTAGAGTTCATCAATTCTTATGCATTTAATTCTTGATTTCTTGACCCAATTTAGCTTGATATTCATGATTCTTCATCCTTTCTTTATTGTTTTAGCATTCTTCAAATTCATTGATATATTTCTTGATTCTTTGAACATTTTGTTTGTCATAGTCAAAACCTGTATCAACATATAAACATATTCTCCCCCTTTTTGATGATGACAACAAATGTTCATCTCTCGGGGTGTTAGTCTCATAACAATTCAATTTCATGGCATAAACTACTCCCCCTTACAAATGCATAGTCTTTTTGAAAAAGATACCACTTGAAAAAGATACCACTTCTTCAATACCACTTGTTAAAGATCATAATATATCATGCAAGATAATATCTCTCCCTTAATCATGCAATAGATACCACAAAATAGTTCATCTAATTTTCAGATCATCATGGCAGTGTAAGCAAGCATAATAAGCATAATAATAATATTTTCTCTTTTTAACAACATGCTATTTTATCATATTCTTTCATATTCTTCTCCCCCTTTCTAATGGCAACATGATATCTCTCCCCCTTTGGCATCATCAAAAATAAAACAACAATCTTATCATAGTAATTCTCCCTTTTTTTTGGCATAAATGACATTTTATTATTTTTACTAATCCTTTCACTAATCTCTCCCCCTTTGGCGTCATCAAAAAGATAATTATCTTAGTTATAATCTATGCCATCAACATATAAACTCATTTATTTGAGTAAGAGAGATTTAGAGCAAGTATTTCATAAAAAGTAGTAGAATTCAAATCAAAACTCATTTATTTGAGTTAATGGCACTTTCAAGTAAGCATCACATGATTCTTTTCAATTAAGCACACATATAGTTTTCTTGATTGTTATCATTGCTTGCACATTTGTTAATAAGTCAAGATATAGGTAAGCAAGTAATTTTCTTAATTTTGGATAGGAAAAATCATTTCAAATAAGCACATAATTTTCTCCCTTTTTGGCATTATCAAATGCACAAGAATATTTTTCCAACTAAGCATATAGGAGAGTAAAAACAAAATTATAAGCATAAGTGCCATAAACATAATCATAGAGAGGTGAAATCAAAGATAATCATTCATCTGTGCGCTCCCCCTTACTACTGTAATTGATATCACTTGTAAAAATATATACCACTTATTAACGGGTGAAACTAATTATACTAATTTGATCAAGTCTGATACTACTTGTTAGGCTATTTAATCAAGTCTGATATCATTTGTTTAATTTTTAATCACATGATCTCCTCCTTTTAATGGATACCACTTGTTGAAGCAATGGATATCACAATATAAATAGATACCACTCAAAGGTTAGATACCACTTGCATACAAGAATCCACTTGTTAATCATTTAATTAATATTGCTTAATGCATTTCTAGGTATCAAAGTAGTAACATAGAGGAGTTTTCAACAATGTATACTTATATCTAGGTATCAGAGCAGGGATGAAGTGATATATCCAGCTTGTATAATTTGTTATTCATACCACTTGTTAATATAATTCATATAATTCATAGAGCATAGTGTAGAGTAAACACTAATTTCAACATAGGCAATGGTAATGATTAAACATAATAATCTTTCTTTTCAATGGACACCACCTATTTCTATTTCATATACCACTTGTTATTGCACTATGATACCACTTGTTTCAATTTCACTTATATCTAGGTATCAGAGCAAAGGTGGAATGATTAATACAGCTTGTTGACTTACTCATGAATTTGTATTAGAACATATGCCAATATATCTATTTTTCCATATTTTATTATCTCAAATATTCTCTTCTTAACTAGTGCCTATGATGTTACATATAGGTCTAGTCAAGCATTTACCTAGGGCACATATGTCATTTATTTAAAAGCATGTGATTGTACAAAAGAATACATTTGGTATAGATAATTTACAACACTTAAAGATAAGTCACAGAATCATATCATGGTTATGGTGCAGCTATAATGCAAGTTATATATTCATTGTAATCAATTAGCCATAACATATATGTCATACCACTTGTTATCTTGATGCTATGTATGATACCACTTGATGGATTTTCCAATTTAAGCTCTTGATATCAATTATTAACATTTAAGCATTTAGCACAAGATTGTTATCATTTAAGCATACATCATTCTTGATATCAATAATTCTTTTCAAACTTAATGATGCAATACTTTCAAATTTCTTTTCACAGTCAAGATTATGCATCATCAAACATACGACGTAGATAAGAATAATAAAGTCAATCAACATAGATACCAATTACCCAAGCATGGTGTATTAAGGAAGATCATGTCAGGCATTATCACTTATCATATCATGCATTATTTCTTAACATTTCATGCATTGTCTCTTAATATACCATGATGCATAGATATTTAACATTAAACTCTTTTGTTCATGCCTATGATGTTACTAGTCATTAAGGTCTAGGCAATCACTTGTTATAACATACATAGAGCATATATACTTTCTCTTAGGCTTTTTCAAAAATAACATATAATTGCATAGAAAATATTTTGCCTAAGATTGACAGCTTTGTAAGTCATATAAGCATAACATAGTCCTAACTTGAAGCAACTTTAAAATTTGTCATAATCAACTTGTCATAACATTTTCTTGATATGAAGTTTAATGTCACTTGTTATGAAAAGATACTTACTTGTTAGGAAAATTATATGACATACCACTTGTTAAAACAAATTATGCATAAATTATCAGAGCATGGATACCACTTGTACACAATATATGTATTTATCATCAAATGGCAAGCATATAATCAAGATTATGTCCCTATGATTTCTCCCTCTTACTAATTCAATTGATATCATTTTGTTAAAGGAAGATGCTTGTCACTTAGATACTACTAGTTAAACAAAATACCTCTTGTTCAATAATTGATAATACATCAAGAATTCATATTTAATCAAAAATTCATGCATCATTAAGAATTCATACATCGTTAAAAGTTCATATATCATCAAGAATTCATTCATCATCAAAAATTCATACAAGAATTCATATATCATTAAAAATTTATTATGAACAAGTATGGAATTTGGATTTATAAAATTATTTAGACATTTCAAAAAATTCTCAATAAACTATCAGCCAAGTGCATAGATGTTTCAACATAATTAAGCATATATTCACATAACAAACATGATATTTAATCAACTAGAGTAAGGATCTGATCATACCTTGGAATTTTACAATTCCTATGTCTTTCTCATTCTTTGTTCTTTGGAGTGAAAATTGTGAATCTTGATTCTTTGGTCATTCGTCAATGAGAAATTGCCAATTTAAAGTATGCCTACAAAATGTCAAGTTTTATGGTACCCTTTCAGTCCCTTTTTTTTGTTAGTTTAGGATTTCAAAGTTGTTTTTGGAATCCATACCTTTCTTGTACACTTTTGACAAGATTTCTTTATAAAGCAATTAGAAGATATATGACCATATATTCCATAATGGAAACGTGTTGCATCCAAAGCATAAGTCATAGTATGATTGTAATGTCTCCTTTTATATTCTATGTACCTTTTCCTAAAACAATTGGATATTGTATGACCCTTTTTTCATGGTTTACACATTTTAGAATAGGTATAGGTTTTTCCTTAAGGGGTGCAAGGGGTTTCTTGCATTTCTTTTCCTTTTCAAATTTTCCATGACCTATTCCCGTTCTATCAAGGGTATACTTTTGATATTCAAGAGATGCACTTAAATTCTTTTGACTACTTGTAAGCTTCTTAAGTGTTTCTTTTAGATCTTTATTCTCTTTTTCAAGAAGCATACATTTATCAACTAGCATACATTCCTTATTTCCATTAAAAGTCCTAAGAGTGACTTTTGAAGCTACTAATTCATCATTTTGAACTCTAAAATTTTCCTTTTCTATGTGAACATCATGCAATTTATTTTCAAGTTTCAAAATGGTTTGTTTTGATCATGCATATTTGTTTGATAATAAAACAAATTTTTCATGCAATTCATCAAAAGCTTCTAACAACTCATCTTTATCAATTTCACTTTCATCATCACTAGATTCATTTAGAGAACTTACCTCATCATCTTTGGAGTGCTTTGTCATAAGGCAGAGGTTGGTAAATTCTTCTTTCGATTCATCGAGCTCTTCTTACAGACTTATTTTGAAGCTTTCATATTTGCTAGAAATAGTACTAATTCTTGCATCTTGATCATCATTAGTATTTTCATAAATTGTTTCAAGAGTTTCCCACATTTCTTTAGCATTGTTACAAGTAATAACTCTAGAAACATCATAAGGTCCTAATGCTAATGTGATAATAATTTTAGCTCTTAGATTGAATTGTACCTTTCTTTCTTCTTCCTTAGTCCATAAGTTCATGGGCTTGATACATTTTATATTATCAACAATGTATTTGGGAATGAAAGGACCAAATTGAATAGCATTCCATACCTTTAGGTCATAGGATTGGACAAAGATTTTTATCCTTTCTTTCCAAATAGCATAGTCTTTACCATTGAGGATTGGTGGTCTATTTATTGTACTGGAAAAGCATCATAAAAGGTAGAGGCCATCTTGATTTCCTGTAGCTGTTAAGCCTTGTGGCAAGAGTCAGGCTCTGATACCATTTGTTAGCCAAGGCCTCAATACTCAAGAGGGGGGTGAATTAAGTATTTCAATTTTTTGCACGGAATCCCCTTTAAAACAGTTAGGAATATACAAATGATGCAATATAAAAGAGATAATAATTATGAAACACATATCATACTAAAATACTTTAAGTTAAAGGTACAATATTCAAGAATTGATTTTGATAAGCAAGGCAAGTTATTAGTTTAGGCAATTCTTGAAATACTTGGCATGCAATAATTAATTCCAATAAAAATTTAACTTAAAAAATTTCTAACAAATTAATTAAGCATAATTAATTTTCCAAGTTATTAATAATAATATTTTACTAATTAATTTGCCAAGTTATTAATAATAATATTTTACTCACCTATGCAATAATTAAATCTAACAAGATTTAAGTTAATTAGTTCAAAGATTTAATTTAAGCAAATTTTAACAAACCAATTAGATATAAATATTTTAGCATACAATTTAAATTCTCAATAATAACGAGTTTAAAGGAAGAGAGAATTTGCAAACCGATATAACGAGTTCCACCACCCCGGTGTACGTCTCGCCTTCAAGCAACCTACTTGAAGGATTCCACTATTGAAGATTTGAGATACAAGCTTTGAGCAATTACAGCTTCTTAGTGTTCCACACTCATGAACTTAATCCTCACAAGCAAACGGCAACCCTACCCAATCTCACAATCTCTCAATAACCAAGGTTGACACCCAACCTTAAAACTCTCAGAATTTTGGTGTTTGGTTTACAAGACTTTTCTCTTAATAGAGTAGATATACAACTTGAAGCTTTCACAAAATAATAACTTTCACAAAGAAGATAGGCAAATTTAAGCTTCTCAAAATAATTTTCACTCTCTAACTCTCAAAGAGAATAGCAAAGGTAATTATAAATGGAGAATAATTAGCAAAGAGATAAAAAGAGAGAAAGGAATGATTTTATTGCTTGCTCTATTGGTGTGTCTTCCTTCTTCAATTTTTCTCTATTTATAGGCAATGTCTCAGGAGTAATTTCAAATTCTCATCCTTAAATCATGCAATTATGTTTCCAATGATCCTTAATTTAAGCATTGCATGTTTCCAATAAATCATGTTCTCAGTCATCCTTGTTTTCTGGCTTCCATGTTTTGTACAAGGTTGATTTCTGATTCCAATTTTTGTTGCAAGTTGTGCCATTGTCTGATGCTTTGAAATTCAAATTTGAAATTCCAATTTGAACTAAATGAATGGATTCATTTTAAAGATGAATGGATTCATTTAGTGTATTTACACATCAAAAAATGAAATGAATAGATTCGAGGACCAAATGAATAGATTCATATAGTGTTCTTGCATAATTTTTTGGTCCTGACAGACATATGAACAGATTCATACTCTCATGAATAGATTCATTCTTCTCATGAATAGATTCATATAGTGTATTTTTCACTTTGGAAGCCCAATGAATTGATTCAGGCATGAAATTCACTCATTTTTCACTTTCCCAGATGTATGAATTGATTCAGGGTTATATGAATCGATTTATCCCTTAAAAAACACATCCTAGGTGCATTTAATACGTATGAATTGATTCAGGCATGGATGAATTGATTCATCCACCTGATTCTCCATTTCTTTGTGCACTTTTTACCCTTTTGAGATCCTTTTGCATATACATTGGTTCCTTTGATCCTTAGGCACTTTGATGATTATATTTCACATGTTTTAAACCTTTACAACTGCCTTGAATAATTTCTTTGGAGTTCATCAATTCTTATGCATTTAATTCTTGATTTCTTGACCCGATTTAGCTTGATATTCATGATTCTTCATCCTTTCTTTATTGTTTTAGCATTCTTCAAATTCATTTATATATTTCTTGATTCTTTGAACATTTTGTTTGTCATAGTCAAAACCTGTGTCAACATAGAAACACAAACGACATGCATATAGAGAGGTCCTGAAAGGGCTAAAGAAACGTCTAGGCGAAGCAAAGGGCAGATGGATGGACCAGCTGCGCCATGTCTTGTGGGCATACCGCACTACACCCCACTCCTTAACCAATGAGTCTCCATATCGCCTTACTTACAGTGTTGAGGCAATGACTGCGCTGGAACTCCAGACTACATCAACAAGGGTTGAGTATTTTTCTGACGAAAATAATAATGCTAATCTGGCATTAGAATTGGATGTTCTTTGAGAGCTCAAGGAAGAAGGCTTTGTTAGGGATCAAGCTATTAAAGTAAAGGCCACCCTCTGATACAATAAACGTGTGCAACACAGAGCATTCAACACAGGAGATCTCGTTCTAAGGAAGACAAGTATGGGAAATAAGTTTGCTCACCAAGGTAAATTAGCACCGACATGGGAAGGCCCTTACAGAGTATCCAAGGTGATTGGCGAAGGGTCATATTGATTGGAGAATCTCGATGGCACACCGAACCATAACAAGTGGAACACTCAGAACTTACGTATTTACTACAGCTAGTTGGTAAGACGGCATGTACTCTTTTTCCTTACTTGAGTTTTTTCCAATGGGTTTTCTGAAAAAGGTTTTAACGAGGCATGACTCCAACTACGCTCTCTTTGTAATCCATATTCAATTTAATAAGAATTTAATTTATAAGCATGATATCTTCACTTTTCTCTCTTATGTTGCTATTTATAGCATTGCGCTGGTTTGTATGAAGACCCTTAGGACGGATGATCCCAATTACCTATTCTGTAATTGGCGATGTAACTCCTCAAGTGAACCAAAGGGTTATAGGATCAGACCTTCTTCAAGGTTGTACCGAACCCTATAAGAAGACCTGGATTGTAGGATTAAACCAAACTCCAGGTACGGTTAGTAGGTTTGGCCGAACACTGATGAAGACCCAATCATCATCCTTATGATTGAGGTATAATTTCCCAGGACAGATAATGTCACTCATCATCCTTATGATTGACGGTATACCTTCTAGCATGGACAATTCTAATCATCATTCTTGTGATTAAAGGCCCAATCATTATCCTTATGAGTGAGGCAGATTCTTGCAGGACAGATATTCTTAATCATTACTTCTATCTTGAACAATATCTCTTTTCAAGTAGTTCAATAAGCACGTCTATTATCAGAGCGGACTAAAGCTGCTATTCTTTAAAATTAAAAACATTATTCCACAACAAATACTCATGCTCTTTGCAATCAACACACGCTTGGGGATAATGTTCATCGGGTTCAAGTCTATGTTATACGATATAGTTGCTTAGGATCTAATCTAACGGTTCCGTCCTACATAATGATCATGGCCAGTTGATCTTAAGTTTCAATACAGAGAACGGCTTAACGAATTTTACGAAGGTAAAAGTTAGCAAATTTATGGAAAAAACGTCAGAGTTATATCATTGCAGTTTGTTTCTCGTAATCATGTCAGAAACATGATGTTCAAAAAGGAGTTTAAACCAGAGCTAATCCCGACACACAAACCAGAGCTGATCTTCAGTTGTATTAATCTCCTTTCCTTCGTCCTCTTTTTCACCGTCCTCCTTAGTAGGGCACTTTTCTCCCTTGTCGTCTTGGGCTCTCTCCCCTCCGGGCTCGTCGTCATGAGTTCGATTTTCTTTGCTTATACCTGTAGAGCCCAAACCAACTGGCACAGGTCCCATGGTCTGGTCTTTAGGGAGAGGTGGCAGCTCGTATAAAGAAAAAGGAGGTTCCTCATGCCGACCATCAACTACCGCAACTAGCCTCCTGTTGTGGAACTCATAAAAAGGGCTCATACCATATAAGTTGAAGCTCACTCCAGGGTTGCGATAGAAAACTTGATGGACAGCTAAGCCAAAGGATTCATGTGCCACAGCGGAGCAGACCTCTATAGCCTTGGTCATCCTAGCCTTTTCCTTACCCAGGTCCTTCCACAGCTTGGCATTCTCTTTCTCCAATGACCTAACTGTGGCACTCCTATACTTCAACTCTTCAATCTGTTTGAGCAGCTCTCTCTCCCTCGCAGCAAATTCTTCGCTACTCTTGAGGTTCCTGGCCTCAGCTACCTTAAGGTCCTCAGAGAGCTGACCATTCTTTTACCTTTCCGCCCTGAAGTCCTCCTTGAGTTGAGGAACCCCCGTCGCCTCTTCCTGAAGTTCAGAAACCTTCCCTTCAAGAGATTTGAATGTGCTTTTCAGGGAGGATACTTCCATAGAACGTTCCCGCTCCAGCTCCTAGGCCTTCTTCAGCTTTTCCTCCACCGTTTGAAAATGAGTCATATCCTTGGTAGCAAAAATGTTTAGATGCTTTAGCTTAGAAGCTAGCTCATCTACTTCCTTCACGTTGTCGACAGTTGCCACTTTCCAGTTGCGATTGCATCTTTCATCTCTTCCACCTCTAGAGTAGGATGAATTTTGTACAATGGAGGTGGAAGAGAAGCTGCCATGGGCCCTTCATAAACCAAGAACAGAGAGAGGAAAGAATTGTTGGGTAGATCCATCCTCACCCGCGGGAAAGATAGAGGAGGAGGATGGGCAGTAGGCTCAGAGACTGCCCTAGAAGACGTTTTCGTATATCCCACGCCGGCTTCATTTAAGACCTTCTACTTCTTCTCAGGCACGGCGGTGGATTTCTTTTTATTAGCAGCCTTTATGAGCCTGCCCTTCTTCTTCTTCCCTTCTGGTTGTTCTGGCTGAGAGGTCTCCTCCTCATCAACTTGAGCCTCCAAGAGAGGGGGCTCGTCGCCTAGCTCGGAGGTTAGAAGGATGAACTCCCCCACAGCCTTGGTGGCGTTTCTTTTGGCTTAAACATTGTTCTCTTCACCTTCATATAAAGAGCTGTCGTCCCCTAGCAAGGATTTCAAGGCAAGCATGTCGAGACAATTCCTCTCTATCCAATCTGTAAAAAGAAGGAAGGAAAATATTAATAGCAAGTAGACATCGGATTACCACAATAGAATAAAGAAATAAGACTATTACTTAAGTATTCATTTCTGATGAAAATACACCCCAAGAGACGCTTACTGGTGAATTCCTTAAGGCGGCAGTAAACGCCCTCAGGGCACTTAATACTTTGATGGAGTGGGGAGAGAGTTTACTCTCATCTGTGAAGTAAGCCTGACTTGCGAGCAAGAAATGCTCATGGGTCTAGCTGAGGGGAAACTTTGGAATGTCCTCCTTGTTGAGCCAGAAGACTGGCTTATTCAGTTGAATTCAGATTCTAGTATAATATTGTTTAAAAGATCGACCATCAATTTTGGCCGATTTAGTGAAAGATTTGAAATTTATCACCTTGGCGTCGCATCGAAGGGTGACAAATCCAAGACCGCTCTTCTTATTTGTATGGTGGACCACCTGGCAATAATAAAAAAGCATTGCCACGGTGGGTTTGAAGTTGAAGTGCTCCCCCAAAACCTCGAGAGAGCGGATGGGACTCCACCCATTGGGATGCACTTGTGAAGGGGCTCACTCCAAAAATCACAGGACGCCCATCTAAAAGTCGTTGAGAGGGAAGCGTACTCCAAGGTGCTGGAAGACAAAGTCGTACATATATACAGAATGATTGTTCGGTACCTTATGATAGATCCTTTCCTGTGGCCAGGGTGCCAAGACCATAAACCTCTCGCGTAGCCTTTCTTCTATAAAGACCCTGAAGCGTACGGATACCGGCCCACCGTCCTCACGCGCGTGTCGAGAGGGGATCTCTTTGAACTCCTCTTCTACCTAGCAGTAAGGGTGAGTCCTGTTTAGAGCTTCCCAATTAAGCCGGTGTGCAACAACATTGACATACCCCTCCTGAGTATGTAAAACTGGAACTTTACCATGCCCTACAATCTCCATCTCATTTGTCGCGTGAGCAAAGGCGTCTGTGCAGGGGAAAAAAGCGATATTATCAGTAAGGAACCAGTCCAAACTTGATGAGCTTCCTTGGGAACCGTTAGCCTCGGAACTAGAGGAGGGTTCAGGATTGGGCGTAACCACTGGCCGCCTTGATGAGAAGGTTCCACCTCTTCGTAAACCACGAGGCCTCACTCCAGAAAGACCCACAGAAATCCTTCCACCACGATAATCGGAGGGCCTGTAAGGGATACTCCCCCTCCTATTCGAAGGACCAGTGTGGTTCTGCCTAGGGCACATGGTTGCAATATAAATGGTAATAAAGATGAAGAAGCTTAAAAAAGAGAGAAATGAGGTTACCTAAAGGGAAGTAAGGTTGGTAGAGGAAGGAACTTCACAAAAATGGCAGCAACTATCTTCTCAAAATTTCAATAGAGTTTCACTAAGATAACTAATGAGGACACACCAAGGGATGACCCTTACACTACCCTAGATAAAGGACTTGAAGCTTACAAGGGTCCCCTTACAAGGGCAAAGTCAAAGAAAGTCAAAGAGAGCATCCACAAAGCATTAGTTTCCTACCTCTCTTTGCTTAGTGGGCCCAAGCCCAATGAGGACACCTTGAGGATCTACTCACACTTTTCTTGTAATATAGTTCCTAATTAGATTCTTTAGGCTTATAGGTTTTAATTGGGCCTTGCAAGGTCAATTGGGCTACTTTAGGGTCATGTACTTCATTTTGGGCCATGTATAGGCCATCTTCCTTTCCCTTTTCCCTTTTGGGCCTTGGATCCTTGGGCCAAGCCCATTCAGCTCCTTCTTGGCCGAAATTGTGGAAGCCTATATATGGAGCTCTCCTTTTGTAAAAAGCTACACATTAATGCATTTGAGATTTTACCACTTTCAAGTGAGTTTTTAGTGAGAGATTCTCTTCCTTCTCTCTAGGATTAGGAGATCTTTTACAAGCTCTCATCCAAGGGGATTCCTCCCTCATTGGTGGTGAGTTCAAGGGAGTTATATCTTGTAGGAGTGGCCTCCCATTCAACCTTTTCCATTCCTCCATCCTCCCTCTATACCTCTTCCTTTCCTTTCATCTTTTCTCTCCTTTCCTTACACCAAATTCCGTCCATCCTTAGAGTCCTTTTTCCCTTTTTTGTTTCGGTTTTCAAACTCAAGTTTGCATCCAACATTGGCTTTTGAAGGTTAGAAGAAGGAGAAGGGCCAAGATCCATCTCATTCAAAGGAAGACTTGAAGATCCTCCTACATCATTTGTTATTAGAGCCTTAGAGGTTCTTTTCTACTTCTTCTTCCTTTAAGCTTTCAGTTTTGTGTTCATTGTGCTGGCTGGTTATGCAAATTTAATCCATCTACTTGCCTTGTTAATGCCATGATATCATAGAAAACACATAAAAAGTTGTTGTTTCTTTGAAGTTTTGTGATAATTCTTTTGTTCTTTCAATTTTTTGCATATTGTACTTCTTAATTTCGATTTGGTATGTCTTCTTTGTGTTTAGGTTTCCAAAAT
The DNA here is from genome assembly GCA_037962975.1 of Clitoria ternatea. Classification (NCBI taxonomy): domain Eukaryota; kingdom Viridiplantae; phylum Streptophyta; class Magnoliopsida; order Fabales; family Fabaceae; genus Clitoria; species Clitoria ternatea. The sequence continues at coordinate 62,537,269 of CM075671.1, forward strand.
TCAGATTTGGCACAAGTTAGTTTTGTTAACCAAGGCCTCAATACTCAAGAAGGGGATGAATTGAGTATTTCAAATTTTTACATTGAATCCCTTTGAAAACAGTTCTTAGTACACAAATGATACAATGTAGAAGAGATAATAATTATGAAGCACATATTATACTAAAAACACTTTAAGGTGAAGAGATAATATTCAAGAATTGATTGTGATAAACAAGGCAAGTTATTAATTTAGGAAATTCTTTAAGCACTAGGTATGCAATCTCCAACACAAATTTAAGTCAATAACTTCAATAATTTTTAACAAATTAATTAAATATAATTAATTTAACAAGTTCTTAACAATAATATTTTACTCACTTATGCAATAATTAAATCCAACAAGATTTAAGTCAATTAATTCAAGGATTTAATTTAAGCATTTTAACAAACAAATTAGATATAAATATTTTAGCAAGCGATTTAAATTCACAATAATAAAGGAGTTTAATGAAAAGAGAATTTGCAAACAGATATAACGAGTTCCACCACCCCGGTGTACGTCTCGCCTTCAAGTAACCCACTTGAAGGATTTCCACTATTGAGAATTTGGGATTACAAGCTTTAAGCAATTGCAGCTTCCTAGTGTCCTACACTCAAAAACTCAATCCTCACAAGCAAAGGGCAACCCACCCAATCTCTCAATAACCCAAGGTTGAACCCCAACCTTAATCTCTAGGAATTTTGGTGTTTAAGGGTACAAAGATAACTCTCCAATAGAGTGGATATACAAATTAAGCTCTCACAAAATAATTACTCTCACAGAGAGGATATGTAAATTTAAGAGAACTCAAATTATTTTCCCTCTTACTATAATTTACAAATAAAAGAAATAGAGAGCAACGGAGGAAGAGAAGAGAATGAAATGCTTGCTATGATGGTGTTTTCTGCCTCTTCACTTCTTTTCTATTTATAGGAAGCCAGGGACGCTCCGTCTCATTAAAATAATTCTCTTCGACATAAAATGCGTAACATGTTTCCGGAAATTAAGTAATGCCTGACAAAACTCCAGAAAACATTCCATGATTTGTTGCATAATTTTCTGCATGAATCCATTCATTTAGTTGTTTTCTGACTCAAAAACTGCGCGTGAATGGATTCCTGAAGTGGGGAATTGATTCCCAGAGGCATATGAATTGATTCCTAAGTAGATGAATCAATTCCTGGGTGTTTTAAAGCATATGAATCGATTCCTAGGCTTTGTGAATCGATTCCCAGGTGTAAAATATCACATGAATCGAGTCCTAGAGTACATGAATCGATTCCCAGTTGCTAAGTAGTGCATGAATTGATTCCTGGACATGATAAATCGATTCGTAGGTGCTTTAAAGGGCATGAATCGATTCCTTTAAGCTTGAATCGATTCCCATGGCTGTTCCACTACATTTTGGTCCTTTTTGAATGTATAAATCCATTCCCAAAGGTGCATGAATAGATTCTCCATTTCCATGAATTCATTTACAAGAGCGCATGAATAGATTCGTCATTTCCATGAATTGATTCACAAGAGCACATGAATAGATTCGTCATTTCCATGAATTGATTCATAAGAGCGCATGGATAGATTCGCCATTTCCATGAATTGATTCATAAGAGCGCATGAATAGATTCGCCATTTCCATGAATTGATTCATTGCACTGTACCTTCAAATAATTCAAACGCATAAATCCGATCCATGTCATAATTTTTGCTAATCATATTTTCCCCTAGTCGTTTATCAAGTGTTTTGCATCCAGTCCATGTTCTTGATAATTGTTCATCTCATGTCTTTATCAACCATATTTTCCCTTTGTTGTTCATCAAACACATTCATTTCTTATTCATGTGCATTCTTTATGCTTGTGCTTTGCCTTTGTCATCATGCTTTTCATTGTTAAAACCTTACCCAATTACATGTTTTAGTTTTTAGTTTGTTACATTGATTATTAGAAGTTAGTTACTTGTTAGTTGAGAAGTTAGAGCCAACTAGGTGTGTCAAGTGCCGTTTGGAACCTCTTTCTTGTGTTCTAGAAATTTTCTTGATCCTACTTTAGTGTGCAATTCCGAGTGGAAGGAAGTGATTCAAGCACCTTGATTAACTCCCAAGTGGTTTCAATCTTAAGTGTTAGGAGGTCTCATTTTAAGACTCTCCAAAAGTTAGCTCATCTTAGGAGTGTTAGAAATTTAATCTTAGTTTTTCATCTAGGTTAATTTTGTTTTGAATGCACAATTAGGTAACCTTTTAGTTCAGTCTTATTTTGTTGCATAAAAGAAAATTGTCAAAAAAAATTTTAGTCATAAGCCTTCCATTCATTACTTTGGAAGAAGGTTGCATTGTTTGTCTAAGCAAGAAAGTATCAATTGAATTTGTACTAGCCTAAGTCTTGTTTCAGAATAAGTGTGTGGTGTTGTTTCATTAAAAAGTACAAAAAGGCAAGAAAAGAAAAAGAAATAGAAAGATATAAAAGAAAGAATACAAGCCCAAATTACAAAAGTGAAAAAAGGGTATTGAAAAACAAAGAGTAAAAAGTAGCCTCATTAGAAGTTGTAAGCTTGAACACCAAAATCTTATCTCATTTTTGAAATTCCATAACCTTGAAGTGAGATGTTTGCTAGTTGACATTGTTTACATATTTTCATTTAAACTTGATTGCTTAGTGTTGCAACTTTAGAGTTTCTAAGATTAGGTTGTACCTTGCTTTGTGTTGTTGCATTTTACTTCTTTGTTTGTCTAGTTTTATCCATCATCAATTTTGAACTCCATTCAAAGTATAGCCTTTATTTCTTTGAACATTTATTGCTTTAGTTTCTTGTCAATCAAAAAAAAATCCAAAACATTCCCATTTGAGTAGCCTTTCTTTCTTAAGCCTTTTTAGTTTGTCTTGATTCTTTCTTAAGTTTTGTCAATTGAGTTTTCTATCTTTCAAACTTCTTGATAATTCCTCCTCTATACCATTAAGGGTAGCACCTTGGAACACTTGAGGTGAGAGTGAAAATTGCTTAAGTGAACTTGATCCAAAGAGAAAGGGTAAGAAGTTGTGAAGATGCACTTGAGAGACACACTTGTGAGGTTTCAAATTTTTGTTAATTTTCCCTTAACAATTTTGGTTGGAGTTGTTTTCTTTTGTGTGTTTTACTAGGTGAGGTGGAGCTTATACATCAAGGGAAGAGCTCAAAGACATTATAAAGGAAGCAAAAGCCTTGTAACTAGTAGAACATAGGGAAATTTTCAAATTCTTAGGCTTTGTGTATTACGTTTTGTCTTGTATTTTGGACACACTTTGGACATTGGACTTTGGACACTATTATTTTTATTTTACTCTACCCAATTTCGCCTAGTGTAGTTGTATTTGTTTGTTAACATCTTTTAGTTAATTAGTTAAAGTTAGTTAGGAGGTTACAACTATAAGTAGTTTAGTTAGTTGTTAGTCTTAACTAAAAGTGGTTAGTTTATTGCTTGTCTTAACTAATTAGGTTAATTAGTTAGTAGTTAGAACTAATTCTAGTTGCATTAACTAATCATAACTGAATTGGTCTAGTGTCTTAACCAATCCATAACTGAAATTAGTTGATTAGTTAGGGTTGTTAGACTTAGTTACAACTTCCATAACTAAATAACTACTTCTAGTTAGGGTTTGTTAAAAGTTGGTTAGTTAGTTGAACTAATTTGGTTAGATTAACTACTTGGTAACCAAATTTGGTTATGCTTGTCTAGGATTAGCTAATTATTAGTAACATCCTAGGATAAACATAATCAACTTAGGTTAAAATAACCTTTGGACTTTCATAAGCAACCTCAGTTAAACATCTTAGGATACAACCTAGTATAAGACAACTTAGGACCTTGTTTCCCCTTAGGAAAGAAACCTAGTACTTATGCTATAGGATTGTTGTGTGTTTTCTAATACTTGCCTTGCATCAAGCATCCTCGACTAGTTTGCCTACAACTTTGTTTGCCTTGTCTTGTTTTCTTTGACAACCTTAAACCATGTCTTCTAGTGATAGGGAAAACAAATCTATGCTTCATAACATAATAGAAAGTTTAAATAACATTAACAATGGGTTAAATAACCTAGAGCATAATGAAAACCCTAGAGCTAGGCATAGAAGTCAAAGAAATCAAAGACACAACAATAGTGATACTCAGGATGAACCTAGACATAGAAGACACCATGAACTTAAAAGAGAAGACATAGGCTTAAGAGAGGTAAAACTTGAAATCCCCCCATTTAATGGCAAGAGTGATGTAGAAGCTTACTTAGAATGGGATATAAGAGTTGAGCAATTATTTAATTCTCATCAAATAAAAGAAGAAAAGAAGGTTAGGATAGCCACCCTCTCATTCCAAAACTATGCCTTAGTTTGGTGGACCCAAGTGTGTAAGGAGAGAAAGAAAGATAACTACCCACCAAAGATGATTGGTTAGACTTGAAAGCTCTATTAAGAAAATGTTATGTTCCTAATTACTATAGAGGGGAGCTATTAGCCAAGCTAAATAGAGTCACCCAAGGGTCAAAGAGTATAGAGATTACTACAAAGATCTAGAGATAGCCATGATTAGGGAAAACCTAGAAGAAGATGAGGAAACCCTAATGCATAGGTTCTTACATGTCCTAAATAGGAACATCAAGAATAGAGTAGAACTCCTTCCACATGTTGACATAGAAGAGTTACTACACCAATGTACTAAGGTAGAAAGCCAATTCAAAGAGACAGAAGCCTGTAGAGGGGAAAATAAAGCCTATAAATCTAAGTGGGTAGGTCCAGAGAATAAGGGTAGGTTTGAAAGAAACCCTAGGGAGAGGGAAGTGGGCACTTCATCTTCCAAACCACAAAGTGAGTTGCATAAGAATGGCAAAATTTTTAGAAACCAAAGAGATAAGCATGAATCCATATCTAAACCATAATCCTTTAGATCATCTACTATAAAATGTTTTAAATGCCTTGGCAGAGGTCATATTGCTTCTGACTATCTAATAAAAAGAACAATGGTTTTGAAAACTAATGGAACCTACTCAAGTCAATCAGAGTCTAATTCTGATTCTCACTCTTCAAGAGATGACTAAAGTAGTGATTCCTATGACAATAAGCATATTTTAGGGGATGATGGTGAGCTTTACATGATTAGAAGATTGCTTGGTAGTCATGTTAAGCTAGATGATACTACATAAAGAGAGAACATCTTTTATACAAGATGTTACATAAATGACAAACTATGTTCTCTCATTGTGGATAGTGGGAGTTATGCAAATGTTGTTAGCCAAAGACTAGTAAATAAGATGGGCTTAGAACTAATAGATCACCCTAGACCCTATAAGTTGCAATGGTTAAATGAAAAGGGAGAAATGTTAGTTAATAAGCAAGTCTTAATCAACTTCACCATAGGCACATATAATGATAATGTTAATTGTGATGTAATACCTATGGAGGCAACTCATATACTTTTAGGAAGACCTTCGCAATTCAATAGGAAGGTCATCCATGAGGGGTTCACTAACACCCTCACATTCAAACTAGATGGTAAGAAGATAATTTTACACCCCCTAACTCCACAACAAATAGCCAAAGATCAACTACAAATGAAGCTTAAAAGAGATAGAGAGTTAGGATCTTCTTCCTCTAATCATGTAGAAAAACATAAGAAAAACAAAAAAGAGGATAAAGGAAAAGGAGCTATCATCTATGATGACTCTAGAGCCAACTATTTGGCCAACAAACATGATTTGAAACATGCTATGTTTTCATAAAAATAATGCTTGATAATGAAAATGAAAGATATCCCTAACCCTTCTTTGTGCTCTGTGGGCACTCCTCCTCCTTTGCCTAAAGGGATTCAAAACATCATAAATGAATTCAAAGATCTCTTTCCAAAGGATATCCTAAAAGGCTTACCTCCTATTAGGTGCATTGAACATCAAATAGATTTAATTCTCGGTGCTAGCTTACCTAATAGGCCTGTATATAGATGTAACCCTAAGGAAAGCCTTGAGATTGAAAAACAAGTGAACGAACTATTATCTAAGGGATGGATTAGAGAGAGCCTAAGCCCATGTGCCTTACCTATTTTACTAGTTCCTAAGAAAGATGGTTCATGGAGAATGTGTACCGATTGTAGAGCCATAAACAACATAACCATCAAGTATAGGCATCCAACACCTAGACTTGATGATATGCTTGATGAACTTAGTGGCTCTACTATATTTTCCAAAATTGATCTTAAAAGTGGCTATCACCAAATACAAATCATAGAGGGAGATGAATGGAAAGACACTTTTAAAACCAAACTTGGATTATATGAGTGGTTAGTTATGCCCTTTGGCTTAACTAATGCACCAAGCACACTCATGAGGTTCATGAATCATGTTTTGAGGGAATTCATTGGACATTTCATTATGGTCTACTTTGATGATATTTTGGTATACTCAAAGACCATGACCTCTCAACTAAACCATCTTAAACAAGTTATGCTTGCCTTAAGAACAAACAATCTCTATAAAATTTTGAAAAATGTTCTTTTGGCATGGATAGCATTGTATTCCTTGGATTCGTAGTTAGTTCCGAAGGTGTTGAAGTTGATCACTCGAAAGTGAAGGAAATCCAAGATTGGCCAACACCTAAAAATGTGAGTGAGGTTAGAAGTTTCCATGGTCTTGCAAGTTTTTATAGAAGATTTGTGAAAGACTTCTCTACCTTAGCCTCCCCCGTAAATAAATTGGTGAAAAAGAATGTTCCTTTTATATGGGGGCCAAGGCAAGAGAAAGCCTTTCTATATCTCAAGGAGAAGCTCACTCATGCTCCAATTTTAGCACTTCTAAACTTTTCTAAAACTTTTGAGCTTGAGTATGATGCATCAAATGTGGGAATAGGAGCCGTTCTATTACAAGAAAGTCACCCCATTACTTTCTTTAGTGAAAAGCTTAATGGGGCAACTCTCAACTATCCCATATATGACAAAGAATTTTATGCATTAATTAGAGCCCTACAAACTTGGGAACACTACTTGATCCCAAAAGAGTTTGTTATACATAGTGATCACCAATCACTAAAATTCATTAAGGGGAAACATAAGTTAAATAAAAGACATGCTAAGTGGGTTGAGTACTTGGAACAATTTCCATATGTCATCAAGTACAAAAATGGAAAATCTAATACTGTGGCTGATGCTTTATCAAGAAGGTATTCTTTACTTACCTCTGTTGGAGCCAAAGTTATTGGACTTGATGAGATTAGGACTTTGTACCCAAGTGATATTGATTTTTCAAACATTTTCAAGTCATCGTCCACTTCTTCATCTCGTAAAGGCTTCTATATTTTACATGGCTACCTCTTTAAAGCTAATAGACTTTGTATTCCTAGGAGCTCTTTAAGATATTTTTTGCTTAAAGAAAGCTATGAGGGAGGCTTGATGGGCCACTTTGGAAGAGATAAAACTTTGTCTATCTTGCATGAACACTTCTATTGGCTAAAGATGAAAAAAAATGTTCAAAAATATTATGCTAGGTGTATTTTATGTAGGAAGGCTAAATCCAAACTTTCACCTAGTAGTTTCTATACTCCCTTGCCAATACCTAGTACACCTTGAATTGATATATCTATGGACTTTGTGTTAGGCTTACCTAAGACCCAAAAGGGAATGGATTCTATCTTTGTGGTAATGGATAGGTTTAGTAAGATGGCTCACTTTATCCCTTGTCACAAGGTAGATGATGCTAGTCATATTTCTAAACTCTTCTTTAAAGAGATTGTAAGACTTCATGGTGTTCCTAAAACCATAATTTCTGATAGGGACACCAAATTCCTAAGCCACTTTTGGAAAACTCTTTGGTCAAGGCTAGGAAGAAAACTTCTCTTTTGCACCACTTGTCATCCACAAACGGATGGATAAACAGAGGTAGTTTTTAACCCCAATGTTATTGTTGGGTTTTTAATTGGCAAGCACACCAATCGTTTGTAGTTTTCAAAATTTAGATATCATTCCACTGGGATTGAAAGTTTAGTAGTTACAGTAACTCTCTAGTCACTTTAGTAAATATATCAAAATTTATATACAAAAGACTGATTTATATACAATTTATACAATATTCACAAGATTTCATACTTGAGTTGTTCATGTGGTAAAAAGAAAATAAAATCTATCTAAAAAGTCAAGTTGTAATTTAGAATAGCTAAGATACTTGAGATAAAAACACAGATAAACAAATTATATTGGAATTTGGATCCAAAATCTAGAATAACAATAAAGGAACTTAAGACATGCATATTTAATCATCAAGTTCATGTCATTGAAGCTTAAAATCATTATAACCGATCCCTCGTGATATAAATTCTAAGTAGTCACCGTAAAGTCCGATTCCTCGTGATCTTTCTCAGTAAAAACTTGCATTAAGTTCAGGCCTTTTCACAATAATGGTTAACAACCCCTATAGAATTGAGATAACAAGGGTATTCTAACTTTTACTTTCGTTAAAACAAGTTTCAATACAGCATGAATAATCATTCTCCCGTTTGACATTCACACTAATAAAACAAGTTTCAATACGCACGAAAATCATTCTCCTGTTTGATGTCATACTAATAAAAGGTTGAAATACTAACATGTACTTGAATCATAAACATGCAGAGGTCAAATTCACAACATCATACTCAATAGACTAGTTCACCAATTCCAACATAAACAGATTAGTTACACATAGTGAAATTAAAAACAATACTTACAGATGTTGACATTACGAAGGCGATGGAAACTTCACGATACAATGATCACAATACTACAGAACACTCTCAAGCATCTAGAAAATTATTCTAGAACTGCAATTCACAAAAGAAACACTCAAACACGAGTGTATAAGAAAGGAAAGAACTCTGAATGAATAAGATTGTGTTCTGGATGTGTGGAGAATGACCCTATTTATAGGGCTGAGGAAGGGTCTTGACGCTACGTGTCAGAATCCTGAGTCAGCTCCCATTAAACAACTCAAAGTGGCCATGATGGAATTATTTAATTAATCATGCTTTACCATTTGGACCTGTCCCCTCTTTCGGTGTGGACACTTGTGAAAAGTGGATGGGCCAATAATGGGTCAAAAGCTGAGTGCTTGGCCACCTGGAAGTGGAGTCCACGTAGCTCCTAACGCTACGCGTGGGCGTGACGTGTAGCGTTAACATCAGAAATCCCCACACGTAGCGTGGGGTTAATGCTACACATCAGCTTTTTAGTTCTTCAATTTTTCTCTTTAAATTCTTTACTTTTTCACTGTAAAACTAGAGAAAATTGATTAAGGGTAGATTATTTCCAACAACATCCATTTATTGAATTTAAAACCTAAATTTCTAACAATTAAACAAATTTTTATTATTTTCACATAATTTTTATTAAGGAATTTATTGTAAATTTGAGGACTAACAATAGTAAACAGAACTCTTTCTCAACTTCTTAGGGTCTTAGTGAATAAAACTATTAAGTCTTGGGATGAGTGTTTACCCCACATTGAATTTGCATATAATAGGGTACAACACTCGACAACCAAGCATAGTCCATTTGAGGTTGTGTATGGTTTTAATCCTCTCACTCCATTGGACCTTTTGCCTATTGAGGTTTCTGACTCTATCCTTCATATGGATGGAGAGGCAAAGGCCAAATTTATCAAAGATTTTCATGAGAAGGTTAAGAACCAAATGCAAACTAAAAATGAACACTATGCTCATTGTGCTAATAAGAAAAGAAATGAAGTCACCTTTGAGATTAGAGATTGGGTTTGGCTACATCTTAGAAAGAAAAGATTTCCAAACTTGAGAAAATCCAAACTCGACCCTAGAGGTGATGGCCCCTTTCAAATAATCAAAAAAATGAATAATAATGCTTATGTCCTTGATTTGCTAGGAGAATATGGTGTAAGTGCTTCTTTTAATATATCTGATTTATCTCCTTTTGACTTAGATGAAGAGGATGATGCCTTAGATTTGAGGAAAAATCCTTTCAAAGAGGGGGAGCATAATGAGGACACACCAAGGGAGGACCCTCACACTATCCTAGATAAAGGACTTAAAGCTTACAAGGTCCCCTCACAAGGGCAAAGTCAAAGAAAGTCAAAGAGAGCATCCATAAAGCATTAGTTTCCTACCTCTCTTTGCTTAGTGGGCCCAAGCCCAATGAGGACACCTTGAGGATCTACTCACACTTTTCTTGTAATATATTTCCTAATTAGATTCTCTAGGCTTATAGGTTTTAATTGGGCCTTGCAAGGTCAATTGGGCTATTTTAGGGTCATGTACTTCATTTTGGGCCATGTATAGGGCATCTTCCTTTCCCTTTCTCTTTTGGGCCTTGGATCCTTGGGCCAAACCCATTTAGCTCCTTCTTGGCCGAAATTATGGAAGCCTATATAAGGAGCTCTCCTTTTGTAAAAAGCTACACATTAATGCATTTGAGATTTTACCACTTTCAAGTGAGTTTTTAGTGAGAGATTCTCTTCCTTCTCTCTAGGATTAGGAGATATTTTGCAAGCTCTCATCCAAGGGGATTCTCCCTCATTGGTGGCGTGTTCAAGGGAGTTATCTCCTCTAGGAGTGGCCCCCCATTCAACCTCTTCCATTCCCCCATCTTCCCTCCACAACTCTTCCTTTCCTTTCATCTTTTCTCTCCTTTCTTTACACCAAATTTCGTCCATCCTTAAAGTCCTTTTTCCCTTTTATGTTTTGATTTTCAACCTCAAGTTTATATCCAATATTGGCTTTTGAAGGTTAGAAGAAGGTGAAGGGCCAATATCCATCTCATTCAAAGGAAGACTTGAAGATCCTCTTACATTAGTAGCAAATGCAAATGCTTTCCAAAGAGTGCTAAGTGTTCCTTTTACAGGCACTGAAGGGTCCAACCACCAGCCAGAAGTTGTGTCGTTTGTCAGAAAATACAACATTTCAGAACCAAACGACGTAGGCGTTTCAAGCCCAAATGCACGAAAACGATGACGATTCACAAAAAGTCTTTCAAAATGGGCCCAAACATTCAAAGTTTAGGCCTATAACAGCCCCAGTGATGGTTACGAAACCACGTGCTCTAAGGCCATTATGACTCACATGCTAAAAGCATTAACTGCCCATCATTGGAAGCGTTTTAAGGCTTTACATTCACAATACTCGAATACCAAGAGTTTCGATTCCTAAAACCCTTGGGATCCTCCCATAACAACTATCATTGTCTGAATCCGTTGTATAGGCACCCTGAGAATGACATCTTCATCCTAAGAATGGATCGACAAACAGGTTATCAGTACGGCACATACGCGTACCTACAGATATGCTCAAGTGTTACACCAGTATCAAGACTTCATACGCAGATAATTTAGCTTATATGAGCAACTCTACCAGTCCCTCACACAAGCTAGGGGACAGATAATCCGGTCTCGATACCGGTACCTGGGGACAGACAGGTAATTGCATCCGTTCTCACTATGCTACCGGCCTCACAGTATACATACGGACTATGACTCTATGAGACGTTCTCAATACCGAAATGCCAAGGTTCTTAGCCTGTATACTAGAAAGTGTCCACATCACCTGACAGAAGGTACAGGGTACAGCCACAAGGATGATAACCTAGAAATGCGGCTCTCCTCAGGTCGCGTGTCAGAATCGTACACTGAACAATATACTATTTGTCTCCTGGCCCCATTTGTGCCTAACGATTCATTCTCCTTACTCATCTATAAATAGTCAATTCTCACACTCATAAAAGGTTACGTTGTTTTGACCCTTGATATATTGTTTGATTGCTTGAGTTCTCTTAACCTGAATTCTCATTTTGGTGACTGATTTGAGCGTTGGAGAATCTTCGCAGGTGACACCACCTTTCGCCCCCATTCAACGTGAAAGCTTGGTGTGAAGGATCTCTAGGACAACAAGACCGGATTCTCCCACTGAGAGTTCGGACTATAATACTAGATACCCACTGTACCAGTGTATAAACACTTTTATCATTGACTTTTGTGGCTGGTCCCCACTCCAGATCCTTGACCTCAGATCAGACTAGTTCAGGTACATTTTTTAAAAATATAAAAATTAAAATAAGGAGGACCTACAATCACGGCTTCCCATAAAACCGTGATTATAGATACACTATAATCACAGTTTCCTCTCAACCGTGATTGTAGGTACATTTTTCTAAAATATAAAAATTAGAATTAAAAAACCTGGTTCCTACGAACACAGTTACGCCAGAACTGTGATTAAAAAACTTCCTTATATTTACAAAAATACCATCACGTATTTTTCAAACACGGTTTTCCGTGGACCATGATCATATCCTATCATCGTAGCCATTTTTTACCCTAGTGATATGGTAAACCGCAACAAAAATTATTGATGTTTTGTTAAACATTCTTAATGGCACAATTTTGATAATATATTTTGGTTGTTGTGTTCATATTAAAAAAAATTGTTGTGAATATTGACAATAGAAAAGAAAAGCTCACACTCGGATAAATGGATAGAATATTGTAGTGATGAGATTTAATAAACTGTTAAAAATTTATTACAAAGCAGCAGAGTATTAATTTAGTTCATTTATTGGGGTACAGGGCTAATTACTGTTAGAGTTAATTTGTTGATTCCATTTAGCTGGAATTTCATGTGTTACCAATTATATCCCTTGACCACAAAGCAAAGCATTTTATTAATTAATTTTCTTTCTCAAAGTGTGTCTTAGTTTGTTTCCAAATAATAGACCGGTGAGAGTGAAGATACTAGTGTGTGACAGATAGAATTTAATAAATTTCAAATATCACTAAAAGTTGAAAAGGTCTATTTAATATGAATTTAGGCAACAAAAATGTACCTATCACACACTAGTATCTTTATTTATTTTATTGGCTTTGAAAGGCTGTATTTTTTCTACTTTATATTTAAAAATATATGCATGGTGGGTCTTTTTTTTGCCAAATAAATGACTTGAGATGAGAGAAACATTTCAGCTGATGGAGGGAACTAAAGCTGAAAGCACACTTATTTGGTCATTTGACTCTCCTTCCCTCTTTATATTATTTTCACCACGAACTCAAAAAGTTTTCTTTGGAAGAATAATTCATTGGATGCGCTGGGTTTTTTATATTCATGGTCAAATCTGCAATTCTTATTTTTCCTTTGGTGTGTTAATTAAATTATGTATTGATGTGTAAGAAGCTGCGAAGAGAATATTTCTGCATTAAGAATTATAGTTGTCAAAACTATGACAGATTTAATTTGAGTTTAAAAACAGAATGTTTAATTCTAACAAAAGTCTAATTTTTACAAGTTTTATACATTGAACTAAAAAGACACCATTTTAATTTGAACTTAAAATTTATAATTCAAATACAACCTATAGTCCAATTAAAATGGCTTCATCTATGATAAAAAAAAATAGGCAATTGTTCCCGTGAACACAATTTTTTTAAATATAATATATTTAATTTTGGTTTTTCATTTGATATATCTAGAACACATCTCTAACTAATTCAGATCCGACCCGTGTAACCTATTTGAATATGATAAGTAAATCTCTCGAAGAGATTTTTTGTATACATAAAAACTCAAAATCAAAGACCTAATTAAGTGATACCGAACTGTTTGACTAACCACTTTAGTAATATTGCATCATTTCTATTTAAAACCATAGAAAGCTTGAGATATGTATTCATTAATTCTACATGTGTACAGAAAACCAAGTGTTAGCCAACCTTCTATTAGATAAGATCAAAGTGTTATCAAGCTTTTATTTACCATAAATTTATTCTGGGAATCATTATTAGGTTTATTTTCTAATTACATTTTAATCATTGTTATACAATAAATGTTGTTTTTATTTTGCAATATTGCATTTAACTTTTAATTGTTTGTTGTTTCAGTCATCTATTCGTAAAGTTGTTCTTCATACTAGGAAGTTACAAACAGACCCCTTGTTCTTGAACTCTACCATGACTGAATTATACTTACTTTTAGCTGGTTTATTTGTAAACATTAGTTTCAACACTAGAGTATACTTGTTCTTAAACTCTACCATGAACTTGTCCAGTTGTTCTAATGCCTAATTCATTTAAATTTCACATTATTCTATATATTTATGAATAACAAATGGTGGAAAACAAACATTATAATTGAATCATTTTAGAGACAAGTTCTTCCAATATATGTTTACTTGTCATTGTGAGCTTATAAACATAGTTGCTCCAACAGAACATGTTCTGTTGCTCTTGACTTGTTATAGAAGATGCCTTTTCATTCTGTAATTGAATATTTTTCTCCTTTAATTCCTTCTCAAGTGAACCAACCATTTTTCTTGTCATACTAGCACTTCCTTTAATAAAATTCAGCTCTTCAGTAAGTTCCATCAAATATTGAACTTTTGATTTCAACTTGTTTTCTCATTGCATAGAACCATTGATGTTGAACTTAGTTACTTGAAGGTGTCCTATTATACCTTTAGAAACCCCTATTAACACCTTTGCGACATTATCCGCCTCTAGAAATCTTCCCCAAACTACTTCAACTGCTTCTTCCATATAATGGTAGTTATATGTTTTTGAGTATCCATTAACCTAGTTAGTTTTTTACATGTTGCTTTTGTTCAGCCTTTTACTTCATCTGAATTTTGAAATCTCACACGAGTTGCATTTTATCCTTATATTAATCTCACACATGGTTTCAGTCCTTAGAGGTTAATATGAAGTGAAAATGGATGTCAACAAGTCATTTGTCAAAAGAATATAAGAATAGAGTGAGGGGTTTCATTTGGTTCATAGTTGAGCATGCTAATAATCATTCTAGAATAATTTGTCCATGTTTAAAGTGTTGCTATACAAAGAGGATTGATGAATTTAAGTTAGAAGATCACTCGATTGTAAATGGTATTGATTAGAGCTATAAATGTTAGATAAGGCATGATGAGACATAAGGTTTTTCTTCGAGTACAAGAAAAAGTGGAGGAAATGAAATGAGCCAATACGATAGTGACTTATTCGATGAGGTTGATTGATTAGAGGAAATGGTTGACGTGGTTGAAGATAATCTCAAAGATTATCCTAAAATGTTTGAGACACTTAAAACTAATTCAAAGATGCCTTTGTATAAAGGTTGCATTAGGTTTCCCAGATTATCAGTCGTCCTTAAGTTATTTAACTTAAAATCAGCTAATGGGTGGATTGACAAGGGTTTCACAGAATTGTTAGCTCTTTTGCATGAGATGTTACCACCTGACAATATTCTTCCTACTCGTACATACGATGCAAAACACATGTTAAGTTTGATAGGTATGAAATACGAGAAGATACATGCATGTCCTAATGATTGTGTCTTATTTCAAAATGAATATACGTTGTTGAATATGTTTCCCAAGTGTAATACTACAAGGTATGAAAAAGAAGGATCTGATCCAAAGAAGATTGTATGGTATTTTCCTATAAAGCCAAGATTCAGACGCATGTTTAGTAATCTAGATGATGTGAAATAATTGACTTGGCATGTGGATGAAAGGGTTCAAGATGGGAAGCTTTGACACCTTTTTGATGCTTAACAATGGAGTAAAATTGACAATGATTATCTAGATTTTAGTCAAGAATCGAGAAATCTTCATCTAGCACTGGCACTAGTGGTATGAATCCATATGGTATACAAAGTAGTACACATAATACTTGGCCAATCATTCTAATAATTTATAATTTACCTTCATGGTTATGCATGAAGTGAAAGTTTATGATGTTACCCATGTTGATTTCTTATCCCAAACAACCAGGAAATGACATTGATGTTTACTTTACTCCTTTAGTTGAAGATTTGAAGTATATATGGGATACTAACATTGAAGTTTATGATGCATTTAGAGAAGAAAATTTTCAATTAAAAGCAATGTTTTTTGGAACAATAAATGATTTCCCAGCCTATGGTAATGTTTCGGGGTATAGTGTGAAAGGAATGTGCGCATGTCCAATACGTTATGCAGTTGACTCATTGTAAGAAGAAAGCTTTCCTTGGGCATCAAAATTTTTTGCTTCAGAATCACCATAATTATGGTTGGAGAAAAGGTTTTAATGGAAATATAGAAGAAAGTATACTCTTTTGCCCTTAACAGGCCATCAATTGTTTTCCAAGGTTAAAGATATAAACGCCACTTTTGGTCAGCCTTTTGCCAAAGAGCTTGTTACAAATGGATGGAAGAAAAGGTCAATCTTCTTTGACTTTCCGTACTAGCAAACTTTATATGTTCGTTATTTTATTGATGTTTTGTATGTTGAGAAAATTTTTATGATAGTCTTATTGGTACATTACTAAATATGGATGGGAAGAGTAAGGATGGTGTTAACGCAAGGTGGGACATGGTCCAAATGGGAATAAGGACAAAATTGGCACCAACTAGTAGTGGCTAAAAGATATATCTACCTCCAAAGGCTTATACCTTATCTAGAAAGGATAAACAAAACTTTTGCAACTTCTTACATAACAAAAAGGTTCTAGAGGGTTTTCTTTAAATATTAAAAGCTTGGTTTTAATGAGATATTTGAAGTTGAAGAGGTTGACGTCACATGATTATCATGTTATTATGGATCATTTTTTACCTGTTGTAATTAGAGGTGTTTTACTGAATAAGGTATAGGTAACAATAACTAAGTTGTGTTTTTTCTTCAAAGGACTTTGTAGTAAAGTCATTGACCCTACAAAGTTGCCAGTATTAGAGACAAATAATTCTGTCCGTGTGTAAGTTAGAAATGTATTTTCCTCCATCATTCTTTGATATCATGGTTCATCTAACTGTTCACTTGATAAATGAGACCAAGTTGTGTGGACCAACTTACATGAGGTGGATATACATAGCTGAGAGATACATGAAGATATTAAAGGGGTATGTGAAGAATCAAAGTCAACTAGAGAAAGCTTTGTAGAACAATACATAGTTGAAGAGGTTGTTCAGTTTTGCTCTGAATACCTATCTAATGTGAAAACAATAGGACTTCCTAAGTCTCTCCATTTAGGATGAATTGATGGGGTAAGGATTTCAAGTACTCATGTATTTAACATACCAATGCAACAATGATAGCCAACACATTTATATGTTCTATACAACACAGATGATGTTGAACCTTATGTGCAATTATATAAGGAGGTGTTAACTAGTCTTAACCCGAATCAGAGTCCAAATTGGATATTAAATAAACACAACAAGTGCTTTGTTAGTTGGCTAAAGAATCATGTTACTCAAATATGGTCTACTGACCCTTCACCAATATCAAAAAGGTTAAGATGGTTGGCAAATAGTCTATGTGTGAATGCGATTAGCTACACTGGTTACATGATTAACGATTACTTGATGTGAAATCATTTGATAAAATTTTCTAGCAAGTGCACCAATCGTTTAAAAAGTACTAAATTGTATCGTTCCTATGGGGATTGTGTTAAGTACCATAATTAGAGAAGTACACTATCTGAATTATATTGTACTTTTATGATTTTTCTAATAGTGATGTCATAATTAAAGTAATAGAAAAAATAAGAAAATATTCTAACAACAAATTGGAATTACCTTCAGCATACAACTTCACCTAAATTCGTATAAAAGTAACATCAAATTCAGTCTAAGCAATATTCAATTTCACAGATGAATAATTCATAATCCCTTTAGGCAATTATCACTAATTCAACACAAACTAATCTTAGTCCCTTAAGTATCAATTTATACTGAATTTAATTGTAAAATCAAAGAGAACCTTAACTAGTCACTTAATTCCTTAGGCCTAAAGTAACTAGGTTAGCAATTCCAAACCTGAAGCATTCACCATGATTCCTCTATAATGAATGATGAGTGTCATAGAGTATTGTAATTTAGGGTCATTTCCTTTGGTTTTTAGGGCATGTTCCATTACATTACCCCTTTATCCTAGATTATTTGTTTCTTTTCCATGTTTGCTGCTTGGGTATTCTTGTTTTACAGGCTTTGCATTATACCAGACCAATTAAAGACAGGTTTGGGGTTCTAGGAGTGCATGACATAGAGCTAGAATTTATATCTTTGGACCTAGGCTTTATTTATTTGATCTTAGCATTTATATCTTTGATCCTGGCATTTATATCTTTGATTCTGAAATTTATATCCTTTGATCCTAGGATTTATATTTAAGTTGTCTTAGACTTTCCTGAAAAGAGAAAAGAAAAGGAGAGAACAGGGTAGAGGTTAAAGGACAGGAACTTGGAAGAAAGAAAGGAGAAGAACGTTGAAGAACAAGCACTGATCAAAGAAGATTTGCAAAAGTAATTGGTATTTGATTAGGAATTGTTATTCTTTTAAGTATAATCTTTGTTCTTCCTTTTCCTTTCTTGAATCCTTGATTAAGATATTTTTGAATTCATGAGTAACTAAACCTTTTTTTTCTTAGGATGAAGGAAGTGTGACGACTTCATGTATGGTTTTACTTTGATTTCCAGTGTTAATGAATTTCTGTCTTTTATTCAATTCATTTGATTTTTTATGCGCCTTGTAAGTTAGAAATAATCCTAGGTGATCTTAAACAATTTAGAATGATTGAGAATGGTCTTCAGCTCGGGGTCTGACTTGACACCCCGTGAACCCGACTTAGCTCATTGAGCTTGACTTGGCTCCCTACCTCAACCATGGGGTCCGACTTAACCACTGGGTAGCTCAACTGGTATAAAAACCATAGGAGCCAGAAAACGAGGGTAACATATACCACCGGTCGTCTTTCACCACATAAATCACATAATTAATCATTCTTCAATCACATGGCATGAAAGCCTCACCTTTTAAATCCTTCAAGGCGGCCATACAGACCCGACCAACGAATCTCCACCAGGGAGGCCACACAGACCAGGCTTAAAAATAATATAAAATAAACTAAGGATGTCATAGGTGGTATCTAATGTTTGGAAACTCTTAAATTGAACCTAAGGTTAGATCACAAGAGTAATCCAAACCTTTTGAAGAATTAAAATGAAAAAAGGGATTTTCATAAATCACTAATGGGTTTAACTAGGGATTGAACGTCGTTTTCCAATAGTTAAATACATTAATACTAACCGAGAGGAAAGTGATAATCAGCTTAGGAAAATCCACCTTCAAAGACTTAATTTGATATTTTTTAATAAGGAAAATATTAGTAAAACCATATATATTTTTGATCCTTCTGGAATCCTGAGAAAGTTGTGTTTCCTACCAAAGTTATAACACCCTAAATTTTAAAGAAAACAATTTATGGAATAATAGTGATTAATTATTTATGGTCCAATAGTTATGGGAGAATTAATTTGACATTAGAGGTGAATTATCAGTAAATTAAGATTTCCCAGAGTTGGATGATTTAACCGATGATGTAGGACCCACTTGGTCAAATTGGATATTTGGTGGGTCTAGAATGTTTAGAAAATTATTGTGGTTATGATGGTATAGTGGAAATAATTTTAAGTGCTAAGAAAATAATTAATTGGACACAACATGTGATATTAAACGGGGAAAATACGAGCCAAATAGGAATTTAAGAAAATGTGAAATCTCCCATTCTCCTCTTCTCTTAATCGTGTGACTTTCCTACACACTTCATACCCTCCTTTACACAATGGATAAAGAAAATATGGACCAATAGGAAAAGCCATAAGGGTACACTTTAATAACCAATGGTTAATGAGTCAATAAAACATATTTCTCTCTCTCTTTTCCCTTCATTCTCGGCAGCTTCTCCCTCTCACCTTCTTCTTTATTTTTCCATATCCTTCTCCCTCTCTAATGGACAAACCAAACCACCTCCCTCTCCATTCCATTTTCTTATAAAAATCAACAACAAAGCTTGGTTTTGTGAAGCATTTTTGGAGCTTGGAAGCTTTGTTATGGTCATCTCCCTCTTCTTCACTCCCATTTTTGTTTGGGTATTTGAATGGGCTTGAGATAAAGGTTTTCTACCTCTTCATCATTTCATTTATGGTTTTTGGGTTGTTGGGTTGAAATGATAATGTTAGAAACTTAGATTGTTAAGGAAAATGATGAACCCTAGGTTGGATGGTTAGAGAATGTGATTATTGAAAATGGTTTTGTGCTATAAAAGGATATGGGTTAGTGGACCTATGATGAATCAATGAAGATGGTGAGTGTTAATTATTGTTGGGTAATTTATGTGAGAAACCCTAAATGTAGTGATTTTGGGGTTGTGGCCAAATTGATAAGTTTGATGATTTTGGTGCCTTTGAAATGAGTTATATATAGGAAATGAGGTTTTCAAAATATTAGAATTGATTATGAATGTAATATTGTTGTGTATGATTATTTGAGGAATTGAGCTTGAGAATGATTGTGTGATGTTGTAGTTGGGTGTTGTTAGTTATAAGGGATGCTTGAGTAGATGAGTAGTTAGATCATGATGAATATCTCAAGAGTATGTTGATTGATGATGGTCTTGAATAGGGCCAAGAGGTTTATAATGAATTTGAATAGATTATGAGGATAGTTGAGTGATTCATGTGATGATTTGGAAGCCTTAAGGATATGGGCCATGATGTTGATGTTGTTGGATTTGTTTAGCCCTTAAGACTTAGAGAATCTTGGTTTTGGGAAAGGAATTCTCAAAGCCTAGCATAAGTGTATGAATTGGGTTTAGACAAGTCTAGGACTTGATAATGAGTTTTAAGAAATGATGCCTTATGATGGTTTATTAATTCCATGTATATATATGTGTTTGTGATAGGATTGTGTTCCGGATGATGATGCGGAACGATCGAGGAAATCACATTGCGGTTCTTCACTCGAGGAAGGAGAGGAGTTAGCATTTAAAATTTGCATGAGTGAACAATTGTTGAATTATGTATATGTGTGAGCTCATGCATTGCCTTGCCATGAATGTGTTGAATGTTGAATTGATAATGTAATGAATGATGGCTTGGCTTTTGTTGAATGTTAAGAATATTATGTATGTATATATATATATATATGAAATGAAAATGAGTTCTTGATTGTCCCTTGGTTGGACATGAATTAAATGTTGATGAAAATTTATGAATGGATGAGTTAATTAAAGTGTAGAGGATTGTTTTATGATGATTATGTAGCCAAATGAGAAAGGTAATGATGTGGAATGTTATTAAAACCTCCCTTAGATATTTGAAGATTTAGAATTGAAAATAGAGAGGCATGGTTTCTTGAAATAAGCCTAATTACATAATTCAACATAGGCAAAGTGTTAAATTAGGCCAACTATTGATGAGGGAGATATTGACATAAGAAAAAGAGTGAAAAACTTAAGGTTTGGGCGTGTGGGGATGACCTCGCTCAATCGAGTTGGGATTTCGCTCAAGCGAGAGTCCCCTGCATCAGGGGATTGGCCTCTAGCCTAATCTCGCTCAGGATGCATTTAATATAGAAGAGCAAGATACTGGACGAATCTCGCTCAAGCGGGTGTGGCCGCGCTTGAGCGAGCGAGATGGAAAAATGGCACTGGGTGAATGTCGCTTAAGCGAGTGATGATGTGTGTGGTATCTCGCTCAAGCGAGCGAGTCAAAAATTGGTCCTGGATGAATTTCACCCAAGTGAGTAGCTGGCTTTGGGAAGCCTCGCTCAAGCGAGTAAGCATAGGAACGACACTGGAGGATTCTCGCTCAAGCAAGAATGGCTCGGTCAAGCGAGAATCAAGCCTGATGCTTAAACTCTTCTCGCTCTGGGAAATTGGGGGCTCGCTTAAGCGCCCCATGCTCATGTCGCTCAAGCGAGTAGGGGTCTCACTTGAGCGAGTTGCCCATAATGCAATTTTATTTCATTTTCTTGTTTTGGGCTTATGATGGATCCCTTCCTTTATATTATGAGGTAATTGAAGGGATGCATATGGAAGGATTTGATAATGGTATGATGTAGTGTGGTTTGAAATCAATTGATATATTTGGGATGATAAGTTTATACCCATGATATACCATGAAAAGGGAAAGGTTCATCACCAAGAGTGATATATAGTGAATAATAATGAAGGTTTGATGATGGGGTTATGAGATACATGAGATGAAAACCCACTGAATGAAGGTGTGGTAATATTAATGAACACTATATAATGTTGTAATGCCACTGTGGTTGATTGCAAGTATTAACTTGCATGTATGACATAAAATATAAGTGAAATATGTTGAGATGAAATGCCATATATAAAACTTAAAAATAATGGCTAAGAAACCAACAATGATAAAATCCACTAAGGTGTGTATGGTGGTGTTGGTGATTATGATGATGATGTTTAATGAGTGGCTTTTAGGATGCACAGAGTGAGAATGAATTTGATTTGCATTACATTGTATCCATGGCATATCATAGCCACCGATGTTGGAACCTTAGGGGAGCTCCCTCGGCCGACCCAGTGGGAGGGTGACTCAGTGCACGAGCAATTTGTTGTATCCCCTGTGACTCGGTGTGTAAGTCACAAAGCCGCCCATGTATTGCTACGGGGAGCTACATGTGGCTGACCCTTATGGGGGTGGCTCTTGATGAGCAGGTGACCCCGGTTGTCCATTAGATCACAATCGCCATGAAATGAGTCATGGCCGGCCCGTAACACCATATATCGAATATGTGTTACCGCGGTCATGGTGAAAATGGCCAGGAGTTACAAGATGGGCGATGCGGTTTGGTACCAGTAAAAATATGGTGATTATGCATGCATTATGATATATATGTATACATTTTACTACTGCAATATGAGCATGGTATGTGATCATGCTTGACCCATACTTGGTGTTTATTCCCACAGTCGGATCCGTATTTGTTGTCTATTCCATTGTACATATGCATTAGCCATAAGAGCTTTTGCATATTGCATGGAGATATGTCAGATGGTGATTATGAATGATGATGATTGAGATTGTGGTATGATGTTGGTGAAACGGGTAATTGATATACCTAAAAGACCACATAAAAGTGATAAATGATATGAATATACAAAATGAAATCGAATATGACGATGTGTATATTATGCCCCAATATAATGAAGGGTATAATTAATCATGATTGATGATAATGATGATAGCTCGTGGTGGCTTTAAGAAAAGACCTGAATGGTTGATGTTGATGATGCGGGCCCATTGTGGCATTGGATTATATATGTATATCCTTGCTTTGCTATGAGTTGATGGGTGAATACATGATATGTACATTGTGAAATGAATAGATTATGATATATATTGATGTATTTAGCAAATCATACTTGATGTTGATATGCATATGCACATAATTTCAATTGTATTCATATCGTCATTTGAAATGTATAACTTTCTCTCCCATGTGGTCTACTTTTTAGTAACTATGCAGGAATGTCATGGGGAGAGGATATTTTTAAAGTAAAGCTTTTGTGAAGGTAAAATAGTGGTAATGGAAATTCTTGTCCAACAGCGATAGTAATTTATTGGATTATGAATGAATATACATGACAGTGTTGATATTTATTGACATTGGCGGATGTGTTGTGAATAATGATATAAGTGGATGATTTATCGATATTTGGGGAATTTGAATTCATACCCACTTGATGAATAAAATGATGTTGGAATATGTAACCACTTTAGGAATGTATATGTGTTGAAGATATATGACTTTGAGGATGAAATGATATGGTCAATTATGAATATAAATATTGGAGATGTATGTTGCATGACTATATAGATGTATATATATATATATATATATATATATTTATATTAGGCATTGCATGATTATATTTTCTATTGTGGCCTAATGGGCTCGTGTTGTATGGTTGCATGCTTTGCCAAGCCTTTTTCCATATCTTCATATATGGGATTAGGCGTGTACCCGATATACACATTCTTTCCGCTATAAACTCTGTTATTTCTGTATACTATTTTGGGCAAACTAATTACCGATCTAGTTATAAATAATCAGATCTAACACTTCGGTTTTCTGTGGTTCGAGTCTTGATGTAGTCGTGGTAGCGTTTTGAAATTGTTTCGAATGTGAAAAATTTATTCGTATTTTTAACTAATAATTATTTAGATTACATTGGGATTCGAGTCCACAAAATCGGGGTGTGACAAAAGTCGTTAGATTAAAAAGCTTATTTGATACTTTAAAGTTCTTTTAAAATTTAAGTAACTTCAACTAATTTGGTGTTGTCTAGATAACGTGAAATTTTAATATAATTGGTACTTGGATTACGGTCCTCGTGGAGACGAATTATTTTATTACGCGATAAAAACCTATACACTTACGGGGGTTATCAAGTTTTGGTGCCGTTGCCGGGGCCTGATGTAGGAAGGAGGATCTAGTTCTTCTTCTTCTTTCTCTTTTGATAAAGGAAAAATAAAGATTAGGTAAAAACCAGGAAAAGGGGAAAGAAGGAATTGGGAGGCGCAACCTAGAGAGGATAAGCCTCAATCTCGCCACCTAGGGGAGGAAACCCTAGGATAAGAGTTTGTAAAAGTTTAAGAAACCCTAGCTAAAATGAAGGAGGAAAATTTAACTCCACTAATACTAAAATATTCTCTCCATTCAAGGTGTATGTAATGCAAAGGAAAACATGCCTTATATAGGCTAAAGGGGAACACACCACTTAACCTAATGGGCTTCATTCTCTCCTAAGCCCAAAAACACTAAAAATAAATAAAACTAAGAAAGATAGCCAAAATACAAGGCCTAAAAACACATACAAAGAAAAGATGACCATCTAAGGCCCAAACCTATAGCCAAAAAGGCTTTCTAACCCTAATCTAAAATAATGAAAAAAATGCATAAAAGAAACAAAAAAAATTATTTTAGCCAAAAGAAGTTCCTCTGGCTGTGTCCTCATCATGCTCCTCCTTTTAAAAATCATTTTCCTCAAATCCAAGATATGAGAATATACAAAAAAAAGATAGCAATAAGACCACTTATGATAAAAGAGAAAAAAATTTAAAAAATTTAAAAAAATAAAGAATTTTAGGGAATTATTTAACCAAGGTCAGAAACTAACCTTTTTATTTGAGACATGGTCAAAACAAAATGATCATCATAAAATGCAATGAGATATGTCCAAAAGAATGCATATATAAAACTATGTGGTAACCCTAGAACTTTACAGAAAACCAAATATGATGTATGAGCAAAAGAGATGACATATGTAAAATAATAAGGTTGAACAAAAGAAAAGTACAAATCATGCAAAGCCCTATCATAAAAAATCCTGGATTTGGATGCCCTAAGAGGATCATATTTAGTGATTGAACATAAATTAGGGTCTATGATAGGTAAAGCAAGATAAGAAGCAACTAATTCTCCATGTAAACCTTTATGCACATGAATGTTATGAACATGCTCAAAATGAGTAAATGGTCCTAGAAAAGATCTAAGAGAAATGTTATGGCAAGAAAATGATAACCTTATATACATTCTAGAAATAAGCAAAACAAAACATGAAATAACTCTTGGAAAAGTTAAGTCAAAAGAAAACAATCAAATTTTAACTCTACAAGATCATATCGTGATTTTGCATATTCTATGACTAATCCTAATGGAACTACACACTATTGGTGACCAATGTTTTTCACTGGGATAAGAAAAATTGGCAAGGATTCTTCTACTATATTATTGTTTTCATGAGGTCTCTTACTATTATCTATGATGGGAATACATAGATTATGATTAAGGTGATTTTCACTTGACACACCATTATTTTCTAAAGACAAGTTATTAAAATGCACCTTAATTTCTTTGTTTTCATTTTGACTTTTAAATTGTTTTTTCTTTAACCTAACCCTATCATATTATGTCCAATAAGATTTCACTTTTTCATTCATATTAGCATTATGTTTTCTTCTTAATTTTTCCTTTTTTTTTCTTTTGAACATAAACTAATTTTCTCATTTTCTATCTTATCAAAGACTTCAATGAATTCCTACATTTGTTTTATTTTATAAGAGATATCCTTAAGAACCTTTTTTATTCCTTTATTTTTCTTTTCTATGGTATAATTATCCTTGGATTCATAAGAATCTAACTTAGCATAAAGGACACATATTTCTTCTACTAAGAGCTCAAACAAACATGATTTAGGTGTTCTATCTTTCTTACTTGTCCTAGGTGAAGACATGGTTAAAAGATTTAAACAAACAAACAAAGACAAAAAAAAAACACTTGATACAAAACTAGTCGAAGGTGCAAAAAAAACTTAGTTCTAGGCGTACTACCCCTAATCAACTAAATAAACCAAAGTCCTTAAAAGTAAATGCCCAGAATACAAGGGCTAAAGTGCAAAGAAAAAAATTGATAATATTTTTGTATTTTTTTCTTTTACAAGGTTTTTCTTCCAATAAAATTGTCTTCAAGTCTTCAAGCTCGAAGACCACTAAGGCACAAGCTTAAGAACACTTAAAATAAAGGTTAACACAATTAATAGAAAAAAACAATAAAATCAAATAACAAGAAACATGTATTTTTTTGGTTTTTTTGTATATTCTTGATAATAAGGCATATAAAATATGAATATAAAAAATAACCTAAGAAAAACGTAAATTAAAGAGAAGAATAAAGAAAAAGAACCTTAGGCTCTGATACCATATGATGTTGGAAGGAGGATCTAGTTCTTCTTCTTCTTTCTCTTTTGATAAAGAAAAAATAAGGATTAGGTAAAAACCAGGAAAGGGGGAAAGAAGGAAAATGTGAGGCGCCACCTAGAGAGGATAAGCCTCAATCTCGCCACCTAGGGGAGGAAACCCTAGGATAAGAGTTTGCCAAAGTTTAAGAAACCCTAGCTAAAATGAAGGAGGAAAATTCAACTCCACTAATACTAAAATATTCTCTCCATTCAATGTGTGTGTAATACAAAGGAAAGCATGCCTTATATAGGCTAAAGGGGGGCACACCTAATTGACTTCATTATCTCCTAAGCCTAAAATCACTATAAATAAATAAAACTAAGAAAGATAGCTAAAATACAAGGCCAAAAAAAAACATACAAAGCAAAGATGACCATCTAAGGCCTAAACCTATAGCCAAAAAGGCTTTCAAACCCTAATCTAAAATAATGAAAATAATACATAAAATAAACAAAAAAATTATTTTAGCCAAAAGAAGTTCCTCTGACTGTGTCCTTATCAGGGCCTGTGCTTTCCCCAATATTGGTTGCATTGATATTTAGTTAGATCAGATTTTCAAATTTTTTTAATTGATTTGATTTTTTCTTTTCCTTAATTATTTACATATATTTTAATTTATTGTTTGTTTGGAGCTACACTTGATCTATGTTTGCTTACTTCTTTCCAGGATTCTTTTTATGCAAATGAGACAAGGTGCAAATCTTGATCTTTTTCTTGATCCTAGGATAGAACGCACTCTTGAGAAAATAAGTAGACAACAAAGATAGCAAAACACTAAACTAATGGCTGCCCATGAAAATAAGGTGTTAAGAGATTTTGCTGCTCCTAGTACAAATGGAAGTGGATCTAGCATTTTGATACCAGTGATGGAGGCCATCAATTTAGAGATAAAGTTGTCACTCTTATCCATGGTACAACAAAACCAATTTGGAGGAATAGCTTCTGAAGATCCAAACCTACGCCTCCAGATTTTCCTTGAGTACTGAAATACGCTTAAGATAAATGGAGTTACAAATGATGCAATTTTCTTAAAGCTATTCCTATTCTCATTAAGGGATAAGGAGAGAGCATGACTATACTCCCTTCCAAAAGGCTCCATCACTACCTAGGAACAACTATCTGGTGCCTTTATCAGCAAATGGTAACGAAGTAACAAAATTAATCTACTAAGGAAACAAATTATTAATTTTGCATAAAGAAAAGATGAGTTCCTCTATGATCACTACTAGAAAAACAACTAATAGCTACCCTCAGTTAGCGACCACGACATTCCATCGCTAATCAGTGACCAAATTAGCGACCGCAACATGAAAGGGACCTTGAATATGAAAAATAGTGACCACATCAATGACCAACATGATCCCGTAACTAAAATTAGTAAAGAACCGTCACTAAATCTGTCGCTACCTCATACCCTGTCGCTGATTCGGTCACTACAGTTACTTCCCTCCACTTTTGGTTTCCCTCCAAAGTATCTATGGTGCCAACTGATAGCGACGAGGATTGTACAGTCGCTATATCTTTGGATACATCAGCGACGCACACATACCGTCGCTATAACCATAATGTAGCGATAGGTAGGTATTGTCGTCACTATATTTGCATACATCAGCAACGGAGTTTTACTGTCGTTATGATTCCTGGAGGGAGAAAATTTTTAGAGGGATTTCTAAATTGAGCGATGGATGTAGTCGTCGCTAGTGTTAGTATATTAGCGACACACATCGTTATTCGTTGCTATATCATTTATTTTCTAAAAATATCCACGGTTTTAGTGACGGT
Organism: Clitoria ternatea; assembly: GCA_037962975.1. Taxonomy (NCBI): domain Eukaryota; kingdom Viridiplantae; phylum Streptophyta; class Magnoliopsida; order Fabales; family Fabaceae; genus Clitoria; species Clitoria ternatea. The sequence continues at coordinate 62,565,646 of CM075671.1, forward strand.
GTGTATCCGTCGCTAACCGTTAGAAACTTATTCAAGTTTTTCCATTCCCCCTTTCATCTTCAGAAGCCCTAAACCCCATCATTTCCCTTTCCCTCTTCGAACTCTCCGATGAACCTCTCCAATCCCTTCCCCTCTTTGACTCTGACGAACCTAGCTCGTGCATCTCTTTCCCTTTCATTTCCAACTTTGAACCTCCTAACCCTTTCCTCTCTTCAACTTCGATTGAACCCTTCCGACTAGTTCCCCTTTTCCAGTCCAAACCATCCTCATCAGTTTCATTTCCCTCTCTGTTCAGCTCATGGGTCGCAGCTCTTGACGGTATTCCAAACTAGCACGGCGATGTCCCTCTTCTCTCACTCCCTTCGTCAGCTCTCACTCCCTCAGGTAAGTTGAGTTCTCTTCTCTTCTGTTTACTATGCTTTACATTTTTTTGGTGTTTATAGAGATAGTTGTTTTATTTCTTTTTCTTGGTGTTTCAGTCCTAAGAGTGCTTGTTGTAAATACCATTTGCCAGCCTTGCCTTTATGTTAATTTTGAATGAAATTTTATCAACAAAAGTAAATAGGAACCGAAAACAAATCTCACGAAGATTAGAATATGGTAATAAAACATGAAAGTCAAGAATGTAACTATACATGTCTATTAATTTTGAGCCTAATTAATCTATTCCTGCATATTCTCTATTTGCGTCAGTGTTGTGACCGAGCAATGAATTGGTCATGACAATGAATTCTTTGTAAAATAAGAAACAGTAGGGTTAAATTGCAGACGTTGTATAATGGAATCAATTCTATTCAAGAATTATGCAACGCGTAATGGTGAGTCAAAAAAATGCATTAAGTTGATTGTTGAGTACAATTTGTACAATAATATGAAATAAACATATATATAATGATATACACCTTAAAATCTGGGACTACAAACTTGTGAGTAATAATGAATATAAATGGGCCAACTGCCAATATTTGTTTTAGCTGCCTTTAAATGTCCACACTCGATCAGCAAGCCAATTATCCTTTCTCTACTTCCAATTCTTTCACTCTGTTTATTAACATCAATCAATACATGTGGCTAAACTGCATTTCAACCTTCAAAACGGAGTTAAAGTTCAGAGCAGCAGAATGCACGATGCTTACCACTTCTTTGCACAAGCTCAGGCCCAGAATAACATAGGCTAAAAACCTGAATGAGAAAATCAAGCTATGATACAAGCTTTCATGTTGCTAAAATAGCATATCAGTTCTCATCAAGGGCAAGATCAACAGGGTCCCTTATCCAGGGCCTCCTTTCCCTTCACCAGAATTTTATTCTTAGTTTGCCATTTGCATCTATACCTACAACCTGTCCCTTACTGACATGTGTCTCCATTCCCCATCCCCATCACGGGGTCACCAGTCTGTCTCTGATCCTTACTTTGTCCCCAACTTTGAATGGCTAAACACGTTCCATTTCCCATGTCTTACAAAGCCATAATCTATCCATAAAATAGAATGCCACCTACAGTTCCTCATCTTCCATCCGATGCACGACCCCTATACTTGAATGGCTCACTTCTCCATAATGGTGGGTTGGGGTTGAAACTGATGCTTTAACCCTTACCCATTCTCTAATACAGAGCTCATTCTCTTCTACGACCTCCACTTCTGATGGGTCCAACATCCATGTTTTGGATCCTACTGGGGTGTATGTTTTAAGTTTTCCATTAGCATCGATTGCTTGTATAGTACCAATACTAGCATGGGTGTTCCCTGACCATCCAAATCTTGGTTTCTTAACAGATTGCTTAACTCTAACTTTTTGTCCAACAAAGAGTTTGCCAAATCTTTCAAGATGGGAACTTGGTCCAACCCATTTTTCTTGTTCCCTACAAAAGCCAACAAAAGTGCTTCTGTCCACTTCATTGCCTTCATACCCTATTTCTTGAACAACACCAACACTACCTGGACCACTAGATTTCCAATGTTTTGCATTATCTTTTAACCTCACCCACTCTCCCACTTCAAACATTTTCTCAATCTCGAGGTTTGAAGGATCTCCTCTCTAAAGTCCAGGCAAACCAAAGAATGCGATCCTGACCTCCTCATCAGCATGAATACTGGTTATAACCCCTTGAGATTCAGGGTTAGCTCCTCTCCAACCCCACCTTGGTTCAACAAAACCCATTCAAAACCTAACATACTGCCCAACTTTAAAGCTAGGAACCTTTTCATAATGGATGGGGTTCTTCTAATTTTGACAAGTTTCAATATGAGAATATGATTCTAACTTAATATGTTTTAAATTTAGATCGTAAGAGTTTTGTTATTAATAATATTTTTGGATTTTTAAAACTTGAATTTAAATAGAGTATATCAAATTAAAAATAAATCAATTTCTAGACTGATGTTATACATTATACATTATAAAATCATACTGTTTAGAAGAAAAATTTACATGAGATTCAGGGATTATTTGATAACTCTTTTTAAAAATAATTTTTAATCATTTCATTTTTAAAATTAAAATACTTATTTAACTAATCAATTTTCTAAAACTGAGTTTGGAAAGAACTCTTATTTTTCTGTTTTAAAAACTAAAAAGGCGGAACAGGTTTTACCTGTTTTGCTTCTTTGTTGTTATCTTTAATTTTGAAAAGTTGAAAACATAAGAACTACACATTTTCATTAATGGCATATATATAATATTCTTTGTAACTTTTTTAAAAGATGATAAGTGTTTTATAACACAATAAATTAGATTTAGTTTGCTTAGGATTTTAATCACTATGCATTGTATTTCCTTAATTTTTGTGATTTTTGTTTTCTTTCCAATATATTCTACTTGGGTATTTTATTTTGCAGAAATTAATAAAATTAAGGAACAAGTACAAAGATAATCCAAGGGTCAATAACATGAGAAAAACGACCATCAAATGATAAAGAAACAAGAAGAACAAGCCCCGGTGAAAAAAGAGCAACAAAAGCATGAAAATAGGCTCGGCCCAAGTGGAAAGAATTCTGAGAAGACTGAATTCCGACTCGGAATGATCATTTCTGAGTAGGATGACTTAGAATCATCATTTCCGAGTAGGGAGTCTCCGAGTAAAGCGTTACTGAGTGGATTATCTCTGGGTAGGGTGTTTCTGAGTGGAAGATTCCCGAAGGAGGTGCCTCCAAATGAAAAATGACTTTGAGTGAATATTTCCCGGTTTGAGGTAAATCCGAGTGGAAGATTCCCGATCAAAGCCATTCCGATTGAAAAATGGCTGACCTTGAAGGAATACTTCCCGATTCGAGTTAAATCTGAGTGGAAGATTCCCGACTGTAGCCACTCTGAGTAAAAAAGGACTGACTTTGAATAAATACCGCCTAAAGATATACATCTGAGTGAAGGATTACTGATTGAAGCGAATCTGATTTGGGACAAGTGCTTTTTCTGGGCAAAATTGTTTCCGAGTGAAGGATTCCCGAGTGAGTTGATTTTGAATGAAAAAACTCTGAACTTCGGAAGAATACTTGTCAGGCAAGGATGTCTCCGGGTGGTTTTCGGAAAAGATGGCATTTTGAGCAAAGAAAAGGCCTTTCCGAGTAGTGTGTTTTGGAGAAAATGTGTTTTCAAGAGCAAGGAAAAGGTCCGACTGGGAATGAATCTCTTTCAGGCAGACTCTCTCAAGTTTCAAACTAACCCCGAGTGAGATGTCTCCGAGGAAGGCACTTCCGAGTAGTTTGGGGCCGAGAGATGTATTCCGAGCAAAGCAGAGCTCTGACCTGGAAAAGAGCTTCTATCGCCCAGATTCTCTAAAGTTCCAAATTTTTGAGTGAAAAGTAAGGCCGACTCCCGAGTGAATACGTCCGAATGGGTTGATTGACGATTGAGGCCATTCTGAGTGAAAAGCAAGTCAGACTTCAGATGAATGTGTCCGAGTAGATCATTTCAAGGAGCGAAGAAAGGGTCGTTCTTGACTGAATTACTCCCAAGAAATATATCCGAGCAAGGTTTCTCTGAGTGGTTCAATTCCAGAGACATAGCCGAGTAAAATATTTTGGAGGTGCCGATTGAATCATTTGAATGAAGACTTCCCGATCCTGAGTGGGTCACATGTGAAAGAAGAGGGTCTGAACAAGTGCTTCAAGCAGAAGCACCTCCGAGCAAATGATCTCGAGTGAGTCACTTTTGAAACAATTCCGAATGAATGTTTCAATCAGTGAAGCAATCAGAGGTGCTTTGCTCGAAACTTGTTTCTGTTTGAAGCAATTCCGAATGAATGCTTCAAGCAGTGACATTTCCGGACAAAGCAACACCGAGTGAAGCAATTCCGAATGAACAGAGGTCCCAATGAATGCTTTTCGGAAAGCAATTACCGAGTCAATAATCTATGAATTCAGGCCTTCACACCGAGTGTTAGAGGTCGGATCAGATCTGTGAATTCAAGCTTTCACTCAGTCTTTTATATATGAGAGCACTTGTTCCGCTCGGATTAATTCCCACTGAGAGCACCTGTTCCGCTCAGATTAATTCCCACTGAGGATGGATGCTAGCTGAGGCACTAATCTGAGTCATAAGGAGAACGCCGGTTCCATATTTCCACCGATTGCCCATGCTGACTTGGATTCCCACTATCCAAGTGGATCCTTGAATTATGAGGGGGCGGCTGACAACAAAACAAAAGGGAAAATAATAAAGAATTCCTACTAGCCGCCATTCCCTATGGTTGTCGAGGTCCAGGCTGTATCCAAGTTGATTTGTTGATCTTGTAGGGTGGCTGACAAGAAGACAAAAGAGAAGTCCCACTAGCCGCCGTTCCCCATTTCTATAAATAGGGGAGAGGTCGAAAGCCATAACAACGTGGCTTTGATATCTAGTTCTCATTTTTTTACTTTGTTCCTTTCTTTTCTTTCTCTTTTGTTTTCTTTCTCTGTCCCGTTTCTTTCTTTTTTTTATTTTCTTCTTCTTTTCTTTTTCTTTCTGTTTTGTAAGAGTTGTGAGGATTGTGAAATTGGGTGTTCTAATTTGTAATTGGTGGAGGAATATTGCAACAAGGAAATACAGTGGTAAAATTATTTTAGGCTTTTGGAGAAACCAGTAAGTCTTTATTTTTACCATGTCTTGCATGTTTTATTTTTCCATCATGTATATGAATTTGAATTATTTCATGAGTAACTAAATTAATTATCTTGGGATGAAGGGGGTGTGATAATATTTTATGATAATGTTATTTTGACTTTGAATTAAATAAATTTCTGTTTTCCATTTAGTTCAAAAAATGCTCAATGCTCTTAGTGATTCCTAACAAGAACCTAAGTGATAAAACTGTATTCTTACGGGTATATTAGTAAGTTTAAGTAATTAATAGAATCGAGAGATTTATTGTTACTGGGGAGTTTTTTAACTAAGCCTAAGGTTTTGAAATACTTTTTGTGACCTCGGTAAAACCGTGAAAGTAATCTGATCCGGTCCTAACACCGGTCCTCAAGAGCATGGCTTTAATGCTTTGCCAGGTCAGCATTTCGAACGAGGTAAGTACGCTTCAAATACGGAGTATATACGACGAAGACAAGTAACCCCGCCTAGGCATGTCACTCCGCCTAGGTATGACACTCCGCCTAGGCATGTTACCTTGCCAAGGGTCATCATTCCGCCAAGGCATGATACTCCGCCAAGGCATGTTACTCCGCCTAGGCATGTAACGCCGCCAGAATGCATATTACTCCGCTTAGCCATAGGCTCAACATAGGCGGAATATTGAACTTCCCATACTACACAGCGAACCCATACTCACAACCCCGGCACGAGATTGACTCTGTCTTGAGAGGTTAATAATGGGAATCACGCTGTCACGCATAAAGGGAAATAACAATAAAATAATAAAGCATTCACGCTTCCCAAGTAAGTGGAAATACCTACTACAATAACGGTGCTCGTGAACGACACAGGGACCCACTGTCTTTCTTGCTTTATGCTAGAAAACAAGGAACGGGCCCTACCAATAATGCAGCACCAGTAACAGGTATATAAACCTCAGCAAAAAGGTATACGGGGGCTTTTCCCCATTTCTGAACCTTACTCTCTCTCTTACTTGCATAATTCTCTCTGACTGTCTTTCTAAGTCTTAATGTATTCTGAAATACTGACTTGAGCGTCGGAGAACCATTGCAGGTACCACCCCTAATCGGGTCAAGACTGAGAAGACTCCTCCAGGCGGATTGGGACACCGCCCAGTGTATACCGCACTCCGTGTCAAAGCATAAGAGGCAATTCCAGGCGGGCTACCACACCGCCGCATTACGAGTTACACTCCGCCCCAGTATGGTTCAGACTCCGCCTCAACATACAAAGACACTCTACATCTGAACATTTATGTACACTACTTTGTATCAGATTGAGCTGTCTCAGGATCGTAACTTTACACCCCCCGTACTGGACGGATCATTGGCACGCCCAGTGGGACTCGTTAAAGTTATTCCCACCTCTCGTTTAAGAAGTTTGGTCTCTTATTATGAAAGGGAATGGGAGAAACCAACCAGATGGGCACGTGGAAGATATCACTGCCCAAGAACAACCAATGAACAGGCACTTAGCTTTCGAGTCGCCTGTGGAAAGTTCAAGAAGAATGGTGCAGGTCTCAGCACCAAATCTAAAGGATGAGATGATAAGAAAGCTAAGGGAGGAATTGATGGAATTGAAACGCCAAAGAAAGAGCGTGGAGGAGAGAGCCATGTCCCTGATCAAAGGGTCACATCACACAACCGAGGGAGAAAAATTCTCTACCCCCCAGTATTCAAATATCCCCACATTTGAAGGGAAGGAACAGATCCACGATTCTGATAAGAGAGTTGTTAAAGGGAAGAGGAAGCTGATGACAGCCTCTCCAGTAACTTATAAGCTCACAGTTCCTTTTTCAAGGAGACTTATGAGTGTACGCATCCCTAAGAACCTACAGACTACTCAACCTCTCTCTGTAGAAAAATACAGTGGTGAAACTGATCCTACTAAGCATCTTGATACTTATACACTCGAAGCCATGTACCTGGGGGCAGATGAAGACGTCATGTGCAGGATGTTCCCTCGGACTCTTGTTGATGATGCCCTTAGCTGGTTCAGGAAGCTACCATCAGGTTCCATTAACTCATGGGAAGAAATGGCAACAGCGTTTGTGGACCACTTTGTCATTTCCAGTGACATTCCCAGAACATCTCATACCTTGGCTCAGATTAGGCAAGGGGAGCATGAAACTCTCAAGGACTTCTTGAAGAGGTTTCACAAGGAAGCAGCTGCTGTTCCAAACTTGGCAGAAGCACTTCAATTGCATATAGCAACAGAAGCTTTACAACCAAGTTCTGCTTTTGCCATGTCATTGGCAAAGAATCCTCCAGTGAATTTTGAAGAATTCAAGAGGAAAGCATCCAAGTATGTGAGCATTGAAATACACTTGGAAGCAACAGCAGCAAGAGAGAAATCCCCAACGTTACAACGGAGTGATAAGAGCGGATCCAGATCGGGTTTTACCAAGAAGGTCTAATGAGTCATAACCCCGACTCATCTCTCTTTCTCTCTTTTGTAATTCATAATTAATGAAATACTCTAAATGATTCACCCATTGTCTTTATGATTTTATTCGAGGCACAACACTGTTGTGACAAGATACTTTCAGGACGGATGATCCTAACAATGTATCCGTTGTTAGCGATGAACCTCTTCGAAGGTACAAGTGGGTGAATCACCTCATTCGAAGGCCCAGATTGTAGGATTAAACCGAACTCTGGGTACGGTTAGTAAGTTTGGCTGAACACCGGTGAAGGCTCGGATTGTAGGATTGAACCGAACTCCGAGTACGACTAGTAGGTTTGGCCGAACGTCGGTGAAGACCTGAGTTGTAGGATTAAACCGAACCTCAGGAAATGGGTTGTAGGGCTGGTCCTTTTTCAAGGCCACAAACCGAACCCCATTCGAAGACTATATGGGTTGTAGGGCTGGTCCTTTTTCAAGGCCACAAACCGAACCCCATGCGAAGGCTTGGGCGCAGTAGGCCGGTTCATACAGAAAACCGTGCTGAACCCCGAGTAACGGGCGCAGTAGGTTCAGGATTAGCCCTGATCTGAACCCCGTGTTGAAGGCTTGGATTGTAGGATTGCACCGAACTCCAAGTACGGTTAGTAGGATTGAACCGAACACCGTGTGAAGGCTGGTGAATGAGTGAAATCCAACACCGGTTGAAGAAGAAACACTTCCCCAGGACGGATGCTCTCAATCACATATTCTGTGAGTTGACGAGGTAACTCCTGGCGCGGACAATTCCCATCATCATCCTTATGATGGAAGTCTTTGAAGATACAATCCATACTCCTATGATTGAAAAATGTCTCCAGGACGGATTATCTAAATCACTTAATCTGTGATCTGACGATGTAACTCTTGACGATGTGTACTTTTCCAGAACGGATAACCTCAGTCACCCATTATGTGATATGACGATGTAACTCCTGACGTTGTGTACTTGCCCAGGACGGATGATCTCAATCACCCATTCTGTGATCTGACGATGTAACTCCTGGCGCTATACACGCTCCAAGGACGGATGATCTCAATCACCTAATATGTGACCTGACGATGTAGTTCCTGGTATCGTACACATCCCCAAGACGGATGATCTCAATCACTTATGAAGTGATTCGACGATAAAACTCTTGAATTTATTCCCATGCAGATAAGACAACGGCTCCAACATGCAACACTGCTTCACAAACGGAGTCAACAAAAACTCCTTGGGGGGAAAGGATTGGTGTCTCAGCTATATGCTGCACCATACCGACCCTAAGGTCCAGAAAACTCCTTGGGGGGAAAGGATTGGTGTCACAGCTATATGCTGCACCATACCGACCCTAAGGTCTTGCAGGCCGCCTCTGGAAAGAACTGGTGTCACAGCTATATACTGCACTAATTCGTCCCCAAGGTCCTGCAGGCTTCTTGTGGAAAGAGCTGGTGTCACAGCTATATGCTGCACCATACCGCCTCAAAGGTACGATCAATTTCTTGCAGGAACAACTGGTGTCACAGCTATATGCTGCACCATACCGCCTCAAAAGTACGATCAATTTCTTGCAGGAACAACTGGTGTCACAGCTATATGCTGCACCATACCGCCTCAAAGGTCTAACCAATTTTTTGCAGGATGAATTGGTGTCACAGCCATATGCTGCACCACACCGCCTCAAAGGTTTAACCAATTTCTTGCAGGATGAATCGGTGTCACAGCTATATGCTGCACCATAGCAATCCTGGATTCAACAATTTTCATTTGTTCAGGAGTTACACTCCGGTCCAAGTTCAAAAGGATGAACACTCCATCCAAAGCTTGACTCCGCCCAACTACTAATGTTTTACGGAGTATATGAGTAACCAACTCAAGCACTACCCAACAAGTTCAAGTAAATTCAACACTTGTAAAATTGTGCTTCATTGGAATTCCTAAGAGGCCACTCCGCCTTCTTACGGAATCCAACCCTATGGAAATTCCTAAGAGGCCACTCCGCCTTCTTACGGAATTCAACTCCATAGAAATTCCTAAGAGGCTACTCCGCCCTCTTACGGAATACAACTCATTGGAATTCCTAAGAGGCCACTTCGCCTTCTTACGGAATCCAACCCTATGGAAATTCCTAAGAGGCCACCCCGCCTTCTTACGGAATCAACCTCCTTGGACATTCCTAAGAGGCTATTCCGCCTTCTTACGGAATCCAATTCCATTGGAATTCCTAAGAGGCCACTCCGCCTTCTTATGGAATCCAACCTTATGGAAATTCCTAAGAGGCCACTCCGCCTTCTTACGGAAACCAATTCCTTGGAAATTCCTAAGAGGCTACTCCGCCCTCTTACGGAATACAACTCATTGGAATTCCTAAGAGGCCACTCCGCCTTCTTACGGAATCCAAATCCATTGAAATTCCTAAGAGGCCACTCCACCCTCTTACGGAATACAACTCATTGGAATTCCTAAGAGGCCACTCCACCTTCTTACGGAATCCAACCTTATGGAAATTCCTAAGAGGCTACTCCGCCCTCTTACGGAATACAACTCATTGGAATTCCTAAGAGGCCACTCCGCCTTCTTACGGAATCCAACCTTATGGAAATTCCTAAGAGGCCACTCCGCCTTCTTACGGAATCCAATTCCATTGGAATTCCTAAGAGGCCACTCCGCCTTCTTACGGAATCCAACCTTATGGAAATTCCTAAGAGGCCACTCCGCCTTCTTACGGAAACCAATTCCTTGGAAATTCCTAAGAGGCTACTCCACCTTCTTACGGAATCCAACTCCATTGAAATTCCTAAGAGGCTACTCCGCCTTCTTACGGAATCCAAATCCATTGAAATTCCTAAGAGGCTACTCCGCCTTCTTATGGAATCCAACTCCTTTTAAATTCCTAAGAGGCTACTCCGCCTCCTTACGGAATTTAACCCCACTGAAATTCTCAAGAGGCCATTACGCCTCATTATTGAATTTACTTCAGTTAAAATTCCTAAAAGGCTATTCCGCCTCCCTACTGAAGTTACTTCACCAAAATTTCAAAGGGGCTACCCCGCTTCGTTATACTTAATCATATTTCATTAAGTCCTCAGATGAATATTCCGCCTTCTTAATATCATTTTACAAGGCATAAATACGACGGACTTAAACACTACTTCTATGAACAAGTATACACTTGCAGAAAATATGTTTTTATTGAATATTGCCAATATTAATAAAAATCCAGAGCCTATCCTGGAACAAGGCGATATCATTAAAATGCTGATAAAAACAAAAACTTGCAAATAGACTGAGGAGGAGACTGAGAAGCTGATCTTTAAGGGTCAGACGGCTTCCCTTCTTGCTGAGTGGAGGTGAGCTGACTTTCTCCTGGCCTGGTCAAACTTTGGGAAGGAGGCAAGTCCGCCAGAACATATTCATCATTGGGCACAGGCATATGACCTCCTTGCACAGGCACCATCAATTCTCCATTGATAAATTCGTAATAGGGATGAATGCCTGTGGTGGAGAGAGTAACACCTGGGTTGCGGTAGCAGAGTTGGCGAACAGCCATGCTTGAAGCATCATCAATCGCTGCCTCAGCTGCATCCAAGGCAGATTGTAATTCCTTGTCGAGCCTCTCACTGGTAGCATCCGAGGCAGTCTTCTCAGCTTGCAACTCTTGAACCTGCACTTCAAGATTTCCATATGCGGTTGCTGCTTCGCCCAACTCCGTCGCCCAGGCATCTTCAGCTATGGCTTTATTTATTTCTATGGAGACCAGCCTCTGCTGAAGAATGCTCACGTCTCCGCCCAAAATTTGGTTCTGCTGATCTAAATTTGAAACTTGTTGCTTCAGCAGAACATTATCAGCCTTGACCTGGGAAAGTCCGCTCACCACCTCGCCTAGCTTTTTATTCTGTTGTTCTAGCAGGACCTTCTCAGCCTTCACCTTAGCCAACTCCTCCGTCAATTTCTTGATGTCGGAGTCGGCGGTGTCAAGATGTTTGTCCTTGGCCTTGATCACCTCAGACAGCTGCTCATTGTCATGTTCCAAGCTACGAATCTTTTCCATAGACTCGTGGTAAGACGCCTGAAACATGTTCGCCTCGGCAGCAACGTCAGCTATCCGGGGGACAGAGGCCAAGAAACCATCTATCTCTGCAAGGTGCCACCTCGCAGCTGCAGCAGCCCCTGGAATCTCCTCAAAGTCGATGTCAGGGCGGAGGATGAATTCTGGATCACGCCTCTCTGACTGGCGGGATCCCGTATTTGCAAAGTACAAAAAAGGATTCAAGCGAGACCCCGCCTGGGGCAAAGAGACAAACCGCCTGGATGATTCCCCTGGCACATCAATGGGAAAAACGGCTGTCCCTCGAGTGGTCAAGCTCAGGGCGGGATCCTCAGACGGGCGGACTGGGGAAACATGAACTCTCCCTGCCTCGTCCCCCGTATCTTGGTCAGAAGGGGCTTGGAATCCCTCCGCTTGCTCCCCCGCGACATCTTCTTCGGGGATACCTTCAGCACCGCCCACATCAGCAGAAGTACCCATAACAGGTACCTCCTGAGTCTCCTCCAAGTCAATGGCAACATCGATTGATGTCCCTTCCTCAGCCCTCCTCTTGCCCTTAGTCCTCCTCCTTTGCAAGGCATGAAGATCTACTTCCTCTTCTTCCTCTTCAGCAGCTTCTGGTTCTTGGCATTTTTTAGAACGCCTTTCAACAGTAGCTGCTGAAGATCCTGCACCACCTTCAAAATTTATTATGTTGGTGGAGGCAGGGAAGGGAAGAGCTGTTGTAAGAGCGGCAGTCAGATTCCTCCTGGGCTGCACATTGTTCTCCGCATTAATTTCCCTGCGGCTCATTCGGATCCGCTTGATGCGCTCCATCCCAGGGAACTCAGCGATTTCTCCTGCGAAATAACAAAACGAGAATATGATTAGAAGATGCAAGATAACAGCAATACTCAATCAACATTGCGATTGTTAGTAATATTACTCAAGTATCCCTGAGCATCCCACCCAAGCAGCCTTCGACAAAGGATCAGCTTGTGGACAGAGTTGTACTCCTTCAACATCCGGAGTACTTCCACAGACGCCGCCGATAGAGCACCCTCTTCAACTTCATACGCTCGCTTGGTTAGAAGAAAGTGCTCATGTGTCCACGCAACTGGGAATCGATCAATTCCCTCCTTATTCCGCCAGAAGACGGACTCCCCCTCCTTCACAGAAACCTTTACAAAACTTTTTCTGAAGTGGAGTCCGCCTTCCTTGGCGGAGTCCGCAAACGACTTGAAGTTTAAAATCTTCGGCTCCGCCCGAAGAGTAACAAGGCCCATACCGCCTGTTTTTACGTTCACCCTCCTCATGATGCGGCAGAAAGAAAAGAACAACGCCACAGTAGGCGTAAACTCCAGATGCTCCGCCATCACCTCAAAGCTTCGAACTATTCCCCAACCATTTGGGTGCAGCTGAGAAGGAGCACAATCCAAGAACCTCAGCACGCCCATCTAGAATTTGTTCAAGGGGAAACGCACTCCCAGCTGAGTGAACAGAATATCGTACATATATATTGTACGATTATTCTGAGGACGATGGCAAATCCTTTCGAATGTCTTAGGAGAGCTAACAATGAACCTATCTTCATACCGTTCATTTTTCCAGATAGGCACAGACAGCTCCACTACACCGCCACTAGTTGTTGCATGGCGAGAGGAAGTACCCTTAACATCCTCCTCAACCCAACAATAAGGATCAATCTCGAGCGTCTTCTCCCAGTCCAGTCCATGCAACACGACGTTTTGACACTCTGCCATTGTCAATACTTGGGTATGGAAAACACCTCCTGACACAAACGAATGTACAGCATTACTAAAGTACTCCACGCTGCTGTAAAACATCGAGTCCCTCCCAGTATAAAACGCCTCATCTTCACTCTCAATATCAGAAAACATGGGACGAACAGAAACCCTAGAATGAGACTCTGACCTCTTTCCTCTCATCTTCCTTTTGACGAACACACAAAAAGGAAAACTAAAGCTAACCCAATGGAAATGAAGAAGCAAAGAAGAGGAAGAAGCAAGTACCTTAAGCTTCTGAAAGATAGAAGAACTCCAAACACCAATAAACTCGCAAGAGAGTAGCAAAAACACTTTCAGCGAACAAATACGAAGTGAGAGATGAAGCAAAACATTTCCCTTCTGAGAGTTTACCTATTTATAGGCATGGCTTGGGGCGAAATAAGCGAATCCTCAGAAATCTCGAAGATGTGTTTGCAGCCGTTAGATAAATCTCATCAACGGTTCTAAAATTGAAATATGCGTTTACAACCGTTGGATTTGTCTCACTGACGGTTCCTTTTTTGCTGAAACCAATAGATATATCTAAGGGCAGATATTTCATGGGCCACATTTTCAAAATCCAAGGCCCATGGTAATAACCTCGAAAACGGTTCTCAATTGCCATCACGCGCATTTATGTCCCATCATTGGAATGGCAATCGTTACGGGGGCATACGTGGCAATGGGAGGCTGAAGAATAAAAAACATGGTTTCGAGGCACATTAATGACAGGCGTGGCAAGTAATGACAAGCCAATAAATGCATGAAAACACTTGCCCACAAATCCTGAACTAGCAAATGCCGCCTAAACCCATGCCTACAAAAGCTAAACCTGAGTGTTATAGCTCATTACAGTGACTCCGCCAGTCACTATAACAAGCTAGGGGGCATATGATCCGGTCCTAACACCGGTCCCCAAGAGCATGGCTTTAATGCTTTGCCAGGTCAGCATTTCGAACGAGGTAAGTACGCTTCAAATACGGAGTATATACGACGAAGACAAGTAACCCCGCCTAGGCATGTCACTCCGCCTAGGTATGACACTCCGCCTAGGCATGTTACCTTGCCAAGGGTCATCATTCCGCCAAGGCATGATACTCCGCCAAGGCATGTTACTCCGCCTAGGCATGTAACGCCGCCAGAATGCATATTACTCCGCCAAGCCATAGGCTCAACATAGGCGGAATATTGAACTTCCCATACTGCACAGCGAACCCATACTCACAACCCCGGCACGAGATTGACTCTGTCTTGAGAGGTTAATAATGGAAATCACGCTGTCACGCATAAAGGGAAATAACAATAAAATAATAAAGCATTCACGCTTCCCAAGTAAGTGGAAATACCTACTACAATAACGGTGCTCGTGAACGACACAGGGACCCACTATCTTTCTTGCTTTATGCTAGAAAACAAGGAACGGGCCCTACCAATAATGCAGCACCAGTAACAGGTATATAAACCTCAGCAAAAAGGTATACGGGGGCTTTTCCCCATTTCTGAACCTTACTCTCTCTCTTACTTGCATAATTCTCTCTGACTGTCTTTCTAAGTCTTAATGTATTCTGAAATACTGACTTGAGCGTCGGAGAATGATTGCAGGTACCACCCCTAATCGGGTCAAGACTGAGAAGACTCCTCCAGGCGGATTGGGACACCGCCCAGTGTATACCGCACTCCGTGTCAAAGCATAAGAGGCAATTCCAGGCGGGCTACCACACCGCCGCATTGCGAGTTACACTCCGCCCCAGTATGGTTCAGACTCCGCCTCAACATACAAAGACACTCTACATCTGAACATTTATGTACACTACTTTGTATCAGATTGAGCTGTCTCAGGATCGTAACTTTACACCCTCCGTACTGGACGGATCATAATCAAAATCTTTTAGGGAATAAATAAGGGATTTTCACAAAACGATAATGGGCCTTTTCTAAGGATTAAGCAACGCTTTTCATAGGTTAGGTACATTAATAGGATTCCGAGAGGAACATATTAATTAGCTTAAGGAAAATCCGCCTTTGAAAACTTAATTTGATTCTTATTTATGAAAAGTTAAAATTCATTAACATAAAATAGAGTCTTGATCCCCCGAAATCCCAAGATACTCTCAACTCTGATTTTTTAAGTGTCAAGTAAATTTTGTTTCTAAATTTATTTTTCATTTGTGTTTTATTTTGCAAAAACATTAAAAATCAATTGTGTGGATAATTAAATTTCAATATGCTGGTACTTTGAAAACAGTCCCTGTGGAGAACGATAATCTTTTATATTACGCGACATAACCTGTGCGCTTGTGGGCCTTGTCAAAAGACTTATTTCTCCTTAGCCACTTATGAGGCCAATAATACGCCCAATTCCCAAACAAATGTTGTTTTTATATCTTGTTTTAAAAGCAATTTTTGTAAATTATATATTAAAATTATCTTTAAAAACTAAAAATAAAATTGAAACAAAGAAGCTCATAACTTGGTCTGGTTCCTATGCATAACAGCTACACTTTCTCTCCCAGCACTATTCTAGTCATAACTTGCTCTAGTTCCTAGGCTTGGATTTGAGCGTACCCAATGCCCAACTTTAAATCCTGGAAGCCGTTCTGCATCTCCGGAAGAAACTTTCCACAAGCTCTGCCTTCCGGTGACCCTCACTTATAAAGAAAACAACAAAATTGCTTGTAATTTGCAATCTCAGGATAAAATCACTAATACAATTGTCAATGAAATGTTATATATTAAGTTTATCTAATCCCAGAGTAGTGGTCAATATTTTAGTTAAATTTTCTTAGTTTTTCAGAGAGGAAGTAGATCCGGCAAAGCTAACTGAGGTGGTGCTTTTCTTAACAAAGTTATTGATCAAGCATTTCTTAACAAATTTTAATTTCAGTCAAATAATCCACTCCCAAAATGAAAGTTGTTTTCTAGGCAATATTCATACAGTTTTATAATTTGAATTTTAAACAAGTTCTACATTTGAGTAGAAACATCAATGACGGAAAATAGAAAGATAATTTTAATATCTGCTTTGTTAATAATTCACCCCTAGAGAAGTCAAAGTCTAGGGTAGCCAAATATTTGTGATACTAGTGTCACTCAGATTTGTAATCAAATGATACAAGGCATTGTCATTGTGACTTGTGAGACATGACTTCTAATATATGCTCTTGAAATGGAAAACATGAAAATTTCAAAAGAAAAGAAAGAAAAGAAACCCTATAATGATTCACTTTCATTTTAAACTACAATTTCAACACCATGTTATCAAATAGTAGCTCTTTTAAAAGAATAAAGAAATGATCGTGGATCATCATATACCATATCAAATCTAGAATCAAACAATATAAATTACATTGGCTTCTAATTAAACTAGAACAATTTCTTTAGGTTGATTTTATGTGTCTAATAGTTTCCATTATTTTTGTTTTGTTTCTGTAAAAATTGAAAAACATGTGTATGTCTCAGTAAGAGCTTACTCTGCTTAATTAAGTGTGTTAATCCACTTGACGGTTATCATTAATCACATTAATTAAGAAGAAAATCTCATTAGTTATAAATACATTTTCCTTACATCATGTATGAAAAAGTATTCAAATGATTTGAGAAAGTCAATGCTTCAGGGATCACAGGTGAAGAAGAACTGAAACTGAAAATAGTTGACATTTATGAGATGTTAATTAACATATAACATGAAAAAAATAAGAAATAATATAATCAATTTCAGACGGCATTTAATATATTGGATCAGGATAATGAGTGAATTTATAAATTGTCACTGTCCTCCAATTCAACGTTTCACCTAACAAAGGTTTTTTATCCAAATGCATAACTTGATTCCTTGCTTCTAAATTAGACTAACCCAGTTATAGATGAGAACTAGAATAATAAAATACATACACATGCAACTTGTGAAAAGGGTCTAGCACATGAAATGGTCTAAATTAGCTTTAAATAAATGGGTGTGGTTATTGAAAATGACATAATTAATTGCATGTAAGAAGTGTTAGACATATACCAAAGTTCAGTTTAAGAGGGAGTAACAAAGCTGACCCATGTAAGTAGTGTTTTAAGTAGTTACAAGTTAGTTTGAAGAGTTTTGTATTGATATGGTCAAGACAACCTAAGCTTATTTTGCACTTTATTTTCTTCCTTTGTATATATATCTCATGTAATCTTCACTTTCAAATATGAATGAATATTCAGTTGTAATTCTCTTCTTCTTTGTTTTCCATTTACACATTTCCCTTTCTTCCTTAAATTTTATTAAGTTTAAATAAATTAAATTAGTTGATAAACACCTCATAAGAAAATATTTAAAAAAACTCATTCTCTTTTTTTTTACTTTTTAAAGGTATTTTCAATATATAAATATTTATAAAATTAGATTAAAATGATAAGAGTTGATTATTGTTTGGATTTAATATCACTTAGAAGAATGTTATCACCAAAGGTTAACATAGTTGAAATTTTTAAACATGCTGTGAGACATTTGTTAATGTTTTGTTTACTCTATCCGACAGCTCCCCCATCCCTCCTTCAAGGTGCATTGTTGGCTCCCTTTGTTAGTGCACTGTTCTCCTCCCTTCGTCCCTCCATCCCTCCATTGGGCCTTCGTTTACTTCTGCTTGGTCAAGTAAGTGTTGCTGCCCCCTTTTCAAATTTTGTTGTGCAATGTTGGTAAATTATTGATTTGCTTAGGCTTATATTGTTCTCGACTAAAAAAAGGGATTATATTGTTATTTTCTTTTTCATTTGATTTGCTTAGGCTACATCCAAATTTTGAGTATCCATTAAGCCAGTATTGAAACTTGGATCTATTGTTAGATATAGTCTATAAATTGAGAGTTCTATTTTCTTAGTTTCGTGCTTGATTGCGGTATCTAGCTTTTAAGAGTTGATCATTGTTTGGATTTAATTTTTTCTTTTGATAAGCTGGTTGTGTAAAAGTATAGAGAACAAATATGACTACGTTGTAAAATAATTGTATTACTCTATTATGAATTTCTCATTGTGTAGCTATATGTGTGTCATCAAGCTTGTTTGGGAAGATTTCCATTAAGTAAAATCAAGAGCCTAATTGAATTCAAGCTTAGTCCTTAATTCATTCACCCTAAAAATAGAAAAAGAAAGAGAGAGCTTAGTCCCATGTTTATCGTTAATATTAAATTGAAGGAAAATAGAGGCTAGGACAAATTATTCTTACTAAGTTTGTTCTTTTAATAATAATCAAAGTTTGAGGCTTTAAGATGTAAATTGGGGGGATTCAGGTACAATTTTAGTTAGATTAAGATTTTTTGACCAATTTAAATGATAGAGCCTTAAAGAAATGTACTTATAAGGGTGAGTACCCAGTAACAATTTAATGTCATGAAATGAGTTTCATCACCTGCAAAAATCTTGAAATTATGATTTGCTACTTTGCTCAGTAAGTGTAAAAGAAGGTACTTAAAAATATTTGTAAAATTATACTGATCATTTAGTTAGTGAGAATACTAGTTTAAACAAGTTGAGACTTCAATCTTTATTAAATCAATAATAAAAAAATAAAATTGAATTCATTATGTAATTGATCCATAAATAAATTTTAATAAGAAAGAATGGTATAGAGAGAGATTGAAAGATAGATTAAGAGAGAAAGAGACCATCAAATGTCCTCTTAATGAGATCACCAAGTTCAGGCTTGATTGCAAGATAAAGTTGCTTCCACTTCTCCACAACTTCATCTCCCCTTGCTCTCTCCTCCTTCATCTGCTGAAGCAAGAGCTTAGTGCCCATCAATTCCCACTCTTTCTCATTATTCTTCTCCATCATTCCAACTTCCATCTTCCTAATCTTCTCCCCATTCTTTTCCACCACCTACGTCAACTACTTTACCTCTGCCTTCATACCCTCTTCCCATCTTGCTTCTAATTTGCATCCTTAACAGTAAACACCATTATGTCCCCTTGCCTCAACTACATTTCTATTCAACCCCTTATGCTTTGTAAAGGGTATAACACTAATGAGTATACCTGAGTGATAAAAGGTGTCTTTTTATGAATATTGTTCTTAGATTGGTAAGAGAGAGAGGGAAATAGATAATAATGTCCAACCACTTGCTTTGTGTGTCTCTCTTTGTTTAGTTTCCTTGCTACTTGTAACTATCCAACCATTTGTTGGTTTGTCATGTAGACTAGCACACGTTACACGTGGTCTCTGATCGTCTATCTTCAGCTTTGTATTCATCCCTGACTTTTTTCCCCAGGTAATCCCCTAACGCTGACTTTCTTGTTATGTGTATGCATGTCAACCATTATGTGTATGCATTGGTTTTGTCTACTGATAACATGATTTTTTATGCATGTGTAATGTTGTTTGTTAGTGGAGAGCAGAGCTCATTAGGCATTGGTTTTGTGTGCTGATAACATGATTTTTTATGCATGTGCAATGTTGTTTGTTAGTGGAGAGCAAAACTCACTAGGTTGTTATGATTATCTCTCTCAATATCATATACAATGCGTAACATATATATTTAACTGTACTAGGAAGTTTTCTGTATGTAACAGGGCATTTCTAAATTTGGGAAATATCTAGTTTACAGGGGAGACTCTGCCAAAATTTTGACAGGTTCCCAGGTTTAGGATACAGAAAGAAGTATATTAAACTTTAACTTTTTTGGGTTTAGTCGTGTGTGTACCCACAAGGTTCCCGTTTAAGATTCAAGACAACCGACTTACATACCGTTTTGTGTTGGATCTTGAATTGTCCCGGTTGGACAGTTTGTGATGAATTTGTAACCAGTAGGGCGTAACCCATAATCGTTGTTGTTTGTGTTTTATCTTGTGTTGTTGATGTCGATTTGGGATTCCGGTTTGTGTTTCGTGTTGTCTCTGGGTGCATGTCTGTGTGCGATGTATCATCCCGCACGTATCTCTGTATACTCAAAGACCAATGTGAAATACTGCCAAATTTTCAAATGAACATCAACGACACAAGATAGAACATATACAACATTGATGGGTTACGGATGATTGCATATTCATCTCGAACAGAATAGGGCCCTACCAATTTGCAACATCAAAGAGATAGAAAGTGATTCACAAACGATAGCCAAATAATGTTTAAATTAAAGTAACAAAAATTGTGCTTGTTAGATATTATGAATGGAGGTACCGGTAAATCGACGATGGATGTACAACCGGCTAGATCGCAGTCGGCAAGTGACTGAGGAGTTTATGATGGGGCTGTTAGAGTTCATTCCGTTCACTATGGCAAACACGCCTGGATTTAAAGCGACTCAGAAGATTTGTTGTCCGTGCTCAAGGTGCAAATGCATGAGTTTTGAATACGCAGATTATAACACCCTAAATTTTAAAGAAAACAATTTATGGAATAATGGTAATTAATTATTTATGGTCCAATAATTATGGGAGAATTAATTTGACATTAGAGGTGAATTATCGGTAAATTTTGATTTACCAGAGTTGGATGATTTAACAGATGATGTAGGACCCACTTGGTGGAATTAAATAATTGATGGGTCTAGAATGTTTAGAAAATTATTGTGGTTAAGGTGGTATAGCTGAAATAATTTTTAGTGTTAAGGAAATAATTAATCGGACTTGATATATATTGCTAAACGGGGAAAATACAAGCCAAAATGTAATTAAAAGAAAATGAAAACTCCCATTTTCCTTTCCCTCTCAGCCATGATCTCTTTTCTCTCTCCCATTTTGCTTTTCATGCTATTACACAATGGTTAATGGGGTTTTATGACCCAATGGACAAATGGAAAAATACATGGTTTTACCCATTGGACAATGTCCAATCTTTACTCAAACTTCCTCTCTCTTTCTCTCATTTTTCGGTGGCACCCTTCCTCCCACCATTCTTCATATTTTCTTCTTCATCTTTTCCTTCCTCCAACTCCAAAACCGTGGCACCTCTTCTTCTTTCTTTCTCTTGCCAAAATTTAAGCTAAGCTTGGAATTGTGAAACATTTATGGAGCTTGGAAGCTTTGTGGGATCATCTT
The DNA here is from genome assembly GCA_037962975.1 of Clitoria ternatea. Taxonomy (NCBI): domain Eukaryota; kingdom Viridiplantae; phylum Streptophyta; class Magnoliopsida; order Fabales; family Fabaceae; genus Clitoria; species Clitoria ternatea. Next base: position 62,586,973 of record CM075671.1, read on the forward strand.
CCTTCTTCCTCTTCTTCATATTCATTTTGGCTTGGCTTGGGTGGTGAGGTAAGACTTTGAACCCCTCTTCCTCCATTTGTGATTTTCATGATTATTTAAACTTGGAAATGGTAGTGTTAGAGGTTTTGGGTGTGATGGAAAATGATGAAAAACCCTAGGCTTAGACAATGGAGGTGTGATTCTTGATTATGATTTAATGTTATGTAATGAAGAGGTTATGATGTTCATGTTAATTTAAGGAAATTGATTGAGGGTGTTGTTGGGTGATTTTAGAGAAAACCCTAAGTGTTGATAAATTGGGGATTTTTGCCAAATTGATGGTTTTAGTGATTTTGATGCTTTTGGAATGATTTTATATGAGGAAATTAATATTTAGAAGCATTGGGGTTGATTATTAATGTTGATGAATTTTGAGCTAAGTTGATGTTATTTGAATGATGGTTTATGCATGTGAAACCTAAATCCTAGGGTAGATGACCATTGGGGCCATTGATTGCTATTTATAAATGATTGGCACTTTGATGATGATATTATGTTTATGATGATGTATGAGAATTAATGGTTGTCAATTTGTGTGGAATCCTTAAGAATTGATAAAATTGAGGCTTTAGGCCATGATATGTGCCATTTAGAAATTGTTGATTGATGATGGTCTTGAATGGAGCTAAGATGGCTTATAATGAATTTGAGTGACAGTGATGACAATTGGATGATTCACATGATGAGTTGGATGCCTTAAGGATAAGGGATATAATATTGTGGTTGTTAGGTTTGGTTAGTCTTTTAAAACCTAGAGAATCTTGGTTTTGGGAAAGGAATTCCCGAAGCCTGACACAAGCGTGTGAATTGAGGTTTAGTCAAGTCTAGGACTTGATAATGAGTTTTAAGAAAATGATGTCTTACGATGGCTTATTGATGGCATGTATATATGTGTTTATTGATAGGATCGTATTTCGGACGATGATGCGGAATAATTGAGGCAATCGAAGCGTTTGGATTGCGGTTCTTCTCTCGAGGTAAGAGAGGAGTTTGCATTTCAAATTTGAATGAGTGAATAAATGTTGAATTATGTATATGTGTAGACTCATGCATTGCCTTGCCATGACTATGTTGTATGTTGAATAGATAATGTGATGAATGATGGCTTGGTTTTTGTTGAACATTAAGAAATTGTATATGTATACATAGATGTGAAATGAGAATGATTGTTTGATTGTCCCTTGGTTGGACCTGAATTAGTTGTTGATGAAAACTTATGAATAGATGAACTAATTGAGGTGTAAGGTATTGTTTGTGATGATTGTGCACAAAATGAGTGAGGTAGTGATGTAGAATGTTGTTAAAACCTCCCTTAGGTATTTAAAGGTTTAGAATTGAAAATAGAGAGGCATGGTTTCTTGGAATAAGCCTAAATACATAATTCAATATAGGTAAAGTGTTAAATTAGGCCAACTATTGATGAGAAGTATATTGGCATGTGGAAAGGAGTGAAAAACTCAAGTTTTTGTGCGTGTAATGGTTAACTCGCTCAAGCGTGTTGGGATCTCGCTCAAGCGAGAGTCCCCTGTATCTGATGGATGGCCTCTAGCCCAATCTCGCTTAGGCCGCACTTCAGCGAGCGAGAGAGGAATTGGTTTCGGATGAATCTCGCTTAAGTGAGTGACGAGGCAAATGGAATCTCACTCAAGCGAGCGAGCCTTGAATGAGGTACTGGATAATTTTCGCCCAAGCGAGAATGAGTCATTTAAGCACGCTCGAGGGTCTGATGTTGAGATTCCACTCACTCAGGCGAGTGGCCAAGTGAAGGATTTTTCGCTAAAACGAGCGAGCATGGAAACGTACTGAAGGAATTTCGCTTACGTGAGAAGGCTCGCCCAAGCGAGCTTTACTGATCTCGCTCAAGCAAAGGTGAATCTCGCTTGAGCGAGTTTCCCCAGAATTAAATTTATCCTATTTTCTTTGTTTTGGGCTTATGTTGGACCTTTTCCCTTATACTATGACATACTTGAGGAAATATATGAGGGGTATATAGTGATGATATAACATGGTGGTGATTGGAATTGATTGATACATTTGGGATGCTTTATTTATGATATTTCCACCACTAAGAATAAAATATGAGAGAATGATAAAGAGGACTTGATGATGGGGTTATGAGATACATCCTAGAGTAATTATGAAGCCAATGAGAGAATTGGTAAAACGATATAGCATGTGTTATGAAACGAATAATTAGAAATGACATTGATACTGAATAATGATGGATGATGAGGTGGATCACTTCCTTGCTCAAAGGATCATCGATATTAAGGATGATTGTTATTATTGATGGATTGTAAAATGCCATTGTATTTTATCCGATTGTGATCTTGTATGTGTGGTTTGAAATATAATTATGAAATGTTGTGAATGACACACCAATATATATATATATATATATATATATACATGAGACAATGGTAATGAATATTGAGATGAAAACCCACTAAATGAAAGTGTGGTAATATTGATGAATATTATGTAATATTGTAATGTCATTGTGGTTGATTACAAGTATTGACTTGCGCGTATAATATGAAATATATGTGAAATATGTTGAGATGAAAATGCCACATATAAAACTTGAAAACAATGGCTAAGAAACCAACAATGATAAAATCCACTAAGATGTGTATGGTGGTGTTGGTGATTATGATGATGATGTTTGATGAGTGGCATTTAGGATGCACAGTGTGAGAAATGCATTTGATTTCCATTGCATTGCATCCATGGCATATCATATGCTGTCGGTAAGGAATATTAGGGGGTTCCCCCGGTTGGCCCAGTGGAAGGGCGGCTCAGTGCACGAGCATTCTTGTTGTTTCCCCTATGACTCGATGTGTGAGTCACAAAGCTGCCCATAGTTTGGTGACGAGGCACCCTATGTGGTTAACCCAGTGGGCGGGCGGCTCTGTGATGAGCAAGTACCTCGGTCTCTGACGGGGCATGACTCTCTCGATGTGTGTTCGGGAGGGGTCCATAGCACGTTTGGCGGTTGAGGCCATGTTGTTGATCCGTAAGTCACGGAGTGACTAGTGCTACAGATGGGCGATAGCGGTTTGGTACCAGTAAAAGATGTTGTTGATATGCATGCATGCTTTGATACTGCAGTAAGGGCATAGTAGCACACCTATGCTCGACCCAAAATTTGGTGTTTATTCCCACAGTCAGATCCGTATTTGTTGTCTGTTCCATTGTGCATATGCATTAGCCATAAGAGTATTTGCATATAGCATGGAGATATGCCAGAATATCGTGATGATTGAGGATATGGTATGGTGATGACGAGATGGGTAATTGAGTACCTAAAAGGCCACATAAAATTAATAAATGATACGAATACACAGAACGATATTGAATATGATGATATATATGTGATGGCCCATTATAATGTAGCGCATAATTATTATGATTGATGATAATGATGATAGCCCATGATGGCTTTGAGAAAAGACCAGAATGGTCAATGTTGATGATGTTGGCCCATTGTGGCAATGTGATAGATATGTATATGCCTGCTTTGCTATGACTTGATTAATAAACATGATATATGTATATGTTGTTGAATTTATAATTCATGATGATCATTGATGTGTTTAGCAAAGCATACATAATGTTGATATGCATATGCACATAATTTCAATTGTATTCATATCGTCATTTGAAATGTATAACTCACTCTCCCATGTGGTCTACTTTTTAGTATTGATGCAGGGATGTCATGGGAAGAGAACATTTTTTTAAAAGAAAAGCTTTTGTGAAGGTAAAATAGTGGTAATAGAATGCCTTGGCCGGCAGCATTGTAATTTAATGTGTCGTGTATATAATGGATATCATGATGTTGTTAATTATTGATGTTGATGGATGAACTGTGAATATGTATAAATATGGATGATGTATTAATATTGGAGGCATTAGATTTATACCCATTTGGTATATAATAGAATGTTGATTATGTAATCATTTTGGGAATGCATAAGTGGTGATGATATATAAATTTCAGGTTGAATTGGATACGATCAATTATAGATTATAAATATTGGAGATGTATATTGCATGATCATATAGATGTATATGTATATATATATAGTAGGCATTGCATGACTATGATTTCTATTGTGGCCTAATGGGCTAGTGTTTTATGGTTGCATGTTTTGCCGAGCCTTTTCTCATATCTTCATATATGGGACTAGGTGTGTGCCCGGTATACACATTCTTCTTCCTCTGTAAACTCTGTTATTTCGTATACCGTTATGGGCAAACTATTTACCAATCCAGTTATAGATTATTAAATCTCACCCTTTGGTTTTTTGTGGTTCGAGTCTTGGTGTAATCGTTGGGGTGTTTAGAAATTACTTCGAACGCGAAAAATTTACTCGTGTTTTTATTATTTAATTATATTGATTACATCGGGATTCGAGTCAGGAAAATCGGGGTATTACACAAATGATGTCATGTGCCACCTAACTGAGAAGAGGTTCATGGAAACATACCACTGCTGGTACAACCATGGTGAGCAGTTATCGCCCAGGCCAACAGGCGTAACTGTGCAATAGTCCTACTATGATGTTGAAGGAAACAGGCATACGTACAACAACATAGAGCAGATGGGGATGGATCATATTGAACCCTCCACCGGGCGTATGCTAGAACATGATGACCAAGTAGGGAATAAGGATGACAATGTAGAGGAGGATCCTAATTCGGAGGTGAAGAGATTTTATGATTTGTTGGTGGCGGCTCAGACTCCATTGTGGGACGGGTGTGAGAGTCACACTGAATTATCCGTCTCCTTAGCTGCTTTAAGCCTAAAGGCAGATTATAATCTTTCAGGAGGTTGTTTTAATAGGATGATCAATCTGATGGGTTCCACCATGCCTAGTGTAACATCCTGGTTTAGAATTAATTACCAATTAAGGTTAATTACAGAATTAAAATTGTTGATTGAATAATAATAATAATAATGCCAGGTAAATTACACATGTGCCCTTGGTGGTGTTAAGGGGAGCTTCGGTCCTCTCTCCCTCTCTTCCTCGTGATTCCCACGCTAATTGTCATTGATGGCTGATAGGATTAGCATTAAATGAGGATGTGGCTGTTGATTGAGAAGGAGAGTTGGCGCAGTGCAGAGCTATGACAATGGCTTCACTTTCACGTTTTCTTACCCACTCTCTGCCCATTCTTACTTTGTTATGCTGAAAAATACTCTTGGGTTCTCTCCAGAATTCCCTGGAGACTCTTCTTCTTCTTGCTGTGTCTTGATCTTCGTCTTCTTCATCTTCTTCTTCCACTCGAACACCGAGTAGAACCACGAGTGGGACATGGAACACGAAGTGGAACAGCGTGGTGAGGGAGATCAACATGGTGTTGAGTGTTTTGGAGGCTGGGATCCTCCACTGTTCTGCCAAAATAACGATGGGTGCTTGGAAACATGGAAGTCCTTCATTGTTGGTAAGGACTGAGCTGTTTGAGTGTAGGAATAGCCTTGGAATCCTCCACTGGACTGAGTGAGGACAGCCTGTACCTTGAAGGCTCGAAACTCCCTCTGTCCTTGCATGCTGAACGCTGAGTGACAGAGCTGCTCGAGAGGAAACAGTTGTTGGTTCTTCCAAGTTGGGAGCAGAGTGCTATCATGGATGACTGAATCAAGTCGTTCTGTTGAGAATGAGTGACCGAAGGACGATCGGTCGGAACTGGAAGCTCGAGGAGCAGCTGGAATCTTTATTCCAGGTAGGGGGTTGATTTACATCTCAAATATATGGTTTATGGACGGGTTCCGGGTGAAATTACTTCACTATGTTGTGTTGTATTTGTACATGTGTTGATTGTTGTATGCCGATTGAGTGTTAGCCCGGATGTGTGTCATTTATGAACTGTGGTGCATGATGATGTCCGTCCATGAGATGTATGTTGATAAACATGAAGGTACCGAGTAAATGCATGTGTGTTATTATGATTGCCGAGGGCATTATACTGAATGCATGAGTTTGTTATACTGATCCCCGTGTGTGATTGTGTTTAAATGCATGAGATGCTTGTCATTATACATGCGAATGCGGGGTGCATAAGATGGGGACTGTTGTGATGATTCCCGTGTGGGATTTTATGTTAAAAAGCATGTGATGCTTGTGATGAATGGGTGAATTGCCGAGTGCATGCAATGCTGTTTGAATTCCATATGCTTATATGATGAATATAAAATATAATAAAAGACCTTGGGTTGGAATCAAGGCAATGCCGAGTGCATTGGCGTTGGACGCCAGGTGAATAAGGCCATATGCATCTGATTCACCACTGGAAATGCTTGGAGCATGTAGCGTTGGACGCTTAATACTGAGTCGGCAATCAGATGAATACGTGTCAAAATATGATGAAAGACCTTGGGTTAGACTCAAGGAAATGCCGAGTGCATTAGCGTTGGACGCTTAAAGACCTTGGGTTGGACTTAAGGCAAGCCTACCGGGTTGGACTCGGGGCTGCCCGTAACACTTCCGTTTTCGCTTGGAGTGACTGTGTTACATGTGAGGGCAAATGGTTTGGTACCAGTAAAATGGCCGGATCAGCTTGGAGCTGAATAAAAGGCTTGGAGCCTATGTTGCAACAATAAAATTTAATAATAATGGATCGGATCCGACTGAAATGCTGTGTGCACACTTATAATTGTCATTGAGCTCAATATGATTTGTATGTATATGTGGATATGTTATTGAGAATAACATCATTGATATAGTTTAGAATTGATATGAGTAAATCCGAGTGGATGAATGCATGTATACTGATGTTATGCCGAGTGCACACTTATATCCGAGTGGATGAATGCATGTATACTGATGCTATTGCTGAGTGCACATTTATATTGTTGATGAGCTCAATGTAATGGTATATATATGTGTAAATGTTATTGTGAATAGCATGATTAATATAGCCATGAATGATTGGTGTGAATTTCGACTGGGTGAATATATGTAAATTGGTACTGTTACCGAGTGCAAGGTGATTATGAATGATATGAATTACTCAGTCTTGATTGAATTGCATGAATTGTATGAATCCCGAGTGGATGATGTTGTTAGGGTATCCATATTGAATGGCAGGGTGTATTATTGCTGAATGGAATGTCATTGTATGGTTGAGATTTGAGGATTAAATCCGAGTCAATAACTGTCATTTAATATGTAAAAGCTCACCCCTACTGTGGCTATATTTTTCAGTATATGCAGGTTGGACTGGGAATGATAAGATAGCCTCAAGTCCGAGTGGGGAACACTTAGATTGTTGAAGTGCATGCATAATACATATTGTGTATTCATATGTTAAGCCTTGGCCGGCTCTTTGGAATCCGAACGGATTTAATTATATGGGTTGTCTATCGGGATTGTGAACAAGTATACATTTATATATATATATATATATATATATATTACGTTGATATGATGTTACTTATACCGATTGAGATGTGATGTCGAATGGATAATGCTAAGTTAATTCCGAGTGGAATATTGTTGGGAGAGCCATTTCCGAGTGAGGCTTTAGTGTGTGTGGGCCTTTTTCGAGTGATAAAGGCATAAGGCAATTCCGAGTAAGATGTACTCGAGTGGGCTACTTCCGAGGGAAGATTAGTCCATATGTTATCAAGTGAAAAGTATGAGTAAACCCCGAGTGGGGAAGTGTTTGAATATTCCTGAGTGTAAATCCCGAGTGAACCTATCCCGGGGGAAGAGTGATCATGACGGTTCTGATTGAGGTGTATTCTAGGTGTTCTCTTCCGAGTGAACGAGGCTATATATATTCCGAGTGAATGTTATATATTCCGAGTGACTAAGTATTGAATAAGTCCGAGTGAGACTTAACTTGGTGAATTCCTCCGAGTGACGTGAGGACAGAGTAATTCCGAATGGAACTTGCTTGTGAAAACTCCTTCCGAAGGAAGGGAGGTTTAGATGATCTCCGAGTGAGGAAGATCATAATATGCCGAGTGAAGAATTTGTAATGTACCTCCGAGTGAATTGAGGTTGAAATATACCGAGTGGTATTGGACTGGGGAAACATTCCGGGTGAGGGAAAGCTTATGGACTCCGAGTGGAGTAATCGAGGGAATCATTTCCCAAGTGGAGATTAAGACGCTTCCGAATGAAGCATGTATGTGGGCTTACTAAAGTAAATTAAGTATTTGGCTAAGTGTTAGTGTACCGAGTGAAGCATGACCCGAAATGGTCAAACCCCGAGTGGACTTGGGACTAAATTCCGAGTGGGGAAATTACCGAGTGCGGGTGTTCGCTTCAGCGAGCAAGGTGTTCGCTCCAGCGAGAAAGAACTCGCTCAAGCGCTGTATTCCGCTGGGCTGTGCGACCAAAGCTGGGTCTTGCCAACGTGCGGCATTTGGACCTGGTATTCCCTTTCTCTGGTCGGCTTTTATTTTCCCTTGCTTCATTCTGTTTTAAATTTACCCCGACTCTTAATCTGGGCTGATTATGAACGTTTTGAACGTTCTAAATTTTGGAAAAATTTTCCCTGGTCTCGGTTTGGGTTTATTTAAGTCTGGTTGTCTCACCTAGTAATCATTGAATGCCATCAAACTTGTACCATCTTAAGAAAAGAGTGGGAAACCTGGGATTGGGTTGTGTGAAGATAGAGTGTTGCATTGGCGGGTGTATGTTGTTCAGAAATGAGTTTGCAGATAAGAGTGTCACAAAATATGTACATTGTAATGAGGAATGCTATAAAACCGTTAAAAGGAGAGAGAAGGTAACTAGGACGGCCAGGAAGAAAATGTGGTACTTCCCCATAACACCGCGTCTTCAACGCCTGTATGCCTCATTGTCCATGGAAAAACACATGTGTTGGCATGCTTTGAACCAAACATATGAGGGGCTTTTGTGTTGTCCTTCCGACAGGAAATCATGGAAGTATTTGGATGAGCTATGTCCGGACTTTTCTGGCGAGCCGCGCAATGTACGACTTGGCTTATGTACTGATGGGTTTAACCCGTTCGGTCAATATGGAAGAGCGTACTTTAGTTGGCCAGTTATACTGACCCCACACAATCTACCTCTTGATATGTGTATGAAAAGGGAGGTCATGCTTCTATCTATACTGGTTCCAGGACCCAAAAATCCAAAGGCGAACATAGACGTGTTTTTGCAACCGTTGGTTGAAGAGTTATCACAATTATGGGATATCGGGGTAATGACATATGATGCGTCTTTGAAGAATAATTTCATGATGCGGGCTATTTTGATGCGGACTATTAATGACTTCCCGGCCCATGGTATGCTTTCTGGATGGTCAACATCTGGGAAGCTTGCTTGCCCTGTATGCATGGAACATACTGGGGGTGAATCACTCCCTGTTAGTGGCAAGACAAGTTTCTTTGACTGTCATAGAAAGTTTCTACCGTTGGATCACCCGTTCAAGAGAAACAAAACCGTTTTTAAGAAGAATAAGGTTGTTAATGAACCTCCACCCCATAGGTTATCCGGTGCACGGGTTTGGCAGAGGGTCAAAGAGTATCCTTACATATGAGATAAGAGTGTTAAGGAGTTTGCAGGTTATGGGAAGGAACACCACTGGGTGAAGTAGAGTATCTTATGGGGTTTTCCATATTGGAAAGACTTGTTGTTAAGACACAACATTGATGTCATGCACACTGAATGAAATGTTTTCATGAATATATTTGACACTGTAATATACATCATAGGGAGAACAAAGGACAATGAGAAGTGTCGTCTAGACCTTCTGATTTGGTGTTCTAGGAAGGAGTTAGAATTGAGGGATACGGGACATGGAAGAATGTTCAAACCCCATGCAAAATATGTTTTAACGAGACCTCAACAGATTGTTGTGTGTGTTTGGATGAATGGGTTGACCCCTCCTGACAGATTTGCTTCTAACTTCCTGACAGATTCGCTCCTGACAGAACCCTATCTTGAGTAAGTCACCAACTTTTAATTTACATTCCTGATGTAGCTTTTATAGTATCTAATTTTTTTCCTTTAAATAGATTATATGTAGATATGCTAAAACTTGAGCAAAATCATATAACTGATGACCAAATTCATAGTGAGGTCTCATCCAAATTCATCAGTTGGTTCGCACAACACGTAAGACCCATATAGCATGTGCTTTTTATGTGTACTTGTAACTTCAGGTATCTAACGATGACCTATTTGTTATGTTGTACATAGATACATGACCCTAACAACCATATTGAAGATCCTTTACTCCAAGCTCTTTCTTGGGGGCCGGTCAAAACTGAAAAAAATGGCCCATTTACTATATAAATGGCTACAAGTTTAACATTTTTCAATGGAGTGAAGGGATGCGTATCCATAACTATGGGGTTTATGTTAAAGGCATAATCGGACAGTTAGAGGAAGACTTTTATGGAGTGTTGACAAAGATTGTTGAAGTTTCTTTCTCCGGGTGACTCAAAAGAGATATTGTTCTATTCAAATGTGATTGGTACGACAACACAATCGGTGTAGGAACAAAGGTTGACAACAACTACGGCTTAGTAGAGGTCAAGAAAAATGATAGATATAAAGGGTTTGATCCCTTCATTTTTGCCCAACAAGTTGAGCAGGTTTAATACACGGACTTCCCGGGAGGGCATCAGGACTGGTACGCAGTAATCAAGGCAAAGGCCAGAAGTCAAATAACTAACAATGTCTTCGATGAGGTTGATGATGCTTATCAGCTTGCACCGAACGAGCTCAACAATAATCATTTGTTGTTCAACATTGATCTAGTCATAATGGATGGGACACTCGCCACTACGGGGGGTGAACACATCGCCGAAGAAGGTATGACGACTTCATGTATGGTTTTCCTTTGATTTCTAGTGTTAATAAATTTGTATTTTATTCAATTCATTTAATTCTTTATGCGCCTTGTGAGTTAGAAATAACCTTAAGTGATCTTAAACAATTTAGAATGATTGAGAAATCTTCTAATGTTTGAAAATTCTTGAATTGAACCTAAGGTTACATCACAAGAGTAATCCAAACCTTTTGAGGAATTAAAAAGAAAAAAGGGATTTTCATAAATCGCTAATAGGTTTAACTAGGGATTTAACCTAGTTCTCTAATAGTTAAATACGTTAATACTAATTGAGAGGAAAATGTTAATCAGCTTAGGAAAATCCACAAAGACTTAATTTGGTATTTATTAATAAGGAAAACATTAGGGAAACCATATATATGTTTGATCCCTTTGGAATCCTGAGAAATCCTTGTTTCCTGCCAAAGTTCTTAGTTTAAAAAGCCTATTTGCTACTTTCACTAGTAGAAAAGTACCATTTCACATCGTAGAGTTCATCACGGTTTAACAAAAAACGATGTGAAATATAAAAACGGTGGTATTTTTGTAAATAAATAAAACATCAGAAAACATTTCACATCGGTTTTTTAAAAAAACCGATGTGGAAAATAGTTTATCACATCGGTTTTATAAAACCAATGTTACATATTGACGCGGTGGCAATTTTGAAATTATGTAAAATGTTTCATAAGCATATTAGACCATGGTTTTTAAGAAACCGATGTGAAAAATGCATAAAAAAATAAAAATCAACATCGGTTTAATTAATTACATAATATATATTTAATTATATAATTCTTTGTTTTTCTTAAAATTAAAATAATAAAAGATTCAACATCGGTTTTAGCCAACAACCGATGTGGAAGAACGAAATTTTCCTTCTCGTGCGTTAGCGTTAATTAGCGCCAGGAGTATTTTTTGAATTAATCGATGTGAAATAGCGTTTTAGAGGAGATACCACATCGGTTTTTTTAAAAACCGATGTGAAATATCGTCCGACATTATGATTTTCATTCTCGCGCGTTTAATTAGCGCCAGGAGTATTTTTTGAATTACATACCACATCGGTTTTTTAAAAACCGATGTGAAATAGAGGAGATACCACATCGGTTTTTTTAAAAACCGATGTGAAATATAGCGTTTAATTTTTTTATTTGCCTGACATTATGCTTTTTCTTGTTTAAGTTATTTTTTTTTTGGCTAAAAGGGGGATACCACATCAGTTTTTTGAAAAACCGATGTGGAATATAACGTAACTTTATTTTAATTTATATATGGTATCAGTACATTACGCTCTCTCTCACGAACGGTATGCTCCCAATATGTGTGCTCTCTATCTCATTTCTCCATTACGCGTTTTGTAATATGATAGTTTTGTAACAATGTGCAGCTCTTCATCTCCACATCGTGCTCCACCCATGTTTAAAGGTCGTGAGCAGCTCTCCAACAGCCATTGCAAAATCATGTTAAAGCTTTATATTGATCTTATGTACAAGCTTCTCCAATTTTATCTTCTCTAACTCCACATCTTGAGCTTCATCCTTGTAAGTTTCTTCCATTTCTCATCTATATATGACTTGTTTTTTTTGTGTTGAAAATGTTGTCTTGAATATGTGTATATATGTTTTTGCCTTTATATTATGTATTAAATTCTAACCTAAACCATGTATAAAACAATGTTTGGTGTTATATATGATTCATTGACATATGATTTTAATTGGTGTTGATACATTATTTTCTATATTCGTTGTATAGATGTATGTCCAGGAATTGCCATGAAAAAATAAATATATTCAGGATGAATATTAAAAATTAACTTGATCAGGTTTTGTTAACAAAATTAATAATAGAATATAAAAAATTAAAAAAGTAAAAAAACTATTTTTCACATCGGTTTTTTAAAAAACCGATGTTAGATGTCCCCTTTTCACATCGGTTTATTGCAAAACCGTTGTTAAATGTCCTCATTTTCACATCGGTTTTTCAGGAAAACTGATGTTAGATCTCTTTTTCACATCGGTTTTAAAACCGATGTGAGATGTCCCTATATTTCACAACGGCTAGATCCACATCGGTATGAAAACCGATGTGAAATGTCCAAAAAAACCGATGTTAAATCTTGTTTTTGCACTAGTGTTTAGAGTTCTTTTAAATTTTAAGTAACTTTATTTAATTTGGTGTTGTCTGGAAAATGTAAAGTCTCAATATAATTGGTACGTGGAACACGGTCCTTGTGGATACGAATTATTTTATTACGCGATAATAACCCATACACTTACAGGGGTTATCAAACACCTCTAAATATATCTTGGATTTCCCAATCCAAGCAGATAAATTTTGAAATTCCTACATTCGAAACATGCCTGAATTGAATCCTTTGCTTCCAATCACTAGAACTCAAGATCTATAGCAGCTTACATCAATCCTAATCCTAAGGATTTAGTCACACATAGAGGGAAAAGAAATGGAACATAAAGAATGAAGATGCAGAAGATGAGAGAATTTAGAGAGAGAAAATACTAGAGTGTGTGAATCTGAAAATGAATTAGTTTTAACTAGCTTAGTAAATTCTTGTACCAACTTACAAATATATATACTACTTTGAACTAGTTATCCTAGAGTAAATATTACAAATAATACCATTAATGAGTGTACAAATAAATAGGTCTACTTAAGTTAACTAGAAATATAGAAGTAACAAAATCTAGAAATGCATAAGTCATGGACGTGCCACATGGGCGTGCCTATGCTCCTTAGGCTAAGTGGACATTGGTTAAATGAACATGGTCTAGTGAGTTAGCATGAGTACGTTAGACTATAGTGTTGGAACACTACTTTACTTACTTGGTATTAATGGTTTTGGAGTGCATGGGGGTATGAGCATGAAAGCCTAGGCGTAGCCACATCCAAGGTCTAGAATAGTGTTGGAGTCTAGTGTAGGTTTGGGTATAGGCACAATGTGTTTCTGGGTACTACGTTGCTTGCTAAATGGTGTAGTGTAGGCATACACTACACAAGGTGCTTACGTGTGATGTAGTGCTGTACTTGACCTAATGCGTGATGAGTAAAACTTGGGCCAGCATCACGTGGCTGCCGTGAGTTCCTTGCTTGCACATGCTTCCTTGTATGCTGCCCAACGTAGGCTAGGTCTTGTGGGCGTACTCAAGCTTCCCTTGGCATCTGATCCAATCATAACACACAAGCATCCAGCATACCAATGTTGGCTTAGGCAAAGGTATGCTTGGGTTAAATTGTCAAATTATATATATTTACAATTTTAAGCTAAAAATCATATAATTAATAACTAAAAATAGAAATAATTTATAAAATGACTAGATTGCACGACTTGCTAAATTTTTAACAATATTCTTATTAATTAATAAATATGAGCCATTAATTAAGAAAATGCTATATGAAATTAATCAAATAATTAAGCCTTATCCAGGGTTACACTAGTGGAAAATAGGCTTTTTACACTGGGGTTTTTACACCGGTTGTAATGCGACCGGTGTAAAAAATAAGACGGTGGCTATTTTGTAAATAATATAAAACTTTATACCGGTTTACAAGTTGGACCGGTGAGAAAAATAAAGTTTATACGGGTCTAATATTTGGACCGGTGAGAAATAACAGAATTTGTACTGGTCTTCCATTTAGGACTATGAGAAATCCTTTATTTCACTTTTGAACCTTTCAATCCTCTCAAAGCTCTCTCTCCCCCCACTCAAAAGCCCTAGCCCCACACGAGCTCATCCTCTCGAAGCTCTCCATGTGACTCATTCCTCTCTTCCCACCAGCGTCTATTGCGTTTACTCTCGCCACACTGACGTATTTGCCTCTGCCTCCCTGCCTCCCCCTCAGCGACTCTTTTCTCTTTAGGGTTTATGCTGATTATGCTTAATAATAATAATAATAATAATAATAATAATAATAATAATAATAATAATAATAATAATAATAATAATAATAATAATAATAATAATAATACCTTCCTCTAATTCAGAATCGAATATACGAATCGAATCCAATGTCTTCGAGCTTCAATAGTTCCTCTCTCCCTCAGTTAATTACTATCTCCAGGTTGAGATCTTCCTCTATCAAGAAGCTTCCAGAACCCTTGCGCCACTCCGTCACCGACTACCTCTCCTCTCCTCTCTCTCCTTCCAATGAACCTTCCAGAATTCTTCAGGTTCCATACTCTCTTCCTCTTTCTCTCTACATTTCTGATTCATCACTCGCGTTTCTTACTCTATATGAATTTTGAATTTTGAAATTCATGTGGTTCTTGAAATTTCCTTTTTCTTTCTTGCTTTTTTTAATTTACAATTTCAATAGTGTGAAAATAGAGAATTATTTATTCGTATTAACCTTAGCTTCCTACATGAGCACCAATTTGGTTGTTGAATTGGAGAATGTTTTATGGCTGGTTTAGGTTTAACTTGTAGGAAGGGTCATCTTTTTGTATCATCAACTCTTTAATAAAATCCTTCACCAACCTCAAGTATTTTAATATGATTGGACTAGTTCTGACTTCCATTACACTTTGTTCTTTTGAGATTGAAGGGTCGTTGGTTTTTCAGATTGAAAGGTTATTTTGGTTTTGATGTCTCTCAATGGTTGTTTTTGTTCCAAAGCTCCTTAATTGGGCTTTGCTACCTTTCAGCATGTTGTTAATTCTAGGCTGAGTGTGAACTTAAGGGATGATCTTGAGAAATGCAGCCAGTGGGAACATTGTTGTTTGAGTGTTTTGCCTATCAGAGCTTTGGAAGGGAAGGCCTATTAACTAATAATTCTCTGGTGCTACATACACTCTTCATACACACTATAACAAAAATTGATTAAGAGTATTAACTTGTATATTTCTAGTAATGTATCATTAAGAGTGTTAACTCTAAAAGTGAAAATTGTATAGAGAATCTATATTCAGTACAGTTATACTTGTTATGTGAACATGCCAAAAATAAAGATAATATGAAAATGGATACAACCTTGTTTTTCCTACTTAAGAGATTTGTTTTAGCCTGATTGTGTAACTTATTTAATTGCAGAGCCTTTAACGGCTAATAATTATCTTTCTTTAAGTGATGGATCAAAGATGCGGGTTTCTTATCAAGTATGAAGCTTGATAGTTTCTTTCAATTAAAAGATGCATAAGCGTAATCATTGCTCTTCCTAACTAGTGAACTACTTGACATAGGGCCTTACAGGAGCCTATAGTGAGGATGCAACTTTAAAAGCATATCCAAATTGTGAGACAGTTTCATGTGATGAGTTTGAAACTATATTCAAGGTTACACCTAAATATAAGATCTTTTTTAAAATAATTATTCATTAATACAAACTCCTCTTTTAAAATTTCATGTAATTACCATAAGGATAATTTTAAGAATTACAATAAATTTTAAACAAATTTAATGATTTTAATTAAATTAACAAATTTTCTTAATCTTTATAAATTAGTTAAATGCTTATAATAAGCAAGGAGGTTTAATCTTACAGTATTTGTCTCTCTTTGTTTGTGATGCATTAAGTAATAGATTCAGTGTTGATATATTATATATTTTTATAAAAATTTCTACATGCAATTGAATTGCAGTTAGCAGATAGAGCTGTTCTACCTATTCAATATTCTATTAGTGGAAGCATTCACTATAATTATGATTTACTTCTTTGCCATAGGCTACACATTATTGGAAAGGTGTAGTTGAAAGTTAACCATTGCCTCTTAGCATTGTTTGGTGTGAGAAAAGAGGAGCTCAAAGGTGTTATGAGTCATCCTCAGGTTGGTCATAACATATATACTTTTTCATCACACGTGGCCATTCTACTATGTTATTATTGAATATTTTCAACATAAACCTTTGCTCTTAACATGCCATCTCTTATCTGGATTTGTGATTGCACAAACCGTGTCTTTAACATACCTATTGATGACAAAGTACCAAGTTATAAATTCTAAATTCCTATAACAATATTCCTACTTGCAGGCTGCGGGCTTTTATTCAATGTGAGATGATGCTTAATGATTTAGGTGTTGTTGGTACACATGATACTGCTACAGTTGCCAAGGTATATTACAAATCTTCAGTGAAATCCAGTATTGGTTAGATTGTATAGTAGCATGTTCTAATAATGATTGAGGCACTATGGATAGATAGTGGCCTTAAATAAAAAAAAAAGACACGACAGCTATTACAAGTTCCATGGCAGGGAAAATCTATAGCCTTGACATTCTTTCAGAAGAATTCCAGGTAAAGCTTTCAGTTGTATATTTTGTAAGACTAAATTGCTAATAATATCATAGTAGTTTACAATTAAGACTTACATATATTGGTTGAGAATTCTGTTTATTTGAAGCCCGGACTAAAAATAGTTGAATTCATAGTTCTATAATCAATATAAAGATAAAGGACAATGGTACCCTGATTTGAAAATGTTTCTTATGGAGGTTAAGAGTGAAGGTAAACATTTTAACAAACCCAAAAGAAATAAAGAATAAAATAATATTCATACATTACTGTTGGCTTTTATCCATAACTGATCATCTATTTGAATTATTATCAGTCTTCTTTGATGACTTCTGGGATATTATTGGAATGTCTGTATTAGGAAGTATTAATAATTTTAAAATGTGTTTCAAATTATTGAGTTTTTTATGTCCTTTTTAGTAGTTTTCTGCTTAGGAGAAATGGAGAATATATTTGTGATCAAGGCATCTCAATCTTTTGGTTAGTTTTTATTTTGGGGATGTTAAAAGATAAACTCTTAGAAAACATCATGATAAATTTTAATGAAGCTTATTAGAGAATACAATCTTCCTAAAAATCAAAATGAAACAAAAAAATTGATATATCTTGATATATAAGCTGATACTTTCTCGATGTTGTGCCTACTACCACTTATCCTTCTTCCTCTCATTTCCCTGTCTTTTACCTTTATATAAAAGATGTTTTATAGAATAAAGAAAAAGGTCTTACATTATTTATTGATTTAAGTAGTAATCTTGTTGGGCTTCTTTTTTCTTTTTATAGAGGTGGGAATGCAGGCTTTGCTTAGCTCTAATAGGTAAATACTGAAAAAAATCGGTGGTGCATAATAATATATATCTTTTGGCTCTTCAAATTTGTTTATTTGTCAACCTTGCCTTAAAGGCGCGTGCATAAGCATTGTAAATTTTCAGAAGAGGAGAATTTACAAGTTCCTTGAATGTGATTTGAGTTGTGAAATAACACTTTCAAGTATTTGTTTTGACTGATTTTTAAAGGGTGTCTAAGTGATCGATGATGGTTTGGTGTATATTATTTGAACTTTGAATTCTTCTCTATGAATTCATTATATCTCCAATGTTGATAACTCTTGTGTTCTATTGCTATGTATGGATGCAGTTATCCTCGTTTTTCTTTTTCTCTCGCTTAAGTTAATTAGGATAAGTTGTATAAAGAATTTGACATATGTTCTAACTTTTAATGCCTTTTAAATTTAGGGTGGCTCATAATCTTCACATCTGTTTGCAAACAACATTTCAAATATGGGGACTACAGTACACACTAGACTTGGAGAGTTAAATATCCACTTGTCAGGTAAAAACATCAAATTAGTTGAATGGGGTTATGCAAGTTTATCCTTGATAAGGGGAATAAAGGTGGGTTGAATAATTAAACAGAGTCTCACAAAATGACAAAGAGTTTTATAGTTGTGCATATTTAACTACCCTGTTTCTATTGTTGAAATGAAATTTAGGAATAAAGAGAAATTTTTAAAAAGTCTAAATATATATATATACATGCACATTCTTTATTTTTGTGTTGATGTGAAATAGAAACTGTTGTGTAGGGGTCCTTTGGGATAGATGTATTCATAATAGATTATCATAACTGTACGTATGCTATTTAGAATTTACTTAAAAAATGAGTATTGATAGTATTTTAAATAGCTTTTTTAATTCTTTAACTTGTCAAATTTTGTAAGATAAACTCTTATTATAAATGATAAATTTTTAATTAAATTTACTATAACTTTTTACTTTTAATATAATCTAAGTTTTAAATTTCCCTAGTGTCCACAAATGTTATTAATTAATCTATTTTTAATATGTTGAAGCTGGACAATGTGTTTGTTGTTGCTGATGAAGTTTCTTATTTCTTCCCCATCTAGGCATCCTTGAAGACTGAGAGGCAGAAGAAGAAAGAGACATATTTCCCTTTGAGGAAATATGCAATCAAGGTGTAACATTAGTTATTTTATATGTTGTTTGGGCATTTAAATCCTTTATACTAGACAAGTTTTGATACAATGTCATTTTGTAGTTTTATCTTGGAGGTATTGGTTATGTTTAATTTTATGACTTGAGACTTGGGATTTCTTTCTTGAGGCTACTAGGATGTATATGTACTTTCTATCTTTTTAGGATTGTTATGAGACTAGGATTTCTGAGGGAATGTGTTAAACTTTTGCTGGTTCATTTATCAATATTTTCATCTACAAACAGTTTTTTGGTACAATGGATTCCCTTGATGATAAGTCTTGAAAAGACTTAATTATTCTGCCTTTTATTTGACTTAATTCATCATTTAGTGATTAGTTTAGCCTTTTTATTTAATTAATTGCTAACAATTTATAATTTATTTAATTATTTCAAAAGTGTTTTATTTATGTAAGAAAATGATTAAAAACATTAATTAATTAAGAGTTTATTATTATTCGTAATTCCATTAAGCAGCCAACATACAAACGCTGGGCAAATTAGTTGTTTATTGGTGCAGGAAAAGAATTGCTCAAGCTGAAAGGAAAAAGCCGAGCGAGACTGAAAAGAGTGAAGAGAGTCCAAGAGCCCAAACTGACCGAGACTTCAAAGAGGCCGACTGAAAAGACTTCTCAAAAGGTTGACTGGAAGGAATTAATGAAAATCTGACTTGAAAGACTTCCAAGATACCAACTCCAAAATAGAACAAGGAACCGATTGAAAATAAAAAGAAGAACCCGAGCGTCAATTTCAGAATGCTGATTGAAAAGTCAATTCACTCAAGCGACAGTTAAATTCGCTCGGGCGAGGGTCAAAGTTCATTCAAGCAAGCAAGCTTACGCTCAAGCGTGACCTCAAAACATCATTCCTTCACCCAAGCTTATCCATAACGCTTAAGCGAGAAGGCAATGCTGCAGTACATATCTCAAGTTCGCCCAAGCAAGAACCCAGTTCGCTCAAGCCAAAAGGCTGATATTTAAAACAGTGATTGTTCCCTCCAGAATCCACTCGACACCAGTGTTGTTTCCTGCTTCCTTCTCTCCTACTTCTGCACCTTAGTAATTTAAGTAGTGAGCTGTTAATTAGTTAGTGTTGAGCTATAAATTAGCTAAGGATGAGCTGTAACTTGCTAAGATCTGAGCTGTAATTCGTTGATCATTCTATAAATTATGTAGTTAGTTAGTTTAGTCGTTAACTTAAGTTTCCTAAGTTATTAGTTAAGTTAGTTAGTTAGGTAGATGCCTATATATATGTTTGTACATATTCTATAAAGAACAGAGAGACAGATTCACATAGAATACAATTCATTCACAACTTCGAACATCTCACTACGTATTTTCTCTCTCTAAATCCTCTCCTCCATGACGTTCCACAATCCTTTGATGGAACCGAAGTCAATGGAGTTCTAAATCCTTAAGGTTAGGATTGCAAAGGTTAGCAATGGAGTCTTGAAGCTGTGAGCGAGGAAATCAACTTCTAGATCCTGAGGCGAACAAGCTGAGGAGTGGATCTGAATCGCTGGATTGACAAATCCAGAGCTGATGAAGAACTTCGCTAGTGAGGAATCATGGTTGAAGCTTAGGTAACTTCTAGCTTTCTAACTAGTTCAGGCCTAATCAATTTAGGTGAATAGTTAGAGTTCAACCTCCAATTTCGCATTAGATTCTTAGGTTAATTGAGCACTTAAGGAATTAAGGTTCGATGCTTAAGGATTAGTGTTTTTCACCTAAGGAATTAGGGAATAACCACAAGCGGATTGTCCTCTGGATTATGAAGTTTGATTATACTTTAATTGCATGTTTCTTGATGAATTTGTGAACCGAAGCAATCCTGACCTGTTTTCTATTAATCACCTTTCACATTTCATTTTAACTCTGTTTCTGGAAATACAAAAACAACTATAAAACACTAAAACAACCAAAAATTGAATGAAATTCCTGCGTCTTTTGTTGGTTCAGCTTGTACTAGTCTGAGATTGAGGTATTTACCGCAATCCCTGTGAGACGATCAATATATTACAATTTAACGACTGGTGCGCTTGCCAAGGTATAAATCTGAGAGTCACAATTTTTAAACAAAGATTTTCACACCAATTTGATGACTCGGGATTTTAGCATCAAGTTAATGGCGTCGTTGCCGGGGACTGTTATGTAATATCAACAATCCTTGGACCGGTACTAGACTAAACCGTTTTAGTTTTGTTTGCATTTAATACGTAGTTTTAATTTTGTTTTTATTAGTAGTAGTTTGTTATTTTCGTGTAGCTGTAGTCGTAGCTGTGAATCGTCCTTTTGTTTGACATTTGTTGTATGCAGTCAAGGAGCAGAGGAGAGCCTTTCTTCTTTGATCCTGACATCGACTTGTTAGAACGTAAACTAAGAAAAAAGAAAAAGCAAAAAGAACAAAAAGAAATGGAACAGAGGAGAGTTACATTAGGTGGCTACTCCAGGCCGACTGAAGAAGGATCGCAATCTAGCATCCTTAGGCCACCAATTTCAGCAAATAATTTCGAACTTAAACCAGCTTTACTGCAGTTGGTAAGAAATGAACAGTTCGGAGGAAGTGAGGTTGAGGATCCAAATTTGCATCTAGCAACCTGACGTTGATATTTTTGCAGTCGTTATCCCGTCAAATTAGTACATTAAAATTAATTAACGTAGTACTAGGGTGTCAACCTAGGTCGTTCTCTCAAGGATCAACACAGAAATTTAGGAAAAATCAAGTCTTAAACTAATTTTTAACATTTAAAAATAAAAACTAAACAACTAAAAATTTTTACAAACATAAGTTCACTAACATACAATTGGGGGGGGGTTTGATTGATTTTTGTTGTCACAATTAAAATTAAAACAAGGTAAATAAAGGATTTAAAACAATAAATAACAAGCGATTGATTTTCTTGGAGTATTGTAAATAAATTTATCCTTGGTTCACTAAAGATAACTTGTATACTTATTAATGTTAATTTCTTAGCTCAATTTGAATTGATCAACTAAGCGTCTTTTTCAATTCACAATTCCTTTACTTTCATTTAAAAATGAATATTTGAATCAAGTATCCTAATTAAGCAAAAGGAGTCAAGATCTTAAAATCTAGGAATTATTGAGCATACATAAGAACATCGCCTATATACATAATCTATTCTCAAATTATGGAATTAAGCAAACCATAATTATTAAAAGTGATTATGAAAATATTCATTAAGCATGCATATTTCCTTAATCCATTCTAATTTGAAATCTTATTTAACTCCATTTGGATAACTAAACCGATTAAGCATACAAATTCAATTAAACAAAATGGAATTAAATAAGTAGAGAATGATTATGAAGAAATAACAATAATAAAAGCATACTATATTAAAATTAATGACCTCAAAATTACATTACAACATTCTCCAAGAAAATCAATCTAAGGGTTTTAGCCCTCCATAATTACAACTACAACAATAAAACTAACCCGGAAATGGAGAAGTTGCTGGAGAAACTCCAACAAAGAAGAGAAGCAGAGAACGTGTGAAGAAGGGAGATGAAGAATGAATGAAGAATGGTGTGTGTTCTGCCCCTTCCTCTTGGTGCTATTTATAGGAGTTTAAAAGCAAAATTATGCCATAAAATATTTCAATGGAAGGAGCACTCTTCATTAATCAATTCAATGGTGCTCCATGATCAGCTTGAGTGCCTTGCCCACCTTCCTCAGTGCATTGCCCACTTTCCAGAAGCTTGAAAAACGTGTTTCTGGGCCAATTATTCACTCATGAATCGATTCATTGGTGGGAGGAATCGATTCATTCGTTCCAAAATGCAATCCTGGGCCAATTTTACACGTGTGAATCGATTCATTTAGGGAAAGAATCGATTCAATGCTGTTGGAACCCGTATGAATCGATTCAGGAGGCTTGTGAATCGATTCAAGTTGCAAAATTTCACTTCCTGGGTGCATTACATTCGCATGAATCGATTCAGGAGGGGGATGAATCGATTCATCCCCCCGATTCTCCATAATTTGCACACTTTTTCACCCTTTTTGAGATCTTTTTGCATATTTCTTGGTTCCTTTGATCTATTTTCCTTTGGTACAAATTATCAATCAAATATTACATAAAGATCAAATGATAAAAATGTGTTAAAATGCAAAATGTTACACACTAAGTGATGGCAAATTATACACATTTAAAATGGAGAATTAGAGATAAATCATGCATCATCAAATACTCCCACACTTATTCTTTTGCACTCCCGGGCAAAATCAAAATAAAAACAAGTATCAAAATTTATTGAAAACATTAAGTTGAAAACAACACACAGAACTGGCATGCTTGTCATGAAATCTTAGAAATATACAAAGAAACAAGAGTTTTCAACATGAAAGATACAGAGCATCAAGATATATATAAAAATCATTCAAACACTTAGGCATGTAAAAATTAAATTAAACTGAAAAGAAGATCATAAGTGATAGAACCTCACAAGACATACTCTCAACTCTCAAGTGTTTAAGGTTTGTGTATACTCTCAAAACAATTTCTGAAAAACAAACAGTCTAAAAATTTGGCAAGTTTCTTATTTCCACAATCAACACAAATGCATGTATAGATCAACAGGGCTTTCACAGGGTTGCAATGTGGCTAAGGTTAAAATGGATGAAATATTTATATATATATACCAAAAAGAATAATGAAGCAATTAATTTTACTGGCAAACAGTGAGGGTAAAACATTTATTGTATGGTATTTGGTAAATTTTTTTTTTTTATGAGATTGCATAACACTTGGAACAAGAGTTGCAATTCCTTTTTGCACACCCCCACACTTATTTGAATGCCTGTTTTGACTTGATTCCAAAGCTTCAATATCTTTCTTAAGGTAGGTATATTTTTGGTTTTTCATCCATGGTTTATTTGAGCTGCAACAAGGAAATAGTTAAATAGGCTCAAAATGGCTAGCAAGAGATAATTTATTCATGGTAGGCTTATCTGGCTTAGTGGCTCAACTGAACAAAATGCCTGTATCACTTCAAATACATTCATATGAGTTTCAAGTATCATCAAGAAACAAGACAAAAATTAAGATGTAAGCTTTCAGGAATTAATCACACATGAAAGGATTAAGATGGTTTAAAGTGATCCATCAAATTTTAAGGCTCAAAAATCTCACAAGGTATAACTCCATCATATATGATCATTTCTCAATTATCATGTCATTCTCAACATACCAAAAATGTTTGAGTTCAAATTATAACATATCATTAAGCTCATATCAGACATGAAAGAATTTACTTGTTACTCATGCATATCTTAAAATTCCAATAAAACATGCCTTTTTAAAACAAAAACACACACAAAATCTTTTATTTAAAATTTTTTTTTTTTTTTATCACACAAAATTTAATCACACAAAACACACATAAATGATAACACATAAATGATCCCACCCCCACACTTAAATCATACATTGTCCTCAATGTAAGACAGAGCATACAAAATAGACAATATAATGAAAAAGTAAAGAGATGGGTAAGAAAAACTCCCTCAAGGTGGATTAAACTCAAATACCACATCCTTTTGAAGCAGATTGGATAGTGGTCTAGCCTTCTTGTGCCTTTCCAAATTTTGCAGCAATTTTTCTTCTTGATTTTCATCAAGAGAAGTAAAGATTATCACCGGAAGCTCCTCATCATTTCCCAAGTATGAATACTTGAGGTTTTCAAGTAAGAAATTTAGCTCCAGATTAGGTGCCTGTAAAGTAGATGGAACTAACAAAGCAGATTTGGATTCTTGCACCTCAAAAATTTTGTTAGAGTCTTTTTGAAAATTTGTATTTAGAACATGTATTTCTATAGACTCTAAATCAGTAGTTATGTATTTGTCAATTTCAGCACAAATATGACAATTCTCAGAATTATTACATGCAAAACAACTGTATGAATCATCTATGCATTCCAAATCAACATCAGAAAAATGTTCAAAAACTAGTTCATCAATAATGTCAATTTGGAAAACAGAATGATTTTCAGAAGGGTGTTTCATGGCATCTAGAATTTTAAATCTTACCTTAGTATCACCAAATTCCATAGAAAGAGTTCCAGCATGGACATCAATTATAGTTTTGGCTGTTTTCAAAAATGGTCTTCCCAAAATGATAGGAACAGGAATTTGAGGCATACCTTCTTCCATATCAAGTACAAAAAAGTCAGCAGGAAAGACAAGCTGTTCTACCTGAACCAAAACATCTTCTATAACTCCAGCAGGGTAAGCAGTGCTCCTATTGGCTAGCTGAATTACTACACCAGTAGGTTGTAAATTTCCAAGAGACAATGATTTGAAAACAGACATAGGCATAACATTTATTGAGGCTCCTAAATCTAACATGCAATTTTCAAATTTATTATTGCCTATGATACAGGGTATAGAAAACGTACCTGGGTCCTTGCATTTCTCAGGAATATTTTCCTTACCAAGCAGTGCAGATACATTTCTTCCCATGCTTATTCTTTCATTGCCCTTGAGTCTCCTTTTGTGAGTACACAACTCCTTCAGAAATTTGGCATACTTGGGAATTTGCTTGATTGCATCAAGAAGAGGTATATTCACTTCCACTTTCCTGAAAGTATCCAAAATTTCTTTGTCCACTTCTTCCATCTTCTTGCTTGGAATTGCTTTTGGTGGGAATGGAAGAGGGATATGAGGTGGAACTTGGAGTGGTTGCATCTCAGATTTGCTTGTGCTTGAAGAGGGTTCATCATTCTCAACTGTTGTGGGCACATCATTTTGTTTTTCAGGTTCCTTAGGTATGGGTACTTCAAGGTTCTTACCTGATCTTAACTAAATTGCGCTCACATTTCTTGGATTTGCAGCTGGTTGAGATGGTAATTTGTCAGAGTTTTGAGATTGTAACTGGCTTAATGATGAAGCCAATTGCCCAATTTGGTTGCTTAAACTCTGAATGGTAGCATCATTTCTTTGTTGATACTCTAAGTTCTGTGCAGCCATTTGTTTCACCAGATCCTCCAAAGAAGGGCCACTTGTGGATGGTTGAGGTGTAGGTCTTTGGAAGGTTGGTGCATTGTTTTGAAATGGAGGTTGGGGATTTTGTTGTTGGTTTCCCCATCTCAAGTTTGGATGGTTCCTCCAACCTGGATTGTATCTATTGGTGGAAAGGTCATGGTTTTGTGGTGGTGGAGGTCTATCATGGTAGATGTTACTTGCATAAGCTTGAGGACTATTATTATCCTTTTCTTGTAGAGAAGGACAACAATCAGTGGGGTACTCTTGTGAAGAGCAGATTCCACACACTTTAGCAGTCATGGATTTTTGATTTACTGCCAATTGTGTGACTAAAGTGGTGAGAGCATCAAGTTTGCTCTCAAGTTTTATTCCAGATGAACTAGAATTGGAATCAAACATGGGTTTGAAAGAATCATTTCTCACACCAAATTGTTGAGAGTTGGATGCCATTTTTTCAATCAAGTTTCTTGCTTCAGCAGCAGTCATGTCTCCTAAAGCTCCTCCACTTGCCGCATCAATCATGTTGCGATCAACGTGGTGTAAACCTTCATAGAAGTACTGAAGAAGAAGTTGTTCAGAAATTTGGTGGTGAGGGCAACTTGCACAAAGTTTCTTAAATCTCTCCCAATATTCATAAAGACTTTCTCCAGAGAGTTGCCTAATGTCAGATATGTCTTTACGGATTGCAGTTGTTCTAGAGGCAGGAAAGAATTTTTCCAAGAACATTTTCTTTAAGTCATTCCAACTTGTGATTGATCTTGGAGCAAGGTAATACAACCAATCCTTAGCAACACCCTCTAAAGAATGAGGAAACGCTTTAAGATAGACATGGTCTTCTTGAACGTTTTGGGGTTTCATTGTGGAACACACAATGTGGAATTCTTTGAGGTGTTTGTGCGGATCTTCACCCGCAAGACCATGAAACTTAGGCAACAGGTGTATAAGTCCGGTCTTAAGAATAAAAGGGACATCCTCATCAGGATATTGAATACACAAACTTTCGTATGTGAATTCAGGAGCAGCTAGTTCTCTAAGAGTTCTTTCACGAGGTTCAGCCATATCAGAAAAACTAGCAGTACTTTCAACAGATTCAGAAAAAATACTATCACTATCAATATCAACAAAGTTATTATTAAATCTAGCTTCTCTAACTAACCTATGAAAAGTTCTTTCAATTTCAGGATCAAATGAATATAAATGCTCAAAAGTTCTTCTAGTCATACATAGCATACAACAAGATATTAGATCATGATGAGCAATAAATCATAAGAATCCTAAACCATGCAAAAGAAATAAAACAAAGAAACAAACAAACAAAAAGAGAAATTTTTTTTTAAATTTTTTTTTTTTTTCAAATAAAAAAAAATAATTTAAAACAAGAATTTTTCCTAAAGATCGTTGATCCCCGGCAACGGCGCCAAAATTTGACGTTGATATTTTTGCAGTCGTTATCCCGTCAAATTAGTACATTAAAATTAATTAACGTAGTACTAGGGTGTCAACCTAGGTCGTTCTCTCAAGGATCAACACAGAAATTTAGGAAAAATCAAGTCTTAAACTAATTTTTAACATTTAAAAATAAAAACTAAACAACTAAAAATTTTTACAAACATAAGTTCACTAACATACAATTGGGGGGGGGTTTGATTGATTTTTGTTGTCACAATTAAAATTAAAACAAGGTAAATAAAGGATTTAAAACAATAAATAACAAGCGATTGATTTTCTTGGAGTATTGTAAATAAATTTATCCTTGGTTCACTAAAGATAACTTGTATACTTATTAATGTTAATTTCTTAGCTCAATTTGAATTGATCAACTAAGCGTCTTTTTCAATTCACAATTCCTTTACTTTCATTTAAAAATGAATATTTGAATCAAGTATCCTAATTAAGCAAAAGGAGTCAAGATCTTAAAATCTAGGAATTATTGAGCATACATAAGAACATCGCCTATATACATAATCTATTCTCAAATTATGGAATTAAGCAAACCATAATTATTAAAAGTGATTATGAAAATATTCATTAAGCATGCATATTTCCTTAATCCATTCTAATTTGAAATCTTATTTAACTCCATTTGGATAACTAAACCGATTAAGCATACAAATTCAATTAAACAAAATGGAATTAAATAAGTAGAGAATGATTATGAAGAAATAACAATAATAAAAGCATACTATATTAAAATTAATGACCTCAAAATTACATTACAACATTCTCCAAGAAAATCAATCTAAGGGTTTTAGCCCTCCATAATTACAACTACAACAATAAAACTAACCCGGAAATGGAGAAGTTGCTGGAGAAACTCCAACAAA
The DNA here is from genome assembly GCA_037962975.1 of Clitoria ternatea. Taxonomy (NCBI): domain Eukaryota; kingdom Viridiplantae; phylum Streptophyta; class Magnoliopsida; order Fabales; family Fabaceae; genus Clitoria; species Clitoria ternatea. Next base: position 62,615,401 of record CM075671.1, read on the forward strand.
GAAGAAAAGCAGAGAACGTGTGAAGAAGGGAGATGAAGAATGAATGAAGAATGGTGTGTGTTCTGCCCCTTCCTCTTGGTGCTATTTATAGGAGTTTAAAAGCAAAATTATGCCATAAAATATTTCAATGGAAGGAGCACTCTTCATTAATCAATTCAATGGTGCTCCATGATCAGCTTGAGTGCCTTGCCCACCTTCCTCAGTGCATTGCCCACTTTCCAGAAGCTTGAAAAACGTGTTTCTGGGCCAATTATTCACTCATGAATCGATTCATTGGTGGGAGGAATCGATTCATTCGTTCCAAAATGCAATCCTGGGCCAATTTTACACGTGTGAATCGATTCATTTAGGGAAAGAATCGATTCAATGCTGTTGGAACCCGTATGAATCGATTCAGGAGGCTTGTGAATCGATTCAAGTTGCAAAATTTCACTTCCTGGGTGCATTACATTCGCATGAATCGATTCAGGAGGGGGATGAATCGATTCATCCCCCTGATTCTCCATAATTTGCACACTTTTTCACCCTTTTTGAGATCTTTTTGCATATTTCTTGGTTCCTTTGATCTATTTTCCTTTGGTACAAATTATCAATCAAATATTACATAAAGATCAAATGATAAAAATGTGTTAAAATGCAAAATGTTACACACTAAGTGATGGCAAATTATACACATTTAAAATGGAGAATTAGAGATAAATCATGCATCATCACAACCTTCCTCCAAATTTGTGATACAGTAAAAATGAACGGAGTCCCTGATGAGGCAATCCGACTGAGATTGTTTCCATTTTCTCTAAGGGACCAAGCAAAAGCCTGGTTGCAGAGTCAACCGAGAGGCAGTATTTCCACTTGGGAGGACTTGCAAAGAAATTTTTTGATTAAATACTTTCCTCCCTCTAAATATGCAAAGTTGCATAATGAAATCATGTGTTTCTAATAAAGAGAAGGTGAATCTTTGATGGAAGCATGGGATCGGTATAAAGAGAGTTTGAGGAGATGTCCTCATCATCAGATTTCTGATGTGCAACAGGTGACTATTTTCTATAATAGTGTCAGGCCAGCTACCAGGGTCCTGATTGATGCCTCAGCTGGAGGTTCATTAACAACTAAAACTGTAGAAGAAGCCATAGAGTTGATTGACGTTATGGCTTCTAATGAATGTCTGATTAGTGAAAGGAGCCAAGTCCCTAGGAGAGGGATATTAGAACTAGAAGCACAAGATGCTTATCTGGCTCAGAGTAAGCTGATGACTCAAGCTTTGAAGAAACTAAGAATACAGATTTCAGAACTCCAAAAACCGAGTCAAGTTTCTATGATAAATTGTGACTTTTGTGGTGGAGACCATGAGAATGGAATGTGTGATCCAAATGTGCCTTCCGAGCAAGTGAACTATATGGGGCAACAACAATATCAAAGGAATTATCCTTCTAATTCCTTTAATCATAATTATAGGAGTCACCCCAATTTTTCCTGGTAGAAAGGTCCATATTTGAATCAGAACATCCCACAAAATCAACCCACAAATAGAACACAACAACCCTCTCACCCCCTGTTAAAGAAAAATCAGAACTTGAGAATGTACTTTCTCAGTTCATCCAGGCCACTCAGGCCAGTTTCAAAAATCAGGAAGCGTCCATAAGAAATTTAGAAAATCAAGTCGGACAGCTTTCTAAGCAATTAGCTGAGAGGCAAACAGGTAATTGCCCTTGAGATACTGAGGTAAATCCAAGGGAACATTGCAAGGCTATAATCACTAGGAGTGAAAAAATTATTTCTCCATCTCCGAGTCAGGAAATAAGCTCAGAAAAAGATAAAGAAAAAGAAATAGTGCAGGAAACCGAGCAGGTCAATGATGAAGCTGAAAATGAAAATGAAACAGAAAAAGAAAAAGAAAATAAAGTCCATCAAAAGAAAAAGAAAAAAGTTGATCTGATTCTGGAGGAAGCTTCTAAGCTGACTCTTGAAAAACTAAGGAATGCTCCATTTCCACACAGGTTTAAAAAGCAAATAGAAGAGCAGAAGTTTGCTAGGTTCTTAGATGTATTCAAGAAACTTCACATAAATATCCCTTTTGCCAAGGCATTATAGGAGATGCCTTCTTATGCAAAATTTTTGAAAGAGCTATTGTTTAAGAAAAGGAAGCTTAAGGGGGATGAAATGATTGCTCTCACTCAGGAGTGCAGTGCAATCATTCAAAAGAAACTTCCTCAAAAGCTAGAAGATCCTAGATCTTTTACAATACCATGTGCAATTAGGGATATTCATGTAGGAAGTGCTCTCTGTGACCTAGGAGCCAGTATAAATCTAATGCCTCTATCTTTGATGAAAAAACTGGGAATTAATGACCTGCAAGCGACTCGCATGTCTTTGTAGTTGGCTGACAGATCCATTAAATATCCCCAAGGGATGCTGGAAGACTTGTTAGTTAAAGTAGACAAATTTATCTTCCCAGCAGATTTCATAGTGTTGGATATGGAGGCTGACCGAGAGATTCCTTTAATCTTAGGTAGACCTTTCCTAGCTACAGGCAGAGCATTGATTGATGTAGAAAAGGGTGAACTCATGCTGAGAGTTCAGGAGGAGCAGGTAACCTTTAATGTCTGCAATTCCATGAAACATCCGACTGAAAGGATGGATTGTTTAATGATTGAAGAGATTAAAAGTTACCAGACTCCAATACTTTTAAAAACTGAGGAAGAGGCCTTACGAACCTTTTTAGAGGATGACTTTGACTCCTAGACTGAGGAGTTAAATGACTCTCACTCGGAAATACTGAACCTACTGGAAGTATTAGATGTAGGTGATTTTGAAAAAGAAAAGAAAAATGATTTGAAAATTACTGAAGTTGAGAAAGGAAAGGAAGTTTCTGAAGAAAAATGTGATTTAAAACCTTTGCCTTCTCATCTAAAATATGTTTTCCTGAGAAAGGACGAAACACATCCTGTCATTATTAATGCTGACTTAAACGAAGAGGATGTTGACAAATTAATAGGGGTTTTAAAGGCACATGAATCTGCAATTGGCTGGAATATTTCTGACTTGAAGGGAATCAGTCCATCATTTTGTATGCACAAAATTCTGATGGAGGATGATTATTCCCCTGTAGTACAGCCACAACGCAGATTGAACCCCATAATGAAAGAGGCAGTCAGGAAAGAGGTGGTCAAGCTTCTTGATGCAGGAATCATTTATCCTATCTCAGACAGCACTTGGATCAGTCCGGTCCAAGTGGTGCCCAAGAAAGGAGGGATGACAACTGTTAAAAATGAAAAAGGTGAAGTCATAGCTACTAGACCGACCACAGGATGGAGAATGTGTATAGACTATAAAAGGTTGAATGACTTCACTCGGAAAGACCACTTTCCCTTGCCGTTTGTTGACCAGATGCTTGAGAGACTATCGGGTCATGAATACTATTGCTTCCTTGATGGTTACTCGGGTTATAACCAAATTGTGGTTGACCCAAAAGATCAAGAGAAGACAGCTTTCACCTGTCCATACAGAATTTTTGCCTATAGGCGCATGCCATTCGGTTTGTGCAACGCCGCTCCAGCAACCTTTCAAAGGTGTATGCTGGCAATCTTTGGGGACATGGTGGAGAAATTCATTGAAGTATTCATGGACGATTTCTCTATTTTTGGTAGTAGTTTCGATTCATGCCTCAGCAACCTATCTAAGGTGCTGGTGAGATGCCAAGAGACTAACCTCGTTCTTAACTGGGAAAAATGCCATTTTATGGTTAAGGGAGGAATAGTCCTTGGCCACAAAATCTCTACTGAGGGCATTCAAGTGGACCGAGCCAAGATAGAAATCATTGAAAAACTTCCTCCTCCGATCAATGTGAAAGGAGTGAGAAGTTTTCTAAGATGTGCTGGCTTCTACAGAAGGTTCATAAAAGATTTTTCAAAAATAGCTAAGCCTTTGACCGACTTGCTTGTAAAAGATCATGTGTTTGTGTTTAATGAAAACTATGTCAAGGCTTTTGAAAAATTGAAACAAAGTTTGACTTCAGCTCCGATCCTTGCAGCACCCGATTGGTCTTTACCGTTTGAATTAATGTGTGATGCAAGTGACTTTGCAGTCGAAGCTGTTCTGGGTCAGAAAATAGGAAAATTAACTTATGTAATTTATTATGCTAGTAAAGTGTTGAACGAAAATCAAATACATTACACTACTACTGAAAAAGAAATGCTTGCTGTGGTGTATGCATTTGATAAATTTCGTGCTTACTTGATTGGGGCCAAGGTCATTGTATATACAGATCACTCGGCAATCAAGTACTTACTGGCTAAGAAAGAATCTAAGCCGAGACTGATCAGGTGGGTTCTGTTACTCCAGGAGTTTGACTTAGAAATACGAGACAAAAAGGGAGTAGAGAACACAGTTGCCAATCAACTGTCTCGTCTGGAAGGTGAATCGGATTTTGTTTTAATAAAAGAAGAATTTCCAGACGAGAGGTTGATGGCAATTATCACCGGGCCATGGTATGCTGATATGGCCAACTTCAAAAGTGCCTCGGTGGTACCTGATGGCTGGACATCCCAAATGAAGAAAAAATTCTTTCATGATAGCAAAAACTTCCTTTGGGATGATCCATTTCTGTATAAAATAGGAGTAGATGGAGTGATCAGGCGATGTGTGCCTGAATCCGAGCAAGAAAGGCTCTTGTGGCATTGCCACGACTCCTATTATAGAGGTCATCATGGTGCCTCCCGTACTGCAGCAAAGGTTTTATAGAGTTGCTTTTATTGGCCAATTATCTTTCAAGATGCTAAAGTGTATGTCAAAAGGTGTGATAAATTTCAAAGGAGCGGAGGTCTCTCTGCTAAAGCTGGCATGCCTTTGACAAACATTTTAATTGTGGACTTATTTGACGTCTGGGGTATCGACTTTATGGGACCATTTCTAAAGTCGTTCTCCAACGAATTTATACTTGTTGCTGTAGACTATGTCTCCAAATGGGTGGAGGCAATTCCGACCAGAACCAATGATGCACATGTGGTGCTTAGGTTCATTAAGAAGAATATTTTCTCTAGGTTTGGAGTTCCGAGAGTACTTATTAGTGATGGGGGTTCACATTTTTGTAATAAAATAATGGAAAAAGCCCTGCGTCACTATGAGGTTTTACATAAGATATCCACTCCTTACCATCCACAAACTTGTGGACAAGTTAAGCTGTCAAATAGAGAAATCAAGAGAACCTTAGAGAAAGTGGTCGGGAAATCTAGGAAAGATTGGTCGGTAAAATTAGATGATGCATTATGGGCCTACAGAACAGCCTTCAAAACTCTGATTGGCATGTCTCCGTATCAATTAGTTAACGGTAAGGTTTGCCATCTCCTTGTGGAGTTGGAACACAAGGCGTGGTGGGCCACAAAGTTATTAAACATGGATTGTGACCAATCCCAGGAGGAAAGAGTTTTGAAACTCCATGAACTAGAGGAGTTCCGACTCAACGCTTATCAAAGTGCCTCCATTTATAAGGAGAAAACAAAGAAGTGGCACGATAAGTGGATTAATAAGAAGGAGTTTCAAAAGGGTGATCAGGTTTTGTTATTCAATTCCCGACTGAGACTCTTCCCTGGAAAACTTAGATCGAAGTGGTCGGGGCCTTTTACTGTAAATGAGGTTTTTTCTCATGGTGTAGTTGAGCTGAAAGCCCGACTACCGATCGGATTTTTAAGGTAAACGGCCAGCGACTCAAACTCTACTTTGGAGGAGAGTTTGATAGGCAGAAAACCTCCTTGTTACTACAAGCATCCTCTTAGATGCCACAAGGTCAAGCTAGTGACCTTAAAGAAGCGCTCTAAGGAGGCAGCCCTACGTTCTGAGTTTTTTTTTTATGAAAAGAAAACTAAAAATTTTAGTGAATAAAGTTTGAATAAAATTTGTGAAGTTTTGAAGAAAGGAGTCTGAGCTTGATTCTTCCATTTCGCTCAGGCGAAACACTAGTAGCTTAGGCGAGGCGCTGCTATTGTTGCTTCGCGCTTAAGCAAAAGTTTACTGAGCTTGAGCGAGAATAGTATACTCGGATAACTGTTACTCATTCTTAACCCTTTTTTCCGACTAAACTTCACTCGTCATTCTTGAATAAAAAGGGAGACTTTAATAAATGATTTTTGATCGATGATTTAATAAATGGGTCAGATGATAAAGGGTGATTTATTTCAGTCAGCCTTTTATCACTCGGATTCCTTACTCATCACAGTCAGTTTTGTATCCATTAGTCTCCTCTTCACTCAGTATTTTTTTTTGTCAGTCTTGTATTCACTCGGTCTTCCATTTTTCTCATTCATCCACTCGTCTTTCTCACTCAGTCTCATTCCCTTGCCCGACTTCTTTTATTTGTTCTCCATTCACTCAGTCACTCTTTCATTCTTTCATTCGTCACTTATTCACCCGATCTTTTTCACTCATTATTTCATGAATGCTTCGTCTTCTGTTTTTCTTTTTCATCCACTCAGTATTTTCATCCACTCAGTTTCCACTGTAGTTGTTCTTTTATCCACTCAGGTTATCTCCTTCTTCTTCTGTCTTTCACTCATGTTTATTCGCCTGGTCAGTTAGTCATGCTTTCGTGTTCTTTCACTCGTTTTTCCATTTTCCGACCATTCGTTGTTTGTTCATTCGTTTTTCATTTTTACCCGGTATAATCCACTCGGTATTCATTCACTCAGCTTTGCTCTCATTTTTTTTCATTCGTCTTTTATTCATCGGTTTTTCTATTTTCCTTCTCTGCACTCGTTGTTTTGTTTACTCTTCTACTCGTCCTTTACCGCTCGTCCTTTATCACTCAGTATATTTCTCCATATTCACTTGGTCTCTTCCTTTGCATTCTTCCATTCATTATCTCCCATTCGATCACTCGGTTTTCATTCATTCGTTCACTTTAATTCACTCGTCCTTTATTCACTCTGTCAATCTCCCATTTATTCATTCTTCCACTCATTCTTCTATTCATTCTTCCAATCGTCCTTTATTTCTCCATATTCTTTCTTTCACTCGGCTTTACTTTCATTATTCTTTATCCCACTCGTTTTCTGTCCACTCACATCCTAATGCAGTTGTTCACTCGTCTCTCATGCACTCTACTTCATTCATCCATTATTTCACTCGTTCTTGTACCCATTCGTTCTTCATTCACTCAGGATCATTTCCATTTAGTTTTCATTCACTCGGGATCCTGTATTCATTCATGTGTCGTTCTTTCATTTGTTCTTCCACTCACTCTTTCATTTACTTATTGCTTTCATTCGCTCGTTCTTTTTCATCATTTGTTCATTCATTCGTCTTCTTCATCATTGTTACTCATCTTTCGTGAATCCATTCGGCATCTCTTCCCACTCTTACTCGATCTTCCACCTATTTAGTATGTGAGCCGAGTAAGAGTGTCTAAAAAAATAAAAAAAAATATGTATATATATTATATTATAATAATAATAAAGTAATAAATAAAGCTGGAGCATACTTACGCGTTTCTTGGATAGTAACTTCAACAGTATAAAAACCTTTCAGCTTCCAAAGCCTAAGTACCTATGCTGAAACTTGGGTTGAAGACGAAAAGGCACTTTCTGATTTCTAAGAAAGGTACTATCTTTCCACTTATTTCACTTATTTCGTTCACTTCTAAGTACATGCTTAGTATTTTCTTGCTTCTTTGTTAATATTCGTCCACTGTTCATAGCCATGCACCTCACATTTTTGGTTTACTGTGTTTCTTTTGGATTTCTGTTCTTATTTTTCATTTAGGTTGTTTATCAGCATTCTTTTAACATTAACCATGAAAATAAGATCACAGAGACTCCTGCAAAAACCTAGACCAAATTTTGCAGAAGGAAGTGTAAGAAGAAAGCAAACAGATAACGAAAAGGAAGTAGCAACCATAAGTATATCTGATTCTTCTGAACCTGCCCACAGCCAAAGTCAAACTGAGAGGAATGTATCTCCTTCGGTTCAAAGGAATGCATCCCCTGCACCTGAGAGAAACAAAGCGCCAGCAGTTGAAGATGTTGATAAGCATCGGGTCTTGAACCACGATCTCATGCTCAGGAAGATTGCCGCGAACTTGAGGGTAGAACACACAGTAGAAATGGGAGCCCCACCTGACAGAGATGCGTGGTTGGCTTCCATTGGATTCACGATTCCCTCAAAGGACGTATCCCGAGCAGCTGATTCCCCACCATCTTCCCAACAGGACAAAGAGAATGAAGATCAGGATGCTTGAGTTGTTGCTACGTGTTATTATGATGTTTTTATGTAATTAACTTGACATTATTTTAACTGTTTCCTAAACAATGAATTCGCTTTTATTTTAGTTGTAATGAAATTTTCTTTCTTTGTTAAAATTGCTTGTTTTATTCTATTTTTCGGTTGTATCGGTAAATTCATGCGTCCCAATCCAACTACGTGTTTCCCATTTACAGCCACTCAGGTAAAAAGGGAAGTATTTTTCCGACTCACTCCTTAATTAATATTCTGACTTATTAATTGCTAAAATATGTTTATTGTTTAATTTCAAATCCATCTTAATAATTTAAAGTTTGCTAATTCTTAAGCTTAGTCGGATAAATTCACTGATCGACTTTGTTTAACTCAGGATCTCTGCCCATAACTTTTTTATCATTAATTAAATGTTTACTCGGCATGCTAGTTAGCAATCTGAATGTATGACCTTACGTTAAGTTTGGGGACATGACTGGCTGATTAACTATTATATTCGTAGCTTTTGAGCCTGTTTTATCCTTTTCTGAGTGAACCTACATGCTAGTTAGTGAGACAGAATTTGCTTCAGTCCTTGCTAATTGATTGTATGCTAGCCAATCGGAAATGATGAAGGCCTTCTTTGTTAATTTAGCCAGGGCCAAAAAGTAGCCTTCCTAATATATTTAATTATCCTTTGACCCAAAAATTATGCTTGAGCCTGAGACCCTTTTATTCTGTTTATTTACCTAACGTTACAAGCCTATTTATCTCGAAAAAAACTGATTGATTTACCCCTGGATGTCCCATTGATGAATTGCTCAGTCTTACTTATTGATAGGGACTAGCAAGTTCTAAGTTTGGGGATGAAGAGTGTGCCTAGCATGAATTAAGGACACATTCCGACCTTGGTTATAGATGAATAAATAAGAGGCAAATGAAAGGGAAAAATAGAAAAGCTAAGAAGAAAAATGAAAAAATCAGCAAGGAAAAAGGTGCAAAGCACCGATTGAAATGTGATCGGAAAAAGATGGAAAAGAAGAAAGAAAAGGAAAAGTCTGAAGGACTGAAAGAAAAAGAAGGTGCAAAGCACTGAAAGTGTTAAGTTAGCATTCACTCAGAAAATAATGGAGCTTGCTAAGTAGAGGCAGTTAAGTTAAAAATTGAGTCAAGGCATCAGTGGATACATCTTGTAACCCGACATTCACTCGAAAAACAATAATTGAGCCTGTAGCCCAGCCCCATTATAAGCTTAAAAAGCCCTTACTGATCTGATTGTGATGGCATATGGCATGACGTGTAGAACTGTTGCAAGCCTATGTTTATCTAACAAGTATGCAGGTGATGAGTGCATTCTATTTACCCTATACACCGAGAGAAGAGTTAAACACCGACCAGTGAGGAAAGCATCAGCAGCTTGTCTCCCAAAGGAGGTGTAAGTTATTATACTTTTAGAAATTGCGAAAAGAAAGCATGGTCGGTATTCAATAATTATAGCATGAACTAAGTTAAGGACAGGTTGATTGTGTTAAATAACAGCTTGTTAGTTAAATAATCTGAATAGTTGCTTGAGGACAAGCAAGTTTTAAGTTTGGGGATGTGATAAGTCTTGAAAAGACTTAATTATTCTGCCTTTTATTTGACTTAATTCATCATTTAGTGATTAGTTTAGCCTTTTTATTTAATTAATTGCTAACAATTTATAATTTATTTAATTATTTCAAAGGTGTTTTATTTATGTAAGAAAATGGTTAAAAACATTAATTAATTAAGAGTTTATGATTATTCGTAATTCCATTAAGCAGCCAGCATACAAACGCTGGGCAAATTAGTTGTTTATTGGTGCAGGAAAAGAATTGCTCAAGCTGAAAGGAAAAAGCCGAGCGAGATTTGGAAAATCCGAGTGATATTTCACAAATCCGACTGAAAAGAGTCCAAGAGCCCAAACTGACCGAGACTAGAGGCCGACTGAAAAGACTTCTCAAAAGGTTGACTGGAAGGAATTAATGAAAATCTGACTTGAAAAACTTCCAAGATACCGACTCCAAAATAGAACAAGGAACCGATTGAAAATAAAAAGAAGAACCCGAGCGTCAATTTCAGAATGCTGATTGAAAAGTCAATTCGCTCAAGCGACAGTTAAATTCGCTCGAGCGAGGGTCAAAGTTCGTTCAAGCAAGCAAGCTTACGCTCAAGCGTGACCTCAAAACATCATTCCTTCGCCCAAGCTTATCCATAACGCTTAAGCGAGAAGGCAATGCTGTAGTACATATCTCAAGTTCGCCCAAGCAAGAACCCAGTTCGCTCAAGCAAAAAGGCTGATATATAAAACAGTGATTGTTCCCTCCAGAATCCACTCGGCACCAGTGTTGTTTCCTGCTTCCTTCTCTCCTACTTCTGCACCTTAGTAATTTAAGTAGTGAGCTGTTAATTAGTTAGTGTTGAGCTGTAAATTAGCTAAGGATGAGCTGTAACTTGCTAAGATCTGAGCTGTAATTAGTTGATCATTCTGTAAATTATGTAGTTAGTTAGTTTAGTCGTTAACTTAAGTTTCCTAAGTTATTAGTTAAGTTAGTTAGTTAGGTAGATGCCTATATATATGTTTGTACATATTCTATAAAGAACAGAGTGACAGATTCACATAGAATACAATTCATTCACAACTTCGAACATCTCACTACGCATTTTCTCTCTCTAAATCCTCTCCTCCATGACGTTCCACAATCCTTTGATGGAACCGAAGTCAATGGAGTTCTAAATCCTTAAGGTTGGGATTGCGAAGGTTAGCAATGGAGTCTTGAAGCTGTGAGCGAGGAAATCAACTTCTAGATCCTGAGGCGAACAAGCTGAGGAGTGGATCTGAATCGCTGGATTGACAAATCCAGAGCTGATGAAGAACTTTGCTAGTGAGGAATCATGGTTGAAGCTTAGGTAACTTCTAGCTTTCTAACTAGTTCAGGCCTAATCAATTTAGGTGAATAGTTAGAGTTCAACCTCCAATTTCGCATTAGATTCTTAGGTTAATTGAGCATTTAAGGAATTAAGGTTCGATGCTTAAGGATTAGTGTTTTTCACCTAAGGAATTAGGGAATAACCACAAGCGGATTATCCTCTGGATTATGAAGTTTGATTATACTTTAATTGCATGTTTCTTGATGAATTTGTGAACCGAAGCAATCCTGACCTATTTTTTATTAATCACCTTTCATATTTCATTTTAACTCTGTTTCTGGAAATACAAAAACAACTATAAAACACTAAAACAACCAAAAACTGAATGAAATTCCTGCGTCTTTTGTTGGTTCAGCTTGTACTAGTCTGAGATTGAGGTATTTACCGCAATCCCTGTGAGACGATCAATATATTACAATTTAACGACTGGTGCGCTTGCCAAGGTATAAATCTGAGAGTCACAATTTTTAAACAAAGATTTTCACACCAATTTGATGACTCAGGATTTTAGCATCACTTGACAGGGTCGGAAGTTGGAAATTAAATTCATAAAAAATATGGATAGGCATTGGCATGTATTGAAAGGGACCAGATTGAAATGTTATTAAAGTAAAAAAAAGGAGTAAAAAAAGAACCTTTTACACCTGTTATAGTATCCAACCAGTGTTAAAAGTCTACATTTTTGTACCGGTCATTACAAAGAGCATCGGTGTAAAAAATCATATTTACACTGGTTGTTAACAACAGGACCGGTGTAAAATTTAATATTTACATCGGTTGTAACGAATAGGATCGGTGTATATATTACATTTTACACCAGTCGTAGTACAAAGGCCAGTGTAAAAACTATTTTTCTAACTGGTCCCAAAACCGGTGTAAAAAATCCATATTTTTCTCACCGGCTCCATCTACACCGGTCCTACAACCGATGTAAAAAGCCAAAAAGGGCCGATGTAAAAAGTCTTTTTTCCGCTAATGTTATCACATCCCCAAACTTAAGACTTGCTTATCCTCAAGCAACACTGAATTTTCTTAATTAATACACTAGATCTACTTTCTTATCATGCCAAACCTAAACAAGCCTCAATTATAGTACACATTCGGTAAACCTTTCTATTAATCCATAATAATTTGAATGCAACACTTTTATCATGCAAGTTGTGATAATGATACTTCAATCTCACAAGTTAAGTGTTTCCCTTTGCATTCAGTGTTTAGGGTAAGAATGATACACTTCTACTTGCAGAACAATATGTAAACATAGGCTTGTAATGAGGACATTTAGGCTTGTAATGAGGCTAGGCTACAGGTTATTCTTGGTTTTTTTGGTCAATTCAAGGTTCATTGGATATGTTTACTGATGTTTATCTTGCCTTGACCCCATTCCTCTTCCTTTTTTGGTTCTCAAGTATATTTTTCTTTTCTAGAGAAATATAAAAGGTGATTTGGATTTTTGGTGCTTTTGTTTTTCTTTGGTTTTCTTAAAAAAAATCAGAGCTTTCCTGTTTTCTGATCCTTTTATCCTTTAAACTTTTTCTCTTTATTTTTTTCTTTTGCATTGCAACATTACATTTAACCTTCATCCCTCTATTTCATTATTCAATTTTTTCAAATTACCAATTTTTCAGAGTATGGCTTTTTATATTATAGGGCATGTTCTCCATCCCTAAACTTAAACGTTGCTAGTCCTAGCAACTCATCAAGACAAGACAAGACAAGCCATCATTAAAGCACATCAAAAAGGTTCAACATGGTTTTTTTCATCACATCTAGGCTTGTAATGTCAAGTCATATATTATAGAATAAAATAGGCTCAGGCTCAAAATTTATGGTCAAAGGATAATTACATAGGTTAGCTTATTTAGCTCTGGCTAAATTAGAAACATGGCCTTCATCATTTCAATGTGACAATATATACATGTACAAGCAAGAAAAGAGGCACGTTTTGCCACAATATTATCTAGCAAGCACACTTGTAATAAATTTAGGCACAAGTCTCACAATACATTGGCAAGCATTAATCATTACATCCCTAAACTTAAGTAATTGCTTTATAATTAGATTATCATCCTAGGCAATCAAGAATACTAGCAATACACATATGACAAGCATGGAAAGATGTGTCTAATACAAGCCAGCACATTATAGGTTATCATACTCAAGCATAGGCTTAGGACAATTATCTCAATTGGGATATGAAAGCCTTAGCCTTATTCAAAAAAAATTTCTAGCCTATTTTCTATCTACCATAATTAAGCCACACACATTTTTTTTTCAGTTTTAGTTTTCAACAAAAGAAAAGGTAAAGAGACTTCCCTCTTGTACCTTTACATGATCGATGATGGTGTGAAATGGTCTATATACAGGGAAATGAAATGAAAACAAAAATAAAAGGAAATATGGGTGATATACAATGAAAAATGAAATACATAACACAGAAGAACTAATTTTTTTCTCTTTTTTCCTTAAAGTAAACAACAATACACCAAAACTCAAATTACGAAAAGGGAAATTACATTGGAATTGAAATGACTGAATTTAAAACACTAAATTCAAATGACAAAATTGAAATACATAATGAAAATACAAAATAACAACTGAAATTTGTTTTTCAAATCTCTTTAACACCCTATTCATCTTCATCCTCTTCAACATCATCTTCTTGAGCCACTCTTGCTTTCTTCTCTCTAGCCGCATCATGCATGGTCTCATCTTCTTGGCTGTGGTATATCATGTTAAGGGGTGTGTCTATTGGTGGCACGGTGAACCCAATGCATGCCAACCATTGGTCATGATCAGTGGGTAACCCTATATTGGCATTAGGATCAAGGTTCAAAGCGGTGGCCATTCTTCGTAGCAACATATCATGATTTCGGACTAAATCGCATGTTCCAAGTTGTACGCATTTTATTTCTTGTAACTCTACCATAATGTTTGTTAAGGTTGGGACCAGGGGCTGATATGGTTGCGGCCTTGGTGAGGGTGTATACCTCACCAATGCATCATCAATCTTATCTTGGACCTATTTTTTGTTTAAGGCCCTTTCAGGTTTAACTTTTATGCAACCCTCCTTATGGATCTTCACCTTTTATTTAGCCAAAATAGAAATAATGGAACAATATGGCAAATGCACTCTCTTGTATATGGCATTTATCATTTCATTCAAAATTAAATCAGCCAAAGCCATATATAATCCTTCCATTAGATAGTATATTAAGACTAAGCACTTTACCATAATCTTAGTTCCATGTGGCATAGGTTGAATTGAAGATAGGATATATTAGCACCAAATTAAAGGAATAGGTAAGAAAGAGTTCTTATGCATAAATTTGGGGACTTCTCCAACAGTAGTCTCAAATTAAGTTCCCTCTTTGTAGCACACTTCAAGAAGTCTTTACACCATTGTACCATTTTCACGATTTGTGAACCCTTTCAACAGCTTAGGGTATTGATACTCCACATCTTCCATGGCTGGTAACTTGATGGCCTTTTTCAGAATATCCACAGAAAAGTCAATTACAGTACCCCTTACATATGAAGTGTAAGGAACTTCATCTTGAGTGTTAGGGTCTTTATTTGGCCTCAAGTTGAAGTAAAACTCCTTCGTTAACCCTTGGTAGCCCTACCCTAACACTCTATTAAAATAACTCAAGCCTCTTTCAAGCATTACTTCTCTTACCTCAGGATGTGGGCAAGCTTCCTGTTGGAGCAACATCAAGTAGTCTCAAATGACATTTCATAGTTTAAAATAATTCTTATGGTCTTGCTCCGCCTTAGCCTTTCTAAAGTGTCACCAATCAAAGTCATAGGCATGTTTAGACCTCTTCCCCCCTTTGTCTTTCTTTGATTTTTTTTTGGAAGAAGAGAAGTTGGATTGCTTGAAGAAGCAATTCCCTTGCCCTTCCTCACATATTTTTTTTGTTCCATTATTCTCAAATTTTTTGTTTTAAAAATATTTTATGATGGTCTAGTTACCATTATGCAAGAGATTGAGTAGGTATTTATAGGAGAGGAAATAGTGAAATGAAAGGTCAGGAAGCTTTAGGGTTGGAGCAACTGGGTGCCTAAATTTTAATTACAAAACTTGAATAGACACAATGAATAATTGTAACTAAAATCTAATGGGTAAACACGTTTGGAATGGAAGGAATTGAAGGGTTATAACTTTCTAGATTTAGAAAGGTGTGAAGAGACTTGGGCGTAAGAGAGGATGGGTTAGGGTTTCCTTATGATGGGTGGTTATTTATAGAGAAAATTCTAGTGTAGGTACACTACATGGAGATGTGGGCACACTTATATTTTGGTTGACATGGATTTGGAAAGTAGCGTACCAGTGTGGGTACGCTAGGAGTTAGCATAGGCACATTACCATTCTGGACTTGGTTCAAAATTTTGTCATCGTTCCAACATAAGTACGTCTGTGACCAGCGTTTATACGCTAGCATTCTATTGCATGTGCTTCAGAATTTTCCCAAACATGTGCATAGGTATGCCAGTCAGGGCGTTGGTACTCTGTGCCTCTGGTGATCCACTCGATTCCATTAGTTTCTTGGCATAGGTAGCATTAGTATACTGGTAACAGGCACAATGCCTCTGATCCATTGTCTGCTCTAGGCGTGGGTACACTACCTAGAGCGATGGGATGCTCACTTTCTAGATCCCTCTCTAATTTCCTAGCATAAGTGTATGCTACAGAGCGTAACCACGTGCACATTCTGGTCATGTTTGCTTCTTTATGCACCTAGCTAAGCATAGTGGTAGGCTTCTCAATGTAGTGATGTGTGGATCCTTGCACTTTTTACACCTGACCACTTTTGCCCGGTATATGTCCCAAATGTGAATATGTTTATATGCATTCACCAAGCTAGTGTCTTAGGTTACAGATGTTGATGCTTCACATATACACGTTAGCTCCCTGCCAAACTTGGTCCATGGCATGTGTTTTTCTTTAACATTTCCCTTACCATTTTTTCTTCACTATATACTTTTTCTTTTTCTTTTTCATTCTTTCAACATTTTTCTTTCATCATCATCAATAATTTTTTCTCTAATATTTTTTATTTTTGTTCTCTAATATTTGCCCGGTATATGTCCCAAATGTGAATATGTTTATATGCATTCACCAAGCTAGTGTCTTAGGTTACAGATGTTGATGCTTCACATATACACGTTAGCTCCCTGCCAAACTTGGTCCATGGCATGTGTTTTTCTTTAACATTTCCCTTACCATTTTTTCTTCACTATATACTTTTTCTTTTTCTTTTTCATTCTTTCAACATTTTTCTTTCATCATCATCAATAATTTTTTCTCTAATATTTTTTATTTTTGTTCTCTATCTTTTATTTATTTACAAAGGTAACTACATGACCTTATCCACCAGGATCCCATTACCTATAACCATCAGCACTATGTCTTCTTACATAGACTCATTGTTGTATTTAGGGTTTACACTTCACACAACAATTTTCACTCTCTTTTTCTTTTTATATTTCTTTTTCTTTTCTGTATTGGTCTTCCTTTTTTCCTGCCACGAGTGATATACCTCTTAATATAATTCTTGTTTCTTCATAGTGGCTTCCCTCAATTGTCACTGCTATCCAACATCCACATTGTTGACCTTCTTTTTCTCCATTACTTTCAATTGCAAAATTCTTGCCTTCCTCATAAACCTTTAATGTTTCCTTTGTATCCATACTTGTAAACATTAAAACTTCAGAATCATTGTTATTTGGCCAAGCTGTGGTTTCTCTATCAGTTAAGACTTTTACTTCTTTTTTCTCTTCATTAACACATGTTTGAGTCTTAACTTCTTCATTGTCCTTTACTATCAAATATTCATCATTGTCTTCTTCACAATTATGTTCTTCAAACAAACAATCAAGTGACAGCTTATCCTGTTCCTCTAACAAATATTCATCATTGATTTCATCAAATAAGGAAGTAATCGACTCTTTGTCCTCCGATTCAAGATTTCCTTCTACTAATCCCTGTTCATCATATTTCTCTTCAAATAGAGTAATGAGTGACACCTCATACTCAAGTTTAAGAGTTTCTTTCATGAAGAACCTTTAAGGATATAGAAGATATTTCAGGTCCTCAAGGTTTGGTGTGAAAAAAGGTTTTTCAAATAACTTCTCTACAAATTTTATCCTATAACTTGGTTGTCCATCCACAACATTTTTGTGAACTTCCTTAAATTTAGCTTCTTCTTTTTCATCAATCAAATATTTAGTTTCAAAGTCAAGTTCAGCTTCTTCTTCGTGCTCTGCATCATTCATGCCTTCAATCTAAACTTCTTCTTGTTCTTCTTCAAGCACATCTTCAAACTCAAGTTCTTCTTCTTGAACCCAATCATCATCCCATTACTCAATATATTGGTTTTCTTGTACAATCACATTATCACATTGCTTTGTATATTGTTCATCCATTTTCCTTCTAGTTAATTCCACTTGATTTTTAATATTTCTAATAAAAGTATCAAAACTCTTAAGGTCGGTTTGTGTAAATTCAATGAACTAAGTAAGTGTATTTTTAAATTCAGATGGTTCATCTTCAATTGGTTGCATATTTTCCTCATGGTTCATGCACATATTTTGTGTGTAATGGAGAAATTCAACAAATGTATCTTCTATATTTGCTTCCACCACCTGTAACTTTTTCAAAACCACAAACAACAATTGCAAACAATTCTAACAACAAATCCTACTACTACTACTACTAATTAATACAAAATCAACAGCATTAATAACAAAAACATAAAATAAAACAAAACCTTCTACTTTTAGTACTAAACACAATTAACAAAATTGAAACAAAAACAAAAACAACAAATAACTAAAAGAAAAATGGTTCAGTCTAGTGGTTCCCCAAGGATTGTTGATATTAATCAACAATCCCCGACAGCAGCGTCATAAACTTTATGCAAATCATTTGATGAAATCTTTTGGCAAGTGCACCAATTGTTTAAAAAGTAGTAATTTGTACCATTCCCACAGGGATTGTGTTAAGTACCATAATCTAGGGAAGAACACTATGAACCGTACACAAAAGTCATTGTATTTTTAGGTTTTCTGAATTATATTGTATTTTTGTGATTTTTCTAATAGTGATGTCATAATTAAAGTTATAGGAAAATAAGAAAATATTCTAACAGCATATTGGAATTAGCTTCAACATACAACTTCACCTAAATTCGTATAAAAGTAATATCAAGTTTAGTCTAAGCAATGTTCGATTTCATATATGAATAATTCCTAATCCCTTAGGAAATTATCACTAATTCAACACAAACTAATCTTAATCACTTAGGTATTAATTTATATTGAATTTAATTACGAAATTAAAGGAAAACCTAGTTATTCACCTAATTCCTTAGGCCTGAAGTAACTAGGTTAGCAATTCCAAACCTGAAGCTCTCACCATGATTCCACTCTAAAGAACACCTCCGAATAGGTCTTAGATTTCCTAATCCAAGCATATAAATTTTGAAATTGATATGTTCAGAACTTGCCTCAACGGAATCGTTTGCTTCTAATCACTTGAATTCAAGATCCATAGCAGCTTACATCAATCCTAATCCTAGGGATTTAGTCACACATAGAGGGAAAAGAAATGGAACACAGAGAATGAATATAAGGAAGATGAGAGAATTTATAGAGAGAAAATACTAGAGGGTATGTGTGAATCTGAAAGTGAATTAGTTTTATACTAGCTTAGTTAATTCATATACTAACGAATACATATATTACTTTGAACTAGTTATCCTAAACTAAGTATTACAAATAATACCATTATTGAGTGTATAAATAAATAGGTCTATTTAAGTTAACTAGAAATAGAGAAGTGACAACGTTTGGAAATGCATAAGTCATGGACGTGCCACATGGGCATGCCCATGCTCCCAGGGCATAAGTGGACACAGGTTAAGTGAACATGGCCCAGTCAATTGGCGTGAGTACGTTATACTATAGCGTTGGAGTGTTGCTTTACTAACTTGGCACTGATGGCTCTTGAGTGAATAGGTGTTAGTCCTCAAATTTACTATTATTTTCTTAATAAAAAGTGTGTTAAAAATAATAAAAATTAGTTTAAATTATAATAAATTTAGCTTTTAATTATAATAAATGGAAACTATTGAATTTGAATTGCCATGATCCATTTTCTCTAGTTTTGTAGTGAAAAACTAAGGATTTAAGGAGAAAATTCATTCAAATCTAAAGGGATAACGCGTAGCATCAACCCCATGCTTATTGTCAGGGTTTTGATACTGATGGTATGCATCAGACCCACGTGTAGCATCAAAAGCTATGTGGACTCCACTGGCAGGTGGCATTGCACTCAGAATTGGGAGAATTTTATATGTAAAGTGGCTAATCCACCATCAGCATCTGGCCAAATTCGAGTGGGGAACAATATTCTAGCATGTCTGTAGATCATTAGCAATTAAAAATTGCTAATCATGGCAAAAAATCAAGCAATTTAATGGATGTTGAGTCAGAGGTCTGATGCGTAGCTCCAGCCTCACATGTAGCGTCAGGACCTCTACTCGGCCCTATAAATAGGGCTATTTACCATCCAATCTTTATCCCATTCCGTATTTTCTTCATTCTCTATCATTCAAAGCTTCTTTTCTGAGTTAGTATTCCATAATAGTTTCCATATACTTGAGAGTGTTGTATTAGAATCCTTTTCTTCCAATCACTTGAATTCAAGATCCATAGCAGCTTACATCAATCCTAATCCTAGGGATTTAGTCACACATAGAGGGAAAAGAAATGGAACACAGAGAATGAATATGTGGAAGATTAGAGAATTTACAGAGAGAAAATACTAGAGGGTGTGTATGAATCTGAAAGTGAATTAGTTTTATACTAGCTTAGTTAATTCATGTACTAACTTAAAAATACATATATTACTTTGAACTAGTTATCCTAAACTAAATATTACAAATAATACCATCAATGAGTGTATAAATAAATAGGTCTACTTAAGTTAACTAGAAATAGAGAAGTGACAACGTTTAGAAATGCATAAGTCATGGACATGCCACGTGGGCATGCCCATGCTCCCAGGGAGTAAGTGGACGCAGGTTAAGTGAACATGGCCCAGTCATTTGGCGTGAGTACGTTATATTATAGCGTTGGAACGTTGCTTCACTAACTTGGCACTGATGTCTCTTCAGGGAATAGGTGTTAGTCCTTAAATTTACTATTATTTTCTTAATAAAAAGTGTGTTAAAAATAATAAAAATTAGTTTAAATTATAATAAATTTAGCTTTTAATTGTAATAAATGGAAACTATTGAATTTGAATTGCCATGATCCATTTTCTCTAGTTTTGTAGTGAAAAACTAAGGATTTAAGGAGAAACTTCATTCAAATCTAAAGGGCTAACGCGTAGCATCAACCCCACGCGTAGCGTCAGGGTTTTGATGCTGATGGTATGCGTTAGACCCACGCGTAGCATCAGAAGCTATGTGGGCTCCACTGGCAGGTGGCATTGCACTCAGAATTGGGAGAATTTTATATGCAAAATGGCTAATCCACCATCAGTATTTGGCCAAATTCGAGTGGGGAACAACATTGCAGCATGTCTATATCGTGTTGTGTTGTGTTGTGTTATGTTTTTTCCCTATCGTGTTATGTTGTATCGTGTTTCTTTTCATGTCGTGAAGTACTACCAAGTGTTTGTGATGTCATTAACTGTAAGTTGTGTTTTACTTTCACCATGTGTAACTAATCTGTTTATGTTGGAATTGGTGAACCTATCTATGAATATGATGTTGTGATTATGACCTCTGCATGTTGATGATTCAAGTTCACTGTTAGTATCTCAATCTTTTATTAGTATGAACTTCAAACAGGAGAATGATTTTCATGCGTGTTAAAAGCCTCTTTTAACGAAAGTAAAAGTTGAAGTAACCTTAATATACCAATTACTAGGGATAGAGTTGGTAATTATTGTTGTGTTAAGGCCAAGACTTAAAGCAAGTTTTTACTGAGAAAGTATCTGAGGAATCAGACGTTACGGTAATTATTTAGAATTTATATCATGAGGGATCGGGTATAATGATTTTAAGCTGCAATGACATGAAATTGATGATTAAATATGCATGTTTATGATTATTTCATTATGTTTTAGTGCTGAGTTCCTAATTCCAACATAGTTTGTTAATCTGTGTTTTCAATCTCAAGTATTGGATTTGTTCTGAAGTGCTACTTAAAGTTATTTCTAGTAAATTTAGAATTTATAATCTTTCACCCAATGTATAAATCAATCTCTAAATCTGTGAATATTGTAGAAATTATGTATAAATCATTCTTTTGTTAATAAGTTTTGATACATTTACCATAGTAAATATGAATTACTATGACTTACTAGAAACATTTAGTCCTTGTGCGAACGATATCTTTTTCGAAAACTGTAATGATAAATTGGTGCGCTTGCCAATAAAAAGATCCAATAAACCGCCCAACACGTTTTCTGGGACTAACAAGTTTTCTAGTGCCGTTACCAATGATTGAATTGATTTTAGTAAAATAGTAAATTTTTAATTATCATGGTAAATTTTCTTTACTTAGGTAAAAGTTTATACTTTTCATTTTTACTTATACATTCATTTATTTACTTTTTCTTCAATTATTATTGTTACATTAACTTTTTCTACATAGTTTGTTTATGCAAACTCGATCTTCTGTACGGAGACTGTTCTTTAATCCTGAGATCGAAAAGTTTGTAAAAGGACTTAAAGCTTTACAATCTAAAAAACAAACTACTTCTTCTTCAACTTCATCTTCTTTTCAAAATTCTGAAACTTCTAATATGGCTGAACAAAGAACATTGGGACAGTTTGCTGCTATTAATGGACCACCCCGTGTATTGGGAATGTTCCAAGGACCTGTCGCTACGGTGGAAATTAAACCTGCTACACTAAATATAATTCAAAACAATCAATTTGCTGGCCTAAATCATGAAGAACCATATGAACACTTAACTTTTTTTATGAATTATACAACACAATTAGTTTTGAACCCAATCAAGAAGAATCTATTTACATGAAATTATTTCCTTTTTCTTTGATTGGGAAAGCAAAAGAATGGTTTAAATCTTGTCCACTCGGTAGTTTTGTAAACTGGTCCGATGTTGAAAGAAAATTTTTGGAAAGATTTTATTCACCTTCTAAATATTTTGAAGCAATGACAGCCATTCATTCTTTTTCATAAAATCATGATGAGTTACTTGGTGAAGCATGGGAATAATTCAAAGCGCTTCTTAGAAAATGTCCAAACCATAACTTGGATGATGTTGGAAAGGTAAGAACCATTTATCATGGTTTATTGCCTCAGTTCAAGATGATGTTAGATGCATGTGTAGGTGGTTCATTAATGAACAAGACTGTTGAAGAGGCAATTGCCATAATGGAGTCCATGTCCACAAGTGATTGACAAGAAAAGCATGAAAGAGGTAATGTATCAAGGAAGCCAGGTATGCTTGAATTGGGTATAAATGATGCAGTTTTAGCTTAGCAAAAATTGTTGACACAACAAATAGAAGCAATGAGCAAACAACTGGAGAAATTACAAATTGCTCAAGTGTCATCACCACCCCCTGCTCAAGGGAAACAATGAGTGTATTGTATGGGTGAACAACCATATGGTTACTGTGCACTTGATGGAAATAAACAAAAGTAAGCCAACTTTCTGCTCCACCAAAGGATACCTGTAGGTAATTTACCTTTTAATCTTGGTAATATTTTTCCTAATAATTACCCACAGGGATGGCAGATCGAAACTTTGGTTGGAAACAAGATGTTGGACCTTCCAACAGACCTCCTAATCAATTCAAACAACAACCACAATCTGATCAGGCATCAAGGCTGACAAGGATAGAGGAATCTATCCAACAATTATTGTAATACATGCAAACTAATGAAGCCGCACGTAAAGCGTCGGATGTGAAATTGGGACAGCTAGTAAAGGAAGTAGCCGACATGAAAAGTTCTAGTTTTTCTGCAAACACTCAACTTGAGAGAACAATGTAAGGCTATTTTTACAAGAAGTGGTAAAGTTAGGAAATGAATGTAATGAAAGTGAAAAAGAAAGTGAAAAAGAAGAGGAAAAAGAAAAAATGACGAAGAAGAAGAAGAAAAGAAAGAGAAAGGGAGTGAAAAGGAAGAAAGTGAAGAGAAAGAGAACAATGAAATAAAAGAAAAAGATGATGAAAATGAAAAACAAAAAATAAAGAAAAATAAAAAACAAAAAATCAGTATTTGGGTCAGACTTCTCCTGTCAAGGATCTGCCTTATCCTCATGCACCATCAAGAAAGGATAAGGAAACAGAATATAAAAGATTCCTTAAAATTTTTAAACAGTTACACATAAACATTCCATTTTCTAAGGCATTGGAATAAATGTCAACATATGCCAAGTTTATGAAAGAACTGCTCACAAAGAAGAGGAGGTGCAATGAAGAGATTGTTGAACTTGAAGCAGGCTACAGTGCTATTTTGTAATACAACATGCTGGAAAAGTCGAAAGATCCCAAAAGTTTCACCATTCCTATCTCAATTGGAAGTGTAAATATTGGGAAGGCTTTATTAGATTTAGGGGCAAGCATCAATTTAATGCCTCTAAGTATGATGAAGCGCATTGGTGATCTAGATCTCAAAGAATAAAAATGACTCTGTAATTGGTTGATAGATCAATCAAAAGACCTTATGGAATTGTAGAAGATTTACTTGTGAAAGTTGACACCGTTGATTTTGTGGTTTTAGACATGGAGGAGGACACTGAAGTCCCCCTAATTCTTGGAAGACCATTCATGAAGACTGTTAGAGTATTGATTGATGTAGACAATAGAAAACTTGCAGTCAGAGTGCATGATGAAGAAGTAAACTTTGACGTCTTCAAAGCTATGAAACATCCCTACTCAAAATAAAATTGTTTTAAAGTAGATGTCCTTGATGAAGTTTGCCTCTCCATAACCAAAGGTATGTCTATTTTTAACCCTCTAAATAAGCTATTGATTGACTCTATTAAATGTTTGAATGAGGAAGAGGAGAAGTAGATAGACAGGTGTTTAGAAGAACTTGAACGAGGGAAAGAAACTTCTCTTGAATCAAGAAAAATTGAAGAAATCCAAGAAGCACCTGTTGAAGAAATCCAAAGGCCAGAATTGAAAGTGCTACCTTCCAACCTAAAGTACATCTTTTTGAAGGAAAGTAATCTTAAACCAGTTATCATTAGTAATTTCTTGACTAAAATAGAAGAAGAAAAACTGGTAAAAGTGTTGAAGAGAAATCAACAAGCAATTGGATGGACACTTGAAGCTCTAAAAGGTATAAGTCCATCATACTGCATGCATAAGATTTTCTTGGAAGATGATTTTAAGCTTGTAGCTCAACCTTAAAGGCGCCTCAATCCAACCATAAAAGAGGTAACCAAAAAGGAGGTTCTGAAATTCTTGAAAGCAGGTATCATCTATCCTATTTTTGATAGTGCTTTAGTAAGTCCTGTTCAAGGTGTTCTAAAAAAGGGAGAAATGACAATAATTGTGAATGATAAAAATGAATTAATCCCAACAAGAACCGTCACAAGTTGGAGAATGTGTATTGATTATAGAAAACTTAATCAAGCAATAAGGAAAGATCATTTTACACTCCCCTTTATAAATTAAATGCTTGAAAGACTATCTGGACAGGCTTATTATTGTTTTCTTGATGGATACTCTAGATATAATCAGATTGTTGTTGACCCTCTTGACCACGAAAAGACTGCTTTTACATGTCCCTTGGTATATTTGCTTATAAAAAGATGTCATTTGGATTGTGTAATGCACCTACTACTTTTTGAAGATACATGTTTGTTATTTTTGTAGATCTAATTGAAAAGAGCATTGAAATTTTCATTGATGACTTCTTAGTTTGTAGAAATTCATTTGACTCATGTCTATCCAACTTGGACACTGTACTGAAGCGGTGTATTGAAATAAATTTGGTGCTGAATTGGGAGAAGTGTCACTTCATGGTGACAGAAGGTATTGTACTTGGTCACAAAATTTCTGCAAAAGGTATTGAGGTAGACCAAGCAAAAGTTTAGTTGATCTCTAAACTCTTACCCCTTGTAAATGTAAAAGGGATTAGAAGTTTCTTAGGACATGTTAGATTTTATAGAAGGTTTATTCAATACTTTTATAAAATTGCTAAACCTTTGACAAACCTTCTAAATAAAGATGTTGAATTTAAATTTGATGAAGCATGTCTTAAAGCTTTTAATTCCTTAAAAGAAAAATTGGTTTCTGCCCTTGTGATTGTTGCTCCTAACTAGAACTTACCCTTTGAACTTATGTGCGATGCAAGTGATTATGCTGTTGGAGCTGTGTTAGGTCAAAGGTATGAAAAGGTTTTTAGGGTTATACACTATGCTAGTAAAGTGTTGAATGAAAATCAAATAAATGATGCAAGTACTGAAAAAGAGTGACTAGCCATAGTGTATGCCCTAGAAAAATTTAGATCATATTTGATAGGCTTGAAAAATAATTATTTTTACTGATCATAATCAAATATCTTTTGACCAAAATTGATTCTAAACCTCGGGTAATCCGATGGATTTTGCTCCTACAGGAATATGATCTTGAAATCAAAGATAAGAAGGGTAGTGAAAATGTGGTCGCTGACCATCTTTCTAGATTGATGAATAATGAGGTCACTGCCAAAGAAAGAGAAATTTTGGAAGAATTTCCTGATGAAAAACTTTTTGAAATAACAAAGCGGCCATGGTTTGCTGATATGGGCAATTTTAAGGTGGCGGGAATTCTTCCAAATGATTTAACTTGGCAACACAGAATAAAAATTCAAAGATGCAAAATACTTTGTTTTGGATGACCTTTATTTGTTCAAAATTGGTGTGGATAATTTGTTACGTCATTGTGTGCCCGATTGGGAAATGAAAGATGTATTGTTGCATTGCCACAAATCACCTTATGGAGGTTATTTTAATGGTGAGAGGACCGCTACAAAAATTCTTCAATCAGGTTTGTATTGGCCCTCTATTTGTAAAGATTCTCAATCACTTGTGCAAGCTTGTGATTACTGCCAAAGAATAGGTAATGTTAATAGGAGGCAAGAAATGCCTCTCACAAATATTCAAGAGGTAGAGGTATTTGATTGCTGGGGAATTGATTTCATGGGACCCTTCCCCTACTCTCAATTCAATCAATACATTCTTTTGGCAGTTGATTATGTTTCAAAATGGGTAGACACAATTGCTTCACCTAACGCTGATACCAAAACTATGGTGAATTTCTTGAAGAAAAATATTTTTTGCAGGTTTGGGACATTTTTGGTAAACACAAGAACCCAATGCCAAAAAGCTTACCATGGTAAAATATAATTATCCTTTGATAGCCAATTTTGAGCCTTAAAAATAAATTCTTTGGCACCCTTAGCCCATAATAATTTTAACCATTCCCTTTATCTGATTAAGTAAAAGAGCATTTAAATGAAAAATATTTTGAGTGTTCTTATAAAAAAAGGGAGTGAAATTGTAAACTTAATTCTTTTCAAAATCATCAGTGATGCATGCATATGAAAAATGAAAAATAAAAATGAAAAGAAAATATGTATGCAAAATCAGAAAAGAAAGAATGAAAAGGATTAACTTAGGGGTATTTACCAAAAGGGAAGAAAGATTTTGGGTCAAGAAAAGCATCCATGCTCTTTTATGATTTCAGGTGTTTGATTTTCAAAGAAAAACCATGAATTCTTGTAACCCAACCTTATTACAACCCTTTAAAAGACCTTATGACTCTTGTTTGATTCTGTGTGAATGACAACTGATAGGAAGAAAATCAAAATTAAGTTTGTTTGATTTTATGATCGATCGAGCTAATAGTTACCTTTTTACAGAGATAAACACTTGTGAGGTAAGCCTTGAAATAAGTTTGAATTATTAATATGACATTGTATAAATTTTATCTTCAAGCCTCTTTTGCACAAAATATCTATTTCTGGTCATTCCAAACGGTAAATTGTGAATTACTTCATGCGGTGGTAAATTTTTGGACTTTTCAAAAATTTGATTTCAAAAACATTGTTTTAAGTTTTAGTTTGTTTTGCTCGAGGGAAAGCAATTTCCTAAGTTGGGGGTATTTGTTAGTCCTCGAATTTACTGTTATTTTCTTAATAAAAAGTATGTTAAAAATAATAAAAATAGTTTAAATTATAATAAATTTAGCTTTTAATTGTAATAAATGGAAACTATTGAATTTGAACTACCATGATCCATTTTCTCTAGTTTTGCAGTGAAAAACTAAGGATTTAAGGAGAAAATTCATTCAAATCTGAAGGGCTGAGGCGTAGCATCAACCTCACACATAGCGTCAGGGTTTTGATGTTGACACTACATGTCAGGCCTACGCATAGCGTCAGAAGCTATATGGACTCCACTTGTAGGTGGCATTGCACTCAGAATTGGGAGAATTTTATATGCAAAGTGGCTAATCCACTATCAGCATCTGGCCAAATTCAAGTGGGGAACAGCATTCTA
Organism: Clitoria ternatea; assembly: GCA_037962975.1. NCBI lineage: Eukaryota > Viridiplantae > Streptophyta > Magnoliopsida > Fabales > Fabaceae > Clitoria > Clitoria ternatea. The sequence continues at coordinate 62,643,100 of CM075671.1, forward strand.
GCATGTCTGCAGATCATTAGCAATTAAAAATTACTAATCATGGCCAAAAGTCAAGCAATTTAATGGAGGCTGAGTCAGATCTCTGACGCGTAGATCCAGCCTCACGCGTAGCGTCAGGACCTCTACTCAGCCTTATAAATAGGGTCGTTTCCCATCCAATCTTCATCCCATTCCATATTTTCTTTTTCATTCTCTGTGATTCAGAGCTTCTTTTTTGAGTTAGTATTCTAGAATAGTTTCCATATACTTGAGAGTGTTGTGTTGTATCGTGTTTCTTTCTGTATCGTGAAGTACTACCAAGTGTTTGTGATGTCATCAACTATAAGTTGTGTTTTACTTTCACCATGTGTAACTAATCTGTTTATGTTGGAATTGGTGAACCTATCTATGAATATGATGTTGTGATTATGACCTCTACATGTTGATGATTCAAGTTCATTGTTAGTATCTCAATCTTTTATTAGTATGAACTTCAAATAGGAGAATGATTTTCATGCATGTTAAAAGCCTCTTTTAACAAAAGTAAAAGTTGAAGTACCCTTAATATACCAATTACTAGGGATAGAGTTGGTAATTATTGTTGTGTTAAGTCCAAGGCTTAAAGCAAGTTTTTATTGAGAAAGCATCTGAGGAATCAGACTTTACGGTAATTATTTAGAATTTATATCATGAGGGATCGGGTATAATGATTTTAAGCTGCAATGACATGAACTTGATGATTAAATATACATGTTTATGATTATTTCATTATGTTTTAGTGCGGGGATCCTAATTCCAACATAGTTTGTTAATCTGTGTTTTCAATCTCAAGTATTGGATTTGTTCTGAAGTGCTACTCAAAGTTATTTCAAGTAAATTTAGAATTTATAATTTTTCATCCAATGTATAAATCAATCTCTAAATCTCTGAATATTGTACAAATTATGTATAAATCATTCTTTTGTTAATAAGTTTTGATGCATTTACCATAGTAAATAAGAATTACTGTGACTTACTAGAAACATTCAATCCTTGTAGGAACAATATTTTTTTCGAAAACTACAATGATAAATATGTGCGCTTACCAATAAAAGGATCCAACAATCCGCCCAACACGTTTCTAGGACTAACAATGGGTGTATGAGCATGAAAGTCTAGGGGTAGCCACGCCAAGGGTCTAGAATGGTGTTGGAGTCTGGCATGGGTGTGGGCATAGGCATAGTTAGTTTTGGGGCACTACATGTTACTTGTTAATAGGTCCAGCGTAGGCATACGCTACACAGCGTGCCTATGCGTGATGTAGTGATGCACCTCACCTGATGTGTGATGAGTAAAACTTGGGCCAACATGAGCATCCGCTAGCCAACGTACCCACGTATATCTACCTTGAGTGCCTAGTGCCTTGCACATGCTTCCTTGTATGTTCTCCAGCATAGGCTGGGTCTTGTGGGCGTATGCAAGCTTTTGTTGTCACCTAATCCAATCATAACACACAAGAATCCAAGCATAAGTACGCTGGGTTAAATTGTCACATTATATATATTTCAAAATTTAAGCTAAAAACCATATAATTAATAGTTAAAAAAATAATTTATAAAATGACTAGATTGCACAACTTGCTAAATTTTTAACAATTATGCTTATTAATTAACAAATATGAGTCATTAATTAAGAAAATGCTATATGCAATTCATCAAGTGATTAAGCCTTTTCAAAGCTTATCTTTATACATTCTATACCAAAGAGCAAGATAGAAGACTGTGGTGCAAAATAGTGGTGTGACTCTTATTGCTGAATCTATATGTGTTTCAAGTGCCAAAGACAAAAATCCAATTGATGCAAATATGTCATACTTTGGGGTCATTGACTACATCTGGAAGTTGGATTACACCATGTTTCGAGTACCCATGTTTGGTTGTAAATAGGTTGATAACAATAGTAGAGTACGAATGATGATCTAGGTTTTATGCTTGTTGACTTGAACAAAATTGGATACAAAGATGATCCATTTATTTTAGCATCATAAGCCTAACAAGTGTTTTATGTTGAAGACCCACTTAATGATAAGTGGTCGATTAGTTTTATGCCAAACAAGATATGTCTCAACAATGTTGAAACTGAAGATGAACATGATAAGTGTTTAGAAGATGATCCTTTCATTGGATGTACACAACTAAATGACATTGATGAAATAGATTCCAATATGTTGTATATGAGGCCTGATCATGGAAATGTTGTGTGGGTAAATATACCAACAGAATATATTGTTAATAACGACACATCTTTAACTATAAAAAAGAAAATAAAGTGGTAAAAAGACAATCATAAAGCATTACATGTATGTTTTTTAATTTTTTATTTATTTGTTTTGGATTACAACTTTAATTTTATATTATCTCATTACTTCTTGCTAACGATTTTGTTATTTTAATGTTGTAGATAAATGGCAGATGATCAAAATGAAGGAGAAAAGACCCGTGTAAAAAAAGACAAAAGAGGTATAACAATCATGGCAAAGATTATTAAGCTAAGAAGCCTAGGCTTGAAGAGGTAACTAATGTATCATGCCCTTGACTATTTATAATAACGACATTGAAACAAATTAAAGCAGTACATTCACTAAACATAAATTATTGATATGCAAATTGGATGGAAGGCTAAAAAGAAGGTACCAATTGACCCTAAGAAAGAAAAATTTAGTTCATATATTGGAGTTGTAGCAAGATGAATGGTACCAATTAGCTATCTAAGTTGGCCTAAAGTACCACAACACATCAAGGACAACATATGGAGTGATATACAGGTATAGTAAATATTACCTTTCAATATAATCTATTAATCATATTGTTTGTGTAGTCAGCTTTTTATGTAGATAAGGCTTTCAAGCCATGGGTTATGCAAGAGGCCGATTTATTGGCCCGAATGTTTAAGACTGTTCTAAGTAAATGTGTTAGGGATGGGAATAGGAACATCATTGATCATCCTCGTCACCATTTAAGGAAATTATTAAGGTAAAATTAGAGGATTTTTGTAGAGAAAGTTACTAAAGAGTCTTTTTAGGTAAAGTGCATTCATTTTATGTGTGGTTTAACACTTAATTGTAATAGTTTTTGTTATAATTTATTAACCTTTCTTATAAATAGAAATTAAGCAAAAAATAGGAAAAAAGCGCAAAACCATGTACCCGTACAGGGCATCAAAAACTAGTTATCAAGGATTGGAGCAAAAAATAGTAAGAAATTTTTTCATAAATACATATAGTTAAATATAAAATATCATAATATCATACTCAATTATTAATGTTTTAATGTCTATAGATAAGAGAAGAAGGTTCACAAGTTGAATTTATTTCCTGAGCAATCTCATAAATATAAAGTATATGGTCCTTTCATTTTTTTTTCAACAAGTAAAACATGTGTATTACATAAATTTCCCTAAAGGTCATCAAGACTAATATGCAGTTATCAAAACCAAGGCAAGAAGTCAAATTACTGACAATGTGACCGATGAGATTGAGGATGCTTATCAGCTTACTTCAACTAAACTTCATGATTTCTATGTTATGTTGCATATCGATCTGGTGATCTACAATGATATATTTGCGTACACTAGTGGTGAATGTATTGATAGACTCTTCCTACCATAATCACAACCATTAGGAGACGATTCATATTACAAAGACTAAACCAAAAATGAAATAGAGAGTGATAGTGATAGTGAGGGTGAATTTGAAATTTACACTGACACAGTATTTTAATTAGTTATTGAATTCATTGTAGGTAACTCTTTGTTTGTTCAATATTCATTTTTTGTAATTCATTGTATTAACATATGACTAGGCGTGGTTCAAGGTATGGTTGCGGTCTTGGTAGTCACAGTGGCAATCGAGGTTGTCGCAGTCCTGGTGGTCGCGCTGGCACCGATGATGTGGTGGACACAATCGTTGCCTTCAGTTTGTAGCAGGACACACTCGTGGCTACTCTTCCCGGGGTTCGTTTACCCACTGATGAGTAGGTCATAGAGTAGCCTCTTCTTAACCAGAGGCATAAACTACAAACACCCCTATTACTTCCATATCTACACCTCTAGTTCTTCCGTTCATAACACCTTTGGAGAACTGACTCGAGTAAATTTGAAACTACTATAACTTTTACTTTATTTCAACTGTAGTTTTGTATCTTTGTTAATTAAATACAATTTGTTACAACAGTTTCACTGATAGTGATGGCATTGCCAAAACCATCACTAAGATCTTGAGGGAAATGTTTAATTGTCCTTACACCTCATTCAAGGATGCACCTGAGAATGTATGAAAAAGATGGTTAGAGACATTTTTGGTAAGTTTCATGTTTTGCTATTGTACATTAAATTTGAAATCATTATTAGTTAATTATTTAGTGGATATTCTTTAATGTTATAGGGAAAATACTAGTGGGAACTAGAGAAAAGAAAAAAAAAGGTTACATAATTTGGGTACAAGGCCTCTAACCTCCTAAAGAGTATTATGTACAAACACCACCAAGCAAAGATGAAGCCTGAGTGGATTAGTGACACTCATTGGGAGGGGATAACCAAGAAGTGGGATGATGATCCCTTTAAGGAGAAGATTCAGAGGAATAAGGCCAACCGGGAGGCTGATATTAGAGCCTTTATCTACACGGGGGATTCTATCTCTATGGTTGTAGACAAAAGAATGATAAGTATCAATTTTAGGTTATTTTAAATAATTAGTACTTACTAACTACAATGAACTATTAATTAAGAATCTTTATATTTTACAGGCTATGGAGACGGACCGCCCCTTACGACCTATGATTTAATGAAGAGGATGAAGAAAAACAAGGCTGGTAACTAGATCGATGAAAAGACATAGGTTATAGTTGTAAGTTAATTACTAAACTTATGACATTTAAATGTAGTGTTAGTATGATCGAATATGCGATTAAATGTCTTTTCCATGCATATGTAATTTGAATATGAATATTCTTTAATGTCTTCGAATGGTAACTTAGGAAATTTTTATTTTCGGTGGTAACTTAGAACATTTATAAGATGAAAATACTTTAATGTTATTCTAAATGGAATTACAATTGAAAGTTATACTTACGACCCTATCTAGTAACTTAAGAAATTATTTTGAATGTAATTGTAATTATAAACTATACTGGGAACATTTCTGATTATTTTGCAAGGATTTTAAAAGTTTTGGTTTCTATTATTTATAAAGGAAACTTTGTTAAAATTTTAACTTTAATCATATAGTTTACTGATTTGTATTATCTAAAGTTGTAGAAGGCCTATTAGGCAAAGAGGGTTAAGAATGAGGCAGACCTCGCCATGTACGACCCTTTCTTTTGTTGGCAACATTCTTTATATAGAGGTTTTGGAAGATGGAAAAAAGAAAAAGAACGTGTATGACCTTAAACAACTTAGCAGGGAGGTCACCTCGCCTTTATAGCACCCTAGGTCCTCAGCTTCAACACCAAATTATGTTCAGTTCATCGTAGACCTACACTAGTGCAAAAAGTGGATATAACAACTGGATATAATCACCGGTTAAAGTGGATCAGTGATAAAAGAATTGCACGGTGGCATTTTTGAAATTATAAGGTAACTATATAATCACGGGTTAACTCTACAACCGTGATTATATATTGATGGATACGATCATGGTTGTGGTTTTAACCGTGGATATAGAGTTAATATTTAACTAGGGGTATTGGTGTAACCGTGATTATATGTGTAATATAATCACGGTTGCAAGGGGATCCGTGATTATATATCTTTTTAGAAACTTCAAAAGTCGCGCCTGATAGCTTTTTTCAGTTTCTCCTTCTTTCACGCTGTAACATCCCAAATTTTAAAATAATGGATTAATTAGGGGAATAAATATTAAATAATAAAATATGGATTATTTAATGTCCCAAAATATAGGAAATGATTAAATTAATATTCTTGGAGACTGTTGGTAATTTATTTGGATTGGATAAGCTGAAACTGACCTGATTAAAATATAGGTGTCGGACCAAGTATCTCCGATTGGGATGGTATTGGTCAGGGCTGTTGAGAATATTACTGGGAGTCCAAATATGTATTATGAATAATTTTTAGGTAAAGTATTAAGCCCAAATATAGATCCTGTTTGGTTTAAAACGGAGAAATTTAATGAAGGGACAAAAATAAAGACACTAAATTCTTTTTCCCTTCTCCTTTTCCCGTGGCTCTCTTCTCCCATTTTGGTAAAACACTTTTTTTTCTTCTTCCTCATTTCTCTTCATCTCTTTTCCTCTCCAACCCTAAGCAAAAGGTGGTGTCATCTTCATCCCCTCCATTTTCGTTTGAAGAAGACTTGGAGCTTAAAGTTTCTCATCTCTTCTTCTTCTTAATTTTGTGAGGACCTCCCTCTCTCTTGGAACCCATTTCATTTTTAGTGTGAGGTAAGGCATTCTCACCAACTTTGTTGAGTTTACATCTATGGGTATGGGTCATTGTGCCTTAGGAGAGTAATGTATGCATGTGGGGAGTTTAAATGGAAGAATTTAATATAAAAACCCTAAGGTGGGTGTCATAAATGCAAGCTTTAAATGGTATTAATAGGGTAGATGTATTTATGGTTTGAAGGATATGAGAATGTATGATTATTTTTGAATGTGGATGAGTTTGGTGGAAACCCTAACTCTTAGGGAAAATGTCAAATGTGGTTTAGATAATGTGTTTAAGTGCAAATACAAGTAATTGAGAGTGCAGGTAATGGTTGATGAAGCATTATCATGAAATGTTAGGCTATGGTTGTTTGTAGCCTTTAGATATAATGAAGGTAGTATGGTAATAAGGAATTACCGATACCTAAAAGGTTAAGAAAAAGGTGTCTATGGCATGTTTTATTCATGTCATAAATTTGTATATGTAAATAAGTGATGAGTAGTGTTTTGAATGATTGACTTATTGGGGTTTCCTATATATGTTAATATAGGACCCATTCTGAACGACGAGGCGGGTACGTCGTATCCATCGGAATTCTTTTCCTGAGGTAGGAGAGGAGTCTATATATTCTAAATGCATGAGTTAAGTAGTGTTTGGTTATCATATGTGACAATATGCATGTTTGCCTTGTTTGAGTGGTAATGTTTAAACATGATGATGGTGATGAATATGCTTGGTAACATGTGATGTGCATTTGGAATGTTTATGGTATGCTAATTGGTGATGATGAATTGTTTGGCTAGTATATTTCCTTAATGAGGATGTGATTGTGTTAGGTTCACTATAAATGTGAAATGAATGTTGTTGGTTTTTAGTTGAGAATGGGTGTGATGAATAGCAAACTTTAAACTAATAATAATGTGAATAAGAATCAATGAGAATGCCATATAAAAGTTTAAACTAATAATAATAACCAACAATAGTAAATCCACAAAAAACCTAGTGCTGATGTTGGTGATGATGATAATGATGATGATGTATGATGAGTGACATGTATAGGATGCATAGAGTGAGAAATACATATAATTGGCATTTGTATCCATGGCATACTACATAGCTGCCGGTGTTAGAACTTTAGGGGATTCACCCGGTTGGCCCGGTGGGAGGGCAGCTTTATGCACGAGCGATTTGTAATTCCCCTGTGACTCGGTGTGAGAGTCACGAAGCTGCCCATGTTGTGTTACGGGGAGCCACATGTGGTTGACCCTTGTGGGGGGTGGCTCTTGATGACCAGGTGTCCTCGGTGGTCCTTAGGATCACAGCTGCCATGATATGACTCATGGTTGGCCTACAACACCATATATCGAATATGATGTTTACCGCGGTCATGGTGTAAATGATCGGTGTTGTAAAATGAGCGATGCGGTTTGGTACCAGTAAAAGAATTGGTGAAATGCATGCAATTTAAGGATAAGTGTACACATTTTACTACTACAGTAGGGGTATGGTTAGATGATCATACTTGAGTCCCATAATTGGTGTTTATTTCCTACAGTCAGATCTGCAATTGTTGAAATAATCCATTGTGCATATGCATTAGCTTAAGAGTATTTGCATATAGCAAGGAAGTATGCCAAAGGTGATAATATATGGTGATGGTTGCGTTGTGGACGAAGAAATGTAATAAGACAATATAAAAGATGTGAATACCAAATAATAATGTGAGTAAGATGATGAAATGTGTATTAGTCCAATTATTCGAGGACTAGAACATGTGTGTGATTTTATGCTTGCTTGATTTACCTAGATGATTGCGTTTATGATGATAGTTGATGATGAGTTATGTGTAAATGCAAGTATACATGTTGTGATACATATGTACATGATCATACAGTATTCATATTCATTCTTTTGGAATGTATAACTCACTCTCCCATGTTGTCCACTTTTTAGATTTGTGATGCGGGTCACTCATGGGAGGAGTGAAACTCTTTTGAAGCATATTTTATGGGAGGAGGTAAATAGATGTATAGGAAGTGCCTTGGCCGGCAATCTATTAACTTTGTGTAGTCCATGATAGGAGCTCATGCTCATTGTAGCTAGAATGATGTATATTCATTTTATGGGTCATGTGTTAAAATTGGAACCTACGTATATACCTAATTTTCAGTTATGACCTTAGTGATATATCATACTAATATATGATGTTTAAACTTTGCTCAAATTGATGAATGAATGATGTATATTTGAAGTTTCCCATGGTTGTCTTATGCACAAGCTAGGAACTAACATGGTCAAATTGTGATTTATGAGGTTTTGATGAGATGTAATGAATGTAAAGGCTGAACTATGTCAATTGTGGATTGTGGGAAATGGAATGGTTCCATTTTGTATAAAATAGACCCCTTGGTTGCCTCAAAATGCCTTAAAATGAGGTAAGCGCATTTATGCCGATAATTTACTCATTTTAGGAATTTTTGAGTGCGGCCAGTGGCCACACGTCACAAATAATGTGTTTTAGCTTGTGTTAAAATTTGATGGCATTCTGATATCAATTGCATAGGTTTCGGTGGTTGAGAAGTTCATTTTTCTATAAAAATCTGCATAATTTCTGCATACTGATAGATCATAATCGATTAGCCCATAGGTTTAATCGATTACAAGGTTTTTGTCTTTAAGGTAATCGATTAGGCTTAAGGCTGTAATCGATTTTGAGCTATCCAGGACCTAGGTAATCGATTATACCCTATGCTGTAATCGACTAGGCGAAATACCTAATGCATTACACAGATTCCAGTAGCTTGGTAATCGATTATAATTAACATTATAATCGATTTTGGATCCAACAGAAGTAATGTAATCGATTACTCTAAGTATTGTAATCGATTAGGTGAAACCCCTGATTTGATGTACCATATCAGGAGCTCTATAATCGATTACTCCTAGCTATATAATCGACTAGTGCAATTGATTAGCACTTGGGCTAATCGATTATATCAGTTTGAAATGGGAAATTTCACTACCTTGACCATTTATTTTGCATTTCTTGGCTTCTTTGGTCTATTTCATGATTATTGTACACTTTTATACTCCTTTCAAATTCATCCATACTCTTCGTAACAACTACATACTTTCGCTATCCATTGTTGATGATCATAAGGTTGATTGTCTAATGGTTACTCTTGATTTTAAATTATCCACCTTCTCATATCTTCATGTATGAGATAGGTTTTACATAGACCCAGGGTATTGATCAAAGCCCTCCATTATATTTCTTCGTAGAATTATTTTCTTTGTAAAACGTGAAAAATTTACCCGTATTTTCCGGGTCCTCTCAACCTAGTATTAGAGCATTGGTTGCTCTTGGATACAAACTTAATTGATGTGTGCAAGTATTTATTGGATATGATTAGAATGTGTGGAGTATGATTGATTAATTTATGGATTATTTGATTGAATTTTGACTGTGTGCTATTGAATTAAAGTCAATGCATTGTTGTTGAGTCCGGCCAAGAGTCCTTACATTATTTATCTCTAATGATGAATATGTTGTGATTATGTATAGAAAATGATATGATTGTGTAATGTGGTATATGGTAGGCTTATAAGTGCTAAGACCTTCGAATTCATAAGTTGAAAGGTTATTGTTTGGTCTAGTTTACTCATGTGTGAGCCATGTTTTGATGTATAGGCTTAAAATATGGCTGGTAGACCTAACCGCAAGGCTGCTGCTATGGCAAATGCCTTGAATCGATTTGCTGATCTCTTGGAAAGATAAGGCCAACTGAATATGGGGCAAGGCTCCCAAGGTCTTGATCTCTTTCTTAAGAAGAAACCTTCTGAATTTCATGGAGGTTATAAGCCTAAGGATGTGTATGCTTGGATCAATGACTTGGAGAGAATTTATGCTAGCTTCGAGTGTTCTGAAGCACATAAGGTGGAGTATGTAGTCTTTATGATTCGCGATGAGGCCAAAGCTTGGTGGCGTCTTACTAGGGGACGCATGGTGTCTGCTGACATTCCCTTGGTTTGGGAAAATTTCAAGGTTGAGTTCTTGAAGAAATATTTCCCGGATAGCTACACAAGTAAGAAAGATCTTGAGTTTATGGAACTTAAGCAAGGTGGTATGACTGTGGAGGATTATGCCTCCAAGTTTGAAGAACTTTGTGCATTCTATCCGCCCTATCAAAAAGAGGGTACTGAGGCATCCAAGTGTAAAGTTTGAAAATGGGTTGAGGCCCGAGATCAAGCGGGCTATCTGACATCAAGAGATAAGAAGCTTTTTGACGCTTGTGAATAAGTGTTGAATTTATGAAGAAGATGGTGTGGCTCCTTCGAGTCATGGTAAGCACGAACCTAAGTTGAAGGGCCAATTCTCTAATTTTAGGAAGCAAGGTCACTTCAAGAAGAACAAGTTCATTCGTGGTGGATCCTCTAGTACAAGAGGACGTGGTGCTTTTAGGGGTGGTTACGGTGGTGGTAACCAAGATCGTGGGAATGTCCAAGGCCTAACTTGCTTCAAGTGTGGTGCTAATCATTTGGCACGTGATTATCCACAAGATGATGTGGTATGCTACCAATTCAATCAATCGGGGCATATCTGCCCTAATTGCCCATTGAATGCAAGGAATGCTAATGCTAATACTCCTGTACGTATGAATCCTAATGGTAACTGTAGAGGCCATGGTGGCTTTGGAGGACATGCTCATGGAGACAGAAATAGTTTTAATGGTGGACGTGGTGGAAACCACAATGGTGGAAAAAATGGAAATGGTCGAGGCAACGGCCATGGTGGAAGAAATGGTAACCGCAATGGTGGTGATCAACCACAAGCAGCTAGAAGAGTCTTCACCGTCACTGGTGAGGAAGCCGCATAAGCTGAAGATCTTGTCCGTGGTGAGTGTGAAATCCTTGGCACTACGGTACATGTTATATTTGATTCTGGTGCTACGCACTCATTTATTTCTGAGGAATATGTGAGACGCTTAAGAGTGCCTGTTTGCATGATGAGAGGTTCTATAATGGTGACTACACCGACCGATACTTGTTTGAGATCGGTGACTCGATGTGAGAATGTTAAGATGACCCTTGAGGGTAGGAAATTTGTTGTATCTCCCGTATGTCTGCCTATGAAAGACCTAGACATTATTCTAGGCATGGATTAGTTATCCGCTAACAAAGTTTTGGTGGATTGTCATAACAAGACGGTGATCTTCCCGACTTCGAATGCTGAAGGCTTTGATGTGTAAGGCATCTCTCAGCTTCTTATGATGTTCTACATGGTTGATGGGAATGGTGCCTCCCAACCTTGTGAAATTCCTATTATTTCGGAGTTTCATGATGTGTTTCCAGATAAGATTCCTGGATTACCTCCTCCACGAGAAGTGGAATTTTCTATTGACCTCATTCCTGGCGCTGAGCCTGTTTCTAGAGCTCCTTATAGGATGTCTCCTATGGAGTTGACCGAACTCAAGAAGCAAGTCGGGGAATTGCTTGAACGGGAGTTTATTCGCCCAAGTGTGACTCCTTGGGGTGCTCTTGTATTGTTAGTGAAAAAGAAGGATGGAAGCATGGGATTGTGCATTGACTATCGCTAACTCAATAAGCTAACTATCAAGAACAAGTATCCTCTTCCTCGCATTGATGATCTTTTGGATCAATTGAAGGGTGTTGTGGTATTCTCTAAAATTGATTTACATTCTGGATATCACCAAATTCGAAAGATATTCCAAAAAATGCTTTCCGAACGTGATATGGACACTATGAGTACGTAGTGATGCCATTTGGAGTGACAAATGCTCCTACAATTTTCATGGATTACATGAATCGCATCTTCCATGAATATCTTGACCAATTCATCGTGGTGTTCATTGATGATATATTGGTATACTCTAGGAGTCGTCAAGAGCATGAAAGACATCTTCGTCTTGTATTGTCTATTCTTCGAGAGAAAGAATTATATGCTAAGCTCTCTAAATGTAAATTCTGGATGAGTGAGATTTCTTTTCTTGGTCATGTGATTTCCGGTGATGGAGTTGTCATTGATAGATCAAAAGTTGAAGCCGTTATGGCTTAGGAACGACCGACGTCTGTGACGGAGATAAGAAGTTTTCTTTGTCTTGCCGGTTATTACCGGAGGTTTATTGAAGGATTTTCCCGCTTAGCTTTACCATTGACGAAGTTGACTCGTAAGAATCAACCTTTCGTATGGACCCGTGAATGTGAAGAAAGTTTTCAAGAGTTGAAGTTAAGGCTTACTACAGCACCAGTGTTAGCATTGCCCGATTTGAAGGATGATTTTATGGTGTATTGTGATGCAGCTAAGCTTGGTCTTGGATGTGTGTTGATGCAAAAAGAGCGTGTAATAGCCTATGCATCGAGACAATTGTGACCGCATAAGATTAATTATCCTACTCACGATCTAGAATTGGCGGCCGTGGTATTTTCTTTGAAGTTGTGGCGACATTACTTATATGGTTCTAAGTTTGTGGTCTTTAATGATCACAAGAGCCTTAAGTATTTGTTTGACCAAAAAGAACTTAATATGCGCCAACGGCGATGGATGGAATTTCTAAAAGATTATGAGTTGGAGTTGAGGTATCACCACGGAAAGGCAAATGTGGTTGCTGATGCTTTGAGCCGAAAGTCGTTGCATATTTCTATGTTGATGGCGAAAGAGATGGAGCTAATTGAACAATTTTGAAATTTGAATGTCGGCGTAGAGACATATACTCCAAAGAAAATATCGCTTGAAATGTTGAAAGTCACAAATGAGTTTCTTAAATATGTGAAGGTACATGATAAGTGCTTTATAATACAATAAATTAGGTCTAAATTGCTTAGGATTTTAGTCATTATCCACTGTATTTCCTTTATTTATTGTGATTTTTGCTTTCTTTTCACTCTAGTCTACTTGGGTATGTTATTTTGCAGGAATTAAGGTAATAAAGGGTCAAAAACAAGAGAAAAACGACCATAAAATGATAAAGAAACAAGAAGAACAAACCCAAAGTAGAAAGAACTCTCTTTTTATGCTGAATTCTGACTCAGAATGCTGAAATCTGACTCAGAATGTTAAAATCCGACTCAGAAATGCTGAAATCCGACTCAAAATGTTAAAATCCGACTCAGAAATGCTGAATTCCGACTCAAAATGACCAAATCCGATTGGAATGGCTCAGAATAGAGCCTTTCCGAGTGGAACGATTCAGAATGGAGCATTGCCGAGTGGAATACTTCACTGTTGGAGCCAAATCCGAGTGGAAAGTTCCCTGTCAAAGCCATTCCGAGTGATAAATGGCTGACTCGAGTGAAGAATGCTGACTGAAGCAGGTCTGACCAAAGAACAAGTGCTTTTCTGGGCAAAAAGCTGATTCCGAGTGAATTGATTCCGAGCAGAAGGAATGCCATTGAATGAATAAATGCTGACTAAGGAGAATCTGAGTGGTTTCATTCGGAGAACAAGGCATTTTCGAGTGGTGTCTTAATCGGACAAGGTGAAATCCGACCAGGAGAGAATCACACTCGGACTGACTTTTAAGTTTCGCATTAAATCCGAGTGAAAAGTCTCCAAGGAAGACATCCGAGTGAGCTAAGGCAGAAAGCTGCACTTCCGAGCAAAACAAGGTTCGGACATAAACTTCTACCAGCCAGCTTCCAGAGTCCTTCAAGTGCAAGTTTTGAGTGAAAAATAAGAAGGCACTTCCGAGTGAATTCCAAATCAAAGCTTTAACCGAGTGGTTCAAATTCAGAGACAACCGAGTGAAAATGATTAGGAACCGATTGAATCTGAGCCGAGTGAGTCTTCAATCTGTTCCGAATGAACTCCATGAACCTGAGCCGAGTGAGTGGTTTCAGTCGGTTCTAAGTCCTTCTGCAGTGAATTCCGACTGAATGGAAGTTGCTCTTCAGTCAATCTTCACTCGTCCTTTCATCCAGCAAAAACCGACCCAATTCTCCACAATGCAACCCCGGATCACTACCTCCATCAACACCGACTCCTTCTATCTCTTCACAGGCCCAACACCGGCCACAATCAACAACACTCCTCTCCACACCGTCCCCTCTCTTTTCAAAACCGACCTACACTCCACAACTCCAAACATCGGATCACTCTCTACACCGTCCTTAATCCAGAAATCTGACCCACATTCCCTATCCGTTGTCCCTTTCTTCTTCTAATCCATACCACACACCGTTCTCTCCTTTCCATCCACAACTCCGTCCTCAAGCCACAACACCGTCCCACTTCATCTTCTATCCGCTGTCCCTTTTCTCTCCATCATCCACACCGCCCAGCAACCCATTCAACATAACACCGCCCAGACTCTCCTATCCAACTAACACCGCCCGGACTCCTCTCCAACCAACACCGCCCAGCAACCCACTCAACATAACACCGCCCAGCAACCCACTCAACACAACACCGCCCAGACTCCTCTCCAACACAACACCGCCCGGACTCCTCTCCAACCAACACCGTCCAGCAATACTCTCCACACCGTACAGATCTCCATCCAACAGCAACTCTTCTCCGCGCTGTCCAGTTTGCACCCACACCCTCCAGCAAGCTTTCACTTGGATTTGTGGGAAAATAACATTTTTCCACTCTGAATTTCATCATTCTGCACCAATCTTCACTAAAATCCAAGCACCGAATTATTGGAAATATTAAAATATGCAAATTGGAAACAAATTGGCACAGCTGGAACTCACATGCACCGAAAGTTTCTTCCACTTGCAAATTGAACGCGTTTTCATAGCTGGAATCCTCCATCCATTTGCCTATAAAAGCAGCAGCAACCCATCAGCAAAAAAAAACTTCTTCCCATCAATTACCATCAGATTCATTTTCCTTTCTTCGTTACTTTCTCTCTTTTTCTCTTTAGTTTTCTTCTCTTCATTTTTCTTTCTCTGTTCATTTTTCTTCTCTTTTTTTTATTTTCTTTTCCTTCTTTTATTATTGTAAGAGTGTGAGGGCTGTAAAAGTGAGAATTTAAATTTGTAATTGGTGGAGAAATTATTGCAACAAGGAATTACAGTGGTAAATTATTCTGAGCTTTTGGAGAAACCCGTAAGTCTTTATTTTTACCATGTCTTGTATGTTTTATTTTTCCATTATTTATATAAATTTGAATTATTTCATGAGTAGCTAAATTAATTATCTTGGGATAAAAGGGGGTATGATAATATTTTATTTTAATGTTATTTTGACTTGGAATTAAATAAATTTCTGTTTTCCATTTAGTTTAAAAAATACTCAATGCTTTTAGTAATTCCTAACAAGAACCTAAATGATAAAACTGTATACTTGCGGGTATATTAGTAAGTTTAGGTAATAAATAGAATCGAGAGATTTATTTTTACCAGAAAGCTTTAAACTAAACCTAAGATTTTTGAGATGCTTTTTGTGACCTCGGTAAAACCGTGAAAGTAATCAAAATTCTTTTGAGGAAATAAAAGGGATTTTCATAAAATGATAATGGGCCTTTCTGAGGATTAAGCAGCGCTTTCCATAGGTTAGGTACATTAATAGGATTCCGAGAGGAACATATTAATTAGCTTTTGGAAAATTCGCCTTGGAAAACTTAATTCGATTCTTATTTATGAAAAGTTAAAATTCATTAACATAAAATAGAGTCTAAATCCCCCGAAATCCCAAGATATTCTCAACTCTGATTTTTAAGTGTCAAGTAAATTTTATTTTTATATTAATTCGTATTTTATGCAACTTTAATTTGTGCTTTATTTTATAAAAATCTTAAAAATCAATTGTGTGGATAATTAAATTTCAATATACTGGTACTTTGAACACAGTCCCTGTGGAGAATGATAATCTTTTATATTACGTGACATAACCCATGCGCTTGCGGGCCCTGTCAGTACAACAACCAAATGACGAGTATTTGATTGAGATAAAGAAAACCCAAGAGAAAGGGAAGAATTTGTTCTTAGTGGAAGGTCAAGATGGCATTTGGCATGTGAAGGGTTGAATTTATGTTCCCTCAAGTAGTGATGTGAGGAAATGTGTACTTGAGGAAGCTCACAAAAGCGTATTGAGCATTCATCCTGGTTCCACCAAGATGTATCAAGATTTAAAGAATAATTTTTGGTGGCCTGGTATAAAGCACGATGTGGCGAACTTTGTAGCATCTTACCTTATTTGTCAAAAGGCTAAGGTCGAACATCAAAGACCATCTGGTTATTTGAGGCCTTTGGAGATCCCTGTATGGAAATAGGATAGTATCGTAATGGATTTTATTTCCAAACTACCCAGAACCCGTGCTGGAAATGATGCCATATGGGTGATAGTAGATCGGTTGACGAAGTGTGTTCACTTCTTGCCCATGAATATGAAGAGTTCTTTGGAGAGATTGGCACAATTATACATAAAGGAGATTGTTAGGTTGCATGGTGTGCCGTCTAGTATCATATCCGACCGTGATCCTCGATTTACTTCTCGATTTTGGGGAAGTTTGCATAACGAGTTGGGTTCTAAGTTGAAACTTAGTTCCGCTTATCATCCTCAAACCGACGGACAATTTGAAAGGACGATACAAAGCCTTGAAGATTTGTTGAGGGCTTGTGTATTGGAGCACGGTGGATGTTGGGAGAGATTCCTACTGTTGATTGAATTTACATACAACAACAGCTATCATAACTCTATTGGTATGGCTCCCTATGAGGCACTTGATGGCAGAAAATGTAGAACGCCTCTGTGTTGGCTGGAGACCGGTGAGAACTTAGCTTTAGGGCCAGAGATTGTTCAGGAGACCACCGAGAAAATTAAAATAATACAAGAGAATATGAAGATTGCTCAAGATATACAGAAGAGTTATTATGACAAGAGGCATAAACCACTTGAATTTCAAGTTGGTGACCATGTGTTTCTGAAGGTCTCACGTGATAAAGGGATTGGAAGGGCGTTGAAAAGTGGAAAATTAAGCCCTAGGTTTATTGGACCATATGAGGTATTAGAGAGGATTAGCGACATTGCATACCAGATTGCACTTCCTCCGCATCTCGCTAATCTACACATTGTATTCCATGTATCCCAGTTGAGGAAATATGTTCATGATCCTCTACACGTAATCCTTATGGACAATGTTGATGTACATGACGATCTGTCCATTCCTCCTGTTTTGTTCGCATTATTGAGTATTCTGTGAAGAGATTACAGAACAAGTTGGTACCTTTAGTGAAGGTCGCTTGGAAACATGGAAATGTGAAGACGTTCACATGGGAACGTGAGGGCGACGTCAGAGAGCGATACCCCGACGTGTTTGAATCCGGTATGTTAAATTTTGAGAACAAAATTTTCTTTTTGGTGGGGTGGATTGTAACATCCCAAATTTTAAAATAATGGATTAATTAGGGGAATAAATATTAAATAATAGAATATGAATTATTTAATGTCCCAAAATAGAGGAAATGATTAAATTAATATTCTTGGAGACTGTTGGTAATTTATTGGGACCGGATTAGCTGAAAACTGACCCAATTAAAATATAGGTGTCGGACCAAGTATCTCCGATTAGGATTGTATTGGTTAGGGCTGTTCAGAATATTACTGGGAGTCCAAATATGTATTCGAAATAATATTCAGATAAAGTATTGAGCCCAAATATAGATCCTATTTGGTTTAAAACGGAGAAATTTAATAAAGAGACAAAAATAAAGACACTAAACTCTCTTTCCCTTCTCCTTTTCCCGTGGCTCTCTTCTCCCATTTTGGCAAAACACTTCTTTTTCTTCTTCCTCATTTCTCTTCATCTCTTTTCCTCTTTAACCCTAAGCAAAAGGTGGTGTCATCTTCATCCCCTCCATTTTCGTTTGAAGAACACTTGGAGCTTGAAGTTCTTCCTCTCTTCTTCTTCTTAATTTCGTGTGGACCTCCATTTCTCTTGGAACCCATTTCATTTTTAGTGTGAGGTAAGGCATTCTCACCAACTTTGTTGAGTTTACATCTATGGGTATGGGTCATTGTGCCTTGGGAGAGTAATGTATGCATGTGGGGAGTTTAAATGGAAGCATTTAATATAAAAATCCTAAGGTGGGTGCCATAAATACAAGCTTTAAATGGTATTAATGGGGTAGATGCATTTATGGCTAGAAGGAGATGAGAATGTATGATTATTTTTGAATGTGGATGAGTTTGGTGGAAACCCTAACTCTTAAAATTTAGGGAAAATATCAAATATGGTTTAGATAATGTGTTTAAGTGCAAATACAAGTCATTGAGAGTGTAGGTAATGGTTGATGAAGCATTATCATGAAATGTTAGGCTATGGTTGTTTATAGCCTTTAGATATAATGAAGGTAGTATGGTAATAAGGAATTACCGATACCTAAAAGGTTAAGAAAAGGGTGTCTATGGCATGTTTTATTCATGTCATAAATTTGTATTTGTAAATAAGTGATGAGTAGTGATTTGAATGATTGACTTATAGGGGTTTCCTATATGTGTTAATGTAGGACCCATTCCGAATGACGAGGCGGGTACGTCGTATCCATCGAAATTCTTCTCTTGAGGTAAGAGAGGAGTCTATATATTCTAAATGCATGAGTTGAGTAGTGTGTGATTGTCATATGTGACAATATGCATGTTTGCTTTATTTGAGTGGTAATGTTGATTTGTGGCTGTTAAACATGATGATGGTGATGAATATGCTTGGCAATATGTGTTGTGCATTTGGAATGTTTATGGTATGCTAATTGGTGATAATGAATTGTTTGGCTAGTATATTGCCTTAATAAGGATGTGATTGTGTTAGGTTCACTATAAATGTGAAATGAATTTTGTTGGTGTTTAGTTGAGAATGGGTGTGATGAATAGCAAACTTTAATTGATGGTGAAAGATTGATGTTAGTGTATTGATAATGGAATTGAATGAAGTGAATAAGAATCAATGAGAATGCCACATAAAATTTTAAACTAATAATAATAACCAACAATAATAAATCCATGAAAAACCTTGTGTTGATGTTGGTGATGATGATAATGATGATGATGTATGATGAGTGGCATGTATAGGATGCATAAAGTGAGAAATGCATATGATTGGCATTTGTATCCATGGCATACTGCATAGCTGTCGATGTTGGAACTTTAGGGGATTCCCCCGGTTGGCCCAGTGGGACGGCGGCTCTGTGCACGAGCGATTTGTAATTCCCCTGTGACTCGGTGTGAGAGTCACGAAGCTACCCATGTTATGCTACAGGGAGCCACATGTGGTTGACCCTTGTGGGGGGTGGCTCTTGATGACCAGGTGTCCCTGGTGGTCCTTGGGATCACAGCTGCCATGATATGAGTCATGGTTGGCCCGCAACACCATATGTCGAATATGATGTTTATCACGGCCATGGTGTAAATGACCAGTGTTGCAAAATGGGTAATGTGGTTTGGTAACAATAAAAGAATTGGTGAAATACATGCAATTTAAGGATAAGTGTACACATTTTACTACTGCAGTAGGGGTATGATTAGATGATCATACCTGAGTCCCACAATTGGTGTTTATTTCCCACAGTCAGATCTGTAATTGTTGAAATAATCCATTGTGCATATGCATTATCTTAAGAGCATTTGCATATAGCAAGGAAGTATGCCAAAGGTGATGATATATGGTGATAGTTGTGTTGTGGATGAAGAAATGTAATAAGACAACATAAAAGATGTGAATACCAAATAATAATGTGAGTAAGATGATAAAATGTGTATTAGTCCAATTGTTGGAGGACTAGATCATGTGTGTGATTTTATGCTTGCTTGATTTACCTAGATGATTGCGTTTATGATGATAGTTGATGATGAGTTGTGCGTAAATGCAAGTATACATGTTGTGATACATATGTACATAACCATATGGTATTCATATTCATTCTTTTGGAATGTATGACTCACTCTCTCATGTTGTCCACTTTTTAGATTTGTGATGCAGGTCACTCATGGGAGGAGTGAAACTCTTTTGAAGCACATTTTGTGGGAGGAGGTAAATAGATGTATAGGAAGTGCCTTGACCAATAATCTGTTAACTTTGTGTAGTCCATGATAGGAGCTCATGCTCATTGTAGCTAGAATGATGTATATTGATTTTGTGGGTCATGTGTGAAAATTGGAACCTACGTATATGCCCAATTTTCGATTATGACCTTGGTGATGTATGATACTAATATATGATGTTTGAACTTTGCTCAAATTGATGAATGAATGATGCATATTTAAAGTTTCCCATGGTTATCTTATGCATAAGCTAGGAACTAACATGGTCAAATTGTGATTTATGAGGTTTTGATGTGATGTAATGAATGTAAAGGCTGAACTATGTCAATTGTGGATTGTGGGAAATAGAATGGTTCCATTTTGTATAAAATAGACCCCTTGGTTGCCTCAAAATGCCTTAAAATGAGGTAAGCGCATTTATGCCGATAATTTACTCATTTTAGGAATTTTTGAGTGCGGCCAGTGGCCACACATCACAAATAATGTGTTTTAGCTTGTGTTAAAATTTGATGGCATTCTGATATCAATTGCATGGGTTTTGGTGGTTGAGAAGTTCATTTTTCTATAAAAATCTACATAATTTCTGCATACTGATAGATCGTAATCGATTAGCCCACATGTTTAATCGATTACAAGGTTTCTGTCTTTAAGGTAATCGATAAGGATTAAGTTTTTAATTGATTATGAGCTATCCAGGACCTAGGTAATTGATTATACCCTATGTTGTAATCGACTAGGCGAAATGCCTGATGCATTACACAGATTCTAGTAGCTTGGTAATCGATTATAATTAACATTATAATCGATTTTGTATCCAACGGAAATAATGTAATCGATTACTCTAAGTATTGTAATCGATTAGGTGAAACCCCTGATTTGATGTACCATATCAGGAGCTTTGTAATCAATTACTCCTAGCTATATAATCGACTAGTGCAATCGATTAGCACTTGGCCTAATCGATTATATCAGTTTGAAATGGGAAATTTCACTACCTTGACCATTTATTTGGCATTTCTTGGCTTCTTTGGTCTATTTCATGATTATTGTACACTTTTATACTCCTTTCGAATTCGTCCACACTCTTCGTAACAACTACGTACTTCCGTTATCCATTGTTGATGATCATAAGGTTGATTGTCTAATGGTTACTCTTAATTTTACATTATCCACCTTCTCATATCTTCATATATGAGATAGGTTTTACATAGACCCAGGGTATTGATCAAAGCCCTCTATTATATTTCTTCGTAGAATTATTTTCTTTGTAAACACGAAAAATTTACCCGTATTTTCCGGGTCCTCTCACGCGCTGGTTCTCTTCCTCTTCTTGTCCTCGTCCTTGTCTTTTCGCTTTGCTTGTTCTCGTATTCGGGCTAGTTTTCTTCCCCTTTTTGTCCTCTTCTTGTCCTCATCCTCGCACTGGTTCTCTTCCCCTTTTTGTGTTTTACATGTCCTTGTCTTCTTGTCTGGTAAGTCCTCCCTTTACCTGTATATTATGATTTGTAAATGTTAAAAATAAGATGCTTATGTTATATCAGTATTTATGGAAGCTTGTCTGTGTGTGTGTTTTCATAAATAATGTGTATGCTTTACTGCTCACAGGCTGTGTGTGTTATTCAGGTTTGGGGTTTATCTCATTTTGTTAGATTGTATACTTTGTTAGATTGTTCACTTGTTGCCATTCACAGCTTTATGGGACTCCATTGGAAAACAAGCTCATTCATAACTTTATGGGACCCTAGTTTATCTCTTCTCCCTTCATTTGTTCTTTTTTCATCCTCATTAGCTTGTTCTTCTGGTATATGTGTTTGTAGGATCCAAAGGAACACTTTGGCATATCAGAATCTTTATTAGAATTTAGGTTAATTAGTTTCTTTAATCTTTTCTAAGTTTTTATTTATTAGGTTGCTCATACAACTTAAAAATTGATTATTTATGACTTATGTTAATAGGTGTTAAAATTGCAATGGGAAGTTCTGAATATTTGATATTATTGTATTTATGTCGTTGAATTTGAGTAAAGTATATTGATAGCTATACTACCTCATGAAGGAACTTAAATTTGATGATTTTATTAATGTTGTTTGATGTGGTAAAAATATTTTAAAATTTAGATATTATAATAGTTGTGTTCCTAAAAAACTAATAAGATTATTGCTACAACACTAGTGACTTAGCCCGTAACATGTATAGGTTCGGGTGCCACTTCACTAACCTAGGGATCGTAGGTCTTAACTCATAAAGCTAATACCGCATAGATGACGAGGTTACGTTTCTAGTGCATACTTCAACATAATCATATATTTAAAGTTACATAATTACTATTGTCACTTTTTAGAAAATAAAAATCCAATACCAATTTTTTTTAATTTTTTGTTCACATTCCAATACCAAACAAAACTTGAAAAATGTCATAATCCAACACTATATCCATAATCCATAAAATAAAAGTTCAAGCTTCAAAAGTCTCATAATCTATAATCCATCATCCAACACCATAGTTCTACTTGAAAATAACACAAATTAAAAACATGATACTAATTACTAAATAAAATTCCAAACTTTAAAAGTCTTATAATCCAACACCATCGTTCTACTTCAAAATAACACAAATTAAAAACATCATATTAAGTTAGTGTTAGGGAATCCCATCAGGATCAGACAGCGGAAACACAAAGGATTCCCAAAAAATAAGGATTGCAAATGCAAATGTCTCAAAGCATTATGTAATTAAAGTTTGATATAGGGATTACCTCTTGTAGACGCACAATGAGTTCCTCGATTGAAGCAATTATAGCTTCGCCCTTAGGAGTCCACACAAGCACTCCCACTAGAAAACCAAAGATCCGAATGCTAGTACGGAATTTTAGTGTAATCTAATTTCTGAGCAGCAGCCTATAAGCATCTCATGCTCTATATATAGGCTTAGGTCTTGACCTGAGCTCTCATTAAACATTGGGCTCCTGACTCATTCTAAATGAGTTAGGCCCAAATAGTTTTATTTTAGTCCAACTAAAATAAAACTATCCTCTGGTGGGTTTACTCTATGTGTGTGACCCTATAGGTAAAATATTCAGTTATATTAATAATAAACTATTTTATTATTAATATAAAATAAGAGCGGTATCTAGCAATACATCATTATGTCCGAATATTATTTATCATCGACATGACCTATAAGTGATAATTATTTTATATATTTATTCCTTTTGTCACGATATCTAATTGGGCCCAAAGCATGGTCGTCGTCATCCTTGTATGGCCCAATTCATTTTACTTGATACCAGAGTAGACTTTACAGAATAAATATCTAATATTTATTCATCCTAACATGGCCATGCATTTCATTAGTCTCACTCCATCAAGTGGCCCATAGATATCACTCATGTCACATAGGAGAGACAAATTCCATCTACATCACTCACATCCCTCTGCATAACTTGTCTATTGCCTAATCACAATCTTTATGGTCATCTTATTACAAATAATGTTTGATTGTATTAAAACAATAAACTCCTTATGTAGGAATCGTAGTGACTTCAGGTCGAAGGACTATATACCATTATCACATTGAGAACCGTTTATGACACTCATGTAACAATCCATGCAACGTTCTCATGGTGGGTCTATCTAGTACAACATTACTCTTAATGTGTATCCGTGTAAAGACTTGATATCATATATCCATGATTTGTGAGATCAAATCATCAGTACATTCACACACTAATCTTAATGTATTTACATGTCCCCATGTAAATACTTGATTAGGGACGTTTTAGGAATAATTCTGATATGACCTATTATTCCAGGATAAATAGCATTAAAATTAGTCTAAAACTAAAAATACTAATTTTATTAATAAGTTAAAATTGATACATTAATAGCTCGTAGTGCATACATCAACAGTTAGGAGAAAAGTTAAGTAAATTATTATATATTTTTAAGTATAATTTTTAATCAAAATTTACATTTCACTGTACAGTATATAATGTTATTTTTGTTGTTGTTTGTTGCTCTCATATAATGTTATTTTTGTTGTTGTTGTTGTATGTGTGTGGTTGTCAATCTTACGAACTTGTAGGCTTATACTAGTTAACTAGTATGAAAGTTGCTTTGCATGAGTGAACCGTAGTTCCCCGTTTGAGATTCGACATAAATGGTCATTAAATTAATTAATTTCATCGTTTGTTTTGAATCTTGAATTTTACGTTTGGACAATTTGGGATGAATTTGGACAGTTTGGGATGAACAATTATTTTTATACGCCGTTGGTATGTATAAGTTATGAGTTATTTAAAATTTGATAAACTTTCGGTAACTTGCATTTTGTGTTGTTCTCTAGGTGTATATTTGGTTGTGGTTGAATTTGATGTTACCATTCTTATTTTGTGTACTTAGAGATCAATGCAAAATGCTGCCGAAATTTGATTAAATTTTAAAATAACTCCTAACCTGTATATATCAATGTCGTATAAAAATAATTGTCATCTTGAATGGGTAGGACCACCACCTTTGTAAAAAAAGTGAGATTGATCATAGCACCTTGTAAATAGTTGGTATGGATCAGAGTTGGATAACAGCATCACGCATACGTCTAGAGTACGATAGTGGAGTTGAATCATTTATTGAATTCATAGCGAGAATTGCAGAGGAGGTGAATGGAAGGTATTTTTGCCCTTGTGTTAAATGCTTGAACCTGTGTCGGCTAGACTTGGAAGAGGTGCAAGAACATCTATTGTAGATGATTTTCTTCGTAGTTATACCCGTTGGATATGGCACGGTGAAAATATGGTGGTGCCAAGTACCAGCTCTCAAATTGAAAACTAAAGCTCTATGCATGACACCAATGTCGACATGGATGACCGACTTGAGGATATGATCCGTGATATAAGGGTAGAAGGTTTAAGAGAGCTCATGTATATACGACTCTGTGTGAGAATTCTGAGAAGCCGTTGTATCCAAACTGCGTCAATTTCATGAGGTTATCAGCAGTTTTATGATTATTTAATTTGAAGGCCATAAATGGGTGGACGGATAAAAGTTTCACAGACTTACTGAAGTTGTTGAAAGAAATGCTCCCAGCTGGAAACACCTTGCCGAATCGTAACTATAAGGCCAAAAAGGTGTTGTGTTCTATAGGTTTAGAGTATACAAAGATACATGCATGCCTAAATGATTGTGTATTATTCCGGGGTGAGTATGAAATATTGCATCGATGTCCTAGGTGTGGGGTGTCACGGTGTAAGAAGAAAGAGGCCGGTTCTGATGAAGTATCTACTAAAGGATCTCCTACAAAGATGTTATGGTATCTGCCCATAATTCCAAGAGTAAACCGTCTGTTTGCCAATGCAGATGATGCAAAACTTATAAGATGGCATGCTGATGAAAGGGTTGTTGACGGACTACTTAGGCATCCGGCAGATGGATCATAGTGGAAAAAAGTGATGTTTCTAGACTGTGCCCATGAACCAAGAAATGTTAGGCTTGCACTAGCCACAGACGCATGAACCCGTATGGAAACCTAAGCATAAACCATAGTTCGTGGCCTGTTTTGTTGTTTGTTTACAACTTGCCGCCATGTCTGTGCATAAAGCGGAAATATGTTATGTTATCAATGATGATTTCTGGTCCACAACAATCGGGGAACGACATTGATGTATATTTAACTCCATTAGTTGAAGACCTCAAAATGTTATGGGAAGACAGCGTTGATGTGTTTGACGGGTTTGCAAGGCAATCATTCAAATTGCGTGCCATGCTATTCTACACAATCAATGACTTTCCAACGTATGGTAACTTATCTGGATATAGCGTGAAGGGTCATAAAGCTTGTCCTATATGTGAGGAGGGAACTAGTTTTGTGCGGCTGCACCATGGTAGGAAAAATGTTTATCTTCGACATCGTAGGTTTATTAAAGCTAATCATCCATTTTGTAGGTTAAAGAAGTCATTCAACGGTGCGTAAGATTTTGAAATGCCTCCTCCACCACTATTTGTTCGCTAGATATATGAAAAGGTGAAAGACGTCAACATGGTGTTTGGTAAGTGTGAAAAACAATCCACCGCACAAAATAACTGGAAGAAAAAGTTAACATTTTTTGTCCTACCATATTGGAAGGAGCTTGATGTAAGACACCGCATTGATGTAATGCATGTGGAGAAAAATGTGTGTGACAGTTTGGTTGGAACACTCTTAAACATACTCGGGAAGACTAAGGATGGCTTAAATTCGCGTATGGACTTGGAGTTGATGGATATACGTTAGAATTTGCATCTACAATCAAAGGGAAAATGAACATATTTACCCCCAGCATGTCATACGTTGTCCAGAAAAGAAAAGCAAAGTTTGTGTGAATCGTTGCGTAGTGTGAAAGTTCTGTCTGGTTATGGTTCAAATATCAATACTTGTGTTTCCATGAAAGATTTGAAGTTAGTTGGGTTGAAGTCTCACGATTGTCATATGTTGATGCAACAGTTTCTACCTATCGCCATTCGTGACATTCTTCCTAAAATGTGAGAAATGTCATAATAAGACTGTGTTTGTTTTTCAATGCCATATATTGCAAAGTAATCATCCCCGACGAATTGGATGTGTTAGAACAGGAAGCATCACTTACACTATATCAGCTTAAAATGTATTTCCCGCCTTCTTTTTTTTTACATAATGGTCCACTTAATCATCCATTTGGTGAGAGAGTTCCATTTGTGTGGTCTAGTGTTCTTGTAGTGGATGTATCCTGTTGAGCGATGCATGAAGATATTGAAAGCGTATATGAAGAATCAATGTAGTCCTGAAGCTTCAATTTTGGAAAGGTATATTACAGAGGAAGCAATTGACTTTTACACTAATTATATGTCATATGTTGAAAGCATTGGTATTCCGAAGACTCGTCATGATGTCCTTTAAGCTTCGATAGAAAAGGTATGATTGGTAAAAAAATGAAGAGCATGCCACGTGATGATGTCCTTCAAGCGCACTTGTATATTTTGAACAACACGGACGACGTGCAACCGTATCTAACCACTCACTAAGATCTAGTCAAAAGAAACAACCCTAGAATGAATGAAAAGTAGGTGTTGAATAAACACAATAAGACATTCATGCGGTGGTTCCAAATGACTGTTCTGAAAGATACATCTGCTTCTGCGACATTACATCGACTAGCATAGGGCCTCAACTTTGATGTCTTCACCTTTTGTGGGTATGACATAAATGTATTTGTATGTTGAAACAGGTTTTGATGAATGACAAACAATTGAAGGATCAAGAAATCTAAAGGATGTTGTACAAGCAATTAATCAAAAATCATCAAGAATGATTCGGGACAAGAAATAATTATTTAAGTACCAAGGAACCAAGAATCATCCAAAACGCATGTAAATATATCAAAAAATGCAAAGAAACAGGTCCAGCAAAGCAAGGAATCGATTCAGAAACTATAGGAATCGATTCACGTTGAAAATTGCAAAGAGGAATCGATTCAAGCACTCAAGGAATCGATTCAATGGGCTGGGAATCGATTCCCCCCTGTAGGAATCGATTCATGCACATAAAAACTTTAAGGAATCGATTCGAGGACTATAGGAATCGATTCATGCTCAAGAAGGGCTCCAAGAATCGATTCAAGGCCTGTAGGAATCGATTCATGCTATTGGGAATCGATTCCCCTTGCCAGGAATCGATTCATGTGACGATTCTAGTGAAAAATGACCTGGAAGAATCAATTCATAGATGGAATCATGCACTGAATCATGAAAATTATCAGTACGCATTTTCAGAAACTCAACTCCGCTGATTCCTCTCTTGAGACTCTCTAATTGAAACGGCATTGCATTTATTAAGGCAGACAATTACACTTCTCAAGTCAGGAAACATGGATCGCTGGCAAATTAAGTCTTCCAATGCATTGATTAAGGAACCGGTTGCAATTATGTTTTTGGCAGCATATACCTTCCTCTGCCTATAAATAGAAAGGAAACTGAAGAGGTAGAACACACCACACAGACAGCAAACGCATTCCTTGCTTTCTCCCTTGTTCTCTTTAAATTCCTTGTCTATTAACTCTCTGACTTGTTCTTCTATTTGAAATTATTTTTGAGAGTTATATTATGAGAAAAATATTTTCTTGAGTGTTAAAATTTGTATATTTTTTTAAAAAAAAAAGAAAATATTTCTCAAGTGCTTAAATTTGTATATTCACTCTATTGAGAGAGTCACACTTTTAAAATCACATACACAAAACCTGAAATACTTGTTGGGTTGGGATTCAACCTTGTAATTGAGAGATTGTGAGATTGGGTGGGTAGCCCTTTAGCTTGTGAGAATTAAGTTCTTGAGTGTGGGACACTAAGAGACTGTAATTGCTCAAGGCGTGTATCTCAAATTCTCAATAGTGGAAATCCTCTAAGTGGGTTACTTGGAGGCGAGACGTACACCAGTGTGGTGGAACTCGTATATATCGGTTTGCAAATCTTCTCTTCCCTAATCTATTTAAATTTGTGCATTTAAATTGCTTGCTTAATTTGTTACGCTTAATAACTTTGTTATTCAAACTTCTTTATTATTCTCATTGAAGATTAAGTTTATCATCTTCTCTATATATATTTGTCAAAGAACCAATTCACAAGCATTTCAACAAAAAATTTTAACACTCAATTCACCCCCCCTCTTGAGTAATTGAGGCCACTTGGTTAACAATAAATAACTATTTGTTCTATACAAGGACACAGGATGACAAGAGTACAAATCAAAATAGTGGAGTTATGGTTGTGGCTCAGTCAATGCATTTCTCAACTTCAAATGACAACAACCATGTCATGGTCGAGTCATGCTACTTTGGTGTGATTAAAGATATATGGGAAGTCGATTACGGTTCTTTCACCGTTCCTATGTTTAAATGAAAATGGGTTGACAATAAGAACGGTGTCAAAACTGATGATTTCATATTTACATTGGTGGACCTCAACAAGATAGGTCATAAGGAGGAACCATTCATCATGGCAACGCAAGTGAAGCAAGTTTTTTATGTTACTAACCCAGCTGACAAACGGTGGTTAATTGTTATCCAAGGTAAACACAACATTGGAGACCCCAATCTTGATGTTGTGGAAATTCCTTCCGCTACAACACGTATTCCGACATCTGTCATGGAACATGACATAGATGATGTAGTTTCGAGTCGTCATGACCGCTATGAAGGCTTGTGGGAAAATATTTCATCTTCATAGGGTATGATTGATTGTATTGAATGTTATGTTAATGAATCATTGTATTAAATGTTATATTAATTATTCATTGTATTAATCATGTTACAAGTACTATATATTGACATCCAATTTTTCCTTGTTTGGACAGATACTCATGGCTAACCAAGATCCACATACTAGGTCTGACTCACAGGCTACAGATTCCTCTACTCTTTAGTAGAGGTGTTACCGGAATGCCAGATATTGCACTTACGCGTCATCGGGGAGAGAGGTTGCGTGTTGACATCGATGTCAACACTGGTAGAATTCATAGACCACATGCCGCGAAGTTTAGCAACTACTTAGGAGTTGTGGCTCACACGAAGGTGTCCATTATTATCCCCGACTTGGATAATGTCGAGGAGGTCGTGAAGAACCACATTTGGTCAGATATTCTGGTAAGTTAGATATCATATAAGTTTTATTTTAGTGTATTATTTCATGTAATTCATAATAAACTATCTTATATGGACTAATTCCAACTTGTAGGCCTCTTGGGAGTTACCAGCACATGACATACTGAGGAGGAAGATCTTCCTTATTGTTGTTGGCCGATGAAGGTCATTCAAGTCCTCACTCACTAGGAGGTATGTAAGGAGACTTGGGATGCTTTCATTTCATCTAGGCAGACCGACCAGTGGATGGTATGTTGGTATTTAACATGTTTAAATAATTTATAATTTAACCGTAACTCTAACCCATTTTCTTTCTTGTTGTAGGCCATACGAACGAAAGCACAAAGCATCAGAAAGATGAATAACTTCCCCCACAGATTGTCATGTGGGGGTTACCGACTATTGGAGCAGCACATGGCCCAGGAGAAGGCCAGTCAGTGTCAGGCTAGCCAACCTGACACTGGTGTTATGGATTCCCCTTCCCTAACTACGCGCCATGAGAATTGGAAGCAGGCCAGGGTCAGGAAGAGTAGGGAATACACTTCCTCATAAGCTCAGGAGGTCGCCTCACGAATAATAAGTATCTGCCTTATAAAGTTTTTAGTTTTTTGGTTTACAGGAAACCCTGAACACTAACTTGTTTGGTTTCAGGATTCCTTGGTTGAGCAATTTACCCAAAGCTCTTTCGTAGCCCATGGTAGGCAGGATATTTTGACTACCGCCATTGGCAGGCCAGAGCACCAAAGAAGGGTGTGTGTTGTTGGTCGAGGTCAAGGTAAGTTGTAAATGACTGTATCTGTCACACCCTAATTTTCTGGACCCGAATCTCGATGTAATCAAGATAATTAATTAATAAAAATATGAATAAATTTTTCACGTTTAAAATAATTTCAAAACATCACAACAATTATATCAAGACTCAAACCACAAAAAATCGGAGAGTGAGATTTGATAATTTATAACTGGATCGCAAGATAAATCGCCCATAATTGTATAAAAAAATAATAGAGTTTATAGCATAAGAAGAATATGTATACAGGGCATACGCCTAGTCCCATATATGAAGATATGAGAAAAGGCTCAGTAAAGCATGCAAATACCCAACATAAGCCATTTAGGCCATAACCAATCTTACACATAAGTCATCAACATGCATTGCCTAAAATATATATTTATATGGTCATGCAACATACATCTCCAATATCCATATTCCATAATTGACCACATTCAATTCAATCTCAAATTATGTATTGTCAACACTTATACATGCCTAAAAGGATTACATATCCATTGTCATATTATTCATCAAATTGTTATGAATTCCAATACCCTAAATATCAACTCATCATTCACTTATATTATCATTTACAATACATCCACCATTATCAATGATTATCAACACTATAATGTACATTTTATTCACAATACAATAATTACAATCGTTGTTGACCAAGGCATTCCATTACCACTATTTACCTCCTCCAAAGGCTTTATTTCAAAATCACCATCTCATCCCATGATATTCCTGTATCAATGCTAAAAATGGACAACATGGGAGAGTGAGTTATACATTTCAAATGAAGAATATAAATACAATTGAGATTATGTGCATATGCATATTAACATCATGTATGCTTTGCTTAATTCATCAATAATCGCCATAATTTCTCATTTCAACAATATACATATAACTTCATCCATCAATTCATAGCAAAGCAAGCACATATACATATCTTTTCTCAATGCCACAATGGGCCAACATCATTGTATCAACCATAGATAAACAAGCCCTTCATCACATTGGGCCATCACATACAACATCATCATATTCAATATCTTTTTGTTGTATTCATATTTTACATATTGTCTTTTAGGTATTCATTTACCCATCTCATCATCATCACATCTCAATCTTAACCATCATCATATATCATCATCAATCATCATCATATCACAACACCTTTGGCATATCTCCATGCTATATGCAAATGCTCTTAGGTTAATGCATATGCACAATGGAATTATCAACAATAAATGCGGATCTGAATGTGGGAATAAACACCAAATATGAGTCAAGCATAGGTGTGCTACTATGCCCTTACTACAGTAGTATAATGTATTCACATATCTCATAATGCATGCATAATCACCAATTTTACTGGCCCATATGTAGCCCTAGTCACCACGTGTCCTTCGGATCAATAACATGACCTCACTTGCCAACAGTGCTACGGGCCTCTCCCAAACACACATCGAGAGAACCATACCCCGTCGGACACCGAGGTGACTTGCTCATCACAGAGTCGCCCGCCCACTGGGCCCACCACATAGGGTGCCTCGTCACCAAACTATGGACAGCTTCGTGATTCCCAGAATCACTAGGGAACAACAATAATTTACCCGTGCACTAGGTTGCCCTCCCACTGGGCCCGCCTATTGGAACCCCTAACATCCCACATAGACAGTGTATGATATGCCATGGATACAAATGCCAATCAATGCATTTCTCACACTATGCATCCTATCATGCCACTCATCAATCATCATCATCACCAACACCGCAATACATATCTTAGTGGATTTTATCATTGTTGGTTATAGCCATTGTTTTCAAGTCTTAAGGGTGGCATTTCATTTCAACGTATTTTATATCATACATGCAAGTCAATGCTTGCAACATTAACAATGACATCACAAACATTAATAACATTTATCAATCTTTCATCAACATTACCATATAACTCTTTAGTGGATTTTTCATCTCATTGATCATTACCATTGTTTTACATTCTAGTGTGGCATTCACAACATCTCATCAATACAATTCAAACCACACATACAAGGTCACACTTGTATTAAACACAATGGTATTCAACAAATCATCAATAATAACAATCATCCTTTACTCAAGGAAATGATCAACAACATCATCCATCATTGCACATTATCGATATCATCTCTGATTCATTGATTCACCACAAACACATTGTCATTCAATTGTCCCCTCATTAGTTTCATCATCAATTAAGTGTGTCATACAATTATATCATTTACTTTTCATCATTCTTTATAACATATCCATAGTGGTGAAGCATACATGTTTACATAACATAGTATAGGCATACATATACCTTGCCATGGCCTTAAGTCATTCCCCAATCACCACTAAGACACACCACACATATACCCTTAATACAATCACATGTTATTACATGATGAAACAAAGTTTGGGTAATAACAGTTCATGTCAAATTTCAACATCAACGTATATGAGGGACGTGACAATGCCATCGTGTTTCGATCGCTAAAACGTATTAAAAATGTGTGTGATCGAATGTATAAACATGCCATGACTTAATCACATCAAATAACATCAAAACATAGTGAAAATGGACTAAAAATGCACCATGAATCAATTCAGGAGGGTCCTTGAATCGATTCATGCGATTCTAATAGAGGGCTTTGAATCGATTCAAGCAACCCTTGAATCGATTCATACGTTTTAGAATCCCAAAATTAATGAAGCAGAGGCTTTTGAATCGATTCATGGCTTATATGAATCGATTTACACGAATTAAAAGGCACTCCCACATAAACAACAGGCTTTGAATCGATTCATGCAAACATGTGAATCGATTCATGGCCCTAGAAGTCACTCATTTTGAAAATAGAATGTCATGAATCAATTCAAGCTCTGACATGAATCGATTCATGCAATTCCAATAGCCTCTAAATTGATATTTGAGAGCATAGGAATTGATTCGGGAGTTGGGAAAACCATCAACAACATTTTTAACTTAAGAAACACCATCCTATAACCTCATTCATCAAACCCAACATCCTTTATGCTTAAAACATACCTTCTCATGGGATTTTAACTCAACAAACCATGTATTTATATACACACATACATATTCCATTTCATCGTTGATTATTCATCTAGAATTACATCATTCCCTTCCAAGGGATTCAAAATTTCTTATGGCTATCTCGTATACATATTCTTATTATTTCCAAAGCCAATGAATTTGCCAATCCTTTCATTCAACAATTATCATTCATCTCATCAATTCAAGATAATCATGGCAAGGCAAGCATGCATATAAATCATATACATTCATCATCAATCATTAACTCATGCAATTGAAATGTAAACTCCTCTCCTACCTCGAGAGAAGAACCACAACTTGAATGCTCTGATTATTCCGCCACATTGCCCGGAATATAATCTACACAACACACATATATACATTTATTCAATCAATGAGCCATCATAAGGCATCATCACAATTCTAATTATTTGTTAACATCATATAGGGCTTAGTATCAAGTCCTAAACTTGCTAAAACACCAATTCACATACTTGTGTTAGGTTTTGGGAATTCCTTTCCCAAAACCAAGATCCTCTAGGTCTTAAGGGCTAACCATACTCAACAACACATATCACATCCTTTATCAATATTTCTCCCAATCACATATAAGTCATCTAAATGTCATCATTATCATTCCATTTTCAACATAATCCATCTTAGCTTCATTTAAAACCATCATCAACCAACAAATCCATATGGCACATATCATGGCCTAAAACCTCATTGAATCAAAAGTCTTATTTCATTAATCCATCATCAATGGTTATCCATCATTATCATTATCCTCTATCATCATAGCTAATAACATCCAAGTGTAAGCATCAAATAACCATCCTCAAACTCAATTCCTCTACATCTCAAGATTGGAACCTCATTAAAATCTAATAACTTCAATCATCATTACCAATCATTCCAATCATCATCTCTACCCATAAAAGTCATTCTCATTAAAACCAAATCATCAATTTCACTATCTATGCCAAAAGCCCCAAACTATCAATTCTCAAGGGTGCACATACAAATTGGTAAGCATCAATTTCAACAATTTTCATACATCATCACAAGCTTAATATCATTATTAATTTTCCAATCAATTGTAAACAGCACACAATGATCCCAATGGTCATCTAACCTAGGATTTGGGTTCCACATGCATAAACCATCGTTCATAATACATTGGACTTGGTTCAAAATTTCATCAACATCAACAATCAATCTCAATCTTCTAAAAACTCATTTTCTTATACGAAATCATTCTAAGGGTACAAAATCACCAAAACCACCAATTTAGCCAAAAACCCCAAAATGCCAATACCTAGGATTTTCTTAAAAATTATCCAACAATAATTCAACTCCAACCATTTCCTTGAATCAATATAAACACAATAATCCTCATTCTCATATATCACAAAACCATAATCAAAATCATTTCCCAAGCCATTCAAGCCTAGGGTTTTACATTCTCATCAATACCCATACAACCCAACATTAATATTTCAAGCTTAATCATCACAAAACCATGAATAGAACAAGGTGAGTTCAAAATCTTACCTCACCACCCAAGCTAAGCCAAAAACAAAAATGAAGGAGAGGAAGAAGGAGACGGTCCAAGCTTTGCCCCAATGTCCCATAAATGCTCCATAAATCCATGCTTAGTTTTTTATTTTGGCAAGAATGGAAGTGGAAGAGAGGTGGGCAATTTTGGCATGGTGAAGGGATGAAGAAGAAGAAGAAGAAGAAGAAGAAGAAGAAGAAGAAGAAGAAGAAGAAAAAGAAAATGAAGAAGAGAGAATAAGAGAGTTTGGATGGTTTTTGGGGAGGGAGAGAGAAAAGATGACCAAAATTGGGCATTGTCCATTGGATAAAAGGGTGCCTCACAATGCTTTTCCCATTGGTCAATATTTCCCATTACACAATGGATAAAAGGAGGTAAAAAGGAGAGTGGAGAAAGTGGACGGTGGAAATGAAAGGAAAAATGAGATTTTTGGTTTTCTTTTAATTCCATTTGGCTCGTATATTCCTCGTTTAATAACATACATCGTGTTTGAATAGTTATCCCCTCTATACCAAAAATTATTTTAACTATACCACCATAACCACAATAATTTTCTAAGTATTCTAGACCCATCAAATATCCAATTTGACTAAGTGGGTCCCACACCATTCGTTAAATCATCCGATTCAAATAAATCTTAATTTACCGATAATTCACCTCTAGCATCTAATAAATATTCCCACAATTATTGGACCATAAATAATTATTTGTCTTTATCCAATAAATTTATTTTCTCTAAAATTTGGGATGTTACAATATCCTTTCATTTTGTTTTTTATTAAATAATTATTTTTAATCATTCACAGTTCACAGGCCTCCGGAGCTATTACGGTGCTCCCCACCCGGTGCCATCCGTCGAGGATTTAATGGAGCAGAGGGTTGAGTCGAGGGTGACTACTATGAAGGCTGAGTGCCGGGAGGAGATGATGAAGCTACATGCAAAGATGGCCCAATTCAGGGAGGAGATGAAAGCCTCACTCAGCCATCACCAGGAGCCTACTGCACCAGCTGTCGACCCACAGGTTGGATTCCTCATAGTATTTAATTGTTCATTGTTTGTAATTTGTTACTTTAATTGTTGAATAACTTCTGCTTGATGTGTAAATATGTAGGTACAGAGGGTTAGCACTAAGGGGTCGTGCGCTGCAGCTGACCCTGACGATGATGGGGTCAAGGCTGCAGATACCCATCAATGTGACTTGTTCATTGATGGGTTAGAGGAGCTAGTTGCCACTGGCATGGTGTACAACTTAGGCCCCGTGGTTCACCATCAATCATTACCTGATGGTATGTCCAGGGTCTCTGTTGTCGAGATTATTGAGAAGGATGCTGTTGTGCCAGTGGCAACTCTAGAGGTGCAGACCATTGGTCAGCGGTGGGACACTTCCTTATGTGGCCCAACAGACTAAAATGAGTTATATTGCCAATTATGGTATAAACCCTTAATGTTTTAACTGTTCAGAAGGAAGCAGGCCCGACATTGTAGAAGCCAGACCCTGTCGACGATCCGATCCAGATGCTATAGAAGGTCGGGGCTAGGCTAGGCGAGGACGCTGTTGGGGTACCATGGCAGCCACTGGTGTTCGGCCATCCAAGCTCACTACCGCTTTACATTACGCAGAGTGACTTATGCAAGATTATGATGGGGACGACGATGTTGAACATATCTGTCATTCAAATTTGGGACTTGTAAGTTAGGTTCAATTATTTCATTATACAAGTTATTTGTCACTAACCATGTCTAAACTTGTTTAAGTTTCTGTATAAAATTTGTGTGGACTTGGGTTTCGATGGAACTTATGGTTTCTTAGAGCCCTCTTTTATATAGAGGAGAAGGAATAGCAAGGAGGACACCCAACTGTACATCCAGAATTGGATGTATGACTCTAAGAAGACGGTATACCTGGGCCCTATCATAGAGGGTAAGATTCTATTCCATAATTATTGTCAATTAATTTTTGCATTTTAAAGTCTCACTTATCATTGGTAACTGCAGTGCTTATTGGACGCTCGCGGTGATCTGTCCCCGGGCTTCAGTAGCTTTAGACTTTGATTCTGTGTACGGAATTGTTCCACAAGACATCAAAACAATAGTAGACGCGTAAGTTAAACCCTAAAAAATAAAATAACTTTCTACAAATTTGATTTCGTCATTTATGTTCTTCTACGATTCTAACTTATCTTGTGTTTTATTCTAATGCAGGGCTGTAGTTGGATATAGTCGACTGCATGGAAGTAAGTCAAACGGGAAAAACCTCGTGTTGGTGCACCCAAAAGTAAGTCAATTGAATTCATTCAAATCTTTATTATATTTTGAAAACTTGAATTCACTTATTCTATATTTTATGCCCATTGTAGTCTTATAGGCAGGAGGGTAGCTATGAGTGCGGCTATTACGTCATGCACACCATGCTGACCATCGTCCAAGAACATTTAGTAGATGGATGGACAGATGCAAGTCTCATTTGCCTAGTTTTCTACCAATTTGTTCAAATTCATATAATAAATACAGTTTTTGTTCTAATTGTTTTGTGTATTGTTTGCAGTACTTTCAGAATCGGTCATACTTCCCTAAGACACATGTAGATAATGTTAGAAAGCAATGGGCCACATACTTCATTGAAATGGGGCAATGACTTAGATAGATATAGGATTTTTATTCTCTTATCGTTGTACCTACTGTAGGGTTTAGGGTTTATATTTTATTAGTTTACATTCATGACAATTGTATATAGTTTCATTTTCTACATTGTTATGATTTGATAGCAAATTAATGTTATATACATACCATTTGTTTTCATTTTTTGGTGTTGTATATGTTGGGGATATACTGTGCTGGCTGTGTGATATTGCAGGTTTGGGAAATCAATAAAACTGATACCACATTAAAAAAATAACTCATATTCAATCACGGTTATTGTAATAACTATGGTTATAGAGTCTATTTAATCACGGTTGTTACCATAACCCTAATTATAACTAGTAATGTAAATGCACATTTTATGACCACTTTTACTCACGGTTGTGGTTGGCAACCGTAATTAAATAGGGTCTTATTTAACCACGGTTTCAAGCAAATGTGATTAAAAGCCTTCATCTATTACCACGGCTGTAACAACCACGATTCATAAACTGTGATTAAAAGCTCATTTTAACCGTGATCAAATCCCTTTTCTGCACCAGTGCTAAACAAAAAGCTTGCAAAAAAGACAACCGATATTG
Organism: Clitoria ternatea; assembly: GCA_037962975.1. Classification (NCBI taxonomy): domain Eukaryota; kingdom Viridiplantae; phylum Streptophyta; class Magnoliopsida; order Fabales; family Fabaceae; genus Clitoria; species Clitoria ternatea. Next base: position 62,681,797 of record CM075671.1, read on the forward strand.
CAACACTCTAGGAAACTTAGCAGAGGAATGATGCTCAATGTCAAACCATTTAGGAGATACTTGCCCAGTTCATGTGTGCCATGAAGTACCAGCCTCGATAGTCTTCTCAACAATAGGACCAGGACTAGTAGTAGTCTCATCCCCACTCCCACATAACATTGTATTTTATTTTTGCATATTGTATTTAGCTTCTACACACATTGTATATATTTGATTTGGATCTTTGTGTTGTATATATAAAGTTTACATTAATTTAATTTATGTATATTTTATTATTTTACATTATAAAGTAATGAATTTAATTTATGAATTAGTAGTTAATTTAATTCGTGATTTGAAGTTGTTTTTTTATCAAGTTATCTACGAGTTAGGCTTTTGTTAATAAGTGCAAGCCCAACAAACAAACCAGGAAAAACAAATAAAAAATACATTAGCAACGGTCATTAACCTGTCACTAATGTATTGAACCAAAACATTAGCAATGAGATTGGTAAAGTGACACGAAGAAAGTACTTTCAGTGATGAATCTCGTCCATTGCTAATGTGGCTTGGGTCATTCACATTGGTGATGATCATCGCAACGTACAGACTTGATGAACGACACAATATCATTGCTAAAGCCTATAACTAATTACAATTTGAAACATGTAACGACTAAAGGGTGTCGTTGCTAAAAGTTTACTTCTTACATTTGACAATAGACTTGTCATCGCTTTAGTAATAGACCTACACCAAAATAGTAGTGATAGACCCAGGTACAGGTCTTCCTAATGTCGATAAACACATCATCCTTGAAAAAAAGAGACGGTGGGTAAGGATGCCATCGATGGTTTTTTTTTTTTTTTATGTTTGTTAGGCATATATGTTGTGACTCACTAAATAATTTAGTGACGCGAGATTCAGCAACGAGAGCTTCAACGTAGCTAATTCCATCGCTAACCTCTTTAACAACGGATTTTGTAAATAGAGTCAGATTTATTCTGTCGCTGACTTGATGTTCTTTGTTGTTGTGTGTGGTAAATAAAATATAAATTTAATATTCTTTAATCTATGACATTGAATTTCAAAATTAATTTGACCGGCTTCCTAATAATATCCCAATAAACTCTTACGAACTCTCATTGTATTTATAATTATAAATAATTTTTAATTGAATTATCAAAACGTAAGAATGAATCTAATAAACTCTACTAATATCATAATAAATATAAACTTTTTTTTATTTTTTTTTCTCACTGATTATTAACGAAAGCTTTAAGAGGGATACCAAAGATTAAATAGAAACTTTTAATTAATAATTATATTTAGCATCAACAAATATGGTCCATGTTTAAAAAAGTAAAACTTTGGATTACAAATTGGCTGTCCTGGTTGGTTAGATTCTGGTTTATGTTGCTAATTATACTGGATTGGTCCCCATGGTAGGGCTCAAATTCTGAAACGTATGACTGGAGTGCACTAGTTATTAATAAATATAACTGTAACATGTACTTTCTTCATTTTCTCTCCTAGGCATCTGACTCTTTATTATTCCGGTCAAAGTTTCTTGAAGAATTCCCATCAAAATAGTATTTCTACTGAATGCTAAGCTGCCATTGTTGCAGATAACCAACACGCAACGACTATGAATAGGGAAGACAAATGTAATAAATAAAATCATAGAGATGAATAGGTAACGAGGCAATGGATAGAGGATGAAGAAATAAAATCACAAGGAATGCGACAAAGAAAATAAATAAATTATCCAAAATAAAATTAATCACATTATGATTTATTAAGTAAAAAATATCAATTTGATTCTTTAAATATGGATAGTTGTTAACTGTTTGCAAAAATGGAAATATCCACCAAATAGGTTTATAAAAGATTCTAATCTCTGAGATCATGAAAATGTTAACATATTACTCATTCTGTATTGCTAACTACTTAATGTATACGTTAGCTTTTATTAACGATTTCTCAAAGGAAAGTTAGGAAGGACAAAGCGATGAACATTTTTTACTGTGCGTATTCAACCAATTAAGAACCTAATTGGTATTCATTCGAACTAAATTCATGTTTTTCTCTGATTTATAAAAGTATTGTGAAAAAAAATGTTGTATGAATTAATATACTATAATATACAAAATATTGGATGTTCCCTCTGGGGTTCTGCCAGCAACTGGTTGAAATGGAACCGGCTAGGTACATGATTGGTTTATATTTGGAGTTATCTAATTTAAGTTTGTTAAAGCTAAATTTTATTCCCATTAAATCTAGAAGGTGTCTTAAACGTTGAGTAAAGTTAATACTAGTTATTTAATAATATTGTTATTCAAACTTCATTTTTATAACTATAATTGGGTTACTAGGGATAAAGTGTTGACAATCAGTGAAATGAACTGCATATATTTCCCCCGTCATATTTCCGAGATAAAATTTACCTATTTATAAGAATTAAATGTTTTCCCTCTTATTTATTTTTATTTTGAAAGCTAGCATGATTAATATCAAAATAGATTTTGAATTTAAATAAAAATAAAAAATAAAATATTATAATTTTTTTATAAGATTAATATACTGACATATTTTTTAATATGTATGTTTTAATCTGAAATACTTTATAAATATGATTGGATATTGTACCAACCAAGTAATCAACAAGCTTAAACTATAACACATCTACAAGAAAAACTTTGTAGCTGGAAATACTCATATGGGTTTTTCTTTTTATATCAAATCTTCAAACAAATTACATAAGGAGATCTTTGCTCTCCTTTAAAACAATCAATTAATCAATGTGTTATGATACCCTTCATACATGTATACTTCAAAATGAAAGATTTTTCTCACAATTTTATGTTATACTCCGTCGGATTCTAAAACTGTAGTCACGTTGGCTAATTTTGTTTAAAATAATAATAAATTTATAATTTAAAGGGCAAAAATCAATTCATGTTATTTCAATTTTACCTCTGAGTAATTATTATGAAGAAAAAAATCAAATAAATAATTAATGTAAGCTCCTAATGCTCAAAATAATAAAAACCAAAAGAAAATTTTTTTGATTAATTGCGACCCCAAAACTAACCACTCGGAACTCCCAAACACTGATTAAATTAACTTAGAGAGGTTAGGCGAAAGTTAGGTGGGTTCCCGCATGTTTTTAATGGAGGTTCTAAGTGTGAAGTAATTGATTTACAGCAATAGTGTAATCAATTACCAATGTTGGAGCAATAAAACACGTGTCAGGATGTGTCTGGTAATTAATTACCAGGATGGGTGTAATCGATTACCAGAGAGCTTCCTACACATTTATTCTCTATTAATCGATTAAGCATACCCGGTAATCAACTACCAGCTTGACAAAATGCATAATTATGCAGACTTCCGCACACTTTAACTCCCTTAAATGACCTTCAAACACCACTAAACTTTGACACTATCTAAAACACATCATTTATGACGTATGACAACTAGCCACACTCAAAATTTCCAAAATTGAATAAGTTATGCACAAAAAGGAAAGTTGACCGTTTTAAGTCATTAACATGCAACTTACACATCAAATCTCAATGGAATTAGTCTATTCCAATTCTCACCAGTTCAAAACCACAAATTTAGCCTATTTGACTTATCCGGAAGTTCCCGAACTTCACAAAACATAATTTGACCTATCCAATTCACGATTATGCATAATTTCAACTACATATCATCATATTTATCAACCTCATGGTACTACACCATTTCTCATCATATTCACACCTCAAATGCAATACAATTTACACAATTCCTGCCTATCATGTTCATTCGAGCATAATATGTAACATGCACAGTTCCTAGGCATTGCAATTATCAATATCATCCTAATTTATATGGATCCATCCATGGATCAGAATGCTAAGCATTATCATATATCAATATCAACATCATAATTCACAAATATATACCAAGATAATATCTAAACTTCTAGTGAAGCCATCAACTACCTAAATCCACTATGTAGTGCATATCAGAATCAAAAGTGTAGTTTATATACAACAAGAGTCAGCCAAGGTGATATTATACCAAAAGCTATACAAGAATATGCATATTTATATGTACAGGTCTCCAAGACCATAGCATCTCCAACCGAGCAATCACAAAGCATCGTCTCGATCGACATCCACTGAAAAATAACTACAACTTAGGGGTGAGCATATATATCTTAAATGACATGGTACTGAACCAGATTGAAACATGTAAATCATAATACCTATCCAGTTCTACCTTAACTCATTCATAAATGTAAACATCATAATCATCATCATTTACTGTCATTTAATAGAATTGCAATACCTCAAATGTAATCAAACACACTCATACACAACATGAGCTATCCAATAGCCTCTTAACCTCAATAGCTATATGTAAATGCATATGCATGCGGCTCCGACTCTAATAATGGGAATTACACTGAAGTGTATAAATTTTCACATATAATCAATTCTGTTTTACCGGTACCAAACCGCTCACTTGTAATGTAACACCAGTTACTCTCGGTGACAGCGACAACTCAACTAGGTATTACAGGCCGGCCTTGAACTCAATTCAAGGCGGCTGAGGATCCCGAAGGAAACCACATAGGGTCTTTGCCTATCCAAACGCCGCCCTCCCATCTAGGCTGGTAACACATGCCCCTGCAGTCTTGTGTGCATCAAAAATATGTAATGTTATATAGTACAACATCAATTATCCATATGAACCACCTACTTACCATCACCAGGGGCACCACTTGGTTACCATCACCAAGGATTTTCAATTCAACTCATAATTTCACATAGCATGCAATAATCAACAATTTTACAATCAATTTACAATATTTGCTAAACTACCTCAATCTTAATTAATCGTCATCGACATATTCATCATCATTATAACATATTTATCAAAGTAACCTTATGCCATACCATCAACAACATCAGTCCAATACAACATAATCAACTATTTCATTCTTTTTATTGCAACCTCATGTAATTAATAACCCAACATATATGAACGGAACCGCATTCATCAAGAAATCACCAATCTACATAATATCAACATCAAATGGGTATAATGTCAATCTAATTATCAACTACACAATTAACATCTTCATTAATATCATCAATTATCATAAACATCATAACCAATCAAATCTAAATATGCACATATTGTTGGAATTTTAAATTCCAATATTTGAATTAATATTATATTAATACTTAGTGGATAAGCATTATTAATTTAAACATATATATATATATTCTGTTATTAATTATAATATATAATTGAACTGGTCTTATCCAGGGTCAAAGATCCAGAGTGGGGACCAGCCTCAAAAGTCAAGGATAGAAATGTTTGTACACTAGTACAGTGGGTATCCGGTATTATGATCCAAACTCTCAGTGGGAGAATCTGGTCTTGTTGTCCTGGAGATCCTTCACACCAAGCTTTAGCGCTGAAGAGGGTTGAAAGGTGGTGTCACCTGTGAAGATTCTCCGACACTCAAGTCAATGAAACAGAATAAGAATTCCAAGGAATTTTAGCAATGTAACAATAAACAAAGAGTAAGAAGAGCGTAGCCTTTCCTACGTATGAGATTTGCCTATTTATAAGCGAGCATAAAGAATGAATCGTCAAGTTTAGCCAGAGGGAAAATAGTACACTGTTCAGTGTACAATTTTGACATGCGACACGCGAATCCCCTTGTGGTTGTACCTTGTACCTTCTATCGGGTGACGTGGATACTTTCCGGTGTGCAAAATACGAACCTGGGCAAACCAATATGAAGAGCGTCTCACACGGGCTTACAGTTTGGAGATGTACTTGTGAGACTAGTAGCACAGTGAGGTCGAATATAATTACATCACTGCCCTAGGTACCAGTATCGAGACTAGATCATCTGCCCCCTAGCTTGTGTGAGGGACTAGCAAAGTTGCTCATATAAGCTAAGCCTATTCTCTAGTGGGTGCTGATACCATACTAAGGCAACTATCCGTTACGTCGTTTGGATGAAGTAACGAACGTATTCAGACAATAATTTACCTTGTGAGGGAATCCCAAGAGTTTTTGGAACTTGCAACTCTTTATTTTTGAGTTTTGCAACGTCTATGTATTAAAACACTTCCAATGATGAGCATTAAAGGCTATTAACACATGAGTAATGATGATTTCCAGTCACGTGGTTTGTCAACCGTCACAAGCAAGTTAATGGGCCTGGAATTTTGAATTTTAGGCCCATTCGATTTTACCTTTATGCCGAGCGACACAACTTTTACGCTTTTAGGCCTCGAAACGACGGTGTCGTTTGATCCTTGAAGAGTCACGTTCCATGGTGAACGATATCCTCTTCTGACTGGTAGTCACATCCCTTCAGCACTATAAATAGAGGACTTAGCATTTTTTAGAGTACACTTGCTTTCGCCTTAAGAAAACTCTGCTTGAATTTCCAAAGAAAATTGTAGCTGTGATTTTGTGAAGTTTTCCTCATAAACCTCTTTAGGTAACCACATTTCTCCCTTTTCTTAGTTTCTTCTTCATTTTCTATAAAACCTCAAGCATGCGTTCTAGGCAAAGTCGTACTGGTCCCTCGTACAGGGGGGTGTAACCCTTAGAGACCAACTAACTATCGCGGCGGAAGAATTTCTGTAGGTCCTTTCGGTGCCAGCTCTCGCGTTCAGGAAGGGAGAAAGGTTCTTCCTTAAGGCGGCCAGTGGCTAGGCCTTTTTTTGTACCTTCCTCTGGCTCAGAGGCTAACAACCCTTCTAACAGCGTGTCGAGTTCAGACTGGTTCCTTTCTGATGACGTTGCTTTTTATCATAGTACCGACACCTTTCACCATGCTCTAGATGAGATGACCACCGAAGGGCATGGAAAATTTCCAATTCTTAGGACGGTAGAAGGGTGTGTGAATGTCATAGCACACCGCCTGAATTGGGAAAAGCTGAATGAGACGTACCCTTACTGTTGGGTCAAAGATGAGTTCAAGGAAATAGCCTTCATTCACGCTAGGACGGACGGAGGGTGGATGCACCCACGGTTCAGGGTGTATGCAGAGGAAAAGCTAAAAGAGAGATTCATGGTTATGGTACCCCATCCCGAGGAAAGAATCTGCCATCGTGTGCCAGACAAAAGGTCTATGTACATGCATGACTTTGTATTCCAGCATCTCGAAGTCTGCTCCCCCCTTAATGACTTTGAAATGGGCGTACTCAGATTCCTGGAGTGCGCTCTTTCCCAAGTACACCCCAACAAATGGAGCCTCATCCGTGCTCTCGAGGTATTGGGGAATCATTTTAACTTCAAACCCACCATGGCGATGCTCTTCTATTACTGCCAGGTGGTTCGCCGTTCCAGCAAGAAGGGCGGTCTTGGGTTCATCACACTCTATTGTGACTCAAGTATAATAAACTTCAAGTCCTTCATCGACTCTGCGAAGATCGATGGGAAGTCATTCAAACATTTTTATACGAGGATCAGAATACAGCCCAACAAGTCAGTATTTTGATGAAATAAAGAAACGATCCTCTAATTCCCAACCAGTTGGACACACGAGCACTTCTTGCTTGCCAGCAGGGCTTATTACATAGAAGAGGGTAAACTCTCTCCGCACTCCATCGAGGTCTTGGGCACCTTAAAGGCTTATACTTTCGAAGTCGGGGAGTTCTCCTGCAAACGTCTCTTAAGGTCCAATTTCCTAAGGGACGAATATTTAAGTAATAATCCACCCTTATAAATTTTTTCTTTCTTGCTATTATCCGATATATGTTACTTTAATACTGATGCTCCTTTCCGTTCCTATATAGAAGAAATTGAAGAATCCTGCAAAGCCATGAATGACTTAAAATCCATGTTGATAGAGGATGATTACTCCTTTGAAGAAAATAACATTCAGGCCAAGAGAAACTCATTCAAGTTCGTTCCCCAGATCATTACTCTCACCTCGGACGCAGGTGAGGACGTCCCGCTGAAGGATTCCCCCGAGGAAGATGAAACTCAAACTGATACCTCTACAGACTCCGAACCCACAACAAAGTCGGATTCACTGCCTGCTCCTGCTCACACTCCCCTTAACTTATCCTTCCTGACCCCGTACCTCTGGTATGAAGGCTCTATGCCTGCAACCTTCCCTAAGTTGAATTACCGCCTCAAGCCTACACTTGAATCGTCAGGAATCAGAGATACCTGCCGGGCTGGTAGGTGGCAGTTGTCTGAGCTATTGGGTCTCCTGGAATCTTTAAGTGCTACAGCAGATAATGCTAAAGAAATTGAAAGACTTAATTATGAGATTGATAAACAAGAGGCTTGGGTTGTTAAAGAGAGGACTGCCTTAAGGGCAGTTGAGAACGGGCTGAAGAAAGCAAAAGATAAGGTCAAGGAGCAACTTGCCAAAATTAGTGACTTGAACATCTTGACAAAATCCATGGAGTGGCTTGTTTCCGAGCTCAAGGGCGAGAATAAAGAAGTCCCCCAGCTGAAGAAGGAGCTCAGGCTCGAGAAACAAAAATTAGCCCAGCTGAGTGATGACCTTGCAGCTGCTAAGGCCGAGCGAACAAAGGTCAATGAAGAATGGGCCAATAGGGAAAAAGAGCTGCTCGACCAAATTGAAGAGCTCGAAAGGGGGAGTGCCGCAGCGGAGTCCCTGGAGGCAGAAAACATGAAACTGCAGAAGAACCTTGCCTCTACGAAGGCCAAGGCAGCCAAAGCTGTGCAAATCTGTACCAACGTAGCACACAAATCCTTTGGCCAAGCTATCCGTCAAATCTTTTTCCGTAACCCCACTGTGAAGCTCAACTTGTACGAACTTGATCTGTTCTATGAGTTTCATGATGGGAGATTAGTTGCAATTAAAGATAGATGGCCTGAGGAGCTTGCCGAAACTCTGTATACATTATCCCCTCTCCTTGAAGGTCAAAGCATGAGGCCCGATCCTCTTACTCCTAGGCCTGAGGGTGCCACCGAGGAAGAAAGGATGAAGGGTGATGAGGCCGGAGGTGAAGGAGGTCCGGAAGAAGAGGCCGAAGGAATGAACAAGGCTACTGAAGATAGCCAAGGGCATGAAGAGACTCATCAAGAAGGTCTGCCTTCTTAGTCTTCTTTTATTTTTTCTTGACTTGTTTTGTTGTGTGCCGGGATTAGCTTCGGATTTGAATCAATGCCTGTAATTCCTTTCTTTTCAATCAATGAAATTTTTATTTCCTTTCAGCACCACCTCCAATATAATTATGATTATTGTCTGCACCAATCCTTTATCCTCAAGCTCTTCAACTGTTAACGTGTAAAATTTGTTAGTCGTTCTTCGAATTAAGACTTAGGATCAGACCGGTAGGGTCGCCACACTGAAGGAAGTATCTCATTGAATAAATAATGTTCCCCCACTTGCGCTGATTGCTAGAAAGAATCTAAGTATTTCTCATGGGGTTATATCATCAATTCCAAGAAGGAAAAACTGAGACTATCCACCCAGATAGTAAACCTTCACTGGGGTTCGGTACGGCCTTGGGAAAGGTCCGATCCTACAACCCATTGAACCACTCAAGGAGTTACATCGTTAATCACTGAATAGGTGATTGAGATCATCTGTCCTGAAGGTGAGTTTTTACACCCAATTATAGAATAAGTAATTAGGATGCTATTGTGGAGTTCGGTATGGCCTTGAATAAGGTCCAATCCTATAATTTATTTAATCGTTCAAGGAGTTACATCATCAATTACAGAATAGGTAATTGAGATCATCCGTCCTGAAGGTTGTTTCTTCATTGGGGTTCGGTTTGTGGCCTTGGAAAAGGACCAGCCCTACAACCTATATCTTTATAGGGGTTCAGTTTGTGGCCTTGGAAAAAGACCAACCCTACAACCCATATCTTTATAGGGGTTCGGTTTGTGACCTTGGAAAAAGACCAGCCCTACAACCCATTTGACCACTGACGTGAATATTTTTACAGTCGTGATTCCGTCAAATTAGTACATTAAAATTAATTAATGTAGTACTAGGGTGTCAACCTAGGTCGTTCTCTCAAGGATCAACACAAAAATTTAGGAAAAATCAAGTCTTAAACTAATTTTTAACAATTAGTAATAAAAACTCAACAACTAAAATTTTTTACAAACATAAGTTCAACAAACGTACAATTGGGGGGGTTTGATTGATTTTGTTATCATAATTAAAATTAAAAATAAAGTAAATATAGGATTTAAAACAATAATTAACAAGCGATTGATTTTCTTGGAGTATTGTAAATTAATTTATCCTTGGTTCACTAAAGATAATTTGTATACTTTCATTACTGTCAATTTCTTAGCTCAATTTGAATTAATCAACTAAGCGTCTTTTTCAATTCATAATTCCTTTACTTTCATTTAAAAATAAATATTTTAATCAAGCATCCTAATTAAGCAAAAGGAGTCAAGATCGTAGAATCTAGGAATTATTGAGCATATGTAAGAACATCGCCTACATACATAATCTATTCTCTTATTATGGAATTAAGCAAACCATAATTATTAAAAGTGATTATGAAAATATTCATTAAGCATGCATATTTCCTTAATCCATTCTAATTTAAAACCTTATTTTATTCCATTTGAATAATTAAACCGATTAAGCATACAATTTTGATTAAACAAAATGGAATTAAATAAGCAGAGTAAGATTATGAAGAAATAACAATAACAAAAACATACTGTATTAAAAATAATGACCTCAAAATTACATTACAATATTCTCCAAGAAAATCAATCTAGGGTTTTAGCCCTCCATAATAACAACTACAAAGAGAAGAAACTAACCCGGAATGGAGCAAAGAGGGGAAAGAAGAGAGGAGGAGGCTTTGTGCCTTTCTTTGATGCTTATAGAAACAAAGAGAGAAACGTGAATTCAGGTCTGTTTGAAGCTTTTGGCAATGGTCCTATTTATAGTGAAAGCAAAGGTAAAGGTCTCCTGCTGACGCTGTGCGTCAGCAGAACGCTACGCGTCAGCGTTGCGAATCTGCTTCCACGCTACGCTTAGTTGTGAGGCTACGCGTGAGGGTTTCTGACTCAGAATACATTATTTCGTCCAATAATTCTTCAATAATGCTTGGACACTTGTGCTGCATGTTCCCACTGAGATAGTGCTGTATGTCTATAATGGATAATGGATTGGCCAATAAGTGTTTTAATATAAATAAATCCTCCACTTCTGAAGTTGCACACAGCCTGTTAATGGGATCCTCGTCACTGTTGACGCTACGCGTGGGCTTGACGCTGCGCGTGGGTGTTACGAATTTGTTTCCACGCTACGCGTGGTATTGGTGCTACGCGTCAGACCTGATGCTCAATTTCATAATTTCCCAATTGCAAACTCAATTATTCACTACAATATAAGGGAAATCAAGTAAGATTTATTATTTCCATTTAAAGATTATCGCCTAATTCAGTTAATATTAAATAAAGCTTGAATTATGAAAATGTGTTAAAATGCATAATATTACACAATTAGCAATGGCAAATTATACACATTTAAAGCAAGGAATTAAGGCTAAATCATGCATCATCAAATACTCCCACACTTATTCTTTTGCACTCCCGGGCAAAATCAAAATAAAAACAAGTATCACAATTTATGAAAAACATTAAGTTGAAAATAACAACACAGAGAATTGGCATGAAATCTTAGGAATATACAGAGAAACAAGAGTTATTCAACATGCAAGATACAGAACATCAAGATATATATAAAAATCATTCAAACACTTAGGCATGTGAAAATTAAATTAAACTGAAAAGAAAATCATAAGTGATAGAACCTCACAAGACATACTCTCAACTCTCAAGTGTTTGGGGTTTGTGTATATTCTTAAAACATTTCCTAAAAAACAGACGTCTAAAAATTTGGCAAGTTTCTCAATTCCACAATCAACACAAATGTATGTATAGATCAACAGGGCTTTTCAAGGTTATAATGTGGCCAAGGTTATGGTGGTAAAATTTTAGAATTGTGGCAAGTACCAAAAAGAATAAGGAGCAAATAATTTTATAGGTAAGCATGAGGATATAACACTTTGTGTTCCAATTTCTTTTGGTCGTAATCATCAAAACATTTCTTTTTTTTTTTAACAATATGCAATTGCATAACACTTAAAACAAGAGTTGCAATTATTTATTTATTTCATTTATTTATTTATTTTTTTTATACTCCCATACTTATTTGAATGCCTGTTTTTGACTTGATTCCAGAGCTCCAATATATTCCTTAAGGTAGGTATATTTTTGGTTTTTCATCCACGGCTTATTTGAGCTGCAACAAGGAAACAATTAAATAGGCTCAAAATGGCTAGCAAGAGATAATTCATTCATGGTAGGCTTATCTGGCTTAGTGGCTCAACTGAACAAAATGCCTGTATCATTTCAAATACATTCATATGAGTTTCAAGTATCATCAAGAAACAAGACAAAAATTAAGATGTAAGCTTTCAGGAATTAATCACTCATGAAAGGATTAAGATGGTTTAAAGTGATCCATCAAATTTAAAGGCTCAAAAATCTCACAAGGTATAATTCTATCATATATGATCATCTATCAATTATCATGTCATTCTCATCATACCAAAATTGCTTGAGTTCAAATTATAACATATCATTAAGCTCATATCAGACATGAAAAAATTTACCTGTTACTCATGCATATCTTAAAATTCCAATAAAACATGCCTTTTTAAAACAAAAACACACACAAAATCTTTTATTTTTATTTTTATTTTTTTTATTATTTTTTTATTATTTTTTTATTATTATTTTTTTAAATCAAACAAAATTTAATCACACAATAACACATGAATGATCCCACCCCCACACTTAAATTATACATTGTCCTCAATGTAAGACAGAGCATACAAAATAGACAATATAATGAAAAAGTAAAGAGATGGGTAAGAAAAACTCCCTCAAGGTGGATCAAACTCAAATACCACATCCTTTTGAAGCATATTGGATAGTGGTCTAGCCTTCTTGTGCCTTCCCAAATCTTGCAGCAATTTCTCTTCTTGATTTTCATCAAGAGAAGTAAAGATTATCACCGGAAGCTCCTCATCATTTCCCAAGTATGAATACTTGAGGTTTTCAAGTAAGAAATTTAGCTCCAGATTAGGTGCCTGCAAAGTAGATGGAACTAACAAAGCAGATTTGGATTCTTGCACATCAAAAATTTTGTTAGAGTCTTCTTGAAAATCTGCATTTAGAACAGGTATTTCTATAGACTCTAAATCAGTAGTTATGTATTTGTCAATTTCAGCACAAATATCACAATTCTCAGAATTATTGCATGCAAAACAACTATATGAATCATCTATGCATTCCAAATCAACATCAAAAAAATGTTCAAAAACTAGTTCATCAATAACGTCAATTTGGAAAATAGAATGATTTTCAGAAGGGTGTTTCATGGCATCTAGAATGTTAAATCTTACCTTAGTGTCACCAAATTCCATAGAAAGGGTTCCAGCATGGACATCAATTATAGTTCGGGCTGTTTTCAAAAATGGTCTTCCCAAAATGATAGGAACAGGAATTTGAGGCATACCTTCTTCCATATCAAGTACGAAAAAGTTAGCAGGGAAAACAAGCTGTTCTACCTGAACCAAAACATCCTCTATAACTCCAGCAGGATAAGCAGTGCTCCTATTGGCTAGCTGAATTACTACACCAGTAGGTTGTAAATTTCCAAGAGATAATAATTTGAAAACAGACATAGGCATAACATTTATTGAAGCTCCTAAATCTAATATACAATTTTCAAATTTGTTATTGCCTATGATACAAGGTATAGTGAACGTACCTGGATCCTTGCATTTCTCAGGAATATTTGAAACTTCTTTACTGAGAAGTGCAGATACATTTCTTCCCATGCTGATCCTTTCATTACCTTTGAGTCTCCTCTTATGAGTACACAACTCTTTCAGAAATTTGGCATACTTGGGGACTTGTTTGATTGCATCAAGAAGAGGTATATTCACTTCCATTTTCCTAAAAGTATCCAAAATTTCTTTGTCCATTTCTTCCATCTTCTTACTTGGAATTGCTTTTGGTGGGAAGGGAAGAGGGATATGAGATGGGATTTGAGGTGGTTGTATCTCAGACTTTCTTGCGCTTGAAGAGGGTACATCATTCTCAACTGTTTCAGGCTCAATTGTTTGTTTTTCAGGTTCCTTGGGTATGGGTATTTCAAGGTTCTTACCTGATCTTAACTGAATAGCACTCACATTTCTTGGATTTGTAGCTGGTTGAGATGGTAATTTGTCAGAGCTTTGAGATTGTAACTGGCTTAATGATGAAGCCAATTGCCCAATTTGGTTGCTTAAACTCTGGATAGTAGCATCATTTCTCTGTTGATACTCCAAGTTCTGTGTAGCCATTTTTTTCACCAGATCCTCCAAAGAAGGGCCACTTGTGGGTGGTTGAGGTATAGGTCTTTGGAAGGTTGGTGCATTATTTTGAAATGGAGGTTGGGGATGGGGATTTTGTTGTTGGTTTCCCCATCTCAAATTTGGATGGTTCCTCCAACCTGGATTGTATCTATTGGTGGAAAGGTCATGGTTGTTTTGTGGTGGTCTATCATGGTAGATGTTAGCTGCGTAGGCTTGGGGACTATTATTATCCTTTTCTTGTAGAGAAGGACAACAATCAGTGGGGTGCTCTTGTGAAGAGCAGATGCCACATACTTTAGCAGTCATGGATTTTTGATTTACTGCCAATTGTGTGACCAGAGTGGTGAGAGCATCAAGTTTGCTCTCCAATTTAATTCCAGATGAACTAGAATTAGAATCAAACATGGGTTTGAAAGAATCATTTCTCACACCAAATTGTTGAGAGTTAGATGCCATCTTCTCAATCAGGTTTCTTGCTTCAGCAGCAGTCATATCTCCTAGAGCTCCTCCACTTGCCGCATCAATCATGTTGCGATCAACGTGGTGCAGACCTTCATAGAAGTACTGAAGAAGAAGTTGTTCAGAAATTTGGTGGTGAGGGCAACTTGCACAGAGTTTTTTAAATCTTTCCCAGTACTCATAAAGACTTTCTCCAGAGAGTTGCCTAATGCCAGAT
This sequence comes from Clitoria ternatea, assembly GCA_037962975.1. Classification (NCBI taxonomy): domain Eukaryota; kingdom Viridiplantae; phylum Streptophyta; class Magnoliopsida; order Fabales; family Fabaceae; genus Clitoria; species Clitoria ternatea. The sequence continues at coordinate 62,696,872 of CM075671.1, forward strand.
ATATCTTTACGGATTGCAGTTGTTCTAGAGGCAGGAAAGAATTTTTCCAAGAACATTTTCTTTAAGTCATTCCAACTTATGATTGATCTTGGAGCAAGGTAGTACAACCAATCCTTAGCAACACCCTCTAAAGAATGAGGAAACGCTTTAAGATAGACATGGTCTTCTTGAACGTTTTGGGGTTTCATTGTGGAACACACAATGTGGAATTCTTTGAGGTGTTTGTGCGGATCTTCACCCGCAAGACCATGAAACTTAGGCAACAAGTGTATAAGTCCGGTCTTAAGTATAAAAGGGACATCCTCATCAGGATATTGAATACATAAACTTTCGTATGTGAATTCAGGTGCAGCTAGTTCTCTAAGAGTTCTTTCACGAGGTTCAGCCATATCAGAAAAACTAGCAGTAGTACTTTCAGCAGATTCAGAAAAGATACTATCACTATCAATGTCAACACAGTTATTATTAAATCTAGCTTCTCTAATTAACCTATGAAAAGTTCTTTCAATTTCAGGATCAAATGAATATAAATGCTCAAAAGTTCTTCTAGTCATACATAGCATACAACAAGATATTTGATCATCATGAGCAATAAATCATCAGAATCCTAAATCATGAAAAAGAAATAAAATAAAACAAACAAACAAAAAAATAAAATATTTTTTTATTATTTATTTATTTTTTTAAAATAAAAAATAATAATTTAAAACAATAATTTTCCTAAAGATCGTTGATCCCCGGCTGCGGCGCCAAAATTTGACGTGAATATTTTTACAGTCGTGATTCCGTCAAATTAGTACATTAAAATTAATTAATATAGTACTAGGGTGTCAACCTAGGTCGTTCTCTCAAGGATCAACACAAAAATTTAGGAAAAATCAAGTCTTAAACTAATTTTTAACAATTAGTAATAAAAACTCAACAACTAAAATTTTTTACAAACATAAGTTCAACAAACGTACAATTGGGGGGGTTTGATTGATTTTGTTATCACAATTAAAATTAAAGACAAAGTAAATATAGGATTTAAAACAATAATTAACAAGCGATTGATTTTCTTGGAGTATTGTAAATAAATTTATCCTTGGTTCACTAAAGATAATTTGTATACTTTCATTACTGTCAATTTCTTAGCTCAATTTGAATTAATCAACTAAGCGTCTTTTTCAATTCATAATTCCTTTACTTTAATTTAAAAATAAATATTTTAATCAAGCATCCTAATTAAGCAAAAGGAGTCAAGATTGTAGAATCTAGGAATTATTGAGCATATGTAAGAACATCGCCTACATACATAATCTATTCTCTTATTATGGAATTAAGCAAACCATAATTATTAAAAGTGATTATGAAAATATTCATTAAGCATGCATATTTCCTTAATCCATTCTAATTTAAAACCTTATTTTATTCCATTTGAATAATTAAACCGATTAAGCATACAATTTTGATTAAACAAAATGGAATTAAATAAGCAGAGTAAGATTATGAAGAAATAACAATAACAAAAACATACTGTATTAAAAATAATGACCTCAAAATTACATTACAATATTCTCCAAGAAAATCAATCTAGGGTTTTAGCCCTCCATAATAACAACTACAAAGAGAAGAAACTAACCTGGAATGGAGCAAAGAGGGGAAAGAAGAGAGGAGGAGGCTTTGTGCCTTCCTTTGATGCTTATAGAAACAAAGAGAGAAACGTGAATTCAGGTCTGTTTGAAGCTTTTGGCAATGGTCCTATTTATAGTGAAAGCAAAGGTAAAGGTCTCCTGCTGACGCTGTGCGTCAGCAGAACGCCACGCGTCAGCGTTGCGAATCTGCTTCCACGCTACGCTTAGTTGTGAGGCTACGCGTGAGGGTTTCTGACTCAGAATACATTATTTCGTCCAATAATTCTTCAATAATGCTTGGACACTTGTGCTGCATGTTCCCCACTGAGATAGTACCGTATGTCTATAATGGATAATGGATTGGCCAATAAGTGTTTTAATATAAATAAATCCTCCACTTGTGAAGTTGCACACAGCCTGTTAATGGGATCCTCGTCACTGTTGACGCTACGCGTGGGCTTGACGCTGCGCGTGGGTGTTGCGAATTTGTTTCCACGCTACGCGTGGTATTGGTGCTACGCGTCAGACCTGATGCTCAATTTCATAATTTCCCAATTGCAAACTCAATTATTCACTACAATATAAGGGAAATCAAGTAAGATTTATTATTTCCATTTAAAGATTATCGCCTAATTCAGTTAATATTAAATAAAGCTTGAATTATGAAAATGTGTTAAAATGCATAATATTACACAATTAGCAATGGCAAATTATACACATTTAAAGCAAGGAATTAAGGCTAAATCATGCATCATCAACCACTCAAGGAGTTACATCGTCAACTACAAAATAGGTAGTTAAGATCATCCGTCCTGAGGGCTCTTGTGGACATTGCGCATAAAGCTATAAATCACAAACATGGGAGAGAAGTGAAAGTATAGTAGTAATGAATATATTTCTCATTAAATTGAATGTGAGTTACAAATGAAGCGTAGCTGGGGTCATGCCTCGTTAAAACCTTCTTGAGAAAATCCAATGGAAAAAACTCAAGTTAGGCAAAAGAGTACACATCGTCTTACCAACTAGCTGTAATAAATGCGTAAATTTTGAGTGTTTCATTTATTGCGGATAGGTGTGTCATCGAGGTTCTCCAAGCGATATGTGTAACACCCTAAATTTTAAAATAAAAGATTAAATAAGGAGATAAAATTAAATAGTTATATTTGGGTTATTTAATATTCCAAAATATTGGGAATAAATAAATTAAGATTTTTGGGAACTGTTTATAATTTATTGAAACCGGATAAGCTGAAAATGAGCCCGGTTGAAATATGGGTATCAAACCAAGTGTAACACCCCGAATTTTTAAAATAGGAAGATAAATTAGGAAAATAAATGTGGAATAATTAAATGTGGGCTAATTAATATCTCAAAATTCTTGAAATGATTTAAACAAGACTTTTCAAAATTGCTGGTGAATTATGGTGATCGGTTGAGTTGAAAAATTGACCCGGATAGAATATGAGTGTCGGGCCAAGTATCTTTGATTGAGATGCCGTTGGTCAAGGCGGTAGATAATATTATTGGGAATCTGAATGTGTATTCGGAATAATTTTTAAAGTATGAATTGAGCCCAAACTGGGAGCCTGTTTATTTAAAAACGAAGGAATTTAAGTGAGAAGGAAAAGATTAAAACATAATCTCACTATTTTTCATTCTCATTCCCGTAACTTCTTTTTTTTTTTTTTATGGAGACACTTTCCCTTTCTTCTTCATTTCATATTCTACTCCTCCTCTTATTCTTCCCCTTCCATAGAACTTAAGCAAAAGCTAGTGATTCTTCTACTTCCTTCATTTTCGTTGGTAAGAGCTTGGAAGAGGACATGGAAGTTTGAAGCCTTCTCTTTCCCTCTCCTATTTTCGTGTGGCATCTCCCTTCTTCTTAAACCCACTTTGTTTTTGGGTGTGAGGTAAGAAATACTCACCCTTTAGTTGGGTTTTTGCCATGGTTATATAATAATATGAGTTTTGGGGACCATGAATATGAATAGGTGTTCCTTTAAAGCATTTGATTCACAAACCCTAGAGTGAGTTATTGTGGATTCATGGGTTTAGGTGAGATGAGGGGAATGAATGCTTTTATTGAAGGAAGAAGATGAGAATGTATGATTAATTTGAGTATTGATGGGTTGGTGAAACCCTAATTTCAAAAATTTGGGGAAATGTATAATGGGAGTAGATGGATATTTATTGTTGGTAATAAAGGTAGTTTATGATGATTTAAGAATATTGGAGCAAAAACCCATTTATGGGTGTGGCTATAAATGCCTAGAGAATGAACTTGAACACCAAACCTATGGTGGTTATGGTGGTTTAGTGTAATAAATGAGAAATAAACCTTGTAATAGCATGACACCAAGAAATTAAATTAAGAGCATTTGAATCTTGGTGGTTTGTGATTGAGAATAATGGTATGGTATGTGTTGGAATGTAGGTAATAACCCCATCGACGAGGCGGGACCTTCGGACCGCGTTGATCACTACTTCACTTGAGGTAGGAGAGGGGTGTATTTTCTAAATGCATGAGAATTATGATGATGATGTATGTATTAATGTAGTATGACATGTTTGCTTGGATGAAGGTGATATTATGTGTATGTGAAATGAATTGTGTATGGTGATGTGAATTTAGTGTTTATATGATGAAGCCTAAGTGAGGCTATGGATGGCTTATTATGTGTGATATATGATTGAGTTTATATGAAGATTGATTATTGTGTATGATTTGGTGGAAAATTGTGTGGTTGAGAATGAATGTACCCTAGATGAGAGGGTAAAATAAGCTAAATGAGCTTGAAGCATGTATGAGCATTGTTGTATACATGGCATGGCATGCATATCATGATGATGTTGATAAGTGGTTGCGATCACTTGATGATGGAAATGAAAAGCCCTGCGGGACCAATGAGATTGAAGGCCCATGGTTGCGATCATGAGGCGGGAGTACCCCTTGCGAGGAGGGAAACCTATATGAAATGTTTATGAGGTGGGAGTACCCCTTGCGAGGAGGGAAACCTATATGAAATGTTTATGAGGTGGGAGTACCCCTTGCGCGGAGGGAAACCTATATGAAATGCTTTTGAGGCGGGAGTACCCCTTGCGAGGCGGGAAACCTTATGAGATATTGAACGTGGTTGCGATCACGAGAAGCACCTTGCGAGGCTGCTAGAGGGAGTACCCCTTGCGAGGCGGGAAACCATTGAGAATATGATTATGGTGGTTGCGATCACCCGAGGAAATGAGAACAGATCCGTGCATATGCATTTTAACGATATTAGCATGTGCATCAGTCTTGAAGCATGATATAGTGTGATACTTTGATGATGCGATATGTTTGGATATTCCCTTTTAATTGCTAAGGTGTGATGGTGAGTTTGATTGATATGATTCTAAGAGAATTAAGGAATAATTGTGTTTGAATAAGAATTGATGATTGAATACTGATATAAAATAAACTCCTCTTGAGAAGGAGATGGTTATATTGCATTCATGCATATATTGTTTTATTTATTGGATTTTCATCATTGAGAAAGTATACTCACTCTCCTTGTGGTATATCTTTTTAGCTCCTGTGTTGTAGGTTTAGCTTTGGAGCTATTTGTGGAGGAGAAGTGTGAAGGAAGCCTCTTTTTGGTAAAGAATGCCTTGGCCGGCAACATTTTGATTTTATGGTTTGTGTAGAATGTTTGTAATGTATATAGTTTTCTGCATATTTTGTATAGCCACAAATTGGTATGAATGATGTATAATGATTATGTAGGTCATGTGTGAAAATTGGAACCCACCTATAAGACCAATTTTCAGTTATGACCCTGGTGATGTAAGACGCTAATGTGTGGGTGCTTGAATCTTGCTCACTTGATGATCAAATGATGAGAATTGTGAATGATGATTTTATGTGCTGTTTAATTGATGATATTTCATGATTGTTATGCATAAGTAGGGAACTAGTAGGGTCAAAATGAGTTTTATAAATTGTGGGTAGTGTGTGATGGTCTCAATAGCTTAAATACATGAGTTGTGACTTGTAGAAACTAGAACGGGTCAATTCCGTTGAGAATAGACCCCCTAAGTTGCTCAAAAAGGCTCGGGAATGGACTGAACACATTTATTTGCATAAGTTCCTCATTTTTGAGAATTTTTGGGTGAGGCCGGTGGCCACACGTCACAATTGATGTGTCTTAGTTGGTGTCAAAATTTGGTAGTGTTTGGAGTTGATATGAAAAAGTTAGGGGGGTTAGAAGTCCAAAAATATGGCCTTTTCTGCATAAAAACAGCAACTGTGCTGTCTCGAATCGATTCGAGGATCCCTGAATCGATTCGAGAGCTGCTGTTTTCACTGTTTTTGGTTCCAGGAAGGCCTGAATCGATTCATACGATCCTGAATCGATTCAAGGACCCCTGTTTGCATAATTTTGAGTTCCAGAAGCGTCTGAATCGATTCATACGAGCTTGAATCGATTCAAGGGGTCCTGTTTTCACTGTTTTGCATTCCAGAATCATTCGAATCGATTCATAAGGTGTTTGAATCGATTCATGACCCTGTTTTTCATATTTTTCCACTATTTTGAGACATCATTGGTATTGTTTGACTATAATATGATTGCACAACACCCCACACGCATAATTAAAGCATTTTATCCAATCGATAGACCATCCTTTAACCTTCTACCATTTCCCTTCAATTCCTTAATGTAATTGCATACTTCCGCTACTCCTTGTTGATGATCATGAGATAAATCATCCAAGGTTCACTCTTTGACTTAATTGTTCACCTTCTCATATCTTCACATATGAGATAGGTTATTAAATTAGGTCCGGGGATTACTTGCCAAAGTTCCCATCTCGCGATCTCTTCCATCCTTTAATTGTATTAAATCGCGAAAAATTTACCCCTATTTTTGGGGCGTCTCAATCTGGTATCAGAGCATTATTCGCTCAGTATTACTGCTATTAGCTGTTGCTATTACCAGAACATGATATATGATTGATGAATGACTGTTATAGTTATTTGATTGGTGTATGAATTGATTATGGATTGAATGTGATTGTTATAAGTCCGGCCAAGCTTCTTCACACTATCCTCTCTCAATGATGAATCCTATATATTATAAATGCATACTATGTTATGATATGATGATGTTGCCATATGGGCTTTAATATGGATTGATTGATATTGGACTCCATGGGGGAGGGCCATAATTTAATTTTTATGATGAAGTACTATAGTGTGAGATTATAGAGAAAAGTTATGAACGAGTTTACTGATGTTAGTTGAATTTTATGTTGTGGTTCTAGATGTTGTGATGGCCCGTCGTCGTCGAGATAATGATGACGCTATAGCTAGAGCCTTGAATCATTTTGCGGATCTCCTTGAATCGCAAAACCGCGAAAGACAAGAGGCGGAAAGACCACCTGCCCCTATTGTTCAAGGTACTCAAGGCCTTGATATGTTTCTAAAGCGAAAACCCACTGAATTTCATGGGGGATTTAGGCCTGAGCAAGCCTATGGTTGGATCCGGAATGTTGAGAGAATCTTTGACAGTTTTGAATGCAATGAGCTCCAAAAAGTGGAGTATGCTGTTTTTATGCTGAGAGATGAAGCAGAGACTTGGTGGAGACTCGCCAAGAATAGAATGAATGCTGCTGCAATTCCCTTAACTTGGGAAAACTTTAAGCGTGAACTTATGAGGAAATATGTGCCTGAAAGTTATAAGAGCAAGAAAGAACTTGAGTTCATGGAACTCAAGCAGGGCACGATGACGGTGGAAGAGTATGCTTCCAAGTTTGAGGAACTTTGTGAATTCTACCCTCCTTTTCAACAAGAGGGAACAGAAGTGTCAAAATGCGTGAAGTTTGAAAATGGTTTACGCCCTGATATTCAAAGGGCCATATGTCACCAAGAGATCCGAAGTTTCACGGTGCTTGTGAATAAGTGTCGTATCTATGAAGAACATGCTTCTTTTCAACACTCTAAGTTTGACTCTAAGTTGAAGGGTCAAGCTTCTAGTTTTAAGAGGCAAAGAAGTTTTAGAAGGGGACGTTTTCTGAGGGGTGCTCCTTCTAATGTCCAAGCTAGAGGCGGCGGACGTGGTAATGTTTTTGGCCGGGGTAATATAAATACCAATGGGCCGAGATGTTATAGATGTGGAGGACCTCATTACGTTCGGGAATGTGTGCATTGTGAAGATGTTGTATGTTTTAATTGTGATCAGGTGGGGCATATCCGTTCTGCATGTCCTATGCTTGCAAGACCTGCTCCGGTACAAGCTAATATTCCCAATCGTGCTAATGCACCTGTTTATGTGAATCGTGGAGGCCATAATGGTGGTCGGGGCCGTGGTAATGGAAATAATCAAGGCCGGAATGGTGGTCGAGGTGGCTATAATGGTGGAAGGCGTGGTAATAATCGAGGAGATGGTAATGGTGCTAATGATGGAAATAGGGATGGTGGAAACCTTCAACCCAATGCCGGGAGAGTTTTTGCGGTAACCGGTGAGGAAGCAGCACAAGCAGAAAATCTGGTTGAAAGTAAGTGTGAAATTCTTGGACATCCAGTTCATGTTATTTATGATTCGGGTGCGACCCACTCCTTTATATCCGAGGATTGTGTTCGGCGATTGAGATTGCCGGTATGTTTAATGAAAAATGCTCTTGTGGTTACCACCCCAACCGGTACTTGTCTTAGATCGATTAACCGGTGTGATAATGTTGATATGCTCCTAGATGGGAGAAAGTTTGTTGTGTCTTTTATTTGCTTACCTATGAAGGGACTGGAGATCATACTTGGTATGGATTGGCTATCTGCCAACAGAGTCATGGTTGATTGTCAACAATGGACTGTTATTTTCCCTTCTCTTGATAGGGGACAATTTGATGTACAAGGTATAATTCAACTTTGTGTACTGCTATCTCTTGTCGATGGGACGAGTGGTCCCGGTCCCATGGATATCCCCGTGGTGTCTGAATTTCGGGACGTGTTTCCTGATGAGATACCTGGCTTACCACCTCCAAGGGAGGTTGAGTTTGCTATTGACCTTGTACCTGGTGCCGAACCAGTGTCTATTGCTCCATATAGGATGTCTCCTATGGAGTTAGTTGAACTAAAGAAGCAAGTTGAGGAGCTGCTTGAAAAGGAGTTTGTTCGACCCAGTGTGTCACCCTGGGGAGCTCCTGTTTTATTAGTTAAGAAAAAGGATGGAACTATGCGGTTGTGTGTAGACTACCGCCAACTGAACAAGCTGACAATAAAGAATAGATATCCTTTACCTCGTATTGATGACCTGTTGGATCAGCTGAGAGGTGCGGTGGTATTTTCAAAGATTGATTTGCGTTCCGGTTATCATCAAATTCGGGTGAGAGCCGCAGACATTCCGAAGACTGCGTTTAGGACGCGATATGGCCACTACGAGTATGTCGTGATGCCCTTTGGAGTAACTAACGCTCCAGCGGTGTTCATGAGTTACATGAACCATATCTTTCATGAATACCTGGATCGTTTTGTTGTGGTGTTCATCGATGATATCCTAGTATATTCCAAGAGCCGGGAGGAACATGAAGAACATTTAAGAGTGGTGTTGAACATTCTTAGAAAGAACCAGCTGTACGCCAAGCTCTCTAAATGTGAATTCTGGTTGACGAGCGTCCAGTTCCTTGGTCATGTAATATCCGAGGATGGTATTTCGGTGGATCCTTCTAAAGTTGAAGCTGTTATGGCATGGTCTAGACCTACGACGGTCACTGAAATCCGAAGTTTCCTTGGACTTGCGGGTTATTATCGAAGGTTCATTGAAGGTTTCTCTCGTCTTGCGAGACCTTTGACAAATTTAACAAGGAAGAACCAACCTTTTGTATGGACGGTTGAATGTGAGAAGTGCTTTGAGGAATTAAAGATGAGGCTGACTTCTGCTCCTATCTTGGCGTTGCCTGATTTACAAGAAGAGTTTGTGGTGTATTGTGACGCTTCTAAGCATGGACTCGGATGTGTGCTAATGCAGAAGGAACGTGTAATAGCTTATGCTTCACGCCAGTTGCGACCTCATGAGGTTAATTACCCAACTCATGATTTGGAGTTGGCTGCGGTTGTGTTTGCTCTGAAGATTTGGCGACATTACTTGTATGGATCAAGATTCGTGGTTTTTAGTGATCATAAAAGTTTGAAATATCTTTTTGACCAAAGGGAAATGAATATGCGTCAGAGGAGATGGATGGAATTTTTGAAGGATTACGACTTTAAATTGATGTACCACCCGGGAAAAGCCAATGTTGTTGCCGATGCTCTTAGTCGGAAATCTTTGCATGTATCAGCTATGATGGTCAAAGAGTTCGAGTTAATGGAAGAATTTCGGAATTTGAATGTTGGAATCGAGGTTCAATCCTCCAAGAGACTATGTTTTGCTACCTTGAAGATATGCAATGAGTTTTTGAAGCTTGTGAAAGAGAAACAAAAAGATGATGATTACTTACAAGAAATGCGGAGGTCTCAAGATTATGGGAAAAATTTATTTCTTATGGAAGGCGTTGATGGTATATGGCGAGTAAAAGGTCGTGTGTATGTACCTTCATTTGGTGATTGGAGGCGTACGGTGCTAGAGGAAGCACATAAAAGCATTTTTAGCATCCATCCTGGTGCAACCAAGATGTATCAAGATATAAAGAAGAACTTTTGGTGGCCCGGAATGAAACGTGATGTTGCTAACTTTGTAGCTTCTTGCCTTACTTGTCAGAAGGCGAAGGTGGAACACCAAAGACCTTCAGGTACTTTGAGGCCACTTGATATCCCTGTTTGGAAGTGGGACGCGATTGCCATGGATTTTGTGTCCGGATTACCAAGAACGAGGTCTAGATGTGACGGAATATGGGTAATTGTGGATCGTTTGACAAAGAGTGCACATTTTCTACCAATCAGTATGGAGAGCTCCTTGCAAGATTTAGCACAGTTGTACATTCGGGAGATTGTGAGATTGCATGGTGTGCCGTCAAGCATTGTTTCTGATCGTGACCCCCGATTTACTTCCCGATTCTGGGGAAGCTTACATGAGGCGATGGGTTCAAAGCTGAAGCTAAGCTCGGCATATCATCCTCAGACCGATGGGCAGTCGGAGAGGACTATTCAGAGTCTTGAGGACTTACTACGTGCTTGTGTTTTGGAGCATGGCGGTTCATGGGAGAAATACTTGCCTCTGATCGAATTCACCTACAACAATAGTTTTCATTCTAGTATTGGTATGGCACCATACGAGGCCTTATATGGAAGGAGGTGTCGAACTCCTTTATGTTGGTTTGAAGTTGGTGAGAACTTGGCCTTAGGGCCTGAGATTGTTGAGGAAACTACTGAACAGATCAAGATGATCCAAGAGAAGATGAAAGTCGCTCAAGACCGGCAGAAGAGCTATTATGATAAAAGGAGAAAGCCACTTGAGTTCCAAGTCGGCGATCATGTGTTATTGCGTGTCTCGCGTGATAAGGGTATAGGAAGAGCTTTGAAGAGCAAAAAACTAAGCCCTAAATTCATTGGACCCTATGAGATCTTGGAGCGGATTGGAGATGTCGCATACCGGATTGCACTCCCTCCCCAGCTTGCAAACCTACATGACGTATTCCACGTGTCACAGTTAAGAAAGTATATACATGATCCTCTGCACGTGATCTCTATTGACGATGTTGAGGTGCAGGATGACTTAACCATCCTTCCCGTTTCTGTTCGTATTGTTGAATATTCTGTGAAGAGACTGCGGAATAAGATGGTACCATTAGTAAAAGTGGCATGGAAGCATGGAAACGTGGAAACACTTACTTGGGAACGTGAGAACGATATCCGTAAGCGATACCCTCATGCATTTGAATCCGGTAAGTCGAATTTCGAGGGCGAAATTTCTTTTAGGGGGGGTGGATTGTAACACCCCGAATTTTTAAAATAGGAAGATAAATTAGGAAAATAAATGTGGAATAATTAAATATGGGCTAATTAATATCCCAAAATTCTTGAAATGATTTAAACAAGACTTTTCAAAATTGCTGGTGAATTATGGTGATCGGTTGAGTTGAAAAATTGACCCGGATAGAATATGAGTGTCGGGCCAAGTATCTTTGATTGAGATGCCGTTGGTCAAGGCGGTAGATAATATTATTGGGAATCTGAATGTGTATTCGGAATAATTTTTAAAGTATGAATTGAGCCCAAACTGGGAGCCTGTTTATTTAAAAACGAAGGAATTTAAGTGAGAAGGAAAAGATTAAAACATAATCTCACTATTTTTCATTCTCATTCCCGTAACTTCTTCTTTTTTTTTTATGGAGACACTTTCCCTTTCTTCTTCATTTCATATTCTACTCCTCCTCTTATTCTTCCCCTTCCATAGAACTTAAGCAAAAGCTAGTGATTCTTCTACTTCCTTCATTTTCGTTGGTAAGAGCTTGGAAGAGGACATGGAAGTTTGAAGCCTTCTCTTTCCCTCTCCTATTTTCGTGTGGCATCTCCCTTCTTCTTAAACCCACTTTGTTTTTGGGTGTGAGGTAAGAAATACTCACCCTTTAGTTGGGTTTTTGCCATGGTTATATAATAATATGAGTTTTGGGGACCATGAATATGAATAGGTGTTCCCTTAAAGCATTTGATTCACAAACCCTAGAGTGAGTTATTGTGGATTCATGGGTTTAGGTGAGATGAGGGGAATGAATGCTTTTATTGAAGGAAGAAGATGAGAATGTATGATTAATTTGAGTATTGATGGGTTGGTGAAACCCTAATTTCAAAAATTTGGGGAAATGTATAATGGGAGTAGATGGATATTTATTGTTGGTAATAAAGGTAGTTTATGATGATTTAAGAATATTGGAGCAAAAACCCATTTATGGGTGTGGCTATAAATGCCTAGAGAATGAACTTGAACACCAAACCTATGGTGGTTATGGTGGTTTAGTGTAATAAATGAGAAATAAACCTTGTAATAGCATGACACCAAGAAATTAAATTAAGAGCATTTGAATCTTGGTGGTTTGTGATTGAGAATAATGGTATGGTATGTGTTGGAATGTAGGTAATAACCCCATCGACGAGGCGGGACCTTCGGACCGCGTTGATCACTACTTCACTTGAGGTAGGAGAGGGGTGTATTTTCTAAATGCATGAGAATTATGATGATGATGTATGTATTAATGTAGTATGACATGTTTGCTTGGATGAAGGTGATATTATGTGTATGTGAAATGAATTGTGTATGGTGATGTGAATTTAGTGTTTATATGATGAAGCCTAAGTGAGGCTATGGATGGCTTATTATGTGTGATATATGATTGAGTTTATATGAAGATTGATTATTGTGTATGATTTGGTGGAAAATTGTGTGGTTGAGAATGAATGTACCCTAGATGAGAGGGTAAAATAAGCTAAATGAGCTTGAAGCATGTATGAGCATTGTTGTATACATGGCATGGCATGCATATCATGATGATGTTGATAAGTGGTTGCGATCACTTGATGATGGAAATGAAAAGCCCTGCGGGACCAATGAGATTGAAGGCCCATGGTTGCGATCATGAGGCGGGAGTACCCCTTGCGAGGAGGGAAACCTATATGAAATGTTTATGAGGTGGGAGTACCCCTTGCGAGGAGGGAAACCTATATGAAATGTTTATGAGGTGGGAGTACCCCTTGCGAGGAGGGAAACCTATATGAAATGTTTATGAGGTGGGAGTACCCCTTGCGCGGAGGGAAACCTATATGAAATGCTTTTGAGGCGGGAGTACCCCTTGCGAGGCGGGAAACCTTATGAGATATTGAACGTGGTTGCGATCACGAGAAGCACCTTGCGAGGCTGCTAGAGGGAGTACCCCTTGCGAGGCGGGAAACCATTGAGAATGAGTATATGATTATGGTGGTTGCGATCACCCGAGGAAATGAGAACAGATCCGTGCATATGCATTTTAACGATATTAGCATGTGCATCAGTCTTGAAGCATGATATAGTGTGATACTTTGATGATGCGATATGTTTGGATATTCCCTTTTAATTGCTAAGGTGTGATGGTGAGTTTGATTGATATGATTCTAAGAGAATTAAGGAATAATTGTGTTTGAATAAGAATTGATGATTGAATACTGATATAAAATAAACTCCTCTTGAGAAGGAGATGGTTATATTGCATTCATGCATATATTGTTTTATTTATTGGATTTTCATCATTGAGAAAGTATACTCACTCTCCTTGTGGTATATCTTTTTAGCTCCTGTGTTGTAGGTTTAGCTTTGGAGCTATTTGTGGAGGAGAAGTGTGAAGGAAGCCTCTTTTTGGTAAAGAATGCCTTGGCCGGCAACATTTTGATTTTATGGTTTGTGTAGAATGTTTGTAATGTATATAGTTTTCTGCATATTTTGTATAGCCACAAATTGGTATGAATGATGTATAATGATTATGTAGGTCATGTGTGAAAATTGGAACCCACCTATAAGACCAATTTTCAGTTATGACCCTGGTGATGTAAGACACTAATGTGTGGGTGCTTGAATCTTGCTCACTTGATGATCAAATGATGAGAATTGTGAATGATGATTTTATGTGCTGTTTAATTGATGATATTTCATGATTGTTATGCATAAGTAGGGAACTAGTAGGGTCAAAATGAGTTTTATAAATTGTGGGTAGTGTGTGATGGTCTCAATAGCTTAAATACATGAGTTGTGACTTGTAGAAACTAGAACGGGTCAATTCCGTTGAGAATAGACCCCCTAAGTTGCTCAAAAAGGCTCGGGAATGGACTGAACACATTTATTTGCATAAGTTCCTCATTTTTGAGAATTTTTGGGTGAGGCCGGTGGCCACACGTCACAATTGATGTGTCTTAGTTGGTGTCAAAATTTGGTAGCGTTTGGAGTTGATATGAAAAAGTTAGGGGGGTTAGAAGTCCAAAAATATGGCCTTTTCTGCATAAAAACAGCAACTGTGCTGTCTCGAATCGATTCGAGGATCCCTGAATCGATTCGAGAGCTGCTGTTTTCACTGTTTTTGGTTCCAGGAAGGCCTGAATCGATTCATACGATCCTGAATCGATTCAAGGACCCCTGTTTGCATAATTTTGAGTTCCAGAAGCGTCTGAATCGATTCATACGAGCTTGAATCGATTCAAGGGGTCCTGTTTTCACTGTTTTGCATTCCAGAATCATTCGAATCGATTCATAAGGTGTTTGAATCGATTCATGACCCTGTTTTTCATATTTTTCCACTATTTTGAGACATCATAGGTATTGTTTGACTATAATATGATTGCACAACACCCCACACGCATAATTAAAGCATTTTATCCAATCGATAGACCATCCTTTAACCTTCTACCATTTCCCTTCAATTCCTTAATGTAATTGCATACTTCCGCTACTCCTTGTTGATGATCATGAGATAAATCATCCAAGGTTCACTCTTTGACTTAATTGTTCACCTTCTCATATCTTCACATATGAGATAGGTTATTAAATTAGGTCCGGGGATTACTTGCCAAAGTTCCCATCTCGCGATCTCTTCCATCCTTTAATTGTATTAAATCGCGAACAATTTACCCCTATTTTTGGGGCGTCTCACCAAGTATCTCCGATTGGGATGATATTGGTCAGGGCTATTAAGGATATTATTGAGAATCCGAATATGTATTTGAAATAATTTTTGGATAAAGTATTGAGCCTGAACCAAGATCCTATTTGTCATAAAATGATGAATCTTTAATGAGGGATTAAAAATAAAGCCAAATGACCCATTTTTCTCTTCTTATTCCCGTCAACATCTTGGGTCCTCTTAACAAACACCTTGCTTCTTCTTCTTCTCTATTCTTCTCCTTCATTTTCTCTTCTACTTCTCTTCAAAAACCCTAAGAAAAAGGGTGATGGCTCTTTTATCCTCTCCCATTTCCGTTCTTAAAGGAACTTGGAAGAGTTTGGAGCTTGAAGTCTCACCCTCCTTTCTCCTCATTTTCGTGTGGCTCTTCCCTCTCTTGGAAAACTCTCTCATTCCTTCTCTTGAGGTAAACTCTTGCTATTTCTCAAGAGTATGAACTATGGGTTTTTGGGTTTTAATGTTGGGAAAGTGATTTAATGAGTGTTGTTGGGTTTTAGAGAAACCCTAACCCTATGATTTGGGGGAAATACAAAATATGAGTGGAGAAGCATTTATTGTGTTAGATAATTATTATTGGTGAGCTGAAATGATATGATTAATGGTGAATGGCCATTAATGAAACTTAATAATTGATGATGGTTGTTAGGAACCATCAATGTGGGAACCCATTAATGGGTTTGACATTAAAAGTGCATAATAATAAATGTAGGCGCCTGAACCGTGGTGGTTGTGGTAGAATGAATGAAATAAATGGGACTTAAGAGTTAAGATGTTGGAAGACACCAAGTAAATGAATATGAATGTTAAGTCAAGGTGGTTAAATAGAAAATTGATTGTGTGACATATTGTAATGTAGGAAATAACCCCATTGACAAGGCGGAACCATCGGACCGTGGTGATTACTACTTCTCTTGAGGTAGGAGGGGGTAACTATTCTAAATGCATGATTTTATCCATTGATGATGTGAAAATATGTATATATGATTGTGTTTAATGATTGCTTGGGTGGACGATGTAATGATTTCATGATTTAAGTGCATTTAGAATGATTGATGTTATATGGCATGTATTTAGGATGATGAATATGATATTGAACTGGTCTGAGCCGAAGTCAATGATCCGGTGTGGGACCAGCCATGAGAGTCAATGGATGACTAAGGTTTTATATCGATGTTGTATGTATCCAGTATGATTATCCGGTATCACAGTGAGAGAAGACCAATCTTGATGTTCTGAAGATCCTTCACACCGGCCTTACAAGCTGATGTGGGAGACAAGTGTGGCTTAAGAGGTGGAGAATGCATCTTTCGGGGGAATGTCCCCGATACCAGTAATGGGAATGAGCGCTATTACCTAAGCCACTTACGATTATCCCTTACGTCTCTGATATGGAGAACAGATTCCATTCGATATGTGAGGTGTTAACACGAATATACCGGTATAGGGAGATCGCCTATACGGTCTTATCAGTCAGAAGTTTTACCTGTTGAGTCAGTATTACACATAGAACGGATGAAGTGATATCCGTACTTTGGTACCGGTATCGAGACCAGATCAGATATTATGTTGAATATGTTGATGAAATATGTCATGATGGTTTGAGACCATGTTTTGAATTGAAATCAATGATGTGAAATATCCTAATTATGTATATGTGAATTGATAAATTTGATTGCCACTAACTGCCGATGTGTGTGAGTTCCAATGAGAATCGGTAAAGATTAAGAATATTGAAATCCACTAAGTGGTAGTCATAAATGACGATTGATTGAGTGGCATTTAGGATGCACAGTGTGAAAGTGCATTGATTGGCATTGCATCCATGGCATATCATTCATTGCTTATATGGAATGTTAGGGGTTCCCATAGGCAGGCCCAGTGGGAGGGCGACCCAGTGCACGGGTATACTGTTATTGCTCCCTAGTGATTTAGGGAATCACGAAGCTGCCCTTAGTTCGGTGACGGGTACCCTATGTGGCAGGCCCTGTGAGAGGGCGGCTCTATGATGAGTAGTTTACCTCAGTGTCCGACGGGGCACGACTCCCTTGATGTGTGTTTGGGGGAGGCCCATAGCACTTTGGTAAGTAAGGCCATAATGATGATCCGCAAGTCACGAGGTGACTAGTGCTACAAATGGGCGAGAGCGGTTTGGTACCAGTAAAAGTATAATGTTGTAAGCATGCACGAATTAAGATACATGTGTACACATTTTACTACTGTAGTAGGGGCATAGTAGCACACCTATACTTGTCCCACATTTGATATGTTGTTGTGTCCCACAGTCGGATCCATATTTGAAAATGATTCCTTTGTGCATATGCATTAACTTTAAGAGCATTTGTATATAGCTGGAGATATGCCTAGTTGATAGCCCGTGGTGGCGATGGATGATTGTTAAATAGAGGGAAAGTAAGCTGAGGTACTAACATTAAAAGTGTGATGATTATTGAGAATGTTAAGGATATATTATATATATGATATTGCCTTATGATTATACTTAATTGGATATGTATTGTGCTGAGATAGAATGATGTATCATGTGTGTGAAGCTTGTGATGTTTTCTTGAAAAATGAATATAATGCACACATGTATAAATATCATCATAATGTATGACTTTGGTACATTTGGATTATGTTACTCACGTCCTAGTTGCCATTTTTAAGTTTGATGTAGGTATGATGTAAAATCCTACTCTTTTGGAGGTCGAGGATTGATGAAGGTAAATGCGGAAGGAATGTGAGTGAGCCTTGGCTGGCATATATATATTTATTTTGTATCGCAAATAGTGTGTATATGCTTATTTTGAAATTAATTTGATAATAGTTGATTTTGGAGGTCATGTAGGAAAATTAGACCTTATGGGTATGACTAATTTCATTAATGACCTTGATAATATATAAATGATATTATTATTATTAAATTTTATTTCTATCATTTAACAAATCGATGAGGCATCTTTCATCCTCTTTTTGGTATATATTTTAATAACTCTTAAATTTAATTACATCTTCCGCTTTCCCCCTTGTGACGGTCTCAAGTCCGGTCGTCCAAGGAGCACTCTGATACCTTCTTATATCTTCATATATGAGATAGGTTATTAAATGATCCGTGGTAATTACTTGGCATTATATATATATATTGAATTTCTTCTACTCATAATTAATTTAAATCGTAAAAAATTTACCCTTATTTTCGGGCCAGGGTGTTACAATATGACCCCATGCTAGTCTCCTCAGATGGGGCCTTCTCATGTCATTGCTAATTTGCCTTGATGAGCGAATTTATTACCCACACTTGCCTTCCTTAAAACAAGATCTCTCACGTCGAATGCTCTATGCCAGACGCGTTTATTGTATCGGAGGGTGGCCTTTGCCTTGATAGCCTGGTCTCTAACAAAGGCTTCTTCTCTAAGCTCTTGGAGAACGTCCAGCTCTGACGCCAGATTGGCACTATTGCCCTCTTCTGAGAAGTACTCCACCCTTGTTGAGTTAGTCTCAAGCTCTACTGGCAACACCGCCTCCACGCCATAGGTGAGGCGGTACGGGATTCATTGGTTAAAGAGTGAGACATGATATGGTATGACCACAATTTTGTTCAAGTGGCCTCAATACTCAAGAGGGGGGTGAATTGAGTGTTAAAAACTTTTCTTTAGAATGCCTTTGAAATTGATTCCCTTTTCACAAAATATGCTTGTATGCAAGATATAGTAAGTGCAGTGCAAGAATCAATGTAAAACAATGTGCAAATGTCACTTAGTCAATATGTCAAACACTTGGTGTGTAATACTTTAACTTAGCCTAGTTACTCAAGTTCAATCAATGGAATCACAATCAAATCAATATACCAAGCAAATATAACAAGTAAATGCAAGAGAGTAGGGAAGAGAAGCTTGCAAACCAATTTAACGAGTTCCACCAACCCAGTGTACGTCTCGCCTTCAAGCAACCCACTTGAAGGATTTCCACTATTAAAGTTTAGAGATACAAGCTATGAGCAATTGCAGCTTCCTAGTGTCCTACACTTAAGAACTCAATCCTCACTAGCATAAGGGTAACCCACCCAATCTCTCAAACTCTCAATACCCAATGGTTGAACCCCAACCTTTGTGACCACTCAACCTAGAGTGAAAAACCTTGGTGTTTTGGTGTTTGGATTTACAATCAATTGACTCTCTTAATAGAGTAGATAAGAAAATGAAAAGCTTTAACAATGATAACTCAACAAGAGAGGATTTACAAATTTAAGCTCCAAGTTTTAGAAATTGAAACTACACAAAGAAATAGAACTCACAAGGCACAAATGTAAGCTATGAATGATTTCCCTTTGATGTTTTTCATAGCTTGAATGGATCTTGCATTTATAGGCCTTGGAGAGGTGCCCTAGAGTCTTATAGCCGTTGCACGGTGTGGGCATCAGATTGAAAATGGAGAGGTGAGCTAGTTTCCCACTTAAAAACACTTTTCCCCAAAATTTGACACTATCGTAATCGATTACGCCTCGAGCTGTAATCGATTACACTTTGAATTCTTCAGTGAAATTTGTCTTGTAATCGATTATGATATCCCATGTAATCGATTAGCAAAGAGACAGAACCTTGCTAATCGATTGTTCATACATTGTAATCAATTGTGAGTGGTACCTAATGCATTTAATTCTGTTACGCAGCAAGGTAATTGATTATGACTTGGTTGCAATCGATTATGGGACAAACAAAAACTCTGTAATCGATTATTTTCTATCTTGCAATCGATTAGTAACATCACAGAACATTGGTAATCGATTATGGCTACCTTGTAGTTGATTAGAAGATGCACCTGATGCTTTTTATTCATTTTCTCAGCTTAGTAATCGATTATCTTGTTTGATGCAATCGATTAGGTGACAAAATAGAACCTCAATAATCGATTAGCTTTGATGAGGTAATTGATTAGTTATTGGACAGAAGCTTTGTAATCGATTATATATGACCCTGTAATCGATTAGGCTATGTGTTTTTGCAGATTGATGCTTTCTTCTCTGTTTTCATCCTTGCAGTTATACTTTTATGAACACTTGAACTCTTTGCCATGATTCTTCAATTTGATTTTGTCATTATCAAAATTATACAACCTGAAACACATATTCAGACACATTCTCCCCCTTTTTGATGATGACAAACAATGTTCATCTCATGAGGGTATTAATCCAATGAACTTTTCTCCCCTTTTCTTGCGGAGTTTGTGCATAATTTTAAGAATCATGAAAGTGAATAATTAACTACTTAGCATTAGTCATGATTATTTAATTTTAGAACCACTTAGAGCCACTTGATAATCATACATGATCATTTGATTTTAGAGCCAAGCTACTTGTTAACATATTTCACTTGTTATGAATCACATGTTGTTTTTAGAAGAACACTAATACTAAAACTTATATATATTTTCCCCCTTTGTAATCATCAAAAATAAATGAGGCATTATAAAATAGAGAAATAAGTAAAAGGGAAAATTCATTCATTCATTAATAAGGGAAAGATACATAATCAAAGTGTAGGAATTGAAATTGTAGAATGGGAAATAACCAAAACAAGGGGAATCTAATTATTGGGATTAAAAAAGTGCATTTCTAAAATTTTGTTTGAGAGCTCCTCATAGCGTTGCTCCATGAGTTCAAAAGGCTGTTGCTCAGTCATTTGGAATTGTTGAAGAGTATTATCAATTCTTTCAAAGCGCTGATCGAGATAAGCATAGAGGGAGGTGAAGGGGTCAGCCGGAGCAGACGATTCGCCTTGAGGTGCAGGAGTAGGATCAGCAATGGGAGAAACAACATGGTATTCTTCGAAAGGACTGCTCCCATGGATGTGGTCATTTTTGAATATCCATCGTCCTCCAACATTGACCATACCCATCTTGGTGAGATGATGAGTGCCAATGCAGGCTTGGGAAGATACTTTTTCAGGAAGTTCACCGGTAATATCCACCCTATATGTCTTGAAAATTTTTGTGAGAAGGATGGCATAAGGAAGCTTGTGTTGTTCCTTGGCATTGAGCATTTGGAGCTTGAATAGTTGAATCCAATTGATTTCTTTTTTATTTAAGATGGCCCACATTAAAAGGACATCATCTTCTTTAATCAGTGCATAATTTCCACCATGAGGAACAAGGAGTTTGACTAAGAAGAAATGAAGGAGATGATTATTGAGAGTTGGGTGGCCTACCAGTTTCTGATTACTGAGGGGACGGTTGGCCTTCCAAAGGGTTTGGCGAGCAGAAATGGCATTGAAGTCCCATTCATCTTCCGGGTATCCATCGGTAAATTTAGCAGTTGAGAGAGGGAGTTGAGTGATTTCTGCAAGCTGTTCATTGGTTATCTTAAGAGTCACATTTTTCACTCTTGCCTCAAGATGGCCATCCACCAATTTGAGAGTGCAGAAGAAAACTTGCATTAGTTCCGAGTAGTAGTATTCTTCCTTGAGAGTGAGGAAGGGAAGAAGGTTGTAATGATGAAGAAGTTGGGTGAAAGTGAAGCTTGGGTTCTCAAAGACTTCGGCATTAATGTAGTGAGGAGAGATAATATCTTTTTCAGAAAACTTCTTAATGAAGTTTTGAAGATCTCTTGGATTGGTGAAGAATCTTGAGAAATCTAGGGGGTTGTTAGCTTGGGCAGCAGAGGACCTAGCTCTCTTCACTATTCTAGAGGAAGACATGGTGCGAAAGTTAGAAGAAGAAGAAGAGAAATAGAGGAGTTGCAGACTTTTAAGAGATTAAGGAAGGAGAAGTATAGAAGGTGTGAGATAGAAGTGGTGAAGGAGGGGTTTATATAGGCTTTAGGAGGAGTTTTAGGGGTGAGGATCGAAGTTAGTGAAGGGTTAGGATTGAGTGGGAATGATGGCACTCGGATTAAGCATTTATTATTGCAATTCTGGTGCATTTCTAATCGATTATGCTCATAGGCTAATCGATTAGGATGTGTTTCCTGGGAATCTGGAACGTTTTTGAACCAAGTAATTGATTATGTAATTGATTACACTAAAAACAGAAACTTTGCAATCGATTAGTAAGAGTGTCTAATCGATTTATCAAGTACACTAATCGATTAGTTAGAACACAGAGACTTACTAATCGATTATTTGAAGCTATCAAATCGATTATGGTCAAGATAGAATGATTCTAATCAATTTGATAAAGCTATCTAATCGATTATGAGAACCCAGAAATGCTGAAAACACATGTTCTTTAATCAAGAAGCATTAAGGACTCAATTGTTATGGAATAGAACATACTTATTTCATCAATAAACCAATTTTCACTCATCAAACACATTGTAAGTCAAAGAATCATCAATATCAATCAATATTTAAACACAATTGGAAATGTCTAGAATTCCTAACTCTCTTCTTATGTGTATGAATTGCTCCTTTGCAAGTGGTTTTGTGAAGATATCAGCTAATTGCTTAGAGGTTTCAATATGTTCAAGCACACAATCACCTTTTAACACATGATCTCTAATGAAATGATGTCTAATCTCAATATGTTTGGTTCTAGAATGCATCACACGATTCTTTGAAATATTAATGGCACTTGTGTTATCATATTTGAGAGGCACATGGTCTAACATAACATCAAAATCTAGAAGTTGTTGTCTCATCCAAAGTATTTAAGCACAACAACTACTAGCTGCAACATATTCTGCCTCAGCTGTGGATAATGTAACACTTACTTGTTTCTTGCTATGCCAAGATACAAGAGAACTACCAAGCAAGTGACAAGTACCACTAGTAATTTTTCTATCAAGTTTACATCCTGTAAAATCAGAGTCAGAATAACCAACAAGAGTGCATTCAACCCCTTTAGGGTACCATAACCAATATCTTAAGTTCCAACCAAGTATTTCATTATTCTTTTTACAGCAGTAAGGTGAGATTCTTTTGGGCATGCTTGGTATCTTACACACATACAAATAGCAAACATGATATCTGGTCTACTAGCCGTTAAGTAAAGTAAGGATCCAATCATACCTCTATACTTTATGAGTTCTACATCCTTACCTTTCTCATCCTTATCCAAATAACATGAAGTGCTCATAGGTGTGGTAATTTCATTTGCCTTGTCCATGTTGAATTTCTTAAGCAACTCCTTGCAATATTTGGATTGGTTAATGAATGTACCTTCTTTAGTTTGCTTAATTTGTAGTCCAAGGAAGAATGTAAGTTCTCCCATTATAGACATTTGAAACTCATCCTACATTAACTTAGCAAACTCCTTGCAGAGTGATTCATTAGTAGCACCAAAAATGATATCATCCATATATATTTGTACTAAAATTATGTCATTCTTCTTGTGTTTAATGAATAATGTTGTATCAACCTTTCCTCTTTCAAAATTATTTTCCAAAAGAAATTTGCTCAATCTTTCATACCAAGCTCTTGGAGCTTGTTTTAAACCATTTAATGCTTTTCTTAGTTTAAAAACATGATTTGAAAATTGATAGTTTTCAAAACCAGGAGGTTGATCAACATATACTTCTTCTTGAACATATCCATTCAAGAAAGCACTCTTGACATCCATTTTGTAACACCCTAATTTTTAATAAATAATAAATCCAAAAACAGGAAAAAAAAATTTCACAAATCAACCACTGGTCAATCGGCATAGAAAAAGAAGGGAGAAGGCAAGGGAAATAAAAGAGCATTCACACTTATAGCAGTCAGCGGAAGGAACAAGGCTGGGACCGACCCATTCGGTTCAGCGAAACACATCAGCGCCTGGGCAAAATCCATGACAACTCTGACTCGGTCAAGCGAGGTTCAACGCCGCCTTAGCGAGAGGTGACAATGCAACAGTGGAAAAGGAGATCCTCAAGCGAAGCTCAACACCAGCCTCTACTCGCTTCAGCGTAATCCCACATGCTTGGGCGAAACAGCTCCATTCGCTTGGGCGAGGCACGATCCGCTTAAGCGATGCCAACACAAAGGCCTCTCCAAACACACACTCGCTGGAGCTAAGTCTAATTCGTTGGGGCGAACACAGGTACAAGGTAATTTCTCAATCGGATATGGACAAAGGTTCACTCGGTAAATCCTCATGCTCGCACTTCACTCGGGAAATCAGGTAGTTAAGTCCCACTCGGACTTATTCGAAACCCAACCACTCGGGATACCAATCCTCACTCGGACTTTACATCTTTCACTCGGATTACCAATACCTTACACTTAGGATCTAATCCACTCTAAACCACTATTCGAACTCCTCTCTCAGAAGGGAATCACTCGAGGTTTTCACTCGGGAAATACAAACTCTTCCCCACTCGGGATTTATCTATGATTTTCACTCGGAGTCACATAACATGTTCACTCGGAAAAGCCACCCAGAAATCTTCACTCAGAACCACTAACTTAACATAATTTCACTCCTCAACGGCCCTCGAGTCATTTAGCAACACTTCCCAGTCGGAAAACGCATCGAATCAGTACGAAGTACATACATATGAATACATGTTCACAGAAACATAAATCTGCTAACAAATCCAGTCTACTGACCCATAGACATGTAACCACACACTCGGAATACCCATTATCTTGATATTATGCATTTACCAATACTTACGAATACCATACAAGTGACACCATGACTATTCAATCTTTATAAGTGAATATATTTAATCGTCATTTTACATAAGAGCCGGCCAAGGCTACACGGACAAAACATAATAATGCAATACAAGTGCTCGACAGTCGGAGTGCACCACACTCGGACTTGAAACCTATCATCATTTCCGAGTACGACCTGCACACTGAAAAATGGTGTAGGGGTGAGCATCTTAGATATTAAATGATAGATACCGACTCAGGCTGTCCCACAATCATACAGCAAAATACATATCCACGCAATTAGACATAGCAACGAGTAAGGTCAAGCATTATCAATCAACCAAGACACACATGGAACACTTACCGATCGGAATTCGTCAGTCGCCACTCGGCTAGGTGCACATACACAGCCAATAACATTAGTATAACAACAATCAACAACATGATATTACCAACGAATCAGAACGCACGTATTCAACACTTTCCGGTCGGAATCTAACAGTTCTCACTCGGCTATACACGCATGACATTTCAATGACATTAACACATATTCATGGAGCAAACTTCAATTAGCATCAGTTGCGTATACACATAGAATACTCTCTCGGTTATATCCATTCATCATCTCCTTAACATCATCACACGCATAGTCAAATTTCAGTCAGCATCAGCAATACATATATACAGAGTATTTCACTCGGATATACACATTCATCCTTTCATTAACACTATCACATGCATAATCAATTCCAAACAATATCAATCAGTTAATACACACAGAGTATTTCACTCGGTTATAAACATACATCATCACACTAACACCTTCGCATGCATAACCAATTCCAAACATTGTCAACAGTTAATAAGCACATATTATTTCACTCGGTTCCGCATTCGTGTGTATTGGTTTAGACGTTGCAACGTAGGCTCTCAGCCTTTTTATATATAGCTCTCAGCTATCAAATCAGCTCCCAGCTGCTTGGCCATTTTACAGGTACCCAACCGTTTGCCCACAGGTGACACCAGCGCTCTCAGCGCCAACGGAGGTGTTCACAGGCAGCCCGAGTCCCACTCAAGGGCTACCTTGAGTCCCACTCAAGGATTTCATAGCGTTCCACGCTTTAAAAACTGATGGTAGTGTCCCACACTACGTGCTCTCAGCACAAACGCATCCCATGCGCCACACGCGGATTCATCACACACACAGAGTTCATATACACAACCATACATGCATCTCATGCAATCGGCATCATACATCATCAGCATTCAAACGGCACATGCATCTCATGCAATCAATGCTGGACATTAACAGTACTCAACAACACATGCATCTCATGCAGTCGGTGTTACACATTCTCAGAACTCAATGGCATATGCATCTCATGTAATCAGTGCTAGGCATTAACAGTATTCCACAACACATGCATCTCATGCAGTCAGCATTCTAAGCTCATAGCAACTTGCAGGTCATGTAAAACACATGGTAATCGTCAACATCACTACAACACATTCCTTTCATACAATCGTTCAACACTCACAGGCCATCATCATGCAACACTCATCTTTCACTCGTCATGCAACACAACACACAATCAGAACACGGAAATAGCAAGCATCAACACTCAGAACCTGTTCATAACCCATGCATTTAAGATAGAAGATACCCCCCTACCTGGACTGAAGCTTTCAGTCGGTCAACACGACGTTCAGTTCCAGAGGAACACTGAATCACTCTTAGCATATCTGCATGCAAGAGCAGGGGAGGCCCAAGACGTCCAGCTCTCGGCTCGCTCCCTGGAATGGCTCCATCACAATACTGTGAACACTCCGACCCCCTTGAAGCTCCTCGCAGTGCAGATCTCCACTGGGACTTGGCAGCTTCGAGCAAGGAGAGGAAGAAGGAGGGAAGTCGACGAAAGAATGAAGGAACAAGGAAGGAGACGTGTTGCATGTAGAGGGAATGCACACCCTCATCCTCTCGGGTTTGTCGAGTAAAGGAGGAGTACCCCAATCCTCAGCCACCATTACTGTGAGCTCACGAAAACAGAGCGCAGAGGAGGAAGAAGAAGATCGAAGAGGAAAAGAAGAAGAAGAAGAAGAAGAAGAAGAAGAAGAAGAAGAAAAAGAAGAAGAAGAAGAAGAAGAAGAGAGAACGGGGGGAAATGAGTCTGCAGGGAAGAATGAATGATAGTGTACCCATATATGCATGTACGAAGAGAAGAAAGAGTGGGGTGGGAAAGCGTGCACAGCAGCAGTCCCCACACGCGTCACACACACCATCACATCTAACCAGTCATTGACAACCAATCACCATTAATCAACCTTTCTTTTCTTAACTTAATTAATTAAACTAATTATAATTAATAAATAATTCTCCCCACACTTATCAATTTATTATTTTAATGATTCATTTCGTTCGGTAATAATTATTAAATTGGGATGTTACAGTTCTCCCCCTCTCAAAAGAATTTCGTCCTCGAAATTCAATCGGTAATTTACCTTACATACATAACTCAGAAGATTGCTGACTCAATCACGCACACGACTGTGCTTCCACAAGCATTCACCAATCGGATCACAATATCGCTCGGCAGAGATTCACCACTCAAGCGGTTTACTAATCGCACCATAATTCCAGTCAGTAAGACACAAAGGTCAGGTCCCACCTGATTACCACCTCATCGCAGAATCTAATATATTGGGAAATTCAATCTCTAAAACGTACAATTTACCTCATTTTAACTTAGCCCATTCATCCAAGCAGTGGCACTTCCAATCTCTTGGCCGCTCGGCCATATGCTCTCAACACCGTTCGGCATATTCACACCATTGGTTTTCTTGACTCAGACGAGTTACTCAGCATAATAATGAAATCGCATAAAGCATAGGCTCGACATTGTGTCGTGGGGACACATCCTTAGGGGTTATTCAACCAGTTGGGAAAAGTTCAGTCGATAAACAACACCACCGACTCCCAAAATACTCACTTCCGACCGATTTCTCTCGGACCAAACCCTCAGTTTTCAAAACCTGACCACAAAATCTCTCTCTTACACCAAAGGGAACACTCAAGGAATTTCCATGCGTTTCAATTAACGCAATTTACTCGGATTAACTTCGCATATGCACTACACTAAATTCTGAAATTTTAGATTTCCTACCCATGCTTCCGGCTAATTCCATGCTTTCGTCCTGAGAGTTCACTCGGTCCTCTTACACCGGCATCACTCGGGGTTGAGGGTAATTCTCACCCGAAAATTCTTCCACTTACCAGAAATTCACTCGCAACCCGAGTCTACCTTGAAACCAAACCTGAGTTCAAGCTCAATAGTCCCAATCACTGACCTGAGTACGCCTTCAATTAAATTTTTCACTCGGATATCTACTTCCTCTTGGAGCCCTCTTCACTCAGAAACTTGCACACTCTAAGTTCCATTTTCCGACCAGGAGGACTTTTCTCCTGGAAGATCACTTGGTTGGGCATCCCACGGTTATTAGGAATTCTACACTCGCTATCTTACTAGTCAGAATCATTCCACACGGTGCCATTCCACTCGGAAGTGATACACTCCGAGTCACGTTACTCGAATTCCTGCTCTACTCAGAATGTTACGCTCGGACACGGTTCCCTTAACTTGATACTTATCCTCCCTATGAGGTTCTACTCGGAACACCATAAATTTTCACTCAGCAGATCTTTCTCACAAGGACTTCACCTGGAATCGTCTCCACCGCTACACACTCGGAATATACTAATCCCTTCCCAAGCAAATCCTCACCTTGCAATTTAGTTTGGCTCCAATCCTGGTTTCCTTATTAGGCTTACAGTATCACTCGGTTAACTTTTCAAAACTCCAATTTCCGTGACAGTTTGATCACCCTTCTTATTCCAATACCAATCGTCCTTTTAGTAGCCAATCCGTACCCAACAACCTCTAATCCTCTTAGAAGCAGACACGCCAAGGTCAAATAAACCCTTTTTCTTCATTTTGATAAACAATCACATAACACTCATTTAATATAACTCTCATTATCACTCGAAAACGTCTGAAAGACTCACCATCACCATAAGTAGTTACAGCTTCACCTGCCCGACTCATGAATTGCTACACCCAACTTATAGGATGACGTCTCATTCCTATAGGGTTACAACAATTACATGGTCACTGCAACGTGTACGCTGCCACGTTACCCATGGCAGGAAGAGTCATCTCAGAGCAGCATGCCTCACACGGACCAGACTTCACCCAACTAATACAAATTCACACGGTAGTTAATGGCAGTTCACACACATAAGTAACACACCCACATCAACATCACGCATCACATAGGGTACATCTCGTATCAATAATCATGAAAATTATTCATCACTTCTGTAAAATAGAATTAAGGCAATATTTCCTCTAAACCTTATTCCTCACAAAACCATGGCTCGGATTAAATTCTTAACTCTCAATTATATAATAACATCACTCACTCGGGTTCATACAATTCACTCAGGATTAAGCAATTCACAATCACATATGCTATTATAACACACCACGAACTTCAGCAACAGCACTAATGTACATACAGACACTCAGTCGGATTTCATACCAATTATTCATGGCTATAATATTGTCCACTACATCATGCACCATAACCACAACGTCACATTGCACTTGGTAATAGCATCGACATATACATACGCCCATCCAATCAGATTTACCCAAATCAATTCCAACTACATTAAGGGTTTCATTCACAATATCATATTCACACATTCACATAGTTCACACTGAGCTCATTTATCCTCATAAGTGTACACACAGTCATTCAATCAGAAATTGTACTATAACATACATTCTCAATTATAACATTGCATCACACTTGGCAACAACATCAATACATGTACATTCATTCAGTCAGACCTCATTCATACAACATCATCAAGTCGAAAACTACTCAAATCATTCAAATCCATGCAAATCATGTCAGCCTCAATAATAATACTCTTATACACATGTATTAATGCAGTCGGCGAATCAGATGCATACAATTATTCACCAGGAGTCCCACTCCAATGCACTCGGCATTTACCTTGAGTCCAACCCAAGGACTTTCATTAAGCATCCAATGCTCATGCTCCAAGCATGGCCTCAAGTCCCACTCGGAGGTCTTTTAGGATTAATCTCAGAATCCTCAATACCCCACACATTCATCTGATTGCCCGCTCTGAAAAACGTTCAATGCTGCTGCGTTTCATTATAGATCACACACAGCTCTTATTTGCTGACTCACAGCATAAGCCACTCGACATTCTCATTAGTATATATATATATACACATCTTTCAGACGGGGTATCATCACAACGATTCACAATTAATATCTATCATAATGTTCGGGTATTGCATGCATCTATAATTAATCACACACAGATCACGTATTTCAATCATCAAACAACGGTCATGTTTCAATTATAGAGCAATACATAAAAGCAGTTCACCCTCAATCACCTATATTATATATATATATATTACGCAGGGTTCATGTGCTAGGTTACAAAACACTCGTCACAAATAGCACTCGGCAGTAATGGTAACACTCCTATTTACAAGTATTCAGTCAGTATTCGCAGAATTATTAACATGCATTTGTGGACGGAGTCATACAATCACTAAACAGTTTACAATACCATAATCCAGGAGTCGCATGCACCATTACGCAATCATAGTACAGCTACCAACACATCTCACACATAACACATCACATGATAATCATTCAAGCCTCAATGAGCTACTATGCAATTGTTCTACTCAGCTCAACAACTCGCAAGGTTAATAAACTATCAGATTTAGAATCCCTAAGGGGTCATTATTTATCCAGTATCCCACGATGGGTACCTCATAATATTCAAATATTGTTATAAGGTCTAGTACCGTTCACTCGGTTTTTCCACACACCAAACCAAGACAGTATCCAGGTCAAACAGATGTTCTATTTCACATTCATTCGTTCTTGGTCATGCCTAATCAACTGGGTCACTATTCCTATTGGTCCAGCATCTAGCCATCACTCACTTGGTTTCCTCAATCGCCACCGAGACGCAACCACAATTTTAACATATATCTGACCTCACCTTCACTCACTTATTACACACCCAGATTTTCAACCTAGGAACTACAACCCATCCCTTATACTGCAAATCACGTACATCATGTACCATTCATTCATCACACATTCAAATTCCTCAACAAGGCACAGGCATACAACCACACCATTCATAGTCAACATATACCAAATCCGATAGAAGTTCATAGACACATATCATCACCCGAGTCAAAATTGAACAGGTATCAACATACAATAGAATATCATAAGCAACTAGGACAAGCTGGCATAATATACTCAACCGCCCACAAACAGTAGGCAAACCTTGGCCATGGACCTTTTGGTCTGCTCTGATACCAAAATGTAACACCCTAATTTTTAATAAATAATAAATCTAAAAACAGGAAAAAAAATTTTCACAAATCAACCACTAGTCAATCGGCATAGAAAAAGAAGGGAGAAGGCAAGGGAAATAAAAGAGCATTCACACTTATAGCAGTCAGCGGAAGGAACAAGGCTGGGATTGACCCATTCGGTTCAGCGAAACACATCAGCGCCTGGGCGAAATCCATGACAACTCTGACTCGGTCAAGCGAGGTTTAACGCTGCCTGAGCGAGAGGTGACAATGCAACAGTGGAAAAGGAGATCCTTAAGCGAAGCTCAACACCAGCCTCTACTCGCTTCAGCGTAATCCCACATGCTTGGGCAAAATAGCTCCATTCGCTCGGGCGAGGCACGATCCGCTTAAGCGATGCCAACACAAAGGCCTCTCCAAACACACACTCGCTGGAGCTAAGTCTAATTCGCTGGGGCGAACACAGGTACAAGGTAACTTCTCAATCGGATATGGACAAAGGTTCACTCGGCAAATCCTCACGCTCGCACTTCACTCGGGAAATCAGGTAGTTAAGTCCCACTCGGACTTATTCGAAACCCAACAACTCAGGATACCAATCCTCACTCGGACTTTACATCTTTCACTCGGATTACCAATACCTTACACTTAGGATCTAATTCACTCTAAACCACTATTCGAACTCCTCTCTCAGAAGGGAATCACTCGAGGTTTTCACTCGGGAAATACAAACTCTTCCTCACTCGGGATTTATCTATGATTTTCGCTCGGAGTCACATAACATGTTCACTCAGAAAAGCCACCCAGAAATCTTCACTCAGAACCACTAACTTAACATAATTTCACTCCTCAACGGCCCTCGAGTCATTTAGCAACACTTCCCAGTCGGAAAACGCATCGAATCAGTACGAAGTACATACATATGAATACATGTTCACAGAAACATAAATCTGCTAACAAATCCAGTCTACCGACCCATAGACATGTAACCACACACTCGGAATACCCATTATCTTGATATTATGCATTTACCAATACTTACGAATACCATACAAGTGACACCATGACTATTCAATCTTTATAAGTGAATATATTTAATCGTCATTTTACATAAGAGCCGGCCAAGGCTACACGGACAAAACATAATAATGCAATACAAGTGCTCGACAGTCGGTGTGCACCACACTCGGACTTGAAACCCTATCATCATTTCCGAGTACGACCTGCACACTGAAAAATGGTGTAGGGGTGAGCATCTTAGATATTAAATGATAGATACCGACTCAGGCTGTCCCACAATCATACAGCAAAATACATATCCACGCAATTAGACATAGCAACGAGTAAGGTCAAGCATTATCAATCAACCAAGACACATATGGAACACTTACCGATCGGAATTCGTCAGTCGCCACTCGGCCAGGTGCAAATACACAGCCAATAACATTAGTATAACAACAATCAACAATATGATATTACCAACGAATCAGAATGCACGTATTCAACACTTTCCGGTTGGAATCTAACAGTTCTCACTCGGCTATACACGCATGACATTTCAATGACATTAACACATATTCATGGAGAAAACTTCAATTAGCATCAGTTGCGTATACACACAGAATACTCTCTCGGTTATATCCATTCATCATCTCCTTAACATCATCACACGCATAGTCAAATTTCAGTCAGCATCAGCAATACATATATACAGAGTATTTCACTCGGATATACACATTCATCCTTTCATTAACACTATCATATGCATAATCAATTCCAAACAATATCAATCAGTCAATACACACAGAGTATTTCACTCGGTTATAAACATACATCATATCAGTAACACCTTCGCATGCACAACCAACTCCAAACATTGTCAACAGTTAATAAGCACACATTATTTCACTCGGTTCCGTATTCGTGTGTATCGGTTTAGACGTTGCAACGTAGGCTCTCAGCCTTTTTATACATAGCTCTCAGCTATTAAATCAGCTCCCAGCTTCTTGGCCGTTTTACAGGTACCCAACCGTTTGCCCACAGGTGACACCAGCGCTCTCAGCGCCAACGGAGGTGTTCACAGGCAGCCCGAGTCCCACTCAAGGGCTACCTTGAGTCCCACTCAAGGATTTCATAGCGTTCCACGCTTTAAAAACTGATGGTAGTGTCCCACACTACGTGCTCTCAGCACAAACGCATCCCATACGCCACACGCGGATTCATCACACACACAGAGTTCATATACACTGCCATACATGCATCTCATGCAATCGGCATCATACATCATCAGCATTCAAACGGCACATGCATCTCATGCAATCAATGCTGGACATTAACAGTACTCAACAACACATGCATCTCATACAGTCAGTGTTACACATTCTCAGAACTCAATGGCATATGCATCTCATGTAATCAGTGCTAGGCATTAACAGTATTCCATAACACATGCATCTCATGCAGTCAGCATTCTAAGCTCATAGCAACTTGCAGGTCATGTAAAACATACGGTAATCGTCAACATCACTACAACACATTCTTTTCATATAATTGTTCAACACTCACAGGCCATCATCATGCAAAACTCATCTTTCACTCGTCATGCAACACAACACACAATCAGAACACGGAAATAGCAAGCATCAACACTCGGAACCTGTTCATAACCCATGTATTTAAGATAGAAGATACCCCCCTACCTGGACTGAAGCTTTCAGTCGGTCAACACGACGTTCAGTTCTAGAGGAACACTGAATCACTCTTAGCATATCTGCATGCAAGAGCAGGGGAGGCCCAAGACGTCCAGCTCTCGGCTCGCTCCCTGGAATGGCT
This sequence comes from Clitoria ternatea, assembly GCA_037962975.1. Classification (NCBI taxonomy): domain Eukaryota; kingdom Viridiplantae; phylum Streptophyta; class Magnoliopsida; order Fabales; family Fabaceae; genus Clitoria; species Clitoria ternatea. The sequence goes on from CM075671.1 coordinate 62,730,940, forward strand.
CCATCACAATGCTGTAAACACTCCGACCCCCTTGAAGCTCCTCGCAGTGCAGATCTCCACTGCGACTTGGCAGCTTCGAGCAAGGAGAGGAAGAATGAGGGAAGCCGACGAAGGAATGAAGGAACAAGGAAGAAGACGTGTTGCATGCAGAGGGAATGCACACCCTCATCCTCTCGAGTTCGTCGAGTAAGGGAGGAGGACCCCAATCCTCAGCCACCATTACTGCAAGCTCACGGAAACAGAGCGCAGAGGAGGAAGAAGAAGATCGAAGAGGAAAAGAAGAAGAAGAAGAAGAAGAAGAAGAAGAAGAAGAAGAAGAAGAAGAAGAAGAAGAAGAAGAAGAAGAAGAAGAAGAAGAAGAAGAAGAAGAAGAAGAGAGAACGGGGGGAAGAGGAGTCTGCAGGGAAGAATGAATGATAGTGTACCCATATATGCATGTACGAAGAGAAGGAAGAGTGGGGTGGGAAAGCGTGCACAGCAGCAGCCCCCACACGCGTCACACACACCATCACATCTAACCAGTCATTGACAACCAATCACCATTAATCAACCTTTCTTTTCTTAACTTAATTAATTAAACCAATTATAATTAATAAATAATTCTCCCCACACTTATCAATTTATTATTTTAATGATTCATTTCATTCGGTAATAATTATTAAATTGGGATGTTACACATTTGGTACAATTTGAAATATCTACAACATACAAAGGCCAATAATAATCTAATAGCTTCTAATCTAGGTACGGGAGCATACGTTTCTTCATAGTCAATTTCTTCTTCTTGATTGTAACCCTTAGCTACTAGCCTAGCTTTGTTTCTAGTTATTACTCCATTTTCATCTAGCTTGTTCCTAAATACCCATTTAGTTCCTATTATATGTAATCATTGGGTCTTGGCACTAGTTCCCAAACTTCATTTCTTTCAAATTGATTTAGTTTTTCTTGCATGGCCAACTCCAATGTTAATCAATAATAGCTTCGTCAATGGTTTTAGGTTCAATTTGAGGGACAAATGCTAAATGATTGCAAGTATTGAAAGAGCGTCGGGTACTTACACCTTAGTGATATCACCTATAATGTTGTCTAATCGATGGTCTTTTGAGGAGATCCATTCCTTTTGTTGAATTTCTACACCTTGTGTTGTGTCTCCTTCTTTGTTGTCTTCTTCTTTGTTATCCAAGTTTAATTCTTGGAGGGTATCTACAAGATCATCAAAATCTTCCTTTCTCGGAGAGTTATGGCTATTTTCATCAAATTTTACATGAATTGACTCCTCAATAGTATTAGTTTGTTTGTTAAATACTCGATAAGATTTACTTGATGATAAATATCCAAGAAAGATTGCCTTATTAGATTTTGCATCAAACTTTCCTAGATTATCCTTTCCGTTGTTAAGTACAAAGCATTTGCATCCAAATATATGAAAATAAGAAATATTTGGTTTTCTACCTTTGTAAAGTTCATAGGGGGTTTTCTTTAGAATAGGCCTAATCAAACATCTATTCATAACATGACAAGCGGTGTTTACCGCATCGGCCCAAAAATATTTTGCAATGTTATTTTCATTTAACATGGTTCTTGCAAGTTCCACCAAAGATCTATTTTTCCTTTCAACCACTCCATTTTGTTGTGGAGTTCTAGGAGCTGAAAAATTGTGTTCAATACCATGTTTTTCACAAAACTTTTCAAATGATTGGTTTTCAAATTCTCCCCCATGATCGGTTCTTATGGATGCAATCTTTGAATTTTGTTCATTTTGGATAATCTTGGCTAGTTTCTTAAATGCATGGTATGCTTCATTTTTGTGAGCAAGAAACATAGTCCATGTATATCTTAAATAGTCATCCATAATTACTAGACCATCGTAATTACCACCAAAGCTTTTGATTTTAGATGGTCCAAATAGATCCATGTGTAAAAGTTATAAAGGTCTTTGAGTAGAAACAACGTTTTTAGCTTGGAAAGATGCCTTTACTTGTTTTCCTTTTTGACATGCATCAGAAAATTTATTTTCAAATTTGAGCTTTGGCAGACCAATTACTAATTCTTTAGAAACAAGTTTGTTTAAATGGTCTATATGTATATGTGCTATTCTTCTATGCCATAACCATGATTCATCCTCTCTAGTCATGAAGCATTGCACATCATTTGAAGACAAACTATCAACATCAATCATGTAAATATTATCAATTCTTTTACCAACAAACTTAACTTCCTTGTTTAGCTTAGTTTCAATTACACAACAATTGGATTCAAATAATACTCTATATCCTTTATCATATAATTGACTTATGCTAAGCAAGTTATGTTTGAGTCCTTCAACATATAATACATCATTAATTGTAGTAGAAGAATTTTTACCAATGTTTCCAATACCAAGTATTCCTCCTTTGGTATTATCCCCATAAGTGACGCTTCCTTTTCTTTTGGGAGTGAATGTCATGAATTTGTTCATATCTCCCGTCATGTGCTTTGAACATCCACTATCCAAGTACCAATGGGTGTTGCTTGCCTTGAAGCATACCTACAAAACAAAATTAGTTTAGAGAACTTGGTACCCATTTTATGTTGGGTCATTTTTGGTTAGGTTGTGGTAATGTCCCTTTGGGAACCCACACCTTTCTTACCACTTTTGGTCCAAATTTTCTAATATGACAATTTGAAGCATTATGACCCTTAGTGCCACAATGATTGCATTTAGTAAATGGTGATGAAGATTTTCTAGGTGGCACAAAGAAATTCTTGTAATGCTTTTCCTTTTTGGTGGAATTATATCCTAATCCGGTTTTGTCAAACATGCATCGTTGATTTCCAAGTAAAACATTTAAATTATCTCTACTATATGTGAATTTCTCAAGAGTTGTATTTTTCTAGATGATCATATTTTACAGCAAATTCACATGGTTTGGTCTTGGAACATGGTTGAGCCTTAGCTACTTTCTCTTTCAAGCATTCATTTTCTTTACTAAGCTCCATGAGATGCATTTCTAGAGTATCAATGGTTTTCCTAGACAATTTATACTTGTTTGAAATTTAACAAATTTGTCATACAATTCCTCAAATGCATCAAGTAATTCATCTTTATCTAAGTCAAGAAAACTTGCCTCATCATCTTCATCTTGATGATTTTCCATGAGGCACAGATTTGCTTCCTCATTGTTTGATTCTTCTGAGCTACTCACTTCATTTTCATCCCAAGAAATGTAAGCTCTTCTTCTTCCTCTTTTCTATTTGTTATTCTTCTTGAGGTTTGGACAATCTACCTTGAAGTGCCCTTCCTTGCCACATTCGAAACAATTTGGTGAGTAAGAATTTTCATTAGAAATAGGTTTCTTACCTTGAGGTTTGAAACTTCTTTGGAAGTGTTTGTTTCTCATGAATTTTTCGAATCGCTTCACAAATAGTCCAAACTCTTCTTCTTCATTAAGCTCACTACCGGATTCTTCTTCATTGATAGAAGTGGTCTTGAGAGCTAGTCCCTTTTTCTTGAAAGACTTTTCTTCCTCTTCCGCCATCTTCAATTCTTTCAACTTTTGTTCCTGTTCTTGTAACTTACCAAATAATGTAGCAAGAGACATATCAATTATATTTGGTGATTGTTTGATAGTGGTGACAAGAGGTTGCCACTCCCTAGTAAGGCTTTTCAAAACTTTATGGATGAGCTCCTTGTTAGTGTAAGATTTTCCAAGAGTAATGAGGTGATTAATAATCAAGGTAAATCTCTTTTGAAGATCTAAAATAGGTTCATTGAAGTTCATTCTAAAGCTTTCATATTGACTAGTTAAGGTGCTAATCTTAGAGTCTTTAACATCACTTGTACCTTCATGGGTTATTTGTAAGGTATCCCACATATCCTTGGCAGATTTACATGTAACTACTCTAAAGAATTCATCAGGGCCTAAAGCTAAGGTGACTAAATTTTTGGCTTTGTAATTATATTGGACTTTCTTTTCTTCTTTGCTGGTCCAATCATCCATCAATTTTTCTACTTGTTTTCCATCAACAACATGCATTGGTATAAAGGGACCTCTTTCAATGGCATTCCAAATTTTTAAGTCAATTGATTGCACAAAAATTTTTATCCTTTCTTTTCAAAATGCATAGCCTTCCCTATTGAAAGCAGGAGGTCTATTTGTGGCACCACCCTCAGGAAAAAAGATTTAGAGAATTAGAGGCCATTGTTCTCTTGAAGCTGTTAAGCTTGATCTACCAAGAGTCAAGCTCTGATACCACTTGTTGTTCAAGTGTCCTAAATATTCAAGAGGGGTGTGAATTGAGTGTTAAAAACTTTTCTTTAGAATGCCTTTGAAATTGATTCCCTTTTCACAAAATATGCTTGTATACAAGATATAGCAAGTGCAGTGCAAGAATCAATGTAAAACAATGTACAAATGTCACTTAGGCAATATGTCAAACACTTGGTGTGCAATACTTTAACTTAGCCTAGTTACTCCAGTTCAATCAATGGAATCATAATCAAATCAATATACCAAGCAAATATAATAAGTAAATGTAACAGAGTAGGGAAGAGAAGCTTACAAACCAATTTAACGAGTTCCACTAACCTGGTTTACGTCTCACCTTCAAGCAACCTACTTGAAGGATTTCCACTATTGAAGTTTAGAGATACAAGCTATGAGCAATTGCAGCTTCCTAGTGTCCCACACTCAAGAACTCAATCCTCACTAGCACAAGAGCAATCCACCCAATCTCTCAAACTCTCAATACCCAAAGGTTGAACCCTAACCTTTGTGACCACTCAACCTAGAGTGAAAAACCTTCGTGTTTTGGTGTTTGGATTTACAATAAATTGACTCTCTTAATTGAGTAGATAAGCAAATGAAAAGCTTTAACAATGATAACTCTCAACAAGAGAGGATTTACAAATTTAAGCTCCAAGTTTCAGAAATTGAAACTACACAAAGAAATAGAACTCACAAGGCACAAATGTAAGCTATGAATGATTTCCCTTTGATGTTTTTCATAGCTTGAATGGATCTTGCATTTATAGGCCTTGGAGAGGTGCCCTAGAGTCTTCATAGCCGTTTCACGGTGTGGGCATCAAATTGAAAATGGAGAAATGAGCTGGTTTCCCACTTAAAAACACTTTTCCCCAATATCTGGCACTATCGTAATCGATTACACCTTGAGCTGTAATCGATTACACTTTGAATTCTTCAGTGAAATTTATCTTGTAATCAATTGTGATATCCTATATAATCGATTAGCTAAGAGACAGAACCTTGCTAATCGATTGTTCATACATTGTAATCGATTGTGAGTGGTAGCTGATGCATTTAATTCTATTACGCAATAAGGTAATCGATTGTGACTTGGTTGCAATCGATTATGGGACAAACAGAAACTCTGTAATCAATTATTTTTTATCTTGCAATCGATTAGTAACATCATAGAATATTGGTAATCGATTATGATGCACCTGATGCTTTTTATTCATTTTCTCAGCCTGGTAATCGATTATCTTGTTTGATGCAATCGATTAGGTGACAAAATAAAACCTCAATAATCAATTAGCTTTGATGAGGTAATTGATTAGTTGTTGGACAGAAGCTCTATAATCGATTATATATGACCCTGTAATCGATTAGGCTATGTATTTTTGTAGATCTGATGCTTTCTTCTCTGTTTTCATCCTTGTAGTTATACTTTTATGAACACTTAAACTTTTTGCCATGATTCATCAATTTGCTTTTGTCATTATCAAAATATACAACCTGAAACACATATTCAAACACATTCTCCCCCTTTTGTGGCACCTCAAACCGCACTATGATGTTTTCATAGAGGAAACGACGAGTTCGGACAAACGTGATGTGCACCACTGGCTTTGCTTCTATCCATTTCGTGAAATAATCTACTCCAACTATGAGGTATTTAATGCCCCTAGGCGTGGTTGGGAATGGGCCCAGGATGTCCAAACCCCATTGGAGAAAAGGCCAGGGCATAACAGATGTGAAGATCTCCTCAGCCGGTGTGTAATACAGGTTCGAGAACCTTTGGCATAGATCAACTTCTTGACGAATTCTATGGAATCCTACTTTACCGTGGGCCACAAATATCTTTCTCTAAGGATCTTCCTCATCAAAATCCTTCCACTAGAATAATGTCTGCATTTCCCCTGGTGCACCTCTTTCAAAACCTCTTGTATCTCATTCTCATTTAGACAAAGGAGGTAGGGCACAGAGAACCCTCTTCTAAAAAGCTTTCCATCCACCATCATGAAATAAGGCAATTCCCTCCTTATTCTCCTTTTCTCGGATTCATCAGTGGGCAACTGTCCATTAACAAGATACCAAACATAAGGAACTACCCATGAGTCTTCATTGAAGGCGTGAGCCGTTATTGCGTTCAACGATGGGACTAAAGGAATTTTAGGTGTCATTAAAGTGCTCTGCACCACTATGGTTGTGCTTCCAGGTTGCTTCGTACTCGCAAGTCTGGACAGTATATCTTCCCTGTATTCTCTTCTCGAGGCACATGTTTAAACTCCAGAAAAGAAAACCTCTCTTTCAACTCATTCACATAATTCGGGTATAACTGGAGCTGGGGCTCACGAACCTAGTACTCTCCCTGAATTTACGATATCACGAGCTGTGAATTGCTACAAAGGGTTACCTCAGTTACTCCGATATCAATTACAGTTCTAAGCCCTACAAGACAAGCTTCATACTCAGCCTAACTGTTGGAAGTTTTAAAATTAAATCAGAGAGAAATCTCCAAATACACACCATCATCGCTTTCAACCACAACACCTACTCCACATCCTTTATTATTGGATGAACCATCCACATAAACAGTCCACTGAGCGCAAGGTGCGGCTGGATCTGCACCCGTCATCTCCACAACAAAATCAGCCAACACTTGAGCCTTGATAGCACCACGTGGTTCGTAGGAAACATCCAACTCTGAGAGTTTGATAGACCATTTAATCATCCTTCCTGCGAGGTCCGGCTTGCTTAACATGGAACGGAGTGGCAGATCTGTTCTCACCATGACTGGGTGCGCATAGAAGTATGACCTTAAGCGTCACGAGGCCCAAACAATCATGAGGACGACTTTCTCAATCTTCTGATATCGGCCCTCTACTCATTGTAGAGTTTTTCTCGTAAAATACATAGGTCTCTGCCCTTCCAGAGACTCCTTTACCAATGCCACACCCAAAGCTTCATCCAAAATGGCCAAATAGAGAATGAGCATCTCTCTGGGATTAGGTCTCACCAAAATAGGAGGGATCGACAACACCTTCTTAAGCTCTTGAAAGGCTTGCTCCTGTGTCGCAACCTGGATCACGACGGTGCGGCGAGAAAGAAAGAAGGGTGTAGGATGAAACCGGGAGTCGCCACCAACGTTTTTATCCATAGGAAAAACATTGGAAAAAAACTAAGTTCAGTAAAGCACTGGTTAAAAATTGAGATTCAAGTTCGGGAGTCGGTTACGAGTAGGGAAGGTATTAGCACCCTACATCGCCTGTCAAAAACAGTACCAAGATTAAAAACGCACAATATAGATAGCCTTACAAAAGATGGTTTATTTCTTCCCTTTTATTGTTGTATTTTTTATTTAAAAATGACAGAATAGAGTGAGAGAACTGTACAAACATAGAATGTCGAAGCGAGGTCAATGGGACGTTTCATCCGAATTAAACTCGACTTCGATATGAGACAGAGAGGGGAAGAGAATGCTAATAAGGCGTCACGCCTAAATTAGATGTTCTTGGATAAAAAAAACAGGGATAGGAAAGAGATAAGCGGGACGTCTCGTCCTAAGTATCCCTTCCCTATGAATTATGGCGAGGCTTGAGCAAAAACTAGGGGGAAATCAACAAGACGTCACGTCTAAATTGATTTTCACGAAAGCGACCAAAAAGAAGAACATTTATGAAAGAAACATGAAAGTGAGGAAATAAATCAATAAAAAGAAATAAGAAAGATGGGCCCGACAGGAGTTGAGGTCCTGCTCCTACGTATTCTTGAATTATCAAGAAATCAGGGTTACGTAGTTCTGAGTGTTGTTCTTTTAGGAAAAGACTTGGGAAATGATGATGGATGTCATTGAGACGGGAAACTCATACAAGGCGAAGTTCATCGCACGTGTACGAATCCTAAAGAGGTTGTGTAGACGGGAGTGCTCCCGTACGACACCGTTTTTTTTAAGAAAAAAAGAAGATTTTCAAACTAGAAAATATAACATGTGCAAAATTTATTACTTATTATTTTTATATTATTATTTTTTTTCTAGGGGAAAGGGGGGGTAAACACTGACAGTATAAACTATGCTACGCATAAAATCATAACTGTGGACAGCAAACTGGCAAGGAAATAAATGATTGAAAACAAGAGAAATAAGGGACAGAAAGGAACCGGTGTGGACTCAGGACCGGTGTTGGAGTCAGGCGCAGGTCCGGTGTCAAACCGGTACTGGACTTACACGTTGACAGAAACACTGGACTGGTGTTGGATTAAATGCTGGAAACTGAAGGATGTGACCGGTGTTGGTATGAGTTGATCCGAAGCGAGGAAGTGCCCAGACGCTGTGTAGGGTGGATATCGAGGATTGGTAAAGGCAGTGACCTGGTAAGGTACAATGGAAATAGTGAAGGGCAATGACTTCGTACTGGGACGGTGTAGGTTCGACGTAGGAACGGTGTAGGTTCGATGTGAGGGACAGTCTCTGAACAATGGAGAACTTCAAGTTTTCTAATACTGGAGGTCCTTTTATGATAATCTAGGCAAATCACGGGTTTCAAATGGGAAAGTCCTTTGAAGGTTTTGAGGAATCGGAGAGAATTTGGGAGAGTTTTCTTCCAAGAGGGGGATTCCAACCCCTTGAGCTTCTCTGGTTGGGGTATTTATAAGGCTTAAGGGTATGGGTTGAGTGTTTGGGACAACCAGAGTTCCCACTCACCCATACGCATAGTGGTGCAACCTTGGCCACTATCTGTTTGTGGGGAGCAGTGGTTCAGTGGGGTATTTTTAATTGTCCACTTCCGCCCCTTGTCTGCCACCTTTAGAGAGTGCGATTCCAGGTCAGCGCGCATAAACCTCTGACCTCGTCCTTCCGTTGTCAAGTTTGTGACGTCGGCCTTTAAAGACACCGGTTGGACGAGATTCCAACTGGTCCTATGTGGCCTCTCAAGAACCTGGATCTGTATCTTCATACCGGTTGAACTTTTTCAAGGTGGTATCACAGGGGCGGTGTTCTCCCTCCTAGTCCGGATCTAATGTTTCAGCCGGTGTGCATATGTTTCGATCTGAGTCATCCCATTAGATCGAGAAATTTCACTTGGGTCGGATTGACCTGTCCTTCCGTTGTCAGGTGTATGACATCGGTCACTAAGGAACTCCAGCAACTGGTCCGGTGTTCCCCACATAAACCAGTGTCATATTTACAACTGTTAAAACTTTTGGGGTGCTACAGGACCGGTGTCCTTTCCATTTGGGCCGGACCGAAAGAGGTGTTCACAGATACCCCTCTTTACTCCCCTTTTTTCACACGAGAAATACGGAATCTTCGTATTTCCGAGGTGAAAAAGGGAGTAAAGACATGAACACCGATGTAGGGGCTAAGCGGGACCCAAAGCCAGTGTAGGACTCGATGATGTGGCTGGTTAATCAATCGACGTGTCCTCCACGTGGCCCTTGTCAGGAGATGACTGGAACATCCTACGTGTCATCATCTAACTGGTTCTTTTCAAAATTCAAAATTCGCGCCCCTGGACCGGAATGCCAAAAGTCGGCCCTTTTTTAATGGGCCTTGGGCCGGAATGCGGAAAGTTCTGGATCCTCGCTTCCCCCTCTATAAAAACAGCTTCGGGAATCTATCATTTTCACTCCTTTCTTGATATTGAAGTGCTGCCTCTCCGACGTTCGAATTCTCCGGTGTTAAAGTTCTTCTCCGGTATTACAATTCTTCTCTGGTGTTACAAACCCTGGCCCGTACTAAGAGAACTACACGCATCGCCTCAGCAGGTAGCCCTCATCTTCATTTTAATTCGTAGATAGGTCATCGGGGACACCGGTTCGAGTAGTGACTCCATTGAGGTCCTATCAGGTCCTCCTTCAATTACATCCCGATGTCAGCCGGGTGGAGTCTTGAGCCGAGGTCTGAGTCACCATAGTGAGGCAACCTCAGGGGCTTCACATCGGCTCGTCTCATCAGGACACCGTTTCTCCACATTGCCTTTGTGGGAAACAGAGGGGTTTGACACATCGTCAGACTCATCGTTTAACTTGGGCACTGCTAGTGAGAGGGGTAGCAGTGTCGATCTCTATCTTACTGACGATGTGGCTTTTTACAGCTGTATTCCCTTCCTTCGCCACACCGTCCGAATGGCTTCTGAAAACTCCTCCACCGGCACCGTTGTGATAACTGATCCCGTTGAGACAAATGTCTTGGCACACCGGATTAACTGGCTAGCTGAGAAGGCTAGGGATCCCTACTTCTGGGTTCATGAAGATGATAAATGTTTTGCTTATATTGAGTTTGCTGAAAGAGAATCAAGTTTGTATAATATGAACTCAATGGAATGAATGTGCCAAGTTTAAACACAGAGGTTGTAGTACAGTATAGATGTCGTTCCACTGAGGAGGTGTAAGAATGAAAATCTTAGTCTTGAATTGATTTGGCAGAAAGTTTTTGGTTTTTGTTTTGTTATAAATGATGTTGAATGAGAAACAGTAAGTAACAAATAACAGAGAATATCACTTGCAAAAGATAACAGTAAATGATGTTGGAAAATTCAGTTTTGTAAAACAGGGATTGGCTTCATCACATCTTCACCTCTGTAAGCTGCATAAGTTTCCATATAAGTAAATCAAAAAGACAAGTTCTACGTCACAATCAAAGTCATTTGCATCGATCCCTCGACTACAAAATTCATAAGAATGATTTCCAAACCGCTGATCCCTCAGTCACTTTGGAAATCATTCCAGCATTATCGATCGATTGTTTTGACGTTTGTTGCGTTAGACGCCATCCCTGGCTACCTACTCACAACAAGCATTTCTTTCAGGGTCTGCTTTCAAAAGTCACTTCCCAGCATACTCAAGAAAACTTAGAACAAGAAAATAGTGATCAAGTACTTTCAGGCATTTAACGCAGAAGGAAATACAGAAACTTTATCAAATCTCATTACTCAATGAAAACTTACGACACCATTACTTCAGTGTTGAATGGATTACAGCCAATCCCATAAGGGAGATTAGTTACTCATGCCTTGCATTTTCACCATCAAAGGAATGAATACAGAAAATGGAAAGTATGAAAATACAGAGGATGAATCTGATGTATGATGATAGGAGATTGATGATCCTGATGCCCTGTTTGCAGCTTGCTTTATAGGAGTTTTTGGCTCAGCTTCTCTTACCCACTTGCGTAGAACCCATGCGGCATCTTTCAGAGACTGGTGGAAACAGCAGAAAGTGGATGAGTTTGCATCGCATTACGGGTGAATAAAGAATTAAGAAGCCCACGCTGTGTGAGTCACGCTTGAGCTTGATGGTCACGCTCAAGCGTGAAGGGCTCTGAAGCTTTTTAATAGTCTTGCGCTTGAGCTTCCTTGTCCACGCTTAAGCGTGGTTCCTTTGTTCAGCATATGCTTGATCCTTCGCTTCAAGCTGGGCATGTTACGCTTTAAGCGAGCTCCTCTATCCCCACAGATGTGTTCCACGCTCAAGCGGGATCGAGGTCACGCCCAAGCGGCTCCTGCTCACGCTTGAGCGTGAGATGACCTGATGCTGTTCCTTCTTCCATTTCAGTCACGCTTTAAGCTTCTTGGTGCCACGCTTGAGCGTCAGTCATGCATGAAGTCACGCTTGAGCGAGCTCGGGCTCACGCTCAAGCGTGAGGGGCTGTTGGTGAGTTCCTTGTTTCACTTGGGTGCATGGGCAACGTGGCTTCCACGCTCAGGCGTGTAGTGTACCACGCTCAAGTGTCCTTTGCTTGATGCTCTTGGTTTCTTCTAGGCTTTTGACAAGTTGTTCCTGATTTTCAGATTTGAAGCTTCTTTCCTTAATACTTCCTTTATACTCAAAATCATGCTCAATTATTTATTAATTTTGTTAAGTTATTCAAAAAATAGTTCTAATTGAGCCATGAATTTAATCATAAAATAAGCACTCATCAAACTCTCCCCAACCTAGATTTTTGCTTGTCCTCAAGTAAAAAGAAGATTTGAAAAGGGAAAACAAGCATTTAAAAATCTGAGTTTCTGTTGCAGACAAAAGTTTAAAAGGCAATAATCTGGCTTAATATCTAGACAAATGATTTTCTTAATACCAATTCCTTAAAATGTAATGCACCATTACCTTATTCATAAAGCATGTAACCCATTGCTGTAAGAATATAGAATTTCTCATTATTTCTTACCCTGTGTCTGTTTCGCTCATCCATCATTAGAAATGTTCTCTTAACATTGCCCGTCATTTCTAGTAAAACCAAAATTCAAATGAATAGCAAGGATCAGAAGGTCTTTTAAGGGTGTAATGAGGCTGGGTTAACAAGAAACTTTGGTTTTTCTAGGTTTCAAAACGCATGTTTTTAAAGAAGAGCATAAGTGTTTTTGGTTGATTTAGAAGGCTCCTTTTCTGCATTGAAACTTCAGAATTTTCTTTTGTTTTACTCCAGCTCTTTTATACAATCTTTGGAGAGCTTACTTATTCTTTCTGCATTTTTCTTCTCCTGCCTTCATTTGTTTTATCTTCTTTTGAGAAAACTATTTTATGCTCTTTTTCAAGATGAACATGCAGGTGAGGTAGAATTTTTGCTTTTATGCTTAGCTCAGGGCAGAGAAAAAATTTCATGCTTTTATGGCTCAAAGATGGGCTGCCAAAAAAAATCGGATATTTTTATCAGGGTAGCTTTTTGGCTCTTGGCTAATTATTTTTCAAAATTGCCTTATCATTTCCTTGCTTGTTTCTTAAGAAAAAGGTTTAATTAGAAAATCAGTCAATGCTAATTTAACAATTTCAAATGAGGCTCTAAAGTGTTTAGATTTTTCTCACCTCTCATCAAGATATAAAGGTTACTTCCTTATTCTAACAGAAAAGGGTTCAAGTCATATAAACAAGCAACAATACATGCATTCCAGTTCCTTGGTTCTTAATTAAGTCATTTTGCCTAAAAAAATCAGTGTTGTTGCCTAAAAACATTGTGCTGCTTAGAAACTTTTCTTTGTTCAAAAAGTGAAATCTTTGGTTGGGGTTTTCAGGGATGTTCAAAGTCTTAATCATCAAAACAGGAATAATCAAAAACAAACAAGAATAATCACAGGCAGATAGGAATAATCACAGGCATATAATCTCAAACAATTTCTAAAGTGTGCTGTACTAAAGATAAAGTATGTACTAAAGGTAAAGTAAAGCTATAAATTGTCAAACTAAGTAGCAATTTTAATTGTCAAGAACTGAAAGCATTAAAAAGTTTCACTCTTCCTCGGATGAGTCCTCCTCTGTTCCCAAGTCTCTTTCTGGAGGTCCCTGAGTTGAAGTTCCTGGCCTATCCTCCTGTGTAGCCTCACCTCCTCCCACAAACGGAGGCCTGTCCCCAGGCCAAGCAAGCAGGGCCTCAAACTGGGCAGGTGGCATCCATGGATTGTGTTGACCTGCAGGAATGCTATGATAAAGGCCATTGTGAACATGTAACAAACCTCTATGCTGAGCGTTCTGCTGGGCTAGGAGATGGCTGTTTTGAACTTTCAGGATGTGAATGCCTTGTAAAATCAGGTTGGCTTCAGTGCTGAGGGGGGGTGGGCAGGTGCAGTGCTGAATGTTTGCTGTGCTGCTTGTGGGGCATGTAGAGGAGGTGCATCAGTTGCAGGGAGTGCTGGATTGCTGCAGTAACGCTCAATGAAGCGTTTGTCTATTGAAGGCCTGATTGGTTTGAGGTCTTGTACCTCAACACCATGAGCTGTACAAAAATCAGTGATAAAGGCAGGAAAACCAAGACTCCCTTTTACCTTTTGACCTGCCTGGGAGTACTTCTGGTCAGAAATCACAAACTTGTGGATTTCATCCGATAGTACTTGGGCTAGATCAATAGAGATGTCCTCTCTCAGAATGCAGTATAGGAGATAACACCTACTAAAAATCAAATCAGAAACATGAGCGTTAGGTGCTATGTTAGCTAATAAGAAGGAAGTCCAAACTTGAGCAACAGTAGTCATGTCCTTTCTTAAAACTCTCAGTGGTGTCTCTCCTTGCCCCATTTGGAAGTGGTGTCCTGGAACACAGATAGCGGCTTCAAGGTCATGTGTGGCAATGAACTGGTTCCTTGCAACCATGGCAGCATATTCGCAGATTTCCCCTTCTCCTAAGGTCATGATGTTCCCCAAGTAGAAATTAATGGTGTCTCTGTCATATGAGAGCCATGTACCCCGCACATAGGTTTTTCGTTCCCCCCTCCATCTCTTGTCCACGCGTTTGCATAGAATTCTCTTACCACTTCAGGGTCAAATTTCTCCCTTGGGTAACATACTTTTAGCCAATTTCTCCTTCTTATAATTTGCAGGAAGGCATCGCATTCTCCCAAGGCCAAGTCTACTTTCCTTTCTGGTATGAATGTCCAATTTGAGATGTCTTCATACCGCTTGCTGTTGCCTTGCTTCCTGAATCTTGGAGCATCATCTTGTTTATCTGTTCGTGGTCTTTTGCCCTTATTCTTTCGGGAACTTCTTTTTGGGGAAGTGGTGGCAGGGGGAGTTGGTGCAGTTTGCTTGGTTCTGGCCATCTGCAAGAAAGTTAAGAACCATTTTGCACTTAAGATTCTTCCTTTCAGTACTTTTATCAAACATTCAGCATGCATTAGAGGAATGTGAAACAGAAAAGGGACATGCATTACAGTGAAACACAAGAGCCAAACGTTAAACCTCTTTCTCTGAACAATCCAGAAAAAAAAACAACCAAGCATAGATCATGGTGGTTATTAAAAACAGGGAGAAAAGATATCAATGTGTGCAAAAAGAAAGGTATTAATCCTCCTTAACACAGTAATCATATGCTGTTAATTCAAAAAGAGGATAGTGCAGTGGTTACCTGGAAGGATCCGAACGTGCTAGAGAGAATGGTTTGCAAAATAAAAGTGTGATTTATGAAATGAAAGGGAAAAGACAATTATTGGAGAAGAGAGGGTGGTTACAAAACTTAGAGAGTCAGAAGGTTGATGAACGGTTACGTGAGTGAGAGAGTGGGCGGTTTCAGAATTCTGCATTTATTAGTATCAGGGGGCCTTTTTGCATTTCACGCTTGAGCGCCATGAAGTAACGCTTGAGCGCGCGAGTTCCTCGCTTGAGCGCAATATATCCACGCTTGAGCGTGATCGACCTGGATTCAGAGTCTGAGAATGAAAACTTCACGCTTGAGCGTGCTTTCGTCACGCTTGGGCGTAAGAGTTGCGCGCTTGAGCGCAGGGTTATCACGCTTGAGCGTGTGGGCGCTGCTCCAAGGTATACTTCCCTCGCTCAGGCTTGTGTTTGTCTCGCTTGAGCGTGCAACAGAACTTTCATACCTGATGCTTTATTCAATGGCTCGCTTGAGCGCATGTTTGGCACGCTTGAGCGTAGTGGTGTTGCGCTTGAGCGCCAGAGTATCACGCTTGAGCGTGATCAACCACCTGATGCTTAGTTTAATTTCTCGCTTGGGCGCAGGGGTCTTGCTTTGAGCGTGGTAGCCTCTGATTGCTGTCAGGTCCTTTCGTTTAAGCGTAAAAGGTCACGCTTAAGCGAGATCGGGTTTATTTTGTTGAAAATTTCTTTAGCAGAGGTACCACGCTTAAGCTTGACTCTCACGCTTAAGCTTGATGAGTATGGTTTAGGACTTACCTTGCTCGCTTAAGCTAGATTATCCACGCTTGAGCGTGGTGATGTCCCCATGTCTCTCTGAATTCAACTTCCAGCTCCAGTTTTGTTTGCCTTTGTTTGAGACTCTTCTACAAGGTAAACAGAAACTTTTAAAATGAAAAATTTTCAAAGAAATGAGACACAAAAGATTGGGTTGCCTCCCAATAAGCGCTTTGTTTAACGTCATTAGCTCGACGCCTGAGTCTGATCATGGGTCTTTTAGCAGGATGTTAGTGGCAACCTTCTCCACTTCTCCCCCTAAATAGGGCTTTACTCTCTGTCCGTTCACGACCCAAGTTCTTTCAGATTTTGGATCTTGCAACTCAATAGCTCCATAAGGTTTCACCTCCCTGACAATAAAGGGTCCTGACCACTTAGACTTGAGTTTTCCTGGGAATAGTTTCATCCTTGAGTTGAAAAGAAGAACAGATTGTCCCTGGTGAAAACTTTTCTTCATGATGTGTCTATCATGGTAAACCTTCATTTTCTCTTTATAGATCCTGGATGAGTCATAGGCATGATTCCTCCATTCTTCCAACTTGTGCATCTGAATCTTCCTTTCTTCAGCTGATGCCTTTGGGTCATAGTTGAGGGTTTTCAGTGCCCAAAATGCTTTATGTTCAAGTTCCACTGGCAGATGGCAATTTTTACCATATACCAACTGATAGGGTGAAAATCCAGTTGGTGCCTTGTATGCTGTTCTATAGGCCCATAAAGCGTCATCTAACTTCAATGACCAGTCTTTTCTGCTTTGGCTGATTGTCTTCTCCAGTATCCTCTTAATTTCTCTGTTGGATACTTCTACTTGGCCATTGGCTTGAGGATGGTAAGGGGAAGTTACTTTGTGCTTGACTCCATAATGTTCAAGGCATCTTTGGAGTTGACTGTTGCAGAAATGAGAGCCTCCATCACTTATTAAGACTCTTGGGGTGCCAAACCTGCTGAAAATGTGTTTCTTAAGAAATTTGATGACAGTTTTGGCATCAGCTTTAGTACATGCCATGGCTTCCACCCACTTAGAGACATAGTCTACTGCCACAATGATGTACTCATTTGAGAATGACATTGGTAATGGCCCAGTAAAATCTATGCCCCAGCAATCAAAGACTTCTATTTCAAGGATGGCAGTCAAGGGCATCTCATGTCTTTTTGATACGTTTCCTGTCTTCTGACATGCTTCACAATGCTGCACAAAAACATTAGCATCTTTAAACAAAGAGGGCCAATAAAAACCTGATTGGAGGATCTTTGCTGCTGTCCTTTCCCCATTGAAATGTCCTCCATAGGGTGAGCTGTGACAGTGCCATAGGATGCTCTCAGCCTCCTCTTGGGACACACATCTCCTCAAGATGTGATCTGATCCAAGTTTGAATAGGTAGGGGTCATCCCATATGAATTGCTTTGCATCCCTTAGAAACTTCTTCTTCTGCTGCCATGAAAGGTCATCAGGCAGTACTCCAGCAGCTTTAAAGTTGGCCATGTCTGCAAACCATGGCCGTTCTTTCATCATCAGTAGCTTTTCATCAGGGAATTCTTCCTTCACTTCAGGTTGGAGCCGTGTGACTTCCTGATTGACAAGTCGGGACAAATGATCTGCAATAAAATTTTCGCTGCCCTTTTTGTCTTTGACTACTAGGTTGAATTCTTGCATTAGCAAGATCCATCTAATTAGTCTGGGCTTAGAATCAGGCTTATTCAACAGATATTTAATGGCAGCATGGTCAGTAAAAATAGTAATCTTGGAACCAATCAGATAAGGTATAAATTTTTCCAGGCCATACACTATTGCTAAGAGTTCTTTCTCTGTTGTTGCATAATTTGTTTGTGCAGGGTTTAAAACTTTACTAGCATAGTGTATAACATGAAAAATTTTAGCCTTTCTTTGTCCTAATACGGCCCCAACAGCATAATCACTGGCATCACACATCATTTCAAAGTCTAGTCCCCAATCAGGGGCAACTATTACAGGTGCACATGTTAGTTTATGCTTTAGAGTTTCAAAGGCATGTAAACAAGAATCATCAAAAATAAAAGGAGTGTCTTTGTTTAAGAGATTACTCAAAGGCTTTGCAATTTTTGAGAAGTCCTTGATGAACCTTCTATAAAATCCTGCATGGCCCAAGAAGCTTCTGACTCCCTTTACATTTCCTGGTGGTGGTAATTTCTCGATCACTTCTACCTTTGCTTTGTCCACTTCAATACCTCTTTTGGATATTTGATGTCCTAACACAATGCCTTCAGTCACCATGAAGTGACATTTTTCCCAATTTAAAACCAAATTGGTGTCTACACATCTTTTCAACACAATGGTCAAATTATTTAAACATTGATCAAATGATGAACCAAAAACAGAGAAATCATCCATGAAAACCTCTATGCATTTTTCCACCAAATCAGAGAAGATAGCAAGCATACATCTTTGAAATGTTGCAGGGGCATTGCACAATCCGAAGGGCATTTTTCTGTATGCAAATACCCCAAAGGGACATGTGAATGCTGTCTTTTCTTGATCCTCAGGTGCAACTGCGATCTGGTTATACCCTGAGTATCCATCTAGAAAGCAGTAGTATGCTTGACCTGTAAGTCTTTCTAGCATTTGATCCATGAAGGGCAGAGGGAAATGATCTTTCCGGGTAGCAATGTTTAATTTCCTGTAATCGATACACATCCTCCATCCTGTGACAGTTCTTGTAGGGATCAATTCATGTTTCTCATTCTGTATGACAGTGATTCCTCCTTTCTTTGGAACAACCTGCACAGGGCTCACCCAAGAGCTATCAGAAATAGGATAAATTATACCAGCTTCTAGTAACTTGGTTACCTCCCCTTTTACTACTTCCTTCATAGTTGGGTTCAAGCGTCTCTGTGGCTGAGCAATTGGTTTGAATTCTTGTTCCATGTAAATGTGATGAGTGCAGTAAGCTGGGCTTATTCCCTTCAAATCTTCTAGCCTCCATCCAATCGCTGTTGAATGTTCCTTCAACACTTGAATCAACTGCTTCTCTTCTGTACCTGTCAATTCCCTGTTAATAATAACAGGTTTTTGGTTATCATTATCAAGAAAGACATATTTCAAGTGTGGAGGTAAAGCTTTAAACTCCACTTTTGGTGGAACAACTTCTTTTGTTTCCTCAGACAGCCTTTTAACGCGACTTTCTTTTTGAGTATCTTGCTTGTCCTTCTTGTCTTCCTCCATTGCTCCAATGTTCAGCTTCTCCAGTGGGTCTCTGTTGAACCATTCGTTGGTTTGTTCTCTGATGGCTTCTTCTTCAATGTCAATTTTGAAGCACTGTTGTTTGTCTTTTGGGTATTTCATTGCATCAAACATGTTGAAGTTTACTTCTTCATCTTGCACTCTTACTTTTAACTTCCCGTCATCCACATCAATGATTACTTTTGCAGTCTTCATGAAGGGTCTCCCCAAAATGAGAGGTACTTCTGCATCTTCTTCTATATCCATTATGACAAAATCTACAGGAAATACAAACTTGTCAACTCTTACCAGTACATCTTCAGCTATGCCATATGGAAATTTCATAGACCTATCCGCCAGCTGGAGGGTCATCCTGGTTGGCTTCACCTCAAGATCTCCAATTTTTTTCACCATTGAGAGAGGCATTAGATTAATGCTTGCTCCTAGATCCAAGAGTGCTTTTCCTACTGGTAGAGTACCAATAGTTACTGGGATTGTGAAACTTCTGGGATCTTTTGTTTTTTGTGGCAGTGCCTTTTGGATGATGGCACTATAACCTGCTGCAAGCTCCACTGTTTCTTCAGAAAATCTCTTCTTTTTTGTTAACAGCTCCTTCATAAATTTAGCGTAAGTTGGCATTTGCTCCATGGCTTCCACAAAAGGTATGTTTATTTGTAACCTTTTGAAGATATCCATGAATCTTGCAAATTGCCTTTCCTTGTCCATTTTTGAAGGGTTCTTTGGATACGGCAAGCTCTTCAGTTGTGGTGTTGGGTCGTCCACCTTCTTCTTCCCTTCTTTTATTTCTTTCTTTTTTTCTTTTTCAACTTTTTCTTCCACCTTGTCATTCTCTTTTTGTCCAATGACCTTTCCACTTCTTGTTGTGATTGCTTTGCATTGCTCCTTTGGATTTGGGTGCGTATTGGCTCCAAATTAAGAGTTGTGATGCTCTGCAATTTGGCGAGCCAATTGCCCCACTTGTGTCTCCAGGTTTCTTATCGAAGCATCAGTGTTCTTTTGGTTTGTTATTGAGACCTGCATGAATTTTTCTAGAGCGTCCTCTAGTTTTGACGTCCTTTCTGTCAATGAAGGACCTTGCTGATAAGGTTGCTGTCTGTTGGATGTGCTTGCTTCTTGCTTCCATCCACCACTTTGACTATTCCTCCATCCCTATGAAAAATTATTGGGGTAAGCATTGTTATTGAAGTTACTTTGCTTACCTTGGTTATTCATATAGAGGATAGATTGATCTCCTTGCTCTCCTTGGCAGTGTCCATTCTGATGCTCTCCTCCACAAAAGTCATATCTCATTAGTGCTTGTTGGTTTCCTGTAAAGGACTGTACAGCATGCAGTTGTTGCGGGAGTTTTGCCATTTGCTGTGTCAGAACTTCAATTTGTTGTGTCAAAATCTTATTTTGAGCCAAAATGGCATCTGTTGTATTAAGTTCCAACACTCCCTTCTTTTGGATTTGTGTTCTGTCATGCTGAGCCTGGTAATCTGTGGATGATAATGCTTCAATGATCCTTGTAGCTTGCTCTGCATCCACTGTCATCATGGTTCCTCCAGCTGCTGCATCCAAAATCATTTTAGTATCACCCTTTAGACCACTGTAAAAGATATTCAATTGGGCAATATCTTCCAGTCCATGGTTTGGGCATCTTCTGAGGAGAGATTTGAAGCGTTCCCATGCTTCACAAAAGGGTTCATCATGGCTTTGTTTAAATGTTGTGATATCTGATTTAGCCTTGATGAATCTGGATGGTGGGAAGAATCTGTGTAGGAATTTTTCTTCCACTGTCTCCCAGCTGTTCAAGCTTTGATTTGGGTGTGACTGGAGCCATTCTTTGGCTTTTCCTGCAAGAGAAAAAGGAAACAATCTTAGGTATGCTGCCTCAATTACTTCCTGTTCAAATCCCATTGTTCCTACCAATTCATAGAATGTTGCCAAGTGAGTGTAAGGATCTTCACTGGACATTCCATGAAATTGATGGGAACTAATTAAACTAAGGAAAGCAGGTTTCATTTCTATAGCCCTGATTGTATTTGGTATAGCAATGCTTGAGTAGTGTCTAGGTCCTTGTTGCAATGTGTAATCTCCAAGTGTTCTCCTTGGTGGATTTTGATTGTTGCTGTTGTCCTCCATTGTAAGAGAGGAAGTTTGTCCTACGTGGAAGTTCTTCTTGGCTTTCTTGATTTTCTTGAGGAACCTGTCTATCTCAGGATCAAATGCAAGTTGTTCTTTTGTACCCTGTCCTCTCAAGATCATAAATCAAGAATTCAAAGTAGCAAGGTTAAAAAAAAAATAAAAAACAAATTATAAACAAGTTTATTTACACTGTCTTGTCAATTCAATGCTAGAATATTCAAACTTAAATCACCTCCCCGGCTGCGGCGCCAAAACTTGATAAATGTTTTGCTTATATTGAGTTTGCTGAAAGAGAATCAAGTTTGTATAATATGAACTCAATGGAATGAATGTGCCAAGTTTAAACACAGAGGTTGTAGTACAGTATAGATGTCGTTCCACTGAGGAGGTGTAAGAATGAAAATCTTAGTCTTGAATTGATTTGGCAGAAAGTTTTTGGTTTTTGTTTTGTTATAAATGATGTTGAATGAGAAACAGTAAGTAACAAATAACAGAGAATATCACTTGCAAAAGATAACAGTAAATGATGTTGGAAAATTCAGTTTTGTAAAACAGGGATTGGCTTCATCACATCTTCACCTCTGTAAGCTGCATAAGTTTCCATATAAGTAAATCAAAAAGACAAGTTCTACGTCACAATCAAAGTCATTTGCATCGATCCCTCGACTACAAAATTCATAAGAATGATTTCCAAACCGCTGATCCCTCAGTCACTTTGGAAATCATTCCAGCATTATCGATCGATTGTTTTGACGTTTGTTGCGTTAGACGCCATCCCTGGCTACCTACTCACAACAAGCATTTCTTTCAGGGTCTGCTTTCAAAAGTCACTTCCCAGCATACTCAAGAAAACTTAGAACAAGAAAATAGTGATCAAGTACTTTCAGGCATTTAACGCAGAAGGAAATACAGAAACTTTATCAAATCTCATTACTCAATGAAAACTTACGACAGCATTACTTCAGTGTTGAATGGATTACAGCCAATCCCATAAGGGAGATTAGTTACTCATGCCTTGCATTTTCACCATCAAAGGAATGAATACAGAAAATGGAAAGTATGAAAATACAGAGGATGAATCTGATGTATGATGATAGGAGATTGATGATCCTGATGCCCTGTTTGCAGCTTGCTTTATAGGAGTTTTTGGCTCAGCTTTTCTTACCCACTTGCGTAGAACCCATGCGGCATCTTTCAGAGACTGGTGGAAACAGCAGAAAGTGGATGAGTTTGCATCGCATTACGGGTGAATAAAGAATTAAGAAGCCCACGCTGTGTGAGTCACGCTTGAGCTTGATGGTCACGCTCAAGCGTGAAGGGCTCTGAAGCTTTTTAATAGTCTTGCGCTTGAGCTTCCTTGTCCACGCTTAAGCGTGGTTCCTTTGTTCAGCATATGCTTGATCCTTCACTTCAAGCTGGGCATGTTACGCTTTAAGCGAGCTCCTCTATCCCCACAGATGTGTTCCACGCTCAAGCCACGCTCAAGCGGGATCGAGGTCACGCCCAAGCGGCTCCTGCTCACGCTTGAGCGTGAGATGACCTGATGCTGTTCCTTCTTCCATTTCAGTCACGCTTTAAGCTTCTTGGTGCCACGCTTGAGCGTCAGTCATGCATGAAGTCACGCTTGAGCGAGCTCGGGCTCACGCTCAAGCGTGAGGGGCTGTTGGTGAGTTCCTTGTTTCACTTGGGTGCATGGGCAACGTGGCTTCCACGCTCAGGCGTGTAGTGTACCACGCTCAAGTGTCCTTTGCTTGATGCTCTTGGTTTCTTCTAGGCTTTTGACAAGTTGTTCCTGATTTTCAGATTTGAAGCTTCTTTCCTTAATACTTCCTTTATACTCAAAATCATGCTCAATTATTTATTAATTTTGTTAAGTTATTCAAAAAATAGTTCTAATTGAGCCATGAATTTAATCATAAAATAAGCACTCATCAGAAGACCCAAAGACCATCGTCTCCCGGTATGCTGAAGATGCTGCCGATGTCACCATTGAAGATGTCGTTGTTCACGCCGATATTGAGCATGAAAACGACTTTACTGTATTCTGCCCCTAACCTCAGATAGGATCTGCCATCAACCAGGGTCGAGAAATCTCTTCATGTATGAGATGGTCTTCTCCAAGATAGGCGTCCGCTTCCCACTGACGGAGTTCGAGATGGGGGTACTCCGTTTTTTGGACTGCTCTCCCAGCCAACTTCATCCCAATGGCTGGGGCTTGGTAAGGGCTTTGGAAGTACTTGGGGAGTACTTTCACTTCGTCCCCACAGTGGCCCTCTTTTTTACTTACTGCAGGGTGATGCGCCGGGGTAACGCTGGAGGGGGTCTGGGCTTCATCAATCTCCGTTGCGACTCAAAGGTGGTTAACTTCGAAAGTTACACCGAATCGGCCAAGACGGACGGGGTCAGCTTCAAACACTCCTATGTCAAAGTCGATGTCAATGCAGGGAGGCCGGTGTTCTGGGAGAATTCTGATTTTTCCAGAAAGTTCTACATCGGTTGGACTCATGAGCACTTTCTCCTGACAAGCAATGCCTACATCGTCAGTGAGAGTACTTTGTCAACTGAGTCCAAGAAAGTCCTGGACGCTCTGAAGGGTTACTCCGTCTTGGCCAAGATCTCCTGCAGGAAGCTTTTGGGGACGGAGTCGGGTCGGGATGCTTACCTTGGTAGATACTGTTCAACCTTCCCTTTCCTTTTCCCTTTATTTTTATTTTTTTTTATATACTCACATCGGTCCTAACACCGTCCCCCTTTTTTTCAGGTGAGATGGCTCGGATAGACATTCTCAGAAAACTGAGAGAGGCTGCCGAAGCCCGGAACGCTGCTGTTGCTGAACAGGAGAACAGGGTGACTCCTCGTGTCACACCGGCCAAAGTTGTGAGCATCCCGGCTGACAATGTTGGGGCTATGACTGGGGCCAGCTGAAAGGGTCCCAGTTAAAAGGAAGACCAACCCCGGCGCAACCTCTAAGCAGAAAAAGCACAAGGCTTCAAGGGTTGTGACCGAGGTAGAGGCACCATGGGAGGAGCAGGCCGATCCTGTAAATACTTCTCCGGACCGGTCTCAACCAGAAGACATCATCATCAACTCCCGTCTTTCGGATTTTTTGGAGTATGTCGGAGGGACACCGGCTCGGTTAACATCCCCTTCAAGCTCAAAACTGATCTTCCTGCTCCCGAGGCTCAGTCTGCTGCTGAAGCAGCTATTTTTAATTTAGTTGAGGCTGCCAGGGTCCTCAACTCTTTAGGCCACTCCTACTATTCCGGTGTTGAGGCTAAGGAATGCCTAGATCGGATGAAGAAAGCTGAGGCCTTGAGAGTTGAGGCCCAGACCGCCTTGACCCAAAAGGAGTAGGAGTTGGTCAAGAGCAAAGAAGACCTGTCCGAACTCACAGCGGCTTACACATCGGCAGCCAGGAGGGCAGATGCTGCTGAGGCTAAGGGCAAAGCTTCAGAGGACGCTCTGCAGGCTCTCCGGACCGAACTAGATCAAGCCAAGGCTGCAAAGGCCGAGGTAGATAAGAAGAACAAGGAGCTAGCCGAGAAGCTTGCCGATGTGCAGGAAGAGCAGGTGAGGGAGCGGAAGGAAACTGAGGAGCAATTGGCTAAATTTTTGGTATTGGCCGATGTCGCTTTCAACTCCGCCGTTCGTCAGGTTGTACATCGGAATTCTGCTGTACAACTTAACCTGAACGGTATAGGTGTCTACTACGAATTTCATGGTGGTCATTTATATGCTATGAACCGGGGTCAGGCTTCAGAACCTGAGGATATTACTTATGAGCCCATGCCTCTCCCCGAGGGCCAGAGCATGGAGCTGAGGACGGTGTCGGAGGAATCCGAGAGGACAGCTTCTGCTAGACCGGACTCTCCAACATCTAATTAGGATTTTTTTCTTTTAGCCTTGTTCCGAGATGGGCTCCGGAGTCAAACTTTTGTAATGGCCTTAGTGCCCTTTATTAATATAAGGCAATTTTTCCACATCTGCTTGTCTTTCAAATTTTTTTTCAAAAATATCAAAGTACAACCAACCTGTTGACCGATGTAAGATAACAACTTGAAATAACACCGTCTAAACATTAATCTGTAGTTGGGATTGAGACCACTTATCATTTCCCAGTTTAAATTGAACATCGTCCCTTCAACGCACAACCTTGGATTGGTGCACCATGATCACTTCGTCCTCAATTTCTATCGCCTTTAAATGGTCGGGGTAATGTGCACGACATCGGCCTCGGCAATGCCCGAATCGAACCGTGAACTTAATTCTATCCGAGGTAGGTTTCATGATACTGTTCGTTACACAACAGAAACCGGTGTAACCACTGGGACATCGTCCCCTAATTCACATTGGGCTGACTTCATTCGATTTGAGGGTCATGACACCGGTTTTTTTTTGTTTGTTTTTGTTTTTGTTTTTGTTTTTTTTGTTTTGTTTTTTTTTTGTAAGAAGTGGTTAACTGGGAATTACCCTTTGAATGCCATGAAGCGGAAAAACTGTCTTTCAGTTAACAAGAGGAGAGAGGATTGGTTGTCGATTTCCAATCGATTAGAGATGAAGGGTGCCTTGCTTGGCGATCGGAAGATAAAAGGATGCCCTCTTAGGTGACTAAAAGGCACTTGTTCGGCAACAGGAAAGTAACGTAGTGCCATTTGATTGGCGACACGAAAGTAAAGGGATGCCATTTGATCGGCGACATGAAAGTAAAGGGGTACCGTTTGATTGGCAACAGGAAAGTAAAAGGGAGGGGCCATTTGATTGGTGACATAAAAGTAAAGGTTGGGGTTGACCCTCGGTTGACAAGAAAGGTAAAGATTGGGGGAGCTAACAGGACGTCTCATCCAAATTAACTCACTGTTGACAGGAATTATAAAAGGTGCCACTTGATTGGCGACAAGAAAGAAAAGGGTGAGGGTGTTGCCTCTTCATTGACTGGAAAGTAAAAGGTGCCATTTGATCAGTGACAAGAAAGTAAAGGGTGAGGGTGTTGCCTCTTCGTTAACTGGAAAGTAAAAGGTGCCATTTGATCGGCAACAGAAAAGTAAAAGGTGAGGGTGTTGCCTCTTCGTTGACTGGGAAGTAAAGGGTGCCATTTGATCGGCAACAGAAAAGTAAAGGGTGAGGGTGTTGCCTCTTCGTTGACTGGAGAGTAAAAAGGTGCCATTTGATTGGCGACAAGAAAGTAAAGGGTGAGGGTGTTGCCTCTTCGTTGACTGGAAAGTAAAAGGTGCCATTTGATCGGCAACAGAAAAGTAAAAGGTGAGGGTGTTGCCTCTTCGTTGACTGGAAAGTAAAGGGTGCCATTTGATCGGCAACAGAAAAGTAAAGGGTGAGGGTGTTGCCTCTTCGTTGACTGGAGAGTAAAAAGGTACCATTTGATTGGCGACAAGAAAGTAAAGGTTGGGGGAACTAACAGGACGTCTCGTCCGAATTAGCTCACTGTTGATAGGAAATGTAAAGGTTGGGGGAGTTAACAGGACGTCTCGTCCGAATTAACTCACTGTTGGCAGGAAATGTAAAGGTTGGGGTTGACCCTCGGTTGCCATGACTGCGGGTTCTTGGGGAACTGCCCCTTGAACGCAAGAGAATGAATCTGGGGGGATGTCCCAGTTTGACATGACTGTGGGTGGTTGGGGAACTACCCTTTGATTGAGAGGATATACCCGGGGAGATGCCCCAGTTTGACATGATTGGATGAAATCTTGGGGAACTGCCCCTTGAATAAGAGAATAAACCCGGGGAGATGCCCCAGTTTAACATGATTGGATGAAATCTTGGGGAACTGCCCCTTGAATGAATGAGAACGAACCCGGGGAGATGCCCCAGTTTGACATGATTGGATGAAATCTTGGGGAACTGCCCCTTGAATGAATGAGAACGAACCCGGGGAGATGCCCCAGTTAGACATGATTGGATGAAATCTTGGGGAACTGCCCATTGAATGAAAGAATAAACCCAGGGAGATGCCCCAGTTTGACATGATTGGATGAAATCTTGGGGAACTGCCCCTTGAATAAGAGAATAAACCCGGGGAGATGCCCCAGTTTGACATGATTGGATGAAATCTTAGGGAACTGCCCCTTGAATGAACGAGAACGAACCTGGGAGAGATGCTCCAGTTTGAGATGATTGGATGAAGCTTGAAGGGTGGGGTACTGTCCTTTGAATAAAAGAATAAACCCGGGGAGATGCCCCGGTTTGACATGATCGAAAGAGTCTTTGGGGAAAACTGTCCCTTGACCGAAAGAAGAATCTGGGGAGATGCCCCAGTTTTGGGTTGACTGGGAAGTGTAGTCCCACTGGGGAAGGATTTGGGAAGTGTAGTTTTTGGCGATTATGGTTCCACTAGGGGAGAAAATTTGGTGATTCAGGGTAATGTCCCTTTGGGTGAAAGAGAATGGACTTGGGGTTTACTGCGGATATGCCGAAGGTCTGCTAAGGAGAGAGTTGGGCAACTACACATCTCGGGGATCATGGTTCCTGGCCATCCTTTAACAGAGAAACGCGAAACTAATTAAAAACATACAGGCGGACTCCCTTGGCGACAGGCGTTGAAGTAACTCATGGCCAAAATAATTATTACTTCTGACTTCATTGAGGTTGTTTCACAGAGCTGGTTGAGCTTGCTTGAGGTAAGATCTGGCAACGGTGTCCACTTCGTTCCCCATAACTTTGTGTTTTTGTTCTTCTCAAAGCTCATTTTTTTAAGAAATTCTTTTTAGGCAAAACTTGTTTATTCATTCTAGTCATGAACACATGTGAGAAGAAAGGAAACTTTTTATTTATGAACAATAGATATGTACAGGTGACAATAATAATGCAAAAATATGACAAGGTGTGAGGAATTGATGGTAAGGATGGAAGGGAAGGCCTTTTAGATCCTCTATCGATTTCCTGAGAGCGACAAGATTCCTGGTCTTTTCCATGATTTCCTGTTTATCTTCTGATTTTGCTTTCGAGGGCGTGACTTGACAATGGCTTCGATGTTCTAGACCCATCCCCTTGTCTGTGACTTGGAAAATTGGCATTGCAGTGTTGAATCTATAGGGTGTGAATTTGTTGGGGTCGCTTTCTTAGGATTTTTGACCCCACCAATTGCTCTAACTTTTGCCTAGGTCACCTTTTCAGGTTTTCAACCTAGCGAGCCCTTTTTTTTTACGCATAGTATCTTCTCACTGCTTCCGCGTTTATAAGCATCGGTAGATCTTCCCCATCCATGTTGGCGAGTATGAGAGCACCTCCGGAAAAAGCCTTCTTCACGACATAAGGCCCTTCATAGCTGGGAGTACATTTGCCCCGGCGATCTTTATGCATCGACAAAACCTTCTTGAGCACCAAGTCTCCTTCTTGGAATTGTCGGGGTCGTACTTTCTTTTCAAACGCTCGCTTCATACGCCTTTGATATAACTGACCATGGCAGAGGGCAGTCAGTCTCTTACTATCAATCAGATTTAATTGGTCATGTCGAGTCTGGATCCATTCAGCTTCAACCAGTTTGGCTTCCATGATTACTCGGAGGGAAGGAATCTCCACTTCAAAAGGCAGGACTGCTTCCATGCCATAAACTAAAGAGAATGGAGTTGCCCTAGTCGAGGTCCGGACTGAGGTACGATAACCGTGCAGAGCAAAAGGAAGCATTTCGTTCCAGTCTTTATAGGTTACCACCATTTTCTGTATTATCTTCTTGATGTTCTTGTTCGCCGCCTCGACTGCCCCATTCATTTTTGGGCGGTACAGAGAGGAATTGTGGTGGGAGATCTTAAAGCTCTCACAAAGCTCCTTTATCATTTTGTTGTTCAGGTTTGTACCATTGTCTGTGATGATTTGACTTGGTAGGCCGTACCGACATATCAACTCACGCTTGACGAATTTAACAACAACACCTTTGGTTACATTAGTGTATGAAGCTGCTTCCACCCATTTTGTGAAGTAATCAATGGCGACCAGAATGAAACGATGGCCGTTTGAAGCCTTTGGTTCAATGGGACCAATGACATCCATGCCCCACATCGAAAAAGGCCATGGTGCTGACAAAACATTTAGAGATGACGGGGGCACGTGAATATGATCAGCATATATTTGGCACTTATGACATCTCCGAGCATAGGCGAAGTAGTCTGCTTCCATGGTCATCCAAAAATAACTAGCCCTTAAGATTTTCCTTGACATGGCGTGCCCATTGATGTGGGTTCCGAAAGATCCCTCATGGATATCCCTCATGATTCTATTTGCTTCAGCGGTATCAACGCAGTGAAGAAGGATAGAATTATGGTTTCTTTTGTAAAGCACGTCTCCACTTAAGAAAAACCCCATGGCGAGCCGTCGTAGGGTTCTCTTGTCGTTTTCTGTGGCATTGTCGGGGTATTCTTGCCTCTGGATATACCTCTTGATATCATGATACCAAGGTTTTCCATCTGATTGTTCTTCGACTACTTGGCAGTATGCGGGCTCATGACGCTTTTCTACCTCGATGAGGGGCACGTCATAGTCATTGTTTACTTTGAACATTGAAGCGAGAGTGGCCAAAGCGTCAGCCATCTGATTATCTTCCCGAGGAACATGATGGAAAGAAATCTCTTCGAAATCTCTGATCATTTCCATAATGTGGGCGTGATAGGGGAGAAGCTTGCTATCTCTGGTTTCCCACTCACCCTTTAACTGGTGGATGACTAAAGCAGAGTCTCTGTAGACTTCCAATGTCCTTACTTTCATAGCTAATGCCGCTTGGATCCCTAAGGAGCAGGCCTCATATTCAGCGACATTGTTGGTACAATCGAAACATAGCCTGGCGCAGACAGGGATGAATTCGCTTTTTGGCGAAATCAAAATGGCCCCAATTCCGTGCCCTAAAGCATTAGAAGCTCCATCGAATCTTAAAATCCATTTGTCTTTGTTACAGCCTTCTTTTTTGTCGGACAGTGCCAAAATATCCTCGTCTGGGAAGTCGAATGGTACTGGTTGGTAATCACTTACGGGTTGATGGGCTAGGTAGTCAGCCAAAGCGCTCCCTTTTATGGCTTTTTGACTGACATATGTTATGTCGTACTCAGTTAATAGCACTTGCCATCGAGCAATCCTTCCGGTCAGGGCTGGCTTCTCAAAGATGTACTTGATAGGATCCATCTTAGAGACTAGCCAGGTAGTGTGACTCAACATGTATTGCCTTAAACGCTTCGCATCCCATGCTAACGCGCAACAAGTTCGTTCTAATGCGGAGTATCGCATTTCGCAATCAGTGAACTTTTTGCTTAGGTAATATATGGCATGTTCTTTCTTTCCCGTTTCATCGTGCTGACCTAATACGCAGCCCATGGACCCATCCAGTACCGTCATGTACAAAATCAGTGGTCTCCCAGGGGTTGGTGGCACCAATATTGGTGGTTCTTTTAAGTATTGCTTAATCTTCTCAAAAGCCATTTGGCAGTCCTCATTCCATTGCCCCGGTTGGTTCTTGTGGAGTAGCTTGAAGATCGGCTCGTAGGTCGATGTCAATTATGAGATAAATCGAGCGATGTAGTTTAATCTTCCCAAGAACCCCCTGACTTCTTTTTCTGTGCAAGGAGGTGGCATTTCTAGGATTGCCCTGACCTTGTCGGGATCCACTTCAATTCCTTTCTTGCTTACAATGAAACCCAACAGTTTACCTGACTTTATGCCAAACGTGCACTTGGCAGGGTTTAATCTAAGCTTAAACCTTCTCAACCGTTCAAACAATTTCCTTAAGTCGTGGACATGATCTTCCGCGGTTCTGGATTTTGCAATGATATCATCCACATAGACCTCTATTTCCTTGTGCATCATATCATGGAATAAAGTGACCATTGCTCTCTAATAAGTTGCCCCTGCGTTCTTCAAACCAAAGGACATCACTTTGTAACAGAAAGTACCCCACAACGTGACGAACGTGGTTTTTTCCATGTCTTCGGGCGCCATTTTAATCTGATTGTACCCAGAGAAACCATCCATGAAAGAGAAGATGGAGTGCTGGGCTGTGTTATCGACCAACATGTCAATATGTGGAAGAGGAAAATCGTCTTTAGGGCTGGCCCTGTTTAGATCTCGATAGTCCACACACATCCGTACTTTTCCATCCTTCTTCGGGACCGGAACTATGTTGGCTACCTATTATGGATATTTGGCTACGGCCAAGAAACCAGCTTCGAATTGTTTTTTGACCTCTTCCTTGATCTTGAGAAGCATTTCCGGTTTCATTCTCCGTAACTTTTGCTTAACTGGTGGACATTCTGGTTTCAGAGGCAATCTATGTTCCACTATGCTGTTATCCAACCCTGGCATATCTTGATATGACCAAGCGAACACATCCCGAAATTCCCAGAGCAGTTCAATCAATTCATCTTGCTGGTTTTTACTCAGGCAGGTGCCTATCTTGATCATTTTATCTTCTCCTTCACCTCCAAGGTTGATGATTTTAATTTCCTCCTGATGTGGGCGGATCTCCTTATCCTCTTGTTCTAACAATCTCGTCAATTCAGATGAGGGTCCAAAGTCTTCCTCACTTTCCTTGTAGACGCAATCATTTGGATAAACCGGGTCATGAAATAAATCTAGGTTTTCGTCCTTCTCAGGGAAATCATTTTTGGATCTGTATTCGGGTTATATTATAAAGTGAAAAGAGAAACAAACAAGTGAAAGGTTTAAGAAACAGAGAATGCACAAAGATGAGGTGATGGGAAATAAAAATGTGTTCATTGATTTTCAAAAATAAAGTATTACAAAATGGGTCCCGGAGCCTCGGACATGGCAAGGGGACCACTAAATTATGAAATATAGTGATTACTCTGATAGAATGTTAATGGTTGTAGGGAACTCCATGACTTCCCAATTGCTCAGCTCTTGATCTGGATGGCAAGCATATACCAGCTCCACATTGAGGTCAGGCTCATTCTCAACCATGGCAACTTGATCCGAATATATCACTCCGGCGCTCTTAAAGCTCTGATAGAGATCGCAGATAGGGATTCTTGCAGTGTTGATCTCTTGACCAGTAAGGCGAGCAACTCTCCTCCCCTTCTTTTCCTCTTCAACCCTTTTCTTATCCATCACAGTGGGCTTATATCCCAAACCATATCTGTTTTTATTTTCCGGGAGACTCACTGGTTGGGTTCTGCCTTCCAAATCCCGCCCTAATCCTTTTCCGGGTTGGTACCCTTTCCGCAACATGTTCAGCGTCACCATTAGAGGTACGTTGGGGAAAGACACCTTTACAACGCTCGTTGCATTGGCAATCTCCAAGGCTTGGAAGGATGTTTCAAGGGCTTCCTCGACGGCCTCAATGTATGGAGTGGATAGGGGTTTGCTGACTAAAAGGTCCTCCTCCCCTGAAACAGTCACCAACTTGTTATTGATGATGAATTTTAGTCTTTGATGCAGCGTGGAGGGGACCACCCCCGCCGAGTGGATCCATGGTCGCCCTAATAAACAGCTGTAGGCGGGCACGATGTCCATCACTTGGAAGAGTACTTGGAAAGTACAGGGTCCGACTTGTATAGGCAATTTGATTTCTCCTATGACTTCCCTACGTGTCCCATCAAAAGCCCGTACAACCATAGAGCTAGGTCTCATGTATGTTCTATCGAAAGGCAGTTTTGCCAACGTGGATTTCGACATGACGTTCAGAGAAGATCATTTATCCACAAGTACTTTTGCCAGGATATAATCATGACATTTCATAGAAATATGGAGGGCTTTGTTGTGCCCTCTTCCTTCAATAGGTACTTCCTCATCTGTGAAGGTCAAGTAATTGTTGGCAACGATATGCCCCACTATGCCCCTAAATTGTTCGACGGGTAAGTCATGCTTCACGTGCGCCTCACTCAACACCTTCATCAATGTGTTCCGATGTGGTTCGGAACACATTAGCAAAGACAACAGGGAAATTTTTGCAGGGGTATGGTTCAATTGGTCCAACACCTGGTAGTCACTATGGCGAATAAACTTCAGGAATTCCTGGGCTTCCTCTTCAGTCACAGCCCCCTTTGTTTCGCTAGAGGCTACTTCTTTCCCAGTTTTTCCTTCTCCGGTAGTCTTGCCTTGTTTGGGTTCAGGTGGCGTATATACCCTTCCACTCCGTGTCATTCTTCCTACTCCGATTATATTTGTAATAGAGGAGGATGGCATGGAGTTGATCGCTTCAGGATTGGTGACGACCACATCTGTATTGTACCTCCATGGCATAGCGTGGGAACTCTGGAAGGGGAAAGGGGTTGGTGCCTTCACCGTGAAGACAGTCTTGGCAGGAGCCGAATCCCCTGGTGTATCCTTGTTATAGTATACGACCAGGGGTTTCGGAACTCGTGCCTTACCCTGTCCCTGTACCATATTTATTTGTTCTTCACGGCGCCTGCAGACCTCTATGACTCGAGCATTCATGAGTCTTTGAAGGGTTTCCTGAAAGCCCCTTCGCTTTGCGGACTGGAGGTCATTATGCTCTTCATCCCATGACCCTTCTATTAATCCGACCTTCAGCATATGGGAGTGTATGATTTCCAAAGGCATTTGGATGTCCTCTACTTTGGAAATGTATTCTTCATCCCCTTCTATGGCGTTGACATCCGGTCCTTTATGGTTTGGAAGGGGATTGGTTGTCACACTTGGGCTCCCTTCTTTAAAACTTATCCAGTCGGCTCGGATTAGGTCCCTTACCTTAAACTTCAGTGCCAAGCAATTCTCAGTAGAATGTCCTGGTGCACCAGCGTGTTAATCACACCGTGCGTTTGGGTCGTACCCTCTAGGATATGGCGGCTGAAGTGGCTTTAGAGGGCATGGCACTACCATCGTGTTTTCGATGAGGTAAGGGAGAAGCTCTGTGTAAGAGATGGGAATCAGATCAAATTGCAGTGGGGCACGGTCATTGTTTTGCCTTCTCTGATTTGGATTTGGCGGGTTCATTTGTGGCTGTTGATACGGAACTTGTGGTGGTTGATATGGTGCTTGTAGTGGTGCAGGCGATCGCATGACAGGTGGGCGGAAATGTGGTGTATGTGGTGTTTGAATGGCAGCCGCATATAGATGTGGTGTATTCTGATAGGTTGATGGAAAGGCGACCGGGGTGGGTGGCCTCGGCTGGTTTCTTCTCTGATTATGGGAGATTAGATTAGTCTCTCCCTCTCTTCTCTTTCCTTCCCCATGGGAGGGTCTTTTTGCTGCATTAACCCCAGCTGGACCTCGGGCGATCTTCCCTGTCCGGAGGCCATTCTCTATTCTTTCTCCGATAGTGACAATATCGCAGAAGTGGGATGAAATACTTCCAATCATCTTGTCATAGAATGGCGATTGGAGTGTGTCAATAAATGTCGAGATCACCTCTTTCTCAGACAGAGGTGGGTCAACTTGTGCTGCTACTTCACGCCACCGTTGGGCGTATTCTTTGAACGTCTCGTTGTCTTTCTTGGACATGTTCTGTAATTGCATTCTATCTGGCGCCATGTCCAAATTGTACTTATACTGTTGCATGAAAGCATCTGCCAGATCTCTCAACATCGTATACGAGATCGTTCAAGATGGTTATACCAGGTCAGAGGCGCTCCAGCCAAACTATCTTGAAAACAATGGATGAGCAGAGAGTCGTTGGAGGCATGCGAAGCCATCTTCCGGCAGTACATGGTAAGATGGTTTTTCAGACATGTCAGCCCCCGATACTTATCAAATTCAGGCGTTTTGAATTTGGGAGGAATAACAACGTCGGGAATTAGACAGAGTTGTGCAGCACTGCCTAATCCAAATCGATTCATTCCATCCATTTCCCTTAAACGTCTTTCCAAGAACTCTAATCTTCCTTCCTGGGTAGCAGCAGTGGCAGTACTTGGTCCTGTGACGACATAGTGACTAGCACTCTTGACTGGTCGGTCAACATGTGCCAGGCTCTCATTCGGAATTGAGGCTTGGTGTCCAGTTGTGGCTTGGGTAGCTTGTGGTTATTCAGCCTGTGTATGGACCAGAATCGTTTGAGGATTCTGGACAGGTGGGATGTTTGGTTGAGCCGCGTGAAGGATTATTTCCTGATAATCTGGCTCCTCTTGGAGTGGTGGGAAATAGCCTGGGGGTAACCCATACTGTGGGAAGGGTACGACATTCCCTTCTTTATCAA
The DNA here is from genome assembly GCA_037962975.1 of Clitoria ternatea. Lineage (NCBI taxonomy): Eukaryota > Viridiplantae > Streptophyta > Magnoliopsida > Fabales > Fabaceae > Clitoria > Clitoria ternatea. The sequence goes on from CM075671.1 coordinate 62,766,244, forward strand.
CAAAAGTGTGTTGTTGAACATGAGCAGGGTTCGGCTTACTAAGGCAAACAGTAACGGTAGGCCCTGCAGGGTTTGAGCTCGGTCCCCCAGCATGACCTTGAGCGTGTTGGAGAATGGGAGATTGCTGCCTAGCATTTTCAACTTCCACTAAAGAATCCCTTTCTGCGATCCTCCTTTCGAACATTTTGGCCATTTCAGCCATTTGTTCTTTCAACTGATTGACCTCAGCTCTGAGGTTCTCATTCTCTTGCTCTATTTCGGGCATGAGTTTCTTTCTGAGCCTGGTCGCGTAGGGATGCTTACCCGTAGTGTCTAAAGAATCACGACAAACGGTTAGAAAAATAAAGGGAACAGTTAAAGAGGATCATCCATTCACCCAAAGAATACTCATGTGTTCCAAAGATTTTGACTAATCGAATCTTTGGGTGATAGATAATCCCTCTTTAATAACAGGAAAGTGAAAATGACATAAGGTAAAGTAAAATTTGCCCTTTCGTGGCCTAAGTCAGGTTTTGTTGAAGGTTTCCTCTAGACCCTAGGGCTTATCTAAAAGTGACTCTCCACACCGGGTGGCTTATACTAGACTTCTAGAAGGTCACTAGAGCCAAGATCCTACCCATGACAGGGACGCAACAGTGGGGAACCACTAGGTGCGTATGTCACAAGAGGTCGAACTCTAGTTGGGGTTCTCACGATCACCGGATAGGAAGTACATCCTATACGATTCTGTATACCAACCTCTCCTAACTTAAGTTTCATTTAGGGCCCGGGTATAGGGTGCCACTCATAAGTGTGTGCGAGTAATTTGTGAGTGTAGTGTGTGAAAGGGCATTCAATACCTTTTACCTTACCTCATTCTGCACAAAGAACAAACACAGAACAAATATACAAAGTCGTCTACCCTAGGGTTCAATGATTGCAGAAAAGTAACATAGTCTTCTACCCTAGGGTTCAACAATCATATAGAACATGGACAATAAAGCAAATAACAAGATGCAATTTAAAACAATAACGAACATTCACAACAATCAACGGAAAATAAAAACAAGGGGGAGAAATCCAAGCTAAACAAAGGCTATATAAAAAAAGCGCGCTTTCAACCAAACTGGCCTGACTCTCTTAAGTGTCCCCAGCGGAGTCGCCATCTGTCGCAACCTGGATCGCGACGGCGCGGCGAGAAAGAAAGAAGGGTGTAGGATGAAACCGGGAGTCGCCACCAACGTTTTTATCCATAGGAAAAACATTGGAAAAAAACTAAGTTCAGTAAAGCACTGGTTAAAAATTGAGATTCAAGTTCGGGAGTCGGTTACGAGTAGGGAAGGTATTAGCACCCTACATCGCCTGTCCAAAACAGTACCAAGATTGAAAACGCACAACATAAATAGCCTTACAAAAGATGGTTTATTTCTTCCCTTTTATTGTTGTATTTTTTATTTAAAAACAACAGAATGGAGTGAGAGAACTGTACAAACATAGAATGTCGAAGCGAGGTCAATGGGACGTTTCATCCGAATTAAACTCAACTTCGATATGAGACAGAGAGGGGAAGAGAATGCTAATAAGGCGTCATGCCTAAATTAGATGTTCTCGGATAAAAAAACAGTGATAGGAAAGAGATAAGCGGGACGTCTCGTCCTAAGTATCCCTTCCCTATGAATTATGGCGAGGCTTGAGCAAAAACTAGGGGGAAATCAACAAGATGTCACGTCTAAATTGATTTTCACGAAAGCGACCAAAAAGAAGAACATTTATGAAAGAAACATGAAAGTGAGGAAATAAATCAATAAAAAGAAATAAGAAAGATGGGCCCGACAGGAGTTGAGGTCCTGCTCCTACGTATTCTTGAATTATCAAGAAATCAGGGTTACGTAGTTCTGAGTGTTGTTCTTTTAGGAAAAGACTTGGGAAATGATGATGGATGTCATTGAGACGGGAAACTCATACAAGGCGAAGTTCTTCGCACGTGTACGAATCCTAAAGAGGTTGTGTAGACGGGAGTGCTCCCGTACGACACCGTTTTTTTTTAAAAAAAAAGAAGATTTTTAAACTAGAAAATATAACATGTGCAAAATTTATTACTTATTATTTTTATATTATTATTTTTTTTCTAGGGGAAAGGGGGGGTAAACACTGACAGTATAAACTATGCTACGCATAAAATCATAACTGTGGACAGCAAACTGGCAAGGAAATAAATGATTGAAAACAAGAGAAATAAGGGACAGAAAAGAACCGGTGTGGAGGGCTCAGGACCGGTGTTGGAGTCAGGCGCAGGTCCGGTGTCAAACCGGTACTGAACTTACACGTTGACAGAAACACTGGACCGGTGTTGGATTAAATGCTGGAAACTGAAGGATGTGACCAGTGTTGGTATGAGTTGATCCGAAGCGAGGAAGTGCCCAGACGCTGTGTAGGGTGGATGTCGAGGATTGGTAAAGGCAGTGACCTGGTAAGGTACAATGGAAACAGTGAAGGGAATGACTTCGTACTGGGACGGTGTAGGTTCGACGTAGGAACGGTGTAGGTTCGATGTGAGGGACAGTCTCTGAACAATGGAGAACTTCAAGTTTTCTAATACTGGAGGTCCTTTTATGATAATCTAGGCAAATCACGGGTTTCAAATGGGAAAGTCCTTTGAAGGTTTTGAGGAATCAGAGAGAATTTGGGAGAGTTTTCTTTCAAGAGGGGGATTCCAACCCCTTGAGCTTCTCTGGTTGGGGTATTTATAAGGCTTAAGGGTATGGGTTGAGTGTTTGGGACAACCAGAGTTCCCACTCACCCATACGCATAGTGGTGCAACCCTGGCCACTATCTGTTTGTGGGGAGCAGTGGTTCAGTGGGGTATTTTTAATTGTCCACTTCCGCCCCTTGTCTGCCACCTTTAGAGAGTGCGATTCTAGGTCAGCGCGGATAAACCTCCGACCTCGTCCTTCCGTTGTCAAGTTTGTGACGTCGGCCTTTAAAGACACCGGTTGGACGGGATTCCAACTGGTCCAATGTGGCCTCTCAAGAACCTGGATCTGTATCTTTATACTGGTTGAACTTTTTCAAGGTGGTATCACAGGGGCGGTGTTCTCCCTCCTAGTCCGGATCTAATGTTTCAGCCGGTGTGTATATGTTTCGATCTGAGTCATCCCATTAGATCGAGAAATTTTACTTGGGCCGGATTGACCTGTCCTTCCGTTGTCAGGTGTATGACATCGGTCACTAAGGAACTCCATCAATTGGTCCGGTGTTCCCCACATAAACCAGTGTCATATTTACAACAGTCGAAACTTTTGGGGTGCCACGGGACCGGTGTCCTTTCCATTTTGGCCGGACCAAAAGAGGTGTTCACATCCTGCTCCTATCCCCATTCAAACTTCTTGGACTTCTTCAGGATCTTGTATAGGGGAAGGGACCTATGCATCATCTTAGGCATGAATCGTGCCAAGGCAGCTACCTCTCCATTCAATGATTAGACCTCCCTCAAATTCTTCGGACTCTGCATGTCTAGAACTGCTTGGCACTTACCCGGATTCACCTCAATACCACGTTGAGTCAACATGAAACCCAGAAATTTTCCTGTAGGAACGACGAAGGTGCACTTCAATGGGTTCAACCTCATGTTGTACTGCCTCAAGCGTGTAAATACTTGGCGTAAATCCTCTACATGATCACCCCAAGCGGGGTCTTAGCGATGATGTCGTCAATGTACATCTCCACCAACTTGGTGTGCATTGCCCTCGAACACCTTATTGATCATACGCTGGTAAGTGGTACCCGCGTTCTTCAAATTGAAAGGCATGATAGTGTAACAGCAAACACCATAGTCATTGACAAATACCGTCTTTCTTGATCCTCCTCCCACATCAAAATCTGGTTGTACCCTGAACAAGCATCCATGAAAGATAGACAGATAACTTGTGGCAATAGAAATTGGGGTCCATCCCAGGCATATCTACAGCAGTCCATGTGAACAAGTCTTTAAAGTCGTGAAGAAGTGCAAGCAGACGTTGCTCCATCACAGCTTCTAACTTGTCGTTGATATGTGTGATCTTTTCTAGGGAATCTCCAAACACGACGTCGCTAGAACCTCCCTCTGGCGTAGGCTTAGAAGGATTGTGCGGATCAATCTTCAATTCCACCTTGGGATCAAGATCAATCAGATTAACCGATCTCGCCATTGTTCCCCCATCGTTCAGATTTCTCTTTTTATTAAACGCTTCTAACTTCACCATGTTCAAGCTCAGGTTGTAACAATACCTGGCCATTTCTTAATCACCTCGGAGGGAAGACACCTAGTTGTCCTTATCAATGAACTTTATAAGAAGGTGTGGAGTGGATACGAGTGCCTCTATAACATTCAACGTGGGGGGACTGATAATGTTATTGTAGGGTGACTCCACGTCAATCACTAGCACTCTGGACTTCACCGTCCTTGCTCTAGGCTTGCCCTCGAAATACACAAGTGTGTCAAGATACCCCTTGGTGGGTTGCTTCACTCCATTAAAAGCTGTGAGTTCCTGCATATAAGCTTGTAAATCAGAATCATTGAAACCCATTCTTTTAAAACAGTTATAAAAAATAACATCGCAGGAACTTCCCTGATCAACAAGGATCCTCTTGACGTCCTTGTTAGCAATCACAGTGATTATGACAACAGCGTCATTACCCCTAGGGATTGTTGGACTAAAATCCTTATTTGAGAATGAAACCACCGGCGCCAACACACTATCTCTGAAAGGGTGGTTATCCCGGGTTTCCTTGAACAAATAGAATTTTTCAATGATGATTCTTTCAGGCTATGATTGAAGCTCTGCCTCCAGCAAAACCTTCGGCGATCATATCAATCACCTCACGCCGGCCTTGCCTCTATTGCTAGGGCATACCATCTTGTTGAGCGCCCTCATTGATAACAACTCCCTTCTGCTTCTCAGCAGCAGTGTATCGCTTGTCTGGAGCATGACTATTATCACCTTCATCGTTATGGTCACGACCTCGCTTCTCCATCCGCTCTGGCTCATCTAGGGACTTCTCCTTAAGGAGATATTGCTTTAACTTTCCCTCTCGAATAAGGGTCTCCACAGCATTCTTCAATGCCTTACATTCGCCAGTGGAGTGGCCAACTTGTTCGTGGAAACCACAGTACTTGCGCGGGTTCCCAGACCTTCTTATCGGAGCAGGCCTTCTTATACCGTACGCTAAATGTTGGCCATCCGACCTCTCTCATGATTTGAGAGTGTTTAGCTTTCAGCGGAGCATAATTGCTAAATACGACCACGTGCCTCTCCTGGCGCTGGGGTTGGGGACTCCGGAACCTGTCCCGTTGAACATGCTTCTCCTGTCTTCTCGCTTCCCTCTCACATTTTTGTTGTAGACAGGGACAGGCGGCTTCATCAGGTTACTATGGCTTCGTGGTGCATCTCGATTCTGACATACTTTGAAGCCTTCCTCTAGAATTCCTTGAATATCATCGGAGGGCTCTTTGCTAAAGACAAAGTAAAGGAAGATCCGGGCTACAAGGCTTTAATAACTATGTGTAGTTGGATAGCTTCTGTAAGGTTTGGCACCATAGCGGCTTCCTTATAAAATCTTTTTAGAAACTCCTTAAGAGTTTCATTCTCTCCCTTCCTGATCTGGGCCAAGGTGTGAGACATCCTGGGAACATCCCTGGAAATGACAAAGTGGTCCCAAAAGCTGTTGCCATCTCCTCGCAGGAATCGATATCAAAGTGCAAGGAAACATCCTACACATCATATCTTTATCTGCCCCCAAGTACATAGCCTTGTAAGCATAGACATCGAGGTGCTTAGTGGGGTAAGTTTCTCCATTATACTTCGCGATGGAGAGTGGTTGAGTCGTTTACAAGTGCTTGGGGATAGGCACGCTCATCAGCCTCCTAGAAAATGGAACATTGAGCTGATACGCTCCTGGAGCTGTTATCATTGATTCCTTCTTCCTTCCATTGACTCTGTCACTAGAATTGAAAGTTTTCTCCCTTTCCTCGTAGGTGAGAATCTTCAAATATTGGAGAGTCACAGATTTTTCTCTCCCAGTGGTGTGATGGGTCTCCTCATCCTGAGACACTACCTTCTCTTCTGTCTGCCTCCACTCCCTCCTTAACTCTGCAAGCCCCTCCCTGAGTTGCCTTATGACTTCATCTTGAGGGTCTGAAACCGCTGTAGGTATCACCCTTCTCGAGTTGGCTCCAGGAGATTCGAAGAGAAGTCTCCTGTTGACATGTTGATTGGTCACGTCCTCCACATGACCCTCAATAAAATAACGTCTATTACCCTCCATGGAAAACTACTAAACTTCTACGATTGGTGGGAATAACTCTAACGTGTCCCACTGGGTGTGCCAATAAACTGGTCTTATCCGGGGTCAAAGATCCGGAGTGGGGACCAGCCTCAAAAGTCAAGGATAGAAATGTTTGTACACCGGTACAATGGGTATCTGGTATTATGGTCTGAACTCTGAGTGGGAGAATCCGGTCTTGTTGTCCTGGAGATCCTTCACACCAAGCTTTAGCGCTGAAAAGGGGCGAAAGGTGGTGTCACCTGTGAAGATTCTCCGATGCTCAAGTCAGTGAAACAGAATAAGAATTCCAAGGAACTTTAGCAATGTAACAGTAAATAGAGAGTAAGAATAGCGTAACCTTTCCTGCGTATGAGATTTTCCTATTTATAGACAAGCATGGAGAATGAATCATCATGTTTAGCCAGAGGACAAATAGTACACTGCTTAATGTACGATTCTGACACGCGACGCGAGGAGAGCCGCGTCTTCCGCGAATCCCCCTTGTGGCTGTACCTTGTACCTTCTATCGGGTGACGTGGATACTTTTCGGTATGCGAAATACGAACCTGGGCAAACCGATATGGAGAGCGTCTGATGCGGGCTTATAGTCCGGAGATGTACCTGTGAGACCGGTAGCATAGTGAGGTCGAATAAAATTACATCACTGCCCTAGGTATCGGTATCGAGACCGAATCAATAATAATCTTAATAGAATCATCTATTCAAATAGAAATCATATTTGGGCTTGTTGATAAGATAGATTAGTGATGGGTTAACCTATCCTAGTGCCCATTAAGAGGTTCCTTCTCCCATCTGGTTTATCTCTATATATATTATCTCATTAGACGAATATCACAGTGTGCAAACAACGGTGAACCAGACTGGGAGTAGTAAACGTTAATTGACTCAAAATGGGTCATTGATCACTTCACACCGGGTACGCATTTATCACGTTAATTAATAATGTATGTATGTGTGGAATAAATTCTATGTTGTTATGATATTGTGTTAATTGTATCAAATTTAATTACATAATTAAATTCTGCAAATGGTATCAGAGCCCAGTTGACACGTAACATAATTTCCCCTCTACGTACAATTCTAATGATATTCCCTTTTTAATCTCTTTACAACCTTAATTATATAATTTTACTAATTCTTTTGAATGGGTCAATTTCAATTTTCTAATTTCTCATGGCATAAACTAAACCATATGGAAATGATAACCCCAATATGTTAATTGTATATTGAGTTAACTTGGTAACTCAATTAATGTCCAGCGTTGATTTTATCTACGTGTTGTGCATTATATGTGTGCTTTACATGCTATTATATATGTATATATAACTCGTATCCATTAGTCTCCCATGTAGCGTGCCATTATGCAATTATATATATATATATATATATATATATATATATATATATATATTGCTCTATTAGTGATTCCATGTAGCGTGCTATTATATTTGTACATAAAATTGTATTTGGCCTATTCCATGTAATGTGCAGTATATACATATAATTGGCGTTGATATTAAAAATCGTAATTGGCCTATTCCATGTAGCGTGCAATATATACATATAATTGGCATTAACATTAAATAACTACTAGATGAATTTGCTACACCTATTCATAAATATTGCAAAATTTGTGACAATAAATTAAAGACTCCACTTGTGATATATGTATGTAATGATATAATTAGGTGCCATCTTTCTTGTATACATATATTGGAGCATTGATAGTTATATTTTGGCCTTTCTTTTTAATAGATATATTTTTATTTTTTTTGTGTTTAAAATTTAAACCATCTTGAGGTCCATTCGACACAAAGTTATTTTTTTGTGTTTAAAAGTTAAACCATCTTGCATACACGTTAACATGATAAACCACATTTAAATTTTGAAACTCATGCAATAACTAATTTTAATAATGTATGCATAATTATTTTGTATAAGTATTATCTCACCTATCGTGGGACTATTTATACAAAATTATGAGGATTATATTTTTTATGGAATTGTTTGATATAGTTGTGACACAATTCTTGTTTTTACTTTAACTTATTCTTGATCCTGCAATTTATTTCAATAATGTACGCATGAATATTTTGTATAAGTATCATCTCACCTATCATAGGACTATTTATACAAAATTTTTATGAATTATATTTATGTTTTGATTATTTAATGTATATTATGTTAATAATAATTATACCTTATTGGTATGTTATTGTTAATGTGATCTGTGAAATTCTATGCACCTATGTTTTTTTTGTTATGTCAGTTTTGTACTAGTACTAATACCCTATCGGTATTAGGATTTTGTGACATATAATTTTATGCATTATTTTTGTTTATAAATATATTTTATTTGTTGTAATCTGGGACCCTTAGGCGGGGTTACAATAAGTAAGAAATTGTGTGATGGGCATACTGAATTTTGTATAAACTAATTATTTCCTACCTCAGTATCAATGCCTACTTCAGTGAAAACGTTGAACGGGACGAATTATGAGGATTGGAAGGAGTCTCTAGATTTGTATTTGGCTATGGCCAATATTGACTTAGCTTTACGGGAACAAGAGCCAAGTGCTCTTACTACTGATCAAAGGGCTTATCGTGAGAAGTGTGATCACTCAAATCGAGTGTGCTTGATGGTCATAAAGTTCACCATGGAGAAGCCGATCAGACAGAGTATTGCAGCAAGCGACAATGCTGCAACCTTCCTAAAATCCGTTGGTGAAAAGTTCAAAACTTTTGACAAAGCTGAGAAGAATCACTATTCCTCCCTTTTTAATAGAGCCAAATACGATGGTGTGAGTGGAGTTCATGAGCACATACTAAAAATGGCGCATTATCACAACAAACTCAAGGGGATAAAGCTTGAGATTGATGACGGTTACTTGATCTGGAAAATTCTGGATTCACTCCCTCCTCAATTTGATATCTTAAAGACTTCTTACAACACTCAAAATCATGAGTGGACAGTTGATAAGGCCATTGCTATTGTCACTCAGGAGGAGGAGGCTATGAAAAAGAGAAAATTTGAAATTGTACAGTCCCACTACAACATTTTGTAGTTTAGACCGCAACTAAAAACTGTGGTCTAAAGTGAAAAATTATGGCCTTTAGTTTAGGCCACGGTTTGGCCACACTTTTTATGGCGTGGTCTAAAACAAAAGGTCATGGTATTCTACTTTTAAAAACACTATTTTAAAAATCGTGGCCTTAGGCATTAGAATAGGCAGCAGTTTTTTGCGTTAGTTTTAAGCTACGGTTTTTTATATTAATTTTAGGCCGCAGTTTTTCAAATGTAGGCCACGGTTTCTTGAACTAGTCCTTAGGCCATATTTTTTCATTATAGTTAAGACCATGATTTTACAAATGTGGCCACATATTAAACACCACAGTTTGTTGAACTAGTCCTTAAGCTACATTTTTGTTATAGTTAAAGACTATGGTTTTACAAAACTGTGGCCTTAGACATTAAAGGCCACAGTTTTTTTGAACTTTACAATTGAGGAAATTGGTGAGGACACAGTTTGATCAAGTTTCTCTTGGAATTAAGTGCATGAGTTTATGCTTTTTCTCCTTCTACCTTATTTAAACCTGTGTTTACATGTTGTTTATAGGTTTTGATAATGATAAATGACAAGCACAATGACAAAGGAATGGTTCAAAAGACAAAGGATGAAACACAAAGCAATCAATGAACAATTAGAAGGAAATATGAGCTATGAATGACAAAGCTGGTGCCATGGAACTCAAACCAAAAAGAACAAGCTCATAAACAAAAGAAAATATCAAGGAATCAACGCATGAAGGTCAAGGAAACCAACGATAACTTAAATAGCATCAAAATAGCATTAAGGAATCATGAATCTTGACTAATAGCATGGTTTGAATCGATTCAAAGGAGCTTGAATCGATTCATGCATGACTAAATTGTAAAATTAAGAAACAGAGAACTTTGAATCGATTCAAAGGGTTGCTTGAATCAATTCAAAGGGTTGCTTGAATCGATTCATACGATCATAAATTTCAATATTCCAAGTCAGAGAGCTTTGAATCTATTCAAGGAAAGCTTTGAATCGATTCATGAAGTGGAAAACACCTATGATAAGTCAGTTTAAGTGGGAAACACAGACCCGTACTCCACTATACGCAATGGAAAAACTGGAACCATGATGTGCAACGACTATGAAGGCCTCCAAAGCTCTATAAATGGACCTCCAACTCAAGCACAAAAAATCCGAACAAGAAGCAATCAATCAAAGCTTGCATTTGTGCTTAGTGAGTTCATTTTTCTTGTATAGTTTCATTGTTCTGAAACTCTGAGCTTGTAATTGTATATCCTCTTTTCCTTGAGATTTATTAGATTTGGTTAGAACCTTTAATTGCTTATCCATTATATTGAGAGAGTAAACATTTGTAAACCAAAACTCCAAATCACTCTAGTTTGAGTAGTCACAAAGGTTGGGGTTCAACCTTTGGGTATTGAGAGATTGTGAGATTGGATGGGTTGCCCTTTTGCTTGTGAAGATTAGGTTCTTGAGTGTGGGACACTTGGAGACAATCACTCAAAGCTTGTATCTCAAATCTTCAATAGTGGAATCCTTCAAGTGAGTTGCTTGAAAGCGAGACGTACACTGGATTGGTGGAACTCATTAAATTGGTTTGCATTTCTCTTAACCTTAAACTTTTTACTTAACTATGCATATAAACTGTTTGCTGTTTTGCCTGAGCTAAATGTTTGAATTGATCTTGGTGCTCAAGAAGAAACATAACCTTGCACACAAACTGTTTGATAAAATTGCTGAACCAATACTCTGTTTTGCTTCCCATTTCTTGGTTAAAATTACTTTGGTTCTAGAATTCAATACCTTGATTCAAACCAATTAAAGTGTGATACATACTTATTGCTTGTAAAATTCTTGTATATCTCATTTAAGTTGCATAAAGAACCAAGTTCAAAGGCATTCCAAGCAAATTTTTTAAACACTCAATTCAACCTTTTTTTGAGTATTGAGGCCACTTGATTAACAAAACCATGTTACAATTTGAATGTATAAATACATTACAAAATCATAATTCCTGCCACGTATGAAGTTTATACAATAGTAGTTATAAATTTTACTTGTATAAAGAAAAGAAAGTAATACAGGAAGTAAAAAAATGATCCAGGGAAAATTTGCCAGCTTAACATATGTCGACCCACTTGAAATACTTCTTCAAAGCAGTAGGAGACTTTAAGGTTCACCTAATTCAAGTAGTTCCTGCAATAAATGTTACAATATTAATTAATGTTGGAAAATAACCAACTTATATATTAAGGTAGTCTCTTTTGATTTTCTAAGATATATACACTACAATGTTTTTTATAAAAAAATTCCTTTTTATGCTGATTTATAAATGACGTGATTTCTTTTTTTAAGAATCTAATACACGTCACGTTTACATTGAATGAATTACTTTGAAACCATGGGCAGCATTCAACAAGAGATTCATGAGGGATGCTGAAGTATTGGAGTCTAATCTAATTTAGATTCCTAATTAATTTCCTCTTTCTTAAGTATTATTTCAATTTAGATAAGTAAAAGCATAAATATCCATCTCAAATAATTCAAGCTCAAGCATACCTTGTCTGCTTATCATTATCTGTGGTATCTGCTCCACGTTCGCTTTCAGCAAGAGCTATAAAACAGTGTAAGCATCTATGAAAATAATTGGGACTATCCATCACAAAATCACAAACCCAAACAAATGAAAACGATAAATAAACAGATGCCCACATGTAATTATAGAAGTGAACAACAAAAAGTTTAGCAAGTGAAGAGAAATATTGGAAAATTCCAAAGTGGCATCTGATGTGAAGTGGAAATATCAGTTTACAAACAGGCTTAAAATTAGAATGTCTTTAGGTAGGCTGTAATAGCAACAAAATCAAAATTTAGCGTCTGTTATCACCTGTTTGCCCATATGCAAAGCAAGTTGCCTTACTGCGTTCAAAGATTATTGGAACTATGGGCTCGACTGTTTCACGATACACCTATAAAAATAAAAAAGATTAAAGAAGTTGCATGAGATATCACGTATGTTGTCAACCATTCTTTTCAACTGAACATTTAAGTACATTTAATTGCCTCATCATTCGTAACCTTTTCATTCAAAATAACATCAAAAACAAATTTATGCTTCTCTACATACCGAGTTAAATCAACCTATAATTTGTAAAGCATATAAAATTTAAAGTCTTAAGAATATAAAATATCTATTAGATTATCAAACCATAAGTGCTGATGAGTAAGGAAATTAGTGGGTGGTAAAGTATTATGAATTAATACAAAATTGTCAACAGCAATGATAATTTATGATAACTCAAATTGAAAGGACAAGGTCATGTAGCCAGGTGGATTGAACCTATAAAATTTAAACTCTCACTTGTATGCAAGAACCCAAACATCTAGGTTATTGGATTAGTAAATAAAAGAAACATCTGATATAATGTAGTGCCATAGGAAGTGAATACTTACCTGTTAGAATATGTTGCTGTATGAAGTTTGTACAAACCCCTACACCAAATCCATGAGCTATAGTCAATCTTAGAGAATATAACAACCCTTTGAAAATAGACAAAGGACAAAAGCTTCTTAACACTGAAGTACATGAAATCAATCAATAGAAAAACCCTGTTTCTAAATTAATGTATGCATAATGAAATGTTTCATAAAAATGTAAGTAGGTACATAAGTATACATTTTTATTTTCCATTGACATATAACTATGGGGCTAATTCAATCAATTTATGTCAACGCCTTTGAAATGAAATAGGGAGAGCAGGGATATAAAATAGGAAAGTGTCTCTGTATCATTGACAAGCAGACTTAAAATACAATCCACATAATAAGCAAAACTGAAAATTTCAACCAAAAGCATCATGCTGTATGACAACAAATCAGAATTAAATGGAAAGTGGTAAGACACATCATTCCTTTAAATAAAGGGAAAGATAGAGAAGCAGCAAATATTAACCATGATAACATTTCATATTTAGTGTTTTATGTACCAAAGTTGTTTTAAGTTTGAAAGCATTTTACAATGCTGTCTTATAATAAAAAATATGAAATGAAATCTGAAAACATTATCTAAAAGAAAGCTTTTTAGATTACACTCGATATGGAATTTTATTGAGGAATTTTTAAAGCAAATGTAGATGGCTGGATGAAAACTTTAAACTTACGTCAGCAACTGCAGATCTTTTGAGAGCTGAAAAAGTAAAAGATGAACTTGAAGCTAATGTCAAAAGTGTTTTTGTGATCAATTGGCATGCCTACAAATTTTATCTAATACAAATTTTAAAGTAGAAACTACAAATAAAATCATAAAATTTAACATATAATAACAAAATTAAAACACTTCTTAAACTTATAATACCTAAACGAGTTAAACCAAAATTCATTGACCAATTTAAAACTTTGCTATAAAAGTTAAAGATCATGTATATTTCTCTGATTATTAACTACACTTTATTCAATAACTTGATTACTTCAAATACAAGTGTTAAATGACATTTTTTCTAATGTACCAAATATTTTATATCAATAAGCTAAACTTTTATTCTTTAAATCAAAATTTGAGCGACATAGAGGATAGTGTAGTCCATTCCCTTTTAGCAAACAGAACTTTCATGTGCTCCTGTATATGGAAACAAAACTTTTAAATCAAACGTTACCAGAGTGCACATTAATTAATTAGGATTTTCTTAATTACATGTTACCAAGGTTCTATTTTCAATAAAGTGTGTTCTGTACAAAATTCCAGTAGGATTTTTTTAATTACATGATCGAATACAAGTAAAAGCAAAACAACAGAGAGAGATGAAACCAAACCAACCAGTAGTTCTTGGTTTGAACGTGGAAGAGAAAACGGTGCAAGGTATATTTAGCCAAAGTCCAAAGAAGATACCAAGAAGAACGAGTGGAGCCACATGATTAGAAGGAAGGTCTAGTTTGACAGAGGTTGCAATGAACCAACTCGCAATTGGGACCCACACAGTTGGAATCACCCACCACGGTGTTGTGAAAAACTGTTGCAAATTGCAATGTAAAAGCGAATTTCATGAATTTTTTCTATGAATAGGTGAAAGAGGGATCTGGGAGTAATGAAAGGTGTGTACCTCCAAAAATCCGTTATGGAAAAAACGAGGGCCTTGTTTGGTAACGATAGGTTGGTGAACCCATTCGTCGTAGGCATCACCAAGATGGCCAACCTGGTATACGAGAGGCTCAACTGAGAAACCTCACGAGACTAATAGCAAAATTGTTCACCTAAAACAGAATAAGAAATTTAAACGTAAGAAACCAGGGAAGATTGATTTCAAAGGTGAATGTAAATATTGCAAGAAGTTTGGGCACATGGTGAAGGATTGTTCTATTCTAAAGAGAAAGAATAAGAAAGAAGAGATTCACAAGCCTGAGGAAACCAAGTATTTTCTGAATCAAGAATCGTAGTAGGAGATGGAGCTAAAGTCCCTGTTGAAGACATTGGAGTTGTTTCTTTATGTTTACCTTCTAGTCATGTTTTTATTTTGAGATACGCTATTTATGTTCCCACTATACATAGAAACTTAATATTTGTTCCTGTTTTGGACAAATGGGATTATTCCTTTATGTTTTGTAATGGCAAACTAGACATTTATTTTAAATCTTTTGTGGTTGGACATATGGTTTTGCACGATAATCTCTACATGTTAACCTTTAATGAGATATATGTGAATTTTATGGTTAGACATAAGCATAGCAAGATGAATGAGAACTCCTCTATGTTGTGGCATATACGTCTGGGGTATATTTCTAGGCCCCGAATCGAGAAACTCATCAAGCATGACATTTTACATAAACTAGACTTCTCTGATTTTGACTCTTGTGTGGCTTGAATTAAAGGTAAGCTTATAGGTAAACCCATAAACAAATCTAAAAACCACAGTAAGGCTTGTTAGAATTGATTCACACTGACATATGGTTTTACACCCATTACTATAGGTGGATACAGCTTTTTTATTCCCTTTATCAATGATTTTTCTCGATTTGGCTGGATAGAGCTTCTTTAAGAGAAATCTTCTTCCTTAAATGTTTTCCAGTCATTCAAGACTATCGTGTATGTTCTTAACCAAGTTCCTAGCAAATCCGTACCAAAAACTCCTAATGGGCTTATGACTAGGAAGAAACCAAGTTTGAAGCACTTGCATGTTTGGGACTGCAAAGTAGAGGTGAGACCTTATAACCCTTCATTGAAGAAACTTAATCTGAAAGTTGTTAGTGGCTTCCTCATTGGATATTGTGTGACTTCAAGAGGTAGCAGATTCTATATTCCTTCTCACTCCACACGAATAATAGAGTTTGATCATGCAGTATTCTTTGAGGATGACTTGGGAAGTGGGAGCATTGCATCACGACCAGTTGTTTTTTAAAGAAAATAGAGTTGAAGCCCTTGCACCATAATTTTTTATTTTATTGTAGAAATCGATACAACTCCTTTCGTACCTAATAATGAACATACTCCTATCGCTGATGAAAATGTGACAGCACCTGTGGTAACTCATCAAGATCTGACATTGTTATAGATAATTGATACATAAATCCTGAGTCATTAACTTGATGCATAACTCTCGGAGGATTTATTCTTTTGGCAAGCGCACCAATCGTTAAATTTGTAATATATTTGATCGTCTCACAGGGATTGAGGTAATTACTGCAATCTTAGACTAGCACAAGCTGAACCAACACAAGCAGATAGAATTCATTTTATTTTTGTTGTTTTAAACTTTCTATGTTTTTGTATTTTCAGCAACAACGTAGGAGATAAAACGTGATTAATGGAAGATAGGTTAGGATTACTTCAGCGTACAACTTCATCAGGGAACATGCAATCGAGGTTTAATTAAGCTTCAGATGCAAGAGGACAATTCAAAGATGGTTAATCCCTAATTCCTTATGTAATTAACACTAATTCCTAAGCATTAAACCTTAATCCCTTAGGTGTTCAGTGACAGAGAAATCTAATACAAAATTGGGGGTTGAACCCTAACTATTCATCTAATTACTAGACCTGAATTAGTTAGGAAGCCAGAAGTTACCTAAGCCTCAACCATGATTCCTCACTGGTGAGATTCTTCATTTGGATCTGAATTTGTCAATTCAGCAGAGTAAATCCACTTCTCAGCTTGTTCTCCTCTTACTTCAAAAGATAATTTCCTCAATGCAGCTTCAAGATTCCATCGGAAGCATCAGCAATTCCAACCCTAGGGGTTTAGAAACCCATGGGAATGGATTCTGTCGAAGGAATGTGAAGAGACATGGATGAAAGAGTTTAGAGAGAGAAAATAATTAGAGAGAGATTAGAAATGTGAAAATGAATCATCTTATTGCTTCTCTGTGTTCTCTTCCTTCTTTTTACAGAGTATGTACAAGTATATATAGGTAACTTACGACTAACTAACTAATTAATTACAAGGGAAACTTAATTAATAATTAAAATAATTACATGATTACAGATAAATGATTAATTATAAGACATTACTTAAATTACTAAGGTACAACAGTAACTAACAACTTAAACGATAATTAGTGGGATCACTGCAGCACTTTACTTGGAGGGAAAAATAATGAACCGAATAAACAATCTCACGCTTGAGCGTGACTGCAGGGCATTTAAGCTCGAGCTTTATTTTATGTATTCTGTTAAATATTCACTTGGGCGTGATTGTATTTGGACTTCACGCTTGAGCGTGAATGGAAGGTGCTTGAGCATGAACTTGAATTAATGAATACAATGGAATCATGCTTGGGCATGAATGAGTGAGCTTGAGCGTGATCGAAGGTTGCATGCTATGACATTTACGTGGATTTCATGATGACCTCTAGCTTGAGGGAACTTCCAAGCTTGAGCGTGAAGTTTTAATTCCTTACTGTACCTGTTAAACAAATAAATGCCTAGCGTATGTACGCTGGCTGTCTAGTGTATGTACGCTGAGTTAGTGAATTTAAAAATAAACAAATTTCCTTATATACTTATCTTTTCAAGACTTATCACATCCCCAAACTTAAAGCTTGTTTGTCCTCAAGCAAGGACTCAGATT
Organism: Clitoria ternatea; assembly: GCA_037962975.1. Taxonomy (NCBI): domain Eukaryota; kingdom Viridiplantae; phylum Streptophyta; class Magnoliopsida; order Fabales; family Fabaceae; genus Clitoria; species Clitoria ternatea. Next base: position 62,783,669 of record CM075671.1, read on the forward strand.
AATTAAATTAATTACACTCACTCAAAATAATCAACCTTTCCTTAACTTAATTCATACCATAATTATTGAATACCCTTCATGCTTTCTTTTGCAACTTCTGAAAAAATAATTACTCACACTTCCTTTGGGAACAAGCTGGTGATACTTTCCTCACAAGGATTAGTGTTTCACTCTTCTCTCAGTGTATAGGTTTAATTGCATGCACTCATCACCTGTATAATTGTCAGATCAACATAGGCTTGTAACAGTTCTAAACATCATGATATATGCTAACATAATTGGATCAGTAAGAGCTTTTTAAGCTTGTAATGGGGTTAGGCTAGAGGCTCTATTTTGGTTTTTCCGGTCAATGTTAGGTTAAAAGATGTGCCCACTGATGCCTTGCCTTAATCTTAACTTAAATGCTTCTACTAACCAGCTCTTTTGCTTTTATTTTTCTCAGATGAAGGATAACTCAACTACTTGTGGTGCTTTGCACCTTCTTCTCTTTCAGTTCTTTAGACTCTTTCTTTTTTTTCTTTCTTCTCTTTCATTTTTTTCAATACCATTTTTCTTTTATTATGGTGCTTTGCACCTTTGCTTTACTGATTTTTCACTTTTCTTTTGCTTTTTCTGTTCTTCCTTTCATTTCTCAAAATCCTCATCTATAATTAAGGTCAGAGTGTGTCCTTTGCTTTGCTGTTAGGCACACTTTTCATCCCCAAACTTAGAACTTGCTAGTCCCTAGCAATAAGATGAGACTTAGCAGTCCATCAGTGGTACATCCAGGGATAATTCACTTGGTTTTTCTTAGATACACAAACTTGTAAAGTTAGGTACATAATTAGAATGAAAGGGTCTCAGGCTCAAACATAATTATTGGGTTAAAGGATAATTAAAATTAACTAGGATGGCTAAATTTGGCCCTGGCTAATTGTCAAAGAAGGCCTTCATCATTTCCAATTGGCAAACATATAATCATTAGCAAGAACTGAAGCAAATTCTGTCTCACTAAGCATTAATATAGGCACACTCGGAAAAGAATTAATAAGGGCTCAAAAGCTAAAAAATAACAGGTAATCAGCCAATCATATCCCCAAACTTAATGTGAGATTATAAACTCATATTGCTAAGTAGCATGGTGAATATACAATTAATATAGGATTAAAATAGTCATGGACAGGGATCATGAATCAAGCAATACGAATCAATTAATTTATCCAATTGATGCCTGAGAATTAGCAAGATTTAAATTATTAAGATGGATTCTAAATTAAAGATAGTTAACACATTTCCTCAAAGTAATGAGATGAGAGGATAGATTACTTCCCTTTTTTTCTTTACCTATATGGCAGTGATTGGTTGAGTGGTGGTTGAAGGAATTGAACAATACAAAGCAGAAAAGAATTAACAACAAACAACTTAACATGGAAGTAAAATTTCATTACAACAGCAAAGGAAATACATTGTTCAGGAAAAGTCATTAAAAGAAAGTTATTACAACCCAAAATTAACTTAACAGAGATGACAAAAACATAAAAACATTAGTCTTCCTCTTCTTCATTTTCTTCATCCATAGGCTCATCATTGTCTTGCTCAGGGTGAAGTGGAAATTCAGTTGCTAAAGGTGTGTCATCAGGGGGAATGGTGAATCCAATGGATGCCAACCATAAGTCTCTGTCAGGCAGAACTCCCATTTCTTTGGTGTGGTTCATATTTAGTGCAGTGGCAATCTTTCTCAGCATGAAATCATGGTTCAGGACCAGATCATAGGTTCCCAACTACATCTTCTTCATAACCTGAAGTTCTTGCATAACCCTGGAAAGATTAAAAGAAGTACCTGGACCTGTTGAAGGTGGTGGTGCAAAAGATGTTGGTTTAGGTTGTCTGGGACGTTTTGACTCTTGAGGCATAAAATGGTCAATATGGTCTATCACCTAGTATTTGTCCATAATCCTTTCAAGCTTCACCTTTGTCAATTCTTCATAGTTCAACCTAGCCTGATTCTTTTAGGCTAACAAAGTGATAACAAAGCAATATGGCAGTTGGAGATTTTTTTCAATGATTTTCATCATCTCCTCCAGTATTAACTCTTCCAAGTTAACATACAAGCCTCTCATTAAACAGTAAATCAACACCAACCTCTTAATGGCAACCTCGTGTAGCATAAGCCACAGGTTACAGGGATGAAAGGACATAGTGGCACCATAAGAGGGGGAGATGATTCAAACAACTTTTCCTGACACTTTTTTGTGCACCATTTACTTTTGTTATATATGCAGCTCCTTGTTCATAGCATTCCTCTAAAATTTCTTTCCTAAGATTTTCATTTTCAGCCCTATGAAAGATATCTACTTTCCAAGTGTAATGACATCCTTCATTAACTAAAATAGGTACTTTCAAAAGCTTATTCAGTATGTGACCAGATAGAGAAATGGTGACTCCTCTCAAGAAGGAAGAAAAAGGAAACTTATCCTCAATAGAATTGGCCCTTAGATTGGCATAAAATTCCCTAGTGAGTTCTTGATAACAATTGCCTAAGTTCTCATTAAAATACTGTCATCCCCATTCAAACATGGCAGTCTTTACATCAATATCCGAGCAATTATCTTCATCAAGGACCAGAGCCCTTTCCTTTATTACTTCTCTGTTTTTGAATTTTTTCTCATATTCTTGGGCAGCCTTGGAATCTCTAAACCTATACCTATCAAAATCCTCAACTATCTGAGACTTCTTTACCTCCTCAAGGCTTTTACTTTTTTTAGGTGGTGGAGAAACAGGGGTACTTACAGTAGCCACCCCCTTTCCTTTCTCTTTTGGGGTTTTCTTCACACTTTCTATTTCAACAATTCTTTCTAGTTTTCTAAAAAGTATTTGTGATCTTGTGGACATTGTGACTGTTAAGGATGGTATTTATAAAGCCTAAATGGATACAAATGCACAAACAACATAATTACAACAAATTGAAAATATGAGATGAAAAGATATGATGAATGAAAGAAATTTGAAATTGAAATAATGAACTAGAACAATTCTAGTTATAAACTGAAGTTAGAGATGAAAAGATGTTACCTTTCAAAGGAATCCACAAATTGTGCCTTTTCCTCTTCAAAACCCAAGTTTTCAACATACAGAGTTAGGGTTTGTACGCTGAGAGGGTTTTATACTGTTGAACCCAATACATGAGGTACGCGTAGTTACGCTGCAAGCTTGCACTATCACGCTTAAGCGTGAGGCATAATCATGAATCATGCTCAAGCGTACACTACTTCGCTCAAGCGAGGAGAAAGTACCATGGGGCACGCTCAAGCGCTGAGGGACCACGCTCAGGCGACAAGCTTGGAACAGCAAGCTTTCAACTTTCTCAACCCCGAGCACGCCCAAGCACGTAATGGTACGCTCAAGCGTGGGACTCTTTTCAGTATCAATGGCATGAAAGGAAGCTCACGCTCGGGCGTGAGTAAATGCACGCTCAAACAGGCAATGCATAACATGTGATAGGTTTGGTACAAGCTCAATCACGCTTAAGCTTGATATTATTTCGCTCAAGCGCGTAATACACAAGGACGGTCACGCTCAAGCGTGTAGTGGACACGCTCAAGCGCAGGACGTAGGAGCATGCACTTCTTGATCACGCTTAAGCATGATGGACCAAGCTTAAGCACCAGAATCAGCATGAAGGGTCACGCTCAAACGTAGACCCGAGCTCGCTCAAGCGCGAGGCTTACCTAAAGTCACGCTCAGGCATGAGAGGATCACACTTAGGTGCCAGGAACTTAGCTTAAGATCACGCTTGAGCACATAAAAGCTCGCTCAAGTGCCAGGGGTACCTGATCCTAATTCTAGCTAATGGAATTACACGCATGTACACTAGGATTTGAGGGTATGAACGCTCAAACCTTATTCAAAAAGTTTTCAAGTTTATTCACACTTTATTCAAACTTTTTAGTTTTCTTTTATTGTTTCAAACACAAAACACAAAATGCAACAATCAAAATGTAGGGTTGCCTCCCTCAAGCGCTACTTTAAGGTCAGTAGCTTGACCTTTGACACCTAAGAAGATGCCTGTAGAAGCATGGAGGATTTCTGCCTATCAAACTCTCCTCCAAAGTAGAGTTTGAGTCTCTGGCCATTCACCTTAAATTTTCTTCTAGTGGCTGGTTCTTTCAACTCAATTGCACCATAAGGGAAAACCTTATTCACAATAAAAGGTCCAGACCACTTGGATCTGAGTTTTCCTAGAAAGAGTCTCAGTCTAGAATTAAACAACAGGACCTTATCATCCTTGTGAAACTCTTTTCTATTTATCCACTTATCATGCCACCTCTTAGTTTTCTCTTTATAGATTGAGGCACTCTGATAAGCATTGAGTCTGAACTCCTCAAGTTCATGGAGTTTTAGGACTCTTTCCTCTTGAGATTGGTCAAAATCCATATTTAACAGCTTTGTGGCCCACCATGCCTTATGTTCTAACTCCACAGAGAGATGGCAAGCCTTACCATATACAAACTGATAAGATGACATGCCAATTAGAGTCTTAAATGCTATCCTATAGGCCCACAACACATCATCCAATTTCACAGACCAATCTTTCCTAGACTTCTCTACCACTTTCTCTAATATTCTCTTGATTTCTCTATTGGAAAGCTCAACTTGTCCATAAGTTTATGGATGATATGGAGTAGACACCTTATGGAGTACCTCATAATGCCTTAGGGCTTTTTTCATGATTCTATTGCAGAAGTATGACCCTCCGTCACTAATGAGGACTCTAGGGACTCCAAATCTAGAGAAAATGTTCTTCTTTACAAACCTAAACACCACATGTGCATCATTGGTTCTAGTAGGGATTGCCTCCACCCACTTGGAGACATAATCCGCAGCAACAAGGATATATTCATTGGAGAATAACTTTGGGAATGGTCCCATGAAGTCAATTCCCTAAACATTAAATAGCTCTATAACTAAAATATTTGTCAAAGGCATGTCAGCTTTAGCAGAGAGGCCTCTACTTCTTTAGCACTTATCACACCTTTGCACATATACTCTAGCATCTTGAAAAATTATTGGCCAATAAAAGCCATATTGCAATACTTTTGCTACTGTTCTAGAGGCACCATGGTGTCCTCTATAATAGGAGTCATGGTAGTGCCACAGGAGTCTTTCTTGCTCTGATTCAGGCATACATCTCCTGATAATTCCATCTACTCCTATCTTATAAAGAAATGGATCATCCCATAGAAAGGTTTTTTTTGTCATGAAAGAATTTTTTCTTCATTTGGGATGTCCACCCTTCAGGTACCACAGAGGCACTTTTAAAGTTGGCCATATCATCATACCATGGCCCTGTGATAATTGCCATCAGCCTCTTATCTGGGAATTCCTCTTTAATTAGGATAGACTCTGATTCACCCTCTAGATGAGAGAGTTGATCAGCTACTGAGTTCTCTTCTCTCTTTTTATCTCTTATTTCTAAATCAAACTCTTGGAGTAATAGAACCCATCTGATCAATCTTGGCTTTGATTCTTTTTTAGCTAGCAAGTACTTAATTGCTGAATGATCTGTATACACAATGACCTTATCACCAATCAAGTAAGCGCTAAATTTATCAAATGTATACACCTCAGCAAGCATTTCTTTTTCAGTAGTAGTGTAGTTTATTTGATTCTCATTCAGCACCTTACTAGCATAATAAATGACATGTGTTAATTTTTCTTTTTTCTGCCCCAGTATAGCTCCTATAGAAAAATCACTTACATCACACGTGAGTTCAAATGGTAAAGACCAATCAGGTGCTGCAAGGATTGGAGCTAAAATTAATCTTTTTTTCAAATTTTCAAAAGCCTTGACACAGTTTTCATCAAAAACAAAAGCATGATCTTTCACCAATAAATCAGTCAAAGGCTTTGCTATTTTCAAAAAATCTCTTATAAATCTCCTATAGAAGCCAGACATCCTAAGAAACTCCTCACTCCTTTCATATTGATTGGAGGAGGAAGCTTTTCAATGATATCAATCTTGGCTCTATCTACTAGAATGCCCTGAGCAAAGATTTTGTGGCCAAGGACTATCCCTCCTCTAACCATAAAATGACACTTTTCCGAGTTGAGGACAAGATTAGTCTCTTGACATCTCACCAGCACCTTAGATAGGTTGCTGAGGCATACATCAAAGTTGTTTCCAAACATAAAGAAGTCATCCATGAACACCTCAATGAACTTCTCTACCATGTCCCCAAAAATTGCCAGTATACACCTTTGAAAGGTTGCTGGTGCATTGCACAAACCAAATGGCATGCGCCTATATGCAAAGATTCCATATGGACAGGTAAAGGCTGTCTTCTCTTGATCTTTTGGATCAACCACAATTTGGTTGTAACCAGAATATCCATCAAGGAAGCAATAATACTCATGACCTGACAACATCTCAAGCATTTGGTCTACAAATGGTAAAGGAAAGTAGTCTTTTCTAGTGGAATCATTTAACCTTCTATAGTCTATGCACATTCTCCAACCTGTAGTTAGTCTAGTGGCAATGACTTCACCTTCTTCATTTTTAATAGTGGTCATCCTGTGACGTCCCGTGTAATTTTTCCGAATAAATTTTTCGCGTTTTAAAAATCATTTTTGAAATTTGTAATAAGTCATGTAGAAGTTGATAAACGCGGATTATTATCATACTAGTCGCGAATAATAAAAGTCATGAAATATTTATATAGCGGAAACGATTTAGAAAAATATAGTACATGAAACATTATATTATTACAACCCATCAAATTAAAAATAAAGTCAAATTCCAAGCAATAATTCACGTAAACTCCATTCATGGCATCACTCTTCATTCTGTGTAGCATTCATTGTAAAAATTAATGTAAGAGTGAGACAGAATATAGAATAAATATAAAATAAATAAAATTACACAAACACAATCAACAAACCATAATGATATGATGAATATGCCAAACAAGTTCATTTATATTTAATAAGTCTTTAATTAGACAAATGATGTCATGCTGGATCCACTTGGTTTGGTGGGAATACTGCAGTAAAAGGTCTCATAGAGACATCGGTAGGAATTAATACAGTCATGGATCCCTACAGCCCCATGACCAACACATCGGTAGGAATTTATACAGTCATGGATCCCTACAGCCCCATGACCAACACATCGGTAGGAATTTATACAGTCATAGATACCTACAGCCCCATGACCAACACATCACAAAAATAGGGCTTTAACTCATCATAGAGTAACCCCCCACCAGGGTAGGCAATCATGGAACCCCTAAAATTCCATGGTGCGTCCAAATGCTTATGATGCATGAATGCCTTTAATTCTCTTTATCATTTAACATACCATGATATTAATATTTCCAAAACAACTTGGAAAACCACAAGTCCTCAAAGGACATATCATATATAATAATTTTCAGAATCATGGATTTACTGTTTCAACCACATATATCAATAACCGCAAGGCATTCATGTATATATATTAATTTAATCATTCATAATTATTCACCATCAAAATATACAAACTGAATGATGCTCATTAGACACTCATCAACATTCATAATACTTCATAATCACTCAAGAATTCAATAATAAATTGTTACCCATAGGGAAAATATCATTTTTATCCATAATAACCATTATAAGCAAATTTCAGCATTTCCAACAGCAACATACGTTAGTAAAACAGTCATAACATGAGTAAATCAAATCCTTTTCATGTGATTCAACTTTCTATAGCTCAATAACATAAATATCTACAACTTTCATGAAGACCATAAATTCAAATTCTAAACAGAAACATCACTTATTCACAGAATACAAAACTGCCTCAAAGAGGATTTTTAAAACGTACACAGGTTAGTATTTTCAACGTTTCTGGAGCTACAAAAACAATTTTGGCATGAAACTAGTTCTAAATTATTATTAACACAAATATCTACAACTTTAATGAAGGCACCAACCACTAATTCTCACCACAAAATTCCCAGTTTTAAAAATAAGATTCAGATTTTATAGTTAACAGATTTTCATCATGAACATACTTCTATATTTTGAGTATATCTAGAGCTACAAGAATATTTTTAACTCAAAACCACTTTATATAGATCCCTAACATAAATATCTACAACTTTCATGCAGACCATAATTTCAAATTCCAAACAGAAACATCACATAATCACATAATATTCAATAGATTATCATTTTTCATTATCACCAATTGCTGGAAAATTTACTGGTTTGACAATATTTAGTAAATTAGCTATAACTCATAGTATAAAAATAATTTTTGAATGAGGCCAAGTTCTATATTTCAATAATTCCATTATCTATAATTTTTATGAAGATCAAAAATTCCAAATCCAAACAGAAATATCACAAATTCATAGTATACTAAACTATCTCAAAGAAAGTAACAAAACGTACATATGTTAGTATATTCAGTGTTTCTGGATCTACAAAAATAATTTTGGCATGAGACCAGTTCTAAATTACTCATAACACAAATATCTAAAACTTTTATGAGGATACTAAATACTAATTCTCATCACAAAATTCCCAGTTTTAAAAAATACAAACAGTGATTCATGTTAGCAGATTTTTAGCATGAACATACTTCTGTCTTTTAGGTATTACTAGAGCTACAAAAATAATTTTGACTTGAAACCACTTTCTAAAGATCCATAACACAAATATCTACAACTTTCATGAAGACATCAAAGGCTGATTATGCATTTATAAGTCCCAGAATTTTAATATATACACAAAACATAGGGTAAATATTCCACTCCGACATGCTGTAGTATTTTGGCTATAACGTTTTCTATACATATCCAAATAAGTTGATTCAAGTCTCAAAATTCACAAAACAAAAAGATATACATCTTTCATGAAGAAGTCAGAATTAAAATCACACATTTTCAATCTCAAAACTGAGCAACAAGATACGAAAATAAAACTGGAATCCTAGGACAGCATACAATTCTACCCATTTCATAATTATTCACAACCCTATCCCCTCTTACCTTGATGGAGGATCCTAGAGTGGTTGAAAATGTTCTCTTATTGTCCTAGCTTCAGATCAAGGGTGACTTTGATAGAGAAAATGAAAGGAAATAAGAGAGAGACTTCACTAACTTTAGCTTGTTCTAAGAATTCAGACTTGGGAACAAGATGTAGTGTTGATTTAATGATGCAAATGACAAGTGGGGGACAAGTTTTTCATAATGGGATTGCAGTGGGATGTTAGGTACATTATTATGGTGATAATGGAGGTTTTAGGTAAGAAAAATGAGCTGTATTGTTGACCATTTCCGCAGCCTACATAATGGAGCTTGTATGATTGAAGTAAATATCAACTTTGACACTGTTTCGGTATTTTAGGCATATCTCTCTCATATCTTAATGGATTTTAACAAATTTGGTCTTGTTGGAAAGCTAAGACAACGAGGAACAAGTTCACCACTTTTTCAAATTCGGACTCTAACAAGGTATTATAATATGTACAAGAGGATATGATTGAAGTAAAATATCAATTCTGACACTGTTTCGGTATTTTGGGCATATATTTCTCATATCTTAATGGATTTTAACAAATTTGGTCTTGTTGGAAAGATAAGACAAAGAGAAACAACTTTGTAGTTAACCACATTTCCAAATTTGGACTCTAACTAACAATTAAAATGTGTACAAGATGACGTATTTTGAGTGGAGTATGTGGCAATTTGATGAGAGTAATTGGAAAAACCAAAGGAATTAATAACTAAGGAAATAGGTAATAAGTTACTTGATTAACTTTTACCTAAGGTATAAAGTTAAAATTATTTACCATGGTAAAAGGTTAAATTGAAGATGTTGTCCTAACCAAAATTTTATGTAGAAAGTTGAGATAAAATAGATAATATCATTGATGGTCTAAATCAAAATGATTATACATGAGAATAAAATTTTTAGGATGTTACAATTCTCCCACCCTAATAAAAATTTCGTCCTCGAAATTTAACATAACGCACTCCTCAGTGAAACAATTCTGGGTATTGCGTCTTCATAGCATCCTCACGCTCCCATGTCAGAGTTACATCATTCCCTTGTTTCCATGCAACCTTCACTAATGGTACGTTCTTGTTTCTCAGTTGTTTAATCGACCTTTCTATGATCTGTGTGGGTTCTGTAGGGATGGTCAGATTTTCTCGAACTTCAACATCATCATTAGCAATCACATGAGTGGGGTCTTGTACATACTTCCTTAGTTGTGATACATGAAACACATTGTGCAGGTTTGCCAGGTGAGGAGGAAGTGCAATCTGATACGCCACTGTACCAATCCTCTTCAGGATCTCATATGGTCCAATGAACCTTGGACTCAACTTCTTACTCTTCAATGCTCGACCAATCCCCTTGTGAGGTGAAACCTTCAAGAATACATGATCACCAACCTGAAATTCAAGTGGTTTCCTCTTTTTGTCATAGTAGTGCTTTTGTCTATCTTGGGATGCCTTCATCTTCTCTCGGATTATTTCTATTTGTTCAGTAGTCTGCTGTACAATTTCAGGTCCTAATGCCAAACTTTCACCAGTTTCTAACCAACAAAGGGGCGTTCGACATTTTCTACCATACAATGCTTCGAATGGAGCCATACCAATACTGCTATGGTAGCTATTGTTATACGTGAATTCAATCAGTGGAAGAAACTGCTCCCAACTACCACCATGTTCAAGTACACAAGATCGCAGTAGGTCTTCCAAACGTTGTATGGTACGCTCTGACTGTCCATCTGTTTGGGGATGATAAGCTGAGCTTAATCGAAGCTTCGAACCCAATTCCTGATGCAAACTTCCCCAGAATCGGGAGGTGAACCTTGGATCTCTATCTGACACAATACTAGAAGGTACACCATGAAGTCTCACGATCTCCTTCACATATAATTGTGCCAATTTTTGCAGAGAGTTTTTCATATTCATTGGGAGAAAATGAGCAGACTTTGTCAATCTGTCTACAATAACCCAGATTGCATTATTCCCTGAACGTGTTCTTGGTAATCCTGACACAAAGTCCATAGAAATGTCATCCCATTTCCAGACAGGAATCTCCAATGATTGCAGTTCACCAGATGGCTTCTGATGTTCCACCTTGGCTTTTTGACATACTAGACATAAAGACACATATTCGGCTATTTCCTTCTTCATCCTTGGCCACCAAAAGCTTTTCTTCAGGTCTTGATACATCTTGGTTGATCCAGGATGAATGCTCAACATACTTTTATGTGCTTCTTCTAGGATCGTCCTTCTCAGACCAACATCATCTGGTACACAAATTCTGCTTCTGATTCTCCAAATTCCATCTGATCCTTCTTGTAATCCCATATCCTTTCCATTCGCCTGCAACTCTCTCAACTCCTGTAGTTGCAAGTCCTCTGTCTGCATTTCACCTATCAGCTTCAGAAAATCATTGGTTATTTTCAAAGTTCCCAAAGTCATGCTTTTTGAAGATTTCATCTCCACACCCAAGTTCATGTCTCTGAATTGTTCTATCATCTCCATCTCTTTTATCATCAAAGATGCCATATGAATGGACTTTCGGCTAAGTGCATCTGCCACCACATTTGCTTTTCCTGGATGGTACTTTAAATCAAAATCATAATCTTTAAGAAACTCCATCCATCTTCGCTGCCTCATGTTCAATTCCTTTTGATCGAACAAATACTTCAAGCTCTTGTGGTCACTGAACACTTCAAACTTGACTCCATACAAATGGTGTCTCCAGATTTTCAAAGCAAATACCACCGCTGCCAATTCTAGATCATGTGTCGGGTAGTTCATTTCATGTGGTCTCAACTGTCTAGAAGCATAGCCAACCACCTTCCGTTGTTGCATCAAAACACAACCTAAGCCCATTTTAGAAGCATCGCAATAAACCATAAAGTCTTCTTGTGGGTCAGGCAAGGTTAAGACTAGAGCAGATGTAAGCTTCATTTTTAGTTCCTGGAAACTTCTCTCACATTCTGGCGTCCAATCAAAAGGTTGATTCTTCCGGGTTAGACGAGTCATTGGTAGGGCAATTTGAGAAAACCCCTCAATGAATCTTCGATAATAACCAGCTAATCCCAGGAAGCTTCGTATCTCAGTGACTGAAGTAGGTCTCTCCCAGTTTGTTACAGCTTCAATTTTGGAAGGGTCCACGGACACTCCTTCGCTTGAGATTACATGGCCTAGAAACTTTACTTCCTTCAACCAGAATTCACATTTAGACAACTTGGCATATAACTGCTTCTCTTTCAGAATTTGTAATACCACTCGAAGATGCTTTTCATGTTCCTACCACGTCTTAGAATAAATCAGGATGTCATCAATGAAGATAATAACAAACTAATCTAAGTATGAATGGAACACTCGATTCATGTAATCCATGAATACAGCTGGGGCATTGGTTACTCCGAAGGGCATCACAAGATACTCGTAATGACCATAGCGTGTTCTAAAAGCCATTTTTGGAATATCCTCAGACTTGACACGAATCTGATGATAACCCGATCGCAGATCAACCTTGGAAAATACTGTAGCACCCCTCAATTGATCTATCAGATCATCAATTCTGGGCAAAGGATATTTATTCTTCACCGTCAATTTATTCAACTGACGATAATCTACACATAATCTCATGCTTCCATCTTTCTTCTTGACAAGTAATACTGGCGCTCCCCATGGCGACACACTAGGTCTGATGAAATGCTTCTCTAATAACCCTTCAATTTGCTTCTTTAGTTCTGCTAGTTCAATAGGTGACATGCGATATGGAGCCTTAGATACTGGTTCTGCTCCTGGAATTAAATTAATTGAGAATTCTATCTCACGTTCTGGTGGTAAACTTAAGACATCCTCAGGAAATACTTCAAGAAATTCAGAAACAACTGGCATCTCGATTGCTTTAGATTCACCATCTCCTTGTGGAAGAGTAAACAAGGCAAATAATTGACTTTCACCTTGTAAGGCAAAGAGTTTGAGATTGTCAGAAGTAAGATTTTCTTCTGATGGGAATATAACAGTCTTGTTATGACAGTCCACCAAGACTCGATTTGCCAATAACCAGTCCATCCCTAGGATTACTTCCAGGTCCTTCAAAGGTAAACAAACAAGATCTACTAGAAATGTTTTACCCTCTATGAGTACAGAACATTCGTTACACACCTTAGTAGTCCTAAGTTGTGTACCGGTGGGAGTGGAAACAATCAGATCATATATCATCGGCTTCACAGGTAATTGAAGACGTCTAACACACTCATCAGAAATAAAAGAATGTGTAGCACCAGAATCAAATAACACAGATAAGATAGTACCATTGATCTCACACTTACTTTGCACGAGGTCATCAGCTTGGTCTGCCTCTGAACCGCTGATGGCAAAGACTCTTCCAGTTGTTGGTTGTAACCTCTGGTCTGTTGACTCCCTGTTCTGTCTTGGAGGTTGAACAGCTCGCGTGTTTCCTCCACGACCTCCCTGATAGTTAGAGCCTCTTTGATTATTCATAGTGTTGCTGTCGTTGTTTTGTCGGTTCTGTGGGCAATTTGGACTGATGTGTCCTTTCTGATTACAACGATAGCAGGTAACATCTCTTAGGTGTCGGGTGCAATCGCGTATATGGTGATTACCTCCGCAATTATGGCACCTGATATTCGTATGATTGCTGCGTCTTTGAGAAGATGATGATCCTCCCTTGAAACGATTTGGATAGAATATCCCTTTCCTTTTGAAATCAACTGACTGAGGTTTCAGTTGTCTATTGGCCTTTTCATGTGCCAGTCTGGCTTGGTGATTTTCTTCGAAAATTCGGCATTTATTGATCAGAATAGGAAAACTCCGAATTTCTTGATATCCTATTGCCTCTTTGATTTCAAGATTCAGCCCATTCTCGAATTTGACACATTTTGATTCTTCGGCACCAGCCTGTTGAAAAGGAGGGTAAAAGAGAGATAGTTCTTCAAACTTTGCAGCATATTCTCCAACGGACATTGAGCCTTGTTTCAGCTCCATAAATTCCAGCTCTTTTCGGCTTTTCACACTCGCTGGAAAATATTTCTCCAGAAAACAGTATTTGAAGTTGATCCAGTCCAAAGGTCTGTCGGTTTCAATCATACGAGTTCTGGCATGTATCCACCAGTTTTCTGCTTCTTCAACCATCATATAAGTGGCATACTCCACCTTTTCGAATTCTGTGCAGGGCAAGGCTCGGAAGATGTGCTCCATTTCCTTAACCCATAGGTATGCTACCTCCGGATTATAACCTCCTTTGAATTGTGATGGCTTCCTTTTTAGGAAGTGATCTAACCCGTGAAGTCCTCCTGTACTTTTTGGTTGATTTTGTCTTTCTATGGCTTCAGCCAAGCGATTAAAAGCAGCTGCCATATCATTGTTGTTGTTGTTGTTGTTTCTTGCCATCCTACATTCGTAGTTTGGTTTATACTAATTCTAAGGGAAAATATATTGTATTATAACATAACTATAAGTATTCTACAGTTTATCAGTTAAGCAATAAATTGTATAACACATTTATCATATTATCAAGCAGTAATCCAACAAATCATTTTATCAGTTAGGCACAAGTCATATAGCACATACTTATCATATTTTCAAACAAATAATCAAATAATTCACATAGTATATCAAGAATCAATACATGTCATGGCAATTGGTCCTGAATTTTTTTGAGAATGCTCTGATACCACCAATGTGACGTCCCGTGTAATTTTTCAAAATAAATTTTTCGCGTTTTAAAAATCATTTTTGAAATTTGTAATAAGTCATGTAGAAGTTGATAAACGCGGATTATTATCATACTAGTCGCGAATAATAAAAGTCATGAAATATTTATATAGCGGAAACGATTTAGAAAAATATAGTACATGAAACATTATATTATTACAACCCATCAAATTAAAAATAAAGTCAAATTCCAAGCAATAATTCACGTAAACTCCATTCATGGCATCACTCTTCATTCTGTGTAGCATTCACTGTAAAAATTAATGTAAGAGTGAGACAGAATATAGAATAAATATAAAATAAATAAAATTGCACAAACACAATCAACAAACCATAATGATATGATGAATATGCCAAACAAGTTCATTTATATTTAATAAGTCTTTAATTAGACAAATGATGTCATGCTGGATCCATTTGGTTTGGTGGGAATACTGTAGTAAAAGGTCTCATAGAGACATCGGTAGGAATTAATACAGTCATGGATCCCTACAGCCCCATGACCAACACATCGGTAGAAATTTATACAGTCATGGATCCCTACAGCCCCATGACCAACACATCACAAAAATAGGGCTTTAACTCATCATAGAGTAACCCCCCACCAGGGTAGGCAATCATGGAACCCCTAAAATTCCATGGTGCGTCCAAATGCTTATGATGCATGAATGCCTTTAATTCTCTTTATCATTTAACATACCATGATATTAATATTTCCAAAACCACTTGGAAAACCACAAGTCCTCAAAGGACATATCACATATAATAATTTTCAGAATCATGGATTTACTGTTTCAACCATATATATCAATAACCGCAAGGCATTCATGTATATATATTAATTTAATCATTCATAATTATTCACCACCAAAATACACAAACTGAATGATGCTCATTAGACACTCATCAACATTCATAATACTTCATAATCACTCAAGAATTCAATAATAAATTGTTACCCATAGGGAAAATATCATTTTTATCCATAATAACCATTATAAGCAAATTTCAGCATTTCCAACAGCAACATACGTTAGTAAAACAGTCATAACATGAGTAAATCAAATCCTTTTCATGTGATTCCACTTTCTATAGCTTAATAACATAAATATCTACAACTTTCATGAAGACCATAAATTCAAATTCTAAACAGAAACATCACTTATTCACATAATACAAAACTGCCTCAAAGAGGATTTTTAAAACGTACACAGGTTAGTATTTTCAACGTTTTTGGAGCTACAAAAACAATTTTGGCATGAAACCAGTTCTAAATTATTCTTAACACAAATATCTACAACTTTCATGAAGGCACCAACCACTAATTCTCACCACAAAATTCCCAGTTTTAAAAATAAGATTCAGATTTTATAGTTAACAGATTTTCATCATGAACATACTTCTATATTGTGAGCATATCTAGAGCTACAAGAATAGTTTTAACTCAAAACCACTTTATATAGATCCCTAACATAAATATCTACAACTTTCATGAAGACCATAATTTCAAATTCCAAACAGAAACATCACATAATCACATAATAGTCAATAGATTATCATTTTTCATTATCACCAATTGCTGGAAAATTTACTGGTTTGACAATATTTAGTAAATTAGCTATAACTCATAGTATAAAAATAATTTTTGAATGAGGCCAAGTTCTATGTTTCAATAATTCCATTATATATAATTTTTATGAAGACCAAAAATTCCAAATCCAAACAGAAATATCACAAATTCATAGTATACTAAACTATCTCAAAGAAAGTAATAAAACGTACATATGTTAGTATATTTAGTGTTTCTAGATCTACAAAAATAATTTTGGCATGAGACCAGTTCTAAATTACTCATAACACAAATATCTAAAACTTTTATGAGGATACTAAATACTAATTCTCATCACAAGATTCCCAGTTTTAAAAAATACAAACAGTGATTCACTTTAGCAGATTTGAAGCATGAACATACTTCTGTCTTTTAGGTATAACTAGAGCTACAAAAATACTTTTGACTTGAAACCACTTTCTAAAGATCCATAACACAAATATCTACAACTTTCATGAAGACATCAAAGGCTGATTATGCATTTATAAGTCCCAGAATTTTAATATATACACAAAACATAGGGTAAATATTCCACTCCGACATGCTGTAGTATTTTGGCTATAACTTTTGCTATACATATCCAAATAAGTTGATTCAGGTCTCAAAATTCACAAAACAAAAAGATATACATCTTTCATGAAGAAGTCAGAATTAAAATCACACGTTTTCAATCTCAAAACTGAGCAACAAGATACGAAAATAAAACTGGAATCCTAGGACAGCATACAATTCTACCCATTTCATAATTATTCACAACCCTATCCCCTCTTACCTTGATGGAGGATCCTAGAGTGGTTGAAAATGTTCTCTTATTGTCCTAGCTTCAGATCAAGGGTGACTTTGATAGAGAAAATGAAAGGAAATAAGAGAGAGACTTCACTAACTTTAGCTTGTTCTAAGAATTCAGACTTGGGAACAAGATGTAGTGTTGATTTAATGATGCAAATGACAAGTGGGGGACAAGCTTTTCATAATGGGATTGCAGTGGGATGTTAGGTACATTATTGTGGTGATAATGGAGGTTTTAGGTAAGAAAAATGAGTTGTATTGTTGACCATTTCCGCAGCCTACATAATGGAGCTTGTATGATTGAAGTAAATATCAACTTTGACACTGTTTCGTTATTTTAGGCATATCTCTCTCATATCTTAATGGATTTTAAAAAATTAGGTCTTGTTGGAAAGCTACGACAACGAGAAACAACTTTGTATTTCACCACCTTTTCAAATTCAGACTGTAACAAGGTATTAAAATATGTACAAGAGGATATGATTGAAGTAAAATATCAATTCTGACACTGTTTCGGTATTTTGGGCATATATCTCTCATATCTTAATGGATTTTAACAAATTTGGTCTTGTTGGAAAGATAAGACAAAGAGGAACAACTTTGTAGTTGACCACATTTCCAAATTCAGACTCTAACTAACAATTAAAATGTGTACAAGATGACGTATTTTGAGTGGAGTATGTGGCAATTTGATGAGAGTAATTGGAAAAACCAAAGGAATTAATAACTAAGGAAATAGGTAATAAGTTACTTGATTAACTTTTACCTAAGGTATAAAGTTAAAATTATTTACCATAGTAAAAGGTTAAATTGAAGATGTTGTCCTAACCAAAATTTTATGTAGAAAGTTGAGATAAAATAGATAATATCATTGATGGTCTAAATCAAAATGATTATACATGAGAATAAAATTTTTAGGATGTTACACATCCCACCTTTCTTAGGCACCACTTGGACTGGACTAATCCAAGCGCTGTCTAAGATAGGATAGATAATCCCTGCATCAAGGAGTTTAACCACTTCTTTCCTTACAGCTTCTTTCATTATGGGGTTTAACCTTCTTTGTGGCTGAACAACAGGGAAATAGTCATCCTTCATCAGAATTTTGTGCATACAAAATGATAGACTAATTCCCTTTAAATCAGAAATGTTCCAACCAATAGCAGACTCATGTTTTCTTAAAACCCTATAAGTTTTTCTACATCCTCATCTTCTAATTCAGCATTAATGATTACAGGATATGATTCATTATCTCCTAAGAAAACATATTTCAAATGAGAAGGCAAAGGTTTTAAATCATGCCTTTCTTCAAATACCTCCTTATCTTTCTCAAGTTCAATATTATTTAATTTTTCTTTTATTTCATTTTCTAATTCACTTACTTCACATGCTTCTAGTAGGTTCAAAAACTCATTATGTGAGTCATCTAACTCCTCAGTCTCAGAGTCAAATAATCCTCAAGAAAGGCTTATAAAGCCTCTTCTTCAGTTCTTAACAACATAGGAGTTTTATAACTTTTAATTTCTTCAAGCATAAAACAATCTATCTTCTCAACTGCGTGTTTCATAGCATTAAAGACATTAAAAGTTACTTGCTCCTCTTGAACTCTCAGCATGAGTTCTCCCTTCTCTACATCAATTAAAGCTCTTCCAGTAGCTAAAAAAGGTCTCCCTAGAATTAAAGGAATCTCTCTATCAGCTTCTATATCCAAAACTATAAAATCTACTAGGAAGTTGAACTTATCTACCTTATCTAACAGATCTTCCAGCATCCCATGTGGATATTTGATAGACCTATCAGCCAACTACAAAGACATACGAGTTGGTTGCAGGTCATTAATTCCTAACTTCCTCATTAAGGATAAAGACATGAGGTTAATGCTAGCCCCTAGATCATATAAATCACTTCCAACATGAACATCCCCTATTGCACAAGGTATTATAAAAGACCCAGGATCTTCTAGCTTTTGAGGGAGTTTCTTTTGAATAATTACACTACACTCTTGAGTAAGGGCAATCATTTTATCTCCCTTAAGCTTTCTCTTCTTAGACAAAAGTTCTTTCAAAAGTTTAGCATATGAAATTATCTCTTGCAATGCCTCAGCAAAGGGAATATTTATGTGAAGCTTTTTAAACATATCTAAGAACTTAGCAAACTTTTGCTCCTCTATTTGTTTCTTGAATCTATGTCAAAATAGAGCATTCTTTAATTTCTCAGGAGTTAGCTTAACAGCTTCCTCCAAGATCAAATCAATCTTTTTCTTTTTCTTTTGATGAACTTGATTTTCTTTATCTTTCTCTGTTTCTACCTTTTTTTTCAGTTTTATCATTAACTTGCTCACTTTCCTGCTCTTTTTCTTTTTCTACTTCTTTTTCTGAAGTATTTTCCTGGCTTGGAGTAGAGAAGAACTTTCCCACTCCGTATAGTTATTGCCTTGCGATGTTCCATAGGATTTACCTCAGTATCTCCAGGAAAATTGCCAGACTGTCTCTCAGCTAACTGTTTTGAGAGCTATCCATCCTAGTTTTCCAGATTTCGGATGGACGTTTCTTGATTTTTAAAGCTGGCCTGAGTGGCCTAAATGATTTGAGATAGCACATTCTCAAGTTCTGACTTTTCTTTAGAGGGAGGGGGAGAAGGTTGTTGTGGTTTGATTTTGTGGCATGTTTTGATTCAAATGTGGACTTTTCTACCATGAAAAATTGGGGTGATTCCTATAGTTAGGATTAAAGGAATTAGAGGGATAATTCCTTTGATACTGTTGCCCCATGTAATTAACTTGTTCAGCAGGCACATTTGGATCACACATGCCATTTTCATGGTCTCCACCACAAAAATCACAGCTCATCATACAAACTTGACTAGGCTTTTGAAGTTCTAAAATTTGTACACTTAGTTTCTCTAAAGCCTGAGTCATCAACTTACTTTGAGCCAAATAAGCATCCTGTGCTTCTAATTCTAATATCCCTCTCTTAGGGATTTGGCTCCTTTCAGTAACTAAGCATTCATTAGAAGCCATGACATCAATCAACTCTATAGCTTCTTCTACAGTTTTTGTGGTTAATGAACCTCCAACTGAGGCATCAATCAAGACTCTAGTTGCTGGTATTACACCATTATAGAATATGGTAACTTGCTGCATATCAGGAATCCTATGGTGAGGACATTTCCTCAAACTCTCTTTGTACCTATCCCATGCTTCCATCAGAGATTCACCCTCTCTCTGCTGGAAACAAGTGATTTCAGTGCGCAACTTGGCATACTTGGAAGGAGGGAAATATTTAATCAAAAATTTTCTTTGTAAATCCTCCCATATGGATATTCTGCCTCTTGGTTGGCTCTGCAACCAGGCTTTTGCATGGTCCCTTAAAGAAAAAGGAAATAATCTCCATCATATTGCCTCATCAGGGACATCATTCATTTTCACTATATCACAAATTTGGAGGAAGGTTGCTAGATGCAAATTTGGATCCTCAACCTCACTTCCTCCGAATTGATCATTTCTAACCAACTGCAGCAAAGCCGGTTTAAGTTCAAAGTTATTAGCGGCAATCGAAGGCCTAAGGATGCTAGATTGTGATCCTTCTTCAGTAGGCCTAGAGTAGTTACCTAGTGTAACTCTCCTTTATTCCATTTCTTGCTGTTCTTTTTGCTTTTTCTCCTTTCTAAACTTACGCTCTAACAAATCAATATCAGGATCAAAGAAGGATGGCTTTCCTCTGTTCCTTGACCACATAAACCAATTATTAGACACATAATCAATTTCAAAGCTACTGCTACTGCTATTGCTACACACAAGCTACTACTATACTAAAAATAAGAATTAAACTACTACTAAATGCAAAAACAAAATTAAATGGTTCAGTCTAGTACCGGTCTAAGGATTGTTAATACTACTCAACAATCCCCGGCAACGGCGCCATTAACTTGATGCATAAATCCTGAGTCATTAACTTGATGCATAACTCTCAAAGGATTTATTCTTTTGGCAAGCGCACCAATCGTTAAATTTGTAATATATTTGATTCCCCTACAGGGATTAAGGTAATTACCGCAATCTTGGACTAGCACAAGCTGAACCAACACAAGCAGATAGAATTCATTCTGTTTTTGTTGTTTTAAACTTTCTATGTTTTTGTATTTTCAGAAACAATGTAGGAGATGAAATGTGATTAATGGAAGATAGGTTAGGATTACTTCAGCGTATAACTTCATCAAGGAACATGCAATCGAGGTTCAATTAAGCTTCAGATGCAAGAGGACAATTCATAGATGGTTAATCCCTAATTCCTTAGGTAATTAACACTAATTCCTAAGCATTAAACCCTAATCCCTTAGGTGTTCAGTAATAGATAAATCTAATGTGAAATTGGGGGTTGAAATTCACCTAATTACTAGGCCTGAATTAGTTAGGAAGCCAAAAGTTACCTAAGCCTCAACCATGATTTCTCACTGTGAGATTCTTCATTTGGATCTAAATTTGTCAATTCAGTAGAGTAGATCCACTTCTCAGCTTGTTCTCCTCTTACTTCAGAAGATAATTTCCTCAAGGCAGCTTCAAGATTCCATCAGAAGCTTTAGCAATCCCAACCCTAGGGGTTTAGAAACCCATGGGAATGGATTCTGTCGAAGGAATGTGAAGACACATGGACGAGAGAGTTTAGAGAGAGAAAAGAATTAGAGAGATTAGAAATGTGAAAAGGAATCGTCTTATTGCTTCTCTGTGTTCTCTTCCTTCTTTTTACATAGTATATAGGTAACTTACAACTAACTAACTAACTAATT
Organism: Clitoria ternatea; assembly: GCA_037962975.1. Classification (NCBI taxonomy): domain Eukaryota; kingdom Viridiplantae; phylum Streptophyta; class Magnoliopsida; order Fabales; family Fabaceae; genus Clitoria; species Clitoria ternatea. The sequence goes on from CM075671.1 coordinate 62,805,599, forward strand.
AATTACAAGGGAAACTTAATTAATAATTAAACTAATTACATGATTACAGATAAATAATTAATTATAAGACATTACTTAAATTACTAAGGTACAGCAGTAACTAACAACTTAAACGATAATTAATGGGATCACTGCAGCACTTCACTTTGAGGGAAAAATAATGAACTGAATAAACAACCTCACGCTTGAGCGTGACTACAGGGCACTTAAGTGCGAGCTTTATTTTATGCATTCTGTTAAATATTCGCTTGGGCGTGATTGCATTTGGACTTCACGCTTGAGCGTGAATGGAAGGCGCTTGAGCGTGAACTTGAATTAATGAATGTAATGGAATCACGCTTGGGCGTGAATGAGTGAGCTTGAGCGTGATCGAAGGCTGCATGCTGTGACATTTACATGGATTGCATGGTGACCTCTAGCTTGAGCGTGGAACTTCCAAGCTTGAGCGTGAAGTTTTAATTCCTTACTGCACCTGTTAAACAAATAAATGCCTAGCGTATGTACGCTGGCTGTCTAGCGTATGTACGCTGAGTTAGTGAATTTACAAATAAACAAATTTTCTTATATACTTATCTTTTTACCCATTTTCTTTCATAATTTAAGCACTTTTGAAATAAATAAATAAAACCAGAATTAATGACAATTTATTAAATAATAATGCCAAACTAAACAATATTTAATGGATTATGCTAAATTAAAGATGAAATTATTAAGTCTTTTCAAGACTTATCAATAATGCCCCTCTAAATGATGAAAATGAACCAACATCAATTGTTGTTATGACTATGATGGCTCATTTCAATCTGGAATTACACCAGATGGATGTCAAAACAACTTTTCTAAATGGTTATCTTGTTGAAGATGTTTACATGGTTCAACCTAATGGCTTTGCTGAAAAGGGAAAAAACATTTAGATTATAGGTTGAAGAAATCCCTTTTATGGTTTGAAATAGGCTTCTAGACAGTGGTACTTGAAGTTTGATCAAGTGGTCACTTCTTTTGGTTTTCAGGAAAATGCATCAGACCAGTGTGTTTACTTGAAAATGAGTGGAAGCAGCCTTATCATCCTTATTTTATATGTTGATGATATTCTTCTTGCTAGCAGCTGCATTGATCTTTTGAATGATACAAAGAAAATGTTGAGTAGCCACTTTGATATGAAAATGTTCCATATGCTTCCGCTGTTGGGAGTTTGATGTATGCTCCAAGTCTACACTCGTCCCAATATTGCTTATGTTGTTAATGCTTTGGGAAGATACTTGAGCAACCCAGGTTTGGGTCATTGGAAAGCAGTGAAGAAGGTCTTGAGATATTTGTAAGGAACCATAGAGTATATGTTGACCTATACAAAGTTCAGTCAGCTTGAGGTCATTGGTTACTCAAATTCTGATTTTGTTGGTTGCCGTAACAACTGTAAGTCTACTTCAGGCTTTATTTTTATGATGGTAGGAGGAGCTATGTCTTGGAAGAGTATCAAATAGACAATCACAGCTACTTCTACCATGGAGCCAGAGTATATCACTTGTTTTGAGGCTACTCGCCAAGCTATATGGCTAAAGAATTTGATTTCTAGCTTCCGTATTGTTGAAAGTATATTTAGGCAACTTGTGATTTATTGCGACAATCCTGTTACTGTGTGTGAGGATCGGTGGCCTCACATATTAATATTATTAAAGATATCAATAATTTAGATAATGAAAACTAGGGTAAATTTTTCACGATTTAAAATGATTAAAGAATAAAGAGAAAACCGTGAAATAATATTTCAACAAGCAACCCGGACCATTTAAAACTCATCCCATATATGAAGATATGAGAAGGTGTGTAAGCTACATCAAGAGTGCTCCTTGGACAATCAATCACATGATCATCAATAAGGAAGAGCGAAAGTATAAGTTATTTCATAGAATATAGAAGAGTGTGAAAAGAGGTTCAAAGATACCCGAATTAAGTGCCAAGGATGTGTTAAATATGTATACATGATGTTGAATAATTGTGTCGTGGCTCAACCCTTCCAAACATGCGTTAAAACTTATGAATTTTTGGGAAAACAAGGCCATGAATCGATTCAAGACCACTATGAATTGATTCATGCATGTTTGAACTCCAAACAGTAAAAACAGGGGCTCTTGAACTGATTCAAGCTCGTATGAATTGATTCAAGCAAGTTGGAAATGGTGAACAGTGAAAATAGGAGCTCGTGAATCAATTCAAGGCTCGTATGAATTGATTCAAGCCATTCCAGAAGCTCTTGAATTGATTCAAGGGATGTATGAATCGATTCAAGTTACTCTAGGGGCCCATGAATCGATTCGAAGAAGTCATGAATCGATTCATGACAGCATCCCTGATGTATAATGCAGAATTTTCACAATTTTTCAACTTCTAACCACCCTAACTTTTTCATATAGAATCTAATGGCCATAAAATTTTAACAGCAACTAAAATACATCATTTGTGGTGTGTAGCCACTGGCCACACTCAAAAATTCCCAAAAACGAGGGACTTATACGCATAAATGCATTTAGCTTGTTTTAAGGCATTTTTATGCAACTCAAGGGTCAATTCTCAAGTTTCTACAAATCATAAACCATATATGGAAGCTATTGGAACCATCACATACTATCCAAATCTCATAAAACTCTATTTGACCCTATTGGTTCCTTAATTATGCATAAATATCATATACACCACTCACAATCTAAACAATTCATCCATCTAGGGATTCCATCAACATGAGTATCATCAATTATGCGTCAATATAACATGTAAACCATTGTATCACAATTAAACACATCCTTGTTAAGGTCACTACCAAAAATTAGCCTTCCAAAACACATAAGGCATAATTTTCACAAGTGACCCACAAAATAAATTCCTAAACATCATCCAATATCCATATACAAAATAGGCATATACATATGTCGAATACTTTATAAAAGAATGCGGGCCAAAGCTTACAAACTTTCCCCTTCCATATTTACCTTCACCATGCTCAACCTCCAAAAAGAGTAGGATGCCCAACATACCTACATCAACCTTTAAAAATGGCAACTAGGAGGTGAGTAGCATATACCAAATAAACCAAAATCATATATTATGATGATACATATATATGTGCACAACATACATCTCCTGAAGAGCATTGCAAGCTCCTCTCACATATCATATTATTTCATTCCAACATAGCACTTATACAAATCATCAAATTCGTAATATATGTATCAAGTCATTGGCAATCTCATCAAATACCAACACATATTCAAGGTTAGTGCCACAATTTCGCTCCTTTTACTTATCAATCATCCATCGCCACCATGGGCTACCAACTTGGTATATCTCTTGCTATATGCAAATGCTCTTATGGCTAATGCATATGCATAACGGACTCAATAACAATTGCGGATCCGACTGTAGGAAATGACATCATATCAAATGTGGGTTAAGCATAGGTGTGCTACTATGCCCCTATTGCAGTAGTTAATATGTACACTTATATCTCAAGTCATGCATGCATAACATCACTCTTTTACTGGTACCAAACCGTTATCGCCCATATATAGCACTAGTCACCCCGTGACTTCTGGATTCATAAATATGGCCTCACTTGCCAAAAGTGCTACGCGCCCCTCCCAAACACACATCAAGAGAGCCGTGCCCCATAGGGACACTGAGGTCACTTTCTCATCACAGAGCCGCCCACCCACTAGGCTCGCCACATAGGGTGCCTCGCCACCAAACTATGGGCAGCTTCGTGATTTCAAGAATCACTAGGGAACAACACATAATTTTACCAGTGCACTGGGTTGCCCTCCCACTGGGCCCGCCTATTAGAACCCCTAATATTCCACATAGACAACGAATGATATATCACGGATGTAAATGTCAATCAATGCATTTCTCACACTGTGCATCCTAAAATGCCACTCCACAATCAACAACTCACCACCAACACTTAGTGGAATTTAACATCCCCATCATTCTTAATCATTACCAAATATTATTGAATTTCATTCATATCAATAGTTAGTGGCAATCATCATTCATCAAATTACATGCCATGGGATGTCTAACATCATTGCAATTAATTCAATCATGGTATCAAGCCATTTACAAATAAGTCACACTACCATGAATCAAATTTAACATCATAATCATCATCCCAACAACATTCACCACATAATACAATTCATTCTAAATGTATTCCAATCACATAAACATCAAGATATTCATCCAAGCCAAATTAGGATATCACATTCATACATACACATCAATAATGGATGAAATCATGTATTTAGAAATGTTATCCTCTCCTACCTTAAGAGAAGTAGAAATCAACACGGTCCGAAGGTCCCGCCTCATCGATGGGGTTATGTCCTACATTACACAATGTACCATACAATTATTTTCTATCCAAAACACCAAGATTCAAGTGCTCATATTTAATTACTTAGTGTTTATGCCATCTTAGATTTTCAACCTCTTTCATTTCATTTAATCCACTATAACCACCAAAGGCTTGGTGTACATATTCATTTATTATGCACTTCAAGCTACACCCATTGATGGGTTCCCTCATTAATGGCTATCCACCATCAATGTTACCATCGTTCATCATTAAATACATTCTCTCAACATCATTAAACATTCATCCATTCATATTTCATATTTCCCCCAAATTATAGGGTTAGGGTTCTATTAAAACCCAACAACCATCATCAATGTCTATCTTCTTCGACCACCAACCATGCCATTTTTTTGTACCATACAACACCTCATAAAACTCACATTGAATCCACCCCACCTTAGGGTTTTGCATCATTAATGCCTCCCAACATCAAACTCATACATATACTCTCTTAAAAATCATAATAACCCATCACCTAGGGCTAGAACTCATGAAAATAGAGAGAAAACTTACCTCAAGCCAAAGAGAGTGTGAGCTCCAATAGAGAGGGAGAGAGTGATGAATTTAGAGAGAGTGGGAAGGATAGCTTCCAAGCACCACAAGCTTCTCCACCCAATCAAGGAGAAAACAAAATGGAGGAAAGGAGCAAGGCACACACCACATAAGGGTTTGAAGAAGAAAGAGATGAGTGGAAGATGAAGAATAAAGGGGATGAGAGGAGGAGAGAGTATTTTTCAAAGGGAGAGGTAGCCAACATGAGATGGGGAGAAGAAATAGAGTTTTGCAATTAAAATTTAACCCTCTTCATTAAAGTTCTATCGTTCTATAACAAACAGGATCTTTGTTCAGGCTCAATACTTTATCTAAAAATTATTCCGAATATATATTCGGATCTCTAATAATATTCTTAATGGCCTTGAACAATAGTACCTCAATCAAAGATACCTGGTCCGACACTTATATTTCAATTGGGAATTATTTTTAGCTCTTTAAGCCACAATAAATTATGAATAATCATAAAAATTCTCAATTTAATTATTTCTATATTTTGGGACATTTATTAACCCACGTGTAATTATCTAATATTTATTTATCTCATTTAATCATTTATATAAAATTTGGGATGTTACACTGTGCTTCTCTCAATAATGAGAGCTCTACTCGTTCGAAGCATTTCGATATAAAATACTTGTTTGTTAGAGAGAAAGTACTTGAGTTTCAGACTCGTATCGAGTACATTGCTACTGGGAGCATGTTAGCAGACCTACTGACCAAAGGCTTGACTATTGGAGCATTTTAGAATCATGTATCTCATATAGGTTTAGTCAAGTCTTTTGATGCTTTGGATTAGTGGGAGTTTTATCTTGTATTAACACTATATGTCTTCTTGAGATATGTTTTTTTATTGACGTCATTGTGTTGACATATATCTTTACATGCTTGGGACTTATGAAGATAAAATTCATATTTCTTTATCTATATTATGTTATGATGTATAGTGCATATCCCTATCGGATATGATTACATACTATTGCAAGATTATTATTATTTTATAGATAGTAATTAATAACTTGTTCTGAGTTTCATGTCCAATAACCTGATAATGTTATCCAAGTGGGAGAATGTTAGAATTTTAAATTCCAATATTTGAATTAATATAATATTATATTAATATTTAGTGGATAAGCATTATTAATTTAAACATATCTATATTCTATTATTAATTATAATATATAATACTCTTAATAGAATCATTTATTCAAATAGAAATCATATTTGGGCTTGTTGATGGAATAAATTAGTGATGAGTTAACCTATCCTAGTGCCCATTGAGAGGTTCCTGCTCCCATCTAGTTTGCCTATATATACGTTATCTCATTAGACGAATGTCACCATATGCAAACAAAGGTGAACCAAAGTAGGAGTAGTAAACGCTCAATTAAATCAGAAGGGGTCATGGATCGCTTCACACTGGGTAGGCATTTATCATGTCAATTAATAATGTATGTATGTGTGGAATAAATTCTATGTTGTTATGATATTGTGTTAATTGTATTAAATTTCATTACATGATTGAATTTCGCACATATACCTTTATCCGTCCATAATCTATGCATTTAAAATATAAACGTCCCTCCTTCCTGAAATTGACAAGTCCAAAAACCCAAAAAACTTTCCAAACATTCCAACTACCTTCCGATTACTAATTTCCAAAGCCGATAATTCTTGTAAAATTACTTTAATAAAGATACGGGAAATTTTTTTTATTTTTGCAAATCCATCTGATCGCTCGGAGGCCCCAAAACACATATACGACTCTCTAAACACTTCCTGGGAATTTCATACTAAATAATCATCATCAACATAAAAATATAAGCATTAAAACAATACGAAACCATCAGTGAGGTTATCAGGTACCTAACTGTCGGCTAAGGCGATACCAATAAAAACTATACACATATATATACAATCATATATGAATGGCCTCTATAACCGTGACACCTCTAATCGAGCAATCGTCAAGCATCGCCTTAGTCCACATCCACTAAAAAATAACCATAACTTAAGGGTGAGCATATATATATATATATATATGTATATATATTAAATGACAAGTATTGAACCATATTCAATACAATTCATCAATCAAACATCTAGTTCCTTACTTAATCAACAATTTGTCATGATCATTACCATACACACTGTCATTTAATATAGTTACATTACCTCAAATGTAACTAACTACATCAATATACACCATAAGTTGTCCCACAACATTTAAACCATAATATTTATATGCAAATGCATATGCATACGGATCTAACTCTAATGATGGGAATTACACTACAGTGTATAAATTTTTACAACATAAAATCCATTCTGTTTTTCCCAATACCAAACCCCTCGCCCATAATGTAACACCAGTCACTCTCAATGACAACGACAACTCAACTAGGTGTTACGAGCAGACCTTGAATCCAATCCAAGGCGGTTATAGATCCCGAGGGAAACCACACAGGGTCTGTGTCAATCCAAAGGCCGCCCTCCCATCTGGGCCGACATCACAGGCCCCTGTAGTTTTATGTATTAGGAAATCCCTAGTGCATGAGCAGCGGAAATTCAAGGATTCCCATAGGATTTGCAAAGCATCGTGTTTCAAAGCATAAGACAAACACACACAAAAATATTGCATTTTAGGATTACCTCTTGAAGAATATCGAAGCAGTTGTAGCCTCGTCTTTAGGAGTCCACACGAGTACTCCAACCAGAAATGCTACACCTTCCAAATGCTAGTTTGACGGCGTGTAGCTTTTGCAACTTTTGCATATTTTGTGTCTCTTTTTGGGTAGCCGCCTATAAGCATCTTATGCTCTATTTATAGGCTTAGGTTTGACCTAATTTGCTCTCTCTAAAGAGTGGGCTCCTTACTCATTCTAAATGAGTTAGGCCTAAAAGTTTTATTTTAGTCCAACTAAAATAAAAGCTATTTTCTGATGGGCTTACTCTATGTGTGTGACCCTATATGTAAAATACTCAGTCATATTAATAATAAACTATTTTATTATTAATATAAAATAAGAGCGACATCTAGCAATGCATCATTATGTCTGAATACTATTTATTATCAACATAACCTATAAGTGATAATTATTTTATATGTTTGTTCCTTTTGTCATGATATCTTTGAAGTTGCATATGTAAGTATGCAAAGTAGTTTTGATGAATGACAAAGTATTCATGATGATGATGGAATGGCAAAGGTTCAGAAATAAGAAGGTTCAAGCACAAAGACAATGGCCAAGAATAAAAAGATGAAGATGCCTCACAAAGAGTTAAAGAAACATGAGCTATGGAAGACAAGGTTGATGACATGAACTAAATCATGAAGAACAAGCTCATAAGTTGAAGAAGAATCAAGGAAACAAGCATGAGGATCAAAGGAATAAGCCATGGGTCAATACATATCAAGAACATATCAAAAACCTTGAAGAATTGTATCAGGTACATGTACTAATCGATTACCACAATGGAATAATCGATTACCATAACTCTGTTTATGGTACAATCGATTACAATAAGAAGGATAATCGATTACATAGGTTCTGGAATGAACATAATCGATTACAGATAAAAGGCTAATCGATTACCAGTTAAAAGTTTGAAGACTGAGCATCAGGTATTCACCATAATCGATTACCAAGTCAAGCATAATCGATTACGTAAGTTCTGTTTTGTCCCTAATCGATTACATGAAGTCCTAATCGATTAGCATGCTGCGAGACACAAATTAAGAGCATCAGGTATCAATCATAATCGATTACAAGGCAAGGAATAATCGATTAGAATGGTTCTGTTTCATAGCTAATCGATTACAGTAGAAATGCTAATCGATTACCTGCTGTATAATACTGAAGATTTCAAAAGCTAATCGATTACAGCTCGAAGGCTAATCAATTACCATAGTGTCAGAACATGGGAAAATGCTTTTAAGTAGAACTCCAGCTCATTTCTTCACTCCCACTTTATGCCCATGCTAAGGTATCCGTTGGAGACAATGTGCAACGGCTGGAAACCCTAAAAATGGCTATAAATGAAGCATGGATTCAAGCAAGAGGAGAGAACACAAGAGGGGAGACCAAGGCACAACACAAGGCAACAAACATTTCTCTTCTTAAGGTCTTCTTACTAGATTTCTCTTGTATATTCTGCAACTCTTGTTTCTAAACTTGCATATTGCTTAAGAGTTGTTAGATTATGAGCTTTAATTTGCATATCCTCTCTTGTTGAGAGTTAGAATTTGTGAGAGCCTTTATTTGTGTATCTACTCTATTGAGAGAGTTAATTGCTTGTAAACCAAACACCAAAAACACAAAGGTTTTTCACTCTAGGTTGAGTGGTCACAAAGGTTGGGGTTCAACCTTTGGGTATTGAGAGATTGTGAGATTGGGTGGGTTGCCCTTTGCTTGTGAGGATTGAGTTCTTGAGTGTGGGACACTAGGAAGCTGCAATTGCTCAAAGCTTGTATCTCAAATCTTCAATAGTGGAATCCTTCAAGTGGGTTGCTTGAAGGCGAGACGTACACCGGGTTGGTGGAACTCGTTAAATTTGGTTTGCATTTCTCTCTACCTTGAACTCTTTATACAACTGTGCATATAAACTGTTTATTGAAATGCTTGAGCTGAATGTGTGAATCAAAGTTGTTGTTCAAGTAGAAAACTAACTCTGCATGCCAAGTGTTTGATAATTTGCTTGAATCAATATTTGGTGAAGTTCTTCAAAACTGGAAATTACTATAACTTACCAAATATCTAATACATTGTTTCCTATTAAGTCTTGTGTGATACTTACTTGATTGCTATTACTTCTCACATTCACAAGGTGTTTGATAACTTGAATGAGCTGAATCTTTATAGGAAACATCACATTATTGACAAATAAATCTGTGCATTCTAACTGTTTGATAAATTGTTTAAACCAATAACTTACCTTGTTTATCACACTTATAGCTAAATATTGTCATTGCACATCAAGTGTGTCATAGTGTGATATGTGCATAAAAGTTGTTGTCTCTTCATCATTGTATCATTTGTATATTACTAACCATTTCCAAGGGGATTCCGCGCGAAAATTTGAAACACTCAATTCACCCCCCCTCTTGAGCGTTGAGGCCTTGGCTAACAATCTTAATTGGGCCCAAGGCATGGTCACGTCATCCTTGTACGATCCAATTTATTTTACTTGATACCAAAGTAGATTTTATCCAAATAAATATCCAATATTTATTCTTTCTATCATGCATGCATTTCCTTAGTCTCACTCCATCAAATGGCCTATAGATATCACTCCTATCACATAGGAGAGACAAATCCCATCTACATCACTCATATCCATCTGCATAATTTGTTCATTGCCTAATCACAACCTTTATAGTCCTCTTGTTACAGAAGACGTTTGATTGTGTTAAAATAGCAAACTCCTTATGTAGGAATCATAGTTACTTCAGGTCAAAGGACTACATATACCATTATCACATTGAGAATCGTTTATGACATTCATGTAACGATCCATGCAACGTTCTCACGGTGGGTCTGTCCAGTACATCATTACTCTTAATGTGTACCCGTGTGAAGACTTGATATCATCTATATCCATGATTTGTGAGATCAGATCATCAGTACACTCATACACTGGTCTTAATATATTTACATGTCCCCACGTAAATACTTGACTAGGGACATTTTAGGAATAACTCTCATATGACCTATTACTCCAAGGATAATTAAAGATTGTTAAACTATTTAACAAAAAATGCCTTATTCAAAATGATGCGTCCTATATAGGCTCTTAGTGCATATTTCCAACATTATGTGCATCTGAAATGAAAAATGTTATGCTCATAACAATCATAATGATCATAACCACATGGTTACCATCACCAGGGGCCACCACTTGGTTACTATCACCAAGGGTTTTCAATTCCAAAAATTCACAAACATAGCATGCAACAATCAACAATTTATAATTAATTTTCATATCAACTAAGCTACCTCAAGCTTATTTAATCATCAGTTAGTATCATCAATCGCCATCAAATTTATCATCAATTCAATATCGTCAAAATCATTAATTTCATATCATTACAACCATTCCAATCTAATGAAAATCATCACCATAATCATCACAGCATATATGAACGACACCAGACATTAATTCATATCAGAAACAACATTCGAAGGGGGTATAACACAATCAATCAATCACACAACCACAATTAATTCCAAGGGTCATCAACCAATTCATAAATCAAACTATATCCCCTTATCCATTCATAATCTATACATTTAAAATATAATGCTCCCCTTACCTAGAATTCTCAATTTCTGATTCCAAACCATGCTTCTTTGATCGCTTCAGTTTTGTTCCCAATCACTAATTCCTCAATCCAATAATTCCTAAAATGAATAACAATTATTTTTAATAACCCTTACGTTACTAATTATATATGTCGGAGTTATGTTCACCAATTTACTATAATTTCAATAAATGTCAGTGCTTAAATAACTAATCCACATAGATTCCAATAATTTTGATAAATTCTAAAATCTAATAATAATTATTTTAACACCCTTCTAGTTACTAAAAAAATATCGTAAAGCTGAAATTACACTAAACCGCTTCTAATATATTTTCACAACTCTGATAATTCCTTAAAATTCATAATAATTATTTTAATAATTCTAAGCCACTTAATGAAATATTTCAAGATTGAAATCATGAATTTGACAAAATCTCAATGGTCGGAAACTTACCAAAAAAATAAAATAATTATCGATCAGTCGCCAAACGCCTTCGATCACAAATTTCTCACACTTTGTAAATTTCAATAAGTAGCACGTTAACCTTCGACATACTGAACAGCTTCCAGAATGCTGAAACCTCATTGATCCCTTCTAAAAAAAATCTAAGATACTCTGACTCTACCTGAACGCCTTTGACACAGCGAACACTTGTTGTTTATCTCTAAGCCTTCATCGTTTACTTTCGAACCTTGTTTCAAGGTGTCATCTTACACTGATCGTGCATGCATGGCTATCAAGTGACCATGGCTGACATGCACACCATGGCCGAGAGAGAGCGCCAAGAATATGACATACAAGGGAAAAATCTACATACACAAGAGGGGAAACATAAGGGTAAGAGTGTGAGGACAAAGGGATACATGCCATGAGGGAGCCGTGAGGGAGAGAGAGACAGCATGACTGAGACAAGGAGAGTGTGATGGTTGCTGTATGGGAGAAAGGGCTATGAAGGTGGAGGCACACAGAGACAATGTGAGACCTAGAGAGATTGAGAGATGGAAGTGAAAATATGTGAGAAATGGAGACGTGGGCGATAACGAGGTTTGCTATGAGAGGGAGTGAAGGTTATTGTAACAGAGAGATAGACGTGAGAGTTTGAGAGCGTGAGAGATGGGGGAGTATATGAAAAAAAGGTGCCTGTTACACTAAAAAAGAAAAGAAAAGGGAGTTGAGAGCGTGATAGAGAGTTGATGAAAGTGACATATATATATATATAGAGAGAGGGGGGAGAAAAGAATGAGGCGCGGGTGGTAGAGAGAGTGAATTGACAAAAGAAAGAGGGCCCGTGTATGAGAGGAAAAAGAAGAGAGTGAGGGTCATGTTTAGGCGGAAAGAAAAAGAAAAGAGAGGGCGTGAGATGTGGAGAAAGAGACACATGAGATGGGAGAGTGAAATTGAGACAGAGAGTGGGTGTTGATGTTTTAAAAAAAGAGTGAATTGAAAAAATAAAAAGGGATCTAAAATAAAAGAAAAAAGAGTTAGGGAGGGAGAAAGAAAAGAGATGTATGTTGTTGAAAAAAGAAAAAGGATGTTACAATTCCTAAAATTCAAAATAATTATTTTAATAACCTATACACTATTAAAATCATATTTCGGCGTCAAAACTATCAACCCACAATTATTTGATAAGTTATAATTTACTGAAATGCACCGACAGTCCTGATACTTAATTCCAAAAAGATCCCCAAGTTACCCAAGGTTCCCACAAGCTCTGAAATGGTTCCTACACCATGGAAAACTCAAGATTAAGGCTTGAAACCTGAGGATGGAACCAACAAAGCGACAAGTTACCACCAATACTCACCGATGCTAGAAAAATCAAGAACCCCGAAGTGTACCAAGCTACCCTGCAATTTAAAATAGTCCCAAATAATTCCTAAGTGACGGAATAACACGATTAAAACCCAAATTCATAAAAATGGAAACAATATAAGTCTTGGGCATTATTGGAACTTACCAAAATGAAAAGAATCAAGAACCCTACATAACTCAACGCTACCCACTCGTGGAAATGGTTTTAAACATCTCTAGAAACATAAAATTGAAACATATTAAGGATCGGGTTCAAGAAGCTTGACAAAGCAACAATGGGCACATGAATTTACCTTAAAATCAAGAAAGCAATAGCTCTCCCTCCCTTGCTACAATGGCTTCCTGAGGATAAGAGAGGGAAGAAGATATTAGTGAAACGCTCTGAAAATGATGGCAAATTTTTCACGATTTTTAAAATATTTAGAAGTAAAGGAATTCACGATACAAAACTTAAGCAAGTACCGTAGATTATTAAATAACCTAACTCATATATGAAGATATGAGAAGGTATCAAGAGTGCTCCTTGGACAATCAAACTCGAGATCGTCACAAGGGAATAGTGAAAAGTATAATTAAAGTTGAGAATGATGAAAATTTATATAAAAAGAGGTCGAAAGATGCGCCATCAAATTATTAAACATTAATAATGCCATTTCATAATGGTAACAATGTTTCTACAGTTCATGGGACCCAAAACAATCAAGAAAAATGATTAAATGAAGCAAAATGAATAAAATGGAATTAGGGCAAGTCGCTTGAGCGAGGCCCTGACTCGCTTAAGCGAGACCAGCAAGGGTCGCTTGAGCGAGCCCTCACACGTGAGTGAAATCCTTCTAGAACCTTATCCATGCTCGCTCGCTTGAGCAAAATTATCACAGAATCATTCTGCCTGGCGCTCGCTCGAGTGAGGCCAAGCCCGCTTGAGCGAGATTCATCCAGAAAGCACCCCTCTGGTGCACGCATGTCTCGCTTGAGCGAGAATCATTCTCGCCTGAGCGAGATTAGGCCAGAGGCCATACCACTGATGCCGAGGACTCTCGTTTGAGCGAGAATCCATCTCGTTTGAGTGAATTTTGTAGTACACACGTGGAAACTTAGAATTTTCACATAAGCTGATATGCTTAAACATTCACATGCACCACTTGGCCTAAATTATTCCTTTATATATATTCGAACATGCATTTGGGATTTATTCCAACTAATCATACACATCATTATCTTAATTTCAATTCATCAATTGCATAAAAGGGATTTTTAAACTCTTTTCATCATAACCAAGCATGCCATTTCACCTTATAGGCCTATTTGGCCACAACCACCCATACATACGAATCATAAATACTCATTTTAAGTTGGGGACAACCTTTATACAGGATTTTAGTCTTCAATTAGGAACATGGCATATCTACTTCCCAATACTCTTACACTTTGGCATTCTAACAAACAAAATCACTAAACCCTAAACTCAATCAACATCATTCATTCATCAATTGAACCAATAATAAGTTTCACAACTATCATCTTACATCACAAAGGTCATAATCAAAAATTTGCCATACACGTAGAAGGTCTAATTTTCACATATGACCTTCAAAGGAAATATTCGTCATCCCAAATACATAATGAGCATATATCAACACCATATTCTATGCAAAATCAATAGTTTGTTGGCCAAGGTACTTCCTATACAACCATTTACCTCTGCCATCAAAATGCACATCAAAAGAGATTCACCTCACCCATGATTATCCTACAATCACAAAGCTAAAAGTAGACAACATTGGAGAGTGAGTTATACATTCCAAAGGATAAAAATGAATACAATGTGATTGTGTGCATATGCATTCAACATCATGTATACTTTGCATCGACATATCATTCATCATCATAATTATCAACATCTCACTAATCATACACTTACTCAAACATCCTTATGGGTCGTAACAAAGTATACATTTTCATACACACAATTGAACCCCTCATCATATTAGGCTATCACATATAAAATCACCATACATAATATATGTATTTGTATTCATATCTTTTATGTTGTCTTTAGGTATTTTCTCACCCCATCACAACCATCACCATTTCTCATCACCTTTGGCATACCTCCTTGCTATATGCAAATGCTCTAAAGCTAATGCACATGCACAACGGAATAAATTAACAATTACGGATTCGACTATGGGAAAATAAGCACCAAATTGTGGGTCAAGCATGGTCATATAACCATACCCCTATTGCAGTAGTAAAATGTGTACACTTATCATCAAATTGCATGCATTACATTATGTTTTATAGGTACCAAACCACATCGCCCATCTCGCAACATTTGGCCATTTACACCATGACCGCGGTAAGCACCATAAACAACATAAAGTGTTGCGGGCCAACCATGATTCATACCATGGCAGCTGTGATCCAAAGGACCACTGAGAACACCTACTCATCAAGAGTCACCCCCACAAGGGTCAACCACATGCGGCTCCCCATAACCTTACATGGGCAGCTTCGTGACTTACACACCGAGTCATAAGGGAAAACCAAGATTGCTTGTGCACTAAGCTGCCCTCCCACTGGGCCAACCGGGGGAATCCCCTCATATTCCAATACCAGCAACTATGCAGTATGCATGGATGCAATGCAATGCTAATCATATGAATTTCTCACAACTATGCATCCTAATCATGCCACTCATCAACCACCATTATTATCAACACCACTACAAGGTTTTTAGTGGATTCATTATCATTTGTTATTGTCATTGTATTAGATTTAGTGTGGCATGTTCAATAGTTCCTCATTATCACAATTCAAGCTTTCATCACTCACAATGGTATCAATAATCAACTATAATCGTCAACCTTTCATTTGTCAATCAAGGCATGCTAATCATCTACACATATTCCAAATGTACAAACACATGTTGCCTAGCATACACATATCATCATTATATGCAATATCTCAAGTTGTCTTCACAAATAATCAAGGCAAACATGCATATTGTTACATATGACAATCAAACACTACTCAATCCATGCATTTAGAATATAAAACTCCTTTCCTACCTCAAGAGAAGAATTTCGAGTGATACGACATTCCTGCTTCGTTGTTCGGAAAAGATCCTACATTAACATACATGTAATTTTCAATCAATTGGCCTTTCAATGCATAATTTCAAGTTATAACTACTCATTATTACATTCATAATTTTTTAACATGTACTAAACATGTCATAAACATCACTTTCATTATTTTTTTAGGCTTCGGGAATTCCTTCCCATCAACCCATATCCTCTATATTCAAGGAATACAAAACAACCCTTAAGCCCAACATCCATAAGCACTATATAATTATTTCCAACTCAAGGTACCAAGATTTATGTATTCTAACTTCTAATACTTGGTGTATTTAACATTTTAACTACCCAACTATTTTTATTTCATTGGTTTCACCAAAACCACCATGGTTTAGGTATTCAAGTTTCATTATTATGCATTTATGACTTCACCTACCAAAGGTTCATGCACTAATGGCCACCAATCACCATTAATGGCCATCCACCATCATTAATGCTTACTAACATTATCAATAAATATCTTCATAACATGATTCCTCATACCCATCATTCAAATACCATACACTTTCTCTTAAAACACATTCTTGATTCCATATTTATTATTTTCTCCAATTTCTCATAGTTAGGGTTTCTTTAAAAATCCAACAACACTATAAGTCATCATCATTCTCCACCATTTAAATTACCAATTTTGTGTACCCCATTAAAGCTCACAAAACTTGCATTTAAAACTACCCCACCTTAGGGTTTTCAATGATAATGGCTTCTATCAATAACCCACATACATACACCATTCTCCTAACACCTAAAACCCATAACCTAAGGTTTAAGCTCTTGAAAAATGGCAAGAAGCTTACCTTAAAAGAAGAAGAGAGAGTTTCTAAGAGAAGAAGATGACCACACGAAAATGGAAGAGAAGAGGGAGAAGAGTTCTAGCCATAAGCTTCTCCTTCAAGCTTCCATGAAAATGAAAATGGTGGGAGGAGATGAGTTCCAATCTTTGCTAAGGTTTTGGAAGAAGAAGGTGAAGAAGAAGAAGGTAAAGAAGAAGAAGGTGAAGAAGAAGAAGGTGAAGAAGAAGGTGAAGAAGAAGGTGGAGAAGAAGAAGAAGAAGAAGAAGAAGAAGAAGAAGAAGAAGAAGAAGAAGAAGAAGAAGAAGAAGAAGAAGAAGAAGAAGAAGAAGAAGAAGAAGAAGAAGAAGAAGAAGAAGAAGAAGAAGAAGAAGAAGAAGAAGAAGAAGAAGAAGAAGAAGAAGAAGAAGAAGAAGAAGAAGAAGAAGAAGAAGAAGAAGAAGAAGAAGAAGAAGAAGAAGGATGTGTGTATTGCCAAAGGGACCAAAAAACTAATGTGAATTAGAGAGGAGGAATGGGGTTTGTGATTTAATTTTAAGAAGAAGAAGAAGAAGAAGAAGAAGAAGAAGAAGAAGAAGGATGTGTGTATTGCCAAAGGGACCAAAAAACTAATGTGAATTAGAGAGGAGGAATGGGGTTTGTGATTTAATTTTAATCCCTCTCATTAAAATTTACAATTTTACAACAAACAGGATCTTCGTTCAGGCTCAATACTTTGTCTAAAAATTATTCCAAATGTATACCTGGACTCCCAATAATATTCTTAACAGCCCTAACCAATAACACCTCAATCGGAGATACTTGGTCTAACACCCATGTTTTACTCGAGTCCAATTTTAGCTTATAAAGTCCCAACAAATTATGAATAGTCCCCAAAAATCTTAATTTAATTATTTTTAACACTTCGGGGTATCAATAAACTCACATATAATTATTTAATATTTATTTCTCTCAGTTGATCATTTATTTTAAAATTTGGGATGTTACAGTTAGACTATTGTCTCAATTTAAAGAAAATTGAAGAAAAAATTATGGGTATGGTGGAGGAATGTTACGGGAGATAAAGGAGAACAATGGCACTTCTTTTTCTTTCCTATTTGCATGTGCGAGAGTAGTAAGGAATTGAGAGTGAAATGTGAACTTAGAATTAAGGGCATAAAAATCATTTCCCATGTTTACTTAATTTCTGAAGTTAGTCGGGTGCCCCCGGTTAATCGAAACACTCAACTAATTACTAGAAATTAACCAATCCACTTAAATTAATTTAACATTCCTAATTTAATTATTTGGCTAATAAAATTTACCAATAAGAGTGAGGTCCTCTATGTTTTAAAAATGTGTTGTCAGGTTGCCTCTGTCTATTTTTTAGTAAGTCCATCAAGGACCTTAGTAAGTTACTTAGAGGATGATCTACTCAATAACTGACTGCTAAACCATAGTTTCATTTGAGTTTATATGCGGTAAATGTTATTTATAGGATAATAATATTAAAATAACTACTAATTTGTTTGTTAAGATGTTTGGTTGAGAGACCCGTCTTTTGTTAGATCTTGAAATAGAATCGATATTTCTTACACTAACTTTATAATTTCAGTTCAATATCAACTTAGTCAAGAAATCTAATAAGAAATTTTTTTTTTGCGTTTGAGATTTTAATTTTTATAACCCAAATTAAGTATCAGTCAATTTAAATAACTAAAATTTCATTCACTTTTCGTTAAGCATAAAATCTTAAATTGATATCCTAATTGCTAAGTACATGACTCATAAATTTTAAGAATAAATTTATCGTGCTTAGTTAATTTATTCATGCACTATTCCAATATTTTATTATTATTATTATTATTATTATTTTATGGAATATCACTTTGCCAAACAGCAAGTAACTTACGCCCAAATACAACACAGAAGGGAACAGGTGCATTTGAGAATTTCATGGGCGAGAGCCATGCCCAACAGCACCTATGCACATAAGGGATAAAGAGTTAGCAGGTCACAGCTTATGGCGTGGGGTGATATGCTCAATTCAATCATGTGTGGGACCAAGATGCATTGGCGTGTATACGCCCTATGCAGCGTGTTAACGCGTACACACGGGACAGGTGGGTCGAGGCACAACACAAAGCACATGTTGGGCATGGGAGACCAAGATCAAAAGTGATAGAAATCCCTTTGACACCCCAGCGTACACACGCTGGGGAACGCTCTTACAAGCGCACACAAAAATGAAGAGGGGATCTAATTTGAGCAAATAGCATAGGAGATGCCCACCTTGGACATGGTCACGCACACACTAACAACAAATTTCTGAAATTCTACAAAAGGGCCCCTACATTAACATTTCTAATTTCTAAGGATTCCAACACACAGCGCTAATGTTCCTATTAAATATGTCAGAATTGAGAACTTTTGCCCTCCGTGATAGCAAGCATCACAAGTAACTGAGAAATACCACTTATAGAGAAATCATGAACACGACCTATGGAGAAAATGATTTTCTTCTAATGACAATCCACCACTACATGGTTGGCTGACAACCAATCCATACCCAAAATAACATCAAGATCCCTCAAGGGCAAACAAATAAGATCTGTCATGAATTGTTTACCATCCAAGATAAAAGGCACATCTCTACAAATAATAGCAATCCTCACACTGTATCCAGTAGGAGTAGAAACCACTACAGTGCGGTCCATATCAAAAATAGGTAATTTCAACTATTTCACACACCCATCAGATATAAAAAGATGTGTGGCTCCAGAATCAAACACCACAGTAAAAGAATGACCATTAATCAAGCACTTAATCTGCACAAGATCAGTAGCTTGCCTTGCCTCCTCGCCAATAACTGCAAATACGCATTCGGTGGTAGTATGTTGTTAGCTACTCCCAGTCTAAGAATGAAAATATCTATAAATCTCAATTTAATTATTTCTAAATTTTTGGGACATGTATCAACTCATATAATTATTTACCATTTATCTCTCTCAATTAATCATTTTTATAAATTTTAGGATGTTACATGAGGGAGAAAGAGTCAACAGATCATAACTTATGGCGTGGAATGATATGCTTAATTCAATCATGTGTGGGACCAAGATGCATAGGCGTGTATACGCCCCATGCAGTGTGTTAACGCGCATCACGCGGGACAAGGGGTCGAGGCACAACACCAAGCACACGTTGGGCGTGGGAGACCAAGATCAAAAGCACGAGAAATCCCTTTGACACCCCAACATACACATACTAGAAAGCGTTCCTAGTGCACATAAAAATGGAGGAGGAATCCAAGTCGAGCGAGCAGCACAGGAGACGCCCACCTTGGACATGGTCACGCTCACACCAGCAACAGATTTATGAAATTCTATAGAAAGGCCCCTACATTAACATTTCTAGTTTCTAAGGATTCCAACACACAATATTAAGGTGCCTATTAAATATGTCAGAATAGGTTATGGAGTTCATTTTGAGCTACTTATCAATGTCATTTACAATTAAGTATGTTCATATTAAGATTCCTCCAAGGCTAGCTTGCAATAACAGTGGAGCCTAAAATAACGCAGATGACATCCTTGTTTAATGTACTTAAATAAAGGTTACTTAGTGAGGGTAAAAGGGACATCTAGATAAAATAACCTTTTATAGATCCTATCAAAAGTTTTGTTAGGCATCTCAATCACGTAGTGAATAAAAATCACAAATAAAATCCATCTAACTACCCTCTTCCCCATGATAATTTCTATTTTCACTTGTATAATATTTCATAATAGCAACACAGTTGATGTAGATATCTAGAGAAAAATTAATCAAATAGACTAGCATACTTAGGTCAAGGACCAATGATCTAAAAAGCTTGTTTTTAGGAGAAAAGCTAAGATTTATTTCTAAGAAAAGAAAATTTGACCCTAATTATCTATAGAAAAAAGAAGGAACAAAAATTCCTTGGTAGTTGAGAATTAAAACTAACTTAAGTCTAGTTTATTGTTCACATCAATAGCTTATGTATATTGGTTGATGACACAAGAAGATGAACAACTGCAAACATAAAAGCTAAACAAGTAACAACATTATTGTTTATCATTTGAAAACAAAACAAAAGTCAAATCGCCATCACAAAAAGATCTTCTTTAGACAAAGCTATGCAGGGGGCTAAAATAGGCAGAGTTAATTAATAAACATGTTCTTCATGGACATCTCTACTGACTACCAAGTATATCCTTAATCTATTATAATTATAAAGCAAATTTTAGCATGTACAATAACATGTCTATAAATCTGTCTATACATTCAGATTTCAATTCCTAATTGGCTTCGTGCCAAATTCCTTTTAATTCATTTAATAATGAAAACCTACCCATAAAAATAAATGATATATATATATATATATATATACACCACTTAAGCCTATGGCTCAATGTCAATCTTCTATCATTCTAGAAAATGACATATTTACTCATCAAGTGTATTACATGTGTAAATATATATATATATACACATATATATTTCAAAATTTCAAATGTCATATAGCATCATCAAAATCATCAAAATAACAACATGCTATACATGTCCATAAATGCATATCTCTAATACGATCATCAAAATAGTCATGTTAATCCATATATATATATATATATATATATATATATATGTATAGGTATGCAGTCAAACATCTATAACTTGCATCCATTATGGCAATAGCATTGCATTATCCACCCGAATCATGAGGCAAAATCAACTTCTATACATTTATTGAAAATTCGTATACAAAGAAGGTGAGTACAATTTAATGAAATAAATGGCAACTTAATAATCTATTAAAGCACATATACTACATCTTAACATAAATATAAATCATATCATAAAAATTCATAAATCAAACATGTATCAATTTGCGTTCACTTTATAAACTAAAATACAAGAGGGTGATGCTTTGACTTATTAAAATTTTTCATTCAATTATGCATAAAACTATGAAATGCGGATCCGACTTTTCAATATAGAGCAAGTTCCAAGATAACCCACTCAATCCAAAGCACTATATTTGAGGGGCATCTAGGTAACTACATAGTGAACCATAGCATTATTATCGGTGGTACTCGAGGATTACCAGTGAACCATAGCACTGTAATTGGTAACCTCAAAGGTAACATGCCACAGGCTGCACAGTGAACCATGACACTATACATCATAGCCTCTTCAGTAAACCATTATGTTGGAAATGCATATGATGGTATGAGATGAAAATTTATGTTTTAAAATACGAACCATAGCGTAATACAACATAAATCATCCTTAAACCACCACACAGTCAACATTATCATGTACTACTTATCAGTATAGCATGGATTTCTATATAATAACAGTGAACAACATAAACACATAATCGTCAGTTTTACTGGAATCTGATAGCTTTAAAATATTCATCACCACATCAAGAATAATATGCATAAGACTTTCAAATGCCATAAGTAAAAGTCTCAGATTTTAAATTTATCTTTATCCTTTAAATTGTAAGCCCTTTGAGACGCCCCAAAATTGAGGGGAAATTTTTCACGTTTTATAAATTATTATTTGACACAAATAAAGTGGTGAAACTTTAATTCAACACCTTGGATCAATAAAGAACCTATCTCATATATGAAGATATGAGATGGTGGAATTTAAAAATGAATCACAAGAAATTCTCAATTAAAAACAGTGGAAAGATCGTTTGAATTGATGTTGTATGATTGGTTTTAAAGAGAGTGGATTTCATGAGATTTAATGGTTCATAATATGTTAAATATACTTCTAAGATGATACAACAAGAAGAATTGATGCAAAGAAAAATCAAAATAATTAAGGCGATCATGTTTGGAGAATAATGCCTCACTCGCTTGAGTGGGTTCAACAACCCACGCCTGAGCGAAACCAGCAAGCGCGCTTGAGCGAGGGGAGAAAATGCATCAGATACAAATCTTGCTTGAGCGAGCTTAGCTCGCCTGAGCGAGATCGTTCCAGTGGCACTTGGCCCCTCTTTTGCTTAGGCGAGACATTCTCCCTCAAGCGAAATCGCTCCACAAACCATCACCACGCTCGCTCACTTGAGCGAGGCACGCTTGCTTGAGTGAAAAAGGGACAGAACCTCACTGCCCACATTATGCTCGAGCGAGGTCAGGCCTGCCTGAATGAAATTCATCCAGTAAGCGCCTACCTAATATGCACGCGTCTCGCTTGAGAGAGACACCAGCTCGCCTGACCGAATTTGGGCTAGAGGCCACCCATCTGATACAGGGAATTCTCGCTTGAGCGAGGATCCATCTCGCTTGAGTGAGATTATCAGATCATGCGTAGAAACATGAAATGTCTCACAACCTAACATATAAAAACTTATCCCAAGCAAAATTGATCAAAATTAACATATCACATGCATCATATTAAGTATTTAAAACTTGTTTCAAGTATTCATACTCAATAATTTACATTCCAACTCATGAATCGTATTAAAGTCAAGCTTATCACCTTATATACTCTATAAAACACAAAATCTTATAAAACATTTCATTCATTCATAGAATTCAATATTAACTAACATCATGATTCATCCACAATCATTATCTAGGTCATTAAGGAAAATTCGCCATACACATCAAGGTCCAATTTTTGTACATGACCATCCAAAATCACCATTCAATCATCCAAATTACAAAATATGCATACATCCATACTATATACTATACAAAAGTCTCGATTAGCCAGCCAAGGCGCTTCCTATACACCTATTTACCTCCTTCATCAAAATATACTTCAAAAGATTCACTCCACCCATGAGTGCCCTGCATCACAAGTCTAAAAGTAGACAATATGGGAGAGTGAGTCATACATTACAAAAGAATGAATATGAATACCATGTGATCATGTGCATATGTATCAAAACATGTATACTTTACGTTCACGTACATTTCATCATCAACTATCATCATATGATAAAAACATCTTCGTAAATCAAGCAAAGTATAGAATCATACACATGATCTAGTCCTTCAATAATTTGGACTATTACACACCTCATCATTTTACTCAAATTATTATTTGGTATTCACATCTTTTATGTTGTCTTTGTTACATCCTGGTTGAATTTAATTACCGATTAAGGTTAATTACATGATTAAGATTATTGATTGAATAATAATAATAATAATAATAATAATAATAATGCAAGGAAATGACTCATGTGCCCTTGGTGGAGTAAAAGGGGCTTCGGTCCCCTCTCTCCCTTATTAATCACGTTGATGTGATTAGCATTGAATGAAGATGTGATTGTTGATTGAGAGGGGTGCTGGCATAGAATAGAGCAATGATAATAGCTTCACTTTCACGTTTTCTCACCCACTCTACCCATTTAACTTTGGGGATATGCTGAAAACACTCTTGGGTTCTCTCCAGAATTTCCCTGGAGACTATTCTTCTTCTTTATTGTTGTTCTTCTTCTTCATCTTCTTCTTCCACTCGAACGTGGAGTAGAACCTCGAGTGGGAAGTGGGAACAGCGTGGTAGAGAGAACAACATGGTGTTGTGTGTCTGGGAGGCTGGGATCCTCCATTGTTCTGCCTGAACGTTGATGGGTGCTTAGAAACATGAAATCCTTCATTGTTGGTAAGGACTGGGCTGTTCGAGTGTGGGAACAGCTTTAGAATCCTCCATTGGACCGAGTGAAGACAACGTTGTGACTTGGAGGTTTGGCATGGAGTGTCTTGGTGGTAGAGCTGCTCGAGGAGGAAACAACGTTTGGTTCCTCCAAAGCTGAGAGTAGAGTACTGTGCTGCAAGCTCAAGGAGCTGCTGGAATCTTTATTCCAGGTAGGGGGGCTGATTTACATCTCAAATGTATGGTTTATGGACGGGTTCCGGGTGAAATTACTTCACTGTGTTGTGTTGTATTTGTAAATGTGTTGATTGTTGTATGCCGATTGAGTGATAGCCTGGATGTGTGTTGTTTATGAACTATGGTGCATGATGATGTCCGTCCATGAGATGTATGTTGATAAACATGAAGGTGCCGAGTGAATGCATGTGTGTTATTATGATTGCCGAGGGCATTATACTGAGAGAGTTGATAAATATCTATGTGTTTATATTAAAATGCATGTTGATGCCGAGTGCATGAGTTTGTTATACTGATCCCCGTGTGTGATTGTGTTTAAATGCATGAGATGCTTGTCATTATACATGTGAATGCTGGGTGCATAAGATGGGAACTGTTGTGATGATTCCCGTGTGGGATTTTATGTTAGAAAGCATGTGATGCTTGTGATGAATGGGTGAATTGCTGAGTGCATGCAATGCTGTGTAAATTCCATATGATTATATGATGAATATGAAATATAATGAAAGACCTTGGGTTGGACTCAAGGCAATGCCAAGTGCATTGGCGTTGGACACCTGATGAATAAACTGTATGCATCTGATTCGCCATTGGAAATGCTGAGTGCATATAGCGTTGGACGCTTAATACTGAATCGGAAATCAGATGAATACGTGTGAAATATAATGAAAGACCTTGAATTGGACTCAAGGCAAGCCTACCGAGTTGGACTCGGGGCTGCCCGTAACACTTCCGTTGTCGCTTGGAGTGACTGTGTTACATGTGAGGGCAAACGGTTTAGTACCAGAAAAACGGCCGGATCAGCTTGAAGCTGAGAAAAAGGCTTGGAGCCTATGTTGCAACAATAAAAATAAATAATGAATGATCAGATCCGACTGAAATGTTGTGTGCACACTTATAAATGTTATTGAGCTCAATATGATTTGTATGTATATGTGGATATGTTATTGAGAATAACATCATTGATATAGTTTGGAATTGATATGAGTATATCCGAGTGGATGAATGCATGTATACTGATGCTATGCCGAGTGCACACTTAAATCCGAGTGGATGAATGCATGTATACTGATGCTATACCGAGTGCACACTTATACTGTTGATGAGCTCATGTGGTTGTATATACATACATATGTGTAAATGCTGATGTGAATAGCATGATTAATAAAGCCATGAATAATTGGAGTGAATTCCGACTGGGTGAATATCTGTACATTGGTATTGTTACCGAGTGCAATGTGATGTTATGGCTGTGAGTATGTGATTGAGAATAATGTGAATTACTCAGTCTTGATTGAATTGCATGAATCCCGAGTGGATGATGTTATTAGAGTATTCATATTGAATGGCAGGGTGTATTATTGCTGATTGAATAATATCATTGTATGGTTGAGAATTGAGGTATAATCTGAGTCAATAACTGTCATTTAATATGTAAAAGCTCACCCCTACTGTGGCTATATTTTTCAGTATATGCAGGTCAGACTGGGAATGATGAGATGGCTTCAAGTCTGAGTGGGGAGCACTTAGATTGTTGAAGTGCATGCATAATACATATTGTCTATTCATATGTTAAGCCTTGGCCGGCTCTTTTGTAATCCGAACAGATTTAATTATATGGGTTGACTATCGGGTTTGTGAACAAGTATACATTGTATGTATATATATATTATACATTGCTATGAAGTTACCGAAATTGTTCATTATGTGGTGTCGAGAGAATAATGCTAAGTCAATGAATTCCGAGTGGAATGTTGATGGGAGAGCCATTTTCGAGTGAAGCTTTTGTGTGTGGGCCTTATCCGAGTGATAAAGGCATAAGACAGTTCCGAGTAAGATGTACTCGAGTGGACTACTTCCAAGGGAAGGTTAGTCCATAGGTTACCGAGTGGAAATAGCTGAGGGAATACTCCTGAGTGAGAAATCCCGAATGAACCCATCCCGAGGGAAGAGTGATCATGACGGTTTTGATTGAGGTGTTTTCTAGGGGTCCTCTTCCGAGTGAACGAGGCTATATATATATTCCGATTGAATGTTATATATTCCGAGTGGCTAAGTATTGAATAAGTCCGAGTGAGACTTAACTTGGTGAATTCCTCCGAGTGATGTGAGGACAGAGGAATCCCGAACGAAACTTGATTGTGGAGGCCCCTTCCAAGGGAAGGGAGGTTAAGTGATCTCCGAGTGGGGAAGATCAAAATATGTCGAGTGAAGAATGGGTAATGTACCTCCGAGTGAATTGAGGTTGAAATATACCGAGTGATATTGGACTGGGGAAACAATCTGGGTGAGGGAAAGCTTATGGACTCCGAGTGGAGTAACCGAAGGAATCATTTCCCGAGTGGAGATTAAGACGCTTTCGAATGAAGCATGTATGTGGGCTTACTGAAATAAATCAAGTATCTGGCTAAGTGTGAGTATACCGGCTGAAGCATGACCCTAGGGGGACAGTTCCCGAGTGACTTGACCCAATTCCGAGTGACGGAATATCCGAATGAATGGGTCTGCTTCAGCGAATGAGGATTCGCTCCAGTGAAAAAAGGGCTCGCCCAAGCGTTGTCTTCCGCTGGGCTGTTAATCGATGCTGGGTCTTGCCAGCGTGGCATCCTGACCCGGTCTTCCCTTCTTCTGGTCGGCTTGTGCTCGCCGACTTCCTTGTGGTCGGTTTTCTATTTCCCTTGCCTTTAGTTTGTTTTATTCACCCGACTCATATTCTAAGCTGATTTGTGGACGTTTGGAACGTTCTAAATTTTGGAAAAAAAATTTCCTAGTCTCGGTTTTGCTTAATTAAGTCGGGTTGTTTCATTTTGGTATCAGAGCGGACTTGAAAGGTCCAAGGCCAAGGTATGCTTACTCACTGTAGGCGGTTGTGTGCAATATGACCGGTTGTCATCATTGCTTGTGGTATTTTATTGGATTTGATACATGTTTAGCCATGAATGGTGCAATTATTTGCCTATGTGTTTTGTTGGGGACAGTAGTGAAAGGTACTACTGTTGAAATTCTGATTTGGGGGTAGAGATTTGCTACTACCCTGGTTCGGTTATTCATTGAATAAGAGGTTGTTCTAAGTGTGGGGTTGACTGAGAGGAAATAGAAAGATAGGTATTGAGACCCTCATGTGTATTGAAACTGTATTGGTTGGTTTGGTCTCTTGTGTAGGCCATGCTAGTGGCTCAGAGCCGAGGAATGTTTGTTGAACGGTGTAGAACTCACATATTTGAGTTAAGTGAATGATAATGAAGGAATTCCTGGTGTGGTGTTTCCGATTCAACTGATCGGTTGTGCCATGGGTAAAGGACAAGTTTTGTATCCCTTGGCACGTGAACCCTGAGTGATATATGATGTAAGTAAATTGTTGTTGTTCCGTAAGTTGGGAATCTGAGTATGTAATAAGTGAATAAATATGAAGTCGATGCATGTTAGATTGGGGTACTGTCTTGGTCTTTGGTGTGTGAAAACCGAGTGAATGATGGGTTAGATGCTAGACCACTAGGTGGTGACCCAGTTGATTGAGTATGATCATGTATGATTGGACGTTGTGGGAAATTGATGTGATTGGATACCTGAGGATTTAGGTTAGACTCGGTCTTGTAGTTGAAAACTGAGCGAATAGTTGATTGAATTATGACCCATAAGGTGTAGTAACCCCGATTGGATTTGGTATGATATATACTGTCAGACTTGGTGAACTAGGCCCTATGGTGGTCTATCTAGGCACGGTGATGTTCGGATATTGTGGGAGTGCCCCACGATGGGTGTTAGGAAACCCCTGGAATTTCCAAGTCTGATAATCCGATTAACCTTATGGTTGAGCCCGAGTAAAGTGATTGTGTGGTAACTCATTGAGGATTGAATCGTCTTAAGGTGAAATTCAAATAATGAAGGTAATACCTGGAAGATAGTGAATGGTAAGATTGAAATCCGAGTATGCTTTGGTATTAAGTATGGTAATGATAGAACCCATGTGATGCTGATTATACGTCCACTGGTGGATTGTGAGTATGATAGGTTGAAAGGTTTACTGATGCAGAAACCTGCTGTAAGATTAAAATTATATTATGACCCGGAATTGTATATCTAGGTGGGATTAGTGAATCATCTAGACTTAAATTGAGTTATGGCCCGTGATGAGTGATAAAATGATGGATTATTAGGCTGTTGAGTCATGGTTTTGTGATGAATAAGATTTAAAGAAGAGATATTACTCGGTGAGGGCTGGAAGCCGACTGTTATTATGCCATTTTATGGTAATGGTAACTGATACTCGATGATTATCATCGTGTGATTTACACTGGATTATGTGTAATTACGAGGTAGATACCTGTGAGGGTTGGAAATTTATTGCTAATATACCATTTTATAGTGGTGGTAATTGATATGTCACGATTGTTGATACGTGATGTACCCTGGATGGTGCATTGTGATGATGTTGATGTAAATGTGTTGCTTATAGATTTGTGTGAATTTCCATTAATTTTCATGTGAATTAGTGCTATTTGAGTGAGTCTGGTCAGTATGAGCAAAAAGAGTATAAGATATCCTGTCCGAGACGACTCTACATACCATAGGTATTGTGGCAGCATACACCTTTGTAGCGACTCTATCTAATTGTTGTGACCCTATAGGAATGAGACGTCATCCTATAAGTTGGATGTAGCAATTCATAAGTCGGGCAGGTGAGACTGTAGCTACTTATGGTGATAGTTTGAGTCTATCGGGCTGCTCTGAGTGAAGATGAGAATTCTGTTGAGTGGATAGTAAGTGGTAGTGTATCAAAATAAGGATCGAAGGTTTGTTTAACCTTGATGTGCTTACCTCTGAGAGAATCAGAGGTTATTCGGTATAAGTTGGCTGTTAAAGTGATGTGAGTGGTGTTGAATGAGTAGTGGGCAATAGCATATCAAATGAGGGTAGAAGATTTATTTTAACCCTTGTGAATTTGCCTCTGAAAGGATTAGAGGTTATCTTTGGTGTAAATTGGCTATTGGCTAATAAGGTAATGATTGATTATTGAAATAGGAGTGTGATCTAGTCTGTCACTGAAATTGAAAGTCTTATGGGTTTAGCCGAGTAATACTGTGGAATTCAGTGAAAGAATCATGGCCTTGAGCTGAGATGAGCGATAAGGCGAGAATTTGCTCGGGAAAGATTAGTATAATTCCAAATGTGAGAAAGTAGGGATAATTCCAAGTGAGATCTTTCTGGGAGAAAGAGCTACTGAGTGGAGTTATGATGTTCTGAGTGAAACATCGTTATAGGAGTCATTACTAAGTTAAGGAACTGTGTCCAAATGATACTTTTGTATCAGGCGAAATCCGGGTGAAATATCCGAGTCGTGTGACTTTCGGGTGAAGTGTCCGAATGTGGCACTTCTGAGTAGAGGAAAAATCCGAGTGAAGTGTCTCGGAGTGTGACATTTCCGCGTGGAATGGTACCAAGTGGACTTGAATTCTGAGTGAAATCATTTTTAGTGAGAGGAATTCTGGGAATAAATTACCTCCAAACTCCGAATAATATTTTTGAATGAGAAGCTCCGAGTGACATTCACAAGGAGTAAACATGGAATTAGCTGAAGGAATGGATAGGAATCTGAGATGTCAGAACCGAGTGTGGTGCCTGAACGAGGTAAATCTAGGCAAACTGTGCTAATTAAAGCACACTGGAGCTCTTTTAAGTGTTCGGCTCGGTATTGCCAAGGTATAACACGGTTTCAAGGAGGAATTTTAATGGTCGGATGTTGAAGAGCCGAGGGTTTAATCCAAAATATATCGGACAATAGGGTGTATTGGGAAGAGTCGGTAGTGTTATTTACCGACTGGATCTTCCCAGCTGGTTAATTAGCATCCATAATGTGTCTTATGTGACATAACTTTGAGCTTATACTCGGTGTGGGTATATAATTGTGCCGAGTGACTCCTTTGAATTTAAGGAGCTGACGGTGGAAGTACACTGATCGGCGTTGAGAGTGTAGGGTCGAACGACCATGGAACTAGGAAGTGCCATTGCTTATGGTGAGCTGGCAGAGTTGAATAAGGTAACTTGTACGTTGGAAATTGAACCCCAAATGTATGGAATCCTATGAAGGGTTGGAGCGGTCGGTAAACCGCTTGAGAAGCCAAGCTGGCCGATTAGAATTGTGAAACGATCGATGAAACGCTTGAGAGGCAAGTATATGTTTGAATTTCGAGGACGAAATTCTTTGAAGGAGGGGAGTAGTGTAACATCCTGGTTAAATTTAATTACCGATTAAGGTTAATTACATGATTAAGATTATTGATTGAATAATAATAATAATAATAATGCAAGGAAATGACTCATGTGCCCTTGGTGGAGTAAAAGGGGCTTCGGTCCCCTCTCTCCCTCATTAATCACGCTGATGTGATTAGCATTGAATGAAGATGTGATTGTTGATTGAGAGGGGTGCTGGCACAGAATAGAGCAATGATAATAGCTTCACTTTCACGTTTTCTCACCCACTCTCTACCCAATTCACTTTGGGGATATACTGAAAACACTCTTGGGTTCTCTTCAGAATTTCCCTGGAGACTATTCTTCTTCTTTGCTGATCTTCTTCTTCTTCATCTTCTTCTCCCACTCGAACGTCGAGTAGAACCTCGAGTGGGAAGTGGGAACAGCATGGTGGAGAGAACAACATGGTGCTGTGTGTCTGGGAGGTTGGGATCCTCCATGGTTCTGCCTGAACGTTGATGGGGGCTTGGAAACATGACGTCCTTCATTGTTGGTAAGGACTGGGTTGTTCGAGTGTGGGAACAGCTTTGGAATCCTCCACTGGACCGAGTGAAGACAGCGTTGTGACTTGGAGGTTTGGCATGGAGTGTCTTGGTGGTAGAGCTGCTCAAGGAGGAAACAGCGTCTGGTTCCTCCAAAGCTGAGAGTAGAGTACTGTGCTGTAAGCTCAAGGAACTGTTGGAATCTTCATTCCAGGTAGGGGGCTGATTTACATCTCAAATGTATGGACGGGTTCCGGGTGAAATTACTTCACTGTGTTGTGTTGTATTTGTAAATGTGTTGATTGTTGTATGCCGATTGAGTGATAGCCCGGATGTGTGTTGTTTATGAACTGTGGTGCATGATGATATTCGTCCATGAGATGTATGTTGATAAACATGAAGCTGCCGAGTGAATGCATATGTGTTATTATGATTGCCGAGGGCATTGTATTGAGAGAGTTGATAAATATCTATGTGTTTATATTAAAATACATGTTGATGCCTAGTGCATGAGTTTGTTATACTGATCCCCGTGTTTGATTGTGTTTAAATGCATGAGATACTTGTCATTATACATGCGAATGCTGGGTGCATAAGATAGGGACTGTTGTGATGATTCCTGTGTGGGATTTTATGTTAGAAAGCATGTGATGCTTGTGATGAATGGGTGAATTGCCGAGTGCATGCAATGTTGTGTGAATTCCATATGATTACATGATGAATATGAAATATAATGAAAGACCTTGGGTTGGACTCAAGGCAATGCCAAGTGCATTGGTGTTGGACGCCTGATGAATAAACTGTATGCATCTGATTCGCCATTGGAAATGCCGAGTGTATATAGCGTTGGACGCTTAATACTGAATCGACAATCAGATGAATACGTGTTAAATATAATGAAAGACCTTGGGTTGGACTCAAGGCAATACCGAGTGCATTAGCGTTGGACGCTTAAAGACCTTGGGTTGGACTCAAGGCAAGCCTACCGAGTTGTACTTGGGGCTGCCCGTAACACTTCCGTTATCGCTTGGAGTGACTGTGTTACATGTGAGGGCAAATAGCTTGGTACCAGTAAAACGGCCGGATCAGCTTGAAGCTGAGAAAAAGGCTTAGAGCCTATGTTGCAACAATAAAAATAAATAATGAATGATCGGATCCAAACTGAAATGTTGTGTGCACACTTATAAATGTTATTGAGCTCAATATGATTTGTATGTATATGTGGATATGTTATTGAGAATAACATTATTGATATAGTTTGGAATTGATATGAGTATATCCGAATGGATGAATGCATGTATACTGATGCTATGCCGAGTGCACACTTAAATCTGAGTGGATGAATGCATGTATACTGATGCTATGCCGAGTGCACACTTATACTGTTGATGAGCTCATGTGGTTGTATACATATACATATGTGTAAATGCTAATGTGAATAGCATGATTAATATAGCCATGAATAATTGGAGTGAATTCTGACTGGGTGAATATCTATACATTGGTATTGTTACCGAGTGCAATGTGATGTTATGGCTGTGAGTATGTGATTGAGAATGATGTGAATTACTCAGTCTTCATTGAATTGCATGAATCCCGAGTGGATGATGTTATTAGAGTATTCATATTGAATGGCAGGGTGTATTATTGCTGATTGAATAATATCATTGTATGGTTGAGAATTGAGGTATAATCTAAGTCAATAACTGTCATTTAATATGTAAAAGCTTACCCCTACTGTGGCTATATTTTTCAGTATATGCAGGTCAGACTGGGAATGATGAGATGGCTTCAAGTCCGAGTGGGGAGCACTTAGATTGTTGAAGTGCATGCATAATACACATTGTCTATTCATATGTTAAGCCTTGGCCGGCTCTTTTGTAATCCGAACGGATTTAATTATATGGGTTGACTATCGGGTTTGTGAACAAGTATACATTGTATGTATATATATATATATATATATATATATATATATTATACATTGTTATGAAGTTACCGAAATTGTTCATTATGTGGTGTCGAGAGAATAATGCTAAGTCAATGAATTCCGAGTGGAATGTTGATGGGAGAGCCATTTCTGAGTGAAGCTTTTGTGTGTGTGGGCCTTATCCGAGTGATAAAGGCATAAGATAGTTCCGAGTAAGATGTACTCGAGTGGACTACTTCTGAGGGAAGGTTAGTCCATAGGTTACCGAGTGGAAATAGCTGAGGGAATACTCCCGAGTGAGAAATCCTGAATGAACCCATCCCGAGGGAAGAGTGATCATGACGGTTCTGATTGAGGTGTTTTCTAGGGGTCCTCTTCTGAGTGAACGAGGCTATATATATATTCCGAGTGAATGTTATATATTCCGAGTGGCTAAGTATTGAATAAGTCCGAGTGAGACTTAACTTGGTGAGTTCCTCTGAGTGATGTGAGGACAGAGGAATCCCGAACGAAACTTGATTGTGGAGGCCCCTTCCGAGGGAAGGGAGGTTAAGTGATCTCCGAGTGGGGAAGATCAAAATATGCCGAGTGAAGAATGGGTAATGTACCTCCGAGTGAATTGAGGTTGAAATATACCGAGTGATATTGGACTGGGGAAACAATCCGGGTGAGGGAAAGCTTATGGACTCCGAGTGGAGTAACCGAAGGAATCATTTCCTGAGTGGAGATTAAGACGCTTCCGAATGAAGCATGTATATGGGCTTACTGAAATAAATCAAGTATCTGGCTAAGTGTGAGTATACCGGGTGAAGCATGACCCTAGGGGGACAGTTCCTGAGTGACTTGACCCAATTCCGAGTGACGGAATATCCGAATGAATGGGTCCGCTTCAGCGAATGAGGATTCGCTCCAGCGAAAAAAGGGCTCGCCCAAGCGTTGTCTTCCGCTGGGCTGTTAATCGATGCTGGGTCTTGCCAACGTGGCATCCTGACCCGGTCTTCCCTTCCTCTGGTCGGCTTGTGCTCGCCGACTTCCTTGTGGTCGGTTTTCTATTTCCCTTGCCTTTAGTTTGTTTTATTCACCCGACTCTTATTCTAAGCTGATTTGTGGACGTTTGGAACGTTCTAAATTTTGGAAAAAAAATTTCCTAGTCTCAGTTTTGCTTAATTAAGTCGGGTTATTTCAGTCTTAATACATTTTCTCATCCACAACACAACCATCATCATATCTCATCACCTTTGGCATACTTCCTTGCTATATGCAAATGCTCTTAAGCTAATGCATATGCATAACGGATTATTTCGACAATTGCAATTTTGACTGTGGGAATATAAACACCAATTGTGGGATTCAAGTATGACCCTCTAACCATACCCCTACTACAGTAGTAAAATATGTACACTTATCATCAAATTGCATATATTTTCGTTAATCTTTTACTGGTACCAAACCGCATCGCCCATAATGCAGCACCTGGCCATTTTCACCATGACCGCGGTAGACAACATAATCAACCACATAAAATGTTGCGGGCCAACCATGAATCATATCATGGCAGGTGTGATCCCAAGGACCACAGGGAACACCTTCTCATCAAGAGCCACCCCCCACAAGGATCAACCACATGTGGCTCCCCGTAGCACAACATGGGCAGCTTTGTGACTTACACACCGAGTCGCAGGGGAAATAACAAATTGCTCGTGCACAGAGCCGCCCTCCCATTGGGCCAACCGGGGGAATCCCCTAAAATTTCGACATCGGCGGCTATCCATGGATACAAATGCCAATCATATGCATTTCTTACTCTATGCATCCTAATCATGCCACTCATCAATCATCATTATCATCATCACCAACATCACCACAAGGCTTTTAGTGGATTTATTATCGTTGGTTATTGCCATTGGTTTAAGTTTTCATGTGGCATTCTCAATTATTCTCATTAACATAATTCAGTTCCTTCACCAATCATAATGACATCAATCTTTCATTATCAAACAAGGTATGCTATTCGTTCACACCATTCTCATTCAATCATCAATAACATTCATTCCACATTCATGGTGGATGTAAACACAACATCATATTCAAGGCTTACACTTGCCAAACAATTTAACACCACCTTATAGCACACCTCTTATATTCTAAATGCACAAATGCAAGTTGTCAAACATCATACACAACATTACAATTCATTATAACATTACAAGCAAGACAAACATGCATATTGTCATATATGACAATCAAACACTATTTAATTCATGCATTCAAAACATAAAGACTCCTCTCCTACCTCAAGAGAAGAATTCCCGTTGGTACGACGTACCTGCCTCGTCGTTCAAAATGGGTCCTACATTAACATACATGTAAAATCCCAATCAATCGACCATTCATGACACAACTTTAACTTTAATTAACCATTATTATATCTACAATTTCATAACATGTATAAAACATGTTATAGACACCATTTTCCTTATTTGTTAGGTTTCGGGAATTCCTTCCCATCGAATCATACACATTATATTTAAAGGCTACAAACAACTATAGCCTAACATTCATAAGAATGCCACATCAATTAATAACCATATCCTCAATATTATGTATTTGCTCTCAAACACATTATCCATCACACATTTATCATTTTCCCAAAATTTCCAAGTTAGGATTTCACCTAAAACCCAACAACATTCATAAATACATCATAAATCTTCATCTCCTTCCAACAATAAGTTCATCTTCCTCATTTATTACCATTAAAGTTTGCATTTATGACAACCCACTCTAGGGTTTATACACTTATGGCTTCTGTTAACACCCCACCTATATGCATTGTTCTCCCAAACCATAAAACTCATAACTAAGGCATTAAATCCATCAAAAATGGTGAGAAAAGCTTACCTCACCCAAAAATGAAAATGGGGATCAAAGAGGAGGAGAGGGATGCAAAAATAGAAGAGGAGAAAGAGGACTTCAAGCTTCAAGCTCTTCAAAAACAAAAATCGAGGAATGGAATGGGTTACTACCTTTGCAAGGGTTTTAGAAGAGAAAGGTAGAGAGGAAGTGAAGAGAAGGAGAAGAAAATGTGTTTGCCAAAATGGTCTCAGCAAGTGAACAAAAATGAGAAGGGAAAATGAAGGCTTTCGCTTTTAATTTTAATCCTCTCATTAATATTCCATCATTTTACCACAAACAAGATCTCTATTCGGGCTCAATACTTTATCTAAAACTTATTCTGAATATATATTCAGACTCTCGATAATATTCTTAACAGCCCTAACCAATACCATCCCAATCGGAGATACTTGGTCCGACACCCATATTTTAATCGGGCTTAATTTCAGCTTATTCGGCTTCAATAAATCACTAACAGTCCCCAAAAATATTAATTTAACTATTTCCAACATTTGGGATATTAAATAACCCATATATAATTATTTAATATTTATTTCCTTAATTAATCCTTTATTTTAAAATTTAGGGTGTTACAATCCACCCCACTAAAAAGAAAATTTCGTCCTCGAAATTCAACATACCAGATTCGAACGCTTCAGGGTATCGTTCTTTTATATCATCTTCACGTTCCCACGTGGACGTCTCCACATTTCCATGTTTCTAAGCGACCTTCACCAAAGGCACCAACTTGTTCTGCAATTTCTTCACGGAATGCTCAACAATATGAATAGAAACAGGAGGAATAGACAAGTCGACCAGCACATCCACATCATCAATGGGGATCACGTGCAAGGGATCATAAACATATTTCCTCAACTGTGATACATGGAATACATTATGTAGATTCGTGAGATGCGGAGGGAGTGCAATCCGATAAGCTACATCGCCAATCCGCTCCAAAATCTCATAAGGTCCAATGAACCTAGGGCTCAACTTTCTACTTTTCAAAGCTCTTCTAATTCCTTTATCACGCAAGACCCTTAGGTACACATGATCACCAACTTGAAATTCAAGTGGTTTATGCCTCTTGTCATAATAACTCTTCTATCGGTCTTGAGCAATCTTCATATTCTCTTATATCTTTTTAATTTGCTCAGTAGTCTCCCAAACAATCTCCGGCCCTAAAGTTAAATTATCACCAGTCTCCAGCCAACATAGAGGCGTTCTATAATTTTTGCCATAGAGTGCCTCATAAGGAGCCATACCAATGCTACTGTGGTAACTGTTATTATAAGTGAACTTGAACAATGGAAGAAATCTCTCTCAACATCCACCATGCTCTAAAACATAAGCTCTCAACAAATCTTCAAGGCTTTAGATAGTCCTCTCGGATTATCCATCGGTTTAGGGATGATAAGTGGAACTAAGCTTCAACTTAGAACCTAACTTATGATGTAAACTTCCCCAAAATCGAGAAGTAAATCAGGGATCACGATCAGATATAATACTAGATGGCACACCATGTAATCTAACAATCTCCTTTATGTACAACTAGACTAATTTGTCCAATGAACTCTTCATATTCATGGGCAAGAAGTGAGCACACTTCGTCAACCGATCCACAATCACCCATATAGCATCATTTCCAGCACGAGTCCTAGGTAGTCCAAAACCAAAGTCCATAGCAATACTATCCCACTTCCAAACAGGGATCTCCAAAGGTCTCAAATAACCAAATGGTCTTTGATGCTCAACCTTAGCCTTCTGACAAACAAGGCAAGATGCAATAAAGTTTGCCACATCACGTTCCATACCAGGC
The DNA here is from genome assembly GCA_037962975.1 of Clitoria ternatea. Taxonomy (NCBI): domain Eukaryota; kingdom Viridiplantae; phylum Streptophyta; class Magnoliopsida; order Fabales; family Fabaceae; genus Clitoria; species Clitoria ternatea. Next base: position 62,843,854 of record CM075671.1, read on the forward strand.
CACTAAAAATTCTTCTTCAAGTCTTGATACATCTTGGTGGAACCAGGATGAATGCTCAATACACTTTTGTGAGCTTCCTCAAGTACATATTTCCTCAAATCACCACTCGAGGGAACATAAATTCGTCCCTTCACACGCCAAATGCCATCATGACCTTCCACTAGAAACAAGTTCTTCCTTTTTTCTTGAGTTCTTCTCATCTCAACCAAGTACTCATCCTTTGGTTGTTGCAATTTTACGGTTTCAAGAAACACATTAGTAACCGTCAATATCTCAAGGACATCTTTTTTGGAGTATATGTTTCCACGCCCACTGATGATGCATGATTTAGCCTTAATTCCTTGCTTTAAATGTGTATAATTTGCCATTGCTAATTGTGTAATATTATGCATTTTAACACATTTTCATAATTCAAGCTTTATTTAATATTAACTGAATTAGGCGATAATCTTTAAATGAAATAATAAATCTTACTTAATTTCCTTGATATTGTAGTGAATAATTGAGGTTGCAATTGGGAAATCATAAAATCGAGCATTAGGTCTGACGCGTAGCGCTGGTACCACGCGTAGCGTGGAAGCAAATTTGTAACACTGACGCGCAGCGTCAAGCCCACGCGTAGCGTCAACAGTGACGAGGATCCCATTAACAGGCTGTGTGCAACTTCAGAAGTGGAGGATTTATTTATATTAAAGCACTTATTGGCCAATCCATTACAGACATACGGCACTATCTCAGTGAGGAACATGCAGCACAAGTGTCCAAGCATTATTGAAGAATTATTGGATGAAATAATGTATTCTGAGTCAGAAACACTCACGCATAGCCTCACAACTACGCGTAGCGTGGAAGCATATTCGCAACGCTGACGCGTAGCGTCCTGCTGACGCACAGCGTCAGCAGGAGACCTTTACCCTTGCTTTCACTATAAATAGGACCATTGCCAAAGGCTTGAAACAGACCTCAATTCACGTTTCTCTCTTTTCTCTCTTTGTTTCTATAAGCATCAGAGGAAGGCACAAAGCCTCCTCCTCTCTTCTTCCCCCTCTTTGCTCCATTCCGGGTTAGTTTCTTTTCTTTTTAGTTGTTATTATGGAGGGCTAAAACCCTAGATTGATTTTCTTGGAGAATATTGTAATGTAATTTTGAGGTCATTATTTTTAATATAGTATGTTTTCGTTATTGTTATTTCTTCATAATCTTACTCTGCTTATTTAATTCCATTCTGTTTAATTAAATTTGTATGCTTAATCGGTTTAATTATTCAAATGGAATAAAATAAGATTTTAAATTAGAATGGATTAAGGAAATATGCATGCTTAATGAATGTTTTCATAATCACTTTTAATAATTATGGTTTGCTTAATTCCATAATTTGAGAATAGATTATGTATATAGGCGATGTTTTTATGTATGCTCAATAATTCCTAGATTTTACGATCTTGACTCCTTTTGCTTAATTAGGATGCTTGATTAAAATATTCATTTTTAAATGAAAGTAAAGGAATTATGAATTAAAAAAGACGCTTAGTTGATTAATTCAAATTGAGCTAAGAAATTAACAGTAATGAAAGTATACAAATTATCTTTAGTGAACCAAGGATAAATTTATTTACAATACTCCAAGAAAATCAATCGCTTGTTAATTATTGTTTTAAATTCCATATTTACTTTGTTTTAATTTTAATTGTGACAACAAAAATCAATCAAACCCCCCCCCCCCCATTTGTATGTTAGTGAACTTATGTTTGTAAAAAATTTTAGTTGTTTAGTTTTAATTTTTAATTGTTAAAAATTAGTTTAAGACTTGATTTTTCCTAAATTTTTGTGTTGATCCTTGAGAGAACGACCTAGGTTGACACCCTAGTACTATGTTAATTAATTTTAATGTACTAATTTGACGGAATCACGACTGTAAAAATAAGAACGTCAAATTTTGGCGCCGTTGCCGGGGATCAACGATCTTTAGGAAAAACTCTTGTTTTAAATTAATTTTTTTTTAAAAAAAAAAAATTTTAAAAAATTTTCTTTTGTTTGTTTGTTTATTTTATTTCTTTTGCATGATTTAGGATTCTTATGATTTATTGCTCATCATGATCAAATATCTTGTTGTATGCTATGTATGACTAGAAGAACTCTTGAGCATTTATATTCATTTGATCCTGAAATTGAAAGAACTTTTCATAGGTTAATTAGAGAAGCTAGATTTAATAATAATTTTGTTGATATTGATAGTGATAGTATTTTTTCTGAATCTGTTGAAAGTACTACTGCTAGTTTTTCTGATATGGCTGAACCTCGTGAAAGAACTCTTAGAGAACTAGCCTCACCTGAATTCACATACGAAAGTTTGTGTATTCAATATCCTGATGAGGATGTCCCTTTTATTCTTAAGACCGGACTTATACACCTGTTGCCTAAGTTTCATGGTCTTGCGGGTGAAGATCCGCACAAACACCTCAAAGAATTCCACATTGTGTGCTCCACAATGAAACCCCAAAACGTTCAAGAAGACCATGTCTATCTTAAAGCGTTTCCTCATTCTTTAGAGGGTGTTGCTAAGGATTGGTTGTACTACCTTGCTCCAAGATCAATCACAAGTTGGAATGACTTAAAGAAAATGTTCTTGGAAAAATTCTTTCCTGCCTCTAGAACAACTACAATCCGTAAAGATATATCTGGCATTAGGCAACTCTCTGGAGAAAGTCTTTATGAGTATTGGGAGAGATTTAAGAAACTCTGTGCAAGTTGCCCTCACCACCAAATTTCTGAACAACTTCTTCTTCAGTACTTCTATGAAGGTCTGCACCACGTTGATCGCAATATGATTGATGCGGCAAGTGGAGGAGCTTTAGGAGACATGACTGCTGCTGAAGCAAGAAATTTGATTGAGAAGATGGCATCCAACTCTCAACAATTTGGTATGAGAAATGATTCTTTCAAACCCATGTTTGATTCCAATTCTAGTTCATCTGGAATTAAATTGGAGAGCAAACTCGATGCTCTCACCACTCTGGTCACACAATTAGCAGTAAATCAAAAATCCATGACTGCTAAAGTGTGTGGCATCTGTACTTCACAAGAGCACCCCACTGATTGTTGTCCTTCTCTACAAGAAAAGGATAATAATAGTCCCCAAGCCTATGCAGCTAACATCTACCATGATAGACCTCCACCACCACAAAACCATGACCTTTCCACCAATAGATACAATCCAGGTTGGAGGAACCATCCAAACTTGAGATGGGGCAACCAACAACAAAATCCCCAACCCCCATTTCAAAACAATGCACCAACCTTCCAAAGAACTACACCTCAACCATCCACAAATGGCCCTTCTTTGGAGGATCTGGTGAAACAAATGGCTACACAGAACTTGGAGTATCAACAGAGGAATGATGCTACCATCCAGAGTTTAAGCAACCAAATTGGGCAATTGGCTTCATCATTAAGCCAGTTACAATCTCAAAACTCTGACAAATTACCATCTCAACCAGCTGCAAATCCAAGAAATGTGAGTGCAATTCAGTTAAGATCAGGTAAGAACCTTGAAGTACCCATATCTAAGGAACCTAAAAAACAAACAGATGTGCCCACAACAGTTGAGAATGATGTACCCTCTTCAAGCTCAAGAAAGTCTAAGATACAACCACCCCAAATTCCATCTCATATCCCTCTTCCTTTCCCACCAAAAGCAATTCCAAGTAAGAAGATGGAAGAAGTGGACAAAGAAATTTTGGATACTTTCAGGAAAGTGGAAGTGAATATACCTCTTCTCGATGCAATCAAGCAAATTCCCAAGTATGCCAAATTTCTGAAGGAGTTGTGTACTCACAAAAGGAGACTCAAGGGCAATGAAAGGATAAGCATGGGAAGAAATGTATCTGCACTGCTTGGTAAGGAAAATATCCCTGAGAAATGCAAGGATCCAGGTACGTTTTCTATACCCTGTATCATAGGCAATAATAAATTTGAAAATTGCATGTTAGATTTAGGAGCTTCAATAAATGTTATGCCTATGTCTGTTTTTAAATCATTGTCTCTTGGAAATTTACAACCTACTGGTGTAGTAATTCAGCTAGCCAATAGGAGCACTGCCTATCCTGCTGGAGTTATAGAGGATGTTTTGGTTCAGGTAGAACAACTTGTTTTCCCTGCTGACTTTTTCGTACTTGATATGGAAGAAGGTATGCCTCAAATTCCTGTTCCTATCATTTTGGGAAGACCATTTTTGAAAACAGCCAGAACCAAAATAGATGTTCATTCTGGAACTCTCTCTATGGAATTTGGTGACACAAGAGTTCAATTCAATATTCTTGATGCCATGAAATACCCATCTGAAAATCATTCTGTTTTCCAAATTGACATTATTGATGAACTAGTTTTTGAACATTTTTCTAATGTTGATTTGGAATACATGGATGATTCAAACAAATGTTTTGCATGCAATGATTCTGGAAGTTGTGATATTTGTGCTGAAATTGATAAATACATAAATTCTGATTCAGAGTCTTTAGATATACCTGTTAACCATAAGGAGCTATATGCAGGATTTCAAGAAAATTTTAACAAAATTTTTGAGGTGCAAGCAGCAGAATCAAAATCTACTTTGTTAGTTCCATCTGTTTTGCAGGCACCCAAGTTAGAATTGAAACCCTTACCTGAGAACCTAAAGTATGTATACTTAGGGGATGATGAACAGCTCCCGGTGATAATTTCCACTTCTCTTGATGAAAATCAAGAAGAAAAATTGTTGCAGGTATTGAAAAAACATAAGAAGGCTATAGGATGGACATTGGTAGACATTCCTGGAATTAGTCCATCCATGTGCATGCATAGAATATTTCTGGAGGAAAATACTAAAGCAGTAAGACAGCCCCAGAGGAGACTCAACCCTGTAATCCTTGATGTGGTTAAGAAGGAGATCACCAAGCTTCTACAAGCAGGAATCATTTATCCTATCTCTGATAGCCAATGGGTGAGTCCAATTCAAGTGGTTCCTAAGAAAACAGGGATCACAGTTGTGAAAAATGAAAAGGATGAATTGATCCCAACTAGAGTGCAGAATAGTTGGAGAGTCTGTATTGACTACAGGAGACTTAACCAGGCAACAAAGAAGGACTATTTCCCTTTACCCTTCATTGACCAAATGCTTGAGCGTCTCGCAGGTAAGTCTCACTACTGTTTTCTTGATGGATTCTCTGGATATTTTCAGATTCACATTGCACCTGAGGATCAAGATAAGACCACATTCACCTGTCCCTTTGGCACATTTGCTTATAGGAGAATGCCATTTGGCCTATGCAATGCTCCCGGAACTTTTCAAAGATGCATGATAAGTATTTTTCATGATTTCATTGAAAATTGCATAGAGGTGTTTATGGATGATTTTACTGTCTATGGATCTTCATTTAATGCATGCCTTGATAGTCTTGATAAAGTTTTAAACAGATGTATTGAAACTAACCTTGTTTTGAACTATGAAAAATGTCATTTTATGGTAAAACAAGGAATAGTTTTAGGGCATGTAATCTCTGAAAAAGGAATTGAGGTAGATCCTGCCAAGGTAGAAGTTATATCACATTTGCCTTACCCCTCTTATGTTCGAGAGGTTCGTTCTTTTCTTGGCCATGCAGGATTCTACAGAAGATTCATAAAAGATTTCAGCAAGAAGGCTAGGCCACTATCCAGTCTGCTTCAAAAGGATGTGGCATTTGAGTTTGATGAAAAGTGTAAGGAGGCTTTTAATTGTCTCAAGCAAGCATTGACCACTACCCCAATAATCCAAGCACCTGTTTGGACAGCTCCATTTGAGTTGATGTGTGATGCTTCTAATTATGCATTGGGAGCTGTCCTTGGTCAAAAGATTGACAAGCAACCTAGGGTAATCTACTATGCATCTAAAACTTTAGATGCTGCCCAGGTAAATTACACCACCACTGAGAAAGAGCTCTTGGCCATTGTTTTTGCATTAGATAAGTTTAGATCTTACCTACTCGGTTCTCGAGTAGTTGTCTTTACTGACCATGCAGCTCTAAAGTACTTGTTGAAGAAAGGTGAGTCCAAGCCAAGATTGATTCGTTGGATGCTTTTGCTCCAAGAGTTTGACTTGGAAATTCGTGATAGAAGTGGAACACAAAATCTTGTGGCAGACCATTTAAGCAGAATTGAGAATGCTCCTGATTCGGCACCTATTCGGGACCATTTTCCCGATGAACACCTCATGAGTATTTCTAACTCTTTTGATTCACCTTGGTTTGCTAACATTGTAAATTATCTTGTTGCTTCTGTTTTTCCACCATGTGCATCCAGAAACCAAATTTCAAAATTAAAAAGTGATGCAAAGTATTATATTTGGGATGACCCGTATTTGTGGAAATTGTGTAATGATCAGGTGATTCGAAGATGCATTCCCGATCATGAAATAGAATTAGTTCTTCGATTCTGCCATGCTTCACCAGTTGGTGGACATTTTGGTCCACAAAGAACAGCAAGAAAAGTGTTGGATTCAGGTTTGTATTGGCCCACAATTTTTAAGGATGCATGGAGAGTTTGTAACACCTGTGAGAAATGCCAAAGATCTAGTAATGCTACCACATGGAGACAACAGATGCCTCAGCAATCAATGTTGTTTTGTGAAGTATTTGATGTTTGGGGCATTGATTTTATGGGTCCATTTCCTCCATCCTTTGGTTTTACTTACATTTTATTGGCTGTTGATTATGTTTCTAAATGGGTGGAAGCTAAAGCCACCAGAACTAATGATGCTCGAGTTGTTGTGGATTTTGTTAGATCTCAAATTCTTTGCAGGTTTGGCATCCCGAGAGCAATCATTAGTGATCAAGGAACACATTTCTGCAACAGGACCATGCAAGCTATGCTCAGGAAGTATGGGGTTGTTCATAGAGTCTCTACTCCATATCACCCCCAAACCAATGGACAAGCAGAAGTCTCTAACAGAGAAATCAAAAGAATCCTGGAGAAGATAGTACAGCCTAACAAAAAGGATTGGAGCAGGAAATTGGATGATGCTCTTTGGGCACATAGAACAGCTTTTAAGGCACCTATAGGAATGTCTCCTTATAGAATTGTTTTTGGTAAAGCATGTCATCTTCCAGTGGAGATTGAGCATCGTGCTTATTGGGCTGTAAAAGCTTGTAACTTAGCACTTGATCAAGCAGGTGAGGAAAGAAAATTACAACTGAATGAGCTTGATGAGATCCGTTTGGCAGCTTATGAGAACTCAAGGTTCTATAAGGAGAAAACAAAGAAATTCCATGATAGCTCAATAGCTAGAAAGGATTTTACTGCTGGACAGAAAGTGCTACTGTTTAATTCCCGGTTGAAACTGATGGCCAGAAAATTGCGCTCCAAATGGGAAGGACCTTTCATTGTTACAAATGTATTTCCCCATGGAGCTGTGGAAATAAAAAGTGAAAACTCCAACAAAAGCTTCAAGGTTAATGGACAACGTTTGAAGCCATTTCATGAAAATCCTTCACTTGTGGATGTTACAATGGAGGAACATGCTTTGGGGGAACCACTTCTTGATCCCCCTTGAGGGAGTTTTTCTTACCCATCTCTTTACTTTTTCATTATATTGTCTATTTTGTATGCTCTGTCTTACATTGAGGACAATGTATGATTTAAGTGTGGGGGTGGGATAATTCGTGTGTGTGTTATTGTTTGATTAAATTTTGTGTGATATTAAAAAAAAATTATTAAAAATAAAAGATTTTGTGTGTTTTTGTTTTAAAAAGGCATGTTTTATTAGAATTTTAAGATATGCATGAGTAACAAGTAAATTCTTTCATGTCTGATATGAGCTTAATGATATGTTATAATTTGAACTCAAGCAATTTTGGTATGATGAGAATGACATGATAATTGATAGATGATCATATATGATAGAATTATACCTTGTGAGATTTTTGAGCCTTAAAATTTGATGGATCACTTTAAACCATCTTAATCCTTTCATGTGTGATTAATTCCTGAAAGCTTACATCTTAATTTTTGTCTTGTTTCTTGATGATACTTGAAACTCATATGAATGTATTTTGATACAGGCGTTTTGTTCAATTGAGCCACTAAGCCAGATAAGCCTACCATGAATAAATTATCTCTTGCTAGCCATTTTGAGCCTATTTAACTATTTCCTTGTTGCAGCTCAAATAAGCCATAGATGAAAAACCAAAAATATACCTACCTTAAGGAATATATTGGAGCTTTGGAATCAAGTCAAAAACAGGCATTCAAATAAGTGTGGGGGTGTGCAAAAAGGAATTGTAACTCTGGTTCCAAGGGTTATGCAATCTCATTAAAAAAAAAATATATTATGATTGCGACCTAATATCGTACAATAAATGTTTTACCCTCACTGTTTGCCAGTTAAATTAATTGCTTCATCATTCTTTTTGGTATTTATTTATTTAAAAAAAAAAATTTCATCCATTTTAACCTTGGCCACATTACAACCCTACAAAGCCCTGTTGATCTATACATGCATTTAAGTTGATTGTGGAATTGAGAAACTTGCCAAATTTTTAGACTGTCTGTTTTTCAGGAAATGTTTTGAGAGTATACACAAACCTTAAACACTTGAGAGTTGAGAGTATGTCTTGTGAGGTTCTATCACTGATGATTTTCTTTTCAGTTTAATTTAATTTTCACATGCCTAAGTGTTTGAATGATTTTTTTATATATATCTTGATGCTCTGTATCTTGCATGTTGAATAACTCTTGTTTTTCTGTATATTCCTAAAATTTCATGCCAATTCTGTGTGTTATTTTCAACTTAATGTTTTTCATAAATTGTGATACTTGTTTTTATTTTGATTTTGCCCGGGAGTGCAAAAGAATAAGTGTGGGAGTATTTGATGATGCATGATTTAGCCTTAATTCCTTGCTTTAAATGTGTATAATTTGCCATTGCTAATTGTGTAATATTATGCATTTTAACACATTTTCATAATTCAAGCTTTATTTAATATTAACTGAATTAGGCGATAATCTTTAAATGAAATAATAAATCTTACTTAATTTCCTTGATATTGTAGTGAATAATTGAGGTTGCAATTGGGAAATCATAAAATTGAGCATCAGGTCTGACGCGTAGCGCTGGTACCACGCGTAGCGTGGAAGCAAATTTGTAACACTGACGCGCAGCGTCAAGCCCACGCGTAGCGTCAACAGTGACGAGGATCCCATTAACAGGCTGTGTGCAACTTCAGAAGTGGAGGATTTATTTATATTAAAGCACTTATTGGCCAATCCATTACAGACATACGGCACTATCTCAGTGAGGAACATGCAGCACAAGTGTCCAAGCATTATTGAAGAATTATTGGATGAAATAATGTATTCTGAGTCAGAAACACTCACGCGTAGCCTCACAACTACGCGTAGCGTGGAAGCATATTCGCAACGCTGACGCGTAGCGTCCTGCTGACGCACAGCGTCAGCAGGAGACCTTTACCCTTGCTTTCACTATAAATAGGACCATTGCCAAAGGCTTGAAACAGACCTCAATTCACGTTTCTCTCTTTTCTCTCTTTGTTTCTATAAGCATCAGAGGAAGGCACAAAGCCTCCTCTTCTCTTCTTCCCCCTCTTTGCTCCATTCCGGGTTAGTTTCTTTTCTTTTTAGTTGTTATTATGGAGGGCTAAAACCCTAGATTGATTTTCTTGGAGAATATTGTAATGTAATTTTGAGGTCATTATTTTTAATATAGTATGTTTTTGTTATTGTTATTTCTTCATAATCTTACTCTGCTTATTTAATTCCATTCTGTTTAATTAAATTTGTATGCTTAATCGGTTTAATTATTCAAATGGAATAAAATAAGATTTTAAATTAGAATGGATTAAGGAAATATGCATGCTTAATGAATGTTTTCATAATCACTTTTAATAATTATGGTTTGCTTAATTCCATAATTTGAGAATAGATTATGTATATAGGCGATGTTTTTATGTATGCTCAATAATTCCTAGATTTTACGATCTTGACTCCTTTTGCTTAATTAGGATGCTTGATTAAAATATTCATTTTTAAATGAAAGTAAAGGAATTGTGAATTGAAAAAGACGCTTAGTTGATTAATTCAAATTGAGCTAAGAAATTAACAGTAATGAAAGTATACAAATTATCTTTAGTGAACCAAGGATAAATTTATTTACAATACTCCAAGAAAATCAATCGCTTGTTAATTATTGTTTTAAATTCCATATTTACTTTGTTTTAATTTTAATTGTGACAACAAAAATCAATCAAACCCCCCCCCCATTTGTATGTTAGTGAACTTATGTTTGTAAAAAATTTTAGTTGTTTAGTTTTAATTTTTAATTGTTAAAAATTAGTTTAAGACTTGATTTTTCCTAATTTTTGTGTTGATCCTTGAGAGAACGACCTAGGTTGACACCCTAGTACTACGTTAATTAATTTTAATGTACTAATTTGACGGAATCACGACTGTAAAAATAAGAACGTCACCCACATTCAAGTCTCTAAATTGCTCAATTAGTTCCATCTCTTTCACCATCATTGCGGAAACATACAATGACTTCTAGCTCAAAGCATCAGCAACCACTTTTGCCTTTCTAGGATGATACCTCAATTCAAACTCATAATCTTTTAGGAACTCCATCCATCGTTGTTGGCGCATATTAAGTTCTTTTTGATTAAACAAGTACTTAAGGTTCTTGTGATCACTAAAGACCACAAACATAGAACCATACAAGTAATGCTGCCACAACTTCAAAGCAAACACCATTGCCGCCAATTCAAGATCATGTGTAGGATAATTAACCTCATGCAGTCGCAACTGTCTCGACGCATAGGCTATCACACGCTCACACTACATCAACACACAACCAAGACTATGCATAAAAGCATCACAATATACCACAAAGTCATCCAACAAATCAGGTAATGCTAACACTGGTGTGGTAGTAAGCCTCAATTTCAACTCTTGAAAACTTTCTTCACATTCACGGGTCCACACAAATGGTTAATTCTTACGAGTCAACTTCGTCAAAGGTAAAGCTAAGCGGGAAAATCCCTCAATAAACCTCCGATAATAACCGACAAGACCAAGAAAGCTTCTTATTTCCGCCAGGGACGTTGGTCTTTCCTAAGCCATAACAGGTTCAACTTTCGATTGATCAACAACAACTCCATCACCAGAAATCACATGACCAAGAAAAGAGATCTCATTCATCCAAAATTCACATTTGGAGAGTTTGGCATACAATTCTTTCTCTCGAAGAATGGATAACACAAGGTGAAGATGTCCTTCATGCTCTTCATGGCTCTTAAAGTACACCAAAATATCATCAATAAACACCACGATTGAATTGGTCAAGATACTCGTGGAAGATACGATACATGTAATCCATGAAAATTGCAGGAGCGTTTGTCACCCCAAATGGCATCACTACATACTCATAGTGACCATATCGTGTTCGGAAGGCAGTTTTAGCAATATCCTTGGTCTTTACTGAATTTGGTCATATCTAGAACATAAGTCAATCTTAGAAAACACAACGGCACCCTTCAATTGATCCAAAAGATCATCAATGCAAGGAAGAGGATACTGACAGGACCCGCAAGCGCACGGGTTATGTCGCGTAATATAAAAGATTATCGTTCTCCACAGGGACTGTGTTCAAAGTACCGGCATATTAAAATTTAATTATCCACACAATTGATTTTTAAGGTTTTTGTAAAATAAAACACAAAATTAAGTTGCACAGAATATGAATAAATACAAAAATAAAATTTACTTGACACTTAAAAGTCAGAGTTGAGAGTATCTTGGGATTTCGGGAGATTAAGACTCTATTTTATGTTAATGAATTTTAACTTTTCATAAATAAGAATCGAATTAAGTTTTCCAAGGTGAATTTTCCAAAAGCTAATTAATATGTTCCTCTCGGCATCCTATTAATGTACCTAACTTATGGAAAGCGCTGCTTAATCCTCAGAAAGGCCCATTATCGTTTTATGAAAATCCCTTTTATTTCCTCAAAAGAATTTTGATTACTTTCACGGTTTTACCGATGTCACAAAAAGCATCTCAAAAATCTTAGGTTTAGTTCAAAGCTTTCCGGTAAAAATAAATCTCTCGATTCTATTTATTACCTAAACTTACTAATATACCCGCAAGTATACAGTTTTATCATTTAGGTTCTTGTTAGGTATCACTAAAAGCATTGAGCATTTTTTAAACTAAATGGAAAACAGAAATTTATTTAATTCCAAGTCAAAATAATATTAACAATAAAATATTATCATACCCCCTTTATCCCAAGATAATTAATTTAGCTACTCATGAAATAATTCAAATTTATATAAATAATGGAAAAATAAAACATACAAGACATGATAAAAAAAAAGACTTACGGGTTTCTCCAAAAGCTTAGAATAATTTACCACTGTATTTCCTTGATAAAATATTTCTCCACCAATTACAAATTTAAATACTCACTTTTACAGCCCTCACAACTCTTAAAATAAAATAAAGAAAAAGAAAATAAAAAGAGAAACAAAACGGAAAAAGAAAGAAAAAGAACGAAGAAAGAAATAAAGAAAAAAAGAAAGAAAGAAAGAAAAGAGAAGGCGGAAGAAGAAAAGAGAAAACGAAAGAAAGAGAAGAAAGAAAAGGAATTGAAGCTTATGGAAATTGATGCCTTGGTGGTGCTGTCTGTGTTCCCTTTTATAGGCAAAGGAAGGGAAGAAGTGAGCTTGGAAAATGCGTTGCCAGTTGGTGCAATTGTCTTTTTCTCAGCCGCCCCACCATCACAGCTTGGAGACAGCCTGGATGCTGTCAGCCGCCCCCTATAAGTCAAACATCCACTTGGATAGTGGAAATCCAAGTCAGCAAGTGCATTCGGTGGAAATATGGGTCAGTTTTCACATTTTTGACTCGGATTTTGTGCCTCAATCCGAGTGGGAAACAATCCGAGTGAAAAAGGTGCCTTTTGTGCATAAGACCGAGTGAAAAAGCTGCTGTTCGTTCACAAGGCCGAGTGAAATCTTGCTCGGTGTTGAGTTGAGGGGTCGGTGTTTAGGAGAAAACCGGTCGGTGTTCAAAGGAGATGGGAAATAATCCGAGTGGCTCCCTTTCACGCTTGAGCGTGTTTAATCTCGCTTGGGCGAGCACATTCTAATATTATGCCACTCGTTTGAGCGTAACCAGAGTCGCTTGAGCGAAAGACCTTTGTTTAATCGGAATTACTTCACTCGGTTACTGATTAAAAATGGCTCGGGACTAACTGAAGAGGGACTCGGATCCGACTGAAGATGATTCATTCGGGACTTGATTGAAGACTCACTCAAGATCGGAAAAAATTCAATCGGCACCCAAACTGTTTCACTTGGCTGTCTCTGAATTTGAATCACTCGGATTTGCTTTGAAATAATTCAGTCGGCCTTCATTCCTTGAAATGATACACTCGGAAATGTCTTCTTGCTTTACCTTTCAGTCGTCGATTAACCCAGTCGGTTATCTTTACTCGGGAATCGGAGTTGATTTTCAATAGGAATTGCCTTCAGTCGTTAATCAAATCACTCGGATATACCTTTCACTCAGAAATTTGGACTTGAAAGACTCTGGAATCTGGCTGATAGAAGATCTTCTATGTCTGAGCCTTGCTTTGCTCGGAAATACAGCTTCCTGACCCAAACTCACTCGGATGTGCATTCCTTGGAGACTTCTCACTCGGGCTTAGTGTGAAACTTGAGAGTCTGCCCGAGTGTGATTGATTCCCAGTCGGATCTTCCATTGCTTGATAAGACTCTACTCGGAAATGCCTTGTTCTGCTTGAGAATACCATCTTCTCCGAATAAAACCACTCGGAAACCTCCTTATTCAACAGTTTATTCATTCTGTGGCTTCTTCTGCTCGGAATCCATTCACTCGGAACAGCTTTTTACCCAGAAAAGCATTTGTTCCCTGGTCAGACCTGCTTCAGTCTGCATCCCTTCACTCGGAATTAGCTTTGGGCAGTTTTTATTGAAGGTCAGTTCTTTTTTTCACTTGGAATGGTCGCACTCAGGGAAGCTTCCACTCGGAATCACCTTCAACCGAGACTTATTCCCTTTCAGTATGGAACCTCCAACAGAGTCAGCCATTTATCACTCGGAATGGCTTTGACAGGGAACTTTCCACTCGGATTCTACTCCAACAGTGAATATTCCACTCGGAAAAGCTCCATTCTGAGTCATTCCACTCGGAGTTGATCATTTCTGAGTCCTTCTACTCGGATTTGGTCATTTTGAGTCGGATTTCAGCATTCTGAGTCGGAATTCAGCATAAAAAAAGAGTTCTTTCCACTTTGGGCTTGTTTTTCTTGTTTCTTTATCATTTTATGGTCGTTTTTTCTCTTATTTTTTACCCTTTATTGCCTTAATTTCTGCAAAATAACATACCCAAGTAGAATAGAGTGGAAAGAAAGCAAAAATTGCAATAAATAAAGGAAATATAGTGGATAATGATAAAAATCCTAAGCAAATTGGATCTAATTTATTATACTATAAAGCACTTATCAAAATACCCCAAACCAAAGCATTGCTTGTCCTCAAGCAATCATCATATTCACAAGATAAAATACAGAAAACACTAAGCTTAATAAACTAAGGAATCCAAAACAGAGAAAAAGATTTATTCAAATGCCAATTTTAATTTACTTATGTGAATCAATTTTCAATGTCAAGATTTGAGATACTCTTCTCACAATTTTCACTCAAGTGTTTCAAGGTTTGTGTATCTCTCAAATCATCATAGTCAAAAATATTACCATAAGCTTGTTAATAAACCAGAAACTCTATAGTTTAGATAGAAAATATGTCAAAGTCTAAAGGACTTTCAAAAGGTTGTAACGTGGCCTTGGGTTGTATTGTTAAGGTAGGAATTTCAAGAAAAATGGAATACAAAAGGGCTTTAACAGTCATGAATGATTCAAATTACCATCATAAATTTAACAGAGCAAATTTTTGAACTTTTATGGACTTTTTGGAATTCATTCAATATCATCCTTTTTCTTTTTCTTTTTCTTGCTTTTCTTTGCATTCAATACACATTTTTCTTAAGTCCTTTTTTCTTTCTTTGCTCCACTAAATTTCTAACTTTTTCACCATTAAGAGAAGATCAGTTAATGAAAGGTTTCAAGGAAAAATTTTCACTTTTAGGCTCAAAAGGGGCAACTAGGGGTCAAATTATGCAAAAATTCTGAGGCTTAAGAATAAGACCTAATTGTGCCTTTATCATCCTAAGACATATAATCAAAAACCATTTTGAATCGGTTGAAAAACAAGTTCTAGAATATTAATGACTATGAGATTCACTCAATCAAGAAAATATGGGTTTTGAAAATTTGTTTGATAAATAACCCATTTTGGCTCAAGTCTAATCATGGAAAGTCTTTTCAAAGAAAATTTTAATCACATAAGGTTCATTTAAGACATTGATTTGGCATTTAAACAATCAAATTTTGAAAATTTTACTCAAAATTTTAGGATCCTTAGATACTTTAGCCTTGTGTTCAAAGTAAATTTATCATGCAATCATGGTAAATTACAAGATGACAAACAAAGCGAGGAAAACACACCTGCATGAAAAATATAACAATCACACAACAAAACAAAACAGTTAAGTTTTCTTACCTACCACCCCAAACCAGAATTTGACATTGTCCTCAATGTTAAAATGGATGATAAAAGGATAAGAAAACTTACCTGGAGTAACCCCAAACCAGCATCTGACATAGTTGGTTTTTTTTTATTTATTTATTAAAGCTTAAAAATAAAGACATGGGGTTACCTCCCCACAAGTGCTAAGTTTAACGTCTTCAGCCAGACTCTATCCCTCAATCACAGTCAAGAATCGATTAGGGCCTAGAAACTCATACCTTAGTATGGAAGATAAAGATTTAAGTTTAACATTTGGGCTCACCATGACCTCAGTGTCATGTCTCAGTGGTATGTTACCTTCACTGCTTTTTGATGTTCCTATAAACTTATTCAGAAAAATAGATTCAAGTGGGTCATTAAGAAGAGTTTCATCCTTCACCACTTGGTCAACAATTTCAATTCCATAGCAAACATCATTAAAAGGTTTTTCTAAAACATTTTTCAAGTTAAAATCAACCTTTTGGTCTCCAACAGTTAGAGACAACTTACCATTTTTGACATCGATCACAGTACCTGCAGTTGCTAAAAATGGTCTGCCTAAAATAATAGGAATCAAAGAATCTTCGTCCATTTCAAGTACAACAAAGTCAGCAGGTATAAAAAATTTTCCTACCTTAATAGGAACATCCTCTAAAATTCCTACAGGATATTTGATAGATCTATCAGCCAACTGTAAAGATATCCTAGTAGGTTTTGGCTCTCCCAATCCTAACTTTTCAGCAACAGATAATGGCATTAAACTCACACTCGCTCCCAAATCACACAATGCTCTATCTATAGCTATGCCACCAATCATACAAGGAATAGAAAAGCTACCTGGATCATGAAGTTTTGGAGGCATTTTCTTCTGAATTAGAGCACTGCACCCCTCAGTGAGTGCCACGGTTCCATCTTCCTCAAGCTTTCTTTTGTTGGACAAAATATCCTTCAAGAACTTCGCATAGATAGGCATTTGCTGCAAAACATCTATGAAGGGAATATTGACATACAATTTCTTTAAAACATCAAGAAACTTACCAAATTGTTTATCCAACTTTGCTCTAGCCAGGCGCTGAGGAAATGGAATAGGAGGTTGATATGGCTTAACCTCTTCTTTCTTTTCTTGTGGTTTTTCTTCCTTATTCATCGGGTGAGATAGAGACTCATCCAATTTCTTTTTCTCTTCAGTCTTACCAATTGGACCATCATATTGAGTACCACTCCTAAGAGTGATAGCCATTGCATGGTTAGAAGGTCCAGCCTCGGATTTCCCAGGAAATGTTCCTGGCGCTCTTTGAAAGTAGGAGGCTTGTTGGGCAATTTGATTCTCCAATATTTTGTTATGGGTGGCAAGAGAGTCCACCTTTGAAGCTAAGTTCTTTATTGCATTGGAGAACTCATCATTCTGCTTCTGTTGAGTAGCTACAAATGTCTCCATTAAGGACTCTAGTTTTGATTTCTGTGGATTGTAGGGTCCTTGTTGAGGGTTGTAGTTATTTTGTAATTGAGGTGGCCTATTTTGGAAGCCAGGTGGACCTTGTGGAGGTCTGTAGTTACCTTGATAATTTCCACCATAGTTTCCAATAGCATCCACCTGATGCATTTCTTGTTCTTGATTAGGGGTCATTGCTAAATGGCAGTTTGTAGCTCCATGTCCTGAAACACCACAAACTTCACAAACAATGTTAGTAGCACATGTTGACCCTATTTTATCAAGTTTTAATGTTAATGCTTCAACTTTGGCAGAAAGTAGGGAAAGAGCATCAACAGAGTACTTACCTGGTGTTTTAGCAAATAATCCTCTCTCAGAGTTCCACTGGTGAGTGTTTTGAGCTATTTCCTCAATCAGGTTCTCAACTTCATCAATATTTTTACTCATGAAGGCTCCTCCAGCTGCAGCATCTAAAGAGATCTTTTGTGTGGAAGTTAATCCATTATAGAAAATATGGATTGTCAACCACCTTTCTATCCCATGGTGAGGACATTCTCTTAGCATCTCCCTGTATCTTTCCCAGGCTTCATACAATGATTCATCATCTTTTTGTGAAAAATTAATGATTTGTTTTCTCAGCACATCAGTCTTGTTCCTTGGGTACCATTTATTGATAAAAGCACTGGACAATTGTTCCCAAGTTGTGATGGATCCTTCAGGAAGAGAGTATAACCACGCCCTCGCTTTATCTCTTAAGGAGAAAGGGAAAAGTCTCAAGCGAATGGCATCATTGGTGGCTCCGTTCATCTTCAGGGTGTCACAGTATTCAAGAAAGATTTGAAGGTGAAGATTTGGATCTTCAGAGGGTAATCCTCTGAATTGGTTCTGTTGAACCATAGAAAGTAGTGAAGGTTTCAATTCAAAATTGTTAGCCTCCACTGTGGGTCTGAGGATGCTAGATCCTCTCCCATTAGTGCTTGGAGCGGCAAAATCTCTTAAAGGTCTGTGTTGGTCAGCCATTTGTTTTTCTTTTTGTTCTTTTTGTTGTTTTTGTTGTTTTCTTAAAGCTCTAAGGGTACGTTCTATCTCAGGGTCAAATCCTAAGTTTAGATCGACACTACGGCTTCATCGCATAAAAAGAAAATAAATGACAAATAAAACAAATTATCACAAAAATAAAACAACAACAGATACAAAATAAAGAACAAAATACAAAATTACAAACAAAATAAAAAATAAAAATAAAAATAACAATAAAAATATTAACAAGTATGATCTAATCGAATTTCAATATTGCCGATATTTGAGGGACAACAGTCCCCGGCAACGGCGCCAAAAACTTGACAGGGCCCGCAAGCGCACGGGTTATGTCGCGTAATATAAAAGATTATCGTTCTCCACAGGGACTGTGTTCAAAGTACCGGCATATTAAAATTTAATTATCCACACAATTGATTTTTAAGGTTTTTGTAAAATAAAACACAAAATTAAGTTGCACAGAATATAAATAAATACAAAAATAAAATTTACTTGACACTTAAAAGTCAGAGTTGAGAGTATCTTGGGATTTCGGGAGATTAAGACTCTATTTTATGTTAATGAATTTTAACTTTTCATAAATAAGAATCGAATTAAGTTTTCCAAGGCGAATTTTCCAAAAGCTAATTAATATGTTCCTCTCGGAATCCTATTAATGTACCTAACTTATGGAAAGCGCTGCTTAATCCTCAGAAAGGCCCATTATCATTTTATGAAAATCCCTTTTATTTCCTCACAAGAATTTTGATTACTTTCATGGTTTTACCGAGGTCACAAAAAGCATCTTAAAAATCTTAGGTTTAGTTCAAAGCTTTCCGGTAAAAATAAATCTCTCGATTCTATTTATTACCTAAACTTACTAATATACCCGCAAGTATACAGTTTTATCATTTAGGTTCTTGTTAGGTATCACTAAAAGCATTGAGCATTTTTTAAACTAAATGGAAAACAGAAATTTATTTAATTCCAAGTCAAAATAATATTAACAATAAAATATTATCATACCCCCTTTATCCCAAGATAATTAATTTAGCTACTCATGAAATAATTCAAATTTATATAAATAATGGAAAAATAAAACATACAAGACATGATAAAAAAAAAGACTTACGGGTTTCTCCAAAAGCTTAGAATAATTTACCACTGTATTTCCTTGATAAAATATTTCTCCACCAATTACAAATTTAAATACTCACTTTTACAGCCCTCACAACTCTTAAAATAAAATAAAGAAAAAGAAAATAAAAAGAGAAACAAAACGGAAAAAGAAAGAAAAAGAACGAAGAAAGAAATAAAGAAAAAAAGAAAGAAAGAAAGAAAAGAGAAGGCGGAAGAAGAAAAGAGAAAACGAAAGAAAGAGAAGAAAGAAAAGGAATTGAAGCTTATGGAAATTGATGCCTTGGTGGTGCTGTCTGTGTTCCCTTTTATAGGCAAAGGAAGGGAAGAAGTCAGCTTGGAAAATGCATTGCCAGTTGGTGCAATTGTCTTCTTCTCAGCCGCCCCACCATCACAGCTTGGAGACAGCCTAGATGCTGTCAGCCGCCCCCTATAAGTCAAACATCTACTTGGATAGTGGAAATCCAAGTCAGCAAGTGCATTCGGTGGAAATATGGGTCGGTTTTCACATTTTTTACTCGGATTTTGTGCCTCAGTCCGAGTGGGAAACAATCCGAGTGAAAAAGGTGCCTTTTGTGCACAAGACCGAGTGAAAAAGCTGCTGTTCGTTCATAAGGCCGAGTGAAATCTTACTCGGTGTTGAGTTAAGGGGTCGGTGTTTAGGAGAAAACCGGTCGGTGTTCAAAGGAGATGGGAAATAATCCGAGTGGCTCCCTTTCACGCTTGAGCGTGTTTAATCTCGCTTGGGCGAGCACATTCTAATATTATGCCACTCGCTTGAGCGTAACCAGAGTCGCTTGAGCGAAAGACCTTTGTTTAATCGGAATTACTTCACTCGGTTACTGATTAAAAATGGCTCGGGACTAACTGAAGAGGGACTCGGATCCGACTAAAGATGATTCATTCGGGACTTGATTGAAGACTCACTCAGGATCGGAACAAATTCAATCGGCACCCAAACTGTTTCACTCGGCTGTCTCTGAATTTGAATCACTCGGATTTGCTTTGAAATAATTCAGTCGGTCTTCATTCCTTGAAATGATACACTCGGAAATGTTTTCTTGCTTTTCATTTCAGTCGTCGATCAACCCAGTCGGTTATCTTTACTCGGGAATCGGAGTTGATTTTCAATAGGAATTGCCTTCAGTCGTCAATCAAATCACTCGGATATACCTTTCACTCAGAAATTTGGACTTGAAAGACTCTGGAATCTGGCTGATAGAAGATCTTCTATGTCCGAGCCTTGCTTTGCTCGGAAATGCAGCTTCCTGACCCAAACTCACTCGGATGTGCTTTCCTTGGAGACTTCTCACTCGGGCTTAGTGTGAAACTTGAGAGTCTGCCCGAGTGTGATTGATTCCCAGTCGGATCTTCCATTGCTTGATAAGACTCTACTCGGAAATGCCTTGTTCTGCTTGAGAATGCCATCTTCTCTGAATGAAACCACTCGAAAACCTCTTTATTCAACAGTTTATTCATTCTGTGGCTTCTTCTGCTCAGAATCCATTCACTCGGAACAACTTTTTACCTAGAAAAGCATTTGTTCCCTAGTCAGACCTGCTTCAGTCTGCATCCCTTCACTCGGAATTAGCTTTGGGCAGTTTTTATTGAAGGTCAGTTCTTTTTTTCACTCGGAATGGTCGTACTCAGGGAAGCTTCCACTCGGAATCACCTTCAACCGAGACTTATTCCTTTTCAGCATTGAACCTCCAACAGAGTCAGCCATTTATCACTCGAAATGGCTTTGACAGGGAACTTTCCACTCGGATTCTACTCCAACAGTGAATATTCCACTCGGAAAAGCTCCATTCTGAGTCATTCCACTCGGATTTGATCATTTCTGAGTCCTTCTATTCGGATTTGGTCATTTTGAGTCAGATTTCAGCATTCTGAGTCGGAATTCAGCATTCTGAGTCGGAATTCAGCATAAAAAAAGAGTTCTTTCCACTTTGGGCTTGTTCTTCTTATTTCTTTATCATTTTATGGTCGTTTTTTCTCTTGTTATTGACCCTTTATTGCCTTAATTTTGGCAAAATAACATACCCAAGTAGAATAGAGTGGAAAGAAAGCAAAAATTGCAATAAATAAAGGAAATACAGTGGATAATGATAAAAATCCTAAGCAAATTGGATCTAATTTATTGTACTATAAAGCACTTATCAGATACTTGTTCTTGATAGTTAACTTATTGAGTTGGCGATAGTCAACGCACAATCTCATGCTTCCTTCCTTCTTTTTCACCAATAATACAGAGCACCCCAAGGAGACACATTTGGGCGGATAAACTCCCGCTCAAGTAATTCCTTGACTTACTTCTTCAATTCGGCGAACTCCATAGGAGACATCCTATAAGGAGCTCTAGAAACAGGTTCAGCACCAGGAATGAAATCAATAGAGAACTCCACTTTACATGGAGGAGGAAATCCAGGAATCTTATCCAAAAAAACATCGGGAAATTCAGAAACAACAAGGATTTCACAAGATTGGGAAGTACCATTCGCATCAACCATGTAGAACATCATGAGAAGTTGAGAGATACCTTGTAGGTCAAAGCTTTTAGCATTAGAAGTTGGGAAGATCACCATCTTGTTATGGCAATCCACCAAGACTTTGTTGGCAGATAACCAATCCATGCCTAGAATAATGTCCAGGTCTTTCATAGGTAAACACATGAGAGATACAACAAACTTCCTACCCTCAAGGGTCATCTCGACATTCTCACATCGAGTCACCGATCTCAAACAAGCACTGGTCAGTGTAGTCACCAATATGGAGCCTTTCATCATGTAAACAGGCACCTTCAAGTGCCTCACACAATCCTTGGAAATAACTGAATGCGTAGCACTAGAACCAAATAGAACATATACCGAAGTGCCAAGGATTTCACACTCACCACGAACAAGATCTTCAGCTTGTACGGCTTCTTCATCGATAATGGCAAAGACTCTTCTAGCTGCTTGTGGTTGATCACCACCATTACGGTTGACATTTCTTCCACCATGGCTATTGCCTCGACCATTGCCATTTCTTCCATTATTATGGTTTCCATTGCGGCCACCATTATAACCATTACCATTTCCATGACCACGGCCTCTAAAGCCACTATGGCCTCCACGGTTGCCATTATGGTTCACACGAGCAAGAGTATCAAGATTTGCATTCCTTACGTTCAATGGACAATTAGGGCGGATATGCCCCGGTTGATTGTATTGGTAGCACACTACATCATCTTGAGGACAATCTCTTACCAAGTGATTAGCTCCATACTTGAAACAAGTAAGGCCTTGAACATTGCCACGACCTTGGTTACCAACTCCATAACCACCTCTTGGTCCGCCACGTCCTCTTGCATTGGAAGATCCACTATGAAAGAACTTCTTCTTCTTGAAATTACCTTGCCTCTTGAAACTAGAAAATTGGCCCTTCAACTTGGGCTCATGTTTGCCATGACTCAAAGGAGTCACATCATCCTCTTCATAAATGCGACACTTGTTCACAAGTGTTAGAAAGCTTCTTATCTCTTGATGCCGAATAGCCTACTTGATTTCGGGCCTCAAACCATTTTTAAACTTCACATACTTCGAAGCCTCGGTACCCTCTTGTTGATAAGGTGAATAAAATACACAAAGCTTTTTAAACTTGGAGGCATACTTCTCCATGGTCATACCACCCTACTTAAGCTCTATGAACTCAAGCTCTTTCTTGCTTTTATAGCTCTCCGAAAAGTATTTCTTCAAGAATTCAACCTTGAAGTTTTCCTAAACCAAAGGAACATCAGCAGATATCATGCGCCCCCTAGTAAGACGCCACCATGCTTCGGCTTCATCACGGACCATAAAGACCCCATACTCCACCTTTTGTGCTTCAGAACACTTGAAGCTAGCATAAATTCTCTCCAAATCATTAATCCATGCATAGGCATCCTCGGGCTTATAACCTCCATGAAATTCAGAAGGTTTTCTCTTGAGAAATAAATTGAGACCTTAGGCACCTTGTCCCACATTCAGCTAGCCTTGTCTTTCCAAAAGATCATCAAAGCGATTCAAGGCGTTTACCATAGCAGCAGCCTCACGGTTAAGTCTACCCACCATATTTCAAGCCTATACGTTAAAACATGGCCCACACATAAGTAGTCTAGACCAAACAATAAATTTTCAACCTATAAACTCAAAGGTTTCAATATTCATTGGTCCATCATGCATCACATCACATAATCATGTCAATCTCAATACATAATCACAACATATTTATCATAGAAGGTAAATAGTGTAAGGAATCTTGGCCAGACTTAACAGCATAGACATTAATCTCAATTCAATGAAAAACAGTCACAATTTAATTAAAGAAATTCTCAACTCGATCATTTATAGCTTGTATGATCCAATCATAAGCAACAATTACTTGAACAATATCAATTAAGTTAATATCAGGAGCAACATTACTCTGATACCAGGTTGAGATGCCCCAAATTTGAGGGGAAATTTTTCACGTTTTATAAATCATTATTTGACACAGAAATAAAGTGGTGAAACTTTAATTCAACACCCTGGATCAATAAGGAACCTATCTCATATATGAAGATATGAGATAGTGGAATTCAAAAATGAATCACGAGAAATTCTTAATTAAAAATAACGGAAAGATCATTTGAATTGATGTTGTATGATGGGATTTAAAGAGAGTGGATTTCATGAGATTTAATGGTTCATAATATGTTAAATATACTTGTAAGATGATACAAGAAGAAGCCTTGATGCAAAGGAAAATCAAAATAATTAAGGCGATCATGTTTGGAGAATCAGGGGGCATTTCGCTTAGGCGAATGCCCCACTCGCTTGAGCGAGTTCAACAACCCACGCCTAAGCAAAACCAGCAAGCGCGCTTGAGCGAGGGGAGAAAATGCATCAGATACAAATCTTGCTTGAGCGAGCCTAGCTCGCTAGAGCGAGATCGTTCCAGTGGCAATTGGCCCATCTTTCGCTTAGGCAAGACATCCTCCACCAAGCGAAATCGCTCCAGAAACCATCACCACACTCGCTCGCTTGAGCGAGGCACGCTCGCTTGAGTGAAAAAGGGACAGAACCTCACTGCCCACATTTCGCTCGAGCGAGGTCAGGCTCGCCTGAGCAAAATTCATCGAATAAGCACCTACCTGATACGCACGCATCTCGCTTAAGCGAGACTCTAGCTCGCCTGATTGAATTTGGGCCAGAGGCCACCCCTCTGATACAGGGGATTCTCGCTTGAGCGAGGATCCATCTCGCTTGAGCGAGATTATCAGATCATGCACAAAAACATGAAAAGTCTCACAACGTAACATACAAAAACTTATCCCAAGCAAAATTGATCAAAATTAACATGTCACATACATCATATTAAGTATTTAAAACTTGTTTCAAGTATTCATACTCAATAATTTCCATTCCAACTCATGAATCATATTAAAGTCAAGCTTATCACCTTATATACTCTATAAAACCCAAAATCTTATGAAATATTTCATTCATTCATGGAATTCAATATTAACCAACATCATGATTTATCCACATTCATCATCTAGGTCATTAAGGAAAATTGGCCATACACATCAAGGTCGAATTTTTGTACATGACCATCCAAAATCATCATTCAATCATCCAAATTACAAAATATGCATACATCCATACTATATGTTATACAAAAGTCTAGATTTGTCGGCCAAGGCGCTTCCTATAAACCTATTTACCTCCTTCATCAAAATATACTTCAAAACATTCACTCCACCCATGAGTGCCCTGCATCACAAGTCTAAAAGTAGACAACATGGGAGAGTGAGTCATACATTCCAAAAGAATGAATATGAATACCATGTGATCATGTGCATATGTATCAAAACATATATATGCATATTTCATTATCAACTATCATCACATAATACAAACATCTTCGTAAATCAAGCAAAGTATAGAATCATACACATGATCTAGTTTTTCAACAATTTGGACTATTACACACCTCATCATTTTGCTCAAATTATTCTTTGGTATTAACATCTTTTCTGTTGTCTTGATACATTTTCTCATCCACAACACAACCATCATCATATCTCATCACCTTTGGCATACTTTCTTGCTATATACAAATGCTCTTAAGCTAATGCATATGCACAACGGATTATTTCGACAATTGTAGATCTGACTCTAGGAATATAGACACCAATTGTGGGATTCAAATATGATCATCTAACCATACCCCTACTACAGTAGTAAAATATGTACACTTATCATCAAATTGCATGCATTTTCGTTAATCTTTTACTGGTACCAAACCGCATCGCCCATAATGAAACACCTGGCCATGACCGCGGTAGACAACATAATCAACAACATAAGGTGTTACGGGCCAACCATGAATCATATCATGGCAGCTGTGGTCCCAAGGACCACAGGGGACACCTGCTCATCAAGAGCCACCCCCATAAGGGTCAACCACATGTGGCTCCCCGTAGCACAACATGGACAGCTTTGTGACTTATACATCGAGTCACATGGGAAATAACAAATTGCTCATGCATAGAGCCGCCCTCCCACTGGGCCAACCGAGAGAATCCCCTAAAATTCCGACATCAACAACTATCCATGGATGCAAATGCCAATCATATGCATTTCTCACTCTATGCATCCTAATCATGCCACTCATCAATCATCATTATCATTATCACCAACATCACCATAAGGCTTTTAGTGGATTTATTATCGTTAGTTATTGCCATTGGTTTAAGTTTTCGTGTCGCATTCTCAATAATTCTCATTAACATAATTCAGTTCCTTCACCAATCACAATGACATCAATCTTTCATTATCAATCAAGGTATGTTATTCGTTCACACCATTCTCATTCAATCATCAATAACATTCATTCCATATTCATGGTGGATGTAAACACAACATCATATTCAAGGCTTGCACTTGCCAAACAATTTAACACCACCATATAACACACCTCTTATATTCTAAATGCACAAATGCAAGTTGCCAAAAATCATCACCAACATTACAATTCATCATAACATTACAAGCAAGGCAAACATGCATATTGTCACATATGACAATCAAATATTATTTAATTCATGCATTTAGAACATAAAGACTCCTCTCCTACCTCAAGAGAAGAATTCTGGTTGGTATGACGTACCCGCCTCGTCGTTCGAAATGGATCCTACATTAACATACATGTAAAATCCCAATCAATCAACCATTCAAGATACAACTTCAACTTTAATTAACCATTATTATATCTACAATTTCATAACATGTATAAAACATGTTATAGACACCATTTTCCTTATTTGTTAGGTTTCGGGAATTCCTTCCCATCAAATCATACACATTATATTTAAAGGCTACAAACAACTATAGCCTAACATTCATAAGAATGCCCCCATCAATTAATACCTATATCCTCAATATTATGTATTTGCTCTCAAACATATTATCCATCACACATTTATCATTTTCCCAAAATTTCCAAGTTAGGATTTCACCTAAAACCCAACAACATTCATAAATACATCATAAATCTTCATCTCCTTCCAACAATAAGTTCATCTTCCTTATTTATTACTATTAAAGTTTGTATTTATGACAACCCACTCTAGAGTTTATACACTTATGGCTTTCATTAACACTCCCCCTATATGCATTGTTCTCCCAAACCATAAAACTTATAACTAAGGCATTAAATCCATCAAAAATGGTGAGAAAAGCTTACCTCACCCAAAAACAAAAATGGGTATCAAAGAAGGGGAGAGAGATGCGAAAATGGAAGAGGAGAAGGAGGACTTCAAGCTTCAAGTTCTTCAAAAATGAAAATGGAGGAATGGAATGAGTTACTACTTTTGCAAGGATTTTAGAAGAGAAAGGTATAGAGGAAGTGAAGAAAAGGAGAAGAAAATGTGTTTGCCAAAATGGTCTCAACAAGTGAACGAAAATGAGAAGGGAAAATAAAGGCTTTCGCTTTTAATTTTATTCCTCTCATTAATATTTCATCGTTTTACCACAAACAGGATCTCTGTTCGGGCTCAATACTTTATCTAAAAATTATTCCGAATACATATTCGGACTCCTAATAATATTCTTAGCATCCCTGACCAATACCATCCCAATCAGAGATACTTGGTCTGACACTCATATTTTAATCGGGCTTAATTTCAGCTTATTCGACTTTAATAAATTACTAAGAGTCCCCAAAAATATTAATTTAACTATTTCTAACATTTGGGACATTAAATAACTCACATACAACTATTTAATATTTATTTCCTTAATTAATCCTTTATTTTAAAACATACCTGATGGCGATTTCATTATATAGTTTAAGTCTTCGGCCGCCAAAACGCTAGTTTCCATGAATCCTAAAAATTAATAAAATTCACAATTCATCGTTTCAGTAACCCACATGTGCTAGTCATTAATTTCAAGAATCAATATAAGGTTCTAATATTATTTCGAAAGATTTAATTTAACGGAATGTCGTCGTTCACCGACAACTTCCTTATATGCTTCTAATACATAAAATATCACTCGTTCGTCTTTGAAATAACTCTTCAAAAGTTGTTCCTCAACCAATGCATAGAAATTCAGTAACCAAGCACATTGGGAAAATTATCTTGATCTTGGAAATTTTATGGAGCTTGGATCCTTACCTCACGTCCTCCGATAATGGTGTCTTGAATCTGAAACTTAATCGTTGACTTCTAAAATTAACTTCTTACAAGCTACCCAATTATGATTAAATAGATTTTCAACACCTAGCTTGCACGAAATAAACTGCCATGTCCAACAGAAGAGGGAAATAGGAATTAAGTTTTGGGTCTTACCTTAAACTGTCGAATAGGAGTCACAATGAACCATCTAAGCTTAGGTGTCTTCTTCAATGGCTACCATGGGTCCAAATACTAAGAGAGAAAAAAGCCCATCTATCAACACATGCACATGCAAAATCGGGAAAAGGAAGAGTAGTAATTCACATGCATTATCCTTGGAATAAAATTTGGTCTTGGTAGGGAGAAGTGTGTTACGGTGGAGGGAAATTGAAGGGAAAGAAGAAGAACATAAAGCTGCCAAGGTCTATTTCACACACGAGAAAGGATGAGAAAAGGGAAGAATTGTAAATTGACTAAATGGGTAATTTGGGGATATAAAAATTCAGAATTTTGGACACTCTTTTATTTGGGCTAACTTTTCCATTTAATAAGAACTAATTATATTTAAAATTCCTAAAGCTTAGGATGTTACACCTTTGAATTTTTTTTTACTTAGACAAATTAGATCTAATAAGTAAGATATTATTATGATTTTTAGTTGTGTTAAGGAATGATGTTGCTAAGTTAAGGCTTTGTGTCCATTAAATGATTTGGTTGATTATATTTGTAACTTATATGGTGTATTGTCATGGTTAATGCAAATTGACGTGTGCCTTTGGTAATGAATCCTTACAAGTATGCTTTGAATATTGATGATGATGGTATATGAATTATGTGATATAAGTCATTGTTTAGTTAATGATTGGTTTATGTTGACATTGATATCCATTAGATGACCCTAGTGGTAATTATGGTAATTGATATTTAAAATGTGTTATATTAGAATATGCCACTATTGGCAATGATTGGTAATTATTAATGTTGATGTCAATTATAGTATTTGATATGCTCAATTGTAGTTGATTGCTCCATTTTACTAAATTGATGTTATGAGTGATGATTGATGCTTTGAAATCTATTAGGGTTCATGGAGCTAGGCTATGATGTCAGAATTGAAATCATATATGCTAAGATTTGTATCATATGCATTATTACATCTCATGACATCATATGCATTTATTGGCGCTACGATTCACTTGGCACTAAGATTTGCCAATGAGAGTGTCACTTATAGTGCTACGATTCACTAAGCAGTTCTCGAGTACCATCGCTTATAGTTCCATGATTCATTGTGTGGTTACCCAGATGCCCCTCAATTATAATGCTACGATTCACTGAGTGGGTTATCCTCGACACTATGATTTGCTTATTGATTAAGACAGATCCCCATAGCATGTTTTTATGCATTAAAATGAATGATTTTTAAAGTCCATGTCATTCATACATATAATTGTGAACTTTTCAAGTTATATATAGTGATGAAGTATTGATGATATATTTAGAAATTGATGATTTTGATCCTTAGAAGCCTTGTTGATGTAGAAGCTTCTTCTAGTCTCCATTGGGAGGGATGGATCTTGACTCCTTTCCTTGTTCTTCCTTCAAGCCAAGGATGAATTCCTTTCCTCAATGTTGGACTGAAACAAACAAAAGGGAAAACACTAAGGAGTTAGATGAAATTTGGGTGAAGGGGAGGAGAGAAAGTAAAGGGGTTTGGACAAAATGAAAGGAATGGAAGGGAGGAATGGAAGGTGAAGGTAGAAGGCCACTTCCAAGGAAAGATAACTCCCTAATTCTCGCCACCAAGAGGGAGAGGATCCTCTTGGATAAGAGCTTGCTCTAGAGACTCAATCCTATAGAGAAAGAGGAGCTTCTCACTCTAGAAAATTTACACTCAAGGTAAAAAATCTCAAATGATCATTATTGTGTAAATTTACAAAGGAGAGCTCCCTTATATAGACCTTCTACATTTCGGCCAAGGGAGGAGAAATGGTCTAGGATAATGGATCCAAGGCCCAATAGTACAACAAAGAAGAGAACATGGCCTATACATGGCCCAAAGTGAAAGTACATGGCCCTAAGTGGCACAAATGTCCTAGCAAGGTCCAAATAAAACCTAAATCTCTAGAGAATCTAATTATGACTTATGTTACAAGATGAAAGTAAGTAGATCCTCATGGTGTCTCCCTTGGGCTTAGGCCCACTAAGCAAAGAGAGGAAGGATAACAGGGCTTTATGGATGCTCTCTTTAGCTTTCTTGGACTTGGCCCTTGTGAGGGGACCCTTGTAAGCCTCTAGCCCTTTGTCTAAGATGGAGTGAGGGTCCTCCCTTAGTGTGTCCTCATTATGCTCCCCCTCTTCAAAAATATTTATCCTCAAATCTAAGCTATCATCCTCTTCATCTAAGTCAAAAGGAGATAAGTCTGGCACATTAAATGAAGCACTCACACCATAATCTCCTGGTAAATCAAGGACATAGGCATTATTATTCATTTTCTTGATTATTTAGAAAGGGCCATCACCTCTAGGGTCGAGTTTTGATTTTCTCAAGTTTGAAAATCTTTCTTTTCTAAGATGTAGCCAAACTCAATCTCCAATCTCAAAGGTGACTTCTTTTCTTTTCTTATTAGCACAACGAGTATAGTGTTCATTTTTAGTTTGTATTTGGTTTTTAACCTTCTTATGAAAATCTTTAATAAACTTGGCCTTTGCCTCTCCATCCATGTGAAGAACAGAGTCAGAAACATCAATGGGCAAAAGGTCCAAAGGTGTAAGAGGGTTAAAACCATACACAACTTTCAAAGGGACTATGCTTAGTTATTGAGTGTTGTACCCTATTATAGGCAAATTCAATGTGGGGTAAAAACTCATCCCAAGATTTAACATTTTTATGCACTAAGACCCTAAGAAGTTGAGAAAGGGTCCTATTTACTACCTCAGTTTGGCCATCCGTTTGAGGATGACAGGTGGTAGAAAAGAGAAGATTCGTTCCTAGCCTTGACCAAAGAGTTTTCCAAAAATGGCTTAGGAATTTGGTGTCTCTATCAGAAATGATAGTTTTAGGAACACCATGAAGTCTTACAATCTCTCTAAAGAAGAGTTTAGCAATATGACTAGCATCATCTACCTTATGACAAGGGATGAAGTGAGCCATCTTACTAAACCTATCCACCACTACAAAGATAGAATCCATTCCCCTTTGGGTCTTAGGCAAGCCCAACACAAAATCCATAGATATATCAATCCAAGGTGCACTAGGTGTAGGCAAAGGAGTATACAAACCATGAGGTGAAAGTTTAGATTTAGCTTTTCGACATACAATACACCTAGCACAATGTTTTTGAACATCTTTCTTCATTTTTGGCCAATAGAAGTATTCGTGTAGAATAAAGTTTTATCTCTTCCAAAATGGCCCATTAAGCCTCCCTCATGGCTTTCTCTTAATAAAAGATCTCTTAAAGAGCTCCTAGGAATACAAAGTTTATTGGCTTTAAAGAGATAGTCATCTAGAATGTAGAAGCCTTTATGAGATGAAGAAGTGGAAGATGAGTTGAAAATGTTTGAGAAATCAAGGTCACTTGGATACAAGGTCCTAATCTCATCAAGTCCAATAACTTTGGCTCCAAGAGAGGCAAGTAAAGAATGCCTTCTGGATAAAGCATCAGCCACAGTATTAGATTTTCCATTTTTATACTTGATGACATATGGAAATTGTTGTAAGAACTCAACCCACTTAGCATGTCTTTTGTTTAACTTAAGTTGCCCCTTAATGAATTTTAGTGATTGGTGATCATTATGTATAACAAACTCTTTTGGGATCAAGTAGTGTTCCCAAGTTTGAAGGGCTCTAATTAATGCATAGAATTCTTTGTCATATGTGGGATAGTTGAAAGTTGCCCCATTAAGTTTTTCACTAAAGAAAGCAATGGGGTGACCTTGCAATAGAACGACTCTTATTCCCACATTTGAAGCATGACACTCAAGCTCAAAGGTTTTTGAAAAATTTGGAAATGCCAAAATTGGAGCATGAGTGAGCTTCTCCTTGAGATATAGAAAGGCTTTCTCTTGCCTTGACCCCCACACAAAAGGAACATTCTTTTTCACCAACTCATTTAGAGGGGAGGCCAAAGTAGAGAAATCTTTCACAAATCTCCTATAGAAACTGGCTAGACCATGAAAACTTCTTACTTCACTCACATTTTTAGGTGTTGGCCAATCTTGGATTGCCTTCACCTTGGAGTGATCTACCTCAACACCCTTAGAACTAACTACGAATCCAAGGAATACAATGCTATCCATACCAAAAGACCATTTTTCAAAATTTACATAGAGATTATTTGTTCTTAAAGCAAGCATAACTTATTTGAGATAGTTTAGATGAGAGGTCATAGTCTTGGAGTAAATTAAAATGTCATCAAAGTAGACCATAACAAAATGCCCTATAAATTCCCTTAAAACATGATTCATGAGTCTCATGAAAGTACTTGGTGCATTAGTCAAGCCAAAAGGCATAACTAACCACTCATATAATCCAAGTTTGGTTTTAAAAGCGGCTTTCAATTCATCTCCTTCTTTGATTCTTATTTGGTGATAGCCACTTTTAAGATCAATCTTGGAAAATATAGTAGAACCACTAAGCTCATCAAGCATATCATCAAGTCTAGGTATTGGATGCCTATTTACTTGATGGTTATGTTGTTTATGGCTCTACAATCTATACACATTCTTCATGAACTATCTTTCTTAGGAAGCAGAACGGGTAAAGCGCAAGGGCTTAAACTCTCTCTAATCCAACCCTTAGATAGTAGTTCATTCACTTGGTTCTTTATTTCTAAGCTTTCCCTAGGGTTGCACCTATATGTCGGTCTATTTGGAAGACTAGCACCAGGTATTAAGTCTATTTGGTGCTCAATGCCCCTAATAGGAGGTAAGCCTTTCGGGATATCCTTTGGGAAGAGATCTTTAAATTCACTTAGGATATTTTGAATCCCTTTGGGCAAAAGAGGAGGGGAAAAGCCCATTGAGCACAAAGAAGTGCTAGGGATGTAATGATGACACACCAAAGGAGGACCCTCACACTACCCTAGATAAAGGACTTGAAGCTTACAAGGGTCCCCTCACAAGGGCAAAGTCAAAAAAAGTCAAAAAGAGCATCCATAAAGCATTACTTTCCTACCTATCTTTGCCTAGTGGGCCCAAGCCCAATGAGGACTCCTTGAGGATCTACTCACACTTTTCTTGTAATATAGTTCCTAGTTAGATTCTCTAGGCTTATAGGTTTTATTTGGGCCTTGTAAGGTCAAATGGGCCACTTTAGGGCCATGTACTCTCATTTTGGGCCATGTATAGGCCATACCTTTCTCTTTTAGCATCATTGGGCCTAGGAAGCATGGAGAAGCCCATTAAGAGTCTCCTTGGCCGAATTCCCTAAAGGCTTATATAAGGAGCTCTCCTTTGTAAATTCAACACACATTAATGCATTTGAGATTTTTCTATCACTTTGAGTGAGATTTTAGTGAGAGACTCTCTTCTTTCTCTCTAGGATTGAGTGATCTTTTACAAGCTCTTATCCAAGAAGGCTCTCTCCCTCCTTGGTGGTGAGATTTAGGGAGTTATCTCCTCTAGGAGTGGCCTCCCATTCAACCTCTTCCATTCCTCCATCTTTCCTCCACACATCTTCCTTTCCTTTCATCCTTTCCTCTTTATTTTTCCCCACCATTTTCGTCTAGAATCTTAGGTCTTTGGTCTCCTTTAGTTTCAGTTTCCCTTTGGAAGAAGCTTCCGCTCTTGGCAATTGAAGGTTAGAAGAAGGAAAGAGATCCAAGATCCAACCCTCTTTTAGAGACTTGAAGAATCTCCTACATCAGGATGTCTTTCGCATACATGATCAAGCATTGTTTGTGTGAAAACATAGCATGTTTCACATTATGTTTATTGGCCAAGAAGTTGGCTCTAGAGTCATCATAGATGACAACTCTTTTTCCTTTATCCTCTTTTTTATTTTTCTTATGTTTTTCTAGCTGATTAGAGGAAGAAGATCTTAACTCTCTATCTCTTTTAAGTTCCATTTGTAGTTGATCTTTAGCTACTTGTTGTGGAGTTAGGGGGTGTAAAACCATCTTCTTACCATCTAATTTGAAGGTGAGGGTGTTAGTAAACCCCTCATGGATGACCTTCCTATCGAATTGTCAAGGTCTTCCTAAAAGGATGTCAGTTGCCTCCATAGGTACTACATCATAATTGACTTTATCATTATATATGCCTATGGTGAAGTTGATTAAGACTTGCTTATTAACTAACATTTCCCATTTTTCATTAAGCCATTGCAACTTATAAGGTCTAGGGTGATCTATTAGCTCTAAGCCCATCTTATTACTAATCTTTGGCTCACTACATTCGCACAACTCCCACTATCTACAATGAGAGAACATAGTTTGTCATTTATGTAACATCTTGTATAAAAGATGTTCTCTCTTTGTGTAGTGTCATCTAGCTTAACATGACTACCAAGCAATCTTCTAATCATGTAAAGCTCACCATCATCCCCTAAAATATGCTCACTGTCATAGGAATCACTACTTGAGTCATCACTTGAAGAGTGAGAATCAAAATTAGACTCTGATTGACTTGAGTAGGTTCTATTAGTTTTCAAAATCATTGTTCTTTTTGTTGGACAGTCGGAAGCAATGTGGCCTCTACTAAGACATTTAAAACATTTTATGGTAGAAAATCTAGAGGATTGTAGTTTACATGTGGATTCATGCTTATCTTTTTGGTGCCTAAAGATTTTACCATTCTTATGCAACTCACTTAGTAATTTGGAAGAAGAATTGCCTACTTCCTTCTCCCTAGGGTTTCTCTCAAACCTACCCTTATTCTCTTGACCTACCCACTTAGACTTATAGGCTTTATTCTCCCTACCATAGGATTCTCTCTCTTTAAATTGATTCTCTACCTTAGTGCATTGGTGTAGTAACTCTTCTATATCTACATGAGGAAGGAGTTCTAACCTATTTTTAATGTTCCTATTAAGGCCATGCAAGAACCTATGCATTAGGGTTTCTTCATCTTCTTCTAGATTGGCCTTAATCATGGCTATCTCTAAGGATTTGTAGTAGTCTTCTACACTTTTTGAGCCTTGGGTGAGTCTATTTAGATTTTCTAATAGCTCCCCTATATAATAGTTAGGAACATATCTTTTTCTTAAGAGGGATTTTAAGTCTACCTAATCATCTATGGGTGGGAAATCATCTCTTTTCCTTTCCTTACATATTTGAGTCCACCACACTAAGGCATAATTTTGGAATGAAAGAGTTACAATCCTAACTTTCTTTTCTTCTTTTATTTGATAAGAATTAAATAATTGCTCAACTTTTATCTCCCATTCTAGATAAGCTTCAACATCACTCTTTCCATTAAATGGGGGTATTTCAAGTTTTACTTCTCTTAAGCCTATGTCTTCTCTTTTATGTTCATAGTGTCTTCTATGTCTAGGTTCATCCTCACTATCACTATTGTTATGTCTTTGATTTCTATGTCTAGTTCTAGGGTTTTCATTATGCTCTAGGTTATTTAACCTATTGTTGATGTTATTTAAACTTTCCATTATATTATGAAGCATAGATTTGTTTTCCCTATCACTAGAAGACATCTTTTGAGGTTGTCAAAGAAATTTGAGACAATGGAAACAAAGTTGTAAACAATCTAGTTGAGCATGCTTGATGCAATGCAAGTATTAGAAAACACACAATAATCTTAAAATACAAATACTAGGTTTCTTTCCTAAGGGGAAACAAGGAACCTAAGTTGTCTTGTACTAGGTTGTATCCTAGGATGTAGTACTGTGATTAATTATGCAAGACCTAGGTTGCCTTTAGCTATGTTTCTTATGACGCTTCTAGGTTGTAACTAATCAAGTAACTAACCCTAAACAAAGCTAACTAAATTCAGTTACTATGTAGTTATCCTAACCAAATTAGTTCAACAAACTAACCTAACAAACCCTAACTAGAATTAGTTATTTAGTTATGGAAGTTGTAACTAAGTCTAACAATCCTAATTAACAACTAACTTCGGTTATAGATTGGTTATTACAACTAACTAATTTGGTTATAATAAGCTATGATAACTAGAATTAGTTCTAACTACTAACTAATTAACCAACTTAGTTGAGACAAGCAACTAACTAACAAATTTAGTTAAGACCAACAACTAACTAACTACTTTTAGTTTTAACCAACTAACTAATTAACAAACACTCAAATGCATATGCTACTACAAGCTAGCCGAAATTACTTAGAGTAAAAATTAAGTGTCCAAAGTCCAAAGTCCAATGGGTGTCCAAAATACAAGACAAAAATCCTACTACACAAAACCTAAGAATTCACAAATTTTCCTAAGTGTCTAATGTTACAAGTCTTTTGCTTCCTTTACAAGGTCTTCACTTTTCTTCACTTGAATTTGTAGAAGCTTCACCTCACCTATAAGAATAATGCCAACACAAAAACTCCAACGAAATTTAGGTTAGCAAAAAGATAAGACAAAATTTTAAACTTCTCAAGTGTCCTCTCTCAATCCTTACCCTTGCTATTTAGTCTTAAGTCTACCAAAGCAATTGAAATCTTACCTCAAGTATCCTCAAGATGCTACCCTCAATGGTATAGAGAAGGGAATTATCAAGGAATTATGAAAGGAAGACAACTCAAAGACAAAACTTAAGAAGGAATAAAAGATAAACTAAAAATATTTAAGAAGGAAAAGCTACTCAAATGGAAATATTTTTCGATTTTTGATTATAACAAGATCAAAGCAAGAAAAGCTCAAAAGAGTAAAAGCTATACTAGAATGATTCGGATTTTAACAATGATAGGCAAAACAAGACAAGCAAGTGAAATAATATGCAAGAAACAAAGGAAGGAAACTAAAGCCTAGAACTCTAGAGTTACACAATTAAGCAAGCAAGTGTAATTGAAACAAGTGTAAAGTATCAACTAGAAAATGGCTTTAGGGTTTTGAAATTGAACTTGGTTTGATGCTCAAACTTCACAAATTTTGCTAAAGAGGTCTATTTTCCACACTTTTCTTTTTACACCCTTTTGAATTTTGATTTGTAGGGTTTTTTCTTTTCTTTTTCTTTTGTACTTTTTCTCTTTTCTTTTATCTTTTGCCTCTTGATTTTGTAATGTACTTTTCCAAGTTTTAATTCCAAAACCGAAACCCACAGTAGTTTTACAAGTTCAATGATCACTCTTTTGCTTAAGGGAAAATACAAGCTACTTCCACTAAGATGAATGGAAGGCTTATGATTCTTTTGTTTTGACAAAAATTTTCCTTTATGCAAGGCAATATGAAAATCGAAATTAAAGATGAACCTAATAGTGCATTCAAAACAAAAATTAAACCTAGATGCAAAGCTAAGAATAGATTTCTAACACACCTAATGATGAGCTAACTTTAGAGAGCCTAAAATCAAGGTCTCCTAACACAAGGATTTGGAACCTTTAGAAGAGTTCCTAAAGATGATTAAGCAACTCTTAGACACAGATTTCACTTGCTAAAGTTGGATCATAGAAATTTTCTAGAACAAAGAAAAGGTTCCAACAAGGCATAACACACCTACTTTGGCTCTAACTACTTAATAAACTTGTAACTACCAAACTAACAACTTGAAAACCGAATTAACTATGTGCCAAATCTGAAATTTTAGAAGTCCTAACAAGAACAAGATCATACAAGACCGAAAATGAAAGAAACAATATGCCAAAATTGAAAGAAAAGAAGAACTAACACAAAAATTTCACACAACACCAACTTTTTATGGATTTTCTACTATATCATGGCATTAACAACTCAATTATATAAGACAAAATTGCACAACCAGCCAGCTATTTAAACTCAAAATCGAATGCTAAAGGAAGAAAAAGTAAGAAAAGAACCTCCTAGGCTCAAGGGATACCAAATGATGTAGGAGCTTTTTCTAGTCTCCATTGGGAGGGATGGATCTTGGCTCCTTTCTTTGTTCTTCCTTCAAGCCAAGGATGAATTCCTTTCCTCAATGTCGGACTGAAACAAACAAAAGGGAAAACACTAAGGAGTTGGACGAAATATGGGTAGAGGGGAAGAGAGAAAGTGAAGGGGTTTGGACAAGATGAAAGGAATGGAAGGGAGGAATGAAAGGTGAAGGTGGGAGGCCACTTCCAAGGGAAGATAACTCCCTAATTCTCACCACCAAGAGGGAGAGGATCCTCTTGGATAAGAGCTTGCTCTAGAGACTCAATCCTAGAGAGAAAGAGGAGCTTCTCACTCTAGAAAATTTGCACTCAAGGTGAAAAATCTCAAATGATCATTATTGTGTGAATTTACAAAAGAGAGCTCCCTTATATAGCCCTTTTACATTTCGGCCAAGGGAGGAGAAATGGGCTTGGATAAAGGATCCAAGGCCCAATAGTACAACAAAGGAGAGAACATGGCCTATACATGGCCCAAAGTGAAAGTACATGGCTCTAAAGTGGCCCAAATGACCTAGCAAGGTCCAAATAAAACCTAAATCTCTAGAGAATCTAATTATAACTTATGTTACAAGATGAAAGTAAGTAGATCCTCATGGTGTCTCCTTTGGGCTTGGGCCCACTAAGAAAAGAGAGGAAGGATGACAAGGCTTTATGGATGCTCTCTTTAGCTTTCTTGGACTTGGCCTTGTGAGGGGACCCTTGTAAGCCTCTAGCCCTTTGTCTAAGATGGAGTGAGGGTCCTCCCTTAGTGTGTCCTCATTACTTGTGGTTATTGTATTTGAAGATGGATGATTGAATTAGTCGTGAAAAGCTTTGATGATTAATAGATGCAAGTATATATGTGGATTTGATTATATGATACAGTTATTGAAAATCTTATGTTGAATAATCTATTAAAGTGTGGTATTTGGTTATAATTCATGTGGTGTTTCTATTTACTACTTTAAGTGATACTCACCCCTCTATTTGTGGTTTTAGTAAGTTTTCAAGAGGATGATGATACCACTTGGTAAGCTCAAAGTATGGAGCCAATGTAATGCCATACAGAAGAATTATGTTTTATTATTTTGATGTTGATAAGGTTGTCTTGTATTGGCCTATGATGGCTTGGAGTTGTAAATACATGTTTATAATTGTTTACTTCCTGAACTCCCTATAGCTTGGATGTTAATATGTCATTGATATGTTGGGTGCATGCATATGTATGCTTATATTTTGTTGGCTATTACATGAATATATAGTGGTGTTGTTAATGGATAGGTATTTGTAGCCTCATTGGAGGAGTAGTTAGAATTATGTAGCCTGGTGATGTAAATTTATATTTTGATGTCCAGGCTTTGCTTGAAACTTGTATGTGTGTGATGGGCAGGTTTTGTATTTGGCATCTAACCTAGAATGTTAAGGTCAATGTGGATATAATGATGAATGTGTCCCAATATTGATATTGGCAAGTTATGGTGTGAAGTTATGGTAAAATTATACTAATTAGTGGAATTGAGCAACTGAATGGATGATATTTGAATATGAGGTTTTAGAACCTTCAGACTAGTTGTATAACTTACATACTATATATGAATTGTGCTTGAGGTGTTTTGGTCCCAATTAAATGAGTTTAGAGTGGTATTGGTTGTTCATATAGCTTAGGAATGGTTCAAATGCATTCTATCACATATCTTCTTCATTTCTTAGAATTTTTGAGTGTGGCCAGTTTCAATAAGTCATAAATAGTGTGATTATACTTGTGTTAAAATTTGGTGTCATTTGGAGTTGAAACAAATAAGTTAAGGGGTCTGTCAATTACCAGATGATCATGTTTTCTCCTTGCGCAGCATGCTTGCTGGTAATCGATTACCAGGTTTGTGTAATTGATTATCAGAGCTTCTGTAATCGATTATATAATTCGTGTAATCAATTACAAGTGCCAAATTTAGGGATTTTTATGGTTTTAATTAAGACAACCTTTATGTTTCCATTGTCTATTGTCAGGAACGTTCTAAATGCAAAAAAATTATTCTGATTTTACCAAACTCTGGCATAAACATGTGAAATTAATAAGGGGATGTCGCATTTAAGACATAAAAGTATTGTAAAAGTTACACTAATATGTTTATACTAAGAATGGTCAAGTGGGTTGATAAGTTCGGTCACTCCGAACCTACTTAAATATGAATAGGACCAAAAAAGATAAATAAAACAAGAATTAAGATCCGACCCATGTATTTCTTAATTTTTTTTATTGGAAACTTGTTTTTAATAAAAAATAATTTTTGGATGACTTTTATGTAGTGGTCTATTTTTTTATAGTTCATTAAAGATAGATTCTTTAAAATAATATTAAAATGACTATAATTTGTTTGTTAATATGATTGGCTGAGAGGCCCGCCTTTAACTTTGTTTTTTTTAAACTAAGACAAATTAGATCTAAATGTATTTTTGATGGACCAACCTTACAAAGTTTACCTATTTTATGATTCCTAACTTGGACTCAGCACTATCCCCGACTAAATTTTGGATGCGGCAAGTGTATCAATAATTTTTCTACTGTTATGAAATATTGGAACAAAATAATGAAGAGGAATGGATTCTTAGAAGAAGAGGAGATGAAGTTAAGAGAGTAAGAGAAGTAAAGAGAGAGTAGTAAAATTGAAGAGAAGAAGTTATCATGTATGAATGAGTGAAGGGGGTATTTATAGGAGGTGAGAGGGGGACATTTATAAATATCAAAACTTTAGGGGGGACATCCATAATTATACATAATACTCCCCCTTGGATGTCCATATTTAGAATGTGCCTCGTTAAAACCTTACTAGGAAAAACCCAGTGGGATAAAAACCTAGTGAAGGAAAAAGAGTACAACATTCTTTACAAAGTATATCCGTAAAAATAATTAAATTACAAATATTCAATTCTCCCCCTCATCAGAACACTTATGTAAGCGTCGAAGACCAATCTTCTGTACTAGTTGCTCGAAGACTTTGGTTGGTAATGATTTTGTAAAGATATCTGCTAGATTCTCGCATGATCGGACTTGCTCGACATTTATTTCACCATTCTTTATAAGATCATGAGTAAAGAAAAATTTTGGTGAAATATGTTTTGTCCTATCTCCTTTAATATAGCCCTCTTTTAACTGAGAAATACAAGCTGCATTATCTTCACATAAAATTGTTGGTGGTAGTTTTCCAACATGCAAGCCACAAGTTTCTTGAATATGTTGAATCATAAACCTCAACCAAACACATTCTCGACTTGCTTCATGTAATGCTAAGATTTCAGCATGATTAGATGATGTTGCTGTGATTGTTTGTTTTATGGATCTCCATGAAATTGCTGTACCACCACATGTAAACAAATAACCTGTTTGTGATCGACCATTATGAGGATCAGACAAATACCCTGCATCTGCATAACCAATTAGGTTTGCCTTAGATACATATGGAAAAAATAAACCCATGTCCATTGTACCTCTAAGGTAGTAGAATATGTGTTTAATCCCATTCCAATGTCTTTTCGTGGGTAAAGAACTATGTCTTGCTAACAGATTAACAGCAAATGATATATCAGGTCTTGTATGACTAGCAAGATACATTAGTGCACCAATTGCACTAAGATATGGTACTTCAGGACCAAGTAGTTCTTTATTTTTGTCTTGAGGTCGAAAAGGATCTTTGCTCACTTCAAGTGACCTTACAACCATTGGACTGCTCAATGGGTGTGATTTGTCCATATAAAACCGCTTTAGCACCTTTTCTGTATAAGTCTTTTGGTGCATTAGAATTCTTTCCTTCAAATATTCTAATTGTAATCCAAGACAAAACTTTGTTTTTCCCAAGTCTTTCATCTCGAATTCCTTTTTTAAGCAATTTACAGCCTTTGAGAGCTCTTCAGGAGTCCCGATGATGTTTAAATCATCCACATAAATTGCAATTATAACAAACTCTTTTCCCAATCTTTTCGTAAAAACACATGGACAAATCGGGTCATTTTTATATCCTTCTTTCAACAGATATTCACTGAGGCAATTATACCACATACGTCCAGATTGTTTCAGTCCGTAAAGAGATTTATTCAATTTAATTGAATAATTTTCTCAAGGATTTGTCTTGTACGCTTCAGGCAAATTAAATCCTTCAGGGAGTTTCATATATATGTCATTTTCAAGTGAGCCATATAAATATGCTGCAACAACATCCATGAGGCGTAAATCAAGCTTTTCACGAATCGCCAAACTTATTAAGTATCGAAAAGTTGTTGCATCCATCACTGGTGAATATGTTTCTTCAAAATCAATACCAGGTCTTTGTGAGAATCCTTGTGCAACAAGTCTTGCTTTGTATCGTACAATTTCACCGTTTTCATTTCTTTTTCTCGTAAAGACCCATTTGTACCCAACTGGTTTTACACCTTTGGGTGTTTGGACTACGGTCCCAAAAACTTTACGTTTTGCAAGTGAGTTTAACTCTTCTTGCATTGCATCTTTCCACTTTGGCCAATCATTTCTCTATGCACATTCTTTAACAGATTTTGGCTCATGATTTTTATCATCATTTATAATATCAAGAGCTACTTTGAATGCAAAAATTTCATCAATATCGACTTCAGGTCGATTCCATTGTATACCATCCATGACATAATTTATCGAGATCTCTTTGTTTGTATCAATTTCAGGTACCTTAGTTTCTTCTGGATTTGAAACTTTGATTATGTCAGGAGACTCTACTGGAGTCTTTATATCCTCAATTCGACCATCCTCTTTATTTACTTTTCTTTTTCGAGGATTTTTATCTTTAGAACCAACAGGTCTGCCACGTTTTATTTTAGCTTCAGACTCATTTGCAAATTTAGATTGTCCTTCAGGGATATCAATCTTTATTGGAGTATTAACAGCTGGTATGTATGACTTAGTCACTCTTTTTGGATCAACAAATGCATTAGGTAATTGGTTTGCTAAATTTTGCAAACTAATTATTTTCTGAACTTCTAGTTCAGATTACTTTGTTCGAGGATCAAGATGTGAGAGAGATATTTCATTCCAGCTAATCCTTTTATCCAACTGTTTATTTTCTCCCCCCAATGGTGGGAAAATAGA
Source organism: Clitoria ternatea (assembly GCA_037962975.1). Lineage (NCBI taxonomy): Eukaryota > Viridiplantae > Streptophyta > Magnoliopsida > Fabales > Fabaceae > Clitoria > Clitoria ternatea. The sequence goes on from CM075671.1 coordinate 62,886,893, forward strand.
TTCATCAAAATGACAATCAGCAAAACGAGCTGTAAATAAATCACCTGTTAAAGGTTCAAGATATTTTATTATGGATGGACTTTCATATCCAACATATATTCCCAACCTTCTTTGAGGTCCCATCTTAGTGCGTTGCGGAGGAGAGATAGGAACATATACCGCACTTCTAAATATTCTTAGATGAGAAATATTTGGTTCTTTACCATGAACCAATTGTAAAGAGGAATATTCATGATTACTTGTAGGCCTGATGCGAATAAGTGCTGCCGCATGCAAGATTGCATGTCCCCAAGTTGAAATTGGGAGTTTTGATCTCATTAACAATGGTCTTGCTATCAATTTCAAACGTTTAATCAATGATTCAGCAAGTCCATTTTGTGTATGAACATGTGCTACAGGATGTTCAACATCAATTCCAATGGACATACAATAATCATTAAATGATTGAGATGTAAATTCACCAGCGTTATCAAGGCGTATTTTTTTAATTGGATAATCAGGAAAATGAGCTCTTAAACGAATTAATTGAGCTAGTAATCTCGTAAACGCCTGGTTGCGAGTTGATAATAAGCAAACATGTGACCATCTAGTTGATGCATCAATTAAAACCATAAAATATCTAAATGGTCCACATGAAGGGTGTATTGGTCCACAAATATCACCTTGTATACGCTCTAAAAATATAAGTGGTTCATTCCCAATTTTCATTGGTGATGGCCGAATGATTAATTTTCCTTGAGAACAAGCAGCACATGAGAAATTCTTAGTTTGCATAATTTGTCTGCTGGACAAACAATGACCATTTGAATTCTCAACTATTTTTCGCATCATAATTGATCCAGGATGGCCTAATCGTTCATGCCAGATAACAAAGTCATTCTTATTTGTAAACTTCTGGTTTACTATGGCATTTGTTTCAATTGTACTAATATATGTGTAGTACAAACCGGAGGAAAATGAAGGCAATTTTTCCAATATACATTTCTTATCAGAAATTAACTTTGTAATGTATAGATATTCATCATTTCCTTCATTTGTGGTCTCAATATGATATCCATTTCTGCGGATATCCTTAAAACTCAATAAATTTCTTTGAGACTTCTTAGAATATAATGCACTTTCAATGTGCAATTTTGTTCCTCCAGGTAACAAAATACTGGCTCTACCGGAGCCTTCAATTATATTTATACTACCAGATATTGTATTAACATTTGCTTCTTGTTTTACTATTTGGTAAAAAATTTTCTCATTCTTGAGAATGGTATGAGTTGTTACACTGTCTGCGAGACATATATCTTCATCATTCACATGAGCATTCATTCTTCATTAAATAAATAAAAATAAATCATGAGTAAAATATAATTAACAATAATATTTAACAAAATTTTATTGATAAAGACAAAATTTACAACAAAACAAATTACATGAAACATTAAAATAATTTATTTGGGGGCACTCCCTTCTCCAACCGAGTGGTCAATTTCTTCTTCAGGAAGAGCAAGAAAATCATCAACACTAAAGTCAGAGAAATCATCATCTATACCAGTAAAATTTGTCTCTATTATTTTTCCTTTATTTTTAAGGGATTTTTGGTATAGATCTACGAGATGCTTTGGTGTGCGACAAACTCGAGACCAGTGTCCTTTGCTACCACAACGATAGCAGATGTTTTTAGTTTGTTCGCTATTTTGAGCATCTGTCCCTTTTTTCATAAGTTCTTTATTTTTCCATGTGAATGATGATCTCTTATCATTTCGACCATGACCACGGCCAAAACCATATCCACGACCAATACCATGTCCCCGAGCATTACCTCGTCCACGACCGCGGCTACGGCCACGACCACGACCATGAGTATTATGATCGTGCGTTGCTACATTCACTTCTGGGAATGGAGCAGTTCCAGTTGGACGGGATTCATGATTTTGCATAAGCAATTCATTGTTTTGCTCAGCCACAAGGAGACAAGTAATTAATTCAGAATATTTTGTAAAGCCCTTTTGGCGATATTGTTGCTGCAGGAGCATATTAGATGCATGGAAAGTGGAGAATGTCTTCTCTAACATGTCACTTTCAGTAACCTTTTCTCCACATAACTTCAACCTTGAAGTAATTCTAAACATTGCAGAATTATATTCATTGACAGATTTAAAATCTTGGAAACGTAAATGCATCCATTCATAACGGGCTTTTGGAAGAATTATATCTTTTTGATGGTCGTATCTTTCTTTTAGATTATTCCACAGAACAAGAGGGTCTTTAACTGTTAAGTATTCATTTTTTAACCCTTCATGGATATGGTGGCGTAAAAATATCATGGCTTTAGCTTTATCTTGACTAGATGCCTGATTTCCATTTTTAATGGTGTCTCCGAGACCTTTTGCATCTAAATGGATTTCAGCATCCAATGTCCATGATAGATAGTTTTTTCCAGATATGTCAAGAGCCACGAACTCAAGGTTGGTAATATTTGACATAGTTATTTCTATACAAGGAAATTATAAAAATTAGGTAATATACTAATAATGACAATAATAACAATAGTAATTAAACAAGTCAATATTTAATAAAATCAATAACCATAAGCTAAATAACATAACAAACATTTAATATAATAATATAAAAAAAAATAAAGAACGTAGCATGTAATTCACGTGAATCTACAATTGCCAATGGAATCAATAATATGTAAAGCTATGTAACAATAAAGCAAATGCAATAAATAATAATATGTAAAGCACCGTGAATGGAAATATGGAAACCAGTACTAGTAACATGCAATATTTAACTTAATAACATGCAAGGAAACCTTTAAAAAAAATAATATTAATCATTAACTTAAATACATAAGTGATCTAATAGTGATTTTTTTAAAAAAAAAAATTCACAAAATATCATTTAAGTTCTAATGTATTAATGGTATAATAGTAACTGGAATTATTGAAATATAAGCAAAAGCATATCCGTGACATGGCAAGGTAGCAATCAGCAAGTTACAGCAACTAGAATTATTAGCTTAGTAATAATAGCTTTAGCTTGTGAAGTTATAGTAGGTAGCAATTGACAATTAATAATTGGCAAAGTAACAAGTAACAATTCAGAAGCAATTGTGTGTTAATTATATAAAGTGTCAACGTGAAAGGTAGTAATTAGAGACAAAGTGACAAAAATAATAGTGTACAATTATATATAAAGGTAGCAATAATTGTAATAGTATAAAATTATATAAAGTAACAATAATTAGTGTCAAGTTCATGAATATAAAGAAAATAAAAGAAGCACTGTCAACATGAAGTAGAAAATTAGTGCAAAGCAATAATCAATGAATTAGTGCAATACAGGTACACTTCACGTGAAGTAGGTAGTTAGGAATAAAATAGTTCAATAATCCAACAAGTACCGAAAATAATTACAAATAACATATAAAATAATTAATATCATTATCTATTATTATTAACAAGTAACTATTATAATTCTTCAGGAACTATCAACAAGTATTTTCAAGAATTCTTCAAGAATTCTGAATTATTTGACTATCAATTTTATACATCCTACAGGGATGTTTATGAATAAGTTCTTCAGGAACCTTTTTTTTTATGATATAAATATAATCTTATACATCCTTCGGGGATGTTTAAATATAAGTTCTTCAGGAACCTTTTATAATATATACATAAATAATATAAATTAAAATTATATAAAAATAATAATAATAATTATATATTACCTTTCTTAGTCTTGACTAGATCTCAATTGGTCAGAACCTCGTGCTGATAACGTGTTATGAAATATTGGAACAAAATAATGAAGAGGAATGGATTCTTAGAAGAAGAGGAGATGAAGTTAAGAGAGTAAGAGAAGTAAAGAGAGAGTAGTAAAATTGAAGAGAAGAAGTTATCATGTATGAATGAGTGAAGGGGGTATTTATAGGAGGTGAGAGGGGGACATTTATAAATATCAAAACTTTAAAGGGGACATCCATAATTATACATAATATCTACATTATTACCAGCTATAGTTCAAAAACTATAAAATGGAACTCCCATGCCCGTATTTATTCATGAAGGAATAACAACGTCCATGTGGGATGCTACCTCATAAAGATGATAAACAGAAAGTTATATTGAACTCCTACTCCCTTTATTTCTGAATTTTTTATTTCTATTTAATTATTTATTTATAATTTTAAAAATATTAGTTATTCATTTAAAATTTTAAAAGAATATTAATATCTTTATTGATAATAAAAAAATTAAAAACAACAAATAAAAGAGGGATAAAAATAAAAACTTTATCAATATTAATTACATTTCTTAACGTGTATATTTCTTCTCTATTTGAAGAGGTAAATAGAAACAGAGTAACAACATTTTACTTTATTTATGAATACGTATACTTTAATAATTTACTCTTTCCTACTTCTTATAATATTTTTTTAAAAATTGTTTTAATTTTTGTATAACATATTTTTCAATTTATAATTGATGATTTACATAATCTGTGTAATTTTGTAGAGGATGGGGCATTTAAGAAGAAAATTTTTAATTAAAAACATCATTAATATCAATCTATCCTAATTTCTAAATAATTACTACATAATTTACAATATAAAAATTATACTTTTAATTTCTTATACTGCGTAAGTTAGCCAAATTCTTATTAAGAATAATTTTAAAAGTATAAAAAATAATTAATAAATTTAATTTATATGACTAGAATAACTAGATTTTTTTAATTTGTGAAGTTATTTAATTAAATATTATATAAAAATAAGGGAAATAAAAATATTAATATTTAGAGAAATCATCCGGTACTTGTAATTATTATATTTTGTGATAAATATATGAGATATATTCTCACTGGTGCGAAAATACACGCGTCCAATACAGGTCGCGCTTTTTTAATCGAGAAACGCCAAAAAATGTTTGGTTAAATTGATGTAAAAAAAAATGTCAAAACTCAATTTTACCTTGTCTCTGCAAGTAATTAAAACATTTAATATTGATATTTTTAATTAATATTACATAAATATCTTCAATATCATATTTTTTATCTATAACGGTAAATTAGAAATGTTAAATATAAAAAATTAAGGTTCCAATTTCACTTCTAACACTTTTCAAATTATGTTCATACTAAACATCAAGTGTTGATTATTATAGAAGAATATATTTTATTTTCACAAAAATATTAATTACTCATATTCAAGCAGTAGTTCAATTTGAATTCTTTGCCCCCCACTTTGCTTGCCACTTATCCTTTTCATTTTATTTATTTTTTCAAAGATGTATTTAGAATTAAAAAATGTTCTTTATCTCTTTGAAAATAAGCAAAGAGAATAGTATTTGTTGTTTTGGAACATAAATGCATAAAATGCGGAGCAAATTAAAGAGAATGAAGGGATCAACTAGAAAAATCATGCATGACCATATATTATTTTACAAAAGGATAAATTAATAACAAAGTGTCCTATTGTGTAGCATGGTTCCTCAATTGAGTAAGGATGGCATCTGAATTCCAATTCAATCATTTAAGAACATACCCTACAAACAAAAGAAATTGATTAAGATTAGAGAGAATATATGGCATACACTTAGATATAAGAAGCGCACTACTATTTCTGTGGAGTACCAGAGGCTATTTTTTCTAGAGATTTTGCAAAATTGTCTTTGTCATAAAAGAAAAGAATTGATAACCTTTTATTTAAAGGTGGGTTTGGAGTCTATTTTGGGCAATTTTCCATTGATGCCACATGTGAAGGATTCTCTAGTCCTTGACGTATGTTGTTAATTTCTTGTGTTCTTTTTAATATTCCCATTTTAATTTCCCGGGCACTTGCAATCTTTGTTTGTTTGTTTCTGACTAGGAGAAAGTGTAGTGTAGGGTAGGTTTTAAAGTCACCGAAAGGCAATTTTAAGGAACTGATAAGGAAATGTTGTGTTACATATCTTGTTTGTTTGATGTCAAGGCTAAGCCATATATGCCCTTTTTTTTTTTTTGCATCCCCATATTTCACTGTTAGTGCTAATAAATAAAGGGACATGTGCCTGTTTATGTAGTCTGAGAAAAATCATAATTTGATATGGACTCATACGTGTCTATATATATATGCACAAAATTGTAGGTACATGATGAAATGATTCATTTTCTTTTCTAAGGAATGTGTGGTGTGGCAACTCCCTTTCATGTACTTTGAGTTTGAATTTATTTACCAACAATTATTGGGATGAACAAATTCTAATAATTAATTTTAATCAAATATTTGAAAATCTCATACATAAATATCAATTTATAAAATCTCATACATAGATAACTTGTTTTTAATTTTAGATGGTATCAATTGATAAAAAAATAGAAGGAAAAAATTGAAAGGAAGAAAAAAAACTATGTATTTTATTTTGTTTGGATAGAAAGAAAATTTAAAAAACAAGAGAAAATTTGACTTTATGAGAGAAGAATTCAAAAAAAATTTCCCATTTATTTCCTCTTTAATTCAAATTTTAAAATTTTTTATCCACTCAGTTTTCTCTCCATTCATCCAAACATAACATAAAAGAAAATATTCACTAGAAGGTCAAGGAGATCACAATCATATACCCCTTTATTTGTAGTTAACTATTCATTTAAAAATTTAAAAGAGTATTAATTGTCCATCTAAAATTTTAAAAGAGTATAAATTATTATTCTTCTAATATTACCCTATTAATATTAAAAGTAAATTTTTTAAAATGATAAATACGTAAGAAATAAGAATAAAATAATAAATAATAAATTATTTTATAAAAATTAACGATCTTAATTATATTTTTTAATATATAAAATTCTTCTCTTTTTGGAAGATTAAATAGAAACGGGAAGTAGATATTTATCTATAAATAAATATTAAAATACGAATATGACTAACATTTGTTTTATTAAGTGTAATATCAACATTATTCAATGTTATTCCGAATTGAAAGCCAAAAGAAACAGGAATATGAATTGAATTAGCTAGAAATGCTATCTTTTCCCGCCCAAAAAAAATATCAGTCACGTGATATGAACAGAAAAAGCAATTTACTTTCTTTGATATATATTGTTAAAACATTTTTATGATAGGTTAAAACGGATATGATTCTAAGGAAGTCTTTTTTTTTAATAAAGGGGTGTTTGGTATATGAATATTTTTTAATTTTAGGAATTATATTTTTTAAAGATTATATTTTATAAATATATTTAGAATGATTAAAATATTTATGAGAAAATTACACAGATCTTTTAAAATTTAATTACTCTTGTATGTCTGATAATTTTAAATGAGGATTCAATATGCAAGAAATATTTAAATAAATTTATATCTAAAACATAATTATATTTTAACATTATAAAAAACTTTCAGACTATACGGAAATTAGGACTCCTACCCCATTTAGTGGGAACCTTTTGGTGGAAATTATAAAAAAATTAATTAAAAGAATTTTAGTATCTAAAAATATTTTGTAAAACAATTACACCAAATATAAGAATATAAGATTTTCATGTTTCAATTCAAAAAATCAAAAAAAAAAAATCCGTATATCAATCATCTCCTTAAAAATAAAAGGAATGAATATCAACCATTAATTTAATTTTAAAATAAATGATTAAGATTGTAAAAAGCATTTTTATAATTCTTATAACTTTTTAAAATAAACATATAACATCAAATATCTTTTAATTCTTACTATTACTATTCGTGTATAAGTGAGTATGTAATCTAAATTTTTATATAATCCTCTCACAGAAAAAATTATATCAACTCTGTGAAACTCACTTTCAATTCAGTGAGACATACAACTCACTATAAAAAATGGATTCAAACTTAAAAGGAATAGGTTTAAAATAATATATTGGTTTAATTAAAATCTAATCCTATATTTTTTTTCTTTTTACATGAAAGAAAATTACATTTTAATTCTTGTGCAAAACAACGTTTATAAATTATATATATATCAAAATTATAACGATATTAAATTTAATCTTAATACTACTTGATATTAGATTTCGTTTTAGTCATTTTATAGAAGAAAAAATATATTTTATTTTGGGTCATTCATATAAAAATACTATAATTTGATCTTTACACATAACAATTTTTTCGTTTTAGTCTATACATGAAAAATATTTTAACGTTAAAGCTTAAGAAAACGGTATGATCTAATTTATAATGTAAGGAACAAATATAGAATTCTTTATGCATATAAAAACTAAAACCAACATAATGTTAAGCGTTAGAAATAAAATTGCAATTTACCCTAATATTTTTAGAAACTTTTTTTTAACCTGCAAATATCCTTTTTAGCTGCGTCATTTAGAAGTTAAATTCAATATCCCATATTTAATTTAAATTCATAATACTTTATCTTAAGTTATACTACTTTTTTAGAGATTTTTTACAAATATAATGTCTCAAAGTCACAACTTTATTTAAATAATACCAAACTGGTTACTATTTATACCAATTCTTCTTAATAGGTTGATATATTCTTTTTATTTGATAAATATAAACGAGGGAGAGAGTGTTTTTCTTTATAAACCTATGCATATGATAAAAGAGGGAAGCCTACCTTTCTTGAAGCTTCTAGGTCGCCGCGCCGGATTCGAAAAACTATTAAAGTCGTGATGCTTTTCAAAATACATTCATACGTACGTTTTTGTTAAAGGTGTTTATCATTGTTATATTCAAATTCAACCAAAATAATCGAAAATTAATTAATCTGAAACCTTAAAAGTTATACTATTTGTATGGTTTAAATTAAAATCTAACTGAAATTAATTGAACGGCAATTCTTAATATGTTATTTTTATATTTATGTTATTTTATTAAATTATATACATAACTTAAATTTAAAATAAAAGTTAGAAGGCTTTAGGTAATCATTTATAATTTTTTTATTATGCTGTGATTTTTTATAAAAGTAATTATTATTGATTTTATTAGACAAAAATTACACATCTTATACTTTATTTTGTAAAAAATATAATCAATATAAATTCAAATAAACCAAACTAATCTAAACTACATTGGATCAGATTAAATATTATCATATATTTTAACAAAAAATATAATATTTTATCTGAATTTCAAACAGACAAATCTACGAATACTCACACTTTTAGTAATGTTTGATTCAGCTTTCTCCCTGTTCAAAATTTGGATCATTTTATTAGGTGAGGTGATTCATTAATGTGGTAAAAGTGTGATTTGTGAAAATGGTCAGGTCAACTTACCTAATCCCATCCTCTTTATTGACTTTCATATCACTTATCTATATCTACTCCAATATGATATCACTACACACGTCTTATTAATGAGGTTCACAAATAAATTACATTAGCTTATTATACACACCTTGCCCCGTTTGACCAAAATGAAAAACGCTTAATTTCTTTCATTACAAATTACAATGCCCCTGTTCATCATGTTCTTTTTTTCTTTATTTTCCCCTTCATCTTTTTACTGTATTCCTCCTATTTTTAATGATATATTTGGAGGTAAAATTTTAAAAGAAGAAAATAAGGTACTAAAGGACAATTTTTAATTTCTAAATAAATATATTCTTTAGTTTAATAATTTCTACAATTAAAACAATAAAAATGAAGAGAACACTGAAATATACAGCACGGGTGGAGTTTGTTTTCTTTTTAATCATATTGTTTAATTGTTAATACAAGAATGGTTCTAATTATGCTCTTCACAAGCAATACTGTTTAGCATATTACCTAAATACATGTGGCATACAAAATGTGTTAAAACAAAATTGGCGCTCTGCTAGTTAAAGTCCAAAGAGTCATATCGATGGCTTACATTTTAAGGGATATTAAACCCTTTTCATTTTAAGACGGTTGCATTCACGTCAAGGTGTGAATACGTCGTTAGTTGAACCATTATATTTTTCGCGTTTTGCTTTTCTTCACAATCAAGCTAACCAAAACAGGTTGACCAGTAATAAAAAAACCAAACCCCAAAGCTAACGCTCTATGTAGCAAAGTTTTTTACATCGATTTATTGATGGATGGGTTATAAATACTGATTTATATTTAGGTATTTTATGTCAGTTTATACATTACAAGAATATTTAAATTTAACCTGAGGACTTAGTGTAAGACATTATAATTTTATGTCTCAAGAATGTTGGAAAACTAAAAAGGCAAGTGATACTTGATTTTACTGTGACTCTCATGCCACTTCCATTTTTACTCCTCCCTCCTATATGAGTCAACTCTTTATCTTTTCTAAAACCTATTCTCCCATTCCATATTCTCAACTCCTAGCACCCTAATCAGTTTCTTCCTCTCCCTCTTTTTCCTCATGACATAAATTCCTTTCTTATCAACATCGTCGTCAAACACTTCACTAAGAGATGTGTTGTCAAAGACCCCTTCCACATGATTGTTGGCTCCAACCATGACATCTATGTCATCTTTGACCTTCCCGCCGCCACCAACACTAAATGCCTCGACCTCCTTGAGAATAATCGTCGCTGTGTCACCATCTCCAACATTCTCAACAGTGAACACCACCTCTACAATTACCGCTTTGTCACTATTGTCCACAATTTTGATGATGACCATGCAAAGATCTGGGCCATCATCCTTGAATTCTACATCATTGAAGTTCATTTTGCTTCTACGGTAGGAGTCAACCAAAAATTCTACATGGGAGTCGGGATCCTACATTGATTTTACATTGAAGAAACTAGCATAAGAGGTTGTATCCCACGCTAATAGACTTTAACGTGGGACTTTTGGTCTTAGTGTGGGACTCTCCCATGTGAAGTCAACTGATTCTTATAGTGATAATTGATATAAAAACTATTTTTACATTCATCATAAAAAACTTGTTCTGACCGGTGTATGGGGCCCGAAGTTACCCTCTTGTAACCGGTGTTAAATATCTCTCAACTCACGTTTTTACATCGTTCACTGGGAGTATGGTATTATACATATAGGTCCAGTAGGGATTCTATGTTCTTCGTGTTAAGGTATTGACTGAGTTAATTTCAACTGTTCTTGAAAGGGACACACCGGAGGCGTACCTGTTAGGCAATCCCTAAGCATGAGCAGCGGAAAAATAAAAGGGATTCCATAGGATTTGCAAGGTTCCGTGTTTCAAAGCACAAAAACAATTTTGAAATTCATTTTGGATTACCTCTTGAAGAACTCCGAAACAGTCGTAGCCTCGTCCTTTAGGAGTCCACACGAGCACTCCCACCAGAATCGCAACACTTGCCAACTGCTAGTTTGACGGCGTGTAGCTCTTGCAACTTTTGCGAATTTGTGTCTCACTTGAGTGAAAGGCCTATGAGCATCTTATGCTCTATTTATAGGCTTAGGTTTGACCTAATTTGTTCTCTCTAAAAGTGGGCTCCTTACTCATTCCAAATGAGTTAGGCCCAATTGCTTTATTTTAGTCCAACTAAAATAAGTCAACATTTTCTGATGGGCTTACTCTATGTGTGTGACCCTATAGGTAAAATACTCGGTCATATTAATAATAAACTATTTTATTATTAATATAAAATAAGAGCGGCATCTAGCAATGCATCATTATGTCCGAATATTATCAACATAACCTATAAGTGATAATTATTTAATATGTTTATTCCTTTTGTCATGATATCCTAATTGGGCCCAAGGCATGGTCGCGTCATCCTTGTACGGCCTAATTTATTTTACTTGATACCGGAGTATACTAGATCCGAATAAATATCTAATATTTATTCTTTCTAGCATGGCCATGCATTTTCTTAGTCTTACTCCATCAAGTGGCCTATGGATATCACTCCTGTCACATAGGAGAGACAAAATCCCATCTACATCACTCACATCCCTCTGCATAATTTGTTCATTGCCTAATCACAACCTTTATAGTCCTCTTGTTACAGAAGACGTTTAATTGTTTAAAACAATAAACTCCTCATGTAGGAATCGTAGTGACTTCAGGTCGAAGGACTACATATACCATTATCACATTGAGAATCGTTTATGACAATCATGTAACGATCCATGCAACGTTCTCATGGTGGGTCTGTCCAGTACATCATTACTCTTAATGTGTACCTGTGTGAAGACTCGATATCATCTATATCTATGATCTGTGAGATCAGGTCATCAGTACACTCACACACTAGTCTCAGTGTATTTATATGTCCCCATGTAAATACTTGACTAGGGACATTTTAGGAATAATTTTTATATGACCTATTACTCCAAGGATAAATATGTTTTAAAACAATTTTAAACTGAAATATTTATTCTATTGATAAGTAGAAAAATGATACAAATGAAGAAGCATAAAAGTTCATAGTGCATACACCAACAGTACCTACAAAAGAGGCTCCGTTGCTTAAGTTAGAATGGGTATTACAGAATGAAAAGGTGATTACGAAAGTATTAAGTTGAGTAACTAGAATGAGTAGTATTTATAGTTCTTCCTTAATCACAAGTGGTGATTTGACCTGTCTTGACAGGGTTCTGAGACTGCAGCTTTGGCAGGTGCAAGTTACCCACTTGCATCTGACTCTGACTGCAGCAGCTTTCCTGATCGGGGTCTATTCACCTATTCCGTACGAAACCTCATATGTTTATTTTTGTTCAAGTACCTTGACCAATGTGATTACATTGGTTCTCGTGTACTCCGTCCGTATTTCTTACAATAGTTGTTTGCAATACAGCCTTGTATTTATTTTGCATGTGTCTTTACCGGTGTAATTTACCTTATCCTGTGGGTCGATGTTCACAGCGGATCGAAAACTTTCTGGTGAGAGTTGTGGTGGAAAAGGATCCAAATTCAACAAAATATAACATGAAGAATAATAAAAATTTGGGCAGGACATCACTTACTCCATGGTTTTATTAGAGTTTGTAAAATGGGTTGATCAACCAAGTTAACTTGAATTCATGTAAGAAAATTTTTAGACTTAAAATTTTAAACTCAAATTATATTCGAGTTATTTTAGTCTACCCCAATGAGGTTCAATAAGAGTCAAATATGTTAAAATTAAACTTTTGTCAAAATTAAACATTCATAGTTGTTGACAACTATATGTGTGTGTGTATATATATATATATTCCTTTTAAAGTTAAAGTTTAATATGAGGTAAATCTGTTAAAATTGAACTTTTGTCAAAATTAAACATTCATAAGTTGTTGACAAAAAAAATATATATATTCCTTTCAAAGTTTTATGTGTGTGTGGGTACATGAAAATCACTCCATTAACGATATTTAGGGTTTAGGGTATTAAGGGTTCGTTTTAGTTCTTATGAATCTTAACTTAGGAATCCTACATTCTCATGTTTGGTATTTTTTTTTTCAAAAACATTCCTGAAAATCAAAATTCCCAAGAAAATTTTTATATTTTACAAAATTTTCCAACAAAGTATTCTTAAGTGAGATGTGAGAATCTTAAGATGCATTTAGTTGAGACATCTTTTCTAGTTTTCAAGAAGATTTCTAAGTTTTTCTTTTTCTGAAAAAGTATGAAAAATTATGAAAATGTGTTCAGACACTATTGATTTTCCAATTTGAAAAACTAAAAAAAATATGCAAATACAACTAATTTTTTATTTTATTTCTTATTTTATTTTGCACATTTTGAAAAATTTTGAAATACTGTGTTATTCATTATTCTCATTTTGGAAAACTTTGGGTATTTTCTCTATTTTACAATGAAAAATTTTGAAAAACTATTTTGGATAGTTTTCATACAGTGGTTGTTTTCTAGAGAAATTTAGGTTGCGTTTAGTTACAGAAAATTTAATTTTCTGAAAAAAGTTTTTTTGCTTGTTTTTCAAAATTTTCATTTCCTGGAATAATTAGAAAAATTCTTGAAAAATTTCTCAACTTTTCAGTTTTCTTAGAAAACTTCTTTAAAGACTTATCTATTTTTCTTAAAAGAAATAGAAAACTCAAATTTTAATTTTCTATAACTTTTCTTTGAATATTTTGTAAACAATTACCTTTTCTATTTTTCTAACTTTTTCAAAAATAATTTTCTATTTTTCTTAGAAAACTTGCGAACTAAACACAACCTAAAATACCGTGTTTTCCATTTTCCAAGTTTTTTTTAAATTGGGTGTATGAACATGTTTTCCATTTTCCCATGCATTCTTAGAATATTTTTCAGTTTTTCTTGAAAAACATGCTAACTAAACATATCCTTGGTTTCTTAAGGAAGTAAAAAGTTTTAGTTATACTTAAATATATTTTCAAAAAAATACCAAACACATCTTAACATTATCAGAAATTACAATTCCTAAGAAAGAAGATTACTAGAAAATATGATTCCCATTAATTTAAAAACATTTCACATATCAGACAACCTCTAAACAAACAAAGGTCACATGTCATGTAAGTATGTGTTGATGCAAAATGCACCCGGTCATGTCATGTTAGCGACTATGATAAAGCAATATGTATTAAATGTATTTTACGTAAAAATGATTCTTAGACACAAAAGGAAGTTGTCTTTTGATGTTTATGAGATAAAAAGGAAGGCAAGAAAAGAAGAGAGAATGAAATATTTAATGTGAGTCTTGTTTAAATATGTGAAAATAGATATTATTTTTAAAATTTTCCAAATTTATAATGACCAAAACTTTAAAAAATAAAAAATAAAAATGACTATACTTATAGAGACTAAAACTATATTTTGTCATTAATCATATTTCTTTTTCTATTTAGTCTAGGGAGAAGGGAGGAGACAAGGCTTAGGTAATGCTTTTAACCACTTGAACTATAAGGGGGGTCATTAATCATGTTTCTTGAAACTAAAAAAAACACCAAAAAAACTTGTTAGTAACCAAAAAATAAAATTGTCGTAAATTGATCCAACAAAATGCTAATTGTGTTTGTAGTGATTTTGCAATTAGAAATGCGCACCACTGGGTCATGCATGGAAAAGGGACAAATCTTTGTTTTTTATTTTTTTGGAACAGACAAATCTTTGTTTTTTGTTTCTGGGTCTTTGCGAGAATATGATATATCAATGACCACCACTTTCTGGGTCCGAGATCCATCATCATTTTGTTTCTAAAGTTGGGTTGGCAAGTTTCACCAACAATACCTGCACTTGGGCTCAACTCTTGTGCTAAGTTGAGTCAACATCGACCCAAGTCAATTTCTAAAAGTTTCGTTGACCAATAAATAAATACAAGTCTTAACTTTTGACGTCAAAATTAAATAAAGTTCCACTTAATATTTAAACAATTGTACCCACCTATATGTGGATTCCTTGTTTCTTACACATATTTTTGTATAAAACTTGGTCCAAGAAAATACATTTCACTCTAAGTAGATCATAGCAATGTCCAATTACTGAAAATATCTTAATAAACAAGGAAAGAACATGGGTAACTCAAGATTACAATATAATATCTACATAATCTCGCTTTTACTTTTCTGAGTGCTTAAAATGAATTACCCATACTGTCGTTTCTGTCTTAAAGTTGTTGTTTCCTTTTGGTTCAGTCCCTTTTGTTTGTGCTTAGTGATGCGCGAGTGCGTGTCGTGCATGTGACAGCAGCCACTTTGCTGCAAGAGTGCATTCCTTAATGACCAAGCAAATATAAAAGAAAATGGAACACAGAATTTAAGGTGATCAAAAGTTGAAGACCTTCTCCTGAAACAAACACGCTATGAATTTCGGTTCATGTAAATGGCTAAAGGCTTTGTTTGCCTTAGCCTAAAGTTAAATATTCCTTGCCAGCACTGAAAGTCATGCCAGTGAACCGTGGCCATGGCCAAACCACAAGGTGGTACCAGCTATGCTTTGTTCCCACTAGTGGAGATAGTTCAGATGATTCAGACATAGAATCTATAGTCCTACCTCCCAGTACTCCAACTAGTACAAGTACTCCAAGGCAAGAACTCCATCAACCAGAGTCATCACCATCAACATCATCACCACCACTGCCCGCAAACCCAGAACCTCAAATTGATTGGCGGTTTCCACCGCCGCCGCCCCTGCCATTACATTTTCTACAGTCGCCACCACTTCGGCCTCTACAAACATGGGCTACAGCACTTGACATTGAACTACAGCATGATAGACATCAACCTCTTGGTCTCAATCATGTGTCTGATGCTGATCAAGGTGATTGTCTTCAGGTTTCAATTGATGTCACCAATGCCATTAGCAGGGGGAGAATCTCAGAGTTGCATGAGACAGCTAAACTCTCAAACTGTCCCATTTGCATGGAGGACTTTAAAGTTGGTGGCCAAGCATGTAGGTTACCCTGCAACCACACATACTGTTCTGAATGCATTCTTCGTTGGCTTGACAACAACAAAACATGTCCTATTTGCAGGTTTCAGTGTGATGGTTGGGAAGGACCCTATGGTTCTAATTCAGAACCTGAAATCCTACCACCACCACCACCTCCACCTCCACCTCCTCTTGATGTAGTTCTTGACCATTCACCATGGGATTATTTTTTTCCCTTCGACTCTCCGGTTTCGCAAGGTGTAGAGAATAGAGCAAGTGATGACTCAAATGTAACTGACTATGATAGTGCATGTGATGAGCTTGGTGATTCTCATGAAGATGGAGACATGGTTGGTGCATCTCAGAGTGGTTGTGGTTGACTAATTTAGCCATCAATGTAGTACATTCAGAGCTGTAATTATACTCTGGGATAGTAGTGTTAGTATCCATGACTTGTCTTGCAACTTGGGCTAATTGTTAGTTTGCTTGTGTAGCGCACACACTACTTTGATCCTCGTGGTTTTGATCACAAGTACAAATTGGATATGTGTTACTTCTGATAAGAGATTATCACTGAAACGTATCAATGAAGAATATTGCAAAAATTTTAGTTCTAGTTCTATGCTCTTATTGGAAATTTGACAGGCTTCAAGTTGGTTAATTATATTGCATAAGCTAAGATAGTCATGGTACCAGCTATAGGGAAAAGGAAAAGAAAAAACATGAAAATTAAAGCTTCATGTGTTCTTATCTTTTTGGTCTAGACCACACCTCCGTACCGTGCGTCTATCATGTTCCAAGTTTTAACTGAACACAGCAAACAAATTGTCCTTAAAATTAATTATAAGAATACTTTTATGCTTACGGAATAATTACCTTATTTTTGGAGAATTGTAGAAGTTACATTTTGGAATCATATGTTGGTGAGTCTTAAGAGGTATGCTACGACTGAGTATTGAACATAAATTTCACACTCAACAAAGAGAATAAAGATATTTCATTAATCAAACTTGTTACAAGTTATCTGCTCTCCGCCATCATACATTTTCTTGAATGAATGATCAAATCAATATAAGCTACAATCGTTCACCCACACATAGAATTTAAGTTTGTTCATTTTTCTTAATACGTCACCCATTAATATACTCAATCAATATAAATAATTCTTAATTATGGTTTACCAAATTAATTGGAGATTTTAGGTGAGGGTATATTAAGAAATCAAATAACAAATATTTATTGAAATTAGAATATTCAATCATTCCTTTAATTTTTGTGCTAACCTTAAACGACTAAAAAAAACAAAGGGAGAATCATAGCAAGAAAATTTGAACTAGTTGAAGATTTGCTTCTTCTCTTACTTTCACGCTGATATCACAAATGTCTCGGATCGGTTGATACGCCGTGTTCTTAAATATCATAAGTAAATGTCATTTAGTGATCAGATTCACAATTTTTCACATGACAAAGGCTCATTACCAACAGAAACATGCAATTTGTTTTGGCTTTTTAAGATGCAGAAATGAGGTTTGCTTGGATCTCAATACAGGTTGGAGAGCAACGATAAATTTTTTATTTTGCAAAATTGATTTCATAACATGTATAAAACGGTTTTTTTATTAATGGTGCACAAAGAATAAATATTTACACATCTAGAGCTATTTTGAATTTTTTTTATGTCGGGGGCAGTTTTGTGTGTCGTACGTTAATTGACGACTTGGGTGTCGTATACCAACAGGACGACATATGCAGAAAGTGACACGTGTATAAGTTGCCTAACAAAAAGATGACACATGTATGGTGCACTAGGCTAGACGACACAAGGGTGGTGGTGCACGCAACCTAACAGGTTCACTTCACCAATTATAAGGGACCTCATAAATACATAGTTTTTAAGTGAATTTTAAGAATAGTTAGGAGAGTTTGAAGAATTGGTTATAGGATTTCTAAGATTTCCAGAATGAACTACATGCCTAATGAGGATTGTTACTATAATCTACCTTCTGAGGTGGATAGTAGTAACTCATGCGATGATGACGGATAGTTAAAGACGGATCTGGTAATAGTATCCGTGAGCATTGATATTGTTTGATTCATGTACACATGTGTTATTTCATGATTTGAAACTCTATTTGTATTTTAACATTTGTTTGAAGTGCGTTTGTTTAGCTAATATAATAATTCACAATAACTTTAGATAACCTTATCATAAACATTATGAAGACACAAAGTCTGTTAATAGTAACGTCCAGGTAACATACAACCGCTTAATCAAAGTATAAGTCCTAACCTAGTGATGCCTTTTTATGCATCAGGGGATAGGAAACAAAGTCTCGGTATTCCACGGTTTGCCCTAGGTGGGTTACGTAGAACGTAATCAACCTGTTTCTCAATCTGTGATTCATTCATAGGCTCTACATCTTGTTGAGGAGCTTGGCTAGCATTTGATGCAGCCGTATTTAAATAAAAAATCTGCTAAGAAGGCTCTCTTGGAATATGTTGCTCCATTCCAAATTGCCTGAAAACCCTATTGGGTTGGTGCCACTCAAATATGGAAACAAAACAATGGAACCACCGATCTCCACGCATCTTGGCCACGCTTGTAAATATTCGGAAGATCATTGAAGTCTCTCACGTTATAAGGTTATCAAGTGAACTACAAAAAAATAAATGTTTGGAACAATTTATCATAACAATATTGATTATAAGAACATTCAACCAAAAATTTCTAAAATATTAGGAACAAATACATACCTTATTCTTTTTTCAAACCATTAAATTAAGCTCTGTAGTAGGACAATATGTGGGATTCCCTCCCAAGCTTACTATTGGACATAGTTAATTGCGATACACAATTGCCTATACACGTAACCTAAAGCAGCTGCACCCCATGCATACTAACAACGTCTATCAAGATCCTCAAACAAATATAGGTATCTTAATGGGACTCCACTTGACGATTGATCAGAAAATATACACCCACCAATCAACCTTAGAATGTATGCACGAAAAAATCTCTCGACTGCTTCATCACTACCCATATGATCCTGGATGTTTCCAAAATTTTCTTGAAGCTAAGACAACCTCAAACTCTACCCGTGCATCATGTTACGAGGTGGCGTCTACCCAGTTGTTCTTCCACATACGTTTGTCAAATTTGGCAACCAATTTGGGTTACAACAGCACATCCATTAATATTTAGTCCAACCAGAACAACCATATCCTAGAGAACAATGGTGCACTCTCCAACCGGTAGATGAATGATATGTGTCTCTGGCCTCTATCTCTCAACCAATAAAGATATCTACTCTAAACAGATGAAAAAATGTGCAACTTTCGTAAACTTATAAAAACCTGTCTTTCGTAAGTGAGGTATGATTGCTTTGGTATTTCATTCCTTAAATGAACTACTTTCCTAACCTTTACTACACAGTCAAGTGGTTCATTCCAAACATATGTTGATAGATGTTTATCTTTTAACAGAGATGGATCAAATGATACAGGATTTATTGACCTCTGTTCAACCATTCTACTATTATGAACACTAAGAGTATTTCATAAATAGTTATTAAATATTAACAATTAAAAATTACCTAATTCTAAATAAATGTCACTCAATAAGTAAATATGTCACTCTAAAATAATTATAACCCTACCTCAAATTAAATAATTAAGTTACTAAATAAATTACTATTTTATACAGTATGTTCAAAATTAACAATTACATAACATTATTTATCACCTAATACAAACTCTAAATAACTATTTCATAATATTTTATTAAAAATTTAAAATAACCTAATTAAAACAGTAGTTAATTCAATGTCTCTAAAATAATTAACCAATATTTACTAATCTACCTATAATATAGGAATTACCTAAAAAAGTTACATTTATAAACTCCTAAAACAAACACATTCCATCACTCGTATTGACTAATTGCATCACTTAACAACAATTAATAAATTACTTAAAAATTTGGAAGTGATGTGTTTTAGGAATTTATAAATGTAATTTTTTAAGGTAATTCCTATCTTATAGGTAGATCAGTAAATGTTGGTTAATTTTTTAAAATATTATATGACATTATTTTAGAGACATACAATTAATTATTGTTTCAATTAGGTTATTTTATATTTTTAATAAAATATGATAAAATAGTTATACTAAATGAAATAGTTATTTAGAGTTTGTATTAAACAATGAATAATGTTGTGTAATTGTTAATTTTGAAAATATTGTATAAAATAGGAATTTTTCTAGTGACTTAATTATTTAATTTGAGGTAGGGTTATAATTATTTTAGGGATTAATTTAGAGTGACATATTTATTTAGAGTGAGTTAGGTAATTTTTAATTGTTAATATTTAATAACTATTTATGAAATATTCTTAGTGTTAATAACATGTTTTTTTAATGTAGAATGGCTGAATAAAGGTCAATAAATCATAGATTATTGGATCCATCTCTGTTAAGGTTCTAAGAGAAATATGCATCAACACATGTTTGGAATGGACGACCTTATTGGTGTATTAAAGGTTTAGGAGAGCAGTTCGTTTGAAGCATAAGCTACCAGAAGCAATCATACCTCACTTACAAAGGATGGGTTTCTATGAGTTTGCGAAAGTTACATATTTTTCCGTCTTTTTAGAGTGGATATCTGCATTGGTTGAGAGATAGAGGCCAGAGACACATATCTTTCATCTACCAGTTAGAGAGTGCACCATTATTCTCCAAGATATGGCTGTCCTAGTTGGGCTAAATGTTGATAGACGTGTTGTTGTAACCCAAACTGGTTGCCAAGATTGGCAGACGTATGGAAGAACAATGGGGTAGACAGCCACCTCGTAACATGATGTATGGGCAGTGTTTGAGATTGTCTTGGCTTTAAAAATATTTTGGAAACATCTAGGATCATTAGGGTAGTAATGAAGCAGTTGAGAGATTTGCTCGTGCATACATACATTTTAAGGTTCATTGGTATATTTTCTGATCAATCATTAAGTGAAGTCCCATTAAGATACCTATATTTGCTTGAGGGTCTTGATAGATGTAGTCAGTATACATGGGGTGCAGCTACTTTGAGTTACCTATATAGGCAGCTATGTACCGCAACTATGCATAAAAGGATATTTGTGGGCTGACTATGTTGGTCCAGTTGTGAGCTTAGGAGTGAATCCCATATATTGCCCCACCCTGCCCAGATGCCAGGGAAGTTGATAGTCCTTATACGGGTAGATGGATAAAACCGGACGGTAACGAGCAATTTGGATATCAACGACTACTACAGAGCTCAGTTTGATGGTTTGAAAAAAGAATAAGGCATGTATTTATTCCTAATATTTTGGAAATTTTTGGTTGAATGTTCTTATAATTAATATTGTTATGGCAAATTGCTCCAAACATTCATTTTTTTATAGTTGACTTTGCAACCTTATAACGTGTAAGACTTCAATGATCTTCTGAATATTTGCAAGCGTGGCAATGATGCATGGAGATCAGTGGTTCCTTTGCTTTGTTTCCAAATTGCTGAGTGGCACTAACCCAATAGGTTTTTAAGGCAATTAGGAATTGAGCAGCATTCCAAGAGAGCTTCTTAGCAACATGAAGACTTGCATGCTATTACCTTAACAAGAGAGGCTTTCAAAATGTTTGATTTAAACACGGCTACATCAGATGTTGGCCAAGCTCCTTAACAAGCTGTAGAGCCCATGAATGAATCACAGATTGAGGAACAGGTTTATGTTCTACGTAACCCACCTAGGGAAAACCGTGGAATACCGAGGCCTTGTTTCCTATCCCCTAATACACACCAAAGGCATCACTAGTTTAGGGTTTACATCACCTGGACATTACTATTAGCAGACTTTGTGTCTTCATTATGTTTATGATAAGGTTATTTAGAGTTATTGTGAATTACTATATTACCTAGACAAACGCACATTAAACAAACGTAGCTTAAACAAATGTTAAAATACAAATAGAGTTTCAAATCATGAAATAATACATGTGTACATGAATCAAACAATATCAATGCTCACGGCTACTATTACCAAATCTGCCTTTAACAACTGGTCATCATCGCATGAGTCACCACTATTCACTTTAGAAGGTAGATTGTAGTCAGAATCCTCATGTGACATATAGTTCATACTGGAAATTTTAGAAACCCTATAACCAATTATTCAAACTCTCTTAATTGTTTTTAAAATTCACTCAAACACTATGTATTTGTAATAACACGAGGTCCCTTATAATTGGTGAAACGAACCTATGTTGTGTGGTGCCTACGGTGAGTGCACCACCCATTCATGTGGTGCCTAGGTTGCGTACACCACTCATTCATGTGATGCACTAGGCTACTTGCACCACCACCCTTGTGTCGTTTGAGCCTAGTGCAGCATACATGTGTTTTCTTTTTGTTAGGCAATACATACACGTGTTGTCGTCCTATTGGTATACAACACCTAAGTCGTCTAAGTAACGTACAACACACAAAACTACTCCAGATATGTAAATATTTATACTATGTGCACCATTAATAATAAAAAAAAGCCAAAGAAAGGCGTGTTGCACAACCCTCATACACCACCACTTTTTTTTGTCTCGGCCAGTACGAAACCTATGTGTTGTCCACTCCCTAGGCACTACAAAGGTTATGTCGTCTCCCCATTAGGTACCACAAAAGTTGTGTTGTCTCCCACCTAAGCAACACAACTTGTGTTGTCTACACCGCATGCACCACGTCCATGTGTCAACTCCTCTTTGTGTCGTCCTAACTACATGCGACTTAAGTGTCATCCAAGGCCCATACAACTCATAAAAACCTGTCCCAAACATGAAAATTTTTCAAAACAACCCCAAATGTGTAAATATTTATCCCAGATGCACCATTAATAAAAAAAGCTTGTGTAACATAGAAGTAAACAAGTTTATAGATGATAACAAGTACACGGAAGCATTACTCCAAATTCGTTGCTGTAATTTTTCCAAATTGAGAAAAAGTTGACAGGCATTATCAAATACTTACAGCAAAGTTTTGCAAATCTGAGCTGAGACTCCTCTGTTTATTGTCAGACACTACAGTGCTTAAATTCTCTCCATATAACTTAATAGTGTCCTCCTTGATCTATAAGGTGAAGACTTTTGAGCTCCATGAAGATAGCATAGAAATTTAAAATTCAAAGAAGGTATACAAATCCTGTTACCTCTGAAAGCAATAATTCTAATGTTTTATTCAATATTTCTTCAACGATAGCCCAACATCTGCAAAGTTCCCAGACGAATGAGTATTGTTGATTGGTTTCACCTTTTACTTTTCTCGATACCAGATGGCTTGGCAACTTTTGCTGCATGAGAACGACTAATATGTTGGCAAGAAACTCAATACTGTTACTAATCACACAAGCTACAAACATGGGGAGCATATAACATGTTTGATTTTGCTTAATTATTACGTGTAATTTTTTTTTTTAACATGAAAGATTTGAAAAATATTTGGTGTTCCAGACATGACTATAATTTTGAGCATTGTCACTGATAACAAGTGTTAGACGGAGGCAAAGAATGAAATTGATTGCTTTTAAAAACATTGCATTGCCCAGAGTATATGTTTTATAAGCTTGAACTAGCGCTTCAAATTACATAGAGGATTAGAAAAATATAGTCAATCATACAAGAAGCAATGTATCAAAGAACAAGAGAAAGTAAAAAGAAAGAAAATATGGTTATCCTTTCCATGAAAACAAAATAAAGAGCACAAGTAGAACACAGAAGATTCGTACATGTTAATTAGAAAGCACACCAATCATGTTCGAAAAGGAAATACCTCTCAATAGACTATAGGCAGAACATCATATGCTAGCTATCAAAATAATTCTATCTCGAATGAAGTCTAGAGTCAAATAAGAACATCCTTAAAAGTTCTAGCATTTCAGTCTCCACTTATAAACACCAAAGACCCACAAAGACAACCTAGCATTTCTTGATATGGTGATACAAATATTTGAAAAAATAAAGTGAAAATAAATTGGAATTTCAGCAGCTACTTATGAAAATAAGATCTGAAACAAAATGTTTCTTTGAAACAAACAGGCCCTAAACTTCCAAGGAGTAATCACAAAATTGCTGTCTCAGCCATTCAAATGAAAACCATACTTCCAAGTTAATACCAAAAGGAGGTACTCAAGTGATGAAAAGGAAATAAGAGGGAATAGCCTGTCCAAAATTAGTAGTCTGCAGTAATACTCAATAGGGATGACAGGGAAAACACCAGAGTCACTTATCTACTAAAGCAACATTCCCAGATGCCAAATTATCAAGACCCTAACCTCCCACTCTTTGGTAACAAACTTTCCAACTAACCAAGTCGTCCCAACTAGAATCACCCACTCCTGACCAAAGAAATTCCTCATAATAGGTTAGGCAAGCGGCCAGTGATCAGTCCATAACAACTATTCCATCTTGGTCTAATATAAAAATCTTTTGACCAATTCATAATCATAAAAATCACATTATGCCCAACTATCAAAGTTGGCTCTCTGCAGACTATTTGACATCCATTTTAGATAATATCCTATTACACACATGATTGTTTGTATTTCACATGAAGAAGTGAATAGGGAAGAAGATTCAGCTATGATATAGTACACCAGGATTTATAAATCAAGATAGAGCTGTATGATCACCATACACGTAAAGAAGCAAATATACATTGAAACAAAATGCGGGTACAGTAATTCCAAATTAGTGTTTTTCCCATTCTTGCAGATGGTAAATGAAAGGACAATGAATATCACATTAATCCCGGATCACAGCGCGTCATGGAAAACCCTAAAAACAGGAAATCGCTGTCGCAGAGTGCATTGCCGATGAGATTCTATTCTATCTCACGGAATAGAAAATAAAATAAAAAATGTATGATGTAGAATTAAGAGTCCAATGATAATTAATTCATATTCATAAATTCTTAACAAGAATTCTTTTATATAGCAACACTTGCATGAAGAAATACTTCATTTCATAAGTTCAGTACAATAATATGCAACCAGCTGTGTCATTTCAAAAGACTTCTTAGTTTTCACTTACATATGGACATGTCATTTGCCAGAGGATGAAAGAAGCAGTATTCCTGATTCTTGAACCGTTGATCCAATAACAGTGAAACATCTCTTCAGAAAGGGAAAGATGTGGCACATACAAGACGGAATTTAGTTTCTTTCAAATGTATTTTCTAATTCAGTCTAATAAGCAGGAAAAAGAATAACAATATACGTGTACCGTGCTGATTCATTAACTAGCGCAAATGGCGTGACACAACGCAAGGGCACCTTGTGAATAACGAAATTAATCAACAATAATTTCAACCAGGGTATTTGGTAAATAATACTTGTACTACTGTAATATTAAACTAAGAAATGATTTCAGTAAACAAGGTAGGAACAAATACATAAATAGGATTAAATACATTAATACCCCACAAATTCAATCAGAGAATGCCTCAACTTCAATCATTTTCCTTGTGCATCATATAATGTACAGCAACAAGTAAGATTATAAATATCTTTTGAACAAGGACTGAGTTTGTTATGCCAAGGTGTGCTAGAAACATGTCTAAAAATTAGACAGTATACTTCTATGATCTATTAATAATAATAAAGACAAATACCTTCCCAATAATAATAATAATAACAAATGCAGGCTTAAGCAACAAAAGGATAGAACAAAGGCATAGACAAACCTGGAGTATTTCTTTCAAAGCCTCTTCAGGTGCCATACTTAGACCTCCTTTTCCTAAACCAAGCTGCTGAGATAACACTGCACAACTTCGAAGCAAGAAATAACTATCATGAATATCCATTAAAGCAAGACCAAACAAACAAGTAAAGAATTAACCTCACAGAAAAACAAAAATTATTCTTACCTTTCTTATCTGCGTTGGTATTGACTAAATGAGAAACAATATAAAACCTCTTGTCCTGTAAAACCACCATAACAATAATACACACTTGAACAACAAAAAAGGTGTTTTCTGACTTGGATTCTAGATATGCATCACCTTCAAAAAAAGATTTATACACAGTCCACCCCCCAAATGTCCAACATACTTTTTCTGTAGGAAAATGGAGACAGAGTCAGGAAATTTTTTAAAAATAAATAATGAGGACACTATATATATAAAATATAAAATATAATATAATTATATAAATTCAACCTACATTAATCAAAGGCCTATTACATTATATAATAATAATAAAAAAAGGCCTATTATGTTTATGGGTACTGTAACATGACACTAAGCCATTTGGTTAATGATGTATGATTATGGGCAAGCAATTGTGGTAGTATATATAGCATATGTGTATGCATGCTATGAAGGAATGGTATTGAGCCAACTATATGTGATTGTTCATGATGTTGTTAGAAATGTGAATGGTAATTGAAGTGAGATACTAATATAGTATTGAATAATGGAGATTATGAATTGAATGATGGATGTAGGTGTGGCAAGTTATTTAAAGCTTGATAGGAGTAAGTGTATTAGTGAGATGTGGTAGATGATATGAGTAAAGGACATGGTTTACAAGGGAAAATGGCTAATTATATCATTATCATTATTATTATCACTGTTATTGCCTCATTATCATCATCATTTTCTTGTTCTAGCTGGAAACCCGAGGAAGCGAAATTAAGTATATAATTATAAAGAGTAAATATATTAATGGATCCCTCAATTTAGATGTATATATATTGTTAGGTCTCTAAAAAAGTTACACTTAATACGTCATTCTTCACATCATAAACTGTCCATCCATTAGGCCCCTCATCTCATCTAATGTTAAATTTTGATGAATTGTAATGTTAAGTGCCACATATTAACGCTACATAAATGCTAAGTAACACATTAAATGTAACATCCTGAATTTTATAAAAAATGATTGAATATGATAAACAAATATTAAATAATTATGAATGAGTTAATGAGTGTCCCAAAAATATTAGAATAATTAAATTGGGATTTATTATGAAAAATTATAATTTATTGAAACTAAATGAGATAAAATTTCACCCGGTTAAAATATGGGTGTCGGACCAAGTATCTCCGAATGAGATGCCGTTGGTCAGGGCTATTAAGAATATTGTTGGGAATCCGAATATGTCTTCGGAATAATTTTAGGAATTAGTATTGAGGCCGAACAAAGATCCGGTTCACCATAAAATGATGAACTTTTAATGGAGAGTTAAAAATTAAAACCAAAAGCCTATTTTTCTCTCCTTACTTTCGTTGGTTTCTTGCTCCCATTTGGCAATCACATTTCTCCTTCTTCTTCTCTTATTTCCCTTCTCCATTTCCTCTTCTTCTTCTCTTCAAAAACCTAAGCTAAGTGGTGTTTCTTCATACTTCCCCATTATCACTTGAAGAAGCTTGGAGGAAGCCATTGGATGTTGATCCTCTTCCTCTCTTCTTCAATTTCTTTTGGTCTCTCTCCCTCCCTTGGTTCCATTTTCATTTTCATGGTGAGGTAAGCTTTTCTCACCATCTTTGATGAAGTTAATATCATGCTTATGAGTTTTAAGGCTTGGGGAAGTAATGTAGGTAAATGGGGTATTTAATGAAAGCTTTAAATGCGGAACCCTAGAGTGGGTTGTCATAAATGTTAACATTGTTGGAAATAAATGAAGAGGATGAATGCATAGTTAGATGGTAATGAGGAATAAATAGGTATTAATGAGTGTTGTTGGGTTTTAGTGGAACCCTAACTTCAATAAATTGGGGAAAGTGTAAGATATGAGTAGAATATATGTTTTAATAAGGTTTGAGAGTGATATTAATGAAGGTGAAAGATCATTAGTAATGATTGATGAATATTGATAATGGTCATTGAATTTTGATGAAACCCTAAGTGTTGGTGATTTGGGCCTTTAGCATAGAGAGTAAAATTAATGAAGTGGTTGTCATGAGAATAGTATTGTGGATAGAGATAATGTTTGGAAATGTTTGGTAGGATGATTGAATTGAGTAGATTTTAGTGAGGACCCAATCTTGAGGTTTGGAAGATATGAATATGTGTATATGGTTGAGTAAAGGAATTGATTTTGAAAATGAATATATGATGTTCAATGTGAGGGGTTAGTGAGATAAGCATGTGTCTTAAGGAGGTCTTAGACCATTGGGTATGCCATATGAAATTATTGATGGATAATGGTTTGATTGGAGCTAAGAGGTTCATGATGAACTTGAATGGAAAATGGATGGTTTGAGTAATGATGAATGCATTATGAATAATGAGGGTGATATTGTTGTTGGTGGGTGTAGTTGGCCTTTTTAAGATCTAGAGGATCTTGGCTTTGGGAGAGGGATTCCCGAAGCCTAACACAATTGCATAAATTGGTGTTTAGCAAGTCTAGGACTTGATGTTGAGCTTTATGATAAGCTAACAAATGTTTAGAATTATGATGGTTATTGATTATGTGAATGCACATGTATATGGTATGTAGATTGCATTCCAGATTATGTAGCGGAGCTTTCGGAGCGTGCATACGGGTTTCGGCTCTTCCCTCGAGGTAGGAGAGGAGTTAACATTCAAATTGCATGAGTAGATTGATAGTGATTATTGTATGTGTTTGATACTCATGCTTGCCTTGCCATGTATATATATATATTGAATTAATGAGAATGGCAAATGGTTGATTATGAGGATGATGTATGAGAATAGGTGATGATTGTTATGGAAATGTATACCTATATGTGTGATGATGATAAGTTAAATTTTAATGTAGTTATTGAGAAAATATGAATGGAAAACTAATGATTATTAAGGATTGTATGTGTAACAATGAGATGATTGTATGGTTATGTATATATATGAGGATGATAAATATGAATTTAAGGTGTGATTAATAAGTTGGGATGAGAATTTCTGAGTAAGAATGCTTAGAGAAAGTTTTATGTGCCTCATGTGATGTTTATAAAGTGTTGGATGTGATTAATTTGACTTAGAATTAGATTTCATAAGATGAGTTGTGAGAATTTTCGTTTTCTGCCTAAGTTCTGATAATCTCGCTCAATCGAGATGGATTCTCGCTCAAGCAAGAATCCTCTGTATCAGAATTATGGTCTCTGGCCTAATCTCGCCCAGGCGAGTGAACTACTCGCTCAAGCGAGACGAGTGTAAAGTGAGCAGGTGAGACACTGGACGAATCTCGCTCAAGCGCGGCCACGCCTCGCTTGAGCGAGTGAGAGAGGAAATTGACACTAAACGTTTTTCACTCAAGCAAGTTTGAGACACTTGAGCGAGTGTGAGGGGTCTGATGCTGGGCGATACTCGCTCAAGCGAGTGGCTGGCACTGGTGAGTCTCGCTCAAGCGAGATGTGCGTGGAATGGGTGAATGGCCTCTGGCCGAATCTCGCCTAAGCGAGTGGGTGCCTCGCTCAAGCTAGTGTTTGAGGAAATGGTTATTGGAACAATTTCGCCCGAGCGGGTGGCAAGGTATGTGGTGTCTCGCTCAAGCGAGCAAGCATGGAATTAACACTGGCGTGATTACGCCCGAGCGAGCCGAAGCGCTCAAGCGAGAAGGAGTGGTCTCGCTCAAGCTAGGAGGGGTCTCGCTTGAGCGAGTGAACCCTGATGGAAATTTTATTTTCCTTTTCTTAATTTAATGGTGTTAAGCCCTTCCCTTTGTATTGTAAGATGATTAAGGGGATGTATAGGGATATATATAATTATGACATGATATGGTGGTGTTGGATAATGACTAAAACATTGGGATAACTTGTTTATGCCCATAATATATAATAAGAAACATAATTGTTGATTACTAAGATAAAGTACAAGAGAATGACAAATAGGGTTTGATGATGGGGTTATGAGACATACCCTAGAATAATTATGAGATTGAGGAGAGAATGGTTAAATAATGTGGTACTAGTTCTAAACCGATGAATAAGAGTCGATATTGGTATCACGTGGTGAGAAATGATGTTATGTCCATTCCTCAAATAAAAAGGAAAAATGTTATTGTTGATGAAGTGGTGAATTGCCACTGTAGTGTATACTAGTATGATCTTGTACGTATGGTCTAAAATTGTAATGGTGGATTGTTGTGTTGCCATACTAGATATGAGACAACGGTGATGAATAATGGGTTGAAAACAACCAAATGAATGTATAATGACATTGGTGAATATTATGAAACATTATGACACCATTGTGGTTGATACAAGTAATTGACTTGTATGTGTGTGAGGCAATGATGATTGCTATATATATATATATATATTTATATTCTGAAAACACCTTGTTGTTACATGTGTGGATAAATGCTATGATGTTTAGTATGATTTTAAATACCATGCGTGGTTTGATGTGGCTATGATTGTTGTGCCTTGAGGGGCCTTGTGATTATTGTATGCCAATGATAATAAGACTAAATATACAATATACCCCTAATTGAGAGGGTGAGATATCCTTGCGAGGTTGTTGGGCATATGCATTATTGCATTTTGCATTCATGGCATGGCATGACATTGAAATGTGGTTGCGATCACAATGATGAAAGATCCTGCGAGATTCTATGAAGGGAGTACCCCTTGCGAGGCGGGAAACCAATGTGATGATGATATGATATTGAGCCGGTGGTTGCGATCACCTGGTTGTGGATTGTGAAAGGCCCTGAGGGGACCATTGTATGATGATGAGCCAGTGGTTGCGATCACTTGGTATATGATATGATAAAGGGCTTGCGAGCACCTATGATGCCCGTGGTTGAGATCACGAGGCGGGAGTACCCCTTGCGAGGCGGGAAACCTATGAGAATTGTTGAACGTGGTTGCGATCACGAGAAAGCACCTTGCGAGGCTGCTAGAGGGAGTACCCCTTGTGAGGCGGGAAACCCATGAATATGAATGAATGATTATGGTGGTTGCGATCACCCGTTGGTATGAAATCAGATCCGTTGCATATGCATTAAACAGTTGACATATGCATTAGCCATAGGTGCATGGCATTTGAGATGGGATGACCACGAGAGATGAGAAACCCCTTGTGAGGAGGAATTGAGTAAAGATTAAATAAATTGGTAATGAAAATTTGTGAATGCCCTTGTTGATAAGTGGCAATGTGATTGTGTATGTGCTTGTGCTTGCTTATATTGTGAATTGCGATTCATGAGGCTTGTATGCCTTTTATATTAATGTGATGATGATTGAATGATGTTTTAATGGTTTTATAGAAAAGCACACATGTAGATTATATGCATGTACACATAATCACAATATATGTATATTCATCATTTTGAATGTATAACTCACTCTCCCATGTGGTCTCTTTTTTAGCCTTGTGATGTAGGTTGCCATGGGATGAGTTCGGATTTTAAATTCAAGCTTTTGGCGAAGGTAAATAGTGGTAGTGGAAGTGCCTTGGCCGACATCAATTGTGAACTTTAAAGTATTGAATAAATTGTATGTGATGATATTAAGGATTTAGTGATTTTGGATATGTATAAGATAATCCTTTGAAAATGGGAATGGTGAGTATAAATGTAGTATGTAAGAGATGATTTAATGCGTACTAGAAGAATTGAAATTGAATGATGAACATTGATGATTGTGGAAGTCAGGGGAATATCCCCGGATGTATATGTATGTATATATATATATATATATATATATATATGTAATTGTGTCTTAGGCAATGCATGTGTATGTTGTGAATGAATTAGACGAGCTTTGTTTCCGTAGGTATATGTCGGGTATTTGCATGCTTTGCCGAGCCTTTTCTCATATCATCATATATGGGACTAGGCGTTTGTCCGGTATACACATTCTTCTTCCGCTGTAAACTCTATTATTTTTGTATACCGTTATGGGCATTTTAGCTATCGATCCAGTTTTAGTTTATTAAATTGTACGCTTCAGTTTTCTGTGATTCAGATTTTGATGTAATCGTTGAGGGTTTTTAAATGCAAAAAATTTACCTGCACTTTTATTAATTATTATTTTGGTTACATCGGGATCTGAGTCTGGAAAACCGGGGTGTTACATTAAACACCTCGTGTCTTACATGTTCGTAGCTCAGGGACCTAATTACATATTTTTTAATATGCTTGGGACTAATTTTAGAAATCTTGTTTCTTAGTTTTGTATTTACAACCACAAATATGGACAACATGAGAGACTTGCACACATTACTTTTTTAAAAATTTCTTCTTTTTGACATTTCTAAAATATTATCAAACTTGCTAAAATGAAATTTCAATCAACTAAAGATTCCAACCAAATGTAATCGATACTAATAAGGAATAATTAATTCTAATCAATATAACTACAATTAATATTCAAAATTTAATTAATACAAACTACAATTAATGTACATTATATACTAATTGTTTAGAGACAGACTTATAAGGGGGTTGAATAAGTCTGTGACTCTTTTTGTAAATATTATAACCTTTTTAAACACGAGATGACAACAGACTTTCAGATACAGACTCATACTTTTAAAAAGAACAAGGGATAAAAAGATATGCACCACAGATTTATACTAGTTCACTTCTAAATGCAGAAGCTACGTCCAATCTCTTCAATTTGAAGGCTTTTTCACTATGTAAAAGTCCTTTTACATAAACAGCACTTGTTGTACCTCAAGTATTCTTGATTCCAATCACTTTTGGCTTAACACCTAAGTATTCTTTCAAAAGCCTCTTTAGGCCAAAAGTATTTCCTGCAAGAAACTAAGTCTGGTTAACACACCGAACCTAACTAAGAACAAAGAAATTAGAAAAAGTGGTACAATAAATTATGCTTGAAAAGCAGAGAATGTAACTACAAGAAACAATGTTTACAAAGTATGAGATTGTAGTCTTAGTTGCTTGTCTTTGTTTTTAAATCTTCGATATTTATAATCCAAAGACTCAGGCTCTTTACTTTGGCATTATTGCATTGGTGAAGAGATAGTCATTGGAATCTGTTGATGCATAGGGGAAGAGAAGAGGACAAAGTCTGCTTTAACAATAGACGAGGATTGTATGATAATATAGTGCCTCGAATCGTGTGAAGAGAAAATCTCCCTTTTGTTCTCTTTCATCCAATGTAAGACATAAAGCATCTTGTTTGACCTTCTAAAGCCTTCTGACTTGAGCACAACACATAGACAGCTTTATAAGGTGCTCAAAGTAGCTTCGTCGATTTCTTCCCATGCGAACGTTTGTTCCTCTGAAAAATTTGTCTTGTTTATTTTAGGAAAGTAACAAACTTTGACTGTAGGAGTTTTGTAAAGAGACATCCTTGCATAAATTGATATAGAAATAGAGAGCTGTTCTTTAATCTTGAAAAATCCGAGTCTAATGTTTTAAAGCTTGAAGGGTGATAGAGATAAGATGTTGAGTCTGAATAATGATTTGTTTAAGGAACGTGGCTAGCAGACTTTAAGTCTGGGATAGACATACTTAGTGAAAAATTCATTCGAGCATTGGTCTTTAACTTAGACTTGAGGTTGGGACAGACTTGTAATATATAAATTGGTCTTACATGGACTTAGTCTGAAACAGACTTGAAATATTTTGCACTACTCCAAGTAGACTTTAAATGATAGACTCCCCCTTTAAGTTATAACTTATGCATCACAGACTTTGTATCCTAAAACACTTAAATAAATGGGTTAAATAACACATAAATAGACTTTATTTAACCAAAGGCCTTGATGTATATTATTAAAAAATCTTGGGGTTTTAAAATAATATTTAAATTCTCCAAAGTCTTTTATGAAACAGATTTGGTTCTAACATATACTTTAAAACAATTGGACAATATAACCTCTGTAATATGAAATAAATAAAAAAACATCAACAAATAACTACCAACCATTAAAAAACAACACATATTAATCATGTACCCTAATATTATAATAAATTTAAGTCTTACATTCTCAATCAACATAATATACATAAACTAAAGGGAGTTGAAAAATAATTCGGTTAAAAATACTTTATTTTTTGTCATGAACATAATAGTATCTTAGTCTCTTGAAATAGAGCACTCAATGGAGTTTTTGAGAACACGAAAAATTCAGGGAGAAATTAGGGGGGAGGTACTTTAACCTAGATAAGAAGAGAAATATGGGTAAAGAGGATCCGATCTAATTTTACATAGAACTTATGTTATATGGGGCCCCACTCTATGACCATCACCTCTAATGCAAATTCACAGAACGTTGCATGTTCACGCTATAACATAAATGTCCCAAGCTATTTTGTGCCAGAGTTGGGCTCCCATGCAAGTTTCCTATGCACACCCTTAATTCTTGTAGTGGTAGTTCTTGACTCTTAAATTTCAAAATTAAGACTCTTAATTGTGATAACCTTTTATCGATTGCCATATACATATCTTCTATCTGTGTTGTATGATGATTTATAGGTCAATTTTGTATTTTTCCATTTCTCAACTTTAAGTATCACAAGTCTCTAACAACTTTACTATTTAAAGTCCAATATTTCCTCCCCCTATTTCTTTAGCTTCTTGGTAGTGAAATCACCCTAGTATATGTCATGATACATCTTTAAAATATTTCATGTTTTTCCATTGCAATAGATACTAAACTTCATTTAATTTGCCTCAATGAATTATGGTTTTAAGTAAATATATAAATACATTGTGATTTAAGTTTTTGTGTTAGTCTTTCATTTTTGTGTAATATTTGTGTTTGTAAATAAGAAAAGAAGAAAGAATAGGAAATATGATTTATAAAACTAGTCCTTAACATATGAAAAAACATGTAATTAGATCCCCGAGTCATAGACATGTAAGACAAAAGACATTCAATGTCTTACCTAACATCCACTTAGCGTCAACATATGACACTTAACATTACAACTCATAAAAAATTAATGTTAAGTGAGATGTGGGACCTAACTGATGGATAATTTAAGATGTGGGAGATGACAAGTTGAACTTAATTTTCTCAAGGACCTAACATTAAACACCCACTAAAGTGAGAGATCGATTAATGTATTTACTCAATTATAAAGGAATCAGGATGTGCTTTCTTCCAAGCTCATGCACGCTTTGTTCAACAATTTGATTCAGAGAGCTCAAATTCCCTTTCCAAATACAATTTACCTCAGACTGAATATGTTATTCAAGTGGCCTCAATACTCAAGAGGGGGGGGGGGTGAATTGAGTGTTTAAAAATTTTGCTTGGAATGCCTTTGAATTTGATTTCCTTTTTGCACAGGCAAGAGATAACTAGTAAAATGCAAAAGCTATGGTAAAAATATATGCAGAAGTTACTATGGCAATTTATCAAACACTTGGTGTGCAGAGTTTAAGCTAAGTTAAATCAATCAAATTTAGGTAATGCAATCATAATCAAGACAATGTACCAACCAAATTCAGTATGTAAATGCAAGAGAGTAAGGAAGAGAAGCTTGTAAACCGATTTAACGAGTTCCACCAACCCGGTGTACGTCTCGCCTTCAAGCAACCCACTTGAAGGATTTCCACTATTGAAGTTTATAGATTATAAGCTATGAGCAATTGTAGCTTCCTACTGTTCCACACTCAAGAACTCAATCCTCACTAGCACAAGGGCAACCCACCCAATCTCTCAAACTCTCAATACCCAAAGGTTGAATCCCAACCTTTATGACCACTCAATCTAGAGTGAAACTTGGTGTTTAGTGTTTGTGTTTACAAGTAATTAACTCTCTCAAAAGAGTAGATAAGCAATTGAAAGCTCTCACAAATCTAGTGACTCTCAAGAAGAGAGAATATACAAATATTAGCTCAAAGTTTCAGAACAATGAAACTTATACAGAAAAATTAACTCACTAAGCACAAATGCAAGCTTTGATTGATTTCTTCTGGTTATCATTTCTTGTGCTTGAGTTGGAGATCCATTTATAGAGCCTTGGAGGTCTTCATAGCCGTTGCAAATCATGGTTCCAGCTTGTCTCTGCGTATGGTGGGTTTTGGATCTATGTTTTCCATTTAAAAATGTCTTTTTAGTGATGTTTCCCACTACTTGAATCGATTTATACGTTTCTGAATTGATTCAGAGCATTCTGACTCGGCATTTTGGGCTTCCAGCAACGTGTGAATCGATTCAAGGTTTTTTGTTTTGTGTTTTTGAGACTTCCAGGCCTTTGAATCGATTCATACGTGTGAGAATCAATTCAAGCAATGTTGTTTGGTATTTTTCCATGCTTTTTGATGTTTCCTTGAAGCATTTTGAGTCATGGTTTCCTTGATCCTTATGCATTACTTTCTTGAATTCTTTATCCATTTGAGAGCATGTTCTTCATGATTCCTTGAATCTTTGATTTGAGTACGTCTAATTCTTTGTGTGTATTTCTTGATTTGTTCATTGCACTTATTTTTTATCTATGAATAATGCTCTTCTTATTTTTGGGTACTTGTCATTATCAAAACCTATCTACAACATACAAATACATTCTCCCTCTTTTTGATGATGACAACTAATGGCCATCTCCTTGGGGTGTTAGTACCAAAAATCAATATTCATGTAAAATGAGAAAAGAACACTTGTTGAATAATTACAAGTTAAGTTTTTAGAGTAGAGTGTGTCTCCTCTTTTGTTTTTCATTTGGATATGTATTGAATCATTGCATTCATTCATATTCATCTAATCATACATTACTCTTATCATTCATATTACCCTTCTCCTTTATCATTATCAAAAACAATGTAAGATTTAGGAAAGAAATATTCATTGCATAACAAGGATCAATGACCATCAAGTTTGAACAAGTGTGAAAATCAATCAGCATAAAATTCAAGCAACATAAGAGTTAACAACCAAAAAGGCCACATAAGGGCAACAAGGTTCAAATAGAAATATCATAAAATAGGAATAACTAGTTTTAAGCATAAAATGAAAGCCATTTTAGGCTGAGGGAAATGAATGCTGGAGATCTGAGTAGCAAGTTTGGTGTATCGTTCCTCCATATTTGCTTTAAGTTTGTCCAGCCTTGTGTTGATGTTAGTTTCCATGTCATCAAGGTGACGATCCAGATGAGCAGTGAGTCGTGCAAACAAGTCATCAGTAGGTGCAGCAGGTGTAGGAGGAGGAGGAGGAATGGATCATCAGCGTCTTTATCAACATCAACAGCGTGTTGTGGGCGAAGGATTTCCCATACACCAAACCTTTCAATGATTCCCATTTTACTAAGATGAGTTTTGCCAAGTAGTCCTTTGCTCCCAATTGATTCTTTGACTTCATTGTTGAGATTCACCCTGAAGTGACAAATAAGTTTTGTCACAAAGACCGTATATGGTAAGTGTGTGAGATTCCTTGCATCAATCATGTGATTTCTTATCATATTAATCCAGTTGATTTCTTTGTTGTTGATGATAGCCCACATGAGAAGAAATTGAGTCTCACTAACTCTTACATTATTGCTTCCTAATGGTAGAAGGATTTTCATAATGAAATAGTGAAGCAAGCAATGGTCAACTCGAAGTTTGCCAATGGTGCTTGTGGTAGATGAGGAAAGATTGAAAAATGTTCTTGCTTCTAGGGGATTGAAGGTCCACCATGGAGATGGTTCCCTTCCAGATAAGTGGGCATTGTTAATGGGAAGCTTGCCAATTTGATTCATGACTTCATTGTCAAGAACCATTGCAACTCCTTTCACTTTGGCATAATATCGACCGTCTTGAAGGCGCAAAGTTGAATAGAAGGCACGGATCAATTCAGGATAAATATAGGTGGACTCAAGCGTCAGAAAACCAATTAACTGTTGTTGATTGAGGATTCCAAGCAGAGGTAGGTTGGAAGATTCAAAGTAAGGAAGATCTAACCAATGTGAAATAATAAGGAGTTTTTTTAGAAAAAGTCTCCAAATAGGTTTCTAATTCCTTTTGGGTGGAGAAAAGGCTAATGAGATCTGAATTTTGAGGTGTATAAGACCCTGCAACATTGGCCCTTTATTTCTTCCTTGGTTGAGATAACGAGGCCATGAGGTTTGAGTGAGATATGGAGAGGTGGATTTAGAGAGAGAAAGAGGTTTTTAGAGAGAATGAGGAGAAAAGGAGTTGAGAGATGTGAGAGATTCTGGAAACTGAACCAAAAACTGCCTAATTTAAGCAATTTGACATGCATGAATCGATTCAAGGTTACACATGAATCAATTCAAGACTTATTGTCTTGAAAAATTTGTAGTTCCAGGGGTTTGAATCGATTTAACCATTCGTATGAATCGATTCAAGACTTGTTGTCATGAAAATTTTGAGGTTCCAGGGGTTTGAATCGATTCAATATGTTGGACAACACTTTGGGTCATTGAAATATTTAATTTTAAGACTCTATTTGCCTTCTTATTCAATCAAACACACATGAGCCACATTAGACTTAATCATTTATAAGATTCATTGTTCATCTAAGGCATAATTTTCATACTCAAGAATCATGAACTTAATAATGCAATCAACCAACATCTATGATTCATAAGGTAACTATCATACCAAAGAGAATCAAATTGCATACTTATTCAAATCTCATGCTCAAGATTAAGAATCATCTATTAACAAGGATAGTCAAATTTCACACTAATTTATTTGCAACAAGTGTAACTAATTAACATTAGACATCTTTAAAATTCCTAATTCTCTCCTAATGTTTATGAATTGTTCCTTTGCAAGTGGTTTTGTGAATATATCATCCAATTGCTTAGAGGTTTCAACATGTTTAAGCACACAATCACCTTTTAACACATGATTTCTAATGAAATGATGTCTTATCTCAATATGTTTGGTTCTTGAATACATCATAGGATTCTTTGAAATATTAATGGCACTTGTATTATCACATTTAAGAGGTACATGGTCTAAAACAACACCAAAATCTAGAAGTTGTTGCTTCATCCAAAGGATTTAGGCACAACAACTACCAGCTGCAACATACTCTGCCTCAGCTATTAATAATGCAACACTTACTTGTTTCTTGCTATGCCAAGATACAAGAGAACTACCAAGCAAGTGACAAGTACCACTAGTACTTTTTCTATCAAGTTTACATCCTACAAAGTCAGAATCAGACTAACCAACAAGAGTGTATTCAACCCCTTTGGGGTACCATAAACCAACATCTTGAGTTCCAACCAAGTATTTCATTATTCGTTTCACGATAGTTAAGTGTGATTCTTTTGGGCATGCTTGATATCTAGCACATATACAAACAACAAACATGATATCCGGTCTACTAGCGGTTAGGTAAAGTAAGGATCCAATCATACCTCTATATTTTTTGAGTTCTACATCCTTACCTTTCTCATCCTTGTCCAAATAACATGAAGTGCTCATGGTGTGACAATTTCATTTGCTTTGTCCATGTTGAACTTTTTGAGCATCTCTTTGCAATATTTGGATTGGCTAATGAATGTTCCTTATTTAGTTTGCTTGATTTGTAGTCCAAGTAAGAATGTGAGTTCTCCCATCATAGACATCTCAAATTCATTCTACATTATCTTAGCAAACTCCTTGCAAAGTGATTCATTAGTGGCACCAAAAATGATATCATCCACATATATTTGTACTAATAGTATGTCATTCTTTTTATGCTTAATGAATAATGTTGTGTCAACCTTTCCTCTTTCAAAATTGTTTTCTAAAAGGAATTTCCTTAACCTTTCATACCAAGCTCTTGGAGCTTGTTTTAAACCATATAATGATTTTCTTAGTTTGAAAACATGATTTGGAAATTGATAGTTTTCAAAACCAGGAGGTTGATCAACATATATTTCTTGAATATATCCATTAAAGAAGGCACTTTTGACATCCATTTGATACAATTTGAAATCTCTACAACATGTAAAGGCCAATAATAACCTAATGGCCTCTAATCTAGCTATGGGAGCATGCGTTTCTTCATAGTCAATTTTTTCTTCTTGATTGTATCCCTTAGCTACTAGCCTAGCTTTGTTTCTAGTTATTACTCCATTTTCATCTAGCTTGTTCCTAAATACCCATTTAGTTCCTATTATTTGGTGATCATTGGGTCTTGGCACTAGTTCCCAAACTTTATTTCTTTCAAATTGATTTAGTTCTTCTTGCATGGACAATATCCAATGTTCATCAATAATAGCTTCATCAATGGTTTTAGGTTTAATTTGAGAAACAAATGCTAAGTGGTTGCAAGTATTAAATAAGCGTCGAGTACTTACACATTTTATGATATTACCTATTATGTTATCCATGGGATGGTGTTTTGATGTGATCCATTCTTTTTGTTGGAGTTCTTCACTTTGGGTTGTATCTCCTTCTTGGTTACCTTCTTCTTTATCATCCAAGTTTAACTCTTGGAAGGTACCTACAAGGTCATCAACATCTTCCTTTCTCGGGGGGTTATGGCCATTTTTATCAAATTTCACATTAATGGACTCTTCAATGGTACTTGTTTGTTTGTTAAAGACACGATAAGATTTACTAGATGATGAATATCCAAGAAAGATTGCCTAATGAGATTTTGCATCAAACTTTCCTAGATTATCCTTTCCATTGTTAAGAATAAAGCATTTGCATCCAAATATATGAAAATAAGAAATATTTGGTTTTCTACCTTTGTAACGCTCATAGGGGTTTTCTTCAGAATTGGCCTTATTAAACATCGATTCATGACATGACAAGCGGTGTTTACCGCATCGGCCCAAAAATGTTTAGCAATATTGTTTTCATTCAACATGGTTCTAGCAAGCTCCACTAAGGATTTATTTTTCCTTTCAACCACTTCATTTTGTTGTGGAGTTCTAGGAGTTGAAAAATTATGTTCAATACCACATTTTTCATAAAATTTTTCAAATGATTGATTTTCAAATTCTCCCTCATGATCGGTTCTAATGGATGCAATCTTTGAGTTTTGTTCATTTTGGATAATCTTGGTTAGTTTCTTGAATGCATGATATGCTTTATTTTATGAGCAAGAAACAAAGTCCATGTATACCTAGAATAGTCATCTACAATCACAAGACCATAGTAGTTGCCACCAAAGCTCTTGACCTTAGAGTGTCCAAACAAATCCATGTGCAAAAGTTGTAATGGCCTTTGAGTTGAAACAACATTTTTAGCTTGAAATGATGCCTTTACTTGTTTTCCCTTTTGACATGCATCACAAAATTTATTTTCAAATTTTAGCTGTGGTAAACCAATCATAAATTCTTTAGAAACAAGTTTATTTAGATGGTTTACATGTATATGAGCTATTCTTCTATGCCATAGCCATGATTCATCCTCTCTAGTCATAAAGCATTGTACATTATTTGAGGATAAACAATCAACATCAATCATGTAGATATCATCAACTCTTTGACCAACAAACTTTACCTCTTTATTTTGCTTATTTTCAATTATGCAACCATTTGATTCAAATATTACTTTATATCCTTTGTCACATAATTGACTTATACTAAGCAAATTGTGTTTAAGTCCTTCTACATATAATACATCATTTATTGAAGTGGAAGAATTTTTACCAATTTTTCCAATGCCAAGAATTTTTCCTTTGGTATTATCCCCATAGGTGACACTTCCTTCTCTCTTATTAGGTGTGAATGATGTGAACTTGCTTATATCACCCGTCATGTGCTTTGAACACCCACTATCTAGGTACCAATGGGTGTTGCTTGCCTTAAAATATACCTAAAAAACAAAATTAGTTTAAAGAACTTGGTACCCATTTTATGTTGGGTCTTTTTTGGTTAGCTTGTGGTAATGTTCCTTTGGGAACCCATATCTTTCTTACTACTTTTGGTCCAAATTTTCTAATATGGAAATTTGAAGCATTATGTCCTTTAGTACCACAATGATTACATTTCATAAAAGGCGATGAATATTTTCTAGGTGGCACAAAGAAATTCTTATAATGCTTTTCCTTTTTAGTGGGATTATATCCTAATCCGGATTTGTCAAACATGCATCTTTGTTTTCCAAGTAATGCATCTAGATTATCTCTACCATTTATGAATTTTTCAAGAGTTATATTCAAGTCTAGGACTTTCTTTTCTAGGTGATCACATTTCTTGAAATACTCACATGAATTTGAGCAAGTTTATTTTTCAACAACTTTCTTTTTCAGCATTTTATTTTCCTTTACTTGCTTAATTAGATGCATCTCTAGAGTTTCTATGGTTTTTCTTGACAACTTATATTTACTAGATAGTTTCATATATTTATCATACAATTTTTCAAAAGCATCATACAATTCATCTTTGTCAAGTTCATGATGATTTACCTCATCTTCCTCTTCATGGTGATTGGCCATTAAGCAAAGATTTGCTTCTTCGTTATCCGATTCTTCGGAGCTATTTACATCATTTTCGTCCCAAGCGATGTATGCTCTTCTTCTTCCTCCTTTCTCTTTGCTTTTCTTCTTCAGGTTTAGACAATCTACTTTGAAGTGCCCTTCCTTACCACATTCAAAACAATTGGGTGAGGAAGAATTTTCTTTAGAAATAGGTTTCTTACCTTGAGGTTTGAAACTTCTTTGGAAGCGTTTGTTTTTCATGAATTTTTTGAAATGCTTCACAAATAATCCAAACTCTTCTTCTTCATCAAGCTCACTACGTGATTCATCTTCATTGATAGAAGTGGCCTTGAGAGCTAGCCCTTTTTTCTTGGAAGATTTTTCTTCCTCTTCCGCCATCTTCAAATCTTTCAACTCTTATTCTTGCTCTTGTAACTTACCAAATAATGTAGCAAGAGACATATCATTTATATTTGGTGATTGTTTGATAGCGGTGACAAGAGGTTGGCACTCCCTAGTAAGGCTTTTCAAAACTTTATGAATTAGCTCTTTATTAGTGTGAGTCTTGCCAAGAGTAATAAGGTGATTGATAATTAAAGTAAATCTCTTTTGCAATTCAACAATGGTTTCTCCTGAGTTCATCCTAAAACTCTCATATTGACTAGTGAGTGTGCTAATTTTAGAATCTTTTACATCACTAGTTCCCTCATGAATGACTTGGAGAGGGTCCCACATTTCCTTAGCGGTTTTACAAGTTACAACTCTAAAGAACTCATCCAGACCTAAGGCAAGGGTGATGAGATTTTTACCTTTATAATTGTATTGGACTTTCTTTTCCTCTTCATTACTCCAATCATCCATGAGTTTCTCAACATGTTTACCATCTACAACATGCATGGGTACAAAGGGACCATTTTCAATTGCATTCCAAATTTTCAGGTCAATAGATTGTACAAAGATTTTCATTCTTTCTTTCCAAAATGCATAACCTTCCCCATTGTAAGCAGGAGGTTTGTTTGTGGAACCACCCTCAGGAAAAAGGTTTAGAGAATTTGAGGCCATTCATTCTCTTGAAGCTGTTAAGCATGATCTACCAAGAGTCAAGCTCTGATACCACTTGTTATTCAAGTGACCTCAATACTCAAGAGGGGGTGAATTGAGTGTTTAAAAATTTCACTTGGAATGCCTTTGAACTTGATTTCCTCTTTGCACAGGACAATAATATGCAAGAGATAACTAGTAAAATGCAAAAGCTATGGTAGAAATATGTGCAGAAGTTACTGTGACAATTTATCAAACACTTGGTGTGTAGAGTTTAAGCTAAGTTAAATCAATCAAATTTAGGCAATGTAGTCATAATCAAGACAATGTACCAACCAAATTCAGTATGTAAATACAAGAGAGTAAGGAAGAGAAGCTTGCAAATTAATTTAACGAGTTCCACCAACCCGGTGTATGTCTCGCCTTCAAGCAACCCACTTGAAGGATTTCCACTATTGAAGTTTAGAGATTACAAGCTATGAGCAATTGTGACTTCCTAGTGTTCCATACTCAAGAACTTAATCCTCACTAGCACAAGGGCAACCTACCCAATCTCTCAAACTCTCAATACCCAAAGGTTGAATCCCAACCTTTGTGACCACTCAATCTAGAGTGAAACTTGGTGTTTGGTGTTTGTGTTTACAAGTAATTAACTCTCTCAAAAGAGTAGATAAGCAATTGAAAGCTCTCACATAACTAGTGAATCTCAAGAAGAGAGAATATACAAATATTAGCTCAAAGTTTCAGAATAATGAAACTTATACAGAAAAATTAACTCACTAAGCACAAATGCAATCTTTTATTGATTTCTTCTGGTTATCATTTCTTATGCTTGAGTTGGAGATCCATTTATAGAGCCTTGGAGGTCTTCATAGCCATTGCACATC
Source organism: Clitoria ternatea (assembly GCA_037962975.1). Classification (NCBI taxonomy): domain Eukaryota; kingdom Viridiplantae; phylum Streptophyta; class Magnoliopsida; order Fabales; family Fabaceae; genus Clitoria; species Clitoria ternatea. The sequence goes on from CM075671.1 coordinate 62,931,301, forward strand.
ATGGTTCCAGCTTGTCTCTCATATAGTGGGTTTTGGATCTATGTTTTCCACTTAAAAATGTCTTTTTAGTGATGTTTCCCATTACTTGAATCGATTCTGACTTGGCATTTTGGGCTTCTAGCATGTGTGAATCAATTCAAGCTTTCGGTGAATCAATTCGAGCTTTTCTATTTAATGTTTTTGAGACTTCCAGGCCTTTGAATCGATTCATACATGTGAGAATCGATTCAAGCAATGTTGTTTGGTATTTTTCCATGCTTTTTGATGTTTCCTTGAAGCGTTTTGAGTCATGGTTCCTTTCCTTGATCCTTATGCATTACTTTCTTGAATTCTTTATCCATTTGAGAGCATGTTCTTTATGAATCCTTGAATCTTTGATTTGAGTACATCAAATTCTTTGTGTGTATTTCTTGATTTGTTCATTACACTTGTTTTTGATTTATGAATAATGCTCTTCTTGTTCTTGGGTACTTGTCATTATCAAAACCTATCTACAACATGCAAATACAGAATATTCCACTTCCGTTTCTTCACTCAAGAAAGAGCCTATGAAGTACTGTTCTCTAGAGATGATAGTTATGTTTAAGAAACTATTTTTTAAGAAACCAATTTTTGGTTCTACAACTAGGTTTTTGTTTTAAAAAACTAGCTGTGTGGTTTGAGAAACCGATTTTTAAAATTTGGATATAGGTTACAATCAATTTTAGATTCAGACCAATTTGGAATCGATTTCTAAAAAAGTGGTTTTAAGTTCGATTACTGACTTTGAATGATAATTTTTATTAAATTTTAAATAGAAGAATTGATGTAAATTTAGTGTGTAATAACTAATTAATAATCCAGAAATTAATTTTTCAGGACTAAAAGTGACCCATTAAATTAGGGGGTTAATCAGGTTAATTTTAAGATTTAAATCAAAAGGTGTTTGGTTTCGATGGTTAACCAAAAAGGTTCAAGTGTAGCATCCCTAAGTTTTCAGGAAAGGCCTGTAGGGCTACCTGTTATGTGGAGTAGTCACTAGTGCAAAAAATAGCCATGAGCATGGGCTATGAGCACCGTTCTTCCAAAATCGTGTTTAAAATAACGCGGTGGTATTTTTGTAAATATGAGGAAGCGTATACGAGCACGGTTGGATGTTTAACCGTGTTTAAAAAAGTATACGAGCATAGTTAGTAGTGGAACCGTGCTTATAGGTGGCTTCTTAATTTTTAAAGGCTATTATATTTTAATTTTTAAAATTTTTAAAAGCATCTACGAACACGGTTGAATGTTTAACCGTGTTTGAAAGGCTATACGAGCACGGTTAATAGGGAAACCGTGCTTATAGGTGGCTTCTTAAATTAATATGCGTATACAGGTTCTCTGTATCTTGTTCCTCCTTCTCTCTATTGTGTCTCTTCTCTTTCACGCAACCTCTCCATATGCCTTCTAAACGTTCTTAAATACCTCCTATTTGTCCCCTTCGACTCACAACTCTTTCCTTTCTTCACTCATTTGTAAGTATTCAAATCTCTCTGTCTCCCTACAGGATTTGAAGACATGGGGCATATAGTTTCATCTTTATTTTCCTTCAGTTACCTTGTTCTTATGTCCATAGACTCTTTCTTTCATCTGGGTGTTAAAATTTTCCATCAAAATTTATTTTTTTCCATATGCATTTTTCTTTTGTTTATTGTCAGGAACTGTTTAGTGCTTAATTTTTCTCATGGAAACTATGGTATCAACTGATGATAATTGTTTCTCACTTTCTATGTTCCGTATAACCATATTCCATAGTTCATTGATGGTTGAACTTTTCTTGTTTTTTCTCTAGCAGTGAATCTAGAAAGAAGAAAAACTCTAGCAACAGATATAGAAAGAAGAAGAACTCTAGCAGCAGATCTAGAAAGTAGAAGAACTCTAGCAGCAGATCTAGAAAGAAGAAGAAATATTTAATTGCTATTTATTGAAAAAATTGATTTAGAGAGTTTCTATGTATCTCCAAGTTGTCTTTTTCTGTGAGGTATACAATGAAGTATTAAATTGGCTTATTTGTTTCAATCAGGAGAAACTCTTCTGTGCCCCTCACAATTCTCCCTCGTGTACTGCTCTAGTTTAATTATTTTTAACCACACATATAGTTAAATTGGAACCGTGCTAATATGTTATGCATTTTTAAACACGGTTCAAAATAACCGTGTTTGTAGGTGATATACGAGCACAGTTAAGAACCGTGCTAAAAGGCCCTTACCTACCACCACGCTGAACCGTGCTTAAAAGTCAAAAATAACCGTGCTTAAATCCCCTAAATGCACTAGTGAGTTGTGTTAGGCTGATTGTCTATGTTTGTGGTTGCGGCCATTGCTATGATGCTTGATATTGATGATTTTATGGGCTTCGGCCAGTTTATATGTGATATTGGTGGGGGCAATGAGGCCCGATTTTGTGTTGAGATATGATGTTGAGTTATGAAAATATACTAGTGATAATTATTTGATGGATGATTTGATTTAATGAGCTTGAAAAGAATAAAACATAAGGGGAGATGATTAATGAAAAATTATTTAAATGATTTATTAGAAGAAATAAATGTGTTTCATAATTGATTAAATGATTTATTAAGGGAAATGGAATTAAAAATAATGATGTGAAGAGAGGATAATAACCTGATGTGGTGTCAAGTAGTGACATGAGATAAATCTTATAATAATAAAAGATTTTAGGAAAATGGTGCGAAGGAAATGCCCATTGGAAAAGTCAACCCAGAAGCAAACCTAGGAACCAGATTAAGTAACAAAAAATCCCAGATGATCATGAGTTGAGAGGGACATCCTAAATCCTTGATGTTTGATTTGATATACTTTTGGCAAACATTGATGAATTTTTCTAGAATTCAGTTTGAATCCTGACTTATTTATTTTTGCTTGAGAGCCTTGTCTGAGTATTGAGCCTTTGTACCTGTTAAAGTGTTTTCAACGTAACTTCTTCTCCCGATATTGAAACGCCTTGCTTTTAGTTTCTATAATTCTATATCAGAAACCTCCACAATGTTGATGTTGAGCCCAAACTTCGATTCCTTATGCATTTGGGCTAGATTTTAAAATAAGTTAGTGTTTAGTTAATTCTTTGATTTAATTGCGCACCTGCCAGTGTTTTGGTCACAGTTTCTTCGTTCGTGATTGAAATTGATCTATTTTTTTTCTAGAATTTTCCTTATTCAATTCTCCAAACTTTAATGAAGACCTCAAAATTTAAGTCCTTGTAGATTTTTCCCAGTTTCAATTATAAGTTGTTGTTTGCAAAATTGTTTTACCTCTGGACAAACTTTGGTGTTCGAGGAATATCTCCCTTGTCTAATATTAAAAAATTTTGTACCATAACATGTTTCAAAGAGGAAGAAAATATATAAGACTTTTTAGTTGACCATTTTTACAAAATTCTGGCCATTTACTCCCGATTTTAAAAATAAGACTGCTATACTTGTTTCAAAACGGATTCAGACAGCCTATCGTATTTTGGTCATATCTCCTTCATCTGATGTTGGATTTTTGCGTGCTGTAGCTCATTTTAAAGGGAAAAGTGTGATCTCCAACTTTGATGTAAGGAATTTTCCTAGATTCCTATCCCAAAATTAATTACAAATTTTGAAATAATTCCATTTGTTTTTAATAGTTTTGCCTTTAATTGTTTAAAAAGTCTTGTCATTCTTTCGATGTGATGGCCAACCAAATGTCTTGAAAATCTCCTTCTAAATATTTAATATTTCTTCATGTCTTTATGTTTGTATGTTGAAATAGGTTTTGATGAATGATAAACAATTGAAGGATCAAGAAATTTAATTGATAAATACAAAGGATGTTGTACAAGCAATTAATTAAAAAGCATGGAGATCAAGCTTACATGAGTCAAATAAACAAGGATTAAATGAATCATACAAAGAACCATGCAACCAGTACCCCAAACATATCAAAATACATCAAAAATTAAGGAGACAGGTCTAGGAGAACCCAGGAATCGACTCATTGCATGAAGGAATCGATTCACAACTAAAGGAATCGATTCATTGCTTTGAATTGCCCAAGGAATTGATTCACAATTGAAGGAATCAATTCATTGCTTTGAATTGCCCAAGGAATCGATTCAACTATCAAAGGAATCGATTCATTGCTTTGAATTGCACAAGGAATCGATTCAACTATCCAAGGAATCGATTCATGCACCTGGGAATCGATTCCCCTTGCCTAGGAATTGATTCATGCACTGATTTTTGCGTAAATTTGTACGCAGGGAATCGATTCATCACTTAAATCATGCGTTGAATCATGGAAAATATCAATACACATTTTTAGAATTACAGAAAACATGGAACGAGAAATCAAGCCTTGCAATCCTTCACAGACAGAGTTCAAATTCCATTGCATAAAACATGGAACGAGAAAACAACTATGCAAAAAACATGGATCAATTTGTTGCACAAATTAAGGAACCGGGGATTGAAAGCTTTGCATTGAAATGCCTATAAAAGAGAGGAAGCAGAAGGCAGAAGACACACAACATAGCAATAAAAAATTCCTTGCTTTCTTTCTTGCTCTCTTATTCTCTCTAAGCTTAAGCTCTCTGACTCTTTTATTTGCAATTAATTTTTTAAGAGTTATATTGTGAGAAAAATATTTTCTTGAGTGCTAAATTTACATATCCTTTTCTAAGAGAGGAAAATAATTTTCAAAGTGATTAAAATTTATATATCCACTCTATTGAGAGAGTCACACTTGTAAAATCACATACACAAATTTTGTGAGTTTTTGGGTTGGGTTTCAACCTTGTAATTGAAAGATTGTGAGATTGGGTGGGTTGCCTTTTTGCTTGTGAGGATTAAGTTCTTGAGTATGGGACACTAAGAAGCTGTAATTACTTAAAGTGTGTATCTCAAATTCTCAATAGTGGAATCCTTCAAGTGGGTTACTTGAAGGCGAGACGTACACCGGTGAGGTGGAACTCGTTATATCGGTTTGCAAATCTCTTTTCCTTAAACTCCTTTACTATCTTGATTTAATTTGCTTGGTGATTTAAGTACACTAATAACTTAATATAAATTATGTAATTAATTACTTAGATTAATTTGTTTTAATAATCTAAGTAATATTCTTGAACTAATTGTGTTAAAATCATTTATTATCTTCCAAGTGCTAAAATAGCTTCGTAATTAATTTGATATTATTACTTGTTCTTTTGTGTGTTATTCTTATTTATCAAATTGATTACAAAAGAATTAATTTCAAAAGCATTCCAACGAAAATTTTTAATACTCAATTCACCCCCCTCTTGAGTAATTGAGGCCACTTGGTTAACAAGTGGTATCAGAGCTTGACTCTTGGTAGATCAAGCTTAACAGCTTTAAGAGATTAAGATGGCCTCTACCTCATATAACATGTTTCTCAAGGGTGGTGCTACAAATCGACCTCCCGCTTTCAATGGGGAAGGTTATGCTTTTTGGAAAGAAAGAATGAATATTTTTGTGCAATCAATTGATTTGAAAATATGGAATGCTATTAAAAATAGTCCTCTTATACCTATGCATATCGTTGATGATAAACAAGTTGAAAAACCCATGGATGATTGGACTAGTGAGGAAGAAAAGAAAGTGCAATATAATTACAAAGCAAAAAATCTTATCACTTTAGCCTTAGGTCCCGATGAATTCTTTAGAGTAGTTACATGTAAATCTGCTAAGGATATGTGGGATACCCTTCAAATAACTCATGAAGGAACTAGCAATGTTAAGGATTCTAAGATTATTACATTAACAAGCCAATACGAAAGCTTTAAAATGAATTTTGGTGAAACGATCTTAGAACTACAAAAGAGATTTACTTTGATCATTAATCATTTTATTACTCTTAGAAAACCTTATTCTAACAAGGAGCTCATTCACAAAGTGTTAAAAAGTCTTACAAGGGAATGACAACCTCTTGTTGCTGCTATCAAACAATCACCAAGTATAAATGATATGTCCCTTCCTACATTGTTTGGTAAGTTACAAGAACAAGAACAAGAGTTGAAAGATTTGAAACATGCGAAGGAAGAAGAAAAAGCCTCAAAGAAGAAATGGCTAGCTCTCAAGGCCACCTCAATTGATGAAGATGAATCCGAGAGTGATCTTGATAAGGACGAAGAGCTAGGACTATTTGTGAAGCGTTTTGGAAAACTCATGAGGAACAAAAGCTTCCAAAAAGGGTTCACGCATAAAGGTAAGAAACTTATCTCTAAAGAAAATAATTCGTCACCAACTTGTTTCAAATATGGAAAGGAAGGGCACTTTAAGGCGGATTGCCCAAACCTAAAGAAGAAAACAAAGAAAGAAAAGGGAAGAGAATAACATATATCGCATGGGATGAAAATAAAGTAAGTAGCTCAGACGAATCAGACAATGAAGAAGCAAACCTTTGCCTCATGGCCAACTATCAAGATGAAGACGATGGGGTAAACCTCCATGATTTAGATAAAGATGAATTGCTTGATGCATTTGATGAATTGTATGATAAGTTTGTTAAAGTTTCTAGTAAATACAAATTATCTAGAAAAACCATAGAGACTCTTGAAATGCATCTTGTAGAACTTGGTAAAGAAAATGAAATATTGAAAAAGGAGATAGTAAATGTTTAAGTATGCTCTAAGACTAAACCTTGTGAATTTGCAAAGAAATATGACATACTTGATAAGAAAGTGTTAGACTTAAACAAGACACTTGAGAAATTTACCAACGGTAGAGATAATTTAAATGCACTTCTTGAAAAACAATGTTGTATGTTTAATAAAACTGGATTAGGTTATAATCAAGGATCACATGCTTACAAGAAAGAAAAAACATTACAAAAATTTCTTTGTACCACCTAGTAAATCATCTACACCTTTCATGAAATGTAATCACTGTGATCTTAAAGGTCATAATTCTTACAATTGTAATGTTAGAAGATTAGGACCAAAAGTTGTGAGAAAAGTATGGGTTCCTAAGGGAACATTTTCACAAACTAACCTACAAGGACCCAACATAAAATGGGTACCAAGTTCTCTAACTTGATTTGTTTTGTAGGTATGTTTTAAAGCAAGTAACACCCATTGGTACTTGGATAGTGGGTGTTCTAAACACATGATGGGAGATAAAAGTAAGTTTATATCATTTACTCCACGAAATAAAGGATTTGTCACATATGGAGACAACACGAAGGGAAGAATTTTAGGAATCGGAAATATTGGTAAAAACGCTTCCACTTCTATAACAAACAAACTTATATAATTGAAGAGTCCATACATGTTAAATTTGATGAACTTAACCAAAACCCTCCAAGTAAGTTGATGATCTTGTAGGTACTTTCCAAGAGATGACCTTAGAAAATAAAGAAGAGGTCAAAGAAGACCCAATCCAAGGCTAGGAGCCTCAACAAAAGGATTGGATCACCTCAAAAGACCATCCCTTGGAAAATTTCATAGGTGAACTAACCAAAGGTGTAAGTACTCGTAACGCCCTTAGAAATACATGTAATCATCTAGCCTTCGTATCACAAATTGGACTCAAAAATATTGATGAGGCTATTATTGATAAATATTAGATGTTGGCTATGCAAGAGGAATTAAATCAATTTGAAAGAAACCAAGTTTGGGAACTTATGCCAAGACCCAATGATCAACAAATAATAGGTACCAAATAGGTTTTTAGAAATAAGCTTGATGAAAATGGAATAATAACTAGAAATAAAGCTAGGTTAGTGGCTAAGGGATATAACTAAGAAGAAGGCATAGATTATGAGGAAACATATACATCCGTAGCTAGATTAGAAGCTATTAGATTATTATTAGCCTATGCATGTTGTAAAGATTTCAAATTGTATCAAATGGATGTCAAAAGTGCATTCTTGAATGGATACATTCAAGAAAAAGTGTATGTTAATCAACCTCCCGGTTTTGAAAACTACCAATTTCCAAATCATGTTTTCAAACTAAGAAAAGCATTATATGGTTTAAAGTAAGCTCCAAGAGCTTGGTATGAAAGATTGAGCAAGTTTCTCTTAGAAAATGATTTTGAAAGGGGAAAAGTTGATACTACACTGTTTATCAAGCACAAAAGAAATGACATACTTTTGGTACAAGTTTATGTGGATGATATTATATTTGGTGCTACTAATGAATCACTCTGCAAAGAGTTTGCTAAGATATTGATTTAGTTTACATTAATCTTGATACCTAAAATTTTTCCTCGAAGCAATTCAAAGAGATTTGAATTCAAAATTCAAATCAAGAGCACTTTGTACAAAGCATTCCTACGCATGTGATTGTGCCTTGTCTCATATATTTTGTCCCATTCTCTTACAAATCTTGTGCATCATGTGAACTTGCATTTGAATATTTCAAAGCCATGCATGTGATTGTACTTGTCTTATCTTATCTAGGCACAAAAAATAGCCCTTCACGTGAACAGATAAAGCCAAAAGAAAATTCCAAAGCTAATCTCATTCTCGTAACCCAAAACAGCGTAAAGCATGCAAAACTCACAAGGTGAATCGATTCCCCCTCTCTTGAATCGATTCACACGCTTCCAAATGAATCAATTCCCCTCTTAACCCATTCATTCCCACGAGATTTCTTCTATATATTGGACTATTATTCACTTGACAATCACACCCTTCTCCATCTACTCAAATTTTTCTCTTTATTTTCACATCTTCTCTTTCCTTTTTAATAAAACTCATGGCTTTATCATCCTAAAACAGGAAGAAAAGAAGAGGAGATGCTAGCTCTTCATCCTCAAACATGAATGATCTTTCAAGATTGTTTGATAATCAAACCTAACTTGAGAGGTACCTTGAAAAATACTCAGAAAGACTTCTCATACCCGCTCATTGGCTTGATGTCCCTCTCTTTGACCACCATGATTTTCCTGTACTAAATATCCTTAGACAACAAAATCTTGTGGGATTCATGCGCTTGAAGAAAATTACATTTATCCTGAGTTGATTAGAGCCTTCTACTCAACCTTAAGGATCTCAAATGGGCGTTGCTTAGCCAAAGTCAAAGGGGTAACTATCACCCTTGATGATAATGTTCTTCATCTGATTGGAAAGCTTCCAATCAATAATGTTGACTTCTTTGGCATTGATCCTTCTCCTGAATGGGAATATAATTCCATTGATGCTCATGCCTTTCTCCATCTATCCTCTGTTTCCAAAAGCACCGTTGGGGAGCTAAACATTGATCATCATCTTCTGCACTACTTCTTAGTTAAGATCATTCTTCCTAAAGGGTCAAACAATGCTAGAGTAAGTGAGAACCAAACTCTTATTCTTTGGGCTATGATCCATGAAAAAGAGATAAATTGGATCAAACTTATTCGCAATCATATGGTTGACTCTAAAAGACTCACCAAACTTCCCTATGTTGTTTTAATCACCAAGCTTCTCAAGCATTTCAATGTTGATCTTTCTAATGAAGTAAAAGAAGAAGTTGGTCGCAAAGGTAAAATAGGGAGCACTCATATCTCAAAAATGGGTTGGTATAACCAAGATGGTGCTTGGTAATACTCATCCCCACATGCACAAAGTAGTGATGATAATGATGATCAACCTCAGCAACAAGCATTTCCACTACCTTTTATAAATCCAAATGATGCTTTCTTTAATAGGTTGACCTCTCACATTGATACCCGCTTTGATGCAATGAATGCTCGCTTTGACACTATGGAGAATAATATGAATGCCCGCTTCAACCAAATGGAGGACACTATGACCACTCTATACAATAAACTCAATCAACAATTTTCTGAGTTCTGATTTTTTAATCCTTAAGCTAGTCTTTGTTGTATTCATCCTTGCATGTATCTTGTTTAATAACATTTCGCTTATGTTTAATCTCTCTTTTCATTCTCTATTTATTTTTGATGATGCCAAAGGGGGAGATGGTATAATAATATCTAAAATCAACATCTATATTTATCCTTGTTAAATTGCATGATTAAGGGGGAGCTTTATAAATATTTCTTTATAACAAGTGATATCAATTGATGATATGTAATCTTTTTATCAAGTAGTACATGAGTAATCAACATGCATGAAAAACATAATTAAATTTGACAGGGGGAGTTTTATACTTTGAAAATATAATTATTATGAAACTAACACCCTAAGAGATGAACAATTATTGTCATCATCAAAAAGGGGGAGAATGTGTTTGTATGTTGAAACAGGTTTTGATGAATGACAAACGATTGAAGGATCAAGAAATTTAATTGATGAATACAAAGGATGTTGTACAAGCAATTAATTAAAAAGCATGGAGATAAAGCTTACATGAGTCAAATAAATAAGGATTAAATGAATCATACAAAGAACCATGTAACCAGTACCCAAAACATATCAAAATGCATCAAAAATTAAGGAGACAGGTCCAGGAGAACCCAGGAATTGACTTATTGCATGAAGGAATCGATTCACAGCTAAAGGAATCGATTCATTGCTTTGAATTGCCCAAGGAATCAATTCAACTATCCAAGGAATCGATTCATACACCTAGGAATCGATTCCCTTTGCCTAGGAATCGATTCATCCACTGATTTTTGCATAAATTTACATGCAGGGAATCGATTCATCACTTAAATCACGCGTTGAATCATGGAAAACATCAATACGCATTTTCAGAATTGTAGAAAACATAGAACGAGGAATCAAACCTTGGAATCCTTCACAGACAGAGTTTAAATTCCATTGCATAAAACATGGAACGAGAAAACAACTATGCAAAAAACATGGATTAATTTGTTGCACAAATTAAGGAACCGGGGATTGAAAGCTTTTCCTTGAAATGCCTATAAAAGGAGAGGAAACAGAAGGCAGAAGACACACAACACAGCAAAGAAAAATTCCTTGCTTTCTTTCTTGCTCTCTTATTCTCTCTAAGCTTAAGCTCTCTGACTCTTTTATTTGCAATTAATTTTTTGAGAGTTATATTGTGAGAAAAATATTTTCTTGAGTCCTAAATTTGTATATCCTTTTCTAAGAGAGGAAAATAATTTTCAAAATGATTAAAACTTGTATATCCACTCTATTGAGAGAGTCACACTTGTAAAATCACATATACAAATTCTGTGAGTTTTTGGGTTGGGTTTCAACCTTGTAATTGAAAGATTATGAGATTGGGTGGGTTGCCCTTTTGCTTGTGAGGATTAAGTTCTTGAGTGTGGGACACTAAGAAGCTATAAATTCTCAAAGTGTGTATCTCAAATTCTCAATAGTGGAATCCTTCAAGTGGGTTACTTGAAGGCGAGACGTACACCGGTGTGGTGGAACGCGTTATATCGGTTTGCAAATCTCTCTTCCTTAAACTTCTTTATTATCTTGATTTAATTTGCTTGGTGATTTAAGTGCACTAATAACTTAATACAAATTATGTAATTAATTACTTAGATTAATTTGTTTTAATAATCTAAGTAATATTCTTGGACTAATTGTGTTAAAATCATTTATTACTTTCCAAGTGCTAAAATAGCTTCGTAATTAATTTGATATTATTACTTGTTCTTTTGTGTACTATTCTTATTTATCAAATTGATTACAAAAGAATTAATTTCAAAAGCATTCCAATGAAAATTTTTAATACTCAATTCACCCTCCCTCTTGAGTAATTGAGACCAGTTGGTTAACAGTCTTGTCTTTGTAAATTTTCTTTCCTATGTAAATGAATTAATTTCATTGGTTGCATGTATAGCCTAAATTAGTTTGCATGTAAATTAAATCCTTACAAAATTTAAAATGTTATTTGCCATTTTCTTTTCTTCCTTCCCTCGGCACCTCACTTACACTTAGCCTTCTTTATTCATTTATTTATATATATTTCCCTTGCTAAATTTCAAACTTCAATCCTCTCATTTTGTTGTTTAAAACCAAAAGCATTTCCTCTCTCTTTTCTCTTCCCTTCACGACGTCATACCACTAGTAAAAACAGCACCACTAGTCATCATCTTCCTCTCATTTCATTTTTTCCTCATGATCAGCCTTACTATCCTCACCCTCACCGTGACTTCCTCCTCATTCATCAAAAACCATTATGAAACCCTAACCCTTTCCCTTTTACCCTTGAAGCGCGAGACCCCCTTATGGTGCATGTCCATTCTTTAGCTTCCAAATTATCTCAAATCTTTCATGCATGTCTTCTTCATAAAGACCTAGCACCATTGCAACCATCATCAAGCTTTGAGAAGTTTTTCTTCTTCCTTACCTATGGTGAACCTAAGAGCTATCCTCCTTCATGCATGGTCATTTTCGTGCTTCCTCTTGCATGGAACCTCCTTGCATGAAAATTTCTTTGTAGTCTTTTTGCTACACAAGGGTTAAAGACTCATTCCCTCACTTTCTCATGGGAGCTGACAGCTCCTCAAGGTCAAAGAGAGGAACTTTCTTCATTTTCTTGTAATGGCAGCAACATCAAGTACCACCATGAAGCCTAGGATCAACGTTGAGAAGTTTAGAAACAAGGGAAAAACACTTTCTCTTTATCCCCTTTCATGGCCGTTACAAACATTTAAGGTAAAGGGGGAGGTTTTGATCTCTTTAAGTTTGAGTTATGTGTTGCTTGTTGATTTTGTGATGAACTTTACCTATTTAAAGTATTGCATGTTGACTTGGTGAACTTTAAGTTGATGGTTAAATGCATATTATGTTTGGGAAAGGTAGAAATATATGTGAACTTGATGTTGATCATGGGTTTGTCAAATGCATGTGCATTATGGTATGATTTAAATTTTAAATGGCTTACTCGTTTATGAGGGTGTGCTATGGCCGAGAGATTAAAGATGGATATGCAATAGTTTTGTGACATGAGATTTTTGTAGAAACTTATTTTAATGATGCTCTTGATATAATAAAAATTTTGTGCATGGTATTGAGTTGTAGCCATGAGATTTATGATGTTTAAACAAAGGAGTAGTTGCTGTAAAGTAATGTTTTGATGGGATATAAATATTCCTTAATATATGAAATAGTTGGTGTGTGTTGTTTTGATATAGTTGTGATCTATGCTAATGAGGGGAGGGGATGATTTTTATTAAATATGATGAGGTTTGAAGATGCTAACAAATATTGAAATGTATGGTATATGAATATATAAGTTGTTCCCATTGATTGAAAAGATTGAAAGTAACAAGTGTGGTGTTAAAAACTTAAGATAATAGGTGTTAAAAACAAAGAACTACATATGTTAAAAATAGGAAACAAGAGGTGTTAAAAACTACAGTTTAAAGAATTAAAACTTGAAGATTTAACAGGTGTAAAGAGTTAGATTTATGATGGTGATAAAAATAGTTTTAAGAGGTGTTAAAAATGGATCTTTTAGAAAAATTAAAATCTAAATTTTTAAGAGTTAAAATTGATGATGAACTTTTGAGTAAATAATTTTCTTATAACAATTGGGTTTAAGAAGAGTTTTACAAAAATAAAAATTTAATTAGGAGTTTTATGAAAATAATTCCAAGTAAATCTTTATAAAGGTTTAAATGAATTAACTTTTCTTTTTAAACACTACATTTTTGATATGATTAACAAATTGAGAATCAATAGAATTCTAGTATGATTTAAAAGAAATGTAGTATTTACAAAAGGATCTTTGTTACTAAGAGAAAGGAAAAATTGAAGTTTAAATAAAGAAATAAGGAAATGGTCTAAGTATTGGATTTAGAATTTAAAGGATATTAACGAGAAGTTTGTGATAAGTAGGTATTTAGAAGAAGAAATTCTTAGACATAATATTCTTGATAAGTAAACTGATATGTAGAAGGGGAGAAAAGACTTTGGTAAAACCTAAGTAAGTCTGAATCCCTAAAATGAGTGAATTCCCAACTTTAAAAAATTCTAGAAAAAAATAAGTTAATATGGGAATATAATCAAGAGAGTGATTTGGGGTGTAAAAAGTATGGGTAAGTGGGAATGGTGGCTAGTGCATAAATTGTCCAAAAGATTTAATATTGAAATGTGGTAAATTCATTGATTGTGGGTTGAAATATTTGACTAACAGTGACATGTTTGTATGGTGATGATGTAATTGATGTATAAGTGTATGAATGTAATGTTGCTATATTATGAATAAATTGAATGGGGGTGATAGTGGTATTGATTGTTAAGACTGGGTTGTAATACTAATAAGGTGTGTTATGGAATTAATTAGTGATTATGATGCATGATTGGTAAATCTGATTACGTACGTGGGTACATGTGCTGTTGACTATAATGATTAAAAATTTATTATGAATTGTATATAATTGAATTGATGAATATATTGATGAGAATGATTCATTAAATGAAGGTGAAAGATGATTTGAGTTCCAGTAGGGTCCATGGAGAGGATGTCAATAAACAAGGTTGCGAATGTTATGATGAGTCGATATAATGCCTTTACCCTTGATATTTATGATGAGTATGAGAAATTGTGAGATAGGCTGATGGTACCCTGAATTGGACAAGAAAGACGTATGCTGTTCATGGGTGATAGGTCATTGTCCTTAATCATGAGATGAAGTGTTTGGAAAAGAAAGGAAAATGAGTTGTTGATGATTTAGAACTATTTTATTTCCATTTTTAGTTATTTTATTATTTTCCTCATTTTAAGGATAAAGAATGGTATAAAGTTTAATGATTCTGGTTTTTGAAATTTCAAATTTAGAACATTCTAGTGGATAGGTGTTTTATAAGTTTCTTCTTTATCTAAAGTATTTACTTTTAAAGACCTTGTTGTTTTTGTTTTCTAAGATCTTTAATAGATTAATCATCTTAAGGGAGGAAATCAATTGATTTAGGGATTTCATTAGAAGAAAAGATGTTAGATGGAAACAGTGAGGGGTGTCTTAAAGGACAATGACCATTGAGGTGAGGAGTGTAACAGCCTCAATTTTTGGACATAGGATGCCAAACTCTCGGAGCTCTCGAGGATAACCCATAGGACTTTCAATGGAAGTTTGGAGCCCTTGGTTATCCCCTAGTAATAGAGATGAGGCATCGTGAGGCTAGGAGAAAGAGTTTAGTTTAAAAAGTTTATTGAGCATTAGAGGAAAATCAGGAGATATTAGAAATTAAGAAAGGATTGAGATTGATTGAGAGTATATGTGATAGTTATTGAAATTTTGTTAATCTTGTGAACATAATCAAGTGGTGCTTTGTTCTTGATAATTGTGATTTTGTGCATGGATAATAAGAACCTGTGTTAATTAAAATATGTAATAAGCAATAATTTGTATAGCGATTAGATATTAGCATTAACGTTTTCTTAATAATTACGCGGTTTAAGTAGAAATAAGTGGGTAGCTCAAATTTAAATTAGATATATGTATACATGTATTTATTTGATGATTAAGAATATTTAGTGAATTATTAGATTAATTGTCTAATCCTTGTGGATAATTTACTGATTAAATGTTTGTCTGATTAACTAATAATCA
Organism: Clitoria ternatea; assembly: GCA_037962975.1. Taxonomy (NCBI): domain Eukaryota; kingdom Viridiplantae; phylum Streptophyta; class Magnoliopsida; order Fabales; family Fabaceae; genus Clitoria; species Clitoria ternatea. The sequence goes on from CM075671.1 coordinate 62,946,749, forward strand.
ACCTATAATTAATTGTTTCATAAAATGATTAAATAACAGTAATTATGTAACACCCTTGGTTAACAAGGACAATCCCTTCCACTAGATTATCTTGGTCAACTGAGAGGTTACGAGTTTTAGAAAAATATGGAAGTTTTTTTTTTGTACAAGGAAACTTGGTGGAACAGATACATCTTATATACAACATATCATATATAATACATGGTCGTAACAGTAACTGTACATACTGTAAGTGAAGGAATACACAGGCTCTCATAGATGAAAATAAAATAATCCATCCTAATCTTCCCGTCCTCGATCCAATAAGAACTCGCGTGATCTTCAATACGCAGTCTGTATGATCCTATACGGTTCTGGAAAAATAGCTGTAAAGGTGAGTCTTCACCTCCATAACAATCAGGAAGGTGTCTCATCAACACCTACCCACATACAATGCAAACAATCCAAGATCGAGTCCCACCCACTCTCTTTGGGTTTCCTAAAATATACTCTAAGTTACCTCACCACTTTTCATCTTAGCTGAACCATTCCCATCTTCCCAGTCACCTCTCAGGGTTACTAATATCTATACAATCATATTTAAATAATAAGCAATCACAATCTCAACACAATGATTGTTAGTCCTCAAATTTTCAATAAAATCTTAAATAAAAATTTCATAAAAATCATAAAAATTAGTTTAATTTGTTAGAAAATTAGGATTTAAATTCAATAAATGGATGTTGTTGGAAATAATCTGCCCTTGATCAATTTTCTCTAGTTTTGCAGTGAAAAAGTTAAGAAATCAAGAGAAAATTACACTGGAGGAGTTGACGCGTAGCCTCACCCCACGCGTAGCATCAAGAGGTATTTTTGATGCTGACGCTATGCATCAAATCCACGCGTAGCGTCAGTGCTGTGTGGTCTCCACTCCTACTTTTGGCCAACCACCCCACTTGGACCCAATAATGGGCACTCCACTCAGTCCAAGGGCCACCCCAATCAGCATAACTGGCCAAAACTCGGTGGAAACATGTCCAAGTGGCCAGGCATGATCAAGATTAATTATTGAAAGTGGCCATTATCAAGTGTTTAATAGAGGCTGAGTCAGGAGTCTGACGCGTAGCGTCACAGGGACGCGTAGCGTCAGCACCCTTGCTCAGCCCTATAAATAGGGCCATCCAACACCATTCATAGCATCCCATTTCCATACACTTCTTTTCTCTTCTCTCTTGTGCTCGACTCTGAGTACTTTCTTTTGTGAGTTGTAGTTCTAGAATAGTTTTCTAGATACTTGAGTGTGTTTTGGTGTATTGTGATCGTTGTATCGTGAAGTTTCCATCGTCTTCGTAATGTCAAACTCTGTAAGTGTTGTCTTTACTTTTACCATGTGTAACTAATTTGTTTATGTTGGAATTGGTGAACTAATCTATTGAGTATAATGTTGTGAATTCGACCTCTGCATGTTTATGATTCAAGTCCATGTTAGTATTTCAACCTTTTATTAATATGAACGTCAAACGGGAGAATAATTTTCATGTGTATCGAAACTGGTTTTATTAGTGTAAATGTCAAACGGGAGAATGATTATTTATGCCGTATTGAAACTAGTTTTGACGAAAGTAAAAAGTTGGAATACCCTTGGTATCTCAATTCTATAGGGGTTGTTAACCATTGTTGCCATAAGGCCAGGTCTTAATGCAAGTTTTTACTGAGAAAGCTCACGAGGGATCGGACTTTACGGTGAATTCTTAGAATTTATATCACGAGGGATCGGTTATAATGATTTTAAGCTGTAATGATATGAAACTTGATGATTAAATATGCATGTCTTGAGTTCCTCATTGTTATTCTAGATTAGGGATCCAATTTCCAACATAATTTGTTTGTCTGTGTTTATCTCAAGTATCTTACCTATTCTAGATTGCAACTCAACTTTTTAGATAGATTTTATTTTCTTTTTATCTCATGAATCACTCAACCATGCTATCTTGTGAATATTGTATAAACTATATATAAATCATTCTTTTGTTTATAATTTCCTTCACATTTACCATAGTAAGTAGAAAATTACTGTTGTTATTGGACTTTCAATCTCAGTGGAACGATATCTAAATTTCGAAAACTACAAACGATTGGTGCGCTTGCCAATTGACAAAACCCGTTTACAACGGGGTTAACAAGTTTTCTGGTGCCGTCGTCGGGGATTGAATTGTTTCAGTAAAACAGTAAAATTTTAATTACCGTGGTAAATATTTTTTACCTTAGATAATTTTTTTATTTCTTATCATTATTACACTAACTTTCTTTGTCTAGTTTGTGTATGCAAACTCGATCTACCGTAGGTAAAATTTATTTTGATCCTGAGATAGAAAGGTTTGTAAAGAAAATCAAGTCTTTGAAATCTAAAACACAAACTAATTCTTCTTCTACTTCAAAAATTTTTGAAAATTCAAATATGGCTGCTGAAAGGAGAACATTGGGACAGTTTGATGCTATAAATGGTCCACCTCGAGTTTCGGGAATGTTTCAAGGACCAGTTTTACCAATGGAAATTAAACCTGCCACTTTAAATATTATTCAAAACAACCAATTTGCTGGTTTAAATCATGAAGAACCATATGAACATTTAACTGTTTTTTATGAATTATGCAGCACAATTGGTTTTGAACCCAATCAAGAAGAGTCTATTTATATGAGACTCTTTCCTTTTTCATTGATTGGGAAAGCAAAAGAATGGTTTAAATCTTGTCCACCGGGTAGTTTTGCAAACTGGTCCGATGTTGAAAGAAAATTTTTGGAAAGATTTTATTCTCCTTCAAAATATTTTGAAGCAATGACAGCCATACACTCTTTTTCTCAAAATAATGATGAATCATTAGGAGAAACATGGGAACGATTCAAGGCACTCTTGAGAAAATGCCCAAACCACAACCTGAATGATGCTGAAAAGGTAAGAATCGTTTACCATGGTTTATTGCCTCAGTTCAAGATGATGTTAGATGCTTGTGCAGGTGGTTCTTTAATGAACAAGACTGTGGAGGAAGCCATAGAAATATTGGAATCAATGGCTATTAGTGACCGACAAGCAAAGCATGAAAGAGGTAATATGCAAAGGAAGCCAGGAATGCTCGAATTGGGAGTAAATGATGCAGTGTTGGCTCAGCAAAAATTACTGACCCAACAAATTGAAGTTATGAGCAAGCAATTGGAAAAACTTCAAATTGCTCAAGTAGCATCACCACCCCCTGCTCAACTTAAAGCATGTACGCACTGTATGGGAGAACAACCATGTGGTTACTGTGGAAATGAGCAAGAGCAAGCCAATTTCATGAACCATCAAAGAGCACCCTTAGGTAATTTTCCTTTTAATCATGGAAATTCTTTTCCTAACAATTACCTGCAGGGTTGGCAAAACCAGAATATTGGCTGGAGACAGGACACTGGACCTTCCAACAGACCTCCTAACAATCAATTCAAGCAACAACAAACTGACAATGCAAGGTTGACAAGAATAGAGGAAGCTATTCAACAGTTATTGCAGTTTGTGGAGACAAATGAAGCTGCCCGAAAAGCATCAGACATACAAATGGGTCAGCTTGCAAAAGAGATAGCCGAATTAAAGAGTTCTGGGTTTTCTGCAAACACTCAAAACCCAAGGGAACAATGTAATGCTATTTCTATTGATGTTGTAAAAATTGATTGTAAAGAAAAGAGTGAGAAAAAGAAAGAAGAAGAAGAAAAAGAAAGTGAAAAAATAGAAAAAAATGAAAAAAATGAAAAGAAAAAAATGTGCAAAGAGATACAGAGCAAGAAACAAACTGTATAACCCCGAAAAAATGTAAAGATCCGGGGAGTTTCACCATTCCTGTAACAATCGGAAATATCAACATCAGGAATGCGCTATTAGATTTAGGGGCTAACATTAACTTGATACCCCTAGATTTAATAAAACGCATTTGTGAATATGAGCTAAAAGAAGCAAGGACAGAATTACAGTTTGCGGATCGCTCTGTCAAAAAGCCTTTTGGGATTGTGGAAGATGTATTGGTAAAGGTTGACAAATACCACTTCAAAGTTGACTTCGTGGTACTGGATATGAAGGAGGATACTGAGATCCCCCTGATCCTAGGAAGACCTTTCATGAAGACTGCAAAAATCAAAGTAGATGTTGATCAAAGTATGGTTGCAGTCAAAGTTTATGGAGAAAAAGTAAGCTTCAGTGCTCATGAACACCTCAGGATAAGTAATGAGGAAAAAGTTTACCCTTCAACCAAACCAGGTATATCTCTTCCCAATCAATTAAATTGTTTTGAATTAACCGATGCTTTGAATGATGAAAAACAGGTAATTAGGCATCGGAAAAGAAGAAGAAGGAAGAAAAAGACAGGTGATTCCTCAAAGAATATTGGGAAACCACCTGATTAATCAGAGGTAATGTCTGGCTGGAGACATTAAACCTAGCGCTCAATGGGAGGCAACCCATTCTTTTCTTTTTGTTTTTAAGGTTGTTTTAAATAAAAAAAAAACCACAAAACAATTTTTTTTTAACTGGTTTAAAAGAAAAGGGGTTTTAAACTGAAAAGGGTTTTGAAAATCCAAATTTTTTGAAAATCAAAAACAGAAGCCCACGCGTAGCGCCCACTTAACGCGTAGCGTGGACTCTGAATTTTGGTTCTGATGCGTAGCGTCCCACCCACGCGTAGCGTCCCACCCACGCGTAGCGTCAGGGCCCACGTTCAGTTTTTAAAACTGAACCAGAGAGGCCCATCTTAGGGTTTTAAACCTAAAACTTCCTCTCTGCCTCACTTAGTTTTCAAACCTAAACTTCAAAAACCTCCTTTTCTCTCTTCCAAACCTCTTCAATCCTACTGCTCAAGGAATCACAAGTAAGTATTCTAATCCCTTCTCTTTAGTTTTTTTAATTTTCTATTTGTAGAAATAAATGTGGTTAGGATTAGGATTAGAAGACCATTGGGATTGATTGCTGTTAGGAATTAGAAAATGAATGGATATAATGTGGTTTGGAAAGGGGTTGCTGCTGTGCAACCCCTGTTATTTTTTTCAAAACTACGCATCCCACGCGTAGCGTCCCACTGACGCGTAGCGTGAGGATGAACTGTAAAGCCCACGCGTAGCGTCCCACTGACGCGTAGTGTGGGAAGAACAGGCTGATGCGTAGCGTCACACCACGCGTAGCGTCAGCCTCTGTTTTTAAAATCTTGCTGTTTGTTTGTTGTTTGTTATTTTCTTTTGAAATTAATAAATTTTCTTAGTTTATATTTGTTATACTTTCTTGCAACTTTGTATGAATTTTGAATAAATTGTATTTTGTTTTGTATATCATTTGAATATATGTATGTTAATTTCTTTAAAAATATGTTGTTGAATTGTATTTTTATTTGTGAAAAATTTTAGAAAACCCAAAAATATTTTACAAATAATTGTTTGCTTGTGTGTGATTTATTTAGTGTGTGTTTAATTTTAAATTTTTACTTTTTGCAGATGGCACCTAAGAAATCCATTCCCACAGCCGGTCCCTCTAAAAGACAGAGGAAGTCCATAGACACTGACACCACTTCTGAGGATCCTGATTCTCAGAGACAGGAGGTGTTAGGACCGAGGGATCCTACTAGATTTCACACGGATGCGAAATGGGCATGGTTTCATCAGATCAAGGGCCAGAGACTTATCTGGGAGAGGGTCCTTGATCTGAGTGCAGGAGACTATCTTGAGCTGCAGGATAGAGTGCAGCAGAGGAGATGGGGACCTCTATTCTCCCTACCTACTGAGGGGGACCCCATCTTAGTGATGGAGTTTTACGCAAATGCTTACAGGACCCGCCAGGACGCACCGAATCTTGGGCAGCAGCGGACGAGTTGGGTTAGAGGCCGGCATATCTCTTATGACCGGGACAACATCAGTACCCTATTGGGTAACCCTTGGGAGCCTACTTCCGAGGATGATACTTGTTTCTGGAAAGAAAACAGAAACAAGATTCTTGCTGAGGGAGAGTTAGGATACTCCCTCGAGGAGGTTGCTCATTTTCTGAGCAAGGATGGAATTTTTTTCAACCTGAGTAGGGTTGGAAGGAGTCCATCTAACCTCCTCAAGACCCAGCTTACCCCCATAGCCCAGGCGTGGTCCCACCTCATGCTCCATAATATCACTCCTGTCACCCATCTTTCTTCCCTTCCAGTGGAGCGTTGTTGCCTCCTTTATTCTATCCTCCAGGGCCACACCATTGATATCGCCGAGCTTATCTCCGAGCAGATTCACTTTTATGCCCTTGGGTATAAAGTGAATCGCCCCATACCCTTTCCTCTCATCATATCTGCCTTACTGAGGAGGCAGGGAATCATTGTACCTTCACCAGAGTTTACTAGTTCTTCAGGGAGAGTCCCTAAAGTTCTAGTAAACAGAGATTATTTTGTGCAGCAGTGCGAGCTTCCACCACTAGAGCAGGAGGCTCAGCCCCGACCTCGGAGGAGGAGACCACCAGTGCAGCCTCTATCTGCTGATACTGTTACACAGGGCTTTGCCCGGATGTCACTTGAGCATCAGCATATGATGCAGATGATGGCTGCCACTCACAGAGCTTATATTCATCTTCACGATGAATTCTATCAGTACAGGTTACAGGGAGAGGGAGCACCTTATGTTACCCCAGCCGAGTTTGCAGCACATGTAGCTTGGCCCGGAGATTTACCCACCTACCCTGAGACTGGTGGATCTTCTAGTGCACATCGTGACTCTGATGGTGATGATGAGGAGGAGGAGGAGGAGGATGATGATGATCAGATGGAAGATTGAGGATGCCATCTTCATTTATATTGAGTACATTTGTTTTTAGTTATATTTGGATTTACATTTACATTTTATATTATGACATTTTATCATTGTGTGGTGTGTTTATTCGTTTTTGCTCATTTTTTTCGAAAAATAATTCTTCTTTTAAATAAATGAATCAAATTTTCGTTAGTAAGTTAGTTTATACACTTAGAGTTTTTACACAATAAAACCAATTTTGTAAAATCAATTATCAATTTCTTTATAACTTAGGAATTTTGATAAATTTAATTACAATAAGTTTATTAACCATCAAGCAAATTTCAATAACCCGGTGAGTTGAGAGATCTTTTTAAACACTTGAGGGTTTAATCGACATATTTTCAATTCGAATTGATTTTGCTTTAATCTGTGATTTGTGTTGTTGTACAGAGAATTCGGGAAAATGATCAAGGCACATTTATTGGTGAAACGAAACCTTGGGCCAAACAGCTTACCTTGGTTAAAAGTCTTTTATCCTTTGCAAGCCAATTTGAGCCTAAAATAAAATTCTTTGGTACCCTTAAAGCCTAAATTTGTTTTTACCATTCCCTATACTTGATTGATTAAAAGAGCAGTTGAAATAAATGAAAAATATTTTGAGTGTTCTCACAAAAATGGGGAGTAAAAATAAGCAACTTGATTCTTTTCAAAAAGAAAATATGGAAAAGAAAAGTCAAAAATAGTGAAAAGAATCAAGTTGGGGGTATTTATTTTTCATCAATAAAAAAAAATGAGAAGTTTGGGTCAAGAGAAAGCCTAAGGATTGTAAAATGCTCTTTTATGATTTCAGGTTTTTGAATTCCAAGAAAAACCATTGATTCTTGTAAACCAAGCCTCATTACAACCTGTAAAAAGACCTCGTGATTTCTGAATTAACTCTGTATAAATAACCATTGATTAGATGACAAACAAAGTTAAATTCGTTTGATTTTATGATTGATTGAGTGAAACAGGTTACCAATTGCATAGAGATAAACACTTGTGAGGTAAGCCTGAAATTCTGCTTGATTGTTAATAGAATATTGTAAATAATTTTATCATTAAACCTTTGTTATATTTGAATCAGTTTTTGATTATTACAAAATAGTTGAAATTGTGTAATTATTTTTTGTGGTAAATTTTCGGACTAACTTAAAAATTTGATTTCAAATTTTTATTTTTATTTTTCTCTCTTGCTCGAGGACGAGCAATGTCTCAAGTTGGGGGTATTTGTTAGTCCTCAAATTTTCAATAAAATCTTAAATAAAAATTTCATAAAAATCATAAAAATTAGTTTAATTTGTTAGAAAATTAGGATTTAAATTCAATAAATGGATGTTGTTGGAAATAATCTGCCCTTGATCAATTTTCTCTAGTTTTGCAGTGAAAAAGTTAAGAAATCAAGAGAAAATTACACTGGAGGAGCTGACGCGTAGCCTCACCCCACGCGTAGCATCAAGAGGTATTTTTGATGCTGACGCTACGCATCAAATCCACGCGTAGCGTCAGTGCTGCGTGGTCTCCACTCCTACTTTTGGCCAACCACCCCACTTGGACCCAATAATGGGTACTCCACTCAGCCCAAGGGCCACCCCAATCAGCATAACTGGCCAAAACTCGGTGGAAACATGTCCAAGTGGCCAGGCATGATCAAGATTAATTATTGAAAGTGGCCATTATCAAGTGTTTAATGGAGGCTGAGTCAGGAGTCTGACGCGTAGCGTCACAGGGACGCGTAGCGTCAGCACCCTTGCTCAGCCCTATAAATAGGGCCATCCAACACCATTCATAGCATCCCATTTCCATACACTTCTCTTCTCTTCTCTCTTGTGCTCGACTCTGAGTACTTTCTTTTGTGAGTTGTAGTTCTAGAATAGTTTTCTAGATACTTGAGTGTGTTTCGGTGTATTGTGATCGTTGTATCGTGAAGTTTCCATCGTCTTCGTAATGTCAAACTCTGTAAGTGTTGTCTTTACTTTTACCATGTGTAACTAATTTGTTTATGTTGGAATTGGTGAACTAATCTATTGAGTATAATGTTGTGAATTCGACTTCTGCATGTTTATGATTCAAGTCCATGTTAGTATTTCAACCTTTTATTAATATGAACGTCAAACGGGAGAATGATTTTCATGTGTATCGAAACTGGTTTTATTAGTGTAAATGTCAAACGGGAGAATGATTATTTATGCCGTATTGAAACTAGTTTTGACGAAAGTAAAAAGTTGGAATACCCTTGGTATCTCAATTCTATAGGGGTTGTTAACCATTGTTGCCATAAGGCCAGGTCTTAATGCAAGTTTTTACTGAGAAAGCTCACGAGGGATCGGACTTTACGGTGAATTCTTAGAATTTATATCACGAGGGATCGGTTATAATGATTTTAAGCTGCAATGATATGAAACTTGATGATTAAATATGCATGTCTTGAGTTCCTCATTGTTATTCTAGATTAGGGATCCAATTTCCAACATAATTTGTTTATCTGTGTTTATCTCAAGTATCTTACCTATTCTAGATTGCAACTCAACTTTTTAGATAGATTTTATTTTCTTTTTATCTCATGAATCACTCAACCATGCTATCTTGTGAATATTGTATAAACTGTATATAAATCATTCTTTTGTTTATAATTTCCTTCACATTTACCATAGTAAGTAGAAAATTACTGTTGTTATTGGACTTTCAATCTCAGTGGAACGATATCTAAATTTCGAAAACTACAAACGATTGGTGCGCTTGCCAATTGACAAAACCCATTTACAACGGGGTTAACAATGATACAATGCATGAATTCATTTTGTTATTCCAATCTTTTATTAGTTATCATGATGCATGTAGGCCCATCTCCTCCTCAATAATCTCATATACAATATCCATGTGCACAACAACGCCACCCTTATCTCCTTTCCCCAACTAGAGCGACCGAAGCTCTCCTCGTTCTGGTTTTCATAAAAGGGTAAGGACTCACAGTCCAATCATCATAATGGCCAAGCATACATCTCAACAGAACAGGCACTCCACGGTCCTGGCAACACTCGCTCTGAGTCGAAGTATACTGGATTTTCTATGGACTACCCGGTCTCGGGCATGAATCTGAACCATTAGACGCCCACGCCAGCATACTCCCAAGACCTCCCGCAGGTTCGGAATACTAGCTGTTCCCCAGTGTACCCATCACTGTTTGCTCTAGGGGATCATTCCAACATCCCTCCTCAACTCCAATTCATGATGCACAATTCAATAATTCATTATTTGTTCAATGGTCCTCGGTATGGTCCCCCAAGTGACCTCCCTTCATTCCTAATGTCAAGTCCTTTTCTTTACTCAGTCTAACCAAGTCTTCTCATTTTCTTTATTATAGTAGCATGCTCGACACGTAGGAATGAAGTGAGGTTTTACACTTTCTCAACAATTTGGGTACATTGGCACTTCAACGCCCACATTTTATCTCGGATCTGAGTCTCACATACTTTCATATTTAATCATTCCGGGACCTCTACCGATACCATTTTCCAATCTTTTATTTACAAATTCCTCATCTAGTTATCCATGCATCATACGATGTTCACAACCATACCACATCAACAAGTATACAATAGCATCATACCAGTGCTATTCATCACATCACATCACATATACATATTGTCACAACATCATACATCCCATCACATATGCACCTTGCACAACTAGCACACACATACATCCATTGTTCTTAAGAAGTCATCACACTATCACTTAGCACGTCACATATCAAACACGTACGTATTCACAAGGTCTCATTGTCTTGGGTCTCCTAGTAGTACGTGAATTAAATTCTTATCAACTCGGTAGACTTTTAAGTGTAATTAAAAACCATTTATAATTATCCATGATCTTATTGAGTAAAACTGGTCCATTGGAATTTTTTACCATTTAACATTCCTTGTTAAATTCTTAGTTGGTTTTTAATTACCTTTGGTAACTATTATCTTATCTTAGTTCCTTGTACATAATCACAATATTTTCTTTAACTTAGTTCTTCACTAGATTAAATAACTCTTCCTTCATAAATTAATTAGTCAACCCACTTTCTCTAACTATATTCAATCCTTTTTCTCTTAGGATGATTTACTTTACCTACACGAGCATTGGACTCCTCTAATTCAAGGTATCCTAGTCATTTAGGGAAGTTAATATTTTTGCCTAATTACTTTCTCTTTTACCATATTCCAAAATTTTGTGTAGCTAACTTTCATGCCTTCCTCGTTAACCATTTTAATTTAGACTATCTTCCCCTTTGGTTTCTTTCTTTAATCATAATGGCTAAATTATTCACTTATTAATTCATTGCCCGAAGAAGTAAAAGAATGTTGGTTCCTACTCTCTCCTATTTAAAGAAGAACTCATCAATCTATTTGAACTTCTCTTTAGGGTCTTGGCTAATATGCTAAGTTGTAACTTGTTTATCTTTACTTCTAAGTCTCAAAAATAATTAGTTCTAGATTTATTCTTATTAATTCGGTTCTCTTTAAAGGCTTCTATCACTTTTTCTTAATCTCTAAAGTTATCACTCAGGGTCACAACTTAGTGTGATATTGCTTAGTTTCCGAAAGTCACTAGTTAATTGGTGAGTACTATTTATTTATTTATTTATTATTTTATTTTTTTAGCGGCGATTATACTCAAAAGTCTGTCTCTTAGTTACTAGCTAACTTATCCTAGACATACAATTTCCTTTAATGGCTCTTTAAAATTTTCTAACATAGTACCATTTCCCTTTAAAAATTCTAGATTTTTGGGCTTAATTTGTTTTAAGTATATAATCCTATTAATTTATTTGGATTCTTTTTAGAACCTTAGTTAACTTTTAAATTTCTAGTTCATTATTTCTTTGCTCTAAGTATCTTTATTCTACTGAAATAATTAATCCCAAAGTCCATTCTTTCTAATCAAGTCTCTCGTTATTAAATCTATCTCTTTTCTTAAATTTCTAAGGCTACCATTTCTTTCTTCCAAGTGGTCACCAAAAGTGGTCACAAAATTTCCTATTCTAGTTAGATTCCTAACGTTTGATATATATATATATATATATATATATATATTTATATTCCTACTTATAAAATGTTATTTTAAGTTAAGAAAACTTTTCAATAATATTATTTGGAGTGGTTTTCAAAAATTTAATTTCTTTGTTTAAACTTTCTCCAAATAATTTACTTTTGTAACTTAGAAAAATTATTTTTAACGTCCGATTGAGAATTCGTTTTAACATGCACATTATTTCCAAAATAACTCAACGATGTTTAAATGGTCATTTAAATTATTTAATAGTGGGGCTTACCGGATAATATTTTACAAATTACATAATAACATCCAAAATTAAAAATAATTAATACAACCATATCGAATGAAACCGAGCCCGCCTAATTGCGAATTTTTTCTAAATCTCTTTTTTTTGTTGATCCGATCGCGATAAATCCTTTTGAGTTTATGAACGTTGAGTTACACCAATTAAAATTTTTAAAATACCGGAAAATCCAAAAATGTAAACTTTTAGTCGTCGGTTACGAAAACTTTTACGGTTTAAGATCCGACCATTGGATCGCGATGAAATTCAAAACGGAGGTCCCCGATTACTCAAGGAATATTATAGTACAACCAAAAACGCAATCAAGCGAGGAAGCGACCCCCTTTACCTCATTTTGTAGCTGCTGCCCGGGAGAGAAATTCAAAGATTTCGTCGAAACTTCTTCCGATTGATCCTAACGTACTCCGATCGCCGATTTAGCTTTCGGTCTCTAAAGAAAATGCATGCATGGTTAGAAAAGAATAGGACAGCCACGGCTTCAAGCTTGGAGAGCAAGGATCCATCACAAAAATTAGATCAAGATTTGAAGTTGATCTCAAAAATTTCAAGGACAATAACCAATGAAGAGATTTTTTTCCAAACTCACCCTTATAAGTCCTAAGAGGAGTCACGGCCTTGGAGTCTTACAATGGCATGGATGATTGGAATTTATAGCCTTCAATCCAATCAAGAAAATGCCATTAATTTTATGGAATAAAAACAGCACCTTGACTATAGCATTTTAAGAGCAAAAGTAAGAAGGAAACTTAGCAACTTGCCTAGAATAGCCTCACGATTTTGGAGCTCTAAGAAGGGGTGATTATCTATTCAAATCCTTCGCATGCAAGTGATAGGAAGGAGAATAGAACTTGGAGGGTTGGAGAATGAAGGTTACGGTTTAGAAGTAAGAAGAAGAGAAGAAGTAAAAGCTTTTGAAAGGTGGAGGTAAGTGGTGGTGGTATCCAAATTTTTTGTGTGGCTAGAGGTGGTGGAGGTTGTGGTTGACGTGAGGTTGAGAGGAGGAAAAGATGAGCTGGAATTCGTTTAAGCTTCAAGATGAGGAGGAGAAATGCTGATTGTTGATCATGACTCAAGAGAAGGAATAGTGGAGACCATGGCTAATTAGGTTCATGAGTGTGTTTTGCTTTATTGGAAATGAGGAGCAATAGGTAGCTGAATGTTTTGAATTCTGAGGTGTGTCTTTGGCTGCATGTAACATGAATAGAGCAAGGGCAGAGTGGAGCATGGCTGAAAGTATAGTATATGCCTATGGAATAATGGAAGGTAATGTGAGTGGGATGATGGGCAGCTTGGCATGCATGTAAGCTGATTAGCCAATAGTGAAAATCATGAGCTGAGTGGAAGGAAAAATAAAGGGAAGGCACCTGGGCAGAGGTATAAACGTTCAAGGCTGGTTGGTGGTTCCAATTTTGTGGCTGGAAGGTTACCTATTGTGTGAGGAGTCAAAGTGTGCAGGATTTTCATGTAGTGGAAAATAATCGTGTTTAAAAATAATTCTGTGATAATTCGTGGATTCCGAATCAAAGGAAACTCCCAACACCAAAGTCGTAGGCCTTCTTTTTCTCTTTAAATCGATATATCATTTCCGGTGATCCAATACTTGTAGCCTGAGATATGATCAAAATACAATAGGATGTTCTAATCGCCTTCGAATCAGGTGGAGCTGTAGAAATAAATTTTTTATTAATTCTCCTTTGAGAATTAGCCTTCATGATCTTCATACGAATTGTAGATATTTTTGATATAGATCTATGCCAAAAAGAACGAAGTGATTTGAGTCACAGAAGAGGGTGATATAGCAATTTTTCTAGGGCCTGTCAGCATAGTGACGTGAAACTCATGGTCTAGCAAAGATTCTAAAAACTGTACCAATATGTGAGGATCTAGATTTCAAAGTCTTCATGACAAATGTAGATAATTTTTTTGCAGTGATTTTGACACCAAGTTTGCAAGAAACACAGGTCGTACGAGAGAGTTATGAATTTTCGAATGAACCACGCAGGATAAAAACGTGAATAATCATGGTTCTACGAGGAATTTAATAAATTCTTGAATTTGAGTATGACAGAGTAGGAATTTGAGATTGAGGCCAAAAATAGAGTTTGAAGATATCTTCAAAACGAAGTGAACAAAACTGGAATTACCTCAATCGAACACCGTTTGAGGAAACTACGTCAAAAACGTCAGGAGTACGTAGATTGGGCTTCTGAAGAAATGAATTGACTAGTGGGTGAGGTTGACAGAGACCAAATCAAACTTCGAGCTCTGCATGAAACATTCCTAAAATGTCGAAACAGGTAATTAGAGACTGACCGTGTCACCATTGGACACCCTGAGGTATATAAACAGTCAAACGTAAGAAACGTTGGGGGTTTTGATTTGGCCGGTCAGGCTAAGTCAATTACCCTCGATTCTTTAGGAAGTGGTCCTAAGAGGACTTGTTTCCTCAGTGGATCATTAGTCTCGATTCAACTGGTCAGAGCCTGACCTTAGGCGGGGCCCTACTGTTTAATTCTTAAGAAACCGAACGTCGTTTATCATTAAAATACAATAATTAAATAATCTCTTTAACTAAAATATATTATAAATATATATATTTTGTATCTTAATCTTATCACAGATAATGTTAAACACTAAAATAAGGATTATCTATATATTTCATTTTATATTAATTAACTAAACTCTTCAATAACAACGTTTGTTTATCTGCTGATATCCAAATAACTTATTATTCTGTGATCATTTTATTAAGGAGGCTTAATTAAGTTTTATGAAATCTTGAACTCTAATAATCATTTATACTCTAAATCTAACTTGATACTTAAATGGATCTACTTATTCTTAATCTGTTCCCAATCAGGTAATTGACCATCCGCACTTATACTCTATCAGAATTAAATATATATCATAATTCATCAATTCTAGCATCAATAACAGAATACATTCACGAATACAATACTTCATTAATAATTTAATTACCGAATCAAACACAATTATCTCCATATAAATCGTCAGTAATTTAGCAAGTCTCTCTAGGGGTTACTATTGCACATAACCTCCCTTACTCACTCATCTCTGTTTAACTAAACTATCTGTTGCTTACATCCTCTCAAATCTTATTTTCCTACATTCTCACGATGATCTAAGGATCAAGCCTAAGGCTTGTTCTCTCAAAATACTTAGCATGATACTCTCAGGGGTTCTGAGAGCTTGGGTTCCTATTCTGAAAAACCAGGGCTGTTACAAATTACTTGGTAGATGTTTAATTATTTAATCTTTTTAAAATCTTTGGTTTAGAAATTTTTTAATTTATTAATAAATAAGTTCTAGTCTAATTAAAGAAAAACAATAAAATATTATTGGGACCCCCGATGTAGATTGTGGGACCCGGTGGATGATTTGACCCTGACATTGTCAGTTTCTCAAATTAACAATCCAATAGACAGATTAATTATATCTGGATCTTTTTGTAATGGATTGGGGATGTCAGACAAAGCCCGACCGGCCTAAACTAAACCTTAAGCGTTTCTTATGCTCGATCGTGGGTATACTTTGGAATGCCTGATAGTAAGGCGGTCCATCCTAGCGACTCATTTTGATAAAATTAAAAACCTTCCTAAAGAAACCAATCCCAAATCAAAACTCTTTAACTTCGTTTCTTAAAGAAACAATTAGTTATAGTTAATTTTTATAATCTCAGTTTCGACATCTTTGGTGTTTTAGGCCCAACTTTTGTGTATGAACTTGGAATTGAACGATTTTGGTCTCAATTTCTTCATTATAGAAAGATCTATGATCCCTATATCTGGCCCCAAACTTGAATTCCTGCTTTGTCACCCTTAAAATTATGAGCCAAGTATTTGTTCTCTAAAAACCCGTTATTTCATATCCTTTCTCTGCGCATGGTTCCTTTAAAAATTCATAATTTATTCATATAATCTCTGATTCATGCAAAATGGGTCTCAAAATCTTTGGAGCAAAATTATCTACATTTTTTGTAAAGGCCCCAAAGGCTGAATCCTTTCTAATTGGTACAATTTTTACAATCTTTGTGCACCTATCCTATTCTTGAGGCAACACTGTACACTTTTATACAAATTCATATCTCCTGCATATTGTATTGAAATGACTCTGTTATTTTTGCTATGGTTCTATATCAAAGAGATTTACAAACTTCATGAAGGACACAAAGACTAATTCCTTACCCATTTTTCCCAGTAAATTTATTTTGTTCACAAATTCATTTTTATCATAGCCTGAAGCATTTTTTGTATTTTGAGCATATCTCCCTCGTTCAATGTTAGATTTTCACGTACCATATCTCGTTTTAAAGAGGAAACAAAGATCTACAAGTTTTATGTTGATTATATTTCCAGATTCAAACTCTAAGAATTATCACCTATTTATCTTTAATGCCCTAAAAATCTAGCCACATGGCCTTGAGTCAAACCAACTCCCACCATGCATAGCCATATCTCCTATAACCTCACCACCTAAACAACCAATCCTCTTGCATACAAACTGCCAACTCCCTCTAACCCCTCCTTTCCCTTTATTCATGGCACCAACTATAAAATCCATGGTGATTTTATATTTAAAAGGATAAACAAATGTGTAGGTGGCTTTAAATTGTAATAAATTAAAAATGTAAGGTGTTAATATGATTTGAGGATGAATTCTTGAAGGATTTTCGTGGTTCTACTTGATGCGTAGCGTCATAGTAAAAATTAAGAGCAGAGGCATAGCGTCAGGGTGACACGTAGCATCAATGTCGCGATAAATTTAAAACCTAAGAGCAACATAACAGAATGCATGCATAAGTTTGGAACCCTTTCTTTCTCCCCTTTCTCTTTCAAGCTCTAAAAGCTTAATTCAAGTGGATTTTGGTGGATTTATAGAATCAATTGCACTTTTAGACTTCAGGGATGCAAGGACATACATGGGAACTACCAATTTGCAATTTCCTTTTCTCTTTCTTCCCTTTCTCTCTCTAACCGCTAGTGCATGTTGGTGGGAAGCTATGATTTTACATTTTGTGGTCATGGGGGTTTGAGTATTGTTTCTAGGATTATGGGTATAATAAAAAGCTAACAGATTTAAGAATTCGGCACTTGTAGGTTCGGATTTAGGGGTTAGAAGGTTGTTTACTACGATGGGTCTTGGAAACAAGAGCCGGAAAAAGAAAGGAGTTTTGGTAGATTTCAAAAGGACCCGATAATTGATTAGAAGATTTGGAAAGCTCAGAATTGAGGTAAAATGGGTGTGCTGGGTTAAGGTTAATGCAGAAACTTACTTGCGCCGTTGGCAAATAGGGAAAAGGTATATTATAGCCACTATTAGATGCTTTAATTGAATTTAGAAATTTATTCACATAAAAGATTAGAGGACGAGAAAGTAAGGATGCATAATAAACCTTGGAAATAATAGATAAGAAATATATAAATGGGTGAACAGGTAGCCAAATATGTTGATATGTGATGATTAAAGAAGCATAGAATAACCTATATGGAATAAGTAAATTTGTGAAATAAAGTGATATGATATAAAATAGGTATATGATAGTTTATAAAATAAAAGTGAACAATGTTAGTGATGATGTTGATATGTACATGTATGACGTGATGATATAGATGGTGCTTATATTTCATGAAATTGTATAATAAGTGGTGTATTATGATGTTGTGAATAATAATGATTGAGCTTTATGATCATGATTGATTATTGGTTAGAGGATGCTTCATGATAGTATGACATTATATTTGGGGCCTGGTTTGTGTGGCCGCCCTGGTGGAGATTCGTGGGCCAGGTTTGTGTGGCTGCCCTGGATGATTGAGATGTAAGGCTTGGTGCCATTTGAGCAGAGAAACTGAGGTAAGTAATTGATTATGTGATTATTTGATTTATGTGGTAGGGGATGACCGACGATATATGTTACCCTCGCTTTTGGCTTCCGTGGTCAAGTCAGACCCAGTTGAGCTACCCAGTAGTCAAGTAGGACCCAATGGTTGAGGGGGAGCCAAGTAGGGCTCAGTGAACCAAGAAGGGTTCGGGGGTGTCAAGTAGGACCCCCAGCTGAAGGTCAATCCTTTTAATATCCGGATACTAGGGCATTGTATTATCTACTGGTTTTTAGCTCATGCATTGCACAAGAAATTTTTAAATTATAATGAAAACACATACGACAATAAAAAATTAAGGGTAAAATTGTCTAATAAAATAAAAAATACAACATAATCATATAAAAGGCATATGAATCCAACTTGTGAAGGACCAATAGATTTCAAGTAAAGTAATGAAGATAAAATAGATAAAAGAAGACTTCAAAAGCAAAACAAAGATTTGATTATGATTCAACTAAACAAATATGGTAACGTATTTATCATGTTTTTGTCGGGTTCTACATTTTGTAAATAACAATGGTTAAATCCTCTTCCTATCTTATTTAGTTTATATATATATATATATATATGTGTGTGTGTGTGTGTGTGTGTGTATATACCCTTAAGAGGGCTTAATGTTTTATATATTATATATTATACTATTTACTCATACGTTACATATCCCCTGCATGTGTGCAAGAGCAAGAGGAGCTGGTTGCCATAAAAGGCATATGAATACACTCTAATGGTAGATTACTTATAACAAAAAAATCCTTTATAAGCATCGCATTATATTTTCTTTATAAAAAATATAGGTTTTAAAAATTACAAAAAAAGTACATTTCACTTTAAATAATCAAGAAGTAGTATAGGTAGAACCACTTCACATGTGTCTGCATGAGTATAAAGAGTATTGGGCAGTCTCTATTGCAATAGATGCATAAAGATTCTATCAGGTTACTAAGGTTTATTGGTTTTTCTAATGTTTATGATCAATTGAGGAATTTTATGCCTCTCTTAGTATTCCCAGACTTAAAAATTTGAACTGCTCGATAGATCTTTCCTGTCTTATTTATTTATTATATATATACCCATAAGGGGGCTTAGTGTTATATATATATATATATATATATATATATATTATACTATTTGATGTTACAATATCCCGTGCATCCGTAAAAGAGCAAGAGGAGCTGGTTGCCATAAAGGGCATATGAATACACTCTAATGGTAGATTACTTATAACCGAAAAGTCCTTTATAAGTATGTCATTATATATTCTTTATCAAAAGAATATAGGTTTTAAAAATTATAGAAAGAGTATGTTTCACTTTAAATAATCAAATAGGTAGAACCACTTTACATGTGTCTGCATAAGTATAAAGAGCACTTGGGAGATGCACAAAGATTCTAACAAGTTGCCAAGGTTTGTTGGTTTTTCTAATATTTATGATCAATTGAGGAATTTTATGCCTCTCTTACTATTCCTATACTTAAAAATTTGAACTATTCGATAGATATTTCCAGGCTTATTTATTTTATATATATATATATATAGCCATAAAGGGGCTTAATGTTTTATATATTATATATTATAGTATTTGCATACATGTTACATATCTCGTGTACTCGTGTAAGAGGAAGAGGAACTGCTTGCCATAAAGGGTATATGAATACACTCCAATGACAGATTACTTATAACTAAAAAATATAAGTATGGCATTATATATTCTTTATCAAAAGAATATAGGTTTTAAAACTTACAGAAAAATGTGTTTCACTTTAAATAACCAAATAGGTAGAACCACTTTGCATGTCTCTGCATAAGTATAAAATGCATTTAAGAGTCTCTATTGCAATAGATGCACAAAGATTCTGTCAGGTGTCCAAGGTTTGTTGGTTTTTCTAATATTTATGATCAAATCAGGAATTTTATGCCTTTCTTACTATTCCCATACTTAAAAATTTGAACTGCTTGATAGATATTTTTTGTCTTATTTATTTGATATATATATAGCCATAAGGGGGCTTAATGTTTTATATATTATATATTATAGTATTTGCTTACATGTTACCTATCTTGTGCGCTCGTGCGAGAGGAAGAGGAGTTGGTTGCCATAAAGGGCATATGAATACACGAATGGTAGATTACTTATAATCGAAAAATCCTTTATAAGTATGACATTATATATTCTTTATCAAAAGAATATAGGTCTTAAAAATTACAGAAAATATACGTTTCACTTTAAATAATCAAGAAGTAGTATAGGTAGGACCATTTTGCATGTGTCTGCATGAGTATAAAGAGCATTGGGCAGTCTTTATTGCAATAGATGCAAAAAGATTCTATCAGGTTGCCAAGGTTTGTTGGTTTTTCTAATATTTATGATCAAATAAGGAATTTTATGCCTCTCTTACTATTCCTAGACTTAAAAAATTAAACTGCTAGGTAAATCTTTCCTGTCTTATTTATTATATATATATACACCTATAAGGGGGCTTAATGTTATCTGTATTAGATATTATACTATTTACTTACACGTTACATATCCAGTGCACCTATATAAGAGCAAGAGAAGCTGGTTGCCATAAAGGGCATATGAATACACTTCAATGGTAGATTACTTAAAACAGAAAAATCCTTTATAAGTATCGCATTATATTTTCCTTATCAAAAGAATATAGGTTTTAAAAATTACAGAAAACATACGTGTCACTTTAAATAATCAAAAGCAGTGTAGGTAGAACTACTTTGCATGTGTATGCATGAGTATAAAGAGCATTAAGCAGTCTCTATTGCAATAGATGCACAAAGATTCTATCAGGTTGCCAAGGTTTATTGGTATTTCTAATATTTATGATTAATTGAGGAATTTTATGCCTCTCTTACTATTCCTAGAGTTAAAAATTTGAATTGTTTGGTAGATATTTCTTGTCTTATTTTAAAAAAAATATATGCATCGATAAGGGGGCTTAATGTTATATATATTAGATATTATTATATTTACTTACATGTTACATATCCCGTGCAAGAGCAAGAGGAGCAGGTTGCCATAAAGGGTGTAACATCCCAAATTTTAAAATAATAGATTAATTAGGGGAAATAAATATTAAATAATTATATGTGGAATAATTAATGTCCCAAAATATTGAAATTAATTAAATTAAGATTTATGGGGACTGTTGGTAAATTATTGAGACCGAATAAGCTGGAAACTGACCCGATTAAAATATAGGTGTTAGACCAAGTATCTCCGATTGGGATGATATTGGTCAGGGCTATTGAGAATGTTATTGGGAGTCCGAATATGTATTCGGAATAATTTTTAGATAGAGTATTGAGCCCAAATATAGATCCTATTTGTCATAAAACAATGAACTTTAATGAGAAGGATTAAAATTAAAACCAAAAGCTTATATTTTTCCCTTCTCTTTATGTTAGCTTGCTGAGCAAATTGGGAAAAACACATTGTTCTTCTCCTTCTCTATTCCCTTCTTCATTTCCCTCTTCTTCTCTTCCAAAAACCTAGCCAAGGTGGTGAACCTTCTTCCTCCCCTCATTTTCGTCCTTGGGAGAGCTTGAAAGGAGATCATTGAAGCTTGGAACTCTTCCCCTCTACTCCTCTATTTTCATGGGGCACTCTCCCTCTCTTGAATATTCTCTCTTTTCTTCTCTTGAGGTATGATTCTTGCTATTTCTCAAGAGTATGAGCCATTATTTATGAGTTTTTATTGTTAATAGAACATTTAAAGTATGTGGGGTGTTTAATGGAAGCATTTAATGCATGAACCCTAGAGTGGGTAGTCATAAATATAAACTTTAATGGTAATAAATGAGGAAGATGAAGGTATGTTAGAAGATGATGAAGATTGATGATTATTTATGAATGTTGTTGGGTTTTAGGTGAAACCCTAACTTGGAAACTTTGGGAAAATGATAAATGTGTGATGAATAATATATTTGAGAGCAAATACATAATATTGAGAATATGGGTATTGATTAATGGGGCATTCTTATGGATGTGGGGCTATGGTTGTTTTGTAGCCTTTGAATCTAATGAATGAGGCTTGATGGGAAGGAATTCCCAAAGCCTAACAAATGATAGAAATGATGTCTATAACACGTTCTAAACATGTTATGAAATTATAGATATGATTATGGTTAATTAGAGTTGAATTGTTTCTTGAATAGTTGATTGATTGGGATTTTACATGTATGTTAATGTAGGATCCATTCCGAACAACGAGGCGGGTACATCGTATTAATCAAAATTCTTTTCTTGAGGTAGAAGAGGAGTCTTTATGTTCTAAATGCATGAATTTGAATGGTATTTGATTGCCATATGTGTTGGCATACATGTTGGCCTTGCTTGTGTTGTGGTGATGGATTGTAATGTTGAATATATTAATGTTGATAGTGTAGGAAACATGCATCGATGCATTTAGAATGAATGTGGTGTGCTATATGGTGGTATGAATTACTTGGCAAGATTATGCCTAAATGAAGATGTTATGCTTGTATCCACCTCAAATGTGAAATGAATGAAATTAATGTTTGGTTGAAATTGGGTGTGAATGAATAGCATGCCGTAATTGATAATGTAAAGTTAATGATAGAAATTGATGATGAGTGCCATTGTAAATGGTGAGTGAATTGTTAAAATGCCACATTGAAACTTGAGAATAAAGACTAAAGCCAACAATAATAAAATCCACTAAGAATGGTGAGGTGGTGTTGGTAATAATGATGATGATGATGTATGATGAGTGGCATGTATAGGATGTATAGAGTGAGAAATGCATATGATTGGCATTTGCATTCATGGCATACTGCATAGCTGTTGGTGTTGCAATTTTAGGGGATTCCCCCGGTTGGCCCAGTGGGAGAGCGACTCTATGCACGAGCGATTTGTAATTCCCCTGTGACTCAGTGTGTAAGTCACGAAGCTGCCCATATTGGAGCCACAGGTGGTTGACCCTTGTGGGGGTGGCTCTTGATGAGTAGGTGTCCCCGGTGTTCCTTGGGATCACAGCTGCCATGATATGACTCATGGTAGGCCCGTAACACCATATGTCGAATATGTTGTTTATCGCGGTCATGGTGTAAATGACCGGTGTTGCAAAATGGGCGATGCGGTTTGGTACCAGTAAAAGAATTGGTGAAATGCATGCAATTTAAGGATAAGTGTACACATTTTACTACTACAGTAGGGGTATGGTTAGATGATCATACTTGAATCCCACAATTGGTGTTTATATTCCCACAGTTAGATCTGCAATTGATGAAATAATCCATTGTGCATATGCATTAGCTTAAGAGCATTTGTATATAGCAAGGAAGTATGCCAAAGGTGATGAGATATGATGATGGTTGTGTTGAGAATGAGAAATTATATTAAGACAACATAAAAGATATGAATACCAAAATAACAATATGAGTAAGATGATGAATTGTGTGATAGTCCAATTATTGAAGGACTAGATCATGTGTGTGATTTTATACTTGCTTGATTTACAGAAATAATTGTATATTATGATGATAGTTGATGATGAGTTGTATGTGAATGCAAGTATACATGTTGTGATACATATGCACATGATCACATGGTATTCATATACATTCTTTTGGAATGTATGACTCACTCTTCCATGTTGTCCACTTTTTAGATTTGTGATGCAAGTCACTCATGGAAAGAGTGAGACTCTTTTGAAGTACATTTTGTGGAAGGAGGTAAATAGATGTATAGGAAGTGCCTTAGCCGGCAAATCTAGACTTTTGTATAGCATATAGTGTATATGTATGCTTATTTTGCCATCTAGATTGTAGTTGATGATTTTTGAGGGTCATGTAGGAAAATTTGACCTTGGTGTGTATGCCCAATTTTCATTAATGACCCAAATGATGTAAGATGATGAATTATGATGTTTGTTGACGTTAAATTTTCACGAATGGATGATGTGTTTTATAACTTGTAGAATTTTATGAAGTTTATGAGAAAATGATTTCAAATGTCATGCATTGAATGAATGGTAATTGATTTTGAAATGTATAGACAATTGGATGAGATTGTAAATGTATGGTTGAATGGATATAATGCATTAGAGTAGGCTAAAATGGCATGAATTGGAGTTTGGTATATTAAGTTGTATGAAATTACCCTGTTCCTCATTTTTCTGCATAACTCACTCAAGCGAGTGGAAATCTCGCTCAAGCGAGATCCTTGTGAATCAGGGGTGTGGCCACTGGCCCAAATTCACCCGAGCGAATGACAATTTTGCTCAAGTGAGATCGGCTTAGAATCAGAGATTAGCTACTGGAGTTATCTCGCTCAGGCAGGTAGGGTCTCGCCCAAGCGAGAGTGAGTGGGAGAGTCACTGGGCCATTTTCGCTCAAGCGAAATGGCCAGTGCAAGGCAATTCGCTCAAGCGAGCGAAGGGAAATTTGACACTGGATGATTTTCGCTCAGGCGGACCTTGCCTCGCTCGAGCGAAAATCAGACAGTAAGGTGCCTGATGCTACTGGAGCAATCTCGCTCAAGCGAGATTGACCCCTGATGCTATATTTCCCTTTCGCTCAAGCGTTTTCGCTGGCTCGCCCAAGCGTGGTCGTTGGGACTCGCTCAAGCGAATGGGGCATCCGCTTGAGCAAGATGCCCCTGATTCCTCTAAACGCTGTTGTTTCATTTAATTTGGCTTTCTTTGGCATTAAGGCTTCCTCTTTCATCATCATACAAATGTATTTATCATGGTTTGACTCATTAATTTTTCTAATCGATCATCCATTTAAAATCTAATCATAGCACAACAACTTAATCAATTCTTCCGCTGTTTTGAATGAATACTGCTCATGTTTTATTTTTAAATTTACCTTCTCATATCTTCACATATGAGATAGGTTTTTCATAGATCTAGGGTGTCGAATTAAAGCTTAACCACTTTATTTCTTTGTCTAATAATGATTTATAAAACACAAAAAATTTACCCGTATTTTTCAGGTCTCACAAAGGGCATATGAATACACTCCAATGGTAGATTACTTATAATCGAAAAACCCTTTATAAGTATGACATTATATATTCTTTATCAAAAGAATATAGGTTTTAAAAATTATAGAAAAAGTATGTGTCACTTTAAATAATCAAGAAACAGTATAGATAGAACTACTTTGCATGTGTCTGCATGAGTATAAAGAGCATTGGGGAGTCTCTATTGCAATAGATGCACAAAGATTCTATCTGGTTATCAAGGTTTGTTGATTTTTCTAATATTTATGATCAATTAAGAAATTTTATGTCTCTCTTACTATTCCCAGACTTAAAAATTTGAATTGCTCGATAGATCTTTCCTGTCTTATTTATTATATATATACCCATAAGGGGGCTTTGTGTTATATATATATTAGATATTATACTATTTGTTTACATGTTACATATCTCGTGCACCTTGTAAGAGCAAGAGGAGCTAGTTGCCCTAAAGGGCATATGAATAAACAAATTAGAGAGAATATGTCATTGAAATGCTACTTAGATGAAAAATAGAAAAAATAAAGACACATAACATACCAAATGGATATTTAGAAATTGTTTTTGTCTAAATTGAAAAATTGTCACTATTACTTAAGAATTATGTCCGTAGATGGTTTTTGTTCAACTTGCTTGTGACGATCGAATTAATGCACAAATAAACACAGCTAGTTGCTGCGATGGAAACATTTTATATTTCACTCAACAATATAAATCGCATCCCAAAAATATTATATTGAAATACTTGTTTCTGCTTCATATAGTGATTGAACTATATATGACCTTCCAAATTCCCTTCTGTACTCTATTGTGATACCAAATAATTGGTGACCCTCTAGGATCTGGTATATGATGGTCTGTAAAATAAATCAACAACAGAATTTGAGACATAACTATATAAGATTCCCACAAAAAGATCTATATGAGATTCATAATGACCCTATTAAAATAAATGAGTACATATACGAACATAGAAAGTTTTTGTAATTGTAACTTACCTCCAGCATCCATCTTACGTACTTCACATTATTAACATGTTGGTTCATGTCCAAATCACTTCTCTTTGGCTGTAAAATGGACAGAGGCATAAAGTTATTTTCTATGTATTCTTTGTGCCGTGGTAGTGCCCATGACTACTTAATTATGATGCAATTAAGGCCTAGTTTGAGTAAAATTCTTTGAAAGCACTATTGGGAAAACAATATAATGAATTAAGTTCATAAACTTCACCTATAAATTTTAATATATTAATTTGTGATCCCTAATATTTATGTACAACCTTTATAGTTTATTAATAATTGAGTTCCTCTGATTGAAATATACTTTACTCCACTCAACAATATGTTTTCAGTTAAGATTGGGAATCCTAGTCTCCATAATGTAAGCATGTCATTTAAGTTCACTAATTCCCCTGGGTTAACATGCTGCATTGTCATGTTTGTATGTGATAATTGATATTGTTGCTACCCAATTTTGTCCGGGTTATTCTAAATCTTTGGTCATTTAAAAAATATGGTTTTTAAAGAAGATGGGTCTGGTTAAAATGAAAAATAAAAAATAAAAAAATCAATAGGAAAAGAGAGAGATAGATTTAGTGTTAAAAGTTCCATCCTAAAATCAATTGACATCCAATGGTTGGAGTCGCTTAACGGGTATTTAAATCATACGATATATTATGAGGTGAGCGATGTGGGACTTCCAACACTTAGATTGGGAGTTACTTCTAAATAATAATTAACTCTATTTAGTCCCACATTGGAAACTTTGAGGAAAGTGGTGCTCGTTGTGTTGCTATATATAGCAACACATAGTAACACTTTGGAAACACACAAAGTTATAGATACTTCCCGGTAACACCGTGAATATAACTTATTTCTAAGTATATTATGTGGTTACAGCTTTGACCGATCTTTCACATTAGAAAAGATTTGGTGTTTCCACGGAAATCTCAGTTTAGAAAATCTAGCTACCAAATTCGAAGGCTAGCTTTAAAATTTCAGAAAAGAATACATTTTTTTTGAGTCTATTCTATTATTTATGTTGTATGTAGTTATCTTTTTATTGTTTTTATTTTATGCTTTAATTGGTTAGTTTTTTCTTTGTCATTCACTTTATGTGTATTTAATTTTTATTTATTTATTTGAATTGATTTAAAGAATGTATATATAACTTGTAAGTTTGTTCTCTTAGCATATATGGTATAAAAAGTTTTATTGATGTCGTGAGATACATTACATCAATAAAGTTGCTCTAAAAATCATAAATAATATTTTATTGGTGTAATAGGATACATTGCATTAATAAAATTGCTCTAAAAAATTAATAAACAATTTTATTGGTGTCGTGGGATACATTACATTAATAAAGTTGCTCTAAAATTTAATAAACAATTTTATTGATGTCGTGAGATACACTACATCAATTAAAGTTGCTCTAAAATTTAATAAACAATTTTATCGATGTTATGGGATATATTACATCAATTAAAGTTGCTCTAAAAATTAATGAATAACTTTATTGGTGTCGTGGGATACATTATATCAATAAAGTTATTCTAAAAATTATATTAATAATTTTATTGGCATTGTGGGATACACTACACCAATAAAGTTGTTATAAAAAGCATATCGGGATCGTGAGATACATGATACCGATTAACAAAAAATACAAGAACTACATAACCCTGATTTCCCATTGCACCTGAGAATACATAGGAGCAAGATCAATTCTTGTCGGGCCCATTCTCTTTAAAAAATTAATTTTCTTTTTATGTAAATATTTATTTTTTTTCTTTTATATCATTGGGTCACTTTTAAATTATTAAAAATATTATGCACTTTAATTAAGGTACTGTTTCTTTGGAACAGGCGAATAGGGGTGCTAATACCTTCCCTATTCATAACCAACTCCCGAACCTAGAGCTCTAAAGGGTTTTTTCCAATATTTTACCCTTTTAAAATAAAATAAAAATCTTGGTGGCGACTCCACACTTTTTATAATTTATACTCAAAAATCAAATTTGTGGGAATCGTTGTCCGGTCGTCCATGTCGCGACAGATATGGCAATTAAAAGTTTTTTCTTTCTTATCATATTGCCTCAATCTCCAAGAGTAGACTTCTATATTTTAGTTGAAGCTCAATTACTGAATAACCATGTTTGTGTTATGTAGGGAGACATAGGGGCATTTTATTCTACCGCAAAAGAGATACAAACATTATTTTATAAGCAACAGGAACAATTAAAGGTTATGCGGAGAACTCTATAAGATGAAGAAAATTATGGGAATACATCTGCTGACATGGATGAAGAAGTCATTAGGGGAACCTCAGGCAGAGAAAAAGATATTGCATTGTGTTATAGTAGCAATATTGAAAAGGCAGGATCAGCCGCTTCCCAAAAAAGTAACAGAGATGAAGTTGAAACATCAAGTAATGAAGCCGCTTCACCTATAAATTTAAATAACCTCATGTACTTCAACTTTTTAAAAGTACTCTAACTTTTTAAAATTTGTATAAAAAATACTTTTTTTAATTTTCATTTTTTCTTGTGCAAAACTTTACAAATATAAAACAAAACTAAAAGTAATAATTTTTACAATTAAAATTGAAAATAGAAAATATTTTTTTTCAAATCAAACCACCGTATACCTTCTTATTTCATTGCACTTTTGTGTCCTGTAAGTGCTTTAGAAGTGTACACAAAGTGGGCCTAAAGGGAATATTCAATATATAAATATATATATATATATATATATATATATATATACCTTCAAGTCAGAATTCATGTATTTTGCCTCTTTGTCCAATTTGACAATTTATTTAGGAGAGTCTTCCTTTATTGCTTGCTTCTCTATAAACCAAGGAGCAACTTCGGCTCTCACTTCTTTTGGCATTTTGGAGAGGTGTCTTACTTTTTGGTTCATCATCACCTATGTGTTGGTTTATATATATGGTTAATCTCAGTAAGTACTTGTAAACAAAAATGAAAGCTTGGAAATTGTTAATTAGAAAGATTGTTCAAGACATGTATAATAACATACCTTATTGCATGTGCAAAGATGTGCCCTGTGGCTTGGCTTCTTATTAGTCAATCTCCTCGTATTCCATTCTTGTCTGATGCTCTAACCCATGTGTCAATTTCAAGTACCTCTCCCCTGATACATGCATATGTTAAGTACATTACTATCTGTTATGGTTCTGTCATGCCATGATGACTTAACTACATATATATATACATACATATATATATATATAATATGCTACTCAATTCTACACAACTTTCAAGTATAGAAATTGTTAATTAGAAAGATTGTTCAAGACTTGTATAATAATATACCTTATTGCATGTGCAAAAATGTGCCCTGTGGCTTGGCTTCTTATCATCCAATCTCGTCGCATTCTATTCTTGCCCGATGCTCCAAACCATGTGTTAATTTCAAATACCTCTCCCCTGATACATGCATATGTTAAGTACATTACTATCTGTTATTGTTCTCTCATGCCATGATGATTTAACTATATATATATAATATGCTACTCAATTCTACTCAACTTCTAACATATGTTCTCTCATGGAACAAACTCAATTCTACTTAACTTTCAAGTATTAAATCACATAAACTTTAAAAACTTTTCCACACCCTGTTTCTTCTTTAGTGGAAACATATAAACAATGCTAGCTATATTTCTACTTGGCCATATTATAGTAACATTTAGCCAAATTACATAAAAAAAATACTTTTACTTAAACATCTTTCATACTTAAATGAAGAACGTGCAACCCTCTATTACAGCACATTGTAAGAAATTTAGTTTTCAAGACGTCAAGCAATACCAAAATAACTAATATTAAATAATATAAAATAATCATAAAATAACTTGCTCAGTTGAATATGGCTATGTGACAACATAGAACCACCATAAAAAATAATAAGGAAAATTGAAATTTGGAGTTAGAAAATCTAACTTACAATAGAGGGGACATTTCTATAAGGAGAATTGACATGTACAATTAGAATGCATGGAAAAAGCAATCCTAATTTTCCAGTTCATTCCGTATCTAATCTTGTAAACACACCAAAGCTTGGACAGTAGCAGGATTAAGCGAGCTCCAATCATGATGAAGGACTCTTCCATTGTAATTAAATGCTAACTCCGATGCAATTTTTGACATCAGAATTCCTAACATATTCCAGTGTGAACTCTCCACTAATTTAAAATGTTGAAATCAACATTGCACGAAAAGATAGGTTCTGCTAAGTACTTGTCAAGATTCAATTTTGCACCATCACCTTGCGATGTTTCATGCAAGAACTTATCAAATCCCATCGGTCTATCCCTTGAGTCCTTTGTAGAACCTTGTAAGAGAAGTGGACCACTGCTAACTTGCTAAGCTAAACCTTGATCATTGAAGGCATTATAATTTATAATAACTAAAATATTAGACTAAAAGGAGAAAACTAAACATGAGATCAAATACTGACAAAGATTCACCCAACAGACCAAATTCCATCCTAAACCAAAATAAAGAACATAAAAATAAAAAAATTAGAGAGAATATGACATTAAAAAAATTAAACATAAAAAGTATTAAAATATTTTACTTAATCCTTATGCTACCTATTCATTTCTAAGCTTAGATTGTTCTTCTGCAAAACAAAACAAAAGTTCTACAATATAATAATTATACTATAAATAGAGACATGACTCATAGTAATAAAAATATATTGACATAAATCTTGGAAATGAATGAAAGAAAAGAAAAATACTGGATCCTTTTTCATTTGGCTAACCTTATCAATGAGTAATAAGATAGACGAATGATGCTACACCATTTGAAGGTTTATTCCAATTCTCTTCCAATGCAACAATAACCAAAAGTAAAATAGATGTTAAATGACAATCAAATTAGATGATACATACATTGCTTTTCTTCAAGTTTTTGCATGTAAAAAATTTAATAATATATAGTATCTATAGTTAAGAAAAATAGACCATAATATTTCTAAAATTATATATTAATCAGTCAAATAAAATTTTAATATTAACTGTGAGAAATTAATCATTATACATAACCTCGATTAAGTAATAATGAATATATATAATATTTAATGAAATAAAAATTAGGAACTACAAATATTAAAAAATAAAAAAGGGAGAAGTGAATGTATCTCAAACTTTGCTCCTGCACTTCAGGTTAAGTTACACTACACAGTGAAAGCTCTAAGATTAATAACAAAGAAGGCAATGACAAAAAGTACAGGTGCTAGGGGTTTAAGAGCCCTACTTGAAAGCATTTTGACCAAAGCCATGTTTGAGGTATTGAACAGTCTTTTTATTCTTAAACTATCAATCCATCAACTATCTTAAAGTACATCAAAAACTATCATCAATCTATGGTTTTGTACTAATAGATAATATTCCTGACATTAAGATGGGAAGCGACCAAGTTGATGCAGTTGTTGTTGACAAAGAGTTAGTAGGATCAGTAACTGCCCCTGGAAGTGAAGGGAAAATTCTTCATGGAGATGAGGCTTTAGAGCAGTATCTGACCAAGAATAAAGATTCAGCGGTATAATCTAATGTTTAAACATGTGCTGCTAATGTATTAAATTCATGTTAGAGGATTGCTTGTTATAAAAACCTGTCAATTTCTTAAAACACCTTGTAGCCCCTACTAACATAATAGTATCTTTCTTATTGAAGATGTTTTCCTTAATTTGCAGCAGTCTTCACATATAACAAAAATGTAGTAATTGAATGCAGTATCAACTTATTTTTAGATTTAGAAAATTCTTAAGCCCGATTCTTCTCATGATTAGTTTAATTCACATTAGTTAACTTCAATACGAATTAGCAACAAAACAAAAAATCTATAATTAGAATAGGAGAATTTTAAGTGCAAGAGGCTGAAACTCACCTCTCCCATAAGCCTGTTGTATGCATGCAAATTTGATCTCAGAAAATGAAGAGATCTTGGACCATAAAAAACAACAATATTTGAAATTTCTTTTCACAATATTGCATCCTACAACCTATCATTTCCATATCTCAGTATGTTAGCAATCATCTATTATTTACAATGAGCTTATAAAGAATTTAAAATCTAAGGATTTATCTAATTAGCCTCAAATTGGAAACAATTCAGGATTAGCTGTGAATACATTTTCAAAATAAGAAGAAAGTTGTGTACTTCAAGAACGTGCTATTAAGAGAAAAATTGTAAAATGCATAGATTTGCATACATATCAAAGCTTTATCTATAGTCACATGTGAAGACTCCAAATCACGGTAAAAACCACATTTCAAATTGTATCCAGGTTGATTATGAATAAGGGCACCGTTTTGTCTGAATAGAGGAAGACATGCGTCAAAAATGTCATCAATCTTGTCAACCTGAAAGAATAAAGAAATGCATTATAAATGTCATCTATCCAAGCTTCCCAACCCCTGAGCAGCTTATGTAGCAACAGGAAATGCTTAGCCACTCAATAATAGTGACTTGTTATTAAAAAAATAGTGATTAACACAACTGTTGAATGTTTGGTCATATCAACTTCTAGTAAATAGCTCCATAAATATGCAGCCTAATTCTAATGAAGGGGCTTCAGATGGATTTGAACAAAGCCCTCACAGTCATAACTAGCATATACATACAATATCTGGAATTCAGGTGAAAGAGGAGAAAAGAGAAATATACTCAGTATGTTGTAAGAAAAATGAAGGGTCATAACTCATAAGATAGAAGTCATTGCTAATATGTTAATGTTGTACATAGAAATCCCTCAAAATAGGATTTGTAGCAGACACTATAATTCTCACTACAATGAAACCGTTGTAGCATTAACTTCTTACAAAGATTTGTATTTTCTTTTCTCAGCCCTTAAGACAGGATACTATGTTTAATGCATAAAATTATAAGCTACTGCAATATACCATTATATACATAATAATACTCATACAGGGTACTTTTGTTTTCCTTCCTGTGAACCTACAGGGTGTTAACCAGTACCTATAACTTCGATGCAAAAAATTAAAAAGGTTAAAAGAATATCATGACTATGATCATCTGATGAAGGAACCATATTATCATTTTTCATCCTTCCCTACCCAACTTCATTTGAAAAAACAGGACTTAGAGATTTGATTGGAATCAGACATGATTATAAATCCTGAAACATGCAAAGGCTATATATTAAAAAATTAATTGGAAATAAAATAACTTGAAAACATTGCCAACCAACCAAAACTGCTAAGTATTATGAAGCTTATACACACAACACGGGAACTAAAAATGTTATGAATAAACAATAAACAAAATTCAAAGTCAATCTTCTCAAGATATCCCAATTTCACTAACTCTATAAATCATCATGCAAGGCATTATACCCTTTTCAATTTACTCAAACCTGCATATAACCACATACTTTACAAAACATGATGGAATTATAAAAAATCAATAGTGTTCTTTCAAGGGAAAAGTGAGAAATGGGATATAAAAAGAAATTGGGTACTCGGTTCACCATCACTCAATAGGTGATTTGAGGTTTATAATTTAGGTGTTGACTATTTTTTGTAGGCTATATTAGTTTTTAAATTTGATATATTTGCTAAATTATTTGCATGTTTTGTTGTCAATTACGTGTTTAGTATATCAAATAAAATAATATATAATATATAATATATAATCTTAATATAACTATATCTATTATTTAAAAAAACATGAATAATATATATATATATTGTTTCCTAACTCTTGATTGGCCTTAGCAAATTACAAAATTAATATGAATGTAGTTAAACATGTGATCATAGCAATCAATCTAACATAAATCATTTACCTCATAGCTGCATTAGTTCATTTCTTTTGGTGTTATGCATCAATTCTTGTTGCCTTCCTATAGAACTTGGTTCATGACTATGATCATATACCAAAGGAACTATATTATCACCATATTATCATTTTTCATCTTTCTCAACCTAACTTCATTTGAAAAAATAGAACATAGAGATTTGATTAGCATCAGACATCATTATAAATCCTGAAACATGCAAAAGCTATGTATTAACTAAATGGAAATAAAAGAACTTGAAAACATTGTCAACCAGCCAAAATTACTAATTATTATGAAGCTTATATTGAATTCCCTGCACACACAACATGGGAACTAAAAATGTTATGAATAAACAATGAACAAAATTAAAAGTCAATCACCTCAAGATATCCTAATTTCACTAAACCATCATGCAAGACCCAATACCTATTTCAATTAACTCAAACCTGTATATAACCACATACCCTACAAAACATGATTGAATGATAAAAAATCAAGTGTATTCTTTCACATCCCCAACAAATCAAAAATATGTATTAATAATGTCTTCATACGTGTTACTTGAAGAATCCTTCAAGAAACATCACACTTAATTACACATACAAATAGAAAGTCTTGGATAAGAAACCTGGTAAATGAAGTATGAGAAAAACAAATCAGATAAAAGAACAAATACTAATTTGATTCTAATGCATCATATAGTTAATTATTTGTTAATTGTCATTATTCAGTTCAAGTATTAAGTTGAGGTTTTCCAACCTTAAAATGAACCTTTAATCTCTTTAATCTTTGATTCTTGGCTCTTTGTTTCTCCATATAGTAAGATTCAAGCATATCAGTTCCTGTTCAAAATTTCAAAACAAAAACAAACAATATAAGAAAGAAAGATGTCTCTATGTGTCTACATAATATAAAAGAATATAGATCAAAACATACATTTTCCCTCTCTTTCAAAAAGGAATCCTTCTCCTCTTATGTAAACACGTTAATTATAGGAGGATATAGTTAGAAACTATAAATTAATTGTAACAGCCCTGATTTTTGAGAATAGAAAACCAGACCCTCAGGAGTCTGAGGATACTCTGTTGAGCTTCTGGTAAGAAGCTCAAGGCTTTTGGCTTGTTCCCTAAGCGGTTTAGAATTAGGAAAATAATGAAAAGCAGCTTAACGTGAAAGATGAGGATACTGAGAAAATGTAACGAGTGAGAGAAGCAGAGATAAGAAAATAATAAATAACATTCGACAACGCTGTTTAATTAGAAACGATGATTATTTCGGGTACAAATTAATTTATAATTATATTTATTCGATAATTATTTTTTGTCAACAATATTTAATAGATAAATAATTATAATAATTTATTTTGAAATTATATATATTAAATTATTTATTTATTTGATAATTATATTTAATATAATACCGCTCAGTTCCTCAGATTTGAACTGCGGGACCCAACCTGAGGTCATACTCTGACCGTTCGACCCGAGACTAGTGATCCAGTAGGGAAACTAGTCCTGTTAGGATCATTTCCTAAAAGATTAAGGGTTTCTGACTTAGCCTAATCGGTTCAATCAGAAACCTTAATGTCTCCTACGTTTGACCGTTCATATACCTCGGTATATCCGATGGTGGCACGGTCAGTCTTGGATGACTCATTTCAATGTTTTAGGAATTTTTCCTGAAGGGACCGAAGCTTGATTCAGACTCTATCATCCCTGTTTTCAATAAGTTGATTTCTTTAGAAATCGCTTTAAAACTAGACCCAAATACCTTTGGTGTTTTGGACCCAGATTTTTCATACGACCTTAGAATCGAACAATTTTGGTCTCAATCTCTTTCTTTTGAAAAGATCTTCAATCTCTGTTTCTATCCCCGAACTCCAATTCTTACTCTTTCAACCCCAAAATCGAAGATTAAGTATATTCATCTCAAAATCCCAATGTTTGAACATTTTTCTCTACGCATAGTTTAGAAAAAAATTCATAACTTTCTCATACAACCTTCGATTTGCACAAACTTGGTGTCAAAATCTCTGTAACAAAATTATCTACATTTTCCATACAGACATTAAAGGCTAAATCCCTCTAGATCAGTACAATTTAATAAATCTTTGTGACCTCTTGGCTGTTTCATTTCAATGCTAGTAGCCTTTGATAAAATTCGTATATCTCCTTCGTCCGATGCTTGAATCACTCCGTTCTTTTTTATATAAATTCTTATCATAGACCTCTACAATTTTCATGAAGGGCACGAAATCAAATTCCTAAGGGAGAATTAATGGTGAATTTATTTTAAAGACCCTAGCTAATCCAGGAAGCTTCTAGAGCACCCTGTCGTAAATCGAGTATATCTCGGGCTATAGAACTTGGATCATCACAAATTATATATCAAATTAAATAGGAAAGAAATATCTACAAAATTCATGAAGGGATCGAAAGCCAATTCTCATTCCATAAATCCCAAAAATTAAAACACTACACCAATTCACGTGTTTCCAGCAATAGTTTGCACTAGGTGTAGTATTTTCCATATAACTCTCTCACATGGCCATGAAATTGAATGAGGCCTTCACTATTGTTCAAGTGGCCTCAATACTCAAGAGGGGGGGTGAATTGAGTTTTAAAAACTTTGATTGGAATGCCTTTGAACTTGATTTTTATATCCAAGTTTACAAGAATATGCAAGTGAAATCAAGTTAAAGATAGTAAGCAATAAACCACAAGGATAAATATAGCTGAAGCAATTTAACAAACACTTGGTAGGTAGTATTTGAAATATATCAAATTAGACAAGCTCAAGTATGCAATTCACAATCAATCAATACATATCAACCAATTGCAGTATATGAAAGTAAAAGAGTAAATGTACAAGTGAAAGATCACACAAATTCTAACTCTCAAGATAAGAGGATGTATAAATTTAAACTCAGAATATACAAGAAAGATGGCTTACTAAGCACAAGAACAAGTGAAGAATGATAGCTTCTAGTTGTGTATTTTGTGCTTGAGTTCCTCTTGAATTTATAGAGCCATTTGAGAGCTTGAGGAGTGCCTTTCTTCTTCCTAGCCGTTGCACATAGTGGGGGTCTGAAGGAATGGTGGAGACATGTGCTGGTTTCCCACTAATATGTGTTTTCCCACTATTGTAATCGATTACAGCTCATCGATTACGCCTCGAGCTGTAACCGATTACACTTTGAATTTTTCATTCCAGATCGTGCTGTAATCGATTATCCCTTTATGTGTAATCGATTAGCTTCAAGTCAGAGGGCTTCTAATCGATTATATCTTGGCCTGCAATCGATTAGAGATGATACCTGATGCATTTAATTTGGCTTCGCAGCTACGTAATCGATTATATAGTCCTGGTAATCGATTAGCTTACTTCCAGTAGCCTTCTAATCGATTGGATGAATTTCCTTAATCGATTAGCCTTTATACCTGATGCTTTTAATGCCATTTTTGATTTTGGTAATCGATTATGTCATGTGTGTAATCGATTACTGTAATTCCAGTAGCTCTTTAATCGGTTATTTCAATTGGTGTAATCAATTAGCTTATGTCCTATTGTAGTTGTTCCAAAAATAGAATCACCCTAATCGATTAGACTGGGCTTCCTAATCGATTAACTTCGCACTGTTTCTGGGTCTGATTCCATGCCTTTGTTTTTGCAAGAATTTCTTCAAGAGTGTTTTGTCATTATCAAAATCCTTGTACCTGTTATCACATTCAAACACATTCTCCCCCTTTTTGATGATGACAACCATGTTCATCTCTTG
Organism: Clitoria ternatea; assembly: GCA_037962975.1. Taxonomy (NCBI): domain Eukaryota; kingdom Viridiplantae; phylum Streptophyta; class Magnoliopsida; order Fabales; family Fabaceae; genus Clitoria; species Clitoria ternatea. Next base: position 62,984,401 of record CM075671.1, read on the forward strand.
AGGGTTGTTAGTTTAAACAACAATTATCTCTAATTTTGTATCTACAAAAACATTTGAATTTTTCCTTATCTCTAAAATCAGATTTTCACTTATCTTTTCAAGAAACTCTTATCTATTAAAAGTTATCACTTATACAAGTAAATCTCTTATCTCTTAAAAGTCTCCCCCTATCTTTAGGAATTAATGCCTTGGAGATAATTAAAACAGTTTATCATTTAAGCAGAAGAACAGATGAACAACAACTATTGCTTCTCCCCCTTTGGAATCATCAAAAATAATAAGGCAATTAAAGTCATGGAAAGACAGATTTTATTCATGATAATTTAAGGGAAAGTACAATCAAGGAAATGATAAAACTGATGCATAAACTAAGAAAACATAATGATCAAAGCATAAAATGGATCTAATTATCCGGGTTGAAAAATCTAAGTTCGGAGACTTGATGGGACAGCTCTTCATAACGCTGTTGCATTATCTCAAAATGTTGTTGCTCGGTCATTGAAAATTCTTGAAGGGAGTTTTTGAGGCGATCGAAGCGGCGGTCAAGGTGAGCATAGAGCGATGCAAATGGGTCAGCAGGGGCAGATGAAGAGGCTTGAGGTGCAGGAGGAGGAGGAGGAACGGGTTCATCATCAGCAGGAACTTCAAAGGGAATGTTGGCATTAATGCCTTCCATTCGTGAGTACCATGCTCCGTTTAGAAAAACAAGACCCATCTTAGTGAGGTGATGAGTGCTAATGTAGGCTTTTGAAGGCACTTTTTCTGACAGCTCTCCAGCCAAGTCCACTCCGCAGTGTTTGAAGATTTTGGTGAGTAGAATGGCGTATGGAAGCTTTTGTTGGTCCTTTGCGTGGCGCATGTGAAACTTGACCAATTGAACCTAGTTTATTTCTTTGTGGTTCAGCATAGCCCACATTAAGAGGACATCATCCTCTTCCACCAAAGCATAGTTCCCACCACGGGGAACCAACATCTTGACCAAGAAAAAGTGTAGGAGGCGGTTGTTCATGGTCAAGTGTCCTACCAATTTATGGTTGCTCCTGGAGCGATCAGCCTTCCACAATGATTGACGGGCAGTAAGAGCATTGAAACCCCATTCATCCTCAGGGTCTCCTCCATCAAACTCAGCATCGTTTAGTGGCAGCAGAGAAATTTCAGCAAGCTGGGCGTTGGTGAGCTTTATGGTCACATTTTTGACCTTTGATTCAATTACCCCATTAACAAGGTTGAAGTTACAATAGAAAACTCTGATGAGTTTAGGGTAGTATAGTTCTTCCTTAAGGGTGAGGAAGGGAAAAAGGTTGTAGTGGTGGAGGCATTGGGTGAAGGTGAGGCTATGGTTATCAAAGGTTTCAACAATGGTGAAGTGGGGAGTCATGATATCCTTTTCAGAAAAATTGTTGACAAAATTTTGGAGGTCTCTAGGAGAGGAGAAGAACCTAGAGAAGTATAGGGGGTTGTTGGCTTGGGCCATGGAGGACCTTGCTCTTTTGACGGTGCAGGAGGAAGACATAGTGAGGAAGAGAAGAAAAAGGTGCAGAGGGAAGATGAAGAGAGGCAAAGCTTTGAGAGATTTGAAGAGGAAGGAGGTAGTGTAAGATGAGAGGGTGAAGAGGAAGGTATTTATAGGGAAAAATTAGGTCTAGAAGAGAGTGAGGTGAGTTAAAGGAGTTAAGAACTCGAGCAGACCTCGGGAAGTAACGTTTGACTGTTCCAGTACTGATGCTAATCAATTACGAGGCATAGGTAATTGATTAGCTCACTGTTTCTGGGGAATTTGAATCGTTTCGCACAGAGATTAATCGATTATCGTAGTTGAGTAATCGATTAGTGAAGAAGCAGAAGCGTCCTAATCGATTGGAATTAGCTTAGTAATCGATTAATGTGAAGATGAAACGTTTTATACCAGAAACAGAGGCTGTGTAATCGATTATGAATTAAAAGGTAATCGATTATGCGTAAAACAGAAGCTTACTAATCGATTAGATGGCAATTCGTAATCGATTATCAACGAGACAGGAGCTTATTAATCGATTATGCAGATGTATATAATCGATTATCTGGTTCAAGAATTTGCAGTTTTCACACAGGAGAGTTACAATATTAATCAATCATACCACTAATAATAACCAACTCATACAAACATGCTATATAACACTGTTTTTATCAAAATACTTCATCATTCAAACACAATTATTCATGTCAAGAATTCCTAATTCTCTTCTAATGTGGATGAATTGCTCCCTAGCTAAAGGTTTGGTGAAAATATCTGCTAGTTTCCTAGAAGTTTCAACATGCTCAAGTATACAATCACCCTTTAATACATGGTCTCTAATGAAATAATGTCTAATCTTAATATGTTTGGTTCTAGAATGCATTACAGGATTCTTTGAGATATTGATAGCACTAGTATTATCACACTTAAGAGGCACATGGTCCAATACAACTCCAAAGTCTAGAAGTTGTTGTCTCATACAAAGGATTTGTGCACAACAACTACCAGCTGCAACATATTCTGCCTCAGCTGTTGATAGCGCAACACTTACTTGTTTCTTGCTATGCCAAGAAACAAGAGAACTACCAAGCAAGTGACATGTTCCGCTAATGCTTTTTCTGTCAAGTTTACATCCTGCAAAATCTGAATCAGAGTAACCAACTAAAGTGCATTCAGCCCCTTTGGGGTACCATAAACCAACATTTTGGGTCCCAACTAAATATTTCATTATCCTTTTTACTGCAGTGAGATATGATTCTTTAGGACAAGCCTGGTATCTAGCACACATACACACAGCAAACATGATATTCGGTCTACTAGCGGTTAAGTAAAGTAAGGATCCTATCATACCTCTATATTTTGTGAGTTCAACATCCTTACCTTTCTCATCCTTGTCCAAATAGCATGAAGTGCCCATGGGTGTGTGATGCTGAAATCCCGAGTCATTAAATTTGTGGTGAAATCTTAGTAAAATGAAATGTGACTCTCGGATTCACACTTATGGCAAGCGCACCAGTCGTTAAAATTGTAGTATATTTGATCGTCTCACAGGGATTGTGGTAAGTACCTCAATCTAGGACTAGTACAAGCTGAACCAATAGAAAATACATGAAATTCATTCGGTTTTTATGGTTTTAGAGTTTTATAGTTGTTTTTATATTTTGAGAAACAGAGTTAAAGTGAAATGTGGAAAGTGATTAAAAGAAAACAGGTCAGGATTGCTTCGGCTCACAATCTCCTCAAGAAACATGCAATTAAGTATAGTCGAACTTCACAATCTAGAGGACAATCCGCTTGTGGTTATTCCCTAATTCCTTAGGTGAAAAACACTAATCCTTAAGCAATGAACCTTAATTCCTTAAGTGCTCAATTAACCTAAGAATCTAATGCGAAATTAGAGTTTGAACTCTAACTATTCACCTAAATTGATTAGGCCTAAACTAGTTAGAAAGCTCGAAGTTACCTAAGCTTCAGCCATGATTCCTCACTGGTGAAGTTCTTCATCAGTTCCGGATTTGTCAATCCAGCGATTCTGCTCCACTCCTCAGCTTGTTCGCCTCAGGATCTTCAAAGCCGATCTACTTGCTCACAGCTTCAAGACTCAATTGTTCACCTTCACAATCCCAACCTTAGGGATTTAGAACTCTATAGACTTCGGTTCCATCGAAGGATTGTGGAACGTCATGGAGGAGAGAGTTTAGAGAGATGAAAATGTAGTGAGAGATAGTTCAAAGTTTAGAATGAAAAGGAATGTGTTCTATGTATTCTCTGTCTCTGTATCTCAACACCCCCACACACTACAGAGTATGTACATGAATATATATAGACATCTAACTAACTAACTTACTTAACTAAAAACTTCAGACCACTTCAGCTAACGACTAACACTGCTTAATTACATGGTTTACAAAATAACTAACTAAATACAGCTCAGCTCTTAACAGGATCCAGCTCAACCTTAGCTAATGTACAGCTCAGCACCAGCTAATTGACAGCTCACTTCTTAAGTTAGCTTGAGGTTGCAGTAGTAGAGAAGAAGGCAATGGGAGCGGAACAGTACTGCACCAAGTGTGTTGTTGGAGGGAAGGAACAGTGTTTAAATTACTGCCTTGATGCTTCAGCTGCTGAGTATTCGCTTGAGCGAATTAAACTTCGCTTGGTTGAGTCCGGATTAACACTGCAGTGTTTCTTTCTCACTTGGGCGTTATGGCAAAACTTGGGCGAGGACGGTCTCTTAAAGTTATGCTTGAGTGAGTCCGGATTTTACTAGGATGGATTAAATAATGAATAAGCACATCGGTTTCTTATGTAGCATTCCTATCTTCTTCTCTCTTGTAACCGGTGTCTTGGGAGTCTTTTTAAGTAAGCTTACTTGAAGTCTCGCTTCGGCGTAGTCTTGTTTTTCTTGAGCGAACTTGGGCCCTCGCTTGAGCGGATTTAACTCCCGCTTGGGCGGATTAATTATTAAATCGGTATTCTGTAGTTGGCACTCGGGTTCTTCATGCAATATTCTGAGTCCTTATTCTCTTTTGGAGTCAGTGTCTTTGAAGTCTCACTCAGTCGGTCTTTGGACTCTTTTCAGTCGGAATTGGGGAAGTTTCACTCGGATTTATCAATTTCCGCTCGGATTTGTAGGATTTCACTTGGAATTTCCTTCTTATCTCGAGTCCGCCCTGTTCCTGCACCAATAAACAACTACTTGCCTAGCATTTATATGCTGGCTGCTTAGTACTTTTGTAAAGACTTCAAAATTCCTTATTTAATTAAAATTTTCAATCGGTTTCTTACATAGATAACATACTTTTGAAATAATTAACTACAACATGAATTCTTATCAAATTATTAAATAATAATAATAAAACTAGACAATACTTAGTAAATTATGTTAAATAATCAGTAGAATAATCAAGTCTTTTCAAGACTTATCAGTGTGGCAATATCATTTGCTTTGTCCATGTTGAATTTTCTAAGTAGTTCTTTGCAGTACTTGGATTGATTAATGAATGTGCCTTCATTGGTTTGCTTGATTTGTAGTTCAAGGAAGAAAGTGAGTCCCCCCATCATGGACATTTCAAATTCTTCCTGCATTAACTTAGCAAACTCGTTGCACATTGACTCATTAGTGGCACCAAATATTATATCATCAACATAAACTTGTACCAATAGTATGTTATTCTTTTTGTGCTTTATAAATAAAGTTGTATCAACCTTTCCTCTTTCAAAATGATTTTCTAAAAGAAATTTGCTCAACCTTTCATACCAAGCTCTTGGAGCTTGTTTCAAACCATACAGAGCTTTCTTTAATTTGAAAACATGATTTGGAAATTGATGGTTTTCAAAACCTGGAGGTTGATCAACATATACTTCCTCTTGAATGTATCCATTCAAGAAAGCACTTTTAACATCCATTTGGTACAATTTGAAGTCCCTACAGCATGCGAAGGCTAATAGTAGTCTAATTGCTTCTAATCTAGCTACGGGTGCATAGGTCTCTTCATAATCAATGCCTTCTTCTTGATTATAGCCTTTAGCTACTAGCCTAGCTTTGTTCCTAGTAATAATACCATTTTCATCCAGTTTATTCCTAAATACCCATTTGGTTCCTATTATTTGGTGATCATTGGGTCTTGGCACAAGCTCCCAAACTTTATTTCTTTCAAATTGATTTAGCTCTTCTTGCATGGCCAACATCCAATGTTCATCAATAATAGCTTCATTAATGCATTTGGGTTCTATTTGCGATACAAAGGCTAAATGATTGCATGTATTTCTAATTGCATTACGAGTACTTACACCTTTTGTCATTTCACCTATGACTTTGTCTAGAGGATGATCCTTCAAAGTGATCCATTGTTGTGGTTCCTCATGTTTTGCTGCATTTGTGTCTTTGATTTCTCCTTCCTTGTCATCTAAGGTCAATTCTTGAAGAGTACCTACAAGATCATCAACATCTTCCTTTCTCGGAGGGTTATGGCTATTTTCATCAAATTTAACATGAATGGATTCTTCTATGGTATTCGTGCATTTGTTGAATATTCTATAAGATTTACTAGATTGAGAGTACCCTAGGAAGATTGCCTCATCAGATTTTGCATCAAACTTTCCTAGATTATCCTTTCCATTATTGAGCACAAAACATTTACATCCAAAAATATGAAAGTGTAAAATGTTGGGTTTTCTACCCTTGTAAAATTCATAGGGGGTTTTCTTTAGAATAGGCCTTATTAAACATCTATTCATAACAAGCAGTGTTTACCGCATCGGCCCAAAAATGTTTTGCAATATTGTTTTCATTTAACATGGTTCTTGCAAGCTCCACCAAGGATCTATTTTTCCTTTCAACTACTCCATTTTGTTGTGGAGTTCTAGGAGCTGAAAAATTATGATTAATACCATGTTTTTCGCAAAACTTTTCAAAAGATTGATTTTTAAATTCTCCCCCATGATCGGTTCTAATGGATGTAATTTTAGAATTTTGCTCATTTTGGATAATCTTTGCAAGTTTCTTGAATGCATGATATGCTTCATTTTTATGAGCAAGAAACAAGGTCCATGTATATCTAGAATAGTCATCTACAATTACTAGACCATAGTAGTTACCACCAAAGCTCTTGATTTTGGATGGTCCAAAAAGATCCATGTGCAAAAGTTGTAAAGGCCTTTGTGTGGAAACAATGTTTTTAGATTGAAAGGATGCCTTTACTTGTTTCCCTTTTTGACATGCATCACAGAATTTGTTTTCAAATTTGAGCTTTGGTAAACCAATTACTAACTCCTTAGAAACAAGTTTGTTCAAATGGTCTACATGTATATGAGCTATTCTCCTATGCCATAGCCAAGTTTCATCCTCTCTAGTCATGAAGCATTGTACATCATTTGAGGACAAACTATCCATGTCAATCATGTAAATATTATCGATTCTTTGGCCTACAAATTTAATTTCCTTATTAACCTTATGCTCAATTATGCAACAATTTGATTCAAACAAAACTCTATATCCTTTGTCACATAATTGACTAATGCTAAGTAGATTATGTTTGAGGCCTTCAACATACAACACGTCACTTATGGATATGGAAGAATTCTTACCAATATTTCCGATGCTTAGGATCCTTCCTTTGGTGTTGTCTCCATAGGTGATGCTTCCTTTTCTTTTGGGAGTAAATGATGTGAACTTGCTTATGTCTCCCGTCATATGCTTTGAACAGCCATTATCCAAGTACCAGTGAGTGTTGCTTGCTTTGAAGCATACCTGCAAAACAAAATCAGTTTAGAGAACTAGGTACCCATTTTAAGTTGGGTCCTTTAAGGTTAGCTTGTGGTAATGTCCCTTTGGGAACCCACATCTTTCTTATAACCTTTGGCCCTAATTTTCTAACATTGCAATTCGAAGAGTTATGACCTTTAAAACCGCAATGATTATATTTCATAAAGGGTGAAGATGATTTCATAGGAGGTACAAAGAAGTTTTTGTAATGCTTTTCCTTTTTAACGGAATTGTACCCTAAACCGGTTTTGTCAAACATGCATCTTTGGTTTCCAAGAAGTACATTCAAATTATCTCTACCATTTGTAAACCTTTCTAAAGTTTTGTTTAGATCTAGGACTTTATTTTCTAGATCAATGCATTTCTTAGCAAAATCACAAGGTTTACTCTTAGAACATGTTTGAGCATTTTCCAGTTCTTCTTTTAAATAATCATTCTCTTTACACACTTCTATAAGGTGCATCTCTAGAGTGTCACTAGTTTTTCTAGACACATTAAGTCTATTAGAGACTTTCATAAATTTTTCATACAATTCATTAAAAGCATTAAGTAATTCTCCCTTATCATGGTCATGAAGATTTACCTCATCATCTTCTTCTTGGTGATTTGTCATGAGGCAAAGGTTTGCCTCTTCATTTTCCGAGTCATCCGAGCTACTTATCTCGTTTTCATCCCACACGATATAAGCTCTTCTTCTTCCCTTTTTCTCTTTGCCCTTCTTTTTAAGATTTGGGCAATCGGCCTTGAAGTGTCCTTCTTTCCCACATTCAAAACAACTAGGTGAGGAAGATGATTCATTAGGTGTAGATTTCTTACCTTGTGTTTTGAAGTTCCTTTGGAATCGTTTGTTTCTCATGAACTTTCTGAATCTTTTTACAAACAATCCAAATTCTTCTTCTTCATCAAGATCACTACATGATTCTTCTTCATGTATAGAGGTGGCCTTGAGAGCTAAGCCTTTCTTCTTGGAGGATTTTTCTTCTTCCTCCGCTAGCTTCAAGACTTTTAGTTCTTGCTCTTGCTCTTGTAATTTCCCAAAGAGTGTTGCAAGAGACATCTCATTGATGCTTGGAGATTGTTTTATGGCTGTGACAAGTGGTTGCCATTCCCTGCTAAGACTTTTTAAAACTTTATGCACAAGTTCTTTGTTAGTGTAAACTTTGCCAAGAGTAGTGAGATGATTAATAATAAGAGTAAATCTCTTCTGCATTTCTACTATGTTTTCCCTCGAGTTTATTCTAAAACTTTCATATTGACTTGTCAAGGTACTAATCTTGGAGTCCTTCACATCGCTAGTACCTTCGTGAGTTACTTGTAGAGTATCCCACATTTCCTTAACGGATTGACAAGTCATTATTCTAAAAAATTCATCTGGACCTAATGCCATAGTGATGAGATTCTTTGCCTTATAGCCATATTGCACTTTCTTTTCTTCATCACTGGTCCATTCATCCATAGGTTTTTCAACATTTTTACTATCAATAGTATGCATTGGTATATAAGGACCATTTTCAATGGCATTCCAAACTCTCAAATCAATAGATTGAATGAAGATTTTCATTCTTTCTTTTCAAAACGCATAGCCTTCCCCATTAAAAGTGGGAGGTCTGTTTATAGCACCACCCTCAGGAAAAAGGTTATGAGAACTTGAGGCCATCTAGTCTCTTGAAGCTGTTAAGCTTGATCTACCAAGAGTCAAGCTCTGATACCACTTGTTGTTCAAGTGGCCTCGATACTCAAGAGGGGGGGTGAATTGAGTTTTAAAAACTTTGATTGGAATGCCTTTGAACTTGATTTTTATATCCAAGTTTACAAGAATATGCAAGTGAAATCAAGTTAAAGATAGTAAGCAATAAACCACAAGGATAAATATAGCTGAAGCAATTTAACAAACACTTGGTAGGCAGTATTTGAAATATATCAAATTAGACAAGCTCAAGTATGCAATTCACAATCAATCAACACATATCAACCAATTGCAGTATATGAAAGTAAAAGAGTAAATGTACAAGTGAAAGATCACACAAATTCTAACTCTCAAGATAAGAGGATGTATAAATTTAAACTCAGAATATACAAGAAAGATGGCTTACTAAGCACAAGAACAAGTGAAGAATGATAGCTTCTAGTTGTGTATTTTGTGCTTGAGTTCCTCTTGAATTTATAGAGCCATTTGAGAGCTTGAGGAGTGCTTTTCTTCTTCCTAGCCGTTGCACATAGTGGGGGTCTGAAGGAATGGTGGAGACATGTGCTGGTTTCCCACTAATATGTGTTTTCCCACTATCGTAATCGATTACAGCTCATCGATTACGCCTCAAGCTGTAATCGATTACACTTTGAATTTTTCATTCCAGATCGTGCTGTAATCGATTATCCCTTTATGTGTAATCGATTAGCTTCAAGTCAGAGGGCTTCTAATCGATTATATCTTGGCCTGCAATCGATTAGAGATGATACCTGATGCATTTAATTTGGCTTCGCAGCTATGTAATCGATTATATAGTCCTGGTAATCGATTAGCTTACTTCCAGTAGCCTTCTAATCGATTGGATGAATTTCCTTAATCGATTAGCCTTTATACCTTATGCTTTTAATGCCATTTTTGATTTTAGTAATCCATTATGTCATGTGTATAATCGATTACTGTAATTCCAGTAGCTCTTTAATCGATTATTTCAATTGTTGTAATCGATTAGCTTATGTCCTGTTGTAGTTGTTCCAAAAACAGAATCACCCTAATTGATTAGACTGGGCTTCCTAATCGATTAACTTTGCACTGTTTCTGGGTCTGATTCCATGTCTTTGTTTTTGCAAGAATTTCTTCAAGAGTGTTTTATCATTATCAAAATCCTTGTACCTGTTATTACATTCAAACACATTCACTAACTTTTCCCTAACTCAATTCTTCACAAATTTTATGAAGGACACAAAGCCCAAATTGCAACCATTTGGCCTAGAAAAACAAATTATGTAGGGAACAAAAATCCCTGTCAGAGCCCTGCACCTTTTTAGTATTTGGGCCATATCTCACTCAATTCTTGATGGATGTTTTTGGACTTTATATGGATTTAAAGAGAACAAAAGGTTCTAAAACTGGACCCTTAAATCCATGCACAAAGTGACGCCCAAAGCTAGACACATCAGCTCGTATGCAACTATAGCCAATGAAGCTTCTCCACCCAAGGCACACATGTCTTCCTCCCTTCCACTCCTTCTCCTATGCATTACTCCAGCCTACCGTCTACCTTTCTAGGTGTCCACTTATGGTTAACCCCTTCTTCAATAAGCACCAACAGCTTGTCCTACAAGGAGACACATGTGCTATGTTACCACATCATGTCCTATGACCATATCATGCTATACCATATACCATGTCTTAACTATATCTTACATCCATATTAATGATCATAATCAGTCCACTCCATTCACGTTAGATACCTCCCATGACAATGCAAAAAAATCTCATTTTTTTACATGCATATGCCTAATGATAATTACCATCTCATTACCAAAATTCATCATCACTTGATTCAACCGTTCCATTCTAACTCTCTTCTCCCCCACGGCAGCATCTCCACTTCTTCTCCTCTTTATTTCCTTTCCTTCTAAATCACAAAAATAGCCACCAACATCCACCTTTCCCTCCCCCTTTCACGGTTCACAACACCACACCACCACCAACCACCATGATTTCTCTTCTCCTCCATTCTTCTCCTCTAACCCGCAACCAACCTCTATCCAAACAGCCCCTCTTTTCTAAATTTTTCTACAATGCATTAGACTCTTAAGAATCAACTCCAACTCCACACCTTGGCTGTCCAAAAAACCGTGAGCTCACCAAGCTTCTACACGGTAAGATTTTGCATGTTTCTCCTAGTGTTGTTCTTGGTATTTTTGGGACTAAGTCCAACTTTCAAATTCTAAAATTTTGACACTTTTTCCTTACTGTTTGGGAGCCTAAAAACCATGGCCCACTACTGAAAATTTTGTGCATGTCACTTTTCCTTAGGATCGGGGACGATCGGCGATGAACGGTGGAAAGTACGAAGTAAAGCGATAAATTTTTGGTAATCAACCTCTTGATTTAGAATGATTTCATGGCTGTTTTGTGACTTCCTATTGTTGTCCATGACCCTTAATGGTTTTAAAATTTCTTGCATGTCGATTTTAACGGATCCTAGAACGATCGATGGACGTTTAAACGTTTAGCGATTTTCGGCGAGTTTGCTATTTTTCCTTCCTTTAGATAGCAGCTGTTCCGTGTGGTAAGGGGGTCTTTTCCTCAGTGGATTGTCTTTTTGGTTGTTCTATAATATTGCTTGCGTATTCGGTGACCCCCGTTTTAAATTTCATCACGATCCAACAGTTAGATTTTAAACTGTAAAGATTTTCGTAATCGACCGTTAAAATTATTATATTTTTAATTTAGTAAGTATTTTATAAATTAATTTGGCATAATTTGACGTTCATGTACTCGGGAGGATTTTATCGCGATCAAACAAGAAAATGAAAATTTAGAAAATTTAGTGTTTAAGCGGGCGCGGTTTTATTCAATGTGGTTGTATAATTTAATTTTAAATTTTTGGTGTTGATATGTAATTTGTAATTTAAATTTTTTGGTAAGCCCCGCCGTTAGAAATTTAATTTACCATTTATACATTGCCAAAGTCACTTTAGGAATATTGCGTACTTTCGAGAAAAATTACCGCTCGGACGATTAAAATATTTTCTTTTATTAAATTATAATAAGAAGTATTAAATCTTAATAAGGTAATAATTTCAAAGGAAAAAAAAAATATATATATATATATAACCATATAATAGTAAGTAAAATAAACAAATTAGAAATTTCTTTTAGATAGAAAATTTTACATAAGAGAACCTTATTGAGGAATTCTATAACTTAGGCACAAATGACATTTTATGAGTTAAGTAAAGAAAATAAAACAAGTAAAGTTTTAGTATCATGAATGATAGGAGTTATAAAGAGTTGTTAGTGACAAAATTTTAATAACCATTTTGTGACCACTTAGAAAGAAAGAGATAATAATCTTAAGAATTTGAGTAAATAAGTTAAATTGGGTAAAAGAAACTAAATCAGGAAAATAAAGATTTCGGGATTAACTATTTTAATAGGTTAAATGGACCAAGGATGAAAAGAAATGGATAACTGGGATTTGATTTAGAATAAGTTATAAAGAATGTTTCTAATAGATTAATCTAGAGAGGATTATTCATTTAAGATAAATTAAGTTTAAAATTTGAGATTTTAAAAGAATGATATTATGAGTAAGAAATTTAAATGACCATTAAAACTAGGAGAAAAGATTAAAGGGAGTTTATTACATAGTGAAAAAATTACTAGTAAAATAAGGAAAGATTTGGGTACACTAGATGTAAACTTTTATAGGAGTAATCAAATCAATTGGTAACTAAGTGATATTAGACGAAGTTATGACGCCTAAATTAAAAGAGGTACCTAGGTTTTTAAATGACAAATGAGCAAATGAAATTTAATAGTTAAAGGAATGTAGTTAAATAAATAAAATAATTAAATTAGTCATTGAAGGAAGGAATTATAGAATCTGGTGAATCTATATTTAAGAAGGATATCATTATTGGGATGTAAGAGATTAAGTTAGGACAAAATAAATTTTATCCCGACGTATGAATTAATAAGGAAGGATTTTAGGATTAAATCTTAGACTTATCATGAAAAGAGACTGGACCTATTAATTAAATAATAATTTCTAGTAACTAAGTAATAATGGACTTAGTTTGTGATATTAAGGTCAAGGTAGTGCCTAGATTTCTAAACAGCTAATGGACATGCATAGAGGAAATAAATTTAGTTAATCAAAAGAATGCAGTTAAGAGGGTAATTAGTTAATATAGTTAAGAACAGTAGGAATGAAATAAGGAGTTACAAGATTGTTAATCGTAAGTTGAAGGAAAGCATCGCTAAACACTACTAGAACATAAAGGATCAGTAAACCATTTAGTGACCAAGGAAATAAGTACCTGACTAATAGAATTTAATTAATTAAAGGAAGTCGATGATAGAAGTCGCTTAATAACGATTAAAGAATTCACAAATGGGCATTAGAAAAATATAAGGGTAAAAGAAAGAGAGTAATCATACATAAATTGAGATAAACAGTTTGATAAGATATGAGTAAGAAACTAAGATTAAAACACTTATAAGGAGATATCCATGAATATGTCTATATGTATGATTCTCTCATGATATGTATACTGATTGTTGTATAACAAGTGTTGTGTTTGGCGACTGTTATGCAATGGTGTGTATAAATATGTGTTAATCATAGTGATGAGTATAGTATAATGACATGTATATGACCTGTGATGTTGTAATTGTATGATGCATTAAATAAATATGTTGAAATAAATAAGAAAAGAATAAATGAAGAAATGTCTCGGTAGGGATCCTGAGATAAATAAATTATGAAAATGATATAATGAGATTGGATCGGATCCGATGTAATGATGGGTGTGGTAACGCTAATGTACCCATGATTTTTGGAAAATATGAGATCTCGTTTCATTTCTAAGCGTCAGATTAGACCGTTATGAATTAAAGAATTTTGAGAAAATAAGGAAAAGAATAAATTGAAATTTCAAGAAGTCCGACGTTAGAAATGAAATGGAGCCATCAAAAGGACCCTACCGATGACTAGTAAAGAGAAATTGTATGCATCATATATGGAAGTTAAGGAGGGATGTTGGAATGATCGCCTAGAGCATACAGTGATGGGTACATGAAGAATCTGTCGCGCCTTGATACCCGAGGGAAGTCTAGGGAGTATAACCGGAGGCGGGAATTCTAAGTGGCATCAGATTCGCGCCCGTCGCCGGACAGCCCGTAGCAAACTCTGGTGTACTTCGACAAGAGGCGGGATTTTCTATGACCGTGGAGTGCCCGTTCTATGGTAATGTATGATATGTGTGATTGGCCATTTTGATGATTGGGACTGTGAGTCCTTACCCATTTGTGAAAACCAGAATGAGGAAAGCTCCGGTCACTTTAGTTAGGGAGGGAGATAAGGATAGCGTGGTTGTGCACATGGATATTGTATACGCGATTGTTGAGGAGGAGATGGACCTACATGCATCATGATGACTAATAAAAGATTTAAAATAACAAAATGAATTCATGCATTACATCATTGTATTGAGATTATGATGGCTTGTTGTTTAAATATGATCGTATAGATATTAGTAACCCTGAGAGGTGATTGGGAAAATGGGAATGGTCAGCTAAAATGAAAAGTGGTTGTTGTTCAAGTGGCCTCAATACTCAAGAGGGGGGTGAATTGAGTTTTAAAAACTTTGATTGGAATGCCTTTGAACTTGATTTTTATATCCAAGTTTACAGGAATATGCAAGTGAAATCAAGTTAAAGATAGTATGTAATGCACCACAAGGATAAATATAGCTGAAGCAATTTAACAAACACTTGGTGGGCAGTATTTGAAATGTATCAAATTAGACAAGCTTAAGTATGCAATTCACAATCAATCAACACAAATCAACCAATTGCAGTATATGAAAGTAAAAGAGTAAGGGAGAGGAGCTTGCCAACCAATATAACAAGTTCCACCAACACCGGTGTACGTCTCGCCTCTAAGCAACCCACTTAGAGGATTTCCACTATTGAAGTTTAGAGATACAAGCTATGAGCAATTGCAGCTTCCTAGTGTCCCACACTTAAGAACTCAATCCTCACTAGCAAAGGGTAACCCACCCAATCTCTCAAACTCTCAATACCCAAAGGTTGAACCCCAACCTTTGTGACCACTCAATCCTAGAGTGAAAACCTTTGTGTTTGATGAAGTGTTTACAAGGAAATGACTCTCTTAATAGAGTAGATGTACAAGTGAAAGATCACACAAGTTCTAACTCTCAAGATGAGAGGATGTACAAAATTTTAAACTTAGAATATACAAGAAAGATGGCTTACTAAGCACAAGAACAAGTGAAGAATGATAGCTTCTAGTTGTGTGTTTTGTGCTTGAGTTCCTCTTGAATTTATAGAGCCATTTGAGAGCTTGAGGAGTGCCTTTCTCCTTCCTAGCCGTTGCACATAGTGAGGGTCTGAAGAAATGGTGAAGACATGTGTTGGTTTCCCACTAATATATGTTTTCCCACTTTTGTAATCGATTACGCCTTGATCTGTAATCGATTATACTTTGAGTTTTTCATTTCAGATCATGCTGCAATCGATTATCCCTTTATGTGTAGTCGATTAGCTTCAAGTCAGAGGGCTTCTAATCGATTATTTCTTGGCCTGTAATCGATTAGGGAAGATACCTGATGCATTTAATTTGGCTTCGCAGCTACGTAATCGATTATATAGTCCTGGTAATCGATTAGCTTACTTCCAGTAGCCTTCTAATCGATTGGATGAATTTCCTTAATCGATTAGCCTTTATACCTGATGCTTTTTAATGCCATTTTTGATTTTGGTAATCGATTATGTCATGTGTGTAATCAATTACCGTAATTCCAGTAGCTCTTTAATCGATTATATTAATTGCTGTAATCGATTAGCTTATGTCCTGTTGCAGTTGTTCCAAAAACAGAATCACCCTAATCGATTAGACTGGGCTTCCTAATCGATTAGCTTCGTGCTGTTTCTGGGTCTGATTCCATGTCTTTGTTTTTGCAAGAATTTCTTCAAGAGTGTTTTGTCATTATCAAAATCCTTGTACCTGTTGTCACATTCAAACACAGTGGTGAGATAACTTAGAACATATCTTAGAGACTCCAAAGAGAGTGAGAGAGCCTCGATTCAGGATTGTTTGTGTTGTGTGTGGGACATGTGTCAATGAGATACCTTTCGATTGCAGTGGAGGTGAAGACTCACCCTTAAGCTAATTTTTCCAGATATCGCGGGGATGAAGACAGATTCAAAACGAGGATCACGCGAGCTCTTCTTGGACCAAGGACAGATTATTTTATTTTTCGTTTGTCAGAGCCTGCATGCCCCTTCACTTTCAGTATGTACAGTTGCCGTTAGGACCATGTATTATATATGAAATGTCGTATATAAGGTGTATCTATTCCACCAAGTTTTCTTGTACAAAAAAAAACTTCCACATTTTTCTAAAACTCGTAACCTCTCAGTTGACCAGGATAATCTAGTGGAAGGGATTGTCCTAGTTAACCGAGGGTGTTACATTGGTGGTGTAACATCCCAAAAATTTCATTCTCATGTATAATCATTTTAATTTAGACCGTTAATGATACTATCCATTTTATCTCAACTTTCTACATAAATTTGGTTTGGAAAACATCTTCAATTTAATCTTTTACCATGGTAAATAATTTTAACTTTATACCTTAGGTAAAAGTTAATCAAATAACTTATTACCTATTTCCTTAGTTATTAATTTCTTTGGCTTTTCCAATTACTCTCATCAAATTACCACATACTCCACTCAAACTGCGTCATTTTGTACACATTTTAATTGTTAGTTATAATCTGAATTTGGACATATGGTCAACTAGAAAGTTGTTTCTCGTTGTCTTAGCTTTCCAACAAGACCAAATTTGTTAAAATCCATTAAGATATGAGAGAGATATGCCTAAAATACCGAAACAGAGTCAGAATTGATATTTTACTTCAATCATATCATCTTGTACATATTTTAATGCCTAGTTAGAGTCCGAATTTGAACACAAGATCAACTACAAAGTTTCTCTGCGTTGTCTTATCTTTTCAACAAGACCAAATTTGTTAAAATCCATTAAGATATGAGAGAGATATGCCCAAAATACAGAAACAGTGTAAGAATTGATATTTACTTCAATCATACAAGCTACATTATGTAGGCTACGGAAATGGTCAACAATCCAGCCCATTTTTCTCACCTAAAACCTCCATTATCACCATAATTAATTCACCTAACATCCTACTACAATCCCATTATGAAAATCTTATCCCCCACTTGTCATTTGCATCATTAAATCAACACTGCATCTTGTTCCCAAGTCTGAATTCTTAGAACAAGCTAAAGTTAGTGAAGTCTCTCTCTCATTTTCTTTCATTTTTTCCATCAAAGTCACTCTTGATCTGAAGTTAGGACAATAAGAGAACACTTTCAACCACTCTAGGATCCTCCTTCAAGGTAAGAGGGGATAGGGTTGTGAATAAATATAGAATGGGTAGAATTGTATGCTGTTCTAGGATTTCTAGATTTATTTCCGTAACTTGTTACTTAATTTTGAAGCTGAAAACGTGTGAATTTGACTTTTATTTCTTCCTCAAAGTTGTATATCTATGTGTTATATGAATTTTGGGATTTTAATGACATGATTTGGATGCCGGTAGCTCGAGTTATTGCAAAAATGCTAAAGTATGTCCGTTCTGGAATATGTACCTTCTATTTTGTGTAAATATTAAACTTCTTGGAATTATACATACATATTTAGACTTTTATGTATTCATAAAAGTTATAGATATTTATGTTATGGATCTATAGAAAGTGGTTTCAAGTTAAAAGGATATTTGTAGCTCTAGTTATACCTAAAATACAGAAGTATGTTCATGCTGAAAATCTACTGACGTGAATCACTATTTGTATTTTTAAAACTGGGAATTTTGTGATGAAAATTAGTGTTTAGTGTCTTCATAAAAGTTTTATAGTTTTTGTTATGAGTAATATAGAACTGGTCTCATGCTAAAATTATTTTTGTAGCTCTAGAAACGTTAAACTTACCAACATATGTACGTTTTGTTACTTTCTTTGAGATAGTTTAGTATACTATGAATTTGTGATATTTCTGTTTGGATTTGAAATTTTTGTTCTGCATAAAAATTATAAATAATGGAATTATTGAAACACAGAACTTGGCCTCATTCAAAAATTATTTGTATATCATGAGTTATAGCTAATTTACTAAAGATTGTCAAACTAGTAAATTTTCCAGCAATTGGTGATAATGAAAAATGATAACCTATTGACTATTATGTGATTATGTGATGTTTCTGTTTGGAATTTAAAATTATGTTCTTCATTAATGTTGTAGATAATTTTGTTATGGAACTACATAAAGTGGAATTACTTAAAATGGATTTGATTTGCTCACGTTATGGTCTTTGTACTAATGTATGTTGCTGTTGTAAATTTCTAAAAATTACCTATGATGATTATTATGGATGAAAATGATATTTTCCATGTGGGTAATGATTTATTTATGAATTATTAAGGGATTATTGATTATTATGAATGTTACTGAGTGTCCTATGAATGTCATACAGTGTATCTTTGTGATGAATAATTATGAATGACTAAATTAATGTATACATGAATGCCTTGTGGTTTATTGAGATATGTTGTTGAACTATAAATCCATGATTTTGAGAATTGATATATGTGATGTGTCCTTTGAGGACTTATGGCTTTCAAATGATTATGGAAGTATTGATATCATGGTATGTTAAATTGATAAAGAGAATTAAAGGCATTCATGCATCATAAGCATTTGGACGCACCATGGAATTTAAGGGTTCCATGATTGTCGGCATTGGTGGGGGGTTTACTCTATGATGAGTTAAAGCCTTATTTTCGTTGAGCGCCATGAAATGTAAGGATTCATGGTTTATGCTAAGTCCTACTTGTGTACTTCGGTACTTGAGCGCCATGAAGGGTAGGATTCATGGTATATGCTAAGTCCTACTTGTGTACTTTGGTACTTGAGCGTTACAAAGGGCAGGATTCATGGCATTATGCTAAGTCCTACTTGTGTCTCTATGAGACTTTTTACTGCAGTATTCTCACTAAATCAAAATGGATCCAGCATGACATCATATAACTAAATTAAAGATTATTAAATGTAAATGACCTTGTTTGGCATATTCATCATATCATAATTGTTTGTTGATTGTGTTTTGCAATTTTACTTATTTTATATTTATTTTATATTTTATCTCACTCTTACATTATTTTTACAATGCAGCTTCACAGAATGACAAGTGGTGCAATTAATGAAGTTTTTATGTTTTATTGCTTGGACATTGATTTCATTTGAGATTTAATGTGTTGCAATAATATTATTATGTACCTTGTACTGTAATCTTCTCTATCGTTTCTGCCATATAAATATATTATGTTTTATTCGTTCACGACTAGTATGCATGATAATATTCCGCATTTATCAATTTTTACGTGACCTCAGAATTTAAATTACGAATTTCAAAATGATTCTTTAAACACGAAAAATTTATTTTAAAAATTTGGGTTAATTAATTGGAATTTGTAATTTGGGTTTTGGGTGTCACAATGGTGGTATCAGAGCATGGTCAATTCAACAGGCTTGGGGTATGGTTCACTATACCCCGCTGTACTCTAAAAGTTGTCTGTTTGGCAGTCATTAGGACTTGTGTGGTAGGAACTACTTGACTAAACTCGAGTAGTTAAAGTATCAGACAAGAACACCAAGGGTCAAAAACCAAGGTTACCTCGATGCAAGTAGAATGTATGGAGAATTTCGGGGGTGAAATTCTTAAAAGGTGGGGAGAGTATAACAGTCCTGATTTTTGAGAATAGGAAACCAGACCCTCAAGAGTCTGAGGATACTTTGTTGAGCTTCTCAGAAGCTCAAGGCTTTTGGCCTATTCCCTGAGCGGTTTAGAATGAGGAAAATAATGAAAAGCAGTTTAACGTGAAAGATAAGGATACTGAGAAAACGTAATGAGTGAGAGAAGCAGAGATAAGAAAATAATAAATAACATTCGACAACACTATTTAATTAGAAACGACGATTATTTCAGGTAAAAATTAATTTATAATTATATTTATTCGATAATTATTTTTTGTCAATAATATTTAATAGATAAGTAATTACAATAATTTATTTTTAAATTATATATATATTAAATTATTTATTTATTTGATAATTATATTTAATATAATACCGCTCGGTTCCTCATATTTGAATTGTGGGACCTAGCCTGAGGTCAGACTCTGACCGTTTGACCCGAGACTAGTGATCCAGTAGGGAAACTAGTCGTGTTAGGATCATTTCTTAAAAGATTAAGGGTTTCTGACTTAGCCTAATCAGCCCAATCAGAAACCTTAATGTCTCCTACGTTTGACCGTTCATATACCTCAGGATATCCGATGGTGGCACGGTCAGTCTTTGATGACTCATTTTAACATTTTAGGAATTTTTTCTGATGGGACCGAAGCTTGATTCGGACTCTATCATCCCTATTTTTCAATAAGTTGATTTCCTTAGAAATCGCTTTAAAACTCGACCCGAATACCTTTGGTGTTTTGGACCCAGATTTTTCATACGACCTTAGACTTGAACGATTTTAGTCTCAATCTCTTTCTTTTGAAAAGATCTTCAATCTCCATTTCTAGCCCCAAACTCTGATTCTTACTCTGTCTACCCCAAAATCGAAGATTAAGTATATTCATCTCAAAATCCCAATGTTTGAACGTTTTTCTCTACGCATAGTTTAGAAACAAATTCATAACTTTCTCATACAACCTTCGATTTGCACAAACTTGGTGTCAAAATCTCTGTAACAAAATTATCTACATTTTCCATACAGACATTGAAGGATAAATCCCTCTAGATCAGTACAATTTAATAAATCTTTGTGACCTCTTGGCTGTTTCATTTCAATGCTAGTAGCCTTTGATAAAATTCGTATATCTCCTTCGTCCGATGCTTGAATCACTCTGTTCTTTTTGCTATGGATTCTTATCGTAGACCTCTACAATTTTCATGCAGGGTACAAAATCAAATTCCTAAGGGAGAATTAATGGTGAATTTATTTCAAAGACCCTAGCTGATCCGGGAAGCTTCTAGAGCACCCTGTCATAAATCTGGTATATATCGGGCTACACAACTTGGATCATCACAAATGATATGTCAAATTAAAGAGGAAAGAAAGATCTACAAACTTTATGAAGGACACATAACTCTTTCATATGGCCATGAAATTGAATGAGGCATTCACCAAATTTTCCCTAACTCAATTCTTCATAAATTTTATGAAGGACACAAAGCCCAAATTGCAACCCATTTGGCCTAGAAAAATAAATTATGTAGGGAACAAAAATCCCCGTCACAGCCCTGCACCCTTTTAGTATTTGGGCCATATCTCACTCAATTCTTGATGGATGTTTTTGTGCTTTATATGGATTTAAAGAGAACAAAAGGTTCTAAAACTTTATGTTCAGCAGAAACATTTAAGGGTGAATTCTTAATGGAATTGGCCCATTCTAGTTTCTACATAAATCATGCATAAGCACCATTGAAACTATTCTATGACCTCCAAACCCCCTAAAACTCTATATGGCCCTATCAGTTCCTTAATTATACATATAAGTCATATAAAATCTATCATTTTCATGCACCTACATTCAACCAACATTCTAACGCATAATTTAACTCAAACACCATGCATATTCTAATTCAACTACATACATAAGCATCAATACCATCAAAATGGCTATAAAACTTTCATTATCAATATTCATATGGTTGTTTACAAAGAACCGGCCTATTATATACACATGTATATACAAAAGGATATAATACCAAGTATATTTAAACTTAGGCTATGAACACTACATCTACATTAATACTATTGTCTATGCATAATCTATAATTTGAACGTTTGCCATATACACGATATCCCTCAAGGCCAATAATCATTAACATCATCATGTATAATTCATTCACCACACTACAATTAACAAACACTGCCGGCCAAGGCATTTCATTACTACTATTTACCTTCTCTAAAGGCTTGGAATCAAATTATAATATCTTCCCATGTCCATCTTTCATCACAATGCTAAAAAGAGACAACATGGGAGAGTGAGTTATACATTCTAAGTGATGAATATGAATACATTATGATCATGTGTACATGCATATAATCAACATGTGTGCTTTGCAATATAATCATCAATTTATCACCAAATCTTCATCAAGGCATAACCATAGGCATACAAGTTTCATTGTTTACAACATAATAGCAAGCACATACACATACACATTCACATTTATATTTCCCTTCATCATTAGGGGCTATCACAATTATCATCATCAAGTTTTACATCTTTAATCAATTTCCACTCTTAAGAGGTTGTCATTTTTCTTGGCCATCTCCAACTCAAATGTCAGGTTCCTATGGCTAATGCATATGTCATACTATTTAATGCATATGCAATGGATCCAATTCATAACATTTCCACATCACCCATGCGCACATGGTTTCTCAAACATTTGCAACCATGCATAGTTGCTTAAGCCATCATCCCCCGCAAGGGTGCTTTTAACAAGATCCCGCAAGATCTATATCATCTCCATATATCAAGTGATCGCAACCACTGAGGAGCATTCAAATACAAGTCCTCTACACAAGGGTCTTGTTTCAATAGTCCCGTAAGACCTTTTTCATATCAATACACTTGTGATCGTAACTACATGTAATCATCTACATTTTAGTTTCCCCCATACAAGGGTGCTCTTTTTCATAGTCCCGCAAGACCTTCATTGTGATCATAACCACATTCATTCATTCTCATATTGGTTTCCCCTACGTAAGGGTACTCTTTTTCATAGTCCCGTAAGACCTTCATTGTGATCGCAACCACATATAAAATGCTATGTCATGCATGCCATGAATGCAACAATGCACATGCTAGCCTTAACCTCGCAAGGATTTCTCACCCTCTCACTTAGGGGTGTGTTTTACATTTAACATTATAGATAATAGTACATAACCAAATATAATACTCTCCAAGGCATATAACTTTTCACATGATTTCTAAGGCATCAATTTACATTATTCGTAAACACGTAATAGCCAAGGAGTCTTATCAATATTAATCCACACATGGAAATCAAGAAGGTATACCAACAAGTATACTTCAAATACATAGCAACAATATTTGCCAATCTAAAATTTAACCATCACCGAGATTCAATCACATAACTTCGCCATGAAAGTAGCACATCCTTTCAAGGCAAAAGTATAAGTATGCACCAATATACACTTTGTTAACCTACAATTCTTAGTGGATTTCAACTTCAATTATCTTGCCATTGTTTTATGCTTTAGTGTGATATTCATAATCTCTTTAATTCTCTACATTTTTCAACATCATTTCCAATTTACTTATTGACAACAAACACAATGGCATTCCATCATTGTCTCAATATTTTCATCATCATTCATGGGTGTGTCATACAACCACATCTTTCAATTTTTATCATCAATCATCATATCTTATCATTAGTGGTGGAACATACTTGGTTTTCATAGCATGACTTAGACACACACACATTTTGCCAAAATCTCAGGTTATTATCAAACACCACTAAGGACATACCGCTTACATATATTCTAAATGCAATCACATAATTACCAAGAACATCATCATCATATCACCACTTAATTCTTAATGGATTTTAAATTTCATTGTTTAGTGCCATTATCTCCAATTTCAATGAGGCATTCATAATATTTTTCATCAACACAAATTCAACTCATAAATATAAGTTTATACTTGCATTAATCACAATGGCATCAACAATCATCAACAATAATATTCATCAATCCTTCATCAACATTCAAGGGTATACCCAACAACGATATTCTTCATTCAATATTTGTGGTGAACATACATACATTTTCAACAACAAAGAGGCACAACATTTACCCAAATTCTCATGACAATTACCAATCACCATAAAGCATGCCAGCAATATCCCAAATACATATCATACATTTACCAAGCACAATAACATCAAAATGTTAATCATCATATTATTTTAATATAATCATAGCAAGGCAAACATGAGCAATATCATATACATTAATCATCAATTATTCAAATCATGCATTTAGAATATAAACTCATCTCCTACCTCAAGAGAAGAACAACGATTCAAACGGTCTGATTGTTCCGCCTCATCACCCGGAATACAATCTACACCAATACACATATATATGCATACATTAAATCAATATGCCATCTCAAGGCATCATCATAATTTTAAACAATTGTTAACATATCATAAAGCTTTATAACAAGTCCTAGACTTGCCAAAATATCAATTCACGGAATTGTGTTAGGTTTCAGGAATTCTTTTCCCGAAACTAAGATTTTCTAAGTCTTAAAGGGTTAGCCATACCCAACATCAACAACATCACACCCATCATCTATAATGCATCCATTATTATGTGAATCATCCAAATGTTATTATTGTCACCTAAGGTTCAACATAAACCTTTTTAGCCTCTTTTACCTAACATCAATCAACAAGTCCAAATAGAACTTATTATGGTCTAAGACCTCATCAAACCATAACTTTTATTTCATTAATCCATCACAACCACCATGGTTTTGGTGTTTACATTCATTTCTAAACATCTTATGGCAACACTCATCCATGAGTTCCATCATCAATGGTCATCTATCGTCATTAATATTAGCCAACATCATAAACGTGATCTCTCATCATCATTAAATATTCTCCCAAAACATTGAATAATACCCGTACACTAATTATCATGCATTTCCACTTAAAATCAACTCTCAAATCAACATTACATATTTTCCTCAATTTCTTAGGGCTAAGTTTCATCAAAAACCCAACAACCATTATTAATAGTCATCAATCATCATCATTAACAACACCCACACATAAAATATCATGGGTTTACACTTAAAATCATTTCTCATAACATCATTACTCATTTCCCCTAATTTCTAGAGTTAGGGTTTCACCAAAAACCCTACAACCATCATAAATAATCATCATCTTCCACCATTAATCATCGTATTTTCGTGTACCACCATAAATGCTCATAAAAGTTTGTATTTAACACATCACACCTTAGGGTTCCCACATTTAATGCTCTCATTCAATATCCTAATGCATTTAATCACTTACCCAACAACCATAACCTAAAACCTAGGGCATAAATTCATTAAAAATGGAGAGGAACTTACCCCAACCAACTAACAAACAATGAGCACCAAGGGGAAATGAGTGGGTGATGAAAATTGAGAGAGGAGGAGGAAAGAACTTCAATCAACCAAGTCTTCTTCTTGCCCAATGAAGAAAACAAAAATGGAGAGGGAAGAAGGGCACACTATATTCTAGGTTTTTAGGGGAGAAGAAGATGAAAAGGAAATGAAAGTGTAGAGAAATGAGAGTGAATGTCATAGAGGGAGAGGGAGTAACGTGAATGAGAAGAGAGAAAAGGGAGTTTGGTATTTTATTTTAACCCTTCATTTAAGTTTTTTCATTTTACAACAAACATAATCACCGTTCAGGATGAATACTATATCCAAAAATTATTCCGAAGACATACTTGGATTACCCATAATATTTTTAACAGCCCTGACCAACAGTACCTCAATCGGAGATACTTGGTCCAACACCCCTAGGGTATAATTTTGTCTGATTAAGTCTCAATAAATTATGAACATCCATAATAAATCCCAATTTAATTATTTCTAAATTTTTGGGACATGAATCAACTCGTATATAATTATTTACTATTTATCCCTCTCAATTAATCATTTTTATAAATTTTGGGATGTTACAATCCACCCCATCTAAAAAGAAATTTCGTCCTTGAAATTTAATCTCAACATGTATTACAAAGCCACACTTTAGGCCGTACCCCTAACAGCGTTCAATGACATTGTAAAATAGTATCAGACTTCACAAAGTCTAACAAAACATCACTATCATCATTCTTTTTTCCCAGACACAATTTTTTATTTCTGAAGTGGGTCACTCATCATTAATCACAATCCATCCAACATAACTCATACATTTTATCCAGAACAACCAGATAGACTCAGAACATTCACCATAAGTAGTTACAACCCTACTTGCCTGGCCTATGGGTTACTGCATCTGACATACAGGTCGACGTCTCTTCCTGTATTGGTTACCACAAAGACATGAGGTCGGCGCAAAAGTGCACGCTGCCATAATGCCTATGGCATGTAGAGTCATATCGGGACAAAATACTACTCATTCTTATTGCTCACAGCGATCACACTTACTCAAACGATACCAATCCACATGAGACATAATGATAATTCATACAAGTCCGTAACCAACACACTTATATCAACATGGTCATTATACATAATCTGGCATAATTCATGCTACAATAATCATTAAATATCTATTACCATCACCATAAATTAATATAATAACAATGGACTCCTAGACCCCACAAGGTAAATACCCTGTCATTGGCTCTCATCCATCCAGAAGTCATGGTCAAATAGTCTACTAATACTTTAATTCATCCACATATTGTTTGTCATAAATTAACTCAAGCCTAGATGATTCACTAGACTCACCTTAGGTATGCAACCTCAAGGTTACAATAGGGTTCTCAATCACACAACAGACTTCTGTATCAGGGAACCTCCTCACTGACCATAAGTATAATCCACAAGTTGGACATATAATCCATATCCTATCACATCATTACATGGTTTCTATTATCAATATATCCTTTTTCAGAATGAAAGGAAAGGTAATGACGGAATTAAATTTTCCTTTATCAACCCAAAAATCATGTATGTCGTCCTAATGTCATATCGTAGTCCATAGTTGATCCAACGATCACAATATCAAGGGCACACACTTTAGCCCAAATACCTACCATAAAATTTTATATCATACCCAATATCAAATCGTACCCTAAATTCAACATTATCATTCAGCATCTATTCAGGGATCACATTCATTATTTATACTCTATCTTATAACGACTCTAGCCTCAATAATTTATTACACAATTAATTTTACCACGGCTCAACTAACCATAAGGTTTAATAAGTCATCAGACTTAGAAAGTCCAAGGGTTACCCAATACCCATTGTGGGATACTTCCCAAACACTCAACCATCATTAGGAATAGCTCATCAAAAATAACATAGAGCTTAGACCACCATAGGGTTTAATTCCACAAGGTTCGATTGTACAAGATTATACCAAGTCAAGCTAGAGGCATCACACCTCATTGTCACAATTAAATCAATCACCAGGTTTCTCATACAAAACTGAGTCCAACCCTAATCCTCAGGGCATCCATCTTATTAATTCTATTTCTTTTGCAATTTATATCATATATGTATTTACACTTAGCATCCACCGTAGGGTCTGCCTCAATCTAGAGCATACACAACTTTACATCTCATCATTTTACCACTTATTCGTGTTCTTAATCTAGGGACACATAGCAAATTACTTGCATCATATTATACCGAGTTTCCATGCCTAAGAACATAAAACCCATCTTTCAACAATAACATTATCAATCATTTCAATCCATAGATACCCATATTAGGGAATTCTTTCACCATCATTCATTTAATTCAACTCTAGCATGTGAACTGCTTACATTCAACAAGCATACCTTGGCTATGAGCCACAAGCATGAATCACACAAGAGACCTAATCAAATAATTCAATTTTCATTATATATCAAGGTCTTAACATCTATGGTCTATCACCATAACAATTCATATTTCAATACCTCTTTTCCATGATCAACACATGGCATAGGTCCATCATCATGTCAATTCATGCTCAATATATCAATATCAATGCATAATAATAATGTATTCGTCATTAAATATAAATAATGTAAGGAACTTGGCCAGACTTACACACACAAGCATACCAATCCCATTGAAGAATTCATTCACATGTACTCAATCCCATGAATCAACTAAGATTGTCATTAAGCAACTATGCTCAACTTGTGTGTTGCATAAATTCAATGATAAATAAACGTATTTCCATGAGCAATAATCACAGCCGAATAATAATAATTCACAAGAATCATTAAAAAACAAATAATTCCCTGATAGTCAATTCACAACTCTTAGACAAATAGTCATTCAAAAATCTATGCAGGGTAATCAATGCTCTGACATAAACATTATCCTCCAGACATTTAGCATTCATATGTTCATATAGAGCAACCGTACTCTGACAATGAGCACCATGCTCTGATATTTACCAAAAAATTTCAATATTGAGTAATCATGCTCCAATCATCCATAACATCAATTTAATGCAGAGTAGCCACTCTTTGAAAATAATTCACAACTTAAATACTGAGCAAAATATGCTCTGACAAGGTACAACAAAGCTTCAATAATAAATAACCACATTTCAATGTCAAACAACCTCAATTCAATAGAAAAATTATCCTCAAATAGTATTTAATTCATAAAGATAAAACAATGAGCAATCAATGCTTTGATACCACCCAATTTGGTGCCCTTAATTCGATAAAGAACATTCAGATCATTAAAAATTAGATAATAGAAAGTAGAGTAAATTTTTCATAATTTAAGTATTTGTCGGAAGAAGAACACCACGATTAAAAACTTCAATAATTAACCCCAGATCATTTAAAGATCTATCCCATTATGACGATATGGGAAGGTAGATATTTTATACAAATATTAACTTAGAGTAAACAATTATACAATCACTATGCAAGTGTTTAGCGAAAACGTATATCGATTCAGAAGTGAGAATGGGTATAAGGAATAACCCAAGAAAACATGCATGAGAAGAAAGGAAACAAAGCCATGATTCATACACATCAAGCAAGCATCAAAACTTATGGAAAATGGACAATAAGCAAGTCATGAATCGATTCGAACTTGCCATGAATCGATTCATGCGAGAAAGGAATCCAGAACATCAAAACAGAAGTCTATGAATCGATTCAAGACCTGTGTGAATCGATTCATGCGAATTAGAAAGTCCAACCAAGCAGTAAGCTGTGAATCGATTCAAGGAGTTATGTGAATCGATTCAGGGACCTGGAAATCACCTCCATTGGAAACAATAGGTCATGAATATAATTAATGAATCGATTCATGCAAATCCAGTAGCTCATGAATCGATTCATGATAGCAAACTACAACAAATTCTAGAAAATGACTAAAAAGCTGCAAGTTCTAACTTTCGACCACCCTAACTCTTTCATATGAAATCCAATCACCACCAAATTTTGACCCTACCTCATATACAATATTTATGATGTGTATCCACTGGTCTCACTTAAAAATTCCCAAAAATGAGAGACTTATACGCAGAAATACATTTAGCCCATTTTAAAGCATTTTTGTGCAACTCAAGAGTCAATTCTTAATGGAATTGGCCCATTCTAGTTTCTACAAGTTCTAAATCATGCATAGGCACCATTGAAACTATTTCGTGGCATCCAAACCCCCTAAAACTCTATATGGCCCTATCAGTTCCTTAATTATGCATATAAGTCATATAAAATCCATCATTTTCATGCACCTTCATTCAACCAACATTCTAACTATAATTTAACTCAAACACCATGCACATTCTACTTCAACTACATACATAAGCATCAATACCATCAAAATGGCTATAAAACTTTCATTATCAATATTCATATGGTTGTTTACAAAGAATCGGCCTATTATATACACATATATACACAAAAGGATATAATACCAAGTATATTTAACTTAGGCTATGAACACCACATCTACATCAACATTATTGTCATTAAATACATACATAATCTATAATTCGAACGTTTGCCATATACACAATATCCCTTAAGGCCAATAATCATTAACATCATCATGTATAATTTGTTCACCACACGACAATTAACAAACGCTATCAGCCAAGGCATTCCATTACCACTATTTACCTTCTCCAAAGGCTTGGAATCAAATCATAATATCTTCCCATGTCCATCCTACATCACAATGCTAAAAAAGACAACATGGGAGAATGAGTTATACATTCTAAGTAATAAAAGACCAAATTGAAACGTAAGGAGTTTGTTGAAGATAAAGGTTGAAGATAAACGTAAGTTATACCATCTTCATTAACCTGAAGTCACTACGATTCCTTCATAAGGAGTTTGTTGTTTTAATACAATCAAACATCTTCTGTAATAAGAGGACTATAAAGGTTATTATTAGACAATGAACAAATTATACAAAGGGATGTGAGTGATATAGGTGGAATTTGTCTCTCCTATGTGACAAGAGTGATATTTATAGGTCACTTGATAGAGTGAGACTAAGGAAATGCATGGTCATGCTAGAAATAATAAATATTGGATATTTATTTGGATAAAGTCTACTCCGGTGTCAAGTAAAATAAATTGGGTCATACAAGAATAACACGACCATACCTTAGGCCCAATTAGGATATCGTGACAAAAAGAATACACATATAAAATAATTATCACTTATAGGTTATGTTGATGATAAATAATATTCAAACATAATGATGCATTGATAGATGTCACTTTTATTTTATATTAATAATAAAATAGTTTATTATTAATATAACCGAGTATTTTTCCAATAAGGTCACGCATATAGAGTTAGCCTATCAAAAAATAGCTTTTATTTTAGTTAGACTAAAATAAAGCTATTGGGCCTAACTCATTTAGAATGAGAAAGGAGCTCACTCTTTAGAAAAAGCAAATTAGGTCAAACCTAAGCCTATAAATAGAGCATAAAATGCTCATAGGTGACTCGCCAAAAGGAGACACAAAATACGCAAAAGTTGTAAGAGCTATATGCCGTCAAACTAGCATTTGGAAGGTGTAGCATTCCTGGTGGGAGTGCTTGTGTGGACTCCTAAAGGATGAGTCTTGGACTATTTTGATTTATTTTCTACAAGAGCTAATCCTAAAAACATAATATTTGATGTTTGTCTTATGCTTTGAAACATAAAGTTTTGCAAGTCCAATAGGAATCCTTGTTTTTTTGCTGCCTATCCAAGAGGGATTCCTAATAGAAAATTGGTTAAATGTTGTTTTCAGAGGTCGTCAGAGGTATTTGAAAGCTTCGACGTGGGTTAGGTACACAAACAATAAGTTTCATCGCTTTCGGTAGGTATAGCCCCTTTAAAACCCCATTGATATGACTTTCTAATTTCAACTATTGTGTTTTAGTGGTTTGCCGGTAGCGAGAATGATTTTGGTTAATTTTTCAGAATATTTCAAATGTAGGATATTAGCATTCAAAGTTAAATTGAAGTCAAAGGTAGTTTCGAAGGATAATCAGAGTTACTATAAGGTATGTTTTTATGTACAGGGGTTTACCATTTGAGTAGCAAGTAGGAAATTTAATTTTGAGGCTGGGTTTTATAAATTACATTGTTTGATTTAATAAATAATTGCCCAGAATTATATATTTAGTAAAATTTGATTAGATTACTAATTGTGTTATGGATCAATGTTTGTAAGTTAAAGCCTTGTGCTTAATGAATGATGTTGATGATGTATTGGTGACTTATATAGTGGATTGCCATTGTTAGATTTGATTGGCCTGTGCCTCTGGTAATGAATGATGATGATATTAATGATATGTATGACACAATGTTTTGGATTGTGATTGATTGCTCTAGTTAACTAACTTGGTACCTATGAATTGATGATTGATGATTTGAAATATAGTGAGGTTAGTGGAGCTAGGCTATGATGTCAAAATTGATTTAAATGCATCATGATTCGCATCCAAGCATATTGCATTACCATGACATCATATGCATTGAAATATAGTGCTTTGATTCACTTAGCACTCAGATTTGTTGTATGGGTCGGTCGATCATAACACTTAGATTTACTATGCGGTTCCCCAGGGTACCGCCATTTATAGCACTCAAATTTGTTGTGTGGTTTCCAGGATATTCACCAAGTTATAACACTTTGATTTACAATGTGAATTATCTATATATTGGGCATTTTGATTTTTCATTCAAGTCGTATCCGCATTTGCATGATTTATGCATTGGAATGATATGATCTTAAAAAAGTTCATGGCGTTTGAGTAATTACATCGAGAGTATTGGAATATAATAGGTGTTGGAAGTATTTGGTGATGTTTAATCTTGAAAATATGCTTGAAGTATAATTTAATGAATTAGATGTGGTTATATTTAACGGCAATGTATAGGAAAACATAAGTTATATTATATATGTTGTTAAGAGATGCTATTTACTACTTTGAATGGTACTCACCCTTCAACCTTTATTATAGTGAGTTTTCAAGATGAGGATACTGCTTGGTGAGCTCGGAGATGGAAACAATGCAATGCCAAAGTTGGATGTTATGCTTGAGTGTTTTATGACGACATTAGATGTGTATGTATGCATATGTACATAATATTATTTTATAGCCATATATGTCTAGAGATTTTAGTTTGGCTCTTGAATGTTTTAAGTTGGCATTTGTATATGGTTTTGTAACCCTAGAATTAGATTTTGATATATATATATATATATATAATGATATAAGAATTATAGAAATACAATTGTCAGTGGAAAGGTAGTTGATGCCTCATTAGAGGTTTAGTTTATGCTATGCAATGGTATTGTGTGAAAATTTATCTCAAATATGTCCAGGAATTGTTCTAATTGAAATGATTGTGAAATTGATATTTGGTTATGTTATCTAAATGATAACATGTATGTGAAGATGTGTATATTGATAGACATTAGAGGTCATGATGAATATCCATTTGATAAGGATGGTTTATGCCTTTGGATATTAATTTGGAAGTATTTTAATGGAATTAAACATCAAGGAATATGGAATTAGTGATACATTAAAGTTAAAATGAGGAACTGGATAGGTCACATTTTGATCCGTGAGGTTCAAGAACTTCTGGATAGGTTATACAACACCCATTAAGTATTTGAAACTTGTTAGGACCAAAAGGGAACCAAATGGAAGGGTTTTGGTGAGATTAACATGTGTCATTGACCCATATACATGCCAAATTACATTTTTTGCATAACTTCCCTAATTGTGAGAATTTTTAGGCATGAATGGTAGTAATAGTTTACAAATAGTATAAATAACCTTGTTTTTAAATTTGGCAACATTCATAGGTCAAACAAATAAGTTAAGGTGTGTGGAAGTTGGTTGGGGACCAACTTCTACATGAACTCTGCATATTTGTTATTGAATTTCTGCATAATGACCCAAAATTTTGGATTAAACATGTATATGATGGGAATTAGCTTTTACTCCCTTCATCAATTATAGATAATTGAGCTACAAACATTTACAAATTGGATTCACTTTAAAATGAGTTTTGTAGTTGAAGTAATGCACACACTACTTCAGTATGTCAATGCTGAAATTTCTCTCTGCATAATAGTTGTATATTATTTTATAGGGCTTAATCTAGAATGAATTAGTCTCCTTTTTCTTCATCAAAGTTGTAGGTATTTGTGCTACAAAGGTTAAGTCGCTGGTTTCACCTCAACTGGAGTTTCATAGCTCAAGATATGTCTGATATACTTCAATACACTCTAGCTGAAACAAGGGGTGGCAATGAGAACCACAACTGTGGTAGGAACCATAGCCAGGTGATGGAACTCACTACCTCAAGGCCTTAAAACAAGGTCAATTCCTCTATTCTAGCAAAGGGAACCATGGCTAGTGGAGGCCACCATGACCATGTCGTGGAACCCATTGCCAGGGGGTTAAAATTTATATGTTTTCTTACCTTTTCGCTTGCCTATTCATGTTTCTTTGTTTAAGGTTTTGTACCCTTCACTTCTTGGTCCTTTTTGGCACACTTTTCTCATGTGATTTCCACTTCCATGGCTTATGGTTCCAATCTTGAATTCATGTATTCGGAAGGATAGGTGGAGAGGATAAGTTTGCATTTTGGTTTCTTTCTCACATCCTTATATACAGGAAGGATAAGATACCCTGTGTGCCTACTTCCGTTGCTATCTTATTTCTTGACGTATACTTTTAGGGTTGTAGTTTGTCGATCTAGTTATTGTTGTTGGTATTGTTATGTTGTTGTTGTTGTTGTTTGTGACACCTGGTATCCTATGATTTGTTCCACGATGTAAGTGGTTGCGCTTTACGAAGTTAAATATGAAAATTTATTCATATTTTCATTAAGTACTTATACTTGCATTGAGATTCGGGTCTAGGAAATCGGGGTGTCACAAAATTGATTTTTAAACTTTTTTTACATTGGTTTATGTAGAATCCAAATTGGTTTTGTTAAAAATGTGGTTTGGGTTTTGAAAGCAAACCACTTATTTGGTTTAAAATTGGTTAAGGTATGATTTTTCTAAAAATCCTAACCATGATTAGGCCTATCGATAATATACTTTAAGGGCCCATAGCCTCAATATTTACTGAAAAATGTATAATTAAACTACTATGATGATTTATTTATCATTCTCTATATTTTTAAATAATAGTTGTTTTAGAATGTAGCACAAGAATAAATAAAAATACATTTAGTAATCTTATTTTATACAAAAATATTATGAAAACTTCTATTATATCATTAGTGATAATTTTGAAAATTATCTATGAAATAAATAAATTAAAAAATAGGAAAAAGATAGAAAATGAGTTTTGAAATAATGATTATATTAATTAAATACGGATATTTATAAACTAATCTGAACTATTTTAAATCGCTAAATCAATTTTAAAAATTAAATAAACCAATAAATAAAAAGTCAAAAGATAAAAAAATTGTTATCTGATTTAAATTAAATTTCAAATATATTTAATAAATTAATAAAATATTACAAACAATATCAAATAGATGTTTAAATAACATTATATAATATAAGTGTCAACCATAACATCCCTATTTTTAGTAAGTAGTCTTTAACCCTATAACTTTTCAATTATGAGAGATTTGTGAGTGATAATCTGGGCAGAGATCATTCCATAAGAAGAATAATGTAATTAGGTTGAGAAAACTCGATAAAAGAGATAATAAATATATAATAATAATAATAATACAAAGTTATATTTAACAATAATTAATAATATAATATTAGGGAAATAAATAAAGAACCCCGCGGGTAGTCAAGAATTGACTATCCGATCCCATATCTAGTACCCAGTTAATAAACTAGTTAGACTAGTACCATCGTTCACGTAAAATGAGAAAAAATTGGGTCAGTTCCTACACATTTGTTTTATATTGAAAAGAGGCCCACAGTTGTTTATTTATACAGTTCAGGATGTCTAATTCCAACATGGACAGTCCATGATGAATCTTCGACAAATCAAACACTTCTCCTAAAGAGCCTCAACTCTAATTCGGACCCCATCGACCTCGTTTCTTGGAAAAACTATCCAGTTAAGTCGGAACCTTGAGTTCGGCTCAAATACCTTTAGTGTTTTGAGCCTAACTTTATCATATGACATTGAAATCAGGTGAGTCTTATCTTTGTTTCTTTGTTATGAAAAGCCTAAGAACTTTTATTTCTAGTCTTGAACTCCGATTCGTGACCTATCATCCCCAATTTAAGGAACCAAGAATTTGTACTCGAGAACCCGTTATTTAATCCTGTTAAATCACATTAATTTACGAGAAAAATCATAACTTTCTCATATGAGCTTAGAATCAGTTTGTTGTAATTTCTTTATTCTCATATCCAATCCATCTACGATTCTCATGCAGAACTTGAAAGCTAGTTCTTACCCGATCATCCCCGAAAAGCCTAACTTTTCCAGGAAAAGTCATTTTTGTATCTAATCAGCCAAGTAGTAGGAAAACATGGATATCTCCCTCATACAAAGTGAAATCACTTTGTTCTTTTCTATGGTTTTGTACCTAAAAACCCTATAACTTTCATGAAGAGCTCAAAAGCTAATTCCTAAAGGATTCTGCGCAGTGACTGGGTCTTTTCAAGTTAAAACAATTTAAGGAGCCCGGGGAGCACTTTTCCTTGGTTTAGGCATAACTCTTGCTCTGTATGTCTGAATTTTATGCGCCATGTACCATTTTGAAGAGAAAAATGAGTTCTACAACTTTCATGTTGGGCACTTTTTAGGATTCTGACTGTAGCTATAAGTCATATTTTTCTCAAAGTTAAGCATTAAAAATCATAACTAGGGTTCCACCCGGTATTGATTAAATCTCGACCCGACGGATGAGTTTCCCTATAAATAGACACCATCCCCTCACTCTTTAACCATTAGACCTCCCTTTTCCCCTTCCTCATGCAGCTCCTCTCTCCCTCTCCTCTATTAACGCCGACCACCACCTCCGTTCTTCGCTGAAACCACCTCCGACCACTATGGAACTCCACCATTCTTCTCCCTCTACCATTTCCACCACCTAGAACCACCCCAAACCGCCATATTCTTCCCCTGTGAAGCCCCCTAACACACTGCCATAGCCACCACCATGGCCTCCTCTACCTTCAAAATCCACCGTTCTTCTTCTCGACGACCTTTGATCATCATTTCCTTGCATTTCCATTGAACGATTTCAATTATAGCCGCCTCTAACCACCTCCCTCTACCATGGAAAGCCACCATGCCACCACCCTTTCCCTTCGTTCAATCCTTTTCATGTCAGCTTAGATGGGCTTCGAACATCACGTACATTCCAACAGCGGAGACGGATCATTGATTGGAGTTGTAGATTGAAAGTTAGTTTTCACCCTTTTGTCTAGTATCAGGAAAAAGTGACACCTAAGGTAAGGGGGTATATCCTTGCATATCCTAGGGTAAACCACCTGTTCAGACTGGCTAAGGCTCTTTTGGGTCCTTACCTTTCCAAGGGCAAGTTCGGGAAAATTTTACTTAACCAAGTTATTTGAATTTTTACCAATATTTTATTGTTGTGTATATGGTTACCTGATTGTGCTTGACTGTTACTAACTCTAGTGACTAAATGGGTATGATTGGGTACTGTACTGTGATAAAACTAAAAAGAACATTGGGTGTCAATGTGGACTCCAATTAATAAATCTTGAAAAACGTGATGAATGAGGTATAAGGATAGACGGGCATGTGGCCTTCATTGTGTAATTTATTTTATGCCAAAAGTCTATAATAATTATTTTGGAGTGTGATTTATTATTATACCGCTATATCTGTCCTCAATTGCATTTGTACCGAATTTTTACAATACACGACAACTATAAAAATCAATTAACCATACTACCGATATCTAAGAAAATACAATCAAGAAAATACTATTCCTGCTACCATTATTATTATTATTATTATTATTATTATTATTATTATTATTATTATTATTATTATTATTATTATTACTATTATTATTGTTACCAATATCGTTATTATTATTATTATTACTATTATTACCATTATTATTATTATTACTATGAATGTTATTCCGATTATTATTGCTAGTTCAGTGCGGCTTCATCGTCGTTCTAAGCATTCTTTTCTCTTATTAACTTAATTTCTATTTATCTATATTGTCGAATATATTGGTCGGCTCTGCCGCCTTGTTCTTAACTTCCGTTCATCTGTTAAATATATTGGTCAGTTCTGCCGCCTTGTTTTTTATTTTTGTTCATCTATATTGTTGAATATATTGGTCGACTCTGCTACTTTGTTTTTAATTTCTGTTCATCTATATTGTTAAAATATATTGATCAGCTTTGCTGCCTTGTTCTTAATTTTTATTTATCTATATTATTGAATATATTGGTCGGCTCTACCGCCTTATTCGTTTATGCAAGAATTTGTTAAAATTACAAATTATTATTATTATTACTATTGTACTATTATCGTTACTATTATAACTATTATTATTGTT
Organism: Clitoria ternatea; assembly: GCA_037962975.1. NCBI lineage: Eukaryota > Viridiplantae > Streptophyta > Magnoliopsida > Fabales > Fabaceae > Clitoria > Clitoria ternatea. The sequence continues at coordinate 63,022,302 of CM075671.1, forward strand.
ATTATTATACTGTTGTTATTATTATTATTCCTATGTTATTATTATTTGTATTAATAATATTATTAATATTATTTCTATTCCATTACTTTAAAAGAGTTAAGACAAAGATATCTTAAATAATTTGTTTTCAACATGATTTCTATCAACCGAATAAAATGAGACTTAGAGTCAATAATCACTACTAAGTCCTATTTTATTAAATCAATAAAAAACCCATATATTTTTAAATAAAATAGGAATGTTTTACAAAGTCTGAAAAACAGGTGGACCTAACCAACTTGAGGACAAATATTACGCAGTAGGAAACGCATCAGAAATAATAAGATTAAACTAATGCATATCGCATCATACAAATATTTTGGATTGTGATAAAACTAGAGCAGTAGTTAGGTACGCTGAAGAACACAAGCGTTCAATCCCCAGGAAGGATCTTGGGAGTATAACTGGGGTGGGCCTCCAATGGCTTGAATTCTCACCTAAGACCGGACAGTAACATAGTGTACTTCGACTAAAGATGAAGTATCACTAAGATCGTGTAGAGCCAAGCCCCATGATATTATGATTATGAATAATGAAATAAGATGGATTTATATTGTTTAGGACCTATGAGTCCATTCGTACCCTATGATAATAATGTAATGGTTGAGGGACTTGGTGGGTTCCGATCACTCCAGCATGGAAACGTTGTGCCCATGGACAGCCCAAGTAGGATGGGTTCCAGTGAATGTGATAACAATGATGATGATGGTGATGATGGATTGATTTCTTAGGCCCACACACATCATGGAAAAAACTAAACCTTCAGATAATCCATAATGAACCTCATGCATATCATGATGACATTATTAAATGTTATGTGTTGTATGTATTATTTTATGTGACTGCCATTTTAGTGTTACACTTGTGGTAACCCTTGAGGAGGCAAGTGTATACTCACCCCTTATGCTTACTATCCATAGAAAAACAAGAGGACTATGAGCTAAACCTAGAAGACCAACAGTGAGATAGATCTAATCGACCAAGCGACAACAGGAATCCTCAACCCCGGAGACCATGAATAATGTAGGATATATATATATATATATATGTGTGTGTGTGTGTGTGTGTGTGTGTATGTGTAGTTAATTAAATAATAGACAATGAATGACTATACATATAAGGGAGCCCATGTGTCCCGTCCTGTTAAGAGTACAATTACTTAAAGTTTATGAACGGCTATGTGATTACACTAGTGGAAAAAATGGATATAATCACGGTTAAAAAAGGCCTTTATTCACGGTTAAAGAAACGTGGTTGTTACATCCGTGGTAGTTGATGATGGTCTTTAACCACGGTTAACAACCGTGGTAATAAATCACATCTAACCATGGTTAAGAACAACTGTGAATATAACTTACTATTTATATTCACGGTTATCGAGCACAACCGTGAATATAAGTAGTTTGTAACTGAAACCTTTTAATACTTATATTCACGGTTATGATGGATAACCGTGGATAAAATATATCTATATCCACGGTTGTGGTAGTAACCGTGGATAAATATAGTCTATATTCACGGTTGTTGCCATAACCGTGAATAAATACTGAGGTTTTTTTTTTAAAATGGATTCTGTTTTATCGTTTCCCAACCCTGCATTCAGACAACCAGTACAGTATACAGTATGCCACAGCAACACTATATCAAAAGAATGGTATGTATATATATAACAATTTATTTTCTATATCAATTCATAACAATCTAAAAAATGAAAGTATATACAATTAAGTTGAATGTAATCTAATAAAAGTAAACCCTAAATCCTACTAGATACATATATAAAAGAATAAAGATCCTATATCTAGCTTTGCCTAACTTCAATGAAGTGTGAGGCCCATTGCCTTCTAACATCATCTACAAGTTCCTTTGGGAAAAATGACCGGTCATTAAAGTACTGCAAACAATGCACAAAACAATTAGAACAAAAGCTTTATTTATTACATGAAATTGATGAAATTGGTAGAAAAGTAGTCCAAATGATGAGACTTACCTCTGTCCATCCATCTACTAAATGATGTTGGATAATGGTCAGCATAGTGTGCATGACGAAATAGCCACACTCGTAGGTACCCTTCTGCCTGTAAGACTACAATGGACATATAGTATATAATAAGTGAATTCGCAACTTAAAAAATATGTACTGAAGATTTGAATGAATACGATTGACTTACTTTTGGGTACACCCATACAACTGTTTTTCCTTTGGGCTTGTTTCCAATCAGTAGATTGTATCCAACCACCGCCCTACGTCAAACAAAACACAAGATAAGTTAGAATTGTATAGTTCTAAAAATGATGTAATCGAATTTGTGGTTATTTTTTAGGGATGAACTTACCGGTCTACTATATCTTTCAGGTCTTGTGGAGCTGTCCGATGTAAACTATCAAAGTACAGAGCAAGATAGTCCTTCGGACAGATCACCAGAAGCGTCTAGTGAGCCCTGCAGTTACCAGTGATAAGTGAGACTTCAAAATGCAAAAATTCATGACAATAATTATGGAATAGAATATTACCCTTTATGATAGGGGCCCATGTATATAGGCTTCCCAGACTCAAACATCCAATTCTGGATGTATGTTAACCGTGGATATATAGTTTTCTCTGATTAAAACGCTCACCTTATAATTTCAAAAATGCCACCACGCATGTTTTTATCACTGATCCTCTTCTACCCGTGAATAATATCCCGTTGTTATATCCAATTTTTGCACTAGTGTTATCTGATACTTGCTTCCACTAATCCGCCATCATTTTACTTGGACAAAAAAATCCTCTCTTTTTCTAAAAACTTGTGACCTTTCAAATAAGTAGGATGACTCAGCAGAAGGGTTTGTCCTAATTAACCGACGGTGTTATAAGATAACTTGTGATATTTTATGAATAAAGTATTTAAAAAATAAAAAAGGGATAGCTATTTTGAAAAAAAAAGACTATTAATAAGGTCATATAGTAGCATTATTTCTTTTGGTCAAGTTTTTTGGAGCCCTATTGGTTTGGTTGTCAACCGAGACCGAGCCTTTTTATAAATATAAAAATAAGGCCCCTTTCCAAATGATAACGTGACATAATAAGTCATGGTTTTTTAGGATATTTCTTTTAACACCACCCTTTTTTTAATGAACTATATTGTTCTTTTTGAGATTTCAAAATTAGAAGTAAAATGTTTTTCTGGATATCAAAATCTGAGAAATGTGTTACCGAATTTTAAATTTGAAAGACAAATTAAATAATATGATTTAGAACATTTGAGATCCAAAAGTCAAATTATGTAATTTGTCATGAATTTTGAAATCTAAAAACTCCAAAAAAAATCATACGAAAAACAAGGTGATGATGCTATTAGAACAAGTACTATAAAAAACCCCTTAACATAAACTTCAAAATTTTTAAAAGACCAAACTCTAAAAATCCGTCATCTTCCTCTTATTCATGGTCACACATGTGATCAAACAAGAATTAGTGAAGAAAATTGATGTAGAACATAAGACTTCAACGGATCATATGAAAATAAATTAAAAACACCACTAAACATTTTATGTCGATCCCAAAATGTCCCATTTTAACTTTTTATTTAACTCAAATTAGCGGTATTAAATTTCTTTACAAATACTCTTACTTTGGCGACTTCATATAAAACTCCTAATTGTATAACAATCTTGAATTCTTCATTTATCATAAACTTAAATTTCCAATTTAATCATTATTCATAATTATAGAATATGTTACACAAAGCCTTAACTTCTACCCTTTTTCCTCTTCAACACTATATGTCTTTTTATCCTAGTGATTGCTTATTATATTATATTATTTATATATTATTAATTATTTTTGATCATTTATATAGTAACATTATATATGTCTCTGCATTGTTTTTATCTTAACTACTTAAATGAATTATTAGTATTTTAATTCTGTAAAATTAACTATTATTTTATATTAATTAGCTATAATTTGAAATGTTACATTTATTTTTAAGAAAAGGAGGCTAAAAATATATATAATAGGATTGATAATTTATTTGAGTAAAATTCGGTGGGCTGGGTAGGGAAGAAGCAAAGCAATGCTGTGGGCTTTATCCATGGTTATGGACTTTCTTTCATAGTACAGTCACAATACCCAAGCAACATGTTTTTTTATCTTAGAAATTACTTGGTAGTAGTGAGGTTAAGGGAGCCATGTGCCAAGACCAAAAAAAAAAAACCATGTGCAAGTTTAGGAAGTTAATAAAGAGGCACAAAGAAACACTGTTTTAATCTTGGAAGTATATAACTTACTCTATGTTTCATTGATTGAAATCTAATCCTATTATTGCTTAATGACAAGTTCCCTAATTTATGCCTTAATAAGGCCAAGCCTAGATCATTAAACCCATGTTGAGTGTTGGATACCACTGCCTTTCTTTTGTTGGGACATTATTCCTTGCCGCAATCATTATTATGTGAAAAATGAGTGAACCAATAATCATAATTGTCTCTAATTTTTTGTGTGGCTTGTGCATACGTGACTACATAATCATATCCCAAACGTCTTTTCCTGGGAGCGTGAACATGTAGTTAATAGAAACACTACCAACCTTGAAATGACAAATACCAATACTGTCCACTATTCAATTCCATATACTAACTAAAGCATCTTGTTCCCAGGATTAGCATACATCGGTATGCTCACCAAATAAACTATTGGCTAACTTCCAAATGGGAACTCATCTGCAGACAATACCACATTCTGTTGGGTATAATTGCATTAAGCAAGGTAATTCCCTTTTAATATATCAATAACAATTTTTCAAATGGGTAATACATAACCCATGTTAAATAATACAAAGTAAAAAAAATATTAAAAATTATACATAATGAAGTTCTCCAACATAATTTCCAATAATTTTTTTTTCATTTTGTATTGTTTCCAATGTATTTAAAGACGTAAAGACGCGGTAGAAAAGTGTATCAAATAAAACATACCCTTTATATTTTTAGATGAATTACAAATCTTGGATTGATTGACGCGGTTTGACTTCACATGATGTGTCCCAACATGAAACGTTTAAATTGTCATTTAGTTATATCATTATCATGTGCATAAAAATTGAAAAGATGTTTAGTTAAATTATTGTAATAAGGGTTTAATTAATCCTAACTAGGGCCAAAGAATGTACATGCACATAAACATAAGAGGTCCCCTGATTCTACATATATATGATCATGTAAGACCAGAAGCAAAAGCTTTCTTCTGTACCTATGCATTGATGAAGCACCATTGCACACCTTGTCGAGACCAAATGCAATGTAAAAGGAACAAGTGAGAATGGGATCCCATGCCATCGCCCATTTTCATACACACACACACATACTATTTTCGTTTATTTGGTCGGGGAAATTTCTTGTGCAGGTTCATACTACGACCAAAAAGCATCAAACTTTGTCTTTGCTTCTAATTATGCAAATACCTCGATTTTGTTATATAACTAGTTTATGGCTTGTTTGATTTTAGAGAAAAAAATTAATTTAAAATGTTATATTAATGTATAAATATGTTAAGGTAGTAACATTATTCAATTTTCTTTATGAATTGATATGTTTATTGAAAATGATAAACATTGTCAATTTGTTTAATGCATGACCTGATTTAAATTTAGGGATAATATTATTAAAAAAGATTATTAAGAAATGAGTTAAGTTATTAATTTAAAAAAGAATTAGCAGAAATCATCAATAAATATTGTTCAATGGTCAAGATAATACAATTGATAGAAAAAAAAATTTCTAGCAACACACTATCTTGAGCATACTTTTCAACACATGTAAGTGGTTAGTTTCTTAAAAAGTCAAATTATGTGTGTCACGACCGGGATCGCGGCGGGACGGCCAACCCTTAAAACATTCATAGTAAAACGGTTCGAAATCCTTTCGAAAAACAGGGAGTCGCCACCAATATTTTTAAGGAAAAAATACTAAAAAAACCTTTATTAAAGCATTGGTCATAAAAATGAAATTCCAAGTTCAGGAGTCTAATTATAGGTGAGGAAGGTATTAGCACCTCACAACTGTCCGTTATAAAACGGTTACCTCAAGATGATAGCGCGCATTATAATTAGCCCAAAAATTATTTTAACTTCTTCAGAGAAGAAACGTATGAAATGACAAAGCATATAAAAATAGACAAAAAAATAGACACGAAATTTTTAAACATGAGATTAACAGGACGTCTCGTCCAAATTAACCTCGCTCCTCCTTTTTCAAAGAGATATTATTAAAAAAAATGAGATTAATAGGACGTCTCGCCAAATTAACCTCGCTCCTTCTTTTTTCAAAAAGAGATATTATTAAAAAAACATGAGATTAACAGGACGTCTCATCCAAATTAACCTCACTCCTCCTTTTTTTAAAGAGATATTATAAAAAAAACATGAGATTAACAGGACGTCTCGTCCAAATTAACCTCACTCCTTCTTTTAAAGAAATACTACAAAAATGTGAGATTAACAAAACGTCTCGTCTAAATTAACCTCGTTCCTCCTTTTAGTAACAAGACAAAAATGGAAACTCTAAAAATCAAACAAAGAAAGATGAGCCCGACAGGAACTGCTTCCCGCTCCTACGTATTCTCGAGCTTTCGAGAAATCAAGGTCACGTAGTTCTTTGATAATTGCGAGGAGATACTTAAAAATATTTTTGATTTGGTTTGACTTTTGATAATGAAAGAAAATTTATGAAGAACAAGAAATACAATGCGAAGTAATTTACGCTTGCATAAACCTTTAAAATCTAATAACAGAAATGTAGACAAAAGTAACTTTGTACGACATCGCTTATAGGATCATGATTTTTATTCTAAAAGAAACATATATTTAATATTTCAATTTAAAATAGAAACTATTTAGTTTCATTAAAAGAGATCTTTATTTTTCAAATAAAACTATTATATTTTTTTTGTCCATAAAAGATATTTAGATTTTTACAATTTTATGAAAGAAACCACTTACTAATATTTTTAAAGTAACTAGATTTTCATCTTTTAGGAAGAACTATATTTAAATATTATTGTTCTAAAAAAACAAAGTCTGTACAAAAGAACAAGACCACTTATTTTTTTCTACTTAGTTTTTAGAAGCAAGATAAAAGTAAATAAAGGGAAAGTATAATAAACATTTTATTTTATTCTAATATTTGTTTTTGTTATGCTTATTTGCATAAAAGGACCCTTTTTGGTGTTGTTGGGCTTTAGTAGAAACCCAAAACCAACAAAAAAAGCAAGAAGACTAAAAAACTAACCCATTAGGGTTATTAATTTGAAATCAAAAGAAGGAAAAGGCATCAGGGGGGCTACATATTGCTATAGAGAGGATATGAGATTTAGTAAGTAAAGAGGGAGAGTTGAAAGAGATGAAGAGACCGAAAGTGATGAGGGAGACCGACGGCTAGAGGCGATGTACGACCGGCGGCGGAGACGAGGCCGGGAACGGCTCGGACTCGCGGAGGGGGGCTGCTTGCGGTGGAGGGGGTCATTTTTTTTTTGGGTTGTTCGGAGGAGTGAAGATGAGTTTTGGGTTTTGATTTGAAAAAGGGTGAAAAGGAGATAATGAAGTTCTTCTCTGTTTTTGGTTTTAAGAGTTTCTTTGATAATACTGATGATGAGGATTTTGTGGATGAAAGTGTTTCTTTTATTTTTTTGTGGGTCTGTTATTTTTTGTTATGGTTATTGGGGGTTCTTTTTTTTGTTAGGGTTATTGATTTTCGATGAAGATGATTCTTGAGGAAGTGGGGCTGCTGAAGTTCTTTTATTGTTGAGATGATGGTGGAGATGATGATTGAGGGAGACCACCAACAAGTTACAGAAAACCAGCAGAAAATGAGGATGGTGTTTTTTATTTTTTTTAATAAAAATAGTAAAAAGGAAAAGGTTGGTGTCTACAATGTGGCTTGTGAATTGATTCTTTGTAAATTTACTCCTTACTTATCCATAGTTTTAAAATATTTTAAATTGTTTAGGACTAAAACGTCAAAAAAATATAAATTAAAATTAAAATTAAAATAAACTCTATTTATGTAAAAATTCTATAAACATATTTTTACAAAAGTTCTATATTAATAATGTATTTCAATTAAATTAAAAAAATTCTAAAAGATGTTTAATTATTGTGATACATATATTTTTATTCACTTTTTTGATGATTCAAGTTTTTATTTTTAAAAATTAACAAACTGACAACAAACATTTGCATATGTGTTAAGAAAATAAATTGAAAAGTGTATATATATTCCTCTATTCTACCTATGATTCCCTCACATATAAGAATCTTTACTTCCATTAAAAAAGTGAGAATCAATCTTATCAATCTTTCAGAATTTCACCATATATATTAATTAAAATATACATATAGGTTTTTTTAGTTGATTCATGTTGTGTTTGGTCAAAAAAAAATATACATATAATTTAATATTACTTCTGGTTCTAAATATAAATAACTTTTAGTGGAATTTTTAGTCCCTTAATATAAGCAAAATTATACTTTCTCAATGTCATTAAGTATTTGTTTACCAAATATGTCATCTTAGTATATATTTCCAACGCCATTAATTTTTTAGGTAATAAAGGATATTAAGAAAACTAAATCAAATATGTGATAACATTAATGCAAATAGTTACTTCCAGCTGTTATTCTTAATGTGTGAAATTATGTATATTTGCTTGTATTTGGAACTAGAGGTAGTATAAGATTTTAATTCCTATGTAGTCATGTAAAAATTTTATCCAATGTAATTTAATAAATAATATATTTTCTTAATTATACATGTACCTGTAAATTATAAGGATCATCTCATTTTAAAATTTCAAATATCAAATCATAAATTTTATATCATTTTGAAAAAAAATTGAAAAAGCATATAAGCACAAACTACAATCTAATTACATTTGTTACTAATCTTGAAATGATTATTGCAAAGCTAAACGTAATTGTATTGAATACTTTCAACTATCTATCAATGCAACTAGTGCTTGATTTCTCTAATTCTAAAAATAAAGTTTTAGAATTTCATGGATAATATAAGGAAATGATATGATATATAGTCGTATAAATATTAATGAGTTAAAATAAAATTAATTCTTTTATGTTAATATATTATTACACTAATGGAAAAAAGGCTTTTTACACCGGTCCCTTTCAGCTTTTTACACCGGTTGTCGGACCGGTGTGTGTAACATCCCTAATATTTTTAGAAAAGTTTAATTGGTGAAAAATATTAATAATTGCTCAACCGGATTTATTAAGACTTTGGGAATTATTATTATTAAAGATGTAATTACAAATAATTAAATGTTGTGGAAATAAATAATCTATTTAATTGATTAATTATAAAAGGTTAAATGATGAATAATTAAAAGAAGGTAAAAATTTGAAGTTACAATGGGGTAAAAGGTGAGGGGTGAAAGGTAAAAGTAAAAAGTTTTAATTAAAACTTTTAAAAGAAAATGTAATTAAAATAAGAAATGACCAAATTGCCCTTGGGTATTAAAATCTTAATTTCACTTCTTCTTCTTCCTCACTTTCATGAGCATGCACATCTTCTTCTTTCTCCTCACCATTGCCGTAGCTGCATGCTCCAAGAGGAAGATCATTTCGCGCCGAAACTTCGAGATAACTACGTTTTTGAGACCGTAGCTTCGAGGTGAGTCCAATGGGTCTTTTAAATTAAGCTTTCGTAGCTCTTTCGTTTTCTCTGTCAAGCCGAAGGGTCGTGCATGGAGGAATGAGTTTTCGTTTCTTACTTCTCTAGTGCGTAGAAGCTTGAAAATGGCTTTTAAAGTAATGAGGGTGGTTTAACGTTGACGAGTTTTGCGTTTCGACCTCCGTAAGTAACGAAACAGTCGTCGGAGGATCGAACGGTGAAGTGGGTGTTGACTTCGAACGTAGGACGTTGGACATAACGCCAATCTCATCAAGAACGAGTCTTCGGAGCTCGGAATCAAGGTAAGGGGGGTGTTCGGGTAATAATTAATTAGAATAGGTGAATGTAATTGAATTTAGTAAGTGAATTAAATACGGAACTAACGAGAATTTACAAGAAATGATAATTGTATGTGTATGAATGTAAATTGTGTGTGATTTGTGATGATTAAGAGTACAATGTGAATTGAATGGTGATGAGTTGATGAGTATAGTGGCATTATGATGAAGGGCTTGACAAGTAGGTCGCCCAATTGATGAGTATATGTTTTGTTGCTTGCCACTTGCGATATGATATGAGAAATATGATTATATATGTATGATTATGTTGTGTGGGACGACCGACGGTATATACAGCCCCTCGTTTCTAGCTCCCGTGGTGTTTATGCCCAGTTGAGCTACCCAGTGGTCAAGTAGGACCCAGTGGTTGAGGTGGAGAGTCAAGTAGGACTCAATGGACCAAGCAGGGTTCACGGGGTGTCAAGTAGGGCCCCCAGCTGAAGGACGATCCTTTTAGTATCCGGATACTAGGTGTCGAATTGATATGAGAGTCAGTTGTGTTATTCGATGCATTGTTAGCATTGTATGATGATATGAATGTGTTTCATGATAATTGTTGATTGTGATTGGCAAATTAGAGATAAAAGAATTGGAATTGAATTCTTGATTGGTAAATGGAATTTGAGGACAAGAGGTAAGATAAATGGTACAACCTAAAACTAGTCAATATATATCTTGTTCTTGAATTTGTCATTCTATATTAATTATGATACCAAACACTCACCCTTGCTGTTGTTTCTTTAATTTAGTAACTAGTGACAGGGAAGAGGTTGAAGCCCTGGAGATGCGTCAAGCGGAGAATTGATGCCAAAGAGCTAAGGGAATTTATGAAATAAACTATGTGTGTAATGTGTGTTGTGATTTATGTATGTTAAATCTAGATGTTATTTATGTGTGTTGAGTTAATTTGGTATATTGTCACCATGATTATGAATGTGATGGATAATGAGTAAAATCTAAATGTTATTTGATAAGGATATAAATTCATGATGATGAAATAATGAAGTGTTGATGGTTATGCCAATTTCTTTGAATTGGATGTATAATGGCATGGAGCCAATGTCATTATTATGGCCAGGTCTTGTTTGTATATGTGAAGAGTGAAAGATGAAAATCATAAATGTGCGCTGTTAGTAATTAGATGATGTGCCAAATGAATGATGAATTTATTAATGATGTAGTTGGTGAATTAGAAACATGATTAAGGGGCATGTTTAGTCAAAATTTATCTCATGTGCATATTTGATTGTATGGAAATGGATGAACTAGGCTAAATGATGCATGTGAATGCTTAGGTTGTGGGTTGGTATGAAAAACTCAAGTGTTTACGTATAAACTGCATAATTCGCTTGAGCTAATTGAATTTTCGCTCAAGCGAACGTGTCCTGTACTTTCCATATAGTCACTGGAGTGATTTTGCTCAAGCGGATTCAATCTCGCTTGAGCGAGAGGTAGAGTAAATGGTTACTGAGTTCATCTCACTCCAGCGGGTAAGGTTCCTGCTCAAGCGAGAGGTATTTGAGGTATCAGAGGTAGTTACTGGAGGCTTTTCGCTCAAGCGGGTGGATCCTCACTTGAGCGAAGGATAAAGGAATTGGTTCTGTCTCTTTTTTCGCTTGGGTGAATATAAACCGCTCGAGCGAAACAGGGAAGTCTGGGTACTGGAGGAACCTTGCCCAAGCGAGGATAGTTTGCTTAAGCGAGTTATGTTGGTAAGGTTACTGGAACTGATTCGCTCAAGCGAGACAATCTCGCTCAAGCGAAGTAAGGTCTGATAGGTATGAATGTTTTCGCTCAAGCGTGAGTGTGGCTCGCCCAAGGATTGAATATGAACCTCGCTCTAGCGAGTGGATACTTCGCTCAAGTGAAAGCATCGAATCTCACTTAAGCGAGTTGGGGCCTCGCTCAAGCGAGAGGCCCCTGATTCCATTTTTCTTCCTTTGGTCCCATTTAAATAAAATCTCTTTTCTCATTTTAATTAATTGATTTAGTTAAGGTTGTTTACTATTTTAAACATGAGTAGTGAAACATAAATATTATTTTGAATCCGGATTTAATTAATGATTATTAATCGCGAAAAATTTATTGTAAAATTTATTTGAATGAATAAAAATAAATGTAAATTGACCTAGGATGTCACAGGTGGTATCAAAACGGTTCTTTCTAGAGCCGGGTGAATGGGCAGTGTTAGAGAATTGTTTGAGTCCCATGTCGGACTATTTTTGCATTGTATGGAAATTTTTTGTGTGATAATTGAGTTGTAACAGGTCCACTTGGCATCATTTCCCTTGGCACTCTGGTGGCATTATGTTATATATATGTATGAGGTAAATACCGTATCCCTGATAGATCATTGGTTATTAATGGTGATGTGTTTGGTTATTGTAGAACTACTTCATGGCTGAAGGAGCTAGTTCTGGAGGAGGAGATGATTTCTTCTCAAAATTTTCTCAACTGATGAGTAGGACTGAATCTGGTCCCACTCTTGATAAATTTCTGAAAAAGAATCCACCTATTTATAGAGGAGGCCATGATTATGATGGGGCTCATGTCTGGATACGAGAAATTGAGCAAACATTTGAATACTTTGAATGCTCTGAAGAACAGAAAGTCCAATTTTCTACTTATCAATTGAAGGATGAGGCTCGTGTATGGTGGTCAAGGACTAGAATTCAGATGAATGCTGCGAGTGAACCATTAATGTGGATGAATTTCAAGCGGAGATTTCTTGCTAAATACTTTCCAGATAATTATAAAATCCGCAAGGAGATGGAATTCCTAAAACTTGAGCAAGGCAAAATGTCAGTGGCAGAATACACATCACAGTTTGATGAACTATGTGATTTCTATCATCCTTTCTCTCTTGAAGGAACCGAAGGCAGTAAGTGTGTAAAGTATGAATCCGGGCTAAGAATTAAACTCCGAAGTGTCATTGTTCCTATGGAGATCCGCGACTATCCCACTCTAGTAAATAAGGCCAGACTTGCTGAGGAAGTGCAGTTACAGAGAGCGTCCCAATCAAGGGACAAGAGACCATTGAAGGCTAAAGGATTCAGTTTTAAAAAGATGGGTCAGTTTTTCCATGGTGGCAAGTCTTCTGCTACATCTTCTTCTTCTTCAGGTCGTAGTTCTGTAGGCTGTTCTGGTGGTTATTCTGGTAGTCGTGCCTGTTATAGTTGTGGCCGAGAAGGCCATATTGCAAAACATTGTCCGGCCAGCTAAATTGTTTGCTTCCAATGTGGACAACCGGGGCATATTAGGCCAGATTGCCCACAGAGGCAGCAACAAGGTGAACATAGCAGTCGAGCTAATACTTCTGTGGCCCGTGGTGCTAATTTTCAAAGAGGAGGTAGGAACAGCAGTGGTCGTGGAGGCCAACGCCCGAGGGGGACTGATGCCCAATCTAGCGGTGCTCAAAATATTATGACTGGACGAGTGTTCGCTTTTGATGCTTCAGAGGTTGCAAGAACTGATAATTTAGTGCAGGGTAAGTGCATTATTCATGACTGTCTGGTAAATGTAATTTATGATTCGGGTGCAACACATTCTTTTATTTCTGAAAGTTGTGTGAGGAGGTTTGGGTTACCAGTGGTGTTAATGGAGAATGCCCTTAATGTCTCCACCCCTACTGGTTCTACATTCCGTGCCACCACCATGTGTGGAGGATTACCAATGCAAATTGAAGACCGTTCCTTTTGGGTAAATTTAATATGTATGCCATTGAAAGATTTAGATGTTATCCTGGGTCTTGACTGGTTGTCTGCAAACCGTGTTATGGTGGATTGTTACCGCAAGACCATAGTATTCTCTCAGGAATTGGACACTAAGAATGTGGTAAGTAATGTCTCCGTAACTTATGCTATTCTATTTATTTCAGAAGGATGGTATAATCTTAATCCCAATGATATTCCCATAGTGTGTGATTTTCCTGATGTATTTCCGGGAGAAATTCCGGGATTACCTCCCAATCGGGAGATTGACTTTGCCATTGACTTGATCCCCGGGGCCGAGCCTGTGTCCCGTGCACCTTACAGAATGTCTTCGGTGGAATTGACTGAAGTGAAGAAGTAAATGAATGAGCTGTTAGAAAAGGGGTTTATCCGACCGAGTGCTTCACCTTGGGGCGCTCCGGTATTGTTGGTGAAAAAGAAGGATGGCAGTATACGAATGTGTATCGATTATCGACAGCTGAATAAGTTGACAATTAGAAACAAATACCCTTTACCACGAATAGATGATCTGTTGGATCAGTTGAGAGGCGCTGAGGTATTTTCCAAGATTGACTTGAGGTCCGGATATCATCAAATAAGAGTGAAATCGGAAGATATTCCCAAGACGGCGTTCCAGACTCGATATGGACACTTTGAGTATGTTGTAATGCCCTTTGGAGTGACAAATGCTCCTGCTATCTTCATGGACTACATGAATAGGATCTTCCAATCTTACTTGGATCAATTTGTGGTAGTGTTCATTGATGATATATTGGTGTATTCAAAGTCCATTGAAGAGCATGCCCAACATCTTCGAATTGTTTTACAGATATTGCAGGAGAAAAGGCTGTATGCCAAGCTGTCTAAATGTGATTTCTGGGAAGAAAGTGTGCAATTCTTGGGCCATGTAATTTCCAAGGATGGAGTATCTGTTGATCCATCCAAGATTGAAGCAGTTATGGGCTGGGAGAGACCTAAATTAGTGACGGAGATTAGGAGTTTCTTGGGATTGGCTGGTTACTATCGCCGCTTTATTGAAGGATTTTCTCGTATTGCTCTTCCTTTAACTCAATTGACAAGAAAGGATAACCCATTTGTATGGTCAGATAAGTGTGAATTGAGTTTTCAAACTCTGAAGCGGTGTTTAACCACTGCACCTGTGCTTGCACTACCAGATGTGACAAAAGAATTTGTAGTATATTGTGATGCATCCAAATTTGGCTTAGGATGTGTGCTGATGCAGGATGACAGGGTGATTGCCTATGCTTCAAGGCAATTGAGACCGCACGAGCAGAATTACCCTACCCATGATTTAGAACTTGCAGCAGTGGTATTTGCATTAAAAATCTGGCGTCATTATTTATATGGTTCTCGTTTTGTGGTATTTAGTGACCACAAAAGCTTGAAATACTTGTTCGATCAGAAAGAGTTAAACATGAGACAAAGGAGATGAGTGGAATACCTAAAGGATTACGATTTTGAATTAAAGTACCATCCTGGAAAAGCAAATGTTGTGGCTGACGCTTTAAGTAGAAAATTATTACATGCAGCCTTCTTGATGGGCAAAGAACAAGAATTGTCAGAAGACTTTCGTGATATGAATATTGGGGTGGCTGTACAAACTCCGAATCAAATGATAATAGGAATGCTGAAGATTTCTAATGAATTCTTAGAATCCTTAGCTGTGGCTCAGGAGGAAGATGAAGAGTTACTAGAATTACTTGATACCCAAACAAGAGGAAAAGATATGGAGCTAATCAAAGGTACTGATGGAATTTGGCGGTTCAGAAACCGAGTTGTAGTGCCTGCAAAAGGTGACTTTAGACAGGCCGTGTTAGCTGAAGCACATAAGAGTTCTTTTAGCATTCATCCTGGTGTTACAAAAATGTACCATGATTAGAAAAGAGAGTTCTGGTGGCCTGGCATGAAGCAAGCAATCATAGAGTATGTAAGATCTTGTGTGATATGTCAGAAGTGTAAGGTCGAGCACCAGAGACCCCCAGGTCTACTTCAACCTCCGGAGATTCCAATGTGGAAATGGGAAAGCATTACTATGGATTTTGTATCCGGGTTACCCCGTACCCGCTCTGGTTGTAATGCAATATGGGTAATTATGGATAGGCTGATAAAGAGTGCTCACTTCTTAGCCATGAACATGAAATGGTCATTGGACCGGTTGGATAGATTATACATTGCAGAAATTGTAAGATTACATAGTGTACCTGCGAATATTATTTCAGATCGTGATCCTCGGTTTACTTCCAGATTCTGGGGAAGTTTACAACAGGAAATGGGTACTGAACTGAGGTTGAGTTCTGCTTATCATCCTCAGACTGATGGCCAGTCTGAGCGTACAATCCAAACCTTGGAAGATATGCTCAGGGCTTGTGTACTGGAGCAAGGTGGCTCATGGGAGAGATACCTACCATTAGTAGAATTTGCTTATAATAACAGCTATCATAGTAGCATTGGAATGGCTCCTTATGAAGCTTTATACGGAAGACAGTGTCTTACGCCTTTGTGTTGGAATGAAGATAGAGATGCAATCCATTTGGGACCTGAGTTAATTCAGGAAATGAATGATCAGGTGATAATGATTCGTGAAAAGATGAAAACTGCACAAGACCGTCAGAAGAGTTACTATGACAATCGTCATAGGCCACTTGAGTTTCAAGTGGGAGATTGGGTGTTCCTAAAGGTTTCACCTACCAAAGGTGTAGGCCGGGTACTGAAGAGCCATAAGCTTAACCCGCGGTACATTGGACCATATTAGATTCTGGAGAGAATTGGTGATGTTGCTTACCGATTGGATCTTCCCCAATCGTTAACTAATATTCACAATGTGTTTCATGTGTCACAACTTCGAGCGTACATTCCCTGTGACTCCATGATTGTACCTGAAGATTCTATTGAGTTGAAGGAAGATTTGACTGTAGAGGTGGCACCTATTTGTATTGAAGAATATCAAGCTAAACGATTGAGAAACAAAGAAGTACCATTGGTAAAAGTGAAGTGGCAGGATATAAATGGAGTAACTTATACATGGGAGTTGGAATCAGACATGAGGCGGTTGTACCCCAATCTTTTTCAATAAGGTACGTTGATTTCGGGGACGAAATCCCTTTTTAGGGGGGGTGGATGTAACATCCCTAATATTTTTAGAAAAGTTTAATTGGCGAAAAATATTAATAATTGCCCAACCGGATTTATTAAGACTTTGGGAATTATTATTATTAAAGATGTAATTACAAATAATTAAATGTTGTGGAAATAAATAATCTATTTAATTGATTTATTATAAAAGGTTAAATGATGAATAATTAAAAGAAGGTAAAAATTTGAAGTTACAATGGGGTAAAAGGTGAGGGTTGAAAGGTAAAAGTAAAAAGTTTTAATTAAAACTTTTAAAAGAAAATGTAATTAAAATAGGAAATGACCAAATTGCCCTTAGGTATTAAAATCTTAATTTCACTTCTTCTTCTTCCTCACTTTCACGAGCGTGCACATCTTCTTCTTTCTCCTCACCATTGCCGTAGCTGCATGCTCCAAGAGGAAGATCATTTCACGCCGAAACTTTGAGATAACTACGTTTTTGAGACCGTAGCTTCGAGGTGAGTCCAATGGGTCTTTTAAATTAAGCTTTCGTAGCTCTTTCATTTTCTCCGTCAAGCCGAAGGGTCGTGCATGGAGGAATGAGTTTTTGTTTCTTACTTCTCTAGTGCGTAGAAGCTTGAAAATGGCTTTTAAAGTAATGAGGGTGGTTTAACGTTGACGGGTTTTGTGTTTCGACCTCCGCAGGTAACGAAACAGTCGTCGGAGGATTGAACGGTGAAGTGGGTGTTGACTTCGAACGTAGGACATTGGACATAGCATTGAGAGAACGCCAATCTCATTAAGAACGAGTCTTCGGAGCTCGGAATCAAGGTAAGGGGGGTGTTCGGGTTGTAATTAATTAGAATAGGTGAATGTAATTGAATTGAGTAAGTGAATTAAATACGGAACTAACGAGAATTTACAAGAAATGATAATTGTATGTGTATGAATGTAAATTGTGTGTGATTTGTGATGATTAAGAGTACAATGTGAATTGAATGGTGATGAGTTGATGAGTATAGTGGCATTATGATGAAGGGCTTGACAAGTAGGTCGCCCAATTGATGAGTATATGTTTTGTTGTTGGCCACTTGTGATATGATATGAGAAATATGATTATATATGTATGATTATGTGGTGTGGGATGGCCGACGGTATATACAGCCCCTCGTTTCTGGCTCCCGTGGTGTTTATGCCCAGTTGAGCTACCCAATGGTCAAGTAGGACCCAATGGTTGAGGTGGAGAGTCAAGTAGGACTCAGTGGACCAAGCAGGGTTCACGGGGTGTCAAGTAGGACCCCCAGCTGAAGGCCGATCCTTTTAGTATCCGGATACTAGGCTCAAATTGATATGAGAGTCAGTTATGTTATTCGATGCATTGTTAGCATTGTATGATGATATGAATGTATTTAATGATAATTGTTGATTGTGATTGGCAAATTGGAGATAAAAGAATTGGAATTGAATTCTTGATTGGTAAATGGAATTTGAGGACAAGAGGTAAGATAAATGGTACAACCTAAAACTAGTCAATATGTATCTTGTTCTTGAATTTGTCATTCTATATTAATTATGATACCAAACACTCACCCTTGTTGTTGTTTCTTTAATTTAGTAACCAGTGACAGGGAAGAGGTTGAAGCCCCGGAGATGCGTCAAGCGGAGAATTGATGCCAAGGAGCTAAGGGAATTTATGAAATGAACTATGTGTGTAATGTGTGTTGTGATTTATGTATGTTAAATCTAGATGTTGTTTATGTGTGTTGAGTTAATTTGGTATATTGTCACCATGATTATGAATGTGATGGATAATGAGTAAAATCTGAATGTTATTTGATAAGGATATAAATTCATGATGATGAAATAATGAAGTGTTGATGGTTATGCCAATTTCTTTGAATTGGATGTATAATGGCATGGAGCCAATGTCATTATTATGGCCAGGTCTTGTTTGTATATGTGAAGAGTGAAAGATGAAAATCATAAATGTGCGTTGTTAGTAATTAGATGATGTGCCAAATGAATGATGAATTTATTAATGATGTAGTTGGTGAATTAGAAACATGATTGAGGGGCATGTTTAGTCAAAATTTATCTCATGTGCATATTTGATTATATGGAAATGGATGAACTAGGCTAAATGATGCATGTGAATGCTTAGGTTGCGGGTTGGTATGAAAATCTCAAGTGTTTACGTATAAACTACAAAATTCGCTTGAGCTAATTGAATTTTCGCTCAAGCGAACGTGTCCTGTACTTTCCATATAATCACTAGAGTGATTTCGCTCAAGCGGATTCAATCTCGCTTGAGCGAGAGGTAGAGTAAATGGTTACTGAGTTCATCTCACTCCAGCGGGTAAGATTCCTGCTCAAGCGAGAGGTATTTGAGGTATCAGAGGTAGTTACTGGAGGCTTTTCGCTCAAGCGGGTGGATCCTCGCTTGAGCGAAGGATAAAGGAATTGGTTCTGTCTCTTATTCGCTTGGGCGAATATAAACCGCTCGAGCAAAACAGGGAAGTCTGGGTACTAGAGGAACCTCGCCCAAGCGAGGACAGTTCACTTAAGCGAGTTATGTTGGTAAGGTTACTGGAACTGATTCGCTCAAGCGAGACAATCTCGCTCAAGCGAAGTAAGGTCTGATAGGTATGAATGTTTTCGCTCAAGCGTGAGTGTGGCTCGCCCAAGGATTGAATATGAACCTCGCTCAAGCGAGTGGATACTTCGCTCAAGCGAAAGCATCTAATCTCGCTTAAGCAAGTTGGGGCCTCGCTCAAGCGAGAGGCCCCTGATTCCATTTTTCTTCCTTTGGTCCCATTTAAATAAAATCTCTTTTCTCATTTTAATTAATTGATTTAGTTAAGGTTGTTTACTATTTTAAACATAAGTAGTGAAACATAAATATTATTTTGAATCGGGATTTAATTAATTATTATTGATCGCGAAAAATTTATTGTAAAATTTATTTGAATGAATAAAAATAAATGTAAATTGACCTAGGATGTCACAGTGTGGATGGAGCCGGTGAGAAAAATGTGGACTTTTTACACCGGTTTTGGGACCGGTGAGAAAAATAGTTTTTACACCGGTCCTGTTTAAAACGTCAGGTATAAAATATAATATTGGCCCTTTTCCTTACAACCAGTGTAAATATTAAATTTCTCACCGGTCCTGTTTGAAATGCCCGGTACAAAAAATAGACTTTTAACATCGGTTGGTTAATACAACTGGTGTAAAAAGTTCTTTTTTTCATTTTTAATTCAGTACATTTCAATCCTGGGCAATGCCAATTCAGTACACTTTCGTTACATTTTTAGTAAGCATCATCAGCTTCAATTTTCAAAATCAAATTCATGAGTAGAAAACTCAGCTAAAGCTTGGTATTTTGCTAAATATACATAAAGTTTACATCAAAATAGAAAAATGTTGAATACATGTTTACATTCCTTTCCCTTAAACTTGTTCATTACAACTAGAAAAATGTTGTGCACATACAATCAAGCATAGAAAATAGAACATACAAAGCAAAAAACAGAACATGAGCTGGCAATGTTTCTACAATCAGAGCTTCAGGTTTGCATCAGGGGCGATCTCAGCAAGGTAGTTGTCCACTAGTTCTTGGGAAACCATAACTGATCCATTGAATAGAGGCATGTTTTCCTCCCTTCTTTAGTTTGGTCAAAATTAACTGTGGATTTGCTTTACTTTAATATAAACAAATCCAAGGGATGGATTAATCTTGTAACTCAAGTCTAGCAAAGAAATAAAGAAACAACATTATGAGAAAGTAAAAAATTTATAGTCTCATTGTATTGGTAGTGAGATCTACATCTCTGGTTTAATAACAAAATTCAATCAATCTCATTATGCACATTTTCTAATGCAAATCCTATTATCAAAATTAATCTGGCACATTTCTCCATCATGTGTAGTATCAATTTTACAGCTTCATGCTAAACTAGACTCACACTTCACTCTAGCTTCTTATGAATAATAATTAACTAAGTCAAACTCAATAATGATGATATCAAACATATGAATGATATGCCACAAAAATTATGTAGATTTTAAAACTTTTAATAAGGTACAGGATAGAACATGACAAAGACAATGGATATAGTTAGCTAGTACCAAGAAAAACAGTTAATGCTAAATATACATAAAGTTTACATCAAAATACCTTTAAAGTTAGCCAAAATTCTAGTCACAGACATTTCCCATCCGTATGAAGTATCAATTCTCATTAAACATTCCTTCAAAAAAATAAAAAAATAGAGAAAATAGAATTCAAATAATGAAATAATAACTTTGCTAATCATATAATAAGATTGATAGAGTTCTAATAGTGAAAAACCATGTAGCTGGTGCTATTATCTCACCAACCAGAGGATATGGTATTGAGATTAATTCTAAATATTAATACCAAATTAAGAATTTTAAATAAAATAAATAAACAACATACCATTCATTAAATTTCATTAAATTCAGAATTAATATCATTCCCTTTTTACTCTTCATTATTGTAGTAATGGAATTTACAACACACTCCAAAATCACTCTTTCAACTTGCTCTGTTTTGAAACTTTTAAGAGCAAACGCCAAACTTTTCATTATTTTCTTTTGAACACATATCTAAAATAACAAAGAAGAGCATAACACATTGAATTCCTTATTTCATTCTTTAGCTTTTCTTTTGTTGTCTCTAACTTTGAAAAAAGGAAACGTACAAAAGAACCAAGATTTCAATGAGTAGTTTTTATAGAAAGCATGCAATGAAGTTTAATCAAAAGACATAGGTGATTGAGTTGAGTTGCAGCAATCATACCAAAAACCCTGTCCCTGTGAGCAGTATCCATCTTAGAAGAACTCCAAATCTGCAACGAACTTCTGTAGTAGTACCTTAATTTGTTTGCAGCTTGATGGTCATAAGAACATGATCAGCTAAAAAGTATGAAATAGAAACACCAAATTTGACCATCAATGTGAACCACATAAACTTTCTTCAAATACGACAATATCAAGACTTTAGGCACATTAAGAGGACATTAGCGTAAAGGTGAAAGAAACAATTGAATCATGATAAAGTGAAAAAATAAAAATTAAGTAGAAAATAATCGAATAATTATAATCATAATTTCTAACCATCCGCTTATAAATTATAATCTGACTTTTTTAAGATTATGAACCGATGTTATGAAAAATTTTTGAACAAGCCAAATTCAGATACCAAACATGCACTATCAAATGTATTTTCAATTGCAAATGGATTCCCACTAAAGTGGTAACGTAATCCCCATTAAAGCTGATATTGCTTTACACAAAGTCATATCATACTGATACAAAAACAAAATAATTGAGCTGTGGTGGGGACAAACACATATTTTATATTTAATCTTCTTAAAACATATTTATAAATTAGAGATCCTTAACTATAATTAAATTCTAACAAAATTATTTTTAAAGAAGATTAACGTAGTTAGTACAAAGAAAAGTCACAAACACTTGAGCCATTTCCATTCATAAAACCATCCCCTAGTTCATCTACTCTTTAATTCCCAGTTGATACAAGTGAAATAACAATGATGGGCAATTAATTCTCACACGGTTAACCCATAAACCCAGTGTTGATCCAAGTGTCATAATTAATTCTTATTAGATTCATTTCAATTCATCAATTGTTTGGAATTGTTTCTTCAAAGACACTAAGCAAGCACAAAATTTCAATTACGTGAAAATTTGTTATGTGCAGTACATACTATGCTTAAATTATAACATGATGATGAACTAGATTCACGACAAATTTCGAAAGCCAAAACTGATAAACTATATTCACGACAATGATAATTGAATCAACCTAAAGACGAAGCCGAGAACCATTTATACAACATATAAAATCATGAATTGAGCATAATTAAAACTTGAAAGAGCATTACAGTTATACAACCAACACAGATTCATGATTTTCAAGATTTGGAAAATCGAATAACTGGAAAGGTTTTTTAATTTCTTTGTTAATGCAGCACCATTAATGGCACCAATGAACAAGTAGAGTGATATACAAGGCTAGGGTTTCAAAGGAGAGGAGAAAAATAGAAGAAGGGAATCGTTGAACTTGAGAAGAGCATCGTTGGGAATGGCCACACTTGTGGTTGGTTCGAGTGGCGTCGTTGTTACCCTAGAAAGAAGACGATGAGAGTAAAACCTCTTCGGAGTGGCCTTTACCTATCGGGCCCAGCTTAGCCTAATACTCTTATGTAAAAAGTGATGATGAAAGCACGTCCAGGTTCTTCGAAGGAGAAGAAGGAGATAAGGGCTTCGAAGGAGAAGAGGGAAACGATGACTTTGAGGGAGAGGGAGACGGTGGCTTCGAGGGAGAAAAGAGAGACGAGAGACAGGGGCTTTAAGGGAGAAAACAAAGACGATGGCTTTGAGGGAGAGGGAGACAATGGTAGAGAAAAGGGAGACGAGTGATGAGTTGAAAGGGTTTGAAGGAGGGGGGCTTCGAGGGGTAGGGCTCGAAAATGATCTAAGATAGATGGGTAATGCGAAAATTTTTCTTACCGGTCCAAAAATAAGACCGGTACAAGTTTTGCCATTTCTCACCGGTCAAAAATTAAGACCAGTATAAACTAATTATTTCTCACTGGTCTTGAATGTAGACCGGTGTAAAGTTTCAAATTATTTATAAAACTATCACCGTCTTATTTTTTACACCGGTCATACTAGAACCGGTATAAAAACCCTGGTGTAAAAAGTCTTTTTTCCACTAGTGTTAATTGGGAATCAATAATTTCAGAATAGCAATAGTATATTATACTTCTAATATATGATTTTGATCATACCAGATTAAATGTTAGGCAAATATATAAATGTAACTATGCACACAAAAAGTTAATTAGTTTTAGTTCATAAATCATATAAATGATCGATTTTCTATACATAAATATACAATATAATTGAATTAAATAGTTTACAATTTATTGCTAATAATTATACTTATAACATGAAATTTTAATAATATTTCTTATATCTATTAAATTATAAATCATAAATATCAAGGGAAATCTTTAAATAAATATGCTATACATAAATTAATTTCTTAAAATATATTAGGCAAATTTTGATTGCTATTTAGGGCAAGGTTTTGATCTTTTAACATATTAATTTACATAAAATTTAGAGTGTCATATGATTTATTTATTTTAATTGGTTAATATATACTATTTAAAAGTTTAAATTACTGAATTTAATAACTATTAATTATGGATATTCGATCATTTAAAACTATAATGTATATTTCTATATCTTAATATTTAAGACTTTTTCTTTTCTTTTCTCTAATTTTAGACATAATGTGAAGTGTTTTCCCAATTTAATTATGATCTATCTAAGTTATGTTATATTATTTATGTTAAAAATTAACTTTCATTACAACAAAAGGTAATTTTACCTGCAGGCATATAGGGGCAATTATAAAGTAACCGCTTGGAGTCATGCTTTAGTTACCTGTCATAATTGGATACCTGACAGGGGCGGTTGGCCCAACGAGTATTGAACCGCCCGCGCTTACATGCCATTAATTATACTGTTTTTAAAAATATTCCATCTTTCTACACGACCCACAATTCCTTATTCTTCCCGTTCCTCTCAACCCGCAACCCACGATTTTCTTGTGCGATTTTCATAAAAATTTCACATTTTCCCTCCTTACTCTCTCCCTACGCGGTTTTCTTGATTTGTGAAAGCATGTCCACTCCTTTCATGTGTTTGATTTCTCTAATTTTCTTGGTTTCTCTAATGTTCCATTTTCTTGGTTCCTCACTCTCTCTAATTATAGTTTGGTTATGGTTTCCCCCAAATTACATCTGAGGTACGTCAACCTGCTTCTATTCTTCATTTATGTACCATGTAAATTTTCCTTAACCTACCATGTATTTGATGAATGTTATAGTAGTTTTGTGATTTTTTCCTTCATCATGTAATTTCTTATAAGTTTTGTATGCATTGCCTAACTAAACACTTGTATTCACAGTTAACAATTATCCTAAATTCTTTATTACCTACATGACAAGGATTCAATCACATAAAGCATATGGACCTTCTTAAGACCATGGCTTAGTTAGTTTCCTCAATTGATTAATTACTTCTACAACATTCAATCAAAATAGATTGTCAAGGTGCCCTGTTTCCATATATAACCTTGATCCCTTTAGTTATGTAGCAAAATTGAAACCATGTGTATGCAACAAATCCTTGTCTTCACACCTTTTGGTCTCGATATCTTGCTGCCAATAATACCATTACAATTCGCTATACCATTATTTTGAAAATGAAGAAGCAACTCATTTTATAACTGTCTGTCTACATTCAACTTTATCATGGCCAATGAAAAGCAATGTCAATTTATATGTAGCCATAGATAAAAAATAATTATTTAATAATTTTATAACACTAAAATCATTGATCATGCTAGAAAGATGTAGCATAGAAACAAAAACAAAAACTATGGTTTATTGGATATATACATCAGGGGGAGGGGGAGAGTCCACCTAGAAATTTCTAAATAAGCTGGCTTGTGTTGGGTGACATGGTAGGGTGTGGGGGACTATATGCATTATTGTAATACATGAGATTGCATTACCATTTATAAATGGGACTGTGGGGGCATTTGAAAGGGAAGTTAGAGAGCCTTTAAGACAAACCCATAGATCTATTTAAGTAATCAATTATAGAAATAAGAATATAATAATTAATATTAATTTTATAAGTTAATTAATAAAATTATGTAACGCCTCATATAACTAGGACGAATTCCTACACTGGAATATCCCAATTAACTAAGGTGTTACTAAACTTTTGAAATTTTGAGGAGACTTGTTTTATGCGGTGATTATCATAAGCAAAGATTGAATAGCAAAGCAATAACATGGTCCGATCCTCTAGGTGAGTTACATACTCAAATGAATGGGGCGTGCAGGCTCCCTAAATATATACAGGCAGTCAGTCAAGAGAAATAAAGTCTAACGTCGTCACCTACATTACTGTTGTAGTTAGAGAGATAGATCCAAGTCCTTCACGTTCGTATGGGGACCTCCGCAACTTTAGATATTCAGGATCTCTTCTACGTTCTCCTTGACCTTCAACTGGAAGAACATACAGGGAACATACAGGCAATTCTAGAGGGGTAAGTGAACACTCTCAACTTATAGATTCTTATGAAAGGGAAAGCCATCACAACCACACATATTCATATAGAACAATATCAGGAAAACATTACAGCCACAGGCCCAGACATAGTTCATATGGTTAGTTATTCGTATGTTATGCTATGCTTGTGTTAAGTGTCTTATGGATCATCTTTGATTAAGTTTCATGATACGAATAGGGCCCAACGTCTCATCATCATGATCACCTTTCCATAGTACGTCACTAGTGGAGAAAAAGGCTTTAAGCACGGTTCTGGGGGGCTTTTAAGCACGGTTCTACAACCGTCCTTGTTCCTGGCGTGCTTGTAGATAGGGACTTTTAAGGACGGTTCTGAACCGTGTTCGTAAGTAGCTTTTAAGCATGGTTATTTATAACCATCTTCGTAGGGGGGACTTTTAAGCACGGTCATAAAAATAACCGTCTTCATAGGGGGACTTTTTAGCACGGTTATTCAAATAACCGTCTTTATAAGTTGACTTTTAAGCACGGTTGAGAAATAACCATCTTCGTAAGTTGGATTTTTTAGCATGGTTATACAAATAGCCGTCTTTGTAGGCTGGGCTTTTTAGCACGGTTTCTCAATAACCGTCTTCGTATGCTGCACTTTTAAGCACAGTTGCGCAATAACCGTCTTCGTATGCTGGACTTTTAAGCACGGTTGAGACCATAACCGTGCTTAAAACCTTATTTTTTTAATTATTTTTTTTCATTTTTTCACCTAAACCTGTAAACAGAATATAACCAGACAGCCCAGACTGTAACATCCCGATTATTTAATTAATGGCAAGATTAATATTAAGTGCTAATTGAGAATTAATTTAAAATAAAAGAAAACTTGATGCTGATGGAAGTGATTGGATATGACACATGATTGGATAGTGGCCCCATTTGCACGTTTCCCACCTACTCACTCTCTGCCTTTTTCTCTTGGCCCATGTGCTGAAGATAAACCACCCCTTCATTCTTTCAAATTCCTACGAGACTTTTCTTCTTCTCCTTCTACTTCTCTTTCTCTTCTCTGTTTTCCTTCCTCCCCATCAATGTGCGACTGTGGTATTTTTGGGGACTCGAAGATCCCACTGTTGGTAAGTAGCGATCATTCAGAGGAGGAGCAGCTCCCAGTTTCTCCAAGCTATGTGTGGTGATCATCTGGATCTAAAAGTTGTTGAGCGAGAGAGACTGAGGGAACGAGCAGAGCATGGGTCAACACTAAAAATCAAGGAGCTTCTTGCGTCTTTCCAATAGGTAGGGGGAGCTTTACATCTCAAATGCATAGTTATGGACGGATCCCGGGTGAAAGTACTGCGTTTTGTGTTTATGGTTGTGAATATGTTGATTGTGTGAATCATATGATAATAACTTTCGAATACCGGGTGTGTGTATGCGTTAGCTGAGTCACGTAAGGTTATATCCTTCTCCATCTATGAGATGTGTGTTAATAAACATGTGAATGTAAAAAAATATACTGGATTTGTGTTGGCCGAGTGCAGGCGTTAAGAGTTTGTTATGCTGAGTCCCGTGTGTAGTTTAACACTTAACAACATGTGGTATATGTTATTGATATTGCTAATACCTAACATCCCAGTTCTGAAGTTAGATACCGAATAAAAATTAAATGATAAGAAATTGAAAGTAAAGTAAAGAATTAGTTGTTAATCATAATCAATATAGCCTGAGAGTTAATGACAAGTTAATTGGACTTAATTGATGGGATGTGGCTGTCTGTGATTGGCGGAAGGTGTGAGTGGACTGCGACTCACGCTTTCCCATCCCACTCCTTCTCCTCGCATGCGTATATAGGTGCATATTCAGTATCACCGTGGGTGCAAAACTTCTCCCACTACTTCATTCTCTCTTTTTCTTCTTCGTCTCCATCTTCTTTCCTTTCCCCTGTTTCTGTTCGTCACGACGATAGTGCAGGAAGAAGGTCAGAGCCCCGACAGGTGAAGGACGATCGTTGAAGCAGGGAAGAACAACACTCCAACCACGAACCAAGTGCAGAGTACGACGGAGTAGAGAAAGGATGAACGAATCAGTAGAAGGGCGTCAGATTCAATGTCGAAGAGCAGAAAAAGCTTCTTGAAGTTCCTTTCGTAGGTAGGGGCGCTTGCATGTCAAATGCATGGTCCACGAACAGTACCGGATGAATGTACTGCTTGAGTGTATGTGCATGTGTTTGTGATGATTGGATCCTATGCATGATTAAAGATTCTGGATTCCGTGTGTTTTATAGTGGTTAAACAGTAAATGCTTGTAATCTAGATGGTGGTGAAGTAGTATGTTAGTATTGATAATGACGAATGATATGCATGGTTCTATCTTTGTTAACACTGTGAGAATATGAATGTGTGCTCGTTAGTTGATTTGTCAGATGCTATTACTTTGATTGCTGATGGTTGTACATATTGGTGTAAATAATAAAGCGAATAAAGGCTGCATTGAATCTGTTCCTACTTAATGGTTACGAAGGAGGTATCGGTGGTGTGATGACGCTTGCTGGTAAATACATTTAGCTGCATGTGTAAGAGTAGGGTGACCCGTGGAAGGTCAAGAGCCCCGAGGGAATGACTTCCAGTTACAGACCTCGGCTAGATTCCGAAGGAGCTCGTGGTAGCCGTAGGAGCTAGAGAAGAGTCTCGAGACGCCAATGGGAGGCCGGTACCACGCGGGAAGAGCTGAAGAACGAGGGGCCAAGAGAGGGGAAAACTGTAACTGAAAGTCATCACTCGAGTCGGATCCGCAGGCATGCATGTAGATATGAGGTTGATTAGAGTAGTACGTATAACGTGTGTGGAGTGTTATGAATGATTTCCGAGTGTGGGGGATACCTGTGTGCGTTGTATGTATGTCAAAAATATTATTTTGCCGTGCCTAACCTTAATTAATCTGAAAACGATTGAATGGATGTGAATGTGCATACTGACACTGATACCGAGTCCTTGATTGTCATTTTACATGTAAAAGCTCACCCCTGCAGTGGCTACATTTTCAGTGAACATCTCTCGAAATGAAGGATGAAGGAGGAGCCGAGTGCAGGACAATGAATCTGAGCGCTATTGGAACATATATCTACATGTATATATGTATATATGTATATATACTGTGTATAACGTTTTGTTAAGCCTTGGCCGGCTCATGTTTTGGTTTTAGTCCTTACGTTAAAACTTGAACAGCTTCGGGTAACAGAAGTCATGATGAAGTTCTTGTAATTATATGAATGCTTTCATTTATATATGTATATGTTGTGTGTTCTTCTATACTGTAAGTGATGTTTGAGTGGTGAAGAGGAATGTATGAGTATGTCTTATGAGCGTAGGAGGTTAGTGTGCTTATGGGTGGCTGTGAAGCCGAGTGGTTCCGAGTGAAAGGTTATATGTAAGCCGAGTGAGGAAGAGCTCGTACTCCCGAGTAGGAAGATTCTAAGTGATCCCCATCTGAGGAAGGAGCCAATGGGGTGAATTGGATTGGAATATACTCTAAGCGTAGGGTAATTATAATCCGAGTGATCAAATGGTAGTATGCCGAGTGAGTCAGTCGCTATTCCCCAAATGAATATAGGCCTGAGGATTTCCGAGTAAAAGTAAGTATGAAATCCCGAGTGAGGAAGAGTTGGTATTTCCCGAGTGAAAACCTCGAGTGATTCCCTTCTGAGAGAGGAGTTCGAATGGTGGTTTAGAGTGGATTGGATCTTTAGTGTAAGGCGTCGGTAACCCGAGTGAAAGATGTAAAGTCCGAGTGAGGATTGGTATCCCGAGTGGTTGGGTTTCGAATACGTCCGAGTGGGACTTAACTACCTGATTTCCCGAGTGAATGTGTGAATGTGCTCCGAATAATGGATAGGAAATGTGACCCGATTGTGTTAAGGTTGGAGTGCGTCGAGTGATGTTTGAATAGGATATATTCCGAGTGAGAAGGAGTTCTGGAATCCGAGTGGGATAACCCTCAGTTCCCGAGTAGAGTATAAGTGTGGCCGTATGGATAAAATTGGAAGGCTAAGTTATGGAGTTCCGAACGGACTTAGGAATGAACTTTCGAGTGGACTTAGTCGGTTACCGAGTGTATGGATGCCCCGATGCCGAGTGATGAATTTACCGAGTGAGGCTTTTCGCTTCAGCGAACGAAGGATCCGCTCCAGTGAATGTGTGTTTGGGAAGGCTTTTATGTTGGCATCGCTTAAGCGGATCGTGCCTCGCCCGAGCGACTAGAGCTGTTTCGCCCAGGCGCTGATGTGTTTCGCTGAACCGAATGGGTCGGTTCCAGCATTATTCCTTCCGCTGATTGCTATATGTGTGAATGCTCTTTTATTTCCCTTGCCTTCTTTCTTTTTCTATGCCGATTGACCAGTGGATGATTTTATGAAAATTTTTTTTCCTGTTTCTGGATTTATTATTTATTAAAAATTTGGGTGTTACATTTTGGTATCAGAGTAGACCGAAAGGTCCAAGGCCAAGGTATTCTTACCGAGTGTAAGCGGTTGTGTGTTTTCTGACTAAATGGTCATAATTGTTGTGATGTTAGTTGAACCTGATTGATATTGGCTTGTGGATAGGAGGTTGTTTCCTCCTGGTCCGATTGTGTGTGTAACCTGGAGGAATGATATAATATGCTAAGCTATTGAATGTTAGACTGAAAACCCGATCGGTAGTAAGTGGCTCGGTATACTTATCCTCGAATGTTGATTTCAGGATAAGGAATGACGCATCGCCAAAGCATGGAGGCTATAGCCACAGCATTCCAACGCTTTGCGGACGTGTTTGAAAGGCAGAGCCAGACTCGAGCTGAGGATGGCCACGTGCTGGACCGCTTCCTGAAGAGGAAGCCGAGTGAGTTTCAGGGAGGACGTAATCCGGAGGCAGCTTTTAAATGGACTCAGGAACTGGAGAGGATTTTTGGGGGTCTTCGTTGTACCGAGGCCCAAAAGGTGGAATATGCAGTGTATATGCTGCGAGATGAAGCAGAGAATTGGTGGAAGATAGCCAGAAGCCGATTCCCTGATGATGATGTTCAGCTGACATGGAACGATTTTAAGACATGCTTCTTAGAGAAATACTTCCCCGACACAGTGAGGAGTTGGAAGGAGCTGGAGTTTATGGAGTTGAAGCAAGGCTCCATGACTGTGGAAGAATACGCGACAAGATTCGAGGAGTTATGCCTATTCTACCCACCCTTCCAACAACCTGGGACGGAGAGCTCGAAGTGCCTTAAGCTTGAGAATGGATTAAGATCAGATGTTAAGAGGGCCTGCAGATACCATGAGATACGGAGTTTCCCTGCATTGGTGAATAAATGTAGGATATTTGAAGAAGATGACAAGGCCCACTCGGGCCAGAGCAGCAGAGCCAACTAGTATCTAAGGCCTCAACAGTCACGTTTCAAGAGGCCAGGGAACGTAGGAAGAAATGAACCCTTCACTAGATATCAGGGTCGCGGTGACCGAGGGAGACAGATGAGTGGATGACCCAGATATGGTAAGTGTTTTAAATATGGTGGCGACCATTTTGCTCAGAGTTGCAATGATACCGATGTTAAGTGTTTTCACTACGGGAATAGGGGACACATTCGCCCTGACTGCCCCCAGCTCCGTCAAACAAATGCTAGTGTGCGTCAAGGAGGGTTCCAGGTGAAGAGCAATAGGAATGATGGACAAAACTCACGGGGCGGAAACAACAGAGCTAGAGAGAATATGATGGTTGCCCCAAATATCAGGAGGAGAGACACCGACCAACCAGCCACTGGAAGAGTCTACGCCATCAACGCAGAAGAAGTCGCACAAGCAAATGACTTAGTATAATGTAAGTGCTCACTCGGTAGATACACACTTAGTGTAGTTTTTGATTCTGGAGCTACCCACTCCTTCATAGCTGATGATTGTGTAAAACGTTTGAAATTAGCGACCGTGGAAATGGATCGGATTTTGGAAGTAGCCAATCCGACTGGTCCTAAGGTACTGAGCTCATCAATGTGCAAAGAAGTGACGTTTGAATTGTGCGATCGGAGTTTCACTTTCGACTTGGTGTGCATACCCTTGAAGGATCTTGATATCGTGCTCGGAGTAGATTGGCTTTCAGCCAACAAGGTGTTAGTGGATTGCAGAAACCGGAGGATAATTTTCCCGAGACAGCACCATGAGGACTGCACAGCACAAGGTATAACTCAACTATTCATGATGCTTTGTCTAATCGAGGGAGAGAGTAAAACCCGAGTGAATGAAATCCCGATTGTCTGTGAATTTCCAGAATTGTTCCTTGAAGACGTACCGAGTGTCCTCCTAATAGGGAAGTCGAATTCTCTATAGACTTGATCCCTGGGGCCGAGCCAGCCTCCTGTGCACCTTATAGAATGTCCCCAACTGAATTGGCCGAGCTGAAGAAGCAAGTAGATGAGTTACTCGGAAAACAATTCATTAGGCCGAGTGTATCACCATGGGGCGCACCTGTGCTGCTTGTTAAGAAAAAGGATGGCAGCATGAGACTTTGTATAGATTACCAACAGGTGAACAAACTCACAATTAAGAATCGTTACCCGTTGCCCAGAATTAATGACTTAATTGACCAACTACGTAGAGCCTCAGTCTTCTCAAAGATCGACCTACGATCGGGATATCACCAAATTCGAGTGAAGGACTCGGATATCCCAAAAACTGCCTTTAGGACTCGGTATGGCCACTACGAGTATGTAGTGATGCCGTTCGGTGTGACAAACGCCCCTGCTGTCTTCATGAATTACATGAACAACATATTCCACCCCTATTTAGACCGATTCGTAGTTGTTTTCATTGATGACATCCCAGTCTATTCTAAGACTTCCGAGGAGCATGAAGAACACCTCCGAGCGGTACTCCAAGTGTTAAGGGAGAAGCAGTTGTTCACGAAGCTTTCAAAATGCGAATTCTGGATGAATAAGATCCACTTCCTCGGACATGTAATTTCCGAGCAAGGTGTCTCGGTGGACCCTTCGAAGGTGACAGCTATAATGGCATGGGAGAGACCCAAGTCGGTCTCGGAGATAAGGAGTTTTATGGGCCTGGCAGGTTATTATAAAAGGTTCATTGAAGGTTTTTCTAAGCTGGCGTTACCACTAACTAAATTGACTCGGAAAAGCATTCCCTTCGTGTGGAGTCCCGAGTGCGAGAGCAGCTTCCGAGAGCTGAAGAACAAGTTGACGACTGCGCCAGTGCTGGCATTACCCGACTTACAAGAAAGCTTTGTAGTTTATTGTGATGCATTAGGACTCGGATTAGGATGCGTGCTCATGCAGAGAGATCGAGTGATAGCATATGCCTCTCGGTAATTGAGACCTCACGAGTAGCATTATCCGACCCACGATTTGGAGTTGGCAGCTGTGATGTTCGCACTAAAAATTTGGAGGCATTATTTGTACGGGTCCAGATTTGAAGTATACAGTGATCACAAGAGCCTTAAATACCTATTTGACCAAAAAGAGCTGAACATGAGGCAGAGGAGATGGATAGAATTCTTAAAGGACTACGATTTCGAGCTGAAATACCATCCGGGTAAGGCAAATGTCGTTGCCGACGCGTTGAGTCGGAAATCCCTCCATATGGCAACAATGATGGCAAGAGAAGTGGAGTTGTTGGAGCAGTTCCGAGACATGAACTTACATGTTGACACCCCCTCCTCTCGGAAAATAGCAATCGGTACATTAAGAATCGCCAACGAATTCCTGAAGCCCGTGTACGAGTAGCAGCAGTCAGACTCTTACTTGGCTGAGATGAAGAAGACGCAGGCCAAGGGAAAGGATTTGTCCTTGACCGAGGGATCAGATGGGATCTTCCGAGTGAAAGACAGGATATACGTGCCGAGTGAGAAAGGATTAAGGAAAATGGTGCTTGATGAAGCTCATAAGAGCCTCCTCAGTATTCACCCGGGTACCATGAAGATGTACTATGACCTGAAGAAACAGTTCTGGTGGCCCGGACTAAAGAGGAATGTGGCAGAATACGTGGCTCGGTGTATTACTTGTCAGAAATCAAAATTGGAGCACCAGAAGCCGTACGGTGCAATGCAGCCCCTGGAGATTCCCGTGTGGAAATGGGACTCGATTGCTATGGATTTTGTCATGGGATTGCCCAAAAACCGAGCGGGCCATGATGCGATTTGTGTCATTATTGACCGACTGACGAAGAGTGCACACTTCCTGCCTGTGAACATGAAGTACCCGATGCATAAATTGGCACGGATTTACGTTCATGAGATTATCCGACTGCATGGTATACCAACTTCCATCGTATCGGATAGGGATCCTAGGTTCACGTCCCAGTTTTGGACCAGCCTGCATCAAGAA
This sequence comes from Clitoria ternatea, assembly GCA_037962975.1. Classification (NCBI taxonomy): domain Eukaryota; kingdom Viridiplantae; phylum Streptophyta; class Magnoliopsida; order Fabales; family Fabaceae; genus Clitoria; species Clitoria ternatea. Next base: position 63,056,659 of record CM075671.1, read on the forward strand.
ATGGGCACTAAACTTTGGCTTAGTTCTGCCTACCACCCCCAATCGGATGGACAATCCGAGCGGACGATTCAAAGTTTAGAAGACTTATTAAGAGCGCGTGTGTTAGAGCACGGAGGAGATTGGGAGCAGTACCTCCCCTTGATTGAGTTTACGTACAATAACAGCCATCATAACAGCATTGGCATGGCACCCTACGAAGCACTATATGGACGAAGATGCCGAACCCCACTTTGCTGGTCGGAAACGGGTGAGCGTCTGCTATTGGGACCAGACATTGTGAAGCAAACCACAAAGCAGATCCGAGTGATACAGGGAAAAATGAAGGCATCTCAAGACAGGCAGAAGAGTTACCATGACAACCGCACCAAACCATTGGAATTTTCAGTCGGAGACAGAGTGTTTTTGAGGACTTCTCCGAGTAAAGGAGTCGGACGAGCCTTGAAAGGCGGAAAGTTAAGCCCTCGATACATTGGACCTTATGAGGTGTTGGAACGAGTCGGTACCATGGCATACCGAATAGCATTACCGACCCACTTATCCCGATTGCACAACGTATTTCATGTGTCTCAACTAAGGAAGTATCTACATGACCCCAGTCACACAATGCCTGACGATGAAGTGGAAGTCAAGGAAGACCTGACCACTGTGACTACACCGATCAGAATCATGGACCGATCGGTGAAGCGTTTGAGGAACAAAAACGTACAGCTGGTAGAAGTGGAGTGACAACAAGGCAAGACTACCTCTCTACCTGGGAACGCGAAGACACCATGAGGCAACAGTACCCCGAGTTGTTTACTAAGGTGAGTTACCGACTGAATTTCGAGGATGAAATTCTTTTGAGGGGGGGAGAACTATAACATCCCAGTTCTGAAGTTAGATACCGAATAAAAATTAAATGATAAGAAATTGAAAGTAAAGTAAAGAATTAGTTGTTAATCATAATCAATATAGCCTGAGAGTTAATGACAAGTTAATTGGACTTAATTGATGGGATGTGGCTGTCTGTGATTGGCGGAAGGTGTGAGTGGACTGCGACTCACGCTTTCCCATCCCACTCCTTCTCCTCGCATGCGTATATAGGTGCATATTCAGTATCACCGTGGGTGCAAAACTTCTCCCACTACTTCATTCTCTCTTTTTCTTCTTCGTCTCCATCTTCTTTCCTTTCCCCTGTTTCTGTTCGTCACGACGACAGTGCGGGAAGAAGGTCAGAGCCCCGACAGGTGAAGGACGATCGTTGAAGCAGAGGAAGAACAACACTCCAACCCCGAACCAAGTGTAGAGTACGACGGAGTGGAGAAAGGCTGAACGAATCAGTAGAAGGGCGTCAGATTCAACGTCGAAGAGCAGAAAAAGCTTCTTGAAGTTCCTTTCGTAGGTAGGGGGCGCTTGCATGTCAAATGCATGGTCCACGAACGGTACCGGATGAATGTACTGCTTGAGTGTATGTGCATGTGTTTGTGATGATTGGATCCTATGCATGATTAAAGATTCTGGATTCCGTGTGTTTTATAGTGGTTAAAGAGTAAATGCTTGTAATCTAGATGGTGGTGAAGTAGTATGTTAGTATTGATAATGACGAATGATATGCATGGTTCTATCTTTGTTAACACTGTGAGAATATGAATGTGTGCTCGTTAGTTGATTTGTCAGATGCTATTACTTTGATTGCTGATGGTTGTACATATTGGTGTAAATAATAAAGCGAATAAAGGCTGCATTGAATCTGTTCCTACTTAATGGTTACGAAGGAGGTATCGGTGGTGTGATGACGCTTGCTGGTAAATGCATTTAGCTGTATGTGTAAGAGTGGGGTGACCCGTGGAAGGTCAAGAGCCCCGAGGGAATGACTTCCAGTTACAGACCTCGGCTAGATTCCGAAGGAGCTCGTGGTAGCCGTAGGAGCTAGAGAAGAGTCTCGAGACGCCAATGGGAGGCCGGTACCACACGGGAAGAGCTGAAGGACGAGGGGCCAGGAGAGGGGAAAATTGTAACTGAAAGTCATCACTCGAGTCGGATCCGCAGGCATGCATGTAGATATGAGGTTGATTAGAGTAGTACGTATAACGTGTGTGGAGTGTTATGAATGATTTCCGAGTGTGGGGGATACCTGTGTGCGTTGTATGTATGTCAAAAATATTATTTTGCCGTGCCTAACCTTAATTAATCTGAAAACGATTGAATGGATGTGAATATGCATACTGACACTGATACCGAGTCCTTGATTATCATTTTACATGTAAAAGCTCACCCCTGCAGTGGCTACATTTTCAGTGAACATCTCTCGGAATGAAGGATGAAGGAGGAGCCGAGTGCAGGACAATGAATCTGAGCGCTATTGGAACATATATCTACATGTATATATGTATATATGTATATATACTGTGTATAACATTTTGTTAAGCCTTGGCCGGCTCATGTTTTGGTTTTAGTCCTTACGTTAAAACTTGAACAGCTTCGGGTAACAGAAGTCATGATGAAGTTCTTGTAATTATATGAATGCTTTCGTTTATATATGTATATGTTGTGTGTTCTTCTATACTGTAAGTGATGTTTGAGCGGTGAAGAGGAATGTATGAGTATGTCTTATGAGCGTAGGAGGTTAGTGTGCTTATGGGTGGCTGTGAAGCCGAGTGGTTCCGAGTGAAAGGTTATATGTAAGCCGAGTGAGGAAGAGCTCGTACTCCCGAGTAGGAAGATTCTAAGTGATCCCCATCTAAGGAAGGAGCCAATGGGGTGAATTGGATTGGAATATACTCTAAGCGTAGGGTAATTATAATCCGAGTGATCAAATGGTAGTATGCCGAGTGAGTCAGTCGCTATTCCCCAAATGAATATAGGCCTGAGGATTTCCGAGTAAAAGTAAGTATGAAATCCCGAGTGAGGAAGAGTTGGTATTTCCCGAGTGAAAACGTCGAGTGATTCCCTTCTGAGAGAGGAGTTCGAATGGTGGTTTAGAGTGGATTGGATCTTAAGTGTAAGGCGTCGGTAACCCGAGTGAAAGATGTAAAGTCCGAGTGAGGATTGGTATCCCGAGTGGTTGGGTTTCGAATAAGTCCGAGTGGGACTTAACTACCTGATTTCCCGAGTGAATGTGTGAATGTGCTCCGAATAATGGATAGGAAATGTGACCCGATTGTGTTAAGGTTGGAGTGCGTTGAGTGATGTTTGAATAGGATATATTCCGAGTGAGAAGGAGTTCTGGAATCCGAGTGGGATAACCCTCAGTTCCCGAGTAGAGTATAAGTGTGGCCGTATGGATAAAATTGGAAGGCTAAGTTATGGAGTTCCGAACGGACTTAGGAATGAACTTTCGAGTGGACTTAGTCGGTTACCGAGTGTATGGATGCCCCGATGCCGAGTGATGAATTTACCGAGTGAGGCTTTTCGCTTCAGCGAACGAAGGATCCGCTCCAGCGAATGTGTGTTTGGGAAGGCTTTTGTGTTGGCATCGCTTAAGCAGATCATGCCTCGCCCGAGCGACTAGAGCTGTTTCACCCAGGCGCTGATGTGTTTCGCTGAACCGAATGGGTCGGTTCCTGTATTATTCCTTTCGCTGATTGCTATATGTGTGAATGCTCTTTTATTTCCCTTGCCTTCTTTCTTTTTCTATGCCGATTGACCAGTGGTTGATTTTATGAAAAAATTTTTCCCTGTTTCTGGATTTATTATTTATTAAAAATTTGGGTGTTACATTTTGGTATCAGAGCAGACCGAAAGGTCCAAGGCCAAGGTATGCTTACCGAGTGTAAGCGGTTGTGTGTTTTCTGACTAAATGGTCATAATTGTTGTGATGTTAGTTGAACCTGATTGATATTGGCTTGTGGATAGGAGGTTGTTTCCTCCTGGTCCGATTGTGTGTGTAACCTGGAGGAATGATATAATGTGCTAAGCTATTGAATGTTAGACTGAAAACCCGATCGGTAGTAAGTGGCTCGGTATACTTATCCTCGAATGTTGATTTCAGGATAAGGAATGACGCATCGCCAAAGCATGGAGGCTATAGCCACAGCATTCCAACGCTTTGCGAACGTGTTTGAAAGGCAGGGCCAGACTCGAGCTGAGGATGGCCATGTGCTGGACCGCTTCCTGAAGAGGAAGCCGAGTGAGTTTCAGGGAGGACGTAATCCGGAGGCAGCTTTTAAATGGACTCAGGAACTGGAGAGGATTTTTGGGGGTCTTCGTTGTACCGAGGCCCAAAAGGTGGAATGTGCAGTGTATATGCTGCGAGATGAAGCGGAGAATTGGTGGAAGATAGCCAGAAGCCGATTCCCTGATGATGATGCTCAGCTGACATGGAACGATTTTAAGACATGCTTCTTAGAGAAATACTTCCCCGACACAGTGAGGAGTCGGAAGGAGCTGGAGTTTATGGAGTTGAAGCAAGGCTCCATGACTGTGGAAGAATACGTGACAAGATTCGAGGAGTTGTGCCTATTCTACCCACCCTTCCAACAACCTGGGACGGAGAGCTCGAAGTGCCTTAAGTTTGAGAATGGATTAAGATCAGATGTTAAGAGGGCCTGCAGATACCATGAGATACGGAGTTTCCCTGTATTGGTGAATAAATGTAGGATATTTGAAGAAGATGACAAGGCCCACTCGGGCCAGAGCAGCAGAGCCAACTAGTATCTAAGGCTTCAGCAGTCACGTTTCAAGAGGCCAGGGAACGTAGGAAGAAATGAACCCTTCACTAGATATCAGGGTCGCGGTGACCGAGGGAGACAGATGAGTGGATGACCCAGGTATGGTAAGTGTTTTAAATATGGTGGCGACCACTTTGCTCAGAGTTGCAATGATACCGATGTTAAGTGTTTTCACTACGGGAAGGGGACACATCGCCCTGACTGCCCCCAGCTCCGTCAAACAAATTCTAGTATGCGTCAAGGAGGGTTCCAGGTGAAGAGCAATAGGAATGATGGACAAAACTCACGGGGCGGAAACAACAGAGCTAGAGGGAATATGATGGTTGCCCCAAATATCAGGAGGAGAGACACCGACCAACCAGCCACTGGAAGAGTCTACACCATCAACGCAGAAGAAGTCGCACAAGCAAATGACTTAGTATAATGTAAGTGCTCACTCAGTAGATACACACTTAGTGTAGTTTTTGATTCTGGAGCTACCCACTCCTTCATAGCTGATGATTGTGTAAAACGTTTGAAATTACCGACCGTGGAAATGGATCGGATTTTGGAAGTAGCCAATCCGACTGGTCCTAAGGTACTGAGCTCATCAATGTGCAAAGAAGTGACGTTCGAATTGTGCGATCGGAGTTTCACTTTCGACTTGGTGTGCATACCCTTGAAGGATCTTGATATCGTGCTCGGAGTAGATTGGCTTTCAGCCAACAAGGTGTTAGTGGATTGCAGAAACCGAAGGATAATTTTCCCGAGACAGCACCATGAGGACTGCACAACATAAGGTATAACTCAACTATTGATGATGCTTTGTCTAACCGAGGGAGAGAGTAAAACCCGAGTGAACGAAATCCCGATTGTCTGTGAATTTCCAGAATTGTTCCTTGAAGACGTACCGAGTGTCCCTCCCAATAGGGAAGTCGAATTCTCTATAGACTTGATCCCTGGGGCCGAGCCAGCCTCCTGTGCACCTTATAGAATGTCCCCAACTGAATTGGCCGAGCTGAAGAAGCAAGTAGATGAGTTACTCGGAAAACAATTCATTAGGCCGAGTGTATCACCATGGGGCGCACCTGTGCTGCTTGTTAAGAAGAAGGATGGCAGCATGAGACTTTGTATAGATTACCGACAGTTGAACAAACTCACAATTAAGAATCGTTACCCGTTGCCCAGAATTGATGACTTAATTGACCAACTGCGTGGAGCCTTAGTCTTCTCAAAGATCGACTTACGATCGGGATATCACCAAATCTGAGTGAAGGACTCAGATATCCCAAAAACTGCCTTTAGGACTCGGTATGGCCACTAGGAGTATGTAGTGATACCGTTCGGTGTGACAAACGCCCCTGTTGTCTTCATGAATTACATGAACAACATATTCCACCCCTATTTAGACCTGACCACTGTGACTACACCGATCAGAATCATGGACTGATCGGTGAAGCGTTTGAGGAACAAAAACGTACAGCTGGTAGAAGTGGAGTGGCAACAAGGCAAGACTACCTCTCTACCTGGGAACGCGAAGACACCATGAGGCAGCAGTACCCCGAGTTGTTTACTAAGGTGAGTTACCAACTGAATTTCGAGGACAAAATTCTTTTGAGGGGGGAGAACTGTAACATCCCAGTTCTGAAGTTAGATACCGAATAAAAATTAAATGATAAGAAATTGAAAGTAAAGTAAAGAATTAGTTGTTAATCATAATCAATATAGCCTGAGAGTTAATGACAAGTTAATTGGACTTAATTGATGGGATGTGGCTATCTGTGATTGGCGGAAGGTGTGAGTGGACTGTGACTCACGCTTTCCCATCCCACTCCTTCTCCTCGCATGCGTATATAGGTGCATATTCAGTATCACCGTGGGTGCAAAACTTCTCCCACTACTTCATTCTCTCTTTTTCTTCTTCGTCTCCATCTTCTTTCCTTTCCCCTGTTTCTGTTCGTCACGACGACAGTGTGGGAAGAAGGTCAGAGCCCCGACAGGTGAAGGACGATCGTTAAAGCAGAGAAAGAACAACACTCCAACCCCGAACCAAGTGCAGAGTACAACGGAGTGGAGAAAGGCTGAACGAATCAGTAGAAGGGTCAGATTCAACGTCAAAGAGCAGAAAAAGCTTCTTGAAGTTCCTTTCATAGGTAGGGGGCGCTTGCATGTCAAATGCATGGTCCACGAACGGTACCGGATGAATGTACTGCTTGAGTGTATGTGCATGTGTTTGTGATGATTGGATCCTATGCATGATTGAAGATTCTGGATTCCGTGTGTTTTATAGTGGTTAAAGAGTAAATGCTTGTAATCTAGATGGTGGTGAAGTAGTATGTTAGTATTGATAATGACGAATGATATGCATGGTTCTATCTTTGTTAACACTGTGAGAATATAAATGTGTGCTCGTTAGTTGATTTGTCAGATGCTATTACTTTGATTGCTGATGGTTGTACATATTAGTGTAAATAATAAAGCGAATAAAGGCTGCATTGAATCTGTTCCTACTTAATGGTTACGAAGGAGGTATCGGTGGTGTGATGACGCTTGCTGGTAAATACATTTAGCTGCATGTGTAAGAGTGGGGTGACCCGTGGAAGGTCAAGAGCCCCGAGGGAATGACTTCTAGTTACAGACCTCGGCTAGATTTCGAAGGAGGTCGTGGTAGCCGTAGGAGCTAGAGAAGAGTCTCGAGACGCCAATGGGAGGCCGGTACCACGCGGGAAGAGCTGAAGGACGAGGGGCCAGGAGAGGGGAAAACTGTAACTAAAAGTCATCACTCAAGTCGGATCCGCAGGCATGCATGTAGATATGAGGTTGATTAGAGTAGTACGTATAACGTGTGTGGAGTGTTATGAATGATTTCCGAGTGTGGGGGATACCTGTGTGCGTTGTATGTATGTCATAAATATTATTTTGCCGTGCCTAACCTTAATTAATCTGAAAATGATTGAATGGATGTGAATGTGCATACTGACACTGATACCGAGTCCTTGATTGTCATTTTACATGTAAAAGCTCATCCCTGCAGTGGCTACATTTTCAGTGAACATCTCTCGGAATGAAGGATGAAGGAGGAGCCGAGTGCAGGACAATGAATCTGAGCGCTATTGGAATATATATCTACATGTATATATATATATATGTATATATACTGTGTATAACATTTTGTTAAGCCTTGGCCGGCTCATGTTTTGGTTTTAGTCCTTACGTTAAAACTTGAACAGCTTCGGGTAACAGAAGTCATGATGAAGTTCTTGTAATTATATGAATGCTTTCCTTTATATATGTATATGTTGTGTGTTCTTCTATACTGTAAGTGATGTTTGAGTGGTGAAGAGGAATGTATGAGTATGTCTTATGAGCGTAGGAGGTTAGTGTGCTTATGGGTGGCTGTGAAGCCGAGTGGTTCCGAGTGAAAGGTTATATGTAAGCCGAGTGAGGAAGAGCTCGTACTCCCGAGTAGGAAGATTCTAAGTGATCCCCATCTGAGGAAGGAGCCAATGGGGTGAATTGGATTGGAATATACTATAAGCGTAGGGTAATTATAATCCGAGTGATCAAATGGTAGTATGCCGAGTGAGTCAGTCGCTATTCCCCGAATGAATATAGGCCTGAGGATTTCCGAGTAAAAGTAAGTATGAAATCCCGAGTGAGGAAGAGTTGGTATTTCCCGAGTGAAAACCTCGAGTGATTCCCTTTTGAGAGAGGAGTTCGAATGGTGGTTTAGAGTGGATTGGATCTTAAGTGTAAGGCGTCGGTAACCTGAGTGAAAGATGTAAAGTCCGAGTGAGGATTGGTATCCCGAGTGGTTGGGTTTCAAATAAGTCCGAGTGGGACTTAACTACCTGATTTCCCGAGTGAATGTGTGAATATACTCCGAATAATGGATAGGAAATATGACCCGATTGTGTTAAGGTTGGAGTGCGTCGAGTGATGTTTGAATAGGATATATTCCGAGTGAGAAGGAGTTCTGGAATCCGAGTGGGATAACCCTCAGTTCCCGAGTAGAGTATAAGTGTGGCCGTATGGATAAAATTGGAAGGCTAAGTTATGGAGTTCCGAACGGACTTAGGAATGAACTTTCGAGTGGACTTAGTCGGTTACCGAGTGTATGGATGCCCCGATGTCGAGTGATGAATTTACCGTGTGAGGCTTTTCGCTTCAGCGAATGAAGGATCTGCTCCAGCGAATGTGTGTTTGGGAAGGCTTTTGTGTTGGCATCGCTTAAGCGGATCGTGCCTCGCCCGAGCGACTAGAGCTGTTTCGCCCAGGCGCTGATGTGTTTCGCTTAACCGAATGGGTCGGTTCCAGCATTATTCCTTTCGCTGATTGCTATATGTGTGAATGCTCTTTTATTTCCCTTGCCTTCTTTCTTTTTCTATACCGATTGACCAGTGGTTGATTTTATGAAAAACTTTTTCCCTGTTTCTGGATTTATTATTTATTAAAAATTTGGGTGTTACATTTAATATTGTGGGACTGTTGGTTGATTCCTGTGTAGATTTTTATATTAGAAAGCATGAAACCGTGTTGTTGCGAATAATGGTATAATTACTGAGTACTTGTACTGAGAAGCTGAGGGTAAATCCCTGATTGATATCTTATGATTGTATCATGTAAATGCTGGGATGAATCTGATGGGATGTCATAATGAATACATGAGATGCATGTGTTATGTGGTTTTACCGAGTGAAATGCCACTGTTGTGCTAATGGATATGTATGGAAAAATAATAAAAGACCTTGGGTTGGACTCAAGGCAATACCGAGTGAAACACTCGTGTACTAGCGTTGGACGCTTGGTGAAAATCCTTGGGTTGGACTCAAGGCAAGCTTACCGAGTTGGACTCGGGGCTGCCCGTAACACTCCTGTTGTCGCTTGGAGCGATTGTGTTACGTGTGAGGGCAAACGGTTTGGTACCAGTAAAACGGCCAGATCAGCTTGGAGCTGAGAAAAAGGCTTGGAGCCTATGTTGCAACATAAAAATTAATAAAAAACTGATTGGATCTGACTGAAATTAATGTGTACACACTTATACTTTTGATGAGCTCAATGTGGTTATATGCGTATTTATGAGGAATATCAATATGAGCAATATGGCTGTGTATTACTGATTAATATGGTTGTGTGTTATTTGAATAAATTCCGATTGAATGATACTATGTGTGGATATATCAAATGACAGTGCATGTGATAGATTAGTGGAAAGCTAGAGGATTTTCCGAGTCATTACTGTCATTTTATATGTAAAAGCTCACCCCTATTGTGGCCATATTTCAGTGGATGTTGCTTGGAATGAGGAATGATGGGAGAGCACCAATTGCTGGGAAGTGCATTGTACAGTGGAAGTGTACATGTAGATATATATTATATAGATGGTTTTTGTATAGCCTTGGCCGGCTCTTAGTTTAACGTTCTGTTTTTAATGTGTAGGATTTGAACTCTCGGTATTGAGAGTAAAACTAAACATATTTCAATATATATATATATGTAATGCTGTGTGTTTTATCTTGTTCAGTGGGTGAATGTCTAAGTTGTGTACATCTATTTTCTACTAAATGAATAATGCTTGCGTGATTCCGAGTAAGGGAGAGCTAAGGTAAATCCGAGTGAGATGAGATAAGAGACCCTCTTCCGAATGAAGAAGGGTTGGGCTAATCCCGAGTGAGTTATGCTCATTAAAGGACTATTTCCTTAGGAGGATCAATCGAAGGGTGTTATGTGAGAAATCCCTTTAATAAGCCTATTCCGTGTGGATAAGGCCATGATATCCCGAGTGAGTGAAGTCTTGTAATTCCGAGTGGGAATTGACTTAAAAACTTCCCGAGTAAGAACTTATTAGAATTTCCCGAGTGAAGAGAAACTAGAGTATTCTGAGTGAACGAAGCTATGAAACCCTTAAGCGAGACTTGACCTTGTAGAGAGTTCTCAAGGTAAGAGAGACCAAACATGCCGAGTGAAAAATATGTGAAACATTTCCGAGTGATACGAAACTGTGGAAAATATTCAGAGCGAGGAAAACTTATCAATTCCGAGTGATAAGGTCACCTAGTGAACTTAGGTTCCGATTCCGAGTGATGAGGATACCGAGTGGACTTGAGTTTAGATTCCGAGTGGTCGAATTATCCGAGTGCCTTGTTCGCTTGGGTGAATAAGGTTTCGCTCCGGCGATCATGGTTCGCTTAGGTGCTTTCTTTCGCTGGCTATTATTTAATCGATATTGGGCCTTGCTAGCGTGGGGGCATCCTGACCCGGTCCTTCCTTTCTTGGGTCGGATTCCTATTTCGATTTTTCCCCTTTTAGCCGTTCGGAATTTTTAGAAAAAATTTTCCCTTGTCTCGGATTTTATTTAATTTAGCTAGGATGTTTCATTTAGCGCCCCCTACCTACTGGAAAGACGCAAGAAGCTCCTCGATTTTCAGTGTTGACCCGTGCTCTGCTCGTTCCCTCAGTCTCTCTCGCTCAACAACTTTCAGATCCAGACGAACACCACACACAGCTTGGAGAAACTGGGAGCTGCTCTTCCTTCGAACGATCGCTCCTTACCAACAGTGGGATCTTCGAGTCCCCCAAAATACCACAGTCGCACGTTGATGGGGCGGAAGGAAAACAGAGAAGAGAAAGAGAAGTAGAAGGAGAAGAAGAAAAGTCTTGTAGGAATTTGAGAGAATGAAGGGGTGGTTTATCTTCAGCACATGGGCCAAGAGAAAAAGGCAGAGAGTGAGTGGGTGGGAAATGTGCAAATAGGGCCACCATCCAATCATATGTCATATCCAATCACTTCCATCAGCATCAAGTTTTCTTTTATTTTAAATTAATTCTCAATTAGCACTTAATATTAATCTTTCCATTAATTAAATAATTGGGATGTTACACAGACAGCCCAATGATGAATAATAATGAAAATGAATAAATTCCAATCAAACTATCTAAACATCAAATATGGTACATAAAATGCACAATAAGTGATTAAGCTACACTAATAGGTATATAACTACACACTAATAATATAATAAACGATAGAAGTCTATTGGATTCCTTCCTTGAGTTGAAGAAGGCTGGGGGCCCATTGGTTTCTGATTTCGTCAATGTATCCTTCAGGGAACATTGAGGAGGAGTCTCGAAAGTGCTGCAAAGAAGACATAATCATTAATAGGTGAGCAACAAATTATAATAGTAGTATGTAAAAACCAAATAAATTAAAGTAGGCAGCAAAAACTTACAGTTGTCCATCGGTCTACTATACCATATTGGACAATGGTGAGCATCGTCTTCATCACGAAATACCCACACTCAAAGGTGCCATCCTGCCGATAAGACTACAAGGTACCATACATTGATTTCATAACTGGTTATTATTTTTGTTACTAATTGAGGTAACTTTAAAAGTAATGCTTATTAATTGAAGTACTTACTTTTGGGAAGACCCACTCTAGTTTTTTCTTGGTCACTTTTCCGCGTAGTCGATGGTACCCAATAAAAGCCCTATAAGAGAATAAAACACCAGCTTAGTTAATAGAATGACTTAATCAAATATGTAAAGTTATTTTATTTTTAAAAATCAACTTACCCGTCGAGTATTTTCATGTAGTCCGCACCAGGACTCCCATGCAACGAACAGAAACATGCAGCAATGCCATCCTTCGGGCAAATGACCAACAGTTGCCAGTGAAGGCTGCAATGTACCGTTGATTAGGAACAACGCAATCCATTATTAAATTAACAACAATAAGTAAATATTTATTAGACTCTTACTCTCTATGAAATGGCACAAGGTACACAGTCTTGTTCGAGGCATGCATGCAATTCTGGATGTATGGCTGAATCTCCTCCTTGCTGTTCCCACAAAGTTGTATTAGAGAGGGCTCCAGGAAACCATAAATGTCATGGACACCTCTCTCTATGCAAAGTCTATGTAAAAACCTAATCAAATTTGTAGACGTTTAGTGTTGTAAAAAATAACAATTTAAATGACACTATCATTGAACGAAAAACTTACAGCTCCCAACATTGAATCACTGAAATGTTCAACATCGTCTTCCCCATTAGGACCTCACACAAGTCAGGTCATGCAATGTACACTGGCAATGAACTTGGGAGGCCAAAAATGGATTCCTCCCATGGGACCGGGATAGTACCATTGCGAAGCCCAGCCGATATGTCCCATAGTCGTTCCATCAGATCAAGAGGGGCTCTGGCTTCTTTGATGGGGCAGCAACCTGCTAAAATAGTTAAAAAATTAGAAGTAATTTATGTCCTTTGAAACCATAACTTAATATAAACTTGATGCTTGGGTAAAGAGCATACCTGGGGACCAGAATCTAACACAAGTCTGGTCGGCCACATAAGGAAGTGTCCTACAGCCTGGCTGACTAGTCGTACCTCAGAAGTTAGAATGGGAACAACTGCATCTGCCTCAAGGACCTGTACAACCGAAATCCTTGACACACTATCAGGCAATTCCTGATGGTGAACCAAAGGGCCTAGGTTATACACTGAACCAATGGCAACTGGCTCTTTCACTCCATCCACAAATAGGTCACACTGACGACAGTCTCCAAGATTTACATCGTCATCATCAGCGTCAGGTGCAACACATGACCCCTTTGTGCTGACCCGCCTAGTCTGCATAATAACATAACATTTTGAAGTTATTCAAGGAATAATGATAGCAAATCATAGGTGATTCAATTAAATAATGTACAATATAACCTATGGGTCCACCACCGGTGGCGTAGGTTGACATTGTTGACTGAAGGACGCCATCATCTCACTTCGAAACCGTGCCATCTCCTCCTGAAGTAGCCTTTGCATTTCCTCCTTTGCCTCTGCCTTCACTGTGGCAACCTTGTCCTCAAAGGCCTTTTCCAAATCAGATATGGATTGGGAAGGGGTGGCGGGACGGCCGAAATAGCTTCGGAGGCCTGCGGAGAAAGAATAATTAGAAATAAAAATGTTATCATACAGAATCTAAGATTGTTAATGTAAACGTACCGTGACCTCGACCAGCTGCACGTACTCGTCCAGGGTGCTCTGGTCGGCCAATGGCGGCGGTCAATATATCATCCCTACCATGTGACACAAATGACCCTTGGGTCGACTGCTCAACTAAGGAATCCTGCAACCAAAAGTTAGTGATTAGTGTTGTTAGGGTTTGATTGACAATTAACGTTACATAAAAGGTATTGACAAGCTTTGTACTTACAATCCTTGAGACAACCTCCTCAACATGTGATGAAGTGTACTGCCCACTCTTCTTTGTCCTGGCACGCTTCTATTTCTCATGTCGTGCGGGTGGGGAGGGGGGATCCACAATAGTGGCGTCAGGGTGGCTACCTTGACGTTGCCTAGCTTTCTCCTCCACGAGCCGATCCTCCAACAATCGATAGCCCCCACGTGACAACCTATGAGGGCAGTCATTTTTCCCCTGAATTTCTTGTGCTTTTATGTGTCTGGCCTGCATCAAAACAATTCAAAGACATTTATACGTTATACATTCTCCGATAACTATAAAAACATAATCAGTAAAAGATACATACAATAAAGTCGTCCGTGTGCCTGGATGCCATAAACGCATCCCAAGTCTGTTGATCTATGGATGTGTATTTATCTCCAGGAAACTGACCCTGCTTCTTCCCGTAGACATACCTAAAATTTAAAATATTTGAATTAAGTAATTGATAACATAAAACATGATGATTTTAAACATGTATATTTTAAAATTAAAATATACTTAGAGGTTAGGTTGCTCTTGAATGTCCTCCATCGGTCAGCGATCTCAGACATGATCTTCCTACGTAGTGTATCAACTGCAGGAATATCCCAAGCATCCTACACATGCCAAATAAACAAGTAAGAGATTATTACGCATAACAAATTATGATAGGAGTAACTAAATGTATAGATAAATGTACTTACAACAACATCAGCCCAAATTGCATTCTTCACGACCTCCTCAATACTATCCCAATCAGGGATAATGATGGACACCTTCGACCGTGCCAAGACACCTAAGTAACTCTGAAACTTGGGGGCATTAGGTCCCAAAGTCCTCCCAGTACAAATATCAATGTCAACATGGGTCCTCTGACCCTGATGGCGCCTAAGTGCAACACAGGTCATCCGGGTAACACCTCTCCTCCTAGTTGAGGAATCTGTGCCCTGGGAGTCAGATCTCTCATGTGAATCCTGGTCAGCCATAGGTATCTGTTCAAAGAAACAAAAATATAATTTGAGTATAATAAACTAACTTTAGCAAATAAGAATATGTTTATAAACATGATGAATGATATATAACCATACCCTATGTTTCCCACAGACCCTCCTGGTGGTCATTACGAGTCGCAACTATATCATCTATGAGATCTTCCACAACGTTGGTTGGTGTACGTGTTGTTAGACAAGGTATGTCTAGGACATCAAGACATGGATCCTCAATGTTGTGTTTACCTTGAACAACAACTGACCATCGTTTATCTGATGGGTCAACAATGTAGAAAACTTGTTTTACTTGAGCTGCCATGATGAAAGGCTCCTCCTTATGACCTATCTTGTTTAAGTCCACTAACGTAAAACCAAAATCATCTAGTTTGACACCATTTTTGCTATCAACCCATTTACATTTAAAAACAGGAACTGTGAAACGACCATAATCAACTTCTCATATATATTCAATGACACCAAAATAACATAACTCAGCCATGATAGGGTTTTTGTCCTTTGAAGTGGAAAAATGCATTGATTCGGCGACAACCATAACTCCACTATTCTGCACCGTACTCCTGTTATCTTGAATCCTTGTATAGAATGAATAATTATTTATGTCATAGCCACAATAAGTGATTACATCAAAGTTGGGTCCTAGTGCCAGTCGATGTAATGTCTCAGAAGCAGATGTATCTTTAAGAAGAGTCATTTTGAACCACTGCATGAACGTTTTGTTGTGTTCGTTCAACACCCACTTTTCAGCCATTCTAGGTTTGTTTCTTTTGACTATGTCTTTATGTGCAGCTAAATACGGGAGCACAGTATCTGTGTTGTTCAAAATATAAAAGTGTGCTTGGAGTACTTCATCAAGTGACATGCTTTTAATTTTTTTCCCAATGGTACCTTTCCTATCCAATCGCCCTTCGTGACGAGTCTTTGGAATACCAATGCTTTCAGCCTGTGACATCTAATCTGTGCAGAACTCAATTGCTTCCTCTATAATGTACCTTTCAACTATCGATGCTTCGGGACAGCGTTGGTTCTTCATATAGCCTTTCAAAATTTTCATGTATCGCTCAACAGGATACATCCACCTCAAGAACACTGGCCCACACAAACGGACCTCCCTCACTAATGGATGATTAAATGTACCATTATGTCAAAGAATGAAGGAGGGGAATACATTTCCAACTGGGATAGTATAAGAAACCCTTCCTATTCCAACGCTTCCAACTCCTCGTGGGCGATTACTTTGGCACATATGGCATTGAAAAACAAACACACCCTTGTTATCACATGTCTGACATTTTGAGGGAGAATGTCACGAATGGCAATGGGTAGAAATTGTTGCATCAGCATATGACAATCATGTGACTTCAAACCAACTAACTTTAGATCCTTCAAGGAAACACAAGTATTAATGTTGGAACTGTACCCAGATGGAAGTTTGACACCACACAACGATTCACACAAACTTTTCTTCTCCTTTCTAGACAAGGTATGACATGCTGGAGGCAAATATGTTCATTTGCCCTTTACTTGTGGGTGCAACTCCTCACGTATACCCAACAACTCCAAGTCTAGACGCGAATTCAGGCCATCCTTCATTTTTCCAGGTATGTTTAACAGGGTTCCAATCAAACTATCACACACATTTTTCTCCACATGTATCACATTAATACAGTGCCTCACGTCAAGCTCTTTCCAATATGGCAAATCGAAAAATATTGACCTTTTCTTCCATGTGTTTTTTGAGATAGACTGCTTCTCAGACTTACCAAAGACCACATTGACTTCTTTCACCTTTTCATATACTTGACGACTAGACAATGGCGGGGGAGGCAGTTCAAACTCTTGTGCACCATTGAACGACTTCTTCAACCTACGTAGTGGATGATTAGGTGTGAGAAACCTACGATGTCGAAGATAAACATTTTTCCTTCCATGATGTAGTCGATCCGAACTAGTTCCCTCCTCACATATAGGACACACTTTATGTCCTTTAACGCTATAGCCTGAGAGGTTACTATACGCTGGAAAATCATTGATCGTGCAGAATAACATGGCCCTCAAATTGAATGATTGTCCTGTAAGCCCGTCAAACACATCAACCCCCTCTTCCCATAACATTTTTAGGTCTTCAACTAACGGAGATAAGTATACATCAATGTCATTCCCTGGTTGTCGTGGACCAGAAATCATCATTGATAACATAACGTATTTCCGCTTCATGCACAGCCATGGCGGCAAGTTGTAAACAAACAACAAAACAGGCCAGGAACTGTGGTTTGTGCTTAGGTTCCCATATAGGTTCATGCCGTCTGTGGCTAGTGCAAGCCTAACATGTCTTGGGTCACGGGCAAAATCTGGAAACATCGTATCCATTTTTTTTCCACTGTAATCCATCTGCCGGATGCCTAACTAGTCCGTTAACAACCCTTTCATCAGCATGCCATCTCATAAGCTTCACATCATTTGCATTGGCAAATAGACGCTTTAGTCTTGGAACTATGGGGAGATACCACAACACTTTCACAGGAGACCCTTTTTTACATAAATCATCAGAATCAACCTCTTTCTTCTTATACCGTGACACCCCACACCTAGGACATCGATGCAACATTTCATACTCACCACGGTATAATACACAATTATTTGGGCATGCATGTATCTTCGTATACTCCAAGCCCATAGGACACAACACCTTTTTAGCCTCATAGTTACGATTTGGCAAAGTGTTACCAACTGGGAGCATTTCTTTCAATAACTTAAGCAACTCAGTGAAGCTTTTATCTGTCCACCCATTTATCGCTTTCAAATTAAATAATCGTAAAACTGCTGACAACCTCGTGAAATTGGGACAATTCGGATACAACAGCTTTTCTGAATCCTCACATAGACTTGCATATACGTGAGCTCTCTTAAAATTTTCTACCCCCATATCACGGATCATATCCTTAAGTCGGTCATCCATGTCATCATCAACCTCATGCGTAAAGTTCTGGTCTTTTGTTTGAAAGCTAATACTTGGCACCTCAACATGTTTACCATGCCATATCCATCGCGTATAACTCTGAAGAAATCCATCACACAACAAATGTTCTCGAACCTCTGTCAATTCTAGCCAGCGCATGTTTAAGCATTTAACACAAGGGCAAAAATACATTCCATTCACCTCTTCAGCATTTCATATCATATACTCTATGAATGTTTCGACTCCACCCTCATATTGTGGACTTATACGTGATGCTGTTATCCAACTTAGATCTATACTCACTGTTTACAATACCAGTAAATTTAACGGTGCTATGTATCTTACTTTCTTCATAAAGGTGGTGGTCCTATCTATTCAGAATAAACATTTTTCTATACATCATAACTACATACCACCTAGGAGTTATTTTAAAATTTGATAAAATTTCGGCAGCATTTTGCATTGGTCTCTAAGTACACAAAATGAAAGTGGTGACATCAAATTCAACCACAATCAAATATGCACCCAGAGAACAATACAAAATTTAGCTAACCAAAACTTGATCAAATTTTAAAATTACTCCTAACTTGTACATAGCAATAATGCATAAAAATTTGTTCATCCCAAACTGTCCAAACGGACAATTCAAGATTCAACACAAATGATGAAATCAATTAATTTAATTACCATTTGTGTCGAATCTCAAACGGGAAACTATGTTTCACTCATTTACAATTTAAAAAATCATAATTCAAAGGGACTATATAAACTTATCAAAAACTAAAAAATAATAAATAAAAATTAATCTACTACTAGTACTAGTATTGGTAATAACTACATTTAAAAAGCATATTAAACTACATTCCATTTGTGTTATGTAAGAATCTTAATTTAAAAATCTAAATCTACTACTAGTACTAACTACATTCCATTTAAGACATGATAAAGTTTTTAATATTCAAAATTTAACCCAATTGTGTGTAATTTTTATTTACTTTAAAAGATCAACCTTTTTGTATTTAATTTTTTTAATAGTGCAACAAATGTTACTAATGTTTATATTTTTAATCTAAGTATTTATTCTAAGTTGATTAATCTATAACTTTTAATTTATAACTAAGTAACAATCAATCTAAGTTGATGAATCTATAACTTTTAATCTATAACTAAGTAACAATCAATCAAATTATTTAATTTATATCTAACAAAATTTTAATTTCCTAATATATAATATTCTTTATTTCCTAAAACTAAGCTTCATATTAACAGAGTATACAAAATAATTTCAACAATCAATACTTAATCAATAGTTAACAAATAATTTTACTAATATTTAACTAACTAAGCAAAACTTGCATTAATCTCAACCATAAGCATTAAAAATAGAAAATGTGGGGTTTAAGAAAAAATACCTCTTTCGGAATGCCCAACGTCAATGGAGATGGAGGGAGCGAGGAGGATGGAAGAAGACCTTAGGCGTCGTGCGGAATGAGAAAGAGGAGGAGGAGGAGTAGGAGGGAAGAATACCTTGGGCGTCATGCGGAATGAGAAAGAGTAATGGAGGGAGGGAGGAGGAAAACAACTCGGTAATGGAGGGGAATGTTTAGATGAAAGGAGAAATGGAGGGAGGAGGAAAAGAACTCGGTAATGGAGGGAAGGAGGAGGAAAACAACTCGGTAATGGAGGGGAATGTTTAGATAAAAGGTGAAATGGAGGGAGGAGGAAAAGAACTCGGTAATGGAGGGAGAGAGGAGGAAAAGAACTCGGTAATGGAGGGAGGGAGGAGGAAAACAACTCGGTAATGGAGGGGAATATTTAGATGAAAGGTGAAATGGAGGGAGGAGGAAAAGAACTCGGTAATGGAGGGAGGGAGGAGGAAAAGAACTCGGTAATGGAGGGAGGAAGGAGGAAAACAACTCAGTAATGGAAGGGAATGTTTAGATGAAAGGTGAAATGGAGGGAGGAGGAAAAGAACTCGGTAATGGAGGGAGGGAGGAGGAAAAGAACTCGGTAATGGAGGGAGGGAGGAGGAAAACAACTTGGTAATGGAGGGGAATGTTTAGATGAAAGATGAAATAGAGGGAGGAGGAAAAGAACTCGGTAATGGAGGGAGGGAGGAGGAAAACAACTTGGTAATGGAGGGGAATGTTTAGATGAAAGGTGAAATGGAGGGAGGAGGAAAAGAACTCAGTAATGGAGGGAGGAGGAGGAAGAAGACTAAGAGGTAGAATGGAGGGAAATGAAAAGAGTAATACTAATGTACCTGTGACAAACACGTATTACGAGGGGACGACCCTATAAGCACGGTTCCCCAAAGAACCGTGTTAGTATCTCAACTTTTAAGCACGGGCCCCTAAGAACCGTGTCAGAAGACAAATTTTTTAAAACTTTTAAGCACGGTTCCCTCAACAACCGTGTTAGTATCTTACCCCTTTAAGCACGGTTCCCCTTAACCGTGTTTGTAAGTCTTTTAAAAAAAATATTTTAAAAAATTATACTAACCTTTAAGCACGATTCAACGCAACCGTCTTTGTAAGTCTTTTAAAAAAATTATTCAAAAAAATTTTAACAACTTTTAAGCACGGTCCCATTGTAACCGTCTTTGTTAGTCTTTTAAAAAAATTATTTAAAAAAATTATAACAACTTTTAAGCACGGTCCAGTTGTAACCATGCTCATATATGGCTTTTAAGGACGGTCTCCTTTCAACCGTGCTTGTATATCACTTGTAAAATTAAAACACGCTTTCTCCTATTTATAAAAATGCCACCACGTCGTTTTAAGCACGGTTATGGGATAACCGTGCTCGTATCCTGTCCTCATAGCCGATTTTTGCACTGGTGCATCTACTGGAAGAAATACACATATACGCTAGAGCAGCCGAAGCTCGCCAAGTTCCCGCAACCAACAAGGGTAAAGGACACACATGTCCTAAAACAATATGGATCCATCACATTCCCATCGCAGTCATCTTCGAGTGGAACTGGTACTACACGACCCTAGTGACACTCTTTCTAGTCAAAGCACACCATGTTTGCCATGGACAGTCTGACCTCGGGCGTGACTTTGAGCCATTGGATGCCTGAAATTATATACCCAAGATTCTTTCATGGAATCAGAATGCTCATGCCCTCAAGTGTACCCATCACTATTGCTCTAGGTCTTGCAATCCAACTTATTATTCAATCTCATGTATCAGATATTGTATGCATTTACTTTATTTAATCTTCTTCCTTTTTATTAGCCGAGTGTCAGATGGAACCCTTACATCCAGTGTTACTATCCTTAATACATCGAAAAAATCCTTATTTATGAATATCTCACACTCAAAGAATCATAGAAGTTAAATATCTATGTCTAAGTCCCAGTTGCTTTCTAAATCTCTTTTTAAGAACATTGGGACTGGATCTTAAAGTGGAAGTTAATTTTTCAAGTAAATTGTAAAAATTTATTGACTATGGATAAGTCATTAGTTAACCAATTTAAATTTATCCAAACTCATTGGGTATCATGAAAACAATGAAACATGCTTATTTTATTGATTAAATAGAAACGTAGCTTTATTGTAAAATTTGATTTCGTGCTCCATTTCCCTCGGTACTATAAATTAAGATTTTCATTATGACTCAATAAAAACTAGGATTTCTTTGTGCTAGGCAACTTAAATAAAACTTGGGTGTCCCATGAAGAATTTGTTGGACTATTTGGTGAATGTCGTCCCGTTTAATTGCAACAGAACTTAATTCTTTGACCTTTGGTTTAAAAATCCCTTTTTAATTTTGTTTCAGTAAAATCACTTTATAAGAAAATACCTTCTAACTTCATAAAACAATATTCTTGTCCAAAATTATTAAAATTGGGTACAAGTCCCTCTTTCCGTCAGTTTTGTCAAAAACTTTATTTTTATCATGTTTTCCTGAAAACTCTAATTTAGGTGATTCTAAAGCCAAAAGTGATTAATTTTTAAAATCATATATTTATAAAATAAAATCTTAATCAAATTCTACCTAGAATTCAATTTTGCGTGAAATTCTTGAAACGTTAAGTTTTTCCTCGTTTCGGAACATTGTAAATCACGATTAAGGACAACCACCAGGTCACACTGTCACTATCTACCTCTTCACCTTTTGGGCAGTACCCATACATTAAAATTATATACCAAATTGTGCAACAAATTACAAAGTAAAGGTAACGTGCCTGTCCTTCCTTATACCTTCGTATTTATACGTTTTTCGCATGTTTTCAGCTAAGGATTCGCGTCGATACTCAGGGTTCCTTTAGAGTTTTCCCAAACAAAAACTTGGATAATTATTTCACACCATTGTATAACCATAAAACAGCCATAAAATAGCCATAATACATGTCACACATGAAGCCTAAAATTTTAAATTTTGCTTGCAACAATTAACACCACATAAGGTAAATTTTTCAAGCATGCCTGCATGCATTGCACAACGTTTAGAAAATTCACCAAGCTCAAACACATGATCACAGGTTCATCATCAAATAAATACTAAGTTTTCAAATTTTACATATGCAAAGGGAGATCTGAACTATAGGTGGCATAAAATCAACATGTAAGCTAAGAAAACGCAGCATTTTTCAACATGTAACATGTACAAGTTCATGCACCACAAGGCCAGCACCTTAATCCAAACTCTTATCATCCAAAAGTACATTTTTAAAGCTTAAAAACATGATCAAACCAAGGGAGCTTTATGGCCAAAACTGTGGCTAAGGTAGGATCGAAGATTAAGACTTTATTCCACCATGCAAACTAATTTTTCCAAGAAATACCATATGTTGTCCAACCTTAGAAATTTAGGAAAAGTCTTGTTTTTGGACCCTAACCTTGGTAATCCTTACCTACCCATGCATGAAGATAACCATGAACTAAAATGAGAGAAACTCTCCCTACCTCTTATGGTGCTCACAGTTTTGAGGGAGAAGAGATGCCTCTAAATACTTCTTTCTCCTTGCTTATAGGCTCCTCAATGATAGTTGAATAAAGGCTTTTTATGGTGGTGGTGGGTGCTAGATAGTGGTGCTGAGTGGTGATTATCTTTTGGTGAAGAGAAAGTGAAGTTAAAATGAGAGAAAATAAGGGAGTAAAGAGTGGGGAGGAGGGGGTTTCAGCCAAAGGGGAAAAATGAGATAGCAAGGTTCTAACTTTTCATGGCTTAGCTTTATAAAGGCAAGGTGAGTGGAAACTTGGTCAATAGGATCAGGTTCTGGTGGCTGATGGGGGATAATTAATTAATTAAATGTTAGTGGAATGGTGAGGCGGGGTTAAAAGAAGCTGACACTTGTCCCATATATTACAATTTATTTCATTGGGAATTTAAGAAAATAGTAAACATAAAAGTTATAGATCTTTCTCTCCTCTTTTCAATGAGCTAAAGAACGTCAAATTGTAATAAATAGAGCAAAAGTTATGCTCACAATACTGGAGGTGGTTCACAAGGTTACCGTTCAGTGTATTAAAATAAAAGATGGGACTTTTAGGATGGTAATTAATTTTTGGTATCTTCATAAAGTTATAGAGGATTTCGACATGAGAATTTGAGGACAAGAATCACTCGATTCTCCAACAACAGTAGAAAAAGTTAAGGGCAATATACGAAAAAGGGTCTAGTTATCGCACAAATTTCCAAGTCTAGCAACTTAAAACAAACACTGGGAATTGTGTGTTTGGAACTAGTCTTCATATGGATTGTAGATAATTTTGATATAAAAATTTTAAAAAAGAATCATTCAAAGCACCGTGGAAAAAGTTATACTCAAAATATTGAAAGGTGTCCGGGTGAATCATCGTAATTACGGGTCAGTGGGCTATTTTAGTAAATTGGGATTAATTGGTTCAAAACTGAGCTTTGATGTCTTCATGAGAATTGTAGTACGTTTCAATATAAAGATTTTGGGACCAAGATGGCTCAAATCAGACACTTGTTGTAACATCCCAAATTTTTAAGAAAATAAATTTATTGGATAATGAAAATTAATTATTTGTGATCCAATATATGTGAGAAAATTAATTAGACACTAATTGTAATTTATTGGTAAATCAAAATTTACCAAAACTAGACAAATTAATGGAAGGTGTGGGACCCATTAAATAATTTTGGGCATTTGATGAGTCTAGAATATTGAGGAAATTATTGCAGTTATGGTGATATATCAAAAATAATTTTTAGTGTTAAGGTGATATTTATTTATACACGACGTATGTTACTAAACGGCAAAATTATGAGCTGGATAGAATTTAAGAAAATTGTAAAATCCTTTTTTCTTCTTTTCTCATTATCGTGGACCCTCTCCTCACTTTCGCCAATCTCTTTTGTCCTTTGGATAAAGGGGTTTTGTTAACCAAAAGGCAAAAGCAAAAAGGTGTGTGCAATGTTCATTGGGTAATACCCAATTTTACACAATTTCCTCCCTTTTCTCCTCACATTTTTGGCTTCATTTTTCATCTTCTTCCTCTTTCTCTTAAGCAAAAACCGTCCAACACCTCACCATAGCCATTTCTTACAAAAATTTAACACAAACTCATGATTCATGAAGCTCTAATGGGATTTTGAAGCAAATCTTTAGGTGTTCCTCTCATTCCCTCTCATTTTTGTTTTTCACATAGGCTTGGAGGAAAGGTATGTGGTTTTTACTTTTAATGGGTTTTCTTGGTGGTTTTGGGGTTCTTGAAGCATTATAATGGAAAATTAGGTGTTGTTTTGTTAAGAAAATGCATGTGGAACCCAACCTTAGGCTAGATGACCATTAGGATTTATTGATTATTGTTGATGATTGAGATTTAATATTGGTGATTTAAGAATGCATGGAACAATGTTCAAGTGTTGGTAATTAGAATTAAGTTGAGGTTGAAGTATTGTATTATAATAAAGGTGATTGGAATAATGTATATTACGGTTTGAGAGACAATGTTGTAATGAAGTGAAATGAATAATGTTGGAGTTGGTATGGTTAAGTGTTGGGTATGTTTAACCCACTTTGAAAATAGAAAATCTTAACTAATGAGAAGGAATTCCCGAAACCTAATGAGGTTTAGAAGATGATGTTCATAACATGTTTAAGGCATGTTGTTGAGTCTATAATATAATATTGAATATTTAGAATTTATGGTAATGCCTTGGATGGCCAATTGATTGAGATTCATATATATGATAATGTAGGACCTATTCCGAATGATGACACGGGACCTTCGAATCGCTCGGATTACTTCTCTTGAGGTAAGAGAGAAGTTTATATTCTAAATGCATTATTTGAATAATTAATAATTAATGTGTATGATGTTGCTCATGTTTGCCTTGATATAATTATATTGGAATGATGTGATGATTGATATTGTGATGATAATGTGCTTGGCAAATATGTGATTGCATTTAGAATATATGTATGTGGTATTGTCCTTGGTGGTGATTGATAGTGACTTGAGATTTTGGCAAAGTGTGTGCCTATGTCATATTGTGAAAACCATGTATGATTCATCATATTGATGAGATATGATAATTGATGATGAGAATTAAATATGTGGTTGTGTGACACACCCATGAGTGATGATGAAAATATTGAGACAATGATTTAATACCATTGTGTTTGTTGCCAATTAGTGAATTAGAAATGATTTTAAAAAAAATAAGATGATTAAAGAGATTGTGAATGCCACATTAAAGCTTGAAAGAATGACAAGATAATTAAAGTTGAAATCCACTAAGAATTGTGTGGTGACAATGTATATGTTGGTGTTATATATTTGAAAAATACTTGTTGATATGCCTTCTTGATTTCCATGCGTGGATTGATATTGATGAGACTCCTTGGCTATTATGTTATGAACTATGTGAATTGATGCCTTAGAGCTTATGTGACAAGTTATATGCCATGGAGAGTACTATATCATGTGCATTCTTACATTCATGGCATGCATGGCATATCATATTATATGTGGTTGCGATCACTTGACAGTTGAAATGATTGAGATCTTGCAAGATCTTGTGAAAAGGGACCCTTACGTGGGAAATATTCAAATGTTTATGCGTGGTTGTGATCATGTGACAAGTCAAAATGATTGAGATCTAGCATGATCTTGTGAAAAGGACCTTTGTGAGGGACAAATATTCAAATGATTATATGTGGTTACGATCACATTGACATGTCGAAATAATTGAGATCTTGTAGGATCCTATGAAAGAGACCCTTGCGGAGAGATGAATATTTGAGCAACTATGCATGGTTGTGATTACTTGATATACTGTGTACACATACGCTATAAATCAGATCCGTTGCATATGTATTTCATGTTATGACATATGCATTAGCCATAGGAACTGGCATTTGAGTTGGAGATGGCTAAGAAAAATGATAACCTATTGAAAGTGTGAATTGATGAAAGATGTAAAAACTTGATGTTGATACTTGTGATAGCCTATGATGATGAAGGGCAATGTGAATGTGTATGTGTATATGCTTGCTATGGTTGTGAATAATAAGAGTTGTATGCCTATAATGAAGGCTTGGTGATAAATTGATGATTATATTGGAAAGCACACATGTTTTTTATATGCATGTACACATGATCACAATGTATTCATATTCATCACTTAGAATGTATAACTCACTCTCCATGTTGTCTCTTTAGCATTGTGAGGATATGCATGGGGTGAGATGTATCTTATTTTGGAACTTTATGTTTTGGTGGAGAAGGTAAAATAGTTCTATAGGAATTCCTTGGCCGACAATCGTTTGAGTTTTGTATTATATATATATATATATTTGATGACAATGGTGTTGATGTAGATGTGATGTTGATGGCCTAAATCAATGAACACTTGACTTTGTATTCTTTTGTGTATACATATGTATACACAATAGGCCAATTCTTTATAAACAACTATGTGAATATTGACATTGAAAGTTTGATAGCCATTTTGATGGCATTGATGCTTATGTTGATGAAAATCCATGGATGGATGAATTGTTAAAGTATGAGGTTATGATCATAATGTTCATGCATGATTTAGAAGTAGATTTGATGAATTAAATGATGTTTGGAGTTAGTATAAAAACAGCTTAGTGGATTGATGTTTTGTCCCTCTATGTCTTGTGCTTTAATATAATTGATTCTTGATGGTTTTATGCATAAAAGGTTTAGGCATTGTATGATCTAAGGCCCCAAAGGCATGGAACATTCAAAATTGGAAAATGGAGGATCAGGGGGTGCTCCACAGCTAGTGGGAAATTCCCACATGAAAAAAATTGCAAAAACTGGGCAGGAGGCAGTGAGATCCACGACCAGTGGAAATTCTCACGGCCAGTGGAAATTCCCACTGCCAGTGGAATCCTCTGACTTGAAAATTTTGAAATCCTGGCATGTGGCAGTGAAATCCATAGCCAGTGGAAATTCCCACCACCGATGGAAATTCCCACTACCAATGGATTTCTCCAGGGTTAGATTTTACATACTTTTATGCCTTTTGGGGTTATGATTTGCACTTCCTTGCTTCATGGAACATTTGTATGATTAAATACACATGTTTTTATTGAATCTTGACAATTACCTTATGCACACCTAGATTATTTCTCATACTCCCCCTTACTCTTAGATTAATTTTCATGTTCTACAAATACTTGTGTAAGGATTAAGTAATTGATCGTCCTAGGTAGATATTTGTTTAAATTGCATACCTTCTCATATCCTTATTATGAGATAGGTCTTTAAAAAGGTTTGGGATTAATTGTTAAAGTTTTTATTTTTGGTGTTCTTCTTCCAATGGTTGCTTTAAATCACAAAAAAACTATCCTAATTTCAATTATCTAAATATTAACCTCTTTAATATCATTTACCGGATTAAGGGTGCCACACTTGTAGCAATTGTTCGGCCAAAAATGACGAAGCATGTGTATATGGTTACTAGGCAGAATTGACTTTTCTCTAAAATCACTAAACAGGGCAATTCCTAATCAATTGGCTTGGCCTTACTATCCTTCATCTTTCACCAAACGTCAAAATTTTGACATCGATCATTGGGTTTTAAGTCTAACCCCCAAAAATATTCCCCACCGGTAATGCGTTCTGCCTCACGGATTAAAATACAAAATTTCTTTTCCGTGATTACTACAATATTTAATTTCTTTAACATTCTAATCATTTATCCTAATGAGTCCTATTTATCGATTTATTCCTTAGTCAGACAAGCACATAAATTATAAGAATCAAATGATCGACCCCTAAACTTCATTCATAGCAACACATACAAAATAACATCAAATTTTGGTCCTCAGACTAAATATAGAAAAACAAGGAGTGTTACACTCTTCCCCTATTTTGGAAATTTAGTCTTGAAATTTCATATACTACCAAAATCAAACAAACAAGGCGGAAATCACTAGAGTTTGATGTAGGTGATTATTTATTCCTATGAGTTTCACGTGATAAAGGTGTTGGTTGTGTACTTAAAAACAAAAAGTTAAGCCCTAAGTACATTGGACCTTATGAAGTTCTAGAGCATGTTGGTTCTGTAGCTTACAGGATCGCCATTTCTTTTCACTTATCCAATCTACACAATGTATTCCATATATCTCAACTGAGGAAGTATATGTCTGAGTGTGACCATGTGATTCTGTAACATCCTAGAATTTTCAGGAAAAGATCTGTAGGACTATAAGTTATGTAATGAGGCTATGTGGCATTGATTGTTATGTTTGCAGCTGCGATCGGTAAGGTGTTACTTGAATTGTGATGTATTTATGGGCTTCGATCAATAGATTTGTGAATTTTGTGAGGGCAGAGAGGCCCAGATACCTGTGATGGTATGATTGAATGGTGAAGTAGGAATGATGAGTTATGAAATGTTAATAAGGTGATCAATGTGAATTAAATAATTAATCAGTATAATAGGGGATAATTAATTTATAGTTAGTAAAATAATAAGTTAAGAAAAAAATGAAAATATATTATGGATAATAATTAAAAAAATAATGAAAGGTGATGTGAGGTTGACCTTGATGGGAATAATTATCATAAAATTTTAATAAGAGATTCTAATGGGTTTCTTGAAAAGCATGCACACTGGAGGATCGAATTAGAAATTCAATCGGGAATCAGAATGAGCGGCAGAAAATACCGGGAAGCCTTGAGATGAGGGGAATGTTCTGAAACTTGTTCAGTATAAAAATATCCTTTACAATGTTTATTTAAAATTTTAAGGAGTCGGTTAGACCCATGACCTTCTTGACCATTTTTCTGATCTGAGTACTCGTTTGGCCTCATATCTACCTGCATTGTTCCTGGCATAACTATTTCTCTCGATTTTAAAAAATTTTGATTCTTATTTCTAAATTTTTGTATCGAAAGTCTCTATATGTCTTGTGTTGATCACTAAATCTAGTTCCAAGTCATTTATCCCAGTTTTCAAAATACTACATGGTTCCATGAATTCTTGACATTATTTGAGCACCTTTTAGTAAATTGCTTGTAGCTTTTGCCTCTGATATCAAAATTAAGCCATTTTTGTTCCTAAAATTTCTTAAGAGAATTGTATACAACTCTTATGAATGACCCTAAAGCTAATTACAAATCATTTAATCTCAGTTTTTAAAATAAGGCTATTGTATCTAATTCAGAACCAATCCTGGTAGCCCTTCGTATTTTGGCCATATCTTTTTTTCCCGATATCGAATTTCCGTGTTCTTTTGCTTGTCTTAAAGGGAAAAAATATGATCTACAACTTTGATTTTAGACATTTTTCCAAATTCTTGCCCTAAAATTTCTTAAAATTGTCATGATTTTCCATTCCTTTCTCCGTTAGATTTGCAATTTAAAATGTATTAAACCCATGTGCCTTTTTATGACGAGTCTAAAGCAAATATTTTAATATTCCATTTTCAGATTGGTGAAGAAATAGGTGAAAATGAGGAACTGGGTAGGTCATATTTTGATCTGTGAGGTTTTAAAACCTCCGGATAGGTTCTATAGCTCATATACTATATTTGTAATGTGTTTGCATTGAATTCTACCCGATTGAATGGAATTGAATGTATTTGAATGACCAAATAACATAGAAATGATTAACTTTCATTTTACCGTATATCTCCCCTATTTTTAGGAATTTTTATATCACAAATAGTGTGAATAAGCTTGTGTCAAAATTTAGGGGTATTTAGAAGTCAAACAGGCAAGTTAGGGGGTGCGGAAGTTGGCTTAGTATAACACCCCAAAAATTGGGGGTAAATTTTTCATGATTTAAAAATAATTATAAGAAGAAGAAAATTAATATATATATGATACCAAGTAATTACCCCGGATCATTTAATAACCTATCTCATATATGAAGATATAAGAAGGTATCAGAGCGCTCCTTGGACGATCGGCCTCGAGATCGTCAAAAGGGAAAAGCGGAAGATATAATTAAATTTAAGAGTTATCAAAATATGTACATGAAAAGGGGGTGAAAGATGCCTCATCAATTTGTTAAACATTAAAAATGTGATTTCATAATAGTAATATCATTTCTATGATATATGGGTTCCAAAACAAGCAGGAAAATTAAGCAAAGAAGCAAAAATGGAGAAAACTGGGAACAGGGAAACTCGCTTGAGCTAGTCCCTGTCTCGCTTGAGTGAGACCCACATAAGAAAGGGAGAGAATGGATTTTTGTGTTTTAATTGGACCCTTCACATAAACTTCTACGTTTTAAATCAAACAGGATCTCTATTTGGGCTCAATACTTCATCTAAAAATTATTCCGAATACATATTCGGATCCCTAATAATATTCTTAACAGCCCTGACCAATATCATCCCAATCAGAGATATTTGGTTCGACGCCCATATTTTACTCAAGTATTATTTTAGCTTATACAGCTTCAATAGATTATAAATAATCCTCAAAATTTGAGTTTAATTATTTTCGATATTTTGGGACATCAATTAGTCCCACATATAATTATTCAATATTTACTCTCCTCATTTAGCCATTTATATAAATTTTGGGATGTTACAATCCACCCCACCAAAAAGAAAATTTCGTCCCCGAAATTTAACATACCAGATTCGAACGCATCAGGGTATCGTGCTCTTATATCGTCTTCACGTTCCCATGTGAACGTCTCCACATTTCCATGCTTCCATGCAACTTTCACCAAAGGTACCAATTTGTTTCGTAGCTTCTTCACAGAGTGTTCAACAATACGAACGGAAACAGAAGGGATTATCAAGTCGTCTTGCACATCAACATCATCAATTGGGATTATATACGAGGGATCAGGAATATACTTCCTCAACTAAGACACATAAAACACATTGTGCAAATTCACAAGGTGTGAAGGAAGTGTAATCCGATAAGCTACATCACCGATTCGTTCAAGAATCTCATAAGGTCCAATGCCCTTATCTCTTGATACTCTCAAAAACACGTGATCGCCAACTTGAAACTCAAGTGGCTTTTGCCTCTTATCATAATAACTCTTCTGATGATCTTGGGCAATTTTTATCTTTTCTTGTATCATCTTAATCTGTTCAGTTGTCTCCGCAATCAATTCCGGCCCTAAAGCCGAACTCTCACTAGTTTCAAGCCAACACAATGGAGTTCTACATTTCCGACCATATAACCCTTCATAGGGAGCCATACCAATAGAACTACGGTAATTATTGTTGTATGTAAATTCAATTAGTGGTAGGAATCTTTCTCAACAACCACCGTGTTCCAATACACAAGCCCGCAACAAATCTTCAAGGCTTTGAATTGTTCGTTCTGATTGTCCGTCCATTTGTGGATGATATGCCGAACTAAGCTTTAACTTGGAACCCATTGCCTCATGCAAGCTTCCCCAAAATCGGGAAGTGAACCGTGGGTCGCGATCTGACACAATACTCGAAGGTATACCATGTAGTCTAATGATTTCCTTAATGTATAATTGTGCTAATTTCTCTAAGGAACTCTTCATGTTCATGGGCAAGAAGTGAGCACACTTCGTCAATCGATCCACGATTACCCATATAGCATCATTTCCAGTATGTGTCTTGGGCAACCCAGAAACAAAGTCCATAGTGATGTCATTCCACTTCCAAACAGGGATATCAAGAGGTCTCAAACAACCAGATGGCTTCTGATGCTTGACCTTGACCTTTTGACAAATAATGCAAGCGGCTACAATATTCGCCATATCGCGCTTCATATCGGGCCACTAGAAATTCTTCTTCAAATCTTGATATATTTTTATGAAACCAGGGTGTATGCTCAACACACTCTTATGAGCTTCTTCAAGTACCAACCTTCTTAAATCACCACCAGATGGAACATAAATTCGGCCCTTCACATGCCAAATGCCATCATGACCTTCCATCAAAAGCGAATTTTTCTAATTAGCTTGAGCCTCCTTTATCTCAGTCAAGTACCCATCCTTTGGTTGTTGTAATTTCATGGTTTCAAGGAACCCATTTGCTACTGTCAACATCTCAAGGGACATCTTCTTCGGGGTATATATTTCTACACCCATATTCAAGTTTCTGAATTGCTCAGTTAGCTCTATTTATTTCACCATCATAGCAGAAACATGCAACGATTTCTGACTCAAGACATCAGCAACCATATTTGCCTTCCCGGGGTGGTATCCCAAATCAAACTCATAATCTTTCAAAAATTTCATCCATCTTTGTTGGCGCATATTAAGCTCCTTCTGGTCAAATAGATATTTGAGACTCTTATGATCACTAAAGACCATAAACTTTGAGCCATACAAATAGTGTCGCCATAACTTCAAAGGAAAAATGACCGCCGCTAATTCAAGATCATGTGTGGGGTAGTTAACCTCATGCGGTCGCAATTGTCTCGACACATAGGCTATTACACGTTCATTCTGCATGAATACACAACTAAGACCAAGCTTGGAAGCATCACAATACACCACAAAGTCATCCAATAAATCGGGCAAGGCCAACACTGGAGCAGAAGTGAGTCTTATCTTTAACTCTTGGAAACTCCTCTAGCAGTCGAGATTCCACACAAACGGTTGATTCTTACAGGTTAGCTTCATCAACGACAAAGAGAAACGGGAGAAACCTTCAATAAATCTCCTGTAATAACCGGCAAGACCAGGAAAACTCTTTACTTTAGTCACGGACGTTGGTCTTTCCCAAGCCATCACAACTTCAATCTTAGATGGATCAACAACAACACCATCTTTAGAGATGACATGCCCAAGGAATTGGACCTCGGATAACCAAAATTCATACTTAGAAAGCTTCACATACAACTCTTTCTCGTGAAGGATATTCAACACAAGATGAAGATGTTCTTCATGACCCTTGGAATAGACAAGGATGTCATCAATAAAAACCACCACAAATTTATCAAGATAATTATGGAAGATACAATTCATGTAATCTGTGAAATTTGCAGGTGCGTTCGGTACACCAAATGGCATCACAACATATTCATAGTGGCCATATCGCATTCGAAAAGCAGTCTTTGGAATGTCATTGGCCTTCACCTAGATTTGGTGATATCCGGAACGTAAATCAATCTTTGAGAACACCGCTGCATCCTTCAATTGATCTAGAAGATCATTAATGTGAGGTAGGGGATATCGATTCTTAATGGTCAACTTGTTAAGTTGTCGATAGTCCACACATAACCTCATACTTTCATCTTTCTTTCTCACCAATAAAACAGGCCCACCCCAAGGAGACACACTTGGGCGAATAAACTCTCGCTCTAACAACTCTTCAACTTGTCTCTTCAACTCGGTTAATTCTATAGGAGACAACCGATACGGTGCTCAAGAGATAGGTTCCGCTCCCGAACAAGATCAATGGAAAACTCAACCTCTCGTGGAGGAGGTAAACCAGGTACCTCATCAGGAAATACATCTGGAAATTCGGACACAATGGGAATATCAAGGGATTAAATAGTATTTTCTCCATTCACCATGCATAGCATAACAAGAATTTGAGATATACCTTGCACATCAAAGCGCTCGGTATTCGAAGAAGGAAGAACAATGCTCCGATTCTAACAATCCACCAAGACCTTGTAGGCAGATAACCAATCCATTCCCAAGATAATTTCCAAGTCCTTCAAGGGCAAGCAAATAAGAGATACAACGAATCTCCTACCTTCAAGAATCATCTCAACATCCTTATATCGAGTGACTGCCCACAAACAAGTGCCGGTCGGTGTAGACACCATGATAGAACCTCTCATCATGCTTAATGGCAATTTTAATTGCCTCACACAATCTTCTGAAATAAAGGAGTGTGTCGCACCTAAATCAAACAATACATCAACACAATTACCATGTATTTGGCACTTACTTTGGACAAGATCCTCAGCCTGTGCAGCTTCTTCACCGGTCACGGCAAAGACTCTTCCAGCAGTTTGTTAGTTAGCACCATGATTGTGACCATTCCGGCCACCATTACTATTACCTCGGCCGTTCCTATTACCACGACCGTTCCTATTACCACGACCGTTGCCACCGTTTCAATTTCGACCACCATTGCGGCTGCCATTACCATTTCCACGACCCTGGCCTCTAAAAGCGCCATAGCCTCCACGGTTTCCATCATTGTGAACTACCATATCCGTAGCATTCAAGGGACAATCAGGACGAATGTGCCCCGGTTAGTTGCATCTATAGCACACTACCGTCTCCTCATGATTATATTCGCAAGCCAAGTGATTTCCGCCACACCGGAAACAATGAAGACCTTGGCCATTACCTCGGCCACCATTTGCACCATGTCTCCCACCACCGCGTCCACCTCTAAGAGAAGAGGAACCACGCACAAATTGTCTATTCTTCTTGAAATCACCCCTCATCTTAAAGCTAGAGGATTGGCCCTTCAACCTATGATCATTGATGATGCATGATTTATCTTTAATTCTCCATTTTAAATGTGTATAATTTGCCATCACTTAGTGTGTAACATATTGCATTTTAACACATTTTTATCATTTGATCTTTATGTAATATTTGATTGATAATTTGTGCCAAAAGAAAATAGATCAAAGAACTCAAGAATTCCAATCCAAAATGAAGATCAAAGTGCCTAAGGATCAAAGGAATCAAGCTATATGCAAAAAGATCTCAAAAAGGTTGGAAAAATACACAAAATAGGGAGAATCAGGGGGATGAATCGATTCATCCCCCTCCTGAATCGATTCACACGGATTTAAAGCACCCAAGAAGTGAAATTTTGCAAATTGAATCGATTCACAAGCAATTGAATCAATTCATACGGGTTCCAACAGCATTGAATCGATTCTTTCCCTAAATGAATCGATTCACACGAGTATTTTTGGCCCAGGATTGCATTTTGGAACGCATGAATCGATTTATATCACCATTGAATCGATTCATGAGTGTATTATTGGCCCAGAAACACGTTTTCAAGCTTCTGGAAAGTGGGCAAGGCACTGAAGATGTTGGGCAAGGCACTAAGCTGATCATGGAGCATTAAAGCATGATAATGGAGCACCATTGAATTGAAAATTAAGAGTGCTCCTTCCATTGAAATTTAATTATGGCATATGCTTGCTTTCTGATTCCTATAAATAGGAAGCAAGGCAAGGGTCACCACACACCATTCTTCATTCACATAATTCTTCCTCCCTCATTTATACGTTCCTCTTCTCTTCTCTGTTGGAATTTTCCAGCAAGTTCTTCATTTCCGGGTTAGTTTCTTTGTTTGTAGTTGTAATTATGGAGGGCTAAAACCCCTAGATTGATTTTCTTGGAGAATGTTGTAATGTAATTTTGAGGTCATTAATTTTAATATAGTATGCTTTTATTATTGTTATTTCTTCATAATCATTCTCTACTTATTTAATTCCATTTTGTTTAATTGAATTTGTATGCTTAATCGGTTTAATTATTCAAATGGAGTAAAATAAGATTTCAAATTAGAATTGATTAAGGAAATATGCATGCTTAATGAATATTTTCATAATCACTTTTAATAATTATGGTTTGCTTAATTCCATAATTTGAGAATAGATTATGTATATAGGCGATGTTCTTATGTATGCTCAATAATTCCTAGATTTTACGATCTTGACTCCTTTTGCTTAATTAGGATGCTTGATTAAAATATTCATTTTTAAATGAAAGTAAAGGAATTGTGAATTGAAAAAGACGCTTAGTTGATCAATTCAAATTGAGCTAAGAAATTAACATTAATAAGTATACAAGTTATCTTTAGTGAACCAAGGATAAATTTATTTACAATACTCCAAGAAAATCAATCGCTTGTTATTTATTGTTTTAAATCCTTTATTTACCTTGTTTTAATTTTAATTGTGACAACAAAAATCAATCAAACCCCCCCCAATTGTATCTTAGTGAACTTATGTTTGTAAAAATTTTTAGTTGTTTAGTTTTTATTTTTAATCGTTAAAAATTAGTTTAAGACTCGATTTTTCCTAAATTTTTGTGTTGATCCTTGAGAGAACGACCTAGGTTGACACCCTAGTACTACGTTAATTAATTTTAATGTACTAATTTGACGGAATAACGACTGCAAAAATATTCACGTCAAATTTTGGCGCCGCAGCCGGGGATCAACGATCTTTAGGAAAAACTCTTGTTTTAAATTAATTTTTTTTTATTAAAAAAAATTTAAAAAAAAAAAATTTTTTTTCTTTGTTTATTTGTTTGTTTATTTTATTTCTTTTGCATGATTTAGGATTCTTATGATTTATTGCTCATCATGATCAAATATCTTGTTGTATGCTATGTATGACTAGAAGAACTTTTGAGCATTTATATTCATTTGATCCTAAAATTGAAAGAACTTTTCATAGGTTAATTAGAGAAGCTAGATTTAATAATAATTTTGTTGATATTAATAGTGATAGTATTTTTTCTGAATCTGTTGAAAGTACTACTGCTAGTTTTTCTGATATGGCTGAACCTCGTGAAAGAACTCTTAGAGAACTAGCTGCTCCTGAATTCACTTATGAAAGTTTGTGTATTCAATATCCTGATAAGAATGTCCCTTTTATTCTTAAGACCGGACTTATACACTTGTTGCCTAAGTTTCATGGTCTTGCGGGTGAAGATCCGCACAAACACCTCAAAGAATTCCACATTGTGTGTTCCACAATGAAACCCCAAAACGTTCAAGAAGACCATGTCTATCTTAAAGAGTTTCCACATTCTTTAGAGGGTGTTGCTAAGGATTGGTTGTACTACCTTGCTCCAAGATCAATCACAAGTTGGAATGACTTAAAGAAAATGTTCTTGGAAAAATTCTTTCCTGCCTCTAGAACAACTGCAATCCGTAAAGACATATCTGGCATTAGGCAACTCTCTGGAGAAAGTCTTTATGAATATTGGGAGAGATTTAAGAAACTTTGTGCAAGTTGCCCTCACCACCAAATTTCTGAACAACTTCTTCTTCAGTACTTCTATGAAGGTTTACACCATGTTGATCGCAACATAATTGATGCGGCAAGTGGAGGAGCTTTAGGAGATATGACTGCTGCTGAAGCAAGAAACCTGATTGAGAAGATGGCATCTAACTCTCAACAATTTGGTGTGAGAAATGATTCTTTCAAACCCATGTTTGATTCTAATTCTAGTTCATCTGGAATTAAACTTGAGAGCAAACTTGACGCTCTCACCACTCTAGTCACACAATTGGCAGTAAATCAAAAATCCATGACTGCTAAAGTGTGTGGAATCTGCTCTTCACAAGAGCACCCCACTGATTGTTGTCCTTCTCTACAAGAAAAGGATAATAATAGTCCTCAAGCCTATGCAGCTAACATCTACCATGATAGACCTCCACCACAACAAAACCATGACCTTTCCACCAATAGATACAACCAAGGTTGGAGGAACCATCCAAACTTGAGATGGGGCAACCAACAACAAAATCCCCAACCTCCATTTCAAAACAATGCACCAACCTTCCAAAGACCTACACCTCAACCACCCACAAGTGGTCCTTCTTTGGAGGATCTGGTGAAACAAATGGCTGCACAGAATTTGGAGTATCAACAGAGGAATGATGCTACCATCCAGAGTTTAAGCAACCAAATTGGGCAATTGGCTTCATCATTAAGCCAGTTACAATCTCAAAACTCTGACAAATTACCATCTCAACCAGCTACAAATCCAAGAAATATGAGCGCAATTCAGTTAAGATCAGGTAAAAACCTTGAAGTACCCATACCTAAGGAACCTGAAAAACAAACAGATGTGCCCACAACAGTTGAGAATGATGTGCCCTCTTCAAGCACATGCAAATCTGAGATGAAACCATCCCAAATCCCACCTCATATCCCTCTTCCTTTCCCACCAAAAGCAATTCCAAGCAAGAAGATGGAAGAAGTAGACAAAGAAATTTTGGATACTTTTAGGAAAGTGGAAGTGAATATACCTCTTCTTGATGCAATCAAGCAAATTCCCAAGTATGCCAAATTTCTGAAGGAGTTGTGTACTCACAAAAGGAGACTCAAGGGCAATGAAAGGATAAGCATGGGAAGAAATGTATCTGCACTGCTTAGTAAAGAAGTTTCAAATATTCCTGAGAAATGCAAGGATCCAGGTACATTTTCTATACCCTGCATCATAGGCAATAATAAATTTGAAAATTGCATGTTAGATTTAGGAGCTTCAATAAATGTTATGCCTATGTCTGTTTTCAAATCATTGTCTCTTGGAAATTTACAACCTACTGGTGTAGTAATTCAGCTAGCCAATAGGAGCATTGCTTACCCTGCTGGAGTTATAGAAGATGTTTTGGTTCAGGTAGAACAACTTGTTTTCCCTGCTGACTTTTTCGTACTTGATATGGAAGAAGGTATGCCTCAAATTCCTGTTCCTATCATTTTGGGAAGACCATTTTTGAAAACAGCCAAAACTATAATTGATGTCCATGCTGGAACCCTTTCTATGGAATTTGGTGACACTAAGGTAAGATTTAACATTCTAGATGCCATGAAACACCCTTCTGAAAATCATTCTATTTTCCAAATTGACATTATTGATGAACTAGTTTTTGAACATTTTTCTGATGTTGATTTGGAATGCATAGATGATTCATACAGTTGTTTTGCATGCAATAATTCTGAGAATTGTCATATTTGTGCTGAAATTGACAAATACATAACTGCTGATTTAGAGTCTATAGAAATACCTGTTCTAAATGCAAATTTTCAAGAAGACTCTAACAAATTTTTTGAGGTGCAAGAATCCAAATCTGCTTTGTTAGTTCCATCTACTTTGCAGGCACCTAATTTGGAGCTAAATTTCTTACTTGAAAACCTCAAGTATTCATACTTGGGAAATGATGAAGAGCTCCTGGTAATAATCTTTACTTCTCTTGATGAAAATCAAGAAGAAAAATTGCTGCAAAAATTGGAAAGGCACAAGAAGGCTAGACCACTATCCAATCTGCTTCAAAAGGATGTGGTATTTGAGTTTGATCCACCTTGAGGGAGTTTTTCTTACCCATCTCTTTACTTTTTCATTGTATTGTCTATTTTGTATGCTCTGTCTTACATTGAGGACAATGTATGATTTAAGTGTGGGGGTGGGATCATTTATGTGTGTTTTGTGTGATTAAATTTTGTGTGACTTTGTTTAATTTTAAAAAAAAATAAAATAAAATAAAAAAATTTAAAAATAAAAGATTTTGTGTGTGTTTTTGTTTTAAAATGGCATGTTTTATTGGAATTTTAAGATATGCATGAGTAACAAGTAAATTCTTTCATGTCTGATATGAGCTTAATGATATGTTATAATTTGAACTCAAACATTTTTGGTATGTTGAGAATGACATGATAATTGAGAAATGATCATATATGATGGAATTATACCTTGTGAGATTTTTGAGCCTTTAAATTTGATGGATCACTTTAAACCATCTTAATCCTTTCATGTGTGATTAATTCCTGAAAGCTTACATCTTAATTTTTGTCTTGTTTTTTGATGATACTTGAAACTCATATGAATGTATTTGGAATGATACAGGCATTTTGTTCAATTGAGCCACTAAGCCAGATAAGCCTACCATGAATAAATTATCTCTTGCTAGTCATTTTGAGCCTATTTAACTGTTTCCTTGTTGCAGCTCAAATAAACCATGGATGAAAAACCAAAAATATACCTACCGTAAGAAATATATTGAAGCTTTGGAATCAAGACAAAACAGGCATTCAAATAAGTGTGGGAGTGTGCAAAAAGGAATTGCAACTCTTGTTTCAAGTGTTATGCAATCTCATAAAAAAAAAAAAATTTACCAAATACCATACAATAAATGTTTTACCTTCACTGTTTGCCAGTAAAATTAATTGCTTCATTATTCTTTTGGTATATATATATATAAATATATATATTTCATCCATTTTAAATTTGACCACATTGCAACCCTGTGAAAGCCCTGTTGATCTATACATTCATTTGTGTTGATTGTGGAATTAAGAAACTTGCCAAATTTTTAGACTGTTTGTTTTTCAGGAATTGTTTTGAGTGTATACACAAACTTTAAACACTTGAGAGTTGAGAGTATGTCTTGTGAGGTTCTATCACTTATGATCTTCTTTTCAGTTTAATTTAATTTTCACATGCCTAAGTGTTTGAATGATTTTTATATATATCTTGATGCTCTGCATCTTGCATGTTGAATAACTCTTGTTTCTTTGTATATTTCTAAGATTTCATGACAAGCATGCCAATTCTGTGTTATGTTTTCAACTTAATGTTTTCAAATAAATTGTGATACTTGTTTTTATTTTGATTTTGCCCGGGAGTGCAAAAGAATAAGTGTGGGAGTATTTGATGATGCATGATTTATCTTTAATTCTCCATTTTAAATGTGTATAATTTGCCATCACTTAGTGTGTAACATATTGCATTTTAACATATTTTTATCATTTGATCTTTATGTAATATTTGATTGATAATTTGTGCCAAAAGAAAATAGATCAAAGAACTCAAGAATTCCAATCCAAAATGAAGATCAAAGTGCCTAAGGATCAAAGGAATCAAGCTATATGCAAAAAGATCTCAAAAAGGTTGGAAAAATACACAAAATAGGGAGAATCAGGGGGATGAATCGATTCATCCCCCTCCTGAATCGATTCACACGGATTTAAAGCACCCAGGAAGTGAAATTTTGCAAATTGAATCGATTCACAAGCAATTGAATCGATTCATACGGGTTCCAACAACATTGAATCGATTCTTTCCCTAAATGAATCGATTCACACGAGTATTTTTGGCCCAGGATTGCATTTTGGAACGCATGAATCGATTCATATCACCATTGAATCGATTCATGAGTGTATTATTGGCCCAGAAACACGTTTTCAAGCTTCTGGAAAGTGGGCAAGGCACTGAAGATGTTGGGCAAGGCACTAAGCTGATCATGGAGCATTAAAGCATGATAATGGAGCACCATTGAATTGAAAATTAAGAGTGCTCCTTCCATTGAAATTTAATTATGGCATATGCTTGCTTTCTGATTCCTATAAATAGGAAGCAAGGCAAGGGTCACCACACACCATTCTTCATTCACACAATTCTTCCTCCCTCATTCATACGTTCCTCTTCTCTTCTCTGTTGGAATTTTCCAGCAAGTTCTTCATTTCCGGGTTAGTTTCTTTGTTTGTAGTTGTAATTATGGAGGGCTAAAACCCCTAGATTGATTTTCTTGGAGAATGTTGTAATGTAATTTTGAGGTCATTAATTTTAATATAGTATGCTTTTATTATTGTTATTTCTTCATAATCATTCTCTACTTATTTAATTCCATTTTGTTTAATTGAATTTGTATGCTTAATCGGTTTAATTATTCAAATGGAGTAAAATAAGATTTCAAATTAGAATTGATTAAGGAAATATGCATGCTTAATGAATATTTTCATAATCACTTTTAATAATTATGGTTTGCTTAATTCCATAATTTGAGAATAGATTATGTATATAGGCGATGTTCTTATGTATGCTCAATAATTCCTAGATTTTACGATCTTGACTCCTTTTGCTTAATTAGGATGCTTGATTAAAATATTCATTTTTAAATGAAAGTAAAGGAATTGTGAATTGAAAAAGACGCTTAGTTGATCAATTCAAATTGAGCTAAGAAATTAACATTAATAAGTATACAAGTTATCTTTAGTGAACCAAGGATAAATTTATTTACAATACTCCAAGAAAATCAATCGCTTGTTATTTATTGTTTTAAATCCTTTATTTACCTTGTTTTAATTTTAATTGTGACAACAAAAATCAATCAAACCCCCCCCAATTGTATGTTAGTGAACTTATGTTTGTAAAAATTTTTAGTTGTTTAGTTTTTATTTTTAATCGTTAAAAATTAGTTTAAGACTCGATTTTTCCTAAATTTTTGTGTTGATCCTTGAGAGAACGACCTAGGTTGACACCCTAGTACTACGTTAATTAATTTTAATGTACTAATTTGACGGAATAACGACTGCAAAAATATTCACGTCAATCATGCCCAGCATAACTCTTAGGAGCCACGTCATTTTCTTCAAAAATTTGACATTTGTTCACAAAAGTAGGAAAGCTCCTAATCTCTTGGTGACAAATCGCCTTCTTGATCTCCTGACGCAACCCATTCTCAAACTTGACACACTTCGAAGCTTCGATACCTTCCTGTTGGAAAGGAGGGTAGAACACACACAGCTCTTCAAATTTTAAGGCATATTCCTCCACCGACATGCTTCCTTGTTTGAGTTCCATAAACTCAAGTTCCTTCTTGTTCTTGTAACTCTCAGGAAAGTATTTCCTAAGAAATTCCACCTTAAAGTTCTCCCAATTCAAAGGAGTATGAGCAGCAATCATATGCCCACGAGTGAGAATTCACCAAGATTCAGCTTCATCTCGGACCATAAATACCGTGTACTCAACTTTTTGAGCTTCCGTACACTCTATACTAGCAAATATCCGCTCCAAGTCACGGATCCAAACATAAGCGTCTTTCGATCTATAACCCCCATGAAATTCGGAAGGCTTCCGCTTGAGGAATCGGTCAAGACCATGATTTGGCTGACCCACGGGTTGTTGTTGCTATTCAAGGATATTGGCAAACCGATTGAAAGCTTCAACCATAGCGGCTGCATCAACATTACGCCTCTTCGCCATCAATCAAACTAGACACACAACGCAAACATAATTAGAAACCTCGAGTTTCTTTCCTCAATATATATAAATCATCATCAATTATTATTAATACAAGTATCATTATAATATATTCATAATTTGAAGGTAAATATGAGAAAGGAAATGCCTGGCCGGGCTTAATAACGATCACACAATCATTACCATTCGTAATATGGATTATTGGGCAATCTATGCCCTAACAATTAAGCAGCTATAGTAACAACATCAGTAAATTAAGTAGCTAGTGCTTTCATGAGGCATATCAATGATCCAATGACAATCAACAACCTTTCAATGTCAAACAATCTTCATTCAACAAGAGAGTCACTCAACCTTGGTATTTTATTCACATATAACAAACAATGAGCATTAACAAGTGCTCTGATACCAGGTTGTAACACCCCAAATATTATGGGTAAATTTTTCACGATTTAAAAAAAATTATAAGTAGAAGAAAATTAATATATATATATATATAATACCAAGTAATTACCCCGGATTATTTAATAGCCTATCTCATATATGAAGATATGATAAGGTATTAGAGCGCTCCTTGGACGATCGGACTCGAGATCGTCACAAGGGAAAAGCGGAAGATATAATTAAATTTAAGAGTTATCAAAATATGTACACGGAAAGGGGATGAAAGATGGCTCATCAATTTGTTAAACATTAGAAATGTAATTTCATAATAGTAATATCATTTCTATGATATATGGGTTCCAAAACAAGCAAGGAAATTAAGCAAAGAAGTAAAATGGAGAAAACTAGGAATAGGGAAACTCGCTTGAGCGAGTCCCTGTCTCGCTTCAGCGAGACCCACATGGGTCACTTGGGCAAGGCCAGCGAGCGTGAGTGAAAAGGCTCCAGAATCAAAACCACGCTCGCTCGCTTGAGCGAAAAAGGGACAGAACCTCACTGCCCACATTTTGCTTGAGTGAGGCCAGGCCCGCCTGAGCAAAATCCCTCTAGTAAGCGCCCACCTGATAATCACGCATCTCGCTTGAGCTAGACACCAGCTCGCCTGAGCGAAAATGGGCCAGAGGCCACCCCTTTGATACAGAGGATGCTCGCTTGAGCGAGATTAGGCCAAAGGCCATACCACTAATACAGGGGATTCTCGCTTGAGCGAGATTATCAGTTCATGCATAGAAAACATGGAAATCTCACAACCTAGCATATGAAAATTCATCCCAAGCAAAATTGATCAAAATGAACCTATCACATACATTATATTAGGTATTTAAAATATGTTTCAAGTATTCATACTCGATAACTTCCATTCCAATCCATGAATCATATCATAACCAACATTAGCATCTTATATACCTTGTAAAACACAAATTCTTGAGAAGTATGTCATTCATTCCTCAATTCTAGCAGCATTCATATTATTTTTG
Source organism: Clitoria ternatea (assembly GCA_037962975.1). NCBI lineage: Eukaryota > Viridiplantae > Streptophyta > Magnoliopsida > Fabales > Fabaceae > Clitoria > Clitoria ternatea. Next base: position 63,101,020 of record CM075671.1, read on the forward strand.
TCATCCATACACTGTCAAGGTCATTAATGAAAATAAGCCATACATACAAGGGTCTAATTTTCCTACATGACCTCCAAAATCATCATTCATCATATTAAATTACAAAATTGGGCATGTATACACTATGTACCATACAAAATAACAATATGCCAGCCAAGGCTCACCTACTTTCCTTCCATATTTACCTTCATCAATACTCGACCTCCGAAAGAGTAGGATTTACATGACACCTACATTAAACTTAAAATGACAACTAGGAGGTGAGTAACATAATCCAAATGTATCAAAGTCATACATTATGATGATTCTCATACATGCTTACATATGATACATTTCTCAAGAAACATCACAGTTTCATTCACATACTATATTATTTCATTTCAACCTATTACGTGCTTAAAGAAATACATCCACAACATACATATCCAATCATTGGCATTCTCAATAACATTATCATACACATAATGTTAGTACCCCATTTCTTTCCTCTTTATTTTTCAATCATCCATCGTGACCACAACTTTTAACTAGGCATATCTCCGGCTATATGCAAATGCTCTTATAGCTAATGCATATGGACAAAGGAATTATTATTAAATGCGGATCCGACTATGGGAAACATCAACATACCAAAAGTGGGTTAAGCATAGGTATGCTACTATGCCCCTACTACAGTAGAAAAATGTGTACATATATACCTTAATTCATGCATGCTTGACAATATATTTTATTGGTACCAAACAGCTCTCGCCCATCTGTAGCACCAGTCACCCCGTGACTTGTGGATCAACATTATGGCCTTACTTGCCAAAGTGCTATGGGCCCCTCCCGAACATACATCGAGAGAGCCGTGTCCTGTCGGACACTGAGGTAACTTGCTCATCTCAGAGCCGCCCGCCCACTAGGCCCGCCACATAGGGTGCCTCGCCACCAAACTATGGACAGTTTCATGATTCCCAGAATTACTAGGGAAATACAACAATATACCTGTGCATTGCGTCGCCCTCCCACTGGGCCCGCCTAGTGGAACCCCTAATATTCCACCTAGACAGCGTATGATATGTCATGGATACAAATGCCAATCAATGCATTCTCACACTATACATCCTATCATGCAACTCTACATTAAACAATTCACCGTAACCACTTAGTGGGTTTCATATACTCGTCATTCTCTACCACCACCAACATTCATTGGATTTCATACACGCTATTAGTTAGTGGCAATCGACATTTATTAGTTCACACATTATGGGATGTTCAACCACATATCAATCAATACAACCATGATCTCAAGTCATTCATAACAAATTCATTAACATGAATCAAAACAACATTATATTCATCATCTTAAAAGCATAAGTCACATAACATCAATCATTCTAAATGCATTTCAATCATAAAATCATCACATTATCCACTCAAGCCAATCTATCATAACATAATCATATCTATTCACATCATCAATGAATAAAATCATGCATTTAGAATAGTTAACCCCTCCTACCTCAAGAGAAGTAGTAATCAACACGGTCCAATGGTCCTGCCTCGTCAATGTGGTTGTTTCCTATATTATACAATATACCACATAATTATTTTCTATTCAACCACAAAGACTTAATGCTCATATTTATTTACTTGGTGTTTATAACACTTTAAATTCCCAAATCTCATTTATTTCATTAATTCCACCATAACCATTATGGGTTAGGTGCCCACATTATTTATTATGCATCTTTAATATCAACCCATTATTAGGTTCCCACATTAATGGTTCCCAATAACCATCATTAATCACCAAACTTCATTAATGGTCATCCACCATCAATAACATCACTTTACCTCATGAATAATATTTATCTAATATAATAAATGCTTTATTACACATATTCTACATTTCCCCCCAAATCATAGGGTTAGGGTTTCTCTAAAACCCAATAACCATAATCAATGCCCATCCTTTTCCATCATCTTTCTTGCCATATGCACCCACTCATAAATACCCATTTATAATTCTCATTAATGTCACCCCACCATAGAGTTTCACACATTAATGGCTTCTTAATACTCACCAATATACATTTAACATTCTCCCAACAACCCAACACTATAGCCTAAGGCTTAGAATACCAAAAGGATAGAGGAACTTACCTAAAGCTCTAAGAAAACCTAGCCCTAGCACCACCTTAAAAATAAAAGAAAAGGGAGAGAGTTTCCAAGCCCCAAGCACCTCCCAAAGTGAAGAAAAAGAAGCCAAATTGATTGGGTATAGGAGGAGGCTCATAAATTTGATGAGTTTTATGGGAGAAGAAGAGAAATGAAGAGGTTTATGTGAGGGGGAAGGGGAGTGATGAAAATTAGAGGGAAAAAGGGAGAGTAGAGTTGCAACGTGAATAAGAAAGGGAGAGAATGGATTTTTGTGTTTTAATTGGACCCTTCACATAAACTTCTACCTTTTAAATCAAACAGGATCTCTGTTTGGGCTCAATACTTCATCTAAAAATTATTCTGAATACATATTCAGATCCCTAATAATATTCTTAACAGCCCTGACCAATATCATCCCAATCGGAGATTTTTGGTCTGACGCCTATATTTTAATTGGGTATTATTTTAGCTCATACAACTTCAATAAATTATAAATAATCCTCAAAATCTGAGTTTAATTATTTTCAATATTTTGGGTCATCAATTAGTGCCACATATAATTATTCAATATTTACTCTCCTCATTTAGTCATTTATATAAAATTTAAGATGTTACACTTAGAGACTAAATTTTTGCATAATTCTACAGTTTGTCTATTTGGTAATCAATTACACTGATTGTGTCATCAATTACATAGTTGTCCCTTGACCTTCATATTTTCAAGGATTCCTGGTAATTGATTACATTGATAGTGAAATTGATTGCATAGTTGCCCCTGACATTCATGTTTTTCTAAAATTCTTGGTAATCGATTACACTAATAGTGTAATTGATTACATAGTTGTCCCTCTACAGTCCGTGTGTCTAGTAATCAATTACGTAATCGATTACCATAGAGTTAGGTTAACTTCCTACACAAGTTGCTCGTGGGTGTAATCGATTACACAGTTATCCAGCCACTTGAAATTAGTCAATTGAAGTATGTAATCGTTGGTTTAACTACCCTGAAGCCTAAGATAACTTATTAGGGACCTATAGTCTCGGGTGGGAGTATCTCTAAACCTGTTTAGGGTTATATCTCTATTTTCGCTATTTATTTTAAGTTGCGTATCGTTCAGGCGCAGAGGGTCAACTTTGTAACATCCTGATTTAGATTTAATTACCGACTAAGATTAGTTGCTGATTAAGGTTAATTGCAGATTAAAGCTAATGGTTGAATAATACAAAGAGGCCAGGAAAATGACGTATGTGCCCCTGATAGTATAAAGGGGTTCAGTCTCTCTCTCTCTCACTCATTATTATTCACGCTAAGTTGGAAAAGGCTGAGAGTGAGAGTAGAGTATTTCCTTCTTGTGCATGCAGAGGTGCTGTCTCTGTTCTCTCTGAAATTCCAGCAAACGTCTTCTTCTTCTCCTTCTTCTTCTTCTTCCACTCGAACGCTAAGTAGAACCTCGAGTGGGAAGTGGGACAGCGTTGGGTGCCTGGAAGTCTGGAAGTCCGGAAGTCCTCCATTGTTGGTAAGGATTGGACTATTCGAGTGAGAGAACAACGTTGTGTCTTGGAGGCTTGGGATCCTCCACTGTTCTTGCCTACACAGCGTTGGGTGTCATGGAGGCGGAGCTGTTCGAGAGAGTGAACGACTCGGGGTTCCTCCAAAGCAGAGTACTGTGTTGGGCGACTGGAATCAGGGATATTAATTAAGAAGAAGCGATCAGAGAGCAACCGATCGGAGCTGGAAGCTCGAGGAGCTTCTAGAATCTTCATTCCAGGTAGGGGGATAATTTACATCTCAAATGCATGGTTTATGGACGGGTTCCAGGTGAAATTGCTTTACTGTATTGTGTTATACTTAAAATATGTTGATTGATGTGTTGTGGTTGAGTAACAGTTTATGAAATGCCCAGATTTATGAGAACTGTGAGTTGTGTAGTGTATGTTGATTTCCGTCCATGAATGCATGTTCACTTGCATGTGATGTATGTGGATATTATTGTGAATGTCGAGTGCATGTGTTGTGAATCAGTGTGAATGCCGAATGCATGTGGTGTGAAAATGCTGTGCTGATTCTGTTTGGGATTTTATATGAATGCATGAGATGCACTTGATAAGCATGGATGCTCGTTGTGAAATGCATAAGGTTGCATATATAGAAAAAGGGTGACCCGTGGAAGGTCAGGAACCCTATGTGATGATTTCTAGCTACAGATTCTTGGGCTAGATCCTGTGAGAGCCCGTGATAGCCGATGGAGCTAGAGTTAAGTCTCGAGATGTCACGAGGTGACCGGTATCACGCGGGAAGGGCTAATGGAGTGAGGCCGGGAAGGAATCTGTGACTGAAATTATTGTTTAAGTTGGATCCGCATGCATATGCATTGGTGCATTGTTATCAAGAATAACTTGATTGATATAGCCTTGAATGATTTGAGTAAATTCCGACTGAATAAATGTGTGCACACTTATAACTGTTGTTGAGCTCAATGTGATTTGTATGAATATGTGTAAATGTTATTGAGAATAACATGATTAACATAGTCTTGAATGACTTGAGTGGATTCCGACTGGATGAATGTATGTATATTGATACTGTTGCCGAGTACAATGTGATGGTATGGTTGTGAGTATATGTTAATGAGAATAATGTGAATTATATAGCCGAGTGAATTGAATAATTTCGATCGGATGATGTTGTGTGAATATTCATATTGAATGGCAGTGTATGTTATTATTGATTGAGATATGTAATTGAATAACTGAGAATTTGAGGATTAATCCGAGTCAATAACTGTCATTTAATATGTAAAATGCTTACCCCTACTGTGGCTATATTTCAGTAAATGTAGGTCGGAATGGTGAATGACGAGAGGTCCTCATGTCCAAGTGATGGGTATCTATACTGCTGTAGAGTACAGTGTACAGATTGTATATAGTCGATGTAGTTTTGGTCGGCTCTCATGTAATCCTTTTGTTTGAACGTATTTATTTATATGGATCAACTATCAGAGTTGTGAACAAGTACACACACACACACATATATATATATATACATTTTACATTGATATGATGTTACTTGAAATCGACTGGGAAGTGGTGTCGAAAGAATAATGTTAAGTCAATAAGTTTCCGAGTGGAATATAGTTATGAGAGCCTTTTCCGAGTGAGGCTTAGCGAGTGAGCCTTTCAGAGTAATGAAGGCTTTAAACAAATTCCGAGTGAGATACGTCTATTAAGACTACTTCTGAGAGAAGGCTAGTCATTATGTTATCGAGTGAAAACAGCAGAGTGAATCTTTTCCGACTGGGAGAAAGATTTAAATACTCCCAAGTGAGAATCGACCGATGGAATTTCTTTCGAAGGAAGAACGGTCAAATGGTTCTAAGTGAAACCTATCTTAGTAAGCCTATTTCGAGGGGATAAGGTTTAAATATTTCCAAGCAGGACTTAACCTTGTGAACTCTTCCGAGTGAAGAGAGGATAGAGTATTTCCGAATGAACCACTTCCGAGGGAAAAATGGCTATGATGGTTCTGATTAAGGTATTTTCTAAGAAACCTACTTCCGAGTGAATAAGGGTTACATAAGTCCGAGTAAGACTTAACCTAGCGAATTCTTCCGAGTGAAGACAAGTTGAGCATTTTCCGAGTGAAATATAATAAGGAGGACCACTTCCGAGTGAAGATGGTCAGGGTGTTTTCCGAGTGAAACACAACCGATAGAACTCCTTTCGAGAGAAGAAAAGATAAAGTGTTTCTGAGTGAGACTCCACCTAGTAAAATATTCCCGAGTGAAGAATGTGTAAGACATTTCCGAGGGAATTGAGGTTGAAGCGCCTCCGAGTGATGTATGACTGAGGAAATATTCCGGGTGAGGGAAGGTTTATAAACTCCGAGTGGAATAACCGAGGGAATCATTTCTTGAGTGGAGATTCAAAACGCTTCCAAGTGATCACGACTGTGACTTCCAGGATTAAAAATGAGGATCTGGCTAAGTAAGAGTTTACCGAGTGAAGCATGACCCGAGGGGGGACCGTTCCCAAGTGAACGTGGTCCCGATTCCGAGTGATGGAATACCCGAGTGCATGGGCTTGCTTCAGCGAATAAGGGCTCGCTCAAGCGTTATCTTCCACTGGTTTTGTTTAATCGAAGCTGAGTCTTGCCAGCGTGTGGCATCCTGACTCAGTCTTCTCTTTCTTTGATCGGTTTTCTGGTTCCCTTGACTTCGGTTTGTATTATGTTATCCCGACTGCTTTGTGAACGCGAAAAATTTCCCCTCTCTCGGATTTTGTTTTATTTAAGTCGGGTTGTTTCAAACTTACCATGATTATTTATTTGCGAAAAATTGGAAGGACACTGCAAAACTTTTATTTAATTAAAATAAAAATGGATTTAAAAATTTAAATACTATTTTTATTTTTCATATGAAAGATAAAAATCAATCTTATACTTATTTAAAACTTTTTACATATAATTGAATGAATTATATTTATATTTAATAAAAACTTAAAGTAAAATTGAAATATTATACTTTATATTCTTATATTGCATTTTGCTAATTTATACTTATTATTTCTTTTTAGTTAACTATTTAAATATTTCAAAATTAATAATTATATATAATTAATAACACACTATTAAATATTATGACTTATTAAAATATACTTTTAATTAAAAATAAAAATAAATTAGAAAATTAAAATACCATCTTTATTTTTTACTAAAATTACTTTCTAAAATTTATGATTTTTAAAATTTGTATTTAATATAAAAATAAAATAAAACACTAAACTTATATAATATGCTTTGTTTATATGGTTATATATTTATTTTAAAAAATATTATGGAATCCTTATTTATTATAATTTCCTAATTTATAATTGTTGTTAATTTTAATTAACAATTTTGATATTTCAAAATTTGAAAATATAGTACATCCTTATTTAAAATAAAAATCATCCTTGTTTAAATTCTTTCGTATTAATTTTAAATTAAATAATTTAAAGTTACTGAAAATTTAAAGTAAAACTGAATTATTCTACATTATATCCTTAACTACAATAATTGTACATCTGATTTCAAATGAAAAAAAATAGTGTTCTATATATTGTAATTTTTTATTTGTAGTTGTTCTTTACTTTTAATTAAGTATTTAATATTTTAAATTTTATAATTATATAAATTTAATTGATTACACATAACATAAATTTTTATAACTATTTAATTTAGCTATTAGAAAAATTAACATTTTCAATTGAAAATAAGAATTGATTTGAAAATTGAACCACTATCATTCTTTTTTTTTTGCATGAGATGTAACCTTTTAAATGAACTAAATTTAAAATTCATATTTAATCAAAAATTAAAATCAAAATACTACACTTCATATATTTTCTTTCTATAATTATGTATTTGCTTTAAAATAAAAAATGAAATAGAATTGTTATTTATCATAATTTTTTATTTATAATTGTTGTTTAGTTTTAATTAACATTTTTTTATATTTTGGAATTTAAGAATATATATATAAGTTAATCATGCATAACATTAAATGTTGTGAATATTTAATTGAATAATTATCGATAATCATCCATTTAGTGTAGAAAATGGCTACAAACACAGGGTATGAATTTGGTTGACTAGAAAACGTGTTTAAAAAAAGGCGATGAAATTTGAAATTATCATACACTTATAGGAAGTCGGTTCTATGCTGAACCGAGGTCTTTGGTTGCACAGTTTTTTTTATTTTTTTAAACACACCTAAGAACACGGTTCACCAACAACTAAGTTCTTATGCCTTTATTTTTTTAAAACTTTTTTTAAACATACCTAAGAACTCAGTTTTCCTGCAACTGAGTTCTTAGGTCATTCTTTTTTTAATTTTTGTAAACACACTCAAGAACATAGTTCACCAACAATTGAGTTCTTAGCTTGTTATTTTTTTATTAAAATTCTTTAAACATACTTAAGAACTCGGTTATCGTTTAACCGAGTTCTTAGGGTATTTTTCTTTTTTTAAAATTTTTTGATAACACCTATGAACAAGGTTCACACCAGAACTGAGTTAATAGGTCAAATTTCTAGTACCTAAAAACATGATTAAAGCCTTAACGAAGTTCTTAGGTACACCTGACCAGTCTTAAACCTTACACCCTTCGCCACCCAAATGTTATTACAAACGTTATTATTCTCGTTTCTCCCTCAAACTCCATTGTGCGTACAGGACTTTTGCTTTCTTGGTTTGGATTGGTATAGGCGTGAAGGTTTATGCGTCTCCATTTCCGTTGCACGTTGTCATCTTCTTCCTTGAGAATGCATGAAAGGTTAGTAACTTGTGACTGACTGGTTTCTTTACTTGCCATTATACATTGCCTGAATGAATATAGGTTTCTTTGCTTGCCATTGTATTGCCTGAATATTGTTACTATTGCTTGCCATTGTTACTGTTGTGTTGCCATTGTTACTATTGTGTTGCTATTGTTACTGTTGCTGGCCATTGTTTTTCTTGTGTTGCCATTGTTACTGTTGCTAGCCATAATTTCTATCGCGTTGCCATTGTTACTGTTGTTGGCCATTGTTTCTGTTGCGTTACTATTGTTACTGTTGTTGGCTATTGTTTCTGTTGTGTTGCCATTGTTTTTGTTGTTGGCCATTGTTTCTGTTGTGTTATCATTATTTCTTTGCTTTGCCATTGTATATTTGCTTGCCATTAGTCTTGTTGCTTACCATTGTATATTTTTAAAAATTATATCTTTATCACTTAACTTTGCTAGATTTGGATAGAGACTTGAGATTGGATTTAGATTAGGTGAAATATCAATATTATTAATATAAATCTCTAAGTTTCTTTTTAACTATTTATTTATGGGAAAAAAACTTGTTTCTGTATATAATATAGTTTTAATTTTAAGAGAACATCAATATTTTTTTAAAAAATATGTTATGTTGATACCAAACCCTGAACCTTAACACTTTATTTTTTATTTGTTAAAATACTACATAGATTAAAGTTTTTCTAACAAATTCTAAATATTATTTGTTAGTAAGTACCATTTTTTTATAGTGATTAGTTTAATCTAATCATGTATTATATTGACATAATTGACTAGCCTAGTATAATCATTATTTTTCCATAGTTACATCTAATTCATGAGTTAATAATCATATCTTTACAATGATTTTCTTAATTCTAATTGACTAGGTGTACTATGTGTTAAACAGTGTCACATCTTAAGTGTTACATTTGGGCCAAATTCATAGATAAAGTTGGATTAATGCGCTACGTATAAGTGAATAATATGAGAGTGGAGTTGCAACGTTTATAGAGTTTGTAATTTGAAATGCTCAAGATGTGAATGGAATATACTTTTGCCTTTATGTTAAATATGGGAATACATGTCTGCTAGACCTGGAATTATTGAGGGAACATGTGTTAGATGATGGTTTTATCAAGAACTATACATGTTTGATATGGCAGGGTAAACATGTTGACAGATCGAGTATGATAAATGAAAGTCAAAGTGAAGGTTCTACACATGATGTTGATTATAATATGGATAATCAACTAGAAGAAATGATTTGTGATGTGGGTGAAGAAAATTTTAAGAGAGCATATGTGTATTAAACTCTCCATAAGGATTCTAAGAAACCACTGTATCTAAATTGCACTAATTTCAGATGGTTATCGAGGTACTATGGTTGTTTAATTTGAAGGCAAGAAATGGGTGGACGGATAAAAGTTTTACTGAATTGCTACAACTATTGAAAGATATGCTTCCAGCTGGTAATATATTGTCAAGTCATAACAACGAGGCTAAAAAGATTTTGTGTGCTATGGGGTTGGAGTACAAGAAAATATACACATGTCCAAATGATTATGTGTTATACGAAGGTGAGTATGAAATGATGCATGAATGTCTAAGGTATGGGTTGTCACGGTATAAGAATCAAGATAATGATTCCGCTGAGGAGGTATGCACCAAAGGGCCTCCAGCAAAGCTGTTATGGTATTTACCTATCATTCCTAGATTGAAGCGTTTATTTGCCAATGAAGATGATGCAAAACTTATGAGGTGACATTCTAAGGAGAGGTTGATTGATGGGCAATTTAGGCATCCGACAGATGGATTACAATGGAAGAAGTTCGATTCACTATTTCTAGAGTTTACAAATGACCTAAGAAGTTTAAGACTCAAATTGGAAACATATAGAATAAAGTTGTTCGGTAACTTAAGCACTACACATAGTTTATGGTCTATTTTGTTTAATGGTTTAGAGTCTGACTTAAAAGGAGAGGGTTGAATAAGTCACAAACTCTTTTTGTGAAAATTTGAACCAAATAAAAACAAGTAATCAGATAATGCAAATGACCAATAAGGAAAGATTAATACAGAAGCTACGTCTAGTCTCTTTTAACTTGAAGGATTTCTACTATTGTAAAATCTCTTTTACAATAACCACACCAGACCAGTGCCACAAGTATTCTTGACTTCATCCATTTCTAGCATAGACCCAAGTATTCTTTCAACAAGCCACTCCTAGCTCAAACCCAAGTATTCTTTTGAAAGCCTCTTTAGGCCAACAATGTTTCTCACATTAACAGATTCTGCCAACCCATCATACTTTTAATGATTGTGAAAGGAAGAGTAACTCACAAAACTTAGTTATTAAAGATATACAAGTGAAAAAATACACTAAGTTATGACACTAGACCAAGGTATGCTAGAGGCGGAATAAGGAAAGAAGGTCTTTGTCTTACAAGAGAAGAGTGAACACAAAGAGAATTTGAATCAAGAGAGAATTGTTTAATGATAGCTCATTAGTTCTCTATATATTTTAAAGTTCAATATTTCTTGGTATATATAAAAGCTAGAGAAATGACCGTTGCAGCTTCTTGAAAGGAGATATAGTCGTAGGAAATCCTTTGAAGGAGTTTGCTTTAAGCTTTCAGGTACCAGACCTTGGTATTGAGATAGGTTCAGGGGTCTGGTAGTAAACTTCTTTAGTTTTTTCATGGAAATGGTTTCTCATGCATCTCCAATACATAAAGCTATTCTTATTTTATATCTTGATTGAGCGAAAGATCAGAAGTCAAAGCTAAAAGGCTTTCTGAGGTATGCTGACATTATCTCTGAATATGCTTAGTTTTCTCTAATAATGCGTAGAGGTAGGTACGTTGACATTTTCTACTGAGCTTGATTTTGTTCCTTGCGTTCTTTGATGATAAGCACATACATATGATAAGTGCATAAATCCTAATGCATTACTTAAATAGAATTAGGAATGTTGAGAAGGATCTACAATCTTTTGAGTAAAACGTTCCAACTTCAACAGTATACTTCTACCATTTGGTTTTCCTACTAGACTTTTAGAATGATGATACTCCTTATTTATTTCATAGCCTAAGACTTATTTCCTAAAACATAGGCACACAAATTAGTAATATGATGTACAAACTTCACTTACTAATAAAAATTCTTTATGTGTGATATTAACAAATTTGAGGGTGCAAGGTACTGAGCTCTAGTCCAAAATAACTTAATGAAATTTCTTTCATCTAGACTTTTCTTCAACAATATCCCTCTATTTGTTTATAGCAAAGATTAAGTCTTTTGAATAAATGAAGTCTATAATTTTAGTAGTATAAATTATCTGGTTATTCATATAAAAAATTTCAGAGATCAGATTACAGAATTCACAAGATCAAACAAAATCAAGTGGACCAAGATGTTCTTCATTAATAGATTGTAATGACATACAAAAGAATATTAGACTTGTTAGCTTTCTCATTACGTATTATAAAAAACTTCTAAGATCTCACCCTTTTGATATCAATAAAAGGAGGGGCATCACTGAGACCCTAATAGCAAATCTCATGTAAGAGAAGAGCTGAAAATAAGGGATGTAGTTGAAGAGACAAGAATAAAATAACGAGTATGAACAACCAAAAGGAAAGGAGAATTAAAAGAAATAACAAAGGGGCGATATTGAAAAATTGGATTAAGAGGTGAAGAATTATATGAGCAAGAGCGTTTTTCTTGAATAGACCAAAGATAAGGGCACCACAAAGCATCAACATAAGCTTCTGTTGGATTAGGAGCAGATAAGATACTGGTAATGTTGGCTTCCTGAAGCTGCTTGGGTCGAAGGTGACCTTTGTATGGATGTTTTTACTTGGGAGGCATTGGCTTCTTCAGTCTGCCCAGAGAAATCCAAAGAGCTGTCAGTGGTTTTCGAGGGACTGTAAACAAGATCTTCTTCCAAGGGGTGGCAATAGGATAATTCCTGATTTCAATATCATCTGGAGAGGCCAAATCATGCTTCAGATCATGAGCAACTGAGGCCTATTCTATAGTAAGTACATGATACATAGCAATATCATCATTAGAGAGCAAGTTAGGGTAGGCTAGCAGGCGTTCTATAGGAAAATGGGGAAAGTATTTAGGTGCAGATGGCATAATGTAAAACTTACGAGGATTGAAGTTTGAATTTTGGATAATAAAGAGGTTATGAGGGTTCCTATAGCCTGGGTCAGAGGGGTCAGTAAAAGATTATAGAATATGTAGATAGGCAAGGCTAGGTGAGGAACAAACAGATGGGGTAGCCTAAATTTATGTGTAATAACGAAGATGGCAGGATAGGGAACAATGGCTAGGAAGGATGAGGTCTAGGTCTAAGGTGGAGGCTTAACAAATATAGGAAGAGGTTGAGGTGATAGAAGAGAGGTAGAAGGGATAGATAGGGTGAGGGATAAAGGGTCAGACCTTGTTCTTTTTGCACTTTCACTAAAGGAAGAGTCTGATCTCTTTCTTTTTACATCCAGTCCCTTCAAACTAAAAAGATTTTCACTATAGTAAAACACCTTTACAATACTAGACCAGCCCAATGCAACAAGTATTCTTGACTCCAGCCACTTCTGGCTTAAAACCCAAGTACTGTTTCAAAGAGCTACTCCTAGCTATAGACCCAAGTATTCTTTCAAAAGCCTCTTCAGGCCACAAGTGTTTCTTAACACTAACAGACTTTGGCAATCACACTAGATCTTACAGAAAACGTAATAAAGAGTTTTTGGTGTTATAATAAATAACTTAGTGTAAAAAGATATGAAATGTTTACATAAATACACTGAGCTACAAACTACTATAAGTCAAGGTCTGCTGGAAGCAGAACTAAAAAGAAGACTTAAGTAGTGAATACAAGAACTTAGAAACTTTTGAAGAAAAGTATTTCGAACCTTGGTTTCTTGAGAGAAATTAGAGAGTGTTCAAGAATAAGAATGGGTAGCGAGAGACTCTTGAATTTAAAAGCTTTTTTTATTTATAGTCCTTCTTGATGCAAAACCTTCAAAATGTCATCAGGAAACTTCTTTGGCATTTTTGATATACCAATCAGGGGCAAAGGGTATAGAGTAACATACTTTCTATTTTAGGTTGTTAGTGATAATCCTTTTAGGCTTAGGCATGACGCGGTCTGGACTGATCAGAAGATGAGTCAAAGGCTTGATGTGGGCCTTGATATATGGAGAGGTAGGGGCTGGAGATCCTCAACTTGTTGACGAACTTGTTGTTGACTACAGATGGAATGGGTGAAGGTAAAGAGGTCATCTGAGTAGAGAGTTAGGTGGGATAAGGCAACTTCTGGAGAGAAAGGGGATGGTATCTAGACCAGCAAAGGATGTAGATACTAATTCCTCTAACAAAAGTTTGCTTAATAACAGGGACATTGTCAGGGAAGGGTCTGTTAGGGACATAAGGGATTATAGGGAATTTTTGCATTTAGGGAAAACAGGTATAGTAAGGGGTTGGTAATATCTAGTGTGAGGGGAAAATATGGTTGTAGGGAAGGGGTTTCTTGGTCTTAAGGAAATAGGTACGGTAGGGATAAAGACAAGTTGAGATTTGGTGGTAGCCTTTTTAGTCTTAGGTTTTGGTTTGGGTTAAGGTAATTTGGGAGGGATAGATGGGGTAGGTTTAGATTGCGATTCAGATTGGGTAACAAAAGGAGTAGGAATAAGTGTTGGTGGTGGAATATATGGTTTAGAGGGTTTGGGTACCTTAGGTTGTGGTGGTGGTGGTGCAGACTGTTGAACAGCAAGGGTAATAGGTGTCTGTTCCTGTGGTTATGCAGGAGTCTTATCAAAGCTGGATCAGAGATCTTGACAAAAGATACAGATGGCTTTTTCTTCTTCTTCTGAACTTTGGAAGCTTTAGTTGACCTTTTTTTACAAAAGCAACTTCTTCAGCTTTCTTCTTCTTTCCTTCAGCCCTCAAAGCTTTCTATTGAGCCTTGTCTGATTTGTACATATCATAGTTGATGTTGTACAGATGAACCCAATCATACTTCGTCCATTTTGACACATCAACATCAGGGAATTTGTCACAGTAGTAGCAAATAAAGTGGATGTATCACTTTTTATAAGGAATTTTGACATAGTCCTTGAGCTTAGTGGAGTACAGATCATAAGAAGTGGGTTTAGTCTTTGCAGCAGTCTCAACTTCAAGAGTTCCTTGAGCAGACTTCTTTTTCTTCAAAACTTGCCCGATGGGTACATCTTCGTCAAAAAGAATGATGGATTCAACAGGCTTCTCAGTTGCTTTAGCTTCAGACGACTTTGAAGTAGGCTTCAGAACAAAAACCTTTTGAACTTTAGCCTTTTCAGCTTGAGGTTCCTACTCAACGGGTTCATACTTGATTTTCCTTTTCAGGGGAATCTTTACCATTTCACCAACGGAGGGCTTGTCCAACAAATAAGAGAATATAGGGAGCTTGGTGATCAGCAAACCACTAGTCATCCACTCTGTTACAGACTCTAGATTTACATTCTCTAACTTGAAGATTTTCATTAGCACAGCAGGGTACAAAATCTTCTTCCGCTTCTTCACAACAGTAGTGGTCATGTGGGTTAGTGGGATGTTGGTAAGGTTGACCCTTTCCTTCATTAGCATGTGATAGATACAGAATATATCCAACTTGAATATTGTATCCTTTGTAGACTTTCTGAGGTAAAAGACTTGACGAATTAAGACATGTAGCATCTTAGCCTTGGGCACCAAATTTCCAGAGGAAGTCTTTTCTAGATGAGTGCTTCCATAAAGAGCCTCATTGATGGTGAGACTGGAGACTTCGGTATACTTAAAATCTTCAGAGAAAACAGTTCCACTAGGAACGCATTATAGAACAGTGACCAATACATCTTAAGAAATCTCAACTTGCATACCACAAAGAGTTCAAACAAGAATGCTTTTCACCTTGTCTATGGAAATGGTCTTCCAGAACTTGAGAGCTACTGAGGGAGAGAAGGGTTCTTTGTCCAAGCAAAAACTAGTCCATCCAATACCTTAGATTTCATCAGTAATGCCTCTCCCTTCAACTTTATGTTAAGCAGCATCGAAGAACCAACATTCAATCACATCTTTCACAGAGAGGTTAATGTCGGCCATTGTAGAGAAACCGAGGTTTTGGAAGATGAAAAGGTTAAGGCAAAATAGCGGTTCTCGAAAGGTTATAGAGAGAGAGGGAATGGTTGTAGAAAAATTTCAGAAAGGTGAAAAGTTTTTTGTAGAGATGAAGTGATAACTAAGAGCAGTTATATATATAGGCAACGTGGCTTAAAGGAGGGAAAATCCGTTTTCAGAAACGGTTGCATTCCAAGCAATGAATGAATACCACGTGTTATGGAAAAAGAATTAAATGAATAGAGTAAAGAAAAATAAGTAAAGGAACAGGTTGTATCTCTTAGTATATTAGAGAATAAGATGAAAATAATTCTGTTATGAAGCATGCAGACTGTAACATCCTGAATTTTATAAAAATGATTAAATATAAGGGATAAATATTGAATAATTATAAATGGATTAATGAGTGTCCCAAAAATATTGGAATAATTAAATTGGGATTTATTATGGATATTTATAATTTATTGAGATTTTAGGAGATAAAATTTTACCCGGTTAAAATATGGGTGTCAGACCAAGTATCTCTGATTGAGATGCCGTTGGTCAGAGCTGTTAAGAATATTATGGGGAATCCGAATGTGTCTTTGGAATAATTTTTGGATTTAGTATTGAGCATGAACAGAGATCCTGTAAGTTATAAAACGAAAAGATTTTAATGAAGGGAATGAAATTTAAAACAAAACCCTCCCCCTTCTCTTATTTTTCAGGTTGGTTCTTTCTCCCTCCACCATTCTTCATTCTTATTCTCCCTTCCCTTTCTCCTCTACCAAACCGTGACCACCACCTCCATTTCCTCATCCACTCAAAATTAATTGGACATCATGGATTCATGAAGCAAGAATAGACTTTGGAGCAAGGCTTGGCTTATCTCCTCTTCTCTCCCTCTCATTTTCATTTTGGGGTTTGAGCTTGGAGAGAGAGGTATGATCTTGAACACCCATGGCTTTAGTTTATGATTTTTAGCCTATTTAAGTATTGTGATGGGAGATTGGTTGTTGTTTTGATAGAAAATGGCTTCGGGAGCCAAACCCTAGCTTAGAAAACTCTTGGGGATTGTTATTATTGTTGATGATGGTTAGAATCCTATGTTAATAGCCTATAGGTGCTTGAGATGATGCATATAAGTAGGTGAAATTGATGATTGTTGATTATTGGTGAAAACCCTAGGAATTGAGATTTTGGGGCTTTGAGGAAATTCTTAAGAAAATCATGAGTCATTGATGTTGGAGTGGTTATATATATAAATGAGTTTTGAATGGGTAATATTGATTGTTTATGTTGAGGAATTGTGAAATCAAGAAAATAGAATAATGACTCCAAGTGGTTTAGTGTGTTAAGAGTGGAAAATGTTGTAAGGAAGGGCTTGAGCAATGAAGAGAATGGTTGTTGACTTTTATAGAATCCTAATCTTAAGATTTAGGAATGTGTATATTGTGATTAGGAGAATTGATTTTGATTTCTATTGCTTATGATGAAGATGATAATGGTAAATGACCAATAGTGATAGATTAAGGACGTGAAATGAGATTATGACTTAATGAGGTCTTAGACCATGGATAAATGAATTGAAGTTGTTGATTGATGATGGCTTTGGAGAGGCTATGTTGGGTCATGTTGAACCTTGAGTGGTAAAGATGACACATTAGATGAGTGAGGGATATTGGATAGCTTATGGATATGAGCCATGATGTGGTTGTTGTTGGACTTGTTTAGCCCTTTTGAACCTAGAGAATCTTGGTTTTGGGAAAGGAATTCCCGAAGCCTAACACAATGGTATGGATTGGTGTTTTGTTAAGTCTAGGACTTGATATTAAGCCTTGAGATACGTTTACAATTGCTTAGAATTAAAATGATGCCTTGTGTTGGCTCATTGATTGGATATATGTATATATATGTATTGATGTAGATGATATTCCGGGCAATGTGGTGGAACATTCAAAGTGGGCGAATTGTTGCGGCTCTTCCCTCTAGGTAGGAGAGGAGTTTACATTCAAATTGCATGAGTTATATAATTGATGATTATTGTATGTCATGATACTCATGCTTGCCTTGCCATGTTTAAAGTAAAATGATGTGAATAGCAAATTGTTGGCTATTGATGATAATATATGTGTATATATGTTGATGAATAACCCATGAGGGGTTGAAATATGTACATGTTAATGAACCATCCTTGAGGGGATGAAGTATATGTTTTGTGAATTGAGAATTTATGTGGATGTTTGGCATTGAATGTGATAGCCATTGTGATGGTATTGGTGATAAGTTTAAAGTTTATGCATAATTGAGGAACTCATAGAGCCAAATAGAGTTTTATGTGGTGTTGATGGCATGCGGTAGTTCCAATAGCCCATATTGGTAGTTTATGACTTGTAGAAATTGGAACGGGCCAATTCCAATAAGAATAAGCCCTTGAGTTGCACAAAGGTGCCTCAAAACGGGTAAAATGCATTTATGCGCATAAGTCCCTCATTTTTTGGAATTTTTGTATGCGGCCGGTGGCCACACGTCATAAATAATATATATAAGTTGGTGTTAAAATTTGGTGGGCATTGGAATTCGTATAAAAAAGTTAGAGTGATTAGAAGTTGGAATTTGGGTAATTTTCTGCATAAAATGCAGCAGGGGTCTGATTTGCCAAGCTTGAATCGATTCAAGAAAGGCTTGAATCGATTCAAAGCTTGTTGGAATCACTGTTCAATTGGGCGGGAATGTGTGAATCGATTCACACCAGGGGATGAATCGATTCATACTCTTCTGTTTCACTATTTTTGGTATTTGAACGCATGAATCGATTCATATGCATGTGGGAATCGATTCCCACCCTTCCGTTTGTCAAATTTGTGATTTTTGGATGCGTGAATCGATTCACCATATATGGGAATTGATTCATGGCCCTGTTATGGCCATTGTCATGTTGTTTTTCCAACTGCTCTATTTTCTTTGCTGTTTTTGGCCCTTTTGGGCCCATTAGTGACATTTTCGACCTCCGACTTCTTCATGAAAGTTGTAGATAATTGTGTTACGGAGGTGTGAGAATTGGTCTCACATTAATTGGAGTTTTCTAACTCTTATTAGGCCTAAAATACCAAACCTACTATAGTGTAAAACTTATATTTAAGAGGGATTTGAACCCAACTTTTTATGGTTGTCAATTTGGGACTAATAGGTGACATTGGTGATGTGTCCCACTATCTTTAAGACTAAAAGTAAGCTTTTCTCATGTCTTATTGTTGAAAATTATCATGGGCTCATTATTGCCCAAAACCCCTTTTTATTATATAAAGACAAGTGATTCCATTAGGGGTACGTGTGTGGTGTGTCTTAGTGCTGATTGAGGAATGGCTTAAGGCCTAGTCAAGATATGTGTATGCCTAAGTTAGGTTATGAATACATGCATGCTTCACCACTATGATATATTATGAAGCATGATGAGAAGTAAGTGATATGGTTACATGACATACCTTGTATGATGATAAAATTAATGAGAGGACAATTAAATGGCAATGAGGGTATAAATCAATGGATTTGAAATAGTGTTGATGATGATTAAAAGTTAAAGATACCACATATATTGAATGATAAATGATATTGTTGAATGAAAAAGGACGTTGTTGTTGAACATGCCCTTGAATAAGCAGTGTTTGCTATTTTGGATGAATGTAGTGCTAATATGATTAATGCAAGTATTGACTTGTACATATAAGATGCAATGGTGATTACTGAATGTATGTTTTGAAATATCTTGTTGGCTTCCATGCGTGGATAAATGCTATGATTACTGATATGCTATGATTGCCATGTATAGATTTATGAAAATATAAATGTTGAGCCTTGAGGGGCCTTGTGGTTGCTTGCATCCCAACGATAATAAAAACCAGATATATAATATACCCCTAATTAAGAGGGTGATATATCCTTACGAGGTTGATTAGCATATGCATTATTGTATTTTGCATTCATGGCATAGCATAACATTGAATATGTGGTTGCGATCACAATGATGGAAGATCCTAGGGATTCTATGAAGGGAGTACCCCTTGCGAGGTGGGAAACCAACATGATGATGAGATGATATCGAGCCGGTGGTTGCGATCACCTGGTTGTTGAAATGAAAAAGGGCTTGTGAGTTCCTATAATGCCCGTGGTTACGATCACGAGGCGGGAGTACCCCTTGCGAGACGGGAAACCAATATGAATTATTGAGTGTGGTTGCGATCATGAGAAAGCACCTTGCGAGGCTGCTAGAGGGAGTACCCCTTGCGAGGCGGGAAACCCATGTGAATGAATGATATGGTGGTTGCGATCACCTGATGAAATGAAATCAGATCCGTGCATATGCATTAAACAGTTGACATATGCATTAGCCATAGGTGCATGGCATTTGAGATGGGATGACCACGAGAGATAAGAAACCCCTTGTGAGGAGGAATTGAGTAAAGATTCAATGAATTGATGATGATAATTTGTGAATGCCCTTATTGATAAGTGGCAATGTGATTGTGTATGTGCTTGGGCTTGCTTATGTTGTGAAATGCGTTTCATGAGGGTTGTATACCTATTATATCAATGTGATGATGATTGAATGATGAATTGATGATTTTATAGCAAATCACACATGATGATTGTATGCATGTACACATAATCACAATATATTTATATTCGTCATTTTGAATGTATAACTCACTCTCCCATGTGGTCTCCTTTTAGCATTGTGATGCAGGGTTATCATGGGTCGAGATGAGATTTTGAATTAAAGCGTTTGGCGAAGGTAAATAGTGGTAGTGGAAGTGCCTTGGCCGGCATCATTTGTGAATTATAATGTATTGGGTAAATTATAAATAATGATATTGATGACTTAGTGAATTTTGGATTTGTATAAGATAATCCTTTGAATTTGTGAATGGTGAATATATGTTTAGTATGTAAGTGATGATTTGATGAGTACTAGAGGAATTGAAAGTTTGAATATTGTATATTTATAGGTATATCTTAGGCAATGCATGTGTACGTTATGAGTGAATAGATGGGTTTTGATCTAATAGGTCTATGTCAGGTATTTGCATGCTTTGCCAAGCCTTTTCTCGTATCGTCATATATGAGACTAGGCGTATGCCCGGTATACACATTCTTCTTCCGCTGTAAACTCTATTATTTTGTATACCATTATGGGCAAGTTAGTTATCGATCCAGTTATATTTTATTAAATCTCACTCTTCAATATTTTTATGGTTCAGGTCTTGATGTAATCGTTGTGGTGCTTTGAAATTATTTTAAACGTGAAAAAATTTACTTTCATTTTTATTAATCATTTATCTTAATTACATCAGGAATTGGGTCCATAAAATCAGGGTGTGACACAGACCACAATCATACAGACACCTCAATCATATAATATTACGCATGTTTAGACTATACTTGATAAAAGCAAACCCGGCTTCTGCTAAAGGCTTGGTGAGAATATCAGCCCATTGGTGGTCTGTATCCACATACTATAGAACTAGAATGCCTTTTTGAACATAGTCTCGTATGAAGTGGTACTTGACTTCAATGTGTTTTTCCTTTGACTTCAATCCTTACATAGACTTTCTTCAGTAGCACCAAAGACAATGTCATCTACATATATTTGCACTATAAGAAAGTGTTTATCTAAACGTTTTCTAAATAGAGTTGTGTTAACCTTTCCTCTAGTAAATCCTTTTGATTTAAGAAAAGAACTGAGTCGATCATACTAAGTTTAAAGACACGAGTTTCAAAATATTTGTCTTCAAACCCAGGACGTTGTTTTATGAAAACTTCTTCTTTAATAAAAGCATTTAGAAAAGCACTCTTAACATTTATCTGATATAATTTAATTCCCTTAAAAGCAACAAAGGCAAGCAAAATCCTCATAGCTTCAAGTCTAGCTACAGGAGCAAAGGTTTTAGTGAAGTCTATACCTTCCTATTGATTGTGACCTTCTGCTATGAGCCTTGCTTTGTTTCTTACAACTTTTCCTTCTTCATCCAACTTGTTTCTGAAGACCCATTGACGTAGGCTGTCGTGATTCTGTCAAATTAGTACATTAAAATTAATTAATGTAGTACTAGGGTGTCAACCTAGGTCGTTCTCTCAAGGATCAACAAAACAAATTTAGGAAAATCAAGTCTTAACCTAATTTTAACAATTAAAAATTCAACAACTAAAATTTAAAATTTTTTACAGACAGAAGTTCAGCAAGCATACACTGGGGGGGTTTGTTTGATTGTCACAAAAATTTAATACAGAATACAAGAATATAGAATAAATGTGAAACAAATAACTAACAAGTGATTGATTTTTTTTAAAGCAAACCACAACTATCAAGATTGATTTTGAAACATTCATTAAGCATGTATATTTCTTAATCTATCTTAATATAATTTTTATTTAATTCTAACTGTATAATTAAATTGATTAAGCATACAACTTAATTAAACAATATAGATATTAAATAATTGAGCTAGAATTATGAAGAGATTAACAACAAGGAAATGTATTAAAAATCAAAACCTCAAAAATAACATTACATTAACCTCCAAGAAAATCAATCTAAGGGTTTTAGCCATCCATAATTAAAACAAAATAAAAACTGAACCCAGAATGACGCTCCTCTGAAATTCTTCCTCCGTTTCCTACTGACTCCTCTGCTCACTATCCTCCTTCCTTCTTAACTTCTCCCCCTCTCTGAACTTCTCTTGGCTCCCTATTTATAGCATTTCCATAGCTGAATTTTTGCATTAAAAATTCAGCCCATCACCTTGCCCATGAGCTCTTCACGTTAGCTTTTTAGAAAAGAGGAACAAACCATTTGATACTTGTGGCTATGAGAAAACCTTGCCATGCTATGTCTCTCTTTTTAGATTTTTTAATGCCATGTAATGGAAATAATTGCACAAAAATTCTGCACTAAAATGGCCATTCACGTTGGAGTTTTTGAGCAAAGAGACCATGCCTTTTTGCATTGTATTTAGATGAATTCCTTTTGTATTTTGGTGGGTTCCTCTTTTTAATTTTTTAATGCATAATGTGACAATAATCTTGCAAAGCCATTCTGCACTTAAAGAGACCATTTCATGTTGAAGACTTGGCAAAAATCAAAAGTTAGCATTTGAAATATTGCACATGGGACCCTTGTGTGGACTTTTTTTGTTTTCCTTTGTATGCATTAAATAATTGGCAATAGAAAGCTTCTTTGTGCAGCTGTGAGTGGAGCCCATTTATTGCATAAAGTAATGGTCTCTTGGAGCCTTGTCTTTATGTGAATTGCTGAATTTGAATTGAAAATTCTCATGCTTCCAACGTGAACTCCTTTTGTTGCACCTTGTTTTCTTTATTCAATTAGCATGGACCAAGTCAAGCTTTATTTGTCCAATTGGAGCTTGCTTTCACGTGAATGAGGAATGATGGTGGCCATGATGTTTGATTATGTAAGGCATTGTCATGAAGCAAAATATGATGCATGAAAAATTCTTGCATTTTTAGATAGCATTAACGTGAATGATTTCCCCAACATCACTCACAATTCACGTTACATGCTTGGTAGAAAATAGGAGTTTATTTTGTTTACTTTTTGAAGCATGGATAAGGCTAAAACAATTTCACATTAATATACTTGTCAAGAAAAAGTAATTAATGTGAATTTGTAATTGGAGGAGAGTGATTTATTTGCAAAATAATCAAGAAGCTTCCAATATTTGATATAGCCTGTAAAATAAAATAAAATCAAATTAAACTTAGTTAATTCAATTAATTTAATTTTAAGACTAAACACTCATGAAAGCTTAAATTATTTTAAACATAATAATTAACACAAACTAAACAAAAACAGTAGAAATTAGAAACAGAAATCACTGGTAAATAGTAACAGTAAAAAAAAACATAAATCACAAAAATACAACACTTAATAGTAACAGTAAAAAAAATAGAAAACAATGATCACTAACAAGTAGTGAGATAAAAATTAAGAACGGAGATTACTGACAAATTATGCTAAAACACAGTTATTATAATTTAACATAGATAAAACAGACAAACAGAGTAAGTAATTAAAGGTAAAAAGATATGTCATCACCCATCTTGTTCCAATAATACTCTTGTTCTTTGGTCTTGGAACCAGGGTCCAGACTTTGCTTCTTTCAAACTGGTTGAGTTTTTCTTATATGGAAATGATCCAGTTAGGATCCTCTACGGCTTCTTCAATGGTCTTAGGTTTAAATTCTGAAATAAGTGCCATTGATGATTGGTTGTGAAATCTTGATTTGGTTTAGACTCCTTCAGCTTGATCTCCAATGATGATATGTGAAAGATGGTAAGTCTTAAACTTCTAATCTCTTGGTTTTTCTGGTTCAGGCACTATGTGTTGATTTGAGTCTTGTTGTTAAGGGGCAACAGAGTCTAAAGGTTTAGGTTCTCCTTCAGGTTGTATAATACCTGCATCATCACTATCTAGATTTGTCAATTGCTTGTCAGTCTTTGTTAGATCATCAAGTCTTACGTGCATTGATTCCTCAATGGTTTGAGTTCTTGTGTTATAGACTTGGTAAGACTTTGATGTATCTGAATAGCCCATGAAAATACCTTTATCATACTTTGAGTCAAACTTTCCAATTTGATCTCTTGTGTCTAGGATATAGCATGTGTATCTAAATGGATGAAAATATGATATGTTAGGTTTTCTTTCTTTCCATAATTCATAGGGGGTCTAATTTAGTATTGATCTGATAAAGACTCTGTTTTGAATATAACAAGAAGTGCTTACAGCTTCATCCCAAAAATATTTTGGTAAATCATTTTCACAAAGCATGGTTCTAGCCATCTCTAACAGACATTTATTTTTCCTTTCCACAACACTATTCTGTTGAGGTGTCCTTGGAGAAGAAAATGTATAAGAGATACCAGTTTTGTTACAAATATTTTCAAAAATTTCATTTTGAAATTCTCTACCATGGTCACTGCTTATTGTACTAATACAGATTCCTTTGTCAGACTGGATTTTTTTACAAAAAATCTGGAATACCTGTATAGACTCATATAGGCTAAAAAATAAACTCATGTCATTCTGGTGAAATCAACAATAACAAAACCATATCTTTTTTAGCAAGACTCTAGATTTGAGATGGTCCGAACAAATCTAAATGTAAAAGTTTAAGTGGTCTGGTAGTTGAAATAACAACTTTGTTTTTAAAAAAAGTTTTGTGTTGTTTCCCTTTTTAAGATGCTTCGCAGGGTTAGGTTCCATTGAATAAAATTCTAGGAAGTCCCTTGACTAACCCTTTTTTGTTGATTTTAGAAATATGTTTCATGCTAACATGTCCAAGCTTCTTGTGCCAGATCCACTTCTCTTCAGATGAAGAAAAGAGACAAGTTACATTTTGACTGTTTAGTTCACCTAAATCAACCTTGTAAAGGCTATTGTGTCGGTTGGCTGAGAAAAGAGTAGCTCTATCATGGTTGATGATTGTACACTTTTCTTTATCAAAAGAAAGTTTATAACCATTGTCATAAAATTGGCTTATGCTCAGCAAGTTATGCTTTAGACCTTTAACAAAATAAACATTTTCAATTACAGGGGAAGGAATGTTACCAACTTTACCAATCCCAGTTATTCATCCAGATTAGTTTCAATCAAAAGTAACTTTTCCTTCTTCAAACTGTTCCAGGTTTAGGAACATACACCTTTTTCCTGTCATGTGATGCAAGTATCCCCTATCTAGATACTAGAAGTGTTGCTTTGCTTTAGTCCTTAAGTATATCTGAAATAGGAATAATCATTGTCTTTGGTACCCATAACTTTTTGGGTCCTATGGGGTTAGTATTCTTAGCATTTTTCCTTTTCCTTTTTAAGCAATCTTGAATCACATGATCATGTTTATGCTTAGATTGAAAATATGTAGATAGAGAACTCTTTTCTTTTGAATCATTTTCTTCAACATATCCCAGACCAGGCCTTTTGGAACTTCCTTTTAATCTTCCTATAAGTTTGTACAAGTTATTAGTTTCATTTACAAATTTAGCCAGGTCTGTAGTAAGGGTGCTTACTTCTTGCTAAAGAGACTTGATTTCCTTATCTTGTGAGCTACAACGAGTGTTTGAACTGTTAAGTTCAGTTTTTAGAAAATCATTTTCCTTTATGAGTTTGTGTATCTCCTCAAGATGCATCTTTTGTTTCTCATCAAGCTCCTTATGAAATTCTTGATTTAAATCCTTTTCCTTCAATTTAGATATTATATCTTCATATGAAGAAATGGTTTTGGACTATTTCTTTTTCAACAGTTTATAGTTTTCCAAATGAATTAAAAAATATTTGAAAAGAGCTTCATAGTTTTTGAGTTCAGACTAGTTTACCTCCTTTGATTCAGATTCATCTAAACATGATTCAAATTCTAAATTCACGGTAAATCTGAGCAGTTTCTGTTTCCTCTTTAGACTCACTCGTGCTGGTTTAGTCTTTATCATCCGAGGTGATTAGTCCCTTTTGATTGTTAAGGAACTTCTTTTCTTTTTCTATCTTTTCTTTCTTTGTTTAGAAGAGGACATTTGACTTTCATATGTCCTAGTTTCCTGTAGTTGAAACATTCTATAACAGACTTATTATTTTTAAACTTAAATGAACTTTTACCTCTAGGTTCTTTTTTGTTGAACCTTACTCCTTCACCTTTCTTCTTTTTCAGAAGTGTGTGGAATCTTTTTGTGACGAGGGCTAGTTCTTCATCAGTGTCCTCATCTCCTTTATTAGACACAAGATTTGAGTAAGTTGGTTCTTTAACTCTGGGATCCTTGCATCTCCTGGAAGTCTCTTCAGACTTCAAGGCAATGTTCTTGGAAGATGAAGGCTTCAACACTTCGTTTCGGCTAAGCTTCAGCTCATGAACTTTTAGAACTCCAAGAAGTTCATCAAGAGTAAGAGTGCTGAGGTCTTTAGCTTCCTTTAGAGCAGCACATTTAGCATCAAACTTTTCTAGTAGACAGCCTAAAAGTTTCACATTGATGTCTTCGGTGGAAGATGTGGATCCCTGGGCTTTGAGCTCATTGAGAAGAGTCTAAAATCTTCCAAACATCTGGTCAATAGACTTATGCTCCTCCATTTTGAAGTTATCATACTTCTTGGTCACAAGAATCTTCTTTGAACGCTTAATATTAGAGGTTTCTTCATAGTCGCATTGAAGGGTATTCCAAATTTCCTTTACAGTTTTGTAGTTGTAAACCTTATTATATTCAGATTTCCTCAAAGCACAGATTAAAAGAAATGTAGCTTTAGCATTTGACTCCATCTTGTTGAAGTTAGCAGTGCAACATTTTTCTTCAAGAATTGGCTTTCCTTCATTGTCTGTAGGTTCTGGGTCATCGCCTCTTGTGATTATTCCTTATAGTCCATATTGAGTGGACTTGATGAACATGTCTAACCTGTCTTTCCAGTAAGAGTAATCTTCATCAAAAAGGCAGGTGGTTTGTTCATAGAGGAACCTTCTATAGTGAGCTGATCATAAGAAGATGAAGCCATGGATCTTGATCCTTTTTACTCGTGAGAGTAATTAACCCAAAAAGACAAGCTCTGATACCAATTGATGGTATAGAGTTAGACTTAGAAGAAGGGGTTGAATGAGTCTGACGTGAATATTTTTACAGTCGTGATTTCGTCAAATTAGTACATTAAAATTAATTAATGTAGTACTAGGGTGTCAACCTAGGTCGTTCTCTCAAGGATCAACACAAAAATTTAGGAAAATCAAGTCTTAAACTAATTTTAAGAAACTAAAATCTAACAAACAAAATTTACTCTTATAAACAACAGTTCAACAAACATACAATGAGGGGGTTTGTTTGATTGTCACAGAAATTTAATATAGAATACAAGAATATAGAATAAATGTGAAACAAATAACTAACAAGCGATTGATTTTCTTGGAGTATTGCAATTTATTTTATCCTTGGATTTGAAAAGAATTCTATACATTTTCCTTATTATCGATCTCTTAGTTCAATTTGAATTAATCAACTAAGCGTCTTTTAATTCATAATTCCTTTACTTTCATTCAATTAAAAATGAAGATTTTAATCAAGCATCCTAATTAAGCAAAAGGAGTCAAGATTTTAAATTCTAGGAATTATTGAACATACATAGAACATCGCCTACATACATCATCTAACTTCAACGTTATGGAATTAAGCAAACCACAACTATCAAGATTGATTTTGAAACATTCATTAAGCATGTATATTTCTTAATCTATCTTAATATAATTATTATTCAATTCTAACTGTATAATTAAATTGATTAAGCATACAACTTAATTAAACAATATAGATATTAAATAATTGAGCTAGAATTATGAAGATATTAATAATAAGGAAATGTATTGAAAATCAAAACCTCAAAAATAACATTACATTAACCTCCAAGAAAATCAATCTAAGGGTTTTAGCCCTCCATAACTAAAACAAACTAAAAACAAGAAAGATCAAACCCGGAATAGGAGAGAAGAATTTCCTCCTAGAGGCTTTGTACCTCTGTTACTCCGAATGAATATGCTGGAGGAATGGTGTATTTGAAGCCTTTGGCATTGGTCCTATTTATAGTGAAAGCAAAGGTAAAGGTCAGCAGGATGCTACGCGTCAGGGTTGCGAATTTGCTTCCACGCTACGCGTAGTTGTGAGGCTACGCGTGAGGTTTTCTGACTCAGAATACATTATTTTCTCCAATAATTCTTCAATAATGCTTAGACACTTGTGCTGCATGTTCCCCACTGAGATAGTGTCGTATGTCTGTAATGGATTGGCCAATATGTGTTTAATATAAATAACTCCCCCACTTCTGAAGTTGCACACAGCTTGTTAATGGGATCCTCGTCACTGTTGACGTTACGCGTCAGCTCTTGAGGTCTTATGCTACGCGTGGTACTGGTGCTACGCGTCAGCCCTGATGCTCAATTTCATAATTTCCCAATTGCAACCTCAATTATTCACTACAATATAAGGGAAATCAAGTAAGATTTATTATTTACATTTAAAGATTATCGCCTAATTCATTTAATATTAAATAAAGCTTGAATTATGAAAATGTGTTAAAATGCATAATATTACACAATTAGCAATGGAAAATTATACACATTTAAACCAAGGAATTAAGGATAAATCATGCATCATCAAATACTCCCACACTTATTCTTTTGCACTCCCGGGCAAAATCAAAATAAAAACAAGTATCACAATTTATTGAAAACATTAAGTTGAAAATAACAATACATAGAATTGGCATGAAATCCTAGGAATATATAGAGAAACAAGAGTTATTCAATATGCAAGATACAGAGCATCAAGATATATATAAAAATCATTCAAACAATGAGGCATATGAAAATTAAATCAAACTGAAAGGAAAATCATAAGTGAGATAACCTCACAAGACATACTCTCAACTCTCAAGTGTTTTGGGTTTGTGTATACTCTCAAAACATTTCTTGAAAAACAGACAGTCCAAAAATTTGGCAAGTTTCTCAATTCCACAATCAACACAAATGCATGTATAGATCAACAAGACTTTCCAAGGTTGTAATGTGGCCAAGGTTAAAATGGATGATAAAATTTTTAGGATTATGGCATGTACCAAAAAGAATAAAGAGCAAATAATTTTACAGGTAAGCATGAGGATATAGCACTTTGTGTTCCAATTTCTTTTGGTCGCAATCATCAAAATATTTCTTTTTATTTATTCATCATTTTTTTTTATCTTTTCTTATGTGATTGTATAACACTCGAAAGAAGAGTTGCGACTCCTTTTTGCACACCCCTAGACTTATTTGAATGCCTGTTTTTGACTTGATTCCAAAGCTCCAATATATTCCTTAAGGTAGGTATATTTTTAGTTTTTCATCCATGGCTTATTTGAGCTGCAATCAAGGAAACAGTTAAATAGGCTCAAAATGGCTAGCAAGAGATAATTTATTCATGGTAGGTTTATCTGGCTTAGTGGCTCAATTGAACAAAATGCCTGTATCATTTCAAATACATTCATATGAATTTCAAGTATCATCAAGAAACAAGACAAAAATTAGGATGTAAGCTTTCTGGAATTAATCACACATGGAAGAATTCAGATGGCGTAAAGTGATCCATCAAATTTTAAGGCTCAAAAATCTCACAAGGTATAATTCTATCATATATGATCATCTCTCAATTATCATGTCATTCTCAACATACCAAAAAAATGTTTGAGTTCAAATCATAACATATCATTAAGCTTATATCAGACATGAGAGAATTTACCTGTTACTCATGCATATCTTAAAATTCCAATAAAACATGCTTTTTTTAAAAAAAAAACAAAAACACACACCAAATCTTTTATTAAAATTTTTTTTTAGCTAAATAGTCACACAAAATTAATCACACAATATATGAATGATCCCACCCCCACACTTAAATCATACATTGTCCTCAATGTAAGATAGAGCATACAGAATAGACAATAGAATGAAAAAGTAAAAAGATGGGTAAGAAAAACTCCCTCAAGGGGGATCAAGAAGTGGTTCCCCCAAAACATGTTCCTCCATTGTAACATCCACAAGTGAAGGATTTTCATGAAATGGCTTCAAACGTTGTCCATTAACCTTGAAGCTTTTATTGGAGTTTTCACTTTTTATTTCCACAGCTCCATGAGGAAATACATTAGTAACAATGAAAGGTCATTCCCATTTGGAGCGTAATTTTCCGGCCATCAGTTTCAACCGGGAATTAAACAGTAGCACTTTCTGTCCAGCAGTAAAATCCTTTCTAGCTATTGAGCTATCATGGAATCTCTTTGTTTTCTCCTTATAGAACCTCGAGTTCTCATAAGCTGCCAAACGGATCTCATCAAGCTCATTTAGTTGTAATTTTCTTTCTTTACCTGCTTGATCAAGTGCTAAGTTGCAAGATTTTACAGCCCAATAAGCACGATGCTCAATCTCCACTGGAAGATGACATGCTTTACCAAAAACAATTCTATAGGGAGACATTCCTATAGGTGCCTTAAAAGCTGTTCTATGTGCCTAAAGAGCATCATCCAGTTTCCTGCTCCAAACCTTTTTATTAGGCTGTACTATCTTTTCCAGGATTCTTTTGATTTCTCTGTTAGAGACTTCTGCTTGTCCATTAGTTTGGGGGTGATATGGAGTAGAGACTCTATGAACAATCCCATACTTCCTGAGCATAGCTTGCATGGTCCTGTTGTAGAAGTGTGTTCCTTTATCACTAATGATTGCTCTCGGGATGCCAAACCTGCAAAAAATTTGAGATCTAACAAAATCCACAACAACTCGAACATCATTAGTTCTAGTGGCTTTAGCTTCCACCCATTTAGAAACATAATCTACAGCCAATAAAATGTAAGTAAAACCAAAGGATGGAGGAAATGGACCCATAAAATCAATACCCCAAACATCAAATACTTCACAAAACAACATAGGTTGCTGAGGCATCTGTTGTCTCCATATGGTAGCATTACTAGCTCTTTGGCATTTTTCACAGGTGTTACAAATTCTCCATGCATCCTTAAAAATTGTGGGCCAATATAAACCAGAATCCAACACCTTCCTTGCTGTTCTTTGTGGACCAAAATGTCCACTAACTGGTGAAGCATGGCAGAATCGAAGAACTGATTCTATTTCATGATCGGGAATGCATCTTCGAATCACCTGATCATTACACAATTTCCACAAATACGGGTCATCCCAAATATAATACTTTGCATCACTTTTTAATTTTGAAATTTGGTTTCTGGATGCATATGGTGGAAAAACAGAAGCAACAAGATAATTTACAATGTTAGTAAACCAAGGTGTATCAAAAGAGTTAGAAATACTCATGAGGTGTTCATCGGGAAAATGGTCCCGAATAGGTGCCGAATCAGGAGCATTCTCAATTCTGCTTAAATGGTCTGCCACAAGGTTTTGTGTTCCACTTTTGTCACGAATTTCTAAGTCAAACTCTTGGAGCAAAAGCATCCAACGAATTAATCTTGGCTTGGACTCACCTTTCTTCAACTAGTACTTCAGAGCTGCATGGTCAGTAAAGACAACTACTCGAGAACCGAGTAGGTAAGATCTGAACTTTTCTAATGCAAAAACAATGGCCAAGAGCTCTTTTTTAGTGGTAGTGTAATTTACCTGGGCAGCATCTAAAGTTTTAAATGCATAGTAGATGACCCTAGGTTGCTTGTCAATCTTTTGACCAAGGACGGCTCCCAATGCATAATTAGAGGCATTACACATCAATTCAAATGGGGCTGTCCAATCAGGTGCTTGGATTATTGGGGTGGTGGTCAATGCTTGCTTGAGATAATTAAAAGCCTCCTTACACTTTTCATCAAACTCAAATGCCACATCCTTTTAAAGCAGACTGGATAGTGGTCTAGCCTTCTTGCTAAAATCCTTTATGAATCTTCTGTAGAAACCTACATGACCAAGAAAAGAACGAACCTCTCGAACACAAGAGGGGTAAAGCAAATGTGATATAACTTCTATTTTGGCAGGATCTACCTCAATTCCTTTCTCAGAGATTACATGCCCTAAAACTATTCCTTGTTTTACCATAAAATGACATTTTTCATAGTTCAAGACAAGGTTAGTTTCAATACATCTATTCAAAACTTTATCCAAACTATCAAGGCATGCATTAAATGAAGATCCATAGACAGTAAAATCATCCATAAACTCCTCTATGCAATTTTCAATAAAATCATGAAAAATACTTATCATGCATCTTTGGAAAGTTCCAGGAGCATTGCATAGGCCAAATGGCATTCTCCTATAAGCAAATGTGCCAAAGGGATAGGTGAATATGGTCTTTTCTTGATCCTCAGGTGCAATGTGAATCTGAAAATATCCAGAGAATCCATCAAGAAAACAGTAGTGAGACTTACCTGCAAGATGCTCAAGCATTTGATCAATGAAGGGTAAAGGAAAATGGTCCTTCTTGGTTGCTTGGTTAAGTCTCCTGTAATCAATACAGACTCTCCAACTATTCTGCACTCTAGTTGGAATCAATTCATCCTTTTCATTTTTCACAACTGTGATCCCTGTTTTCTTAGGAACCACTTGAATCGGACTTACCCATCAGCTATCAGAGATAGGATAAATGATTCCTGCTTGTAGAAGCTTGGTAATCTTCTTCTTAACCACATCAAGGATTACAGGGTTGAGTCTCCTCTGGGGCTGTCTTACTGCTTTAGTATTTTCCTCCAGAAATATTCTATGCATGCACATGATGGACTAATTCCAGGAATGTCTGCCAATATCCATCCTATAGCCTTCTTATGTCTTTTCAATACCTGCAACAATTTTTCTTCTTGATTTTCATCAAGAGAAGTGGAAATTATCACCGGGAGCTGTTCATTATCCCCTAAGTATACATACTTGAGGTTCTCAGGTAGGGGTTTCAATTCTAACTTAGGTGCCTGCAAAACAGATGGAACTAACAAAGTAGATTTTGATTCTGCCGCTTGCACCTCAAAAATTTTGTTAGAATTTTCTTGAAATCCTACATTCAGCTCCTTATGGTTAACAGGTATATCTAAAGACTCTGAATCAGAAATTATGTATTTATCAATTTCAGCACAAATATCA
The DNA here is from genome assembly GCA_037962975.1 of Clitoria ternatea. Taxonomy (NCBI): domain Eukaryota; kingdom Viridiplantae; phylum Streptophyta; class Magnoliopsida; order Fabales; family Fabaceae; genus Clitoria; species Clitoria ternatea. The sequence continues at coordinate 63,134,232 of CM075671.1, forward strand.
CAACTTCCAGAATCATTGCATGCAAAACATTTGTTTGAATCATCCATGTATTCCAAATCAACATTAGAAAAATGTTCAAAAACTAGTTCATCAATAATGTCAATTTGGAAAATAGAATGATTTTTAGATAGGTATTTCATGGCATCAAGAATATTAAATTGAACTCTCGTGTCACCAAATTCCATAGAGAGAGTTCCAGAATGAACATCTATTTTGGTTCGAGCTGTTTTCAAAAATGGTCTTCCCAAAATGATAGGAATAGGAATTTGCGGCATACCTTCTTCCATATCAAGTACGAAAAAGTCAGCAGGGAAAACAAGTTGTTCTACCTGAACCAAAACATCTTCTATTACTCCAGCAGGGTAAGCAGTGCTCCTATTGGCTAGCTGAATTACTACACCAGTAGGTTGTAAATTTCCAAGAGACAAAGATTTGAAAACAGACATAGGCATAACATTTATTGAAGCTCCTAAATCTAACATGCAATTTTCAAATTTGTTATTGCCTATGATACAGGGTATAGAAAACGTACCTGGATCCTTGTATTTCTCAGGAATATTTGGAACTTCCTTACCAAGCAGTGTAGATACATTTCTTCCCATGCTTATCCTTTCATTGCCTTTGAGTCTCCTCTTGTGAGTACATAACTCCTTCAGAAATTTGGCATACTTAGGAATTTGCTTGATTGCATCAAGAAGAGGTATATTCACTTCCATTTTCCTGAAAGTATCCAAAATTTCTTTGTCCACTTCTTCCATCTTCTTACTTGGAATTGCTTTTGGTGGGAAAGGAAGAGGGATATGAGGTGGAATTTGGGGTGGTTGTATCTTAGATTTGCTTAAAGAGGGTACATCATTCTCAACTATTTCAGGCTCAGTTGTTTGTTTTTCAGGTTCCCTGGGTATAGGTACTTCAAGGTTCTTACCTGATCTTAACTGAATTGCACTCACATTTCTTGGATTTGTAGCTGGTTGAGATGGTAATTTGTCAGAGTTTTGAGATTGTAACTGGCTTAATGATGAAGCCAATTGCCCAATTTGGTTGCTTAAACTCTGGATGGTAGCATAATTCCTCTGTTGATACTCTAAGTTCTGTGTAGCCATTTGTTTCACCAGATCCTCCAAAGAAGGGCCATTTGTGGATGGTTGAGATGTAGGTCTTTGGAAGGTTGGTGCATTGTTTTGAAATGGGGGTTGGGGATTTTGGTTACCCCATCTCAAATTTGGATGGTTCCTCCAACCTGGATTGTATCTGTTGGTGGAAAGGTCATGGTTTTGTTGTTGTTATGGTGGTGGAGGTCTATCATGGTAGATGTTAGCTGCATAGGCTTAGGGACTATTATTATCCTTTTCTTGTAGAGAAGGACAACAATCAGTGGGGTGCACTTGTGAAGAGCAAATGCCACATACGTTAGCAGTCATGGATTTTTGATTTACTGCCAATTGTGTGACCAGAGTGGTGAGAGCATCAAGTTTGCTCTCCAATTTAATTCCAGATGAACTAGAATTAGAATCAAACATGGGTTTGAAAGAATCATTTCTCACACCAAATTGTTGAGAGTTAGATGCCATCTTCTTAATCAGATTTCTTGCTTCAGCAGCAGTCATATCTCCTAAAGCTCCTCCACTTGCCGCATCAATCATGTTGCGATCAACGTGGTGTAGACCTTCATAAAAGTACTGAAGAAGAATTTGTTCAGAAATTTGGTGGTGAGGGCAACTTGCACAGAGTTTCTTGAATCTCTCCCAATACTCATAAAGACTTTCTCCAGAGAGTTTCCTAATGCCAGATATATCTTTACGGATTGCAGTTGTTCTAGAGACAGGAAAGAATTTTTCCAAGAACATTTTCTTTAAGTCATTCCAACTTGTGATTGATCTTGGAGCAAGGTAGTACAACCAATCCTTAGCAACACCCTCTAAAGAATGAGGAAACGCTTTAAGATAGACATGGTCTTCTTGAACATTTTAGGGTTTCATTGTGGAGCACACAATGTGGAATTCTTTGAGGTGTTTGTGCGGATCTTCACCCGCAAGACCATGAAACTTAGGCAACAACTATATAAGTCCGGTCTTAAGAATAAAAGGGACATCCTCATCAGGATATTGAATACACAAACTTTCGTATGTGAATTCAGTTGCAGCTAGTTCTCTAAGAGTTCTTTCACGAGGTTCAGCCATATCAGAAAAACTAGCAGTAGTACTTTCAGCAGATTCAGAAAAGATACTATCACTATCAATGTCAACAAAGTTATTATTAAATCTAGCTTCTCTAATTAACCTATGAAAAGTTCTTTCAATTTCAGGATCAAATGAATATAAATGCTCAAAAGTTCTTCTAGTCATACATAGCATACAACAAGATATTTGATCATCATGAGCAATAAATCATCAAAATCCTAAATCATGCAAAAGAAATAAAATAAAACAAACAAACTAATTTTTTTTTTCAATTTATACAAAAAAAAATTAATCTAAAACAAGAATTTTTCCTAAAGATCGTTGATCCCTGGCTGCAGCGCCAAAATTTGACGTGAATATTTTTACAGTCGTGATTCCGTCAAATTAGTACATTAAAATTAATTAATGTAGTACTAGGGTGTCAACCTAGGTCGTTCTCTCAAGGATCAACATAAAAATTTAGGAAAATCAAGTCTTAAACTAATTTTAAGAAACTAAAATCTAACAAACAAAATTTACTCTTATAAACAACAGTTTAACAAACATACAATGGGGGGGTTTGTTTGATTATCACAGAAATTTAATATAGAATACAAGAATATAGAATAAATATGAAACAAATAACTAACAAGCGATTGATTTTCTTGGAGTATTGCAATTTATTTTATCCTTGGATTTGAAAAGAATTCTATACACTTTCCTTATTATCGATCTCTTAGTTCAATTTGAATTAATCAACTAAGCGTCTTTTAATTCATAATTCCTTTACTTTCATTCAATTAAAAATGAAGATTTTAATCAAGCATCCTAATTAAGCAAAAGGAGTCAAGATTTTAAATTCTAGGAATTATTGAACATACATAGAACATCGCCTACATACATCATCTAACATCAACGTTATGGAATTAAGCAAACCATAACTATCAAGATTGATTTTGAAACATTCATTAAGCATGTATATTTCTTAATCTATCTTAATATAATTATTATTCAATTCTAACTGTATAATTAAATTGATTAAGCATACAACTTAATTAAACAATATAGATATTAAATAATTGAGCTAGAATTATGAAGATATTAATAATAAGGAAATGTATTGAAAATCAAAACCTCAAAAATAACATTACATTAACCTCCAAGAAAATCAATCTAAGGGTTTTAGCTCTCCATAACTAAAACAAACTAAAAACAAGAAAGATCAAACCCGGAATAGGAGAGAAGAATTTCCTCCTAGAGGCTTTGTACCTCTGTTACTCCGAATGAATATGCTGGAGGAATGGTGTATTTGAAGCCGTTGGCATTGGTCCTATTTATAGTGAAAGCAAAGGTAAAGGTCAGCAGGATGCTACGCGTCAGGGTTGCGAATTTGCTTCCACGCTACGCGTAGTTGTGAGGCTACGCGTGAGGTTTTCTGACTCAGAATACATTATTTTCTCTAATAATTCTTCAATAATGCTTAGACACTTGTGCTGCATGTTTCCCACTGAGATAGTGCCGTATGTCTGTAATGGATTGGCCAATATGTGTTTAATATAAATAACTCCCCTACTTCTAAAGTTGCACACAGCCTGTTAATGGGATCCTCGTCACTGTTGACGCTACGCGTCAGCTCTTGAGGTCTTATGCTACGCGTGGTACTGGTGCTACGCGTCAGCCCTGATGCTCAATTTCATAATTTCCCAATTGCAACCTCAATTATTCACTACAATATAAGGGAAATCAAGTAAGATTTATTATTTCCATTTAAAGATTATCACCTAATTCATTTAATATTAAATAAAGCTTGAATTATGAAAATGTGTTAAAATGCATAATGTTACACAATTAGCAATGGCAAATTATACACATTTAAACTAAGGAATTAAGGATAAATCATGCATCATCAGAGTCTTAAACCTTTTTTTTTGAAATCATACATATTGCTTAAGCAATAAAATAGTTCAACAGACTAAAGAAAGAAAACTTGCCCAACAGATTTATCCTGGTTCACTTTTAATGCAGAAGCTACGTCCAGTCCCTTCAAACTAGAAGGATTTTCATTATTGTAAAACACTTTTACAATACTACACCAGCCCAAGAATTCTTGACTCCAGCCACTTCTGGCTTAAAACCCAAGTATTGTTTCAAAGAGCCACTCCTGGCTACAGACCCAAGTATTCTTTTGAAAGCCTCTTTAGGCCATAAGTGTTTCTCAACACTTGTTAACCAAGTGACCTCAATTACTCAAGAGGGGGTGAATTGAGTATTAAAAATTTTTGTTGGAATACTTTTGAAATTAATTCCTTTGTAATCAATTTGATAAATAAGAATAATACACAAAAGAACAAGTAATAATATCAAATTAATCACGAAGCTATTTAGCACTTAGAAAGTAATAAATGATTTTAACATAATTAATTAAAGAATATTACTTAGATTATTAAACAAATTAATCTAAATGATTAATCAAACAATTTATATCAAGTTACTAGTGTACTATAAAGTACCAAGTAGATTAAATCACAATAATAAAGGAGTTTAAGGAAGAGAGATTTACAAACCGATATAACGAGTTCTACCACACCGGTGTACATCTCGCCTTCAAGCAACCCACTTGAAGGATTCCACTATTGAGAATTTGAGATACACGCTTTGAGCTATTACATCTTCTTAGTGTCCCACACTCAAGAACTTAATTCTCACAAGTAAAAGGGCAAACCACCCAATCTCACAATCTCTCAATTACAAGGTTAAAACCCAACCTAAAAACTCTCAGAATTTGTATATCTGATTTTACAAGTGTGACTCTCTCAATAAAGTGGATATACAAATTTTAATCCCTTTAAAAATATTTTTCTCTTCTTAGAAAAGGATATACAAATTTAGCACTCAAAATATTTTTCTCAAAATTATAATTGCAAAGAAAATAATCAGAGAGCTTAAGCTTAGAGAATAAGAGAGCAAGAAGAAAACAGTAAATTTTTTGTTGCTGTGAGGTGTGTCTTCTGCTTTCCGTTTCCTTTCCTTTTATAGGCATTTCAAGGGAAAGCTTTCAACCTCGGTTCCTTAATTTGTGCAGCAAATTGATCCATGTTTTCTACATAGTTGTTTTCTCGTTCCATGTTTTATGCAATGGAATTTGAACTCTGTCTGCGACGGATTCCAAGGCTTGATTTCTCGTTCCATGTTTTCTGCAATTCTGAAAATATGTACTGATATTTTCCATGATTCAACGCGTGATTCAAGTGATGAATCGGTTCCCTGGGTATAAATTTATACAAAAATCAGTGCATGAATCGATTCCTGAGCAAGGGGAATTGATTCCTAGGTGCATGAATTGATTCCTTGGATAGTTGAATCGATTCCTTAGGCAATTCAAAGTAATGAATCGATTCCTTCAGCTGTGAATCGATTCCTTCATGCAATGAGTCGATTCTTGGGTTCTCCTGGACGTGTCTCCTTAATTTTTAATGCATTTTGATACGTTTTGGGTACTGGTTGCACGGTTCTTTATATGATTCATTTAATCCTTGTTTATTTGACTCATGTAAGCTTGATCTCCATGCTTTTTAATTAATTACTTGTACAACATCCTTTGTATTTATCAATTAAATTTCTTGATCCTTTAATTGTTTGTCATTCATCAAAACCTGTTTCAACATACAAACACAACACTAACAGACTCTGGCAATCACACCAGATTTTACAGAGAGTGTAATAAAGAGTTTTTGGTCTTACAATAAATATCTCAGTGCATAAAGATATGAAATTATTACACAAGTACATTGAGCTACAAACTACTATAAGTCTAGTTCTGCTGGAAGCAGAACTATAAAGAAGACTTGAGTAGTGAATACAAGAACTTAGAAACTTTTGAAGAAAAGTCTTTCAGACCTTGGTTTCTTGAGAGAAATCAGAGAGTGTTCAAGAATAAGAATGGGCAGCGAGAGACTCTTGAATTTGAAAGATTCTTGTATTTATAGTCCTTCTTGAAAAATAACCGTTTGTTCAACTTGAAGGATGTTGGTCTCTTAAGGAAAGTGCTGTCAAAGAGTGTAGAGACATTCTTTAGAGAAGTTTCCTTAACTGGATTGCTTTGAAAGTCTTTTAACAAAAGATCCTTTTTACTTATGCACTTTTAGAAAGCAAGTACACTCCATAGTAGTTGACCTTAGGTTATTCGTTCTTAACAGGTTTAACTTTTCTGACACCTTGAGAAGTGTGAGGCGGTTTTCTTGATATATGCGAGCATGCCTTTTAACTTTTCTATTAATTTCCTTTTTATGATAGCTTCATAAATGATATAAGAAAGTACTTGCAACTTCTTATTTGGAAAAAAAATATCCTTTTTCAAATACTTGAAAAGTGAAAGAGCTTCTTGTGGTCTGTGGCTTCAGACTTGCTTGATTCAGTGAAGCTTTTGAGTGAGTACAGACTTCATCAGGGGCGATTTGAATTTTATGGACTCCCCATATTCTTTACAAATAGAGTTCTATGGACTCCCTGTCACACTTGAATAAAAAAGTTAGATACATTAAGAGTACAGACTTTATTCTAGTTAAGAGTTTTGATGTATATTATTAATAAATCATAAAGGGTTCAGACTACTCGGTCGTGAGTTGAGACTTGATTCTAGCAGTAAGTCATAATGACATTAGGCAAATTTACTTTCTTTTTTGTGAGCATCTGATACATACAGAAGCAGTCCAGCTTGCTAATAATGTCTTTTACTCTTCTCCTACGGAAAAAGACTTGCTTCATGACCAAGTGTAGTGTCTTGACCTTCGAGAGCAAGTTGCCAGAGACAGACTTGGCAGGGTTTTCAAATCCATAGAGCAACTTGTTGATTTCCAGAGAAGACACAATCTCAAACTCGAAGTCATCAGTATAGACTTTGCCTACAATGGGAGATCCATTAATAGTGGCAAGAAGGTCTTCAGAGATTTCTATAGTCTTCCCTTTGAGCTTGCCTAAGATGATAAACTTAGACTTATCAATAAATGTAGTCCTCTAGAACTCCAGAATAAGAGCTGGAGAGTAAGGCTCTTGATCATGGAAAAATCTAGTCTAGCCAATCCCATTAATCTTCTCAAAGATATCTCTTCCATCTAGCTTGTACTACCTCATGTAAAGACTCAACGATGTAAGAAGCCTTGAATGCCATTGCTTAATTGGAAAAAGAAGAAGGTTTAGGGTTAAATAAAATGAAGAGAGTTTTCAAAAAAAAGAGAGATGAAAGGGTTTTAGCAAAAAGGTAAGAAATACAAATAAAGAGATGGAAATATAAAGAGTGAGAACTGACCACTAAAGTGGAGAGAGAAAACATGTTCAGATGACAGTTACATAAAATTATGGTAACTGCTGCCACGTTGTACAAAGAAAGAGAAATAAAATAATAAAAGTTTTTTATGTATATAAAAAAATGTCTCTCAAAAATATTTAGAAGAAAGTGTGAGGTCAGACAAGTCAAACATCAACTATAGCAAATAACAAACTTTTTACGCACTAGACTCTGCATGTAATAGTTCTCAAATTTAAATTATGCTTAATAAAAGCAAACTTGGCTTCAACTAGAGGCTTTGTGAATAAATCTTCCCATTGATGGTCTGTATCTACAAACTTCATGTCCAGAATTCCTTTTTGCACATAGTATCTGATAAAGTGATATTTCACTTCAATGTGCTTTGCCTTTGAGTGTTGTTCTTTGATAGATTTATTGCACTTGTATTATCATAGAATACAGGGATCTCTCATGCTTTGATTGAATAGTCTTCAAGTTAATATTTAATCCAAAGAAGTTGAGAACAATATCCAGCTACATACATGTACTCTATTTCAGCTATGGAAAATGCAATTGAATTTTATTTTTTGCTTCCCTATGATATGAGACTTCTTCCCAAGAAGTGGCATCTACCACTTGTACTCTTTTTGTCAACTCTATCTTTTGTAAAATCTTTATCATAAAATCCAGATAGGGAAAAAGAATCTATTCTCTTATAGAACAACCCAAGGTCAGTTGTGCCAATGAGATATCTCAGAATCCTCTTCATTGTAGAGAGATGTGATTCCCTAGGATATAATTGATATCTTACACACATACAGACATTAAACATTATGTTAGGTCTGTGGATGTGAGGTACAGAAGTGAACCTGTCATTCCTCTATACAAGGTTTGGTCCACTGATGTACCAGATTCATCTTTATTTATTATACAGTTTGGATGCATAGGAGTGCTCATGGCTTTAGCATTTGCCATTTTAAATATTTTAAGCAGCTCTTTGGTGAACTTCTGTTGATGGATGAAAATACCATCATGAGTCTGTTTAATCTACAAGCCTAAGAAGAACTTAAGTTCTCCCATCATACTCATTTCAAATACTACTTGCATCATTTTAGAAAAATCTTTACATAGACTATCATCAATAGCACCAAACACAATATCATTCACATAAATCTTCATAACAATAAAATGTTTTTGAGATCTTTTTCTGAACAAGGTTGTGTCAACTTTTCCTTTTGTAAAGCCTTTTGAAATTAGAAAAGAGCTAAGTCTATCATACCAAGCTCTTGGAGCCTATTTTAGACCATACAATGCTTTACTTAATTTGAAAACATGGTTAGGAAGAGACACATCTTCAAAACTAGGAGGTTATTTTACATAAACTTCTTCTTCAATGAACCCATTCAGAAAAGCACTCTTTATATCCATTTGATATAGTGTTATGCCTTTAAATGCAGCAAATCCAAGAAGTATTTTGATAGCCTCAAGTTTGGCTACAGGTGTAAAAGTTTCAGTAAAGTATATACCTTCTTGCTGGTTGTAGCCCTGAGCTATACAATTCTGGCCTTGTTCTTGATGACTTTTCCATCTTCATCGAGCTTGTTTCTAAATACCCATTTTGTTCCAATAATGCTTTTATCTTTAGGTCTGGGAACAAGTGTCCATACTTTGTTTCTTTCAAACTAATTTAGTTTCTTTTACATGGAAATAATCGAATCAGTATCTTCCAATGCTTCTATAATGTTCTTTGGTTCTAATTCTGAGACTAAAGCAATTGATGATTGATTGTGAAGGCTAGATCTGGTCCTAACTCTAGTTGCTTGATCTCTAATAGTAAGGTCTGAAAGATGATATGCCTTAAACTTCTAGTCTCTTTGCTTTTTTGATTCATCAGATAACTAATTCTACTCAGACTCTTTTTCATTTTTAGCTGGTTCTAATTGACCAGTATCTATTCCTTTCACTTCATGCTCAGGTTCTTGTTATAGAGTTCCGGCATTATCAGAATCTAGATCTGCTAGTCTCCTATGAGTCCTTTGAAGATCATCGAATTTTACATGCATAGATTCCTCAATGGTTTAAGTTTGAGTATTGAATACTCTGTAACATTTTGATGTTGTTGAATATAGCAAGTACATCCAAAAGGATGAAAATATGAAATATTGGGTTTCTTTCCTTTCCATAATTCATAAGGAGTCTTATTCAGTATTGGTCTGATAAGGATTCAGTTTTGAATATAACAAGAAATACTTACAGCTTCTGCCCAGAAAAATTTTGGAAGATTGTTTTTGTAAAGCATAGTTCTAGCCATTTTATTCAAAGTTCTATTTTTCCTTTCCATGACACCATTTTGTTAGGATGTTCTTGGAGAAGAAAAACTATGACTTATACTAGACTCATTGTAGAATTTTTCAAAAACTTCATTTTCAAATTTTTTACCATGATCACTTCTTATTGTACCCATACAGATTCTTTTCTCATTCTAGATTTTCTTATAGAAAATCTTAAATACTTTCACAGACTCATCCTTGTGGGTTAGAAAGTATACCCATGTCATTCTTATGTAATCATCAACAATGACAAAACCATACTTCTTTCCTGTCAGACTTTATACTTGAGATGAACCAAATAAATCTAAATGTAACAATTGTAGAGGTCTGGTGGTAGAAACAACATCCTTTGTTTTAAAAGATGATTTATGTTGTTTCCCTTTCTGGCATGCTTCACAGGGTAAGGAACTATTAAAAGAAATCTTTTGCAATCCTTTAACAAGACCTTTGTTGAAGTTTTGAAATATGTTTTAGACTTATATGTCCAAGCCTTTTATGCTAGATCCACCTTTCCTCATAATTTAAGAACAAACAAGTTACCTTCTGATCATTTAGTTGATTCAAGTCAACCTTGTAAATATTGTGATGTATGTTTGTATTAAAAAGTGTGGTTCCATCATAATTAATGATAATACACTTACTTTTGTCAAAGGAGACCTTATACCCACTGTCACAAAATTGGCTAATGCTCAGTAGGTTATGTTTCAGACCTTCAACAAGCAAAACATTTTCAATAACAGGTGTAGGAATTTTACCCACTCTACTAGACCCAATGATTCTCCCAGTCTGGTTTCCTCTAAAGGTGACAGTTCCACCTTTAAATTGTTCTAGGTCTAGGAACATAGACCTTTTTCCTGTCATATGATACGAGCGTCCATTGTTCAGATACTAGTGCTCAGGCTGTCTTTGTCCTTAAACATATTTGTAGATGGAATAATTAATGTTTTTGGTACCCATATACTCTTAGGTCAAGCATTGTTAGCAATTTTTTTATTTCTTCTTTTCCTTTTCCTATAGTCATTGATTAAGTGACCATGCCTCTTACAATAATTACACTTGACATGTTTTTGAACCTTTGAAGTAAATGAAAAAGATGAAGTTTGCTTGAAATCATTTTCTTCTACATATCCCAGACCTGGCCTTTTTTGACTACCATGGGATTTTCCCAATAGCATGTTCAAATTTTCAATACTGTTTACAAATTTTCTCAGGTCCGAGGTAAGAGAACTAACTTACTTTTGCAATTTAATGACTTCTTCATTCTAAAAGTTACAACAGACTTTGGATTTTTCAAAATAATATTTTCTTTTCTTGGTCTGCTTAGCTCTTCCAAATGTATCCTCTCATTTTCTTTTATTTCTTTTAAAGAATTTTTGTCAAGGTTTTCTTCTTTCAGTTTTGAAATTTGATTTTCAAAATCAATAACAATGTTAACATGTTTCATTTTTAATTTTTTAAAATTTTTCAAAAGCTTTGAGAAATTACTAAACAATAAATAATAGTTTTGTTTTAGTTCAAAATAACTCACATCTTTAGGGTCTGAGTCACTAGAGCTTGCTTCAGAGTTTGATTCCTCATTTACCGTAAGACAGATTTGTGTAGACTTTGTCTCTTCTTCAGACTCTTCAGAGTTAGATGATTCATCATCATCCCAGGTTATCAATCTTTTTTGTCTCTTGAAAAACCTTTTCTTCTCCTTTTTCTTGTCTTTATTCAGGAGAGGACATTCTGCTTTCATATGACCTGGTTTCCTACAGTTGAAACATTCAAAAACAAACTTGTCAGTTTTAAATTTCAATTGACTTTTGCCTTTGTAGTCTTTCTATTGGAATTTGATAGGTTTGAACTTCTTCTTTTTCAGTAGTATATGGAATCTCCTGGTTACAAGAGCTAATTCCTCATTAGTGTCAGCACCTGATGCATTAGAATCTTCATCAGAACTTGAAGACTCCTTAGCTTTCAAAGGCTTGCCTTTTCTGGTTGACTCATCAGACTTCAAGGCAATGTTCTTGGAGGATGAAGGTTTATTGACCTCTTTCTGCTTTAGCTTTAACTCATGCACTCTGAGAACTCCAAGTAACTCATCTAGAGAAAAAGTGCTCAGATCTTTAGCTTTTACCAGTATAAAATATTTGGCATTGAACCTTTTAGGCAAGCTTCCATGAAGCTTTACATTGATGTCTTCTATAGAGGAAGTAGTACCAAGATCTTTGAGTTCATTTAGCAGAGTTTGGAATCTTCCAAACATTTGATCTACTGACTCATGTTCCTCAATCTTGAAGGTATCATATTGTTTGGTTAGTTATATTTTCTTAGATCTTTTAACAATGAATGTGCTTTTATAATTTCGTTGAAGAGAATCCTAGACTTCTTTAGCTTTTTTATAGCTAAATGCTTTATTGTACTCATATTTGCTAAGAGCACAAGTAAGCAAAAATCTAGCCTTGGCATTTATTTCTATCTTTTTGATCTTACCGGTTGTCTATTCATCTTTTGATTTAGGCTTTCCTTCTCCATCAGCAGGAGTATCATAATCTCCATTAACAATCACAACCATAGACTCTACTGGGTGAATTTTATAAACATTTCCATTTTATCCTTCTAGTAAGGATAGTCTTCTCCAAAGAAAGCTAAAGGCCTGTTGATTGAGGATCTTTCTGTGATCAGCTGATTACTTTGAGAAGCTACCATAGATCTTTAACATTTTCACTCGAAGGAGTGATCAACCCTAAAGGAGAAGTTCTGATACCAATTGATGGTTCAGAGTTTAACTTAGAAGGGGGTTGAATAAGTCACAGACTCTTTTTGTGGAAATTTGAACCAAATAAAAACTAGTAATTAGATAATGCAAAAGAGCAATAAGGAAAGATTAACATAGAGTTTATAATGGTTCATTTCCAACACAAGCTACGTCCAATCCCTTCTAACTTGAAGGATTTCCACTATTGAAAAATCTTATTTACATTAACTGCACCAGACCAGTGCCACAAGTATTCTTGACTCCGACCACTTTTGGCTTAGACCCAAGTATTCTTTCAACAAGCTACTTCTTGCTCAAACCTAAGTATTCTTTTGAAAGCCTCTTTAGGCCAATAGTGTTTCCCATACTAATAGATTCTAGCAACACACCAGACTTTTAATTGTGAAAGAAAGAGTAACTCACAGAACATAGTGTATGACAGATATACAAGTGAAAAAGTACACTAAGTTATGACACGAGACCAAAGTCTGCTAGAGGCAGAACAAGGAAAGAAGGTCTCCATCTTACAAGAGAAAAGTGAACATAAAGAAAATTTGACTCAAGATAGAATTGTTTAATGATAGCTCGTAAGTTCTCTATATATTTTGAAGTTCAATCTTTCTTGGTATATATAGAAGCTAGAGAAATGACCGTTGCAACTTCTTGAAAGGATATATAGTCATTGGAAATCCTTTGAAGGAGTTTCCTTTAAGCTTTCAGGTAGCAGACCTTGGTGTTGAGACAAGTACAGGGGTCTGGTAGTAGACTTCTTCAGTTCATTCATGGAAATGGTTTCTCATGCATCTCTAATGCATTAAACCATTCTTATTTTATATCTTGATTGAGCGAAAGATCAGAAGTCAATGTTAAAAGGCTTTCTAAGATATGCTGACATTATCTCTAAATATACTCAGTTTTCTCTGATAATGCGTAGAGGTAGGTACACTGACATTTGCTGCTGAGCTTGATTTTGTTTCTTGTGTTCTTTGATGATAAGGACATACATATAATAAGTGCATAAATCCCAATGCATCACTTAAATATAATTAGGAATATTAAGAAGGAATCTATGATCTTTTAAGTAAGACGTTCCAACTTCAGCAGGATACTTCTACCAGATTTTGGTTATCCTACCAGACTTTTAGAATGTTGATACCCCCCCTTTGTTTCATAGCCTAAGACTTGTATCTTGAAACACTTAGGCTTACAAATTAGTCATAAGATGCACAGACTTCACTTACTAACAAAAATTCTTGATGTGTGATATTAACAAATCTGAGGGTGTAAGGTACTGAGATCTGGTCCAAAAATAACTTAATGAAATTTCTTTCATCCATAATTTTCTTCAACATTGTTGTTTATTTACAACCTACTACCATGGTTATGTATGAAGAGAAATTATGTAATGCTATCGATGATGATCTCAGGTCCAAGGCAATTGGGCAACAACATTGACGTGTACTTAAATATGTTAATTTGAGACTTGAGACTTTTGTGGGATGAGGGAATTGTTGTTTTTGATGCATTTGGGCATGAGATATTCAAGTTGCATGCAATGTTATTCTGTATAATCCACGACTTTCCAGCCTATGGCAAGATATCTGTTATAGTGTAAAGGGCCATAAAGCATGTCCCATATGTGAGGATAACACTTGTTACCAAAAACTGCATCATGGGAGGAAGGCGGTTTATCTTCGACATCGAAGGTTTCTAAAAGTAGATCATTCATACCGTATGTTAAAAAAGGCCTTTAATGGTGAACAAGAGTTTGATATTGCTTCTCCAACATTAACTGGTAATGAAGTTTTTGAATAGGTCAAATTCATAAATGTGACCCTTGGGAAGTTTGAAAAGCGACATAGTACGCAAAGGATATGGAAGAAAAGGTCAATATTCTTTGATTTACCGTATTGGAAGGAACTTGATGTACGATGCTATATTGATGTGATGCATGTAGAGAAATGTGTGTGATAGTGTTGTTGGGATGTTGAATATACAGGGTAAGAGGAAAGATTGCTTGAATTCTCGTCTTGATTTATAACTTATGGGTATACGATTGGAATTGTATAGACAGTCGAAGGGCAAATGTAATGACGTCCTTAATCTAGTAAATGATATTAAGGTCATTAATAATGAGATAATAAAAAGTAGAGTAAATTTTTCATGATTTAAATAATTTTCAGAAGAAGGACACCACGATTAAAAGTTCAATGAGTAACCCTACATCATTTAAAGACCTATCCCATATATGACGATATGTGAAGGTAGATGTTTTATATAATTATTAACTTAGAGTAAACAATTGCACAATCACTATGTAAGTGTAGCAAAAACATATATCAATTTGGAAGCAAGAATAGGTATGAGGAATAATACAAGAAAACGTGAATGAAAAGCAAGGAAGCAATGTCGTGATTCGCACACATCAAGCAAGCACCAAAACTAGAAAATTGACAAATAACAAGCCATGAATCAATTCATATGAATTGGGAATCCAGATTTGCAAAACAGAAGTCCATGAATCGATTCATATGAATTGGGAACCCAGCCCAACCAGGCAGTAAGCTATGAATCGATTCAAGAAGTTATATGAATCGATTTAAGGAATTCTGGAAAATACCACCATGGAAGTCAGTAGGCCATGAATCAATTCAAGATAATTCATGAATCAATTCATGTAAATCCAGTAGCTCATGAATCGATTCAGGCTAAATCATGAATCGATTCCATTGAAAATAGAGAGCCATGAATCGATTCAAGCATAGTCATAAAGCGATTCAGGCATGAAGAAATTTTCTTTTCTGGAACCAGTAGCTTGTGAATCGATTCAAGAGGACCCATGAATTGATTCATAAAATTGAATCATTAAATATACTTCTAATTCATGCATAAACTCTATAACCATGACCTCATACTTTAAATAACTCATACATTCATGAATTTCCAACAATCAAAAACATCAAGGCCATCAAAATGGCTATCAAACATTCATTGTCAATACACATATAGTTGTTTACAAAAGAATTGGCCTATTGTATACATATGTATACACTAAAAAATATAAGATCAAATATATCTAAACTTAGGTCATCGACTCTATATGTACATAAACACTATTGACATTAGATACATACATAACCTAAAACGCAAATAATTGCCGGCCAAGGCATTCCCTTACCACTAATTTACCTTCTCCATCAAAACATAAGGTTCCAAAATATGATGCATCTCACCCCATGCACATCCTGCATCATAAAGATAAAAAGAGACAACATGGGAGAGTGTGTTATACATTTTAAGTGACGAATATGAATACATTTGTGATTATATGCATATGCATATAACAACATGTAGGTTTTGTATCAAGAACACAAATTAATCATCATAACTCCATCATTCTATCATATATACATATATCATAATCATCAACCAAATCTTATTGTAAAGCACATACATATACGCACATCATTGCCCTTCATCATTTTGGGCTAACACAACATTGTTACTAATACGCAAGGTCTTTTCATCACATAGATATTTCACTTGTTGTCTTTAGGTTTTCTTTCACCCATTTCAATCATCACCTCAAACTCATCCTCCTTTTGGCATATCTCCATGCTATATGCAAATGCTCTTAAGCTAATGCATATGCATAAGGAAATCATTATCAATTGCAGATTCGACCGTGGGATTATAAAACACCAAATTGTGGGTATTAAGTATAGATAATTAATTATGCCCCTATTACAATAGTAAAATATGTACACTTATCTCATCATTTGCATGCATATCATTATATTTTACTAGTGCCAAACCGCATCACCCACTTGCAACACCAGTCATTTTCACCATGACCTCGGTAAACAACATAAATAACTTATGGTGTTGCGGGCTAACCATGAATCATACCATGGCAGTTGTGATCCATAGGACCACCGGGGACATCTGCTCCTCAAAGAGCCACCCCACCAGGTTAACCACATGCAGCTCCCTGTACCTAAGCATAGGCAGCTTCATGACTCTACCACTGAGTCACTAAGGTAAACAACAATAATGCTTGTGCATAAAGCCGCCCTTCCACTGGGCCAACCGGAGGAACCCCTAACATTCTATACCGGCAGCTATGCAATATGCCATAGATGCAATGTAAATACAATTCATATGTATTCTTACACTATGCATCCTATTATGCCACCCATCAATCATCACTATCATCATAGCACCACTCAGTTCTTAGTGAATTTTAATTTCATTGATTATCGCCATTGTTTCAAATTTTAGTGTGGCATTCACAACATTTCCATCAATATAAATTTAACTCATACATTCAATTTTATACTTGCATCAACCACAATGACATCAACAAATCATCAACAATAATATCCATCAATCTTTCATCCATATTTAAGGGTATGCTCAACAATATTATCCATTTCCATTCTATACCAATATTCATCATTCAAGATTTGTGGTGAATACACATACATGCTCAACAACAAAGAGGCACAACATTTGCCCAATTTCTCAATACAATTAACAATCACCACAAGGCATACCACCAATATTCCAAATGCATGATACATATTTGCCAAGCATAATAGCATCATAATATTCCATATCATAATTCATCAATTCATCAAGGATAAGGCAAACATGTGTAATATCACATACCACAATCAACAAATACTCTACTCATGCATTTAAAATATAAACTCATCTTCTACCTCAAGAGAAGTAATCTGAGCGATTCGATAATCCTGCCTCGTCGTTTGGAATAGATCCTACATTAACATATATATATATATATATATATATATATATATATCAATCAATTGGCCAATCAAGGCATTAATTTTAAATTCTAAATATTCACCATTATATCTAAAACACTTAACATGTCTTAAACATGTTGTAAACACCGATTTTTCTTATTTTGTTAGGTTTCAGGAATTCTTTCCCATTAATCCATATTTCCTTGAATTAATACAAACAACTCCTAAGTCACCAACATACACTAAACACTACATCTACTAATTTTACCAATTTGGTGTCTTCCATATTCTCTTAATTTCTCAAATTCTTAACATCAACAATTATTGTCAACCATTCCAAAGATTCACTTCCTCATCCAAAATCATTCTTAAGTTAATAAACCCCAAATTCATCAAATTTCACCAAAAGCCCTAATTTCCACATGTTAGCGTTTTATCAAAATTGTCTAACATTAACTCTAATCATTCCTTTGCATCACTTAGGCATTTCTAAGACCACAACATCATATTCATATCATCATTTACAATAAAATTCCCAATGGTAATCTACCCTAGGATTTTGGTTTCACATGCATACATTCATCAAAACTACATATAATCTTCCACCATAACACTTCAACAATCTCAAAACCACCAATAAAAACCATGGGGATGATGAAACCTTACCTCAATCTCCAAGCCTTAACCGAAAATGAAAATTGGGAAAGGGAGAGGGAGATGATCCAACTTTAACCCCAGAGTCCCTTTTGATGCTCACAAATCAAGTGTTTTGCAAGAAAATGGAAGTTTGTGCATATGAAGGAGGGTAAACAGTTTTGGTGAAAAGACTAGATAAAGAAGAAGAAAAAGAAGAAGAAAAATAAAGATAGAGAGGAGAAGAAGAGGCTTGCATGGTTGGAGGAAAAGAGAAGGAGAAAAGATGAAGATTTTGGTCATTATCCAATGG
The DNA here is from genome assembly GCA_037962975.1 of Clitoria ternatea. NCBI lineage: Eukaryota > Viridiplantae > Streptophyta > Magnoliopsida > Fabales > Fabaceae > Clitoria > Clitoria ternatea. Next base: position 63,152,463 of record CM075671.1, read on the forward strand.
GCATTGCCATGTATCTTCACTCCATTATCCAATGAATCATAAACCCCTTTAACCATTGTGTAATAGAGTGTAAAGTGAGTGAGGAGAAAGAGGGAAATTGGACGGCATATTAAGAGGAGAAAAGAGAGGTTTTACATTTTTCTTAAATTCCATTTGGCTCGTATTTTCGTTGTTTATATTCATATGCTGTGTCCAAATAACCATCTCCTCAACACCAAAAATTATTTTAACCATACATCATAACCATAATAATTTTCTAAATATTCTAGACCCATCAAATATATCATTTGATTTAGTGGGTCCCACACCATCTGTTAAATTATTCAATTTTAGTAAGTTTTAATTTACCGATAAATCGCAATTAGTGTCTAATTAATTTTCCCATACAAATTGGGCCACAAATAATTCATTATCATTATCAAATTATTTATTTCTCTAAAATTTAGGATGTTACAACAAACACACCTATTTTCCCCAGCCTATCATACAAAGTCGAAAAAGGAGAAGACAAGTTTCTATAAATGTTTATGAAGTGTCAAACTTCCACAAGGTTATGGTTCTAACCTGAGAAGTTGTGTTTACCTTAAGGATTTGAAGTTAGTAAAATTAAAGTCTCATGATTTTCACATGTTGATACAATAATTTCTTTATATCGCCATTCGTGACATTCTCCCTAAAAATGTGAGGGATGTGATAACAAGGCTATCTATTTTTTAGTGTTATCTGTTGTAAAGTTATTGACCCTGACATGTTGGCATAATTGGAAGAGGAAGTAATTATTATACTATGGCAATTAGAGATGCATTTCCCTCATTCCTTTTTCGACATCATGGTGCACTTAATAGTTCACTTAATTAAAAAGATAAGGTTATATGGTCCTATGTTTCTTAGGTGGATGTATTCCGTTGAGCGATACATGAAGATATTGAAAGGATATGTCAAAAACCAACACCGTCTAGAAGCATCGATCATAGAACGATATGTGGTAAGGAGGCAATTGAGTTTTGTAGCAAACACATGTCCCAAGCTGATAGTATTGGGATTCCTAGAACACACCATTAGAGAAGAATTATTTGTGAAGGTATAATTTATCTAAAATTAAAGAGTAAGCCACAAGATGAAGTGTTTCAGGCACATTTGTACATATTGAATAACACAGGCGAAGTCTTTCCTTATTTAGATGAGCACAAAGACTTAATGAAGAGAAAAAAACTCAAGAATATCTGAGAGATAGGTGTTAAGTGAACATAACAAGACTTTCATGCAGTGGTTCAAAATGACTATCATGAAAGATTCATCGACATCTACAACCCTATAACATCTAGCTTAGGAACCCAACTTTGAAATCTTCACTTTTAGTGGGTATAACATAAACAAGTACTCATTTTATACAAAAGAACAAGATGATAAGAGTATAATGCAGAATAATGGTTTTATCGTAATAACTCAGTTGATGCATTTCTCAACTGTAAAAGATAAGAATCCTGCAATGGTTGAGTTGTGTAATTGGGTATAATTGAAGAAATATGAGAGGTCAATTACGGTTCTTACACAGTACCTGTGTTTAAATGTAAATGGGTGGATAGTAATCACAGTGTAAAAACTGGTGAGTTAAGATATACTTTGGTTGACCTCAACAAGGTAGGCCATAAGGAAGAACCTTTTATTATGGTGACTCAAGTGAAACAAGTTTTTTTGTTACTGACCTGTCTAACAAAAAATGGTCAGTTGTTATGCAAAGTAGAACTAACAGTGGAGATGCCGAGATAGGGGATCTTAGTCTTGATATCTTGAATACCTCTACTTCGACAATACATATGCCAACAATAAACCCAGAAGACCACATAGATAAAGTCCAAGCAACTCGTGATGATCATCATGAAGGCGTGTGGAAGAATATATCAACTATATGGTCCATGTTATATTTTTGTCATGTTGTTTTTTTATTAAATATGTATTACTTTTTCATTTCACATATGATCTGGCCGAGATGTAGGGGGTAAAGTGGTCAACGCACAACTGGTTTCCAGATACATGATTTGATATGCAAGTGAATTTGGGAGTCCAGGTCCCGATCTGCTCTTGTGTTTTGGGCCAGTCTCGTGGACTAAGCCGGAGTTAGTGGACTTTGTCGAGCTCTGTACTCTGTCCCAATGCGTTGAGGAGCAAAGGGGGTGGTGCCAGCAAAGACACTCCGACTCTTAAGTTAGTTCAGATTCTAACATCGAAGCTATATCAAATTAATGAGATAGGTACCAGTACTTACCACTTATAAGGGTGTTCGTTGATTTATAGCAATAAAGTGTCACTGTCATGTCACTGTCATGCCTTGTTTTATGTGCTAAAGTAGGTCTGTACATCACGTTAGACTGACATTGGTGCAGGTTTTGACTGGTGTTGGTTTGGTCTTATCTTCTCATGACTCCGGTCGTTAGCCATTCAAAGGGGCTATAACTTCGATCGAGGAAGTGTGGTTTCATAAGTTGATATGGAATCCAATCCAATGTTGATAGCATTTGGTCTACATCAGTTGTTATTTTATGAGGAAATTAGGGTTGGTTTCTAGCCTAGATCCTAGGGCCGATATCCATCCTGGATCAACATATTTTATGTATCTTATAAACTGATAAATGATTCTCCCTTTATGTTGGTACAGATGGCATCAAAGCAAAGCTCATATTCATCTTCCAGGAGGTAGAGAGGTGTCACACACATGTCTAGTGTCACTATTAAGAGGTATCAAGGAGATTGATTGCATGTTGACATTGACGTCAACACGGGGATATCATCTGGGTTGAATGCGGCCAAGTTTAGTAGTTACCTGGGGTTTTGGCCCGGACTCGGGCCCCTATTCTTCTTCCACCTTAGGATCACGTTGAGGAGGTCCTAGAAACTAGATATGGCAGGATATTTTGGTATGTTACTTTGTATGTAAATTGTTATACTTTACTCACTTGTTTATTTGTGATGTTAACTAAATTATGTTTTTTTATTCTAGAGTGCTCGTGATATCCCAACAGTAGATACTCTGAGGAGGAATGTACTTTCTAGTGTGGCTGAGAGGTACATTTTTGGAGAGCACAAGGGGGAGTTTCCTAGTGAAAAATGGGAGTCTATTGACCGTGAGACATGCGATGCCTTTGTTGCATCCCAACAGTCTATAGACTTTATAGTAATATTTATAAGTCCTTTATTTACGGTCTCATTTTATTTGCATTTGATTTCTAAAACTCATTGTTTTTTGTTTGTAATTGAATTAAGCGAAAAGGAAGAAATCCCGAGAGATTCGAGCGAAGAACAATTGTCCCCACAGACTATCGTGTGGAGGATATCATTTTCTTGAGTAGTAGATGACTTTAGAAAGGACCAACCAAAACCAACTTGACACTAAGGTTGTTGATCCTCTTTCTCCCCTCGCACCATGTGAAATGGAAATGTGCGCGCATGCCATAAAATTGGGTGACTATACTTCTCCACAGGCACAACAGGTTGTGAAGATGATTGTAAGTATAGAATATTTAAGTAAAGAGTTTTAGTTTTGTATTTTAACATTTAATGTTGATTACTAATTATGGTTTAATATTTTTATCTTTTGTAGGATGAGTTAATAGTTACGTCTACATAGGGGTCTTTCGTTCCTGATGGTTGGCAGGATATACTAACTGTGGCTATTAGTAGACCAGAGCACCCTGGTAGAGTCTGGGCTGCTGGCAGAGGCCATATTATATACAACATGTACAACCTATCTATTGCATCTTCATTATCAGCTGACATGGTTAAGATGTTCGAGTCAAAGTTGAGTAAGGTTAAGGCTCAGCTTGCTTCTGAGTACGATGAAAAATTTAAAAGCTTGCAGCAGGTTATGGATGTACAGGCCTAACAGATTTAGTAGTTGACCGAGAAGTTACAGGCCATAACTCCCATGTCACACCCTATATTTGAACTTGTACCTATACTTGAGCCGGTGCTTATTAGCACCAAGGGTTCATATATAGGAGCAAATTCTGGTGGTCATAGCACTAGTGCCAACCTTAGGAAGAAATGTTAGTTGTTTATCGATGGAGTTGAAGACCTAGTTGCCCTTGGGATGGTATACAATACAGGGTCGTTGGTTCATGGGTAATCCTTGCTAGATAAAATGTCAAGGGTATCATGTTGTTTATCATAATTGACATGGTCATTCCAGTGCCTACAGATGAGGTATTTTACGTTTCACAGGTGCTTCAACAGTTCCTCATATGGCCCATATCACTGTTGAAGGTTGTTGATGACTAGGTATGTTCAAAAATCATTTATTTATTTAATTTTATATGTATATATTTATATATCTACCTAATATTTTTACTTATAGGAGAAGTTTGAAGTTCCAGCTCATCCTCAGGTGGATCCCATACTGTAGTTATGGAGAGTGTGTACTGAGATGTATGACACACCTGCTCAGGTGCCCTGGAATAAGGACATGTTCGGTAGGACAAGTAATGCTTCCCTTTACATTGATCAGAATGACTTATCAGAGATAACAAACATGACGATCATGCTCAACATCTCTATTCTACAACTTTGGGAGATGTAAGTACTTACACATGTAAACACATATTTACCTGTTTTATATGTACTAATCTTTTTCAAAATATGTATGTTGTAGGTTCATGTATGAAGTATGTGTGGCTGAAGAGAAGGATGACATATATGGATTCCCGGAGCCTGAGTCCATACAGAAGAGTGGTAACAAGCCCATAGAAACCCAATCTTACATACAAAATTGGATGTCTAAGTTAAACAAAAGGATTTATTTGGCGCCATACATTGCCAAGTAACTTGGCACCATTTGTAGTGTGTGCGTATTTATATATCTTGAGTACTTACTTAGTTCCCTTTCATTTTAGTGTTCACTAGAAACTTGTGGTATCTGTCCAGTAGATAACATTGCAGTTTGCATTTGTTCAGTTCCTATACAGTTTAAATTATATGTTGAAACGTAAGTTGACATCGGAATTTCTACTATGAACAACAAACGAATTTGTTTTTATTGATATTTCAAATTGGGGTTCTTTTTTCAATAGGGCTGTAAATGGATATAATCGATTGAAGGGCATCAACACAAAGAAAATATTGCAATGGCTATACCCAAAAGTAAGTACATTTCCTCTATAGATTTTATTTTTATATTCTAAAGCAAATACTAACAAACTTTGTTATTTTTTGTATACGTATTGTGCAGTATCGTAGACAGACAAGTAATCATGAGTGTGGGTACTATGTCATGAAGATGATGCAGACTATAATTGAAGCAAACGTAGTGGATTCATGGATAGCTGTAAGTTTCATAAATAATTATTTAATTTCAAACAAATTTGGGTCATGAAGTATTTGTATAGTTGTATATGCAATAACTAATATATATATATATATATATATATAGGATGTATCATATGAGAAAAGATCTCTTATGTGAGAGTGAGAGAAGCGAATCTGGACCGTACAACCATGCAATAGATGGTTGAGATCAATCATGTAAGTTTTTAAAAAGTCATGTGACCTTTTAAGTGATCATGTGACTTTAAAAAACTTTTAATCTCAACCATCCATTGTATGGTTATACGGCCCAAATTCTCTTATATATATATATATATATATATATAAGTTTTTTAGGACCGGTCACTACACACTGCCAAAGACATCCCAGGAATTCGGGAGGAATGGGCTGCATATTTTCTGACGGTTAATGGACAACAACTATATAGATATATAAATATAAGTTAGAGTAGTTTACATATATATATATATATACATATATATATATATATATATATATGTTAGGAACAAAATAACATTACATTCATGATAATTTTATTGGCAGTTCTGTTTTTGTATCTATTATTGCATTGGGACTATATTTTGTATTGTTTGCAGGATTAAGATAATACAAAAACAAAACTGATATTAAAAAGAAGTCCTACCTACGAACTTGGTTCTGTCTTTAACCGAGTTCATAGGTTTCTTAGAAATAAATGTGAACACAGTTGTGCCCTGAACCGTGTTCTTAGGGTGAATCTATAAATACATATTTGTAAAAGAACCTGTATATCTATGAGCACGGTTCGTATGAGACTAAGTTCATACATTCACCCTATGACCTCGATTCCTAAACCGAGTTCATACCTTCAGACTTATGAACACGGCCAAAACGAGGTCGTTTCGACAACTGAGTTTGTAGCCCAATTTTAATTGATTGGCATCTTAGTTTATTTGAATAACATTCAATCAAATGCATTTTTAATTCTCCATATAAAATATGAAATTAATATTTTGTGAAAATATCCATAATTTGATACTTTGAAACCAAATATATAAAATGAAATAATATCAACAAATACTTCTTTGTAGTAATATTATATATATTTTCAATATTTCTTTATTTTAGATTATTTTTAAAAATGTTTAAATATAATACTATCTTATATTATTTTATTATAATATTATATTTTAATGAAATAATATTTCAGGTCCTGGTTAATAGGGGATATTTTCTTCAACTATACCACACCCCATGTTGATATTTAATGCAATTTGTTGCATCAATTTTAAGATTATCATATTTTATTTCATTAAAACTTTACAATAATATCATTTTGTTGAAAAAATTAGATAAATTTTTATGATATAATATAAATGAAATATAATCCATTAGAAATAAAGAATTGTTATTCACATTTCAATTTCAAATTAGCTTTAATTTTAGTAAGAGTTTTAGATCTTTATAATTAATAGTTACTCATAAAAATATCTTTATAATTAATAATTTATTTCAGGGACAAATTAAATCTTTTTCACAACATATTCATTGCAAAGGATCATTGTAATCTTGTTTTCCATGTGGAAAAAGTGAATATAATTAAAAAGATTATATTTTATATTAAAGCTTACATTGTTGTAACAGTAAGGATGTTATTTTTCAACAATTTTTGGCATAAATACTCATGAAAAAATATAGCGTGTCATTGTAAAAGATTTGAGTATAGTTTATGGCTCCCAAAACTCGGATGGCATATCTGAAGCAATTAGACCAACGGTACTAAAAATTAGAGAAAACTTTTTCCTTTATGGACAATTGTCTCACGATTCATAACCTGAGCCTCAAGGGCACATCAAAACCTAATTAACCTGTCCTATCTAACATTGACTTAAAGATTATCACTAGCGTATTAGAACATGCATTACGTTATATTTAGAAGATCCCATTACATATACCATATAACATCCACATCGATCCTGGCTGGTTTAACTATATATATTTACATGCCCATAATCTAGCAACTATCAGTCGTGAAGGTTACACAAAACTAGGCACACAACATATGCACATGATTGACATAAAATTTCCATTTTTATGAATCATCATTGCCTTATCACCAATCATTTCCCTATTGCATGTCCACTAAAGCAAAATGGGGGGAAGTGAGATAATAGATAAAATAAGTATATAATGCCTACAATTACACAACCATACAACCAAATCAACAACACATTATGTTTCAAATACATGTAGGATGCAATGCGATGCACATGTCAAACAACATTTGGTTCATTTCAATAGTTTCTTATTTAGGCCAATGATGTTATGATGGACCCATATACTGGTGGGAAAAATGACTACAGTCTCATATCTCAAATACAATCTCTTTTTACCAGTACTGAACCGAATTCCCTATGTAACATTGTCACACATCGTGAGTCGATTATTATATAAACTGTATTGCGGGCCAGCTCTAGAACACCTCATCTAAAGCATATAATAATGTAAATTTGTTGGCTCTGGGCTTATCACAGAGCTACCCCTCATCAAGCTTGCAATCTAGGGACCCCTACATCCCAAGATATGTCTTTATACTTATGATACATAATGCATTAATGTCTTTATGTCTTATAGCATTATATTTTCCATATCTGAACTAAACAAACATCATAATTTTATAACTTATCCATCTAATACACATATAAATAATATATCATAGTCACCTTACCATTCACAACTTGTAAACATACATATATTCAATTCAAGGAGAAAAGTAATTATATTAAATATCATGAATCAAGCTTATTATTATAAGGATGGTATATCAAGCTACTTTGGGCTAAACATTTAGTAGGTATGTGTGTGATAGTTATGTTCATTTTATTGGGAGGTAGAGATAAGTTAGGAAGAAGCTAAAGGTCAAGAGAGTAGTGAGAAGAAAAATAGGCAAAATACAAACAGGGGCCAGTCGCCTAGGCAAGTGTGGCTTACTTAGACGAATGAGGAAATTTTTAGTACGTTTACCTAGGTGATTATATCTCGCCTAGGCGGTTCAAGTCCAGGGAAATTTTCCACTTTAAATGCCTTGACGAGCCGAGCTCACTTGGATGAATTAGGTCCAAGGAAATTACTAGTTTGAATGCCTAGGCGAATGTCACTCGCCTAGGGTTGTATGGTATCAGGCCCTCTTACCTGGTTATGACTCGCTTAGGTGGGAGCACAAGAAAAACTAGAAACAAACTAGGACACTTCAAGTAACTCTCAATCATTAATGCCATTAAACCACCTGACGCTTTCATCATACACTACCATAATTAACAAACACATATACTTAGGCCATTCTTATACATTAGCTTCATAAACTTATATACATACATTGACATGCACACACACACTTCCTAGGTCCAATCAAATGCTTCATTTCTTTTCAAGCAACACCAATCTAATATTTGTTCCACTAATTAGTCAAAACTAGTTCAACACCATTTCATCATTCATTTTACCCACCATTTCAATATCAATTCATTGCCAATTCAATGTTCATTTCTCAAGAAATACAATATGGTTGCAATATTCCATTTTCTTATTCAATCATATGATAATGTCATACCATTTCAATGTTTATTTACTCAATCACTCAAGATCAAGTCACTTTCCATAGCACACACACATATATATATATATATATATACATACACATATTCATCTCATCAACTTCACCATGATAGGGTGTCATCTCAAACCTCTCATTTCCATAAGCAATTCCACATTAATTCAGCATCGATAAAATGTCAATTCATTATTCATTTTCTCAATCCCTTCAATATCACTAATACCAATCAAACATTTAATCCATCAAGCAATTCAATGTCAATCCATCATTCATTTTACTAATCAAATCAAATCAATTCAACACATGTATTCTTTAACCAATCTATTATCAATCTAATTATCAAATCAATACACATATTTGCCATTCAAGTCCTTAACTACTTTAACAATCTAGCGTATATTTTCATTTCAATTATCACATCTACTCATTATTTACTTATTAATAATATTATCTCCCCTTCATTATCTCAAAGAAGATGATGCAAGGGTTAAGTGAATTCCCTCCGGGTCGAGTCCCAACCTACACAAAAACCTTTCAATTTGCAGTCAATTACTAAATCAAACCACAAATTTAAGAACTACTAACTCATAACTAGCATGGATACTCAGAAGCATACAAGTTTAGGTGATCAAAAGGAAAAAAAAGTTTTTAAAAGTGTTGACTTACTAACAAAAGCCAATTGAGGTGGTTATGGTCTCGTTGTAACCTAAATCAAGACAAGAATACCCCCTACAAATATAAGAGTAGGAAATTGAGGTTGAATTCTTGGAAATTAAATGAGTTGCCCAAAAGAATTCTAGGTTTTACCTAAGTTAGGAATGGACTAAGGAAGCTTGTCTCCCGTGTTGCCCTTTTGCATGTGGGAAAAAAGTTGGTGAAGAGTCCCACCTTAGCTTGATGAGAAGAAATAACGGTTGTGATATGGAGATGAGGATGATGGGAAGAGGGTGCACAAATTTATGAGGGAAGAGGAGTGGGAGAAGAAGAAATAGCTTTGGATGTTTGTGATGGTGAAGAGAAATGAGTGTGGTGAGATGAGAGTAAGAGAAAGAGCATGAGAGTGAGAGAGAGTGTGAATGAGTTTTGAGTGGAATATGGGAGTGATTATAGAGAGAGAAAGGATTTTTAAGTTTCTAGTCAACTAGTACAAGCATTTTGTACCTTTAGGCCACAGTTGACTTATTAGAAAAGTCAAAGTTAAATTCCAGATTCAACCTCCCACTCAAAATTCAATTTCCTAATTTTCTTTGTTTAATTCCAAAATAAATAGAGCAACTAAGTTATACCCCTAAAATGGTTGGAACTGGCTAAACGTTGATTTTTAATTGGATTTCTGAAAATGAATGTTACATATTTTATGTCATAAATAGTGAGTGTCATCTATACGCTATACCTCAAAAAATATTATGCCATCAAATTAGAGTGTCATTTATTAATATTGTTCTAACAAAATACAAATTAAGATTATATTTCATATTTCAATACTTTATATAAATAAATATTTAAATATAATTTCTTATTTTTAAGGACAAAACAATAAATAACAAATGAATAAAACAAAAGATAGAAATAAAAAGTCTTGAATTTTCTTTCTCCAACTTGGTCTATACCTATGAAAATAAATGATGAAACTTATTAAAATATGAAACATTAAAACACAAAAAAGGAAAGTATCGTAAACCAAATAATAATCCATAAAAAAATTGATTTTTAGTTTTTCATGTAACACCCTCAGTTAACTAGGACAATCCCTTCCAATAGATTATCTTGGTCAACTAAGAGGTTATGAGTTTTTTTGAAAAATGTGGAATTTTTTTTTGTACAAGAAAACTTGGTGGAACAGATACATCATATATACAACATAGTCGTATGCAAGACATGGTCATAACAGCAACTATACAACTGAAAGTAAAGGGGCACGTAGACCCCCAAAAAGAAAATAAAATTTAACCTATTATATTCATCCATGGTCCAAGAAGAGTCTAGTCGATCCTCAATGCGAAGTCTATCTCCATCCCCACGATGTCTGGAAAGTTTAGCGTAGGGGTAAGTCTTCACCTCAACAATAATCGGGAAAGTGTCTCATCAACACCTGTCCACATACAACACAAACAATCTAGGTTCGAGTCCCTCCCACTCTCTTTGGGGTTCCTAAGATACATTCTAAGTTATCTCACCACTCTTGATCTTAGCTGACCATTCCCATTTTCCCATTCACCTCTCAAGATTACTAAGGTTATATAGTCATACTTAAATAACAAACAGTCACAATTTCAATATAATGATGCAATGCATGAGTTCATTTCGTTATTTCTATTTTCTTTATTAGTCATCATGATTCATGTGAGCCCATCTTCCACTTATCAATCTCACATATCAATAACCATGTGCACAACTATCCGACCTCATTCTCCTTACCACGCTAGAGCGACTAAAGCTCTCCTCGTTTTGGTTTTCATAAATGGGTAAGGACCCGCAGTCCTATCATCAAAATGGCCAATCATATCTCTGCAGAACGGGCACTCCATGATCCTTGCCAGATTCGCTCTGAGTCGATGTATACTCAATTTGTCACAGGCTATCCGGTCTCAGGCGTGAATATGAACCATTAGACGTCCGCTGTAGTATACTCACAAGACCTCCCGCAGGGTCAAAACGCTAACTGTTCCCCAGTGTACCCATCACTGTATGCTCTAGGAGATCACTCTAACATCCCTTCTTAACTCCAGACATGATGCATAATTCAACAATTCTTTTTTTATTTAGTGGTCCTCGGCAGGGTCCCCTAGATGACTCCCTTCCACTCCTAATGTCGAGTTCTTTTTTCTTTATTATGTATAATTAATTCTCTTTTTCTTTATTCTAGTAACCTTACTCGACACTTAGGAATGAAATGAGATTTCATACTTTCTCAACAATTAAGGGTACATTGGTGCTACAACGCCCATAATTCGTCTCGGATCTGAATTCCTTGCACTTTCACAATTTAATCATTTCGGAATCCTTGTCGATACCACCTCCTATATTTCTTATTTATGAATTTCCTTATTCAGATATCCATGCATCATAGAACATTCACAACCATGTCAGACTAATAAGTATTCAATGGCATTACAACATATAATTCATTATACCATATTCACCACGCACTTTCATCACAACGTTCATCAAGTAATTGACAAACGTATATCTATATACACAATCATCCAAGTCACATATCCAATCATGTTACATAATCAACTAATTAACAATGTCATATTACGTGTAGTACTAAGAAATCATCACACAATAATTATTAGACATACCACATAATCGACATTCACCATTTACTACGTCTTAACAAGTTATCACACATTTAATGTCACTAGAACTTTTACTTATATATGCAACTAGATACAAGCGTTCACATTATATCCTTACCGTGTATCTAGTTTATGTCATTAGCATTCCCTTAATTTAGTTTGTTATTAAAGGCATACTATCACTTAATCTAATTCTTTATGTAACTTTCAATTATTCTTTAATTAGGTATGCTTATCTCCTTACTCAATTAATCTCCTAAGGTCCAATTATGAACTCTTTAGTCATTGTCAAACGGTCTCACTATTGATTTTCCTTTACTGATCCAACTAAGTTTTATTAGTTGAATGACCCATTTCCTTGGTCACCAAAAGGGTCACTAATTCTTTATCAATTTGGTGATGTTCTTTCTAGATTCATGACTACTTATCTTCTTGTACCTTTTTCTTTATTCCCCTTATTAACTAATTTGCTTCCTTAGTTACATTCTCTTAATCGACAAAATTTTACTTCTTATGGTGTTGATTTATTACTTAAGAACTTAGATACCGCTCTAACCTCTATGTTATGGACTTGGTCATTTTATTCCTCAGTCACTAAAAGTTGTCATCTAATTTATTCTACTTCTTGTTATTACTTAGTTCAAGTCCAAATTTTTATTCTTTATCTATAACTTAAATATTTATTTCATGTATATCATGTCCTAAAATTACGTCTCCTTAGCCAATTATTACTTAATTACTAAAAGTCACCATTTAATTAATAGGTCTTGTCCCTTTTTATTATAAGTCTAAGTCCAAAAAACTTTTCTTATTTAGCTAATTAATATTTCTAGGTATAAAAACTCCTTTATTTCTTTTCTCCCACTTTTCAATGGTTACCTAGGTTTCTAACTCTTAACATCATTTTCTTTTATTAGAATTCCAAATTTTAGATCTATTTTATTTAGGTGCATGACCCTTTCCTAATTAATTTATTAAGATCATTTCATATAAATTACTCCAAGTTAGACTCTAGATATCCATTTCTTTTTATTCTTAGCCTATTTAAGCCATTAAAATATTTAACCCAAAATATTCATTTCCTACTCAAATTTATTTTGCCAAATTCATTTCATTTAATCCACTTCCTAAAGTCACTTTTTATTCTACTTCAAGTGGTCATTAAAATTGCCACCAAATCTCTTTCTAACCTCTAGCATTCCTTGCACTTAAAAAGATCTCTTTATTTCTATTTCTTGTTCTTATTGGACATTTATTTAGACCTAAACCAAGATATTTATTAGTAAAGCTTTTCAAGTAAGACTTTTCACTTGTTAAAAAGAATTCATTTATTTATTTAGTAACTTTCTATAAAACCTTATAACAACTTAAAACAATGCCATTCTTAGCGCTTGATAAAATAACGCGTCGTAATCCTTTGGTTGGTAACTTTCCACGAATCACGCGATCTCTTCAAACAACTCCAGTGATACGTAACGATAACTTAATTTCCTAAAGCGAGGCTTACCGGGATACAATAACCACGAGTTACACAAGATCACAAAAATTTAAATTTAAATAATACAACCATATCGAATAAAACCGAGACCGCCTAAATACTGAGATTTTTAAGTTTCTCGTACGACTAAATACTGAGATTTTTAAGCACATAAACGTTGAGTTACGCGAATTAAATTTATGAAATCCCCATTATTTTAAAAATGTAATAATTCTAACCGTTGCTTACGAAAATCTTCACGGTTTAAAATCTAACTGTTGGATCGCAACAAATTTAAAACAGAGGTCCCCGAATATGCAAGAATATTATAGAACCAAAAATACAATCCAATAAGGAAAAGAGCCCCATACCTTGCCGGACAGCCACTGCTCAGAGGAAGAAAACGGTGGTCTCACCAAAAATTTACCAAACATTTTGAAATGTTTACCGATCATCGTCGACAGTCCTAGATCCTAAGATAAAACAACATGCAGCCCAAGATTGGAAGAAAAAGTCACAGCTAGCAAAGGGAAATAATAGGACAACCATGGATTTAATTAGAGTTAAAGGGGTCTATTAACGAAGGTTCACCGTTTGTTTGAAATCCCTCACCGTTTACCACCAATCGCCGTCGATCGTCCTCGGTACCTTAGAAACAACACATGCAACTTCAATTAAGGAAAAGACGGTGATTGTTTTTGAAAGAAACTAACAAGAACAGCCATGTAAAAATTCAGAATTTTAAAAGGATTGAAAGGAGCATGAGCCAAGAGTCAAAGTTTTAAAAACCTTGCTTACTTTTGCCAAAGAGACTTATGATCACAAATGGTGATGCAAGAATGGAGTCTAGTTGTAAGATTTTGGATTTTTGAAGAGGAGGAATGAAGAAGTTAAAGGCTGATTTGATGAGGTGATGCCACGGTTTAAGTGAAAAAGAAAAGAGAGTAGTTGAATTTGTGGTTGATGTATTGGGGGTATGGTGTTACCGAGAGAGGGGACAGGTGTAGTGGTTGATTTGGATGGTTTAAGGTGGCTAAAAAGGAGTGTAATGGTTGCTGGAATTTTTTAGAAAAGAAAGGGGGAGAATAGGTTATGGTTTTTGTGAAAAGAGAGAAGAGTTAGTGGGCAAAGTGGTCATGGTTTGATCATGAGGTAACATATAACATAATGGGATGGTGTATCATGGCATGACATATAATGAAAGAAAAAGGGACAGATTGAATAAGATGGCAACGTGAATGTTTAGATGGAATAAGGCATATTGTGATAATTTTTCTTTCTTAGGCACATGATATGATGGCATGGTAGTATGTCATGGTATGGATGCATGTCATGGAGATAACTTGTTAAGCAAATTGGTTAAACTTGTGGAATAAGGGGTGTGGCTGAGTAAGACATGTGGTGGGCAGGTGTTTCATAGAGGGAGTGCATGGAGGAAGGAGTTAGGGTGAAGGAGATAAGTGTGTCTTAGGTGGTGGAAGCTAATTGGTTTATGTTGCATGAACGTTGAGGTGTCAAGGTTTTGGGATGTTACTTTGTTTAGGCTTTTAAGGGATGATGCGGGCTGAATTCGGAAAAAGGCCCAACATAAGAATTGTAGGCCGTTTTCTCATCTTTAAATTGATATATGGCAAAAAACTTTCCATTAAGAAATGAGAGAGTTATGGCCCAAATAGAAAAGTAATGTAAAGTTGTGATGGGATTATTGTTTCTTGCATAAATTAACTTTCTGGGAAAAATGGGTGAGGATTTTGACTTCGTGCCCTTCATCAAAGTTGTAGGAAATTGAGCCGAGAAACTTTTGGCAAAAAATTCGTTCAATTTCATGGTCATACAAATAAGAAACGTGAAAAATACTAAACATAGTGCAAGCTACAACTAGGAAAATGTGAATAAGTATGGTATTTTAAATTCTGAGATTTATGGAGCCAGAATTGATCTTAGAGCCATTTATAAAGCTTGTATATCTTTATTTTCTCTTTAATTTGATATATTATTTGCAATGATCCAAGTTTGGTATCCCGAGATATACCCGATCTACGACAAGGTGCTCCAGAAGCTTCTCGGATCCGCTACGTCTTCAGAAATAAATTCACCATTAATTCTCCTTTAAGAATTGGGTTTCATTACCTTCATGAACATTTTAGAGCTCTTTGGTATAGATCCATAGAAAAAAGAATGGAGTGATTCAAGTACCGGACGAATGCGATATGTGAGTTTTACCAAAGACTACCAGCATTGAAACAAAACAGCCAAGGGGTTGTAAATATCTATTAAACTGTACCGATCTAGAAAGATTTGGCCTTCGATGTTTGCACAAAAAATGTAGATAATTTTCTTACAGGGATGTTGGCATCAATTTTGTGTAAATCAAAGGTCGTATAAGAGATTTATGAATTTTTTCTGAACCATACGCAGGGAAAAATGTCCAAACATTGGAATTTTGAGGCGAACATACTTAGTCTTTGATTTTGAGGTTGACAAAGTGAGAATTGGAGTCGGGGCTAGAAATGAAGATTGAAGATATTTTCAAAACAAAGAGATTGAAACCAAAATCGTTCGATTTTAAGGTCGTATGCCAAAGTTGGGTCCAAAACACCAAAGGTATTTGGGTTGAGTTAAAAAACGATTTATGAAGAAACTGATTTATGGAAAAATGAGGGTGATAGATTCCGAACCGGGCTTCATTCTCTTCAAGAAAAGTTCCTAAAATGTTGAAATGAGTCACCAAAGATTGACCGTGTCATCATCAGATATCCCGAGGTATATGAATGGTCAAACGTAGGAGACGTTAAGGGTTCTAATTGGGCCAGTTAGGCCAAGTCAAAAACCCTTGATCCTTTACGAAACGATCCTAACAGGACTAGTTTCCTTACTGGATCACTAGTCTCAGGTCAAACGGTCAGATTCTGACTTTAGGCTGTGTCCCACAATTCAAATCTGAGGAACTGGGCGATATTTTATTATTAAATATAATTATCAAATAAATAAATAATTTAAAATATATAATTTTAAAATAAATTATTATAATTATTTATCTATTAAGTATTGTTAGCAGGAAATAATTATCAATTGATACAATTATAAATTAATTAGTACCCAAAATAATCATTGTTAACGTATTATTTTTAATTAAACCGTACTGTCGAACATTATTTATTACTTTCTTATTTTTGCTTCTCTTACTCGTTACATTCTTTCAGTATTCTTATATTTCATGTTAAGCTTTGCTTATCTCTATTGTTTTCATTCTAAACTGTTCACGGAACAGGCCGAAGCCTTGAGCTTCTTACCAAAAGCTCAACAGAGTATCCTCAAGAGTCCTAAGGGTCTAGTTTCCTATTCTCAAAAATCAGGGTTGTTACATTTCACACAACCAAACTAAAAAAACAATAAAAAGGTGAAATAAGGATTCAAAAAATGAGAAGAAAAAAAGAGTTCAATTTTTAAACAAAAATATAATTAGGATAAAATATAATAAAAGTAAATAACCATCCACAAATTGTATGTTTTCATTCTTCTTCAAATGTGAATACTCTTAAAACATCAAACTATGGAGAACAACATGCAAAGAAATTAAAAAAGAAAAGTAATGTTTATTTTGTAAATCAAAATAGACAAAAATAAAAAGAATAAGTAATAAAATTGACATTGATGAAATGGAAATATGATACATATTTATAGGAGAATATTTGAGAGAGAAACAATAGGAAATATATAATTAAGGCAAAAAAATAATGCTATATTTCCTATGAAATAACATACTATATAATTAATCGAATCCTTATTTAACTATATATTTTTTAATTACGGTAACATAAGTTAGAATCAAATTATTTAATTTTATATTTTTTCTTAATTATGGTAACATATATAAGGATTTGATTCCTGAAAGGTGATCATGGAATATGTAATAGGGATTTGATTGTGTTGACAATCAATATTTTAATTTGATTTGACAATGAATTGTTTAATTTTAAATTTCTTAATTGTGGTAACATATATAAGGATTTGATTTATCAATTTTCTAATTTGAAGGAAAAGAGAGAAAAAACCCAAACACTAGAAAGTGTAAATTTATATTGAAAAGGATGATTGCAATAGACAACTACATAAGTATTTATAGACCCTAAAAAAATTATCAACAACAACTCAACTAAATAATATAATAAACTAACAACTAATTAGCCACTCTCATCCCCCCTCATGAAACATAAAGAAAGTACAAGCCTAACAACGCCAATTCTATGGCACACGAAAAAGGATTACAAGTAAATAATGGAAGAAAATACAAATGGAATATAAGAAAAAGACTAAGAACAAAAGGATCATATCACCAAACAACTTGTAAGCAACGATCCTCTTCCTGCATAACTAGCAAATTTGACCAAAATTTCCATAAAATTTGATGGATGGCTCCTTTGAATGTATCAAGATGCATATGAAGTAGAATCAATTTGGCCCAACATAACAACTAATTAACAACAAAACTAGCAACCAATAACTATAAAGGTCACTAAGTCTTTCATACCCAACCATCAAACACCTTGTAGGCCTAATTCACATGTGGCTTGCTATGACCAATAAAGTATTAGAGGTCGTAACATCTTCAACGTACCTGAGAATTTTTTAAAACTTTTCTTTTAACTCTTCCTTGATAGCATACTCATCAAAAAATGCTTCACCTTTGGCATCATCATTGTCCCACCTCTATTGAGTCCACTTAGGAATAGTCAAAACACGATACTGTTAGGATCCTCTTGGTATTAAGGGTGCGAACCCATCCATAAAGAAATCAAGATGAGGGAATAACATCAGATTGACAACAACCTTATGAAGATCAGAGTTAAATTGCCTGGGGAAATATAAACAACGAGTAACTACACTCACGGTGATAGAAATCAAGTGGTTAAGGTCACCAAAGGTAAGGGTAGCAGGCTTCAACCAGGCTTCAAGGTGCAAAAAGTGTGGTGAACAGAAGACGTCCCCATGCCAGAACTAGTACCATCCCCTAAAGAATGACAAACTTGAAACCCTTGAAAGCAATCACACTTCTTGGCCTCTTTGCAAACGACATCAAGAACAAAATTGATGAGTTTGACACCTTCAGCCCAGTTGTTTGATAACAAATACCCCCAACTTGATTCTTTTCTCTACTTTTGATTTGCATATATTTCTTTTCATTTTTCATTTATATGCACAATTTTGATTTTTCTTGAAAAGAATCAAGTTATTAATTTTCACTCCCCATTTTTATAAGAACACTCAAAATATTCTTTCCATTTTGATCAATTGCTCTTTTAATCAATCAAGTAAAGGGAATGGTTAACATTTGATAAAGGTTTAAGGGTACCAATGAAATTATTTTTCAGGCTCAAATTGGCTTTTAAAGGTTAAAAATAATTTTTCCATGGTAAGCTTTTTGGCCCAAGTTTTCTTTTACCAAAAATGTGCCTTGATCATTTTCTTGAATCCTCTGTATAACAACACAAATCATAGATTAAAGCAAAATCAATTCGAATGAAGTTATGTCGAAACCCTCAAGTGTTTAAAAGATCTCTTAGCTCATCGGTTTATTGAAATTAGCTTGATAGTTAATAAAATTATTGTAATTAATTTTATCAAAATTCCTTAATTATAAAAAGAATCGATAATTAATTAAAAAATGGTTTTATTGTGTAAAAACCTTAAGTGTATAAATTTCCTTTTTTTCAAAAATTTGATTTATTTATAAGAAATAAAATTTATTTTTGATTTTTGATTAAAGAAAATATGCAAAAATAAAACACCCCACATATTAAAAATAAAATATAATCCAAAATCAAATATACCAATGTAAATACCAAACTAAATGTAAACTAAAATGTATGTAAAAGATGCAGAGAATAACACCCCTAATCCTCTATGTGATCCTCATCATCTCTCTCCTCATCTGTATCACCCTCTGACTTAGCATGTGCTCCAGATGGTCCACTAGTCTCAGGATATGTAGGCGAATCACCAGGCCAAGCTACATAAGCTACGAACTCAGCTAGTGTGACATAAGGTGCTCCCTCTCCCTGAAGCCTATACTGATAAAATGCATCATGAAGATGCATATGAGCTCTATGTATGGTAGCCATCATCTGCATCATATGTTGATGCTCAATAGTCATCCTAGCAAATCCATCAGTGATAGCATCAGTAGATGGTGGCTGAATTGGTGGTCTCCTCCTCCTCTGTCTGGGCTGAGCCTCCTGCTCCAGTGGTGGAAGCTCGCACTGCTGAACAAAGTAATCTCTGTTCACTAGAACCTTGGGGACTCTCCCCGAAGAACTAGTAAACTTTAGTGATAGTACATCAACTCCTTACCTCCTTAGTAAGGCAGATATGATGAGAGGGAATGGAATAGGACGGTTCACTTTATACCCAAGGACATAAAGGTGAATCTGCTCAGAGATCAGCTCGGTAACATCAATGGTATGGCCCTGAAGAATGGAGTAAAGGAGGCAGCAACGATCAACTAGGATAGAAGAAAGGTGGGTGACAGGAGTGATGTTATGAAGCATAAGATGAGACCATGCCTGAGCTATAGGGGTCAGCTGGGTCTTGAGGAGGTTTGATGGAGTCCTTCCAACCTTACTCAGGTTGAAGAAGATTTCATCCTTGCTCAAGAAGTGAGCAACCTGATCTAGGAAGTATCCTAAATCACCATCCTCAGTCACAACCTTGTTTTTGTTTTCCTTCCAAAAACAAGTGTCGCTCTCGGGAATAGGCTCCCAAGGGTTACGCAGTAGGGTACTAATGGTGTCTCGGTCGTATGTAATGTGTCGACCCCTCACCCAGCTCGTCTTCTGCTGGCCGATATTCGGTGCGTCCTGGCGAGTCCTGTAGGCGTTTGCATAAAACACCATCATTAAGATGGGATCCCCCTCAGTAGGCAAGGAAAACAGGGGTCCCCATCTCCTCCTTTGGATCTCATCCTGCAGCACAGGATAGTCCCCAGTGTTCAGATCTAAAACTCTTTCCTACATCAATTTCTGGCCCTTAATCTGGTGAAACCAGGCCCATTTCGCATCAGTGCGAAATCTAGTGGGATCTCTAGGTCCCAACTGCTCCTCACCCTAAAGATCTAGATCCTCAGAGGTGGTGTCAGTGTCTGTGTTCCTCCTTTGTCTTTTCAGACCAGAAATAGGAATGGATTTCTAAGGTGTCATCTGCAAAAAGAAATTTTCAAAAATCAAACACACATCATACTATTTTTGATTTTTATATTAAAATAAAACATGCCAAACATCAAAAATAATATTTACAAAGCATAAAAATAATATAAATGCATATTTTTGAATTTTAAAAATATAACATACACAACATAAAATTCACAAAACATGTAATTTCACAAACATATTTATAAAATTTATTTATTTTTATACAAGAAAGTATAACAAACATAAAATTTAAGAAAATTTATTAAATTAAAAAGAAAAATGAACAAACAACAAAAATTAAATGGGACAGAAAAATAGAAAAACAGAATATACATTATTAGAAAATAAAATTGACAGAATTCAAAAATAGAGGCTGAAGCTACATGTTAATGGGACGCTACGCGTGGGCTTGCAGAACAGAAACTGCAAAGCAGGGGTTGCGCAGCAGCAACCCCTCCAAACCACATTCAATCCATTCAAATTCCAAAATCTAACAATAATTAGGCCCAGTGGTTGTCTAATCCTATCCCTAACCTCATGCATTACTAAGAATCGAAATTGAAATTCAAAGGGAAAAGGATTTAGAGAAACTTACTTAGGATCCTTGAGAGATTGAGAAATTGAAGAGGATTGAAGGGTTGAGAGAAAAAAGGTTTGTGGGAAAAATAGGGTTTCTGAGAGTGATTGCAGAGGGAGGCAAAACTAGGCTTTAAAAGTTATGGACTTAGGCCTCCCTCTGGTTCAGTTTTAAAAAAATGAACGAGGGTCCTGACGCTACGCGTGGTAGGGACGCTACACGTCAGGTTGAAAATTTAGAACCCACGCTACGCATCAGTGTGGCGCTACGCGTGGGATTCTGTTTTTCATTTTTCAAAATTCAATCTTAAAAACCCTTTCTTTTAATTTTTAAACCCCTTTTTATTTTTAAAAATCATAATTCTAAAAAAATAATTTCAAAAACTTTTTTTTATGTTTAAAAATAAGTTAAAAATAATAAAAAAAATAATGGGTTGCCTCCCATTGAGTGCTAGGTTTAATGTCTCCAGCCAGACATTACCTCTGATCAATCGGGTGGTTTCTCAATTTTAGTTGAGGAATCACCCATCTTTTTCTTCCTTTTTCTCCGATGCTTGAGTACCTGTCTTTCATTATACAAGTAATCGGTTAATTTTAAAAAATTTATTTGATTGGGAAGAGATATACCTTGTTTACCTGATTGGTAAACTTTATCCTCAGCATCTATTTTCAGATATTCTTGAGCATTGAAGTTTACCTCTTCTTCGTGAATTCTGACTGCAATCATCCCTTTGTCAATATCAACTATTACCCTTATCCTCCTTCATATCCAATACCACAAAATCAACCTTGAAGCGGTACTTGTCAACCTTTACCAGTACATCTTCCACAATCCCAATTGGTTTCTTGGTAGAGTAATCCACAAATTGAAAGTCTCTCTTAGTTTCTTTTAGTTCTAGATCACCAATACACTTCATCAAACCTAGGGGCATAAGATTGATACTAGCCCCTAAATCCAATAAAGCATTTCTGATGTTGATGTTTCCAATGGAAACAGGAATGGTGAAACTCCCCGGATCTTTAACTTTTCTGGTGTGTCAAATTGTAAGACCTCCTTACAAATTGTTTCATTTCTACTTCCATAGGTTCTTGAATATTTTTTTGTTTTTCAATTTTTTCAATTTTTTCTTTTTTTTCTTCTTCTTTCTCTTGCTCACTTTCTTTTTCTTTTTCTTCTTCTTCATTCTTTTTCTTTTCATAATTTTCTTTACAATCAATTTTTACAACATTCAAGAAAGAAACATTACATTGATCCCTTGGGTTTTGAGTGTTTGCAGTAAAACTAGAACTTTTCAATTCAGCTATTTCCTTTGCTAGCTAACCCACTTGCAAGTCTGATGCTTTCCGAGCAGCTTCATTTGTTTCCACCAACTGCAATAACTATTGGATAGATTCCTCAATCCTTGCCAATCTTGCATTGTCAGTCTGTGATTGTTGTTGTTGCTTAAACTGATTGTTAGGAGGATAGTTGGAAGGTCCAATACCAAAGTTCTGATTCTGTCATCCCTGTGGATAATTGTTAGGAAAAGAATTACCATAATTGATAGGAAAGTTACCTAATGGTATCCTTTGATGGTTCAAAAAATTGGCTTGCTCTTGTTCATTTCTATCAGGGGCACAATAACCACATGGTTGTTCGCCCATGCAATGCATACATTATTTCAATTGAGCAGGGGGTGGTGATGACACTTGAGCAATTTGAAGTTTCTCCAATTGTTTGCTCATAGCCTCAATTTGTTGAGTCAACAATTTTTGTTGAGGCAATACTGCATCATTTACTCCCAACTCGAGCATACCTGGCTTCCTTGGTGTATTACCTTTTTCATGTTTTGCTTATCGGTCATTAATGGACTTTGATTCCAATATCTCTATTGCTTCTTCCATAGTTTTTTTATTAAAGAACCACCTGCACAAGCGTCTAACATCATCTTGAACTAAGGTAATAAACCATGATAAACGATCCTTACCTTTTCAGCATCATCCAAATTGTGATTTGGACATTTTCTTTTCTCAAAAGTGCTTTGAATCGTTCCCATGTTTTTCATTATTTTGTGAAAAAGAATGAATTGCTGTCATAGCTTCAAAATATTTTGAGGGTGAATAAAATCTTTCTAAAAATTTTCTCTTAACATCGGACCAATTTACAAAACTACCGGGTGGACAAGATTTAAACCATTCTTTAGCTTTCCCAACCAAAGAAAAAGGAAACAATCTCATGTAAACAAATTCTTCTAGATTGGGCTCAAAACCAATTATGCTGCATAATTCAAAAAAACAGTTAAGTGTTCATACGGTTCTTCATGATTTAAACCAGCAAATTAATTGTTTTGAATAATGTTGAATGTGGCAGGTTTAATTTCCACCACAGCAACAGGTCCTTGGAACATCCCTGAAACTCGGGGTGGTCCATTGATAGCAGCAAACTGTCCCAATGTTCTCCTTTCAGTAGCCATATTTGAATTTTCAAAATTTTTAGAAGTAGAAGAAGAATTAGTTTGTGTTTTAGATTTCAAAGACTTAATTTTCTTTACAAACTTTTCGATCTCAGGATCAAAGTAAATTTTCCCTGCAGTAGATCGAGTTTGCATACACAAACTAGACAAAGAAAGTTAGTGTAACAATGATAAGAAAAAGTAAATAAATAAATAACAAAATTTAGAAATTTTACCTAAGGTAAAAAAAATTTACCATCGTAATTAAAAATTTACTATTTTACTTAATCAATTCAATCCCCGGCGACGGCGCCAGAAAACTTGTTAACCCCCGTGTTACTGTTAGGTTATTAATTGGCAAGTGCACCAATTGTTTGTAGTTTTCAAATTTAGATATCGTTCCACTGGGACTGAAAGTCCAGTAACTCACAGTAATTTCTTATTTGCTATGGTAAATTTATCAATGATTATTAACAAAAGAATAATTTATAAACAAATTATACAATATTCAGAGGATTTGATGGTTGATTTGTTCATAAGGTAAAAAGATGGAAAAGATAAAATCTAACTATAAAGTTGATATGTAATTCAGAATAATTCAGATACTTAAAGTAAAGACACAGATTAACAAACTATGTCGAAATTAGGATCTTCGAACTAAAATATAATGAAATAATTACAAACATACATACTTAATCATCAAGTTCATGTTATTGCAGCTTAAAGTCATTATAATCAATTCCTCGTGATATAATTCTAAGTATTTATCGTAAAGTCCGATCCCTCGTGAGCTTTCTCAATAAAAACTTGCATTAAGTCCTGGCTTTATGGCAATAATAATTACCAATTCTATCCCTAGTAATTGGCATATTAAGGGTATTTCAACTTTTACTTTCATTAAAATATATTTTAATTCGGCATGAATAATCATTCTCCCATTTGATATTCATACTAATAAAACTAGTTTTAATACACATGAAAATCATTCTCTTGTTTGATGTTCATATTGATAAAGAGTTCAAATACTAACATGTACTTGAGTCATAAATATGTAGAGGTCATAATCACAACATCATATAATAGATTGATTCACCAAATTCCAACATAGACAATTTAGTTACACATAATAAAAGTAAGAACAACACTTACAACATTTGACATTACGATGGCTTGAAAACACTTTACAATACAAGAACTCACACTACAACACAACACTCTCAAGTATCTAGAAATCACTCCAACCTTACAAACTCAAAGAAGAGCACTCAAACTCGAGTGAAAAGAGAGAAAAGAAAGGCTGAACTTCAGAATTGGATCCTTGGAAGTATGGAGAATGGCCTATTTATAGGGCTGAAGAAGGGTCCTGACGCTACGCGTCAGGTCCCTGACTCAGCTTCCGTTAAATAGCGCGAAGTGGCCATGATTGTGTAATTATTTTAATTAATCATGCCCAGACAGGTGTGCCTTGTGCCCCAGTTCAGCTTGGACACTTGTGGGTAATGGAGGGGTCACTAGCTGAGTGCTTGACCACCTGTCAGTGATGTCCACGTAGCTCTTGACGC
This sequence comes from Clitoria ternatea, assembly GCA_037962975.1. Taxonomy (NCBI): domain Eukaryota; kingdom Viridiplantae; phylum Streptophyta; class Magnoliopsida; order Fabales; family Fabaceae; genus Clitoria; species Clitoria ternatea. The sequence goes on from CM075671.1 coordinate 63,177,908, forward strand.
TACGCGTGGGTGTAACGCATAGCGTCAGCATCAGAAATCTCCACACTACGCGTGGTGTTGATGCTACGCGTCAGCTTTCCAGTTCTTCAATTTTTCTCTTTAAATTCTTCACATTTTCACTGCAAAACTAGAGAAAATTGATCAAGGGCAGATTATTTCCAACAACATCAATTTATTGAATTTAAAACCTAAATTTCTAACAAACTAAACAAACTTTTATTCTTTTTACAAAATTTTATTAAAGATTTTATTGTAAATTTGAGGACTAACATTGTTGCCGGCACGAGATTGGCCAAAGACGAAGTTATTAGCGCAGAAGATCTGGCCATAGGAGCCAAAACTAATGGAACCCATGGCACCAGGTTCAAGATCCATAAGGACATCGCATGGTGTACCATCTTAAAATTTATATAAATGATTAATTAAGAGGAATAACTAGTAAATTGGGAATCATTATGATTATTCATAATTTATTATGGCTTAAAGAGCTGAAAATAATACCCGATTAAAATATAAGTGTTGGATCAAGTATCTCCGATTGGGGTACTGTTAGTTAGGGTTGTTAAGAATGTGAACACCTATTTCGTTCCAGTCAATTTTCACCAAGAATGGGAAATTCACAAGGGAAAAGAATTTAAAAAAAAAAGAAAAAAAAAAGAAGAAAAAAAAATAAAAAAAAAAGAATTTAAAAAAAAAAAAAGAGGGAAGGACTAAACCCGTGACCTGGGCGGCTTCATTGTCAAAGATCCAGGCTGTTTTCCAGCGCCACTATGCAAGTTGTTTGACAAATACCAAGGGCGGCTGACAAGAAGACAATGTGGAAATATTAAAAAATCCACCAATTGGCAGCAGGCTGGTCACGGGTCTGTTCAAGCAATCATCAAATGCTCTATAAATACCACAAGCGAAGGAAGAAAGAGGGATCGCTGGAAGAGTCATTGAAGAGAACCCGAAAAACAAATTCTCTCTTTATTCAACACCGCCCATACTCCGCCCCACACCTTCCTCTCAACACCGCCCTCTCCACTCCGCCCAAAGACATCACCCCAAGACTCCGTCCTTACAGCCCTTCCCAAATCTCTCCACTCCGCCCAACACCTTCTTCTCAACACCGCCCAAACCTCTTTCCCAGTCCGTTCTCCACACCGCCCTCTCACTATCTAACCTCCTCCTCTTAAACACCACCTCCTTCCTCATTGCCCTCTCCACACCGCCCTCACACTGTCCTCTCCACATACTGCCCTCACAACACCGCCCACACTGTCCTCTACACATACCGCCCTACACACCGCCCAACACTGTCCTCTACACATACTGCCCTCTCAACACCGCCCAACACTGTCCTCTCCACATACTGCCCTCTCCACACCGCCCACACTGTCCTCTTCACATACCGCCCTACACACCGCCCAACACTGTCCTCTACACATACTGCCCTCTCAACACCGCCCAACACTGTCCTCTCTACATACTGCCCTCACAACACCGCCCACACTGTCCTCTCCACATACTGCCCTCTCAACACGGCCCAACACTGTCCTCTCCACATACTACCCTCTCAACACCGCCCTACGCTGTCCTCTCCACATACTGCCCTCTCAACACCGCCCTACGCTGTCCTTTTCACATACCGCCTCACACTACCCTAAAACACCGTCCCAATTCCCCTTCCTTCCACCACACCGCCCAGCAACCCACTAAACACCACACCGCCCAGCAACCCACTAAACACGACACCGCCCAGCAAACCCACTTAACAACGCCGTCCACAACTCCTACAAACTGTCTCTTACCAAACCGACCTCCACAACTCCTTTTATCACTCCTCACCACTCAGTACCTCAATCCTCTTCACTCCACTTAATTTCAAAACCCCTTTTCTCACTGTCTCACTTGGTAAGCTCTCTGTCTCACTCAGTTTTTGCTGTATTTACTCGGTTTCCCTTATTTTTACTCGGTTTCCCTTATTTTTACTCGTTTTTTTCATTTCTCCCACTCGGTTTTCACTCATTTTCCCTTGTTTTCAGAATTTATTGTTCCCCTTTCTCTTTTGTGGCTTCTACTACCTTTCTTTCTTTCGTTTCATACTATGTTTTCTTTCAAATCTAAATAAAAATCAATAAAAAGGAATAATTTTTTTAACAGTGTCGTACGGGAGCACTCCCGTCTACACAACCTTTTTAGGACTCGTACACGTGCGAAGAACTTCGCCTTGTACGAGTTCCCCACCTCAGTGACATCCATCATCATCTCCCAAGTCTTTTCCTAAAAAAAAAAAAACTCAGAACTACGTAACCCTGATTTCTTGATAATTCAAGAATACGTAGGAGCAGGACTTTAACTCCTGTCGGGCCCATCTTTCTTATTTTCTTTTTGCTGATTTATTTCTTTACTTCCACGTTTCTTTCATAAATGTTCTTTTCTTGGTTACTTCCGTGAAAATCAATTTAGACGTGACGTCTTGTTGATTTCCCCCTAGTTTTTGTTTAAGCCTCGCCATAATTCATAGGGAAAAGATACTTGGGACGAGACGTCCCGCTTATCTCTTTCCTATCCCTGTCTTTTATTCAAGGATGTATAATTTAGGCGTGACGCCTTATTAACATTCTCTTCCCCTCTCTGTCTCATATCGAAGTCGAGTTTAATCCGGATAAAATGCCCCATTGACCTCGCTTCGACATTCTATGTTTGTACAGTTCTCTTACTCCATTCTGTCGTTTTTAAAATAAAAAATATAACAATAAAAGGGAAGAAATAAACCATCTTTTGTAAGGCTATTTATGTTGCGCATTTTCAATCTCGGTACTGTTTTTGGACAGGCGATGTAGGGTGCTAATACCTTCCCTACTCGTAACCGACTCCCGAACTTGAATCTCGATTTTTAACCAGTGCTTTACTGAACCTAGTTTTTTTCCAATGTTTTTTCTATGGATAAAAATGTTGGTGGCGACTCCCTGTTTCATTTCACACACGTATCTCTCTGTTCGCTGCGTCGTCGCGATCCAGGTTGCGACAGATGGCGACTCCACTGGGGACACTTAAGAGAGTCAGGCCGATTTGGTTGAAAGCGCGTTTTTCATATAGCCTTTGTTTAGCTTGGATTTCTTCCCCTTGTTTTTTTTATTTTCCGTTAATTGTTATGAATGTCCGTTTTTGCATCTTGTTATTCGTTTTATTGTTCATGTTCTGTATGATTGTTGAACCCTAGGGTAGAGGACTATGTTATTTTCCTACAATCATTGAACCCTAGGGTAGACGACTTTGTATATTTTGTTCTGTGTTTGTTCTCTGTGCAGAATGGTGTAAGGTAAAAAGGTATTGAACGCCCTTTCACACACTACACTCACAAATTACTCGCACACACTTATGAGTGGCGCCCTATACCCGGGCCCTAAATAAAACTTAAGTTAGGAGGGGTTGGTATACGGAATCGTATAGGATGTACTTCCTATCCGGTGATCGTGAGAACCCCAACTAGAGTTCGACCTCTTATGACATACGCACCTAGTGGTTCCCCACTGTTGTGCCCCTGTCATGGGTAGGATCTTGGCTCTGGTAACCTTCTAGAAGTCTAGTATAAGCCACCTGGTGTGAAGAGTCACTTTTAGACAAGCCCTAAGGTCCAGAGAAAACCTTTAACAAAACATGACTTAGGCCACGAAAGGGCAAACTTTACTTTACCTTATGTCATTCTCATTTTCCTGTTATTAAAAAGGGGTTATCTATCATCCAAAGATTCGCTTAGTCTTGGAAAATTTTTTGGAACTCACAAGCATTCTTCGGGTGAATAGATAATCCTCTCTTTTTGTCATGTATTTCTGAGTCTGAAGTCATAGGTTCTCCTAATCGTCAAAGGAAAAATCAAAAAAATTTTTACTTCATTTCCCTCTGGTTGAAGTGGCAATGACGATTTGGAAAACCTACGACTTTTGAGCTCGCATAACTAATTCCATTCTTTGTCTTGATATTCGCAGGGGACGATTCCGAATTTGTCAGTATTTCTAAAGACAGTATGGAAATTAACATGGGACATAGTAATTGTGATATTGGGGTGACTGAATTAAAGAAGATATTGCACCTCAAGGCTAGGAAGGTCAATACTAACAGTTTACAAGCATTAGGGAAAAAACTGAGCTTGACACAAAAGATGACTTTCGCAAGGAAGTATGGGAAGATCTTGAAACTCTTGGAGGTAGACGTCCAAACAGAAGCCATCACAGCTTTGGCACAATTCTATGACCCACCTCTCCGCTGTTTCACTTTCCAAAACTTTCAACTGGCACCCTCCATAGAAGAATTTGAACAAATATTGGGGATGCCAATGGAGGGGCAAATTCCTTATCGCCATTTGGACCATCACGCGTCAATCACTTCTGTCGCTCGTATTTTGAAAGTCCATCCTGAAATGTTAAGAGGAGTGTAAATGAACAGAAACCAGATTCCTGGATTTACTAGGGAATTTCTGGAGAAACACATGCATGTACTGGCAGAAAAGGAAGATTGGGAAGCTTTCATTGATACCTTGGCTCTCACTATTTACGGAGTTGTCTTATTCCCTAACTTAGACAACTACGTAGATTATGATGCTATAGGTGTCTTCACCGCTCGCAAGCACAGAATGGAAAATCCCGTCACAGCAGTGTTGGCCAATGTCTATTGCACCTTGGATTTCTGCCATACCCAAAGAGGAAAGAGGATTATTTGTTGTTTGCCTGTTCTATATGTATGGCTCACATCACACGCTTTTCATCAACTATGCAAAGCCGAGTGTCCCGTCTCTGATTTGAAATTATGTCAGCTAACAACTAAGAATGGGCGTGAGTGGGCTAATCACCTTGTAGGCCTTACAGCAGAAAAGGTGAGATGGTGTCCTCAATGGCTAGAAGTTGAGTCCATCGTTTATAGCTGTGGAGGATATCCAAATGTTCCTCTAATGGGAACACAAGGCTGCATCAATTATAATCCTGTTATTGCTAAGCGGCAATTGGCTTATCCTTTACTTGGGCCGCCAGACGAAGCACTACTTACTCCTTTCGTTCTGTACTATACGAATGGGAATTTCACCTCCACTATTCGGGACATAGCCAATGCCTGGAAGAAGGTCCATAGGATGGGCAAAGAATTGGGAGCACGAAGCCACGCTGTGAGGGTTGAATACTTGGATTGGGTGGTGAACAGAGTCTCCATTGTGAAATTGCCTTTTAAGAGCCCTTCATACCAATCTGAGGACACAGTTCCTCCGCCGTGCATTGTGGAGGATAAGGTTACCATATCGCTAAAAGCCCAAGTAGAAGAGCTAAAGGCAAAGAATCAAAAATTGGAAGAAGACTTCCTGAAGTGCCAACAAGAGTGCGCCCTCCATAGGAAAGAAAATTCTGAAGGAAGGCATGCTGTGGAGGAAATGCGGAAAAAGAGAAAAATTGACGAAGATTACAGAATAAAACAAGATCAATGCCTTCGGGCGGCCAATTCGCAACTAAAGATGAAGGGTCAGCAGAGAGATACTGTATTGGCCGAAAAACAAATTTTAAAAGACATGCTGGTACAATCCAAGGAGAAGGGAAAGGAGGCTTTGATGCAAAAAGAAATGCTACAAACCCAAGTCCACAAATTGGAACAACAGCTGGATGAAACGATAGGAGCTTATGAGCAAGAAATACATGCTGAACAGAAGAAAACCCTTGACGCCGAACGACGATGCCAAGAAGCCACACGAGCTTTGGGGACAGAGTTAGCTCAACGGGATGAGGTCATTCATTTATGGATGGACCATTTCGTCAAGTTGGCATACCTATCCAATGAAATCTTGGAAGATTTTCCCTCACTGTTAAAGCAGGCCGAAGGCATGGTCAATCCCCTATCCACCCCAAAGGAGATATCATCATTTTTAAACTATTGTCAAGAAAGGCTTTGTAAAATGAAAGTTATGATTGCCCGAGCTAGGAATGGCTGAATATTATAACCGTATCTTTTAAGTAACATTGTACCTTTACAGATGAATGGAATGATGAATCAATGTGCCTTCACAGTTGTCTCATGTTAATTTCTAATATACTGTTATACTAAGTACTTTTGAACGCGACGTTCTGGGGAAAGGTCAAGGAATACGTGTCAAATTCAGAATCGTATCCCGCGAATGCCCATTTATTTATTTCTTCTTTTATCTTCTTTAACTATTCCCTCTATTTTTCTAACCATTTGTCGTGATTCCTTAGACGCTACGGGTAAGCATCCCTACGCGACCAGGCTCAAAAAGAAACTCATGGCCGAAATAGAGCAAGAGAATGAAAAACTGCGAGCTGAGGTTAATCAATTGAAAGAACAAATGGCTGAAATGGCCAAGATGTTTGAAAGAAGGATCGCAGAAAGGGATTCTTTAGCAGAAGTTGAAAATGCTAGGCAGCAATCTCCCGTTCTCTAACCCGCTCAAGGTCATGCAGGGGAACCAAGCTCAAATCCTACGGGGCCTACTGTTACCGTTCGCCTTAGTAAGCCAAACCCTGCTCATGTTCAACAACATTCTTTTGTTGATAAAGAAGGGAATGTCATACCCTTCCCATAGTATGGGTTACCCCCAGGCTATTTCCCACCACTCCAAGAAGAGCCAGATTATCAGGAGACAATCCTTCACACGGCTCAACCAAACATCCCACCTGTCCAAAATCCTCAAGCGATTCCGGTCCATACACAGGTTGAACAACCACAAGCTGCCCAAGCCACAGCTGGACACCAAGCCTCAATTCTGAATGAGAGCCCGGCACATGTTGACCGACCAGTTAGGAGCGCTAGTCACTATGTTGTCACAGGACCAAGTACTGCCGCTGTTGCTACCCAGGAAGGAAGATTAGAGTTCTTGGAAAGGCGATTAAGGGAAATGGATGGGAGGAATCGATTTGGATTAGGCAGTGCTGCACAACTCTGCCTAATTCCTGACGTTGTTATTCCTCCCAAATTCAAAACACCTGAATTTGATAAGTATCAGGGGCTGACATGTCCGAGAAACCATCTTACCATGTACTGCCGAAAGATGGCTTCGCATGCTTCCAACGACTCTCTGCTCATCCATTGTTTTCAAGATAGTTTGGCTGGAGCACCTCTAACCTGGTATAACCATCTTGAACGTTCTCGTATACGCTGTTGGGAGGATCTAGCAGATGCTTTCATGCAGCAGTATAAGTATAATTTGGACATGGCGCCGGATAGAGTACAATTGCAGAACATGTCCAAGAAAGACAACGAGACATTCAAAGAATACGCCCAACGGTGGCGCGAAGTAGCAGCACAAGTTGACCCACCTTTGTCTGAGAAAGAGGTGATCTCGACATTTATTGACACACTCCAATCGCTATTCTATGACAAGATGATCGGAAGTATTTCCTCCCATTTCTCTGATATCGTCACTATCGGAGAAAGAATAGAAAATGGCCTCCGGACAGGGAAGATCGCCCGAGGCCCAGCTAGGGTTAATGCAGCAAGAAGACCCTCCCAAGGAGAAGGAAAGAGAAAAGAGGGAGAGACTAATCTGATCTCCCATAATCAGGGAAGAAACCAGCCGAGGCCACCCACCCCGGTCACCTTTCCATCAACCTATCATAATACACCACATCCATATGTGGCCGCTGTTCAAACACCACGTCCACCACATTTTCGCCCACCTATCATGCGACCGCCTGCACCACTACAGGCACCATATCAACCACCACAAGCTCCATACCAACAACCATAAATGAACCCGCCGAATCCAAATCAGAGAAGACAAAACAATGACCGTGCCCCACCGCAATTTGATCCGATCCCCATCTCTTACACAGAGCTTCTCCCTTACCTTATCGAAAACATGATGGTAGTGCCATGCCCTCTAAAGCCACTTCAGCCGCCATATCCTAGAGGGTATGACCCGAACGCACGGTGTGATTACCACGCCGGTGCACCGGGACATTCTACTGAGAACTGCTTGGCACTGAAGTTTAAGGTAAGGGACCTCATTCGGGCCGACTGGATAAGCTTCAAAGAAGGGAGCCCAAGCGTGACAACTAATCCCCTTCCAAATCATAAAGGATCGGATGTCAACGCAATAGACAGGGATGAAAATTGCATTTCCAAGGTAGAAGACATCCAGATGCCTTTGGAAACAATACACTCCCATATGTTGAAGATGGGATTAGTAGAGGGATCATGGAGTGAAGAGCATAATGACCTCCAGTCCGCAAAACGAAGGGACTTCCAGGAAACCCTTCAAAGACTCATAAATGCTCGAGTCATAGAGGTCTGTAGGTGCCGTGAAGGACAAATAAATATGGTACAGGAACAGGGTAAGGCACGAGTTCCGAAACCCCTGGTAGTATACTATAACAAGGATACGCCAGCGGCTTCAGCTCCTGCCAAGACTGTCTTCACAGTAAAGGCACCAACCTCTTTCCTTTTCCAAAGTTCCCACGCTGTGCCATGGAGGTACAATACAGATGTGGTCGTCACCAATCCAGAGGCAGTCAACTCCATACCATCCTCCTCTATCACAAATATAACCGGAGTGGGAAAAATGACACGGAGTGGAAGAATATATACACCACCTGAGCCCAAGCAAGGCAAGACTACCGGAGAAGGAAAAAATGGAAAAGAAGTAGCCTCTGGTGAAACGAAGGGGGCTGTGACTGAAGAGGAAGCCCAGGAATTCCTGAAGTTTATTCGCCATAGTGACTACCAGGTGTTGGACCAATTGAACCACACCCCTGCAAAAATTTCCCTATTGTCTTTGCTAATGAGTTCTGAACCACATCGAAACACGTTGATGAAGTTGTTGAGCAAGGCGCATGTGAAGAATGATTTACCCGTCGAACAATTTGGGGGCATAGTGGGGCAGATCGTTGCCAATAATTACTTGACCTTCACAGATGAGGAAGTACCTATTGAAGGAAGGGGGCACAACAAAGCCCTCCATATTTCTGTGAAATGTCGGGATTATATCCTGGCAAAAGTACTCGTGGATAATGGATCTTCTCTAAACGTCATGCCAAAATCCATGTTGGCAAAATTGCCTTTCGACGGAACATACATGAGGCCTAGCTCTATGGTTGTGCGGGCTTTTGATGGGACACGTAGGGAAGTCATTGGAGAAATTGAATTGCCTATACGAGTCGGGCCCTGTACTTTCCAGGTACTCTTCCAAGTAATGGATATTGCGCCCGCCTACAGCTGTTTATTAGGGCGACCGTGGATCCATTCGGCAGGGGTGGTCCCCTCCACGCTGCACCAAAGACTAAAATACATCATCGACAATAAGTTGGTGACTGTTTCTGGGGAGGAGGACCTTTTGATCAGCAAACCCATATCTACTCCATACATTGAGGCCGCCGAGGAAGCCCTTGAAACATCCTTCCAAGCCTTGGAGATTGCCAATGCAACAAGCATTGTGAAAATGTCTTTCCCCAATGTACCTCTAATGGTGACGCTGAACATGTTGCGGAAAGGGTACCAACCCAGAAAAGGATTGGGGCGGGATTTAGAAGGCAGAACCCAACCGGTGAGTCTCCCGGAAAACAAAAACAGATATGGTTTAGGATATAAGCCCACGGTGATGGATAAGAAAAAGGTTGAAGAGGAAAAGAAGGGGAGGAGAGTTGCTCGCCTTATCGGTCAAGAGATCAACACTGCAAGAATCCCTATCTGCGATCTCTATCAGAGCTTTAAGAGCGCCGGAGTGATATATCCGGATCAAGTTGCCATGGTGGAGAATGAGCCTAACCTCAATGTGGAGCTGGTATATGCTTGCCAACCAGATCAAGAGCTGAGCAATTGGGAAGTCATGGAGTTCCCTACAACCATTAACGTTCTCTCAGAGTAATCACTGTTTTTCATAATTTGGTGGTCCCCTTGCTATGCCCAAGGCTCCGGGACCCATTTTGTAATAAGGGCAAAACTTGTTTGTTTTATTTTCGAAAATCAATGGACACATTTTTATTCCCCATCACCTCATCTTTGTGCATTCTCTGTTTCTTAAACCTTTCACTTGCTTGCTTGCTTCTCTTTTCACTTTATAATATAACCCGATTGCAGATCCAAAAATGATTTCCCTGAGAACGATGAAAACCTGGATTTATTTTATGACCCTGTTTATCCAAATGATTGCGTCTACGAGGAAAGTGAGGAAGACTTTGGACCCTCATCTGAATTGACGAGATTATTGGAACAAGAGGATAAGGAAATCCGCCCACATCAGGAGGAAATTAAAATCATCAACCTTGGAGGTGAAGGAGAAGATAAAATGATCAAGATAGGCACCTGCCTGAGTAAGAACCAGCAAGATGAATTGATTGAATTGCTCCGGGAATTTCGAGATGTGTTTGCTTGGTCATATCAAGATATGCCAGGGTTGGATAACAGCATAGTGGAACATAGATTGCCTCTAAAACCAGAGTGTCCACCAGTTAAGCAAAAGCTGCGAAGAATGAAACCAGAAATGCTTCTCAAGATCAAGGAAGAGGTCAAAAAACAGTTCGAAGCCGGTTTCTTGGCCGTAGCCAAATATCCACAATGGGTAGCCAACATAGTCCCGGTCCCGAAGAAGGATGGAAAAGTGCGGATGTGTGTGGACTATCGAGATCTAAACAGGGCCAGCCCTAAAGACGATTTTCCTCTTCCACATATTGACATGTTGGTTGATAACACAGCTCAACACTCCATTTTCTCTTTCATGGATGGTTTCTCCGGGTACAATTAGATTAAAATGGCGCCCGAAGACATGGAAAAAACCACGTTCGTTACTTTGTGGGGTACTTTCTGTTACAAAGTAATGTCCTTTGGTTTGAAGAACGCAGGGGCAACTTATCAAAGAGCAATAGTCACTTTATTCCACGATATGATGCACAAGGAAATAGAGGTCTATGTGGATGACATCATTGCAAAATCCAGAACCGAGGAAGATCATGTCCGCGACTTAAGGAAATTGTTTGAACGGTTGAGAAAGTTTAAGCTTAGATTGAATCCTGCCAAGTGCACGTTTGGCGCAAGGTCAGGCAAACTGTTAGGGTTCATTGTAAGCAAGAAAGGAATTGAAGTGGATCCTGACAAGGTCAAGGCAATCCTAGAAATGCCGCCTCCTTGCACAGAAAAAGAAGTCAGGGGGTTCTTGGGAAGATTAAACTACATCGCTCGATTTATCTCACAATTGACATCGACCTGCGAGCCGATCTTTAAGTTACTCCGCAAGAATCAACCAGGGCAATGGAATGAGGACTGCCAAACAGCTTTTGAGAAGATTAAGCAGTACTTGAAAGAACCACCAATATTGGTGCCACCAACCCCTGGGAGACCACCGGTTTTATACATGACGGTACTGGATGAGTCCATGGGCTGCGTATTGGGTCAGCACGATGAAACGGGAAAGAAAGAACATGCCATATATTACCTAAGCAAAAAGTTCACTGATTGTGAAATGCGATACTCCACATTAGAACGAACTTGTTGCGCATTAGCATGGGCTGCGAAGCGTTTAAGGCAATACATGTTGAGTCACACTACCTGGCTAGTCTCTAAGATGGATCCTATCAAGTACATCTTTGAGAAGCCAGCCCTGACCGGAAGGATTGCTTGATGGCAAGTGCTGCTAACTAAGTACGACATAATATATGTCACTCAAAAAGCCATAAAAGGGAGCGCTTTGGCTGACTACCTAGCCCATCAACCCATAAGTGATTACCAACCAATACCGTTCGACTTCCCAGACGAGGATATTTTGGCATTGTCCGACGAAAAAGAAGAAGGTAACAAGGACAAATGGATTCTAAGATTCGATGGAGCTTCTAATGCTTTGGGACATGGAATCGGAGCCATTTTGATTTCACCAAAGAAAGAGTTCATACCTGTCTGTGCCAGGCTATGTTTTGATTGTACCAACAATGTCGCTGAATATGAGGCGTGCTCCTTAGGGATCCAAGCGGCATTGGATATGAAAGTAAGAACACTGGAAGTCTACGGAGACTCTGCTTTAGTCGTCCACCAGTTGAAAGGAGAGTGGGAAACCAGAGATAGCAAGCTTCTCCCCACACTCACATTATGGAAATGATCAGAGATTTCGAAGAGATTTCTTTTCATCATGTTCCTCGGGAAGATAATCAGATGGCTGACGCTTTGGCCACTCTCGCTTCAATGTTCAAAGTAAACAATGACTATGACGTGCCCCTCATCGAAGTAGAAAGACGTCATGAGCCCGCATACTGCCAAGTAGTCGAAGAACAGTCGGATGGGAAACCTTGGTATCATGATATCAAGAGGTATATCCAGAGGCAAGAATACCCTGATAATGCCACAGAAAATGACAAAAGAACCCTGCGACGGCTCGCCATGGGGTTTTTCTTAAATGGAGACGTGCTTTACAAAAGAAACTATGATTCTATCCTTCTTCGCTGTGTTGATACCGCTGAAGCAAATAGAATCATGAGGGATATCCACGAGGGATCTTTCGGAACCCACATCAATGGGCACGCCATGTCAAGGAAAATCTTAAGGGCTGGTTATTTTTGGATGACCATGGAAGCAGACTGCTTCGCCTATGCTCGGAGATGTCATAAGTGCCAAATATATGATGATCATATTCACGCACCCCCGTCATCTCTAAATGTTTTGTCAGCACCATGGCCTTTTTCGATGTGGGGCATGGATGTCATTGGTCCCATTGAACCAAAGGCTTCAAACGGCCATCGTTTCATTTTGGTCGCCATTGATTACTTCACGAAATGGGTGGAAGCAGCTTCATATACTAATGTAACCAAAGGTGTTGTTGTTAAATTCGTCAAGCGTGAGTTGATATGTCGGTACGGCCTACCGAGTCAAATCATCACACACAATGGTACAAACTTGAACAACAAAATGATGAAAGAGCTTTGTGAGAGCTTTAAGATCTCCCACCATAATTCCTCTCCATACCGCCCAAAAATGAATGGGGCAATCGAGGCAGCAAACAAGAATATCAAGAAGATAATACAGAAAATGGTGGTAACCTATAAAGACTGGAACGAAATGCTTTCTTTTGCTCTGCACGGTTATCGTACCTCAGTCCGGACCTCGACTGGGGCAACTCCATTCTCTTTAGTTTATGGCATGGAAGCAGTCCTGCCTTTTGAAGTAGAGATCCCTTCCCTCCGAGTAATCATGGAAGCCAAACTGGTTGAAGCAGAATAGATCTAGACTCGGCATGACCAATTAAATCTGATTGATAGTAAAAGATTGACTGCCCTCTGCCATGGTCAGCTATATCAAAGGCGTATGAAGCGAGCGTTTGAAAAGAAAGTACGACCCCGGCAGTTCCAAGAGGGAGACTTGGTGCTTAAGAAGGTTTTGTCAATGCATAAAGATCACCGAGGCAAATGGACTCCTAACTATGAAGGGCCTTATGTCGTGAAGAAAGCTTTTTCCGGAGGTTCTCTCATACTCACCAACATGGATGGGGAGGATCTACCAATGCCCATAAACGCGGACGCAGTGAGAAGATACTACGCGTAAAAAAAAAACGCTCGCTAGGTTGAAAACCTGAAAAGGCGACCTAGGCAAAAGTTACAGCAATTGGTGGGGTCAAAAATCCTAAGAAAGCGGCCCAGACAAATTCACACCCTATAGATCCAACACTGCAATGCCAACTTTCCAAGTCACAGATAAGGGGATGGGTCTAGAACATCAAAGCCATTGTCAAGTCACTCCCTCGAAAACAAAATCAAAAGATAAACGGGAAATCATGGAAAAGACCGGAATTTTGTCGCTCTCAGGAAATCGATGGAGGATCTAAAATGCCTTCCCTTCCATCCTTACCATCAATTTCTCTCATCTTGTCATATTTTTGTCGCCTGTACATATCTGTTGTTCATAAATAAAAAATTTCCTTTCTTCTCACATGTGTTCATGACTAGAATGAATAAACAAGTTTTGCCTAAAAAGAATTTTCTAAAAAGATGAGTTTTGAGAAGAACGAAAACACAAAGATATGGGGAACAAAGTGGACACCATTGCCAGATCTTACCTCAAGCAAGCTCAACCAGCTCTGCGAAACAACCTCAATGAAATCAGAAGTAATAATTATTTTGGCCATGAGTTACTTCAATGCCTGTCGCCAAGGGAATCCGCCTGTAAGTTTTTAATTAGTTTTGTGTCTCTGCTAACGGATGGCCAGGAACTATGATCCCCGAGATGCGTAGTCGCCCAACTCTCTCCTCAGCAGACCTTCGGCATGTCCGCAGTAAACCCCAAGTTCAATCTCTGTCACCCAAGGGGGCATTACTCTGAATCACCAAATTTTCTCCCCCAGTGGAACCATAATTGCCAAAAACTGCACTTCCCAAATCCTTCCTCAGTGGGACTACACTTCCTAGTCAACCCAAAACTGGGGCATCTCCCCAGATTTCTTTTTTTCATTCAAGGGGCAGTTCCCCAAGATTTCATCCAATCATGTCAAACTGGGGCATCTCCCCGGGTTTATTCTTCCATTCAAGGGGCAGTTCCCCAAGATTTCATCCAATCATGTCAAACTGGGGCATCTCCCCGGGTTTATTCTTCCATTCAAGGGGCAGTTCCCCAAGATTTCATCCAATTATGTCAAACTGGTGCATCTCCCCGGGTTTATTCTTCCATTCAAGGGGCAGTTCCCCAAGATTTCATCCAATTATGTCAAACTGGGGCATCTCCCCAGATTTCATTCAAGGGGCAGTCCCCCAACAACCTTCAGTTATGTCAAACTGGGGCATCTCCCCAAATTTCTTTCAAGGGGTAGTCCCCCAACAACCTTCAGTTATATCAAACTGGGGCATCTCCCCAGATTTCTTTCAAGGGGCAGTCCCCCAATAACCTTTAGTTATGCCAAACTGGGGCATCTCCCCAGATTTCTTTCAAGGGGCAGTCCCCCAACAACCTTCAGTTATGTCAAACTGGGGCATCTCCCCAGATTTCTTTCAAGGGGCAGTCCCCCAACAACCTTCAGTTATATCAAACTGGGGCATCTCCCCAGATTTCTTTCAAGGGGCAGTCCCCCAACAACCTTCAGTTATGTCAAACTGGGGCATCTCCCTAGATTTCTTTCAAGGGGCAGTCCCCTAACAACCTTCAGCTATATCAAACTGGGGCATCTCCCCAGATTTCTTTCAAAGGGCAGTCCCCCAACAACATGCAGTCATATCAAACTAGGGCATCTCCCCAGATTTCATTCTCTTTCCTTAGAAGGACAGTTCCCCGACAACCCCCAGATTACTCTGTCCCAACTCACCTAATACTTTCCCAGTGGTACCATGAAGGTCACCAGGAGGAGTTATCCTTCCCCAGTGGAGCTACACTTCCTAAACAATTCCAACAGGAGCATCACCCCAGGTTTCCCTTTAGACAAAAGGCAATGTCCCAAGAATTCTTTCAGACTACCCCCAAACTAGGGCATTACCCCCAGATTTATTCCCTTTCAATCCAGGGCCTCAGTCATGTCAATCGAGAGGCAACACCCTCATCCTTTTACTTTTCCAGTCAACCAAGAGGCAACACCCTCATCCTTTTATTTTTCCAGTCAATCGAGAGGCAACACCCTCATCCTTTTACCTTTGCTGTCAACCTAGAGACAACATCCTCATCATTTCTGTTAATCAAGAAGTAACACCTTCACTTTCTACTTTTCCAATGGTGTTCACGTCTTTACTTCCTTTCCATTACAAAAAAGCAAGAAGAAACTTCATGCTTTTTCCTCATGAAAAAGAAGTAAAGAGGGGCATCTGTGAATACCTATTTCGTTCCAGTCAATTTTCACCAAGAATGGGAAATTCACAAGGGAAAAGAATTTAAAAAAAAAAAAGAAAAAAAAAGAAGAAAAAAAATAAAAAAAAAGAATTTAAAAAAAAAAGAGGGAAGGACTAAACCCGTGACCTGGGCGGCTTCATTGTCAAAGATCCAGGCTGTTTTCCAGCGCCACTATGCAAGTTGTTTGACAAATACCAAGGGCGGCTGACAAGAAGACAATGTGGAAATATTAAAAAATCCACCAATTGGCAGCAGGCTGGTCACGGGTCTGTTCAAGCAATCATCAAATGCTCTATAAATACCGCAAGCGAAGGAAGAAAGAGGGATCGCTGGAAGAGTCATTGAAGAGAACCCGAAAAACAAATTCTCTCTTTATTCAACACCGCCCATACTCCGCCCCACACCTTCCTCTCAACACCGCCCTCTCCACTCCGCCCAAAGACATCACCCCAAGACTCCGTCCTTACAGCCCTTCCCAAATCTCTCCACTCCGCCCAACACCTTCTTCTCAACACCGCCCAAACCTCCTTCCCAGTCCGTTCTCCACACCGCCCTCTCACTGTCTAACCTCCTCCTCTTAAACACCACCTCCTTCCTCATTGCCCTCTCCACACCGCCCTCACACTGTCCTCTCCACATACTGCCCTCACAACACCGCCCACACTGTCCTCTACACATACCGCCCTACACACCGCCCAACACTGTCCTCTACACATACTGCCCTCTCAACACCGCCCAACACTGTCCTCTCCACATACTGCCCTCTCCACACCGCCCACACTGTCCTCTTCACATACCGCCCTACACACCGCCCAACACTGTCCTCTACACATACTGCCCTCTCAACACCGCCCAACACTGTCCTCTCCACATACTGCCCTCACAACACCGCCCACACTGTCCTCTCCACATACTGCCCTCTCAACACTACCCAACACTGTCCTCTCCACATACTGCCCTCTCAACACCGCCCTACGCTGTCCTCTCCACATACTGCCCTCTCAACACCGCCCTACGCTGTCCTTTTCACATACCGCCTCACACTACCCTAAAACACCGTCCCAATTCCCCTTCCTTCCACCACACCGCCCAGCAACCCACTAAACACCACACCGCCCAGCAACCCACTAAACACGACACCGCCCAGCAACCCACTTAACAACGCCGTCCACAACTCCTACAAACTGTCTCTTACCAAACCGACCTCCACAACTCCTTTTATCACTCCTCACCACTCAGTACCTCAATCCTCTTCACTCCACTTAATTTCAAAACCCCTTTTCTCACTGTCTCACTTAGTAAGCTTTCTGTCTCACTCGGTTTTTGCTGTATTTACTCGGTTTCCCTTATTTTTACTCGGTTTCCCTTATTTTTACTCGTTTTTTTCATTTCTCCCACTCGGTTTTCACTCATTTTTCCCTTGTTTTCAGAATTTATTGTTCCCCTTTCTCTTTTGTGGCTTCTACTACCTTTCTTTCTTTCGTTTCATACTATGTTTTCTTTCAAATCTAAATAAAAATCAATAAAAAGGAACAATTTTTTTAACAGTGTCGTACGAGAGCACTCCCGTCTACACAACCTTTTTAGGACTCGTACACGTGCGAAGAACTTTGCCTTGTACGAGTTCCCCACCTCAGTGACATCCATCATCATCTCCCAAGTCTTTTCCTAAAAAAAAAAAAACTCAGAACTACGTAACCCTGATTTCTTGATAATTCAAGAATACGTAGGAGCAGGACTTTAACTCCTGTCGGGCCCATCTTTCTTATTTTCTTTTTGCTGATTTATTTCTTTACTTCCACGTTTCTTTCATAAATGTTCTTTTCTTGGTTACTTCTGTGAAAATCAATTTAGACGCGACGTCTTGTTGATTTCCCCCTAGTTTTTGTTTAAGCCTCGCCATAATTCATAGGGAAGAGATACTTGGGACGAGACGTCCCGCTTATCTCTTTCCTATCCCTGTCTTTTATTCAAGGATGAATAATTTAGGCGTGACGCCTTATTAACATTCTCTTCCCCTCTCTGTCTCATATCGAAGTCGAGTTTAATCCGGATAAAATGCCCTATTGACCTCGCTTCGACATTCTATGTTTGTACAGTTCTCTTACTCCATTCTGTCGTTTTTAAAATAAAAAATATAACAATAAAAGGGAAGAAATAAACCATCTTTTGTAAGGCTATTAATGTTGCGCATTTTCAATCTCGGTACTGTTTTTGGACAGGCGATGTAGGGTGCTAATACCTTCCCTACTCGTAACCGACTCCCGAACTTGAATCTCGATTTTTAACCAGTGCTTTACTGAACCTAGTTTTTTTCCAATGTTTTTTCTATGGATAAAAATGTTGGTGGCGACTCCCTGTTTCATTTCACACACGTATCTCTCTGTTCGCCGCGCCGTCGCGATCCAGGTTGCGACAAAGAATATTAATGTGACTCTGAATATGTCTTTGAAATAATTTTTGGATAAGTATTGAGCTCAAACAAAGATCCTGTTTGTTTTAAAATGGAGGAGTTTTAGTGTTGGGTTAGATTTTAAACTAAAACCTCACTCTCCACTCTCATTTTCACATTACATTTCATTCCCAAAGGCAATTGCACTTTGTTTTTCTCTTCTCATTTCCTAGGAGGCAAAAACATTTTCTTCTTTTCTCCTTCTCTTCATCTCTTCTTCTTCCCCTTAAAACCCATTATGTGGGTATGTGCCTTTCTCCACTATTTTCATTTACTTCTTGGTTATGAGGAGAAGCTTGTGGTGCTTGGAAGCTCTCCCTCTCCCTCTAGCAATTTTCGTCACTTTTTCCCTCACTCTTGGGGCTCACTTTCTCTTTAGCTTGAGGTAAGTTCCCTATCTATTTTCATGAGCTCTAGCCTTGGGTTATGGGTTATTATGATTTATAAGAGTGTATTATGTATAGTGATCCGGTCTAGATACCAGTCTTCAGACTTAGACGTTGTATTGTCCGTTCAGGAAGGTGAACTGGTATAAAAGGTCAACATCCAGACTATAAAAATACTGTGCTAGGCATTCTCCCTCCACCGATTTATCCGCAATGATGCCTAGGACATCGGGTAACCTGATCCAGTTTCATTATTCTATTATACATAACTGTCCACCTATACTATGATAGGATAAGTGGCTTTACTGCTTATCACGACTGATACCCTGCACAGTGGAAAGTGTCTATGTCACCCGTCAAAAGGTGCAAAGTATAGCTACAGGAGCGATATACGGAAAAGGTGGATCTTCCCCATTCCTGTGTCAGAATCATACACTGATCATTGAACTACTCCTGATCGTAACTCTGAATGATACGCTAAACACGGCATTAGAGCCTCCTGGCCCACTTGCACCTAACGATTCATTTTCCATGTTCAACTATAAATAGCATATTCTTATACACATGCAAGGTTACGTTGTTCTTACCCTTATCACACTATTGCATTGCTCAAGTATTCTCTGAGTTCTCATTCACTCCACTAACTTGAGCGTCGGAGTATCTTCGTAGGTGACACCACCTTTCGCCCCCACCAATGCGAAAGCTTGGTGTGAAGGATCTCCAGAACAACAAGACCAGACTCTCCCACTGATAGGTCAGATTATAATACCGGATACCTACTGTACTGGTGTACAAACACTCAAATCTCAAACTTTTGTGGCTCAATCCGGATCATTGACCCCAGACTAGACCAGTTCATATAGGTATGGTAGATAGAAGCCATTAATATGCAAACCCTAAGGTGGTGTATATTAAATGCAAGCCTTTATGAGGGTGTACATTGATACACGAAAATGGTATTTAATGAGGTGGAAGATAATGAGTACTAATGGTGATTGTTGGGTTTTAATGAAACCCTGACTCTAGAAATTAGGGAAAATGACTAACGATGCTATGAGAAATTATTTTAAGTGTAAACCCATGATATTTGGTATGTGGGTGTTGTTGATGATGATAGGGATTAATGATAATAATGATTTGTGAGCATTGAAGATGAAACCCATTAATGGTTGTAGCTTAAAATGAATAATAGATGAATATGAGCACCAAACCCATCGTGGTTGTAGTGGATTCACTAGTGCATATTAGGGTTTTAACCATAGTTAAAATTAGCCTTTAACCACGGTTCTACAACCGTGGTTGTTCCCAGCGTGGTTATAGGTGTGGACTTTTAACCACGGTTTTGAACCGTGGTGAGAAACAGCATATAACCACGGTTCAAAATAACCGTGATTAAAGCCTCATCTCCTTTAATCCTCTCAAAATCAACCACGGTTCTAGAAGCTCCTTCAATTGATTGATTTCTTTTTCCCCATCAGATGGCAATTTCACTTCTGCTTCATTTACATGTTTCTCCAATTGACCAATCTGAATCCTACACTCCTGGGCCTTCTCCACTTTAATTTTGGCTCTCTCCCTTTTCAACTCTTACTCTTCTCTTCTTCCAGTAACTTGCAAGCTTCCGCTACTCTATTTTCACATACTATAAAGCAAACCAAACATTCATGTCGATACCCTAATCTTGAAAAATAAAATTACATATATAAATAATTAAATAAAAGAGACTTACCTTTATTATTCTGAGGCTGAATTTCGTTGATTGAGTTCGAGAATGGTGACAGCTTGGCGTAGAGCATTACACGATTCTCGCGCCTATTTTCACATTTCTTCTTCCACTGCGAAAAGTAGCAAAACGAGAAAATGTTAAAATCAAAAAGAAAAAGAAAAGTGAATGGGTGAAGGAAAGAAAGAGGTACATTTTCACAGCAAGCGTTGGTGGAATCAGATCTCGGATTCAATGCTATGCGAAGAATGAGCAACAGTGTTTTACCGATAAGAGAAGAGAAGAAGACGAAGAATGGGGAACAGAGAGAGTTGCGGGTGGGGAGGGAAATGAAGAGTCAAAAGTTACTTTAGAAAAGTGAAATGAGTTACGGGGGAGGGAAATGAAATAATAATTGGGGATATAACCACGGTTGTAAAGTAACCGTGGTAATAGGGGTGATATGACCACGGTTCTATAGTAACCGTGGTTAAAGGGGAGTTTAAAATTTAAAATTTTAAAATTTTAATTGGGGATATGACCACAGTTGTAAAGTAACCGTGGGAATAGGGGTGATATGACCACGGTTCTAAAGTAACCGTGGTTATAGGGGAGTTTAAAATTTTAAATTTTAAAATTTTAATTGGGGATATGACCACGGTTGTAAAGTAACCATGGTAATAGGGGTGATATGACCACGGTTCTAAAGTAACCATGGTTATAAGGGAGTTTAAAATTTTAAATTATAAAATTTTAATTGGGGATATGACCACAGTTCTAAAGTAACCGTGGTTATAGAGGTGATATAACCACGGTTCCACATCAACCGTGATTAAACATGTTTCCTATAATTTTAAAAATGCCACCGCATTTTTGATGACTACGGTTATCATATAACCGTGATTAAATCCTGTCGTCATATCTATTTTTTGCACTAGTGATTAAATGAAATAAAAGAGGTTTGAGGTTTAAAATGGTATAAACACCAAGTGATTAATTAATAACATTTAAATCTTGGTGATTTAGATAGAAAATAATTAAATGGTACATTGTTTGGTGTAAGAAACAAGCCCATTGATGAAGCGGGACCTTTGGACTGCAACGAATACTACTTCTCTTGAGGTAGGAGAGGATAATCCCTAAATGCATGATTTCATCCATTATTGATATGTATGTATGGATATGTTTCCATAATTTGGCTTAGATGAACATCTTGATGTTTATGTGATTTAGAATGCATTTTGAACGATTTGTGTTATGTGGAATGTTGTTAGGATGATGATTATAATGTTGAGTTTGATTCATGGCAATGTGACTTGTTTGTGAATGGCATTGAGACCATGATTGAATTAATTGTAATTATATTGGACATCCCATGACATGTAATTTAATGGATGATGTTTGCCACTAACTATTGATGTAAATGAAATCCAATGATAATTGGTAATAGTTAAGAATGATGAGGATATTGAAATCCACTAAGTGATGGTGGTGAGTTGTTGATTGTGAAGTGGCATTTTATGATGCACAGTGTGAGAAATGCATAGATTGGTATTTGCATCCATGGCATATCATACATTGTCTATGTGAAATGTTAGGGGTTCTAATAGGCGGGCCCAGTGGGAGGGCAGCCCTATACACGTACAAACTATTTGTTATTCCCTAGTGATTCGGTGGAATCACTAAGCTATCCATAGTTTGGTGACGAGGCACCCTATATGGAAGGCCCAGTGGGTCGGGGGCTTTATGATGAGTAAGTGACCTCGGTGTCCCTATGGGGAACGACTCCCTCGATGTGTATTTGGGAGGGGCCCATAGCACTTTTGGCAAGTGAGGCCATGATGTTGATCCGTAAGTCACGGGGTGACTAGTGCTACATATGGGTGATAGCGGTTTGGTACCAGTAAAATATAGTATTATGCATGTAAGATTTAAGATATAAGTGTACACATTTACTATTGCAGTAGGGGCATGGTAGCACGTCTATGCTTGACCCACATACTATATGATGTTGTTTCCCACAGTCGGATCCGTGATTTGAAAATGATTCCTTTGTGCATATGCATTAGCCATAAGAGCATTTGTATATAGCCGGAGATATGCCGAGTTTAGTAGCCCGTGGTGGTGATAGATGATTGATAAGTAAAGAAAGAAATTGTGGTACTAACCTTAATTATGTGGTTATACTTGATGAGATTGCCAATGATTTGATATATAATGTAAATGTGTTGATTGAAACATGTATATATGTATTATCATAATGTATGATATTGATTCATTTAGTATATGTTACTTACCTCCTAGTTGCCATTTTTAAAGGTTGATGTAGGCTTTCTTGGAAACCTATGCTTTTTGGAGGTAAAGCTTTTTGTGAAGAAGGTAAATATGGAAATTGAATGCCTTGGCCGATAATCCTTTTGTGAAAACATGATACATATATGTTTTGTATATGATTATTGGATAATGATAGTTATTGGTTCTTGAAGGTCATGTGTTAAAATTAGGCCCTAATGTTTTTGAAGGCTAATTTTTGTATATGACCTTAGACTTGGTGATTTTGAACCACAATATATGTAATGAATGATATTTGGATTCATGCTTGATAAAATTGTGATTATTATGATAATTGGAGATTATATATATATGATGCACAATTGAATGAAATCATGGATTTACATGTATATTGGGGAAGTGGATGGGTCATATTTTGATCCAAGAGGTTCTAGGACATGAGACTAGGGTACATAAACTCTATTACATTTTTAAAAGTTGTTGGCATTGGTTTGACACATAATTGATGTGGTTTAAATGGTTTTAGTCATGCTATTACTTAAAAAATGCATTTTTATGCATAATCATGTAAGTAATGGGACCATATTGAGCTTTATGAGGTTTAGATGCCATGGGATGATTCCAATAGGTCATATTTATGATTTAGAGCTTGTGTGAATTGGAACGGACTAATTCCATTGAGAAATGAGGCTTATGTTACATGTTATAGTTTAGAAATGGTTAAAATGAAATTTCTTGCATAACTTAGCCATATATTGGAATTTTGGCAAACGTACTGCACCAACAACTTTGAAATGGAGAAAATATAGTGCCCATGAAGTTTCATAGCAATCGGAGTTGAAATGGGCAAAACAGGTATATCGGAAGTTGATTTATAGGTTTGGAGTTGTCATTTTCGCTCAAGCGAGTCAAATCTCGCTTGAGCGAGCCTTTATATAAGTTTGGGGTGCATTTTGTCAAAAACTCGCTCAAGTGAAGATATTCTCGCTTAAGTGAGTGCCAAAGGGGTGGTTTCTGCTAAAATTTCACTTAAGCGAGCTCATCAAGGTCTGATAATGTCGTATCTTGATCAAGCGAGAGCTTGAACGAAAATCTTGCTTAAGCAAGCTAATTGTCACTCAAGTGAGCTAATTCAGCTTTTTATTCCTTCACAAATGTTGTATAGAATTTTGCCGTTGTTGTTTTGACACCCAATTTGCATCGATCGGAGGTCAGTATCCCAAGTTATGCCCAAAATACTAAAGGGTGTTCAGGCTAAAAATTTCAACATGGCTCGTTCTACAAATTTATGAATTAGGCAGTCATCAGGGCCTAATTGGCCTTCGGCCTCCTCATAAAAGTTGTAGATAAATGTGTTAGAATGGTGTAGAATTTAGAATTATCTCAATTGAAGTTTTCTAGCTCTCATTAGACGTAAAATATCGGACCCACTGTAGTGAAAAACTCGAATTTAAGAGGGGTTTGAACTCAACTTTTTATGAATTTCAATTTGGGACTAATAGGTGATGTTTATGACATGTCCCAATATTTCTAAGACTAAAAAAGGACTTTTCTCATATCACTTCTCTTATCTTCATATATGGGAAGTGTGACTAATCAAAGGTTTGGGGCGTGATGTTGAATGATTTTCTTTTAATTTGTGGTGTCTCTTAGGCAAGGTGATGAACTTTAAGATGCAAAAAATTTATCCTCATAATTATTATATCATATCTATTATATTTACTTATATAAGACTGAGGGCGTTACAAATGGAATGTACCTTTTGTTGGAGTCCTTGTTGTTCTTGTCGGTGTGGTTAATGTTGTGTTCATTGCAAAAGTCCTCCTTGAGCTTGGCTCTAATCTTGTTGCCGGATTGACGTTCTTAGATGTGAAGGATTTCTCTCATTTCCCCTGAAAAAGTAATGGTTGTGGTCATGATATTGACAGGGAAAATAAGAGTTTTGTTTTGGTGCATTTTTGGTGATTTTGAACAAGTCAATACAAAGAGGATCAAACTTCTCTTTATTGGATAATCTCCATGGATAAGATGTAATGGTGTGAACAAGAAGAAAGGGTGGGGGATTGGAAATGGTGATGTGCAGTAGCGAAAAGTTCGGGTAGCGTCGCTTGATACGTTCAACGACAATGTAAGCTTGAATGAAAAATGGATGCAAACGGAAAAAAAAAATTCTCAAGATCATAACTCTCCTCAAAGGAGAGCTTTGATAACATAACAATTTTCTAAGTTGAAGGAAAAAAGGGAAGAGACTCAAACACTAGAGAGTGTAAATTCATATTAAAAAAATGATTACAATAAACAACTACATGGCTATTTATAGACCCCAAAGAGAAACTATCCGCAACAAACTCAACTAAATAATATAACAAAGTAACAACCAATTAACCACTCTAACAAAAATGTGATAATATAATATGTTTAAATAAAGACTCAATTATGATAACAATTAATATTTTAATTTGATTTGAAAATGATTTTTATTATGAAATTGAGAAAGGAAATTAATAGGATCGTATTTTATGAGACATTGGCACATGTC
Organism: Clitoria ternatea; assembly: GCA_037962975.1. Lineage (NCBI taxonomy): Eukaryota > Viridiplantae > Streptophyta > Magnoliopsida > Fabales > Fabaceae > Clitoria > Clitoria ternatea. The sequence goes on from CM075671.1 coordinate 63,203,038, forward strand.
AAACATTGCCTAAAATAGATTTAAAAATGTTTCATAAATGTATATAATATAGATATTTTTGTGTACGTGTTAATCTTAGCATAGTTTTGCTCTCATCAAAGTCATAACTTTAAAATAAAATAAATAATCAAACAATCATTTTATTGAAGAAAACGACCTTGAGAATAATTAAATAATCACGTTATCTTAGTTTTTTATGTTGGTCTTAGCCTTAATCAACTAATTTACAACATTCCCCTGCCATACCCAAAGCTATGGGAAATAGTAGAAAACAAAGGATCAATTAGATTAGTATTAATTATCAATGGGTTTTTAAATCCAATTTTACGCCAAATGGAAAGGAACCATGATTTATTCCCATTTATAATTCATGAAGGTAACACAACTTATTGGTGTTTGATACTGATATTGGTTATATATGTTTGATAAGGTAATAAGTTAATTATTTATTTTATTGTCTTAAAATTTATTAAACAAAGTAGTATTGTTTTTTAAAGAAATTTATTTTAGTAGCTTGTAACGTTTTTAAAGTAATTACTTGAAGTAGCATTTGAGCTTGTAAGCTCTGAAGTTATTTTATTTTTTACATTTCCCCCACTGATATTTATTTATTTTAAATCATTATTATCTATTTTAAGAGAAAATATTTTCAATTTTTAACTGTAAGTCGAGTTTTAAGCTAGTTTATAGCTTATTTCACTAGCTTAAAAGTTTGTTAGACAAAATAATTTATTTAGTGAAGGAGCTTATTATAGCAGCTTGTAACTTGTTTTTTTAAAAGCTACTTAAAGTAGCTTTTGAGTTTCTAAGCTCTAAGCTTGTTTTATTTTTTACATTTTTATTCTCACTGATATATATTTTTTAATTCACTTATATATATATTTAAAAGATATATATTTTCTTGTCATTTTTCATTTTTTGAAACACATTTTAGTTTGATAAGTTAGTTTATCCATCACCAATTTTAATATTCTATTAATAAAACTAACGAATAAATTAGTTAAAAGCTGAAAAGCTAGTAGTTGAAAGCTAATAAGTTAGTTGATTAAATTATAATATGTTTGGTAAAACTAGATGATAAATGTAAAATGACAAAATATATGTAATTTTAAAATAGATATGAATAATTTAAAAAAAAAATAGATTAGTGATGATAAAAGTATAAGAAAATAAAACAAGCTCATAACTTATAAACTCAAATGCTACTTCAAGTAATTTAAAAAAAGGTACAAGTTACTAAAATGAACTCCTTTACCAAACAAAGCTATCTTATCTAATAAATTTTTAAGTTATTAAAATAAATTACAAGTTAGCTTAAATTGCTACTAATGGCCTTGCCAAACATACCTAAGCTTTGAAGTGTTTGTTTTAGCTTTTAGCTAACTTATCCGTTAGTTTTACCAAATAGACACATAAAATGCTGAAAATGAGATTACAATTTATGATGCCATTTAATTTCTATTTTTACTTTTAATTACAAAATTGATACTTTATTTATATTTCTAAAACTTTATACAATAAATATTAAAAATAATTTTTTTCTATTTTTACTATTTTCTAAACAAAATTTTCAAAACTTAACAATTTTATAAATAAAATAAAAATAAAACATATTTTTAAAATCAATCCTAAATTCTGATACTTGTTCATCTTTTCTACCGTTATTGCCATCGAAAATAATAGTGCAGACAAGACCTAACTTTAAAATATTGAGACATGGAAAAACACCCTTTGTCCTTTAGGTTGGCATAAAAGTATTTGGTCAAACCGTCCAACAATGACAACAGGCACACTTTTCGATTGTTCAAAGTTCCACACTCCCTCTTCTCAGGTAGGGACCTGATGAGCATATCTTACACCTTCCCATGCCAATAGAAGGCTTCCCTCGGTAGCCAAAGATTTATTCCATTTTGTGACATACCTCATAAAAAATCTTAGTGCGAATAAATTATTTTAGGAACTTAAATTGATATAAAAATGGAACGAAACTATAGCTAAGAGAAATCAATTACATAACCGTTAGGAAGTGTTCTAAATATATTATGGAGAGTTTTATACTTATTTTGGGTTAGAAATAGTATCCTAAAACCAAATTAAAAAATATCATCAAAGCCTTTTATAGTGGGTAGATGATTAAGTTTGTGTTGTTAGAAATTTTAATCTTATTGTATATATAGAAAAAACTTTATTAAAAGAGACATAGCTCATTTAGATAATTTTTATATCTCAAAGGAATTAATTTTCAACTTTCATGTAGAAAACACCCTTAAGTTAAATTAAAATATACATATCATAATATATGTTTATTAATACAAAAATGAGCATTACTAAATATAACGAAATTCACAAATGCTTTCTATTAATAATTCTAGTTGTAAGATAATAGACCTTTTATTTTCAATAATGCAATTCTCATATCTATATATTTATGGTTTTGGGGGTCCTTTTGTGTGTCGCATGAGATTGAGACAACATGAGTGTGGTATGGAAGCTAGGCAACTGTACGAGGATGTAAGTGTCATACAAGAGTGTCATAGAGGAGCAAGGCGACATTCATATAGTGTCAATTTTTATTAGCTAAACTCAATTCCTAAAAATGCCTCAAAACAACTAACCAATAGATCTTTTAACTCCAAAATTTCCTTACCTTTATCAAACCCATCACATGGACCATACATCTGAAGAGACAAAAGTGTGATTCATGTGTTAAATAGATTTTGATAATGATGAACACAAAGAATACTTGGACTTTAAGACAAATGAAAATAGTAAATATGTAACACCCTCGGTCATCCAGGACAATCCCTTCCACTAGATTATCCCGGTCGACTGAGAAGCTACGAGTTGTAGAAAAATATGAAATTTTTTTTGTACAAGAAAACTTGGTGGAACAGATATACTTTATATATAAGATAGTCATATACAACATATGGTCGCAACAGTAACTGTACATACTGAAAGTAAAGGGGCACCCAGGCTCCCATAAATGAAAATAAAATGGTTAAAATACCTTTTTAGCCCTTCAAAAGTCTAGGGTATAGAAAAAAGCCCCTAAAAAATTTGCCCTAGAATTTTGGCCCTTAAAATATTTTAGGGTATGTGAAATCAAGGAATTGTTAACGTTGACTGTTAACTGATGAGGTGGCTAACGTCTGTGCCACCTCATCAATGCCACGTAGTTAACACGTGACAATTTTTTAAAGAAATTAAAAATAAAAACCCCTTAAAGTCTATAGTTTAGGAAAACCCCCTTTAAAATTTAGGATTTAGGAAAAAACCCCTCAAATTCTAGAGTTTAGGAAAAACCCCTCAATAAAGGTTAAGTTACCTTTTTAGCCCTCTTAAAGTCTAGGGTTTAGAAAAAAACCTCTCAAAACTCAAATCAAACATGGGTAATTATTTTACATATAAAACTTAATCATTTACATTTTATTACCATCAAATCAAATAAAATCAAAGCTAACTGAAAATTTTCTCTTCTTTAAAAACATAGCTGTATTGACATCCTGATCATCGCTATTCTCATTGTTCTTCACTTTGAACTTGTAGATTGGTAAAGCATTAATTGATTATACAGTTGCTCCTCTATTTTGAGAAAATTCTTCATGAATCCCCAAAACAGAAATTATACAAGGTAGGCAAAAACAAATAGTTGCACAAAGTATGAAGGGCATAGCATATACAATATAGCTAAATGTAAGAAACTTAATACATAACCTACATGAAATGAGGCACAATTATTTAAAGCATTGGGAAAGTAAAGTACTGGTAGAGCAAAAACAATGTGTACCTACCGATACAATTTGGCATAAAGCCTTGGAGGAAACTTTAGGAAACTGAATTCAAACATAGCAAAATTATAAGTTAATCAAATGGAGCTACAAGTTTTATTCAACTCAAAATTTAGGAAAGCAATCACAGCCTACGGCTCCATCAGTGAAGCTATCTTTGACATATACCACAAACAGGTAACTTGAGGGTTTTTTGACTAAACCTTAGACTTTAAGAGGGCTAAAAAGGTAATTTAACCTTTATTGAGGGGTTTTTCCTAAACCCTAGACTTTGAGGAGTTTTTTCCTAAACCCTAGACTTTAAGGGTGTTTTTCCTAAACTATAGACTTTAAGGGGTTTTAATTTTAAATTTTTTTAAAAAATTACCACATGTTAACTACGTGGTATTGATGAGGTGGCACAGACATTAGCCACCTCATCAGTTAACAGTCAACGTTAACGATTCCTTGATTTCACATACCCTAAAATATTTTAAGGGCCAAAATTCTAGGGTAAATTTTTTAGGGGCTTTTTTCTATACCCTAGACTTTTAGAGGGCTAAAAAGGTATTTTAACCAAATAAAATCAACCTATTTTATTCGTCCTTGGTCCCAGAAGAGCTTGGCTGATCCTTGATGCGAAATCTGTATCCATTCCCGCGATGTTTGGAAAAATTTAGCGTAAGGATGAGGCTTCACCTCCACAACAATCGAGAAGGTGTCTCATCGATACCTACCCCACATACAACATAACACTTTAGGATCGAGTCTCTATCACTCCTTTTGGGGTACCTAAGATGCATTCTAAGTTATCTCACCACTCTTGATCTTAGCTAACCATTCCCATTTTCCCATTCACCTCTTAGGATTTTTAAGATCTATACCATCATACTCAAACAACAAACAGTCACAATCTCAGTAAAATGATGCAATGCATGAATTCATTTTGTTATTTCCAATCTTTTATTAGTCATTATGATGCATGTGGGTCCATCTCCTTCTTATCATTCCCAACATAATATGTACCACAGCCCCGCCTTATCCTTCTTGTCCACTAGAGCGACCGAAGCTTTCCTCGTTCTATTTTTCATAAATGGGTAAGAACCCGCAGTTCTATCATCACGATGGCTAATCACACATCACACCAGAACAGGCACTCAACAACCATAGAAACCCCTGCCTCTTATCGAAGTATATCAAAGTTTGCGATAATCGTCTAGCATCAGACGTGAATCTGAGCCATTGGAGGGCCAAATCCGATATACTCCTAAGACTACCCTCAGGGGTTGAGGCACAACTGTTTCTTTAATGTACCACCACTGTTATGCTCTAGGGAGTTTCTCGTCCATGACCCTTATCCTTCATGTATGATGCACACAACACATAATTTCTTTTCACTAGTCATCGGTATGATTCTTTCAATGACTCTATTTCATTTCTAACATCGGGCTACTTTCTTCTCATTAAATTTCAATTAATTCTCTTCCTTGCTTTCTTGAAAATTCCTCAATTCATAACGGTCTCACCTGACGCTTAGCAATGAAACGAGATCTCATATTTTCCATAAATCATGGGTACATTGGTGTTACAATGCCCATCATCACATCAGATCATAGATTTAATTTTGTCACATCATTTTCACAATTCATTCATCTTAGGATCCCTATCGATATGCTTTTTCATTCATTCTTTTCGTGTTTATTTTAACATACTCATTCAATGCATCATACAAGTGTTGTTCATTATACAAATCATTTCGTTAAATCATGATATTCTTTAAGTACAATATCACAGTCCATGCAAATGTCATTATACTACACTCATCATATATTTCATCACACATACTCATCACATATAATTAACACATATTCATTTAGTAGCATTTCAGTATTCAAGAGATCAGCATACTTTTCTTATTTCATCCAACATAATTCACAAAATCAAACGTAATTGTTGGCATTAAACTTGGTATACTTGCTCGTACCCTAATTTACCATTAATTTAGACATTAGATCGTACGTGTTTAATCAAAACACCTTATGAAATAGCTTGGATATCGTACTCCCCCCTTAAGTTATTTATTCTTCTATTATTATTATGACACTAATTTTACTACATGATTCTAACTCCTCATATCCGACCATGAAGTCTAAATCACTACGAAGTGGCCTCTGTTGCTTATTATCAACTTAGACACTTAGATCTTGTATTTTAATCAAATAATTTTATAGAGTAACTTAGCTTTTCTTATGCCCTTGAACTATTGTTCCACCTATTATTTATTGATGTATTCCTTTCCATTACCCAATTCTAATCCTTAGTGATTGGGGAATTCAAATTACTCTTAAATTATGGGATTTAAGTTACCATTTAGTGGTCTTACCATCCATTGTTTTCTTTTGTCAATAAACTTTACTAATTGAACAATTTATTTCCTTTGTCACTAAGTGGGTTACTAATTCCTTATGAACATAAGTTCACCCTTAGTGATATCGTTTCTAGGTTTTTTAAATCGCTAACCTTTAATACCATTTTTCTACTCCATCGTATTAACTAATTTAATTTGTTTAGTTACTTTCATTTAATCAACTAAGATTGATTTTCTTTATGATGACAATTTATTACTTATTTTCTTTATGATGACAATTTATTACTTAAGGATTTAGTCACTATCTTAACTTCTATGCTTTAAACTTAATGAAAATTTTCCTCCTTAAAAGTCATCATTTAATTTATAAGTTAATCTTTTTTATTACTAGTCTAAAGTTTAAATTCAAAAATCGCTTTCATGTTACTATCATTAGTTACCAATGTTCTAAAATTCTAATACTTGTTTCTTACTTAAACTTCTAAACTCATCCCTATGTTATTTAGTCATTTATACCATTTACTTTAAAATTCCTAAAGCCTTTTTTTTCTTATACTTTTACTCTAAGTGGTCACTAAAATTGGTGACTAATTTTTGTCACAAATATTCTCTAAGTCCTAGCATTCATTTCTATTATCTTCCAAAAATTTTGCTTATTCTTAGTTTACAAAACTTATTGGGCCTAACTTTGTCATTTGTTGATAAAACCCCTTTTATGTAAAATTTTTCACTTCTCAAAATCAATTTATTTATCTAATCATCTTTCATAAAACTTTATAATATTAAAAACAATTCCACTTTTAAAACTTAGTAAGATGAAACGTCGGAATCGTCTGGTCGGTAAATTTTCTTAGAAAGCGTAATGTTGTCAAAATACTTTCCGGCGATACATGACGATAAATTAATTCCTAATAGCGGGGCTTATCGAAAACAAATTACAAATTACATATTAAACTATAAAACTTGAAAAAAATAATAATACAACCATATCGAATTAAACTGAGCCCGCCTAACGCTAATTTTTTTCTAAGTTTTTCGTTCTAATACTGATCGTGATAAAACTCTCTCGAGTACACCATTATTGAGATACGCTTAATAGAATTTATTAGAACACTTTTTAACGACATATTCTATTAAAGTTAAATATCGCCGATGAAAAATTACGTAACTTAAAATCTCATCATTGGATCGCGATGAAATTTAAAATGGAGGTTCTCGAGTATACAAGCAATATTATGGAATGATTAAAAATTGTGTTTGAAAATTGTCTCGGGTAACAAAAGCTTGTGTGTCAAAGTTTTGAAAATGACAAAGCAACCATTTGAAGAATCATGACAAGGAAAATGAATTTTATGAAGTGTCAAAGTGCTAGAATAATGAGAATAAACCTTTGGGAAGATCCAAATAAAGAAGAGTAAAGTGCTTACAAATCAAATCAAGAATCAGACCTGAATTTGACATAGCCTAATCGATTACACCACTGTCACAATCGATTACCTTGACTCTGGAAGGAACATAATCGACTATAGCAAATAAGCTAATCGATTATAATGCTGCATAACAATAATTAAAAGTATCAGGTATAATCTATAATCGATTACAAGGATGGGATAATCGATTACCTTGATTTTGTTTGTCACCTAATCGATTAAAACAAAGAGAATAATTGATTACACTATTGCAATAAAAGAGATAATGAAGAGGTTCTGTTTAATTTATAATCGATTATATGAGTTACATAATCGATTATAGTGCTGCGTACTGGAATTAAATGCATCAGGTATAATGCATAATCGATTACAAGGTTATGATAATCGATTACATTGACATAATCGATTACAAGGAAAGACATAATCAATTACACAGCTACTGGACACTTAAATTAATGAAATACAATAAAGCATAATCGATTACAGCTCAAGGAATAATCGATTACACTAGTGCCAGAATTTGGGAACGTGACTTTTAAGTGCAGATCCAACTCACTTCTCCATAAAAAGCTTTAATGCACATGCTGTGCAATGACTCTAAAACTCCATGGCTGCTCTCAAGGCCTATAAATAAAGTTGTAACTCAACCATAAAAATATAAGACACAAGGAATCAAGCAAAGCAAGTCATTGTAGTTAGTGAGTCCATTTTTTGTGTAGTTTCATTTTCTAAAACTCTTGGTCTAAAATTTGTAAATCCTCTCTTGTTGAGAGTTAGTCATTGTGAGAGCTATTGAACTTGTACATCTACTCTATTGAGAGAGTTATTTGCTTGTAAACATAAACATCAAACACAAAGCTTCACTCTAGTTTTGAGTGGTCACAAAGGTTGGGGTTCAACCTTTGGGTATTGAGAGTTTGAGAGATTGGGTGGGTGCCCTTGTGCTAGTGAGGATTGAGTTCTTGAGTGTGGGACACTAGGAAGCTGCAATTGCTCATAGCTTGTATCTCTAAACTTCAATAGTGGAAGTCCTTCAAGTGGGTTGCTTGAAGGTGGGACGTACACCGGGGTGGTGGAACTCGTTATATCGGTTTGCAAGCTTTTCTTCTTTACTCTCTTGCATTTATATATTGCATCTGGCTGGTGTATTGTTTTGATTGTGATTGCATTGCTTGAACTTGATTAATTTGGCTAAGCTAAGATTCTGCACACCAAGTGTTAGATAAATTGCCAAAGTGAATTATACACATCTTTCCTATCTTATTTCTTACATTATACTTGTTGTCTCTTGCATATTATTATCTTGTGTCAAAAGAGAATCAATTTCAAAGGCTTTTCAAGCAAAAGTTTTAAAACTCAATTCACCCCCCTCTTGAGTATTAAGGCCACTTGACTAACAAAAATAAGATTAGACGAGGTGAGACCGCCTTTACCTTGTCGGACAGTCGCTGCTCGAAGGAAAAAAAATGGCAAACCCACCAAAAATTCATCGAACGTTCTGAAACGTTTACTGATCGCTTCCGAGTCGCTAAAAGCTAACATTCATGAAATTTTTGAGCTATTAAAGGTCCTGGACAACAATGGAGAGTTACAAAACAGCCATGTATTTAGTTCACAGTAAAGGATCATTTACAAAAATTCATCATAGACTTCGGATTTTTCGTCGTTTCATCGCCGATCGTCACTTACGGTTCCCGATCCTAAGAAATTAACACATGCAAGCAAAGTGGGTAATAGTGTCATAGTTTTTGTGCTTCCAAAATAGGAGAAAATCACTTCAAAATACATGCCAAAAATTCTATTCTTGATAGAGAAAAGATGAATTTTTAGCCAAGGATCAAGATCAAAACTTTTTCTTACCTTACCAAAAGAGGCCACGGAAAAATAAAGGTGTGGCCAAGAGGAATTAGCTACAAAATCTTAGAAGCTTAGATGAAGGAAACGAAGGAGTTTGAAGCTGATTTTGGTGTGGTGATGACATGAATTTAAAGGAGGAGTAGATGAAGGAAATTGAAGTTAGAGATTGGTGGTGGAGGGGGAGTGTAGCTGTGACTTAGAGGGGAAATAAGAGGAAGCTTTTATGTGGTGAAGGCCTAGAATTTAGAGAATTTTAGGTGGCTGTATGATGAAAATTAGAAAAGAAAAGAACGGTCTTTAGTGCTGCCAAGAGTGAAGGAAGAGGTAATGGGAGTTGATTTATGCTAATGAAGTGTTAGATGATAGTTACCTATGGGCACATGCATATATAGGAAATGAGATTGCTTTGCCTTGTATTGGAAGGTCTTGTAACATGAATGGAGTGGGCAGATTATGATTATTAATATGGATGCAAGGTATGATTAAGGCATGGTATATGGTAGAGCATGACATGCTCATAGGACATGATGTGGTAACATATCACATGGGTCTCCTTGTGAGACAAGCTGATAGTGCTTGTTGAAGAAGTTAACCATGAGTTAACACATAGGGGGGTAGGTGTTAGGCTATAGTATTGCATGAAGAAAGGAGTTAAGGAGAGGAAGGCATGTGTGCCTTGGGTGGTGGAAGCTAATTGGCTCATGTTGCATGAAGGATGATGTGGCACAACCAGGGATGTCAACTTGTCATACAATTTCAAGGGTATTTTGGGCCAAATTTGGAAAAATCCCAAACATTAAAGTTTTATATATTTTACTTATCTTTAAATTGATATATGGCATAAAAATTTTAATCAAGAAACGAGTGAGACATGACCCATTTATTAAAACAATGCAAAGCTATGACGGGATTAATGTTTCTTGCAAGAATTAATTTTCTAGGCAAAATTGATGGGGAATGGGTCTTCGTGCCCTTCATCAAAGTTGTAAGGAATTGCGTTTAGAAAATTTAGGAAAAAGAATTATTTGATTTCATGGTCATACGAGTGAGAAACACGAAAACTACTAAACATAGTGCAAGCCGCCACAAGGAAAATGTTAATCAGTGTAGTATTTTAAATTCTAGGATTTATGGAGCAAGAGTTGGATTTCAATCCCTTCATGAAGTTTGTAGATATTCTTTTTTATTTTAATTTGATATATCATTTGTGATGATCCAAGATCGGTAGCCCAAGATATACCTAATTTACGGCAGGGTGCTCCAGAAGCTTCCTAGATCAGCTATGGCTTTGGAAAAAAAATCACCATTAATTCACCTTTGAGAATTTGATTTCATGCCCTTCATGAACATTACAGAGCTCTTCAATACAGATCCATATAAAAAAGAACTAAGTGATTCAAGTACTGGACGAGGGGGATACATGAATTTTAATGAAGACCACCAACATGATGATGAATTAGCTAAAGGGTTACAAGGATCTATTAAACTGTACCGATATAGAAGGATTTAGCCTTTGATGCCTACACAAAAAAATGTAGATAATTTTATTATAGAGATTTTGACACCAAGTTTGTACGAATCGAGGGTTGTATGAGTTATTAATTTTTTCTGAACCATGCGCAAGGGAAAACGTCCAAAAGGTGGAATTTTGAGGCGAACATACTTAATATTCAATTTTGAGGTTGACAAAGTAGGAATTGGAGTTTGGGGCTAGAAACTGAGATTAAAGATCTTTTCAAAACAAATAGATTAACACCAAAATCGTTTGATTCCAAGATTGTATGCAAAATTTAGGTCCAAAACACCAAAGGTATTCAGGTCGAGTTTGAAAATGATTTGTGGAGAAACTAATTTATGGAAAAATGAGGGTGATAGAGTCCGAACCGGGTTTCTGCCTATTCTAGAAAAGTTCCTAAAACATCAAAATGAGTCACCAAAGACTGACTGTGCCACCATCGGATGTCCCGAAGCATATGAACGCTCAAACGTAAGAGACATTAAAGGTTGTGATTGGGCCAGTTAGGCCAAGTCAGACACCCTTGATTCATCACGGAGGGGTTCTAACAGGACTAGTTTCCCTACTGGATCACTAGTCTCAAGTCAAATGGTCAGAGTCTGAGCTCGGGCTAGGTCCCACAGTTCAATATTGAGGAACTTGACAACATTTTATTATTAATTATAAATATAATGTAATTATCAAACAAATAATTTTAAATATATATTTTCAAAAATATGATTATAAATATTTATATATTTTCAAAATAATTAATTAAATATATTTTATTAATATTAATTTTAAATATTAATTATTAAGCATACATTATTATTATATGTTAAACTAAATATTATTAGCAGGGAATAATTACTAACTAAATAATTATCAACTTAATAATTATCAATTAATTAAAACTATTAGGTCTAACTCATTTAAAATGAGTAAAAAGTCTAATCACTGAAGAGTGCTTATTAGGTCAAACATGAGCTTATAAATAGAACATAAGATACCCATAGACCGCATTGTGGTACATAAAATTCTGTAAATTGTTATGGAGGTCGTGCTCTAATGAACTACCATTCATACCTGTGAAATTTTGTGGAAGTGCTCATGTACTTCTATAGAGATGGGTTTACTTTAACTCAATACCAAAGGTTCTTAAACTATATGACTACTACAGAAAGGTCTTTGTCAATAGTTTCGTTACTACTATAGTCAGCGGTTCAGGCGCAGAAAATAAAGGCACTGATAATGATCCTGATAACAATGCCAACACTCCAACCATTGACATTTCCTATGTATTTTCAGCGGTTATGGGCGGACCGTAAACAATAGGTGTATCAATATCTGCGGTTAACAATGATGTATATATTGTCTGCAGTTAATTAATGTAACTGTAGACAATTGTTGGCTTTTTAAATAAATTATTTTTTAATTTACTAAACCTATATTAAATAGTATAATAAAAAAAATTATTTTTTAAATTTAATAAACCTATTGCATATAAAATTTCATCCCACTAAAAACTAGCAACAACAAATCAAATGTTCATGCTATTGACAGAATACCTTAAGGTTAGTATTGCCATTTGTAGGAGAACAATCCCAGCCAAATACATATCAAACAAGTCAGGGTTGTTTAACTACAACAACAATCACATAATTCCACTTTAGCACTTTCAGAGCAAAATGGAAATGTATGGAACAAACAGAGGATAATGGTTAATTCAATCAGTATATAATTTAATTTATATTTTCAAGATGACATTTAACACCACCCAAACAAAAATATTTATAAAACTTCCAATAGTTAAATAGTTCATGATTAGGTAATCTAAGGCTATTGTTTATGCAAGAGAAATATCAACAAGAGCACCACAAACTTCCAAATAAGCCATTTCCACCTTTTATGAATTGTGAATTTATTTTGTCAGCTATAAAACTTCCAAGGCACTCAATACATGTTTCAAGTGCTACTTTAGATAGCCTACAATTGAACCACTCCTTAAAATCACCAAATTCTTTAGCCCTTTGGATTCTAACCTTAACCTATGTGTTCCATTTCTTAGCATCAAATTCTCTCTATAGGCTTTATAATCAAAAACATAAAATGGAAATTTAGTAAATCAAGTGCTAGACAATTTATCATACAAGTCAGACACAAATATTCAATTTACTATCCAAATTCCAAAAAGAATCGGGGGTTCAACTTAAAATATTTGATCATTCATTTATATATTCACTTATCATAAAGTAAGAATTTCGTAAGAGGATGATAAGTCCTAAATGCCTAGGTACTTTGGAAAAATAGATGCTTAAGCTTAAAACTTGTTAACTTACCTCTTATCCCACTATTGGATATGGGCCATCCCAAATTCCAATACATCAATGTCAGCATATTGCCTTAGAGATATACTTCCCAATATATATGCCAACTAGAAGTCATCTTTAAGCTTGCCTAAAAGTTAACTATTTTTCCCCCTTACCTTTGCACCCCCCATAAGTCACTAGATAACCTCTTACACTTTGCTTGGTTATATAGAAAACTATAAGAAGAGAAAGGTATGAGAAAGAAAAGAGCAGGAAAAGTATGAGACTTTATGGTTTTTTTATTTAAATAGAAAATATTATAAAAAGTATTTTATGAATTATGAGATCTTTCCAATGTTCGATTTACAAGAAAAGTTTAAGTATATTTATTAAAGGACATAAGTGCCCTTAGCTTCCTACCAACCAACCACACAAACAAGACAACAGTTGAAAGTATACTACGAATGATACAAAAAATCATTATGTGTAGAAAGAGCCAACTGTTTTTATTTTCTAACATTTTCTTACACTTAAGAGTGAGAAAATTTTACCTAGGGCCTCACCGAAGAAAATTTTCTTACTAGATAGAACAAAAATAGCAACTATGAGAAATTCTTCTTAAATCCATTTTCTTTTCCCTGTATTTTTTTCTTGATTCTTTCTATGGAAATAGAGGAGTCTTCCAAGTTTCAACTTTTTCCACTGTTGTCAAATTATCTCAAAACTCCACTTAAACCATCATGAGCATTTATAACAGGAAAACATGTATTCACCAACTTTCAACTAGAGTCATACTGACACTTAGAAACAAAAACCAATGACAACTTTGTACAGCATAAATTTAATGATTTTTTAAAGTTTGTATGTTACTATTTACTACTTCCTAGAACACTATGCTTATGATAAGATACAATATTTACTCATGCCATATGCAACTTAGAATTACTACATGCTTGTATCTTACATCAATCAATTACAAGCTACATGAAATTCCCTCATAGATTAAATGCAAGTAGTTAAGAAAATAATTATACAATATGCACTATGTGACACCCTCGATTAACTAGGACAAATTCCCACACTGGAACGTCCTACTTAATTAAAGAGTCACTAAAAAGAGAAGTATTTTTTTTGAATGGTGATCATCAGCACACGATTTTAAAATAAATATATTACATAGATTGATTCTTTTAACATGAGAGTATTTCAAAGAGTACAGAACTCACAGACACCCAACAACTACTACAAAATGAAAGCATAATAGAAATGTCAAGTCTATAATGATCTCGATGCAAACAAAAAATATACACACAAGTGACCCTTTCAAACTGGCGTCCTTTACTGCAGGTACTCCAAGTCCTGCCCACGCTCGCCATGTCCTTCAACTGATGATCATAGAAAAAGAGAAACAACATACACAACAACAAACGGGGTGAGTACAAAGCTCTCAACCCATAACATATACATACAAGGGTGGCTTAATATTTTAAATTACAAAAAAGATTACATATAGCATACCTTTGAACAGAAATACAAAACTTCACATACACAATTATCAACAGTAATCAGAGGGTCAACCATATAATGATGGCATGCTATGCATGTGTTAGATTCAATTACTGTAAGTTATAATTTGTTACCAATATGCAATGGGGCCCAACTTCCATTCCTCAATTTCATATATCAATAATCATGTGCACAATCTGCCACCCTTATCTCCCCTGTCCAACTAGAGCGACCAGAGCTCTCCTCATCCTGGTTTTCATAAAAGGGTAAGGACTCACGGTCCTAACATCAAAATGGCCAATAATCAACATCACACATCACCACAGAATGGGCACTCCACGGTCATAGAAAATCCCGCCTCTTCTCGAAGTATACCAGAGTTTGCTACGGGTTGTCCGACGACGGGCGTGAATCCGATGCCACTTGGAATTCCCGCCTCCGGTGATACTCCTTAGACTACCCTTGGGTATCGAGGTACGGCAGATTCTTAAGTGTAACCCTCACTGTATGCTCTAGGGGATTTTTCCAACATCCCTCCTCAACTCCAATGCAAAATGCCATGTACTTATCTCAATTACTTAGGGTACCCAGAGTCTAGACGGAACCTAACTCTCATGTAGCGTATTTGTCCTTAAAACTCGTAAATATCTAACCATAAATCTTTTCATTTGGTAGGGGCTAAGTCTCAAGATTCAATACTACTAAATATTCACTCCATAAGAAATTTCAAAGTTATTTACTGATAATTCCTTTAGGAAAATTTTCTACTGTAAAATATACAATTTATTTATGTAATAGATATCTAAGCAAAATGAGTAATCATAAATTTCAATTATGTTTCTTATAACTTAATAAAATTTAACGTTGCCTTAAGTGTAAGGTATAAAAGTTTCTCTTGATTTTTCGATTACAAAAGTCATTTTGTCGTATTTACTTATAATAAACTAGATAATTTGATTTTGTTTTTCTAAAATTTTTCATAAAATAATAAATAAAATAATTCCTTATTTATAACATAATCCTTCTAGTTCTATATTGATAATAAAAGGCTCCCTTTTTACTAAGGTGATATACAAAGTAGTAAATTTTCCATCTCTCTCTTCAAAACTTTGTTTTTGTTGTATTTTATCTAGAAAACTCCGATTTAAGTGATTCCAAAGCCAAAAGTGTTTAACTTTGAAAATAATAACTAAATAAAGTAAAATTAAAAATAAAATCTGTCCAAAAAACAGCCCCTACACGAAATTTCACCAAATGCCAAAGTTTGTCGTTCCAACGTTCGTAAAAATACGTTTTAAGGACAAATCGCGTGTCAAAAATTCATCCAACCAATTTTTCTTCTTTGGGTATTTTTCTTATGCTCAAAATTCATTTTTAATCCCACAAAATAATCCTCCAAAATAGTTTTGCCATTTTCTTTCATTTGCCCACGAAACACGTTTTATACCATTTCCGACGTTTCGTTCACGCCTAACTCGGGTTCTTTTTTATTCCTTTATTATTTACCACATCCATAATATTTTTATAATCATAAATATTCCTCAAATATATGAATATACATCAGCAACAAGAATTCTAAATATTCACCAAGAATTAATTCTAAAATTCATGTAAATTACTTCCTTAATGTCATAAACTTATTGTTTTATTATTAAAAGTCACTTGCTTTTATTCTTAGTAATAATAATTTAAAAATCTAGAATTACCTTTTTACATTAAAATTTATTTTCATCTCATAAAATGTTAAGATCAAGGTAATTTTTCAAATTTTAACCATAAAAATTAATTCTTTCAAGTTATACTTTTAAAATCAAAATTTTCCAAGTTGTTCACTAATTATTAAAATTTTCCAGCACAACATTAATTAGTGTAAGTTATAAAACTATTTTGAAAATGTTTTACATTGTCTAAAAATTATTATTAACACTCCAAGTCACCAATTAAGCCAAGAATTCATAATTAAATAAGATCTTTACATGTAATATAATTTCAATCAAAAATCTGTAGCAATAAAAATTTAAGTGTGTTAGTAATCTTCATAAAATTGTAAAATTCAAAGGATCTAACAAAAATCATGGTACAACCATATCTCTTAAAGATCTATTTTTTTTCACAAAGATTTCTCAAGATTCAAACCATACAAACTTAGATCTTTAAAGAGATATTAAAGTATAAGTGTTAAGAACACTTATACTTCACCATGCATGTATAATTTTATGGATCTAAAATGAGCAAAGTACCCCCCTTTACCAACAAGAGTTTCATGCTTCAAAAGAAAAGCCAAGAAATTCAAAGTTTGATTCTAAGCCACCATGGTTTGCTTCATCAAGAGAAGAGAAAATAATGGATGGATGGATGATGGAGATTAACATGATTTTGATGGTGGAATAATGAAGAAAAGATTGCTGTTTGGTGGAGGAGAAGAAGAAATTTTGATGATCAAAGGTGGTATCTTGAATTTTTAGTGTGGTGTTTGTGATTTAGGATGGATGATGGTGGATGTGGAATGATGTTTAGATGAAGAAAATATGAGATTAGAGAAGAGATGAGTTGCTGAAATTTTTACTAAGTTAGAACGAAGAAAGAAAAGCTAGGCAAAGCAAAGCAAAGGAGATGAAAAGATGGATTTTTGCATGTAGCTTCATTACCCCCTTGGAGTCACACGGCTGGAGAAAGTGGATAGGCAAGTGTCACACTATTTCCATGCAAGAGAAAGGTGTCATCAACAGCTGAAGGTGATGTGAAGAAGAGTTATGCATGACTGGGACAAGTGTCCAAGTGATGAAGCCATGTTATTGGTTGTTCATGCATGTCATCATAGGTGTCTCATGCAAGGTAGTGACTTGCTCGAAGGTTTAGGATGTCTTATGGGCCGAATTAGCAAATGGGATGAACATCAAAGTTGTAGAAATTTTTGTTCTCTTTAAATCCATATAAATCACAAAAAACTCCATTGCTAATTGAGTGAGATATGGCCCAAATACTAAAAGGGTATAGGGCTGTGACAGGATTTTTGTCCCTTGCACAAATAATTTTTTTGGGCCAAATGGGCTACGAACTGTACTTTGGTTTCTTCATCAAAGTTGTGGAGAAATGTGTTAATAAGAATTTGGTAAAGGTATCATTCAATTTCATGTCCATATGAGAGAGTTATGTAGAAAATACTGCACCTAGTGCAAACTGATGCTGGAAAAACGTGAATTGGTGTAGTTTTTTAATTTCTGGGAATTATGGGATGAGAACTGGCCTTAGTGGTCAACATGAAAGTTTTAGATAAATTTGATACAGAGATTTTGGGATAATAATGACTTGAATCCAATATTAGGAGAGAAAATTACACCTAAAATACATACAGACACGCATTTTGACTTACCCGGGTATCTTAAATTCAACGTTTTTAAGCTTGGTTATTTAAAATTGGGTGTTGGGCTCTTCACGAAGGTTGTTAGGAATAACATGAGGGATATTTTGGGATAAAACTAATTTACTCAAGTCCCTCGGATAATTTCTAGGCTCAAACTGGGGAGTTACTCTATTTTATTAATTTAAAACAGTTACTTAAATATTTATATTTAACTCACTTAATGTTTTATTTTATAAATCTATGTTTTTAGGGTGTTATTAAACATATTATTATATTATCCTAATTATATCAATTAATCACATAATTAAAGTTAGAACCTCTACCTTACACTCACAAAATTTCTTTAAAATGAATAAATAATCAAATCGGCCGTAGCCATTCATCAGTACACATAATTTTCACAGAATACAGACAACTGGTCTCAAGGACCTAACATCAAAAATGAGGGTTGTTACACACTATGTAGAAAGGGCTATAAAAAAAGTGAATTATTTTCATGATAAAGTTACTTACATCTTTAGGATCAAGAATATTGATTTTGGATTGATCATAAGGTGCAGATTTTGACATCTACAACATTGAACCCATGGAAAATGTCAAAATAAAGTTATAAGTTCAAATCCTAAAAAATAGTCATTGATAGCAAACAATCTTCTTTAATTACTATCATAACATTCTGCATTATTTGACATTAAACCATATCTATCCACCATACCATCAGAAATTTCAAGAGTTAATGATTTATAGAGCAAGCAAATTGGTATGTATTATAAACTAAAGAACTAAATACAAAGTGTTATGTGTGTATATGATTATCTAACATATAAGTAGGAAAAATATAGAAAAACTTGGAAAAGCCATAAGTTAGGGACATAATGCAGGCTCCAGCTGGAGGTATAAGGGGCTCTAGAACCTGCATCCCTGAAAGAGCTCTAAGGAAAAACACATTTCCATTGCGTTATGATTCATAAGCTCTTTTTAGCGGGGTTAAAAATAACTTACCTTAAATATAGTACCACCTCGGCTGTCATAAATATACAAAATAATAATGGCCAAGCCGAATGTAAAATTATAAGAAGTTAAATAATTCCAAACCTATCTTATGAATGGTTTTTATATCTAGTTTTGAAAAAATTCTCACCCACCGTATTTCTTCAATTTTCTTTCTCCATATAAATTATTAACCCGTTCTGTCAAGTCACAGGTCAACTTCAAATGTTGCTTTTGATTTTCACCAATAGGGACAAGATCAGACTGTAGAAGCATGATACAACATATAAGAATTTTTCTTATTCAAGGTAAAACTAATAAACATCATAATGCACTTTAAATAAAACTTTCCATAAATTGAGGTTGCAAAAACTAACCAAGCAAGGTTACAATCGTATTAGTCTGTTAGCTTACTTATTAGTTTTCTTAACTTTTCATACAACATAATAAATCACAAAATAGTCAAAGATGAGCACAGAGAGTGACTTGTAAAATGTCCACAAGGTAGAGTGGTAGAAACCACCTAGTACAAAAGTATATCAAAAGCCATCAGAGCAAGATAAGTCAAAATGGCAACAGCAAATTCTTCATCTACCTACATATCCAATTCAAAAATATATTATTTGGATAAATGAAACATACAATCCAGGATGAGGATTCAGGAGAACTAAAGAAAAACAAGGGCCTAGTTTAGAAAAACTACATTGGTCAAAGACAAGCTACATAGTGCAAGACAACATGAAGTAAAAATCATAAATAAATATATTATGTTAGCATAAACTTTACTAAACATCTAAAGTTCTAAACAAAACTTTTCCCTTCTAATATTTGAAGAGCACTAACCAAAAGGTTAATATTGGTAGTAATAGTGGTTATTTACACTTATTCTAACTCACGAATAACTACTGTCATCTCTTGTTTAGAAATTGGAACATGCATGTGTGAGATAGTTTTTTTCTTATTTTCCATTTGTTCCTAAAATAAATATGCAGCAATAGTCACACTATACCATCTTAGAATTGAAAACAAATAAAGATAAAGCCGGTCCAAAGTAAAACTTCTGTTTGAATCCTATTCCTAAAGTTTGTGTAGTTAAAGAATCAAATTAAACCATTCTATTTTGAGAAGACCACTATTAAGAAGGAAACATACAAACTAGAATTAAGGGGAAAAACTTAATCAAATCAAATTAAATCCATATGAAAGGGAAAATAAGAAATGGAAATGGGGGATTCATATAGCTATGAATGCACCGCCTTGCAAGATTTCTCTTTAAATTGTATCATTTTGTTTAGCCAACCAATTGGTGTTGTAGAACTTAGCTGCCACATTAATTCTACATGTGTTCGAACATGAGATAGTATAAATACTAAAGCCTGAATGTACATTAAATGTCATTTATCTAGTGATCATAGTATTTCAACCATTAATACTATTTCTGAACAAGTTTTGAGCAAAAGTTTCAAAGAACCTTCATAGGATCCACTCCACATGCTAGGTAAACAGCTGTAGTTGACCTTGTAGCCTTGCATAATTGTTGTGTCAGAAGGTAATGTAATCTATAAGATAAAATGCATAGGGATAAGAATTTGGGCGGTATCAATCAACATTATGAAAATAAAGAATTTTCTTTAACCAGTAACTAAGTATAATGAAAAGCATGAAGTTGATCTTTAATCAAATACACTTAGCTAGATTAGGTTTTGAGGTACAACCTCCAAATATGGACAGCTCAAAAAAAGTGGTATCAAATGCTCATCAAACACAAAGTGGTGATACATCCTGATAGAGACACATTAAAAAGAAAACCAGTCTATAAGTATATCAGATAGAGACACATTAAATATGCTATATATGCAGGTTGCTTTTACTATTTACTACTTAATTAAAAGCAGAACATTTCTTACAAATTTCACCATCGATCCCTATCTTCACCTTAATGT
This sequence comes from Clitoria ternatea, assembly GCA_037962975.1. Lineage (NCBI taxonomy): Eukaryota > Viridiplantae > Streptophyta > Magnoliopsida > Fabales > Fabaceae > Clitoria > Clitoria ternatea. Next base: position 63,224,070 of record CM075671.1, read on the forward strand.
TGCTCATCTTTACCATAGATTTTCCTAAATTCTTCATTTAATGTAAATCCAACTGTGGGATTTTAGGGGTAAAGGTTGATTGAGCGATGAATTGATTGAAGAACGGGTTAGGGTTTGAGTACTTGAAGTGGAATTGAAGAAATATGAGTTTTCGCTTTATTTTGAATAAAGCTCCTACCAACAAGATTTCCACCCTTCTCTATGACCATATTTGGCAGGTTTAAGAAATATCTCAAACTTAAACACATGGAATTTACTTTCATACAAGACGTGCCATTAAGCAGTGGTGGTGGGCATAAGAAGTGGAGGTCATGGAAGCTAGAGTAGTGAGGAAGGAATATGTCATACAGTAGTGGAGGAGAAGAAGGACGCGAGGTGGATCAAACTAATGGCACGACGCCGATGAAGGTTTTACGGTACGAGAAAGAAGGAACACTAGTCAGAGTACGTGAGAAGGAGAGTGAACGAGAATCTTGATAAATGCCCAAATTGTGTATTTTTTGGTGTTATTTGGGTATGATTTTGATAAGATGTTATTGTATTTGGACTAGTTTGTGTACTGTATTTGATAAAATTTAAAATCCAGATATTGTTTAACTTGATTGATGTACATATGTCTTTTTTATCCCAAAATTTGTATAATTTTAGGTGAAAAGAATGTGGAAGAGAATAAGGAAGAAATTCAAAGGCAATTCCCTAACTTAGGCCAAGAAAATTGTAAAATTTGGTGAATTTGCTTGAGCGAGCATCAGAATTGCTCAAGTGAGCCAAGGCATTCAAGGACTTAAACAACAAAGGCAAGACTCACTTGAGCGAATCTACATTGCTTGAACGAAATCTGTCTAGAGAGCAAATTGAAGGAATTCGCTTGAGCGAGATTAATTAGCTCAAGCGAAAATCAGGCAGAATTGAATTCCAGGTTAATTCGCTCGAGCAAGCCCACCTTCGTTGAAGCGAAATTCTTCTAGAGGCTAAATAAAAAGAATTTGCTTGAGTGAGCATAAGAATGGCTCAAGCGAATGAACAACAGAGAAAACAACAATAGTGAACTCGCTTGAGCGAACTACTAGCTCAAGCGAATCGTCAAGGGAACAAACAAGAGAAAATAGCTTTCTTCATGGTGAAGCAAGTAATTCGCTTGAGTGAATCATTAATTAACTTGAGAAAATTAATAAATATATAACCAAAGCTAAAGAAATTTCGAATGAGCGATGCATGTTTCATCCTCTCTCTTGGCTAAGGCCATTGAAGACCCATTCTCTTCCTTGTCATCATTTTCTTTTATCTTTTGTGCTTGATTGTAATGACTACCATGTGTAGCTAAATCTTTATTAGGGATTGTCATCATTTTTGAACTCGACATACGCTTGTCATATATTTATATAATTGGTACTTTCGTTCTATGGTTTTTGGCTTTTCATTTTATGTTTTTGAATCTATCCGATCAATAGCTTCTTGAATTTAGTTTCCATTGGTTATTGGGAAATGACTTTCAAAAATGAATCTAAATGGAATACTCATTACAGAGATTACTAGGAATAATAATCGATGGAATGAACGTCGAAACAATCACTTTTAATGCTGGAATATTTTCAAAGTGATTGAGGAATCAACATATTTGGAATTATTCTTATGAATTTCATAGTCGAGGAATCGATATGAATGACTTAGATTGTGATATAAAAAGTGATAGCTTGAAAACCATTTATATAAATATATACAGCATGTCGAAGGGTGAGATAGATGAAATCCAGTCCTAGTTTTTATCAATTTTTAGTTCATTACATTTTATTGCTTTTCTTAGTTTACGTTTAATTGCATTCTCCTATTTTATTTTACAGTTACATTATGAAAACAATTTCCTTTGATTGTCATAATATTTCAGAATCATCATTTTAAATACCTAATCCCAGTGGAACGACACTCTATTTTAATATATACTACACGATTAGTGGACGCTTGCTACAAAACACCACGATTATTACAAAATTGACAAGAAGTTTTTAGCGTCGCTGTCGGGAATCAGTGTTATTTTTAATGTTGATTTTTAATTATTAAGGCATTGTGACGTGTTTCTGTCGTGGTACCATCAAATTAGTACATTAAAATTAATTAATGTAGTGCTAGGGTGTCAACCTAGGTCATTCTCTTGAAGATCAACATAAAAATTTAGGAAAATCAAGTTTAAAATTAATTTTTTTAACAAACAAAAATTTAACAAACATACAAAAAATATTTGGACGGGGGGGGGGGGGGGGAGGGGTTGGATTGATTGTTATAATTAAAATTAAAACAGAGTAAATATAAAACTTAGAATAATAAATAACAAGTGATTGATTTTCTTGGAGTATTGTAATTAAATTTATTCTTGGTTCACTAAAAATAATTTGTACACTTTCATTAATGTTGATTTCTTAGCTCAATTTGAATTAATCAACTAAGCGTCTTTTTCAATTCACAATTCCTTTGCTTTCATTTAAAAATAAATATTCTAATCAAGCATCCTAATTAAGCAAAAGGAGTCAAGATCATAAAATCTAGGAATTATTGAGCATATGTAAGAACATCGCCTACATACATAATCTATTCTCAAATTATGGAATTAAGCAAACCATAATTATTAAAAGTGATTATGAAAATATTCATTAAGCATGCATATTTCCTTAATCCATTTTAATTTAAATATTATTTTCTTCCATTTGTATAATTAAACCGATTAAGCATACAAATTTAATTAAACAAAATGGAATTAAATAAGCAGAGTAAGATTGTGAAGAAATAAACAATAATAAAAGCATACAATATTAAAAACAAGAACCTCAAAATTATATTACAATATTTTCCAAGAAAATCAATCTAGGGGTTTTAGCCCTCCATAATTAAAATAAACTAAAAATAAGAAAGACCGAACCCGGAATGGAAGAACTCCTCCAGAAGCCTTCCTCTTATGCTTAAAAGAAAGAAAGAACGGAGAAGGAACTAAGAGAGAAGTATGAAGTGAAGGTGTGTTGTGAAGCCTCTCGTTCTCCTCTACTTATAGTGTTCAAGGAAGGCTTCTATTACAATAAAATATTTCATTCCGCGTAGTGCTTCCGTAAATTGCGTAGTGATGTTTTCCTGTTTTTCGTAATGCCAGAAAACATTCCTGATTTTCCTCCGTGATTCCATCCGTGATTTCATGCGGGAGTCGATTCATTCAGTTGAAAATTACGTCAAAAACATCATATGAATCATTTCCTGAAGTGAGGAATCGATTCCTAGGGGTATGAATCGATTCCTGGAGGTAGGGAATCCATTCCCAAGCAAATGAATCGATTCTTAGAGGTTGGGAATTGATTCCCAGGGGCAAAATAGCATATGAATCGATTCCTGAGGGCTGGGAATCGATTCCTAGGTGTGTGAATCGATTCCCAGGGGCTATGAATGGATTCCCAGGCCATTTTTAATGCATGAATCGATTCATGTCTGTGGGGAATTGATTCCCAGCCTTCATTTTCACTTCCTGGGCTTTGTTTTATGTAGGAATTGATTCATGGATACTGGGAATTGATTCCTGACCCTGTTCTTCTCTTATTTTCTTCTTTATTGACCCTTTTTGAACATGTAATTACTTGTGTCTTCTCCCTCTTAATTCTTGATCAATCTTTTTCAACTACAAGCTTAATCATTCACTACAAAATAAGAGAAATAAGGATTCTATTATTTCCATTAAAAATCAATCCTTAATTCATTTTTAAATTAAATATTAAATAAAGCTCAAATGATGAAAATGTGTTAAAATGCAATATATTACACAATAAGTGATGGTAAATTATACATATTTAAAGTGAGGAATTAAGGATAAATCATGTATCATCACATTGTAAATAGTACATTTTTGTGAATAGTATATTTGTTCTTGTTACTTGATTTTTTCAATACTAAAGTTGCCTACAATTATTTTGCTTTATGTTATTGAGAAGCCAGGGATGTAAAGACCAGTTTGAATTTGATCCTGAGCTGGAACGATCTCAGAGAAAAGGTAAAAGAAAAGCAAAGAAGAAGCAGTAACAGAAAATAGGATAACCTTTTTCTACACCTACTCCAGAATCCATCACTAAATCAGAAAACAGAGGAAATGGCTGATAGAAATAACAATCAAAATCCTTTGAAGAGAACATTGGGAGATTATGAAAATTAACAGGGTCCCAGATACTTCTCAAGCATTGCCATTCCATAAAAAACCAGAGCTTTAGAAATGCAGCCAACTTTTCTAAGTTTGATTAGTGCACACAAATTCACAGGGATGTCAATGAAGATCCGTATACATATTTATCAATATTCTATGAATTAGTGGACACCATGGGCTTTGAACCAGGTGATTTGGAAGCTGCATACCTGTGATTATTTCTTTTTTCTTTAACAGGTAAGGTGAAAGAATGGCTTTAGTCTCATCCTAACTAGAGTCTGAACAATTGGTCCAATGTTGAAAAGAAATTTCTATAAAGATTCTTCCCTCCATCCTGATTTATTAAGCAAAATCAGATATTTCCACTTTTAGACATGGAGCAGAAGAACTCTTTTGTGAAGCCTGGGACAGATTCAAGTCATTATTGAGAAAATGTCCTAATCATGGTTTTAAAGATATTGCTCAGTTGAATATCTTTTATAATGTATTGAGAGCAGACACAAAGATTATTCTAGATGCTGTAGTAGGTGGTGTGATGATGACAGTTGATGTAGATCAAGCTACCAGAATTATAGAAGCTTTATCTTCCATAGATTATCAGGCTCAACATGATAGTCATCAAGTGTAGAGAAAAGGAATTCTTGACCTAAGTACCATAGATGTGATCCTAGCCCAGAATAAAATTGTAACTTAGCAATTGGAAGCATTGACACAGCAAATGGCTAAACTTCTTCTCTTATGTAGCAATATTGATGTTGAGATGTGATTTTTATGGAGGTGAACATGCTAATGGGCATGATGCTAAATCTCCGAGTCATTATTTTGATATGTAATTCTCAGAAGATTTACGCTTTGGCAAGCACACCAGTCGTTAAAATTGTATTATATTTGATCGTCCCACAGGGATTGTGGTAAGTACCTCAATCTCAGACTAGTACAAGCTGAACCAACACAAGCACAGGAAGTTCATTCGGTTTTTGTTGTTTAATGTTTTATAGTTGTTTTTGTATTTCCAGAAACAGTGTTAAGATGAAATGTGAAAAGTGATTAATAGAAAATAGGTCAGGATTGCTTCGGTTCACAAATTCATCAAGAAACATGCAATTAAAGTATAATCAAACTTCATAATCCAGAGGACAATCTGCTTGTGGTTATTCCCTAATTCCTTAGGTGAAAAACACTAATCCTTAAGCATCGAACCTTAATTCCTTAAGTTCTCGATTAACCTAAGAATCTAATGCGAAATTGGAGGTTGAACTCTAACTATTCACCTAAATTAATTAGGCCTGAACTAGTTAGAAAACTGGAAGTTACCTAAGCTTCAACCATGATTCCTCACTGGCGAAGTTCTTCATCAGTTCTGGATTTGTCAATCCAGCAATTCAGATCCACTCCTCAGTTTGTTCGCCTCAGGATCTAGAAGTTGATTTCCTTGCTCACAGCTTCAAGATTCCATTGCTAACCTTCGCAATCCCAACCTTAGGGATTTAGAACTCCATCGACTTCGGTTCCATCGAAGGATTGTGGAACGTCATGGAGGAGAGGATTTAGAGAGAGAGAAAAAGAAAGTAGTAAGATGTTGGAAATGGAAAATGAATTGTATTCGATGTACTCTGTTTTCTGGTTATGTTACAGAATATGTACAAGCATATATATATAAGCATCTACCTAACTAACGAACTTAACTAATCACTAGGAAAGCTAAGTTAATAATTAAACTAACTAACTAATTACATAATTATGGAATAACTAACTAATTACAGCTCAGCTCTTAACAAATTACAGCTCATCATTAGCTAATCACAGCGCAACACTAGCTAATAACAGCTCAACACTTAAATTACTAAGGTGCAGAAGTAGGAACGAAGGCAGCAGGAAACAGCACTGGTACCGAGTGTCTTCTGGAGGGAACAATCAGTGTTTTAAATAACAGCCTTCTCGCTTGAGCGAACTTGGCTCTCGCTTGGGCGAGCTCGCGATATGTACTACAGTATTGCTTTCTCGCTTTAAACGTTATGGAAAAGCTTGGGCGAGGGGTGATGTTTTGGAGTCACGCTTAAGCGAACTTGCTTGCTTGAACGAATTTTGACTCGCGCTTAACGAATTTAACTCTCGCTTGAGCGAATTAATTATTTAATCAGCATTCTGAAGTTGACGCTTGGGTTCTTCGTTCAATATTCGGTTCCCTATTCTATTTTGGAGTAGGTATCTTGGGAGTCTTTTAAGTCAGACTTTTATTAATTCCTTCTGATCAACCTTTTGGGAAGTCTTTTTAGTCAGCCGCTTTGAAGTCTCGCTCAGTTTGGGCTTTTGGACTCTTTTCAGTCGGATTTGTGAAGTCTCACTCGGATTTTCCAAATCTCGCTCAGCTTTTTCCTTTCAGCTTGAGCGCTCTTTTTCCTGCACCAATAAACAACTAATTTGCCCAGCGTTTGTTCACTGATTGTCCAGTATTTGTACGCTGGGTTAATGAAAACTCAATTTCTTAACTAATTACTATTTTTAATCAGTTTCTTACATAAATTAAGCACTTTTGAAATAATTAAATAAATTATAAATTATAAGCAATTAATTAAATAATAAGGCTAAACTAATCACTAAACAATGAATTAAGTCAAATAAAAGGCAGAATAATTAAGTCTTTTCAAGACTTATCACATCCCCAAACTTAAAACTTGCTTGTCCTCAAGCAAATATTCAGATTAATTAACTAACAAGCTGTTATTCAACACAATCAACCTTTCCTTAACTTAGTTCATGCTATAATTATTGAATACTGACCATGCTTTCTTCTCGTAATTTTTGAAAATATAATAACTTACAGCTCCTTTCGGAAACAAGCTGTTGATGCTTTCCTCACTAGGTCGGTGTTTCACTCTTCTCTCGGTGTATAGGGTAAATAGAATGCACTCATCACCTGCATACTTGTTAGATAAACATAGGCTTGCAACAGTTCTACACGTCATGCCATATGCCAACACAATCGGATTAGTAAGGGCTTTTTAAGCTTATAATGGGGCTAGGCTACAGGCTCTATTATTATTTTTTCGAGTCAGAGACGGGTTATAAGATGTATCCACTGATGCCTTGACTCAATTTTAACTTAATTACCTCTACTTAGCAAGCTCCATTATTTTTCGAGTGAATGATAGCTTAATAACTTGTGGTGCTTTGCACCTTCTTTTTCTTTTCAGTCCTTTGGACTTTTCTTTCCTTTCATCTTTTTCCGATCACAAAATTTTTTTTCTTGTGGTGCTTTGCACCTTTTTCCTTGTTGATTTTTTTTCCCATTTTTTCTTCTCGGCTTTTCAATTTCTCCTTTCATTTCTCTACATATTCATCTATAACTAAGGTCGGAGTGTATCCTTAATTGATGTTAGGCACACTCTTCATCCCCAAACTTAGAACTTGCTAGTCCCTAGCAATAAGTAAGACTGAGCAGTTCATCAGTGGAACATCTAGGGGTAAATCAGTCGGTTTTTTCGAGATATCTAGGCTTGTAATGTTAGGTGAATAAACAGAATAAAAGGGTCTCAGGCTCAAACATAATTATTGGGTCAAAGGATTATTTAATAATATTAGGAAGGCTAAATTTTGGCCCTGGCTAATTTAAAAAAGAAGGCCTTCATCATTTCCGATTGGCTGGCATACAATCAATTAGCAAGCACTGAAGCAAATTCTGTCTCACTAACTAGCATACAGGCTTACTCGGAAAAGAATAAAACAGGCTCAAAAGCTACGAATATAACAGTTAATCAGCCAGTCATGTCCCCAAACTTAATGTAAGGTCATACATTCAGATTGCTAACTAGCATGCCGAGTAAACAATTAATTAATGATGAAAAATAATTATGGGCAGAGATCATGAATCAAACAAAGCCGATCAATTAATTTATCCGACTAAAGCCTGAGAATCAGCAAACTTTAACTTATTAAGATGGATTTGAAATTAAACGCAATTAGCATATTTTAGCAATTAAGGAGTCGGAGTAATAGAAGACTTCCCTTTTACCTGACTGGCATTGCCTGGAAAGCAATTACTTGGACTGGCATGCACGGATTTACCGATACAATTGAGAAAAAATAAATAATAACAACAACTTAAAAAAAAACATAAAATTTCATTACAACCACAAGAGAATATTCATTATTCAGAAAAGTATTAAAATAAAATCAAGTCACTACAAAAAAAAACAAAAACAGCATAAAATACGGAGCAACAAGTCAATCATCCTGATCCTCATTCTCTTCGTTCTGCTTTAAAGATGATGGGAGATCAGCTGCCAGGGGTACGTCCTCAGAGGGAATAGTGAATCCAATGGAGGCCAACCATGGATCTCTGTCAGGTGTGGCTCCCATTTCTGCTGTGTGCTCTACCCTCAATTTGGTGGCAATCTTCCTGAGCATAAGATCATGGTTCAAGACCCGATCATAGATTCCAAGTTGCATCTTCTTCATGACCTGCAATTCCTACAACACCATATAAATGTCAGAAGAAGAAGAACCGGCTCCTCCTGATTGCTTGGGATGCTCGGGCTCTCTGGTTTTAAACTTTATATCATGTTCTTCAGCCGCCTTAGCATCTCTGAACCTATGCCTGTCAAAACCTTTAACTTCTGGCGATTCATTCCTCTCAACTGCAGAGGACGCATTCCTCTGAACCGAAGGAGATACATTCCTTTAAGCTTGACTTTGACTGGGTGCAGGTTCAGGAGAATCAGATATACTTATGGTTGCCACTTCCTTTTTGTTATCTGTTTGCTTTTTTCTCACACTTCCTTCTGCAAAATTTGGTCTAGGTTTTTGCAGGAGTCTCTGTGATCTTCTTTTCATGGTTAATGATAAAAAATGCTGATAAACAACCTAAATGAAAATAAGTACAGAAATCCAAAACAAACACAGCAACCCAAAAATGTGAGATGCATGGCTATGAACAATAGAAGAATATTAATAATGAAACAGGAAAATACTAAGCATGTACTTAGAAGTGAAAGAAATAAGTGAAAAGATGGTACCTTCCTTAGGAATTAGAAGGTGTGCCTTTTCGTCTTCAACCAAAGTTTCAGCGTAGGAATTTAGGGTTTGTACGCTGAAGGGTTTTTATACTGTTGAAGTCACTACCCAAGAAACACGTAAGTACGCTCCATCTTCATTTATTACTTTATCATTATTATTATTATTATTATTATTATTATTATTATTATTATTATTATGATTATTATTATTATTATTATTATTATTATTATATGATATTTCAATAGGCACTCTCACTCGGCTCACATACTAAATAGATGGAAGACCGAGTGAGACTGGGAAGAGATGCTGAGTGGATTCATGAAAAATGAGTGACAGTGAGGTGGATGAAAAAGAACGAGTGGAAGGAAGAACGAATGAAAAAGAACGAATGAAAACAAATTCCGGGTAAATGGGACGAGTGAAAGATATACTGACCGGATAAAGGCGATAAGTAAATGAAAGAGTGAGTGGAAGAACAAATGGAAGAAGAACACGTGAATGAATGAACAGGATCCTGAGTGAATGAAGGACGAATGGATACAAAAACAAGTGAAAGAATGAATGCATGAAGTAGAGTGCAAAAAAGACGAGTGAACAACTGCAGTGAAATACGAGTGAACCAAAAAACGAGTGGGAGAAGGAACGAATAAAAGTAAGACCGAGCGAAAGAAAGAACGAGTGGAAGAATGACAGAGTGAATGAAGGACGAGTGAAATAGAGTGGCCGAATGAATGAAAACCGAGTGGGAGAGACAAGTACAAATTATACCAAGTGGATGAAGATCCGAATGAAAAATGATGTGAAAGATCTGAAAGTCAGAATAAAATGGAGTGACTGAGTGAGAAAGATGAGTGGATGAAAAAGAAAAATACAGAGAGGTATATGAGAAAACTGAGAAAGAATTTAGGTGGAACGAAACAACGAGTGAATGAATACCGAGTGGATTATACCGGGTAAGAATGAAAAATGAATGAATGACCAATAAGTGGGCGTAAGAACGGAAAAACGAGTGAAATAAAGTGAAAGAGTAAATGCATAACTGCAGAGAGAGAGAGTGACGAGTGAATGGTATATCTAGGGATGGAACACAGAGTGGATGTAAACGAGTGAGAAATAAAACAAGAAGAAGATAAACTGAGTGGATAACTAAACAACTACAGGGGAAGCTGCGTGAATGAAAATACTGAGTGGATGACGGATTGAGAAAAACACAGACGAAGCGTTCATGAAATAATGAGTGAAAAAGAAATACCGAGTGGAAGAAAGATGAAAGACGGAAGACCGAGTGTACACAAGACTGACAAGAAAATATACTGATTGAATAGGAGACTAATTGATACAAAGCTAACTGTGATAAGTGAGGAATCTGAGTGATAAAAGGCAGACTGAAATAAGTCACCCTTCATCATCTGACCCGTTTATTAAATCAACGATCAGAAATCATTTATTAAAGTCTCCCCTTTTATTCACATCAAAATTGGGAGTTTATTGAAGACTGACGAGTGAAGAGTTTCCAGTCGGAAAAAGGGTTAAGAATGAATAACAATGATCCGAGTGTACCACTCTCGCTCAAGCTCAGTAAACTTTCACTTAAGCGCGAAACAGCAGCAGAAGCTTCTCGCCTAAGCTACAAGTGCTTTGCCTGAGCAGAATGGAAGAATCAGGATCAGACTCCCTTCTTTAAAACTTCACAAATTTTATTCAAATTTTATTCACAAACTCTTTAGTTTTCTTTTTATTAATTCCGACACAAAACACAAAATGGAACACTCAGAACTTAGGGCTGCCTCCCTAGAGCGCTTCTTTAAGGTCACTAGCTTGACCTTCTAGCATCTAGGAAGATGCCTACAACAACAAGGAGGTTTTCTGCCTATCAAACTCTCCTCCAAAGTAGAGTTTGAGTCGCTGGCCATTCACCTTAAAAATCCGATCAGTGGTCGGGTCTTTCAGCTCAACTGCATCATGAGGAAAAACCTCATTTACAAGAAAAGGTCCCGACCACTTAGATCTGAGCTTTCCAGGAAAGAGTCTCAGTCGGGAATTGAATAATAAAACCTGATCACCCTTTTGAAACTCCTTATTGATCCACTTATCGTGCCACCTCTTTGTTTTCTCCTTATAAAAGGAGGCACTTTGATAAGCGTTGAGTCGGAACTTTTCTAGTTCATGGAGTTTCAAAACTCTTTCTTCCTGGGATTGGTCAAAATCCATGTTTAATAGCTTTGTGGCCCACCACGCCTTATGTTCCAACTCCACAGGGAGATGGCATGCCTTACCATAGACTAACTGATAAGGGGACATGCCAATCGGAGTTTTAAAGGCTGTCCTGTAGGCCCACAATGCATCATCTAATTTTACCGACCAATCTTTCCTAGATTTCCTGACCACTTTCTCTAAAATTCTCTTAATTTCTCTATTTGACAGCTCAACTTGTCCACAAGTTTGTGGATGGTATGGAGTAGATATCTTATGTAAAACTTCATAGTGCCGTAGGGTTTTTTCCATTATTTTATTACAAAAATATGAACCCCCATCACTAATGAACACTCTCGGAACTCCAAACCTAGAGAAAATGTTCTTCTTTATGAACCTAAGCACCACATGTGCATCATTGGTTCTGGTCGGGATTGCCTCCACCCATTTGGAGACATAATCTACAGCAACAAGTATATATTCGTTGGAGAACGACTTTGGAAATGGTCCCATAAAGTCGATACCCCAGACATCAAATAATTCCATGACTAAAATGTTTGTCAAAGGCATGCCGGCTTTAGCAGAGAGACCTTCGCTCCTTTGACATTTATCACACCTTTTAACATACACTTTAGCATCCTGAAAGATAGTCGGCCAATAAAAGCCACTCTGTAAAACCTTTGTTGCTGTACGGGAGGCACCATGATGTCCTCCATAATAGGAGTCGTGGCAATGCCACAAAAGCCTTTCTTGCTCGGATTCAGGCACACATCGCCCGATCACTCCATCTACTCCTATTTTATACAGAAATGGATCATCCTAAAGGAAGGTTTTACTATCATGAAAGAATTTTTTCTTCATTTAGGATGTCCAACCGTCAGGTACCACCGAGGCACATTTGAAGTTGGCCATATCAGCATACCATGGCCCAATGAGAATTGCCATCAACCTCTCATCTGGAAATTCTTCTTTTATCAAAACAGAATCCGATTCACCTTCCAGACGAGACAGTTGATCGGCAACTGAGTTCTCTACTCCTTTTTTGTCTCTTATTTCTAAGTCAAACTCTTGGAGTAAAAGAATCCACCTGATCAGTCTTGGTTTAGATTCTTTCTTAGCTAGTAAGTACTTGATTGTTGAGTGATCTGTATATACAATGACCTTAGCAACAATCAAGTAAGCACGAAATTTATTAAATGCACACCACAACAAGCATTTCTTTTTCAGTAGTGGTGTAATGTATTTGATTTTCGTTCAGCACTTTACTAGCATAATAAATTACATGAGTTAATTTTCCTTTTTTCTGACCCAGCACAGCTCCGACTGCAAAGTCACTTGCATCACACATTAATTCAAACGGTAAAGACCAATCGGGTGCTGCAAGGATCGGAGCTGAAGTTAAACTTTGTTTCAATTTTTCAAAAGCCTTGACATAATTTTCATTAAACACAAACACATGATCTTTTACGAGCAAGTCGGTCAAAGGCTTAGCTATTTTTGAAAAATCTTTTATAAATCTTCTGTAGAAGCCATCACATCCTAGAAAACTCCTCACTCCTTTCACATTGATCGGAGGAGGAAGTTTTTCAATGATTTCTATCTTGGCTCTATCCACTTGAATGCCCTCAGCAGAGATTGTGTGGCCAAGGACTATCCTTCTCGTAACCATAAAATGACACTTTTCCCAGTTAAGGACAAGGTTAGCCTCCTGGCATCTCACCAGCACCTTAGATAGGTTACTGAGGCATGAATCAAAACTACTACCAAAGATAGAGAAATCGTCCGTGAATACTTCAATGAATTTCTCCATTATGTCCCCAAAGATTGCTAGCATACACCTTTGAAAGGTTGCTGGGGCGTTGCACAAACCGAATGGCATGTGCCTATAGGCAAAAATTCCATATGGACAGGTGAATGCTGTCTTCTCTTGATCTTTTGGGTCAACCAAAATTTGTTTATAACCCGAGTAACCATCAAGGAAGCAGTAGTATTCATGACCTGACAGTCTCTCAAGCATCTGGTCAACAAACGGTAAGGGAAAGTGGTCTTTCCGAGTGAAGTCATTCAGCCTTCTATAGTCTATACACATTCTCCATCCTGTGGTCGGTCTAGTAGCTATGACTTCACCTTTTTCATTTTTAACAGTTGTCATCCCTCCTTTCTTGGGCACCACTTGGACCGAACTGATCCAAGCGCTATCCGAGATAGGATAGATGATTCCTGCATCAAGAAGCTTGACCACCTCTTTCCTGACAGCCTCTTTCATTATGGGGTTCAATCTACGTTGTGGCTGAACTACAGGGGAATAATCATCCTCCATCAGAATTTTGTGCATACAAAATGATGGACTGATTCCCTTCAAATCAGAAATATTCCAGCCAATCGTAGATTCGTGTGTCTTTAAAACCCCTATTAATTTGTCAACATCCTCTTCTTTTAAGTCAGCATTAATAATGACAGGATGTGTTTCATCCTCTCTCAGAAAAACATATTTCAGATAAGAAGGAAAAGGTTTTAAATCATATTTTTCTTCAAAAACTTCCTTTCCTTTCTCAACTTCAGTAATTTTCAAATCATTTTTCTTTTCTTTTTCAAAATCACCTACTTCCAATACTTCCAGTAGGTTCAGCATTTCTGAGTGAGAGTCATTTAACTCCTCAGTCTTGGAGTCAAAGTCATCCTCCAAAAAGGTTCGTAAGACCTCTTCTTCAGTTTTTAAAAACATTGGAGTCTTGTAACTTTTAATTTCTTCAATCATTAAGCAATCCATCCTTTCAGTCGGATGTTTCATGGAATTGAAGGCATTAAAATTTACCTGCTCCTCCTGAACTCTCAGTATGAGTTTACCTTTTTCTACATCACTCAATGCTCTGCTTGTAGCTAGAAAGGGTATGCCTAAGATCAAAGGAATCTCTCGATCAGCCTCCATATCCAACACTATAAAATCTGCTAGAAAGATAAATTTGTCTACCTTAACTAACAGGTCTTCCAGCATCCCCTGGGATATTTAATGGACCTGTCAGCCAACTACAAAGACATGCGAGTCGGTTGCAGGTTATTAATTCCCAATTTTTGCATCAAAGATAGAGGCATCAGATTTATACAAGCTCCTAGGTCACAAAGAGCACTTCCTACATGAATATCCCCAATTGCACATGGTATTGTAAAAGATCAGGATCTTCTAGCTTTTGAGGAAGTTTCTTTTGGATGATTGCACTGCACTCTTGAGTGAGAGCAATTATTTCATCCCCTTTAAGCTTCCTCTTCTTAGACAATAGTTCTTTCAAAAATTTTGCATAGGAAGGCATCTCCTGCAATACCTTGACAAAAGGGATATTTATGTGAAGTTTCTTGAATACATCTAAGAATCTAGCACACTTTTGCTCTTCTATTTACTTTTTAAACCTGTGTGGAAATGGAGCATTCCTCAGTTTTTCAGGAGTCAGCTTAGAAGCTTCCTCCAGAATCAGATCAACCTTTTTCTTTTTCTTTTGGTGGACTTTATTTTCTTTTTCTTTTTCTGTTTCATTTTCATTTTCAGTTTCATTATTAACCTGCTCAGTTTCTTGCACTATTTCTTTTTCTTTATCTTTTTCTGAGTTTATTTCTTAACTCGGAGGTGGAGAAAGAATTTTTCCACTCCTAGTGGTTATAGCCTTGCAATGTTCCCTTGGATTTTGATGAAGTTATTTTTGTTATATTAAAACGAAGAGTTCAATGAAAGAGAATCAAGTTTGTATAATATGAACTCAATGTAATGCTTGTGCCAAGTTTAAACACAGAAGTTGTAATACAGTATAGTTGTCGTTCCACTAGGGAGGTGTTAGAATGAAGATCTTAGTTTTGAATTGATTAGGCAGAAGGTTTTTAGTTTGTTTTGTTGTGAATGATGTTGAATGAAAAAGTATTAAATAACAGAGAGTGAAATTTTGCAAAAGATAGCAGTAAATGGTTTTTGAGAGAAATCAATTTTGTGAAACAGGGATTGGCTTCATCACATCTTCACCTTCTGTAAGCTGCATAAGTTTTTATATAAGTAAATCGAAAAGATAATTTCTACGTCACAATCATAGTCATTTGTATCGATCCCTCGACTACAAAATTCATAAGAATGATTTCAAACCGCTGATCCCTCAGTCACTTTGAAATCATCCCAGCATTATCGATCAATTATTTTGACGTTTATTGCGTTAGACGCCATCCCTGGCTACCTACTCACAATAAGTATTTCTTTCAGATCTGCTTTCTAAAGTCACTTCCCAGCATACTTGAGAAAACTTAAAACAAGAAAATAGTGATCAAGTACTTTCAGGCATTAAACGCAGAAGGAAATACAGAAACTTATCAAATCGCATTACTAAATAAAAACTTACAACAACATTACTTCAGTGTTGAATGGATTACAGCCAATCCCATAAGGGAGTTTAGTTACTCATGCTTTGCATTTTCACCTCCAAAATATGAATACAGAAAATAATGGAAAAGGTTGGATTGTGAGGGAAATACAGGGGATTACAGGAATTTAATCTGATGTTGTTTGCAGCTTGATTTATAGAGGTTATGGTTCAGCTTCCCTTGTCCACTTGCATAGAACCCATGCAGCATCTTTCAGAGACTTGTAGAAACACAAGAAAGTGGGTGAGTTGGCATCGCACCATTGGTGAATATTAAATTGAAAAATCCCATACTGCATGAGTCACGCTTGAGCTTAGTGGTTACGCTCAAGCGTGAAGGGTACTAATGTTCACTGATTGTCTCGCGCTTGAGCTTTCTTGACCACGCTTAAGCGTGGTTTCTCTGTTTAGCATACGCTAGATCCACGCTTACTTCACGCTCAGGCGTACTTGGGTTCACGCTTGAGCGCCTCCTTGTCTTGCTCAAGCGTGAGACATTTCTTGATACTCTTTCATCTTCGCCCAAGCTAAATTTGTCACGCTTAAGCGAGCACTTTTATTTCAACATATATGTTCCACGCTCAAGCCACGCTCAAGCGGGGTCGGGCTCACGCCCAGGCGAGGTCGAGGTTGCGCTTGAGCGTCTTATGCTTACGCTTGAGGAGGAGGGACCTGATGCTGTTCCTCTTTCAATTGAGTCACGCTTGAGCCTCATATAACCACGCTGAAGCGCCAATCATGCTCATGGTCACGCTTAAGCGAGCTCGGGCTCGCGCTTAAGCATGACATACTGTTGTTGTGTTCTTTTATTTTCATTGAAGCGCAAGGCAGCGTAGGCTTTCTGTTTCTTCCACGTTTAAGCGTGCAATGTGTCACGCTCAAGCGTCCTTGCTTGATGCTCTGATGCTTCTTGGGTTCTTCAAGGCTTTTGATAACTTCTTAACTGATTTTTGCAATTCAAGCTTCTTTACTTAACACATTATTTATAATCAAAGTCATGCTCAATTATTTATCAATTTAGTTAAGTTATTCAGAAAATGGGTCCAATTGAGTCATGAATTTAATTATAAAATAAGCACTTATCAAACTCTCCCCAACCTAGATTTTTGCTTGTCCTCAAGTAAAAAGGAGTTCTGGAAAGGGAATCAAGCATTCAATAATCTGAGTCAGTTGTAGACAAAATTTTGAAAGACAATAATCTCAATTTAACTTAAGTCAAATAACATCCTTAATACCAATCTTTTGAATTACAATGCACCACTCAATTTTTCTCAAGGCAAGTAACCAATTAAGAATAAGGAACTCTAATTATTTCTCACCAGGTGTGTCTTACATTCATCATAAGAACTGCCTAATTAACATTGCCAGTCATTTCCAATCAAAATCAAATCATAAGAGTAATAAGGATCAAAAGGTCTTTTAAGGTTGTAATGAGGCTGGGCTAAACAAGAATTCTTGGTTTTTCTTTGAGTTCAAAATACATGCATAAGGAAGAGCATAAATTATGAAACAAAGTTTATGAGGTTTCTTCCTTTTTGAGCTACAGAATTCTTTCTTTCTCTTTTTCTAGTTCTCTAATTCTGTTTGAATCTCTGGAGAACTTACTGTTTTTAACATTCTCTTTTTCTGCCTCTGTTTCTTTCATGACCCTTTTGGATAAAACTATTTTATGCTCTTATCAAATTTAAGCATGCTGATAAGGTAGGATTTTTATTTCTCATGCTTAGGTTAGGGTGTTTTTATAGAATAAAAATTTTTGCTCAAAAGTGGGCTACCAAGGAATAGGGTATACTTTAGGGTAGCTTTTTGGCTCTGGGATATTATTTTCAAAATTGCCTTTATCCTTTCCTTGCTTAATTTCTTATGAAAAAAATTATTAATCAGAACATTAGGCAATGCAAATTTAGCAAATTCTAATGAGACTCTCAGTGTTTAAATTTCTCCCTTCTCACCGATTTATAAGGCATACTTCCATATTCTAAAAGGGTTTCAAGCATGCAAACAATTTTTAATGGTTCATTTCCTTCATTTTCATTGTCTTAAATTAGTTAATTTGCCTTCTCAAAACCAATGTTATTGCCTCAAAATAATTGCTAACTCAGAATCTTTTCTTGAAACCAAAATTGTAAATCCTGGTTGGGTTTTTCAAAACAATTTTTTTTGTGTGTGTTAAGCATGTGACTTTGCATCAAAACAATCAACCAAAAGCATGAAAATTTTAAAAATTTTCAAAGTATGCTGCAGTAAGAAAACTAACTCAAAGTAAACTAAAACAATTAAAAACTAAAACAGTAAACTCATCACTAATCCTCAGAAGAGTCATCCTCTGTCTCCTGTTCCCTTACTGAAGGCCCTTTTGAGGAGGGTCCTGGTCCAGCCTATGAAGTCTCACCCCTCCTAAGAAAGAAGGCCTGTCCCCAGGCTAAACAATGTGGGCTGCAAACTTGCTTTCAGATAATGAGTGGGATGAATTTGATGAGCTGCCTGAAAATTAAAAGAAAAATTCAATCTTAGGATAAAATTTACTTAAAGTAAAATCAACAGGATGAAAAGAAAACATAAAAGATTGGGTTGCCTCCCAATAAGCGCTTGTTTAACGTTATTAGCTTGACGCCTGATAGATTTTTCAATATGGGTCATGGAGCTGGTGGATGAGAGTGTTGAGTTTTTCCACCTCCTTTCCTAAGTCAGGCTTTGACTTTCTTTCAATCTGTTTTTCAAGTGCACCTTCAATAGCAAAATCAGCTTCTTCTTTTTGCACTCGAATTTTTACTTTTCTATCATCCATATCTATGATGAATTTGGCCGCTTTCAAGAATGGTCTCCCTAGTATTAGAGGGACTTCAGAATCTTCCTCCATATCTATGACAACAAAGTTCTCATGAAATTCAAATTTATCAACTTTGACCTCAACATTTTCAGCAATACCATAAGGGGTTTTTATTGATTGATCTGCCATTTTTAAAGTCATGTTTGTTGGCTTTACTGAAAAATCCCTTATACTTTTAAGTGTGGATAATGGCATCAAATTTACACTAGCACCAAGATCTAATAAAGCTTTACTTTTTGAAAGATTTCCAATAGTGATAGGAATAGAAAAACTCCCTGGATCTTTGGTGTTATGAGGTACTGCTTCAGAGATGATAGCATCATGTCCATCTTCTTCCTCAGTTATTTCCTCAGTCAGTGTGGTCACAACCTTGCAATGCTCTATTGGGTTTGTTTCAGTGTTTGCTCCATACTGAGGCTTCTGTTTCTCAGCAAGTTGTCTAGCTAGCTGTCCCACTTGTGTTTCTAAGTTCCTAAGCGATGCCTCATTGTTCTTTTGACTTGCTAAAGAAGTTTGCATAAATTTTTCCAAGGTATCCTCTAATCTAGAAGTTCTCTCCACCAAAGAAGGACCATTATTTTGATATGGTTTATTTGAAGAGTTGGGCTCTTGCTTCCATCCTTGGCCTTGGTTTTGGTTACTTCTCCATCCCTGAAATGGTTGGTTAGAAAAATTTGAATTGAAATTACCAGACCTTCCTTGGTTGTTCATGAAGTATACAGTTGCTTCTTGTGAGCCACAGTTCTCATTGAGATGATCTCCTCCACAAAAGTTACATGCTGCAGGCATTTGTTGTTGCCCTGGTTGTGATGATTGTACTATATGTAATTGTTGTGGAAGATTGGATATCTTTTTGGTCAATGCTTCTAATTGTTGGGTCAGAATTTTATTCTGTGCTAAAATGGAATCTGTGGTGTTTAAGTCAAGGACTCCTTTCCTTTGAACTTGCTGACGATCATGTTGAGCTTGGTAGTCTGTTGAAGCTTCTATTATCCTTGTGGCTTGGTCAGCATCCACTGTCATCATTGTTCCTCCTGCTGCTGCATCTAAAATCATTTTAGTGTCAGCCCTTAAACCACTGTAAAAAATATTAAGTTGTGCAATATCTTCAAGTCCATGGTTTGGGCATTTTCTGAGCAGTGATTTAAAGCGTTCCCATGCCTCACAAAAAGGTTCATCTTGGCCTTGTCTAAATGTTGTAATATCTGATTTGGCCTTGATGAATCTAGATGGAGGAAAGAACCTTTGTAGAAATTTTTCTTCAACTATGTTCCAGCTATTTAAACTTTGATTTGGATGAGATTGTAACCACTCCTTTGCTTTTCCTGCTAAAGAGAAAGGAAATAGTCTTAAATATGCAGCATCAATAACATCTTGGTTAAATCCCATGGTTCCAACCAATTCATAGAATATGGCCAAGTGAGTATACGGATCTTCACTTGACATTCTAGTAAATTGGTGTGAACTAATCAAACTAAGAAATACTGGTTTCATTTCTAGTGCTCTGACAGTGTTTGGAATTGCAATGCTTGAGAAATGTCTTGGCCCTTGCTGTAAAGCATAGTCTCCAAGTGTTCTCCTTGGTGGGTTTTGATTGTTGCTGTTGACATCCATTGTATCAGAGGAAGTTTGTCTTGCATGGAAGTTCTGCTTGGCTTTCTTGATTTTCTTGAGGAACCTGTCTATCTTTGGATCAAATGCAAGTTGTTCTTTTGTACCCTGTCCTCTCAAGATCATAAATCAAGTACTCAAAATAGCAAAGTTATTATAAAAACAAATTGAAAACAAATTTATTTACACTGTCTTGTCAATTCAATGCTAAAATATTCAAACTTAAATCACCTCCCCCGCTGCGGCGCCAAAACTTGATGAAGTTATTTTTGTTATATTAAAACGAAGAGTTCAATGAAAGAGAATCAAGTTTGTATAATATTAACTCAATGTAATGCTTGTGCCAAGTTTAAACATAGAAGTTATAATACAGTATAGTTGTCGTTCCACTAGGGAGGTGTTAGAATGAAGATCTTAGTTTTGAATTGATTAGGCAGAAGGTTTTTAGTTTGTTTTGTTATGAATGATGTTGAATGAAAAAGTATTAAATAACAGAGAGTGAAATTTTGCAAAAGATAGCAGTAAATGGTTTTTGAGAGAAATCAATTTTGTGAAATAGGGATTGGCTTCATCACATCTTCACCTTCTGTAAGCTGCATAAGTTTTTATATAAGTAAATTGAAAAGATAATTT
Organism: Clitoria ternatea; assembly: GCA_037962975.1. Taxonomy (NCBI): domain Eukaryota; kingdom Viridiplantae; phylum Streptophyta; class Magnoliopsida; order Fabales; family Fabaceae; genus Clitoria; species Clitoria ternatea. The sequence continues at coordinate 63,244,915 of CM075671.1, forward strand.
CTACGTCACAATCATAGTCATTTGTATCGATCCCTCGACTACAAAATTCATAAGAATGATTTCAAACCGCTGATCCCTCAGTCACTTTGAAATCATCCCAGCATTATCGATCGATTGTTTTGACGTTTATTGCGTTAGACGCCATCCCTAGCTACCTACTCACAATAAGCATTTCTTTCAGATCTGCTTTCTAAAGTCACTTCCCAGCATACTTGAGAAAACTTAAAATAATAAAATAATGATCAAGTACTTTCAGGCACTAAACACAGAAGGAAATACAGAAACTTATCAAATCGCATTACTAAATAAAAACTTACAACAGCATTACTTCAGTGTTGAATGGATTACAGCCAATCCCATAAGGGAGTTTAGTTACTCATGCTTTGCATTTTCACCTCCAAAATATGAATACAAAAAATAATGGAAAAGGTTGGATTGTGAGGGAAATACAGGGGATTACAGGAATTTAATCTGATGTTGTTTGCAGCTTGATTTATAGAGGTTATGGTTCAGCTTCCCTTGCCAACTTGCATAGAACCCATGCAGCATCTTTCAGAGACTTGTAGAAACACAAGAAAGTGGGTGAGTTGGCATCGCACCATTGGTGAATATTAAATTGAAAAATCCCATACTGCATGAGTCACGCTTGAGCTTAGTGGTTACGCTCAAGCGTGAAGGGTACTAATGTTCACTGATTGTCTCGCGCTTGAGCTTTCTTGACCATGCTTAAGCGTGGTTCCTCTGTTTAGCATACGCTAGATCCACGCTTACTTCACGCTCAGGCGTACTCGGGTTCACGCTTGAGCGCCTCCTTGTCTTGCTCAAGCGTGAGACATTTCTTGATACTCTTTCATCTTCGCCCAAGCTAAATCTGTCACACTTAAGCGAGCACTTTTATTTCAACATATATGTTCCACACTCAAGCCACGCTCAAGCGAGGTCGGGCTCACGCCCAGGCGAGGTCGAGGTTGTGCTTGAGCGTCTTATGCTTATGCTCGAGGAAGAGGGACCTGATGCTGTTCCTCTTTCAATTGAGTCACGCTTGAGCCTCATATAACCACGCTGAAGCGCCAATCATGCTCATGGTCACGCTTAAGCGAGCTCGGGCTCGCGCTTAAGCATGGCATACTATTGTTGTGTTCTTTTATTTTCATTGAAGCGCAAGGCAGCGTAGGCTTTCTGTTTCTTCCACGTTTAAGCGTGCAATGTGTCACGCTCAAGCGTCCTTGCTTGATGCTCTGATGCTTCTTGGGTACTTCAAGGCTTTTGACAACTTCTTAACTGATTTTTGCAATTCAAGCTTCTTTACTTAACACATTATTTATAATCAAAGTCATGCTCAATTATTTATCAATTTAGTTAAGTTATTCAGAAAATGGGTCCAATTGAGTCATGAATTTAATCATAAAATAAGCACTTATCAGATTTACCTCAGTATCTCCAGGGAAATTACCTGTTTGCCTCTCAACTAATTGCTTAGAAAGCTGTCCGACTTGATTTTCTAGATTTCTTTTGGACGCTTCCTGATTTTTAAAACTGGCCTGAGTGGCCTGGATGAACTGAGAAAGTACATTCTCAAGTTCTGACTTTTCTTTAACAGGAGGGTGAGAAGGTTGTCGTGGTCTATTTGTGGGTTGATTTTATGGAATGTTCTGATTCAAATGTGGACCTTTCTGCCAGGAAAAATTGGGGTGATTCCTGTAATTAGGATTAAAGGAATTAGAAGGATAATTCCTTTGATATTGTTGCTGCCCCATATAGTTCACTTGCTCGGAAGGCACATTTGGATCACACATTCCATTTTCATGGTCTCCACCACAAAAGTCACAACTTATCATAGAAACTTGACTCGGCTTTTAGAGTTCTAAAATCTGTATGCTTAGTTTCTCCAAAGCCTGAGTCATCAGCTTACTCTGAGCCAGATAAGCATCTTGTGCTTCTAGTTCTAATATCCCTCTCTTAGGGACTTGGCTCCTCTCACTAATCAGACATTCAATAGAAGCCATAACGTCAATTAGCTCTATGGCTTCTTCTACAGTTTTAGTTGTTAATGAGCCTCCAGCCGAGGCATCAATCAGGACCCTGGTAGCTGGCCTGACACCATTATAGAAAATAGTGACTTGTTACACATTAGAGATCTGATGATAAGGACATCTTCTCAAACTCTCTTTATACCGATCCCATGCTTCCATCAAAGATTCACCTTCTCTTTGTTGGAAACACGTGATTTCATTGCGCAACTTCGCATATTTAGAAGGAGGAAAATACTTAATCAAAAATTTTCTTTGCAAGTCCTCCCAAGTGGAAATACTGCCTCTCGGTTGACTCTGCAACCAGGCTTTAGCTCGGTCCCTCAGAGAAAACGGAAACAATCTCAGTCGGATTGCTTCTTCAGGGACTCCGTTCATTTTTACTGTATCACAAATTTGGAGGAAGGTTGCTAGATGCAAATTTGGATCCTCAACCTCACTTTCTCCGAACTGTTCATTTCTTACCAACTGCAGTAAAGCTGGTTTAAGTTCAAAATTATTTGCTGAAATCGGTGGCCTAAGGATGCTAGATTGCGATCCTTCTTCAGTCGGCCGGGAGTAGTCACCTAGTGTAACTCTCCTCTGTTCCATTTCTTTTTGTTCTTTTTGCTTTTTCTCTTTTCTCAGTTTATGTTCTAACAAGTCGATATCAGGATCAAAGAAGAAAGGCTCTCCTCTGTTCCTTGACTACATACAACAAATGTTAAACACAAGAACAATTCACAGCTACGACTACAGCTACACGAAAATAAACAACTACTACTACTAAAAACAAAAATCAAACTATGTATTAAATGCAAACAAAAGTAAATGGTTCAGTCTAGTACCGGTCCAAGGATTGTTGATATTACTCAACAATCCCCGGCAACGGAGCCATTAACTTGATGCTAAATCTCCGAGTCATTATTTTGATATGTAATTCTCAGAAGATTTATGCTTTGGCAAGCGCACCAGCCGTTAAAATTGTATTATATTTGATCGTTCCACAGGGATTGTGGTAAGTACCTCAATCTCAGACTAGTACAAGCTGAACCAACACAAGCACAGGAAGTTCATTCGATTTTTGTTGTTTAATGTTTTCTAGTTGTTTTTGTATTTCCAGAAACAGTGTTAAGATGAAATGTGAAAAGTGATTAATAGAAAATAGGTCAGGATTGCTTCGGTTCATAAATTCATCAAAAAAATCAATTAAAGATAATCAAACTTCATAATCCAGAGGACAATCCGCTTGTGGTTATTCCCTAATTCCTTAGGTGAAAAACACTAATCCTTAAGCATCGAACCTTAATTCTTAAAGAGCTCGATTAACCTAAAAATCTAATGCGAAATTGGAGGTTGAACTCTAACTATTCACCTAAATTGATTAGGCCTGAACTAGTTAGAAAACTGGAAGTTACCTAAGCTTCAACCATGATTCCTCACTGGTGAAGTTCTTCATCAATTCTGGATTTGTCAATCCAGCAATTCAGATCCACTCCTCAGTTTGTTCGCCTCAGGATCTAGAAGTTGATTTCCTTGCTCACAGCTTCAAGATTCCATTGCTAACCTTCGCAATCCCAACGTTAGGGATTTAGAACTCCATCGACTTCGGTTCCATCGAAGGATTGTGGAACGTCATGGAGGAGAGGATTTAGAGAGAGAGAAAAAGAAAGTAGTAAGATGTTGGAAATGGAAAATGAATTGTATTCGATGTACTCTATTTTCTGGTTATGTTACAGAATATGTACAAGCATATATATAAGCATCTACCTAACTAACGAACTTAACTAATCACTAGGAAAGCTAAGTTAATAATTAAACTAACTAACTAATTACATAATTACGGAATAACTAACTAATTACAGCTCAACTCTTAACAAATTACAGCTCATCATTAGCTAATCACAATGCAGCACTAGCTAATAACAGCTCAACACTTAAATTACTAAGGTGCAGAAGTAGGAACGAAGGCAGCAGGAAACAGCACTGGTACCGAGTGTCTTCTGGAGGGAACAATCAGTGTTTTAAATAACAGCCTTCTCGCTTGAGCGAACTTGGCTCTCGCTTGGGCGAGCTCACGATATGTACTGCAGTATTGCTTTCTCTCTTTAAGCGTTATGGAAAAGCTTGGGCGAGGGGTGATGTTTTGGAGTCACGCTTAAGCGAACTTGCACGCTTGAACGAATTTTGACTCGCGCTTAAACGAATTTAACTCTCGCTTGAGCGAATTAATTATTCAATCAGCATTCTGAAGTTGACGCTTGGGTTCTTCATTCAATATTCGGTTCCCTGTTCTATTTTGGAGTCGGTATCTTGGGAGTCTTTTAAGTCAGACTTTTATTAATTCCTTCCGATCAACCTTTTGGGAAGTCTTTTCAGTCAGCCTCTTTGAAGTCTCGCTCAGTTTGGGCTTTTGGACTCTTTTCAGTCAGATTTGTGAAGTCTCACTCGAATTTTCCAAATCTCGCTCGGCTTTTTCCTTTTAGCTTGAGCGCTCTTTTTCCTGCACCAATAAACAACTAATTTGCCCAGCGTTTGTTCACTGATTGTCCAGTATTTGTACGCTGGGTTAATAAAAACTTAATTTCTTAACTAATTACTGTTTTTAATCAGTTTCTTACATAAATTAAGCACTTTTGAAATAATTAAATAAATTATAAATTATAAGCAATTAATTAAATAATAAGGCTAAACTAATCACTAAACAATGAATTAAGTCAAATAAAAGGTAGAATAATTAAGTCTTTTCAAGACTTATCAGGGCATTATGGTTCTCTAGATGAAGCTATGCATTACATGGGAAACTAGCCAAGGTAAGGTAATTTTGATTCAAATTTTTCTAACCAAACATTTCAGGGATAGAGAAGCAATTAGAATCAAGGAGGATGGAAACAAGAAGTTGGTCTGTCTAATAGACCAAGCTATCAGCAGAATTATCCTTCCTTACATGAGAAGACTTTAAAGCTAAAGGATACTTTGGAAAAGATTCTATAGGCCTCATCGACTAATCAGAAAAACACAGGCATCTATCAGAAATTTGGAGACTTAGGTGGGATAGTTGGTTTTTGCCAAATAGCTGATCAGTAAGGACATCAGTATCAGGCTAACACCCAGACCAACCCCAAGGAACACTACAAGGTTGTCACTACCAAGAGTGGTCGATTTGTGGGAGCAAATCTGAGTGAAAATGAAAAAATTGAGGAAGAAGTTGTGAATAAAAAAAAGAGAGAGAAAAAGTAAAGGTGAAGAAGTTCAAAAAAAGCAAGTTTCAAGAGAGGAAAATAAAGAAGAACATGTAAATAATAAAAAATAATAAAAGTAAAAAGAAAGTGAGTAAGAAAGGGAAGGAGGAATCGAAGAGTGAGGCTTCACAGTTGAAGATCCTACCTTATCCTAAAAACCCTTCTAAGAGAGATAAGGAGCACCAGTTTGCTTATTTCATTGATATCTTTAAGAGATTACAGATCAATGTGCCCTTCATGGAAGCTATGGAACATATGCCCACTTATGTAAAATTCATGAAAGATCTGTTGTCAAAGAGGAAGAGATTTACTGAAGAAATAGTTGAAGTGGAAGCCGGTTGTAACGCAATCATTCAGAATACACTACCTCAAAAGACAAAGGATCTAGGCAGTTTTATTATTCTGGTTACCATTGGTTCCTTACTAGTGGGGAATGCTTTACTGGATTTAGGAGCCAATATGAATCTCGTGCCACTATCCATGCTTAAGCGTATTGGTGATTTGGAAGTCCGTCTAACTAGAATAACTTTACAGTTGGCGGATCGTTCTATGAAATTTCCCTATGGTGTGGCTGAAGATGTTGTGATCACAGTGGAGAAATTTGTGTTCCCGGTTGATTTTGTCATCATGGATATGGAAGAAGAATCTAAAGTGCCCTTGATTTTGGGCAGACCATTCAAGAAAACAGCAAAGGTTATAACTGATATAAATGACGGGAATTTGAAGGTGAGACTTTAGGATGATAAAATAAATTTTAATGTTTTTGAAGCAATGAAGCATCCTAAAGATAAACACTATTGCTTTAGAGTTGATGTTGAAGATCAGCTTGTGAAAAAAGAAGCAAAAAGTGTCAGTATTTCAGATTCTTTACAGAAGACCTTGATTTATGCCTTGGAAGATTTAACTGATGATGAGCAGCATAAAGTTGAAAAGTTTTTGAAAAAGTTTGATTCTAGGAGATCATTGTCACCAGAAGAAGAATTAGAGGAAAAATTGCCTGAGAAAGTTACTACTAAAGTCCAGAAGCTAATGTTGAAAATGTTACCATCACACCTGAAACATATGTTTCTTGATGACAAAGAACAACAGCCTGTGATTAATATGTAATCATTTTTCTGAATCTGAAGAGCAAAGGCTAGTTCAGGTGCTTAAAGAGAATTCAGGTGCTATTGGGTGGAAATTAGAAAATTTAAAAGGTATCATTCCTACTTGCTACATGTATAGAATTTTTATAGAGCAAGAGTTTAAACCGGTTGCTCAACCGCAAAGGCCCTTGAATCCAATAGTGAAAGAAGTAGTGAAGGCAGAGGTACTAAAACTTCTGGAAGTTGGGATGATTTACCTAATTTTTGACAGTTCCTGGGTGAGTCTAGTCCAGGTGGTTCCTAAAAAAGGAGGTATGACAGTGATCAGGAATGAAAAGAATGAGCTTATTCCAACCAGGATAGTTATAGGACAGGGGATGTGTACCAATTATAGGAAGCTCAATCAAGCCACCAGAAATGATCATTTTCCATTACCATTCATGGATCAAATGCTAGAGAGGTTGGCAGGTCAAGCTTATTATTGTTTTCTGGATGGTTATTTGGGCTACAATCAAATAGCAATGGCCCCTGAGGACCAGGAGAAAACAACATTCACATGCCCATATGGAATTTTTACTTACCGAAAGATGCCACTTGGATTGTACAATGCTCGTGCCACCTTTCAACGTTGTATGCTTTCTATTTTTTTAGATTTGGTGGAGAAGTACATAGAAGTGTTTATGGATGATTTTTCTGTATTTGGCTCCTTATTTGATCATTTTCTTGACAATCTGGATGTTATATTGAAAAGATGTGCAGGCATTCACCTAGTGTTGAACTGGCAGAAGTGTCATTTCATGGTGACAGAAGGTATCGTCCTAGGTCACAAGGTCTCATACAAAGAAATTGAAGTGGACAAGGCATAAGTGGAGGTCATTGAAAAGCTATCACCACCTGTCAATGTTAAAGGAGTACACAGTTTTCTGGGACATGCAGGTTTTTATAGAAGGTTTATAAAGGATTTTTCCAAAATTGTAAAACCTTTGAGTAACCTGTTAAACAAATACTCATTTTCAATTTAATCATGCTTGTTTGAATGCATTTGAATTATTAAAGGATAAATTAATTTCAGTCCCTGTTATCATTGCTCTTGATTGGAAGCTAGATTTTGAATTGATGTGTGATGCTAGTGATTATGCCATCGAAGCAGTGTTAAGGCAAAGAAAATCTAAAATTTTTCATGTTATACACTACGCCAGCAAGGTTTTAAATCCTGCTCAGGTAAATTATGAATCACTGAGAAAAAGTTGTTGGCTGTGGTGTATAGACTTGAAAAATTTAGATCATATCTAATTGGTTCCAAAGTTGTTGTGTTTACAAATCACGCCGCTTTGAAATATTTGCTCAATAAAGCAGACTCTAAGCCAAGGCTGATAAGATGGGTTTTGCTCCTTCAAGAGTTTGATTTGGTCATCAAAGACAAAAAAAAGGAGTGAAAATCATATAGCTGATCACCTCTCGAGGCTTGTAAACAACGAAGTCACTAATACACAACCTAAGGTTCAGGAAGATTTCCCTAATGAAAAGTTGATGTTGGTCGAGGAAAGGCCATGCTTTGCAGATATAATGAATTTTAAAGTTGTTGAAGTTATTCATGATGACTACTCCTGGCAACAAAAGAAAAAGTTTTTGAATGATGCTCGACAATATGTCTAGGATGACCTCTACCTTATTTAAAATTAGTTTTAACATTGTTTTGCATAGGTATGTATCCTTGTAGGAGGCTAGAAGCATTCTATGGCATTGCCATAGTTTTTCTTATGGTGGACATTTCAACGGTGAAAGAACAGGTGCTAAAGTCCTCCAATCCAGATTTTATTGGTCAACTCTTTTTAAAGATGCCAATCGTTTTGTACAGTAGTGTGACAGTTGCCAAAGATCTAGAAGTATCTTAAAAAGAAATGAAATGCCATTGATTGTTATTTTAGAAGTTGAAGCTTTTGATTGTTAGGGCATAGACTTTCTTGGCCCCTTCCCTATATCCTTTAAGAATGAATATATCTTAGTTGCAATAGATTATGTTACTAAGTTGGTAGAAGTTGTAGCTTGTTCTAACTCAGATGCTAAAACTGTTATCAAATTCTTGAAAAGAAACATATTTTGCAGGTTTAGCACTCCATGAGTTTTGATGACGGTGGTTCCCATTTTTGTAACGGTCAACTTCAGAAATGCCTTGAACATTATGAGGTTAGGCATAAAGTTACCTCTCCCTATCATCCTCAAGCCAATGGTCAAGTTGAAGTTTCAAACAGGGAAATTAAGCGGATCCTAGAAAAGACTGTATCCTAGAGCAGAAAAGATTGGTCGGTAAAGCTAGATGATGCACTGTCGGCGTACAAAACAACATTTAAAGCTCCTACATGTTTTTCACCTTACCAATTGGTTTATGGTAAAAGCTGTCATTTACCTATGGAGCTTGAGCATAAAGCATACTAGGCCATCAAGATGCTGAACTTTGATCCAAAAGCTTCACCAACAAAAAAAGTTGCAGATTTCAGACCTTGAAGAATGAAGATTACAGGTCTATGACTCTTCTAAGATTTACAAGGATAAGATAAAGGCCTACAATGACAAGAAAATTCTGAAGAAGAGCTTTTACCCAAGGCAATCAGTTTTGTTATTCAACTCTAGGCTTAAACTTTTCTTGGTAAGATCAAGTCAAAATGGTCAGGACCTTTCTTGGTAAAGAAAGTAAAAGCTTATGGAGCAATGGCATTGCATGTGGGACCTGGAAAATACGGGTAAATTTTTTGTGTTTTACAAAGAGTTATTTGATGCAATAAAATGTAGTGAAGTCTAAATCGACACCCCGGACTAATAAAAACATATCTCATATATAGAGATATGAGAAGGTGAGTTAAAAATAATTAATGAGATATTTTCAATTAAAAGCAGCGGAAAGAATAACTCAAATTGATGTTGTATGATCGAATTTAGAGGAAATGGATTTCATGGAGTTTAAGAGTTCATAATATGTCTAAGAGCATTATTAAGGTGTTGAAAGAAGAAGGTTGATGAAAAGGAAAGCCAAGTTAAATGAAACAAGGCGTTGGGAGGAATCAGGGACATCTCGCTCAAGTGGATGCCCCACTCGCTTAAGCGAGTCCTAATAGCCACGCTTGGGCGAGCCAGCGAACACGCTTGAGAGAAAGGGAAAAATAGCATCAGGTGCCCATCTCACTTGAGCAAGCCCTACTCGCTTGAGCGAGATTACTCCAGTATCTAAATGGTTCCTTCTCCGCTCGGGCGAGGCGTTCTCGCCTAAGCGGAATTACTCCAGTAGCATCAGGTACCTTACTGCCTGATTTTCGCTCGAGCGAGGCTAGGCTTGCCTGGGCAAAAATTGTCCAGTATCCATTTTTCCCTTGCTCGCTTGAGCGAACCTCCAAGCACTAACTATTCACTCAAGTGAAATTGGTCCAGTAGCTACACACCTCGCTCTCGCTCGGGTGAGACCTTACCCGCCTGAGCGAAATAACGCTAGTAGCTAAACCCCTAATTCCAAGAAGATCTCGCTTGAGCGAGATCATCACTCACTTGAGCGAATTTGGGCCAGAGGCCACCCCACTGGTACAAGGGGATCTCGCTTGAGCGAGATTTCCACTCACTTAAGCGAGTTCTGCAGAACATATGCAGAAACGTGAATTTCACACAACTTAACATATCAAATTTGGTTTCCTACCATTCTAACCTATCCTAATACATTAAATACACTCTATCATGCATTTGAAACTTCATCCAATGGTTTTTACACATGAAGATCAATTCTTAATCATTTAATACATAGGATTCTAACCATTTTTACATAAACTTCATGGAATGCTACTAATTGTGAAATACATCATTCATTCATAAAATTTAACAATCAATAAACATCATGAATCATCATCTTACATTATTTGGGTCATTAATGAAAATTGGCCATACACACCAAGATCCAATTTTCCTACATGACCCTAAAAAATCATAAACTACAATCTAGATGGCAAAATAAGCATACATATACACTATATGATATACAAAAATCTAGATTTGCCGGCCAAGGCGTTTCCTCTACACCTATTTACCTTCTTCCATAAAATGTACGTCAAAAGAGTTCACTCCACCTATAAGTGCCCTGCATCACAAGCCTAAAAAAGGGATAACATGGAAGAGTGAGTCATATGTTCCAAAAGAATGAATATGAATACCATGTGATTATGTACATATGCATCAAAACATGTATACTTTGCACACACATATCATTCACCATCTTATTCATCATCATAATGCTATCATACATACATAACAAATGACATTATAATTTAGGCAAGGTATACAAGAATATACATAATCTAATCCTTCCATAATTGGACTATTACACAACTCATCAGTTTACTCAAATTATTATTTGGTATTCATTTCTTTTATGTTGTCTTATTACATTATCCCATCCTCAACACAACCATCATCATATCTCATCACCTTTGGCATACTTCCTTGCTATATGCAAATGCTCTTAAGTTAATGCATATGCACAATGGAATATTTTAACAATTACAGATCTGACTGTGGGAATATAACACCGATTATGGGATTCAAGTATGATCATCCCCTACTACAGTAGTAAAATGTGTACACTTATCATTAAATTACATACATTTCACCAATCTTTTACTGGTACCAAACCACATCACCCATTTGCAACACCTAGTCTTTTTCACCATGACCGTGGTAACAACATAATCGATATATGGTATTGTGGGCCAACCATGAGTCATATCATGGCAGCTGTGATCCCAAGGACCACCGGTGACACTTGCTCATCAAGAGCCACCCCCACAAGGGTCAACCACATATGGCTCCCCGTAGCACAACATGGGCAGCTTTGTGACTTACACACCAAGTCACAGGGGAAACAATAAATTGCTCGTGCACAGAGCCGCCCTCCCACTCGGCCAACCGGGGGAATCCCCTAAATCCCAACACCAGCAGATATGCAGTGTGCCATGGATGTAAATGCCAATCATATGCATTTCTCACTCTATGCATCCTATACATGCCACTCATCAAACATCATCATCATTATCATTACCAACATCACCACAAGGTTTTTAGTGGATTTATTATTGTTGGTTATTATCATTAGTTTAAACTTTTGTGTGGCATTCTCAATAGTTCTCATTCACAACATTCAATTCCATCATCAACACAATGACATCAATCTTTCACTATCATTCAAGGCATGCTATTCATTCACACCCATTCTCAATCAAACATCATCAACACTCATTTCATATTTATGGTCGATATGAGTATAACATCATATTATTAAACAATTCACATTACCATATAGCACACCATATCTATTCTAATTGCACAAAGAATGTTGCCAAACATTATCACCAACATCATCTACACAATATAAATTTCCATAACATCATAAGCAAGGCAAACATGCAAGTTGTCACATATGACAATCAAATACTATTAAATTCATGCAATTAGAACATAAAGACTCCTCTCCTACCTCAAGAGAAGAATTCCGATTGATACGACGTGCCCGCTTCGTCGTTCGGAATGGATCCTACATAATCATACATGTAAAATCCCAATTAATCAACCATTCAAGATATAAATCCCACTCTAATTAATCATAACCATATCTATAATTTCATAACATGTATAAGACATGTTATAGACATTATTCTCCTTCACTTATTAGGCTCCGAGAATTCCTTCCCATTAAACCTTACTCATTATGTTTAAAGGCTACCAATAACTATAGCCCAATAACCTTACTCAATTGCTTGTATTTACTCTCAAACACATTATTTAACCAATATTTATATCCCCTAAGCCATAATAACTCATAACTAATGCATTAACCCATCCAAAAATAGTGAGAGAAGCTTACCTCACCCAAAAACGAAAATGGGTTCCAAGAGAGGGAGGTCCACACGAAATTTAAAGAGAAGAGGGGGAGAGTTTCAAGCTCCAATGATCTCCTTTCAAGCTCTCACAAGGGCAAAAATAAGTGGAGGAAGAAGGTTCACCACCTTGGCTAGGGTTTTTGGAAGAGAAAAAAGGAAAATAAAGAAGGGAATAGAGAAGGAGAAGAAGAATATGTTTTTCCCAATTTTCTCAGCAAGCTAACGTGAAATTCCAAGGAGAAATAGAGTTTTGTGTTTTATTTTAACACTCTCATTAAAAGATTCATCACTTTATGACAAACAGGATCTATGTTTGGGCTCAATACCTAATCTGGAAATTATTCCGAACATATATTCGGACTCCCAAGAATATTCTCAGCAGCCCTGACCAATATCATCCCAATCGGAGATACTTGGTCCGGCACCTATATTTTAATCGGGTCAGTTTTCAGCTTATTCGGTCCCTAAAAATCTTAATTTAATTAATTTCAATATTTTGGGTCATTAAATAATCCATATTCCATTATTTAATATTTATTTCCTTAATTAATTTCTTATTTTAAAATCTTGGGATGTTACATTGCAGGATCTAGAGTCCAAGAGAACCTGGATTGTGAATGGTCAAAGGTTAAAACCATACATTGGTGGTGAAGTGGAGAGGCTCACCATGCTAATCCACTTACCTGATCTGTGAATTTCAGTAGGCGTCGAGCTAATGACGTAAAACAAGCACATCCTGGGAGGCAACCTAGCTTTCTATTGCATTTTATTTAATTTTTGTGTTTATGTTTATGATATTTAGACTTTGCGTTTAATTTTAGGCTTTTCATGATGCAATGAATGATTGTTGTGAGTTAGTAAGGAAGAATGAGGTATTAACTAGGAAGATGTTGATTGGAATATTGATTTGTGTGATTATTATGATTTGATGCATAATCCATATTAATTATGTTGAAATGTATAGTTAATATGTGGAATGTGAGAAAACAAGCAAATTTGGTTTTAACTTGATGCATATGAGAGAAAATTGACAAAATTTTGAAGGTTGCAATTGCTTGTGGAAATAGGGTTGAGTTCATAACTATATTGTTGTCAAAATGCCAAAATACAAGATTTAATCATTTAATCATACACATGTTTGAATATTAATGTTGGATGCAATGAATTGTTAGATTGATTCTTGATACTTGAATTGGCATGCTGGGATTTTTGAATTGAGTCTTGATTATGCTTTATTTGATGATCAAAAGTTAGCAAATATTTATGAAATGGTCAATTCGCTTAAGGGAAACAGTGTTCGCTCAAGCGAATGATGCAGACAACCTCATTAAATGCTCATAAATGCTTGTCTGCTAAATTCACTTAAGCAAAATGGTACCTCACTCAAGCGAATATGTTATTAGGCAGTTACCCTTAAGCCAAATCAATTTCACCCAATGTTGAGTAGTGCTTTGCTCTAACCCTTATTGTCTCATCTCATCATCTTTCATATCAAGTAAGTATCCCTTCCTTCTTTATTATCTTTTTTGCACCAAGTACATGCTATATTGTATCCTTCTCTTGTTGTTGCTCTATTTTTGGGGTTCCCCCCATTGTTGGGAATAACTTGTGTATGTGTTTTTGCATTGTATATCCATGGTTCAATTTCATTTCAAGAATGGCTATGGAAAGTAAAGTGTATTAATGTTTCTTTCATGTTGAACTCATGTTGTATGAAATAAAGTGCTAGATGCTTTTTCCTTCTGTGTTAATGGTACTTAATGGATGAGCTTATGTCAATGTTCAAGCTTTTTATGTCAATTACTTTTTCTCATGATTAAAGCTATTTCTATGGTGCTCAATTGGTTTCATGCTTATTGACCAAATGATGTTGTTGGTTTTGTAATGTTTCATGCTTCATGTTTCAATATGGTTAAAGCTTGACATGTTAAACTGTGTTGGGAAAAGTTTTTTGTGTTTCAGGATGGTTAGAATGAAAACTACAGGCCACGGTCCACAACATACAGGACAAGGTCCTGCATCCGATAGGCATAACAAAGGTAAATTCCAAAGGACTTTCGAACCATCCCCACCTCGTGGACAACGCTTCAGGGAATAGGATAGAGCGAAGAGGTTTGAGAATATTCAGCATTGGAATTATATTTCAGAAAGGAGAGTTAACCTTTGCCTCGGAGAATGTGATGCCTTCCTCAACAACCTGCGGGATCGAAAGTGGCTCAAAATGACAAACCCAAGGCCCAAATATGATTCTAAAGTTGTCAAGGAGTTCTACCCTAATAATGCATGGAACAAAGAAGGCTCATTAGAGCGGAAAACGTTTGTTAGACAGGCATGGATCTCATATTCCAAGGACACCATCAACAATCATCTTTGAGATGTTTTTAGATTACTAGAGGGAGACTTATATGATTATAGGAGCTCAGACGCCGGAACCATATTTTTGCAAATGCAGACTTGGAGCAAGCCTTTTGTCTTCCAGGTCATCACTTCCAACGGGGCCCCAGTGGAACTCTTGTTAGGTTGCATCACAAGGATATGACTACCCTTGTGTGTGTTTGGACATCCTTTCTTTTCGCCAATGTCATCCCCACTGCTCATGTTTCTGATCTACCAGCTCCTAGGTGTGAGCTACTTTATTGTATATTGAAGCCATGCAGGACCGTGGATCTTTCCCACCTTATTTTTTTATGAGATCTTCAGATTTTCTCAGTCGGACCTAAATACTAGCATTGCGGATGCAAAGCCAAAGGGCATATTGAGATTTCTAGCATTCATTATAGGTTTTTATGCTGTGTATTGGGTTGATGTCAACCCTACAATCTGAAGACTATGAAGGATTTTGATAATGACAAGGCCGAATGCCAGAGATCAAGAATGAAGATCCAAGACCAAGGCATAATCAAAGTAAGACTCTATAAAAGAAAAATATGGCCATTAAAATAAAAATGTTTTAAAAATATCATACATTCTGATGGAATGTAATCGATTACCTAATTAGTGTAATCGATTACAATGAAACACATTTTAAAAATTATATGATTTCAAAATAGAGTAATTGATTACCTCAGCAATGTAATCGATTACCATGAGTTCAAATTTAAAAATCAAAAGAGATGGTTCAGAAATGTTTTAAACCTCTTGAAGTAATCGATTACAATATGAACGTTATATTTTAAAAACATTTTTAAAAGAAAGTAATCGATTACCTTATTTAAGTAATCAATTACACATGATCAAAAAACATGAAACATTGCAGCCTTTCATGAAAAACCTTGGTGAAACATTATAACTTTTCATAAATTAATATTTTATCCAAGAGGTACCTTTTCAATTATTTTAATCAATAAATTCACACCTCTTGAAGGCATTTCTACTCCTATAAATAGGGATGCCCATCATTTGCAAAAACACACCAAATTCTTCCAATCCTTTCTTAAGACCAATAATGGCTATATTCTCTCAATAGAGTTATTACTCACTTTTGTTCTTCAATTTGTTTATATGCTCTAAGAAAGAGAGTGTTCCTTTGTTAACTTTGTTCAAAGAGTGAGATACTTAGTTGATTGGGAAGGTTTCCTAAGGGTTGTTGAACTGGTCTGAATGGGGTCTAGGATCCGGTGTGGGACCAGCCACAAGAATACAGGTGTTTTAGGGTTTGTACACCAGTACAGTGGGTATCCGAGATTGTAATTCGGCCTCTCAGTGGGAGAAACCGGTCTTGTTGTCCTGGAGATCCTTCGCACCAGAGCTTCGCATTAAGAGAGGGCAAAAGGTGGTGCCACCTGCAAAGATTCTCCGACGCTCAAGTTAGGAGAGTGTATGAACTCAATGAATACTTAAACAATGCAATAGTAAGAATATGAGATAGAACAACGTACCTTACATGTGTATTGGAACATGCTATTTATAATTGAACGTAGGAAATGAATCGTTGGATGCAAGTGGGCCCCTTGGTTCTGATAGCGTGTAGAGTGTGTCAATCAAGATGACTCAGAGTATGTCAGGGGGTAGGTCAATTATCAGAGTACAATCCGATGATAGGGATAGAGGATAATCACCTTTCCACATATTTCGCTGACAATTGTACTTACCCTCTGATGTAATTGACATAGACATATTCCGTTATGCAGGGTATCTTCGCTGATAAGTTATAAGGAACTCTTATCTCATAGTGATCCTGAGGCAAACGGTTATACACGTCGTGGAAATGAGAACGGATAAGGCATCCGTCATAGAGAGGACGTATGAATCATTTAACAAAGTGAGAATGGATACAGTGACAACGGATGACTGCTGCAGCACTATCTTCCTGTGACACCGGATGCTCCTTTAAGAAGTCGCTCCGACGTCATAACTTTGGGGTCTGGTATTCAGACTGGATCATTTGTCCCCTAGCTTATGTGAGGGACTGTTAGGTTACTCATATGAGCTATTCAGTCTTCGAGAAGTCTGGATGCCGATGGGACACTCCCGAAGTTCCTTCTAAAAACTCTTTGACATATGCGTGTTTGGTTTCTTACCAACGCATCTGCTCTGTAGATTAAGTTACCGTTCTTCTGATGTCTCCACAACGGATTCAGACAAGAATTCATAGCGAGGGAAATCCTAAGAGTTTTTGGAAATCGAAACTCTTGGTATTCGAATAGTTGTTGGGGTGCATTAAATGCGTCTGAAATGATTGCACATTAAATGCCCTTTTTAACACGTGAACCATCATTACCCAAGAGTGTAACCATCGATTGGGCTTATTGGGCTTGGATTTCAACTTCCACAGGCCCGTTTCGTTCAAAAACTTTCCTGAAGCGTTACTATTTTCGCGCTTTAAGTTACGAAATGACGAAGTCGTTTGAATCCAAAAAGTTGCGTTTTGAAATAAATGTCGTGACTCTTGGCTGAACACTGTGCTTCTTTGTTACCTATAAAAGGGTCACTTAACGAATTTTGGAATTCACTTTTGTCATCAAGCTTAGTGAACCTCTGCTCAAATTTCTGAAGACTCCCTTGCTACCTTTCCTCTTCACAAAGCTCTTCCTTCTTTAGGTAACCTCCCTATCCCGTTCCTCCATATCATTTTAGTTTGTTTTGCTTCAACCATGCGCCCTAGAACAAGCAGCGCTGGTACCTCAAACAGGGGGAGTCTGAGCTCTCGTGCCCCCTGTAACATCCTGGTTTAGGATTAATTACTAATTAAGGTTAATTACGAAATTAAGATTTATTGATTGAATAATAATAATAATAATAATAATAATGATATTAATGCTAGGAAATGTCCCATGTGCCCTTGGTGTAATGAGAACTTCGATTCTTTCTCTTTGGCACGCTGATGGGAGTGGCCTTAATGGTGATGTGATGGCTGATGGGAGAGGGCTGTCACGACGGAAGAGATAAGGGCTTGGCTTCTTATTTTCCAACCACTCCTTGCTCATTACACTTTGGTACAAGAGGAAACACTCCTCCTTTCTCTTTCGATTTCCTCTGGAGACTCTTCTCCTCCTTCGCTATTCGTGTTCTTCTTATCTTCTTCATTTTCTTCTTCCACTCAACACTGGGTAGAACCCGAGTGGAAGTGGGAACACGATGTGGAACAGCGTGGCTGTGAGAGAGAAACGACATGGTGCGGTGCTGTGTGTTGTGGAGGCTAGGATCCTCCTTTGTTTTTCCTGAACGATGATGGCTGTGTTACATGAAAGCATGGAGTCCTTCACTGTTGGTGAGGACTGGGCTGTTCGAGTATGGAACAGCGTTTGGAGTCCTCCACTGGGTTGCGTGAGGACTGTGTGGTGCTACAAGGAGTGTCTTGGAGGCGGAGTTGTTCTTGTGTCCGAGTGGCTCAATGTTCCTCCAAAGCTGGGTAGAGTACAACAGCTGGCTCGTTCTGTTGAGAATGAGTGACCAAGGAGCAGTTGGTCGGTGCTACAAGCTCATGGAGCTTCTAGATCTTCATTCCAGGTAGGGGGCTAATTTACATCTCAAATGTATGGTTTATGGACGGGTTCCGGGTGAAACTATTACACTGTGATGTGTTGTATTTGCTGTGTGTTGTATGTTGTTGAGTGGAAGCCCAGACGTATGATAAGTATTATTGTGTGGTGTATGATTATTTCTGTCCAAGAGATGTATGATGATATCTGTGATGATGTTGAGTCAGTGCATAAGATGCATGCTATTTGTATTATGAATGCCAAGTAAATGTATGATATGTGTGGCTGTTAATGGGAAAGCCAAGTGCATGAGTTGTACTGGTTCCTGTGCGTGATTGTGTGTTTAAATGCTAAGTGCATAAGATGGGGACTATTATGTTAATGCCGAGTGGGTTTTACATGAAATAGCATGGGATGCTTGTTGTAAATGGTAATTCCGAGTGGATGGCATTGTGATTACCGAGTGTATGAGATGTGGGTCATCTGATTCGCCATTGGGAATACCGAGTGCATATAGCGTTGGACGCTTAATACAGAGTCTGAAATCGAATGAATACGTGTTAAATATAATGAAAGACCTCAGGTTGGACTCGAGGCAGTGCAGAGGGCACTAAGCGTGGGACGCTTGATGAAAGACCTTGGGTTGGACTCAAGGCAATGCCGAGTGCATTGGCGTTGGACGCCTGATGAATGAGACCGTATGCATCCGATTTGCCACTGGAAATGCTTGGAGCACGTAGCATGGGACGCTTAATGTAGAATCGGTAATCAGATGAATAAGTGTGAGAATATAATTAAAGACCTTTGAGCGGGGCTCAGGCACTCTCCTTGAGCGAGGCTCGGAGTTTAAACATTATTGATATTACTTGGAATAGATTTGGGGTAAAATCCGATTGGATGAATACAGGTATATTGATATATTGTTATTGAGGATGTTGTGCATTATAGCCGAGTGAAATGGGTAAATCCTGATCGGAAGATGATGTGTGAATATTCATATTTAAATGGCAGTATGCGCTATGATTGATTATGTAATTTGTATAATTGAGGATTGAGGTATAATCCGAGTCAATAACTGTCATTTAATATGTAAAAGCTCACCCCTACAATATTTTTCAGTATATGCAGGTCAGACTGGTATTGAGGAGATGGCCTCAAGTCCGAGCAGGGAGCACTCAGATTGTTGAAGTGCACATAACATATATATATATATTGTAGATAGATATGTTTAAGCCTTGGCTGGCTCTCTTGTAATCTGAATAGATTTAATTATATGGGTAGACTATTGGGATTGTGAACATGTATACATTGTATGAATATATATTTTACATTGTTATAATGTTACCCGAATTATTCATTATGTGGTGTTGAGAGAATAATGCTAAGTTAATAAATTCCGAGTGAAATATTGATGGGAGAGTCGTGTCCAAGTGATAAAGGTATAAGGTAATTCCGAGTAAGATATACTCGAGTGGGCTACTTCCGAGGGAAGACTAGTCTATGTGTTACCGAGTGGAAATATGTGTAAATCCCGAGTGGGGAAGGGTTTGAATATTCCCGAGTGGGAAACCCCGAGTGAACCTCTTCCGAGGGAAGAGTAGTTGAGATGGTTTGATTGAGGTGTATTCTGGGAGTCCTCTTTCGAGTGAACGAGGCTATAATTATATACCAAGTGAATGTGATATATTCCGAGTGGATAAGATTTGAATAAGTCTGAGTGACTTAACTTGGTGAATTCCTCCGAGTGATGTGAAATCAGAGTAGTTCTGATTGGAGTTTGATTGTGGAGACTCCTCTCGATGGAATGGGGGTTTATATGATCTCCGAGTGAGGAAGGTCAAATTATGCCGAGTGCAGACATGTTGTATTCCGAGTGAATTGAGGTTAAAATATACCGAGTGGAATTGGACTGGGGAAATAATCCGTGAGGGGGAAAGCTTATGGACTCCGAGTGGAGTATCCGAGGGAATTATTTCCCAAGTGAAATACGCCCGTGTGTTTTATAATTATAATTTGGCTAAGTATGAACTTACCGAGTGAATCATGTATGTGGGGACAGTTTCCGAGTGGACGTGGTCCCGAAGCCGAGTGATGAAAATACCGAGTGAATGGGCTCGCTTCAGCGAATAAGGGTTCGCTCCAGCAAGTGTGAATGGAAGGAAGGTTTCTGGTTGGTTTCGCTTAAGCGAATGGTGCTTCGCCCAAGTGAGATGGGTTGTCTCGCTCAAGTGGATTTGGGTCTCGCTTGAGCGAGTGAACATTGATTGGGTTCGCTTAACCTTTGTTCTTCCGCTGGGCTTCCTTATGAACGGTTTTATTTTCCCTTGCCTTCCATTGGTTTATTTTTACCCCGACTGCTTGGTAAATTTTGGAAAAAATTTTCCCTGGTCTCGGTTTTGGGTTTATTAAGTCGGGTTGTTTCATTTTGGTATCAGAGCATTCTTAAAGGAATTAAGGATGTTTCATTTTGGTATTAGAGCATTCTTAAAGGAATTAAGGATGTTTCACCCCCTCTAGCCACCGTGGAGGAAGGATTCCAGTGAATCTTCCAGTGGCTGGGCCTCGTCGCTCAGAGAGGGTTGAAACTTCCTCCTCGTGAGCGCCAGTTGTTCAGCGCCGCCCTGAGGATCCCCTTAACTCGAGGGCTACCAGCTGCTCTGATGATGGGTCAAGTAATAAAGGTTACCTCTCTGACGATGTCGCCTTCTACCAAAGTACACACGCGTTCCATCGTGCATCAGGTACCATGGAGATTCCGGGGTCTGGTAAAACTTTGATTCTGCAAACTACTAAAGGGTGTGTCAACGTCGTGGCACACCGGCTGAACTGGGAAAAGCTGAATAGAGAAAAACCATACTGCTGGGTTGAGGAGGAATTCTTGAACATCCCCTCTCACCATGCAAATGAAGAGGGAAACTCAGTTACTCTCCGCTGCAAAATCTATTCCGATAAGAAGTATAAGGGACGCTTTCTTGTCCTTGCCCCCCGTCCAATGGAGAGGGTCTGGCACCGTGTCCCTGACGAGAGGTCGGTCTACATGTACAACTTCGTCTTTCAGAACCTGGGAGTCCATTTTCCCATGATGGAGTTTCAAATGGCCGTCCTCTGCTTCCTTGACTGCGCCCCTACTCAACTGCATCCTAATGGCTGGGGCTTAGTACGCACTCTTGAAATTCTGGGAGAGCATTTCAACTTCACCGCCACTGTGGCCAAACTATTTTACTACTGCCAAGTGGTCCGCCGTGCCAACAAGAAGGGTGGCCTTGGGTTCATAACACTCCGTTGTGACTCAAAGGTAGTAAACTTCAAGTCCTACACCGAATCCGCTAAGGTGGACGGACGCTCCTTTAAACATTACTACACGCGGGTCCGAGTTCAATCGAATAAGCCGGTCTTCTGGCTCAACAAGGAAGGGTTCACCAAATTCCCTATCAGTTGGTCGCACGAGCACTTTCTGCTGCTGAGCCGTGCTTACTACACTGAGGAGAGCGAACTTTCCTCTCATTCCGTCGAAGTATTGAGTGCCATGCAATCGGCCTCAAAAGTCCTCAAGGGGTTCTCTTACACGCTTCTTTTGGGAGATGCCGCTGTCCGGGACACTTACCTTCGTAATAACCGTTCTTTGAACTGTGGTTATGTTGCATATTCATTCCGTTCTTATTATTTTTCCTTCCATGTTTTAACTCAATTTTTCCTTATTTTGTAGAGCAAATTGAAAAAGTCTCTCCCGAGATGTTGTCCCTGAAATCCATGCTAGCGGATAGCGATTCTTCTTCTGAAGAAAATGAAATTCAAGCCAAGAGGAATTCCACTAAGGTATCGGCTCTAACAATTCCTCTTACCTCCGCTGTGGGAGATGAGGTCCCTCTCCTTGATGAGAAAGAACCTGAGGGACAAACTGAGGCCGCGAGGCAAGGTAATGAAGAGGCCGCCCCGGAGAAGAAAAAGACAAAGAGACATCTGGTCAAGGCAACGGATGTGGAGAAGCCTTCTTCTGGTGACCCTGCAAAGAAACGCCAGAAGACTCTCGAGGAGTCTGGGCTGAAAAAAGACAAGGGGAAGAAACCCATCCTTGATTCTTCTGCCCCTCCTTCACATGCCACGTTTGAATCGGACTCTGAGAGTAGTCCTCCTCCAGTGATTGACCCTCCAAGCGAGTGTTTTCTCTCTCCTTATCTCTGGTTCCAGGGGTCCATGCCCCCCACTCTTCCGAAGGCGAGGTACTGTCTCTGCCCCTCTCTCGATGCTGTCGAAGTTCGAGGCGCTTGCCAGGCCGGTCGCTGGCAGCTGGATGACCTCTCCGGCCTCTTGGACTCCTTAAACGACAAGGCAGACTACATGGAACAGGTTGAGAAACTTGAAGCCGACATCGCCTTAAAGAAGGCCTGGGCGGCCAAGCAAGCTGAGACTCACAGAGGGGTGGAGACAGGATTGTCTAAGGCCAAGGAGACGCTGCAGAAGAAGACTGAAGAAATAAGCCAGCTCCACTTCACCAATAAATCCTTGGAGCGGCAGGTTACTGAGCTTCAGCAACAGAATAAATCCATTCCCCTCCTTAAAGAAGAGCTTTAATTGGAGAAGAAAAAATCAGCCAAGCTAGCTGACGATCTTGCAGCAATAGAGGCCGGCCATAATAAAAGCCTAGGAGAGTGGGAGGCCATTCGGAAGGAAATACAGGCTCAGATTGAAGAGCTAAAAAAGGGGAGTGTGAGCATTGGGCCATCGAAGAAGGAGTTTACCAAGCTTCAAAAGAAATTAGCTACTTCTAAGGCCAAGGCTGCCAAAGCCTTGGAGATATGCAAGAACGTAGCTTTCGAATCCTTCGGCCTGGCACTTCGTCAAGTCTTTTATCGCAACCCTGATATGAAGCTTGATTTGTATGGACTGGATCCGTTCTATGAATTCCATGGAGGGAAGCTTGTCAAAGGGAAGAGTGACGGCTCGCACCAGGATCCTCCTGATACTCTTTATGAACTGCCCCCACTTCTGGAGGGTCAAATCATGGAACCAACATTGACCACTCCTGGCCCCAAAAATGAAACACAAGAGGATGCCCAAGCTGGTCGAGAGATCGGAGCGGATGAGACTCAAGCTGAGGGAGCTGAAGAGGAGAGAACGAAGTGCCCACATTGGAGAACCAACCACCTGCTCTTTAATTTTGTGCTTTTATTTATAGCTGTGTACTGGGATCAACTCCAGTTTTGATGAACTATACTTATAAAACTTTCCTTCTTATCAATTAAACTCGTCTTCACTTCTCTTCTATCATTTGTAACAAGTATATGATTGCCAAATAGCTTAGACATATACACTATACTTTTACTTCTTCATTCATTGTACATCCACTTTATTTAATTGTACTATCGTTTAAAGCGTAGTTTTCACCCGGAAGAAGATAACAAAAACCATAATAGATACACGATACTTACGTTAAATTATGCCCTGTCCCCAAGTATGGGTATTTTGGGAAGGAAATATCTGTTGTGAAGTGTTACCTTTAACTTCTCAGAGATTAAAAAGGTTTATTCAATCTCACAGATGTGGAATGGCAATATTCACATTCAACCGCCCTGTCCTTAGAACCGGTATCCAGACCGGATATTATGTCCCCTAGCTTATATGAGGGACTTATGAAGTTGTTCATATGAGCTATACAACTTGTGAGGGGTCTGGATGCTGGTATAACCTGCAAAATTACACGTTATGTTTTTACCTTAGTAATACTCGTTAATCGTCAAACATTGGCACCAAGCATTGTGAATCAAACGGCTCTGAGTGAGTGATTCCGAGTGGAGGTTTGATGTTGAATGAACAACTCCGAGTGAACATTTGATTCTGAATGACCGATTCAGAGTGAGCATTTGACTCTGAGTGATCACTCTGAGTGAAATTGGTTCTGGTTGTATTACCTGAGAAGTTCCGAGTGAAACTTCCGAGTGGAAGCTCTCATGTTGATCCTTCTAGGAGGAGGATTTCCGGGTGACCATTCCCGTGTGAAGATTTCCGACTGATGTTTCGACGGCGCTTAGTTTAATTTAGTTTAACCCTACAATCCGAGTCTTTGTTCAGCTTGGAGATTTCCAAGTGCAGCTCTCCGGAGAAAGTGTCCCCGAGTGTGGCATTTCTCTGCAGGGTAAATACCGAGTGAGATATTTCTGACTCCCGGGTAGTATGGCACCGCGTGGAGCATTTCGAAACAAGATAGCTCTGAGTGGAACATTTCTGAACAGGATAATACCGGGTGAAACATTCCTGACCTCCACGTGATATGGTACCAAGTGAAGAATTTTTCGAGTGAAACACTTAGGGATAGAGAGAAGCTTCGCCTTCGAATGAGTGCGTTTCGGGTAGAGCCTTTCCCAAGTAAAGAATTTAAGAGTCTCGTGAGTGCGTTTCAAATTCCTGATTGAAACTTCAAAGTGAGAATTTCTCGACTTACAGAGCTCGCGAGTCGGGCTTCAATGAGGTATTACCGACTGAAGAATTTAAGAGTCTCGCATCGAATTTGAAGTATTTCCGAGTAAGAAATCCCAAGGGGGAATATTTCCGAGTAAGGAATTCTCATGAATACTTTCGAGTGAATTCGATAACGATCGATTCTTCAATAGCAAACGGCCAAGCCTACAAGTTGTACTCGGAGTTCGGTTTAATCCTACAATCTGAGCCTTCACTCGGTGTTGGTTTCTACCCATTCACCGGTCTTCGAATGGGGTTCGGTGCAATCCTACAACCCATTTCCTGAGGTTTGGTTTAATCCTACCACTCAGGTCTTCAATGCCGTTCGGTTTGATCCTACTAGCCGTATCTTCAATCGGTGTTGGATTTTACCCATTCACCGTTCTTCACCGACGTTCGGCCAAACCTACTAGTCGTACTTGAAGTTCGGTTCAATCCTACAATCCGAGCCTTCACCGGTGTTCAACCAAACTTACTAACCTACCCAGAGTTCGGTTTAATCCAACAATTTGGGTCTTCAAATGGGGTTCGGTTTAATCCTACAACCCATTTTACCCCTCGAGGAGTTACATCGTCAATACACAGAATGGGTGATTGAGATCATCCGTCCTGAGGGTCTTTAATCGTGACAGCTTATAACTATAAATCACAACATATAAATGAAAAGGTGAGAGCGAGAGAGTCATGAATTGCATTTTCATTAAGCTGAATATATATATTACAAAGGAAGCGTAGTTGGAGTCATGCCTCGTTAAAACCTTCTTGAGAAAACCCAATGGGAAAAAGCTCAAGTAAGGAAAAAGAGTACATGCCATCTTACCAACTAGCTGTGATAAATACATAAGTTCTGAGTGTTCCACTTGTTGCAAATTGGGGTTCCATCGAGCTCCTCGAGCCGGTATGATCCCTTTCTTGTCACTTTAGAAACTCTGTAAGGGCCTTCCCATGTTGGTGCCAACTTCCCTTGATAAGCAAATTTATTCCCCACACTCGCCTTCCTCAGAACAAGGTCTCCAGTGTTAAACGCTCTATATTGGACACGCTTATTGTACCAGAGAGCTGCCTTCTCTTTTATTGCTTGATCTCTGATAAAGGATCCCTCTCTGAACTCATGGAGAACGTCCAACTCTGATGCCAGATTGGCGTTATTGTCTTCCGCTGAAAAATATTCCACTCAGGCTGATCTGGTTTGTAGCTCTACTGGGATCATCGCCTCGACCCCATAAGTCAGCCGATATGGGGATTCATTAGTGGAAGAGTGTGGTGTAGTACGATATGCCCACAGAACATGGCATAGCTGATCAGTCCATCTTCCCTTCACTTCTCCAAGACGCTTCTTCAACCCCTTTAACACCTCTCAATTGGCTACTTCCGCTTGGTCGTTTGTCTGGGGATGCTCCATAGATGAAAATATTTGGACTATCCCCAGTCCTTCGAGCAAGTCTGTGAACTTCTTATCTGTGAACTGGGTGCCATTGTCAGTCACAATCCGCCCTGGGACACCGAATCGAGCTATGATCTTTTCATATACAAAGCGCCTTGTCCGCGCAGAGGTGATATGCACTACTGGCTCAGCCTCGATCCACTTAGTGAAGTAGTCCACCCCCACGATCAAATACTTAATGCCTCCTGGAGCGGTAGGAAACGGACCCAGGATATCAAGGCCCCACTGGTAGAACGGCCATGGCACAGCGGATGAAGAGAGTTCTTGGGCCGGTGTGTGATGAAGGTTAGAAAATCTCTGGCGAGCATCGCATTTCTTCACAAAATCAGCTGAGTCTTGCTTCACCGTGGGTCACCAATATCCAGCCCTGAGGACTTTTCTCATTAAGCTCCGACCCCCAGCATGGTGCCCACACTGCCCCTCATGTACTTCCTCCAACACTCCTTGTACTTTATCTTCTCTCAAACAAAGGAGGTATGGGACTGAGAATCCTCTTTTGTATAGAACTCTATCGACCATGGTGAAGTATGGCAGTTCCCTTTTCACTCGCTTTCTTTCTTTCTCATCAGTAGGGAGCTGTCCGTCCGCCAGATAACGGATGTAGGGGATGACCCAAGAATTCTCGTAAGGGTAATTGATCATTATAGCATTTAGAGATGGGAAGAGAGGGATGCTAAGAGATGTCAGCGTGCTCTGAACCACAGTTATGGTACTGCCAGGTTGTTTTGTGCTTGCAAGCCTTGATAAGATATCCGCTCTGGTGTTCTCCTCTCTTGGTACATGCTTAAATTCCAGCACATCAAATCTCCCCTTTAGTTCGTTCACACAATTCAAGTACAGTTGAAGTTGTGTCTCTCGAACCTGATACTCTCCCTGGATTTTTGAAATCACCAGCTGTGAATCACTGCACAATGTTACTTCCGACGCTCCGATGTCAATTGTCGCTCGGAGGCCGGCCCGGCATGCCTCATACTCAGCTTGATTATTGGAGGTTTTGAAATTGAATAGGAGGGAAATTTCCAAATGCACACCGTCATCGCTTTCCACCACAACACCGGCTCTACAACCTTTACTGATTGACGACCCATCAACATAAACGGTCCAATGCGCTCAAGGTGTGGCTGGATTCGCCCCCGTCATTTCCACCACGAAATCTGCCAAAACTTAGGCTTTAATAGCTCCTCGAGGCTCATAGGAAATTTCGAACTCAAAAAGCTCGATGGACCACTTAATCATCCTTTCAGCGAGATCTGGCTTACTGAGCACTGAACGGAGAGGTAGATCCGTTCTTACAAGTACTGGATGCGCGTGAAAATACGGCCTCAACCGTCATGAAGCCCACACAACTGCTAGAGTGGCCTTCTCTATCTTTTGATATCTGCTCTCAGCCCCCTGGAATGTTTTGCTGGTGAAGTACACTGGCCTCTATCCCTCTGAAGTTTCTTTGACAAAAGCCATGCCTAAGGCCTCATCAGAAATTGCCAAATACAGAACTAGAGTCTCACCAGGGTTAGGCTTTACCAGTATTGGTGGACTTGAAAGCACGGCCTTAAGCTGCTGAAAAGCTTGCTCTTGCTCCTCTCCCCATTCGAAATTCTTGTGTTTCTTCAACGCCTTATACAGAGGAGGGATCTATGTGCCATTTTGGGCATGAATCGGGCCAGAGCGGCCACCTTCCCATTCAACGATTGTACCTCCCTTAGGCTCTTAGGGCTTTGCATATCCAATATTGCCTGACACTTACCAGGGTTGGCCTTGATGCCCCGCTGGGTCAACATGAATCCCAAGAACTTCCCTGCTGGAACGGTAAAAGTGCACTTCAATGGGTTCAACCTCATATTGTGTTGTCGTAGCCAAATGAACACTTGGCGCAAATCATCAATGTGATCCCCTCTAGCGGGAGTCTTTGCGATGATATCATCGATATACACCTCTACCAGCTTAGTGTGCATGCCTTCGAATACTTTGTTGATCATGCGCTGGTAGGTAGCATCGACGTTCTTCAGTCCAAACGGCATGACGGTGTAGCAGAAGACACCACGGTCATTGACAAAGGCCGTCTTTTCTTGATCTCCTTCCCACATCGGAATCTGATTGTACCCTGAATAAGTATCCATGAAACTGAGGTACTGATAACTAGATGAGTCGTCTACCATACGATCAATGTTTGGGAGGGGATACGGATCTTTGGGGCAACATCAGTTGAGATCTACGTATCCTCCACTTGCCATTGGCTTTCGGCACCATCACCACGTTGGAAAGCCAAGATGAATAGCGAATCTCGTTTATAAAACTAGCTTTCAATAATTCCTCTGTTTGCTCACACGCTGCCTTCTGCTTCTCTGGTCCCAACCTCCTCTTCTTCTGGGCCACCGGTCTCGTTTCTGGGTAAACAGCGAGTTTGTGGCAACAGAAATCAGGGTCCATCCCTGCCATGTCTGCTGCTGTCCATGTAAAAAGGTCTTTAAACTCCTGCAAGAGAGCCAACAAGCGCTGCTCCATGCCTGACTCTAGGTTATCATTAATGTGCGTGACCTTCTCTGTGGAATCCCCTAAGATGACGTCCCTGGAACCACCATCCGGTGTGGGCTTTGAGGGGTTAAGAGGGTCGATCTTCAATTCCACCCTGGGGTCTAAGTCAATCAGACTGACAAACCCAGCCGCTGTTCCTCGGTCATTCAGCTTCCTCTTCTTATTGAATGCCTCCAACTTAACCATATTGAGGCTCAAATTATAAGAGTATTGAGCCATCTCTTGATCACCTCTGAGGGAAGATACACAGTTGTCTTTATCAATGAATTTGATCAGGAGGTGGGGGGTAGACACAATTGCTTCCATCGCGTTCAGGGTAGGGCGGCCTATGATCCCGTTATAAGGGGACTCCACATCGATCACCAGAATTCTCGATTTCACCGTTCTTGCGCCAGGTTCACCTTCAAAAGAAATGAAAGTATCAAGGTACCCTTTGGTAGGTTGCTTCGCCCCATTAAAAGCCGTGAGTTCTTGCGTATACGGCTGTAAATCTGCATTATTAAAACCCATTCTTTTGAAATAGTTATAAAAAAGCACATCGCAAGAACTTCCCTGATCGACGAGGATCCCCTTCACATCTTTGTTAGCAATGACAGCAATGATCACCACTGCGTCGTCTTCTCCTGGGATCGTCAGGCCAAAGTCATCGTCAGTGAATGACACCGTCGGAGCTGCCACGCCGTCCCTGAAAGGGCGGTTATCTCTAGGTTTGCCCTGTACAGACAGGATCACCCGGTGGTGATTTTTCTTAGCTGTGATTGATGTTCCTCCTCTTACAAACCCTCCAGCAATCATCTCAATCACTTCATGCCTACCTTGCCTCTGCTGCTGAGGCATACTGTCTTGTCGGGCTCCTCCAGCGATCACCACTCCTTTTTGCTTTTCAGCCGTAGTAAGCCTTCTAACTAGGTTACGACTATTGTCACCCTCATCATCTGGATCTCTGCCCCTCTTGTCCATCCTGTCAGGCTCGTCTAAGGATTTTTCTCTGAACAGATATTGCTTCAGCTTTCCCTGTCTAATAAGGGTCTCCAAGGTATTCTTCAACGCTTTGCACTCGTCTATGTGGTGACCCGTCTGTTCATGAAAGGCGCAATATTTACATGGGTTCCCAGGTCTCTTGACTGGGGGTGGCTTCCTTATACCAAAGACACTGAGCGCTGGCCAGCCAACCTCCCTCAAGATTTGGGAATGCCTGGCATTCAGAGGAGTATAGTTACTGAAAGAAGAGACGTGCCTGTCTCGTTGATGAGGTCGAGCGCTTGCAAAGTCCTCTCTGAAGGCATGCTTTTCTGGTCGTACCCTCTCCTTCTCTCTCCGTTGCTGCTGGGAGGGAACTGGAGGCTTCATTCTAGCTGCTGTAGCCTCCAGGTGCATTTCTATGCCCACGTATTTGGAAGCTTTCCTTCGAAACTCCTCGAAGGTTGTCGAGGGACTCTTTGCCAATGATAGGGCAAAAGCAGAACCAGGTTGCAAAGCCTCCACTATAATATGGAGTTGTATGGCCTCCGTGAGGTGTGGGACCAACGCAACTTCCTTGTAGAATCTCTTCAGAAACTCATTGAGAGTTTCAGTTTCTCCTTGCCTTATCTGAGCCAAGGTGTGAGAAGTCCTTGCGATGTCCTTGGAAATGACAAAATAACTCTCGAACGCAGCTGCCATCTCTTCCCAGGAATCTATGGATCCTGAAGGCAGGCTCTTGAACCAGCTAAGAGCCTCCTCCATCAAGGTTCTGGGGAACATTCTACACATGACGTCTTTATCAGCTCCCAGATACATAGCCTCGTAAACATAAGCATCTAGGTGCTTAGTGGGATCAGTTTCTCCATTGTATTTCCCGATCGACAGTGGCTGAGTCGTCTGCAAGTGCTTAGGGTTGACGACACTCATGAGTCTCCTCGAGAAAGGAACAATGAGTCTATAAACTCTAGAGGTCACCACTGCTTGCTCCCTTCTCCTGGTACTAACTCTATCACCAGAATCTTGGGTCTGTTCCCTCTCCTTATACGTAGGGATTTTAGAGTATTGGAGGGTCGTAGATCTTTCCCTCACAGATGCATGATGAGCCTCTTCTGCATGGGACGTCACCTTGTCCCCATCTCCTCTCTTCTCCCGCTTCAACTCCATCAACTCCTCCCTGAGCTGCCTAATAACCTCATCACGAGGGTCAGGGGTTGCCATTGGTACCATCCTTCGAGCGTTGGTGACAGGAGATTCAAAGACGAGTCTCCTCCCAGTCTGTTGGTGGGTCACGTCCTCCATATGACCATCAACAAAATCACGACCATCACCTTCCATTCTGATCACCAAACTTCTACGAAAGGTGGGAATAACTCTAACGAGTCCCATTGGGCGTGCCAATGAACTGGTCTGAACCGGGCTCTAGGATCCGGTGTGGAACCAGCCACAAGAATACAGGTGTTTTAGGGTTTGTACACTGGTACAATGGGTATCCGAGATTGTAATCCGGCCTCTCAGTGGGAGAAACCGGTCTTGTTGTCCTGGAGATCCTTCGCACCAGAGCTTCGCTTTGAGAGAGGGTGAAAGGTGGTGCCACCTGTAAAGATTCTCTGACGCTCAAGTTAGGAGAGTGTATGAACTCAATGAATACTTAAGCAATGCAATAGTAAGAATATAAGATAGAACAACGTACCTTGCATGTGTATTGGAACATGCTATTTATAGTTGAACGTAGGAAATGAATCGTTAGATGCAAGTGGGCCCCTTGGTTCTGATAGCGTGTAGAGTGTGTCAATCAAGATGACTCAGAGTGTGTCAGGGGGGTAGGTCAATTATTAGAGTAGATCCTGCGATAGGGATGGAGGATAATCACCTTTCCATATATTTCGCTGACAATTGTACTTACTCTCTGATGTAATTGACATAGACACATTCCACTATGCAGGGTATCTTCGCTGATAAGTTATAAGGAACTCTTATCTTATAATGATCCTGAGGCAAACGGTTATACACGTCGTGGAAATGAGAACGGATAAGGCATCCGTCATAGAGAGGATGGATGAATCATTTAACAAAGTGAGAACGGATACAGTGACAATGGATGACCGCTGTGGCACTGTCTTCCTGTGACACCGGATGCTCCTTTAAGAAGTTGCTCCGACGTCATAACTTTGGGGTCCGGTATCCAGACCGGATCAGTTGTATACAAGAGTAGTGAAACTTTTGTTGTGATTAGAAACTTCACACAAGGGCAGGGGTGTACCAAGGTGTGGAAGATTCAGTGTATTGTTTTTGAGAATAGTGAAATCCTCAAGAGGTTCTTGAGAAGACTAGACGTAGGCAGTGGTTGGCTGAACCAGTATAAAACACTATTTGCAATCTCTTAACCCTACTCTCTGTCTTATACTTATTTAATCTGCTGTGCATTATTAATTCTGTTTTACATCTTATCATCTTAAGCATTGAAATTTAAATAAAGTGCATCTAGATAATTTAAATTGGGAGAATTCAATTCACCCCCCCTCTTGAGTTGAAAGAGGCCACTTGACTAACACAGTCCCGATTTAGCCATCCATCAACCGTAAGTTCATTGAGCAGAACTACGATGTACCAACAGCCGGCCCTTCATCATCTACTGGACCCTCTTCATCACCATCACCTACAACATCACTAACTTCCTCAGCACCCCCTACAACATTGGATCGCGTCATGACATAGCTAATGTTATATACATATATTTTGGATTGTTACTCGCTAGTGTTATATATATAGGCGCGGTATTTCATTTTAATATATGTACATATTATTTATTGTATACTTAGTAATTAGAAAGTAAAACAAATGGAATAAGATGTCTTATAATCATTGGATGCATAAGATTAAAAGAACTTTATTTTGAACATTGTTAGTATCCTAGTTGAATTTAATTGAAACCAAATTGAATCCTACATCTGTGAAGTAACTTAACAGTGTCTGAACCTTTTTTCTATTCAAATAAAGAAATTAGGCCTGTTAATTGGGTAAGTGAATGAATCCTAAACACCGAGAGTTTGCTGATAACTGTATGGTTGTTTTTGCATAAATTTCTGCCAGAAGTCATTACTTAGACAAGCAAGGATATGATAGAGATAGCTTTGCATAGATTTAGGGTTAGCCTAGAGGCAAAAAGCCAACCTACACATACATTAAATTCCATTTTGTTTGTAACCCTTTAAGCTTTTAAAATTTTGTTATGAATCCTTTATCTGCAACATGTTTAAATTTAATCTGAATAGAATGCTAAAGGTAAAGAGAATATGATATGTGTATATAAAAAAGGGTTATGTTATGCTTACTGGTTGTAACATCCCGAATTTTATAAAAAATAATAAATTGAGGAGAATGGATAATAAATCATTGTATATGAATGGATTTGTGTCCCAAGAATATTGGAATGATTAAATTAGGATTTATTATGGATATTCAAAATTTATAGAGCTTATGTGGGATGAAATTATACCCGAATAGAATATGGGTATTGGACTAAGTATCTCCGATTGAGATGCCGTTGGTCAGGGCTGTTAAGAATATTATCAGGAATCCGAATCTATATTCGGAATAATTTTTAGATAATGTATTGAGCCTGAACTGAAAGCCTGTTTGTTATAAAACGGGGAGATTTTAATGTGAAGCAAAATAATAAAAATATAAACTCCCACTTTCTCTTCCCCTTTTCACGTCACTTTCTCCCTCTCCTTTCTACACTTCTTCTTCTTCCACCTTCTTCTTCCTCTCCTAAAAACCCTAAGCATGGTGGTGTGCCTTCTCCTTCTCCATTTTGTTTTTCTTCAAGCTTGAAGGAGACAACAATGGCGATTAGAAGCCCTCCTTCTCCCACTTTATTTTCGTGTTCTCTCTCCCTCTCTTGGAAGCTCACGGTTGTCTCTTGGTTGAGGTAAGTTCTGTAACGCCCCCAAACGTTAATTAAAATTTTCGAATAAATTTTCGCATTTTCAAAAGATTATTTTAAAAATTCCTAAATTCAATTCAGAGTTTATGTAACAGTTGATAACAGCGGAAAATTTTCATACATACTAATCATGAATAATTAAAATTCAAGAAAGTATTCAAATAACGGAAACGATTTAGAAGATAATGGTACATGACATGTTATACTTATTACAACCCATGAAATCAAGGTTCAAGTAATAATTCAAATAGACATCAATCATGGCATCACTCTGCATTCTGCGTGTCATTCACTGTAAAAATTAATGTAAGAGTGAGACAGAATATAGAATAAGTATAAAATAGATAAAATTGCACAAACATAATCAACAACTCATAATGATATGATGAATATTCCAAACAAGTCCATTTAATAATTCTTCAATTAGTCAAATGATGTCATGCTAGATCCATTTGGTTTTGATGGGAATACTGCAGTAAAAGTCTCATAGAGACACAATTAGGGCTTTAGCATATACCATGAATCCCTATACGTCATGGCGCTTACACAATTAGGGCTTTAGCATATACCATGAATCCCTATACTTCATGGCGCTTACACAATTAGGGCTTTAGCATATACCATGAATCCCTATACTTCATGGCGCTTACACAATTAGGGCTTTAGCATATACCATGAATCCCTATACTTCATGGCGCTTAAGTACCGAAGTACACAATTATCATAAGTAGGACTTTGCATAGACCATGAATCCCTACACTCCATGGCACACAACAAAATAGGGCTTAACTCATCATAGAATAACCCCCCACCAGGGTAGGCAATCACGGAACCCCTAAATTCCATGATGCGTCCAATGCTTATGATGCATGAATGCCTTTAATTCTCTTTATCATTTAACATACCATGATATCCACATTTCCAAAACCTCTTGGATAATACAAGTCCTCAAGGGACACAATACACATAATAATTCATAAAATCATGGATTTACTGTTTCAACCACACATGTCAATAACCACAAGGCATTCATGTACATATATATTAATTATGTCATTCATAATTATTCACCATCATAATATACAAACTGTGTGATACTCAACAGCATTTATAATAATTCATAATCACTCAAGAATTTAATAATTAATCTTTATCCATAGAGAAAATATCATTTTCTTTCAAAATAGCCTTTTAAAGTGACTTTCAGCATCCCCAACAGCAACATACATTAGCATAACAGTCATAACATGGGCAAATCAACTCCTTTTTAGATGATTCCACTTTCTATAGCTCAATAATACAATTATCTACAACTTTCATGAAGAACACAGTTTCAGATTCCAATCAGAAATACTACTTATTCACAAAATACCATACTGCCTCATGATAAGTTTTCCAAAATGTACACAGATTAGTATTTAGAACGTATCTAGAGTTACAAACGTGATTTTGACATGAAACCAATTCTAAATTATTTTTAACACACATATCTACAATTTTCATGAAGACACCAACCCCTAAGTCTCAACACAAACTTCCCAGTTTTAAAAACAAGATTCCGATTTCAAAATTTCAGAATTTCAGAATTTTCAGCTTGCACATAGTCATTTGAGCATAACTTGAGTTACAAAAATTATTTTGATGTGAAACCACTTTTTAAAAATCCACAACTTAATTATCTACAACTTTCATGAAGATATCCAAGGCTGATTATGCATGTATAATTCCCAGCATATCAAAATATGCACTAAACATGAAGCAAATCTTTCACTCGGACATACAGTAGTATTTTGGCTATAACTTTTGCTACACATACTCAAATCAATCGGTTCAGGTCTCAAAATTCACATAACAAAAAGATTTACAACTTTTATAAAGACACTGATCACTAATTCTTACCACAAAATTCCCAGTTTTAAAAATAAGATACGGATTTCAAGTTCACAGATTTACAGCTTATACATACTTCAGTATTATGAGCATAACTTGAGCTACAAAAATTATTTTAATATGAAACCACTTTCTAAAGATCCACAACATAAATATCTACAACTTTCATGAAGACATAAAGGGCTGATTATGCACGTACAATTCCCAGTAAATCAATATATACACAAAACATGGGATAAACTTTCCACACAAACATACTGTAATACTTTGGCTATAACTTTTGCTATACTTATTCAAATTACTTTATTTAGGTCTCAAAATTCAGATATCAAAAAGTTCTACAACTTTCATGAAGAAGTCAGAGTCAAATTCACACGTTTTCAATTTCAAAAATGAGCAACAAGTTACAAAGTTAATTCTGGAATCCTAGAACAGCATACACTTCTACCCATTTCACAAATATTCACAACCCTGTCCCCTCTTACCTTAATGGAGTCCTTTGTTTAGCAAGATATGTCTTGTAGTTTCCTCGTTCCAGTCCGCAGTGGAAGAAATGAATATGGAAAGAAAAGCCTCTGAACGTATAAAATGAGAAGAAGAAGGGTGTGTGATTTGCTAAGTGGTTCGTATGTAGGAGTGTTCTGAGAGTCATATCACTGGGTTAATAATAAGAAAGTGAGTGGGGAACATCGGTTGGAGGATTAGGTGGGATAATGGAGCCTTTTGATTCCTTTCACAGTCAGCTTTGCATTGATTAGGATAAAATATATAAAAGTATTATAATGGATGTACTTTCCCCTGTGATTGGTTCGTTGTGCCACTTATTTTTGGATTCATGTGATTAAGTGGGCTGATCACTAGTTGAAGTGGAATTAAAAAGGTGTTCAATGTTGGAGGATTTGAGGAGGTTGGTATTGCATGTGAGGGCGGAGTGGGGTGTGAGGGCGGTATTGAGTATGAGGGCGGTCTTGAGTATGAAGGGCGGTGTTGAGGGTTAAGGGCGTTGTTGAGTGTGAAGGGCGGTGTTGAGTGTTAAGGGCGGTATTGAGTGTGAAGGGCGGTGTTGAGTGTTTCTTAAGAAATATTCATGCCCTAAAAGACGTTCACGTTACTCCGCCAAGGCATTTGACCTCGTCAATGCTTATTACTCCGCCAAGGCACGAGACCCCGCCTAGGCTTATTACTCCGTCAAAACGTGTGACTCCGCCTAAGCTTATTACTCCGCCAAGGCATGAGACCCCGTCTAGGCTTATTACTCCGTCAAAACGTGTGACTCCGCCTAATCTTATTACTCCGCCAAGGCATGAGACCCCGTCTAGGCTTATTACTCCGTCAAAACGTGTGACTCCGCCTAATCTTATTACTCCGCCAAGGCATGAGACCCCGTCTAGGCTTATTACTCCGTCAAAACGTGTGACTCCAGTTTTGTAGGAAAACTGTACCCTTCCTATTCTGTAGTCTTCTGTTCTCTGGACGGACTAAATCCGGTCTTTAATACCGGTACAATTTATCCGGTGTGAACATCAGTTCTAAGGATGAACCTTCCTTGAAACTAACTGGTGTTCATTAACAACAAAGCATTGATCCGGTCTCATGGTCATGCGACCCATAGCTCATTCAGTAAAACGTTGATCCAGTCTGCTTCACATAAGTTGTCCTCCATACATCGGTCATCCGATGTAATGTGGCATTAGTTGACATCAGATCTTCTTCTTTGAAGTCTTGAAATCGTCCTAACCTTGGAGGTTAGAACGGATCAGAAGTGTTCTTTCCGATCTCACTCAGCTGACTCCTCTTCCTTCATCCTTTCACTCGGTCGAGTTCTAGTCCGACTGGAATTCTACCAGTCGTGTGAAGAAAAAGGAAAACTGAGTCCCCTCGGTAAATCTCCTGAAACCGACTCCAATCACTCAGTTTTTCATTGCCAAAACCGACTTAACATCAGGTCAGTCATCACTCGGTGATCTACCTCCAAACTGAGTCACCTCAATCAATCTATCACTCAGTAAACTTAATACAACACTGACCATCACTCACTCAAACATCCACTCGATATCTTTGCCTATTCTCACTCGGAAAATACCATAGCCTCACTCGGATTTTGTAACCTTCAGTCGGAATTGGTAATCCTTCACTCAGAATTTCACTCTGTTACTCGGATCAGAGCCTTTTTACTCGGAATTTGAATAATTTCTCTAAAATTCCATAATTATACCCAAAATGAAACTTTTGGAGCATTAAAAGCCATCCATAGAGTGTTTTATTCATTAATTAACACTTACAAGCCTTCCATGCTTCATAAATTACAAAATAGAGCTATTATTAAAAGCAGGATGTTACAAGTTCCTCATCATTTTCATGAGCTTTATGCCCTAGATTTTGGGTTCTTGGTATTTGGGGGAGTATTTATGGCATATGGGTTGGTGGGAGAGTATTAATGTGGAACCCTAGAGTCGGTTGTCATAAATGTTAACATTGGTGGTAATAAATGAAGAGGATGAATGCATGGTTGGAAGGTGATGAGGAATAAATAGATATTAATGAGTGTTATTGGGTTTTAGTAAAACCCTAACTTTAATAAATTGGGGAATGTGTGAAATGTGAAATGAATATAGGTTTAATGATATTGGAGAATGATATTAATGATGAAAGATGACCAATTGTGTTAATTAATGGGTATTAGTAAAGGTTGTTGGGTTTTGATAAAAACCCTAGCCCTTAGAATTTGGGGAAAATAGATATGTTGTAATTTAGGAGGTTAAATTGAAAGTGAATGGATGATGTTTAAGATTATATGTTGCTTAAAATAATATAGAACCATTGGTGGTGAAACCTATAGATAGGTGTTGATATGAATATAGAATGTGAGGAAGTAGAAGAATTGATTTTAAGGATGGACATATGAAATATTCAATGTTGGATATCATTAGGTATGATAATAGACGATGAAAATGATGATGTTTGAAGAGTTGAGGTGAATTGGGAATACATCGTGTAATGGATGAAGTGATGATGATGTTGTTGGGTTTGGTTGGTCCATAAGATCTAGAGGATCTTGGCTTTGGGAAAGGAATTCCCGAAGCCTAATACAATTGCATAACTTGGTGTCTAGCAAGTCTAGGACTTGGGGTTGAGCTTTATGATAAGCTAGCAAGTATTTAAAATTATGATGGTTATTAATTATGTGAATATACTTGCATATGGTATGTAGATTATATTCCGGGTGATGCGATGGAGCTTTCGGAGCATTGGAACCGTTTTGGCTCTTCCCTCGAGGTAGGAGAGGAGTTAACATTCAAATTGCATGAGTAAATTGTGAGTGATTTGATGTATGTGTTAAATACTCATGCCTGCCTTGCCATATAGTTATTGAGATGTTTGAAATGGCAAGTTGATGATTATTGTGGATAATGTATGAGAATATGTTTGTTAAAAATGATAACTGTGATTTTAATGTGAATGATGAGTTTGGAATGAAAATCTATAAGTATGAACGTGTGAAAAGGTTATATATGCCTTTTATGATGTGTAAGAAACATTGAATATGTCCAAATTTGGCTTATAGTGAGAACTTCCGAGTGAGAATGCTTAGAACGAGTTGTAAATGCCTCACATGTTGTATATGATGTGCTGGAAGTGAGTGAATTGGCCTAAA
This sequence comes from Clitoria ternatea, assembly GCA_037962975.1. Classification (NCBI taxonomy): domain Eukaryota; kingdom Viridiplantae; phylum Streptophyta; class Magnoliopsida; order Fabales; family Fabaceae; genus Clitoria; species Clitoria ternatea. The sequence goes on from CM075671.1 coordinate 63,283,970, forward strand.
ATGTGGTTTCATATGACGGCCTGTGTGAATTTACGTTTTCTGTCAAAATTCTGATATTCTCGCCCAAGCGAGGTGGGATCTCGCCCAATAACATTGTAAATTCTCCCCTGTCACAGTTTTATAGCTTCTGGACAAATCTCGCCTAGGCGAGCGAGCTTTCCGCTCAAGCGAGATGAGTGAATGGTGAGCAAGTAAGATTCTAGACGAACCTCGCTCAAGCGGGTGTGGCCGCGTTTGAGCGAGCGAGGGAGGACATTGATGCTGGACGAATTCCGTCCGAGCGGGAAATTTTGAAAATAATTTAAGATGTGGTAAATTTCCAAGTGAAATTCCGAGTGGGCTATGTCCGAGACAGGACCTTCCGAGTGAGGAAGTGGATATAATTTCGAGTGAACGGTCTCCTAGTGTGATATTCCGGGCAGTGGAGTTCCGAGTGGGAATTTCCGAGTTCAGTGTAACTTGTTCCGAGTGGAGTGCCTCCGGGTGTGCAATTCTGAGTGGGATGGCACCGATAGGGGTGTACGGCGTGAGTCTGTCTAGAAGTACTCTGGAATAACCTTGCTCGAGTGAAAAAGAAAGGAAATCGGTTTTTGGAATAATATACCGAGTGAAAGACCGCTCGAGAGATGAGTCAGATTTGAAATAATTTGCCGAGTGAAGACTGATCAGGTGTTGAGTCGGTTTTGGAATGATTTACTGAATGGAATACCGATCGAGTGATGAGTCAGTTTTGGAGTAAATTGCTGAGTGAAAGACTGAGTGAGAGACGGTCGGCCTTGGAATTATTTAGCTGAGTAAAGGACCGAACGAGAGGAATCGGTTCTGGAATAGATTCACCAAGTGAAAAACCGAGTGTTGGGAAGCCTCGCCGAGTGAGCGAGTGTGGAAAGGAAGGACGACCTCTGGTCGGATTTCACTTAAACGAGTGGGTGTCTCGCCCAAGCGAGTGTTAGTGGGATTCCTTACTGGACAATTCTCGCCCGAGCGAGTGGCTAGTTGAAGGGAGTCTCGCTCGAGCGAATGCATGTGGAAATGGTTACTGGAACAGTTCCGCCCGAGCTAGTGGCCGGGTGTGTGGTGTCTCGCTCAAGCGAGCAACATGGAAAAGAGATACTGGCGTGATTTCGCCCGAGCGAGTAAAGGCGCTCAAGCGAGATAGGCTGTCTCGCTCAAGCGAATGTGGGCCTCGCTTGAGTGAGTGACCCGTGATGGAATTCCCTCTTCTTTTCTCGGTTCTGATTGTATTGGCCCTCCTTGCCCTATATTGAATAATATTTGAAGGAATATATAGATATATATATATATATGCCTATGAAATAATATGGTGGTGATGAATAACGATTGAGATATTGGGATGACTTGTGTATACCCATAATATGCATAATGTGAATTATAAATCTTAATTGAAACAACCCGACTTAATTAAACCCAAAACTGAGACTAGGGAAATTTTTTTTCCAAATTTAGAACATTCCAAACGTTCATAATCATTCCCAATTAGGCATCGGGGTAAATCAAAAACAGAATAAGGCAAGGGAAAGCAAAAGCGATCAGAGAAGGGAAGACCGAGTCAGAAAGCAACATATGGGCAAGACTCAGCTTCGGTCAAACAGCCCAGCGGAAGATGCAGCACTTAAGCGAGCCCATTTCTCGTTGGAGCGAACGCCTTGTTCGCTGAAGCGAACACCCACACTCGGTAATTTCCTCACTCGGAATTTAGACCCAAGTCCACTCGGGTTTTGACCACATCCACTCGGGAACTGTCCCCATAGGGTCATGCTTCACTCGGCTTAGTTTATTCAAGAAGCCCACACTCATGCTTCATTCGGAAGCGTCATAATCTCCACTCAGGAAATGATTCCCTCGGATACTCCACTCGGAGTCCATAAGCTTTCCCCCACACGGATTATTTCCCCAGTCCAATACCACTCAGTATATTTCAACCTCAATTCACTCGGAATACATTATCCATTCTACACTCGGCATAATTTGATCTTCCTCACTCGGAGATCACCAAGTTAAGTCACTCGGACTTATTTAATACCTAGCCACTTGGAATATATAACATTTACTCGGAATTCATTGACTTAGCATTATTCCCTCAACACCACATAATAAACAATTCGGGTAACTTTATAACAATGTAAAATATATATATATACACAATGTATACTTGTTCACAATCCCAATAGTCAACCCATATAATTAAATCCGTTTGGATTACAAGAGAGCCGGCCAAGGCTTTAACATATCTATTTACAATATTTATATATTATGTGCACTTCAACAATCTGAGTGCTCCCCACTCGGACTTGAGGCCATTTCCTCATTCCCAGTCCGACCTGCATATACTGAAAAATATAGCCACAGTAGGGGTGAGCTTTTACATATTAAATGACAGTTATTGGCTCGGATTAATCTTTGAATCCTCAACCATACAATAACATATCTCAATCAGCAATAATGCACTCTGCCATTCAATATGAACCCTACAACAACTTCATCCACTCGGGATTCACGCAATTCATGCAATTCAATCAAGACTGAGTAATTCATATCATTCATAATTACATATTCACAGCCACAACATCACCTTGCACTCGGCAACAGTACCAATGTACACATATTCACTCAGTCGGAATTCACACCAATCATTCATGGCTATATAATTCATATTCATCACAGCATGTACCACAACCATAACAGCATATTGCACTCGGCAAATATATCAGTATACATGCATTAATCCAATCGGATTCACCCCAATCAATTCATATCCACATGTTCAAACATTTCATATTGAGCTCAATGACAATCATAAGTGTGCACACATTCATTTCACCCGGATCCGGTTATTTATTATTAATTTTTTTTGTTGCAACATAGGCTCCAAGCCTTTTCTCAGCTCCAAGCTGATTCGGCCGTTTTACTGGTACCAAACCGTTTGCCCTCACATGTAACACAGTCACTCCAAGCGACAACGGAAGTGTTACGGGCAGCCCCGAGTCCAACCCGATAGGCTTTGCCTTGAGTCCAACCCAAGGTCTTTAAGCGTCCAACGCTTAGTGCACTCGGCACTACCTCAAGTCCAACCCGAGGTCTTTTATATATTTTCAACACATATTCATCTGACTGCCGGTCGGTATTGAGCGTCCAACGCTATATGCTCCAAGCATTTCCAGCAGCAAATCAGATGCATACGGTCTTATTCATCAGGCGTCCAACGCTAATGCACTCAGCATTACCTTGAGTCCAACCCAAGGTCTTTCATTATATTTCACTCGTATTCATCTAATTGCCGATTTAATATTAAGCGTCCAATGCTATATGCACTCGGCATTTTCAATGGCGAATCAAATGCATACGGTTTATTCATCAGGCGTCCAACCCCAATGCACTCGGCATTGCCTTGAGTCCAACCCAAGGTCTCTCAATATGTTTTCCACACATATGCACTCGGCATTCAAATATCAATGACATGCTTCCAATGCATTTTATCATTATTATTCATAAACAGGGATTGGCATAGCAATAACACAATACATGTACTCGGTAATCACATGCACTTGGCAAATCACATGCTTTTTAACATAAAATCCCAAACGGGAATTAACATAACCGACCCACATCTCATGCACTCGGCAACCACAATGCCATCCACTCGGAATTATCATTTATAATAAGCATCACATGCTATTTCATGAGATCCACTCAGCATTAACATTTGCAACAAGCATCACATGCTTTTCATATAAAACCCACTCGGCATTAACACAACAGTCCCCAACTTATGCACTTAGCATTCGCATGTTCAATGACAAGCATTACATGCATTTAAACACAAAATCACACACGGGGATCAGTACAATAAACTTATATACTCGGCTTTCTCATTAACAGCCACAACATTTCCATGCATTCACTCAGCATTTCATATTTATCATTATACATCTCATGGACGGAATCATGACAATATCACACAGACCGTAATGATCACAAATCCGGGTGTTTCATGCACCAATACTCAACTACCACATATCAATCAACATATTTCAAACATGACACAACACATTAAAGCAAGACCACCCAGAACCCGTCCATAAACCATACATTTGAGATGTAAATTAGCCCCCTACCTGGAATAAGGATCCCAGCAGCTCCTTGAGCTTCAAGCACCGACTGAACGTTCTTTAGTCATCCAACAGCACTCTGCTCTCAGCTTTTGGAAGAACCAACAGCAGCTTCCTCACGAGCAGATCAATCACCAAAACACTCCATGCCAAGCCTCCAAGGCACACGCAGTCCTCTCAGTCAGTCCAGTGGAGGATTCCAAGGCTGCTCCCCCACTCAAGCAGTCCAGTCCTCACTAACAATAAAGGACACCCAGACTTCCAGGCACCCAACGCTGTTAAGAAGAACAGAGGAAGATCTCTGCCTCCAAAACACACAGCACCACACAGATCTCTCTCAGCCACGCTGTTCCACTTCGTGTTCCCACTCGGTTCTACTTAGTGTTGAGTGGAAGAAGAAAATGAAGAAGATGAAGATGGAGAACAGCAAGAAGAAGAAGAGTCACCAGGGTGTTCAAGAGAGAATAGAGAATGTGTGCAGTATAACAAGGTGAAATGGGCAGAGAGTGGTTAGAAAACGTGAAAGGGAAGCCATTATCATAGCTCTGCCCAGCGTCCACTCTCCCTCTCAATCGACAGTCCCATCTTCATTTAATGCAATCCCATCAGCCATCAATCATCATTAATTACAATCCCATCAGCGTGGGAATTGAAGGAGAGAGGGGACCGAACCCCATTTTCACCCACCAAGGGCATCAATGTCATTTCCTGGCATTATTATTATTATTATTATTATTATTATTATTATTATTATTATTATCCAATCAATAAATTTTAATTCTCTAATTAACCTTAATCAAAACCAGGATGTTACACTACTCCCCTCCTTCAAAGAATTTCGTCCTCGAAATTCCAATATGAACTTATCTTAACAAACGGCTCAAAATATTACTGCCTCAACTAATTATATATCTCTGCATCCCAAGCATTCACCGACCGGTTCACAATTCCACTCGGTATAGCTTCACCTCTCAAGCGGTTTACCGACCGCTCCACCATTCCAGTCGGTAAAATACCAAAATCAGGTCCTACCTGATTACAACCTCTTCATAGAATCCAATATATTTGGGGATTCAATTTTTAAAACGTACAAGATACCCCATTTAACTCTACCGATTCACCCTAACCAAGGGCACCTCTAGTACTTTGGCCACTCGGCCTTACGCTCTCAACGCCAATCGGTGTACATCCACCGTCAGCTCCTCCAATTCAAAAGAGTCACTCGGCACAATTATGTACCCACACCGAGTATAAGCTCAAAATTATGTCACATAAGACACATTATGGAGGTTAATCAACCAGTTGGGAAGAATCTAGTCGGTAAACAACATTACCGGTTCCCACCAATACTCACTATTATCCTATTTATCTCGGATTAAACCTTCGGATATTCAACATCTGACCATTAAAATTCTTCTCCAAGCCATGATATATCTTGGCAATACTGAGACGGACACTCAGAAGAGCTCCAGTGTGCCTCAATTAGCATAGTTTGCCTGGACTCGTCCTTTACAGGCATCACACTCGGTTCTAAAATCTCATATTTCTAACCAATCCTTCGGCTAATTCCATGCCTACACCCTGAGAATGTCACTCGGACTTCTCATTCAAAAGGGGTTATTCGGGGTTTAAAGGTAATTCTCACCCAGAAAACTTTCTACTTACCAAAAATTCATTCAGAATTCGAGCCTACCCCCGAAATCAAACCTGAGTTCAAACTCAGCAGCTCAAACATCGATCCGAACACAAATGTGAATAAATTTACCTCTCGGGTATCTACTCCCTCGAAGTTCCATTTCCCGTCCAGAAGTACTTTTCTCCTGGAAAAAGATCAATCGGTGGAACACCATACAGGTGTTAGGGATTTTATCCTTGTTACCTTTCCACTAGGAACAGTCCCACACGATACCATTCCACTCGGAAGTGTCACAACTAGAGGCACTTCACCCAAAAGTCACACGACTCGAAAGTATTTCACGCGGATTTCGCCTAACACAAATGTGTCATTCGGACACAGTTCCTTAACTTAGTAATGACTCCCATAAAATGATGTTTCACTCGGAACATCATAACTCCTCTCAGTAGTTCTTTCTCCCAGAAAGATTTCACTCGGAATTATCTCCACTTTCTCACACTCGGAATATACTAATCTTTCCCGAGCAAATTCTTGCCTTACAGATTACCTTGACTCAAGGTCCTGGTTTCCTCACTAAACTTACCGTATCACTCGGTTAGCCTTATAAAACTTTCAATCTTTAGTGACAGACTTGATCACCCATCTATTTCAATAACCAATCATTATTTTAATAGCCAATTCATACCCAATAACCTCTGATCCTCTCGGAGGTAAACACATCAAGGTTAAACAGACCTTCTATCCTTATTTTGATACACAACCACTTACTATTCACTCCATACAACTCTCATTTTTACTCAGAACAGCCCGATAGACTCACCATCACCATAAGCAGCTACAGCCTCACCTGCCCGACTTATGAATTGCTGCATCCAATAAATAGGATGACGTCTCATTCCTATAGGGTTACCACAATTACATAGAGTCGCTGCAAAAGTGTACGCTGCCACAATACCTATGGTATGTAAAGTCGTCCCGAAACAACATACATTACACTCCTTTGACTCACACCGACCAAACTCATTCAACTAATACTAACCCATATGAAAATTAGTGGCAATTCACACACACACACATATATATATAAGCACACATTTACATCTACATCATCATTATGCACCATATAGGGTACATCACGCAACAACAATTATGAAATATCATTTACCATTACTGTAAAACAGTATAATGGCAATAGGTTTCTGACCCCCACAAGGTATACGCCTTGTCATAAAATGGCATATCAACTATCGGCTTCCAGCCCTTACCGAGTAAATATCTCATCATTGGATCTTATCCATCACAAAACTATGGCTCTTCCGCCTAATAATCCCTCATTTCATCACTCATCACAGGCCATCAATCAATTTAAGCCTAAATGATTCACCGAGCTCACTTAGGTGTACCACTCGGATTACCATGTGACTTTCATTCACATAACACATTTCTAAATCGGTAGACCTTTTCATTAATCATAAATACAATACAGGGGAATACAATCATCATCATCATCATTCTCAGTACCACAAGGTACTCAGATTTCAACCTTACCACTCACTATCCATCCGGTATCACGTTCATCACTTGCATTTCATCTTAGGACGATTCAAGCCTTAACAATTCATTACACAATCAATTTACTCGGCTCAACAATCCATAAGGTCAATCGGATTATCCGACTCGGAAATTCCAGGGTCACCTAGTACCCATCGTGAGACATTCCCACAACATCCAATTATCACCGAGCCTAGATCACCATCGGGTCCAGCTCTACAAAATCTGATAGCATAAAATTATACTAAATCCAATTGGGATTTCCATACCTTATGGGTCACCATTAAATCAATCAACAATTCACTCAGTTTTCAACCACAAGACCGAGTCTAACGTAAATCCTCAGATATCCAATTACACCAATTTTTCCCAATGTACAATCATATATGATCATGCCCAATCAACTGGGTTACCACACCTAGTGGCCAAACATCAACCAATCATTCACTCGGTTTTCACACACCAGAAACCGAGACACTACCCCAATCAAACATGCATCAGATTTTTAAATTTAATCACCTATTACATACCGAGATTTTCAACTTAGGAAACTACAACACATTACTTATACCATAAATCACGTACATCATATGTCATATAGAGTTCTCATGGCAAGGGAAGATCCCTTACAAATGGCACAACCGATCAGTTAAGTAGGAAACACCACACTAGGGAATTCTTTCATTATCATTCACTTAATCAACTCAAATATGTGAGTTCTAATCCGTTCAACAAACATTCCTCGGCTATGAGCCACTAGCTTGGTTTATACAAGAGGCTGAACCAACCAATACAGTTTCAACATCTATCGGTCTATTTCCCCTCAGCCGACCCACGCTTAGAAATACCTCTTATCCAATGAATGACCAAACCAGGGTAGTAACAATCCTCTACCTCCAAATCAACATCTCAACAATAGTACCACTCACTACTGTCCCAACAAACACATAGGCATATAATCACAAAAATCATGATTAAACATGTATCAATTCCAATAGAATACAACAAGCAATGATGACAACCAGTCATATTGCACACAACCGCCCAATCACAGTAGGCATACCTTGGCCATGGACCTTTTGAGTCCGCTCTGATACTAAAATGAAACAACCCGACTTAATTAAACCCAAAACTGAGACTAGGGAAATTTTTTTTCCAAATTTAGAACGTTCCAAACGTTCATAATCATTCCCAATTAGGCATCGGGGTAAATCAAAAAAAGAATAAGGCAAGGGAAAGCAAAACCGATCAGAGAAGGGAAGACCGAGTCAGAAAGCCACACATGGGCAAGACTCAGCTTCGGTCAAACAGCCCAGCGGAAGATGCAGCGCTTGAGCGAGCCCATTTCTCGCTGGAGCGAATGCCTTGTTCGCTGAAACGAAAACCCACACTCGGTAATTTCCTCACTCGGAATTTAGACCCATGTCCACTTGGGTTTTGACCACATCCACTCGGGAACTGTCCCTATAGGGTCATGCTTCACTCGGCAAATTCATACTTAGCCAAATACTTAGTTTATTCAAGAAGCCCACACTCATGCTTCATTCGGAAGCGTCATAATCTCCACTCAGGAAATGATTCCCTCGGATACTCCACTCGGAGTCCATAAGCTTTCCCCCACACGAATTATTTCCCCAGTCCAACACCACTCGGTATATTTCAACCTCAATTCACTCGGAATACATTATCCATTCTGCACGCGGCATAATTTGATCTTCCTCACTCGGAGATCACCAAGTTAAGTCACTCGGACTTATTCAATATCTAGCCACTCGGAATATATAACATTTACTCGAAATATATATAGCCTCGTTCACTCAGAAGAGGACTCCTAGAATGCCTTAATCAGAACCATCACAATTACTCTTCCCTTGGAAGAGGTTCATTTGGGATTTCTCACTTTGGGAACATTCAACCCTTCCCCACTCGGGGTCTACCCACATTTTCACTCGGAATCATATGGACTAATCTTCCCTCGGAAGTAGCCCACTCGAGTACATCTTACTCGGAATTGTCTTATGCCTTCATCACTCGGAAAAAGGCCACACAAACTAAAGCCTCACTCGGCAACGACTCTCCCATCAATATTCCACTCGGAATTCATTGACTTAGCATTATTCCCTCAACACCACATAATAAACAATTCGGGTAACTTTCTAACAATGTAAAAAATATATATATATATATACAATGTATACTTGTTCACAATCCCAATAGTCAACCCATATAATTAAATCCGTTCGGATTACAAGAGAGTCGGCCAAGGCTTTAACATATCTATTTACAATATTTATATATTATGTGCACTTCAACAATCTGAGTGCTCCCCACTCGGACTTGAGGCCATTTCCTCATTCCCAGTCCGACCTGCATATACTGAAAAATATAGCCACAGTAGGGGTGAGCTTTTACATATTAAATGACAGTTATTGACTCGGATTAATCTTTGAATCCTCAACCATACAATAACATATCTCAATCAGCAATAATGCACTCTGCAATTCAATATGAACCCTACAACAACTTCATCCACTCAGGATTCACGCAATTCATGCAATTCAATCAAGACTGAGTAATTCATATCATTCATAATTACATATTCACAGCCACAACATCACCTTGCACTCGGCAACAGTACCAATGTACACATATTCACTCAGTCGAAATTCACACCAATCATTCATGGTTATATAATTCATATTCATCACAGCATGTACCACAACCATAACAGCATATTGCACTTGGCAAATATATCAGTATACATGCATTAACCCAATCGGATTCACCCCAATCAATTCATATCCACATGTTCAAACATTTCACATTGAGCTCAATGACAATCATAAGTGTGCACACATTTATTTCTCCCGGATCCGGTTATTTATTATCAATTTTTATTGTTGCAATATAGGCTCCAAGCCTTTTCTCAGCTCCAAGCTGATTCGGCCATTTTACTGGTACCAAACCTTTTGCCTTCACATGTAACACAGTCACTCCAAGCGACAACGGAAGTATTACGGGCAGCCCCGAGTCCAACCCAGTAGGCTTTGCCTTGAGTCCAACCCAAGGTCTTTAAGCGTCCAACGCTTAGTGCACTCGACACTGCCTCGAGTCCAACCCGAGGTCTTTTATATATTTTCAACACATATTCATCTGATTGCCAGTCGGTATTGAGCGTCCAACGCTATATGCTCCAAGCATTTCCAGCGGCGAATCAGATGTAGACGGTCTTATTCATCAGGCGTCCAACGCTAATGCACTCAGCATTACCTTGAGTCCAACCCAAGGTCTTTCATTATATTTCACTCGTATTCATCTAATTGCCGATTTAATATTAAGCGTCCAATGCTATATGCACTCGGCATTTTCAATGGCGAATCAAATGCATACGGTTTATTCATCAGGCGTCCAACCCCAATGCACTCGACATTGCCTTGAGTCTAACCCAAGGTCTTTCAATATGTTTTCCACACATATGCACTCGGCATTCAAATATCAATGACATGCATCCAATGCATTTTATCATTATTATTCATAAACAGGGATCGGCATAGCAATAACACAATACATGTACTCGGTAATCACATGCACTTGGCAAATCATATGCTTTTTAACATAAAATCCCAAACGGGAATTAACATAACCGACCCACATCTCATGCACTCGGCAACCACAATGCCATCCACTCGGAATTATCATTTACAATAAGCATCACATGCTATTTCATGAGATCCACTCAGCATTAACATTTGCAACAAGCATCACATGCTTTTCATATAAAACCCACTCGGCATTAACACAACAGTCCCCAACTTATGCACTTAGCATTCGCATGTTCAATGACAAGCATTACATGCATTTAAACATAAAATCACACACGGGGATCAGTACAATAACCTTATATACTCGGCTTTCTCATTAACAGCCATAATATTTCCATGCATTCACTCAGCATTTCATATTTATCATTATATATCTCATGGACGGAATTATGACAACATCACACAGACCACAATGATCACAAATCCGGGTGTTTCATGCGCCAATACTCAACTACTACATATCAATCAACATATTTCAAACATGACACAACACATTAAAGCAAGACCACCCAAAATCCGTCCATAAACCATACATTTGAGATGTAAATTAGCCCCCCTACCTGGAATGAGGATCCCAGCAGCTCCTTGAGCTTCCAGCACCGACTGAACGTTCTTCAGTCATCCAACAATACTCTGCTCTCAGCTTTTGGAAGAACCAATAGCAGCTTCCTCACGAGCAGATCAATCACCAAAACACTCCATGCTAAGCCTCCAAGGCACACGTAGTCCTCTCAGTCGGTCCAGTGGAGGATTCCAAGGCTGCTCCCCTACTCAATCAGTCCAGTCCTCACCAACAATGGAGGACACCCAGACTTCTAGGCACCCAACGTTGTTAGGCAGAACAGAGGAGGATCTCTGCCTCCAAAAGACACAGCGCCACACAGATCTCTTTCAGCCACACTGTTCTACTTCGTGTTCCCACTCGGTTCTACTCAGTGTTAAGTGGAAGAAGAAAATGAAGAAGACGAAGATGGAGAACAACAAGAAGAAGAAGAGTCACTAGGGTGTTCAAGAGAGAATGGAGAGCGTTTGCAGGATAACAAGGTGAAATAGGCAGAGAGTGGTTAGAAAACGTAAAAGTGAAGCCATTATCATAGCTCTGCCCAGCGTCCACTCTCCCTCTCAATCGACAGTCCAATCTTCATTTAATACAGTCCCATCAACCATCAATCATCATTAATTACAATCCCATCAGTATGGGAATTAAAGGAGAGAGGGGACCAAACCCCATTTTCACCCACCAAGGGCATCAATGTCATTTCCTGGCATTATTATTATTATTATTATTATTATTATTATTATTATTATTATTATTATTATTATTATTATTATCCAATCAATAAATTTTAATTCTCTAATTAACCTTAATCAAAACTAGGATGTTACATTAATCACCGAGAATGATTATGCGAAAGCAAAGTTAACGGCATCATTTATGAGTTCTTATGTAATGAATGAATTGTTTATGAGAGTATAGATGATTTAGAGATTTTGAATATGTATAAGATAATCCTTTGAATTGGTTGATGATGACTATATATGTAGAATGTAAGAGATAATTTGTTGTATATTAGAAAGATTGAAATTGAATGATGTTCATTGATGATTGAGATAGTCAGGAGAAGATTCCCGAATGCATATGTATATATATATAATTATATCTTAGGCATTTCATGCTTATGTAATTATGTAAGATGATGATGGTTGTCTATTAGGCTTATGATATGCCATTGCATGCTTTGCCGAGCCTTTTCTCATATCGTCATATATGGGACTAGGCGTGTACCCGGTATACATATTCTTCCGCTGTAAACTCCATTATTTTCGTATACCGTTATGGGCAATTTATCTATTGATCCAGCTTTAGGTTATATAATCTCACTCTTGGTTTTCTGTGATTTGGGTCTTGATGTGATCATGGTGGTGTCTTGGAAATGTTTTCAAACGCGAAAAATTTATTCGCATTTTTATTAATTATGACGATCATATTGGGATTCAAGTACAGAAAATCAGGGGTGTTATAAAGGTGGTATCAGAGCGTTGGTTGCTTTGAATTAGATTTATTAATTAATACCAGAGAATGGTTTCTCTGTGAGGAATTGATATTATGGATGATTGGAGCATGATTGCTCAATGGTGAGGTATTTATGGTGATCTTGGGAGCGAGATACTCATTATTAGCATATGATTATTTTGTATAGAGTAAGAATGATAATTATCTAAAGAATGATGATATGTTGAGGTATTGATTACCCTATGAAGAATTGTGAATGATTAGTTGACTAAGAATTGTGGATCGATTATGAGGGCATAATTACTTAGTGAAGAATTATTGTGAGTCATTAGAATCAAGTTGGGATTGATGCTCAATGAGGACGTTTTATGAGATTATGATTCATAAGATGTGGTTGTTGTTTATTAAGAGTATACCCTTCATCATTAAGGTTGTATGATGCATTTGTGGAGCATACTTGCTCATTGATGATTATGAATGAATCATGAAATTAGATATGAGTGAATCAATTCCCTTTATGATTGATGTGCTTGATTGTGTAAGTCCGGCCAAGTTCCTTACCCTATTACCTTCAAATGACGAATACATTGTTATTGTGCATTAATGTTGATATATGAAATGCAAATTGATTTGATGATGGATCCATGATTGAATGTTGATCATGGAAATGAAATATTGGAATTGATGAATATAAGATATGAATGATGAGTTGATGAATATGAAATATGAAGTATGAATTGATATGATGATGATTTTATGCCATGTGTCGATCATGGATAGAGAATATTGAGAAAGAAATTGATATGGTGGTAGACTATATATGTTGAGACCTTGATGTGCGTATGCACCTCGAATATAAATTATTGGTTAGGTCTCTTATATGCATTATGCCTGTGGTGTCTAGCCAAGGAGTGCTGGTTAAATGAAAATGGAACTCATATGTTTGAGTTGATTAGATGGATGATATTGAATAATTCCCTAGTATGGGTATGTTTGAATTTAAATGATTAGTTGTGCCACTTGTGAAGGATGAATTTTATATCCTTTTGCACAAGAACTCTATATGTTATATGATTTGAGGGATTGTTGTATCTCCTTAGATTGGGAGACTGAATATATGATAAGTGATTAAATATGAAATTGGATACGTATTAGATTGGGGTTGTGTCTCAGTTTTGATGTGTGAAAACCGAGTGGATGATTGATTTGATGTAGGCCACTAAGTGTGGTGACCCCATTGATTGGCATGATCTTATATGATCAAATGTTCTGGAGAATTCATTTAATTGGACCCTATAGTGGTCTAGGCTCTATGTTGTTTCTATGAGCCGTATTTAATGATGTTTGGATATTATGGGAGTGTTCCAAGATGGGTGCTAGGTGACCCCTTGGACTTTGTAAGTTGGTGAATTGTTAAACCTTATGGTTAGTAGATCCATAATGATATTTAGTGTGTAATGAACTATTGAGGCTAAAGCCGATACGTGTAGGAATACGAATGATGAATGTAACCCCTGATGATTGATGAATAATAATATTGAATTTGGGGTATAATTAGAATTGATTATGGTATATGATTCTACGAAGTGACTTTGGGCTAAATTGTGTGCCCTTGGGATTATGATCATTGGATTAATTATGGATGATGATATGATTTAGAGATGACATGTGTGATTGTGAGTCGGTGAATAGAAATTTGATCATGTCATTACCCCCCTATTTTATTTGAAAGGTGCTATATTGATGATGGAAAGCACATAGTGATGTTGTACTATATGAGGTGTAGGTCCAATTCATGGACTTTAGTTGTGATCTATGAGGAGAATCCCTAATGTGAAGGCTTATTATACGATTAAGTAACCTACTCGATAAGAGTTTGGGGAATCTTTTAAGGCTCGAATTGATTTATAGCCATGTAAGTAAGACAAAAATTTTAGGCTATTTGAGCATGGATTTGGATGGATGAAACCCAAGGATGGGGTATTTACCCTGTGATGATTGAAAATTTATGGTTGATACACTGATTTATTATGATGTTAAGTAATATTTGATGAGTAGTATGGCATGATTTATGCCAAATTAATTATAGAATGACGAGAAAATATGAATATGTTAGTTATGGACTGGTATCTTTTGAAAATGTATGACCGACATGAGCAATGGGAATACGAAGTACGAGTCCCGATATGGCCTTACATGCCATAAGCATTGTGGCAACATGCACTTATGCGCTGACTTTATGTGCTTGTGGTAACCAATACGGGATTGGGACGCCCTCCTGTATGTTGGATGCAGCAACACATAAGCCGGGTAGGTGTAGGGATTGTAACTGCTTATGGTGAATGTATTGAGCCTATCTAGTCATGCTGAGTATGAACATGTGAGCTCTATTGGGTGAGTTGTGATCGATGACATATGATACGGTTAGAAAGGAAAATTTTATGTTAAAAATGATAAGGTGATGATGAACGTGATTTGATGGACTTTGATAAATTCCATGTTATTCTATGGTGTCGTTGAACCTCATTGGTGTGCGGCCTGAAGTATGGCCTTATGGTATGCATATCGATACTGAATTTCGAGGATGAAATTCTTTTTAGGTGGGGTGGATTGTAACATCCCGAATTTTATAAAAAATAATAAATTGAGGAGAATGGATAATAAATCATTGTATATGAATGGATTTGTGTCCCAAGAATATTGGAATGATTAAATTTGGATTTATTATGGATATTCAAAATTTATAGAGCTTATGTGGGATGAAATTATACCCGAATAAAATATGGGTGTTGGACCAAGTATCTCCGATTGAGATGCCGTTGGTCAGGGCTGTTAAGAATATTATTGGGAATCCGAATCTATATTCGGAATAATTTTTAGATAATGTATTGAGCCCGAACTGAGAGCCTGTTTGTTATAAAATGGGGAGATTTTAATGTGAAGCAAAATAATAAAAATATAAACTCCCACTTTCTCTTCCCCTTTTCACGTCACTTTCTCCCTCTCCTTTCTACACTTCTTCTTCTTCCACCTTCTTCTTCCTCTCCTAAAAACCCTAAGCATAGTGGTGTGCCTTCTCCTTCTCCATTTTGTTTAGCTTCAAGCTTGAAGGAGACAACAATGGCGATTAGAAGCCCTCCTTCTCCCACTCTATTTCCATGTTCTCTCTCCCTCTCTTGGAAGCTCACGGTTGTCTCTTGGTTGAGGTAAGTTCCTCATCATTTTCATGAGCTTTATGCCCTAGATTTTGGGTTCTTGGTATTTGGGGGAGTATTTATGGCATATGGTTTGGTGGGAGAGTATTAATGTGGAACCCTAGAGTGGGTTGTCATAAATGTTAACATTGGTGGTAATAAATGAAGAGGATGAATGCATGGTTGGAAGGTGATGAGGAATAAATAGATATTAATGAGTGTTGTTGGGTTTTAGTGAAACTCTAACTTTAATAAATTGGGAAATGTGTGAAATGTGAAATGAATGTAGGTTTAATGATATTGGAGAATGATATTAATGATGAAAGATGACCAATTATGGTAATTAATGGGTATTAGTAAAGGTTGTTGGGTTTTGATGAAAACCCTAGCCCTTAGAATTTGGGGAAAATGGATATGTTGTAATTTAGGAGGTTAAATTGAAAGTGAATGGATGATGTTTAAGATTAAATGTTGCTTAAAATAATATAGAACCATTGGTGGTGAAACCTATAGATAGGTGTGGATATGAATATAGAATGTGAGGAAGTAGAAGAATTGATTTTAAGGATGGACATATGAAATATTCAATGTTGGGTATCATTAGGTATGATAATAGACGATGAAAATGATGATGTTTGAAGAGTTGAGGTGAATTGGGAATACATCGTGTAATGGATGAAGTGATGATGATGTTGTTGGGTTTGGTTGGTCCATAAGATCTAGAGGATCTTGGCTTTGGGAAAGGAATTCCCGAAGCCTAATACAATTGCATAACTTGGTGTCTACACTAGTGGAAAAAAAGGATATAATCACGGTTAAAAAAGGCCTTTATTCACGGTTAAAGAACCGTGGTTGTTGAAGCCGTGGTAGTAGATGATGGTCTTTAACCACGGTTAACAACCGTGGTAATAAATCACATCTAACCACGGTTAAGAACAACTGTGAACATAACTTACTATTTATATTCACGGTTATCGAGAATAACCGTGGATATAGATACATTTTATCCACGGTTGTCCATCAAAACCGTGAATATAAGTAGTTTGTAACTGAAACTAAACCATACTTATATTCACGGTTATGATGGACAACCGTGGATATAGATACATTTTATCCACGGTTGTCCATCATAACCGTGAATATAAGTATGGTTTAGTTTCAGTTACAAACTACTTATATTCACGGTTGTGATGGACAACCGTGGATAAAATGTATCTATATCCACGGTTATGGTAGTAACCGTGGAAAAATCTTGTCTTTATTCACGGTTGTTGCCATAACCGTGAATAAATGCTGAGGTTTTTTTTTTTAATATGCATTCTGTTTTATCGTTGCCCAACCCTGCATTCAGACAAGCCAGTACAGTATATAGTATGCCACAGCAACACTATGCCGAAAGAATCGTATGTATATATATATATAACAATTTATTTTCTATATCAATTCATAACAACCTAAAAAATGAAAGTATATACAATTAAGTTGAATGTAATCTAATAAAAGTAAACCCTAAATCCTACTACATACATATATAAAAGAATAAATATCCTATATCTAGCTTTGCCTAAGTTCAATGAAGTGTGAGGCCCATTGCCTTCTAACATCATCCACAAGTTCCTTTGGGAAATATGACCGGTCATTAAAGTACTGCAAACAATGCACAAAACAATTAGAACAAAAGCTTTATTTATTACATGAAACTGATGAAATTGGAGAAATTGACACGGTGATGAGAATTACCTCTGTCCATCCATCTACTAAATGATGTTGGACAATGGTCAGCATAGTGTGCATGACGAAATAGCCACACTCAAAGGTACCCTTCTGCCTGTAAGACTACAATGGACATATAGTATAGAATAAGTGAATTCGGAACTTAAAAAACATGTACTGAAGATTTGAATGAATACGATTGACTTACTTTTGGGTACACCCATACAACTGTTCTTCCTTTGTGCTTGTTTCCAATCAGTACATTGTATCCAACCACCGCCCTGCGTCAAACAAAACACATGCTAAGTTAGAATTGTATAGTTCTAAAAATGATGTAATTGAATTTGTGGTTATTGTTTAGGGATGAACTTACCGGTCTACTATATCTCTCAGGTCTTGTGGAGCTATTTTGTGCAAACTATCAAAGTACAGAGCAAGATAGTCCTTCGGACAGATCACCAGAAGCGTCCAGTGAGCCCTGCAGTTACGAGTGATAACTGAGACTTCAAAATGCAAAATATCATAACAATAATTATGGAATAGAGTATTACCCTTTATGATAGGGGCCCATGTATATAGACTTCTCAGACTCAAACATCCAATTCTGGATGTATGTCTGGGTGTTCTGCGAGGTGTTTCCTTGCTTCTGTATGAGAGAGGGCTCTAAGAAACCGTAAGTTCCTTGGAAACCCAAGTCCACTGAGAGTTTTGCCAGATACCTAAACAAGGTAAGACATGGTTAGCGACAAATAACTTGTATAATGAAAAAATTGGACAACACAAGGATATACTTACAGCTCCCACACTCATGCTTCATTCGGAAGCGTCATAATATCCACTCGGGAAATGATTCCCTCGGATACTCCACTCGGAGTCCATAAGCTTTCAACCACACGGATTATTTCCCCAGTCCAATACCACTCAGTATATTTCAACCTCAATTCACTCGGAATACATTATCCATTCTGTACTCGGCATAATTTGATCTTCCTCACTAGGAGTTCACCAAGTTAAGTCACTCGGACTTATTCAATACCTAGCCACTCAGAATATATAACATTAACTCGGAATTCATTGACTTAGCATTATTCCCTCAACACCATATAATAAACAATTCGGGTAACTTTATAACAATGTAAAATATATATATATATATATATATATACAATGTATACTTATTCACAATCCCAATTGTCAACCCATATAATTAAATCCGTTCGGATTACAAGAGAGCCGGCCAAGGCTTTAACATATCTATTTACAATATTTATATATTATGTGCCCTTCAACAATCTGAGTGCTCCCCACTCGGACTTGAGGCCATTTCCTCATTCCCAGTCCGACCTGCATATACAGAAAAATATAGCTATAGTAGGGGTGAGCTTTTACATATTAAATGACAGTTATTGACTCGGATTAATCTTTCAATCCTCAACCATACAATAACATATCTCAATCAGCAATAATGCACTCTGCCATTCAATATGAACCCTACAACAACTTCATCCACTCGGGATTCACTCAATTCATGCAATTCAATCAAGACTGAGTAATTCATATCATTCATAATTACATATTCACAGCCACAACATCACCTTGCACTCGGCAACAGTACCAATGTACACATATTCACTCAGTCAGAATTCACACCAATCATTCATGGCTGTATAATTCATATTTATCACAGCATGTACCACAACCATAACAGCATATTGCACTCGACAAATATATTAGTATACATGCATTAATCCAATCGGATTCACCCCAATCAATTCATATCCACATGTTCAAACATTTCACATTGAGCTCAATGACAATCATAAGTGTGCACACATTCATTTCACCCGGATCCGGTTATTTATTATCAATTTTTATTGTTGCAACATAGGGTCCAAGCCTTTTCTCAGCTCCAAGCTGATTCGGCCATTTTACTGGTACCAAACCGTTTGCCCTCACATGTAACACAGTCACTCCAAGCGACAACGGAAGTGTTACGGGCAGCCCCGAGTCCAACCCGGTAGGCTTTGCCTTGAGTCCAACCCAAGGTCTTTAAGCGTCCAACGCTTAGTGCACTCGGCACTGCCTCGAGTCCAACCGGAGGTCTTTTATATATTTTCAACATATATTCATCTGATTGCCGATCGGTATTGAGCGTCCAACACTATATGCTCCAAGCATTTCCAGCGGCGAATCAGATGTATACGGTCTTATTCATCAGGCGTCCAACGCCAATGCACTCGGCATTGCCTTGAGTCCAACCCAAGGTCTTTCATTATATTTCACTCGTATTCATCTGATTGCCGATTCAATATTAAGCGTCCAACGCTATATGCACTCGGCATTTTCAATGGCGAATCAGATGAATACGGTTTATTCATCAGGCGTCCAACGCCAATGCACTCGGCATTGCCTTGAGTCCAACCCAAGGCCTTTCAATATGTTTTCCACATATATGCACTCGGCATTCAAATATCAATGACATGCATCCAATGCATTTTATCATTATTATTCATAAACAGGGATCGGCATAGCAATAACACAATACATGCACTCGGTAATCACATGCACTTGGCAAATCACATGCTTTTTAACATAAAATCCCAAACGGGAATTAACATAACTGACCCACATCTCATGCACTCGGCAACCACAATGCCATCCACTCGAAATTATCATTTACAACAAGCATCACATGCTATTTCATGAGATTCACTCAGCATTAACATTTGCAACAAGCATCACATGCTTTTCATATAAAACCCACTCGGTATTAACACAACAGTCCCCAACTTATGCACTTAGCATTCGCATGTTCAATGACAAGCATTACATGCATTTAAACACAAAATCACACACGGGATCAGTACAATAAACTCATATACTCGGCTTTCTCATTAACAGCCACAACATTTCCATGCATTCACTCAGCATTTCATATTTATCATTATACATCTCATGGACGGAATCATGACAACATCACACACACCACAATGATCACAAATCTGAGTGTTTCATGCACCAATACTCAACTACCATATATCAATCAACATATTTCAAACATGACACAACACATTAAAGCAAGACCACCCGGAACCCGTCCATAAACCATACATTTGATATGTAAATTAGCCCCCTACCTGGAATGAGGATCCCAGCAGCTCCTTGAGCTTCCAGCACCGACTGAATGTTCTTGAGTCATCCAACAGCACTCTGCTCTCAACTTTTGGAAGAACCAACAACTGCTTCCTCATGAGTAGATCAATCACCAAAACACTCCATGCGAAGCCTCCAAGGCACATGCAGTCCTCTCACTCGGTCCAGTGGAGGATTCCAAGGCTGCTCCCTCACTCAAGCAGTCCAGTCCTCACCAACAATGGAGGACACCCAGACTTCCAGGCACCCAATGCTGTTAGGCAGAACAGAGGAGGATCTTTGCCTCCAAAACACACAGCACCACGCAGATCTCTCTCAGCCACACTGTTCCACTTTGTGTTCCCACTCGGTTCTACTCAGTGTTGAGTGGAAGAAGAAAATGAAGAAGACGAAGATGGAGAACAGCAAGAAGAAGAAGAGTCACCAGGGTGTTCAAGAGAGAATGGAGAGCGTTTGCAGCATAACAAGGTGAAATGGGCAGAGAGTGGTTAGAAAACGTGAAAGGGAAGCCATTATCATAGCTCTGCCCAGCGTCCACTCTCCCTCTCAATCGACAGTCCCATCTTCATTTAATGCAATCCCATCAGCCATCAATCATCATTAATTACAATCCCATCAGCGTGGGAATTGAAGGAGAGAGGGGACCGAACCCCATTTTCACCCACCAAGGGCATCAATATCATTTCCTGACATTATTATTATTGTTATTATCCAATCAATAAATTTTAATTCTCTAATTAACCTTAATCAAAACCAGGATGTTAAACTACTCCCCTCCTTCAAAGAATTTCATCCTCGAAATTCCAATATGAACTTATCTTAACAAACGGCTCAGAATATTACTGCCTCAACTAATTACATATCTCTGCTTCCCAAGCATTCACCTACCGGTTCACAATTCCACTCGGTATAGCTTCACCTCCCAAGCAGTTTATCGACCGCTCCTCCATTCCAGTCGGCAAAATCACCAAAGTCAGGTCCTACCTGATTACAACCTCTTCATAGAATCCAATATATTTAGGGATTCGATTTTTAAAACGTACAAGATACCCCATTTAACTCTACTGATTCACCCTAACCAAGGGCACCTCTAGTACTTTGGCCACTCGGCCCTACGCTCTCAACGCCAATCGGTGTACATCCACCGTCAGCTCCTCCAATTCAAAAGAGTCACTCGGCACAATTATGTACCCACACCGAGTATAAGCTCAAAATTATGTCACATAAGACACATTATGGAGGTTAATCAACCAGTTGGGAAGAATCTAGTCGGTAAACAACATTACCGGTTCCCACCAATACTCACTATTGTCTGATTTATCTCGGATTAAACCTTCGGATATTCAACATCCGACCATTAAAATTCTTCTCCAAGCCATGATATATCTTGGCAATACCGAGACGGACACTCAAAAGAGCTCCAGTGTGCCTCAATTAGCATAGTTTGCCTGGACTCGTCCTTTACAGGCATCACACTCGGTTCTAAAATCTCATATTTCTAACCATTCCTTCGGCTAATTCCATGCCTACACCCTGAGAATGTCACTCGGACCTTTCATTCAAAAGTGGTTATTTGGGGTTTAAAGGTAATTCTCACCCAGAAAACTTTCTACTTACCAAAAATTCATTCGGAATTCGAGCCTACCCCCGAAATCAAACCTGAGTTCAAACTCAGCAGCTCAAACATCGATCCGAACACAAATGTGAATAAATTTACCTCTCGGGTATCTACTCCCCTCGGGAGCCATTCACTCAGAAACTTACTCACTCGAAGTTCCATTTCCCGTACAGAAGTACTTTTCTCCTGGAAAAAGATCAATCGGTGGAACACCATACAGGTGTTAGGGATTTTATCCTTGTTACCTTTCCACTAGGAACAGTCCCACACGATACGATTCCACTCAGAAGTGTCACAACTAGAGGCACTTCACCTAAAAGTCACACGACTCGAAAGTATTTCACGCGGATTTCGCCTAACACAAATGTGTCATTCAGACACAGTTCCTTAAGTTAGTAATGACTCCCACAAAATGATGTTTCACTCGGAACATCATAACTCCTCTCAGTAGTTCTTTCTCCCAGAAAGATTTCACTCGGAATTATCTCCACTTTCTCACACTCGGAATATACTAATCTTTCCCGAGCAAATTCTCGCCTTACAGATTACCTTGACTCAAGGTCCTGGTTTCCTCACTAAACTTACCGTATCACTCGGTTAGCCTTATAAAACTTTCAATCTTTAGTGACAGACTTGATCACCCATCTATTTCAATAACCAATCATTATTTTAATAGCCAATTCATACCCAATAACCTCTGATCCTCTCGGAGGTAAACACATCAAGGTTAAACAGACCTTCTATCCTTATTTTGATACACAACCACATACTATTCACTCCATACAACTCTTATTTTTACTTAGAACAGCCCGATAGACTCACCATCACCATAAGCAGCTACAGCCTCACCTGCCCGACTTATGAATTACTGCATCCAACTCATAGGATGACGTCTCATTCCTATAGGGTTACCACAATTACATAGAGGCGCTGCAAAAGTGTACACTGCCACAATACCTATGGTATGTAAAGTCATCCCGAAACAGCATACATTACACTCCTTTCACTCACACCGACCAAACTCATTCAACTAATACTAACCCACATGAAAATTAGTGGCAATTCACATATATATATATATATATATATAAGCACACATTTACATCAACATCATCATTATGCACCATATAGGGTACATCACGCAACAACAATTATGAAATATCATTTACCATTACTATAAAACAGTATAATGGCAATAGGTTTCCGACCCCCACAAGGTACACGCCTTGTCATAAAATGGCATATCAACTATTGGCTTCCAGCCCTTACCGAGTAAATATCTCATCATTGGATCTTATCCATCACAAAACTATGGCTCTACCGCCTAATAATCCCTCATTTTATCACTCATCACAGGCCATCAATCAATTTAAGCCTAAATGATTCACCGAGCTCACTTAGGTGTACCACTCGGATTACCATGTGACTTTCATTCACATAACACATTTCTAAATCGGTAGACCTTTTCATTAATCATAAATACAATACAGGGGAATACAATCATCATCATCATCATTCTCAGCACCACAAGGTACTCAGATTTCAACCTTACCACTCACTATCCATCCGGTATCATGTTCATCACTTGCATTTCATCTTAGGACGATTCAAGCCTCAACAATCCATAAGGTCAATCGGATTATCTGACTCGGAAATTCCAGGGTCACCTAGTACCCATCGTGAGACATTCCCACCACATCCAATTATCACCGAGCCTAGATCACCATCGGGTCCAGCTCCACAAAATCTGATAGCATAAAATTATACTAAATCCAATCGGGATTTCCATACCTTATGGGTCACCACTAAATCAATCAATAATTCTCTCGATTTTCAACCGCAAGACCGAGTCTAACTTAAATCCTCAGATATCCAATTACACCAAATTTTCCCAACGTACAATCATATATGATCATGCCCAATCAACTGGGTTACCACACCTAGTGGCCAAACATCAACCAATCATTCACTCGGTTTTCACACACCAGAAACTGAGACACTACCCCAATCAAACATGCATCAGATTTTTACATTTAATCACCTATCACATACCGAGATTTTTAACTTAGGAAACTGCAACACATCACTTATACCATAAATCACGTACATCATATGTCATATAGAGTTCTCATGGCAAGGGATGATCCCTTACAAATGGCACAACCGATCAGTTAAGTAGGAAACACCATACTAGGGAATTCTTTCATTATCATTCACTTAATCAACTCAAATATGTGAGTTCTAATCCGTTCAACAAACATTCCTCGGCTATGAGCCACTAGCTTGGTTTATATAAGAGGCTGAACCAACCAATACAGTTTCAACATCTATCGGTCTATTTCCCCTCAGCCGACCCACGCTTAGAAATACCTCTTATCTGATGAATAACCAAACCAGGGTAGTAACAATCCTCTACCCTCAAATCAACATCTCAACAGTAGTACCACTCACTACTGTCCCAACAAACACATAGGCATATAATCACAAAAATCATGATTAAACATGTATCAATTCCAATAGAATACAACAAGCAATAATGACAACCAGTCATATTGCACATAACCGCCCAATCACAGTAGGCATACCTTGGCCATGGACCTTTTGAGTCCGCTCTGATACCAAAATGAAACAACCCGACTTAATTAAACCTAAAACTGAGACCAGGGAAATTTTTTTTTCCAAATTTAGAACATTCCAAATGTTTATAATCATTCCCAATTAGGCGTCGGGATAAATCAAAAACAGAATAAGGCAAGGGAAAGCAAAACCGATCAGAGAAGGGAAGACCGAGTCAGAAAGCCACACATGGACAAGACTTAGCTTCGGTCAAACAGCCCAGCGGAAGATGCAGCGCTTGAGCGAGCCCATTTCTCGCTGAAGTGAATGCCTTATTCGCTGAAGCAAACACCCACACTCGGTAATTTCCTCACTCGGAATTTAGACCCAAGTCCACTCGGGTTTTGACCACATCCACTCGGGAACTGTCCCCATAGGGTCATGCTTCACTCGGCAAATTCATACTTAGCCAAATACTTAGTTTATTCAAGAAGCGCACACTCATGCTTCATTCGGAAGTGTCATAATCTCCAGTCGGGAAATGATTCCCTTGGATACTCCACTCGGAGTCCATAAGCTTTCCCCCACGCGGATTATTTCCCCAGTCCAATACCACTTGGTATATTTCAACCTCAATTCACTCGGAATACATTATCCATTCTGCACTCGGCATAATTTGATCTTCCTCACTCGGAGATCACCAAGTTAAGTCACTCGGACTTATTCAATACCTAGCCACTCGGAATATATAACATTTACTCAGAATATATATAGCCTCGTTCACTCGGAAGAGGACTCCTAGAATGCCTTAATCAGAACCATCATTTACAACAAGCATCACATGCTATTTCATGAGATCCACTCAGCATTAACATTTGCAACAAGCATCACATGCTTTTCATATAAAACCCACTCGATATTAACACAACAGTCCCCAACTTATGCACTTAGCATTCGCATGTTCAATGACAAGCATTACATGCATTTAAACACAAAATCACACACGGGGATCAGTACAATAAACTCATATACTCGGCTTTCTCATTAATAGCCATAACATTTCTATGCATTCACTCAGCATTTCATATTTATCATTATACATCTCATGGACGGAATCATGACAACATCACACACACCACAATGACCATAAATCCGAGTGTTTCATGCACCAATACTCAACTACCACATATCAATCAACATATTTCAAACATGACACAACACATTAAAGCAAGACCACCCGGAACCCGTCCATAAACCATACATTTGAGATATAAATTAGCCCCCCTACCTGGAATAAGGATCCCAGCAGCTCCTTGAGCTTCCAGCACCGACTGAACGTTCTTCAGTCATCCAACAGCACTCTGCTCTCATCTTTTGGAAGAACTAACAGCTGCTTCCTCACGAGTAGATCAATCACCAAAACACTCCATGCCAAGCCTCCAAGGCACACACAGTCCTTTCACTCGGTCCAGTGGAGGATTCCAAGGCTGCTCCCCCACTCAAGCAGTCCAGTCCTCACCAACAATGGAGGACACCTAGACTTCCAGGCACCCAACGCTGTTAGGAAGAACAGAGGAGGATCTCTGCCTCCAAAACACACAGCACCACACAGATCTCTCTCAACCACGCTATTCCACTTCGTGTTCCCACTCGGTTCTACTCAGTGTTGAGTGGAAGAAGAAAATGAAGAAGACGAAAATGGAGAACAACAAGAAGAAGAAGAGTCACCAGGGTGTTCAAGAGAGAATGGAGAGCGTTTGCAGCATAACAAGGTGAAATGGGCAGAGAGTGGTTAGAAAACATGAAAGGGAAGCAATTATCATAGCTCTGCCCAGCATCCACTCTCCCTCTCAATCGACAGTCCCATCTTTATTTAATGCAATCCCATCAGCCATCAATCATCATTAATTACAATCCTATCAGCATGGGAATTGAAGGAGAGAGGGGACCGAACCCCATTTTCACCCACCAAGGGCATTAATGTCATTTCCTGGCATTATTATTATTATTATCATTATTATTATTATTATTATTATTATTATTATTATTATTATCTAATCAATAAATTTTAGTTCTCTAATTAACCTTAATCGAAACCAGGACGTTACATTAATCACCGAGAATGATTATGCGAAAGCAAAGTTAACGGCATCATTTATGAGTTCTTATGTAATGAATGAATTGTTTATGAGAATATAGATGATTTTGAGATTTTGAATATGTATAAGATAATTCTTTGAATTGGTGGATGGTGAATATATATGTAGAATGTAAGAGATAATTTGATGTATATTAGAAAGATTGAAATTGAATGATGCTCATTGATGATTGAGATAGTCGGGAGAAGATTCCCGAATACATATGTATATATATATATATAATTATATCTTAGGCATTGCATGCTTAAGTAATTATGTAAAATGATGATGGTTGTCTATTAGGCTTATGATATGCCATTGCATGCTTTGCCGAGCCTTTTCTCATATCGTCATATATGGGACTAGGCGTGTGCCCGGTATACATATTCTTCCGCTGTAAACTCCATTATTTTCGTATACCGTTATGGGCAATTTATCTATCGATCCAGCTTTAGGTTATATAATCTCACTCTTGGTTTTCTGTGATTTGGGTCTTGATGTGATCATAGTGGTGTCTTGGAAATGTTTTCAAACGTGAAAAATTTATTCGTATTTTTATTAATTATGACGATCACATCGAGATTCGAGTACAGAAAATCACGGGTGTTATACTGGTTCATTGGCATAAAGAAAAAAATGGCTGTAATGAAAAAGAGAAGATGAAAAAAAAAGAAATTATTCAATTAAAGTCAATTGTAAAACAGATTACTATAAAGAAGAGGAATTGGGAAAATTGAAAAAAAAGAAAAAGAAAACATGAGCTAGATAAGATAAAAACTATGAACGTAGGGCAGCTAAAGTTATGTATAAATATCATAATCTCTTCCTTTTTAGCATGCTCTTTGAATTCACAGAAAAACAATGGATTTTATTATTCAGTCAAGCCACATTAAAACCCTTTTGAAGACCTCTTGACCCTTGTTGTTTAGGTGATTCTTCTTCTAAAATAAAATGAATTGAAATTCTGACTAGTGCATAATCAGTGATGTTTTGAGTAAACACTCACCTGTGAGATATTGAGTGGATTTCTTGTTTTTACAACCACTAGTTGTTTTCACTTGATTTGTGATTTTTCGGATTGGGCATTTATCTTGTTGGATTTTAAAGGATACCAGGAATTGTTATTTGTATATAATTTAAGTTGTTTCTTTTCTTATGCATCGCTATGATTAAAGGAAATCTGATTTTCACTTTGATACTTTATTACCTTTTGCTTGAGGACAAGCAAACTTCTAGGTCATGGAGAGTTGATAAATGCCTAAATTGTGTATATTTTTGGTGTTATTTGGGTATGATTTTGATTACTATATCTAGACTCTTTTGTGTATTGTATTTGATAAAATTTGAAATCCAAATATTACTTAACTGGATTGATGTAAATATATGTTTTTTATCCCAAATTTTGTATAATTTTAGGTGAAAAGGATAAGGAGGAGAAGAAAGAAGAAATTCAACGGCAATTCCCCAACTTAGGCCAGGAAAAATGCAAAATTTCATGAATTTGCTTGAGCGAGCATTAAAATAGCTCAAGCGAGCCAAGGAATTCAAGGATTTGAACAACAAAGGCAAGATTCGCTTGAGCGAATCTACGTCCACTTGAGCAAAATCTGTCCAAAGAGCAAATTAAAGGAATTCGCTTGAGTGAGATTAATTAGCTCAAGCAAAAATCATGCTGAATTGAATTCCAGGTTAATTCACTTGAGTGAGTCCACCTTCGCTCAAGCGAAATTCTTCCAATCACCAAATAAAAAGAATTTTCTTGAGCGAGCATCAAAATGGCTCAAGCGAATAAAGAACAGAAGAAACAGAGCAATAGTGAACTCGGTTGATCGAACCACTCGCTCAAGTGAATTGTTGAGGGAACAACCAAGAGAAAAGAGCTTTCTTCATGGTGAAGCAAGTAATTCGCTTGAGCAAATCATTAATTTTCTTGAGTGAACTGTCAAATATATAACCAAAGTTGAAGAAATTTCGAAGGAGCGACACACGTTCCATCCTCTCTCTTGGCCAACTCCATTGAAGACCTATTCTCTTCCTTGTCATCATTTTTTTTATCTTTTATGCTTGATTGCAATGACTACCATGTATAGCTAAATCTTTATTTGGGATTGGATGTAATCGATTTGAACCCAACGTACGCTTGTCATATATTTATATAATTGGTACTTTCATTCTATGGTTTTTGGCTTTCCATTTTATGTTTAATGCTTGAATCTATCTGATCAATAGCTTCTTGAGTTTAGTGTCCGTTGGTTATTGGGAAATGACTTTTGAAAATATATCTAAATGGAATACTCGTTACGGAGATTATTAGGAATATTAATCGACGACACGAACGTCAAAACAATCACTTTCATGCTAGAATATTTTCAAAGTGATTAAGGAATCAACCTATTTGGAATTATTCTTATGAATTTCATAGTCAAGGAATCGATACGAATGACTTAGATTGTGACGTAAAAACGATAGCTCGAAAACCATTTATATAAATATCTAAAGCGTGTCAAAGGGTGAGATAGATGAAATCCAGTCTCGGTTTTTATTAACAGTTAGTTCATTACATTTCATTGCTTTTCTTAGTTTATGTTTGATTTGTAACACCCTCAGTTAACTAGGACAATCCCTTCCATTAGATTATCTTTGTCAACTGAGAGGTTACGAGTTTTTAGAAAAATATGGATGTTTTTTTTGTACAAAGAAACTTGGTGGAATAGATACGTTGTATATACAACATAATCATATATAATGCATGGTCATAATAGTAACTGTACAAATTAAAAGTAAAGGGGCACGCAGGCTCCGATGAATGAAAATAAAATTTAACCTATTCTATCCGTCCACAGTCCAAAAAGATTCTAGCTACTCCTCATTCTGAAGTCTGTCTTTATCCCCACGATGTTTGGAAAAATAGCATAAGGGTGAGTCTTCATCTCCATAACAATCGGGAAGGTGCCTTATCAACACCTGCCCTACATACAATACAAACAATCCAAGATTGAGTCCCTCCCATTCTCATTGAGGTCCCTATGTTACACCCTACGTTATCTTACCACTTTTCATCTCAGCTGACCATTCCTATTTTTCCATTCCTCTCTTAGGATTACTAATATCTATACAATCACACTTAAACAAATAATCACAATCTCAGTGCAACAATCACACTTAAACAAATAATCACAATCTCAGTACAACATTCTAAATTATCTCACCACTTTTCATCTCAGCTGACCATTCCTATTTTTCCATTCCTCTCTTAGGATTCCTCTCATTTTGTTATTTCCATTCTCTTTATTAGTCATCATGATGCATATGGGCCCATCTCTTCCTCAACAATCTCATATACAATATCCATGTAGACAACAATGCCACTCTTATCTCCTCTACCCAACTAGAGCGACCGGAGCTCTCCTCGTTCTAGTTTTCACAAATGGGTAAGGACTCAGAGTCCAATCATCATAATGGCCAATCACACATCACCATAGAACAGGCACTCCACAGTCATAGAAAATTCTGCCTCTTGTCAAAGTACACCAGAGTTTGCTACGGGTTGTCCGGCGACGGGCGTGAATCCGATGCCATTTGGAATTCCCGCCCCTGGTTATACTCCCTAGACTGCTCTCAGGTATCGAGGCGCTAGTAGATTCTTCAGTGTACCCATCACTGTATGCTCTAGGGGATTATTCCAACATCCCTTCTTAACTTCCATATACGATGCATACAATACACAATTTTCTTTCCACTAGTCGTCGGTAAGGTTCTCTTGATGGCTCCATTTCATTTCTAACGTCGGACTTCTTTTCATGAACTTTCAATTTATTCTTTTCCTTGTTTTCTCAAAATCCCTTAATTCATAACGATCTCATCTGACACTTAGAAATGAAACGAGATTTCATATTTTCCAGATATCATGGGTACATTGGAATTACAATGCCCATCATTACATCGGATCCGATCTAATCTCATCACATTATTTTCATAATTTATTCATCTCAAGATCCCTACCGAGATATTCCTTTATTCATTCTTTTCTTATTTATTCTAATATATTCAATCAATGTATCACACAACTAAAAAATCACAGTCCATATACACGTCATCATGCCATATTTCATTCCACATACTCATCACGTATAACTAACACATATTCATTTATGCATACAATTACATAGCAGTCACCAACCACAACATTCATCCTACAAGTATTATACAACAATCTTTATACATGTCATTATAATGACGGAATCACGCATGTAGGTATATTCATGGATATTTCTTTATAAGTGTTTTAATCTTGGTTTCTTACTCGTATCTTAGTAGACTATTTATCTCGATTTATTAATCCTAACTATCAATCTTATTACTAATAGGTCACATTCTTAGTATGTTTTTCTTCATCCATAAATTATCCTTGGTTACTCAGTGATCTTATGAGTACCAAGTAATCATCTAGGTGACTAAAGATGTATTTTATCCACTTTATCCTTTAAATACTATAGTATAGTCATACTTATTCCTCTAAAGTATTTTATTTGCTTGAGAAGTCTAAATGCGCTCTATTGACTCATACTTACTATTACCGGGTTATTTTATCCTTGATGCATTCGTATGTGGTTTAGGCTGATGCTTAATCATGCCAATAATGTTGGTGTCAGTATTTCTCCCTTTCTTAAACCTTTATTCTTAGTAACCTTTACTTTAGCCTATGAAACTTCCTTATGTATAATCATTAATTTAGCATTACTTTCTCTAAATTTCTAGTCACTAATTTTTGTACCTTTTCTTTACTCCCACTATCTTTTAGTTATATTAACAAATTATTTTCCTTAGTTGCATTCAGTCAACTAGGGTTCACTTATGTCATCAAATTATTGCCTAGAGATCTAGAATCTATTCTTAGTTAAATATTCTTTAGCCATAAAAATTTCTATTTAATTCATAAGTCATTTCTACTTCTTTTCTTTACTTAGTTCAAACCTAAATTCTAAATCCTTTTTTTTCAAGTGATTAGTTCTCTATAACTTAAATATTTATTTCATGTATATCATGCCCTTCAAATTATGCTTACTTAGTCAATTATGTATACCATGTATTGTTTAAATATTTACTAAGTCCCTTGTTGCTTATTATAAATTCCTAAAGTTTTTAACTCCTAACACTTATTTCTTAACTTAGATTCCTAATGATCTCATTTACTTAAATTTCTAAAATTATATTCATTTCATTCAAATACTTATCTCTTATCCTAATTAATTTATTAGGATTCCTTTTTCTATAACTTACTTCCAATTTAAATTCTAACTAACTATTCATTTCTTTTCATTCTTAGTCTACTTAATCCATCAAGTATTTAAACCTCAAGATTTTATTTCCTAATCACATTTATTTTGCCAATTGCATTTCATTTTATTAAGTTTTCAAAGTTTCCTTTTTATCCCACGTTAAGTGGTCACGAATGTGGTTACTAAATTAGTCATGAAATTTCTTTCTAAATTCCAATATTTATTGTACTGAAAAGTCCCTTTATTTCTTTTTCTTAATTGAGTTAATTTGCCTAAACTAAATTACTTATTAGTAAAGCTCTTCAAGTGAAACTTTTCATTTGTAAAAAGAATTCATTTATTTATTTAGTAACTTTCTATAAAATCTTATAGTAACTTAAAACAATGCCATTTTTAGAGTTTAGCGACGTAACGTGTTGTAATCGTTCAGTTGGAAATTATCTTCGAAATGCGCGATCCCTTCAAACAACTCTGTTGGCACACAACAATAACTTAGTTCCTAAAGCAGGGCTTACCGGAATAAAATAACCATAAATTACACAAGACCACTAAAATTTAAATTTAGATAATACAACCATATCAAATAAACCGAGCCCGCCTAACGTAAAATTTTTCTAAGCTTTTCATTTTAATACCGATCGTGATAAAAATTTTGTCTGAATATGTCATTGTCAAAATGTACTTATTAAATTTATTAAAAATTCATTTTAGCGACATATTCTATAAAAATTAATCGTCATCGACGGAAATTTTTGTAACTTAAGATCTAACCGTTAGATCGTTGTGAAATTCAAAACGAAGGCTCACAAGCATACAAACAATATTATGGAGTGTTTAAATACAAGGTTTAACGAGGTAAGACTCCCCTTACCATATGGAAAAGTTGCTGCCCGGAGGAAGGAAAACGGTGGTGACGTCAAAAAGTTCGCTGAACGCTCCTAACGTCCTATGGTCATCGTCGACGGTACATAAAACTTAACATGCAAAACTTTTTGAGCTACAAAGGGGTCACAACCAGCAAAGGAATTTATAGGATAGCCATGAATTTAACTAAAATCAAAGGGATTGGTTGCCGAAAATTTACCGTTCACTTAAAAGCTTTCGTCGTTCATCGCCGATCGTTCCTGATCTTAAGAAAATACAACATGCTCACAAAATTTACTAAGTGAGATCACGGTTTTGGGCTTCCCAATCAACAAAGAAAAAGTATTAAAATGCATGCATGGAAATGGAAAACTCAGAGAAAAGTAGAAACAAGAGTTTCAAGAGCAAAGATTCAAAACTTCACCTGTCTTGCCAAGGAAAGTTCACGGTTTTAGGACCCTTGCACAAGAAGATGAAATCAATTCTTGGAAGCTTGATACCTGTGAAAGAATTTAAGAAAAGGGGCTGTTTGGATGGAGGTTGGCCGCATGTTAGAGGAGGAAAAAGAAAGGAGGAAGGATTTTGTGGTTGTTGGTGGTGGTTGACCTTGGTGTAGCCGTGATTGTGGGTGGTTTAGGGAGGCTTTTTGGTGGCTGTTTTGGGCTTAGAAAGGAGAGAAGATGGAGAGGAGAAAGGGAATGTTGCTACCGTGAATGGGAGAAGGGAGTTGTAGTGGGATGGCTAAATGGAATGATGGAGGAAGTGATGTTGGTTAGGCTTGCATGAAGTGCGATTGGTGGAAATGGGAGGTGTAAGGCTAAGTGCAAAGGAGTGGACAGAGGTTGACACCTCTTCTAGTGAGGTGGCAAAAGGTGGTGATGCATGGAGAAGGAGTTTCTAGTGCTCGACAAATGTCCCATGGATGGAAGATGATGATTGGCCCTAGTTGCATGAAGGAACTGATATGTCCAGTTCTGGGGCGTCACATTGTGCATGGCTTTAAGGATCCTTATAGGCCAAATTTGAAAATTGGCTGAATATAAAAGTTTTATAACTTTTTGTTATCTTTAATTTGATATATAGCAAAAAAAATCCATTTAGAATTGAGAGAGTTATGGCCCAAATACAAAAGAGGTGCAGGGCTGTGATGGGATTTTTATTCCTTGGATAGATAAATTTTCTGGGCCAAATTGGTAGGTATTTGGGCTTTGTGTTCTTTATAATAGTTGTAGAGGATTGAGTTTAAAAAAATTTGGTAAATGAATCATTCAATTTCATAGTCATATGAGAGAGATACGTGAAAAATATTATACCTAGTGCAAGCTGTTGCTGGAGAAACGTGAATTAATGTGGTATTTTAAATTATGGGATTTATAGAGTAAGAATTAGCTTTCAAGCCCTTCATGAAGTTTTTAGATAATGCTTTCCTCTTTAATTTGATATATCATTTGCGATGATCCAAGTTTGGTGGCCTGAGATATACCTGATTTACGATAGGGTACTCTAGAAGCTTCCCGGATCAGCTAGGGTCTTAGGAATAAATTCACCATTAATTCTCCCTTAGGATTTTTTTTGTAACCTTCATGAATCTTGTAGAG
This sequence comes from Clitoria ternatea, assembly GCA_037962975.1. Classification (NCBI taxonomy): domain Eukaryota; kingdom Viridiplantae; phylum Streptophyta; class Magnoliopsida; order Fabales; family Fabaceae; genus Clitoria; species Clitoria ternatea. The sequence continues at coordinate 63,319,016 of CM075671.1, forward strand.
GTCTACGAAAAGGATCCATAGCAAAAAGAATAGAGTGATTCAAGCACCCAACGAAGGAGATACACAAATTTTATCGAAGGCTGCCAGCATTGAAATGAAACAGCCAAGAGGTCACAAAGATTTATTAAATTGTAGGCATTCAATGTACTAATGATTTAAAGAGATACCTTGGGGTGCCCTTATTTCTTGATAGAGTCCCAAAAGCAATGTTCTAGTACATGATTGACAAAATGGAAAGCGTGTAAGTTGCTGGAAAGAAAAAACCCTTTCTTATGGTGGGCAATTAACACTCGTCAAGCCAGTCCCTGAGGCTATTCCTCAATATTTTATATGAGGGTTTAGGTCTGCGCTCATGTTGTAGTAGAAATCAAGTTTGATGAAGATGAGACCATATGATGGTGAATACCAAATGGAAAGTGACAAGTACTAGTATGTAGGACGCTAAGTGAGTTCGGGCATTTGCTCCCCTTCGTAATCAGATGCGGTGCATAATCACAGTGAACCTGGAAAACATTAAGGTAAGTGGCACAACCTCCTGGGATGAATGATTCCTCCGCTCTATGTTTAATGAGGGAGCGGTACAGAGAATTATGAGTGTTCAATAGCTTGCTTTGGTTCCACGAGAAGCATGGGATATTCTTTTTGGGCTCAGCATATGATGTTGTGACCAACTGAACAAGCAGTCCCAGAGTAGTTTTTAAGAAGATTTGGAAGTGATCGGGACCTGAAAGGATTAAGTTCTTACTTTACCACTTACCACTTAGCTAAGGATTAAGTCCTTCCTGCGAGATATCACTTCGGCCTTTATACATTATATTGTGGATGCCAAAATGAAACTACTCTTCACATGGTACGTGATTGTAATGAAGTGAACGTGATTTGAAAGCAGTTGATAGGAGGCTGCTGGAGTGCCTTTTTTGCCTTCCAATGTCGCAGATTAGGTCCATCGTTGCTTGAGTCGTGATTAGAAGGTGCATGGTTGTGAGGGGACTGTACTATTTAGGTTTTGGGTTGACTTGGTTTGGAATCGTTGCAATCATTATGTTTTTAGAAACACATATACCTCTAATCAAGTCATAATAAATACCGCTATTAGAAGAAGCATGGAAGTATGTGAAGTTACGGAATTCTAAGGGAAGAAAGTGAATCCGAGCCTATAGGATAGGTGTGTCTCGAACAATGGAGAGTACCGAGAGCTGGTTGGATCAAATTGAATGTTGATGGGGCCTTAAGTTTCGATGCTAGAAAAGCTAGTCGTGGTGGAGTTGCGTGGGATAGTAATGGACACTACATTTTGGGCTTTGCTAAAAGATTTTATGAGAATTTAGTAATTCAAACAGAATTACGGGGTATCTTATAAGGTATATTATAAGCTTTTGTTCTCTAAGGTAAAGCCAGAAAAACTAAAATAAGAAAAAAAATACTTTTGCTTCTCTTCCACTGAAATCTAAACTAATAAGTAATATACATCATCCTTTATATTAAGAAGTCGTGATAAGTGTGAATAAAATACATTACATACTAACTATACAAATTAAGTGATTAAAACAAAGAGTAAATAAAAGATGATGGATATTTTGTTAACACTCTCGATTTATCAATTGTTTAGGCTTGTGCATACTCTCAAAAATCACTCGAATAAGTTAGCACTTCCATAGGTTTGACAAATTTCTAATTTCCATACTTGAACACATGCATGCAAAGATCAAAAAGACTATATTGAGTTTGTAATATGACCAAGGTTCTTGATTTTTGAAAAGGCTAAAACAAGAAATGGATGTTCATAGGCTCAAAGTGGTTAAAATGAAAAATGTACCAGGTAAGGTATATGGCTAGTGGGTGGAGAAAACAAAAATAACCTTAATCACATTAAAGCATGCATATAGAACATAATACACCAAGAAGAAATGAGTCAAGTTCTAGAGTATAAATAAATAAGGGTCAATCAAGAAAGAAGAGAGACGACATAATGTAGTCCATCTAATGCAGCTCAGAATCTCACTAGGGATGGTTAGTTTATCATAATTCATATACAATTTGATCTTCACAACCAAGCTATTGAATTAATATGCAAGGAAATTATTCATAACATCTCATGACATATTGGACAAGGATCATGTAATTATTTATTACTTATAGAAATCCTAAAAATCCATAATAGGACATGGAAATTATATATATACATATATATATATATATATATATATATAACTGGAATTTTTTTGTGGACAAGAAACAAAACAAATAAGGAAAATATTTTATAATTGAAGATTGGTTTCAAGATCTAGTTCCTTCTACTTCTTGCTCTATTTATTATTATTATTATTATTATTATTATTATTATTATTATTATTATTATTATTATTATTATTATTGGAGCACTTGGTGTTGATGAAGATACCTACAACAAATTGATCAACTCAGTTGCATGTGAAATGATTAGTATATAACTAAACAATTTATTTGTGTTATTTGATCCTGTTTTATAATTTTTATGTGGGAGTCCAGAAAAAGAACATCTTCAACAAAAATATAAGCAGAATTAGGATCAATAACCAATCATGCATAGTAATAAAAAAAGATCCTGATGATTAGTTGATGGTGAGGTGTGGCTTCAATCTGAAAGAAAATGGTGGAGGGTTGGCTTAAGTGTTGCAGTAGTGGTAATTTAGTCGTGTTTGGGTCACTACAGTGATGTCGAATGGTCACAAAAGAGGTTACTGACAAAGGTAAAGTTAGAGACAAAGGATGTACGATTATTGGAAGAAAGAGATAATGGTTGTCTTTTTTTCGATGTGGATGGGTGGTTTAAAGATAGTGAGATGGTAGTAGTTTTATAGATGATAATGATGGTGGTTAGGTATAGATGTTATTTTTTAATAATAAAACTTAAAAATTACATAGCAAAATAACACAAATTTTTATTTTTATTATTTTTTAAAAGACTAAGTGAAATTTGTTGTATGAATGCGTCTCAAGAGCTTCGGTTCTTTACTCGACCATCCTCACAACTTTTACAAACCCTAAAATTAAATAAGATTATTCAAAACATAATTTCTATTTTCTTTTTATTTATTTTTTTACAAAAAAAGACAATCAAATTGTATAGTAAAGGATGCGTCTTAAGACTTTGGTTCTCAAAGATGCATCTTATGACTTTAGATGCAACTTGTCCAAATTAATCTTTACTCTGGCTATCCATTATAAAAAGATAATAAAACCATATATAAATCAATCGGACCCCTTTTCTCACACACACTTATTCAAGACATTGTCCTCCTTGTCTTTTAATTTTCACAATCTGTCTTTTCTTTTTTTGTCTTATTTTTGTTTTTAATAGAGATAAAAATGAGAAAGAAATTATAACCGAAGAGTGATGTCTGGTTCTGGATTCATATGCTTTTGTCTATGATCCTCACCCAGCTTTAAAAATATTTGAGGTAAAGGTAAAGAGGTCTATATAATATCAATAAGTTGATCTGTATTTGAAGAAGTATGAATGAGTGAACAATTTGTTTAGGTTATAAAGCCTTGTTATATAGCTCTATCTAAGAAAAGTAATAAACCATCATAAAAATCATTAATATTTTACAATCCTAATGGCTTCTTGTAAAGATTCATTTTACACCATGATGTAATGTAGAATATCTCCTCAAAAGTACCCAAACCTCCAGGAAGTGCAATAAAAGCTTCAACACCAAAAAGCATATGGGTCATTCATTGATGGATGCTTTTAACATTTATCTTAGTTCCTATAGAAACATTTGATGTATTTTTAGCATGTTCTAGGACAATACTGAAGATATTTCTTCTTCTAATTAGGACAGATAATGCCATAGAACCTCTCAACCATGGATCCTTCCTCTATACAAGACATTTATTTTCTTTGCAACTAATATTTTCCTTAACTTAGCAACCATCTTTAGGTATTCCTCCTCATTCCCATTATTGGATACACCAAACACATAAATGGATTTTATTTTTTTTATATTTTTGTTCTTCTACATAGAGTTATACACCTTTATATAGATGAAGGCTGGGATGAAATAATTGATGACAAAGAAAAAGTTTACATAATTATTATGATATGAAAAGAAATAACTGTACTAAAGAAAATAAAAAAAACATGATTATAGAAATTAAAAGCAGGTAATTATTAAAATTCAAAGTGAATTTAGAAAAGTAAAGTAATAATAGTAAATATATATAGTAGTTGTGATTGTAGCTCACATCTTTCTCTGGTTTTACATCCAGTAACGACTTAAACGGCTTCTATGAGTCAAGGTCTCATCTAATTTTCTTATAAACTAGCAAACAAGGTCGTTTAAAGCCAAATTCTCAAGGCTATAGTTTTATTTCTACTAAATGAATAGATCATAAAACTTCAGAAAGACTCATTGAACAGTTCCATATGGATGTATCTCAAGAGTTTGGATTAAGTTATCCAAGTTGCACTCTTTACTCCGCCCATCCTTTATAAAGTTAATTTTGTCCTCCTGATTTATAGATACCATTACACGATTTCTACAACAGGTATCACAGTTCCATCTTGCACACTTATGGAAAACTCTCATCCTCTCAGCTCTTTATTTTTTAGAATAAGAACTATATCCTATACCTAGAAAATGTTTTATATATGACTTTTGTAATTCACTTGAAAGACATGCCTTAGCTTTTATAAGTCAATGAACATCCTCTGTTAGTCAAGTGGCCTCAATACTCAAGAGGGGGGTGAATTGAGTTTTAAATCTTTTGCTTGGAAAGCCTTTGAAATTTATTCCTTTTTTACAAAAGAAAATTATATACAAGAATCAACAAGTATAGTGCAAGAAATAAGGTAGAAAAGATGTGCAGAATTCACTTTGGCAATATATCAAACACTTGGTGTGCAAGAACTTAACTTAGCTAAATCAATCAATTTTAAGTAATGAAATCACAACCAAATCAACAAACCAGCCAGATGCAAAATGTAAATGCAAAAGAGTAAGGAAGAAGAGCTTGTAAACCGATATAACGAGTTCCACCACCCCGGTGTACGTCTCGCCTTCAAGCAACCCACTTGAAGGATTTTCACTATTGAAGTTTAGAGATACAAGATATGAGCAATTACAGCTTCCTAGTATCCCACACTCAAGAACTCAATTCTCACTAGCACAAGGGCACCTCACCCAATCTCTCAAACTCTCAATACTCAAAGGTTGAACCCCAACCTTTGTGACCACTCAAAACTAGAGTGAAACTTTGTGTTTGGTGTTTATGTTTACAAGTAAATAACTCTCTCAATAAAGTAGATACACAAATTGAATAGCTCTCTCAAATTCTAACTCTCAATAAGAGAGGATATGCAAATTTAGAACCTAAGTTTCAAAACCTAAAACTACAAGATAAATAGACTCACTAAGCACAATGTATTGCTTTGATTGATGACTCCTTGTTCTTGTGTCTTGTGCTTGAGTTGGAGATCCATTTATAGAGCCTTGGAGAGGAGCCATAGAGGTTCAGAGCCATTTGCACAGCATGGGCACACGATTGGGAATGGAGAAGTAAGCTGGATCTGCACTTTAAAAACATTTCCCCATATTCTGGCACTTAGGTAATCGATTATGCCTCGATCTGTAATTGATTACTGTGAACACATATGTCGGTCTGGCCATATTCAATGCCAGACACCGTCTGCAGTTAACACTGGCACATAACAAAGTGATGCCATCCTAAGTCAATTCCGGTGTCAAGATATAAAGTAACAAGGTGGGACACCGTCCTACATCAAATCGGGCCGGTGCCATGAGAATGGACCATTCAAGGCATTGACCGGTGTTACATGCTGTTGTCCAAAGTAGAGGTCTTATTATTCAGTGTCAAGGTAATGACCCTTAGAACACCGTCTCTTGAGTCCGGTTGCCCATGCCATGACCTGGACACACACTACCTGATTCAATCCTGAAATCCAGGAAATGGAAGACAGGGAATAAGAGATAAACTATAAAAAATTCTCCACTCGCCACTGTTCCCCACAACTGCTAGTGGCCGGGCTGTCCCTCCACTACGCGCATGGGTTGAGTGGAAACCTGAGCTGTCCAAGCACTCAGCATGTAGAAGAAACTCCAAGGACCTCTATAAATACCTCAATTGAAGAGGTCCAAGGGTCCGCGGCTAGAAATCTGGGAATCCTTGAGAGGAACTGGTCCAAAAACTCTGAAGTCCAAGAGCCCCTAAGAGAGTTGATCCGATCCCTGAAATTTTTAATCCCATTGAAATAGAGAATTAGCCCAAACCTCTGAATCTGATCCTTGAAGAGAGTTGGTCCTAATCCCATTCCTTGAATCTCTTGGGGAAAATCTTCTTCTATTAACTTGACTCCGTCCAGCACCTTGAAATTCCCTCTGCATCCCACTTTCCTGAAAGGATCTTATATTTATCTATCCCACCGGATCCACACAGAACCCCACATCGGTTCCGTACTGAATGCTCACCTCGGATTCGCACTGAATTCTACATCGGTTCCCCATTGAACTCTACACCAGTTCCCCACTAAACTCTACATCAGTTCCCTACTAAACTCCGATCCTCACCACGGTTCGATCCACTCTTGCCATCACTCCAGGCGTTGCTATTCCAACCCACACCGGCTCATACCTGCAGACCCATTCTTTCCAGTGCCTACTCTATATGGTTACGATCTCCTATCCACTTACTCTTTTATATATATATCCGTTTGTTTCACATTGTTTGATCTTTTATCAAATCTATCATTTTGTTAAATCTGTTCCCGTGCTGGAACTAGTTTTGCTGTTAAATTTTCTTTATCCTGATTCATAATAAATAATAACAAAAAAAGCAAGTATTTTCCATGTTCTTTTTGACCAATATAGAAGCTATTTTTAGCTAGTTTCATGTGGGAGTACTTCTGCCTACACCTCCTTTTGGGCCCATACACGTGCGACAAACGTTCGTTTTGTAAGTATCCCTTCCACCGATTTACCTCATCGCCCAATTTATAACTCCATTTTTTCTTAAAAAAAGAATACCACGTCAAGAACTACATAACCCTGATTTCTCGAAAGCTCGAGAATATGTAGGAGCAGGACTTAGCTCCTGCCGGGCCCACTTCCTTTCCTTTCTCGTTCCTCTGTGAAAATTAATTCCATTACTGTCATTTTTTTGGAAGTCAATTTAGACGCGACATCTTGTTGACTTTCTTCCACTTTTGCTTAACCGTTATTATTTTTTCATAAAGATCGGGATAATTTGGACGAGACGTCCTGTTTATCCCTTTCGACTTCCAATCCAACACCTGGATGAGAGAATGATTAATTTGGACTGGACGCCCTGTTAACATTTTTTCTCCCATATACCTCCACACTAAGAGGCTAGGGTTAATTCGGACGTGACGACCTGTTAGCCCCACTTTTTTCCTTCCCGATCTGGCATCATGACGAAAGGATGACTAATTTAGATGAAACGTCTTGTTAGTTCCCTTTCCTATTTTTCCCGTTTTCCCCTATTAAAGCCAGGATTAATTTGGATGAGGCGACTTGTTTATCTTACTCTGAGCTTTTTTTTATTTCGTCTGTCTCCTTCATTTTCAAGAAAAAGAAATAGAAATGGTTTTAAGGCTATTCATGATGCGCATTTTCAACTTTGGTACTATTTTTAACAGGCGATGTGGGGTGCTAATACCTTCCCCACTCGTAACCGACTTCCGAACTTGAATCTCACTTTTTTTAACCAGTGCCTTATTAAAGGATTTTTTCCAATATTTTTCCTATGGATAAAAATGTTGGTGGCGACTCCCTGCTCCGTTTTGACGTCTTCCGGCGTCGCCGCGATCCCGGTCATGACAGATGGCGACTCCACTGGGGAATACTTGAGAGTCAGGCCATTTGGGTTGAAAATGCATGTTTTTTCTTATATAGCCTTTTGTTTGTTTTAATTTCTTCTTTTGTTTTATCTTTGTTGATAGCTGTATATGCTTGGTTTTAATTCTAGTTATGTTTTGTCGTTTATGTATTGTTAATATTTGTGCATGATTATTGAACCCTAGGGTAGACGACTTTATTGTTGTTGTCTCGTGTTTGTTCACTGTGTAGGATGGGGTAAGGTACAGGTATTGAATGCCCTGTCACACACTACACTCATATTTTTTGCACACTCTTATGAGCCACCTACCCATCAAAAGATTACTTGGTTTCAAAAAAATAACTCGTTTTTCTGAAAAAGACTGGAAATCTTTTAACGGGTAGGTAGTTCCCTCTTCTTCGTGTACTTCTGAGGTTTGGGTCATAGATTTTCCCAGTCATCGAGACAAAAATGAAAAGAAAAGAATAATTTCATTTCCCTTTAAATGGGGCATTTACGACGATTGGAAAATCTAGGACCCACATGACTTTAGTTTGGCACGAGTTTTGCCAACCGCTACTTCCCGAAGCGAAAATGTTTTTCAGTAAATCAGTAAGGAAGTAGCAGTTTGCCAAAACATGGCTGTAACTAATTTCTTTTTCTTTGTTTTCGCAGGAAGCTATTTAGGATTTAGCACACGCCTCTAAGCAAGTATGGAAATTAACATGGGATAGGAAAATTGTGGTACAGATGTGACAGAATTAAGGAAAATCATGTTAAGGCCAAGAAGATTGATACTGGTAGTCTACAGGCAATAGGGAGAAAATTAAACCTGACTCAAAAGATGGCCTTTACAAAAAAATATGGAAAAGTTTTAAAGCTCTTGGAGGTTGAAGTACAAATTGAGGCTATCGCAACCTTGGCGCAGTTCTACGACCCACCTCTCAGATGTTTTACATTCAGAGATTTTCAGTTGGCCCCGTCCATAGAAGAGTTTGAACCAATATTGGGGATGCCTTTGGGGGGACAAATTCCCTACCGCCATCTCGATCATCATGCAACCATCACCTTAATCGCCCGTGTTTTGAGAATCCGTCCTGAGACATTGAGGAATGTGTAGATGAATAGAAACCAAATTCCTGGGTTCACTCGAGAATTTCTTGAGAAACACATGCAGATCTTGGCGGATAAAAAGAATGCGAGGTTTTCATAGACACTTTAGCCCTTACTATCTACGGGGTTGTCTTGTTCCCTAATCTTGACAATTACATGGATTATGATGCCATCACCGTATTCTTGGCTCGCAAACACAGGCTAGAGAATCCTGTCACAGCCGTATTGGCAAATGTGTACTACACTATGGATTTCTGCCATACGCAAGGTGGGAAAAGAATTGTCTGCTGTCTACCTGATCTGTATGTATGGTTCACGTCTCATGCTTTCCATCAAATTTGCAAGGCCAAATGTCCAATTTCTGATTTAAAACTGTGTCAATTAGCAATAAAAAATGGACACGAATGGGCCAATCATCTTATAGGGCTCACAGCCGAGAAAGTCACATGGTATCCCCAATGGTTAGAGGTCAAGTTGATTATCTATCGTTGTGAAAGTTATCCAAATGTTCCTCTCATTGGCACACAAGGGTGTATCAATTACAATCCTGTTATAGCCAAATGTCAGTTGGCTTATCCTTTGCTTGGGCCCCCGGACGAAGAGTTACCCACTCCTCTTGTTTTGTACTATACAAAAGGGAACTATATGTCTACTGTTCGGGATATAGCAAATGCATAGAAAAGAGTTTCCAAGATGGGTAAAGAATTAGGGGCACGAAACCATGCTGTGGGAGAAAAATATCATGAATGGGTCCTGAATAGGGTCTCCATTGTTAAATTACCCTTCAGGAGTCCCTCGTATCGATCCGCAAGCACTCCCGCTCCATCATTTTTCATGGAAGACAAAGTAACCCAGGCTTTAAAGGCCAAGATAGAAGAGTTGACAGCTAAGAACCAAAGGTTGGAAGAAGACCTACTAAAATATCACTAAAAATGCACACTCCAAAAAAGGGAAAATTTGGAGAATAAGCAGGCCATGGATGAGATTCGAAAAAAATGAAAGATTGAAGAAGACTATAGGGTGAAGCAAGATCAGTGTCTCTAGGTGGCCAATTCTCAACTAAAAATGAAAAGCAAGGAAAGTGACACCATTCTGGCTGAGAAGTATCTCCTAAAAGATATGCTGACGCAATCAAAGGAAAATGAAAGGGAGGCTTTGGTGCAAAAGGAGTTGCTACAATCCCAAGTCTATAGATTGGAGTAACAGCTTGACGAGGTAATGAGAGCCTGCGAGCAGGAGATAAATGATGAATGAAGAAATGCCAAAAACATATAGCAACATTGTCAAGAGACCACACGCCTTTTAGAAACTGAATTAGCTCGACAAGATGAGATCATTCGTTCATGGATGGATCGCTTCGCCAACCTAGCCTACTTGGCCAATGGAGTTCTGGAGGATCTTCCACTATTGCTGAAATAAGCCAAAGGAATGGCTAACCCTCTCACTACTCCGATGGAGATTTCAACATTTCTGAATTATTGTCATGAAAGAATTTGTAAAATGAGGGCTATGATTGCCCAAGCCAGGAACGGCTAAAATGTTGTAATCAAACCTCTAAGGTGACATTGTATCTTTATGGAAGTATGAAATGATGAAGTATTTTGCCTCCATAATTGTCTCATGTTAATTTCTATTTTACTGCTTTACCTAGTACTTTTGAACGTGACGTTCTAAAGAACGCTCAGAGAGTGCGCACTAAATCTCGAATTGCGTCCCGTGTAGCATCTTTCTTCCTTTTATTGTTTCTATTAACCGTTTATTTTCTTTTTGCTAACAAATCTTCATGTTCCTTTAGACATTACGGGTAAACATCCTTATAAGACTAGGCTCAGAAAGAAACTCATAGCAGAAATAGAACAAGAAAATGAGAGTTTGAGAGCTGAGCTCAGTCAACTGAAGGAACAAATGGCCGAGATGGCTAAGCTTTTGGAAAAGAAGGTCACGGAAGGGGGTTCCTTTGCCGGTGTTGAAGACACAGACAACAACCACCTACTCCATGACACTCTCGTAGTCCAGCTGGGGAACAGGGCCATAATCCTATGGCACCTCCCCTCACCGTTCATATTAGAAGGCCAAACCCCACTGATATCCAGCAGCATACCTTCATAGATACGGATGGAAATGCTATCCCCTTCCCATTATATGGTTTGCCTCTGGGCTATTTTCCTCCTCCCCACACCAACCCACAAACAGATCCGAACCACCAAGATCCTCACTCTGTTCAACCAAACATACCACCCTGTCGTGAATTCTGTACAACCCAAGGTCAAACACAACCCATCCAAGCCCATGTTACACAGACTGCCTACGCGACCCAAACCACTACCCGACCACAGGTCTTTGTAGACCCAGTAAACCCCTCTTATATAGCTACGTATGTACAACAATCTTATGGGCACATAGATCCTCATGTCGCTGCTGGTCCCAGTGGCAGTGCAGCTATCCAAGAAGGAAGGATAGAGGTCCTTGAAAGGAGATTAAGGGCAATGGAAGGATCAGAAGGTTTTGGGTTGGGAAGTGTCACGGAACTTTGCTGACAAATACCGAGGGTTAACCTATCCAAAGAATCATCTCACCATGTACTGTCGAAAAATGGCATCACATGCATCCAATGACCCATTGCTTATTCATTGCTTCCAAGACAACTTGGCTGGGGCCGCCCTTACATGGTACACTCACCTTGAGTGGTCACGTATATGCTGTTGGAAAGACCTGGCTGATGCTTTCATGAAGCAATACAAATACAACTTGGATATGGCACCAGACATGGTGCAATTGCAAAACATGACGAAAAAGGAGGCCGAGACATTCAAAGAATACGCACAACGTTGGCGCGAAATGGCCGCACAGGTCGACCCTCCCTTATCAGAAAAAGAAGTGGTTTCCATGTTCATTGACAAGCTCCAATCTCCCTTCTATGATAGGATGATTGGAAGTGTTTCATCTCATTTCTCTAATATTATTACTATCAGAGAAAGAATAGAGAACGGAATAAGAACTGGAAAGATTATCCAAGGCCTGTCTGGGGCAGGCACGGTAAAGAGACCAACGACAGGGGAAGGCAGAAGAAGAGATGGAGAAACTAACGCCGTCTCTTATGACCGAAAGAGAAACCAAATGAGGCCATTTACCCCTGTCACATTTCCATGGGCCTATCTACACATGTCATACCCATGTGTAGCTACAGTTCAAAATCCAAATCCACCTCACTTTCGTCCACCTGTTATATGACCACCAACACCACCGCAAAAACCTTACCAACCGCCACAAGTAAACTAACCACCAAATCCAAACTCAAGAAGGCTGAACAACGACCGTACCCAAATACAGTTCGATCCCATCCCTATGACCTACACCGAGCTCCTACCTCACCTCATCAAAAATACTTTGGTAGTGACCTATCCTCTGAGACCAATTCAACCACCTTACCCTAGAGGATTGCATAGAGAATTGCCTGGCTTTGAAGTTTAAAGTAAAGGATCTAATCAGGGCCGACTGATAAGCTTTCGTGAAGGGAGCCCAAATGTATCAACCAACGCTTTACCCAACCACAGATAGTAGGAGTCAATGCTATCGAGGAAGATGAAGACTGTATTTTGGAAGTTGGTGACATAAAAATGCCTTTAGATATAATTCACTCCCACCTGCTTGAGAAGGGGTTGATAGAAGACTCATGGGATGAGGAATGCAATAATGACCAATCTGTGAAGCAATAAGGCTTCCAAAGAACCCTTCAAGAACTTATGGACAGTCATACTGTAGAGGTTTGTAGGCGTCGTGGAGGCAGAGTAAATATGATACAAGAACAGACCAAGGCACAAGCTCCAAAGCCCCTGGTCATATTCTACAACAAAAACACATCGACAGCTCCAACTCCTGCCAAAACTGTCATTACAGTACAAGCACCAGCCCCGTTCCCTTTCATGGATTCTCAAGTTGTACCATGGAAGTACGGTACAGAGACAATCGTTACCAGCTCCAAGGCGGTTGATTCTTGTTAGACCCGATTATAATGTTGCAGAAAACTTGTTAACTTTGTTTTACTATTGGGTCTTTTAATTGGCAAGCGCACCAATCGTTTGTAGTTTTCAAAATTTAGATATCATTCCACTGGGATTGAAAGTTCAATAATTACATTAATTTGCTAGTTACTATGGTAAATTTATCAAAACCTATTCACAAAAGAATTTATATACAATTTTATACAATATTCACAAGATTGAATAACTGAGTTGTTCTTGTGATAAAAAGAAAATAACAATTTATCTAAAAAGTTGAGTTGCAAAATAACTAAGATACTTGAGGATAAAACATAGATAAATAAATTATGTTGGAATTTGGATTCCTAATCTATAATAACAATAGAGGAACTCAAAACATGCATATTTAATCATCAAGTTCATGTCATTGCAGCTTAAAATCATTATAACTGATCTCTCGTAATATAAATTCTAAGTATTCACCGTAAAGTCCGATCCCTCGTGAGCTTTTCTCAGTAAAAACTTGCATTAAGTCCTGGCCTTAGGGCAACAATAATTACCAATTATATCCCTAGTAATTGGCATATTAAGGGTATTCCAACTTTTACTTTTATTAAATCAAGTTTTAATAAGGCATATATAATCATTCTCCCATTTGACATTCATACTAATATAACAAGTTTCAATACACAAGAAAATTATTCTCCCATCTGACGTTCATACTAATAAAAGATTGAATTACTAACATGCACTTGAATCATAAACATGCAGAGATTTAATTCACAACATAATAATCAATAGAATAGTTCACCAATTCCAACATAAACAAATTAGTTACACATGGTGAAAGTAAAAACAAAACTTACAATGATTGACATTACAAAGGCGATGGAAACTTCATGGTACAATGATCATAATACTACACAACACTCTCAAGTATCTAGAAAAACTATTCTAGAACTACAAATTCACAAAAGAACCACTCAAACATGAGTGTATAAGAGTAGAAGAGAACTCAGAATGTAGGATGGGATGATTAGAAGTGTGGAGAATGGCCCTATTTATAGGGCTAAGGAAGGTGCTGACGCTACGCGCCAGCCTGACGCTACGCGTCAGGTCCCTGACTCAGCCTCTATTAATCAGCTCGAAGTGGCCATTATTATTTAATTATTTTAATTAATCATGCCCAGACAGATGTGTCTTGTCCCCCAATTCGGCTTGGACACTTGTGGGTAGTGGAGGGGTCATTGGCTGAGTGCTTGACCACCTGTAAGTGGTGTCCACGTAGCTCCTGACGCTACGTGTGGCTGTGACGCGTAGCGTCAGCATCAGAAATCCCCACGCTACGCGTGGTGTTGATGCTACGTGTCAGCTCTCCAATCTTAATTTTTCTCTTTAAATTCTTTACTTTTTCACTGCAAAACTAAAGAAAATTGATCAAGGGCAGATTATTTCCAACAACATCCATTTATTGAATTTAAACCTAATTTTCTAACTACTTAAGCTAATTTTTATTATTTTTACAAAATTTTTATTAAAGATTTTATTGTAAATTTGAGGACTAACAAATACCCCCAACTTGAGACATTGCTCGTCCTCGAGCAAGAGAGAAAATTAAAATAAAATTTGAAATCAAATTTTTGAGTTAGTCCGAAAATTTATCACAAAAATTAATTTCACAATTTACCATTTAAAGTAACCAAAAATAGATATCCTATGTAATAAAGGTTTAATCACAAATATTTTTACAATACCTTATTGACTAATCAAACATAATTTCAGGCTTACCTCACAAGTGTTTAACTCTGTGCAAAGGGTAACTTGTTTCACTCAATCAATCATAAAATCAAACAAATTTAATTTTGATTTTTATCTAATCAATGTTTAATCATACAGAGTTAATTCAAAAATCACAAGGTCATTTCATGGGTTGTAATGAGGCTTGGCTTACAAGAAATGATGGTTTTTCTTGGAATTCAAAAACTTGAAATCATAAAAGAGCATTTTATAATTTTTGAGGCTTTCTCTTGTCCCAAGTCTCAATTCCTTTATTGATGAAAAATAAATACCTCCAACTTGATTCTTTTC
This sequence comes from Clitoria ternatea, assembly GCA_037962975.1. Taxonomy (NCBI): domain Eukaryota; kingdom Viridiplantae; phylum Streptophyta; class Magnoliopsida; order Fabales; family Fabaceae; genus Clitoria; species Clitoria ternatea. The sequence goes on from CM075671.1 coordinate 63,334,036, forward strand.
TCTATTTTTTATTTGCATATATATCTTTTTATTTTTTCATTTATATGCATAATTTTGATTTTTCTTGAAAAGAATCAAGTTATTAATTTTCACTCCCTCTCAAAATATTCTTTTCATTTTGATCAATTGCTCTTTTAATCAATCAAGTAAAGGGAATGGTTCAACTTTGATAAGGGTCAAGGGTACCAAAGAAATTATTTTTCAGGCTCAAAATTGGCTTTCAAAGGATAAAATGATTTTACCATGGTAAGCTTTTTGGCCCAAGGTTTCTTTTACCAAAAATGTGCCTTGATCATTTTCTTGAATTCTCTGTACAACAACACAAATCACAGATTAAAGCAAAATCAATTTGAATGAAGTTATGTTGAAATCCTCAAGTGTTTAAAAGATCTCTCAGCTTACCGGGTTATTTGAAATTAGTTTGATAGTTAATAAAATTATTGTAATTAAATTTATCAAAATTCATTAATTACAAAAAGAATCGATAATTGATTTAAAAATGGTTTTATTGTGTAAAAACTTTAAGTGTATAAATTTCGTTATTTTCAAAAAATTTGATTTCAACGATAAAACTTATCTTTTTGAATTTTTGAAGAAAACACGCAAAAACATACCACGATAAAATTACATAATAAAACACACCACATAATAAAAGACAAAATATAATATAATCCACAAAGTAAAAATACCAATGTAAATATCAAACTAAAAGTAAACTAAAGTGTATGTAAAAGATGAAGAAAATAACACCATCAGTCCTCCATGTGATCCTCATCATCTCCCTCCTCATCTGCATCACCCTCTGACCACTAATCGTGTCCCGGTCGTATGTGATGTGCCGACCCCTAACCCAGCTCGTCCTTTGCTGGCCGATATTTGGTGCATCTTGGCGAGTCCTGTAAGCATTCGTGTAAAACTCTGTCACTAAGATGGGATCCCCCTCAGTAAGTAGGGAAAATAGAGGTCCCCATCTCCTCCTTTAGACCTCATCCTGCAGCTCAGGATAGTCTCCAGCATTTAAATCCAAGACTCTCTCCCAGATGAGTCTTTGGCCCTATATCTGATGAAACCGGGCCCATTTCACATCAGTGCGAAATCTGGTAGGGTCTCTCGGTCCAAGCACCTCCTCTCCCTGAAGATCTAGATCTTTAGAAGTGGTGTCAGTGTCTGTGGTCCTTCTCTGTCTCTTAGGACCAATAGAAGGGATGGATTTCTTAGGTGCCAACTGCAAAAAGAAAAATTTAAAAATCAAACACATTACACTATTTAATAATCAAATATTGAAAAGTTTAACAATTATTTTTGTTTTTAAAATGACACAAAATATTTTCAAAAACTGTTTATACAAAATAAATTTTAACAAAAATTCACGCAAAATGCAACATGCATATTTTTATTTTTAACAAAATATAAATTTCACAAAACATGCAAAATTATACAACATACATATCTACAAATTTATTCAAATTTATATATTTTTATTTTTATGCAAGAAAGTATAACAAACATGGAAACTAAGAAATTTTATTAATTCAAAAGAAAACGACAACAAACAGAGGCATACTAAACAGATTTATTAAAACAGAAAATAAGTTATTCAAATAACAGAAGATAACACACAAAAATTAACAAAAATCAGGAACAGAGGCTGACACTACGCGTGGGTGGGACGCTACGCGTGAGCTCTGTTCTTCCCACGCTACGCGTCAGTGGGATGCTACGTGTGGGATTACAGTTCATGTCTCACGCTACGCGTCAGTGGGACGCTACGCGTGAGGTGCGTAGTTTCAAATACAGAAACAGGGGTTGCGCAATCACAACCCCCCTACACTTCATTTAATCAGAATTATTTCCTAAATCTAACAGCAAACAGATCCCAATGGTTTTCTAATCCTAATCCTAACCACATGCATTCTAAAAATCGAAATTAAAATTCAATTAAAAGAGAGAAGGGAGAGGTTTACTTACTTGGGATTCTCTGTGCAATGAAGCGAAGAAGAAGGAATGTGGGTGATTGAAAGTGGGAATTAGGGTTCTGAGAGGTAAAGTGAGGCAGAGAGGGAATTTTAGGTTTTAAAACCTAAGATACGGCCTCTCTGGTTCAGTTTTAAAAACTAAACGTGGGCCCTGACGTTACGCGTGGGTGGGACGCTACGCATCAGGTTGAAATTTTAACCTCCACGCTCAGCGTCAGTGGGACGCTACATGCGGGATTCTAATTTTTAAAATTCATTTTTTATTATATATAAAAGAAAAATAAAAAGAAATAATGGGTTGTCTCCCATTGAGCGCTTGATTTACAGTCTCTAGCTAGACATCCTACATATCATAAATCAGTCAAATAACAAATGGTAGTGAGTCTGTTGATCTCACCACCTAGATATGGTTTCAATCTCTGCCCACTAACCATCCAACTTTTTTTGGAAGTTGGGTCTTCAATTTCAACTACTCCATAAGATTTAACTTCCTTGATTACAAAAGGGCCTGACCATTTAGATTCTAATTTACCAGGGAACAGTCTTAATCTTGAATTAAACAATAAAACTTGCTGACCTGGTATGAAGTGTCTATTTTTAATTTTCTTATCATGATAAGTTTTTACCTTGTTCTTGTAACTTCTAGATGTCTCATAAGCATTGTTTCTCATTTCTTCCAACTCAAATAATTGCAACTTTCTTTTGTCAGCTTCTGCATTTGGATCAAAGTTGAGAAATTTTAAAGCCCAGTATGCCTTATGTTCCATCTCTACTGGAAGATGACAAGCTTTTCCATAGACCATTTGGAAAGGAGAAAGGCTAATTGGAGTCTTAAATGCAGTTCTGTATGCCCAGAGTGCATCATCAAGCTTTTGTGACCAATCTTTTCTGGAGGAAGACACAGTCTTTTCCAAAATCTTTTTCACTTCTCGATTTAAAATCTCAGCCTGTCCATTGGTTTGTGGATGATATGTTGTGGCCACTTTATGTCTCACTCCATAACCTTGTAACACTTTTTGAAGAATTTTGTTACAAAAATGTGATCCTCCATCACTGATCAAAGTTCTTGGTGTTCTAAACCTACAAAAAATATTTTTCTTCAAGAAATTCACTACAGTTTTGGTGTCAGCATTAGGTGAAGCAATTACTTCTACCCACTTTGAAACATAATCAACTGCCAAAAGAATATATTGATTGAATTGAGAATAAGGAAAAGGTCCCATGAAATCAATACCCCAACAATCAAATACCTCAACCTCCAGAATGTTTGTGAGAGGAATTTCTTGTCTTTTGTTAACATTACCTGTTCTTTAGCAGTTATCACAAGCTTGCACAAATGAGTGAGAATCTTTAAAAATGGAGGGCCAATACAAACCTGATTGAAGAATTTTTGCAGCAGTTCTTTCTCCATTAAAATGTCCTCCATAAGAAGACTTATGACAATACCACAACACATCTTTCTTTTCCCAGTCGGGTACACAACGACATAACAAATTATCCACACCAATTTTAAATAGATGAGGGTCATCCCACACAAAGTATTTTGAATCTTTGAAAAAAAAATTTCTTTGCTGCCAAGTTAAGTCATTTGGAAGAATTCCAGCTGCTTTAAAATTAGCCATATCAGCAAACCATGGCCGTTTTGTTATTTTAAACAGTTTTTCATCAGGAAATTCTTCCAAGATGTCTTTTTCTTTGATAGTGACCTCATCATTCATTAATCTGGAAAGATGGTCAGCGACCATATTTTCACTACCCTTTTTATCTTTGATTTCAAGATCATATTCTTGAAGGAGTAAAATCCATCGGATTAACCGAGGTTTAGAATCAGTTTTAGTCAAAAGATACTTGATTGCAGCATGATTAGTGAAAACAATTATTTTTGATCCAATCAAATATGATCTAAATTTTTCCAAGGCATACACTATAGCTAGTAATTCCTTTTCAGTAGTTGCATAATTTATTTGATTTTCATTTAAAACTTTACTAGCATAGTGTATAACCCTAAAAACGTTTTCATATCTTTGACCTAAAACTACTCCTACAGCATAATCATTTGCATCACACATAAGTTCAAAGGGTAAATTCCAATTAGGAGCAACAATTACAGGGGCAAAAACCAATTTTTCTTTCAATGAATTAAAAGCTTTAAGACATGCTTCATCAAACTTCAATTCAACATCTTTATTTAGAAGATTTGTTAAAGGTTTAGCAATTTTTGAAAAATCTTGAATAAATCTTCTATAGAATCCAGCATGTCCTAAAAAACTTCTAATACCTTTTACATTCACAGGGGGTGGAAGTTTAGAGATTACCTCTATTTTGGCTTGGTCTACTTCAATACCTTTAGAGGAAATTTTGTGACCAAGTACAATTCCTTCTTTCACCATAAAGTGACATTTCTCCCAATTGAGCACCAAATTTGTTTCAATACACTGCTTCAGTACGGTGTCTAGATTGGTTAGACATGTTTCAAATGAATTTCCAAAGACTGAGAAATCATCCATGAAAATCTCAATGCTCTTTTCAATTAGATCTGCAAAAATAGCAAACATGCATCTTTGAAAAGTAGAAGGTGCATTACACAAGTCTTTTCCTGATCAAGAGGGTCAACAGCAATTTGGTTATATCCAGAATATCCATCAAGAAAACAATAGTAAGCTTGTCCAGACAATCTTTCAAGCATTTGATCCATAAAAGGAAGTGGAAAATGATCTTTTCTTGTTGCTTGATTTAGTTTTCTATAATCAATGCACATTCTCCAACTAGTGACAGTTCTTGTTGGGATTAATTCATTTTTATCATTAACAATTACTATCAAACCACCTTTTTTTGGAACAACTTATACCGGACTTACCCATGCACTATCAGAAATGGCATAGATAATACATGCTTTCAGCAATTTCAAAACCTCCTTCTTAGTTACCTCTTTCATGGTTGGATTGAGGCGTCTTTAGGGTTAAGCAACAGGTTTAAAATTATCTTCCAGTAAAATCTTATGCATGTAATATGATGGGCTTATACCTTTCAGATCTTCAAGTGTCCACCCAATTGCTTTTTGATTCCTTTTCAATACTTCAACCAGTTTTTCTTCTTCTGTTTCACTTAACAAATTACTAATAATCACTGGTTTTAAATTACCTTCTTTCAAAAAGATATACTTTAAGTTGGAAGGTAGCACTTTCAATTCAGGTCTCTTGATTTCTTCAACAAGTACTTCTTGAATTTCTTTAATTTCTCTTGATTTAGGGAAAATTTCTTTTCCTTGATCAAAATTTTCAAGATATTTGTCTACCTATTTTTCTTCTTCTTCACTCAAAAATTCCATAGAGTTATTTAATAACTTATTTAAAGAATCAGAGTTCGACATACCTGTGGATATGGAGAAGCAGACTTTGTCGAGAACATCCACCTTAAAACAATCTTATTTTGGATTGGGATGTTTCATGGCTTTGAAAACATCAAAGCTTACTTCTTCATCGTGAACTCTTACTACCAGCTTACCATTATCTACATCAATGAGCACTCTAGAAGTCTTCATGAATGGTCTTCCCAAAATTAGGGGAACTTCAACATCTTCTTCCATGTCTAATACCACAAAGTCAACAGGGAAGTAGAACTTGTCAACTTTCACAACTACATCTTCCACAATACCATAGGGTCTTTTGATTGATCTATCAGCCAATTGTAGAGTCATTTTTGTTCTTTGAGGATTAAGGTCACCAATTCGCTTCATTATACTTAGAGGCATTAGATTAATGCTAGCCCCTAAGTCTAACAACATTTTTCCAATTTTCATACCTCCAATGGAGACAGGAATGGTGAAACTTCCAGGGTCTTTCGACTTTACTGGCATATTATGTTGTTAAATAACGCTGCAACTTGCTTCCAGTTCAACAATTTCTTCATCATACCTCCTCTTTTTGGTGAGCAATTCTTTCATAAACTTTGCATATGTTGGCATCTATTCCAATGCCCCAGAAAATGGAATGTTTATGTGTAATTGCTTAAAGATTTCAAGGAATCTCTTATATTCCTTTTCCTTATCCTTCTTTGATGGTGCATGTGGATAAGGTAAATCTTTAACTGAAGGTGCCTGACCCAAATATTGATTTTTGTGTTTTTTAATTTTTTGATTTTTTTTGTTTTTCATCATTCCTTTCTTCATCTTTTTTCTCTTCTTCTTTCTCTTTTTCTTCTTTTTCTTTCTCTTTTTCATAATCATTCCCTACAACTTTACCACTTCTTGTAAAAATAGCATTACATTGTTCTCTTGGATTTTGAGTGTTTATAGAAAAACCAGAGCTTTTCATGTCAGCTACTTCTTTTGCTAACTGTCCCAATTGCATGTCCGACGCTTTCCGTGTGGCTTCATTTGTTTGCATGTATTGAAGCAACTGTTGGATAGACTCTTCTATCCTAGTTAGCCTTGCTGTTTGATCAGATTGTGGTTATTGTTTGAATTGATTATTAGGACGTCAGTTAGAAGTTCAAACATCTTGTTTCCAGCCAATATTCTGATTCTGCCACCCCTGCGGGTAATTGTTAGGAAAAGAATTACCAAGATTGAAAGAAAAATTACCTAAAGGTATTCTTTGATGGTTCAGAAAATTAGCTTACTCTTGCTCATTTCTTTCAGGGGCATAGTAACCACATGGTTGTTCTCCCATGCAATGCATACATTGTTTCAATTGAGCAGGAGGTGATGATGACATTTGAGCAATTTGAAGTTTCTCCAATTGTTTGCTCATAGCCTTAATTTGTTGAGTCAGCAATTTTTACTGAGTACTGCATCATTTACCCCCAATTCGGGCATACCTGGCTCTCTTTGTACATTACCTCTTTTATGTTTTGCTTGTCGGTCACTAATGGACATTGATTCCAATATTTCTATTGCTTCTTCCACAGTTTTGTTCATTAAAGAACCTCCTGCACAAGCATCTAACATCATTTTAAATTGAGGTAATAAACCATGGTAAACGATCCTTACCTTTTCGGCATCATTTAAGTTGTGGTTTGGATATTTTCTCAAGAGTGCCTTGAATCGTTCCCATGTTTCTCCTAATGACTCATCATTGTTTTGTGAAAAAGAATGTATGGTTGTCATGGCTTCAAAATACTTTGAAGGAGAATAAAATCTTTCCAAAAATTTTCTTTTGAAATCAGACCAATTTACAAAACTACCAGGTGGACAAGATTTAAACCATTCTTTAGCTTTCCCAATCAAAGAAAAGGAAACAATCTCATGTAAACTGATTCTTCTTGATTGGGTTCAAAACCAATTGTGCTGCATAACTCATAAAAAATAGTTAAGTGTTCATAAGGTTCCTCATTATTTAAACCAGTAAATTGATTATTTTGAATAATGTTTAAAGTAGCTGGTTTAATTTCTACAGCAGCAATAGGTCCTTGATACATCCCTGAAACACGAGGTGGTCCATTAATAGTAGAAAACTGTCCCAATGTTCTTCTTTCAGAAGCCATATTAGAATTTTTAAAATTTTCAGATTTTTCACCAGAAGATGAAGTTGAAGAAGAAGTTTTTGTTTTTTTAGATTTTAATGCTTTAAGTTTCTTTACAAACTTCTCGATCTCAGGATCAAAGAACACCTTTCCTGCAAAAGATCGAGTTTGCATAAACACACTAAATAAAGAAAGGTTAGTAAAATAATGTTAAAATGAATAATTAAATAAATAAATTGAAAAATTTTTACTAAGGTAAAATATTTTTACCATGGTAATTAAAAATTTACTATTTTACTAAATCAATTCAATCCTCGGCGATGGCGCCAGAAAACTTGTTAGACCCGATTATAGTGTTTCAGAAAACTTGTTAACTTTGTTTTACTGTTGGGTCTTTTAATTGGCAAGCGCACCAATCATTTGTAGTTTTCAAAATTTAGATATCGTTCCACTAGGATTGAAAGTTCAATAATTACAGTAATTTTCTAGTTACTATGGTAAATTTATCAAAACCTATTCACAAAAGAATTTATATACAATTTTATATAATATTCATAAGATTGCATAGCTGAGTTGTTCATGTAATAAAAAGAAAATAACAATTTATCTAAAAAGTTGAGTTGTAAAATAACTAAGATACTTGAGGATAAAACACAGATAAACAAATTATGTTAGAAATTGGATTCCTAATCTATAATAACAATAGAGGAACTCAAAACATGCATATTTAATCATCAAGTTCATGTCATTACAGCTTAAAATCATTATAACCGATCCATCATGATATAAATTCTAAGTATTCACCGTAAAGTCCGATCCCTCGTGAGCTTTTCTCATTAAAAACTTGCATTAAGTCCTGGCCTTATGGCAACAATAATTACCAATTCTATCCCTAGTAATTGGCATATTAAGGGTATTCCAACTTTTACTTTTATTAAATCAAGTTTTAATAAGGCATAAATAATCATTCTCCCGTTTGACATTCATACTAATAAAACAAGTTTCAATACGCATGAAAATCATTCTCCCGTTTGACGTTCATACTAATAAAAGATTGAAATACTAACATGCACTTGAATCATAAACATGCAGAGATTTAATTCACAATATCATAATCAATAGAATAGTTCACCAATTCTAACATAAACAAATTAGTTACACATGGTGAAAGTAAAAACAAAACTTACAGTGATTGACATTACAAAAGCAATGGAAACTTCACGGTACAACGATCACAATACTACACAACACTCTCAAGTATCTAGAAAAACTATTCTAGAACTACAAATTCACAAAAGAACCACTCAAACACGAGTGTATAAGAGAAGAAGAAAACTCAGAATGTAGGATGAGATGCTTAGAAGTGTGGAGAATGGCCCTATTTATAGGGCTGAGGAAGGGTGCTGACGCTACGCGCCAGCCTGACGCTACGTGTTAGGTCCCTGACTCAGCCTCTATTAATTAGCTCAAAGTGGCCATTATTGTTTAATTATTTTAATTAATCATGCCCAGACAGATGTGCCTTGTCCCCCAATTCGGCTCGGACACTTGTGGGTAATGGAGGGGTCATTGGCTGAGTGCTTGACCACCTGTAAGTGGTGTCCATGTAGCTCCTGATGCTATGCGTTGTTGTGACGCATAGCGTCAGCATCAGAAATCCCCACGCTACGCGTGGTGTTGATACTACGCATCAGCTCTCCAGATCTTCATTTTTCTCTTTAAATTCTTTACTTTTTCACTGCAAAACTAGAGAAAATTGATCAAGGGCAGATTATTTCCAACAACATCCATTTATTGAATTTAAACCTAATTTTCTAACAATTTAAGCTAATTTTTATTATTTTTACAAAATTTTTATTAAAGATTTTATTGTAAATTTGAGGACTAACAATTCTATGCCATTATCCTCTATTACAAATATTGCCGGGGTCGGAGGCATGACTCGACGCGGATGGGTATATGCTTCTCCGAAGGCAAAACTTGACAAAACTGCTGGGGAGATCAAGGCAGGAAAGGAAGGGACCACTAGCGAGGCAAAAAGGGCTGTAACTGGGGAAGAAGCCCAAGAGTTTTTGAAATTTATATGACACAGTGAGTATCAAGTATTGGATCAATTAAACCACACCCCGGCCAAAATCTCTTTGTTGTCCTTGTTGATGAGTTCCGAACCACACCGGAACACATTAATGAAAGTGTTAAGTGAGGCACACGTCAAGAATGACTTGCCCGTTGATAAATTTGAAGGCATAGTGGGGCACATAGTTGCTAATAATTATTTGACCTTTATGGATGACGAGGTACCCGCAGAATGAAGAGGGCACAACAAAGCACTTCATATTTCCATGAAGTGCCGCGACCATATCTTGGCAAAGGTACTTATCGATAATGGCTCATCCCTCAACGTGATGCCAGAGTCTACATTAGCAAAGTTACCTTTTGACGGGACGTACATGAGACCAAGTTCCATGGTGATACGGGCTTTTGACAGGACTCGCCGGAAGGTCATGGGGGAGATTGAACTGCCGATACAGGTTGGACCATGCACCTTTCAAGTTCTCTTTCAAGTCATGGATATCACACCCGCCTACAGTTGTTTGCTAGGACGACCGTGGATCCATTCGGCCGGGGTAATCCCCTCCACGCTACATCAGAAACTGAAATTTGTCATCAATAATAAATTAGTAATTGTTTCCAGGGAAGAAGACCTCTTGGTCAGCAAGCTTGTCACTACCCCGTACATCGAAGCAGCTGAGGAAGCTCTCGAGAGCTCATTCCAGGCTTTGGAGATAGCCAATGTAACTCACGTAAGGAAAAGCTTCACAAGGACATCCTTCCCGAATGTGCCTCTAGCGATGGCAAGAGCAATGCAACAGGAAGGATACGAACCAGGGAAAGGGCTGGGACGAGAATTGAAAAGAAGAGTCCAACCTATGTGCCTCCCAGAAAACTAGGACAGATATGGCCTGGGATACCGACCCACAGCCACGGACAGAAAGAGAGTAGGGGAAGCGAGAAGAGAAAGAAGGATTGCCTGTCTTACTGATCAGGAACTCAACACCACAGGAATCCCCATTTGTGACCTTTACTAGAGCTTCCAGAGCGCAGGGACAATTCCTCCTAATCAAGTGGCCATGATTGAAGATGATCTCAACAGTAATGCTGGGTTTGTATATGCTTGCCCACCGAATCAGGAACTGAGTAATTGGGAGATCATGGAGTTCCCCACGACTCTAAACGTTTTATCAAAGTAATAATATTATTTTATGACTTGTTGGTCCCTCTGCTATGCCTAAGGCTTTGGGACATCTTTTTGTAATAAAGGCAAAAACTTGTTTGTCTCTTTGGTTAATGAACACTGTCAGATTCTAATATCTCACTTTGCTTGATATCCTCTTACTTGGGCCTTTCACTTGCTTGTTTTCTTTTTCATTCACTATAATACAATAAAATGCAGATCCAAAAACAATTCCTCTGAGAGTAACGAGAACTCGGTTTTGTTTCACAATTCTGATTATCCAAACGATTATACCGATGAGGAAAGTAAGGAAGACGTTGAACCTTCACCCGAGTTGACAAGGTTATTGGAGCAGGAGGAGAAGGAAATTCAACCCCATCAGGAAAAGGTTGAAACCATTAACCTGGGGGACGGAGGAGAGGTTAAGGAGGTCAAGATTGGCACTTTTTTAAGCAAAGAACGACAAGAAGAACTGATTAAGCTGCTCAGGGAATTTCGGGACATTTTCGCATGGTCATATCAAGATATACCGGGGTTGGATAACAACATTGTGGAACACAGGTTACCTTTAAAGCTAGAATTTCTGCCGATCAAGCAGAAGCTGCGACGAATGAAACCAGAAATGCTCCTTAAGATTAAAGATGAAGTTAAGAAGTAGTTTGATGCTGGTTTCCTAGCTAGCTATATATCCTCAATGGGTAGCAAACATAGTTCCCGTTCCAAAGAAAGACGGGAAAGTGAGGATGTGTGTGGACTACCGAGACTTGAATCAGGCCAGCCCTAAAGATGACTTTCCCTTACCATAGATCGACGTATTAGTCGACAATACGGCCCAACACCCTATCTTATCATTTATGGATGGATTTTCAGGATATAATCAGATCAAGATGGCACCTGAAGATATGGAGAAAACCATATTTATCACTCTGTGGGGTACCTTTTGCTACAAAGTGATGTTCTTCGGATTGAAAAATGCTGGAGCAACCTATCAAAGAGCGATGGTGACTCTCTTCCACGACATGATGCACAAAGAGATAGAAGTCTACGTGGATGATATCATCACTAAGTCCAAGTCAGAGAAAGGACACATTACTGATCTGAGAAAGCTCTTCAAACGGCTAAGGAAATTCAAGCTTAAATTGAATCTGGCCAAGTGCACCTTTGGTACAAAATCCAGTAAACTATTAGGATTCATTGTAAGGGAAAAAGGGATAGAGGTTGACCCAGACAAGGTCAAGGCGATTCTAGAAATACCTCATCCTCATACAGAAAAGGAAATTCAAGGGTTTCTAGGAAGGTTGAATTATATTACCCAATTTATTTCCCAAATGACAGCAACCTGTGAGCCGATTTTCAAGTTGCTTCGTAAAAACTAACCCAGGCAATGGAATGAGGATTGCCAAATAGCATTTGAAAAAATAAAACAGTACTTGTTAAAGCCGCCAATCTTGGTGCCACCATTCCTGGGAGACCACTGATTGTATACTTGACTATGCTGAACGAATCCATGGGATGCGTATTAGGTCAACATAATGAAACTGGGAAGAAGGAGCGTGCCATTTATTATTTAAGCAAGAAATTCACCGAATGTGAGATAAGATATTCCTCCCTCAAAAGGACTTGTTATGCATTAGCTTGGGCTGCTCGACGTTTGCAGTAATATACGCTCAGTCATACTACATGGTTAATGTCCAAAATGGACCCCATCAAATACATCTTTGGAAAGCCTGCTTTGACCGGCAGGATCACTCGTTGGCAAGTGCTACTAACAAAATATGACATAACATATGTCACCCAAAAGGCCATAAAAGGGAGTGCACTAGCAGACTACTTGGCACATCAACCCGTTAATAATTACCAACCGATGCAACATGACTTCCCGGATGAAGATATTTTAGCCCTTTTCAAAGAAGGAGGTGGTCGTGAAAGCAAGTGGACTATGAGATTTTATAGAGCTTCTAACGCACTGGGGCATGGAATTAGGGTCATCTTAATCTCACCTGACAAGGAGTTCATTCCCATTTATGCTCGGCTGTGTTTTGATTGTACCAACAATGTTGCTGAGTATGAGGCATGCTCTTTGGGAATACAAGTGGCTCTGAATGAAGGAATAAAATATCTGGAAGTTTATGGGGACTCTGCTTTGGTTATCCACCAATTGAGAGGTGAGTGGGAAACTAGAGACAATAAACTAGTTCCCTATCGTGCTCATATCAAAGAGATGATCGAAGAGTTCGACGAAATTACCTTCCATCATATTCTCCGGGAAGACAACCAAATGGTTGATGCCTTGGCCACTTTAGCTTTAATGTTCGAGGTTAGTAGTGAATATGAGGTGCCTCTCATTAAGGTGAAGAAACGACAAGAACCTGCGCATTACCAAGTCATAGAAGAAGAACCAGATGGTAAGCCTTGGTATCATGACATCAAAAGATACCTCCAATACCAAGAATATCCTGAGGATGTCACAGATAATGACAATCAAACTTAGAGAAGGCTTGTTATGGGTTATCCCTTGAGTGGCAACATACTGTACAAGCGAAACTATGATTCTGTTCTCTTCCGGTGTGTCGACGCCGTCGAGGCAAAATAAATCATGAGAGATATCCATGAAGGATCTTTCGAAACTTATGCAAATCGGCACGCCATGTCAAGAAAGTTCTTAAGGGTCGGATATTATTGGATGACCATGGAAGTCTCATAAATGTTAGATATATGCTGATCATATTCATGCACCCCCTTCATCCCTAAACGTATTGTTGGCACCATGGCCCTTTTCAATGTAGGGCATGGATGTTATTGGGCCTATTAAGCCAAAAGCCTCAAACGATCATCATTTTATTTTTGTTGCCATTGATTACTTTATTAAGTGGGTAGAAGCAGCTTCATACGTTAATGTGACCAAGAATGTCATTGTTAAATTCATTAAGAAATTGATTTGTCGATATGGTTTACCAAGTCAAATCATTACCGACAATGTCACAAATCTAAATAACAAGATGATGAAGGAGCTTTATGAAGATTTCAAAATCTCTCACCATAATTCCTCCCTGTATTGGCCAAAAATGAATGCAGCAGTCGAAGTGGCCAACAAGAACATTAAGAAGATAGTGCAAAAGATAGTGGTAACTTATAAAGATTGGAGTGAAATGCTCCCTTTTGCTTTGCACGGATATTGGACCTCGGTTCGAACCTCGACTGTTGCAACCCCATTCTCCTTGGTCTACGGAATGGAAGCAGTACTGCCTTTTGAAGTAAAAGTCTGATCCCTCTGGGTAATAACGGAGACAAAATTGGAAGAAGCTGAATGGGTCCAAGCCAGGTACGACTAGTTGAACTTAATTGACGGAAAGAGGTTGACTACTCTCTGCCGTGGGCAATTGTACCAAAAATGTATGAAGTGGCATACGAAAAGAAAGTGCGACCCCGATAATTCTGGGAAGAAGACTTGGTCCTCAAGAAGATTTTTCCAATCCAAAGAGACAATCAGGGTAAATGGACACCTAATTATAAGGGACCCTATGTTGTGAAAAAGGCTTACTCCAGAGGAGCTTTAAACCTCACCAACATGGATGGAGAGGATCTGCCAATGCTTGTAAACGTAGATGTAGTGAAAAAGTACTATGCGTAAAAAAAAGAAAAAAAAAAGAAGAAAAGTGCTCGTCAGGCTAAAAACCTGAAAAGACGGTCTAGGCAAAGGTCAAAGCTACTTGGTTGGTCGAAAACTTGAAGGGGCAGCTCAGACAAAGTTAGAGTAAAATCTTGGGACTTAGGTTCCCCAAGCAGAAAATGTAAGACCCAACTGGGGCATATGGATCATCGTCGAATTGCATTCTCAGAGGAAGGGTCAAAAGGTGAACACGAAATCGTGATAAGGGGTCGAGATTCTCATCACTCTCAGGAAGTCGCTAGACGATCCTTGAGACCCCCTTTTTTCCACTTATCTTCAATCTATTGCACTTTGTCCCATTCGTTCCATCTGTTTTACATTGCTTTCATTACCGTTGTACATGCTTGATATCCATGAATAAAATTTACCCTTCTATCTGTACGTGTTCATTACTAAGTTTTATAAACAAGCAAGTTTTCCTAAAAAAGTTTTGAAAATAAAAATGATAAAATGTAGAGTTGTAAGGAACAAAATGCTCTCAACACCTGACCTTGCTTCAAACAAGCATAACAAACCCTGCTAGACACTTACCAAGGTTGGGAGTTGCTTCTATTTCATCCATGAGTTATCTCAGGGCCCATCTCCAAGAAAGTTCACCTGAAAATGTCAATTTGTTTACTGTTGTATTACTCCCTTTCTTTTCAAAGGTTGACAAAGATCCTCGATCCAGAAGCGGATGTTCACCAAGATATCTCCACAGCAAAGCTACAATTCATCACAAAAATGGCACAAATCCAGTGAACATACAATTTGGGTCAAGTCTTTTTCTTCAACGCGGTCACAGCCCTAACTAGACCTAGGATAAGCCTATTTCCCCAAGCAGTCACCTCCTTAATCAGGCATAAAATTCAGGCATAGAATGAGTCTGTTCTCCTAGTGAAACCACAGTTACCATTAAATCTCTCTTCCCTGGTGGAACCACAATCCAGAACCAGACTCCAATTAGCTTCTTTCCCCCAGTATGATTACAATGGCTACGAAAATGGTGCCAATCACAAAATCCTTTACTGGCATTCACATTTTCATCGAATCCACCCCACACTCTCTACTCCCTCAAACCTGGGGCATTACCCCAAGTCTGCCTCTTTTTCAAACCTGGGGCATTACCCCAAGTCTTTCACGCTTGGGGCATCACCCTAAAGTCTCCCTCTTTTTCAAACTTGGGGCAGCACCCCACACTCTCAAACTTAGGGCATTACCCCAAGTCTCCCTCTTTTTAAAACTTAGGGCAACACCTCATCTCAAACCTGAGGCATTACCCCAAGTCTCCCTCTTTTTCAAGCTTAGGGCAGCACCCCACACTCTCAAACCTGGGGCATTACCCCAAGTCTTTCACGCTTGGGGCATTACCCCAAGTCTCCCTTTTTTTCAAACTTGGGGCAGCACCCCACACTCTCAAACCTAGGGCAATACCCCAAGTCTTTTACACTTGGGGCATTACCCCAAGTCTTTTTTCTCAAACTAGGGACATCACCCCAAACTCTCTACGTTCCTTCTCAAAACTAGGGGCATCACCCCTAGCCCCTCAAACCCGGGGCGGCACCCCAAATGATATACACTCCTTTTCAACCAAGGGTCAACCCCAATTCTTTTATTTCCAGTCAATCGAAGGTCAACCCTAATCTTTTATTTCCAATCAACTGAGAGGCAACACCCTCAACCTTTACTTTCCTGTCAACCGAGAGGCAACACCCTCAACCTTTCATCTCCTGTCAAGCCAAAGGGCAATACCCAACTAATCGTTCCCTGTTCAAACTGGAGCATAACCCCGATTTTGTTTCCAAGTTTAGAGTTAAAAAAAGGGCTTATTGGATCCGATATTGAGACCGGTCTAAAGGAGGATTTTGACCGATATGAGTACTTTCTGCTGGAGTGAATTCAGTGGAAGTAATGTCGGGGTCACGGAAGAAGCAGGAAAACAAGGCCTCTCAAACACCTTCCAAATCAAACTAGGATCAAACTTCATTTTGAAAAGTTAGAATGAGCCAAGGTTCAAAGATGCAAGTCGATGTCGATACTTATTTCACATCGTCTAACAAATTCAACAGGCTTCATTGGACGGTGTGAAAAGAACAAAGAACGATGTTACCCTTACTACATCGGTCAAGAACTTAATTCATTTGAGCTTAAAGATGTTACAATGGATGATGTTGTTTCAAGTTACTTCATCAATTATACATCGGTTCAGAGTTCAATTGCCAGCTTTTACAATGGACGGTGTTGTTTCAAGTTGCTTCATCAATTATACATCGGTTCAAAGTTCAATTACCAGCTTTTACAATGGACGATGTTATTTCAAGTTGCTTCATTATTTACACATCGGTTCAGAGTTCAATTTAACTTGCATTCTTGAAGAAAGGTAAAGGCATATATGCAAAAGAGTCATTTCATTCCAAAAAATGGGCACTATGGCCTTACAAAATTTTTAAATCCGGAGCCTATCCTGGAACAAGGTGATGATGCATGATTTATCTTTAATTCTTCACTTTAAATGTGTATAATTTGCCATCACTTATTGTCTAATATATTGCATTTTAATACATTTTCATCATATGAGCTTTATTTAATATTTGATTTTAAAATGAATTAAGGATTAATTTTTTTAATAAATATTGGTTTTCTCTTGTTTACTTGGGTATTTTATTTTGCAGAAATTAATAAAATTAAGGAACAAGTACAAAGACAATCCAAAGGTCAATAATAAGAGAAAAATGACCATCAAATCATAAAGAAACAAGAAGAACAAGCCCCGGTGAAAAAAAGCTACAAAAGCATGAAAATTGGCTACTAGTGCGCTATCTATTAGTGCGGTTGTAATAGGAACCGCACTAATAGGGTGGGAATCGATTCCTACACCAAATCAGCCCATGGGAATCGATTCATGCACTTGGGAATCGATTCCCAACCCACATGAATCGATTCATTTGATGTTTTTCACCTGGGAATCGATTCCCAACCTATAGGAATCGATTCATGAGCCTAGGAATCGATTCCCCTTGCTAGGAATCGATTCATGAGCTGTATTTTACGTAAAAATGAACTGGAGGAATTGATTCATCAGTGAAATCATGCGCCGAATCATTGGAAACAACAAAACGCAACTTGGAAATAGCTGGAAATCATATGCACCGAAAGTTTCCACTTGCAACGCGTTTTCCTTAGCTGGTTTCTCCTTTCATTTGCCTATAAATAGAGAAGAACGAGAGGCTTCAGAACACATCTTCAGACACTTCACTTCACACTTCTCTCTTAGTTCCTTTTCTTTCTTTTAAGCATTAGAGAAAGGCTTCTGGAGAAGTTCTTCCATTCCGGGTTCGGTCTTTCCTATTTTTAGTTTATTTTAATTATGGAGGGCTAAAACCGCTAGATTGATTTTCTTGGAAAATATTGTAATATAATTTTGAGGTTCTTGTTTTTAATATAGTATGCTTTTATTATTGTTTATTTCTTCATAATCTTACTCTGCTTATTTAATTCCATTCTGTTTAATTAAATTTGCATGCTTAATCAGTTTAATTATTCAAATGGAATAAAATAAGATTTTAAATTAAAATGGATTAAGGAAATATGCATGCTTAATGAATATTTTCATAATCACTTTTAATAATTATGGTTTGCTTAATTCCATAATTTGAGAATAGATTATGTATGTAGGCAATGTTCTTACATATGCTTAATAATTCCTCGATTTTACGATCTTGACTCCTTTTGCTTAATTAGGATGCTTGATTAAAATATTCATTTTAAATAAAAGTAAAGGAATTATAAATTGAAAAAGACGCTTAGTTGATTAATTCAAAATTGAGCTAAGAAATCAATAGTAATGAAAGTATACAAATTATCTTTAGTGAACCAAGGATAAATTTAATTACAATACTCCAAGAAAATCAATCGCTTGTTATTTATTGTTTTAAATCCTATATTTAATTTATTTTAATTTTAATTGTCACAACAAAATCAATCAAAACCCCCCCAATTGTATTTGTATGTTTGTTAAATTTCTGTTTGTAAAAAATTAATTTTAAACTTGATTTTTTTTTCCTAAATCTCTGTGTTGATCCTTGAGAGAACGACCTAGGTTCACACCCTAGTACTACATTAATTAATTTTGATGTACTAATTTAACGGAACCACGACAAACACGTCAAATTTTGGCGCCGCAGCCGGGGATCAATGATCTTTAAGAAAATTCTTGTTTTAAATTAATTTTTTTATATAAAAATTGAAACATTGTAAAAAAAATAATTAAAATAAATAAATAAATAATTTTTTTAATTTTATTTCTATGATTTAGGATTCTTATGATTTATTGCTCATGATCATCAAATATCTTGTTGTATGCTATGTATGAATAGAAGAACTTTTGAGCATTTATATTCATTTGATCCTGAAATTGATAGAACTTTTCATAGATTAATTAGAGAAGCTAGATTTAATAATAATTTTGTTGATATTGATAGTGATAGTATCTCATCTGAATTTACTGAAAGTACTACTGCTAGTTTTTCTGATATGGCTGAACCCTGCGAAAGAACTCTTAGAGAACTAGCTGCACCTGAGTTCACATACGAAAGTTTGTGTATTCAATATCCTGAAGAGGATATCCCTTTTATGCTTAAGACCAGACTTATACACTTGTTGCCTAAGTTTCATGGTCTTGCGGGTGAAGATCCGTACAAACACCTCAAAGAATTCCACATTGTGTGCTCCACAATGAAACCCCAAAACGTTCAAGAAGACCATGTCTATCTTAAAGCGTTTCCTCATTCTTTAGAGGGTGTTGCTAAGGATTGGCTGTACTACCTTGCTCCAAGATCAATCACAAGTTGGAATGACTTAAAGAAAATGTTCTTGGAAAAGTTCTTTCCTGCCTCTAGGACAACTGCAATCCGTAAGGACATATCTGGCATTAGGCAACTCTCTGGAGAAAATCTTTATGAGTATTGGGAGAGATTCAAGAAACTCTGTGCAAGTTACCCTCACCACCAAATTTCTGAACAACTTCTTCTTCAGTACTTTTATGAAGGTCTGCACCATGTTGATCGCAACATGATTGATGCGGCAAGTGGAGGAGCTTTAGGAGATATGACTGCTGCTGAAGCAAGAAACCTGATTAAAAAGATGGCATCTAACTCTCAACAATTTGGTGTAAGAAATGATTCTTTCAAACCTATGTTTGATTCAAATTCTAGTTCATCCGGAATTAAATTAGAGAACAAACTGGATGCTCTCACCACTCTGGTTACACAATTGGCAGTAAATCAAAAATCCATGACTGCTAAAGTATGTGGCATCTGCTCTTCACAATAGCACCCCACTGATTGTTGTCCTTCTCTACAAGAAAAGGATAATAATAGTCCCCAAGCCTATACAGCTAACATCTACCATGATAGACCACTACAACAACAACAAAACCATGACCTTTCCACCAACAGATATAATCCAGGTTGGAGGAACCATCCAAACTTAAGATGGGGTAACCAACAACAAAATACCCAACCTCCATTTCAAGGACCTACACCTCAACCATCCACAAATGGCCCTTCTTTGGAAGAACTAGTGAAACAAATGGCTACACAAAACTTGGAGTATCAACAGAGGAATGATGCTACCATCCAGAGTTTAAGCAACCAAATTGGGCAACTGGCTTCATCATTAAGCCAGTTACAATCTCAAAACTCTGACAATTACCATCTCAACCAGCTACAAATCCCAGAAATGTGAGTGCAATTCAGTTAAGATCAGGTAGAAACCTTGAATTACCCATACCCAAGGAACCTGAGAAACAAACAGATGTGCCCACAACAGTTGAGAATGATGTACCTTCTTCAAGCACAAGCAAGCCTGAGATGCAACCACCCCAAAATCCACCTCATATCCCTCTTCCTTTCCCACCAAAAGCAATTCCAAGCAAGAAGATAGAAGAAGTGGACAAAGAAATTTTGGATACTTTCAGGAAAATGGAAGTAAATATACCTCTTCTTGATGCAATCAAACAAATTCCCAAGTATGCCAAATTTTTGAAAGAACTGTGTACCCACAAGAGGAGACTCAAGGGTAATGAAAGGATAAGCATGGGAAGGAATGTATCTGCATTACTTGGTAAGGAAGTTCCAAGTATCCCAGAGAAATGTAAAGATCCAGGTACGTTTTCTATACCCTGTATCATAGGCAATAACAAATTTGAAAATTGCATGTTAGATTTAGGAGCTTCAATAAATGTTATGCCTATGTTTGTTTTCAAATCTTTGTTTCTTGGAAATTTACAACCTACTGGTGTAGTAATTCAGCTAGCCAATAGAAGCACTGTTTACCCTGCTGGAGTTATAGAGGATGGTTTGGTTCAGGTAGAACAACTTGTTTTCCCTGCTGACTTTTTCGTACTTGATATGGAAGAAGATATGCCTCAAATTCCTGTTCCTATAATTTTGGGAAGACCATTTTTGAAAATAGCCCAAACCAAAATAGATGTTCATTCTGGAACTCTTTCTATGGAATTTGGTGACACGAGAGTTCAATTCAATATTCTTGATGCCATGAAATACCCAGCTGAAAATCATTTTGTTTTCCAAATTGACATTATTGATGAAATAGTTTTTGAACATTTTTCTAATATTGATTTGGAATGCATAGATGATTCAAACAATTGTTTTGCATGCAATGATTCTGGAAGTTGTGATATTTGTGCTAAAATTGATAAATACATAATTTTTGATTCAGAGTCTTTAGATATACCTGTTAACCATAAGGAGCTGAATGCAGATTTCAATAAAACTCTAACAAAATTTTTAAAGTGCAAGCAGCGGAATCCAAATCTACTTTGTTAGTTCCATCTATTTTACAGGCACCTAAGTTAGAATTGAAGCCTCTACCTGAGAACCTCAAATATGTATACTTAGGGGATGATGAACAGCTCCCGGTAATAATTTCCACTTCTCTTAATGAAAGTCAAGAAGAAAAATTATTGCAGGTATTGAAAAGACACAAGAAGGCTATAGGCTGGACACTGGCAGACATTCCTGGAATTAGCCCATCTATGTGCATGCATAGGATATTTCTGGAGGAAAATGCTAAAGCAGTGAGACAGCCTCAAAGGAGACTCAACCCTATAATCCTTGATGTGGTTAAGAAGGAGATTACCAAGCTTCTACAAGCAGGAATTATTTATCCTATCTCTGATAGCCGATGGGTGAGTCCAATTCAAGTGGTTCCTAAGAAAACAGGGATCACAGTTGTGAAAAATAAGAAGGATGAATTGATCCCTACCAGAGTGCAAAATAGTTAGAGAGTCTGTATTGACTACAGGAGACTAAACCAAGCAACAAAGAAGGACCATTTTCCTTTACCCTTCATTGATCAAATGCTTGAGCGTCTTGCAGGTAAATCTCATTACTGTTTTCTTGATGGATTCTGTGGATATTTTTAGATTTATATTTCACCTGAGGATCAAGAAAAGACCACATTTACCTGTCCCTTTGGCACATTTGCTTATAGGAGAATGCCATTTGGCCTATGCAATGCTCCTGGAACTTTTCAAAGATGCATGATAAGTATTTTTCATGATTTCATTAAAAATTGCATAGAGGTGCTTATGGATGATTTTACTGTTTATGGATCTTCATTTAATGCATGTCTTGATAGTTTGGATAAAGTTTTAAACAGATGTATTGAAACTAACCTTGTCTTGAACTATGAAAAATGTCATTTTATGGTAAAACAAGAAATAGTTTTAGGGCATGTAATCTCTGATAAAGGAATTGAGGTAGATCCTGCAAAGATAGAAGTTATATCACATTTACCTTACCCCTCTTGTGTTCGAGAGGTTCGTTCTTTTCTTGGCCATGCAGGTTTCTACAGAAGATTCATAAAGGATTTTAGCAAGAAGCCTAGACCACTATCCAGTCTGCTTCAAAAGGATGTGGTATTTGAGTTTGATGAAAAGTGTAAGGAGGCTTTTAATTGCCTGAAGCAAGCATTGACTACTACCCCAATAATTCAAGCACCTGTTTGGACAGCCCCATTTGAGTTGATGTGTGATGCCTCTAATTATGCATAGGGAACCGTCCTTGGTCAAAAGATTGACAAGCAGCCTAGGGTCATCTACTATGCATCTAAAACTTTAGATGTTGCCCAGGTAAATTATACCACTACTGAAAAAGAGCTCTTGGCCACTGTTTTTGCATTAGATAAGTTTAGATCTTACCTACTCGGTTCTCGAGTAGTTGTCTTTACTGACCATGCAGCTCTGAAGTACTTGTTGAAGAAAGGTAAGTCCAAGCCAAGATTAATTCGTTGGATGCTCTTGCTCCAGGAGTTTGACTTAGAAATTTATGACAGAAGTGGAACACAAAACTTAGTGGCAGACCATTTAAGCAGAATTGAGAATGCTCCTGACTCGGCACCTATTCGGGACCATTTTCCCGATGAACACCTTATGAGTATTTCTAACTCTTTTGATACACCTTGGTTTGCTAACATTGTAAATTATCTTGTTGCCTCTGTTTTTCCACCATATGCATCTAGGAACCAAATTTCAAAATTAAAAAGTGATGCAAAGTATTATATATCGGATGACCAGTATTTGTGGAAATTGTGTAATGATCAGGTGATTCGAAGATGTATTCCCGATCATGAGATAGAATCAGTTCTTCGATTCTGTCATGCTTCACCAGTTGGTGGACATTTTGGTCCACAAAGAACAGTAAGGAAGGTGTTGGACTCTGGTTTATACTGGCCCACAATTTTTAAGGATACATGGAGAATTTGTAACACCTGTGAGAAATGCCAAAAAACTGGAAACGCTATCACATGGCGTTAACAGATGCCTCAACAACCTATGTTGTTTTGTGAAGTATTTGATGTTTGGGGCATTGATTTTATGGGTCCATTTCCTCCATCCTTTGGTTTTACTTACATTTTATTGGCTGTAGATAATGTTTCTAAATGGGTAGAAGCTAAAGCCACTAGAACTAATGATGCTCGAGTTGTTGTGGATTTTGTTAGATCTCAAATTTTTTGCAGGTTTGGCATCCGGAGAGCAATCATTAGTGATCAAGGAACACACTTCTGCAACAGGACCATGCAAGCTATGCTTAGACAGTATGGGGTTATTCATAGAATCTCTACTCCATATCACCCCCAAACCAATGGACAAGTAGAAGTCTCTAACAGAGAAATCAAAAGAATCCTGGAAAAGATAGTACAGCCTAATAACAAGGATTGGAGCAGGAAACTAGATGATGCTCTTTGGGCACATAGAACAGCTTTTAAGGAACCTATAGGAATGTCTCCCTATAGAATTGTTTTTGGTAAAGCATGTCATCTTCCAGTGGAGATTGAGCATCGTGCTTATTGGGCTATAAAAGCTTACAACTTAGCACTTGATCAAGCAGGTGAAGAAAGAAAATTACAACTGAATGAGCTTGATGAGATCCGTTTGGCAGCTTATGAGAACTCAAAGTTCTATAAGGAGAAAACAAAGAAATTCCATGATAGCTCAATAGCTAGAAAGGATTTTACTGCTGGACAGAAAGTGCTACTGTTTAATTCCTGGATGAAACTGTTGGCCGAAAAATTGCGCTCCAAATGGGAAGGACCTTTCATTGTTACTAATGTATTTCCCCATGGAGCTATTGAAATAAAAAGTGAAAACTCCAATAAAAGCTTCAAGGTTAATGGACAACGTCTGAAGCCATTTCATGAAAATCCTTCACTTGTGGATACTACAATGGAGGAACATACTTTGGGGGAACCACTTCTTGATCCCCCTTGAAGGAGTTTTTCTTACCCATCTCTTTACTTTTTCATTTTGTTGTCTATTTTGCACGCTCTGTCTTACATTGAGGACAATGTATGATTTAAGTGTGGGGGTGGGATTATTCTTGTATGATATTTTTGTGTGTGTTTCTATTTTCGTGTGTGAAGTGTTTTTGTGTGAAAAAAAATTAATAAATAAAGGTTTTATGTGTGTTTTTGTTTAAAATGGCATGTTTTATTGGAATTTTAGGATATGCATGAGTAACAGGTAATTTCTTTCATGTTTGATATGAGTTTAATGATATGTTATAATTTGAACTCAAGCATTTTTGGTATGTTGAGAATAACATCATAATTGAGAGATGATCATATAAGACTGAATTATGCCTTGTGAGATTTTCGAGCCTTAAAATTTGATGGAACACATTAAACCATCTTAATTCTTTCATGTGTGATGTATTCCTGAATGCTTACATATCAATCTTTGTCCTATTTCTTAATGATACTTGAAACTCATGTGAATGTATTTGAAATAATACAGGCATTTTGTTCAATTGAGCCACTAGCCATATAAGTCTACCATGAATAAATTATCCGTTGCTAACCCCTTTTGAGCCTATTTAACCATTTCCTTGTTGCAGCTCAATTAAGCCATGATGAAAACCCAAAAATATACCTACCTTAAGGAATATTTTGGAGCTCTAGAATCAAGCCAAAGATAGGCATTCAATTAAGAATAAGGATGTGCAAAAAGGAGTCGCAACTCTTGTTTCAAGTGTTAAGCAATAGTATAAAAAAAATGATGATGAATGAAAAAAAAAATAATAATAATATTTTGATGATTGTGACCAAAAGAAATTGGAACAATAAATGTTTTACCCTCACTATTTACCAGTTAAATTATTTGCTCCTTATTCTTTTTGGTACTTGCCACAAATTCCAAAATTTTACCACTCATTTTAACCTTGGCCACATTACAACCATGGAAAGCCCTGTTGATCTATACATGCATTTGTGTTGATTGTGGAATTGAGAAATTTGCCAAATTTATGGGACTGTCTATTTTTAGGAAGCATTTTGAGTGTATACACAAACCCAAAACACTTGAGAGTTGAGAGTATGTCTTGTGAGATTCTATCACTTATGATCTTCTTTTCAGTTTAATTTAATTTTCACATGCCTAAGTGTTTGAATGATTTTTATACATATCTTGATGCTCTGTATCTTGCATGATGAATAACTCTTGTTTCTCTGTATATTCCTAAAGATTTCATATTGAACATGCTAGTTTTGTGTGTTTACTATTTTTCAACTTAATGTTTTCAATAAACTATGATACTTGTTTTTATTCTGATTTTGCCCGGGAGTGCAAAAGAATAAGTGTAGGAGTATTTGATGATGCATGATTTATCTTTAATTCTTCACTTTAAATGTGTATAATTTGCCATCACTTATTGTCTAATATATTGCATTTTAACACATTTTCATCATATGAGCTTTATTTAATATTTGATTTTAAAATGAATTAAGGATTAATTTTTTTAATAAATATTGGTTTTCTCTTGTTTACTTGGGTATTTTATTTTGCAGAAATTAATAAAATTAAGGAACAAGTACAAAGATAATCCAAGGGTCAATAATAAGAGAAAAATGACCATCAAATCATAAAGAAACAAGAAGAACAAGCCCCGGTGAAAAAAAGCTACAAAAGCATGAAAATTGGCTATTAGTGCGCTATCTATTAGTGCGGTTGTAACAGGAACCGCACTAATAGGGTGGGAATCAACTCCTACACCAAATCAGCCCATGGGAATCGATTCATGCACTTGGGAATCGATTCCCAGCCCACATGAATCGATTCATTTGATGTTTTTCACCTGGGAATCGATTCCCAACCTATAGGAATCGATTCATGAGCCTAGGAATCGATTCCCCTTGCTAGGAATCGATTCATGAGCTGTATTTTACGCAAAAATGAACTGGAGGAATTGATTCATCAGTGAAATCATGCGTCAAATCATTGGAAACAACAAAACGCAACTTGGAAACAGCTGGAAATCATGTGCACCGAAAGTTTCCACTTGCAACGTGTTTTCCTTAGCTGGCTTCTCCTTTCATTTGCCTATAAATAGAGAAGAACGAGAGGCTTCAGAACACATCTTCAGACACTTCACTTCACACTTCTCTCTTAGTTCCTTTTCTTTCTTTTAAGCATTAGAGGAAGGCTTCTGGAGGAGTTCTTCCATTCCGGGTTCGGTCTTTCCTATTTTTAGTTTATTTTAATTATGGAGGGCTAAAACCCCTAGATTGATTTTCTTGGAAAATATTGTAATATAATTTTGAGGTTCTTGTTTTTAATATAGTATGCTTTTATTATTGTTTATTTCTTCATAATCTTACTCTGCTTATTTAATTCCATTCTGTTTAATTAAATTTGTATGTTTAATCGGTTTAATTATTCAAATGGTATAAAATAAGATTTTAAATTAAAATGGATTAAGGAAATATGCATGCTTAATGGATATTTTCATAATCACTTTTAATAATTATGGTTTGCTTAATTCCATAATTTGAGAATAGATTATGTATATAGGCGATGTTCCTACATATGCTTAATAATTCCTAGATTTTACGATCTTGACTCCTTTTGCTTAATTAGGATGCTTGATTAAAATATTCATTTTTAAATGAAAGTAAAGGAATTATGAATTGAAAAAGACGCTTAGTTGATTAATTCAAAATTGAGCTAAGAAATCAACAGTAATAAAAGTATACAAATTATCTTTAGTGAACCAAGGATAAATTTAATTACAATACTCCAAGAAAATCAATCGCTTGTTATTTATTGTTTTAAATCCTATATTTACTTTGTTTTAATTTTAATTGTCACAACAAAATCAATCAAAACCCCCAATTGTATTTGTATGTTTGTTAAATTTCTGTTTGTAAAAAATTAATTTTAAACTTGATTTTTTTTCCTAAATTTCTGTGTTGATCCTTGAGAGAACGACCTAGGTTGACACCCTAGTACTACATTAATTAATTTTGATGTACTAATTTGACGGAACCACGACAATCACGTCACAAGGCGAACAAAAAGAAAACTAATCTATGCACCGGTGGTAGGGGAGTCCGGTCCGGCGACAGTGGCTGTTCTCTCGGAGTCTTCTGACACCGTTCTCAGCTCCACACTTTGGCCCTCAGGGAAAGGCAGAGGTTTGTAAAGAACATCCTGAGGTTCCACTGCCTGACCCCGGTCCATAGCATATAGATGTCCACCATGAAATTCATAGTAAACACCTATGCCGTTCAAGTTGAGCTGTACAGCGGAGTTCAAATGTACAACTTGACGAACAGCGGTGTTGAAGGCGATGTCGGTGAGCTCTGAAAAAGCAGCCATTTCCTCCTTCCTCTCCTGCTGCTCCCGAAGTCGTGCCTCCTTCACAGTTGCAACCTCAGCTGCAAGCTCTTCATTTTTCTTCTCTACATCGGCCTGTCCAGCAAAGGCCTCATCCAATTTTGTTTGAAGAGCTTGAAGGGCATCCTCCACGGCCTTTTGTTTGACCTCGGCCTCTTTTGCCCTACTAGCAGCTGAATTGTATGCCGTTATGAGTTCGGCAAGCCTCCCTCTTAGCTAGGGCCGTCTGGGCCTCCACTCTTTGGGCTTCAGCCTCTTTCATCCGGTCTAGGCATTGCTTAGCCTTGACACCGGAATAGTAAGACTGCCCCAAAGAATGAAGGACCCCGGTAGCCTCGATCAGATTAAAGATTGCTCCCTTAGCAACACTCCTCGCCTCGGAAGTAGGAAGATCCTTCTTGAGCTTGAAGGGGACTTGGAACTGCGCCGGTATATCCCTGATGTAATCTAAAAACTCTGAAATACTAGAGTTATAGTAGGGGTGTTGGAGTCGGCTGGCTGAGTTCGGTCAAGAACGTTATTTACATCAGCAGCCTCCTCCTCTTCATACTAAGCCTCCACCCCGGCCTCTGCCCTTTGGGACTTATGTTTCTTGCCCTTAGAACTTTGGCCGGAGTGGTGACGCTTCTTGCCCTTATCCTGGGCCCTATTCTCCAGAGCCAGAGCTAAGTCACCAACTTTGTCAGCCGGTATGCTGACAACTTTGGCCGTTGTCTGTTTCGGAGTGACCCTATTCTCCGCATCGGCAACAGCAGTGTTCCTGGCCTCAGCTTGCTCTCAGAGCTTCTTCAGAATGTCTATTCGAGCCATTTCTCTTGAAAAGAAAAAAGAACCGTTGTTAACACCGATAAAAGACGATGTAAAAAAAACCTACTCAGATAGCCATCCCGATGAGACTTCTCCCCCAGGAGGGTTTTGTAGGAGATCTTGGAGAAGGTGGAGTAAGCCTTCAGGGCATCCAGCACCTTCTTGGACTCCATCAACAAAACACTCTCATTGACGGAGTAGGCATTACTAGTTAGGAGAAAGTGCTCATGGGTCCAGCCGGTGTAGAACTTCCTAAAAAAGTCAAAATTCTCCTAGAACACCAGCTTTCCTGGATTGACCTCGACCTTGACATAAGAGTGTCTGAAGCTGACCATGTCTGTCTTGGCCGATTCAGTGAAGCTTTCAAAGTTCACCACCTTGGCGTCACACCGGAGATTGATGAAACCGAGGCCACCACCTTGGTTACCCCGGCACATCACCCTGCAGTAAGTGAATAAGAGCGCCACGGTGGGGACGAAGTGGAAGTATTCCCCCAACATCTCCAAAGCTTTCACCAATCCCCAGCCATTGGATGAAGTTGGCTGGGAGAGCAGTCTAGGAACCGGAGTACGCCCATCTTGAACTCCGTCAAGGGGAAGTGGATGCCAACCTTAGAGAACAATATCTCATGCATGAAGAGATATCTGGACCCCGGCTGATGGCAGATGCCTCAAAAGTCAGTGGACACAGAACGGTAAAGAAATCTTCGTACTCCTCGCCAGGATGGACGATGACGTCTTCAATCATCACATTGGCAGCATCTTCGGCATAGCAGGAGATGATGTTCCTCGGCTCATCATGAACCCAAAAGTAAAGATCCTTGGCTTTTTCAGCGAGCCAGTCAATTCGGTGTGCAAGGACATTGGTTTCAATGGTATTTGTTTTATCAATGGGGATGCCGGTGGTAGAGTCTCCATCGGAAGCCATGTGGACGGTGTAGCGGAGAAAAGTAATACAGCTGTAAAATACCACATCGTTAGATAAATAGAGATCGGCACTGCTGCCACGCTCACTAGCAGAGCCTAAGTTAAAAGATGAGGACGATGTGTGGGTGCCAGATGTGTCTAACTCCCTCGTTTCCTACAAGGGCAGTATGGAGAAACGATGTCCCGAAACTCTTGGCCGATGTGAAACCCTAGATATAACACCCCGGATTTTCTGTACCCGAATCCCGATGTAATCGTCATAATTAATAAAAATGCGAATAAATTTTTCATGTTTAAAAATATTTCCAAGACACCACCATGATCACATCAAGACCCAAATCACAGAAAACCAAAGAGTGAGATTAAATAACCTATAACTGGATCGATAACTAAATGCCCATAACGGTATACAAAAATAATAGAGTTCACAGCGGAAGAATATGTATACCGGGCACACGCCTAGTCCCATATATGACGATATAAGAAAAGGCTCGGCAAAGCATGCAATGGCATATCATAAGCCTAATAGACAACCATCATCATTTTACATAATTACATAAGCATGCAATGCCTAAGATATAATTATGTATATATATACATATACATTCGGGAATCTTCTCCTGACTATCACAATCATCAATGAACATCATTCAATTTCAATCTTTCTAATATACATCAAATCATTTCTTACATTGTACATATGTATTCACCATCCACAAATTCAAAAGATTATTTTATACATATTCAAAATCTCTATATCATCTACATTCTCAGAATTCATTCATTATACAAGAACCATAAAGGATGCCGGCCAAGGCACTTCCATTACCACTATTTACCTTCACCAAAGCTTTGACTAGAAATCCGAACTCACCCCATGGCAACCTGCATCACAAGGCTAAAAAGGAGACCACATGGGAGAGTGAGTTATACATTCAAAATGACGAATAATATATATATTGTGATCAGGTGTATATGCATACAAACATCATGTGTGCTTTGCTATAAAATCATTACATTATCATTCATTCATCATTTCATTATTATAATAGGCATACAAGCCTCATGAACCGCAATTCATATCATAAACAAGCACAACATATACACAATCACATACACCATCACTCTGCCACTTATCAACAAGGGCATTCATAAATTATCATCATCATTTCATTAATTCATGTCTTTTCTTACTTTTATGTGGTCTTCCGGTATATTATTTTCTCATCTCATCAACACCATACCACCATCTCATTCATCATCAATCATCATCATATTCTGGTATATCACCATGCTATATGCAAATACTTTTATGGCTAATGCATATGCACAATGGAATAGACAACAAATGCGGATCCGACTGTGGGAATAAACACCAAGTTGTGGGTTCAAGCATGATCACATACCATGCCCCTACTGCAGTAGTAAAATGTGTACACATATATCATAATGCATGCATATTCACCATATTTTTACTGGTACCAAACCTCATCGCCCATCATGCAACACCTGGTCATTTTCACCATGACCGCGGTATACAACATATTCAACATATGGTGTTACGGGCCAACCATGATTCTCAACATGGCAGCTGTGATCCGAAGGACCACCGGGGACACCTGCTCCTCAAGAGCCACCCCCCACAAGGGTCAACCACATGCAGCTCCCCGTAGCTCAGCATGGGCAGCTTCGTGACTCACACACGCCCTCCCACTGGGCCAACCGGGGGAATCCCCTAATATTCCAACACCCGCAGCTATGATATGCCATGGATGCAATGCAATGCAAATCAAATGCATACTCACTCTGTGCATCCTAAATGCCACTCATCGATCATCATCATCATAATCACCAACACCACCATACACCTTAGTGGATTTCAACCTTGTTGGTTTCATAATTATTATTTTCAAGTTTTAATGTGGCATTTCTATCTCAACATATTTTCACATATATTTCACATCATACACGCAAGTTAATATTTGTAAACGGCCACTATGGCATTTCAACATCACATATTATTCATCAATATTATCACACTTCATTTAGTGGATTTTCATCTCATCATTCATAACAATCCCCACACGGATATCAAAGGGCATAGCAATTATCATAATATTAATCCACACATGTGGCAACAAGGTGTTACGAATTACATATACATACATAACAATCATAATTACCTCACACACATGCAAGTCAATTACTTGCACCCATCACAAGAGTGTCATAATAATTCTCAATAATTATCAAATTGTCATTTTAATTAATTCAATACATATACATGGCAAGGCAAGCATGAGTATCCATCACATACAACAATCACTACTAAATTTACTCATGCAATTTGAATGTTAACTCCTCTCCTACCTTGAGGGAAGAGCCGAAACTAGTCCAATGCTCCGAATGCTCCATTTCATCACCCGGAAAATAATCTACATAATATACATATGCATTCATACAATTAATAAGCCATCTCAAGCCATTCCTCATAATTCTTAAACATTTGCTAGCCTATCATAAAGCCCAACATCAAGTCCTAGACTTGATGAACACCAACTTATGCAATTGTATTAGGCTTCGGGAATTCCTTTCCCAAAGCCAAGATCCTCTAGATCTTAAAAGGCCAACTAAACCCAATAACATCATTATCTCATCCATTCCATAATGTATTTTCAATTCACCTCAACCCTTCAAATATCCTCATTATAAAATTTCATTCAAATTCATTACAAGCCCCTTGGCCCCAATCAAGACTATCATCAATTAACAAATCCTTATAGCATTTATTATCTTACACAACCTCATGAACATAGTCTAAAATATCATTAACCTCATTAACCAATTCCAATGATTCTAAAGGTTCACTCCCTTCTTACAATTTATTCTAAGACATCAAAAATCATCGAAATCACTTATTTAACCAAAAACTCCCAAATCACCACACATAGGGTTTTCATCAAAACCCAAACAACATTTGTCCATGTTCATGAATCACCACCAATGGCCATCTCTCATCATTAATATCATTCTCTAATGTCATTAAACCCATATTCTATTCATATTTCACATTTTCCCCAATTTATTAGAGTTAGGGTTTCACTAAAACCCAACAACACTCATTAATACCCATTTATTTCTCATCACCTTCCAATATTAATCTTAAGTGCCTTATTAGATACTCATAAAGGCTCACATTTAAGCCACCCCGCCTTAGGGTTTCCATATTAATGCTCTCCCAACAACCCATATGCCATAATACTCCCCCAAAACCAAGAACCCAAAATCTAGGGCATAAACTCATAAAGAATGGTGAGGAAGTTACCTCACCAAGAGTTGGCCATGAGCTCCCAAGGAAAAGAGAGATCCACACGAAAATAGAGGAGAAGAGTGGAAGAAGATCCAACCATGAGCTTCTCCTTTGAGCCTCCATGAAAACAAAAATGGGAGAGGGTAAGAAAGCTCCACACGGCTTTGGTTTTTGGAGAGAAGAAAAGAGGAGATGGAGAAGGGAAGAAGACGAAGAATAAGAGTGAAGAGAGGAGAGGAAGAAGTGACGTGAAAGTGGAAAGAAAGTGAGAGTTTTTATTTTAATAAATGCTTCCCCATTAAAATCTCACCGTTACTTCATAATTAAGATGGCAGCCCAATAATCCATCATGCCATGTTATATTTACATTAATATCCTTTTACATCCCCACGGGTATCTAACAGAGTAAGGGGAAAGGAGTCCAAGCCATCGGAACCGAGAAAAGAAGGGCCAACATACCCAAACTAAGAGAAAAGAGGGGAAAATACTATCAGAGTGTCACTCGCTCAAGCGAAACCCACATTCGCTTGAGCGACACAGCCCATCTCGCTTGAGAGTCTCAGTTCGCTCGGGCGGAAATGTTCCAGTAAGCATTCCCAAGTGCATTCGCTCGAGCGAGGCTCCCTTCAACTAGCCACTCGCTCGGGCGAGAATTGTCCAGTAAGGAATTTCACATTCACTCGCTTGAGCGAGGTATCCACTCGCTTAAGCGGAATCCGACCCGAGGTCGTTCTTCCAATCACTCGATTTTACTCAACTTGGGTTTTCAATAAGTAAAGTCCCACTAAAACTGACTCCCATCACTCGGGTTTCTGTTGATAGAATTTCCCCCAAAACCGACCCAACATTCCTTCGGTTTTCACTCAGAAAAATTCATCCGGATCCGAGTCATCTCACACTCAGCTTCCCTCTTGACATAATAATCTAGACCGATCCACTTTCCATTCAACCAAGTCATTCAGGGCCGACTCATACTCACATAGTTTCTCACTCGGTAATCATTCTAAAATTGACTCATCACTGATTGGGTCTTCCACTCAGTATTCATACCTCCTCTCACTCGGAGAATACCTTAACCATTCATTCCTCAGGAATAAACTCCTTAATCAAGTTCCACTCGGAATTACTTAACACTTAGCCACTCAAAATACCTGAAATCTTATTCACACGGAATTTATACTTAACATTCACTCGGAGTGTATATAACATCACTCACTCAGCATTTCATTCCCAAAACTGACTCAACACCTGATCGGCTACCACCCAGCCATTCATCTCAACACCGACTCAACTTATAATCAGTTCTCACTCGGTGAATTATTTCAAAACCGACTCTTCTCTCTTATGATCCTTCACTCGGTAAAACAGCCCAGACCGAGTCCTCTCTTACACAACTACCGCTCGGTAAACTCATTCCAAATCCGAGCCCTCACTCACATAAGATTCCACTCGGTAAATATTCCAGAGACCGACCTTTCACCCAATAGGTCACTCACTCAGAATAGGTTATGCTGAACTCGGAAGTTCCCTATTCGGGACTCCACTCGAAGACTTCATAAACCTTTCTTCCCTTAGAAGGGGTCCCCCACAATCTGGTTCCAGTCGGAAATTACTCTGACCTCTACTTACTCGAAGATATTTACCAAATTAAGTCCCACTCAGACTTACTCACATCTTAACCGCTCGGATTATACCTTATTCACTCGGAAGGGAAAGACTAGGACATATGTCATTCAGAATTTCACTCGGAAATTCACCATAAATCATGTATTATTTTCTAAGTCCTTACTCAAGTGGAATTTCGTCCAGAGTCCCACTTGCTCTCCATACACTCGGTCAAAATATAACCATACCAGTCACACTTGCGTGAGCACCATCCAGCATCAGACCTCACAATTTCGCTCAAGCCACTCACACACGCTTGGGCGGAAAATGTCCAGTGACCATTTCCTCACTAGCTCGCTCAAGCGCGACCATGCCCGCTTGAGCGAGATTCGTCCAGTAACTCCTCTAACTGCGTAATATACAGCTCGCTTGAGCAGACAACTCACCCGCCTGGGCGAATTTGGTCCAGAGACCATTCCACCAATACAGGGGATCCTCGCCTGAGCGAGATCCCTTCTCGCCTGAGCGAGAATATCAGCACTTACGTAGAAAATGAAAGCTCTCACCACTCAGCATATAAAATCACATTCAAAGCCAATTTATTCATATCCAACACATCACATACGTCATATGGGGTACATCCAACTGGTTCTAAACATTCTTACTTAGAAATTCTCACCCCAACTTATTAATCACACATCTAAATCACATCGTTCACTCTCATATTACATATATATATACATCCATACCTCCGTCCCATTTCTACTCATGACAGCCCTGATAATCATTCAATTTCCAGACATATTTCTCAATCACGACATTAAAATTAAACATGTATATACTTTCATAATATTCAATACATATTCTCATATATCATCCTCATATTCAACCATTTGCCATTCTCATTAATCACTCATTTTTATAAAATTCGGGATGTTACAATCCACCCCACCTATAAAGAATTTTGTCCTCAAAATTCAACATCGATATACATATCGCAGGGCCATAACTCAGGCCATACATCAACAAGGTTCAACGACACCATAGAATAACACTGGACTCCTTAAAGTCCATCAAGACTTGCTCATCATCACATCCTCATTCTTAACACAAAATTCCTACATCAAGTGTGTCATATATCGTCAATTACATCTCACCAAACAAAGCTCACAGGTTTATACTCGGTACATCTAGATAGGTTAATACATTCACCATAAGCAGCTACAATCCCTACACTTGCCCGGCCTATGTGTTGTTACATCCAACATACAGAAAGGCGTCCTAATCCCGTAGTGGTTACCACAAACATATAAAGTCGGCGCATAAGTGCATGCTGCCACAATGCCCATGGCATGTAAGACCATATCGGAACCAATACTTCGTATTCCCATGGCTCATATTGGTCACACATATTCAAGCAATACTAGTTCATATAAGGCTCGGTGACAATCCTCACCAGCCCACAACTAACATATTCACACCTCAGCACCATTATATAGCTAATTTGGCATCCATCATGCCATATCGATCATCAAATTTTAATTAACTTCACCATCAATCGATGTACCAATCATATATTTTCAATCATCATAAAATAAATACCCCATTCTTGGGTTTCATCCATCTAATACCATGGTTAAATAGCCTAAAATTCTTGTCTTATTTACATATTCGTTGGCTATGAATCAATTTAAGCCTCAAAAGATTCACCACACTCTTATCAAGTAGGCTACTTAATCATACAACAAGCCTTCATATTAGGAATTTTCCTCATAGATCACAATTAAAGTCTATAAATTAAACATATAACTCACATCATATCATATCACTACGTGGTTTCTATCATCAATATAACACCTTTCAAATAAAATAGGGGGGTAATGACATGATCAAATTTCTATTCACCAACTCACAATCACATATGTCATCTCTAAATCACATCATCATCCATAATTAATCCAATGATCATAATCTCAATGGCACATAATTTAGCCCAAGATCACTTCATAAAATCATATCCCATAATCAATTTCAATTATACCCCAAATTCAACATTATTATTCATCAATCATCAGGGATTACCTAGCACCCATTGTGGAGTTTCCACATACAACATCATTCGATATGGCTCACAAACAATATAGAGCCTAGACCGCCATAGGGTCTATTAAATTAATCCTCTACAACAATTGATCATGCAAGATCATACCAAGTCAATCTAGGTCATCACACCTAGTGGGTTATAATCAATTCAATTATTCACTCGGTTTTCACACACCAAAACCGAGACACAACCCAATTTAACATATTCGAATTCATATTTAATCACTTATCACATATTCAAATTCCCAATCTAGGGATACAATAAATCACTTATATCATATAACATGTAGGGTTCTTGTGCCAAAGAGTATAAAAATTCATTCCTCACAAATGGCACAGCCAATCATTTAAATTCAAAATACCCACACTAGGGAATCTCTTCAATATCATTAATTCAACCAAATCAACCATGTGAGTTACATTTCATTTAACAAGCATTCCTTGGCTAAACGCCACAGGCATAATGCATATAAGAGACCTAACCAACAATTCATATTCAAAGTGCATATACACATCAAGGTCTCAATAGGTATGGTCTATTACCATATTAATTTCTTTCTCAATACCTCCTATCCGTAATCAACATACGGCATAGGTCCATTATTAACTCAATGCATAACTAATATATCATATCCATGATCAACACATGGCATAAAATCATCATCAATCCAAGTCATATCTCATATTTCTTATTCATAACTCAATATTTCCTTTCCATGATTAATATTCAACATAGATCCATTATCAATGCAATTTGCATTATACATATCAACATCAACGCACAATAAAAATATATTCGTCATTTGAAGGTAATAGGGTAAGGAACTTGGCCGGACTTACACAATAAATACATCAATCATATATAGAGGAAATTCATTCACTCATATTCAATCCCATAATTCATTCATGATTATATCATGAGCAACTATGCTCCACATGTGCATCATACAACCTCAATGATAAGAGGCACACTCTCATAGACATCAATCATATCTTCTGAATCCACAATCTCATAAAGAGTCCATAATAAGCATCAATACCAACTCAACATTAATGATGCACAATAATCCTCAATATGAAAATATGCCCTTAAGATCAATTCATAATTATTAGACAATTAGTCATTCATAAATCCGTATAGGGCAATCAACACCTCAACATATCATTATTCTCTAGATAATTACCATTCTTACTCTATACAAAACAACCATATTCCATTAATCACCAAAAGGCCTCAATATTAAGCTATCGTGCTCCAAACATCTTGTAATATCAATTTAATGCAGAGCAACTCTGCTCCAATAATAACCAATATCTCTAATTCAGAGCAAAATATGCTCTGATACCACCTTTATAACACCCCGGATTTTCTGTACTTGAATCCCGACGTAATCGTCATAATTAATAAAAATGTGAATAAATTTTTCACGTTTAAAAATATTTCCAAGACACCACCATGATCACATCAAGACCTAAATCACAGAAAACCAAAGAGTGAGATTAAATAACCTATAACTGGATCGATAACTAAATACCCATAACGGTATACAAAAATAATAGAGTTCACAGCGGAAGAATATGTATACCGGGCACACGCCTAGTCCCATATATGACAATATGAGAAAAGGCTCGGCAAAGCATGCAATGGTATATCATAAGCCTAATAGACAACCATCATCATTTTACATAATTACATAAGCATGCAATGCCTAAGATATAATTATGTATATATATACATATACATTCGGGAATCTTCTCCCGACTATCACAATCATCAATGAACATCATTCAATTTCAATCTTTCTAATATACATCAAATCATTTCTTACATTGTACATATGTATTCACCATCCACAAATTCAAAAGATTATTTTATACATATTCAAAATCTCTATATCATCTACATTCTCAGAATTCATTCATAATACAAGAACCATAAAGGATGCCGGCCAAGGCACTTCCATTACCACTATTTACCTTCACCAAAACTTTGACTAGAAATCCGAACTCACCCCATGGCAACCTGCATCACAAGGCTAAAAAGGAGACCACATGGGAGAGTAAGTTATACATTCAAAATGACGAATAATATATATATTGTGATCAGGTGTATATGCATACAAACATCATGTGTGCTTTGCTATAAAATCATTACATTATCATTCATTCATCATTTCATTATTATAATAGGCATACAAGCCTCATGAACCGTAATTCATATCATAAACAAGCACAACATATAGTCAATCACATACACCATCCCTCTGCCACTTATCAACAAGGGCATTCATAAATTATCATCATCATTTCATTAATTCATGTCTTTTCTTACTTTTATGTGGTCTTCCGGTATATTATTTTCTCATCTCATCAACACCATACCACTATCTCATTCATCATCAATCATCATCATATTCTGGCAAATCACCATGCTATATGGAAATGCTCTTATGGTTAATGCATATGCACAATGGAATAGACAACAAATACGGATCCAACTGTGGGAATAAACACCAAGTTCTAGGTTCAAGCATGATCACATACCATGCCCCTACTGCAGTAGTAAAATGTGTACACATATATAATAATGCATGCATATTCACCATATTTTTACTGGTACCAAACCGCATCGCCCATCATGCAACACCTGGTCATTTTCACCATGACCACGGTATACAACATATTCAACATATGGTGTTGCGGGCCAACCATGACTCTCAACATGGCAGCTGTGATCCGAAGGACCACCGAGGACACCTGCTCCTCAAGAGCCACCCTCACAAGGGTCAACCACATGCAGCTCCCCATAGCTCAGCATGGGCAGCTTCGTGACTCACACACCGAGTCACAGGGGAAACAACATATTGCTCGTGCACTGAGCCGCCCTCCCACTGGGCCAACCGGGGGAATCCCCTAATATTCCAACACCAGCAGCTATGATATGCCATGGATGCAATGCAATGCAAATCAAATGCATACTCACTCTGTGCATCCTAAATGCCACTCATCGATCATCATCATCATAATCACCAACACCACCATACACCTTAGTGGATTTCAACCTTGTTGGTTTCATAATTATTATTTTCAAGTTTTAATGTGGCATTTCTATCTCAACATATTTTCACATATATTTCACATCATACACGCAAGTTAATATTTGTAAACGGCCACTATGGCATTTCAACATCACATATTATTCATCAATATTATCACACTTCATTTAGTGGATTTTCATCTCATCATTCATAACAATCCCCACACGGATATCAAAGGGCATAGCAATTATCATAATATTAATCCACACATGTGGCAACAAGGTGTTACGAATTACATATACATACATAACAATCATAATTACCTCACACACATGCAAGTCAATTACTTGCACCCATCACAAGAGTGTCATAATAATTCTCAATAATTATCAAATTGTCATTTCAATTAATTCAATACATATACATGGCAAGGCAAGCATGAGTATCCATCACATACAACAATCACTACTAAATTTACTCATGCAATTTGAATGTTAACTCCTCTCCTACCTTGAGGGAAGAGCCGAAACTAGTCCAATGCTCCGAATGCTCCATTGCATCACCCGGAAAATAATCTACATAATATACATATGCATTCATACAATTAATAAGCCATCTCAAGCCATTCCTCATAATTCTTAAACATTTGCTAGCCTATCATAAAGCCCAACATCAAGTCCTAGACTTGATGAACACCAACTTATGCAATTGTCTTAGGCTTCGGGAATTCCTTTCCCAAAGCCAAGATCCTCTAGATCTTAAAAGGCCAACTAAACCCAATAACATCATTATCTCATCCATTCCATAATGTATTTTCAATTCACCTCAACCCTTCAAATATCCTCATTATAAAATTTCATTCAAATTCATTACAAGCCCCTTGGCCCCAATCAAGACTATCATCAATTAACAAATCCTTATAGCATTTATTATCTTACACAACCTCATGAACATAGTCTAAAATATCATTAACCTCATTAACCAATCCCAATGATTCTAAAGGTTCACTCCCTTCTTACAATTTATTCTAAGACATCAAAAATCATCGAAATCACTTATTTAACCAAAAACTCCCAAATCACCACACATAGGGTTTTCATCAAAACCCAAACAACATTTGCCCATGTTCATGAATCACCACCAATGGCCATCTCTCATCATTAATATCATTCTCTAATGTCATTAAACCCATATTCTATTCATATTTCACATTTTCCCCAATTTATTAGAGTTAGGGTTTCACTAAAACCCAACAACACTCATTAATACCCATTTATTTCTCATCACCTTCCAATATTAATCTTAAGTGCCTTATTAGATACTCATAAAGGCTCACATTTAAGCCACCCCGCCTTAGGGTTTCCATATTAATGCTCTCCCAACAACCCATATGCCATAATACTCCCCCAAAACCAAGAACCCAAAATCTAGGGCATAAACTCATAAAGAATGGTGAGGAAGTTACCTCACCAAGAGTTGGCCATGAGCTCCCAAGAAAAAGAGAGATCCACACGAAAATAGAGGAGAAGAGTGGAAGAAGATCCAACCATGAGCTTCTCCTTTGAGCCTCCATGAAAACAAAAATGGGAGAGGGTAAGAAAGCTCCACACGGCTTTGGTTTTTGGAGAGAAGAAAAGAGGAGATGGAGAAGGGAAGAAGACGAAGAATAAGAGTGAAGAGAGGAGAGGAAGAAGTGACGTGAAAGTGGAAAGAAAGTGAGAGTTTTTATTTTAATAAATGCTTCCCCATTAAAATCTCACCGTTACTTCATAATTAAGATGGCAGCCCAATAATCCATCATGCCATGTTATATTTACATTAATATCCTTTTACATCCCCTCGGGTATCTAACAGAGTAAGGGGAAAGGAGTCCAAGCCATCGGAACCGAGAAAAGAAGGGCCAATAAACCCAAACTGAGAGAAAAGAGGGGAAAATACTATCAGAGTGTCACTCGCTCAAGCGAAACCCACATTCACTTGAGCGAGACAGCCCATCTCGCTTGAGAGTCTCAGTTTGCTCGGGCGGAAACGTTCCAGTAAGCATTCCCAAGTGCATTCGCTCGAGCCAGGCTCCCTTCAACTAGCCACTCGCTCGGGCGAGAATTCTCCAGTAAGGCATTTCACATTCACTCGCTTAAGCGAGGTATCCACTCGCTTAAGCAGAATCCGACCCGAGGTCGTTCTTCCAATCACTCGGTTTTACTCAACTTGGGTTTTCAATCAGCAAAGTCCCACTAAAACTGACTCCCATCACTCGGGTTTCTGTTGACAGAATTTCCCCTAAAACCGACCCAACATTCCTTCGGTTTTCACTCGAAAAAATTCATCCGGATCTGAGTCATCTCACACTCGGCTTCCCTCTTAACATAATAATCTAGACCGATCCACTTTCCATTCAACCAAGTCATTCAGGGCCGACTCATACTCATATAGTTTCTCACTCGGTAATCATTCTAAAATTGACTCATCACTGATTGGGTCTTCCACTCGGTATTCATACCTCCTCTCACTCGGAGAATAGCTTAACCATTCATTCCTCAGGAATAAACTCCTTAATCAAGTTCCACTCGGAATTACTTAACACTTAGCCACTCAAAATACATGAAATCTTATTCACTCGGAATTTATACTTAACATTCACTCGGAGTGTATATAACATCACTCACTCAGCATTTTATTCCCAAAACTGACTCAACACCTGATCGGCTACCACCCAGCCATTTATTTCAACACCGACTCAACTTATAATCAGTTCTCACTCGGTGAATTATTTCAAAACCGACTCTTCTCTCTTATGATCCTTCACTCGGTAAAACAGCCCAGACCGAGTCCTCTCTTACACAACTACCGCTCGGTAAACTCATTCCAAATTCGAGCCCTCACTCACATAAGATTCCACTCGGTAAATATTCCAGAGACCGACCTTTCGCCCAATAGGTCACTCACTCGGAATAGGTTATGCTGAACTCAGAAGTTCCCTATTCGGGACTCCACTCGAAGACTTCATAAACCTCTCTTCCCTTAGAAGGGGTCCCCCACAATCTAGTTCCAGTCGAAAATTACTCTGACCTCTACTTACTCGAAGATATTTACCAAATTAAGTTCCACTCAGACTTACTCACATCTTAACCGCTCGGATTATACCTTATTCACTCGGAAAGGAAAGACTAGGACATATGTCACTCGGAATTTCACTCGGAAATTCACCATAAATCATGTATTATTTTCTAAGTCCTCACTTAAGTGGAATTTCGTCCAGAGTCCAACTTGCTCTCCATACACTCGGTCAAAACATAACCATACTAGTCACACTTGTGTGAGCACCATCCAGTATCAGACCTCACAATTTCGCTCAAGCCACTCACACACGCTTGGGCGGAAAATGTCCAATGACCATTTCCTCACTAGCTCGCTCAAGCGCGGCCATGCCCGCTTGAGCGAGATTCGTCCAGTAACTCCTCTAACTGCGTAATATACAGCTCGCTTGAGCGGACAACTCACCCGCCTGGGCGAATTTGGTCCAGAGACCATTCCACCAATACAGGGGATCCTCGCCTGAGTGAGATCCCTTCTCGCCTGAGCGAGAATATCAACACTTACACAGAAAATGAAAGCTCTCACCACTCAGCATATAAAATCACATTCAAAGCCAATTTATTCATATCCAACACATCACATACGTCATATGGGGTACATCCAACTGGTTCTAAACATTCTTACTCAGAAATTCTCACC
The DNA here is from genome assembly GCA_037962975.1 of Clitoria ternatea. Classification (NCBI taxonomy): domain Eukaryota; kingdom Viridiplantae; phylum Streptophyta; class Magnoliopsida; order Fabales; family Fabaceae; genus Clitoria; species Clitoria ternatea. The sequence continues at coordinate 63,377,078 of CM075671.1, forward strand.
CCAACTTATTAATCACACATCTAAATCACATCTTTCACTCTCATATTACATATATATACATCCATACCTCCGTCCCATTTCTATTCATGACAGCCCTGATAATCATTCAATTTCCAGACATATTTCTCAATCACGACATTAAAATTAAACATGTATATACTTTCATAATATTCAATACATATTCTCATATATCATCCTCATATTCAACCATTTGCCATTCTCATTAATCACTCATTTTTATAAAATTCGGGATGTTACACTAGAGATGGCTTCACCTTGGCGACGCTGACTCCGGCTCATGACTCCTCCCGACTGACGTCAGGATAGGACTGAAGGAGGTCTGGATAGAACCTCGATGGAGTCACTACTTGAACCGTTGCCCCCCATATACCCTATCTAAAAATGAAGAAAGGAGAAGAAAGGTATGGAGGTACCTGTTGAGACAATGCGGGCTGTTTTGCGAGTACGAGCCAGAATGCTTTGTGGACACCGGTGGATTCGAACGTCAGAGTAGTAGAACTTCAGAGCAAAAAAGCGAGTGAAAATGACTGACCCTCGTGCCTGTTTTTATAGGGAGTAGAGGGACGGGGATCTAGAACTTCCACATTCCAGCCCAAGCCCATCAAAAGAGGCCCATTAGTAGCGACGGTTCGCATTCCGGCCAGAAGGCACGAAAGGGTGAAAATGATACGATGAATCAGATGATGACACGTGTAAGGATCCACTAACACTTCTAAAGAACACTGTCCATCCAGAAAATCACGTCGGCCTAGAGTTATTCGCATATCATCACATCGTTGGTCTCGTATGAGCAGCACTTCACTTGACTCAACATCGGTGTTCACGTCTTTACTTCCTTTTCACTTCACAAACACAAAGAGATTTCATGTTTCTCTCACGAAAAGAAAGTAAAGAGGGGCATCTGTGAACACCTATATCGGTCTGGCCATATTCAATGCCAGACACCGTCTGCAGTTAACAGCGGCACATAACAAAGTGATGCCGTCCCAAGTCAATTCCGGTGTCAAGATTTAAAGTAACAAGGTGGGACACCGTCCCACATCAAATCCAGCTGGTGCCATGAGAATAGACTGTTCAGGGCATTGACCAGTGTTACTTGTTGTTGTCCAAAGTAGAGGTCTTATTATTCGGTGTCAAGGTAATGACCCTTAGAACACCGTCTCTTGAGTCCGGTTACCCATACCATGACCTGGACACACACTACCTGATTCGATCCTAAAATCCAGGAAATGGCAGACTGGGAATAAGAGATAAACTATAAAAAATTCTCCACCCGCCACTGTTCCCCACAACTGCTATTGGCCAGGCTGTCCCTCCACTACACGCATGGGTTGTGTGGAAACCTAAGCTATCCAAGCACTCAGCATGTAGAAGAAACTCCAGGGACCTCTATAAATACGTCAATTAAAGAGGTCCAAGGGTCAGCGGCTAAAAATCTGGGAATCCTTGAGAGAAACTGGTCCAAAAACTCTGAAGTCCAAGAGCCCCTAAGAGAGATGATCTGATCCCTAAAATTTTCAATCCCATTGAAATAGAGAATTGGCCCGAACCTCTGAATCCGATCCTTGAAGAGAGTTGGTCCTAATCCTATTCCTTGAATCTCTCGGGGAAAATCTTCTTCAGTTACCTTGACTCCGTCCAGAACCCCAAAATTCCCTCTGCATCCCACTTTCCTGAAAGGATTTTATATTTATCTATCCCACCAGATCCACACAGAACCCCACATAGGTTCCATACTGAATGCTCACCTCGGATTTGCACTGAATTCTACACCGGTTCCCCATTGAACTCTACACCGGTTCCCCACTGAACTCTACACCGGTTCCCTACTGAACTCCGGTCCTCACCATGGTTCGATCAACTCTTGCCATCACTACGGGCGTTGCTATTCCAACCTACACCAGCTTATACCTGTAGACCGGTTCTTTCCAGTGCCTACTCCACACCGGTTACGATCTCCTATCTACTTACTGTTTATATATATATATCTATTTGTTTCATATTATTTGTTCTTTTGTCAAATCTATCATTTTGTTAAATCTGTTCCCATGCTGGAACTAGTTTGCTGTTAAATTTTCTTTATCCTGATTCATAATAAATAATAACAAAAAAAGCAAGTATTTTTCATGTTCATTTTGACCAATATAGAAGCTATTTGTAGCTAGTGTCGTGCGGGAGTACTTCTGCCTACACCTCCTTTTGGGCCCATACACGTGCAACAAACGTTCATTTTGTATGTTTCCCTTCCACCGATTTACCTCATCGCCTAATTTATAACACCATTTTTTCTAAAAAAAAAAAGAATACCACGTCAAGAACTACGTAACCCTGATTTCTCGAAAACTCGAGAATACGTAGGAGCAGGACTTAGCTCCTGTCGGGCCCACTTCCTTTCCTTTCTCGTTCCTCTGTGAAAATTAATTCCATTACTGTCATTTTTTTTGGAAGTCAATTTAAACATGATGTCTTGTTGACTTTCTTCCACTTTTGCTTAGCTGCTATCATTTTTTGCAAAGATCGGGATAATTTGGACGAGATGTCCTATTAGCATTCTTTTTCCCACATACCTCAACACAAAGAGGCTAGGGTTAATTCGGACGTGACGTCCTGTTAGCCCCTCTTTTTTCCTTCCCGATCTGGCATCCTGATGAAAGGATGACTAATTTAGATGAAATGTCTTGTTAGTTCCCTTTCCTCTTTTTCCCGGTTTCCCCCATTAAAGCCAGGATTAATTTGGACGAGACGACTTGTTGATCTTACTCTGAGCTTTTTTTTTATTTCGTCTGTCTCCTTCATTTTCAAGAAAAAGAAATAGAAACAGTTTTAAGGGTATTCATGATGCGCATTTTCAACTTTGGTACTGTTTTTAACAGGCGATGTGGGGTGCTAATACCTTCCCCACTCGTAACCGACTCCTGAACTTGAATCTCACTTTTTTTAACCAGTGCCTTGTTAAAAAAAATTCCAATGTTTTTCTTATGGATAAAAATGTTAGTGGTGACTCCCTGCTCCATTTCGATGTCTTCCGCCGCGGTCATGACAATTACGCTTCATTGTAATCCATTGATTTAAGTGTCTGGTAGCTGTGTAATCGATTAGGTTTTTTCTTGTAATCGATTAGCGGTCACACAGAGTCAATGTAATCGATTAGCATACCCTTGTAATCGATTATTCATTATACCTGATGCATTTAATTCCTGTACGCAGCATTGTAATCGATTATCCTAGCCTTGTAATCGATTAGGCAAAATACCTGATACATTATACCATTTATTACAACATTGTAATCGATTATCTTCTTTGCTGGAATCGATTATGTTTCTTCCAAAATCAAGGTAATCGATTATCCCAGTGTTGTAATCGATTAGGACATATACCTGATACAATTATTGAAAGTTTTTGTAGCTCTATAATCGATTGGCTTCATCATGTAATTGATTAGCTTATACATAAAACTCAAATCTAGTCTTTGATTAATTATAAGCTCTTTGTACTTCTTCATTTTAATCTTCCCAGAAGTTTATGCACATGTTTTTGGCATTTTGAGTCTTCATGAACTTTATTTGTCATGTCATGCTTCTTTAATTGGTTTACTTTGTCATTATAAAAAATTTAAGATACAAGCGATTATTACCTGAAACAATTTTTAAACACATTCTCCCTTTTTTTGATGATGACAAACAACGTTCATCTCATGAGGGTGTTAGTCCAGATAAAATTTCTCCCATTTTCTTAAGGAGTTCATGCATAATATTAAGAATCATGAAAGTGCTCAATTTGTATACTATTTTTAACAATGAAAGTTCTTAGAGCTTTTATTAACCACTTGTAGATTTGATTTGATGAACTTTTAATATTTCTCCCCCTTTGTAATCATCAAAGACAAATAATGCGAGTAAAGGATAGAGATAATTACTAGAGTAAAGAAAGTTTATTCATTACAGAAGCAAATTACAGAAGCAAAAGCATAAATTTAAAACAAGATAAAAACATAAAAGCCATTTAATTATCAGGATTAAAGAAATGAAGATCTGTGAGCTCGTGGGAGAGGTCTTCATATTTTTGCTCCATTATCTCAAAATATTGTTGCTCAGTGGTTTGAAATTCTTGAAGAAAGGTTTCAAGCCTTTCAAATCATCAATCAAGATAAGCATAAAGAGCTGTGAAAGGATCAGGCAGGAGCAGAGTGATGATGCATGATTTATCCTTAATTCCTTAGTTCAAATGTGTATAATTTGCCATTACTTATTGTGTGCTTTATTACATTTTAACACATTTTCATAATTTAAGCCTTATTTAATATTTGATTTTCAAAATGAAATAAGGATTAATTTTTAATGAAAATAATGAAATCTTGGTTTCTCTTATTTTGTAGTGTATAATTGAGCCTGCAATTGAAAAATAATTACCACAGGTCAAACAGAAGAAGCCACGTCTCAAGAAATGGTCAAAATGCAAGAAAAAGCATAAGAACAGGCCTGGGAGTCAATTCACCAACCTAGGAATCGATTCCTACACTAAATCATCCCCCAGGAATCGATTCATCTACTCAGGAATCGATTCATTGACTTTAAGAATCGATTCCTCACCTCAGGGATCGATTCATGTGATGTTTCTGACGCAAACTTCAACTAAATGAATCCATTCCCGTATTAAATCACGGATGGAATCATGGAGGAAAAGCAGGAATGTTTTCAGGCACTATGAAAAATAAGAAAACATCACTACGCAATTTATGGAAGCACTACGCCGAATGAAATATTTTATTGTAACAGAAGCCTTCCTTGAACGCTATAAATAGAGGAGAACCTGAGGCTTTAGGGGGAGACCATTCCTTCACACTTCTCTAAATTCCTCTTCCGTTCTTTCTTTCTTTGGAGAAGCAGAGGAAGGCTTCTGGAGGAGCTCTTCCATTCCGGGTTTGGTCTTTCTTACTTTTAGTTTGTTTTAATTATGGAGGACTAAAACCCTTAGATTGATTTTCTTGGAGAATATTGTAATATAATTTTGACGTTCTTATTTTTAATATAGTATGCTTTTATTATTATTAATTTCTTCATAATCTTACTTTGCTTATTTAATTTCATTCTGTTTAATTAAATTTGTATGCTTAATCGGTTTAATTATACAAATGGAATAAAATAAGATTTAAATTAAAATGGATTAGGGAAATATGCATGCTTAATGAATATTTTTATAATCACTTTTAATAATTATGGTTTGCTTAATTCTATAATTTGAGAATAGATTATGTATGTAGGCGATGTTCTTACATATGCTTAATAATTCCTAGATTTTACGATCTTGACTCCTTTTGCTTAATTAGGATGCTTGATTAAAATATTTATTTTTAAATGAAAGTAAAGAAATTATGAATTAAAAAAAGACGCTTAGTTGATTAATTCAAATTGAGCTAAGAAATCAACAGTAATAAAAGTGTACAAATCATCTTTTGTGAACCAAGGATAAATCTAATTACAATACTCCAAGAAAATCAATCGCTTGTTATTTATTGTTCTAAATCTTATATTTAATCTGTTCTGATTTTAATTGTGACAACCAATCAACCCCCCAAATGTATTTGTATGTTTGTTGAACTTCTGTTTGTAAAAATTAATTTTAAACTTGATTTTCCTTAATTTTTATGTTGATCTTCGAGAGAACGACCTAGGTTGACACCCTAGTACTACATTAATTAATTTTAATGTACTAATTTGACGGGACCACGACAGTAACACGTCAAATTTTGGCGCCGTAGCTGGGGATCAACGATCTTTAGGAAAATTCTTGTTTTAAATTAATTTTTTAATATTAAATTGAAAATTAAAAGATTATAATAAAAATATAAAAAAATTGTTTATTTGTTTGTTTTATTTCTTTTGCATGATTTAGGATTCTTATGATATATTGCTTATGATCATGAAATATCTTATTGTGTGCTATGTATGACTAGAAGGACTTTTGGGCATTTATATTCATTTGATCCTGAAATTGATAGAACTTTTCATAGATTAGTTAGAGAAGCTAGATTTAATAATAATTTTATTGATATTGATAGTGATAGTATCTCATTTGAATCTCCTGAAAGTACTACTGCTAGTTTTTCTAATATGGCTGGACCTCGGGAGAGAACTCTTAGAGAACTAGCTGCACCTGAATTCACATACGAAAGTTTGTGTATTCAATATCCTGAAGACGATGTCCCTTTTATGCTTAAGACCGGACTTATACACTTGTTGCCTAAGTTTCATGGTCTTGTGGGTGAAGATCCGCAAACACCTCAAAGAATTCCACATTGTGTACTCCATAATGAAACCTCAAAACATTCAAGAAGACCATGTCTATCTTAAAGAGTTTCCTCATTCTTTAGAGGGTGTTGCTAAGGATTGGCTCTACTACCTTACTCCAAGATCAATCACAAGTTGGAATGATTTAAAGAAAATGTTCTTGGAAAAGTTCTTTCATTCCTCTAGAGCTACTGCAATCCGGAAGGACATATTTGGAATTAGGCAACTCTTTAGAGAAAGTCTTTATGAGTATTGGGAGAGATTCAAGAAACTCTATGCAAGTTGCCTTCACCACCAAATTTTAGAACAACTTCTTCTTTAGTACTTTTATGAAGGTCTTCACCACGTTGATCGCAACATGTTAGATGCGGCAAGTAGAGGAGCTTTAGGAGACATGACTGCTACTGAAGCAAGAAACTTGATTGAAAAGATGGCATCCAATTCCCAACAATTCAGTGTTAGAAATGATGCTTTCAAACCCATGTATGATTCAAATTCTAGTGCATCTGGCATTAAATTAGAGAGCAAACTTGATGCTTTCACCACTCTAGTCACATAATTGGTAGTGAATCAAAAATCCATGACTACCAAAGTGTGTGGCATCTGCTCCTCGAAGAGCATCCCACTGATTGTTTTCCTTCTCTATAAGAAAAGAATGATAATAATCCCCGAGCCTATGCAGCCAACATCTACCATGATAGACCTCCACCACAACAGCTGCAATAAAACCATGACCTTTCCACCAACAGATACAACCCAGGTTAGAGGAACCATCCAAACCTGAGATGGGGTAACCAACAACAAAATCTCCAACCCCCATTTCAAAGAAATGTACCAACCTTCCAGAGACCTATACCTCAACATCCACAAGTGGTTCTTTAGAAGAATTGGTAAAACAAATGGCTACACAGAACTTGGAGTATCAACAAAGAAATGATGCTACCATCTAAAGCTTGAGTAATCAAATTGGGAATTGGCATCATCATTAAACCAATTACAGTCTCAGAACTCTGACAAATTACCATCTCAACCAGCTGTAAATCCAAGAAATCTAAATGCAATTTAGTTAAGATTAGGTAAGAACCTTGAAGTACCCACAACAATTGAGAATGATATACCCTCTTCAAGAACAAGGAAGTTTGAGATGCAATCACCCCAAATTCCATCTTATATCCCTCTTCCATTTCCACCAAAAGCAATTCCAAGCAAAGAGATGGAAGAAGTAGACAAAGAAATCTTGGATACTTTTAGGAAAATGGAAGTGAATATACCTCTCCTTGATGCAATCAAGCAAATACCCAAGTATGCCAAATTTCTGAAAGAGTTGTGTACTCACAAGAGGAGACTTAAGGGAAATGAAAGGATAAGCATGGGAAGAAATGTATCTGCACTGCTTGGTAAGGAAGTTCCAAATATTCTAGAGAAATACAAAAACCAGGTACGTTCACTATACCCAGCATCATAGGCAATAACAAATTTGAAAATTGCATGTTAGATTTAGGAGCTTCAATAAATGTTATACCTATGTCTGTTTTCAAATCTCTATCTCTTAGAACTTTACAACCTACTAGTGTAGTGATTCAACTAGCCAATAGAAGTATTGCTTACCCTGCTGGAGTAATAGAGGATGTTTTGGTTCAGGTAGATCAACTTGTTTTCCCTGTTGACTTTTTCATACTTGATATGGAAGAAGGTATGCCTCAGATTCCTGTTCCTATAATTTTGGGAAGACCATTTTTGAAAACAGCCCGAACCAAAATAGATGTTCATTTTGGAAGCCTCTCTATGGAATTTGGTGACATTAGAGTTCAATTCAATATTCTTGATGTTATGAAATACCCATCTGAAGATCACTCTGTTTTTCATATTGACATTATGGATGAATTGATTTGTGAATTTCTTTCTGATATCTCTCAAAATGTTGATTTGGAATGCATGGATGATTCAAACAATTGTTTTGCATGATATGATTCTGGAAGTTATGATATTTGTGCTGAAATTGATAAATACATATATTCTAATTCAGAATCTTTTGATATACCTGTTAACCATAAGGAGCTAGAATGCATTAACATGAATATAGGATTTCAAGAAAACTCTAACAAAATTGTTGAGATACAAGCAGCGGAATCCAAATCTACTTTGTTAGTTCCATTTGTTTTGCAGTCACCCAAATTAAAATTGAAACCCCTACCTGAGAACCTCAGGTATATATACTTAGGGGATGATGAACAACTCCCAATAATAATTTCCACTGCTCTTGATGAAAATCAAGAAGAAAAATTACTGCAAGTTTTGAAAAGGAACAAGAAGGCTAGGCTAGACATTGGCAGACATCCTTGGAATTAGCCCATCCATATACATGTATAGAATATTTCTAGAGGAAAATGCTAAAGCAGTAAGATAGCCTTAAAGGAGACTCAACCCTGTAATCCTTGATGTGGTTAAGAAGGAGATTACCAAGCTTCTACAAGTAGGAATTATTTATCCTATCTCTGACAATTAATGGGTGAGTCCAATACAAGTGGTTCCTAAGAAAATAGGGATCACAGTTATAAAAAATGAGAAGAATTAATTGATCCCTACCAGAGTGTAAAATAGTTGGAGAGTTTGTATTGACTACCGGAGACTAAATCAGGCAATGAAGAAGGACCATTTCCCTTCACCCTTCATTGATCAAATGCTTGAACGTCTCGTAGGTAAATCTCACTACTGTTTTCTTGATGGATTCTATGGATATTTTCATATTCATATTACACCTAAGGATTAAGAAAAGACCATATTCATATGTCCCTTTGGCACATTTGCTTATAGGAAAATGTCATTTGGCCTATGCAATGCTCTTGGAACTTTTCAAAGATGCATGATAAGTATTTTTCATGATTTCATTGAAAATTGCATAGAGGTGTTTATGGATGATTTTACTGTTTATGGATCTTCATTTAATGCATGCCTTGATAGTTTGGATAAAGTTTTAAACAGATGTATTGAAACTAACCTTGTCTTGAACTATGAAAAATGTCATTTTATGGCAGAACAAGGAATAGTTTTAGGGCATGTAATCTTTGAGAAAGGAATTAAGGTAGATCCTGCCAAGATAAAAGTTATATCATATTTGTCGTACCACTCTTTTGTTTGAGAGGTTTATTCTTTTCTTGGCCATGCAGGTTTCTACAGAAGATTCATAAAGGATTTTAGCAAGACGGCTAGACCACTATCCAATCTGCTTCAAAAAGATATGGTATTTGAGTTTGATGAAAAGTGTAAGGAGGCTTTTAATTGCCTCAAGCAAGCATTGACCATTACCGCAATAATCCAAGCACCTGATTGGATAGCCCCATTTGAGTTGATGTGTAATGCCTTTAATTATACATTGGGAGCTGTCCTTGGTCAGAAGATTGACAAACAGCCTAGGGTCATCTACTATGCATCAAAAACTTTAGATGTCGCCCATGTAAATTACACCACTACAGAAAAGGAGCTCTTGGCCATTGTTTTTGCATTAGATAAGTTCAGATCTTACCTACTCGGTTCTTGAGTAGTTGTCTTTACTGACCATGCAGCTTGATAAGTCTTGAAAAGACTTAATTATTTCACCTTTTATTTAACATCATCCATTAAATATTTTTTAGTTTGGCTTTGTTATTTAATAAATTGTTAATAATTTGTATTTTATTTATTTATTTCAAAAGTGTTTAATTTATGTAAGAAAATGATTAAAAACATTAATTAGTTAAGAAATTATGTTTATTTATAAATTCACTAACCCAGCGTATAAGCACTGGACAGTCAGCGTACAAACGCTAGGCAATTATTTGTTTATTGGTGCAGGAACAAGTCACGCTCAAGCTTGAAGACTGCAAGCTCAAGCGAGAGCCATGCAAAGAACGTCAAAAGAAAAGAAAGGAAACCACGAGCTCGCTCAAGCGAGCAAACTCACGCTTAAGCGTGACTTCAAAACACCGACCATGCCCAAGTTTCCACGCTCACACTCAAGCGTGACTCACACAGTGCATTGAATAATCCGAGCGCTCAAGCGAGAGCCCTTCACGCTTAAGCGTGAAGGCAGTTATTTAAATGCTGTTGTTCCCTCCAAAAGACGCTCGGCACCATTTCTGTTCCTGTTGCCTGATCTTTTGCTTTTGTGCATTAGTAATTTAAGTTCTGAGATGTAATTATTTATTTATTTGTAATTATGTAATTAGTTTAGTTAGTTTAATTATTAATTAAGCTTTCTTAGTAATTAATTAAGTTAGTTAGTTAGTTATTGGCCTATATATACTTGCACATACTCTGTAAAAAAGAAGGGACGAACAGAGCATAATAGAATACAACACAATTCATTTTTCCATTTTCCAATCTCTCTCTCATTCTTTTCTCTCTCTAAAATTCTCTCATCCATGTCTCTCCATATTCCTTCGATAGAATCCATGTCTATGGGTTTCTAAGTCCCTAAGGTTGGGATTGTGAAGGTTTGCAATGAATTCTTGAAAGTGTATTGAGGAAGTCAACTTCTAAATCAAGAGGAGAACAAGCTGAGGAGTGGATCTACTTTGCTAGATTGACAAATCCAGATCTGATGAAGAAACTCACCAGTGAGGAATCATGGTTGAGGCTTATATAACTTCCAGCTTCCTAACTAATTCAGGCCTAGTAATTAGGTAAATAGTTAGGGTTCAACCCCTAATTTTACATTAGATTTCTCTGTTAATTGAGCACCTAAGGGATTAGAGTTTAATGCTTAGGAATCGGTGTTATTCACCTAAGGAATTAGGGAGTAACCATCTGTGGATTGTCCTCTTGAGTCTGAAGATTGATTGAACCTTAATTGCATGTTTCTTGATGAAATTGTAAGCTGAAGCAATCCTAACCTATCTTTCATTAATCATATTTTATCTTTCATACTGTCTCTGAAAAATACAAAAACATAGAAAGCATAAAAACAACAAGAATAGAATGAATCCTATCTGCACTGCTTTGGTTCAGCTTGTATCAGTCTAAGATTGCGGTAATTACCACAATCCCTGTGGGAACAATCAAATACATTACAAATTTAACGATTGGTGCACTTGCCAAAAGAATAAATCCTCTGAGAATTTAGCATCAAGTTAATGGCTCAGGACTTACACACCAAGTTAATGGCGCCGTTGCCAGGGATTGTTGAGTAATATCAACAATCCTTGGACCGGTACTAGACTGAACCGTTTAATTTTGTTTTGCATTTAGTAAGTAGTTTGGTTCTTGTTTTTAGTATAGTAGTAGTAGTTTGTTTTTGTGTAGCTGTAGCAGTAACTGTGAATTGTTTTTTGTGTCTAACATTTGGTGCATGCAGTCAAGGAACAGAGGAGAGCCTTTCTTCTTTGATCCTGATATTGATTTGTTAGAGCGTAAGCTTAGAAAGGAGAAAAAGCAAAAAGAGCAGAAAGAGATGGAACAGAGGAGAGTTACACTTGGTGACTACTCCAGGCCTACTGAAGAAGGATCATAATCTAGCATCCTTAGGCCTCCAATTGCAGCCAATAATTTTGAACTTAAACCGGCTTTGCTGCAGTTAGTTAGAAATGATCAATTTGGAGGAAGTGAGGTTGAGGATCCAAATTTGCATCTAGCAACCTTCCTCCAAATTTATGATACTGTGAAAATGAATGGAGTCCCTGAAGAGGCAATAAGACTGAGATTATTTCCTTTTTCCTTAAGGGACAGAGCAAAAGCCTGGTTGCAAAGCCAACCAAGAGGTAGTATTTCCACTTGGGAGGATTTACAAAGAAAATTTTTGATTAAGTATTTCCCTCCTTCCAAGTATGCTAAGTTGCGCACGGAAATCACTTGTTTCCAACAGAGAGAGGGTGAATCTCTAATGGAAGCATGGGATAGATATAAAGAGAGTTTGAGGAAATGTCCTCATCATCAAATCACTGATGTGCAGCAAGTTACTATATTCTATAATGGTGTAAGACCAGCTACTAGGGTCTTGATTGATGCCTCAGCTGGAGGTTTATTAACGACCAAAACTGTAGAAGAAGCTATAGAGCTGATAGATGTTATGGCTTCTAATGAATGTTTAGTAAGTGAAACGAGCCAAATCCCTAAGAGAGGGATACTAGAATTGGAAGCACAAGATGCTTATTTGGCTCAAAGTAAGTTGATGACTCAGGCTTTAGAGAAATTAAGTGCACAGATTTCAGAACTTCAAAAGCCTAGTCAAGTTTGTATGATAAGCTATGATTTTTGTGGTGGAGATCATGAAAATGGAATATGTGATCCAAATGTGCCTGCTGAACAAGTGAATTATATGGGGCAGCAACAATTTCAAAGGAATTATCCCTCCAATTCCTTTAATACTAACTATAGGAATCACCTCAATTTTTTATGGCAGAAAGGTCCATATTTGAATCAAAACATGCCATAAAATCAAACCACAAATAGATCACAACAATCTCTTCCCCCTCCTTCTAAAGAGAAATCGGAACTTGAGAATATGCTGTCTCATTTCATTCAGGCCACTTAGGCCAGTTTTAAAAATCAAGAAGCGTCCATTAGAAATTTAGAAAATCAAGTTGGACAGTTGTCGAAACAATTAGCTGAAAGACAATCAGGCAATTTTCCTGGAGATACTGAGGTAAATCCAAGGGAACATTGCAAAGCAATAACTACTAGGAGTGGGAAAATTCTTTCTCCACCCCCGAGTCATGATGTGAGTTTAGAAAAAGATGCTGAAGAAAAAGAAAAAGAACAGGAAAGTGAGAAAATTAATAATGAAACTGAAAATAAAGTTGAAACAGAAAAAGAAAAAGAAAATCAAGTTCATCAGAAGAAAAAGAAAAAGGTTGATTTGATCTTGGAGGAAGCTTCTAAGCTAACTCCTGAGAAATTAAAGAATGCTCCATTTCTACATAGATTTAAGAAACAAATAGAGGAGCAAAAGTTTGCTAAGTTTTTAGATGTGTTTAAAAAACTTCACATAAATATTCCCTTTGCTGAGGCATTGCAGGAGATGCCTTCCTATGCTAAATTTTTGAAAGAACTTTTGTCTAAGAAGAGGAAGCTTAAGGGAGATGAGATGATTGCTCTCACTCAAGAGTGCAGTGCAATTATTCAAAAGAAACTTCCTCAGAAGCTGGAAGATCCTGGATCTTTTACAATACCTTGTGCAATAGGGGATGTTCATGTAGGAAGTGCCTTATGTGATCTAGGAGCTAGCATAAACTTAATGCCTTTATCTTTCATGAGGAAGTTAGGAATTAATGACCTGCAACCAACTCGCATGTCTTTGCAGTTGGCTGATAGGTCTATCAAATATCCTCATGGGATGCTGGAAGATCTATTAGTTAAGGTGGATAAGTTTATCTTCCCAGCAGATTTTATAGTTTTGGATATGGAGGCTGATAGAGAAATTCCTTTGATTTTAGGAAGACCCCTTTTAGCTACCGGTAGAGCTTTAATTGATGTAGAAAAGGGTGAACTCATGCTGAGAGTTCAAGAGGAGCAAGTAACTTTTAATGTCTTTAATGCTATGAAACATCCAGCTGAGAAGATGGATTGTTTAATGATTGAAGAAATAAAAAGTTATAAGACTCCTATGCTGTTAAAAACTGAAGAAAAGGTTTTACAAGCCTTTTTGGAGGATGATTTTGACTCTGAGACTGAGGAGTTAAATGACTCACATTCTGAATTGCTGAACCTACTTGAAGCATGTGAAGTAGGTGATTTTGAAAATGAAAAGAAAGAAAATTTGAATAATACTGAACTTGAGAAAGGTAAGGAAGTGTCTGAAGAAAAACATGAATTAAAACCTTTGCTTTCTTATTTGAAATATGTTTTCCTAAGAGATGATGAATCACATCCTGTAATCATTAATGCTGATTTAAAAGATGAGGATGTAGAAAAATTGATAGTGGTTTTAAGGAAACATGAGTCTGCTATTGGCTGGAACATTTCTGACTTAAAGGGAATTAGTCCATCATTTTGTATGCATAAAATTTTAATGGAAGATGACTACTCCCATGTTGTTCAGCCACAAAGAAGATTAAACCCCATAATGAAAGAAGCTGTAAGGAAAGAGGTGGTTAAACTTCTTGATGCAGGAATTATCTATCCTATCTCGGACAGCGCTTGGATCAGTCCAGTCCAAGTGGTGCCTAAGAAAGGAGGGATGACCACTGTTAAAAATGAAAAAGGTGAAGTCATTGCCACTAGACCAACTACAGGTTGGAGAATGTGTATAGATTATAGAAGGCTTAATGACTCCACTAGAAAAGACCACTTTCCTTTACCATTTGTAGACCAAATGCTTGAGAGACTGTCATTGATACTCTTATAGATGAATTGATTCACCTCTAAATTGAATGGATTCATGTGCTGGTTTCTCAATAAATAGGCCTTGTTTCATGCTTTCTTCATCATACCTCTTCTTCTCTTCAAAATCTTTGATTCCTCTCCTCTCTCTAAGTCATTCTCTTCTTCTCTAAAAACCTCCATGGCTTCTTCCTCTTCCAATCCAAGAAGAAAAAGGAGAGTAGACATTGATGGATCCTCTGCTCCACAAACCACTGATATATCTAGATTATTTGCCATACAAAAACAACTCTTTAGATATCTAGAACACTTTTCTGAGAAGTCTCTCATTACCCCTCATTGGCTTGATTATCAACTCTTCCATGATAACTTCACCTTCTTTGAGATTCTCCAACAACAAAATCTGGGTGAATTTGCTACCCTTCAAGGAAATTTTATTTATCCGGAATTAATTAAAGCCTTTTACTCCATTCTAAAAGTCACAAATGGTCGTTACATAGCCAAGGTAAAAGGAGTCACCATTCACCTTGACGACCACATTCTTCATCTTGTAGGACGGCTTCCATTAAGCAATAGTGATTTCAATGGAAAGACGCCCGCTCCGGAATGGAACTACAACTCTCTCGAGGCAAGAACTTTTCTAAGCCTCTTCTTTTCCTCAACAAGCACGGTGGGTCAAATGGATATAGAGCACCGTCTTCTCCATTATTTCTTAGTGAAAATACTACTTCCCAAAGAAAGCAATAACGCAAGAGTAAGTGAGCTACAAATTCTTATACTTTGGGCTATGTTGCATCAAAAAGAGATAAATTGGATTGAACTAATAAAGTAACACATGATTGATGCACAAAAACTCACTCGCCTTCCATATGTCGTCTTGATCACTAAACTCCTTTATCACTTTAATGTTGATCTCTCAAATGAAGTTAAAGAGTTAATTGGTTCGAAAGGTTTAATTAGTGGACCACACCTCACCAAAATGGGATGGACCTATCGCAATGAAGAATGGCATTACTCTCCTCCAAATGCACTAAGTGAAGATGAAGCACATTCTGAGCATAAAACTCAACCTCAAGAACATGCACCTCCTCCACCTATAAATCTTAATGATGCGTTCTTCAATAGGTTGACCTCACACTTTGATAATCACTTTGATGCGATTAATGCTCGCTTTGACACTATGGAAAATAACATGAATGCCCGCTTCAACCAAATAGAGGACACTATGACTACTCAACACAATGAACTCTCTCAACAATTTTCTGAGTTCAAATTTTTTAATCCATAAGTTAGAAATTATTATACCTCTCTGTTTAGGTTGGTTGTTAAGTACTTTATCATATTCCTACTTGTCTTTAATTATTCAATAAAAATGTTCTTATGTTTTGCTAGATCATTTAGTTTTTGATGATGCCAAAGGGGGAGAGAAATCTCACTTTTAATTGTCACTTCTCTTGGCATCTTGAATGATTATCATTGCCTTAATCATATGAATCATTTTTATGGTATCCATTGCATAATTAAGGGGGAGCATTATATGAAAATATATTGTATAATAAAATGGTATCAAATTGCATTAGAAAGGGGGAGTTTTATTATTTGTCAAAAACTTGTATTATATACTATTATGAAACTAACATCCCAAGAGATGAGCACTTGTTGTCATCATCAAAAAGGGGGAGAATGTGTTTATATGTTGCAACAGGTTTTGATAATGACAAACAAGAATTAAATTCAAACATAATTATTATGGACAAATTAATTATGTTTAATAATGCAAAATTTATGAACTCCAACGAAATGATTCAAGGCATGTGCAAAGGTTCAAAACAAATGAAAAATAATCATCAAATACCCAAGAACCAACGGATTAAAGCAAAGATTGATCACATATTAAAAAGGGTGAAACAAAGTGCCAGAACTCATGCAACAGATGCATGAATCGATTCACACAGCAGTACATAGCCATATGAATCGATTCACACGTTGAAACAGACCCCGGATTGCAAAATTGAAAGCATGAATCGATTCACCCTACACCTGAATCGATTCACACGTTTGAAAATGGCCTAGGATGTTAAAATTTGATGCTTGAATCAATTCACCATAACCCTAAATCGATTCATACGTTGTATTTTGCCCAGTGACTTCAAAAATCCATGCTTGAATCGATTCATATGCCAAATGAATAGATTCATACGCTAATTAAAGTCTAAATACATTAAATGAATCGATTCATGAATAGATTCATTCAATGTATATTTGAATTTTGAATTTTGAAAGCTGGCAGACTTGCAGGATTTACGAAAACCTCTCTTTGCTTCAAATTCCAATCAATCAAGCTGTAAATTTATAGATTCAAGGTCCGAAAACTTATGCCAGGAAATAAGGAACTTAAATCATGGATTAATTTGAGGATTTATGCTTCTGAGGGAATTAAAAATTGCACAAATTACATGCGCCCTTGCCTATAAATAGAAGAGAAGTTGAAGGCCAAAATAACACCAAGCAAGCTACGAAAATCACATTTCTTCTCCTTTCTTAATTCTTGGCTATTTACTCTCTGTTTATTTTTCTTTGCAATTAAATTTTTTGAGAGTTATAATGTGAGAAAAATATTTTCTTGAGTGCTAAATTTGCATATCCTTTTCTAAGAAGAGAAAAATATTTTTCAAGTGATTAAAATTTGTATATCTTCTCTATTGAAAGAGTCACACTTGTAAAATCACATACACAAATTCTGAGATTTTTTTTTTTTGGTTGGGTTTTAACCTTTGTAATTGAAAGATTGTGAGATTGGGTGGGTTACCCTTTTTGCTTGTGAGGATTAAGTTCTTGAGTGTGGGACACTAAGAAGCTGTAATTGCTCAAAGCTTGTATCTTGAATTCTTAATAGTGGAATCCTTCGAGTGGGTTGCATGAAGGCGAGACATACACCGGTGTGGTGGAACTCGTTATATCGGTTTGCAAATCTTTCTTCCTTAAACTTCTTTATTATTTCTATTTAATCTGCTTGGTAATTTAAAATGCACTAGTAACTTGATATAAATTGTTTGATTAATCATTTAGATTAATTTGTTTAATAGTCTAAGTAATATTCTTGAATTAATTGTGTTAAGATCATTTATTACTTTCTAAGTGCTAAAATAGCTTCATGTTGATATTATTATTTGTTCTTTTGTGTGTTATTCTTATTTATCAAATTGATTACAAAAGAATTAATTTCAAAAGCATTCCAACAAAAAATTTTAATACTCAATTCACCCCCTCTCCCTTCTTGAGTAATTGAGGCCACTTGGTTAACATAAACAACCTTAGTCATTTCTTGAGGATCTTAATCAAATTAGTTATACTCAATTTTTTCTGTAACAAGGGGGTTTTGTAGTTGAATTTTGAATGAAAAATAAAACTATATGATAAACAAAAGTAAAACTTTGGATGGATGATAAATCAAATTTAAAAGCAACCAACCCAAGGAATTAATTAATATTTAGTTAGCTAATCATTGATCACATATATCATTAATTCTAATTAATTTCTCAATATTGAATCACTCAGAATCCCTAAATGATTTATATATTGTTCTAGAAAATCTTCAAGAATTGAATTATCAACTAATAAGAATAATTAATTGATATATTCCTATTAAGATCAAAATGACTTTAAAATTATCATTTGCTTGAGTTAAGAAATTAAATAGAAATCTCTTATTTAGTAACTTAATCTTTATCATTCAAATGGATTATTGATTAACCAACCAAAGTCATTTTAGATTATAGATTATTTAATTGTATACCAATCGGTTATACACTTAAATAATCTACTATTACAAGCATTTGAGAAACAAAGAAAATTAATTGTCTTTAATCAAAACATTGAGAGTAAGAGCTCAAAGCTAACTTAAAGAAAAAATTAAATTCCTTCAGTTTATTTAAAAAGGATTAAGCTTCCATGATAATGATGATCTTAAACAAAGAAACTATAGATCAAGGAAAGAAGGCAAGTGAAGGAAGAACAAAATCTTAAGGTAAATCAAAGACATAGAAATGTATTGAAAATTTAGACATGTATTATATTGTATATTTGCTCTCCTTACAACTTCAAGCATCAATTTATAGGCAATGTATCAGAGCACTAATATGCTGATCATTGATGTATTTTTTTAACATTGGTGGGCTTGTCATTACATAAATTCAAAGAAAAATAATGGTAAATGTTGAAATTCATCCTCCTCTTCACATTTTATATTTTGTACGCCGAATTTGACCCTCTAGATGTCATAATTGCACTAAACCTTCAACATAAAAGTTATAAATATTTGACTTATTGAGAATTTGGCGCAAATATCATCTCATTTAGATATCTATAGCTCGAGATATATGTAAATTAGTAAACTATGTCACTGTTGGTAGGACAGATGCGGATTGATTTGTTCAAGCTACATTTTTTTATTATTTTTGGATACAAGATTGTTAAATTTTATCATCATAATATGGACCTTTGTTCTAGCTTTCCCTGGTCTCCAAGATCAGCCTAATTGGACCATTAAACCCAAGTTATGACCTAAATAATGAAAGACACTCAAGATATATTAAAAATACAAAAATTAGAAAATATATTCATAATACTTCAATTAAACTAAATAACATAAAAGTCAATTAAAAGATTATCATTACACATATTAAATATATAATAAATCTAAAATGTAAAACTATAATAAGTGTATTAAAATTGGTTCACTAGTCATACTCAATTCCAAGCATGAATTTCCATGTATCAAAATAAAAATAATTACTAGTAAGTTTTATTTATATCCGACAAGATGAAATTAATGCTTGTTTGACTAAGAAACACAAGCATCTAAAAGATCCTCTAAACATATTATTAGCTAGAAGTTCAGATTTTGTCGCATGTATATAAAAAATTATTAGAGAAAAGCAAGATCCACTTCAATGATTTTATGTCTTGAATGGATTAACTTTTGAGTTTCGACTAATGGAACAACAACTTAACTTTTAATCTAAGGATCTATTTGATGGTCAACATATGAAAAAATAGAAATAGACAAAATAAGACAAACAAATAGGATAAGATAAAATAAAGTAATAACATGATAAGATAAATATTGGATAAAGTCATTATTAATAATAATATTATTATAATAATAAAATAACAATATAACAAAAATAATAATATTATAATAATAATATAGTTATAACAAGGACGGTGATATTATTATAATAATATTATTATTATTATAAGATGGAGGAGGAACATGGAGTAGTAGGAAGAGTAGTAATAGTAGAAACAGTATAAGATAAATATTGGATAAATTATTAGTAATATTATTATTATAATAATAAAATAACAATATAAAAAATAATAGTATAATATTATAATAATAATATAGTTATAACAAGGACGGTGATATTATTATAATATTATTATTATAAGATTGGAGGAGGAACATGTAGTATACCGTATACTTATTCTACTCATCAAACTAGCTTGTGTCATATATTTTATCATATAAGGTCACCGAAAGAAATTTCTATCTAACAATTTATTTGATTATTTTTTGTTAGTATATGTTTAGCAAAAATAATTCATTATACTGATAAATGGTGTTTTAAATATAGAAAAATGATATACTATCATTTTCGTACAACAGATATACTATCGTTTTTTTATTTTTTTTACCATCTTGTTATTATTAGTATAATGTAATTTATTATTAGTAATTTTGTATAAACTCAAAAGAATTATAGTAACAATTGAACTTATTAGAAAGTCCAAAGAGCTAATCAAACAAAACAAAGAACGAAAGTGTTACTAAATGATTTTTTTTGTCAATTCTAAATGAATTTTTAAAAAGTGAGTTTATTTGTCCAAGTAAAATTGTAAACAAAAAAAAAATTAAAAACACTGCAACCAACTACGGGGGCATTTTCTGTGCCCCGACTAAGGTCTTCTCTAACGGGTGAAAAACCTTCCCACGAGTTTCTATCAAATGAGAAACTCCTAAGAAAAATGGCCCTGACGCTCATACACGTTTTATATATATATATATATATATATATATATATATATATAAGATTGAGTCTCTTCCTTTTATCCTCCTAAACGCCCATAGACATTGAAATACTCTCTTTTCGGCCATCATTTCATAAACTACATTACAGCCCAAAGAAAACTATACATAAAATGGACATAAGCATTGCATAAATAATATAATTTCTATCCATCCACAACTCAGAGACCAAATATTGCCTAAAATCTTTATGAATTTCATCTCCAGAATAATTATATAGTTTTAATCTGTTCAGTCAGCGATATATATCTTCATGTAATAAATAACACTGAAGACAAACGAATATGAATTTCTGAACCCCCAAAAAAAAATAAAAAAAATTAGGGTGCCCTGAAAATCTCTCAGCAGAAACTCCACAAAGGGATGTCACTTTCTTGATACAGATCATCACCAAGCAGGAGGTGTGAGGAGTCAAAGTCAAAGAATGCCCCACTCAGCATTTGATCAACATACTTTGGAGATTGCAAGCAATCCAAGCCATACCAAGATTCCATCATAGCCATTTGATCACTGCTAGTAGTAGTTGTGTCGGTGTGGCCCCCAAATGATGACAATAGTGACACACCATCATCTATTTGATGATCAGAAGGAGATGACGATGATGATGACATTGATGATGGTGATGACACCAATGAAGTAGAAGAAGAAGATGGGGTGGTAGCAGCAGTAACATTAACATTGGCATTAGCAATGGCATTGTTGTTGTCCACAAAACTGTTAGCAGCAGCTGCAGCCACTTTTTGGATTGATTTGGGGGACATGACAGTGTCTTGAGGAATGAAGAGTGAAGAGGAGCTTGAAGGGAAGTTAAGGTTCGCAGAGGAGCCTTTAAGGCATAGAAGTGCAGCATCATAGGCTCTTGCTGCAGCTTCTGCAGTTGAATAAGACCCCAACCAAATCCTTGTTTTCTGGTTTGGTGCTCTGATTTCAGAAACCCATGAGCCCCAGCTCCTCATTCTCACACCCTTGTACTTCTTCTTGTTCTTGTCATTTGATGTTGTTGATGAAGCAGATAATGGTCTCATTGGCTTCGATGCTGATGATGCCTCTGTGTTCTGGATCTTGCTCTCTGCCTTAACCATGATATATAGAAAGATGCAGAGAGAAACAGAGATATTGTGGTTTGATGTAAAAAGAGTGGTTGAAGAGGTTTCTCTCTTGTGGTGTGTTGAAAGTGAGGCAATGGAGCATATGGAAATCAAGGGGAGTGTGGATGCTGTATTTATACACAGATTTTGGTTTTTTGGGTACCAAAAATGATCCCTTGGGTCAATATAGGAGATTGTTGCCAGATAGATATTAGTTAATTTCAATTTAATATATTCCTTCTTAAAATTACTTCCTTGTCCTTTATTCTGGTGAAGCTTCCTTCGTGTAGGTCTTAATTACTTCCCTATAAGTAAATTTTAATAAAATCTTTTAAAATATAAGTATAATTATATTTATTTAATATTATTAAATATGTACATATTAAATATATCATTTTATATCTATTTTTATGATAATTAATTTTTTAATAATAAATAATATTAAAAATATTTTAAAAAATTATGTTAAATATTTAATTTTGATAAAATTAATTTACATAACTACTTTTAACTATTATTTTTAATATATATATATATAGTTATTTTTATTTTTACTTAATTACTGAAACGGTAGAACTTTACACACAGTAAACTTTTATGCATAACAAAATACATCCTAGTAAACTTCAGTAGCTTGCATACAATAGAAGATACTATATGAATTATGAGGATTTTTTTTTATTAAAATAGATTTCCTCTTTCACTTTGTTTAACTAACTCTGTGATATAAATCATTTATTATATATCAACTTTTGAAGTTGACAATTTAAATGCTTTAAAATGTTTGTGCTGTTTTCCTTTTCCTTTTCCTTTTGGGAGATTAATTTAGTCAAATCCAAGTAAAAAAGCGCGTCAACTATTATTTTTATTATTGAGTATTGAATTTGACATTGTAAAGTGTTATATAGATATAAAGCGTCGGATATTGGGTTAAACCTTAAATTTTTTATTTTCTGATATTCATTATTTTATTATTATTATTTTGAAGAATAAAAAATGTTATTTCTATTTTTCTATATGTGAACTTCACATGAATTAAGAAAAATGTATATAATTTAGTTTTTTTCTAAAATAGTACTTTCATGATTAATAATAATTAATTAATACTTTCAATAATAATTAAATAAAAATAAATATATACATTTTAAAATATTTAATATTGTGTTAAATTTCAAACCAAATAAGTATAAACAAATCAAAACTTTAAAAATGAAATAATAAAAAAGGAGTATTTTTTTTGTAATGTGTGTCTGATCCCAATAAATAAATAAATTGTGTAACATATTAAATATTTAATAGCTTTAAAATAGGAGAAAATATTATATGATTTTGACTATTACTACTGGATTATTGATATTCCTTTCATCTCAAAACTGTTATATTTTAGTCTTTTTTATATAGATTAAGAAATTATTAAACGTATAGTTATTTGAGTTAATATAGATTAAAATATTCTTATTTAATTTTATTAATAATAAATAAAGTTTTAATTTCTTAAATTTTATTTATTGATTAAAGGAAAAGTGATAAGAGAAATATGTTAATTAAAAAATATAATTAAAAATATAAATTGATTACACATTAAACTTTTAAAATCATAACAATTATAGAAAAAGGAAATATTAAAACGATAATAGATTTTGGAGGGAAAGATTATGAGTATTGTGCGTAGTTACTGATACGACCAAGACTATAGATCAATATTACAGCTTGACCAACCCTAAAAAAAAAATCTTACGGTCAAACGGAGTTTTGACTATTTTAAACGGTATAAAGGATCAATATTAACCTTTAATTTTTTTTTATTTTAATAACTTTGTTTCCCCAACTATATACCAAATGAACACTTAAGAGATTGAACCATTTTTCAAACTAAAGAACAGAAAGTTAAAAGGTGTAATCCATTAATGCTTTAGACCTTGAATCCTATGGACCAATCAGAGACCGAAAAGGAATTAACATTAATTTCATTGTCCGTTGTAAGTCTGACTTGTGTGTGAGTTCCTAAATTAGGCTCATTGAATAAGCTTCAATTGAACTTAAGAAAGAGAAATTGATTTGAGTTATTAAGTTGTTTTTCTCTTTAGTTAGTTACAATCAAAGTTCATAGCTATCCGTTCAGACCAGCACAATTGTTATATAGTGTGGATAAGAAGTGTTAGAATTTAAATTTAAACTCCGATTTTTCCACTCATCCCTTTTATTTATTTCAAAGCGTAAAGTAAATAAAGTTTAAACCAAATTAGAATATTTGTTAAATATGTTTTTAGTTTTACAGATTTGTGAAAAATTTGATTTTTGTTTTTATGTTTTAACAATATTGATTTATCTCTCATATATTTTTTCGTAAAATGAATGTAACGAAAGAAATCCTCGTATTTTTGAAACAGCCGAACTTCTGTCCTTATTGGTGATTTCATATAACTTGATAATGACAGTATCGATTCAAGTTATCCAACCGACATGTACACTCGTATTACATGTCTAATATTAGGTCAATTGGCTATAACATTAAAATAAAACGTAAAGACTTATATTATGTTACTTGAAAAACATGACACTAAAACCAATTATTTTAAAATATAGAGACGGAAACTAAATTTTACAAATACAACTTAAGGAGGCAAAATATATTTGAAGTTTGAACCTAGAATATTTTATGTACAGTCCTAATTCGGTTAACTAGGACCTATTTAAAGAATCAAAATATAAAAATATAAAAAAAAATATATTGAGAATGTCTTAAAAATTAAGGAATCAATTTTAAATACAAACCTTTTTTGTCTGATTTCTTAAATAGTGTTTTTAAAAAAAAAAGATCGACATAAGAATACTTTCTGACATAAGAATACTTTCTTATATAAAACAAAATATCTATAGTTATGAGAAAAATATTTAAGTTATGAAATTTCTTTATAACACATCTGATAAATATATATTATATATTAACCATTGCATTCCAAAATTATATTAAAAAAGTCTTATTTATAACGGAAATATAATTCATGTAATTTCTTCCTCTAACTTACATAATCGACTTAATGGGTTTTATATTGATCATACCCGGTTTCAAATATAAAATACAGTAGTTTAAAATAAATATAATCAATAGTAAATTTTATTTATATTTAACAGATGAAATCAATACTTATTTGACAAAGAAGAAACATAAATAATTATGAGATTTTTTAATCAATACTAGTTTGACCAAAAAGAAACATAAATGTTTACCAAATCCTTTAAACATATTATCCATTAGAGGTTCAAATTTTGTAGTATGTATAAAAAATGTTGAGATTGAGAAGCAAGACTCAATCCAGTGATCTTTATGCCTTAAAATAATTAATATGTTTATAAAAGGAAACATAATTCATGTATATTCCTTCTCTAACTTCATAATCAACGCAATGCGTTTTATCTTGGTCATACCCGGTTTCAAGCATGAAATGCGATATTTCAAAACAAAAATAATTAAGTAAATTTTATGTATGTTCAACAAGATGAAATCAATGCTTGTTTGACAAAGATCCTTTAAACACTATTGATTAGATATTCAAATCTTGTCGTATGAATAAAAGAAATATTGAGATCAAGAAGCAAGACCAACTCCAATGATCTTTATGCCTTACATAATCAAAACAATGAGTGTCATCTTGGTCAAACCTGGTTTCAAGCATGAAATGTGGTATTTCAAAACAAAAATAATTAATCATAAATTTTATTTATATTCGACAAAGTGAAATCAATGTTTGTTTAACAAAGAAGAAATATAAACGTTTATGAAATCCTTTAATCAATACTAGTTTGATGAAGAACAAACAGGAACGTTTATGAGATTCTTTAAACATGCTACCCCTAAGTTTTTTTTTTAGTTAGGTCCTCTATGTTTAAAAACAGTTTCAGCTACTTCATTGGCCCTGCTGACGTGATAACTTCACATGTCAAATATTCATTGGTAAATAATAAGTAAAAAATTGAAAAAATATTTTTGATGGGATTTAAACACATCCTAATACATGAAGAAACAATCACTTAACTACTAAACCACAATGTCATTTATGCATGTGTGTGTGTATATATAAATATAAGCAATAACTATTATATATACAGAATAACAAGTCATGTTTTTTATTATTTTATTTACAACATAGATGAGGTAAGTGTATATAAAAAATATAAATTCATATATCATATATTTTTAAAATATAATAATCAAAATATATTTAAATTTATTTATTTATTAAATATATTTTAATACTAAAATATTAAATATTAATTATATTAATAATAATAAATACTGAATATTAAATATATTTATTATATTTAAAATTTAATAGTATATTGTTAATAAAAAATTTAAAATTCAATAAATATAATATTAACATCAATCTTTAATATATTTAATTATATTTATTAAAGATTAACATTAATAATTTTATTTATCTTTATTAATAATATTTAATTATATTAAAAAATGACATTATATTTTTATTATAATATATTTAATTCTATTAAATACTGATATTAATAATTTTATTTATTTCTTATTAATAATAAATTTAATTATATTAAAGTTTAACGTCAATACTTTTTTATTATTAATATATTTATTAAATTTGAAATATAAAAAATATATTTGATATTTAATATTTTTTATTATTAAAAAGTATATTTACAAATATGTAATAAAATATAAAATAAAAATATATTTAAATATTATGATTATTATATTTAAAAATATATAATATGAATTTATATTTTATTATATATAACTCTTCCATGTTGTATCTAAACTAATATAAAAAATGACTTATTATTCTATATATATAATAGTTGTTGTATATATGCATAAATGATATTAGTTCATGAGTTCAAATCTAATTAAAATTTTTTTAATTTTAGTTTTATTTATTATTAACCAACTAACATGAGATTCTTTAACCATGCTATCAGTTAGAGGTTTAAATCTTGTTGTATGTATAAAAAATATTGAAATGCGGTATTTCAAAACAAAAATGATTAATAGTAAATTTTATTTATATTCAACAAGATCAAATCAATGCTTGTTTGACAAAGAAGAAACACAAACATTTACGACATCCTTTAATCAATTCATGTTTGACCAAAGAACCAAAGAAGAAACACAAATGTTTACAAGATCCTTTAATCAATATTGGTTTGACAAAAAAGAAACACAAATGTCATGAGATTCTTTAAACATGCTATTATTTATCGGTTCAAATCTTATCTTATGTATAAAAAATTTTTGTAGAAAGAAGCAAGACTCACCTCATTGATCTTTATGTCATGAAAGGATTAATATGTCTTATTTATAAAAAAGAAATGTAATTTCAACACTTTATTTCTCTAATTATTACGTAATAAAATAATAATTTTTATATTGATTATATCTAGTTTCAATAAAATCAAGGGTTCATTTGATAAAATGAGCTTATAGTTTTATGACAGGTTTCAAACTTAGGTTCTTTAGGCAAAATACTAACAAGACTAACATTACACTATAACACACCATCAGTATAAGAAAGGTAACATTAATACATATATATTGTTAATTAATACATATATCATTCACATTCACACATGTTTATCAATTTTTAATTAATACATATATATTGTTAATAATATATTTTGATTAAATATATTTTTAAAAATATTATTTAAATATTAAATTTTATAATACAATTATATATTTTAAAAATATATTTCTTATGAATATATTTAATAATAAAGTTATTAAAAATAAAATAAAATATATTTTAATATATATTCTTATGTAAGTTATTATTATATATAGTTTAATATTTTAAATATATTAGTATTAAAAATATATAACAACATATTTAATTATATTATTAATAATAAAATATTTAAAAATATATTTAATAATAAAATATTTAAAAATATTTTTATATTATTATACTAATAAAATATTTAACAATATATTTAATAATAATAAATTTTAAAATATTTAATTATATTATTAAAATAATATTTAAATGTACATTTAATTATATTGTTATTAATAAAATATTTAACAATATATTTAATAACTAAATATTTAATAATAATATTTTGTTAATAAAATTAAAATAAATAAATAATATATTTTTATTATAATAATTAATAAATATTTTATTATAAATAATATAATTAAATATATTTATATATTGTTTTAATACTAATATATTTAAAATATCCATCTCTATATAATAATAAGTTAGATAATAATGTATATTAAAATAAATTTTAAATAATTATTAAGTATATTCTTAACAAGTATGTTTTTAAATTTTATAATTATATTACAAAATTTATTATTAACTAACATTGTTAAAAAATATATTTAATCAATATTTATTATTGACAATAATTGATAAACATGTGTGAATGTGAATGGTATCCTTTATATATTAATATTACCATATAATTATGGTGTGTTATAGTTTAGTGGTAGTCTTGTTGATGTTTTGCTTAAAGGATATAAGTTTAAAATTTTTTGTATTCACCAAACAGCTTTAATAGTTTTTAAAATGTCACAAGGTTCTAAAAAAGTAACAACTTTGTTGAAAGAAACAAGACACACTTTGGTATCTTTATTCCTTGAAAGGATTAATATGTCTTATTTATTAAAGGAAATATAATTCATGTACTTTTATTTCCTAAACTTACATAATCCAAATAATGAGTTTCATGTACCTGATTTCAAGCATGAATTGCGGTATATCAAAACAAAAATAATTAGTAGTAAATTTTATTTAAATTTGACAAGATGAAATAAGTGTTTGTTTGATGTAGAAGAAACATAAATATTTACGAGATCCTTTAATCAATACTCGTTTGATGAAGAAACACAAACGTTTACAAGATCCTTTAAACCTTCTATTAATAAGAGATCCAAATCTTGTTGTAGGTATAGAAAAATCTTTGATTGGAGAAGTAAAACCAATGGTATGTATACCTTGAAGGGATTAACATGTCGTATTTATAAACGGGAATATGTCATGTACTTTGTTTCTCTAACTTAAATAACAAAAATAATGAGTTTCATATTGGTCATACCTGGTTTCAAACATGAATTGCGGTATCTCAAAACAAAAATAATTAATATTAAATTTTATTTATATTTGACAAGATGAAATTAATTTTTGTTTAATGAAGAAGAAACATAGACATTTACAATATCCTTTATTAATACTTGTTTTATGAAGAAGAAACATAAATGTTTAAGAGATCATTTAAACATGCTGCTAATTAAAGATTCAAATATAGCTGCATGTATAGGAAAAAAAAAATTTCGAAAAAACAAAACTCATTTGAGTGACTTTTATGCCATAAAGGGATTTTTGAGTCCCAAAAAATAGGCATAGCCTTCTGTTCACCCAAGAAACACAAACAATTAGAAAATATAAAAATAAACTAGGTTTTCTACCCCAAACTTTATGAGTTTGGAGAATAAGTAATGTTTCATTTTATTATTTTCATTATTTTTATTTATATAGTTTAGTGTTTTCAAATTTACATAAATAAAATTTCCTTGAGTAATTATTTGAAACAAATTATTTCTTTATATTTATAATATAATTATATGATATCAAATTGACCATTTAAAAATTTATAAATTAAATAAATTTAAGATACGTTAATATAATAATTATTTATTTTATTAAAATATAATAATTATTATAATATTACATGTCAAGTCATAAATTATAATAACGATTTCATTATATCATTCTTGTAACATCCTGAATTTAATTATTCGGGTATGTTAATTTTTAGAATTTATCAGGGAACGTTTCGGGTAACCGAAAGTTACCCAATCGGTTTTAGAAATTAACTAAACAAGTAAATAGACCAAATTAACCTTAATGAATTTGCAATTCTATTATACTTTCTTTCCAAATTTCTTTCCCTTATGTTCTTTCCAAATTTTTTAGCCTGCGGAATACCACCCCTGTTTCCACCTCCATTTTCATCTTTTCTTCAAGTTTGGACTAGCATTGTGAACCTTTTTTCGTCTTTCTCTCTCTCTTAGACAACCATTGATGAGCTTGGGTTCTTTAAATTTCTCAATGAGCTAAGGTATGGCCATGTGCATGTCCTCAGTTTTTGGTTTTCTTCTTGATTTCCATCTTTTAAATTCTACTTATTTATGAATTTAGGGCGTTTTAGAACTTATTTAATGTGTGGGTAGCTTCGGGAACATTGGGATTCCTTATCCTTTTTGTTTCGATAAGATTTAGAACCGTCCATCGCTTCTCGTAGCTCCGTTTCATGGGTTTAAACCTTATTCTTGCTATTTCCATAGGTTAGGGTTTGTTGCGGAGCCATTTCAAGGTTTAGGTAGCGTTGGGGTTCCTTCAAAATCAAGAATCGAAGTTAGTCGGTGTATTTTGATAAGTTATAGCTTATTGAATAATTATGGATTGGTAGTTTTAGCACTGGTATATGATTTTAATAGCGTATGGAAGATTAAACACAATTATTGTTGCTTTTAGGAATTTTGGATTTAGGAATTTATAGCCGGAACATAGTCAGAGTGATCGAAAAACGCTTTGAGCATTTGGATTGAGGATTCTAGATAGGGGAGTATTATATATCTTAAATGCATGAGTTAGGAATGAATTATAAGATAGTTTGATATTAATTGAATTGATAATGTGATTGTGTGTATTCTTGATATGTGATGATTGTATAACTATCCCTTGTGGTGTTGATTTTGATATTGTGATGATCAATGGAATGTTGAAAATATATAATGAATTGATTATGGTTCTCATTCCTATATGCTATTGAAAAGTATAATGTATTGATGATGATAAATGATTTGGTATGCTTGTTATGCATTAGTGAATTGAGAAAATTATAGTATATCATAAATTAATGATGTTGACAAGCTAGAGTAGCTTAATTGATGATGAGAATGGATAATCATTGTTGTTTACGCATAACATTTGCATAAGAAAGCTTACAAGACTACAGAGGGCCTGTAATTATTGGCCCAGATAAGAGAATTTAGACCCTGTGGTGGTTTCTTTGAATTCCACAAAATGCCTTGAGTAAGACTCAAGGCGGCCTTAGAGTAGGACTCAAGGCGGCCTTAGAGTGACACTTAAGGCTAGCCCGTAACACTACCACTGTCGTTAGAAGTGACTGTATTACATGAATGGGTAAGCGGTTTGGTACCTATAAGACGGACGGATCAGTTGGGAGCTAAGATAAATTGTTGTAATTTGATATCCCATCATTAGAAATGGATCCACATGCATTGCATTATAGCTACGAGGTAGCCATTGTGAAGTGGATATGTTATGGGACAACCATTAGTATGCAATGAATGTTGCGGGGCAGCCATCGTGATCATGAGAAGCTATGAGAACACTATTGACGATGTTTGATATTGTATGATGATGATATAATGATATGATATGTGTTTATATTATATATTAAATGGAAAATTTGGTGTAATGAACTGGATTGATTAAAATGAGCTATGGAATGTCGAATCTGGTTTTGTATTTATGTGTGTGTATATATATATATATATTCTCACCCCTACACTAACTTTTATCATGCAATGAACTTAGATCGTGAGGATGAATGGTGAATAGCTTGGGAAGTTGCTGAATGAATCTATGAACGGATTCTTAAGGATGTAGTTATGTATATGTATGTGCATATGTATATAGTTTTGTCACTATAGCCTTGGCCGGCTCTTGATAGATGTATATGTGTTTTGTTTAATGGATAGGTAAATGGAACCTTATTGGAGGCTGGAATTGTTTTGATGTATATATGTATATACTTGCCTATATGTCATATTGATAAATAATGTATGAGGAATGAAATTAGCTTCACCTATGCCTAGAATTTGTTATATGATGATATGTTATGACAAGAGTGATATGGAAGGTCTTGTGTTTGTTGGCATTGAGCCTAAATCACTATAATTGATGAGTGTTGAAGTTATACATATTGTAGCATTGCACTTTTATTGACTTAGTATGAGAAATATTGAGAGCTATGTATAATTGAGGAACTAGGCAGGTCAAATGGAGTTCCGTGAGGTTCTGGAACCTTCACATAGGTTTAACAACTCATAATTGGTATTTAGAATGTGTTGGAACTAGAATAGGGAAAATTGGATGGGATTTGACGGGTCAAGTCCCTAGAAATGGCCTAAAATGACCTATATACAAATTTGCACATATCTCTTTCATTTTTAGGAATTTTGGAGTGTGGGCTTGTTGCTACAGTTCATAAATGATGAGAATTAGCTTAGGTTAAAATTTGGTGGCATTTAGATGCCAAACGAGTGAGATATGATGCGAAGAAGTTGGTTTGGAGATTAAAATGCTGATATTTTCGCTCAAGCGAGCTTGTGAGTGATTTAGGGGGTCTTATCAAGGAAAATCTCACTCAAGTGAGAGTCAAATAGTTAGTTTTTGTCAAATTTTTGCTCAAGCGAAAGTATTTTCGCTTGAGCAAGCCTTATAGGTGATTTTTCTGTTGAATTTTTGCTAAAGCGAGTGCCTGAGCAAAAATCTCGTTCAAGCGAGCCAATTTTTACTCAAGCAAGAGCCAATTCAATTTTTTCTTTCCTCACTAAAGTTGTAGATAATTTTTTCACGGTCATTTTGCCATTGGAATTGTGTTAATCGGAGGTCTGTAGCCCAAGTTATGCCCAAAATACTACAAGGTGTTTAGGCTGAAATTTCAAATGGGCTAGTTCCACAAATTTGTGAATTGGACAATCTTGGGGGCATAATTGGCCCTTGACTTTTGCATAACAATTATAGGTAGTTGAGTTGTGGAGGTGTACCAAATGAATCCACCTCGATTGGAGTTATGTAGCTTCGATTTGATGTAAATTGCTGAGCAGTACACAAGGAACCAACATGTTGAAAAATTTTTCTTTGAGCAACTTTGGAACTCCCAAGCCTAGGATGTTATTAGAGACCTGTAGAGTCATGTGGGGTCACCCTAGGACGGATATGAAATTTTTAAAAAATTTCCCTTGTATTTTTATTAATTAGTGAAATTTTATGGTATTAGAGCAGACTAAAAAAGTTCAAGGCTAAGGTATGCTCACTATATATAGGCAGTTGTGTGATATTGCATGGAAAATATTATCGATAGACATTGTGAATAACCTAGTAAATGTTGGAATGCGATGTGATAAATTGCTAAGCGTTGAAGTAATATTATGATTAACTGTGTATGGTTGCATACTCTTATCCTTAAAAATGTATTGATATTTGGTGTTGATTTTCTGGATAAGATATGGGAGGTCACCAGGGCATGGATGCCATGGCGGCAACATTCAAACGCTTCACCGATATAATAGAGAGACAAGCTCAACCTCAAGCTAATGATCATTAAGGGCTAGATATACTAATGATCAACAATATAAATTACATTCAAGTACCCAAAAGAATTTATTTATAATATACTATATTTGTCCCTTGATATAAGAACATTTTGAGAGATTTTTTTTACTCTTTTAACATAAGAACCCCCATAAAAAATTCAATAACATTAATTAATTTCTTACAAAAATACCCTTATTAGTCATTAATGATATATAAACATTCATTAAATAGAAAGAAATGAATATTTATGAGTACCAATAAAATGTAATAGGGGTGTTCATCAACCGATCTGGACCGTTAAAAACCGCTTAACCGATCTAAAAACAACCAAAACCAATCAAACCAAAAACTAAAAAAATCAAAACCGCTAAAAACTGCTTTTC
Source organism: Clitoria ternatea (assembly GCA_037962975.1). NCBI lineage: Eukaryota > Viridiplantae > Streptophyta > Magnoliopsida > Fabales > Fabaceae > Clitoria > Clitoria ternatea. Next base: position 63,410,636 of record CM075671.1, read on the forward strand.
ATGATCAGTTCAGTTTGGTTTTTGATTCCACTTGTGAAAAGCAAACCAAACCGTACCTTTTACATGTTTTGTGTGTTATTTTCTAATTTTGTCTAAACTATATAGTAACACTTATTTTTTAAAATCTGTCCAGGTTAGAGGAAGAACTAAAAGACTAAAATCTTGGTGGAAACACTTAGTTTTTAATATTTATGTTGTATTTTACATTGAACCTTATTTAAGTAGTACTTTATTTATTTTATATTTGAGTTTAAATTGTTGAAAACTTGAGATGTTTTATCTATTAATGATTTTTTCATTGTTTAGAACTTTAGATATTTTTTGAATTGCTATAATTATAATCTTCATTTGATTTTACAAAAAATATAAATTGAAAAAAAACCCGAATAAACCGATCCAATCTGAACCGCATTTGATCGGATCGGATTGGATCGGGTGGTGTCATTCATTTCAACCAAACCAAACTGAATTGAAACTTAATAAAGTGATCGGATCGGATGATATTTTGTCTCAAAACTGAACCGATTAGGACCACGAACATCCCTAAAATGTAAGATGGTACTTTTGGAAAACTAGTACTTCCTCTGTTAGGAACTATTATTACTTTATCTTTCATTTTTTTTGTCCCAAAATTATTACCACTTTAAGAATTTAAGGTGTAATCAATTTATATTTTTTAATTGTATCCTCTTGTAATTAATCTATCACCTTTCATTTGACTAATGAATAAGACTTAGGAAGCTGAGACATAATTATTTACTGATAAAACAATAAAATTAAATAAAGGTATTTTAGTCCATATCAATTTAAATAACTACACATTTAATAATTTCTTAATCTGTATAAAAAAGCTAAAGAGACGATAGTTATAAGACAGGGGAGTACAATTTGTAGACAAATTAAATGACTCTAACTATATTAACAAACTTTTCTTAAAGTGTGAAATTAGTTAAGATGTTCTTTTATGAAGTGACAAATGTAGTTCGTTTTAAGTTTAAGCCACCAATCAGCAAAAAAAATAACATCCAAAAAAAAGTTGTATAATTCAAGTGGATATTTTATATGTAGCATTCCGCCTAAATTCATGGAATAAATTTCCAGGGTTTAACAAAATTTAAAGAAAATTTTCACGAATCACGACAACCCTGACGAATTAGTCTAAGAACCTAAACGATATGCGGCTCAACAATAGAAGACATAATCTTAGCCTTATCATGCTTAAGAATGGACCTACTAAACTACAGATCCTTAACAATGACATGGTAGCCTTCATTTCCCATATATGACGATATGAGTAAGGAACCAGGGAATACTCATCCCAGAATATTACTCACACAACATAACCACAATGTCAAAATTTCACAACCATTCAAGTTTTAAATAGTTCTTGAACATAGAGAGGATTAATTCCTTATCGTCATATCATGACAAGAATTAAACCTCCAGTGAGGCACTAGCTACCAGTCCACTAACAATTAGATAAATATAATTATTACAAACACTAAGAGATTGTATCAACCACACGTGCATATATACGCCTGCCATATTAGGCCAACTAAAAGGTCGTACCACAGACTATTATATATATATATATATACATACATACCAGAACTTAATATTTGGCATCATGTACACGTGTTTGCCAATTTGAGCCAACCAAAGGGCTATATAGAACTTCATATAATAAACAACTCTAGGTCAATCAAAGGGCCATACCATTTTTCATATATCAATTATATCAGACTAATTACACATTTACCTTAAACAACATAACAAAAAGATTAATTATAAATTTATCTTGGCATTGCATTGCTCCTGCCCCGAGCTCACTAAGTGACATCATCACTTTGAAAACAAACTAAAATGATAGTTAAGGGGTGAGTACCACTCAAAGTAATAAATAGCAATCTTACTCATAAAGAACATTTACCCATTGGGTCTAGTAGTTTAAAATATCAAAACCACAACACAGTAGCACTTATGCCAATAAACCATATCTTAATCATCAATTTTATTTCCAGTATTACCAATTTCATATCAATCATTAATTCGGTTCCTAACATTACCAGATACATATTAATCATCAATTCAACTTCAACCATCACTATATATATATATATATATATATATATATATCATAAATTCAACACCAAATATCACCAGGTATATATATCAATTATCATTTCAATTCCAAAAATCACCAAATACTTTTGATTCTTCCAATACTTATACACATACATATCTTGTTACTCTCTCGATGCAAATGATCGAATACCATGAACTTTCAAAATCATATCTTTTCAAATGCATAAAAGCATACAATGCGGATTTGATTTCATCAATGACAAATCTGAGTACCATGACAAATCTAAGTGCCAAAATGGATAATCCATACAGCAAATCTGAGTGCTATAACTTGGTGGACATCCAAGTAACCACTCAACAAATCGTAGTGCTATAATCGACGGTACCTTCATAACGACAAATATGAGTGCTAAAATGAATAATCCACAACAAATATGAGTGACATAACTTGGGGGATATCCTGGTAACGACACAACAAATCGTAGTTCCATAATCAGCAGTCTTAAATAGCAAATCTGAGTGTTGAGCGAATCAAAGAGCTTTATAATGCATATGATGTCATGATAATGTAAAAATGCATGGATAAGAATCATATCACATATACAACCATTCCAACATCATAGTCTAGCTCCACTAATCTTAATCCTCATCAACTCAACAACCATTATCACAAAAATCCAAATCAAGTTTATAGAGCCACCAATAATATAGATAACATAATTATTAATATATGCATATTGCTCAAATAGGTCAATTTCAACATACATATCATTAACACTTAACCATTCGCAACAGCTACACAATACTAAATTTTCAACAATACACAACCAGTATCTCAGGCTTCAATAAATCCTTAACGCCACCATAGGGCATAACCAATAACATTTCAATTTAAATTATATCAATAATCATCAACAACATTAAGCACTAGCTTTACTTTACAAACATTATTTCATAATAAAAAATCTAATTTTCACAATATCATCAGTACCATCATAGATCATTATTAACCACACATACCCAGCATTATATTCAATGGCATTTCCAACAACACACAGTCATCACAGCAGGCTTTAACATACATTTAGTGTCACCACTGGGCGTAGCCAACAACATTCCAATAAAAAAATATCAATTAATCATCAACCATAGCAAGTTTTAAACTTTCACTTCATAAATATTATTTCACAACATCAGTTTCATTTCCAGAATATTATCAATACCATTATGGCCATTTTCAACAACACATATCAAACAATATAATTAATGGAACAATACTTCATATCACAATAAGAATTATACTTTTATTTTATAAAAATCAATATTTTTCGGATATTGATATTTAAGGTAAACATTTTAATTATAAAAACCAATCCCATAAATAAAATCCTTACTCGTTACTCGATTCATAACCCCCTTGTACATTAACACGTACCTTAAGGAGTTATCCAAATTTCTAAAATAAAGCTTTGACTTCCGACTCTTCTCCGAATGCCAATATCCTATAATTGAAATATTCCTAAAAATTAATAAAAATAACCTTATAACCTATAAGGTGTTGAAATACTAAAATCAAGGCTCTAATACAAAATTGATAGAGTTTCGATAAGAATTGAACTTATCGAAGGGTTACAAATCTCATCGATAGGGTGTTAAAACTACCCAGAGCTTTGAAATCCAACTAACACCTTTTAGATCATATGCGGCCAAGCTAGAGAGGAGAAAGGGGAATGTCAAAAACATTGCATGCAACATAAAAGAAAACTATGCATGCGGTTGAAAAGGGTAACATGCGCATGCTTCACAATTTTAATCACAAATTAGGCTACGGGTGTCCGATTTCAATGATCTTGGTCTCAAAATTTTCGTAACAAAAGTTACTACAATTTTTAAGAAGACTCCAAAATCCAGTTCTAAGCTAAACAGCACCATATTTTGAAAAAAGGTTACTCTCGTAGCATAAATTCTAGCCAAGGTAGTGTTCATATTTTGGGAATAACTTTCACTCTATTTATTAGATTTAGGAATTCTATAAGTCATTAGAAAGAGGAAAGAAAGAGGAACAACTTTTTTGTTGATGATTTTTCCAAAAACTGAATAGAAGGACCCTATGCAAATAGATCAAAATACAACAAAAATCACATAATTTCAACATGCGGAAAAATGGAAGAGGAAGGTCATGTATGTGAAGATGGGCATGCATGCAAGGGAAAAAGAGTTTAACATACCGATGTTGATTCTGCATTGATCGACGCCCAAAAACCTACGCTTTAGTTCCCATTTGAGCCTCCGATTGACCTTGATGAAACCTCCAAGCTTTATGACAATCACGGCTACGCATGCGAGGGCATTAAAGAGAGAAATAAAGTGTTATTCAAGTGGCCTCAATACTCAAGAGGGGGGGTGAATTGAGTTTTTAAAACTTTTAGTTGGAATGCCTTTGAACTTGATTCTTATATACAAATTTACAAGATTATGCAAGTGAAATCAAGTTTAATGAAATATGCAAGGCAAAACAAAGGTAAATATAGCTGAGACAATTTGACAAACACTTGGTGTGCAGTATTCAAAGTTTACCAAATTAAACAAGTTTAAGTATGCAAGCCACAATCAATCAACACAAGCCAATTAAACACAGTATATGAAAGTAAAAGAGTAGGGAAGAGGTGCTTGCAAACCGATTCAACGAGTTCCGCCAATTCGGTGTACGTCTCGCCTCTAAGCAACCCACTTAGAGGATTTCCACTATTGTAGACTAGAGATACAACTTTGAGCAATTGCAGCTTCCTAGTGTCCCACACTCAAGAACCTAATCCTCACAAGTATAAGGGCAACCCACCCAATCTCTCAATCTCACAATATCCCAAAGGTTGAACCCCAACCTTTGTAACCACTCAACCTAGAGTGAACTTTGGTGTTTTGTGTAGTGTTTACAAACAAGTAACTCTCTCAAAAGAGTAGATGTACAAGTGAAAGTTCTCTCAAATCTATAACTCTCAAGAAGAGAGAATATGCAAATGAAATTTAGAATATACAAGAGTAAGGGCTTACTAAGCACAAGAGTAAGTAAAAATTGATAGCTTGTTGTTGTGTGTTGTTGTGCTTGAGTTCCTCTTGCATTTATAGAGTCATTTGAGAGCTTGGTGAGTGCCTTGGTCTTCCTAGCCGTTGCACATAGTGGGTGTCTGAAGGAATGGTGGAGAAATGTGCTGGTTTCCCACTAATATGTGTTTTCCCACTATCGTAATCGATTATGCCTTAAGCTGTAATCGATTACACTTTGAATTTTTCATCTCTGTTCGCTATGTAATCGATTAGATCCCTTTGCCTAATCGATTAGCTTCAAGTCAGAAGCTTGGTAATTGATTGAACTTTGCCTTGTAGTCGATTAGAAGTGATACCTGATGCATTTAATTTGGCTTCGCAGCTTCGTAATCGATTATATAGACATAGTAGTCGATTAGCTTAATTCCAGTATCCCTATAATCGATTGTTTGAATTCTCTTAATCGATTAGCTATTATACCTGATACTTTTAATGTCATTTTTGGTTTTGGTAATCGATTAAACCATGCATGTAATTGATTATATTAATTCCAGTAGCTCTGTAATCGATTATTTGAAATGTTGTAATTGATTAGTGTTAACCCCGTTGTAACCGGGTTTTGTCAATTGGCAAGCGCACCAATCGTTTGTAGTTTTCGAATTTTAGATATCGTTCCACTGGGATTGAAAGTCCAATAACAACAGTAATTTTCTACTTACTATGGTAAATGTGAAGGAAATTATAAACAAAAGAATGATTTATATACAGTTTATACAGTATTCACAAGATAGCATGATTAAGTGATTCATAAGATAAAAGAAAATAAAAATCTATCTAAAAATTTGAGTTGCAATCTAGAATAGGTAAGATACTTGAGAATAACACAGATAAACAAATTATGTTGGAAATTGGATCCCTAATCTAGAATAACAATGAGGAACTCAAGACATGCATATTTAATCATCAAGTTTCATGTCATTGCAGCTTAAAATCATTATAACCGATCCCTCGTGATATAAATTCTAAGAATTCACCGTAAAGTCCGATCCCTCGTGAGCTTTCTCAGTAAAAACTTGCATTAAGACCTGGCCTTATGGCAACAATGGTTAACAACCCCTATAGAATTGAGATACCAAGGGTATTCCAACTTTTTACTTTCGTCAAAACTAGTTTCAATACGGCATAAATAATCATTCTCCCGTTTGACATTTACACTAATAAAACCAGTTTCGATACACATGAAAATCATTCTCCCGTTTGACGTTCATATTAATAAAAGGTTGAAATACTAACATGGACTTGAATCATAAACATGCAGAGGTCGAATTCACAACATTATACTCAATAGATTAGTTCACCAATTCCAACATAAACAAATTAGTTACACATGGTAAAAGTAAAGACAACACTTACAGAGTTTGACATTACGAAGACGATGGAAACTTCACGATACAACGATCACAATACACCGAAACACACTCAAGTATCTAGAAAACTATTCTAGAACTACAACTCACAAAAGAAAGTACTCAGAGTCGAGTACAAGAGAGAAGAGAAGAGAAGTGTATGGAATGGGATGCTATGAATGGTGTTGGATGGCCCTATTTATAGGGCTGAGCAAGGGTGCTGACGCTACGCGTCCCTGTGACGCTACGCGTCAGACTCCTGACTCAGCTTCCATTAAACACTTGATAATGGCCACTTTCAATAATTAATCTTGATCATGCCTGGCCACTTGGACATGTTTCCACCGAGTTTTGGCCAGTTATGCTGATTGGGGTAGCCCTTGGGCTGAGTGGAGTGCCCATTATTGGGTCCAAGTGGGGTGGTTGGCCAAAAGTAGGAGTGGAGACCACGCAGCACTGACGCTACGCGTGGATTTGATGCGTAGCGTCAGCATCAAAAGTAGCTCTTGATGCTACGCGTGGGGTGAGGCTACGCGTCAGCTCCTCCAGTGTAATTTTCTCTTGATTTCTTAACTTTTTCACTGCAAAACTAGAGAAAATTGATCAAGGGCAGACTATTTCCAACAACATTCATTTATTGAATTTAAATCCTAATTTTCTAACAAATTAAACTAATTTTTATAATTTTTATGAAATTTTTATTTAAGATTTTATTGAAAATTTGAGGACTAACAAATACCCCCAACTTGAGACATTGCTCGTCCTCGAGCAAGAGGGAAAAATAAAAAATAAAAATTTGAAATCAAATTTTTAAGTTAGTCCGAAAATTTACCACAAAAAATAATTACACAATTTTAACTATTTTGTAATAATCAAAAACTGATTCAAATATAACAAAGGTTTAATGATAAAATTATTTACAATATTCTATTAACAATCAAGCAGAATTTCAGGCTTACCTCACAAGTGTTTATCTCTATGCAATTGGTAACCTGTTTCACTCAATCAATCATAAAATCAAACGAATTTAACTTTGTTTGTCATCTACTCAATGGTTATTTATACAGAGTTAATTCAGAAATCACGAGGTCTTTTTACAGGTTGTAATGAGGCTTGGTTTACAAGAATCAATGGTTTTTCTTGGAATTCAAAAACCTGAAATCATAAAAGAGCATTTTCATAATTTTTAGGCTTTTCTCTTGATCCAAACTCTCATTTATTTTTATTGATGAAAAATAAATACCCCCAACTTGATTCTTTTCACTATTTTTGACTTTTCTTTTCCATATTCTATTTTTTTTTTTTGAAAAGAATCAAGTTGCTCATTTTCACTCCCCATTTTTGTAAGAACACTCAAAATATTTTTCATTTATTTCAACTGCTCTTTTAATCAATCAAGTATAGGAAATGGTAAAAACAAATTTAGGTTTTAAGGGTACCAAAGAATTTTATTTTAGGCTCAAATTGGCTTGCAAAGGATAAAAGACTTTTTACCAAGGTAAGCTGTTTGGCCCAAGGTTTCGTTTCACCAATAAATGTGCCTTGATCATTTTCCCGAATTCTCTGTACAACAACACACATCAGAGATTAAAGCAAAATCAATTCGAATTGAAAATATGCCGATTAAACCCTTAAGTGTTTTAAAAGGATCTCTCAACTCACCGGGTTTTTGAAATTTGCTTGATGGTTAATAAACTTATTGTAATTAAATTTATCAAAATTCCTAAGTTATAAAGAATCAAATAATTAATTTTACAAAATTGGTTTTATTGTGTAAAAACTCTAAGTGTATAAACTAACTTACTAACAAAAATTTGATTTTTTTTTAAAGAAGAATTATTTTTCAAAAAAATGAGCAAAAACGAATTATTTTTCGAAAAAGGTGCTCCCTCTCCCTGTAACCTGTACTGATAGAATTCATCGTGAAGATGAATATAAGCTCTGTGAGTGGCAGCCATCATCTGCATCATATGCTGATGCTCAAGTGACATCCGGGCAAAGCCCTGTATAACAGCATCAGCAGATGGAGGCTGCACTGGTGGTCTCCTCCTCCGAGGTCGGGGCTGAGCCTCCTGCTCTAGTGGTGGAAGCTCGCACTGCTGCACAAAATAATCTCTGTTTACTAGAACTTTAGGGACTCTCCCTGAAGAACTAGTAAACTCTGGTGAAGGTACAATGACTCCCTGCCTCCTCAGTAAGGCAGATATGATGAGAGGAAAGGGTATGGGGCGATTCACTTTATACCCAAGGGCATAAAAGTGAATCTGCTCGGAGATAAGCTCGGCGATATCAATGGTGTGGCCCTGGAGGATAGAATAGAGGAGGCAACAACGCTCCACTGGAAGGGAAGAAAGATGGGTGACAGGAGTGATATTATGGAGCATGAGGTGGGACCACGCCTGGGCTATGGGAGTAAGCTGGGTCTTGAGGAGGTTAGATGGACTCCTTCCAACCCTACTCAGGTTGAAAAAGATTCCATCCTTGCTCAGAAAATGAGCAACCTCCTCGAGAGAGTATCCTAACTCTCCCTCAGCAAGAATCTTGTTTCTGTTTTCTTTCCAGAAACAAGTATCATCCTCGGGAGTAGGCTCCCAAGGGTTACCCAATAGGGTACTGATGGTGTCCCGGTCATAAGAGATATGCCGGCCTCTAACCCAACTCGTCCGCTGCTGCCCAAGATTCGGTGCGTCCTGGCGGGTCCTGTAAGCATTTGCGTAAAACTCCATCACTAAGATGGGGTCCCCCTCAGTAGGTAGGGAGAATAGAGGTCCCCATCTCCTCTGCTGCACTCTATCCTGCAGCTCGGGATAGTCTCCTGTACTCAGATCAAGGACCCTCTCCCAGATAAGTCTCTGGCCCTTGATCTGATGAAACCGTGCCCATTTCGCATCCGTGCGAAATCTAGTAGGATCCCTCGATCCTAACACCTCCTGTCTCTGAGAATCAGGATCCTCAGAAGTGGTGTCAGTGTCTGTGGACTTCCTCTGTCTTTTAGAGGGACCGGCTGTGGGAATGGATTTCTTAGGTGCCATCTGCAAAAAGTAAAAATTTAAAATTAAACACACACTAAATGAATCACACACAATCAAACAATTATTTGTAAAATATTTTTGGGTTTTCTAAAATTTTTCATAAATAAAAATGCAATTCAACAACATATTTTTGAATTTTTAATATTTAAAGAAATTAACATACATATATTCAAATAATATACAAAATATAATACAATTTATTCAAAATTCATACAAAGTTGCAAGAAAGTATAACAAATATAAACTAAGAAAATTTATTAATTTCAAAAGAAAACAGCAAACAACAAACAAACATCAAGAATTAAAAACAGAGACTGACGCTACGCGTGGTGTGACGCTACGCATCAGCCTGTTCTTCCCACGCTACGCGTCAGTGGGACGCTACGCGTGGGATGCGCAGTTTTGAAAAAATATAACAGGGGTTGCACAGCAGCAACCCCTTTCCAAACCATATTTTATCCATTCATTTTCTAATTCCTAACAGCAATCAATCCCAATGGTCTTCTAATCCTAATCCTAACCACATTTATTTCTAAAATCGAAAATTAAAACAAAAAGCTAAAGAGGATGGATTAGAGTACTTACTTGTTGTTCCTTGAGCAATTTAGGAATGAAGAGGTTTGGAAGAGAGAAAAGGAGGTTTTTGAAGTTTAGGTTTGAAAACTAAGTGAGGCAGAGAGGAAGTTTTAGGTTTAAAACCCTAAGATGGGCCTCTCTGGTTCAGTTTTAAAAACTGAACGTGGGCTCTGACGCTACGCGTGGGTGGGACGCTACGCATCAGAACCAAAATTCAGAGTCTACGCTACGCGTCAAGTGAGCGCTATGCGTGGCTTCTGTTTTTGATTTTTAAAAATTTGGATTTTCAAAAACCTTTTCAGTTTAAAAACCCTTTTTCTTTTAAACAAGTTAAAAAATTGTTTTGTGGTTTTTTTTTTTTATTTATTTAAAACCACCTTAAAAACAAAAAGAAAAGAATGGGTTGCCTCCCATTGAGCGCTAGGTTTAATGTCTCCAGCCAGACATTACCTCTGATTAATCAGGTGGTTTCCCAATATTCTTTGAGGAATCACCTGTCTTTTTCTTCCTTCTTCTTCTTTTCCGATGCCTAATTACCTGTTTTTCATCATTCAAAGCATCGGTTAATTTAAAACAATTTAATTGATTGGGAAGAGATATACCTGGTTTGGTTGAGGGGTAAACTTTTTCCTCATTACTTATCCTGAGGTGTTCATGAGCACTGAAGCTTACTTCTTCTCCATAAACTTTGACTGCAACCATACTTTGATCAACATCTACTTTGATTTTTGCAGTCTTCATGAAAGGTCTTCCTAGGATCAGGGGGATCTCAGTATCCTCCTTCATATCCAGTACCACGAAGTCAACCTTGAAGTGGTATTTGTCAACCTTTACTAATACATCTTCCACAATCCCAAAAGGCTTTTTGACAGAGCGATCCGCAAACTGTAATTCTGTCTTTGCTTCTTTTAGCTCATATTCACCAATGCGTTTTATTAAATCTAGGGGTATCAAGTTGATGTTAGCCCCTAAATCTAATAGCGCATTCCTGATGTTGATATTTCCGATTGTTACAGGAATGGTGAAACTCCCCGGATCTTTACATTTTCTCGGGGTTATACAGTTTGTTTCTTGCTCTGTATCTATTTGCATATTTTTTTCTTTTTCATTTTTTCATTTTTTTCTATTTTTTCACTTTCTTTTTCTTCTTCTTCTTTCTTTTTCTCACTCTTTTCTTTACAATCAATTTTTACAACATCAATAGAAACAGCATTACATTGTTCCCTTGGGTTTTGAGTGTTTGCAGAAAACCCAGAACTCTTTAATTCGACTATCTCTTTTGCAAGCTGACCCATTTGTATGTCTGATGCTTTTCGGGCAGCTTTATTTGTCTCTACAAACTGCAATAACTGTTGAATAGCTTCCTCTATTCTTGTCAACCTTGCATTGTCAGTTTGTTGTTGCTTGAATTGATTGTTAGGAGGTCTGTTGGAAGGTCTAGTGTCCTGTCTCCAGCCAATATTCTGGTTTTGCCAACCCTGTAGGTAATTGTTAGGAAAAGAGTTTCCATGATTAAAAGGAAAATTACCTAAGGGTGCTCTTTGATGGTTCATGAAATTGGCTTGCTCTTGCTCATTTCCACAGTAACCACATGGTTGTTCTCCCATGCAGTGCGTACATGCTTTAAGTTGAGTAGGGGGTGGTGATGCTACTTGAGCAATTTGAAGTTTTTCCAATTGCTTGCTCATAACTTCAATTTGTTGGGTCAGTAATTTTTGCTGAGCCAACACTGCATCATTTACTCCCAATTCGAGCATTCCTGGCTTCCTTTGCATATTACCTCTTTCATGCTTTGCTTGTCGGTCACTAATAGCCATTGATTCCAATATTTCTATGGCTTCCTCCACAGTCTTGTTCATTAAAGAACCACCTGCACAAGCATCTAACATCATCTTGAACTGAGGCAATAAACCATGGTAAACGATTCTTACCTTCTCGGCATCATTCAGGTTGTGGTTTGGGCATTTTCTCAAGAGTGCCTTGAATCGTTCCCATGTTTCTCCTAATGATTCATCATTATTTTGAGAAAAAGAGTGTATGGCTGTCATTGCTTCAAAATATTTTGAAGGAGAATAAAATCTTTCCAAAAATTCTTTCAACATCGGACCAGTTTGCAAAACTACCCGGTGGACAAGATTTAAACCATTCTTTTGCTTTCCCAATCAATGAAAAAGGAAAGAGTCTCATGTAAACAGACTCTTCTTGATTGGGTTCAAAACCAATTGTGCTGCATAACTCATAAAAAACAGTTAAATGTTCATATGGTTCTTCATGATTTAAACCAGCAAATTGGTTGTTTTGAATAATATTTAAAGTGGCAGGTTTAATTTCCACTGGTAAAACTGGTCCTTGAAACATTTCCGAAACTCGGGGTGGACCATTTATAGCAGCAAACTGTCCCAATGTTCTCCTTTCAGCAGCCATATTTGAATTTTCAAAAATTTTTGAAGTAGAAGAAGAATTAGTTTGTGTTTTAGATTTCAAAAACTTAATTTTCTTTACAAACCTTTCTATCTCAGGATCAAAATAAATTTTACCTGCGGTAGATCGAGTTTGTATACACAAACTAGACAAAGAAAGTTAGTGTAATAATGATAAGCAATAAAAAAAATTATCTAAGGTAAAAAAAAATATTTACCACGGTAATTAAAATTTTACTGTTTTACTAAAACAATTCAATCCCCGGCGACGGCGCCAGAAAACTTGTTAACCCCGTTGTAACCGGGTTTTGTCAATTGGCAAGTGCACCAATCATTTGTAGTTTTTGAATTTTAGATATCGTTCCACTGGGATTGAAAGTCCAATAACAACAGTAATTTTCTACTTACTATGGTAAATGTGAAGGAAATTATAAACAAAAGAATGATTTATATACAGTTTATACAGTATTCACAAGATAGCATGATTAAGTGATTCATAAGATAAAAGAAAATAAAAATCTATCTAAAAATTTGAGTTGCAATCTAGAATAGGTAAGATACTTGAGAATAACACAGATAAACAAATTATGTTGGAAATTGGATCCCTAATCTAGAATAACAATGAGGAACTCAAGACATGCATATTTAATCATCAAGTTTCATGTCATTGCAGCTTAAAATCATTATAACCGATCCCTCGTGATATAAATTCTAAGAATTCACCGTAAAGTCCGATCCCTCGTGAGCTTTCTCAGTAAAAACTTGCATTAAGACCTGGCCTTATGGCAACAATGGTTAACAACCCCTATAGAATTGAGATACCAAGGGTATTCCAACTTTTTACTTTCGTCAAAACTAGTTTCAATACGGCATAAATAATCATTCTCCCGTTTGACATTTACACTAATAAAACCAGTTTCGATACACATGAAAATCATTCTCCCGTTTGACGTTCATATTAATAAAAGGTTGAAATACTAACATGGACTTGAATCATAAACATGCAGAGGTCGAATTCACAACATTATACTCAATAGATTAGTTCACCAATTCCAACATAAACAAATTAGTTACACATGGTAAAAGTAAAGACAACACTTACAGAGTTTGACATTACGAAGACGATGGAAACTTCACGATACAACGATCACAATACACCGAAACACACTCAAGTATCTAGAAAACTATTCTAGAACTACAACTCACAAAAGAAAGTACTCAGAGTCGAGTACAAGAGAGAAGAGAAGAGAAGTGTATGGAATGGGATGCTATGAATGGTGTTGGATGGCCCTATTTATAGGGCTGAGCAAGGGTGCTGACGCTACGCGTCCCTGTGACGCTACGCGTCAGACTCCTGACTCAGCTTCCATTAAACACTTGATAATGGCCACTTTCAATAATTAATCTTGATCATGCCTGGCCACTTGGACATGTTTCCACTGAGTTTTGGCCAGTTATGCTGATTGGGGTGGCCCTTGGGCTGAGTGGAGTGCCCATTATTGGGTCCAAGTGGGGTGGTTGGCTAAAAGTAGGAGTGGAGACCACGCAGCACTGACGCTACGTGTGGATTTGATGCGTAGCGTCAGCATCAAAAGTAGCTCTTGATGCTACGCGTGGGGTGAGGCTACGCGTCAGCTCCTCCAGTGTAATTTTCTCTTGATTTCTTAACTTTTTCACTGTAAAACTAGAGAAAATTGATCAAGGGCAGATTATTTCCAACAACATTCATTTATTGAATTTAAATCCTAATTTTCTAACAAATTAAACTAATTTTTATAATTTTTATGAAATTTTTATTTAAGATTTTATTGAAAATTTGAGGACTAACAATTAGCTTAATGTTCTGATGCAGTTGTTCCAAAACAGAAGCTGCCTAATCGATTAAATGAGGCTTCCTAATCGATTAGCTGCGTGTCTGATTCTATATCTTTGTTTTTGCAAGGAGTTCTTCAAGAGTGCTTTGTCATTATCAAAATTCTTAAACCTGTGATCACATTCAAAACACATTCTCCCCTTTTTTGATGATGACAACAATGTTCATCTCTTGAGGGTTGTTAGTTGAAACAACAATCTTTATCTCTAATTTTGTTTATGCAACAACATTTGAATTCTGCATAAAATCCTTATCTCTTAATCAAATTTTCAGAGTCTGCCTTATCTTTTAAATGAATTATCTAATTAGATTACAAGTTATTTCTTAAAGCATTATCTCTTTAAACAACTAAAACTCCCCCTATCTTTAAGAATATATGCCTTTTGGAGATTATACCAGATAATTAAGCATTTTTAGCAGTCAAAGATAGATGAACACACTTATTGCTTCTCCCCCTTTGTAATCATCAAAAACAAATAAAGCAATGATAGTCATATGAAGAAAGACAAATTTTATTAATGAAGAACTGAAGGGAAATTACATTAAGGAAATGATGAAAAACTGAAGCAGAAAAATAGAAAGCCCAATGATCAAAACATAAAAACGGATCTAGTTCTCCGGGTTGAAAAATCTAAGTTCAGAGATTTGATGCGACAACTCCTCATAACGCTGTTGCATCAGCTCAAAATGTTGCTGCTCAGTCATGGAGAACTCTTGAAGAGAGTTTTCAAGACGGTCGAAGCGGCGATCAAGGTGAGCATAGAGAGACGCAAATGGGTCAGCAGGGGTAGATGATGAAGCTTTAGTTGCAGGAGGAGGAGGGGCTGGCTCATCAGCAGGAGCTTCATAGGGAATGTTGGCATAAAAGCCTTCCATCCTTGAATACCATGCTCCGTTCAGAAAAACAAGACCCATCTTGGTTAGGTAGTGAGTGCCAATACAGGCTTTTGGAGGCACTTTTTCTGACAACTCTCCAGCCAAGTCTACTCCACAGTGTTTGAATATTTTGGTGAGTAGAATGGCGTATGGAAGCTTTTGTTGGTCTTTGGCGTGGCGCATATGGAACTTGACCAATTGAACCCAGTTTATCTCTTTATGGTTCAGCATGGCCTATATCAGGACATCATCCTCTTCCACCAAAGCATAGTTCCCACCCTGGGGCACCACCATCTTGACTAGAAAAAAATGTAGGAGGCGGTTATTCATGGTCAGATGTCCTACTAGCTTGTGGTTACTCCTTGGGCGATCAGCTTTCCACAAGGATTGACGGGCAGTGAGAGCATTGAAGCCCCATTCATCTTCAGGTTCTCCTCCGTCAAATTCTGCATTGTTAAGCGGCAGCATAGAGATTTCTGCAAACTGGGCGTTGGTGAGCTTGATGGTCACATTTTTGACCTTTGATTCGACCATCCCATTGACAAGTTTGAGATTGCAGTAGAAAACACGGATGAGTTCAGGATAGTATTGTTCTTCCTTAAGGGTGAGGAAGGGAAAAAGGTTGTAGTGGTGGAGGCATTGAGTAAAGGTGAGGCTATGGTTATCGAATATTTCAGCAATGGTGTAGTGAGGGGTCATGATATCTTTCTCAGAGAAATTGTTAACGAAGTGTTGGAGGTCTCTAGGAGAAGAGAAGAACCTTGAGAAGTCTAGGGGGTTGTTGGCTTGGGCCATAGAGGACCTAGCTCTCTTGACTGTGCGGGAAGAAGACATGGTCAAGGAATGTAGAGAAGAAGATGAAGAGAGGAAGAGAGTTCTTGAGAACTTTGAGAGATTTGAAGAGGAAGAAGGTAGTGTGAGATGAGAGGGTGAAGAGAGGTGTATTTATAGAGAAGGATTAGGTTTAGAAAGGAGTGAGATGAGTTAAAAGAGGGGGGAAGTTGAGAAGTCCTTGGGAACCCACGTTTGACTGTTGGAGTTCCGATGCTAATCGATTACGAGGATGAGGTAATCGATTAGCTCACTGTTTCTGGGGAATTTGAATCGTTTCACACAGAGGGTAATCGATTATGGCAGTTGAGCGGTGAAGAAACAGAAGCGTCCTAATCGATTGAGATAGTCTGGTAATCGATTAGTGGGAAGATGAAACGTTTTGTACTTGAAACAGAGGCTTTGTAATCGATTATGGATTAAGAGGTAATCAATTATGCATAAAACAAAAGCGTTATAATCGATTAGAATTAATGAGTAATCGATTATCAACGAAACAGAGGCTTATTAATCGATTAAGAAGTGTTATGTAATCAATTATATGGTCCAAAAAATTAACAATTTATGTAGTTTTTACACAGGAAGGTTGTAATTTCAATGAATCATACCACAGATAATAACCAAATCATATAAACATGCTATACAACAATGTTTTTATCAAAATACTTCATCATTCAAACATAATTGATCATGTCAAGAATTCCCAATTCTCTTCTAATGTGGATGAATTTCTCTTTCGCTAATGGTTTGGTGAATATGTCTGCCAATTGTTTAGAGGTATCAACATGTTCAAGCACACAATCACCCTTTAAAATATGGTCTCTGATAAAATGATGTCTTATTTCAATATGTTTAGTCCTAGAATGCATGACAGGATTCTTTGAGATATTGATAGCACTAGTATTATCACACTTAAGAGGCACATAGTCTAATGTAACTTCAAAGTCTAGAAGTTGTTGTTTCATCCAAAGGATTTGAGCACAACAACTACCAGTTGCAACATATTCTGCCTCAGCTGTGGATAAAGCAACACTTACTTGCTTCTTGCTATGCCAAGAAATAAGGGAACTACCAAGTAAATGACATGTGCCACTCGTACTCTTTCTATCAAGTTTACAACCAGCAAATTCAGAATCAGAATATTCTATGAGAATACATTCAACTCCTTTGGGATACCATAAACTAACACTTTGAGTACCCACAAGATATTTCAAAATTCTTTTCACAGCAGTGAGATGTGATTCTTTAGGACATGCTTGATATCTAGCACACATGCACACAGCAAACATAATATCAGGCCTACTAGCTGTTAAGTAAAGTAAGGAGCCAATCATACCTCGGTATTTAGTTATTTTGACATCCTTACCCTTCTCATCTTTGTCTAAGTAGCAAGATGTACTCATGGGTGTAGCTATTTCGTTTGCTTTGTCCATTTCAAACCTTTTGAGTAGCTCTTTACAATATTTTGTTTGACTAATGAAGGTTCCCTCATTAGTTTGTTTGATTTGTAATCCACGAAAGAAGGTGAGTTCTCCCATCATGGACATTTTGAATTCATCTTGCATAATCTTGGCAAACTCTTGACAAAGAATTTCATTAGTAGCACCAAATATTATGTCATCAACATAAACTTATACCAAAAGAATGTCATTATTTTTGCGTTTTATAAACAGTGTAGTATCAACCTTACCTCTTTCGAAATTATTTTCTAAAAGAAATTTGCTAAGTCTTTCATACCAAGCTCTTGGAGCTTGTTTCAAGCCATATAAAGCTTTTCTCAGTTTAAAAACATGGTTTGGAAATTTGTGATTTTCAAAACCGGGAGGTTGATCTACATAGACTTCTTCTTGAATATAGCCATTTAGAAAAGCGCTTTTGACATCCATTTGATAAAGCTTAAAATCCATACAACAAGCAAAAGCTAATAGTAATCTTATGGCTTCTAATTTAGCTACGGAAGCATACGTTTCTTCATAGTCTATCCCTTCTTCTTGATTATATCCTTTACCAACTAACCTAGCTTTATTTCTTATTATTATGCCATTTTCATCTAGCTTATTTCTAAAAACCCATTTTGTTCCTATTATTTGGTGATCATTGGGTCTTGGCACTAATTCCCAAACTTCATTTCTTTCAAATTGATTTAACTCTTCTTACATGGCCAATATCCAATGTTCATCAATAATAGCTTCATCAATGTTTTTGGGTTCTATTTGAGATACAAACGCTAGGTGATTATAAGTATTTCTAATAGCATTTCAAGTACTTACACCTTGAGCCATTTCTCCTATGACTTTGTCTAATGGGTGATCCTTCAATGTGATCCATTGATGTGGTTCCTCATTTTGTGTTGTTTCTTCTTTCTTGTTTATTTCCTCCTCTTCATTCAAGTGCATTTCTTGAAGTGCACCTGCAAGATCATCAACATCTTCCTTTCTCGGAGGGTTATGGCTATTTTCATCAAATTTAACATGAATAGATTCTTCAATGGTATTTGTACGTTTGTTGAAGATTCGATAAGATTTACTAGATTGAGAGTATCCTAGGAAGATTGCTTCATCAGCTTTAGCATCAAACTTACCTAGATTATCTTTCCCATTATTGAGCACAAAACATTTACATCCAAATATATGAAAGTATGAAATATTGGGTTTTCTACCCTTGTAAAGTTCATAGGGGGTTTTCTTTAAGATAGGCCTTATTAAACATCTATTCATAACATGACAAGCGGTGTTTACCGCATCAGCCCAAAAATGTTTTGCAATATTGTTTTCATTTAACATGGTTCTTACAAGCTCCACTAATGATCTGTTTTTCTTTTCTACAACTCCATTTTGTTGTGGAGTTCTAGGAGCTGAAAAATTATGATTTATACCATGTTTTCGCAAAACTTTTCAAAAGATTGATTTTCAAATTCTCCCCCATGATCAGTTCTAATGGATGTAATTTTTTAATTTTGCTCATTTTGGATAATCTTAACAAGTTTCTTAAATGCATGATATGCTTCATTCTTATGAGCAAGAAACAAGGTCCATGTATATCTAGAGTAGTCATCTACAATTACTAGACCATAGTAATTACCACCAAAGCTTTTGATTTTGGAAGTTCCAAAGAGATCCATGTGCAAAAGTTGTAAAGGCTTTTAGGTGGAAACAATATTTTTCGATTGAAAGGATGCCTTTACTTGTTTTCCCTTTTGACATGCATCATAAAATTTGTTTTCAAATTTAAGCTTTGGTAAACCAATTACTAATTCTTTAGAAACAAGTTTATTCAAGTGGTCTACATGTATATGAGCTATTCTTCTATGCCATAGCCAAGTTTCATCCTCTCTAGTCATGAAGCATTGTACATCATTTGAAGACAAACTATCCATATCAATCATGTAAATATTTTCAATTCTTTGGCCTACAAACTTAACTTCCTTATTAGTCTTATGCTCAATTATGCAACAATTTGATTCAAATAAAACTCTATATCCTTTGTCACATAATTGACTAATGCTAAGTAAGTTATGTTTAAGACCTTCAACGTATAACACATCACTAATAGAGGTAGAAGAATTCTTACCAATGTTTCCAATGCCTAGAATCTTTCCTTTGGTGTTGTCTCCATAGGTGACACTTCCTTTTCTTTTGGGAGTGAATGATGTAAACTTGCTTATGTCTCCCGTCATATGCTTTAAACACCCACTATCCAAATACCAATGGGTGTTGCTTGCCTTGAAGCATACCTACAAAACAAAATCAGTTTAGAGAACTAGGTACCCATTTTATGTTGGGTCCTTTAAGGTTAGCTTATGGTAATGTCCCTTTGGGAACCCACACCTTTCTTATAACCTTTGGCCCTAATTTTCTAATATTGCAATTTGAAGAGTTATGACCTTTGAATCCACAATGGTTGCATTTCATAAAGGGCGAGGATGATCTCATAGGAGGTACAAAGAAGTTTTTGTAATGCTTTTCCTTTTTAACAGAATTGTACCCTAAACCAGTTTTGTCAAACATGCATCTTTGATTTCCAAGTAGTACATTCAGATTATCTCTACCAGTTGTAAACCTCTCTAAGGTTTTGTTTAGATCTAGGACTTTGTTTTCTAGATCAACACATTTCTTAGCAAAATCACACGGTTTATTCTTGGAGCATGTTTGAGCATTTTCCAATTCTTCCTTTAAGCATTCATTCTCTTTACAAACCTCCATGAGGTGCATCTCTAGAGTGTCACTAGTTTTTCTAGACATCTTAAGTCTATTGGATACTATTACAAATTTATCATATAATTCCTCTAGAGCATCAAGTAATTCATCCTTATCTAAGTCATGGAAATTTACCTCATCATTTTCTTCTTGGTGGTTGGCCATGAGGCAAAAGTTTGCTTCTTCATTTTCCGAGTCATCCGAGCTGCTTATCTCGTTTTCATCCCAGGCTATATATGCTCTCCTTCTTCCTCTTTTCTCTTTGCCCTTTTTCTTGAGATTTGGGCAGTCCGCTTTGAAGTGCCCCTCCTTGCCACATTCAAAACAATTGGGTAAGGAAGAATTTTCTTTAGTGATAGGTTTCTTACTTGGGTTTTTGAAGCTTCTTTGGAAGCGTTTGCCTTTCATGAATTTCCCAAAGCGTTTCACAAATAGTCCAAACTCTTCTTCTTCATCAAGTTCACTTCCGGATTCTTCTTCATTTATGGAAGTGGCCTTGAGGGCAAGCCCCTTTTTCTTGGAAGATTTTTCTTCCTCTTCCGTCATCCTCAATTCTTTCAACTCTTGTTCCTGTTCCTGCAACTTACCAAATAATATGGCAAGAGACATCTCGTTTATGCTGGGAGATTGTTTGATGGCGGTAACTAGTGGTTGCCATTCTCTGTTAAGACTTTTCAACACTTTATGAATGAGCTCTTTGTTAGTGTAAGTTGTAACATCCTAAAAATTTTATTCTCATGTATAATCATTTTGATTTAGACCATCAATGATATTATCCATTTTATCTCAACTTTCTACATAAATTTTTGGTTAGGACAACATCTTCTTTTACCATGGTAAATAATTTTAACTTTATACCTTCGGTAAAAGTTAATCAAATAATTTTTTACCTATTTCCTTAGTTATTAATTTCCTTGGCTTTTCCAATTACTCTCATCAAATTGCCACATACTCCACTCAAAATTCATCATCTTGTACACATTTTAATTGTTAGTTAGAGTCCGAATTTAGAAATGTGGTCAACTACAAAGTTGTTCCTCGTTTTCTTATCTTTCCAACAAGACCACATTTGTTAAAATCCATTAAGATATGAGAGAGATATGCCCAAAATACCGAAACAGTGTCAGAATTGATATTTTACTTCAATCATATCATCTTGTACATATTTTAATACCTTGTTAAAGTCCGAATTTGAAAAAGTGGTAAACTACAAAGTTGTTCCTCGTTGTCTTAGATTTCCAACAAGATCAAATTTGTTAAAATCCATTAAGATATGAGAGAGATATACCTAAAATACCGAAATAGTGTCAAAGTTGATATTTACTTCAATCATACAAGCTACATTATGTAGGCTACGGAAATGGTCAACAATCCAGCTCATTTTTCTCACCTAAAACCTCCATTATCACCATAATTCATGCACCTAACATCCCACTACAATCCCATTATGAAAATCTTGTCCCCCACTTGTCATTTGCATCATTAAATCAACACTACATCTTGTTCCCAAGTCTGAATTCTTAGAACAAGCTAAAGTTAGTGAAGTCTCTCTTATTTTCTTTCACTTTTTCCATCAAGTTCACTCTTGATCTAAAGCTAGGACAATAATACAACACTTTCAACTACTTTAGGAACCTCCATTAAGGTAAGAGGGGACAGGGTTGTGAATGATTATGAAATGGGTAGAATTGTATATTGTCCTAGGATTCCAGTTTTATTTTTGTATCTTGTTGCTCAATTTTGAAGCTGAAAACGTATGAATTTGATTCTGACTTCTTCATCAAAGTTGTATATCTTTTTGTTATGTGAATTCTGAGACTTGAATCAATTGATTTGGATATGTCTATCAAAAGTTATAGCCAAAATACTACAGCATATCTGAGTGGAATATTTATCCTATGTTTTGTGTATATATTAAAATTCTGGGACTTATACATGCATAATCAACCTTTGATGTCTTCATAAAAGTTGTATATATTTGTGTTATGGATCTGTAGAAAGTGGTTTCAAGTCAAAATGATTTTTGTAGCTCGCGTTATGCCTAAAATACTGAAGTATGTCCAAGCTGTAAATCTGTTAACTTGAGATACGTATTTTATTTTTAAAACTGAGAACTTTGTGGTGCGAATTAGTGATCGGTGTCTTCATCAAAGTTGTAGATCTTCTTGTTATATGAATTTTGAGACCTGATCCGACTGAATTGGATATGTATAGCATGAGTTATGATCAAAATACTACAGCATGTCCGATTGAAATACTTATCTTGTGTTTTGTGCATATATGAATATTCTGGGAATTATACATACGTTTTTAGACTTTGATGTCTTCATGAAAGTTGTAGATATTTATGTTAGGGATCTATAGAAAGTGGTTTTGAGTTAAAAAGATGCTTGTAGATCTAGATATGCTCAAAATACAGAAGTATGTTCATGATGAAAATCTGTTAACTATGAAATCTGAATTTTATTTTTAAAACTGGGAATTTTGTGGTGAGAATTAGTGGTTGGGGCCTTCATGAAAGTTGTAGATATTTGTGTTAAGTATAATTTAGAACTGGTTTCATGCCAAAATCATTTTTTTAGCTCCAGAAACGTTCAAATTACTAATATATGTACGTTTTGGAAAACTCACCTTGAGGCAGTGTGGTATTTCGTGAATAAGTGGTAATTCTGTTTGGAATTTGAAATTGTGTTCTTCATGAAAGTTGTAGATAATTGTATTATTAAGCTATAAAAAGTGGAATCACATGAAAAGGTTATGATTTGCTCATGTTATGATTGTTTTACTAGAGTATGTTGCTGTTGGAAATACTGAAAGTTAATTATAATGGTTATTATGAATGAAAATGATATTTTCTCTATGAGTAACAATTTATTATTAAACTCTTGAGTGATTATGATTTATTATTGATGTTGTTACATTTTAATGAGTATCATACAGTTGTATATTTTGGTGGTGAATAATTATGAATGACATAATTAATATATATGTACATGAATGCCTTGTGGTTATTGTTACATGTGGTTGAAACAGTAAATCCATGATTCTGAAAATTATTATATGTGATGTGTCCTTTGAGGACTTGTGGTTTTCCAAGTGGTTTTGGAAATATTAATATCATGGTATGTTAAATGATAAAGAGAATTAAAGGCATTCATGCATCATAAGCATTTGGACGCACCATGGAATTTTAGGGGTTCCATGATTGCCTACCCTGGTGGGGGGTTACTCTATGATGAGTTAAAGCCCTATTTTTACGATGTGTTGGTCATGGGGCTGTAGGGATCCATGACTGTATAAATTCCTACCGATGTGTTGGTCATGGGGCTGTAGGGATCCATGACTGTATTAATTCCTACCGATGTCTCTATGAGACCTTTTACTGCAGTATTCCCACTAAACCAAATGGATCCAGCATGACATCATTTGACTAATTAAAGACTTAATAATTATAAATGAACTTGTTTTGCATATTCATCATATCATTATGTTTTGTTGATTGTGTTTGTGCAATTTTATTTATTTTGTATTTATTCTATATTTTGTCTCACTCTTACATTAAATTTTACAGTGAATGCTACGCAGAATGAAGAGTGATGCCCTGATTGATGCCTATATGAATTACTACTTGGACTTTTATTTTTATTTATATTTAATGGGTTGTAATAAATATAACGTATCATGTACTGTTATCATTCTAAATCGTTTCCGCTATGCAAATATTTCATGAATTTTATTAATCACGACTAGTATGCATGATAATAATCCGCGTTTATCAACTTTTACATGACTTATTACAAATTTTTAAAATAATTTTTAAAACGCGAAAAACTTTATTCGAAAAATTAATAAGGACGTCACATTGGTGGTATTAGAGCATTTTCAAAAATTCAGGACCAATTGCTATGCCGTGTATTGATTTTTGATATACTATGTGAATTGTTTGATTATTTGTTTGAAAATATGATAAGTATGTGCTATATGACTTGTGCCTAACTGATAAAATAATTTGTTTGATTACTGCTTGATAATATGATAAATGTGTTATACAATTTATTGCTTAACTGATAAACTGTAGAATACTTATAGTTATGTTATAATACAATATATTTTCCCTTAGAATTAGTATAAACCAAACTACGAATGTAGGATGGCAAGAAACAACAACAACAACAATGATATGGCAGCTGCTTTCAACCGCTTGGCTGAAGCCATAGAAAGACAAAATCAACCGAAAAGTACTGGAAGACTTCACGGGTTAGATCACTTCCTAAAAAGGAAGCCATCACAATTCAAAGAAGGTTATAATCCGGAGGTAGCATACCTATGGGTTAAGGAAATGGAGCACATCTTCCGAGCCTTGCCCTGTACAGAATTTGAAAAGGTGGAGTATGCCACTTATATGATGGTTGAGGAAGCAGAAAACTGGTGGATACATGCCAGAACTCGTATGATTGAAACTGACAGACCCTTGAACTGGGTCAACTTCAAAGACTGTTTCCTAGAGAAATATTTTCCAGCAAGTGTGAAAAGCCGTAAAGAGCTGGAATTTATGGAGCTGAAACAAGGCTCAATGTCTGTTGGAGAATATGCTGCAAAGTTTGAAGAACTATCTCTCTTTTACCCTCCTTTTCAACAGGCTGGTGCCGAAGAATCAAAATGTGTTAAATTTGAGAACAGCCTGAATCTGGAAATCAAAGAGGCGATAGGGTACCAAGAAATTCGGAGTTTTCCTATTCTGATCAACAAATGCCAAATTTTTGAAGAAAATCACCAAGCCAGACTGGCACAAGAAAAGGCCAATAGACAACTAAAACCTCAGTCAGTTGATTTCAAAAGGAGAGGGACGCACTATCCAAATCGTTTCAAGGGAGGATCATCATCTTCTCAAAGACGCAGCAATCATACGAATATCAGGTGTCATAATTGCGGAGGTAATCATCATATACGCGATTGCACCCGACACCTAGGAGATGTTACTTGCTATCGTTGTAATCAGAAAGGACACATCAGTCCAAATTGTTCGCAGAACCGTCAAAACAACGACAGTAACACTATGAATAATCAGAGAGGCTCTAACTATCAGGGAGGTCGTGGAGGAAACACGCGTGCTGCTCAACCTCCAAGACAGAACAGGGAGTCAACAGACCAGAGGTTACAACTAACAACTGGAAGAGTCTTTGCCATCAGCGGTTTAGAGACAGACCAAGCTGATGACCTCGTGCAAAGTAAGTGTGAGATCAATGGTACAATCTTATCTGTGTTATTTGATTCTGGTGCTACACATTCATTTATTTCTAATGAGTGTGTTGGACGTCTTCAATTACCTGTGAATCCTATGAGATATGATCTGATTGTTTCCACTCCCATCGGTACACAACTTAGGACTACTAAGGTGTGTAACGAATGTTCTATGCTCATAGAAGGTAAAAACTTTCTAGTAGATCTTGTTTGTTTACCTTTGAAGGATCTGGAAGTAATCCTAGGGATGGACTGGTTATCGGTAAATCGAGTCTTGGTGGACTGTCATAACAAAACTGTGATATTTCCATCAGAAAAAAATCTTACTTCCGGCAATTTTAAACTCTTTGCTTTACAAGGTGAAAGCCAATTATTTGCCTTGTTTACTCTTCCACAAGGAGATGATGAATCTAAAGCAATCGAAATGCCAGTTGTTTCTGAATTCCCTGAAGTATTTCCCGAGGATGTCTCAAGTTTACCTCCAGAACGCGAGATAGAATTCTCAATTGATTTAATTCCAGGAGCAGAACCAGTATCTAAGGCCCCATATCGTATGTCACCTATTGAACTGGCAAAACTGAAGAAGCAAATTGAGGAGTTGTTGGAGAAACATTTCATCAGGCCCAGTGTGTCACCATGGGGAGCGCCAGTATTACTTGTCAAGAAGAAAGATGGAAGCATGAGATTATGTGTAGATTATCATCAGTTGAATAAATTGACGGTGAAGAATAAATATCCTTTGCCCAGAATTGATGATCTGATAGATCAATTGAGGGGTGCTACAGTATTTTCCAAGATTGATCTGCGATCGGGTTATCATCAGATTCGTGTCAAGTCTGAAGATATTCCAAAGACAGCTTTTAGAACACGCTATGGCCATTACGAGTATCTTATGATGCCCTTTGGAGTAACCAACGCCCCAGCTGTATTCATGGATTACATGAATCGAGTGTTCCATTCATACTTAGATCAGTTTGTCATTATCTTCATTGATGACATTCTGATTTATTCTAAGACGTGGGAGAAACATGAAAAGCATCTTCGAGTGGTATTACAGATTCTGAAAGAGAATCAGTTGTATGCCAAGTTGTCTAAATGTGAATTCTGGTTGAAGGAGGTAAAGTTTCTAGGTCACGTAATCTCAAGCGAAGGAGTGTCTGTGGACCCTTCTAAAATTGAAGCTGTAACGAACTGGGAGAGACCTACTTCAGTCACTGAGATACGAAGCTTCCTGGGATTAGCTGGTTATTATCGGAGATTCATTGAGGGGTTTTCTCAAATTGCCCTACCAATGACTCGTCTAACCCGGAAGAATCAACCTTTTGATTGGACGCCAGAATATGAGAGAAGTTTCCAGGAACTAAAAATGAAGCTTACATCTGCTCCAGTCTTAACCTTGCCTGACCCACAAGAAGACTTTGTGGTTTATTGTGATGCTTCTAAGATGGGCTTAGGTTGTGTCTTGATGCAGCAACGAAGAGTGGTTGCCTATGCTTCTAGGCAGTTGAGACCACATGAAATGAACTATCCAACGCATGATCTAGAATTGGCAGCAGTGGTATTTGCTCTGAAAATCTGGAGACACCATTTGTATGGAGTCAAGTTTGAAGTGTTCAGTGACCACAAGAGCTTGAAGTATTTGTTCGATCAAAAGGAATTGAACATGAGGCAGCGAAGATGGATGGAGTTTCTTAAAGATTATGATTTTTATTTAAAGTACCATCCAGGAAAAGCAAATATGGTGGCAGATGCACTTAGCCGAAAGTCCATTCATATGGCATGTTTGATGATAAAAGAGATGGAGATGATAGAACGGTTCAGAGATATGAACTTGGGTGTGGAAATGAAATCTTCAAGGAGTATGACCTTGGGAACTTTGAAGATAACCAATGATTTCCTGAAGCTGTTAGGTGAAAGACAGACAAAGGACTTGCAATTACAGGAGTTGAAAGAGTTGCAGGCAAATGGAAAGGATATGGGATTACAAGAAGGATCAGATGGAATTTGGAGGATCAGAAATAGAATTTGTGTACCAGATGATGTTGATCTGAGAAGGACAATCCTAGAAGAAGCGCATAAAAGTATGTTGAGCATTCATCCTGGATCAACTAAGATGTATCAAGATCTGAAGAAAAGCTTTTGGTGGCCAAGGATGAAGAAAGAAATAGCTGAATATGTGTTTTCATGTCTGGTGTGTCAAAAAGCCAAAGTGGAACATCAGAAGCCATCTGGTGAACTACAACCATTGGAGATTCCTGTCTGGAAATGGGATGACATTTCAATGGACTTTGTGTCAGGATTACCAAGAACACTTTCAGGAAATGATACAATCTGGGTTATTGTAGACAGATTGACTAAGTCTGCTCACTTCCTTCCGATGAATATGAAGAATTCTCTACAAAAGTTAGCATAATTATATGTGAAAGAGATAATGAGACTTCATGGTGTACCATCCAGTATTGTGTCAGATAGAGATCCGAGGTTCACTTCCCGATTCTGGGGAAGCTTGCATCAGGAGTTGGGTTCAAGACTCCAATTAAGTTCAACTTATCATCCTCAAACAGATGGATAGTCAGAGCATACCATACAAAGTTTGGAAGACTTACTGCGATCTTGTGTACTTGAGCATGGTGGTAGTTGGGAGCAATTTCTTCCACTGATTGAATTCACGTATAACAACAGTTACCATAGCAGTATTGGTATGGCTCCATTTGAAGCATTGTATGGTAGAAAGTGTCGAACGCCCCTTTGTTGGTTAGAAACTGGTGAAAGTTTGGCGTTAGGACCTGAAATTATGCAGCAGACTACTGAACAAATAGAAGTAATCAGAGAGAAGATGAAGGCATCCCAAGATAGACAGAAGCACTATTATGATAAAAGGAGGAAACCACTTGAATTCCAAGTTGGTGATCATGTATTTTTGAAGGTTTTACCTCACAAGGGGATTGGCCGAGCATTGAAGAGTAAGAAGTTAAGTCCAAGGTTTATTGGACCATATGAAATTCTAAAGAGGATTGGTACAGTGGCGTATCAGATTGCACTTCCTCCTCATCTTGCAAATTTACACAATGTGTTTCATGTATCACAATTGATGAAGTATGAACAAGACCCCACTCATGTTATTGCTAATGATGATGTTGAAGTTAGAGAAAATCTGACCATCCGTACAGAACCCACACAGATCATAGAAAGGTCGATTAAACACTTGAGAAACAAGAACGTACCATTAGTGAAGGTTGCATGGAAATAAGGGAATGATGTAACTCTGACTTGGGAGCGTGAGGATGCTATGAAGACGCAATACCCAGAATCGTTTCACTGAGGAGTGCGTTATGTTAAATTTCGAGGACGAAATTTTTATTAGGGTGGGAGAATTGTAACATCCTAAAAATTTTATTCTCATGTATAATCATTTTGATTTAGACCATCAATGATATTATCCATTTTATCTCAACTTTCTACATAAATTTTTGGTTAGGACAACATCTTCTTTTACCATGGTAAATAATTTTAACTTTATACCTTCGGTAAAAGTTAATCAAATAATTTTTTACCTATTTCCTTAGTTATTAATTTCCTTGGCTTTTCCAATTACTCATCAAATTGCCATATACTCCACTCAAAATTCATCATCTTGTACACATTTTAATTGTTAGTTAGAGTCCGAATTTAGAAATGTGGTCAACTACAAAGTTGTTCCTCATTGTCTTAGCTTTCCAACAAGACCAAATTTGTTAAAATCCATTAAGATATGAGAGAGAGATATACCTAAAATACCGAAACAGTGTCAAAGTTGATATTTACTTCAATCATACAAGCTACATTATGTAGGCTGCGGAAATGGTCAACAATCCAGCTCATTTTTCTCACCTAAAACCTCCATTATCACCATAATTCATGCACCTAACATCCCACTACAATCCCATTATGAAAATCTTGTCCCCCACTTGTCATTTGCATCATTAAATTAACACTACATCTTGTTCCCAAGTCTGAATTCTTAGAACAAGCTAAACTTATGAGAAATGTTAGTTAACTAAGATTTATCACATTCATATAAATTCATTTTAAAAAAGGTATTGCTAACCAAGCTTTTGAAGAAATATTATGTATGTATATGTGTATGTACCCTGTAACCATACAGATGACTGTTAGCAAGTATAAGTAAATAGGTTGGAGAATGTAAATAAGTGTAAAGAAGCTATATGAGAAAGGGTTTTCGAATTCAGTGTTAATGACAAGGGACTTATTGAGGCAGGACCCTACCCAGTGACAATAATAGGGATTAGTAGACGATGAGGTATTGAGAATGTGCATTACATATGCATCATCTGCATTGAGAATTTGTGATTTGGGACTCAATACTAGAACATGCAGCAAGGGATATACTGGAAGCATGAGAGTTCAGATCCCTAGTTGGATCTCAAAGGTGTAACTGGGTTGAGCCTCCAGATGGCTTAGAATTGCATTTGAAGTTGGGCAGTCCACAGGCCAACTGGATTTACCCTGACGATGACTATTGCATATATGCTCGTGTAGAACCAAGTTACGGTTACTCTTCAAAGTGTGATCTCATTTATGAAATTTTGGACCTGTGTGTCCTTTACCCATATATGTTTTGACAAACTTGGTGAGCTCCGGTCGCTTTAGTACAGAAGCATTATACTTAGTCTAATACTGAGGCAGGATGACTCTAATGAGTATGATGTTGTAAGGGCCCTTATTCACATTCATGAAATACTGAATAATGAGACAATCATAATGCACCTAACTCATGCATAGCATCCTAAATGACTAACCACATTGTGACTAAGAATATTCGTATTTGATTAATGTGACTGTATAACATGTTCATGCTATGATGACTAGTTGTTATGAAAATAATTGATCTTTGTCTGATACACTACTAGTATCAAGTAGCTTAGTGTTAGTCGAACTGGTTAGAGACCTTAGGATATGTGATCATGATTATGTGCTGGTTCATTGGGAAATTATAGGGTCGTGTATCATAATGAATTATAGTTAATTGTTCCTGTATGCCCTATAAGGACACGTATTAGGTTTGAGTAAATAATAAAGATCTGGATGATAAGTGGATTATCATGGTAGAGTTATAACTAGGTGGTGACAAAATAAATATAGAAAGGATATGATTGATTGTCGAACATAATTGTATGCTAGCTCAATTAGAAACAGATTAGATTATTATGGTGGACTCATAATTTGTTGATGGAATAAATATTAAGGACATTTAAAGTAAGAGAATGGTAGGAATCTGTGATAGGTGTGACTCGCTTAATGTTTGTTTGTGTGTGTGAAATCCTTCAAGCATGACAGTGTACTTTTGCATGTTGTTCCAACAAGGCTGGAGTGAGATGAACTTACTCATCTTGTTTTATGGTTATGTTGTGTATATTTATATGTACACTCTAGGTCTGCAAAGGACAAATTTGAAGGAGCAGGAGATCTTGTCAGAGTTACGCAGTGGAAGCAGTTGGACTCTCAACTGTATGAAGTAACGACTAGCTTAGTTTATGTTTATGTTTTATATGGGAGAGCCTGTGCGCCCCTGTCATTCAGAGTGGGTAAGTTTCTGTTGAAGACCATGCGATGTATAAAATATTTTCTTTTGAAGTTCTTGATCCACCGTTGTTTCTTGTACAAAAAAAAATAAGTTCTCAATTTTACAAAAAGCTAAGTAACACCTTTATTAATTGGAAGATCCCGATGGAAGATGTTGTCCTAATTAGCCGATGACATTACAAAGTGAAATTATAATTTAAAACTATATTAAAAAATTTCTTTAAATTGGTGTTCGTGTGAGTTTATTGATATTCCAATACACTTTATGTACATATTTTATTTTGGAAAAAAACTTTCCGTATTTAAATTTTTTTAACAAACAGCTGTACCTCTTCTATATATAATATAATATGTATGGAATAAAAAAATAATATACCTAATATAAAAATAATATGTAACTTTCATATAACATGTTAAAAAATTTATAAAAATTAATTATATATGAGTTTTTTTTATTTTAAAATATTTTTTAATAATCTCTTTTAGAAAATAACTAAAAGAATGAAAAAAATTTAAAAAAATTTCAGTTCAATCCCAATTTTCAGTACCAATAATGTGAGTAAATTGCTAATGAACCACTGACCGATCACGGTTTTTCTTACATAATATATAAATTCAATATTTATAAAAAAATATTAATTTATATTTTAATATATTATATATTATTGAAATATATATTTAATTATACCGGTTGGATATCATAAATCAATACTTTCATCAATTATCGCTCCTATTTTCCAAACATTGATGAAACCATTGCGTCTAAAACGGAAAAAAGAAAGCAAGCCAAGAAGTTTCATGCGAATTAACTACGTATTAGTTTGTATTAGCATTCACTTTTCTTCCAAATCGTACTTCATTAACAGAAAAATATTTGCTTTGACCAAACATATTTAGGAAAATATGTAAATTATATATGTTTGCAGTATGTAAAATTAAAATGGATAAACAAACAAACTTTAAATAAGGTTAATACCTTTTATGACCAAGTACTAGTTTGTTGTTCACTTTTCCAAATCACATTTCATAAATGGGAAAAAAAATTGGCTCGACCAAAGGTGTTTGGGAAATTAGCTAGGTGTACTATGTTTGCAGGCTTTAAAAAAGAAAAACATACAAAATTTATTCAGTAAGACTCATGTGAGCATCTTTAACTTGAGGTAATTTAAATAAGATCCATGGCATGTGAATATCTCTGCCATAGTACTCTATAAAATTAAGAATCATTAAATATGAGCAATGCTCACGTCATTATCTATATATATATATATATATATATATATATATATATATATATATATATATATATATATATATATAAGACGCCATATTCATGTTAAAAACAAGAACAACTATGTTAATCTTATAAAATAAGTGTCATGTAATTTAGTATGACATGCAAATCCTATTCAAAAAATGCAAATTGGATTTGAATATAAAAAAACATAGTTAATCTTGGTTTAAAATTGCAATTTTTTGTTTTAATCTCAATAAATTTTTAAATTTTGAAATATCTCTATTACTATTCATTAATTGTACATGCATCTAAACACGATACTTCACAGACTAAATTTATTCACAATCATGATAATTATTAATATGATATAATTAGATTTACGTCAAATACCAATTATTTAGAAATTTTCAAAATTTATGAGAATTAAAACTATTTTTTAAAATTTAAACTGACATTAACTATATTAACGAATGCTATAAAGTATAAACATATTTGTTTTACTAAATCTCATAATATAGTAGTCACCAATGCTCTATTGTTTCATAGTACCTGATATAATCGATAAAAAAAGGAAGATGATACTCACAGATAATAATGTTCTCTTCATAATTGTTGTAATTGGTAAATAAATTTTAACCTAAGGATACTTTATTTTGATCATCTATAAAAGAGTAATCTTATCAAGAAAATATAATTTAATTAATATAATTAAAATAAAAATTAAAAAATATATATTAATCATGTATTTATTAAGTGATTAAGAGTTTGTTCTATAATCCAAAAATTAAAAAAATTAAATTCTATTTTTTTAAAGATAAATATAATTAATACTAATCTCAAAAGAGATTGGTGTAATTATCCTTAACTAAAATTGACAATACCTTAAATATAAGATAACTTAACTACATAGATAGTGTAGGGTCAAAAGAATATTATAATTTTACCCAACTCAATATCTTTAGAACCACATTAATCATTGAACTAGTTTCAAGCCATTATGAATCAGACTATGGTTATATTGGGAATAAAGAACAAAACGAACAAGTTGGGTTTTGATATCAATGTCCAAACTAATCCTTTGTCCGTTCCTTTTTACGTGAAATAATTTTGAAAAAATGCAACTTAAAAAATATTAAATAGTTTTAAAATACTTAATTTTATTATGTAAGTTTTTAGTTAGTCTTATATTTTTCTCTATATTTAATTTGTATTTTATTATAATTATTTATTTAAAGAATAAAGGTATAATAAAAAGTTAATAATAAAGTTTTTTAGAATCTTAAAATCATTTATCAAAAGGTATAAATTTTTAAAAATTGTGTATGACAAGAGTCTGTGTCGGTTAAGAGGCAGCTTCGAGGATCCACAGAAGTGCAATGCACAAAAGAGTACAGTGAAACCCTCTGCTCTGCGTATGCAATCTCACAGCTGTGACTTCTCTGTACTCAGCCCCAAAACCGCGTCATGTACCATACTTTCCTTATTATTATAAATACTAAGTCTCTTACCCTTTTGACTCACCAAAATAGTACTACTTAAGTAATATACTACTTATATTTTAATACGCATTTCAATGCTTTGTTTGCTAACGCCTGCGTAACTTGACTTTAGTACTCTTTCTTTGCCCCTCTTATTTTGCATCATTTTCTATTTTAATTTTAAAACTTTCAATTGATTCTCTATGGTATGACATAGCTTGACTAAGGAAATTTACATTTTGCTTTGGGAAAAATGTCCACACGCACGCAGCATGGATGATATATGTGGAGTGGAGCACAACACACAGCATTTTCTAATGGGACACATGCAACTTTCTTAACTTAGACCGTGGTCAAATTCACACGTTCACACGTTCAGGGGAAAGGAATGATTATCTGTAAAACTACAGACGAAAAGTATCATGATTTTCTTAGTGAATTTAAAATTAATTTTGTATTAGTGATCCGGTGTCAATATCGATCTATGAGTAAGAAAGTAAGTTGACCTAAAATTGTTATGAATATATTGCATAATATTGTAATCTAATATCGGCTTTTATACACTCACACCACACCGTACATACAGCTTGCACGATCCACACTTTTTTCCTATGATGGACCCACATTATTTTCTTTCATATCATTTACGTACTGTGTCGCTTTTCAAACTTCCCAAGGTCACATTTCTAAATGTAACCTGTTCAAAAACTTCTTTACTAGTTAATGTTGGAGGAGCGATATCAAACTCTTGTTCACCATTAAAGGCCTTCTTTAACCTACGATATGGATGATCTACTTTTAGAAACCTTCATTGTCGAAGATAAACCACCTTCCTCCCATGATGCAGTTGTTGGTAACAAGTGTTATCCTTATATATAGGACACACTTTATGGCCTTTTACACTATAACCAGATAAGTTGCCATAGAGTGGAAAGTCATTGGTTGTGCAAAAGAACATTGCATGCAACTTGAATGTCTCACACCCAAATGCACCAATGACATCAACTCCTTCATCCCACAATAGTCTCAAGTGTAGAAACAACAAATTTAAGTACACGTCAATGTCATTGTTTGGTTGTCTTGGACCTGAGATCATCATCGATAACATTTCATATTTTCTCTTCATACATAACCAAGATGGTAGATTGTAAATAAACAACAAAATAGGCCATGAACTATATGTAGTGCTTAAGTTACCGAATGAGTTCATTCGATCTGTTGCCAGTCTGAGTCTTAAACTTCTTGGGTCATTTGCAAACTCTAGAAATATTGAATCGAACTTCTTCCATTGTAATCCATCTGTCGGATGCCTAAGTTATCCATCAATCAACCTCTCCTCAAAGTGCCACCCCATCAGCTTCACATCATCTTCATTGACAAATAGACGCTTCAATCTAGGAACGATAGGAAATACCATAACACCTTTGTAGGGGGCCCTTTGGTGCATACCTCCTCACCGGAATCATTATCTTTCTTCTTATACCATGACAACCCACACCTTGGACATTCATG
This sequence comes from Clitoria ternatea, assembly GCA_037962975.1. Taxonomy (NCBI): domain Eukaryota; kingdom Viridiplantae; phylum Streptophyta; class Magnoliopsida; order Fabales; family Fabaceae; genus Clitoria; species Clitoria ternatea. The sequence continues at coordinate 63,446,027 of CM075671.1, forward strand.
CACCATTTCATACCCACCTTCGTATAACACAACCATTTGGACATGCGTGTATCTTCTTATACTCCAACCCCATAGGACACAAAATCTTTTTAGCCACGTAGTTACAATTTGGCAAGGTATTACTTGCTGGAAGCATTTCTTTCAATAGTTGTAGCAATTCAGTGAAACTTTTACCTGTCCACCCATTTCTCGCCTTTAAATTAAACAATCATAATACCGCCGACATCCATGTGAAATTAGTGCAATTTGGATACAATGGTTTCTCTGAATCCTCATGGAGAGTTTCATAGACATATGCTTTTTTAAATTTTCTTCACCCACATCACGAATCATTTCCTTAAGTCGAGCATCTATATCATAATTGACATCATGTGCAAAACCTTCATTTTGACTCGGCGTGTCAACATGTTCACCATGCCATATCCAACGTGTATAGTTCTTGAGAAAACCATCACATAACATATGTTCTCTCAACACTTCCAAGCCTAGCAGACACATATTTCCACATTTAACACAAGGAAAAAAGTATCTTCCATTCACATCTTCGGCATTTCAAATTACAAACTCTATAAACACTTCAACTCCACTTTCATACTCTTCACTTATATGTGGTGCACTAATCCAATTTCTATCCATGAATTTGGCCCAAATGTAAAACTTAAGATGTGACATTGTTCAACATAGCGTACACTTAGTCGATTAGAATTAAGAAAATCATTGTAAACATATGATTGTTAACTCATGAAATAAACATTGTAACATACTGGTGAATGAATATTGTAAACTAATTAAAGTTATTGTACTAAAAATTAGTCATTAAACTTATGGAACAAATTAGGGAAAAGTTATTATTAGTTATAGAAATAAAAAAGTGAAGTAATGTCAATTTTTGTGAAGCAATAGAGATTGAAATAAAGAAAGAGAAAAGCAAAGTAATGTTAATTTTTGCGAGTTTGGTTTATGTATTTTGCACCATTTTTATACTAATTTATTGTTATTTTGTTAATGAAACTTACTTCATATAACCATTTTGACTAATATTAAAAAATAAAGATAATGGTATTCTATAAATAACCAAAATTAAAGTAAAAAATAATTTTAATAATGCTAAAAATAAAGTGATATGTTTGAAGACAAAAATGAAGATATATTTCATTATTATTCATAAACTCAACGAGAAAAAAACAAAATAGAAAAGGGATGGAGAAGCTTTTGAAAAAGAAGAAGACTTGATAGAAAGCAACTTTGTCTCATTATCTCGTTTAGATTCTTATAGTCCCAAATTCTAAATATGAATTTACAATTCGCATGATGTTATTTGTTGACTACGTCTATAGATATGTTTCTGTTTGATAACCCTTGTGCTTATCAGAATAACTCATATTAAAAAAATTACAAAAGGACACAATCTATACATCTTTACATAATCATATTTCACTATTATTAAAGTGATTCCCCCCTGTCCTTGCGTTGTGCGTAAATCCTACACTTGATACACTGGTAATCAATAAAACACAGATTCAGGTAACATGATACAATGGCAAACAAATAAACATAGATTCAAGAAACACAATACAATGGCAAGCAATGAAACACATATTCAGGCAATAGGATACAATGGCAAACAAAGAAACACAGATGTTAGAACTAAGTTTATCTTATAAACACTCTAATGTTGATGGTTCTTAACCCAAGATTTGTTAATAACATACATTAAGGCAATTGATTAAATAAAGTCTGCCTATGTATTATCTGACCTTTCAAATTAAGTATTTCAGGTCAAAAGTTTGTAAGACATAAGCTATAAATGAAAAATAGAGCTTATCATAAAAAGTCTGATATTAGTACACAAGTCTGTATGGGACTAAAGGAAAATTTAGAGGGAAGTCTAACCCCAGATACACCATCAGGGTCTTATCTAACAAGCTTTGTTTTATACAAAACATGTCCAGACTTCAGAATCAAGACTTCCAAATATATAAAGATGTTATTCTTGTCTTTATATCAAACCCTAATAAATCCCTTCTGAAGATGCTTTAGAACTGATGCTTTTTCTCTAAAGACTGCTCGTATCATCAAAGAAGATAAGAAGAAACGCTTGTGCTCAAGATCCAAAGAACATAGCAAAAAGATCAATGTTGTTAGATCCAAATCTGAATGAAATACTAAGAAGTCTGAACTCTTGGGATTCATTGATAACACCCATTAAGACTCTCAGGTAAATAAAGTCTACTCATGTGTTTTTCTAACAAGTTCAGCGAGTGTTTCAGGAAAAGTCTAAAGTGCATCTGTTGGAACAAAGAGGGGGAGTCCGTCAAACAAAACTTGTTTCAGAAGACTAATCTGATGAAGTCTTTCAATGAACTAAGAAAAAGAGTCTGATCGATTAATCAGACCTTGGAGTCTTACTCCTTCTCAAGGAACGTCTTTGAAAAGAAACTCCCCATTTATATGTAAGAGTCAACAAAAGCTTTCTTGTTTGAAATCTGTGTTATTCACCAAAAAGGAAAGAAACAAAAAGGTGAAGGACGATGTGGAGTAATCAAGGTAGATGCCTCACATATCTCAAAGTGTTAGAAAAACTGAAAACATGACAGATCAAAAGCCTAAGGTCAACGTCTATAAGAGTGTACTTGTTAGCTTGAAATGACTAAGCAAATAGGTCTCTTTTGGTATGGATTCTCAAAGTAAACAATTTTGGTATGAACTCTGAAGCATGTTGGACTCAGACTTTACAATTGTATACTTCTTCAAAGTCAGAAAATGATCAATGGCTCTATCTTGTCCAAAAGCTGATCAATGACTATCTTGAAGAGCTCATATATAAGAAGATTTCAAACCTTAAAAAGAATTCAATTGATTGACTTCTTGTTGATCATTCTAAAAAAAGAACAAAAATCAAAAGTGCTAGTCTGTAAAAACTCTTAAGTTTTTCTCAGGTCTTATTTCTTAAGCATAAGTCTTCTCTGTTGTTCTACTCCTAGCAGACCTTGACTTGTTGCTTACTGTAACTTAGCGTACCTTGTTTCAATACTCAATATCTTTTTACGTCGAGTTATTCTTTATAACAAAAATTCTCTTTTATTACTTATTTGTTGTGTAACAAGTCTGGTGTTTCACCAGTCCTTAGACTAAGTGGGAAACACTTTGTAGCCTGAAGAGGCTTTCAAAACAATACTTAGGTTGTTGAGCTAGGAGTGGCTTGTTTGAAAAAATACTTCGGATAAGTCAGAAGTGGTTGGAGTCTACAATAGTTAAAGCATGGGTTATGCTGGTTGTGTAAAAGGTGTTTTTACATAGTAAAAATCCTTCAAGTCTGAAGGTACTGGATGTAGCTTCTACTTTGGAAGTGAACCAGTATAAATTTGCTATGTTATCTTCTCTTTGCCCTTATCTTTTAAAATTCTAATTCTAAAAAGAGTCTGAACCTTCATTCAAAAAATATTTTCTTATTCCATGTGAAAAAGGGTTAAGACTTATTCAACCTCTCCTTCTAAGTCTGACTCTAAACCATCAATTGGTATCATAGCTTGTCCTTTCAAGTTTATTACTTTTATGAGTAAAAAAGATCAAGATCCATAACTGCCTCTCAAGATCAGCTTGTTGCTGAAGGTTCCTCAATAAATAGACCACTAGTCTTTCTTGGAGAAGACTATGCCTAATTAAAAAATAGGATGAAAATGTTCATCAAGTCTATGCAATATGGTCTATGGGGAATCATCTCTAACGGTGATCAACCAACCCCTGTGGACAATGATGGAAAGCCCATTCATAAAGATAAATGGTCCATAGTTGACTTTAAGAAGATGGAGTCAAATGCAAAAGCTAGATTTCTTCTAATTTGTGCTTTGATCAAGTCTGAATACAACAAGGTCTATGGTTACAAATCTGTGAAGAAAATCAGGGATGCCCGTTAGGGTAACTATGAAGGCACCTCTAATGCCAAATGCTCCAAGAAGATCTTGGTAACAAAGAAGTATGACAACTTAAAGATGGAGGAGCACGAGTCTGTTGATCAGATGTTTGGCAGATTCCAAATGTTGTTAAACAAGCTTAAAACCTTGATATTAACTCCCTCTAGAAGATATCAATGTCAAGATTCTGGGATGCTTACCAGAAAAGTTTGATGCCAAGTGTATTGCTCTAAAGGAAGCAAAGGATCTCAACACATTGACTCTTGAAGAACTTCTTAGAGTACTTAGAGTTCACGAGCTGAGGCTGAAGCAGAACAAAGTTTCAAAGCCTTCCTATTCTAAAGGTATTTCTTTGAAGTCTGAAGAGACATCTAAAAGGAGTAAAGAGCCTAAAGCTGAGAAGTCAACTAGCTCAAATCCCAGTTTTGATGATAGAGATGAGGACACTGATGAAGAGTTGGCACTCGTTACCAAACACTTCCATAAACTACTGAAAAAGAAGAAAGGTGGACCAGGAAGATCCAACAAAAGAGAATCCAAAGGTAAAAGTTAATTTAAGTTTAAAATTGACAAATCTTTCCTGGAGTGCTTTTATTGTAGGAAACCAGGACACATTAAGGCTGAATGTCCTCTTCTGAACAAAGATAAGAAGTACAAAAGAGAGAAAAGAAACTTCTTCAAGAAATAGAAAGGACTCATCACCTGGGATGATAAAGACTCATCCAACACTAGTGAGTTTGAAGAAAAAATAGAGTCTGCACAGATCTGTCTGATGGCTCAATCAGATTCTAAACCTGAGGAAAGCTCAAGTGAATCTGAATCTGAGGAGGTAAACCAGTCCAAACTTAAAGAAAGCTATGAAGCTTTGTTTAAAGACTTTTCGACTCTTTTAAAAAATTATAAACTTTTAAAAAAGAAACAGTCTAAAACTATTTCTTTATATGAGAATATAATATCTGATTTGAAGAAAAATGATTCAGAATAGGATTTTCTAAAAGATTTAGATGAGAAAGAGAAAATGCACCTTAAGGAAATACATAGATTTAAGAAAGAAAATTATATTTTGAAAACTGAGTTAAATAACTCAAGTTTGCTGTATTTCACAAGAGAAAGAAATCAAGTCTCTTTAACTGCAAGTAAGTTCACTTACTTTAGACCTGACCCAGTTTATGAATGGAACAGAAAACTTAAATAAGATTTTGGGAAAATCACACAAAAGTAGTAAAAGACCTGGTCTAGGGTAACCTTGAAGAAATGAATTTCAAAGAAAAAGTTTTTCCTCCTTCATCTCTTCAAAGTAGTGTTATTAAATGGGCTATAACGGTGTGGCAGTGTGTTTTTGGGTCATTTCGTGTTTTGCCACTTGAAAAAATAGGCACCATAATGGTGTTGGCTATGTTGGGAATATCAGTTGTTATGGCCATGGCGTTGTGGTGCTCATGACACAGAATAACAGTCATAACGACACTATTTGGGTTTCCAGCACTTGGACCTTTCTGGGTCGGGTCAGATCAATTAAAAGACCTAAAAAAGTAGGTTTTGTAGTAGCCCGCTTCCATTTTTGATACACTTTTCACTCGTTACCTCTCCTCACCTGTGTCCACCGTTGACTGTCAGCGTACATCAGCCTCTGGTGACCGTTTCCAGTGAGAAAGAGCAGCTGCGACATCCATGGAGTCTTCGACGACCACCTCTGCAATCATTCTGGTGACTTTTTCGGTGACTTTTTCAACCAAAGCTGAGTTTTTCATCTGTTTTTTTAACTCTGTTTTTCTCCTTCTATTTTTCTCCTTCAACTCTAGTTTTCAACTCTGGTTATGCTGCTGTGTATGGTTCCTCTTTAGTTTCTGTTTATGCTGTTGTTGTAAAAATAGTTTTTTGAATGGGTTTTATTTTATTATGGTTCTAGTTCTCTTCTTTTTTAATGGTGTTGTGCATATTTTATTTTTAAAAGGTGGTGTTGTGCATGTTATGTTTTTTAATGGTGCTATTGGCTTTGTTTTTTAATGGTGTTGTGTTGTGCATGCATGTTCTGTTTTTTAATGGTTTTGTTTTTAATGGTGTTGCTATCATGGTGCTGTTATAGCACTGCAGTAACAATTTTCCTTCCCCCTCTTTGTTTTATATTAATTCCATTTCAGTACTGTATTATTAAATAATTCCTCATTGCCTTTTGTTCCTCTGATACGGTACTAAGTGGCAACAAATACCAACCCCATTGATGGTACTACCATTGCCACTACTGCAAGTGGAAGGAGTAACAACAACAGAACTGACATTGGGTGGAAGTATTGTTCCACTGTGAATGATAATGATACAAACATCATTCGATGTAATTTTTGCAAAAAAATGATGAAAGGAGGTATTACGAGGGTGAATAAACACTTAATTAAGAAGCTGGGAAATATTGCACCTTGCCTGACTAGTCCAATTGAGGTTAGAGAAGAGTTGAAAGCTGCAATGACAAGTAAAAAGAGGAAGGGAGAAGCTGTGGTAAAGCGAGTGGTGGAAGACCTTGGAAGTGAAAGCTACAGTGTAAGTGCTGATAAAGTAAAGATATTCAAAGAGGTGGAATCTCAAACTCAAAGTGGTTCCCAATCCCACACCAGTAATAGTGCCATACTGAACAAGAGGTCTCAATCTGAATTGAAGGGTCCAATTGATCTATACTACAAGAGGCCTGAATCATCCATTGCTAAAAATCGAAAGGAAAAATGAGGCAGAAAAACATAAGGGAAGTAGTTGATAAGGAGGTAATGAAAAAGGTGCATCTATACATTCCCCAGTTTTTGTATTAAGTCAGTCTATCTTTCAACTTAATTAAGTTGGAAAGCTTTTATGATATGTTGGTAGTTGTTGGCAATTTTAGACCTCATTAACCTTCTCCTGGCTTTCATGATATTAGAGTGCCACTTCTCAAGAAGGAGATGGAGTATATAAAGGAGTTGTTGAAGGGCCATGAAGAGCAGTGGGCTCAATTTGACTGCTTTATTATGTCTGATGCATGGACTGATAGAAAACAAAGGTCAATCATTAATTTTTTGGTGAATTCTGTAGCTGGGACTATGTTCTACAAGAGTATTGAAGCCTTGGATTTTATGAAGAGCAGGGAGAAGTTGTTTCAATTGCTTGAAGCCATTGTGGAGGAGGTTGGACTGGAAAAAGTTATCCAAGTCATAACAAATAATGGCAGCAACTATGTTCGTGTTGGGAAACTGTTGGAGGAGAAGTATCCGAAGCTTTTTTGGGCTTCATGTGCAGCTCACTGCATTGACTTGATGTTGGAGGACATTGGAAAGCTTACAAGGATCAAGAAGACCCTCAAAAGGGCTATTGCATTGGTTGGCTTCATCTATAGCCATTCAAGCACATTGAGCTTGATGAGAAAATATACAAATGAAAGAAAGCTTGTGAGGCATGCGATAACTCAATTTTCTACATGTTACCTATCATTGGAGAGGATCCACAAAGAGAAACAAACCTAAGAAAATGTTTGTCAGTGAAGAATGGTAACAAAACAAGCTATTAAGGGAGGCAAAAGGAAAGGAATCAACAAAAACCATGCTAATGCCTTATTTTTTGAGGAATGTGGTGTATATTTTAAAAGTAATGGCTTCATTGGTGAAGGTGCTTAAGCTTGTTGACAGCGAGAAAAAGCTGGCATAGGCTACATTTACGAAGCCATAGAGAAAGCAAAGGAGGCCATTATGACATCTTTCAAAAAAGATGAGAAAAAATACACTAATGTTTTTCCATCATTGATGATAGGTGGAATTATCAGCTTCATCAGCCATTACATGCAATCGATCACTTGTTGAATCCACAAATGTTTTATGCCAACCCCAAATTGAACTTTGATGCTAAGGTAATTCAAGGGTTTTATGATTGCATGGGTAGGTTGGTGGGAAGCCTAGAGCTGTAGACACAAATCTTGATGAAGCTGCATTCATATAAAACATCAGTTGGGATGTTTAGCAGTCCTATGGCAAGAGAAATAAGGAATAAAACTGCATTAGGTAAAGGACTACGTAATTTATAATCAATTAGTCATTTCCTAGGTGTTAAGTACTAACAAGTTGATTGACCATTGCTTTGTAGCTAAACTGGTAACGACTTGTTGGTATTACCATTCCCAATTTGCAAACCCTTGCTATAAAGATTTTGAACCTAACTTGTAGTGCATCCGGTTGTGAAAGAAACTAGAGTATTTTTAAGTAAGTAAGGCTGAACTTGACTTGTAAATCCATTCTAAGAATATTTATTCTTATTATTTTCCCTTTTTATCTTGTAGATTCGTTCAAAAAAAAGGAATAGGCTTGAGCACCAAAGATTGCATGATTTGGTGTTTGTAAAGTATAATCAAGCACTTCTATGAGCTTTTATACTTTTTCCATTTGTATCATTTTTTTCTTATTAATAAATTAGTATTTTAGTTTAAAATTGTTTTAAAATGTATTTATCCTTTGAGTAGTAGGTCATATGAGAGTTATTCCTAAAATTCCCTTAGTCAAGTATTTACGTGGGAACATGTAAATACATTAAGACTAGTGTGTAAGTGTACTGATGATCTGATCTCTTAGATCATAGATATAAATGATATCAAGTCTTCACACGAGTACACATTAAGAGTAATGATGTACTGGACAGACCCACCTTGAGAACGTTGTATGGATCGTTACATGAATGTCATAAACGATTCTCAATTTGATAATGGTATAGGTAGTGCTTTGACCTGAAGCTACTACGATTCCTACATAAGGAGTTTGTTATTTTAATACAATTAAACGTCTTCTGTAACAAGAGGACTATAAAGGTTGTGATTAGGCAATGAACATATTATGTAGAGGGATGTGAGTGATGTAGATGAGATTTGTCTCTCCTATGTGACGGGAGTAATAATTGTAGGCCACTTGATGGAGTGAGACTAAGGAAATGCATGGCCATGCTAGAAAGAATAAATATTGGATATTTATTCATATAAAGTCTACTCCAGTATCAAGTAAAATAAATTGGGTCGTACAAGGATGAAGCGACCATGCCTTGGGCCCAATTAGGATATCGTGACAAAAGGAACAAACATATAAAATAATTATCACTTATATGTTATGTTGATATTAAATAATACTCGAACATAATGATGCATTGCTAGATGCCGCTCTTATTTTATATTAATAATAAAATAGTTTTTTATTAATATGACTGAGTATTTTACTTATAGGGTCACACATATAGAGTAAGTCCATTAGAAAATGTTTTGTTTTTATTTTAGTTAGACTAAAATAAAGCTATTGGGCCTAACTTATTCAAAATGAGTAAGGAGCCCACTTTTTAGAGAGAACAAATTAGGTCAAAAGAGCTACACGCTATCAAATTAGCATTTGAGAGGTATAGCGTTTCTAGTGGGAGTGCTTGTGTGGACTCCTAAAGGACGAGGCTAGGACTGCTTCAATTTTTCTATAAGAGGTAAAATCTTAAAACACATAAATTTATGTATGCTTTGAAACATGACGTTTTACAAATCCTATGGAATCCTTGTTTTTCCCGCTATGTATCCAAGAGGGATTCCTAACATAAGTCAATTTTACGATAGTGGTTATAAAGTCTCATTTTATAAAGATAAGTGTACTATCATCAACCATGATAGAACCATTCTCTTTACATCAAACAAACATAACAACCTCTATAAGGTTGATCTGGGTGAGCTGAATAATCAAATTTTAACCTGTCTTTTCTTAACTTCTAAAGAAAAATGGGTCTGGCACAAAAAGCTTGGGCATGTTAGCATGAAACATATTTCTAAACTAAAAAGAAAAGGGCTAGTTAAGGGACTACCAAGAATTTCCTTTAATAGCTCCCAGCCCTGCGAAGCATGCTAAAAGGAACTTCTTTTAAAAACAAAGGTGTTGTTTCCACCACCAGACCACTGGAACTGTTATATTTGGGTTTATTTGGTCCATATCAAACTCACAGTCTTGCTAGAAAAAAGATATGGTTTTGTTATAGTTGATGACTACACAAGAATGACATGAGTCTATTTCCTAGCCCACAAAGATGAGTCTGCTCAAGTATTTAAGATTTTCTATAAGAAAATCAAATCTAAAAAAGAAATTTGTATTGGTACAATAAGAAGTGACCATGGTAGAGAATTTGGAAATGAAATTTTTGAAAAGTTTTGCAACAAAACAAGCATATCTCACACATTTTTTCTCCAAGAACACCTCAACAAAATGGTGTTCTGGAAAGGAAAAATAGAAGTCTGTTAGAAATGGTCAAAACTATGCTTTGCAAAAATGATCTTCCAAAATATTTTTGGGCTGAAGCTGTGAGTACTTCTTGCTATATTCAAAATAGAATTTTTATCAGACCTATACTAAATCAGACTCTATATGAATTGTGGAAAGGAAAGAAACCTAACATTTCATACTTTCACCCTTTTGGATGCACATGTTATATCCTAAACACAAGAGACCAACTTGGAAAATTTCACTCTATGTGTGACAAAGATATATTCATGGGGTATTCAACTACATCAAAGTCTTACCGAGTCTTTAACATAAGAACTCAAAACATTAAGGAATCAATGCATGTAAGATTTGATGAACTAACAAAGACTGACAAGAAATTGATAGATCTAGAACTTGATGATGTAGGTATTCAATAACCAGAGACTGAACTAGGACTATCAGTCCTAAAAAGAAATGAAGAAAAGGATTTAGACCAGCAGTCAAAGCCTAAACCTAATAAACCAAGGGAATGGAAGTTCAAGTCCTACTATCCCTCAGATCTCATTATTGGAGATCAAGCTAAAGGAGTTTGAACTTGATCAAGACTTCAGAATCACTCGTCAATGGTACTTGTTTTTGAACTTGAACCAAAGACCATTACAGAAGCACTAAAAGATCCAGATTAGATTATAGCAATGCAGGAAGAACTAAATCAGTTTGAGAGAAATAAAGTCTGGACGCTAGTTCCAAAATCCAAAGATAAAAGCATCAATGGAACAAAATGAGTTTTCAGAAACAAACTTGATGAAAACAGAAACGTTGTTAGTTATAAAGCTAGACTTGTGGCTCAAGGCTATAATCAACAGGAAGGTATAGACTTTACTGAAACCTTTGCACCTGTAGCCAGACTTGAGGCTATAAGGATTCTCCTTGCATTTGCTGGATTTAAAGGCATAAAATGATATCAAATAGATGTTAAGAGCGTGTTTCTAAATGGTTTTATAGAAGAGGAAGTCTTCGTAAAATAGCCTCCTGGAGTTGAAGATAAATATTTTAAAAATCATGTCTTCAAACTAAGTAAAGCATTGTATATTCTGGAACAAGCTCTAAGAGCTTGGTATGATTGACTCAGTACCTTTTGAATATCAAAAGGCTTTACAAGAGGAAACGTTGATATGACCTTATTTAGAAAAGGCTCAAGGAGACACTTTCTTATTGTGCAAATTTATGTTGATGACATTGTCTTTGTTGTAACTAAAGAAAGTCTGTACAAAGATTTTGCTGAAATGATATAGGCTAAATTTGAGATGAGCATGATGAGCGAACTCAAATTATTTCTAAGACTACAGATTAAACATATAGATGATGGAATTTTCATCTATCAACAAAAGTACACCAAACAATTACTCATAAAACTTAAAATGGTTGATGCTAAACCTATGAGTACACCAATGTATCCAAATTGCATCATAAGTAAAGACAAGTCAGGTACATCAGTGGATCAGACGTTATATAGAGGAATGATTAGATCACTGTTGCATTTAACATCTAGTAGACCTGATATGATGTTTAGTGGTTATGTTTGTGCAAGATTCCAAGCAGACCCTAAGGAACCACATTTGTCTACAACAAAGATGATTGAGGTATCTTGTAGGTACCATAAACCTTGGGCTGTTCAGTAAGAGAACAAACTCATTTTCTCTTCATGGATTCTGTGTTGTAGATTTCACAGGTGATAGATTAGAAAGGAAAAGCATAAGTGGTGGATATCACTTCTTGGGGACAAGTGTGATCCATAAAGTAGTAAAAAGTTGAACTCAATAGCCATCTCTACAACTAAAGTAGAATACTTGTTTGTTACTAGTTATTGTGTACAACTTCTGTGGATGAAATATCAGCTTGAGGACTATTCAATCTAAGAAGAAGAGATTCATGTATTTTGTGATAATACCAGTGCAATCAACCTATCGAAGAACCTCATTTAACACTCAAAGGAAAAGCACATTGAAGTATCACTTCATTCGTGATTATATTAGAAAGACACTTTGGACTTAAAGTATATGGATACAAACTATCAATGGGATGATATTTTCACTAAACCATTAGCCAAAGTCAGGTTTGCATATATTAAGTATAATCTGAATTTGCATGATAGTATGTGATAAAGGGTCTGAATGAAATAAGTCTGCATGATATAAGTCTGTAGTCTACATAATTGTTTTTAAATACTTGGATTTTTTACATCTCACTTCTACACCGAGAGACTCTTAAGGTCGATTCGCTTGCCTTGATAACTGCTTTTTAATTTCTAAACCGTCACGCGTGGCACTCATTTATTGCTTGGAGTGCAACTGTTTCTAAGCAATTTTTCCCTCCACTAAGCCACATCACCTTTAAAAACCCTTTCTAGTTGTCTTTTTAAATCTTTGGAAAATCTCTTGGCTTTTCCCAAAATCTCTGTATTCCTCTCTCTGTGTCTTTTTTATCTTTGCCCTAAAAACTCTCTTTGCAAAACCTTCTTTCTCCTCCTTCAAAAATCGTTAATGGCTGTTGCACCCTTTTCTGTCAAAGACGTAGTTGAGTCTCTATATTTCAACATAGCCTAACTCAAGCTTGAAGGTCGCGACATCTCTAAGGAACTAAATGGCATTAGGTGGACTTAGTTCTTCCTTGACCAAGAACCATTTTCTCCCTCTTAGGTTCTCGAGTTCCAGAGAACTGTTACTATTAACAAGACTCATTTCATCTTGATTGGCTCTCTGCATGGCAAGCAGATTGAGTTTTCTAAGGATCTGTTGGTTAATGTATTCTAGTGTCAACCTAGGGGTACATTCTTCTCTAAAGATTTTGAGTACACTGAGGTTTCTTCATTCACTATCAACTAAATGATGTATGGGAAAACTCTTCCTCAAAAATCAACCTCTGGAAGTCTGCTTCCTAAGGTAAAGATGCTACACCTGTTGATGCGTCAAGTATTTCGTCTTCACAAATCTGCCAAGGACACTGTGACAAAGTTGAACCATTTCTACATGTATCACATGTTATGTAAGGAGAAGGTGAACCTTGCAAATGTGATCATGACTTACATGGTCTCGTCTATTTTGAAGAAATAGAAGAAGATACCTTACCCTATCATCCTCACCAAACTTTTATGTTGGAGAATGTTCCCTTCAAGTCTGTGATGGTTATGATGACATGTGGATATTTGGTGTCCAAGTTGCCTTTATTCTCTCCTTTACTGGAACAGACTACCATTTCCATTACTCAAGAGTGTAAAGAAGACCCCTTAAAAGAGGAAGTCTAAAGCTGACCCTGTTGAGAAGCCTATTGAGGCTAAGAAAGCCAAAGTGACAAAGGTCTATGTCACTCGGGACCAGACCTTTGCTTCCAACACTAGCTCTGTGCTAGCCTCTACTTCTAAACCAATATCAGATGCTGATGACGACCAGAGGATGCTGATGATGACCAGACTATTCAGAATATCATGAGAAAAAAGAGGTCTGAGATACTTGTTGCTGTTGCTCAACCCGCCACAAGATCCAAGACTTCATGGGATTCTTACTCTCCATTATTTAAGGATTATGTCATGCTCCCTTCTAGAAAGCGCTACATCAACTTCATCCGTTATTACTATAAGAAGTTTTCTGATATGGACATCTCAAAATGGACCACGTATGACTGGATTGAGATATACAATCGTAACTATGATTGTATAAGTCTGATAGAGCTCAATGGGAAGCTACGAAAGTTGAAGCTAAGCATAAGGCTGATGTTAAAGCCTTAAAGAAATTTGTTGAGAAGAAAGAAGTCCATTCCCTCTTTCACTCAGACGCCCTCAACCACCAAGCCTGCTTCTCCCATCTGGACTTCAACACCAACACCTACCCCTAGACGAACACAGGTACCATCATCTCCCATACTTAACCAACCACCTGAACCCTGATCTAAACATAAACTTAAACCCTAACCTTTACCATCTCAACCAACACCTTATTCTCTTCCTATCTCTGAACTCAAACCAACCTAGACCACCCCTAAAGTCCCCGAAACCCAACCTTCCACCTCTAAAAGACTTCAACCTATATCAGTTTTCCTTAACCCTCCTCTACCACAGCCTTGAACTCCCTACCGTCACCCAAACCTTTACAAACCAAAAACAACCAGTGCAATTCTTCCTCCAACCCTATTTCTAACTCATTCTGCCTGCTATTGATGTCTTATCCAACCTTCACCTATACACATCCTCATCTTTTACTATGTTCCAGACTCTTCATATGGAATAGTTTAACCACACCATTATTCAAGACCTGAACCTGCCAACCCAACCCTGTATCCAAGCCCTCACCAAACCTAAGGCTTGCATCTTCATGGACCTCAACCACCTCATGCCAAGATATCGAAGGATTTTTACAAATAAGTTGAAGCAAGACCGATACCACATTGCACCTTCTACATCTATCTGGTATATGCAACTACCAAAGCAACTGCCTGATATTCTAATTGGGCACATTATCTCTGGGAACATAATCAACAGTGTAGTACTTTTGGTGGTGGTATTCTGATAGTGTGTTTATATGTTAACACAGATTTTGATAATGATAAATAACTCAAGACTCAAAGATCAATCATATACAATTCAATTAGGATTTAATTGTGTTTGATGATATGAAATTTGATGAACAATAAAGGATTTGAGTCAAAGCATCAACAAGAGATTAAAACAAGTGGAAAATGTTCATCCAAGTGCCAAACAATCAAAGGAACCAAGCCATATCCAATCGAATATCAAAAAGGGTGAAACAAAGTACAAAAAGCCATGCATCAGGTGCATGAATCGATTCACACAGCATCATATAGCTACATGAATTGATTCCTATGTGTAACAGGGGCAATATATGCAAAATTCATAGCATGAATCGATTCACACCTATGGGGAATCGATTCACACGTTTAATTGAGCCTAGTAACTTCAAAAATTCAAGCATGAATCGATTCGTCTATCAATTCATTTAGTTGAAATGGTTACTAAAAGCTGAAAATTGAATCAGAGAAACACATTACACAAAGCATGGAAGCACTACAAGAATCAAGGCTGAAAACATGGAATGCATAAAACATGGAACGAGAAAACAGCAATGCAGAAAACATGGAATTGAATTTTCCAATGCATGAATAAAGGAGAAGCGGAGCAATTTATTAATCCAAGAGTCTGGAGGTGGTTGGCTATAAATAGAGAGGCAGAAGGACGTTTCACTTTATCAGCTCACAGCAAGCATTTCATTCTCTTCTCTTCCTCCGTAGCTCTCTCTTTTCATTCTTAGTATTTTACTCTCTGTTCTAATTATTTTGAAAATATTTTTTGAGAGTTAGCTTGTGAGAAAAATGAATTTTGTGCTTAAAATTTGCATATTCTCTCTGTGAGAGTTATAATTTTGTGAAAAGCTTAAACTTGTATATCCACTCTTTTGGAGAGTCAATCCTGTATTCTAAACACCAAAAATTCCTAGAGTTTGGGTTGGGGTTCAACCTTGTAAAGTATGAGATTGAGAGATTGGGTGGGTTACCCTTGTACTTATGAGAATTGAGTTCTTGGGTGTGGGACACTAGGAAGCTACAATTGCTCAAAGTTTGTATCTTTAATCTCCAATAGTGGAATCCTTCAAGTGGGTTACTTGAAGGCGAGACGTACACCGGTGTGGTGGAACTCGTTATATCGGTTTACAAATTTCTTTTTCCTAAACTCTTTTAAGTTTGTGCATTTAAGTTGCTTGCTTAACTTGTTATGTCTATAACTTGGTTGCTAAATTTATTCAAAACAAATTACTTTAATCCTTGAGTAAAATTACTTGGCATATATTAAGTATTTGTTGTTTTGGTTTGTTATAAGTTGTTATTACTTGTGATTATATTTACCATCTTTATTAAGTATATTTGTTAAAGAATCAATTTCAAAAACATTCCAAGTAAAATTTTTAATACTCAATTCACCCCCATTCTTGAGTAATTGAGGCCACTTGATTAACAAATAAATGTTTGCAACTTTTGGGCTCGGACTGGGCGTGTCTTCAAGGCTCATCCTACGTACTTTGATGATTTGTAAGCTATTATCCATCCATCTGTCTGTTCTTCCACCATTATTGTTACCGATCACCCCTATTTTCTATGTGTTCCTTTTAATCCTCTCATCCTTATATGTTTCTACCTCAAACCTTATCTCTGCCTCGGCTTCTCTAACTCTCCCAGCCCTTCTCCAGCCTTGAGATTGTCGATGATGTCCCTTCTTTTGTTCATAATAAAAAGAGGAGTAGAAGTCTGAGTAGTCTAGTAGTAGAAGTGTAGACTAGGAGTACAAGTCCATGAAATAAATTTGAAAAGTTTTAGTATAAGAATATCTTGTTTTGTTTATGAATGAAAGATGTTGTTTCTGCTCTGATTCAATGTTTTTCTAATATTTTTAATTTATTGATGCTCTGATTTACTAAAACTAAAGTATCATATACTCTCTATGATAAATCTCTCCTCTCTTGTCTAAATTAAAAAATATATGTTGGTATATATCATGTACGTACTTCTTCTACAGACCATATTTAACAAAAAAGACTTAATGTTTGCTATCAACAAATAAGGGGGCATTATTAGATCCAAATTTGAATGAAAGACAAAGCATGAACCCCTATAATTTGTTAATAACACCCATCAAGACTCTCAATTAAATAAAGTCTACTCACGTGTTTTTCTAACAAGTTCAGCGAGTATTTCAGGAAAAGTCTAAAGTGCATCTGTTGCAGCAAAGATGGGGAGTCCGTTAAACAAAACTCATTTCAGAAGACTAGTCTGATGAAGTCTTTCAATGGACCAAGAAGAGGAGTCTGATCGATTAATCAGACCTTGGAGTATTACTCCTTCTTGAGGAATGTCTTTGAAAAGCAACTCTCTATTTCTATGTAAGAGTCAACAAAAGCTTTCTTGTCTCAAAAAGGAAACAAACAAAAAGCTGAAAATGATGCATAGTAATCAAGGTAGATGCCTCACATATCTCAAAGTGTTAGAAAAGTTAAAAACACTACAGATCAAAAGCCTAAGGTTAACATCTACAAGAGTGTACCTGTTATAGCTGAAAATGGCTAAGCAAATAGGTCTCTTTTGGTATGGATTATCAAAGTAAACCATTTTAGTATAAACTCTGAAGCACGCTGAACTCAGACTCTGCAATTGAGCACTTCTTCAAAGTCAGAAAATGATCAACGAATCTATCTTTTAAACAACTGATCAACGACTATCTCAATGAGCCTATATATACGAGAAGATTTTAAACCTAAAGAGAATTTGACTGATTGACTTCTTGCCGATCATTCTAAAAAAACAGAACAAAAATCAAAAGAACAAAAATCTCAGTTCTTGTTTCTTAAGCACAAGTCCTCTTTGTTGTTCTACTCCTAGCAGACCTTGAATTGCTACTTACGGTAACTTAGTGTACCTTGTTTCAATACTCAATATCTTTTTACGCTAAGTTATTCTTTGTAACACAAATTCTCTTTTATTACTCATTTGCTGTGTAACAAGTCTGGTGTGTTCACCAGTCCTTAGACTAAGTGGGAAACACTTTGTAGCCTGAAGAGCCTTTCAAAACAATATTTGGGTTGTTGAGCCAGGAGTGGCTTATTTGAAAGAATACTTGGGATAAGTTAGAAGTGGTTAGAGTCTACAATAGTTGAAGCATGGGTTGTGCTGGTTGTGTAAAAGGTGTTTTTACATAATGAAAATCCTTCAGGTCTAAAGGTACTAGACGTAGCTTCTGCTTTGAAAGTGAACCAATATAAATCTGCTGTGTTATCTTTTCTTTTCCCTTATCTTTTAAAAGTCTGATTCTAAAGGAGTCTGAACCTTCGTTCAGAAAGCATTTTTTTATTCCGCAAGAAAAAAATTTAAGACTTATTCAACCCCCCTTCTATGTCTCACTCTGAACCATCAAATGTTTATTTTGATGATGCTCTAAACTATGTGCATATCAAAATGAACTGCATTGATCATTAAAATAAGTAAGGAGACAAGATAGTGCATAAGCCAAAGCCTTTTATGGGAAGAAACCAAGAAGCAGTTCTACGTATTTAAGAATTTCAGTAGGCGTGTCAGAATGCTTTCAGAAGGTCAACTCTTTTTGCTCTGAATAGTTTTACATTGAAAGAAGAAAACCTATAGAAGGACTTTTGTTCTAAGATTTTCAAAGAACACTATTTCAGTGCAAAACTCTGATGTTCCTTTATACCAGACCTTTCTACTCTCTTTAATCCTTAAAGTCTGGTGCTCTCAACAGCTAAAACTCCTTGAATGATTTCATAACGGCTATGTCTCTTCTTCAAATTATCAAATGGTCACTTTGAGTGATATATAAATAAGAAGAGATTCAAAGACTGAAGATGGAACTTTGGTGATCCTTGTGAAAATCAATTTGTAATCAACTTACAAAGCTATCATCTTCATTGTTAGCTTTTGTCTCAAAAAAAGCAAAGACCTTTTTTGTGGTTCTATATCCAGTAGACCTTGGTCTTTTTCTTTCTTACTTAGTGTATCTATTCATATCATTATATCTTTTCATACATTAAGATCTAAGAAACACCTAACACAATCTTTCCTTCAAATTAGTATTTGTGTAAAAGTCTATTGTGTTGCCAGCCTTTAGATTCTATTGGGAAATAGTTTATGGCCTGAATAGGCTTTTGAAAGAATACTTGGGATTGATCCAGGAGTGGCTTGTTGAAATAATACTTGGGTTTAAGCCACAAATGGCTAGAGTCAAGAATACTTATGGCACGGTCTGGTGATGAAATTGTAAAAGGAGTTTTTACAAGAGTGGAAATCCTTCAAGTTTGAAAGGATTGGACATAGCTTTTATGTTGGAAGTGAAACAGTATATATATATATATATATATATATATTTATATATATATATGTTTATTCTTTCTTTCCATACACTTAACAGTCTGGTACAAAATTCTGATTGCCTGTACTTGTAAATTTTTTAAAAGTCCGCATAAGAGTTTGAGACTTATTCAACCCCCTTCCAAGTCTGACTCTGAACTACCAATTGGTATTAGAGCTTTTCCTTTTGGGTTGATCACTCTAACAAGTGAAAAGGAATAAGATTCATGACAGCTTCTCAAAACCATTAGCTTAAAGTAGAAGGATCCTCTATCAACAGACCACCAACTTTCTTTAGTGAGGATTATCCATAATGGAAAGATAGAATGAAGATGTTCATTAAATCCACTCAATATGGCTTGTGGGGAGACATCACTAATGGTGGCCATCTAGTTCCTGTTGATGAAGATGGAAAGCCTAAACCAGAAGATGAATGGACAATGTTTGAACTAAAGAGGATGAAACCAATGCCAAGGCCAAATTTCTCCTTACTTGTGCTTTAAGTAAATCAGAGTATAATAAGGTATTTAGCTACAAATTAGCTAAAGAAGTCTGGGATGCCCTTCAACGTAATTATGAAGGCACCTCTAATGTGAAAAGATATAAAAAGATACTGTTCACAAAATAGTATGATACATTCAAAATGGAGGATCATGAGACCATGAACCAGATGTTTGAAAGATTCCAAACTTTGCTGAATGAGCTTCAAGCCCTTGGAACAACACCATCTATAGAAGATATAAATGTCAAGATTCTTGGAAGCTTCCTGAAAGATTTGATGCTAAATGCTCAGCTCTCGAGAAGGCCAAAAATCTAAGCTCCCTCACCCTAGATAAACTTCTTGGAGTTCTTAGAGTTCATGAACTAAAGTTGAAGCAGAATGAAGTCACCAAGCCTTCCTCGTCCAAAAGCATTGCCTTGAAGTCTAAAGAATCAGGCAAGAAGTCCAAAGCTCTCAAGGCTGAATAGTCCATCTGCTCAGAAACAGACTCTGATGAGTTAGGAAAAGATACAAATGATGAGCTTGCTCTCATAATAAGAAGATTTCACAAGTTATTGAAGAAAAAGAAACTCAAACCTAAAAAGTTCCAGAAGAAAGATCACAAAGGTAAATCTCAATTTAAGTTTAAAACTAACAAATCTACCTTGGAAATTTTCAACTGTAGATAACCAGGACATATAAAGGTAGAATGCCATCTCTTGAATAAAGACAAGAAGGACAGAAAAGAGATAAGAAGATTCATAAAGAAGTAAAATGGATTAATCACATGGGATGATGAAGATTTATCCGGCTCTAGTGAGTCTGAGGAAGAGACAGAGTCTACACAAATTTGTCTTATGGATGATGTTGAACCAGATTCAGAAGCCAGCTCAAGTGATTCAGAATTTGAAGAAGTAAGTTATTTTGCGCTCAAAGAAAAATATGATCTTTTGTTTAATGATTTTTCCAAATTATTAAAAAATTTTAAGAAATTAAAAATAAAGCATGTTGATATGACCACTGATTATGAAAACCAGATTTCAAAACTAAAAGAAGAAGGTTTTGATAAAAATATTCAAAAAGAAATAGAATAAAATAAAAGAATACACCTTGAAGAGCTGCACAAACTTTAACAAGAAAATTTTGTTTTGAAAACCAGTTTGGAAAGCTCCAAAGTATGCTACAACTCTCAAGCTAATGAAATCATCAAACTACAGAAGCAAGTGAATTCACTTACTTCAGACCTAGGCAGGTTTATAAATGGCACTGAAAATTTGAAAAAGCTTTTGGGTAAATCCCATGGTGGCCATAGTAGACCAGGTCTGGGATATGTAGAGAAAGATGATTTCAAGCAATCTTCATCTCCTCCATCTGTTCCCAAGAAACAAAAACATGTGAAATGCAATTATTGCAAAAGGCATGGTCATATGTTAAATGATTGTCAGAAAAGAAAGAGAAGGAATGAAGTTGCTATCCATGTAGGACCCTAGAAGATTTGGGTACCAAAGTCATTGATCATTCCTATTGTAGATGTGTTAAAAGACAAAGACAAAGCATCTGCACTGGTATTTGGCCAATGGATGCTCATATCACATGACAGGAAGAAGGTCTATATTCCTAGACCTGGAGCAATTTAAAGGTTGAACAATCACCTTTGGAGGCAACCAGACTAGAAAGATCAAAGGGTCTGGTAAAGTTGGTAAAGTTCCTTTATCTGTTATTGAAAATATGTATCTGGTTGAAGATTTGAGACATAACTTACTAAGAATTAGTCAATTTTGTGACAGTAGGTACATGGTCTCTTTTGATAAAGAAAAATGTACTGTCATCAACCATGATGGAACCACACTCTTTTCTGCAAACAGACATCACAACCTATACATGGTTGACTTGAATGAACTAAATGATCAAAATGCAATATGTTTGTTTTCAAACTTTGAGGAGAGATAGATTTAGCATAAAAATCTTGGGCATGTTAGTTTAAAACATATTTCAAAACTTCAAAGAAAATGCCTAGTCAAGGGACTACCTAAAATTTCATTTAATAGTTCCTTGCCTTGTGAAGCATGCTAAAATAGGAAACAATATAAAATCTCTTTTGAAAACAAAAATGTTGTTTCCACAGCCAAACCATTAGAACTGTTGCATCTAGATATGTTTGGTCTATCTCAAGTACAGAGTCTGGCAGGAAAGAAGTATGGACTTATCATTGTTGATGATTATACAATAGTGACATGGGTATACTTCCTAGCCCACAAGGATAAGTCTGTGAAAATATTAAATATTTTCTGCAAGAAAATTCAGAATGAGAAAAGATTATGTATTGGTACAATAAGAAGTGATCATGGCAGAGAATTAGAAAATGAAATTTTTGCAAAATTCTGCAATGAGTCTGATATAACTCATAGTTTTTCTTCTCCAAGAACACCTCAACAGAATGGTGTTGTGGAAAGGAAACGTAAATCTCTTCAAGAAATGGCCAGAACAATGCTTTGTGAAAATAATCTTCCAAAATATTTCTGGGTAGAGGCTGTGAACACTTCTTCTTATATTCAAAACAGAATTCTTATCAGACCTATATTGAACAAGACTCCTTATGAATTGTGGAAGGGAAGAAGGCCCAACATATCATATTTTCATCCTTTTGGGTGTACTTGCTATATTCTCAATACAAAGGATCATCTTGAAAAATTAAATTCTAGGTGTGATAAAGGAATATTCATGGGGTACTTAAACACATCAAAATCTTAGAGTTTTAATACAAGAACTCAGACCATTGAGGAATCAATGCATGTAAGGTTTGATGATTTTCAAGAGACTGACAGGAAACCGACAAATCTAGAACTTGATGATGCAGGTGTATAGCAGCAGGAATCTGAACAAGATCAGTGAGAATCTAATCCTGCATAATCAAAACCAGCAGAAGATAGAAATAAAAAATCTGAACAACTGCCAATAATGTCTAAACCTAAAAATCCTAGAGACTGGAAGTTTAAGGCTTATGACCCTTCAGACCTCATCATTGAAAATCAAGCAGCTGAGTTAAGACTAGATCAAAATATCTCAATCAGTCATCCATTGCCTTTACCTTAGAATTGGAACCAAAATCTATAACTGAGGCTTTGGAAGATATAGACTGGGTCATAGCCATACACGAAGAACTAAACCAGTTTGAAAGGAATAAAGTCTAGACCCTTGTTCCAAGACCTAAGAATAAGAGCATAATTAGAACAAAATGGGTTTTTAGGAAATAGCTTAATGAAAAAGGCAAAGTTGTCAGAAACAAAGCTAGATTAGTAGCATAAGGTTACAATCAACAAGAAGGTATAGATTTCACTAAAACTTTTGCTCCTGTAGCCAGACTTAAGGCTATTAGGATACTTCTTGCATTTGTTTCTTATAAAGGAATCAAATTATATCATATGGATGTTAAGAATGCTTTTCTGAATAGGTTTATTGAAGAAGTTTTTATGAAACAACCCTTTGGCTTTGAAGATATTTCGTTTCCAAACCATGCTTTTAAACTTAGTAAAGCATTGTATGGTCTAAAACAAGCACCAAGAGCTTGGTATGACAAACTTAGTTCCTTTTTGTTTCAAAAGGCTTTAGTAGAGGAAAAGTTGATACAACCTTATTAAAAAAAAGCTCTCACAAAAACTTTATAATTGTGCAAATATATATGGATGATATTGTTTTTGGTGCTACTGATATAAGTTTGTGCAAAGAGTTTTCAAAAATAATGCAGGCTGAATTTGAAATGAGTATGATGAAAAAACTCAAATTCTTCCCAGGCTTGCAAATCAAACAGTCTGATGATGGTATTTTTATCCATCAACAAAAGTACACTAAGGAGCTGCTCAAAAAGTTTAAAATGGTTGATGCTAAGCCAATGAGCATTCCTATGCATCCTAATTATATAATCAGTAAAGATGAGTTTAGTACATTAATGGATCAGACTTTATTTAAAGGAATGATTGGTTCCCGTTTGTATCTTACATCCAACAGATCGGATATAATGTTTAGTGTCTGTATATGTGCAAGATATCAATCAAACCCCATGAAATCACACTTGTTTATAGTGAAGAGGATACTGAGGTATCTTGTAGGTACCACTAACTTGGGGCTATTCTATAAAAGAACAGACTCGTTCTCTTTATCTGGATACTGTGATGTAGATTTTGCAGGAGTCAGAACGGACAGAAAAAGTACAAGTGGTAGATGTCACTTTTTTGGTCAAAGTCTAATCTCCTAGGGAAGCAAAAAGCAAAACTTAATTACTCTTTCAACTGTAGAGGTTTAATATATGTCTGTAGCAAGTTGTTGTTTTCAACTTCTTTGGATGAAATACCAACTTGAAGACTATTCAATCAAAGAAGAAGACATCCTTGTGTTCTATGACAACACAAATGCCATAAATCTATCTAGGAATCTCATTTAGCACTCCAAAGTCAAACACATACAGGTGAAGTATCACTTCATGAGAGACTATGTACAAAAGGGTATTTTAGACATGAAGTTTATAGATACAGACCATCCGTGGGTAGACATTCTAACAAAGCCTTTGGTTGAGGCCAAGTTTGCTTTTATTAAATATTATTTAAATTTAAGAAATATTGATTAATTGAAAAGTTTGTCATTTATTGAATCTATTTACTTTCTTTAAACATGAAGTCCGTATGAATGCATGATAAATATGTTTATTGTTTGCACAAGTTTAATCATGCTTAACCCATAAGAGCTAGGACTACTCTTCTTATATGTTGAGAGATTAATTAATCTGGAATGACCTTTTTTGTTTTTTTTGTCTTAACCGTTTCATTTCTTTTTGGCCGTTAACTTTAAAACTTCCCACGTTGCAAAGTTAATGGTTTTTATGTAACTGTCACCTGAATCGTTTTTCTTGCTCCTTTCAGTTGAATAATTTCCCCCTTTTAAAATATGCGTTTTTCATTTTTCCCTCCTCTATGCTAACTATTGAGTTTTTCCCTCTCCTTGCTTTCTCTTTGTGAAAAACCCTCCTCATCCAAACCCCTAAAACCTTTCTTCTTCCTCAAATTTCTTCTTTGCAATGGCTAAATCCTTCTCAATCAAGGACATTGTTGAGTCTTTTTTCTTTGACCCTGAGCAACACAAACTCGATGGTCACAATGTTACAGAAGAACTAAAATATATAGGGTGGACTCATTTCTGCACAAATAGAGAACTATACTCTTCTTCCTTGGTCTTAGAATTTTAGAGGATCGTTCATAAGAATAAGAAGAGGTTTGTCATCTATGGAAGCCCAAGGGAAGAAAGATTGAGATTTTAGAAGGCATGATCTCTGCTGCTTGTGCTTGTGCTCCTGGTGGGTTGGTTTTCATGGAGGATTTCGAAAGTGTGGAGGTCTCCTCACTGGACATCAACCAGCTATTGTATGGAAGCATGCACCCTTCTAAGCTTGTATCTAGAAACCTTCTTCCTAAGGTTAAGATGCTTCATCTTCTGATGAAATAGGTTTTCTGTCCTAGGAAAAGTGCCAAGGATGTAGTCTCAAAGCTGGACCATTTTTACATGTAACACATGCTTGTGAAGGAGAAGGTCAACCTTGTCAACATCATTCTAACCTATCTAATTCCTTTAGTGGAGAACAAGCAGAAGAAGATACCTTATCTTGTTGTTCTGACCAAGATTTTTGTGCTTGAGAATGTTCCAATGAAGTCTATAGCAGACATGACTCAAAGCTCTCCTCTAGTGAGTAAGCTTCCAACCTTCTCACCTATGTTGGACCAGTCCATGGAAGAGTTTGATTCTTCTCCTGCTAAGAAGGAATTTGCTCCTCAAATAGATTTCAAGTCAAAGAGGAAAGCTGGTGAAGGACCTAGGATTAAAGGGCTTGCAGTCAAGAAGGCTAGGACTACCAGGACTGCTCATGTTGAATATTGCTCCTCCTCTCTCTCCTTTGAAGAATATAGTTCCATACTCTAAGGTCCAAGCTACTGAGAGGATTGTCCCTGTTCCTGAAGAGTCTGATGACTCTGATGATCAAAAGCCTATAGGGCTACTGAAGAGAATGCAAGCTTCATCGCCTCCTTCTTCTCCATTAACTAAGAAGAAGAAATCTTTTCCTGCTCATCCTAGCAATAGAAGCAAAAGTCTGTGCCTGTTTTATCTCAACAAAAAAAAGAAGTCTGTTCAGACCCCTACTAATGAAAAGGTTCATGAGTTCATGAAGAACCATGCAAAGCTCTATCCAGGTATAGATACCAGTAGTTGGTCTGATGAACAATGGTTTCAAAGGTTTACTGAGTGGCACACTCAGTAATGTGTCCAGGCAAGGAAACGTAAACCAGAGTAGCAAGAAAAAGCTCTAAAGGAAAAGGAAGCTCTTCAAGAGTAGAAGAAGGAAAAACTGAAGAAGGTGTCAGGGTTTGACTCTTCATCAAGGTCTATACATCCTTCCCCTCCTTTTGCTGCTCAACTACCCCAACCCTCTTCACCATCTCAACCATCCCAACCATTAAACTCCTTTTTTGTCCCTCTCTATGCTCGTTTCACACCAGCCCTAGAGTTTCTACAAAAACAAACAGCATCATTCCTCTTACTCTTGTTGAACCTCATTTTGATCACCTTATCATCACCAGACTTGTCCATAACTAAGATGAATCAAGATATCATCACCCCTCAAACCAAGCTATCATCAATGCCCCTAGTTTTGACCCTAGGAAAGTCAAACTCTTTTCCACCCCTTGTTTCCCACCTCCCGTGCCCATAAAAGACATCTTATTGAGCCCTTCTCTCACCACCTAATCTAACCTTGCAATGGTACATACTTTAATGAGAGAAAGAAAGATAATTATGGGTGCTAAGGAGTAAGGACCTCTCAAAATTTCTAGTCGTCCATGTCTAAATCTCTCTGGAAAGAAAATTCTCATTGTACCAGACAAACTCACCCTTCCTCTTAGAATTATGGACAAAGGGAAGAATAAGTTGGAGATGCGGCCCAAGACTCATTACTACCAACTAGCATGGTATGAACCTTCTCCCTCGAAGCTTTCCATCCTTTCTTTGAGAAGCATCTTCATAGCCCCTGAGCTCAATGAAGATCATGCTCGTGCTTTCTGGAATCATTAGGTGTGGATCATCAACTCTGAAGGCCAATTCTCTAACACCTATAATGATAGCCTTTACTTCCTTTTATGGCTTCCGGGAACGTTGTGGTAAAGTTTTTAGGGATCATATTCTTTCTGAATTCATGTATCTCCCTTTAATCCCTAGCCATATCAATTTTCCCTCCATCATTGTTGTATCTGTTCCAGGCTTTCTGTGTGAATCGCTTGCTCGTCTAATCATTACATCTCTTTATCCTCCAACCATTATCTCCTCATCCTTCAGATTCCTCTATGATGCCCCTTCTTTAGTTGATATCAAAAGGGGGATAATAGTCTAAGTTAGTCTAAGTTCTTTTGGGTTGGAGTCTGTGATTAGTGTCTTTTTAGGAAAGTGGCCTAAGTTGTTTATTTTGAATTGAGTTATTTTGAAAGAACTGAACTTTCACTATTGTTTTAATGAAAAGAATTTGTTGTATGTATACATGGATAATATGCTGAGTATTATAATTTTTTTGCTCAGATATATAAGCATATGATCTGATTAATAACATGATGTGTTGTGATTGATAAAATATGTTGTGCTTTAATATTTGTTTCACAAAGCTATGCATTGATGCTCTGATTAGAACTTCTTAATAATCTTATGCTTTGATTCTTTCTAAGTATAAATATGCTTTGATAATGCTCTGATCTTGTTATATCATGATAACTCTGATGAATTTTTTGGGCCCATCCTTATCATATCTTGCTTATCACATACTCTATTTAATAATAGACTCAATGTTTGTAATCAACAAATAAGGGGAGATTATTAGAACCAAGTCTATCTTATAAGGACTCTAATGTTAATAGTTCTTATCCCAAGATTTGTTAATAACACACATTATGACAATTAATTAAATAAAGTCTGCCTTTGTGTTATCTGACCTTTCAAATTAAGTGTTTCAAGTCAAAAGTCTATAAGGCATAAGCTATAAATGAAAGGGTGAGCTTATCATAAAAATTCTGATATTGGTACAAAAGTCTATGAAGATAGCTCATATCATCAAAGAAGATAAGAAGACAAGCTTGTGCTCAAGATCCAAGGAATATAACAAAAAGATCCATGTTTATTTTGATGATGCTCTGAACTATATGATATCAAAATGAAATGCACTTATCATAAAAAAAAGTAAGGAGACAAAATAGTGCAAAAGCCAAAGCCTTTTATGTGAAGAAACCAAGAAGCAATTTTACGTATTTCAGAATTTTAGTACACATGTCAGAATGCTTTCAGAAGGTCAACTCTTTTTGCTCTACACAGTTTTACATTGAAAGAAGAAAGCCTACAGATGGGCTTTTGTTTTGAGATTTTCAAAGAACACCATTTCAGTGTAAAGCTCTGATGTTCCTTCATACCAAACCTTTGTTCTCTGTTCACTCCTTAAGGTCTGGTGCTTTCAAGAGCTAAAACTCCTTCAATGATTTGACAACAGCTATATCTCTTCTTCATATTATTAAACGGTCACTTTGAGTGATCTATAAATATGAAGAGATTCAAAGATTAAAGATAGTACTTCTGTGATCCTTGAGAAAATCAGTTTGCAATCATCTTACAAAGCTTTCTTCTTCATGCTTAGCTTTTGTCTCAAAAAGGCAAAGACCTTCTTTATAGTTTTGCATTCAGTAGACCTTGGTCTTTTTTTTTCTTAGTGTATATGTTCGTATCATTGTATCTTTTCATACACTAAGTTCTCAGAAACACCTAACACAACCTTTCATTCAAATCATTATTTATATAAAAGTCTGGTGTGTTGCCAACCTTTTATTGGGAAACAGTTTGTGGCTTGAAGAGGCTTTTGAAAGAATACTTGGGATTGAGTCAAGAGTGGCTTGTTGAAATAATACTTGGGTTTCAGCCAGAAGTAGTTGGAGTCAAGAATACTTATGACGCGGTCTGATGTTGAAATTGTAAAAGGAATTTTTACAATAGTGGAAATTTTTTAAGTTTGAAGGGACTGGACGTAGCTTCTGTGTTAGAAGTGAACCGATATATATTCTGTGTTCATTCTTTCTTTCCCTGTACTTAACAGTCTGGTATAAAAGTTTGATTGTCTACGCTTGTAAAGTTTTAAAATTTTCGCATAAGATTCTGAGATTTATTCAATCCCTTTCTAAGTCTGACTCAGAACCATTAACAAATATATTCATACAACTACGTATTAATGCGTTTGAAAAGTTACTAACCATCTGTATACTGTCCAGAAAGAAGAAGACAAAGACACAGATCCTTCATGCATAAAATATGGAAGCTATGGAAGCAAAAATTACGCACAATGGAAGCAATGCTTAAGGAAGCAATATGGATTCAAATAAGATTTGGGTAACACGAAGTGTTTAAAGGGTTTAAGGCAAAATATATGACTTCAAGTGACTGCGTGGGTGTACCCTAAGAACTCGGTTACTACTATAATTGAGTTTTTAGGTACTAGAAATTTGCCCTATGAACTTGGTTCCCACCAGAACTGAGTTCATAGGTGTCTTAAAAAAAAATAAAAAGAAGAAAGGCCTAAGAACTTGATTCCAGGAGAACCGAGTTCTTAGGTGTGTTTAAATTTTTTTTTAAAAAGAACGGCTTAAGAACTCAGTTCCAAGAGAACTGAGTTCTTAGGTATGTTTAGAAAAAAATAAAAAACTATGCAGCCTAAGAACTCGGTTCTGCGTGGAATCTAGTTCCTATAAATGTGTGATAATTTCAAAAATGTCACTGCCTCTTTTTCAAACACGTTTTCTATTCAACTGAGTTTATATCTTGTGTTTGTAGCCCATTTTTACACTAGTAAAAATTCAAAATTATTAAGATAACATTATTTATTATATAAAAAATATAGAATGCAAATACGTGTCATTAAAGCCTTGTTAAATTTACATTTTATATTTTATAGGTAACTTACATCAATAAAGTGGGATTTACTTTGATACTTCCTCCAAAAGAAAGCACTTCATATTAATTATCACAAAAGTTACATAGTATAGTCGTGTAAAATGGTTACACGATTAAATTGAAAATTCACTATCAACTTATACTTATAATGCGGTAAAACATTCATTTGATTTTTTTATGTTATCTCATTTATCACCAATTGGGTATATAGTTGGGAGTTATTCTAACTCAACATCTAGTTTTAGATTTGAGTTTTAAAAAATACAACACCGTTAAATTTTAGTATGAAGAATTTTGTGATCTACAATAATTTTGTCTGTTTTGAAAAGAAAATTGTATTAACTATTTTAATAATTTAGATTACTTATTTCACATTTACTCATAAGATATATATATATATATATATATATATAAATATATATATATATATATAATTATAATGTATCATATGAGAAAGACAGTGAGATGGTTGAATCTGAACCGTATAACCATACAATGGATGATTGAGATTAATCATGTGAGTTTTTAAAAAAGTCAAGTGACATTTTAAGTGATCACGTGACTTTAAAAATTTTTAATCTCAATCATTCATGTATTGTTATACGGCCTATATTCGCTCCTCTCACTCACATAAGAGAGAACTTTCTGATAAGATACATCCCCTATATATATAAACATCATTTTATAACTTATAATAAAACATGAATTAAATCAATTCCATCATCCTACCGTTAATTATATCATAACATTATGATGATTACACATACAAAATTTTTAAAAAATCATACATTCATAGATACACTACTTGATAACCAATATTTGTTTATATTATAAGTTATATAAATTCTTTTAAAATAAAGTTGATTAATAATATATCAAATGATTATTAAGTTATATGAATTATTTATTCAATTATAATTTTAGTTTTATGACAAATGACAGGCCAGAATACTTATTCTGGATAAGTGTTTTCATCTAAATGGATTATATATATATTTATATCGCCCAAAAACAATATAAGAAAATAAAGGATTTATTGATTTATATCAATGTGATAAATGAACCTTACAGGATGTGATTAATAATTTTTATTATTAAGAACGTGTAATAACAAATTAACAGCTTGCAAAGCTGCACACTCCGATGATAATAGTGCAGGTGTGAAGGGAATACTGTCGTCAAATCCGTACAACTTACGAGACCTCTTCTCTTTCTTCCTTACTTCCCTCGTGAATTGTGATACACACAGAATATACATCAAATTTCATGTAACCTCACAGAAAATATGCCAATATTTTGAGTTTAATTATGTTGAGGAAAACAATTGACGTACAAATTAAAGGATTTTTAATTTGGTGGCAGCTGAGGGTACGGTATTTGACATGCCATTAATGATTCTCAGCTCACATGTTCTTGCCACATTTATTTTGTATGGTAATTGATGTAATTAAATCCATCATACAGTATATTAATTCTAAAAGGAAGCAAGGTGTATGGTTGACCGAAGTTATAAGGAAACTTCATTAATTTGGAAAAGGGTTTTAGCAATTTGAGGAATAGCTGGACCTTCTGGAATTTGCATTCTTCTATGGTTTACCTACCATATATGCATGTGAAGTCGTGACATGATCCGGGTGAAATTAAATTCTTAATTAGTCTAAAGTTGTGTATAACTGAATTTTTGAAAGTTCAAAACGTGACCAGAGTTAACATTTGAATGTTTTATTATAAAGGATAATGACATTTATTTATTAAAAAAAAGAGAAAAAATAGATATTCAAATTAGACAATATGAGGGAAAAAGGTTAGTGAATAGTGGGATGTTGTGTTAATGCATCATGTCATGACATCCGCTGAAATCATTTCAAAGTTTCGATTTCCAATCAATGTTACACACTGATGTTAAGTATTGTTCCTGGAGCTGGTTGAAAGGAGGAAGGGGCCTATCATACTCTCTGGAATACGATTGGGTTTGTGAACCATTAAATACATATATAAAATTGCTAGTTTTGGTATGAGGTATATACTATAGTTGGTTCTGGTCGCTAGTACGAGGTTGTTGTCTACGGCTTTTATGGCTTCACAATTTTGTAATAGGGATATCGGCTTTAATAAATTTTGGTTTTGGGTTGTTTTATTTCTTCGGACCAAAATTATCCCCATCAAAGTACCTACAAGAATTTACAGAAATATAACGGGGGTGGGGACTAGAACATAGAAGGATAAGTTACTCTTTTTTTTTTTTACATTTTGGATTGTGAAAATGTTTTTTATTTTTATTTTTTTAATTTTAATTTTAATTTTAATTTTTTGGTTTTAATTATGAAATTGTCATTTTATTTTTTTTAAAATTTTATTCAGGAAATATTAAAAACAACCTTTTTCTATTCCTCTTTTCATCTCTTGTTTTTGTTTTTTTAATACATTTTTTAAAAAAACAAGAAACATGATGACAATTCTATAATTAAAAATAAAAATAAAAACAGAAAATTTCATAATCCAAATAGTTTTTCATTATCCAAAACAATATAGCAACACCTGTTAAAAAAATAACCCGTCTAAACATAATGAGCCAATAAAAAAATACTAATTATATATATATATATATATATATATATATATATATATATTTAAAATGTGGAATGAGGATCTAAAGAAACAAAAAAATAAGAATAGAAATGCTAGCAAACTGCTTAATGTTTTAGATTAATCACTAAATTTTAACACAAAATAACAAGGTGGCAAAGCCAACCAATATATTTAACAAAGGATAAAGAAACGAAAATTAAATAAATAAAAGTAAAAGTAAAAGAATGCTTAGAATGGCGGAGCCACACTAAACTAACAAGGGGGAGAAGAGGAAAGATGAAGAAAGACAAATTTATTGAAATAAGAAAGAAGGAAGCTTACAAAGAATATTCTAGAGCTTTTCTCTCTACTCTCTCTATCTTTGGTAAATGAAAAGGTGCCTTCCTACATAGTGGAGCATTTCTTAAATAGGAAAATAAAATATTGTTCCTACAGTTTCAGTTTCATGACTTATACTGTAGTTACAATACCAGTTATAATTTTGAACATTGCATTAATTAATACAAAAATAAAGTACATCAGTGTTTGTTCTGTTCAGATCATTAAGAACTGTTTTCTTCAAGAATCTTCTTCTAGATTATGCCAAAGCAGTCGTCTTCATTTTGGTAAAAGTCATCAGATGTAGTTGATGTAGTTTCAGAGCTAAAATCCTCCTTCTTTGAGGAAGCTCCAGCTTATGCTTCTTGTTTGAGTATCGTCAAGATATCTTATAAATCTTTTGCAAAGGTTTCTTTGGATTGACATTCTGCCAATGCTATTGTGATCTTTGCTTTTTGATGAAGGAATTTATAATTCTCTAGATTTGTTACCTTTATCTTTTAGGGATTGTGTTTAAACCATAATTTAACCTCTTCAGAACTTGCTCTAGAAGTGGCCACCATTTGACAAAACTGTCTCTTTGAAATCTAGGTAGAGTATTCAGATTTGGTTTTCTCACATACCGGTATTGCCAAGAGAACACCCATGCCAATGAAAAAATTGAAAAAAACTATAGATCTAATGGAATTCTAGAATTTTCAATATTGATCATTTTTAAAAATATTTTATAACCTTCCAGCAGTTCTGGAGGAAAAATTTCTTAAATTAGTTGGAAAAAGTCCCACCATTGGAGGAACCTTTGGAAAGTCATATTGAGTGTTTCTTTTAAAATAAATTAACCAAGAGTGTCAATTGGTTTTATTTTGGAGTAAAAAGACATTTGTCCAAGCATCAACGTAATCCCAATAATTGTAACTAATGGAATCAAAAAGTTGTGAAATTTTTTTAAGATTGTTGGGATTTTTTTCGGTGGTAAAACCTTTAAGATTTGAATGGTTAAATGGGTTATGTTTGATGGATCTTTTGGGTCCTTATAATGCTTGATTGAAGCAGAATCAAAACCCACAAGTATAAATTCATAGAATTATCTAGTTTTGGTTTTGGTCAATGGTCTGAAATGAAAGTTTTTAGGAAAGATTTTTTCATGGACTTAGATAGGCTTTTATCCCAAAATTCTAGTTTTATTTGGATTACTAGCAGGTATTTTTCAGTTGAGATATATTGATTCTGGCTTTTCCCTGTTTGGTTGATTGTGTAGAAGGTAACTTATTTTTGTTTAGGGTCATTGATCAATATTGGCTGTTGGGAAAGAGTTTTGATTAAAAAGGCAAGAGATTGTGAATCTTCCTCTTCTTCAGAGGCAATGTTTGTGCTTTGGTAGATAGGTAAGGCTTTGATCTTGTAAGCCTAGTAGATTGTGATATGGAAAGCAAAGTCTGCTTTGGTTTGTTTTCTTGTTTGGGATGACCCATGTTAGTTTTTTTGGGTCGATGACCCTTCTTGGCTACTTTGGTTTTGGGTAGATTACCCAACTTTTTGTGTTTGCTTCTGGGTAGATAACCCAGATTGGATCAATGATCCTATTGATAATTTTGTTAACCTTAGGAGGGTAACCCAACTCCTCTGCCTCGTGAAGTGGCCACATTGGATGCCTTTTTAGGCATAGAAGTATTTTCCTTGTAAGTATTCGAGTAAGGTAATCAAGGAGAGGAGTTTGAAGTTCCTTGACATATTCAATTTCAAAATAAAAACACTTAAAATTGTTTGTCATCTAGCAAAATTTTGTTTTGATGTTGATCCGGTCTAGACACCGGTCCCTAAAGTTGTGACATCAGCATGACCTTTTTAGAAGGGCAACCGGTACCACAGGGAGGCACCGTCACACCGGTCATCCGTTTATATGCTACCGGCCTCACAGGTATACTTTCGGGCTACGACTCTGTATGAGACGTTCTCCATACCGGAATGCCGAGGTTCTTAGCCTGTATACCAGAAAGTATCCACGTTACCCGACAGAAGGTACAGGGTACAGCCCCAAAGACGTTACACGAAAAATGCAACTCCCCCTGCGTCGCGTGTCAGAGTCGTACACTGAGCAGTGTACTATTTGTCTCCTGGCCCTACCTGCGCCTAACGATTCATTTTCCACACTCAACTATAAATAACATGTTTCAATACACATGCAAGGTTACGTTGTCCTTACTCTCATTCTCACTATTAACTGCTTAAGTATTAACTGAGTTCATATACACTCTTCTAACTTGAGCGTCGAAGAATCTTCGCAGGTGGCACCACCTTTCACCCACTTCAACGTGAAACTCTGGTGTGAAGGATCTCTAGGACAACGAGACCGGTTTCTCCCACTGAGAGGCCGGATTATGATACCGGTTACACACAGAACCGGTCTTCAACCTCATTCAATCCTTAACTTTTGTGGCTGGTCCCACACCGGATCCTAGACCCCAGTCCAGACTAGTTCGGATGCTAAATTCTTAACATCCTTTTGTAAAATTTCTTTTGCTTATTTATAATCAACTCCGGTAAGAAATTTTTGATTGAGAAGATCAAATTAAAATTTTAAAGTATAAAGAATAATAGCTAAAACCTTTCTTTTAACAGTGGAATAATTTTGATGTGTTGAATTCCAATGTTTTGAAGTATATGCAATAATATATTCTTTATTATCAGTCTTTTGCTTGAGAATGTCACCATAACCTATGTCAGAGGCATCTATTTCAAGAATTTTGAAAGCTTAAGGATTTAGGAGGTAAAGACATGGAAGATGCTTTACCTGGAGGTAAAGACATGTTTCTCCCACTGAGAGGCCGGATTATGATACCGGTTACACACAGAACCGGTCTTCAACCTCATTCAATCCTTAACTTTTGTGGCTGGTCCTACACCGGATCCTAGACCCCGGTCCAGACCAGTTCATTGGCACGCCCAGTGGGATTCGGTAGAGTTATTCCCACTTTCTGCAAAGGTTAGTAGTCGACCATGGAAGGAGATAGACGTGATTTTTTGGATGGTCATGTGGAAGGTATAACCCATCAATAAGCTGGTAGGAGACTCGTTTCCGATTCACCAGCAACCACTCAAGGAGAATGGTACCAGTGGCAACCCCTGACCCTCGAGATGAAGTTATAGGGCAGCTCAGGGAAGAGTTGATGGAGTTGTGAAGGGAGAAAGGAAGAACTGGGGACAGAATGATATCTTAGGCGGAGGATGCTCGCCATGCATCTGTGAGAGAGAAGTCCACAACTCTCTAGTATTCTAAGATCCCTACTTACGAGGAGAGGGAGCAAACTCAAGATTCTGGGGACAGAATCAGTGTAAGGAGGAAGGAGCAGGTAGTTATGACATCTGGGGCATACCGACTCAATGTCCCTTGCTCAAGGAGGCTCATGAGTATACTCATCCCCAAACACCTACAAACAACCCAACGACTTTCAATCGGAAAGTATAATAGGGAAACTGATCCCACTAAACATCTCGATGCTTACACTATGAGGCCATGTACCTGGGAGCCGATGAAGATGTGATGTGCAGGATATTTCCATGAACCCTGATGGAGGAAGCTCTTAGTTGGTTCAAAAGTTTTGCCCCGGGGTCAATAGACTCTTAGGAAGAAATGGCGACTTTATTTGAGAGCCATTTCATTATCTCTAGAGATGTTCTAAGGACTTCTCATACCTTGGCTCAGATAAGGTAGGTAGAAAGTGAAACTCTTAAGGAGTTTTTGAAGAGATTTTACAAGGAGGCTGCTTTGGTACCTAACCTCACGGAGGCTATTCAGCTTCATATTATTGTCGAAGCCTTACAACCTAGATCCGCCTTTGCTTTGTCTTTGGCAAAGAGTCCTCCGACGACATTGGAGGAGTTTCGAAGAAGAGCTTCGAAGTACGTGGGCATAGAAATGCACTTGGAAGCAACAGCGGCGAAAGGGAAATCCCCAACGCCACATCAACAACCACGGAGAGGTAAGGACTGGCCCAGATCGGAATGCATTGAGAGACTGTTTAGTGGCAACACCCTCGATAGCCCTGCTCCGCGGTACCAGGAAAAATAGGTAAATGCGTTTAGCAATTATGCTCCGTTAAATTCTAAGCGGTCATAGGTTCTGAGAGAGATCGGATGGCCAACGCTTACTACATACGGGGTCAGGAAGCCGCCCCAGCTTCGTAAACATGGTGACCTTCAGAAATATTACGAATTCCATGAACAAAAGGGCCACTCGATAGATGAATGTCAGGCCCTGAAAAATACTATTGAGACCCTGATCCGAGAGGGTAAGCTCAAACAGTACCTTTTCAATGAAGGAACTTTTGATGAATCATACTGGATTAAGAAAAGGGGAAGGTATCACGAGTACGGCGATGATGATAGTTCCACTCCGATCAGAAGATTCACTACTTCTGAAAAACAAAAGGGAATTGTGGTTGGTGAGTCTACACAGCAAAATGTTATGCCCCAACAACAACATCAGGGCCGTCGAGAGGTCATTGATTAGGGATCAGGCCATCAAAGCTAAGAACACCTTCTGCTGATATAGCTAGTCGGTAAGACGGTGTGCACTCTTTTTCCTTACTTGGGTTTTTCCGATTGGGTTTTACCAAGAAGGTTTAATGAGGCATAACCCCGACTCGGCTCTTTTTCTCTCTTTTGTATTGTAATTCATAATTAATGAAAAATTCTTTATGATTCACCCATTGTCTTTATGATTTTATTCGATGCACAACACTGTTGTGACAAGATACTTTCAGGACGAATGATCCTAACAACGTATCCTTCGTTAGTGATGAACCTCTTCGAAGGTACAACTGGGTGAACCATATTTCAAAGGCTCGAATTGTAGGATTAAACCGAACACCGATGAAGACTTGGGTTGTAGGATTAAACCGAACCTCAGGAAATGGGTTGTAGGATTGTACCGAACCCCATTCGAAGGCTCGGATTGTAGGATTAAACCAAACTCCAAGTACGGTTAGTAGGATTAAACCGAACACCGGTGAAGACCTGGGTTGTAGGATTGTACCGAACCCCATTTGAAGGCTCAGATTGTAGGATTAAACCGAACTCCGAGTACGACTACTAGGTTTGGCCGAACGTCGGTGAAGGCTTGGGCGCAGTAAGCTGGTCCCTTTTTTAGGGCACGCTGAACCCCGAGTACGGTGAATGGGTAAAATCCAACACCGATTAAGAAGAACGGTGAATGGGTAAAATCCAACACCGATTATGAAGAACGGTGAATGGGTAAAATCCAACACCGATTGAAGAAGAACGATGAATGGGTAAAATCCAACACCGATTGTGAAGAATGGCGAATGGGTAAAATCCAACACCGATTGAAGAAGAACGGTTAGTAGGATTAAACCGAATGCAATCGAAGAAACGGTTAGTAGGATTAAACCGAACACCATTGAAGACGGGTTGTAGGATCAAACCGAACCCCATTCGAAGGCTCAGATTGTAGGGTTAAACCGAATTCTGAGTACGGTTAGTCGGTTTGGCCGAACGTTGTGGAATAATCGATCGTCATCCTCATCAATGATCTCGGAAATCTTCCCCCGGGGCATCAATCGAAAATCTTCCACCCGGAAGTATCACTCGAAATTTTTGGAGACAAAGCACGAGTCCTCGACATAAAAAATAATAAAAGGCTCGGATCACACACATATACTTTTACCGAATAGCACGAGGAGGGTACAGGTAATGGAACTTCCCAGGTGACATGACCAGAACCAACCTCACTCGGAGTCGCTCATTCAGAGTCGATTGCAAATTCAGAGTCACGCACTCAGAACTGATCACTCAATAACGCTCGGGGACAGTATTCAACGGTTAACGAGTATTGCGAAGGTAGAAACATAATATGTCTTCTTGCATGTTATGCCGGCATACAGACCTCTCGTGAACAGCATAGCTTATATGAGCAACTTATAGTCCCTCATACAAGCTAGGGGACAAATGATCTGGTCTGGACACTGGTCCCTAAAGTTGTGACGTCAGCATGACCTTTTTAGAAGGGCAACCGGTACCACAGGGAGGCACCGTCACATCGGTCATCCGTTTATATGCTACCGGCCTCACAGGTATACTTTCGGGCTACAACTCTGTATGAGACGTTCTCCATACCGGAATACCGAGGTTCTTAGCCTGTATACCAGAAAGTATCCACGTCACCGACAGAAGGTACAGGGTACAGCCCCAAAGACGTTACACGAGAAATACAGCTCCTCCCGCGTCGCGTGTCAGAGTCGTACACTGAGCAGTGTACTATTTGTCTCCTGGCCCCACCTGCGCCTAACGATTCATTTTCCACGCTTAACTATAAATAACATGTTTCAATACACATGCAAGGTTACGTTGTCCTTACTCTCATTCTTACTATTATACTTCTTAAGTATTAACTGAGTTCATATACACTCTTCTAACTTGAGCGTCGGAGAATCTTCGCAGGTGGCACCATCTTTCGCCTACTTCAACGCAAAACTCTGGTGTGAAGGATCTCTGGGACAACGAGACCGGTTTCTCCCACTGAGAGGCCGAATTACGATACCGGTTACACACAGAACCGGTCTTCAACCTCATTCAATCCTTAACTTTTGTAGCTGGTCCCACACCGGATCCTAGACCCCGGTCCAGACCAGTTCAGATGCT
This sequence comes from Clitoria ternatea, assembly GCA_037962975.1. NCBI lineage: Eukaryota > Viridiplantae > Streptophyta > Magnoliopsida > Fabales > Fabaceae > Clitoria > Clitoria ternatea. Next base: position 63,485,143 of record CM075671.1, read on the forward strand.
AAATTCTTAACATCCTTTGGTAAAATTTCTTTTGCTTATTTACAATCAACTCCGGTAAGAAATTTTTGATTGAGAAGATCAAATTAAAATTTTAAAATACAAAGAATAATAGTTAAAACCTTTCTTTTAACAGTGGAATAATTTTGATGTGTTGAATTCCAATGTTTTGAAGTATATGCAATAATATATTCTTTATTATCAGTCTTTTGCTTGAGAATGTCACCATAACCTATGTCAAAGGCATCTATTTCAAGAATTTGAAAGCTTAAGGATTTAGGAGGTAAAGACATGGAAGATGCTTTACCTGGAGTTTAATCTGTTTGATAATGTTAGTATGAACATTTGTCTAAGGTAGAGGGTTTTTCTTAAGCCGCTCATGTAAGAGCTTAATTATGTTGTTATTAGATGAGGTAGAAAGTCACCTACAAAGCTAAGACAACCTAAAAACCTCTATAATTGGGTTTTGTCAATAATCTAATTTGGGAATTTATTTGTAAATTCTATTGGTCTTTTGATTGGGGTAATTGCTCCCTGGTGTATCATGTGTCCAAGGAATCTAATTTTGGTTTAGAATAATTCTAGTTTGTTTTTGAAACTGGCAACCCATTTCTTTTTACAATTCCAACAAAGATATTGACATGCTTAAATATTGGTCAATAGTTTAAGAAAAGACTAAGAAATCATCAATATACATAATAATGAATTTAGAATATAGGTTAAAAATGTCATTCATAATCCTTTAGAATTCTAATAGAGCATTTTTAACTCGAATGGCATGACATTCCATTCATACTGGGTAAAAGGGACAATAAACGTTGTCTTATAATGATCACTATCTTTTATTTGGATTTTTCCAGTATCCTGACTTCAAGTCAAATTTTGAAAAGATTTTTACTTAATAAAGACGATTGAGAAGGTCTTTTTTGTTAGGAATTGGGTAGTGATCCATTTGAGCGCTTGATTAAGAGGTTTGTAATTAATGACTAAACGAGGAGTGCTTCTTTCAAGTTCTGCTTGTTTATTGACATAAAAAGATGAACATGACCATGGACTCTTACTCTTCCTAAGTAATCCTTTTGTCAAGAGATCATTAATCTCATTTTGATAGTACTAGAGTGATTCCTTATTCATTTGGATTAGTCTGAATTTAGTAGGTATTTTCTTCTCATCAAAATCCTTTTCATAAGGGAGTTCGACAACATGCTTCTTTCTATCCTAGAAAGTATGAGGAAGATCTGAACATATAGTTTTCTGAATCTGATCAAATAATATACTAATTTTTTGCTTATTATGGGATTGTTCTAAATGACATTGAATGGTTTTGAAAGAGATTTCTTCTTTCAGGAAATTATTTTGATTTTCCTTATGGTAAAGGAAATTCAAATGCTTAGTCATGGGTTTTTTTGGTGAATTTGAAAATAATTTGTTTTCCTAAATGACTAGTTACTATCCCTTCTTCAAAAATTTACAAAGGCAATAATGCTCTAATAAAAGGTGTTCCCAGAATCACCTCATTCTTAAGCTTTTTTAAAGTAAAAACAGTGTTTCTACTTGAAAACCTTGATTGTCAATGACTACCTTAGACAACTTATGATTAATAATCAGTTTGGAACTGTTAGCTGTGCTAAGTTTCTCTAAAGTGTTTATCAAAATACTAGTAGGGATAAAGCCTTCTAAAATGTAGATGGAATCTGCCCTAGTATCGAATAGGGCCATTGTATCTTAGATAAAATCTTCTACAATAATTCTAACATTTATGTAGAACTTTTAGATTTTTAGCTTATTAATAAGGCCTAAAAATTCTATCGTTTGGTATCTGATAACTTCACTAGAGGTTCATAGTTATTTTTGACACCTGTATATGTGTGTATGGAGATATGAATTTTGATGTTGATACGTGAAATTAAGTAATTATGAGAATGATGATATGAATGGATTATGATGCTCATGCCTAGGAACTATAGTTGATGATGAGATATGATTAAATTTTGTATGTGCAAGTATTGAATGATGGCATTGAGCCTATGATGTGATAATGGATGAATATAAGATGACTTAATGATATAGGAATAAAAGAATACCATTGGTGTTGGTTAGTGACATGTTAAAATATTATGAATTATGCATAATTAGGAACTGGGCAAGTCATAAATGAGATCTGAGAAGTCCAGGAACCTCTAGCTAGGCTCAATAGCTTATATTTGGTACTTAAAGTTTGTGAGAGTTGGAATGGTTTAATTCTAATAGGAATTCGTAAGTTAAGTTGCTTGGTAAAGGCCTAAGTTGGCCAAACTGCATTTTCATGCATAACTTATTCATTTTTAAGAATTTTGAGGTGTGGCTAGTGGCCACAAGTCATAATTAGTGAGAAATAGCTTGGTTTAAAATTTGGTGGTATTTGGATGCCAAACGGTAAGATATGGTGTAAAGAAGTTGATTTGGAGGCTAAAATACTGGTATCTTCACTCAAGCGAGCTCAATCCTACTTGAGCGACCCTGTGATTGTAATGAGGGTGTTTTTTTTATGGATTTTCACTCAAGCGAAGGTATTTTCACTTGAGCAAGACTCAGGGGAGATTCTGGTGAATTTTCGCTTAGGCAAGACATTTCTCGCTCAAGTGAAAATGAGGCTCTCGCTCAAACGAGCCAATTTTCGCTAAAGCGGGAATCAAACCATTTTTTGCTTTCTTCACAAAAGTTTTAGATAATTGAGTTGTAAATGTTTTTCCACTAGATTCACCTCAATCGGAGGTCTGTAGTTCAAGTTATGCTCAAAATACTACAAGGTGTTCAGGCTAAAATTTTATGGAGACTCGTTCCACTTTTCCATAAATTAGGCAATCTTAGGGGCATAATTGGCCCTTGTCTTTTTCACAATAATTATAGATAATTTAGTTGTGTAGCTCCATTTAATTGGAGTTGTGTATCATTTGGAATTACCTCAATTGGAGTTTTGTAGCTCCATTTAAACGTATTTTACCGAACAATGCGTAAGGAGTTAGCGTGCTGAAAAATCTTCTTCACACTTTTTCATTCTATGGTTCAAATTTTTTATATCCATCATAATAATTAAAGTAAATTCTACTTAAATTGATTTTAAATACATGATTTAAAATCTAATAATTAGGCGAAACATTTTAGGAGTCGTGTTGAGAAAGTAGTTGGATCATGTAGCAAAAGTGCGTTTGACTAAGTCAAAGGACTAGCGTGGAAGCATACCTAGTGGTATACTTCTAAAGTAATGTATAATTATGTTGAGAGCCTGCATGCTTGTGACTTTTATGAGTATGTATAAAACTTACTGTATATCTCATGTGACTAGATTGCTACTGTAAACCACTGTTTTGTTTTCATATTAAAAAAGTATTCCAAAATCTTACAAACTTGTAACACCTTGGTTAAGTAGGATGGATCTAATGAGAAGAATTGTCCTGGTTAACAAGTGTGTCACAAATGGCATGCCACTATTTAAACTAATTACTAGATATATTAAAATATATTTATTTTGCTTAAAAGTTTCCACCTATTTTAAAGATTAAGATTCTTACATTTCACTTGAAACTAAAAGTTTTAAGGACTAAAAGTTTCCACCTATTATAAAACTTTTCAAAACATAGCTAGAAAAACATTTATGAGAATTTTACATTCTTACATTATGATTCTTAATAAACTAAAGAAAACCATTTTATCAAATACCCTTTAAATATCACAATATATGATGAAGTGGTTCAAGCTATATAAGTGGCATTTTCAATCTTTTTTTGGTTTCTTCAAACCAGAACTTTTAATAAACTTTTCTGTATGCAAGTGCCATATTATTTTTATTTTTATTAGGTTTATAATTATTATTATTATTATTATTGTTCATAATAAAGCTACAAATACATAGAAAACATAGAGAATTACTCTAGGGATTAGGGTTTATTAGCTTTAAAATGTGTCACTTAAATTACAAGGGAGCTCTAAGGTCATATTTATACATGAAAGAAGGGGTTTAATCTTAGCCTGATATTTAATAGATATAATAATCTCATGAGATAGAGGATAAAGATAACCTCCTAGAATTGAGGAGATAAACATAATCTCCTAAAATTAAGGGATAGGGGGGCCCTTAGCTAATCCAAAGGGAACAAGTACCCCCCAATCACGAGCTCTAAGTGCAAAGCTGAGCTAAATGACTAGGTGCTGAGCTAAGGTGACCCTTTCTAAGTTGTAAGGTGTACCGAGTCCTGATTGGGATGTCGACTCTAACAACTTCGAGTGATTATATATCGAACGGTTTGTATGTCATGTGACTTCTGGTCTTGAACTTTATTGTTCCTTTGATCGGTATTCTATTATTTGACGTAATTTGATGAGTCAAGTCGTACTTGTCTTATTGCTAGTTTGGTTTCGTTAAAACCTCTTGGGGAAAACCTAGTGGGAAAAAACCCCTCAAGTAGAAATAAGAGTGCCCTTGTTACATTTAACGGTAATACATATTTACTATTTTAGTGGGTCTCGTTAAAACCTCTTATGGGAAAATCTAGTGGGAAAAAACCCTCAAGTAGGAAAAAGAGTACCCCTGTTACATTTAATTGTAATACATATTTAAATGGTATGCTTCTTCCTTTTAACTCTTCAAGTCAGTATGCTCTTTTGCTAATGACTTATCTCACCTAGTGTGGGTCTTCCTAGTTGACTGTTAGCTTCTCATCCTATCTGATCCTTTTATTATTGTCAGCCACTCTTAAAATTAGATCTTTTTTTCTGAAGGGTCATGGCTTGAGTGGTGTGTTCTATTTCTGGGCGGGTCTTTATTTGGAGACTTGTATCTTAATATAGGCTATGTCTTGTTCTTCCAGATTAAGGTCTAGGTCTTCTTGTCTTCTTGTTTCTTCTTCTCTGTAAGATGTTCTTCTAAGGAAGGGCTTTCCTAATTTTTCACAGGAATTCTTATATTTTCTCTATAGGTGGGGTGGAATGGCGCTTCGTGGTTCGCACTTGGAAATTTGTTGCTTTAAGACTTGATGCGATTGGGCTTTTGTTTTTACTACTGAATTTATCGAATGATGAGTTTTCTATTACCCCGAGCGAGCGCTTGGGTTTTTAGGACTTAACGTACTGTTGAATTTTTTGACTGATGAGTTGCCTTAACGTAGTGTTGAGTTTGCCAGGTGATTGTTAGTCCTTAAATTAATGTTATTTTTATTATATAATGTGTGATATAAAGAATAAAAGAAAGCATAAATAAGTATAAAAATTAGGTTTATTTTATAAATAAATGGAAGTAATTATTTTTTGACTTGGCATGACATATTTCATTTATTTTGTAGTGAATACTTGAGGCTGCAAGCGAAAAAATAAAACTAATTCAAAGGGCTGATGTATAGCGTCCAAGCCATGCTCAGCATTAGTAATTTGAACCTGACGAACAGCTTCAGGCCCATGCGTAGCGTCAGCTGTGACGTGTATCCCACTGACAGGCTATTTCTCAATACAGAAAGCCATGGTTTCCTGTATATAATGGACCAATCCACTATCAGAAATGGGCATAAAGTCAATGGAGACAATGGAAACACTTGTCTATGCACTATTGAAGAACTATTGGGAATTATTGGTGAAAATCAGAGAAAAAGTAATACATTCTAAGTCAGCAGGTCTTGATGTGTAGCATCAACCACACACCCAGTGTGGGAGCCAAATTCATGTCTGACGCGTAGCATGAGGGCCACGCGTAGTATAAGGACCAAAGCTTTAGCCAACCCTCCACTATAAATAGGGGTCATTGCCAAGGGTTATAAGAGACCTCTGCACGGTAGAACACTTCCATATATCTGAGATAGCTCTTAGGTTTAGTTTCTTCTCATTTTTTAAAGTCCTTTTCAAGTTCAAGTCATTTTCCACCATGTTTCCAATTGTAAGTTGTGTTTTTACTTTTACCATGTGTAACTAATTTGTTTATGTTGAAATTTGATGAGCCAATCTATTAATATAATGTTGTAATCATGAATTATGCATGCTTATGATTCAAGGTTCATGTTAGTATTCAATATTTTTTTAGTATGAATTTTAAATGGGAGAATGATTTTATGCGTGTTAAAGTTATTTTTAATGGAAATAAAAGTTGAAATACCCTTAATATACCAATTACTAGGGATAGAGTTGGTAATTATTATTGTGATAAGGCCAGGACATAAAGTAAGTTTTTATTGAGAAAGCATCCGAGGGATCAAACTTGACGGTAACTATTTAGAATTTATTCACCGAGGGATCGGGTTTAATGATTTTAAGCTGCAATGACATAAACTTGATGATTAAATATGCATGTTTAGATTTACTTTGTTATATCTTTAGTGCGGGGATCCTAATTCCAACATAATTTGTTATTTTGTTTTTAACATCTCAAGTATTGGAATTGTTATTCTAAAGTGTTTTGGATTCAATATTGTTATTGTTTTATAATTACTTTTACTATTCTTTACTCAATGTATGAATCAATCTCTAAATCTATGAATATTATACAAAATTGTATATAGAGTATTCTTTTGTTAATAAGTTTCGATTTAACTTCTTACCATTAGTAAATAAAAATTACTGCCATTTACTAACATCAATCAATCCTTGTGGAAACGATATTTTTTTGAAAACTACAATGATAAATTAGTGCACTTGCCAACAAACCAACAATGATGAGTTTCTATTACCCCCGAGTCATTTACTCGGAGTTTTATTTGTCATTACCTCTGACCCGTCTTACTCGGAGTTTTAGGACTTTGTTTATCGTTACCCCAGAGCCGTTTACTCGGAGTTTTAGGACATTGTTTACCATTACCCCCGAGTTGTTTACTCAGTGTTTTAGGACTTTGTTTGTTGTTACCCCCAAGCCGTTTACTTAGAGTTTTAGGATTTTGTTTATCGTTACCCCTGAGCTGATTACTCATAGTTTTAGGACTTGTTTTACCGTTACCCCCGAGCCTTTTACTCTGAGTTTTAGGACTTTATTTATTGTTACCCCCAAGTCATTTACTTAAAGTTTTAGGACTTTTTTTTTACCGTTACCCCTGAACCATTTACTCAGAGTTTTAGGACTTGTTTGTCATTACCACTAATCCGTTTACTCAGACTTTTGGACTTTATTTGTTGCTACCCCCGGGCCGTTTACTATGAGTTTTAGGACTTGTTTGTCATTACCCTCAAGTCATTTACTCAGAGTTTTAGGACTTGCTTGTAGTTGCCTCTGAGCCATTTACTCAGAGTTTTAGGACTTGTTTGTCGTTATCCTTGAGCCGTTTACTCAGAGTTTTAGGACTTTATTTATCGTTACCCCCGAGCCGTTTACTCAGAGTTTTAGGACTTTATTTGCCATTACCCCTGAGTCGTTTACTCAAAGTTTTAGGACTTTGTTTGTCGTTACCCTTGGGCCATTCACTTGGAGTTTTAGGACTTGTTTGCCATCACCCTCGAGCCATTTACTCAAGTTTTAGGATTTTATTTGTCGTTACCCCCGAGTCGTTTACTTGGAGTTTTAGGACTTGTTTGTTGTTACCCCAAAGCCATTTACTTAGTTTTACGACTTGTTTGTCATTACCTTCGAGTCATTTACTTAGCGTTTTAGGACTTACTTTCCGTTACCCCGAGCCGTTTGCTCAAAGTTTTAGGACTTTGTTTTCCGTTACCCCTGATTTGTTTACTTGAAGTTTTAGGAGTTTTTTGTCATTACCCTCGAGCAATTTACTTAGAGTTTTAGGATTTGTTTGTTGTTACCCCCAAGCCATTTACTCAAAGTTTTAGGACTCTACTTGTCGCTACCCCCGAGCCATTTACTTGAAGTTTTAGGACTTGTTTGTCGTTATCTTCGAGCCGTTTACTCAGAGTTTTAGGACTTTATTTGCTATTACCCCTGGGCCATTTACTTTGAGTTTTAGGACTTGTTTGCCATTACACCTGAGCCGTTTACTTAGAGTTTTAGGGCTTTGTTGCAATCGTAATTTGAAGACGTTGTTGAACCATATAATCTATAGAGAATTCTTTAATCATATAAGTTATATAGAGAAAATTGTTAAATCATATAATTTGTAGAGAATTGTTCAGCCGAATCGTTCTTGTATTATTTTTGTTTGTGCGGTTCTGTTCTTGCCCCGTTGTTTTCAAGGCTCCCAACCCGATCGACTTCACACTCCTCTATATTCACGTAGCATGCCGCCTTCTTCATGAAATCATCCATATTAATTGGGGACTTGTTAGCAAAAGATTCAAAGCACTTACCTGGACACAATCCTATTTGTATTCTGATAACTAGAGGCTTCTCTCTCCTCCGATCGGTGATTCCTCAGGTCTTCACGCTCTTCCATATTCACGTAATGTGTTGCCTTCTTCTCGGACACAATCCTATTTATATTTTGATAACAGGAGGTATCTCTCCTCTGATCGGTGATTCCTCAGATCTGTGCACTTTTCTATATTCACATAATATGTTGCCTTGTTCCTAAAATCATCCATATTAGTCGGGGGCTTTTTGGCCATAGATTTAGAAAACTTATTCGGACACAATCCCATTTGTATTCTGATAACTTGAGGCCTTTCTCCTCCAATTAGTGATTCCTTAGGTCTTTATTTTCTTTTCTCAACTTTTGCATGGTATGTTGTAGTGTTTTGAATAGGGCTGAAGTCTGCTCCAACCGATTGCAACCGTCCCGGTGTCCTTCCCGATTTCCTTGAGTGTCTCTATTTTCTCTTTGACTAGGGTTGCTATGTGTGGTCACCATCTTCTTTCTTCTTGGAGCAGTTCTTCTCTATGTGATGTGGAACCATTTTATCGAGCCCTACGGTGGACGTTGAAATATTCATAATAAAGCTACGAATGCATAGAAAACCTAGAGAATTATTCTAGGGATTAGGGTTTATTGTAACACCCTAAATTTTTAAAATAGGAAGATAAATTAGGAAAATAAATGTTGGATAATTAAGTATGAGCTAATAAATATCCCAAAATTCTTGGAATGATCTAAATAAGACTTTTCGAAACTGTTGGTGAATTATAGTGGTCGAATGAGTTAAAAACTGACCCGGATAAAATATAGGTGTCGGACCAAGTATCTCCGATTGAGATGCCGTTGGTCAGGGCCGTAGATAATGATATTGGGATTCCGAATTTATATTCGGAATAATTTTTAGAATATGTATTGATCCCAAACGGCGAACCTGTTTGTTTAAAAATGGAAGAATTAATGAAGGGTTAATGAATTAAATGTTAAATTCTCATTCTTTCCATTCAAAAGTCGGTTACACTCTTTCTCTCACGTTGACACTCTTCTTCTTATCTTCTTCTTCATATCTTCTTCTTCTTCTTCATAATTCTCCTTTCTCTTGCCTTTGAACTCTAAATTAAGGAGAGATATCTCTTCCTTCCCTATTGATAACTTTTAAGGACTTCAAGAAAGCTTGGAAACTAAATTATTTTCTTCTCCTTCCTCCTTAATTTCGTGTGAACTCCCTCATCTCTTGCAAACTTACTCTTTTCTTCTCTTGAGGTAAGATTATGATCATTTTTCATGTATATAAGCATATAGTTGAAGTTTAATGGTAGTTTTAAGGTTAGAACACATCAAATGTATGAGAATTGTTGAGGAGGGTTCCAAAAGTGAGAACTCTAAGGAGGATTGACATAAATACAAGTTTATGAGTGATAAGTGAGGTAGTTGTAATTATAGTGGGAAAAGAAGGAGGTATATGAGCATTTATGAAGGTTGGTGGGTTGGTGAAAACCTAAAACTTGAATTTTAGGAGAAAGAGTAAAATATTGAAGATAATAACATTTATTGAAGAAGTTGGCAATTGTTGATAGGAAGAGTATTATAAATGATGTGGTGGACACATTAAATAAGGATAAAGTTGATTTGAAGTCATTATGGGTAGGAAACTCACCAAGGTGTTAGTGGGGACTTAATAGATGGAATAACTTATCCATTAGGTTGTAACTTTTAATACTAATGGATTGTAATTTAAGGGAAGGAATTCCCGAAGCCTAAGTAAGCAAATGAATGAAATTGATAAATAATTTCCACATGATAAGAATCATGTGTACACCTATGTATATGTATATTAAATTGGTGTTTGAATGAAAAATTGATGTGGCCCTATAATTGATTGGTGTAGGGCTTGGCAATACTGGTGAAGCGGGAACATCAACCCCAGAGGTCTACTTCTCCTGAGGTAGGAGAGGGGTGTATTTTCTAAATGCATGAGAATTATGATGATAATGTATGTATTAATGTAGTATGACATCTTTGCTTAGATAAAGGTGATATTATATGTAAGTGAAGTGAATTGTGTATGATAATATGAATTTAGTGTTTATATGATGAATCCTAAGTGAGGCTATGAATGACTTATTATGTGTGATATTTGATTGAGTACATATGAAGATTGATTCTTGTGTATGATTTGGTGGGAAATTGTGTGGTTGAGAATGAATGTACCCTAGATGAGAGGGTAAGATAAGTTAATGAGCTTGAGGCATGTATGAGCATTGTTGTATACATGGCATGACATGCATATCATGATGATGTTGATAAGTGGTTGCGATCACTTGATGATGGAAATGAAAAAGGGCTTGCGAGTTCCTATGATTGTTAGACCGGTGGTTACGATCACCTGGTATTGAAATGAAAGGCCCTGCAGGACCAATGAGATGAAATGCCCATGGTTGCGATCATGAGGCGAGAGTACCCCTTGCGAGGCGGGAAACCATTGAGAATGAGTATATGTTATGGTGGTTGCGATCACCCGAGGAAATGAAATCGGATCCGAGCATATGCATTCCATGACATTAGCATGAGCATTAATTTGAAAGCATGGTATAGTATGATACTTTGCTGTTGAGATATGAATGGAAATTCTCTTTCAATTACTAAATTGTAATGGTGAAATTGATAGACGTGATTCTAAGAGAATTAATGGATAAGTGTGTTAGAATAAGACTTATTGATTGTATGTTTGATATTAAATGAACTCTTCTTGAGAAGGAGATAGTTGTATTGCATTCATGCATATATTATTATATTTGTTGGATTTTTGTCATTGAGAAAGTATACTCACTCTCCCTGTGGTATATTTTTTTTAGCTCCTGTGTTGTAGGTATGGCTTTGGAGCTGTTGGAGGAGGAGAAGTGTGAAGAAAGTTCCATTTTGGTAAAGAATGCTTTGGCCGACAATGTTTTGATATTGTGATTATGTAGAATGGATGTAAGGTGTATAACACCATCTATGTTTTGCATAATCTGGATTTAGAATAGATAATGGTATGATTGACGAATATGTATATGTATAAATGATAGTGATTTTGGGAGGTCATGGAGGAAAATGAGATCATTTGTTTATGACCCATTTTTAATTATGACCCTATGAATGAATGACTGATAAAACCCTCCAAAATATGATGAATGAATGAAGTTGGTATTTGGAATATTAGTTTTGAGAAGTATAATGATGATTGGGTTGATCTTTGTAACCTAAATTAGTGGTAATGGAGATTTACAGGTATGATTGATTCGAACAAGTTTTAAACATGTAATAGGATATGTATTAAGTATTAAATTTGAATAGAACTGATTAGAATGAGTTTTGGCATAGTAAGTTGTATGATTTCTGCATTTCCCCTGTTTTTCTGTTAAACTCGCTCAAGCGAGAGGTCTTTTCGCTCAAGCGAGAATGCCCTATGTTGAATTTTTGGTCTCTGGATGATTCTCGCTTAGGCGAGAATGGGACTCGCTCAAGCGAGATTGTCCCAGCATCAGAGTTGGGCCATTATTCCATTTTCGCTCGAGCGGGTGTGTAATTCGCCCAAGCGAAATCGCATTAGAATCAGAGTTTGGACCTTGGTTGGTGTTCGCTCAGGCGAGCTGAGGATTCGCCCAAGCGAGAGGGTCTTGGTCTCAGGTTTTGCTCTCGGGTTTATCAGGAAATTGCTCTCGGGAGTAATTTCGCTCAGGCGGAATTGATTCCGCTCAAGCGAGTGAGCGTGGAAGGGGTTCTGGGCGTTTTTCGCCTTACGCTCGCTGGCTTCACCCAAGCGAGGATTGCAATTCTCGCTCAAGCGAGTTGGGATTCGCTTGAGCGAAGTGATCCCTGAATCTTTATTTTCTTCTTTTGCTCAGCATGTTATGTTTCGCCTAAGCGTACTATGCGAAGCTCGCTCAAGCGAATTGGGATTTCGCTTGAGCGAGGGGGACCTGATTCTCCCAAAATGCTTAAAACATGTTAATTTCCTTTTTTTTATTAACAATCCATGATTCTATCCTACTTTATGAACACTTTGGAATAACCTTGATTTATTAATTTCAAAATAAGTGATCTCTTAAGAATTTAATTCCATAATACTATTCTATTAAATATACTTCCGCTATTATTAAATATGGAATTCTTAAAAGTTAATCCTTTAGTTACCTTCTCATATCTTCATATATGAGATAGGTCTCTGATAGATCCAGGGTAATTGATAAATGGTTTCACCACTCATATGTTTTATAGATTAATAAATATAAAATCGCGAAAAATTTACCCCTATTTTTGGGGTGTCACATTTATTAGCTTTAAAATGTGTCACTTGAATTACAGGGGGCTCTGGGGCCGTATTTATACATCAAAGATAGGCTTTAATCTTGGCCCAATATCTAATACATAAGAATAATCTTCTAATATGGGGGATAGAGATAACCTCCTAGAATTGGAGAGATAAACATAGTTTCCTAAAATTAAAGGATAAGGGGGCCCTTAGCTAATCCAGAGGAAACATGATTTATTATTTGTTGTTGTTGTTGTTGTTGTTATTATTATTATTATTTTCAAACCTTTTCTTAATATCACCCATATTTAAATTCTTTTTTTATTTTATAGTTGTGATTACACTTGGCTGTTCTCTAGTTTGTTTCTTACGAATTCATTCTCTCTCATCATTTACTTTGTCTCTGCTTTTATTGTCTTCCAGGTAAGTATATGCCCTCTCTATTGTTTATTGTATAGAATATAATGTCATTTGTTGTTTGTTAATGGAGAGCATAACTCACTAGGGACTGGTTGTATGTTAATATCATATAAAATCTGCATTTGTATTGTTGTTTATTAGTAGAGAGCAGAGCTCATTACGTAATGGTTGGATAACATGTAAATGATGCTTGTGATTATTGTTTGTTAATGGAGAGCATAGGTCATTAGGTTGTGTTGATATTATTTTGAAAATATGCTATATTAAAACATTCATATGAATATGCAGAGGTTTAATTGTACTATAAACTTTTCTTATTGTAATAGGGCATATTTTAAATTTAGAAATGTTGAGTTTACAGGGGAGACTTTACCGAAACTTCAATGGGATCCTTTACTATTTTGCTGAATCATTTGAACTTTCATTCATAAAGTAGGAAGGATAATTAATATTGGTCTCTAGCACGTGTATGTAGCCTATAGTATTTCAAGATTTGGAACAACATGGAGACTAACTATGTTGTATTGGATCTTGAATTGTCCTACTTGGATAGTTTGGGATGAATTTGTAATCTCTAGGTGTAACTTGTTAGACCTATCATGTATGAAACATGTATTTTGTTTTTCAATTATAATTTGGTTATTAGTATCTTATAGTGTCTCCAAGTGCCTGTCTAGGTACGGTGTTTAATTTCATACTTATGTTTGTGTACTTGGAGATCAATACGAAATACTACCGAATTTTAATGAATTGTAAAATACAAGTTTCTTGCAAACAAGTTAATGGGTTATGGATGATTACAAATTCATTTTGAATGGGCTAAGGCCCTACTAAATTTTATTAGTAAAGAAAGAGGTTTGTGCACAAGAGTCAAATGTTTATTATAAGTAATTAATTTTGTAATCGTTAAATAATCTAAATAAAGGTTATAACGAATCAGCTATGGATGTATGATTGACTTGATTCAAACCATCGTGTGGTAGAGAAGTTTGTGCTTAGATTGTGTGAATTCATACCATTCTCAATAAGTAATAGATTGAATTTTGATGTGCAACTTAAAAGGTTCGGTGTTCTTAAACGAAGTGTAAATGCATAAAGTTTCTCTTCCCAAATATCGTCATGGTTCACTTGAACGAAAAGGATTCATTAAGGATTATTACTGTTGGTACAACCATGGGAAGCAGCTCCTGCCTAAGCTCCCGGTGGTCCCTGTACAACAATCCTACTACACTATGAGGGGTAATAGGGAGAACTATAATAAAATCTAACAGATGGTGATGGATCATGTTGGATGTAGCATCCTCTATTTTTCTGTAATGACCTATAGGAAAATATATGTTATTTTTCCTATTTGTGTGAAATGAATGAAGTTTAGGCTTCGACCATTATGCATGTTATATTCTGTGTGCATACTTTGATAATTAAGATGGATTAATAACTTTGGGGAAGTTATTAATTCTTGAATAATTTCCTGGTAGTAATTTTGATGTTAAAAACATTAGTATTAAATTATATCGGTGTGGTGAATTGGTTGCCCGATCACGTGGAGTGTTGTACTTTGCACTTTGAGCTCTGAAATAAATATCGAGTTTTCGACACTTCTATGGAAAATGGAGAGCGATAGGTGGCTAAACCAAATGATTTAGAGAACCCTTGCCAAAAATTAATAAATTCTACGCTAAAGATCGATTAACATTTCTCGATGATTCTTCGCCCCGAAAAGTCCTAAAACCTTGTAAACAAGGCCTAAGTACCTTTAGCGGTCTAATTATGATTGAAAGCCATTTTCTTGTGCAAAAATCCAACATGACCACCACCATTGTTCAGCCATTAAATAAAATTGATCCAATTGCATGGTCATATGTCTCCTTAAGGTTACACACTAAATCACCCCATATAGTCACACTTAATTATCTTCCAAATCACTTTTTTCCCCTTGATTCAAGCACTATTTTCTTCACCTAACTCAGTTCACTAACCCATTAAAATATGAATTTCCCTTGCCTATATATATGTGAACCCATAAGTGAAAATGAAGAAACATTTACACCATTTCTTCTCCCCCTTGGCTGTGAGATTCTCTTCCACTTTCACTCATAAAAAAAATCTTCTCTTTTTCCTCTCCACCATCCAAGTTCAACCACCATCTCAACCTACTTCAAGACCATTCTTTGGAGCAAGGAATCAAGAAAAGTAAAGCTAAAACTCCTCTCCCTTCCACTCTATTTTAGCATGCAAATACTAAGAGGTAGGGGGAGTTCTCCTTATTTCTCTTGGAATTTTTATGCATGCATGGGTTATGTAAATCACCCTAAGGTTTCCATTTTTTATTAAGGGTTAAAAATGAGTATTTTCCTTAGATTTAAACTAAACTTCAGTTACGAAAAAGAATTTTTTTAGCAAGACTTTAAGAAACACTTGGAGTAAAAGTTTCATTTTTGACCCTTAATAAAGGAAAATGTTTTGCATGTTAATTTATGACTTATGGTTAATTTCATGGATGAACTTGTGATGTTAAGAATGTGATATTTTATGCCTGGAATGCTAAATACTGAATAGTGGGTTTGATCCTTTTGCATGCAAAGTTCTATAGTAGAAAATGCCATTACCTTGCATGTGAAGCAATTGGTGTCTATGCTTAAAATCCTTGTGTGCATGTATGTAATCTAAGTTTTTAAGTAGAATTTGATGTGTAAAACATGGCTGGATACTATGCTTAGAAAAGATATAAAGAAGATCTTAGTTGTTCGAAAATCTTGCTTGAAGATCCATAAAGAAACCAAAAAAAGGAAAAAGATTTTGCATGCTTTTAGAGTATTGTGTAGAATGAGTTATGATGCTAAACCCTTACGTTGCCTCTGGAAAATTGAACATGTTAAGTGTATAAATTAGAGTACTGTGGCTATTTGAGTATTGAAAGAAAAATTTACCAAGTGTCGTGTGTGAGTTCTTACTCAAAAACGCAAGAAAACTATGTTTTATGGAGAACTTAAGGCTGGGTGACGTTAGGACCTTCGGATCCTAAAAATGGTTGAGAAGATACATGATGGTGTTGCATGGTGGGGCCGTTGCCCATTTATGAAAATAATGATAAAGTAAAAGAATTGGTGTTTTTGTCCTTAAACTGGATCGATAACGCTTTAAGGGTAAAAATGGAATTTTCAGTAAAAGAAATTCATCAAAGAGGGAAACTGAATTCAGAATTGAAATTTCATATGATTTGGTGTTGAAAATGTAAAACTTCAAGAGTTATTAATTTTGGGCTTTTGATTCGACCCAATCAGAGTTTTCTTTGAAAAATAAAGTGTAAATTACGTTTTTGGTAAATTAGTGAGAAAAAAAAGATCTCGAGAATTCAATTTTCATTCACAATGGGTGCTGCTATTTATTTTCAGGCTTTAAATATATTCTTAAGTTTCAAAGATAAGTCCTAAAATGATTTTAGATTTTAGGTACCGAAGGAAACAGAGCTCATAGTCAAAAATATGACAAAGCGACGTTTCCGACTAATCGATAAAAGAATCACGTTGTTAAGGGTTTTGTGATTCCAAAAATATTATCAGAGCTTACATGATAACTCCGGATGATATTTTGAATTAGCCACTCAAGTAACTTAAGTGTTCGATTCTTATAGCCATGATTCCTCCTTTAAACTAAGTCGAAAAGTGTTATATTCGTAAAACTACTTTCATGTCTTTTTCCTAGTACGGCAAAGCCCTTACTTCTTTAATTACTTTGGGCCACTTAAGTTTTCCCTATTAAGTACTATTACTTTCCATAATGCTTTTGCCATATTTTATAAGTACTAAGTATATTTTCTAAAATCATGTTTTCTTTTAAAGTACATAAAGTCTTGTTGAATGGACCATGTCATTATTATATAAATGATTCTGAAAAATCATTTTACTATGCTTAATGTACAAAAAAAACTTTCAAAATTTCTCAAATTAAGTAACACCTCAGTTAAGCAGGGGAATCTGGTATGAAGAATTGTCCTAGTTAACCGATGACATTACATTAGACCTTCAACTGTGTGCATTTTAGAACATAAAGGACCTATGAATAAGGAGAACATGGAGGAAGATTCAAATCCAAGTGTTCAAAGGTTTTGTGATGTATTCACAATGACTCAAACCCCGTTATGGGACAGCTATGAAACTCACACTCAGTTATCTACCTCCTTAGTTGTTTTAAGCTTGAAGTTTGAATATAATATGTTGGAAGGTGTTGTAATCAAATGGTTGAGTTTATGGGTTTGACAATGCCTAAGGACAACTAGATTCTAAAAAACCTATATTATGTGAAGAAATTTATGGCGCAGTTGGGGTTGGGATACACAAAAATTGAATATAGTGTTGATGGTTGTATGTTGTTCCGCAATGAGTATACAGATAAGAGTGTGACCAAATGTGTACATTACAATAAAGAATTCTACAAAACTGTTATAAGATGGAGAAAAGTAACATAAACTCCAAAAGAAAGATATGGTACTTTCCCATAATAACACGCCTGCAATGTTTGTATTCCTCGTTGTCTATGGCCAAACACATGTATGGGCATGCTCAAAATCAAATTAAAGAAGGTGTATTTTATGCCATCCATCGGATGGGAAAACATGGAAGCATTTGGATGGCTTGTTCCCTAAATTTTCAAAAGACCCATGCCATGTACGATTGGGGTTATGTACGGATTCAACCCGTTTGGCCAATTTGGAAAGACCTACTCTTGTTGGCTAGTAATAGTCACTCTATAGAATCTACCTCTTGAAATATGTATGAAGATAAAGGTAATGTTCCTAATGGTCCTTATTCTAGGACTAGGAAATCCTAGGGTAAAAATTGATGTCTTCCTACAACTATTGGCGCAGAAGTTAACAAACTGTAGAATACTATGGTTCTGACTTATGATGTGTCATTGAAGAAAATTTTCATGTCGAGGCTACCTTGATGTGGATTTTAAATGACTTCCTTACCTAAAGAATGTTGTTTGGATGGTCAACCCTGGGGAAACTTGTTTCGTCTGTTTGCATGGAAAGGCAAGTTATTTTTCTGCCATATATTTCTTACCATTGAATCATCAATATGGAAGAAACAAAACCTCTTTCGTGAAGGACAAGGTTCTTAATGATCCATCAGTGCCTAGATTACTCGATGAATAAGTATAGGAGAGAGCATCTAAATATCCTTTTATTTGGGGTAAGAAGGCTAGAAGTTTGTTGACTATGGTGAGGAACATAATTGGATCAAGAAAAGTATATTTTAGGAGTTACCTTATTGGAAGGATCAATTGTTATGGTACAACATAGACATCATGCACACTGAACACAATGTTTTCATGAATATTTTTTACATAGTAATAGACATAAATAGGAGGACAAAGGATAATGACAAAAGTTATTTAGACTTGCTAATCCTGTCCTCTAGAAAGGAACTAGAGTTGAAGAATATGGACACTAAAAGATATGGGATATAGAAAGATATTCAAACCACATGCTAAATATGCTTTCATAAAACCACAAAAGATTATTGTTTGTGAATAGGCGAAAGGTTTGACCATGCCTGATAGGTTTGCTTCAAACTTGAGCAAATGTGTCGACATGAAAAAGGCTAAGTTGTCTAACATGAAAGGTCACAATTGTCACGTGTTTATGCAACGACTATTGTCATACGCATTTGATGCATTGCTAAACCCAGTTTGGAAGTTGCTTGTTAAGTTGATCACGTCTTTAAAGAGTTGACAATGACTTCCTTAAAAGAGTAAAAACTCATACACACAGAGGAAAAGATTCCTATGTTGCTTTGTAAGTTAGAAGAAATCCCCTCTTGAGTTTCTTTGACTCAATTGAGCATTTGCAAATTCATTTAGCTTCTGAGGCTAGAATGAGTGGTCTAGTGTAATATTGTTGGATGTATTTGTTTAATAAGTGATTCTAAGCCAAAAAACCTAATTATTTCAATTAATATTTGATATAATTTGAATTAGTAGTTCCAATCCGTGTTTATGTTTTAGGTTTCTACATTCTTTAAAGAACAAGGTTAAAAATAAAGCATGTGTTGAGGTGTTAATCTTTAAAGCGTATTTAATGGAATAAATGACCACTTTTGTGTCATTTTACTTTCCAAGTGAGATTGACATAAGAAGGACTAGAATCCCTCACAACCTTGAGATTGGGAAAGTTCTAGTTTAAACAAAGAAATCTTGATATTTAACTATCCAGGTTGACCAGCTGGCAAGGCCACAACTGATTGTGTTAGTTTATTACCGCATCAACCTTTCAAAATGTTGTGTTAATGCTTGAATTTGTAATTGGGAGAAACTAGGATATCCTTCACTTGTCATTCTTAAGAAAAATTGATCAGTAATAATAACAATTTTCTTTACTGCTCTCCCTCCTATCTTTACACTCAACACTTATATATACACTCAAATTAGGATTTTTCTATAATGTACTTTCTTGCCTTTTACCTCCCTTGTATTCTCCTTTGGTTCTTAACAGAATCAAATAAGACTTATTCAAGAGTACTCCACTGAGTAAAATCATCAAACAAGTACAAGGTGAGTTCTCAATATCACAAATAAGCAAAGTTTCATATAGCAAAAAATACCAATAAGTTCTAATCAACAAATGGTGCAATTTTTAAGATTAACAATTATAATAATAATCCTTCCCAAAAGATTCAATATATCATCTAACAATTGATTGAATTTGTGTTCTAATGACATGAACCATTTAGCCATAATTTTGTTCTTTTTTCTTGTTCTTTTTAAACAAATTGATGTTGGCTTAACTTTTACAATGACTTAGCCACAATGATGAATACTAACAGATGATATATTTGACAAATGGAACAAAAAAAGGATGGTACCAATTTCTCCAAGCCTGGCAGCGTTAACATGAGTCTGTATCTCACGCTACAAAGGTCCAAATTGTGTGTTACAAAAAATATGAAACTTCACATTCTAAATCGTAAATTTGACTCAAGAATCACAACAATTTGACTCAACAACGTCAAAAACTAGCCCTAGAAACTAGCTTTGATACCAACTAATAAGAATCCACTTGATATGAATTCTGAACAAAACTACTAAGACTAGGAATGTTGTATTCATACACAATAATAAAAATGGGCTTGAGTTTTGATGGATTTGTTGTTCAGAAATTAGGATTAGGGAAAATAACAATAAATGAAAAACAATATAAGTTGGAAAAAGATGAAGGTAAAGGGGTGTGATGCCACTTCCAGGGAGAGAGATAAGTCACAAGACGCCACAAGGGGAAAGGAATTGTTAGGGAATCCCATTAGGGTCAGGCAGTGGAAACACAAAGGATTCCCAAAAAGGATTGCAAATACAAATGCCTCAAAGCATTATGCAAAATTAAATTTTTATTTAGGGTTTACCTCTTATAGACGCAAAACGAGTTCCTCGATAGAAGCAATTGTAGCCCTTAGGAGTCCACATGAGCACTCCCACCAGAAAAACAAAATTCTGAATACTAGTACAGAAATTAGATTATAATCTAATTTCTGAGCAGCAGCCTATGAGCATCTCATGCTCTATATATAGGCTTAGGTCTTGACCTGAGCTCTCATTAAACATTGGGCTCCTAACTCATTCTAAATGAGTTAGGCCCAAAAAGTTTTATTTTTAGTCCAACTAAAATAAAACTATCCTCTGGTGGGCTTACTCTATGTGTGTGACCCTATAGGTAAAATATTCGATTATATTAATAATAAACTATTTTATTATTAATATAAAATAAGAGCGGTATCTAGCAATACATCATTATGTCCGAATATTATTTATCATCGACATGACCTATAAGTGATAATTATTTTATATATTTATTCCTTTTGTCACGATATCTAATTGGGCCCAAGGCATGTCGTCGTCATCCTTGTATGGCCCAATTCATTTTACTTGATACCAGAGTAGACTTTACAGAATAAATATCTAATATTTATTCGTCCTAGCATGGCCATGCATTTCGTTAGTCTCACTCCATCAAGTGGCCCATAGATATCACTCCTGTCACATAGGAGAGACAAATTCCATCTACATCACTCATATCCCTCTACATAATTTGTCTATTGCCTAATCACAATCTTTATGGTCATCTTATTACAGATAACATTTGATTGTATTAAAACAACAAACTCCTTATGTAAGAATCGTAGTGACTTCAAGTCGAAGGACTATATACCATTATCACATTGAGAACCGTTTATGACACTCATGTAACGATCCATGCAACGTTCTCATGGTGGGTCTGTCCAGCATAACATTACTCTTAATGTGTACCCGTGTAAAGACTTGATATCATATATCCATGATTTGTGAGATCAAATCATCAGTACATTCACATACTAATCTTAATGTATTTACATGTCCCCATGTAAATACTTAATTAGGGATGTTTTAAGAATAATTCTTATATGACCTATTATTCCTGGATAAATAGCATTAAAATTAGTCTTAAAATTGAAAATACTAATTTTATTGATAAGTTAAAATTGATACATTAATATCTCGTAGTGCATACACCAACAGGAATAACCCTTGATAAGTCAAAGATGGTTCAGCCAAGAATCTAGGAGAAGACACTTCTCACTAGATAAATTTGATTCAAAATGCAAGTCTGATTACATTATTCCCTTGGCAAGAATATATATAGAAAACAAAATAAAAAGGCACTAATTACTAACATTGATTATTAGATTATGGGTTTCATAACCTCATAATGGTGCAGCTGAAAAGACATAACACAACAAGGCAAATAACATAACAAGTGTGTATACATACAAGTTAAAACATGGTCATGGAACCCTAAGGGTCTTCAAAGATGTTTAAACATTGAAATAGCTTTGGTTCCAATCCTCTTCCATTAGATGAATCTTTAAGAATTGTTGTAACCACTTGTTGTAGAGTCTCCTTTGCTTTCCTAGCTCTTACTCTTGTCATTGGTCCCCCAAGCCCTCCAAGTTCCTTGTTGTCCTTGTTTTTAACCATATCCTCGTCTTAGAGATGAAAGAATGTATGCCAGTTTTGATAGTGTCTATAGATCTGATTGGAATATTTTTTGTCATGAAGACTTATATACTCCCGATTTCTTCAACACCATTAAAGGTTCTGGTCTTCTGAGTCATAGATTGGTATTAAAAGTAGGAACTCCAATGATTTTGTTACAAAATATTAATACGGATGCTGGGCTATGTAATGGCATGAGATTGCTTATTGCTAGGTTAGCTTTTCATGTACTAGAAGTTAAGATATTATCAGGGAATAATATAGGGCAAACAGTTCCCATACCATGTATGCTTATAACCCCTTTTAATTCTATTACACTATAAAAAAATAAATCCCCAAGAAAAATTCCTTTTTTTTACTCAAGGCGCTCGCTTAAGCGAGAATACGCTCTCTTGAGTAAGGGCCTTACTCGCCCAAGCAAGAGTAACTCGCTCAAGCGAAAATCAACCAGAGGCCACATAGATAAAACTCGCTCAAGGAAGAGGTGCCTTGCTTGAGTGCAAATGTTCCAGAACCAACCAGTTGAATCTCGCTCAAGTGGAAATGACCTTGCTTGAGAGAAAATGGTCCAGATTCCAACCTACCTCATCTCACTCAAGCGAGAGTCTCCTCGCCTAAGCGAGAATTTCACAGAGGCAAAAAACTCAACAATTGGCCCTGGGCCAACTTCCATACACCCTAACTTCCATAAATGATGTCCAATCTTCACCAAACTTTGACACAACCTAAAACTCATCATCTATGATGCGTGGCAACCAGACACATTCCAAAATTCCCAAAAATGAACAAGTTATGCACAAAATGCATTTTGGCCATTTTAGGCCATTACCAAGGGGCCAAACCATTCAATCTTTATCCACCTAGGTCCAACCCACGTCACTCATAATATAATCACTAAGTATGCATTATTGGACCTATACAGAGATTGCAAAGCCCTCTGGACCTCAATTTGACCTACCTAGTTCCAAATAATGCATAAATCCCAATCATGCAATATGACATTTATCCATAGCAATGGTACCACACCATTTATCATCACATTCACCATTCTATAGGCAACACAATATGCACAATACCCTTCCCATAATGTTCATTCAAAATAGTATGTAATATATATATATATATACACACACATAACTCCCGGGCATAATACAAACCAATATAATCAAGGTGGATCCATCCATGGCATCTAATTCAAGAAAGCATCATCGATGTCATCATCATCACTATAATTCTTAATTTACACATCAAAATTAAGTTTAAAGTATCAAAACATCTATGAACCTCCAGTGAGGTCATCAGCTACCTAAAATAGCTATATACAAGCATGTATAGTATCAAAAAGAGCCAGTCAAGGCTACTACATCAAAAGCTATACAAGGATAATATATACAAGTGAATCCAATCGAGATTCATCCTTTACAAGCTTCTCAAGCTTTTAGAAGTGATCCTCGCGGTCTAAATCCACTACAATATAAAAATTGGTGCAAGGGTGAGCATATATATATATATATTAAATGACAAATACAGAACCAGATTTGACATCCCACATCATATGTAATCAATCCAGTTCATCACATCATTATTACCATTTAATCTAACATATGAACACATATCATTTCATCACAATATTATCATAAAATTTCAATCATCCTCAATAGTTGTCTCATATCTTTTTATGACCATAATTGTTGCCCCACAGCTTTTAGTACACTTCAATAGTTATCCCACAAGATATCAATGTCACAATGGTTGCCTCGTAGCTATAATGCAATGCATGCGGATCCGACTCTAATGGTAGGGTATCAATATACAACAATGTATCTCAGCTCCCAACTGATTCAACTATTTTACAGGTACCAAACCGCTTGGTTACTCATGCAACAGTCACTCCCAGCGACAACGATAGTGTTTCGGGCTAGCCTTGAGTCCCACTCAAAGGCCGCCTTGAGTCCCACTCAAGGACTTTTATGGAGTCTGAAGAAACATAAGGTCTAAGACCTCTTATCTGGGATAAAATCATAGGCTCCTTGTAGTCTCATATACCCTCATATATAGATGTTATACACAAACATCAACAATATCATACATGATATATCACATTATTTTGATTCAATCAAAGCATAGCAAGCATATTGAGTTGTTTATAATCATCAAGACATCATATATTTACATCATCTCCTTGATCATCACAATATCAAAAGCAAACATAGTTTGACGACGTGTAGCTTTTACAACTTTTACATATTTTGTGTCTCTTTTTGTTTAGCCGCCTATGAGCATCTTATTCTCTATTTATAGGCTTAGGTTTGACCTAATTTTCTCTCTAAAGAGTGAGATCCTTACTCATTCTAAATGAGTTAGGCCCAATAGTTTTATTTTAGTCCAACTAAAATAAAAAGCTATCTTCTGATGGGCTTACTCTATGTGTGTGACCCTATAGGTAAAATACTCGGTTATATTAATAATAAACTATTTTATTATTAATATAAAATAACAGCGGCGTCTAGCAATCATCATTATGTCTGAATATTATTTATTATCAACATAACCTATAAGTGATAATTATTTTATATGTTTGTTCCTTTTGTCACGATATCCTAATTAGGTCCAAGGCATGGTCTTGTCATCCTTGTACGGTCCAATTTATTTTACTTGATACCGGAATAGACTTTATCCGAATAAATATCCAATATTTATTCTTTCTAGCATGGCCATGCATTTCCTTAGTCTCACTCCGTCAAGTGGCCTATAGATATCACTCCTGTCATATAGGAGAGACAAATCCCATCTACATCACTCATATCCCTCTGCATAATTTGTTCATTGACTAACCATAACCTTTATAGTCCTCTTGTTACAGAAGACATTTGATTGTATTAAAACAACAAACTCCTTATGTAGGAATCGTATTGACTTCAGGTCAAAGGACTACATATACCATTATCACATTGAGAATCGTTTATGATATTCATGTAACGATCCATGCAACGTTCTCATGGTGGGTCTATCCAGTACATCATTACTCTTAATGTGTACCTGTATGAAGACTTGATATCATTGATATCTATGATCTGTGAGATTAGATCATCAGTACACTCACACACTAGTCTTAATGTATTTACATGTCCCCATGTAAATACTTGACTAGAGACATTTTAGGTATAACTCTCATATGACCTATTACTACAAGGATAAATTAAGGTTGTTAAACTATTTAACAAAAAATGACTTATTCAAAATGATGTGTCTTATATAGGCTTTTAGTGCTTATTTCCAACAATCTCCCACTTGCACTTAGAGCCGATAAGGTTAATGCCCAATGACGTCTACAACGCCCTTATGCTTTTACTACGTAAGTGGTTTTACTAGTGGGTTCCCAACAATTTTGTTGGTATGCACATTACATATTTTCACATCTTACAAAGATGTTACAAAGATGGAACTATTTAAGTATATGCTTGGATTAATCCACTTCCTTATATTGTTCTATGGTTCCATTGTCATCACAGTGGAAACTCATATGGTACAAAACACTTGGGATGATTAAATGTAAATTGACTTCTTTTGTAATTTAACATAGCAAAATACTTAGATTTGTTAGTATAACCAACGATTGTTTCTTGCTTTGGACCTTTCAAGCATACATCGCAACCACCTTGACAACACATATATTTTGATTGCAATATTAAGTCTTTCAAATTAATCAAAAGATTGGCATCGATGTAACCTTTACAACGAGCTCATCTTCCATTTATCAAGATCAAATCCTTAGTCCTTCTTAAGTGTTTAAGGATACTCTTGACTATAGAATGAGAATATTATTAGTTCTAGAAGAAGCATGTCTTCTACATGTAATACTAGAACTATAACTGTGCAGTTACTAACCTTTTTATAGTCACAAGATTTATTTTCATTCTTTAATGAAGATTCTAGCTTCTAAAAGCTTGCTTTAGTCCACAAATAGAACATTTGCAGTTCACATACCTTCCTAGATGTTTCAGGCATAAAAGGCCTTTAGGTTGTGTCACATACACATCCTCAAGATGATTTCTATCTTGACATCTATCTACCATATCTCATAATGGTGGTATACTGCTACAACAAGCAAGATTTAAATAGTTTTTAAGCTAATTGAATTTTGTCAATCTTACTTTTAAAGGTGTTTCTATTACCATCCATGTTTAGTTTTCCTTTTGAAAACCTACTTGCATCCTATAGGTTTTACCCTTTAGGTGCGTCAACCAAGGTTCGTACCTTGTTAATATACATGGAGCCCATTTCAAATCCCATGGTCTTATGCCATGTCTTAGAATCTAAACTTGCATTGGCCTCTTCATAAGAAACTTGATTAATTAGCAATATGCCTCTTCCTGATTTATAAGATATCCATGTCTTTCAGATTTGGTTACATATCCTATTTGATCTTACACAAGTCTTGTGCTATCGGAGCTAATGATGTCATAACATTTTGTGATTTCTGCTCCAAGTTCATCCTTGACTTTTGAATGCTTTGTGATACTTGAATTTCTTCAAGTTCTACTATCCTCCCACTAATTCTTTAAGAGATGTACTCTTATTCAAGAACACAACATTCTAATCAACAAGCCTTTTGTTCTCAGATGGATTGTAGAAATGATAACCCTTAGCTTTCTTTGGGTATCTCAAGAAGACATTTATCTAATTTGGATCTGACCTTGTCAGAGTTGGATGCTCTATAGAAGCATTATAGTTCCAAATTATTAATAAATACATACTAGGTTTCTTCCTAGTCCATATCATATATGGTTTTTTTAAGAAAGCCTAAGATGGAACATGGTTAAGTGTGGAAATTTTGTTAATAAAGGAACGTTGAAGGAGTTAGAGATGTTTGATAATAATCAATAATCAAACTATGTCCAACAAGGTTTGACTTTTCCCCGTAGAGATGCTATTATTGTGACATCCTAACTTAAATAAAATAAAAAAAAACAAAAAAACAAAACAAACCCAAAATTTCAAGAATTTTTTTTTTCGCGATTAAAGCCGAATTCGAAATATGGATTTAAAAACACTTAATTATATTATCAATTGGGGTAATAATAAGTTCATGACACAATTCGACCTTAAATCATAAGAAAAATTTATTTTTAAAGTTATAATTATCTACAAAATATCACCTATTAGTTCCAATTTGAAAATTATAAAAAGTTGGGTTCAAAACCCCCTTAAACTTAAGTTTTACCGTGTAGTAGGTCCGGTATTTTGTGCCTCATAAGAGTTAGAAGAATCCAATTGAAGTAAAACCAATTTTCACACCTCCGTAACATAATTATCTACAACTTTCATGAAGAAGTCGGAGGCCAAAAATGTCACTAAGATCCCCAAACGGCCCGAAAACAGCAAAGGACGCTCATCAGGCCATCCTGTCGTAGCTAATCGATTAGGACAAGCACCTAATCGATTACAAATGACTCAGAAGGCCTGTAATCGATTACGAATACCTTTGTAATCGATTACTCATGAAACAGAATGCCTGTAATCGATTAGGAACACATTAGTAATCGATTACGCATACCAGAATGCAGAAATTATGCAGAAAATGCTTAATTTTGGAACTTCTAACCCCCCCTAACTTTTTCATATCAACTCCAAATGCTACCAAATTTTGACACCAACTAAATTACACCATTTGTGACGCGTGGCCACTGGTCTCACTCAAAAATTCCTAAAAATGAGTAATTTATGCGTATAAATGCGTTTATCTCATTTTAAGGCATTTTGTGGTAGTCAATGAGTCCACTTGTGGCAAAATGGACCCATTCCAATCTTCACAAACCACAATTAACATATTTAAGCTATTGCATTCCTTCCATTACATAAAGACCACTTAAATCATCATTTGACTATGCTGGTTCCTAACTCATGCATAAAACAACCATCTAAAATCTCAAAACACACATCCTAAGGAGCTATAATTCACAACTCCTAACATTCATTCTTCACCAAGTAAGCAAGACCTGCCCATAACATATATGTCTAATTCATGAAGCCTAGCATGAAGTCACTTTCTCATCAACCAACATGCAATCTCCATCTATTACTTATCACAAAACTTCATAATCACATTATTCACATCTAAATTGGTCCAGCGCACATAGGAAATACATAACATAACATACATAAAACACAATACACCTATCATTCAATCCATAATTCCCTGCACTCCTTGACATCAATCCTCTGCTTGGCGCACCTCCGGGGCTTCGACCTCTTCCCTGTCACTGGTTACTAAATTAAAGAAAACCACAGCAAGGGTGAGTGTTTGATATCATAATTAATCTAGAACGGTAATTTAAAACAAAATATGTAATTATTTCATTATACGATTGACTTTCTGTTCTTTTCATCCATCATTCATACTTATCTATTCTTAGGTTCGTTCAAGCTTCAATATCCTCAAAATGCAAGTCACAATAAACAAACGTAATAAAGTACATACTCACATCATTACATAGTATCAATATCATCAATCATCAACACTGACTCTCACATAAAATCGACGCCTAGTATCCGGATACTAAAAGGATCGGCCTTCAGCTGGGGGTCCTACTTGACACCCCGTGAACCCTGCTTGGTCCACTGAGTCCTGCTTGACTCTCCACCTCAACCACTGGGTCCTACTTGACCACTGGGTAGCTCAACTGGGCATAAACACCACGGGAGCCAGAAACGAGGGGCTGTACATACCGTCGGCCGTCCCACACCACATAATCATACATGTATAATCATATTCCTCATATCATATCGCAAGTGGCCAGCAACAAAACATATACTCATCAATTGGGCGACCTACTTGTCAAGCCCGTCATCACACGCCACTATGCTCATCGAATCATCACCATTCAATTCACATTGTGCTCATAATCATCACAAATCACACACAATTTACATTCATACACATACAATTATCATTCCTTATCTATTCTCATTACTTCCACATTCAATTCGATGATTCAATTCAATTATACTTACGTATTCTAATTAATTATAACCCAAACACCCCCTTACCTCGATTCCGAGTTTCGACGGTTCGTTCTTGGTGTTGATGACGCCCTCTAGACGCTGCGTTCAAGGTTCCACCTCCGAATCCAATATTCGTTTCACCGTTCGATCCTCCGACGTCCGTTCCGCTACCTACGGAGGTTGAAACGCATGACCCAACAATGTTTAACCACCCTCGTTACTCTAAAGACCATTTTCGAGCTCCCACGCACTAGAGGAGTAGGAAATCGAAGCTCCCACCTCCATGCATGGCCATTGTCTAGAGAGAGAAAATGAAAAGGGGAAGATAACTCAATTTTAATGGGTCCATTGAACTCACCTCAAAGCCACGATCTCAAAAACGTAATTATTTCGAAGTTTCGGCGTGAAACGAGCCTCCCCTTGAAGCATGCAATCTTCGGCAATGGTGAGGAGAAAGAAGAGAAGTGAACTCGCGTGAGAAGGAAGAAGAAGAAGGAGGAAATCTTATTATTTAAGCTTAGGGGCAAAATGGTCTTTTCCCCTTTTTCTTTTATATTTTCTTTAAAAGTTTTAATTAAACTTTTACCTTTACCTTTCACCCTTCACCTTTTACCCCAAGGTAACTTCAAATTTATTTTCTTCTATTCACCTTCATTTAATCTTTTATAATTAATTAATCAAATAAATTTATTTATTCCCACAATGTTTAATTATTTCTAATTGCATTTTTAATACTAATAATTTCCAAAATTTTAAATAAATCCGGTTGGGCAATTATTAATATTTTTCGTCAATTAAAACTTTTCTAAAATATTAGGGATGTTACAATTATGGCATTCCATGAGGAATGAGTTAAGAGGTAATCTCTCACTCTATTAGATAATTATCAAACTTGTAGCTCAAATTATTTGCTATCTTGATCTAATTAAGAGCTTTAATTGTCTTGCCAATTTGGTTTTTCACTTCATTATGAATTCTTTAAACTTTTCAAAGACTTTCTAACTTATGTTACATAAATCCATACTCATTGACTTTTCAATTAGTATGTTGAAGTATTGAAAAACATATCTAGTTATTGTTCCAATAGGCCCATATACATCATTATGTATTAAATAATAGATTACTCATCTTTTCAATGAATAAGGTCTCAATTATCTCTCCAATAAATAAGATTTACATGTCTCAATTGATTCCAAAATCAAAAAGTCCATATAACCACATTAATGGTATTTAGAAATGTGTTTCTTATTCATTTTCCTTGGAAGACAATACCATGTAAGTAAGGTTCAAAATCACTCATTTCAACTTACTTTGACAGTTGTTATAGATGGGCGTTTTGAGATTTAGGATATGGAATCCATTACTCAATTGTGTATCAACATCCTTTTGAATAAATAAAGTTATTTTATATTAAAAAAAATTTCTTGCCAACAAGAAACAATATGCATAATGTCTAGTTCACTAACTAGCCCAATAGGTAAAGATCTTATCTTTATTGTAGTAACTTTTGCTCAATTTTACACAGATTTCTCCGCCCTTAGCAAGTGATCTACTTCCTTGATCTTTCAAAATTTGAGATCTACTACTAGTATCTGATACTAATGTTAGTGAAGTACAATAACTTGACTTCTATAACATGACCTGTAGTGGAAATCTTACTTCCCTTTCTTTTGAACTACTTTAAGTTCTTTAGACAAATTATTTCAATGTCTTATATGGCTAAAACTGGAAACAATTTCCTTTCTTGACCACCTTTTAGACTTCCAAACCAAATCGGCCTTAATAGAGTCTGTATACAATCATATCGTATATCTCTCATATATTCATATTGCCTTTTACAGCTCAGAGTTTATGCAGATTCCATAGGGTATTCAAGACCCAACCATAGATGATATATAAGCCAAACATGACACACTATCGCTTCCTCTTTATTGAAGATAATTCTCAAGTCTCGATACTTATCTAGGTATTTTTCCAGATAAAGTGTCCTTCTAAAGGACTGATTGCAACAAACAATATTTGGTTTGTCATGGTTATTCTAAAACAAATTACATGTAAATCTATCACTTCTATTCAAAACATATTTAAATTTTGGTCATTAAATAAATATGTTGTCTCTCACTATTTTTATTCAAAACAAATACCCTCACTGAATCATAAAAAATCCTGTTGGAAGATTTTTCTAGTGGGCCAACATCCATATTTTGCCTAGTGTTGAGTCAACTTTGACTGATCGCCCAACCCTTGGTTATTTAGGTAGGAAACACATTTCTAATTGCATTTCATACAACTCTTGGATGATTGAGTGGTTAACTCTTTACCCTTATTCATCTTATGAATTTAAGCTCAATCCTTACGCCTCTAAGTTATTTTCAATCCAATTGAAAAACTTAGTTAAGTTTAGGCCTAATAAAAATAATTTGGATATTACAATTATCTCATCGCTCTTACTAGTATAAATGATAGCACCCTGCTTTGGCAGGCCCACTATTTATTGACATTAGTCTCGACGAGTGTTACTTATTAGAAGGTGTTTAAACTTAATATTAACGCTTCTATGTTCTTCAATCTGATTAAAGTTACCTAGATAAGTCCAATAACAAATGGTTGGACAATCCAATTATCCATCATCCTTTACTAATATCAATAAAAGCACCCTGCTTTGGTAGAACCTACACTTTATTGAAACTAGCATTGATGACTGTTGTTTATTAGAACGCGTTTTAGACTGTTCATACCTTTAGGCTTTTCCAATCCAATTGAAAAATATCTATTTGAATAAAACTTAATAAGTTATACTTGGATAATCTAATTATCCAATCATGTCCTACTAAACATAAATAAAGGCACCCAACTATGACGTGACCTGCACTTTATCTATATCAAGTTAGACGTTATTACTTATTGGAAGGTATGATTGTCGGGCTTGAGGGATTTCAATTTTGTTCATTATCGACTTTCATTAAACGCTTTAACGTAAAATAAAATCCCAAACATGCAATCAAAATTGTGAGATAGTTTTGGCCTTCCTAGAAAATAAAATAAAATAAATATAAACCTAAAGGAACTATGGTGTCTTGACTTCGTGAAGTCCTACTTCCTGAAATCACCATCCTCCTGGAGTCACCACTCCTTTGTTCCTTTCAAGGTCATATCCACCAAGAGTCACCACTCTAGGTTTCTTCTAGGTCTCCACCTTGTTGGCTTTTCCAAGATTACAATGTAATAAAGAAAACTCGTTTTACATACGGGAGAAAAAATTTAAGAATAGAGAAAGGCACAGCACGCAGACTGTATTTAAAATTAAATAAAAAAAATCTAAGACCATAACTATTCACCGCTGGACGTGTTAATTAATCAATTAATAGAGTAATCAATTGTATTTAAAATAAAATAAATTTTAAAACACATAATTAAACACGTGGGGTCATAAAAGCAAAACTACGCAAAGAAGTTTGGCGGCTCCGTTGACCGTTTAACAAACAAGGTCAAGGGGTGTTCCAACCCAAAAACTTAGTACTGTGATCAGGCTAGTTCCCAGGAAAGAGAGGTGGGTCCGGAGTGACCGCTTAAGTACCAAGTCTTTCCTAGCCAGAACGTCCCACTGACCATTAACAGCTCAAAATATTCGGTTATGATTTCAAACAATTTGAAATCTTAAATTTTGAAACGACCAAGGTTTAACTTTTAAACCTTATCTTTTGACCCTTACAATTATCCTAAAATAGGAATAGTCAAGGTTTAACTTTCAAACCTTATCTCTAGAGTCTCAACAATCATCCTATTTTTTAGGAACGATCAAGATTTAAATTTTAGACCTTATCTCTAGAGTTCTAAGATATTTTATTTTCAATCTTATTAAATTTGATAAAGATCTTATCTTTAATTTATAACTTTTACAAATCCTATCAAATTTATTAAGGATTAAATATTTGATTTTAAAATTATTAAATTTAATAAAGATCTTATCTTCTATTTATAACAATTACAAATCAGATTAAATTTAATAAATATGAATCATTTGTAACTCCTACAAATCACATTAATTTTAAAAAGATCACATACGATGCAAATCCTATTAATATTATTAAGAATAAATTATTTAAATTTGTAACTCTTACAAATCATATTAATTTTAAAAAGATCATAAACGATGCAAATCCTATTAAAATTAATAAGAATAAATTATTTAAATTTGTAACTCTTACAAACTTTAAATTTAACAAACAATTAACATTTGTTTTGTAACTTTTATAAATCAAATTTAAAATATAATATTAAAATCAAATATTTTATTTGTAACATTTACAAATAAATAAAATACTATTATGGCTAGGTTTCAACTTTTGAATCCTAGTTTTCATTACGGCTAGGGTTTAACTCTTAAACTTTCTAAACACAATCTCACATGAACAATTCATATTAGAAAAGAGAAAACATATAGACGTGCATTGCATACAATCCTTGATTTCAATTTAATTAAATAAACATAAAACATGCCTTATAATTAGAACACATATAAAATAATCACCATTGCAATATACAACATGTTCATATAATAAAGCACATCCTAAAAACATGTTCTTTAATTAAAATGTTGAGAAAAGTAATCAATATACATAAAACAAAAATAAATTGATATTAGCTTTCAAAAGGTGCAACCTTTGCAACATATCTCATAAAAAATGCAACCTTTGCAACATATCTAATAAAAGATGCAGCCTTTGCAAAAGGATAACCTTTACAATTTTTTCGTAAAAGAAATTTTATTTTATTTTTACATGTTCTTTAAACAAACATTTGCCCAAAACACGGTTTTGCAATCAAGCTCTAATACCACTGTTAGGGAATCCCTAGTGTATGAGCAGCGGAAATACAAGGATTCCCATAGGATTTACAAAGCACCGTGTTTCAAAGCATAAGACAAACAAAAAAAATATTGTGTTTTAGGTTTACCTCTTGAAGAAAATCGATCGAAGCAGTCATAGCCTCGTCCTTTAGGAGTCCACAAGAGTACTCCCACCAGAAAAACCACACCTTCCAAATGCTAGTTTGACGATGTGTAGCTTTTGCAACTTTTGCGTATTTTGTATCTCTTTTTTGTTAGCCGTCTATGAGCATCTTATGCTCTATTTATAGGCTTAAGCTTGACCTAATTTGCTCTCTAAAGAGTGGGCTCCTTACTCATTCTAAATGAGTTAGGCCTAATAGTTTTATTTTAATCCAACTAAAATAAAAAGCTATTTTCTGATGGGCTTACTCTATGTGTGTGACCCTATAGGTAAAATACTCAGTTATATTAATAATAAACTATTTTATTATTAATATAAAATAAGAGCGGCATCTAGAAATGCATTATTATGTCCGAATATTATTTATTATCAACATAACCTATAAGTGATAATTATTTTATATGTTTGTTCCTTTTGTCACGATATCCTAATTGGGCCCAAGGCATGGAATGTAATCCTTGTACGGTTCAATTTTTTTACTTGATACCAGGGTAGACTTTATCCGAATAAATATCCAATATTTATTCTCTCTAGCATGGTCATGCATTTCCTTAGTCTCACTCCATCAAGTGGCCTATAGATATTACTCCTGTCACATAGGAGAGACAAATCTCATCTACATCACTCACATCCCTCTGCATAATTTGTTCATTGCCTAACCACAACCTTTATAGTCCTCATGTTACAAAAGACGTTTGATTATATTAAAACAATAAACTCCTTATGTAGGAATCATAGTGACTTCAGGTCAAAGGACTACATATACCATTATCATAATAAGAATCGTTTATGACATTCATGTAACGATCCATGCAACGTTCTCATGGTGGGTCTGTCCAGTACATCATTACTCTTAATGTGTACCTGTGTGAAGACTTGATATCATTTATATCCATGATCTGTGAGATTAGATCATCAATACACTCATACACTAGTCTTAATGTATTTATATGTTCCCACGTAAATACTTAACTAGGGACATTTTAGGAATAACTATCACATGACCTATTACTCCAAGGATAAATAAAGGTTGTTAAACTATTTAATAAAAAATGACTTATTCAAAATGATACATCCTATATAGGCTTTTAGTGTATATTTCCAACACATCACATACCAAGAATGAACATAATCACAACATGAATTCAATTAAATATCAAACTATCCCCTAATTTGTTCCTTACTCATGCATTTAAGATATATAGTACTCCCCTACCTAGAATCATCAATTCCAATACTCAGAATGTTATGCAATCACTTTCTATCCTTTTTCATTCACTAGCTCCCAAAGCCAATGATTCCTAAAATTCAACAATAATAATTTTAACACTCGATATGGTAAGGGTTACATATATTGGAGCTAGAATCCTCAATTTCTAATAATTTCAGTAAGTTCTAACTTACTGACAATCGTCGACGACTCCCAAAACCGATTCTGACACTAAACCCCCAAGTTTTGACACCGCTAACAAGTTGAAACAACTCCAAAAGGTCCCCTAAGCCATGGAAACCACACAATTATAGCCTAATGCTAATAAATAGAATCGAAGGAAACAATGGGTTATCATATACTTAGACTTAACAAAGTAGGAACCCAAGTAACCCTAATGTTGTCCACAATTTGAAATTGGCTCCGAAATAGCTAAAATCCATAAAATTGAAGGAATTTAGAAGTGGGGTAAAAGAAGCAAGCTAACCTGAAAGTGAGTTCAAAGATTTACTTTAGAAATGAAAGTTGAAGAATCCCCAAGCCTCTCTTGCTACCGTGGAGGAGAAAAGAGACAATAGGATCTTGAGATTAACCTTGCTTTGGTAAAGATTGAAGAAGAAAAAGAAGAAAAAAATAGAGGTAGTAGTGACATCTGCGGGTAAGGGAAAAAGAGAGTGGTTATTTCTTTTGCATGCAATGAGAGAGTGATAGTGAGGGAATTGAGAGTAATTGCAAAACTAAAGAAATAAGGGACATATAGGTCATTGTACGTATTTAATTGCTTTCTGAAACCAATCGGGTAACTTTCGGTTACTCAAAATGTACCCGAATAAATTTCTGAAATTAACATAATCGCCTTTATTGTTTCCATCTTCACACAGTAGAGAGAAAGTGAAACTGAGAGATAGTGAAAGAAAACCATTTCCATAAGTTTAAGCTTCAAATTGGAGGCTAAATTGTTATCAAAATTTCAAATTGAAAGTGTTTTAGAAACCCCTCGGAAGCGAGACCTACATATAGGTACCTTTAATTTTACATTCTGTTATCACTCCTTTTATTCTCAATTCTAGGGCCAAACATAGGGTTGTTGTGGGGGTTTCCATTTTTGTAATTTCGTGACATTTTAGAGCTTGAAAATGATTCTCTATGTTATGGGTATTTTGAAATGGCTAATGATCAAGGGTTTCGGTGTGTTAGGTTCCAAATCGAGCTTCAGAGGAATCGTAGGCTAAGCGGAGCGAAGGAACAAGGTTTGAAAGTGAGAAAGGTAATCGGAACCTAGATTTGGAATTTGATTAGTTGGGTGAAACAGATTGCAATTTTAGAAGTTGGGATATTGATTACTTGGTGTAAAATGCTTAACTGTAGATGTTTTAAGGAATTGGTGAGTTCGGGTTTTGATTCAAAGCTTGAGAAACGTGGAGTTGAGGTAAGTACCGAACGTATATATTAATAGAAATATGAATGGAAGCGATTTGGTGATCACGATAAAAAGGTAGCATAGTTATGTAATTTAATTTATATATTTTTTAATTTTTATATATTTTAATTTATATATATTAATTTATATATGTGTATGTGTGTTTCTAGGTTTGGAATGTAAAATTTTATGATATATATGAATTTAATTGAGTGGTAGTGATAAAAATCTAATTAATTATGAATTATTGAGTAATGTGATAAAATGACCTTATAGCCTTGTATGGTAGAACGATAATGATGTTGTTGATGCATATTTACGCCTATATGTGTGGAGGTAAATTAATATGATGGCTGGTATGTAGGCATCTTGTGATGAGTTATGTATTGTAATTATATGCCTCGAGATGCTAGCTTGTGATGATGGAATAGTGTAATGGACTATAATATGTCAAAGAAATTAAGTGATGATGTTATGAATTATAAAGCGGTATAATGATGTGATGGTATTAAATTGCCTGAGTGGCTTATGTGATGTCCAAAGGCGATGGATATTATATGTCAAGACTTAATTGTGATGAATCATTTTAAATTAAGAATGAGAAATAGTGATTAAATTGAGTTGTTGATGATGTTTAGATGTTGTATATACCTGTTATGTGGTGTGGACGACCGATCGGTATAGATTACTCCAGTGGTCATTTATGACCCCATTAAGCTACCCAAAGGTCAGGTAGGACCCGGTGGTGAGGTTGGGAGCCAGGCAGGCTCAGTGGGCCAGGTAGGGTCCACTAGGTATCAGGTAGTGTTGGTGTATGCACTACGAGTTATTAATGTGTCAATTTTAACTTATCAATAAAATTAGTATTTTTAGTTTTAGGATTGTTTCAAAACTATTTATCCTGGAATAATAGGTCATATGAGAATTATTCCTAAAACGTCCCTAATCAAGTATTTACATGGGGACATGTAAATATATTAAGACTAGTGTATGAATGTACTGATGATTTGATCTCACAAATCATGGATATATATGATATCAAGTCTTCACATGGGTACACATTAAGAGTAATGTTGTACTGGACAGACCCACCATGAGAACATTGCATGGATCGTTACATGAGTGTCATAAACGGTTCTCAATGTGATAATGGTATATAGTCATTCGACCTGAAGGCACTATGATTCCTACATAAGGAGTTTGTTGTTTTAATACAATCAAACGTCATCTGTAATAAGATGACCATAAAGATTTTGATTAGGCAATGGACAAATTATGCAGAGGGATATAAGTGATGCAGATTGTCTCTCCTGTGTGACATAAGTGATATCTATGGGCCACTTGATGGAGTGAGACTAACGAAATGCATGGCCATGCTAGGACGAATAAATATTAGATATTTATTCTGTAAAGTCTACTCTAGTATCAAGTAAAATGAATTGGGCCATACAAGGATGACGACGACCATGCCTTGGGCACAATTAGATATCATGACAAAAATAATAAATATATAAAATAATTATCACTTATAGGTCATGTCGATGATAAATAATATTCAGACATAATGATGTATTGCTAGATACCGCTCTTATTTTATATTAATAATAAAATAGTTTATTATTAATATAACTGAATATTTTACCTATAGGGTCACACATATAGAGTAAGCCCACCAAGAATAGTTATATTTTAGTTGGACTAAAAATAAAACTATTCGGCCTAACTTATTTAGAATGTGTCAGGAGCCCAATATTTAATGAGAGCTCATCAAGTTAAGACCTAAGCCTATATATAGAGCATGAGATGCTCATAGACTGCTGCTCAAAAATTAGATTACTCTCTAAATTCTGTACTAGCATTCAGAATTTCAGTTTCTGGTGGAAGTACTCGTGTGGACTCCGAAGGGCGAAGCTACAATTACTTCAATCAAGGAACTCGTTTTGGGTCTACAAAAGGTAAACCCTAAATTGAAATTTTAATTATGCATAATTCCTTAAGACATCTATTTTGCAATCCTTTTTGGGAATCATTTGTGTTTCCGCTGCCTGACCCTGAGGGATTCTCTAACAGGTAGGACCCCCAGCTAACAGTTGTAACATCTCAAATTTTATAAAAATAATTAAATATGATAAATAAATATTAAATAATTATGAATGAGTTAATAAGTGTCCTAAAAATATTGAAATAATTAAATTGGGATTTATTATGGATATTTATAATTTATTGATATTTTAGGAACTAAAATTTTACCCGGTTAAAATATGGGTGTCGGACCAAGTATCTCTGATTGAGATGCCGTTGGTCAGGGCTGATAAGAATATTATTGGGAGTCCGAATATATATTGGGAATAATTTTTGGAAAAAGTATTGAGCCCAAACTGAGGTCGTGTATGTTATAAAATGATAGAGTTTAATGAAAGGAAATGAAATTAAACGCAGAACCCACATTCTTTCCCTATATCTCACGTTGCCTTCTTCCTCTAAAAACAAAATATTCTCTTCTTCTTCTGTCTTCCTCATTCATCTTCTTCCTCTTCCTTTCAAAACCTAAGAAAGAAAAATGGTGTGCATTCTTCTCCTCCCATTTTTATTATGCATCAAGCTTGGAGGAGATGATAATCGTGCCTTGGAGCCCTCCTTCTCCCACTCTATTTTCGTGCTCTCTCTCCCTCTCTTGGCAACCACTTTCTTTTCTTGGGTGGAGGTATGTCCCTCATCATTTATGATAAGTTTATACCTTTGGTTATGATTTTAATTGTTAGGAAAGTGTAGGTATGCATGGGTTATGGATTAGGAACCAATTTTAGACAAAACCCAAAGGTGAGGTGTGATAAATATGTGTTTTTGTGTTGATGTTGAGGGGTACATGAAAATATGATGTTTGGTGGTGGAAGATGATGGTTATTAATGGTGAATGTTAGATTTTAATGGAACCCTAACTCTAGGAATTAGGGGAAATAAATAAAGATGTTGTGAGAAATGATTTTAAGTGTAAACCCATGATATTTTACATAAGGATGTTGTTTATGATGATGGTAGATGGTTATTAATAACGGTTGTTGGGTGATTTTAGAGGAAAACCCTAAGCATGGAAATTGGGGCTTTTGATTTAATTGATAATTAAAGATGATTTATGCCCTTGGAATGAGTTTTGAGTGAGTAATATTGATGGTTAATGTTGAGGGATTATGAAAGCAAGGAAATAAAGTAATGGCTCTAAGATTGGTAAGTTTATTAAGGGTATGATATTATTGTGAGGGGCTTGAATAATGAAGAATGATAGTGAAAATGGTAGATGACTATTAATGGTAGAATCAATGAGATATACATATTGGTTGATAAATTGATAGTCCATGATTTATGCCATATGAATTAGTTGATTGATAGTGGTTTGAAAAGAGCTAAGAGGCCCATAATAGATTTGAATGAAATAATGGCAAATGGATGGTTTAAGTAATGATAAATGCATTAAGAATGATGAAAGACATGTTGTTGTTGGGTATGATTGGCCTTTAAGATTTAGAGAATCATGGTTTTGGGAAAGGAATTCCTGAAGTCTAACAAAAGTATATGAATAGGTGTTTTAACAAGTCTAGGACTTGGTATTGAACATTAAGAATTATTGTCAACCACTTAGAATAGTGATAAATGCCTTGTGATGGCTTGTGATTGAATGAATACATATATGTGCGTTGTGTAGATTACGTTTCGGATGATGGTGTGGATGATCGGAGCATTCGGATTTCGGCTCTTCTCTCGAGGTAGGAGAGGAGTTTACATTCAAATTGCATGAGTAGAATGATAGTGATTATTGTATGTGATTAGTACTCATGTTTTCCTTGCCATG
This sequence comes from Clitoria ternatea, assembly GCA_037962975.1. Lineage (NCBI taxonomy): Eukaryota > Viridiplantae > Streptophyta > Magnoliopsida > Fabales > Fabaceae > Clitoria > Clitoria ternatea. Next base: position 63,525,627 of record CM075671.1, read on the forward strand.
TAGATATTAAAATAATATGAATGGCAATCTGTGATTATTGAGGATGGTATATGAGAACATGTGATGATTGTTATAGAAATATACATAAATATATATGTGTGAAGATGATAAATTTAATTTTAACATGATTAATGAATTGGAATGAATATTATTGAGTATGAAGATTTTGGGACAAGTTTTAAATACCTAATATGATGTATGTGTTATATCAATTTTGATCAATTTTGCTTAGGGTAAATTTTGGCATGTTGAGTTGTGAATTTCCCATGCTTTCCCGTGTTGGTTACATGGCCTCTGGCCTGAACTCGCTCAAGCGAGTGAGTATCTCGCTCGAGCGAGACACGTATAACATGGAAAAGTTGGCTACTAGAGGATCCTCGCTCAAGCGGGAGTGGCCGCGCTTGAGCAAGCGTGATGTAGATGGGGTTCTGGATGGACCTTGCTTGGGCGAGTGACAAAATTGGTGGAGTCTCGCCCGAGCGAGTGAGCATGAATGAGGCACTGGTGGAATCTCGCTCAAGCGAGAATGGCTCGCTCAAGTGAGATTTGCACCTGATGCTTCCCCTCTTCTTCGCTCAAGCGCGCATGCGTGATGAGAGCTTCTGTGGGAATCTCGCTCAAGCGAGTGGATGTCTCGCTTGAGTGAGCAAGCGTGGAAACAGACACTGGCGTGATTACGCCCGAGCGAGCCAAGGCGCTTAAGCGAGAAAGAATTATCTCGCTTAAGCGAGTAGGGGTCTCGCTCAAGCGAGTAAGGGTCTCGCTTGGGCGAGTGACCCTGATGGAAATTTTACTTTCTTTTCTTCAGTTTGCTAGTGATGGGCCCCATTCCAATTATGGAAAAACATTTAATGAAATTTATATATTTGGGGGCATATAATGGTTATGTAATATTGAGAAAATACAGTGATGGGATTTTATTTCATTTTTTATTTTAATGCTATTGAACCCCATTCTTTTAGGGATAATTAAGGAGATGTATATGGGTTATATAGTGATGATATAACATGGTGGTGTTGATATGGATTAAAACATTAGGATAATTCATCCATGCTTATAATATGTAATGAAAAACATAAACGTTACCACCTAGAATGGAATATAAAAGAATGATAATAAGACTTTGATGATGGGGATATGAGGTATACCCTTGGACGATTCTGAAACCAATGAGAGGATAATTGAATGCCATAGTATACGCTATAAATTGATAGATTAGAGAAAATATGATATTGAATGATGATAGGTGATGATGTTGATCATTCCCTTGTATAAGAGGATGAATAATATTACAAAAATCCTTAAATTGATTATGTGGGGATAATGATGAAAGTTTAATGTATGATAATTATGTTATGATGCCATTGTGGCTGATTACAAGTATAGACTTGCCTGTATGATATGAAATATATATATATATATATATATATATGATATGTTGAGATGTATGCCAAGTATGTGAATATAATGTCTTGAGGGGCTTTGTACATAATTGTATTTTATTGATTGAAAATGTCAAATTAAAATATATCCCTAAGTGAGAGGGTGAGATATCCTTGCGAGGTTGCATTATTGCATTTTGCATTTATGGCATGGCATAACATTGAAATGTGGTTACGATCACAATGATGAAAGATCTTGCGGGATTCTATGAAGGGAGTACCCCTTACGAGGCGGGAAACCAACTTGATGATGATATGATATTGAGCCAGTGGTTGCGATCACCTGGTTATTGAAATGAAAAAGGGCTTGCGAGTTCCTATGATGCTCGTGGTTACGATCACGAGGCGGGAGTACCTCTTGCGAGGTGGGAAACCAATATGAATTATTGAACGTGGTTGCGATCATGAGAAAGCACCTTGCGAGGCTACTAGAGGGAGTACCCCTTGCGAGGCGGGAAACCCATGTGAATGAATGATGTGGTGGTTGTGATCACCTGTTAAAATGAAATCGGATCCGTGCATATGCATTATCAAACAGTTGACATATGCATTAGCCATAGGTGCATGGCATTTAAGATGAGATGACCACGAGAGATGAGAAACCCCTTGCGAAGAGGAATTGAGTAAAGATTTAATGAATTGATGATGATAATTTGTGAATGCCCTTGTTTATAAGTGGCAATGTGATTGTGTATGTGCTTATGCTTGCTTATGTTGTGAACTGCGTTTATGAGGCTTGTATGCCTATTATATCAATGTGATGATGATTGAATGATGAACTGATGATATTATAGCAAAGAACACATGATGAATGAATGCATGTACACTTAATCACAATATATGTATATTCGTCATTTTGAATGTATAACTCACTCTCCCATGTGGTCTCCTTTTTAGAATTGTGATGCAAGATGCCATGGGATGAGTTTGGATTTTGATTTGAAGTTTTGGGAAGGTAATTAGTGGTAGTGGAAATGCCTTGGCCGGCATCATTTGTGAATTTTAATGTAATGAATAAATTGTATATGATGATATTGATGATTTAATGATTTTGGTCATGTATAAGATAATCGTGAATGCATGAATGGTGAACATATGTATTAGTACATAAGTGATGATTTGATGAGTACTTGAGGAATTGAACTTGAATGATATACATTGATGATGGTGGTGTTTGGATTAATGCTAATGGGTGAATAAGTAGGCCAATTATGAGATATGGGCAGTGGTGATAAATGGGGTATGACCCCGGATGTATATACATATTTATATTTATATTTATATCTTAGGCAATGCATGTGTCTGTTGTAAGTGCATGAATGGGTCATGATTTATTAGGTTTATGTTAGGTGATTGCATGCTTTGCCGAGCCTTTTCTCATATCGTCATATATGGGACTAGGCGTATGCACGTATACACATTCTTCATCCGCTGCAAACTCTACTATTTTTTTGTATACCGTTATGGGTGAAATTAGTTATCAATCCAGTTATATGTTGATAAATCTCACTCTTCGGTTGTTGTGGTTCGGGTCTTGATGTAGTCGAGGTGGTGTTTAGAAACTATTTCAAACATGAAAAATTTACTCGCATTTTTGTTAATTATTATCTTGATTACATCGGGATCCGAGTCCGGAAAACCGGGGGTGTTACAACAGTCGATCCTTTTAGTATCTGGATACTAGAATCATGTTTTATAATATACTATGAGTCAGTAATATTGATAGTTGAGTTGATATTAATTAGTTGATAAAATTATAGTGATCATATTGATGATGACATGAAATATATAACGATGTGGATGTTAAGTAAATAAATGATGAAGTGATGATTGAGATTTGTATGAATCGAATTAATAAGACCTGATGATTGCATTATGCTATGTTATGTTTTTCCCATTGCTTGAGTATAGGTATATGTTGTAGAGTATTTGTATTAATTTATATAGTCAGTCACTCACCCTTGCAATTGTTTTTAGTGACTAGAGACAAGGATCACTCAGATGCTACAGAGACTAGTGCGTCGAGATGAAGCAATGCCAAGGAGGGACTTTTGTATTGTGGATATGTATATTTGTAATTATGTGTAGGTGATACGTTTTGAGAAGTTAGTGATAGAATACTTAGTATGTATATATGGTATATATACTTATGTTGTTGTTGGATGTGATCATGTGATAGTTTGATGACTTATGTTGGCATTGAGATGGTAACTGTTGTATTGATGATTAAATATGATGATGCCTAGGTTGTACCTATTGTGATTAGGCATTGAGCCTTGCTAATGATTGTATATGTTAATGGGTAGGTTTTATGTTGTGTGTATGGCACAAAGCCATATTGTAGTATGTTGAATGTGTATTGGTAGGTTTTACTTATATGTATGTTATATATATGCATGAGGTTGACTAGGAGTTAGTGGCATATAGTTTTTAGTGTTGGCCTATCAATTAAGATGTAGATGGTGTAAATCTTAGGTGGTTCATTAATAAATGGACAAGTCATTTAGAGCTCCGACGGGTGTATGAACCCCTGGGAGGCATGGATTGACTCCTCATGACATTAAAAAGTTTTGTGTTGCATTTGATAGGAGTTATGCATTGAAATTGTCAAGAATTGAATTTAATTCAGTTTAGCACATAAGTTAGTCATACAATGGAATTTTGGTAAATGGACTACACCAACAGGTCTGGAATGATGAAAACATAGTGCCCATGAAGTTTGGTAATAGTTCGAGTTGAAACAGGCAAGTTAGGTAAGGCGGAAGTTGGTTCAAGTACCAAATTCTATAGAATTTCTACATTCTGATATGGTGTAATCGATTACAGCATTCTCTGTAATCGATTAGCACCATTCTATGATTTGGTGTGATCAATTATAGCCTATCTACAATCGATTAGAAGCTTTCTAGAGTCCCTGTAATCGATTACCAGGGTTCTATAATCGATTACTAGGTTTGGTCTAATCAATTACTACTACTCTGTAACCGATTAAGATCTTTTTGATAGGCTAGTGATCGATTATCAACTTGGGGTAATCGATTACCTGAGCCACAAATGGAGGTTTTAAGTGGTTTTTGGTGATGTGATCATTAGGTTTCTATTGTTTATTGTCGAGAAAGTTTAGAAGATGAAAAATTTATTATGTTTTTAACCAAACCCCAGGATAAATATTAAAAATCGCTAAGGGGACGTTATGGAGACTCGCAAAGGAGATGCGGTTGAATCAATGATTTATTTATTGAGACAAATTCCAACATCTATATAGACTTGGTAGATAAAGGTGAGCCAAAGTTTCATCTTGCTTCTAAAGTCATTATTGAGATTCAGAATATAATTCACCCGAAGTTGTTAACGTAGACTATATATCTAGAAAAACTAATATAAGTGTTGATCATTTAGCTCTTAACCAAGTTTAACTTTCATGCTTTCTATTATCCTCCTAGATTTATTCCCAGGGAGAAGGCATACTTAGGATAATTTTCAACAAACTAGTATGTGTAAGTTTTTCGGGCTTAGCCCATTTGATTATAAAACTATTGTTCATAAAGATAATTTTGATGTAGAAAATATGAGAATTTAAATAGGAAAATTTAACAAAAAGTCAAGAAATAGAATTCACAATATGTACCGTTCAATGTGTTGCTTAGATGATTTCTTAACCATATGCTAATATCTTTAGATCTATTAGATATAATGACAACAAAAGAGTAACATGTGTTACTGTATTACAATCTAGTTGACATAACACTTCATTATTCATATTATCAATTAGATGAAAAATATATATGAAGATTAAATATGTTAACAAATTAGATAGTTTAAAGATTAAAATTATATAATTAAAAATTAAAAAACTAAATACCAATAAATTAAATGTTTTATAAACTAAAATTGTATAATTAAAAGTTAAAGGATCACATTTAACATTTGTCGACAACATTGGAGGATAAATATATAATTAACGATAATTGATAATCCTATATTAATTAAGAAAATAGAAAGGATAGAAATATAATAGAGAGAGGAAGAGAATGAGTTTAAAGGGAGATATAATAACATGAGAAGTGAATAATACGAGGAGAAGTCATCATTCACTGCTTTTTGTTCTAACGAATCTTGATTTTTCAACTGCCCATAAAGTCTAAAATTGGTCAATTTCATTCCGGCAAAAGGCATTGGTACCTGATTCTGGTGTCTCAAGATCCATATCATACGGCAAAAGCTATATAAAAAGTTCATCTTCCAAATTGCATGTACCAAACAAAAGAAATCAAGCCAAAACTTTTTTGTGTTTGCTTCTTATCTCAAGTCGTGTAGGCATGATGTTGCCGAATTCTTTGACCACTAATGGTAATGCAATTTTAATAGTTACTCTCTCTCTCTCTCTCTCTCTCTCTCTCTCTCCTATCTGGCCCGTACCGACTATGTGACCTTCCGTACTCGGACAAATCAAGAAAACGACAATGAAATAATTGGATTGGAGTTAACTTTTAGCTAATACTTAATGGTACATGGCCATCCTTGAAGTGACATCACCAAAGAGCATGCATGCATTTGGGAGTTGAGACTTGATTGGAAACCGTCTTGGCTCTTCTCATTCTCCAAATAGACTTATGTTATTTAAATAATTTTTTTAGATCCTCCAACTATACTATTTTTATAATTTTAGTCCTTGATTATACAATTTTAAAAATTCATTAATTTTCATTTAGACTTTTAAAGGCACTATGATTATGATTGATGGGTCACCATATGAATCGCACATCATCATCCATGTTAAAATTCTGCTAAAAAAATTTAGCAAAAAATAAATAGACGAGTAAAATAAACAGCTTTAAAAGTTAAAGAATTAAATTAAGGTCCCTAGTTAAAGAAATAAATGTGAAAAATTCTCATTTAAAAATATTATTAAATTCATCTTGATTTTTAAATAATTCTCAGATAATTTTTAATAAAAGAATTTTATTTTTGTTTTTTTAAATAATGTCCTTAGGGCACTAGTTAATAGGATCCTTACACAATTGAAATTTGAAGGGCTAACATAAAATAAAAGGGGCGATCTCGTAGTTCTTAGTCTATGAAGATACGTTGTTAGGTTGTTTCCCATTGAGGCACAACCTAAATCTGTGCTCAAGAGATAGCTATTCATTCACTGATAAGGGATTAATGAATTCTTGAGAAGAGAGAATCTGCGAGGTCCACTTCTATAATCTTTTAGTAACACAATATTATTAAATGATAAGTGGGTTATAAACATTTACAGTTCATTTTTTATATTGGTTATTTTGTAATATTTTTATACAGTTTATTTTTTATAACCTGTCTGAATATGTTGTTTAAACTTATTAGTAAAAAATTGGGGTTTTTTATTAATAGTGCCCTTCAAAAAGAAATTACGAATCAGGGGTTCTTTTTGAGGATTTTATGTGTCTAGGGCATTTTTGTGTGTCGCATTTACCAACAGCAACAAGGGTGTCGTCTTTAAAATAAACGACACATTCATAAGTATCCATGTGGCTCTGTCGCACCTCAAAATTACGACACACCTGCAGTGCATCTCCTACATGTGACACCTCTTTCTGTGGTGCGCATTGAACATGCGACATCCATGTTGTGATGCATGTTGCATAGGCACCACAGGTTTCTATGGTGCATCTCCCACAGGCACCACAGGTTCTTCTCCCGCCTATAAACAAGGCCCATTTGAAATTCAAAAATGCTCAACACAAATTCAACAACGCTCAACACAAATTCAAGAATTTATTTTAAAGGCTTTTAAAATATTCAATATGAATTATATGTCAAATAAGGATTCTAATTATAATTTACCTTCTGAGGTATTTAGTAGTGATTCATGCGAGGATGACGAGTTATTAATGGTAGATTCAGATACTGAGGATGATGCTGGTTGGGGAGCTCTATTAAGTGTTGGTGGATCATCTAATATGATCGCTTCTCAACTCTCTGGTAAATTATTTTGAAAGTTCATATATTTATTTTGAAATTAAATTTGTTTTACACATGTCTATTTTACTTAACGTAGGTACTGTTGAGTCGCCGTTTTGGAACGCGACATCACATTATCAAAATCTTAATTTGGAGCATGTTGATAAAGAAATGGATTTCAATGATTGCAGTACTTGGAATGTTGGGGATGAGTTGTGTGTGAGATTCGAATTTGAAAGTAAAAGTGAAGTGAAAAATGCTCTAAAACAATATTCGATGAAATTGTATCTGTGTTTATATGTTGTTATAGGTTTTGATAATGACAAACAAGCAAAGCAAAATTCAATTATGAAAATACCAAGGCATTTAGTTCAGTGGTTAAATCAAGTGACAAATAGTATTGTTAAATGCCAAAGGAACAAAGGTTGAAAATCTTGATGATACTGGCACGCTTGAGCGAAGGACCAAGCGTGAATCATGAGAATCAGGTGCTTGTCACGCCCAAGCGTGAAGTAAGCACGCTTGAGCGTAAGGAGCGCTCGCTTAAGCGCGAGTAAAGACACGCTTGAGCGTGGTCGAAGACATTGGCGCTTAAGCGCTGGATAAGTCACGCTTGAGCGAGAAGTAATGGAACTTAAGCGCGAGTGTGAGCGTGATGCATCAGGGGTCTAAAAACTAAATTACGCTTGAGCGTGAGTTAGGCTCGCTTGAGCGTGGAATAGAGGATGACAACGCGCTTGAGCGTGATAACATGGTTGAGCGTGGATTCAAGCGTGAGCATCAGGAGCCCGAAATACACATGGCTCGCTTAAGCGTCAACAACGCTCGCTTGAGCGTGAAACAAAGCGTGACAGTACGCTTAAGCATGGATTTGAACGTGAGCAAGCGTGAAGGAAAAATCAAAGGAAATATGCCTGGTCGCTTAAGCGTAATTACATTTGCCTAAGCGAGGTTGCTACAGAATTAATTAAAAGCATATGTTTATGATGCAGTTAGTTCCAAAGAAGCAAATTCAAACATCATGCTGATCAAGCTATGTCACCATGAGTCAGATAAGTTTATTTAATTCAAATGAATTATATGAATTTGTATTTTGAATCTCTGTTGAATAAATGACAGCTCTGCATCGCACTTGGACAAACTGAAACACTAAATGAATTGATTCATTTAGTTTAAATGGTTCTGGAACGTTCATTTAAATGTGTTACAACCTGGAATAGCAAAACGGAGTCTCAGATCACACTTGATGAGTAATGCTCCATTAAGCAGACAAAGGCAAGCTCCATTACGTGATTTATGGATCGAAGGGAATTCTTTAATCACAAAAAAAAAAGCTATGCCTTGACACTATAAATAGGAGAAGAGCTGAAGGCATCAAATGTACCAAGCATTGAAGCAGTTCCTTTGCTTTCTTCTTCTCTCTCGCTGCATTACTCTCTTCTACTCTCTTAATTGCTCTCTGTTTCTAATTCTTGGCTTATTAATTTGAGAGTAAATATTTGTGAGCAAAGTTATTTTCTAGACTTGCTAATTAATTATTTTTAAGAGAGAAAATATTTTCTTGAAGTGCTAATATTTGCATATCCTCTCTTTGAGAGTTATTATCTTGTGTAAACTTTAAATTGTATATCCACTCTAGTGAGAGAGTTTCCTTGTACACTTAAATACCAAACTTCATAGAAATTTTGGGTTGGGTTTCAACCTTGTAATTGTGAGATTGAGAGATTGGGTGGGGTGCCCTTGTACTTGTGAGGATTGGATTCTTGAGTGTGGGACACTAGGAAGTTGCAATTGCTCAAAGTGTATCTCTAATCTACAATAGTGGAAATCCTCTAAGTGGGTTGCTTAGAGGCGAGACGTACACCAGCGTGGTGGAACTCGTATACATCGGTTTGCAAATCTCTCTTCCCTAAACTCATTTAATTTGTGCACTTAATTTGTTTGCTTAATTCATTGCTTCATTAATTGGACTAAGTGCATGATACATTAAGTTGCAAAATATTTTTGAATAACATTGTTGCACTTGGACTTAAGCAACACTCTTGAATCAATCTTTCTAAAGTTCCATAAATTGCTTTGTAACTTAATTGATTCACTTTCTAAACTCTTTAAGTAGTTATTAGTTTGTCTTGTGTATTATTTGTTGTTACTTGCAATCTAGTTTATTTTCTTAAATAAACATAGTAACAAAAGAATCAATTTCAAGAGCATTCCAAAGAAAATTTTTTTAATACTCAATTCACCCCCCCTCTTGAGTAATTGAGGCCACTTGGTTAACAAGTGGTATCAGAGCTTGACTCTTGGTAAATCAAGCTTAACGGCTTCAAGAGAACAAATGGCCTCAACCTCATATAACATGTTTCCCGAGGGTGGTGCTACAAATCGACCTCCCGCTTTTAATGGTGAGGGTTATGCTTTTTGGAAAGAAAGAATGAAAATTTTTGTGCAATCAATGGATTTAAGAGTGTGGAATGCTATTGAAAATGGTCCCTTTATACCTATGCATATTGTGGATGATAAACAAGTTGAAAAGCCTATGGACAATTGGTCTAGTAAAGAAGAAAAGAAAGTGCAATATAATTATAAGGCAAAAAATCTTATTACTTTAGCTTTAGGTCCCGATGAATTCTTTAGAGTAATAACATGTAAAACGGCTAAAGAAATGTGGGATACCCTTCAAATAACTCATGAAGGAACTAGTGATGTTAAGGATTCAAAAATTAGCACTTTAACTAGCCAATATGAAAGTTTTAGGATGAATCCTAATGAAGCTATTTTAGATCTTCAAAAAAGGTTTACTTTGATCATTAATCATCTCATTACTCTTGGCAAATCTTATTCTAACAAAGAGCTCATTCACAAAGTGTTAAAAAGTCTTACTAGGGAGTGGCAACCTCTTGTTACGGCCATCAAGCAATCTCCCACTATAAATGAGATGTCTCTTGCAACCTTGTTTGGTAAATTACAAGAACAAGAACAAGAGTTGAAAGATTTAAGACAAGCGGAGGAAGAAGAAAAGACATCAAAGAAGAAAGGATTAGCTCTCAAAGCTACTTCAATGGTTGAAGATGAAACCGAGAGTGAAGTTGATGAGGATGAAGAGCTAAGTCTATTTGTGAAACGGTTTGGAAAGCTAATGAAGAGCAAGCGCTTCCAAAGGAACTTCAAACCTCAAGGTAAGAAATCTAAACTTAAAGAGAATTCTACTTCACCTACTTGTTTTGAGTGTGGTAAGGAAGGACACTTCAAAATGGATTGTCCAAATCTAAAGAAGAAAAACAAAGAAAGAAAAGAAAGAAGAAGAGCATATGTTGCATGGGATGAAAACGAGATAACTAGTTCGGATGAATCGGAAAATAAAGAAGCAAACCTTTGTCTCATGGCCAATCATCAAGATGAAGAAAATGAGGTAAACTTTCATGACTTAGATAAGGATGAATTACTTGATGCTCTTGATGATTTGTATGATAAATTCACAAAAGTCTCTAATAAGCTTAAATTATCTAGAAAAACTAGTAATACTCTAGAAATGCATCTCATGGAAGTTTGTAAAGAAAATGAATCTTTAAAAGAAGAGTTAGCAAATGTTCAAACATGCTCTAGGACCAAACCTTGTGAGTTTGTAAAGAAATGTGATATGCTAGAAACTAAGGTTTTGGACTTGAATAAAACTCTTGAAAAATTTACAAATGGTAGAAACAATATAAATGATCAAGCATGCTCTAAGGATAAACCATGTGATTTTACAAAAAGATGCATTATGTTAGAAACCAAGGTTGTAGACCTAAATAGGACACTAGAAAAGTTCACTAATGGAAGAGATAATTTGAATATCCTACTTGGGCAACAAAAATGCATGTTTAGTAAAACCGGTTTGGGATATGACCAAGAACATAGCAATCACAAAATGGAAAAACACTATAAAAATTTCTTTGTACCTCCAAGCAAATCCTCCTCACCTTTTATGAAATGCAATCATTGTGGTTCCAAAGGACATAGTGCTTATAAGTGCAATGTTAGAAGATTAGGACCAAAAGTAGTGAGAAAAGTATGGGTTCCTAAGGGAACATTTTCACAAACTAACCTACAAGGACCCAACATAAAATGGGTACCAAGCTCTCTAACTTGAATTATTTTGTAGGTATGTTTTAAGGCAAGTAACACTCATTGGTACTTGGATAGTGGGTGTTCCAAACATATGACGGGAGATAAAAGTAAGTTTATATCACTTACTCTACGAAACAAAGGATTTGTTACTTATGGAGATAACACAAAAGGAAGAATACTTGGAATCAGAAATGTTGGTAAAAATTCTTCCACCTCCATAAATGATGTATTATATGTTGAAGGACTAAAACACAACTTGCTTAGTATTAGTCAATTATGTGACAAAGGCTATAAAATTGTTTTTGAATCAAATGGTTGCATAATTGAAAATAAACTAAACAAGGAGATAAAGTTTGTTGGTCAAAGAGTAGATAACATTTACATGATTAATCTAGATTGCCTTGCTTCAAATGATGTACAATGCTTTATAACTAAAGAGGATGAATCATGGCTATGGCATAGAAGAATCGCTCACATTCATGTAGACCATTTAAATAAACTTGTTTCAAAAGATTTAGTTATTGGTTTACCAAAATTGAAATTTGAAAATAAATTTTGTGACGCTTGTCAAAAAGGAAAACAAGTAAAGGCTTCTTTTCAAGCAAAAAATATTGTTTCAACAACAAGACCTTTACAACTTTTGCATATGGATTTGTTTGGACCTTCGAAAATCAAAAGTTTTGGTGGAAACTATTATGGTCTTGTGATTGTGGATGATTACTCTAGATATACATGGACATTATTTCTTACTCATAAACATGAAGCATATCAAGCATTTAAGAAACTTGCCAAGGTCATCCAAAATGAACAAAATTTAAAAATAGCATCCATTCGAATGGATCATGGGGGAGAATTTGAAAACCAATCTTTTGAGAAATTTTATGAAAAGTTTGGCATTGAACATAATTTTTCGGCTCCAAGAACTCCACAACAAAATGGAGTAGTTGAAAGGAAAAATTGATCTTTAGCAGAGCTTGCAAGAACTATGTTGAATGAAGCTAATATTTCAAAACATTTTTGGGCCGATGCGGTGAACACCGCTTGTCATGTTATGAATCGTTGTTTGATAAGGCCTATATTAAAGAAAATCGCCTATGAACTTTATAAAGGACGAAAACCAAATATTTCTTACTTTCACATTTTTGGATGCAAATGCTTTGTCTTAAACAATGGAAAGGAAAATCTTGGCAAATTTGATGCAAAATCTGATGAAGCAATTTTTCTAGGTTATTCATCTACTAGTAAAGCATATAGACTCTTTAACAAACGAACTTATACAATTGAAGAGTCCATACATGTTAAATTTGATGAACTTAACCAAAATCCTCCGAGAAAGGAAGTTGATGATCTTGTAGGTACCTTCCAAGAAATGAACCTAGAAGACAAAGAAGAAGCCAACAATGAAGGAGGTACAACTCAACTTGATAAACAACAAAATTGGGTAACCTTAAAGGACCATCCCTTGGACAAGATCATTGGAGAAATAACCAAAGGGGTAAGTACTCGAAATACCATTAGAAATGCATGCAATCACTTAGCTTTTGTATCTCAAATTGAACCCAAAAACATTGGTGAAGCCATTATTGATGAACATTGGATGTTGGCTATGCAAGAAGAATTAAACCAATTTGAAAGAAATGAAGTTTGGGAACTTGTGCCAAGACCCAATGACCATCTAATAATAGGCACCAAATGGGTTTTTAGAAATAAGTTAGATGAAAATGGTTTAATAACAAGAAACAAAGCTAGACTAGTTGCAAAGGGATACAATCAAGAAGAGGGAATAGATTATGAAGAAACATATGCTCCCGTAGCTAGGTTAGAAGCCATTAGGTTATTGCTAGCTTTTGCATGTTGTATGGATTTTAAACTTTATCAAATGGATGTCAAAAGTGCATTTTTAAACGGCTTCATTCAAGAAAAAGTTTATGTAGATCAACCTCCCGGCTTTGAAAATCATAAATTTCCAAACCATGTCTTTAAATTAAGAAAAGCTTTATATGGTTTGAAACAAGCTCCAAGAGCTTGGTATGAAAGACTAAGTAAATTCCTTTTAGAACACAATTTTGAAAGAGGAAAGGTTGACACTACACTGTTTATAAAACGCAAAAATAATGACATTCTTTTGGTACAAGTTTATGTTGATGACATAGTATTTGGTGCTACTAATGAAAATCTTTGTCAAGAGTTTGCTAAGATTATGCAAGATGAGTTTGAAATGTCCATGATGGGAGAACTCACCTACTTCCTTGGATTACAAATAACACAAACAAGTGAAGGAACGTTCATTAGTCAAACAAAGTATTGTAAAGAACTACTCAAAAGGTTTGAAATGGACAAGGCAAACGAAATAGCAACACCAATGAGTACATCTTGCTATTTAGACAAAGATGAGAAGGGTAAGAACGTTGAAATCACTAAATATCGAGGTATGATTGGATCCTTACTTTATTTAACTGCTAGTAGACCCGATATTATGTTTGCGGTATGCATGTGTGCTAGATATCAAGCATGTCCTAAAGAATCACACTTAACTGCCGTAAAAAGAATTTTGAAATATCTTGTGGGTACTCAAAATGTTGGTTTGTGGTATCCCAAAGGCGTTGAATGTAATCTTTTAGGATATTCTGATTCTGACTTTGCAGGTTGTAAGCTTGATAGAAAAAGTACTAGTGGCACATGTCATTTACTTGGTAGTTCCCTTGTTTCTTGGCATAGCAAGAAATAAGCAAGTGTTGCATTGTCAACGGCTGAGGCAGAATATGTAGCAGCTGGTAGTTGTTGTGCTCAAATTCTTTGGATGAGACAACAACTTCTTGATTTTGGTATTTCCTTGGATAAAGTCCCCATTAAATGTGATAACACCAGTGCAATAAATATATCTAAGAATCCGGTCATGCATTCTAGGACCAAACACATTGAAATAAGACATCACTTCATTAGAGACCATGTTTTGAAAGGAGATTGTGTACTTGAATATGTTGAAACTTCAAAACAATTGGCGGACATTTTTACAAAACCCCTTCCAAAAGAACAATTTATAAATATTAGAAGGGAGTTAGGAATTTTGGAAATTTCCTAATTGATTTATTTTATCACACTTTCCTACTCTTTGAACAAAATTTTGCAAATCTTTAACTTAAAGATTTCAAACTAATCTTTTCCATAAAAAATTTTCATTTCCTTGAACATAATACCTTACTTTGTGATACAATTTTTGAAGAAAATTTATACTCACACTTCCAATAATCTACTTAATGCTTCACAAATCACTTGTCGTATGTATTTAAGACCCCATGAAAGTCCCCATTTACTTAAAACATATTTTGACACAAAGATAATCTCCTATATATATCATGGATCTCAAAAATAAATGGCAAATGACTTTTGATTTTCTTGACTCTCTTGTGCAACAAAATCATTGGCAACTTGCAAAATCTAAATCCTTGTATAAATCCCTTAGTAACATGATTCTTTAAACTTGCGTAAAAAGACCTAGATGAATCAATTCCCATGAGACATTATGTGCTAATATGCTTTCATGATGTATGTTGCATTGTCATCTTATTTCAAAATGTATGCATCTACCTTTAAGTCTTTTTGATGATGCCAAAGGGGGAGAGATATATATAAGAAAGGGGGAGTATGTAAATCTTTGTATGTATCCATTGCATAAGAAAAGGGGAGATGATTAAGAAAAAAAAAATATATTAAGGGGGAGACACCTTATTAAGGGGAAGAGATCTTTTATCCTCTCTTGATAACTTGTAACTATAATGTCATAAATATATGGTATCAAACTGCATGTCAAAGGGGGAGTCTTTCTTGAAATATATTTGAACTATTGTGATACTAACACCCCAAGAGACAAGCATTTGTTGTCATCATCAAAAAGGGGGAGAATGTGTTTATATGTTGTTATAGGTTTTGATAATGACAAACAAGCAAAGCAAAATTCAATTATGAAAATACCAAGGCATTTAGTTCAGTGGTTAAATCAAGTGACAAATAGTATTGTTAAATGCCAAAGGAACAAAGGTTGAAAATCTTGATGATACTGGCACGCTTGAGCGAAGGACCAAGCGTGAATCATGAGAATCAGGTGCTTGTCACGCCCAAGCGTGAAGTAAGCACGCTTGAGCGTAAGGAGCGCTCGCTTAAGCGCGAGTAAAGACACGCTTGAGCGTGGTCAAAGACATTGGTGCTTAAGCGCTGGATAAGTCACGCTTGAGCGAGAAGCAATGGAACTTAAGCGCGAGTGTGAGCGTGATGCATCAGGGGTCTAAAAACTAAATTACGCTTGAGCGTGAGTTAGGCTCGCTTGAGCGTGGAACAGAGGATGACAATGCGCTTGAGCGTGATAACATGGTTGAGCGTGGATTCAAGCGTGAGCATCAGGAGCCCGAAATACACATGGCTCGCTTAAGCGTCAACAACGCTCGCTTGAGCGTGAAACAAAGCGTGACAGTACGCTTAAGCATGGATTTGAACGTGAGCAAGCGTGAAGGAAAAATCAAAGGAAATATGCCTGGTCGCTTAAGCGTAATTACATTCGCCTAAGCGAGGTTGCTACAGAATTAATTAAAAGCATATGTTTATGATGCAGTTAGTTCCAAAGAAGCAAATTCAAACATCATGCTGATCAAGCTATGTCACCATGAGTCAGATAAGTTTATTTAATTCAAATGAATTATATGAATTTGTATTTTGAATCTCTGTTGAATAAATGACAGCTCTGCATCGCACTTGGACAAACTGAAACACTAAATGAATTGATTCATTTAGTTTAAATGGTTCTGGAACGTTCATTTAAATGTGTTACAACCTGGAATAGCAAAACGGAGTCTCAGATCACACTTGATGAGTAATGCTCCATTAAGCAGACAAAGGCAAGCTCCATTACGTGATTTATGGATCGAAGGGAATTCTTTAATCACAAAAAAAAAAAGCTATGCCTTGACACTATAAATAGGAGAAGAGCTGAAGGCATCAAATGTACCAAGCATTGAAGCAGTTCCTTTGCTTTCTTCTTCTCTCTCGCTGCATTACTCTCTTCTACTCTCTTAATTGCTCTCTGTTTCTAATTCTTGGCTTATTAATTTGAGAGTAAATATTTGTGAGCAAAGTTATTTTCTAGACTTGCTAATTAATTATTTTTAAGAGAGAAAATATTTTCTTGAAGTGCTAATATTTGCATATCCTCTCTTTGAGAGTTATTATCTTGTGTAAACTTTAAATTGTATATCCACTCTAGTGAGAGAGTTTCCTTGTACACTTAAATACCAAACTTCATAGAAATTTTGGGTTGGGTTTCAACCTTGTAATTGTGAGATTGAGAGATTGGGTGGGGTGCCCTTGTACTTGTGAGGATTGGATTCTTGAGTGTGGGACACTAGGAAGTTGCAATTGCTCAAAGTGTATCTCTAATCTACAATAGTGGAAATCCTCTAAGTGGGTTGCTTAGAGGCGAGACGTACACCAGCGTGGTGGAACTCGTATACATCGGTTTGCAAATCTCTCTTCCCTAAACTCATTTAATTTGTGCACTTAATTTGTTTGCTTAATTCATTGCTTCATTAATTGGACTAAGTGCATGATACATTAAGTTGCAAAATATTTTTGAATAACATTGTTGCACTTGGACTTAAGCAACACTCTTGAATCAATCTTTCTAAAGTTCCATAAATTGCTTTGTAACTTAATTGATTCACTTTCTAAACTCTTTAAGTAGTTATTAGTTTGTCTTGTGTATTATTTGTTGTTACTTGCAATCTAGTTTATTTTCTTAAATAAACATAGTAACAAAAGAATCAATTTCAAGAGCATTCCAAAGAAAATTTTTTTAATACTCAATTCACCCCCCCCCCCCTCTTGAGTAATTGAGGCCACTTGGTTAACAGTATCAATCGTATATTCTAGTGGAGTCAAAGCCAAATAAGTTCATTATGAAGTTTCTCAATCAAGCTACCAGATGTGGTTGGCGAATGCATGCAATTCCTTCTAAAATATCATGCAAGTGGGTTATTAGTCAATATGGTGGCCCACATAGTTGCGTTAACGTAACCCTTTCACAAGATCATGCAAAACTATACGCTGATTTGATTTGTTCTGTGATAATAGGTAATCCAAAAAATGTTGTTTTTATTTTATCTTATTTTTATGTTGCTGATTCAATACTTTTTATATATAGGGATGGTGAAGAAGGAACCATCAGTGTCGATTGCTTTAATTCAGGAAAGAGTTAAAGCGGAATTTGGGTTCAATGTTTCTTACTAGAAGGCATGGAGGGAAAAACAAAAGCCCTTGTTAAAGTGTTTGGTGATTGGGAGGAGTCATATGTTTTGTTACCCCGTTAGCTAAGTCGTATGAAACAGGTTATTGTAGGATCGACGTACGTTTTGCAAACTCATCCGTTCGTTGTTGGAAATGAGGTTAATCAAAGGTTTCGTAAATTTCATCATATATTTTGGACATTCAAGGCTTGTTGTGATGGGTTTAACTTTTGAAAACCTGTGATCCAAGTGGATGGCACCCATTTGTATGAGAAATATAAGGGCAATCTTTTGATTGCAACAACGCAAGATGGCAACAGCTCTGTTCTGCCATTGGCGTTCGCCATTGTGCAAGGGAAAACGTTAGAAGATTGGACTTGGTTTTTAAAGTTGTTGAGGATGCATGTTACCCCAAAGAGTGGAATATGTATAGTTTCTGATCGACATCGAAGCATTTTGAGTGCCATATGTAAGTACTGTATTTGACATGTTGCCAGTAACTTTAATTTGAAATTCAAGAACCAAGAGCATAAAAAAACTCTGCTGAAGTTAGGTATGACATTATAAAATATGATGTATTTATGTGACGAGACTATATCATATGGTGCTTGCTAACATTAATGTCGTTATCTGTGTAGGGTACAATCTGAGCAAATATTCCTTTGACCGAAATTTGGAAAAATTCTGCTCATTGAGTCCTAAAATTGCAACATAGATCGATAACATCCCAAAATCCAAATGGTCATTGGCGTATGATAAGGATGGTCATAGGTTTGGGCACATGGCCACTAATCTATCAAAAGCTGTCAACAAGGTCTTGAAGGGGGCAAGGAATTTCTCTATAACAGCGTTAGTTAAGTCCACGTACACTCGTTTAGTGCAGTACTTCATTGATCGTGTTGGACATATGATGGCTCAAATGGCAATGGGTCAGTTATACTCAACTAAAGTGCTTGAAAAACTAGCTTTGTATCAAGCACAAGCATGTTCCATTGATGTGCGAAGGTATGATACGGAGTCCACTAGGTTCGAGGTTAAGGATAGGAGGAATCCAGTTACCCAAAAAGGTGGTTTTGTATGGATTCTTAATCTAAAGGAACGATGATGTGAGTGTAGTCGATTCCAAGCATACAAGTACCCAGGGATGTCACAGTGTATGCCTGTCATTGCTGCCTGCAACGCGGTAAATGTGAATTATTTTCAGTTCATAGACAACGCGTACTCATTCCAGAACATTGCAAAGGTTTATGCAGGCTAGTGGTATCCGATTGGAGATGCTCAGTCTCTACTCGAGACTAATGAACCCTATATTATTGTTCCAGATAAAGACATGTTACATGGCAAGGGGTGACCTAAGTCAACAAGAATTAGGAATGAGATGGATTGGGTTAATTCTCAAACTCATTCCAAATGTGGATTGTGTCGACAATCAGAACACAGTAGATCTAACTGTCCAACAACATGACCATTTTCATATTGTTTCAGTTACGTGTGTTGTTTCAATTACATGGGAGCATTATCATACATGCAATATAAAATAATGATAGTGAGCATAATCATAAACATAATAAAGAAACACAAAGTGCGTTAATAATCATACATAACATCAACCCTAAACTAATGTCGTTGGGGGTGTGCATCAGGGGATAGAAAATAAGGCCTCGGTATTCCACAGTTTGGCTTAGGTGGATTACATCAAACATAATCAACCTATTCTTCAATTTGTGATTTGTCCACGGGGTCTTCAACCTGTTCTGGAGCGTGCCTAGTTTCTGATGTAGCTGTGTTTAAGTAAAACATCTGGGGTACGAATCCAAATGAACTACCTATATCAAGCTTCTAGTTGTGCTATAGAGGTGTTGTCGGGGTCATCAAATTTTGAACGTACGAAGATAGTGTCACTTCTGGTGATTCCAATACGTAATGAGATGATAATGGTTGACCAGAATGGAAACCCCCCCCCCCCAAAATCTGTGAAGAACGGTGGCACCTCAAACATGGTTGGGTTCATGTATTAATTTGTGCTCATTAGCTACTGTATGGACTGTGAAGGATAATAGTACGTTGGCCATGGTGATGTCGGAGGCTGTTGTGAAGGAACAAAGTAATGTCCAATCTGTCGAGGAGGTAGAGATGGTATAACTAACTTTTCAACTAGCTCTTGTAATCTTCGACGGAGTATCCATTTGCGTTCCACAAATGGTGCCTCCTTTGTAGGCATAGGTGTAGGCACTCTGGCCTTCACAATTTTGTCTTCTTCATTCATTGACATTAATATGTTTTCTGTTTCCTTCCGAATTGAATCCAATACGAAAGTAAGAGGCTCCGATGGGTTGTAACCCTCCGGCGACGAAAGGTATTGTATAACCTCCAGGCTGTCATACTAAAATCAAAAATGCATTTGTTAATTACAGAAAAATACAAAAAAAAAATCTAACACACATTTAAAATCCTTACCGAAGCTCCCCTTGCAGCCCTTATCTAGTGACCCATCTTCTGGTACGGGTCTTATACCATCTAAAATACTGATGGTTTACAAACATTTCACCAAACAACGGTTGACCAGACCACATATGTGCCACTCTGTTATTCCACAATTCCACTAAAGGTTCTAAGATGGTTGGCCAATTTTCTTTGACTTTCCCTTTTAGGGTAATTGCATGTAAGTCTTCACACTGAGAAAGTTCCCGGGGAATATGTTACTCTATTCCAAATTGCCTTAGAACCCTATCGGGTTGATGTCACTCAACAATTTGGAAACAAAGCAAAGGCACCACCGATCTCCACGCGTCTTGCCCACGCTTGCAAATATCTAGAAGATCATCAAACTCTAGTACAATATAAGGATACCAAGTGAACTACAAAAAAATGACAAGTATTAAAAATAAGCACATCAATAATCTTTATATGCATATTATACGCACATTCAACCAAAAATACATACCTTATTCTTTTTCAGACCATCAAACTGAGTTCTGTAGTAGTCCAACTGATATGCATGTGTTTGTTACCATCCGGCTTTACCCATCTACCAGCATAAGGACTACCAGCTTCCTTGGCATCTAGGCAAGGTGGGGCAATATGTAGGATTTATTCCCAAGCCCATAATTGCACCAACATAGTGAGGCGACAAATATCTTTTTATGCATAGTCAATGGCAATGCACAGTTGTTTGTATAGGTAACCCAACGTCACTACACCCCATGCATACTGATTACATCTATCGAGATCCTCAAGCAAATATAAGTATCTGAGTGGCACTCTACTCGATGTTTGATCAAAAAATATACAGCACCAATCAACCTCAGAATGTAAGCATGAGCAAATCTCTCAATTGCCTCATCACTACACAGATGATCATCGATGTTTCCAAAATTGTCTTGAAGCCAAGACAACATCAAACACTGTCTGTGCATCATGCTACGAGGTGGTCATCTACCCAGTTGTTCTTTGACATACCTTTGTAAATCATTGCAACCAATTTGGGTTACAATAGCATATCCATCAATGTTTAGCCTAACCAAGATAGCCATATCCTGGAGATTAATGGTGCACTCCTCAACCGATAGATGAAATGTATATGTCTCCGACCTCCATCTCTCAACCAGTGCAGATATCAACTCTGAAGACACAGGGCAATGTGCAACTTTCACAAACTCATAAAAACCTATCCTTCGTGAGGTATAGTTACTTCTAGTATTTTATTTCTCACACGAACTGCTTACCTGACCTTTAATATACTGTCAGGTTGCCCATTCTACACATGTGTTGATACGTGTTTGTCTTGGAATTTTAACAAAGACAGATCCAATGGTCTAGGATTTATTGACCTCTATTCAGCTATTCTACACTAAATAATAATAACAATTAAAAATTACAAATTACAAATTACAAATTACAAATTACAAATTTAAAATAAAAATTACATACACTAACATTAAAAAATTACAAAATATAAATTTCATACTAGATTATATAATAACATTACATAATACTATTTTATACACTAACGTTCATTTACTATAACTAATTCAAAATATTTAATTTAACATATGTAATACTCTACCTAAAAGTATAATTTATTTATATATATATTATTTAAAAAATATAACATAAAATAAAAGAGTCATCCATCTTCTAATTAAAAATAAAATTATTGAAAAAGATTCAGTCACCACTTAAATATAACATAAAATAATTAAAAATAATTTTAATTTTTAACATTAAAATTACTATTACCCTTTAAAAATATAATATTACATTAGTATACATATAAACTAACTGAACTAGAAACGTTTTTATGCTAAATTTCAGAAACATATAAATTTTAAATTAAGAATAATATAATACTCTTTTCCTAAATAAAATTAAATTTCTAAAATATAAAGAAAACAACAAATAATATAATACTTAAACAAACAGTCAGTCAGACATAAAAAAAATAATCAACCAACTTCAAACCCAATAAACACCTACATACAAAATTATAATAAAACATACACAAATTTATTTAAATAATCACTAGAAAAGTCTAAGTTTTTACCTAAAATATTCTTTTTTATAACAAAAAAAAAGTTTGCTGGGACCACACTTCAGCTTTCTGGACCGCAAAACGCAAAAAAAAACGAAAACTTTAGAGGGACCTTTGCTTGTCTCACGCTTGAAGATGAACAATGCGTTGGAGAAGATAAAGAAATGGGGATCGGTTAGGTGGGGAAGAAGGACCTGTGGTGCATCTTCCACAGGCACCACAACTTCTAAAAGTGACCCGTGAATGGTGTCGTTGATGGTAGAGGCAACACATGGTTGTCATCCTTGGCACGAGCACCACAGCCTTCACTTTCCACGTGGCGCAACCCCCATATGTCATTTCTGGCAGAGATGACTTTGGTGTCGTCCTCGAGAAAGGCACCACCCTTATGTCGTCCATGCAGGAGACGACTCTTCCACATGCCCAGCTCCCACAATGTCGTCTCTGCGCCATACGACACTTGTGTTGTCTCTCCTAGTAGACCTAAACATGTAAAATCTTCAAAAAGAGCCCCAATTTTACAAAAAACAAATTGAACAGCACCATTTGTAAAAAAAAACCCAAAAAATTGGTGTTGATATATAAAATATATTTTTTACACTGATTATAAAAATAACTAATATAAAAAATATTTTTTACAAAGATTATAAAAAGACCAATATTAAAATTTTTTTACACTGGTTATAAAGATAAAATAAAATGATGTAAAAAGTCATACTCAACATTCACTAATATACCAAGAAAATTAATTGTCACGTGATCATTTATAATAATAAATCAAAACCATAAGGTTAAAAAAATAATGTAAGAGTGTAATAATCAAGAGAGTATAAGTTGAACTCTCCTCTCAAATAATATATTTAATATAAAACAAATAATATGGTGTGTAACAAGGAAGAATTCTTAAAGAGATTTGGATTGGGATGGGGCAAGATAAGGGATGGGCGAAAGTACAGTGAAGGACTTCGATGGTAGTTGAGATCAGGGGAATGAAGAGGCAATATCCATGTGGAGAGTAAGAGATGAGATATTCTCAGACTTACAGGAATCAAATCCCAAATTCCCTGTTTTTGTACAGAGAATGGATATATAGGGAAACTTCCAAGAAAAAAATTGTGGAGATTGTTAAATCAACAACTATATCCCCAGTGTTTGATTATAGCTGTTTTATATCATCATGCAATAATATTGGCCAACTACACCAACTTCTTGAATCTTTATCCACTACAAATATGTGACCTTCGTAAGCTACTTCCTACTACTCAAGATGTTCCTTTTTTTATTTATTTAAAAATAATGTCATGATTCCTTGTTCTTGCTATCCCATTAATAAATTATTAAAGTCATTGTAACACTCCCTTAATAACAACTTCAACCTTTTAACTTTTAATAGTTCCAGTGTTGTGATCATATGGATGCACAAGGGTGAGAAAACTCATAATAATACGAGAACATGAAAGAACATTATAAATACTGATTTTCACTAGAAAATAAGACTGTTTGCGGAAACTTAGAAAACCTATAACAAGCATTATCAATCATCACTATCAATCATGTGAAACGTCAATATCGATCTCATACTCAAATGCTGGTTATGGTCTACTAATTAGTCCATCATTCGAAGTACACTTTCAACAAACAGAAAAAACAAAACCATACATTCTGTGGAATGTGGATATATACCCACCCCATATTACACTAATTTTCTATGAGAGAGTTTCGAATTAACTTAAAGATTTTCCTGGTATATAAATGGGAGGAGAGGAGTGGATTCGTGATTAAAAATGTTAAAAGTTTCTGAGAGGGTGGGGAAGTTACAAATGGGACAAAATTATTCTTTTAAAGGTAAATATAACTAATTTGGTTTTGATATTCTAACATTTTTTTAAAGGTTTTTAGTCTTGTAAATTTTAAATATCGTGAAGAAGTGACTTATGACGTGGTATATATGTTTAACATGTTATTAATACAAAATTATGGAAATTATTTTCAAAATTTATGAAAATTAAAATTAAATAACAAAATTGAGTGACAAACAAAAAGTAACCATATTTATAACTTCTAATAACATATTTAACTCTAAAATATGTATCTCTAACATGATGAGGTGATTTATACAAACCACACAAAGCCATTGACCCCAGTAGAATCAATAAATAGAAATGTTATTTACTGTGAGGATAGTTTACTTAATCTCCATTCTCCCCAGTTTACACATCAATGCCTCCAAACTCCAAAGCCCTTTGCACAATACCAAATCACTGTATATGATGAGTCATTTCATATCTCATCCTCCCCACACGTATACTAATTCAATTCTTTTTCTCCTGTTGTTCCATTACACTTTTTAGATTGAGAAGGAAGATAGAATAAAAAAATAATAGAAAAAAATAGAAAGGTAAAAATAGAGTAAAAATACAAGATAAAAAAACATTATTTTAATAGACATAAATGAAAGACAAAAGGAAAATGGATATTATAAATATAAATATAATTTTAATTTTATAACTAAAATCTACTTAGATAATCTTCCAACCAAACAAAGTAGCCATCAATTCACCGCCAGAAAAATACTTAACCGTATAGCAATTTGATAAAATTTTCCTTTGGAGATGACAGTTTTTTTTTACCCACCCAGTTACTATTATTTGTGTAACATCTTCTTTAGTTTTCCTATCTTGAAGAATCCATGCACCTAGATCCCATAAGCTCTACATTAGCCATCGAAGAGCATCCCTTCCTCTTTACTTGGGCTTGGGACCAACTATGAGGTGTCAGAGTGGTCCGTTTTTTTCATATCTCATGGATACATTACAGTCTCAAATAAGAAAGTTGACCTCTTCTTTATATTGGATCTCCCCTTTCACATCAGTTAAGTTTATTTTAATTTTAAATGAGTTTAGTTTACTTTTCCTCTTTTTCTTTATTTCTATTTTTCTTTTCCCCTCTTTCATTTTTGTTCAACTACCACTACCCTCACCATCTTCAACCTTCTTTGTTATACCAATCTTCCCTGTCTATCACTCTCAAGTCACCTACCTCCGCCTCCACCACTAACTACCTCCGCCTCACTGTCATCCTCCTCTATCACTATGCCACATTTCCTACCCCCACATCACCACTATAACCGGATTCAAGATCAGAGATCTCATAGATTGTTAACCTCTTGGGCAAATTTTTTGCCAGTATGGCAAAATTTTTAAGTGTTGCTAATGTTTATGCCATTGTTGTATCACTATTTTCTCTACTCGTGTCATTAGGCTATCTTCCGTAACTTTGTAATAAATCTCCATTGACCAAAGAAAAAGAAAATTGACCTGAAATTCATAATTTACCAAGAGTCCTAATCTATAATAAAATTAGAATCATATAAGGAATTCTTAATTAATTATAATCACATTCATGAACAAAAATAAATTTCAACAATGTGACATGATGGCCTCTGCTTGACGACCTCTCACACATGCAACATTTTGATTGGGATTCAAAAGATGAATTACACATTCTCTAACCTAAGTCTACCATAGAAAATAACAATACCTTTTTTGTGACTCACGGGAATGTGTTTCATACCAGATGCATCTAACGTAACACTAGATATGTTTTGTTTGGGGTGGGGCACCAGACATATTCCGTGTGCACTCTTGTCCCTACCATTATCTACCGCTGACTAACATTACAACTCAAGTCTAAATTGATGAAATTTCAAAGATCTAAATGGCTAATTTATTCAGAATGAAATCAAATGGATAAAAATCGCATGGGTATAAGCACTATTATGTTAACCGGCAATAGCAAATCTTTTATGTACTTACAAATTTAAATGAGAAACTTACATGATCAAACTAAAATAAACATTCGCTCTTACATCGTGGTAGCCAATGTGCTCACTTCTCACTTCGATGACCAAATAAAATTCGAGTCTAGAGTAAAAAATTAAAATCTGAATGGCCATTAACAACTTAGAAAAGGTACAATATTAATACGTATCTACCATCCCCACCGTCAGCGCATTCAATCATCATAGGACCGCTTTTCTGATGGTATATATTTATGGTTATACAGCACTCATTAAATTTTATTCTTGGTACATTTACAGAACTTATTATTTAGGGGATGCTAACTTATTATTTAAGGGGACATCTACTCATATTTTCCCTACGAACACTCATTAAATTTTATTCTTGGTACATTTACAGAACTTATTATTTAGGGGATGCTAACTTATTATTTAAGGGGGCATCTACTCTCTCATATTTTCCCTACGAAGGTTAAACTTGAGGGTAAATTATGGGTAAAATCATCCCCATAACTGTTCTTTTATATATATTGGAAAACATCATGCCCCACGGTAATCAACTAAGGGCATTTAATGTGAACCTTCCGTATATGTACTCAAAGAACTTATCAGCGACTCGTATACCTGTATTCCCTTCATGTACACAGTATCTTGTAAGTGCTGCAAGTAAAGGTCACAGGAGTTCAGTAACATACGGAAGGAAATGAGAGATGGGTAAAACTGAAGAATTAAAAGCATTATTTAACCTCGTTGTGGTCATGAAGCAAGATGGGAGTATTTCTCATTGGGGAGAAACCGAGTACAGGAATCCCTTTCTGTCTGAGGAAACGAGCATCTGTTGTGGATGCAAGGATTTCAGGCCTGAAAAGTTTTTCTCCAGCTGACTCAATAGCCTGCTTGAAAACTAACCACCATGGATTGGAATCATTAGTTGCAGTCATTAACGGGCACCCCATGTAGTCTCTTATGGGTCCTTTCTCTATGATCTGCCATATTTGGTTACCCAAAGACAACACAGAAGAATTGGTCAAGAAATTAATTGCAAAGGCAATGGTTTTAACGGCAGAGCCACAACTTTATTAATATCTCCTGGTTCCTTATGTTATATACACTTAAATAAATCGCTGTGAAAGAAGAAATATTTTTAACCTCCATTTCAATAACTGATAATATAACACATG
This sequence comes from Clitoria ternatea, assembly GCA_037962975.1. Taxonomy (NCBI): domain Eukaryota; kingdom Viridiplantae; phylum Streptophyta; class Magnoliopsida; order Fabales; family Fabaceae; genus Clitoria; species Clitoria ternatea. The sequence continues at coordinate 63,552,905 of CM075671.1, forward strand.
GATGAAAAATTATTTCTTAGACCTGATAGTATATAAGAGCCTATAAGCTCTTGCACTATCAAGTACAAGTCACTACTGTATAAAAAGATTGGAAACATATGGCATAAGATTTTTTTTCAACCTACAATGCTAAATTTTTCAGTCAAAGGATTAAAGAAAGCCAACAAGGGGGGAACATAACAAACATAATAATTGATCTAAACTTTCTTATAAAAGCATTTCAATAGTTCATAACGGGTTCTCATGATCAGTTCAAGTGATACTGATAACAAACACCATTGAGTTAGCAAAACACTGTGCACTATCTAGCTTTTAGTGGTGTGAAGTTTCCAAGGCCTTTTCGATCACAAAGGCTAGCTTTTGGTGGTGTGATTCTCTCATGCTCTTAACTTCTTATTATACAGTTTGAAGTCAATGCATAGCAATCCAATACTAATCGAATTGAAATCCTAAATAGCAAACCAAATAAGTATTGTTAGAGTATAGTAATATACTCTAATTCTGTATAGACTTAACATAGTTAGTTAGTAATGCTGATGTGGCAGCTCCTCTAATTCATGTGTCATTGTATCCATGTGTCATCAATTGAATAAAACAGAATTCAGTTTCAGGTAATGACTTTCTCTCTTTAATTCTTTCCCTTTCAAATATCTTCTCTCTTTCTCTCTACAACTTCAAAATGGTATCGAGAGCTTGAGCTGTTCCTTCTTCTCCATTCATGGTGAGACCCACCATAACTGCAAAAAATCCTCGGCCTCCAGTCATCCCTGTCAATGCTCTGCTCACTTTTTCACAACAAATCACTGACAAACTTGATATGAAGAATTACTTGTAGTGGAAACAGTAAGTTGAACCTATTCTTCATGGCCATCACCTTCATAATTTCGTTCTGAATCTGATGATTCCTCCAAAATTTCTGGAGGCTGATCGAGATGCAAATCAAGCCAATGAAGCGCAGCTAGGAGCAACAAGATCAATTGCTCCTTGCCTGGTTGCAATCCTCTCACTAGCAGCTTTCTCCCACATGTCATTGGATGCACCAATACTTAGGAGCTTTGGGATCGAATCTGTTTGCATTTTCATGCCCTAACCCAAGCCAAGGCTTGTCAATTTCGTTCCGAGCTACACAAGAAGGGAACAAGAAAGATATTGAAGGACTTGCTTCGAATCAAAGCGTTGGTTAGTGCTCATCTCTCGATCAGTGAAAGAGTGAACTTTGTTGATCTCCTTGATGCAATTCTTGATGGCCCTCCCGATGAGTACAATGCACTTGTTAATGTCCTCAACAGCAAGAGTAACTTCTATGATATCGCTAAGGTAGGGATGAGAATAGGCCAGGTTATTCGTTGGGGGCGAATGGCCTAACCTATTTAATAAAAAGATTAGGCTAAGGTTTTTTAAAAAGTCTATTTAATTAAAAAACCGAGTTTAAACTTATAAAAAAACTTCTTAACTAATCAGACCGGCCAATTTAAGATCGTATATATGATTTTATGAAAAAAATTATAATTCACAATATATTATCATTTATGAATACATATGATATTTTCTATAAACCATACATTATACAATTAAAATTGAAATTTGTTAAAATTACCTTCAATAAATTAATAATTAACTATATATCTTATGTAGGTTGTTAACCTTTTAGAAGTCTATTGTTATGTTCAAGATAAGCTCATTGATTTATTTAATTTATGTTTGTTGGTCTTTGTATTAGTTTTAACATGAAACAAGTTTTTATTCAGGTTATTAAACTAAACCAGGCTTTTAAACAGGCCAGATCAGACCTAAAAATATGACCTATGTCAAGTAATAGGTTAGACTCAAGCCTCATAAATAGATACCAGGCTAGGCTCAAACCTGTAAAACCTAGCTTGAGTGTACTTTCTTCACTACTTCCCACCCCACCTAGCATTCCCATCTCATATACTGCTCCAATCTCTTCATCCTCCTCTTCACCAAATACTCCACCTTCTACTACACCTACACACACTGTACAACCTACTTCTTCAGACAATGATACTTCTTCAATATCACCTTTACAAAATTCATCTGCCTCAAACTAGTGTTATCAAATGGCGGCCGTGGCGGCGCCATGGCGGAATAACGTGGCGGATGTGGAAGGCACCGCGATTCGCCATGGGAAAAAACGGGAAAAATAATGGTGTCTGCTATTCCAAGAATAACTTCCGCGATACACCTAACGGCGTGGCGGCTCAAGGCAATCATAGCGGCGCGATTTTGAAATTTCCATGCTTGAGCCGTTATAGGCCAGGTCGAGTCACTTTAAGGTGACGGGTAGGGTTTTCTTTTCTATTTCTCTCCTTCCTTCCCCCTAAAACATTTCGCCCATCTTCTCCTCCTCCCTTGTGCGTGACTGCGTCTCCTCCTTCCCCATTTCCAGTTTCTTTTCCGACAAAACAAAGGTGTTTCCGGCCGTTTCCTGCCATCCCCGACCATTTCCGGCGGTGTAGGGCTCTCCGACGACGAAACAGAGGTGTTTTTTTTCCTTCATCTTTTCTGCTTTGTTGTTTCCTACATTCAGTTTTTTTTTCTTTGTTTTTTAGTGTCTTCATCTATTTTTCTAAACCTGTGTTTTTTTTTCTTCACCTTTTCATCTATTTTCTGAACCTATTTTGTTCTGCAATTGTGCTCTGTTTTTTTTTCCTTCATCTTTTCTGCTCTGTTGTTTCCTACATTGCTTGCTCTGTTTTTTTTTCTGTTTTTTATTGTCTTCATCTATTTTTCTAAACTTGTTTTTTATTTTTCTTCACCTTTTCGTCTATTTTCTGAACCTATTTTCTTCTGCAGTTGTGCTCTGTTTTTTTCCTGTGCTTTTTATTTTCTTCCTCTGTTTTACTGTTTTTTCTGCTCTGTTTAGTCTCACAACCAAGCGTACTCCTCTTCCACCCACCGCAGTTTCACCGTTGTGTTCTCCTCTTCCATGGCAACAAACACCCCCCAAACCAATGTTGCAGCCACTGGAACTACTACAAGAAGGAACACTAGGACAGATATTGGATGGAGGTATTGCACCGTTGTGAATGGTGACACTAATGTGGTTCAGTGCAAATTTTGTGGAAAGGTGATGAAAGGAGGGATTACGAGAGGAAAAGAACATCTCATGAGAAAGGCAGGCAATGTTGCACCTTGCCTAACTTGTCCTGTGGAGGTTAGGGAAGAACTATTGGCTGTTGTAAATAAAAAGAAGACTAAAGAAGCTATTAAAAAAGTGGTGCAAGAGATTGTTGATAGTGAAGGGGAGGATGAAGCTGATGAAGGCATCATCAAAGGATTAGAATCCCAATCCCAATCCCAATCCCAATCAGCCAACAATGTTGCATTGAATAAGAAGGCCAGTTTGAAGGGTCCCATTCTCTATTGTCAGTGACCGGAATCTGCTATTGCTAAAAATCGGAAAGGAAAGTTTGAAACAAACAAGTATAAGAGATTCTTGTGATAAGGAGGCAACATCAAAGGTACATCAATACATAGCTCCTTTTTGGTACCAAGTTGGGTTGACTTTCAATATGGTCAAGTTACAAAGCTTTAAGGACATGATGCAGCCATTAGAGCATATGGACAACATTTGCGACCTCCTAGTTTTCATGAGATTAGAGTGTCACTCCTTACAAAGGAAGTGGAGTACACAAATGAATTAATGAAGGATCACAAAGAGCAGTGGGCAACTTTTGGTTGCTCTCTAATGTCTGATGCTTGGACGGATAGGAAACAAAGATGCTTGATTAACTTTTTGGTGAACTCTTCCGTTGGGACAATGTTCATCAAGTTTATTAATGCTTCTAACTTTGTGAAGACCGGGGCAAAGCTGTTTGAATTACTTGATGCTGTTGTAGAGGAGATTGGGGAGGAAAAAATAATGCAAGTCATAACAGACAATGGAAGCAATTATGTTCTTGCTGGGAAGTTGTTAGAGGAAAAGAGACCAAAGATTTTCTGGACTCCATGTGCAACACACTGTATAGACTTGATGTTAGGGGATATTGGCAAGATCCCAATAATTAAGAAGACACTTTAACAGGCAATCTCATTGGTGGGTTTCATTTATGGCCATTCAAGCACTTTGAGCTTGTTGAGGTAGTTTACAAACAAAAGAGAGCTAGTGAGACATGCACTGACTCGATTTGCGACATCCTACCTTTCCTTCGAGAGGATCTATCAAGAGAAGGCGAATCTTAGGAAGATGTTTGTTTCGAATGAGTGGAATGGAAACAAGTTGTCACTGGAGGCCAAAGGTAGGGAAGCTTGCAAAACTATACTAATGCCAAGTTTTTGGAGGAACGTTGTGTATATCTTGAAAGTTATGGCTCCACTTGTGAAGGTTCTTCACCTTGTGGATGGAGAAAGAAAGCCAGCTATGGGCTATATTTATGAAGCAATGGACAAGGCAAAGGAAGCTATTACGAAGTCTTTCAAAAATAAAGAGATAAAGTACAAAGAAGTTTTTCAGATCATTGACGAAAGGTGGAATTGCCAACTTCATCGCCCATTACATGCAGCTGGTCACTTTTTGAATCCGGAGTTGTTTTATGCTAACCCTAGTATGGAATTTGATAATGAGGTTGTTAGAGGGCTGTATGAATGCATTCATAAGTTGGTGGTAGACCTAGAGGTGGAGCAAAAGATAATGATGGAGCTACATAGTTATAAAACTGTAAAGGGTTTGTTTGGTAGTCAGCTTGCAGTAACTATGAGAAACACAACAGCCCCAGGTAAAATCAAAGCAACAATTACTTTGCATATAAGTGTTATTGTTAAGTTAGTAAGATGTAACAACCGAGAACTTTTGCTTTGCAGCTCAATGGTGGCGACTCTTTGGTTTTGATGCTCCTCATTTGCAACATCTAGCCATAAAGATCTTGAGCTTAACTTGCAGTGCATCCAGTTGTGAAAACATTGGAGTGTCTTTGAGCAAGTAATTATGAATTATCATCTTTGAATTATTTTCTAAGAGTAAATTCACTACAATATTTTCTTATCATTTTTTATTTCTAAATTATGCAGATTCATTCTAAAAAAAGGAATAGGCTTGAGCATCAAAGATTGCATAATTTAGTTTATGTTAAGTATAACTAAGCAGTCAAACGAAGATACAACCTTAAGGATGAAACTGATCCAATTTGCCTTAATGAGATTGATGATTGTTGTTAAAAGTCCCACATCGACTAGAGATATGGTCAATCAAAAGTATATAAGGTGAAGGGTAAACCTCATTCTATGAGCTAGCTTTTAGGATTGAGTTAGGCTCAATACTCAAATTTAAGAATTGTAATGAATGGTTAGTTGGAGAAATGGATGATGGAGGTCATGATGATGAAAGGGTTTTAGAGGGAGATGATTCTTTATTGTGGAGAGATGTTTATAAAATTTTAGGGATTGGAGAGCCTAGAATTTACACAAGGCAAAGGAAAAGGAGAAAAGAACAAACATATGCTTTAACAGTGTCTAAAAGGGGTAGGGGAAGAGGAAGTGGTTCTTCAACAAGAAAAGGAAAAGAGAAAGTGGTTAAAGTAGAAGAAGAAAGAGAAGCTGAATTTGATGATGACATAGAGGAAGAAGAATTGGAAGATATTGTTTTCGACAGCTCGGAAGGAGAAGAAGCTAAAGGATTTTCCTTAATCCCTCACAATGAGAATGATTATGTTGAAGAATAGGAAGGGGAGGAAGATGAAGATAATTAGATTTCTAGGCCTTTTCTATATCAACATTGTTGTTTTCCTTGTCTTTTATCGTAGGATTTATGTTTTATGCATTGATATTGGGTTGACTAAAGACTTATGATGTTTTCTTGGCTTTAAAATGATATTATGGTAGTTTGTTTTCTATATGACATTATGCATATATATATATATATATATATTGCATTATTTTATTGTGTCCGCTATGTAAACGCCATAGGCCGTTATAGCGGTCGCTATGACATTTATAAAGTTTTTTTGGCTTACCGCAATAAGCCGCGACCGCTATGTGATTACCTTGCCTCAAACTCCAATCATTCTACTCCACTTAATTCCATTTCATAATCTTTAGTATTTGGTTCACCCCCTCCTCCTTTGCCTCCTAAACACCCTCCTTCCATTCACCCTACGCAAACACAACCACAATCTGGCATTGTTATGCCCAAATTACATCTCATTCTTCTTCATGTCTCTGCTGAACCATCCACAGCTCATCAAGGTTTAGCTTCCCCATATTAGCATGCCGCCATGACTGCAAAGTTTGATGCCTTGCTTCACAATCAAACCTGGATGCTTGTACCTCTCCCTCCTCATCGCCAAGCCATAGGTTGTAAATGAGTAGTTCACATTAAGGAAAACCCAAATGACTCCATTCAAAAGTACAAAGACAACCTTGTAGCCGAGGGCTTTCATCAACAAGCTAGCTCCGATTATACCAAGACATTTTCTTTGGTTGTTCGCCATGTTACTATACATGTCATACTCACCATTGCCCTCACCCACAATTGGCACAATCACCAAATTGATGTTAATAATGCTTTTCTTAATGGCCTTCTCACTGAGGAAGTCTATATGCAACAACCTCCCGGATTTGAGTGTGCAAGCTGCAGCGTGCGATCTGTTAGAATATTGTAAATATATTAGAATTGATTAAATTGATTGTATATGATTTGTATTATGATCTTGTATTTATTATTGCTTTATTATAAATATACTACTCCGTTGTGTATTCAAACACACGGATATTCATCCAATTGTCTCTCGGTTTCCTTCTCTTGAACATGGTATCTAGAGCCTAACGAGAGGCAACCCTAATTCGTGTTTTACCCAGTGGGCCCACTGCTCACTGATGAAATTTTTTTCGAAACCTGTGTTTCATCTTCAGGTTTTCGATCCCCCTCTTTCTTTTTGGTTGTGTTTTTCCCTCCAACCGTATCTCTAGGTTTTCTAGTTTTTTTTTTGGTGAATAGTACCGGGTACACTGTAGCTACCCTTTTCCGGCGACTACTCCGGCCGACCACCACCAGATCAGGACCGCAGCCTCCCGATTGGCCAAATCCTGAAACCCCGACCCCATCGGCCACCCCACGTGCCCCTACGTGCGGCTTTTCTGTCCGTGAGTTTCTCTCCTAGCCGCACCACCACTGGCACGTGGCTGCGCGTGGCTGCTTTGTTCAGCTTCCGCTTTGGCCTGTCGTGCTCCCCTCCCTCTGTAGCTACTGTTTCTGCTACTGGTTGCTTAATTCGGAGATCATTTGACGTTGTTACAGTTGGTTTTGCACTTTCTTTCTCCTCTGTTTGTGTTTTTCTCTCTCCTCCAGAATGGTAAATATTGTGTAGCCAGCCATTTCCACCTTTGCATCTGGACCACACACTGTGACCACACCTACTTATGACGATTTTCTTCAATGGTGTAAGGAATGCAAGATTTCAGGTTCCATGGCTTCTATAGTGCAAACAGGTAATTCTTTTGCTAGTATTTCACACTCTCTTGGTCCTTGGGTCCTTGACTTTGGGGCCACCGATCATATTACCGGTAACAAATCTTTATTCTTTACCCTTTCTAGCTCTACTTCTTTACCTTCCATTACTATAGCTAATGGATGTCAGACTCAACCTCAAGGTCTCGGTATTGTTCACCCTCTTCCTTCTTTATCTGTTGACAATGTTCTTTATGTGCCTGGGTGTTTCTTTAATTTATTATCCATTAGTCGTTTGACTCGCTCTCTTGATTGCATTGTCTCATTTACTAAAGACTCTGTTTTCATCTAGGATCAGAGTTCGGGGCGGATAATGTTATACAAGGTCTCAAAAAGGTTATAAATGTTACTGTCCTAGCCTTAATCGTTACTTTGTTTCCGCTGATGTTACCTTTTTTGAGTCTAGTCCATATTTTACAATTCCCACTGTGGAGAACTCTGAGTCTAGTCCTACTTCTTGTGGCCTTATTTCTGTTTCTCCCATGCAGGTTATATATCAGTCTCCTGTGGTCACTGATATTTCGACCGATCCACCTCGTCCTCTTCAGGTTTATCAACCTCGGCCCCGTCCTACTTTGGAGGTTCCACCTGATGAAGTCTCATCTGACTTACCTCTGGAGCCAACTCCTCCACCTCCACCAGATCCGTCCCCCGATAGTAGTTTTCCTATTGCTATCCGTAAGGGTATTCGTTACACTCGTAATCTCTCTCCTCATTATGTTGCTTTGTCTTATCATCGTCTATCACCTTCCCATTATATTGATGTCTCTTCTTTGTCTTCTGTTGCCATTCCTAAAACTGCAGGTGAAGCTTTGTCTCATCCTGGCTGACGACAAGCCATGATTGAGGAAATTAGTGCACTACAAAGCAGTGGAACTTGGGATCTTGTTCCCCTTTCCTTCAGTAAGACAGTGGTCGGATGTAGATGGGTCTACACAGTCAAAATTGGCCCAAATGGTTCTGTTGATTGATTGAAGGCTCGCTTGGTGGCCAAAGGCTATACTCAGATTTTTGGCCTTGATTTTGGCGATCACACTGCATTGTTCTTTTAAAACAACACTTACATCGTCACTTCCAGACAAAGGATCTTGGAAGGCTTCGCTACTTTTTAGGAATAGAGGTGGCACAATCTAGTTCAGGTGTTGTGATTTCTCAAAGAAAGTATGCGATGGATATTTTGGAGGAGACCGACTTGATGGGGACCAAATCAGTAGATACTCCCATGGATCCCAACACTAAGCTTACGCCGGAATAGGGGGAGCCTCTCTCAGATCCAGAGAGATATAGAAGACTAGTTGGAAAGCTAAATTACCCTACTATCACACGTCCTAGCATTTCCTTTGCAGTCAGTATGGTAAGTCAATTTCTCAACTGCCCTTGTGAAGGTCACTGGGATGCAGTCATCCGCATCTTAAAATATATCAAATAGGCACCAGGTAATGGGCTCTTGTATGAAGACAAGGGTCATACTCGAATAACTGGATACTCAGATGCTGACTGGGCAGGATCTCCTATTGAGAGAAGGTCTACAACGGGTTATTGTATCTTCCTTAGGGATAACTTGGTTTCATGGAAAAGTAAAAAAGCAAAATGTTGTAGCCCGGTCAAGTGCAGAAGCGGAGTACCAAGCCATGGCTTTGGCTACATGTGAGCTCATATGGCTCAAACATTTGCTTGAAGAACTAAAATTTAGGGAAACTACATCTATGACACTCATTTGTGACAATCAAGCTGCATTGCACATTTCTTCTAATCCGGTGTTTCATGAAAGGACCAAACACATTGAAGTAGACTGCAACTTCATTAGAAAGAAGATTGTATCAGGGGACATTGTTACGAAATTTGTAAATTCCAATGATCAATTGGCAGATGTTCTCACGAAGTCTCTTAGGGGTCCTCGTATTAAATACTTATGTGACAAGCTTGGTGTATATGATTTATATGCTCCAGCTTGAGAGGGTGTTAGAATATTGTAAATATATTAGAATTGATTAGATTGATTGTATATGATTTGACTTATGATCTTGTATTTATTACTACTTTGTTATAAATATACTAGTCCACTATGTATTCAAACATTACCCTTTCTAAATAGCAGAAGCAGGATTATCCTTCTCTTTACACCTTCAACTCCTCTCATGGCTGCCTTTATGTGCTCATCTAATGTCTCATGGCTGCCTTTATGTGCTCATCTATGTAATGACATCATTACCACAAGCTCTTCTCCCTCTCTGGTTCAGGTCCTCATCACCAAACTCAATTCTGAGTTTTCTCTCAATAATGTTGGTCCACTTGATTACTTCCTTGGAATTGAAGTCAAAAAGCTGTCAAACAATTCCCTACTCAAGTGTCAAACTAAGTATATCAAAGATCTTCTAAGCAAGGCTGAAATGTCAAATGCTAAGCCCACTGCTTCTCCCATGGCTGGTTCCACCAAGCTCTCCAAGCACAGTGGTAACCCTCTTCCAAATCCTCAACTATATAGGTCCATTGTTGGGGCCCTTCAATATGTTTCCATCACTAGACCTAAGATTGGGTTCTCAGTAAACAAAGAGTTTCAATTCCTTTCTAACCCCACCATTGAACACTGGAAATCTCCTGTTATTTAGCAGGCACAACCACTTATGGTCTCCTTCTCTAGCCAACTTCCTCTCCTGATTCTCTTCTTCATGCTTACAGTATTGCAAATTGGGCCACAGACACTGATGACCGTGGATCTACTTCAGGTTCTTGCATCTACTTTGGTCCGAACTTGGTTTCCTGATGGTCTAGAAGTAAATTGTTGTGGCAGAATATTGCAGTCTAGCCCTCACAGTGCAGGAGGCTCTGCGGCTTCAATCCTTGTTGATTGAACTAAAGGTTTCCATCCCTCCTCCCATTTTACACTGTCGCAATCAAAGCACCATTGCTATCTGCCACAACCCAGTTCTGCACTCTCGAAATAAGCACTTTGAGCTAGATCTCTGTTTTGTTAGAGTGAAAATCATCAACAAATCTCTCACTGCATGCGGTATGTACCTTCAGAAGATCAAGTTGTTGATATTCTGACCAAGCCACTCTCAAAATCCAGATTTTCTACTCTTAGTTCCAAACTTAGTGGTTTCCAACACTGAGTTTGCAGGAGGAATGCTAGAATATAGTATACTGAGTAAATCTCGGTATATTTCCAAATCTGTATAGACTTAACATAGTTAGTTAGCAATCCATGTGTCATCAATTAAATACAACAGAATTCAATTTTCAGTAACAACTTTCTCTCTCTAGTCTCTAATTCTCTCACTTTCATGTGTCTTCTCTCTTTCTCTATGACTTCACCAAGTATGCCCTACATTTCAAATACCTAGAAAAGTCTTATACTATCAAGCATAGTTTTAAAAACCGGACCGGATCAGCCGGTTCAACAGGAAAACAAGTGAACCAGTCATTGGGCCAGTCCATTTAACCTCCAAAACAAGACTGCAAATGAACTGGAGTTGTATCGGTCAAACCAACGGTTTAGGTTTTGAACAGGTGAATGGGTAAACGCAAAATGATGCATATATTTTTTTACAGAAAAAAATCAAGCCTTGATAATCAGAGTATACTTTGTGCGCCAGCCCTAATTGGCAATGGCTAAAAATTCACGCTTGATAATTCATCTGTCTTGCCAAAATCATTTTCCCCGTTCCAATTAACAACCCAAATCACACGAGACAAATTTTACATTGTTTTATAACAGTATAAAATTGAGTTGCTAAATTAGTACTCTTAAATTTGGGTATTAGGCCTAACTCAATCCTAAAAGCTAGCTCATAGAATGAGGTTTACCCTCCACCTTATATACTTTTGATGGACCATATCTCTAGTCAATGTGGGACTTTTAACACACCCCCTCACGCTCAGGAATGGAGCGTGGATGAATACGGGTGGCCCACGGGACTTGTTAACACACCCATTCACACTCAGGAATGGAACGCGGATGAATACAGGTGGCTAGTAGGACTTATTAACACATCCCTTCGCGCTCAGGAATGGAGTGTGGATGAATACGGGTGGCTCGTGGGTCTTATAGAACACCCCCACACTCAGGAATGGAGCGTGGACAACATGAGTGACCCAACAACGGATCTAGGATAGGCTCTGATACCATCTTAAATTTAGGTATTAGGCTAACTCAATCCTAAAAGCTAGCCAATAGGATGAGATTTACCCTCCACCTTATATACTTTTGATGGACCATATCTCTAGTCAATGTGGGACTTTTAACAAGTACATTACATTTTCTGATTTGCTATAATTGTGTCACTATCTACTATCTAGCAAGGATTTGTAACTATATATATAATTTAGTCTTATATGATAAATTCAAAACTAATTAACTATATAATTTTGGAGCAAGGTGAAAAAGTTCCATGGAAGTGGCATCTTTCTATTTTAGTTTGATACTTGATAAATTGAAGAAAATAATTAGCAAATAATATGGTGTTAATTGTTGTGTTTCTATGAGACTACATGTGATAGAGTTGATGATTGTTATGATTCTGCTTGATCTAGTTTTTGTACATTGTATTTTGTTGTTAAAACTTGAATTTTGAACCCAAGTGTTGTTATATTTAATTTGCTTTGGACTTTTATTTGTAACTGTTAAAGGTTCCATCCCAAAACCAATTGGCAATGGTTGGAGTTGCCCAACAGGTATTTAAGCCATGCAAAATATCATGAGGCAGGCGATGTGGGACTTTCAACACGCCCCCTCCAACGAAGCCTGACGGACCAGGCAAGGGCTAACTTTTGACCCACAACAAAAGGGCAACTCTTGGCACATTAGAACCAGAAAGAATGCTCTAGCTCTGATACCATGTTAAAGGTTCCATCCCAAAACCAATTGGGAATGGTTGGAGTTGCCCAACAGGTATTTAAGCCATGCGAAATATCATGAGGCAGGCGATGTGGGACTTCCAACAGTAACCTTGAATATTAAGAATCAATATTGTTTTTTTGTTGTTGTGAAGCTACACATTATGTTTCTTTTATTAATATTATTCAATATATATTATAAAATTAATCTAAAAATATTATTTTATTCATACCGGTTCGACCACAAAACTTTGAACTGGTAGATTAACTGGTTCAATCACCAGTCTGATTTTTAAAACATTGCTATCAAGTATAAGTCACTAGTGTATAAAAAGATTGGAAACATACATATCATGTAATATACCCATGGCATAAGATTTCTTTTCAACCAACAATGCCAAACTTTTTAGTCAATGGATGAAAGAAAGTCAACAAGGGAACATAACAAACATAATAATTGATCTAAACTTTCTTATGTGATTTCAAGAGTTTATAATTTGAGTTTTTATGATGATCAGTTCAAGTGATACTGATGACAAACACCATTGAGTTAGCAAAAGATTGAGCATTGTCTCAGTTTAAAATCCTTCCCTCCACAATGGCTAGCCTTTAGGGGTGGGGTTCTTGGTTCTCTATGTTCTTAACTTCTTATTATATTATATAGTTTTAAGTTAATGCATAGTGATCCTATACTAATTTTAATCCTACATAGCAAACCAAATAAGTATGCCCCACATGTCACATACCTAGAAAAGTCTTGTATTGTGAACTTTGTAACCCTGGCATGGGTTATGGACCATACACAGTCTCCTTGAAAATGATACAGGGAATAGATGTTATTTTCTAATCAAAAAGGGTTTAAGCGTAATCAACACCAACCTCAAATTAAGCTAGTATAATTATACCATCTTAATTTTTAAGAATTGAAACTCATCTAAGTTACCTAGATGAAAAATTCATCTATACGTTGAAATTATAAGGAAAATATGGATAAGGAGAAGACAGACTCCAAAGAATGATATAGATGTGACATTTAATACGGTGCATGGTACATATTATTAAAGCCAAATTACAAGGTATGTGCTACTACATGTTCTTTGGGGTTGGTGTTTGCTCCATCTTGGTATACCAAAGAGCTCCATATTAACAATGCATAAAAGTGGGAATATCTGCTGCTCTACTTCATAGTTATCAACCCTAGATGGCCATTACAGCAAGGTTATAGGTATAAGTTATAAACAAAAAAAAAAACAAATTACATAGTATATTAATGTACGTATAGTGAAGAAGAATTACTATGGTCCTATTTGATAGACAGTAAAAGGGGGTCAGGATAGGATAATCCTGTTATTTTATGTTTGGTGTGCCAACAGGATAGGATATGAACTATCATGTTGTCTATCCTATCTTGTTACTCCTTTGTAATTTATATCTTAAGGGGGGTGTGCTGGATTAAGAATGGGTATGATAGGATAAGAAGTTTGTCTTTGTTGTTGTTGTTGTTATTATTTTCATTATTATAATGATATTTTTATTATATATCCTTATACTCTATCCTAGCGTACATTTAACACTAGACAAGATAAGAGTTATCATATTCATATCCTATGCTACTCTTATCCTATCCTATCAGGTTTGCTCATCCTATTCCGCCTACCAAACAGAATTACTAGGTTTCCTCTCACTCTAGCAATAAGTAAAATTGCTCAATCCAAGTGCAAGAAAGTGCATTCAGAAACAAGATTGAAATACAAAAATAATAATACTCAAAGCCACTACTAAAAAAAGACATAAATACAGTAATATGTTTCTTGTAAGAAGTGTAATTCAATTATTCAACCAGTTGACTAATCTCCCAATCCCATTGGCTACTGAGTCCTAACAATTTCAAAGGACAGACACAAATGCAGTACAATTTTCAAGTTTCATATGAAAATAAAGTATGTAATAATGTTCAAAACCTATTATTTCTTCTCTTTTAAAAGAAAATGGTAATAGAATATACATACGATAAAAGAATTAAAACTTCAAAACATACATAACAAAAATATTTGTTTACAAACTTTTCCAAACTACTTGGGGCTTGTTTGGTGTCCAATTTGAGTAGTGACAAATGGACTTGAAGAGAATTCATAATATATCATTACAGCTCAACCCAGTTTTGTGAGCATAGGGATGTGCCCTATGGAGTTATAAACTGGGAGCCAAACAAGTACTTAGTGGTAAGAAATTAGAACTTAGAAGTGAATTATTAGGCTGTGATTTTGTCTTTGGTTCATTTGTTGTATGGTCAACTACCCAGTTTCTTGTAAGATTATCTAGCAATGATATAAACATTTATGCTATACTGCTAGTTGAGTATCTATTTGTCATATTAATGAGCCTTTAATATGTAGACATAAAGTGAAAAGCTTTACAATAGGAATGGAATTGTAAATATGGGAAATATTAACCAATTCCCTTAAGGAACAAAAGATGGAAAGTTCTCATTTAAAATCATCATCAATGTGTTCTGCCTGATTTCCAAGGCAGTCTCAACACAATTTGGCATAAACTATATTTTCAATTCCTTAAATAGTGCCATTACCCCTTAGGGCAATGGTTATCAGGGTCCTTATAAATATAGCAATTGTCTTCATACTCTGTTATCATAAATGACAAGCATGGAAAGTGATCAAAACCCACAGTAGTAGATCATTATCTAAATAACCAAGCAAGGGAAATTCAAATTCATGTTTGAACATGTTGAGATAATGATATTATAGATCATAGATAGTGTTGAGATAATGATATTATAGATTATAGATAATGTTGAGATAATGATACTATAGATTATAGATAATGATTTATATTTTATCTTTAATCTTTAGAAGATTAGTTTCCTTATTTGTTATAATCCTATCTCTAATCTTTAGCTTATCTTTAGGAGTCTTATCTTTTGTATCTCATCTATATAATGTACACTGTTGTAAATCAGGAATAATTTGACTTTCAAGTTGGTATCCAGAGCAAGGTATTTCGGTCATGGTTGTTGAGCCTTTGTTCTTTGTCAACAAAGGCGCTGTCGTTGGTCGATAGGTTGACAGACTCCGTCAACATTGCTTGTTTTTTGGTCAGAACCACCATGGTTCATCTCAGAGGTCAGTGATCGGCCTAACCCCGAAGCACCGCCACAGGAAAGTCTTCCACGTGCTCTCATGCGTGTTGTTTCAATTGTTGTCTCGTTGACGCGTGTGGTTCACACGCCACCTTCCAGCCACCGGTTTTTGACACCACTGGTCCCATCCTATTCGGCAGTCCTTCCTGGTTGTGTGTGATCAGGTTTTGGAGAGTGGGTCTTGGATTGAGGCACTGTTTATGTGTCGTGTTGTTCTTAGTCATCGAGCTGTTCGTAGTCGTCGTTTATGGCTAAAGATTCCAGTTCGAAGACTAACTTTCAAAACCTCACCTCCCAAGAAAGGATTGATTTCCTTCGCCTTTTTTGGATCACCCATCATCACTACGGAAAAATTGAATGGTAAAAATTATTTGGATTGGTACAATGCAGTTGAAATGTGGTTTCTAGGTCAAGGCCTCCAAGATCATTTGCTTTAGAAATTGCAGTGGCTGAGAGAAATGAGTAACAGCAGGCTGATTATCAGCTCCTGCCTGTATTGTGGCAGGCCATTGACCCCAAGCTAATGTTGTATTTCCGTACTTACAAAACATGTTGTGACGTTTGGAGAAAGGCTCGAAATATTTATACTAATGATATTCAAAGGTTATATGAGTCAGCTCGTACCATGGCGACTCTTCACATGACGGATTGTGACTTGTCTTCCTATTTGAGTCAGGCTCAATCGATTGTTGATGAACTTAAGTTGATGCTAGTGAGTGATAATCTCCGGAAGATGTTGACTAAACTTGATAATTTGTTCATGGTACTTATTCTTCATGGTCTTCATAAGGACTTTGCCTCTATTTAGGACCGAACATTGACAAATCCTAGTATTCCAACAGTGGAGGAGCTCATCAATCGTCTAATTCAAGGACCTTCGTCTGAGAATGATTCTCATCAGGTATCTGTATCCTCGGCTTTCTTGTCTAATTTTATTGACCGAGGAGGACGTAGACGTGGTTAAGGGTGAGGTGGTGGTGATGGACAAGGATTTGGTAGGGAGGAAGAGGAAATCTCTATAGCAACTATCGCAAACGAGAAGGTCATCTTCAGGATCATTGTTATTCTCTTCATGGTTTTTTCAACAAGACTATTAATGTTGCCCAATTTGCATCTAAGTCGAGAACTGAAATAGAGGTGACCATGGGACTCTCTTCTCTGCTCAAGAGTACATGGAGTATCTTCAAATAAAGGCAGCCCAACCAGGTCAGACCTCATCATTAGCCACTGTTACCCATTCTGGTAATTCTATGGTTAGTTTCTCTGATGCATTTGACCACCTAGCCGGTAATCCTTCCCTTCTCTCTGAATTATCACCACCTAAAACACCACATCATATAACTCTTGCAGATGGTTCAAAAACACAAGCCATTGGCATTGGCCAAGCAACACCCCTCTTCCCTCTCTTCATTTGAATTTTGTTTTTTGTTCCCGATTGTCCATTCAACTTGATTTCTATTAGTAAATTGATGCGTTCGTTGAATTGTTTTATAACATTTACTCTTAATTCTTTTGTGATCTAGGACCGGGGTACGGGACAGGCAATTGGAGTCAGGTCTGAATCACATGGTTATACAACCTTCATTCCGACAACCTCCAACATATGTGTTGTTGTTGAGCCTCCTAGTTTACTTAATCGTCGTTTGGAGAAGTTAAAAATAATGAGTCCTAATTTGTCACAATTATAGTCTTTAGAATGCGAGTCTTCTAAGCTTGAAAGGCATGTAAGAAATTCCTTTTCTAGTAGTTTTAATAGTCAAACTGAGTCTTTGTTTAGTATTGTTCATTCTAATGTCTAGGAACCTAGTTGTGTTCCCTTAATTTTAGGTCATAGGTATTATGTTACATTTACTGATGACTTCTCTAGGAATACATGGGTTTTCTTAATGAAAGATCATTCTAAATTGTTTACTATCCTTTAAAATTTTTGTTCTGAAATTCATACTTAGTTGGTAAATCAATCCAAATCCTTGCGAAATGACAATGCTAAAGAATATTTCTTAGAATGTTTTAATTCATATATGTCATCGAATGGTATCATACATCAATCTAGTTGTTCTCATACACCACAACAGAATGGTATTGCTGAAAGAAAACATAGA
Organism: Clitoria ternatea; assembly: GCA_037962975.1. Classification (NCBI taxonomy): domain Eukaryota; kingdom Viridiplantae; phylum Streptophyta; class Magnoliopsida; order Fabales; family Fabaceae; genus Clitoria; species Clitoria ternatea. The sequence continues at coordinate 63,570,462 of CM075671.1, forward strand.
CATCTAGTTGATATAGCTCGTACACTTTTGTTGAATGTTAATGTTCCCTTAAAGTTTTAGGGTGATGCCATTCTTACTGTAGGGTACTTAATAAATAGGATGTCATCATCTATTTTAAAAAGCCAAATTCCTTACTCTTCATTGTCTCCCTTTGATTCTTTATATTTGGTTCCCCTTCGTGTGTTTGGTACTTGTTTTGTCCATGATCTTTCTCCAAGTCGTAATAAGATGTCTGCTCATGCAATTAAGTGTGTTTTCCTTGGCTACTCTCCCACCCAAAAAGGTTATCAACGTTATTCTCCTTCATCACATCAATTCTATGTATCTAATGACGTAACCTTCTTTAAAAACACACCATACTTTCAGTCTACAACTGTCCCCCAGAGACCACAAGTATCCAAGTATTGCTTATTCCCTGTCTTGATATTATTCCAGAAGTCCTAGAAGCTCCACCTTCGACATCTATGTCGGATTCTCCTTTGCGTCGTTTTGGCATCATCTATGAATGTCACCCAAGGTCTATCCTCCCAACCACCATTCCCACAGTTGTAACCGGTGATTCAGTTCCTACTTCAGTTGCCTCACTAGCTCCGACTCCTCCCACTTCTGATGATCACCCTATTTATCATCAGGAAAGGTAAACATTCCACTTTTAATCCTTATCCCATATATAATTTCTTATCCTTTCATTGTTTGTCTCATTCCTATTATGTCTTTCTTTCTACCTTTTCTTCCACCATTAGTCCTAAAACCGTTGGTGCAGCTTTATCCGATCTAGAGTGGCGACAGGCAATGATTGATGAAATGCATGCCTTAGAATCTAACCATACTTCGGTGCTTGTTCCTCTTCCCCGTCCGTTATTGGTTGCAGGTGGGTCTATAATGTTAAAGTAGGCCCTAATAGACAGGTGGATCGTTTGAAAGTTTGGCTTGTGGCAAAAGGGTACACACAAGTATATGGTTGGACCATAGTGATACATTTTCTCTCGTAGCAAAGATGGCCTCGGTATGGATCTTTCTATCTATGGCTGCATTGAAACATTGGCCTTTGTATTAGTTGGATATAAAGAATGTTTTTCTTCATGGTGATCTGGAGGAGGAGATTTATATGTAGCAACCACCTGAATTTATTTCCAAGGAGGGATTAGATCTTGTGCGCAAATTATGTATGGTCTCAAGCAATCACCTCGCACATGGTTTGGACGGTTTAGCATTGTTGTTCAACAATTTGGGATGACCCGTTGAGAAGCTGACCACTCAATTTTCTTTCAACGTTCCCCATTAAAATAATACATTTATCTTGTGTATGTTGATGATATTATGATCATAGGTGATGACCAAGAGGGTATCAAGGCTCTTAAACAACACCTCTTCCATCATTTTCAGACCAAGGACTTTGGGCATCTACACTACTTCCTAGGAATTGAGGTGGTACAATCAAAGTCTAGCATCGTAATTTCACAGCAAAAATATGCACTCGACATTTTGGAAGAAACTGGGTTAGTAGATTGTAAACCAATTTCTACTCCTATGGACCCAAACGTCAAGCTTGTGCCTAACTAGGGGAGACCTATCCTAAGGGAGATATTGAAGACTGCTGGGCATTAAATTATCTTACCGTGACAAGGTCAGATATATCCTTTCCAGTGAGTGATGTGAATCAATTCCTCAACTCTCCTAGTGAGAACCTTTGGGATGCAGTTATTCGAATTCTTAAATGCATCAAAGGGTGTCCGAGGAAAAGTCTTCTTTATACAAACAAAGGTCATACTAACATTCTTAGTTATTTCAATGCAGATTGGGTAAGTGATGTGAGTGTTAGGCGTTCCACCACAGGCTATTGTGTTTTTCTAGGAGGAAATCTTAGTTTTGTTGAGTTGGTTCTATGAGATTAGTATGTGACAGTTAATCCGTATTGTATCTAGCCTCCAATCTAGTTTTTCATGAAAGAACTAAGCACATTGAAGTGGACTATCATTTTATTTGGGAGAAGATTCTTTCTGGTGTTTTTAAGACTTCATTAGTTTGCTCCAATGACCAGCTTGCTAATATTTTCACTAAATCCTTATGTGGGCCTAGAATAGAGTATATTTGTAGCAAGCTGCATATGACATATATGCTCCAACTAAGGGGGAACGTTGAGAAAATGATACTATAGATTATAGATAGTGTTGAGATAATGATATTATAGATTATAAATAATTATTTATGTTTTATCTTTAATCTTTAGGAGATAAGTTTCCTTATTTGTTGTAATATTATCTCAAATCTTTAGCTTATCTTTTGGAGTCTTATCTCTAATCTTTAGATTATTTTTAAGAGTCTTATCTCTAATCATTAGCTTATCTTTAGGAGTCTTATCTTTTGTATCTCATCTATATAATGATGTACACTCTCGTAAATCAATAATATACAATGATTCATTACATTCAAGTGAACAAAATATGCAGCCAATGGCAACATGCTAACTAGTTGATGAATGAAACTAACAACAGTTATTGCCCATTCCTCAAACCAAGTGGCACCAATATATCTTTCAGGACTACTCAATTCACCTCCAGTCACTATACCTACTTTTTCCTTCACCACTACATGGCAGCATAAAATTCCTCACAAAGTTTGCCAGCTAGTTCACTGGTTCTAAGTATTCCAACTTTTCACATTCTACACTTACAAATTCAAAATATCAAAACAAACTAGCTCAAAAACAAAAAATCACTAGATACAGAAACAACAGTTCACTCTTTCTTTGCAATGATGATAGAGAAGTTTGAACCTAAGACATTGAGCAAACTATTTAAGCTAATCACCACCAGTCTGATCCTAGTTCTTAACCCATCACCTATTTTGAATTACGAAAATGCTAAGTTGATTAAGAAATTGAAATATTTCTAAAAAAATAATACGAATTTGTAACATTCATGACCTATGTACTGCATCTCACCATGATTTCATATAAAAATAATTGATTCCTTAACCAATACTTTTAAGGTACTCATTGGCATATCCCTTTAAATTAAGGTGAGTTTCATTTAGCGTATCTTGGAAACGTAATCCTTTTTTAATCCGCTTCTTATTAAGATTTTAAAAAATCATTATTAACCAAAACAATCATTTACCCAAACATAAACATCCAAAGGGCTAATCATATTTTCCCCATAGATCTCACCTCAAAAGACATATTTCTAACAGCAGGTGCCCATTCTTCAGCAATTCTCCTTCTCATTTCATCAGGATCCGTTGTAGGCGTCAATCTAAGATCAAAACCAGCTTCAGCTTCCGAAGGTTGCACATTCATCGCAAACCCCTGCACAACCATCCATTCCAAAAAAAAGTGTATTATCCTATGACAAAGCAGAAACCAAAAAACATAGAATCAACTAAACAAAATAAAAAACCACACATTTCCGAACCCACTCACATCCTTAGAGACAACCCCAGCTTTGAAATAAACCGGATTAACAGAAACAACCTCGGAATTCATGGCTTTCCCAGCCTTAACCACATCGAACTGGCTCTCCCTGAACCTACTCACAGCCTCCACGCTCTTCATCAAATTCTCCATGGCACTGTTATCATACAACATAGACCCGTGCCCGGGTTGCCCCTTGGCCCTGATCTTGAAATGCCACGGAAACCTATCCGCATAGAAAACCCTAAACTCATCCCCAGGCGAAGCCTGTCCTTCGTCCAAAGCAAACCCAATCTGCAAACTCTGAAACTCCTTGGACTCCACGAACTTGGCGGCGCCGTCGAAGCCGCCGATCTCCTCGTCGGGGACGAGGGACACGTGGACGGTGCGGAGGGGTTGGAAGGAGCGGGACCTGAGGTTGCGGATGGCCTCGAGATGCTGCATGGCGATGCACTTGTCGTCCTGGGCGCCGCGGGCGAAGATGCGGCCGTCGGAGGTGCGGAGGGCGGAGAAGGGAGGGTGGAGCCACTTGGAGGGTTCGGCGGGGACGGAGTCGAGGTGGGAGTTGAGGAGGATGGAAGGGAGGGAAGGGTTGGAGCCCGGCCATGAGAGGAGGAGGAGGGGTTTGCCAGGGGAGAACTCGAGGGTTTGGGCTTGGAGGCCGATGGAGTGGGCTTGGGCTTTGAGGTAGGAGACGGCGGAGGAGTAGTCCGGGCTTGGGTGGGCAGTGTTAATGCGGAGGTAGCGTTGGAAGCGTGTGATGGGAGTGTCTTCATCTTGGGTTGTAGAGAGGAAGAGAGTGAGACAGATGAGTGCGAGAAAGTGTTGAGTGGGAAAGGCCATGGAGCAGAGAAGGGTGGTCAATACTCAATAGTCAACTAATGGGTGCACTTGATTCAGGCAGCAGCAACAACCGATCAAATTATTTGTTTCCAGGTGTCCTACCCATTCTTTTCCGTCTTTTGGTGTAGTGTGTTTTTTTAAAAAAATTGAATGTTTCGGGTAGATTAAAAATAAATTTTTTGTCTAGTGCGAATAATGTCAAATCGTCTTTGCAAAACGTAAGAGGGCGGGACGTTTCATAAAACGCTATTTCAAGTTACGTTTTCTGGTTTAAAAACGCTGGGTCAAGTAACGTTTTCCATGCATGCGTGACAAGTGGCACGCATGCAGCAGAGGGCCAGTCTCGGACAGCATGAAAACGCATGGTGGACCTGCGTTTTGATCGTCTGACAAAACGCTACCCCAAGTCACGTTTTCAGAACCAAAAACGCTAGGGCAAGTGACGTTTTCTGCATCGTCGTGACACGTGGCAGTCACGGGTGTCCCCCCTTGTTGTTAAAAGTCGTGGTCCCTCCCTCACTTTCATGCGCATTCTTCTCCTTCTTCTTCCAGTGTGTTTCTTCTGGGCAAATTGGTGGATCTTGTTGCTTTAAAGGGTGCAGCTCCTTGGGTTCAAGAAAGGGAAAGTAAAGGTAAGTAATTTTTTTAAGAACATTTTGTTAAAATATGTTGTTTCTCTTATAAGTTTCTTAGAAGTATGTACTACTTTTTATTTTTAAATGTAAATATAAATGTGTGTATAAAAATGTTAAATTAGATAAGTTTGATATTTGAAGTTTTTTAAAAATGTAGTGAATATGACCATTGATGCATGAATTTAAGTATGGAAAATATATTGAAAAATATATTATTATCATATACTAAAAATATACTAAAATTAGATTATTACTATTATTATACTAAAAATATAGTGAGTTATAAAGTAATTAGTAAAGAAAATAATGCATAAATAAATATGTAATATATTAAAAACTTTTTTTCATTATGAGTTAAGAAAGGTAAAAATAGTGTGAAAATGTAGTTAATTAAATTTTTAATTTCATAAGTTAGGGTTGTGAATTTTAAATATGTTTAGTATCATGTATGACTAAAAATATCTGTTTGAATGATTTGCAAGATTAACAGGATGGAGGCATCATCTTCGTCTTCAATGCGAGATGTCAACCCTGGGCCCAAAAATTCGTCACTGTTACGATTTCAGAACGTTCATGTGTCAGAGGCGGTGTGGAATGGAAAACCTGACCGTATATTAAAATGTAGGCATGCATTGGCCCCTCGAGGTAGAGGATGGTCAGTTCCGGAGCAAATAGTGCCACTTTTGCAAAGAGCTGGTTTCTTGGGGATAGCACAGCTACATTTTTTTCAGGTTGAACCTGCATTGTTATCTGCTCTTGTGGAGCGGTGGCGACCAGAAACTCATACTTTTCATATGTCAGTCGGAGAATGCACCATTACATTGCAGGACGTGGCTATCCAAGTTAGACTTCGAGTGGATGGTCGCCCTGTGATAACTGATACCATGGCCCGGGATTAGAGGGCTGTAGTCCAAAATTTGTTACGAGTATACCCCCCTGAAGATGCTATACAGGTTGGGTGTATGAAGATGAAATGGTTGTCAGACATTTTTGCGAACATTGAAGATCACGTTGAGGACGAACTACAGTTGGTGAGGTTTACACGGGCTTATATACTACGTTTGATAGGGGGTATGGTGTTACCCGATCATTCAAGTGCTAGGGTTTCGTTGAAGTATTTATTGTTGCTTGAGGATCTTGATACATGTGGGGAGTATAGTTGGGGATCTGCAACCCTTAGCTATTTATATCGTGAATTGTGTAAATCTACCGATTATGAGCGAGTGTCAATTTGTGGTCTTCAGCTACTAATCCAGGTGTGGGCCTGGGACAGATTCCCATCTATTGCTCCTAATGTGCGAACAAGTAATAGGCCCATGGGCACTCCGTATGCTGCACAGTTAGTATACACTATTATTTTATTTGTTTGTTGACCAATTGGATTGTCATTGTAACTTGTTTGATGTTGATTTGTCTTTGTAGGTGGTTGGGTTCTGAAACCTTTAAAGCTGTTAGACAGGATATTGATTACTACCGTCGTGCCTTTGACCGAATGAAGTTTAATGAGGTATGAATTAAGGGTGTCAACTTATATAGACAATTGACAGTTGCTGTAATAACCTTGTTTGTTAATGTGTTTGTAGATTGTTTGGACTCCATATGGTGACGACATATTGCAGACATTACTCGTATATTGTCTTGAAGGGTCTGAGTGTTGGAGAGCTGTAGTTTCACTTTTATGCACTAACATAGTTGAATGGTACCAGCCAGACCGAGTAATGAGACAATTCGAGATGTAGCAACATATCCCGTCAGCCCCTCGGCAACCACACAATTTACATGGAATTACACAAAGAGGGAAGGCAGGTGAAAATTGGTCGCAGATGTACGTGCCTTTGGTCACTATATGGGGAAACCGCCTTCAGTACGTGTATACTAATCCACCCCAAGTAGGTCTATTGGGCGCACAGTCAGAGTACATGCGTTGGTACAATATGCATACACGTAAATGGGTAACGCGTAAATATTGTGTCCCAGGGCGCTCGGTATGGTTTATTAAGTTTATACTTTTGTGGATCCATCTTTACAACATTTTCGATATGCCTAACAAACCATTGATTCTTCGTTGTAGTTTGACGTTATGGAAAGCATTCACTACATGGCAACGGAGGACGCCTTAACTCCAACACAGACTCCAGCTTATTTGTTTGAACAGATGCGGCAACAATCAGTTAATGTCATGCAACTATGGGGTGCAGAGGGTCGGGTAATGCAAGCCATTCAACCCACATACCAAGGTGTACATGAAGCACCCAATGACCAGTATGACATTAACATGCCTGGGAATAGGAATGAGCGACAAGGGATCGTGAGGGGAAGGACGCAAGAAGAACAACACGTGTGGTCTCTACCTCAGTTACCGCCACGAGAGCACGGTCAATATTTTGTGCCTACACAGGTTGACCCCACTTCACCTTGGTCTACTTATCAGTACCCATCACAGGGGTCTCAAGCTAATAATGAACAACCATTTTATTATACCACAAATGTTGACACAACGTTTCCAGATGTTAGTGGATACACAGTTGGGCAGACATGTTCATATGTTCCATCTCCTCTTGACTCACCAACAAGGTTTTTCCAAAATCTGTTATAGACGCCTAATGTGCCACTTGTCACGTATAAAGGTGATGGTACCTCTTATAATTTAGGAGAAGGTGTGGATCTAAACATGCGCCTGTTTTCAGTTGCCGATTCTATAAACTTAGGTGATGATGTAGAAGAGGATCATAACTCCCCTCATTTGGATATAAGACGAAACCCTCACCGCCATGTCAGAGACGTCCCTAGACGATGCATTTTGTCCCCATACCCCCTCCCCCACCACAACGTTAAGTTGATATGTTTAATGTGCAATGTGCTTAACATTTATGTAATGTTACATGTGCTAAACTTTTATATAATGTTGCATGTGCTAAACTTTTCTGTAATGTTGAATGTGGTTAACATCTATGTAATGTGTAACGTCGATGAGGTTTGTATGAAATGAATAAGATTACTTGGACTTTAGCATGCTGTTTGAGAAACCATTGACTAAACTCATACTTCTTGATATTTAATAAAGAAAGTTTAATTCTTTAAACATTGCCATAATAACTTTTCAAATCAACTAGAATTAATTCTTGAGCTTTGACCATCCGTACCATGTTGACATTTGCGACGATTGTGACCTTCTTGTCTGCATAACTGACATTTGGACTTGTTAGGTTGTTGATCTATCTAATCCATCTCATTGCGAATGTGTGATGCCTTAGGGCGGCCCTTTGGTCGTAACTTTAAGGGATCGGGAATAAGCTTCCAACCTTCATCGATCATAGGAATATCATCATCGTTACCGATGGGATACCATTGACTAGAATACGCATTAAGTATATACTCCTGTGTGTATACCGGATGGATGAATTGAAAGTAGTCAACACTAACAACCTGGCAAGCGGTGATGACGTGGGAGCATGGAAACTTGAATGTCTGGAATCTACCACAATCATAACTAGGGTCCGTCGATAATGTAACAGAATATTTCCTTCCTCCATGCTGTGTTACAGGGTCAAAACTTTCTTCTACCTCAAAGCGGTGTCCTTGAACATCGAAGCGTCTAACCTGGTGAGTACAAGCACGTGCTTGGTTTCCACTAACATGTTCTATCAACTTCTTAGTAAACCTTAAACCTTGACCAAACTCGGATCTAGCTTGTGCACCACGCCTCACAAAGTACTCAACCATCCTGGCATATGTGCACTTCACGAGTGTTGTGATTGGCATATTTCGTGCACCCTTTAGAACCTTGTTGACGCACTTTGATAGATTGGTGGTCATATGACCAAATCTACGACCACCCTCATCATACGCCAAACTCCATTGCTCTTTCTGTATACCAGCAATCCAAGCAGCAACCTCAGGTTTTGACTCATGAAATTTAGCCAACGTTTACGCATGTATGACTGCCTCCCCACTAAGTCACCACCCACGTGTCAGTTTTCTTTGATAACATTGCCCTTATCCTCTAAGGACAACCATCAATTTGATTTGGACATCTAACCACCAAATATGTTGGTTTCGACTCAACCACAATAAATGTTTGGTGTTTCTTCATAGAGTACTGTTTCAGTGCTGACTACACTGCAGCCTTTGTCGCAAATTTTAAACCAACAAATAAATCATCACCTACACGCCATTCCGTGTCATTATCCAGTCTGATCAAATTATTTTCATCAGTCGGATGGTTCCAGTTAATGCTGCTGTAATATGATGATGAGGTCCAATATGGCTTACCACCCCCCTGTAGATCAAAATAAAATTTCACATCCATCACAAAAGTATTAAACAATGGCAATGTCATATTCTCTTAGGTAGTTTTCGCTAACCTGTCACGATTGTAGTCGACGGAACCCCACCAACTACATCTGTGTCACCTTCTATATCTGTGTCCATATCACTATAATTCGGAATATTTCCTTCATCATCGTCCGAACTACTATTACAATCTTCACCAACATTTAGGTTTTGATAATCGTCGTCTGATAAACCAACACTGTTATTATCTAATACACAATCACAAAATCCAAACATTAGTAACAATTATAAATTATTTTCAAGCAATCAAATTAAGATATCAAGCTTTGCTACTTACTTTCATGAACATCAGAATCAACATAAATCTCAAGTCTAACCTTGTCAGATTGTAACTCAAACACACTTAACAACAATTCAATCTCCTCATCGTCAGTTACTAGAAGTCTCTCAAATTTATTTTTTCTTTTATCAAAAATCAATCTAGTAGTTAACTGTGTTATCACATGGCTCGCTCCTAGCGCCAACTTTGTGGATATTCTTTCCTTCAATTGCGCAAATGTTATGTCCCGATTCACTTTCATCAATTTAGTTTCACCCTCGAATGTATACCCATCCAGTCCTTCAAACTTTCGCCCATTTGTATACAGCATAACAGGTATTGACGAATTCATTCTTGCAAAAGCCAAAGTTGAACAAAAGTAAAATATCAACTACCTAAACATACTGAACACTTAAAATACAAACAATATAAACTTATAATAAAAAACAATGAAACTTACCTCTAATTATTCAAAATTGAGAGAAACTACACTATCACTTCTCACCAATTTGCATCTAAGACTAACCGGGTTTGTGAGTATATAAAGAGGGAAAAACGTAGGGTGAGATTGTGTATAAGCCTTAAAAACGCTAAAGAAAATAACATTTTTGTGTTAAAAACGCTAAAGCATATTACGTTTTCCTGTAAAAAACGCTGGTCAATCTAGCGGTTTATAAAATGTGAGTCCACAATGCGTTTTTCCCAGTCAAACATCCTCGTGTTGCACGCGCCATGCTAAAAACGCTGGTCAATCTAGCATTTTCCTGGGTCAAAAACGTTACATGAAGTAGCATTTTATAAGACGCCCTGTTTGCTAGCGGTTTTCAATTGTGATGTGACAAAAGTCACCCCAGACAACAAAATTCTTTTTTATGCGCACCAAATACTAAATTTTTTTAATAAAACACCCCAAAGGGGCCAAAAATCCATTCTTTTCACTAGATTCGTCAACTTATTTATCTTGAATTCAAATGTTTGACTTTGAAGGAAAATCATTTTACTTTCCCAATTTTAACACTGGTTTGTTATTTTTATAATTAGAATGAAAAGTGTTTTTTTATATCCATTTGAAAAATAACCAGAATTAAAAGTACGAAAGTACCTTTACGCGTTCTAATATAAACTATTTATTTTGGGTTTATTTGGTTAGTTGTTGAGGTAACCTGGTTGAGAAAACTGAAGTTTTATCAGAGTTGAAAAGTTGGGTAAAAATAGGTTGAGAAGTAGTGATTTGTTTGGTTGGAGAAAAAATTGGGTTGGGTAAATGGTGGTTTGATGGGAAATTACTAAAAAATATATTATTAAAAAATATATTAAATATATATATATATTTATAATGTAAATATATCTTAAATCAAAATATGTATATATATAATATTATGGATAATTGGATTTTTTTAACAAAATAGAAATTTTTTAACAATACAGATTATTTTTTAAACAAATAAAGTAATTTTTTAACAAAGTAGACTTTTTTTTACTGATTAGATGATATTATAACCAATTAGGGTATTTTTTAAAACAAAATATATTATTGTTATTCAAATTAGATGATTTTATATATAATTAGAATTTACTTTTTAACAAATTAGATTATTTCTTTTAACAAGTTACGTTTTTTAGCAAAATAGATTGTTTGACGTTTATATATATATATATATATATTTATGTACTTTCTTTAACAAATTAGATAATTTTATATATAATATAGAAAGGAAATGAAATTATTTTTGTGTTTGAAAATTGTTTCAGGATTTTGATAATGACAAAGCAACAAATTGAAGAATCATGACATAATAATGAAGTCCATAGAGACTCAAAAATGCCAAGGAAAATGTGCAATTAACTTCCTAGAAGATCAAAATAAAGAAAAGTAAAGAGCTTACAAATCAAATCAAGAATCAAACCTGAATTTGACATAGCCTAATCGATTACTCCACTGTCACAATCGATTACCTTGACTCTGGAAGGAACATAATCGATTACAGCAAATAAGCTAATCGATTATGATGCTGCGTAACAAGAATTAAAAGTATCAGGTATAATCTATAATCAATTACCAAGGCTGGGATAATCGATTACCATGGTTCTGTTTGTCATATAATCGATTAAGATAAAGAGCATAATCGATTACACTATTGCAATAAAAAGGATAATGCATCAGGTGTTTTGCATAATCGATTACAAGGCATGACCAATCAATTACAGAGGTTCTGTTTGATTTATAATCGATTGTATGGGTTACATAATCAATTACAGTACTGCATAACAGGAATTAAATGCATCAGGTACAATTCATAATCGATTACAGGGTAATGCACAATCGATTATATTGACATAATTGATTACAAGAAAATACATAATCGATTACACAGCTACTGGACACTTGAATTAATGGAATACAACAAAGCATAATCGATTACAGTTCGAGGAGTAATCGATTACACTAGTGCCAGAATTTGGGGAATGTGACTTTTAAGTGCAGATCCAGCTCACTTCTCCACAATAGCTCCAATGCCCATGCCGTGCAACGGCTATGAACATCTGAAGCTCCTCTCCAAGGCCTATAAATGCACTATCAATTCAAGCTACTAAAGTAATCAAGCAGAAAATCATTCATAGCTTGTACTTATGCCTTGTGAGTTCATTTTCTGTGTATAGTTTCATTATTCTGAAACTTAGGTTCTAAATTTGCATATCCTCTCTTGTTGAGAGTTAGAATTTATGAGAGCCTTTCAATTGTATATCTACTCTATTGAGAGAGTTATTTGCTTGTAAACACAAACACCAAACACCAAGTTTCACTCTAGTTTTAAGTGGTCACAAAGGTTGGGGTTTAACCTTTGGGTATTGAGAGTTTGAGAGATTGGGTGGGGTGCCCTTGTGCTAGTGAGGATTGAGTTCTTGAGTGTGGGACACTAGGAAGCTGCAATTGCTCTTAGCTTGTATCTCTAAACTTCAATAGTGGAAATCCTTCAAGTGGGTTGCTTGAAGGCGAGACGTACACCAGGGTGGTGGAACTCGTTATATCAGTTTGTAAGCTTTTCTTCCCTACTCTTTTGCATTTACATATTGCATCTGGCTGGTATATTATTTTGACTGTGATTGCATTACTTGAACTTGATTAATTTGGCTAAGCTAAGAACCGGCACACCAAGTGTTTGATAAATTGCCAAAGTGAATTCTGCACATCTTTCCTATCTTATTTCTTACATTATACTTGTTGTCTCTTGCATATTATTATCTTGTGTTAAAAGGGAATCAATTTCAAAGGATTTTCAAGCAAAAGTTTTAAAACACAATTCACCCCCCTCTTGAGTATTGAGGCCACTTGACTAACAATTTTTAATCTACACATTACAAAAATATTAACTATAGATTTATATAACTATAGCAGCTATAATTTGATCTCTAGTGGAATCACAAACAACATTCATAGCCTGTGATGAAGTCGTGTAAACTTCATCCTCAACTATAAGAGGTGCCCGATGTTATGCTCCCATAGAGTTGTTGTCATTTGCATTTTCGTTGTCAAACTCAGTGTCTGGAGGGTTGCATCTCTGAATAAACTTATGGATTCTCATTGTCGCACAAACCAAGTGAACTTGGGTCTCATAATTGTAGGCGTGCATATGTTGAAGCATGGCAAATCTGTTCTTCCAAACACAGAAGGTTCGTTCGATTATGCTCCATAGACTTGAATGCAAATAGTTGAAGACTTCATTGTTGTTTTAAAAATCTCGTACCTGTCTAAAGTCTAGAAGATGGTATCTTTCACATCAGTAAGGACCCAGATATCCCATCGGTGTCAGATAGCCACTATCCACCAAATAGTATTTACCTATTGCATTAAAGAAAGTACTTCGTCAACATATTATTTACCAAGACCAATAGAATTAAATATACACATGTAGAGACAAGAAACCATACTTGGGGGCGGATATGGGAATCCATAATGCACGTTGGTCACTGCATCGTTAAACACCCATGCGTCGTGGGTGGATCCCTCCCATCTAGGGAGTGAAAAATAAAGCACATGTCCATATTATAAGCGGCCATCAAATTTTGTGATGTGTAACCTTTCTTGTCAATGAACTGTGTAGAATCCCTAGATGGTACGACGCACGGTATATGAGTGCCATCAATGGCTCCAATACAATCTTTGAAGAAAGGTCAATATCTCCTACTACGACATATTTTTGGGGAGACATACGTAAAAGTTGGATCCACAGGCCTGGCCATCTCCATTGATAACGAGACACACACCTCTAATACACAGTGAAATTGCCAGCTAACTGTTTCACCAGAATGCTGAAATCTTTCTTGTATGACCCTGTTCCCTACACCATATCCAACCGTGTGCAAAAACATTGCCACCATTTCATGTACTCCCATGCGAAACGAAGGAGTTAGTCCATGGTCAACTAATTTATGGCATAATCCTAAAAAGACGTGTTTACTTATTCTAAACATTTCATGACATCTTGTGTCATTGCCATTAAGTATCTCTTGGACCCATTCATGTCCCCCAAGTGCACTAGTTCTACATGCTTCCTTGCATACATGGTTGATGGCCCATTCCCCAATTACCCTTGTTGTCGCCCCTATCGTAATAATTTACAACTCAATGGGGCTAGTCTGTATTGAGGAACCCTGACCAGCAGTGGATGTTATGTTTGATATCTGTAAATGTTGAAATATGTTAATCATTATTATCTTTATAAAACACGGTCGTAAGAAACATATAATTACGATGTACCATATAGTTAAACATGAAAGTAACACACAACATGTTTGATATTGACCAAGCCATAAAATACAACGTAGTTAAAGACACAAAATCATAAACACAATATTTGCTAGCAAACCTAAATCCTAGCCCCCCATTTGTGTAATTTCAAGAAGAAGAAACGCTAGTTGTTCATCTTGGTCATCCATCAGGTTGAACCACTTCTACTTGGCGTCATTTTGAAGTACGTGTATACATTTTGCTTTAAACGCCTTATCCTATCGACATTCGGGAATCTGTTTTAGTATTCAAAGTGTGGTTGTAATGGATAGCGTGTCGTCATCTGCACCCTTTCCCACCATCGTAGAAGTATGATAAGTTACCGCTCGTGCCATATTATCCATTGACTCACTAATCATTGTGACGCTATCCCTTCAACTTTTCTTGTTACTGCATTTCCCACCAGCCCTCCGCCTTTTCTCTCCATTCTTGGTTGTCACTGTATGTTGTGATGGCCTGTTCAAGTTGATGTCATTAAACCCTAAACCACTTGTGCCCCCTCCACCAGGCTGGTCTCGCCTAAAACTTAAATCCTCACTATCATCGGAACCCTTACCCAAAGGTTGCTCACCCAAAGGTTGCTCATCCAACTATTGCTGACTCTCAGGAGGATTAGGGATGTATTCATTTCCATGATTGAAGGTTGGTAAAACCCTGCACGACGGAGCCCATGCAAATTCATTGGTTGCCACATTATCCTTAAACAAAATATGTCAACTTCTTTGCATGTGGTAGACCACTGTAGCGGTACTTTAGATAGGCGGGGTTTTCCTACACAAATAATGATTATTGTTAGTCTAAAAGTATTATTTAAGGTACATTAAATGACATTCTAATGCGAGTTATGAAATTCATACCTGTTCTTTGCATCCCATCACTCGTCATTCGCAATGAAAGTATAACGTTCGTTATCCCATCTAAGACCCGTTGTACTTCTGAATAAGTTATACCACGACACCCACTCCTTCCTTAGGTTGTCCCATTTATTTTTAAATTGATCTCTTGAGTAACATCGACTAGTCTTCGCATTAAAATACGCCTCTAGCCCTTCCCAACCAACTTTTGTAAGAGAAGTTCCTTTACATTGTCCCTTTTTTATCTGCTCAATTGCAGCCTCAACAAAGATCCTTAGCGCATACCTATCCCAACTCGCCTTTGAAGACTTCATGGGTGTTTTCCCCTTATCCATTTTAAGTCTAATAAAAATTATACATAAAAAAGGCTAGGTATTGATTGTTATTTACACCCTAAAAAATATAATCACTTTTTTTTTCACAAATATATGGTTGTTATCCCCTATTAGTTTAACTAAACCATTTTTTCAACCCTAAAAACAAAGTTATTATTTTTCCCTTCTAAAAAAATATAATCACTTTTATTTTTTGATATATGGTTATTATCCCCCATTAATTTTATAAAAAATATGATTTTTTTTACCATAAAAAATGTTATTATTTCAAAATATTTTTCCTAACTCTAAAAAATGTTATTATTTTAATTGTCATTTTTAAATCTGATTATTTTTTACCCTAAAAAATATATTTGTTTAATTATCATAATCATATGATTGTAAACCTTTTTTAATTTATAAAAAATCAAAATATTCTTCCTAACTCTAAAAAATGTTATTATTTTAATTCTCACTATTTTATGATTGTTAACCCTTTTGACTTCATAAAAAATCTTATTATATTTCCAACATCCAAAAAATGTTATTATCTTAATTCTAACAATTATATTAATTTGTTAACCTTTTTTACTTTAAAAAAGATATTATTTATTTTAAACCCTTATAAAATATTAATGTCATTATTAACCCTAAACTGATAACTTAATCGAAATGGAACAAGTTGGTTAAATTAAACAAAATGCTTAAACGTTATAACTATAATTATCCTTATTGGGACCGAATCGATGGAGTTAAATTTAAATGCTCAACCTACTATTAACAGATAACTAAATGTAAATAGAAAACTTAATCTAAAAAAAAATTGAAGCATACTTTAAAACAAAAATAAAACAATACAACAACAAAAACTAACTATAATTCAAATAAAGCGAGACATAATAATTGTTATTACATTTTCTGTTTTTACAAAAAATAAAATAAAGATACACCATAATCACATTAATACATTAAAATACAATAAAAAATTAGCCTTACCAAAGTAAACTATACATAAAAAAAATAAACAACACATTCAAACTAAACTACAAATCAGTTTAAACAATACATGCAATAAAAAATTAAACTATACAAATTCAACAAATTCAACATTTAAATATAAAAAATTAAACTATACAGGTTATGGTACACCCAACCATAAAGAGTACACCCATACACTTACTAATCATCCACTATACAGAAATTTTAATGTACACCTACTCCCGAAAAATACACTAATGCATCTTCACCCACCCACACCCACTCCCCTGGCAGCCCACCACGCACCCACACCCATCCCCACCACCCACCAGAATCACCACCACCATCCTACACCTATCCACACCCATCCCCACCACCTTTCCCACACCTAAACCACCACAACCCACACCATCCATAACCCTTCACCTATCACCAGCCACCACCCTCTCCTACCTAGCCACCACCCGAGACCCATCACCATCCCCCAAACCACCTAACCCCAAACCACCTTCATCCTACACCTATCCCGTCATCACCACCCACACCTAAACCACCACAACCTACACCATCTATAACCTCTTGTGACCATAACCAGCCACCACCCTCCGACACCTAGCCACCACCCGACACCCATCACTATCCCCCAAACCCTTGACCCTCAACCCCATCACATTAACCCTCCCACTCAGATCCGTTAACAGCCACCCATTACCACCGTTCCCTCAACCCGTAACCCAGCCCGAAACCCCTCAACCCAACCCCAAACCCACACTAGAAAAGAAGCCCCAACAAAACCCACCCCATAAAAACAAAAACAAAAATAGAGAGCCCAAGAAAATGGAGATAGAGAGCCCAACAGAAAACTAGCAAGAGCAAATCGGAGAAGATGAAAGTAGGGATCGAAGCATATCTGTGGAATATGACCGACATAGTAGGGAAATGATTGAAAATCTCCTTGCTTTTCATGAAAATGAGACCGCGTTGCTTGCAAAGGTTTCTTCCGTAAAATCATCACTGAGTGGTGTAGGGGTCCTCTGTTGTGGCCTCTACTATAACCTAAAGGTGAGGGCATCAATGAAATTTCACCCAACTGGGTTTGCAGAAGGGAGCCCAGACCCTACCCCTGGGAAACAGAGCTATACCAACACCAACGAAACCCAGACAGCAGTCCACTTGACGGTACAGAGAAGATAAACCACCCAAACGCTGTGTCATTAAATGTAACGGAGAAAAACTTTGGTTCCGTTAACGGAACTTCGTTACGGTTTGCATCCAAACACACGTTTTGTAATTTTTTCTCTCACTTTTTCTGTTTTTTCCTCTTTCTCCACCCCTCCCTTTCCTATGAATAACATTAAATGAACCACAATCTTCTATTCACTTCTAAATTAATTACCTATTGTCATGATTTAGATCATGGTGGGATGACCAATCTCAAAAAAAGAAAGGTTTTGATCTTCTAAATTAATTACCTATTGTCACTTCTAAAGTCGTCACCAGTATTTATTTACGAAAATACTAGAAAAACCTTTATAAAGACATCAATTATTATATCGAGATTCTTAAATTCAAGAATCGAATTACATGTGGAGAAGATATTAAAACCATATATTGTCTGTTACAAAATGGTTATCCAAAATTGATCGCATGCATTTTAAATAGCCCAAAAATTAATATAACTTCTAAAGAAACAAACAAAGGCAAGAGAGTAACATGTAAAGGAATATGAAAGAATATGAGGGAAAGCGAAGGCTCCAAAACAAGATTAACAAGATGTCTCGTTTAAATTAATTCATGTCAATAAGATGTCCTGCCTACATTGATATTTGAAAAAGAGAAAGACTAACAAAATGTGTCGTATAAATTAATCTCACTATACTTAATAAAAGGAAAGTGGCCCTAGCGGGAATTGATTTCACACCTACGTTTTCACAAGTACACTATGAAATCAAAGTTAGATGGTTCTTTGGGATTTTGAAAATTGACCTTTTAGATTATTGAAATGATTTTTGGTTTTTTCAAAAATTTTGATTTTATTTAAAGAAAAAAGTTTGAATATTTTTAGATTTTTTATTTAAGAAACTTTATCTAAAATGGATTGATTTTAATTATTGGAAAAAGGAAGATGTTTTTTTTAAAAATTATAAGATATTTTTTTGTATTTTTTTGGAACTTTAACAAAAAGGAATTTTACACAGAAGAAAAGTATAAGATAAAATATTCTATATGTGTATCAACCTTCACAATCTTATAATATTGATGTAGACAAAACACATTTCATTGTTGTTGCATGATTTATTTAATTAAAGTATTTTTTGTTTTTTGTTTTAATTTTTTAGAAAAAAAAGACCTAGAATTTTAAGTTTAAACAAAATATAACTTTTTGAGTTTTTTTAATTATCAAAAAAACATGAATTAATAAAGAAACAACACACCAAAGAAAATGGATGATTCATTTTCATTTTATTTACATCAAACATTAATAAGAAGGATGAGTCAAAAATACAAATAATAACGACAAAATGAAAGGATTGGGGCTGCTTCTTTGGCCCATTAGCCATCAAATACAAAAAAAAGAAACATAAGTGGGGGGACAAGTAGGAATTATGTAACAGCCCAATTTTTTAAGCAGTAAATTAAATAGTGAAAAATTAAAATTTCCCAAAGAAATAAGAACTGAAACCTAGAAAATAGGAAAATTTAATTATGAATACAAGGATATTTTCAGTTTGACTTAAAACGAAAATAAACGAGAATAGAATGTAGAATAGAATAATAAAATAAAATAAAATAAAAATCTACTACAGTAAAATGCTACAGTAAAATGCTACAGTAACGTCACATGAAAAATGTTGTAGAATGTAGAGAATTCGTGAGAATTCTCCAATTTTCCACCGCCTCATGTCAATTTCGAGATGCTACAGTGATTTGCTACAGTGATTTGCTACAGTGAATTGCTACAGTAATTTGCTACAGTAACCGACATTGAAAGCCTATAAATAGAGCCCCAACCTCCCACATTTCCTCAGACCACAAACCTCACAGATCCTATAACCTTTCATCTCCCTCTTCAAGCTCTCAAAACCTTCATACTTTAATTTCCGTATAAGAAGAAATTACGCAAATTTGAAGATTTGAAGAAATACAAGGGAGTTAGCATAAGGAAAGTTTAACGATCTTCACTTGAGTGATTAACCAGGAAGATATGTGACAAAGTGGAAGCTGCCTAATTTGGATGAATTATGAAGGCTTTTGATGATGATGCTTGCTTGCATGACTACTATTGCTGTATTATGTATATGCTATGTTTTGGTACTTTACGTCTTTATATTTTATAAGATCTAGGTGCCTGTTGTAAAATATAATATGTATGGAACTCTGATGTTATGTATAATAATAAGAAGTTAATTATGTAAAGGTTGCGTACTCTGATATTGTATCAGTAACCTCTGGAATCAGGTTGTGAATCTCATGATAATTACCAGGTGAAAAATAAGTTATCTAAGAGATTTTATATGGTAAGGGTAATTATCTTGAGATTTGCAAGTTGGCTCCAGGGTGTTACAACTGAAGTGGTATCAGAGCAATGGTTTATAAAATATAAAGAAAACCTTAGGAAGTGACTAGAGATTAACATAAGATAGCTTGAAGTGTGTGAACCTTGATTTCTATTTGTTTGAAATTTGTGTGTTTGTATGTTATGTGTGCTCTTTGTATGTTTCTATTTAGTATAATTACTAGTTAGATAATGTAAAATTGTTAGAACTCTGAGTATATTAGATACTCAGTAACTGAATGTAGTGGTACTATACCAAAAGTAGCTTGGCAACAAGGAGATGAAGTAAGCATGACTTGGGAACGAGAAGATGAGATGAGGAGTCAATATCCTGAATTATTTTAACAAGGTACGTTTAAATTTCGAGGACAAAATTTTTATAGCGGGGGGAGAGTGTAACAACCTAATTTTTTAAGCAGTAAATTAAATAGTGAAAAATTAAAATTTCCCAAAGAAATAAGAACTGAAACCTAGAAAATAGGAAAATTTAATTATGAATACAAGGATATTTTCAGTTTGACTTAAAACGAAAATAAACGAGAATAGAATGTAGAATAGAATAATAAAATAAAATAAAATAAAAATCTGCTACAGTAAAATGCTACAGTAAAATGCTACAGTAAAATGCTACAGTAACGTCACATGAAAAATGTTGTAGAATGTAGAGAATTCGTGAGAATTCTCCAATTTTCCACCGCCTCATGTCAATTTCGAGATGCTACAGTGATTTGCTACAGTGAATTGCTACAGTAATTTGCTACAGTAACCGACATTGAAAGCCTATAAATAGAGCCCCAACCTCCCACATTTCCTCAGACCACAAACCTCACAGATCCTATAACCTTTCATCTCCCTCTTCAAGCTCTCAAAACCTTCATACTTTAATTTCCGTATAAGAAGAAATTACGCAAATTTGAAGATTTGAAGAAATACAAGGGAGTTAGCATAAGGAAAGTTTAACGATCTTCACTTGAGTGATTAACTAGGAAGATATGTGACAAAGTGGAAGCTGCCTAATTTGGATGAATTATGAAGGCTTTTGATGATGATGCTTGCTTGCATGACTACTATTGCTGTATTATGTATATGCTATGTTTTGGTACTTTACGTCTTTATATTTTATAAGATCTAGGTGCCTGTTGTAAAATATAATATGTATGAAACTCTGATGTTATGTATAATAATAAGAAGTTAATTATGTAAAGGTTGCGTACTCTGATATTGTATCAGTAACCTCTGGAATCAGGTTGTGAATCTCATGATAATTACCAGGTGAAAAATAAGTTATCTAAGAGATTTTATATGGTAAGGGTAATTATCTTGAGATTTGCAAGTTGGCTCCAGGGTGTTACAAATTAAATGTAAAGCCCTCTCACTCTGAAGAATACACTCTTTACCATTTAGATAACCACACTTTACTAGTAACAAGGCAAATAAAAAGCATATAACATGACACAAATTTCCTTTTTTATGAAGAAAATGTGAATCTAGGGGAAGATAGGTGTCAAACCTAACCTCATTTGATACTTGAAACTAAGCTCTACCATTGGGACAACCACATTTTTATTGGTAATGTGGCAAACCAAAAGCATATAACATGACTTTCCAAGTCCAAATTTAAATAAAAAAAAGTTCTTTTAAAAAAATATGGGCTTCTTCCCAAATGGACTTCATTGGTCCCAACAAAAGAAAAACCTAAACTAACCTAATACCAACATGTACTCTTAAATCAAAAAAGAAAGAGCAAGAAAGACTGTAATACCCTTAATTAACTAGGACAATTCCTTCCACTGAATCATCTTACTTAACTGAGGTGTCACAAGTTTGTAAAAAGATGTGGAATTTTTTTACAAGAAGAACAATGGTGGATTAAGAACTCCAATAATCACCTCGTACATTTCATGGTCTCAACAGTGCTTTACATACTCTAAATGATCGGGGGCACGCAGGCTCCCATGTATAGATTTAACTTAAAATCCTGACTCTATTTTTCACTAGGGGAGGAAGGGTCCTCAAAACTTCTTTGTCGATTGAACCCATTCTTCTAGGTTGCCTCCTGGAACATCCTTGACAAAGCCTCCTTGAACGTTCTTTGATGATGGTTCCTTCCTTTCTTACCCTTAACATTATACTAAGGAAACAATAGCAAGAGAGGTGAGTTGTCACTCCTACTTATTGGATATACATACAAGGGCACCCATCATACATGACGTTCACCAGTCATTATCAAACAAGGATATTCATACCATAATAATTATGGAACATTATCTCTAATCCCACATATCTTGCTAATCAGGCATAAGTAATTACTGTTATTCGTTCATTATTACATACCTTAGGGTCCTCTTATCAGTCAAGGCTAACACTTAATCTTTTCTGAACTAGTTTCAACATATCAATTATGTGTCATTGCATATTGTGTCATTGCATATTCATTTATTACCATAATTATTACCTCTTGATAATTTTCCCAATTATCATCTCACTATTCTTAACTCACTTTATTCATGGCCATATTATAAATATATAATAATCATTAACCACTACTTACTAAGCAGACATCCAATCAATTCATTACAAATCAACAATATAAACATTTATCGTTTAACGATCGATTAAAACACTTAACTTAGACAATTATTGTTCATACAACAAATTAGTTAATGGTATGAAATGCATAAGTTAGGAAACTTATGCTTTCTCTTTCATTAATGTTTTATGATGCTAATGGGGCCATAAATCATATCTCTTTCAATTACCTCGTTATAGTAAGTCTACTAGGCGACGTAATTGTATACTTAGAGTGACCAGAGTACACCAATTCCTTCCCTTCATGCTCTATAAGGTACGGACACCAATGACCCTAATACAAAAAGTATTCGTGTCATACTCTGGTGACCTTACAGGAACTGGTTCTCTACGGCTGTAGTAACCCTCGTTTGAGTTGAATGTACAACAGGCTTGCCATGAGCCACCTGACACCAGGTCACCTAGGTGCCTGACCCGTTCATACTCCCAAGACCCCGCTCACATCATAGATTGCAATGTTGTGATTATTCAACGGTGTCTTCTCATTGTTAGCTCTAGTACTAGGGCTCAATCATATGTCATGAATGCAGAATTCAATGTTTTATTAATCTATTTACTAAGTATCGAGTGAAACTCTTACACTCGGTATCCTTTGTCCTTAGCACACAGGGTAAACTATACTATTAGTTTTTCAAGTTCATAGTGTTTATCAAGATGTTCGTAACTATAATATATATATATATATTATTAAGGAAAACATTAGGTTGTAAGACTTAAACTAGCTCTTAAATATTCATAATAGTAAATGACATATAATTATAATTATAGGAACTCGTGTATAAAACTTAGTTTATGTAAAAGTAACTTTTCTCTTATTACTTTAGTAAGATGTAATAAAATCTAAAAGAGCCAACAATTATCAAATCGATTTAAGCCAAGGTTTTATTCAAATATCTTTCCTAGTTTTAAATCTACTTTAAAACTTTTGTTTATATTATAAAAGGACTTATTAAATAAACGATAAGTTGTTAAAGTTTTACTGTAATTGTTTTAATTTATCGATAGTCAGAAACATCGTTTCATCGTATTTTCAACAACAAACTCTGTTTCCTTAGGTGTTGAACTAAAATTTCTTTTAAAATTAGCTACGGAGTCTTTTTAAAATATTCAAGTTACAAAAATATTAGTAACAAAATTTCAAGAAGACTCTTTAAAAGGGCTAAACTTTAATTAGACCAATTGAAAACTTATTTTTGCCTGTGTTTTTGTTCGGAAACTTTGATTTGCATGATTCAAAAGCTTAAATTGCATGACTTTATATTTTTATGGCTTAAAATACTTCTAAATGTATTTAAGGACAAATTTACCAATTCACGTTTCTTAACTTACTACATATCGATTTGAACCGCAACCATTTTTCCTCCATAACATCACACACAATAATCAATAAAATTATAGAATTACAACTCTATTGCATTTCCACTTCATCTCCTATAAATACAATATTTTCTCCGCATTCCGTCCAAGAATCCACACTGGTACTTTGAAAATTTTCAAATCCCATCCATTATCCATAAAATTAATTAATCAAATATTTACACTAAGTTAGAACTCCAACAACTTCCACACGTGATTTATCAAGTCATAAATCCACATAACTAACCTAAATAATCACTTAAAAATTTGTATGTTTGCCTAAGTTACAAGTGTCGTTTCTTCAAGACTTCACGCACGACCCTTTTATACTTACTACTACATTTTTCCTTATCAATACCTTAATATAATTAATTAACTTTTATCTCCTTAATATTCTAAATTTTCCAACAACCCCATATTTATTAAAATCACTCTTTAATGACCAAAATAATGTTTTTCTTTACTAGAGCTTATTGTACTATTTCTCATTTCTTCATTCAGCATTTATCTCCAATTTTTCAATAAGTGTTCACACTCCAAAATCATACCAAACAACATGAAAATTTTTAAAATATCCTACCAATAAATTATGCACTTGTATATACTCAAAATTCACATTTTTATGATATTTAACCTAGCATGCATTAACATTACACTAAAAAATTCTAGAATTTCTAGCCTTAGAACATATCATGCAGCCAAACAAAGTTTCATAATTTACACATGCAAAAACTCCAAAAAATTATATTTATCGAGAATCACACACTCACCATGCAAGCTTCTATTGTTACTATATGTCGCGACCTAAATCGCGATGGGAGGCCAACCGTAAAAAGAAAATAAAGGTTTCCCGAGTTTCCTCCGGAAACTGTGGAGTCTCCACTAATGTTTTTAAGGTAAAACATCAGAAAAAACCTAACGTGAAGGTACTAGTCCTAAATTAAGATTTTAAGTTCGGGAGTCTAATTACAGGTAGGGAAGGTATTAGCACCCCACACTGTTCGTTTTAAACGGTTACCCTAGATTGTTTAAGTTTGAATAATCCTACTACTTTATAATTTAAACCTCTTAGAGATGCCTTATGGATTTGTTGTTGATTTAATGATTTTTAAAATTATAAATTTTATGATTAACAGGACGTCTTGTCCAAATTAATCCAGTTATCATTAAAAGCGTGATGATTTTATTTTTACTAGTAAAAGGGATATATATTTTTTTAAAATTTGGGCCAGACAGGAATAATTGTTCCCACTCCTACGTATTCCCCAAGCATTAGGGGAAATCAGGGTTACGTAGTTCTTTGGGTTATTTAAAAAAATGTGAAGTATATTGAAAATGTCGAGATTTAAAATGTTAACCAATAGGACGTCTCGTCCAAATTGATTTCAATTGTTGTATAAAAAGGAACTTTGGGTCTTATTGATTTTATTATATTTTTAGAGAGAAATTTAATAGTCTAAATTGATTTAAGAATAAAAAGTTTATTTGGAGACTTAGATTAATAGGACGTCTCATCCAAAGAATCTATAAAGATATTTTGATTTTATTATATTATAGAAATTGCTTAAAGTGTTTTATGGTCTAAATTATTTTAGAAAATTTAACATAGATTGACAGGACGTCTCGTCCAAAAATTCTATAAAGACCCTACATTTGTTATCAAAATATTTTTATGGTCGAAGTTAATTTTAAAACAATTAAAGGCTTATAATTACTTGAAAACTTTGGCCAACAGGACGTCTCGTCCAAATTGATCCCTAATAGGAATATATTAATTTTCGTTACTTATTGGCATCACTAGAATATTTTAGGTCTAGAAATTAAACATAGGTTAATTGTACGTCTCGTTTAAATTAATTCTGACATAAGAATTTTAATTTTAGGCACATACCAATATTAATTTTTATTTTTTATTTTTACAATGTAATACTTTAAACTTGGTTTGTATCAAACATTAACGGATACTATGTGATACTAATTATCAGAATAATTCTAAAGGGAAAAGGATTTCATAATTTAACACCCTAAGAAGTTAGGATTACATATAATCACAAAAAGAACAGTGAAAAGAAGAAAAAAAATACCTGATGTTGGTGTTTTTGTGAGTTGTTCTTCTTTGTGTCAATTTTCTTTTCCGCGTGGACTCTTTTCCTATAGCGTAGCTGCACCTGAATTCTTCTTTTTTTTTAATTCCTCAATGTGCCTCTGCGTGCATGTGCTTCTGTACTCCAGAATTTCTACCCTCTTTTATTCTCCTTGATTCACGTTAATATCCTCCTTCTCTTTTCTAATCATATGCCTTTTTTCTAATGCCCACTGACCCCTTCTTAATTCATCAATCACGTGAATATCCCGCCTACTGATGACATATCTTTTTATCTCTAATTACTTACTCTGTTTGTCTATTTTATTTACTGTTAAATCCTAATAAATGTGTTTTAGCGTAATTTGTTAATAATCTCAATTTGTAATTTTTATTTTTTACTATTTGTTAGTAATCACTATTTTCTTATTTTTATTGTTACTATTGAGTGTTGAATTTTATGATTTCTGTTTTCTTTTACTGTTACTGTTTACTAGTAATTGCTGATTTTAATTTCTACTATTTCTGTTTATTTTGTATCAATTAGTATGTTTAAAATAAATTAAGCTTTCATCCTAAAATAAAATCTATTGAATTAACTAAGTTTAATTTGATTTTATTTTATTTTACAGGTTATCAAATTATTGGAAGCTTCTTAGTTACTTTGCAAATAAATCACTCTCCTTCAAGTACAAATTCACATTAATTACTTTTCTTTGACAAGTATATTAATGTGAAATTGTTAAAGCCTTGTCCATGCATAAAAAAATTAAACAAATTAAATTCCAACTTTCACTAGTGTATTAACGTGAAATGCAATGGCCAATGGACAATCCTTCACACGGTCATGCATTATATTAGGAAGAAAATTGATTGGTTCCAAAAATCCAATTTTGACTTAGTCAAAATTGGATCCAAATTGATTCAAGAGGAATCATTCACGCTGCAGCAATGGGCAAATAAATTTTGACCAAGTCAAAATTGGTTTCAATGTCACAAAAGCCACCACTTTCTTGTCACGGTCAACAAGGCCCTTTGTACCAATAATTCATGCAATTAATTGGTCACAAAATAATTTCAACAACTACACTCAACAAGGACCCATTACCAATTAATTTATTGAAGCACTTGCCTTTGCCAATTGCCATTCAACGTGAATATGCTGTTGGAAATGAAAAGTGGACAGCAAAAATAGCAAGAAAACAAAACAGCAAACAGCAAGAAATGGGACAGCAAACAGCAAGAAAAAAGGCACAAAACAACAAAAATTTTAAGTGAAAAAGCTGCTGAAAAATAAGAGAAAGCAGTAGTGATTTTGGCCAGCATATTAACGTGGAAAGGCTGATGGAATTTGGACAGCAAAAACAGCATAAAATGGGTCACATTTAACGTGAATGAAAAGAGCAAAAACAAGCTGGAATGGGTTCCCATTTTGTGATGGCCAACGCATAATAAAAGCAGGGAGAATGACAGTATAAATAGCAGAGAGTCAGAAGGAATAAGTGTGTTCAGAGCAGAGAGGAGTCAGAGGGAATTTTTGAAGCAGTGGACAGCAGAAGAATTCGGGAGAACTTCATTCCGGGTTTGGTTTTTATCTTGTTTTAATTATGGAGGGCTAAAACCCTTAGATTGATTTTCTTGGAGGTTAATGTAATGTTATTTTTGAGGTTTTGATTTTTAATACATTTCCTTGTTGTTAATCTCTTCATAATTCTAGCTCAATTATTTAATAACTATATTGTTTAATTAAGTTGTATGCTTAATCAATTTAATTATACAGTTAGAATTAAATAAAAATTATATTAAGATAGATTTAGAAATATACATGCTTAATGAATGTTTCAAAAATCAATTTTAATAGTTGTGGTTTGCTTAATTCCATAACGTTGAAGCTAGTTTATGTATGTAGGCGATGTTCTATGTATGTTCAATAATTCCTAGAATTTAAAATCTTGACTCCTTTTGCTTAATTAGGATGCTTGATTAAAATCTTCATTTTATGAAAGTAAAGGAATTATGAATTAAAAGACGCTTAGTTAATTAATTCAAATTGAACTAAGGGATTGACAGTAAGGAAGTGTATAGAAACCTTTTCAAATCCAAGGATAAAATAAATTACAATACTCCAAGAAAATCAATCGTTTGCTATTTACTTGTTCTACACTCATTTTGTATTTTGTATTCTATTTTAAATTTCTGTAACAATCAAACCCCCCAGTGTATGTTTGTTGAACTTCTGTTTGTAAAAAAGAAAATTATTAAATTTTGTTTGTTAAATTTTAGTTTGTTAAAATTAAGACTTAATTTTCCTAAATTTTAGTGTTGATCTTCGAGAGAACGACCTAGGTTGACACCCTAGTACTACATTAATTAATTTTAATGTACTAATTTGACGGGGCCACGACAGCCAACGTCAAATTTTGGCGCCGCAGCCGGGGATCAACGATCTTTAGGAAAATTGTTGTTTTAAATTAATTTCTTTTAAAATTTTTTAAAAAAAAATTAAAAAAAACTAAAATAAAATAAAATAAAAATAAAATTATTTTATCTATTTGTTTATTTTGTTTTATTTCTTTTGCATGATTTAGGATTCTTATGATATATTGCTCATTATCATGAAATATCTTGTTGTATGCTATGTATGACTAGAAGGACTTTTGGGCATTTATATTCATTTGATCCTGAAATTGATAGAACTTTTCATAGATTAATTAGAGAAGCTAGATTTAATAATAATTTTGTTGATATTGATAGTGATAGTATTTCATCTGAATCTGTTGAGAATAATTCTGAAAATTTTTCTGATATGGCTGGACCTCGTGAGAGAACTCTTAGAGAACTAGCCGCACCTGAATTCACATACGAAAGTTTGTGTATTCAATATCCTGATGAGGATGTCCCTTTTATTCTTAAGACCGGACTTATACACTTGTTGCCTAAGTTTCATGGTCTTGCGGGTGAAGATCCGCACAAACACCTCAAAGAATTCCACATTATGTGTTCCACAATGAAACCCCAAAACGTTCAAGAAGACCATGTCTATCTTAAAGCGTTTCCTCATTCTTTAGAGGGTGTTGCTAAGGATTGGCTCTATTACCTTGCTCCAAGATCAATCACAAGTTGGAATGACTTAAAGAAAATGTTCTTGGAAAAATTCTTTCCTGCCTCTAGAACAACTGCAATCCGGAAGGATATATCTGGAATTAGGCAACTCTCTGGAGAAAGTCTTTACGAGTATTGGGAGAGATTCAAGAAACTCTGTGCAAGTTGCCCTCACCACTAAATTTCTGAATAACTTCTTCTTCAGTACTTTTATGAAGGTCTGCACCACGTTGATCGCAACATGATAGATGCGGCAAGTGGAGGAGCTTTAGGAGATATGACTGCTGCTGAAGCAAGAAATCTGATTGAGAAGATGGCATCTAATTCTCAACAATTTGGTGTGAGAAATGATTCTTTCAAACCTATGTTTGATTCTAATTCTAGTTCATCTGGAATTAAATTGGAGAGCAAACTTGATGCTCTTACCACTCTGGTCACACAATTGGCAGTAAATCAAAAATCCATGACTGCTAAAGTATGTGGAATCTGTACTTCACAAGAGCACCCCACTGATTGTTGTCCTTCTCTACAAGAAAAGGATAATAATAATCCCCAAGCCTATGCAGCTAACATCTACCATGATAGACCTCCACCACAACAGCAACAAAACCATGACCTTTCCACCAATAGATACAACCCAGGTTGGAGGAACCATCCAAATTTGAGATGGGGTAACCAACAACAAAATCCCCAACCCTCATTCCAAAGCAATGCACCAACCTTCCAAAGATCTACACCTTAACCATCCACAAGTGGCCCTTCTTTAGAGGATCTGGTGAAACAAATGGCTGCACAGAACTTGGAATATCAACAGAGGAATGATGCCACCATCCAGAGTTTAAGCAACCAAATTGGGCAACTAGCTTCATCATTGAGCCAGTTACAGTCTCAGAACTCTGACAAATTACCATATCAACCAGCTGCAAATCCAAGAAATGTGAGCGCAATTTAGTTAAGATCAGGTAAGAACCTTGAAGTACCCATACCCAAGGAATCTGAAAAACAAATAACTGAGCCTGAAATAGTTGAGAATGATGTACCCTCTTCAAGCAAATCTGAGATACAACCACCCGAAATTCCACCTCATATCCCTCTTCCTTTCCCACCAAAAGCAATTCCAAGTAAAAAGATGGAAGAAGTGGACAAAGAAATTTTGGATAATTTTAGGAAAGTGGAAGTGAATATACCTCTTCTTGATGCAATCAAGCAAATACCTAAGTATGCCAAATTTCTAAAAGAGCTGTGTACTCACAAGAGGAGACTCAAAGGCAATGAAAGGATAAGCATGGGAAGAAATGTATCTGCACTACTTGGTAAGGAAGTTCCAAATATTCCTGAGAAATACAAGGATCCAGGTACATTTTCTATACCCTGTATCATAGGCAATAATAAATTTGAAAATTGCATGTTAGATTTAGGAGCTTCAATAAATGTTATGCCTATGTCTGTTTTCAAATCTATGTCTCTTGGAAATTTACAACCTACTGGTGTAGTAATTCAGCTAGCCAATAGGAGCACTGTTTACCCTACTGGAGTTATAGAAGATGTTTTGGTTCAGGTAGAACAACTTGTTTTCCCTGCTGACTTTTTCATACTTGATATGAAAGAAGGTATGCCTCAAATTTCTGTTCCTATCATTCTCGGAAGACCATTCTTGAAAACAGCTCGAACCAAAATAGATGTTCATTCTGGAACTCTCTCTATGGAATTTGGTGACACTAGAGTTCAATTCAATATTCTTGATGCCATGAAATACCAAGCAGAAAATCATTCTATTTTCCAAATTGACATTATTGATGAACTAGTTTTTGAACATTTTTCTAATGTTGATTTGGAATGCATAGATGATTTAAACAAATGTTTTGCATGCAATGATTCTGGAAGTTGTGATATTTGTGCTGAAATTGATAAATACATAATTTCTGATTTAGAGTCTTCAGATATACCTGTTAACCATAAGGAGTTGAATGCAGGATTTCAAGAAAATTCTAACAAAATTTTTGAGGTGCAAGCAGCAGAATCAAAATCTACCTTGTTAGTTCCATCTGTTTTGCAGGCACCTAGATTAGAATTGAAACCCCTACCTGAGAACCTCAAGTATGTATACTTAGGGGATGATGAACAGCTCCCGGTGATAATTTCCACTTCTCTTGATGAAAATCAAGAAGAAAAATTGTTGCAGGTATTGAAAAGACACAAGAAGGCTATAGGCTGGACATTGGCAGACATACCTGGAATTAGCCCATCCATGTACATGCATAGGATATTTCTGGAGGAAAATACTAAAGCAGTAAGACAGCCCCAGAGGAGACTCAACCCTGTAATCCTTGATGTTGTTAAGAAGGAAATTACCAAGCTTTTACAAGCAGGAATCATTTATCCTATCTCTGACAGTGAATGGGTGAGTCCAATTCAAGTGGTTCCTAAGAAAACAGGGATCACAGTTGTGAAGAATGAGAAGAATGAGTTGATCCCAACTAGAGTGCAGAATAGTTGGAGAGTCTGTATTGATTACAGGAGACTTAACCAAGCAACCAAGAAGGACCATTTTCCTTTACCCTTTATTGATCAAATGCTTGAGCGTCTCGCAGGTAAGTCTCACTACTGTTTTCTTGATGGATTCTCTGGATATTTTCAGATTCATATTGCACCTGAGGATCAAGAAAAAACCACATTCACATGTCCCTTTGGCACATTTGCTTATAGAAGAATGCCATTTGGCCTATGCAATGCTCCTGGAACCTTTCAAAGATGCATGATAAGTATTTTTCATGATTTCATTGAAAATTGCATAGAGGTGTTTATGGATGATTTTACTATTTATGGATCTTCATTTAATGCATGCCTTGAAAGTTTGGATAAAGTTTTAAATAGGTGTATTGAAACTAACCTTGTCTTGAACTATGAAAAATGTCATTTTATGGTAAAACAAGGAATAGTTTTAGGGCATGTAATCTCTGAGAAAGGAATTGAGGTAGACCCTGCCAAGGTAGAAGTTATATCACATTTGCCTTACCCCTCTTGTGTTCGAGAGGTTCGTTCTTTTCTTGGTCATGCAGGTTTCTACAGAAGATTCATAAAGGATTTCAGCAAAAAGGCTAGGCCACTATCCAGTCTGCTTCAAAAGGATGTGGCATTTGAGTTTGATGAAAAGTGTAAGGAGGCTTTTAATTGCCTTAAGCAAGCATTGACCACTACCCCAATAATCCAAGCACCTGATTGGATAGCCCCATTTGAATTGATGTGTGATGCCTCTAATTATGCATTGGGAGCTGTCCTTGGTCAAAAGATTGACAAGCAACCTAGGGTCATCTACTATGCATCTAAAACTTTAGATGCCACCCAGGTAAATTACACTACTACTGAAAAAGAGCTCTTGGCCATTGTTTTTGCATTAGATAAGTTCAGGTCTTACCTACTCGGTTCTCGAGTAGTTGTCTTTACTGACCATGCAGCTCTGAAGTACTTGTTGAAGAAAGGTGAGTCCAAGCCAAGATTAATTCGTTGGATGCTCTTGCTCCAAGAGTTTGACTTGGAAATTCGTGACAGAAGTGGAACACAAAACCTTGTGGCAGACCATTTAAGCAGAATTGAGAATGCTCCTGATTCGGTACCTATTCGGGACCATTTTCCCGATGAACACCTCATGAGTATTTCTAACTCTTTTGATACACCTTGGTTTGCTAACATTGTAAATTATCTTGTTGCTTCTGTTTTTCCACCATATGCATCTAAAAACCAAATTTCAAAATTAAAAAGTGATGCAAAATATTATATGTGGGATGACCCGTATTTGTGGAAGTTGTGTAATGATCAGGTGATTTGAAGATGTATTCCAGATCATGAGATAGAATCAGTTCTTCGATTCTGCCATGCTTCACCAGTTGGCGAACATTTTGGTCCACAAAGAACAGCAAGGAAGGTGTTAGACTCTGGTTTATACTGGCCCACCATTTTTAAGGATGCATGGAGAATTTGTAACACCTGTGAGAAATGCCAAAGAACTGGAAACGCTATCACATGGCGTCAACAGATGCCTCAGCAACCTATGTTGTTTTGTGAAGTGTTTGATGTTTGGGGCATTGATTTTTTGGGTCCATTTCCTCCATCCTTTGGTTTTACTTACATTCTGTTAGCTGTAGATTATGTTTCTAAATGGGTGGAAGCTAAAGCCACCAGAACTAATGATGCTCGAGTTGTTGTAGATTTTGTTAGATCTCAATTTTTTTGCAGGTTTGGCATTCCAAGAGCAATCATTAGTGATCAAGGAACACACTTCTGCAACAGGACCATGCAAGCTATGCTCAGGAAGTATGGGGTTGTTCATAGAGTCTCTACTCCATATCACCCCTAAACCAATAGACAAGTAGAAGTCTCTAACAGAGAAATCAAAAGAATCCTGGAGAAAATAGTACAGCCTAATAGAAAAGATTAGAGTAGAAAATTGGATGATGCTCTTTGGGTACATAGAACAGCTTTTAAGGCACCTATAGGAATGTCTCCCTATAGAATTGTTTTTGGTAAAGCATGTCATCTTCTAGTGGAGATTGAGCATCGTGCTTATTAGGCTGTAAAAGCTTGCAACTTAGCACTTGATCAAGCAGGTGAAGAAAGGAAATTACAACTGAATGAGCTTGATGAAATCCGTTTGGCAGCTTATGAGAACTCGAGGTTCTATAAGGAGAAAACAAAGAAATTCCATGATAGCTCAATAGCTAGAAAGGATTTTACTGCTGGACAGAAAGTACTACTGTTTAATTCCTGGTTGAAACTGATGGCCGGAAAATTGCGCTCCAAATGGGAAGGACCTTTCATTGTTACTAATGTATTTCCCCATGGAGCTGTGGAAATAAAAAGTGAAAACTCCAATAAAAGCTTCAAGGTTAATGGACAACGTTTGAAGCCGTTTCATGAGAATCCTTCACTTGTAGATGTCACAATGGAGGAACATAACTTGGGGGAACCACTTCTTGATCCCCCTTGAGGGAGTTTTTCTTACCCATCTTTTTACTTTTTCATTATATTGTCTATTTTGTATGCTCTGTCTTACATTGAGGACAATGTATGATTTAAGTGTGGGGGTAGGAATATCCTTGTATGTTGTTGTATGTTGTTTGTGATTAATTTTGTGTGACTATTTTTCAAAAAGTAAAAAAAAAAAGGTAAAAAAATAAAAAAATTTGTGTGTGTTTTTGTTTTAAAAGGCATGTTTTATTGGAATTTTAGGATATGCATGAATAACAGGTAATTTCTTTCATGTTTGATTGAGCTTAATGATATGTTATAATTTAAACTCAAACAATTTTGGTATGATGAGAATAACATAATAATTGAGAGATGATCATATATGATAGAATTATACCTTGTGAGATTTTTGAGCCTTTAAAATTTGATGGATCACTTTAAACCATCTTAATTTTTTCATGTGTGATAAATTCCTGAATGCTTACATCCTAATTTTTGTCTTGTTTCTTGATGATACTTGAAACTCATGTGAATGTATTTGAAATGATACAGGCATTTTGTTCAATTAAGCCACTAAGCCATATAAGCCTACCATGAATAAATTATCCTTTGCTAGCCACTTTGAGCCTATTTAACCATTTCTCTGTTACAGCTCAAATAAGCTACGGACGAAAAACCAAAAATATACCTACCTTAAGGAATATATTGGAGCTTTGGAATCAAGTCAAAAACAGGCATTCAAATAAGTGTGGGGGTGTACAAAAAAAAAAAGAGTTCCAACTCTTCTTTCAAGTGTTATGCAATCACATAAGAAAAGATAAAAAAAAATGATGAATAAATAAAAAGAAATATTTTGATGATTGCGACCAAAAGAAATTGGGATACAATAAATGTTTTACCCTCACTGTTTGCCAGTTAAATTAAATTGCTCCATCATTCTTTTTGGTATCTAAACTTATTTTCCAACCCACTTTCACCTTGGCCACATTACAACCCTAAAAAGCCCTGTTGATCTATACATACATTTGTGTTGATGGTGGAATTAAGAAACTTGCCAAATTTTTGGACTGTCTGTTTTTCAGGAAATGTTTTAAGAGTATACATAAACCCAAAACACTTGAGAGTTGAGAGTATGTCTTGTGAGGTTCTGTCACTTATGGTTTTCCCTTCAGTTTGATTTAATTCTCACATGTCTAATTGTTTGGATGATTTTTATGCATATCTTGATGCTCTGTATCTTACATGTTGAAAACTCTTGTTTCTTTGTGTATTCCTAAGATTTCATGACAAGCATGCCAATTCTGTGTGTTTACTATTTTAACAATTTTCAATAAAGTGTGAGATTTGTTTTTATTCTGATTTTGCCGTGCAAAAGAGTAAGTGTGGGGGTATTTTATGACATCTTTTTATCTCTAATTACTTACTCTGTTTGTCTATTTTATTTACTGTTAAATCCTAATAAATGTGTTTTAGCGTAATTTGTTAATAATCTCAATTTGTAATTTTTATTTTTTACTATTTGTTAGTAATCACTGTTTTCTTATTTTTATTGTTACTATTGAGTGTTGAATTTTATGATTTCTGTTTTCTTTTACTGTTACTGTTTACTAGTAATTGCTGATTTTAATTTCTACTATTTCTGTTTATTTTGTATCAATTAGTATGTTTAAAATAAATTAAGCTTTGATCCTAAAATAAAATCTATTGAATTAACTAAGTTTAATTTGATTTTATTTTATTTTACAGGTTATCAAATTATTGGAAGCTTCTTGGTTACTTTGTAAATAAATCACTCTCCTTCAAGTACAAATTCACATTAATTACTTTTCTTTGACAAGTATATTAATGTGAAATTGTTAAAGCCTTGTCCATGCATAAAAAAATTAAACAAATTAAATTCGAACTTTCACTAGTGTATTAACGTGAAATGCAATGGCCAATGGACAATCCTTCACATGGTCATGCATTATATTAGGAAGAAAATTGATTGGTTCCAAAAATCCAATTTTGACTTAGTCAAAATTGGATCCAAATTGATTCAAGAGGAATCATTCACGCTGCAGCAATGGGCAAATAAATTTTGACCAAGTCAAAATTGGTTTCAATGTCACAAAAGCCACCACTTTCTTGTCACGGTCAACAAGGCCCTTTGTACCAATAATTCATGCAATTAATTGGTCACAAAATAATTTCAACAACTACACTCAACAAGGACCCATTACCAATTAATTTATTGAAGCACTTGCCTTTGCCAATTGCCATTCAACGTGAATATGCTGTTGGAAATGAAAAGTGGACAACAAAAATAGCAAGAAAACAAAACAGCAAACAGCAAGAAATGGGACAGCAAACAGCAAGAAAAAAAAAGGCACAAAACAACAAAAATTTTAAGTGAAAAAGCTGCTGAAAAATAAGAGAAAGCAGTAGTGATTTTGGCCAGCATATTAACGTGGAAAGGCTGATGGAATTTGGACAGCAAAAACAGCATAAAATGGGTCATATTTAACGTGAATGAAAAGAGCAAAAACAAGCTGGAATGGGTTCCCATTTTGTGATGGCTAACGCATAATAAAAGCAGGGAGAATGACAGTATAAATAGCAGAGAGTCAGAAGGAATAAGTGTGTTCAGAGCAGAGAGGAGTCAGAGGGAATTTTTGAAGCAGTGGACAGCAGAAGAATTCGGGAGAACTTCATTCCGGGTTCAGTTTTTATCTTGTTTTAATTATGGAGGGCTAAAACCCTTAGATTGATTTTCTTGGAGGTTAATGTAATGTTATTTTTGAGGTTTTGATTTTTAATACATTTCCTTGTTGTTAATCTTTTCATAATTCTAGCTCAATTATTTAATATCTATATTGTTTAATTAAGTTGTATGCTTAATCAATTTAATTATACAGTTAGAATTAAATAAAAATTATATTAAGATAGATTTAGAAATATACATGCTTAATGAATGTTTCAAAAATCAATCTTAATAGTTATGGTTTGCTTAATTCCATAACGTTGAAGCTAGTTTATGTATGTAGGCGATGTTCTATGTATGTTCAATAATTCCTAGAATTTAAAATCTTGACTCCTTTTGCTTAATTAGGATGCTTGATTAAAATCTTCATTTTATGAAAGTAAAGGAATTATGAATTAAAAGACGCTTAGTTGATTAATTCAAATTGAACTAAGGGATTGACAGTAAGGAAGTGTATAGAAACCTTTTCAAATCCAAGGATAAAATAAATTACAATACTTCAAGAAAATCAATCGTTTGCTATTTACTTGTTCTACACTCATTTTGTATTTTGTATTCTGTTTTAAATTTCTGTAACAATCAAACCCCCCAGTGTATGTTTGTTGAACTTCTGTTTGTAAAAAAGAAAATTATTAAATTTTGTTTGTTAAATTTTAGTTTGTTAAAATTAAGACTTAATTTTCCTAAATTTTAGTGTTGATCTTTGAGAGAACGACCTAGGTTGACACCCTAGTACTACATTAATTAATTTTGATGTACTAATTTGACGGGGCCACGACAGCCAACGTCACCTACCAATCTCTCCCTCCCTTTTCTACTGCAGCGTGGATCCTTATATATCTCCATTCAATCTTTTACGTAATCTATATATTATTATTTAACAAAAAATTGGTTTTCTTTATCTCCTCGCCAGTGAAGCATTTTATTATTCTATTATATAACATGAAATCCATTTCCCTTTATCTATTATAATATATATTCTTTTTTCATTATCTCGTAGCTTATATATTAATAAACAAAGTTAGCTTAATTGATATAATTATAAAATCTGAAGCTGATTTGTTTATATATATATATATATATATATAAAAGCTCTATCTTATCTTATAATATTTAAAAACTCTATCTCTTCAAAAGAAACTTTATCTCATTCCTTAAAATCTCCATCTTATCCTCTTATCATTATCTCATAACATATAGATAATAGGATTAGCTTAATATAAAATCTGAATTTGATATTTTTAAAAAACTTATCACATTTTATAATATACTTATTTATTTAAAAAGCTTTATCTCTTTCTTTCTCTAATCTTCTAAAATCTTATCCCTTATGAAAATTCAAATTTTAAACCTCCTTCTTGAATTTTAAAAATTTCTAAGTCTAGGAGTTCAAAAATTTATGGTCTTGATAAGGATTTAAAATTTAAAAGTCAAAACCTGGATCAATAATTTGAAATTCAAACAAGCCCATAGGTTCACTTTTTTCTAAAAAGAATTTTTTATTTTTTGGTATTTTTATTATTTATTGAAAATTTTAAATGGGCCCGGATAAAATTGGGTAGCAACACTATATTTTCCTTACATGCATTGAGCTTAATCACATTTTCATTTTGTCCATTCATTACCATGAAATCTTAGCCATTAAACACATATTATTTTCATGCCAAAGTTTATTAAAAATGTAAGAGAAAACATGCACATTCCAATCAAGATTTAATGGAGGAACTCCCCCTTACCTAGAGTTTCTTACATGAGTCTCCTAAATAGCGATATGACCTTCTTTTTCCTTATTTCATTGTCTTCTATAACAACTTCATGTTGTTGGATTCTAGGCCCAAGATAGAGGTTCCTCGGGTGGTAGTGGTTGTGGCGCATGGTGGTGAAAAAATGGTAACTTTGGCCTTTTAAGTGACACGTAAAATGGGGAAAGGGACATGCATGCAATCATGGGTATGAAATAGGAAAGAAAAAGAATGAAAATAAGGAAGAGATGACCATGAAGGTTTCATCCATGATAATGAAAATAAGAGACATGGATTCTTACTTGAAAACCTTACATGTATAGGCTCACAAAGCTTGAATCTTGACATGTATGGCTTGAGGGAAGATGGCATGAGGTTGATGGTGAGAAGGTGATAGGAAAATAAAGGAGGCAAGCTGGTGGTGGTGCTCTCGGTTAAGAAGAGAAAAAGGCGGAGACACAAGGATGATGCATTTTGGTGGCTAAGACGATGAGCATGATCAAAGCTTGGCCATGCATGGAATATGTGGTGGTTGGTCGTGGAGGAGATGACATTTTGTAGTGGTGTACGGTGGTTTTTTGGTGTAGTGATGGCTCAGGTGGGAGAGAAAATAGGAGTAGAATGGTTATAGCATTTAGGAGAAGAGACATGGAAAATAATAATGATTTCTTGCCTAAGGTAAAAGACTTAAGAGACAAAGAGCCAATGCATGTTTCTATAAATGGGGAGCTATGTGGAAAATATTCAGAATAGTTTTGGTATAGTGGAAATCCATGTGACAAGTCCTGGTTTTGGATGGAGCAAGAATGCATGAGATGGTGACATATAACTGCTTGGGGTGGTAGATTTATGCATCTCTTTTAGGATAAAATTTTGAATGAGTTTTAATTCAAATTGGGCAAAATGATGAACATTAAAGTTGTTTGTTATCTTCTTATCTTTCAACAAAGCCAAAGATCACCTAATTCTGACAACTATAACAAAAGTTATGCTCAAAATACTAAAATGTATTCAGGTGTCGTGTGAATTCTAGGACCTGTATTTCAGAATAAAATTTGGGAATGGTGCATTCAAAATTAGCCTTTATAGTCTTCATAAGAATTATTACAAGAATTTCAATACAAGAATTACTCGATCTTGACAATTATACAAAAAGTTATATCTAAAACACTGAATACTATTTAAGTTATATGCGAGACTTACAAGCAGTGGTTTGTAATAAAAATTAAGAGTTATGTGTTCGAAATTGGACTTCAAGATCTTTATAGGAATTTTAGTATGTTTAGTTACAAAGATTTTGAGACTAAGATTGCTTAAATTGGACATTTGTAGAAAAAGTTATGCTAGAAACAATGAAGCATGTGCATAATTATGTCCAACGCTAAACATTGTCAAGAGATGGGAACTAGAATTTTAGTCGATTTTCAACAAGTTTTGAGGAATTTAAACAAGTAACAAATCTTAATTAGTTGATTTTGTCCCAATGGCATATTTAATGCCTCAAGATCCACCAAATGCTTAGTGGTCAGCTCCCTAGTCCATGACATCAATCATTGATGCGATACACGAATAGTTGAAAAATCGATTACCAATTTTGACATAAATCTGTTTATTTAAAACTTATTATGATTTTCTTTACTCATTTTCACTTCCACAATGTTATTTACCATCATTCATACATCTGGGGATTACAACCCTATTTGAAGAATTACTGCTTATCAGGCCCAATCAAGCACAACATTAGACAAAGCCCAATAATATTATTGTCAACCAAATACAGACAAGGTATAACATTGGTCGAAGCCTCACATTCAAGAAATCCTTCATCTTACAGGCTTATTACCTTAGGGATTCTCCTAAAACTCAAGGATGTTACAAAGACAAAGGAATAAAAGTTAGAGAGGGAAAAGGAAAAGAAGATAGACCATGGGTAAGAGGGACGATGGTACAATTGTGGTTTACGATGACAGCGATTTACCCAACGGTGGTGATGGGGTTTAGTGTAAGGTCTTAGCTTGGAGGTTGTTGAGGTGGTCATGTGGTGGGGGGTCAAATATTTGATTTTGGGGGTTTGTTTGGTCGTGGTTTGGTTGTGGTTATGGGTTTTTGGGTGGTGGTGGTTAGGTCATGGATGGGGAGGTGTTTGGTGGTGTGGTGGTTAATAGTGGATGTGAGGGTTTTAAGGTTGTTGTTGTTGGGATGAAGATGAGGGTTGGGGTTGTTGTTATGATGAAGATAGTGATGGGTTGTTATTTTTAAGATAGAGGTGGTGGTAGGTTGTTGTTTTTAGGTGAAGATGGTAGGTTGGTGGTAGAGAAGATGGTGAGGGGTTGTGTAAAATCCTTCCCTAAATTAATTAAATTTTTTAGAAATTTTTTTGCAATTTAATGTTATAGTACCCTCTAAGAATCACTTTCATATCAGTAAACAATCAAACATACTTTATAACTAATGTCTAGGTCGTTTATAAAATGATTTAATTTAATAAAGTTCAACACTTAAATTATACTAGTAAATTAATACCATTTATATAGGTAAAAATAGTCATTTCATACTAAATATGCAACTTAAGAAATAATGGTTGGATACTAACTGAGTTACTTAGGCTTAAGTGTGAAAACATGAGTTTTGGGTGCTCAGTAATCAATTACAGTATCCCTGTAATCAATTACAACCCTTAAATTTCAACACGTGCAATTTTGAGTCTGAGGTAATCGATTACCACTTAGATGTAATCGATTACACCCGAGAGCAGATGTAATTTCCTGCACGTAATCGATTACCAGCAGAACAGAGTGTAGAAAATGCCTCAAAATTGAACTTCAAGACCCCCTAACTTCTTCAAATGGAATCCAAACTTTATACACAACATCTACAACATAAATGTGAACTAATCTAAGTGGTTTCAACTCAAAATTCCATAAAACAAAAGAGTTATACGATAAAATGCATTTTTGGCAATTTTGGACCAAATGACCTTCACAAACCCATCAAAGTCAATTGCCTTGGTCTTAATCTATTGCAAACAAGTTCTAAATGTATCATATGACCAATAACATCAAACCAAATGTTCAAAAGCTTCCCAATCCAAAATATAGCCATCTTAGTTCCTTGAATATACATGTTTATGCATAAAACCATTCATAACTATGTCAACTTCCAAATCCATACAAATCACAACCTGCCCATATCATTCATACTTCATCAAAACACATATAAAAGTGATCCGAGACCTTAAACAATTTCACAAGACCTGCCCATCTTAAATGTATGCAATTCTGATCCATTCCATATTATCCATATAACATAATATGCCTACTTTCATCATGCCCAAGTGTGTGTGTGTATATATTCTCATTACTAATCATGCATTGCTAAACTACCATTCAAGTTTACTCAAGTGCTATCTCAACCACCTACAAGTCTATATACACAAAACCATCAAAATGCAACCGTTCACATGACACCTAATTACACATTTACAATCAAAAGGCTATAAATTTGTTAACACCATTCAACACATAATCATATCCATAAATGTACAATTTATACATAATAAGGGCATCTCTATGGCATCTCCATTATCCTTCCTGCCTCCGGGATCACGCATCAACATCACCATCACCTTGTGGATTCACTAAAACCATACTTTGAGAGGTTAGTATTATCTAAAGCAATAAATATTAATTCCAATCAATAATATACACACACATTTTGTCGTGACCGATATCGCGGCGACGGCGGAAGAGGTCGAAACGGAGCAGGGAGTCGCCACTAACATTTTTATCCATAGGAAAAACATTGGAAAAAAACTTTCACAAAGCACTGGCAAAAAAAATGAGATTCGAGTTCGGGAGTCGGTTACGAGTGGAGAAGGTATTAGCACCTCACATCGCCTGTTAAAAATAGTACCAAAGTTGAAAATACGCATCATGGATAGCCTTAAAAATTATATTTATTTCTTCTTTCTTAAAAAATTGAAGGAGACAGATGAAATGAGTGAAAAAGCTCAGAGTAAGATCAACAGGACGTCTCGTCCAAATTAATCCTGGCTTTGATGGGTGGAAAATGTGGAAAATAAGAAAGGAAGCTAACAAGACATCTTGTCTAAATTAGTCATCCTTTCGTCAAGATACCAGATCGGGAAAAGAAGGGATTAAAAGGACGTCGCGTCCAAATTAATCCCGACTTTTAACGAAGGAATGTACAAAAGAGAGAGAATGCTAACAGGACGTCTCGTCCACATTAGTCATTTTCCATAAAGGTATAAAGTTGATTGGTGAAAGGAGTCATGTCCAAATTAACTCGATTTTGTGAAGAGTGATGACGACTAGGGAAAAGGGAGAAAATCAACAAGACGTCGCGTCTAAATTGATTTCTTTTTTTTTGAAATATTATTATTTAATAAATAAGAACCAATTGAAAATTTAAAAAGGGTAACAAGACGTCTCGTCTAAATTAACCTCTTTTTGATAAAACAATTTTTTTAAAAAATCAAATAGTAAAAATTTATCAAAAACTAGACAAAGAATACACAGACTTACTAAAGTGAAAAATGGGTAATGTTTTTTTGGTTGAAGATAATGTTGAGTTGTTAAAATTTTAATTAGACATAATTTTGAAATAACAAAAAGAAAAATAGAAACTAAAAAATAAAAAAAAAGACATGAACAATCACATTTTTGTTAAGCTTTGTACAACCCGGTTCTTCAAAGATGAGCGAGTGCCTTAAAAGAAAATTACACCTTAACTATACGGTAAATGAACTATCTGAAAAAAGAAACAATATACAGACGACTAATTCCTTGTAATAGGATTAATATTATGGGCAATAAAATTAAGATCGCAACTATCCTTGATACAATTTAAATTCGTACAGAAACAAAAACATACACTAACAACTTGAACAATAACGTTGGGCAGTAAATAAACAAGAAAAGTAACATGAACAGAAATAGTAGCAGAGATATAGTAGAGATTCAAACATACATCACAATATGCTACTGTAAAAACCAAATTGTAATAACAGCAATAGACAACAGAACAGAGAGAGAGTCCAATACAACAATACTAATCTGATCCTTATACAAAAAT
This sequence comes from Clitoria ternatea, assembly GCA_037962975.1. Classification (NCBI taxonomy): domain Eukaryota; kingdom Viridiplantae; phylum Streptophyta; class Magnoliopsida; order Fabales; family Fabaceae; genus Clitoria; species Clitoria ternatea. The sequence goes on from CM075671.1 coordinate 63,614,129, forward strand.
TCAACCTTTTAGAAAATAAACACTGGTTTTCTCAGAAAATATAACGAAACGGTTTTGCTCACTGATTGAGTTCTTGCTGTTGCAGCTGTTGCTGTTGCTGTAGCTGCTGTTGCTGCTGTTGTTGCTGTTGCTGTTGCTGTTGTTACTGTTGCTGTTGCTGTTGCTATTGCTGTTGCTGTTGTTGTTGCTGTTGCTGCGAATTTCTACTGTAAAAATCCGGAAGTACCTTCCAAAACTCAAGAATATTGAGATAATCTTCTCCCTAGGAAATCTTTTTCGAACCTCCTTAGAGAAAAATTTTTGAACCCCCATTCTTCTATACAGAAGGGTATTTATAGAGCATGTTTTATACCCCCTTCTGTATAAAAAATACGAAAGTGGAAGCTCCACTTACTGCTTTAATGGAGGATGAAGAGGATGACACCACTAGTTGAGTGGTTCTTTTAGCTGGATCTTCATTCTTATAGCTCTATTGTGCCCCTATTGAAGCCTTCCACCTTCTCTATTTTTCTAACTCTTTCTTCCCTTTCTCCTCTTCTTTAAACCGTAGCCAGCCTCTAAAAACCAAGTGGGAGTTTTTTTTCCTTTGCCAACCGTAAAAGCATATGACCATGGTGGGACAATGGCTTTTCTCTTGACATAAAATAATTATCTTCTTTAGCTATTCATCACCGTGAACAAGGGGAAGTGGGTTTGCATTTGATCAATTTTTATGATTAATTTATGGGCAAGTGAGGTTATTAAAAAAATGTTCCATTTTCTTTGCCCTTCACATGGTCATCACATAACATTTTGGAACTTAATTTCTTTGATAAAACCGTGAGAGCTTCTTGGGTTCCATAATTCTCTCTTTTCTTTTCAATTATTAAAAGGCCTAATGTTGTTTCCTTTCTCCTCTTTTCATGTGATACAACAATAATCCATAGGATGGTATTTCATTTGTCCGACCGTGGGGTCATGCCTTGCCTATGATGGAATTCTTTAACATTTCATAACCTTACAATTGAAATTTTTGACAAAGCCTTTCTTCCTTGACCGTATAGTGCTCTAACATGGACACAGGCCTTTCAATTCTAAGTAAAACATGTGGAACCCATCTTACATAAATTAATATGCACTTGACTTTGCCTTCTTGCTCCAAACCATGTACAATTCCCATGCTAGGTCTTATGTGCTTCTTTTTTTAATTTTAACACCACTTATGCCTTTATGAAATAAAATAACTTGCATTGTTCCATTGTCTTCCAAATTCATGTTAGAGCCAAGGGAAAAGGTGGAGCTGCATTTGCATTGAAAAATTGGCTTGGAAGCTTTAACTTGGTCCAAATTTGTGTGCTTTGTTGTGGGGTCTTGTCTTTGAAATTTTGGCAACATCATTTATGCTTCTAATTGCAAAAAGTGATTGCATTTCAGCATCATTTCACGTGAAGACAAAAGGGGGGCTGTGTATTTTATCAAAATCATGAGCACTTCTTGTGGTGGGTTCCATTCTTTTCATCACGAAACTTGCTTGCACATTTGAGAACTGATGCGTGCCAAATTTGAAAAGAGTCCAACATGAGAATTGTAGGTCTTTCTCTTAGTTTTAATTTGATATATGGCACAAAACTTTTTATCAAGAAACGAGAGAGATATGGCCCATCCACGAAAACTGCTCCAGAGTGTGATGAAAATACATTTGCAAGCAAAATAAGTTCACTAGGAAAAATGGGTAGAGAATTAGCTTTTGTGCCCTTTATGAAGTTTGTAGATCTCTTTGATATGGAGCCACAGAAAAAAGAACAGAGTCATTTTAGCATCATATGAGGGAGATATGAATTTTTTCCTAAAGATGTGTAGAGTAGTCATGAAACTGGAATAGGTCTAGGAAGATTATTAAAACTGTACCAATTGGTAAGGATATAACTTTCAAGGTCTTCACAAAAGTTGTAGAAAATTTTGTTACGGAAATTTTGAGACCAGGTTTACGCAAATTGAAGGTCGTATGAAGGAGTTATGAATTTTTAAGCGAACCATACGCAGAATAGAGTACCCAAATTATGGAACTGTACCAGTTGGCCGGATAAAAAAGGTGTTCACAGATGCCCCTCTTTACTTCTTTTCTGCGAGAAAAACATGAAGTCTCTTCAACTTTTTAAAGTGAAAATAAAGTAAAGACGTGAACACTTTTGTCAAGATCATTCCAGTTTCAGTAACCAGGAGAGCAAGTATTGTTCCATTAAAGAAAACTAACAGTAGTGCCAATTTCTATGACTTAAAGAATGAAGCAAGATGTCAACTTCGATGACTTGGGAAATACAACAAGAGTGTCAGCTTCGGTGATTTAAGTGAAACAATGGTGACAATCTTGAGGAATACAAATAGGAGTGCTAACTTAGGCGATCAGATGAGGGAGGAAGCCTAGGAATTGATACCTGAAGCTTTTGTTTTTTGTTTTTTTGTTATTTTTTTATTTTTTTAGGAAAACAACTGACACAAGGGATTACCCTGGCATTTTGAGTAGCCTAGGAATGGGTATCTGAAGCTTTAAAGAAAAATGAATGAATTGGGGGTGATGCTCCTGGTTCAATTTTGAAAAATCAAAGGTTTGGAGTGCTGCCCCTTGCTCAAGAGGAAATGGAAGGCTTGGAGGTGATGCCCCTGGTTTGAGAGGAAAATACAAGGTTTGGGGGTGTTGTCTCTTGGTTGACAGAAAAATAAAAGTTGAGGTGTTGCCCCTCGGTTGACAGGAATTGAAAGGATTGGGAGTGTTGCCCCTCGGTTGACAGGAAAATAAAGGTTGGGGATATTGCCCCTCAATTGAAAGGAAAATAAAGGTTGGGGGTGTTGCCCCTTGGTTGACAGAAAAATAAATGTTGGGGGTGTTGCCCCTCGGTTGACAGAAAAATAAGAGGATTAGGGTTGACCCTCGATTAACTGGAAATAAAAGGATTGGGGATGACCCTCGGTTGACTGGAAATAAAAGAATTGGGGATGACCCTCAGTTAACTAGAAATGAAAAGATTGGGGTTGACCCTCGGTTGACTAGAAATGAAAAGATTAGGGTTGACCCTCGGTTGACTGGAAGTAAAAGGATTGGGGTTGATCCTCATTTAACTGGAAATAAGAGGATTGGGGTTAACCCTTGGTTAATTGGAAATAAAAGGATTAGGGTTGACCCTCGGTTGACTGGAAATGAAAAGATTGGGGTTGACCCACGGTTGACTAGAAGTAAAAGGATTGGGGTTGACCCTTGTTTAGCTGGAAATAAGAGGATTGGGGTTGACCCTCAGTTAACTGGAAACGAAAGGATTGGGGTTGACCCTCGGTTGACTAGAAATGAAAGGATTGGTGTTGATCCTCGGCTGAAAATGAGTGTATATCATTTGGGGTGTTGCCCCGGGTTTGCGAGACTTGGGGTGATGCCCCAGGTGTGAGAGACTTAGAATTTGGGGTACTGCCCCTTGACTGAAAGAGAAAGACCTGGGGTGATGCCCCAGTTTGAGAGACTGAAGGAATTTGGGGTACTGCCCTTTGACTGAAAGAGAATAGAAATCTGGGGAGATGCCCCAGTTTGAGCTGTTTAGAAATTCGGGGTACTGCCCCTTAACTAAAAGAGAAAGAAACCTGGGGTGATGCCCCAGTTTGAGCTGTTTGGTGGGAAGAGTATGATGGGTGCTAGTTTGGCAATAATGAACTTATTAGGGAAGAAAGGCCAATTGGAGTCTGTTTTTGAAGTGTAGTTCTATTAGGGAAGAAAGGTATGACTAGCCCTTGTCTAGTGGCCATCATGGTTTCACCAGGAAGAGGATTTGGTGATTCCGCTTGGGGAGAGTTCTGCTTGAAGCTGTCCTCTGGAGGATTTTACCAGAGAGATGGGTCTATTTGGGACTACATTCCTCTCCAGGGGATCTGATTCAGATCGTAGGTTTACTTAGGAGGAGGTTTGATGTGTGTTCCTCTTGGGATGAGTAGTGGATTTGCTGGGGAGATAGCTTTGGCAAACCCTTAAGAAAAGAAAGTAAGTAGTACAAAGACTAATAAATTGACGTTCCCTGGTGAACCTCCTTGGAGACGGGCTTCGAGACAACTCATGGATGAACTAGAAACAACTCTCGACTTTGGTGAGCACGCCTAGTGGAGTTTGGTTATGCTTGCCTAAAGTAAGGTCTGGTGCTGGGATGCAACCGTTCCCCACAACTTTATGTTTCGTCGTTTTCATTTTCAAAAATTTCTTAGGAAAAACTTGTTCATTTATAAGACTTATCCATGAACACGTGCAGAAAGAAGGGTAAATTTTTATTTATGAACATCAGGCATGTACAGTGGTAATGAAAGCAATATAAAACAAATAGATGTAACAAGGTATAAAGAATTGAAGGTAAGTGGGAAAGGGAAGGCTCCTGAATCCTCCAGCAATTTCTTGAGAACGATGAGAGTCTTGATTCTCTCTCACGACTTCATGTTCATCTTTTGATTTTGCTTTTGAGGACGTAATTTGACAATGACTCATATGCCCCAGTTTGATTTTCTCATTTTCTGCTTGAAGGGTTTGTGCCACTGTGCCAGGACTTTAGGTTTTGATTTTGTCTGAGCCGCCCTTTTGGGTTTTCGACTCACCAAGTAGCTCTAACTTTTGCCTAGGCCGCCTTTTCTGGTTTTCAGCCTAGCGAGCCCCTTCCTTTTTTTATGCAAAGTATTTTTTCACCACATCTGTGTTTATAGGCATTGACAGATCCTCTCCATCCATGTTGGTGAGGGTTAAAGCCCATCCAGAGTAAGACCTTTTCACAACATAGGGACCCTCATAATTAGGCGCCCACTTACCCCGCTCGTCTCTTTAGATCGACAAAATCTTCTTGAGGACTAAGTCTCCTTCCTGGAAATGTCAAGGTCACACTTTCTTCTCGTAAGCCCGCTTTATGCGCTTTTGATACAACTGTCCATGGCAGAGAGCGGTTAACCTCTTTCCATCAATTAGGTTCAATTGGTCGTACTTAGCCTGGATCCACTCAGCTTCTTCCAGTCTGGCCTCCATGATCACCCTGAGGGATGGGATCTCTACTTCAAAAGGTAGTACTGCTTCCATTCTGTAGACCAAAGAGAATGGGGTTGCCCCAGTCGAGGTTCGCACCGAGGTCCGGTATCCATGCAAAGCGAAGGGAAACATTTTATTCCAATCTTTGTAGGTCACCACCATCTTTTGCATTCTTGATGTTTTTGTTAGCTGCCTCGACTGCCCCATTCATTTTAGGCCGATATGGAGAGGAATTATGGTGAGAGATTATGAAGCTTTCGTAGAGTTCCTTCATCATCTTGTTGTTCAAATTCGTATCATTGTCAGTAATGATCTGGCTTGGTAGGCCGTATCAGCATATCAGTTCATGCTTGATGAATTTGACCATAACATTCTTTGTTACATTGGCGTACGAAGTTGCCTCCACCCACTTGGTGAAATAATCGATGGCGACTAAAATGAAACGATGACCGTTTGAGGGTTTTGGCTCAATGGGCCCAATAACATCCATACCCCACATTGAAAAAGGCCATAGTGCTGACAAGATGTTTAGGGATGAAGGGGGTGCATGAATGTGATCAGCATATATCTGACATTTATGACACCTCCGCATATAAGCAAAATAGTCTACTTCCATGGTAATCCAATAATATCCGGCCCTTAAGATCTTTCTTGACATGGCGTGCCTCTTTGTGTGAGTCCCGAAAGATCCTTCATGGATATCTCTCATGATTTGATTTGCCTCGATGATGTTAACATACCGGAGGAGGACAGAATCATAATTTTGCTTGTACAGTATGTTACCATTCAAGAGATAACCCATAACAAGCCTTCTCAAGGTTCGTTTGTCATTATCTGTGACATCCTCAGGATATTCCTGGTATTGGAGGTATCTTTTGATGTCATGATACCAAGGCTTACCGTCAGGCTCTCCTTCTATGACCTGGCAATGTGCAGGTTCTTGTCGTTTCTTCACCTTAATGAGAGGAACCTCATATTCACTGTTGACCTTGAACATCACAGCTAGGGTGGCCAAGGCGTCTGCCATTTGGTTGTCGTCCCGTGGACATGATGGAAGGTAATTTCATCGAACTCTTTGATCATCTCTTTGATATAAGCGTGATAGGGAACTAGTTTATTGTCTCTAGTTTCCCACTCATCTCTCAATTAATGGATAACCAAAGCAGAGTCTCCATAAACTTCCAGGGTCTTTATTCCTACATTCAGAGCCGCTTGTAACCCCAAAGAACAAGCCTCATACTCGGCAAGATTGTTAGTACAATCAAAACATAGCCGAACGCAAATGGGGATGAATTCCTTGTTAGGTGAGATTAGGATGACCCCAATTCCATGTCCCAGTGCATTGGAAGCTCCATCAAATCTCATGGTCCACCTGCTTTCCTGACCACCTTCTTCTTTGAAAAGAGCTAAAATATCTTCGTCCGGGAAGTCATGCTGCATTGGTTGGTAACTGCTAACGGGCTGATGTACCAAGTAATCTGCTAGCGCACTTCCTTTTATGGCCTTTTGGGTGACATATGTTATGTCATATTCTATTAGAAGTACTTGCCAACGAGCAATTCTTCCAGTCAAAGCTGGCTTTTCAAAGATGTACTTAATGGGGTCCATCTTAGACACCAACCATATAGTGTGACTGAGCATATATTACCGTAAGCGCCAGGCAGCCCAAGCTAATGCACAGTATGTTCTTTCGAGGGAAGAGTATCTCATCTCGCATTCGGTGAATTTCTTGCTCAAGTAATAAATGGCATATTCTTTCTTCTCAATTTCATTATGTTGACCTAATACGCATTCTATAGATTCATTTAACACGGTCAAATACAGGATCAGTGGTCTCCCAGGAATAGGTGGCACTAAGATTGGCAGCTCTAACAAGTACTGCTTTATCTTTTTGAATGCTGTTTGGCAATCTTCATTCCATTGCCCGGGTTGGTTCTTGCGAAGTAACTTGAAAATCGGCTCACAAGTTGCTGTCATTTGGGAAATGAATCGGGTGATATAGTTCAACCTTCCTAAGAACCCCCGGACTTCTTTTTCTGTGTGAGGAGGCGGCATTTCCAGGATTGCCTTGACCTTGCCAGGATCGATCTCTATCCCTTTTTCGCTCACAATGAACCCTAAAAGTTTGCCAGATCTCACACCAAAGGTGCACTTGGCAGGATTCAATCTAAGCTTGAATTTCCTCAGTCGCTCGAAGAGCTTCCTCAGATTAGTAATGTGTCCTTCTTCTGACCTGGACTTAGAGATGATATCATCCACGTAAACTTCTATCTCTTTGTGCATCATGTTGTGGAAGAGAGTCACCATTACCCTTTGATAGGTTAACCCTTTATTTTTCAATCCGAAGGACATCACCCTGTAACAAAAGGTACCCCAAAGAGTGACAAATGTGCTCTTCTCCATATCTTCAGGTGCCATATTGATCTAGTTATAACCCAAAAATCCATCCATGAATAAGAAAATAGAGTGTTGAGCCGTATTATTGACTAGTATGTCAATCTGTGGTAGGGGAAAGTCATCTTTAGGGCTGGCCCGATTCAAGTCTCGATAGTCCATGCATATCCTCACTTTCCCATCTTTCTTTGGAATGGGAACTATGTTTTCCACCCATTGAGGATATTTAGCCACGGCTAGGAAACCAGCATCAAATTACTTCTTAACTTCGTCTTTGATCTTAAGGAGCATCTCTGGTTTCATTTGTTGCAGCTTTTGTTTGATTGGTGGACACTCCGGTTTCAAAGGCAACCTGTGTTCCACAATGCTGTTATCCAACCCCGGCATATCTTGGTATGACCATGCAAAAACATCTCAAAACTCCCTGAGTAGCTTAATCAGTTCATCTTGCCGCTTCTTGCTTAAGAAGGTACCAATCTTGACCTCTTTAACCTCTCTTTCGTCCCCCAGGTTAATGGTTTCAACCTTTTCTTGATGGGGTTGAATTTCCTTATCCTCCTGCTCCAATAACCTTTTCAACTCAGGTGAAGGTTCAAAGTCTTCCTTACTTTCCTCATCGGCGTAATCGTTTGGATAATCAGAATCGTGAAACAAAACCAAGTTCTCGCTGCTCTTAGAGGAATCACTTTTGGATCTGCATTTGGTTGTATTATAGCGAATGAAAATGAAAACAAGCAAGTGAAAGACTTAAGAAAAAGGAATCAAGAAAAGACGAGATATTGGAATCAGATAGTGTTCATTAAATCAAATAAATAAACAAGTTTTTACCTTTATTACAAAAAGAGGTCCCAAAGCCTTAGACATAGCAGAAGGACCGACAAGTCATAAAATAATATGATTACTTTGACAAAACATTCATAGTCGTAAGGAACTCCATGATTTCCTAGTTATTCAGCTCCTGACCAAGTGAACAAGCATACATAAACTCCGCACTATGGCTGGGATCATCTTCAATCATGGCCACTTGATCTGGATGTATTATCCCTGCTCTCCAGAAGCTCTGATAGAGGTCACAAATGGAGATTCTCGCGGTGTTGAATTCCTAACCAGTGAGGCAAGCCATCCTTCTTTCACTTCTTTCCTCCCCGACCCTCTTCCTGTCAGCGGTTGTGAGTTTGTATCCCAGGCCATATCTGTCTTTGTTTTCTGGGAGGCACACAGGTTGGACTCTCCTTTCCAGTTCACACCCCAGTCCTTTTCCTGGCTTGTATCCTTCCCGTAACATTGTTCTTGCCACTGCTAGAGGTACGTTTGGGAAGGATGTTCTTGCAATGCTTGTCGCATTGGCTATTTCCAAAGCCTGGAATGAAGTCTCGAGGGCTTCCTCGGCTGCTTCAATGTACGGGGTAATGACAGGCTTGCTAACCAAAAGCTCCTCTTCCCCGGAAGCAATCACTAGTTTGTTATCAATGATGAATTTCAACTTCTAATGCAGCGTGGAAGGGACCACCCCAGCCAAATGGATCCACGACCATCCTAGTAAACAACTGTAGGCGGGCATGATATCCATGACTTGGAAGAGAACTTGAAAGGTACACAGTCCGACCTGTATTGGCAACTCGATCTCTCCCATGACCTCTCGTTGAGTCCCATCGAAAGCCCGTACCACCATGGAACTAGGCCTTATGTATGTCCCATCGAATGGCAACTTTGTCAACATCGACTTTGGCATTACGTTTAAGGATGATCCATTATCGACAAGTACCTTTGCCAGGATATGATCTTGACACTTTACAGAAATATGAAGGGCTTTGTTGTGCCCTGTTCCTTCAACGGGTATTTCATCTTCTGTAAAGGTCAAGTAATTATTGGCGTCAATGTGTCCCACTATACCTCCAAACTTGTCGACAGGTAAGTCATGCCTGACATGGGCTTCGCTTAAAACTTTCATTAATATGTTCCGATGGGGTTCGGAATTCATCAACAAGGATAACAAAGAAATTTTTGTTGGGGTATGGTTTAATTGATCCAGCACCTGGTACTCACTGTGGCAAATGAACTTTAAGAACTCCTGGGCTTCCTCCTCAGTCACAGCCCTTTTTGCTTCGTCGGTGGTCCCCTCCTTCCTAGCTTTGATCTCTTCAGCAGCTTTATCACATTTTGATTCTGGAGGTGTATATACTCTCCCATTCTGAGTCATTCCTCCAACCCCGAAAATATTTGTAACAGAGGAGGATGGTGCAGAATCAACTGCCACAGGGTTGGTGATGACCACGTCTGTACTGTATTTCCATGGCACGGCATGGGAATCCTTAAAAGGGAACGGAGTAAGTGCTTGCACTGAAATAACAGTTTTGGCAAGAGCTGGAGTTGCTAGCGCGATTTTGTTGTAGAATATGACCAGGGGTTTTGGAGCCTGCACCCTGGTCTGTTCTTGTGCCATGTTTATTTCATCTCCATGGCACCTGCAGATCTCTACAGTATGGCTGTCTATAAGCTCTTAAAGGACTTTTTGAAAACCTCGTTGTCCTACTGATTGTTCATCATTGTATTCTTTATCCCATGACCCCTCTATCAGTCCCCCCTCAAGTAGGAGGGAGTGAATTATTTCTAAAGGCATTCTTATATCACCAATCTCAGAAATATATTCTTATATCCCTCCTGAAAGCTTATCCAATCGGCCCTGATCAGATCCCCTTACCTTGAACTTCAAAGCCAGGCAATTTTCTGTAGAATGCCCCGGTGCGCCAGCATGGTAATCACACCTTGCATTTGGGTTATACCCTCTTGGATAAGGTGGCTGAAGTGGCCTCAAAGGATAGGGAACCACCAATGTATTTTTGATAAGATGAGGGAGAAGCTCGGTATAAGTCATGTGGATGGGATAAAATTGAATCTGGGTGTGGTCATTGTTCTGCCTTCTTAGGTTCGGGTTTGGCGGTTGGTTTACGTGTGGCGGTTGGTACGGTGCTTGGGGTGGTGTTGGTGGTCGTAAACAGGTGGTCGAAAGTGGGGTAGATTTGGATTCTGAACCGCAGCCACATATGGGTGTGGTGCGTTAGGATAGGCTGGTGGAAAGGTGATGGGGGTAGGCGGCCTTGACTGGTTTCCTTTCTGGTTATAAGAGATCGAGTTGGTCTCTCCATCTCTTCTCCTGCCCTCTCCAAGTGCTGGTTTCCTCATCGTCCCTGCCCCAGATGGGCTTCGGGTAATCTTCCCAGTTCGCAATCCATTCTCTATTCTTTCTCCAATAGTGACAATATCAGAGAAATAAGACGAAATGCTTCCAATCATCTTATCATAGAATGGTGACTAGAGCGTATTGATAAACATAGAAACCACTTCCTTTTCAGACAAAGGAGGGTCAACTTGTGCTGCTACTTCACGCCAACGCTGGGCGTATTCTTTGAACATCTTGTTGTCTTTCTTTGTCATATTTTGCAATTGTACTCTGTCTGGGGCCATGTCCAGATTGTACTTGTTCTGTTACATAAAAGCATCTGCCAAATTTTTCCAGCAGGTATACGAGACCGCTCAAGATGGTTATACCAAGTGAGGGCCGCTCTAGCCAAGCTATCTTGGAAGCAATGAATCAACAAAGGATCATTGGAAGCATGCGATGCCATCTTCCGGCAGTACATGGTAAGATGATTCTTTGGACAAGTCAATCCTCTGTATTTATCGAATTCCAGCACTTTGAACTTGGGAGGGATAATGACATCGAGAATTAAGCAGAGTTCTGCAGCACTTCCCATCTCGAATCCTTCCACTCCCTCCATTGCTCTCAGTCTTCTTTCTAAGACTTTTAGCCTTCCTTCTTGGGTAGCAAAAGTAGTATTCAGACCAGTGGTAATGTAATGACTTGTATACCCGAAGGGCTGATGCACGTGTGTCAGGTCGGTGTTTAGTAATGCAGCGTGAGGTCTGGTAGTAGTTTGGGTTATGTAGACTGGTTGGGTAGATTGTGTTTGGGTAGCTTGCGTGTGGACTTGAGTTATTTGAAATTCCTGAATGGGTGGAATGTTTGGTTGAGGGGTATGAGGAATCGGCCCTTGGTAGTTAGGCTCTTCTTGGAGTGGGGGAAAATACCCTGGTAGCAAGCCATACAACGAAAAAGGTATAGCATTACCCTCCGCATCCACACAGGTATGCTGCTAAATGTCAGCAGGGTTTAGTCTCCTTATGCGAATAGTAAGGGGAGGTGCTGTCGGGTTAGGATTTGGTTCTCCAGATGGACCTTGAGGGTGTCATGAGGTAGGAAGCTGTTGCCTGGCGTCTTCAACTCCCGCAGAAGAACCCCCCTCTGTTACTCTCTTCTCTAATAGCTTGGCCATCTCGGCCATTTGTTTCTTCAACTGACTGAGTTTGGCTCTCAAACTCTCATTTTCTTGTTCTATTTCAACCATGAGTTTCTTTCTGAGCCTAGTCTTATAGGGGTGCTTACCTGTAATGTCTAAAGGAACATAAAGGTTTGTTAGAAAAATAGAAAAAAAAGCAGTTAAGGGAAATGATAAAGCAAAGATAAAAGGATATACGCAGGATGCAATTTCGAATTCAGCGCGTATCCTCTGACTGTTCCTCAGAACGTCGCATTCAAAAGTACTAGGTAAAGCAGTAAAATGGAAATTAACATAAGATAATTATGGAGGCAAAATAGTTCATCATTCCATACTTCCGTGAAGATACAATATTGCTGGAAAGGTTTGATTACAACATTTTAGCAATTCCTGGCCTGGGTAATCATATCCCTCATTTTACAAATTCTTTCTTGACAACAATTCAAAAACGATGAAATCTCTCTTGTGGTGGAGAGAGGATTAATCATCCCTTCGGCCTGCTTAAGCATTGATGGAAGATCTTCCAGGACCCCGTTGGCTAAGTATGTCAGGTTGGTAAAGCGATCCATCCATGAATGGATGACTTCGTCTTGTCGAGCCAGTTTATCTTCTAAAAGTCGCGTGGTCTCTTGGCAACGTTGCTCAACATTGATGGCATTCCACCGTTCATTATTTATCTCCCGTTCACAGGCTCTCATTACTTCATCTAGCTGTTGCTCTAACTTATGGACCTGGGATTGTAGCAGCCCTTTTTGTACCAAAGTCTCTTTTTTCTTTACTTTGGATTGTACCAATAAGTCTTTTAGAGACTGTTTTTCGGCCAGAATGGCGTCACTTTGCTGGCCCTTCATTTTCAGTTGAGTATTGGCTACACGAAGGCACTGGTCTTGTTTCGCCCTGTAGTTTTCTTCAATCTTCCATTTTTTCCGCATCTCATCCATGGCTTATCTTCCTTCTGAATTTTCTTTCTTCTGAAGAGAATATTCTTATTGACACCTCAAAAGGTCTTCTTCTAACTTTTGATTCTTGGTCGTCAACTCCTCTATCTGAGCCTTCAAAGCCCGGGTGGCTTTGTCCTCTATGATGAGCGGTGGAGCGAGAATGCTTGTAGAATGGTATGGGGGACCTCTAAAGGGTAATTTTACAATGGAAACCCTGTTCAAGACCCATTCATGGTATGCTGCTCCCACAGCGTGGCTTCGGGCTCCTAATTCCTTTCCCATCTTGTGGACTTTCTTCCACGTATTGGCTATGTCCCGAACGGCAGATGTATAATTTCCTTTCGCATAATACAAAACGAAATGAGTGAGTGGCTTTTCATTTGGTGGCCCAAGCAAAGGATATGCCAACTGCCGCTTGGCTATGGTAGGATTATAGTTGATGCACCCTATCGTGCCAATAAGAGGAACATTAGGATAGCTTCCACAATGATGAATGATTGAATTGACCTCTAGCCATTGAGGATACTATCTGACCTTCTCAGCTGTAAGACCCACAAGATGATTAGCCCATTCATGCCCATTCTTTATTGCTAACTGACACAATTTCAGATCAAACACCGGACACTCGGCCTTGCATATTTGATGGAAGGCGTGAGATGTAAGCCACATATGCAAAATGGGTAAGCAGCAAATGATCCTCTTCCCTCCTTGCATGTGACAGAAATCCATGGTGCAATATACATTGGCCAGCATTGCTATAACTGGACTCTCAAGCCTGTGTTTGCGAGCAGCGAAGACATTGATAGCATCATAATCTACATAGTTATCCAAGTTAGGGAACAAGACAACCTCGTAGATAGTAAGTGCTAAGGTGTCCATGAAGCCTTCCCATTCTTCCTTATCCGCCAAAACCTGCATGTGTTTCTCAAGAAATTCTCGAGTAAACCCGGGAACTTGATTTCTATTCATTTGTGCACTTTTTAATGTCTCAAGATGGATTTTCAAAATATGGGAGACAGAAGCGACGGTTACATGATGGTCGAGATGGCGATAAGGGATCTGTCCTTCCAACGGCATCCCCATAATCTGTTCATATTCTTCTATAGAAGGTGCCAGTTAAAAGTCTCTAAATGTGAAACAACGGAGGGATGGGTCATAGAATTGTGCCAAGGCTGTGATTGCTTCGGTTTGCACTTCCACCTCCAAGAGTTTTAGAACCCTTCCATATTTTCGGGTAAAAGCCATCTTTTAAGTCAGGTTTAATCTTTTCCCCATTGCTTGTAGACTGCCAGTATCAATCTTCTTGGCCTTAAGATGTAATATCTTCCTCAATTCTGTCATATCTGTACCACAATTGTCATGTCTAATGTTAATTTCCATACTTGCTCAGAGATACTGTTAAATTCTGAATAGTTTCCTGCAAACACCAAGACAAAGAAGAGGAATCAGTCATTGTCACATTTTGAAACTGGTATTTCCCCATTGATTTAATACAAAGCAATTTTTACTTGGGGAAGCAGCGATTACCAAAACTCATGAGAGTCCAAGTCTAAAGGGTCATAGGTTTTCTAATCGTCATTGATGCCCCAGTTGGAGGGAAACAAAATTATTTTTTTCATTTTCTTTTTGATGACTAGGAAAATCTATGACTCAGGACTTAAAAGTACCCGATGAAAAGGGAATTACCCACCTACCCGAAGATTACTGAGCGTTTCAAAAAATGAGCCATTATTTCAAAATAAAGCAATCCTTCGACGGGTAGGCAATTCATTCATTTGGATTAAAAGGGAAAGCGAGAATGACATAAGGTAAAGTAGAGTCTGCCCTTTCGTGGCCTAAGTCAGGTTTTTCTGAAAGTCTTTTCTAGGCCCTACGGCTTGTCTAAAAGTGAATCTTCATATTGGGTGGCTTGCGCTAGACTTCCTAAAGGTCACTAGAGCCAAGATCCTAATCATGATGTGATCACAACAGTAGGGAATCCACTAGGTGTGTACATCATGAAAGGTCAAACTCTAGTTAGGGTTCTTACGATCGCCGGATGGGAAGTACATCCCAAACGACACCGCTACCAACCCTTCCTAACTTAAGTTTCATTTGGGGCCCGGGTATAGGGCGCCACTTATAAGTGTGTGCAAAAATATGAGTGTAGTATGTGAAAGGACATTCAATACCTGTACCTTACCCCATCCTGCACAGTGAGCGAACACAAGACAATAACAAAAAAAGTCGTCTACCCTAGGGTTCAACAATTATACAGAAAAATAACACAGAGTCATTTACCCTAGGGTTCAATAATCACGAACAAATATTAATAGTACATAAACAACAAAACACAACTGGAATTAAAAGCAAACATATACACTATTAGCAAAAATAAAACAAAAGAAGAAATTAAAACAAACAAAAGGCTATATAAGAAAAACATGCGTTTTCAACCTAAATGGCCTGACTCTCAAGTCTTCCCCAGTGGAGTCGCCATCTGTCACGACCGGGATCGTGGCGACGGCGGAAGAGGTCGAAACAGAGCAGGGAGTCGCCACCAACATTTTTATCCATAGGAAAAACATTAGAAAAAAACTTTCATAAAGCACTGGCAAAAAAATGAGATTCGAGTTCGGGAGTCGGTTACAAGTGGAGAAGGTATTAGCACCCCACATCGCCTGTTAAAAACAGTACCAAAGTTGAAAATACGCATCATGGATAGCCTTAAAAATTGTATTTATTTCTTCTTTCTAAAAAAATCGAAGGAGACAGATGAAATGAGTGAAAAAGCTCAGAGTAAGATCAACAGGACGTCTCGTCCAAATTAATCCTGGCTTTGATGGGTGAAAAAAGTGGAAAAGAGGAAAGAAAGCTAACAAGACATCTTGTCTAAATTAGTCATCCTTTTGTCAAGATACCAGATCAGGAAAAGGAGGGATTAACAGGACGTCGCGTCCAAATTAATCCTGACTTTTAACAGAGGAATGTATAAAAGAGAGAGAATGCTAACAGGACGTCTCGTCTAAATTAGTCATTTTCCATCAAGGTATAAAGTTGATCGGTGAAAAGAGTTAACATGACGTCATGTCCCAATTAACTAGATTTTGTGAAGAGTGATGACAACTAGGGAAAAGGGAGAAAATCAATAAGATGTCGTGTCTAAATTGATTTCTTTTTTTTGAAATATTATTATTTAATAAATAAGAACCAATTGAAAATTTAAAAAGGGTAACAAGACGTCTCGTCTAAATTAACCTCTTTTTGATAAAACAATTTTTTTTATAAAAATCAAATAGTAAAAATTTATCAAAAACTAGACAAAGAATACACGGACTTACTAAAGTGAAAAATGGGTAATGTTTTTTTCGGTTGAAGATATTGTTGAGTTGTTAAAATTTTAATTAGACATAATTTTGACAAAACAAAAACAGAAACAGAAACTAAAAAATAAAAAAAGACATGAACAATCACATTTTTGTTAAGCTTTGTACAACCCGGTTCTTTCAAAGATGAGCGAGTGCCTTAAAAGAAAATTACACCTTAACTGTAAATGAACTATCCGGAAAAAGAAACAATATACAGATGACTGATTCCTTGTAATAGGATTAATATTCTGGGCAATAAAATTAAGATCGCAACTATCCTTGATACAATTTAAATTCATACAGAAACAAAAACATACACTAACAACTTTAACAATAACGTTGGGCAGTAAATAAACAGGAAAAGTAACATGACCAGAAATAGTAGCAGAGATAGAGTAGAGATTCAAACATACATCACAATATGCTACTGTAAAAACCAAATTGTAATAACAGCAATAGACAACAGAATAGAGAGAGAGTCCAATACAACAATACTAATCTGATCCTTATACAAAAATTCAACCTTTTAGAAAATAAACACTAGTTTTCTCAGAAAATATAACGAAACGGTTTTGCTCACTGATTGAGTTCTTGCTGTTACAGCTGTTGCTGTTACTGTTGCTGCTGTTACTGTTGCTGTTACTGTTGCTATTGCTGTTGCTGTTGCTGCGAATTTCCACTGTAAAAATCCGGAAGTACCTTCCAAAACTCAAGAATATTGAGATAATCTTCTCCCTAGGAAATCTTTTTTGAACCTCTCCAGAGGGGTATTTATAGAGCATGTTTCATACCCCCTTCTGTATAAAAAATGCAAAAGTGGAAGCTCCACTTACTGCTTTAATGGAGGATGAAGAGGATAACACCACTAGTTGAGTGGTTCTTTTAGCTGGACCTTCACTCTTGTAGCTCTATAGTGCCCCCATTGAAGCCTTCCACCTTCTCTATTTTCTAACTCTTTCTTCCCTTTCTCCTCTTCTTTAAATCGTAGCCAGCCTCTAAAAGCCAAGTGGGAGTTTGTTTTCCTTTGCCAACCGTAAAAGCATATGACCATGGTGGGACAATGGCTTTTCTCTTGACATAAAATAATTATCTTCTTTAGCTATGCATCACCGTGAACAAGGGGAAGTGGGTTTGCATTTTATCAATTTTTATGATTAATTTGTGGGCAAGTGGGGTTATTAAAAAAATGTTCCATTTTCTTTGCCCTTCACGTGGTCATCACATAACATTTTCGAACTTGATTTCTTTGATAAAACCGTGACAGCTTCTTAGGTTCCATATTTCTCTCTTTTCTTTTCAATTATTAAAAGGCCTAATGTTGTTTCCTTTCTCCTCTTTTCACATGATACAACAATAATCCATGGGATGGTATTTTATTTGTCCAACTGTGGGGTCATGCCTTGCCTATGATGGAATTCTTTAACATTTCATAACCTTAAAATTGAAATTTTTGACAAAGCTTCTCTTCCTTGACCGTATAGTGCTCCAACATGGAAATAGGCCTTTCAATTCTAAGTAAAACATGTGGAACCCATCTTACATAAATTAATATGCACTTGACTTTGCCTTCTTGCTCCAAACCGTGTACAATTCCCATGCTAGGCCCTATGTGCTTCTTTTTTTAATTTTAACACCACTTATGCCTTTATGAAATAAAACAACTTCCACTGTTCCATTGTCTTCCAAATTCACGTTAGAGCCAAGGGAAAAGGTGGAGGTGCACTTGCATTGAAAAATTGGCTTGGAAGCTTTGACTTGGTCCAAATTTGTGTGCTTTTTTGTGGGGTCTTGTCTTTGAAATTTTGGCAACATCATTTACGCTTCTAATTGTAAAAAGTGATCAATTTCCCTTGCATTTTAGCATCATTTCATGTGAAGACAAAAGGGGGGCTGTGTATTTTATCAAAATCATGAGCACTTGTTGTGGTGGGTTCTATTCTTTTCATCACGAAACTTGCTTGAATATTTGAGGACTGATGCATGCAAAATTTGAAAAAGAGTCCAACATGAGAATTGTAGGTCTTTCTCTTAGCTTTAATTTGATATATGGCATAAAAATTTTCATCAAGAAACGAGGGAGATATGGCCATCTACCAAAACTGCTCCAAAGTGTGACGAAAATACATTTGCAAGCAAAATAAATTCACTAGGCAAAATGGGTAGAGAATTAGCTTTTGTACCCTTCATGAATTTTGTAGATCTCTTTGATGTAGAGCCACAGAAAAAAGAACGGAGTCATTTTAGCATCATATGTGGGAGATATGAATTTTTTCCTAAAGATGTGTAGAGTAGTCATGAAACTAGAATAGGTCTAGGAAGATTATTAAAACTGTACTAATTGGTAAGGATATAGCTTTTGAGGTCTTCACAAAAGTCGTAGACAATTTGTTATGGAAATTTTGAGACTGGGTTTACGTAAATTGAAGGTCGTATGAAGGAGTTATGAATTTTTAAGCTGACCATGCGCAGAATAGAGTACCCAAATGATGGAACTGTACCAATTGGCCGGACAAAAAAGGTGTTCACACATTTATATCATTTCAGTTATTGGATAATATCAATCACTCGAGTTAACATTCCTTAATTATAAATAATAACGCAATGCCACAATGCAAGATGTATATGCCATGCCATGGTCTTTAAATAATACTTCTTAATGCATAAAAGTATATCATATGGATCCAACATCATCAAATAATATAGCAAGTGTTAGGATAACCCACTTAGTGAATTATAACACTATAAATAAGGGGTATCCGAGTAACCACTCAGTGAATTGTGGCACTATAAATAAGGGTACCTGAGAACTGCACAGTGAATCATAACACTAAAGTGGTAGCCTCAAAGACAACATTCTTGAGAACTACCAGTAAATCATAGCACTATGTCTCCTAGTGAATCAAAGCACCAAAAATGCAAATGATGTCATGAAATGCAACAATGCATGAAATATACGAATCGTAGCATAATATAATTATCATGACATCGCAGCCTAACTCATATATACCATATATTCATTCACCTCATTAATTATCTCATAATACCTCAATGTCATACTAGTCTAACAACCACTATCCAACATTCACTATACATATGATTTAATATCCAACAATAAGTTTGAAAATATCAAACAGCCATCACACTATACACCAATACCAAATAACCACGTTAAACATGTTTTATCACGATATCGAAACTCAATACTGGAATTTTCTAATTATAAACCATTTGAATCATAACCCCTAGCTAATAACAATTATTAACTAGCCCCAATTATAATTATTTTCATATATCAACATCAACTACATTCATATATTGAATCCATTCTAAGCTAAACAAATATAGGCAATCATTTAAGCATAATAACATCATAAACATAATATTTCAAGGCTTCATATTAATTGGCAATTCCTATTTATCGCTCAGATAATAATCCTTCCCATACATTAGAAACGTATCTAAATGCGATTCGGTTTTGGTTTACACTTCTGATCAACAATCCGCTAGTTATACAAATCCTAAAATCATATAATCCCTCAATTAGCTTCACTTTGACCCATTGTTTGGCTTAAAATAAATTATCTATATTTTTAGTATAGTTTTAAACCATCAAAACTCACCAAAAATGCCAATTACTCGTTGCACACCACACAATTTTACTTTTAGGCAGCAATCGAGCTCCAATAACAAATCCTAAAAATATCCAATAATTCTTTTAGGCATCACAAGGCTACCCTAAACATGTTGCAAAGCCTAATTAGAAGAATCGATATAATTTCGGTGAAGTGCGACTTACTGACTTGCTGTTATGCCTTTCGATCATACTCCAATAACCTCCGGTGCTTCAAAACTGAACTGGAAGAACTCCAAACGTTACTCCTAGCTGCTGCCCAGCCAATAGCAATCCAAAAGAACAAAAATCAAAACCATGGAGAATGGCCCAACCATGGCCAAATAGAAAAAGTAGAAGGGGAAGCCATGATTTCTTACCTTTTAAGCACAAATTGGCACACCCATGCTCAACAAACTTCAAGAATGGCCATGAGTATTCACGATTTTGGCCTAGGAGAAAGAAAAGAGGTTATCCCTTCACATGCACCAAGAGAACAAAAAAGGGGAAATGGAATTCAAGCTTAGTATAGCCTTACCTTGGTCACAAATTTGAGTTAGCAAGCAAGAATGGTGGAGATTCAAATCAAGGAGAAAGAAAATGGAGAGGATGGTGCCAATGATGATCAGCTCGCGTGGAGTGGAAAAAAGAAGAGAGATACGCGCGCGCGCGAGAGAGAGAGGCTGGACCAAGGAAAAATAAGGAATTAGTTTTTAGGATATTAAAAATTAATTTCTTTTATAAGTAGAATTAAGAATTTTGGGGTTAATTGTTTTAGTTAATTAATTTAACTAGATAAAATTACTTGTCTTGTAAAAATTTAGTTTACTAACCCATTTTAATTTTGTTATCAAACATATCCCAATACTATTTCTTATTATATTACTCGATCCAAATTTATTAATTTTATTTACTAGATTACCAAATTTTAAAATTTCAGAATGTTACAGGTTATGGTTTTTGGTAATGGGTGTTGTAGGAGGATGGTTATAGGTTTAGGATTTGGGTAGTTTATCATGAGGGTGATGTCACGGTTGTTGTTTGGTGATGAGTTAATGGTGGTGAGGGAGATGATGTGGTTTTGGGGTTGTTTGAAGGTGAGTGAGAGTGAGGAAGAGGATGGAACCGTGGGTTATGTGGGATTGTTAGGTTATTCGATAGTATGTGTGTTGGACATTGTGTGAGTGAAAGACCAAAAAATGGGTGCGAGTGAGTGAAGGAGAGGAAAACATGGGTAAAGGTGGGTGGTGGGAGAGAGAAAAGAAAAGAAAAGAAAAAAGAAATAGAATAGGATAAAATAAAATAAAAATAAAAAATTGAATTTGAACTTAAAAAAGAACTTAAAAATTTTAAAAAATAAAAATTCAAACCTAATTTTGAAAATGTTTTATGATTATTATTATTTGATTTTTTAAAATAAAGAAAAAAGACATATCAATATCAACCTAAATTTTTAATATTTTTTAAAGTTTCAATTTTCTTATTTTTAGTGCTTTTTAATGAAAAGAAAAAGTACCTGGACGAAAAAGAGTATTCACACTCGTCAATTGAGAAATGAAAGGATATTCCAAAATCAAGGGTTGATGTTAACCAATGAACCAAAACTACACATGACAAGCCCACTTCTAAATTAATTACCTCCAACCTTCTATCCCCTTCCGCATCACGCCTTAGATTTCATTTTGTTCTTTGATTGGATTTCATTTATTTTCTAATTAGGTTTTCATTCATTTTTTATTTTAAAAACCTAAGCCTTAGGGTTTGTGTGGTATTTTGCTATGAAGGCTAAGGAAGGCCGCTAAAGGATGTAATCACCATTAGAGTTAGGTGTGGCGATGTGGATGGGTTGAAAAACCACACGTGATGGAGAATGAGGCAGTTATAGGGACCACGATACCTAGATTATGGTGTTGATGATTATTATGGATGATTTAAGTTTCTTGTTGGGGCGGTTCTATTTGTTGTGAGATTGTAGCGTTAGAGTGGTGGTGGAGATGAGAAGGAAGGTTAACAATGAAGTTTTACTTTGTTTTCTAATCTACATCACATCACGAGAAAGCATGTTTGCCTTTGTTTTTTTCATAGTCGGCCACCAATGACTGGTTCTATTGGTTACCCTACCATTGATATCATTTAAGTCTATCATGCACTCAAAAAATTCAAGTGCACAATAACCTTCAATTTATTGTTGGATCATAAAAAAATAATTATTCAAAACTTCAAATTAAATTTTTAAAGATATCTTATTTTTATTTCTAGCCTTAATTACTAATCTTATTTATTTCTTTAACCCGTCCTCCCAATAGTTTTTATCATCTAGGTTTTAATTAAATAAATTAAGCTTCTTAACTTTTCAAATTTTACATTTTGATTTCTTCAACTTTTTTTAGCTAATGGGCCCAAAAATAATCCTTTGTTTAATTTATTCAACTTAAATTAAAAAAATCTATATTCTCATTATTTTCAAAAATATTTACAGTTTAACTACTTTAAATTATTTTTTACTTAAAGTTTTACCCACTAAACCTTAAATTTCACACAAAATAAAAATTTACCTATTTAAAACTTAATGTCACGTCATCTTACTTTATATTTTATGAATTTTTTCATTAGTTTTCCTAAATTTTCAAAATTATGTCATATACTACCATCGTTTTTAATATGAAATCTTTTTTTAAAAATCCTTTAACATAAGACTTTCTTTTAAATTTTAATGTCATTAATTATTTTAAATTTAAATAACCTTATTAATGTATAACTCTTTTTGAAATCAAGATAACAACAAATATGATACACTAATTAAATCATTTATTTCTTATATGATAGTTGAGTAATAAGTGAGGTATATAGATTAAGTGGAGAAAGTCAAATGATGAGTTCTAATAATTTTAAGAGTGGTTTTGATAAGTTACTATAAATTTCAAACAAATTTAATAATTTAAACTACATTAATTAGCTTTTTTAATACACATGAAATCATGTATTAGGTAAAATTGTCTTATATAAAGGGAAGAAAGTAGTATTAATTTTATCACATATCACCAAACTTATGTCATAGATTAATTTTTCAAAGATTTTAAATAGAATAAATTGTCAAGGAGCCAAAGTTGTTGAAAATTTTAAAGCTTGTTTATGGTGATTGCAAGTTTTTTGTTTATGGAAGTAAGTTTGAAAATAAAATTTGTTCGGTAAAAGATATGCTAAGTTAAATTTTAACTCATTTTCAAGATATTTTTTAGTCATATTTTAAAACAATAAAAATAGTTTCTTTATTTTGTTTAGTTTTATAAGCATATGAAGTTACACCCTAAATCCTAAACCGCCACAGCTAGTGCCACCACCAATGCAATCATCATTATTGCTACTATCTTAGCCACCACCATTATTGCCACTATCACCACCACCACCATTGTTTCCTACCCCCAATATTGCCACCATTATTTCTGCAATATTGTCATCATTGCCATCACCACCATCATTAACACCATTACATGTAAAGTATTTGTGATTAAAATTTATGAATATTTTATAACAATTATTTAAAATTCAAAACCATAAGAATTAAAATATGAATTTGAAAACAAAAGAAATTGATTTTTAAAATTTTTAAAACTAAAAAGTTAAAATCACCCCCAAATAATTTTAAAACAAAAAAGTAAAAACCACATTCAACTTAGCAATTTAATTTACTCAAATAAGGTTTAAGGGATTAAGATTGTATATAGGCTAAATAAGAGTGACCACCAATGCAATCAAGCATTATTTCTATTTGTTGTTATAAGGATATTTTCAAAAACGTTAATATGTATTTGCTTCTATAAAAATAAGGGACGTTTGGTACATAAAATATTTTTATATTTCTAGGTAAGTGAAATGGGAAACGGATAATAAAATTATCTATTTAGAATAAAAAATTATTGTAAATATTTTTTATACGCATATTTTAAAATAAGTATTTTAAGATAGAAATAGAACTTTTTTTTGGTGAAAAACTTTTACAAAACTACTAGAATATCTTTCAAGTCTGTTTAAACCTTTGGAATAATCTTTGATTGATCTAATGTTCAATCCCATCAATTGAAATAAGGGTATTTTTGAAAATTCTGTTAGAAAAGTATAAGATTGAGGCATGTGAAAAGCACACTGGCTTAAGGTTTTATGCGCGGAATGTGTAACCCCCAGGATACAATAGTCCGTCCGCAGAGAACAGGGAACAAAACTAGCACAAGGTAAGAGAAAAGTGTGTAAACCCGTGTAAGATTTGTTTTTAAAAAGGAAAGATAATAATATTATTAAAACGTTAACGGAATAATTATACTGATTAATCCCGTGTTAATGAGATGTTCAAAATATTAATCAAAATCATTAACCGGGTAAGATATTTCCCTTTTAAATGCAAATCGTAATGTTCCAAAATTAAACGCCCCAATTAATGGCTTTCCCGGATAGGCTTTTCAAATTCAAATTCAAAATTAAGGAAAAAAGAATTTACATGATAAAAAGGAATGTCACATATCATTGTGCGCGCAAGGGGGCAAATCATCAGGTTTGCACATGAAACCAATATTTTAGCCCAAACTCATTTGCGCGCGAGCCCACTTTCTTTCTATTACCATAAATTCTATTTCTATATATAAAGCCTTAAGAGAAATGAATGCCAAGCAATGTGGGACTAGAAGCTTTTGAAATATTTGTAAATTTCTAACAACCCCCCACATATTTCAAAAGTTTCTTTTTCTTTTAATAAAAAAATTCGGTTTACATCATAGTGCAAATGCATCAGATTTGGTGTCTTCTGGACTATTAACCAGACCCTAGACAGATAAACTTAACTTACAGTAAATTGGTGAAATAAAGCTTCTATGAACCAAAATCACTTTAATGTAAGATAACGGTCTACCTATCACATTACACTTCCTGACCCCTTTTGCTGTTTTCACCGTTTTGCACGAAAAGGCCTTACGCGTGCTTGGTAATTCATGAGTGTAACAGCCCTAATTTTTGAGAATAGGAAACCAGACTCTCAGGACTCCGGAGGATACTCTGTTAAGCTTTCAGTAGGAAGCTTGAGGCTTCGGTCTGTTTCCTCAAACAGTCTAGTATGAGAAAAATAGTGAAGAACAAAGCTAGTTAAGATATTTAATATGAAGTATAAGAACATCGAGAGAATATAATGAGTGGAAGAAGTAGTGATAAGAAAATGGTAATAACCTTAATAACGTTCGACAATACTGTCTAATTAAAAATAATATCGATTAATAACCTTAATAACGTTCGACAATACTATCTAATTAAAAATAATATCGATTATTTTGTACTGATTGATTTATAATTATATTTATTCGATAATTATTTCTTATCAACAACATTTAATATATAATACTTCATCTGGGTAATTAATGTCCAACTCCAATCAATAATTATTTATTTTGAAAATATATTAAATGTTTAATTGTTCAATTTTAAAAGTGTTATTTATTTAGTTTGAAATTTCATAACATCATTTGTACAATAATTATTTATGATAATCATTTTGATTGAGTATTAATTTATTGATAATTATTTAGTCGATAATTATTTAGTTAGTAATTATTCCCTGCTAATAATGTTTTAATATGTAATAATAAATTATGCTTAATAACTGATATTTAAAATTTATATTAATAAAATATTTTCAATTGATTATTTTGAAAATATATAAATATTCATAATAATATTTTGAAATTATATTTTAAATTGTTCATTTATTTAATAATTATATTTAATAATAAAATATTATTAGGTTCCTCATATTTGAACTATGGGACCCAGTTTGAGGTCAAACTCTGATCGTTCAACCCGAGACTAGTGATCCAGTAGGGAAACTAGTCCTGTTAGGATAATAAAAAATAAAAAATATTTTATTAAAATTAAATTTTAAAATAATTTTTAATTAAAATATTCTAAACAACTATTAATTTTAAGTGATTGTTAACTTTTATTTTTTAAAAAAATAAAAAATAATAATTTTTTTTATTTTTTAAAAAAGAGATAGAATAGGTAGCTAAAATACTGAAAAGTTTTTTTTATCTCTTACTATTCAACTAATCAATCCTTACTTTTGTCTTCCTCTTTTCTCGTAGTCTTTGACTAATGACTACTCCTCAAGTTTTTTTTGAATATTGCTTTAATTTGACATTGTGTCGATGCTAGCGTGTTGGCATTTGTTCCTTTTGAGTTTATCATTATGTCATGTAAAATCACAAAAGCCAAAAGTAGAACTTGTTATATTGTTATTCACTCTCAATTTCTCTTTTGTGACTTTTGTCAATGCTTGTTACTGAAAGGAAAGAAACCCAACATCTCATATTTTCACTCATTTGGATGTACTTGCTATATTCTAAATACTAATGATCATCTTGGAAAATTTGATTCTAAATGTGACAAAGGAATACTTATGGGGTATTCAACCACATCAAAATCTTATAGAGTATTTAATACTCAAACCTAAACCATTGAGGAATCTATGCATGTAAGATTTGATGATCTTCAAAAGACTGACAGGAGACTGGCAGATCTAGATTTTAATGATGCAGGAATACTACAACAAGAACCTAAGCATGAAAAGCAAGGAACAAACCCTAATCAATCAGAACCAGTTGAATATGGAGACAAAGAGCCTGAACAAAATCGGTCATCTGTGGAACCAGAAAAGCCAAAAGATTGGAAGTTCAAGGCATATTATCCTCTATACCTCATTATTGGAGATCAAGTAGCTGGATTTAAAACTAGATCTAGTCTTGATAGCCAATCCTTAATTGCCTTAGTTTCAGAATTGGAACCAAAGAATGTTACAAAAGCTTTGGAAGATATTGATTAGATTATTGCCATGCAAAAGGAACTAAATCAGTTTGAAAGGAACAAAGTATGGAAACTTGTTCCTAGGCCCAAAGATAAAAGCATTATTGGAATAAAATGAGTATTTAGAAACAAGCTTGATGAAGATGGAAAAGTCATCAGGAAGAAAGCCAGACTTGTAACTCAAGGCTACAATCAGCAAGAAGGTATATATTTTACTGAAACCTTTGCACCTGTAGCCAGACTTAAGGCTATCAGAATACTTCTTACATTTGCTGTATTTAAAGGCATTATATTATATCAGATGGATGTAAAAAGTGCTTTTCTGAATGGTTTCATTAACAAAGAAGTTTATGTAAAACAATCTCCTGGTTTTGAAGATGTGTCTCTTCTTAACCATGTTTTTAAATTAAGTAAAACATTGTATGGTCTAAAACAAGCTCTAAGAGCTTGGTATGACAAACTCAGTTTTTTTATGATTTCAAAAGGCTTTACAAGAGGAAAAGTAAACACAACTTTATTAAAAAAAGCTCTTAGAAACACTTTATTATCATGCAGATTTATGTGGATGATATTGTTTTTAGTTCTACTGATGATAGTCTATCTAAAGATTTTTCTAAAATGATGCAAGAAGAATTTGAAATGAGTATAATGAGAGAACTTAAGTTTTTCTTAGGCTTACAGATTAAACAGACTAATGATGGTATTTTCATCCATTAGCAGAAGTACACCAAGGAGCTGCTTAAAAAGTTTAAAATGGCTGATGCTAAGGCCATGAACACTCCTGTCATAACCTGGATCGCGACAGTGCGGCGAGGAAGAAAAACTAGTATGAAACAGGGAGTCACCACCAACGTTTTTATCCATAGGAAAAACATTGGGAAAAAACTAAGTTTAGTGAAAGCACTGGTTTAAAAATGAGATTCAAGTTCGGGAGTCGGTTACGAGTAGGGAAGGTATTAGCACCCTACGTCGCCTGTCAGAAACAGTACCAAGATTGAAAATGCGCAACATAAATAGCCTTACAAAAGATGTTTTCTTTCTTCCCTTTTATTGTTGTACTTTGTGTAAAAACAGAAGGAAATGGAGGGAACAAACTGGACAAACATAGAGTATAGGTCAACAGGACATCGCGTCTAAATTAACCTCGGCTTTGATATAAAAACAGAGAAAGGGAGGGATGCTAACAAGACGTCGCGTCTAAATTAGTCATCCTTTAATCACATACGGGGTTAGAAATGGGAAGGGGATAAACGGGACGTCTCGTCCCAAGTATCCCGTTCCTTATGGGAAAATCAACAAGACGTCACGTCTAAATTTATTTTCATGGAATTTAATCAAGACACAGGGTCAGAGATTTGGGAAGGGGATAAGTGGGACGTCTCGTCCCAAGTATCTCGTTCCTTATGGGAAAATCAACAAGACGTCACGTCTAAATTGATTTTCATGGGATTGATAAAGGGCAGTTACAAAGTAAACGTAAAGAAAATAAAATAGGAACGAAATGGGAAAGGTGGGGATAAAAAGATTGGGCCCGACAAGATTTAAAGTCCTGCTCCTATGTATTCTTGAGTTACCAAGAAATCAGGGTTACGTAGTTCTTTGGTGATGTTTTTTTTAGGAAGAGGCTAAAAGATTAATGGTGGATGATGTTTTTTTGGCTAGTCTGAACGTGAAACACTTATTTTTTTGTTATTTATTTATTACGAACCTAGGAAGGCGTAAAAAAGAAAAGAAAAGAAAATAATAGAAATTTATTTAAGTGGAAAAATGGAAAACCAAGTAACAAATGGAAAAACCGAGTTAAAAAATAGAATACCGAGTGAAAAAGTGGAATACTGAGTGAAAAATGGAATACCGAGTGATGGAGTAAGAGACTACAGAGGGGGTCAGAAACTGACTGAAGGTGGAAGAGACTGACCAAGTGTGTAACACCCCCTTATATACACGAGACATATATCTATTCTTCTTGCTCTTTTTTTAAAAGAAAGATATACCTATTTATCACTTCTTATCTCGTGTATACAAGGACGTATATACATCTAATTTTCTTTGAATTTTGAAAATAAAAAGTTTTAAATTATTCATAATGATAAAATGAACTTTCAGAAAATCATAAGTGATCAAAGATTACAGTATCATATCCAAAGAATAAGGTTTATTGAAGTTTAACCTTTACATTGATTTACAATCATCCAACTTAATATTGTATTAAGGTAAACTAAAACTAAAAATTTAATACCTCTACTTCGACTGTAACCAATTATTTCCTTATCTTCAAACCATGTGATCTTGAATCCTATTCTTGTCACATTTCTTCTCATATCCGATTGAGGATGAAACCAATTTACCCTCTTGTAATTTCATCCTTTCATCTTGAACTGCTAGCTATATATCATATAACATATATTTTGGACATAAAATTCAAACAAGAAAGAGTGAGAAACAGAATATAATACTTTACAGATAAGACATAAGCATAAGGGTTTTCACAATCTAATATAATAATTTCAATCACAATCATATACATAATCAATTATGAATATAGAGTTTTTATAACATAACAATTATATTTTCATCCACAACCACCCACATAGAATGTCACAATCACATGAATGTCATACAATGTTTTTAATACTATCATCTCATTCATTCTATGCATGTGGGCCCTTAAAGTTTTAGTTTGCACTGGGCCAACCAGGAGTTTACACTGTTCCATAAATTCTGGATAATAATAACATAAATGCCTTCATGGCATATGAACAGCTCAACTGGCGTGGAAACACTTAGAGACTAGCCAGACTGAGAAATTTTTTATTGTGAAAGTACCCGACACTGGGGAGCGACCCCAGGTCACCTGAAGCACCCTTTCACACTCTCTCATCCCAAGGCTCGCAATTAAGCCTCCTCTAATGTATCCTTGGTTTCTATAATCCGTCCCCAGGCAATATCACATCTCATTTCTCTTTAATGATTCATGATGCATGAACTACTCGCATATTTAGTTGGTTAAGACTTTTAGAAACTCAATTATTAAATACCATAAAGGTTCACAAAATCATCACAATAAACTGTACATTCCCGTAAGTTCTTCTTTGAACTTCTGTTATACTGAAATAATTTAGTACAGTCTTCAAATTCAGATCTTACCAAAATTGAGTTTCCAAGCCTTAAATATCTCAAAACTTTCTCTTAAAAATCTTCACATATTTACGTAATCTTTCTCAATTTGAATCTTAACTAGATTGAGTTTTAGAAATCTCGACAAAATATTCTTTAGTTATTTCGTTGGGGAAAACCAAAATAATTTACTTTAAACTTCTAATTTCTAAAGAAAATAATTTAAAATCATTAACTAAGAATACTTAAAACTATAAAAATTTTCTTTAATTCAAGAATTAATTATCTCAACCTCTGATTTTCATAAAATAACTTCTTTCTAATACTAGATTTTATTATTGAAATTAAAAATAAAGTTAGTGAAAATTATTTCTAAGAAGAACTAAAAGACTAAAATAATTATAAAATACTTTCTTTTGGAATAAAAATTTAAAGAGTAAGGTAAGAAAATTCTTACTGAGTTTTAACTTTCCGTCATGCTTGCTATATGCTCAAACTTCATATCACAAGGTCATCATAATTCATCAACCACAATCAAGTATAGTAATCTCATCAATCACAATCAAATATCATCAATCATAATTGCATATTATCAATCACAGTCTAATACAATATCATTAATCGAAATCAAATACAATTAATTATAATCAAGTCAAATCAACTAAATATCGCTCATAAATATAATTCAAATTTTAATGGTTATTTAAATTAGTAGATTTGATTTTGAGTCCTTATAGTCCATTCCTCGCACAGGTCTATATAAGTCCATATATATAATCCAGTCTTCGCATAGGTATAGTTCAGTCTAGACAAGTCATAATAGTCCAAGTCCTTACATAGGTTTAGTTCGATCCATATAGGATATAAAAGTCCAAGTCCTTGCATAGGTTTAGTCCAGTCCGTATAAGTTATAATAATTCAGATCCATGTATAGATATTTCAGAATAAGTTACACAATATATTAAATTTATTATAAATTTTAAGTTGAGAAGTTATTACTTTAAAATAATAATATTATTAAATTTTAAAAGGAGTAGGGGACTCCTCCCTTTATTCTTATGTCTTTCATATTATATTCTTATCTCACTCCCCCTTACCTCTTGTATACCGATTCGTTATTGAGAATCCGTGCGCGCCTCATCTCCGAGTTCTAAAACATACCAGTTTCATTTTAATATAATTACAAGATGAAAATTAAGATTACTACTTAAAATAAAAATGGTAAATTTTGAATAGTGAATAGTGAATAGTGAATAATGAATAGTAACAGTAAATAGTAACACTAAATAGTAAAACGTGAAGAGTAACAATAAATAGTAAATCGTAAATAGTAACGGTAAATAGTAAATCGTGAATAGTAACGGTAAATAGTAAAATGTGAACAGTAAAGGTAAATAGTAACAGTAAAGGTAAATAGTAATAGTAAATAGTAATTTACTATTTGAATAGTAATTTACTATTGAAATAGTAATTTACTATTGAAATAGTATTACTATGTAGAATAGTAACTTAAAATAATATTATTTCCAGTATAATAATAGATTTCTAAAAACGATATAAAAATAATCTTAAAAAATATAAAAGAGATGTATTCGTACCTTAGAATTTTAGCAGAACCTTCTTCCAAAAAATTTATTTCTCTCTCTTACTTCCACCACTATCTCACTAACACTACTATATTAAGAAAACTTAATCTGAAATTGTGAATTCTAAAGAAGAATTCCTTCGGTATTTATAGGAAAAAAATTTACTATGCATTCCATTATTTTAATATAAAAGTACTATGCATTTTTTGAAATTTAAAACCTGGTTACTGTGTAACTTTTGAAAATTTCATATATGCACAGTGTTTTGCATAGTAAATGTCGGCAGAATTATTAAGCCAAATAGTAACCTTTCACTCGGTATATTTTAAATATTCAAAATTAATCCTTTTTGAAATTTAACGATATTATATCAGTTCTCACTAATTTTATGATAAGTAATATAAAGTTTAAATTTTCAAAATCTAAAAGTTTTTGTTAATAAAAATTTATTAGTACGTTTTCAATTTTTTTACGATTGGTAAAAATCAAGATTTTACTCAAACCGATAATTTTTTGATAAGTCTACTTGAAATAGATTTTAGAAAATTTTCTTATAATTTAACTTTACATTCATGTAAATATTTTTAATTTTAAGCAGCTTTATATGAATTTAAAATTATTAAAAATATATTATTTTATTAAAATAATTCAAAATTTTCAAAAAATTCCAAAAAATCATAAATATTATGTAGATCAAAAAGTTCAAAAGAACCATAGTCTAATGCCTTCAAAATTTTATTTTAAAATTCTAATAAGAGTTAAATCTTAAATATGTAAAAACATAAATATAAAAACATAAAATAAAAATGATAAATAATAAAGATATTAAAAATTCTTAATATAATTTTCTTAATTAGTGAATACTAATTAAGTCATTTTAAAATTCTCATTCAGAAATATTTTCATTTTCTTTTTATTATTATTATTTAAGAAACAAATAATTAAATATAAATACCAAAATAAAAAAAATGATAATAATAAACTAACTTATAGTAAGTATTTCTCAAGAAAGATATATTAATATCTATTTCCTATTTGTGATGAAAATGAGATGTTACAGAGTGAGAAAGGGACTGACCGAGGGAGAAAGGCAGTGGGGGGTTTGAGAGGAGTTTGAAGGTGTTTAGAGGGAAAGAGAAGGGTGCTGGACGGTCTTGGGGAGCAGGTCAGTTTTGGAAGAGAACGGATGGGAAAGGTGCTGGGACGGTGTTTGAGAGGTTTGAGGGACGGTGTGGAGAAGAGAGAGGGGCTGTACGGTGTATGAGAGGGAGGAGAGGACGGAGGGGAATGTGTTAGGACGGTTGGAGATGAGAAGGAGGACGGTGTGGAGAGGTTTAGGAAGAGCTGGGACGATGTTGGTGGGTAGGAGGACGGTGTGGAGAAGAGAGAGGGGCTGTACGGTGTGTGTGGTGTGGAGAGGGACAGTGTATGGTGTTGGTGAGAAGTTGAGGACAGTGTGGGTAAGGAAAGAGAGGGGACGGTGTTGAGAAGGACGGTTGGGTGTTGGAGCTGTACGGTGTAGGGAGAGAGAGGACGGAGGTGTGGGAGAAGGAAGAACAATATGGTGTGAAGAGGTGCTGGACCGAGTGAAGGAATGGTTGGTATGGGAGAGAATTCAGGCTGAGTTTTCTTGCAGGGAGAGAAAATCCAGCCCCTTGAGCCTCTTCAGCTGGGGCATTTATAGGGGTTGAAGACATGGGCTGAGTGTCTGGGACAGCCAGAGTTTCCACTCACCTATGCGTGTAGTGGTGCCATTTTGGCCACTACCTGTTTGTGGAGAGCAGCGGCTCAG
Organism: Clitoria ternatea; assembly: GCA_037962975.1. NCBI lineage: Eukaryota > Viridiplantae > Streptophyta > Magnoliopsida > Fabales > Fabaceae > Clitoria > Clitoria ternatea. The sequence continues at coordinate 63,647,110 of CM075671.1, forward strand.
TGGGGCATTTTAAATTTCTCCACTTCTGTCCCCTGTCTGCCACTCCCAGAATTCCTGGATCCACTTGGATTGTGGAAATCCAAGTCATCATGGTGGGAATATGGCGAGCCTGGTGGAAATCTGAGAGAGGATGGTGGAAATCCGAGAGAGGATGACTCGGATTAGCCTCTTAGTCGGTATTCATCCAGAGTGGGATATAATCCGAGTAGAAAAGGTGCCTTTTAAGCACAAGACCGAGTGGAAAAAGGTGCTGTTTAAACAAAAATCGAGTGAAAGCTTTGCTCGGTATGAGGCTGTTGTGAAACATTCAATCGGAACCGAGTGAATAGTGACTTGGAACTGACTGAGGAAGACTCAGAAATGGGTGAAAATGACTCAGAAGTGGGTATAAGGATGACTCGGAATTGGGTGAAAGCTGACTCGGAATTGGGTGAAAAAATGGCTCGGGAATAGGCGGAAAGGGGCTCAGAAATGGTGAAAGGATGACTCAGAATTGGTTTAAGTATGGCTCGGGATTGCGTGAAAGGATAGCTCGGAATTGGGTAAAAATGGCTCGGTAATTGAGTGAGAGGACTCACTCGGAACCGCCTGAAGAGTGTGACTCGGCGCTGACTGAAAAGTGGCTCACTCTACGTTGAATGAAGAGTGGTTTACTCGGTGTTGACTGAAGAGTGGTTCCCATTCACGCTTGTGCGTGTTAAGCTCGCTTGGGCGAGCACATTCCAATAGCTAACATTATGCCTCCCGCTTGAGCGAGACTCCTTCGCTTAAGCGAGATTATGGCCTCCAAGGTTCTCGCTCGAGCGTAACCAGAGTCGCTTGAGCGAAAGACCTTTGCTAAATCAGAATTGCTTTAATCAGAAGCACTCAATCGGAACTGTTTAAGTGATTCACTCAGAGATTGTTTGCTCGGAAGTAGAATTGCTTGAAGCATTTGACCGGAATTGCTTAAGTGATTCACTCGGAAATTATTTGCTTAGATTTGCTTGGTAGTATAACGGTTTGAAGTACTCAATCGGAGTTGCTTCAATTAAAGGAGTTTTGTTCGGCAGTGCTTCTGCTTGAAGCATTCATTCGGCTCCTCTGCTTGATTCAGTCGGTATTTCAGAATATTTTACTTAGCATCTCAGCACCATTCTTTCTTTGACTTAAGACTGATTCAATCCTGAAGTAAATTTCACTCGGAAACACATCACTTGGATTGAATCACTCGGAGAAATTTTTGGTCGGATACATGGCTCGGGAGTGAGTCAATCGGACGCATTCATTATCCTTGCCTTTCACTCAGGATTGTTTCATTTGTGCATTAACCCGCTCGGATGTACAATCGAGAGTCGTCCTTGTTTCTTCAATCAGAATGGAACTTTCAACTCAGCTCGGGATGTACAATCGGACCACTCGGTGTATTCACTCGGGAATCGGACTTGCTTTTCATCAAAATTTGGCCTCAATCGTCAATCAACCCATTTGGACTTACACACTCAGGAGTTGGTCTTTCTTTTCACTCAGAACTTTGGAGCTTGATAGAATCTGGCCGGTAGAAGCGTTCTTTCCAGATCAGTGCTTTGCTTCGCTCGGAATGCACCTCTCGGAGATCTGTTCTTATTCAACAAGCGTTCTTTTAGAGTACAGAGTTGTGAACACCTATTTCGGTCCAGCGAATTTTTACCAAGAATAGGGAATTTTCGTCACCAAGAATAGAGAATCCACAAGTGAAAAGAATTAAAAAAAATGAAATAAAAATAAAAATAAAAATAAAATATAAAAAAAAGAAAAGAAAAGAAAAGAAAGAAAAGAAAGAAAAAAAGAAAAAGAAAAAAATAAATAATTAAAAAATAAATAAAAAAATAAATAATAATAATAATAAAATAAAATAATCTGCATCGGAAATGATCATTTCCGAGTAAGATGACTCGGAATGATCATTTCCGAGTAAAGAGCATTCGAGTGAAACGTGGCAAGGTGATATTCTGAGTGGGCTTCAAGAAAATTTCAAAAAGATGAAGAAAAAGCTTCAAGAAAGGACCCAGGGAAAGAAATTCCGAGCAAAATGAGACTATCCGAGTGAAAATTCCCAAGATCCCGAGTTCTAAGTGAGGAGAAGGATTTTGCCGAGTAAAAATTGCGAAAATTCCAAGTTCTGAGTGAGAAGAAGGATTTTGCCGAGTAAAAATTGCCAAAATTCCAAGTTCTGAGTGAGAAGAAGGATTATCCGAGTGAAAATGTCCAAGTTTCCAAATTCTGAGTCAGAAGAAGGTCGGTTCCGAGTGAAATTCCAAGTTCTGAGTGGAAAGAAGGCCAATTCCGAGTCAGATTGCCAAAATTCCAATTTCTGAGTGGAAAGAAGGTCGGTTCCGAGTGAAATTCCAATTTCTGAGTGGAAAGAAGGCCAATTCCGAGTCAGATTGCCAAATTCCAATTTCTGAGTGGAAAGAAGGTCGATTCCGAGTGAAATTCCAAGTTCTGGGTGAGAAGAAGGCTATTTTTGAGTGAAAATGGCCAAATTTCCAATTTCTGAGTGGAAAGAAGGCTGGATCCGAGTGAAAATTGCCAAGTTCCATTCTGATTGGAAGATGAGACCGACTCCCAAGGTCAGTTCCGAGTAAATCCTTCAAGCAGTGAAGTTCTGTGTCACTTTTGAAGAAATTCCGAGTGAATGATTCAAGTAGAAACAAGATCTGAGCAAAACACCTTCGATAGAAGAAATTCTGAGTGAATGCTTCATACAGAACCGAGTAAAGTCTCTTCAGTCAGAACCGAGTGTTGCTTCTTCAGTCAGAACCGAGTAAACTATCTCTAGTCAGAACCGAGTGAAGTATTTCCAGTCAGCACCGAGCCACTCTTTCAGTCAGCACCGAGTGAAGACTCTCCAGTCAGCACCAAGTGAAGAATCTTCAGTCAGCACCGAGTGAAGAATCTCCAGTCAGCACTGAATGAAGAATCTTCAATCAGTACCGAGTAAAGTCTCTTCAGTCAAAACCGAGTGTTGCTTCTTCAGTCAGAACCGAGTAAACTATCTCCAATCAGCACCGAGTGAAGTATCTTCAGTCAGAACCGAGTGAAGTATTTCCAGTCAGCACCGAGCCACTCTTTCAGTCAGCACCGAGTGAAGAATCTTCAATCAGTACTGAGTGATGCCTCTTCAGTCGGCACCGAGTGAATCTTTTCACTCAATTTCCGAGTCACCTTTGTTTCACTTCCGAGCTATCCTTATCATCCAAATTCCGAGCCATACTTAAACCATTTCTGAGTCCTTTCACTCAATTTTCGAGCCATTTTTAGCCATTTCCGAGCCATTCTTTTAGCCAATTCCGAGTCATCTTTCACCCAATTCCGAGTCATTATTCAACCATTCTGAGTCGTACTCCAACCATTTCAGTCGGTTCTGAGTCATTATTCACTCGGTTTTTGTATAAGCAGCTCCTTTTCCACTCGGTTTTATGCACAAAAGGCACCTTTTCCACTTGGATTATGGAGAGGAGGTGAAATCTGACCCATATTCCCACCGAGTACCCTTGCTGACTTGGATTTCCACTGTCCAAGTGGATCTTTGACTTGTGGGAGGCGGCTGACAAAGTGACAAAGGAGAGGCCCACTAGCTGCCGACCCCTATAGCTGTCTAGGTGCAAGCTGTGTCCACCAACTCCATCCAGGCTGTATCCAACGCTGATCAAGTGGGGTGGCTGATTGCAGGACAAAAGGGGAAGCTCTACTTGCCACTGATGGTGGGCGTCCAGGACCTCTATAAATAGAGAGGATCCTGAAGCTTTCAAAAAAAAGAGGAAAAGGAGCCATCATTGAGAGAACCCCAACTTCGTGCAGTCCCCTTTCTTTTCCTCCCAAATGCTGTCCCTCTCTTCCTCCCTTCACTGTCCCCCTAACACTGTCCCTCTTCCTACAAACCACTACACCTTCCCAATATCCTAAAACGGTTCAACCTCTCCTTCCCTCTTCTTTCTCCTGCACCCACACCATCTCCTCCCTTTCCTCTCTCCACACCGTCCTCCAACCCACCAACACCGTCCCCCTCTCCTTATAACCCATACCATCCAGTTCTCTCTCTCTCTCTCCACTAAAACCCACACGGTTCAACCTCTCCTCTCTCCCAACACCGTCCTCCTCCTATCATACAACACAGCCCTTTCTCACCCTCTAGACACCTTCAAACTCTTGTCAACCCCCCACTATTTTTCTCCCTCGGTCGGCCCACTGTTTTCACTCGGTATTCATCTTTTCACTCGGTTTTTCCATTTTTCACTCGGTTTTTCACCTTTTCACTCAGAATTCCATTTTTCACTCAGTTTTTCACCTTTTTACTCGGAATTCCATTTTTTCATTCGGTACTCCATTTTCCCACTAAAATAAATTGCTGTTATTTTCTTTTCTTTTCTTTTTTACCCTTTCCTAGGTTTGTAATAAATATATAACAAAAAATGAGTGCTTCTTACATTTTATTTGGACTAGCATAAAAGTTGTAATGATTATTATTATTCTTATTATTATTGTAATTTTTATTTTTCTATTAAAAAAAAAGGGAAGAGGAGCGAGTTTAACTTAGGCGAGACGTCCTGTTAATCTCATGTAAATATTCCGTGTTTATTTTTTTTGTTTATTTTTGTATGTTTTGCCATCTCGTATACTTTCTTTTCATGAAAAAGTTAAAATAATTCTTGGGTTAATTATAATGCGCGCTATCATATTGAGGTAACCATTTTTATAACGGACAGTTGTGAGGTGCTAATACCTTCCTCACCTGTAATTAGACTCCCGAACATGGAATTTCATTTTTATAACGAGTGCTTTAACGAAAGGTTTTCCCGATATTTTATCCTAAAAATATTGGTGGCGACTCCCTGTTTTTCTTTTCGAACCAAACTAAAAGATCGTTTTGAGGGTCGGCCGTGCCGCCGCGATCCCGGTCGCGACAAGAGTGTTTCTTCATTCGGAATCAACTCACTCGGGGATCTTTGATTCGGAAATAATTCCTTTTACACTCAGACTGGCTTGAAAACATCTCCCACACTTGAAACTTACTGGAGACATACCACTCGGCCATGTCCCACTCAGAGACCCCTACTCGGAAATGATCATTCCGAGTCATTCTACTCGGAATTTCACTTGGAAACGACTGACTCGGATATCTCACTCGGTAAAAGCTATTTTTCACTCGGAAATAGCCATTATTCACTCGGAAATAGCCATTTTTCACTCGGAAATTATCATTCTGAGCCATTCTACTCGGCATATCATTTGGAAATGAAGCCCTGTCCTCTCAGAATTCTTTCCATTTGGGTCGGACCGAAAGAGGTGTTCACAGATGCCCCTCTTTACTTCTTTTTAACAAGAGAAACACGAAGCTTTCCGTGTTTTTGAAGTGAAAAGGAAGTAAAGATATGAACACCGATGTAGGGACCAAGTGGGACCTCTCGATAAGTATGGCGTCCGAGTTGTTGTGACCTTTTCCTCTTTTCCACATCTGTCTCTCTCTCTTTTTTCTTTTTCTCTCTTTTTTGTTTTTTTGCTTCTTTTTGTTTTTTGTTTTTTTTTTTGTTTTTTTGTTTTTTTTGTTTTTTTTGTTTTTGTTTTTTATTTTTTGAGTTCTGAATAAACCGGGAAAAATTCTTTCAGTTAACAGGAGGTGAGAAGATCGGGATTGACCCCCGGTAGACTGGAAAGTAAAGGGTGCCTGCATAGGCGACTGGAAAGTAAAGGGTGCCTGAATAGGCGAACAGAAGGTAAAGGGTGCCTGCATAGGCGAACGGAAGGTAAAGGGTGCCTGAATAGGCGACATGGAAAGCAAAGGGTGCCTGAATAGGCGAATGGAAAGTAAAGGGTGCCTGAATAGGGGACTGGAAATTAAAGGGTGCCTGAATAGGTGAATGGAAAGTAAAGGGTGCCTGAATAAGCGACTGGAAAGTAAAGGGTGCCTGAATAGGCGAACGGAAGGTAAAGGGTGCCTACATAGGCGAATGGAAAGTAAAGGGTGCCTGAATAGGCAAATGGAAAGTAAAGGGTGCCTGAATAGGCGACTGGAAAGTAAAGGGTGCCTGAATAGGCAAATGGAAAGTGAAGGATGCCTGCATAGGCGAATGGAAAGTAAAGTGTGGGGTTGACCCTCGGTTGACAGGAAATACAGAGATTGGGGGAGCTAACAGGACGTCTCGTCTAAATTAACTCACCTTTGGCAGGAAATTTAAAGGTTCGGGGTGGTGCCCCAGTTTGACATGACTGAAGGTTCTTGGGGAATTGCTTCCTGAATGAAAAAGAGTGATCCTGGGGTGATGCCCCAGTTTGACATGATTTAAAGGAACCTTGGGGAACTACCCCTTGACTGGAACAGAAGAAATCTGGGGAGATGCCCCAGTTTGACATGGTTTGAAGGAACCTTGGGGAATTACCCCTTGACTAGAACAGAAAAAATCTGGGGAGATGCCCCAGTTTGAGATGATTTAAAGGAACCTTGGGGAACTACCCCTTGACTGGAACAGAAGAAATCTGGGGAGATGCCCAAGTTTGACATGGTATGAAGGAACCTTGGGGAACTACCCCTTGACTGGAACAGAAGAGATCTGGGGAGATGCCCCAGTTCAAGTTGTTTAGGAAGGATTTGGTGATTCGGGGTACTGTTTCCTTGGATGAAGGAGAAGGAACTTGGGGTGATGCCCCAATTTGAACTATCTGTCTCGAAACCTTGGGGAGCTGCCCCTTGAGTGAGAAGAAATGATCCTGGGGTGATGCCCCAGTTTGATTTGTTTGGGAAGTGTAGTTCCACTGGAGAAGGATTGATGGCTTGGGGCATTACCCCTTGATTGGGAAGGGGGAATCTGGGGTCCACTTGGTATGTGTGGATTCACTGAGAGAAATATGTTGGGCCCTTTGGGGAGAGTTCTTCTAAGCCTGATTAGAAAATGTTCTTACTAGTGGGAGAAGATGATCTGAATTGTAGGCTCACTGGGGAGAGTTTGGTGATTCTACTGGGGGAAAGTTTTACTGGAAACTATCCTTGGGCTTGGGAAGGAGATACGCTTGACTGTCAGAATGTATTAGGTAGAATCCTTGGAAGGGAGTTTGAGAAAGTGTCAGCTTTGGCAGTTGAGGAAAAGACTTCGAGAGGTGCCAACTTTGGCGATTTGGAAGGGATTCTGAAGAGTGTCAACTTTGGGAGTTGAAGAAGAGATTTTTTGAAAAATGCCAATTTCGGTGATTTGGGGAAAGAATTCTGAGAAGTGCCAACTTTGGCGATTAAGGAGAAGACTTTGAGAGGTGCCAGCTTTGGTGATTTGAGGAAGGAGTTCTGAGAAGTGCCAACTTTGGCGATTAAGGAGAAGACTTTGAGAGGTGCCAGCTTTGGCGATTTGAGGAAGGAGTTCTGAGAAGTGCCAACTTTTGGCGATTAAGGAGAAGACTTTGAGAATTGCCAACTTTGGCGACTTGAGGAAGGAGTTATGAGAAGTGCCAACTTTGGCGATTAAGGAGAAGACTTGAAAGATTCTAGTTTTGGCAGCTGCGGTTCCATTGAGGAAAAGGACTTGATTGAGGTGTCAATGCTTGACATGACTGTCCGTTGTAATAACCTGTAGAAAAAAGGGTAAGTAGTGCAAAGATACATTCAAAAACTGGGTAGGTCCTATGAAACCGCGGCCCTTAGGATAACTCATGGACAGAGGAGAATCAAAGAGGCGATCATAGCTTTGAAGCACGTGCCTGGCTGAGTCTTTGTGATGATTGTCTAAGACGAGGTCAAGTAGTGGGAGCGTCTTGTCCCTTACGACTTTAAATGTTCACCATTCTTTCATTTTATTTTTATAAAAACACAATGTTTTATCAGATCAATGCAATTCATAACACGTATCGAAAGAGGATAAATTTTATTCATGTATGTCAAACAGAATAGAGAGAATGGACAACGGGAAAATAGATGGGATAAAATGAAGTTAAATAGGACAGGTCAAGGCCAGGAGAAATAGGGGAGGTTCAAGGATCCTCTAGTGAATTCCTGAGACTAGTGAGAACCTTAATCCCACGTCACGATCTCAAGCATATCGTTCAACTTTGCCTTTTGAGAGGGTAGTTTGACCACAGTCCACGTGCCCCAGTTTGCACATTTTGCACTGGAACTTTAGTTACTCTGCCGAAATCTTGACTCTAATTTTTACCTGAGCCGCCTTTTCTGGTTTTCAACTCACCGGGTTGCTCTAACTTTTACCTAAGCCGCCCTTTCAGGTTTTCAGCCTAGCGAGCTTTTCATGTGTTTTTCTCTTCTTGTTCATTTTTAGCTGCATCCTTTACAGTAAAAGGTTGAAACTGATTACACTCCAGTTGAGTCTGCCCAGCCTTTCCAAATTTAGTTTGATCCTTTGGGGAATTGATGTCACTTCAAATAGGAGACTCCACTCCTATGCCATGTACCCAAGGAAATATTGGTGAGTCTTTTGGCATCAATGAGAGGGAATTACTTTTGAATCATCATTTTGGTCTTTATTTTCTTTTTCTTTTTCATTTTTTTCATTTTCCATTTCTTTTTGTTTGCCTTCTTTTTTTTGTTTTTTTGTTTTTTTTTGTTTTTGTTTTTTTTTGAATTTTTGGCAAAGTCTCCCTTGATTGTATCTGTATTTATAGGCATCAGCAATTTACCCCTTATCTATGTTGATGACTGTTGAATTTCCTTAAATGACTGGCCTACCACTTGTCCAATTCGGGACTTGGCCATGTTGTCATTCCATAGATTCCTGCAAAATGCCTTCTGATAGGTTGCCCCTGTGATTCCTTCAATTGTTCTTGACTTAAGGGTATACCCATCTTGATCTTTTCTCTTCTCCATTTGACGATCTTAACCGCCTCTTAAAACCTCTTTTTAACCTCTTTTTCTAACAATCTTGTTAACTTGGGCGGTGGCTCACAGTCTTTTCCACCTTCTTTATTGACATGGTCAGCCGGGTGATCGAAATCGTGAAGCGGGATCGTAATTTCATTAATCCCAAGAAGATCGTTTTTGGATCTACAATTCAGTATGTTATGACACAAATAAAAAGAGGGAAAGGGAACAAGTAAATAAAGAAAATAAATCAAAGCAAGGATAATGGGATGAGAAAATAAACTTTTTTTTTTTGATACGCATTTATTGATTGAACGATAAAGAAAGTTTTTTCGCCCTTATTACATGAAAAGTCCCAAAGCCTTAGGCATAGCCGAGGGATAAACAAGATATTTAAGGCAATGACAAATTACTTTGGTGAATCGTTTACAATCGTAAGGAGTTCGACAACCTCCCAATTACCGAACTCTTGGCCCGGTGGGCAAGCGATCACCAAATTGGCATTATCATCAAAACCATCTTCAATATCGGCCACCACGGCATTAACTTCTGAACTTCCATGATTAGGCAGGGGATTTGTGGTCACGTTAAGGCTTCCTTCCTGAAAACTAATCCAGTCGGCTTTGATCAAATCTCTCACTTTATATTTCAAAGCTAGGCAATTTTCTGTGGAATGCCCCGGTGCCCCAGCGTGGTAATCATAATGAGCGTTTGGGTCATACCCCCTTGGATAAGGAGGTTGTAATGGCCTCATGGGGGATGAAGCTACCAGACCCTTCTGAACAAGGATTGGAAAAAGTTTGGTATATGTTATAGGAATTGGATCGAACTGCACAAGGGTGCGCTCATTGTTGGGATTCCTTGTGTTCTAATTATGATTGGGTGGTCGAGTCACTTGCTGTGGGTGATGGTATGGCATAGGTTGCAGCGTTGGCGCTCTTACCATGGGCGGACGGAAGTGAGGAGTATGAGCTGCCGGGCCATAAGTAGCAGCGACCACATAAGGGTTGGGAGCTTGAATCATGTTAGGGGTGAATGGTCTCGGCGGAGCTGTCTTTTGATTAGAAGAGATGGAATTAGTTTCTCCATCCCTTCTCCCAGGTGCCGGCTTTCTTGTCATGCTTGCCCCAGATGGGCCCTGAGTGATCTTTCCTGTTCGTATTCCGCTCTCTACCTTTTCCCCAATAGTCACGATGTCGGAGAAGTTGGATGAAACACTACCAATCATCTTGCCATAGAAAGGTGATGAGAGTGTGTCAATAAACATTGCGATTATCTCTTTTTCTGATAATGGGGGGTCCACTTATGCCGCTATTTCTCTCCAGCGTTGGGCATACTCCTTAAACGTTTCACTATCCCTCTTCACCATATTTTGTAATTGAACCCTGTTGGGTGCCATATCCATATTATACTTGTATTGCCTAAGAAAGGCATCTGCCAGGTCCTTCCAACAACGAATATGGTTTCGCTCAAGGTGAGCATACCATGTAAGAGCGGCCCCTACCAAACTATCTTAGAAGCAGTGGATCAATAGTTGGTCGTTAGAAGAGTAGGATGCCATCTTTCGACAGTACATCGTAAGATGGTTCTTTGGGCAAGTCATTCCCCGATACTTGTCGAAGTCAGGCATTTTGAATTTGGACGGGAGGACAACATCTGTGACTAGGTATAGCTCAGAAGCATCTATCAGTCCAAAACCTCCAACGCCTTCCATCATTCTTAAATGTTCTTCTAAGATTTCTATCTTTTCCTTTTGGGGAGCTGCGACCATGCTATGACCGGCTACCGGGTTCATCATGCGGCTTGTATCTTGGAGATTGGTCATATAGGGGGTTGCGTATCCGTATGGATAGCCAAGTGGCTGGTTGAAAGGAGGCAACGTATGGGACTGGTTCATTAGACCTGTATTCGGTGAGGGACCTTGGGGTTGGGCCATAGCTTGTACGGCATAAGTCGGCTGGATCATCTGGGCTCGTGTGTTTTGGGCTTGTGCGTTGTAGGTTGGCTGGGCCACTGGGGCTTGTGTGTTTTGGGTTTGGTAGGTTTATGGGTCATGGGCCTATGTGTTTTGGGTTTGGTAGGCTTGTGGGTCATGGGCTTGCGTGTTTTGGGTTTGGTGGAGTGGTGGCATGTTTGGCTGGGTGGGGTATGAAGCGTGAGGATTCATCGCTTGCTGGTCGTGGGCGTCTTGCTGGTTAGCGAGCGGGGGATAGTACCCCGGTGGTAGGCCATAAAGTGGAAAAGGTACTGGATTGCCGTCAGGACCGACAAATGTATGCTGTTGTGCATAAGACTGACCGTAAGGTGGCTGGGCCTCCATGGTAGGGTTAGGTCTTCCGACATGAATAGTGAGAGGGGGTGCCGTTGTGTTAGGGAGTTGGGTTCTTGCTGGGTCAGAACAAAGGGGGGGTGCCGCGGTGGCAGGCTACTGTTGGGCGTCCTCAATACCTGCAGAGGAGCCTCCTTCTGTGAGTTTCTTTTCTAAAAGTTTAGTTAACTCCGCCACTCGCTCTTTCAACTGATCGAACTCGGTTCTAAAGTCTCCGTCAATAGCTTCTGCCTCAGCCATGAGTTTCCTTTGGAGCCGGGTCTGGTAAGGATGCCTACCCGTGACGCCTGTGTCTTTTTTTAAAAAAAACAAAAATGTTAGGTGGAAATAGAAAGAAGGAGAATGTCGTGGGAAGCAATTACAGGCTTTGGCGACTATCCTTTGACTATTCCTTAGAACTTATCATTCAAAAGTACTAGGTATGGTAAACATGGAAATTAATATGGGATAATTGTGAAGACAAAAGAAATCTTTCATCCTGAGGCGGGAGCCTTAAGCTCAAACATTTTCTTCGGGCAGTTACGGCCCTCATTTCTTAAGTTCAATCCCATGTTAATTTCCATAGATACTCAAAGGGTATTCGTTAAGTTCTGAATAGCCTTCCACGAAATGAGGATAAGGAAAAGAAATTAGTTGATATCATGTTTTGGAATCGGTACTTCCCCATTGATTTAACGTAAAGTAAAATTTTTTTGGGAAACAACGATTACCAAGGGTCCAAGTCGCAATAGTCATAATTTTTCTAATCATCATCGACACCCCCCGTTGGAGTAGAAATAAAGTTATATTTTTTTTGACAATTAGGAAAATCTATGACTCAGGACTCAGAGGTACACGACCAAAAGAGGATTATCTATTCATCCGAAGAATACTGTGTATTCCAAAACGAGTCATTATTTCAAAAACTCAGTAAATCTGTGGGTGGTAGATAATTTATTTTTTGGATAAAAGGGAAAGCAAAAATGACGTAAGGTAAAGTAAAGTTTGCCCTTTTGTGGCCTAGGTCGGGTTTTGTTGAAAGTCTTTTCTAGGCCCTATGGCTTGTCTAAAAGTGACTCTCCACACCGGGTGGCTTCCGCTAGACTTCTAGAAGGTCACCAGAGCCAAGATCCTAACCATGACAGAGACACAAACAGTGGGGAATCCACTAGGTGCGTATATCATGAGAGGTCGAACTCTGGTTGAGGTTCTCACGAACACCAGATAGGAAGTACATCCCATACGATTCCGTTACCAACCTTTGCTAACTTAAGCTTTATTTGGGGCCCGGGTATAGGGCGCCACTTATAGGTGTGTGCAAGTAATTGTGAGTGTAGTGTGTGGAAGGGCAGTCTATACCTTTTACCTTACCCCATTCTGCACAAAGAACAAACATAGAACAAATATACAAAGTCGTCTACCCTAGGGTTCAATGATTGTGGAAAAGTAACACGGTCTTCTACCCTAGGGTTCAACAAACATGCAAAACATAGACAATGAAACAAATAACAAGACACAATTAAAACAAGAACAAACATTCACAACAATCAACAGAAAATAAAACAAGGGGAAGAAATCCGAGATAACAAAGGCTATATAAAAAGAACATGCGCTTTCAATTAAACTGGCCTGACTCTCTTAAGTGTCCCCAGTGGAGTCGCCATCTGTCGCAACCTGGATCGCGACGGCGAGGCGAGGAAGAAAAACTAGTATGAAACAGGGAGTCGCCACCAACGTTTTTATCCATAGAAAAACATTGGGAAAAAACTGAGTTCAGTGAAAGCACTGGTTTAAAAATGAGATTCAAGTTCGGGAGTCGGTTACGAGTAGGGAAGGTATTAGCACCCTACGTCGCCTGTCAGAAATAGTACTGATAAGTGCTTATTTTATGATTAAATTCATGACTCAATTGGACTCATTTTCTAAATAACTTAACTAAATTAATACATAATTGAGCATGATTTTTTATTGTGTAAAGAAGCTTGAATTGTCAAAATATTTGAAGAAAGGTGACAAAAGTCCTGAAGAAATCAAGAAGCACCAGCACAAGACAAGAAGGACGCTTGAATGCAACAGGATCCACGCTTAAGCGTAAAACAGAGAAAACAAAGAAGCATCAGAATCATCTCACGCTCAAGCATGGGAAGGAGCCGCTTGAGCGAGAGCCCGACCCCACTTGAGCGTGGCTTAAGCGTGGAATATATCTGTTGAAATAAAAGGGCTCGCTTAAGCGTAACCTTGGGCATGGATCACAAGGAAGCAAGTAGCATTAGACCCCCCCCCCCCACGCTTGAGCGTAAGAAAGGGACGCTTGAGCTTGTGTCGAAGAGCGCCTGAGCGTGAAGAAAGCATGGATCAAGCGCATGCTAAACAGAAGGCCACGCTTAAGCGTGGTTAAGAAAGCTTGAGCGTGAGACAATTATTGACCATCAGGAATCTTCACGCTTGAGTGTGACCATCAAGCTCAAGCGTGACTCATGCAGTATGGGATTTTTCAATTTAATATTCACCAATGGTGTGATGCCAACTCACCCATTTTCTTGTGTTTCCACAAGTCTCTGAAAGATGCTGCATGGGTTCTACGCAAGTTGGCAAGGGAAGCTGAACCATAACTCCTATAAATCAAGCTGTAAACAATCTCACAGGATCATATATCCATCATCAGATTTAATCCCCTGTATCTCCTTCACAATCCAATCTTTTCCATTATTCTCTGTATTTATTCTTTTGATGGTGAAAATACAAGGCATGAGTAACTAAACTCCCTTATGGGATTGGCTGTAATCTATTCAACACCAAAGTAATGCTGTTGTAAGTTTTTATTTAGTAATGAGATTTGATAAGTTTCTGTATTTCCTTCTGCGTTTAATGCCTGAAAGTACTTGATCACTATTTTCTTGTTTTAAGTTTTCTCAAGTATGCTGGGAAGTGACTTTTGAAAGTAGATCTGAAAGAAATACTTATTGTGAGTAGGTACCCAGGGATGGCGTCTAACGCAATAAACGTCAAAACAATCGATCGATAATGCTGAGATGATTTCAAAGTGACTGAGGGATCAGCGGTTTGAAATCATTCTTATGAATTTTGTAGTCGAGGGATCGATACAAATGACTATGATTGTGACGTAGAAATTATCTTTTCGATTTACTTATATAAAAACTTATGCAGCTTACAGAAGGTGAAGATGTGATGAAGCCAATCCCTGTTTTACAGAATCGATTTCTCTCAGAAAACCATTCACTGTTATCTTTTGCCAAATTTCACTCTGTTATTTATTACTTTTTCATTCAACATCATTCACAACAAAACAAACTTAAAATCTTCTGCCTAATCAATTCAAAACTAAGATCTTCATTCTAACACCTCCCTAGTGGAACGACAACTATACTATATTACAACCTCTGTGTTTAAACTTGGCACATCCATTTCCTTGAGTTCATATTATACAAACTTGATTCTCTTTCATTTGAACTCATTCATTCTAATATATCAAAAATTACACCATCAAGTTTTGGCGCCGCAGCCGGGGAGGTGATTTAAGTTTGAATATTTAGCATTGAATTGACAAGATAGTGTAAATAAATTTGTTTTCAATTTGTGTTATTTTTTCTTTGTGGTAACTTTGCTATTTTTAGTACTTGATTTATGATCTTGAGAAGACAGGGTATAAAAGAACAACTTGCATTTGATCCAGAGATAGAAAGGTTCCTCAAGAAAATCAAGAAAGCAAAGCAAAACTTCCACGCGGGACAAACTTCCTCTGATACAATGGATATCAATAGCAACAATCAAAACCCACCAAGGAGAACACTTGGAGATTACACTCTGCAACAAGGACCTAGACACTACTCAAGCATTGCTATACCAAATACAATCAGGGCTATAGAAATGAAACCTGTTTTCCTTAGTTTAATTAGTTCCCATCAATTCCATGGAATGTCCAGTGAGGATCCATACACTCACTTGGCCACATTCTATGAATTAGTAGGAACAATGGGTTTTGAACAGGAAGTAATTAAAGCAGCGTATCTAAGATTATTTCCTTTCTCTCTCGCAGGAAAAGCTAAAGAATGGCTCCAGTCGCACCCAAATCAAAGCCTGAACAGCTGGGACACAGTGGAGGAGAAATTCCTACACAGATTTTTTCCACCATCTAGATTTATCAAGGCTAAATCAGATATTACAACATTTAAACAAAGCCATGATGAACCCTTTTGCGAAGCATGGGAACGTTTCAAATCTCTCATAAGAAGATGTCTAAACCATGGCTTAGAAGATATTGCCCAATTAAATATCTTTTACAGTGGACTTAAAGCAGATACCAAAATGATACTGGATACAGTAGCTGGAGGAACCATGATGACAGTAGATGCAGAGCAAGCTACAAGGATCATTGAAGCATTATCATCCATAGATTACCAAGCTCAGCATGACAGAACACAAGTCCAAAAGAAGGGAATGTTGGAACTTAATACAACAGATGCCATTTTGGCTCAAAATAAAATTTTGACACAGCAAATTGAAGCTCTGACACAGCAAATGGCAAAACTCCCTCAACAATTGCATGCTGTACAATCCTCTACAGGAAACCAACAAGCACAAATGAGATGTGACTTTTGTAGAGGAGAACATCAGAATGGACACTGTCAAGGAGAGCAAGGAGACCAATCCATCCTCTATATGAATAACCAAGGTAAGCAGGGTAACTTCAATAATAATGCTTACCCCAATAATTTTTCACAGGGATAGAGAAATAGTCAAAATGGTGGATGGAAGCAAGAAGCAAGCACATCCAATAGACAACAACCTTATCAGCAAGGCCCTTCCTTGACAGAAAGGACATCAAAACTATAGGACACTCTAGAAAAATTCATGCAGGTCTCAATCACCAACCAGAAGAACACTGATGCTTCGATAAGAAACCTGGAGACTCAAGTGGGGCAATTGGCTCGTCAAATTGCAGAGCATCATAACTCTCAATTCGGAGCTAATACACACCCAAATCCGAAGGAGCAATGCAAAGCAATCACAACAAGAAGTGGGAAGGTCATTGGACAACAAAAAGAGAATGACAAGGTGGAAGAAAAAGTAGAAGAAAATTTTGAAAAAGAAAGAGAAGAGGAAGTTAGTGAAAAGAAAAATAAAAGTGAAAATGTACATATGAAGGAGGAAGTTGAAAAAGAAAAAAAGAAAGAAATAAAAGAAGGAAAGAAGAAGATGGACGACCTAGCACCACAACTGAAGAGCTTGCCGTATCCAAAGAACCCTTCAAAAATAGACAAGGAGAGACAATTTGCAAGATTTATGGATATCTTCAAAAGGTTGCAAATAAACATACCTTTTGTGGAAGCCATGGAGCAAATGCTAACTTACGCAAAGTTCATGAAGGAGCTGTTAACAAAGAAGAAGAGATTTTCTGAAGAAACAGTGGAGCTTGCAGCAGGCTGCAGTGCCATTATTCAAAAAGCACTGCCACAAAAAACAAAAGATCCTGGAAGTTTCATAATCCCAGTGACTATTGGTATTTTACCAGTAGGAAAAGCACTCTTGGATTTGGGAGCAAGCATTAACCTAATGCCCCTCTCAATGGTGAAAAGAATTGGAGATCTTGAGGTGAAGCCAACACGGATGACCCTCCAGCTTGCGGATCGATCTATGAAGTTTCCATATGGCATAGCCAAAGATGTACTGGTAAGAGTTGATAAGTTTGTTTTTCCTGTAGATTTTGTCATAATGGATATAGAAGAAGATGCAGAAGTGCCTCTCATTTTGGGGAGACCCTTCATGAAGACCGTAAAAGTAATTATTGATGTGGATGATGGGAAGCTAAAAGTGAGAGTGCAAGATGAAGAAGTAAATTTCAACGTGTTTGATGTAATGAAATACCCAAAGGAAAAACAACAATGCTTCAAAATTGACATTGAAGAAGAAACCATCAGAGAACAAACCAGCGAATGGCTCAACAAAGATCCACTGGGTGAGCTAAACGTTGGAGCAAATGGAATAATAGACGAAGACGAGGGAACTTCGAAGAAGGACAAACAAGATATCCAACAAGAAATTCACTACGAAAAGTTGTCAGGAAAAGAAGTTGCCCCACTGAAAGTGGAGTTAAAAGCTTTACCTGCACACTTGAAATATGTTTTTCTTGATGATGATAACCAAAAACCTGTTATTATTAATAGGGAATTGACAGGTACGGAGGAAAAGCAATTGATTCAAGTATTGAAAGAGCACTCAACAGCGATTGGATAGAGACTGGAAGATCTGAAAGGAATAAGCCCAGCCTACTGTACACATCATATTTACATGGAACAAGAATTTAAACCAATTGCTCAGCCACAGAGACGCTTGAATCCTACCATGAAGGAAGTAGTGAAAGGGGAGGTAATTAAATTACTAGAAGCTGGTATAATTTATCCAATTTCTGATAGTTCTTGGGTAAGTCCTGTGCAGGTTGTTCCAAAGAAAGGAGGAATCACTATCATGCAAAATGAAAAAAATGAATTTATCCCTACAAGAATAGTCACAGGATGGAGGATGTGTATCGATTACAGGAAACTAAACACTGCAACCCGGAAAGATCATTTTCCTCTACCCTTCATGGATCAAATGCTTGAAAGACTTGCAGGACAAGCATACTACTGCTTTCTGGATGGTTACTCAGGCTACAACCAGATAGCAGTTGCACCAGAGGATCAAGAAAAAACAGCATTCACATGTCCCTTTGGGGTGTTTGCATACAGAAAAATGCCCTTTGGGTTATGTAATGCTCCTGCAACATTTCAAAGATGTATGCTTGCTATCTTCTCTGATTTGGTGGAAAAGTGTATTGAGGTCTTTATGGATGACTTCTCTGTCTTTGGCCCATCATTCGATCAATGTTTGAAAAATTTGACCATAGTACTGAAAAGATGTGTGGACACCAATTTAGTTCTGAATTGGGAAAAGTATCACTTCATGGTCACTGAAGGCATTGTGTTAGGACATCAAATCTCCAAACGAGGTATTGAAGTGGACAAAGCAAAGGTGGAAGTAATTGAGAAATTACCACCACCAGGGAACGTGAAAGGAGTAAGGAGCTTCTTGGGCCATGCAGGATTCTATAGAAGATTCATCAAGGACTTCTCCAAAATTGCAAAGCCTTTGAGTAATCTCTTAAACAAAGACACTCCTTTTGTTTTTGATGACTCTTGTTTACATGCCTTTGAAACTTTAAAACATAGACTAACATGTGCACCTGTAATAGTTGCCCCTGATTGGGGACTAGACTTTGAAATGATGTGTGATGCCAGTGATTATGCTGTTGGAGCCGTATTAGGACAAAGAAAGGCTAAAGTTTTTCATGTTATACACTATGCTAGTAAAGTTTTGAACCCTGCACAAACAAATTATGCAACAACAGAAAAAGAACTCTTAGCGATAGTGTATGGCCTGGAAAAATTTAGACCTTATCTGATTGGTTCCAAAATCACTATTTTTACTGACCATGCTGCTATTAAATATCTGCTGAATAAACCTGATTCTAAGCCCAGGCTGATTAGATGGATCTTGCTAATGCAAGAATTCAACTTAGTAGTCAAAGACAAAAAAGGCAGCGAAAATTTTATTGCAGATCACTTGTCCTCCCTTGTCAATCAGGAAATCACACTACTCCAACCTGAAGTGAAGGAAGAATTTCCTGATGAAAAGCTACTAATGATGAAAGAACGGCCATGGTTTACAGACATGACTAACTTTAAAGCTGCTGGAGTATTGCCTGATGATCTTTCATGGCAGCAGAAGAAGAAGTTTTTGAGGGATGCAAAACAATTCTTATGGGATGACCCTTACCTATTCAAACTTGGATCAGATCATATTTTGAGGAGATGTGTGTCCCAAGAAGAGGCTAACAACATCCTATGGCACTGTCACAGCTTACCCTATGGAGGACATTTCAATGGGGAAAGGACAGCGGCAAAAATCCTCCAATCAGGTTTTTATTGGCCCTCATTGTTTAAAGATGCTAATGTTTTTATGTAGCATTGTGAAGCATGTCAGAAGACAGGGAGCATATAAAAAAGACATGAGATGCCATTAACCACCATCCTTGAAATAGAAGTCTTTGATTGCTAGGGCATAGATTTTACTGGGCCACTACCAATGTCACTTTCAAACGAATACATAATTGTGGCAGTAGACTATGTCTCTAAGTGGGTAGAAGCCATGGCTTGTACTAAAGTTGATGCCAAGACTGTCATCAAATTTCTTAAGAAACACATTTTCAGCAGGTTTGGCACCCCAAGAGTATTGATAAGTGACGGAGGCTCTCATTTCTGCAATAGTCAACTCCAACGATGCCTAGAACATTATGGAGTCAAGCACAAAGTAACCTCCCCTTACCATCCTCAAGCCAACAGCCAAGTAGAAGTATCCAACAGAGAAATTAAGAGGATACTGGAGAAGACAATCAGTCAAAGCAGAAAGGACTGGTCCTTGAAGCTGGATGACGCTTTATGGGCCTATAGAACTGCATACAAGGCACCAACTGGATTTTCACCTTATCAGTTGGTATATGGTAAAAATTGCCATCTTCCGGTGGAACTTAAACACAAAGCATTTTGGGCAATGAAAACCCTCAACTATGACCCAACAGCATCAGCTGAAGAAAGGAAAATTCAGATGCACAAGTTAGAAGAATGGAGGAATCATGCTTATGACTCATCAAGGATTTATAAAGAGAAAATGAAGGCTTACCATGATAAACACATCATGAAGAAAAGTTTTCACCAAGGACAATCTGTTCTTCTTTTCAACTCGAGGATGAAACTATTCCCAGGAAAACTCAAGTCTAAATGGTCAGGACCCTTTATTGTGAAAGAGGTGAAACCTTATGGAGCTATTGAATTACAGGACCCTAAATCTAAAAGAACTTGGGTCGTAAATGGACAGAGACTAAAGCCCTATTTAGGAGGAGAAGTGGAGAAGGTTGCCACTGGCATTCTCTTAAAGGATCCATGATCAAACTCAGGTGTCAAGCTAAAGACGTTAAACAAAGCGCTCATTGGGAGGCAACCCAATCTTTTATGGTTTCTTTTAATAAGAGTTTTACTTTAAATAAAGTCTAAAAGTTTCTGTTCATTTTGTAGGTCACTCATCAAGAAGAATCCACAGTTTCAAACAAAGACAAACATGAATGGAATTTAAACAAGGCAAAGACTCATCTCGCCCAAGCGTGAAGACCCTCGCTTAAGCGAGGCAAAGAAAGTTATGTCTCATGAACTTCACGCTCAAGCGCTGGATGTACACGCTCAAGCGAGCCAAGGTGAGCCATTCACTACCCATATCAGGCTTAAGCGAAGGATTCAATCTTTAAGCGTGGCAACCATACATAGGGAATTTTAAAAATAAACCTGATCACGCTTGAGCGTGATCAGTCACGCTTGAGCGTGATCAGTCATGCTTGAGCGAGACTATTTAAAAGACTGTCACGCTTAAAGCTAGAATACTGCACGTTTAAGCGAGAAGCATCAGGTACCAATTATGAATATCACGCTCAAGCGTGACAAACATACGCTTAGGCGTGCAAACAGAATTTCATTTTGTCGCTTGGGCGACTAGCAATCCGCTTGAGCGAGGAAGTATATTCTGCATCAAGGCACAAACGCTTAAGCGAGCAATAAGAATGCTTAAGCGAGACAAAGTCACCCCATTGGTCGAGCACGCTCAAGCGTGATAACCCTGTGCTCAAGCGTGAAAATCCCACGCTCAAGGGTGATAATTCTGCACTCGAGCGTGAAATTCAAAATGACCCCTGATGCTAATAAATATAAAATTTTGAAATTGCCCACAAGTCTCTCACCCAATTAACCGTCCATTAATTCTCTGAATCTCCAAGTTTTGTAACCGCCCAATTCTTCTTAAATATTTGTTCTCTTCACTCTCATCTCATAAGTCACACTTTTCTGCATTTCATTGAAAGTCATTATCCTCTCTTCTCTCTATCACTCTCGGATCCTTCCAGGTAACTACTAGACTATCTTCTTTTGAATTACAGCATATGGTTACTGTGTTAGGGAGAATTGATACCTTTCCTTTTGCATGCATTGAAGTCTTTGACCACCTTCTTCCTGTTTCTAATGAATACCATGATCTATGCTTGGTTGTTTTCTAGGGTGTTTAAAAAAAGGGGGTCAATGCTCTGCTCTTATGTTTCACCCTCTTTGTAATGCATGTCGCCCTTATGTTTCACATTCTGTGTAATGCATGCTAAGTGTTTGAAAAAAATCCTGGAAAACAGATCTTTTGTTAATATGAAAAAGCTTTCCTTCATGATTACCATAGAATCAAATTGTCCTAGTGAGAAGAAAGAAAACATGTTTCACTTCACTCTGCTTTGCATTGTATGGTATTCCTTGATGAATTTCTCACTAAAGCTGGCTCTTAACCTTGTATGAATTTCTCACTTCAGATTTTTTTTTATGCCCACATCACTGATAACTGCTTTAATAAACATAGCTTGCCTGGCCAAATTAAAATGTTTATTAAAAAGATCATTGAAATTGCTAACAAGTTCCTTTACCACTTTATATGATGACCACTGAATGACTTGCAGATGGCCAGAACAAAGCAAATTGCACCAAACCCCCCTGTCACCACTTCACCAGCAAGAAGCTCCAAAAGAAATAAAGGCAAAAGACCACGCACCAATGACGAAGATAATGCTCCAAGATTCAGGAATAAAGATAAGAGCAAAAGGTATAAGGACATCTCCAACTGGACATTTATACCCGAACGAAAAGTAGACTTGGCCTTGGGAGATTGTGATGCCTTCCTGCAAATCATAAGGAGGAGAAATTGGTTAAAGATATGTTACCCAAGGGAGAAGTATGACCCCGAAGTTGTCCAAGAATTTTATGCTAATGCTTGGACAAGAGATGGAGGAGGAGAAAGAAAAACTTATGTAAGGGGAACCTGGCTCTCCTATGACAGAGATACAATCAACTTTTACTTGGGAAACATTATGACACTAGGAGAGGGGGAGATATGCGAATATGCTGCCATGGTTGCAAGGAACCAATTCATCACCACCAGTGACCTTGAAGCAGCCATATGTGTTCCAGGACACCACTTTCAAATGGGGCAAGGAGAGAACCCACTGAGAATTTTAAGAAAAGACATGACTTCTATCTCTCAAGTTTGGACTTCTTTTTTATTAGCTAACATAACACCTAACGCTCATGTCTCTGATTTAATTTTTAGTAGGTGTTATTTGCTATACTGCATTCTAAGAGAGGACATTTCCATTAATCTAGCCCAAATACTCTCTGATGAAATTCACAAATTTGTGATTTCTGACCAGAAGTATTCCCAGGCAGGTCAGAAGGTAAAAGGGAGTCTCGGTTTTCTTGCCTTTATCACTGATTTTTGTGCAGCTCATGGTGTTGAGGTACAAGATCTCAAACCAATTAGGCCTTTCATAGACAAACGCTTCATTGAGCGTTATTGCAGTAATCCAGTACCTCCTACATCTGATGTACCCCCTCCACCCGCCTCTCAAGCAACACAGCAAGCATCCAACACAGTACCTGCCCATCCTCCTCTCAGCATAGAAGCCACCCTGATTTTACAAGGCATTCACCTCGTGAAAATTCAAAATAGCCACCTCCTAGCACAGCAAAACGCTAATCATAGAGGTTTGTTGCATATTCACAGTGGCCTTTATCACAGCATTCCTGCAGGTCAACACAATCCTTGGATGCACCCTGCCCAGTTTAAGGCCCTAATCGCTTGGCCTGGGGACAGGCCACCTTTTGTGGGAGGAGATGAGACTACACAGGATAGGCCAGGAACTTCAACACAGGGACCTCCAGAAAGAAATCAGGGAACAGAAGAGGATTCATCTGAGGATGAGTGAAAAATTTTAATGCTTTCATTTTTATCTTGAGTTTAAATTGCTACTTTAAGTTTTATTTCAAATTGACAATTTTTACTTTGAATTTTTTTTTAGTTACTATTATTGCAGCATGCTTTGGAATTGCTTGTGATTATTCTTTGTTTTGCCTGAAGCTTTAAAAATTTTTTGAAAAACCCAACCAAAGATTTTACTTTTTGAACAAGAAAAGTTTCTAAGCAGCAAAATATTTTTAGGCAATAACTCTGATTTTTAAAAGGGTAAAATGGCTGAATTAAGAACCAAGGAATTAGAATGAATGTACTTTTGATTGTTTACATGCTTGAACCCTTTTTTGTTAGAATAAGGAAGTAAGCCTTATATCCTGGTGAGAAGTGAGAAATCTAAACACTGAGAGTCTCATGAGAATTCGTCAAATAAGCATTGCCTGATTTTCTGATTAACATTTCTTTTAGAGATTAAGCAAGGAAATGATAAAGGCAAATTTTGAAAATGAAACAAACTCAGAGCCAAAAAGCTACCCTTAAGAATATGACCTAATTTTTGTAGCCATTTTTGAGCCAAAAATTTTATTCAAACACCCTAAACCAAGCATGAGAAATAAAATCCTACCTTACTTGCATGCTTAAAAATTTTTATAAGAGCATAAAACACTTTTCCAAAAAGGGTGATAAGAGAAACTGAGGCTGAAAAAGAAATAAAGTTCTCCAAAATTCAACAAAAATAGAGAACTAGAAAAAGAAAAATGAAAGAATTCAATAGCATAACAGAAGAAGCCTCATAAAAATTTAAAAAAATCTCAGAACATATGCTCTTCTTATTCATGCATGCACTTTGAACCTAAGAAAAACCAAGAATTCTTGATAGCCCAGCCTCATTACAACCTTGAAAAGACCTTTTAATCCCTACTTATCTTATGAATTGATTTTGATTAGAAATGACCGGCAATGTTAATTAGGCAGTTCTCATGATGAATGTGTAACACACCCACCTCGTGAGAAATAATGAGAGTTCTTTATTCTTACAGCAATTGGTTACATGCTTTATGAACAAGGGAATGGTGTATTACATTTTAAGGAATTGGTATTAAGGAAATCATTTGCCTAAACATCAACTCAAATTATTGTCTTTTAAAATTTTGTCTGCAACAGAAACTCAGATTATTAATGCTTGATTCCCTTTCCAAAACTTCTTTTTACTTGAGGATAAGCAAAAATCTAGGTTGGGGAGAGTTTGATAAGTGCTTATTTTATGATTAAATTCATGACTTAATTAGACTCATTTTCTAAATAACTTAACTAAATTAATACATAATTGAGCATGATTTTTTATTATGTAAAGAAGCTTGAATTGTCAAAATATTTGAAGAAAGGTGACAAAAGTCCTGAAGAAATCAATAAGCACCAGCACAAGACAAGAAGGACGCTTGAATGCAACAGGATCCACGCTTAAGCGTAAAACAGAGAAAACAAAGAAGCATCAGAATCATCTCACGCTCAAGCATGGGAAGGAGCCGCTTGAGTGAGAGCCCGACCCCGCTTGAGCGTGGCTTGAGTGTGGAATATATCTGTTGAAATAAAAGGGCTCGCTTAAGCGTAACCTTGGGCGTGGATCACAAGGAAGCAAGTAGCATCAGACCCCCCCCCCCACGCTTGAGCGTAAGAAAGGGACGCTTGAGCGTGTGTCCAAGAGCGCCTGAGCGTGAAGAAAGCATGGATCAAGCGCATGCTAAACAGAAGGCCACGCTTAAGCGTAGTTAAGAAAGCTTGAGCGTGAGACAATTATTGACCATCAGGAATCTTCACGCTTGAGCGTGACCATCAAGCTCAAGCGTGACTCATGCAGTATGGGATTTTTCAATTTAATATTCACCAATGGTGCGATGCCAACTCACCCACTTTCTTGTGTTTCCACAAGTCTCTGAAAGATGCTGCATGGGTTCTACGCAAGTTGGCAAGGGAAGCTGAACCATAACTCCTATAAATCAAGCTGCAAACAATCTCACAGGATCATATATCCATCATCAGATTTAATCCCCTTTATCTCCTTCACAATCCAATCTTTTCCATTATTCTCTGTATTCATTCTTTTGATGGTGAAAATGCAAGGCATGAGTAACTAAACTCCCTTATGGGATTGGCTGTAATCCATTCAACACCGAAGTAATGCTGTTGTAAGTTTTTATTTAGTAATGAGATTTGATAAGTTTCTGTATTTCCTTCTGCGTTTAATGCCTGAAAGTACTTGATCACTATTTTCTTATTTTAAGTTTTCTCAAGTATGCTGGGAAGTGACTTTTGAAAGCAGATCTGAAAGAAATACTTATTGTGAGTAGGTAGCCAGGGATGGCGTCTAACGCAATAAACGTCAAAACAATCGATCGATAATGCTGTGATGATTTCAAAGTGACTGAGGGATCAGCGGTTTGAAATCATTATTATGAATTTTGTAGTCGAGGGATCGATACAAATGACTATGATTGTGACGTAGAAATTATCTTTTCGATTTACTTATATAAAAACTTATGCAGCTTACAGAAGGTGAAGATGTGATGAAGCCAATCCCTGTTTTACAGAATTGATTTCTCTCAGAAAACCATTCACTGTTATCTTTTGCAAAATTTCACTCTCTGTTATTTATTACTTTTTCATTCAACATCATTCACAACAAAACAAACTAAAAATCTTCTGCCTAATTAATTCAAAACTAAGATCTTCATTCTAACACCTCCCTAGTGGAACGACAACTATACTATATTACAACCTCTGTGTTTAAACTTGGCACATCCATTTCCTTGAGTTCATATTATACAAACTTGATTCTCTTTCATTTGAACTCATTCATTCCAATATATCAAAAATTACACCATCAAGTTCCAAGATTGAAAATACGCAACATAAATAGCCTTACAAAAGATGTTTTATTTCTTCCCTTTTATTGTAGTACTTTGTGTAAAAACAAAAGGAAATGGAGGGAACAAACTGGACAAACATAGAGTGTAGGTCAACAGGATGTCGCGTCCAAATTAACCTCGGCTTTGATATAAAAACAGAGAAAGGGAGGGATGCTAACAAGACGTCGCGTCTAAATTAGTCATCCTTTAATCACATACGGGGTTAGAAACGGGAAGGGGATAAACGGGACGTCTCGTCCTAAGTATCCCGTTCCTTATGAGAATATCAACAAGACGTCACGTCTAAATTGATTTTCACGGAATTTAATCAAGACACGGGGTCAGAGATTTGGGAAGGGGATAAGCGGGACGTCTCGTCCCAAGTATCTCGTTCCTTATGGGAAAATCAACAAGACATCACGTCTAAATTGATTTTCATGGGATTGATAAAGGGCGGTTATAAAGGAAACGTAAAGAAAATAAAACAGGAACGAAATGGGAAAGGTGAGGATAAAAAGATTGGGCCCGACAGGATTTAAAGTCCTACTCCTACGTATTCTTGAGTTACCAAGAAATCAGGGTTACGTAGTTCTTTGGTGATGTTTTTTTTAGGAAGAGGCTAAAAGATTAATGGTGGATGATGTTTTTTTGGCTAGTCTGAACGTGAAACACTTATTTTTTGTTATTTATTTATTACGAACCTAAGAAGGCGTAAAAAAGAAAAGAAAAGAAAATAACAGAAATTTATTTAAGTGGAAAAATGGAAAACCGAGTAACAAATGGAAAAACCGAGTGAAAAAATAGAATACCGAGTGAAAAAGTGGAATACCGAGTGAAAAGTGGAATACCGAGTGATGGAGTAAGAGACTGCAGAGGGGGTCAGAAACTGACTGAAGGTGGAGGAGACCGACCGAGTGAGAAAGGGACTGACCGAGGGAGAAAGGCAGTGGGGGTTTGAGAGGAGTTTGAAGGTATTTAGAGGGAAAGAGAAGGGTACTGGACGGTCTTGGGGAGCAGGTCGGTTTTGGAAGAGAACGGATGGGAAAGGTGCTGGGATCGTGTTTGAGAGGTTTGAGGGACGGTGTGGAGAAGAAAGAGGGGTTGTACGGTGTATGAGAGGGAGGAGAGGACAGAGGGGAGTGTGTTAGGACGGTTGGAGATGAGAAGAAGGACGGCGTGGAAAGGTTTAGGAAGAGTTGGGACGATGTTGGTGGGTAGGAGGACGGTGTGGAGAAGAGGGAGGGGCTGTACGGTGTGTGTGGTGTGGAGAGGGACAGTGTATGGTGTTGGTGAGAAGTTGAGGACAGTGTGGGTGAGGAGAGAGAGGGGACGGTGTTGAGAAGGACGGTTGGGTGTTGGAGCTGTACGATGTAGGGAGAGAGGGGACGGAGGTGTGGGAGAAGGAAGAACAATATGGTGTGAAGAGGTGCTGGACCGAGTGAAGGAATAGTTGGTATGGGAGAGAATTCAGGCAGAGTTTTCTTGCAGGGAGAGAAAATCCAGCCCCTTGAGCCTCTTCAGCTGGGGCATTTATAGGGGTTGAAGACATGGGCTGAGTGTCTGGGACAGCCAGAGTTTCCACTCACCTATGCGCGTAGTGGTGCCACTTTGGCCACTACCTGTTTGTGGAGAGTAGCGGCTTAGTGGGGCATTTTAAATTTCTCCACTTCCGTCCCCTGTCTGCCACTCCCAGGATTCCTGGATCCACTTGGATTATGGAAATCCAAGTCATCATGGTGGGAATATGGCGAGCCTGGTGGAAATCCGAGAGAGGATGGTGGAAATCCGAAAGAGGATGACTCGGATTAGCCTCTCAGTCGGTATTCATCCAGAGTGGGACATAATCCGAGTAGAAAAGGTGCCTTTTAAGCACAAGACCGAGTGGAAAAAGGTGTTGTTTAAACAAAAACCGAGTGAAAGCTTTGCTCGGTATGAGGCTGCTGTGAAACATTCAATCGGAACCGAGTGAAACATGACTCGGAACTGACTGAGGAAGACTCGGAAATGGGTGAAAGTAACTCAGAAGTGGGTATAAGGATGACTCAGAATTGGGTGAAAGCTAACTCGGAATTGGGTGAAAAAATGGCTCGGGAATGGGCGGAAAGGGGCTCGGAAATGGTAAAAGGATGACTCGGAATTGGTTTAAGTATGGCTCGGGATTGCATGAAAGGATAGCTCGGAATTGGGTAAAAATGGCTCGGCAATTGAGTGAGAGGACTCACTCGAAACCACCTGAAGAGTGTGACTCGGCGCTGACTAAAAAGTGGCTCACTCGGTGTTGACTGAAGAGTGATTCACTCGGTGTTGACTGAAGAGTGGTTCTCATTCACGCTTGTGCGTGTTAAACTCGCTTGGGCGAGCACATTCCAACAACTAACATTATGCCTCCCGCTTGAGCGAGACTCCTTCGCTTAAGCGAGATTATGGCCTCCAAGGTTCTCGCTCGAGCGCAACCAGAGTCGCTTGAGCGAAAGACCTTTGCTAAATCAGAATTGCTTCAATCAGAAGCACTCAATCGGAACTGTTTAAGTGATTCACTCAGAGATTGTTTGCTCGGAAGTAGAATTGCTTGAAGCATTCGACCGGAATTGCTTAAGTGATTCACTCGGAAATTGTTTGCTCGGATTTGCTTGGTAGTATCACGGTTTGAAGTACTCAATCGGAGTTGCTTCAATTGGAGGAGTTTTGTTCGGCAGTGCTTCTGCTTGAAGCATTCATTTGGCTCCTTTGCTTGATTCAGTCGGTATTTCAAAATATTTTACTCGGTATCTCCGCACCATTCTTTCTTTGACTTAAGACTGATTCAATCCTGAAGTAAATTTCACTCGGAAACACATCACTTGGATTGAATCACTCGGAGAAATTTTTGGTCGGATACATGGCTCAGGAGTGAGTCAATCGGACGCATTCATTATCCTTGCCTTTCACTCAGGATTGTTTCATTTGTGCATCAACCTGCTCGGATGTACAATCGAGAGTCGTCCTTGTTTCTTCAATCAGAATGGAACTTTCAACTCAGCTTGGGATGTACAATCGGACCACTCGGTGTATTCACTCGGGAATCGGACTTGCTTTTCATTCGGAATTTGGCCTCAATCGTCAATCAACCCATTCGGACTTACACACTCAGGAGTTGGTCTTTCTTTTCACTCAGAACTTTGGAGCTTAATAGAATCTGGCCGGTAGAAGCGTTCTTTCCAGATCAGTGTTTTGCTTCGCTTGGAATGCACCTATCGGAGATTTGTTCTTATTCAACAAGCGTTCTTTTGGAGTACAAAGTGTTTCTTCATTTGGAATCAACTCACTCGGGGATCTTTGATTCAAAAATAATTCCTTTTACACTCGGACTGGCTTGAAAAATCTCCCACACTTGAAACTTACTGGAGACATACCACTCGGCCATGTCCCACTCAGAGACCCCTACTCGGAAATGATCATTCCGAGTCATTCTACTCAGAATTTCACTCGGAAACGGCTGACTCGGATATCTCACTCGGTAAAAGCTATTTTTCACTCGGAAATAGCCATTATTCACTCGGAAATAGCCATTTTTCACTCGAAAATTATCATTCTGAGCCATTCTACTCAGCATATCATTCAGAAATGAAGCCCAGTCCTCTCAGAATTCTTTCCATTTGGGTCGGACCGAAAGAGGTGTTCACAACTCCTATGCACCAAAACTGCATAATAAATAAAGATGAATCTGGTACACTAGTGGATCAGACCTTGTACAAAGGAATGATAGGTTCACTTTTGTACCACATCTAGCAGGCCTGATAAAATGTTCAATGTTTGCATATGTACAATATATCAATCAGACCCCAAGGAATCATATTTATCTATAGTGAAGAGGAATCAGAGAAATCTTGTTGGCACAACTAACCTTGGGCTGTTCTAGAAGAGAACAAACGTTTTCCCTCTCTATATTCTGTGATGCGGATTTTATAGGAGATAAAGTAGATAGAAAAAGTACAACTGGTGGATGTCACTTCTTGGGAAGAAGACTAATATCATGGGTAGGCAAAAACAAAATTCTATTGTACTTTCAATAGTTGAAGCAGAATACATATATGCAGCAGGATGTTGTTATCAACTACTTTGGATTAAGTATCAACTTAAAGACTATTCAATCAAAGAAGGAGAGATCCCTATATTTTTTGATAATACAAGTGCAATAAATCTATCAAAGAACCTTATTCAACACTCAAAGGCAAAGCACATTGAAGTGAAATATCACTTTATCAGAGATTATGTGCAAAAGGAGATACAAGACATAAAGTTTATAGATACAAACCATCAATGGGCAGATATCTTCACAAAGCCTCTGGCTGTGGCCAAGTTTACTTTTATTAAGCACAATTTACATTTAAGAGTTATTATCTGAAAGTCTAATGCATAAAAGGATTGTCGTATGATATGTTTGAAATTTGACTTGTCTGAACCCACACTCTCTTCTAAATATTTATGAGAGAAATTATTTGTGCCTTTTGGGATTCGTGTTAATTGTCAATCGTTTCATTTTTTTCTCTACGTACATCGTGGTAGTAGTTCCTACCTTTTTGTTAACTATCATCTGAACGTGTGTTCTCTCTCCTCTTTAGTGGTTAATTTATGACTCTTTAAATAATGGTCTTTTCATTTGCATTTCTTATCTTTTTGATAAAACCTCCTATCTTCCTTTCAAAAAACCCTTTTCATTTTCTTAAGCCTTAAACTTCTTCTTTATTAAGCAGCACTCAAAGTATCAGACATCATTGAGTCCTTTGTATTCAATATAAAGCAGCACAAGCTTGATGGAAGAGACATCTTTGAGGAGATAAATGGCATTGGTTAGACCAAGTTTTCCATGACCAGGAGCCCTACTCACCCCATCTGGTTTTGGAATTTTAGCAGACTGCTTCAGTCGACAAGTCTAAGTTCATTATGTTGGGAAAGCTTAAAAGGAAAACTATTAAGATTTTTGAAGATGTTCTAGCTACTTTTACTAGATGCCCTATAGTGGGAGAAGTTTACGTAGACGACTTCGAGTATGAGGTTGTATCTCATTTTGAGATAAATAAGATGCTCTTTGGTACTATAACCCTGCCAAACT
The DNA here is from genome assembly GCA_037962975.1 of Clitoria ternatea. Lineage (NCBI taxonomy): Eukaryota > Viridiplantae > Streptophyta > Magnoliopsida > Fabales > Fabaceae > Clitoria > Clitoria ternatea. The sequence goes on from CM075671.1 coordinate 63,678,111, forward strand.
AGTTTCTAGTAATATGCTTCCAGAGGTCAAGATGCTTTACTTGGTGATAAAGTAAATTTTCTGCCCTAGGAAAGGAGCAAAAGATATAGTCAGCAAGCTGGATAGATTCTATATGTACCACATGCTTACAAAGGAGAAAGTAAGTTTGCCCAATGTTATTATGACTTACCTAATTTCTTTGATTGGAAAGAAGTAGAATGAAATTCCATATCTTGTTGTCCTCATGAAAGTATTTGCCCTAGAGAATGTGCAACCAACCACTATAAGTGACTTGATGACTTCCTCCTCCTTTGTCACCAAGTTACCTCCCTTCTCACCCCTCTTGGACCAAACCATGGATAGCCCTTTTTCCACCTCCTAAGAAGAAATAGTGTAACACCCTGAAAATAGGGGTAAATTTTTCATGATTTAAAAATAATTATAAGTAGAAGAAACCGCGATATATAAAATGTTAAGTAATCACCCCAGACCGTTTAATAACCTAGCTCATATATAAAGATATGAAAAGGTACCAGAGTACTCCTTGGACGATCGAACTCGAGATCGTCACAAAGGAAAAAAGAAAGATATAATTAAAATGAAGGATTACAAAAATCTATATGAAAGGAGATTGAAAGATGCAACATTAATTTGTTTAAACAATGATAATATAATTTCATAACAGTGATATCATTTCTGGAGGTAATGGAACCCAAAACATGCAAGAAAATTGAGCCAAGAAGCAGAAATGAAGAAACTGGATATAGGGCAACTCGCTTGAGCGAGACCCACATGGGTCGCTTGAGCGAAGCCAGTAAGCGTGAGCAAAAACACTCCAGTATCAAAACTACGCTCGCTCGCTTGAGCGAGGCACGTTCGCTTGAGCGAGGCACGCTCGCTTGAGTGAGCATGCTCGCTTGAGCAAAAAAGGGACAGAACCTCACTACCCATATTTCGCTCGAGTGAGGCCAGGCCCGCCTGAGCGAAATCCATCTAGTAAGCGCCCACCTGATACTCACGTGTCTCGCTTGAGTGAGACAGCAGCTCGCCTGAGCGAAACTGGGCCAGAGGCCACCCCTCTGATGCAGAGGATGCTCGCTTGAGCGAGAATCCATCTCGTTTGAGCGAGATTATCAGTTCATGCGTAGCAGGCCTGAAAATCTCACAACCTAACATATGAAAATTCATCCCAAGTAAAATTGATCAAAATTAACTAATCACATACATCATATTAAGTGTTTAAAATTTGTTTCAAGCATTCATACTCAATAACTTTCATTCCAATTCATGAATCATATCATAACCAAAATTAGCATCTTATATACTTTATAAAACATAAAATCTTAAGAAGTATGTCATCATTCCTTAATTCTAGCAGCATTTACATCATATTTGTCGTCCATACATTATGAAAATGAGCCATACATACAAGGGTCTCATTTTCCTACATGACCTCCAAAATCATCATTCATCACATTAAATTACAAAATTGAGCATATATACATCATATACTCTACAAAATGACAATATGTCGGCCAAGGCTTACCCATTTTCTTCCATGTTTACCTTCATCAATACTCGACCTCCAAAAGAGTAGGGTATCATCATACCTACATCAAACTTAAAAATGGCAACTAGGAGGTGAGTAACATAATACAAATGTATCAAAGTCATGCATTATGATGATACTTATACATACTTACATATGTTACATTTCTCAGGAAACATCACAGTTTCATTCACATACCATATCATTTCATTTCAACATGTTACATACTTAAAGAAATACATCCACAACACACATATCCAATCATTGGCAGTCTCAATAACATCATCATACACATAATGTTAGTACCATATTTCTTTCTTCTTTATTTCTCAATCATCCATCGCCACCACAGGCTTTCAACTAGGCATATCTCAGGCTATATGTAAATGCTCTTATAGCTAATACATATGGACAAAGGAATTATTATCAAATACAGATTTGACTGTGGGAAACATCAACATACCAAATGTGGGACAAGCATAGGTGTGCTACTATGCCCCTACTGCAGTAGAAAAATGTGTACACATATACCTCAATTCATGCATGCTTAACGACATATTTTACTGGTACCAAATCGCTCTCGCCCCTATGTAGCACTAGTCACCCCGTGACTTACGGATCCACGTCATGTCCTTACTTGCCAAAGTGCTATGGGCCCTTCCCAAACACACATCGAGAAAGCTGTGCCCCGTCGGACACCAAGGTAACTTGTTCATCACAGAGCCGCCGGCCCACTGGGCCTGCCACATAGGGTGCCTCGTCACCAAACTATGGACAGCTTCGTGATTCCCAGAATCACTAGGGAATACAACAATATACCTGTGCACTGGGTCGCCCTCCCACTGGGCCCGCCTAGTGGAACCCCTAACATTCCACATAGACAGCGTATGATATGCCATGGATGCAAATGCCAATCTATGCATTCTCACTCTATGTATCCTATCATGCCACTCCACATTCAACAATTCACCACAACCACTTAGTGGATTTCGTATACTTATCATCCTCTACCACTACCAACATTCATTGGATTTCACACACATAATTAGTTAGTGGTAATCAACATTCATTGGTTCATATATTATGGGATGTTCAACCATATATCAGTCAATACAATCATGGTCTCAAGCCATTCATAACAAACTCATTAACATGAATCAAAACAACACCATACTCATCATCCCAAAAGCATATGCCATATAACATCAATCATTCTAAATACATTTCAATCATAAAATCATTATATCATCCACTCAAGCCACATTATCATAGCACAATAATATACATTCACATCATTAATGGATGAAATCATGCATTTAGAATAGTTACCCCCTCCTACCTCAAGAGAAGTAGCAATCAACATGGTCCGATGGTCCCGCCTCGTCAATAGGGTTGTTTCCTACATTAACTACATGTAAAATTCTAGTCAATCAACCATTTAAAGTATGATTTAGGTCTCTAGTCGTTACTCATTACATCTATAATTTCATGACATGAATAAAACATGTCATAGGCACCATTTTTCCTTATTTGTTAGGCTTTGGGAATTCCTTCCCATCAAGCCTCATTCATTATAGTAAAGGTTGCAAGGCAACCTTAGGCCTCAATATACACAATAATTTATCCAACATCCAAGCACTCATTGTCATGTATCTCATCCCAAAACATATTGTTCTAGCATCATTTATCACTTTTCCCAATTCATCAAGGTTAGGGTTCTACCTAAAATCCAACAACATTCATAAATGCATCATTACTCTTCATCACCTTCCCACCATACATTCATCTACCTCATTTATTTTATTCAAAGCTTACATTTATGACAACCTATCTTAGTGTTTACATATTTATGGCTCTCCACCAACCCCCATTCAAATACATTACTCTCCCAAACCATAAATCTCATAACCATAGTATTAAACCCTACAACAATGGTAAGAAAAGCTTACCTCACCCAAAAACGAAAAAGGGTATTAAAGAGGGAAAGAGGGCTATGAAAATGGAATAGGGGAAGAGATATCTTCAAGCTCCAATGGCTTCCTCCAAGCTCTCTTAAGAATGAAAATGGAGGAATGGAATGGGTCACTAACTTTTGCTAGGGTTTTAGATGAGATAAAGAGAGGAAATGAAGAAGGAGGAGAAGATGAGTGTTTTTGCCAAATTGGTCCAGCAATGAACAAAAATGGGAAGGGAAAATAAAGGCTTTTATTTTTAATTTTTATCTCCTCATTAGTATTTCATCATTTTTCCATAAACAGGATCTTTGTTCGGGTTCAATACTTTATCTAAAAATTATTCCGAAGTTATATTCGGATTCCCAATAATATCCCTAATAGCCCTGACCAATATCATCCCAATCGGAGATATTTGGTCTGACACCCATATTTTAATCGGGTATTATTTTAGCTCATACAGCCTCATTAAATTATAAATAATCCTCAAAATCTGAGTTTAATTATTTTCAATATTTTGGGACATTTATTAATCCCAATATAAGTATTCAATATTTACTCTTCTCATTTAATCATTTATATAAAATTTGGGATGTTACAATCCACCCCACCAAAAAGAAATTTCATCCTTGAAATTTAACATACCAGTTTTGAATGCTTTCAGATATCGCTCCCGAATATCATCTTCACGTTCCCACGTGAATGTTTCCACATTTCCATGCTTCCATGCTACTTTCACCAAAGGTACCAATTTGTTCTGTAGCTTCTTCACAGAGTCTTCAACAATACAAACGCAAACAAGAGGGATAGTCAAGTCATCTCGCACATCAACATCATCAATCGGGATTACATGTGAGGGATTATGAATATACTTCCTCAATTGCGACACATGAAACACATTGTACAGATTCGCAAGGTGCGAAGGAAGTGCAATCCGCCACATCACCAATTCGTTCAAGAATCTCATAAGGTCCAATAAACTTAGGACTTAATTTCTTGCTCTTCAAAGCTCTTCCAATACCCTTATCTCTTGATACTCTCACAAACACATGTTCGCCAAGTGGCTTCTGCTTCTTATCATAATAACTCTTCTGATGATCTTGGGCAATTTTCATCTTTTCTTGTATCATCTTAATCTGTTCATTTGTCTCTGCAATCAATTTTGGCCCCAAGGCCAAATTCTCACCAGTTTCAAGCCAACACAACGGAGTTCTACATTTCTGACCATACAATGCTTCATAGGGAGCCATACCAATAGAACTATGATAACTATTGTTGTATGTAAATTCAATTAGTGGTATGAATCTTTCCCAACAACTGCCATGCTGCAATACACAAGCCCGCAACAAATCTTCAAGGCTTTGAATTGTTCGCTCGGATTATCCGTTCATTTGTGGATATGCTGAACTAAGCTTCAACTTGAAACCTATTGCCTCATGCAAGCTTCCCCAAAATCGGGAAGTGAACCGTGGGTCGTGATCTGACACAATACTCAAAGGTACACCATGTAGTCTAATGATCTCCTTAATGTACAATTATATCAATTTCTCCAAAGAACTCTTCATGTTCATGGGCAAGAAGTGAGCACACTTCGTCAATCAATCCACAATTACCCATATAGTATTATTTCCAGTATGTGTCCTGGGAAATCCAGAGACAAAGTCCATAGCAATGTCATCCCACTTCTAAACGGGGATATCAAGAGGTCTCAAATAACTAGATGGCTTCTGATGCTCGACCTTGACCTTTTGACAAATAATGTAAGCGGCTACAAAATTCGCCACATTGCGCTTCATACTGGGCCACCAGAAATTCTTCTTCAAATCCTGATACATTTTTTTAGAACTAGGGTGTATGCTCAACACACTCTTGTGAGCTTCTTCAAGTACCAACCTTCTTAAATCACCACTAGATGGGACATAAATTTGGCCCTTCATTCGCCAAATGCCATCATGACCTTCCATAAAAATAAATTCTTCCCATTAGCTTGAGCTTCCTTCATCTCAGTCAAGTACCCATCCTTTGTTTGTTGCAATTTCATAGTTTCAAGGAATAGATTTGCTACCATCAACACCTCAAGGGACATCTTCTTCGGGGTATATATTTCTACACCCACGTTCAAGTTTCTAAATTGCTCAATTAGCTCTATTTCTTTCACCATCATAGCAGAAACATGCAACGATTTCTGACTCAAGGCATCAGCAACCACATTTGCCTTCTTGGGGTGGTATCTCAAATCAAACTCATAATCTTTCAAAAATTCCATCCATCTTCGTTGGCGTATATTAACCTCCTTCTGATCAAATAAATATTTGAGACTCTTGTGATCACTAAAGACCACAAACTTAGAACCATACAGGTAATGCCGCCACAATTTCAAAGAAAACACCACCGCTGCCAATTTAAGATCATGTGTGGGATAATTAACCTCATCCGGTCGCAATTGTCTCGACACATAGGCTATTATATGTTCATTCTGCATCAATATACAACCAAGACCAAGCTTGGAAGCATCACAATACACCATAAAGTCATCCAATAAATCGGGCAAGGCCAACACTGGAGCAGAAGTGAGTCTTATCTTCAACTCTTGGAAACTCCTCTTGCAGTCGAGATTCCACACAAACAGCTGATTCTTATGGGTTAGCTTCATCAACGGCAAAGCCGAACGGGAGAAAACTTCAATAAATCTCCGGTAATAATCGACAAGACCAAGAAAACTCCTTATTTCAGTCACGGACGTCGGTCTTTCCTAAGCCATCACGGCTTCAATGTTAGATGGATCAACGACAACACCATCTTTAGAGATAACATGTCCAAGAAATTGGACCTCCGACAACCAAAATTCACACTTGGAAAGCTTCGCATATAACACTCTCTCGCGAAGAACACTCAACACAAGACGAAGATGCTCTTCATGTTCTTCATGGCTTTTGGAATAGACAAGGATGTCATCGATAAACACCACCACAAACTTGTCAAGATATCTATGGAAGATACGATTCATATAATCCATGAATATCACAGGTGCATTCGTCACACCAAATGGCATCACCATATATTCATAGTGGCCATATCGCGTTCGAAAAGCAGTTTTAGGAATATCTTTAGTCTTCACCCGGATTTGGTGATATCCGGAACGCAAATCAATTTTTGAGAATACAACAGTATCCTTTAATTGATCCAAAAGATCATCAATGTGAGGTAGTGGATATTGGTTCTTAATGGTCAACTTATTAAGTTGTCGGTAGTCCACACATAACCTCATACTTCCATCCTTCTTTCTAACCAATAAAGCAGGCGCACTCCAAGGAGACACACTTGGGTGAATAAACTCTCGCTCTAACAATTCTTCAACTTGCCTTTTCAACTCGGTTAATTCCATAGGAGACATCCGATACGGCGCTCGAGAAATAGGTTCTGCACCCAAAACAAGATCAATAGAAAACTCCACCTCTCATTGAGGAGGTAAACCAGGTACCTCATCAGGAAATACATCCAGAAATTCAGATACGACAGGGATATCCAGGGATTGAGTAGCATTTTCTCCATCCACCATGAATATCATAACAAGTATTTGAGATATACCTTGCACATCAAAGCACTCGGTATTCGAAGAAGGAAAGACAATGCTCCGACTCTGACAATCTATAAAGACTTTATTGGCAGGCAACTAATCCATCCCCAGAATAACTTCCAAGTCCTTCATGGGCAAGAAAATAAGGGATACGATGAATTTTTGATCCTCAAGAGTCATTTCAATATTATCACACCGAGTGACCACCCGTAAACAAGCATCGGTCGGTGTAGACCCCATGATAGAGCCTCTCATCATGCTTATTGGCAACTTCAATCGCCTCACACAATCTCCTGAAATAAATGAATGTGTTGCACCCGAATGAAATAAGACATCAACATAATTACCAAGGATTTGGCACTTACTTTGCACTAGATCATTGGCTTGAGCAGCTTCTTCACCCGTCACGATGAAGACTTCTCCAGCAGTTTGTTGGTTAGCACCATGATTGTGACCATTCCGGCCGCCATTACCATTACCTCGGCCGTTCTTTTTACCACGATTGTTGCCACCATTTCTGTTGCCATTACCATTACGACCACCATTGCCGCCATTGCCATTTCCACGACCACGACCTCTAAAAGTGCCATAGCCTCCACAGTTTCCATCATTACACACCACTACATTCGTGGCATTCAAGGGACAATTGGGACAAATATGCCCTGGTTGGTTGCATCTATAATATACTACCGTCTCCTCATGATTACATTCGCGGGCCAAGTGGTTTCCGCCACACCGGAAACAACGAAGACCTTGGCCATTACCTCGGCCACCATTGGTACCATGTCTTCCACCACCGCGTCCACCTCTAAGAGAAGAGGAGCCATGCACAAAGTGTCTGTTACTCTTAAAGTGGTCTTTCTTCTTAAAGTTAGGGGATTGAGCCTTCAACTTGTAGTCATGCCCCAAATAATTCTTAGGAGCTGTTAGAAATATACACTAAAAGCCTATATAGGTCGCATAATTTTAAATAAGTCATTTTTTATTAAATAGTTTAACAACCTTTATTTATCCTTGGAGTAATAAGTCATATGAGAGTTATTCCTAAAATGTCCCTAGTCAAGTATTTACGTGGGGACATGTAAATATTAAGACTAGTGTGTGAGGGTACTAATGATTTGATCTCACAGATCATGGATATAAATGATATCAAGTCTTCACAAGGGTAAACATTAAGAGTAATGATGTACTGGACAGACCCACCATGAGAACGTTGCATGGATCGTTACATGAATGTCATAAACGATTCTCAATGTGATAATGGTATATGTAGTACTTTAACCTAAAGTCACTACGATTCCTACATAAGGAGTTTGTTGTTTTAATACAATCAAACATCTTCTGTAACAAGAGGACTATAAAGGTTATGGTTAGGCAATGAACAAATTATGCAGAGGGATGTGAGTGATGTAGATGGGATTTATCTCTCCTATGTGACAGGAGTGATATCAATAGGCCACTTGATAGAGTGAGACTAAGGAAATGCATGGCCATGCTAGAAAGAATGAATATTGGATATTTATTCGGATAAAGTCTACTCCGGTATCAAGTAAAATAAATTGGACTGTACAAGGATGACACGACCATGCCTTGGGCCCAATTAGGATATCATGACAAAAGGAACAAACATATAAAATAATTATAGGTTATGTTGATAATAAATAATATTCGGACATATTGATGCATTGCTAGATGCCACTCTTATTTTATATTAATAATAAAATAGTTTATTATTAATATAACCGAGTAAATTACCTATAAGGTCATACACATAGAGTAAGCCCATCAAAAAATAGCTTTTTATTTTAGTTGGACTAAAATAAAACTATTGGGCCTAACTCATTTAGAATGAGTAAGGAGCCCACTCTTTAGAGAGCAAATTAGGTCAAACCTAAGCCTATAAATAGAGCATAAGATGCTCATAGGCAGCTAACCGAAAAGTGACACAAAATACGTAAAAGTTGCAAAAGCTACATGCCATCAAACTAGCATTTGGAAGATGTAGCATTTCTGGTGGGAGTACTCGTGTGGACTCATAAAGGATGAGGCTATGACTATTTCGATTTGATTTTCTTCAAGAGGTAATCCTAAAACGCAATATTTTTGTGTGTGTTTGTCTTATGCTTTGAAACACGGTGCTTTGCAAATCCTATGGGAATCCTTGTATTTCCGCTACTTATGCACGAGGGATTCCCTAACAGGAGCCACATCATTCTCTTCAAAGATTCAATATTTGTTCACAAGAGTAGGAAAGCTCCTAATCTCTTGGTGACAAATCACCTTCTTGATCTCCTGACGCAACTGATAGATGTCCAATTTACCTATATTTTGCATGATTAATGAAGCATAAATTGGATATAATGTACAATGTTTGTCAATTTTGTAAGCTAAATAGAAAATAAATAGTGATATGAACATTGTACAGGTTGATTGGCTAATTTTGTTGCAATCTCAGGAAAATTCAAAGAAGAAAGAAGAAAAGAAAAGAAATGAAGAAAATCCACTAAGTGTTGAGCAAACAGAGTGATATTCGCTTAAGCGGAGGGTATATCGCTGGAGCGAATCATGGTCGCTGAGGAAAAATTGAAGAGCTCGCTTGGGCGAGCCATGAATTTAACAAATAACAGTATCAGGTCAAGACTCGCTTGAGCAAGGAGTGATGCGCCCAGGCGAAATCAAGCCAGTATTGAAAAATGAATTATTCGCCCGAGCGAACACTGAGGCCGCTTGAGTGAGATTGGTACAGAATGAAATAGCAGTAGCCTCGCTCAAGCATTTTGAATAGAAAAGCCAGCGAACTTCTTCCAGAATGCAGCAATGTAGAGGTCGCTTGAGTGATATTATTTCGTTCAAGCGAAATTTGTCCAGAACCAAATTTTAAAGGGCTCGCTGAAGTGGATGAAGAAACAGCTCAAGCGAAATGGAATGAAGTATCAGATATGAATACTCGCTTAAGCAAATCTGAACCGCTTGAGCGAATCAAGCCCATAATGAAGCAGGACGTGGATTTCCTTCGTGCTGAAGAATGCTCATCGCCTGAGCGAAATATAAACTCGATTGAGCGAGTATTCTTTTATATAAGCTTACTGCATGGCGGCTGGGAAAAAGAGAGCTGGATAGTTAGAAACACTTTGTACTCTGTCTTTTCTTCATCTTTTCTAAGTTGTAATGACCACCATGAGTGGCTAAACCTCTCCTTGGGATTGGATGTAGCCTTTCTTACTTGAAGATCATAAATGATATATTCATGAATCGGGTAAATTTGTTCTATGATTCTTGGTATTTCGTTTTGTGTTCACTGCCTGAATCTACTTGATCACTAGTTTCTTGAATTAAGTTTACGTTTGTTGTTGGAAAATAACTTTCGAAAACAGATCTAAATGAAATGCTCATTGTGAGTAAATAACCAGGGATGGTATTTAACGCATTGAACGTCTTAACAATCGGTCGTAATGCTGGAATGGATTTGAAACGATCAAGGGATTGACGTTATCAAATCTGTTTTTATGAATTTCGTAGTCAAGGAATTGATACGAATGACATTGATTGTGACGTAAAGTATTATAGTTCAAACCCTGTTTTCATGAATATACGTTGTGTATCGGAAGGTAAGATCGGTGAATCCTAATCCCAGTTGTTACAATTTGATAAACTCCTTTTATTTCATTGCATATTCGTTCACATATTGTAGTTTATATTTTGAACTCAAAACCATGAAAACAATCATTTTAATTTGAACTCAAAACCATGAAAATAATCGTTTTAATCCGCCGTAATATTTTAAGTTTCAATTGCTGATGATCCTTAGTGGGAACGATATCCTTTATAACTACAACTACCGTGTTTAAAACTTGGCACGTCTTTTTGAGTGTATTATACAAACTTGATTCTCTTAAAATACACCAGCAAGTTTTTGGCGCCGTCCGCCGGGGATCGAAGTAATTGAATTAAGTTATTACGGTGTGTGAATACTGTACGTAGTGCATTTTTGTGTTGTTATGTATCATTTTCTTGGTTAACCTCTCTTTTGCTAGCTTTGCTTATGATATTAAGAAGTCAGGGATTCAAAGAACAGGCTGAAATAGATCCTGAAATTGAGAAGACTTTGAAGAAAATCAAAGCCAAAGCAAAAGCACAACAAGAGGAGGACCAATCTTGTTCTTCTTCTTCTCCAATCTCAACACCAACAACCATTCCAAAACTTGAAAATATGGAAGGACGTCAACCACCAAGGCGTACCTTGGGAGACTATGCAAACCAACAAGGACCCAAATATTTTTCAAGCATAGCAATCCCACAAACCAGAGCTTTGGAAATGAAACCAGCATTTCTTAGCTTGATTAGTGCTCACCAATTTACTGGAATGTCACATGAAGACCCATATACTCACTTAGCTACATTTTATGAATTGGTAGGTACTATGGGCTTTGAGCAAGGAGATCTTGAATCAGCATATCTCCGCTTGTTCCCATTTTCTCTAGCTGGGAAGGCCAAAGAATGGTTGCAATCGCATCCAAACCAAAGCTTGAATAATTGGTCTAGTGTGGAGGAGAAATTCCTGTTTCGTTTCTTTCCACCGTCAAGATTCATAAAAGCAAAGTCTGACATTTCAACTTTCTGTCAAGGAATGGAAGAACCTTTTTGTGAAGCATGGGACAGATTCAAGTCCTTATTGCGCAAATGTCCAAATCATGGATTTGAAGATATAGCACAACTGAACATTTTCTACAGTGGGCTAAGGCCTGACACAAAGATGATTTTAGATGCTGCTGCTGGTGGAACAATGATGACAGTAGATGCTGACTAAGCTACTAGAATCATAGAAGCTTTGTCATCCACAGACTATCAAGCACAGCATGATAGGCAGCAAGTACAAAAGAAAGGAATTCTTGACCTGAATACTTCTGATGCTATTTTAGCTCAAAACAAAATTTTGACCCAACAGATCGAAGCCTTAACTCAACAGATGGCCAAACTTCCTCAACAATTGCACTCAGTTTAATCTGCATAACCTCAACAACAAATGAATGCAAGATGTGATTTTTGTGGAGGTGACCATCCAAATGGACATTGTGGGTCTCAGGAAGAAGCTGTCCATTACATGAACAATCAAGGTAGACAAAATAATTTTAATTCCAATTTTAGTAATTAACCATTTCAGGGATGGAGGAACAATGCAAATCAAGGCCAAGGTTGGAGGTAAGAGGCTAGTACATACAATAGACCACAGGCCCACCAACAAGGACCGTCTCTGATGGAAAAGACAACTAGATTGGAAGATACATTCGAAAAGTTCATGCAAGCTTCTCTAACAAATCAGAAGAACACAGAAGCTTCCATTAGGAATCTAGAGACTCAGGTTGGACAGCTTGCCCGTCAAATAGCAGAACAAAAAAGACCTCAATATGGAGCCAACACTGAAGCGAATCCTAAGGAGCAATGTCAGGCAGTGATGACCAGAAGTGGAAAAACTACAGGTATAGAGTTGGGTGAAAAAGAAAAGGAAGAAGAAAGATTTTTGAAAGAAAAAGAAAAAGAAAAAAATAGAGAAAAAGTTGAGAATGAAAAGAGTGAGACTGTAAATAAAGAAAAAGAAAAGGAGAAAGATAAAAAGAGTGATGTAGAGAAAGGAAAGATGAAGGTGGATGAAGGTATACCACAGCTGAAAAGCATGCCTTATCCCAAAAATCCTTCAAAGCGGGATAAAAAGAGGCAGTTTGCTAGGTTCATGGACATATTCAAGAGATTACAGATCAATATGCCATTTATGGAAGCCATGGAGCAGATGCCTACTTATGCAAAATTTATGAAGGATTTACTGACAAAGAAAAGAAGATTCTCTGAGGAGACAGTAGAATTAGAGGCCGGGTGTAGTGCTATAATTCAAAAAGCATTACGCAGAAGACCAAAGATCCGGGAAGTTTTACAATTCCTGTCACCATTGGTAGCCTGCCAGTAGGAAAAGCATTACTCGACCTAGGAGCAAGCATTAATCTGATGCCATTATCTATGCTGAAGAGAATTGGTGATCTGGAAATTCGACCAACTAGAATGACTCTCCAATTAGCTGATAGATCAATGAAGTTCCCTTATGGAGTTGTAGAAAATGTTCTAGTAAAAGTAGACAAATTCGTGTTTCCAGTAGATTTTGTGATCATGGATATGGAAGAAGATTCAGAAGTACCTTTGATCTTGGGACGACCATTTATGAAGACTACAAAAGTTATAATAGATGTTGATGATGGGAAATTAAAAGTAAGAGTCCAAGACGAGGAAGTCAATTTTGATGTTTTTGAAGCCATGAAATATCCTGCAGACAAGCAGAGTTGTTTCAAAATTGAGGCGGAAGAGGAGACAATTTCAAAACAGCTTCACAAGATGAACAATTCAAGCCCTCTTGAAAAGGCTCTAGTGAATGCTGTTGAGAGTTTTAATAATATGGAGATGAATAAAGTGCAAGAGGTTTTGCAAAGTCTTGAAGCCGGTAAGGTGATGACAAGCGAGGAAAGCAAAGTGGAAAAACTGGATGAAAAACAAAGTCCTGAGGTTCATAAGTTAGAATTAAAAGAATTACCTCCAAATCTGAAATATGTCTTTTTAGATGACCAAGGTAATAAACCAGTAATAATCAGCAGCACTTTGTTGAAAGAAGAATAAGAAAAGCTGATTGAAATTCTGAAAAAGAATGAGCAAGCTATTGGTTGGAAATTAAGTGATTTGAAAGGCATCAGTCCATCGTATTGTATGCATCATATTTTTATGGAGCAGGAATACAGACCAGTGGCTCAACCTCAAAGACGATTAAATCCAATCATGAAAGAGGTCGTGAAGAAAGAGGTGCTGAAGTTGCTTGAAGCCGGAATGATCTACCCTATTTCAGATAATACATGGGTGAGCCCAGTTCAAGTGGTACCAAAGAAGGGTGGCATGACGGTGGTGAGGAATGAAAATAATGAGTTAATTCCAACCAGAACAGTAACGGGATGAAGAATGTGCATAGACTACCGAAAGCTCAACCAAGCAACAAGGAAAGATCATTTTCCATTGCCATTCATGGACCAAATGCTGGAAAGGTTGGCAGGACAAACTTATTATTGTTTTCTGGATGGATACTCAGGCTATAATCAAATAGCAGTGGCTCCAGAAGACCAGGAGAAAACTGCATTTACTTGCCCTTTTGGTGTTTTTGTATATCGAAAGATGCCTTTTGGACTATGTAATGCTCCAGCCACTTTTCAACGGTGCATGCTGGCAATTTTTTCAGACCTTGTGGAAAAATGCATAGAAGTCTTCATGGATGAGTTCTCCGTCTTTGGTAAATCATTTCATTCTTGTTTAGAAAACCTTGATACCGTGTTGAAAAGGTTTGTGGAAACCAATTTAATGCTCAATTGGGAAAAATGTCACTTTATGGTAACTAAAGGCATAGTGTTGGGTCACACCATTTCAAACAAAGGCATTGAGGTGGATAGGGCAAAAGTTGAAGTTATTGAAAAATTACCCCCACCAATAAATGTCAAAGGTGTCAGGAGTTTTCTAGGTCATGCAGGATTCTACCGAAGGTTTATAAAAGATTTTTCGAAAATTGCTAAACCTTTGAGTAATCTGCTGCAAAAAGAGAATTCTTTTCAATTTGATAAATCATGTCTGCTTGCTTTTCAAATGTTGAAGGAAAAACTAACTACTGCACCTGTCATAGTTGCACCCGATTGGAATCTTGATTTTGAAATCATGTGTGATGCAAGTGATTATGCAATAGGTACAGTGTTAGGACAAAGAAAATCCAGAATTTTTCATCCAATACATTACGCTAGTAAAGTTTTGAATGAAGCTCAAATTAATTATGCCACAACTGAAAAAGAATTACTAGCTGTTGTGTATGGGCTTGAAAAATTCAGATCGTACTTAATTGGTGCACGAGTTATAGTTTTTACAGATCATGCAGCAATCAAGTACTTGATGAATAAATCTGATTCCAAGCCAAGATTAATTAGGTGGATTTTGCTGCTACAAGAGTTTGACTTAACCATTCTTGACAAAAAAGGCAGTGAAAATCACATTGCAGATCATTTGTCCAGACTAATTAATGATGAAGTTACAAAGATACAGCCTGAAGTTCCTGAAGAATTCCCAGATGAAAGGCTATTGTTGATTCAAGAAAGACCATGGTTTGCTGACATGGCTAATTTCAAGGCTGCCGGAGTGATTCCTGAAGATTTTACATGGCAGCAGAAGAAGAAACTTCTGAAGGATGCACAACAATTTATTTGGGATGATCCTTACTTATTCAAGCTTGGATCAGATAATATTTTGCGAAGATGTGTATCTGAACAAGAAGCCAGGAGTATTCTGTGGCACTGCCATAGTTCAGCATATGGAGGACATTTCAATGGAGAAAGAACCGCTGCCAAGATCCTACAATCAGGTTTTTTCTGGCCCTCTATATTTAAAGATGCTAATTTTTTTATGCAGAACTGTGATACATGTCAGAAAAGTGGAAGTATTTCAAGGAGGAATGAAATGCCACTAACAGCCATCTTAGAAGTAGAGGTTTTTGATTGTTGGGGCATAGATTTTGTTGGACCATTACCATCCTCACTTTCAAATGAATACATCCTAGTAGCTGTTGATTATGTTTCGAAATGGGTCGAAGCAATGGCTTGTGCAAAGGCAGATGCCAAAACTGTAATCAAATTTTTGAAGAAAAATATTTTCAGCAGATTTGGCACCCCCCGAGTTCTGATAAGTGATGGAGGATCTCACTTTTGCAACACACAACTTCAAAAGTGTTTAGAACATTATGGTGTCAAGCATAAGGTGACTTCTCCTTACCATCCACAAGCCAATGGCCAAGTGGAAGTGTCTAACAGGGAAATCAAAAGAATTTGGAAAAAATAGTTTCCCAAAGCAGAAAAGATTGGTCTCTAAAGTTGA
The DNA here is from genome assembly GCA_037962975.1 of Clitoria ternatea. NCBI lineage: Eukaryota > Viridiplantae > Streptophyta > Magnoliopsida > Fabales > Fabaceae > Clitoria > Clitoria ternatea. The sequence goes on from CM075671.1 coordinate 63,694,102, forward strand.
ATGACGCTTTGTGGGCATAGAGAACAGCTTTTAAAGCTCCAACAGGGTTCTCACCCTACCAATTAGTCTACGGAAAGAGCTATCATTTACCTGTAGAACTAGAACATAAGGCCTATTGGGCAATGAAGTTGCTCAATTTTGATCCTGAAGCATCAACAAAGGAAAGAAAGATTCAGTTGGAAAAACTGGGAGAATGGAGGCGAGAGGCTTATGAATCATCAAGAATTTATAAAGACAGAATGAAAGCCTACCATGATAAAAAGATTTTAGCAAAAAGCTTCTACCCAGGACAATCAGTTCTTTTATTCAATTCAAAGCTCAAACTTTTTCCAGGAAAGTTGAAATCAAAATGGTCTGGACCTTTCCTTGTTAAAGAAGTCAAATCATATGGTACTGTTGAGTTGCAAGATCCTAATTCTGACAGAACCTGGACAGTTAATGGATAAAGACTCAAACCATATATGGGTGGCGGAGTGGAAAAGCTAGATATGCTGATCCACTTTATTGAAGAATGAAAATCAATCAGGCGTCGAGCTAACGACGTTAAACAAGCGCTACCTGGGAGGCAACCCAGTGTGTTTAATTTGTTGTTGTTTTGTTTACTTGTGCAATAGTGTGAATGCTTTTTGTATGATATGCTTTATAAGTGAGTGAGAAGACTAGAAGGAACCAAAGGATCGAATGATGAGATAAGTTTTTGAAGAAAATACAAGTGAAGGATATAAACTTTCAAGTATGAGGATATTCGCTCAAGCGCACACCATTTCGCTTAAGCGAATAAGCCAAATACCTACATTCGCTCAAAATCGCTTAAACGAAAAACTTATATTTTGATACTGGACATAAGTCGCTTAAGCGACCCACTTTTAGCTTGAGCGAATGTCTTCTTCGCTTGAAAAATATTACCTTTCGCTCAGGCCAAGACAAAGGAATAGCCACTGGACAAACTTCGCTTAAGCGAATTAAAGACCGCTCAAGCGAATTTTGCAGAACATTTATTAATTTGAAAAAAATCCCATTTTCTGCAATTCTCGCTCAGGCGCATCAAGTCACGCTCAAGCGAGTTATCTTTTATTAAAACACTGGAACAAATTCGCCCAAGCGAATCCCTATCGCTGAAGCGAATTTTGTCCAGAAAGAAAACATTGCACACTCGCTTAAGCGCCATTCATTTCGCCCTAGCGAATTTTACCCAGTGTCTTAAACATAGTGATTCGCCTAAGCGAAAGTTATTTAAGTCAAGCGAGGGGATTTTTGGGAGCATCAGGTACCTTTTAACTTAGATTTCGCTACAGCGAACCATAATCGCTTGAGCGAAATTAGAGAGTGGAACTTAATATTCGCTATAGCTGTTTAATATTGCATGAGCGAATTTAAGCGGTTATGGTTTCTTTTTAAAAGGGCACAATCTGTTCACTTCTTCAACTACACTCTGGTATCTTTTTAAAAGGTCTCAACTTCCGAACCCCTCTCACTCCCATCTTTGATTCCGAAAGGTTTCTTGAGGTTTCTTCCTCATTGTTCTCATCAAGTTCTTATCTTTCTCTTCTTTCCCATATTCCTTAAGTAAGTTTTCTCACTTCTCATGCATCTGTTCATCTTTCTCTTCTTTACGTTTTTATTTCTTTGTTTAAAGCTTCAATGTGGGTTACGATTTCAGTTTTATATTAGTTAGGGTTTGATTTTCACCTCTGCAATGTTGTTTTGCATAATGGAATCCAAATGTAAATCATGCCCTAGAATAAAGTAGTGAAACCATTTGCCTTAAGCATGCTCTGTTTTTTTTATTTTTGGTGTGGCTGCTAAAACACAATGCATGCATATAATGTTCCCGATTAAGTTCTGTGTTGGCAGGAACAAATAACCATGTTCCGTTTTTGATTAATGACATCAATAGAACAACGTTTTTTTTGTAACTGTCGAAACCTTCCATCATGCTCTGTTTTTCAGTGAAATATTGTGAACTAGCTGGTGTGAGCAATTGTACTTTTCTGCCTTATGAACTCTATTAGCACTTTCTGTTTTTCAGGATGGCTAGAACTAAAGTAACGAGTACTGATGCCCCAAGGCAGAGTGAGAGAGAAAAAGGAAAAAGGAAGAGAGGTGAAAGAAGCTCTTCACAACAACAACCGAAATTCAGGAGTAAGGAGCATAAACAACGCCATGAGAACATAGACCACTGGACTTTTATTCCTGAAAGGAAGGTTGATTTACGTCAAGAAGAGTGTGATGACTTCTTGGAATTATTGAGAAGAAGAAAATGGTTAAGAGTTGCAAATCCCAGACATAAATTTGACCCAGAGATTGTCAAAGAATTCTATGCTAACGCATGGAACAAAGAGGGCACTTTAGAACGAAAAACTTGGGTTTGGGGCACCTGGATTTCGTATGATAGAGACACTATCAACGAACATTTAGGTGATATGCTTCGGTTACCTGATGGAGATTTGTGCACCTATGGCACCTTGAAGAAAAACCGACATATCTACCCCACACAGGAACTTGAAGATAAACTCTGTTTACCAGGGCATCATATGTACAGAGGGGCTAGCCAGCATCCTTCCAGACTTCTGAGGAAGGATATGACAATGCTGACTAGGGTGTGGACAACATTTCTCTTAGCAAATGTTATCCCAAATGCCCATGTATCTGATTTACCCCTTCCAAAATGTGAGCTTCTCTTCTGCATCCTCTCTCGAAATATGTCTGTTGACCTTGCTCAGATAATTTTAGATGAAATCTTTAGGTTTGCACAGCAAAATCCGAAGACCACATTAGCTGATACAAAACCTAAAGGCAGCCTTGGTTTCCCTGCATTCATCACCGGACTTTGTGCAGTCCATGGGATCGATGTTAACCCCATCACGCCGATTAGACCATCCATCGATCGAAAATTCATAGATTTGAATTGCAGGATACCTACACCCGCACCACAGGTACAAACGTCACCACCACCACCACCTGTGGTATCATCACCTCTAGTTCAGCCACCTCTTCAACCACTGCCACCACCTACTTATGATCCTACCCTCCTTGCTCATCTTCTTCATATTGAGCGACAGCAGGCCGCTATTCACAGAGGCATGCTGTACCACTACCGAGCCAGCTATTGGAGCCATCCTTCAGGCCCTTTTATGCACCCCGACCAGTTCGTGGAGCGTGTTGCTTGGCCTGGGGACAGTCCCATTCTGCCGGAGGGGGAGAGGCCAGCAGCTGACGCTGCTGAGCCAGAGGCACCACCATCACCACCAGCCACATCAGCAGGACCAGCAGTTGTACCTGTCACAGCACCAACTGATACACAGACTCAGCAGCAGCAGGAGGCTGAGGACAGGGAGTTTGAAGAGCAACTGGATCGAGTGGTCACTGATATTGTGATGTCGCATGACTGAGCATGCTACTGTGGTTCCTTTTTATTTTGTCAAGTTTATTTAAGCTTATGCTACTTTAAATTATGTTCCTTTTATTATGTTACTTTAAATTCAGTACTTATTGTTCAGTACTTTCCTTTTATGCCAATTTCACATGATTTACAGTTAGATTTTCCTGTTACGCCTAAATGAATTTTGTTACATACGTTAGTTATAATGTTTAGGCGCGGAAATTTTGTTTAAATGATATGGAAAAGTGAAGAAATATGTGAATTAATCTTAGGCTTGCATAAAAGGAAGGATGACTAGTTTTGGAAACTCTGATAATTCTTATGAATGTTGAATGAATCTTTCTAATTCTTGAGTTAGGAATTAGTTCACAATGCTTGAACCCTTTTCTGTGAGAATAAAGAAATCAAGACAATTAACCCAGTGAGATAGTGCAACCTTAAACACAGAGAGTTCATTGATCTTTGTGTAATCTTTCATTGCATGAATTTCTGGCGAGGATTATTGCTTAGTCAAGCATGGATAGGATAGAGGCAAACTTTGTGTAGAATAGGTTTAAACAAAAGCCAAAAAGCCAACCTTCAAGTAATCAATCCAAATTTTGTGTTTAACCCCAACTGAGCCAAGAAAGTTTCTTTTCTTAACCTTAGATCATGCTTGTATAACAAAATAATCCAACCTTAATGCATGCTAAGGACAAGAACAATCCTTCAAGAAGGGTATGTGAAGAGTTGGCTGTGACTGTCAAAAGAAAAGAGAAAATTTTTGGAAAATAACGTAAGACCCTCCTACCAATGTCAAAGAATAAACAAAATGAAGGAGGAATATAAAGAAAAAGTTGAATGGCTTAAATGAAGCAAAAATGACATAACAAAAAGCCAAGGCCAAGAAATCTAAGTGTCCTTAGTATGTCTTTGCATCCAAAGAAAAACCAATGACTTTCTTGTAAGCCTGGCCAAGTTACAACCTATTAAAGACCTCTTGATCCATGTTTGTTTGAGTGGTTATCTTATGCAGTGAAATGAAATGCAATGATTGAATAACACTTGACCAATGATAAAAAGAGCAAACACTCACCTGGAAGGTATAAACAGAGAGGATTTCTTGTTTTTACAGCAGAGTGGTTACTTGCAATTGTGTATTATAGTTTCAAACTTAGAATTTGGTTAGATAAAGTGAAGCATGATTGAGGATTTATCATTTGTGAATAGTGAAAAGTTGTCCTTCATTTTATTTACAGCTGTGATTAATTAAGATCTTTGTTTCACTTAAACTTTCTCTTGACCAATTGCTTGAGGACAAGCAAAGTTCTAGGTTGGGGAGAGTTGATAGATGTCCAATTTACCTATATTTTGCATGATTAATGAAGCATAAATTGGATATAATGTACAATGTTAATTTTGTAAGCTAAATAGAAAATAAATAGTGATATGAACATTGTACAGGTTGATTGGCTAATTTTGTTGCAATCTCAGGAAAATTCAAAGAAGAAAGAAGAAAAGAAAAGAAATGAAGAAAATCCACTAAGTGTTGAGCAAACAGAGTGATATTCGCTCAAGCGGAGGGTATATCGCTGGAGCGAATCATGGTCGCTGAGGAAAAATTGAAGAGCTCGCTTGGGCGAGCCATGAATTTAACAAATAACAGTATCAGGTCAAGACTCTCTTGAGCGAGGAGTGATGCGCCCAGGCGAAATCAAGCCAGTATTGAAAAATGAATTATTCGCCCGAGCAAACACTGAGGCCGCTTGAGCGAGATTGGTACAGAATGAAATAGCAGTAGCCTCGCTCAAGCGTTTTGAATAGAAAAGCCAGCGGACTTCTTCCAGAATGCAGCAATGTAGAGGTCGCTTGAGCGATATTATTTCGTTCAAGCGAAATTTGTCCAGAACCAAATTTTAAAGGGCTCGCTGAAGTGGATGAAGAAACAGCTCAAGCGAAATGGAATGAAGTATCAGATATGAATACTCGCTTAAGCGAATCTGAACCGCTTGAGCGAATCAAGCCCATAAAGAAGCAGGACGTGGATTTCCTTCGTGCTGAAGAATGCTCATCGCCTGAGCGAAATATAAACTCGCTTGAGCGAGTATTCTTTTATATAAGCTTACTGCATGGCGGCTGGGAAAAAGAGAGCTGGATAGTTAGAAACACTTTGTACTCTGTCTTTTCTTCATCTTTTCTAAGTTGTAATGACCACCATGAGTGGCTAAACCTCTCCTTGGGATTGGATGTAGCCTTTCTTACTTGAAGATCATAAATGATATATTCATGAATCGGGTAAATTTGTTCTATGATTCTTGGTATTTCGTTTTGTGTTCACTGCCTGAATCTACTTGATCACTAGTTTCTTGAATTAAGTTTGCGTTTGTTGTTGGAAAATAACTTTCGAAAACAGATCTAAATGAAATGCTCATTGTGAGTAAATAACCAGGGATGGTATTTAACGCATTGAACGTCTTAACAATCGGTCGTAATGCTGGAATGGATTTGAAACGATCAAGGGATTGACGTTATCAAATCTGTTTTTATGAATTTCGTAGTCAAGGAATTGATACGAATGACATTGATTGTGACGTAAAGTATTATAGTTCAAACCCTGTTTTCATGAATATACGTTGTGTATCGGAAGGTAAGATCGGTGAATCCTAATCCCAGTTGTTACAATTTGATAAACTCCTTTTATTTCATTGCATATTCGTTCACATATTGTAGTTTATATTTTGAACTCAAAACCATGAAAACAATCGTTTTAATCCGCCGTAATATTTTAAGTTTCAATTGCTGATGATCCTTAGTGGGAACGATATCCTTTATAACTACAACTACCGTGTTTAAAACTTGGCACGTCTCTTTGAGTGTATTATACAAACTTGATTCTCTTAAAATACACCAGCAGTAACCCATTCTCAAACTTAACACATTTCGAACCTTCGATACTTTCCTATTGGAAAGGAGGGTAAAACACACATAGCTCTTCAAATTTTGAGGCATATTCCTCCACCGACATGCTTCCTTGTTTGAGCTCCATAAACTCAAGCTCTTTTTTGTTCTTATAGCTCTCTGGAAATACTTCCTTAAAAACTACACCTTAAAGTGCTCCCAGTTCAACAGAGTGTGAGCAGCAATCATACGCCCACAAGTGAGGATCCACCAAGATTCAGCTTCATCTCGGACCATAAATACCGCGTACTCAACTTTTTGAGCTTCTGTACACTCCATGCTTGCAAATATCCATTCCAAGTCACGGATCCAAACATAAGCGTCTTCTGATTTATAACCTCCATGAAATTTGGAAGGCTTTCTCTCTAGGAATCGGTCAAGACCATGGTTTGGTTGACTAACAGGTTGTTGTTGCCGTTCAAGGATATCGGCAAACCGATTGAAAGCTTCAACCATAGCGCCTACATCAATATTACGCCTGTTTGCCATCAATCAATCTAGACACACAACACAAACATATTTAGAAACCATGTGTTTTTTTCCTCAATATATACTAATCATCATCAATTATCATTAATATAAGTATCATCATAATATATTCACAATTTGAAGGTAAATATGGGAAAAGAAATCCCTGGCCGAGCTTAATAACGAGCACACAACCATTACCATTCATAATATGAATTAATGGGTAATCTATGCCCCAACAATGTTTATCTATAGTAACAACATCATAACATTAAGCAACTAGTGCTTTCATGAGGCATAATAATGATTCAATGGCAATCAATAACATTTCAATGTCAGACAATCTCAATTCAACAAGAGAGTCACTCAACCTTGGTATTTCATTCACATATAACAAGCAATGAGCATTAACAAATGCTCTGATACCAAGTTATAACACCCTGAAAATGGGGGTAAATTTTTCATGATTTAAAAATAATTATAAGTAGAAGAAACCGCAATATATAAAATGTTAAGTAATTACCCCGGACCATTTAATAACCTAGCTCATATATGAGGATATGAGAAGGTACCAGAGTGCTCCTTGGACAATCGAACTCGAGATCGTCACAAGGGAAAAGCGAAAGATATAATTAAAATGGAGGATTATAAAAATCTATATGAAAGGAGATTGAAAGATGCACTATTAATTCGTTTAAGCAATGATAATATAATTTCATAATAGTGATAACATTTATAGAGGTCATGGAACTAAAAACATACAAGAAAATTGAGCCAAGAAGTAGAAATGAAGAAACTGGATACAGGCAACTCGCTTGAGCGAGTCCCTATCTCGCTTAAGCGAGACCCACATGGGTCGCTTAAGCGAAGCCAACGAGCGTGAGCGAAAACAATCTAGTATCAAAACTACGCTCACTCGCTTGAGCGAAAAAGGGATAGAACCTCACTACCCACATTTCACTCGAGCGAGGCCAGGCCCGCCTGAGCGAAATCCATCCAGTAAGCACCCACCTAGTACTCACACGTCTTGCTTGAGCGAGACACCAGCTCGCCTGAGTGAAACTAGGCCAGAGGCCACCCCTCTGATGCAGAGGATGCTCGCTTGAGCGAGAATCCATCTCGATTGAGTGAGATTATTAGTTCATGCGTAGCAGGCCTGAAAATCTCACAACCTAACATATGAAAATTCACCCCAAGCAAAATTGATCAAAATTAACCAATCACATATATCATATTAAGTGTCTAAAATTTGTTTCAAGCATTTATACTCAATAACTTCCATTGAAATTCATGAATCATATCATAACAAAAATTAGCATCTTATATACTTTATAAAACACAAAATCTTAAGAAGTATGTCATTTATTCCTCAATTCTAGCAACATTCACATCATATTTTTCGTCCATACATTATGAAAATGAGCCATACATACAAGGGTCTCATTTTCCTACATGACCTCCAAAATCATCATTCATCACATTAAATTACAAAATTGAGCATATATACATCATATACTCTACAAAATGACAATATGCCAGCCAAGGCTCACCCACTTTCTTCCATATTTACCTTTATCAATACTCAACCTCCAAAAGAGTAGGGTATCATCATACCTACATCAAACTTAAAAATGGCAACTAGGAGGTAAGTAACATAATCCAAATGTATCAACACTAGTGGAAAAAATGGATATAATCACGGTTAAAAATAGCCTTTATTCACGGTTAAAGAACCGTGGTTGTTGCAGTCGTGGTAGTAGATGAGGGCCTTTAACCATGGTTAACAACCATGGTAATAAATCACATCTGACCACGGTTAAGAACAACTGTGAATATAACTTACTATTTATATTCACTGTTATCGAGCATAATCGTGAATATAAGAACTAAAAGGTTTCAGTTACAAACTACTTATATTCACGGTTATGCTAGTAATCGTGGATAAAGAGTATCTATATTCACGGTTGTCCAGTATAACCGTGAATATAGATTCTATTTATCCACGGTTGTCCATCATAACCGTGAATATAAGTACTAAAAGGTTTCAGTTACAAACTACTTATATTCACGGTTATGCTAGTAACCGTGGATAAAAAGTATCTATATCCACGGTTGTCCATCATAACCGTGAATATAAGTAGTCAAAAAAATTCACTTATGTATAATCACGGTTATGGTAGTAACCGTGGATAAATATGGTCTATAATCACGGTTGTTACCATAACCATGAATAAATACCGAGGTTTTTTTAAATATGGTTTCTGTTTTATCATTTCCCAAACCTGCATTCAGACAACCAGTACAGTATACAGTATTCCACCATATCCAGCAACACTATATAAAAAGAATGGTATGTATATAACAATTTATTTTCTATATCAATTCATAACAACCTAAAAAATGAAAGTATATACAATTAAGTTGAATGTAATCTAATAAAAGTAAACCCTAAATCCTACTAGATACATATATAAAAGAATAAAGATCCTATATCTAGCTTTGCCTAACTTCAATGAAGTGTGAGGCCTATTGCTTTCTAACATCATCTACAAGTGCCTTTGGGAAATATGACCGGTCCTTAAAGTACTGCAAACAATGCACAAAACAATTAGAACAAAAGCTTTATTTATTACATGAAATTGATGAAATTGGTAGAAAAGTAGTCCAAATGATGAGACTTACATCTGTCCATCCATCTACTAAATGTTGTTGGACAATGGTCAGTATAGTGTTCATGACGAAATAGCCACACTCGAAGGTACCCTTCTGCCTGTAAGACTACAATGGACATATAGTATAGAATAAGTGAATTCGCAACTTAAAAAATATGTATTGGAGATTTGAATGAATACGATTGACTTACTTTTGGGTGCACTGATGATGCATGATTTAGCCTTAATTCCTTGCTTTAAATGTGTATAATTTGCCATTGCTAATTGTATAATATTATGCATTTTAACACATTTTCATAATTCAAGCTTTATTTAATATTAACTGAATTAGGCGATAATCTTTAAATGAAATAATAAATCTTACTTGATTTCCTTTATATTGTAGTGAATAATTGAGGTTGCAATTGGGAAATCATAAAAATTGAGCATCAGGTCTGACGCGTAGCGCTGGTACCACGCGTAGCTTGGAAGCAAATTCGCAACATTGACGCGCAGCGTCAAGCCCACGCGTAGCGTCAACAGTGACGAGGATCCCATTAACAGGCTGTATGCAACTTCAGAAGTGGGGGATTTATTTATATTAAAGCACTTATTGGCCAATCCATTACAGACATACGGCACTATCTCAATGGGGAACATGCAGCACAAGTGTCCAAGCATTATTGAAGAATTATTGGATGAAATAATGTATTCTGAGTCAGAAACCCTCACGCGTAGCCTCACAACTACGCGTAGCGTGGAAGCAGATTCGCAACGCTGACGCGTAGCGTCCTGCTGACGCACAGCGTCAGCAGGAGACCTTTACCCTTGCTTTCACTATAAATAGGACCATTGCCAAAGGCTTGAAACACACACCTCAATTCACGTTTCTCTCTTTTCTCTCTTTGTTTCTTTAAGCATCAGAGGAAGGCACAAAGCCTCCTCCTCTCTTCTTCCCCCTCTTTGCTCCATTCCGGGTTAGTTTCTTTTCTTTTTAGTTGTTATTATGGAGGGCTAAAACCCTAGATTGATTTTCTTGGAGAATGTTGTAATGTAATTTTGAGGTCATTAATTTTAATATAGTATGCTTTTATTATTGTTATTTCTTCATAATCATTCTCTACTTATTTAATTCCATTTTGTTTAATTGAATTTGTATGCTTAATCGGTTTAATTATTCAAATGGAGTAAAATAAGATTTCAAATTAGAATGGATTAAGGAAATATGCATGCTTAATGAATATTTTCATAATCACTTTTAATAATTATGGTTTGCTTAATTCCATAATTTGAGAATAGATTATGTATATAGGCGATGTTCTTATGTATGCTCAATAATTCCTAGATTTTAAGATCTTGACTCCTTTTGCTTAATTAGGATGCTTGATTAAAATATTCATTTTTAAATGAAAGTAAAGGAATTGTGAATTGAAAAAGACGCTTAGTTGATTAATTCAAATTGAGCTAAGAAATTGACAGTAATGAAAGTATACAAATTATCTTTAGTGAACCAAGGATAAATTTATTTACAATACTCCAAGAAAATCAATCGCTTGTTATTTATTGTTTTAAATCCTTTATTTACCTTGTTTTAATTTTAATTGTGACAACAAAAATCACTCAAAACCCCCCCAATTGTATGTTAGTGAACTTATGTTTGTAAAAATTTTTTTTAGTTGTTTAGTTTTAATTTTTAATTGTTAAAAATTAGTTTAAGACTTGATTTTTCCTAAATTTTTGTGTTGATCCTTGAGAGAACGACCTAGGTTGACACCCTAGTACTACATTAATTAATTTTAATGTACTAATTTGACGGAATAATGACTGTAAAAATATACACGTCATGCACCCATGCAACTTTTCTTCCGTTGGACTTGTTTCCAGTCAGTAGATTGTATCCAACCACCGCCCTACGTCAAACAAAACACAAGATAAGTTAGAATCGTATAGTTCTAAAAATGATGTAATCGAATTTGTACTTATTTTTTAGGGATTAACTTACCGGCCTACTATATCTTTCAGGTCTTGTGGAACTGTCCGATGCAAAGTATCAAAGTACAGAGCAAGATAGTCCTTCAAACAGATCACCACAAGCGTCCAATGAGCGCTGCAGTTACCAGTGATAAGTGAGACTTCAACATGCAAAAATTCATGACAATAATTATGGAATAGAATATTACCCTTTATGATAGGGGCCCATGTATACAGGCTTCCCAGACTCAAACATCCAATTCTGGATGTATGCCTGGGTGTCCTACGGGGTGTTTCCTTGCTTCTGTATGAGAGAGGGCTCTAAGAAACCATAAGTTCCTTGGAAACCCAAGTCCACACAGAGTTTTGCCAGAAACCTAAACAAGTTAAGACATGGTTAGCGACAAATAACTTGTATAATGAAAAAATTGGACAAAAAATGATATACTTACAGCTCCCACAACTGAATGATGGAGGCGTTCAACATCGACGCCCCCAGAATAATGTCACACATGTCAGAATGTGTAACATAAAGTGGAAAATCACTTGGACGGCCGAACACTAGTGGCTGCCATGGGACCTGAACAGTGTCCTCTCCTTGCTCATACCCGATGCGCCATAGCATCCGGATGGGATCCTTGGGCGGGTCTGGCTTCTTCAATGTCTGTTCCTGTTGAACAATTGACAACCATCACATTTTGTACCATAATTGACAATATAACAAAATTAGTTAGTGTTTAGGGTTTTTACCTGTCCAGGGGCAATCACCAGAAGTCTGTTGGGCCACATCAGAAAGTGGCCCACCGCCTGACCGACGGTCTTCACCTCCGGAGTTGCCACTGGCACAGCAGCATCCTTCTTGAGGACGAGCACAACAGAGACCCTAGACATACCATCAGGTAATGTCTGATGGTGAACCACAGGGCCTAAGTTGTACACCATACCAGTGGCAACTGGCTCCTCCGACCCATCAACGAACAGGTCACATTGACGGGTGTCTGGTGGCTCGACCCCATCATTGTAACACCCTTATTTTTAATAAATAATAAATCCAAAAACAGGAAAAAAAAATTTCACAAATCAACCACTGGTCAATCGTCATAGAAAAAGAAGGGAGAAGGCAAGGGAAATAATAGAGCATTCACACTTATAGCAGTCAGCGGAAGGAACAAGGCTGGGACCGACCCATTCGGTTCAGCGAAACACATCAGCGCCTGGGTGAAATCCATGACAACTCTGACTCGGTCAAGCGAGGTTCAACGCCGCCTGAGCAAGAGGTGACAATGCAACAATGGAAAAGGAGATCCTCAAGCGAAGCTCAACACCAGCCTCTACTCGCTTCAGCGTAATCCCACATGCTTGGGCGAAACAGCTCTATTCGCTCGGGCGAGGTACGATCCGCTTAAGCGATGCCAACACAAAGGCCTCTCCAAACACACACTCGCTAGAGCTAAGACTAATTCGCTAGGGCGAACACAGGTACAAGGTAATTTCTCAATCTGATATGGACAAAAGTTCACTCGGCAAATCCTCATGCTCACACTTCACTCGGGAATCAGGTAGTTAAGTACCACTCGGACTTATTCGAAACCCAACCACTCGGGATACCAATCCTCACTCGGACTTTACATCTTTCACTCAGATTACCAATACCTTATACTTAGGATCCAATCCACTCTAAACCACTATTTGAACTCCTCTCTCAGAAGGGAATCACTCGAGGTTTTCACTCGGGAAATACAAACTCTTCCTCACTCGGGATTTATTTATGATTTTCGCTCGGAGTCACATAACATATTCACTCGGAAAAGCCACCCAGAAATCTTCACTCAGAACCACTAACTTAACATAATTTCACTCCTCAACGGCCCTCGAGTCATTAGCAACACTTCCTAGTCGGAAAACGCATCAAATCAGTACGAAGCACATACATATGAATACCTGATCACAGAAACATAAATCTGCTAACAAATCCAGTCTACCGACCCATAGACCTGTAACCACACACTCTGAATACCCATTATCTTGATATTATGCATTTACCAATACTTACGAATACCATACAAGTGACACCATGACTATTCAATCTTTATAAGTGAATATATTTAATCGTCGTTTTACATAAGAGCCGGCCAAGGCTACACGGACAAAACGTAATAATGCAATACAAGTGCTCAACAGTCGGAGTGCACCACACTCGGACTTGAAACCCTATCATCATTTCCGAGTACAACCTGCACACTGAAAAATGGTGTAGGGATGAACATCTTAGATATTAAATGATAGATACCGACTCAGGTTGTCCCACAATCATACAGCAAAATACATATCCACGCAATTAGACATAGCAACAAGTAAGGTCAAGCATTATCAATCAACCGAGACACACATGGAACACTTACCGATCGGAATTCGTCAGTCGCCACTCGGCCAGGTGCACATACACAGCCAATAACACTAGTATAACAGCAATCAACAACATGATATTACCAACAAATCAGAACGCACGTATTCAACACTTTCTGGTCGGAATCTAACAGTTCTCACTCGGCTATACACGCATGACATTTCAATGGCATTAACACATATTCATGGAGCAAACTTCAATTAGCATCAGTTACGTATACACACAAAATACTCTCTCGGTTATATCCATTCATCATCTCCTTAACATCATCACACGCATAGTCAAATTTCAGTCAGCATCAGCAATACATATATATACAGAGTATTTCACTCGGATATACATATTCATCCTTTCATTAACACTATCACATGCATCATCAATTCCAAACAATATCAATCAGTCAATACACACAGAGTATTTCACTCGGTTATAAACATACATCATCTCACTGACACCTTCTCATGCATAACCAATTCCAAACATTGTCAACAGTTAATAAGCACATATTATTTCACTCAGTTCCGCATTCGTGTGTATCGGTTTAGACGTTGCAACGTAGGCTCTCAGCCTTTTTATACATAGCTCTCAGCTATCAAATCAGCTCCCAGCTGCTTGGCCGTTTTACAGGTACCCAACTGTTTGCCCACAGGTGACACCAGCGCTCTCAGCGCCAACAGAGGTGTTCACAGGCAGCCCGAGTCCCACTCAAGGGCTACCTTGAGTCCCACTCAAGGATTTCATAGCGTCCCACGCTTTAAAAATCGATGGTAGTGTCCCATACTATGTACTCTTAGCACAAACGCATCCCATGCGCCACACGCGGATTCATCACACACACAGAGTTCATATACACCGCCATACATGCATCTTATGCAATCGGCATCATACATCATCAGCATTCAAACGGCACATGCATCTCATGCAGTCAATGTTGGGCATTAACAGTACTCAACAACACATGCAATCGGTATGGTACATTATCAGATTCACTGAGTCATATTCTATCACATGCAGTCGGCATTCTAAGCTCATAGCAACTTGCAGGTCATGTAAAACACACGGTAATCGTCAACATCACTACAACACATTCCTTTCATACAATCGTTCAACATTCACAGGCCATCATCATGCAACACTCATCTTTCACTCATCATGCAACACAATACACAATCAGAACACGGAAATAGCAAGCATCAACACTCGGAACCTGTTCATAACCCATGCATTTAAGATTGAAGATACCCCCCTACCTGGACTGAAGCTTTCAGTCGGTCAACACGACGTTCAGTTCCAGAGGAACACTGAATCACTCTTAGCATATCTGCATGCAAGAGCAGGGGAGGCCCAAGACGTCCAGCTCTCGGCTCATTCCCTGGAATGGCTCCATCATAATGCTGTGAACACTCCGACCCCCTTGAAGCTCCTCGCAGTGCAGATCTCCACTGGGACATGGCAGCTTCGAGCAAGGAGAGGAAGGAGGAGGGAAGCCGACGAAGGAATGAAGGAACAAGGAAGGAGACGTGTTGCATGCAGAGGGAATTCACACCCTCATCCTCACGGGTTCGTCGAGCAAGGGAGGAGGACCCCAATCCTCAGCCACCATTGCTGCGAGCTCACGATAACAGAGCGCAGAGGAGGAAGAAGAAGAAGATCGAAGAGGAAAAGAAGGAGAAGAAGAAGAAGAAGAAAGAACGGGGGGAAAAGGAGTCTGCAGGGAAGAATGGATGATAGTACCCATATATGTATGTACGAAGAGAAGGAAGAGTGGGGTGGGAAAGCGTGCACAACAGCAGCCCCCCACACGCGTCACACACACCATCACATCTAATCAGTCATTGACAACCAATCACCATTAATCAACCTTTCATTTCTTAACTTAATTAATTAAACCAATTATAATTAATAAATAATTCTCCCCACAATTATCAATTTATTATTTTAATGATTCATTTCATTCGGTAATAATTATTAAATTGGGATATTACAGTTCTCCCCCTCTCAAAAGAATTTCGTCCTTGAAATTCAATCGGTAATTTACCTTACATACATAACTCAGAAGATTGTTGACTCAATCACGCACACGACTGTGCTTCCATAAGCATTCACCGATAGGATCACAATATCACTCGGCAAAGATTCACCACTCAAGCGGTTTAGTGATCGCACCATAATTCCAGTCAGTAAGACACAAAGGTTAGGTCCCACCTGATTACCACCTCATCGCAGAATCTAATATATTGGGAAATTCAATCTCTAAAACATACAGTTTACCTCATTTTAACTTAGCCCATTCATCAAAGCAGTGGCACTTCCAATCTCTTGGCCGCTCGGCCATATACTTTCAACACCGTTTGGCATATTCACACCATCGGTTTTCTTGACTCGGACGAGTTACTCGGCACAATAATGAAATCGCATAAAGCATAGGCTCGACATTGTGTCGTGGGGACACATCCTTAAAGGTTATTCAACCAGTTGGGAAAAATTTAGTCGATAAACAACACCACCGACTCCCAAAATACTCACTTCCGACCGATTTCTCTCGGACCAAACCCTCGGTTTTCAAAACCTGACCACAAAATCTCTCTCTTACACCAAAGGGAACACTCAAGGAATTTCCATACGTTTCAATTAACGCAATTTACTCGGATTAACTTCGCATATGCACTATACTAAATTCTGAAATCTTAGATTTCCTACCCATGCTTCCGGCTAATTCCATGCTTCGTCCTGAGAGTTCACTCGGTCCTCTTACACCGACATCACTCGGGGTTGAGGGTAATTCTCACTCGGAAATTCTTCCACTTACCAGAAATTCACTCGCAACCCGAGTCTACCTTGAAACCAAACCTGAGTTCAAGCTCAATAGTCCCAATTACTGACCTGAGTACGCCTTCAATTAAATTCTTCACTCGGATATCTACTTCCTCTCGGAGCCCTCTTCACTCGGAAACTTGCACACTCTAAGTTCCATTTTCCAACCAGAAGGATTTTTCTCCTGGAAGATCACTCGGTTGGACATCCCAAGGGTATTAGGAATTCTACACTCGCTATCTTACTATTCAGAATCGTTCCACATGGTGCCATTCCACTCGGAAGTGATACACTCCGAGTCATGTTACTCGAATTCCTGCTCTACTCAGAATGTTACGCTCGGACACTGTTCCCTTAACTTGATACTTATCCTCCCTATGAGGTTCTACTCGGAACACCATAAATTTTCACTCAGCAGATCTTTCTCACAAGGACTTCACCCGGAATCGTCTCCACCGTTACACACTCGGAATATACTAATCCCTTCCCAAGCAAGTCCTCACCTTGCAATTTAGTTTGGCTCCAATCCTGGTTTCCTCATTAGGCTTACAGTATCACTCAGTTAACTTTTCAAAACTCCAATTTCAGTGACAGTTTGATCACCCTTCTTATTCCAATACCAATCATCCTTTTAGTAGCCAATCCGTACCCAGTAACCTCTAATCCTCTCGGAAGCAGACACGCCAAGGTCAAATAAACCCTCTTTCTTCATTTTGATAAACAATCGCATAACACTCATTTAATATAACTCTCATTATCACTCGGAAACGTCTGAAAGACTTACCATCACCATAAGTAGTTACAGCTTCACCTGCCCGACTCATGAATTGCTGCATCCAACTTATAGGATGATGTCTCATTCCTATAGGGTTACAACAATTACATGGTCACTGCAGCGTGTACGCTGCCACGATACCCATGGCAGGAAGAGTCATCTCAGAGCAGCGTGCCTCACACGGACCAGACTTCACCCAACTAATACAAATTCACACGGTAGTTAATGGCAGTTCACACACATAAGTAATACACCCACATCAACATCACGCATCACATAGGGTACATCACGTATCAATAATCATGAAAATTATTCATCACTTCTGTAAAACAGAATTAAGGCAATATTTCCTCTAAACCTTATTCCTCACAAAACCATGGCTCGGATTAAATTCTTAACTCTCAGTTATATAATAACATCACTCACTCAGGTTCATACAATTCACTCAGGATTAAGCAATTCACAATCACATATGCTATTATAACACACCACGAACTTCAGCAACAGCACTAATGTACATACAGACACTCAGTCGGATTTCATACCAATTATTCATGGCTATAATATTGTCCACTACATCATGCACCATAACCACAACGTCACATTGCACTTGGTAATAGCATCGACATATACATACGCCCATCCAATCAGATTTACCCAAATCAATTCCAACTACATTAAGGGTTTCATTCACAATATCATATTCACACATTCACATAGTTCACACTGAGCTCATTTATTCTCATAAGTGTACACACAGTCATTCAATCGGAAATTGTACTATAACATACATTCTCAATTACAACATTGCATCACACTTGGCAACAGCATCAATACATGTACATTCATTCAGTCAGACCTCATTCATACAACATCATCAAGTCAAAAACTACTCAAATCATTCAAATCCATGCAAATCATGTCAGCCTCAATAATAATACTCTTATACACATGTATTCATGCAGTCGGCGAATCAGATGCATACGATTATTCACCAGGAGTCCCACTCTAATGCACTCGGCATTTGCCTTGAGTCCAACCCAAGGACTTTTATTAAGTATCCAATGCTCATGCTCCAAGCATGGCCTTGAGTCCCACTCGGAGGTCTTTTAGGATTAATCTCAGAATCCTCAATACCCCACGCATTCATCTGATTGCCCACTCTGAAAAACATTCAATGCTGCTGCATTTCATTATAGATCACACACAGCTCTTATTTGCTGACTCACAACATAAGCCACTCGACATTCTCATTAGCATATATATATATACACATCTTTCAAACGGGGTATCATCACAACTATTCACAATTAATATCTATCATAATGTCCGGGTGTTGCATGCATCTATAATTAATCACACACAGATCATATATTTCAATCATCAAACAACGGTCATGTTTCAATTATAGAGCAATACATAAAAGCAGTTCACCCTCAATCACCTATATTATATATATATATATTACGCAGGGTTCATGTGCTAGGTTACAAAACATCCGTCACAAATAGCACTCGGCAGTAATGGTAACACTCCTATTACAAGTATTCAGTCAGTATTCACAGAATTATTAACATGCATTCGTGGACGGAGTCATACAATCACTAAACAGTTTACAATACCACAATCCAGGAGTCGCATGCACCATTACGCAATCATAGTACAACTACCAACACATCTCACACATAGCACATCACATGATAATCATTCAAGCCTCAATGAGCTACTACGCAATTGTTCTACTCAGCTCAACAACTCGCAAGGTTAATAAACTATCAGATTTAGAATCCCTAAGGGGTCATTATTTATCCAATATCCCACGATGGGCATCTCACAATATTCAAATATTGTTATAAGGTCTAGTACCATTCACTCATCACATATTCAACTTCTTCAACAAGGCACAGGCATACAACCACACCATTCATAGTCAACATATACCAAATCCGATAGATGTTCATAAGCACATATCATCACCCGAGTCATAATTGAATAGGTATCAATATACAATAGCATATCATAAGCAACTAGGACAAGCTGGCATAATATACTCAACCGCCCACAAACAGTAGGCAAACCTTGGCCATGGACCTTTTGGTCTGCTCTGATACCAAAATGTAACACCCTTATTTTTAATAAATAATAAATCCAAAAACAGGAAAAAAAAATTTCACAAATCAACCACTGGTCAATCGTCATAGAAAAAGAAGGGAGAAGGCAAGGGAAATAATAGAGCATTCACACTTATAGCAGTCAGCGGAAGGAACAAGGCTTGGACCGACCCATTCGGTTCAGCGAAACACATCAGCACCTGGGCGAAATCCATGACAACTCTGACTCGGTCAAGCGAGGTTCAACGCCGCCTGAGCAAGAGGTGACAATGCAACAATGGAAAAGGAGATCCTCAAGCGAAGCTCAACACCAGCCTCTACTCGCTTCAGCGTAATCCCACATGCTTGGGCGAAACAGCTCCATTCGCTCGGGCGAGGTACGATCCGCTTAAGCGATGCCAACACAAAGGCCTCTCCAAACACACACTCGCTGGAGCTAAGACTAATTCGCTAGGGCGAACACAGGTACAAGGTAATTTCTCAATCGGATATGGACAAAGGTTCACTCGGCAAATCCTCACGCTCACACTTCACTCGGGAATCAGGTAGTTAAGTACCACTCGGACTTATTCGAAACCCAACCACTCGGGATACCAATCCTCACTCGGACTTTACATCTTTCACTCGGATTACCAATACCTTACACTTAGGATCCAATCCACTCTAAACCACTATTTGAACTCCTCTCTCAGAAGGGAATCACTCGAGGTTTTCACTCGGGAAATAGAAACTCTTCCTCACTCGGGATTTATTTATGATTTTCGCTCGGAATCACATAACATATTCACTCGGAAAAGCCACCCAGAAATCTTCACTCAGAACCACTAACTTAACATAATTTCACTCTTCAACGGCCCTCGAGTCATTAGCAACACTTCCTAGTCGGAAAACGCATCAAATCAGTACGAAGCACATACATATGAATTCATGATCACAGAAACATAAATCCGCTAACAAATCCAGTCTACCGACCCATAGACCTGTAACCACACACTCTGAATACCCATTATCTTGATATTATGCATTTACCAATACTTACGAATACCATACAAGTGACACCATGACTATTCAATCTTTATAAGTGAATATATTTAATCGTCGTTTTACATAAGAGCCGGCCAAGGCTACACGGACAAAATGTAATAATGCAATACAAGTGCTCAACAGTCGGAGTGCACCACACTCGGACTTGAAACCCTATCATCATTTCCGAGTACAACCTGCACACTGAAAAATGGTGTAGGGATGAACATCTTAGATATTAAATGATAGATACCGACTCAGGCTGTCCTACAATCATACAGGAAAATACATATCCACACAATTAGACATAGCAACGAGTAAGGTCAAGCATTATCAATCAACCGAGACACACATGGAACACTTACCGATCGGAATTCGTCAGTCGCCACTCGGCCAGGTGCATATACACAGCCAATAACATTAGTATAATAGCAATCAACAACATGATATTACCAACGAATCAGAACACACGTATTCAACACTTTCTGGTCGGAATCTAACAGTTCTCACTCGGCTATACACGCATGACATTTCAATGGCATTAACACATATTCATGGAGCAAACTTCAATTAGCATCAGTTACGTATACTCACAAAATACTCTCTCGGTTATATCCATTCATCATCTCCTTAACATCATCACACGCATAGTCAAATTTCAGTCAGCATCAGCAATACATATATATACAGAGTATTTCACTCGGATATACACATTCATCCTTTCATTAACACTATCACATGCATCATCAATTCCAAACAATATCAATCAGTCAATACACACAGAGTATTTCACTCGGTTATAAACATACATCATCTCACTGACATCTTCGCATGAACAACCAATTCCAAACATTGTCAACAGTTAATAAGCACATATTATTTAACTCGGTTCCGCATTCGTGTGTATCGGTTTAGACGTTGCAACGTAGGCTCTCAGCCTTTTTATACATAGCTCTCAGCTATCAAATCAGCTCCCAGCTGCTTGGCCGTTTTACAGGTACCCAACCGTTTGCCCACAGGTGACACCAGCGCTTTCAGCGCCAACAGAGGTGTTCACAGGCAGCCCGAGTCCCACTCAAGGGCTACCTTGAGTCCCACTCAAGGATTTCATAGCGTCCCACGCTTTAAAAATCGATGGTAGTGTCCCATACTATGTGCTCTCAGCACAAACGCATCCGATGCGCCACACACGGATTCATCACACACACAGAGTTCATATACACCGCCATACATGCATCTCATGCAATCGGCATCATACATCATCAGCATTCAAACGGCACATGCATCTCATGCAATCAATGTTGGGCATTAACAGTACTCAACAACACATGCAATCGGTATGGTACATTATGAGATTCACTGAGTCATATTCTATCACATGCAGTCGGCATTCTAAGCTCATAGCAACTTGCAGGTCATATAAAACACACGGTAATCGTCAACATCACTACAACACATTCCTTTCATACAATCGTTCAACATTCACAGGCCATCATCATGCAACACTCATCTTTCACTCATCATGCAATACAATACACAATCAGAACACGGAAATAGCAAGCATCAACACTCGGAACCTGTTCATAACCTATGCATTTAAGATAGAAGATACCCCCCACCTGGACTGAAGCTTTCAGTCGGTCAACACGACGTTCAGTTCCAGAGGAACACTGAATCACTCTTAGCATATCTGCATGCAAGAGCAGGGGAGGCCCAAGACGTCCAGCTCTCGGCTCATTCCCTGGAATGGCTCCATCACAATGCTGTGAACACTCCGACCCCCTTGAAGCTCCTCGCAGTGCAGATCTCCACTGGGACATGGCAGCTTCGAGCAAGGAGAGGAAGGAGGAGGGAAACCGAGGAAGGAATGAAGGAACAAGGAAGGAGACGTATTGCATGCAGAGGGAATAGACACCCTCATCCTCACGGGTTCGTCGAGCAAGGGAGGAGGACCCCAATCCTCAGCCACCATTGCTGCGAGCTCACAATAACAGAGCGCAGAGGAGGAAGAAGAAGAAGATCGAAGAGGAAAAGAAGGAGAAGAAGAAGAAGAAGAAAGAACGGGGGGAAAAGGAGTCTGCAGGGAAGAATGGATGATAGTACCCATATATGTATGTACGAAGAGAAGGAAGAGTGGGGTGGGAAAGCGTGCACAGCAGCAGCCCCCCACACGCGTCACACACACCATCACATCTAATCAGTCATTGACAACCAATCACCATTAATCAACCTTTCATTTCTTAACTTAATTAATAAAACCAATTATAATTAATAAATAATTCTCCCCACAATTATCAATTTATTATTTTAATGATTCATTTCATTCGGTAATAATTATTAAATTGGGATGTTACAATCATCGTCAGGGTCAGCCGCAGTGCACGACCCCTTAGTGCTAACCTTCCGTATCTATATATTTACACATCAAGCAGAAGTTATTCAATAATGAAATAAAGTGATTACAAACAATAAAACCGAGGAAATTAAATAAAGAATCTAACCTGTGGGTCGCTAGCTGGTGCAGTAATCTCCTGGTGGTGGCTGAGTGAGGCCTTCATCTCCTCACTGAATCGGGCCATCTCCTGGTGGAGCCTATATATCTCCTCCTGGTACTCAGCCTTCACATCAGCCACCTTCTGCTCCACCATTTTCTCAAGGGAGGGGGCAGGGTCGGGAGCACCGTAATAGGAGCAGAGGCCTATGAAATGTGAATGATTAGCCCATAATTGTTTAACAGATAACAAAATGAAAGCATAGAGTTATTTACCACTTACCTATACCTCGACCAACAGCACGCACTCTTCCTGGGTGCTCTGGCCTGCCGATGGCGGTAGTCAAAATATCCTCCCGTCCATGGGCTACGAAAGACCCTTGGGTTGATTGCTCAACCAAGGAATCCTGAAACCAAACAAGTTAGTATTCACTTCCTTCACATAAACCAAAAAACAAACACTGATACAAAGGGGAATACTTACTATCCGTGAGGCAACCTCCTGAGCTTGTGAGGAAGTGTATTCCCCACTTTTCTTGATCCTAGCCCGCTTCCATTTGTCATGGCGTGTAGGTGGGGAAGGGGGATCCACAATACCAGTGTTAGTCTGGCACTGACTCAGCCTCTCCTGTGCCAGCCGTTCCTCCAACCTACGGTAACCCCCACGTGACAGTGTGTGTGGGCAGTCATTTAGCTTCTTAGTCTCCTTGGATTTCTTTCTGGTCTCCTACAACAAGAAAAAAATATTCAGAGTTAGCCGTTTAAATTATACATAATTTAATCATCTAAAAACCAATGTACCTGAAACTCGACAGAATGTCTAGATGCAACAAAAGCATCCCAGGTCTCCTGATCGATGAATGGATATTTCTCTCCAGGGAACTTTCCTTGGTCGTCCCCGAATACATACCTATAATTCAGGTACATTTAAACTAAGGATTGGTATAATTTGGTGAAGCGTTGATTAAGAATTTAAAGTTCAATATACCTCGTGGTGAGTATGGATTTGAACGACCACCATCGCTCAGCCATAATACCGAGGACCTTCCTCCTCGCTATATCAGAAGATGGTATGTCAAAAGAATCCTACATGAAAGGAGTTAGTCCATAAAGGAGTCCTTATTAAGAGTTACATGAAACAATACACTAAAATAAAACTTAAATAATATCTAAGTTACTAGAACATCACTCCATAGCTGGTTTTTCACCACCTCCTCGACATTATCCTAGTCGGGGATAATGATGGACACCTTAGACCGAGCCACAACCCCCAAATAACTGCTAAACTTTATGGCATTCAGTCCACTAAATCTACCGGTGTTGACATCCATGTCAACAAGTAGCCTCTCTCCCCGGTGACGCCTAAGTGCAACGTCTGGCATCCGGGTAACACCTCTGCTCTTCCGAGAAGAGGAACCACTGGCCTATGAGTCAGACCTGGATCGTCCATCCTGGTCGGCCATGAGTATCTGTCCAAACAAGGAAACAAAACTGTCAAATATTTAATATAACATTTAAAATAATGAATAACTAATATAACATGTAATTCAATGAATCACTAACAAGATTAATACCCTATTGAGATGAAATATTTTCCCATAAGCCTTCATGGTGGTCATGACGACTGGAAATTACATCATCTATGTCATGTTCCATGATAGATGTTGGAATACGTGTTATAGTTGATGGAATTTCCATAATATCAAGATTGGGGTCTCCAATGTGTCTACCTTGGATAACAATTGACCACCATTTGTCAGCTGGGTCAGCAACATAAAAAACTTGCTTCACCTGCGTTGCCATTATGAATGGTTCGTCCTTATGCCCTATCTTGTTGAAGTCCACCAACGTAACTCCTAAATCATCAGTTTTGACACCGTTCTTATTGTCAACCCATTTGCATTTAAACACAGGAACCGTAAAGGGACCGTAATCAACTTCCTATATATCTTCAGTCACACCAAAGTAGCATGACTCGGCCATCACAGGGTTGTTGTCCTTTGAAGTTGAGAAATGCATTGACTAAGCCACAACCATCACTCCACTGTTTTGATTTTTACTCTTTTCATCCTGTGTCCTTGTATAAAATGAATAGTTTTTTATGTCATACCCACAAAAGGTGAGGACATCAAAGTTCGGGCCCTGTGCTAGTCGATGTAATGTCGAGGATGCAGATGCATCTTTCAGGACGGTCTTTTGGAACCACTGCATGAAACTCTTGTTGTGTTCATTCAACAACCACTTTTCAGTCATTTTAGGGTTGGTTTTCTTGACTAGCTCCTTGTGTGTGGCTAGATACGGTTGCACATCGTCCGTGTTGTTTAAAATATATAAGTGTGCCTGAAGGACATCAGCACGTGGCATGCTCTTCATTTTTTTTCAATCGTTCCTTTCCCATCCAATCTCCCTTCATGACGAGTCGTTAGAATACCAATGCTTACAGCATGTGACATGTATTCAGTACAAAACTCAATTGCTTCCTCTGCAATATATCTTTCCACAATTGAAGCTTCGGGACGACGTTGGTTCTTCATATACCCTTTCAATATCTTCATATATCGCTCAAGGGGATACATCCACCGTAAGAACACTGGACCACACCAACGGATCTCTCTCACCAAAATGGATGATTAAGTGGACCATTATGTCAAAAAAAGAGGGCGGGAAATACATTTCAAGCTTACATAATATAAGTGATGCTTCCTGTTCCAACACATCCAATTCGTCGGGCACGATTACCTTGCAACATATGGCATTGAAAAACATACACAACCTTGTTATGACATTTCTCACATTTTTAGGAAGAATGTCACGAATGGCGATAGGCAGAAACTGCTGCATCAACATGTGACAATCGTGAGACTTCAACCCAGGTAACTTCAAATCTTTCATGGAAACACAAGAGTTGATGTTGGAGCCATAACCAGACAGAACTTTCACACTTCGTAACGATTCACACAGACTTTGCTTTTCTTTTCTGGATAACGTATGACATGCTGGAGGCAAATATGTTCTTTTTCCCTTTGATTGTGGATGCAAATCCTGACGTATACCCATCAACTCTAAGTCCATACGCGAGTTTAGGCCATCCTTAGTCTTCTCGGGTATGTTTAAGAGTGTACCAACTAAACTGTCGCACATATTCTTCTCCACATGCATTACATCAATGCAGTGTCTTACATCAAGCTCCCTCCAATATGGCAGGTCAAAAAACACTGACCTTTTCTTCCAGTTGTTTTGTGTCGGGTGCTGTTTTTCACACTTACCAAATTGCACGTTGACGTCTTTCACCTTTTCATATGCCTGGCGACCAGATAGTGGTGGAGGAGCCATTTCAAAATCTTGGGCACCGTTAAACGACTTCTTCAACCTCCAAAACGGATGATTCGCTTTAAGAAACCTTCGATGTCGAAGATAAACATTTTTCCTACCATGATGCAACCGCACAGAACTAGTCCCCTCCTCACATACTGGACAAGCTTTATGACCCTTCACGCTATACCCGGATAAGTTACCATACGCTGGAAAGTCATTGATCGTGCAAAATAACATGGCACGCAATTTGAATGATTGCCCAATAAACCCATCAAACACTTCAACCCCGTCTTCCCACAACCTTTTGAGGTCTTCAACCAATGGAGTTAAATATACATCAATGTCGTTCCCCGGTTGTCGTGGACCAGAAATCATCATTGATAACATCACATATTTTCACTTCATGCACAACCATGGCGACAAGTTATAAACAAACAACAAAACAGGCCACGAACTATGGTTTGTGCTCAGGTTCCCAAACGGGTTCATGCCGTCTGTGGCTAGTGCAAGCCTAACATTTCTTGGTTCATGGGCAAATTCCGGAAAAATCGTATCCATTTTCTTTCATTGCGATCCATCGGCCGGATGCCTAAGTAGTCCATCAATAACCCTTTCATCAGTATGCCATCTCATAAGTTTTGCATCATCTGCATTGGCAAACAGACGCTTTAGTCTTAGAACTATAGGTAGATACCACAACACCTTTGCAGGAGACCCTTTAGTGCATACCTCATCAGAATCCGCCTCTTTCTTCTTATACCGTGACACCCCACACCTAGGACATCGATGCAGCATTTCTAACTCACCCCGAAATAATACACAATCATTTGGGCATGCATGTATTTTCTCATACTCCAAACCCATAGGACACAACACCTTTTTGGCCTCATAGTTACGATTCGGCAAGGTGTTTCCAGCTGGGAGCATTTCTTTCAACAACTTCAGTAAGTCAGTGAAACTTTTATCCGTCCACCCGTTTATGGCCTTCAAATTAAACAATCGCAAAACTACTGATAACCTCATGAAATTGACGCAGTTTGGATACAACGGCTGCTCAGAGTCCTCACACAAAGTCGTATATACATGAGCTTTCTTAAAACCTTCTACCCCCACATCACGGATCATATCCTCGAGTCGGTCATCCATGTTGACATCGGTGTCATGCATTGAGCTTTGATTTTCAGTTTGAGAGCTGTTACTTGGCACCACCACATCTTCACCATGCCATATCCAACGCGTATAACTACGCAGAAAACGGTCACACAGTAGATGTTCTCGCACCTCTTCCAAGTCTACCCGACGCAGGTTCAAGCATTTAACACAAGGGCAAAAATACTTTCCATTCACCTTCACTACATTCCTCGCTACGAGTTCTATAAATGATTCAACTCCCCCTCGTACTCTAGACTTAGGCGTGATGCAGTTATCCAACTCCGATCCATGCTAACTGTTTACAAGGTGCTATGATCAACCTTACTTTTTCTTCAAAAGTGGTGGTCCTATACCCATTCAGGATGGCAATTGTTTTTATACGTCATTCATATATACAGGTTAGGAGTTGTTTTAAAATTTGATGAAATTTCGGCAGCATTTCGCATTGGTCTTTAAGTACACAAAATGAGAGTGGTCAAATCAAATTCAACCACAACCAAATATGCACCCAGAGAACAACACAAAATGCAAGTTACCAAAAGTTTATCAAATTTTAAAATAACTCCTAACTTGTACATACTAATAATGACGTATAAAAAATAATTATTCATCCCAAACTGTCCAAACGGACAATTCAAGATTCAACACAAACGATGACATTAATTAATTTAATGACCATTTATATCGAATCTCAAACGGGGAACTACGGTTCACTCATATGCACAACAACTTCCATACTAGTTAACTAGTATGAGCCTACGAGTTTGCAAGATTGCAAAACCTCATACATACAATAGACAGAAATAACATTTTATACGAGCAACCAACAACAACAGCAATAAAAGTAAATGAAGGTTGAGCTTGCACACAAGGTTGATACTTGATGTTGTTGCTAAACTCTAATAAAGAAATCGGGTCAAGCATGGTGCATGCATGACGTATTAGAATTCTGTATTCAATTGGTTGTTTCTATGATTTTTCAGTCGGTTATGTTCCTGGGTGAAACAAGCGTTGTTTAGGAATTTGGTTTAATTATATATGTCTGACTCAACCCCTAACTCAGCCATAATCTATTAATAATTTAGCATTTATTCTCTATTAATATTATGATTCACCTCATGCTTCATAGTTCACCAAATTTCAGCAACTATATCCATTAGTAATTTAGCATCCCATCTCTATTCATATTTTAATTTATCTCATGCATCACAGCTCTTAGAATATCAGTAACCAACATAGAACCAGACCAATATAGTCCCTATAAATCTGCCTATGCAGCCAATATCCCATCAAAATATATCAAGTACATCTGCAATCTCCATTTTCACAACTATGTTTCCCCAACTGATTATGAAACTGACACAAAATCAACTTATACACCTTAACTTTTTCAACAAGTCCCTCATCCAACACCAATAAAAATTGAATGTCTAATAAAAATTGAATGTCTACCTCAGCAACCAACACCAATCTTTAATCCAACCTTCATTACACAAAAATAAAAGTGACCCAAAAATATTACCAGCAAGTGTAAAAGGAACAGAGACACAGATACAAGCTTTAACAGAGACAATGTCACAGGCATACAACATTGTTACACACACAGTGTCACAGGCAATGTCAAAATAGCAGAGACAGAGTTCACGTCGAATATAAAAACATAAACTCACAGACAACGATGCTTTCTCTGTGAACGAAAGAAGAAGGGCAATGAAGCACTTACCTGACAATGGTGAAAGAAGAAGAAGAAGGGCACGCGAATGAAGAAGGAAGGGAACCCAGAAGCCTTCGACCAGCAAAGAGGAGGACGAGGAAGAAGACGATAACTAGCGCGAAAGTAAGGAGAAAGTGAAAAAAGAGTGAAAGGCGCGACTTTTGAAGTTTCAGAAGGATGTATATTCACGGTTCCCCTTGAAACCATGAATATATTACACATATATTCACGGTTGAACAAAAAACTGTGGATAAATGTTAACTATATAACCATGGTTATGATCCCAACCGTGGATAAATAATAAATCTATAATCACAGTTATAGAAACAACCGTGGACATACAGTACCAAGTGATTAAACCCTAAAACCTGAACTATATATCCACGGTTGCAAATATAACCATGATTATAGACATCAATATATATCCACAGTTCATATCATAACCGTCATCATACCATGAATATATAGTCACGGTTGTTCTCACAACTGTGGATATATATTTCAGGTACTATATTTCCACGGTTGACTCCTTAACCGTGAATATATATTGATAGGTACGATCACAGTTATAAGGTGAACCGTGGATATATAGTTTTCGCTGATAATGTCGTTCACCTTATAATTTCAAAAATGCCACCGCCCATGTTTTTATCACTGATCCACTTATACCCGTGAATATATCCCATTATTATATCCAATTTTTGCACTAGTGCAAAGCCATGCATTATGATGATACTTATACATACTTACATATGTTACATTTCTTAGGAAACATCACAGTTTCATTCACATACCATATCATTTCATTTCAACATGTTACATACTTAAAGAAATACATCCACAACATACATATCCAATCATTGGCATTCTCGATAACATCATCATACACATAATGTTAGTACCACATTTGTTTCTTCTTTATTTCTCAATCATCCATCGCCACCATGGGCTTTCAACTAGGCATATCTCCGTCTATATGCAAATGCTCTTATAGCTAATGCATATGCACAAAGGAATTATTATCAAATGCGGATCCGACTGCGGGAAACATCAACATACCAAATGTGGGACAAGCATAGGTGTACTACTATACCTCTACTGCAGTAAAAAAATATGTACACATATACCTCAATTCATGCATGCTTAACAACATATTTTACTGGTACCAAACCCCTCTCGCCCCTATGTAGCACTAGTCACCCCGTGACTTACGGATCAACATCATGGCCTTACTTACCAAAGTGCTACGGGCCCCTCCCAAACACAAAGTTGTGCCCCGTCGTACACCGAGGTAACTTGCTCATTATAGAGCCACCCGCCCACTAGGCCCGCCACATAGGGTGCCTCATCACTAAACTATGGACAACTTTGTGATTCCTAGAATCACTAGGGAATACAACAATATACCTGTGCACTGGGTCGCCCTCCCACTGGGCCCGCCTAGTGAAATCCCTAACATTCCACATAGACAGCGTATGATATGCCATGGATGCAAATGCTAATCTATGCATTCTCACTCTATGCATCCTATCATGCCACTCTACATTCAACAATTCACCACAACCACTTAGTGGATTTCGTATACTCATCATCCTCCACCACCAACATTTATTGGATTTCACACACACAATTAGTTAGTGGCAATAAACATTCATTAGTTCACATATTATGGGATGTTCAACCATATATCAGTCAATACAATCATGGTCTTAAGCCATTCATAACAAACTCATTAACATGAATCAAAACAACACCATACTCATCATCCCAAAAGCATATGCCACATAACATCAATCATTCTAAATATATTTCAATCATAAAATCATCATATCATCCACTCAAGCCACATTATCATAGCACAATACTATACATTCAAATCATCAATGGATGAAATCATGCATTTAGAATAGTTACCCCTCCTACCTCAAGAGAAGTAGTAATCAACACGGTCCGATGGTCTTGCCTCGTCAATGGGGTTGTTTTCTACATTAACATACATGTAAAATTCTAGTCAATCAATCATTTAAAGTATGATTTAGGTCTCTAGTCGTTACTCATTACATCTATAATTTCATGACATGGATAAAACATGTCATAGGCATCATTTTTCCTTATTTGTTAGGCTTCGGGAATTCCTTCCCATCAAGCCTCATTCATTATACCAAAGGTTACAAGGCAACCTTAGGCCTCAATATGCACAATAATTTATCCAACATCCATACACTCATTGTCATATATCTCCTCCCAAAACATATTGTTCTAGCATCATTTATCACTTTTCCCAATACATCAAGGTTAGGGTTCTACCTAAAATCCAACAGCATTCATAAATACATGATTACTCTTCATCACCTTCCCACTATACATTCATCTACCTCATTTATTTCATTCAAAGCTTGCATTTATGACAACTCATCTTATTGTTTACATATTTATGGCTCTCCACCAACCCCCATTCAAATACATTACTCTCCCAAACCATAAAACTCATAACCATAGTATTAAACCCAACAAAAATGGTGAGAAAAGCTTACCTCACCCAAAAACAAAAATAGGTATTAAAGAGGGAGAAAGGGCTGTGAAAATAGAAGAGGGAAAGAGATATCTTCAAGCTCCAATGGCTTCCTCCAAGCTCTCTCAAGAATTAAAATGGAGGAATGGAATGGGTCATCAACTTTTGTTAGGGTTTTAGATGAGATAAAGAGAGGAAATGAAGAAGGAGGAGAAGAGGAGTGTTTTTGCCAAATTGGTCCAGCAATGAACGAAAATGGGAAGGGAAAATAAAGGCTTTTGTTTTTAATTTTTATCCCCTCATTAATATTTTATCATTTTTCCACAAACAGGATCTCTGTTCGGGCTCAATACTTTATCTAAAAATTATTCCAAAGTTATATTCGGATTCCCAATAATATCCCTAACAGCCCTGACCAATATCATCCCAATCGGAGATATTTGGTCCGATACCCATATTTTAATCGGGTGTTATTTTAGCTTATACAGCCTCAATAAATTATAAATAATCCTTAAAATCTGAGTTTAATTATTTTCAATATTTTGGGACATTTATTAATCCTACATATAATTATTCAATATTTACTCTCCTTATTTAATCATTTATATAAAATTTGGGATGTTACAAAAGGTTTGTACTCAAGAAGAAAAAAGTTGAACCAGCCCCTAAGGGAACAGGCGGCATAAGAAAGTGTTCTGCCAGAAAAGTTAAGAATATGGTTCTTGATTTTTCTAATGAATCACTTTCTGGTGATTCTAGTGAATCAGACTCTCCATTGAATGTGGAACTTTGCCAGATGATCCCTCATTCCTCCTCTACTCAGTTTATAGACCCTATTGAGTCTAGTGAACCTGAAACTGCTACCGCCAAAAAGTCTTTTGACTGAGATGATAACATTCTCATTCGTCAACTTCAGTGTAAATTTGTTGCCCAGCAGTCTGGCTCTGAGAAGCCAAAGAAAGCTATGCCCTTTGAAGCCCAGCAGACTCCTCATCAACAACCTCAGTACTTATCTCAGCTCTAATAGTTATAGCAGAAGAAGTAGTCTAGTGATGAGATCTACAAGATGTTTGTCTCTGTGTACACCTCCTTGCATCCTGAGGTCCCTGTCGAAGGATGGACTGAATTGAAATGGCATGGCAAGTATGTTGATGCTAAATCTCTGAGTCATTAACTTGGTGTGTAATTCTCAGAGGATTTATTCTTTGGCAAGCACACCAGTCATTAAAATTGTATTATATTTGATCGTCCTATAGGGATTGTGGTAAGTACCTCAATCTTGGACAAATACAAGCTGAACCAACGCAATACACATAAGATTCATTCTGTTTTTATTGATTTTATGCTTTCTATGTTTTTATATTTTTCAGAGACAGTGTAAAGGATAAAATGCGATTAGTAGAAGGTAGGTTAGGATTGTTTCAGTTTACAACTTCATCAAGACATATACAATTGAGGTTTAAGCAAACTTCAGACATCAAGAGGATAATCCGCAAGTGGTTATTCCCTAATTCCTTAGGTGAAAAACACTAATTCCTATGCATCAAACCTTAATCCCTTAAGTGCTCGATTAACATACGAATCTAATGCGAAATTGGAGGTTGAACTCTAACTATTCACCTAATTACTAGGCCTGAATTAGTTAGAAAGTTGGAAGTTACCTAAGCTTCAACCATGATTCCTCATTGGTGAAGTTCTTCATCAGATCTGGATTTGTCAATCCAGCAAAGCAGATCCACTCCTCAGCTTGCTCTCCTCAGGATCTAGAAGTCAACTTCCTCAATACACCTTCAAGATTCCATCGCAAACCTTCGCAATCCCAACCTTAGGAATTTA
The DNA here is from genome assembly GCA_037962975.1 of Clitoria ternatea. Taxonomy (NCBI): domain Eukaryota; kingdom Viridiplantae; phylum Streptophyta; class Magnoliopsida; order Fabales; family Fabaceae; genus Clitoria; species Clitoria ternatea. Next base: position 63,727,661 of record CM075671.1, read on the forward strand.
GAAATCCGTCGACATTGGTTCTATCGAAGGAATTTGGGAAGACATGGATGAGAGAGTTTAGAGAGAGAAAGGAAGTAGTGAGAGATTGGAAATGGAAAATGAATCGTGTTCTGTTCTCTGGTTCTGTGTGTCTCTGTTTACAGAGTATGTACAAATATATATAGGCATCTAACTAACTAACTAACTTAACTAATCACTAAGAAAGCTAAATTAATAATTAAACTAACTAACTAATTACATAATTACGAAATAAATAACTAATTACAGCTCAGCATTAACTAATTACAGCTCAGCACTTAAATTACTAAGGTACAAAAGTAGGAGAGAAGGCAGTAGGAATAGCACTAGTGCCGAGTGTCTTCTTGGAGGGAACAGTCAGTGTTAAATAACTGCCTTCACGCTTGAGCGTGAAGGACTCTCGCTTGAGCGTGAAAGGCTCTCGCTTGGGCGAGCTTGAAATATGCACTGCAGTGTCGCTTTCTCGCTTAAGCGTTATGGAGAAGCTTGGGCGGGGGTGATGTTTTGGAGTCACGCTTGAGCGTGAGCTTGCTCGCTTGAGCGTTATGGATTATTCAATCAGCATTCAGAAGTTGATGTATTTTTCAATCGGTGCTTTTAAAGTCTCGCTCGGGTTCTTCATACGGTATTCTATTCCCTTTTTCAGTCGGTGTCTTGAAGCATTTCCCAGTCGGACTTTTGGAGTTTCACTCGGATTTGTGAAATCTCGCTCGGCTTTTTGGAATTTCACTCAGATTTTCCTTCTTTTTCTTTTCTGCTTGAGCGCGACCTGTTCCTGTGCCAATAAACACATAATTGCCTAGCATTTGTACGCTGGCTGCTCGGTGAAATTATATATAATCATAAACTCTTAACTATTCAATGTTTTTAATCATTTTCTTACATAAATAAAGCACTTTTGAAATAGATAATTACAATACAAATTATTAACAATTTATTAAATAATAAAGCCAAACTAAATAATAATTAATAAATTATGTTAACTAAAAGAAGAAATAATTAAGTCTTTTCAAGACTTATCACATCCCCAAACTTAAAACTTGCTTGTCCTCAAGCAAATACTCAGATTAATTAACTAACAAGCTGTTATTTAAAATAATCAACCTTTCCTTAACTTAATTCATACTATAATTATTGAATACCGACCATGCTTTCTTTTCGCAAATTCTGAAAATGTAATAACTCACACCTTTTTTGGGAAACAAGATGGTGATACTTTCCTCACTGGATTCATGTTTCACTCTTCTCTCGGTGTATAGGTTAAGCAATATGCACTCATCACCTGCATCTTTGTTAGATCAACATAGGCTTGCAACAGTTCTAAACGTCATGCCATATGCCAGCACAATCGGATCAGTAAGGGCTTTTTAAGCTTATAATGGGGTTAGGCTACAGGCTCTATTATTGTTTTCCGAGTCAGTGTCGGGTTACAAGATGTATCCACTGATGCCTTGCCTCAATTTTAACTTAATTGCCTCTACTAGCAAGCTCCATTATTTTCCGAATGAATGATAACTTAACAACTTGCGGTGCTTTGCACCTTCTTTTTCTTTCAGTCCTTTGGACTTTTTCTTTTCTTTCTTTCCTTCCATCTTTTTTCGATCACAAAATTTTTTCTTGTGGTGCTTTGCACCTTTTTTCCTTGCTGATTTTTATCATTTTTCTTCTCAGCTTTTCTATTTCTCCTTTCATTTCTCTAAGTATTCATCTATAACTAAGGTCGGAGTATGTCCTTAATTGATGTTAGGCACACTCTTCATCCCCAAACTTAGAACTTGCTAGTCCCTAGCAATAAGTAAGACTGAGCAATTCATCAGTGGTACATCAAGGGATAATTCAGTCAGTTTTTCTTAGATATTTAGGCTTGTAACGTTAGGTGCATAAAAAGAATGAAAGGGGTCTCAGGCTCAAACATAATTATTGGGTCAAAGGATAATTTAATAATATTAGGATGGCTAATTTTTGGCCCTGGCTAATTAACAAAGAAGGCCTTCATCATTTCTGATTGGCAGGCATAAAAGCATTTAGCAAGCACTGAAGCAAATTCTGTCTCACTAACTAGCATGCAGGCTTACTCAGAAAAGAATAATTGAGGCTCAAAAGCTACGAATATAACAGTTAATCAGCCAGTCATGTCCCCAAACTTAATGTAAGGTCATACATTCAGATTGCTAACTAGCATGCCGAGTAAACAATTAATTAATAATGAAAAATAGCTATGGATAGGGTTCATGAGTCAAACAATGTCGATCAATTAATTAATCCGATTAAAGCCTGAGAATCAGCAAGAGTTAAATAATTAAGATGGATTTTAAATTAAATAATAAGTAAATAGTTAAGATAGTTTATCAAATAATGAGTCAAAAAGATAGAATACTTCCCTTTTTACCTGAGTGGCGGTGAATGGGAAACACGTGGTCGGATTGGGATGAACGGATTTATCGATACATTTAAAAAACAGAATAATAACAAGCAATTTAATAAAGAAATAAAATTTCATTACAACTAAAACAAAAGAGAATTCATTGTTCAGGAAAACACTAAAATAAAGTTATTACACAGATAATAAAACATTATCACATGAATCAGAGAATAAAACATCAATCGTCCTCTTCTTCATGCAAGGACCTCTCATCATTTTGGTCAGGGGAGGGCGGGAATTCAGTTGCCAAGGGTGTTTCATCAAAGGAATGGTGAATCCAATAGAGGCCAGCCACGCATCTCTGTTGGGTGGAACCCCCATTTCTTCCGCGGGATCCACATCCAATCTGGCAGCAATCTTCCTGAGCATAAGATCATGGTTTAAAACTAGATCATAAATTCCAAGTTGCATCCTCTTCATGACCTGTAATTCCTGCAATATCAAAGAAATGTCAGAAGAAGGACCTGCTCTTGTTGATTGAGACTGCCTTTGACGCTTGGGCTCCTTGGGCACAAAATTATCAATGTGGCTAATCACCCATTGCCTATCTATGACTCTTTCGGGCTTGACCCTTGTCAGTTCCGTATAGTTGACGACAGCCTGATTCGCTTGAGCCAACAATGTGACAACCGAGCAGTATGGCAACTGGAGATTCTTTTCCAAATTTTTCATCATTTCCCCTAATATTAGCTCACCCAGATTTACATTTAAATTTTTCATCAAACAGTATAACAAAACCAACCTGTTACTAGTAATTTCTGTAGCATGCAATACGGGTTGTAAAGATGATAAGAGATAATGGCACCACAGTAGAGGAAGATAGTTTAGACAGTTTTTCCTGACACTCTTTGGTAGGCCATTGGTCCGTGTCAGGTAGGCAGCATCTTTCACACAACATTCTTTCAATACATCCTTCCTCAGATCCTCATTCTCAGCCTGATGAAACATATTTACCTTCCATGCGTATTGGCATGCTTCCTCCTCCAGAATGCGTACTTTCAGAAGTTCGTTCAGCAGATTACCAGTTAAGGGAATGATTACTCCTCTCAAGAAAGAAGAGAAAGGAAATTCATCCTTTATAGAGTGAGCCTTTAGGTTGGCATAAAACTCTCGGGTAAGCTCCTGGTAGCCATTGCCCAAATTTTCATTGAAGAATTACCATCCCCTCTGAATCATCACCGCTTGAACATCAGCATCAGCACATTTCTCACCATCAAGGACCAGAGCTCTGTCCCTGATGACTCCCCTACTTTTGAACTTTCTCTCATATTCTTTAGCAGCCTTAGCATCTCTGAACCTGTGCCTGTCAAAGCCTTCAACTTTTGGAGATTCGTTCCTCTCAACTGCAGGGGATGTATTCTTCTTAACCTCAGGAGATTCGTTCCTTTCAAATGAAGGAGATTCATACCTCTGAACCGAAGGGGAGTCATTCCTTTCAGCTTGACTTTGACTAGGTGCAGGTGAAGGAGAATCAGAAATACTTATTGTTGCCACCTCCTGTTCATTATCTTTTTGATTTTTCCTCACACTTCCCTCTGCAAAATTTGGTCTAGGTTTCTGCAAAAGTCTCTGTGATCTTCTTTTCATGGTGAATGATAAAAAAATGGTGGTAAACAGCCTAAATGAAAAAAGTACAGAAAACCCAAACCACCACAGCAAACCGAAAATGTGAGACGAATGGCTATGAACACTGGAAGAATTTAATCAATGAAACAGTAAAATACTAATCATGTAACTTAGAAGTGAAAGAAATAAGTGAAAAGATGGTACCTTTCTCAGGAATTAGAAAATGTGCCTTTTCCTCTTCAACCCAAGTTTCAGCGTAGGAATTTAGGGTTTGTACGCTGAAGGGTTTTTATACTGTTGAACCTTATACCTGAGATACGCGTAAGTACGCTGAAATGTTGGCGTACCAACGCCCAATTTTCTTTTATTATTTTTATTTATTATATTTTTTATTTTTTTATTTTTTATTTTTATTTTTATTATTTATTTTTATTATTTATTTTTTATTTATTTTTTTATTTTTTTATAAGAAAATATGGTATTCAATAAGGCACTCTTGCTCGGGCTCACATACTAAATAGATGAAAGACCGAGTAGGACTGAGAAAGAAATACCAAGTGGTGAGTGAATAAAACATCGAGTGCAGAGAGGAACTAAGTAAATGGAAGAATGTTGTGAATGAAAGACGGACAGAAAAGTGAGAGAAAAACTGAATGAATGAAACAACCAGTGCAAGAACGAATGAATTAAAGATAGAGTATGGGAATGAGAGGCTGAATGACAGGTGAGAATAAAATAGTGAAAGAGTGCCCGAGTGGATACAAGAAAGACGAGTGACAATGAGGGTGGATGAAAAAGAACGAGTGGAAGAAAGAACAAATAAAAAAAACGAATGAAAAAGATTTTGAGTAAATGGGACGAGTGAAAGATATACCGACCGGATGAAGGAGATGAGCAAATGCAAGAGTGAGTGGAAGAATAAATGGAAGAACGACATGTGATCAAATGAGAAACCAAGTAAATAAAAAAAATTAAACTGCAGGAAGAACGAATGAACAAGATCCTAAGTGAACCAAAATCGAGAAAGAGGTCGGCCGAGTAGATGAGAGAATGACAGAATCGTACTAGAAACTGAAAAATAAAAAGTCGAATGATGGGAACACTGAGTGGATGAAAAATGAGTGAAAGAGAAAATCACGGAAAGATGGGTGAAGGAACAAAAATAGAAATCAGGTAAATTGAAAGAACGAGTGAATAAGACACTGAATGGAAATGATCCTGAGTGAATAAAGGATGAATGGATACAAGAACGAGTAAAAGAATAAATGGAATAAAGTAGAGCGTATGAGAGACGAGTGTGACAATGGGTGGACGAGTGAACGACTGTAGAGAGACGAGTGAACAGAAAAGTGAGTGAAAGTAAGGACGAGTGGAAGATTGAATAACTGCCGAGTGAGTGAAATAAGAGACTGAGTGATAACAGGGCCGACTAAGACAAGTCACCCTTCATCATCTGACCCCGTCTATTAAATCAACGATCAGAAATCATTTATTAAAGTCTCCCTTTTTATCCAATATCAAAATTGGGAGTTTATTGAAGAATGACGAGTGAAGAGTTTTCAGTCGGGAGAGGGGGCAAGAATAAGTATCAGTAACCCGAGTGTACCACTCTCGCTCAAGCTCATTAAACTTTTGCTTAAGCGTGAAACAACAGCAGAAGCTTCTCGCCTAAGCTAAAAGTGCTTCGCCTGAGCGGAATGGAAGAATCAGGATCAGACTTGTAACATCCCGATTTAATGGTTAATTGCCGAATGAAAATAAATCATTAAAATAATAATTTCAAAAGCGGAAAAAATTATTTATTAATTATAATTGACTTAATTAATTTAAGTTAAGGAAACAAAGGCTGATTGATTGTGATTAGTTGTTAATAGCTGATTAGTTGTGACTATGTGCGTATGACGCGTGTGGGGGCTGCTGCTGTGCACGACTTCCCACCCCACTCTTCCCTTCTCCGTGCATGCATATATGTGCTACTGGGCCAATTTATTACTCATTTTTTCCCTTCAGACTTCTCTCCCTTCCGTTCTCTCTTCTTTTCTTCTTCTTCGCTCTTGGTTCTTCTTCTCCTTCCTTCGTCAAGCATGAAGGTGAGGAAGTCGGATTGAGAGTTTCTCTTTCGACGACTCAAGAACGACACGTTGTTCATTCCCTGTTCTTTCATTTCCCTTGATCGACTTCCCTCCTTCTCCCTCTCCTTTGCTCGAAGCTGCCTGAGTCTCAGTGGAGATCCACACTACGAAGTGCTGAGGGGTGGTTGGAGCATTCACTAGCGTTGTGATGGGGCTGCTCCAGAGAGCGAACCGAGAGCTGAGTGACTCAGTGTTCCTCTAGAACAGAGTATCATGTTGACCGACTGGAAGCTTCATCCCAGGTAGGGGGAGTACCTTATATCTTAAACGCATGGATTATGAATGAGTTCCGGGTGCTAATAGCTTACTGACTCTGTATTTGATTCTGTGATTTGTTTGCATATGGAGTCTGTGATACCGAATGCATAATGCTTATGAGCCAAGAGTTGCATGTTTAGTTCCATTCATAGATTGCATGCTAGTAGTTCTGAGAAGTGTTGAATGGTTGCATGAAAAGAATATGCTAAGGTGCTGTTGATGATTGCTGTGTGACTTATATACCATGCATGTTATTCTGAGTTGAAATACTGACCGCATAAGAGAAGGTGTTGACTTGATGAATTTGATGTTATGTAATATCGATTGTATGAGATGCATGTGTTGTCTGAGTCCTGATACTGCCTAATACCGATTACATGGGATGCTTGTGTTGTTGGATTAATTTATTGAATCCTGAGACTGTTTGACACCGATTGCATGGAATGCATGTGTTGCTGTATTAATCCGTTGAGTTATGATACCGATTGCATGAGATGCATGTGCTGTCTGAGTTCTGGTTGTTGTTCAAGTGGCCTCAATACTCAAGAGGGGGGGTGAATTGAGTTTTAAAACTTTTGGTTGGAATGCCTTTAAAATTGATTTTTTATAACCAAGTTAATGAGAATATGCAAGTGAAATTAAGAAGAGGATAATATGCAAAGCACAATAATGAGAAGTATTGCTGAAGCAATTTCCCAAACACCTGGTGGGCAGTATTTGAAGAGTAACAAATTAAGCAAGTTCAAGTATGCTCTTCACAAACAATCAACAACAATCAATTAGCAAGCAGTATATGAAAGTAAGGAGTAAGGAAGAGAAGCTTGCAAACCGATATAACGAGTTCCACCCAATCCGGTGTACGTCTCGCCTCTAAGCAACCCACTTAGAGGATTTCACTATTAAAGATTTGAGATACAAGCTTTGAGCAATTGCAGCTTCCTAGTGTCCCACACTCAAGAACTCAATTCTTACAAGCAGAGGGCAACCCACCCAATCTCACAATCTCTCAATACCCAAAGGTTGAACCCCAACCTTTGTGACCACTCAACCTAGAGTGAACAACCACTCAACCTAGAGTGAATCCCTTGTGTTTGGTGTTATGTTTACAATCAATACACTCTCTTAATAGAGTAGATACACAAATGAAAGCTCTAACCAATTCTAACTCTCAAGATGAGAGGATATACAAATGTATTTCAAGATACAAGAAATAGGGCTTACAAGGCACAAAATAGAGTAAAGGATTTGTAGCTTCTTGTTATGTCTTTGTGCTTGTGTTCCTCTTCAATTTATAGAGCCAAAATAGCTGTTGAGGTGTGCCCTTCGTTCTTCATAGCCGTTGCACTTAGTGGAAATTTGAAGAATGGTGGAAACATGAGCTGGTTTCCCACTTAAATGTGTTTTTCCACTAGCGTAATCGATTACACCCTCGCGTTGTAATCGATTAGCTTCAAGTTAGAGAGTCACTAATCGATTATTTCAATTCCTGTAATCGATAAGCATCAATACCTGATGCATTTAATTTGATTTCGCAGCTTCCTAATCGATTAGCATGTCTTGTAGTCAATTACCTCAATTCCAATGGCTTCCTAATCGATTGTATAGCTTCCTTAATCGATTAGATATTATACCTGATACATTTAATCCCAGTTTTGATAATTGTAATCGATTAGCTTCAAATGTATAATCGATTATGTTAATTCCAGTGAGTTCATAATCGATTATTTCAAGTGTGTAATCGATTATCTTAATTCCAGTGACTTCATAATCGATTATCTTCATTCCCATAATCGATTAGCTTCAATCCTGATGCAGTTTCTTCCAAAACAGAAAGCTCCTAATCGATTAGCATAAGTGACATAATCGATTATCTTCGCTGTTACTTAGCACCTGATTCCATATCTTTGTTTTTGCATAGGTTTCTTCAAGAGTGTTTTGTCATTATCAAAATCTTTGAACATCCTTGAACCTGTATACATATTCAAACACATTCTCCCCCTTTTTGATGATGACAACTATGTTCATCTCTTGAGGATTGTTAGTTTAAACAATTTAAACTTATCTCTAATTTTATCTCTTTGCAAAAAACATTTCTGCTGCATTATCAGTTTTTTAAAAATATTATCTATTTACCAAGTTCAAAAGTCAGAATCTTTATCACATTCAGCAGCAAATATCTTATCTCTTTTTAACTCTTATCTGTTATCTCTTGCTAAATCTCCCCCTATCAAAAAGGAATTTATTAATCCTATTTATTTTTTTTAAACAGATATTCTTCTCCATATTTTAAACAAGAATTAAACAAGATATGAACAGATATTCTTCTCCCCCTTTGTAATCATCAAAAATAGTTCGTGCAATTAAAGAGATATAATATGAACTGAAACGAGATAATTTTATTGAATTGAAAACGGATGGGAATTGTATTAAGTAAACCAAGAGACAATATTCAGAATTAAAAAGACAATAACATAAGCACCCTAAACAAAAGCATGACTAAGGATCTAATTATCCGGATTGAAAAAGTGAATCTCAGCGATTTGGTGAGACAGCTCTTCATAGCGTTGTTACATCATTTTGAAGTGTTGCTGCTCGGTCATTGAAAACTCTTGAATGGAGTTTTCAAGGCGATCGAAGCGGCGGTCAAGATGGGCGTAAAGCGATGCAAATGGGTCAGCTTGGGGTGCAGATGAAGAGGCTGATGGTGCAGCTTGTGGTCGAGGAGGAGGTGGAGGAGGAGCAGCAGGTTCAGCAAATGGATTGGCACCATGTTCACGGTCACTCCTGAGAATCCACATTCCAGCGATGCAAATTATACCCATTTTGTTGAGGTGGGGAATGCCAATGCATGCTCTTGGGGGCACTTTCTCAGAGAGTTCTCCTGCCAAATCAACTCCACAGTATTTAAAAATTTTGGTGAGAAGAATGCCATAGGGAAGCTTTTGCTGGTCCTTCGCATGGCGCATGTGAAATTTGACCAACTGAATCCAGTTGATCTCCTTAGAGGTTAGCATTGCCCACATCAAGAGGACGTCATCCTCTTCAACCAAAGTATAGTTCCCAGCACGGGGAACAATCATCTTGACCAAGAAAAAATAAAGCAGACGGTTGTTCATGGTCAAGTGGCCTACCAGCTTGTGGTTGCTCATAGGAGGATCCGCTTTCCACAAGGAGCGACGGGCAGTGATAGGATTAAAACCACATTCATCCTCGGGTTCTCCTCCGTCAAAGTCAGCATCATTTAGGGGCAGCTTAGAGATTTCCGCGAATTGGGCGTTGGAAAGCTTGATGGTTGTGTTCTTTACTTTGGACTCAACCATGCCATTCACAAGGCGGAGGTTGCAGTAAAAGACCCTTATTAGCTCAGGGTAGTACTCTTCTTCTTTGAGGGAGAGGAAGGGAAAGAGGTTGTAATGGTGAAGGCTTTGGGTGAAAGTTAGGCTGGGGTTGTCGAAAGTGTCGGCAATGGTGTAGTGGGGGGTCATTATCTCCTTTTCAGATAAGTTTTTCATGAAATTTTGGAGGTCTCTAGGAGAAGAAAAGAACCTTGAAAAATCAAGGGGGTTGTGGGCTTGAGCTACAGAGGACCTTGCTCTCTTGACATTTCTAGATGTAGACATGGTAGAGAAGACAAAGAGGATGATGAAGAGAGAAGAGTGCTTGAGAGTTTTGGAGAGGTTTGAGAGGAAGGAGGTAGTGTGAGATGAGAAGGTGAAGGGAGGGATATTTATAGGTGAGAATTAGGTTTAGGAAGGAGGAAAGTGGGTTTAGAAAGGAGTGAGTGGAGTTAAGAGAGAGTACTTCGAGTATACCTTGGAAGTTGCAATTTTGACTCTTCAGAACTGAGGCTAATCGATTACGAGGCAGGGGTAATCGATTAGATCGCTGTTTCTGGGAATGCCAAACGTTTCGTGCAGAGCGTAATCGATTATCACCTTTGACTAATCGATTAGATGAGAAACAGAACCGTCCTAATCGATTGGAACAGGATGGTAATCGATTATGGAGAAGAGGAAACGTTTTGTACCTGAAACAGAGGCTGAGTAATCGATTGTGGGTCAAGGGCAATCGATTAGCTTAGAAACAGAATCAGTGTAATCGATTAGGGGATGGGACTAATCGATTATGAAGGAAACAGAAGCATAGTAATCGATTGTGAGGAGGAATGTAATCGATTATTGATTCAAAAACTTCAAGTTTTTCATACAGCAAAGTTCCAAGCATGAAATGTAACATATACCATTCATCATGCCATACAACATAGTTCTTATCAAAATATTCCATCATTCAAACACAATTTGACATATCAAGAATGCCTAATTCTCTTCTAATGTGAATGAATTGTTCTTTAGCCAAGGGTTTTGTGAAGATATCAGCTAGTTGCCTAGAAGTTTCAACATGTTCAAGTACACAATCCCCTTTTAACACATGATCTCTAATAAAGTGATGCCTAATCTCAATGTGCTTGGTTCTAGAGTGCATAACTGGATTCTTTGAGATGTTAATGGCACTAGTATTATCACATTTGATGGGTACTTTGTTTAAAATAATGCCAAAATCAAGAAGTTGTTGTCTCATCCAAAGAATTTGAGCACAACAACTACCGGCGGCTACATATTCTGCCTCAGCCGTCGATAATGTAACACTTGCTTGCTTCTTGCTATGCCAAGAAACAAGGGAGCTTCCAAGTAAATGACATGTGCCACTAGTACTTTTTCTATCAAGTTTACAGCCAGCAAAGTCAGAGTCGGAATATCCTAAAAGATTGCATTCAACACCTTTGGGATACCACAAACCAACATTTTGAGTACCCACAAGATATTTCAAAATTCTTTTTACGGCAGTTAAATGTGATTCTTTAGGACAAGCTTGATATCTAGCACACATGCATACTGCAAACATAATATTGGGTCTACTAGCAGTTAAATACAATAAGGATCCAATCATACCTCGATATTTGGTGATTTCGATGTCCTTACCCTTTTCATCTTTGTCTAGATAGCAGGATGTGCTCATGGGTGTAGCTATCTCGTTTGCCTTGTCCATTCCAAACCTTTTAAGTAGTTCCTTACAGTACTTAGTTTGGCTAATAAATGTTCCATCATTTGCTTGTTTTATTTGCAATCCAAGGAAGAAGGTGAGTTCTCCCATCAAGGACATTTCAAACTCATTCTGCATAATCTTGGCAAACTCTTGACAAAGATTTTCATTAGTAGCACCAAATATTATGTCATCCACATAAATTTGTACCAAGAGAATGTCATTATTTTTGCATTTTATAAACAGTGTAGTATCAACCTTTCCTCTTTCAAAATTGTGTTCTAAAAGGAATTTGCTTAGTCTTTCATACCAAGCTCTTGGGGCTTGTTTCAAACCATATAAAGCTTTTCTCAATTTAAAGACATGGTTTGGAAATTTATGATTTTCAAAACCGGGAGGTTGATCTACATAAACTTCTTCTTGAATGAAGCCGTTTAAAAACGCACTTTTGACATCCATTTGATAAAGTTTGAAATCCATACAACATGCAAAAGCTAGCAATAACCTAATGGCTTCTAACCTAGCTACGGGAGCATACGTTTCTTTATAATCTATTCCCTCTTCTTGATTGTATCCCTTTGCAACTAGTCTAGCTTTGTTTCTTGTTATTATGCCATTTTCATCTAACTTATTTCTAAAAACCCATTTGGTGCCTATTATTAGATGGTCATTGGGTCTTGGCACAAGTTCCCAAACTTCGTTTCTTTCAAATTGGTTTAACTCTTCTTGCATGGCCAACATCCAATGCTCATCAATAATGGCTTCATCAATATTTTTGGGTTCAATTTGGGATACAAAAGCCAAGTGATTGCATGCATTTCTAATGGCGTTTCGAGTACTTACCCCTTTGGTTATTTCTCCAATGATTTTGTCCAAGGGATGATCCTTTAAGGTTACCCAATCTTGTTGTCTCTCAATTTGTGTTGCACCTCCATCATTTTTGACTTCTTCTTTGTCCTCCAAGTTCATTTCTTGGAAAGTACCTACAAGATCATCAACATCTTCCTTTCTCGGAGGGTTATGGCTATTTTCATCAAACTTAACATGAATAGATTCTTCAATAGTATTTGTTTGTTTGTTGAAAATTCTATAAGATTTACTTGATTGTGAATATCCTAGGAATATTGCCTCATCAGATTTTGCATCAAACTTTCCTAGATTATCCTTTCCATTGTTGAGCACAAAACACTTACATCCAAAAATATGAAAGTATGCAATGTTGGGTTTTCTACCCTTGTAAAGCTCATAGGGGGTTTTCTTTAAAATAGGCCTTATCAAGCATCTGTTTATTACATAACACGCGGTGTTTACCGCATCGGCCCAAAAATGTTTTGCAATATTGTTTTCATTTAGCATGGTTCTAGCAAGCTCCACTAAAGATCTATTTTTCCTTTCAACCACTCCATTTTGTTGTGGAGTTCTAGGAGCTGAAAAATTGTGATTGATACCATGTTTTTCGCAAAACTTTTCGAAAGATTGATTTTCAAACTCTCCCCCATGATCGGTTCTAATGGATGCAATTTTTGAGTTTTGCTTATTTTGGATAATCTTTGCAAGTTTCTTAAATGCATGATATGCTTCATTTTTATGAGCAAGAAACAATGTCCATGTATATCTAGAATAATCATCTACTATAACTAGACCATAGTAATTTCCTCCAAAGCTTTTGATTTTGGATGGTCCAAATAAATCCATGTGCAAGAGTTGTAAAGGCCTTTGAGTAGAGACAATGTTTTTGGATTGAAACGATGCCTTTACTTGTTTTCCCTTTTGACATGCATCACAAAATCTATTTTCAAATTTAAGCTTTGGTAGACCAATTACTAAATCTTTAGAAACAAGTTTATTCAAGTGGTCTACATGTATATGAGCTATTCTTCTATGCCATAGCCAAGTTTCATCCTCTTTAGAAATGAAGCATTGTTCATCATTTGTAGACAAACTATCCACATCAATCATGTAAATGTTATCAATTCTTTTTCCAACAAATTTGACCTCTTTGTTTAGATTATTCTCAATTATACAACAATTGGATTCAAATAAAACTCTATATCCTTTGTCACATAATTGACTAATGCTAAGTAGATTATGTTTGAGGCCTTCAACATACAATACGTCACTTATGGAGGTAGAAGAATTTTTACCAATATTTCTAATGCCTAGGATTCTTCCTTTAGTGTTGTCTCCGTAGGTGACACTTCCTTTCCTTTTGGGAGTGAATGATGTAAATTTACTTATGTCTCCCATCATATGCTTTGAACACCCGCTATCCAAGTACCAATGGGTGTTGCTTGCCTTGAAGCATACCTACAAAACAAAATCAGTTTAGAGAACTAGGTACCCATTTTATGTTGGGTCCTTTAAGGTTAGCTTGTGGGGATGTTCCTTTGGGAACCCATACCTTTCTTAAGACCTTTGGTCCTAGTTTCCTAACACTACACTTATAAGCACTATGTCCTTTGGAACCACAATGATTGCATTTCATAAAAGGTGAGGAGGATTTGCTTGGTGGTGCAAAGAAATTTTTATAGTGTTTCTCCATTTTATGATTACTATATTCTTGGTCATATCCTAAACCGGTTTTACTAAACATGCATTTTTGTTGCCCAAGTAGGATATTCAAATTATCTCTTCCATTAGTAAACTTCTCTAGTGTCCTATTTAGGTCTTCAACCTTGGTTTCTAACACAATGCACCTTTTTGCAAAATCACATGGTTTACTTTTGGAACATGTTTGAGCGTTTTTCAATTCTTCTTTTAAGCATTCATTCTCTTTGTAAATCTCCATAAGGTGCATCTCTAGAGTGTCACTAGTTTTTCTAGATACCTTAAGTCTATTGGAGACTTTTGTAAATTTATCATACAATTCCTCTAGAGCATCAAGTAATTCATCCTTATCTAAGTCATGGAAGTTTACCTCATCATCTTCTTCTTGGTGATTGGCCATGAGGCAAAGGTTTGCTTCTTCATTTTCTGAGTCATCCGAGCTGCTTACCTCATTTTCATCCCATGCTATATATGCTCTCCTTCTTCCTCTTTTCTCTTTTCCCTTCTTCTTAAGATTTGGGCAATCCGCTTTGAAGTGCCCTTCCTTGCCACATTCAAAACAATTGGGTGAGGAAGAATTTTCTTTAGTGATAGGTTTCTTACTTGGGTTTTTGAAGCTTCTTTGAATGCGTTTGCCTTTCATGAATTTCCCGAAGCGTTTCACAAATAGTCCAAATTCTTTTTCTTCATCAAGTTCACTTTCGGATTCTTCTACTTCATTTATGGAAGTAGCCTTGAGAGCAAGACCCTTTTTCTTGGAAGATTTTTCTTCCTCTTCCGTTATCTTTAATTCTTTCAGCTCTTGTTCCTGTTCCTGCAACTTACCAAATAGAGTGGCAAGAGACATTTCGTTTATGCTAGGAGACTGTTTGATGGCGGTAACTAGCGGTTGCCATTCTCTGTTAAGACTTTTCAACACTTTATGAATGAGCTCTTTGTTAGTGTAAGTCTTTCCAAGTGTAATGAGTTGATTAATGATGAGAGTGAATCTTTTTTGCATATCAACAATTGATTCATGAGAGTTTAATCTAAAGCACTCATATTGACTAGTAAGAGTACTAATCTTAGAGTCCTTTACATCGTTAGTGCCTTCGTGAGTTACTCGTAGAGTATCCCACATCTCTTTAGCAGTTTGGCAAGTCATTATTCTAAAAAATTCATCTTGACCTAAAGCCATAGTAATAAGATTTTTGGCCTTGTAGCCACATTGAACTTTCTTTTCTTCCTCGCTTGTCCATTCATCTATGGGTTTTTCAATATTTTTACTGTCTACAACATGCATTGGTATAAAAGGGCCATTTTCAATGGCATTCCAAATTCTCAAGTCAACTGATTGAATGAAGATTTTCATTCTCTCTTTCCAAAAGGTATACCCTTCCCCATTGAAAGCGGGAGGTCTGTTTATCGCACCACCCTCGGGAAAAACATTTTGAGAACTTGAGGCCATCTAGTCTCTTGAAGCTGTTAAGCTCGATCTACCAAGAGTCAAGCTCTGATACCACTTGTTGTTCAAGTGGCCTCAATACTCAAGAGGGGGGGTGAATTGAGTTTTAAAACTTTTGGTTGGAATGCCTTTGAAATTGATTTTTTATAACCAAGTTAATGAGAATATGCAAGTGAAATTAAGAAGAGGATAATATGCAAAGCACAATAATGAGAAGTATTGCTGAAGCAATTTCCCAAACACCTGGTGGGCAGTATTTGAAGAGTAACAAATTAAGCAAGTTCAAGTATGCTCTTCACAAACAATCAACAACAATCAATTAGCAAGCAGTATATGAAAGTAAGGAGTAAGGAAGAGAAGCTTGCAAACCGATATAACGAGTTTCACCCAATCCGGTGTACGTCTCGCCTCTAAGCAACCCACTTAGAGGATTTCACTATTGAAGATTTGAGATACAAGCTTTGAGCAATTGCAGCTTCCTAGTGTCCCACACTCAAGAACTCAATTCTCACAAGCAGAGGGCAACCCACCCAATCTCACAATCTCTCAATACCCAAAGGTTGAACCCCAACCTTTGTGACCACTCAACCTAGAGTGAACAACCACTCAACCTAGAGTGAATCCCTTGTGTTTGGTGTTGTGTTTACAATCAATACACTCTCTTAATAGAGTAGATACACAAATGAAAGCTCTAACCAATTCTAACTCTCAAGATGAGAGGATATACAAATGTATTTCAAGATACAAGAAATAGGGCTTACAAGGCACAAAATAGAGTAAAGGATTTGTAGCTTCTTGTTATGTCTTTGTGCTTGTGTTCCTCTTCAATTTATAGAGCCAAAATAGCTGTTGAGGTGTGCCCTTCGTTCTTCATAGCCGTTGCACTTAGTGGAAATTTGAAGAATGGTGGAGACATGAGCTAGTTTCCCACTTAAATGTGTTTTTCCACTAGCGTAATCGATTACACCCTCGCGTTGTAATCGATTAGCTTCAAGTCAGAGAGTCACTAATCGATTATTTCAATTCCTGTAATCGATTAGCATCAATACCTGATGCATTTAATTTGATTTCGCAGCTTCCTAATCGATTAGCATGTCTTGTAGTCAATTACCTCAATTCCAGTGGCTTCCTAATCGATTGTATAGCTTCCTTAATCGATTAGATATTATACCTGATACATTTAATCCCAGTTTTGATAATTGTAATCGATTAGCTTCAAATGTATAATCGATTATGTTAATTCCAGTGAGTTCATAATCGATTATTTCAAGTGTGTAATCGATTATCTTAATTCCAGTGACTTCATAATCGATTATCTTCATTCCCATAATCGATTAGCTTCAATCCTGATGCAGTTTCTTCCAAAACAGAAAGCTCCTAATCGATTAGCATAAGTGACATAATCGATTATCTTCGCTGTTACTTAGCACCTGATTCCATATCTTTGTTTTTGCATAGGTTTCTTCAAGAGTGTTTTGTCATTATCAAAATCTTTGAACATCCTTGAACCTGTATACATATTCAAACACACTGGTGATGTGCTATACCGATTGCATGAGATGCATGTGCCATTTAAGTTCTGATGATGTATGATGCCGATTGCATGAGATGCATGTATTGCTGTGCATATGAACTCTGTGTTGTGTGATGAATCCGCGTGTGGTGCATTGGATGCGTTTGTGCTTGGAGCCATAGTGTGGGACACTACCATCGGTTATTTAAAAGCGTGGGACACTATGAAATCCTTCAGTGGGACTCAAGGTAGCCCTTGAGTGGGACTCGGGCTGCCTATGAACACCTCCATTGGTGCTGAGAGCATTGGTGTCACCTTGTGGGCAAACGATTGGGTACTTGTAAAACGACCAAGCAGCTTGGAGCTGAATTGATAGCTGAGAGCTATGTATAAAAAGGCTGGTAGCCTACGTTACAACGTCAAAAACTGATTACACATAAATACGGAACCGAGTGAAATAATCTGTGCATATGTACTGCTGATGTTGATTGGAATTTGATTATGCATGTGATGATGTTAATGAGATGATGAATGTATATAACTGAGTGAATTATTCTGTGTATATGCAGTTGATGCTGATGGAAATCTGTTCTATGAATATGTGTTAATGTTATTGAAATGTTATGTGTATATAACCGAGTGAATTATTCTGTGTGCATATACAGTCGATGCTATGGAAATCTGTTCTATGAATATGTGTTAATGTTATTGAAATGTTATGTGTATATAACCGAGTGAATTATTCTGTGTGCCTATGCAGTAGATGCTGATTGAAATCTGTTCCATGAATATGTGTTAATGTTATTGAAATGTTATGTGCATATAGCCGAGTGATAACTGGTGGATTCTGATCGGTAAAGGTCTTATGTGTGTCCTGGTTCATTGGTATCATTCTGATTTTAATTATTGCCATGTGTAATTATGTATATATATATATATTGTTGCATAACTGTGGGATAATCCGAGTCAGTATCTATCTTTTAATATTTAAGATGCTCACCCCCTACACCATTTTTCAGTGTGTGCGGGACGGACTCAGAAATGATGATAGGGCCTCAAGTCCGAGTGTGGTGCACTCCGACTGTTGAGTGCTTGTATTGCGTTTAGTATGTTCAGTCAGTGTAACCTTGGCCGGCTCTCATGTAAAATGACGATTAAATACATTCATTTATAAAGATTGATTTGATAAGTATAGACATGGTGTCACTTGTATGGATCTGTAAATATTGGTAAGTGTATAATATTAAGATAATGAGTATTCCGAGTAGATGGGTATATATATATATGGGTCGGTGGACTGGATTTGTGGGCAGGTTTATATTTCTGGGAACATATATTTATATATAAGTGTTTTATGTTGATTTGATGCTCCTTGCCGACTGGAATATAACTGATGTTGAGTGAATAACTCTAAGTTAATGGACCCTGAGAGGAATATAGGAGATTTAGATCCGGTTCCGAGTGAAGATTACTGGGTGGCTTTTCCGAGTGAATACGCTTGAGTGATTCCGAGTGAAAGATATAAGTAAACCCCGAGTGAGGAAGAGATTGTATTCCCGAGTGGAAACCTTGAGTGATCCTCGTCTGAGAAGGAGTTAGTGTAGTGGTTTAGGGTGGAATGGATTCTAAGTGTATGATAATCCGAGTGAATGATGTAAAATCCGAGTGAGTGAGGACCTGTATCCCGGGTGGTTAGGATTAGACTAAGTCCGAGTGGGGATTGAATTAATGATTTGCCCTGAGTGAATAAGATGTCATATGCCGAGTGGACTAGCTATCATTTTCCGAGTGAATGAGTCGTATGATAACTCTGGATCCTGAGTATCTGAATAGCCGAGTGTGGCTTCTCGCTCAGCGAATGAAGGATTCGCTCCAGCGTGTGTGGTTTTGAGGGAAGGCTTTTGGTGGTTTAGCTTAGGCGAATGAGTGCTCGCCCGAGCGAGTGTGCCGTCTCGCTCAAGCGGAGTCGGATCTCGCTTGAGCGAGTGCATGCTGTTTCTCTTGGGCTCGCTTGAGCGTTGTTGGGTTCCGCTGGGTGGCTTTTGTTTGGAATTTATCTTCCTTTGCCTTCCATTTCCCCTCCTTCTCCTTGTTGGGCCCGGTTTAGTTAATTTGGGCAGATTATGTATGTTTTGCTAACTCTAAAATTTGGAAAAAATTTCCCTGTTTGGTTTTATTTATTTATTAAAAATTAGGGTGTTACATTTTGGTATCAGAGCAGACCAAAAGGTCCATGGCCAAGGTTTGTCTACTGTTAGTGGACGGTTAAGTGCATTATGCCAGATTGTCATAATTGCTTATGATATTCTATTAAATGTTGATACATGTTCAATCATGACTTGTTTGATGATATATGCTTATGATCTTCTAGTGGACTTGGTATATGTCTGACTATGAATGATGTGGTTGTATGCCTGTGCCTTGTTGGGGAATTTGAATGTGTGATGAATGAATGGTATATGATTTGCGGTATAGGAGGTGTATTGCAGTTCCTTAAATCAAAATCTGGGTGTGTAATAAGTGAGTAAAGGTGAGATCGAGTATATGTTAAATTGGCATTGCGCCTCAGTGGTTGGTTGAGAGAACCGAGTAAATGGTATTAGACCTTATAATAATATTTGAATATTGTGAGGTACCCATCGTGGGATACTGGATAAATAGTGACCCCTTAGGAATTCTAAGTCTAATAATTTATTGCTCCTGTGAGTGTTGAGCCGAGTAAAGCAATTGCGTAGTAACTCATTAAGGCTTGAATGATTATCGTGTGATGTGTTATGTGTGAAAAGTGTTGGTAGCTGTGCGGTGATTAAGTAATAATGCATGCAACTCCTGGATTGTGGTATTTGTAAACTGTTAGTGTTGTGTGACTCCGTCCATGAGTGCATGTTAATATTTCTATGAATACCGACTGAATGCTTGTAAATAAGAGTGTTACCATTATTACCGAGTGCATGAGTTAAAAAAAAAAGGGATGATTCTCTGAGTTCTGTTTGCAGTTTCATGTTCAAATGTATATAAATGAGAATGCCACAATGATTCCCGAATACAGGATATGTGAGTCGATCTGTTGATTTCCATGTGGAATGTTGTGTTAAAATGCATGCTGACTTCATTAAAAATACCAAGAGGATGTGCTGTAGTATTGTTATCCTGTTTTGCTTGTTGTGAGTCACTATGACAAACGCCTGTGATGTTGAGCTGAAACTGTGAAATTCCGAGTGAATCTATATGTCGTGTTAAAACGGTTGTGACCTATTAATGGCTGCGTGAGACGCACCTGTAAACTTGGATGCTTGTATGAAATTGCATGAGAATTGCATACATGAGAGGATTTTCAGTCACAGATTCCTGGCTAGTTCCCCGAGGACCCGTGGTAACCAATGGAGCTAGAGCTGAGTCTCGAGACGTCACGAGGTGACCGGTACCACACGGAAAAGGGCTAATGGACGAGGGGCCGGGAAGGAATCTGCAATTGAAATCACTGTTCAAGTCGGATCCGCATGCATAAGTGTATGAACGTTGTTATTGAGACTAACATGATTTGCATGGATTTAAATAATTTGAGTAGATTCTGACTTGATGATGTTGTATGAGCGAGTTCTGACTGAATGAATGTGCATGTATTGATGCTGTTTCCAAGTGTGATGTGATGTCATAATTGAGAATATATGTTATGGTGCAATTTTTGATTGGATGTCTATGTGCACACTTATGATGGTCAATAAGTTCAGTGTGAATTATATGAATATGTGGATATGATATTATGAATAAAATCCTTAATATGGTTTGGAATTGATTTGGGTAAATCTGATTGGATGAGTACATATATATGTCGATGCTATTACCGAGTGCAATATGATGTTATGGTTATGATGCATGCTATAGTGAACAATAATATAGCCATGAATAATTGGTATGAAATCCGACTGAGCATCTGTATGTACATTAGTGTCGTTGCCGAGTTCATGGCATGTTATGACAGCGTATGTGATTGTGAATTACTTAATCCTGATTGAATTGCATGAACCTGAGTGAGTGATGTTATTATATAGCTGAGAATTGAGAATTTAATCTGAGCCATGGTTTTGTGATGAATAAGAGTTAGAGGAAATATTTACTCGGTGTTGGCTAGAAGCTGATTGTTGTATTACCATCATACTATTTTACAGAAGTGATAAATAATTTTCATGATTATTGTTGCGTGATGTACCCTATGTGATGCATAATGATGATGTTGATGTAGATGTATTGCTTATAATATGTGTGTGAACTGCCATTAATTACCATGTGAATTAGTATTAGTTGAGTGAGTCTGGTCGGAGTGAGGCATGCTGTTCTGAGATGACTCTTCATGCCATAGGTATTGTGGCAGCGTACACGTTGTAGTGACTGTGTAATTGTTGTAACCCTATAGGAATAAGACGTCATCCTATAAGTCGGATGCAGCAATTCATAAGTCAGGCAAGTGAGGCTGTAACTGCTTATGGTGATGGTGAGTCTATCGGACTGCTTTGAGTGAAGATGAGAGCTGTATTAGGTGAATAAGTAAGTGGTTATATATCAAATTGAGGATAGAGGGTTTGTTTAACCTTGATGGGTTTGCCTTCGAGAGGATTAGAGGCTGTTGGGTATAGATTGGCTACTAAGATGATGATTAGTTATTAAAACAAGAGGAGTGATCAAGTCTGTCACTGAAATTGGAGTTTTATAAGATTAACCAAGTGATACTGTAGTCTAATGAGGAAACCAGGATTTGAGCCAAACTAAATTGTAAGGTGAGGATTTGCTCGGGAAGGGATTAGTATATTCCGAGTGTGTAAAAGTGGAGACAATTCTAAGTGAAGTCTTTGTGAGAAAGAACTGTTGAGTGAAGATTATGGTGTTCCGAGTAGAACCTCATAGGGAGGATCATTATTAAGTTAAGGGAATAGTGTCCGAGCGTAACATTCTGAGTACGGTAAGATTCGAGTAATGTGACTCGGGGTGTACCACTTCCGAGTGGAATGGTACCATGTGGAACGATGTTGAGCGGAAAGATATCGAGTGTAGAATCCCTAATACCCGTGTGATATTTCACCGAGTGATCTTTCTCCAGGAGAAAAGTACTTCTGGTCGGAAAAATGGAACTTAGAGTGTGCAAGATTCCGAGTGAAGGGTCTCCGAGGGGAGTAGATATCCAAGAGAAGGATTTAGTTGAAGTCGTACTCAGGTCAGTGATTGGGACTGCTGGGCTTGAACTCAAGTTTGGTCTTGGGGTAGGCTCGAATTACGAGTGAATTTTCAGTAAGCTGAAAGATTCCCGAGTGAGAAGTACCCTTGAACCCCAAATGATATTTTGTGTGAGAGGACCGAGCGATATTCTCAGGATGTAAGCATGAAATTAGCCGAAGGCATGGGTAGAAATCTGAGATGTTAGAACGGAGTGTGGTGCCTGTACGAAGTAAAGCCAGGCAAATTGTACAAATTGAAGCACATAGTAACTCGTGAGTGTTCATTTTGGGTTAAGAAAGGAATTTTTGTTGTCGGATTTCGAGAATCCGAGGGTTTAATCCGTGATGAATCAGTCGGAAGTGATTATTAGTGGGAATCGGTAATGTTGTTTGCCGACTGAATTCTTCCCAACTGGTTGAATAACATCTAGAATGTGTCCAATGTGACACAATTTTGAGCCTATGATCTGTGTGAGTTCATGGTTGTGCCAAGTGACTCATTGGAGTCGGGGAACCCGATGGTGTAAATACGCCGATCGGTGTCTTGAGTGTAAGACCGAACGGCCAAGGAGTTAGGAAGAGCCATTGCTTGTGATGAATTGGCCGAGTTAAATGGGGAAAATTGTACGTTTAAAAAGTTGTAATCAGGTAGGACCTGACTTTTGTGTTTTACCGACTGGAATTGTGGGGCGGTCGGTAAACCACTTGAGAGGTGAAGCTTTGCCGAGTGAAATTGTGATCTGGTCGGTGAATGTTTGTGGAAGCACAATCGTGTATGTAATTAAGTCAGCAATTTTCTGAGTTATTTATTTAAGGTGAGTCACCGATTAAATTTCGAGGACGAAATTCTTTTGAGAGGGGGAGAACTGTAACATCCCGATTTAATGGTTAATTGCCGAATGAAAATAAATCATTAAAATAATAATTTCAAAAGTGGAAAAAATTATTTATTAATTATAATTGACTTAATTAATTTAAGTTAAGGAAACAAAGGCTGATTGATTGTGATTAGTTGTTAATAGCTGATTAGTTGTGACTATGTAGTATGACGCGTGTGGGGGCTGCTGCTATACACGACTTCCCACCCCACTCTTCCCTTCTCCGTGCATGCATATATGTGCTACTGGGCCACTTTATTACTCATTTTTTCCCTTTAGACTTCTCTCCCTTCCGTTCTCTCTTCTTTTCTTCTTCTTCTTCTTCTTCGCTCTTCGTTCTTCTTCTCCTTCCTTCGTCAAGCATGAAGGTGAGGAAGTCGGATTGAGAGTTTCTCTTTTGACGACTCAAGAACGACACGTTGTTCATTCCCTGTTCTTTCATTTCCCTTCGTCGACTTCCCTCCTTCTCCCTCTCCTTTGCTCGAAGCTGCCTGAGTCTCAGTGGAGATCCACACTACGAAGTGCTGCGGGGTGGTTGGAGCATTCACCAGCGTTGTGATGGGGCTGCTCCAGAGAGCGAACTGAGAGCTGAGTGACTCAGTGTTCCTCTAGAACAGAGTATCGTGTTGACCGACTGGAAGCTTCATCCCAGGTAGGGGGAGTACCTTATATCTTAAACCCATGGATTATGAACGGGTTCCGGGTGCTAATAGCTTACCGATTCTGTATTTGATTCTGTGATTTGTTTGCATGTGGAGTCTGTGATACCGAATGCATAATGCTTATGAACCAAGAGTTGCATGTTTAGTTCCATTCATAGATTGCATGCTAGTAGTTCTGAGAAGTGTTGAATGGTTGCATGAAAAGAATATGCTAAGGTGCTGTTGATGATTGCCGTGTGACTTATATGCCATGCATGTTATTCTGAGTTGAAATGTTGACCGCATAAGAGAAGGTGTTGACTTGATGAATTTGATGTTATGTAATATCGATTGTATGAGATGCATGTGTTATCTGAGTCCTGATACTGCCTAATACCGATTGCATGGGATGCTTGTGTTGTTGGATTAATTTATTGAATCCTGAGACTGTTTGACACCGATTGCATGGAATGTATGTGTTGCTGTATTAATCCGTTGAGTTATGATACCGATTGCATGAGATGCATGTGCTGTCTGAGTTCTGGTGATGTGCTATATCGATTGCATGAGATGCATGTGCCATTTAAGTTTTGATGATGTATGATGCCGATTGCATGAGATGCATGTATTGCTGTGCATATGAACTCTGTGTTGTGTGATGAATCCGTGTGTGGCGCATTGGATGCGTTTGTGCTTGGAGCCATAGTGTGGGACACTACCATCGGTTATTTAAAAGTATGGGACGCTGTGAAATCCTTGAGTGGGACTCAAGGTAGCCCTTGAGTGGGACTCAGGCTGCCTGTGAACACCTCTGTTGGCGCTAAGAGCGTTGGTGTCACCTTGTGGGCAAACGGTTGGGTACCTGTAAAACGGCCAAGCACCTTGGAGCTGAATTGATAGCTGAGAGCTATGTATAAAAAGACTGGGAGCCTACGTTGCAACGTCAAAAACCGATTACACATAAATGCGGAACCGAGTGAAATAATCTGTGCATATGTACTGCTGATGTTGATTGGAATTTGATTATGCATGTGATGATGTTAATGAGATGATGAATGTAGATAACCGAGTGAATTATTCTGTGTGCATATGCAGTCGATGCTGATGGAAATCTGTTCTATGAATATGTGTTAATGTTATTGAAATGTTATGTGTATATAACCGAGTGAATTATTCTGTGTGCATATGCAGTCGATGCTGATGGAAATCTGTTCTATGAATATGTGTTAATGTTATTGAAATGTTATGTGTATATAACCGAGTGAATTATTCTGTGTGCCTATGCAGTCGATGCTGATTGAAATCTGTTCCATGAATATATGTTAATGTTATTGAAATGTTATGTGCATATAGCCGAGTGATAACTGGTGGATTCCGATCGGTAAAGGTCTTATGTGTGTCCTGGTTGATTGGTATCGTTTTGATTTTAATTATTGCCATGTGTAATTATGTATATATATATTGTTGCATAACTGTGGGACAATCCGAGTCAGTATCTATCTTTTAATATTTAAGATGCTCACCCCCTACACCATTTTTCAGTGTGTGCAGGACGGACTCGGAAATGATGATAGGGCCTCAAGTCCGAGTGTGGTGCACTCCGACTGTTGAGTGCTTGTATTGCGTTTAGTATGTTCAGTCAGTGTAGCCTTGGTCGGCTCTCATGTAAAATGACGATTAAATACATTCATTTATAAAGATTGATTTGATAAGTATAGACATGGTGTCACTTGTATGGATCTGTAAATATTGGTAAATGTATAATATTAAGATAATGAGTATTCCGAGTAGATGGGTATATATATATATATATATATATATATATATGGGTCGGTAGACTGGATTTGTGGGCAGGTTTATATTTCTGGGAACATATATTTATATATAAGTGTTTTATGTTGATTTGATGCTTCTTGCCGACTGGAATATAACTGATGTTGAGTGAATAACTCTAAGTTAATGGACCCTGAGAGGAATATAGGAGATTTAGATCCGGTTCCGAGTGAAGATTACTGGGTGGCTTTTCCGAGTGAATACGCTTGAGTGATTCCGAGTGAAAGATATAAGTAAACCCCGAGTGAGGAAGAGATTGTATTCCCGAGTGGAAACCTTGAGTGATCCTCGTCTGAGAAGGAGTTAGTGTAGTGGTTTAGAGTGGAATGGATTCTAAGTGTATGATAATCTGAGTGAATGATGTAAAATCCAAGTGAGTGAGGACCTGTATCCCGGGTGGTTAAGATTAGACTAAGTCCGAGTGGGGATTGACTTAATGATTTTCCCTGAGCGAACAAGATGTCATATGCCGAGTGGACTAGCTATCATTTTTCGAGTGAATGAGTCGTATGATAACTCTGGATCCTGAGTGTCTGAATAGCCGAGTGTGGCTTCTCGCTCAGCGAATGAAGGATTCGCTCCAGCGTGCGTGGTCTTGAGGGAAGGCTTTTGGTGGTTCAACTTAGGCGAATGAGTGCTCGCCCGAGCGAGTGTGCCGTCTCGCTCAAGCGGAGTCGGATCTCACTTGAGCGAGTGCACGCTATTTCTCTTGGGCTCGCTTGAGCGTTGTTGGCTTCTGCTGGGTGGCTTTTGTTTGTCCTTTATCTTCCTTTGCCTTCCATTTCCCCTCCTTCTCCTTGTTGGGCCCGGTTTAGTTAATTTGGGCAGATTATGTATGTTTTACTAACTCTAAAATTTAGAAAAAATTTCCCTGTTTGGTTTTATTTATTTATTAAAAATTAGGGTGTTACAGGACTCCCTTCTTTAAAACTTCACAAATTTTATTCAAACTTTATTCACAAACTCTTTAGTTTTCCTTTTATTAATTCCGACACAAAAGCACAAAAGGTAACACTCAGAATGTAGGGCTGCCTCCCTAGAGCGCTTCTTTAAGGTCACTAGCTTGACCTTCTATCATCTAAGAAGATGCCTGCAACAGCATGGAGGTTTTCTGCCTGTCAAACTCTCCTCCAAAGTAGAGTTTGAGTCTTTGGCCATTCACCTTAAAGGTTCTCTGGTGGTCGGGTCTTTTAATTCAATTGCACCATGAGGAAAAACCTCATTCACAATAAAAGGTCCCGACCACTTAGATCTAAGCTTTCCAGGAAAAAGTCTCAATCGGGAATTGAATAACAAGACCTTATCACCCTTTTGAAACTCTTTTTTATTTATCCACTTATCATGCCACCTCTTAGTTTTCTCTTTATAAATGGAGGCACTCTGATAAGCGTTGAGTCAGAACTCCTTAAGTTCATGGAGTTTTAGGACTCTTTCCTCCTGAGATTGGTCAAAATCCATATTTAACAGCTTTGTGGCCCACTATGCTTTATGTTCTAACTCCACAGGGAGATGACAAGTCTTACCATAAACTAACTGATACGGGGACATGCCAATCGGAGTTTTAAATGCTGCCCTATAGGCCCACAATGCATCATCCAATCTAACCAACCAATCTTTCCTAGACTTCCCGACCACTTTCTCTAAAATTCTTTTAATTTCTCTATTTGAAAGCTCTACTTGTCCACAAGTTTGTGGATGGTATGGAGTAGATACCTTATGCAAAACCTCATAATGCCTCAGGGCTTTTTCCATAATTTTATTACAAAAATGTGACCCCCCATCACTAATGAGGACTCTCGGAACTCCAAACCTAGAGAAAATGTTCTTCTTTATGAACCTAAGCACCACCTGTGCATCATTGGTTCTGGTCGGGATTGCCTCCACCTACTTAGAGACATAATCCACAGCAACAAGGATATATTCATTGGAGAACGACTTTGGAAATGGTCCCATAAAGTCGATACCCCAAACATCAAATAATTCCATAACTAAAATGTTTGTCAAAGGCATGCCAGCTTTAGTAGAGAGACCTCCACTTCTTTGACATTTATCACACCTTTGAACATACACTTTAGCATCCTGAAAAATGGTCGGCCAATAAAAGCCACTCTGTAAAACTTTTGCTGCTGTTCTGGAGGCACCATGGTGTCCTTCATAATAGGAGTCATGGCAATGCCACAAGAGCCTTTCCTGCTCGGATTCAGGCACACACCTCCTGATCACTCCATCTACTCCTATTTTATAAAGAAATGGATCATCCCAAAGAAAGGTTTTACTATCATGAAAGAATTTTTTCTTCATTTGGGATGTCCAGCCTTCAGGTACCACCGAGGCACTTTTAAAGTTTGCCATATCAGCATACCATGGCCCGGTGATAATTGCCATCAATGTCTCATCTAGAAATTCTTCCTTAATTAAAACAGAATCCGATTTACCTTCCAGACGAGACAGTTGATCAGCAACTGAGTTCTCTACTCCCTTTTTATCTCTTATTTCTAAGTCAAACTCCTTGAGTAAAAGAACCCACCTGATCAACCTTGGCTTAGATTCTTTCTTAGCTAGCAAGTACTTGATTGCCGAGTGATCTGTATACATAATGACTTTAGCACCAATCAAGTAAGCTCTAAATTTATCAAATGCATACACCACAGCAAGCATTTCTTTTTCAGTAGTGGTGTAATTTATTTGATTCTCGTTCAACATTTTGCTAGCATAATAAATCACATGAGTTAATTTTTCTTTTTTCTGACCCAGCACAGCTCCGACTGCAAAGTCACTTGCATCACACATTAATTCAAACGGTAAAGACCAATCGGGTGGTGCAAGGATTGGAGCTGAAGTCAATCTCTGTTTCAAATTTTCAAAAGCCTTGACATATTTTTCATCAAACGCAAAGACATGATCTTTTACAAGAAAGTCAGTTAAAGGCTTAGCTATTTTTGAAAAATCTTTTATAAATCTTCTGTAGAAGCCAGCACATCCTAGAAAACTCCTCACTCCTTTCACATTGATCGGAGGAGGAAGTTTTTCAATGATTTCTATCTTGGCTCTGTCTACCTGAATGCCCTCAGCAGAGATTTTGTGGCCAAGGACTATCCCTCCCTTAACCATAAAATGACACTTTTCCCAGTTAAGGATAAGGTTAGCCTCCTGATATCTCACTAGCACCTTAGATAGGTTGCTGAGGCATGTATCAAAACTACTACCAAACACAGAGAAATCATCCATGAATACTTCAATGAACTTCTCTACCATATCCCCAAAAATGGCCAGCATACACCTTTGAAAGGTTGTTGGAGCATTGCACAAACCGAACGGCATGCGCCTGTAAACAAAGATTCCATAGGGGCAGGTGAATGCTGTTTTTTCTTGATCTTTTGGGTCAACCACAATTTGGTTATAACCCAAATATCCATCAAGAAAGTAGTAGTACTCATGACCCGACAGCCTCTCAAGCATTTGGTCTACAAATGGCAAAGGAAAGTGGTCTTTTCTAGTGAAGTCATTCAGCCTTCTATAATCGATACACATCCTCCAACCTGTGGTCGGTCTAGTGGCAATGACTTCACCTTTTTCATTTTTAACAGTCGTCATCCCTCCTTTCTTGGGCACCACTTGGACTGGACTTATCCAAGCGTTGTCCGAGATAGGATAGATGATTCCTGCATCAAGGAGTTTAACCACTTCTTTCCTTACAGCTTCTTTCATAATGGGGTTTAGTCTTCTTTGTGGCTGAACAACAGGGGAATAGTCATCTTCCATCAGAATTTTATGCATACAAAATGATGGACTAATTCCCTTTAAATCAGAGATGTTCCAGCCAATAGCCGACTCATATTTCTTCAAAACCCCTATTAATTTCTCTACTTCCTCATCTTTCAACTTGGCATTAATGATTACCGGATGTGTTTCATCCTCTCTCAAGAAAACATATTTCAAATGAGAAGGCAAAGGTTTTAATTCATGTTTTTCTTCAGACACATCCTTTGCTTTCTCGAGTTCAGGATTATTCAATTTTTCTTTCTTTTCATTTTCAAAATCACCTACTTCACATACTTCAAGTAGGTTCAGCAATTCTGAATGAGAGTCATTTAACTCCTCAGTATCCGAGTCAAAATCATCCTCCAAAAAAGCTTGTAACACCTCTTCTTCAGTTTTTAAAAGCATCGGAGTCTTATAACTTTTAATTTCCTCAATCATTAAACAATCCATCCTCTCAGCTGGATGTTTCATAGAATTGAAGACATTAAAAGTTACTTGCTCCTCTTGGACTCTTAGCATTAGTTCACCCTTTTCTACATCAATTAAAGCTCTGCCTGTAGCTAAAAAGGGTCGTCCTAGAATCAAAGGTATTTCTCTGTCGGCCTCCATATCCAAAACTACAAAGTCTGCTGGGAAGATAAACTTATCTACCTTAACTAAAAGATCTTCCAGCATCCCCTGAGGGTATTTATTGGACCTATCAGCCAACTGCAAAGACATACGAGTCGGTTGCAGGTCATTAATTCCTAATTTTTTCATCAAAGATAGAGGCATCAAGTTGATGCTAGCTCCTAGATCGCATAAGGCACTTCCTACATGAACATCCCCTATTGCACACGGTATTGTAAAAGACCCAAGATCTTCCAGCTTTTGAGGGAGTTTCTTTTGAATAATTGCACTGCACTCTTGAGTGAGGGCAATCATCTCATCCCCTTTAAGCTTTCGCTTTTTAGACAAAAGTTCCTTTAAAAACTTAGCATAGGACGACATCTCCTGCAATGCCTCGGCAATGGGAATATTAATGTGAAGTTTTTTAAACACATCTAAAAACTTAGCAAACTTTTGCTCCTCTATTTGTTTTCTAAATCTATGTGGAAATGGAGCGTTCTTTAATTTCTCAGGAGTTAGCTTAGAAGCTTCCTCCAAAATTAGATCAACCTTCTTTTTTTTCTTTTGGTAGACTTGATTTTCTTTTTCTTTTTCTTCTTCACTATTATTTTCAGTTTCATTATTAACTTGCTCGATTTCCTGCTCTTTTTCTTTTTCTTTGTCTTTTTCTGACCTCACTTCCTAACTTGGAGATGGAAAAAGAATTTTTCCACTCCTAGTAGTTATAGCTTTGCAATGTTCCCTTGGATTTACCTCGGTATCTCCAGGGAAATTGCCTGCTTGTCTCTCAGCTAGTTGCTTCGACAACTGTCCAACTTGATTTTCTAAATTCCTAATGGACGCCTCCTGATTTTTAAAACTGGCCTGAGTGGCCTGAATGAACTGAGACAGCACATTCTCAAGTTCTGACTTCTCTTTAGCAGGAGGGGGAAGGGATTGTTGTGGTCTATTTGTGGGTTGATTTTGTGGCATGTTCTGATTCAAATGTGGACCTTTCTGCCATGAAAAATTGGGGTGATTCCTATAGTTAGGATTGAAGGAATTAGAGGGATAATTCCTTTGAAATTGTTGTTGCCCCATATAATTCACTTGCTCGGAAGACACATTTGGATCACACATTCTATTTTCATGATCTCCACCATAAAAATCACAGCTTACCATACAAACTTGACTCGGCTTTTGGAGTTCTGAAATTTGTACACTTAATTTCTCTAAAGCCTGAGTCATCAATTTACTCTGAGCCAAATAAGCATCCTGTGCTTCCAATTCTAGTATCCCTCTCTTAGGGATTTGGCTCCTTTCACTAACCAGACACTCATTAGAAGCCATAACATCAATCAGCTCTATGGCTTCTTCCACAATTTTGGTCGTTAATGAACCTCCAGCTGAGGCATCAATTAAGACCCTGGTAGCTGGTCTTACACCATTATAAAAAATAGTAACTTGCTATATATTAGTGATTTGATGATGAGGACATTTCCTCAAACTCTCTTTATACCTATCCCATGCTTCCATTAAAGATTCACCTTCTCTTTGTTGGAAACAAGTGATTTCATTACGCAGCTTAGCATACTTGGAAGGAGGGAAATACTTAATCAAAAATTTTCTTTGTAAATCCTCCCAAGTGGAAATACTACCTCTCGGTTGGCTCTACAACCAGGCTTAGCTTGGTCCCTTAAAGAAAAAGGAAATAACCTCAGTCTAATTGCATCTTCAGGGACTCCGTTCATTTTCACAGTATCACAAATTTGGAGGAAGGTTGCCAGATGCAAATTTGGATCCTCAACCTCACTTCCTCCGAATTGATCATTTCTAACCAATTGCAGCAGAGTCGGCTTAAGTTCAAAATTATTTGCTGCAATCGGAGGCCTAAGGATGCTAGATTGCGATCCTTCTTCAGTCGGCCTGGAGTAGTCACCTAGTGTAACTCTCCTCTGTTCTATTTCTTTCTGTTCTTTTTGCTTTTTCTCCTTTCTCAACTTACGCTCTAACAAATCAATATTAGGATCAAAGAAGAAAGGCTCTCCTCTGTTCCTTGACTGCATACACCAAATGTTAAACACAGAAGCAATTCACAGCTACTGCTACAGCTATAAACGACTACTACTACTTGTACTAAAAACAAGAACCAAACTACATACTAAATGCAAACAAAAGTAAACGGTTCAGTCTAGTACCAGTCCAAGGATTGTTGATATTACTTAACAATCCCCGGCAATGGCGCCATTAACTTGATGCTAAATCTTCGAGTCATTAACTTAGTGTGTAATTCTCAGAGGATTTATTCTTTGGCAAGCGCACCAGTCGTTAAAATTGTATTATATTTGATCGTCCTACAGGGATTGTGGTAAGTACCTCAATCTTGGACAGATACAAGCTGAACCAACGTAATACACATAAGATTCATTCTGTTTTTGTTGATTTTATGCTTTCTATGTTTTTATATTTTTCAGAGACAATGTAAAGGATGAAATGCGATTAGTAGAAGGTAGGTTAGGATTGCTTCAGTTTACAACTTCATCAAGACATATGCAATTGAGGTTTAATCAAACTTCAGACATCAAGAGGACAATCCGTGAGTGGTTATTCCCTAATTCCTTAGGTGAAAAACACTAATTCCTATGCATCAAACCTTAATCCCTTAAGTGCTCGATTAACATACGAATCTAATGTGAAATTGGAGGTTGAACTCTAACTATTCACCTAATTACTAGGCCTGAATTAGTTAGAAAGCTGGAAGTTACCTAAGCTTCAACCATGATTCCTCACTGGTGAAGTTCTTCATCAGAACTGGATTTTTCAATCCAGCAAAGCAGATCCACTCCTCAGCTTGCTCTCCTCAGGATCTAGAAGTCAACTTCCTCAATACACCTTCAAGATTCCATCGCAAACCTTCGTAATCCCAACCTTAGGAATTTAGAAATCCATCGACATTGGTTCTATCGAAGGAATTTGGGAAGACATGGATGAGAGAGTTTAGAGAGAGAGAGGAAGTAGTGAGAGATTAGAAATGGAAAATGAATCGTGTTCTATTCTCTGGTTCTGTGTGTCTCTGTTTATAGAGTATGTACAAATATATATAGGCATCTAACTAACTAACTAACTTAACTAATCACTAAGAAAGATGAATTAATAATTAAACTAACTAACTAATTAC
Source organism: Clitoria ternatea (assembly GCA_037962975.1). Classification (NCBI taxonomy): domain Eukaryota; kingdom Viridiplantae; phylum Streptophyta; class Magnoliopsida; order Fabales; family Fabaceae; genus Clitoria; species Clitoria ternatea. The sequence continues at coordinate 63,760,691 of CM075671.1, forward strand.
ATAATTATGAAATAAATAACTAATTACAGCTCAGCATTAACTAATTACAGCTCAGCACTTAAATTACTAAGGTACAAAAGTAGGAGAGAAGGCAGTAGGAACAGCACTGGTGCCGAGTGTCTTCTTGGAGGGAACAGTCAGTGTTAAATAACTGCCTTCACGCTTGAGCGTGAAGGACTCTCGCTTGAGCGTGAAAGGCTCTCGCTTGAGCGAGCTTGAAATATGCACTGCAGTGTCGCTTTCTCACTTAAGCGTTATGGAGAAGCTTGGGCGGGGGTGATGTTTTGGAGTCACGCTTGAGCGTGAGCTTGCTCGCTTGAGCGTTATGGATTATTCAATCAGCATTCTGAAGTTGACATATTTTTCAATCGGTGCTTTTAAAGTCTCGCTCGGGTTCTTCATACGGTATTCTATTCCCTTTTTCAGTCGGTGTCTTGAAGCATTTCCCAGTCGGACTTTTGGAGTTTCACTCGGATTTGTGAAATCTCGCTCGGCTTTTTGGAATTTCACTCGGATTTTCCTTCTTTTTCTTTTCTGCTTGAGCGTGACCTGTTCCTGTGCCAATAAACACATAATTGCCTAGCATTTGTACACTGGCTGCTCGGTGAAATTATAAATAATCATAAACTCTTAACTATTCAATGTTTTTAATCATTTTCTTACATAAATAAAGCACTTTTGAAATAAATAATTACAATACGAATTATTAACAATTTATTAAATAATAAAGCCAAACTAAATAATAATTAATAATGTTAACTAAAAAAAGAAATAATTAAGTCTTTTCAAGACTTATCATATGTAGAAATGAGGAACAATTATCTGATGGTCATGAAAGTAAATCATCATAGTTTGATGAAATGTGGTGGGTACCCTGGCTTCATAACTTATTTGAGATTTATTTATGGATTTTTGAAGCATACTTTTGACCCTGATGTGTGAAATTGAGGGTACATTGATTGGATGAACTAGATGTATGAGACTGTTGGCAGTATCAGAATGATGAGTAAGTCTACAGAGCCTCCCTCAAAAGGAAAAGATCAGACTCCTTCTCTGGTGCAAGTGTAAAGAGAGCAAGGTTTGACCCCTTATCCTTAAGCCTTTCTATTCATTCAGCATTCTTTGAACCTTCTGCCTATCATCCATCCCCTTAACCTTTCCCCATCTCTATTGAGCCTACACCTCAGACTCTGACCTCATCCTCCCTAGCCATTATTCCCTACCTTAACCTTTCTACTATTAGACATCTTTCTCAATAACCCCTTCTGTTCATTCCTTACCCTGGTCTACCTACTTACATATTTTATAAACCTGTTCTTGACCCCTCTGACCCAAATTATAGGAACCCTTACAACTTAGCCATTATCAGCAATCTAAATGTTAATAGCCATAAACTTTATATCTGTCCCTCTGAACCCCGATACTTCTCTTCCTTACCTATAGAATGCCTACTACCTCATCCTGACCTTCTCTCGTCAGATGATATTCCCTTGCATCAAGTGCTCATTGCTGAACAGGCTTCTATGATTGAACAGGATTCTGCTCCAATCAAGAACAGACCAATTGCCGCCCCTTGGAAGAATATCTTGTTTGCTCCCACTAGGAGACCACTGCCAACTTCTTGGATTTCTTTGGGCAGATTGAAGAAACGCATGCCTTTGAAGTTCAAGCCTCATTACAAAGGTCCTCTTTGACCCAGACAACTTCCCAAAGCCAATCTTGCCAGCATTCTGTCTGCTCCTAATCCAACAGAAGCTTATGCTGATGCTCTTTAGTGCCATTTTCTGTGGTCAATTCAAGAAGAAGGATCGTCCTTCTCTCACTCTTTTCCTGCCAATCCCATTTTTCAATATCATCCCTCTATTATTTCTTTTAATTCGCCTTTCTTGTTTGTTGTTCAGACTCTTTATTTTACTCTTATCTCCTCGGTTGCATCACCTCTTTTCGATCTTCTCTAACCCGTGACTTATTGTTAGGTTCTCAATGATGCCCCTCTTTTCGTTGATATCAAAAGGGGGAGATATTTTAGAAGTATTTTGTATTGGGCGATGTCAAGATAACAAGTTTGTCTATTATTTGTTATTTTCTCTCTTGTATGACATTTTGAATTTATTAATGAAGAATATCTTGTTCTACTTCCATAGATATGTCTCGATAAGCACTGTTCTCTACTCTAAAAATTATAAGTTAATTTATGAAAAAGATATGCATAATCTGATAATATCTCCTCCCTAAATCATGGACTTCATTTATGAAAAAGACTTGATATTTGCTATCAACAAATAGGGGGAGATTGCTGAAGAAAGGTCAGGTTGAAAAAGATTTTATGAAGAAATATTAGACCAGACCCTAGTGCTTACACCCTTAGATTTGTCAATAACATACATTAAGAACTTTCATTAATAAATGAAGTCTATATATCTTGTGACTAATATGTTACCTAAGTGTTTCAGGATATAAGGTTTAAGCTATAAAACAAAGGGGGAGTCCATGCATTTAAAGTCTGATAAGGTGACTAAAAGTCTAGTAGAAGCACTCAATCAGATTTTGAGCTTCATGCTCAAACAAAAAAAGAATGTAATCTTTGTCCAACGTTCTTAATTATATATGTGTGATGCATTGAGACATATGCACTTATCAAATATGCGTGCTTATCATCAAAGAGCACAATGAACAAAATCAAGTTCAGCAACCAAAGTCAGCATACCTACCTCTATGCATATTTAGAAAAAATTGAAAAAATTCAGAAGAAATGTTAATGTATCTGAGAAAGTTTCTCAGCACTGATTTCTGATCTTCCACTCTATCAAGATATGAAACAAGAATGACTTTATGCACTAGAAACACATAAGAAACTAATTCAATGAAAGAGCTAAAGAATCCTACTACCAGACCCTTGAATCTGTTTGATCACCAAAGGTCTGGTACCTGAAAGCTTAAGGCAAAAACTTTCACAGGATTTCCAACGACTATTTCTCCTTTCAAGAAGCAGCAGCGGTCATTTTTCCCGTACCTACTTATACCAAGGAAGATTGAATTACAATATACACAACTCTCACGAGCTCTCATCAAAAATTCTATTGAGTCAAAATTATCTTTGTGTATTCATTATTCTCTTGTAGAGAAAGACATTCTTTGTTTGTTCTGTCTCTAGCAGACTTTGGTCTTGTGTCATAACTTAATGTATAATTTCATTTGTATATCTGTCATCCACTAAGTTCTGTGATTTACTTCTTCTTTCACAAGCAAACTGTAAAGTCTGGTGTGTTGCCAGAATTTGTTAGTGTGGGAAACACTGTTGGCTTGAAGAGGCTTTAGAAAGATTACTTGGGTTTGAGCCAGGAGTGGCTTATTGAAAGAATACTTGGGTTTAAGCTAGAAGTTGTTGGATTCAAGTATATTTATGGCACTAGTCTGGTGCTGTTATTGTAAAGAAGATTTTACAATAGTAGAAATCCTTCAAGTTAAAAGAGACTGGACGTAGCTTCTGAGTTGGAAATGAACCAGTATAAACTCTGTGTGTTAATCTTCTTTCTTTGCCCTTTTGCATCATTTGATTATAAGTTTTATTTAGTTTAAATTTCTATAATAAGAGTCTATGACTTATTCAACCCCCTTCTAAGTCAGACTGTAACATCCCTGATATTTTAATAAAAATTATGAAGAGTGGAAAATATTAGTAAATGTTTTAGAGATTTATTTAATATTTGATCTGCCTGAACTGGGGTCAAGAAATCCGGTGTCGGGCCGGCCTCAGATGTGAGGACCAAACAGGTGTTGAAGATCGGTTGTACATTGGAGGACGGTCAAAGACGTACTACCTTATGACTGATGCTTATCCGGTGTGCCTAATGTGGTCTTGGACTAACCGGTGTGAGGGAATGCCTAACTCGAAATTATAGTCCGGATCAACCTCTTGTAATGGCTGAGGCAAATGGATATGCATAACAAAGATGTAAAGATGGATGAAGTGTCTGACCTCTCAAGCATTAGCTCAGATTACCGAGGTGTGGGCACTACGCCTGGATACCGGTTGGCCGGTATCCAGATCGGGTCAACACTCTTAAGAAGTATTAGGCAATCACGAATAATTAAACGTTGTGAAAGTAAATAAGCGTAGTTGGTTGGGTAACTATAAAAGAGTCCAATGTGGTGAAATTAATTAAAACTTTTAATGAGAATGCAAATGAAATAGGGGAAAAGGCTGTCTTGCCCCTGAGCTTTATATAAAAGGAAATTCTCTCTCTCCCCTCTTCATTATTCATGAACCACTTCTTCTTCTTCTTCTTCTTCTTGGTCTGTTCTCCTTCTTCTTCATTTTCTCCTCTTTCATTGCTGAATTACATGCTCCGGAGGAGGACTTCGTTCGTGTTAAAACTTCAACTGAACCCCATCCCTGTGATCGTGGCCTCAAGGTGAGTCCACTGATCCATTTTATTTGTGGCTCCTTATCCCTTTCATTTCTCTGGTAGCCGAGGGCCATGCATGGCTGTATTCGAGTCTGTTCTCCACTCCTTTGGTGAGTGTGAGCTCAAATGTGGCCTAAGAGCTGAGGGCGTTGAGTTAACGGGTTTTTACATTCTGACCCGTAGGTAATAGATTAAGCAACGAAAGGCTAAGTGATGGAGCTGAGACTGCGAATCCAGTGCTCAGAGGAAGGGACCGACACCGGGAGCAGATCATCGAAGCGTGGAATCGAGGTAAGGGGGTGTTCGGGTTATGATTAATTAGAATAGGACTTACTTACTATCCGAGCCGTTGAACGGTATGAACAGGGTAAGAAAACGTTATTGAATGTTGTTGTGTGCCTATGTTTGTGCATGTGTGACTGTGTACACCGATCAGTTGAGGATCGGGTGTGTGCGGCTGAGTTAATCATGTCATGAGCTTGAATATTTAATGTTGAGATGATCGGTGTTATAATGTGAATCTGGGTTTGACAAGCAGGTCACCCGAGTGATGAGAAATTGGTGTTAATGGCCACGTTTGACATGTGAAATATGAACTGTATGTATGACTATGTGGTGTGGGAGGGCCGACGGTATGCTATAGCCCCTCATTTCCGGCTCCCGTGGTTTTTGTGCCCAGTTGAGCTACCCAGTGGTCAAGTAGGACCCAGTGGTCGAGGTGGAAAGTCAAGCAGGACTCGGTGAACCAAGCAGGGTTCACGGGGTGTCAAGTAGGACCCCCAGCTGAAGGCCGATCCTTTAGTATCTGGATACTAGGAGTCAGATTGCATGAGAGTCAGTGGTGATTATTGATGAATTTGATATAATTGCTAAGTTGAGTTAATATGTTCATTGTGTGCAATGTGCTATAATTTCCGAGTGTGACTTGATAAATCTCCAAGTGAAAATTTAACATATTTGATGAGTATGAATTGTTATCTTTACTGAATGTTGTTGTTGGGTTTTGCCGAGTGAACTGCTACAATTTCCAAATGAGACTTATACATATATATATATATACCTAGCGTGATTTGTCATTAAGTTTGCCGAGTGAAATTCGCTGTTATGATTGTTGAGTACGATTTGAAAGAGGGACGAAGATGCATTCAGATAGAATATATATATATTTAACTTGTTAAATTCCGGTCTATATTAATTATGATGCCAAACACTCACCCTTGCTGTTATTTTAACTTAGTAACCAGTGACAGGGAGGAAGCCGAAGCCATGGAGTCGCGCCAAGAGGGAGATCGATGCCAAGGCCCGAGTGATTTTGAGTGATTGTGGAGAGTATATGTGTGTATAAGGAGTTTCTGAGTGTTTAATATTATCTGTGTGCCAACTTAATTTGAATCGGACGCTAATTTATATTTTAAAATACATTGATATATATGTGTTCTCATGTTTACTGGGACAGCTCATTAACTAACGGATTCATTCCCCAGTGAAGGATAACCGAGAGATCCCCTTCCGGGTGGAAGGTTAGAATGTCCCGAGTGGGATTGGTTGGGAGAGAGTTCCGAGTGACGAAAGTGTTTAAAGATTCTGAGTGAAGAAGGTGTATCATGATTCCGAGTAGGGAGAAGTTGGATGTGTCCGAGTGGAAATTTGAGTGCTTCCGAGGGAAGGTGAGAGTGTTTCTGAGTAAAATGTGGCCGAGAGAGAGAGTTTCTTTCGAGGGAAGTAAGGATAAGGTAATCTCCGAGTGAGGATATCCAGAGAAACTATAACCGAATGAAGGAGGCTGAATTATCTCCGAGGGAGTTGTGACCGAGCGAAGCTTTCTGAGTAAAAGGTAGTAAAGAGTCAAGAGTGGAATGTCCGAGTGAATGGAAGTTGAGTGTTTTCTGAGTAAAACCCTTTTGCCGAGTAAACCATTTTACCGAGTGAAACCCTATGTGAGTCCACATGTTCGTCTTGTTCGCTCAGACTTCAGGTGTGGCATTCACTCAAGCGAGTCAGCACTCGCTTAAGCGACTCTCAGATTTCGCTCAGGTACCTTGGGGTCTCGCTCAGGCGAATAACCCTGTCTTCTTCTCCTTCTTCTTCTCCCGCTGTTGTAACTCCACTTTACCGAAGGATGTATTCTGAACAGATATTATTTCGCGTACACTCTTATTATTGCATTGATTATATTTAAGTGAATACTAATGATTATCAAAACCGAGTGGAACCATTTCCGATCGGTTATTATTTTAACATACTTTTATTTAAGGATTTATTTTAGAAATGGTTTTGTTCATTCTGAGTATGATTTTATGTAACTAAAAGAGGTAAATATTATGTTACATCAAGGCCGGGTGGATTATTTATTAGGGGAAATAGATACTAATTCATATTAAGATACAAATTTTTATTCAACGCAAAAATTTATTTTGAAAAATAATTTGCCGTATGTAAATAAAAAGGGTAAATCAACCTAGGATGTTACAGTTGGTATCAGAGCGGTTCTTTCCAGAGCCGGGTGTATGGGTCAATCCAGTGATTGTATGAGTCCTATGAGGGCTGGTTGCATTCAATTGTATTGTGTTTTGTTGTGCAGCTTTGCATCGTTCCCTTGGCACTCCAGTGGCGCTGTATTTTGTGTGTGTGAGGTAAATATCTGACTCCCTTGTTGGCATTGGTTATTAATGGTGATGTGTTTGCTCATTGTAGAATTACAATATGGCCGAAGGAACCAGTTCCGGTGGAGGAGACGATTTCTTCTCCAAATTTACCCAGCTCATGAGTAGGACCGAGTTTGGTCCCACTCTGGATAAATGCCTGAAAAGGAATCCCCCGGCCTACAAGGGAGGACACGATTATGATGGGGCATAGATTTGGATCAGGGACATAGAGCAGGTCTTTGAATACTTTGAGTGCTTGGAAGAGCAAAAGGTTTTGTTTGCTACCTATCAATTAAAGGACGAAGCTAGAGTGTGGTAGTCTCGGGTGAAGGTGCAGATGAACGCGGCAAATGTGCCGCTAGTATGGGCAAATTTCTGAAAGAGATTCCTTGTTAAGTACTTCTCGGATAACTACAAAATCCGGAAGGAAATGGAATTCCTAAAGTTGGAACAAGGCCGGCTGTCTGTGGCCGAGTACACCAGCAAGTTTGACGAGCTGTGCAATTTCTACCATCCTTTCTCGATGGAAGGGACTGAGGGCAGCAAGTGTGCTAAATACGAGGCTGGACTACGGATTGAACTCCGTAGTGTAATTGTACCGATGGAGATTCGGGACTACCCGACTCTGGTGAACAAAGCTAGACTGACCGAAGAGGTGCAGTTACAAAGGACGTCTCAGCCGAGAGACAAAAAGCCACTGAAAGCAAAGGGGTTCAGCTTCAAGAGGATGGGCCAATTCTTTCGGGGCGGCAAGTCTTCCGCCACCTCTTCATCCTCTTCCGGTCGGGGTTCTACTGGCCGATCGGGTAATCAGTCTGGTAGCCGTGCGTGCTATAATTGTTGCAGGGAGGGTCACATTGCCAAATACTGTCAAGCTAACCAAATTGTGTGCTTCCAATGTGGACAGCCGGGGCACCTCAGGCCCAATTGCCCACAGAGGCAGCCACAGGTGATAAGTCTTGAAAAGACTTAATTATTCTGCCTTTTATTTGACTTAATTCATTGTTTAGTGATTAGTTTAGCCTTATTATTCAATTAATTGTTAATAATTTATAATTTATTTAATTATTTCAAAAGTGCTTAATTTATGTAAAGAAACTGATTAAAAACATTAATTAGTTAAGGAATTGAGTTTTCATTAACTCAGCATACAAATACTAGACAATCAGTAAACAAATGCTGGGCAAATTAGTTGTTTATTGATGCAGGAAAAGGATCGCTCAAGCCAAAAGGAAAAAGCCGAGCGAGTTTTGGAAAATCCAAGTGAGACTTCACAAATCCGACTAAAAAGAGTCCAAAAGATATCGACTCCAAAATAGAACAGAGAACCGATTGAAACAAAAAGAAAAACTAGAGCGTCAATTTCAGGGTGCTGATTGAATAATCAATTCGCTCAAGCGAAGAATTAAATTCACTCAAGCGAGGGTCAAAAATTCGTTCAAGCGAGCAAGGTCGCTCAAGCGTGACCCCAAAATCTCACCCCTCGCCTAAGCTTCTCCATAACGCTTAAGCGAGAAAGCAATACTGCAATACATTTCTCAAGTTCGCCTAAGCGAGAACCCAGTTCACTCAAGCGAAAAGGCTGATATTTAAAACAGTGATTGTTCCCTCCAGAATCCACTCGGCACCAGTGTTGTTTCCTGCTGCCTTCTCTCCTACTTCTGCACCTTTGTAATTTAAGTAGTGAGCTGTTAATTAGTTAGTGTTGAGCTGTAAATTAGCTAATGATGAACTGGAATCTGTTAAGAGCTGAGTTGTAATTAGTTAGTTATTCTGTAATTGTGTAATTAGTTAGTTTAATCGTTAACTTAAGTTTTCTAAGTTATTAGTTAAGTTAGTTAGTTAGGTAGATGTCTATATATATGTTTGTACATATTCTGTAAAAAACAGAGACAGATTCATACAGAATACATCGAATACAATTCATTCAAAACTTCGAACATCTGACTACTTCATTTTCTCTCTCTAAATCCTCTCCTCCATGACGTTCCACAATCCTTCAATGGAACTGAAGTCAATGGAGTTCTAAATCCCTAAGGTTGGCATTGCGAAGGTTACCAATGGAGTCTTGAAGCTGTGAGCGGGGAAATCAACTTCTAGATCCTGAGGCGAACAAGCTGAGGAGTGAATCTGAATTGCTGGATTGACAAATCCAGAACTGATGAAGAACTTCGCTAGTGAGGAATCATGGTTGAAGCTTAGGTAACTTTTATCTTTCTAACTAGTTCAGGCCTAATCAATTTAGGTGAATAGTTAGAGTTTAACCTCCAATTTCGCATTAGATTCTTAGGTTAATTGAGCACTTAAGGAATTAAGGTTCGATGCTTAAGGATTAGTGTTTTTCACCTAAGGAATTAGGGAATAACCACAAGCGGATTGTCCTCTGGATTATGAAGTTTTATTATACTTTAATTGCATGTTTCTTGATGAATTTGTGAGCCGAAGCAATCCTGACCTATTTTTTATTAATCACCTTTCACATTTCATCTTAACTCTGTTTCTGGAAATACAAAAACAACTATAAAACATAAAAACAACCAAAAACCGAATGAACTTTCTGTGCTTGTGTTGGTTCAGCTTGTACTAGTTTGAGATTGAGGTACTTACCACAATCCCTGTGGGACGATCAAATATAATACAATTTTAATGACTAGTGCGCTTGCCAAAGCGTAAATCTTCTTAGAAATATACATCAAAATAATGACTCAGAGATTTGGCATCAGCAGGGCAGGTAGGGCAACCGAGCCAACCCTTCTGGAACTCGGGGTGCCAATTTTCAGAGAGGAGGCAGGCATGGTGCTGGTCGGGGAGGCCAACAATCAAGAAGATCTGATGCCTAATCCAGTGGTGCCCAGAATGCCATGACCGGGCAGGTATTCGCTTTTGATTCCTCGGAAGCCACGAGGAATGACAACTCGATGCAGGGTAAGTGCCTCATCTGTGGCTTTCTTGTTGATGTGATTTACGATTCGGGCACGACCCATTCATTTATTTCTGAGAGTTGTGTGCGACGGCTTGGTTTGCCGATCGGTTTAATGGAGAACGCTCTTATTATTTCCACTCCAACCGGTTCCACTTTTCATGCAACCACCGTGTGTAGAGAATTGCCGATGCAAATCGAAGACCGTACTTTCCGAGTGAATTTTATCTGTATGCCGTTGAGGAACTTAGATGTTATTCTAGGTCTCGATTGGCTAGCTGTTAATCATGTGATGGTCGAATGATATCGGAAGAGTATTGTTTTCTCCCAGGAACTTGACACGAAGGACGTGGTGAGTGATGTCTCAGCCACATATGTTATTTTTTTTGCTTCAGAGGGTCGGTATAACCTTCTGCCGAGTGATATTTCCTGATGTTTTTCCGGAAGAAATTCCGGAGTTGCCTCCCAGTCGGGAGATTGATTTCTCTATTGACTTGATTCCCGGGCCCGAGCCTGTGTCCCGTGCGCCATATAGGATGTCTTCAGTGGAATTAGCCGAAGTAAAGAAACAAGTAAACGAACTGCTGGAAAAAGGCTTTATCCGACCTAGTGCTTCACCATGGGGCGCTCCGGTGTTACTAGTAAAGAAGAAGGACGGTAGCATGCGAATGTGCATCGATTACCGACAACTGAACAAATTGACGGTCAAAAATAAATATCCTTTGCCTCGGATTGACGATTTACTGGACCAGTTGAGAGGCGCTGTCGTGTTTTCTAAGATCGACTTGAGGTTGGGATACCACCAGATCCAAGTGAAGTCGGAAGATATTCCGAAGACAGCGAGTACATTGTAATGCCCTTTGGAGTGACGAATGCCCCTGCCATCTTCATGGACTACATGAATCGGATTTTTCAACCGTACTTGGACCAGTTTATAGTGGTATTCATTGATTACATTCTGGTGTATTCGAGGTCGGTTGAGGAGCATGCTCAACACCTTCAGATTGTTTTACAGATACTCCGAGAGAAGAAGTTGTATGCTAAACTATCCAAGTGTGATTTCTGGGAAAGTGTACAATTCTTGGGACATGTAATTTCCCGAGAGGGCGTCTCAGTTGATCCGACTAAAATTGAGGCAGTTATGGCTTGGGAGAGGCCGAGGTCGGTAACTAAAATCAAGAGTTTCCTCGGATTAGCTGGATACTATTGACGTTTCATTGAAGGGTTCTCTCGGATTGCACTTCCTCTGACGTGGTTAACAAGAAAGGAGAGTCCCTTTGTGTGGTCGGAAAAATACGAGCTGAGTTTCCAGACTCTTAAATGGTGTTTGACAACTGCCCTGGTGCTTGTATTGCCCGATGTAACACGGGAATTTATAGTGTATTGTGATGCATCCAAGTTCGGTTTGGGATGCGTGCTAATGCAATCCGAACGGGCGATTGCCTATGCTTCCAGGCAGTTGAGACCCCATGAATTGAATTATCTGACCCATGATCTGGAGCTAGCAGCAGTAGTATATGCATTAAAGATTTGGCGTCATTACCTATATGGATCCCGTTTTGTGGTGTTCAGTGACCACAAAAGTTTGAAGTATTTATTCGACCAAAAGGAGATAAATATGAGGCAGAGAAGGTGGGTGGAGTACTTGAAAGATTATGACTTCGACTTGAAGTACCACCCGGGCAAAGCAAATGTTGTTGCCGATGCACTAAGCAAGAAGGTGTTGCACGCGGCTTACTTGATGGGCAGAGAGCAGGAATTGCTGGAGAGCTTTAGGGATATAAACATTGGAGTCGTTATGGATGCTCCAAACTGAATGACGGTCAGAATGTTGAAGATCTCCAACGAATTTTTGGATTCTATTGTTGTTGCTCAGAAAGACGATGAGGAGTTGCTGAAATTGATTGACACTCAGGCTCGAGGCAAGGATATGGAGTTAACTCGGGGTAATGATGGAATATGGAGATTCCAGGACCGAGTGGTGGTGCCTGCACATGGAGATTTTAGGCAAGCTGTGCTAGCTGAGGCACACAGGAGCTCTCTGAGTATTCATCCCGGTGTGACGAAAATGTATCATGACTTGAAGAAGGAATTCTAGTGGTCGGGCATGAAGAAGGCAATAACTGAGTACGTGAGGTCCTGCGTGATATGCCAGAAGTGCAAAGTCGAACATCAACGACCCCCAGGTTTGCTTCAACCTCCAGAAATTCCGATCTGGAAATAGGAAAGTATCACCATGGACTTCGTATCCGGGCTACCTCACACCCGAACCGGGTGCAACACGATTTGGGTAATTGTTGACCGACTAACCAAGAGTGCCCACTTCCTGGCGATGAATATGAAATGGTCACTGGACCGATTAGCTAAGCTGTATGTTGCTGAGATTGTACGACTGCACGGTGTACCCTCAAGCATTATTTCCGATCGGGATCCTCGATTCACTTCAAGATATTGGGGGAGCTTGCAAGAAGAATTGGGTACTGAGCTCGGCTTACCATCCCTAGACCGATGGCCAGTCGGAGCGGACAATACAGACTCTTGAGGATATGTTGAGGGCATGTGTGTTGGAACAGGGCAGATCATGGGAGAGATACTTTCCCTTGGTGGAGTTTGCATATAATAACAGCTATCATAGCAGCATTGGGATGGCTCCATATGAAGCCCTTTATGGTCGGAAATGTCGTACTCCATTATGTTGGAATGAGAATGGCGATACCATTCATCTGTGGCCTGAGTTGATTCAAGAGATGAACGAACAAGTTGCCTTAATCCGAGAGAAGATAAAAATTGCCCAAGACTAACAAAAGAGCTATTATGACAATCGGCATAGGCCACTCGAATTTCAAGTGGGCGACTGGGTGTTCCTGAGGATTTCACCAACTAAAGGTGTAGGTCGGATCTTGAAGAGCCAGAAGCTTAATCCGAGATACATCGGACCATACCAAATATTGGAACGGATTGGTGAAGTTGCTTACCGACTGGATCTTCCCCAGTCGTTAACTAACATCCACAACGTGTTTCATGTATCACAACTTCGAGCCTACATTCCGTGCGACACAATGATTGTACCGAGTGACTCCATCGAATTGAAGGAAGATCTGACGGTGGAAGCTGTACCGATTAGTATTGAGGAGTATCAAACCAAACGGCTAAGGAGCAAGGAGGTGCCGTTGGTGAAGGTGAAATGGCAGAACTTGAATTGGATAACTTACACTTGGGAATTAGAATCGAATATGAAGCGGATGTACCCTCATCTTTTTCAATCGGAACATTGATTTCGGGGACGAAATCCCCTTTTAGGGGGGGTGGATGTAACATCCCTGATATTTTAATAAAAATTATGAAGAGTGGAAAATATTAGTAAATGTTTTAGAGATTTATTTAATATTTGATCTGCCTGAACCGGGGTCAAGAAATCTGGTGTCGGGCCGGCCTCAGATGTGAGGACCAAACAGGTGTTAAAGATCGGTTGTACATTAGAAGACGGTCAAAGACGTACTACCTTGTGACTGATGCTTATCCGGTGTGCCTGATGTGGTCTTGGACTAACCGGTGTGAGGGAATGCCTAACTCAGAATTATAGTCCGGATCAACCTCTTGTAATGGCTGAGGCAAACGGATATGCATAACAAAGATGTAAGGACAGATGAAGTGTCTGACCTCTCAAGCGTTAGCTCAGATTACCGAGGTGTGGGCACTACGCCTGGATACCGGTTGGCCGGTATCCAGATCGGGTCAACACTCTTAAGAAGTATTAGGCAATCACGAATAATTAAACGTTGTGAAAGTAAATAAGCGTAGTTGGTTGGGTAACTATAAAAGAGTCCAATGTGGTGAAATTAATTAAAACTTTTAATGAGAATGCAAATGAAATAGGGGAAAAGGCTGTCTTGCCCCTGAGCTTTATATAAAAGGAAATTCTCTCTCTCCCCTCTTCATTATTCATGAACCACTTCTTCTTCTTCTTCTTCTTGGTCTGTTCTCCTTCTTCTTCGTTTTCTCCTCTTTCGTTGCTGAATTGCATGCTCTGGAGGAGGACTTCGTTCATGTTAAAACTTCAATCGAACCCCATCCCTGTGATCGTGGCCTCAAGGTGAGTCCACTGATCCGTTTTATTTGTGGCTCCTTATCCCTTTCATTTCTCTGGTAGCTGAGGGCCATGCATGGCTGTATTCGAGTCTGTTCTCCACTCCTTTGATAAGTGTGAGCTCAAATGTGGCCTAAGAGCTGAGGGCGTTGAGTGAACGGGTTCTTACATTCTGACCCGTAGGTAGTAGATTAAGCAACAAAAGGCTAAGTGACAGAGCTGTGACTACGAATCCAGTGCTCAGAGGAAGGGACCGACACCGGGAGCAGATCATCGAAGCGTGGAATCGAGGTAAGGGGGTGTTCGGGTTATGATTAATTAGAATAGGACTTACTTCCTATCCGAGCCGTTGAATGGTATGAACAGGGTAAGAAAACGTTATTGAATGTTGTTGTGTGCCTATGTTTGTGCATGTGTGACTGTGTACATCGATTAGTTGAGGATCAGGTGTGTGTGGCTGATTTAATCATGTCATGAGCTTGAATATTTAATGTTGAGATGATCGGTGTTATAATGTGAATCCGGGTTTGACAAGCAGGTCACCCGAGTGATGAGAAATTGGTGTTAATGGCCATGTTTGACATGTGAAATGTGAACTGTATGTATGACTATGTGGTGTGGGACGGCCGACGGTATGCTATAGCCCCTCATTTCCGGCTCCCGTGGTTTTTGTGCCCAGTTGAGCTACCCAGTGGTCAAGTAGGACCCAGTGGCTAAGGTGGAAAGTCAAGCAGGACTCGGTGAACCAAGCAGGGTTCACGGGGTGTCATGTAGGACCCCCAGCTGAAGGCCGATCCTTTAGTATCCGGATATTAGGAGTCAGATTGCATGAGAGTCAGTGGTGATTATTGATGAATTTGATATAATTGCTAAGTTGAGTTAATATGTTCATTGTGTGCAATGTGCTATAATTTCCGAGTGTGACTTGATAAATCTCCGAGTGAAGATTTAACATATTTGATGAGTATGAATTGTTATCTTTACTGAATGTTGTTGTTGGGTTTTGCCGAGTGAACTGCTACGATTTCCGAATGAGACTTTATGTTTGCCGAGTAAAATTCACTGTTATGATTGTTGGGTACGATTTGAAAGAGGGACGAAGATGCATTCGGATAGAATATATATATATATATATTTTACTTGTTAAATTCCACTCTATATTAATTATGATGTCAAACACTCACCCTTGCTGTTATTTTAATTTAGTAACCAGTGACAGGGAGGAAGCCGGAGCCATGGAGTCGCGCCAAGGGGGAGATCGATGCCAAGGCCCGAGTGATTTTGAGTGATTGTGGAGAGTATATGTGTGTATAAGGAGTTTCTGAGTATTTAATATTATCTGTGTGCAAACTTAATTTGAATCGGACGCGAATTTATATTTTAAAATACATTGATATATATGTGTTCTCATGTTTGCTGGGACAGCTCATTAACTAACGGATTCATTCCCGAGTGAAGGATAACCGAGAGATCCCCTTCCGGGTGGAAGGTTAGAATGTCTTGAGTGGGATTGGTTGGGAGAGAGTTCCGAGTGAAGAAAGTGTTTAAAGATTCCGAGTGAAGAATGTGTATCATGATTCCGAGTGGGGAGAAGTTGGATGTGTCCGAGTGGAAATTTGAGTGCTTTCGAGGGAAGGTGAGAGTGTTTCTGAGTAAAATATGGCCGAGAGAGAGTTTCTTCCGAGGGAAAGTAAGGATAAGGCATTCTCTGAGTGAGGATATTCGGAGAAACTATAACCGAGTGAAGAAGGCTGAATTATCTCCGAGGGAGTTGTGACCGAGCGAAGCTTTCTGAGTGAAAGGTAGTAAAGAGTCAAGAGTGGAATGTCCGAGTGAATGGAAGTTGAGTGTTTTCCGAGTAAAACCCTTTTGCCGAGTAAACCATTTTACCGAGTGAAACCCCATGTGAGTCCACATGTTCGTCTTGTTCGCTCAGACTTTAGGTGTGGCATTCGTTCAAGCGAGTCGGCACTCGCTTAAGCGACTCTCGGATTTCACTCAGGTACCTTGGGGTCTCGCTCAGGTGAATAACCCTGTCTTCTTCTCCTTCTTCTTCTCCCGCTGTTGTAACTCCACTTTACTGAAGGATGTATTCCGACCAGATATTATTTCGCGTACACTCTTATTATTGCGTTGATTATCAAGACCGAGTGGAACCATTTCCGATCGGTTATTATTTTAACATACTTTTATTTAAGGATTTATTTTAGAAACGGTTTTGTTCATTCTGAGTATGATTTTATGTAACTAAAAAAGGTAAATATTATGTTACATCAAGGCCGAGTGGATTATTTATTAGGGGAAATAGATACTAATTCATATTAAGATACAAATTTTTATTCAACACGAAAATTTATTTTGAAAAATAATTTGTCGTATGTAAATAAAAAGGGTAAATCAACCTAGGATGTTACACAGACTCTAAACCATCAAATTCTATCCAGAATGTTAATTTTACTTAAAACTTATTTCTTGCTTAAAATGTTATTTTTCTTATTAAGACATCGTTGATCGTGATTAAGGACAAGTTACTGCTTAACGCCTTCACCATTTTTTCCTCATGTATGGGCAGTAGCCCTCACCTCACCATATTACACATATTTTGCAATAACAAATTACAAAATAAAGGCATCATGCTCGTCCACCTTTATACCTTCCGTACATACACATTTTTCACGCGTTTTTGGCTACGGATTCACGTCGACACTTGGGACTTTTTGTGTCTTTTTCCAAACAGTGTCTTAGCTTCACATTTTTTATCATATTTAGTCCATCAAAACAACAATGAGTCATTATTTTATCAAGCACAAAATTCCATCCAAACATGCGCTAAAATATCAAGAAATAACATGCACCGTAACATAAATTTTCAAGCATCATCACATGCAACTTAAAAATTTTTTTTAGGGACTAATCATGAAAACATCACCATACAGCCACGATTTAAGCACATTACACTCCTAAAACTTAGGATTTATCATATGCAAAAGAGGAACACAACCAAAGGCACCATGAACACCACATACAAGGGTAAAGATCTCACTTTTACTAAATATTTTAGGCATGCAAGATCATCCATTTGATTATCATCACAACTAGTACCTAAATCCAGCATTTTCAAAGTTCAAAACACATTTTTAAGGCATAAATAACATGTTGTATTAGGGCCATGCATGAGCCGAAAAGCCATTCCAAGTTATGGTTCTGAAAACAAGGTTTTCCTCTATTAAAACTCATTTTTCTAGCATGAAAGCTTGGTTGTCCAGCCTTAGAAATAAGAAGAAAAACCTTATTTTCAACCATAACTAGAGTAAGGATCCTACGGCGACCCTTACTCATCCATGCATGTAAGAAAACTAAGGGCAAAAGTGAGAGAAATTCCCCTACCTTAAATGGTGCTCTCTACTATGGAGGAGGAAGAGTGGCCTCTAAGCTTGCCTTTTCCTTGCTCTTGGACTCTCTGAAGAAGTCTTAAAGAAGGCTTAATGTGGTGGTGGTGGTGGTGGTTACTGGACGGTGGAAAAAGAAGTGGTGAAATATGAAGAGAAAATAAGAGAAAATGGAACTAGAGAGTATTTAGCCAAAGAGAGAAATGAAAGAGTGAAGTTTTCAAATTTTGCATGGCTAAGGATTATATAGGCAAGGTGAGTGGGAAATCCAGCCAATGGGAGATGGCTTAAGTGGTTGGTGGGTGGAAATTAAATAATAAAATAAGGGGTAGTGGAATCATGAGGTGTAACCATGAGAAGATGACATTTGTCCAAGATTTTTGAAAATGTTTTGTTGAGAATTTAAAAAAATAATAAAAGTTATAGATCTATTTTCCCTCTTTCCAACGAGCTAAAGAACGTTAAATTTTGATAACTAGGGCGAAAGTTATGCCTATTTTACTAAAGATTGTCCAAACGGGACACAAACTGATAGGTCAGTGAATTAAAAATAAAAACTAGGATTTTTGAGCTTGAAATTAGCTTTTGGTGTCTTCATAAGAATTGTAGAAGATTTTGATATGAGAATTTTAGGACAAGAATAACTTGATTCCGATAATTATAGAGAAAGTTATGTTTAAAATACTGAAGGGTGTAGTTTGTTGCACGAATTTCTAGATTTAATTCTTGAAATAAAAATTGGGAATTGTGTGTTTGGAATTGTGTGGCACCCTAAATCCACTATTTGGTAATATGACTAATGACATCTAGTTAATAAAAAGTAAGGTAAATTTTTCACGATTAAATCAATCCTTAAATAAGGCACACCACAAATTAAGATTTATAACAACTACCCTAGATCTGATTAAAAACCATCCCATATATGAAGATATGAGAAGGTGAATGTTTAAGTAAGAGCCTAATTAATTTTCATCAACATGTAAGATTGTCATGCACTAAGACTTCTACTACTCATATTTAACCTTAACCATTCAATCTCAAGGGTACATTCCCACAAACCTCACATCAAGTCTAATAGTCCATATTCACAAGTAAATTCAACAAGATACTTCCAAGAGTCTACTTATATGACAATATCATTCACAATACTAGATGAACATCAATCTTTGCTTCTCACTAACTAGTCCTTTTGATGGAGTCATAACCAAGGTCAAATCCATTCCATAACTACATCCATATAACATACACAATACCATGACATAATCTCAACATTCATCCATAATAACCACAATCACAAAGGTTCCCTTTCTCTAGGTTCATGTACCAACACAAGTTTCTCAATCACTATCTTCCATCACATTAACAAAATCATGAGTCAATTTCAATATCTCAAATACAACAACAAATAATTTAACAACCTCTATTTATTAATTCAAACTTAGGCATTTACGCAATTAGTCAAGCTATATAAAATAATGCCCCAAATATATTAAATTCTATAAAAGAATCTAAGTCATCAATTCTAAAAATTACCGGCCAAGGCAAACTGTCATACCCTCTTCACACTAAGTCGCCTCTTCAAAAAGTATCACCTCTCAATGCCAACCTACATCACAAAGCTAAAATGGACAACATAGAGAGTGAGTATATTTTCTCAATGATGAACAATTTATATTAACATGATAACATATACATAAGTAAAGGCAACTATACTCATTTCCATTCAACATTCAATTACATGAACATAACACACATGCCAAGGTAACACCAACATCATTTCTTAATTCAAGTCACCCATCCACTAAGACAATGCATATGCAACAGGTCCAACTTCCAATAATTCAATTCTTTTTTCATGTGCATACATCACTTTGATAATCACAACCACGCATAGTTATTCTAATATTTAACCTACGCAAGGTTTCTTTCTTAAGGTCTCGCAAGATCCTCAATTATGCCACATGCTAAATATCGCAACCATGCATAGTCACTCACATAACCAACCCATGCAAGGTTTCTTTATCAAGATCCCGTAAGATCCAAATTTCACATAATGAGATATGCTATGCATGCCATGAGATGCAAAAGAATGTACATGATAGTCACAATTCTCACAAGAATTTCACCCATTCATACTTAGTGTTATTACACACTTCAAAAACCTTAAACAAGGCAAGCATTCAATCATGTTATCTCCCAAGGCATTCATTTAATTTCTAATCACTTTGAGGCATCATTGTATTTCAACATTTCACCAAATCAAGGAAACACTTCATTGGATAATCACACATGAATTCAAATGGCATGTCAATAATCACATCAAGGCTCATAACCAACACATTTACCAATCCAACATCAAATCATTCATGAAACACACTTCACACAATTTTCACATTTATACAACATCAATACCACTCAAGGCTATCATATAAGTATACACCAATACCTGCATACATTATCAATAGCATTGTCATACATTTAGAAAGTAAACTCTTCTCCTACCTCAAGAGAAGTATTCTGTTGGGTTGGATGGTCCCGCCTTACAAGAGTGATCAAAGCCTACATTAAATAAATGTAGAATCACATCATCATCTTGTTAATTTTATTGTGATGTTAACAAATTTACCTTTTGCATATATAACTTCATATTAACCCATAAAAGTTTTATCCTTGAGATTTTTAGGAGTATTATGGATTCTTTCAATGTTCCCCAATACTTTGAAGATTTTAGAACCTTGTCTACAAATTACCAATGTTCAAGAATTATTCATGCGGTTTCACAAGGCTCCTAATAAATGTTTCCCATTACTATAATTACTTTCAATACTTTCCTTTTTGTAGGCAACAAGTTTTTCT
Source organism: Clitoria ternatea (assembly GCA_037962975.1). NCBI lineage: Eukaryota > Viridiplantae > Streptophyta > Magnoliopsida > Fabales > Fabaceae > Clitoria > Clitoria ternatea. The sequence continues at coordinate 63,780,997 of CM075671.1, forward strand.
CTACTACCCCTTTTAATTAACTTGTTCCATATCCATTAATATACATAACTCATTTGATAATGGTTTTTAAATGCTAAATCAAATTATGATAAATTTTTAGAATACCTACCTAACACATGATACATATGAAATATCCCTTAAAATACCAAGTCCTTTCTTCCTAATGGACTACTAATCCCTATTAACACAAATTTTCATACTTGTTCTTACATGGTAACATCACATTTCTTTCTCTCATCAAACACTAATTCCTTATTCATTCAACTACAATTATCCCTAACCATAATGAATGGTCATACTACCTCTAATAATCCTTTATTAAGCACCAACATCATGCCTAAGTCACCTATCACTTGCAACAATATTTCCTAAGTTCATCTAGTAACCATGTTATGCCTAATATAATCCAATAATATTTTCTAGGCCATCAATCCTTTCTTTCAACTTTAATGACCCATGTTTGTCATCTAACTCATATTCAACATTATATTTTTTCCTATCTCTTCTACTCAATGGCCAATCTAGTTCTTAAGCCACCCTTACTATTACTTTCTCAATTCCATAATTATTCTTTTATGTCCTAATATACCCCAACAAATTTATTCATTCTAGTAACATACCCATTCTTCATCAATTCATATTGTCCTACACCTAACTCATGACACATTTTACTCTTTGTCAACCAATAATTATCTAACACCAATTCTAATTAATTACCCATATCTAACAAGAGTTTTCAAGCCTATTAACAAGGTCAACACATTTATGAACCTATTCTTATCACTTGTCATTTTCCTACTTCAAGAGAACTTTTAAAGCCTACAATCTACCTTATACTTTCTACCAACATCAAATAAATTTTAGAGCATTACCAAAAGTCTCATAACTACCTTAAAATCATCCATAGGCTATTTCAAGTCTAAAACAAAATTCTTTCCTTAAATTAAAGTAAGCCCTTAATTTCTAATTTTGCCTCTAATGCCAATCAATACCAAATTATTTATTTCAACAACAATTAATTCAACCCTAATGACTATTTCACATCAACTTCAAGCCACTAGAAACGTCATTCAGCAACAACAACAACAAATTCCCAATGGTCTCCTACCCTAAGGTTTAAAGTTCCACATGCATATAATCCATTTTCCAACACTAACAATACAATCTACAACACTTTATGCTACTAATTTAGAGTTTATTATGGGTTCATAATCTTACCTCAATGTACCCTTAAATCCCTAAACTAAGAAAGCCAATGGAAGTGGAGCAAGGAGATTCATGCTCCAACTACAAGACCCAACACCATAAAAGTGCAAAGGAAGCTTCCAAGAACCTAAAATTTCATCAACCATGGAAGATATTAGAGATGGAATTTTCAGCTTTGGGGCATGGTTAAAGGAGACGAAAAACTTGAATGGAAGAGGGAAAAGAGAAAAGAAACATGTAGCTTAGGGCTTCATGGCACTTACCTAAGCTTTCCCTTCAAGAAATTTTCACAAAACTTCCATGGATGGCACCACCACTTCAAGTCAATGGAGAGGAGATGAGGAAGAAGAATTTTCAGTCCAAAGAAAAAGGGGAGCAGGTACTGAACGAAAAAGAGAAGAGGGAAGGGAGAGGAAAAGGCTTGTCTTGTGTGCATAATGACCTAATTGCCCTTCATTTAAAATTTTTGGCTCCAAGGCCTATTTTTTTGGAAATTCATCATCTTGGGCTTTAAAAGTTGATGGGAAACAACCCATAATGATGTGCACAACCAGCCCATTTGGTTGGGTGAGATTTGTCACATTTTGGCTCGAAAACGAAGCGTTTTGGCCGTCCGGGGCCCTTTTTTATCTAATTAATTATCTATAATTTTTTTAGGTTTATTTTTGCGTTTAACATAATTATTTTAGCATTTTCTAATACTCAATATTCATTTTTGAGTTAGTTAGTTTTGAGGCCCAATTAAGGCCCATTTCCCAAATCGGTCATTTTTCGACGTTAAATGACATTAATAAATTCTGGATAATTCACGATAAATTCAACAAATGCCCAAATTAATTTAGCTTCATTGTTGGGGCATAAATATTCATTTCTAATAATTATCTAATGTATCTCTACATGTGTAGTTCGTCTCAGTGCTCTATCCGTACATCCTTCATCGATTAAACGACGACAGTAACTACCGAATTAATCGTATTAACAGAAGGGGTTCCCAATTAATTTTCTCTACATGATTGAGACATCAAATAATTATTTCCTCTAATTAGTTAATTTATAAAAAAAATTAGGATGTTACAAATTGGACTTTGAAGTCTTCATAAAAGTCGTAGGGAATTTCGTTATGAAGATTTTAAGACAAGATTCGCTCAAATTGGACACTCGTAGCATAAGTTTGGCCAAAAATGGTGAAGTATACGCAATAGGCTATGAGACGGAACTTGAGTTTTTCTTAATTTATTGAATGGGTACAAGTCTCGATTAATTGGCTAAGTCTCCACCATCCTCCAAAAATATTGAGGTTTTGGTTCCATTCTTTAAGCTTGGTCCCGCTCGCTTATACCGAGAATTTTCCCACCTAGTTACTAAAATTTATTTATTTATCTATTTATCTCTATTTTTAGAAAATTACTCTATTTTATGAAACCTTATAAATCTTAATTTTAATTCACAAATAAATCTAGCACACAGATCATAGCAATGTAAATGGTTGAAGCCTAAATTTCATTCACAATGTTTGTTTCTTAGTCCATAGACTAATTAGAGAAAAGCGAGGGGTGTTACACCACTAACCTTAATACTCATCAACTCAACAATCATTACCTCAATATAATTTCAAATCAGCAATCATCTCTTTATTAATTATCAAGTCAATCAATTGGAGCCATTGGTACCACAACCAACATAATCAATCAATATATTCTTAATATTATACAAGTCATTCCAGTAACACATATTAGCCAACACAGCCAGTGGTATCAATATCATCAACAATTCATATCTTTTACAAAAATTACCAAAAATACATAATCAACACAACAGGCTTTCATAACATTAGGCGCTACCACGGGGCATAACCAATAACATGACAATAGAATCAATACTAAATAATCATCAACAATATTAAGCATTAGACTTTATTCTACAATCATTAATTCATAGCACAAAAATCCTATTTTTACAGTATCATCAACATTAACATAACTTATCATCAGCAACACAGGCCAACGCAACAATACCAGAATTAATATAATCATTAATCAAGTTATCAACAATAAACTATCAACAACATAAGCATATTAGGCTTTACACATATGGTGTCACAACAAGGCATAACCAATAATTTTCCATTGAAAACCATATCAGGTAATCATCAACCATACCAAATATTAAACATTTCTTCATAAATATTAACTTATAGCATAACTTTAACTTTCACAACATTATCCATATCACCATAAGCCATTTATCAACAACACATATCAAGTAATATTTTGAATAATCTTTCACGAATTAAATTCTCATAATATCTGTGAACACCTCTTTTGGTCCGGTCCAAGTGGAACGAATCTTTTATATTGAATTCCGATGTAGAATGGCTCAAAAATAATCAAGTTCGAACAGGATAACTCTGATTGAAGCATTTCCGAGTGAAAAATAGCCCTGTTAGAGATAAATCCGAGTGGAATGGCTCCAAAATGATCAGATCCGAGCAGGATGGCCCTGAAGGAAGCTTTTCCAAGTGGAGTATGTCCCTGTTGAAGAGGAATCCGAGTGGAATGACTCAAAAAATAATCAAATCCGAGTCGTAATGAAGCATTTCCGAGTGGAATAGGCTCCTATTAGGGAATCCGAGCGGAATGACCCATAAATGATCCAATCCGAGTAGAATTACTCAGAATGAGTCATTTCTGAGTGGAATACTATTACTGATTGAAATGAATCTGATTGGGGAATATTTTTATGGGCGAAGGCTGAGTCCGAGTGAAATAATCCCAACATCCGAGTAAGCACATCCGAAGGAGAAATGTTGATTGAAACCTTCTGATTGAAGTGTGAAGTCTGACTCTCAGTGAATCTGGGTGGTCAGATTCCGATTGGAACAGAAGTCCGATTATGAGTATATCTGGGTAGTCAGATTTTGATGGGAAGAAAACCGATTCCGAGTGAAAATGTAAAAGTTTCCAAGCCCTGATTGCAAAGAAGGTCAACTCCGAGTGACAAATCTGAGTGACAACTCCAAATGAATATTTGTCGATTGAGCCATTCTTCAATCAGTTTCGTTGTCAATCTTCAATCGGTTTCTGAGTGACAACGACTGAATGAAAGGATTTCTGAATAAATGTGTCCGATTGGACTGAAGAAAGGCAAATCCGTGTGAAATCCTTCTGAAGACGACTCCCAAGTGAGTGTACCGAGCAGCTGGTTGCCGAGTGAAAGTGATTCCTGATTGAAAAATAAGGACGAGTAAGTGCACTGAACAATTGACGACTGAATAAAAATTCTGAATGAGGAGAAGGCTCTTTCCGAGTGAAAATGTCTAAGAGTCCAATTTCTGAGTAAGAAGAAAGGCTATTTCCGAGTGAAAATTGCCAAGATCCCAAATTCTGAGTGAGAAGGCTCTTTCCGGGTGAAGAATCTCCAAGGTCAGTTCCGAGTCATTCCTTTCTCACCCACTCCCGAGTGAGTACTCTCACTCAAATCCGAGCTATCCTTTCACCCATTCCCGACCCAATTTTCAGTCAGAACCGAGTGACACTTCAGTCAGTCAGCCCTCTTCAAACCAATTCTGTGTCATCCCTCCTCAAACCAATTCCGAGCCCCCATTTTCATCAATTCTGAGACACTTTTCACCAATTCCGAGTGACACTTTTCAATCAGCACCGAGTCCACTTCAATCGGTTCTGAGTCAATTTTCACTCGGTCTGATTGATTGTTCCAATCAGAATTGCCTTGTTTGTCCCCTCAATCCAATTGCACACTTTTTCACTCGGATTCTCCTCACAGCGACCCAATACCGAGCAAAACTTCCACTCGGCCTTCCATAGGAGAGCTCCTCCCAGAAGAATTCTCACTCGGAAAGGACTATTTTCACTCGGAATTGACTCGAACTGAGGATGAATGCTGACTGAGAGGCTAATCCGAGTCATCCTCTCTCGGATTTCCACATTGTCTCTCGGGTTTCAATATCCTCTCTCGGATTTCCACATTGTCTCTCGAATTTCAATATCCTCTCTCAGATTTCAATATCCTCTCTTGGATTTCCATCATGTTCTCTCGGATTGCATGTGCTGACGTGGATTCCCACAATCCAAGTGGATCCAGGAATCCTGGAAGTGGCAGACAGCTGGGCGGAAGTGGAGAAATTAAAAATTCTTCACCAGCCGCTGTCCCCCCATTATTTTAACAGCCAGGCTATCTCCACTAGGCACATGGGCGAGTGGAGACTCGTGCTGTCAAAGCACTCAGCCCATGTCCTAAAGCCTCTATAAATTCCTCAATCGAAGAGGCACAAGGGGAGAGCTCGAAGACAGGGGAACCTCTGGCAAAAATTCACTTCAAAGACTTGAACCTAAAGAACTCATCCCTAACACACTTATCTTCTCTTGAAAACGGAAGCACCAACTGCACACCGACCCATAACCAAGTCCACCACACCGATTCGGTTCCAATCCACCTTCTAAATCCACACCACACCGTCCCTTCCTCCTTTAAGTCCACTCTATCCGATCTCTCCTAAACTCGGTACAGCCCCTCACTCCTTACCCACACCATCCGACCTCATCCTTCCAAAACCGACCTCCTTCTCCTCACCCAAAAACCACCCCGTCTTTCCCCTTAAACCTCAAAACTGACCTGCTCTTCACTCACCAGCACTCTTCCCTCTCCTCACCAGCACCCTTCCCTCTCCTCACCAACACCGTCCCTCTCTTCACTCGGTACAGCCCCTCTCCATACTGTCCAGCACCCTTCTTTCTCCCTCTAACACTGCCCAAGTTCCTCATAAATCCTTTACACCGTCCAGAGTCCAGCTCTCCTGCTCCACCACTCGGTATTTTCAATTTCCACTCGGTATTCTTAATTTTCACTCGGTACACTCGGTATTTTTATTTCTCCTCGGTATTTTCATTTTTTCCACTCGGTACTTTTATTTCTCACTCGGTATTTTCATTTTTACTCGGTATTTTCATTTTTCACTCGGTTTTCTATTTTTTACTCGGTTTTTCCACTTTTACTCGGTTTTTCCCTTTTTCTCACTCAATTTTCTCTTCTCCCACTCAGTTTTCACTCATTTTTCCCTCTCTTTTCCGAACTTACTGTTTCTCTTTCTCTCTTGTAGCTTCTGCTACCCTCCCTCTTTTGCTTCGTAGTAAAAAATATATAATAAAGGGAAATAAATGTTTCCTGTATTTTCTTTCAGATCTAAATAAAATCAAAAAAAAGATATAAATCATTTTTAATCAGTGTCGTACAGAAAATACTTCCGTCTACACAACCTCTATAGGATCCGTATACGTGCGAAAAACTTCGCCTTGTATGGGTTCCTCACCAAGATGATACCCACCAACATTTTCCCAATCTCTTCCTAAAAGAAAAACACAAAGAACTACGTAACCCTGATTTCTTGGTAACTCAAGAATACGTAGGAGCAGGACTTTAAAGCCTGTCGGGCCAATCTTTTTTATCCCTACCTTTCCCATTTCGTTCCTATTTTATTTTCTTTATGTTTCCTTTGTAACCTCCCTTTTATCAAGCCCATGAAAATCAATTTAGACGTGACGTCTTGTTGATTTTCCCATAAGGAATGGGATACTTGGGACGAGACGTCCCGTTTATCCCCTTCCCATCTTTGACTCCGTGTTTTGATCAAATTCCATGAAAATCAATTTAGACGTGACGTCTTGTTGATTTTCCCATAAGGAACGAGATACTTGGGACGAAACGTCCCACTTATCCCCTTTCCAATCTCTGACCCCGTGTCTTGATTAAATTCCATGAAAATCAATTTAGACGTGATGTCTTGTTGATTTTCCCATAAGGAACAGGATACTTGGGACGAGACGTCCTGTTTATCCCCTTCCCGTTTCTAACCCCGTATGTGATTAAAGGATGACTAATTTATACGCGACGCCTTATTAGCATCCCCCCTTTCTCTATTTTTTATATCAAAGCCGAGTTTAATTTGGACGCGACGTCCTGTTGACCTACACTCTATGTTTGTCCAGTTTGTTTATCCCATTTCCTCCTGTTTTTTCATAAAGTACAACAATAAAAGGGAAGAAATAAAACATCTTTTGTAAGGCTATTTATGTTGCGCATTTTCAATCTTGGTATTGTTTCTGACAGGCGATGTAGGGTGCTAATACCTTCCCTACTCGTAACCGACTCCTGAACTTGAATCTCATTTTAAACCAGTGCTTTGCTGAACTTATTTTTTTTCCAATGTTTTTTCTATGGATAAAAACGTTGGTGGCGACTCCCTGTTTCATACTCGTTTTCTTCCTCGCCGCGCCGTCGCGATCCAGGTTGCGACAATATCAAAAGTCAAACTCTTATTCATAAATAACACTTTTTAACATAATAATAATTATATTTTTAATTTTATAAAAGCAATACTTTCTAGGCATTGATACTTAAAATAACCTTCTAATTATAAAACCCGTGTCGAAACTAAAATCACTACTCGTTACTTAAGTGATAAAGCCCCTTGTACCTTAACGTGTACCTCAGGGCATTATCCGACTTTCAAAAATAAAGCGTCAACTTTCATTTGACTTCGAACGTTAATATCTTATAATTGAAATATTCTAAAAATTAATTAAAATAACTTTATAACCCTTAAATCCCTGGAACGCTAAGATTGAGATTCAAACACAAAATTGATGGGATTTTAATAAGAATCAAACTTACCAAGGGTTATGAAACTAGTCAACGGGGTGTCGAAACTACTCTAAAGCTCCAAAATCCTGTCAGTGCCTTTTTGATCATACATGGCTAAGCTCTTAAGATCATCACATGCATGGCATACCTAGACCAAGATCATGGCATGCATGTCCTCCTAGGTGGTGGCTGTGATGGTAGATGGTGTAAACGAAGGGTTCCAAGCTTGACGATAGTCTCAGATGGTAAGCATGGTGAAGAAGGAGAATTCTTCAAGGTTAATATTTTACATGCATGGTTAGAGATGACCATGTGGTGGTGGTGCAAGAAAATAATACGGTGGCTATTTGGTGGTTTGTGGTGGTGTATAGTGGTTTGTGGTGATCTCGGGTGGAAGAGAAATAAGCAAGATGATGGTAGAGTGGCCTCAAGTATAAGAAAAAGAAGAGTGGAATTTATGACTATGGCATAAAGGGTCAAGGGAGTGGAAACATGGCTACGGGGAGGTGATGGTATGGCGAAATCATGAAGAGAAAAGAGAGTAAGCAAGTAGAAGCAAGATAACAAGAGAATGAGATTTATGGCCATAGTGGATTATGGGAATTAAAGAGAATGAAGCATGATCGAAAGAATAGGACTGGAATTTGGTAAATGAAATAAAGAAAAAATAGAGAATTATTGGAGATTAAGAATTGGAGCTAGCAAAGGATTGAAGTGGTGAAGGGAAAATTGTTGAAGGTTATATTAGATGGGAAACAAGTCACACGACCATGTAGCAATATATATATATATACACCTAAGGAATTAAAGCATATGGCAAAGGATCAATGGTTTGTACATGGCGTGAAAATGAAGCACGTAATGCTTAAGGTGGCATGTGATGAGTTTGGAGAATGCATGGGAAATGTATGGCATGGAATGCTAAAAGAGGATTATTAAAACAAGGCTTACGGTCACATATAAAACACATACATATATATATATATACACACATACATGTAGAAAAGCTTATTGCCTAAGTTTACAAATTTTAATAGACCAACAATGATAGCATATGTACATATATGAGGGTTGAGTGGCAAGCATTCATGATGACCCTGCACGAGTAGAGATCAAAGTGGAAAGGGCTGGTGCAACATGGAGCCATGGTGCATGGGACAAGGACACATGGCTTCTTAGGTTGCAATTCACGCGTCTTTGTTACCATGAAAATACGAATGATTTTTGATGCGAACTAGGTAAAATGATGAACATAAAAGTTGTTCCTTATCTTCTCTTTTTTCCAACAAGTTAAAGATCACTTAATTTTGATAATTATAGCAAAAGTTATGTCCAAAATACTAAAAGGTGTTCAAGTGATATGCGAATTCCTAGATCTGTATCTTAGAATAAAAATTGGGAAGTGTGTGTTCAAAATTAGCCTTCATGGTCTTTAAAGAATTGTAAGAAATTTTGTTATAGGAATTTCAAGAAGAGACTCACTCGATTCCGATGTCGGGAGGTTAAGTTATGTTAGAAACAATGGAACATGCATAAAGTTTAGTTCCTAACTCAAAGCGGAAATTTGTTGTCTTAAAAATGATCATACGTCAGATTCTGCATCTCTGACAGAACTCTTCTCCTTGATGACGTTTACGTAATTTCTACCCCAAACAACTTCCCTACAGGGTTACCTCAGTCCTAGAGAGTCTCAATACATCTCTGCCATACATAGAATTCAGAATACAGAACTCTGCCACACATAAAAATTCAAGGTATAGGATTTTGCCATATATAATCCTAGATACAGGCCTGACTGAGGTCTATATCTTCTATAGAACACATAACAAGGCACATGGAAACACTTTTAGGGCAATAAAGGTTACCCTAAAAACTAGGGATATTACAAAATGAACAATATAAAAATATAGATACAGGTGAAAACAACAATAAAGAAGTAGTCAATGAATAGGATGATTCTAATTTTCAAACTCATGATAACGAGGAGGAAATTATGATACTAGACGATTCTATTCTTAAGAATATATATGATCCAACCCAATGGAAGAATATTGATACGAATTTGAGAGACTTATTGGTACCAGAAGTCCCTATTAAAGTCACTGGTAGAGATCTTCGAAAGGATAAATACTTTAGGCACTAAGAAACATGAAAGAAGGTGCTAATTTATTCTAGAGATTTGGAAGAGTCTTTTATTTTTGTTGTAAATTATTTAATGTTGTTTCTTATACAAGTAAACTAGCCAATGAAGGTAGCAAAGATTGGAGAAATCTTAGTGTTAAGTTGAAGAGTCGTGAAATAACAAATGAGCATATTGCTAACATGAATACATGTATAAGTTTAGAAATGAGATTGTCGAGAAATAAAATAACAGACAAACTTGTCCAAGAACAAATAAATAGAGATAGAGAACATTGGAGAAAAGTGTTGGTAAAAATTATTGCGGTTGTTAAAACCTGGCTAAAAATAACCTAGCCTTCCATGAAAAAATGAAAAGACCTATCAAGAAAGTAATGGAAATTTGTTAAGCCTGATTGAAATGATTGCAGAATTTGATCCAATTATGCAAGAACATATTTGTCGAATTACAAATGATGAAATTCATGATCATTATCTTGGGCATAATATACAAAATGAGTTGATACATTTGTTATTAGCAGGTGAAATCAAAACAAAAATTATAAAAAAAAATTATGGATGTGGAATATTCTTTAATCATACTTAGATATAAGTCATCAAGAGTAAATGTTTTTTGTATTACGGTGTGGGGATATTTCATCAACTTCAATACATGTTAACGAGCCTAGTTTAATACTTAAAAGTAGATGATACAAGTTGAAAAGGTCTTTTTGATGCTATTATAAATGAATTAAAAACCATTGGACTTAATATTAATGATCTTAATGGACAAGGGTATGATAATGGGTCTAATATGAAAGGAAAGCATGAGGGTGTGCAAAAAAGATTTCTTGATATTAATCTTAGATCATTTTATACTCTGCATGGTTGTTATAGTCTAAACTTAGTACTTTATGATATGACTAATTCTTGTCCTAAAACTACATCTTTCTTTAGTGTGTTACAACATATATATATATACACACACACACACAATAGGGGTGTGTAAAAATTGGATTACCTTAAATCCAATCCAAATCTATTTAAAAACTATTTATACGAATTAGATTTTGAATGCAATCCATTTTTTCATTCTAATCCAATTATAATCTAAATTTAGTTTTTAGAAAATAGATTTTATTCAAATCCATTTTTTAAAAATTAGATTTGGTTCAAATCTGATTTATTAAAATTAGATTTAATCCAAATCCAATTTTTAATTCAGTTTTTAACTCAAATCTTGTTTTAATCTAATTTTTATAAAGTCATATATATTTTTTAAAATTGAATCTATTTTTAATTCAAGTACAGTTATTAAAATCAACCACCACCACCACCAATTCAAAAATTGAGATTTAAACTTTGAACAAAAATAATTACTACATAAAAGATGTTATTGATTCAGAAATTAAGATTTAAACTTTGAACGAAAATAATTACTACATAAAAGATGTTACTGATTCAGAATTGAGATTTGAACTTTGAACAAAAATAATTACTACATCAAAGACAAAGTAAGTAATTTAAAGAATTAAATTATACTATTTAATAAATTAAATTTTAAATCAATCCATTTTTGTTATGTTAAATTGTATTAGGTCCAAATCTAATTTTTAAAAATGGATTTATCCAAACCCAATTTTTAAAATCTAGATTTAATCAAATCTGATTTTTTTAAAAATTAGATTTTATCCAAATGTAAATATAAAATGTGCCTTTAATATCCATTTTTTTCTTATTTAGATTGGGCTTAAATATGATTTGGACTCAAAAACTGGATTTTTTACACACCCCTAATATATACTTTATTTTCTTCTTCTACAAAAGGTTAAAAATTTTACAAGACCATATACATAGCTTAACTCTTAAGTCGTTGTCGCAAACATGTTGGGAAAACCATATTAAAAGTGTGAAAGCTCTAGAATTTCAAACTCCACAAATAAGAGACACTTTATTCAAATTAGCTGAAGCTAGTAATGATCGTAAAATAAAAAGTGAAGCTGATTGTTTAGCAATTTACGAGCATGAACATGAAAATTTTAAATTTTTGTTAGGTATGACTATTTGGTAAGACATATTATTTGCTGTCAACCTAGTTAGTAAGAATTTATAATCAAAAGATATATTCATTGATGAGGCTATCAAATAATTAAAAAGGTCTTCTTTCAAATTTTGAAAAGCATAGGGAAATGGATTTAAATGTGCATTGATTTTTGCCAAAGAAATTGCTTTTAAAATAGATATAATAAGTTTCGTGAAAAACATATTAGTCGTACAAAAAAACAATTTGATGAAAGTGTTGAGGATGAAATTGTAAAATCTCTTCATGAATCATTTAGAATTGATTACTTTCTATACAGTGTAGATTAAACAATTACCACACTCCAAAGTATATTTGAACAATTTAAAATATATGAAGATATTTTTTGCTTTTTTATTTAGTATTAAAAAATTAAAGTCGCTAGATTGTATGCTTTTGAAAGAAAAATTCCTAAACCTTGAAAAATCTTTGAAACATGATAATTTATTGGATCTTGATGGATTATAATTATTTCTAGAATTAAATATTGAACTGTTCTTTACAGGGGGTGTAGAAGTATGCTTGTAGAACAACTCAAAATATACATATAAATGTGTTCTTGATACAAAGCAATATGCGTATAAATGTAAATACGGAGAGTCTTGTATGTTGAGGCGGAGTGCAATGTACTCTGGGGCGGTGTCACAGTCCGCCTGACGGGATCTATGTTGCCTTGACCCGATTGGGGGTGGTACCTGCAATCGTTCTCCGACGCTCAAGTCAGTATTTTAGAATACTTAGAGACTTAGAAAGACAATCAGAGAGAATTATGCAAGTAAGAGAGTGTAAGGTTCAGAGAATGGGAAAAAGATCCCTTATACCTTTTCAAGAGAGGTTTATATACCTGTTACTGGTGCTGCATTATTGGTAGGACCCGCTCCTTGTCTTCAGGCATAATGCTGAAAAGGTAGTGGGTCCCTGCGCCGTTTACATGCACCATTATTGTAGTAGGTATCACAACTTGTCTGGAAAGCGTTAGTGCTTTAATATTTTATTGTTATTTCCCTTTATGCGTGACAGCGTGATTCCCATTATTAACCTCTCAAGACAGAGTCAATCTCGTGCCGGGGTTGTGAGTATGGGCTCGCTACGCAGTAGGGGAAATTCGGCATTCCGCCAATATTGAGCCTATGGCTTGGCGGAGTAACAACTTTGGCGAGGTTACATTCCTCAGCGGAGTAACATGCCTGGACGGAGTTACATTCCTTGGCGGGGTAACGTGCGTGGGCGGAGTTATGAGCCTTGGCGGCGTTACTTGCCCTGGCGGTGTGCACTCCGTATATTATTTATAGTGTATTTGAAGAGTACTTCTCTTTATTCAAAATGCTGATCTGGCAAGGCATTAAAGCCATGCTCTTGGGGGCCGGTGTTAGGACCGGATCATATGCCCCCTAGCTTGTTATAGTGACTGGCGGAGTCACTTTAATAAGCTACAACACTTAAGTTTAGCTTTTGTAGGCATGGGTTTAGGCGGTATTTGCTAGTCCAGGTTTTGTGGACAAGTGCTTTCGTGCATTTATTAGCTGTCATCACTTGACACGCCTGTCATTAATGCGCCTCGAAACCACGTTTTTTGTTCTTCAGTCTCCTATTGCCACGTATGCCCTCGTAACGGTTGCCATTCCAATGATGGGACATAAATGCGCGTGATGGCAATTGAGAACCGTTTTTGAGGTTATTACCGTGGGCCTTGGATTTTGAAAACGTGGCCCATGAAATATCTGCCCTTAGATATATCTATTGGTTTCAGCAAAAAAGGAACCGTCAGTGGGGCAAATCCAACGGTTGTAAACGCATACTTCAATTTTAGAACCGTTGATGAGATTTATCTAACGGCTGCAAACACATCTTCGAGATTCCTGATGATTCGCTTATTTCCCCCCAAGCCATGCCTATAAATAGGTAAACTTTCAGAAGGGGAATGTTTTGCTTCATCTCTCACTTCGCATTTGTTTGCTGAAAGCGTTTTTGCTACTCTCTTGCGAGTTCATTGGTGTTTGGAGTTCTTCTATCTTTCAGAAGCTTAAGGTACTTGCTTCCTGCTTTTCTTTGCTTCTTCATTTCCATTGGGTTAGCTTTGTTTTCCCTTATTGTGTGTTCGTAAAAAGGAAGATGAGAGGAAAGAGGTCAGAGTCACGTTCTAGGGTTTCTGTTCGTCCCATGTTTTCTGACATTGAGAGTGGAGATGAGGCTTTTTATACTGGGAGGGACTCGACGTTTTATAGCAGCGTGGAGTACTTTAGTAATACTGTACATTCATTTGTGTCAGGAGGTGTTTCCCATACACAAGTGCTGACTATGGCAGAGTGTCGAAATGTTGTGTTGCATGGACTAGATTGGGAGAAGACACTCGAGAGTGACCCCTACTGTTGGGTTGAGGAAGATGTCAAGGATGCTTCCTCTCGACATGCGACAACAAGCGGAGGGGTAGTGGAGTTGCCTGTTCCGGTTTGGAAGGATGAGAAGTATGAGGATAGGTTCATCGTCCGTTCACCCAAGACGTATGAACGGGTTTGCCATCGTCCTCAGAATGATCGTACCATATATATGTACGATATTCTATTTACCCAGTTAGGGGTGCGCTTCCCATTGAATAAATTCCAGATGGGTGTGCTTAGGTTCTTGGACTGTGCCCCTTCTCAGCTGCATCCTAATGGTTGGGGAATAGTTCGCAGCTTTGAGGTGATGGCTGAACATTTGGGGTTTACGCCTACAGTGGCGTTGTTTTTCGCTTTCTGCCGCATTATGAGGAGAGTAAATATGAAAACCGGCGGCATGGGTTTTGTGACTCTCCGGGCGGAGCCAAAGATTTTGAACTTTAAGGCGTTTGCTGACTCCGCCAAGGAAGGCGGACTTCACTTCAGGATGAGTTTTGTGAAGGTATCCGTCAGGAAGGACAAACCTATTTTTTGGCGGAATAAAGAGGGTGTTGATAGATTTCCAGTGGCATGGACGCATGAGCACTTTCTCTTAACCAAACGAGCGTATGAAGTTGAAGAGGGTGCTCTATCGGCGGCGTCTGTGGAAGTACTCCGAATGTTGAAGGAGTACAACTCCGTCCACAAGCTGATTCTTTGTCGAAGGCTGCTTGGGCGGGATGCTCAAGGATACTTGAGTAATATTACGAACAATTGCAATGTGATTGAGTATTACCTCTATCTTGCATTTTCTAATTGTATCCTCATATTGTTATTTCGCAGGAGAAATCGCTGAGTTCCTTGGGATGGAGCGTATCAAGCAGATGCAAATGAGCCGCAGGGAAATGAACGCGGAGAATAATGTGCAGCCCAGGAGGAGTCTGACTGCTGCCCTCACAAAGACCCTTCCTTTCCCTTCCTCCACCAACATAGTAACTTTTGAAGGTGGTGCAGGATCTTCAGCAGCTACTGTTGAAAGGCGTTCTAAAAAACGCCAAGAACCAGAAGCTGCTGAAGAAGAAGAAGAGGAAATAGACCTCCAGCCCTTGCAAAGAAGGAGGACCAAAAGCAAGAAGAGGGTTGAGGAAGGAGCATCAAAGATTCGTAGCTTGGAACATGACAAAGAGCAGCTGTCCGAGGTGATCAAGGCCAAGGACAAACACCTTGACACCGCCGATGCCAACACCAAGAAGCTGGAGGAGGAGCTGGCTCGGGTGAGAGCTGACAAAGCTTTGCTGGAGAAGCAAGTCTCTGGCTTAAAAGAGCAAAACACAAAACTGGGCGAGGAGGTGAGTGGCCTGACCCAGGTGAGGGCTGTCAATAATCTGCTGAAACAACAGATTTCAGACTTAATTCAGCAGAAACAAAAATTGGGCGAGGATGCAAGTGAGCTCCAGCAGAGGTTGATTTTCCTTGAACTTGATAAAGCCACTGCTGAAGATGCCTGGGTGGCGGAGTTAGACCAAGCAGCTACTGCGTACACTAACCTTGAAAAATAGGTTGAAGTGTTGCAAGCTGAAAAAGCTACCTCTGATGCCGCCAATGAAAAGCTTGACAAGGAGTTACAATCCACGCTGGATGCGGCTGAGGCAGCGATTGATGATGCTTTCAGCATGGCTGTTCGTCAACTCCGTTATCGCAATCCAGGCGTTGCTCTGTCCACCACAGGCATTCATCCTTATTATGAATTTATCAATGGAGAATTGATGGTGCCTGTTCAAGGGGGTCATGCTCCTGCGCCCAGTGTTGAATATATCTTGGCTGACTTGCCTCCCTCTCAAAGTTTAAGCAAAACTGGTGAAGGTCAGGCCACCTCTGCCCAACAAGAAGGGATGTCGTCCGACCCTTAAAGACCAGCTCCTGAAACCCTTCGCCAGCTTTTATTTTTTTTTTTGAATTTTGTTAATATTGCCTTGTTCCAGGATAGGCTCTGGACTTTTATCAATCCTTGACAATATTAATGAAGCATATTTTCTGCAAATGTATACTTGTTCATAGAAGTAGTGTTTAAGTCCGTTGTATTTATGCCTTGTAAAATGATATTGAGAAGGAGGAATATTACTCCGTTAAGCCATAGGCTCAACACAGGTGGAATATTCATTTGAGGACTTAATGAAATATGACTAAGTACAACGAGGCGGAATAGCCTTTTTGCAATTCTGGTGAAGTAAAATTCAGTAAGGAGGCGAAGTAACCTCTTAGGAATTTCAATGAAACAAATTCAGTAATGGGGCGGAGTAGCCTTTTTGAGAATTTAACTGAAGTAATTTCAATAATGAGGCGTAGTAACCTCGTGGGAATTTCATTGAAATGATTTTAATAGTGAGGCGTAGTAGCCTCTTAGGAATTTAAAAGGAATTGGATTCCGTAAGAAGGCGGAGTGGCCTCTTAGGAATTTCAATGAGGTTGGATTCCGTAAGAAGGCGGAGTCGCCTCTTAGGAATTTCAATGAGATTGGATTCCGTAAGAAGGCGGTGTGGCCTCTTAGGAATTTCAATGAGATTGGATTCCGTAAGAAGGCGGAGTAGCCTCTTAGGAATTTTAATGAAGCACAATTTTACAAGTGTTGAACTTACTTGAACTTGTTGGGTAGTGCTTGAGTTTGTTGCTCATGTACTCCGTAAAACATTGGGAGTTAGGCAGAGTCAAGTTTTGGATGGAATGTTCATCCTTTTGCATTTTGATTGGAGTGCAACTCCTGATTGAATGAAAATCATCGAAGTGGGGATTGCTATAGTACAGCATATAGCTGCGACACCAATTTATCCTGCAAGAAATTGGTTAAACCTTTGAGGCGGTATGGTGCAGCATATAGCTATGACACCAATTTATCCTGCAAGAAATTGGTTAAACCTTCGAGGCGGTATGGTGCAGCATATAGCTGTGACACCAATTCATCCTGCAAGAATTTGGTTAAACCTTCGAGGCGGTATGGTGCAGCATATAGCTGTGACACCAATTCATCCTGCAAGAAATTGGTTGGATTTTGGGGTTAGCGTGGTGCAGCATATAGCTGTGACACCAGCTCTTCCCACAAGAAGCCTGCAGGACCTTGGGGGCGAATTAGTGCAGCATATAGCTGTGACACTAGTTCTTTCCATAGGCGGCCTGTAGGACCTTAGGGTCGGTATGGTGCAGCATATAGCTGAGACACCAATCCTTTCCCCCCAAGGAGTTTTCTGTACCTTAGGGTCGGTATGGTGCAGCATATAGCTGAGACATCAATCCTTTCCCCCCAAGGAGTTTTTTGTACCTTAGGGTCGGTATGGTGCAGCATATAGCTGAGACACCAATCCTTTCCCCCCAAGGAGTTTTCTGTACCTTAGGGTCAGTATGGTGCAGCATATAGCTGAGACACCAATTCCCTAAGGAGTTTTTGTTGACTCCGTTTGTGAAGCGGCGTTGCATGTTGGTTGATCTTTATGGAATAAAGAGTTATGCGTTTGTGCTTCAGTTTTAGAGTCGTTGTTTTATCTGCATGGGAACAAATTCGGCCATGGATAATCAATTCAAAGTTAGAGTGAAGATTAAATACAGTTAGGCATTTCATTGAGAATGGAACTATATAAAGGATTGAGTTGGGATATATATTTTCGAAACCTTTTCAAGGAAAGCATACAGAGGAAGATCCTTGAGTTAGGAAGAAAAGATCATACCGTATTACCCAACTAACTGTAATATATGCGTAAATTTAAAATGTTCCATTTATTTCTAACCGGAGTGCCATCCAAGTTTTCTAGGCGGTATGTACCCTTGCCCAAGACCTCGATGACTCGGTATGGACCTTCCCAATTTGGTGCCAATTTGCCTTGGTGCGCAAATTTGTTGCCAATGTTGGCCCTTCTCAGGACCAAATCTCCCTCTTTGAAACGGTGTTCGCACATGCGTGCATTATACCGTTTGGCGGCCTTTGCTTTGACAGCTTGATCTCTCACAAAGGCTTCCTCTCTCAACTCCGCCAAAACCTCCAATTCGTGTGCGAGGTTCTGTTGATTGGCTTCCTCATTGAAATGGAGGACTCGAGCTGAAGGGGCCGTTAATTCAATGGGAATGACAGCCTCGACTCCATATGTCAGCCGATACGGAGATTCATTCGTGGAGGAGTGTGGGGTGGTTCTATATGCCCATAAAACATGGCATAACTGATTTGCCCAGTCTCCCTTTGCCTCACCAAGGCGTTTTTTGAGGCCCTTCAAGATTTCTCTGTTGGCGACCTCTGCTTGTCCATTGGTTTGAGGGTGTTCCACAGAAGAGAAAATCTGCGTGATGCTGAGATTTTCTAAGAGTTCAGTGAACTTGTGATCTGTGAACTGGGTGCCATTATCAGTGACTATGCGTTCAGGGACTCCGAAACGTGCAATGATATTCTCATAAATGAATCTTCGAGTCCTGGCTGACGTTATGTGCACCACTGCCTCTGCCTCAATCCATTTGGTGAAATAATCAACACCAACTATCAAGTATTTGATACCGCCGGGCGCAGTTGGGAATGGACCTAGAATATCCATGCCCCATTGATAGAAAGGTCAGGGCGTTATTGATGATGACATTTCCTCGGCTGGAGTATGGTGAAAATTCGCGAATCGTTGACATTGATCGCATTTTTGAACATATGAGGCAGCGTCTTGCTTCATAGTGGGCCACCAATACCCTGCCCTGAGTATTTTTCTCACTAGACTCCGTGCCCCTGGATGATGTCCACACTGCCCTTCATGGACTTCTTCCAAAACAGCTGGCACCTCGTTTTCATTTATGCAAATTAAGTATGGGACAGATATTCCTCGGCGGTATAGCTGCCCATCCAGGAGTGTATAATAGGGTGCCTCCCTCCTTAGCTTCTTTCGCTCAAGGTCATCCGTGGGTAATTGTCCATTAACAAGATAACGAACTATTGGTGTTACCCAGGAGTTGTCATCAACGGGGCGACTTTTAATCATATGAATTGAAGAGGGAAGGGATATACTTGGCTCCGCCAGAGTACTCTGTACAACCGTGGTTGTGCACCCCGCCTTCTTTGTGCTGGCTAACCTGGACAGGATATCAGCACGTGTATTTTCTTCGCGAGGTACATGCTTGAAAGTTACTTCATCGAAGCGCTGTTTCAACTCATTGACGCAGTCCAGATATTGTTGCAGTAGAGGTTCTTTAGCCTGATACTCACCAAGAATTTGTGAGATGACTAGTTGAGAATCACTGCATAGGGTGACAGTTTTGGCCCCAATATCTTGTGCTGCTCTGAGTCCGGCTAAGCAGGCTTCATACTCCGCCTGATTGTTAGACGTAGTGAAGGTAAAGTGCAATGAAATTTCAAGATGTACCCCGTCATCACTTTCTATAACGATTCCTGCCCCACATCCTTTGCTGTTTGAAGACCCATCGACGTATACTGTCCAGTGTGAATGATCTGCATCTGGGCTAGAGCCTGTTAATTCAACTACGAAATCTGCTAGGACTTGTGCCTTAATAGCAGTTCTTGGTTCGTAGGATATGTCGAATTCAGAGAGCTCTATGGCCCATTTGATCATCCTTCCTGCCAAGTCTGGCTTGAACAATATAGTACGGAGTGGCAAGTCTGTGCGAATCAGGATGGGATGTGCATGGAAATATGGTCTTAGACGTCGTGAGGCCCAAACAACTGCAAGTGCTGCCTTTTCAATCTTCTGATAACGACACTCTGCACCATGCAATGTTTTACCAGTGAAGTACACCGGTCGTTGGCCTTCGACTGTTTCTTTGACCAGGGCCACTGCCAGCGCTTCATCTGAAACAAACAAATAAACGATGAGTTGCTCACCTGGGCTTGGTTTTACCAGGATTGGAGGGCTGGTTAAGACATTTTTCAAGCTCTGGAAGGCCGCCTCTTGCTCTGGGCCCCAATTGAATTTCTTATCCTTCTTCAGCATCTTGTATAAGGGGAGAGAGCGATGAGCCATTTTTGGCATGAATCGTGCTAGAGCAGCGATTTTGCCATTGAGGGATTGTACCTCTTTCAATGTTTTGGGGCTCTGTAACTCTTGTATCACACGACACTTGTCAGGATTAGCTTCTATGCCTCTTTACGTTAACATGAAACCCAAAAATCTTCCTCCAGGTACAGCAAATGTACATTTTAGTGGGTTGAGTCTCATGTTGTATTGCTGCAAGCGTTGAAAAATGAGGCGTAGGTCTTCAACATGGTCTCCTCCCTCTGGAGTCTTGGCGATGATATCATCAATATAAACCTCCACCAGCTTTGTGTGCATGCCCTCAAAGACCTTGTTGATCATGCGCTGGTAGGTGGCCCCAGCGTTCTTCAGCCCAAATGGCATGACATTGTAGCAAAAGACTCCTCTGTCGTTGATAAATGCTGTTTTCTCCTGATCATCCTCGCACATTGGAATTTGGTTGTATCCGGAGTAAGCATCCATGAAGGATAGATACTTGTATCCTGATGAATCGTCAACCAGTCTGTCAATGTTGGGGAGAGGATAAGGATCTTTGGGACAACATTTATTCAAATCAACGTAGTCTATACACATGCGCCATTTGCCATTGGCTTTCTGCACCATAACCACGTTGGACAGCCAAGAAGAGTAACGGAGTTCCCTGATGAACCCCGCCTTAAGGAGCTCTTCGGTTTGTTCGCAAGCAGCATTTTGCTTAGCAGGACCCATACGCCGTTTCTTTTGTACCACTGGCTTAGTTTCAGGATACACCGCCAGGCGGTGGCAACAGAAGTTAGGATCCATACCAGGCATGTCTGCGGCTGTCCAGGCAAAAATTTCCTTATACTCATGGAGGAGTGCAATCAGTCTTGCTTCCATGTTAGGCTCCAGCTTGTCATTGATGTTAGTAATTTGCTCCGGGGTGCTGCCCAAAACAATAGACTTGGAACCACCATCAGGAGTTGGTTTCAAAGGATTCAGTGGGTCTATAGAAGACTCCGCCCTGGGATCAAGATCCACCAAGTTAACAGATGCCGCCGTACTGTTTCCTTCATTCAATTTTCTTTTCTTAGACATGGTTTCAAGCTTCACCATGTTAAGACTTAAATTGTAACAATAACGAGCCATCTCCTGGTCACCCCTGACAGATGAGACTTGATTATCTTTATCAATGAACTTGATTAACAAGTGGGGGGTTGACACGATGGCTTCCATGGCATTCAGAGTAGGCCGCCCAATGATGCCATTGTATGGGGATTTAACATCAATGACAAGAACTCTGGATTTCACAGTCCTTGCTCCAGGTTCACCATCGAAGGTAATCCTTGTGTCCAAGTAGCCTTTAGTAGGCTGTTTGGCGCCATTAAAAGCTGTAAGGTCCTGTGTGTAAGGTTGCAAATCAACATCAGTCAGTCCCATGCGTTTAAAACAGTCATAAAAAATAACATCGCAGGAACTTCCCTGATCAACTAGGATGCGTTTTACATCCATATTAGCGATCACCGCAATGATCACTACCGCATCATCTCCCTCAGGAATGGTTGGGCCAAAATCATCATCTGTGAAAGTTATAGGCGGAGTCTTAATTCCGTCCCTGAATGGGCGATATTCTTTGTTCTTGCCCTGCACAGATAAGATCATACGATGATGATTTTTCCGGGCAGTGTTTGAGGGTCCGCCTCCTGCGAAGCCTCCAGCAATCATGTCTACCACCTGCCTTTTACCTCGTGATCTAGGTTCAGGGCTCGGTTCTCGTTGGGCGGACTCCAGAACAATGCCTTTTTGTTTCTCCGACACCGCCGCACGTTTTGGTTCCCGAGTACTATCAGGATCCGGAGAACGATCACGATGTCGCTTTTCAAACTTCTCAGGCTCATCGTGAGATTTGCCTTTGAATAGGTAATGTTTCAGTTTACCTTCACGAATGAGCACCTCAATGGTATTTTTGAGTTGCTTACATTCTTCTGTGGTGTGGGCAACTGACTCATGGAATTCACAATATTTCTTCGGGTTTCCACCGCGCCTGATTGGGGGTGGACGTTGAATTCCATAAACATTGAGGGTGGTCCATCCTATTTCACGCAAGATTTGCTCGCAAGTTGTGTTCAGTGGTGCATAGTGAGCAAAATTGAACACGCGTCTGTCTTGCTGTTTGAAAGGTTGGTTCCCTACTTTGTCCCTTTGGTGGGACTTGTCATTCTTCAACAACTTATCTTTCCCTTTGTCTTGAGGTGGAGTTGCAGGGAGTGGTTTACTGCGAGATGCAGTGGCTTCCAGATGCATCTCAATACCCACGTACTTAGACGCCTTCCTGCGAAATTCCTCCATCGTGGTTGGAGGTCCCTTTGCCAAAGACAAAGCGAAAGGTGACTTTGGTTGCATAGCTTCTATGAGAATATGCAACTGGATTGCCTCAGTCAGATCAGGGACCATGGCTGCCTCCTTGTAAAATCTCTTAAGGAAATCCTTCAGAGATTCTTTGTCGCCTTGTTTGATCTGAGCCAAGGTATGAGAAGTTCTGGGTGCATCCCTGGAGATTACGAAGTGGCTTCCAAAAGCTGAGGCCAGCTCCTCCCACGAATCAATGGAACCTGAAGGTAAGCTCTTGAACCAACTAAGAGCTTCGCCTGTAAGGGTTCTGGGGAACATTCTGCACATGACATCCTCCTCAGCTCCTAGAAACATGGCCTCGTAGATATAAGCATCTAAATGCTTAGAGGGATCTGTTTCCCCAGTATATTTCCCTATAAAAATAGGCTGCATAGTTTGCAAATGTCTGGGTACATGTGCATTCATGAGCCTTTTAGAAAATGGGATGCTCATCTTATATCCTAAGGGGGATGCGTTTGAGCCTGCTCTCCTTCCTTCTTGATGCTGAGCATTCACCAGTGGGAGGCTTCGTTGCTCCTCCATGTATGTAGGAATACGAGAGTAGTGAGGAGTGCTTGATTCCTCCTGCATGTGTGGTTCATGGTGTGGCTGTCTTGCGGGACCAGCTTTCTCATGCACTGGGTTTGCTTTTTCACGAAGAAGTTCCGCAAGTTCTTCTCTTAACATTCGAATCATGTCATCTCTTGGATCTAGAGAATCAGCTTGTGTTGCTTTTTTCTGAGCACCATCATCGAAGTTAAGACGTCTGGGATTGCGTGGAGGAGAATCCTCGTTCTGCATCTCTGGTCCTTGTCTCTCCATTGATGATGAAGATTGATCAAAGATTGTGGGATTACCTAGTTTACAGGTCCCACTGGGCGTGCCAATGAACTGTTCTTTACAGGGGGTGTAGAAGTATGCTTGTAGAACAACTCAAAATATACATATAAATGTGTTCTTGATACAAAGCAATATGCGTATAAATGTAAATACGGAGAGTCTTTGTATGTTGAGGCGGAGTGCAATGTACTCTGGGGCGGTGTCACAGTCCGCCTGACGGGATCTATGTTGCCTTGACCCGATTGGGGGTGGTACCTGCAATCGTTCTCCGACGCTCAAGTCAGTATTTTAGAATACTTAGAGACTTAGAAAGACAATCAGAGAGAATTATGCAAGTAAGAGAGTGTAAGGTTCAGAGAATGGGAAAAAGATCCCTTATACCTTTTCGAGAGAGGTTTATATACCTGTTACTGGTACTGCATTATTGGTAGGACCCGCTCCTTGTCTTCAGGCATAATGCTGAAAAGGTAGTGGGTCCCTGCGCCGTTTACATGCACCATTATTGTAGTAGGTATCACAACTTGTCTGGAAAGCGTTAGTGCTTTAATATTTTATTGTTATTTCCCTTTATGCGTGACAGCGTGATTCCCATTATTAACCTCTCAAGACAGAGTCAATCTCGTGCCGGGGTTGTGAGTATGGGCTCGCTACGCAGTAGGGGAAATTCGGCATTCCGCCAATATTGAGCCTATGGCTTGGCGGAGTAACAACTTTGGCGAGGTTACATTCCTCGGCGGAGTAACATGCCTGGACGGAGTTACATTCCTTGGCGGGGTAACGTGCGTGGGCGGAGTTATGAGCCTTGGCGGCGTTACTTGCCCTGGCGGTGTGCACTCCGTATATTATTTGTAGTGTATTTGAAGAGTACTTCTCTTTATTCAAAATGCTGATCTGGCAAGGCATTAAAGCCATGCTCTTGGGGGCCGGTGTTAGGACCGGATCAAATATCTTAAAGGAAATTATAGGATTAGAAAAATGATAAACCAATTGACATTCTTATATATAAAAGAATAAATTCTTTTCCAAATGCATACTATAACTTACTAAATAATGTTAACAATTCCATTATTACTTGTTTCAAGGAGTTTTTTAAAGCTAAAATTAATTAAAACTTATGTAAGATCAATGATATGTCTCAACAAAAATTAAACAAATTGACTTTATTGTTTATTGAAAAAGAAATGTTAAAAATGAAATTAATTATGATAGTTTAATAATTAATTTTGCATTACAAAAAGTATGAAAAATAATTTTTAAATATAATTATGATAATTTTAATAAAACTATTTTATTAATAAAAAGCCTTATTCTTATGTTTGCTTTAGGCCTCCTAAATGCTTAAGCTGCCTCTAGTGAGTAAGGATGAAAATAAGCTACATCAGACTAGGTTCTGTGACATCCTAACTTAAATAAAATAAAAAAACAAAAAAAAAACAAAACAAACCCAAATTTTCAAGAAATTTTTTTTTTTTCGCGATTAAAGCCGAATTCGAAATATGGATTTAAAAACACTTAATTATATTATCAATTGGGGTAATAATAAGCTCATGACACAATTCAACCTTAAATCATAAGAAAAATTCATTTTGAAAATTATAATTATCTACAAAATATCACCTATTAGTTCCAATTTGAAAATTATAAAAAGTTGGGTTCAAAACCCTCTTAAACTTAAGTTTTACCGTGTAGTGGGTCCGGTATTTTATGCTTCATAAGAGTTAGAAAAATCCAATTGAAGTAAAACCAATTTTCACACCTCCGTAACATAATTATCTACAACTTTCATGAAGAAGTCGGAGGCCAAAAATGTCACTAAGATCCCCAAACGGCCCGAAAACAGCAAAGGACGCTTATCGGGCGATCCTGTCGTAGCTAATCGATTAGGTCAAGCACCTAATCGATTACAAATGACTCAAAAGGCCTGTAATCGATTACGAATACCTTTGTAATCGATTACTCATGAAACAGAATGCCTGTAATCGATTAGGAACACATTGGTAATCGATTACGCATACCAGAATGCAGAAATTATGTAGAAAATGCTTAATTTTGGAACTTCTAACCCCCCTAACTTTTTCATATCAATTCCAAATGCTACCAAATTTTGAAACCAACTAAATTACACCATTTGTGACGCGTGGCCACTGGTCTCACTCAAAAATTCCTAAAAATGAGTGATT
The DNA here is from genome assembly GCA_037962975.1 of Clitoria ternatea. Taxonomy (NCBI): domain Eukaryota; kingdom Viridiplantae; phylum Streptophyta; class Magnoliopsida; order Fabales; family Fabaceae; genus Clitoria; species Clitoria ternatea. Next base: position 63,806,789 of record CM075671.1, read on the forward strand.
TATGCATCTAAATGCGTTTATCCCATTTTAAGGCATTTTAGGGTAGTCAATGAGTCCATCTTTGGCAAAATGGATCCATTCCATTCTTCACAAACCACAATTAACATATTTAAGCTATTGCATTCCTTCCATCACATCAAAACCACATAAATCATCATTTGACTATGCTAGTTCCTAGCTCATGCATAAAACAACTATCCAAAATCTTAAAACACACATCTAAATTAGTCTAGCACACATGGAAAACATATATTAACATAACGCATATAAAGCACAACACACACATCCTTCAATTCATAATTCCCTGCACTCCTTGGCATCAATTCTCCGCTTGGCGCATCTCCGGGGCTTCAACCTCTTCCCTATCACTGGCTACTAAAATTAAAGAAACAACAGCAAGGGTGAGTGCTTGGTATCATAATTAATATAGAATGGCAATTCAATAACAAGATACATATTCACTAGTTTTAGTTTGTGCCATTTATCTTACCTCTTGTCCTCAATTTCTGTTTGCCCATCAAGAATTCAATACTAATTCTTTTATCTAATTTGCCAATCACAATGCACGATTATCATAAAACACATTTATATCACCATACAATGTTAACAATGCATCTAATAACATAACTGACTCTCATATTAAATCGACGCCTAGTATCCGGATACTAAAGGATCAGCCTTCAGCTGGGGGTCCTACTTGACACCCCGTGAACCCTGCTTGGTCCACCGAGTCCTACTTGACTCTCCACCTCAACCACTAGGTCCTACTTGACCACTGGGTAGCTCAATTGGGCATAAACACCACGGGAGCCAGAAACGAGGGGCTGTACATACCGTTGGCCGTCCTACACCACATAATTACACATGTAAATTCATATTTCTCATATCATACTGCAAGTGGCCAACAACAAAACACATGCTCATCAATTGGGCGACCTACTTGTCAAGCCCATCACCACAATGCCACCATACGCATCAACTCATCACTATTCAATCCACATTGTACTCATAATCATCACAAATCATACACCATTTACATTCATACACATACAATTATCATTTTCTTGTAAGTTCTCGTTAGTTCCGCATTTAATTCACTTACTCAATTCAATTACATTTACCTATTCTAATTAATTATAACCCGAACACCCCCCTTACCTTGGTTCTGAGTTCCGACGACTCGTTCTTGATGAGATTGGCGTTCCCTCGACGCTATTCCCAACGTTCTACGTCCGAAATCAACACCCACTTCACCGTTCGACCCTCCGACGTCTGTTTCGTCACCTACGGAGGTCGAAACGCAAAACCCATCAACGTTAAACCGTTCTCATTACTCTAAAAGCCATTTTTCAAGCTTCTACACACTAGAGGAGTAGGGAACCAAAGCTCACCCCTCCATGCACGACCCCTCGGGTTAACGGAGAAAACGAAAGAACTACGAAAGCTTAATTTAAAGGACCCATTGGACTCACCTCGAAGCCACGATCGCAAAAACGTAGTTATCTCGAAGTTTCGGCGCGAAATCAACCTTCCTTCAAGGCATGCAAGTCACGGCCACTTTGGGGAGAAGAAGAAGAAGGATGCATGCGTGAAGTGAGGAAGAAGAAAAGGAAATTTAGATTTTTAATACTCAAAGGCAGTTTGGTCATTTTCTATTTCAATTACTTTTTCCTTTAAAAGTTTTAATTAAAACTTTTACCTTTACCTTTCACCCTTCACCTTTTACCCCATTGTAACTTTAAATTTACCTCCTTCTATTTACCTTCATTTAATCTTTTATAATTGATTAATCAAATAAATTTATTTATTCCCACAACATTTAATTATTTCTAATTGCATTTTTAATACTAATAATTCCCAAAATTTCAATAAATCCGGTTGGGCAATTATTAATATTTTTCGTCAATTAAAACTTTTCTAAAATATTAGGGATGTTACAGGTTCTACATGGTTCGGGCTTAACCTATTACTTAGAAGTCTGAGTCTGACTTGTAGTCTAACATAAACCATATTTTTAGGTCTAACCTATTTAAAAGTTTGGTTTAGCTCGATAGAGGCTCGGTTTAAGTTTATGTTAGACCAATAAATCTATCTTAAATAAACCAATTTGTCTTTAAAAGCTTAATAACCCAAATACAATATACATTTAATTATCAAGATGATTTTAATGAAATTTAATTTTATAAACTATGATTCATAAAGAATATCATATGAGTGTATAAATTATAATATATTACAAATTATATTTCTTTATAAAATTATATATGAATAACATAAAAAGGTCGGTCTAACAAGTTAGATTTTTTAGATTTTTTTTTCAAAAGACCAAACTTGACTTATTTAATTAAATAGGTTTTTTGGAAAGTCTTGACCTGATTTTTATATTAAATATGCTGGGTTAAACTAGAACTTAAATAAGTTATTTGATATTTTAAATTTGTAATAAAATTAATAGTATAATTTGTCATTCAAAAATAACTTTTTTATAAGCTCTTAATTAATTAAGTTAAGTATGATAACCTAATTTTATTCTAATGCTGATATTTGAAAATACTGAAGTGTTGCATGCTTCATGTGTTCAGAGAGTAATGTTTTTCTAATGATTTTTGGAGGATGGTGATTCCAAATCAAGTCCAAACTTGTTCTTCTCTAGCTATATGGAGGATTGGTTTATTAGGAATTTGAGAGACTCTAAAAAAATGACATGCCTCCTCAATGGGTCATCTATTGGGCATAGCAATTGAATTTGAAGCTATATGGCAGAGAAGAAATGAGTTCCTGTTTCAACAGAAATGGTCTAGTGCTGATGGGATCAAGCCTTCAACAGCTTCTGTTTCACATCAATTTTTTTTTGTACCTTACTAACCTTCTTTTTTCTGTCTATTATAGTTGATTATTAATTTCTGAACGTTACTAATGTTTTATTCCTTGTTTTTCATTATATTATATTATTTTTAAATGTTTTTCAACGTTCCATTTTATTTTTTTATCATATTATATTATTATTTTCTCCAATGCCTCTATTTTTATTTTATTTTATTTTATTTCTTTTTTAGAACGTTTTATATTCTTTCACTAACAAGTGGTTAGTTAACATGATATATGCTTAATCCTTTTTAAATAAAGTATCGTGTTTTAAATATATTATTTTATTTTATTTTTGTACTTTAACTAATATTTTATTACTTTCCCCTATTTCATAAACCTAAGCTGTTATCCCATGTCTTTCCCTTTACTTTATATAATTCTATTTATTATTCTAAAAAAAAAACCTTTACTTTGAGGATTAATTTCTCTGTTTTATTTGATTTCATATTTTTTCAATTTTTATTTGATTTTTTAAAAATTATGGTAACATAGTTACTCTCTATTATTTCTTATTCCATAGTACTTTTAAGGAATATTTTAGTGTTATTATGTTGACAAGATTCTTCTTTTTATCATTATTTATTAAAATTACTTCATCTTAAATTTCCGCAATATTCTCACGCTAACTTACATTATTCCCTCTCTAACACTCTTAAAATATCGTACAATTATATTGTATTTTCTCAACGTACTGTAAATTTGACCTAGAGCTTGTTGTAATATCCCATACATCTGGATGATGAACAAGACACAACGAGGTACACGAGGTTTGGAGGCTTGGAATAAAAAAGGCCTGCCAATCAGATAAGACAAAAATAATCAAATACTCATTTTCTTTTTTCATAATTTTTCTCCTATAATATTTTAAAAATGGAATATTAATTTTGAACCTACGTGGCAGATTTTCCTTACATGGAGTTTAAATGATGAAGTTGATTGGTGAATGCAAAGCCATGTAGGCTTCAACTGCGTCACTACAAACAGAGCTTGTCCTTTTCTGACAAACACAAACATAAGCGGTGAACACTCAACTTTTCCTCAACCAAACCAGGAATGGCTCTGCTGCTGCCGCTGCTGTTATGCTTCACCGCTCTTTCTCACGTGTTTCTCGTAGAGGCTGTGTGGTTTACCATACCCGCTTCGCGAACTAAGTGTGTGTCTGAAGAAATCCACGCAAACGTCGTCGTTTTAGCTGATTACTATGTTCTCAATGACGAGACTTCCTCGGTTCATACAGTTTCTGTCAAGGTATGTTTTTTCTGTTAATCTTGTTTAAATTCCATCTCTATTTTATTCCCTTTGCATTCTAGTTGGTCGATTATTACCGATACTTATTGGGTGAATTTGCGGTCGTGAACGTAGTCACCACTACTCTCTAGTCAAAGATGGTTGTGATGAATTGCATAAGTGTTAATTTTAACTTTCTTCATTTTTTCATTCTCTCTTATATTTTTATCTCTCCAATCAATCTATTTTTACATTCCATTTCTCTCATCCTCATTTCTTTCTATCTCCATCCAAGCGGAGCTCGCAATTGATGCAGTCGAATTCAAAATCCCCCTATTTCCATTTAAGTGAAAAATATTAGAATTTTAGAGGAGTATTTAATATCTTTTTTTTTCCAGTAATACTCTTGTCTAAATCTAAATAGTATAATAAAATGGCTCATGATTCAATGTTTTGGAAATAGGATTCTGTAAAATTAAATACAAATATACTCTTGTTTGGTAAGAAAAATACAAATGTACTAAATATACTGCTAGGATGATAGAACAATGAAGTAGTGTAGCGTGTTTTTTTTTGGTAAAAGTAGTGTAGCTTTGTGGTTCAGTACCTGATACCAAGCAGGGCAGCGACGCTTCCTTGTGCTGGGTTTGAGCCCGGGCACCACTAAGTCTTCAGGATATATATATTTTTTTTCATGATATTTGTTATATAATCAATAGAAAATATATTATTATTTATTTAATATATTTTTTAAAAAATTTATTTTGTAAAAACTATATCATTACAATTTATTAAATATAAATTTATTATGTTATTTACAAGAAATCATTATTTTTTTTCAAAACATATGTTTAAACATATTTTTTATTTTCAAAGAGATTAAATATGTAAAAGAATATTATGAAAATATTATATAAAAAATTTAACTTATAATTAAAAATGTGTTACATTTATTTTTATATAAAATATTCTCATAATTTTAAGTCTTATCATTTGTATTATGAAATGTTCGGTATGCGATGGATAAAGTAGTCCTCTCTTTATCGGTATCTAGTAGCTCTCAATCACTCAAATGTTAGACCGGCTGAGAGTTCAATATTATCAAACACGAACTCAGTGTGCCCTTTAGTCTCACGCCTTGGTACAACGACTTCTGGGATTTTGGGACATGTATTGGTTGTACCTATAAGGAAACTCCGATGCAGTAAAGCAATTAATAACGGAGCATTAAAGTAATAGAATGCTCTCTTTTATCTTTTTATGAATGGTTATATTTATAGTCTTCATAAAGTATAACAACTTGTGATTTGACAATTGATAAAGTTTCAGCTCATTTGCCTGCTTGCCTGTGAAACTCTGAGTTATGACAGATTTTATAGACCGGGGTCCATTCATTAAACATACCGATTATCTCGCAGTTCGGGTCTTTGTTATCTTTCTGAATCAGTCTTTTACCCTTGCCTATGTCACCGTCTAAGGATCGGTATTGATATCAAATCATATAAATATTTTAAAAAATTGATAAAGATATAATACATAATTTATTTGAATAATATAATTTTGAATATATCATTTCAATACTTGATTACTTTAATTATATTATTGATTTTAAATACATAATAAAAATAAGATTAGTATAATTAGTAAAACTTATAAATCATACGTAATGTATACAAAAATATTTTTTTCTATTACATGATTTTCAATAGAATAACATTATACACATATATTATTATAATATAATATATTTATTTTTTACATCAATATATTATATTTTTTTACTAATTATAAGTTATTATTACTAAAACTTAAGCAAGAAAATATATTATAAAATTAATTTTTTATTTTTGCCTTACTATGATAAAAGTTATTACTGTAATATTGGTTGTTTTTACTAATTATAATAAAAAATAGATGATTTTGTTTCATTATGACAACAATATATATTTTTTAATTTGTTATTATAACATTTTTATTGAGACATATATATTTTTGTGATAAAAAATTTAATATAAACAAAATTGTTTTCACATAATTTATTTTTATATAATAACTTATATTTTAGTACTTCTTTTAGTTGGGGTGATCCTTTTATTAGAGTAAAATCACATCACCCTATTTTTTTTTTCATTGTTGTCTTACTATAATAAAAAAGTTATTATAGAAAACGATTTTATATTTATTAATTTTTTCATTGCAAAAAAATATAACTATGTTTGTGATATAATTATTTATGTAATACTAGTACTATAATATATTATTAAACCATTACAGTATTTATTGTAATATAAGTAATAATAATATTAACATTGGTCCATTTAATAAAACTTGTTATCATGTTTGTGGGTATATACATTCATAACATATATAAATTCTCCCATAAAAAAGTTGTTTATATAAGATTAAGAACAACAACTCATGCACCTATTTGTAATTTTTTTTATCTTTACCAAAAAATTATTTGATATACTTAAATCTTCTAGTAATAATGTGTTTGAATCTTGATTACCACTCATAAATATAAACTTGTGCATCGCATGTGATTGCAAGTCTCATTATAAAAAATGCTTTTATAAAAGTTAACAATTTAATTATATTTTTTAATGTGTTTTTTCTCACAATTAAATATAAATACAAATTTGTATAAAATAGATGTAATTCACAATTAGCCCTTCAATGAAAAAAAGTTTATGTGGCATTTTAGGACACATGTTAAAAATAAAAAAATAGAAAATTTTTGTTAAAAACTGTGTTGGATATGACGATGTTTTGTAGATCATTAGTCATCCATTAATACTAATTGTAAATAAAAACATTTGAGTATTTGGTTGTTTTTTTTGCCACGTTGGAAAACCGCATAAAATTCAACAATATACATGTTAAAATACTTTAAAAATCGATGCGTATGCGTACCATGGTTACCAGATACTCATCGTATTGCTGACTAGATATTCCGAGCGTATCTTTCGCGTAACTAAAGTCTCAATAAAAATTTATTTTTTAATGGATGTGAATCTTTTTGTTTTGAATTCTGAACAGATATTGATAGGAATCAATTCTATAATAGTTGTTGATAAGTCTATATGTGTAATAAGACAGTTCGCCACTATTCATCTATCTCAATTCCTCGAATTCATTGAAATTCCTAGAATTGTATTTCTTTCAAATCAATGTTCTAGGGATTGTTTGATGATGGTTTTTCACGCACCAAATTGTAGGGAATGAATGACCCTAGTAGATAAGTCCTGATAATTGGTTTAGCTAAGAACCTATTTAATCTCACAAAAGAAGATTTCCTTTCTCCAATCAAAGTCTGCATTTCTGTTGAAAGTGGTGGATACATATAGAGCTAACATAGCCAGGTTATTTAAAATTCTAGTAAGTGCACATTTCACTAACAATTGTCATGAGGTTAAAATATTTTATAACCTCCCTTACTGGTGCGCACGAAAGGACACAAACCACACTTAAATTTAATTATTCAGCCACTGGAAAAACACAAGCCACACTTAAATTAAACTATTCAGCCACTAGAAAAGAATAATACTATTTCCTAATTGTAGGCGTGGAACACAACAGCACCGAAGCTTATTACAAATTTATTTAATTCAAATAACTTACATATAAAAGTTAATAACAACTTCCTCATAATGATCATGTACTGAATTAATTTTGGTCCCATATCCTTCATAAAATGTGCAGCTTCAAAAATTGTTACTACCACTTGTTGTAGAGCCTCCTTTACTTTTCTAACTCTTGCTCGTCATAGGTCACCCTAGTCCTCCTAGTGTTTGATTGTCATTGTCCTTAGCCGTTTCCTCATCATTAATTATCTTTTAATTTATTTCAATTTTTTTAAGATAAAAGATAAATTCTATCTGTTGTTATATTTCAATATACTAGACTTTTACTTTTTAGGGACCAATCAGGCTTGGTCTAATTGTGAACGGTTTGGGTAGTTACTTTGAGGTTCTAACAGCTTTATTTGTGCAACATAGACTCCATATAATTCTCCCATTAAAGGTAGAGGATCTTGATTCTTGACCCAATTTGTTAATGTCCACATGCCCTGTTGTGCAGGCTGATCCATAATGAATTTAGGACTTAAGGTCTTTCTTCTCTTTATTTTTATAATGAAGTGAAATAAGTGTACAATAAATTGGTGCAAGTATAATTTTAAAGGATTCATATTGATAATCTGCTTTTATCTTAATTTATTTGTGTTTACAGGTAACATCTCCTCATGGAAGTACCCTTTACCAAAATGAAAATGCTACAAATGGTCAGTTTGCATTTACAACTACAGAGACTGGGAAGTATATAGCATGCTTTTGGATGGGAGGTAATCATCAAGAAGAAGGAACTCTCAGCCTTGACTGGAAAAATGGAATTTTTGCCAAGGATTGGGATTCTGTTGCGAAGAAAGAGAAAATTGAGGTCATAAATCAATAAACTAGATTCAATGTTGTGTCAAAATATAAATGGAATTAAGTTATACATAATACATGTTGTTATTGTCATTTTTATTCTTATTATTGTTAGTTTATTTATTTAATCTTTCTGCTTTGGTTTTAGGGGGTTGACCTTGAGTTCAGGAAACTTGAAGAAAGAGCAAAAGACATTGAAGAGGCTCTCAGTACTTTGGCACAAAAGTAAATAGTACCCTTACATATTATGTTTGATTTTAATTTGGTTATTAGGGTAGATTCTTATCCCACATTATTTCTTATATAAATAATGTGCTATTTTTTAATTGAAAATGAAAGAAAAATACAAAAATAAATATTGAAAATGAAAGAAAAATACAAAAATAAATATTTTCTTAAACCAGATGAGACTTTAGTTTACGAGGCATTTAAGTAGTTAGGTTCTCTTTCTGTACTGAAAAAATAAAGATCTTTTTGTTACATAAGATAGTTTGGATTGTCAAAAGGTTTCCTAATCATTTTTTTAGAATCTCAAACTAGGGTGCCTTAGTAAACCAAAGTAAAAACCAAGGTGCTTTAGCCTCTTTAACGTTTGATTTTAACCACTTCAATATGCATCACGTTAGTCCTAAACAATATGTGAACACCCTGTGAGAGAATGGTTTATTTAGGATTTGAGTAGTTGAACCAATTCCGTTCTGCTATATATATACCCTTAGCAAACGAAAAATGACAATTTTATGTCTAATCCTTTTCACAATAACTAGAGTAAAACTTATGCTTGATTACTGCATTTGAAAAATTCTTTTTCTTGGACTTTGCTACAGGCAATGGAAGATGAGGGAAGTGAGTGAAATAACCAATGGTAGAGTTGCTTGGGCTAGCATCATGTCTCTTGGTGTCTGCATTTTGGTTTCGGTTTTGCAAATATTGTATCTGAAGCGCTTCTTTCAGAATAAGAAGCTCATATAGATGTTGCTTTCTCATGAGACTTGTCAACATACATGATATCTTAATCTCAAGTTTCAGAGAATCTAGAAGGAAATCTTGTCTAGTTCTGTTTGTCTTTTCTATTTGTTAATGCTTACCATGTACTCTTCCTACGTTACTTTTTTAACTATTCACTAATGGAGAAAAATTCCATGTTCTCTAGCTTGTTTCCGGGTAATAATCGATTCTTATGCAACATAAAAATGCTGTTGCAATTATATCAATTTTTGCTTGGAATTAGCAATGCATTTGGTGACCTGGTGCAGACTTACAGGCTATACTTTTTCTGTTGCTGTTCTCAGTGTATTGGATGTGTGTTGTGTGTTAGGATGCTGGTTTGCGATGGTTGATCTGTGGTGGCTAATCTGTATTAGGTGCCTTCATCAGAATGGGACTTTATCGTACAAGGGACGGTGCAATTGTGTTTCTAATTTTTGTGCTGTGACGTAAGGGTCTAACAGTGGGCATTTGCTATTTAGTTCATGAATGGTTGCCGCAACATTATTCAGTAGCTTTGAAATTATTTTGTAGCACAGCTAGTTCTCTATAGTGTTTTAGTAAATACATTTGATTTTTTCAAGAATCTTGCCAAAATTTTGACTGTTATATTGGCAGTTCTGCATTGTCTAGTTTGGAACAATTATGTGTTATTAGATATGTATACTTGTATAGTAATAACTGCATGATGATATATGCAGAAGTTAGGATCAGCTGTCCATCAACAGATGTATCTAATGAAACATGAAGAGAACATAGTAAAGAGAAGAAAGTGCATGAACTGAAAAACTGATACTCATTAGTTTCTATGGATTGCAAAATACAAAATATTTAAAACAAGGATGCTACATGATTGCATCCCATGGACTATGGAGTATGTTAACAAAACTTATAACAAAAAAACTAACTTTAACACATGTATCACATGTCTATAACTAAGTTTTTGTTACTCCCCTTCAAACTGAAGTCTTTATAAATTCATTAGACTCAGTTTGCTAACAGCAAGTGTAAACAAGTTTGGTGGCAAAGGCTTGGTCAAAATATGCGCAAGCTGGTTCCTTGATGCTCTGGGCAACAACTTAAAGGTACCATTTGTGATTTTCTTCTGAATGAAGTGGCAATTAATCTACAAGTGTTTGGTCTTCTCATGGAAAATAGGATTCAAGGTAAGATGTCTAGCACTCTTATTGTCACAAAACAGGACTGCAACTTTCTCACACTTAACCCCTAAATCATGTAATAGGTGGTTCAACCAAGTTAGTTTAGAGGTAGCATCTCTTATGGCCCTGTACTCTGCCTCGGTTGATGATTTTGTCACAGTTGACTACATCTTAGATTTCTAGCAAATCGGAGAATGTCCAGGTTGAAAACAATATCCTGTTACAACCTTTCTAGTTGTTAGGCATCTAGCCTAATCATAATCATTATAACCAATGATTTGAAAAGCTAAATTCTTGCTTAACAAGATTCCTAGGCCTAGTGCACCCTTGAGATATCTCACCACTCTTGTTGTAGCTTGAAAATGAGCAATGGTGGGAGCATGCATGTGTTGACTAAGTTGTTGAACTGCATACATAATATATGGTCTTGTATGGGTGAGGTACAACATTTTTCCCACTAGCCTGTGATATCCCAATGAGTCTGCATAAGCTTCTGTAGAATTGGAAGAAGGTGACTTGCTTGAGGATTTATGATAATCCATAGGCACCCAGGCAGGTTTACAAGCTAGTAGACCTGTATCATTAAGCAAACCCAAGCAATACTTACGTTGTGTGACAACAGTACCAACATCTATGTGGGTGACTTCAAGCCCAAAAAAGTACCTCAAGGTACTTAAATCCTTGATTCCAAATAAGGCATGGAGCTGTGACTTAACAAAAGCAAATGCTTGTAAATTCTCACCAACTAGAATAATATCATCAACATATATCAAGAGAGCAAGAAAGGAATGAGAGTCTCTTAATAAAAAGTGAATGATCGGATTGAGCTTGTGTAAAACCAAGTTGCAAGACAAATCCAGTGAGTTTCTCATGCTAGCTTCAGCTGGCTTGCTTCAATCCATATAGGGACTTAAGTAATTTGTAAACTTGTTTAGGCTTGTCAACTGATAGCCTTTGAGGTAGTGCCATGTACACATCTTCCTTGAGGTCTCCATGGAGGAAGGCATTATCTATATCAAGTTGATGAGTGTACCAAACTTTGATAGAAGCAAGTCTAAAAGTAAATAGATAATGGTGAGCTTGACAATTAAGGAAAAAGTCTCCAAGTAATCTAAGCCCTCAACTTCAGTATATCTTTTGGAAACAAGTCGTGCCTTATACCTTTTAACAATACCATTAGACTTCCTCTTGATTTATACACCCATTTACTACCAATAGGAACCACATGTGGAGGACAGGTCATAATCTCCTAAGTGTGGTTTCTATTTAAGGCAGAGAATTCCTTAGTCATAGCTTCTTGCCATTCTTTTACTTGTGAAGCTTCAGTATTGGAGGTAGGTTCTTTCTGAGGGTCTAAGGAAGAAGTAAAGGCTTGGTAGATATATGAGAAATGTGTGTAGTTAATAAAGGCTGAAATGGAATAGGTGTACTTGGATGAGAAAGACAAATTGTTGCAGGAATAGTCTGCAAGATAAGTTGGTGGTTTTTTATTTCTAACAGGTCTAGGTGTGATAGAAAGAGTTGTTTAAGGATTAGGTGGTGTAGTATCAGGTGATGTGGATGAAGAAGTGGTGAAAAGATTAGGTAAGTGTGAACTGGTAGGTATGGCTGGTGGAGAAAGGGAAAGAGGGTCAAGAGATACAAGAATAGGTGTTTGTGAACTAGGTGGTTAGGCCATACAATCTGCAGGTGTTTGTGGCATATACCTCCAAGTTTGACAAGGAAGCTGAGTCTTATAAGGAAAAAATTGCTCATAGAATACATTCCTTAAGACATTCACACCATGAGTTTTTTAAGGTTGAGGGTGAGAAAGCCTTTAATGCCAAGTTGAAAACCAAGGAACACTGAGGGTTCTGCTCTAGGGTTAAACTTCTTTCTGTCAGTTACTAATGTGGAAGTGTAGCACAATGATCCAAAGACCTTCAGATTTTACAAATCTGGCTGTGAACCAAATAAAATTTCAAAAGGACATTTATTCTGTATGATAGGAGTAGGCACTCTATTTATGAGATACTACATGTAGAGTTGCTTAGGTCCAGTACTTTGTAGGTAACTTTTCCTGAATCAATAAGGTCCTTGCCATATTAAGTATGTACTGGTGTTTCCTTTCCAGTCTTGTATTCTGTTGAGGGGTTTCAGGGCAGGATGTTTCATGGAGTATCCCTTTTTCTCTACAGAATGCAGGCATTGCAAACTCAAGGCCATTGTCACTCCTTATGCTTTTGATTCTGCCATTATGTTGTACTTCCACTAGCTTAACAAAATCTTGGATATGCTTCCTTGCTTTAGACTTGTTATGCATTAAGACAATCTAAACAAATCTAGATCTATCATTAATAATTGTCAAGAAATACTTGTGTCCATTAAGAGAAATAGTTGAGAATGGTCCCCAAATATCCATGTCCATCAATTCAAAAGTTCTGTTAGCGATTGAGTTACTAAAAGTAAAAATATACTTTCTTTGTTTTTCCATTTGAAAACCATCACATAAGACATAATATGGCATTAAGATATAGTTATATTTGCCTTTGATTAAGTTTAACCTCCTGTTTAAACAATGGCCTAATCTAAAGTGCCAGAGGCTACTCAAAGGAATGATAGGTTTAACATCACAACTTACTACATTGCAAGAATTTATTGAACTAACAAAAGTCTCACTACTTTTGGTACCTATGACATAGTATAGACCTCCTTGGACATTAGCCGAACCAATCATCTTGTATAATGCATAAACTACTACTAAAGATTAGCTAGCAGTCTATATCAGTGCATAACTTGGAGACGGATATAAGATTAGGAGAAAAATATGGTAGAAATAGGACATTGTGCAGTGTTAGTTTTGGTGATAACACCACTGTGCCAACAATATTAGCAGTTAAGGTGGTTCCATTTGGCAGCTAAACAGTTAATTCATCAGTCTCATTATAACACTGGAATGAAGATAAGGAACTACATATGTGATCTAAAGCTCTTGAGTCCAAGATCTAGTCAACATTACCATGTCCATTGTTCTGAGCCACTTTGTGCTTCACTACAGAAAGCTGATTAGAAACATGCTTGTTGCCTCTAGCATTCCCTGCACCAACATTCCCTGCAATTTCAGTTTTCATGAGTAAGTTTATTAGGCTTTTTTACTAAGGCTTTTGTACTAAGTAAGCACATTGCCATTACTTCCACTAGGATCGCATTCTTCTACATTCTTATAATCTATATATTCATCATCTATATTAACATAATTCAGAGCTATTTCCTTTCTTCTTCAAATTTGAAGGATATCCATGCTTCTTGTAGCACACTTTTACTGTGTCTCTCTCTTCCATAGTATGAGTAGATTTTCAACCTTCCTCTACCATATCTTTTTCCAGATCCTTTCCTTGCTTCAGTTGAATTGAAATTAACTTTTGTTTCATTTGGAGGACTAGAACCAAGATAATTCTGTCGTTCATATTGAAAGACCATTGAAAACACTCTATTTAGAGCAGGTAATGTATCCATAATTAGAATGTGAGATTTAAGTGAGGAATATTCCACATTTAGTCTAGTCAAGAATCGTATGATCCTTTCCCGTTCTTTGTACAATTTCATGTTCCTTATAGTCACACATGAATAAGGAACAAGATAACTACAATAAGGAGTAGGTCTATAGTTATCTAATTCCTCCCAAAGAGACTTAATCTCAGTAAAAAAAAAACTCAGTTACAGATAAGGAACCTTGCTTCAGATTGCAAATCTTCAACTGTAACTTTGATATACGGATGAGATCTCCTTGTGAAAATCTTTCATGCAAGTCATTCCAGACCTTGGAAGCTAGATCTGTGTATACTACACTTTAAGTAATAGAATCAGAGACTAAGTGAATGATCCAAGAGTGGACCAAGTTATTGCACCATTCCCATAGATCAAACATTAGATCGAATCTCCCAGGCATACCAATTGATCCATCAATGAACTTATACTTATTTTTTGAAATCAAGGTTCTACGCATCAATCGAGACCAAGCATGGTAATTATTCCCCATGAGAAAAGGAGTAACTAAAGCTATCGACAGATTTTCGCTGGGATGCATGTAGAAATGAGAAGTTGAATTTTAAGAGGGGTTATTGTTTATCGGAGATACAGCTTTAATGCTAGTGTTAGAACTGTTGTCGCACACCATTGAAGAAGAATGAGATGAAACTTTGCACCCTCAAAGCTTTGATACCATAATGAAACATGAAGAGAACATAGTGAAGAGAAGAAAGTGTATGAACTGAAAAATTGATTCTCATTAGTTTCTATTGATTGCAAAATACAAAGTATTTAAAACAAGAAAGAGGCCACATGATTGCATCCCATGGACTATGGAGTATGTTAAAAAAACTTATAACAAGAAAACTAACTTAAGCACATGTATCATATTCTTATACTGAGTTTCTGTTAGTATGTGTAGCATACTAGCGTGGTTAGTGGGCATATATGTGTGTTATGTCCTAGTAGTTTGGACAAATACTTCATCTCCGTATTGCATGTATTTTTTGTGATTTCATAATACTACTTACCAATATATTAATAAATATTATTGTTAAGATGTTGAGATATGTCTTATATCAGTTAAGAATATAGTTAATATCCAATTTGTAAGACGAAGTAATTTTTAACTCAAAAGTTAATTTTTTTGTTAAGTCCGTCATTTTTTAATTATTGTACCATAGAAATAGTATTTGGACTTCACAAGTATTCACAAGGTATGCTGGCCATATTAATTTTAAGATGCAACCCAACCATGCTTCCAGACTTTATATACCATCATATTATTACTTTCTTTTCTAAAAGGTCATCCATCTTTTAATCTCATTGGAGGTAGATACATAGGAAACAAGCATGGTTGTTAAGAATTGATTATGGCACTGATACATTTGATGGGCCACTACAACTGATTAGACAATGGCCTTGACTTCATTTAGCAAATTTCGCGTGAACTTTACTTGATACTAATGTTATAAGAAACTTTTTAAAAGTAAGATATGTGAAACGTTTTTGTTATCAACAAAGTAATAGAATTCTAAGATTCCTTACTTGATTCACTTGATCAACAAAGTAATAGAATTCTAAGATTCTCTGGTCTTCCTACTTTTCCAACTCCGCAGTTGAGGACAAAATGCCATGGAAGACCTTGTAGACGGTGAGTCAAATCAAGTATATGATAGGCTCATTAGTCCTGAACAATCCATTTACAAACCCAAGTGGTTACATGATTATGTCAATTAAAATAATAATCCTTAGATTTTTAGTTATCTGTAATTAAAGATAAAAAATCCTATTGATATGTTCCAATTCAACATGATCAATGAATTTCAATGAAATAAAAGGAATAACTAAGAAACTAATAATATAAAAACAACTAAATACTCTGTTATATATTTTATGAAAGGAAAGAATAATATATATAGTGTTTTTTAAAGATATCCTATGATTTAAAGATAAGAATATAAATCCTAATGGATTGTTATCTTTAATTACAGATAACCAAAAATTTAAAGAGTAACATAGGAATAAAAAAATCCTAAAGAATTGTTATCTTTAATTATAAATAACCAAAAATCTAAAGATTATTATTTTAATTAACATAATCCTATAACCACTTGGGTTTGTGAATGAGTTGTTTAGGCCTAATCGGTCTATCATTACCGCTCGGGTGGATCGGTGTCCTCAAGGCCTGAATGGAGAAATAAGGTCTAGGAAGTGGAAGTTGAATGAGTAAGATCCAAGGGTATGCATGGCTTGGTTGTAATGGACGGATGAGATGATTGAAGATGTGAGTGGGCGTTAGACTATAGTTCACTTCCTCTTGAATTGGAGAATGATGTTGATGGCTTATTTTGAATAAACAGTGAGGATGGGTATGGAATAAAGTGAGTGGGATCTAAGGGTTGTGGTAAAAATGTTGTTAAGATGATATAATAGGAAGAAAGAGGGATGTATTAGAACTTGTAAAATGTTTTAGAGGCTTAAAAACTTCATCAGTTATCTCGAGGAAAGGTGGAGAAAAGTAATGGGCGGGAAATAGGAACAATAGGCTTCTGGGTTATTTCCATGGTAACGTTGGAATAAAGAAACATGGAACACTGAGTGAAAGCAGGTCTAGGGGGGAGATATAACTCATATGCTACTTGGACTATCTTTTTAATAACTCTATAAGGTCTAAAAAATCTAGGGCTAATTTTTGATTGGAGCATTGGATGAGGGACTATTGCCGGTATGGTTGCAGCTGGAGATGGATTATGTCTTCAATTTTGAAGGTGCAGTCTTAACGGTGATGCTTGGCCTGAGAAAGATGTTATCATTGAGAAAGAAGGTCGTTGTAGTCTTGAGGGATGTCATCAGTTGTTGTCATTGAGAAAGAAGGTCTTCCAGAGAGCTAAGAGAAGTCATGCCTAGGAGGTAGTTTGAGACTGATAATGGTGGTCTTCCGTAGAGTACTTGGAAAGGAGACGTCCCTATGGTAGAATGGTGAGTTGAGTTATACTAAAACTCAATAAGGTGTAGAAATTTGAACCAGGTCCACGAGTAATTAGTATATAAACAACAAAGATAGGCTTCCAAAGTCTAGTTTAACACTTCAGTCTGCCCATCAGTCTCCAGATGGTAAGCAGAACTATATTTTAGATTTGCGCCTTGTATTCTGAAAAGTTCCTTCCAAAAAATACTAACAAATATTGAGTCTCTATTTATGACTATGGATTTCGGTATGTCGTGAAGGTGGCAAATGTCCACACTAAACGATGGGCTAAGTATGGTGTAGAATATTGGGTAGGAAGTGTAATAAAATGGACGTATTTGTTTAAGCGATCACAGATCACCCAAATCATGGTGTGGCCAAAAGACTTGGGCAGGTGAGTAATGAAGTCCATACTGAGTTCTTCCCAAACTTGTGATGGAATTGGCAATGCTTGTAACAATCCTTATTTTTTTGCAAGTATGTAGTTGAAAGTTTGACACTAGTAATAGGAATGGATAAAAACCTTCATATTAGGGGATAGATTAGGCCATGAAAAGGAAGTTGCAAGGTGGGTAATAGAGGATTTGGGACCACTATGTCTTGGAGTAGAGTAAAACTTATGAAGCAAATCAGATCTCGAGGATAAGTGGTTAGGTATGAAAATCTTACCTTTGTAGAATAAAAGATTGTTGGCTGTGGAAAATTTTGGGTCTTAGATGGGTAGTTTTTATAAATTTCTTGGTCAGTGCGTTGTGAGTGTAGTAATGGTGTAAAGAGTGGATCAGATCTAGTATGGGTGAAGAAATAGTGAAAAGAAGGGAAATGGTGTCCTCAAACTTATGTTATAAAGCATCTACTACGTTGTTAGAAGTACCTGGTCAGTAAAAAATTCAAAACTAAAACCTTGAAGTTTTGCAGCCCATTTGTACTATTTTGGAGTTTGAAAGGTCTGAGTGAACAAGTGCTTTAAACTTTGTTGATCTATTAATATGTAAAAATATTTCCCGATCATGTATTGATGCCACCTTTTTTACAACTTCTGTGACGACGAATATCTCACATACGTAAACGGAGGCCATTCTTATTATGGGACCAAACTTTTTGCTGAAAAAGGCTAAGGGGGTCCTTGTTGTGTTAGGACGACACCTATGGCAATGGTGGAGGAATTTGTTTCCACTACAAATGTGTTAGAGAAATCTGGCAATACTAGTATGTTAACTGTAGCTAGATGTGTTTTAATTCTATAAATGCCCTTGAGGCTTCTATACTCCAAGAAAATTTGTGAGTGGAGTAGCGAGAGTGGCGTGGTGTCATACAAAATGATGGTAAAACTCGGTGAGGCCAAGAAATCCGTGTAAGTACTGAGAGACTAAGGCTTCGACCAATCTATAATTGCTTGAAGTTTTATGCATCAGATGCATACTAGTAGAACCAATAATATGACCTAAGTAATGAATTGTAGATGTAACAAACACACATTTGAAAAATTTAGCAAAGAATTGATAAGAATGTATAGTTCTAGAATTATTTGAAAATGATGAGTGTGGTTGGAGAGTGAAGATCTATAAATTAAAATATCATAAAAAATACTAAAACAAACTTCTTTAGCTGGGTTACAACAAATCGTTTTACAAATTGAAATGTTACAGGGGCGTTTGATAACCCAAATAACATGACAAAAAATTCATAATGGTCATCACAAGTCCGAAGGCTGTTTTGTGAGTGTCGAACAAAATAACACATATTTGATGATAGCCAGATAGTAGGTCAATCTTAGAAAAGACTTTAGCTAGACCCAATTCATCCAATAATTAATCAATTGTAGGAATAAGGAACCTATTCTTTATGCTGACATAATTTAGAGCCCTATAATCCACACAAAAATACCAAGAGCTGTCTTTCTTTTTAACCAATAAAATAAGAAAGAAAATGGGCTAGTGTTGGATTTAATGATTCCCTTTTGTAGCATTTCTTGGATTAGATTAGTCATGGTATGTTTTGGGAATGAGGGTAATGGTATGGTTTGATGTTGATGGGGGCAGTATTATGTAATAAGGGAATATTATGGTTATGGGGTCTGGAAGGAGGAAGTCCTTAAGGCTTTTGAAACACATGGGAATATGATAGGAGTAGATGTTGAAGGTTAGGGGCCAAGTTGGTTAAAGTTTAATGGAATGAATTAAGTGGTGTGTCAGGTTCAGGAGATGTGGTGGAGGTGAGGAAATCAAAAAGGGAAATAAAGTCTGTATGGATAAATTGGCAAAACTAGGTGAAGGTAGATGAAAAGGCTTTAGGGTTGGATTACCCAAACAATGTGATTTGGGATTCTTTGTAGGTAAGTGAAATGTTAAGAAT
Organism: Clitoria ternatea; assembly: GCA_037962975.1. Classification (NCBI taxonomy): domain Eukaryota; kingdom Viridiplantae; phylum Streptophyta; class Magnoliopsida; order Fabales; family Fabaceae; genus Clitoria; species Clitoria ternatea. The sequence goes on from CM075671.1 coordinate 63,826,291, forward strand.
AGTGAAGTCAGCCATAATTTGGTCTAAGGTGTGTAATCATTCAATCCCTAAGACCATATTTGCACCTTCAATAGTAAGTAAATAGAATGGAATGGTAAATCGCTGACCTTGAAGTGTAATCTGGATAGTAGGGCATAATCCAGCTTAAAAGATACGAGCACCATTGCCAACCATGACAAGAAAATCTGGGGTATGATTGATAGGAAGGTTTAAGTGGGTAGCAATGTGGGGTTGAAGGATATTGTGAGAACTACCAAAGTCAATAAGGACTCGTAGTTATAGACCATTAATCAAGCCCTTGAATCTGAGTGTTTGTGTTGAGGGTTGGCTTGTAAGTGCTTGAGGAGATAAATGAAAATTAATGGCCTTATTATCATATAGGCTAGATGGTTTAGGGTTCAAGTAGGTTAAGGTTATCCAGATCTAGTGAGTTCTCATCAACCATAAGTAGTAAAAAATGACTATGAGTATATTTATGGCTTGAAATGAATTTTCATCACAATAGTAACAAAAGCCTTGGGGTACTCTAGCATTTGGGCTTGCGGTATACGTTTGATGGGTAAGGAAGGAATTGGAGGATTAGAAGTGAGTTTTAAGGTATTTGGTTTAAGGGTGATGGGTTAGGTTGAAAGAATGAAGGTTTTGGGAATTTGGATTTGGTGTCTTTGAGTTTAGATTCAATTAGCTTGGCTAAGCCTATGGCCTGTGTGATGTGTTGGGCTTGTAAAATAGCCAACTCTTTTCTAATATCAGGTTATAATCCCAAATTAAACAATTTAAGAGCATGTCAGGTGAGAGACCATATACTTTGTTAGAGTGTTTTCAAAGTTTCCTAGTAATCATCAACAAAGCTATGTTGGTGTAGTTTGAAGAGTTCATCTTGGTGGTTTTCATAGGTAGAAGGTCCAAATTATAATTCTAAGGAACAAACAAAAGTCCACCAATATGCTAATTGATGGTTACTGAACATCCATATGGACCACCTAAGGGTGTCACCTCTCATATGAAAAGTAGTCATGGGTCATCTCAGGTCAGGAGGTATCTGGTAAAACACAAAGAATTGTTCAGCTTGGAAAAGCTAGCCCAAAGGATTGGTGCGATCAAAAGTTACCAAATCTATTTTTGATAGGCATGGGGTAGGGGTGAGGTTGATTGTGGTTAGGAATGGGTTGACGCATAAAATGGGGGTATGTGGAAAAATGGCAGTGTTAATGGAATAAGTAGGGTCAACGGAGAAGAAATTTTGAGGTTGAATGATAGAGGTGAGAATGATAGGTATAGGTGTTGATGGGGCAGTTATTGGTGTGGATGAATAAGGTGGAAGTGAGGGATTAATTAAAGATCCTCTTGGGGTAGTTGTGATGTATAGTGGGTTAAATGAAGTTGTAAAGGGAATAGGAATAAAACCTAGAGGTGTAGTTGGTGTAACCGGTTGATGGTGTATGCTAATGATATCAAGTTGTTCATGTAGCTCCCCAATAAAAATGGTGAAGTTGTCGTAGCGGCTATCTTGAATTTGATGGTGGTTGTCAAACTAGGTTTGAAGACTTCCCAATTTGTTAGCAATGACATGAAGAAAGTCATCCATGTCCTTGGAGGATGTTGGTTTAGGAGGCATGAGGTAGATATGAAAGCACCGATTGATAGACTTCAATTCAACACGATCAATAAATTTCAATGAATTAAAGGGAATAACTTAGAAACTAATAATGTAAAATGAAATTAACTGAATACTCTGTTATATATTTTATGAAAGGAAAGAATATATCTATATATATATATATATTTTTTGTGAGGGGTAATGAACCTATCAGTATATGAACAGAATGTTCAGAGAAATGCGTTATATACATTTATTATGTTTAGATTTCCTATGTATATCCCCTGACTGATAAGTACTTTGTCAGTGATTATATATTCATCAATTTGAAGCGTTGAAGGATGTTAAAGATGAAGAATGGAAAAATGGTTTTGATGAGGATAATGTAGAGTCCGGGCTGGGTGATTGTAACATGGTGAGTAATATTAACAAGTTATTTGCATTTGTATATCGTGACTTCAACATTATTGAGCTAATGACAAATTAGTAACAAATCATTTGTGTTGTTGGGTTGCAAATGCAGCCTTTTTTTCATTTTTTTTTGGCGTCTACGTTATCTTTTTCAGGGTTAGGCATAAAATTCACAATGTTAATTGTGTCATTGATCTAATATTTCTGTCATTATGGAGTTACATGAAGGAATTTTATTGTTTTTATAAGCTGGTTTTGAAAGCGGCATATTGAATTGGAGGGAGTATATTTTTCCTTAAAAGGGAGGTAAAAAATATTTGGATTTGTGGATATTATGGATAAAAACGTATTACAAGTATAAAAACTCATAAGTATGGATATATTACCCGTTAAGGAACAGACATGAGTACGGATATAATTGTACCTGTGCCCACATGTACTCACATATATAAAATTACATTGGTACCCTTACCTATTAATAATATATAATTATATTTAAATTAGCTTATATTATATATTCATAAGAGATGGAGAAATTGGTGCTTAACATTTTTTATTTTGTATGTGTTTTTTTATTCTATGTTATTATTATTATTACAAGCATTTATATAGCAACAAGATTTTATAAATAATGAAACTAAGAATTAGTATTGATGCAAATTGTTAAGGTTCTAACTAACCATTAATAATATTATGTAATTTAATTTAATATTTTTATATTCTTATTTTTCATTTTTTGTTTCAATTAGGTGCCTGTAGACATCTATAGTCACCCGCAGATAGTGGTTACCAGAAAAAAAAAACCATAAAACAGGTACATGTAGGAGTAACAGGTGGACACCATTTTTATTTTTATCTGTGGGTATGAGTAATGAAAAAGAGGTACCCGTGTCCGCCCCTCCCCGTCCCGCCCATTTGACAACTATAAACCTTTTTATTTGCATGCTCTTTTACTTTTGTCATTAAACCTGAATTTAAAAGTTGTCTAGGCTGCTTGCTTATGCTGAACCTGAATTCCTATCCCCACAAAATTAGTTGGGGCCTTAACTTAATTATTTGTAACTATTTTTCTTCCATGAAATTTGTTAGGCGTTTATTTTTGATAAATTGTCTCTTTTGTTTTTCCAAAATGGTGTCAGAAGCACTTAATTTTTAACATACCAATTACTAAATTTAATAGGTTTTTTTTAATATACAAGAGCACATAAATCTCAAAAGAAGATATAGGTGACATCAAAAAAACATGTATGAAATTAGATTAATTTTATAAATATTAATGAAAAATGGAAAAATATATTATTTACTCATACAAAATACAAGATAAGGAAGTAAATATGTAGTAGTCTTTTCTTGCTTAAGTTTCATGAAAAATGTACGAAATTAAATTAATTTTATAAATAATATATATATATATATATATTCAATTTTATATATAAAAATTACATTTTATACTAAAATATATTTAATACAAAAAATTATTCTTTATTTTATAATTTTATTATTTCTCTATTTCTTTCCTTACTTTCTTTCCACGTAAATAATTGAACACTTAGGTGATGTTGTTTTTTTTTTTTTAATTTCTAAATTCATTTCATGTTTTCAATTTTATTTACTAAATTATTACCTTATTTTCTATCCTCCAATATTTGTTCAGGAGAAATAATGAGAACAAAGAATGAAAGCACAAAACAAAAATAAGTTATTTTTACTGTTTCTAAACAAACTTTGAAAACAGAAAATATGATGTTAGTTTTTAATTTGAACTAAAAACAAAAAATAAAAATAAGAAATGCTTTCTAAAATTAGATAGTCTCTTACTTTTCCATCTTATTCTCTGTCATCTCAAAATTCTCTCCTGTTTTTCCTTTTAACAAACAAGGGTTCATCTTTACTTTCCTTTTTTGTATAAGGTTCACTTAGATTAAATCCCCCATCCATATATTCGACAATAGAAAAATTGTTTTGTTCAAATATTTTTAACACAACTCTTAACCCATTATTTTGTGGCATTCTTGTTGAACAGAAGCTAACATCCAAATTTCACCGTAAGTTGACTTGTTTATTCAACATTCTGGCAATTACCAAAACAACCTCTTACATTGCTTTGATTTCATGCCTCTAATACATAGTACACCCAAATTGTTGTTATCCGTTTGATTCGAATCGGTGACCAATATCAATGGGAGGATCGTCCTCTTAATTTCTTCAAGAGGATGAAGAATTTTCCTTCATTGCATAAGCAGGATACAGTGTTGAAGAAATTATTGAAACACAAAATTTCGGTTCATTATCCAATTAAAACAAGGCAAGAACCCTATGTCCCTTTAACTTTTCCCTAACCAAGTTACCTATCTCGAAGATTCTCCACACCACTCTATTATCGAACACCACTCGAAGGTTCTTTTAATTAGAAAATACAAAAAATAAGAAAATTAAATTTTAAAAACAATTTAGGTTGATATTAATTATCTTTTTCTTTATTTTATAAAATTTAAAAAAATTGTTTTAAAAGTGTGTTTTGTTTTTATTTTTATTTTTAGTCTTCCATTATTTTATTAAAATTCAAAATTCAAAAAAAAAAATCTTTTCTCTCTCATCACCCACGAAACACCACGGTCCTCTCCCCATCATCCTTTGCTCCCTACAGACAGTCACAAATACACCACCTTGTTTTTTTTAATTGATTTTACCATTCTTCCCACTCAGCCACGTAAAACACAAGATGGCGCCTATCTCTCATGCGTGAAGCCTTTCTTAGCAGTGATAATGAAACGGAATGAAGGATACAAATAAAAAGGGAAGCAAGTTCAAAGAAAAAAAGGTTCCAATATATACATAGAGGGGATCAATCATACAAAAAAGAAAAAAAATAAAAAAGATCATATGTACCTCTGTTGCCTCAACAAGTCACCACCCTCAACAACCATCATCACCCTCAACAAGAAGAGTCCCAAACCTAACAAACCTCCAACAGTCAAACCACAACTGCCTCTAAAAATCCACCCCAACCCAGGCCAAAGCTAAGACCAAAGAGGAAGAACAACTGAAACATTTCACTCTTTCTGTTTCGAGACCGTTGTATTATTTTAAATTAGACAATTGTAATCTTTTGATTTAGGCCATCGTACTATTTTGAATTAGGTCTTTCACATGTTTAAACAATATTTTCTATTGTAACTGGTGATGTTTGGCAATTACATTCAATAGCTCTAATTTAAAACTCAATTTAACAACTCATATTACAAACTTCAATTTAACAACACTCGTTAACATACTCGAATTACATACTTCAATTTAACAACTCAATTTAAGAACTTATATTACAAACTCCATTTTAACAACTCTCATTAACATACTCAAGTTACATACTCAAATTAACAACTTAAATTACAAACTCACTCAAAATAACAACTGAAAATTAACAACTTAGAAAGATAACACTAAACCCACTTTTTTCTCATTGTGACCAACATAGAAGAATCACACACACATTACATAAGGTTGATAACACATAAACACAATATACTGAACTGAACCATGCAAAACTAATTTGCATGATATTGAACTGAAGCATGCTGAGTGCATATTGTTGAACATGATATGCAAATATTGAGTGCATATTGTTGAACATGATCTGCAAATATTGAGTGCATATTATTGAACATGATATGCAAATATTGAGTGCATATTGTTGAACATGACTTGCAAAAATCATATTTCGATCATATCTTGCATAATGTTGCATACCCTATATAACCAGACCTGACCTAACCATTTATATCTTACCTACCCTGATGTCAATGTTACCTACATAACTTGCATACCCTAACCTGCATGTTACTTACATACCCTGACCTGCACAACTTACAAACCCTTACATTTATATATTGTATAATACCCTGACCTGCATAATGTTACATATCCTGACCTGCATAATCATGCATATTATTACATCACCTTAACCTGAACTAACCCTTAAGAAGTATACATGATCTGACCTGTATATCACTACATCAGCTGGACCTGAACCAACCCTCATGAAGTATACTGAGACCTGACCTGCATATTGCACCCTCTACCTTGACCTAAACCAACCCTCATGAACCTGCATATCTTGCACCTTCCTCACCTTAACCTATATATCTTGCACCATCCTGACTTAAACCTACCCTAGTGCATTATATTGAACATGACCTATAACATTTGGTCCCTATTGACCTGATCCTGACCATATTTTTCCATCTGTCATTATAAATCAAATTGCTTTGATTGAATCTATTTAGTCCCCATACTTATTATTGGTTTCACATTGGTCCCTCATCTTTTTAATTGACTCTATTTAGTCCTCATACTTATTGTGGCATTACATTTTCAGGGCTTGCAGCATGCATTAGAGGAGATCATCCCTGGTGTTGATCAAAGGTTCTGCGTAAGACACCTGTACAACAACTTCAAAAAATGGCACCTAGGGAAACAATTGAAGGACTTATTGTTGATGGTAGCTAAGTCCACATAACATAGGCATGGGAAAAGACAATGTTAGAGATGAAGGATGTCAATGATGCTGCCTACAGGGAGTTGATTAGGCCACCTCCCAGGCATTGGAGCAAGTCAAGATTTTCATATACCTCTAAGTGTGATGTCTTGGTCAACAATATGTCTGAAACATTTAATTCAATCATTGTTGGAGCAAGGGAAAAACTAATCATTGCTATACTGAAGGATATTAAGACTTATATAATGGAGAGATGGGCCAATAACGGGACAAAAATGTTGTAGTTCGCTGATGATATCTTCTAATGATCAAACACAGGATTGATCAGTCAAAATCACATGCAAATATGTACCAAGTTAGGTTAGTAATGTTTTCATTTTTGTACTTTCATAGTGTTAAAATATGGGTGGCTTTTTGAAATTAAAGAATGATGCTTTCATATGTAGGTGGTCAGGGAACAACGTGTACGAGGTGAACCACATTAGGTATGATGATAAATTCATTGTGGATTTGAGAGCCAGGGAATACAACTGTAGGAGGTAGATGCTTGCAGGAATACCATGCAATTGCATGTATGATACAACTCAATGAAACTCCAGACACTTACATCCTTGTAATATACAGAAAATAAGCATATGCAAACTGTTACAGTCCGATAATCTTTCCCACTTGTGGGGAAAATATATGGGAGACTATTAAGACAAACCCTCTACAACCTCCACCATTCAAGAGACAACCTGGAAAGCCTAAAAAGTCTAGGAGGAAGGACCCGAGTGAGAAAGATGACATAAGGATGTCTAGGAAGGGATTGAAGTGTAAATGTAGTGTATGTGGAGCAATGGCCCACAACAAGGCTACTTGTCATTCCAAACCACCACAAGAGAAGCCTCAAACCCAACAAACCTTCAACAGTCAAACCATAACTGCCTCTAAAAATCCACCCCAACCCAGGCCAAAGCTAAGACCAAAGAGGAAGAACAACTGAAACATTTCACTCTTTCTGTTTCAAGACCATTGTGTTATTTTGAATTAAACAATTGTAATCTTTTGATTTAGGCTATACTATTTTGAATTAGGCCTTTCACATGTTTGAACAATATTTTCTATTGTAAATGGTGATGTCTGGCAATTACATTCAATAGCTCTAATTTAAAAACTCAATTTAACAACTCAAATTACAACCTTAAATTTAACAACACTCGTTAACATACTCGAATTACATACTCAAATTTAATAACTTGATTTAAGAACTTAAATTACAAACTCCATTTTAACAACTCTCATTAACATACTCAAGTTACATACTTAATTTTAACAACTCAATTTAACAACTTAAATTACAAACTCACTCAAACTAACAACTGAAAATTAACAACTTAGAAAGATAACACTAAACCCATTTTTTCTCATCGTGACCAACATAGAAGGATCACACACACATTACATGAGGTTGATAACACATAAACACAATATACTGAACTGAACCATGCATATTGCCTAACTAAACCATGCAAACCCGATTTGCATTATATTGAACTGAAGCATGCTGAGTGCATATTGTTGAACATGATCTGTAAATATTAAGTGTATATTATTGAACATGATATGCAAATATTGAGTGCCTATTGTTGAACATGACTTGCAAAATCATATTTCGAATCATATCTTGCATAATGTTGCATACCCTGCATAACCAGACCTGACCCAACCATTTATATCTTGCATACCCTGATGTCAATGTTACCTATATAAAATCCAAAAAAATATTCAAACTCCTTTGCAAATAATAATAATAATAATAATAATCCTTTTCAAAAAATAAAAAAAAATCAATTTCCAAATCATCCCAAAGAACTACGTAATCTTGATTTCTTAGTACACCTGGGAATACGTAGGAGCGAGATCAATTTTTGTATGGCTCACTTTCCTTTTAAATAAATATTCTCATAATGAGATCAATTTAGAAGGGACATCTTGTTGGTCTCATTTTTTAGTAAACCTTGTTGTTTCTAACAGTGTACGTTTATTGGGTTTATGTCTCTTGAAGATTAATTTAGATAGGACGTCTTGTTAATCTGGTTTTAGAGACCTTTTATTTTCTTATTTTTACTTATCCTTTCACATGGTAACCCTTTCTCTATTCATTTTGTTTAATTCTAATATGTTAAATTAAATCTTGATTATTTAAAATATGTGTGATTAATTTGAAGTAATCGTCTTATAACAAAGAATGTAAGGTACTAATACCTTTTTTTACCTATAATCGACTTTTGAACTTAGAATCTCATTTTTACAACCAGTTTCCTATTAGAAGTTTTTTTAATATTTTACCTTTAAATAAATATTGGTGGCGACTTCATTTTTGAAAATTGTCTTTCCCCTTTTTCTTTTTTTTTGCGGTCAGTCTCCCGTGTGATTTTGATCACGATAGATGTGATGTAGAAGAAAAGGATTCACGATGGTTCTATTTGAGGATGCATAGTGGAATGGTGGTCACGAAGGTCACATGGTGACCGTAGTGGGGTGGATATATATAGAGGATAGACGAGTGGTGGGAAGAACATAGAGATTGCTTCAGAGAGGAACATAAATGTTATAGTGGTCCAACGTGAAGGTAACACATGTACACACTAGAAGGATGGTTGAATAATGTGTTTAAAAACTTTGACAATTTTTATTCATAAAAGAGATATTCAAACAAACACTTTTTTGAGTTTTTGCAAAGACTTAGTGAAAGAAATGAAAGCTATAAAGCAACTTAAAATGATAAAGAGAACAACACACAAGTAAATTTTATATTGGTTTACCTTTCAACCAATGCTACGTCTAGTCCTTGTTTAAGCATAACGGGATTTTGTATTATTGATAAGAAGTTAAATGCAACCTACACTTACTTATAGGGATCCCAAGTATTCTAAAAACTTAGCCTCTCAAGGCTAATTACCCAAATATTGTTTCTTAAATAAGCCTCTTTAGGCTTAACCAACTTCAATATAGAAAAGAGATTTTGTAAGTCTTTATAAAATCTTAGGGGTGTCTGAGTTTACAAAATTGAACTAATTGTTCAGGATATAGAACAATGTAAAACTATAAGTCTTTTTATATAAGAAAAAGATAAAAGATTATTGGACAGCTTATGAAATGCGTAGATGAGAATAGTTGTGTGTTGCATTGCTTGAATGAACTTCTTTATATAGGATTTAAGAAGAAAGATGTTGAGAGACAGAGAGAGCTTTCATCCAAGGGTAATGTGGACATACCCAAGGAAGACCCTCACACTACATTAGAGAAAGGACTTGAAGCATATAGAGGTCCCCTCACAAGGGCCAAGACCAAAAGGGCCAAAGAGAGCATTCATAAAGCCCTTTTCTCTTTTCTCTCTTCTAGTGGGCCTAAGCCCAATAAGGAACCTATGAGGATCTATGTGTACTTTACTTGTAATATACTTTCTAAATAGTTTCTCTAGGCTTATAGGATAGATTTGGGCCTTGCAAGGTCAAATGGGCCACTTTAGGGCCTTGTACTTTTCCTTTTGGGCCATGTATAGGCCATTTGCTTACCTTTTTCTCTTAATGGGCCTTGGATTCATGCTCAAGCCCACTTAGCTAGTCCTTGGCTGAAATTTCCCATGGCCTATATAAGGACTTCTCCTTTTGTAAACAAGGACAATTAATTCATTTGCAAGATTTTGAGAGTACTTAGTGTTTTTCTAGTGAGAGATTCTTCTCCTTCTCTCTAGAATTAGAGAGCTCTCTCAAGCTCTTATCCAAGTGGTTTCTCCCTCCCTTAGTGGTGAGTGGAGTTATCTTTCCCACTTTGGGAAGTGGCCTCCAACCTTTTCCTCTCCCCTTTTCCAAACCTTCCTCCATTGTTCATCCTTCTCTTCTTCCATTTCACTCCCTTTCCTCTTGTTCCTTGCGTCACACTCCTTTAGTTTAGGCTTTGGTTTTCGGTTTCCTTGCCTTGAAGAAGAAGTTCTCAAGCTTACATTGAAGGAAGATAGGAGAAAGAGCCCTAGATCCATCTCTCTTCAAGAAAGTGGATGAAGAGCCTACATCATGTGGTATCATTAAGCCTTGGGAGGTTCTTTTCTTCTTCTCTTCCATTTTAATTTTCGTTTTCACTTCTCTTTGCTGGCTGGAATTCTGGTTCTTAATCATTCATAGGTCTTGTTAATGCCATGTTAGCATAAAAATCATAAAAAGTTTTAGTTCTTTTGAGTTTTTGTGCTAGTTTCTTTTTTGGCTTCAATTTTTGCATATTGATATGGTCATTTTCGGTTGGCTTATGTTAGCATTCTGTTTTAGCTTCTAAAATTCAGAGTTGGCACATGTTAGTTTTGGTTTGTTAGGTTGTTAGTTTGTTGTTACAAGTTAGTTAATTGTTAGTTGTTAGTTAGAGCCAATTAAGGAAGTTAGTTAGGTGCCATGTGGAACCTTGTCTAGAGTTCTAGGAAATTACTTGCTTCTTCCTTTTTAGTGTGCAAAGCCGTGTGGTGAAGGGGCAATTCAAGCATTTTGATTAGCTCCTAAAAAGGTTCCATTCTTGTTGTTGGGAGGTCTCACATTAAAGACACTCCAAAGTCAAGTCAACTTTTAGGGTTGTTAGTTTCCAATCTTAGCTTTGATTCTAGGTTTAATTTTTCTTTACTTGCACTATTAGGATATCACTTTTACATTCCTTTTCATCTTGCTTGCATCAAAAATAAAAAAAAAAATTGTCAAAAAAAATAAATTTAGTCACCTCCTATACATCAATTTGGGAGAAGGTTGCATAATTTGCCTTAAGCAAGAAGCATTAATTGAACTTGTTTGTACCATTTGTGTATTTCAGTTTTGGAATTATAAGATTGGTGTTGTTACCTTGAAATCTTGAGAGGCAAAAGAAAAGAAAAGTATCAAAAGAAAAGAAAAGTACCAAAGGAGAAAAAGAGTATTAAAAAGAAAGCCTCATTACCAAGTTGAATTTGAGACACCAAACATCATCACCAAAATTTCGAAATTACCAATACCAAAAGAGAAGTGTTTCATTACTTGACATTTCTAAGACTTGTTCATTAAGACTTCCTTGCTTATTTTTGCAACTCTAGAGTTTCTAAGCTAGGTTATACTTTAAGCTTTGTTTCTTGCATGTGTTTTCTTGTTTGTCTTGTTTTGTCAAATTCAATTCTATTCCAAGTTAGCTTTCATTCTTTTGAACTTTTATTGCTTTTAGAGTCTTGTCATATAAAAAAAAATCCATTTGAGTAGCCTTTATTTCTTAAGCCTTTTTAGTTTGTCATTTTTGCTTCTTAAAGTTTTGTCTTGAGTTTGTATCTTTTCAAACTTCTAAGATCATTCTATTTTTCCATTAATTGAGGGTAGCATATTGAAACACTTGAGATTGGTGTGGAAATTGATTGAGCTTGAAAATCTCTAAGAGAAGGCATACACTTGAGAGATACACTTTAGTGAGGTTTAAAATTTTTCTTTGTGATTTCTATTAACCAAATCTTGTTTGGAGTTGTTGTCTTGTCTTCTTTTGCTAGGTAAAGTTGGAGCTTATACATCAAGAAGGACTTTTGAAGACAATTGTAAAGGAGGCAAAAGCTTTGTAACTAGTAGAACTTAGACAAATTTTTTCAATTCTTAGGCTTTGTGTAGTAGGATTTTGTCTTGTATTTTGGACACAACAAGGACATTGGACTTTTTGGACATTATAACTTTCCTTTTTGCTTAGTAAATTTTGAATTAGGATAGTACATGTGCATTTGATTGTTAACTATTTTTAGTTAATTGGTTAGAATTAGTTAGAAGTTACAACTATAATTAGTTAGTTAGTTGGTAGTTATAACAAAAAGTTGGTAGTTAGTTGAGTGTCTTAACTAATTAGGTTAATTAGTTAGTAGTTGGAACTAATTCTAGTTATCATAACTAATTGTTAGTTGGGTTAACTAATACATAACCGAATTAGTTGGTTAGTTATAGTGGTTAGACTTTGTTACAACTTCCATAACTAATTAACTACTTTTTAGTTAGGGCGTAGTTAGTTTGTTGAACTAATTTTCTTAGGTTAACTACTTCTTAAAACCGAATTTGGTTAGGCTTGTCTAGGGTTAGTTAATCACTAGTAATATCCTAGGATAAACATAATCAATTTAGGTTAAGGACAACTTAGGATTTACATAAGCAACATAGGACTAACCTAGTTAAAGACAACCTAGGACATTGTTTTCCCTTAGGATAGAAACCTAGTATTGATTTTTTTAGGATTGTTGAAGTGTTTCTTTCACTTGTATTGCACTCATCTTCCTCGACTAGTTTGTCTATACATACTTTGTTTTTGTCTCAAATTTCTTTGACAACATTAAAAGATGTCATCTAGTGATAGGGAGAACAAAACCATGCTTCATAAAATAATGGATAGCTTAAACAATATTAATGCTAGGCTAACCAATCTTGAGCATAATGAACCCCCTATAACTAGGCATAGACAACAAAGAAATCAAAGACATAACATTAGTGATAGTGAGGAAGAAACAAGACAAAGAAGGCACCATGACCATAGAAAGGATGACATGGGCTTAAGAGAAGTAAAGTTAGAAATTCCCCCATTCAATGGCAAGAGTGACATTGAAGCTTACTTAGAGTGGGAGATGAGGGTAGAACAAATATTCAACTCTCATCAAATAAAAGATGATAAAAAATTTAGGATTGCAATTCTTTCTTTCCAAAATTATGCTCTAGTTTGGTGGACCCAAATTTGTAAGGAGAGAAAAAGAGACAACTTCCCTCCCATAGATGATTGGGTAGACTTAAAAGCTCTCCTTAGGAAAAGATATGTTCCTAACTATTATCGAGGTGAACTATTAGCAAAGCTTAATAGGCTCACCCAAGGCTCCAAATGTGTAGAAGACTACTATAAAGCCTTAGAAATAGCCATGATTAGAGCCAACCTAGAAGAGGATGAAGAAACTTTAATGCATAGGTTCTTACATGGACTTAATAGGAACATCAAAAATAGGGTAGAACTTCTTCCACATATGGATATAGAAGAGTTACTCCACCAATGCACTAAAGTAGAAAACCAATTTAAGGAAAGAGAATCCTATAGTGGGGATAACAATAGAGCCTATAAGTCAAAATAGGTAGAAAATAAGGGTAAGTTTGAGAGAAACCCTAGAGAGAGAGAAGTGGGCGCTTCCTCCTCTAAACTCCAAAGTGAGTTACACAAAAATGGCAAAGTCTTTAGGAATCAACATGATAAGCATGAGCCATCATCAAAACCACAATCCTCTAGATCTTCTTCCATAAAATGTTTTAAGTGTCTTGGAAGAGGACACATTGCTTCGGACTGTCCAACAAAAAGAACCATGATTTTAAAAATTAATGGAACCTACTCAAGTCAATCAGAGTCTAATTCTGATTCTCACTATTCAAGTGATGACTCTAGTAGTGTTTCCAGTGACAGTGAGCACATTCTAGGGGATGATGGTGAGTTGTACATGATTAGAAGATTGCTTGGTAGTCATGTAAAACTCGATGACATGACACAAAGAGAGAACGTCTTTTATACAAGATGTTACATTAATGACAAATTATGTTCTCTCATTGTTGATAGTGGGAGTTGTGCAAATGTTGCAAGCCAAAGACTAGTCAAAAAGATGGGATTAGAGCTTATAGATCACCCAAGTCCCTACAAATTACAATGGTTAAATGAAAAAGGGGAAATGGTAGTCAATAAGCAAGTCCTAATAAATTTCACCATAGGCACATATAAAGATGAAGTCAAATGTGATGTAGTGCCTATGGAAGCAACTCATATACTATTAGGAAGGCCTTGGCAATTTGATAGGAAGGTCCTTCATGAGGGGTTCACTAACACCCTCACATTTAAACTAGATGGCAAGAAGATAGTACTACATCCTCTAACTCCATAACAAGTAGCAAAAGACCAAATCCAAATGAAAGCTAAGAGAGAAAAAGAGTTAGGATCTTCTTACCATACGAATTTAGAAAAACCAAAGAAAAACAAAAAAGACAATAAAGGGAAAGGAGTTATTATCTATAATGACTCCCAACCCAATCTCTTCGCAACTAAATATGATGTGAAACATGCCATATTTTTACAAAAACATTGCTTGATCATATATCCAAAAGATATCCCTAACACTTCTTTGTGTTCTATGGGCACCTCTCCTCCCCCTTTGCCCAACGGGATCCAAAATATCTTACAAGAATTTAAAGACCTCTTCCTAAAAGACTTTCCAAAAGGGTTACCTCCTATTAGAGGCATTGAGCATCAAATAGACCTTATTCCTGGGGCTAGTTTGCCAAATAGACCTGCCTATAGATGCAACCCTAAGGAGAGTTTAGAAATAGAAAATCAAGTGAATGAACTACTTTCCAAAGGTCGGATTAGAGAAAGTTTAAGCCCCCTTGCGCATTACCGGTTTTACTTGTACCCAAGAAAGATGGTTCATGGAGAATGTGTATGGATTGTAGAGCCATTAATAACATCACCATCAAGTATAGGCATCCCATACCTAGGCTTGATGACATGTTAGATGAGCTTATTGGATCTACAATCTTCTCCAAGATTGATCTTAAAAGTGGCTACCACCAAATTAGAATAAAAGAAGGAGATGAATGGAAAGCCGCTTTTAAAACCAAGCTTGGCCTTTATGAGTGGTTAGTGATGCCTTTTGGCCTAACTAATGCCCCAAGTACCTTCATGAGACTTATGAACCATGTTTTAAGGGATTTCATAGGGCATTTTGTTGTGGTATACTTTGATGACATTCTTGTGTATTCAAAGTCCATGGCATCTCATCTAATCCACATAAGACAAGTTATGCTTGCCTTAAGAACAAACAATCTTTATGCTAACTTTGAAAAATGTTCTTTTGGCATGGATACCATTGTCTTTCTTGGTTTTGTAGTTAGTTCTAAGGGTGTTGAGGTAGATCACTCTAAGGTTAAGGCAATCCAAGATTGGCCTACACCTAGAAATATGAGTGAAATAAGAAGTTTCCATGGTCTCGCAAGTTTCTATAGGAGATTTATGAAAGATTTTTCAACCTTAGCCTCCCCTCTAAATGAGTTGGTTAAAAAGAATGTTTCTTTTGTGTGGGGACCTAGGCAAGAAAAAGCCTTTCAAGATCTCAAAGATAGGCTCACTCATGCTCTAATTTTAAAACTTCCAAATTTTTCTAAAACCTTTGAGCTTGAGTGTGATGCATCAAATGTGGGCATAGGAGCTGTGCTTTTACAAGAAGGTCACCCCATTGCTTTCTTTAATGAAAAACTTAATGGGGCCACTATTAACTACCCCACATATGATAAGGAATTCTATGCCTTAATTAGAGCCCTACAAACTTGGGAGCACTACTTAATCCCAAAAGAGTTTGTGATACATAGTGATCACCAATCTTTAAAATTCATAAAAGGGCAACACAAGTTAAACAAAAGACATGCTAAGTGGGTTGAGTATTTGGAACAATTTCCTTATGTCATCAAGTATAAGAATGGCAAAACCAATACTGTGGCTGATGCTTTATCTAGGAGACATTCTTTACTTACCTCTCTAGGAGCCAAAGTTATTAGGCTTGATGAAATTAGGTCTTTGTACCCAAATGATCTTGATTTTTCAAACATCTTTAACTCATCTTCCACTTCAACATCTCATAAGGGCTTCTACATTTTAGATGGCTATCTTTTTAAAGCCAATAGACTTTGTATTCCAAGAAGCTCTTTAAGAGATCTACTACTTAGGGAGAGTCATGAGGGAGGACTCATGGGCCATTTTGGAAGAGATAAGGCTTTGTCTATATTACATGAACACTTCTATTGGCCCAAAATGAAAAAGGATGTTCAAAAACATTGCTCTAGGTGTATTATATGTAGAAAGGCTAAATCAAAACTTTCACCTAGTGGTTTATATACTCCCTTGCCAACACCTAGTGCACCTTGGATTGATATATCAATGGACTTTGTGTTAGGCCTGCCTAAGACCCAAAGGGGAATGGATTCTATCTTTGTGGTTGTGGATAGGTTTAGCAAGATGGCTCACTTTATCCCTTGCCATAAGGTTGATGATACTAGTCATATTGCTAAGATTTTCTTTAAAGAGGTTGTGAGACTACATGGTGTGCCCAAAACCATTGTTTCTGATAGGGACACCAAATTCCTAAGCCATTTTCAGAAAACTCTTTGGTCAAAACTAGGAACACAATTCCTTTTTTCCACAACTTGTCATCCTCAAACAGATGGCCAAACAGAGGTAGTAAACAGGACCCTCTCTCAACTTCTTAGGGTCTTAGTACATAAAAATGTAAAATCATGGGATGAGTGTTTACCCCACATTGAGTTTGCATATAATAGGGTACAATACTCCATAACCAAGCATAGTCCATTTGAGGTTGTATATGGTTTTAACCCTCTCACACCCTTGGACCTTTTGCCCATTGAGGTTTCTGACTCTGTCCTTCATATGGATGGAGAGGCAAAGGCCCAATTTATCAAAGATTTTCATGAGAAGGTTAGACACCAAATACAAACTAAAAATGAACATTATGCTCGTTGTGTAAATAAACAAAAAAAAGGAGATCACCTTTGAAGTTAGAGATTGGGTATGGTTACACCTTCGAAAGGAACGCTTTCCTAACTTGAGAAAATCCAAACTCAACCCTAGAGGTGATGGGCCTTTCCAAATTCTCAAGAAAATTAATAATAATGCTTATGTCCTAGATCTACCAGGAGATTATGGTGTGAGTGCTTCTTTCAATATAACTGATTTGTCTCCCTTTGATATAGATGATGAGGATGATGCCTTTGATTTGAGGACAAATCCTTTTGAAGAGGGGGAGCATAATGTGGACATACCCAAGGAAGACCCTCACACTACATTAAAGAAAGGACTTGAAGCATATAGAGGCCCCCTCACAAGGGCCAAGACCAAAAGGGCCAAAGAGAGCATTCATAAAGCCCTTTTCTCTTTTCTCTCTTCTAGTGGGCCTAAGCCCAATAAGGAACCTATGAGGATCTATGTGTACTTTACTTGTAATATACTTTCTAAATAGTTTCTCTAGGCTTAT
Source organism: Clitoria ternatea (assembly GCA_037962975.1). Lineage (NCBI taxonomy): Eukaryota > Viridiplantae > Streptophyta > Magnoliopsida > Fabales > Fabaceae > Clitoria > Clitoria ternatea. Next base: position 63,843,871 of record CM075671.1, read on the forward strand.
AGGATAGATTTTGGCCTTGCAAGGTCAAATGGGCCACTTTAGGGCGTTGTACTTTTCCTTTTGGGCCATGTATAGGCCATTTGCTTACCTTTTTCTCTTAATGGGCCTTGGATTCATGCTCAAGCCCACTTAGCTAGTCCTTGGCCGAAATTTCCCATGGCCTATATAAGGACTTCTCCTTTTGTAAACAAGGACAATTAATTCATTTGCAAGATTTTGAGAGCACTTAGTGTTTTCCTAGTGAGAGATTCTCCTCATTCTCTCTAGAATTAGAGAGCTCTCTCAAGCTCTTATCCAAGTGGTTTCTCCCTCCCTTGGTGGTGAGTGGAGTTATCTTCCTCACTTTGGGAAGTGGCTTCCAACCTTTTCCTCTCCCCTTTTCCAAACCTTCCTTCATTGTTCATCCTTCTCTTCTTCCATTTCACTCCCTTTCCTCTTGTTCCTTGTGTCACACTCCTTTAGTTTAGGCTTTGGTTTTCGGTTTCCTTTCCTTGAAGAAGAAGTTCTCAAGCTTACATTGAAGGAAGATAGGAGAAAGAGCCCTAGATCCATCTCTCTTCAAGAAAGTGGATGAAGAGCCTACATCAAAGGGTAATGTGACAGTTGGATAGAGCTTTTGAAAAGTTTGGAAAACATGTTTGTTCTTTTCCAGTCTTTCGATTAACCTTGTAGTTTGACTTTTCTTTTAAGTGCATAAGTAGGATGTTCATTTTTCTTGGGCATCCCTTTTGAAGTTTTGAGTAGATAGATACCCATTCTTCTAGTTAGAATAATTATAAATCAATAGTAAAGAATGAGCTTTGACTTATGGCTATATTTACTATCTTCCTCATAGGCTTGTACATAAATAAGAAGTTGACTTGGCCTTAGATTGAGAGAGACGTAATGGTCAAAATTGAACATCTTTTTCTCTTTAGAATGAGGTGAAAAATCCCCGTCCTACTCCTTCAAGGAGTATTTTCTTGTTTAGGCTTCTCTGGCAGAGTTGGTGTGGGAGCCACGAGTATTTTCTTCTTAATGGCGACGAGGTGCATTTTTTGTCCCACGTATTTAGCATCCTTTTCCCTAAACTCCTCAAAGATCTAAGAAGCTCTTTTTGCTAGAGATAAAATGAATATTGACTTTGGTTGTGGGGCTTTTATGGCGAAGTGCAATTGGATTGGTTGTAGGATTCATGGCAGGTTATCCACTACCCGTTGCAGTATATAAAAAGGATATCGTTCCATTGAGGGATGGTGTAATTCAGAAAGCTAGTTTTGAACCAATAGAGCGGGAAATTTTGTTGGGATTCATTTTTGAAATAAAAGAAAGATTTTTGTGAAATGAGAATATAACTTTGACAAGTAACAACAATAAATAATAACAATGAAAATCAGATATAAGAAACTAGGATTTGATTTCATCTATCCCACCCTTGTATTTCCTGTATATATTCATATGAATTGCATTCAAAATAATGATTTTTAGGTCACAACCATCAATCATTCGCAATTCCTTGACTACGAAATCCATTAGAATATTTTCAAACCATTGATTCCTCAATCACTTTGCAAATTTTCCAACATTAAGAACGATTGTTTTGACGTTCGTTACGTTAGATATCATTCCTAATAGCTAACGCAACGCACATTCCATCCGAATCGGTTTTCAAAAGTCATTTTCCAATAATAAAAGAAAACTAGGATCGAGAGACTATTGATCATATAGAACCAAACATTAAACATAGAATGGAATACAAAAATCATTAAATCTCATTACCAAACATATGAATATATAACAGAAGTACGTCAGGTTCAAATCGATTTACATCCAATCCTAAAGAAAAGCTTAGCCACTCATGGTGGCCATTACAACATCAAGAAATGAAGAAAAGAAGAAAAAGAAATGTCGCCAATGAAGAGCTGGTGCGTGCTAGGGCTTTGGCCTTCTAATCTGATCTCTTCCATGTAGTTTTTCTAAGTTCCTCTTTTGCATAACCTAACTTAATCAGGCAAGCTTAAATTCACTGAAAGTGAGTTAGCTTCCTTCACTTTGAAGGAACTTCTTGTAATGTTTAAGTACCCATGCGAACTCGCTCAAGCAAGCCTACCTCGCTTAAGCGAGTTAGCTCCCTCTACTTTTTTGGCTTCTCTGCCTCATATTCGGTTAAGCTAATAGATCCTCGCTCAAGCGAATTCAAAATTGGTTGCCTCTGAATGATTTTCACTTGAGCAAGATAGAGGCTCACTCAAGCGAATTCTTCAATTTACTTACTATCCATTTTTCGCTTTGGCTGATATGAACTCGCTTAAGTGAGTATAGTACTGCTTGCACTTTCCAGCCCAGAAGCATATTCCCTCAAGTGAATCTCTGGCTCACTCAAGCGAATTGACTTGAATCTTACAATTTTCAACTTTTTCTCTAAGTTATTCCCTACACCTTCTTCTGTCTTCTCTTTCTCATCCTTCTTTACCTACATTAACACAAAATTTTTGGGATTAATTACCTTATATACATCGAACATGGTGAATTCATCTGGAATTGCAATTTTCAACAATTTAATGCTTATAAACTCATCCAAATAAACATATTCATGCCAAAACTATTCAAATGCACCTTAAATTTACATATTTTGAATGTTTATCAACTCTCCCTGGCTTAGCATCTTGCTTGCCCTTAAGCAAGAAAATTCAAAACAATTAAAATAATCTATGACATATAGTTGCTAGAAAGAAAATCAATACAATAAACAAGAAAGGAAATAACTTCATATATACAAAGACTTTAACACATGGTGTCTTCAATGACAATCAAGCTATATGCTAATACCTGCAAGTCATTAAACAAACCCAAAGCAACCAATCACTGTAAGAACAAGAAATCCTCTCATATTCTCACAGGTGAGTGTTTAACTCTCCCCATCATAAATTATGCTCAAATCAAAATTGCCTTTCATTTCCATTCAAAAAGCGATAAAAAAGAAAACATGGATCATGAGGTATTCAAAAGGTTGTAATAGGGCTGGGTTTTACAAGAAATCCTTGATTTTTCTGGATAATCAAAGTGCACTATAAGGAAAAGAGCATAACTACTATACACTAAATTATCCTTCATAGCTACAATACTTTCTTTGATCAATTCAATTTCAATCCAAAGAGTTTTTCTTTTTCCAAACCCTATTTCTTTTGTTTTGCATTCCTCTTTTTTTTTATCATTTTTCTACTTTCATAATGTCAAATTGAGAAATTTCTTTCTTTTTCTTTTTCATCTTCACTAAAATTTTAAGCCATTCTTTATTTTCTACCAATTAGCCAACATAACATAACCCTTTACTTATGCATTGTACCTATGCTCTTTACCTTAAACATGCATTTAGGGTAGGATAAAATTATTTATATCATGTTTAGGTTAAGGTACTTGAAGAAATAAAATTTTTAGCTCAATTAGGCTATAAACAAAGGGAATTAAATTACATAAAGGTTGGCTTTTTGGCTCTGGCCTATTCTATATCAACATAAAACTGCCTTAATCATCTCGATGCTTATTTAAATGACACACTTTAAAAGAAAATTAGGCAATATCAACTGAACAAAAATCAATGAGACTTTTAGTGTTTATTGATTCACTCATCTTCCTTGGCTTAAAGGTTTGATTTCTTTATTCAAACAGAAAAGGGTTCAATCAGATGCTAAATTCCTTTACAGAATTGACATTCAAACTTGATTTTCATCAAACTCAACCATAATGTTTCATTTTCTTGACAAAATAACTAATTGCTTCTAACTTATCCACTGATTGATTTTATTCACAACCTATTTCACCTTAGACTCAAAACATAGTGTATAATCATAACCAACTATGTATCAAAATATATTTACAAGCACGTCAATAAAAAAGAAACGATGTGCATAATATATAATCAATCAAAGTATCAAACCCGCATAACAAAAATCAAAATGATAGCAACTAACCAAAAGGTAAACCAACTAACCGCAAATAACTGAAACTGTAAATAACTGAAAGTAAAATACTAAAACTGAAAACTAAAAACATATAAACCAATCCAGAGTTCTTCAATTATCGCCCATAACTTGCTGATAACCCTCTCAAGGTAGGCTTCAAACTCCTGATCCTGCTCTTCTTTTGCTGTTGTTGGCTCCTCTACAACTACAGGCTACACTGGTGGCTCAGCTGGTATGTTTGATATCTCTGCTGGTATCTCACTTGTAGCGGCTACTCCTCCAGTGTCAGCTGCAGCTGCTCCACCCTCCTTCTCTAGAATAGGCCTGTCCCCAGGCCAAGACAAGTAAGATACAAACTGAGCAGGATCCATGAAAGGGTTTATCTGGTCGGTAGGGACATTGTGGTATAGTGTAGAATAAAGATGAAGAAGACCACAATGGTTAGTTGCTTGCTGCAACTGAATATGAGTAAGTTGTGCCTGAATGTTGATACCTAAGGTGGCAGGTGGTGCTGATAGGGAGGGTATAGAAGTGGATGGTCCTACTGAAGCGGGTGTTGATGGTGGTAAAGGTGGTGGGCAAGATACTACACAATTATGCTCAATAAACTTCCGGTTAATTGGAGGTCGAATGGGTAAGGTGGGTGAGACATCAATACTATGAACCATACATAAAACGGTGATGGTGGTCTTTGGGTTTGACTGTGCAAAGTGAAAAATCTCATTAGATATAATGGCTATAATATCAACCTCGACCTCTTTCAAGATACAAAAGAGCAAGTTGCAGTGAGGCAATGGGTAAATCTAAAACATGGTTTGTAGGGATGATGTTAGCCAATAGAAAATAGGTCTACACTCATGTAAGGACATTTATATCCTTATATAACAACCTGACTGGAAAATCATTCTGGCTCCTCTATAAGTGATGACCAGGAAAACTCAAAGCATCCTTCAACTTGAATGTCAAAAAAACATGATTCTTTCTTTTGAATTCGCCATAAGTACACATCTTCCTTTCCTCTAGCTCCAAGATACTGCCCAGATGATCATTAATGGTGTCATGAGAGTAAGATATTCGAGTGCCTTGGACACATGTCTTTCGCTCCCTAGAATCATCCTTGTTCCATGCATTAGCATAGAACTCACGAACAAGATCAGAGTCAAATTTAGGTCTAGGATTGGCCAATCATAACCACTTTCTTTTCTGAAGAACCTCTAGGAAGGCATCACATTTGCCTTGCCTCAAGTCGACTCGGCGCTCGGTAATGAAGGTCCACGTAGAAATGTACTCAAAATGTTTTGCTCGGTCCTTATCCCAGAATTTAAGTTAGTCTGGTAGGTAGTGAAGAATCGGAGGTCCGTTGCCTTTTTCCTTTGTTATGAGCAGTTGACTCAGGTGGAGCGGTGGTCTTTGTGCAAGCCATCCTAAAAAATTCAAAAACAGAATACCCCAAAGCATGGGTCTATAAACAACCCACAGTCCAGAAAGCATTGCACATTTCATTTTTATAAATAACTAAAGCATAAGACCTACATATTCCATCAAGAAAGAAAATGAGAAAACACATTGCAAGTTGGGTACAAAAATTTAGAGTATCAAGCATAAAACTAAAAACAGATCATACAAACATAATCATGACTTGTCAATAATGCCATTGCTTCCATAAATAAAAATCAGTTTAAACATGCAAGTGAGAAATAGAGGGATCAGATTCAAGCATGCAAAGTAAGGGGGAGCAGAGAGCAAAAGAAAATGGCAAAATATAGTACATGCATGGAGAGGATGAAGTAACAAAATGGAGAAAAAAAGAAAAATACAAGTCAAAACCTTACTTGAGTGAAGAACACAATGATGATCAAGAGAGATGCAGAGAGAAATGCTTGGGGAACTCCTAGGGCATAATGGGGATCAGAGAGAAAACCAAGGGGAGAGAAATATAGTTTGAAATTTGAGTAGCTGATCCTTTATTTTGCATAATGAGCCTTTTAAAAACTAAAATTATGCAATTTTGCATAAGCGAATGGAGTTTCACTTAAGCGAAATTCGCGTAACTGTCAAGAATGCCAACAGGTGGGGTACTCGCTTGAGCGAACTTAAATTCGCTTAAGCGAGGAAACCAAAAGATCAACCCCTGTTCCTTTTAAGACTCTCACTTGGGTGTACAAAAATTTACTTAAGAAAAATTTAGATAGAATGAAATGTAAATTAATTCGCTTAAGCGTGCTTGTTTCGCTTAGGCGATTTTATCACAGAATCAAATTGCCAAATATTTGCTTAAGCGAGTTTAAGCTCGCTTGAGCAGCTTGAACTTTGTTCCACCCTTGATGAATCATTGATTTTAATTATTTGAGTGAGTAAATCTCGCTTGGGTGAATTTCAAGAAGAATCAAAACATTGTCATTTTGCTTAAGCGGGAGTCATTTTGGCTTGAGTGAATATGAGTTTCAAAGAATTTTTCTTAAGCGAAATGTATCTCGCTTGAGCGAATACATTAGAAAATCACTTATGCAAATTTAAGGGCCACTTTCTGCAACATCTGCTTAAGCGGATTGAAATTCGCTTAAGTGGATTGGTCTTGAAAATTTAAAAACATGTAATATGCAACAAATGGAATCAAGCAAGTTAAATGCAACACCACTTTGACCAATTCCAAAATTTTTGCCAAACCTTGATCCTCAAATTCAATCCAATAGATTCATATATTTCCAATTTGATCACACCAATACAATCATGAAAATAAATTATAATCATTGAACCTCACGAACATGGAATTGAATTGTTTTTCATGGAATTTTTGGCCAAATTGAGCATTCCTTCCAATTGCATCAAAAGTAAATTGACATGCTTCACAATTTAAGGTCTATTTCACTCAACTCAAGGAACACGCATACTACAAATATATATCTCCTAGAACATGTTTCAAGTTGCATTCATTACTAGCACGCAATACCTATAACATCACAATTGCTAAGTACTCAAGCATACATCAAGTTCTAATCACTCAAATTCAGGATTCAACTGTACAAAAGTTCATAACGAGACCATTCAAAATGTAAAATTCAACCTTTGTAAACTTAAAAACAACATTCTATACACTATCCAAACATCATAAAACTTAAAAACTCTAGGTTTCCTCCCCGGAAGCGCTTGTTTTACGTTACTAGCTTAAGTCTGTTTTGAATCACAAGTCATGTAAGTGGATGAGTGTGGTAAGCCTCTCCACCTCTCCACCCAGATAAGGTTTCAGCCTTTGCTCATTAACTGTCCAGGTCCTTTTTGATTCAGGATCCTGTAGCTCAATTACTTCATATGATTTCACTTCTTTAATAAGAAATGGACCTAACCATTTATATTTCAACTTTCCCGGGAAGAGTTTTAACCGAGAATTGAACAATAGAACATATTGTCCTGGATAAAAGCTTTTCTTCAAAATTTTATTATCATGATAGGCTTTCCTCCTTTCCTTGTATATTTTGGAGGATTCATAAGCATGAAACCTCTATTCTCCCAACTCATTCATTTGAAGCTTTCTTTTTTCACCTGCTTGTTGGGGATCAAAATATAACTTGATTGCCCAATATGCTTTGTGCTCCAATTCCACCGGAAGGTGACAGCTCTTGCCATAAACCAGCTGGTAGGGAGAAAAACTTGTAGGGGCCTTGAATATGGTCTTGTATGCCCATAAAGCATCATCTAGCTTCAATGACCAATCCTTTCTACTATAACACATAGTTTTCTCTAAGATACGCTTGATCTCTTTATTAGAAACTTCAACTTGGCCATTTGACTGTGGATGATATAGAGAGGCTACCTTGTGCCTGACTCCATAAGGCTTCATTTTCTTCTCAAGCTATACATTGTAAAAGTACGATCCACCATCACTGATCAAGATCCTTGGAGTGCCAAACCTATAAAAAATATTTCTTTTCAAAAATTTTATCACAATTTTAGCATCTGCCTTTGGAGTAGCAATGGCTTCAACCCACTTTGACACATAATCTATAGCAACTAAAATATATTCATTAGAAAAGGATACAGGAGAAGGACCAACAAAGTCAATCCCCCAGCAATCAAACACTTCCACTACCAAAATAATATTCGAAGGCATTTGATTACGCTTTGAAATACTTCCAGAACTTTGGAAACTATCACAATGTTGCACATAAGCATTTGCGTCCTTAAACAAAGAAGGCCAATAGAATCCAGACTGAAGGACTTTTATAGCCGTCCTTTCACCATTAAAATGCCCTACATAACCTGAGCTATGGCAATGCCAAAGGATACTTCTGGATTCCTGCAAAGAAACACACCTATAAATAATATTATCAGATCCAATTTTAAACAAATAAAGATCATCCCATGCAAACTGTTGTGCTTCTTTCAAAAACTTCTTCTACTGATGCTAATTGTAATCCTGAGGAATTACACCAACTTCTTTGTAATTGGCCATGTCAGCAAACTATGGTCTTTCCTGAGTTAACAACAGCATTTCATCAGGGAACTCTTCATCTACCTCAGGCTGCACATTTGTGTCTTCTTTGTTGACTGGCCTCGACAAATGATCTACAATATAGTTCTTACTACCCTTTTTATCTTTAAGGGTCAAGTCAAATTCTTGCAAGAGTAGAATCCATCTTATCAACCTAGGCTTTGAATTAGATTTATTCAACAAATACTTAATAGCTACATGATCAGTATAAACTGTGTTTGAATATGTTTTCAGGTTCAAAGATTTTGATAATGATAAAGGACTCTTGAAGAAACTCTTAGAGAAACAAGAAACAACATCAAACCTGCAAAAACACGCAGACTAATCGATTAGGAAGGCAGAGCTAATCAATTAGATAGCTTCTGTTTTGCCATATAATCGATTACACATACAAGGCTAATCGATTACAAGGATTCTGTTTATCAACTAATCGATTACACCTTAAACCCTAATCGATTACCAAGATGAAAAATTGATTTAAATGAATCAGGTACTTATGCTAATCGATTGCATAACTTAAAACAATCGATTACAAGGCTTCTGGAAAACACCTAATCGATTACAGCATATCAGATAATCGATTACTGGGCTACTGTTTTTACACTAATCGATTAGACACAAGGCATAATCGATTACCAAGCTGCGTAACCAAATTAAATGCATCAGGTGCCATCACTAATCGATTACAAGGCAAGACATAATCGATTACCAAGGTTCTGAGTTACAGCTAATCGATTACAAGGTATATGCTAATCGATTACAGCACGAAAAACACTGAAGATTTCAAAGTGTAATCGATTACAGCTCGAGGCGTAATCGATTACGATAATGCCAGAATTTGGGGAAAGTGCTTTTTAGTGGGAAACCAGCTCATTTCTCCATACATCTCAGGTACCCATGTGCTGAAACGGCTAGGAACTCCACCAAGCTCAATCAAGGCTCTATAAATGCATGCCAAACTCAAGCACAACAACAAGAAACAAGAAGCAATCAATCTTTGGTTACATTTGTGCATAGTGAGTTCCTTTTTCCTTGTATATTCTAAAATCCTTGAGCTTTAACTTGTATATCCTCTCTTGTTGAGAGTTAGAATTTAAAAGAGCATTCACTTGTATATCTACTCTATTTAGAGAGTCATTATCTTGTAAACACTACAAAACACAAAGGTTTTTCACTCTAGGTTGAGTGGTCACAAAGGTTGGGGTTCAACCTTTGGGTATTGAGAGTTTGAGAGATTGGGTGGGTTGCCCTTGTGCTAGTGAGGATTGAGTTCTTAAGTATGGAACACGAGGAAGCTGCAATTGCTCATAGCTTATAATCTCTAAACTTCAATAGTGGAAATACTTCAAGTGGGTTGCTTGAAGGCGAGACGTACACCGGGGTTGGTGGAACTCGTTAGATCAGTTTGCAAGCTCTTCTCCCTTACTCTTTTACATTGATATATTGCATTTGATTGGATTGTTGTTGATTGATTGTGATTTGCTTATTTGAGCTTGCTTGAATTAGTTAATTTAAAGCGCTACACACCAAGTGTTTGACAAATTGTTTCAGCAATATTCACATCTTGTTTTGCTTTATTTCTTGTACTATACTTGCCTTCACTTGCATAATCTTTAAACTTGTGATAAAAGAATCAAGTTCAAAGGCATTTCAAGCAATATTTTAAAAACTCAATTCACCCCCCTTCTTGAGTATTGAGGCCACTTGAATAACAAGTGGTATCAGAGCTTGACTCTTGTAGATCGAGCTTAACAGCTTCAAGAGAAAAATGGCCTCAACTTCTCAAAATCTTTTCCCCGAGGGCGGTGCAACAAATAGACCTCCCGCCTTCAATGGTGAGGGGTATACCTTTTGGAAAGAGAGAATGAAAATTTTTATTCAATGTATTGATCTAAGAGTTTGGAATGCCATTGAAAATGGTCCCTTTATTCCTATGCACATTGTTAATGGCAAAAATGTTGAAAAACCAATGGATGATTGGACAAGTGACGAAGAAAAAAAGTACAGTATAATTACAGGGCTAAAAATCTCATCACTCTTGCACTAGGACCAGATGAATTTTTTTGAATAATCACATGTAAAACTGCCAAGGCACTAATGATGTTAAAGACTCTAAGATCAGTACATTAACTAGTCAATATGAGTGCTTTAGATTAAACCCTGGTGAATCAATAGTTGATATGCAAAAAAGGTTCACTATCATTATTAATCAACTTATTACCCTTGGAAAGACATACACTAACAAAGAGCTCATTCATAAAGTGTTGAAAAGTCTTAACAGGGAATGGCAACCGCTAGTCACCGCCATCAAACAATCGCCTAGCATTAATGAAATGTCTCTTGCCACACTATTTGGTAAGTTGCAGGAACAAGAACAAGAGCTGAAAGAATTAAAGATGGCAGAAGAGGAAGAAAAATCATCCAAGAAGAAAGGCCTAGCTCTCAAGGCCACTTCTACACATGAAGAAGAATCATGTAGTGATCTTGACAAAGAAGAAGAATTTGGATTGTTTGTAAAGCGATTCGGGAAGTTCATGAGAAACAAACGATTCCAAAAGAACTTCAAACCCCAAGGTAAGAAACCAATTTCTAATGAAACCTCTTCCTCACCAAACTGTTTCGAATGTGGCAAGGAAGGGCACTTCAAGGTAGACTTCCCAAATCTTAAGAAGAAGAACAAGGAGAAAAGAGGAAGAAGAGCTTACATCGCTTGGGACAAAAACAATGTAAGTAGCTCCGATGAGTCTGAAAATGAAGAAGCAAACCTTTGCTTGATGGCAAATCATCAAGAGGAAGATGATGAGGTTAGTCTTCTTAACTTAGATAGAAATGAACTGCTTGATGCATTTGAAGAGTTGTATGATAAATTTATTAAGCTTTCTAGTAAATATAAATTGTCTAGAAAAACTATAGAAACTCTAGAGACACATCTAATTGAGCAAGTAAAGGAAAATGAGTCCTTGAAAAAGAAGATTGTTGAAAAACAAACTTGCTCAAAATCATGTGAATACTTCAAAAAATGTGTTGACCTAGAAAAGAAAGTCCTAGATTTAAATAGAACATTAGAAAAGTTTATAAATGGTAGAGATATTTTGAATGTATTACTTGGAAACCAAAGATGTATATTTGATAAAACTGGCTTAGGATACAACTCTACCAAAAAGGAAAAACATTACAAAAACTTCTTTGAACCACCTAGAAGATCATCATCACCTTTTATGAAGTGCAATCATTGTGGCTTTAAAGGACATAATTCTTCAAATTGTAATGTTAGAAAACTAGGGCCATAGGTTATAAGAAAGGTGTGGGTTCCTAAAGGGACATTACCACAAGCTAACCTAAAAGGACCCAACATAAAATGGGTACCTAGTTCTCTAAACTAATTTTGTTTTGTAGGTATGCTTCAAGGCAAGCAACACCCATTGGTATTTGGATAGTGAGTGCTCAAAGCATATGACGGGAGACATAAGCAAGTTCACATCATTCACTCCCAAGAGAAAAGGAAGTGTCACGTATGAGGATAACACCAAAGGAAGAATTCTAGGCATTGGAAACATTGGTAAAAATTCCTCTACCTCAATTAGTGACATATTGTATGTTGAAAGGCTCAAACACAACTTGCTTAGCATTAGCCAATTATGTGATAAAGGATATGGAGTTTTGTTTGAATCCAATTGTTGCATAATTGAGAATAAGCTAAACAAAGAGGTTAAGTTTGTTGGTCAAAGAATTGATAACATTTACATGATTGATATTGATAGTTTGTCCTCAAATAATGTGCAATGCTTTATGACTAGAGATGATGAAACTTGGTTGTGGCATAGAAGAATAGCTCATATACATGTAGACCATTTGAACAAACTTTTTTCTAAGGAATTAGTAATTGGTTTACCAAAGCTTAAATTTGAAAACAAATTTTATGATGCATGTCAAAAGGGAAAACAAGTAAAGGCATCCTTTCAAGCTAAAAACATTGTTTCCACTCAAAGGCCTTTACAACTTTTGCACATGGATCTATTTGGACCTTCCAAAATAAAAAGCTTTGGTGGCAATTATTATGGTCTAGTAATTGTAGATGATTATTCAAGATATACATGGACCTTGTTTCTTGCTCATAAAAATGAAGCATATCATGCATTCAAGAAACTAGCCAAGATTATCCAAAATGAGCAAAATTCAAAAATTGCATCCATAAGAACCGATCATAGGGGAGAATTTGAAAACCAATCCTTTGAAAAGTTTTGCAAAAAACATGGTATCAATCACAATTTTTCAGCTCCTAGAACTCCACAACAAAATGGAGTGGTTGAAAGGAAAAATAGATATTTAGTGGAGCTTGCAAGAACCATGTTAAATGAAAATAACATTGCGAAACATTTTTGGGCCGATGCGGTAAATACCACGTGTCATGTTATGAACAGATGTTTAATAAGGCCTATTCTAAAGAAAACCCCCTATGAACTTTACAAGGGAAGAAAACCTAATATTTCTTACTTTCATATTTTTGGATGCAAATGTTTTATGCTTAACAATAGAAAGGATAATCTAGGAAAGTTTGATGCAAAATCTGATGAGGCAATCTTTCTAGGATATTCATCATTTAGTAAATCATATCGAGTCTTTAACAAACAAACTAACACTATTGAGGAATCAATTCATGTGAAATTTGATGAAAATTGTCATAACTTCCCGAGGAAGGAAGATGTTGATGACATTATAGGTACCTTCCAAGAATTAACATTGGATAATAAAGAAGAAGATATCAAAGAAAAGGACATAATACAAGAAGTGAGAACTCAACAAAAGGAATGGATCATCTCAAAAGACCATCCTTTGGATAACATCATAGGTGATATCACAAAAGGTGTAAATACCCGTTGATCTTTTAATACTTGCAATCATTTGGCTTTTGTCTCACAAATTGAACCTAAAACCATTAATGAGGCTATTATTGATGAGCATTGGATGTTGGCTATGCATGAAGAACTAAATCAATTTGAAAGAAATCAAGTTTGGGAATTAGTGCCAAGACCAAATGATCATCAAATAATAGGTACTAAATGGGTTTTTAGGAATAAATTAGATGAAAATGGCATTATAACTAGAAATAAAGCTAAGCTAGTAGCTAAAGGTTATAATCAAGAAGAAGGCATTGATTATGAAGAAACGTATGCTCCCGTAGCTAGGTTAGAAGCCATTAGATTATTTTTAGCCTTTGCATGTTGTAAGGATTTCAAATTGTACCAAACGGATGTCAAAAGTGCTTTCTTGAATGGATACATTCAAGAAGAAGTATATGTTGATCAACCTCCAGGTTTTGAAAACTACCAATTTCCAAATCATGTTTTCAAACTAAAGAAAGCTTTATATGGTTTAAAACAAGCTCCAAGAGCTTGGTATGAAAGATTAAGTAAATTTCTTTTAGAAAACAATTTTGACAGAGGAAAGGTTGACACAACATTATTCATTAAGCACAAAAAGAATGACATACTATTAGTTCAAGTATATGTTGATGATATCATTTTTGGTGCTACTAATGAATCTTTGTGCAAAGAGTTTGCTAAGCTAATGCAGGATGAATTTGAGATGTCCATGATGGGAGAACTAACATTCTTCCTAGGACAACAAATTAAGCAAACAAAAGAAGGCACTTTCATTAGTCAATCAAAATATTGCAAGGAGTTGCTTAGGAAATTTAACATGGATAAGGCAAATAATATTGCCACACCTATGGGCACTTCATGCTATTTGGACAAAGATGAAAGAGGTAAAGACGTGGAAATCACAAAATATCAAGGTATGATTGGGTCTTTACTCTATCTTACTGCAAGTAGACCGAATATAATGTTTGCAGTTTGCATGTGTGCTAGATACCAAGCATGTCCAAAAGAATCTCACCTCACGGCTGTAAAATGTATAATGAAATACCTTGTTGGCACTCTAAATGTAGGTCTTTGGTATCCTAAAGGTGTTGAATGTACTCTCATAGGATATTCTGATGCTGATTTCACTGGATGTAAACTTGATAGGAAAAGCACCAGTGGAACATGTCACTTGCTTGGTAGCTCTCTTGTTTCTTGGCATAGCAAGAAATAAGTAAGTGTTGCTTTATCTACAGCTGAGGCAGAATATGTTACAGCTGGAAGTTGCTGTGCTCAAATCCTTTGGATGAGGCAATAACTTCTTGACTTTGGTGTTACATTAGATCATGTACCTCTTAGATGTGATAATACTAGTGCTATTAATATTTCAAGGAATCCTGTCATGCATTCAAGGACCAAACATATAGAGATACGACATCATTTCATTAGAGATCATGTATTGAAAGGTGATTGCATGCTTGAACATGTTGAAACTTCCAAGCAGTTAGCGGATATCTTCACAAAACCCTTAGCAAAAGAATAATTCATATACATTAGAAGAGAATTAGGAATACTAGATATGTCCAATTGTGTTTGAATAATGAGTAATTTTGATAATCCCTTGTCCTACAACATGTTTAATGAGTTTGTAATCAATTGTAGTATGATTCATTAACTCTCCAGCATTCTGGTATGAAATCTACAAAATTGTGTATTTTTGAACTATCTAATCGATTACAAAGAGACACGTAATCGATTACTAAGCCTCTGTTTCGTGAGTAATCGATTACTCGTTGCTAGATAATCGATTACGAAGCTTCTGTTCCATGCCCAATCGATTAGATCCTCTAGATAATCAATTACCAACGTTTCAACTTCCTAATAATCGATTACCATCCTCTCCTAATCGATTATAAAGATTCTGTTTTTAACATAATCGATTACCCATGTGCCCTAATCGATTACTCTATGAGAAAAACGTTCCAACTTCCTCTGAAACCGCGTACTAATCGATTAGCCTCTGCTGCCTAATCGATTAGTGTCGGAACTGGAGCAGTCAAAGTGCAGATTTTCAAGGCAAATCATTGGCCCAATCAATCCACTCCTCATTTACTCCTTTCTCTCCATTCTAAACCCTACTTTTCCCTATAAATTCACCTCCCATCACTCTCTCATCTCACACTACCTCTTCTTCCACTCTCCCAAGCTTTAAGAGCTCTCCCTTCAAATCTCTCATTCTTTTCTTCTTCTATATTTTTTTCAAATGTCTTCCTCAAGAACTGTTAAGAGGGCAAGGTCTTCAATGGCCCAAACCAACAACCCTCTTGATTTTTCAAGATTCTTCTCATCTTCTAGAGACCTTCAAAACTTCATCAAAAACTTCTCTAAAAAAGATATCATCTCTCCCCACTTTATCAATGCTAAAATATTTGACCACCACAGCCTCACCTTCACCCAAGGCCTCCACCACTATAACCTCTTCCCCTTCCTCACCCTTAAGGAAGAATTTTATTATCCTAAGCTCATAAGGGTGCTCTATTGCAACCTTAGGCTTGTGGATGGGTTGCTTGAATCAAAGGTCAAGAATGTGACCCTTAGGATCACAAATGCCCAACTGGCGGAAATCACTCTACTTCCGCTCAATGATGCTGAGTTCGTTGGAGGAGATCCCGAGGATGAATGGGATTTCAATGCCATTACTGCTCGACAATCACTATGGAAGGTTGCTCGGTCAAGGAGCAACCATAAATTGGTAGGCCACATAACCATGAACAACCGTCTCCTTCACTTCTTTTTGGTAAAGATGTTGGTTCCTCGTGGTGGGAACTATGCTCTGGTTGAGGAGGACGATGTTCTTTTAATATGGGCCATGCACAACCAAAAAGAAATTAATTGGGTTTAAATGCTAAAGCTGCACATGCTCCATGCAAAAGACCAGCAAAAGCTCCCCTACGCCATCCTGCTCACCAAAATCTTCAAGGCTTTTAGAGTTGACTTGGCTGGAGAATTATCGGAGAAGATGCCTCCCAAAGCTTGCATTGGCACGCATCATCTCACAAAGATGGGCATAATCTATGTGAATGGAGCTTGGCACTCAAAAATAGAAGGCATTAATGCCAATATTCCTTTTGAAGCTCCTGCTGATGAACCTGCCCCTCCTCCTCTTACAACTCAAGTTGAACTATCCGTCCCTACTGATCCTTTTGCCTCTCTTTATGCGTACCTTGACCGTCGGTTCGACAGAATTGAGAACTCTCTTCAAGAGTTCTAAATGACTGAGCAGCAACATTTTGAAATTATGCAACAACGTTACGACGAGCTGTCTCACCAAATTTCTGAGCTCCGCTATTTCCATCTGAATAATTAGATCCATTTTATTGTGGTTTGTTTGAGTTGTTTCTCATTCTGTTTTTTTTAATTCTGTAAATTTCCATTATGTAATTTCCCTTTTCTATGAATAAAAATTTCTATTTTATTATATCTCTCTATTGCTTTATTTTTTTTAATGATTACAAAGGGGGAGAAATATTTGAGTTCATCTAATCTGATTGCTAATATTAACAAATGCTAAAAACTGATTGATAATAACAAGTGATTAACAAATGAACTAGATAATTATCTCTATGGCATAACTTCTTTTAGATAGGGGAGATATTTTTTTAAAATCAAGAGATAACCTGTTAGAGATAACATTGTGCAGAATTTGAATTAAACATGTTTTTGCAGATAATCATTAGAGATAAGTTTATTTTTGAACTAACAACCCTCAAGAGATGAACATTGTTTGTCATCATCAAAAAGGGGGAGAATGTGTTTGAATATGTTTTCAGGTTCAAAGATTTTGATAATGACAAAGGACTCTTGAAGAAACTCTTGGAGAAACAAGAAACAGCATCAGACCTGCAAAAACACGCAGGCTAATCGATTAGGAAAGCAGAGCTAATCGATTAGATAGCTTCTATTTTGCCATATAATCAATTACACATACAAGGCTAATCGATTACAAGGATTCTGTTTGTTAACTAATCGATTACACCCTAAACCCTAATCGATTACCAAGATGAAAAATTGATTTAAATGAATCAGGTACGTATGCTAATCGATTGCAGAACTTAAAACAATTGATTACAAGGCTTCTGGAAAACACCTAATCGATTACAACATATCAGATAATCGATTACCAGGCTACTGTTTTTACACTAATTGATTAGACACAAGGCATAATCGATTACCAAGCTGCGTAACCAAATTAAATGCATCAGGTGCCATCACTAATCAATTACAAGGCAAAACATAATCGATTACCAAGGTTCTGAGTTATAGCTAATCAATTACAAGGTATATGCTAATCAATTACAGCAAGAAAAACACTGAAGATTTCAAAGTGTAATCGATTATAGCTCGAGGCGTAATCGATTACGATAATGCCAGAATTTGGGGAAAGTGCTTTTTAGTGGGAAACCAGCTCATTTCTCCATACATCTCAGGAACCCATGTGCTGCAATGGCTAGGAACTCCACCAAGCTCAATCAAGGCTCTATAAATGCATGCTAAACTCAAGCACAACAACAAGAAACAAGAAGCAATTAATCTTTGGTTACATTTGTGCATAGTGAGTTTATTTTTCCTTGTATATTCTGAAATCCTTGAGCTTTAACTTGTATATCCTCTCTTGTTGAGAGTTAGAATTTGAGAAAGCATTCACTTGTATATCTACTCTATTTAGAGAGTCATTATCTTGTAAACACTACAAAACACAAAGGTTTTTCACTCTAGGTTGAGTGGTCACAAAGGTTGGGGTTCAACCTTTGGGTATTGAGAGTTTGAGAGATTGGGTGGGTTGCCCTTGTGCTAGTGAGGATTGAGTTCTTGAGTATGGAACACGAGGAAGCTGCAATTGCTCATAGCTTATAATCTCTAAACTTCAATAGTGGAAATACTTCAAGTGGGTTGCTTGAAGGCGAGACGTACACCGGGGTTGGTGGAACTCGTTAGATCGGTTTGCAAGCTCTTCTCCCTTACTCTTTTACATTGATATATTGCATTTGATTGGATTGTTGTTGATTGATTGTGATTTGCTTATTTGAGCTTGCTTGAATTAGTTAATTTAAAGCGCTGCACACCAAGTGTTTGACAAATTGTTTCAGCAATATTCACATCTTGTTTTGCTTTATTTCTTGTACTATACTTGCCTTCACTTGCATAATCTTTAAACTTGTGATAAAAGAATCAAGTTCAAAGGCATTTCAAGCAATATTTTAAAAACTCAATTCACCCCCCTTCTTGAGTATTGAGGCCACTTGAATAACATAAACAATAACTTAAGAACCAATCAAATAGGATCTAAATTTTTCCAAGCTAAACACTACAACCAACAATTCTTTTTTAGTTGTTGCATAATCAATTTGAGTTGAATTCAAAACCTTGTTGGCATAGTAAATAACATGGAAAATTTTAGTTTTCCTTTGACCTAAAACTACTCCAATTGCATAATCACTGACATCATACATAAGTTCAAAATCTAAATGCCAATCAGGAGCAACTATCATATGTGCAAAAATTAATTTACTTTTCAAAGATTCAAAAGCAGCTAAACAAGAATTATCAAAATCAAAAGGAGATTCCTTATTCAAGAGATTACTCAATGGTTTTGTAATTTATGAGAAGTCCTTTATGAAACGTCGATAGAATCGTACATGGCCTAAAAAACTTTTAACTCCTTTCATATTCACTAGTGGTGATAGCTTTTCAATGACCTCCACCTTAGCTTTTCAATGACATTTCTCCCAATTGAGCACCAGATTAGTCTCCATATACCTCTTGAGCATAATATCTCGATTATTCAGGTAGTGATCAAATGATGATCTAAAAACAAAAACGTCATCCATGAAAACTTCAATGCATCTCTCCACTAGATCAGAAAAGATAGATAACATACACCTCTAAAACGTGGCAGGAGCATTACACAATCCAAATAACATTTTCCTATAAGCAAAAATTCCAAAAGGACATGTAAAAGTAGTTTTCTCTTGATCCTCAGGGGCAACTGCTATTTGATTATACCCTGAGTAACCATCAAGAAAATAGTAGTATGTTTGTGCCGCCAATCTCTCCAACATCTGATCCATAAAGGGTAAAGGAAAATGATCCTTCCGGGTAGCCTTACTGAGTTTTCTATAATCTATACAAATTCGCCATCCGGTGACTATTCTGGTGGTGATAATTCATTCTTTTCATTTTGCACTACAGTCATACCTTCTTTCTTTGGGACCACTTGCACTGGGCTACCCATGAACTGTCTGAAATAGGATAAATCATACCAGCTTCCAAGAGCTTCATTACCTCGCCTTTAACAACTGCCTTCATTGTTGGATTTAAGCGCTTTTAAGGTTGAGCCACTGAGTTAAATTCCTACTCCATATAAATTATGTGCATGCAGTAAGATGGAATAATCCCTTTTAGATCTTTTAACTTCCATCCCATCACACTTGAATTTTCTTTAAGCACTTGAATCAATTTCTTCTGACCAGAGTCTGACAGTTCACTGCTAATAATAACAGGCTTTTATCCATTTTCTTCAAGAAAAATATATTTCAAATGTGATGGCAAAGTTTTCAACTTGGGATTCTACACTATGATCTCAACTTTTTCTAGAAGGTATTCAAAAGAGTTGTCTTCTGGTAGAATGCATCTTCTAGAATTAAATTCCTTTAGAAACTCTTCCACTTCTTCAGTTTCATCGTTATTCAATTCTTCAAAACCAATCAAAGCTTTTTGTAAAGGATCTAGAGTATTCATTCTATGTAACTCCATTTGCACTACTTTATCTTTAACATCAATCTTGAAACATTTTTGCTTATCTTCTGGATATTTTAATGCTTCAAACATATTAAGATTGACCTCTTCATCTTGCACCTTTAGTTTTAATTTTCCATCATCGACATCAATTATAAACTTTGTTGTCTTCATGAAAGATCTGCCTAAAATCAAAGGCATCTCTACATCTTCTTCAATATCCATGAGAACAGAGTCCATTGGAAAAACAAATTTATCCGCATGAACTAGAACATCTTCAGCCACTCCATATGGAAATTTTATTGATCGATTAGCCAACTACAAAGTCATCATAGTTGGCCTAACTTCTAAATCTCTAATTTGTTTTAGCAAAGAGAGAGGCATCAAATTTATGCTGGCCCCTAGATCTAAGAGAGCTTTGGTTTTCTATGGCAATGCTTTCTGAATGATAGCACTGCAACTAGCTTCTAGCTCTATTGTTTCTTTAGAGAATCTTTTCTTCTTTGAAAGAAAATCTTTCATGAATTCAACATATGTTGGCATTTGCTCCATGGCTTCCATAAATGGAACATTTATTTGCAATCTTTTAAAAATATCCATGAAACGAGCAAACTGCCTTTCCTTATCTCTTTTGGAAGGATTGTTCGGATAAGGTAAATTCTTCAGCTGTGGCACTAGAGTATCCACCTTTCTCTTTCCTTCTTCAATCTTTTTTCTTTTACTTTTTTCACTTTTTTTTTCTTTTTCTTTTTCTTTTTCTATATTTATAACCTCACTTTTTTTATTCATCTTTTCTTCTACTCTTTCTTTTTCATCTTCCCTTTCTTTGTTCAACTTCTCTCCCTCATTCTCTTCCTTACATGTTATCTCTTGATTTATTTTCCATCCTCACAAAAATCTTTTCCCACAATCTTACCACTTCTAGTAATGATTGATTTGCATTACTTCTTTGGATTGGGATGAGTATTAGCTTCATATTAGGATTCTGGCTATCTATAATTTGGCGAGCTAATTGTCCAACCTGAGTTTCCAAATTTCTGATTGAAGCTTTGGTATTCTTTTGATTAGTGAGAGAGGCTTGTGTTAACCACCGTGTTACTGTTGGATTATTAATTGGCAAGCGCACCAATCGTTTGTAGTTTTCAAAATTTAGATATCGTTCCACTAAGATTGAAAGTCCAATAACTAACAGCGATTCTCTAATTACTATGATAAACTTAACAAAACCTATTCACAAAAGAATGAATTATATATAATTTATACAATATTCACAAGATTGCATAATTGAGTGGCTCATGAGATAAAAAGAAAATAAAATCTATCTAAAAAGTTGAGTTGCAATTTAGAATAGCTAAGATACTTGAGGTAAACATAGATAAACAAATTATGTTGGAATTTGGATCCCTAATCTAGAATAACAATGAAGAAACTCAAGACATGTATATTTACTCATCAAATTCATGTCATTATAGCTTAAAATCATTATAACCGATCCCTCGTAATATAAATTCTAAGTAATTACCATAAAGTCTGATCCCTCGTGAGCTTTCTCAGTAAAAACTTGCATTAAGTCCTGACCTTATGGCAGCAATAATTACCAACTCTATCCCTAGTAATTGGTATATTAAGGGCATTTCAACTTTTACTTTCATTAAAACAGATTTTAATAGGCATGAATAATCATTTTCCCGTTTGACATTCACACTAATAAAACAAGTTTCAATACGCATAAAAATCATTCTCCCATTTGATGTTCATACTAATAAAGAGTTGAAATACTAACATGTACTTGAATCATAAACATACAGAGGTCGAATTCACAACATCATACTCAATAGACTAGTTCACCAATTCCAACATAAACAGATTAGTTACACATGGTGAAAGTAAAAACAACATTTACAGAGATTGACATTACAAAGGTGATGGAAACTTCACGATACAACGATCATAATACTACACAAGACTCTCAAGTATCTAGAAAACTATTCTAGAACTACAACTCACAAAAGAAACACTCAAACACGAGTGTATAAGAGAGAAAGAGAACTCAGAATGTGAGATGGGATGGATGAGATATGGAGAATGGCCTATTTATAGGGCTGAGGAAGGGTCTTGACGCTACGCGCCAGCCTGACTGTAACATCCCAAATTTTAAAATAGAGGATTAATTAAGGAAAATAAATATTAACAAATTGAATGTGAATTATTTAACGTCCCAAACTATTGAAAATAATTAAATTAAGATTTTTGGGGACTGTTGTTGGTTCATGGAGATCGGTTAAGCTGAAAATGAGCCCGGTTGAGATATGGGTGTCAGACCAAGTATCTTTGAATAAGATGATATTGGTCAGGGCTGTTAAGAATAATATTAGGAATCCGAATATATATTCGAAAAAATTTTCAGATAAAGTATTGAGCCTAAATAAAGAGCCTGTTAGTTGTAAAACGATAAATCTTTAATGAAGGAATTTAAAATGAAACACAAAAGCCTTACTCCTTCATTCATTTTCACGTTGGCTTCTTGGACCCCTAAGCAAACACTTCACTTCTTCTTCCCTTTATCTTTTCTCCATTACTTCTTCATTCTCATATCTTCTGCTTCCTCCTCTGAAACCCTAGTCAAGGTGGTGATTCTCTTTCCTTCATTTTCATTGGGGAGACCATTGGAGATTGAAGCTTTTTCCCTCTTCTCCCTCTCATTTTCATGCTCCTCCCCTCTTCCTTGAAGACTCACCCTTTTTCCACTCTTAAGGTAAGTTTCTTGTTATTTTCAAGAGTGTGAACCCTAGGTTGTGGGTTTTTGGTGTTGGGTGAGCATTTAATGTATTCATGGGTGTTAGGAGAAACATTTAATGTGAAAACCTAAGTTAGGGTGTTAATAATATAGCATTTAGTGTAGGTTGTTGAGGGTACATAAAACTTATGTTGGTGGGTGAAGGAGATTAATGATTATTTATGAGAGATGTTGGGTTTTAGAGAAACACTAATCTTTAGGAATTGGGAAAATGAATAATGTTAGTAAATAAGAATGTTTTATGAAGGAATGTATGATAATGATAGATATGAACTTGGATAAAGGAGGTTGTATGAGGGTTAGAGTTGTAGTTGTTTGTGACCCTTGAATTTAATAAATGTGGCTTAATGCGAAGGAATTCCCGAAGCCTAACAAATGATGGAAAATAATGTCTACAGCATGACTTGTGCATGCTATGAATTAGTAGATATAATAATAGCCAATTAGAATTGGAATTGTGCTTTGACTAGTTGATTGATTGGGATTCTATATGTATGTTAATGTAGGATCTATTCCAAACGACGAGGCGGGTGCATCTTATCAATTGGAATTCTTCTCTTGAGGTAGGAGAGGAGTCTTATGTTCTAAATGCATGAATTTGGATGTTATTTGATTGCCATATGTATTGGTATGCATGTTAGCCTTGCTTGAGATGATATAAGAAATTTATAATGTGCTATATGGTGTGGATAATATGTTTGGCAACATGCTTTGGTGCATTTAGAATGTTCATGGTATGCTATATGGTGATGTATAGTGATCAATGATATAGTGTTATGCTTGTACCTACCATGAATATAAGATGAATGTTGATAATGTTTGATAGAGAATGTTTGAAGTCTTTGTATTGATGATAAAGTTGAGTGATAAGAATGAGAACAAATGAGAATGCCACACAAAGACTTAAACTAATGAGAATAACCAACAATAATAAAAGCTTTGTGGTGATGTTGGTAACGGTGTTGATGATGTTGTATGGTGAGTGGCATGTATAGGATGCATAGAGTGAGAAATACATATGATTTACATTTACATCCATGGCATATTGCATAGCCGCCGTTGTTGGAACATTAGGGGAGTTCCCTCGGCCGACCCAGTGGGAGGGTGGCTCGGTGCACGAGCAAGTTTTATTTCCCCTGTGACTTGGTGTGTAAGTCATGAAGCCGCCCATGTATCGTTTCAGGGAGCTACATGTGGCCGACCCTTGTGGGGGGTGGCTCTTGATGAGCAGGTGACCCGGTGGTCTTTAAGATCACAACCGCCATGATTTGATATCTAGCCGGCCCGCAACACCATATATTGAATATGTTGTATACCGCGGTCATGGTGAAAATGACCAGGTGTTGCAAGATGGGCGATGCAGTTTGGTACCAGTAAACTAATTGGTGATTGCATGCAAATTTAAGAATAAGTGTACATATTTTACTACTGCAGTAGGGGTATGGTTAGATGATCATACTTGAATCCCACATTCGGTGTTTGTATTCCCACAGTCAGATCTGCAATTATTGAAATATTCCTTTATGCATATGCATTAGCTTAAGAGCATTTGCATAGAGCAAGGAAGTATGCCGATGGTGATGAGATATGATGATGAATGTGATGAGGATGTAATAATATACTAAGACAACATAAAAGATATGAATACCAAATGATAGTTGTGTAATAGTCCAATCATTGAAGGACTTGATTATGTATGTGATTGTGTACTTTGTCTAAATTGTAATGTTACTCGTGAGGTATGTATGATGGTGTTATGATGATAAATAGTATGGTGGATGATATATATGTGTAAAGTATACATGTTTTGATGCATATGTACATAATCACATGGTATTCATATTCATTCCTTTGGAATGTGTGACTCATTCTCCCATGTTGTCCATTTTTAGATTTGTGATGCAGGGCACTCATGGGAAGAGTTGACATTTTGAAGTACATTTTGGTAGTGGAGGTAAATAGTGGTATAGGAAGTGCCTTGGCCGGCAAAATCTAGATTTTTGTATAACATATGAGATGTATGTATGCTTATTTTGATATCTAGATTGTAGATGATGATTTTGAGGGTCATATAGGAAAATTGGACCTTGGTGTTATGGCCAATTTTCATTAATGACCCAAATGATGTAAGATGATGGATTATAACACTTGTCGATAAGTGATTTAGATTTAAAGATTTCCATGATTGTTTATGCATGAATAAGGAACTAGTAGGGCCAAATTGTGATTTATGAAGATTTAGGATGATGTGACGAGTCCACTAGCTTAAACTTGTCAATTGTGGTTTATGGAAAAAGGAATGATCTAATTTTATAGGGAAATGACCCCCATGTTGCCTCTAAATGCCTTGAAATGAGCCAAATGCGTTTATGTGCATAAATTCCTCGTTTCTAGGAATTTTTGAGTGTGGCCGATGGCCACATGTCATAAATGGTGTCAAAATTTGGTAGCATTCTAATATCATTTGCATAGGTGTAGGTATGTGAGAAGTTCATTTCTCTTATAAAATCTGCATAATTTCTGCATAAAGACAGGGTGTAATCGATTAGCTCCACTGACCTAATCGATTACAAGGCCTCTGTTTTTAAGGTAATCAATTACACTGAGTGCTGTAATCGATTATGAACTAACCGAAGTCTTGTAATCGATTAGAATAGTCCCTGTAATCGAATAGGTGGGATACCTGATGCACTACATAAATTCCAGGAGCTCTGTAATCGATTACTCCCAACTCTCTAATCGATTAGCATAGATTCCAGGAACTTGGTAATCGATTAGGATTAACATTATAATTGATTACGGACCCAACAGGAACAATGTAATCGATTATTCTGAATGTTGTAATCGATTAGGTATAACACCTGGTTCATTGTGCCATTTCCAAGAGCTCTATAATCGATTATCCATTGTTCTATAATCGATTATGGAATGGTAATCGATTAATTCGTGCCCCGTAATCGATTAGGGCCTTTGGTTTACACATGGTTTATTCGACTATACCAACTGGAGATCGAAATCGCACCACTTAAATATATCTTGCATACTCTGATACCTTCTCATATCTTCATATATGATACCTTCTCATATCTTCATATATGAGATAGGTTGCACCACCATTTTATAATTTTTAGGCTTTCTCTTGGCCCAAATCTCATTTCCCTTATTGATGATAACAAATACCCCCAACTTGATTCTTTTCTCTATTTTTGATTTGCATATATTTCTTTTCATTTTTCATTTATATGCACAATTTTGATTTTTCTTAAAGAATCAAGTTGTTAATTTTCACTCCCCTATTTTTGTAAGAACGCTCAAAGTATTCTTTCCATTTTGATCAATTGCTCTTTTAATCAATCAAGTAAAGGGAATGATTAACATTTGATAAAGGTTTAAGGGTACCAATGAAATTATTTTTCAGGCTCAAATTGGCTTTCAAAAGTTAAAAATAATTTTACCATGGTAAGGTTTTTGGCCCAAGTTTTCTTTTACTAAAAATGTTCCTTGATCATTTTCTTGAATTCTCTGTACAACAACACAAATCACAGATTAAAGAAAAATCAATTCGAATGAAGTTATGTCGAAACCCTCAAGTATTTAAAGGATCTCTCAGCTTACCGGTTTATCGAAATTAGCTTGATAGTTAATAAAATTATTATAATGAAATTTATCAAAATCCCTTAATTACAAAAAATCAATAATTGATTTTTAAAATGGTTTTATTGTGTAAAAACCTTAAGTGTATAAATTTTCTTATTTTCAAAAATTTGATTTATTTATTAAAAAGATAAAATTTATTTTTGATTTTTGATATATGCATAAAATAAAACACACCACATAATAAAAATAAACCATAATATAATCCATAAAATAAAAATAACAATGTAAATACCAAACTAAATGTAAACTAAAATGTATGTAAAAGATGCAGAGAATAACACCCTCAATCCTCCATGTGATCCTCATCATCTCCCTCCTCATCTGCATCACCCTCTGACTCAGTATGTGCTCTAGATGGTCTACCAGTCCCAGGGTAAGTGGGTAAATCACCAGGCCAAGCTACATGAGCTGCGAACTCAGCTGGTGTGACATAAGGTGCTCCCTCTCCCTGAAGTCTATACTGATAAAATGCATCATGAAGATGCATATAAGCTCAATGTGTGGCAGCCATCATCTACATCATATGCTGATGCTCAAGAGTCATCTTAGCAAATCCATCAGTAATAGCATCAATAGATGGTGGCTGAACTGGTGGTCTCCTCCTCCTCTGTCTGGGCTGAGCCTCCTGCTCCAGTGGTGGAAGCGCGCGCTGCTGGACAAAGTAATCTCTGTTCACTAGAACTTTGGGGACTCTCCCCGAAGAACTAGTGAACTCTGGTGATGGCACAGCAACTCCTTGCCTCCTCAGTAAGGCAGATATCATGAGAGGGAATGGGATAGGACGGTTCACCTTATACCCAAGGGCATAAAGGTGAATCTGCTCAGATATCAGCTCAGCAATGTCAATGGTATGGCCCTGAAGAATAGAGTAAAGAAGGCAACAATGATCAACTGGGATAGAAGAGAAGTAGGTGACATGAGTGATGTTATGAAGTATAAGATGAGACCACGCCTGAGCTATAGGGGTCAGCTGGGTCTTGAGGAGGTTTTATGGAGTCCTTCCAACCTTACTCAGGTTGAAGAAGATTCCATCTTTGCTCAAGAAGTGAGCATCCTGATCTAGGAAGTATCCTAAATCACCATCCTCAGTCGCAACCTTGTTTCTGTTTTCTTTCCAGAAATAAGTGTCATTCTCGGGAGTAGGCTCCTAAGGATTACCCAGTAGGGTACTAATGGTGTCTCGGTCATACATAATATGTCGACCCCTAACCCGACTTGTCCTCTGATGTCTGATATTTGGAGAGTCTTGGCGAGTCCTATAGGCGTTCGCATAAAACTCCATCACTAAGATAGGGTCTCCCTCAGTAGGTAGGAAAAACAGGGATCCCCATCTCCTCCTTTGGACCTCATCCTGCAGCTCAGGATAGTCCCCAGCATTCAGATCTAAGACTCTCGCCCAGATGAGTCTCTGGCCCTTTATCTGATGGAACCAGACCCATTTCGCATCAGTGCGAAATCTGGTGGGATCTCTAGGTCCCAGATGCTCCTCACCTTAAAGATCTGGATCTTCAGAGGTGGTATTTGTGTCTGTGGTCCTCCTCTGTCTCTTAGGACTAGTAATCGGGATAGATTTCTTTGGTGCCATCTGTAAAAAAGAAAAATTTAAAAATTAAACTCACATCACACTATTTTTTGATTTTTATAATAAAACATGTCAAACATTAAAAAATTAACAATCATATTATATTTTATGCAAAATAAGAATTCATGCAAAATTCACACAACAAAATATTTACAGAGCATAAAAACAAATTAAACATGCATATTTTTGAATTTTTTAAAAGTACAACATAAAACAACATATTTTTGGAAAATAAAACATTAATGTTTTTGGGTTTTTAATATAACATAAAATTCACAAAACATATATTTAAAAAATTTTATTTATTTTTATGCAAGAAAGTATAACAAACATACAAACTAAGAAATTTTATTAATTTAAAAGAAAACAAATAAAAACAAGACAGATTTATTAAAACAGAAATTAATACCTACATTAAAAACAAAAAAAATTAACAAAAATAAAAAACAGAGGCTGACGCTATGCGTGGGGTTACAGTTCATGCCTCACGCTACGCGTCAGTGGGATACTACGCGTGAGGTGCACAGTTTTAATCACAGAAACAGGGGCTGTGCAACCACAACTCCCCAAAACTTTTATTCAATCAAAACAATCCCTAAATCTAACAGCAAACAAATCCCAATGGTTTTCTAATCCTAATCCTAACCACATGCATTCTAAAAATCAAAAATCAAAAGCAAACTTAAAGAGAAAAGAGAGAAGATACTTACTTCGAATCCTTGTGATGTTGATGAAAGAATGAGGGAATGTGGGTGATTGAGAGTGACAATTAGGGTTTTGAGAGGTAAAGTGAGGTAGAGAGGGAAATTTAGGTTTTTAAAACCTAAATTGGGCCTCTCTGGTTCAGTTTTAAAAACTAAACATGGGCTCTGACGCTACGCGTACCTCTACATTACGCGTCAGTGGGACGCTACGTGTGGGGTTCTGTTTTTTCAAAAATTAAAATTTATTTTCAAAAACCCTTTTCTTTCAATTCAAAAACCTTTTTTATTAAAAATCTAGTTAATTTTTTTAAAGGTAAAATAAAAATAAATAATGGGTTGCCTCCCACTGAGCGCTAAGTTTAATGTCTCCAACCAGACATTACCTCTGATCAATCGGGTGGTTTCTCAATTTTGGTTGAGGAATCACCCATCTTTTTCTTCCTTCTTCTCCGATGTTTGATTACCTGTCTTTCATCATACAAGCAATCGGTTAATTTTAAAAAATTTATTTGATTGGGAAGAGATATACCTTGTTTACCTGATTGGTAAACTTTGTCCTCAACATCTATTTTCAAATATTCTTGAGCATTGAAGTTTACCTCTTTTTCATGAATTCTGACTACAATCATCCTTTTGTCAACATCAACCATTACCCTTGCAGTCTTCATGAAAGGTCTTCCAAGGATCAAGGGGATCTTAGTATCGTCCTTCATATCCAATACCATAAAATCAACCTTGAAGTGGTACTTATCAACCTTTACCAATACATCTTCCACAATCCCAATTGGTTTCTTGGTAGAGAAATCCACAAATTGTAAGTCTCTGTTAATTTTTTTTAGTTCCAGATCACCAATACACTTTATCAATCCTAGGGACATAAGATTGATATTAGCCCCTAAATCCAACAAAGCATTTCTGACATTGATGTTTCCAAAGGAAACAAGAATGGTGAAACTCCCCGGATCTTTAAATTTCTCCGGTGTGTCAAATTGTAAGACCTCCTAACAAATTGTTTCAAGTTCTATTTTCACAGGTTCTTGAATTTTTTTTTTTTTTCATTTTTTTCAATTTTTTCTTTTTTCTCTTCTTCTTTCTCTTGCCCACTTTCTTTTTCTTTTTCTTTTTCTTCATTCTTATTCTTTTCACAATTTTCTTTACAATCAATTTTTACAACATTCAAGAAAACAACATTACATTGATCCCTTGGGTTCTGAGTGTTTGCAGTAAAACCAGAACTTTTTAATTTAGCTATTTCCTTTGCTAGCTGACCCATTTGCAAGTTTGATGCTTTCCGAGCAGCTTCATTTGTTTCCACAAACTGCAATAACTTTTGGATAGATTCCTCAATCCTTGCCAATCTTGCATTGTCAGCCTGTGATTATTGTTGTTGATTAAACTGATTGTCAGGAGGGCGATTGGAAGGTCCAGTACCAAAGTTCTGATTCTGCCATCCCTATGAATAATTGTTAGGAAAAGAATTACCGTAATTGAAAGGGAAGTTACCTAATGGTATTCTTTGATGGTTCAGAAAATTGGCTTGTTCTTGTTCATTTCTATCAGGGGCACAATAACCACATGGTTGTTCGCCCATGCAATGCATACATTGTTTTAATTGAGCAGGGGGTGGTGATGACACTTGAGCAA
The DNA here is from genome assembly GCA_037962975.1 of Clitoria ternatea. Classification (NCBI taxonomy): domain Eukaryota; kingdom Viridiplantae; phylum Streptophyta; class Magnoliopsida; order Fabales; family Fabaceae; genus Clitoria; species Clitoria ternatea. Next base: position 63,874,342 of record CM075671.1, read on the forward strand.
TTTAAGGTTTCTCCAATTGTTTGCTTATAGCCTTAATTTGTTGAGTCAACAATTTTTGCTGAGCCAATACTGCATCATTCACTCCTAATTCGAGCATACCTGGCTTCCTTGATGTGTTACCTCTTTCATGTTTTGCTTGTCGGTCATTGATGGACGTTGATTCCAATATTTCTATTGCTTCTTCCACAGTCTTGTTAATTAAAGAACCACTACACAAGCATCTAACATCATCTTGAACTGAGGTAATAAACCATGATAAACGATCCTTACCTTTTCAGCATCATTGAAGTTGTGATTTATACATTTTCTCAAGAGTGCCTTGAATCGTTCCTATGTTTCTCCTAAGGACTCATCATTATTTTATGAAAAAGAATGTATAGCTGTCATAGCTTCAAAATATTTTGAAGGAGAATAAAACCTTTTCAAAAATTTCTCTCAACATCGGACCAGTTTGCAAAACTACCAAGTGGACAAGATTTAAAACATTCTTTAGCTTTCCCAACCAAAGAAAAAGGAAACAATCTCATATAAATAGATTCTTCTTGATTGGGTTCAAAACTAATTGTGCTGCATAATTCATAAAAAATAGTTAAATGTTCATAAGGTTCCTCACTATTTAAACCAGCAAATTGATTATTTTGAATAATGTTTAATGTGGCAGGTTTAATTTCCACTGCAGTAACAAGTCCTTGGAACATCCCTGAAACTTAGGGTGGTCTATTAATAGCAGCAAACTGTCCCAATGTTCTCCTTTCAGCAGCCATATTTGAAATTTCAAAATTTTTAGAAGTAGAAGAAGAATTAGTTTGTGTTTTAGATTTCAAAGACTTGATTTTCTTTACAAACTTTTCTATCTCTGGATCAAAGTAAATTTTTCCTGTGGTAGATCAGGTTTGCATACACAAACTAGACAAAGAAAGTTAGTGCAACAATGATAAGAAAAAGTAAATAAAGAAATAACAAAATTAAAAATTTTAACTAACGTAAAAAAAATATTTATCACGGTAATTAAAAATTTACTATTTTACTGAATCAATTCAATCCCCGGCGACAATGCCAAAAAACTTGTTAACTCCCGTATTACTGTTGGGTTATTAATTGGCAAGCACACCAATCATTTGTAGTTTTTAAAATTTATATATCATTCCACTGGGATTGAAAGTCCAATAACTAACAGTAATTCTCTAGTTACTATAGTAAACTTAACAAAACTTATTCACAAAAGAATGAATTATATATAATTTATACAATATTCACAAGATTGCATAATTGAGTGGTTCATGAGATAAAAAGAAAATAAAATCTATCTAAAAAGTTGAGTTGTAATTTAGAATAGCTAAGACTGCGTTTAGTTCATAAGTTTTCTTAGAAAAATAGAATATTATTCTTAGAAAAATTTAAAAAATAGAAAAGCTATTTATTTATAAATTATTTAAATTTTTTATAGAAAAATAGAATCCTGATTTTCTATTTTTAAGGAAAATCAGAAAACTTTTTTTAATGCTTTTCAAAGAAAAGTGAAAAAAGAGAAAACGCGGTATTCTAAAAAATTCATCGCGCGTCTTCTTCTTCCTCCAAGCTGCTTCCCTATTTTTTAAGAGCATTGTTCCTCTGTTTCATGCGTTTCTTTTCGTCATTCATCGTGAGTATATTATCTTTTGTTACTATACAGAATCGAGAAAACCCTTGATTGGTCATCTGTTTTGAACCATTCCCGAAATTGTTTCCTTTTGTTATAACACGAATCTGTATATTATCTAAACTATTTCCTGATTGAATATTCTCGTCTTGTATCTCTTCATGTGCATCCTGATATGCAATTATTGCTTACTTAGAATAAGATTAAGATTCACTCTTAAGAAAACACACATGCGTAAGTTTGTCAGGTCCCTTGGGTATGTTGGTAGAGATTTGATTTCATGAAAAAACAAATTTTGCTAGATGAGATTGTTCTTATACCAATAATAATGGAAAAGTTTTCAATTGTAATCTAGATGATAATCTTGATACATGAGATGTATCAAATCACTAATTGAAATGAAAATAATAAATTCATATGAATCTTACAACTACCAAAATAAAAATAATAAATGTAAATCATCCAAACAAGCATGCTAGATGGATGTGATGTTTCAGTTCAACCCATCTTCTTTTAACAGGGATTAGATTTTGATTTCAACTCTAGTAAATGAAAAATGTCTCAACTGATTAGTCTTATATCTACTTATTAAATGGTTACAAAGGAAACCAGAAAAAAATGGCAGCTACTCTTTCTTGCACTCTGGAGGTCGCTCACCCTGCTGACCATCACTAGCCTTCCCCCTTCCACTCTTCTGAACATTTATACCACAAAATGCAAATCAGGAATGGAATGAACCAAGAGCCATATAAGGAGAATGTTACTATAGAGAATCAAATAAAGTTTAAGTGGATAACACATCATATATGTTGAATGAGGATCCTGTGTCCATATTTCATTCAGGTAATAAAATCAACAGATCTTACCTTGGTTGTAGATGACTACAGCAACAATTCATAGGAGGTTGAGAGCCAAGGCAGGAAGAAAACAAACATGTATTAATTCAGGTTCCAACTACAAAGTATATTACAATACATGGTGAAAGCCCTCTATATAACAAACATTATACCTTCTTTTTAGTCTTGCTTTCTTCCTCCTCCTCCTCCTCATCATCATCATCTTCTTCCTTATCCTCTTCATCATAGTCTTGTTAGACACTCAAATAAGAAGTAGCTCATACAAGTAGAAGGCAATTAAGCTCACCCAATGTCATAGTCTTGTTCCATTTGATTCTGAAGTTCCTCAACTTATAGAAAAATGAAACTATTATAGCAATAGACAAAATTTTCATATTTATTTAGCTTTGAGTTTCTTGAGATAGTCATACCATATCTTCATCAATGTCTTCATCCTCTTCAGGGACTTCTGGTGGATTAAAAAAATTGAAAAAGCTTATATCATATGGTATTCCCTAGTGTTTAGAGTATCTAATAAGTATCCTTTATGGGCCATTTTTGACCAAAGAAATCATGGGCTCTTGTGGTGGAAAATGTAAGAACAATATTACTGTTATCTTATATACCTTTTTTGCTGAGTGGTGGATAAAAGTCATTTTATATGTTGTTAATTTTCCTGCCTTGGCTGTAAGCTCTAGATAAAAGTCATTTTATATGTTGTTAATTTTCCTCTGAATGTCTTGATGCCTTGAACCTGGTCTGTGACTCCCATCCGCGCGTTAATACGTTGCCTGTGTGTACTCACGCCACATGCTTGCTCCATCTAATTCTCTCCCTTGTGCACATGAATTCTTGTTATTCCCTTGTTCCCTTCTGTATGGTTATGGGCGTAAATCGCTTGCTGTTGGCAAAGTGATAATAATAATAATAATAATAATAATAATAATAATAATAATAATAATGATAATAAGATATATCTCAATTAATTTGAACTAAAGAATGTTTAAAAAATATTTAGAAAACTAAGTGCGTTTGAACAACTTTTTCAGTTTTCTAGTTTTCTAAATTGGAAAACTGTCATGTCATCTAAACGAGTTTTTAAAACTTTTCTAGCTATTCCAAGAAATGAAAATTTGGGAAAAGAAGCGGAAAACTTTTCCCAAAAAAATAGAATAATTTTTTGTAACTAAACACAGCCTAAGATACTTGAGGTAAACACAGATAAATAAATTATGTTGGAATTTGGATCCCTAATCTAGAATAACAATGAAGAAACTCAAGACATGCATATTTAATCATCAAATTCATGTCATTACAGCTTAAAATCATTATAACCGATCCCTCGTGATATAAATTCTAAGTAATTATCGTAAAGTCTGATCCCTCGTGAGCTTTCTCAGTAAAAACTTGCATTAAGTCCTGGCCTTATGGCAACAATAATTACCAACTCTATCCCTAGTAATTGGTATATTAAGGGCATTTCAACTTTTACTTTCATTAAAACAGATTTAATACGGCATGAATAATCATTCTCCCATTTGACATTCACACTAATAAAACAAGTTTCAATACGCATAAAAATCATTCTCCCGTTTGATGTTCATACTAATAAAGAGTTGAAATACTAACATGTACTTGAATCATAAACATACAGAGGTCGAATTCACAACATCATACTTAATAGACTAGTTTACCAATTCCAACATAAATAGATTAGTTACACATGGTGAAAGTAAAAACAACACTTACAGAGATTAACATTACGAAGGCGATGGAAACTTCATGATACAACGATCACAATACTACACAAGACTCTCAAGTATCTAGAAAACTATTCTAGAACTACAACTCACAAAAGAAACACTCAAACATGAGTGTATAAGAGAGAAAAAGAACTCAGTGTGAGATGGGATGGATGAGATGTGGAGAATGGCCCTATTTATAGGGCTGAGGAAGGGTCCTGATGCTACGCGCCAGCCTGATGCTACGCGCCAGCCTGACGCTACGTGCCAGGTCCCTGAGTCAGCTCCCATTAAATAGCTTGAAGTGGACACTATGGAATTATTTAATCAATCATGCCTTGCTATTTGTCCTTGTCCCCCAATTCGGTGTGTCCATTTATGCAAAGTGGAGAGGCCAATAATGGGCCAAAGGCTGAGTGCTTGGCCACCTGGAAGTGGAGTCCATGTAGCTTCTGACACTATGTGTGGCTGTGACGCGTAGTGTCAGCATCAGAAATCCCTAGCTACGCGTGGGGTTGATGCTACGCGTCAACTCTCCAGATCTTCATTTTTCTCTTTAAATTCTTTACTTTTTCACTACAAAACTAGAAAAAATTGATCAAGGGCAAATTATTTCTAACAACATCCATTTATTGAATTTAAAACCTAAGTTTCTAACAAATTAAACTAATTTTTATTATTTTTACAAAATTTTTATTAAGGATTTTATTGTAAATTTGAGGACTAACAGCTTGCATGAATTTCTCCAATGTATCCTCCAATTTAAAAGTCTTTTCATACAAAGAGGGATAATTATGCTGATAAGGTGTCCTATTCGAAGGACTCGCTTCCTGTTTCCAATTTGCTGCTTAATTTTGATTTTGTCTCCATCCCTGAAAAGAAGGGTTAGCATAATTGGAATTAAAATTACCTGAGCAGCCTTGATTACCCATGTAATGTACTAATTCTTCATGGGAACCACAATGTCTATTAGGATGCTCTCTACCATAGAAGTCACATATGAGAGATACTTGCTGCTACCCAGAAGATAAATGCACCGCATGGAGTTGTTGAGGAAGCTTAGCCATCTATTGTGTCAAGGCTTCAATTTGTTGAGTAAGAATCTTATTTTAAGCCAAAATTGCATTTGTGGTATTCAAATCAAGCATTCTTTTCCTTTACACTTGATGACTATCGTGTTGAGCCTGGTAATCAGTGGAAGACAATGCTTCAATAATTCTAATTGCCTTCTTAGCATCAACTATCATCATTATACCCCCTACTGCTGCATCCAATATCATCTTTATGCCTAGTCTTAATGCACTGTAGAAGATATTTGATTAATCAATATCTTCAAAACCATGATTTGGATACTTTCTAAGCAATGATTTGAATCTATCCCACGCTTCACAAAATAGTTCTTCAGCTCTTTGTTTGAATGTAGAAATGTTAGATTTAGCCTTGATAAATCTCGATGGAGGAAAAAATCTTGTAAGAATTTTTCTTCCATATTAGTCCAACTGCTTAGGCTCTGGTTAGAATGAGATTTCAACCATTCCTTAGCCTTTCCTACTAATGAAAAAGGAAATAAGCGCAAATACGTAGCTTCTAATTCTCCTTACTCAAATGGAATAGTACTAACTAACTCATAAAATGTAGACAAATGAGTATAAGGGTTTTTATGAGACATTCCCATGAACTAATATGCACTAATGAGGCCTAAGAAATCGGGCTTCATCTCAAGAGCTGGAGTTGTTGCTGAAATAGCAATGCTAGAGAAATATCTTGGACCCTGCTACGTAGCATAGTCTCCTAGTGTTCTTCTTGGTGGATTCTGATTGTTGTTGTTATCTGCCATATTTTCAAACTTTGGTTTTGTTGAACTTTCTGAAATAGGTGCGGCAGAAGAAGAAGGTTCTCTTATGTTTAATCTTTAGATCCCTATCCTCTTAATAACATAAAGCAAACACTATTCAAGTAATGTTAACAAATCAAAACAATTAACTAAATGATAAAAACTATTCATAATGCTCAACAGTTTAAGCTAGCAATTTAAAATTAACACCACCCTTTGGCAGTGACGCCAAAACTTGGTAGGATCCGTGGCAAGTTATCCACTACTTGTTGCAGTATATTAAAAGAATGTCGTTTCACAAAGGGATGGTTTAATTCAGAAAGCTAGTTTTGAACCAATTGAGTGTGAAATTTTGTTGGGATTCATTTTTGAAATAAAAGAAAGATTTTTTTGAAATAAGAATATAACTTTGACAAGTAACAACAATAAATAATAACAACGAAAATCAGATATAAGAAACTAAAATTGGATTTTATCTATCTCACCCTTGTATTTCCTGTATATATTCATATGAGTGGAATTCAAAATAATGATTTTTAGGTCACAACCATCAATCATTCGCATCAATTTCTCGACTACAAAATCCATAAGAATTTTTTTAAACCACTGATTCCTTAATCACTTTGCCAACATTCCAGCATTAAGAACGATTATTTTGGCGTTTGTTACGTTAGATATCATCCCTAATAGCTAAGGCAACAGGCGTTCCATCCGAATCGGTTTTCAAAAGTCATTTCCCAATAACAAAAGAAAAGTAGGATTGAAAGACTATCGATCATATAGAACCAAGCATTAAACATAGAATGGAATAAAATAATAATTAAATATCATTGCCAAACATATCAATATATAACAAAAGTATGTCGGGTTCAAATCGATTTAAATCCAATCCTAAAGAAAAGCTTAGCCACTCATGGTGGCTATTACAACATCAAGAAATAAAGAAAAGAAGAAAAGAATTGTCACCAATGAAGAGTTGGTGCGTGCTAGGGCCTCGGCCTTCCGATCTGATCTCCTCCTCGTAGTTTTTCTAAGTTACTCTTTTGTATAGCTCAGGCGAGCTTAAATTTACTCAAGCAAGTTAGCTTCCTTCACTTTGAAGGAACCTCTTGTAATGCTAAAGTACCTGTGCGAACTCGCTTAAGCGAGCTTACCTCGCTTAAGCAAGTTAGCTCCCTTTACTTCTTTGGCTTCTCCGCCTCATATTCGCTTAAGCTAATAGATCCTCGCTCAAGCGAATTCAAAATTGGTTGCCTCTGGATGATTTTCACTTGAGTGAGATAAAGGCTCACTCAAGTGAATTCTTCAATTTACTCACTATCCATTTTTCGCTTTGGATGATATGAACTCGCTTAAGTGAGTATAGTATTACTTACACTTTCCAGCCTAGAAGCATATCCCCTCAAGCGAATCTCTGGCTCACCCAAGCAAATTGACTTGAATCTTACAATTTTCAACTTTTTCTCTAAGTTATTCCCTGTACCTTCTTCTGTCTTCTCTTTCTTATCCTTCTTTACCTACATTAACATAAATTTTTTGGGATTAATTACCTTATATACATCGAACATGGTGAATTCATCTGGAATTGCAATTTTTAATAGTTTAATGCTTATAAACTCATCTAGGTATACATATTCATGCCAAAACTATCCCAAATGCACATTAAATTTACATATTTTGAATGTGTATCAATTGGCACCGTCAGGCATGGAACCATTGTGACTTCTTTATAAAATCTTTTCAAGAAGCCCTTGAGGGAATCTTTTTCACCTTGCTTAATCTAAGTCAAGGTGTTCGACGTTCTTGATACATCTCGTGCTGTGACGAAGTGATCCTAAAAAGTTCCAGCCAAATCCTCCCAAGAATCAATAGATCTCGTAGTCAATCCCTTGAACCAACTAAGGCCTTCCCCAACTAAGGTCCTTAGGAACATCCTACTCATGATATCACCCTATACTTCTAAGAACAATGACCAATTAATATAGGCGTCAAGGTGCTTGTTCATACTTGTCTCAACGGTATATTTGCTGATGAACAATAGTTGTGGAGTTTAAAGGTCCTTGGGGATCACAATCCCTATTAAACGGGTGAAGAGGATGTTGAACTTGTACCTAGGAAGTAACCAGGGGCTTGCACATTATGATACCGGGAAAGTGATGCCCCGTTCGGTATGTAGACTTCTGGTAATCCCTGTCATACATTGGGATCTTAAAGTAATTTGGAGATGTTAAAACATCATGATGTGAAGGTACAGTTGAGGTCTCACTCGTGGCACTCTTGGATGGACAACCATCTGTCCATATACCTCATAACCTCGTCCCTATCTGAGCTTTTATAACTCTACTTAGAATTGTTAGATAATCTTGTCATGTGAATTTGATTGAGCCACCACCCCAGACCTTCTTGAGGCTTAAGCCGCCGAACCTGATATTTTAACAAAACCTAAGTTGTAGCTTAAAAGGTTAGGTTCTATATGTGTCAAGTCTTGGACACAAGCATCCAAATGTTGAGTTGTATCCATGAAAATGTTTGAGATTGTGAAAATGGGAATAACTTTAGTTGGTCCTATCAGGCGTGTTAGTGTTCTGTCCAGTATGGGTGTTACAGACTTTTTGTATAGGTATCAAGTACTTTGATTTTTAACTATTACACTGGTCTAGTAGGGATCCAGTATAATGCCCTTAAGTCCAGTGGGGATCTTAAGGTCTTAATGTGATCTTCTCCAACAACCATCAATATCTCATATTATTAGGGGAAATAGGGTGTCACATGTAAAGAGATTTTGACATTCAAGTACCAGATAGTTAATATTAGAGCTCAAGTGATGAGTTGGTGAACGTATCTCATACTATAGTAAGAGAGTGACATTTATAAAGTTAGATGGTGGTTATATCCTACATGGCTTGTGTCGGTCCCTTTCTGTATAGTGTGAGGAAAGATGATATAGGTACGAACATTCTTGACACCTTTGCAGATATGGTCCGATATGCTCCCAGTGAATTCCTCATCCTCTAATATTGGCTATTCATGTGACACTAATTATTATGGGTTATGTAGGGCTCGACACTTAGAGAGTCCATCTAACTATCAATATGAGCCTTTTGATATCGGTACCAGTATCAGACCCATATCATATAATATTACTACTATTTTTGTAACATCTTTGATGTTAAATTAAAATTAATTATGCCGCATAAGAATTTATTAAGCATTTTTAGGCATTGAATGAAATTAATTTAAGATTAATTAGGAATACTCTTAATTTAATTAAATATAGTTGAGAATTATTGACAAAGCGGTAAAATTATAAGAAATCTGAATAACTAATTTTGGTGATTAAATTGTGAATTTGAAATTAAATCAAATGGTGATGGTAAAATATAAGTTACCATGGCTTAAAAGTAAAAAGTTAAATTTTAATTAAAGTTAGCATAAAAATTAAATAGAAAATAAATAAATAAATTACATAAATTCCAAAAGCATCATTCTTCTCCATCACACCACCGCACCACCTTCTTCCATCACGCCACTCTGCTACCCTTCTCCATCACGTAACCGCGCCATCCTCCTCCACCATGAGCCACCTCCTCCACTGCGTGCCCTCTTTCTCCCGCATGCTCCAGGGCTATCTGTGGCCCTCTTGTTCCATGGCGCTTCTTAGCTCCATTTTCCTTTGATTTCTCCACCAAACTGTTAGTTGAAGTAAAGTTTAGAACATTGTGAAGTTCATTTTTCTTTTCCTTTATCAACCTCTTTATTGTGGCTGTATACATGGTGGGGTTTTGGATTTCCTTGAAATTTTATGATTCTAATTATGTGAATGGAAGCCTTGCATGATGGGTGTTGATATTTCATCAATGGGTTTCATTTTTGGTGTTCGTAGGTGGTGAATCGAAAACCCTCAGAAATTATTCAGAGCGGAGCTTGAACTTGAAAGCAGAATTAGTCAAGGTAAGCCCTAGAAGCATTAAAAGTACATTTGAGGTTGTTTCGATAAAGTGGTTTTCGGTTTCAAGGTTTGAAACACTGACCTCCTTTCGTAAATTCTTTAAATTTTAGATGTTAGGTGTAACCGACACCTAGAACAAATCTTGGAAGCATGGAACCGGGGTAAGGGGGTGTCCTGGGTACTAATTGATTTAGAATCTTATTTGGTGTTAATTGGTGTCTGAAAATAGGTAGAATTAGCGTTTAATTATAATTTAATTATTATATATGAATTATAAAATTACATGGTATAAAATATGGTAAAAGTAATCGGGTACGAAAATTAGTGATGTTGAGAATGAATTGCAAATTTTATTTGTACTAAAAGTGAAGATGTGTTGTGTATTATGTATCGGAATGAGTTTTTGAATATGTTATGATGAATTTGACATTTATAAAATTTAATGACTTGAATATATATATATATACACACACACACACATACACCTGTGTATATCATACTTGAGTGGTTGCTAAATGTCTGATTGAATATTATATATGCCTGAGGGGGTATGTGTTAATGTGTAAAAATAATATGTACTAAATACAGAACTGGTATATAGTGTGTGCCTGAATGGCCGCCAACCGTTAGATAAATTGCCTGAGTGGGTATGCATAAGATTAAATGCCCTGTGGTGGCTTGAGATGTGTTGATGGCCATTGTTCCCAATTTGATAAAGAAAATTTATTAATTATTTAAGAGAAAGAGAAGAAAATTGAATATATGTGATTTTATGTAGTTTGGACGATTATGCAGTATATTTTCCCCTTACTTTTGGCTCTAGTGGTCAAGTAGGATCCCGTTGAGCTATCTAATAGTCAAGCATGACCAAATGATTAAGGTGGAGAGCAAAACAGGGCTCAGTTTGTATTTGCATATTGTAGACAGGTTTTGATAATGACAGAAGAGCATCATTCATGTTTCAAAAACAAATGAAATAAACAAATCAAAAGAATACAATTGATGTACTCAAATCAAAGATTCAAGGAATCATGAAGAACATGCTCCCATATGATCAAAGAATCAAGAAAACAATGCATGAAGATCAAGGAAAGGAACCATGACTCAAAATGCATCAAGGAAACATCAAAAAGCATGGAAAAATAATAAACAACATTGCTTGAATCGATTCAAATATGCATGAATCGATTCAGAGACCTGAAAGTCCCAAAAATATGAAAACAGAACACCCTAAATCGATTCACAACAGCCTGAATTGATTCACACAAAGCTGACAGCCCAGGAATTCAAAACAGAACACCCTGAATCGATTCACCAAAGCCTGAATCGATTCACACGCTCCTGGAAACCTAAAATGCCCAAGTCAAAATGTCTTGAATCGATTTGAAAACATATGAATCGATTCAGGAAGTGGGAAATACCACTAAAAAGACATTTTTAAGTGGGAAACATAGATCTAACACCCTCTATACGTAGAGACAAGCTAGAACCATGATATGCAACGGCTAGGAGGACCTTTAAAGCTCTATAAATGGATCCCCAACTCAAGCACAATCACATACAACAAGAGGCAATCAATCTTTACTTACATTTGTGCTTAGTGAGTTCATTTTCTTTGTATATTCTGAATCCTTGAGCTTAGAACTTGTATATTCTCTCTTGTTGAGAGTTAGAAATTGTGAGAGCTCTTCATTTGCTTATCCACTCTATTGAGAGAGAGTATATTACTTGTAAACACAAACACCAAACACCAAATTTCACTCTAGGTTGAGTGGTTACAAAGGTTGGGGTTCAACCTTTGGGATATTAAGAGATTGTGAGATTGGGTGGGTTGCCCTTTGCTTGTGAGAATTGGGTTCTTGAGTGTGGGACACTAGGAGACAATTTCTCAAAACTTGTATCTCAAATCTTCAATAGTGGAATCCTTCAAGTGGGTTGCTTGAAGGCGAGACATACACCAGATTGGTAGAACTCGTTAAATTGGTTTGCATTTCTTCTTACCTTGAACTCTTTACTTACATATGCATACCAACTATTTGTTAAATAATTGCTTGAATTAATTGTGTTCATAAGAAGTTATTAAACTACCTGTACACCAACTGTTTGATAAAATTACCAAACCATTATTCTCTCTTAATTCTCATTTCTCTGTTAAGTCTCACTTGTCTCAAAGAAGCTCTTTCTCAAATCAAACAAATTATTGTGTATTTGATTGTTGCTGCTTGAGAAGTTCTGCATATCTCATTAAGATTGCATAAAGAACCAAGTTCAAGGGCATTCCAAGTTAAATTTTTTAAACACTCAATTCACCCCCCCCTCTTGAGTATTGAGGCCACTTGAATAACAAGTGATATCAGAGCTCGACTCTTGGTAGATCAAGCTTAACAGCTTCAAGAGAATAAATGGCCTCAAATTCTCTAAACCTTTTTCCTAATGGTGGTAACACAAATAGACCTCCCGCTTTCAATGGTGAGGGTTACGCTTTTTGGAAAGAAAGAATGAAAATCTTTGTGCAATCTATAGACTTGAAAGTTTAGAATGCCATTGAAAATGGTCCTTTTGTACCAATGCATACTGTAGATGGTAAGCAAGTAGAAAAGTTGATGGATGATTAGACTAGCGAAGAAGAAAAGAAAGTCCAATATAACTATAAAGCCAAAAATCTAATCACTTTAGCTTTAGGCCCTGATGAATTCTTTAGAATAGTTACATGTAAATCTGCCAAGGATATGTGGGATACCTTATAAATAACCTATGAAGGTACAAGTGATGTCAAAGACTCTAAGATTAGTACCTTAACTAGTCAATATGAAAGCTTCAGATTAAATTTTGGAGAAACAATTATTGATATGCAAAAGAGGTTCACCCTTATTATAAATCATCTCATTACTCCTGGCAAGACTTACACGAACAAAGAACTTATTCATAAAGTGTTAAAAAGTCTCACCAGGGAATGGCAACCTCTAGTCACCGCCATCAAACAATCTCTAGCATCAATGAAATGTCTCTTGCTACTCTATTTGGTAAGTTACAAGAACAAGAGCAAGAGTTAAAAGAATTGAGGATGGCAGAGGAAGAAGAAAAGTCTTCCAAGAAGAAGGGGCTAGCTCTTAAAGCCACCTCTATTGAAGAAGACAAATCTGAAAGTGACCAAGAAAACGATGATGATGAGTTAGGATTATTTGTGAAGCGCTTTGGAAGGCTAATGAGAAACAAAAGATTTTAAAAGGGCTTCACTTCTAAAGGTAAGAAATTCACCCCCAAAGATAATAACTCCTTACCAACTTGTTTTGAATGTGGAAGGGAAGGACATTTCAAAACAGACTGTCCAAGTCTCAAAAAGAAAAACAAGGATCAAAAAGGAAAAAGGAGAGCATACATAGCATGGGATGACAACGTAGTGAGCAGTTCGATCGAATCCGAAAATAAAGAAGCAAATCTCTGTCTCATGGCCAACCATCAAGATGAAGACAATGAGGTAAACCTCCATGAATTAGATAAAGATGAGACACTTGATGTATTTGATGAATTGTATGATAAATTTGTCAAATTCTCTAGCAAGTATAAATTATCTAGAAAAACTATTGATACTCTTGAAATACATCTTGTAGAACTTGGCAAAGAAAATGAATGTTTGAAAAAGGAATTAGCAAATGTTCAAGCATGCTCCAAGAATAATCCTTGTAATTTTGTAAAGAAATGTGACATGCTAGAAACTAAGGTTTTGGATTTAAATAAAACCTTAGAGAAGTTTACAAATGGTAGAGATAACTTGAATATATTATTTGGAAATCAAAGATGCATGTTTGATAAAACTAAATTAGGTTTCAATGCCTATAAGAAACAAAAGAACTATAAGAACTTCTTCATACCATCTAGTAAAAATGCATCACCTTTCATGAAATGTAATTATTGTGGTTTTAAAGGACACAATGCTTCTAATTGTAATGTTAGAAAACTAGGGCCAAAAGTTATGAGAAAAGTATGGGTTCCTAAAGGAACATTACCTCAAACTAACCTACAAGGACCCAACATAAAATGGGTACCAAGTTCGATAACTTAACATGTTTTGTAGGTATGCTTTAAAGCAAGTAACACCCATTGGTACTTGGATAGTGGGTGTTCAAAACACATGACGGGGGATAAAAGTAAGTTCATATCATTTACTCCATGAAGTAAAGGATTTGTCACCTATGGAGATAACACAAAGGGAAGAATACTAGGGATCGGAAATGTTGGTAAAAACTCTTCCACTTCTATAAATGATGTTTTATATGTCGAGGGACTTAAACATAACTTGCTTAGCATTAGTCAATTGTGTGATAAGGGCTATAAAATTGTTTTTGAATCAAACTGTTGCATAATTAAAAATAAATTAAACAAGGAAGTAAAGTTCATTGGTCAAAGAGTTGATAATATCTATATGATTAATCTAGATTGTCTTGCTTCAAATGATGTGCAATGCTTCTTAACTAAAGAAGATGAATCATAGCTATGGCATAGAAGAATTGCTCACATTCATATAGACCATCTAAACAAACTTGTTTCAAAAGATTTAGTGATTGGTTTACTAAAGCTGAAATTTGAAAACAAATTTTGTGATGCTTGCCAAAAAGGAAAATAAGTAAAGGTTTCTTTTCAAGCCAAAAATACTATTTCAACAACTAGACCTTTACAACTTTTACACATGGATTTATTTGGACGCTCAAAAATCAAAAGTTTTGGTGGAAACTATTATGGTCTTGTGATTGTGGATGATTACTCTAGGTATACATGGACATTGTTTCTTACTCATAAACATGAAGCATATCATGCATTTAAGAAACTTGTCAAGCTCATCCAAAATGAACAAAACTTGAAAATAGCATATATTCGAACGGATCATGGGGGAGAATTTGAAAATCAATCTTTTGAAAAGTTTTATGAAAAATTTGGCATTGAACATAATTTCTCGGCTCCAAGAACTCCACAACAAAATGGGGTTGTTGAAAGGAAAAATCGATCTTTAGCGGAGCTCACAAGAACTATGCTAAATGAAAGTAATATTGTGAAACATTTTTTGGCAGATGCGGTAAATACCGCTTACCATGTTATGAACCGATGTTTGATAAGGCCTATTTTAAAGAAAACCCCCTATGAGCTTTACAAAGGACGAAAACCAAATATTTCTTATTTTCATGTATTTGGATGCAAATGTTTTATTTTAAACAATGGAAAGGAAAATCTCGGCAAATTCGATGCAAAATCTGATGAAGCAATATTCTTAGGTTATTCATCCACTAGTAAAGCATATCGACTCTTTAACAAACGAACATGTACAATTGAAGAATCTATACATGTTAAATTTAATGAACTTAACCAAAATCCTTCGAGAAAGGAAATTGATGATCTTGTAGGTACCTTCCAAGAAATGAACTTGGAAGATGAAGGAGAAAACAAAAATGAAGGAGAAATAACACAAAATGACGAACCTCAATAAAAGGAATGGATCACCGTAAAGAATCACCCCTTGGACAATATCATAGGTGAAATAACAAAAGGTGTAAGTACTCGAAACACTATTAGAAACACATGCAATCACTTAGCTTTTGTATCACAAATAGAACCCAAAGATATAAATGGGGCTATTATTGATGAACATTGGATGTTGGCCATGCAAGAAGAATTAAACCAATTTGAAAGAAATGAAGTTTGGGAACTTGTGCCAAGACCCAATGATCACCAAATAATAGGTACCAAATGGGTATTTAGGAACAAGCTAGATAAAAATGGAATAATCACTAGAAACAAAGCTAGATTAGTTGCTAAGGGTTACAATCAAGAAGAGGGCATAGACTATGAAGAACATATGCTCCCATAGCTAGGTTGGAAGCTATTAGACTATTATTAGCCTTTGCATGTTGTAGAGATTTCAAATTGTACCAAATGGATGTCAAGAGTGCTTTCTTGAATGGATACATTCAAGAAGAAGTATACGTTGATCAACCTCCTGGCTTTGAAAATTATCAATTTCCAAATCATGTTTTCAAACTAAGAAAAGCTTTATATGGTTTAAAAAAAGCTCCAAGAGCTTGGTATGAAAGATTGAGCAAATTTCTTTTAGAAAACAATTTTAAAAGAGGAAAGGTTGGCACAATACTATTCATCAAGCACGAAAAGAATGACATACTATTGGTCCAAGTATATGTGGATGATATTATATTTGGTGCCACTAATGAGACACTTTGCAAGGAGTTTGCTAAGTTAATGCAGAAAGAATTTAAAATGTCCATGATGGGAGAACTCACATTCTTCCTTGGGCTGCAAATTAAGCAAACCAAAGAAGGCACATTCATTAGTCAATCCAAATACTGCAAGGAACTGCTTAGGAAATTCAACATGGACAAGGCAAATGAAATTGCCACCCCTATGAGCACATCTTGCTACTTGGACAAAGATGAGAAAGGTAAAGATGTGGAAATTACCAAATATCGAGGTATGATTGGATCTTTACTCTATCTTACTACAAGTAGACCGGACATAATGTTTGCCATGTGTATGTGTGCAAGATATCAAGCATGTCCAAAAGAATCACACTTGACTGTCGTAAAACAAATACTGAAATACTTGGTTGGAACTCAAGATGTTGGTTTATGGTACCCCAAAGGGGTTGAATGCACTCTCGTTGGTTACTCTGATTCTGACTTTGTAGGATGTAAACTTGATAGGAAAAGCACTAGTGGTACTTATCACTTGCTTGGTAGTTCTCTTGTATCTTGGCATAGCAAGAAACAAGTGAGTGTTGCATTGTCCACTGCTGAGGTAGAATACGTTGCAGCTGGTAGTTGTTGTGCTCAAATCCTTTGGATGAGGCAACAACTTCTAGATTTTGGTGTTATATTAGACCATGTGCCTCTTAAATGTGATAATACAAGTGACATTAATATTTCAAAGAATCCTGTGATGCATTCTAGAACCAAACATACTGAGGTTAGACACCATTTCATTAGGGATCATGTGTTAAGGGGTGATTGTGTGCTTGAACATGTTGAAACCTCTAAGCAATTAGCTGATATATTCACAAAACCTCTTGCAAAGGAACAATTCATAAATATTAGGAGAGAATTAGGAATATTAAAGATGTCTAATGTGAACTAATTACATTCATTTCAAACAAATTGGTGAAATATTTGACTATCTTTGATTGAATGATTCTTATCATTGAGCATGAGAATTGAATAAGTATGTGACTTGATAGTTATCTTGTGAATCATGAATGTTGATTGTATTATGATTCTCAAGAATGAATAATTCATGAGCTGCATTGAACAATTGTTTGGTTTAAATGTTTGATTGCTTTAGAAGGTAAAAAGAACCATAAGAATTGATGCTTCAATGATCCACAAGCGTTGCCCTGTGCCCAGAATTGATTCAGCAGTTTAAAAATGCAGTACAAAAGGAAACATAATCGATTGAATCGATTCAACAGTCCCCTGAATCGATTCACAGACCTGATTCTTCAAATTTTTTACAAACAGAGAGGTCTGAATCGATTCACATGAAGTTCGAATTGATTCAAACCTCTGATGCCCATTAATTCCCACACACAGCAACGTCTGAATTGATTCACAGCCCCTCTAAATCGATTCAAACGAGTGATTTTGCCTATATCACGCTATTGGGCTCATATTTTTCATTTTACTTCAAACTCTGTTACTCCTTTTCTCCTCCTTCTCTCTAAAAACACCTCTCTCATTCTAGAAACCTCCCTCCAAACCTTCATTACTCATGGCCTCTTCATCCCATCCAAGAAAGAAACAAAGAGCAAATATTGCTGGCTCTTTCACTTCCCAACATTCGGATTTATCACGCTTCTTCACCACACAAAAAGAATTAGAAAGGTACCAAAACACTTTTTCTGAAAAACAATTGATCTCATCACATTGGATTGATGTTCCCTTTTTTAAATCCTCTGGTCTTTCCCTCATCACTACTCTTCATCAACAAGAACTTGTTGACTTCATGGCTCTTGAGGAGATTGCAATTTACCCCGAATTGATCTGTGTTCTACTCAACATTGCGCCTACAAGATGATCGATATTATGCCAAAGTGAAAGGCAAGACCATTGTGCTTGACAATGAAGTCATGAACAAAGTTGGAAAACTTCCAATAAGTAATGCTCACTTCCATGGCAAAGAACCTTCTCCTTCCTGGAACTACAACCCATTAAAGGCAAGAACTTTCTTTAATCTCACTGCCCCCGCAAGTACCGTTGGCACTCTGAGCATTAAACATCACCTTTTGCACTATATTCTAGTCAAGATCCTTCTCCCACTAGGTGGAAATTATGCAAGACTCAATAAGGCTCAGATTCTATTGCTTTGGGCTATTCTCTACCAAAAGGAGATCAACTGGATTGACATTGTGAGACATCACATGCTTGATGCTCAAAACCTCACTCGCCTCCCATATGCTATTTTTATCACCAAGCTACTTCGTCATTACAAGGTAGATCTGAAAAACGAAGTCAAAGAATGGATCAGACCAAAAGGACCCATTGGCAAATCTCATCTCACCAAGATGAACATTATTGAGCATCATGGATTTTGGCAATATCTCCGCCGTCCTCGTGATGATAATGAACCTGCTGCTCCTCCACCTCCTCCACCCACTCCTACTGATGACCTCTTTACTCGCCTCACTGCTTATATGGATCGTCGCTTTGATGCAATGGAAGTAAATATCAACACTCGGCTTGATAAGCTTGAAGCAAACATAGAGGAACGCTACACAGAGCTTGCCACCCAGATCTCCAGTCTCCAATTCCCTCAGCCTTAGTTGGCCTTCTTTTCTATATTTTGCTTGACATTGTTATGTCTTATGGTTATCTTATTTAAAACTTTGTTTCCCTTCTGAGGCATTTCTCTTTGTTATGTTTTTGCTTGGATTTTAGAACTTTGTTGTTAATTCTCATGGTTCTGTTTGCTGGTTATTAATCCTTAATTATGCAATGATTATTTCCTCTTCTTTCCTAGAGCTTATATTGTTTTTGATAATGACAAAGGGGGAGAGATATTAGATATTGAATACTTTTCTAAAGGGGAGAGTAATAAGAGTAATGTATGATCAGATGAATATAAATAAATGCAATGATTCAATAACAAAGGGGGAGATACACTTTGTTCTAAAAACTTGAAATTTTTCAACAAGTGGTTCTTTCTCATTGTTACTTAAATATTAATATTAACACCCCAAGAGATGGCCATTGGTTGTCATCATCAAAAAGGGGGAGAATGTATTTGCATGTTGTAGACAAGTTTTGATAATGACAAGTATCCAAGAGCAAGAAGAGCATCATTCATGGATCAAAAACAAATGAAATAAACAAATCAAAAGAATACAATTGATGTACTCAAATCAAAGATTCAAGGAATCATGAAGAACATGCTCCCATATGATCAAAGAATCAAGAAAACAATGCATGAAGATCAAGGAAAGGAACCATGACTCAAAATGCATCAAGGAAACATCAAAAGCATGGAAAAACAACAAACAACATTGCTTGAATCGATTCACATACGCATGAATCGATTCAGAGACCTGAAAGTCCCAAAAATATGAAAACAGAACACCCTGAATCGATTCACCATAGCCTGAATTGATTCACACGCTCCTGGAAGCCCAAAATGCCCAAGTCAGAATGTCTTGAACCGATTCAAAAATGTATGAATCGATTCACGAAGTGGGAAACACCACTGAAAAGATATTTTTAAGTGGGAAACATAGATCTAATACCCACTATACGTAGAGACAAGCTAGAACCATGATATGCAACGGCTAGGAGGACCTTCAAAGCTCTATAAATGGATCCCCAACTCAAGCACAATCATATACAACAAGAGGCAATCAATCTTTACTTACATTTATGCTTAGTGAGTTCATTTTCTTTGTATATTCTGAATCCTTGAGCTTAGAACTTGTACATCCTATCTTGTTGAGAGTTAGAAATTATGAGAGCTTTTCATTTGCTTATCCACTCTATTGAGAGAGTATATTGCTTGTAAACATAAACACCAAACACCAAAGTTTACTCTAGGTTAAGTGGTTACAAAGGTTGGGGTTCAACCTTTGGGATATTGAGAGATTGTGAGATTGGGTGGGTTGCCCTTTGCTTGTGAGAATTGGGTTCTTGAGTGTGGGACACTAGGAAGCAATTGCTCAAAGCTTGTATCTCAAATCTTCAATAGTGGAATCCTTCAAGTGGATTGCTTGAAGGTGAGACGTACACCGGATTGGTGGAACTCGTTAAATTGGTTTGCATTTTTTCTTACCTTGAACTCTTTACTTACATATGCATACCAACTGTTTGTTAAATTGCCTGAGTTAATTGCTTGAATTAATTGTGTTCATAAGAAGTTACTAAACTACCTGCACACCAACTGTTTGATAAAATTACGAAACCATTATTCTCTCTTAATTCTTATTTCTTTGTTAAGTCTCACTTGTCTCAAAGAAGCTCTTTATCTCAAATCAAATAAATTATTGTGCATTTGATTATTGTTGCTTGAGAAGTTCTGCATATCTCATTAAGATTGCATAAAGAACCAAGTTCAAGGGCATTCCAAGTTAAAGTTTTTAAACACTCAATTCACCTCCCCCCCCTTGAGTATTGAGGCCACTTGAATAACACAGTTAACCAAGTATGGTTCATTGGGTGTCAAGTAGAACCCTAGTTGGTGGTTGATCCAGTTTAGTATCTAGATACTAGCGAGTCTCAATTAACTCTGAATGAGAGCTAGATATGCATTGTGTGTTTGATGAATGAATAAAATTAGTTATGTATGTTGCCATGTATAGACTGAGTGACTTGTGATGACTTATGAGGTTCATGTATAGAATTGCAAAATGAGCATATTTGTGTTATGTGTACACTAAGTAGATAGTGATAATTGAGTGTATTTTGGTGACTTGAATGTATTAGGTGGCTGCTATAACATATGTGTTCTGGTGTTAATATTGTATGTTAATTTCTATATTAATTAGTTATATTTCAGCGCTTACCTTTTCTGTTATCATTTTAGTAACCAATGACACGGATATCATAAACACCGTGGAGGCAAGCACCAAGTAAATAGGGAATTGCTAAGGAACGGGGAGGGGGGATATTATGTTTGTGTAATAGTTAAATGAAATGATGAGATTGTTGAAAATGACCATTAGCTATGTTGTTACATATATGTGCGTGTACGAATGGATGTAATGATGATTTAACTACGTAAATGACATTATAGTTATGTATGATATCGACATATAGCAAGTATTGGCACAGAGCCATGAATTATATCGATCTATAGTATGATGATGTGACATTATGCATGAAGTGTTTGATTGTGGTGTGATGAGAATGTTATATAGTTGTTGATAGTTATGATTGATTATATGCAGTGTGATGTAAGATTATAATGCACATGGGCAGGGTATGTCATTTGGGTGTGTGATCATAATGTTATGAACCTTGTGGTGTGAATGAATGTATGTAGTGATATTTGTTATAAATGTGTTATATGTGAAACTAGAATTAAGTGCATGAATGTCATATAGGTTTGGATGTATTATGACCATTATTCAATTGCTATATATGTGTGATCCATGGGTTGAAAATTTTGATATGAGATAGGTTAGGTTGATTAATGGTACAATATGGTGAATTAGGCATGAATAAATTTAAAATAAGCACATTGGTGAACTCGATAAGTCAAATTTTGATTTGGTGGGATTCAAAGTCCCTGATGTAGTCCAATAAGTCCCTGACATATTTAAAACTTATTGGTAATGAGTTTTGATGGGTTGGAATTTGTTTGGATGGTTTGGCATTTGCAAATGGCCTAAAATGGACCAAATTTGGAGATACACACATCTCTTTCATCCGAGCATATTTTGGATGAAACTAGTGCTGACATGTCACAAATAGGGTATAGGTGACATTGTCAAAATTTTAGGCACTTTAGGCTTGAACGCCTCTAATATGGTCTTGGAATGTTGGAAAATGGACTTGAAATTATGCAGCAATCTGCTATAGATAATGGCTAGCTGGTGCGAGGGACCCATGATCCTGTTTTGAGTTTTTGGCCTTTTTTGGTCCTAGGTTTGGGCCTAGACCCTTCGGTGTACGCTTGTTGTGACTAGGCCATTGTGAATTAAATTGGTTTGCTTCTGTTGCATGTTGCGTGAGTTAAAACAGACCGCTAGGTCTTCGAATTGGTATGTCAGGTTCGTAAATTAAAAAAGTAGTAATTTTTGTAATCAAGGACATGACCTAGGGATTAATTCCAGGATTAGGCGGGCTATTATAATTTTATCATAATTTTATCATGGATTATCAATTAAATAAACTTTAATAATGTGCATTTTTTCTTGAAAAATATGTCTTCAATTTAAATGATACATTATTTAGATATTTTAAAGTAAATTCCCATATTACTTATAGGCCATATCAACAAAAAAAATTGTATAAACTAAATACAATATTCACAAATTGTCATGTTTTTACTTTATATATGACATTCTTTTCCAATTTAGTTGATACATATCTATTATGTTTCTATTTCTTAAAAGTAATAAATTTGATACTAATTAACTCCAACTATTCAAATCCAATTTTCAATTTTTTTTAAAATATATACTTTAGTAAGTGTATATAATATTGGTCAACTTGGACGTAACATGGGTCACTTACAAATACAATTCTACCCAGTTCCAAAACTAAGTTTTACCTTAGCTTTGTGGCGTAGCAGTTTGTCCTAGGTGTGTTGCTTGCGTGTCGTAGGTTTGAACCTAAGAAAATGTTTTTGCCAACTTTATTTTTTTATTATTAGATATAAATTTATTATGTTATTAACTAAAAAATTATTTTACAACAAATTATTAGTATTATTGAGTATATAATTAAATATGCTCTTTATTATTTCTTCAAATAAATTTAACTGTTATTATTCTTTTATTATATTTCAACTATCATTATATTTTTTTATATAATTATAATATAATTGTTTACTATTTACGAGAATATATATTATTCATTATTCTTTTTTTAAACATATGTTTACATACATTTTTAATTTTCTTAAAATAAAAAATGTAAAAGAAGTTTATATTAAAAATTACAAAAAAAATTTAACTGCTATTATTATCTTATAATTAAAATATTATACATTTATTTTTATATAAAATATTTATAACTTATATTATATAGTTGATACAACTTATACTTCTTAAACATTAATTGATAAACATATAAATACATAATTTATTTGAAAAATATAATGTAAAGTATTTAATTTAAATAAATATTTGATTATTTTAATTATATTATTAACATTAAATACAAAATAAAAATAAAATCATTATAATTGGTAGAACTTATAGATCATACATACATATAGAAAAATGTATATTATGTTTATTACATGATTTTCAATAGAATTATATATATATATATATATATATATACATATATATTTCAAATATCATTATATTTTGTATATAGTTATAATATAATTATTTATTATTTACAAGAATATATATTGTAATTTTTTACTAATTACAATAATCTTATTTTTAGTTTGTATTTGAAGTTATTAATAACAAAATTAAGTAAAAAATATTTAATAAAAGTAAAATATCTATAATTCTATTGTTTAAATAAATTGTGTGTAGGGTTATAAATGACATCAATATATATATATATATATAAATTCTCCTATAAAAAATTCTTGCGACATTCCATTATTAATGGTACACGTTTATTCTGGAGTTTGGTAAAATAGAGTAAATTTTTCGCATTTAATAAGTCCCTAACAATAAGCAGTGGAAATATAAAGATTGCCATAACTAAAAACCATTAAAATGGACCCTAGAAAAAAAAAACAAAAATCCTCCACTTTGGGTCTCGCTCAAGCGAGAGATTGCTCGCTTGAGCGAGGGGTCACTTTCACTTAAGCGTGGGAAACTCATTTGAGGGAAAAAGTGATAGAATCTCATATAAGGATTCTCGTTAAAGCGACCCCATTCTCACTTAAGTGGAAAAAACACCAACAACACTTTGTATCTCGCTCAAGTGAGACTATTCTCGCTTGAGCGAGAATCAACCAGAACTAGCCTTTTCACATCTCGCTCAAGTAAGACCGTTCTCACTTGGGTGAGAATCAACCAGAACCAAAAATCTAAAATGGCAAGGGCTTGCTCAAGTAAGGGAGGGCTCGCTCAAGCAAGGGAAGGCTCGCTTGAGCGAGAAATGCAGAATCATGCACAACCCAACTTTTGAACACAAGTATAATCATGTTATTTATGACCTACCGAAATTACCTGTACTAAAAAATTCTGGAAATTGGATAAGATATGTAGAAAAATGCATTTAAACTATTTCCAAGCTATTATGCATTACAAAACCACTCAAATCTCTTTCAATTGGGACCAAAGCACCACCATCACATTACAAATATGCAACAAGAGTTATACACTACATCCGGAGATCCTATAACCTCACAAATCTCATTTTTAATTATCCAATTACTCAATTCCACCTAATTGACACAGTTTCACAATAATACAACACCATAACTTGCCAATATCGATACTAGGACACATTCATCATTATATCCACATTGACCTTAAAATTCTAGGCCTAACATTGCTCACAATACCTGCCAACATCATACCAAACATTTCAAAACCATCCATGGCATAACAGCGCAATTCATATCATCTTATAGCATCACTTATATTCATATTCAACACATAAATTTGTATGCCATCATCATTACAGCAAGATACTCAAAAGGTAAGCAGTCATATAATGTACATATAAAATATACAAGCCCAAGCGCTCAACGGGCTCTACAAAATAATATCATCAACAACATAGTCTCCCTCATGGCATTACATGAAACTCCACACTTCAACCTCATTAGATGGCATCATCATCACCCTCCTAGAAATTCATTGAAACCACAAGTAGAGAGGTGAGTACCACTTGAAGTAGTAACTAAAAAACACCACATGGGTTTGTAACTAAGTACCATACTATGATAAACCATTCAACATAAGATTTCCAATAATTATGAGAAATAACCTAAAACTATACATACATTTGCATTCCTCAAGCATTAAGGCTTTTCAAAACAAAATCAAACATCTATCCTCAAACACATTGAGCACAAGGCTTTTAAAATCATAAACATACATCTCCAAATATACGTCATCCATACTCCATCTCTAAACATAACTCAAGAGTTCACAAAGTATAATTTTGAATGTCATGGACTTTGAAAATTAATCATTTCAATGCATAAAAGCATGCTATGTGGATTCGTCTTAAATAATAGGCAAATCATAGTGTCAACGATAACTTACTTAGTGAATCGTAGCACTATAATTGAGGGGTATCCGAGTAACCACACAGTGAATTGTAGCACAATAAATGGTGGTACCTTGAGTAACCACACAGTGAATCATAACACCATAAACAGTGGTACTCAAGAACTGCTTAGTGAATCGTAGCACTATAAGTGGCAGTCTCATCAGTAAATTATAGTGTCGAGCGAATTGTAGCACCAATAATGCATATGATGTGAATTGTAATGCATATAATGAGTTTCAATCTGACATCATGACCTAGCCCGCCTAAACCATTTTATGTTCTCATTCCAACAATCATCATTCATCACTTGATATTTAACAGATCAACTTGGGAGCTAATAACATAATTCTATATCATATATGTAAAATTAAGCACCATAGGCTATCATAATCAAAATTAATATCATACTTTAGATCATCCCATAACAAACATAAATCAATCACCATTAATAAAGGCTCACTCAATAAAGCAATCAAACACAATTCATCATTAACAATATTCGAAGTCAACCACTACATGGCTATTGACATTAAATATAAACATAACCCCAAAATAAATCTTTTCTATTTGTTACTCAAGTAGTAAACCCCCCCCCTCCCCCGTATATACAATGTACCTTACCGTGATCTGGCTTTCCAAAACAAGCTTCCATCCCATCGAAACCTTAAACTAAATTGCCTAAAATCACCACACATTACTTTATCATAACCCAAACTATTATTAACCAAAACGACAACCAAATATCATTTTTATTATGATTTTGAATAATTAAAACTTACTGCAGCATAACTTAACCACCGTATCACACTAAATCACTTTCGATCACCAATTTCTTCTACTCTGATAATTCCTAAAAATCAACTATAATTATTTTTGCAACCCTAAGTTACGTAAATATGCATTTTGAAGTTGAACATACCATTTGACACAATTTTGATAGTTATCAACTTACCGAAAAGCAACCCACGAGTTGTTAACCTTCCGAGATGCCTTTGAAACCTCGAAACCTTGTCATTTTCTTCCGAACTTAAGCCCTTGACGCTGCCCAACACAAACCCACACATGTAACATAATTTAGAAACAATAGGTATCATAAACCCATGACCGAAATGCAAGCAAAGAGGGAAAACAATTTTGGGTCCTTACCAATAAGCTTCGTAACATGGAATGGTGATGGTTCAAGCTTCATCCATGGTACCCATGGCTGCTATGGCTTACTAAGAGAAGGAGAATAGCTCCATGAGTTTGACTCAAAGTTTTTGAGGTAATGGTTGTTGAGTTAGTGAGTATTAAGGTTAATAGAGCTAAGCTATGGTGTCTTTATTATAAGATAGCACTTAGGTTTGCATATATGTATTTGCATTGGTTCATGACATCATATTCATTTTGTTTAGGCACAAGAGTTACAAGGTCTCTTGTTGCTTGCCCTGGTGGGGGGTTGTTCTTAAGGAGGGGCTTTAAATCCTTGAGGACTAATTTTGTCCTTGGCACTTTGGTTTGCCCAATGCTTCAGTGTGCTTTGGGATATTTGTAAGTATAACGCTTCGATTCATCACAGATGTTTGAGATATCCACTTTTATGATGCTTTGATTCGTCGTAGATATCAGGGTTGTCTATTCTAGGGGAATTTCAGTTTGTCTAGTACTTTGGTTGCTAACGGCTTCCCATTTTGATATATTATGGCCATTATCCTCAATAAGCACTTTCATTTGCCACCCACTAAGTCAGATTCGCATTGCATGCTTTTATGCATCTAAAAATGATATGATTTTTGAAAAGTCCATGGCATGTGAGTAATTGCATTGAGAGTGTGATAATGTATAAGTATTTGGAGTTTGAATGAGAATTAGTGATGTAAGAATTTGATCAATGACAAAGGCAAAATGGTCTACCTATGGATGTATGATGTTTTGGTATATGTGTATGATATAAAGCATTGATATATATATATATATATATATATATATATAAATACGATAAATTACACTTCATGTGTTATTACTCTAGCTATTTACTACTTGGAGTGGTACTCACTTCTCTAATTATTATTTTAGTGAGTTTTCAGGGAAGTAATGCCGCTTGGTGAGCTTGAAGGTGGAAGCAATGGAATTAAGTGATGTCGCTTGTTGTGGTGCTTGATGTGGACACCTATACGGTGTTATTTGATTGATATATGAAGTGATGGTATGGCCCCTTTGATTAACCTAAATTAGCAATTAAATGTTTTGATGCCAAATGATGATCTTGAACTTTGATTTGTGAAGTTCTATTATGTGTATACATATCTATTGATATATGAGGTTTATGGTGCGGCCCTTCGGTTGGCCTAATGTGGAAAATATGCATTTTTTATATGTGAGATTTGATGCCATGTTGTTATGTGAAGTATATTTATGTGACTGTTAGTAGATAGGTAGTTGATATCTTACTAGAGGTTTAGTGTGAGTCTTGTAATGGTATTATGTATTGTTTTTGAGATTGAATCCTTCATATGTCCAAGGATTGTTTAGACTGACTGATAGTTAATTGAAGTTAGGTTATTTAAGTAATACCCTAAGGTTGATATCCCTTGTTTCCTGACTCATATCTTCATATATGGGAAGAGAAGGATACCTAGTCCATTGTTAGGTTTAAGGACATGTAGCTTGGTAGGTCCATTCTTAAGCTTGTTAAGGCTTGTAGTTTATGTCTTCCGCTGTGCGTATTGTTAAGCCGCATACCAGTTAGGTTTTTAGGGTTAGTTTGTTAGGGTCTTGTGTTCTTCGTGAAAAATTTTCCCTAATTTTCAAAAACCCTAGGGATTAATTCTAGGAATTTAGGTAGGATGTCACAATTCTAAATGTTTCCATATACATAAACTAATGATAAAATATATAGGTTAATTTTAAAAAATATAATCTCATAATTTTTTTATTATTTTACTTAATAAAATAATATTGCAAGAAGGGTTAATAAAATTTTAATATAATGATATCATCCATACAAATAAAAGTATTATCAACATGAAAAATATTTTTTAAGTAATTTTCTTGCTATAGAATAAAATAAATATATAAAAAGTTTTAATAAAATATAAAAATGTTTTAATAATTTTTAAAAACTTGAATCATTTTTATAACTTTCTGTAAAATATATTTTTTAATTTTTAATTGTTTGTAGATATAATTTTAAATTATTATGCATGACTTATAATAATGTAAATGGAGAGATAAGACTACTATGATAACTTAACTTTTCCAAAACCTAAATTAAAATAAAATAATATTACAAGGGATGAAAAATGATTTTAGAAAATAATAAACACTCATATATATATATATCATGATTTACATGAAATAAAATAAAAATACATGGATAAAAACATAATCCTAATAAATATTTTAGTATTTAACCTTAGAGAATAACTTATTATAATTTATCAAACATTTTATTTTATCTATAATTTTTTGTAGATAGAGTTATATGTGACACCTGAACTTGAATAACAAACATAAAGAAAATACAAAATTTTTAAGGTCCACTTTTTGTACAAAGTTTGGTATTTTACGTGTAGCATGAGCTACAAAACTCCTTTCAGGTGATACCAATTGGTAAATTTTTTTGTAGCTTAGAGATCTACAAGTTTTATGAAGGAAGGAAAGACTAATTTTTCCCGTATAATTCCCGGTTTCACAAAACACAGAACTATTATGTAGAAAAATTTAAACAGGGACATGCTGGAGTATTTTGCCTATAACTTGAGCTACATAACTCCTTTTAAGGTGAATCCAATTGGTAAATTTCCATAGCTCAACTATCTACAACTTTTATAAAGGGAGAAAAGGCTAATTCTTTTTATATAATTCCCAAATTCATAAACATCATTCATGATCACAATTTAATCATCCATATCATGTTTCATAACATCAATATTATCATAAATCATAATTTCATGATCAATTCTCATAATATCATATAATCTTAACCTACACTACTATTGTCAACACAAAATAAATTCAAATTAACAATAAATAGTAGTGTGTAAATACTATAGTCAATACTCAGTACTCAAGCCATGCTCCGCTTCTATACCTGGATGAACGACGTTCGTGAAAATAAAGCTCACGTCCAATATCACCTATCAACCTACATATCGAAAATACCTAACTATTCAATAAACATAAGTTAGCTTTGAAACTTATTAATTTAACTTTACCTAAGCTACCCGGAGCATAATAAGGTAGTATTTAAATCTAATTGATGGAACGAGTTAAGTTTAGAGAGTTTTGACTTACCAAATCAAAGTCAAATAAGTATTTTAAAGTGGATTGAAGCTTCCGACGCTACCCGTAATTTCTAACCACTTCCTACAAGCGTTGATTTAAAGGAATTTAGGTAGAAATATCAAAATTCATCAATGTAGGCTAGGGTCTAAAACCTACATACCTTAGGTTAAGGAAAATTAAACCAAACCCTTGTACTACTCTTAGCATGCACGTGAAGAAGTAGAATGATGGTGGGAATAAAGTGGACTTTACACTCACTTCAATTGAAATAGAAAATAGTGGTGGATGGTTATGGATGCACGACCAAGAGAGGGAGGGAAAGGAAGCTTGCCCTTTTAACTTTGGTTAAGAATGAAACAAAAATGGAAGATAGGAAGAAAATGATGGCCATGGTGAGGAGAACAAAATGGTGAAGAAGAAGTTATCAATGGTGATGAAGGAAAAAAGACGTATAGTTAGGAAGATGAAGAGAATGATATTTTTCCTTTTCCTTTTCTTTTGTTTTGTGTAAGGAAAAAATAGTTAGTTTAGGGTGGTTTAGGGGTAGTTAGTAACCATACCCGAGTATCCTTAATTTAATTATAGACTTAGCCAATCTTAAGTCTCATTTAATTTACCTTTTGACTTAGAATTAATTAATATCCCTTAAATTAAAACTAGGATGTTACATTATATACTATTATTTTATGAAAATAATAATTAATATGACATTATGAAACTCAAAAGTAAAAATAAAATAATATTGTAAGGAAGGAATATAAAATTATATTATAAATCATAAATATGTATTATAATTCACTACAAGAATACTCCAATTTAGCTTGAGGTCATGGCATGAGACACGCTCATACATTTGTCATTGTGTGAGTCTTTATGGCTATTGTGTGGGACATGTCCCATACAATGCTTTTGAAAACTGAAAAGATTTGTAATGCTTGGTTATTGCATGGGACGTGGATTCCACATCAAAATTTATGTTTGGTTGTTGGCATGGGACATCTTGGGCCAATGAAGAAAGAATTTGGTTCATTCATTGGGTGACAAATAGAGGGTAGAGATTTTAAAATCCTAGAGTGGGACATGTCCCATGTTAAAATCAACATCAAATACGAGCTCGGCCTTTTTCCTACTCATTTCTTTCCAATTTCAAATATTTCTCTCAATCTCCTAAATTTTCTTTTGTATGATTCAAAGTGTTGAGGAAAATTTTTTATCCCCTATTGGTGTCATTGTGTTTGTGATGTAAAAAGAAGCCTTTTGAATCAATTAAAATTTTAAACAAGTTAAAGGTCAATAACTTATTTAGTTCCTTTAATTTTATGTTTTAAAGTTCTTTAGGATAGTTGTAGGAACTCAAAGATAAATGTTTGGATTATTGTATTTTGGAAAATATTCACATTTTAATCTTAGGATAGATTATTTACTATAAAGTTTATTTATTAGAGAATATTTCAAACATTAGTACGCTAGGATACAATTTTAGAAATTTAGGACTTTATAAATTTAAAAATTGGACTTTGAAATTAATGTTTTAGGGTTCTTTCTAGGGTTAAGAAGACCAAGAAAGCCCCCACCAAGCTTGTGTGCCTTGCTAATGTCCATGTTAGGCTCAATATTCTTATGTATTTTATATAGTTAGGCTTCTTTGTATCTCTTGATCATTTAGGATTGTAAGCATCATTAGATAGGTTGGGCTTATTCCATTCGGCCTTGAAGTGTTTTAAAACATCAAATGCCTCCACCATTAGAGGTAGTTTTTATACTTTTATTCTCAAGATCTTGGTTTAGGTAGGAATTATTTTACGATAAAATGATTGAATGTTCTTAATAGGGGTATGTGATGATGCATGATTTATCTTTAATTCTTCACTTTAAATGAGTATAATTTGCCATCACTTAGTGTGTAATAAATTGCATTTTAACACATTTTCATCATTTGAGCTTTATGTAATATTTGATTTTTAATATGTGCCAAAAGACAATGGATCCAAGAACTCAAGAATTCCAATCCAAAATAAAGATCAAAGTGCCTAAGGATCAAAGGAATCAAGGAATATGCAAAAGGATCTCAAAAAGGGTGAAAAAATACACAAAGAATGGAGAATCAGGTGGATGAATCGATTCATCCCCCACTTGAATCGATTCATACAGTTTAATGCACCTAGGATATGAATTTTTAAAGCTTGAATCGATTCATCAGCACTTTGAATCGATTCATTCGGGTTTTAAATGGTTGAATCGATTCTTCCCTCTATTGAATCGATTCATACGTTAAACTTTAGGCCAGAATTGCATTTGGAACGCATGAATCGATTCATTTCACTTTTGAATCGATTCATGAGTGAATTATTGGCCCAGGATCACGTTTTCGAGCTTCTGGATGGTGGGTAAGGCACTAAAGTTGATAATGGAGCACTGAAGTTGATAATGGAGCACAATGGACTTGTTAATTGAAGAGTGCACCTTCCATTACAAATTGTTTATGGCATTGGCTTGCTTTTGGACTCCTATAAATAGGCACCATGAGAGAGCATCACACACCTCAATTCACATTTCTCTCTTAATTCCCTCTTAGTAGTTTCTTTAAGCATCAGAGGAAGGCACAAAGCCTCATCCTCTCTTCTTTCCCCTCTTTGCTCCATTCCGGGTTAGTTTCTTTTCCTTGTAGTTGTTCTTATTATGGAGGGCTAAAACCCCTAGATTGATTTTCTTGGAGAATATTGTAATGTAATTTTGAGGTCATTATTTTTAATATAGTATGCTTTTATTATTGTTATTTCTTCATAATCTTACTCTGCTTATTTAATTCCATTCTGTTTAATTAAATTTATATGCTTAATCGGTTTAATTATTCAAATGGAATAAAATAAGATTTTCAATTAGAATGGATTAAGGAAATATGCATGCTTAATGAATATTTTCATAATCACTTTTAATAATTATGGTTTGCTTAATTCCATAATATGAGCATAGATTATGTATGTAGGCGATGTTTTTACATATGCTCATTAATTCCTAGATTTTACGATCTTGACTCCTTTTGCTTAATTAGGATGCTTGATTAAAATATTCATTTTTAAATGAAAGTAAAGGAATTATGAATTGAAAAAGACGCTTAGTTGATTAATTCAAATTGAGCTAAGAAATTAACAGTAATGAAAGTATACAAATTATCTTTAGTGAACCAAGGATAAATTTATTTACAATACTCCAAGAAAATCAATCGCTTGTTATTTATTGTTTTAAATCCTATAATTACTTTGTTTTAATTTTAATTGTGACAACAAAATCAATCAAAATCCCCCAATTGTATTTGTATGTTTGTTAAAATTCTGTTTGTAAAAATTAATTTTAAACTTGATTTTTTCTAAATTTTTGTGTTGATCCTTGAGAGAACGACCTAGGTTGACACCCTAGTACTACATTAATTAATTTTAATGTACTAATTTGACAGAATCACGACTGTAATAATATTCACGTCAAAGTTTGGCGCTGCAGCCGGGGATCAACGATCTTAAGGAAAATTCTTGTTTTAGATTAATTTTTTTTTGTATAAATTGAAAAAAAAAATTTTGTTTGTTTGTTTGTTTTATTTTATTTCTTTTGCATGATTTAGGATTCTTATGATTTATTGCTCATGATGATCAAATATCTTGTTGTATGCTATGTATGACTAGAAGAACTTTTGAGCATTTATATTCATTTGATCCTGAAATTGATAGAACTTTTCATAGGTTAATTAGAGAAGATAGATTTAATAATAACT
Organism: Clitoria ternatea; assembly: GCA_037962975.1. NCBI lineage: Eukaryota > Viridiplantae > Streptophyta > Magnoliopsida > Fabales > Fabaceae > Clitoria > Clitoria ternatea. The sequence goes on from CM075671.1 coordinate 63,907,772, forward strand.
TTGTTGATATTGATAGTGATAGTATTTTTTTTGAATTTGCTGAAAGTACTACTGCTAGTTTTTCTGATATGGCTGAACCTCGTGAAAGAACTCTTAGAGAACTAGCTGCACCTGAATTCACATACGAAAGTTTGTGTATTCAATATCCTGATGAGGATGTCCCTTTTATTCTTAAGACCGGACTTATACACTTGTTGTCTAAGTTTCATGGTCTTGCGGGTGAAGATCCGCACAAACACCTCAAAGAATTCCACATTGTGTGCTCCACAATGAAACCCCAAAACGTTCAAGAAGACTATGTCTATCTTAAAGTGTTTCCTCATTCTTTAGAGGGTGTTGCTAAGGATTGGTTGTATTACCTTGCTCCAAGATCAATCACAAGTTGGAATGACTTAAAGAAAATGTTCTTGGAAAAATTCTTTCCTGCCTCTAGAACAACTACAATCCGTAAAGACATATCTGCCATTAGGCAACTCTCTGGAGAAAGTCTGTATGAGTATTGGGAGAGATTCAAGAAACTTTGTGCAAGTTGCCCTCACCACCAAATTTCTGAACAACTTCTTCTTCAGTACTTCTATGAAGGTCTGCACCACGTTGATCGCAACATGATTGATGCGGCAAGTGGAGGAGCTTTAGAAGATATGACTGCTGCTGAAGCAAGAAATTTGATTGAAAAGATGACATCTAACTCTCAATAATTTGGTGTGAGAAATGATTCTTTCAAACCCATGTTTGATTCCAATTCTAGTTCATCTGGAATTAAATTGGAGAGCAAACTTGATGCTCTCACCACTCTAGTCACACAATTGGCAGTAAATAAAAAATCCATGACTGCTAAAGTATGTGGCATTTACTCTTCACAAGAGCACCCCACTGATTGTTGTCCTTCTCTACAGGAAAAGGATAATAATAGTCCCCAAGCCTACGCAGCTAACATCTACCATGATAGACCTCCACCACCACAACAACAACAAAACCATGACCTTTCCACCAACAGATACAATCCAGGTTAGAGGAACCATCCAAATTTGAGATCCCCAACACCGATTTCAAAACAATGCACCAACCTTCCAAAGACCTACACCTCAACCATCCACAAATGGCCCTTCTTTGGAGGATCTGGTGAAACAAATGGCTACACAGAACTTAGAGTATCAACAGAGGAATGATGCTACCATCCAGAGTCTAAGCAACCAAATTGGGCAATTGGCTTCATCATTAAGCCAGTTACAATCTCAAAACTCTGACAAAGTACCATCTCAACCAGCTACAAATCCAAGAAATGTGAGTGCAATTCAGTTAAGATCAGGTAAGAACCTTGAAGTACCCATACCTAAGGAACCTGAAAAACAAACAACTGAGCCTGAAATAGTTAAGAATGATGTACCCTCTTCAAGAAAATCTGAGATACAACCACCCCAAATTCCACCTTATATCCCTCTTCCTTTCCCACCAAAAGCAATTCCAAGTAAGAAGATGGAAGAAGTGGACAAAGAAATTTTGGATACTTTCAGGAAAGTGGAAGTAAATATACCTCTTCTTGATGTAATCAAACAAGTCCCCAAGTATGCCAAATTTCTAAAAGAGTTGTGTACTCACAAGAGGAGACTCAAGGGTAATGAAAGGATAAGTATGGGAAGGAATGTATCTGCACTGCTCAATAAAGAAGTTTCAAATATTCCTGAGAAATGCAAGGATCCAGGTATGTTCACTATACCCTTTATCATAGGCAATAACAAATTTGAAAATTGCATGTTAGATTTAGGAGCTTCAATAAATGTTATGCCTATGTCTATCTTTAAATCTCTGTCTATTGGAACTTTACAACCAACTGGTGTAGTAATTCAGCTAGCCAATAGAAGTACTGCTTATCCTGCTGGAGTCATAGAGGATGTTCTGGTTCAAGTAAATCAACTTGTTTTTCCGGCTAATTTTTACGTGCTTGATATGGAAGAAGGTAGGTCTGATATCCCTGTTCCTATCATTTTAGGAAGACCATTTTTGAAAACAGCCTGAACTATAATTGATGTCCATGCTGGAACCCTTTCTATGGAATTTGGTGACACTAAGGTAAGATTTAACATTCTAGATGCCATGAAACACCCTTCTGAAAATCATTCTGTTTTCCAAATTGACATTATTGATGAACTAGTTTTTAAACATTTTTCTGATGTTGATTTGGAATGCATAGATGATTCATACAATTGTTTTGCATGCAATAATTCTGAGAATTGTGATATTTATGCTGAAATTGACAAATACATAACAGCTGATTTAGAGTCTATAGAAATACCTATTCTAAATGCAGATTTTCAAGAAGACTCTAACAAAATTTTTGAGGTGCAAGAATCCAAATCTGCTTTGTTAGTTCCATCTACTTTGCAGGCACCTAATCTGGAGCTAAATTTCTTACTTGAAAACCTCAAGTATTCATACTTGGGAAATGATGAGGAGCTTCCGGTGATAATCTTTACTTCTCTTGATGAAAATCAAGAAAAGAAATTGCTGCAAGATTTGGAAAGGCATAAGAAGGCTAGACCACTATCCAATTTGCTTCAAAAGGATGTGGTATTTGAGTTTGATCCACCTTGAGGGAGTTTTTCTTACCCATCTTTTTACTTTTTCATTATATTGTCTATTTTGTATGCTCTGTCTTACATTAAGGACAATGTATGATTTAAGTGTGGGGGTGGGAATATTCTTGTTTATTGTTGTGTTGTTGTGTGACTATGTTAAAAAAAAATAAAAAAAAATAAAAAAATAAAAAAAGAATTAAAAATAAAAGATTTTGTGTGTGTTTTTGTTTTAAAAAGGCATGTTTTATTGGAATTTTAAGATATGCATGAGTAACAGGTAAATTCTTTCATGTCTGATATGAGCTTAATGATATGTTATAATTTAAACTCAAGTAATTTTGGTATGATGAAAATGACATGATAATTGATAGATGATCATATATGATAGAATTATACCTTGTGAGATTTTTGAGCCTTAAAATTTGATGGATCACTTTACGCCATCTGAATTCTTTCATGTGTGATTAATTCCTGAAAGCTTACATCCTAATTTTTGTCTTGTTTCTTGATGATACTTGAAACTCATATGAATGTATTTGAAATGATACATGCATTTTGTTCAATTGAGCCACTAAGCCAGATAAGCCTACCATGAATAAATTATCTCTTGCTAGCCATTTTGAGCCTATTTAACTGTTTCCTTGTTGCAGCTCAAATAAGCCATGGATGAAAAACCAAAAATATACGTACCTTAAGGAATATATTGGAGCTTTGGAATCAAGTCAAAAACAGGCATTCAAATAAGTGTGGGGGTGTGCAAAAAGGAATTGCAACTCTTGTTCCAAGTGTTATGCAATCTCATTAATAATAATAAAAATAATAATAATATTATGATTGCGACCTAATATCATACAATAAATGTTTTACCCTCACTGTTTGCCAGTTAAATTAATTGCTTCATCATTCTTTTTGGTATTTTAAAAAAATAATAAAATAAAATAAAAAAATTTCCATCCATTTTAATCTTGGCCATATTACAACCCTACAAAGCCCTGTTGATCTATATATGCATTTGTGTTGATTGTGGAATTGAGAAACTTGCCAAATTTTTAGACTATTTGTTTTTCAGGAAATGTTTAGAGAGTACTCTATATACAAACCTTAAACACTTGAGAGTTGAGAGTATGTCTTATGAGGCTCTATCACTTATGATCTTCTTTTCAGTTTAAATTAATTTTCACATGTCTAAGTGTTTGAATGATTTTTATATATATCTTGATGCTTTATATCCTACATGTTGAATAACTCTTGTTCCTTTGTATATTCCTAAGATTTCATGACAAACGTGCCAATTCTGTGTGTTGTTTTCAACTTAATGTTTTCAATAAATTGTGATACTTGTTTTTATTCTGATTTTGCCTCGGAGTGCAAAAGAATAAGTGTGGGAGTATTTGATGATGCATGATTTATCTTTAATTCTTCACTTTAAATGTGTATAATTTGCCATCACTTAGTATGTAATAAATTGCATTTTAACATATTTTCATCATTTGAGCTTTATGTAATATTTGATTTTTAATATGTGCCAAAAGAAAATGGATCCAAGAACTCAAGAATTCCAATCCAAAATGAAGATCAAAGTGCCTAAGGATCAAAGGAATCAAGGAATATGCAAAAGGATCTTAAAAAGGGTGGAAAAATACACAAAGAATGGAGAATCAGGTGGATGAATCGATTCATCCCCCACTTAAATCGATTCATACGGTTTAATGCACCCAGGATGTGAATTTTTGAAGCTTGAATCGATTCATCAGCACTTTGAATTGATTCATTTGGGTTTTAAATGGTTGAATCGATTCTTCCCTCTATTGAATCGATTCACACGTTAATTTTTAGGCCAGAATTGCATTTAGAATGCATGAATCGATTCATTTCACTTTTGAATCAATTCATGAGTGAATTATTGGCCCAGGATCACGTTTTCGAGCTTCTGGATGGTGGGTAAGGCACTAAAGTTGATAATGGAGCACTGAAGTTGATAATGGAGCACAATGGACTTGTTAATTGAAGAGTGCACCTTCCATTACAAATTGTTTATGGCATTGGCTTGCTTTTGGACTCCTATAAATAGGCACCATGAGAGAGCATCACACACCTCAATTCACATTTCTCTCTTAATTCCCTCTTAGTAGTTTCTTTAAGCATCAGAGGAAGGCACAAAGCCTCATCCTCTCTTCTTTCCCCTCTTTGCTCCATTCCGGGTTAGTTTCTTTTCCTTGTAGTTGTTCTTATTATGGAGGGCTAAAACCCCTAGATTGATTTTCTTGGAGAATATTGTAATGTAATTTTGAGGTCATTATTTTTAATATAGTATGCTTTTATTATTGTTATTTCTTCATAATCTTACTCTGCTTATTTAATTCCATTCTGTTTAATTAAATTTGTATGCTTAATCGGTTTAATTATTCAAATGGAATAAAATAAGATTTTCAATTAGAATGGATTAAGGAAATATGCATGCTTAATGAATATTTTCATAATCACTTTTAATAATTATGGTTTGCTTAATTCCATAATATGAGAATAGATTATGTATGTAGGCGATGTTTTTACATATGCTCATTAATTCCTAGATTTTACGATCTTGACTCCTTTTGCTTAATTAGGATGCTTGATTAAAATATTCATTTTTAAATGAAAGTAAAGGAATTATGAATTGAAAAAGACGCTTAGTTGATTAATTCAAATTGAGCTAAGAAATTAACAGTAATGAAAGTATACAAATTATCTTTAGTGAACCAAGGATAAATTTATTTACAATACTCCAAGAAAATCAATCGCTTGTTATTTATTGTTTTAAATCCTATAATTACTTTGTTTTAATTTTAATTGTGACAACAAAATCAATCAAACCCCCCCAATTGTATTTGTATGTTTGTTAAAATTCTATTTGTAAAAATTAATTTTAAACTTGATTTTTCCTAAATTTTTGTGTTGATCCTTGAGAGAACGACCTAGGTTGACACCCTAGTACTACATTAATTAATTTTAATGTACTAATTTGACGAAATCACGACTGTAATAATATTCACGTCAGTATGTGATGAATTAAAACCCTAATTTTCAATACGCATGGTCAAGCTGGACAATGGTGTAGGGCTATGGATATTATGAATGACATGTTGCATGTTGTTATGTGTACTCTGTATTTTTCTTCCATTGTCAATAGTTTGCTTGTCTTTTATTATCAACCTTTCGCATAATTCTTTATCATTATTATGTTGTTTGAATGTAGAGTGTGTGTGTGTGTGTATAGGGAAAGAAACTTATTCACAAATAAGAGCGTAATGAACCGAAACCCTAGAGAATTACTCTAGGAGATTAGGGTTACTATTTCTCTACTAAATGTGTCACTTAAAATACAATGTAAGCCTATAGACTATATTTATACAATAGTGAAATAAAGGGAGAAAGGGGAATCTAGGCCCAAGCCTAGTAAAGGAGATAACCGCTTCTAGTGGGGTAATGGAGAATCATTATCTACTTAAATAAAGGGATGGGGGCATCGTGGGCTCCCTCTGATCAGGGAGGGTACAAAAATATATTGTATGACTTCTTTGAAATTTTTTATATTTTGCTTTTATGCTCACTTATTTAAGTTGTTTTACAGAGTCCAATTTATGGTGATTTGTGCCTATTGACTTTTCTTATAATTTACAGTATATATTTTTTCTTTCGGATTTAATGAAGGATTATAAAGAGTAGGTTGAAAAGGCTTGTACACATATTGGTGAACTACAAAAGCAAAATTTTACTTATAAGAGAGCTTATAGGTGTATCTTGTTTTAATGATCATTTCTCTCTTGTGCATGCTATAAAATTGTTTCTACAAGTAGACATGCTTCAAAAGGAACTACTAGAAACACAACAGAAAAAGTAAACTAGAAAACTTAAGTGCTTGAGTTATAGAAAATCATTCGTGACTTGAAATCAAAATTAGTATATGTAAGTTAATTTATTTAATACATTTAGTTATTTTGTTCAAATATTCATTTAGGATTGATTTTTATCAAGATCGGGACTCTGTCATCAACGATAACTAACTAGTTTTAATTTTTTTTGACATATTAGTAATAGATGAGAGTGGAAAAAGACTTTGATAATGTTGTTTATAACATCTTGACACAACCCCAAATCGTATTAATATAAATAATAGAAATAAGGGTAAATTTTTTTCGTGATTTTTAAAACAATTAAAGAATGAAAATAACCACGAGATAAAACTTTAATAAGTAACCCCAGATCATATAAAAGAATCTATCCTATATATAAAGATATGAGATGGTGATTAGTTTAGATCAAGAGTGCCCCTTAGACAATCAATCGCATGATCATCAACAAGGAAAATAACGGAAACATAATTTATTTTGAGAGTTAAGGAAGGTGTGAAAAGAGACTTAAGGATACTCGAATTAATTACCAAAATGTATTAAAAATGCTTACACATTGATACATAATCATGCAATGCCTAAATGGGACCCAACACACAGTAAAACAGGACCATTTTTGAAGAATAGGGGCATGAATCGATTCAAGGCTGGCATGAATCGATTAATGTGTCCCAATGGCCCAAAATCCAGCATAACAGGTAGATGAATCGATTCACCTTCCCTAGGAATCGATTCATGCATCATGAATTGGCAAAAACAGGTGCAACAAGGGAGTGAATCGATTCACCCTCCCTTGGGAATCGATTCACACGTCCAGAATTACCCAAATCAGGTTCATGAATCGATTTATCCACATGGTGAATTGATTCACACATAAATGAGTAGCAAATGAATCAATTCATGCATAGGGGAATCGATTCCCACCTGCATTGTATTAGTAACAGAGAGTAATTCAACAGAAACTGTCAAATTTCCCAACTTCTTAATACCCTATCTTTTTCATATGAATTCCAATTGCCACTAAATTTTGACATAAGCTAAAATACATTATTTGTGATGCGTAGCCACTGGCCGCTCTCGAAAATTCCTAAAAATGAGAGACTTAATGGAATTGATCCATTCCAGTTTCTACAAATCATAAATCATGTATTTAAGCTATTGGAACCATCACATACTGCCCAAGGCTCATAAAACTCATTTTGACCCTATTGGTTCCTCAATTATGCATAAATTCCATATACAAACTTCACAATTCAACCAATTTATCAATCAACATGCATCAATTCCATCAATTGGCCATGAAACTTCATAATCTACATTCATTCAGCAATATGACAAGTAAAGTCATTGTATCTTAGTTAACATCAACCAATGTTAAGGTCACTACCAAAAATTAGCCTATCAAAACATACAAGACCTAATTTTCCAAAGTGACCCTCAAAATAAATGCCTAAACATCATCCAATATTCAAGAAACAAAAGAGGCATATACATGTATCAAGTGTTTTACAAAGGGGTGTCGGCCAAGGCTTACAAGCTTCTATTTCCATATTTACCTCCACCTTTGCTTAATCCTCTAAAAGAGTAGGATATCCAATATACCTACATCAAACTTTAAAAAATGACAACTAGGAGGTGAGTAACATATACCAAATGAATCAAAATCATACATTATAATGATATGTATACATGTGTGCATGACATACATTTCTCAAGAAGCATCACAAGCTTCGTTCACGTATCATATCATTCCATTTCAACATCATACATATCCAATTCAATATGTTCACAACATACATATCTCAAGAAACATCATAAGCCTCATTCTCATATCATGTCATCTCATCTCAACATAACACATATTCAAGTCAATATATTCATAACACATGTATCAAATCATTGGCATTCTTAATAAAAGCCATCATACACTAAATGTTAGTACCATAACTTCTTTCCTTTGTATTTATCAATCATCCATTGCCACCACGGGCTATCAACTAGGCATATCTCTGGCTATATGCAAATGCTCTTATAGCTAATGCATATGCACAATGGAATCATTAACAATTTGCGGATCCGACTATGGGAAATAACATCATAATCAAGTGTGGGTCAAGCATAGGTGTGCTACTATGGCCCTACTGTAGTAGTAAATGTGTACACTTATATCTTAAATCATGCATGTAATACATTACTCTTTTACTGGTACCAAACCATTATCGCCCATATGCAGCACTATTCACCCTGTGACTTACGAATTTAACAATATGGCCTCACTTGCCATAAGTGCTACGGGCTCCTCCCGAACATACATTGAGAGAATCGGGCCCCATAGGGACACCGAGGTCACTCACTCACTATAGAGCCGCCCACCCATTGGGCCGACCACATAGGGTGTCTCGCCACCAAACTATAAGCAACTTCGTCATTCCAAGAATCACTAGGGAACAAACACATAATTTTACCCGTGCACTAGGCCGCCCTCCTACTGGACCCGCCTAGTGGAACCCCTAACATTCTACATAGACAGCGTATGATATGCCATGGATGCAATGTAATGTAATGCAATGCAAATGCGTTCTCATACTATGCATCCTAAATGCCCCTCCATAATCAACAATTCACCACCAACACCTAGTAGAACTTTATATTCTCATCATTCTTAACCATCACCAATTGTCATTGGATTTCATACACATTCAATAGCTAGTGGAAAACATGTCCATACACATTGTCATAGATTTTCATACCATGGGATGTTCATACATTCATATTTTATCAAAATTACAATCATGACATCTATTCAATAACTCAAGAGCCATTCATAACAAACCTCATTATTATGAGTTAACATCATATCATATTCATCATCCCTATCACACACGTCACACAACATCATTTAATCTAAATATATTCCAATCATATATTCATTAAATCATTCATCCAAGTCAATTTAGCATAACGCCATCATATGCATACATCACTAATGGATGAAATCAAATATTTAGAATTGTTACCCCCTCCTACCTCAAGAGAAGTAGAAATCAACGCGGTCCAAAGATCCCGCCTTGTCGATGGGGTTGTTTCCTACATTATACAATATGCCACATAATCAATTTTTATTCAAACTACCAAGATTCAAGTGCTTATGTTTATTTCTTGGTGTTTAATACCATTTCAATTTCAAACCTTATTTATCTCATTTAATCCACCATAACCACCATGGGTTAGGTGCCCAAATTTATTTATCATGCAATTAAAGCTAAACCTATTCACGGGTTCTATACTAATTGTTTTCCAACTACCACTACCAATCATCTAACCTTATTAATGGCCTTCCACCATCAAAGTTATCATCATACATCATTAAATACATTCTCTTAACATTAATAAATACTCATCTACTCACATTTTACATTTCCCCAATTTTCAAAGGTTATGGTTTCATCAAAACCCAACAACCATCATCAATGTCCATCTGTTTCCATCATATTTAATGTAATTTTTGTATATCCATATATCCCTTCATAAAACTCACATTAAAAGCACCCCACTTAAGGGTTTCTCATTATAAATGCCTCTCTAAGGTAACCCACATGCAAGCAAACCCATAACCCAAAACCTAGGGCTTAACATCATTAGAAATGGTGAGGAACTTACCTCAAGCCAAGAAAATGAGTGGGTACCAATGGGGAAGAAGAAGAGCACAAAAATGAGGGAGTCTCTAACACAAGCTTCTCTTTCTTGCTTGATGAGGAGAACGAAAATGGAGAATGGAAATGAAGGTACACACCACACTTTGTGGGTTTCAAGAGGAAGAAGATGAGTGGAAGAGGAAGGGAGAAGAGAAAGAGAGCTTTGCCTTTGGAAATAAAACCTACGTGAAATGCAAAGGAGAAGAGAGAGCTACGAGAATGTAGAAAGAAAAATGGGGTTTTAGTGTTTTAATTTTAACCCATCATTAAACTTCTCCGTTTTAAATCAAACATAATCTCCATTCGGGCTTGATACTTTGTCTAAAAATTATTCCGAATACATATTCAGACTCCCAGTAATATTCTTAACATCTCTGACCAATAGCACCTTAATCGGAGATAATTGGTCAGACACCCATATTTTAATCGGGTATAATTTTAGCTTATAAAGCCCTAATAAATTATGAATAATCTCCAAACATATTAATTTAATTATTTTCAATATTTTGGGACATTTACTAATCCACATATAATTATTTAGTATTTATTTTTTAAATTTAATCATTTGTATAAAATTAGGGATGTTACACATCCCAAATAATTTAATTAATTATTGACGATGTAAGAAAATTAATAAATAAATTTATTTAGATTTAATTAGGATTTTTTATAAATTATTATAAATTAATTAAGAATTATTGTTGGAATAATAAATTGAAATAAATTAATTTTGAATGGTTAATTATAAATTTAAATTAGAAATAAAATGAGGTGGTAATTTGTAATTTACCAATGGTAAAAGTAAAGTTTTATTAAAAGAAATAAAAGAAAATAGAAAAATAAATGATGAAAAGACGATTTTGCCTTTGTGGCTTAAAATAAAATTTCCACTTCCTTCTTCTACACGACCACATCACGTGTGCTTTTCTTCCTCTTCTTTCCAACCTACATGGTCGTGTAGTCCCTTGGCCGATTAAAGTTCGATCTTTCATCGAAAATTAAAATTGATCGTGTTTTCAGAATCATGGTATTAAGGTGAGTACATGGGTACCCATAATTTTATGATTTCTCTTTCTCTTCTTTAAGGGCCAAAATAAGGGTTTGATGGGGGTTTTCCCATTTTTCATTTTCTTTGCAATTCAGAGTTGGGTATAGTTTTAAAGACAATGGGTATGACAAACGACTAACCATTCTTTGTTTCGATGACAGCTAGGTTCGAACCAGGCGTCAAGAAGCCATTAAGAGGAAAGAGTCTTGGAATAGATATTGAAATTGACAATGGTAAGTCTTTGGAAACTTGAATTAGGAGTTTGAACAATTTTGGTATAGCGGATGATGATTTCAGAAGTTGAATGGTTAATTGGTTTTATGAATTTCTTGAATTTACATAACCGGCGAGTTCTGATGACTTTGACCTTGAAGTAGAAACGCCAAAAACGTGAAATCGAGGTAAGGTGGGTGACCAGAGTCTTAATTAATTTAGAATTGATTATCAATTCCAATCAGAGTTTAAAAAAGAAGGTTAACATTGATCAAAATTATTTTATTTAACTATACCTGCGGATTATGGTGAAATTGTGAAAGTGAAATTAGCAAGAATAAGGAATTGAAATTTTTTATGTAAAGGACCTATGGTTGAAGAAATGAAAAGATTGATGAAAATTGCTTGATAAGCTCTAAGGGAGGAGAATATTATGATTGTGTGATGTATTGGAATGAGTTTCCATAGGTAGAATAATGAGGATGATAGTACTTATGAAATTATGACTAAAATCATAGGGTGTATTGTCGCAACCTGGATCGCGACGGCGCGGTGAACAAGAGAGAATGGGTGGAATGAAACAGGGAGTCGCCACCAACGTTTTTATCTATAGGAAAAACATTAGAAAAAACTAAGTTCAGTAAAGCACTGGTTAAAATTGAGATTCAAGTCCGGGAGTCAGTTACGAGTAGGGAAGGTATTAGCACCCTACATCGCCTGTCAGAAACAGTACCAAGATTGAAAGCGTAATATAAATAGCCTTAAACAAAATATGGTTTCTTCCCTTACTTTTATTTTGAAAATGATAGAACAGAGTAGAGAACTGTACAGACATAGGATGTTGAAGCGAGGTCAATGGGACGTTTCGTCTGAATTAAGCTCGACTTCGATATGAGACAGAGAGGGTGAGAGAATGCCAATAAGACGTCACGTCTAAATTAAACATCCTCGGGTAAAAAGGATAGGGATAGGAAAGAGATAAGCAAGACGTCTTGTCCTAAGTATCCCTTCCTTATGAATTGTAGCGAGGTTTGAACAAAACTAGGGGGAAATCAACAAGACGTCACGTCTAAATTGATTTTCACGGAAACGACAAAAGTAACAACACGAAAGAAACACAAAAAAGCAAGGAAATAAATCAGTAAGAGGAAATAAGGAAGATGGGCCCGACAGGAGTTAAAGTCCTGCTCCTACGTATTCTTGAATTATCAAGAAATCAGGGTTACGTAGTTCTGAGTGTTGTTCTTTTAGGAAAAGACTCGGGGGATGATGATGGATGTCATTGAGGTGGGGTGCTCATACAAGGTGAAGTTCTTCGCACGTGTACGAATCCTAAAAGGGTTGTGTAGACGGGAGTGCTCCCGTACGACACCGTTTTTTTTTCAAAAAAAAAAAGGATTTTCAAACTAGAAAATATAACATGTGCAAAATTTATTACTTATTATTTATTATTATATGTATTTCTTAAGGAAAAAGGGGCAAAAATATTAACAGTTTAAACTATGCCACACAGACAGACATAACAAATAACAGCAAACTGACAGGAAAATAAATGACTGAAAACAAGAGAAATAAGGAACAGAATGGAACCGGTGTGGTGGGCTCAGGACCGATGTGGGAGTCAAGCGCAGCGACGGTGTCAAACCGGTTCTGGACTTGCACGTTGACAAAAGCAATGGACCGGTATTGGGCTCAAATCCTGAAAATTGAAGGATGCGACCGGTGTTGTTGGAGGTTGATCCGAAGTGAGTAAATGACTGGATGCTGTTGAGAAAGTAATGAAGACTGGTAAGGTAATGTGGTGTGGGAATTGGGACGGTGTTGGTTCTGTGTGAGGACGGTGTGCGTTCGAGGTAGGGACGGTGAAGGAGCAGTGGCTTTGAGTATTGGAAAAACTTCAAGCTTTTTAAAGCTAAGGGGTCTTTTGTGGTGACTAAGGCAGGTCACTGGTTTCAAGTGGGGAGGTCAGTTGAGGATCTTGAGGAATCGGAGAGAATTTTAAGAGAGTCTTCTTGCAAAGAGAGGGAGTCCCAAAAAAAAACCAACCCCTTGAGCTTCCTTGGTTGGGGCATTTATAGGGCTTTGAGGTCATGGGCTGAGGGTTTGGGATAACCAGAATTCCCACTCACCCATACGTGTAGTGGTGTGCAACCCTGGCCACTATCCGTTCGTGGGGAGCAGGGTTTCAGTGGGGTATTTTTTAATTGTCCACTTCCGCCTCCCTGTCTGCCATTTTTAGGGAGTGCGATTCCAGGTCATCATGCATAAACTTCCGACCTCGTCTTTCCGTTGTCAAGTTTGTAACATCGGTCAGCAAAACACCGGTTGGGACGGAGTCCCTACTGATCCGATGTGGCCTCTTAAGAACCTGGACCTGTGTCTTCACACCGGTTGAGCCTCTTCAAGGTAGTATCACAGGGGCGGTGTTCTTCTTCCTCCTAGTCTGGATCTACTGCCAGTCCGGTGTGCATGTTTTGATCTGAGATCCCTTGATTTTTACTTGGGCCGGACTGACCTGTTACTTCGTTGCCAGGTGTACGACATTGGTGGTCCAGTGTTACCACTTTTAGGACCTTGGTCCGGTGTTGTTTCAATTTAGGCCGGACCGAAAGAGGTGTTCACAGATGCCCCTCTTTACTCTTTTTCACGAGAAATGCATATTTTCGAGGTGAAAAGGGAGTAAAGATATGAACACCGATGTAGGGGCTGAGTAGGACCCAGATCCGGTGTGGGACTTAATGACATGGCCAATTAAACAACCGACGTGTCCTACACGTGGTCCACGTCAGGAGGTGACTGGAACATCCCATGTGTCATCAGCTAATTGGCTCTTTTCAAAATTTAAAATTTGTGCCTTTGGGCCGGAATGCCAAAAGTCGGCCCCTTTTAATGGGCCTTGGGCCGGAATGTGGAAGGTTCTGGATCCTCGCCTCCCCTCTATAAAAGTAACTTCGGGGATCCATCATTTTCACTCCTTTCTTGATATTGAAGTGCTGCCTCTCCGACGTCCAAATCCTCCGGTGTTTAAAGTTATCCTCCGGTATTACAAATCTTCTCCGGTGTTACAACCTGGCCCGTACTAAGAGAACTGCATGCATCGCCTCAGCAGGTAGCCATCATCTCCTTCATTTTAATTCATAGATAAGTCATGGGGGACACCGGTTCGAGTAGTGACTCCATTGAGGTCCTATCAGGTCCTCCTTCAATTACATCCCAGCGTCAGCCGGGTGGAGTTTCGAGCCGAGGTCTGAGTCACCAAAGTGAGGCAACCTCAGGGGCTTCACATCGGTTCGTCTCATCGGGACACCGTTTCTCCACATTGCCTTTGTGGGAAACAGAGGGGTTTGACACATCGTCAGACTCATCTTTTAACTTTGGCGCTGCTAGTGAGGGGGGGAGCAGTGCCGATCTTTATCTTACTGACGATGTGGCTTTTTACAGCTGTGTTCCCTTCCTTCGTCACACCGTCCGAATGGCTTCTGAAAACTCCTCTACCGGCGTCGCTGTGATCACCGATCCTGTTGAGACAAACGTCTTGGCACACCGGATCAACTGGCTAGCTGAGAAGGCCAGGGATCCATACTTCTGGGTTCATGAAGACCCAAAGACCATCGTTTCTCGGTATGCTGAAGACGCTGCCAATGTCACCATTGAAGACGTTGTTGTCCACACCGGTGTGGAATATAAAAACGACTTCATCGTCTTCTGCCCCCTAACCTCGGATAGGATCTGCCATCAACCGGGGTCAAGGAATCTCTTCATGTATGAGATGGTCTTCTCCAAGATAGGCGTCCGCTTTCCATTGACGGAGTTCGAGATGGGGGTACTCCGGTTTTTGGACTGCTCTCCCAGCCAACTTCATCCCAATGGCTGGGGCTTGGTAAGGGCTTTGGAAGTACTTGGGGAGTACTTCCACTTCGTCCCCACAGTGGCCCTCTTTTTCACTTACTGCAGGGTGATGCGCCGGGGTAACTCTGGAGGGGGTCTAGGCTTCATCAATCTCCGCTGCGACTCAAAGGTGGTTAACTTCGAAAGTTACACTGAATCGGCCAAGACGGACGGGGTCAGTTTCAAACACTCCTACGTCAAAGTCAAGGTCAATGCTGGTAGGCCGGTGTTCTGGGAGAATTCTGATTTTTCCAGAAAGTTCTACACCGGTTGGACTCATAAGCACTTTCTCCTGACAAGCAACGCCTACATCGTCAGTGAGAGTACTTTGTCAACTGAGTCCAAGAAAGTCCTGGACGCTCTGAAGGGTTATTCCGTCATTGCTAGGTTCTCCTACAAGAGGCTTCTGGGGACGGAGTCGGGCCGGGATGCTTACCTTGGTAGATATTGTTTAACTTCCCTCCCTTTTTATATCATCATATTTATTTTTCATATATTCATACTGGTTCTAACATCGTCTCCTTTTGCTTTCAGGCGAGATGGCTCGGATAGACATCCTCAGGAAACTGAGGGAGGCTGCCGAAGCCCGGAATGCTGCTGCTGCTGCACAGGAGAATAGGGTGACTCCTCGTCGCACACCGGTCAAAATGGTGAGCATCCCGGCTGATAATGTTGGGGCTATGACTCTGGGGCCAGCCGAAAGGGTCCCAGTTAAAAGGAAGTCCAACCCCGGCACAACCTCTAAGCAGAAAAAGCACAAGGCTTCAAGGGTTGTGACCGAGGTAGAGGCACCACGGGAGGAGCAGGCCGGTCCTGTAAATACTTCTCCGGACCGGTCTCAACCAGAAGACATCGTCATCAACTCCCGTCTTTCGGATTTTTTGGAGTATGTTGGAGGGACACCGGCTCGGTTCAATATCCCCTTCAAGCTCAAAACCGATCTTCCTGCTCCTGAGGCTCAATCTGCTGCCGAAGCAGCTATTTTTAATTTGGTTGAGGCTGCCGGGGTCCTCAGCTCTTTGGGCCACTCCTACTATTCCGGTGTTGAGGCTAAGGAATGCCTAGATCGGATGAAGAAAGCTGAGGCTGAGAGTTGAGGCTTAGACCGCTTTGACCCAGAAGGAGCAGGAGCTGGCCAAGAACAAAGAAGACCTGTCCGAACTCACTGCTGCTTACACATCGGCTGCCAAGAGGGCAGATGCTGCTGAAGCTAAGGCTAAAGCTTCAGAGGATGCTCTCCAGGCTCTCCAGACCGAACTAGATGAAGCCAAGGCTGCGAAGGCCGAGGTGGACAAGAAAAACAAGGAGCTAGCCGAGAAGCTTGCCGATGTGCAGGAGGAGCAGGCGAAGGAGCGGATGGAAACAGAGGAGCAGCTGGCTGAATTTTCAGTATTGGCCGATGTCGCTTTCAGTTCCGCTGTTCGTCAGGTTGTACACCGGAATTCCGCTATACAACTTAACCTGAATGGTATAGGTGTCTACTATGAATTTCATGGTGGCCACTTATATGCTATGGACCGGGGTCAGGCTTCGGAACCTGAGGATATTCCTTATGAGCTGATGCCTCTCCCCGAAGGCCAAAGCATGGAGCTGAGGACGGTGTCGGAGGGATCCGAGAGGATAGCCTCTGCTAGACCGGACTCTCCAGCATCCAACTTTTAGGGTTTTTCTTTTTTTCTTAGCCTTGTTCCAGGATGGGCTCCGGAGTTTTAACTTTTGTAATGGCCTCAGTGCCCCCTATTAATACAATGCAATTTTCACACATCTGTTTGTCTTCTCTTTTTTCAAAATGTTTCCAAGTATATCTCTCTTGTGACCGGTATAAGGTAACAACTTGAAGTAACACCGTCTGATCATCAATTTAGAATTAGGACTTCGTTTTTTTAGTTTAATTCGAACATCGTCCTTTGCGAAGCATAGAACCTCGAATTAGTGTATCATGGCCACCCCGTCCACAACTTCGATTAACTTTTGAACCTCCGGTGTAATCGGCATGACATCGGCCTTAGCAACTTCAACCCTGAACCCAATTCTATCCGAGGTAGGTTTCATGATACCGTTTGTTACACCCCAAAGTAGTAACCGGTGTAACCATTGGGACGCCGTCTCTTGTAACTTGACAGGGTCTACTTCATTTGACCTTGAGGGTCATGACACCATCCTTCGGATCACCACTTGTCCTGAAATAGAGTGAACCCCTTCTACCTAGTGCCCATATCGGACCAACACCGTTTTTTTTTTGAAGAATCAAGAGAATTGTTTTCCAAAAAAAGAACGGTGTACTGTCCCTTGGGTGATAGGAAGGTCAGAGTGGGGAATTGCCCCTTGGCTGAAGATGGAATATGGGGTATGGCCCTTGATTTGTAGAAGAGTAAAAACAGGGGGATTGCCTCTTGAAGGACTGGGAAATAAAAAGCAGGATGTGGCCCTTGTCTTACAGAAGGGTAAAGGTGGGTAATTGCCCCTTGACTGTCAGGAAAACAAATGTGGGGTGTGGCCCTTGGTTTGTAGAAAGGTAAAAGTGAGGGATTGCCCCTTGGCTGACAGGAAATAAATGTGGGGCGTGGCCCTTGGTTTGCAGAAAGGTAAAAGGTGGGGAATTGCCCCTTGACTGACAGGAAAGTGAATGTGGGGTGTGGCCCTTGGTTTGCAGAAAAGTAAAAGTGGGGGATTTCCCCTTGACTGATAGGAAAATGTGGGGTGTGGCCCTTGGTTTGCAGAAAGGTAAAGGTAGGGAATTGCCCCTTGACTGACACGAAAATGAATGTGGGGTGTGGCCCTTGGTTTGCAGAAAAGTAAAAGGTGGGGAATTGCCCCTTGACTGACAGGAAAATGAATATGGGGTGTGGCCCTTGGTTTGCAGAAAAGTAAAAGGTGGGGAATTGCCCCTTGACTGACAGGAAAGTGAATGTGGGGTGTGGCCCTTGGTTTACAGAAAAGTAAAAGTGGGGGATTGCCCCTTGACTGACAGGAAAGTGAATGTGGGGTGTGGCCCTTGGTTTGCAGAAAAGTAAAAGGTGGGGAATTGCCCCTTGACTGACAGGAAAGTGAATGTGGGGTGTGGCCCTTGGTTTGCAGAAAAGTAAAAGTGGGGGATTGCCCCTTGACTGACAGGAAAGTGAATGTGGGGTGTGGCCCTTGGTTTGCAGAAAAGTAAAAGTGGGGGATTGCCCCTTGACTGACAGGAAAATGTGGGGTGTGGCCCTTGGTTTACAGAAAGGTAAAGGTGGGGAATTGCCCCTTGACTGACAGGAAAATGAATGTCGGGTGTGGCCCTTGGTTTGCAGAAAAGTAAAAGGTGGGGAATTGCCCCTTGACTGACAGGAAAGTGAATGTGGGGTGTGGCCCTTGGTTTGCAGAAAAGTAAAAGTGGGGGATTGCCCCTTGACTGACGGGAAAGTGAATGTGGGGTGTGGCCCTTGGTTTGCAGAAAAGTAAAAGTGGGGGATTGCCCCTTGACTGACAGGAAAATGTTGGGTGTGGCCCATGGTTTGCAGAAAAGTAAAAGTGGGGGATTGCCCCTTGGCGGAGAGAGAATAGACCAGGGGAGATGCCCCAGTTTAGGATGGTTTGGAGGAATCTTGGAGGAACTGTCTCTTGACTGTAAGAGAATAGACCAGGGGGAGATGCCCCAGTTTGATTTGTTTGAGAAGTGTAGTTCCATTGGGGAAGAAACTTGGGGAAGTGCCAGTTTTGACGATTAGGGTTCCACTGGGAAAGAGAACTTGGGAAGTGCCAGCTTTGGCGATTGTGGTTTCACTGGGGATGCCAATCTACTGATTTCTCTTGGGGAAGACTTTTGGTCCAGATTTTTTCTGGTGTCAGTTCTTCATTTCAGTGTGACGTAGTTCTATCACCCTTCAAAACAGATGGTTAGAAGCACGAGTAACAAAAGAATTAACATTTCGAGCGACCTTTCCTAAGAGACAGGCTTTCAAGATAACTCATGGATGAGATAGAGACAATTCTGTCTTCCAGGAACATAATTAGCAGAATTGGTTATGCTTTCTCACGGGCCGGGTCTGACGCCAGGATACATTTCGTTTCACCACGACTTTTCATTTCATCACTTTTCATTTCAAAAAATTTTCTTTTAAGAAAAACTTGTTCGTTTATAAGATTCAGCTGTAGACTCAGGGGAAGGAAAGGCAAAATTTATTTGTTCTTGAACATAAGGTATGTACATTGGTAATGAAGGTAACGGTAACACAAACATATGTATAAATAATTCAAAAGGTGGGGGAGAGAAAGAAGGTCTTTTGAACCCTCCAGTGATTCCCTACGAGCGATGAGAATTCGGATCCTTTCTCATGACTTCGAGACCATCCTCTGACTTTGCTTCTGGGAAATGATTTGACAAAGACTCGCGTGCCTGATCAGTTTTCCTTCTTTGAAGAGTTTATGTCATTACGCCTGAACTCGTGGTTCTTATTCTGCCCGAGCCGCCCTTCCGGGTTTTCGACTCATCAAGTAGCTCTAATTTTTGCCTAGGTTGCCCTTTGGGTTTTCAGCCTAGCGAGCATTTTCTTTCTTCTCTTTTTTTTTTTCTTTTTTTTCTTCTTTTTTTTTAGGCAAAATATTTCTTCACCGCGTCGGCGTTTACAGGCATTGGCAGATCCTCTCCATCCATGTTGGTGAGAATTAGAGCTCCTCCAGAGAAAGCCTTCTTCACGACGTATGGTCCTTCGTAATTAGGCGTCCATTTCCCTCGGTGTCCTTTTGGATTGGCAAGATTTTCTTGAGGACTAGGTCTCTTTCTTGGAACCGTCGAGGCCGTACCCTCTTTTCAAATGCTCGTTTCATACGCCTCTGATACAACTGACCATGACAAAGGGCAGTCAATCTCTTCCCATCAATCAGATTTAACTGGTCATGTCGAGTTTGGACCCACTCAGCTTCTTTTAATTCTGCCTCCATTATCACTCGAAGAGAAGGGATCTCTACTTCGAAAGGCAGGACTGCCTCCATACCATAAACCAAGGAGAATGGGGTCGCCCCGGTTGAGGTTCGGACTGAGGTACGATACCCATGTAAAGCAAATGGGAGCATCTCACTCCAATCTCTGTAAGTTACAACTATTTTCTGTACAATCTTCTTGATGTTTTTATTGGCTGCCTCGACTGCCCCATTCATTTTAGGGCGATACGGGGAGGAATTATGATGGTGGATTTTGAAGCTTTCACAAAGTTCCTTCATTATTTTGTTGCTCAAATTCGTACCATTATCAGTGATGATCTGACTCGGCAGACCGTACCGGCATATCAGTTCATGCTTGACGAATTTAATCACAACATTCCTTGTCACATTGGCGTATGAAGCAGCTTCTACCCACTTTGTGAAATAGTTGATAGCGACCAAAATGAAACGATGACCATTTGAGGCTTTCGGCTCGATGGGCCCAATGACATCCATACCCCACATCGAAAAGGGCCATGGTGCTGACAAGACATTCAGAGAAGACGGGGAAGCGTGAATATGGTCCACGTATATCTGACATTTGTGACACTTGCGAACATAGGTGAAACAGTCTGTCTCCATGGTCATCCAGTAGTAACCAGCCCTCAAGATCTTTCTTGACATGGCGTGCCCGTTAGTGTGAATTCCAAAACACCCCTCGTGAACATCCCTCATGATTTTATTTGCTTCATCGGTGTCAATGCAACGAAGAAGGACAGAGTCGTAGTTTCTCTTATAAAGCACATCACCGTTTAAGAAGAAACCCATGGCGAGCCGTCGCAGGGTTCTCTTATCATTCTCTGTAACGCCTTCGGGATATTCTTGATTTTGGACGTACCTCTTGATATCGTAGTACCAAGGTTTCCCATCTGACTCCTTTTCAATCACTTGGCAATATGGAGGCTCGTGGTGCCGTTCTATTTCAATGAGAGGCATGTCGTAATCATTGCTTACCTTGAACATTGATGCTAGGGTGGCCAAAGCATCAACCATTTGGTTATCCTCCCGGGGAACATGGTGAAAAGAAATGTCATCGAATTCCTTAATCAACTCTTTGATGTGAGCTTGATAGGGAATTAATTTGCTGTCTCTAGTCTCCCATTCTCCTTTTAGTTGGTGAATGACCAGGGCAGAATCCCCGTATACTTCCAATTTCTTTACCTTGGCATCCAATGCTGCTTGGATTCCCAGAGAACATGCCTCATACTCAGCGATGTTATTGGTACAATCAAAACACAGTCGAGCATAAACGGGGATGAGTTCTTTATCGGGTGAAATGAGGATTGCTCCGATTCCGTGTCCTAGTGCGTTAGAAGCACCATCAAACCTTAAGATCCATTTGTCCTTTTGGGCCCCTTCTTCATTAAACAGGGCCAAGATATCTTTATCTGGGAAGTCAAACTGCATGGGCTGATAATCTTTTATGGGTTGATGAGCTAGGTAGTCAGCCAGAACACTTCCTTTTATAGCCTTCTGAGTGACATAGACTATATCGTACTCAGTTAGCAGGACCTGCCATCGAGCAATCCTTCCGGTTAAGGCAGGTTTTTCAAAGATATATTTGACAGGATCCAGTTTGGAAACCAGCCAAGTAGTGTGACTTATCATATATTGCCTTAAACGTCGGGCTGCCCATGCTAACGCGCAACAAGTCCTTTCCAGAGCAGAATACCCCATCTCACAGTCAGTGAACTTCTTGCTCAGATAATAAATGGCATGTTCTTTCTTCCCAATCTCATCATGTTACCCCAACACACAACCCATGGATTCTTCTAACACTGTAAGGTATAAAATGAGTGGTCTCCCCGGGATAGGTGGGATCAAAATTGGCGGATTCTGCAAGTACTGCTTTATCTTTTCAAAAGCCTTTTGACAATCCTCGTTCCATTGAACTGGTTGATTCTTACGGAGCAATTTGAAAATTGGCTCGCATGTTGCTGTCAACTGTGAGATGAAGCGAGCGATGTAATTTAATCTCCCCAAAAACCCTCTAACTTCCTTTTCTGTACAGGGAGGAGGCATTTCAAGAATGGCTTTAACTTTGTCAGGGTCGACCTCTATGCCCCTCTTACTTACTATGAATCCCAGTAATTTCCCGGATCTCGCGCCGAAGGTACACTTAGCCGGGTTCAGCCTAAGCTTGAATTTCCTCAACCTTTCGAAAAGTTTCCTTAGGTCTACCAAATGTCCTTCATCCATTTTAGACTTGGAAATAATATCATCCACGTAGACCTCTATCTCCTTGTGCATCATGTCATGGAAAAGGGTTACCATGGCCCTTTGGTAAGTTGCCCCGACATTTTTTAGACCAAAAGACATCACTTTATAACAGAAAGTTCCCTACAAGGTGACAAATGTGGTTTTTTCCATGTCGTCAGGCGCCATTTTAATCTGGTTGTATCCGGAGAAACCATCCATGAATGAAAAGATCGTATGTTGCGCTGTATTGTCGACCAGAACATCAATCTGAGGCAGAGGAAAATCATCCTTGGGGCTAGCCCTGTTCAAATCGCGATAGTCCACGCACATTCGTACTTTGCCATCCTTTTTTGGGACCGGGACGATATTTGCCACCCATTGTGGGTATTTTGCCACGGCTAAGAATCCGACATCAAATTGCTTCTTGACTTCTTCCTTGATTTTCAAAAGCATCTCGGGTTTCATACGTCGCAGTTTTTGCTTTACTGGCGGGCATTCGGGCTTTAATGGTAACCTATGTTCGACGATGCTATTGTCCAGTCCCGGCATATCTTGGTAAGACCAGGCAAAAACATCACTGAACTCTCTCAACAACCTAATCAATTCCTGCCTCTGTTCTTTACTCAACAAGGTACCAATTTTGACTTCCTTTTTATCCCCTCCAACTCCCAAATCGATAACTTCGGCTATCTCTAAGTAGGGTAGAATTTCCCTATCCTCTTGTTCCAATAACCGGGTTAACTCAGGCGAGGGATCGCAGTCTTCATCATATTCCTCATTGGCACAATCAGTCAGACAATCAAAATCGTGAAGTAAGACCGGATTCTCACTACTCTCAGATGAATCACTTTCGGATCTGCATTTCAGTGTATTATAGTAAATGAAAAGGAAAGCAAGCAAGAGGAAGGTTTAAATAATAGGTTATTAAACAGATCAAGTTATTTGGAAACTGATGGCATTTATTAATCAAATAAGCGAACAAGTTTCTTTGTTACAAAATGAGACCCCAAAGCATAGCTAAGGGATCGAACAGAAAACATGATTACTTTGATGAAACGGTAAAAATCGCAGGGAACTCTATGATCTCCCAGTTATTCAATTCCTGACCAGGCGAGCCAACATACACAAATCCGGGACCTTCATCAAGATCACTTTGGATCACGGCCACTTGATCTGGAAACATTACTCCGGCGCTCCTGAAGCTCTGGTAGAGGTCACAGATGGGGATTTTCACAGTGTTGGACGCATGCCCGGCATGACGAGTAATCCTCTTCCCTCTCCTCTCTTCTTCTACCCTTTTTTGGTCTTCAGTGGTAGGTTGGTATCCCAGGCCGTATCTGTTTTTGTTCTCAGGGAGGCAGACAGGTTGAGTTCTTCCCTCCAGTTCTCTTCCGAGCCCTTTTCCTGGCCTATATCCTTCCCGTAACATGGTCTTCGCCATTGCTAACGGTACATTTGGGAAAAATATACTTGTGGCGTTGGCTATCTCCAAAGCCTGGAACGATGTCTCGAGGGCTTCCTCGGCTGCCTCTACATAGGGGGTAGTAACTGGCTTACTGACCAGAAGGTCCTCTTCTCCGGAAACGATTACCAGTTTGTTATCAACGATGAACTTTAGTTTCTGGTGTAAAGTGGAAGGAACTACCCCTGCTGAATGGATCCATGGCCTTCCCAACAAGCAACTATAGGCGGGCATGATATCCATTACTTGGAAGAGAACTTGAAAAATACGGGGTCCAACTTGTATGGG
This sequence comes from Clitoria ternatea, assembly GCA_037962975.1. NCBI lineage: Eukaryota > Viridiplantae > Streptophyta > Magnoliopsida > Fabales > Fabaceae > Clitoria > Clitoria ternatea. The sequence goes on from CM075671.1 coordinate 63,931,987, forward strand.
TAGCTCAATTTCGCCTATGACCTCCCATCGGGTCCCATCAAAAGCTCTTACTATCATGGAGCTCGGTCTCATGCATGCCCCATCTATGGGCAACTTAGCCAGTGTAGACTTAGGCATCACATTCAAGGATGATCCATTATCGACGAGCACTTTTGCCATAATATGGTCTTGACATTTCACAGAGATGTGCAGAGCTTTGTTGTGTCTTTTCCCTTCCAACGGCACCTCGTCATCCGTGAAAGTCAGATAGTTACTGGCCACTATATGTCCGACGATACCTTCAAACTTATCAACAGGTAAATCATGCTTTACGTGTGCCTCACTCAGCACCTTCATCAGTGCGTTCCGATGTGATTCGGAACTTGTCAGCAGTGATAATAAGGAGATCTTGGCGGGGGTATAGTTCAACTGATCCAATACCTGGTAATCGCTATGGTGGATGAATTTTAAGAACTCCTTAGCCTCTTCCTCAACCATAACCTTCTTTGCCTCGCCGGCAATCCCAACCTTCCCAGTTTTAACTTCCCCGGCAGCCTTGTCTTGCTTTGTCTCTGAAGGCGCATATACTCTCCCACTCCGGGTCATTCCGCCTACTCCGGCGATGTTGGTAACCGATGAAGCAGGCGCCGGATCAACTATCACAGGATTGGAAACAACTACGTCCGTGTTGTACTTCCAAGGCACGGCGTGGGAGTTGTTATACGGGAATGGAGCAGGTGGCTGGGCCGTAATAGTAGTTCTGGCAGGGGTCTACGTTAGCGACGCATTTTTACTATAAAATATGACCAGGGGTTTTGGGGCCCGAAGTCCAGTCTGTCCCTGTATCATATTCACATCATCTCCATGGCACCTGCAGACTCGTACAGTGTGACTGTCCATAAGCCTTTGGAGGGTTTTTCGAAACCCTTGCTGCTTTGCCGACCGGGCATCATTGAAGTCCTCATCCCATTTGTCTTTTACTAACCCTACCTCAAACATAAGGGAGTGAATTTCCTTTAGAGGCATTTGAATGTCTTCAACATTGGATGTATACTCCACATCTTCCCCGATAGCATTGACCCCAGGCCCCTCATGATTAGGCAAAGGGTTTGTTGTTACATTCGGACTTCCTTCTTGGAAGCTTATCCAATCTGCCTGAATCAGGTCCCTTACCTTATATTTTAAAGCCAGGCAATTTTCAGTAGAATGACCTGGTGCACCCGCATGGTAATCGCACCGGGCATTAGGGTCATACCCCCTGGGATAAGGTGGCTGTAGTGGCCTCAAGGGACAAGGTACTACTAGGGTTTTTTCAATGAGGTGAGGCAAGAGTTCAGTATAGGACATTGGAATGGGATCGAACTGGGGTGGAGCACGGTCATTGTTCCTTCTTTGGATATTTGGATTTGGCGGTGGGTTGGCTTGTGGTGTTTGGTGTGGTATCTGTGGTGGTGCAGGTGGTCGTACAATGGTTGGTCTGAATTGCGGTGGATTATGGTTTGGAATGGCTGCCACATACGGGTGTGTCATGCCGGGATATACTGGTGAAAGGCTAACGGGGGTAGGTGGTCCTGCCAGGTTCCTTCTCTGGTTGTGAGAGACTAAGTTGGTCTCCCCTTCTCTCCTCCTATTTTCGCCAAGTGCAGGTCTCCTTACAGCTCCTGTCCCAGATGGACTTCGGACTATCCTGCCCGTCCTTAGTCCATTTTCTATTCTTTCTCCAATAGTGACAATATCGGAGAAATGGGACAAAACACTTCCAATCATCTTTTCATAGAAAGGAGTTTGAAGTGTATCTATGAACATAGTGATCACCTCCTTTTCAGACAGAGGTGGGTCAACCTGTGCCGCCACTTCGCGCCACCTCTGGGCGTACTCCTTGAACGTCTCGTTATCTTTCTTAGTCATGTTCTGCAACTGTCCCCTATCCGGGGCCATGTCCAGGTTATATTTGTATTGTTGCATGAACGAGTCTGCTAGGTCTTTCCAGCAGCGTATACGAGAATATTCCAAATGATTGTACCATGTCAGGGGAGCCCCAACCAGGCTGTCCTGGAAACAATGAATCAGCAGAGGGTCATTTGACGCATGCGAAGCCATCTTACGGCAGTACATGGTTAGATGATTCTTCGGGCACGTTAACCCTTTGTACTTGTCAAAATCGGGCGTCTTGAATTTGGGAGGGATGACGACATCAGGGATCAGGAAAAGTTCAGCAGCAGTGCCCGTCCCAAATCTGTTTGTCCCTTCCATCTCCCTTAATCGCCTTTCCAAGAATTCCAACCTTTCTTCCTGGGTGGTAGTAACAGCACTTGGACCGGCAGCGGTATGTTGACCAACCTTCCCATATTGTTAGTAGGAGTGAACCAGGTCAGTGTTTGGTATGAAGGTATCAGGTCTAGCAGTGGTTCAGGGTATATGGATGGTATGAGCAGGCTGTGCTTGGGCGGTTTGTGTTTGGGCGGCTTGAGCATGAGTGGGTGGTGCTTGGGTGGCTTATGCTTGGGTAGGTGGGTTGTTTGGTTGATTAATGTTGGGTTGGGCAGTGATGGGAATTTGGTCTTGGTAGCAAGGTTCTTCCTGGAGTGGTGGAAAATACCCGTGTGGCAAACCATATGGAGGAAAGGGAATAACATTTCCTTCCTCGTCCACAAAGGTGTGTTGTTGTGTGTCTGCGGGATTTGGTCTCCTTATGCGAATAACGAGGGGAGGCGCGGCGGTCCTGGGGTCAGACCCTGTAGCCGGATCCTGACCATGATGAGAGGTGGGTGGTTGTTGTCGGGCGTCTTCAACCCCTGCAGAAGATCCCCCTTCTGTGACCCTCCTTTCCAAGAGCTTGGCCATCTCGGCCATCTGTTCCTTGACTTGAGCGAGCTCGGCCTTCAAGTTCTCATTTTCTTGCTCTATGTCAGCCATGAGTTTCTTCCTAAGCCTGGTCTCGTAAGGATGTCTACCCGTAATATCTAAAGAATCACGACAAATGGTTAGAAAAATAGAGGGAACAGTTAAAGAAGATAAAAGAAAAATAAAAAATAAATGGGCATTCGCGGGATACGATTCCGAATTTGACACGTATTCCTTGACCTTTCCCCAGAACGTCGCGTTCAAAAGTACTTAGTATAACAGTATATTAGAAATTAACATGAGACAACTGTGAAGGCACATTAATTCATCATTCCATTCATCTGTAAAGGTACAATGTTACTTGAAAGATACGGTTACAATATTCAGCCATTCCTAGCTTGGGTAATCATGACTTTCATTTTGCAAAGTCTTTCTTGACAATAGTTCAAAAATGATGATATCTCCTTTGGGGTGGATAGGGGATTGACCATGCCTTCGGCCTGCTTCAACATTGAGGGAAAATCTTCCAAGATTCCATTGGATAGGTATGCCAACTTGGCGAAACGTTCCATCCATAAATGAATGACTTCATTCCGTTGAGCTAACTCAGTCCCCAAAACTCGTGTGGCTTCTTGGCAGCGGCGTTCGGCATCAAGGGTTTTCTTCTGTTCAGCATGTATTTCTTGCTCATAAGCTCTCATCGTTTCATCAAGCTGTTGCTCCAATTTGTGGACTTGGGTTTGTAGCATTTCTTTTTGCATCAAAGCCTCCTTTCCCTTCTCCTTGGATTGTACCAGCATGTCTTTTAAAATTTGTTTTTCGGCCAATACAGCATCGCTCTGCTGACCCTTCATCTTCAGCTGCAAATTGGCCGCCCGAAGGCATTGATCTTGTTTTATTCTGTAATCTTTGTCAATCTTTCTCTTTTTCCGCATTTCTTCCATAGTATGTCTTCCTTCGGAGTTCTCTTTCCTATGGAGGGTGCATTCTTGTTGGCATTTCAAGAGGTCTTCTTCCAGTCCTTGATTCCTTGCCTTCAGCTCTTCTATTTGGTCTCTTAGCGATATGGTAACCTTGTCCTCCATAATGCATGGCGGAGGAACTGTGTCCACAAGTTGGTATGAAGGGCCCTTGAAAGGCAATTTCACAATGGAGACTCTGTTCACCACCCAATCTAAGTATTCAATTCTCATGGCATGGCTTCGTGCTCCCAGTTCTTTGCCCATCCTATGGACCTTCTTCTAGGCATTGGCTATGTCCCGAATAGTGGAGGTGAAATTCCCATTCGCATAGTACAGAACGAAAGGAGTAAGTAGTGCTTCGTCCGGCGGCCCAAGTAGAGGATAAGCCAACTGCCGCTTAGCAATAACAGGATTATAATTGATGCAACCTTGTGTCCCCATTAGAGGAATATTTGGATATCCCCCACAGCTATAAATGATGGACTCAACTTCTAGCCATTGAGGACACTACCTCACCTTTTCTGCTGTAAGGCCCACAAGGTGATTAGCCCACTCGCGCCCATTCTTAGTTGTCAGCTGATACAATTTCAAATCAGAGATGGGACACTCGGCTTTGCATAGTTGATGAAAAGTGTGGGATGTGAGCCACACATATAGAACAGGCAAACAACAAATAATCCTCTTTCCTCCTTGGGTATGGCAGAAATCCAAGGTGCAATAGACATTGGCCAATACCGTTGTGACGGGATTTTCCAGTCTGTGCTTGCGAGCGGTGAAGATACCTATAGCATCATAATCTATGTAGTTGTCTAAGTTAGGGAATAAGACAACTCCGTAAATAGTGAGAGCCAAGGTATCAATGAAAGCTTCCCATTCTTCCCTCTCTGCCAGGACATGCATGTGCTTCTCCAGAAATTCCCTAGTAAATCCGGGAATCTGGTTTCAGTTCATTTGTACTCCTTTTAACATTTCAGGATGGACCTTCAAAATACGAGCGACAGAAGTGACTGACACATGATGGTCCAAATGGCGATAAGGAATCTGTCCCTCCATTGCCATCCCCAATATTTGTTCAAATTCTTCTATGGAGGGTGCCAGTTAAAAGTCTTGAAAAGTGAAACAGCGGAGAGGTGGGTCATAGAACTGAGCCAGAGCTGTGATGGCTTCTGTTTGGACGTCTACTTCCAAAAGTTTCAAGATCTTCCCATACTTCCTTGTGAAAGTCATCTTTTGTGTCAAGCTCAGTTTTCTCCCTAGTGCTTGTAAACTGTCAGTATTGACCTTCCTAGCCTTGAGGTGCAATAACTTCTTTAATTCAGTCACCCCTATATCACAATTACTGTGTCCCATGTTAATTTCCATACTTGATCTGTCCTGAACCAGGGTCTAGAGATCTGGACTCAAGTCGATCACAAATAGTATGCAAATACTGTGCAGAAGACCGGATGTATGAGTATCCGATATAAATATCCGTTGTCCTTGAGTGAGGAGAGCGGATTGGGCGTTCTGGAGATCCTTCACATCGACCTAACGCGTTGAAGTGGGCGAATGGTGGTGTCACCTGCAAAGATTCTCCGACGCTCAAGTCAGTGATGATATTCCAAGTAAGGAATATATTTCAGAGAGTAATCGTTCAAAGACTTAGTTGAAGATCCCTCACTTCATTAATGAAATGAGTTCATATACCTGATTGGCTCGTTTTACGAGGACTCATTAGTGGGGAACCACTAACTCCCATTAGCATTATTTTATTGCGCACTTACCAGCATGATTGGGTCAAGTGGCTATTTTATATTGAGCATGGAGAATATAGACTAGGATTAGGGAACAAGTTGACCATCCCCATGAGCAGAATTTGGCTTGTAGTGCAGGGAATTATTGATCGATCCCTGTAGCAATGTTCCTTGTCTTTAGCACAGTGACGTGTGTGTTGTCCGGTGTCATGGTGTTATCCTGAACAACCGGTATAGGGAGAACGCCTGATACGGAATTACAGTCCGGATGTATACCGATGACACCGGTTACACGTTGATGTCTTGACAAAGACGTTGAAATATGTCTTGCAGATCGGATACCGGTATTGAGACCGGATCATATGTCCCCTAGCTTGTGTGAGGGACTGAGTGGTTGTTCACATAAGCTACTCAACCTGCGAGAGGTCTGAATATCGGTAAGCTTACGCGTATAACAGTTCCTTAGCATTTATTATTATTTTGCAAAGAACCGTTCTCAGATTAAAAGATCCGGTGTGTTGATGTTGTCACAACGGATTTTAGACAAAGATTCGTTGTATGAGAATTTCAAGAGTTTATTGGAATTGAAAGCTCTTAAAGTTCGTGTAACGGCTGTAAAGCGCGAATTGCGTTGCATGATTAGACATTAAATGCTTTTAATCACGTGGGCAAGCAATTATTGCGTCTGAGATGGAAATCTCAATAACCGTCGTTTAGGGCTTAATGGGCCTAAAGTCTTCGAAACTTTTGGGCCTAGTGGATAGGCCCTTCGTCGAATTGCTATTGTTTTGGCGCCCATGAATTTGGAACGGTTGTGTCGTTTCACTTATGAACCAATGCGTTTAGTCGAGAACGACACAACTTCAAGAGTGTGCAACCGAACCTTTTCGTTTCTTATAAAAGAAACACTTAGTGGATTCTGGGTTCCACTCGCTTTTGATTTCTTAACAACATTCTGCAAAAATTTCGTAAGGAAGTTCATCGCTTGCTCTACGAGACCTTTTTCATTTTTCATCTTCATCATCATTACCTGAGGTAATTATTTCTTCTTCCCCTGTAAACCTCGTCTTTATTTTGGGTCTGTTATTCCTGCTTGAAGAGAATGTGGTTCATTTGGGGGGAGAATAATTTCTCGCAACCCTAATAGTCATGGGGAAGAATCCTTGTGATTCTTCCTAGGGCTGAGTCATGTCGCTCAGAAAGGGGATCTTACTCACTATGGAAAGTGACTTTTCCCTTCTCAGAGTCGTCCTCTGATTGTAGTCGCTTTGTAAGAGATGAAGTGAGTAATGATTATCAACTTTCTGACGACATAATTTCTTATCGTAGATTAAAGAATTCGGTCTAGACGATTCAAATGGCTACTGGAGAAGGAACTTCCGGAGATAATGCCATTGTGAAGACAACAGAAGGTCTTTACAGCGTTGCTGTTTCAAGGTTGAACTGGGAAGAACTTCAGGCTAAATGGCCTTTCTGCTGGGTGTCTAGTGAATTTAAGGACTTGGCCTCTCGTCACGCAGATGAGGAAGGACCCCGGATTCAACCAAGGTTCACACTCCATGCGGAAGAAGAAACGAAAAGGTGGTATAGGGTATACGCACCACTCCCAACAGAATGGATATGCCACGTCGTCCCAAATGACCGTTCTGTATATATGTACGATTTTATCTTTCATTACCTGGGAGTCCGTTTCCCTTTAACCGAACTTCAGATGGGTGTGCTGAGGTTTTTAAATTGTGCACCCTCTCAACTTCATCCCAATGGATGGGGCCTCATCCGTGCTTTGGAAGTTTTGGGTGAATATTTCAACTTCACGCCTACTGTAGCGATGTTATTCTACTACACTCAGGTAGTTCGGAGGGTGAATAAGCAAGGCGGTGTTGGTCTGGTGACACTCCGGACTCTCTGTTCTTTTGTAAACTTTGATTCTTACACCGATTCGGCCAAGGTTGATGGAAAATCGTTTAAATCCTATTTCACCCGGATATCTATTAAGAAGAGTAAACCGGTCTTTTGGAAGGATGAAGAGGGTGTTAACAAATTTCCTCTGAGTTGGACCCATAAGCATTTTCTCTTGAGCTCCCACGCATATTACGCTGATCAATCCGAGCTGTCTCCCGAGTCATCAAAAGTGTTGTTCGCACTTGAAGCACATACTACACGTCGTAACGTATTTTCGTGTAGGCGTCTTTTAAGTAGTTCAAGCGGAGTCCGGGATGAATATCTACGTAATACTCATTTTATTTTACTTTTTCTCTTTTGTCAAATATATCGAATATTTCGTAGTTGCTAATCTCTTGTGCTTGTTCATGCAGGTGAAATAGAACAAGAAACTCCGGAAATGAATAAGTTGAAGAGATTTAAGGCGGCGGGTATATCCGTTGCCCGCGAAAATGAAATTAAGCCTAAGCCCTCCACAAAGGATCGTCCTAAGTTGATCATCCTGACTTCGGATGCTGAAGGGGACATTCCGCTGGTTGAGGGCGGTTCATCCGATGTCGGCGCAGCTACGGGTCAGCCCCCAGTAGCTGAGAGGAGGAGAAAAATAAAAAATGATTCATTCGGGGGTCCATCCAAGAAGCGTAGAACTTCAGAAGATAAACCTGTAGAAACCTCGGAAACAGCTGGAGTTTCCTCCGGACAGCATAAGGGAATCATTGCCGGGGTTTCTGGGTCAAATCCGATCTCCTACCCAACCACCTCGTTTCTTACCCCCTTCCTCTCATATCGGGGATCAACTCCAGCAGCTCTTCCACGGCCGATGTACGAGCTCCGGCCCACGCTTAGTACTAAAGAAATTAAGGAAGCGTGTGAGGCCGGAAGGTGGCAGTTAGCAGAACTTGCTGGAATGCTTTATTCATTCAGCGAGTTGGCTGACAATTTCGATAAGGTTGATGAGCTGAGTGATAAATTAGAACAGCTCAACCTCTCATCAGGGAAAGACAAAGCCACAATCAAATTAATGGAAGACCGTCTTGCCAAGTCTAAGGAGTTTGGAGACATCATGAACAAAGAGAACCTTAAGCTTAAAGGTGACTTCAAAGACTTGGAAGGTAAGCTGGCAGAGAAGGAGGAAGTTCTCAACAAAGCAAAGGAAGAACTCCGCAACAGCCAGGCTAAGCAGGTTGACCTCGAGGATAAAAGCAAAGCTGCTGCTGAGGAGTGGTCCCAAAGGGAGAAGAAGCTCCTTCTAGAGATCGAAGGACTGAAGGCTAGGAGAACGGAGTCTGAAGGATCAAGTGGGGAGCTGTCGAAGTTGCGGGAAGAATTAGCTATAGCGAAAGCTGAGAAGCAAGAAGCTGTTGATATATGCAACCAGGCTGTTGAAGAATCCTTCGGCGTAGCTATACGTCAAGTTTTCTATCGCAACCCCACTGCGAAACTTAGCCTTTATGGAATGGATCCGTTCTATGAATTCCATGGAGGAAAGTTAGTCGTAGTGGTTGATGGTCGTCATGAAGATCCTCCGACGTCCTTATACGGTTTGCCTCCTCTTCCTGAGGGTTAAAGTATGGGACCGGATTTTGTCTTTCCTACGTCTGAGGTTCCTTCATCTGCGGAAGGAACTGAGGCTCCCGGAGGGGATATTCCTGAGGAAGTCCCAAAGGAAGGGACACAAGAGCCTGGTGCTGAGGAGGCACAGAAAGCTGAAGAGCAGGTTCCTCCCCCGTAGTCTTGTTTTCATTTATATGTAAAGTTGTGTACCGGGATCAACTCCGGTTTTTGAACAATTGTGTAATTTCGTCCTTTATGAATAAAATTCATTTAAGAAATTTGTATTCAACATTTCATGTATATTTAAGTCGTTGTTAATCCATTCTGTATGATTAACCTTGAGGTCGAATTGAAATCATTGCCTCGGAAGATTAAACAACAAATGAATTTAGAACGGATAAATATATACATGTCCCCAAGTGCGTGTTAAGAAGAAGGTGCCTGTCTTTAGGGCATGATCCTTAATTCTTTTGGGGAAAAGAGGGGTCGATCCGTTGTTTAGTAAAATAGTATAACAGGACAGATGACTGTTCTTAATTCATGTTATTCTCACTGGAGAAAACAATGTCGTCCATTGTAAGAATATTGTTCCAAGTTTGGGGAATTGCAAAGGTGTAAGAAAGTGGTGTTTGAGCCTTCCATCATAAGGATGATGATGGGAGTTTGTCTATGCCAGGAGTTACGTCACTGTACCACAGAATAGGTGATAAAGAGTATCCGTCCTGGGAGAATACCACTTGAGAGCGAAAGTGCGGATTAACTTTCAAAATCTTCCATCATAAAAATGATGATGGGGATTGTTTGTATCAGGAGTTACATCATCGAATCACTTTATAGGTGATTGAGATCGTCCATCTTGGGGATGTGTACGGCACCAGGAGTTACATCGTCAAATCACATAATAGGTGATTGAGATCATCCGTCCTTGGGATGTGTACGGCGCCAGGAGTTACATCGTCAGATCATAGAATAGGTGATTGAGATCATCCGTCCTGGACAAGTACACAACGTCAGGAGTTACATCGTCAGATCACATAATGAGTGATTGAGATTATCCGTTCTGGAAGAGTACACAACGCCAAGAGTTACATCGTCAGATCACAGATTAAGTGATTGAGATAATTCGTCCTGGAGTGATGATTGGAATTGTTCGTACCAGGAGTTACATCATCGAATCACAGAATAGGTGATTGAGATCATCCGTCCTGGAGACATTTTTCCAATCGTAGGAGTACGGATTGAGGTGGATGCTCTTCAATCGTATGGATTGAGTGCTCAATTTTCGTATCCGAAATCAGATATCAGTAGTACTCTACTAGCCCTCTAGCTGATGTGAGGAATTAGTAGATTTGCTCATATGAGCTATGTCGATCGTAGTACGTCTAAATTTCGGAATTGTACTGGTGTGTCAATATCCGCTCTGGGAACAAGGTTCCGTTGTGGTGAAACACTTGAGGGCGGATTAGAGCAATGAGAATCTCAGAAGTTTATCGAATTTTGCAACCCTTGGTATTCGGGTAATGGTGGCCACGTTTCTCATGATTGGACATTTAATGCCTTTACTCACGTGGGCGAGCCATTATTGCGTTAAATGCGCATGTCTTAATAACCGTCACACAGGAACTTGGTGGGCCTAGGATTTGGATTTAATAGGCCCATTTAGAAGGCTTTGTGACGAAACGATGGCATTTTCGCGCCTTTGGGTTAAAAATGACGATTTTGATTCATTAAATGAAGAGTCGTTTGAGAGTAAACGACAGGTTGCTTGTGTCGGTATTTAAAAATTTTCATGCCCTGAAAAAGACATATTTGGAAATTCCAGTAATCACTGCTTCTTGCTCCCTCGACGAACCTCTGCAAAAGTTTCGAGAAGATTTTCGTGTTTGCCTCTGTGAATTTTAATTCACTATCCTCTTTCATTCTTAGGTAACCATTCTCCTTCCATTTTCTGTGTCTTCTTTCAGTATCTGTAAATGTCTAGGAAAGGTTTTAGCTTCAGTGGTGTTAGCCCTAGGGGAAGAGGAGGAAGGGCCTTAACTCGAAACCCCACAGTTCGTGGTGGGAGGATCCCAGTGATCTTCCAATCGAAGCCACAATATCCAGAGAGGGAGGCGTCGCCTTATCGAAGGCGAAGGGTGATAATACCCTCTTCGGAATCTTCCTCTAGTGAGAGTGCTGAGAGTGCTGATTTGTATCTCTCTGATGATGTGGATTTTTACCGCAGCGTGAAGGATTTTACAATGGCAGTGAAGAAGAGAACTGGGGGAAGAACATCTGGTGGGGAAGCACCCTCTCAGCAGTATATAATGAAGACAGCTTCCGGACTGTGTAATGTAGTCGCACACCGGATCGATTGGGTGAAATTCCAACAGAAGCGCCCATTCAGCTGGGTGGCTGAGGAATTCCGTGAAACACCATCCGTCCATGCTCGGGAGGACAGAGCGGAGCTGGAACCTCGTTTTACGATTTTCAAGAAGGATAAGTACAAACGGTGCTTTATGGTGTTAGCTCCGCTTCCATCAGATCGGATATGTCATACACCGGACGAAAGGTCTATATATATGTATGACTTTCTGTTTCTGAATCTAGGCGTGCGCTTCCCCCTCACAGAGTTTCAGATGGGGGTTCTGAGATTCTTGGACTGCGCCCCTTCGCAGCTTCACCCCAACGGATGGGGGTTGGTCCGTTCTCTTGAAGTGCTTGGGGAGCACTTCAACTTTAAACCGACGGTGGCTATGCTCTTTTATTTTTCCCAAGTGGTCTGCCGTGCGAATAAGGAGAAGGGGGGAGTGAGCTTGATATCCTTCCAGACTCTTTCCAAGATCATCAACTTTGAGGCGTACACTGACTCCGCCAAAGTTGATGGTCATTCATTCAAATCTTACTTTACGAAGATCAGCGTCCATCCTGACGAACCAGTTTTTTGGTTAACTGAAGATGGGATTCTGAAATTCCCAATGGCCTGGACGCATGAGCATTTCTTATTAACCTCCCAGGCGTACTACACTGAGGAAGATGAATTGAGCCCATCTTCGGTTTCTGTTCTTTCCGCTCTTCAATCCTACACTGCCTTGCACCAATTTTTCTCCTGCAGGCGTTTACTAGGATCGAAGTCTACCCGCGAGGAATATTTACGTAATTTTCCTGTCATTTTTCATGCTTTATTATATCACACCTTGAAATCCTTGATCTCTAATTGTGTTATTTGGTTTTGCAGTTGAAATCAAGACCAAGTCGTCAGAGATGAATAGGCTGAAAGGACTCAAAGCAGGAGAGAATTCCGTTGCGGCCGAGAACGACATTCAGGCAAAACAGAATTCAAAGAAGGCTACTGCTGAGACTATAATTTTGACTTCGTCTGTTGGTGACGATACCCCCTTGCTTGAGGTTGTGAAGGTCGGAGAGAGAAAGAAAATGACAAAGCGTGATTCCTCCAAGACCTCAGACCCTCAACCTTCTCCCAAGAAACCAAAAACTTCGAAAGGGGCTGCTGATCCGGAGCCTTCTAAAGGAAAAAAGGTGGAAGGGCACACTCCGGATGCCCCTGACAACGTGATTACTTTTGGTGCAAAACCAATAACAACTTACTTTGCACCTAAAGCTCCCTGCCCTCCTGAAGGTAATTATGGTCTTGCTCAACACCTTGTATATGAGGGTTCTATTCCTGAGAGTGTTCCTGAATCTCCGTACCAGCTGAGGCCTTCATTGGAGAGCGGAGAAGTAACTAAAGCTTGCGATGCCGGACAGAAGCATTTGGCAGAATTATCCGGGCTTCTGAGGTCGGTTCACAAGCTTTCAGAAGACAATGAGAGGCTCAGTTCATTGGTTGGCAAGGTTAACGATCTTAGCATTGCTGCTGCGAAGGATAAGGCAAACATCCTTCGTTTAGAAAGTAGATTAGAGGCTTCCAAAGAGGAAGGATATAAGAAGGATGAAGAAATTGCCAGACTGAAGTATCTTGCCAAGGAGCTGGAGGTCCAAGTACTTGACCAGAAGAAAATCAATTCCGACCTCCATGCTAGTCTTTGTACGGAGAAGGAACGCTCTTCAAAGCTGGGAGAGGAGCTTAAGGAAGCCAAGATTGTCTTTTCTCAAGGAGCAGAAGATTGGTCGCGTAAGGAGAAGGAGCTGCTCTTAAATTTGGCTGGTTCGACTGACGAAATCAAAACTTTGAAGGCGGATTTGGATGAGGCTGTAGGTATCTGTGACCAAGCAGTCAAGGAATCCTTCGGACTGGCTGTTCGTCAAATTCAATACCGGAATCCTAAAGTGGAACTCAATCTGAACGGTATCGATCCGTTCTATGAGTTTCACCAAGGAAAACTGGTGGCCATTGTTAATGACCGTCAGGAGGATCTGCCTAACACCCCTTACGAGTTTGCTCCTCTACCTGAAGGCCAATCAATGGGACCTTCTCTTCTGAAGCTTAGAAGTGAAGGAACTAGCTCTGGTGCTAATGAAGGCAAGACCAGAGATAAAGGCAAAGGGAAGGAAGGAGATACAAATTAGAAGAACCAATGCCTTCCTTGTTTCTTCTTTTTTATTGATTCAAATTCGCTGTGTTCCGGGATCAGCTCCGGATTACTAAACGAATTTCTTCATGTAATTTCCATTTGGTCAATAAAAGAACCATTTGCCTTTATATGCTTGTTTAGTGGAAAACAGCTTTAATAGAGGGATTGCATGTGTATTGAATCATTCCGGATTTAAGTAGTGAAGATCGGGTATGAACGTAGAACCTTCATTCCGGATTTTTACATGCAAGATGAAGAACGGATAGAGATATATAACTATCGTTTTTTATGTATAGGCGTTTTGATAGCCAAAGACTTGATTTGACAGAAAAGATAGAGTATCTCTTGTCAAGTATGAGTAATTTGATATAAAAGCCTGGTAGAAAGTGTATCTTGCTTCTTAAAGATCAGGCCTTTTGGTTGTAAATATTATAATAGGGATTGCCGTTGTAAGTGAACATGTTATTGTCATGGGAACGGCTTGTAATGTAAATCTTGAGGGGGAATGACTGTGAGAACGTTTCGTTAAGAGTTCATTCCTCAAGATTGTGGCGTACCCGAATGAGTCAGGTTTCAATTGAGCATTTCCGACTGAAGAATTGATGATTCAGAATTTAAAGCTATAAAACTCCCAAATAAGGAACTTCAAAAGAGAGTATTAATTTGGAGTTCAGTATAACTTACTTGTATCTGGAGTTCGGTTTAACCCTACAATCCACTCTTTTAATCGGTCTTTGGTTTTACCCATTGACGATTTTTCACCGACGTTCGGTCAATCCTACTAGTCGTACTCGGAGTTCGGTTTAATCCTACAATCCAAGCCTTCAACACGGGGTTCAGACCAGGGCTAATCCTGAACCTACTGCCCCCGTTACTTGGGGTTCAGCGTGGTCTTGAAGAAGAACCAACTTACTGCGCCCAAGCCTTCAATACGATGTTGGGTTTTACCCTTTTACCATTCTTGGAATGGGGTTCGGTTTAATCCTACAACCCATTTCCTGAGGTTCGGTTTAATCCTACAGCTCAGGTCTTCACCGGTGTTCAGCCAAACTTACTAACCGTACCCAGAGTTCGGTTTAATCCTACAATCCGGGCCTTCAGTTTCTTAGATATACTCGAGGAGTTACATCGTCAATTACAGAATGGGTAATTGAGATCATCCGTCCTGAGTATGCTCTTGTACGCTGCACATATTCGAGGAGTTACATCGTCAACTATAGAATAGGTAGTTAAGATCATCCATCCTGAATATGCTTCTGTACGCCGGATAAACTGAAAATCACAGCATAAGAAAAACTCGAAAGAGTTAAATTGTTGTGTGAGATTCTTATTAAATCAAAAATAAGAATTACAATGAAAGCATAGCTGGGAAAATAATTTCTCCAACAGCTAGCTATAATAGATGCGCAAGTTTTTGGTGTTCCACTTGTTTCGGATTGGAGTGCCATCAAGGTTCTCAAGGCGGTAAGAGCCTTTGCCAGCAACCTCGGATACCCTGTATGGGCCTTCCCAGTTTGGGGCTAGTTTTCCTTGATGAGCAAATTTGTTCCCTACACTTGCTTTCCTCAAAACCAAATCTCCGACGTTGAAAGTTCTTGATTGAACTCGTTTGTTGTATCGGAGAGCAACTTTGGCTTTGATAGCCTGATCTCTGATGAATGCATCTTCTCTGAGTTCTTGTATGACATCCATTTCTGACGCCAAGTTAGCGTTATTGTTCTCTTCAGAGAAGTATTTGACCCTTGTGGAAGCAATCTGCAGTTCCACGGGTATCATTGCCGCTACCCCGTATGTGAGGCGATATGGGGATTTATTGGTGGAAGAATGGGGCGTTGTTCGATATGCCCATAAGACGTGACACAACTGGTCTGTCCATCCGCCCTTGGCTTCACCAAGGCGTTTCTTTAGTCCTTTCAGCACCTCCCTGTTAGCCACTTTAGCTTGGCCGTTAGTTTGGGGATGTTTAACGGATGAGAATATTTGGGTTATTCCTAACCCTTCGAGCAAATCTATGAATTTTCTATCCGTGAATTGGGTGCCATTATCTGTGACAATCCATGCTGGGACCCCGAATCGTGCTATAATGTTTTCATACATGAAACGACGAGTTCGGGCTGAAGTAATATGTACCACCGGCTCTGCTTCTATCCACTTAGTGAAATAATTGACCCCTACAATGAGATATTTGATGCCCCCAGGAGCAGTTGGAAAGGGGCCCAGAATATCCAATCCCCATTGGTAGAAGGGCCATGGAACAGCGGATGTGAAGAGTTCTTCCGCCGGTGTGTGGTGAAGATTAGAGAATTTTTGGCAAGCGTCGCATTTTTTGACGAAGTCAATGGAGTCTTGCTTTATCGTGGGCCACCAGTATCCAGCCCTGAAGATTTTTCGCATTAAGCTTCTTCCTCCGGCGTGGTGTCCACATTGTCCTTCATGCACTTCCTCCATTACGTCTTGTACCTCATTCTCTTTGAGACAAATCAAATAGGGCACGGAGAGCGCCCTCCTGTAAAGATTACCATCGATCATGGTGAAGTATGGTAATTCCCTCCTTATCCTTGTTTTTTCCTTCTCATCCATAGGTAGCTGTCCATCAGCCAAATAACGGATGTAGGGGGCCATCCATGTGTCTCCATAAAGGGAGTTTGTCATTATGGCATTTAGAGAAGGGAAAAGAGGAATGCTGGGCGACGTTAGTGTGCTTTGAACCAGCGTAGTGGTGCTACCTGGTCGTTTGGTGCTTGCTAATCTGGAGAGTATATCCGCTCTAGTATTCTCTTCGCGTGGAACATGCTTGAATTCCATTTTTGAGAATTTCTCTCTCAACTCCTTGACACAGTTCAAGTATAATTGGAGTTGAGGTTCGCGAGCCTGATAATCTCCCAAGATCTGTGAAATCACTAGTTGTGAATCGCTACAGAGCGTCGCTTCAGAAGCTCCAATGTCAATTGTAGCTCTCAGTCCGGCCAAACAAGCTTCGTATTCAGCTTGGTTGTTGGATGTTTTGAAATTAAAGCGAAGGGAGATTTCCAGGTGTACTCCGTCATCACTTTCTAGAACTACACCTGCTCCAGAGCCTCTTTGGTTCGATGAACCATCAACGTAAATGGTCCAATGGACACGATGGGAATCTGGATCAGTCCCTGTCATTTCCACAATAAAATCAGCCAGGACTTGAGCTTTAATAGCGCTTCGAGGTTCATAGGATATATCAAACTCAGAGAGTTCAATAGACCACTTGATCATCCTCCCTGCGAGATCGGGCTTGATTAATACAGAGCGGAGTGGTAAATCCGTTCTCACTATGATTGGATGGGCGTGAAAGTACGGACGTAGACGTCGAGAGGCCCAAACAACAGCGAGGGCGGCCTTTTCGATTTTTTGATACCGGATCTCAGCACCTTGTAAGGTTTTGCTAGTGAAATAGACCGGTCTCTGCCCATCGGGAGTTTCTTTTATCAAGGCAACGCCCAAAGCTTCATCTGAAATAGCCAAGTATAGAATGAGTGTGTCCTCGGGGTCAGGCTTTGTGAGAATGGGAGGTTTGGACAACACCTCCTTAAGCTCTTGGAATGCTTTCTCTTGTTCCTGTCCCCACTCAAATTTCTTGGACTTTTTCAGTATTTTATATAGGGGGAGTGATCTGTGAGCCATTTTTGGCATGAACCGTGCCAAAGCTGCTACTTTGCCATTCAGGGATTGGACTTCTCTGAGATTCTTTGGACTTTGCATGTCTAGAATCGTTTGGCACTTCCTTGGATTGGCTTCAATACCTCGTTGAGTTAACATGAAACCCAAGAACTTCCCAGCAGGGACAGCGAAAGTGTATTTCATTGGGTTTAGCCTCATGTTAAATTCTCTCAAGCGGGTAAATACTTGGCGTAGGCCTTCAATATGATCGCCTCCAACCGGTGTCTTGGCTATTATATCATCAATGTACACTTCAACAAGTTTGGTATACATACCTTCAAAAACCTTATTGATCATGCGCTGATATGTTGCCCCAGCATTTTTGAGGCCAAAGGGCATAACTGTATAGCAAAAGACACCACAATCATTTATGAAAGCTGTCTTCTCTTGATCCTCTTCGCACATCGGAATCTGGTTGTAACCTGAATAAGCATCCATGAAACTCAGGTATTGATAACCAGAGGAATCATCTACCATCCGATCTATATTAGGAAGAGGATAAGGATCCTTTGGACAGCAGCGGTTGAGGTCCACATAGTCAATGCACATTCTCCATTTACCATTGGACTTACGGACCATCACCACATTCGAGAGCCAAGAGGAATAACGGATTTCTTTGATAAATCCGGCCTTTAGCAATTCCTCAGTTTGCTGGCAAGCTGCCTTCTGTTTCTCTGGGCCCAATCTTCTTTTCTTTTGGGCAACCGGTCTCGTCTCTGGATAGACGGATAATTTATGACAGCAGAAAGCAGGGTCTATGCCAGGCATATCGGCTGCAGTCCATGCAAAGAGGTCTTTAAATTCTTGCAGGAGTGTCAGTAGTCGCTGTTCCATTTCTGTATCTAGCTTGTCATTAATATGGGTGATCTTTTCTGGAGAATCTCCCAAGACGATGTCCCTGGAACTTCCATCCGGTGTGGGCTTTAATGGGTTGGACGGATCAATGTTTAAATCCGCCCTAGGGTCCAGGTCGACAAGGCTTACAGATCCAGTAGCTGCTCCAGAATCATTAAGTTTCCTCTTTTTATTGGAAGCTTCCAGCTTTGTCATGTTGAGGCTTAAGTTGTAGCAGTACCTGGCCATCTCTTGATCACCCCGGATAGATGAAACAACATTATCCTTGTCAATGAACTTGATAAGGAGATGTGGGGTTGATACAACTGCCTCCATTGCATTTAGTGTGGGGCGGCCTATGATGCCATTAAATGGTGATTTGACATCAATTACCAGCACTCGGGATTTAACCGTTCTGGCCCCTGGTTCGCCTTTAAACGAAATAAGGGTATCAAGATACCCTTTAGTCGATTGCTTTGCTCCATTAAAAGTTGTTAGTTCCTGCGTATAAGGCTGTAAGTCTGAGTCTTTAAAACCCATTCTTTCAAAGCAATTATAAAAAATAACATCGCAGGAACTTCCCTGGTCAACAAGGATTCTTCGGACGTCCTTGTTGGCTATCACTGCAGTGATGACCACAGCATCGTCACCACCAGGAACGGTTGGGCCAAAATCCTCATCGGAGAAAGAGATTATTGGAGCTTCAACCCCACCTCTGTAAGGGCGATTGTCTTTGACTTTCCCTTGCACAGACAGAATCATTCTATGATGATTTTTATGGGCTGTAATTGAAGCTCCTCCTCCAGCGAATCCTCCAGCAATCATGTCAATGACTTCACGCCAGCCTTGACGCTGTTGTTGAGGCATGCTATCTTTGTGTGCTATTTCATCAGTCATCACACCCTTTTGTTTCTCTGAAGCAGAGAATTTTCTGACCGGATTACGGTTATTGTCATCCCCGTCGTCTGGATCCCTTTCTCTTTTCTCATTCCGCTCTACTCTATCAAAGGATTTTTCTTTGAACAGGTATTGCTTTAATTTGCCTTCTCTAATCAGCATCTCAACCGCGTTCTTTAGAGCTTGGCATTCATTAGTGGAATGACCATTCTGTTCATGAAAATCACAATACTTACGGGGATTTCCTGGTCTTTTCATAGGGGCTGGTCTTCTGATGCCATATATGCTGAAAGCTAGCCATCCGACCTCTCTCAAAATCTGAGATGGCTTGGCAGATAGTTGTGCATAATGGCTGAAGGAATTAACATGCCTTTCTCGAGGTCGGGGAGAATGGTTATTAACTTTAGGATTGGTGAATGGCCTTTCCATGCGTTCTGATCTCGTTTTCTCCTTACCCTTCTGGGTTTGGGAAGGTGGTGTTGATGGCTTTTTGTTTGCAGCTATGGCTTCCAAGTGCATCTCTATACTCACGTACTTTGAGGCTTTTTTCCTGAACTCCTCAAAAGTTGCTGGAGGGCTCTTTGCTAATGAAAGAGCAAAAGCTGATCCTGGCTGCAACGCCTCAATAATGATATACAGCTTAATAGACTCTGTGAGGTTAGAAACCAGGGCTGCTTCCTTGTAGAACCTCTTCAAGAAATCTTTTAAGCCTTCATTTTCACCTTGCTTAATCTGAGCCAAGGTATGAGATGTCCTGGGCACATCTCTAGAGATGACAAAGTGGGTCTCAAAAGTAGCTGCCATTTCAGCCCAAGAATCTATGGATCCAGAAGGTAGGCCTTTAAACCATCCGAGGGCCTCCTCAGATAACGTTCGAGGGAACATTTGACACATCACATCTTCATCAGCCCCCAAGTACATGGCTTCAAACACATAAGCATCAAGGTGCTTAGTAGGATCAGTTTCACCATTGTATTTTCCGATGGAAAGTGGCTGAGTAGTTTGAAGGTGCTTGGGGATGTGGATGCTCATAAGTCTCCTTGAAAAAGGAACTTTTAGCTTGTAAGACACTAGGGATGCTGTCGTTGACTCTTTCTTCCTTCGGGAAGCTTCATCTTCAGAATCACGAGTCTGTTCTCTCCCCTCAAACGTAGGGATATTTGAGTATTGGAGAGTGGTTGATTTTTCACCATCAGTTGTATGGGGAGTGTGTCGTGTGCGAGATGATTCCGTATCCTCGCTTTGCCTTCTTTCTTTTCGCAATTCAGCGAGTTCGCTTTGGAGTTGACTAATCAGCTCATCACGAGGATCAGGATTAGACACTGTTACTATCTTTTTTGAGCTGCCCCCATGAGAATCAAAGTTGAGCTTCCTGAAGACGTTGGGGTTGGCTCTACCTTCAGGCTGATTCTCCACGAAATCTTGTGCTTCACCTTCCATTGTGGATTACTTGCTCTTTCAAAGGATATGGAATAACTTTATCGTGTCCCACCGGGTGTGCCAATGATCTGTCCTGAACCAGGGTCTAGAGATCCGGACTCAAGTCGATCATAAATAGTATGCAAATACTGTGCAGAAGACCGGATGTATGAGTATTCGGTATAAATATCCGTTGTCCTTGAGTGAGGAGAGCGGATTGGGCGTTCTGGAGATCCTTCACACCGACCTAACGCGTTGAAGTGGGCGAATGGTGGTGTCACCTGCAAAGATTCTCCGACGCTCAAGTCAGTGATGATATTCCAAGTAAGGAATGTATTTCAGAGAGTAATCGTTCAAAGACTTAGTTGAAGATCCCTCACTTCATTAATGAAATGAGTTCATATACCTGATTGGCTCATTTTACGAGGACTCGTTAGTGGGGAACCACTAACTCCCATTAGCATTATTTTATTGCGCACTTACCAGCATGATTGGGTCAAGTGGCTATTTTATATTGAGCATGGAGAATATAAACTAGGATTAGGGAACAAGTTGACCATCCCCGTGAGCAGAATTTGGCTCGTAGTGTAGGGAATTATTGATCGATCCCTGTAGCAATGTTCCTTGTCTTTAGCACAGTGACGTGTGTGTTGTCCGGTGTCATGGTGTTATCCTGAACAACCGGTATAGGGAGAACGCCTGATATAGAATTACAGTCCGGATGTATACCGACGACACCGGTTACACGTTGATGTCTTGACAAAGACGTTGAAATATGTCTTGCAGATCGGATACCGGTATTCAGACCGGATCAATACTGTCTTAGAAATACCAACAAATTCGGAATCGCCCCCTGCGAACATCGAGACAAAGAATGGAATCAGTTATTATCAAGTCCTAAAGATCAATGTTCCTCCCAGGGATTTGATACAAGTTAAAAAATGGGGGGAACATGGATTTCTAAAACTCATGTGAGCTCAAAAGTCGTAGGTTTTCCCAATCGTCATTGCCACTTCAACCAGAGGGAAATAAGGTATAATTTTTCTTGTGGATTTTTCCTTTGACGATTAGGAGAACCTATGTTTTCAGACTCAGAGATACATGACAAAAAAGAGAGGATCATCTATTCACCCGAAGAATACTTGTGTGTTCCAAAAAATTTTCCAAGACTAAGCGAATCTTTGGATGATAGATAATCCCTTTTTAATAACAGGAAAGTGAAAATGACATAAGGTAAAGTAAAGTTTGCCCTTTCGTGGCCTAAGTCAGGTTTTGTTGAAGGTTTTCTCTGGACCTTAGGACTTGTCTAAAAGTGACTCTTCACACCGGGTGGCTTATACTAGACTTCTAGAAGGTTACCAGAGCCAAGATCCTACCCATGACAGGGACGCAACAGTGGGGAACCACTAGGTGCGTATGTCACAAGAGGCCGAACTCTAGTTGGGGTTCTCACGATCACCGGATAGGAAGTACATCCTATACGATTCCGTATACCAACCCCTCCTAACTTAAGTTTCATTTGGAGCCCGGGTATAGGGCGCCACTCATAAGTGTGTGCGAGTAATTTGTGAGTGTAGTGTGTGAAAGGGCATTCAATACCTTTTTACCTTACACCATTCTGCATAGAGAACAAACACAGAACAAAATATACAAAGTCATCTATCTTAGGGTTCAATGATTGTAGAAAAGTAACATAGTCCTCTACCCTAGGGTTCAACAATCATACAGAACATGGACAATAAAACGAATAACAAGATGCAAATAATAACGAACATTCACAACAATTAACGGAAAATAAAAAACAAGGGGAAGAAATCCAAGCTAACAAAGGCTATATAAAAAAAACGCGCTTTCAACCAAACTGGCCTGACTCTCTTAAGCCTCCCCAATGGAGTCGCCATCTGTCGCAACCTGGATCGCGACGGCGCGGCGAACAAGAGAGAATGGGTGGAATGAACCAGGGAGTCGCCACCAACGTTTTTATCCATAGGAAAAACATTGGAAAAAACTAAGTTCAGTAAAGCACTGGTTAAAATTGAGATTCAAGTCCGGGAGTCGGTTACGAGTAGGGAAGGTATTAGCACCCTACATCGCCTGTCAGAAACAGTACCAAGATTGAAAGCGTAATATAAATAGCCTTAAACAAAATATGGTTTCTTCCCTTACTTTTATTTTGAAAATGATAGAACGGAGTAGAGAACTGTACAGACATAGGATGTTGAAGCGAGGTCAATGGGACGTTTCGTCCGAATTAAGCTCGACTTCGATATGAGACAAAGAGGGTGAGAGAATGCCAATAAGACGTCACGTCTAAATTAAACATCCTCGGGTAAAAAGGATAGGGATAGGAAAGAGATAAGCGGGACGTCTTGTCCTAAGTATCCCTTCCCTATGAATTGTAGCGAGGTTTGAACAAAACTAGGGGGAAATCAACAAGACGTCACGTCTAAATTGATTTTCACGGAAACGACAAAAGTAACAACACGAAAGAAATGCAAAAAAGCAAGGAAATAAATCAGTAAGAGGAAATAAGGAAGATGGGCCCGACAGGAGTTAAAGTCCTGCTCCTATGTATTCTTGAATTATCAAGAAATCAGGGTTACGTAGTTCTGAATGTTGTTCTTTTAGGAAAAGACTCGGGGGATGATGATGGATGTCATTGAGGTGGGGTGCTCATACAAGGCGAAGTTCTTCGCACGTGTACGAATCCTAAAAGGGTTGTGTAGACGGGAGTGCTCCCGTATGACACCGTTTTTTTTTCAAAAAAAAAAGGATTTTCAAACTAGAAAATATAACATGTGCAAAATTTATTACTTATTATTTATTATTATATGTATTTCTTAAGGAAAAAGGGGCAAAAATATTAACAGTTTAAACTATGCCACACAAACAGACATAACAAATAACAGCAAACTGACAGGAAAATAAATGACTGAAAACAAGAGAAATAAGGAACAGAATGGAACCGGTGTGGTGGGCTCAGGACCGATGTGGGAGTCAAGTACAGCGACGGTGCCAAACCGGTTCTGGACTTGCACGCTGACAGAAGCAATGGACCGGTATTGGGCTCAAATCCTGAAAATCGAAGGATGCGACTGGTGTTGTTGGAGGTTGATCCGAAGTGAGTAAATGACTGGATGCTGTTGAGAAAGTAATGAAGAATGATAAGGTAATGTGGTGTGGGAATTGGGACGGTGTTGGTTCTGTGTGAGGACGGTGTGCGTTCGAGGTAGGGACGGTGAAGGAGCAGTGGCTTTGAGTATTGGAAAAACTTCAAGCTTTTTAAAGCTAAGGGGTCTTTTGTGGTGACTAAGGCAGGTCACTGGTTTCAAGTGGGGAGGTCAGTTGAGGATCTTGAGGAATCGAAGAGAATTTTAAGAGAGTCTTCTTGCAAAGAGAGGGAGTCCCAAAAAAAAAACCAACCCCTTGAGCTTCCTTGGTTGGGGCATTTATAGGGCTTTGAGGTCATGGGCTGAGGGTTCGGGACAACCAGAATTCCCACTCACCCATACGTGTAGTGGTGTGCAACCCTGGCCACTATCCGTTCGTGGGGAGCAGGGTTTCAGTGGGGTATTTTTTAATTGTCCACTTCTGCCTCCCTGTCTGCCATTTTTAGGGAGTGTGATTCCAGGTCATCACGCATAAACTTCCGACCTCGTCTTTCCGTTGTCAAGTTTGTAACATCGGTCAGCAAAACACCGGTTGGGATGGAGTCCCTACTGATCCGATGTGGCCTCTTAAGAACCTGGACCTGTGTCTTCACACCGGTTGAGCCTCTTCAAGGTAGTATCACAGGGGCGGTGTTCTTCTTCCTCCTAGTCTGGATCTACTTCCAGTCCGGTGTGCATGTTTTGATCTGAGATCCCTTGACTTTTACTTGGGCCGGACTGACCTGTTACTTCGTTGCCAGGTGTACGACATCGGTGGTCCGGTGTTACCACTTTTAGGACCTTGGTCCGGTGTTGTTTCAATTTAGGCCGGACCGAAAGAGGTGTTCACATGTATGTATATATATATATAAGATAAAACCCGAGTAGTTGTTATAGACTATGGTAATCACTATGCCTGAGTGGCTATTATATATTAAAGTGAATTTTCTAACTGAATGGTTGTAAGGGAGTGATTGAAATTATGAGTATATACTTGTGCCAGTGGTATTTAATTGGTGCGAATATTGATTATGTCTGAGTGACTTTGCATTGATGTGAATAAATGAAATGTGATGTGTAAAACCCTAAATTTTAAAATAAAGGATTAATTAAGGAAATAATTATTAAATAGTTGCATGTGGGTTATTTAATACCCCAAAATATTGGAAATAATTAAGTTAAGATTTTTGGGGACTACTCATAATTTATTGGAACCAAATAAGCTGAAATTAAGCCCGATTAGAATATGGGTGCCAGACCAAGTATCTCTAATTGGGACGATATTGGTCAGGGCTGTTAAGAATATTATTGGGAATACGAATGTGTATTCGGAATAATTTTTAGATGAAGTATTGAGTCCAAACAAAGATCCTGTTTGTCACAAAACGTTGAAATTTTAATGGGGGGTCAAAAATTAAAACACTAACCCCTTCTCCTTTGGCAATTCACGTTGATTCTCCCTCTAAAACACTAAACGTTCACCTTTTTCTTCTTCTCCTATTCTCTTCACTACTTTTCTCTTCTAAAACCCTAACAAAGGTTGTTGCACCCATCCTTTTCCCTTATTTTCGTTTGTGAAAGCTTGAAGAGGAAGAGCTTGAAACTTGGAGATCCTTCCTCCATCCCTTCTATTTTTATGTTCCTCTCATTCTCCATCGAGGACTCACTCTTTTCTACTCTTGAGGTAGTTGTCATTTTAAAGAGGATAAACCTTAAGCTTGGAGTTTTGGTGTTGGGTGAGCATTCAATGTATTTATGGGTTGTTGGGAGAGGCATTTAATGTGGAAACCTAAGTTGGGGTGTTGTTAATATAGCATTTATGATAGGTTATTAAAGGTATACGAAATTCATGTTGTTAGATACGGGAGATTAATGATCATTAATGATGTTGTTGGGTTATGGTGAAACGCTAACTATGAGAAATTGGGGAAAATGATTAATGTTGACTCAAGAATATGTTTTAAAAAGAAATACATGACATTGATGAGTATGAATAGTGATACATGATGTATGGTGAATGTTATGCTAAAGTTGTTTTGTAGCCTTTAAACATAATGAATGAGGTTTAATGGGAAGGAATTCCCGAAACCTAATAAATAAGGGAAACGATGACTATAACATGTTTTATACATGTTATGAAATTGTAGATATGATTATGATTAAATAGAGTTGAATTTGTGTCTCAAACAGTTGATTGATTGGGATTTTACATGTATATTAATGTAGGACCCATTCCGAATGATGAGGTGGGTATGTTGTAAATGCATGAGTTAAATGCATGAGTTACATAGTAGGAGAGGAGTCTTTATGTTCTAAATGCATGAGTTAAATAGTATTTGATTGTCATATGTGACAATATGCATGTTTTCCTTGCTTGTAATGTTGTGTATGATGTTGATGATGTGTTTTGGCAACATGCATTGATGCATTTAGAATAATTATGGTGTGCTATATGGTGGTTGTGAACATCATTTTTAATAATAAAAAATAAATAATATTTTCTTCCTACCCCACCTTTCCGGGAAACCAGTCCAGAATCTGGATCTGGTCCCCTTCCTTCCTCACCTTCTTCATCTCACTCTCCCCCTCTTTATCCTCCCGGACCATCTTCTCCGTTGGGACCAGAAACCAAAAAACCACCACCACCATTTCCTCCCTCTCCAAAAGATCCCATCAGTAATACCATTCAATAAAAACCCAATGATTTCCATTAACCAAAAAAAAACAAAGAACATAAGCAAAGAAAAGAGAAGAAAAGAGGAAGAACCGTCGGAACCACCTCCTCCTCCTCTTCCTTCCCCTTCTCTGATCTCTCTCTCTCTCTCTCCTCCCTCTCCTTCTCCGTCACCTATTCCCGTCAACACCTTCAGCCACTTCTCCTTCTCATTCGATCCACTCTCCCTCTTCCTCTCTCGGTTTCTCTTTTTCCCCTCCCTACAACCGACTTCCTACGCGTGAACAATCAGCCCCGGCCCAGATTCTGCCAGAACCACCTCCTCTTCCTCTCCCTCCCTCACTCTCGGTTAATCTCTCTCTCTCTCTCTCTCTCCCATTTATCTTCTCTCTCTGCCGCCCTCCCCCTGATGCATATTTCTTTGGCTTTTGATTCAAATAAAACCCTATTGGGTTTATTTGACTAGTCCTTCCCTTTTTTCTTTTATGGGCTTCAGACTTATGAAGCCCAATGGCCATGAGTATAGTGTTTTTTTAGAAAATAAGAAAAAAGACAAAACAAAAAGGATTCTTGCATTAGTGTTAGGATTAAAAGTGTTTTAATATTTTATGTTTCTAGAAGACTTTTAAGTAGAAAAATAAATAATTTATTGTTATTATTTTATTTATTTGTTTCTAATTTTTGATAAGGAAAGATAGCTTTCATTTTAAGACAATTTTAGAAAATAGTAGAATCTAACTGTCTTTTTAAGAAAATAGAAATAAATATTTCTCTTCTTTAAAAAGTGATGAAATCTAAACATCCTTCTTAAAATAAAGATTAAGTGTTTTAATAAAAAATAAATAAATATTAAATATGTGTTTCTTTTAGAATAAATATCATGATCTTATAAGCAATGTCGTGTAAAATTGCTTTTGCCTACATTTGCAATATAAGACTTCAGAAGGATTACGCACGTGCGATCTTACTTCGCCTTGTATTTCTCCTTCCTCATAAATTTCCTTTTATTATTAAAAATCAAATCAATTTAATATTAAAAATAATTTAAATATTTTTCTTTCAAAATTAATTTCTAGAACTACGTGATCCTAATTTCTCAATACACTTGAGAATACATAGGAGCGGGAATCAGTTTCTGTAGGGCCCACTTTTTCATTACTAATTTCTCTGTCTCTGCTATTATTTCAATTAATTTTATATAGTCAATATTTTAAATTTTATTGTCGTAAGGAGGTTAATTTAGATGTGACGTCTTGTTAATCTTATATTTTTATTTAAAATAATATTTTATTTAAAATAAGGTTAATTTAGACACGACGTCTTGTTAATCTTATGTTTTAATATTTTTATTTAAAATAATATTTTCTTTAAAATAAGATTAATTTAGACGTGACGTCTTGTTAATCTCATTTTTTTTAATATTTTTATTAAAAAATAATATTTTTAATCAACTTTATTTTTTATTTTATTTTATTTCATTAATTTTATTTTAATCTTTAAATTTATGTACAAATTAAGGTTAATTTGGATGAGACGTCTTGTTAACCTTTACTTTTACTCTGTTTTACTTTTTTCTTATAATTGTTGTTTTGTCAAGTTTCTTACTGTCATAGCTTTGTCATTTTTTACTGTTACTATTTTAATCTTCTACTGTCATTATTTGTTTTCTTACTGTCACTGTTTAGTCTTCTATCGTTGTTGTTTTCTTCTTTCTTACTGTCGCTGTTTGGTTAAATTTCTTAATGTCACTATTCAATCTGTTTTGTTTGTGTGTGTCTACTTTGTCATTTTGTATGTTTTTTTTCATAAAAGAAGTTAAAATAATTTCTAGACTATTTTGGTGTAAGCGCTATCAATTTGAGGTAACCGTTTTATAACGGATAGTTGTGAGGTGCTAATACCTTCCTCACCTGTAATTCGACTCCCGAACTTAGAATTTCATTTTCATAACCAGTGTTTTGAAAGAGGTTTTTCCCGATATTTTTATCCTAAAAAAATATTGGTGGCGACTCCCTATTTTCTTTTCGAAAGGATTTCGAAAAACCCGTTTTATTTTTAAGGGTCAGCCGTCCCGTCACAATCTCGGTCATGACAGATGGCGACTCCACTGGGGATATTTTTTAGAGAGTCAAGCCAATCAAGTTGATAGCTCATGTTTTTAAATAGTTTGTTAATTATTTAACTTCTTCTTCTATTTTATTTTCTATCAACGTTTGTATGTGATTCCTGTTTTGTATGTATTTTGTTATTTATGTTTTGTTAATGTCTGTGTGATTGTTGAACCCTAGGGTAGACGACTTTATTTTGTTATTGTTCTGTGTTTGTTCTTTGTGCAGGATGAGGTAAGGTACAGGTATTGAATGCCCTTTCACATACTACACTCACAATTTACACACACTTATGAGTGGCTCCCTATACCCGAGCCCCAAATGAAGCTTAAGTTAGGGGAGGTTGGTAGCGGTGTCATTTGGGATGTACTTCCCATCCGGTGATCGTAAGAACCTCAATTAGAGTTCGACCTTTCATGATGTACGCACCTAGTAGATTCCCTACTATTGTGGTCACATCATGAATAGGATCATGGCTCTAGTGACCTTTTAGAAGTCTAGTACAAGCCACCCAATGTGAGGAGTCCACTGTTAGACAGGCTATAGGTCCCAAAAAAAGACTTTCAGAAAAACCTGACTTAGGACACAAAAGGGCAGACTTTACTATACCTTATCTTATTCTCGCTTTCCCTTTAAATCCAAATTGATGAACTGCTTACCCGTTCAAAGGATTACTTTATTCCAAAAATGACTCACTTTTTTTTAAAAAAAACTAGTAATCCTTTAACGGATGAGCAGTTCCCTCTCTTTTTGTGTACTTCTGAGTCCTGGGTTATAAATCTTCCCAATCGTCAAAACAAAAATGACAACAAAAATTCTCTTCAAGCAAAGTACTGACGATGTTTGGAAGATCCATGACCCACACGACTTTAGTTTCACACGAGTTTTGCCAACCGCTACTTCTCAAAGTGAAAATATTTTCCAATAAACTAATAAGGAAGTAGCGGTTTACAAAACATGATAGTAACTGAGTTTTTCTCCTTTTTCTTTGTTCTTGCAGGAGGCTGTTTGGAACTTAGCGAGTACCTTCGAGCAATATGGAGATTAACATGAGATTCGATAGTTATGACACAAATGTAACTGAATTAAGAAAAATATTGCACGTTAAGGCCAAGAGGATCGACATGGGTAGTCTATAAGCAATCAGGAGAAAATTAAACTTAACACAGAAAATGGCTTTTACAAGAAAGTATGGGAGGATTCTAAAGCTCTTAGAAGTGGAAGTGCAAACTGAGGCGATCACTGCCTTAACATAGTTCTACGACCCACCTCTCAGATGTTTCACATTTAGGGACTTTCAGTTGGCCCCATCTATTGAGGAATTCGAACGAATCTTATGGATGCCTTTGGATGGACAGATACCTTACCGTCATCTTGATCATCATGAAACTGTCACTTCCATCGCCCGTGTTCTGAAGATCTATCCCGAAACCTTAAGGAGTGTGCAACTGAATAGAAATCAGACTCCCGGATTCACTCAGGAATTTCTCGAGAAGCACATGCAGGTCCTGGCAGAAAAGGAAGATTGGGAAGCCTTCATGGATACTCTAGCTATTACCATCTACGGTGTTGTCTTGTTCCCCAACATTGACAACTATGTGAATTATGATGTTATCGCTGTATTCCTAGCTCGCAAGCACAGACTTGAGAATCCTGTCATAGCTGTATTGGAAAATGTGTACTGTACTATAGAAGAGAGTTATTTGTTGTTTACCTACTTTGTATATATGGCTTACATCTCATGTCTTCCACCAAGTCTATAAGGCCGAATGCCCTGTTTCTGATCTAAAACTATGCCAACTAGCAGTGAAGAATGGGCGTGAGTGGGCCAATCACCTTGTAGGGCTCACAGCTGAGAAAGTCAGATGGTATCCCCAATGGTTAGAAGTTGAATCCATCGTTCATCACTGTGGAGATTACCCAAATGTTCCTCTTATTGGTACGTAAGGATGTATCAACTATAATCCCATCATAGCCAAGCGTCAGCTAGCTTATCCTTTGCTTGGACCACCTGATGAAGAGTCTCTCACTCCTTTCGTCTTGTATTACTCGAAGGGAAGCTATGTCTCTGCCATTCGGGATATAGCAAATGCATGGAAGAAAGTCCACCAAAAAGGAAAGGAATTAGGGGCCCAGAGCCATGCTGTCAGAGAAGAATATCATGAATGGATCCTGAATAGGGTCTTTATTGTTAAATTACCCTTCAGAAGTCCTTCTTATCTCCCGGCAAACATTCCTGTTCCATCACTTGTCTTGGAAGATAAAGCACCAAGGCGTTAAAGACCAAAATAGAAGAATTGACTGCCAAGAATAAGAAGCTAGAAGAAGACTTGCTAAAATGCCAACAAGAATACACCATTCAGAAAAGGGAGAACTTGGAGAACAAGCAAGCCATTGAAGAGATTAGAAAGAAACGGAAGGTTGAAGAAGACTACATGATAAAACAAGACCAATGTCTTCGAGCGGCCAACTCTCAGCTGAAAATAAAGAGCAAACAAAGTGATACCATCTTGGTAGAGAAACATCTTCTGAAGGATATGTTGGCTCAATCCAAAGAAAATGAACGAAGGGTCATGGTGCAAAAGGAGCTTCTACAGTCACAAGTCCACAATTTAGAACAGCAGCTTAGTGAAGTGGTGAAGGCTTGCGAGCAGGAGATAAACGAGGAGCGACAACGTGCCATGAGCATAGAGCAAGATTTTCAAGAGGCCATAAGCCTCTTGGAAGCTGAGTTAACACAACAAGATGAAACTGTTCACTCATGGATGGATCATTTTGCTAATCTGGCATATCTAGCTAACGGGGCTCTAGAAGACCTCCCGTTTTTACTAAAATGAGCTGAAAAAATGGTCAACCCACTCAATACTCCCAGAGAAATTACAACATTCTTAGATTACTACAGAGGACGAATTTGTAAAATGAGGGACATGATTGCCCGAGCCAGGAATGACTAATTTATTTTCCTACATTGTAACCTAGCCCTTTTTGGCAGTGATATACCCTTTTTATGGAATTTTGAAATGAAGGATTCCTTTGTCTTCACAACTATCTCATGTTAATTTCCGTTTAATGCTTTACTTAGTACTTTTGAACGTGACGTTCTGAGGAACGGTCGAAGGATTCGTCAAGTTCCGACATCGCTTCCCGCATAATCTTGTTTTACTTTTCTTGATTTTGTTATTTGCTTGCTTTTCTAAATTTTGTATTCCCTTCTTTAGACAGCACGGGGACGCACCCTTATGGAACCCGACTATAGAAGAAGCTCATGGCTGAAATAGAACAAATGAATGAGAGCCTCAAGAATGAGAATAATCAGTTAAGGGAACAAGTGGCAGAACTAACGAAGCTCCTGGAAAAGAGGATCACTGAAGGGGGCTCTTCTGCAGGGAATGAAGAACAACCACCTACCCCACTACATCCCCCAAGTTTTGGTCCGGCACCAGGCCAAGCTGTAAATCCCACAGCAGTTCCCCTCACCATTAATATTGGGAACCCCAATCAAGCTGCTGAGCCTCACACCAAGCCTCATGACCTGTCATATGGTTATTCGCCACCACACACTTTCATTGGCCCAGACGGTAACCCTGTACCCTTTCCACAATACGGCTTACCTCCAGGATACTTCCCTCCTCTATCAACCAACCCCCAAGATGGTAATACCCTACAATTGACGAATCCCCAAGTTCCAAACCCTACCCAAACAACCATTCCACCAGTTAACCATTCCCTAGGTCCTCAAACCACCCAAACTCAAACTGCCCAAACAGCTCAACCGATCCATATCGCCCAAGCAATAGCCCAACCACAGGGTCCTGTGCTAAACACTATCCTAATGAACCAAGCTCATTCGATAACGCCTTTTTACCCATATTATGGTTACCCGTATGGGTACATGAACTCTTATACTACCAACCCACAAGGTGTGACTCAAACGATAAATCCGGTTATTGATCTTGGCACAACCAGAGATTCCCAACAAAAGGGGAAGATAGAGATCCTGAAGGAGCAATTGCGGATCGTGGAAGGTGTGGAAGGCCTCGGCTTAACAAATTCTTCTAAACTCTACTTAGTTCCAGATGTTATTATCCCACCAAAGTTTAAAATGCCAGATTTTGACAAGTACCGAGGGATGACTTGCCCTCGAAACCATCTTACAATGTACTGTCAAAAGATGGCTTCCCATGCCTCCGATGACAAGCTGCTAATACATTGCTTTCAAGACAGCCTAGCTGGGGCTGCACTCACTTGGTACACTTATTTGGAACGAACTCGCATCCGCTATTAGAAAGACCTAGTGGACGCCTTTCTGAAGCAGTACAAGTATAACTTAGACATGGCGCCTGATAGAATTTAGCTCCAATACATGACAAAGAAGGATAATGAGACATTCAAGGAATATGCATAACGCTGGCGTGAGACGGCTGCACAAGTAGATCCCCCACTCTCTGAAAAAGAGGTAGTGACCATGTTTATTGACACACTCCAATCACCTTTCTACGATAAGATGATTGGCAGTGTTTCATCCAATTTCTCTGATATTGTTATTATTGGAGAAAGAATAGAGAGTGGTTTAAGGACAGGGAAGATTTCTAAAAGCCCGTCTGGGGAACCCACTACAAAAATATCAACACTAGGTGAGGGGAGAAAGAGAGATAGGGAAACCAACTCTATCTCTTATGACCAAAGGAAAGCTTAGTCCAGATCATTCGGCCCTGCTACTTTTCAACATGCTAATCACTTTCCTCATGCACCATACCCACATATGGCAGCCGCTGTACACAACCAGAATCCTTATCCTGCCTCACCACAATCCTACTTCCGTCCACCCATCATTAGGGGACCGAATCCACAGTCAACGCAGTACAATCCCCTGCAACAGTGGTCTTAACCCCCTAATCCCAACCAAAACCAAAGAAGACCAAATAATGAATGAACACCAGTCCAATTTGACCCAATTCCTATGACATACACTGAAGTTCTACCTCACCTTATTCGATACTCCCTTGCAGTCCCTTGTCCTGCTATACCATTGGAACTTCCCTACCCTAGGGGATATGATCCAAATGCCTGATGTGATTATCATGTTGGGGCACCCGGGCACTCCATAGAGAATTGTATGGCCTTAAAGTATAGAGTACGAGATTTGATCAAAGCCAATTGGTTAAATTTTAAGGAAGGTATGCCAAATGTGACCACAAATCCGTTACCCAACCGTCAAGGTTCTGAGATTAATGCTGTGGAAGAAGATGAGAAGCGCGTGACAAATGTCTCTGACGTCAAGACATCATTGAAGGAGATTCATGCCCAATTATTCAGGAGAGGTTTAATAAGAGAACCTTGGGACTGTGAAAATGATAATGAGCAGACTGTTAGCCACCAAAATTTTTGTAAGGTACTCCAGGGACTCATGGATAGTCATATCTTCCAAGTCTATAAGCGCCGTGACAGTGATGTGAACATGGTTCATGGGCAATCAGAAATGTCAGTTCCTAAGCCACTAGTAATTTACTACACCAAGAACCCCTCAACGACTATAACTCCTACGCATCAGCCTATCAAAATCCAGACACCTGCTCCCTTTGCGTTCAAAGATTCTCGCGTTGTTCCTTGGAGATATAATGTGGAAGTAATAGCTGAAAGCTCATGAATGAATGACCCATTTTTGTAAAACATATCAGGGATAGGAGGAGTGACCCAGAGCAGTCGAGTTTACTCCCTACCAGAATTGAGGGTGTGAACACCATCCTTTGTCCCCCCACTCCCCATTTATTTATTTGTTTTAATAAAAAATAATAATGAAAAAACCATCATCCACTTCCTTCTGTTCCCTCAATAATACAGAATGGAAAATTGCTGGCCAAGTGACATGAATGTTCAATAATGCTTACTCCACTATGAACATGGGAGCCATTTTGAGGAATCTGCAGGTTGTAAAGCGTTCATGGAAATTGGTTTAAAAACCTAGAGAAAAAACAATGGAAAAAGATCAGAAACCATCTAGAACCAAAAATTAATCTTCTTCCTCTTATCTCTTTCCCTCAACAGCAACCAGAAAATAATCACCAAAATAAACAAAAAAAATAGACAAAGAAGAAGGAGAAGCCATTGTTGCCGGTCTGACCACCTCCCTCCGCCGGACCGCCACCAAGATCCACACCCCTCCTCCAACCGCCGGTCTTCTTCTTCCTCGATGAGCCCGTTCTCTCCGTCGCCCTCTCCCTCTGGTTCACCCTCTCTCTCGAACTTCTTTCTCCCTCTCTGTCTCTCCCTCTCCGTCGCTCACTCTCTCTCCCGAACTCCTCTCCCTTACCCTCCTCCTCCGTCGCTCTCTCTCTCTCCTCTCCGTCGTTCTCTCACTCTCCCGCCGGTCTCCCTCTCTCTCGCTCCTTTCTCCCTCTCAGTCTCTCCCTCTCTGGTGGACCTCTCTCTCTCTCTCCTCCGCCCTCTTCTCTCTCTTCCTTTCCCCCTCTCTCTTTTCTCTTCTACTACCGCCCCCTTCTATTTCTTAACTCCTTCCTTTTTTCAAATAAAACCCTAATGGGTTTCTTCCTCCTTTTTTTGTCATTGTTTTGTTGTGTTGGTAATGGGCTTCAGAAAATCTGAAGCCCAAATAGCTATAGGTTCCTTTTTTTTTCCAAACAAAAGAAAATTAAATAAAAAGGGTTTGATTTATTTATAAAGAGATTTAATTAGAAAGAATAATTTTTTTATTTATGTTGAAATAAAAATCAAAAAATATATCCTTTTCTTTTTAGGAATAATGAATAAAAATAATTTCTTTTTATGAATAACTAAATAAATAAATAGTTTTAGTTATGTTAAAAAATTTAAATAAAAAGGGTTTTGATTTATTTCTAAAGAGATTTAGTTAGAAAGAATAATTTTTTTTATGTTGAAATAAAAAAAATATATATCCTTTTCTTTTTCAGAATAATGAATAAAAATAATTTCTTTTTATGAATGACAAAATAAATAAATAGTTTTTAGTTATGTTAAATTAAAAATTAAAATATCAAAAGTTAAATATCTTTTTTTAAAAAAACATAATAAATTCCTTTTGCTAAAATCCAAAATAAAATTTTTAAAAACCAAAATATCTTTTCTAAAATAGATGTAAATAGTTTTTTTATTATTTTATGATAAATTTTAAAATAAAAAATATTAAGATCTAAACATCTTTCTTAAAATAAAGACTAGTTCTCCTTTCTATATAAAAAAATCTAAAAAACTAAACATGTGTTTCCTTAGCCATAAATACCACAAAATCTTTTAAGTAATGTTGTGCAAAATTACTTTTGCCTACATTTGTGATATAAGACTCTGAAGGATTGTGCACGTGTGAATTACTTCGCCTTGTATTACTCCTTCCTCTTAAATTTCCTCTTATTATTAAAAAATTTTAAAAATAATTTCAAATATCTTTCAAAATTAATTTCCCCTAAAGAACTATGTAACCCTGATTTCTAGAAAGTTCGAGAATACGTAGGAGCGGGAATCAATTCCTGTCGGGCCCACTTTCTTTTGTTTAGTTTCCATGTCTCTGTTACCATCTCAACCGGTTTTGTCTATTTAGTGTTTTATTTAAAATAGTAATTTGTTTAAAATGAGGTTAATTTAGACGCGACGTCTTGTTAATCTCATGTTTTTTATTTTATTTAAAATAGTAATTTGTTTAAAATGAGGTTAATTTAGACGCGACGTCTTGTTAATCTTATATCTTTAATATTTTATTTAAAATAATAACTTGTTTTAAAACGAGGTCAATTTAGACGAGATGTCTTGTTAACCTCGTGTTTTCAGTATTTTTGTTTATAACAATATTTCTTACAAAACGAGGTCAATTTGGACGAGACGTCCTGTTAATCTCTTGTTTTAAGTAATCAACATATTTTATTTCATGTTATTTAATTTTATGTTAATATCTAATTTGTGTTGCAATTTAAGGTTAATTTGGACGAGACGTCCTGTTAACCCTTACTGTCACTGCTTGTTTTCTCCTTTTCATTGTTTAGTCTTTACTGTCACTGTTTAGTCTTTTACTATTACTATTTGGGATTCTTACTGTTACTGTTTGGTTTCTTAATGTCATTGTTTAGTCCCTTACTGTCAATATTTGGTACTTTACTGTTACTGTTTGGTCAAGTTCGATTTAAGATTAATTTGGACGAGACGTCCTGTTAGTCTTATTTTGAAATTTCCTTGTCTGTTTTGCCCGTTCCGTTTCTAAAGAAGTTCAAAAAATAATTTCTAGGCTATTTATAATGCGCGCTATCAATTTGGGGTAACCATTTTATAACGGACAGTTGTGAGGTGCTAATACCTTCCTCACCTGTAATTCAACTCCCGAACTTAGAATTTCACTTTTATAACCAGTGCTTTAACGGAAGGTTTTCCCGGTATTTTATCCTTAAAAATATTGGTGGTGACTCCCTGTTTTCTTTTGAAAGGATTTCGAAACACGTTTCATTCTCGAGGGTCGGCCGTCCCGCCGCGATCCCGGTCGTGACAGATGGTGACTCCGCTGGGGAATTAGAGAGTCAAGCCAATTAAATTGATAGCGTATGTTTTTTAAATAGCCTGTTAATTATTTAACTTCTTCCTTTATTTTATTTTTTTTAATGTTTGTATGCTGTTTTTGTTTATTTATGTTTTATCATTTATGTTCTGTTAACGTCTGTATGTTGTTGAACCCTAGGGTAAACGACTTTGTTTTATTGTTCTGTGTTTGTTCACTATAAAGGATTGGTAAGGTAAAGGTATTGGACGCCCCTTTCACACACTACACTCATAATTTACATAAACGTTTAAGTAGGACCCTATACCCGGGCCCAAATAAAACTTAAGATTAAGGGAGGTTGGTAGCGGTGTCATTTAGGATGTACTTCCTGTCTGGCTATCGTGAGAACCTCAGCTAGAGTTTGACTTATTCATGATGCCCACACCTAGTAGACTTCCTACTGTTGTGGTCAACATCATGAATAGGATCTTGGCTCTAGTGACCTTTAGACAGTAGTACAAGCCATCTATTGTGAGATACCACTGTTAGATAAACCCTAGAACCGATAGAAGGCCTTTAGAAAAAACTCATTTTAGGCCACAAGGGGTGGACTTTTCCTCTATCTTTCCTCCTTCCAGCTCTCCTTTTTAATCCAAATTATTGGACCATTTACCCGTTCAAAGGATTGCTTCTTTCCATAAATGAATTTTTTTAAACTAGTGATCTTTTGTTGGGCGAATAGTCCTTTCATTTTTCGCATTTCATTAAAGTCTTTGGGTCTTGAGTTATGGATTTTTTGTGTCATCAAAAAAAAAGAAAAAAAACAAAACAAAATATCCAAAAGTAAGGAAAGAGAGTCAAAAAACAAAAAAAAAGGAAAAGGAAAAAGTTGATGCCGATCGGAAGGTCCATAACCCACAGGGCTCTCGGTTTGTCATGAGTTTTGTCAATCGTTACTCCCTGATTATAAAATTGTCTTCCAAAAGTTACTAAGAGGGTAGCGATTTACGAAACACGTCCTTTACCAATGACTGATTTCATTTTCTTTATGTTCTCGTAGGAAGCTATTCAGAGCTAGGTGAATACCTTCGAGTGAAATATGGAAATTAACATGGGGTCGGGTAGTTATGGTACAAGTGCCACTGAGTTGAGGAAGCTACTACATGTTAAGGCAAAGAAGGTCGACACAACTAGTTTACAGGCACTAGGTAAGAAGTTGAATCTGACTCAAAAGATGGCTTTCGCCAGGAAATGCGGAAAGATTTTGAAGTTGTTGGAAGTCGAGGTACAAGTTGAGGCGATCACCGCGTTGACTCAGTTTTATGACCCACCTCTTTGCTGTTTCACATTTCAGGATTTCCAGTTAGCTCCATCTATTGAGGAATTTGAGCGGATTTTAGGGATGCCTCTAGAAGGACAAGCGCCTTACCGTCATCTAGAGCATCAAGCAAATATCGCTTCCGTTGCCCGTGTCCTAAAAATTGGCCCAGAGGTGTTGAAGGGGGCACAACTAAGCAGAAATCAGACCCCGGGGTTCGCTCGGGAATACCTTGAGAAACACATGCACTTTGTAGCTGAAAAGGAAGATTGGGATGCCTTTATGGACGTTTTGGCTCTTACTATCTATGGTGTCGTATTACTCCCAAACATAGATAATTATGTGGACTACGAGGCTATCGATGTCTTCCTAGCTCGAAAGCTCAGGTTCGAGAACCCTGTCACTGCTATTTTGGCGAATGTCTACTGCACTATGGACTTTTGCCATACACAAGGCGGGAAAAGAATCATTTGTTGTCTGCCAGCTTTGTATGTGTGGCTTACGTCACATGTCTTTAACCAAGTGGGCAAGGTTGAATGCCCTATTTCTAATATGAAGTTGTGCCAGTTAGCGACAAAGAATGGGCGTGAGTGAGCTAATCATCTAGTGGGGCTCACAGCTGAAAAAGTAAGGTGGTATCCGCAATGGTTGAAGGTTGATGCCATAATTCACCACTGTGGAAACTACCCAAATGTTCCCCTCATGGGCACTCAGGGATACATCAACTACAACCCTATCATCGCCAAACACCAATTAGCCTAACCACTGCTTGGGGCACCTGACGAGGAGTTGCTCACTCCTTTTGTTCTCTACTATATAAAAGGAGATTACACCTCTGCCGTTCAGAATATAGCGGAGGCTTGGAAGAAAGTGCACAAGAAAGGAAAAGAGTTAGGGGTCCAAAGCCATGCTATAAAAGAAGAATACCATCAGTGGATCCTAAATAGGGTGTCCATAGTCAAGTTGCCGTTCAAGAGTCCCTCCTATCTCCCAACAAACGCACCTGTTCCCCCACCCATCTTTGAAGATGAAGCAACAAAAGCTATAAGAGCCAAGATAGAGGAACTGAGTGCAAGAAACAAAAATCTAGAAGAAGAATTGCTGAAGTCTCAATAAGAATGTGCCCTTCAGAAAAGAGAGAACCTAGAAAGCAAGCGAACCATCAAAGAGGTAGGGAAGAAGCAGAAAGCTGAAAGGGACCATATCAGAAAACAAGAGCAATGCCTCCGAGCGGCCAACT
Source organism: Clitoria ternatea (assembly GCA_037962975.1). Classification (NCBI taxonomy): domain Eukaryota; kingdom Viridiplantae; phylum Streptophyta; class Magnoliopsida; order Fabales; family Fabaceae; genus Clitoria; species Clitoria ternatea. Next base: position 63,971,340 of record CM075671.1, read on the forward strand.
CGTAAATAAAAATAAAGAGTCGTCAGAGGGACATCATTCTGGCTGACAAGCAGCTTCTGAGGGATATATTGGCAAAGGCCAAGGAAAATGAATGAAACGCCCTGGTGCAAAAAGAATTACTGCAGTCACAAATTCACAAAGTGGAACATCAACTCAACGAGGTGATAGAGGCTTACCAACATGAAATAAACGACGAGCATCAACATGCCATGGAAATAGAGCAAGACTGTCGTGAGGCTATACGTACCTTGGAGGCCAAAACAGCGCAGCAGGATGAGGTCATTCGTTCATGGATGGGTCGCTTCGCCAACCTAGCATATTTAGCTAACGGGACTCTGGAAGACCTTCCACTGCTACTCAAGCAGGCCGAGGAGATGCTTAATCCCCTTACTACCCCAAAGGACATTGTAACCTTCTTGAACTATTGTAGGGAAAGGCTTTGTAAGATGAGGGCCATGATTGCCTGAGCTAGGAATGGCTGATTTATTTTCTGGTCATGTAACAAACTTAGCAGTTATGTATTTTTGTGGTATCTCAGAATGAAAGGATCTTTTGTCTCCACAACTATCTCGTGTTAATTTCCATTTATCGCGTACTTAGTACTTTTGAACGTGACGTTCTGAGGAATAGTCGAAGGATAGTCGACAAGTTCCAAATTGCTTCTCGCATAATTTTGGTTTACACTGTCTTTATCGCCTTGTTTATTTACTAAACATGTTCTATTTTTTAACGAATTTTTGTTTTCTTTTCAAAAGACATCACGGGTAGGCATCCTTACCAGACCCGACTCCAAAAGAGACTCATGGCTGAGGTAGAAATTATGGACGGAGACTTTAGAACTGAGTTTGATCAGCTGAAAGAGCGAGTAGCAGAGTTAACTATGCTTTTGGAGAAGAGACACACAGAAAGAGACTCCTCTACAGGTGTTGAGGACGCCCAACAGCAGCCTACCAGCCCGCCACATCCTCCTGGTTTTGGCCCAACAAGGACCCAACTCCCTAACCAAATGACACCTCCTCTCACCATTAATGTCGGAAGACCTAACCCTGCCGTTGAGTCCCAGCCACCTTATGGCCAGTCCTATGCACAACAGCATACATTTATCGGCCCTGACAGCAACCCAGTACCTTTTCCACCCTATGGCCTACCACCAGCATACTATCCCCCGCTCGTTAACTAACAAGACGCCCACGACCAGCAAGCGGTGAATCCTCACGCTTCACACCCCGCCCAGCCAAGTATGCCACCACTCCATGACCCGCAAGCCTATCAGGCCCAAAACACATAAGCCCAGATGGCCCAGCTGACTTACAATGCACAAGCCCAGGCGGCCCAACCGACTTACAATGCACAAGCCCAAAACACACAGGCCCAGATGACCCAGCCGACTTACACCGTACAAGCTATGGCCCAACCCCAGGTCCCTTACTAAATATAGGCCCAATGAACCAGCTTCACGCATCAGCTCTGTTCAACCAGCCACACAGCTATCTGTATGGGTACATGACCCCCTATGCGGCCAACCCCCAAGATACAACCCGTATGATAAACCCGGTCGCTGGTCATAGCACGGTCGTAGCTCCCCAAAAGGGAAAGATAGAAATCTTGGAGGAACGTTTGAGAATGATGGAAGGCGCTAGAGGTTTTGGACTGATAGATGCTTCTGAGCTATGTCTGGTCACGGATGTTGTTCTCCCGCCCAAATTCAAAATGCCAGACTTTGATAAGTATCGGGGAATAACTTGTCCAAAGAACCATCTCACGATGTACTGCCGAAAGATGGCATCCTACTCTTCTAATGACCAATTGTTGATCCCTGCTTCCAAGATAGCCTGGCCGGGGCCGCCCTTACCTGGTACGCACACCTTGAGCAGAACCATATTCGTTGTTGGAAGGACTTGGCGGACGCCTTCATTAGACAATACAAATATAATATGGATATGGCACCGAATAGAGTTCAGTTACAGAACATGGTGAAGAAAGATAATGAAACATTTAAGGAGTATGCCCAACGTTGGCGAGAGACAGCTGCACAAGTGGTCCCCCCACTGTCAGAAAAAGAGATAGTCGCGATGTTCATCGACACACTCCCATCACCCTTCTATGGCAAGATGATTGGTAGTGTTTCATCTAACTTCTCCGACATTGTAACTATCGGGGAAAGGGTAGAGAGCGGAATACGAACAGGAAAGATCACCCGGGGCCCATCTGGGGCAAGCACGATAAGAAAGCCGGCACCTGGTGATGGTAGGAGAAGAGATGGAGAAACTAATTCCATCTCTTCTGATCAAAGGACGGCTCCGCCAAGACCGTTCGTCCCTACCACGATTCAAGCTCCCAATCCTTATGTGGCCGCTGCCACTCATGGCCCGACAGCTTATACTCCCCACTTCCGTCCGCCCATGGTAAGAGCGCCAATGTCGCAACCCATGCCATACCATCACCCGCAACAAGTGATTCAACCACCCAATCCCAAACAGAATATAAGGAGACCCAACAATGAGTGCACCCCTATGCAGTTTGATCCTATCCCAATAACATATACCGAACTTTTGTCATTTCTCATTCAAAAGGGTCTGGTGGCTCCGTGCCCCTCGAGGCCGATGCAACCTCCTTACCCGAGGGGGTATGATCCTAACGCTCATTGTGATTATCACACTGGGACATCAGGGCATTCCACAGAAAATTATGTGGCCTTGAAATACAAAGTGAGAGATCTGATCAAAGCCGACTGGCTTAATTTTCGAGAAGGAAGTCCTAACGTGGACACAAATCCCCTGCCTAATCATGGAGGTTCAGGAGTTAACGCCATAGATAAGGATGAGGAGTGCATCAGGGATGTTGCTGATGTGAAGACACCATTAAAAACAATCCATTCCTACTTGCTAAAGCAAGGTTTAGTGAAAGAGCCTTGGTCTGAGGAGTATGACAAGGATCAAACTGCCGAACGCCAAAACTTCTGTGAACTTCTTCAAGGGCTCATGGATGGCAACTTTGTGCAAGTATGTAAGCACCATGAAGATAAGGTGAATATGATTCAAGAACAGTCAGGGGTGCCGGTTCCTAAACCTTTAACAATTTTCTACAATAAGAGCCCTTCAGCGGCTCTTGTTTCTGTGCGACCGGTTATTACTATTCAAACACCTACCCCATTTTCATTTAAGGATTCATGGGCTGTCCTATGGAAATACGATATGGATGTAGTCGTTACAGGCTCGACAGTGAGCAACCCGTCGTCATCGTTCGTCACAAACATTATCGGGGTAGGGGGTGTAACCCGGAGCGGGAGAGTATACGCCCCTCTAGAGCAGAAGAAGGATCAAACTACCGGGAAAATAAAGGCAAGTGGAGAAGGAGCTAGTGGCAAAGAAAAAGGGGTTGCAACTGATGAAGAGGCCCAAGAGTTTTTAAAATTTATTCGTCAAAGCGAATATCAAGTACTAGACCAGTTGAACCATACTCCGGCTAAAATCTCTTTGTTGTCGTTGTTAGTGAACTCTGAGCCACAACGAAGGACACTAATAAAGGTGCTAAATGAGGCTCATGTCAGCCATGACCTTCCAGTTGATAAGTTTCAGGGAATAGTGGGACACATCGTCGTAGATAACTATCCGACTTTCACCGACGATGAAATACCCTCGGAAGGACTGGGGCACAACAAGGCCCTGCACATCTCCGTAAAATGCCGAGATCATATTCTAGCAAAAGTGCTAGTAGACAACGGATCATCCCTTAATGTAATGCCCAAATCAACGTTGGCCAAGTTGTCATTCGACGGGACATATATGAAGCTGAGTGCCACAATTGTGCGGGCCTTTGATGGTACGCGGAGGGAGGTCATGGGCGAGATTAAACTGCCCATTCAAGTTGGACCTTGCACATTCCAGGTCCTCTTCCAAGTTATGGATATCAGGCCTGCTTACAGTTGTCTATTGGGTCGGCCATGGATCCATTCAGCTGGAGTGGTCCTATCTACCCTGCACCAAAAACTGAAGTTCGTAATAGACAACAAGCTGATAATCGTATCTGGTGAGGAAGACTTCTTGGTCAGCAAACCCATTACGACCCCTTACGTTGAGGTAGCGGAAGAGGCCCTTGAGACCTCGTTCCAGGCATTAGAAATTACAAATGCCACATACGTGGGAGAAGGGACCACGATGGTTAGAGCCTGTATGCCAACTACGTCCCTGGTGATGGCGAAAATAATGTTGCGTGAAGGATATAAGCCTGGGAAGGGTTTAGGTCATGCTTTAGATGGAGAGGTAGAACCTGTGCACCTTGTGGAGAATAGAAATGGTTTTGGCTTGGGGTACCGGCCCACGGCCGTCGATAGGAGGAGGGTGGAAAAAGAAAAGAGGGAAAGAAGGGCTGCCCTTATTGCTGGCAGGGAGCCTCACACCACAAGAGTCTCCATCTATGATCTCTACAAAAGCTTCCAGAGTGCCAGATTGATGCCGCCAAACCTAGTAGCCATTTGACAGGGCCCGCAAGCGCACGGGTTATGTCGCGTAATATAAAAGATTATCGTTCTCCATAGGGACTGTGTTCAAAGTACCAGCATATTGAAATTTAATTATCCACACAATTATTTTTTAAGGTTTTTATAAAATAAAGCACAAATTAAAGTTGCACAGAATACGAATAAAAATAAAATTTACTTGACACTAAAAAAAAAATCAGAGTTGAGAGTATCTTGGGATTTCAGGGGATTAAGACTCTATTTTATGTTTAATGAATTTTAACTTTTCATAAATAAGAATCGAATTAAGTTTTCCAAGGTGAATTTTCCAAAAGCTAATTAATATGTTCCTTTCGGAATCCTATTAATGTACCTAACCTATGGAAAGCGCTGCTTAATCCTCAGAAAGGCCCATTATCGTTTTATGAAAATCCCTTTTATTTCCTCAAAAGAATTTTGATTACTTTCACGGTTTTACCGAGGTCACAAAAAGCATTTCAAAAATCTTAGGTTTAGTTCAAAGCTTTCCGGTAAAAATAAATCTCTCGATTCTATTTATTACCTAAACTTACTAATATACCCGTAAGTATACAGTTTTATCATTTAGGTTCTTGTTGGGAATTACTAAAAGCATTAAGCATAATTGAACTAAATGGAAAACAGAAATTTATTTAATTCCAAGTCAAAAAAACATTAAAATAAAATATTATCATACCCCCTTTATCCCAAGATAATTATTTTAGCTACTCATGAAATAATTTAAATTCATGTAAATAATGGAAAAATAAAACATACAAGACATGGTAAAATTAAAGACTTACGGGTTTCTCCAAAAGCTCAGAATAATTTACCACTGTAATTCCTTGTTGAAATAATTTCTCCACCAATTACAAATTTAAAATCTCACTTTTACAGCCCTCACACTCTTACAAAATAAAAGAAAAAAAGAAAATAAAAAGAAAGAGAAGAAAAACGGACAGAGAAAGAAAAAATAGAAAAGAATAGAACTAAGAGAAAAAGAGAGAAAAAAAGAACGAAGAAATGAAGCTTGAATGATTTTTGACTGGAAAGAAGTTGTTTTTTTGCTGATGGGTTGCTGCTGCTTTTATAGGCAAATGGATGAATGAATCCAGCTAAGGAAACACGTTAAAATTTGCAAGTGGGAGAAACTTTTGGTGCATGTGACGTCCAACTGTCCCAAATTGCATTATTTTAATATTTCCAATAATTCGGTGCTTGGATTTATTCAGCTGGGCAAATTCTGAATGGAAAAGTACTGGAATTCCACAAGACCGAGTGAAAGCTTGCTGTTTGGTATTAGTTGCTGGGCGTTGTTGGTTTGTATGTGGCAGGTATGGTGATATGAGGGACAGTGGAGTTGCTGGACGGTGTGGTGGATGGAGCCGGTGTTGCTGGGCGGTGTTGTGTTGAGTGAGTTACTGGGCGGTGTTCAATTGATCTGGTGTTGGGCCTGTGAAGAGAGTCTGGGCGATGTGGAGAGTACTGCTGGACGGTGTTGTGGTTTAAGAGTCTGGGCGGTGTTGTGGTTTGAGAGTCTGGGCGGAGTTGAGAGGGTTACTGGGCGGTGTTATGTATTAGAAGAAGAAAGGGAGACGGTGTTGGGAAGTTGGGCGGTGTGTTGAGGTGAGGATGGTTGGGTGGTGTGTTGAGGTGAGGACGGTTGGGCGGTGTTGAGGTAAGGACGGTTGGGCGGAGTTGAGGTGAGGACGGTTGGGCGGTGTGTTGAGGTGAGGACGGTTGGGCGGAGTTGAGGTGAGGACGGTTGGATTTCTGGATTGAGGACGGTTGGATTTCCACTTTGGGCTTGTTCGTCTTGTTTCTTTATCATTTTATGGTCGTTTTTCTTTTGTTTTTGACCCTTTATTTCCTTAATTCCTGCAAAATAACATACCCAAGTAGAATAGAGTGGAAAGAGAGCAAAAATCGCAATAAATAAAGAAAATACAGTGGACAATGACTAAAATCCTAAGCAAACTAGATCTTATTTATTATATTAAAAAGCATTTATCAAAATACCCCAAACCAAAACATTGCTTGTCCTCAAGCAATCACCATATTCACAGGATAAAATACAGAAAACACTAAACTTAATAAACTAAGGAATCCAAAATAGAGAAACAGATTTATTCAAATACCAATTTTTATTTACTTATGTGAATCAAATTTCAATGTCAAGACTTGAGATACTCTTCTCACAATTTTCACTCAAGTTTTTCAAGGTTTGTGTTTCTCTCAAATCATCATAGTCAAAAAAAATATTACCATAAGCTTGTTAATAAACCAGAAACTCCACAGTTTAAATAGAAAATATGTCAAAGTCTAAAGGTCTTTCAAAGGTTGTAATGTGGCCTTGGGTTGTATTGTCAAGGTAGGAATTTCAGGAAAAATGGAATACAAAAGGGCTTTAATAGTCATGAATGATTCAAATCACCATTATAAATTTAACAGAGCAAATTTTTGAACTTTTATGGACTTTTTTGGAATTCATTCAATATCATCCTTTTGATTTTCTTTTTCTTTTTCTTGCTTTTCTTTGCATCCAATACCATATTTTTCTTAAGTCCTTTTTTTTTATTATTTCTTTGCTCCACTAAATTTCCAACTTTTTTCACCATTATAGAGAATATTAGTCAATGAAAGGTTTCAAAGAAAAATTTTCACTTTCAGGCTCAAAAGGGACAACTAGGGGTCAAATTATACAAAATTCTGAGGCTTAAGAATAAGACCTAATTGTGCCTTTTTCATCCTAAGACATATAATCAAAAACCATTTTGAATCGGTTGAAAAACAAGTTCTAGAATATTAATGACTATAAGATTCACTCAATCAAGAAAATATGGGTTTTGAAAATTTGTTTGATAAATTACCCATTTTGGCTCAAGTCTCACCATGGAAAGTCCTTTCAAAGAAAATTTTAATCACATAAGGTTCATTTAGACATTGATTTGGCATTTAAACAATCAAATTTTGAAAAATTTTACTCAAAATTTTGGTCCTTAGATATTGGCTTTGTGTTCAAAGTAAATTTATCATGCAATCATGGTAAATTACAAGATTACAAATAAAGCAAGGAAAACACACATGCATAATAAAATGACAATCACACAATGTAAACAAAACAGTTAAGTTTTCTTACCTACCACCCCAAACCAGAATTTGACATTGTCCTCAATGTTAAAATGGATGATAAAAGGATAAGAAAACTTACCTGTAATAATCCCAAACCAGCATCTGACATAGTTATTTTTGTTTTTATTTTTTATTTTATTTTTATTTTTTTATAAAAATAAAAGCTTAAAATAAAACAACAACTTTTTATAGGGTTACCTCCCTATCAGTGCTAAGTTTTAAGTCTTCAGCCAGACTTCTCACCATTTGGATTTACTCATCAGGAGCATCAAACAAGTCCAAGTCACTTGCTTGTTGTATTGGTTGACCGGTGAAGTAATGCTTTACTCTCTGTCCATTTACCCTAAATGTACCAGATTTCTCGCTCCATAGTTCGACAGCTCCAAAGGGAAAGACTTTTGTCACCTTGAATGGTCCCGACCATCGGGATCTCAGTTTACCTGGAAAAAGCTTCAGTCTGGAATTAAACAATAAAACCATATCACCTGGATTAAATGTTCTCCGTTGGATGTGACGATCATGCCATTGTTTGGTTTTTTCTTTATAAATTCTGGCATTTTCGTATGCATCTAGACGGAGTTCTTCAAGCTCATTTAATTCCAATAATCTTTGTTCACCTGCAGCCTTATGATCAAAGTTAAGAGTTTTAACAGCCCAAAAAGATTTATATTCTAGCTCAACAGGTAAATGACAGGGCTTCCCATATACTAGCTTAAAAGGTGTGGTTCCAATGGGAGTTTTGTATGCGGTTCAATACGCCCATAAGGAATCATCTAACTTAATAGACCAATCCTTACGTGATGTATTCACCACTTTTTGAAGAATATTTTTAATTTCCCGATTGGATACCTCAACTTGTCCACTAGTTTGTGGATGATAAGGTGTAACAACCTTATGCTTAACTCCATATTTCTTTAGAAGGGTCTGAAAAGTTTTCTCAATAAAATGAGACCCTCCATCACTTATAACACATTTTGGGACCCCAAACCTTAGAAATATTATTTTCTTGAAAAGTTTAATAACAGTCTTAGCATCAGAATGAGGTGAAGCAATGGCTTCCACCCATTTTGACACATAGTCAACTGCCACTAATATGAACTGATTTCCAAAAGAAGAGGGAAAGGGACCCATAAAATCAACACCCCATACATCAAACAATTCAACTTCTAAAATTGTATTCAATGGCATTTCTTGTCTCTTACCAATGTTACCTGTTCTCTGGCAAGCATCACAAGTTAGAACATACTTACGTACATCCTTAAAAATATTTGGCCAATAGAACCCAGCTTGCAATATTTTAGCAGCTGTCTTGGAGGTGCTCATGTGCCCTCCACAGGAAAGAGAATGGCAATGATCCAAGATAGCATGGACATCATCTTGTGAAACACATCTCTGAATCATACCATCTGCACATTGCTTGAAAAGGAGTGGTTCATCCCAATAATAATGCTTGACATCTGCATAAAACTTTTTCCTTTGCTGAAAGCTAAGATCAGGAGGTAAGATACCACATGCAAGAAAATTTACAAAATCAGCATACCAAGGAACACGTTGGATACTAAGGTTCAAGAGTTGTTCATCTGGAAAAGATTCATTGATGGGAATATTATCTGTTTCTTCTTTTTCAGATGTCAACCTAGATAGGTGGTCAGCGACCAAATTCTCGGTACCCTTCTTGTCCTTAATTTCCAAGTCAAATTCTTGCAATATTAGAATCCACCTAATTAATCTAGGCTTTGCTTCCTTTTTATTCAATAGATACTTAATGGCAGAGTGGTCAGTGTAAACAGTAACATATGATCCTACCAAATAAGACCTAAATTTATCAAAAGCAAAGACAATAGCTAACAGTTCTTTTTCAGTTGTGGCATAATTTACCTGAGCATCATCTAGCGTCCGGCTGGCATAATGAATTACATGGAGCTTTTTGTCCTTTCTTTGTCCTAACACAGCCCCCACTGCGTAATCACTCGCATCGCACATTAGCTCAAATGGGAGTTTCCAATCAGGTGGTTGTACGATGGGGGCAGAGATTAGAGCTTGCTTAATCCTGCAAAAAGCTTCCATACAAGATGAATCAAAATTGAAAGGCACATCCTTACCCAGAAGAGTTGTAAGAGGCTTTGTGATCTTGGAGAAATCTTTAATGAACCTACGGTAAAACCCTGCATGTCCAAGAAAACTCCGAATACCTTTCACATTTGTGGGTGGAGGTAATTTTTCAATTACTTCCACTTTAGCCTTATCAACTTCTATACCTCTCTCAGACACCAGGTGTCCAAGAACTATGCCTTCTTTTACCAAGAAATGACATTTTTCCCAATTTAGAACCAAATTGGTTTCTTCACAACGCTGCAAGACTTGGCACAAATTTGTTAAACAATTATCAAAATCCAAACCATGCACTGAAAAATCATCCATAAAGACTTCCATCACATTTTCAATAAGATCAGAAAAAATTGCTTGCATACACCTTTGAAAAGTCGCAGGTGCATTACATAAACCAAAAGGCATATGTCTGTAAGCATAAGTCCTATAAGGGCAAGTGAAGGTAGTCTTTTCTTGATCAGATGGATGAATGGGAATTTGATGAAAACCTGAATACCCATCCAGATAACAGAAATAAGAGTGTTTCGCAAGTCTTTCAAGCATCTGATCAATAAAAGGGAGGGGAAAATGATCTTTTTTCGTGGCGCTATTTAACTTCCTATAATCAATGCACATGCGCCAACCAGAGACAATCCTAGTAGGAATCAAGTTATGTTTATCATTTTCAATCACAGTTATTCCCCCCTTTTTAGGCACCACATGGATAGGACTTACCCATTTACTACTATCAACAGGATATATGACTCCAGCATCAAGCAATTTCAAAATTTCCTTTTTAACCACTTCTTGCATTTTAGGATTTAATCTCCTAAGTGGTTCTACTGTAGGCCTACTTTCATCTTCTACAGTAATCCTGTGCATACAAAGAGAAGGGCTAATCCCTTTGATATCATCCATTGTATAACCTATTACCTTTCTATACAACCTAAGTTGTTTCAAAAGTTTTTCAGTTTCAGATGGATTCAATTCAGCATTAATAATCATAGGATATGTGGAATTAGGGCCAAGAAACTCATACCTTAATGAAGCTGGTAAAGGTTTTAATTCCACATTGGGGCTTACCACTTTGTCACACATGACCTCAGTATCATGTGGGGCCTCAGAGCAATCAGATGTTTCTGTCGGCTCAATCACGAAAATAGTTTCAAGTGGGTCATTAGGAAGGGTTGATTCCTTTACCACTTGTTCAACAAAATCCACAGTACAGCAAACATCATTATAAGGTTTTTCTAAAACATTTTTCAAGTTGAAATCAACCTTTTGGTCTCCAACAGTTAGAGACAACTTACCATTCTTGACATCAATCACAGCACCTGCAGTTGCTAAAAATGATCTGCCTAAAATAATAGGAATCTAAGAATCTTCGTCCATTTCAAGCACAACAAAGTCAGCAGGTATAAAAAATTTTCCTATCTTAATAGGAACATCCTCTAAAATTCCTACAGGATATTTTACAGATCTATCAGCCAATTGTAAAGACATCCTAGTAGGTTTTAGTTCACCCAATCCTAACTTTTCAGCAACAGATAATGGCATTAAACTCACACTTGCTCCTAAATCACACAATGCTTTATCTATATTCATGTCACCAATCATGCAAGGAATAGAAAAACTACCTGGATCTTGGAGCTTGGGTGGAAGTTTCTTTTGAATTAGAGCACTGCACTCTTCAGTAAGTGCAACTGTACCATCTTCCTCCAGTCTTCTTTTGTTGGACAGAATGTCCTTCAAGAACTTTGCATATGTAGGCATTTGCTGCAAAGCATCTGTAAAAGGAATATTAATATACAATTTCTTTAAAACATCAAGGAACTTACCAAATTGTTTGTCCAACTTTGCTTTGGCTAAGCGCTAAGGAAATGGAATGGGAGGCTGATATGGCTTAACTTCCTCCTTCTTTTCTTGTGGTTTCTCTTCTTCAATTACTGGATGAGATGAAGATTCATCGACTTTCTTTTCCTCCTTTGCTGTCTTGTCAACTGGCCCATCGTATTGAGTACCACTCCTAAGAGTGATAGCCATGGTTTGGTTAGACGGTCCAGCCTCTGATTTCCCAGGAAATGTTCCCGGTGCTCTTTGAGAATAAGAGGCTTGTTGGGCAATTTGATTTTCCAGTATTTTGTTGTGAGTGGCAAGAGAGTCCACTTTTGAAGCCAAGTTTTTTATTGCATCAGAGAATTCATCATTTTGTTTAAGTTGAGTAGCTACAAATGTTTCCATCAAGGATTCTAGCTTTGATTTTTGTGGAATATAGGTTCCTTGTTGAGGTTTGTAGTTACTTTGGAATTGAGGTGGCCTATTTTGGAAGCCAGGTGGACCTTGTGGAGGTCTGTAGTTACCTTGATAGTTTCCACCATAGTTTCCAATAGCGTCTACCTGATGCATTTCTTATTCTTGATTAGGGGTCATGGCTAAGTTACAGTTTGTAGCTCCATGTCCTGAAACACCACAAACTTCACAAACAATATTAGTAGCACCTGTTGACCCTATTTTATCAAGTTTTAATGTTAATGCTTCAACTTTGGCAGAAAGTAGGGAAAGAGCATCAACAGAGTACTTACCTGGTGTTTTAGAAGGTAATCCTCTCTCAGAGTTCCATTGGTGAGTGTTTTGAGCTATTTCCTCGATCAGGTTCTCAGCTTCATCAACATTTTTACTCATGAAGGCTCCTCCAGCTGCAGCATCTAAAGAAATCTTTTGTGTGGAAGTTAGTCCATTATAGAAAATATGGATCGTCAACCACCTTTCTATCCCATGGTGAGGACATTCTCTTAGCAACTCCCTGTATCTTTCCCAGGCTTCATACAAGGATTCATCATCTTTTTGTGAAAAATTGATGATTTGTTTTCTCAGAACATCAGTCTTGTTCCTTGGGTACCATTTATTGATAAAAGCACTGGACAATTGTTCCCAAGTCGTGATGGATCCTTCAGGAAGAGAGTATAACCACGCCCTTGCTTTATCTCTTAAGGAGAAAGGGAAAAGTCTTAAGCGAATGGCATCATTGGTGGCTCCGTTCATCTTCAGGGTGTCACAGTATTCAAGAAAGATTTGAAGGTGAAGGTTTGGATCTTCAGAGGGTAAACCTCCGAATTGGTTCTGTTGAACCATTGAGAGTAGTGAAGGCTTCAATTCAAAATTGTTAGCCTCCACTGTGGGTCTAAGGATGCTAGATCCTCTCCCATTAGTGCTTGGAGCGGCAAAATCTCTTAAGGGTCTGTGTTGGTCTGCCATTTGTTTTTCTTTTTGTTCTTTTCGTTGTTTTTGTTGTTTTCTTAAAGCTCTAAGGGTACGTTCTATCTCAGGGTCAAATCCTAAGTTTAGATCGATACTATGGCTTCGTCGCATAAATAGAAAATAAATGACAAATAAAACAAACAATTACAAAAATAAAACAGATACACAGAATATAGAACAAAATACAAAATTACAAAGAAAATAAAAATAAAAATAAAAAATAACAATAAAAATATTAACAAGTATGATCTAATCGAATTTCAATATTGCCGATATTTGAGGGACAACAGTCCCCGGCAACGGCGCCAAAAACTTGACAGGGCCCGCAAGCGCACGGGTTATGTCGCGTAATATAAAAGATTATCGTTCTCCACAGGGACTGTGTTCAAAGTACCAGCATATTGAAATTTAATTATCCACACAATTATTTTTTAAGGTTTTTATAAAATAAAGCACAAATTAAAGTTGCACAGAATACGAATAAAAATAAAATTTACTTGACACTAAAAAAAAAATCAGAGTTGAGAGTATCTTGGGATTTCAGGGGATTAAGACTCTATTTTATGTTTAATGAATTTTAACTTTTCATAAATAAGAATCGAATTAAGTTTTCCAAGGCGAATTTTCCAAAAGCTAATTAATATGTTCCTTTCGGAATCCTATTAATGTACCTGATCTGTCCTGGACCGGGGTCAAGAGATCCGATCTCAAGCCAGTCACAAATAGTATGTCAATACTCTCTAGTAGACCGGATGTATGTGTATCCGATGTATGTATCCGTCGTCCTTGAATGAGGAGAGCGGATTGGGCGTTCTGGAGATCCTTCACACCGACCTAACGCGTTGAAGTGGGCGAATGGTGGTGTCACCTGCAAAGATTCTCCGACGCTCAAGTCAGTGATTATATTCCAAGTAAGGAATGTATTCAGAGAGTAATCAGTCGTAAAAGAGCTGAAGATGAAGGTGAAGATCCTTCACTCCAATCATGAAGTTAGTTCATATACCTGATTGGCTCGATTAACGAGGACTCGTTGGTGGGGAACCACCAACTCCCATTAGCATTATTATATTGCGCACTTACCTGCATGATTGGGTCAAGTGGCTATTTTATATTGAGCGTAGAGAATGTAGACTAGGATTAGGGAACAAGTTGACCATTCCCGTGAGCAAAGTTTGGCTCGTAGTGTAGGGAATTATTGATCGATCCCTGTAGCAACAATCCTTGTCATTAGCACAGTGACGTGTGTATTGTCCGATGTCATGGTGTTATCCTGGATAACCGGTATAGGGAGAACGCCTGATACGGAATTACAGTCCGGATGTATACCGATGACACCGGTTACACGTGGATGTCTTATCAAAGACGTTGAAATATGTATAGCAGATCGGATACCGGTATTGAGACCGGATCATATGTCCCCTAGCTTGTGTGAGGGACTGAATAGTTGTTCACATAAGCTACTCAACCTGCGAGAGGTCTTAATATCGGTAAGCTTACGTGTGTGACAGTTCCTTAGCGTCTGTTGTCATTCGTAAAGAACCGCTCTGAATTTAATAGAAAAGACCTTTCGGTATTGTCACAACGGATTCAGACAAAGATTCGTTGTGTGAGAATTTCAAGAGTTTATTGGAATTGAAAGCTCTTGAAGTTCGTGTAACGGCTGTAAAGCGTAAATTGCGTTGCATGATTAGACATTAATGCTTTTAATCACGTGGGCAAGCAATTATTGCGTCTGAGATGAAAATCTCATTAACCGTCGTTTTGGGCTTAATGGGCCTGAAGTTTTCAAAACTTTTGGGCCTAGTGGATAGCCCTTTACTGAGTCGCTATCGTTTTGGCGCCCAAGAATTTGGAACGGTTGTGTCGTTTCGCTTGTGAACAGGTGCGTTTTATCGAGAACGACACAACTTCAAGAGGAGGTAACCGATCCTCTTTGTTTCCTATAAAAGGAATACTTAGTGGATTCTGAGTTCCACTTGCTTTTGCTTTCTCAACGAAACTCTGCAGAAATTTTGCAAGGAAGTTTATCGCCTACATTGCGAGGGTCTCTTTGTTCCTCAAATTCATCACAGTTATCTGAGGTAACTATCTCTTCCTTGTCGCTTTAGTTTCGTTTCGAGTTGCTACTCGTAGTTATAGAGAGTAGGCTTCATCTAAGGGGGGGGGGGAATCAGTTTCCCTCAACCCTAACAGTCGTGGGGAAGAATCCTTGTGATTCTTCCTAAGACTGAACCGCGTCGCTCAGAAAGGGGATCTTATTCACTGCGGGAAGTGACCTTTCCCTTCTCAGAGTCGCCCTCTGATTGTAGTTGCTTTAGAAATGCAGTGAGTAATGATTGCAACTTTCTGACGATTTTCTATTCCTTATCGTAGATTAAGGAGTTCGGTCTAGATATTTCCAATGGCAACTGGAGAAGGATCTTCTGGAGATAGTGCCATTTCGAAGACAGCTGAGGGTCTCTTCAGCGTAGTTGCTTCGAGGCTGAATTGGGAGGAGGTTCAGGCTAAATGGCCTTTCTGTTGGGTGTCCAGCGAGTTTAAGGACCTTGCCTCTCGTCATGCGGATGAGGAGGGATCTCGGATTCAACCGAGGTTCACGCTGAGTTCGGATGAAGAGACGAAAAAGTGGTACAGGGTTTACGCACCACTTCCGACAGAGCGGATATGTCATGTCGTCCCCAACGACCGTTCAGTGTACATGTATGACTTTATCTTTCATTATTTGGGAGTTCGTTTCCCTTTAACCGAACTCCAGATGGGTGTTTTGAGGTTTCTCAACTGTGCACCCTCTCAACTTCATCCCAACGGTTGGGGCCTCATCCGAGCTCTCGAAGTGCTTGGGGAGCACTTCAATTTCACGCCAACAGTAGCGATGCTGTTCTACTACACCCAGGTAGTGAGAAGGGCGAATAAGCAGGGCGGAGTTGGTCTGGTGACACTCCGGACTCTCTGTTCTTTTGTGAACTTTGAGTCTTATACTGATTCGGCCAAGGTTGATGGGAAGTCCTTCAAGACTTACTTCACTCGCATCTCCATCAAGAAGGGCAAACCAAGATTTTGGAAGGACGAAGAGGACGTCGACAAATTTCCCCTGAGCTGGACACACAAACATTTCCTCTCGAGCTCGCACGCGTACTACACTGACCAATCCGATCTGTCTCGAGAGACGTCGAGAGTGTTGTTCGCGCTTGAATCGCACACTACAGGTCGTCACGTCTTCTCGTGTAGGCGTTTGCTAAGTAGCTCAAGCGGAGTCCGGGAGGAATATTTGCGTACTTCTCGTTTTATTCTATCTTTTCTCCTTTATCAAATATGTATAGAATATTTGTAGTTGCTGACATCTTGTGTTTGTTCATGTAGGTGAAATAGAACAGCAAACTCCGGAGATGGATAAATTAAAGAAATTCAAAGCGGCTGGTAAATCCGTCTCCCGTGAGAATGAAGTGAAGCCCAGGCCCTCAACCAAGGATCGTCCTGAGTTAATAATACTGACCTCGGATGCTGAAGGGGACGTTCCGTTGGTTGAGGGCGGTTCTTCTGCCGCTGATGAATCCACGGGTCATCCTCCAATTTCTGAGAGGAGAAGAAAAATCAAGAATGACTCAGTGGGAGGCCCGTCCAAAAAGCGCAAAACTTCGGAGGGTAAAGAAACTGCTGCTGGAGCTTCTGGGTCAGGGCCGACCTCCTTCCCAACTACCTCGTTTCTCACCCCCTTCCTCTCTTATGAAGGTTCTACTCCAGCCACTCTTCCTCCTCCGATGTACAAACTCCGGCCTACACTCAGTCCTAAAGAAATTACGGAAGCGTGTGAGGCCGGAAGGTGGCAGTTAGCCGAACTTGCTGGAGTGCTTTCTTCAATCAGCGAGTTGGCTAGCAGCGCCGATAAAGTTGAGGAATTGAGCGACGAATTGAAAGAACTCAAGCTTTCCTCGGAAAAGGACAAAGCCGCTGTGAAGTTAATGGAAGATCGTCTTCACAAGTCTAAGGAGTTTGGGGATCTCATCACTAAAGAGAATCTCAAACTCAAAGTCGATCTTAAAAACTTGGAAGGCAAGGTGGCAGAGAAGGAGGAAGAACTCCGCAGCAGCCAGGATAAACATAAAGCTGATGCTGAGGAGTGGTCTCAAAGGGAGAAGAAGCTCCTTCTTGAGATAGAGGGACTGAAGGCTAGGAATGCGGAGTTCGAGGTGTCTAGTGAGGAGCTGTCCAAGTTGCGGGGAGAATTGGCTACAGCGAAAGCTGAGAGAGAAGAAGCTGTTGACATATGCAGCCGGGCTGTCGAAGAATCCTTCGGCCTAGCTATACGCCAAGTTTTCTACCGCAACCCCACTGCGAAACTTGACCTTTATGGAATGGATCCGTTCTATGAATTCCATGGGGGAAAGTTAGTCGCAGTGGTGGATGGTCGTCACGAAGATCCACCGATGTCCCTGTATGGTTTGCCTCCTCTTCCTGAGGGTCAAACCATGGGACCGGATTACGTCTTTCCTATGTCCGAGGTTCCCTCTTCTGAAGAAAGGGCTGAGGCTCCTGGAGGTGAGACTCCTGCGGAGGTCCCAAAGGAAGGGGGACGAGAGCCTGGTGCTGAGGAGGCACAAAAAACTGAAGAACAGATTCCTCCTCAGTAGTTTTGTTTTTATTTACATGTATAGTTGTGTACCGGGATCAACTCCGGATTTAAACTATTGTATGTAATTTCGTTTCAATGAATGAATTTTGGTTGAAGAAATTTGTCTTCATTGTTTCATGTATATATAAATCGTTACTAATCCGTTCAATGTAATTAATCTTAAGGCCGGATTGAAATAATAGCCTAGGAAGATTAAATAACAAATAAAATTTAGAACGGATAAATATATACATGTCCCCAAGTGCGTATTAAGAAGAAGGTGCCTGTCTTTGGGGCATGATCCTTAATTCTTTTGGGGAAAGATGGGTCGATCCGCTGTTTAGCAAAGTAGTGTAACAGGACGGATGACTGCTTTCTTACAGGAGATGATAATATTGTTCCAAGTTTAGGGAATTGCAAGGAAGTGGTGTTTGAGCCCTTTATCATAAGGATGATGATGGGAGTTTTTTCTGCACCAGGAGTTACGTCGTTGTATCACAGAATAGGTGATAAAGAGTATCCGTCCTGGGAGAATACCACTAGAAAGCGAAAGTGCGGACTGACTTTCAGAATTT
Organism: Clitoria ternatea; assembly: GCA_037962975.1. NCBI lineage: Eukaryota > Viridiplantae > Streptophyta > Magnoliopsida > Fabales > Fabaceae > Clitoria > Clitoria ternatea. Next base: position 63,989,479 of record CM075671.1, read on the forward strand.
TCCATCATAAAGATGATTATGAGTATTGATCATGCCAGGTGTTTTATCATGAAATCACTTCATAAGTGATTGAGATCATCCGTCTTGGGGATGTGTACGATACCAGGAACTACATCATCAGGTCGCATATTAGGTGATTGAGATCATCCGTCCTTTGGGTGTGTATTGCGCCAGGAGTTACATCGTCAGATCACAGCATGGGTGATTGAGATCATCCGTCCTGGGCAGGTACACCGCGTTAGGAGTTACATCGTCATATCACATAATGGGTGACTGAGGTTATCCGTTCTGGAAAAGTACACATCGTCAAGAGTTACATCGTGAGATCACAGATTAAGTGATTTAGATAATCCATCCTGGAGACATTTTTCAATCGTAGGAGTACGGATTGAGTGAATACTTTCATCGTAAGAATGATGATGAGAATTGTTCATACCAGGAGTTACATCGTCGAATCACTTTATAGGTGATTGGGATCATCCGTCCTGGAATGATTCACACCAGGAGTTACACCATCGAATCACAAAATATGTGATTGAGATCATCCGTCCTGGAATGATTAGTGGAGCTCTTCGTACCAGGAGTTACATCATCGAATCACTGAATAAGTGATTGAGATCATCCGTCCTGGTGTGATTATTGGAGCCCTTCGTACCAGGAGTTACATCATCGAATCACTGAATAAGTGATTGAGATCATCCGTCCTGATGAATTTTTCCAATCAAGGGAGTGCGGATTGAATTTCCAATTTTCGCTCCATATCCGAAATCCGAGTAATACCTCTACTAGCCCCCTAGCTGATGTGGGGAAGTAGTTGACTTGCTCATATGAGCTATATTGATCATAGTACGTCTGGGTTTCGGGACTACATCGAAGTGTAAGTATCTGCTCTGGGAACCATGTTCCGTAGTGGTGAAATTTTAAGGGCGAATTCGACAATGGGAATATCAGAAGTTTATCGAATTTCGCAACCCTTGGTATTCGAGTAATGGTGGCCACGTTTCTAATGATTGGACATTTAATGCCTTAATTCACGTGGGCGCGCCATTATTGCGTTAAATGCGCATGTCTTAATAACCGTCACGTAGGGCCTTGTTGGGCCTAAAATTTGGATTTCGTAGGCCCATTTAGAAAGCTCTGTGACGAAACGATGGCATTTTCGCGCCTTGATGTACTAAACGACAATTTTGGTCCACTAAACGGGGAGTCGTTTGGGGGTAAACGACAGGTTATGTTTAGTGGGTATTTGAAAAATTTTGGTGCCCTGATATAGGCATATTTGGCAATCTCAGTTACCATTTCTCCTAATTCTCTTGACGAACTTCTGCAAAAGTTTCGAGAAGATTATCGTGTCTGCCTCTGTGAATCTTAATTCACTATCCTCATCCATCCTTAGGTAACCACTTTCTTTCCATACTTTGTGTCTTGTTTCAATTTCTGAAAATGTCTAGGAAAGGTGTTAGTTTTAGTGGTATCAGCCCTAGAGGAAGAGGAGGAAGGGCCTTCAATCAAAACCCCACAGTTCGTGGTGGGAGGATTCCAGTGGTCTTTCAATCGAAGCCACTAAGCTCAGAAAGGGAGGCGTCGCCGTATCAGAGGCGAAAGGCGATTATACCCTCTTCAGATTGGTTGTCCATTCTCTGGGAGTGGATGATTGGACACGTAAGGAAAAGGAGCTGCTATCAAAGCTGGCGGATTCGAATGGCGAAGTCAAGACCCTGAAAGCAGACCTGGACGATGCTGTAAACATGTGTGACCAAGCAGTCAAGGAGGCTTTCGGGTTGGCAATTCGTCAGGTGTTATACCGGAATCCCAAGGTGTCACTTAATTTGAACGGTATTGATCCGTTCTATGAGTTTCACCAAGGGAAACTGGTGGCCATCGTTGACAATCGTCAAGAGAGTCCGCCTAGAACACCTTATAAGTTTGCTCCCTTACCTAAAGGTCAATCAATGAGACCTTCCCTCTTGAAACCCTCGAGTACAGGATCGAGCTCTCGCACTGAAGGAGGCAAGACCGGAGACAAAGGCAAAGGGAAGGAGGGAGACTCAAGCCAGAAAGAGTAGTGCCTTATTGATTTGAATTCGCTGTGTTCCGGGATCAGCTCCGGATTATTACACGAATTGTAATTCTTATTGAATCAATAAAAGAATTTTTTACCTCCATTCTTGTTTAGTGAAAAACAACTTTAATAGAGGGACTGCATGTGTATTGTATTATTCCGGATTTAAATAATGAAGATCGGATTGTAAAACAAAATCTCCATACCGGACATATACATGCGAAATGAATTCCATAATAAAACCACCGCTTGTGAGGGAACACATCAGTGTCTTAAGAACGGCCAAAGGGGAATGATTGTGAGATCGTTTAGACGAGAGTTCATTCCTCAAGATATTCGTTAAACCGTTGATGCTGTCCCCCAGTTTCATTGGGTGATTATGAATTTGAATAAACTGAGTGTCATTTTCTCGTGAGAGCTTTTTAAAAGTGAGGATTTAAAATATAAATTCCTCTTCAAATATTTCCGACTGAGAAATTTCGGGTGAAAATGCCTTAGATTGTGGCGTACCCGAGTGAATTGTTTGTGTCGGAGTTTATGAGTCAGGTCTCAATTGAAGAATTGATGACTCAGAATATATAAAACTTCCAAATAAAGAACTTCATAAGAGAGTATTAATCTGGAGTTCAGTACAACTTACTTGTTGTGTTTGGAGTTCGGTTTGATCCTACTGTCCATGTCATATTTGGCGTTCGGTTGAATCCTACTTGCCGTTCTTCAATTGGTCTTTGGTTTTATCCAATGACGATTCTTCACCGACGTTCGGTTAATCCTACTAGTCGTACTCAGAGTTCGGTTTAATCCTACAATCCGAGCCTTCGATACGGGGTTCAGATCAGGGCTAATCCTGAACCTACTGCGCCCGTCACTTGGGGTTCAGCGTGGTTTTGAAGAAAAACCAGCTTACTGCGCCCAAGCCTTCGCATGGGGTTCGGTTTGTGGCCTTGAAGAAGGACCAGCCCTACAACCCATGTAGTCTTTGAATGGGGTTCGGTTTGTGGCCTTGAAGAAGGACCAGCCCTACAACCCATGTAGTCTTCGAATGGGGTTCGGTTTGTGGCCTTGAAGAAGGACCAGCCCTACAACCCATATCCTGAGGTTCGGTTTAATCCTACAACTCAGGTCTTCACCGACGTTCGGTTTAATCCTACTAGTCGTACTCAGAGTTCGGTTTAATCCTACAATCTGAGCCTTCACCGGTGTTCAGCCAAACTTACTAACCGTACCCAGAGTTCGGTTTAATCCTACAATCTGGGCCTTCAATGCATACACACTCGAGGAGTTACATCGTCAATTACAGAATGGGTAATTGAGATCATCCGTCCTGAGTATGTTCTTGTGCGTTGCGCATATTCGAAGAGTTACATCGTCAACTACAGAATAAGTAGCTGAGATCATCCGTCCTGAATATGCTTTTGTACACCGGATAAACTGAAAATCACAGCATAAGAAAAACTCGAAAGAGTTAAATTGTTATGAGAGATTCTTATTAAATCAAAAATAAGAATTACAAGGAGAGCGTAGCTGTGAAAATAAATTCTCCAGTATTCAATCCGAGATAAGGATAGGAGAGTGTCGAAACAGCTAGCTATAGTAGATGCGCAAGTTTTGGGTGTTCCATTTGTTTCGGATTGGAGAGCCATCAAGGTTTTCAAGGCGATAAGAGCCTTTGCCAGTGACCTCGGATACCCTGTATGGGCCTTCCCAGTTTGGGGCTAGTTTGCCTTGATGGGCGAATTTATTCCCTATACTTGCTTTCCTCAAAACCAAATCTCCAACGTTGAAAGTCCTCGATTGGACTCGTTTGTTGTACCGGAGAGCAACTTTGGCTTTGATGGCTTGATCTCGGATGAAAGCGTCTTCTCTGAGTTCTTGTATGACATCCATTTCAGATGCCAAGTTTGCATTGTTGGTTTCTTCAGAGAAGTACTTAACCCTTGTGGAAGCAATTTGCAGTTCCACAGGTATCATTGCCTCGACCCCGTATGTTAGGCGATATGGGGATTCATTGGTGGATGAATGAGGCGTTGTCCGATATGCCCATAGGACATGACACAGCTGGTCTGTCCATCCGCCCTTGGCTTCACCAAGGCGCTTCTTTAGTCCCTTAAGCACCTCCCTGTTGGCCACTTCAGCTTGACCGTTAGTTTGGGGATGTTCGACGGATGAGAATATTTGGGTTATTCCTAACCCTTCAAGTAAGTCAGTGAATTTTCTATCCGTGAACTGGGTGCCATTGTCTGTGACAATCCGTGCTGGGACCCCGAACCGTGTTATGATGTTTTCATACATGAAACGGCGAGTTCGGGCTGAAGTAATATGCACCACCGGCTCTGCTTCTATCCACTTAGTGAAATAATCGACCCCTACAATGAGATATTTGATGCCCCCAGGAGCAGTTGGAAAGGGGCCCAGAATATCCAATCCCCATTGATAGAAGGGCCATGGAACAGCGGATGTGAAGAGTTCTTCTGCCGGTGTGTGGTGTAGGTTAGAGAATTTTTGGCAAGCGTCGCATTTTTTGACGAAGTCAATGGAGTCTTGCTTCATTGTGGGCCACCAGTATCCAGCTCTGAGGATTTTTCGCATTAAGCTTCTTCCTCCGGCATGGTGTCCACTTTGTCCTCCATGCACTTCCTCCAATACACCTTGCACCTCATCCTCTTTGAGACAAATTAAATAGGGCACAGAGAGTGCCCTTCTGTAGAGATTACCATCAATCATAGTGAAATACGGTAATTCTCTCCTTAACCTCGTCTTTTCCTTCTCATCTGTGGGTAGCTGTCCATCAGCCAAATAACGGATGTAAGGAGCCATCCATGTATCTCCGTAAAGGGAGTCAGTCATTATGGCGTTTAGAGAAGGGAAAAGAGGGATGCTGGGCGACGTTAGCGTGCTTTGAACCAGAGTAGTAGTGCTACCCGGTCGTTTAGTGCTTGCTAACCTGGAGAGTATATCCGCTCTCGTATTCTCTTCACGTGGAACATGCTTGAACTCCACTTTGGAGAATTTCTCAGTCAACTCCTTGACACAGTTCAAGTATAATTGGAGTTGAGGTTCGCGAGCTTGATAATCTCCTAAGATCTGCGAAATCACCAGCTGTGAATCGCTGCAGAGTGTTGCCTCAGAAGCTCCGATGTCAATCGCAGCTCTTAGCCCGGCCAAGCAAGCTTCGTACTCAGCTTGGTTGTTGGATGTTTTGAAATTGAAACGAAGGGAGATCTCCAGGTGTACTCCGTCATCACTTTCGAGAACTACACCTGCTCCTGAGCCTCTTTGGTTTGATGAACCATCAACGTAAATGGTCCAATGGACTCGAGGGTAGTCTGGATCAGTCCCTGTCATTTCCACAATAAAGTCAGCCAGGACTTGAGCTTTAATAGCGCTGCGGGGTTCGTAGGATATATCAAACTCAGAGAGTTCAATAGACCATTTGATCATCCTCCCAGCGAGATCGGGCTTGATTAAGACAGAACGGAGTGGCAAATCCGTTCTCACTATGATTGGATGGGCGTGAAAGTACGGACGCAACCGTCGTGACGCCCAAACAACAGCGAGGGCGGCCTTTTCAATTTTTTGATACCGGATCTCAGCACCTTGCAAGGTCTTGCTAGTGAAATAAACCGGTCTTTGTCCATCAGGAGTTTCTTTTATCAAGGCAACGCCCAAAGCTTCATCTGAAATAGCCAAGTACAGAATGAGTGTGTCTTCGGGGTCAGGCTTTGTGAGAATGGGAGGTTTGGACAACACCTCCTTAAGCTCTTGGAAAGCTTTTTCTTGTTCCTGTCCCCACTCGAATTTCTTGGACTTTTTCAGTATTTTGTACAGAGGGAGCGACCTGTGAGCCATCTTCGGCATGAACCGTGCCAAAGCTGCTACCTTGCCGTTCAGGGATTGGACTTCTTTGAGATTCTTAGGACTTTGCATGTCTAGAATCGTTTGGCACTTCCCTGGATTGGCTTCTATACCACGTTGAGTTAACATGAAACCCAAAAATTTCCCAGCAGGGACAGCAAATGTGCACTTCATTGGGTTCAGCCTCATGTTAAATTGTCTCAAACGGGTGAATACTTGGCGCAGATCGTCAATATGATCGCCACCAACCGGTGTCTTTGCTATTATGTCGTCGATATATACTTCAACAAGTTTGGTATGCATACCTTCGAAAACCTTGTTGATCATGCGCTGATATGTCGCCCCAGCGTTTTTCAGGCCAAAGGGCATGACTGTATAGCAAAAGACACCACGATCATTTATGAAAGCTGTCTTCTCTTGATCCTCTTCGCACATCGGAATTTGGTTGTAACCAGAGTATGCGTCCATGAAACTCAGGTATTGATAACCAGAGGAATCATCCACCATCCGATCTATATTAGGAAGAGGATAAGGATCTTTTGGACAGCAGCGGTTGAGGTCCACGTAGTCAATGCACATTCTCCATTTACCATTGGATTTAGGGACCATCACCACATTCGAAAGCCAAGAGGAATATCGGATTTCCCTGATAAATCCGGCCTTCAGCAATTCCTCAGTTTGCTGACAAGCTGCTTTCTGTTTCTCTGGGCCCAATCGTCTTTTCTTTTGGGCCACAGGTTTCGTCTCTGGATAGACGGAAAGTTTATGACAGCAGAATTCAGGGTCTATGCCTGGCATATCGGCTGCAGTCCATGCAAAGAGGTCTTTAAACTCTTGTAAGAGAGCCAGTAGTCGCTGCTCTATTTCAGCATCTAGCTTGTCATTGATATGGGTGATCTTTTCTGGAGAATCTCCCAAGACAATGTCCCTGGAACTTCCATCCGGTGTGGGTTTTGATGGGTTGAACGGATCAATGTTCAAATCCGCTCTAGGATCCAGGTCGACAAGACTTACAGATCCAGCCGATGTTCCAGCATCATTAAGTTTCCTCTTTTTATTGGAGGCGTCCAGCTTGGTCATGTTGAGGCTAAGGTTGTAGCAGTACCTAGCCATCTCTTGATCACCCCGGATAGATGACACAGCATTATCCTTGTCAATGAACTTGATAAGGAGATGTGGGGTTGATACAACTGCCTCCATTGCATTCAGAGTAGGACGGCCTATGATGCCATTAAATGGTGATTTGACATCAATCACTAGCACCCGAGACCTAACCGTCCTGGCTCCTGGCTCGCCTTCAAACGAGATAAGGGTATCAAGATACCCTCTAGTTAATTGCTTTGCGCCATTGAAAGCTGTTAGTTCCTGCGTGTAAGGCTGTAAGTCTGAGTCTTTAAAACCCATTCTTTCAAAGCAATTATAGAAAATAACATCGCAGGAACTTCCCTGGTCAACAAGGATTCTTCGGACGTCCTTGTTGGCGATCACAGCAGTGATGACTACAGCATCGTCACCACCAGGAACGGTTGGGCCAAAATCCTCGTCAGAGAAAGAGATTATGGGAGCCTCAATTCCTCCTCTGTAAGGGCGATTGTCTTTGACTTTCCCTTGCACGGATAGAATCATTCTGTGATGATTCTTTCGGGCTGTAATTGAAGCTCCTCCTCCGGCGAACCCTCCAGCAATCATGTCAATGACTTCACGTCGGCCCTGACGTTGTTGCTGGGGCATGCTGTCCTTCTGTGCTGCATTATCGGTCATTACACCTTTTTGCTTCTCTGCAGCAGTGAACTTTTGAACCGGACTGGGATTGTTATCATCCCCATCGTCGGGATCTCTTTCTCTTTTCTCATTCCGTTCTGCCCTGTCAAAGGATTTTTCTTTGAACAGGTATTGCTTCAATTTGCCTTCTCTAATTAGCGTCTCAACCGCGTTCTTTAGAGCTTGGCATTCATCAGTGGAATGACCATTTTGTTCATGAAAATCACAGTACTTTCGTGAATTTCCTGGTCTTTTCATAGGGGCTGGTCTCCTGATGCCATATGTGCTGAAGACTGGCCATCCGACCTCCCTCAAAATCTGAGATGGTCTGGCAGATAACTGTGCATAATGGCTGAAAGAATTGACATTCCTTTCTCGAGGTCGAGGAGGGCGGTTATCCACCTTAGGATTGATGAATGGCCTCTCCATGCGTTCTGACCTCGTCTTCTCCTTACCCTTCTGGGTTTGGGGAGATGGTGTTGGTGGCTTTTTCTTTGCAGCCATTGCCTCCAAGTGCATCTCTATGCTCACATACTTTGAGGCTTTTTTCCTGAACTCCTCAAAAGTTGTCGGGGGGCTCTTTGCTAATGAAAGAGCGAAAGCTGATCCTGGCTGCAATGCCTCAATCACGATATGCAGCTTGATAGATTCTGTGAGGTTAGGAACCAGGGCTGCTTCCTTATAAAACCTCTTCAGAAAATCTTTTAGGCCCTCTGTTTCACCTTGCTTAATCTGAGCCAAGGTATGAGACGTCTTGGGTACGTCTCTGGAGATGACAAAATGGGTTTCAAAGGCAGCCGCCATTTCTGCCCAAGAATCTATGGATCCAGAAGGCAAGCCTTTAAACCACCCGAGGGCTTCCTCAGACAATGTTCGAGGGAACATTCGGCACATCACGTCTTCATCAGCCCCCAAGTACATGGCTTCAAACACATAAGCATCAAGGTGCTTAGTTGGATCAGTTTCACCATTATACTTTCCGATGGAAAGTGGTTGAGTGGTTTGAAGGTGCTTGGGGATGCTGATGCCCATAAGTCTCCTTGAAAAAGGAACCTTAAGATTGTAAGACAATGGGGGTGCTGTTATTGAATCTCTCTTCCTTCGGGAAGCTGCATCCTCAGAATCGCGAGTTTGTTCTCCCTCCTCAAAGGTTGGGATCTTTGAGTACTGAAGAGTGGTGGACTTTTCACCATCAGTTGTGTGGGGAGTGTTTCGCGTGCGAGATGACTCTTTATCCTCGCTTTGCCTTTTTTCTCTTCGCAGTTCAGCGAGTTCCCTCTGAAGTTGTTTGATCAACTCATCGCGAGGATCAGGATCAGACACAGTTACTATCTTCTTTGAGTTGCCCCCATGAGAATCAAGGTTGAGCTTTCTGTAGGCATTAGGATTGGTTCTGCCTTCAGCTTGATTCTCCATGGAGTCTTGTGCTTCGCCTTGCATGGTGGATTACCTGCTCTGTCAAAGGATATGGGAATAACTTTATCGTGTCCCACCGGGTGTGCCAATGATCTGTCCTGGACCGGGGTCAAGAGATCCGATCTCAAGCCAGTCACAAATAGTATGTCAATACTCTCTAGTAGACCGGATGTATGTGTATCCGATGTATGTATCCGTCGTCCTTGAATGAGGAGAGCGGATTGGGCGTTCTGGAGATCCTTCACACCGACCTAACGCGTTGAAGTGGGCGAATGGTGGTGTCACCTGCAAAGATTCTCCGACGCTCAAGTCAGTGATTATATTCCAAGTAAGGAATGTATTCAGAGAGTAATCAGTCGTAAAAGAGCTGAAGATGAAGGTGAAGATCCTTCACTCCAATCATGAAGTTAGTTCATATACCTGATTGGCTCGATTAACGAGGACTCGTTGGTGGGGAACCACCAACTCCCATTAGCATTATTATATTGCGCACTTACCTGCATGATTGGGTCAAGTGGCTATTTTATATTGAGCGTAGAGAATGTAGACTAGGATTAGGGAACAAGTTGACCATTCCCGTGAGCAAAGTTTGGCTCGTAGTGTAGGGAATTATTGATCGATCCCTGTAGCAACAATCCTTGTCATTAGCACAGTGACGTGTGTATTGTCCGATGTCATGGTGTTATCCTGGATAACCGGTATAGGGAGAACGCCTGATACGGAATTACAGTCCGGATGTATACCGATGACACCGGTTACACGTGGATGTCTTATCAAAGACGTTGAAATATGTATAGCAGATCGGATACCGGTATTGAGACCGGATCAGTACCTAACCTATGGAAAGCGTTGCTTAATCCTCAGAAAGGCCCATTATCGTTTTATGAAAATCCCTTTTATTTCCTTAAAAGAATTTTGATTACTTTCACGGTTTTACCGAGGTCACAAAAAGCATTTCAAAAATCTTAGGTTTAGTTCAAAGCTTTCCGGTAAAAATAAATCTCTCGATTCTATTTATTACCTAAACTTACTAATATACCCGTAAGTATACAGTTTTATCATTTAGGTTCTTGTTGGGAATTACTAAAAGCATTAAGCATAATTGAACTAAATGGAAAACAGAAATTTATTTAATTCCAAGTCAAAATAACATTGAAATAAAATATTATCATACCCCCTTTATCCCAAGATAATTAATTTAGCTACTCATGAAATAATTTAAATTCATGTAAATAATGGAAAAATAAAACATACAAGACATGGTAAAATTAAAGACTTACGGGTTTCTCCAAAAGCTCAGAATAATTTACCACTGTAATTCCTTGTTGAAATAATTTCTCCACCAATTACAAATTTAAAATCTCACTTTTACAGCCCTCACACTCTTACAAAATAAAAGAAAGAAAAGAAAATAAAAAGAAAGAGAAGAAAAATGGACAGAGAAAGAAAAAATAGAAAAGAATAGAACTAAGAGAAAAAGAGAGAAAAAAAGAACGAAGAAATGAAGCTTGAATGATTTTTGACTGGAAAGAAGTTGTTTTTTTGCTGATGGGTTGCTGCTGCTTTTATAGGCAAATGGATGAATGAATCCAGCTAAGGAAACACGTTAAAATTTGCAAGTGGGAGAAACTTTCGGTGCATGTGACTTCCAACTATCCCAAATTGCATTATTTTAATATTTCCAATAATTCGGTGCTTGGATTTATTCAGCTGGGCAAATTCTGAATGGAAAAGTACTGGAATTCCACAAGACCGGGTGAAAGCTTGCTGTTTGGTATTAGTTGTTGGGCGTTGTTGGTTTGTGTGTGGCAGGTATGGTGATATGAGGGACAGTGGAGTTGCTGGACGGTGTGGTGGATGGAGCCGGTGTTGCTGGGCGGTGTTGTGTTGAGTGATTTACTGGGCGGTGTTCAATTGATCTGGTGTTGGGCCTGTGAAGAGAGTCTGGGCAGTGTGGAGAGTACTGCTGGACGGTGTTGTGTTTTAAGAGTCTGGGCGGTGTTGTGGTTTGAGAGTCTGGGCGGAGTTGAGAGGGTTACTGGGCGGTGTTATGTATTAGAAGAAGAAAGGGAGACGGTGTTGGGAAGTTGGGCGGTGTGTTGAGGTGAGGACGGTTGGGCGGTGTTGAGGTGAGGACGGTTGGGCGGAGTTGAGGTGAGGACGGTTGGGCGGTGTGTTGAGGTGAGGACGGTTGGATTTCTGGATTGAGGACGTTTAGAGATTGTGGAGTGTAGGTCGGTTTTGAAAGGAGAAGGGACGGTGTTGTGGCTTGAAGGAAAGTAGAAGGAGGCGGAGTTGATGGAGGTAGTGATCCGATGTTGCATGAAGAATTGGGTCGGTGTTTGGTTGAGTGTTTGTTGAAGGAGACCGTCTCGCTCAAGCGGAGAAAGGTTCGCTCAAGCGAGAGGTCTTGTTTCACTCGGTGTTTGAGAGTTGGACGGGCAAAGTGACTTACTCGGAATTGATTGAATCCATTCACTCGGCTTAAATTCATGAAGTTCATTCGGCACTGATTGAAGACTCACTCGGAATCAGAATTTATTCAATCGGTTCTCAATCATTTTCACTCGGCTGTAATCTGAACCACTCGGTTAAAACTCTACTCGGATTTTGCATTGGAATTCTTCAGTCGGCCTTCATGCTTTTTACTCAGAATGGCCTTCAGTCGTCAATCAATTCACTCGGAATGGCCTTCTCTTTTACTCAGGAACTTGCACTTGAAGAGTTGGAATTTGACTGATTGAATTTCTTCTTATGTCCGAGCTTTGCTTTACTCGGAAATGCATTTTTCTGACCCAACTCACTCGGAATTCCTTTCCTTGGAGACTTCTCACTTGGGCTCAGTGTGAAACTTGAGAGTCTGCCCGAGTGTGATTCATTTCTGGTCAGATTTTTCCTTGTCCGATTAAGACACCACTCGAAACTGCCTTGTTCTCCGAATGAAACTACTCGGATTCTCCTTATCAGTATTTATTCATTTCAATGGCCTCTTCTACTCGGATTAGTCATTTCTGAGTTATCCCACTCGGATTTGGCCATTTTGAGTCGGATTTCAGTGCTCTGAGTCAGATTTTTGCTTTCTGAGTCGAATTTCAGCTTTAAAAAGAGAATTCTTTCCACTTTGGGCTTGTTCTTCTTGTTTCTTTATCATTTTATGGTCGTTTTTCTTTTGTTTTTGACCCTTTATTTCCTTAATTCCTGCAAAATAACATACCCAAGTAGAATAGAGTGGAAAGAGAGCAAAAATCGCAATAAATAAAGGAAATACAGTGGACAATGACTAAAATCCTAAGCAAACTAGATCTTATTTATTATATTAAAAAGCATTTATCACCGTTGTTGAAGATGGTCTTTGTGATAGTGCTGATTTCGTGATTGCTTGCCCGTCGGGCCTAGAGCTTCGTAACTGGGAGGCCATCGAACTCCCTACGACTTTAAATGATTCATCAAAGTAATTTGTTATTGCTTTAATGTCTTGTTTATCCCTCTGTTATGCCTAAGGCTTTGGGACTTTTCCATGTAATAAGGGCAAAGAACTTGTTTTATCATTCAATCAATAAATGTGTATCGAAATTCAAAAAAAAACTCTTCTCATCCCTTTATCCTTGCTTTGATTCATTTTCTTTACTTGCTTGTTCCTCATTTTCTTTCTCTTCTTTATTTTTGCCATAACATACTAAATTGCAGATCCAAAAATGACCCTCCTGAGACTAATGAAATCACAATCCCGCTTCACAATTTCGATCACCCAGTTGACTATGATGACGAAGAAGGTGGAGAAGACTATGAGCCACCGCCCGAGTTAACAAGGTTATTGGAACAAGAGGACAGAGAAATTCAGCCTTATTTGGAGATAGTTAAGATTATTAATTTGGGGAATGAGGAGGATAAGAAAGAAGTCAAGATTGGTACTTCCCTAAGTAAGGAGCGAAGGGAAGAATTGATCAAGCTTTTAGTAGAGTTTCGTGACGTTTTTGCTTAGTCTTATCAAGACATGCCTGGCCTCGATACCAACATCGTCGAACACAAGTTACCACTAAATAGGGCTAGTCCCATAGATGATTTTCCTCTGCCACAGATTGATGTCTTGGTTGATAACACAGCCCAACATACCATCTTCTTATTCATGGATGGTTTCTCTGGGTATAACCAGATTAAGATGGCACCCGAAGACATGGAGAAGACCATATTTATCACCTTGTAGGGCACCTTCTGTTACAAAGTGATGTCCTTCGGTTTGAAAAATGCTGGGGCAACCTACCAAAGGGCAATGGTGACCTTCTTCCATGACATGATGCACAAGGAGATAAAGGTTTATGTGGACGATATCATTTCTAAATCTAGAACCGATGAAGAGCATATTGTTGATCTGAGAAAGCTTTTTGAAAGGTTAAGGAAGTATAAGCTCAGGTTGAACCCAGCCAAGTGTACCTTTGGCACAAGATCAGGCAAACTGTTAGGGTTCATTGTAAGCAAGAGAGGAATAGAAGTAGATCCTGACAAGGTCAAAGCGATTCTCGAAATGCCCCCTCCCTGTACAGAAAAAAGAAGTCAGAGGATTCTTGGGAAGGTTGAACTACATTGCTCGGTTTATCTCACAACTGACAGCAACTTGTGAGTCGATCTTTAAGTTACTCCGTAAGAACCAACCGGCGCAATGGAATGAAGATTGTCAAATGGCTTTTGAGAAGATAAAGCACTATTACAGGAGCCACTGATCTTGGTACCGCCGACTCCTGGAAGGCCACTAATCTTGTATCTGACAGTGTTGGATGAATCTATGGGTTGTGTATTGGGGCAACAAGATGAGACTAGAAAGAAGGAACTGCTATTTACTACTTAAGCAAGAAGTTCACTGATTGTGAGATGAGGTATTCCGCTTTAGAGCGAACTTGTTGCGCGTTAGCATGGGCCGCTAAGCGCCTAAAGCAGTATGTAACAGCCCAATTTTTAATTGGTAATTAAACAGTGAAAAATTAAAGTTTCTTAGAAAAATAAGAAATGAATCCTAGGAAATAGAAAATTTAATACAAGGATATTTTTAGTCTGACTTAAAACAGAATTAAACGAAAACGGAACGTAGAATAAAATAAAATAATAAAATAAAATAAAAATCTTCTATAGTAAAATGCTACAGTAAAATGTCACATGAAAAATCTTGTAACTTCATGAGAGTTCTCCATTCTTCCCACCGCCTTATTTGACTTTGATCTGCTACAGTGATTTACTATAGTGATTTGCTACAGTAATTTGCTACAATAACCACCATTGGAAGCCTATAAATAAGGCTCCAACCTTCCAAATTTCCTCAAACCAAAAACCTCACTAATCCTATAACCTTTCATCTCCCTCTTTAAGTTTTCAAAACCTTCATTGCCATACTCAAGCTCTTTAATTTTGCATAAAAAGAAATTACGCAAACTTGAAGATTTGAGGAAATACAAGGGAGTTTAGCATAAGGAAAGCTTAAGGATCTTCAATTGAGGTAAGAAAGAGGGGATAGGATATTAAATACATAGAAATTAAGTTAGAATTGCTTGCTTAATTGTTTAGAAACTCATATAGTTAGATTTTAATTTAATTTGAATTAAATTATGAAATTGATGCCAAATGGTTTGGAATATGATATTAAACAATTACTATAACGTGGAAAATGTGTTTCCATATTCTTTGAATTATTAAATGTTATGGAAAATATATTTCCATATGTTTGAAATATGATATAAAAATTATGGAAAATGTGTTTCCATATGATTGAATTATGATATAAATAATATGGAAAATGTGTTTCCATATTCTTTGAATTACAAACAAAGTATGCTTAATTGATTGTTATAATAATTTTATTGTTACAATTAATTATAAAGGAATTTGATAATTTAATGCATTCATGCATCATATGCATTGGCCGTTCAAAGAATCCGCAGAGGGGTTCTTTGAGGGGGTTCCCGATGGGGGAATGCGCTCTGTTGAGCAACAAACCTCTGCGGTGGTTTTATACCACGGCCGTCTTAAGGACTAAGCAGTGTGTCCTTAAGGGGGGTCCCGCAACACTTATTATTGATATTATGATATTGTTATCCGATGTGGTGTTGTATTATGGGGCACGGTATCAGTTGGATATCCGTAAAAATATTATTGCTGAAAAATCACTACAGATGTTCCCACCAGAATGGATCCATCATGCATTTTCATTCATATAGAGAATAGAATATTAATATAAATATAATACAAAAATACATGTTTGGCATCCGCATCGCATAGCATCCTACTTGTGATTGTGTATGTTCTAATCTAATTTCTATTTATTTGATATTTTATCTCACTCTTTCTGTTACTTATGGCAACCCTTTAATGGTTAACCAGGAAGATATGTGACAAAGTGGTTGATGCTTGATGTGGATAAATTATGAAGGCTTTTAAGGCTGATGCTTGCCTGCGTGACTACTATGACTGTATTATGTGTATGCTATGTTTTGGTATTTTACATCTTTATATTTTATAAGATCTAGGTGCCTGTTGTAAAATATAATATGTATGGAACTCTGATGTTATGTATAATAATAAGAAGTTAATTATGTAAAGGTTACGTACTCTGATATTGTAATCACTTGATAATTACCAGATGAAAAATAAGTTATCCATGAGATTTTATATGGTGAGGGTAATTATCTTGGGATTTGCAAGTTGGCTCCAGGGTGTTACAACTGAAGTGGTATCAGAGCAATGGTTTATAAAATATAAAGAAAACCTTAGGAAGTGACTAGAGATTAACATAAGATAGCTTGAAGTGTGTGAACCTTGATTTCTATTTGTTTAAAATTTGTGTGCTTGTGTGTTATGTGTGCTTTTTGTATGTTTCTGTTTAGTATAATTACTAGTTAGATAACATTAAAATTGTTAGAACTCTGAGTATATTAGATACTCAGTAACTGAATGCAGTGGTACTCGTACTTGTAGGATAAGAAATGGCTAGACGTCTGAACGATGATGCCATGGCTACTGCATTCAATCGATTTGCTGAGATCCTTGAAAGACAGGAACAGCAAAGGTTAGCTGAAGGAACCCATGGACTTGACTGTTTCCTGAAAAGGAAACCTACCAGTTTAAAGGAGACTATAATCCAGAGGTGGCTTACCTGTGGATTAAAGAAATGGAACGTATTTTTCGCTCCCTACCTTGCACTAAAGCCCAGAAGGTAGAATATGCTACCTATATGATGGTAGGGGAAGCAGAAAATTGGTGGATCTTCACTCGTGATAGGTTACTGGAAGCCGGTAGGCTACTCAACTGGGAGAATTTTAAAGAAAGCTTTCTCGAGAAATATTTCCCTGCTAGTGTTAGAAGCAAAAAGGAATTAGAATTTTAAGAATTAAAGTAAGGGAATATGTCTGTCGGAGAATACACTACCAAATTTGAGGAATTATCATTGTTCTATCCTCCTTTCCAACAACCAGGAACTGAGGCTTCTAAATGCGTCAAATTTGAAAATGGCTTAAGGCCAGAAATTAAAGAAGCCATAGGACATCAGGAGATTAGGAGTTTTCCTACTTTAATCAACAAATGCAGAATCTTTGAAGAGAACCATCGGGCTAGGATCGAACAGGAGAAAAACAGTAAACAATTGAGACCTCAACTAGTGAACTTTAAAAGGCGAGGAGCATTTAATCAGAATCGATTTCGAAGAGGATCAACTTCATCATCTGGAGGACGCGCGAACCAGCCAATCACATGGAACTGCTACAAGTATGGAGGAAATCATAGAACCCGTGATTGTACACAGACAGATGTTACCTGTTTCCAATGCAACCAGAAGGGACATATTTGTCCTAACTACCCACAACTTTACCAAGGCACTAACACTGTGAATGTTAAAACTGAGAACAACAACAATGGAGCCAACAGAGGAGGAGCCAACATTCGAGATAGACGTAATACCAATGGTCGCGGAGGACTTAATGTCAAAGGCAGAGCTAGTCGGGGACGAGAAATGGATAGCTAGTGAATAATCAAAACAAATCACCTGTAGTTGGCAGAGTATTTGCAATTAGTGGATCAGAGGCATCGTAGGCAGATGACTTAGTACAAAGTGAGTGCATTCTTAACAATACTACTTTATCAGTTTTATTTGATTCTGGTGTGACACATTCTTTCATTGCTGAAGAATGTGTTAGGCGTCTGAATTTACCTATGAAATCTATGCAATATGATTTGCTTGTCTCTACTCCTACTGGTAACCATCTTAGGACAGCTAACGTGTGTGAAGGCTGTTCTATACATATAGGGGGTAGAAATTTTAACGTGAACTTAGTATGCTTACCATTAAAGGACTTGGAAATTATCTTAGGGATGGATTGGTTATCTGCTAACCATGTCCTTGTGGATTGCCGTAATAAAACCGTGATCTTTCCACCTGACAACATGGAGTGTCAGGAGTATGATGCCTCACAAAACCCTATAGGATATTCCTTAAACAATGAAGCCTAATTATTTATGGTATTTTCACTTACAGAAGGAAAAGTTATTCCTAATGTAAGTAAAATACCAGTAGTCTGTGAATTCTCAAAAGTATTTCCTGAGGATGTTCCAGGATTACCTCCTGAACGAGAGATAGAATTCTCTATTAACCTAATTCCTGGAGCAGAACCCATTGCTAGAGCACCCTATAGAATGTCTCAAATGGAACTGACTGAACTAAAGAAGGAAGTGGATGAGTTATTAGAAAAGCAATTCATACGACCTAGTGTATCTCCTTGGGGAGCACCTATACTACTAGTTAAGAAGAAGGATGGTAGTATTAGACTTTGTGTCGATTATCGCCAACTGAACAAAGTGACGGTTAAGAATAAATACCCGTTACCAAGGATTGATGACCTTATTGATCAACTACGAGGAGCTACTGTGTTCTCCAAGATAGACCTGAGATCGGGATACCATCAAATTCGCGTAAAGAAAGAAGATATTCCAAAGACAGCCTTTAGAACACGCTATGGCCATTATGAATATTTAGTTATGCCTTTTGGTGTAACTAATGCTCCAGCCGTGTTCATGGACTACATGAACCGGATATTCCATCCATACCTTGATCAATTTGTCATTGTCTTTATAGATGATATTCTCATCTATTCCAAAACCAAGGAAGAGCATAAGGAGCATTTGTATTTAGTGCTACAAATATTAAAGGAGAAGCAGCTATATGCCAAACTATCCAAATATGAGTTTTGGCTTAATGAAGTAAAATTCTTAGGCCATGTGATATCTAAGAATAGAGTGTCAGTCGACCCTGTGAAGATTGAAGCTGTAATAGCTTGGGAAAGGCCGAAGACTGTCACAGAAATCAGGAGTTTCTTAGGACTTGCGGGTTACTACCAAAGATTTATTGAAGGATTCTCTCGAATTGCCCTACCCATGACTCGATTAACCTGTAAGAATAAACCTTTCATTTGGACCACTGAATGCGAAGCAAGTTTCCAAGAATTAAAGAAAAGATTAACAACTGCACCAGTTCTAGCTTTACCAAACCCCCAAGAAAACTTTGAAGTTTATTGTGATGCTTCAAAGTTGAGACTTGGTTGTGTCCTAATGCAACAAAGAAAAGTAATTGCTTATGCTTCAAGGTAATTATGACCACACGAACTTAATTACCCTACTCATGATTTGGAGTTGGAAGCCATTGTCTTTGCTTTGAAAATTTGGAGGCACTACTTATACGGTGCAAAGTTTGAAGTTTATAGTGACCATAAAAGTCTCAAATACCTGTTTGACCAAAAAGAATTAAACATGAGACAACGCCGATGGATGGAATTTCTCAAGGATTATGACTTCGAGTTGAAGTACCAACCAGGGAAAGCCAATGTAGTAGCTGACGCGCTTAGTAGAAAAGCTATTCATATGGCAGCTTTAATGATAAAAGAATTAGAAATGATTGAACAATTTAGAGATTTAAATATAGCAGTTGAAGAGAAGTCTTCACTAAATATGATTGTAGGAGTTCTGAAAATCACTAATGAATTTTTGAAGATGGTGTGTGAAAAACAAAGATTGGATGAATATCTCCAAAAGATGATCGACACATAACGTAATGAGAAAGATCTGGGATTACAAGAAGGTTCAGATGGAGTATGGAGGATGAAAGGAAGAATATGTGTTCCAGAGGATGCAGAGTTAAAGAAGATGATTCTAGATGAAGCTCACAAAAGTATGCTTAGTATTCATCCTGGATCTACGAAGATGTATCAAGATTTAAGAAATGACTTCTAGTGGAAGAGGATGAAAAAGGAGATAGCTGAGTATGTTTCATCTTGCTTAATATGTCAGAAAAGTAAAGTAGAACATCAAAAACCATCTAGTGGATTACAACCACTAGAAATACCAGTATGGAAATGGGATGACATTGCCATAGACTTTGTGTCAGGCTTACCTAAAACACAAAGAGGAAATGATGCTATCTGGGTGATAGTCGATAGATTAACAAAATTAGCCCATTTTCTTCCGATCAACATGAAGCATTCACTTGAGAAATTGGCTCAAGTGTACATAAAGGAGATAGTGAGATTACATGGAGTACCGTCAAGCATAGTGTCTGATAGAGATCCTAGATTTACTTCTCGATTCTGGGGAAGTTTACATAAAGAGCTTGGTACCAGACTGAAGTTAAGCTCTGCCTATCATCCACAGACTGATGGACAGTCAGAAAGGACTATCCAAAGTCTAGAAGATTTACTGAGAGCATGTGTATTAGAACATGGTGGAAGCTGGGAACATTACCTTCCACTAATCGAATTCACATATAATAACAGTTATCACTCAAGCATTGAGATGGCACCATATGAAGCATTGTATGGTAGAAAGTGTAGGACACCAATGTATTGGTTAGAGACAGGTGAGCACCTGACTCTTAGACCAAAAATTGTCCAGCAAATGACAGAGCAAATTCGGATGATTAGAGAAAGGATGAAAATTGTGCAGGATCGACAGAAGTCATATTATGATCAAAGGAGGAAGCCATTAGAATTCCAAATTGGAGACTATGTATTCTTGAAAGTATCGCCTAATAAAGGAGTTGGAAGAGTGTTAAAAAGTAAGAAGCCTACTCCAAGGTATATAGGACCTTATGAGATTCTGAAAAGAATTGGTAAAGTGGCATATCAGATTGCATTGCCACCTCACCTTTCCAATCTTCATAATGTGTTCTATGTCTCACAATTACGAAAGTATGTACCTGATCTAGACTATGTGATCGAGACTAATGATATAGAAGTTAAGGAAAACCTTACGATTCCAGTAACACCAGTGAAGATAATGGACAGAGACGTCAAGCGACTAAGAGGCAAGGAGATCTCATTGGTGAAAGTAGCTTGGCAACAAGGAGATGAAATAAGCATGACTTGGGAACGAGAAGATGAGATGCGAAGTCAATACCCTGAATTATTCTAACAAGGTACGTTTAAATTTCGAGAACAAAATTTTTATAACAGGGGGAGAGTGTAACAGCCTAATTTTTAATCGGTAATTAAACAGTGAAAAATTAAAGTTTCTTAGAAAAATAAGAAATGAATCCTAGAAAATAGAAAATTTAATACAAGGATATTTTTAGTCTAACTTAAAACGGAATTAAAAGAAAATGGAACGTAGAATAAAATAAAATAATAAAATAAAATAAAATAAAAATCTTCTACAGTAAAATGCTACAGTAAAATGTCACATGAAAAATCTTGTAACTTCATGAGAGTTCTCCATTCTTCCCACCGCCTTATTTCACTTTGATATGCTACAGTGATTTGCTACAGTAATTTGCTCCAGTAACCACCATTGGAAGCCTATAAATAAGGCTCCAACCTTCCAAATTTCCTCAAACCAAAAACCTCACTAATCCTATAACCTTTCATCTCCCTCTTTAAGTTTTCAAAACCTTCATTGCCATACTCAAGCTCTTTAATTTTGCATAAAAAGAAATTACGCAAACTTAAAGATTTGAGGAAATACAAGGGAGTTTAGCATAAGGAAAGCTTAAGGATCTTCAATTGAGGTAAGAAAGAGGGGATAAGATATTAAATACATAGAAATTAAGTTAGAATTGCTTGCTTAATTGTTTAGAAACTCATATAGTTAGATTTTAATTTAATTTGAATTAAATTGTGAAATTGATGCCAAATGGTTTGGAATATAATATTAAACAATTACTATAACGTGGAAAATGTGTTTCCGTATTCTTTGAATTATTAAATGTTATGGAAAATATGTTTCCATATGTTTGAAATATGATATAAAAATTATGGAAAATGTGTTTCCATATGATTGAATTATGATATAAATAGTATGGAAAATGTGTTTCCATATTCTTTGAATTACAAACAAAGTATGCTTAATTGATTGTTATAATAATTTTATTGTTACAATTAATTATAAAGGAATTTGATAATTTAATGCATTCATGCATCATATGCATTGGCCGTTCAAAGAATCTGCAGAGGGGTTCTTTGAGGGGGTTCCCGGTGGGGGAACGTGCTCTGTTGAGCAATAGACCTCTGCGGTGGTTTTATACCACGGCCGTCTTAAGGACTAAGCAGTGTGTCCTTAAGGGGGGTCCCGCAACACTTGTTATTGATATTATGATATTGTTATCCGATGTGGTGTTGCATTATGGGGCATGGTATCGGTTGAATATCCATAAAAATATTATTGCTAAAAAATCACTGCAGATGTTCCCACCAGAATGGATCCATCATGCATTTTCATTCATATAGAGAATAGAATATTAATATAAATATAATATAAAAATACGTGTTTAGCATCTGCATCGCCTAACATCCTACTTGTGATTGTGTATGTTATAATCTAATTTCTATTTATTTGATATTTTATCTCACTCTTTCTGTTACTTATGGCAACCCTTTAGTGGTTAACCAGGAAGATATGTGACAAAGTGGATAATGCTTGATGTGGATAAATTATGAAGGCTTTTGAGGCTGATGCTTGCCTGCGTGACTACTATGACTGTATTATGTGTATGCTATGTTTTGGTATTTTACATCTTTATATTTTATAAGATCTAGGTGCCTGTTGTAAAATATAATATGTTCTTTGATGTTATGTATAATAATAAGAAGTTAGTTATGTAAAGGTTGTGTACTCTGATAATGTATCAGTAACCTCTGGAATCAGGTTATGATTCACTTGATAATTACCAAGTGAAAAATAAGTTATCCATGAGATTTTATATGGTGAGGGTAATTATCTTGGGATTTGCAAGTTGTCTCCAGGGTGTTACACAGTACATGTTGAGTCACATCACCTGGCTAGTTTCTAAGATGGACCCCGTCAAGTATATTTTTGAAAATCCTGCTTTGACCGGAAGGATCACTCGTTGGCAAGTACTATTAACTGAGTATGACATAACATATGTCACTCAAAAGGCCATAAGAGGAAGTGCCCTGGCAGACTACTTAGCACACCAGCCTGTCAGCGACTACCAACCCATACTATTTGACTTCCCGGATAAGGATATCCTGGCATTATTCAATGAAGAAGGCGGTCGTAAAGACAAGTGGATCTTAAGGTTCGATAGGGCTTCTAACGCACTGGGGCATGGAATCGGAGCCGTTTTGATTTCACCAGATAAAGAGTTCATCCCTGTCTACGCCAGGCTATGTTTTGATTGCACCAATAACATTGCTAAGTATGAGGTATGTTCTTTGGGGATCCTAGCGGTGCTAGATGCGAAAGTAAGGTCGTTAGAAGTCTACGGGGACTCTACTTTGGTCATCCATCAATTGAAAGGCGAGTGGGAAACTAGGGATAGCAAGTTGGTTCCCTATCACACTCACATCAAGGAAATGATCAAGGATTTTGATGAGATTTCTTTTCATCATGTTCTTCGCAATGTTTGGCCACTCTCGCTTCAATGTTCAGAGTGAGTAATGACTATGACATGCCTCTTATCGAGATAGAGAGGCGTCGTGAACCCGCGTACCGCCAAGTGGTTGAAGAGGAGTCAGATAGAAAACCTTGGTACCACGATATTAAGAGGTATATCCAGAGTCAAGAATACCCCGATGGTGTTACAGAGAACGACAAGAGGACCCTACGACGGCTCGCCATGGGTTTCTTCTTAAACGGTGGTGTGCTTTACCAAAGAAACTACGACTCTGTCCTTCTTCGTTGCGTTGACACTGCTGAAGTAAACAAAATCATGAGGGATGTTCACGAGGGATCTTTTGGAACCCACACTAATGGGCACACCATGTCAAGAAAGATCTTAAGGGTTGGTTATTACTGGATGACCATAGAAGCAGACTGCTTTGCCTATGTTCGGAGGTGTCACAAATGTCAAATATACGTGGATCATATTCACGCGCCCCTGTCATCTCTGAATGTCTTGTCAACACCGTGGCCCTTCTCAATGTGGGGCATGGATGTCATTGGGCCTATCGAGCCGAAGGCCTCGAACGGTCATCGATTCATCTTAGTCGCCATCGATTATTTCACAAAGTAGGTAGAGGCTGCTTCATATGCCAATGTGATAAGAAATGTTGTGGTTAAATTCATCAAGCGAGAACTGATATGCCAATATGGCTTGCCAAGTCAGATCATCACTGACAATGGGATGAATTTAAACAATAAAATGATGAAGGATTTCTGTGAGAACTTCAAAATTCACCATCATAATTCCTCCCCTTATCACCCTAAAATGAATGGGGCAATCGAGGCAGCCAATAAAAACATCAAGAAGATAGTACAAAAGATGGTGGTAACCTACAGAGATTAGAGTAAGATGCTCCCTTTTGCTTTGCATGGGTATCGTACCTCAGTCCGAACCTCAACTGGGGTAACCTCATTCTCCTTGGTTTGTGGTATGGAAGCAGTCTTGTCTTTTGAAGTAGAGATCCCTTCCCTTCGGATAATGATGGAGGCAAAATTAGAAGAAGCTGAGTGGGTCTGGACTCAACATGACCAACTAAATCTGATCGATGGTAAAAGACTGATTGCCATCTGTCATGGTCAGTTGTATCAGAGGCGCATAAAACGAGCATTCGAAAAGAAAGTCCGACCTCGATAGTTCCAAGAAGGAGACTTGGTTCTCAAGAAGATTTTGCCAATTCGAAAGGACAACCGAGGCAAATGGACTCCTAACTATGAGGGGCCGTATGTCGTGAAGAGAGCCTTCTCTGGAGGAACCCTGATTCTAACTAGCATGGACAGTGAGGACTTGCCAATGCCTATAAATGCAGACGCAGTGAAAAAGTACTACGCCTAAGGAGGGAATGTCAAGAATCAGAGAAGGCAAAAAGAGAAGAAAAGAAAGAAAAAGTAAAAATAATGCTCGCTAGGCTGAAAACCCGAAAGGGCGGCCTAGGCAAAAGTTAGAGCGACCCGGTGAGTCGAAAACCCAAAAGGGCGGCTCAGGTAAAAGTTAGGGTCAAGTTTCTGGTAATACGACTAAGACCTCCGACTTAAGAAGTGCAAATCTGAGCTGGGGTACGTGAATCATCGTCGAACTTACCTTCTCCAAAGCAAGGTCGAAGGGTGAACATGAAGTCGCGTTGGGGAATTAAGATTCTCACTAGTCTCAGGGATTCATTGGAGGATCCATGAACCTTCCCTACTTCACCTGTCCTTGACCTGTTCCATGTGACTTCATTCATTTCATTTACTTTCCCCTTTGTCCTTTCTCTGTACTTGTTTGACATACATGAATAAAATTCACCCTTTTCGATACGTGTTTCATTGATCTAATAAAACATTGTGTTTTTAATAAAATAAATGAAAGAATGGTGAACATTTAAAGTCGTGAGGGACAAGATGCTCCTACTACTTGACCTCATCTTGGGCGATCATCATAAAGACTCAGCCAGGCACGTGCTCCAAAGCATGGTTGCCTCGTTCACTCTCCTCTATCCATGAGTTATCCTAAGGGTCACGGTTTCACAGGATCTATCCAGTTTTTGAACTTATCTCTGCACTACTTACCCTTTTTCTGCAGGTTGTTGTAACAAACAGTTATGTCAAATCTTAACTCCTTGAAAATGCTTTCCTAATTAGGCTTAGAAGAACTCATTCTTCCCCAATTGAAATACATTCCAAAATAGCTAAGAGCATCCCGCAAAACTCTCCCCAAGCAGAATCACCAAATCCTCTTCCCGGTGAAACCATGATGGCTACTAGATAAGGGCCAGCCATACCTTCCTCCCACAGTGGAACTATACCCCAGGAACGGACTCCAATTGGCCTTTCTTCCCCAATAAGTTCATCATCACCAAACTAGCACCCATCATGCTCTCAAACTGCGGCATCACCCCAGGTTCTTTCACTTTTAGTCAAGGGGCAGAACCCCGAATTTCTAAACAACTCAAACTGGGGCATCACCCCAAGTCTCTTCCACTTTCAATCATGGGGCAATACCCCCACCTTTTTACTTTCCTGTCAACCGAGGGTCAACCCCACCTTTTACTTTCTTGTCAACCGAGGGTCAACCCCACCTTTTACTTTCTTGTCAATCGAAGGGTCAACCCCACCATTTTTACTTTCCTGTCAACCGAGGGTCAACCCTACCTTTTACTTTTCTGTCAATCAAAGGGTCAACCCCATCTTTTACTTTTCTGTCAACCGAGGGTCAACCCCACTTTTTACTTTTCTGTCAATCGAAGGGTCAACCCTACCTTTTACCTTTTTGTCAACCGAGGGGTCAACCCCAACCTTTTACTTTCCTGTCAATCGAAGGGTCAACCCCACCTTTTTACTTTCCTGTCAACTGAGAGTCAACCCCACCTTTTACTTTCTTGTCAACCGAGGGTCAACCCCACCTTTTACTTTCTTGTCAATCGAAGGGTCAACCCCACCTTTTTACTTTCCTGTCAACCGAGGGTCAACCGCACCTTTTACTTTCTTGTAAACCGAGGGTCAACCCCACCTTTTACTTTCTTGTCAATCGAAGGGTCAACCCCACCATTTTACTTTTCTGTCAACCGAGGGTCAACCCCATCTTTTACTTTTCTGTCAATCGAAGAGTCAACCTCGCCTTTTACTTTCCTATCAGCCGAGGGTCAACCCCACATTTTACTTTTCTGTCAATCGAAGGGTCTACCCCTCCTTTTATTTCCAGTTAACTGAGGGGTGACACCCTAATCCGTTCATTCCCAGTCAACCAGGGCATCACCCCCAATCCTTTTACTTCCTGACGAACCAGGGGCATCCCTCCAAGTCATTTATTTTCTGTTAAATAGCTTCAGGTACACCGCCCTAGGCTATTCCATTTCTCAATTTATTCCAGAGGCATCCCCCTAGTCGTTTATTTTCAGTCAAAGCCTCAGGTACACCACCCTAGGCTATTCCATTTCTCAATTTATTCCAGGGGCATCCCCCAAGTCATTTATTTTCTATCAAATAGCTTTAGGTACACCGCCCTAGGCTATTCCGTTTCTCAGTTTATTCTAGGGGCATCCCCCCAAATTGTTTATTCTCTGTCAAATAGCTTTAGGTACGCCGCCTTAGGCTATTCCATTTCTCAATTTATTCCAGGGGCATCCCCCCAAGTCATTTATTTTCTGTCAAATAGCTTCAGGTATACCGCCCCAGGCTATTCTTTTTTTCTTTAGTCAAAGCCTCAGGAACCTACTCCTAGGCTATCTCATTTCTCGATTTGAGCCCGGGGCATCCCCTAGACATCTGATTTCTGTCAAAGAAGCTTCAGGGAAAAGCTCTAACTTCAGTTGCCGAAGTTGGCACCTTGATTATCTTCCCTAATTGCCAAAGCTTTTAAGTCTTTCTTATTGCCAAAGTTGGCATTGTTTGACTCTCCTGTTTGTCAAAGTTGTCATATTTTGAGGTTGTTGCTGTCAAGACGATGTTCACGTCTTTACTTCCTTTTCGCGATATGAACGGGTCATTCATATTTTCACGAAAAGAAAGTAAAGAGGGGCAGCTGTGAACACCATCCTCTATCCCCCCACTCCCCATTTATTTATTTGTTTTAATAAAAAATAATAATGAAAAAACCATTATCCACTTCCTTCTGTTCCCTCAACAATACAGAATGGAAAATTACTGGCCAAGTGACATAAATGTTCAATAATGCTTACTCCACTATGAACATGGGAGCCATTTTGAGGAATCTGCAGGTTGTAAAGCGTTCATGGAAATTGGTTTAGAAACCCAGAGAAAAAACAACAGAAAAAGATCAGAAACCATCTAGAACCAAAAATTAATCTTCTTCCTCTTATCTCTTTCCCTCAACAGCAACCAGAAAATAATCACCAAAATAAACAAAAAAACCAGACAAAGAAGAAGGAGAAGCCATTGTTGCCGGTCTGACCACCTCCCTCCACCGGACCGCCACCAAGATCCACACCCCTCCTCCAACCGCCGGTCTTCTTCTTCCTCGGTGAGCCCGCTCTCTCCGCCGCCCTCTACCTCTGGTTCGCCCTCTCTCTCAGACTTCTCTCTCCTTCTCTGTCTCTCCCTATCCGTCGCTCACTCTCTCTCCCGAACTCCTCTCTCTCACCTTCCTCCTCCGTTGCTCTCTCTCTCTCTCCTATCCGTCGTTCTCTCACTCTCCAGCCGGTCTCCCTCTCTCTCGCTCCTTTCTCCCTCTCGGTCTCTCCCTCTCTGGTGGACCTCTCTCTCTCTCCTCCGCCCTCTTCTCTCTCTTCCTTTCCCCCTCTCTCTTTTCTCTTCTACTGCCGCCCCCTTCTATTTCTTAACTCCTTCCTTTTTTTCAAATAAAACCCTAATGGGTTTCTTCCTCCTTTTTTTTGTCATTATTTTATTGTGTTGGTAATGGGCTTCAAAAAATCTGAAGCCCAAATAGCTATGGGTTCCCTTTTTTTTTGCAAACAAAAAAAACTTAAATAAATAGGGTTTGATTTATTTATAAAAAGATCTAATTAGAAAGAATAATTTTTTATTTATGTTGAAATAAAAATCAAAAAATATATCCTTTTCTTTTTAGGAATAATGAATAAAAATAATTTCTTTTTATGAATAACGAAATAAATAAATAGTTTTTTAGTTATGTTAAAAAACTTAAATAAAAAGGGTTTTGATTTATTTCTAAAGAGATTTAATTAGAAAGAATAATTTTTTTTATTTATGTTGAAATAAAAATAAAAAAAATATATCATTTTCTTTTTAGGAATAATGAATAAAAATAATTTCTTTTTATGAATAACAAAATAAATAAATAGTTTTTAGTTATGTTAAATTAAAAATTAAAATATCAAAAGTTAAATATCTTTTTTTAAAAAAACATAATAAATTCCTTGTGCTAAAATCCAAAATAAAATTTTTAGAAACCAAAATATCTTTTCTAAAATAAATGTAAATAGTTTTTTTATTATTTTATGATAAATTTTAAAATAAAAAATATTAAGATCTAAACATCTTTCTTAAAATAAAGACTAGTTCTCCTTTCTATATAAAAAAAATAAAAAAACTAAACATGTGTTTCCTTAGGCATAAATACCACAAAATCTTTTAAGTAATGTCGTGCAAAATTACTTTTGCCTACATTTGTGATATAAGACTCCGAAGGATTGTGCACGTGTGAATTACTTTGCCTTGTATTACTCCTTCCTCTTAAATTTCCTCTTATTATTAAAAAATTTTAAAAATAATTTCAAATATCTTTCAAAATTAATTTCCCCTAAAGAACTACGTAACCCAGATTTCTCAAAAGTTCGAGAATACGTAGGAGCGGGAATCAATTCCTGTCGGGCCCACTTTCTTTTGTTTAGTTTCTATGTCTCTGTTACTATCTCAACCGGTTTTGTCTATTTAGTGTTTTATTTAAAATAGTAATTTGTTTAAAATAAGGTTAATTTAGACGCGACGTCTTGTTAATCTTATGTTTTTTGTTTTATTTAAAATAGTAATTTGTTTAAAATGAGGTTAATTTAGACGCGACGTCTTGTGAATCTTACATCTTTAATATTTTATTTAAAATAGTAACTTGTTTTAAAACGAGGTCAATTTAGACGAGACGTCTTGTTAACCTCGTGTTTTCAGTATTTTTGTTTAAAACAATATTTCTTACAAAACGAGGTCAATTTGGATGAGACGTCCTGTTAATCTCTTGTTTTAAGTAATCAACATATTTTATTTCATCTTATTTAATTTTATGTTAATATCTAATTTATGTTGCAATTTAAGGTTAATTTGGACGAGACGTCCTATTAACCCTTACTGTTACTGCTTGTTTTCTCCTTGTCATTGTTTAGTCTTTACTGTCACTGTTTAGTCTTTTACTATTACTATTTGGGATTCTTACTGTTACTGTTTGGTTTCTTAATGTCATTGTTTAGTCCTTTACTGTCAATATTTAGTACTTTATTGTTACTGTTTGGTCAAGTTCGATTTAAGATTGATTTGGACGAGACGTCCTGTTCGTCTTATTTTGAAATTTCCTTGTCTGTTTTACCCGTTCCTTTTCTAAAGAAGTTCAAAAAATAATTTCTAGGCTATTTATAATGCGCGCTATCAATTTGGGGTAACCGTTTTATAACGGACAGTTGTGAGGTGCTAATACCTTCCTCACCTGTAATTCGACTCCCGAACTTAGAATTTCACTTTTATAACCAGTGCTTTAACGAAAGGTTTTCCTGGTATTTTATCCTTAAAAATATTGGTGGCGACTCCCTGTTTTCTTTCGAAAGGATTTCAAAACACGTTTCATTCTCAAGGGTCGGCCGTCCCGCCACGATCCCGGTCGCGACAGGAAGGAACAAAGCCCAGTGAGTGGAGCTGGTAGTAGTGGGAAGGCCAAGTTGGTCAAAGGGGATAGTGATGGAGAAATTAAAAGAGCTGTGACTGATAAGGAAGCTCAGGAATTTTTGAAATTTATTCGCCAGAGTGAGTACCAAGTGATAGACTAGCTGAAAAATACCCCTACAAAGATTTCCCTCTTATCACTTTTGCAGAATTCTGAGCCCCACCGAAAATTTTTTATGAAAGTACTTAATGAGGCTCATGTAACTCACGACATCTCCGTCGACAAATTTCAAGGAATAGTGGGGCACATCACTGCTGACAATTACCTATCATTTACAGATGACGAGATACCTGTGGAGGAAATAGGGCACAATAAAGCCCTCCAGATCTTAGTTAAGTGTCGAGATCACATATTGGCGAAGTTGCTTGTCGACAATGCGTCATCTTTAAACGTCATGCCAAAATCTACATTGGCCAAGCTCCCTTTTGATGGGACCTATATGAAACCAAGTTCTATGGTGGTGAGAGCATTCGATGGCACTAGAAGGGAAGTGATAGGTGAAATTGAGCTTCCAATTCAAGTAGGGCCATGCACTTTCCAGGTTCTCTTCCAAGTGATGGATATTATGCCTGCCTATAGCTGCCTGTTGGGTCAGCCCTGGATCCACTCAGCTGGAGTGGTTCCCTCTACTTTGCACCAAAAACTAAAGTTTATTATTGATAATAAGCTAATTATCGTTTCTGGTGAAGAAGATTTTCTGGTCAGTAAACCCCTATCCACCCCCTATATCGAAGCTGCAGAAGAGGCACTTGAAACTTCCTTTCAAGCTTTGGAGATTGCAAATGCCACGTACGTTAGAGAAGGAAATGTAGAAATGAAGGCCCATATGCCAAATGCATCCCTTATGATGGTTAAAATGATGTTACAAGGAGGGTATCAACCTGGGCAAGGCTTGGGGCATGGTTTGAAAGGGAGAATAGAACTGGTGCATCTTCCAGAAAATAAGGACAGGTATGGTTTAGGATACCGACCTTTAGCAGCCTACAAAAGAAGGGTAGCAGAGAAAAAGAAAGAGAGGAGGATTGCCCGTTTAGAGGGTCGTGAACCCCGTATTGCTAGAGCCCCCCTATGTGACCTCTACCAGAGCTTCCAAAGTGCGGGCCTGACACCCCCTGATCAAGTAGCTACTATTGAAGATAATCCCTATGAAGATGGAAGCTTTGTGATCCCTTGCTCACCAGACAGAGATCTTTGTAACTGGGAAGCCATCGAGCTACCCACGACTTTAAATTTTCTATCAAAGTAATTGGCATAACTTTAATGACTCATTGGCCTCATTGTTATGCCTAAGGCTTTGGGGTATTTTTCTGTAATAAGGGCAAACACATGTTTTTATCATTTTTAGTTTTCACAATAAATATATATTGAATTCTAATCCCTCTTACTTTCCCTATCTTTGTATTGATTCCCTTATCCTTTACTTATTTATTTTTTTATTATTCACCATAATAACCTAAATAAATACAGATCCAAAGATGATCCTCTTGAGAATAATGAGCTTGCAATCCCACTTCATGACTTTGATCACCCGGTTGACTATGCTGATGAGTAATATAAGGAAGTTTGTGATCCTTCGCCTGAGTTAACAAGGTTATTGGAATAAGAAGATAGAGAAATTCAGCCTCATTTGGAGATAGTTGAGATTATTAATTTAGGGAATGAAGATGATAAGAAGGAAGTTAAGATTGGTACCTCTTTGAGTAAGGAGCGGAGGCAAGAACTAATTAAGTTGTTAATGGAGTTTCGTGACATCTTTGCTTTGTCTTATCAAGACATGCCCGGCCTTGATACTAGCATTGTTGAGCATAAATTACCATTGAAGCTAGACTGTCTCCCGATAAAGCAAAAACTACACCGAATGAAGCCCGAAATGCTTTTGAAAATCAAAGAAGAAGTTAAGAAGCAGTTTGATGCCGGATTCTTAGCAGTGGCAAAGTATCCTCAATGGGTAGCAAATATCGTCCCTGTCCTAAAGAAAGATGGAAAAGTACGAATGTGCATAGACTATCGAGACCTAAATAGGGCTAGTCCCAAAGACGACTTTCCTCTGCCACAGATTGATGTCTTGGTTGATAACACAGCCCAACGTTCCATCTTCTCATTCATGGATGGTTTCTCTGGATATAACCAGATTAAAATGGCACCCGAAGACATGGAGAAAACCACATTTATCACCTTATGGGGCACCTTCTGTTACAAAGTGATGTCCTTCGGTTTGAAAAACGCTTGGGTAACCTACCAAAGGGCAATGGTGACCCTCTTCCATGACATGATGCATAAAGAGATAGAGGTTTATGTGGACGATATCATTGCCAAATCTAGAACCGATGAAGAGCATATTGTTGATCTGAGAAAGCTTTTTGAAAGACTAAGGAAGTTTAAACTCAGGTTGAACCCGGCCAAGTGTACCTTTGGTGCAAGATCAGGTAAACTGTTAGGGTTCATTATAAGCAAAAGAGGAGTAGAGGTTGATCCTGACAAGGTCAAAGCGATTCTTGAAATACCTCCTCCATGTACAGAAAAAGAAGTCAGAGGATTCTTGGGAAGGTTAAACTATATTGCTCGGTTTATCTCACAACTAACAGCAACCTGTGAGCTGATCTTTAAGTTGCTTTGTAAGAACCAACCGACGCAATGGAATGAAGATTGTCAAATGGCTTTTGAGAAGATAAAGCAGTATTTGTGAGAGCCACCGATCTTGGTACCGCTGACTCCTGGAAGGCCACTGATCTTGTATCTGACAGTGTTGGATGAATCTATGGGTTGTGTATTGGGGCAACAAGATGAGACTGGGAAGAAAGAACATGCCATTTACTACTTGAGCAAAAAGTTCACTGACTGCGAAATGAGGTATTCGGCTCTAGAGAGAACTTATTATGCATTAGCATGGGCAACCCGACGTTTAAGGCAATATATGCTAAGTTACACTACTTGGCTGGTTTCCAAAATGGACCCTATCAAGTATATCTTTGAAAAACCCACCTTAACCGGAAGAATCGCCCAATGGCAGGTTCTATTAACTGAATATGACATAATCTATGTCACTCAGAAAGCCATAAAAGGGAGCACTCTGGCGGACTACTTAGCCCATCAACCTGTAAGTGACTATCAACCCATATACTTTGAGTTCCCGGATAAGGATATCTTGGCATTGTTTAATGAAGAAGACACCCAGAAAGGCAAATGGATTTTAAGATTTGATGGAGCTTCTAATGCACTGGGGCATGGGATTGGGGCCATCCTAATTTCACCAGATAAAGAATTCATCCCTGTCTGCGCTAGACTTTGTTTTGATTGTACTAATAACATCGCCGAATATGAGGCATGCTCTATGGGGATCCAAGCAGCATTAGATGTAAAAGTGAAGAAGTTAGAAGTCTATGGAGATTCTACCTTGGTCATTCACCAACTAAAAGGAGAATGGGAAACTAGGGACAGCAAGTTGGTTCCTTATCAAGCTCATATCAAGGAGCTAATCAAGGAATTTAATGACATCTCTTTTCACTATGTCTCCCGGGATGATAATCAAATGGCTGACGCTTTGGCCACCCTTGCATCGATGTTTAAATTAAGCAATGACTGTGATATGCCCCTTATTGAGGTAGAAAGACACAACAAGCCCACATACTGCCAAGTAATAGAAGAAGAGTCAGATGGGAAGCCATGGTACTATGATATCAAGAAATATATCTAGAGTTAAGAATACCCTGAGGGTGCCACAGAGAATGACAAAAGGACCTTGAGACGACTTGCAATGGGTTTCTTCTTGAATAGTGATATGCTTTACAAGAGAAATCATGACTTTATCCTCCTTCGTTGTGTCGATACTGTTGAAGCAAGCATGATCATGGCAGATATTCATGAAGGATTCTTTGGAACTCATACCAATGGACATGTCATGGCAAGAAAGATCTTGAGGGCTGGATATTCTTGGATGACCATGGAAGTTGACTGTTTCACTTATGTTCGAAAGTGTCACAAGTGTTAGATATACGCTGATCATCTTCACGCACCCCCATCATCCCTGAATGTCTTATCGGCACCGTGGCCCTTCTCAATGTGGGGCATGGATGTTATTGGACCCATTAAACCAAAAGCCTCAAACGGTCATCGTTTCATCTTAGTTGCCATTGATTATTTCACTAAGTGGGTGGAAGCAGCTTCATACGCTAATGTAACAAGGAATCTTGTGGTCAAATTTGTCAAGTGAGAATTGATATGTCGGTATGGCTTGCCAAATCAGATTATTACTAACAATGGCACGAATTTGAACAACAAGATGATGAAAGAACTGTGTGAAAGCTTTAAGATTCGTCATCACAATTCCTCTCCTTATCAACCGAAGATGAATGGGGCAGTTAAGGCAGCCAACAAGAACATTAAGAAGATCGTACAGAAGATAGTTGTAACATACAGAGACTGGAGCGAGATGCTCCCTTTTGCTTTACACAGGTATCGTACCTCAGTCAGGACTTTGACTGGGGCAACTCCATTCTCTCTAGTGTACGGTATGGAAGCGGTTGTACCTTTTGAGGTAGAGATTCCATCCCTTAGGGTGATAATAGAGGCGAAACTAGAAGAAGCTGAATGGGTCCAAGCTCGATATGACCAATTGAACCTAATAGATGGGAAGAGACTGAATGCCCTCTGCCACCGTCAGTTGTATTAGAGGCGTATGAAACAAGCGTTTGAAAAGAAAGTACGACCTCGATAATTCCAAGAAAGGGACCTGGTCCTCAAGAAAATTTTGCCAATTCAAAAAGACAATCGAGGCGAATGGACACCTAACTATGAAGGTCCGTATGTTCTGAAGAAAGCCTTTTCTAGGGGAGCCTTGATACTAACGACCATGGACGGTAAGGACTTACCGATGCCCATAAATGCATATGCGGTCAAGAAATACTTTTCCACTAGTGCAAAAATTAGCTACGAAGACGGGCTATGAGGACGGTTCCAGCAAAATCGTGTTTAAAAAAACACGATGGTAATTTTGTAAATATAAGGAACTTAAAAAGCGAACATATAAGCACGGTTAAAGTAGAACCGTGTTTATAGGGACTATACAAACACGGTTGCTCTAGAACCATCCTTAAAACATTTTAAATTTTATTTTTAGAATCTTTTAAATATAGAAACAAAGACGGTTAGCTGGAACCGTGTTAATAGGCTATCTATAAAGACGGTTAAATGGGAACCGTGGTAATAAGCTAATTTTTAAATAAAGAAACAAAGACCGGTATCTGGGGAACCGTGTTTATATGGTACCTATAAACACGGTTAAGTGGCAACCGTGCTAACAGGCTAGACTCTTAGTTCTTTTACTTCTTTCCTCCTCGTCTGTCGCGCTATTCATTTCCTTGTTCCCTCCTTCCATTTCACAAACCCCCATTTTCTTCTTGTCTCCTTCCATTTCACGAACACGCATCAAGAATTTCATCTTCCTTCTTCTACATTTTCCTCTTCCCTCATATTTCCATTTAACAAAACCTTTTCCCTCCCATTTTCCATTTGACCAAAATTCCTTCTCCCTCCCATTTCCACTTAAATATCCTGCAAAGGTCTTCTTCATCTTCTTCTCTCTAACGCAAGCTTTGTCTTCCTCTCTTTACCGTGCAAGCTTCGTCTTCTTCTTGTTGGTCTTGGTCTTGGTCTTGGTCTTTGTCTTCTTCCACTTAAACCCGAAGTTGGTCTTGGTCTTCTTGTTGCGTGAGGCTTCTTTCCCAACATGGTGGTGCGCAAGCTTCTTCTACTCTGCAGGTTAAGGTACATTTAGGAAAACCTCATTTGATGTTATTTAGGTTTTTGTTGATTATGTTGGTTTTTATTTATGTTGGTTTTTGACATGTTATATGTGTTTTTGCTGATGTTGCCATTGTTGAGGAATTAGAACACTCATGTTTGCTTTATTATAAACTATATTTAAAAATACATAACACCAAATAAAGACAACATATATAGGATTTAAAAATTAATGACATGAATATTCAACCAAATTTGAAAGAAATAAAATACAAATAGCATTGTGTTGAACAAATAGTTAATGACATTGTTAAGAAATAAGTTAACATGTAAAAAATGTAATTATTATAAAAAATCATATAGTTATTAGTGCTGAAATGTTATATTTTTTAAACATTGAATAATTGCATTAATTTCAATTTAAAAAATTTCAATATATAACATGAAGAATTCCAAAGTTAGTGTTAATAATACTGAATCATATATTGATTAAAATAATAAAAGTATGTATAAACATTATAATCATAGTTAGTTATAAATTTGTTATATTTGTTTTTAAATAATAAAATAAGTAGTCCTAAATACTATTACCATAATGATTGTTAGATATAAATTCATTTGTTAGACTTTGTTAGCTTTATTGTTATTTTTATACTATCCGTTGTTGATAAGTTTTACTCCCTTTTATTTATGATCCGACTCTTTTCCAGAATTCTTTTGATTTCCCTGTTAGACACTTCCACTTGGCCATTGGCTTGTGGATGGTAAGGAGAAGTTACCTTATGCTGAACACCATAATGTTCCAAACACTTTTGAAGTTGTGTGTTGCAAAAGTGAGATCCTCCATCACTTATCAGAACTCGGGGAGTGCCAAATCTGCTGAAAATATTTTTCTTCAAAAATTTGATTACAGTTTTGGCATCTGCCTTTGCACAAGCCATTGCTTCGACCCATTTCGAAACATAATCAACAGCTACCAGGATGTATTCATTTGACAGTGAGGATGGTAATGGTCCAACAAAATCTATGCCCCAACAATCAAAAACTTCTACTTCTAAGATGGTTGTTAGTGGCATTTCATTCCTCCTTGAAATACTTCCACTTCTCTGACAGGTATCACAGTTCTGCACAAAAGAGTTAGCATCTTTAAATATAGAGGGCCAGAAAAAACCTGATTGCAGGATCTTAGCAGCGGTTCTTTCCCCATTGAAATGTCCTTCATATGCTGAACTATGGCAGTGCCACAGAATACTCCTGGCTTCTTGGTCAGATACACATCTTCTCAAAATATTATCTGATCCAAGCTTGAATAAGTAAGGATCATCCCAAATAAATTGTTGTGCATCCTTCAGAAGTTTCTTCTTTTGCTGCCATGTAAAGTCTTCAGGAATCACTCCGGCAGCCTTGAAATTTGCCATGTCGGCAAACCATGGTCTTTCTTGAATCAACAACAACCTTTCATCTGGGAATTCTTCAGGAACTTCTGGCTGTATCTTTGTAACTTCATCATTAATTAGTCTGGACAAATGATCTGCAATGTGATTTTCACTGCCTTTTTTGTCAAGAATGGTTAAATCAAACTCTTGTAGCAGCAAAATCCACCTAATTAATCTTGGTTTGGAATCAGATTTATTCATCAAGTACTTGATTGCTGCATGATCTGTAAAAACTATAACTCGTGCACCAATTAAGTACGATCTGAATTTTTCAAGCCCATACACAACAGCTAGTAATTCTTTTTCAGTTGTGGCATAATTAATTTGAGCTTCATTCAAAACTTTACTAGCGTAATATATTGGATGAAAAATTCTGGATTTTCTTTGTCCTAACACTGCACCTATTGCATAATCACTTGCATCACACATGATTTCAAAATCAAGATTCCAATCGGGTGCAATTATGATAGGTGCAGTAGTTAGTTTTTCCTTCAACATTTGAAAAGCAAGCAAACATGATTTATCAAATTGAAAAGAATTCTCTTTGTGCAGCAGATTACTCAAAGGTTTAGCAATTTTCGAAAAATCTTTTATAAACCTTCGGTAGAATCCTGCATGACCTAGAAAACTCCTGACACCTTTGACATTTATTGGTGGGGGTAATTTTTCAATAACTTTA
The DNA here is from genome assembly GCA_037962975.1 of Clitoria ternatea. Taxonomy (NCBI): domain Eukaryota; kingdom Viridiplantae; phylum Streptophyta; class Magnoliopsida; order Fabales; family Fabaceae; genus Clitoria; species Clitoria ternatea. Next base: position 64,027,191 of record CM075671.1, read on the forward strand.
ACTTTTGCCCTATCCACCTCAATGCCTTTGTTTGAAATGGTGTGACCCAACACTATGCCTTTAGTTACCATAAAGTGACATTTTTCCCAATTGAGCATTAAATTGGTTTCCACACACCTTTTCAACACGGTATCAAGGTTTTCTAAACAAGAATGAAATGATTTACCAAAGACGGAGAAGTCATCCATGAAGACTTCTATGCATTTTTCCACAAGGTCTGAAAAACTTGCCAGCATGCACCGTTGAAAAGTGGCTGGAGCATTACATAGTCCAAAAGGCATTTTTCGATATGCAAAAACACCAAAAGGGCAAGTAAATGCTGTTTTCTCCTGGTCTTCTGGAGCCACTGCTATTTGATTATAGCCTGAGTATCCATCCAGAAAACAATAATAAGCTTGTCCCGCCAACCTTTCCAGTATTTGGTCCATGAATGGCAATGGAAAATGATCTTTCCTTGTTGCTTGGTTGAGCTTTCGGTAGTCTATACACATTCTCCATCCCGTTACTGTTCTGGTTGGAATTAACTCATTATTTTCATTCCTCACTACAGTCATGCCTCCCTTCTTTGGTACCACTTGAACTGGGCTCACCCATGCACTATCTGAAATAGGGTAGATCATTCCTGCTTCCAGCAACTTCAGCACCTCTTTCTTCACGACCTCTTTCATGATTGGATTTAACCGCCTTTGAGGTTGAGCCACTGGTCTGTATTCCTGCTCCATAAAAATATGATGCATACAATACGATGGACGTATGCCTTTCAAATCACTTAGTTTCCAACCAATAGCTTGCTCATTCTTTTTCAGAATTTTAATCAGCTTTTCTTCTTCTTCTTTCAACAAAGTGCTGCTGATTATTACTGGTTTATTACCTTGGTCATCTAAAAAGACATATTTCAGATTTGGAGGTAATTCTTTCAATTCTAACTTATGAACCTCAGGACTTTGTTTTTCATCCAGTTTTTCCACTTTGCTTTCTTCGCTTGTCATCATCTTAGCTGCTTCAAGACTTTGCAAAACCTCCTGCACTTCATTCATCTCCATATTATCAAAACTCTCAACAGCATTCACTAGAGCCTTTTCAAGAGGGCTTGAATTGTTCATCTTGTGAAGCTGTTTTGAAATTGTCTCCTCTTCCACATCAATTTTGAAACAACTCTGCTTGTCTGCAGGATATTTCATGGCTTCAAAAACATCAAAATTGACTTCCTCGTCTTGGACTCTTACTTTTAATTTCCCATCATCAACATCTATGATAACTTTTGCAGTCTTCATAAATGGTCGTCCCAAGATCAAAGGTACTTCTGAATCCTCTTCCATATCCATGATCACAAAATCCACTGGAAACACGAATTTGTCTACTTTCACTAGAACATCTTCTGCAACTCCATAAGGGAACTTCATTGATCTATCAGCTAATTGGAGAGTTATTCTAGTTGGTCGAATTTCCAGATCACCAATTCTCTTCAGCATAGATAATGGCATCAGATTAATGCTTGCTCCTAGGTCAAGTAATGCTTTTCCTACTGGCAGACTACCAATGGTGACAGGAATTGTAAAGCTTCCCAGATCCTTGGTCTTCTGAGGTAATGCTTTTTGAATTATAGCACTACACCCAGCCTCTAATTCTACTGTCTCCTCCGAAAATCTTCTCTTCTTTGTCAGTAAATCCTTCATAAATTTTGCATAAGTAGGCATCTGCTCCATGGCTTCCATGAATGGCACATTGATCTGTAATCTCTTGAATATGTCCATAAACTGAGCAAACTGCCTCTCTTTATCCCGCTTGGAAGGATTTTTGGGATAAGGCATGCTTTTCAACTGTGGTATACCTTCATCCACCTTCATCTTTCCTTTCTCTACATCACTCATTTTATCTTTCTCTTTTTCTTTTTCTTTATCTTTATTTACAGTCTTACTCTTTTCATTTTCATCTTTTTCTCTATTTTTTTCTTTTTCTTTTTCTTTCAAAAATCTTTCTTCTTCCTTTTCGTTTTCACCCAACTCTACACCTGTAGTTTTTCCACTTCTGGTCATCACTGCCTGACATTGCTCCTTAGGATTCACTTCAGTGTTGGCTCCATATTGAGGTCTGTTTTGTTCTGCTATTTGACGGGCAAGCTGTCCAACCTGAGTCTCTAGATTCCTAATGGAAGCTTCTGTGTTCTTCTGATTTGTTAGAGAAGCTTGCATGAACTTTTCCAATGTATCTTCCAATCTAGTTGTCTTTTCCATCAGAGACGGTCCTTGTTGGTGAGCCTGTGGTCTATTGTATGTACTAGCCTCTTGCCTCCAACCTTGGCCTTGATTTCCATTGTTCCTCCATCCCTGAAATGGTTGATTAGTAAAATTGGAATTGAAATTATTTTGTCTACCTTGATTGTTCATGTAATGGACAGCTTCTTCCTGCGACCCACAATGTCCATTTGGATGGTCTCCTCCACAAAAATCACATCTTGCATTCATTTGTTGCTGAGGTTGTACAGATTGAACTGAGTGCAATTGTTGAGGAAGTTTGGCCATCTGTTGAGTTAAGGCTTTAATCTGTTGGGTCAAAATTTTGTTTTGAGCTAAAATAGCATCAGAAGTATTCAAGTCTAGAATTCCTTTCTTTTGTACTTGCTGCCTATCATGCTGTGCTTGATAATCTGTGGATGACAAAGCTTCTATGATTCTAGTAGCTTGGTCAGCATCTACTGTCATCATTGTTCCACCAGCAGCAGCATCTAAAATCATCTTTGTATCAGGTCTTAACCCATTGTAGAAAATGTTCAGCTGTGCTATATCTTCAAATCCATGATTTGGACATTTGCGCAATAAGGACTTGAATCTATCCCATGCTTCACAAAAAGGTTCTTCCATTCCTTGACAAAAAGTTGAAATGTCAGACTTTGCTTTTATGAATCTTGACGGTGGAAAGAAACGAAACAAGAATTTCTCCTCCACACTAGACCAATTATTCAAGCTTTGGTTTGGATGCGATTGCAACCATTCTTTGGCCTTTCCAGCTAGAGAAAATGGGAACAAGCGGAGATATGCTGATTCAAGATCTCCTTGCTCAAAGCCCATAGTACCTACCAATTCATAAAATGTAGCTAAGTGAGTATATGGGTCTTCATGTGACATTCCAGTAAATTGGTGAGCACTAATCAAGCTGAGAAATGCTGGTTTCATTTCCAATGCTCTGGTTTGTGGGATTGCTATGCTTGAAAAATATCTGGGTCCTTGTTGGTTTGCATAATCTCCCAAGGTACGCCTTGGTGGTTGATGTCCTTCCATATTTGCTTCAGATTTTGGAATTGTTGTTGGTGTTGAGATTGGAGAAGAAGAAGAAGAAGATTGGTCCTCCTCTTGTTGTGCTTTTGCTTTGGCTTTGATTTTCTTCAAAGTCTTCTCAATTTCAGGATCTATTTCAGCCTGTTCTTTGAATCCCTGACTTCTTAATATCATAAGCAAAGCTAGCAAAAGAGAGGTTAACCAAGAAAATAGTACAAAACAAAACAAAAATGCACTACGTACAGTATTCACACACCGTAATAACTTAATTCAATTACTTCGATCCCCGGTGGACGGCGCCAAAAACTTGCTGGTGTATTTTAAGAGAATCAAGTTTGTATAATACACTCAAAGAAACGTGCCAAGTTTTAAACACGGTAGTTGTAGTTATAAAAGATATCGTTCCCACTAAGGATCATCAGCAATTGAAACTTAAAATATTACGGCGGATTAAAACGATTGTTTTCATGGTTTTTGGGTTCAAAATATAAACTGCAATATGTGAACAAATATGTGATAAAATAAAAGGAATTTATCAAATTGTAACAACTGGGATTAGGATTCACCGATCTTACCTTCCGATACACAACGTATATTCATGAAAACGGGGTTTAAACTATAATACTTTACGTCACAATCAATGTCATTCATATCAATTCCTTGACTATGAAATTCATAAGAACAGATTTGATAACGTCAATCCCTTGATCGTTTCAATTCCATTCCAGCATTACGACCGATTGTTTAGACGTTCAATGCGTTAAATACCATCCCTGGTTATTTACTCGCAATGAGCATTTCATTTAGATCTATTTTCGAAAGTTATTTTCCAACAACAAACGTAAACTTAATTCAAGAAACTAGTGATCAAGTAGATTCAAGCAGTGAACACAAAATGAAATACCAAGAATCATAGAACAAAATTACCCGATTCATGAATATATCATTGATAATCTTCAAGTAAGAAAGGCTACATCCAATCCCAAGGAAAGGTTTAGCCACTCATGGTGGTCATTACAGCTTAGAAAAGATGAAGAAAATACAGAGTACAAAGTGTTTTTCCAATTCTCCAGCTCCCCTTTTCAGCCGCCATGCAGTAAGCTTATATAAAAGAAAACTCGCTCAAGCGAGTTTATATTTCGCTCAGGCGATGAGCATTCTTCAACACGAAGGAACTCCACGTCCTGCTTCATTATGGGCTTGATTCGCTCCAGCGGTTCAGATTAGCTTAAGCGAGTCTTCATATCTGATACTTCCTTCCATTTCGCTTGAGCTATTTCTTTATCCGCTTCAGCGAGCCCTTTAAAATTTGGTTCTGGACAATTTTCGCTTGAACGAACTAACATCGCTCAAGCGACTTCTACATTGATGCATTCTGGAAGAAATTCGCTGGCTTTTCTATTAAAAACGCTTGAGCGAGGCTACTGCTATTTCATTCTGTACAAATCTCGCTCAAGCGGCCTCAGTGTTCGCTCGGGCGAAGACTTCATTTTTCACTACTGGCTTGATTTCGCCTGGGCGCATCACTTCTCGCTCAAGCGAGTCTTGACCTGATACTATTATTTGTTAAGTTCATGTCTCGCCCAAGCGGGCTCTTCAATTTTTCCTCAGCGATCATGATTCGCTCAAGCTATATACCTTCCGCTTGAGCGAATATCACTCTGTTTGCTCAACTCTTAGTAGATTTTCTTCATTTCTTTTCTTTTCTTCTTTCTTCTTTGAATTTTCCTGAGATTGTAACAAAATTAGCCACTCAACCTGTACAATGTTCATATTTAGCTTACAAAATTGGCAAACATTGTACATTATATCCAATTTATGCTTCATTAATCATGCAAAATATAGGTAAATTGGACATCTATCACCGACATAAATGGTAATTAAATTAATTGATTTCATCGTTTGTGTTGAATCTTAAATTGTCTGTTTGGACAGTTTGGGATGAACAATTTTTTTATGCATCATTTCTATGTACAAGTTAGGACTTATTTTAAATTTTGATCAAGTTTTGGTTAGTTATGTTTTGTATTGTTCTCTGGGTGCATATTTGATTGTGGTTGAATGTAATGTCACCACTTTCATTTTGCGTACTTAGAGACAAATGCGAAATACTGCCGAAATTTTATCAAATTTTAAAATAACTTCTAAGTTGTATGCAGTTATGAAGTACAGAAAAATGTTCATCTTGAATGGGTAGGACCACCACCTTTGTAAAGAAAGTGACATTCATAGCACCGTTAAATTTGATGGTATTGTAAACAGTGGGTATGGATCGAAGTTGGATAGCTGCATCACGTATATGTCCACAGTATAAGGGTGAAGTCGAAACATTTATAGAATTCATGATATGAAATGCTGAGGATGTGAATGGAAAGTATTTTTGTCCTTGTGTTAAATGTTTGAACATACGTCGACTAGAATTGGAAGAGGTGCGGGAACATCTATTGTGTGATGGTTTTCTTTAATCTTATACATGATGGATATGGCATGGTGAACATGTTGAGGTGCCAAGTACCAGTTTTCAAACAAAAGAACAAAGCTTTGTGCATGAGCTTGATGACGACATGGATGACCGTATGGAAGATATGATCCGTGATGTGGGGGTAGAAAGTTTTAAGAGAGCTCACGTATATGCGACTCTGTATGAGGATTCTGAAAAGCCATTGTATCCGAGTTGTGCCAATTTCACGAGGTTGTCAGTAGTTTTAAGATTGTTTAACTTGAAGGCAATAAATGGGTGGACGGATAAAAGTTTACACTGACTTGCTTAAGTTGTTGAAAGAAATGCTCCCAGTTGGTAACACTTTTCCAAATCATAACTATGAGGCTAAAAAGGTGTTGTGTCCTATGGGCTTAGAGTATACGAAGATACATGATGCCCAAATGATTATGTATTATACCGTGGTGAATATGAAATGCTGCATCGATGTCCTAGGTGTGGGGTGCCACGGTATAAGAAGACTAAAGATTCTGATGATTTCTACAAAAAAGGGTCTCCTGCGAAGGTGTTGTGGTATCTCCCCATAGTTCCAAGACTAAAGCATCTATTTGCCAATGCAGATGATGCGAAGCTTATGAGATGGCATGCTGATGAAAGGGTTGTTGACGGACTAGTTAGGCATCCTGCAGATGGATTACAGTGGAAGAAAATGGATACGATGTTTCTGGATTTTTCCCGTGACCCAAGAAATGTTAGGCTTGCACTAGCCACAGACGACATGAACCCATATGGGAACCTAAGCACAAACCACAGTTTGTGGCCTATTTTGTTGTTTGTGTACAACTTGCCGCCATGGCTATGCATGAAGCGGAAATATGTCATGTTATCAATGATGATTTCTGGTCCACGACAACCAGGGAACGACATTGATGTATACTTATCTCCATTAGTTGAAGACCTAAAAATGTTATATGGGAAGAGGGGGTTGATGTGTATGACGGGCTTACAGGCCAATCATTCAATTTGAGGGCCATGTTATTCTGCACAATCAATGATTTTCCAGCGTATAGCAACCTCTCGGGCTATATCGTCAAAGGACATAAAGCGTGTCCTGTATGTGAGGAGGGAACTAGTTCTGATCGACTACATCATGGAAAGAAAAATGTTTATCTTCGACATCGTAGGTTTCTCACACCTAATCATCCACTTCGTAGGTTGAAGAAGTCATTTAATGGGGCACAAGAGTTTGAAATGCCTCCCGCACCATTGTCTGGTCATCAAGTATATGAAAAGGTGAAAGAAGTTAATGTGGTTCTTGGTAAGTCTGGGAAGCAGTCTATCTCAAAAAACACGTGGAAGAAAAGGTCAATATTTTTTGATCTGCCATATTGGAAAGAACTTGATGTGAGGCACTGTATTGATGTGATGTATTTGGAGAAAAACGTATGCGATAGTTTGGTTGGAACCCTGTTACACATACTTGGAAAAACAAAGGATGGCCTGAATTCGCGTCTAGACTTGGAGTTGTTGGGTATACGTGAGGAGTTGCACCCACAAGTAAAGGGCAAACGAACATATTTACCGCCAGCATATTATACCTTGTCTAGAAAAGAGATGCAAAGTTTGTGTGAATCGTTGTGTGGTGTCAAAGTTCCATCTGGGTATGGTTCCAACATCAACACTTGTGTTTCCTTGAAGGATCTGAAGTTAGTTGGTTTGAAGTCACATGATTATTATATGCTGATGCAACAATTTCTACCCATTGCCATTCATGGCATTCTCCCTCAAAATGTCAGACATGTGATAACAAGGGTGTGTTTGTTTTTCAATGCCATATGTGCCAAAGTAATCACCCACGATGAGTTGGAAGCATTGGAACAGGAAGGGTTTCTTATACTATCCCAGTTGGAAATGTATTTCCCTCCTTCATTCTTTGACATAATGGTACATTTAATCATCCATTTAATGAGGGAGGTCCGTTTGTGTGGGCCAGTGTTCTTGAGGTGGATGTATCCTGTTGAGCGATACATGAAAATTTTGAAAGGCTATATGAAGAACCAACACCGTCTAGAAGCATCGATAGTAGAAAGATACATTGTAGAGGAAGCAATTAAGTTCTGCATAGATTATATGTCACAGGCTGAAAGCATTGGTATTCCGAAGACTCGTCACGAAGGGCGATTAGATGGGAAAGGTACCATTGGGAAAAAAATTAAAAGCATGTCACGTGATGAAGTACTCTAAGCACACTTTTATATTTTGAACAACACAGATGCTGTGCTCCCATATTTAGCTGCACATAAAGACATAGTCAAAAGAAACAGCCCTAGAATGGCTGAAAAGTGGTTGTTGAACGAACACAACAAAACGTTCATATAGTGGTTCAAAATGACCCTTCTTAAAGATACATCTGCTTCTAAGACATTACATCGACTGGCACTAGGACCCAACTTTGATGTAATCACTTATTATGGCTATGACATAAATAATTATTCTTTCTATGCAAGGATTCAAGATGACAAGAGTACGATGCAGAATAGTGTGAGTTATGGTTGTGGCCGAATCATTGCATTTTTCCACTTCAAAGGAAAAAAACCCTGCCATGGCTGAGTTATGTTATTTTGGTGTCATTGAAGATATATGGGAAGTTGATTATGGTCATTTCATAGTTCCTGTTTTTAAATGTAAAGGGGTTGATAGAAAAAATGGTGTCAAAATAGATGATTTTGGTTTTACGTTAGTGGACTTAAACAAGGTTGGTTATAAGGAGGAGCCTTTCATTATGGCAGCTCAAGTAAAACAAGTTTTCTACGTTGTTGACCCATCAGAAAAACAATGGTCAGTTGTTCTCCAAGGTAGACACAACATTGAGGATCTATGTCTTGATATCCTAGACATACCTTGTCTAACAACACGTACACCAACCGACGTTGTGGAAGATCTCATAGATGATATAGTTGCGACTCGTAATGACCACCAGGAGGGTCTGTGGGAAACATAGGGTATGGTTGTATATCATTCATCATGTTTATAAACTGATTCTTGTTTGCTAAAGTTAGTTTATTATACTCACAAATTATATTTTTGTTTTTTTGAACATATACCTATGGCTGATCAGGATTCACATGCGAGATCTGACTCCCAGAGCACAGATTCCTCATCTAAGAGGAGAGGTGTTACCCGGATGACCAGTGTTGCACTTAGGCGCCATCAGGGTCAGAGGAGCCATGTTGACATTGATATTTGCACCGGGAGGACTTCAGGACCCAACGCCGCCAAGTTTCAGAGTTACTTAGGTGTCTTGGCACGGTCGAAGGTGTCCATCGTTATCCCTGATTGGGATAGTGTTGAGGAGGTCGTGAAGAATGCAATTTGGGCTGATGTTGTTATAAGCATATTTATCTGTACATTTATTATACTCGTATTGTAATTTGTTATGCGTAATAATCTCATCCTTGTTTATTTGGCACTTGTAGGATGCTTGGGATATTCCTGTAGTTGATACACTACGTAGGAAGATCATGTCTGAGAACGCTGACCGATGGAGGACATTCAAGAGCAACCTGACCTCCACGTATATTTTTATTTTAAAGTATAAAGTTAGTTTAAAATCATCATGTTTTAAGTTATCGATTACTTAATTCAAATATTTTAAATGTTTGGTATGTCTACGGGAAGAAGCAGGGTGAGTTTCCTGGAGATAAATACACATCCATAGATCGGCAGACCTGGGATGCATTTATGGCATCTAGGCACACGGGCGACTTTATTGTATGTATCTTTTACTGATTATGTTTTTATAGTTATCGGAGAATGTATAACGTATAAATGTCTTTGAATTATTTTTTATGCAGGCCAGACACATGAAAGCATAGGAAATTCAAGGGAAAAATGACTGCCCTCATAGGTTGTCACGTGGGGGTTACCGATTGTTGGAGGATCGAATAGTGGAGGAGAAAGCTAGGCAACGTCAAGGTAGCCACCCTGACACCACTATTGTGGATCCTCCCTCCCCACCCGCACGACATGAAAAATGGAAGCGTGCCAGGATGAAGAAGAGTGGTCAGTACACTTCATCACATGTTGAGGAGGTTGTCTCAAGGATTGTAAGTACAAAGCTTCTGAATACTTTTTATGAAACGTTAATTGTCCACCAAACCCTAACAACACTAATCACTGAGTTTTGGTTGCAGGATTCTTTGGTTGAGCAGTCGACCCAAGGGTCATTTGTGTCACATGGTAGGGATGATATATTGACCGCCGCCATCGGCCGACCAGAGCACCCTGGACGAGTACGTGCAGCTAGTCGAGGTCATGGTACGTTTACATTAATAGTCTCAGATTCTGTATGATAACATTTTTATTTCTAATTATTCTTTCTCCGCAGGCCTCCGAAGCTATTTCGGCCGTCCCGCCACCCCTTCCCAATCCATATCTGATTTGGAGAAGACCTTTGAGGACAAGGTTACCGTAGTGAAGGCAGAGGCAAAGGAGGAAATGCAGAGGCTGCTTCAGGAGGAGATGGCATGGTTTCAGAGTGAGATGATGGTGTCATTCAGTCAACAATGTCAACCTACGCCACCGGTGGTGGACCCACAGGTTACATTGTACATTATTTAATTGAATCACCTATGATTCGTTATCATTGTTTCTTGAATAACTTCAAAATGTTGTGTAATTATGCAGACTAGGCGGGTCAGCACAAATGGGTCATGTGCTGCACCTGACGGTGATGATGACGACGTAAATCTTATAGACTGCCGTCAGTGTGACCTATTTATGGATGGAGTGGAAGAGCCAGTTGCCATTGGTTCAGTATATAACCTAGGCCCTTTGGTTCACCATCAGAAATTGCCTGATGGTGTGTCAAGGATTTCGGTTGTACAGGTCTTCGAGGCAGATGCAGTTGTTCCCATTTCAACTTCTGAGGTACGACTCGTCGGCCAGGCTGTAGGACACTTCCTTATGTGGCCGACCAGACTTGTGTCAGATTCTGGTCCCCAGGTATGCTCTTTACCCAAGCATAATTATATATTAAGTTATGGTTTCAATAATCATAAATTGCTTTTAATTTTTTAACTATTTTAACAGGGTGTTGCCCCATCAAAGAAGCCAGAGCCTCCCCTTGATCCGATGGAACGGCTATGGGACATATCGGCTGGGCTTCGCAATTGCACTATCCCAGTCCCATGGGAGGAATCTGTTTTTGGTCTCCCAAGTTCGTTGCCAGTGTACATTGCATGACCTGACTTGTGTGAGGTCCTAATGGGGAAGACGATGTTAAACATTTTAGTGATTCAGTGTTGGGAGCTGTAAGTATAATGTTTTTCGTTCAATGATAGTGTCAATTAAATTTATATTTTTTACAACACTAAACGTCTACAAATTTGATTAGGTATTTAGATATACTTTGCATAGAGAGAGGTATCGATGACACTTATGGTTTCCTGGAACCTTCCCTAATACAACTTCGTGGGAACAGCAAGGAGGAGATTCAGGCATACATCCAGAATTAGATGCATGCCTCGAACAAGACTGTGTACCTTGCGCCATTTCATAGAGAGTAAGAGTCTAATAAATATATAGTTATTGTTGTTAATTTAATAATGGATTGTGTTGTTACTATTCAATGGTACATTGCAGCCTTCACTGGCAACTATTGGTCATTTGCCTGAAGGACGGCATTGCTGCATGCTTTTGTTCGTTGCATGGGAGTCCTGGTGCGGACCACATGAAAATACTCGACGGGTAAGTTGATTTTTAAAAATAAAATAACTTTACATATTTGATTAAGTCATTCTATTAACTAAACTGGTGTTTTATTCTCTTACAAGGCTTTAATTGGGTACCATCTACTACGCGGCAAAGTGACCAAGAAAAGACTAGAGTGGGTCTTCCCAAAAGTAAGTACTTCAATTAATAAGCATTACTTTTAAAGTTACCTCAATTAGTAACAAAAACAATAACCAATTGTGAAATTAATGTATGGTACCTTGTAGTCTTATCGGTAGCATGGCACCTTTGAGTGTGGGTATTTCATGATGAAGACGATGCTCACCATTGTCCAATCTGGTATAGTAGACAGATGGACAACTGTAAGTTTTTACTGCCTACTTTAATTTATTTGGTTTTTACATATTACTATTATAATTTGTTGCTCACCTATTAATGATTATGTTTTCTTTGCAGCACTTTCGAGACTCCTCCTCAATGTTCCTTGAAGGATACATTGACGAAATCAGAAATCAGTGGGCCACCAGCCTTCTTCAACTCAAGGAAGGACTCCAATAGAATTCTGTCATTTATTATATTATTACTGTGTAGTTATATACCCATTAGTGTAGCTTAATCACTTATTGTGCATTTTATGTACCATATTTGATGTTTAGATAGTTTGATTGAAATTTATTCATTTTCATTACTATTCATCATTGGGCTGTCTGGTTATAGTTTACAGGTTTTGGGAAAGAATAAAAAACAAAAAACAATTTAAAAAAAAAGGTTTTAAACACGGTTATGGTGAAAACCGTCTTTAAAAGTCACCCTTTTTAAGCACGGCTATGCCTTAACCGTGCTTAAAAGTACACCCTACGAAGACGGTTGTTGACATAACCGTCCTTAAAAGTCACCTACGAAGACGGTTATTCCCAGAACCGTGCTTAAAAGTCCCATACGAAGACGGTTATTCTCAGAACCGTACTTAAAAGTCCCCCCTACGAAGACGGTTAAAAATAACCATGCTTAAAAGGTACATACAAACACGATTCATAACCATCCTTAAAAGTCCCCATCTACAAGCACGGCAGGAACAAGGACGGTTCTGGAACCGTGCTTAAAAGTGCCCCAGAACCGTGCTTAAAGCCCCTTTCTCTACTAGTGTTCCTAGAAAAAGAATATCAAAACAAAAAGAAAAGAAAAAAGAAAAGCAAAAAAGATGCTCGCTAGACTGAAAACCTAAAAAGGCGGCCTAGGTAAAAGTTAGAGCGACCCAGTGAGTCGAAAACCTGAAAAGGCGGCTCAGGCAAAAATTAGGGTCAAAATCCTGACAGTATGACTAAGACTTCCCATGCAAAAAGTGCGAGTCCAAACTAGGGCACATAGATCATGACTAAATCGCTTTCTCAGAAGCAGAGTCGAAGGGTGAGCTTGAAGTCATGATATGGGGTTTAAGATGCGCGTTATCCTCAAAGGTTCACTAGAAGATCAGCAAGCTTTCCCTGTTTCATCTATTATCAACCTGTGTATTAGACTTCTTTTGTTTTCCCTACTTCTCTCTCTCTGTACCTACTCAACTCGTGAATAAATTTCACCCTTTTTTCGATACGTGTTTATATTGTGAATTTCATGGATATGATAAGACGTGTGTTTTCCTTTATCAAATAAAATGAAAAAATAATTATTTAAAGTTGTGGGGGGAAAGATGCTCCTATTGCTCAATCTCACCTTGGGCAATCATTATAAAGACTGAGCCCAGATACGTTCTTTGAAGCTAGAATTTCCCCATTCGTTCTGTTCAGTCATGAGTCGCCTCAAGTCTGTAGGGATCATGGTTCTGTAGGAAGTCTCCTCATATTCTTATTTATTTTACTTTGTACTACTAGCTCTTTTCTGCAAGTTATTGCAACAAATAGTCATGTCGAGACTCGACAACTCGATCAAGTTCTTTTCTCCAATAGGATCATGATCGCCAAGGCTGGCACTCTCAAGGTTTCCTTTTTAATCGCCAAAGTTGGCACTTCTCAAGGTATCCTCCTTAATCGCCAAAGTTGGCACTTTACAAGACTTTTCCTCCTTAATCACCAAAGTAAGAAATTCTCAAAGTCTTCTTCTTAATCGCCCAGGCTTGCACTTCTTAAAGACTCTTCCTCAGTTGCCAAAGTTAGCACTTCTCAAAGTTTCTTCCTCATTCGCCAAAGCTAGCACTTTTCAAATTTTCTTTCATCGCCTAGGATGGGCATTTCAAATTTCTTTCATTGCCTAGGATGGGCATTTCAAATTTATTTCATCGCCTAGGATGGGCACTTTTAAATTTTTTTCATCGCCTAGGATGGCACTTTCAAATTTCTTTCATTGCCCAGGATGAGTAATTTCAAATTTCTTTTATCACCTAGGATGGGCACTTTCAAATTTTTTTCATTGCCTAGGATGGGCACTTCAAATTTCTTTCATCGCCTAGGATGGGCACTTTCAATTTTCTTTCATCGCCTAGGATAGGCACTTCAAATTCCTTTCATCGCCTAGGATGGGCACTTTAAATTTCTTTCATCGCCTAGGATGGGCACTTCAAATTTCTTTCATCGCCTAGGATGGGCACTTTAAATTTCTTTCATCGCCTAGTATGGGTACTTCGAATTTCTTTCATCGCCTAGGATGGGTAATTTTAAATTTCTTTCATCATCTAGGACGGGCACTTTTAAGCTTCCATTGCCAAGGATAGGCACTTTCAAGATTTTTTGTTTGCCAAAGTTGGCACCCTTTGAAGCTTTTATCGTCAAGGATTGACCCTTTTATGTTTTCTCATTACCAAAGTTGACACCCTCTTTAAGCTTTTGACGTAAAGGATTGGCCCCTTCAAGCTCTCATCACCAAGGTTGAAACTTTTAAGCTCTTCGATTGCCAAAGCTGGCATTGTTTAAGTTTTCTTTTCGTCAAAACTGTCATTTCCTTGAAGTTGTTAATGTCTAGATCATCTCTAAAGAAAGGATGTTCACGTCTTTACTTTCTTTCCTCGATATGAATGAATCATTCATATTATCACGAAAACAAAGTAAAGAGGGGCAACTGTGAACATCATTTTTAATAATAAAAAATAAATAATATTTTCTTCCTACCCCACCTTTCCGGGAAACCAGTCCGGAATCTAGATCTGGTCCCCTTCCTTCCTCACCTTCTTCATCTCACTCTCCCCCTCTTTATCCTCCCGGACCATCTTCTCCATTGGGACCAGAAACCAAAAAACCACCACCACCATTTCTTCCCTCTCCAAAAGATCCCAACAGTAATACCATTCAATAAAAACCCAATCATTTCCATCAACCAAAAATAAAAAAAAAACAAAGAACATAAGCAAAGAAAAGAGAAGAAAAAAGGAAGAACCGCCAGAACCACCACCTCCTCCTCTCCCTTCCCCTTCTCCGATCTCTCTCTCTCTCCTCCCTCTCCTTCTCCGTCACCCATTCCCACTGACACCTTCAGCCACTTCTCCTTCTCTGTTGGTCTACTCTACCTCTTCCTCTCTCGGTTTCTCTTTTTCCCCTCCCTACAACCGACTTCCTCCACATGAACAACCGGCCCCGGCCCAGATTCTGCCGGAACCACCTCCTCTTCCTCTCCCTCCCTCACTCTCGGTTAATCTCTCTCTCTCTCCCCTCTATCTTCTCTTTCTGCCGCCCTCCCCCCTGATGCATATTTCTTTGGCTTTTGATTCAAATAAAACCCTATTGGGATTATTTGACTAGTCCTTCCCTTTTTTCTTTTATGGGCTTCAGACTTATGAAGCCCAATGGCCATGAGTATAGTGTCTTTTTTAGAAAATAAGAAAAAAGACAAAACAAAAAGGATTCTTGCATTAGTGTTAGGATTAAAAGTGTTTTAATATTTTATGTTTCTAGAAGACTTTTAAGTAGAAAAATAAATAATTTATTGTTATTATTTTATTTATTTATTTCTAATTTTTGATAAGGAAAGATAGCTTTCATTTTAAGACAATTTTAGAAAATAGTAGAATCTAAGTGTCTTTTTAAGAAAATAGAAATAAATATTTCCCTTCTTTAAAAAGTGATGAAATCTAAACATCCTTCTTAAAATAAAGGTTAAGTGTTTTAATAAAAAATAAATAAATATTAAATATGTGTTTCTTTTAGAATAAATATCATGATCTTATAAGCAATGTCGTGTAAAATTGCTTTTGCCTACATATGCGATATAAGACTTCAGAAGGATTATGCACGTGCGATCTTACTTCGCCTTGTATTTCTCCTTCCTCATAAATTTCCTTTTATTATTAAAAATCAAATCAATTTAATAATATTAAAAATAATTTAAATATTTTTCTTTCAAAATTAATTTCTAGAACTACGTGATCCTGATTTCTCAATACACTTGAGAATACGTAGGAGCGGGAATCAGTTCCTGTCGGGCCCACTTTTTCATTACTAATTTCTCTGTCTCTGCTATTATTTCAATTAATTTTATATAGTCAATATTTTAAATTTTATTGTCGTAACGAAGTTAATTTAGACGTGACGTCTTGTTAATCTCATATTTTTATTTAAAATAATATTTTATTTAAAATGAGGTTAATTTAGACACGACGTCTTGTTAATCTCATGTTTTAATATTTTTATTTAAAATAATATTTTCTTTAAAATGAGATTAATTTAGACGTGACGTCTTGTTAATCTCATGTTTTTTAATATTTTTATTAAAAAATAATATTTTTAATCAACTTTATTTTTTATTTTATTTTATTTCATTAATTTTATTTTAATCTTTAAATTTATGTACAAATTAAGGTTAATTTGGATGAGACGTCTTGTTAACCTTTACTTTCACTCTGTTTTACTTTTTTCTTATAATTGTTGTTTTGTCGAGTTTCTTACTGTCATAGCTTTGTCATTTTTTACTGTTACTGTTTTAATCTTCTACTGTCATTATTTGTTTTCTTACTGTCACTGTTTAGTCTTCCATCGTTGCTGTTATTTTCTTTCTTACTGTCGCTGTTTGGTCAAATTTCTTAATGTCACTATTTAGTCTGTTTTGTTTGTTTGTGTCTACTTTGTCATTTTGTATGTTTCTTTTCATAAAAGAAGTTAAAATAATTTCTAGATTGTTTTGGAATAAGCGCTATCAATTTGAGGTAATCATTTTATAACGGACAGTTGTGAGGTGTTAATACCTTCCTCACCTGTAATTCGACTCCTGAACTTAGAATTTCATTTTCATAACCAGTGTTTTGAAAGAGGTTTTTCCCAATATTTTTATCCTAAAAAAATATTGGTGGCGACTCCCTGTTTTCTTTTCGAAAGGATTTCGAAAAGCCCATTTTATTTTTAAGGGTCAAGCGTCCCGTCACGATCTTGGTCGCGATAGTGGTGTGGATTGTTTGACAATATAGTGTCTTGAATATGATGATACACTTATGTCTACCATGAATGTGGAATGAATGTTGTTAATGTTTGATTGAGAATGGGTGTGAATGAATAGCACACCTTGATTGATGTTGAAAGGTTGATGCCATTATGGTTGAGATGGAATTTAATTATGTAATGAGAATTATTGAGGATGCCATATGAAAATTTAAATTAATGACAATAACCAACAATAATGAATTCATTAAAAGCCTTGTGGTGATGTTGGTGATGATGATGATGATTGATAAGTGGCGTGATTAGGATGCATAGAGTGAGAAATGCATATGATTGGCATTTGCATCCATGACATACTGCATAGCCGCCGATGTTAGAACGTTAGGGGAGTTCCCTCGGCCGACCCAGTGGGAGGGTGGCTCGGTGCACAAGCAAATTTTATTTTCCCCTGTGAGTCGGTGTGTAAGTCACAAAGCCGCCCATGTATTGCTACGGGGAGCTATACTTGGCCAACCCTTATGGGGGGTGGCTCTTGATGAGCATGTGACCCCAGTGGTCCTTTTGGATCACAGCCGCCATGAAATGAGTCATGGTCGGACCGCAACACCATACGTTGAATATACGTTACCGCGGTCATGGTGAAAATGACCAGGTGTTGCAAAAGGGCGATGTGGTTTGGTACCAGTAAAAGATTGGTGAAATGCATGCAATTGGATGATAAGTGTACACATTTTACTACTGCACTAGGGGTACGGTTAGATGATCATACTTGAGTCCCATAATTGGTGTTTATGTTCGCACAGTCAGATCTGCAATTGTTGAAATATTCCATTATGCATATGCATTAGCTTAAGAGCATTTGCATATAGCAAGGAAGTATGCTAAAGGTGATGAGATATAATGATGGTTGTGTTAAGGATAAGAAAATGAATTAAGACAATATAAAAGATGTGAATACAAAATAATAATTTGAATAAGATGATATGATGTGTAATAGTCCATTTTGTTGAAGGACTAGATCATGTGTATGATTCTATACATTGCTTGATTTACAAAGATGTTTGTATTATGTGATGATAGTTGATGATGAAATATGCGTGAATATAAAGTATACATGTTGTGATACATATGCATATGATCACATGGTATTCATATTCATTCTTTTGGAATATATGACTCACTCTCCCATGTTGTCTACTTTTTAGACTTGTGATGCAGGGTCTTTATGGGTGCAGTGAATCTTTTGAAGTACATTTTAATGAAGGAGGTAAATAGGTGTAGTGGAAACGCCTTGGCTGGCCAAATCTAGATTTTTGTATAGCACATAGAATACATGTATGCTTATTTTGCCATCTAGATTGTAGTTTGATGATTTTGAGGGTCATGTACGAAAATTGGACCTTGGTGTGTATGGCCAATTTTCATTAATGACCTAAATGATGTAAGATGATGAACTATGATCCTTGTTGAAGATAAATTCTATGAATGAATGATGTGTTTCATAACTTGTAGCATTTTATGAAGTTTAAGAGAAAATGATTTCAAATGTTATGCATTAGGTGGGTGAGAATTGATTTTGATATGTATAAATAATTGGATGAGCCTTTAAATGCATGATGGAATGTATCTAATACATTAGTATAGTCCAAAATGACATAAAATGAGATTTAGTATGCCAAGTTATGTGAAATCTTACATGTTTTTATTTGTCCTGCAAAACTCGCTCAAGCGAGATCCTCTTGTATTAATGGTGTGGCTATTGGCCACATTTCACTCAGGTAGAAAGGCTCTCGCTCGAGCGAGAGCGAGGTGGAGAGCTACTGGACCCTTTTCGGTCAAGTGAAATGGCCAGTGTATGGCAATTCGCTCAAGTGAGCAAGGAGAAAATTGATTCTGGGAGGTTTTCGCTCAGGTGGGCCTAGCCTCGCTTGAGTGAAATGTGGACTGTGAGGTTCTGTCCCATTTTTCTCAAGCGGGCATGCCTCGCCTAAGTGAAATGTGTCCCTGATGCTTCTGGAGTGATCTTGCTCAAGCGATGCAGAGCTCGCTCAAGCGAGATTGGCACCTGATGCTTTTCTATTCTTCGTTCAAGCGCGCTTGCTTGTTTTGCCCAAGCGTGGGCCACTGAACTTGGTCAAGCGAGTGGTGCATCCGCTTGAGCGAGATGCCCCTGATCCTCCCAAATACCTTTGTTTTAATTATTTGACTCTCCTTGCATCAAATCTTCTTCTTGCATCATCTTAATAATACCTTTGACATATTATAGAATTATTGAACCTCATGATGCCTAATTTCTTGAACCCAATCATACAGCATCAAATCAAATGATTATTTTCACTGTTTTTAATTGAAAATTTCTCATTAATTATTTTCGACTCACCTTCTCATATCTCCATATATGAGAAAGGTTTTCCTTAGATCCAGGGTGTTGATTAAGACTTCACCATGTTATTACTGTATTAAATATTGACTTGTAAAACGTGAAAAATTTACCCCCATTTTTGGGGTGTCACAACTTGGTATCAAAGCGTTGATTGCTCTCGATACAAACATCATTGATGTTGTATAAGTAATTATTACTTATGATTGGATCATATGAGCTATAATTGATAGAGTTAGATATTTCTTTGATTCAATTATGGTTGTTTGTCATTGAATTGAGATTGATGTCTATGTTGTTTGAGTCCGGCCAAGATTCCTTACACTACTTACCTTCAATGATTAATATGTTGTGATTATGTTTTAAGGTTGACATGATTATATGATGTGATGCCTAAGAGATTGATGAATGTTGAAACCTTTGGATTTATAGGTTAAAAATTAATTATTTGGTCTAGTACACTCATGTGTGAGCCATTTTTAATGTATAGGCTTGAGATATGGATGGTAGACCTAATCGTGAGGCTGCTGCTATGGCAAATGCCTTGAATCGCTTTGCTGACCTCCTAGAAAGACAAGGCTAACTGAATGTGGGACAAGGTGCCCAAGGTCTTGATCTATTTCTCAAGAGAAAACCTTCTGAATTTCATGGAGGTTACAAACCTGAGGATGCCTATGCATGGATCAACGATTTGGAAAGGATTTATGCTAGCTTCGAGTGGTCTAAAGTATAAAAAGTGGAGTATGTGGTTTTTATGATCCGCGTTGAAGCCGAAGCATGGTGGCGTCTTGCTAGAGGGAGCATTATATCTGCTGATATTCCCTTGGTTTGGGAAAACTTCAAGGTTGAATTCCTGAAGGAATATTTTTCGAATAGCTACAGAAGCAAGAAAGAGCTTGAGTTTATGGAGCTTAAGTAGGGTAATATGACTATGGAGGAGTATACCTCCAAGTTTGATGAGATTTGTGCATTCTATCCTCCTTATCAACAAAAGGGTACCGAGGCTTTGAAGTGTATAAAGTTTGAAAATAGCTTGAGGCCCAAAATCAAGCGGGCTATTTGGCATCAAGAGATGTTTTCTGACACTTGTGAACAAGTGTCGTATTTATGAGGAAGATGATATGACTCCTTCGAGCCATGGTAAGCATGAGTCTAAGTTGAAGGGGAAATTCTCTGATTTCAAGAGACATGGTCAATTTAAGAAGAAGAAATTCTTTCATGGTGGATCCTCAAATACAAGAGGACGTGGTGCTTTTATAGGTGGTCATGGAGTTGGTAACTAAGGTCGTGGCAATGTCCAAGGCCTTACTTTGCTTTAAATGTGGTGCTAACCACTTGGCCCGTGATTGCCCAAGAGATAATGTGGTGTGCTATCAATGCAACCAACCCAGGCATATTTGTCCTGATTTCCCATTAAATGCAAGGAATGCCAATGTTGATACTCTTGCTCATGTGAACCATAATGGTAACCGTGGAGGCCATGGTGGCTTTGGAGGCCGTGGTCGTGGAAACGGTAATGGTCATAATGGTGGCCACAACAGAGGTCGTGGTGGAAACCATAATGGTGGAAGAAATGGCAATTGTCGAGGCAATGGAAATGGTGGAAGAAATGGTAATCGTAATGGTGGTGATCAACTACAAGCAGCTGGAAGAGTCTTTGTTGTTACCGGTGAAGAAGCCGCGCAAGCTGAAGATCTTGTTCGTGGTAAGTGTGAAACCCTTGGCACTTCGGTAGATGTTGTAACACCTCCTTATATACACGATATATATATATATATATATATATATATATATATATATATATTCTTCTTGCTTTTAAAAGGTTTAGAAAGATATACATATTTATCACTTCCTATCTCGCATATACAAGGACGTATATAAATCTGATTTTCTTTGAATTTTGAAAGTAAAAAGTTTCAAATTATTCAGAATGATAAAATGAACTTTCAGAAAATCATAAGTGATCAAAGATTACAATATCATATCCAAGGAATAAGGTTTATTAAAGTTTAACCTTTACCTTGAATTACAATCATCCAACTTAATATTGTATTAAGGTAAACTAAAACTAAAGATTTAATACCTCTACTTCGACTGTAACCAATTATTTCCTTATCTTCAAACCATGTGATTTTTGAATCCTATTCTTGTCACATCTCTTCTCTTATCCGATTGAGGATGAGACCAATTTACCCTCTTGTAATTTCATCCTTTTATCTTGAACTGCTAGCTATATATCATATAACATATATTTTGGACATAAAATTCAAACAAGAAGGATTGAGAAACATAATATAATACTTTACAGATAAGACATAAGCATAAGGGTTTTCACAATCTAATATAATAATTTCAATCACAATTATATACATAATCAATTATAAATGTAGAGTTTTCATAACATAACAATTATATTTTCATTCACAACCGCCCACATAGAATGTCACAATCACATGAATGTCATGCAATGTTTTTAATATTATCATCTCATTCATTCTATGCATGTGGGCCCTTAAAGTTTTAGTTTGCACTGGGCTAACCAGGAGTTTACACTGTTCCATAATTCCGAATAATAATAACATAAATGCCTTCATGGCATATGAACAGCTTAACTAGCGTGGAAACACTTAGAGACTAGTCAGACTGAGAAAGTTTTTATTGTGAAAGTACCCAACACTAGGGAGCGACCCCAGGTCACCTGAAGTACCCTTTCACACCCTCTCATCCCAAGGCTCGCAATTAAGCCTCCTCTAATGTATCCATGGTTTCTATAATCCATCCTTAGGCAATATCACATCTCATTTCTCTTTAATGATTCATGATGCATGAACTACTCACATATTTAGTTGGTTAAGACTTTTAGAAACTCAATTACTAAATACCATAAAGGTTCACAAAATCATCTCAATCAACTGTACATTCTCATAAGTTCTTCTTTGAACTTCTAAATTTAGTACAATCTTCAAATTCAGATCTCACCAAAATTGAGTTTCCAAGCCTTAAATATCTCAAAACTTTATCTTAAAAAACTTCACATAGTTACATAATCTTTCCAAATTTGAATCTTAACTAGATTGAGTTTAGAAATCTCGACTATAACAAAATATCCTTTAGTTATTTCATTAAGGAAAACCAATTTAAATTTCTGATTTCTAAAGAAAATATTTTTTTAAAATCATTAACTAAGAATACTTAAAACTATAAAAATTTTCTTTAATTCAAGAATTAATTATCTGAACCTCTGATTTTCATAAAATAGCTTCTTTCTAATACTAGATTTTAGTCTAGAGATTAAAAATAAAGTTAATGAAAATATTTCTAAGAAGAAATAAAAGACTAAATAATTATAAAATACTTTCTCTTAGAATAAAAATTTAAAGAGTAAGGTAAGAAAATTCTTACTGAGTTTTAACTTTCCGTCATGCTTGCTATATGCTCAAACTCCATATCACAAGGTCATGAATCATTCATTAATCACAACCAAGTATTGTAATATCATCAATCACAATCAAATATCATCAAATCACAAATATTATTAATCACAGTCTAGTATTATAAATCACAATATCATTAATCAAAATCAAATATTATTAATTATAATCAAATCAAATCAACTAAATATCAATCATAAATATAATTTAAATTTTATTAGTTATTTAGATTAATAAGATTAATTTTAAGTCTTTATAGTCCATTCCTCGCATAGGTCTATGTAGGTCCATATAGTCCAATCCTCGCATAGGTATAATTCAGTCCATACAGGTCATAATAGTCCAAGTCTTTGCATAGGTTTAGTCCAGTTCGCATAGGTTATCCAGGTATTTGCATAGGTATTCAGATCAAGTTACACAAGATACTCAATTTAAAATTTATTATAAAATTTTAAGTTAAATAGTTATTATTTTAAAATAATATTATTAAATTTTAAAGGAGTAGGGGACTCCTCCCATTATTCTTATGTCTTTTAATATTATATTCCCATCTCATTCCCCCTTACATCTTGTATCTTGGTTCGTTATGGAAAGTTCGTGCGCGCTTGGTCTCCGAGTTCTAAAATATACCAATTTCACTTTAATATAGTTACAAGATGAAAATTATGATTACTACTTAAAGCAGAAATGGTAAATTTTGAATAATAAATAGTGAATAGTGATTAGTAAATCATGAATAGTAACAGTAAATAGTAAAACGTGAATAGTAATGGTAAATGGTAAATTGTGAATAGTAACAGTAAATAGTAAAACATAAATAGTAATAGTAAATAATAAATCATGAATAGTAACGGTAAATAATTGAAGTTGCATATGTAAGTATGCAAAGTAGTTTTGATGAATGACAAAGTATTCATGATGATGATGGAATGGCAAAGGTTCAGAAACAAGAAGGTTCAAGCACAAAGACAATGGCCAAGAATAAAGAGATGAAGATGCCTCACAAAGAGTTAAAGAAACATGAGCTATGGAAGACAAGGTTGATGACATGAACTAAATCATGAAGAATAAGCTCATAAGTTGAAGAAGAATCAAGGAAACAAGCATGAGGATCAAAGGAATAAGCCATGGGTCAATACATATCAAGAACATACCAAAAACCTTGAAGAAATGTATCAGGTACATGTACTAATCGATTACCATAATGGAATAATCGATTACCATAACTCTGTTTATGGTACAATCAATTACAATAAGAAGGACAATCGATTACATAGGTTCTGGAATGAACATAATCGATTACAGATAAAAATCTAATCGATTACCATGCTGCGAGACACAAATTAAGAGCATCAGGTATCAATCATAATCGATTACAAGGCAAGGAATAATCGATTAGAATGGTTCTGTTTCATAGCTAATCGATTACAGTATAAATGCTAATCGATTACCTGCTGCATAATACTGAAGATTTCAAAATCTAATCGATTACAGCTCAAAGGCTAATCGATTACCATAGTGTCAGAACGTGGGAAAATGCTTTTAAGTGGAACTCCAGCTCATTTCTTCACTCCCACTTTATGCCCATGCTAAGGTATCCGTTGGAGACAATGTACAACGGCTGGAAACCCTAAAAATGGCTATAAATGAAGCATGGATTCAAGCAAGAGAAAAAACACAAAAGGGGAGACCAAGACACAACACAAGGCAACAAACATTTCTCTTCTTAAGGTCTTCTAACTAAATTTCTCTTGTATATTCTGCAACTCTTGTTTCTAAACTTGCATATTGCTTAAGAGTTGTTAGATTGTGAGTTTCAATTTGCATATCCTCTCTTGTTGAGAGTTAGAATTTGTGAGAGCTTTCATTTGTGTATCTACTCTATTGAGAGAGTGTATTGATTGTAAACACAACACCAAACACAAGGTATTCACTCTAGGTTGAGTGGTTGTTCACTCTAGGTTGAGTGGTCACAAAGGTTGGGGTTCAACCTTTGGGCATTGAGAGATTATGAGATTGGGTGGGTTACCCTTTGCTTGTGAGGATTGAGTTCTTGAGTGTGGGACACTAGGAAGCTGCAATTGCTCAAAGCTTGTATCTCAAATCTTCAATAGTGGAATCCTTCAAGTGGGTTGCTTGAAGGCGAGACGTACACCGGGTTGGTGGAACTCGTTAAATTTGGTTTGCATTTCTCTCTACCTTGAACTCTTTATACAACTGTGCATATAAACTGTTTGCTGAAATGCTTGAGCTGAATGTGTGAATCAAAGTTGTTGTTCAAGTAGAAAACTAACTCTGCATGCCAAGTGTTT
This sequence comes from Clitoria ternatea, assembly GCA_037962975.1. Classification (NCBI taxonomy): domain Eukaryota; kingdom Viridiplantae; phylum Streptophyta; class Magnoliopsida; order Fabales; family Fabaceae; genus Clitoria; species Clitoria ternatea. Next base: position 64,052,116 of record CM075671.1, read on the forward strand.
GATAATTTGCTTGAATCAATATTTGGTAAAGTTCTTAAAAACTGAAATTTGTTTTAACTTGCCAAGTATCTAGATCATTGTTTCCTATCAACTCTTATGTGATACTTACTTAATTGCCTTCACCTATTTCATGCACACAAGCTGTTTGATATATTGAATGAGTTGAACCCTTATAGGAAACATCACATTATTGACAAATAAATCTGTGCACTCCAACTGTTTGATAAATTGTTTAAACCAATAACTTACCTTGTTTATCACACTTATAGCTAAATATTGTCATTGCACATCAAGTGTGTCATAGTGTGATATGTGCATAAAAGTTGTTGTCTCTTCATCATTGCATCATTTGTATATTACTAACCATTTCCAAGGGGATTCCGCACGAAAATTTGAAACACTCAATTCACCCCCCCCCTCTTGAGCGTTGAGGCCTTGGCTAACAATAATAACGTGAATAATAACAGTAAATAGTAAAACGTGAATAGTAAAGGTAAATAGTAATTTACTATTCAGAATAGTAACTTAAAATAATATTATTTCCAGTATAATAATAGATTTCTAAAAATGATATGAAAATAACCCTAAAACAATATAAAAGAGAGGTATTCTTACCTTAGGATTTTAGCAGAACCTTTTTCCAAAAAAAATTATTTCTCTCTCTTACTTCCACCACTATCTCACTAGCACTATTATATTAAGAAAACTTAATCTGAAACTGTGAATTCTAAAGAAGAATTCCTTCGGTATTTATAGGAAGGAAAATTACTATGCATTCCATTATTTTAATATAAAAGTACTGTGTATTTTTTGAAAATTCAATCCTGGTTACTGTGCACCTTTTGAAAATTTCATACATGCACAGTGTTTTGCATAGTAAATGTCGTCTGAATTATTAAGCCAAATAGTAACCTTTCACTCGTTATATTTTAAATATTCAAAATCAGTCCTTTTTGAAATTTAGCGATATTATATTAGTTCTCACTAATTTTATGATAAGTAATAGAAAGTTTAAATTTTAAAAATTTAAAATTTTCTGTTAATAAAAATTTATTCGTATGTTTTTGATTTTTTTACGATTGGTAAAAATCAAGATTTTATTCAAACTGATAATTTTTAGATAAGTCTATTTGAAATGGATTTTAGAAAATTTTCTTATAATTTAAATTCACTTTCTTGTAAATATTTTTAATTTTAAGTAACTTTATATGAATTTAAAATTATTTAAAATATATTATTTTATTAAAATATTTCAAAAACTTCAAAAAATTCTAGAAAATCATAAATATTATGTAGATCAAAAAGTTCTAAAGAACCATAGTCTAATTCCTTCAAAATTTTATTTTAAAATTCTAATAAGAGTTAAATCACAAATATGTAAAAACATAAATATAAAAACATAAAATAAAAGTTGTGAATAATAAATATATTTAAAATTCTTAATATAATTTCATTAATCAATGAATACTAATTAAGTCATTTTAAAATTCTCATTCATAAATATTTTCATTTTAAAAAATAAATAATTAAATATAAATACCAAAATTTCATAAAAAATGATAATAATGAACTAACTTATAGTAAGTATTTCTCATGAAAGATATATTAATATATATTTTCTATTTGTGTTGAAAATGGAATGTTATAGATGTTATATTTGATTCTGGTGCTACGCACTCGTTTATTTCCAAGGATTGTGTGAGGCGTTTGAAAGTGCCTGTTTGCATGATGAGAGGTTCTATAATGGTGACTACACCGACCGATACTTGTTTGAGATCGGTGACTCGATGTAGAATGTCAAGATGACTCTTGAGGGAAGGAAGTTGGTCGTATCCCTCGTGTGCTTACCTATGAAAGACCTGCACATTATTCTAGGCATGGATTGGTTGTCTGCCAACAAAGTCTTGGTGGATTGTCATAACAAGACGGTAATTTTTCTGACTTCTAACGCTGAAGACTATGATCTACAAGGTATCTCTCAACTTCTTGTGATGTTCTTCACGGTAGATGGAGATGGTACTTCTCAATCTTGTGAAATCCCTGTTGTTTCTAAATTTTCTGATGTTTTTCCAGATGAGATTCCTGGTTTGCCTCCCCCACGTGAAGTGGAATTCTCTATTGATCTCATCCCTGGTGCTGAACCTATTTCTAGAGCTCCTTATAGGATGTCTTCTATGGAATTGGCTGAATTGAAAAATCAAGTCGAGGAATTACTTGAACAGGAGTTTATCCGTCCAAGTGTCTCCATGGGGTGCTCTTGTGCTATTGGTGAAAAAGAAAGATGGAAGCATGAGATTATGCATCGATTATCGTCAACTCAATAAACTAACTATCAAGAATAAATATCCTCTTCCTCGCATTGATGATCTTTTGGATCAATTGAAGGGTTCCGTTGTATTCTCCAAGATAGACTTGCATTCCGGATATCACCAAATTCGGGTGAAGACCGAGGATATTCCAAAAACTACCTTTCGAACACGATATGGACACTATGAGTATGTAGTGATGCCATTCGGAGTGACAAATGCTCCTGCGATTTTTTTGGATTACATGAATCGTATCTTCCATGAATATCTTGATCAATTTGTTGTTGTATTCATTAATGACATTTTGGTGTATTCTAAGAGTCATGAAGAGCATGAAAGGCATCTTTGCCTGTGTTATCCATTCTTAGAGAGAAAGAATTGTATGCTAAGCTCTCTAAATGTGAATTCTGGATGAATCAGATTTCTTTTCTTGGTCATGTGATTTCCGGTGATGGAGTTGCTGTTGATAGATGTTAAACCCGTGGTACTGTTAGGTCTTTAATTGGCAAGCGCACCAATCGTTTGTAGTTTTCAAATTTAAATATCGTTCCACTGGGATTGAAACTTCCAGTAACTTATAGTAATTCTTATGTACTATGGTAAATTTATCAAAAGTTATTAACAAAAGAATGCTTTATAAACAATTTATACAATATTCACAGAATTTGACGATAGATTTGTTCATGTGGTAAAAAGATGGTAAATATAAAATTTATCTAAAAAATTGAGATGTAATTCAGAATAACTCAGATACTTGAAGTAAAAATACAGATTGACAAATTATGTTGGAATTAGGATCCTCACACTAAAATATAATGAAGTGATTACAAACATACATATTTAATTATCAAGTTCATGTCATTGCAGCTTAAAATCATTATAGCCGATCCCTCGTGATATAAATTCTAAGTAATCACTATAAAGTCTGATCCCTCGTGAGCTTTCTCAGTAAAAACTTGCATTAAGTACTGGCCTTATGGCAACAATAATCACCAACTCTATTCCTAGTAATTGGTATATTAAAGGTATTTCAACTTTTACTTTTATTAAAACAGATTTTAATACGGCATGAATAATCATTCTCTTGTTTGACATTCACACTAATAAAACAAGTTTCAATACACATGAAAATCATTCTCCCGTTTGATGTTCATACTAATAAAAGATTGAAATACTAAAATGTACTTGAATCATAAATATGTAGAGGTCATAATTACAACATCATATAATAGATTGATTCACCAAATTCCAACATAAACAATTTAGTTACACATAGTAAAATTAAAAACAACACTTGCAGAGTTTGACATTACGAGGACTTGGAAACACTTCACGATACAAGAGCTCACAATACTACACAACACTCCAAGTATCTAGAAATCACTCTAACCTTACAAACTCACAAAAGAACACTCCAACTCGAGAGAAAGGAGAGAAAGGAAGCTCTGAATTGAAGATGAATACCTTGAATGTGTGGAGAATAGCCCTATTTATAAGGCTGAAGAAGGGCTCTGACGCTACGCGTCAGATTCCTAACTCAGCCCCATTAAATTCGTGATTAAGTAGCCATGATTAAGAATTTTTTATTCAATAATGCCTAGACATGTGTGGCCTTGTCTCCCAATTTGGCTTGGACATTAGCTGCTGGTGGATTGGCCAATAATGGGTCAATTGGCTGAGTGCTTGTCCACCTAGAAATGGAGTCCACGTAGCTCTGACGCTACGGGTGGATGTGACGCATAGCGTCAGCATCAAAAACTCCCACGCTACGCGTGGTCTTAATGCTATGCGTCAACTTTTCAGATCTTCAATTTTCTCTTGATTTTCTTTAATTTTTCACTACAAAACTAGAGAAAATTGATCAAGGTAGATTATTTCCAATAACATCTATTTATTATAATTAAAACCTAAATTTCTAATAAATTAAACTAATTTTTATTATTTTTGACACAATTTTATTAAGAAATTTATTGTAAATTTGAGGACTAACAAATACCCCCAACTTGAGACCTTGCTCGTCCTCGAGCAAAAGAAAAATCAAAATAAAGTTAGGTCTAAAAATTTACTGCAAAAAGTGATTTACAATCATACCAATAAAAATGAGGAATCTTATGTAACTAAGGCTTAAAGATAAAAATTTTACAATGTCTTACCAATAAATCAAGCTTATTTCAAGGTTTACCTCACAAGTGTTTATCTTTATAAAAAGGAACCTGTCAATCTCAATCGATCATAAAATCAAATAAATTCAATTTTGATTTTCATCTTGTCAATGGTTATTTACATGCACAATTTTAATATTTTGTAAAAGAATCAAGTTGTTAATTTTCACTCCTCATTTTTGTAAGAACACTCAAAATATTTTTCTTTTATTTTATGCTCTTTTATTCAATCAAGTAAAGGGAATGGTAAATGATTACTTAAGAGTTAAGGGTACCAATGAAACTATTTTAAGGCTCAAAATTGGCTATCGAAGGATAAATATATTTTTACCAAGGTAGCCTTTTTGGCCCTAGTTTCTTGTGTTTACCAAAGAAGTTTCCTTGATCATGCTCTTGGATCCTCTGTACAACGACACAAGTCAAAGAATTAAGCAAAATTAATTTGAAAGAAGTTATGTCGAAACCCTCAAGTGTTTAAAGATCTCTCAGCTCATCGGGTTTTCGAAATTAGCTTAATAATTGATAAGCTCATTGTAATCAGTTTTACCTAAATGCCTTAGTTATAAAAGGATTTTTCTTATTTTCAGAATTGGCTTATTGTTCAAAACTTTAAGCGCATAAATTTTACAGAATATATTTTTCACAGAAAATAATAAAACTAACCATAAAAATCAAACCACACAGATAAAAATAAACCATAATATAATCCCCAAAATCAAAATATACCAAATATCAAACCAATAAATGTAAAACTAAACATAAGTAAAATGATAAAAGTGTAGAATAAGATAACACCATCAGTCCTCCATGTGATCATCATCATCATCACCCTCCTCATCGGCATTACCCTCAGAATTAGCATGTGCTCCAGACGGTCCACCTGTCTCAGGATATGTGGGCAAATCACCAGGCCAAGCTATATGGGAAGTAAAATCAGCAGGTGTCATAAATGGTGCTCCCTCTCCCTGTATCCTGTACTGGTAAAATGCATCATATAAATGAACATAAGCATGATGAGAAGCAGCCATCATTTGCATCATATATATGTTGATGCTCTAGGGTCATCCTGGCAAATCCATCTGAAATAGCATCAGTAGAAGGTGGCTAAATTGGTGGTCTCCTCTGTCTCTGTCTGGGATGAGCCTCCTGCTCCAGAGGTGGAAGCTCATACTGCTGGACAAAATAATCTCTATTCACTACAACCTTGGGAACTCTCCCCAAAGAACTAGTGAACTCAGGTGATGGCACGATGACTCCTTGCCTCCTTAGTAAGGTAGAAATGATGAGAGGGAAAGGAATAGGATGGTTCACCTTATACCCTAGGCATAAAGGTGAATCTTCTCAGATATGAGTGCAGCAATGTCAATGGTATGGCCCTGAAGAATGGAGTAAAGAAGGCAACATCGATCAACTGGAAAGGAAGAAAGGTGGGTGACAGGAGTGATGTTATGGAGCATAAGGTACATCCATGCCTGAGCTATGAGGGTCAGTTGGGTCTTGAGGAGGTTTGATGGAGTCTTTCCAACCTTACTCAGGTTGAAGAAGATTCCATCTTTGCTCAAGAAGTGAGCAACCTGATCTAGGAAATATCCTAAATCACCATCCTCAGTAGCAACCTTGTTTATGTTTTCCTTCTAAAAACAAATGTCGCTCTCGGGAGTAGGCTCCAAAGGATTACCCAGTAGGGTACTCATGGTATCTCGATCGTAAGTAATATGCCTACCCCTCACCAAGCTCGTCATCTGGTGTCCAATGTTAGGTGAATCCTGATGAGTCCTGTAGGCATTCGTATAAAACTCCATAACTAGTATGGGATCCCCCTCAGTCGGTAGAGAAAATAGGGGTCCCCATCTCCTCCTCTGGATCTCATCCTACAGCTCAGGAAAGTCTCCAGCATTCAAATCTAAAACTCTCTCCCAAATCAATCTCTGGCCCTTGATCTGGTGAAATCTGGCCCATTTCGCGTCAGTGCAAAATCTAGTGGGATCTCTAGGTCCTAGCTGCTCCTCACCCTGAAGATCTGGATCTTCAGAGGTGGTATCAGTGTCTGTGGTCCTCCTCTGTCTCTTCGGACCAGTAAAGAAAATTTATTTAAATAAACATACAAAAATTTAAACTACAAATTACCAATATAAATCATGCATATTTTTGGTTTTTATATTTAAACATCAAGAATAAAATTCATACAAAATTTAAACAAAATTTCACAAAACATAAAACTTTAATCACATCAAAATATTTACAAAGCATAGAAACAACATATTTTTGAATTTTATAATTTCAACAAAATAAATTATGCAAAACAAAAATTAAACATGCATATTTTTGGATTTTAAAAAAAATACAACATACACAACATATAATTTTATGAAAGAATAAAATTCACACAACATGCAATTTTATATACAAATTTAGAAAATTACATTTCACACAACACTCATATTTACAAAATTTAACAAATTTATTTATTTTCATACAAGAAAGTATAACAAACATACAATTTAAGAAATTTTATTAATTTAAAAGAAAAACAAACAATAAAAAATAAAAACTTTTATTTTTTTATTTTTCAAAAATAAAAAAAATAATATATACATTAAACAGAAAATAAAACATAAAAATTAACAAAAATCAAAAACAGAAGCTGACGCTACACGTGGGTGGGACACTACGCGTCAGCCCTGTTCTGCCCATGCTACGCGTCAATGGGACGCTATGTGTGGGCTTGTAGAACAGAAACTGCAAAATAGGGGTTGCGCAATAGCAACCCCTTCCAAACCTCAATCAATCCATTCATTTCCCTACTCTAACAGCAATCAATCCCAGTGGTTTTCTATCCTAATCCTATCCGTATGCATTTCTAGAAATTGAAATTAAAATTTAAAGAGAAAAGGATTAGAGTACTTACTTGGATTCCTTGATAGAATGTAGGAATGAAGAGGATTGGAGGGTTAAGCGAAAAGAGGGTTTTGGAAAAATAGGGTTTCTGAGAAGTGAATGCAGAGGGAGGCAAAAATAGGTTTTAAAAGTTATGGACTTGGGCCTCCCTCTGGTTCAGTTTTAAAAACTGAACGAAGGTTCTGACGCTACGCGTGGTGATGACGCTATGCGTCAGGTTAAGAATTTAGAACCCACGCTACGCGTCCATGCGGCGCTACGCGTGGGCCTTTGTTTTTCATTTTTCAAAAATTCAATTTTCAAAAACCCTTTTCTTTTAATTTTAAAACCCTTTTTATTTTCAAAATCATATTTCTAACTAAAATTTGAACTACACATATTATTATTATTATTATTATTATTATTATTATTATTATTATTATTATTATTATTAAGTTAAAAATAAAAAGAAATAATGGGTTGCCTCCCATTGAGCACTAGATTTAATGTCCCCAGCCAGACATTACCTCAGATTAATCAGGTGGTTTCTCAATTTTGGTTGAGGAATCACCTGTCTTTTTCTTCCTCCTTCTTCTCTGATGCTTGATTAGTTGTCTTTCATCATGTAAGCAATCGGTTAAATTTAAAGAATTGTGATCAGATTTACCTTGTTCAGTTAATAGGTAAACTTTGTTCTCAGCATCTATCTTGAGATGGGCATTGAAGTTTACCTCCTCTTCACGAATTCTGACCGCAATTATCTCTTTGTCAACATCAACCATTACCCTTGCAGTCTTCATGAAAAGTTGATAAGTCTTGAAAAGACTTAATAATTTCACCTTTAATTTAACTTAATCCATTAAATATTGTTTAGTTTGGCATTATTATTTAATAAATTGTCAATAATTCTTATTTTATTTATTTATTTCAAAAGTGTTTAATTTATGTAAGAAAATGATTAAAAATAATAATTAATTAAGGAAATTTATTTATTTATAAATTCACTAACCCAACGTACATACGCTGGACAGCCAGCGTACATACGCTAGGAATTTATTTGTTTGCATGTGCAGGTGCAGTTCACGCTCAAGCTTGAAAGCTTCACGCTTAAGCTTGAAACCCATGTAATCTACGTAAAAAGAGAGAAAAGAAAACACGATCACGCTCAAGCTTGCATCACTCACGCTCAAGCGTGGAATCAAAGTGTCACTCACGCCTAAGCGATCCCCATTCATGCTCAAGCATGAGGATACAGATGCAGTAATAATCTCGAGCATGCTTAAGCGCGAGCCCTTCACGCTCAAGCATGAAGATGGTTAATTAACCTGTTGTTTTTCCCTCCAAATGAAATGCTGCACTGTTTCTGTTTTCCGTTTGCTCTTGTACATTAGTAATTTCAGTATTAAGTGTAATTAATTATTTATTTGTAATTATGTATTTAGATTAGTTAGTTTAATTATTAATTAAGTTTCCTTTGTAATTAATGAAGTTAGTTAGTTAGTTAGATGCCTATTTATATATTTGTACATACTCTGTACAGTGGAGAGGCAGTGTGGAGAAATAAGAACACGATTCATTTTTCCATTTCTAATCTCTCTCTAATTCCTTTCTCTCTCTAAATTCTCTCATCCATGTCTCTTCATATTCCTTCGTTAGAATCCATTTCCATGGGTTTCTAAACCCCTAGGGTTGGGATTGCGAAGGCTTGTAATGAATTCTTGAAGGTGTATTGAGGAAGTCAACTTCTGATTCATGAGGAGAACAAGCTGAGGAGTGGAGTTCCATTGCTGAATTGACAAATTCAGATCAAAATGAAGAATCTCACCAGTGAGGAATCATGGTTGAGGCTTAGGTAACTTCCAGCTTCCTAACTAATTCAGGCCTAGTAATTAGGTGAATAGTTAGGGTTCAACCCCCAATTTCGCATTAGATTTCTCTATTATTGAGCACCTAAGGGATTAGGTTTTAATGCTTAGGAATTAATGTTATTCACCTAAGGAATTAGGGATTAACCATCTGTGAATTGTGCTCTTGAGCCTGAAGCTTGATTGAACCTTAATTGCATGTTTCTTGATGAAATTATAAGCTGAAGTAATCCTAACCTATCTTCCATTAATCACATTTCATCTTCTATATTGTTTCTGAAAATACAAAAACATAGAAAATATAAAACAACAAAAATAGAATGAATTACATCTGCTTGCGTTGGTTCAGCTTGTATTAGTCCAAGATTGCGGTAATACCACAATCCCTGTGGGAACGATCAAATATATTACAAATTTAATGATTGGTGCGCTTGCCAAAAGAAAATAAATCCTCTGAGAGTCACACAATAAGTCAATAATAATTCAGGGTTTTCACACCAAGTTAATGGCTCAGGATTTATGCATCAAGTTAATGGCGCCGTTGCGGGGGATTGTTGAGTAATATCAACAATCCTTGGACCGGTTCTAGATTGAACCGTTTAATTTTATTTTGCATTTAGTAGTAGTTTAATTCTCATTTTTAATATAGTAGTAGTTTTTGTGTAGCTGTAGCAGTAGCTTTGAATTGTTTGTGTCTAACATTTGGTGTATGCAGTCAAGGAACAGAGGAGAGCCTTTCTTCTTTGATCCTGATATTGATTTGTTAGAGCGTAAGCTTAGAAAGGAGAAAAAAAACAAAAAGGACAGCAAGAAATGGAATAGAGGAGAGTTACACTAGGTGACTACTCTAGGCCTACTGAAGAAGGATCGTAATCTAGCATCCTTAGGCCTCCGATTGCAGCCAATAACTTTGAACTTAAACCGGCTTTGCTGCAGTTAGTTAGAAATGATCATTTCAGAGGAAGTGAGGTTGAGGATCCAAATCTGAATCTAGCAACCTTCCTCCAAATTTGTGATACTGTAAAAATGAATGGAGTCCCTGAAGAAGAAATAAGACTGAGATTATTTCCTTTTTCTTTAAGGGACAGGGCTAAGGCTTGGTTGCAAAGCCAACCAAGAGGTAGTATAGCTACTTGGGAGGATTTACAAAGAAAATTTTTGATTAAATATTTCCCTCCTTGCAAATATGCCAAATTGCGTACTGAGATCACTTGTTTCCAGCAGAGAAAGGGTGAATCTCTAATGGAAGCATGGGATAGGTATAAAGAGAGTTTAAGGAAATGTCCTCACCATAGGATTCCTGATGTGCAGCAAGTTACCATATTCTATAATGGTGTAAGACCAACAAATAGGGTCTTGATTGATGCCTCAGCTGGAGGTTCATTGACCACTAAAACTGTAGAAGAAGCTATAGAATTGATTGATGTAATGGCTTTAAATGAATGTTTAGTTAGTGAAAGGAGCCAAATCCCTAAGAGAGGGATATTAGAATTAGAAGCACAGGATGCTTATTTGGCTCAAAGTAAGTTGATGACTCAGGCTTTGGAGAAATTAAGTGTACAGATTTCATAACTTCAAAAGCCTAGTCAAGTTTGTATGATGAGTTATGATTTTTATGGTGGAGATCATGAAAATGGCATGTGTGATCCAAATGTGCCTGCTGAGCAAGTGAATTACATGGGGCAGCAACAATTTCAAAGGAATTATCCCTCTAATTCCTTTAATCCTAACTATAGGAATCACCCCAATTTTTCATGGCAGAAAGGTACACATTTGAATCAAAATATACCACAAAATTAAACCACAAATAGACAACAATTTCTTCCCCCTCCCTCTAAGGAAAAGTCTGAACTTGAGAATGTGTTATCTCAATTCATTCAGGCCACTTAGGCCAACTTTAAAAATCAAGAAGCGTCTATTCAAAATTTAGAAAATCAGGTTGGACAGCTATGAAAACAATTAGCTAAGAGACAATCAGGCAATTTTCTTGGAGATACTGAGGTAATCCAAGGGAACATTGCAAAGCGATAACTACTAGGAGTGGGAAAACTCTTCTCCCACCTCCAAGTCATGAAGTGAGTTTTAGAAAAAGAAACAACCAAAGAAATAGAGCAGGAAAGTGAGCAAGATATTGATAAAACTGAAAACAAAAAGTAATTAGAAAAAGAAAAGGAAAATCAAGTCCATCAAAAGAAAAAGAAAAAGATTGATTTGATCTTAGAGGAAGCTGTCAAGCTAACTCCAGAGAAATTAAAGAATTCTCCATTTCCATCTAGATTTAAGAAACAAATAGAGGAGCAAAAGTTTGCTAAGTTCTTGGATGTGTTTAAAAAGCTCCACATAAATATTCCCTTTACTAAGGCATTGCAAGAGATGCCTTCATATGCTAAATTTTTGAAAGAACTTCTGTCTAAGAAGAGAAAGCTTAAGGGAGATGAAATGATTGCCCTCACTCAAGAGTATAGTGCAATTATTCAAAAGAAACTCCCTCAAAAGCTGGAAGATCCTGGATCTTTTACAATACCTTGTGCAATAGGGCATGTTCATGTAGGAAGTGCTTTATGTGATCTAGGGGCTAGCATAAACTTGATGCCTTTGTCTTTAATGAGGAAGTTAGGAATTAATGACCTGCAACTAACTCGTATATCTTTGCAGTTGGCTGATAGGTCTATCAAATATCCTCATGGGATACTGGAAGATCTGTTAGTTAAGGTAGATAAGTTTATCTTTCCAGCAGACTTTATAGTTTTGGATATGGAAGCTGATAGAGAAATTCCTTTGATTTTAGGAAGACCCTTCTTAGCTACAGGTAGAGCTTTAATTGATGTAGAGAAGGGAGAACTCATGCTGAGAGTTCAAGAGGAGCAGGCAACTTTTAATGTTTTTAATGCTATGAAACATCCAGCTGAGAAGATGGATTGTTTTATGATTGAAGAAATCAAAAGTTATAAGACTTCTATGCTGTTAAAAACTGAAGAAGAGGTTTTACAAGCCTTTTTGGAGGATGATTTTGACTCTGAGACTGAGGAGTTAAATGACTCACATACTGAGTTGCTAAACCTACTTGAAGCATGTGAAGTAGGTGATTTTGAAAATGAAAATAAAGAAAAATTAAATAATACTAAAATTGAGAAAGGTAAGGAGGTGTTTGAAGAAAAACATGATTTAAAACCTTTGCCTTCTCATTTGAAATATATTTTCTTAGGAGATAATGAATCACATCCTATAATCATTAATGCTGAATTAAAATATGAGGATGTAGAAAAATTGATAGGGGTTTTAAGAAAACATGAGTCTACCATTGGTTGGAATATTTCTGATTTAAAGGGAATTAGTCCATCATTCTGTATGCATAAAATTTTGATAGAGGATGACTATTCCCCTGTTGTTCAGCCATAAAGAAGATTAAACCCCATAATGAAAGAAGCTGTAAGGAAAGAGGTGGTTAAACTTCTTGATGTAGGAATTATCTATCCTATCTCGGACAGCGCTTGGATTATCCAGTCCAAGTGGTGCTTAAGAAAGGAGGGATGACCACTGTTAAAAATGAAAAAGGTGAAGTCATTGCCACTAGACCAACTACAGGTTGGAGAATGTGCATAGATTATAGAAGGCTTAATGACTCCACTAGAAAAGACCACTTTCCTTTACCATTTGTAGACCAAATGCTTGAGAGGCTGTCAGGTCATGAGTATTACTGCTTCCTTGATGGATATTCTGGTTACAACCAAATTGTGGTTAATCCAAAAGATCAAGAGAAGACAGCCTTCACCTGTCCTTATGGAATCTTTGCATATAGGCGCATGCCTTTTGGTTTGTGCAATGCACCAGCAACCTTTCAAAGGTGTATGCTGGCAATTTTTGGGGACATGGTAGAGAAGTTCATTGAGGTGTTTATGGATGACTTCTCTGTGTTTGGAAATAGTTTTGATACATGCCTCAGCAACCTATCTAAGGTGCTGGTGAGATGTCAAGAGACTAATCTTGTCCTTAACTGGGAAAAGTGTCATTTTATGGTTAAAGGAGGGATAGTCCTTGGCCATAAAATCTTTGCTGAGGGCATTCAGGTAGATAGAGCCAAGATTAATATCGTTGAAAAACTTCCTCCTCTAATCAATGTGAAAGGAGTGAGGAGTTTCTTAGGATGTGCTAGATTTTATAGGAGATTTATTAAGGATTTTTTGAAAATAGCAAAGCCTTTGACTGATTTACTTGTGAAAGATCATGCTTTTGTTTTTGATGAAAAATGTGTCAAGGCTTTTGAAAATTTGAAACAAAGATTAAGTTCAGCTCCAATCCTTGCAGCACCTGATTGGTCTTTACCATTTGAACTAATGTGTGATGCAAGTGATTTTGCTATAGGAGCTGTACTAGGACAGAAAAAGGAAAAATTAACACATGTCATTTATTATGCTAGCAAAGTATTAAATGAGAATCAAATAAATTACACCACCACTGAAAAAGAAATGCTTGCTGTGGTGTATGCATTTGATAAATTCAGAGCTTACTTGATTGGTGCTAAGGTCATTGTGTATACAGATCATTCAACAATTAAGTACTTGCTAGCTAAAAAAGAATCAAAGCCAAGATTGATCAGATGGGTTCTTTTACTCCAAGAGTTTGATTTGGAAAAAAGAGATAAAAAGGGAGTGGAGAACTTAGTGGCTGATCAACTCTCTTGTCTGGAGGGTGAATCTGATTCTATCTTTGATTAAAGAGGAACCTCCAGATGAGAGGCTGATGGCAATTATCACAGGGCCATGGTACTGATATGGCCAACTTTAAAAGTGCCTCTGTGGTACCTGAAGGGTGGACTTCCCAAATGAAGAAAAAATTCTTTCATGACAGTAAAACTTTTCTATGGGATGATCCAATTCTTTATAAGATAGGAGTAGATGGAATTATCAGGAGATGTGTGCCTGAATCAGAGCAAGAAAGACTCTTATGGAACTGCCATGACTCCTATTATGGAGGACACCGTGGTGCCTCCAGAACAACAGTAAAAGTTTTCCAATGTGGCTTTTATTGGCCAACAATTTTTCAAGATGCTAAAGTATATGTTCAAAGGTGTGATAAGTGTCAAAGAAGTGGAGGCCTCTCTACTAAAGCTGGCATGCCTTTGACAAATATTTTAGTTATGGAGTTATTTGATGTTTGGGGCATTGACTTTATGGGACCTTTCCCAAAGTCATTCTCCAATGAATATATCCTTGTTGTTGTGGATTATGTCTCCAAGTGGGTCCCTACTAGAACCAATGATGCACATGTGGTGCTTAGGTTTATAAAGAAGAACATTTTCTCTAGATTTGGAGTCCCTAGAGTCCTCATTAGTGATGGAGGGTCATATTTCTGCAATAGAATCATGGAAAAAGCCCTGAGACACTATGAGGTACTGTATAAGGTATCTACTCTATATCATCCACAAACTTGTGGACAAGTTGAGCTGTCGAATAGAGAAATTAAGAGAATTTTAGAGAAAATGGTAGGAAAGTCTAGGAAGGATTGGTCTGTGAGATTGAATGATGCATTGTGGGATTATAGGACAACATTTTAAACTCCAATTGGCATGTCTCCTTATCAGTTGGTTTATGGTAAGGCTTGCCATCTCCCTGTGGAGTTAGAACATAAGGCATGGTGGGCCACAAAGCTGTTAAACATGGATTTTGACCAATCTCAAGAGGAAAAAGTCCTAAAACTCTATGAACTTGAGGAGTTCAGGCTCAATGCTTATCAGAATGCCTCAATTTATAAAGAGGAAACTAAGAGGTGGCATGATAAGTGGATAAATAGAAAAGAGTTTCAAAAAGATGATAAGGTCTTGTTGTTTAATTCTAGGCTGAGACTCTTCCCAGAAAAACTAAGATTAAAGTGGTCTGGACCTTTTATTGTGAATGAGGTTTTCCCTCATGGTGCGATTGAGTTAAAAGAACCAGCCACTGATAGAACTTTTAAGGTAAATGGCCAAAGACTCAAACTCTACTTTGGAGGGGAGTTTGATAGGCAGAAAACCTCCATGCTGTTGCAGGCATCTTCTTAGATGTCAGAAGGTCAAGCTAGTGACCTTAAAGAAGCGCTTTAGGAAAACAACCCGACATTTTGTTTGTTGCATTTTGTGTTTTGTGTTGGAAACAATAAAAGAAAACTAAATTTTTTTTGATAAAGTGTGAATAAACTTGTAATTTTTTTTTTGAATAAGGTTTGAGAGTTCATACGCTCAATTTCCAGTGTACCGACATGTAAATCCATTGGCTAGAATTTGAATCAGGTACCCTTGACGCTTGAGCGAACTTTGATGTGCTCAAGCGTGATCTTAAGCTAAGTGCCAGGTGCTTGAGTGTGTGATCTCACACCTGAGTGTGACCCTCCTTGCTGATCCTGACGCTTAAGCGTCATATGGCAAGCTTAAGCGAGTGGCTCTGTTTTCTTTGCACGCTTGAGCGTAAGCATACACGCTTTAAGCGTGATTTCTTGTGCCTGATGGAAAATATTACGCTCGAGCTTGGCCCATCATGCTTAAGCATGATCGAGAAATATATGCTCTGATTTGGCCTTACGCTTAAGCGTGACTACTTCACGCTTGAGCGTGATTCATGTAATAGGCCTTGCGCTTGAGCGAGTAAATTCACGCTTAAGCGTGAACGAGCCTGCACCAAAACTCTCATTGTTTCATGCTTGGCGCTTGAGCGTACATTACTCACACTTGAGCGTGAGCTTGTTCTGCCTTCTACTGATTCCCACGCTTTGAGCGTGAGCTCTTTTGTATAAGTCCCTTGCTTGAGCGCCCAAATCCATGCTTGAGCGTGATAGTCACTGGTGCCTGATATGAAACCCATGCTTAAGCTTAGAATTTCACGCTTTGAGCGTCACTTATGTATTACTACCACGCTTAAGCACCCCTAGCTCACGTTTGAGCGTGATCGGGCTGAGGCAGTTAGAAAACTTCTGTTCCAAATTTTTTTGCTTAAGCGTGATGCTGTAAGCTTAAGCGTGAGTGCTGTTGTTCAAGTGGCCTCAATACTCAAGAGGGGGGGGTGAATTGAGTTATAAAACTTTTGCTTGGAATGCCTTTGAAATTGATTTCTATAACCAAGTTTATGAGATTATGCAAGTGAAAGCAAGTAACAATGATATGCAATGCACTACAAGAGGTAAGTGTTGTTGAGGCAATTTAGCAAACACTTGGTGTGCAATATCTAAAGTATAGCAAATTAAGCAAGTTCAAGTATGTTCTTTCTCAACTAAACAATACCAATCAACAGATATGCAATGTATGGAAGTAAAAGAGTAAGGAAGAGAAGCTTGCAAACCGATGTAACGAGTTCCACCCAATCCGGTGTACGTCTCGCCTCTAAGCAACCCACTTAGAGGATTTTCCACTATTGTAGATTAGAGATACAACTTTGAGCAATTGCGGCTTCCTAGTGTCCCACACTCAAGAACCCAATCCTCACAAGTACAAGGGCAACCCACCCAATCTCTCAATCTCACAATATCCCAAAGGTTGAGTCCACAACCTTTGTAACCACTCAATCCTAGAGTGAACAACCACTCAACCTAGAGTGAATAACTTTGTGTGTTTGGAGTTTGTGTTTACAATCAATATACTCTCTTAATAGAGCAGATATACAAGTGAAAAGCTCTCCAAATTCTAATCTCTCAAGATGAGAGGATATACAATTGAAAGTACAAAAATGCAAGAGATAGGCTTACAAAGCACAAAATAGAGCTATGAATTGTTGCTACTTGGTTGTGTTTTTGTGCTTGTCTTCCTCTTCAATTTATAGACCTAAGATTGCTGTTGAAGAGTGCCCTAGTCCCTCATAGCCGTTGCAGTTAGTGGAGATTTGAAGAATGGTGGAGACATGACCTGGTTTCCCACTTAAATCTGTTTTTCCACTATCGTAATCGATTACACCCTCGCGTTGTAATCGATTAGCTTCAAGTCAGAGAGTCACTAATCGATTATCTCATTACCTGTAATCGATTAGCATCTTGTATCTGATGCATTTAATTTGTCTTCGCAGCATCCTAATCGATTAGCATGTCTTGCAATCGATTACCTTAAATTCCAGTGGCTTCCTAATCGATTATATGTCTCTCTTAATCGATTAGCATGTGTGCCTGATGCATTTAATTCCATTTTTGATTGCTGTAATCGATTAGTCTCAAGTGTGCAATCGATTATCTTAATTCCAGTGAGTATCTAATCGATTGTGTGGCTTCCTTAATCGATTATCTTCAACTCTGATGCAATTTCTTCCAAGACAGAAAGCTTCTAATCGATTAGCTTCTATGGCCTAATCGATTAGCTTCGCTGTTTCTTCAGTTCTGATTTCATGTCTTTGTTTTTGCATTGTTTCTTCAAGAGTACTTGTCATTATCAAAATCCTTGCACATCTTTTGGACCTGTTAACATATTCAAACACATTCTCCCCCTTTTTGATGATGACAACTATGTTCATCTCTTGAGGGTTGTTAGTTTAAATAATATAGGCTTATCTTTTGCAAAAACAACTCTGCTACATTATAGCAGATGACAATTTTCAAAAACCAATTCAGCAGCCAATGTCTTATCTCATTTTATCCATTGTTTATTATCTCTTATCTATAATTCTCCCCCTATCAAAAAGAGTTTAACAAACAGATAAGATTTTGCAAATTGTTAACAAGGCATCTATTATCCATATTATCAGAGCATATTATCAGAGCATATTCAGAATTATTCATATTTTGTATCAGAGCATTATCCAACATATGAACATCTATTCTTCTCCCCCTTTGTAATCATCAAAAACACAATTGTATAAACTCAAATAAGATACTTTTATTAAATAACAAAGGGAAATACAAGAAGTAAATTTATTCAAAATGCAGAAAAGCAACAAACAGAAACCAACATAACTAAAAAAAATCTAATTGTCCGGGTTGAAGAAGCGGATTTCTGCAATTTGGTGAGCCAGCTCCTCATAGCGCTGCTGCATCATCTCAAAATGTTGCTGCTCGGTCATGGAAAACTCTTGGAGGGAGTTCTCAAGACGATCGAAGCGGCGATCAAGATGAGCGTAGAGAGATGCAAAAGGGTCAACTTGTGGGGCAGATGAAGAGGCTGCAGCTTGTGGTTGAGGTGGAGAAGGAGGAGGAGCGGGTGCTTCTTCAGCAGGAGCTTGGAAGGGAATGTTGGCATAAACACCCTCCATGCGTGAGTACCATGCTCCATTGGTGAAAACAAGACCCATTTTGGTGAGGTGATGGGTGCCAATGCAAGCTCTAGGGGGCACTTTCTCAGAGAGTTCCCCTGCTAAGTCTACTCCACAGAATTTGAAAATTTTGGTGAGGAGGATACCATAGGGGAGCTTTTGTTGGTCCTTGGCATGGCGCATGTGGAACTTGATCAACTGAACCCAGTTGATCTCTTTGTGGTTTAGCATGGCCCACATTAAGAGGACATCATCCTCTTCAACCAGAGCATAGTTCCCACCACGGGGAACAATCATCTTGACCAAGAAGAAGTGGAGCAAGCGGTTGTTCATGGTCAAGTGGCCAACTAGTTTGTGGTTGCTCCTTGGACGGTCAGCTTTCCATAAAGATTGGCGAGCAGTAAGAGCATTGAAGCCCCATTCATCCTCGGGTTCGCCTCCATCAAAGTCAGCATTGTTGAGGGGCAGTTTGGAAATCTCTGCAAACTGGGCATTGGAGAGTTTGATGGTGGTGTTTTTCACTTTGGATTCAACCATCCCATTGACAAGGCGGAGGTTGCAGTAGAATACTCTCATAAGCTCAGGATAGTATTCTTCTTCTTTGAGGGATAGGAAGGGGAAGAGGTTGTAGTGGTTGAGGCTTTGGGTGAAGGTAAGGCTTGGGTTGTCAAAGGTGTCAGCTATGGTGTAGTGAGGGGTCATAATCTCCTTTTCAGAAAAATTTTTCATAAAATTCTGAAGGTCTCTAGGAGAAGAGAAAAACCTTGAGAAGTCAAGGGGATTATGAGCTTGAGCAGCAGAGGACCTAGCCCTTTTGACATTCCTTGAGGAAGACATGGTGAAAAATGCTAAAAGAGGAGATGAAGAGAGATGAGCGCTAGAGAGTTTTGAGAGACTTGGGAGAAAGGAGGTAGTGTGAGATGAGAAGGTGAATGAGGGGTTATTTATAGTTGAAAATTAGGTTTAGGAAGGAGGAAAGAGAGTTTAGGGAGGAGTGAAGTGAGTTAAGAAAGGGAGAGTTTCGAGTGAGCCTAGGAAATTGGAGTTTTGACCCATCAGAACGCATACTAATCGATTACATGGCAGGTGGTAATCGATTAGATCACTGTTTCTGGGGAATTTCAAACGTTTTCTGCAGAGGGTAATCGATTAGAGGCTTATGGTAATTGATTAGTTTAGAAACAGAATCGTCCTAATCGATTGGGGCAATGTGGTAATCGATTATGAAGAAGAGGAAACGTTTTGAACTTGAAACAGAAGCTTCGTAATCGATTATGGATAATGTGTAATCGATTATCTTAAAAACAGAATGATTGTAATCGATTATGGGTGAGTTCTAATCGATTACCTTCGAAACAGAAGCTTAGTAATCGATTGGGATTAACAATGTAATCGATTATGGAGTCAAAAACTTCAAATATATCAAACAGCAAGGTTCCAAACATGAAATGTGATATATATCATGCATTATGCCATTCAACAAAATATTCAAACACAATTGGACATGTCAAGAATGCCTAATTCTCTTCTTATGTGAATGAATTGCTCTCTAGCCAAGGGTTTTGTGAAAATATCAGCTAGTTGCTTAGAAGTTTCTACATGTTCAAGTACACAATCCCCTTTTAACACATGATCTCTAATAAAGTGATGCCTAATCTCAATGTGTTTGGTTCTAGAGTGCATTACTGGATTTTTGGAGATGTTAATGGCACTTGTATTATCACATTTAATGGGGACTTTATTCAAGGCAATACCAAAATCAAGAAGTTGTTGTCTCATCCAAAGAATTTGAGCACAACAACTACCAGCTGCTACATATTCTGCCTCAGCTGTTGACAATGCAACACTTGCTTGTTTCTTGCTATGCCAAGAAACAAGGGAACTACCAAGCAAATGGCATGTACCACTAGTGCTTTTTCTATCAAGCTTACACCCCGCAAAGTCGGAATCAGAATATCCTAAAAGATTACATTCAACGCCTTTGGGATACCATAAACCAACACTTTGAGTACCCACAAGATATTTCAAAATCCTTTTTACGGCAGTCAAATGTGATTCTTTGGGACATGCTTGATATCTAGCACACATACATACCGCAAACATAATATCAGGTCTACTCGCAGTTAAATATAGTAAGGATCCAATCATACCTCGATATTTGGTGATTTCAATGTCCTTACCCTTTTCGTCTTTGTCTAGATAGCAGGATGTGCTCATTGGTGTAGCTATCTCATTTGCCTTGTCCATTCCAAACCTTTTAAGTAGTTCCTTACAGTATTTGGTTTGGCTAATGAACGTTCCATCAATGGCTTGTTTTATTTGTAGTCCAAGGAAGAAGGTGAGTTCTCCCATCAAGGACATTTCAAACTCATTCTGCATAATCTTGGCAAATTCTTGACAAAGATTTTCATTAGTAGCACCAAATATTATGTCATCTACATAAATCTGTACCAAGAGGATGTCATTTTGTTTGCGTTTTATAAACAATGTATTATCAACCTTTCCTCTTTCAAAGTTGTGTTCTAAAAGAAATTTGCTTAATCTTTCATACCAAGCTCTTGGAGCTTGCTTCAAACCATATAAGGCTTTTCTCAATTTGAAAACATGGTTTGGAAATTTATGATTTTCAAAACCGGGAGGTTGATCTACATAAACTTCTTCTTGAATGTAGCCGTTTAAGAATGCACTTTTGACATCCATTTGATACAGTTTGAAGTCCATACAACATGCAAAAGCTAGCAATAATCTAATGGCTTCTAACCTAGCTACGGGAGCATATGTTTCTTCATAGTCTATTCCTTCTTCTTGGTTGTATCCCTTTGCTACTAGTCTAGCTTTGTTTCTAGTTATTATACCGTTTTCATCTAGCTTATTTCTAAAAACCCATTTGGTGCCTATTATTAGATGATTATTGGGTCTTGGCACAAGTTCCCAAACTTCATTTCTTTCAAATTGGTTTAACTCTTCTTGCATGGCCAACATCCAATGTTCATCAATAATGGCTTCATCAATATTTTTGGGTTCTATTTGGGATACAAAAGCCAAGTGATTGCATGCATTTCTAATGGCGTTTCGAGTACTTACCCCTTTGGTTATTTCTCCAATAATCTTGTCCAAGGGATGATCCTTCAATGTTACCCAATCTTGTTGTGTCTCTATTTGTGTTGCACCTCCATCATTGTTGACTTCTTCTTCTTTGTCTTGTAAGTTCATTTCTTGGAAGGTACCTACAAGATCATCAACTTTCTTTCTCGGAGGATTTTGGTTAAGTTCATCAAATTTAACATGTATGGACTCTTCAATTGTGTAAGTCCGTTTGTTAAAGAGTCTATATGCTTTACTAGTAGATGAATAACCTAGAAAAATTGCTTCATCAGATTTTGCATCAAATTTACCAAGATTTTCCTTTCCATTGTTCAAGACAAAGCATTTGCATCCAAAAATGTGAAAGTAGGAAATATTGGGTTTTCGTCCTTTGTAAAGTTCATAGGGGGTTTTCTTTAATATAGGCCTTATCAAACAACGATTCATAACATGACACGCGGTGTTCACGGCATCGGCCCAAAACTGTTTTGAAATATTTGCTTCATTCAACATAGTTCTTGCAAGCTCCGCTAAAGATCGATTTTTCCTTTCAACTACTCCATTTTGTTGTGGAGTTCTTGGAGCCGAAAAATTATGTTCAATGCCAAACTTTTCACAAAATTTTTCAAAAGATTGGTTTTCAAATTCTCCCCCATGATCCGTTCGTATGGATGCTATTTTTAAGTTTTGTTCATTTTGGATAACCTTGGCAAGTTTCTTAAATGCTTGATATGCTTCATGTTTATGAGTAAGAAATAATGTCCATGTATATCTAGAGTAATCATCCACAATTACTAGACCATAATAGTTTCCACCAAAACTTTTGATTTTCGAAGGTCCAAACAAATCCATATGTAAAAGCTGTAAAGGTCTTGTTGTTGAAACAGTGTTTTTTGCTTGAAAAGAAGCCTTTACTTGTTTTCCTTTTTGACAAGCGTCACAGAATTTATTTCCAAATTTCAGTTTTGGTAAACCAATGACTAAATCTTTTGAAACAAGTTTATTTAAATGGTCTACATGAATGTGAGCGATTCTTCTATGCCAAAGCCATGATTCATCCTCTTTAGTTATAAAGCATTGTACATCATTTGAAACAAGACAATCTAGATTAATCATGTAAATGTTATCTACTCTTTGACCAACAAATTTTATCTCCTTGTTTAGTTTATTTTCAATTATGCAACCATTTGATTCAAAAACAATTTTATAGCCCTTGTCACATAATTGACTAATGCTAAGCAAGTTATGTTTTAGTCCTTCAACATATAAAACATCATTTATGGAGGTGGAAGAGTTTTTACCGACATTTCCGATTCCAAGTATTCTTCCCTTTGTGTTGTCTCCATAAGTGACAAATCCTTTGCTTCGTGGAGTAAGTGATATGAACTTATTTTTGTCTCCCGTCATATGTTTGGAACACCCACTATCCAAGTACCAATGGGTGTTGCTTGCCTTGAAGCATACCTACAAAACAAAATCATTTTAGAGAACTAGGTACCCATTTTATGTTGGGTCCTTTAAGGTTAGCTTGTGGAGATGTTCCTTTGGGAACCCACACCTTTCTTAAGACCTTTGGTCCTAGTTTCCTAACACTACACTTATAAGCACTATGTCCTTTGGTACCACAATGATTGCATTTCATAAAAGGTGAGGAGGATTTGCTTGGTGATGCAAAGAAGTTTTTATAGTGCTTCTCCATTTTATGATTACTATGTTCTTGATCATATCCTAAGCCGGTTTTACTAAACATGCATTTTTGTTGCCCAAGAAGGATATTCAAATTATCTCTTCCATTAGTGAATTTCTCTAAGGTTTTGTTTAGATCTAGGACTTTATTTTCTAGATCTACACATTTCTTAGCAAAATTACAAGGTCTACTAATGGAACATATTTGAGCATTTTTCAATTCTTCTTTTAAACATTCATTCTCTTTGCAAACTTCCATAAGGTGCATCTCTAGAGTGTCACTAGTTTTCCTAGATGCTTTGAGTTTACTAGAGATTTTTGTGAATTTATTATACAATTCTTCAAATGCTTCTAACAGCTCATTTTTATCTAAGTCAAGAAGATTTACCTCATTTTCCTCTTCTTGATGATTTGCCATTAAGCAAAGATTGGCTTGCTCATCTTCCGAGTCGTCGAAGCTGCTCACATCATTCTCATCCCAAGTAATATAGGCTCTTCTTCTTCTTTGTTTGTCCTTGCCCTTCTTTTTGAGGTTTGGACAATCGGCTTTGAAGTGCCCTTCCTTGCCACATTCAAAACAGTTGGGTGAGGGAGAGTTTTCTTTAGTGATAGGTTTCTTACCTGAGCTTTTGAAGCTTCTTTGGAAGCGTTTGCCTTTCATGAATTTCCCGAAGCGTTTCACAAATAGTCCAAATTCTTCTTCTTCATCAAGTTCACTTCTGGATTCTTCTTCTTCATTTGTGGAAGTAGCCTTGAGAGCAAGACCCTTTTTCTTGGAAGATTTTTCTTCCTCTTCCGCCATCTTTAATTCTTTCAGCTCTTGTTCTTGTTCCTGCAACTTACCAAATAAAGTGGCGAGAGACATTTCGTTTATGCTAGGAGATTGTTTGATGGCGGTAACTAGCGGTTGCCATTCTCTGTTAAGACTTTTCAACACTTTATGAATGAGTTCTTTGTTAGTGTAAGTCTTTCCAAGTGTAATGAGTTGATTAATGATGAGAGTAAACCTTTTTTGCATATCAACAATCGATTCATGAGAGTTTAATCTAAAGCATTCATATTGACTAGTAAGAGTACTAATCTTTGAGTCCTTTACATCATTAGTGCCTTCATGGGTTACTTGAAGAGTATCCCACATTTCCTTAGCAGTTTGGCATGTCATTATCCTAAAAAATTCATCTTGACCTAAAGACATAGTAATAAGATTTTTGGCCTTGTAGCCATATTGGACTTTCTTTTCTTCTTCGCTTGTCCATTCATCTATAGGTTTTTCAACATTCTTGCTATC
This sequence comes from Clitoria ternatea, assembly GCA_037962975.1. NCBI lineage: Eukaryota > Viridiplantae > Streptophyta > Magnoliopsida > Fabales > Fabaceae > Clitoria > Clitoria ternatea. The sequence continues at coordinate 64,076,581 of CM075671.1, forward strand.
TATAGTATGCATTGGTATATAGGGACCATTTTCAATGGTATTCCATATTCTCAAGTCAATTGATTGAATGAAGATTTTCATTCTTTCTTTCCAAAACGCATACCCTTCCCCATTGAAAGCGGGAGGTCTATTTATCGCACCACCCTCGGGAAAAACATTTTGAGAACTTGAGGCCATTTAATCTCTTGAAGCTGTTAAGCTTGATCTACCAAGAGTCAAGCTCTGATACCACTTGTTGTTCAAGTGGCCTCAATACTCAAGAGGGGGGGGTGAATTGAGTTATAAAACTTTTGCTTGGAATGCCTTTGAAATTGATTTCTATAACCAAGTTTATGAGATTATGCAAGTGAAAGCAAGTAACAATGATATGCAATGCACTACAAGAGGTAAGTGTTGTTGAGGCAATTTAGCAAACACTTGGTGTGCAATATCTAAAGTATAGCAAATTAAGCAAGTTCAAGTATGTTCTTTCTCAACTAAACAATACCAATCAACAGATATGCAATGTATGGAAGTAAAAGAGTAAGGAAGAGAAGCTTGCAAACCGATGTAACGAGTTCCACCCAATCCGGTGTACGTCTCGCCTCTAAGCAACCCACTTAGAGGATTTTCCACTATTGTAGATTAGAGATACAACTTTGAGCAATTGCGGCTTCCTAGTGTCCCACACTCAAGAACCCAATCCTCACAAGTACAAGGGCAACCCACCCAATCTCTCAATCTCACAATATCCCAAAGGTTGAGTCCACAACCTTTGTAACCACTCAATCCTAGAGTGAACAACCACTCAACCTAGAGTGAATAACTTTGTGTGTTTGGAGTTTGTGTTTACAATCAATATACTCTCTTAATAGAGCAGATATACAAGTGAAAAGCTCTCCAAATTCTAATCTCTCAAGATGAGAGGATATACAATTGAAAGTACAAAAATGCAAGAGATAGGCTTACAAAGCACAAAATAGAGCTATGAATTGTTGCTACTTGGTTGTGTTTTTGTGCTTGTCTTCCTCTTCAATTTATAGACCTAAGATTGCTGTTGAAGAGTGCCCTAGTCCCTCATAGCCGTTGCAGTTAGTGGAGATTTGAAGAATGGTGGAGACATGACCTGGTTTCCCACTTAAATCTGTTTTTCCACTATCGTAATCGATTACACCCTCGCGTTGTAATCGATTAGCTTCAAGTCAGAGAGTCACTAATCGATTATCTCATTACCTGTAATCGATTAGCATCTTGTATCTGATGCATTTAATTTGTCTTCGCAGCATCCTAATCGATTAGCATGTCTTGCAATCGATTACCTTAAATTCCAGTGGCTTCCTAATCGATTATATGTCTCTCTTAATCGATTAGCATGTGTGCCTGATGCATTTAATTCCATTTTTGATTGCTGTAATCGATTAGTCTCAAGTGTGCAATCGATTATCTTAATTCCAGTGAGTATCTAATCGATTGTGTGGCTTCCTTAATCGATTATCTTCAACTCTGATGCAATTTCTTCCAAGACAGAAAGCTTCTAATCGATTAGCTTCTATGGCCTAATCGATTAGCTTCGCTGTTTCTTCAGTTCTGATTTCATGTCTTTGTTTTTGCATTGTTTCTTCAAGAGTACTTGTCATTATCAAAATCCTTGCACATCTTTTGGACCTGTTAACATATTCAAACACAAGTGCCACATTGAAGCAATCTGATACCTGTTAGTTCGTCGCTTGAGCGTAGTTTTGCACGCTTGAGAATGACATTCCCTTACATACAATTCGCTTAAGCGAAGAATGGTACGCTTGGAGCGTGATTCATACCTGATGCTACTTGTGTGTTTTAATTTGGGCGTTTATACGCTCAAGGTTCAGCGTACCTATGCGTACCTCAGGTATTGGGCTCAACAGTATAAAACCCTCTCAGTGTATAAACCCTAACTCTTTACGCTGGAACCTTGGGTTTTGAAGAGGAAAAGGCACAATCTCTGATTTCTTTGAAAGGTACCATCTTTTCAGTTCTTACTTTCACTTTATAGTTAGAATTGTTGTAGTTCACTGTTTCAATTTCAAATTTCTTTCATCCATCATATCTGTTCATCTTACATTTTCATTTTGTTATGGTTTTGCTGTTTGTATATATGTATCCATTTAGGCATTATAAATACCATCGTTAACACTCACCATGATCAGAAGATCACAAACACTTTGTAGAAAACCTAAAAAAAGTGTTGAAATAGAAAATGTGAAAGAAGCCCGAAAAGAGAAAGGAAAAGGGGGGCTACTATCAGTATCCCTGATTCTCCATCAACTGAAAGGAATAAAAGTCTTGAAGAAGGAAAGAAGTCTCAGACAGTTGAGGGTTTTGATGGGTATAAGTTTAGAGATTCCAAGGCCGCCCAAGATTATGAGAATAAGTTCAAACATAGGGGAGTAATAAGGGATAGAGCTCTGGTCCTTGATGAAGAAAATTGTTCTGATTTTAATGTAAAAGCTGCTATGATTGAAAGAGGATGACAGTTCTTCAATGAGAATTTAGGCAATGGTTACCAGGAACTCACTAGAGAATTCTATGCCAATCTGAGGACTCATTCTATGGAAGATAAGTTTCCTTTTTCTTTCTTCTTGAGATGAGTCACCATTCCTCTAACTGGTCATATATTGAATAAGCTCTTGAAAGTATCTATATTGGATGAGGAAGGATGTCACTACACATGGAAAGTAGATATCTTTCATAGGGCTGAAAATGAAAATCTTAGGAAAGAAATTTTAGAGGAGTGCTATGAACAAGGAGCTGCATATATAACAAAAGCAAATGGTGCACCAAAAAGTGTCAGGAAGAATTATTTGAATCATTTTTCCCTTTTATGGTGCCACTATGTCCTTTCATCCCTGTAACCTGTGGCTCATTCTACTAAGATTACCATTAAGAGGTTGGTGTTGATTTACTGTTTAATGAGAGGTCTGTATGTTAATCTGGGTGAGTTAATACTGGAGGAGATGATGAAAAACCTTGAAAAAAATCTCCAATTGCCATATTTCTCTATTATCACTTTGTTGGCCAAAAAGAATCAGGTTAGGTTGAATTATGAAGAATTGACAAAGGTAAAGCCTGAGAGGATTATAGACAAGCGTTGGGTGATAGACCACATTGACCATTTTATGCCTCAAGAGTCAAAGTGTCCCAGACAACCTAAACTAACATCTTTTGCACCACCACCCCCAACAGGAGCAGGTACTTCTTCTAAATTTTCCATGGTAATGTAGGAACTTCAGGTTATGAAGAAGATGCAGCTAGGAACCTATAATCTGGTCATGAACCATGATCTCATGCTGAGAAAGATTGTCACCGCATTGAATGTGGATCACACTGAAGAAATGGGAGTTCCACCTGATAGAGATTTATGGTTGGCTTCCATTGGATTCACCATTCCCCCTGATGACACACCCTTAGCATCTAAATTTCCACCCTACCCTGAGCAAGATCATGATGAGTCTATGAATGAAGAAAATGAAAAAGAGGATGACTGATCTTTTACTTTGTTTATGTGTTATTTTGCTATTTTCAAGTTGTAATGACTTTGTTTAAATATTCTCTTGAACAATGTATTTTCTTTTCAGTGTAATGGAACTTTATTTCTATGTTAAGTTGTTTATTGTTATTTATTTTCTGAATTGTATTATTAAATTCATGCACACCATTCCTCACCATTCACTACCATTCAGGTAAAAAGGGAAGTAATCTATCCTTTCATCTCATCGATTGATAAACTATGTTAATTATGTTTAATTTAAAATCCATCTCAATAATTTAATTTTTGCTGATTCTTAGGCTTTAATTGGTTAAATTAATTAATTTACATTTCTTGATTCATGATCCCTGTCCATAACTATTTTCAATCCTGTATTATTTGTTTATTCACCATGCTAGTTAGCAATCTGAATTTATAATCTTGCATTAAGTTTGGGGACATGATTGGCTGATTACCTATTATATTATTAGCTTTTGAGCCTTTATTAATTCTTTTCTGAGTGTGCCTGCATTCTTGTTTAGTGAGACAGAATTTGCTTCAGTACTTGCTAAATGATTATATGTTTACCAATTGGAAATGATGAAGGCCTTCTTTGTTAATTTAGCCAGGGCCAAATTTAGCCACCCTAATTATTATTAATTATCCTTTGACCTAACAATTATATTTTGAGCCTGAAACCCTTTCATTCTACTTATGTACCTAACTTTACAAGCCAATTTATCTGAGAAAAACCAAGAGAATTATCCCTGGATGTACCATTGATGAACTGTTGAGTCTTATCTTATTGCTAGGGACTAGCAAGTTCTAAGTTTGGGGATGAAGAGTGTGCCTAACAGCAATTAAAGACACACTCTGACCTTAATTATAGATGAGGATTTTGAAAAATTTAAAAAAAGAAAAAAATGAAAGGAAGAACAACAAAAGCAAAAGAAAGTGAAAAATCAGCAAGGCAATTCCTATATAGAAGAAAAATAGTATTGAAAATTTTTTTTTTGAAAAAGATGGAAGAAAAGAAAGAAAGAAAGAGTCCAAAGGACTAGAAAAAGGTGCAAAGCACCACGAGTAATTGAGTATCCTTCATCTGAAAATAATGAAAGTAAAAAGAGCTAGTTAGTAAAGGCATTTAAGTTAAGATTGAGGCAAGGCATCAGTGGGCACATCTTTTAACCCAACAATGACTAGAAAAACAAAAATAGAGCCTGTAGCCTAACCCCATTACAGGCTTAAAAAAGCCCTTACCGATCCAATTATGCTAGCATATGTCATGATGTTTAGAACTGTTGCAAGCCTATGTTGATCTAACATTTATGCAGGTGATGAGTGCATATTATTGAACCTATACACTGAGAAAAGAGTGAAACACTAATCCAGTGAGGAAGTATCACCAACTTGTTTCTCAAAAGGAGGTGTGAGTAATTATATTTTCAAAATTTGTGAAAAGAACGCATGATTGGTATTCAATAATTATGGTATAAATTAAGTTAAGGAAAGGCTGATTGTTTTGATTAAATGCAATTGATTTAATTAACCTGAGTATTTGCTTGAGGACAAGCAAGTTTTAAGTTTGGGGATGTGATAAGTCTTGAAAAGACTTAATAATTTCACCTTTAATTTAACTTAAACCATTAAATATTGTTTAGTTTGGCACTATTATTTAATAAATTGTCAATAATTCTTATTTTATTTCTTTCTTTCAAAAGTGTTTAATTTATGTAAGAAAATGATTAAAAATAATAATTAGTTAAGGAAATTTATTTATTTATAAATTCACTAACCCAGCGTACGTATGCTGGACAGCCAGCGTACATACGCTAGGAATTTATTTGTTTGCATGTGCAAGTGCAGTTCACGCTCAAGATTGAAAGCTTCACGCTTAAGCTTGAAACCCATGCAATCCACGTAAAAAGAGAGAAAAGAAAACACGATCACGCTCAAGCTTGCATCACTCACGCTCAAGCGTGGAATCAAAGTGTCACTCACGCCTAAGCGATCCCCATTCACACTCAAGCGTGAGGATACAGATGCAGTAATAATCTCGAGCACGCTTAAGCGCGAGCCCTTCACGCTCAAGCATGAAGATGGTTAATTAACCTGTTGTTTTTCCCTCCAAATGAAATGCTGCACTGTTTCTGTTTTCCGTTTGCTGCTGTACATTAGTAATTTCAGTATTGAGTGTAATTAATTATTTATTTGTAATTATGTATTTAGATTAGTTAGTTTAATTATTAATTAAGTTTCCTTTGTAATTAATAAAGTTAGTTAGTTAGTTAGATGCCTATTTATATATTTGTACATACTCTGTACAGTGGAGAGGCAGTGTGGAGAAATAAGAACACGATTCATTTTTCCATTTCCAATCTCTCTCTAATTCCTTTCTCTCTCTAAATTCTCTCATCCATGTCTCTTCACATTCCTTCGTCAGAATCCATTTCCATGGGTTTCTAAACCCCTAGGGTTGGGATTGCGAAGGCTTGTAATGAATTCTTGAAGGTGTATTGAGGAAGTCAACTTCTGATTCATGAGGAGAACAAGCTGAGGAGTGGAGTTCCATTGCTGAATTGACAAATTCAGATCCAAATGAAGAATCTCACCAGTGAGGAATCATGGTTGAGGCTTAGGTAACTTCCAGCTTCCTAACTAATTCAGCCCTAGTAATTAGGTGAATAGTTAGGGTTCAACCCCTAATTTTGCATTAGATTTCTCTGTTATTGAGAACCTAAGGGATTAGGTTTTAATGCTTAGGAATTAGTGTTATTCACCTAAGGAATTAGGGATTAACCATCTGTGAATTGTCCTCTTGAGTCTGAAGCTTGATTGAACCTTAAGTGCATGTTTCTTGATGAAATTGTAAGCTGAAGCAATCCTAACCTATCTTCCATTAATCACATTTCATCTTCTATATTGTTTCTGGAAATACAAAAACATAGAAAATATAAAACAATAAAAACAGAATGAATTACATCTACTTGCTTTGGTTCAACTTGTATTAGTCCATGATTGCGGTAATTACCATAATCCCTATGGGAACGATCAAATATATTACAAATTTAATGATTGGTGCGCTTTCCAAAAGAAAATAAATCCTCTGAGAGTCACACTATAAGTCAATAATAATTCAGGGTTTTCACAACAAGTTAATGGCTCAGGATTTATGCATCAAAGGTCTTCCAAGGATCAGGGGGATCTCAATATCCTTCTTCATATCCAGTACCACAAAGTCAACTTTAAAGTGGTACTTGTCGACTTTTACCAATACATTTTCCACCATCCCAATTGGTCTTTTGGTAGAGCGATCCGTAAATTTTAAGTCTGTCTTAGTTTCTTTTAGTTCCAGATCACCAATACGCTTCATCAAACCTAGGGGCATTAGATTGATGCTAGCCCAAAAATCTAATAAAGCATTCCCGATGTTGATATTTCCAATGGAAATGGGAATGGTGAAACTCCCGGATCTTTAAATTTTTCTGGTGTGTCAAATTGTAAGACCTCCTTATAAATTGTTTCATGTTCTACTTCCACAGATTCTTGAATATTTTTTCTTTTTCATTTTTTTTTATTTTTTATTTTTTCTCTTCTTCTTTCTCTTGCCCTTTATCTTTATCTTTTTCTTCTTCTTTATCCTCATTCTTTTTCTTTTCATAATTTTCTTTACAATCAATGTTTACAACATTCAAGAAAACAACATTACATTGATCCCTTGGGTTCTGAATGTTTGCAGTAAAACCAGAACTTTTCAATTCAGCTATTTCCTTTGCTAGCTGACCCATTTGCAAGTTTGATGCTTTCTGAGTAGCTTCATTTATTTCCACAAACTGCAATAACTGTTGGATAGATTCCTCAATCCTTGACAATCTTGTATTGTCAGCTTATGATTTTTGTTGTTATTTAAATTGATTGTTAGGAGGTCGGTTGGAAGGTCCAATACCAAAGTTCTGATTCTGCCATCCCTGTGGATAATTGTTAGGAAAAGAATTACCATAATTAATAGGAAAATTACCTAATGGTATTCTTTGATGGATTAGAAAATTGGCTTGTTCTTGCTCATTTCTATCAGGGGCACAATAACCACATGGTTGTTCGCCCATGCAATGCATACATTGTTTTAATTGAGCAGGGGGTGGTGATGACACTTGAGCAATTTAAGGTTTCTCCAATTGTTTGCTTATAGCCTTAATTTGTTAAGTCAGTAATTTTTGCTGAGCCAATATTGCATCATTTACTCCAACCTCGAGCATACCTAGCTTCCTTGGTGCATTACCTCTTTCATGTTTTGCTTGTCGGTCACTAATGGACATTGATTCCAATATCTCTATTGCTTCCTCCATAGTTTTATTCATTAATGAACCACCTGCACAAGCATCTAACATCATCTTGAACTAAGCTAATAAACCATGATAAACGATCCTTACCTTTTCAGCATCATCCAAATTATGATTTAGACATTTTCTCATAAGTGCTTTGAATCATTCCCATGTTTCTCCTAAAGACTTATCATTATTTTGTGAAAAAGAATGAATTGTTGTCATAGCTTCAAAGTATTTTGAAGGAGAATAAAATCTTTCCAAAAACAATTTCTTAACATCAGACCAGTATGCAAAACTATCAGGTGGACAAGATTTAAACCATTCTTTAGCTTTCCCAACCAAAGAAAAAGGAAACAATCTCATGTAAACAAATTCTTCTTGATTGGGTTTGAAACCAATTATGCTACATAACTCATAAAAAATAGTTAAATATTCATATGGTTCTTCATTATTTAAACCAGCAAATTGATTGTTTTGAATAATATTTAAAGTGGAAGGTTTAATCTCCACTGCAGCAACAGGTCCTTGGAACATTCCTAAACTCGGGGTGGACCATTGATAGCAGCAAACTGTCCTAATGTTCTCCTTTGTTCAGCAGCCATATTTTAATTTTCAAAATTTTTAGAAGTAGAAGTAGAAGTAGAAGAATTAGTTTGTGTTTTAGATTTCAAAGGCTTGATTTTCTAAACAAACTTTTCTATCTCAAGATCAAAGTAAATTTTCTCTGCGGTAGATCGGGTTTGCATACACAAACTAGACAAAGAAAGTTAGTGTAACAATGATAAGAAAAAGTAAATAAATGAATGAATAAGTAAATTTTTTACATGGTAATTAAAAATTTATTGTTTTACTGAATCAGTTCAATCCCCGACAGCGGCGCCAGAAAACTTGTTAAACTCGTAGTGTTGTTGGGTCTTTAATTGGCAAGCGCACCAATCATTTGTAGTTTTCAAATTTAAATATCGTTCCACTAGGATTGAAAGTTCCAGTAACTTACAGTAATTCTTATTTACTATAGTAAATTTATCAAAAGTTATTAACAAAAGAATGCTTTATAAACAATTTATACAATATTCACAGAATTTGACGATTGATTTGTTCATGTGGTAAAAAGATGATAAATATAAAAGTTATCTAAAAAATTGAGATGTAATGTAGAATAACTCAGATACTTGATGTAAAAATACAGATTGACAAATTATGTTGGAATTAGGATCCTCGCATTAAAATATAATGAAGTGATTACAAACATGCATATTTAATTATCAAGTTCATGTCATTGCAGCTTAAAATCATTATAACCGATCCCTCGTGATATAAATTCTAAGTAATCACTGTAAAGTCCGATCCCTCGTGAGCTTTCTCAGTAAAAACTTGCATTAAGTACTGGCCTTATGGCAACAATAATCACCAACTCTATTCCTAGTAATTGGTATATTAAAGGGTATTTCAACTTTTACTTTTATTAAAACAGATTTTAATACGACATGAATAATCATTCTCCTGTTTGACATTCACGCTAATAAAACAAGTTTCAATACGCATGAAAATCATTCTCCCGTTTAACGTTCATACTAATAAAAGATTGAAATACTGAAATGTACTTGAATCATAAATATGCAGAGGTCATAATTACAACATCATATAATTACAACATCTATAACCAATTGGACCAATATTTAACATTAAAAAAAGTAGGATTGCTTATGCATCCATGCACCTAGTTGCATTTTTCTTTTAAAAAAGTGAGATCTATTTGCTCATTCAAAAAATTCAAAATAATGATTTCTAAAAAAAAACAAACTTGTTAAATAAGAAAAGTTTCAAATAGGCAATATGATTAGTGTGGTGGTTCAACACCTCTACTCTTAATAAATCATTTGGTCAGTCCCTTACCGCTTAGTGCATTCACCGTTGGGACCAGGATTAGTTTCTAGACCTCTAGCTGAGTAAATACTCAAGGGGAAAAACCTTACCAAAAAAAGAATAATTTTAAATGACTATTTTAAGAAACACCCCTTATATCTAGGGATGGCAATTTGGGTTTGGCTCGCGGGCCAACCCTTTTAGCCTGCTAAAAGTAGGCAGGCAGAGTCCAGGATTCAAACTCATTTTTCTGAATAAGCCTGACCCATTTTATTCTATCAAAAAATGATCGAATTGGCCCGTCGGGCTGATAATAAAATATTTAAAAAATAAATTTATATTAATATATATTATATATGTTAAGGGCTTAAATATTTGTTGATTATTTGATTTAGATTTTTTATGATAGTTGTATAACTTGTATTGTATGTTATTATAATAATATAATATTATAAAATATAAATAAAATTTTGTTCACGTTAATACAAATATAATTTATTTAAACTTTTAATAAAATAAATTAGGTTGATTATAAAAAAACTGGTTCTAAAAAAGGTGAAATCAGGTTTTTATATTTAGTTTTAAAAAAAAACTGAAGTCTTAAGAACAATACAAATTCAAATAAAAAATGACATGCACAAGACAAAAAAATAAGCTGAGCCACGGGCCACATAGAATACAAGTTGGACTAGTGTTTTTAGCCTGTTTTCATTTTTGGCCCGGCCCGTAGACCCGTATTGACACCCCTACTTATATCCTTGTTTGGATGTAAGGAGAGAAATAAAAAAGGAATGAGATGAAAATTTTTTTTGTCATTTGAATAAAAAAAAAATTGGAATAGGATAAAAAGGAAGTTAGATCCACTCAGGAAATTAGAAAAAATGGATGAGATTTTTGTTTCACAGTTATTAATTATTCATAATTTAATTAATATTATTAAAAATATAAATAATTCAAAATTACTTTTTTATAAAATTTAATTTATTTTTATAGAATTAATTTATTTACCTCCACTTTTTTGAATGTTTTTCATCAATTCAAACTAGAAAAGATTATTTTTCCATTTCCTTATTTTCTACTTCTATCCATCCAAATAAGATACTTTAAAATGGAATAAGCTCATCCTCCCTTAACCAGGTGTCGAAAGTTCAATCATTATCTTAGATATAAAACAACTTTAAAATCTTAGTTCCACCTATCAAGATATATATACAAGTCAGCGAAAAGATTAATCAAACATCAAATACAATGGATATCCTAAATTACACATACTTCTATCAATTCAAATAACATACATTTTTATGATATTTCCAAACATATTTATTTCATTCTTAAATTTTCTTGTCTCATTTCATTTCTCAATCCAAATGAATCCCTAAATTTTAAAAATTACAAAAAAAAAACATAAATTTCTACTTTCAAGTTTTCTATTATCCATGTCATTTGTTTATTTCATCTCCTGCACTCATCACTTAAAAGAATTTAAAAATGGTTTCATACAACAGTTTTTTAAAACTAAAAAACAAAAACAAAATCAAGTAAACTGTCTGCTTCCAGATTTTAGAAACTAAAGAAAAGGAAAAAGTTATTTTAAAAAACTGGTCTGTCAAAATCATTTTTGTTTTGATTTTTAAGAACAGGAAACTGGAAATAAGTATAATCTCTCATAACAAAATATATTTCAAATACAGAAATTGAATCTTGATTAACATATTTAAGAGACTCGGTATTTGACTTCACTGATCATGAGTCAATAATCTATCACAAGCATTTTAAAGACAATGAACTAGGTAAAAAGGTTGTTTGGATAAAAACTTAAAAAGAACTAGGCTACACACATAACAACTCAGTAAGATATGAAAGGGTTAAAAGCTGAAAAGATCTCCTTAAGAATTCCAGTCTTTGACTAAATTTATTTGTTGTAAGTACTATTTTATCCTTTTGTTAGCCCCCTCTTAAATTAGCTTCCTCTTAATAAATCAAAAAGTGTGATGAAATCTTATTCATTTTGATTTCTCTTCCATCTTTCCACCTTCGTATTTATTCATACTCAATCCATCCCCGAGATCAACTCAGCCTACACTTTCCAATTCCCAGCTCCCACCTGGCTCTTCACCAAGAATGCGATGGCACAAGTGCCAAGAGGAGCATTCATTTTTCGGCGAAAGAACCATGGGGTCCTCACCTAGTCACCTTTACAAGCCAAAAAATGTCTCGTACTGCCATCCATTAAAAATGAAAAGTTGAAAACTCATTCCTTTCCCTGTTATTATTTGAGTAAGCTAGGAAAAATAATACTTTTCAATTCTTTATAGTTTTAATAAGAAAGAAATTCTTTTAAGAAAGATGCGGGTTTAGCATTTGCTTATTTACCTTGTGAATTCTATATCTGCTAACTAGTTCACAAAATGTGGGAACAAATGCCTACTTACTCAAACACACAGATATAAAGGTAAAGATACAAAAAGACTTGACATTAATTTATGATTTAACAAGCACAAACAACATGACCAGACATTAGTGAATCCTTCACAAAACCAGAATGAAAGGGAAGCTGGGTTTTCATGATCTCAGAAGGTAAACTTTCATTAATCAGGTTTGTTTCGGAAATTACATGTCCAGAAGGAAGGCCATAACAGAACACTCTTTTCACATCAAAACTCTGCTCAGGAGTATGGGTGAAAAAAGGAGAATGAACTTTAAAACAAGGATATAACAGTAATTTACATATGTACAGAATCTTCATTAAAATATAATATCAGGCATTCAATTAAATTAAATAAATAATATATCAATGATTTTGATTTATTTGTTCATTAATCGGCCAAAAGATTCCTTGTCCACCATAAAATCCTTCACAAGTATATCCGCCTAAAATGACTACTTATACATGCTCTATAAGGGAAATAAACACTCGTTCAAGAAAATTTTGGCATCAATTCAAAATAGAGTAATAGAAACACATCTAAATCAAGAAACTTCATATGCTTTTGATGCAGTTGGAAATAACAACATTATCCAAGAAAAGTTCAGGCAAAGGATATAAATTCGGTTGGTGAAGGTAAACTATATTGTCAAAATTATAACTTCTGATTTCCTTTGAATTATTTCCACTACTAGCAGTTTTAAACTAGTGTCAAAGAACACACTGAACATGGGAGAGTGTCACTAAACAGGAGAAGGTGATGATTGATTAGTAAAATAATTCAGACCTCATCCTCATGCAAAAGCATATTTGGAATGCCCTTGCTGACAGGGAAGCGACGTCCAGTCTCAGGGCAAATAAGTGCACCTTCTTCCAGGTGGATTTCCAAGAGGGCATGGTGAAACCTATTTAGAAATTCATCTGAATCCAGCATGGAAGAGTCAGCCTCCTCAGGTAACTCAGTGTATCCCATGGCCCGCGATGCATCCACAAAAGCCTTCCAATCAATCTTCTCAAACATCTTTTTCAGAAAGTCACCATTCATTTCCACCTTCTTCTCCACCACTTTCTCTGCTTCAATGCGCAGAGCAAATCCATTCACCACACCCTTTATGTTCGATGACAGCATATTGTGTGTTAGCAACCTCATCTTTTCCCAACAATTCACAATATCAGGAGCAGCAGTTAGCACTCAGCCCTACAAGTTCAAAATACAAATAATCTACACAAGTTAACATCCATTTAATCTCAATTAATCAAGTTTGTGTCAGGTTTCAGTTTATGCTTTGCTTCATGGTGTAACAATGAACACATCACAACTCTAGGCAAAAATGAAACATAATGCAATTATCAAAAAGGCCAGCTTCTTGAACAAAATACAACTGAAATATATCAAAATCAGCATGTTTAATAACCAAATACTAAGCCAAACTACAATATCAAATGCCAAACCAAAAACAAAATAAAACTATAATGAAGCTGTCCAGGGCATAACACATCCAACAAACCATTTAAGGTGTACGAATAGATTATTCATGCTTAAAACAATAGCTCAAAAAAACGCAGATTTTCATCAAACAAAATTGTTAGAATGCAGTTGAAACAACACAAGTGACTCAGCACAATGCAGTATAACCTATACAAGAATGTACAGCACATAGACTATTGTTATTTTTCCTAACAATTCTTTCACAAAACCTCTCACAATTCAGCCTGAATAATTACATAATCTACAAGACTAGAATCATATACGAGGTCAAATGAAGAATCTGACGTGTATCAACAGTATTATTTTCTTTTTTTTCCCGAAAGATATGAAAGCATCAAGGTTCTTTCATTTTACTAGAGAAAATTATCAGACATTAACAATTCAGTTTCTAAAAAACCCATTTCTGATTTTGGAATAGTGAATCTGAATAGATCTTGGCATCAGGGATGTGCGTGCATCGTTACTTACCGAATCGGAATATACATGAAGTGTCAAAGTGTTCGTGAGAGCATCAGCGTCAAGCAGTTCCGTCGCTGGAGTGGTTGTCGGCGAGGAGGTCTAACCTCAGTCGAAGATGGTTGCGGCGTCGAGACTCACTGGGAGACAGAGAGGTTTTCTAATTATTATTTTGCACAATAAAATATGACTTTTATAATAACGCAGACCGATATTAATATCATATTATGTCGGTTTAAACCTCATTAAATATGTTTATTGATAAGGATGATGAATGAGTAAACCTTCAAAAATAATTATCATAATTGTGGTTAAAAAAAATGAAATATTAGTTTAAAAGCCAAACTCAATTTTCGACGTGGACATTAAAAAATCTACACCTAGTAGGTAGAGGAGAAGAAAAAGGCCGTAACTATTAGTCGAAAGCCCGTATTTTATATATTACTAAAAATTTATTATTGTTATAAAATATTTGATAATTGGAAACAAAATAACAAATGAAAATTAAAGGGAGAGTCAAAGAAGGATTTAGAAGGAAAGTAAAGAGAGAGATTAGTGAAAATGAAGTATGTTATTAGTGAAGGATATAAGTCCTATTTATAGATTAAAATGGACATCTATAAAATATTAAAATATTCATAATACTCCTTTTTGGATGTCTATATTTTAGGATGTGTTTCGTTAAAACCTTACTAGAAAAAAACTAGTGAGATAAAAACTTAGTGAAGGAAAAAGAGTACAATATTTTTTACAAAGTAAATTCATGGTGGATAAAAATAAATAATTAAATGTACAAATATTTAATTTTCCTCTTTATTAGAACATCCAAGTCTAAAACACCAAAGACCAATCTTTTGTACTAGTTGCTCAAAACTTTGGTTGATAATGATTTTGTAAAGATATCTGCTAGATTCTCAATATGATCAGACTTGTTGGACATTTATTTCACCATTCTTTATAAGATCACGAGTAAAGAAAAATTTTGGTAAAATATGTTTTGTTCTATCTCCTTTAATATAACCCTTCTTTATCTGGGAAATACAAGCTACATTATCTTCATATAAGATTGTTGGTGGTAATTTTCCAATGCAAGTCACAAGTTTATTGAATATGTTGAATCATAGACATCAACCAAACACATTCTCAGCTTGTTTCATGTAATGCTAGAATTTCAATATGATTAGATGATGTTGTTGAGATCGTTTGTTTTATGGATCTCCATGAAATTGTTGTACCACCACATATGAACAAATATCTTGTTTGTGATCGACCATTATGAGGATCAAACAAATACCCTGCATCTGCATAACCTATCAGGTTTGTCTTAGATATATATGGGAAAAATAAACCTATACCCATTGTACCTCTAAGGTAGCGAAGTATATGCTTAATCTCATTCGAATGCCTTTTCGTGGGTAAAGAATTATGTCTTGCTAATAGATTAACAACAAATGATATATCAGGTCGTGTATGACTAGCAAGATACATTAATGCACTAATTACACTGAGATGTGGTACTTCAGGACCAAGTAGTTCTTCATTTTTCTCTTGAGTTCGAAAAGGATCTTTGCTCACTTCAAGTGACCTTACAATCATTAGACTACTCAATGGGTGTGATTTGTTCATATAGAACCACTTTAGCATCTTTTCTGTATAAGTCTTTTGGTGCATAAAAATTCTTTCCTTTAAATATTCTAATTGTAATCCAAGACAAAACTTTATTTTTCCCGAATCTTTCATCTCATTACTTTTTCAAGCAATTTACAGCCTTTGAAAGCTCTCTAGGAGTTCCGCTGATGTTTAAATCATCTACATAAATAACAATTATAACAAACTCTTTTCTGAATCTTTTCATAAAAACACATGGACAAATTGGGTCATTTTTATACCTTTCTTTCAACAAATATTCACCGAGACAATTGTACCACATACGTCCAGATTGCTTTAGTCCGTAAAGGGCTTTATTCAATTTAATTGAATAATTTTCTTGAGGATTTGTCTTATATGCTTCAGGCAAGTTAAGTCCTTCAGAAAGTTTCATATAGATATTCTTTTCAAATGAGCCATATAAATATGCTGCAACAACATCAATTAGGCGTAAATCAAGTTTTTCACGAATTGCCAAACTGATGAAGTATCAAAAAGTAGTTACATCCATCACAGGTGAATATGTTTCTTCAAAATCAATACTAGGTTTTTGTGAGAAACCTTGTGCAACAATCACTACTAAAAAAACACCTGTTAGCGACGGAAGGAATTGGTCGCTAATCCATGGCATGACCGTCGCTAAAACCATTAGCGACGGCATCTCAGACGGGAGAGAGGACGTCGCTAAAACCCTCGTCGAAAACACATCAGCGACCACTTACATGCCGTCGCTACCATATTGACGGCGAAATGCCGTCGCTAAAATCGTCTCTGCCCCAATAACTCCAGCCATCGCTAAGTGTTGCCATACAGCGACCTCAAAACGCCGTCGCTATGGGTACTCATGTAGCGACCACGTGATCCGTCGCTATGGGTACTCATATAGCGACCACCATTCTTACAATACAGCGACCACTGAGGTCCGTCGCTGTTTTTAACAATACAGCGACCACAATATTCCGTCGCTAGTGGTATTCATTTAGCGACGACAAGATCCGTCGCTAGTGGTATTCATGTAGCGACGACAACATCCGTCGCTAGTGTTAATAATTCAGCGACGGTCCACTACCGTCGCTAACGGGAATTTTTAAATTTTTTTAAAATTGGTTCAATATTGACTGGTTTTGTTAATTTAACTTTAAAAATGTATTAATATTTTGTATTTTGTATTGGCTGATAAAATTTTATAATTAAATTTAAATAATTTTTTTAAAATATTAAATTATTATTAAAAACAAAATAATAGATTAAATTAATTTATCAAATAGGTTGAATTATTAATGATAGGTACAATAAGGCTTTTTGATTTGACTGTAATTACCAATAAATATTGACATAATAAATAAAGAATGACAAAATAAATACTGAATGAAATATAACATAACTAAAAATCAAATATACAATGTGTATAAATAATAAAAATACAATCATGGTGGTGGGGGATCCTGGGGTGGTGGTGGGGGCGCCTGGGAAGTGGGGGGAGGTAGCCTCGCCATCAACTGCATCAGTAGCTCCTGCTGCTGAGCAAGTTGCCGACGAGTCTCCGCGTGCTGCTCCTCGGCCCGCTGTCGGTCCGCCTCGGCCTTCTGTCGGTCCGCCTCGGCCCGCTCCAACAACAACTACCTCTGACGTCGCTCCTCCTGTAGCTCATCGTTCAGGTTTTGAATTACCTGAACGACCTCAGTCGGAAGACCAGAGGAAGACGAAGAGGAAGGGGTCTTCCCCTTTTTCGCCAGCTGCGTGCCGACGCCACCCAATCCAAATACCCTCCCTTTCTTGTTCACACCGCCAACAGCCTCCATATAGATGGCGTTATCGTCAGAACAAGATAGGGTGGGAGGAACCTCCCCTTCAGGAGTGGAAGCCACCAGGTCTGCCTCCTTCTCGGCCCTCCTGGCCTGATACGCCTCCTGTAAATTCAAAAACAATGATAGGATTAATAAGCTGATTTGTAAATTATAAGCATGTGTCAGTTAAAAGTAAATACCGCTAGATCCGTAGTCTTCTGGTTTACCCATGCACCGGCTTTGTTCTTCTTGGTCATTTGCATGACCTCAAACAAAGAAGGCTCCCGGTGCTCCCTCTGCTCCTGTGGTGGACAAAAAACATTGAGATTATTATTTGTAAACATGTAAGACGAATCATAATAGAAATGTTTAACATAAATATACTTACAAATCTTTTCTTGTGCTCGAGGGTTGAAATGCTACCCCCAGTGTAAACTGAGGCTGCAGCATCGGCGGCTCTGTTGGCCCTGTTCCGAGCACTCGCCTGCTGGAACGGGACCCCGCCCCACTTCTGGACCATCCCGTCCCAATGGTCCTCCGGGATCCAACGAGGGCGCTCACCCTTGTCCCTCACCTTCCAAAGGGTATTCTTGATGATTTTGGAGGTCTTTGTGGCAAAGACCTTCCTAATCTCATCAATCATACCCTCCGCCCACTGGTAATCACGTTGTAAAATGAAATGAGAAATCAAAATTAATAACAGGTCTATTTTACAAATCAAGTCACAACAAATGAGCTAGGAACTTACCGAGAAGGTGTCAAACCACCTATCTTGCACAACCTTCCCAGCATCTGTCCAAGATATATATGGACCATCCCACTGGGCCTTCAAAACCTTAGTAATCGCTTTGGTAGTGCGACTACTATCAACAAAGCTGTAATGACAACAATTATGTTAGGAGTAAAACAACACACAATCTAGGGAGACCCCCAAAATTTCGGCAGAGTCTCCCCTGTAAATGTAACATTTCTAAGTTTAAATAGTTACCCTGTTACAAACAGAAGAGTGCCCAGTACAATTCAATCTATACAAGTACTAATTAAAGTAACATCCAATAAACCAACAAGTCTTTCCACTAAAGTTTAATATAAAGTATCATACAAATAACATAAAAGTATTTGAGGTTTAGTCACTTACTCGTCTCCGGCTGGCACGGGTACCAACATGGGCAGAGGGGATGCCGGAGGTGGGGTCGCCTGATGGCCATGGTCCTCCAAGCCACCAGCTCCAGGACTCTGCTCTGGGGTGGTCAGTCGGGGTGATGGGGTGGTCTGCAGTGGTGGTGGTGGTGGTGGAGTGGTCTGCTCTGGTGGTGGTGCTAGTGGTGATGGAGTGCTCTGCTGTAGTGGTGATGGAGTAGTCTGCTGTCCTGGGGTGGGAGTCCCCTGCCGGGATGTCGGGGTCCTGGACCCACCACCCCTACTGAAGGGCAGTCGACGTCCTGTCATCTGTGGATAAAATCATGAAAAGAAAGGTTAGTCTCAGGATATATATAAACCTATGTAACATTTTGTTTAACGACTACATACTCTGTGTCTGTTTCAGTTTCAAATTCCCCCTCAGTTTCAGTGTCACTGTAGTTATCTGTTTGAACAAGTTCATCAGTATCCAAATCAGCCCTAGACCGTTTTGATCGAGAGACAAGGTCTTTGTCAATGTGTTCACCCCCCGTAGTGGCGAGTGTCTCATCCATTATGACTGGATCAATGTTGAACAACAAATTGGCATCGTTGAGCTCGTGTGGTGCAAGCTGATAAGCGTCGTCAACCTCCTCAGAGACATTGTCAGTGATCTGACTTCGGGCCTTGGCCTTGATTACTGCATACCAGTCCCGATGTCCTCCCGGGAAGTCGGTGTAATAAACCTGCTCAGCTTGTTGGGCAAAAATAAAGGGATCAAACCCTTTATATCTACCATTCTTCTTGACCTCAACTAAGTCGTAGTTGTTGTCAACCTTTGTTCCAACACCGATTATGTTGTCGAACCAATCACATTTGAATAGAACAATATCTCTTCTTAGTCGTCCAGAGAACGAAACTTCAACAATCTCCGTCAGTACTCCATAAAAGTCTTCTTCCAACTGTCCGGCGGTGCCTTTAACACAAACCCCGTAGTTATGGGTGCGCATCCCTTCACTCCATTGAAGAATATTAAACTTGTAGCCATTTACGTAGTAAATAGGCCATTTTTTAACAGTTTTCACCGGCCCCCAAGAAAGGGCTTGGAGTAAAGAATCTTCAATATGGTTGTTAGGGTCTTGTATCTATGTACAACATAAAAAGTAGGTCATCGTTAGATAACGGGAGTTAGAAGCAAATAGGCTTAAAAACACTTGGTATACGGGTCTTACGTGTTGCGCGAACCAACCAACGAACTTGGATGACACCTCACTATGAATTTGGTCATCAGTTAAATCATTTTGCTCAAGTTTTAGCATATCTGTGTATAAGCTATTCAAAGGAAACAAATTTAGATACTATAAAAGCTACGTTAAGAATGTATAATATAACTTCTATGACTTACTCAATAAAGGGTTCCACTTCTGGGCAATTTAGAAGAATGTACAAGTGAGCCGCCTTTCGATCTTTCTCATCAATGTAACATTTTGTGAGTCTGCCCCCCGGGTGACCAGGATAGTTGAAAATCGATGTTTGTTCATCAAACCCTGTGCGGCTGGCCACCCCAAGATTGCGGGGAATTCTACTCATTCTAGTTTCTATCTCCATCGGAAAATAGAAAGAAGCAAAGGTTGTCATTTCTTCGACTAAGTATGCCTCACAAATTGATGCTTCAACGCAGGCTTTGTTCGACACTTTATCTTTTAAAGAGCGTAAGAATCTTCAACATCATTAACAAGATAGTGTTAAGTTAGAAAATACTATTATAAGCACGATTTGCAAGGAAATTAAAGAGTTCACCAAGCATTCACCTTTCGAATGGATACATCCAACGATACTGCACTGGGCCACCAACCAAGGCCTCGTACGGTAGATGGATAGGCAAATGCTCCATGGAGTCAAAAAAACTTGGTGGGAAAATCTGCTTCAACTTACAAATCAATACCGGGATAGTTTCTTCCATCTTCACAAGTTTCTCCACAGTCAACGAAGTAGCCGTCAACTCCTTAAAGAAGTGACTCAACTCCACCAACGGTTTCCAAATAGGCTTCGGTAAGGCATGAAACGCGTACGGGAGTAGTTGTTGCATAAACACATGGCAATCATGACTTTTCATGCCAAACACCCTGCCCTCCTTCACGTCAACGCATCTACTCAAGTTAGAAGCGAATCCGTCAGGCAGGGTCAACCCATTCATCCAAATACACACAACAATCTGTTGTGGTCTAGTTAAAGCATATTTTGCATGGGGTTTAAACATTCTTCCACGTCCCGCATCCCTCAACTCCAACTCCTTCCTGGAACACCAAATCGGAAGGTCTAGACGACTCTTCTCGTTGTCCTTTGTTCTCCCTTTGATGTCCATAACAGTGTCAAAAATATTCATGAAAACATTACGTTCAGTGTGCATGACATCAATGTTGTGTCTTAACAACAAGTCTTTCCAATATGGCAAATCCCACAAGACACTCTGCTTCACCCAGTGGTGTTCCTTACCGTAACCCGCAAACTCCTTAACACTCTTGTCCCAGATGTAAGGATACTCTTCGACCCTCTGCCAAACCCGTGCACCAGATAACCTACGGGGTGGAGGTTCATTAACAACCTTGTTCTTCTTAAAAGCGGTTTTGTTCCTTCTAAACGGGTGATCCAACGGTAGAAACTTTCTATGACAGTCAAAGAAACTTGTCTTGCCACTAACAGGGAGTGATTCCCCGCCGGTATGTTCCATGCATACAGGGCAAGCAAGCTTCCCAGACGTGGACCATCTAGAACGCATACCATAGGCCGGGAAGTCGTTAATAGTCCACATCAAAACAGTACGCATCATAAAGTTGTTCTTCAAAGACGCATCGTATGTCATTACCCTGACATCCCATAATTGTGATAACTCTTCAACCAACGGTTGCAAAAACACGTCTATGTTCGCCTTTGGATTTTTGGGTCCTGGAACCAATATAGATAGAAACATGACCTCCCTCTTCATACACATATCAGGAGGCAGATTGTATGGGGTCAGGATGACTGGCCAACAAGAGTAAGCTCTTCCGTATTGACCGAACGGGTTAAACCCATCAGTACATAAGCCAAGTCTTACATTGCGCGGCTCGCCTGAAAAGTCTGGATATAGCTCATCCAAACACTTCCATACTTTCCCGTCGGAAGGATGGCAAAGAAACCCCTCTTGTGTTCGGTTCAGAGCATGCCAACGCATGTGTTTTGCCGTGGACAATGAGGCGTACAGGCGTTGAAGACGCGGTGTTATAGGGAAGTACCATATTTTCTTCTTGGCCGTCCGGGTTACCTTCCCTCTCCTTTTAACTGTCTTGTAGCGTTCCTCATTATAATGCAGACATTTTGTGACACCCTTGTCAGTAAACTCATTTCTGAACAACATACATCCACCAACACAACACTCTATCTTCACACAACCCAACCCCAAGTTTGCCACTTGTTTCTTAGCACGGTACAGGTTTGCTGGCATTCTGTGATTACTAGGCATGGTGGAACCCATCAGATTGACCATCCTATCAAAACAACCTCCAGAAAGATTATAATCTGCCTTTAGGCTTAAAGCAGCTAGGGAGGCGGATAACTCAGTGTGACTGTTGCACCCGTCCCACAATGGAGTCTGAGCCACCGCCAACAAATCATAAAATCTCTTCACCTCCGGATTAGGATCCTCCTCTACATTGTCAGAGTCCCCATGACCTGCTTGGTCATTATGTTCCAGCATACGCCCGGTGGAGGGTCCAACATGATCCATCACCATTTGTTCTATGTTGTTGTACGTATCCCTGTTTCCTCCAACCTCGTAGTAAGACTGTTGCACGGTTACGTCTGATGGTCTACGCGGTAACTGCTCACCATGGTTGTACCAGCAGTGGTATGTTTCCATGAACCCTTTCTCAGTTAGGTGGCACATGACATCATCCGCGTATTCAAAACTCATGCATTTTCACCTTGAGCACGGACAACGGATCTTCTGAGTCACTTCAAATCCAGGCGTGTTTGCCGTAGCGAACGGAATGAACTCCAATAGCCCCATCATAAACTCCTCAGTCACTCGCCGATTGCGATCTAGTCGGTTGTACATCCATCACCGATTTAGCGGTACCTCCATTTATAATATCTAACAAGCACGATTTCTGTTACCTTACACCTTTAAATTTTTATTTAACTATCGGTTGTGAATCACTCTATCTCTTTGACGTTGCAAATTGGTGGGGCCCTATCCCATTCGGGATGAATATGCAACCATCCGTAACCCATCCCATAATTGTATGCGGTCTATCTTGAGTTGAACGAATGTTCATTTGAAATTTCGGCAGCATTTCGCATTGGTCCCCGAGTACACAGAGATACGTACGGTATGAAACACCACACGCAGACATGCACCCTGGGAACAATATGAAACACCATAACCGAAATTTCAAATGAACATTCATTCAACTTCTCAAGATAGACCACATACAACATTGATGGGTTACGCCCTACAGGTTACAAATTCATACCAAACTGTCCAACCGGGACAATTCAAGATCCAACACAACACGGTACATCAACCGGTTGTTTTGAAACTTGAACGGGAATCTAATGGGTACACACACGACTAAACCCTACATTATTAAAGTTGAGTTTCATTTTTTAAGTTCCCTAAGAAAGGGAGTTTGCCGAAATTTTGGTAGAGTCTCCCCTGTAAACTAGACATTTCCCAAATTTACAAATGGCCTGTTACATATAAAAAACTTCCCAGTATAGATAAATAAACATATCATACGCATTGTGTATGATATTCAGAGTTATGAACACCAAATCATGTTATCAATATATAAAATCAATGCCTAATGAGATGTACTCTCTACTAACAAACAACATTACACATGCATCGTAAATCATGTTATCAGCACACAAAACCAGTGCCTAATGAGCTCTGCTCTCCACTAACAAACAACATTACACATGCATAAAAAATCATGTTATCAGCACACAAAATCACTGCCTAATGAGCTCTGCTCTCCACTAACAAACAACAATCAACATACATACACTTCAAAACATACAACACACATAGCCAGAAAGTTAGCGTTAGGGGATTACCGTCGAAGGAGAGATAGCGATGGAGACAAAGCTGATGAGAGCCGAAAACAGACCACGCGTAAAGTGTGTCGGTCTGCATGACAAAGTTAATGGTTAAAAGTGTTAATCAAAGTTCTCAACATTCAACTGGTTTCCGTAATCAGGTTTCTAAAGATGTAATAGCTAATAATGTAACAACTTACTAAAAAAGGGAAAACAGAAAAACTGAATTCTAACTATCATCCGGTATTATCAATTTCTGTTCACATCAATAGCATATCTTATGTCACACGAAAGAAGCAAATTACATTAATTAAAAGAAACAAGACATTTTATCATGTATAGCAGAATAACTTATCACAAACAACATAATAAGATTTTGTCATTCAACCAATGATTTATCACAAACAGCAGAATAACTTTCCACCAGCAAAGATAACAAATTATCTATATTACCATTATTACTTATTATCTTTGTCCTTTGTTTTACTGGTTTATCTAACACATGTTAAGTGTTAACTTTGTATCAGATATTCAGTTTTTATTAGAACTTATATTGAAAGAGCTGCTCCCGGCGTGCTGCTCCCGGTTTTTATCTAACACTTATCCGGCGTGCTGCTCCCTTCTCTGGCGTGCTGCTGTTGAAGAGCTGTTGAGGCCTTGAAGGGGCTGTTGAAGTGCTGCAAGACACTGAAGGAGATCGGGAAGGTTCCAGAAGATGAAGGGTACCGCAAGGCCGTTGAGAGCTTCACGAGGCACAGCCTCAAGGTGTGCCAGGAGGAGCATGACTGGGAATCCATCGAGAAACGTCTCGGTTGTGGACAGGTTGAGGAACTCATCGAAGAGCCTCGCTATGAACTCAAGCTCATTTCTTATATGATTGGTATCCCTTTCTCTTAAAGGAGGTGTCTATAGCCTGACCACCAAGTGCTGCCATTCTCCAACTGTTGAACCAGAAAAAGGAGGGGAAATATAGTAGCTGTAGGAGACCTCTGCTGCAGTAGTGATTTGGAGTGTTTAAGGCTGTTGAAAAATAGAAAAAAGAGAGGAGGCACAACTGTTGGAGCTGCAGCAGTGGTGGCTAGAGTTACAGAGGTCGCCGGAGAAGCTCGTCGGAGAATGGATATGCAAAACAGTGAAGGGAGGGAGTAGAGGAAGAAGGAAAGCCTGAAAACAGCAGTGGCTGGGGCTGTTTAAGGCTACTGAAAACTAAAATAGAGAAGACCCGCAGCTGTTTCTCTTGCTGCAGTGGTGGCCGGAGTTGCAGAGCTCGCCGGAGAAGGAGAAGGTTGCGCAAGAGAAGAAGTTGTTGCAGGCTTGCAGCAGAGAGAAAAAGAGAGAAATGGGAGAAATGGGAGAAGAGGGAGAGGAAGAGGAAAGTTTAGGTTTTCTGAATTAAGGGAGAAAGGGGGAGAAATTACCTGGATACCCTTAATAAAAACAGAAACGGCGCTGTTTTACCAACAGCAGAAGGTCACGGCGGAAATCTGCCGCGATCCACCGCGATCCGAGCGCCCGCTATAGCGGAAATAGCGCCGCTATTTGATTCTCGCCCGCAATCCCAGCGCCGTCGCACAGGGGGTCCGCTCCGCTCCATCGCTGCGCTATAGCGGCCGCGATTCCGCTATTTAACTACTATCGGAAAAACAAGAAAAAAGACAAGTTAGAATAGTTTTTTGGTTGAATGAGCATTGTGCAATAACGAAGGAGTTAGTCCC
Organism: Clitoria ternatea; assembly: GCA_037962975.1. NCBI lineage: Eukaryota > Viridiplantae > Streptophyta > Magnoliopsida > Fabales > Fabaceae > Clitoria > Clitoria ternatea. The sequence goes on from CM075671.1 coordinate 64,101,976, forward strand.
TGGAAAAGTGGTGAACAACAGTTGGAAATCTAACAAAGGATGGAATCTTTCCGGGGATATGTGTCCGCATTTAGTGGCTAACCATGCTTGAAACTGCCTCCTGTGAAAGATACTTGTGCAAATCCAAAAGATGTTGTATAAGCTATTTGATGAACTTACTTATAGCCTGTGTACTATTACCGAGCCACCAGGTGTTTAACGGGAGCAACTATGAGTTGCTTCCAGAAAATGTGAACCTAACCGGCCTTGGGATTTGGTAACGCATGGTGAAGGAGTTAAACAAACAAGCACTTAGTCATATTTAATTAGAGTGAACTTAGTTTGGAAGAAAAAGTAAATTTTATTGTTTTGGCTTTGCCTGGTTCATGAAGATATACTCTCAGTTTAGTGTTTATCTCCTAATATCCTTATTTTTCTAACTCTTGCAGTCCAATCAATGTATCTCTCTTATCCCTTGACAACTGTGTAGTTAAAAGTTACAGTAGCACCTTATCAACAAATGGTTGTTGGTTTTTTCTTATCGTTGGGTGTGATAGTTTAGCCATTCTTAAATTTAAATTATTTTGGAAGACAAACATGAATGGCTTTAGATTCATGCTTGTGCTGACTGCTTAGAAGATATTCAGAATGGCCTTAGAAGACCAAAAGAGAATAAATATAAGTATCAATCTTTAATAGATTATTTAAAACAACAAGGAAAAGAGTCTGAAGCAGAATCTAGTCAGAAATGCTTAGAACCTGAAGAAGCTTTACAAATTTTACAAAATTTAGTACAGCAACAACAAAAACAAAAATGTTTAACCAAGGAAGACTTAATAAGTTTCTTTCAGAAAAAACCAGCTACAGGAATAACTATAGAACCACCATTTAGAAAATAATGGAACAAATAGAAAAGCTAACAGAATTAGTTGAGAAATTACATTTAGAAAATACGTATATGGCAAAATTGGAAGACGAAGATCATCAAGGAATAATTTATGGGATAGATAGTGATGATGAAGGACCAACAGCTAGAATGGAGACTAAACCTATGCCTCCACAAACACCTAAAAGACCAAGAACTCCAGAACCAGAATACTCGGAATTTGGTCAAACTAGTAATCCCAATAGAACTAATAGTAATAATAGAAATTATCAAGACTATATTTATAGTCGAGGATATGTAGAAAAAAATGGTAAAATTAATAAGAGTATGCCATCTAAGTTCATAGAAAAAGAACGGAATATTATAAATGGAATATTGAATATAAATTGTGCTACTAATTCAGAAGAACTAGTTTTAACATGGATTAATAATTTAAAATTATTAGTACAAACTAGTGATAATACAATTAGTGGAATGACAATTGAGAATTTTAGTAACTATGTAAAATACAAAATAGCAGGTTATTTAGCAGACTGGATAGAAAATACACAGATTATTATACCTGTATCCATAACAGATACAAGTAACAAAGGGAAACTTACTTATTTAGTCTGACTAGAGTGGTTTCATGTTGAAAGTATGATTTAGATGTATTGTCCTGTTCTTATTATATTTATTTATACATGATTAGAATTGTAAAATGCAAATGCGATGTTGTTTTTAAGGGAAAGTTTCTGTTTGAATTTGCAAATTGCAATGTCAATTTGATATATGGGCATCATGATATTTTTCAAAGCATCATACAACATATCAACACTTCAACAAAATGGACAAGCAAATTTTCAGAACATTCAACACTTCAACAAAACAATCATAAGCAACATTTGGCAAGCAACAAAATGAACTAACCTGTCCACGAAGGGGAGAGGGGAGCGTAGCCACCGGTGAACCAGGGAATGGGTACCGACAGAGGGAGGGACGGAGGGAACGACGGAGGAGACACAGGGAGGGAGGGAGGGAACGACGGAGGAGAGACCTCGTACGGAGGGAATGAGCTGGGGAAGGGAGGGAGGGGGGAGGGACGGTTTCGGGAAGGAACGGAGGGAATGGGTGCCGACGAACGACGGAGGAGAGGGAGGAACTGAGACGCCCCAAACCCCCAAGAAGAAATAGGGGAAAATTTTTCGCGTCTTTGAAAATAATAATAATAAATTAAATAATTTAAGTGGTGAATTATTTTTTTCACCAAACTCCTGGATCTAAAAAGAACCACTCCCATATATGAAGATATGAGAGGGTGAAACTAAATGTAAATTTTTCAATCAAAATCAGCGGAAGAATTGTCCAATTTGACTTAATCATTGGCTAATTGATTTTTAAGAGGAGGAGTTTCATAAAAATGTGAAATACACTTATATAATCTCAAGAGCCAAAACGCTACTCCTCAATACTTTTAAAATAATATTTAAGGAAGAAAGAATGCATAACATTTTACAATTTATCTTAAAATAACAAAATGAGAATCAGGAGCATACTCGCTCAGGCGCGACTCAAGTCGCTTGAGCGAGCCAGCGTGCACACGCTTGAGCGAACGCTGAGTGGCTTTGAGCGAGAGAGAGAAATAAGTATCAGGGCTCACCTCGCTTGAGCGAGCCCTGCCTCGCTTGAGCGAGACACGAATGAATGCTTGAGCGAAGGAGGCGAGACGCTTGAGCGAAGAAGGAAAGGAGCAACAGGGGTCGATCTCGCTTGAGCGGCCCAAGTCTCGCTTGAGCGAGATTGGTCCAGAAATGTTGAGGACTCTCTGGTCAATTTTCGCTTGGGCGAGGCACCACTCGCCTGGGCGAAAATCCTCCAGAATCAACTCTCCTTCTCCCTCGCTTGAGCGCTGCCCTTAACGCCTGGGCGAAAATTGTCCAGAATCAAAACACTGATTCTGTGGCAATCTCGCTTGGGCAAATTGCTCGTCCGCTTGAGCGAATTTGGGGCAGAAACGAATCCCCTGTTCCACAACAATCTCGCTCGGGCGAGATTGCTACTCGCTTGAGCGAGTTCTGCAGAAACTCAGCAGAAAACAAAAATTCAATTGAACAACACACATACAACATTAATTCCTTCTAATTTGGCCTCACATAAGACCCTATCTCATTTCATTGTGCATGTACCAACTCATACCATAATATAATCTAAAACTACATAATCCTTTCATTGAATCAAATACCACCAACATCATCATGCTAATATGGATTCCATACATATAATTTAAATTCATCATCAAATCACATGCATTCCCTACATACATCTATCTTCCACATCATTCCACAAGCTCCAGAATATAGCATGAAAACACATCATCCATTCATTTAACAAAGTCAAGTATTCAGATTCATTCTTTACATATTTTGGGTCATGAATGAAAATTGTCATTACCCAAACATGTCCAATTTTCTTCCATGACCTCCAGAATTATCAACATTACAAAATTGAGTATATAAATCTCATATACTCTACAAAACAGATTTTATGCCGGCCAAGGCTTACGCATTCCTATCCATATTTTACCTTCTTCATACTCGGCCTCCAAAAGTGTAGGATTTAAGTCATACCTACATCAACTTTAAAAATGGCAACGGGGAGGTGAGTAACATAATCCAAATGAATTAAAGTCATACATTATGATGAAATACATGTATACTTGCACAAATATCAATCATTATACCACATCATACATTATACACAATACATCTTACAATTTCAAGTATACATTCACGATATCAATCATTTGGATTGCCAACACACACATCGGGTTAGTACTCAACTCTTTCCCCTTTTCGATTGTCATTCATCCATTGCCACCATGGGCTTTCAACTAGGCATATCTCCAACTATATGCAAATGCTCTTAAAGCTAATGCATATGCACAAGAATTTCTTATCAAACAATGCGGATCCGACTGTGGGAAAATATATCATTAAATCAATTGTGGGACAAGCATAGGTGTGCTACTATGCCCCTACTGCAGTAGAAAAATTGTGTACACATATATCTCAATTCAAGCATGCTTACATACTCATTATTTTACTGGTACCAAACCGCTATCGCCCATCTGTAGCACTAGTCACTCTGTGACATGCGGATCAACATCGTGGCCTCAACTACCACAAGTGCTACGGGCCCCTCCCGAACACACATCGAGAGAGCCGTGCCCCATCGGACACCGAGGTAAACTCGCTCACCATAGAGCCGCCCGCCCACTGGGCCTGCCACATAGGGTGCCTCGTCACCAAACTATGGACAGCTTCGTGACTCATACACCGAGTCACAGGGGAAAATCACAATCCGCTCGTGCACTGAGCCGCCCTCCCATTGGGCCCGCCTAGTGGAACCCCCTAACATTCCACATAGACAGCTATGATATGCCATGGATGCAATGCAAATGCAAATCAAATGCATCCTTACACTTATGCATCCTAGATGCCACTCCACATTCAATCATTCACCACCACCACTTGGTGGATTTCAATATTCCCATCATTCTCATCCAATCCCAATTCTCTTTGAACTCATTCACATCAATAGTTAGTGGCATACACATTCCATAACTCATACACACATATTTGGGATATTCACATCACAATCTCAATCCACATATGGTTGCAAACCATCATCATACTTCATTAATATAATATTACCACATCATTAATTTTATCCCAAACACAATGCCACATAGCAATCATCATTCTAAATGCATTTAAGTCACACATATCATATCATCCATTCAAACAACCATTAACATAATCACATATACATATTTTCACATCACCAATGGATGAAATCATGCATTTAGAAAAGTTACCCCCTCCTACCTCAAGTGAAGTAGTGATCAACGCGGTTCGATGGTCCCGCTTCGTCAATGGGGTCACTTCCTACATCACAATACATCATACAATCAATTTTCTACTTACTCATTAAGATTCAAATACTTAGATATCAATAAATACTTGCTGTTTTTATTATTATAACTCTCAAAACTCTTTTATTTCATTTTATCCACCATAACCACCATGGGTTAGGTGCCACCATTTATTATTATGTACTCAACAACCAACCCTTTCATGGGTTTCTCCATTATTAATTCCCTTCAACAAAATACCATCACCAATGACCCTTATGCATCACAACTCACATTTATTACCCACAATAAATGTTCACCAACCTCCATATACATTTTCCCCCAAATTCATAAAGTTAGGGTTTTATAAAATTCCAACAACCATCATAAATACTCTTCTCTTTCCAACCATAAATGCATCCACTTTATTACTTCTCAAAGAAACCTTACTTTCATAGAATCTACATCAAACCTTTGCATTAATTACTCTCCTCAAGAACATCCATACACATGCATGGTTTCAAAACTCATATTATCATATAACCATGGCAAAAACCTAAGTAAATGGTGAGTATTCCTTACCTCACACCCAAAAACGAAAATGGGTTCAATAGGGGGAGAGGAAGCTGCGAAAATGGAGAGAAAGAGGGAGAATACAGCAGCTCCACAAGCCTCCTTCAAGCTTCACCAAAACGAAAATGAAAGAGAGTAGAAGATAATACCACTTGCTAGGGTTTGGAGGAAAAGGAAGAGAGAAATGAAGAAGATGGTGAAGAGAAGAAGAAGAAAGTGAAGTGTAATGTCCAACACCATCAGCAATCCCACGTGAATAGAGAAAGGAAAATGGGGTTTTTGATTTATTTTAATACCATTCATTAAAACTTCAACGTTCTATAACCAACAGGTTCTCCATTCGGGCTCAATACATCATCTGAAAATTATTCCGAATACATATTCGGATTCCCAATAATATTCTCAATAGCCCTGACCAATATCATCTCATTCCGAGATACTTGGTCCGACACCCATATTTCAACCGGGTTTAATTTCAGCTTAACCGGTCTCCAAAATTTACCAAAAATTCCCAAAATTATCAATTTAATTTTTTTCTCAATAGTTTGGGACATTAAATACTCCATATACCAATTTCTAATATTTATTTCGGTAATTAATTCTCTCCTTTTAAAATTCAGGATGTTACAGTCCACCTCACCAAAAAGAAAATTTCGTCCCCGAAATTTAACATACCGGATTCGAATGCGTCAGGATACCGTCCTCTGATATCGTCTTCGCGTTCCCATGTGAACGTTTCAGTATTTCCATGTTTCCAAGCGACCTTCACCAGAGGTACCAACTTGTTCCGCAATTTCTTCATGGAATGTCCGACAATGCGAACAGAAACAGGAGAAATAGATAGATCATCTCGCACCTCAATCTCGTCCATCGGGATCACGTGTAAAGGATCATAAACATATTTCCTTAACTGCGACACGTGAAACACGTTGTGTAGATTAGCAAGATGCGGAGGGAGTGCTATCCTATAAGCAACCTCACCAATCCGCTCCAACACCTCGTAAGGTCCGATAAATCTAGGGCTCAATTTCCCACTCTTCAACGCCCTTCCAATGCCTTTATCGCGCGAGACCTTCAAAAATACATGGTCACCCACTTGAAACTCAAGGGGTTTATGCCTCTTGTCATAATAACTCTTCTGTCTATCTTGAGCAATCTTCATATTCTCTTGGATCTTCTTAATCTGTTCGGTAGTTTCTTGAATAATCTCCGGCCCTAAGGCCAAGTTTTCACCAACTTCAAGCCAACACAGGGGAGTTCTACACTTCCTTCCATACAACGCCTCATATGGTGCCATACCTATGCTGGAATGGAAGCTGTTATTGTATGTGAATTCGATCAATGGGAGGAATCTCTCCCAACATCCACCGTGCTCAAGTACACAAGCTCTCAACAAATCCTCCAAGCTTTATATAGTTCTCTCTGATTGCCCATCGGTTTGAGGGTGATAAGCGGAACTAAGCTTCAACTTAGAACCCAACTCATCATGCAAACGTCCCCAAAACCGAGAAGTAAAACGAGGATCACGGTCGGATATGATGCTGGACGGAACGCCATGCAGTCTAACAATCTCCTTAATGTATATTTGTGCCAATTTCTCCAAAGGACTCTTCATATTAATGGGCAAGAAGTGAGCACATTTTGTCAATCTATCAACAATCACCCATATAGAATCGTTTCCAGCACGAGTTCTGGGTAGTCCAGAAACAAAATCCATAGCTATACTATCCCATTTCCAAACAGGGATCTCCAACGGTCTCAAATAACCAGATGGTTTCTGATGTTCGACCTTCGCCTTTTGACACACAAGGCAAGATGCTACAAAATTTGCCACATCCCGTTTCAAACCGGGCCACCAAAAGTTCTTCTTCAAATCTTGATACATCTTAGTGGAACCAGGATGAATACTCAATATGCTTTTGTGAGCTTCCTCAAGTACACGTTTCCTCACATCATCGCTTGAGGGAACATAAATTCGGCCTCTAACACGCCAAATGCCATCTCGACCTTCTTCTATGAACAAATTCTTCCCTTTTTCTTGGGTCTTTTTCATCTCAATCAAATACTCATCCTTGGGTTGTTGCGTCTTCACATATTCAAGAAATTCATTTGCAACCTTCAACATCTCCAACACCATTTTCTTGGAAGTGTAAGTCTCCACGCCCACATTCAAATCTCTAAATTGTTCAATCAACTCCATTTCCTTTGCCATCATCATGGAAACATGCAATGACTTCCTGCTCAATGCATCAGCAACTACATTTGCCTTACCGGGGTGATACTTCAATTCAAATTCGTAGTCTTTTAGGAACTCCATCCACCGTCTTTGGCGCATATTCAACTCCTTCTGGTCAAACAAGTATTTAAGGCTTTTGTGATCACTAAAGACCACAAACTTAGAGCCATATAAGTAGTGTCGCCACAACTTCAATGCAAACACCACCGCCGCCAGTTCAAGATCATGTGTAGGGTAGTTAACCTCATGCGGTCGCAACTGCCTCGACGCATAGGCTATCACACGCTCCTTTTATATCAACACACATCCAAGACCAAGCTTAGATGCATCGCAATATACCACAAATTCCTTCGTTAAGTCAGGCAATGCTAACACCGGTGCAGTAGTAAGCCTTAACTTCAACTCTTGGAAACTCTCTTCACATTCACGGGTCCACACAAAAGAGTGATTCTTCCGAGTCAACTTCGTTAGTGGTAAGGCCAAACGGGAAAACCCTTCAATAAATCTCCGGTAGTAACCGGCAAGACCAAGAAAACTTCTTATCTCCATCACTGACGTTGGTCTTTCCCAAGCCATCACAGCTTCAACTTTAGATCTATCCACCGCGACTCCATCATTTGAAATAACATGTCCAAGAAATTGGACCTCAGACAGCCAAAATTCACACTTAGAGAGCTTCGCATACAACTCCTTTTCGCGAAGGATCGTCAATACAAGACGAAGATGTCTTTCATGCTCTTCATGACTCTTGGAATACACCAAAATATCATCGATAAACACTACGACGAATCGGTCAAGATATTCATGGAAGATACGATTCATATAACTCATGAAAATCGCAGGGGCATTAGTCACACCAAATGGTATCACTACGTACACATAGTGTCCGTATCGCGTTCGGAAAGCAGTCTTGGGAATATCTTCGGCCTTCACCCGAATTTGATGATATCCAGAACGCAAATCAATCTTCGAAAATACAACAGCACCCTTCAATTGATCCAAAAGATCGTCAATACGCGGAAGAGGGTATTTATTTTTAATGGTCAGTTTGTTGAGTTGGCGATAATCAACGCACAATCTCATGCTCCCATCTTTCTTCTTCACCAGCAATACGGGAGCACCCCAAGGAGACACACTTGGGCGAATAAACTCCCGTCCAAGTAATTCTTCCACTTGCTTTTTCAATTCAGCTAACTCCATAGGAGACATCCTATAAGGAGCTCGGGAAACAGGTTCTGCACCTGGAATAAGATCGATAGCAAATTCCACTTCCCGTGGAGGAGGTAATCCGGGAATTTCTTCCGGAAACACATCGGGAAATTCTGAAACAATAGGAATCCCACAAGATTGGGAAACACCATTCCCATCAACCAAACAGAATATCACGAGAAGTTGAGAGATACCTCGCACATCAAAGCCTTCAGTATTAGAGGTTGGGAAAATCACTGTCTTGCTATGACAATCCAGCAAAACCTTGTTGGCGGACAACCAATCCATGCCTAGAATAACATCCAGGTCTTTTATAGGTAAACACACGAGGGATACAACAAATTTTCTACCCTCCAAGTCCATCTCGACATTTTCACATCGAGTCATCGATCTTAAACAAGCACCAGTCGGTGTAGTTACCAATATTGAACCTTTCATCATACTCACAGGCACTCGCAGGCGCCTCACACATTCTTCAGAAATAAAAGAGTGCGTAGCACCTGAATCAAATATCACATTAACAACATTACCATATATTTGACACTCACTTTGGACAAGATCCTCAGCTTGTGCTGCTTCTTCACCGGTCACGGCAAAGACTCTTCCAGCCATTTGTTGATTAACACCACGATTTGGGCCATTTCGACCACCATTAGCATTTCCTCGGCCGTTTCCATTACCACATTTGTTACCACCATTTCGGTTTCCATTTCTTCCTCCATTACCGCTTCCACGACCACGGCCTCTAAAAGCACCATAGCCTCCACGGTTTGCATTATCACGTGGCACAACATCTGCAACATTCAAAGGACAATCAGGGCGGATATGCCCCAGTTGGTTGCATCTATAGCACACCACTGTTTCTTCATGATTGCAATCTCTGGCTAAGTGATTTCCACCACATCTGTAACAACGGAGTCCTTGGCCATCACCTCGGCCACCAACGGCACCATGCCTTCCGCCACCACGTCCACCTCTAAAAGAAGAGGACCCACGCATAAATCGTCTATTGTTCTTAAAGTTGCCTTTCTTCTTGAAGCTAGAAGATTGGCCTTTCAACTTGTAATCATGCCCCGAGTAGTTCCTTGGAGCAATATCATTCTCTTCGAAAATTCTGCACTTATCCACAAGAGTAGGAAAGCTCCTAATCTCTTGGTGACAAATCGCCTTCTTAATCTCTTGGCGCAGTCCATTCTCAAATTTAACACACTTCGAAACTTCCGTGCCCTCTTGCTGAAAGGGAGGATAAAACACACATAACTCTTCAAATTTCATAGCATACTCTTCAACCGACATGCCGCCTTGCTTGAGTTCCATGAATTCAAGCTCTTTCTTGTTTTTGTAACTCGCAGGAAAATATTTCTTAAGAAATTCAGCTTTGAAATTCTCCCAAGTCAAAGGAGTGTGGGCAGCAGTCATACGCCCACGGGTAAGGATCCACCAAGATTCGGCCTCATTCCGAACCATAAACACCGCATACTCTACTTTCTGAGTTTCGGTACACTCCATACTAGCGAATATCCGCTCCAAGTCACGGATCCAGACATGAGCATCTTCTGGCTTATAGCCTCCATGAAATTCAGAAGGCTTTCGCTTAAGAAATTGGTCAAGGCCTTGATTCGGCTGACCAACAGGTTGTTGTTGCTGTGCAAGTATGTCAGCAAAGCGATTAAAGGCCTCAATCATAGCAATTGTATCAGGATTGCGCCTATACGCCATCACTCAATCTATATACAACAACATGAACATAATTAGAAACTTGAAGTTTCTTCACCCAATGTGTATACATATCATTTATCATTAACTTCATTGACACAAGTATCATCATAATGTATTTCACAATTTGAAGGTAAATATGAGAAAGGAATTGCCTGGCCGGGCTTAACAACAATCATTTAATAATCTCATTTCAATAACTACCTTCATAACTCATCCATATAATTCACAAATCAATCAGCCATAAGCAATATATACATGGATAACATCATTTATAATCATATCAAGAGCAATGAATGCTCTGATACCAGGTTGAGACGCCCCAAACCCCCAAGAAGAAATAGGGGAAAATTTTTCGCGTCTTTGAAAATAATAATAATAAATTAAATAATTTAAGTGGTGAATTATTTTTTTCACCAAACTCCTGGATCTAAAAAGAACCACTCCCATATATGAAGATATGAGAGGGTGAAACTAAATGTAAATTTTTCAATCAAAATCAGCGAAAGAATTGTCCAATTTGACTTAATCATTGGCTAATTGATTTTTAAGAGGAGGAGTTTCATAAAAATGTGAAATACACTTATATAATCTCAAGAGCCAAAACGCTACTCCTCAATACTTTTAAAATAATATTTAAGGAAGAAAGAATGCATAACATTTTACAATTTATCTTAAAATAACAAAATGAGAATCAGGAGCATACTCGCTCAGGCGCGACTCAAGTCGCTTGAGCGAGCCAGCGTGCACACGCTTGAGCGAACGCTGAGTGGCTTTGAGCGAGAGAGAGAAATAAGTATCAGGGCTCACCTCGCTTGAGCGAGCCCTGCCTCGCTTGAGCGAGACACGAATGAATGCTTGAGCGAAGGAGGCGAGACGCTTGAGCGAAGAAGGAAAGGAGCAACAGGGGTCGATCTCGCTTGAGCGGCCCAAGTCTCGCTTGAGCGAGATTGGTCCAGAAACGTTGAGGACTCTCTGGTCAATTTTCGCTTGGGCGAGGCACCACTCGCCTGGGCGAAAATCCTCCAGAATCAACTCTCCTTCTCCCTCGCTTGAGCGCTGCCCTTAACGCCTGGGCGAAAATTGTCCAGAATCAAAACACTGATTCTGTGGCAATCTCGCTTGGGCGAATTGCTCGTCCGCTTGAGCGAATTTGGGGCAGAAACGAATCCCCTGTTCCACAACAATCTCGCTCGGGCGAGATTGCTACTCGCTTGAGCGAGTTCTGCAGAAACTCAGCAGAAAACGAAAATTCAATTGAACAACACACATACAACATTAATTCCTTCTAATTTGGCCTCACATAAGACCCTATCTCATTTCATTATGCATGTACCAACTCATACCATAATATAATCTAAAACTACATAATCCTTTCATTGAATCAAATACCACCAACATCATCATGCTAATATGGATTCCATACATATAATTTAAATTCATCATCAAATCACATGCATTCCCTACATACATCTATCTTCCACATCATTCCACAAGCTCCAGAATATAGCATGAAAACACATCATCCATTCATTTAACAAAGTCAAGTATTCAGATTCATTCTTTACATATTTTGGGTCATGAATGAAAATTGTCATTACCCAAACATGTCCAATTTTCTTCCATGACCTCCAGAATTATCAACATTACAAAATTGAGTATATAAATCTCATATACTCTACAAAACAGATTTTATGCCGGCCAAGGCTTACGCATTCCTATCCATATTTTACCTTCTTCATACTCGGCCTCCAAAAGTGTAGGATTTAAGTCATACCTACATCAACTTTAAAAATGGCAACGGGGAGGTGAGTAACATAATCCAAATGAATTAAAGTCATACATTATGATGAAATACATGTATACTTGCACAAATATCAATCATTATACCACATCATACATTATACACAATACATCTTACAATTTCAAGTATACATTCACGATATCAATCATTTGGATTGCCAACACACACATCGGGTTAGTACTCAACTCTTTCCCCTTTTCGATTGTCATTCATCCATTGCCACCATGGGCTTTCAACTAGGCATATCTCCAACTATATGCAAATGCTCTTAAAGCTAATGCATATGCACAAGAATTTCTTATCAAACAATGCGGATCCGACTGTGGGAAAATATATCATTAAATCAATTGTGGGACAAGCATAGGTGTGCTACTATGCCCCTACTGCAGTAGAAAAATTATGTACACATATATCTCAATTCAAGCATGCTTACATACTCATTATTTTACTGGTACCAAACCGCTATCGCCCATCTGTAGCACTAGTCACTCTGTGACATGCGGATCAACATCGTGGCCTCAACTACCACAAGTGCTACGGGCCCCTCCCGAACACACATCGAGAGAGCCGTGCCCCATCGGACACCGAGGTAAACTCGCTCACCATAGAGCCGCCCGCCCACTGGGCCTGCCACATAGGGTGCCTCGTCACCAAACTATGGACAGCTTCATGACTCATACACCGAGTCACAGGGGAAAATCACAATCCGCTCGTGCACTGAGCCGCCCTCCCACTGGGCCCGCCTAGTGGAACCCCCTAACATTCCACATAGACAGCTATGATATGCCATGGATGCAATGCAAATGCAAATCAAATGCATCCTTACACTTATGCATCCTAGATGCCACTCCACATTCAATCATTCACCACCACCACTTGGTGGATTTCAATATTCCCATCATTCTCATCCAATCCCAATTCTCTTTGAACTCATTCACATCAATAGTTAGTGGCATACACATTCCATAACTCATACACACATATTTGGGATATTCACATCACAATCTCAATCCACATATGGTTGCAAACCATCATCATACTTCATTAATATAATATTACCACATCATTAATTTTATCCCAAACACAATGCCACATAGCAATCATCATTCTAAATGCATTTAAGTCACACATATCATATCATCCATTCAAACAACCATTAACATAATCACATATACATATTTTCACATCACCAATGGATGAAATCATGCATTTAGAAAAGTTACCCCCTCCTACCTCAAGTGAAGTAGTGATCAACGCGGTTCGATGGTCCCGCTTCGTCAATGGGGTCACTTCCTACATCACAATACATCATACAATCAATTTTCTACTTACTCATTAAGATTCAAATACTTAGATATCAATAAATACTTGCTGTTTTTATTATTATAACTCTCAAAACTCTTTTATTTCATTTTATCCACCATAACCACCATGGGTTAGGTGCCACCATTTATTATTATGTACTCAACAACCAACCCTTTCATGGGTTTCTCCATTATTAATTCCCTTCAACAAAATACCATCACCAATGACCCTTATGCATCACAACTCACATTTATTACCCACAATAAATGTTCACCAACCTCCATATACATTTTCCCCCAAATTCATAAAGTTAGGGTTTTATAAAATTCCAACAACCATAATAAATACTCTTCTCTTTCCAACCATAAATGCATCCACTTTATTACTTCTCAAAGAAACCTTACTTTCATAGAATCCACATCAAACCTTTGCATTAATTACTCTCCTCAAGAACATCCATACACATGCATGGTTTCAAAACTCATATTATCATATAACCATGGCAAAAACCCAAGTAAATGGTGAGTATTCCTTACCTCACACCCAAAAACGAAAATGGGTTCAATAGGGGGAGAGGAAGCTGCGAAAATGGAGAGAAAGAGGGAGAATACAGCAGCTCCACAAGCCTCCTTCAAGCTTCACCAAAACGAAAATGAAAGAGAGTAGAAGATAATACCACTTGCTAGGGTTTGGAGGAAAAGGAAGAGAGAAATGAAGAAGATGGTGAAGAGAAGAAGAAGAAAGTGAAGTGTAATGTCCAACACCATCAGCAATCCCACGTGAATAGAGAAAGGAAAATGGGGTTTTTGATTTATTTTAATACCATTCATTAAAACTTCAACGTTCTATAACCAACAGGTTCTCCATTCGGGCTCAATACATCATCTGAAAATTATTCCGAATACATATTCGGATTCCCAATAATATTCTCAATAGCCCTGACCAATATCATCTCATTCCGAGATACTTGGTCCGACACCCATATTTCAACCGGGTTTAATTTCAGCTTAACCGGTCTCCAAAATTTACCAAAAATTCCCAAAATTATCAATTTAATTTTTTTCTCAATAGTTTGGGACATTAAATACTCCATATACCAATTTCTAATATTTATTTCGGTAATTAATTCTCTCATTTTAAAATTCAGGATGTTACAGTCCACCCCACCAAAACGAAAATTTCGTCCCCGAAATTTAACATACCGGATTCGAATGCGTCAGGATACCGTCCTCTGATATCGTCTTCGCGTTCCCATGTGAACGTTTCAGTATTTCCATGTTTCCAAGCGACCTCCACCAAAGGTACCAACTTGTTCCGCAATTTCTTCACGGAATGTCCGACAATGCGAACAGAAACAGGAGAAATAGATAGATCATCTCGCACCTCAATCTCGTCCATCGGGATCACGTGTAAAGGATCATAAACATATTTCCTTAACTGCGACACGTGAAACACGTTGTGTAGATTAGCAAGATGCGGAGGGAGTGCTATCCTATAAGCAACCTCACCAATCCGCTCCAACACCTCGTAAGGTCCGATAAATCTAGGGCTCAATTTCCCACTCTTCAACGCCCTTCCAATGCCTTTATCGCGCGAGACCTTCAAAAATACATGGTCACCCACTTGAAACTCAAGGGGTTTATGCCTCTTGTCATAATAACTCTTCTGTCTATCTTGAGCAATCTTCATATTCTCTTGGATCTTCTTAATCTGTTCGGTAGTTTCTTGAATAATCTCCGGCCCTAAGGCCAAGTTTTCACCAACTTCAAGCCAACACAGGGGAGTTCTACACTTCCTTCCATACAACGCCTCATATGGTGCCATACCTATGCTGGAATGGAAGCTGTTATTGTATGTGAATTCGATCAATGGGAGGAATCTCTCCCAACATCCACCGTGCTCAAGTACACAAGCTCTCAACAAATCCTCCAAGCTTTGTATAGTTCTCTCCGATTGCCCATCGGTTTGAGGGTGATAAGCGGAACTAAGCTTCAACTTAGAACCCAACTCATCATGCAAACGTCCCCAAAACCGAGAAGTAAAACGAGGATCATGGTCGGATATGATGCTGGACGGAACGCCATGCAGTCTAACAATCTCCTTAATGTATATTTGTGCCAATTTCTCCAAAGGACTCTTCATATTAATGGGCAAGAAGTGAGCACATTTTGTCAATCTATCAACAATCACCCATATAGAATCGTTTCCAGCACGAGTTCTGGGTAGTCCAGAAACAAAATCCATAGCTATACTATCCCATTTCCAAACAGGGATCTCCAACGGTCTCAAATAACCAGATGGTTTCTGATGTTCGACCTTCGCCTTTTGACACACAAGGCAAGATGCTACAAAATTCGCCACATCCCGTTTCAAACCGGGCCACCAAAAGTTCTTCTTCAAATCTTGATACATCTTAGTGGAACCAGGATGAATACTCAATATGCTTTTGTGAGCTTCCTCAAGTACACGTTTCCTCACATCATCGCTTGAGGGAACATAAATTCGGCCTCTAACACGCCAAATGCCATCTCGACCTTCTTCTATGAACAAATTCTTCCCTTTTTCTTGGGTCTTTTTCATCTCAATCAAATACTCATCCTTGGGTTGTTGCGTCTTCACATATTCAAGAAATTCATTTGCAACCTTCAACATCTCCAACACCATTTTCTTGGAAGTGTAAGTCTCCACGCCCACATTCAAATCTCTAAATTGTTCAATCAACTCCATTTCCTTTGCCATCATCATGGAAACATGCAATGACTTCCTGCTCAATGCATCAGCAACTACATTTGCCTTACCGGGGTGATACTTCAATTCAAATTCGTAGTCTTTTAGGAACTCCATCCACCGTCTTTGGCGCATATTCAACTCCTTCTGGTCAAACAAGTATTTAAGGCTTTTGTGATCACTAAAGACCACAAACTTAGAGCCATATAAGTAGTGTCGCCACAACTTCAATGCAAACACCACCGCCGCCAGTTCAAGATCATGTGTAGGGTAGTTAACCTCATACGGTCGCAACTGCCTCGACGCATAGGCTATCACACGCTCCTTTTACATCAACACACATCCAAGACCAAGCTTAGATGCATCGCAATATACCACAAATTCCTTCGTTAAGTCAGGCAATGCTAACACCGATGCAGTAGTAAGCCTTAACTTCAACTCTTGGAAACTCTCTTCACATTCACGGGTCCACACAAAAGAGTGATTCTTCCGAGTCAACTTCGTTAGTGGTAAGGCCAAACGGGAAAACCCTTCAATAAATCTCCGGTAGTAACCGGCAAGACCAAGAAAACTTCTTATCTCCATCACTGACGTTGGTCTTTCCCAAGCCATCACAGCTTCAACTTTAGATCTATCCACCGCGACTCCATCATTTGAAATAACATGTCCAAGAAATTGGACCTCAGACAGCCAAAATTCACACTTAGAGAGCTTCGCATACAACTCCTTTTCGCGAAGGATCGTCAATACAAGACGAAGATGTCTTTCATGCTCTTCATGACTCTTGGAATACACCAAAATATCATCGATAAACACTATGACGAATCGGTCAAGATATTCATGGAAGATACGATTCATATAACTCATGAAAATCGCAGGGGCATTAGTCACACCAAATGGCATCACTACGTACTCATAGTGTCCGTATCGCGTTCGGAAAGCAGTCTTGGGAATATCTTCGGCCTTCACCCGAATTTGATGATATCCAGAACGCAAATCAATCTTCGAAAATACAACAGCACCCTTCAATTGATCCAAAAGATCGTCAATACGCGGAAGAGGGTATTTATTTTTAATGGTCAGTTTGTTGAGTTGGCGATAATCAACGCACAATCTCATGCTCCCATCTTTCTTCTTCACCAGTAATACGGGAGCACCCCAAGGAGACACACTTGGGCGAATAAACTCCCGTCCAAGTAATTCTTCCACTTGCTTTTTCAATTCAGCTAACTCCATAGGAGACATCCTATAAGGAGCTCGGGAAACAGGTTCTGCACCTGGAATAAGATCGATAGCAAATTCCACTTCCCGTGGAGGAGGTAATCCAGGAATTTCTTCCGGAAACACATCGGGAAATTCCGAAACAATAGGAATCCCACAAGATTGGGAAACACCATTCCCATCAACCAAACAGAACATCACGAGAAGTTGAGAGATACCTTGCACATCAAAGCCTTCAGTATTAGAGGTTGGGAAAATCACTGTCTTGCTATGACAATCCAGCAAAACCTTGTTGGCGGACAACCAATCCATGCCTAGAATAACATCCAGGTCTTTCATAGGTAAACACACGAGGGATACAACAAATTTTCTACCCTCCAAGTCCATCTCGACATTTTCACATCGAGTCATCGATCTTAAACAAGCACCAGTCGGTGTAGTTACCAATATTGAACCTTTCATCATACTCACAGGCACTCGCAGGCGCCTCACACATTCTTCAGAAATAAAAGAGTGCGTAGCACCCGAATCAAATATCACATTAACAACATTACCATATATTTGACACTCACTTTGGACAAGATCCTCAGCTTGTGCTGCTTCTTCACCGGTCACGGCAAAGACTCTTCCAGCCATTTGTTGATTAACACCACGATTTGGGCCATTTCGACCACCATTAGCATTTCCTCGGCCGTTTCCATTACCACGACCGTTATCACCATTTCGGTTTCCATTTCTTCCTCCATTACCGCTTCCACGACCACGGCCTCTAAAAGCACCATAGCCTCCACGGTTTGCATTATCACGTGGCACAACATCTGCAACATTCAAAGGACAATCAGGGCGGATATGCCCCGGTTGGTTGCATCTATAGCACACCACTGTTTCTTCATGATTGCAATCTCTGGCTAAGTGATTTCCACCACATCTGTAACAACGGAGTCCTTGGCCATCACCTCGGCCACCAACGGCACCATGCCTTCCGCCACCACGTCCACCTCTAAAAGAAGAGGACCCACGCATAAATCGTCTATTGTTCTTAAAGTTGCCTTTCTTCTTGAAGCTAGAAGATTGGCCTTTCAACTTGTAATCATGCCCCGAGTAGTTCCTTGGAGCAATATCATTCTCTTCGAAAATTCTGCACTTATCCACAAGAGTAGGAAAGCTCCTAATCTCTTGGTGACAAATCGCCTTCTTAATCTCTTGGCGCAGTCCATTCTCAAATTTAACACACTTCGAAACTTCCGTGCCCTCTTGCTGAAAGGGAGGATAAAACACACATAACTCTTCAAATTTCATAGCATACTCTTCAACCGACATGCCGCCTTGCTTGAGTTCCATGAATTCAAGCTCTTTCTTGTTTTTGTAACTCGCAGGAAAATATTTCTTAAGAAATTCAGCTTTGAAATTCTCCCAAGTCAAAGGAGTGTGGGCAGCAGTCATACGCCCACGGGTAAGGATCCACCAAGATTCGGCCTCATTCCGAACCATAAACACCGCATACTCTACTTTCTGAGTTTCGGTACACTCCATACTAGCGAATATCCGCTCCAAGTCACGGATCCAGACATGAGCATCTTCTGGCTTATAGCCTCCATGAAATTCAGAAGGCTTTCGCTTAAGAAATTGGTCAAGGCCTTGATTCGGCTGACCAACAGGTTGTTGTTGCTGTGCAAGTATGTCAGCAAAGCGATTAAAGGCCTCAATCATAGCAATTGTATCAGGATTGCGCCTATACGCCATCACTCAATCTATATACAACAACATGAACATAATTAGAAACTTGAAGTTTCTTCACCCAATGTGTATACATATCATTTATCATTAACTTCATTGACACAAGTATCATCATAATGTATTTCACAATTTGAAGGTAAATATGAGAAAGGAATTGCCTGGCCGGGCTTAACAACAATCATTTAATAATCTCATTTCAATAACTACCTTCATAACTCATCCATATAATTCACAAATCAATCAGCCATAAGCAATATATACATGGATAACATCATTTATAATCATATCAAGAGCAATGAATGCTCTGATACCAGGTTGAGACGCCCCAAACCCCCAAGAAGAAATAGGGGAAAATTTTTCGCGTCTTTGAAAATAATAATAATAAATTAAATAATTTAAGTGGTGAATTATTTTTTTCACCAAACTCCTGGATCTAAAAAGAACCACTCCCATATATGAAGATATGAGAGGGTGAAACTAAATGTAAATTTTTCAATCAAAATCAGCGGAAGAATTGTCCAATTTGACTTAATCATTGGCTAATTGATTTTTAAGAGGAGGAGTTTCATAAAAATGTGAAATACACTTATATAATCTCAAGAGCCAAAACGCTACTCCTCAATACTTTTAAAATAATATTTAAGGAAGAAAGAATGCATAACATTTTACAATTTATCTTAAAATAACAAAATGAGAATCAGGAGCATACTCGCTCAGGCGCGACTCAAGTCGCTTGAGCGAGCCAGCGTGCACACGCTTGAGCGAACGCTGAGTGGCTTTGAGCGAGAAAGAGAAATAAGTATCAGGGCTCACCTCGCTTGAGCGAGCCCTGCCTCGCTTGAGCGAGACACGAATGAATGCTTGAGCGAAGGAGGGGAGACACTTGAGCGAAGAAGGAAAGGAGCAACAGGGGTCGATCTCGCTTGAGCGGCCCAAGTCTCGCTTGAGCGAGATTGGTCCAAAAACGTTGAGGACTCTCTGGTCAATTTTCGCTTGGGCGAGGCACCACTCGCCTGGGCGAAAATCCTCCAGAATCAACTCTCCTTCTGCCTCGCTTGAGCGCTGCCCTTAACGCCTGGGCGAAAATTGTCCAGAATCAAAACACTGATTCTGTGGCAATCTCGCTTGGGCGAATTGCTCGTCCGCTTGAGCGAATTTGGGGCAGAAACGAATCCCCTGTTCCACAACAATCTCGCTCGGGCGAGATTGCTACTCGCTTGAGCGAGTTCTGCAGAAACTCAGCAGAAAACGAAAATTCAATTGAACAACACACATACAACATTAATTCCTTCTAATTTGGCCTCACATAAGACCCTATCTCATTTCATTATGCATGTACCAACTCATACCATAATATAATCTAAAACTACATAATCCTTTCATTGAATCAAATACCACCAACATCATCATGCTAATATGGATTCCATACATATAATTTAAATTCATCATCAAATCACATGCATTCCCTACATACATCTATCTTCCACATCATTCCACAAGCTCCAGAATATAGCATGAAAACACATCATCCATTCATTTAACAAAGTCAAGTATTCAGATTCATTCTTTACATATTTTGGGTCATGAATGAAAATTGTCATTACCCAAACATGTCCAATTTTCTTCCATGACCTCCAGAATTATCAACATTACAAAATTGAGTATATAAATCTCATATACTCTACAAAACAGATTTTATGCCGGCCAAGGCTTACGCATTCCTATCCATATTTTACCTTCTTCATACTCGGCCTCCAAAAGTGTAGGATTTAAGTCATACCTACATCAACTTTAAAAATGGCAACGGGGAGGTGAGTAACATAATCCAAATGAATTAAAGTCATACATTATGATGAAATACATGTATACTTGCACAAATATCAATCATTATACCACATCATACATTATACACAATACATCTTACAATTTCAAGTATACATTCACGATATCAATCATTTGGATTGCCAACACACACATCGGGTTAGTACTCAACTCTTTCCCCTTTTCGATTGTCATTCATCCATTGCCACCATGGGCTTTCAACTAGGCATATCTCCAACTATATGCAAATGCTCTTAAAGCTAATGCATATGCACAAGAATTTCTTATCAAACAATGCGGATCCGACTGTGGGAAAATATATCATTAAATCAATTGTGGGACAAGCATAGGTGTGCTACTATGCCCCTACTGCAGTAGAAAAATTGTGTACACATATATCTCAATTCAAGCATGCTTACATACTCATTATTTTACTGGTACCAAACCGCTATCGCCCATCTGTAGCACTAGTCACTCTGTGACATGCGGATCAACATCGTGGCCTCAACTACCACAAGTGCTACGGGCCCCTCCCGAACACACATCGAGAGAGCCGTGCCCCATCGGACACCGAGGTAAACTCGCTCACCGAGTCACAGGGGAAAATCACAATCCGCTCGTGCACTGAGCCGCCCTCCCACTGGGCCCGCCTAGTGGAACCCCCTAACATTCCACATAGACAGCTATGATATGCCATGGATGCAATGCAAATGCAAATCAAATGCATCCTTACACTTATGCATCCTAGATGCCACTCCACATTCAATCATTCACCACCACCACTTGGTGGATTTCAATATTCCCATCATTCTCATCCAATCCCAATTCTCTTTGAACTCATTCACATCAATAGTTAGTGGCATACACATTCCATAACTCATACACACATATTTGGGATATTCACATCACAATCTCAATCCACATATGGTTGCAAACCATCATCATACTTCATTAATATAATATTACCACATCATTAATTTTATCCCAAACACAATGCCACATAGCAATCATCATTCTAAATGCATTTAAGTCACACATATCATATCATCCATTCAAACAACCATTAACATAATCACATATACATATTTTCACATCACCAATGGATGAAATCATGCATTTAGAAAAGTTACCCCCTCCTACCTCAAGTGAAGTAGTGATCAACGCGGTTCGATGGTCCCGCTTCATCAATGGGGTCACTTCCTACATCACAATACATCATACAATCAATTTTCTACTTACTCATTAAGATTCAAATACTTAGATATCAATAAATACTTGCTGTTTTTATTATTATAACTCTCAAAACTCTTTTATTTCATTTTATCCACCATAACCACCATGGGTTAGGTGCCACCATTTATTATTATGTACTCAACAACCAACCCTTTCATGGGTTTCTCCATTATTAATTCCCTTCAACAAAATACCATCACCAATGACCCTTATGCATCACAACTCACATTTATTACCCACAATAAATGTTCACCAACCTCCATATACATTTTCCCCCAAATTCATAAAGTTAGGGTTTCATAAAATTCCAACAACCATCATAAATACTCTTCTCTTTCCAACCATAAATGCATCCACTTTATTACTTCTCAAAGAAACCTTACTTTCATAGAATCCACATCAAACCTTTACATTAATTACTCTCCTCAAGAACATCCATACACATGCATGGTTTCAAAACTCATATTATCATATAACCATGGCAAAAACCCAAGTAAATGGTGAGTATTCCTTACCTCACACCCAAAAACGAAAATGGGTTCAATAGGGGGAGAGGAAGCTGCGAAAATGGAGAGAAAGAGGGAGAATACAGCAGCTCCACAAGCCTCCTTCAAGCTTCACCAAAACGAAAATGAAAGAGAGTAGAAGATAATACCACTTGCTAGGGTTTGGAGGAAAAGGAAGAGAGAAATGAAGAAGATGGTGAAGAGAAGAAGAAGAAAGTGAAGTGTAATGTCCAACACCATCAGCAATCCCACGTGAATAGAGAAAGGAAAATGGGGTTTTTGATTTATTTTAATACCATTCATTAAAACTTCAACGTTCTATAACCAACAGGTTCTCCATTCGGGCTCAATACATCATCTGAAAATTATTCCGAATACATATTCGGATTCCCAATAATATTCTCAATAGCCCTGACCAATATCATCTCATTCCGAGATACTTGGTCCGACACCCATATTTCAACCGGGTTTAATTTCAGCTTAACCGGTCTCCAAAATTTACCAAAAATTCCCAAAATTATCAATTTAATTTTTTTCTCAATAGTTTGGGACATTAAATACTCCATATACCAATTTCTAATATTTATTTCGGTAATTAATTCTCTCATTTTAAAATTCAGGATGTTACAGGAACGACGGAGGAGAGGAGACACAGAGACAGAGGGTGACGGATTTAGGGAGGGAAAGTTAGGGCAACTGATTTGGGGGGAGGTTGTGGGCGAGTATTACTGACAGTTAGCGACGGCAACAAGTTCCGTCCCTAAACCCCTCAATATTAGCGACGACAACAAATATCCGTCACTACTCCCGAGTAGTAGCGACGGCAAACCTATCCGTCCCTAATCCTAAACTTATTAGCGACGATATCATCCACACCGTCACTACTTTCCTTTTTAAAAAGCAAAATTATGGAGGGAAGACCATAAACGATAGCGACGGCACGATACACCATCACTAAAATACTGAAACATGGCGACAGTAGGCTGATACCGTCGCTACCTTCCATTATTAAAACAAAAAATTTGGAGGGAATGCCAAAATCATAGCGACGGTTCCGTATTGCCGTCGCTAGAACAAACTATAGCGACGCATTAAGTCCGTCGCTATAGTTAGGGGAGTGTTAGCGATGGCGAATACCGTCGCAACGATTTGGCGCCAACAGAAAACCCTGGCGGGAAAGGAAAACAAGGTGGAGCTCTAAAATAGCGACGCTGCTAGCAACGGTGTTTATAATTGTTAGCGACCGATAGACGACTTGGTCGCTACATGAGTCGCTAACATCTTCTTGGTTCCTTTTCGTTACACTGCGGTCGCTAATACGGTCGCTAATTAGCGACGGGATACTGTGGTCGCTAATTTGAGGTAGCTGTTTAGGGTTTTTTTAGTTGTGAATTCTTGCTTTATATCTCATAATTTCACCATTTTCATTTCTTTTCCTTGTAAAGGCTCATTTATACCCAACTGGTTTTACACCTTCAGGTGTTTGAATTATAGGCCCAAAAACTTTTCGTTTTACAAGTGAGTTTAACTCTTCTTTCATTGCATCTTTTCACTTAGGCTAATCATTTCTTTGTGCATATTCCTTAACTGATTTTGGCTCATGATCCTTATCATCATTTATAATATCAAGAGCTACTTTAAATGCAAAAATTTCATCAACATTGACTTCATGTCGATTCTATTGTACTCCATCCATGACATAATTTATCAAGATCTCTTTATTTTTATCAATTTCAAGTAACTTAGTTTCTTCTGGATTTGAAACCTTGATTGTAACATCCCAGTTTTGAAATTAAATGCTGAATGAAGAATAAACCATTAAGATTTGATTTTAACTAAGAAATAACTGTTAATTGCATTTAACTAATTAGGATCAAGCCATTAAAATATTAAAAATAGTGATGGTCAGGGGATGGGGTGGAGTGCACGTGACTGCTGGGCACGCACTCTCCCATCCCACTCTTCTTTTACTGTGCGCATGCATATATATATATATATATAAGCGTGAGCCTTGGGGAGGAACGCACTTACTCTTTCTTCAGACTCCCTTCTCCGTCACTTCATTCTCTACTTCCTCCCTTCGTCTCCATCTTTCTTCTTCTTCTATCTTACTCTTCGCTCCTGGAGGTCTTGGTTCCAGTACTAGAGAACGGACCACACTTCATCCCAGAATCAGGCGCAGGATACGACAAGCCAAGGAAGACCGAACGAACCAGGAGAAAGACGTCGGACCCAACAACAAGAACAGAAAGGTTTCTGAGGTTCTTCTAAAGGTAGGGGGCGCTTGCATGTCGAATGCATGGTCTAAGAACGGTACCGGATGAACGTACTGCTGAGCGTGGGTGTGTGTGTATGCATGTATTTATAATCATTAAAACTGATGCATGGTTTATGATTCTGATAGTGATTTTCGTGGCGATGGCGTAGCCTGTTAGTAGATGATAATGATGAATGATATGCATGGATCCATTTTCTTGTCACTATGAAAAATATGTGTGTGCATACTCTTAATTAGATTGCTTACTGTTGTTAATCTGATGACCGATTGTAACATGCACTGGCGTGATGACTGATTGATTACGAGTAGTGTGGGAAATCTGTTCTTGCTTAATGACTACGGCGAAGGTGTCGTGGCGCGATGATGTGCATTAATGAATGTGTTAGTTGCATGAGTAAGAGTGGGGTGACCCATGGAAGGTCAAGAACCCCAAGGGAAACGACTTCCAGTTACCAACCCTGGCTAGATCCCAATAGAGCTCGTGGTAGCCGTTGGAGCTAGAGAAAAGAGTCTCGAGACGCCGTGGGGAGGCCGGTGCCACCTGGTAAGAGCTGAGGGACGAGGGGCCAGAAGAAAAGGGGACCGTAACTGAGAGTCTTTACCCGAGTCAGATTCGCAGACATGCATATAGAAATAAGGCTGATTATGGTAATGTATAAATCTATGTATGTGCATGTGTATGATTTTGAATGCATGAATATATATTTAGATGTGGAATAAACTCTGTGAATTATATGTGTCATGAATGTTGTTTGAACTGCATGAACTTGGTTACTTGAGAAAGGTTGAATGATAGCAGGAGCGTGTACTGACGCTGATACCGAGTCTGTGAGTATCATTTTACATGTAAAAGCTCACCCCTGCAGTGGCCATTTTCAGTGAATGTCTCTCGTGAGGAGGATCAGAAGCAGAGCTGGAACGCTGGGCGGAACGCTGATGCATTTGGAAGGTTTAATTAAGGCGTTGTTAGACTAAGTCTCAACTGGTTCATACCGGATGTTAATGTTTTGGGGATGAATAGAACTTTATGGACAAGAAGAAGTCCGATTTTGCATTGTAAATATTAATATAAGCTCTTATGTACATATGGATGTATGGTTTTGTGTGTGTGATGCTATGTGCTGCCTTGTTTCATAATTGGGCTTTAATAGATACGCAGGGATAGTATGATTAAGCAGGCTATAGCCAAGTCAGAGTGAATTGAGAATTGTCTTAGGAAAACTTATGTCGGATACGATGGACTGAGTCGTACCCCGCCCGGGGAATGGGAGCAATTCGCCCAAGCGCGAGGACTCACGCTGAAGCGAGTAATTACCAGAGTGAGATATCGCCCATTATCCTTTCCTATCCGTTGTGATGCTAATACAATCCAGACCCCGATGTTGACCCCAGATTTGGGCGTTATGGCTAAGTCCGCCCAGGCGTCGTCATAATTAGTTGAGTTGGGCGGAATAGGTTCAGACTCTTCTTTCTTCCACAACTTACCATCGCATTTGTACCCTGTAACTTCCCGTTTTTCTGAGTGTAGTGCGAGTGTGAGGATTTACCTGGTGAACCCTTGTCCATACCCGATGGAGAAAATACCTTGAAGTTGTGTTAAAGAGGCGTTGTGCAGATGTCGTTTAGGCGGTGTCATACCTCGCCCAAGTAACTAGGACAGTTCACCCAAACGCGGAGAACTATACTGAAGTAAGTAGATATCAACTCGAGATTCCGCCCATGTACCTTCTTTCTCCGTTGCATTATTCCGTCTCGCTGAATGGTGTTGATCATCGCCTGAGTAAGTAAATGTTATGATGTAGTCCGCCCAGGATAAATATACCCCGCCTAGCCAAGTAGGATGATTCTAACTCCGCCTTTCCACCGAATGCTACGCATGTGAATGTATTAACATATTTCCCTTATCTATTCCTCCCGTTGAGTGACCAGTATTACTCGAAGGGAAGCCTCATTGTGAAATTTCCTCTATCCGCTTCTGCATTACTATACCCCGCCTGGACGGTGTCAGACCCCGTCTAAGCGAACAAACGGTGTTGTGCAATCCGCCCTAGTGTTGGTGCATTACGATAAACCCATTGAGCCGGCCCCAGTTTTAGCTTCCCTGTAGGTTGCTATATGCGCGTGAATGCTCTTAGTTTTCCCCATTGCCTGCTCCCTTCTACATCAAATGTTACGTGACTGTTTTTGTGAAAAAAAAAAATTTTCTCATATTTTGGGATTTATTAGTTGCAAATAATTAGGGTGTTACATTTTGGTATCAGAGCGGACCGAAAAGTCCAAGGCCAAAGTATGCTTACCAAGTGTAAGCGGTGGTGTGTGTGTCTTTTTGATTGAATGGTTGAAATTGTTCTGATGCTAGTTGACTTGATTGATGATTGACTTGAGAACAAGGGGTTGTTTCCCCCTGGTCCGATTGTGTGTATGACTTAGGCGAATGACATAATGTGCTAAGCTATTAATTGTTGGACTAATAACCAAATCGGTAGTAAGTGGCTCCGTATACTTATCCTTAAATGTCAATTTCAGGATAAGGAATGGCGCATCGTCAAAGTATGGAGGCTATAGCCACAGCATTCCAACGCTTTGCTGATGTGTTTGAAAGGCAAGGCCAGACTCAACCTGAGGATGGCCATGTGCTGGACCGCTTCTTAAAAAGGAAGCCGAGTGAATTCTTAGGAGGATGGAACCCTGAGGCGGCGTTCAAGTGGACTCAGGAATTAGAGAGAATTTTTAGGGGTCTTCGCTGTACCGAAGCCCAGAAGGTGGAATACGCAGTGTATATGCTGCGAGATGAAGCGGAGAATTAGTGGAAGATAGCCAGAAGCCAATTCCCCAAAGATGATAATCAACTGACGTGGAACGATTTCAAGGCCTGCTTCTTAGACAAATACTTTCCCGACACAGTGAGGAGTCGGAAAGAGCTGGAGTTTATGGAGTTAAAGCAGGGCTCCATGACTGTGGAAGAATACGCGACCAGATTTAAGGAATTGTTCCTATTCTATCCACCCTTCCAGCAGCGAGGAACGGAGCACTCCAAGTGTCTTAAGTTTGAGAACGGACTGAGATCGGATATCAAGAGGGCCTGCAGATACCATGAAATCCGGAGTTTCCCTGCCTTAGTGAACAAGTGTAGAATATTCGAAGAGGATGACAGGGCCCATTCGGGCCAGTGCAGCAGAGCCAACCAGCACCTGAGGCCTCAGCAATCACGTTTCAAGAGGCCAGGGAACGTGAGGAGGAATGAACCCTTCACCAGATATCAGAATCATAATGACCGAGGGAGACAAATGAGTGGACGACCAAGGTATGGCGGATGCTTTAAATGTGGCGGTGACCACTTTGCTAAGGATTGCAATGATACAAATGTTAAATGCTACCACTGCGGAGAGAAGGGACACGTTCGTCCTGACTGCCCCCAACTCCGCCAGGCAAACACCAATGTGCGTCAAGGAGGATTTCAAGATAGAACCCGAGTGAATGATAATCAACGTCCTGGTGGTAGAGGCAACGGAGCCAGAAGAGACGGGATACGAGGGAGGAACACCGGCCAAACAGCGACAGGAAGAATCTACACCATCAATGCAGAAGATGTTGCACCAGCAAACGATCTAGTACAATGTAAGTGCTCACTTGGAATGAATACGCTTAATGTTGTTTTCGATTCGGGAGCTACCCATTCTTTTATAGCTGATGAGTGCATGGAACGGTTGAAGTTACCAACTGTGTCTATGAACCGGACTTTGGAAGTGGCCAGCCCTACTGGCCCTAGTGTGTTCATATCGTCAATATACAAAAATGTAGCATTTGAGTTGTATGATCGGAGTTTCACCTTCGATCTGATTTGCATGCCCTTAAAGGGTCTTGATATTGTGCTTGGAATAGATTGGCTTTCAGCCAATAAGGTATTAGTAGATTGTAGAAACCGAGAGATAGTTTTCCCAAAACAACCCACTGAAGATGGCACGGCATTAGGTATAACCCAACTATTTATGATGCTCTGTCTAACCAAAGATGAGCGTGAGACCCTAGTGAACGAAATTCCGGTTGTCTGCGAATTCCCAGAAGTGTTCCCAGAAGACGTTCCGAGTGTGCCTCCCAATAGAGAAGTCGAATTCTCTATAGACTTGATCCCTGGAGCCGAACCGGTCTCCAGTGCACCCTACAGAATGTCCTCAACTGAATTGGCAGAGTTGAAGAAACAAGTGGATGAGTTGCTTGAGAAGCAGTTCATTAGACCAAGCGTGTCACCATGGGGCGCACCTGTGCTACTTGTTAAGAAGAAGGATGGCAGCATGAGACTTTGTATAGATTATCGACAACTTAATAAACTCACAATCAAGAATCGATACCCACTGCCTAGAATTGATGATTTAATTGACCAGCTGCGTGGAGCCTCAGTCTTCTCGAAAATCGACTTACGATCGGGATATCACCAAATCCGAGTGAAGGACTCGGACATTCCTAAAACTGCCTTTAGGACTCGGTATGGTCACTACGAGTATGTAGTGATGTCGTTCGGTGTGACAAACGCCCCTGCTGTTTTCATGAATTACATGAACAGCATATTCCACTCCTTCTTAGATCGGTTTGTTGTTGTCTTCATCGATGATATTCTAGTTTATTCTAAGACATCTGAGGAGCATGAAGGACATCTCAGAGCGGTACTCCAAGTGTTGAAGGAGAAGCAATTGTTTGCAAAGCTTTCAAAGTGCGAATTTTGGATGGATGAGATCCACTTCCTCGGGCATGTGATCTCCAAGCGAGGCGTCTCGGTGGATCCTACGAAGGTAGCTGCTGTAATGGCATGGGAGAAGCCCAGATCGGTCTCGGAAATAAGAAGTTTTATGGGCTTGGCAGGTTATTATAGAAGGTTCATCGAAGGTTTTTCTAAGTTGGCATTACCCCTGACTAAATTGACTCGGAAGAACGTTCCTTTCGTGTGGAGTCCGGAGTGTGAGAGCAGCTTCCAAGAGCTGAAGAATAAGTTGACAACTGCTCCAGTGTTGGCATTACCTGAGTTATGAGAAAGCTTCGTGGTCTATTGTGACGCGTCCGGACTCGGATTAGGATGTGTACTCATGCAGAAGGATCGAGTGATAGCATATGCCTCTCGACAATTGAGACCCCACGAGCAGCATTATCCGACCCATGACTTGGAGCTGGCAGCAGTAGTTTTTGCATTGAAAATCTGGAGGCATTACTTGTACGGATCCAAATTTGAAGTGTACAGCGATCATAAGAGCCTCAAATACCTATTCGACCAAAAGGAGCTGAACATGAGGCAGAGAAGATGGATTGAGTTTTTGAAGGACTACGATTTTGAGTTAAAATACCACCCAGGTAAGGCAAATGTCGTGGCAGACGCATTGAGTCAAAAATCCCTCCACATAGCAGCCATGATGGCAAAAGAAGTTGAGTTGTTGGAGCGGTTCCGAGACATGAACTTGCATGTTAACACCCCTTCTTCTCAGAAGATGACAATCGGTACGTTGAGGATTGCCAATGAGTTCCTAAAATCCGTGTACGAACAGCAACAGGCGGACTCTTATCTAGCTGAAATGAAGGAAATTCAGGCCAAAGGAAAGGACTTATCATTGACAGAGGGGTCAGATGGGATCTTCCGGGTGAGAAACAGAATATACATACCAAGTGAAGGAAGATTGAGAAGAATGGTGCTTGACGAAGCCCACAAAAGCCTACTCAGCATTCACCCAGGAACCACGAAAATGTACCACGACTTGAGGAGACAGTTTTGGTGGCCCGGACTAAAGAAGGATGTGGCGGAGTACGTGGCCCAGTGTATCACTTGTCAGAAATCGAAAGTAGAGCACTAAAAACCGTACGGTGCAATGCAGCCTCTAGAGATCCCCGTGTGGAAATGGGACTCAATTACGATGGATTTTATCATGGGATTACCCAAAAACCGAGCGGGCCATGATGCCATTTGGGTCATTGTTGACAGATTGACGAAGAGTGCACACTTCTTACCTGTAAATATGAAGTACCCATTGCATAAATTGGCTCGAATCTACATTCAAGAAGTTATCCGACTGCATGGCATACCTACTTCCATCGTCTCAGATAGGGACCCTAGATTTACGTCCAGGTTTTGGACCAGCATGCATCAAGAATTGGGGACGAAGCTTTGGCTTAGTTCTGCCTACCACCCCCAATCGGATGGACAATCCGAGCGAACAATTCAGAGTCTAGAAGACTTATTGAGAGCGTGTGTGTTAGAGTACGGTGGGGACTGGGAGCAGTACCTTCCCTTGATCGAGTTTACGTACAACAACAGCCATCATCACAGCATTGGCATGGCACCTTACGAGGCATTATATGGGCGTAGATGCCGAACCCCACTCTGCTGGTCGGAAGCGGGTGAAAGTCTACTATTGGGACCAGACATCGTGAAGCAAACCACAGAACAGATCCGAGTAATAAGGGAGAAGATGAAAGCATCACAAGACAGGCAGAAGAGCTACCATGACAAGCGCATCAAGCCATTGGAATTTTCAGTCAGAGATCGAGTGTTTCTGAGAACCTCTCCGAGTAAAGGAGTTGGACGAGCCTTAAAAAGTGGGAAGTTAAGCCCTCGCTACATCGGACCTTATGAGGTAGTAGAACGGATTGGCCCCGTGGCATACCGCCTCGCGTTACCAACTCACTTGTCCCGATTGCACAACGTATTTCATGTGTCTCAGCTAAGGAAGTATTTGCATGACCCTAGCCACACGATGCCTGACGACGAGGTAGAGATCAAGGAAGACCTAACCATTGTGACTACACCGGTTGGGATCGTGGACCGATCGGTAAAACGCTTAAGAAACAAGAACGTAAGGCTGGTTAAGCTGGAGTGGCAGCAAGGCAAGACCACCTCCTACACGTGGGAACGCGAAGACGCCATGCGACAGCAGTACCCCGAATTGTTTACCTAGGTAAGTACCGACTGAATTTCGGGGACGAAATTCTTTTTCAGTGGGGGAGAACTGTAACATCCCAGTTTTGAAATTAAATGCTGAATGAAGAATAAACCATTAAGATTTGATTTTAACTAAGAAATAACTGTTAATTGCATTTAACTAATTAGGATCAAGCCATTAAAATATTAAAAATGGTGATGGTCAGGGGATGGGGTGGAGTGCACGTGACTGCTGGGCACGCACTCTCCCATCCCACTCTTCTTTTACTGTGCGCATGCATATATATATATATAAGCGTGAGCCTTGGGGAGGAACGCACTTACTCTTTCTTCAGACTCCCTTCTCCGTCACTTCATTCTCTACTTCCTCCCTTCGTCTCCATCTTTCTTCTTCTTCTATCTTACTCTTCGCTCCTGGAGGTCTTGGTTCCAGTACTAGAGAACGGACCACACTTCATCCCAGAATCAGGCGCAGGATACGACAAGCCAAGGAAGACCGAACGAACTAGGAGAAAGACGTCGGACCCAACAACAAGAACAGAAAGGTTTCTGAGGTTCTTCTAAAGGTAGGGGGCGCTTGCATGTCGAATGCATGGTCTAAGAACGGTACCGGATAAACATACTGCTGAGCGTGGGTGTGTGTGTATGCATGTATTTATAATCATTAAAACTGATGCATGGTTTATGATTCTGATAGTGATTTTCGTGGCGATGGCGTAGCCTGTTAGTAGATGATAATGATGAATGATATGCATGGATCCATTTTCTTGTCACTATGAAAAATATGTGTGTGCATACTCTTAATTGGATTGCTTACTGTTGTTAATCTGATGACCGATTGTAACATGCGCTGGCGTGATGACTGATTGATTACGAGTAGTGTGGGAAATCTGTTCTTGCTTAATGACTACGGCGAAGGTGTCGTGGCGCGATGATGTGCATTAATGAATGTGTTAGTTGCATGAGTAAGAGTGGGGTGACCCATGGAAGGTCAAGAACCCCAAGGGAAACGACTTCCAGTTACCAACCCTGGCTAGATCCCAATAGAGCTCGTGGTAGCCGTTGGAGCTAGAGAAAAGAGTCTCGAGACGCCGTGGGGAGGCCGGTGCCACCTGGTAAGAGCTGAGGGACGAGGGGCCAGAAGAAAAGGGGACCGTAACTGAGAGTCTTTACCCGAGTCGGATCCGCAGACATGCATATAGAAATAAGGCTGATTGTGGTAATGTATAAATCTATGTATGTGCATGTGTATGATTTTGAATGCATGAATATATATTTAGATGTGGAATAAACTCTGTGAATTATGTGTGTCATGAATATTGTTTGAACTGCATGAACTTGGTTACTTGAGAAAGGTTGAATGATAGCAGGAGCGTGTACTGACGCTGATACCGAGTCTGTGAGTATCATTTTACATGTAAAAGCTCACCCCTGCAGTGGCCATTTTCAGTGAATGTCTCTCGTGAGGAGGATCAGAAGCAGAGCTGGAACGCTGGGCGGAACGCTGATACATTTGGAAGGTTTAATTAAGGCGTTGTTAGACTAAGTCTCAACTGGTTCATACCGGATGTTAATGTTTTGGGGATGAATAGAACTTTATGGACAAGAAGAAGTCCGATTTTGCATTGTAAATATTAATATACGCTCTTATGTACATATGGATGTATGGTTTTGTGTGTGTGATGCTATGTGCTGCCTTGTTTCATAATTAGGCTTTAATAGATACGCAGGGATAGTATGATTAAGCAGGCTATAGCCAAGTCAGAGTGAATTGAGAATTGTCTTAGGAAAACTTATGTCGGATACGATGGACTGAGTCGTACCCCGCCCGGGGAATGGGAGCAATTCGCCCAAGCGCGAGGACTCGCGCTGAAGCGAGTAATTACCAGAGTGAGATATCGCCTATTATCCTTTCCTATCCGTTGTGATGCTAATACAATCCAGACCCCGATGTTGACCCCAGATTTGGGCGTTATGGCTAAGTCCGCCCAGGCGTCGTCATAATTAGTTGAGTTGGGCGGAATAGGTTCAGACTCTTCTTTCTTCCACAACTTACCATCGCATTTGTACCCTGTAACTTCCCGTTTTTCTGAGTGTAGTGCGAGTGTGAGGATTTACCTGGTGAACCCTTGTCCATACCCGATGGAGAAAATACCTTGAAGTTGTGTTAAAGAGGCGTTGTGCAGATGTCGTTTAGGCGGTGTCATACCTCGCCCAAGTAACTAGGACAGTTCGCCCAAACGCGGAGAACTATGCTGAAGTAAGTAGATATCAACTCGAGATTCCGCCCATGTACCTTCTTTCTCCGTTGCATTATTCCGTCTCGCTGAATGGTGTTGATCATCGCCTGAGTAAGTGAATGTTGTGATGTAGTCCGCCCAGGATAAATATACCCCGCCTAGCCAAGTAGGATGATTCTAACTCCGCCTTTCCACCGAATGCTACGCATGTGAATGTATTAACATATTTCCCTTATCTATTCCTCCCGTTGAGTGACCAGTATTACTCGAAGGGAAGCCTCATTGTGAAATTTCCTCTATCCGCTTCTGCATTACTATACCCCGCCTGGACGGTGTCAGACCCCGTCTAAGCGAACAAACGGTGTTGTGCAATCCGCCCTAGTGTTGGTGCATTACGATAAACCCATTGAGCCGGCCCCAGTTTTAGCTTCCCTGTAGGTTGCTATATGCGCGTGAATGCTCTTAGTTTTCCCCATTGCCTGCTCCCTTCTACATCAAATGTTACGTGACTGTTTTTGTGAAAAAAAAAAATTTTCTCATATTTTGGGATTTATTAGTTGCAAATAATTAGGGTGTTACATTGATAATGTCTAAAAACTCTTCTGGAGTCTTTATATCCTTAATTCGACCATCTTCTTTATTTACTTTTCTTTTTTAAGGATTTTTATCTTTAGAACCAATAGGTCTACTACGTTTTATTTTTGCTTTAGATTCATTTCCAATCTTGGATTGTCCTAGAGGGACATCAATCTTTATTGGAGTATTAACAGCTGGTATATGTGACTTAGTCACTCTTTTTGGATCAGTAAATGCGTTTGGCAATTGGTTTGCTAAATTTTACAAATTGATTATTTTCTAAACTTCTAGTTTGCATTCCTTTATTCGAGGATCAAAATGAGATAGAGATATCTCATTCCAAGTAATACTTTTATCCAACTATTTATTTTCTTCCCTTAATGGTGGAAAAATAAATTCATTAATATGATAATCAACAAAACAAGCTATAAATAAATCTCTTGTTAAGGGTTCAAGATATTTTATTATGGATGGACTTTCATATCCAACATATATTCCCAACCCTCTTTGAGGTCCCAGCTTAGTGCGTTGTGGAAGAGATATAAAAACATATACCGCACTTCCAAAGATTCTTAGATGATAAATATTTGGTGCTTGACCATGAACCAATTGTAAAGGGGAATACTCATGATAACTTGTAGGCCTGATGCGAATAAGTGCTGCCGCATGCAAGATTTCATGTCCCCAAGTTGAAATTAGGAGTTTTGATCTCATTAACAATGGTCTTGCTATCAATTTCAAACGTTTAATTAATGATTTTACAAGTCTATTTTGTGTATGAACATGTGCTATAGGATATTCAACATCAATTCCAATGGACATATAATAATCATTAAAAGATTGAGATGTAAATTCACCAGCGTTATCAAGGCGTATTTTCTTAATTGGATAATCAGGAAAATGAGCTCCTAAACGAATTGATTGAGCTAGTAATCTCGCAAACGCCTGGTTACGAGTTGACAATAAGTAAACTTGTGACCATCTAGTTGATACATCAATTAAAACCATAAAATATCTAAATGGTCCACATGAAGGGTGTATTGGTCCACAAATATTACCTTGTATACGCTCTAAAAATGTGAGTGATTCACTCCCAATTTTCATTGGTAATAGCCAAGTGATTAATTTTCCCTAAGAATAAGCAATACATGAGAAATTATTAGTTTGGAGAATTTGTCTGCTGGTCAAGCAATGACTATTTGAATTCTCAATTATTTTTTGCATCATTATTGTTCCAGGATGGCCTAATCGTTCATGTCAAATAACAAAGTTATTCTTATTTGTAAACTTCTGGTTTACTATCGCATTTGTTTCAAATGTACTAATATATGTATAGTATAAATTGAAGGAAAGTGAAGACAATTTTTCCAAGATACATTTCTTATCAGAAATTAACTTTATGATGTAAAAATATTCAACATTTCCATCATTTGTGGTCTCAATATGGTATCCATTTTTGTGAATATCCTTAAAACTCAACAAATTTCTGAGACTTGGTAGAATATAATGCACTATCAATGTGCAATTTTGTTCCTCTAGGTAACAAAATACTAGCTCTGTCGGAGCCTTCAATTATATTTATACTACCAGATATAGTTTAACATTGGCTTCTTGTTTTACTATATGGTAGAAATATTTCTCATTCTTGAGAATAGTGTGAGTTGTTGCACTGTCTGTGAGACATATATCTTCGGCATTCACGTGAGCATTCATTCTTCATTAAATAATAAAAAATCATGAGTGAAAAATATAATTAACAACAATAAATATTTAACATAAAATTTTATTAATAAAAACTAAAATTCATAACAAAAACAAATTATATGAAACATAAAATAATTTATTTAGGAGCGCTCCTCTCTCCAACTGAGTAGTCAATGTCTTCTTCAAGAAGAGTAAGGAAATCATCAACATAAAAGTGAGTAAAATCATCATCCATACCAGTAAAATTTATTTCTATTGTTTTCCATTTATTTTTAAGGGATTTTTGGTATAGATCAATGAGATGCTTTGGTGTGCGACAAACCCGAGACCAGTGACCTTGGCTACCACAACGATAGTAAATATTTTTAGTTTGTTCTCTACTTTGAGCATCTTTTCCTTTTTCCTTTTTCTATACGTTCTTTATTTTTCCATGTAAATGATGATTTATTATCATTTCAACCACGACTTCGACCAATACCATGTCCTCGACCATTACCTCGTCCGTGACCATGACTACGACCACAACCACAACCATAAGTATAATGATCATGTGTTGCTACATTCACTTCTGGGAATGAAGTAGTTCTGGTTAGACGAGACTCATGATTTTGCATAAGTAATTCATTATTTTGTTTAGCCACAAAGAGACAAGTAATCAATTCTGAGTATTTTGTAAAACCCTTTTGACGATATTCTTGCTACAGGAGCATATTGGATGCATGAAAAGTGGAGAATGTCTTTTCTAACATGTCACTTTCAGTGACTTTTTCTCCACATAATTTCAATCTTGAAGTAGTTCTAAATAGTGCAGAATTATATTCATTTACAAATTTAAAATCTTGAAAGTGCAAATGCATCCATTAAGGATTTATAGGGATCCTCCCCCCTCGATTTCCAGAAGGCCTTGCAGGGACCCTTTCCCCTTGATAGCCAGAACCAGCGTGATTTTGCCTAAAGCGCATGGTGATAGTGCTAGAAAAGAAGAAATGAATCGAAGAAAGGGTAGAGGAAGGTTACCTAAGCAAGTTTTGAAGACGGAAAGAACTTCACTAGGGCACAGAGACAACAACTTCTTCGAGAAAAATTTTGGCAGAGTTTCTTAAGGTTGAAGGCAGCAAGTGGCATTTATGAAATTCTTAAGTTCTCCTTTTATAGCTATGGCAGGGGGTGATAAGTGTGCATTGTGTGTTGTTTTTGGTTGTTTTTAGGTCTAGTTTTTAGGGTTTTTGTATATTGTTTCATGCTCGATTCCCTTGATTTTGATTCTTTTCCACACATATTACTTGGTTGTTACTATTTTGCAGGATCAATGATATTCTAGGTCTCTTTTGAGGAAAAATGGCAAAGTGGATGAAAGAAGAGACCTTTGAGGTCTTTAGGAGTGCATTTTGGAAAGGTTGGAGGAAACCACTATCAGTGGTGGCAAACCACTGGTCGTGGTTAGCATTGGAAAAGAGGAAAAGCAAGTTAGAAGCCACCACTAGTCGTGGTGAAAACTGAGGAACACTATGGAGCATTGTGGAGAAAAGAACAGGAAGTCAGAAGCCACCACTGGCTATGGTTATCCACCACTGGCCGTGGTTGGCTTTGCCTGTTACCCAAAATTGCAAAATTTCATTTAAAGGGGATCAGGACTCGAACCACTGGCCATGGTTGTCCTCTACGAGGCCCAAATCTCTAATTTGTTTAGGGTTTTTGTTGGGCACTTAAGAGAGAAAAAGAGAGAGTTTTGTAGAGATAGTTAGAGAGACAACTTTTGGGAGATTTTGAAGGACCTTTTGGGAAGCTTTCATTGGGAATCAAGAGTCAAGACCATTAAGGGAAATCAATTCTGCAGATTTGGGAGGAAGAATTAGGAATCCTAGTGAGAACTAATTTGTAATTTATGAATCCCTATTTTGCACTTTTGATATCTTTTATGCTTGACACTCATCCTTATGGCACACTAAACTCTTTTCTTGGGGCTAAGGATGTAGTATGCCTATGTGTTACAATTAATTATTCTTCACATTCCAATCTATGTGATTTCAATTTTTATTCAATTTCTGTATGCCTAATGCTTCTGCAAGACTTAGAGATAAGCGTAGATGATCACAAATTACATGGGTAATCGAGAGATTGACATGTAATTCAAACATACCTAAATTGAACCTATGATTTTGATTTACGATAGTAAGCAAAGTTGTTTAAGGGTTAATCCGATTCCCATAGAATGTAAAGGGTCTAATTAACAAATTGAACGCGATTCTTTGGGAATTAGGTACGTTAATAGGCTTTTGAGAGAAAGGTATTAATTAACTTAGGGGAATCTGCCTTAGAAACAAAATCATATAATTGGATAGGCGAGTAACCTTTAATTTTGATACTAGCATATGAACCCTTAATACCCCAAGATTTACCTTTGATTAAATTTCCCAAACTTGCTTTGATTTTCTTCTACAAAAGACGTTGAATTTTTTATTTTCTAATTTACTGTTCATCATCATTTTGGTAATTCATTTTAATCGATTCACTAGATAATTGAACCACCGTTATAACTAGTACTTGGGCACAATCTCTGTGGAACCGATATCTTTTTATTACTTCGATACCCCGTGCACTTGCGGTAGGCTATCAAGGGGCAAGGTAACCACCAATCAGGAAACACGCCGTTTGTCAGGAAACATGTCGTTTTAAAGACAAACGACACCGTCGTTTCGGTTCAAAGCACGTGAGAATGGTGTCGTTTTGCATTATTTTGAAAATTGGATAGGCCATAACGTTTGAGTTACAGGCCCAATACTTACTACTCGCGATGATTGGCAACCCTCGTAGACATAACCATTAATATTTACACATTATTAGCCATAAATGCTCATCATTGGTGGTGTCTAAAGGCCAGGAAGTTACAAATTTTAAAACTTTCAAGTTTTTCACGCAAAAGCAAAATGTTGTCTGAAGTCAATTTCCACACCTACAAAAGGGGACTTCGTTAGAACATTGTTTGAGCAAATATCCACACCAGCAAAGGGAACCTTGGTAGAGTACTGTAGCTTATGTTGAGCAACCAACCCAGTCCCTCAAACAAGCTAGGGGGCATATGATCCGGTCTAGATACCGACGCATGGGCAAGAGGGTAATTTCACCTATTTTCACTCAGCTACCAGTATCGTAGGTGAACCCCCCGGACTCAATACCCATACGAGTTATACTCCATACCGGGTAGTCCAGGTCATCACTAGGGCACACCGAAAAGTAACCTGCTGCATCCGACAAATAGTACAAGGTACAAACGCAAGGGACAACGTTCATGGGAGACGCGGGTGCACCCGTGTCATGTGTCAGATTCTTGTAGAGTCATACTGACATTGTGTACGGATTATCCCCCAGCCTCAAAGGACTCTTACGCTCCTCACATACATATAAATAGCAAGGATTTCCTAACAATGGTACATTTTCTTGATTCTTTAACTTACACTCAAGAATTGCTTCTATAATAACTAACTGACTTGAGCATCAGAGTGCCTTTGCAGGCGGCACCTCCTTTCGTCCCTTTAGCGCGAAAGCTTGGTGTGAAGGATCTCAAGGACTCCAAGTCCTCTATCTCCCTACTGGAATAGAGGCTATAATACCAGATCCCCATTGGACCAGTGTATAAATACCTAGAGAGAAGAATATTTATGGTTGGTTCTACACCGGATCCTTGACCCCGGTTCAAACCAGTTCAATATCTTTTTGATGGTCGTATCTTTCTTTTAAATTATGGGTTCTTCAATTTTTTTATTGGCAAGGTAAAACCCATGGAACCCATTTTGGTTGTGGCATGTTTTTCTTCTCTCGCTCTCTAAACTCCTTCAATCTTATGGATTCTAGGCCTTTCGAAACTTAATAGGCGTGTGGTCAATGATTCGTTGTTTCGATGTAGTTCCGTTTCATGAATTTGGGCTAAAACCCATTGATTTCCATGGCTAGGTGTTATTTTGGAACCATTTCGAATTATGGGTAACATTGGAGGTTTTCAGAGTTGAGTATGAGAACCTTGACGGTAACGTTTGGTGAGTCAAATGCTTTCGAGGCTTTGTCATTTCAATTAATTATTGATAATTAATATGTTATAAGTTGCCAATATGTCCAAAAATAACTAAATTATATAGAATTAACAATCAGTGGATTAATTAGAAATTATTGGTATTATTTCCATGTAGGATTGAATTGTTAGAGTAATTGGAAAAGTGTTTGAGCATTGGAATCAAGGATTCCATGTAAGGGGAGAATTATATTTTAAATGTATAGATTATGAACGGATAAGGGTATATATATGTACTTATGTCGATAACTTATGATGTTTCGATGATAATTTATGATGATGATATTTGATTGGCGATATACCCCTTGGATGTTATCCTTATTTTGATTGGTCTATTTTTGAATAAATTGAATTTCGTTCATATATGCTTGTGATGATTATAATGATGATATAAAATTGATGATCTTGATAAAATTGTACTGATGATGAACATGATGGTTAATTAGCTTTGGATAACTTAAATTGGAAATATGAACTGATTATGATTGATTGTTGCATGTTATGCCTGTTGAGATGTTGAATGAGAACCATTGGTGATGGTAACCAAGTGGTGGCCCCTGATGAGGGTAATTAGGTGGTTCATGATTATTGTGATGGTTGTGTTATATAACATAGCATTAAAGGACACATATAAGACTGCAGGGGGCCTGTGATGTTGGCCTAGATGGGAGGACGGCCTTTGGATAGAGGCATATCCTGTGGTGATTTCCTTTGGGATTCCACAACCACCTTGGATTGGGTTCTAGACCGGTCTACAACACCTAGTTGAGTTGTTGCTGTCACTAAGAATGACCCGTGTTGCATTATGGACGAACGGTTCAGTACTGGTAAAAATAAATTAATTATATGTTGTGAAAATTTATACAAGTGTAATTTCCATAACTAGAGTCGAATCCACATACATATGTATTTGCATATAACTATTGAGATTTGAGGCTGTTAGACAACTTATGATGTTTGATGTGTTTGGATGCATTTGAGGTAATGTAATTATGTTTAAATGGCAATATGTGTAATGATAATTATGATGGATTTGTTGATTGATGTGTGGAACTAGATGTTTGGTTAAATGTGTTGTGGTTCAATCTAGTTAAGTACCTGTCATTTAATATATATATATATATATATATATATATATATGTTCACCCTTAAGTTTATGATTATTTTTAGTGGATTTGGATCGAGGCGAGGAATGGTGGGGAGTCACTAAGCCTTTGATGAGGTATTAGTCAGAAATGTTGTACATATGTAGATGTTTGCATAGTTGTATAGTTTCTAGTATAGTAAGCATTAGGCAACTCCCTCTAATACTTGTATATTTTGTATAATGGATAGATGATATAGTTTTGATCTTGATGACAACTTGTGAGTTTTTATGCAATGATGTTGGTGTGTGTGTGTGTATATATATATATAGGATAAATTAGACTTGGCATATACATGGATAGATCCATGGTGTTTAGATTGATATATGAATTATGCCTAGGAAATGTCATTGAGTGCATACATTGTTGTTTTAATCTGATGGGCAAGTTTATGTGTGTGCCACAATGGTCACTTGATGATGAATAAGGTGAGAAATATGTTGGCACCATTATAGTTGATGAATGTGATATGGTTTCATTGCAAATTAGGCATAATAAGGAACTAGACAGGTCAAAATGAGATCCTTGAGGTTTTAGAACTTCTGGATTGGCTCAATAGCTTGCATTTGGCATTTAGAAATTGTGTGAATTGGAATGGTCCAATTCCAATAGAATTTGATAGGTCAAGTGCTATATTGAAGGCCTAAGTTGGCCAAAACATAATTTGATGCATAACTCCTCTATTTTTGGGAATTTTGGAGTGTGGTCGATTACCACATGTCATAAATGATGAGTTTGTGGTTGCGTCAAAGTTTGACAATGATTGGTGATCATTCATAGATGTTAAGGTGTGTAGAAGTTGGCTCAGAGGCCAATTTGCTATATAACTTTGTATTTTGTCATGTTGGTAATCGATTATAGGGCTGGTGTAATCATTACTAGGGACTTGAAGTGCAGGATTATGCAGAGAGCCCTTAGGTAATCGATTACGTAATCGATTATTAGATAGTGGCCTTTTGAAAACCTGTATAGTCTCTTGCGGGTAATCGATTGCACTGATGGTGTAATCGATTACCACCCTGTTAGGATACCCTAAATTCATATTTCTAGTCATGTAATGGTGGGATTCAGATATCCCTAAGCCTAGGACATGCCACTAGTGAACGCTAGAGTCATATGAGGACATCCTAGGACGAATATGAAATTTTTGAAAAAAATTTCTCCTAGTTTTTATTTATCTGAGCATTGGGTGCTCACACAGTTAATCTGGTCTGATCTGATTTTGATAACAATGATAATTGTTGTAACTTTTTTTAGTTTATTTTTTACTTTTAGTTTTCAATATATTTAATAACACAACATCCATTCCAACCGAAAAATAAGTTAATTAGTTATCAGTTTAATTCGTTTAAATCAAAGAAACATATTTATAATTGAACTTGTTGAACCAGTAAAAACGATCAAACCGATGATTCACCAGTTTTGAGTGAATCTATAAAAAATATATTTTTGATTTTTTATCTTTGGATGGTGATTTTAGCTTATGTATAATTTTTATAATGTTAAAAAATTATAAATAATAGATTATTTTTAGATTTTAGCATTATGAAACAATTATATTATGTTTTTCTATTAATATTATTCTATATTAATTATACTTTTATTGAAAATATTATTTTTTTAATATTAATTCATATATAATATAATATTATGAATCAACTATTTTAATAATGTTTAATTTCTAAGAATGTACTTGTACAGTCCAAAAGCCATTCTCACCTAAACACAAATGCGATTAATAAGATGCCACAACCAGGATCGATTTTTAAGCCAGCTATTTTGTTGTTGTCCCAATATTTGAAAACACGTGGAAAATGAACATAATTCTTGCATTAAGTGAATTCCTACAAACACAATATATAATCAAAAACTTTTTTAAAAAATTAATAGATAAGTTGGTTGAAAGCTAATAAGGCTTATTAAAGATATGTTTGGTAAAACTAGCTAATAAGGTAGCTAAAAGCTTAAAGCTGGTAACTAAAACTAATAAGCTAGCTAATTAAATTAAAATGTTTTTAGTAAAACTAGTTGTTAAATGTAAAATGATATAAAAGATACATATTTTTTAAAAAAATAAATATG
Source organism: Clitoria ternatea (assembly GCA_037962975.1). Classification (NCBI taxonomy): domain Eukaryota; kingdom Viridiplantae; phylum Streptophyta; class Magnoliopsida; order Fabales; family Fabaceae; genus Clitoria; species Clitoria ternatea. The sequence continues at coordinate 64,145,831 of CM075671.1, forward strand.
ATTTTTTAAAAAACATATCAATGTGGATAAAAATATAAAAAATAAAATAAGTATATGCTTGACCTAACTTATCTTGAGCTTCTCTTCTCCTTTTAAGGAGAATGCAGGTCAAACAACATTTTAGAAAAGTAACTATTAAACATAGGGGCCTATTTTTAATGATTAAAAATTTAATAAGGAGCTTTTAATTTAAAACTAATGAGACTAGCTTCTGGCTTCTTCTTTTTTCCCAATAATTTCACTTAATACCTTCACTACCATTACAACTACAACCGTAAGCACCACCATCACCTTTATTGTCACCATCCTTATTTCCCCGCCACCACTGCCATGTCATTGCTAACAACATTGTTATCATCCCATCATTGTGTCACCATCATTAGCATCACCACCATTCTTTATCGCCACCACAGCTAGCACCAACACCAATATTATCATCACCACCACCACCTTCATTGCCCCACCGAAGTCGCTTCCCCATTGAATTTACCATCACCGCCTTCACTATCATTTTCATTATCGTCATGGCCATCACTATTATTGCCCCACCACCATCATCACCACCAGCATCATCATCGACACTACCGTTATTGTCACCACCACCACCATTGTTGCCTTCACCACTGGCACTATCATCGCCACCATTACATTGTCATTGCCACAAGAACTACCATTGTTGCCACCACTATCATCACTAGCACCACCACCATCAGTGCCATCATTGCCACCACTACTACTATTGTCGCTTCCACACTATCACCGCCACCACCATTACAATCCTTGCCACCGCTGCAACCATTGTCACCATGACCACCTGTCAAGCCATCATTTCACTATCACTGTCTTCACCACCACCACTGTCACTACCACCATCACTACAATCATTGCCACTATAATCACCATAACTTTTGCTACGACCAACACACCGTTAACGTTGCCAGCACCACCGTTGTTGCCACCATCACTATTATTGTTATCATTGTTTCCATTACCATCACAATTGCTACCACTACTGCCACTATCATATCGTCACTGTTATTACTACCACCACTGTCGTCGTGCCATTAATGAAATCATTGCCACCGCCACTGCCATTGTTGCAACCATGACTACCACCATCACATTTTCACTGCTACCACTATGGTCATCATCGCTATAACCACCATTGTCATCACTATCCTTGCCATCACCATCAACGCTGTTGTCGTCTCTACCCCTACAATTGTTGTTGCCATCGTCATCATCGTTGTTGCCACCACCATCATTGTCACCAACACCATCACCATCATTATCATTAATTTCTTACACCAAACAAATCCTTAGATTAAAAGATAACTTGTAAAATTAATCCTTGGGTTGAATTTTTAATAAAATTAAATATTTTGAAATTTTTTTTACCAAACAACTTTTAACTTTAAAGTATCATTTTGTTGAAAGAGTTTAAAGAGTACCAAACAACTTCTTCTTTATTTTTGAAGCTTTTATTTTTAACTTAAAAGTAATTTTTAAGCCAAAATATAAGCTAGGTCAAAGGAAGCCTAAGCTTGGAACTTATAAGCTCATAAGGTACTTTAAGTAACTTTTCAAACAATGCTACAAACTACTAAAATAAACTTTTTTACCAAACAAGACTATTTTGTCTAATAAACTTTTAAACTAGTAAAATAAGTTATAAGCTAGCTTAAATTACTACTCATGACCTTGTCAAACATATCCTAAATTAAAATATGTTTGGTAAAAATAGAGGATTTTTTTTAAAAAAAATAGATGAGTGAGTTTTTAAAAAAATATATACAAATTGGGATAAAAGTGTAAAAAATAAAATAAGCTTTGAGTTTATAAGCTCAAACACTACTTTAAGTAGTTTTTCAAAAAACGTTACAAGCTACTAACATAAGCTCATTTTACCAAACAAAGCTATTTTGTCTAATAAATTTTTTAGCTAGCAAAATTAGCTACTAAAATAAGCTCAATTTACCAAACAAAACTTGAATCACTACTCATGACTTTTCTAAATATAGCCTTAAGTGTACAAAGATTGTTATGTTTGCCTTCAAGGTTGTTAAAATCGAGATTCTACCTAGAATCGGGATTCTAAGTAAAATATTCTACCTATTATTAAAAAATAAAAAATAAAATAACATACTTTTACATAGACAACACAATAATATATAGAAAGAAAACATAAGTCACATAATAACATTGCGAAGCTTTAGTTCAATATCTAATTTTTGTAACTATCTTAAGACTTAAAGTATATAATGTATCTTAAGATTCTTAAAAGTGTCGCAAACAGGATCGCGGCGAGAGGCCGACCATAAAAAGAAAATTAAGTTCCCAGATTCCTCTAGAAACTATGGAGTTGCCACCAATGTTTTTAAGGTAAAACATCAGAAAACTAACATGAAAGTACTGGTCCTAAATTGAGATTTTAAGTTTGGGAGTCTAATTATAGATGGGGAAAGTATTAGCACCCCACACTGTCTGTGTTAAATGATTACCCTAAATTGTTTAAGTTTTTTGAATAATCCTAATAAATTTGTAATTTAAACCTCTTAAATTGCCCTATGGATTTATTGTCCATTTAAAAATTAAAGTTATATTTGGTGATTAACAAGACGTCTCGTTCAAATTAATCGGGTTGTTGTTAAAAGCATGACGATTTTATTTTACTAGTTAAAGAGATATATTTATTATTATTTTTTAAAATTTGGGTTCGACAGGAATAATTGTTCCCGCTCCTACGTATTCCCCAAGTGTGAGGGGAAATCAAGGTCACGTAGTTCTTTGTTTACTATTTTAAAAAAAGTAAAATAAGTTTAAAATATTAAGATTTAGGGAAACGTGAATCAACAGGACGTCTCGTCCAAATTGATCACAAATATTATAAAAAAGGGAACCTTGGGTTTATTTATTTTATTATATTATTTTTTTAGAGAGAAATGAAAAAGGAGAAAACAAAATTAAAATAAAATAAACTAAAATAAAATAAAAAAGTCAAGTAAGATGACAGAAACAAGAAAAAAGATAAGTCTATGACATAAATGACAGAGGAAGTAGAAGAAAAGAAAAGAAAAAGCTAATAAATCAAAGTCTGAAAATAAAAACAATAAACAAAAAAGGCTAATAAATTAAACCATAAGAAGAAAGAAAATAATAAACAAAAAAATTACCTTCTTTTCTGAGCGAAAGAGAAAATCTTAAAACCGCCTCCAGATTCAGTGATGTCTCTTGTTTCTTCTAAACTGAGACTCCCGTAGAAGAAACCAAATTTTTTCTAATGTGGAAGATCGATCAAAGCTGCAACCACATTTTATACTATGAAATAAGCTATCTCCACTACCCCACTCTTGTCCCCTCCAATACCCCACTCCAGTCCCCTCCAAGTGTTACAGGGTGTTGTTTATACTAACATAACAAGCACCTCCCCTAAGAGTATTCGATATGAGACTAAATAAAGCTAACAATTTAGATTTTAATAACTCTTAATCTTATAACTCTCAATGTGGGACTAAATCTAATCTATTTTTATATCTTTTTTCTTTTTTTTTTCTTTCCTATTCTTTTTTCTTTTCTTTTTTTCTTTTTTTCTTTTCCTCTTCCTTTCTCTTTTTTTACCTTGTATAAAAAGGGATGTTTACATTTTTTTCTTAAAAATTAAATCCTATGTTAGATTGATTTTTTATACTTATTTTTTATTTTTATTTTTTAATTTTCATATTTTTTTGTGTGTGCTCGGACAAAATTGGGTAGCAACAGGCCCCTCTTTACTTTTCCCTTACTGTGTTGCAAAAAAGGATAAGTACAGGCTGAGCAAACCAATTTTGTCCAGGGCGCTAGCTTTAAAGAATGTCGTGTTTGGAGATAAGGAAATCTAAATGGTGCCATGTTCGGTAATAGGATTTAGAATGTGTATATGGCACCAACCTTGATTCCTTTTTTTATTTTTTATTTTTTGTTTGTTTTTTTTCTTTTTTTGGCAAAGCATCTCTTGATTGCGTCTGCATTTATGGGAATCAGCAATTCATCCCCTTCCATGTTGGTTAATACCGAAGCTTTCTTAAACGATAGATATGTCTGTGTTCATTTTGGGACCTGGCAGTGTTGTAGTCCACATAGACTTCTATGTCATGAAACAAGGTTACCATTGCCCTTTGATAAATTACCCCAGTGTTTTTCAAACCAAAGGATATTAACAACTTAATCAACCTTCCCCGTTGTTCTTGAGTCAGGGAAACGCCAATCTTGACCTCTTTTTATCCTCTTAATTCCTCAAGTTGATGATCTCAACTACCTCTTGTAGGGCTGAATTTCTCTAGCCGCTTGTTCCCTGGTTAATTTGGGGGAGGGACTATAGTCTTCCTTACCCTCTTCGTCAGCGCAATCAAACGAATACTCAAAGTTGTGAAATGGGATCATGAGCCTACTATTTTCGAGTGGATCATTTTCAGATCTGTATTTGGGTGAATGGTCGAATAAGGGATAAAAGGAAAAGAAATCGGTAAAAGGTGCAAAGAAAGAGATACTCAAACATACATTTATGAATGAAATTTTAAAAACATGACACAACATGCTTTGCCCTTATTGTAAAAAGAAAGGCTCCCAAGCCTTAGGCATAGCAATGAGAATACCGAGTGATTAAGGCAATTACAAATTACTTTAAATTAGAAATTAAAGTCATGGAAAGCTCAATGACCTTCTATTTATAAAGTTCTGTGTGCGAGGAACGCATAAAGCTTACGACATCATAATAACTGTTTCTAATTACAGTCTCGTAATCTGTCTCAACCATGAGTCTTACCTGAAGCCAAGTTCTGTAAGGGTGTCTGCCCATGATTTCTTCTTCTTCTTTTGTTTTTTTTTGTTTGTTTTTGGTTTTTTTGTTTTATTTGTTTTTCATTTTTTTAACAATATATTACTGAAAAAGCAAAGAAAAAGAAAGAGACGCCAAAGAAAGAGAAAAAAACAAACACTAATTGAAGCGATCATGAGCCTTGACGAGCATTCTTTCACCGTTCCTTAGAACGTCTTATTCAAAAGTACTAGGTTAAGCTAGTAAGGTACTTGCCAAGTTCAAATTACTTTCTAAAAAAATAAAAGGAGAAGAAAAAAAGTCAACTTGTGGGCTTGTCATCATTATTTCTTAAAAATATTTTTTGTATCAAAGAATAAGCTATATCCTTATCGGATTGTCTACTTTTTTATATTATTTTTTTGGGAAACTTTGCATAAAAATTTATGATTCAAAGAGCCTATAACTTAAAGAGTGAAATTGAATGGGCTAGAGAACTATTTGCCACATGTCAAATTATTGGGCTTTAAAAACATTTGTTGGGAAAAAAATCTTTAAGATTTTTAAAAAAGAAAGGTAAAAGGACTGTTGCCCCTTATGTTCCTTTAACGAGGTTTGTCTGAAGGCTTCCTATCGGTTCTAAGGCTCTTATAATAGTGTCCTTGCACATTGGGTGACTATTTTAAATTACTAAAGGCCACTAGAGCTCAGACTCTACCCATGATGTTGACCACAGCGGTAGGAAGCTTACCAGGTGCGGGCATCATGAGGAAGTCATACTCTAGCTGAGGCTCACGATGTCAGAAAGAGACGAATGTCCCAAATGACACCACTACACAACCTTCCCTAATCTTAATGTTTTATTCAGACCCTTGGGTGTAGGTTCCCACTTAAAATGTGTGAGAAAAATGTAAGTGTAGTGTATGGGGGCATACATACATGTACCTACCCTTCACAAGAAACAAAAAGCAATACAAATAAAATCTTCTACCCTTGGGTTCAATAACACAATAATATGATATCTTCTACCTTAAGGTTCCATAGTAACATATATCGATAAAAAAATGATGGCACAATCACGTAGGCAAGAGGTTATATGAGATTATTCTAATATGCTTAAACAAATTAAATGGACTTGACTCTTTAAAGTCCCCAGTGGAGTCGCCATCTGTCGCAACCGAGATCGCGGCGGGAGACCGACCGTAAAAAGAAAATTTAGGTTCCCGAATTCCTTCCAGAAACCATGGAGTCCCCACTAATGTTTTTAAGGTAAAACATCAAAAAACCCTAACGTGAAGGTACTGGTCATAAATTGAGATTTTAAGTTCAGGAGTCTAATTACAAGTGGGGAATGTATTAGTACCCCACACTGTCCGTGTTAAACGGTTGCCTTAAATTGTTCAAGTTTTTTGAATAATCCTAATAAATTTTTAATTTAAACATCTTAAAATGTCCTATGGATTTATTGTCGATTTAAAAATTAAAGCTATATTTGTTGTTTAAAACATAACTAGATATATTTATCATTATCTTTTTAAAATTTGGGCTCGACAAGAATGATTATTCCCGCTCCTACGTATTCCCCAAGCATGAGGAGAAATAAGGATCACATAGTTCTTTGTTTACTATTTTAAAAAAAGTAAAATAAGTTTAAAATGTTGAGATTTAAGGAAACGTGAATCAACAGGACGTCTCGTCGAAATTGATCATAAATATTGTAAAAAAAAGGCAACCTTGGGTTTATTGATTTTATTATGTTATTTTTTTAGAGAGAAATGAAAAAGGAGAAAACAAAATTAAATTAAAATAAACTAAAATAAAATAAAAAAGTCAAGTAAGAGGACAGAAATAAGGGAAAAGATAGGTTTATGAAATAAATGACAGAGGAAGTAGAAGAAAAAAAAAAGCTAATAAATCAAAGCCTAAAAATATAAACAATAAACAAAAGGCTAATAAATTAAAGCATAAGAAGAAAGAAAAGAATAAACAAAAAAACTTACATTCTTTTCCGAGCCAAAAGCCATAGGATCTGACTCCATGTTCACTAATCAAGTTTAATGTAAAACCTATAAGGTACAAGTGGGTTTACAAAAGGAAAACTAATATGGATGACAATATAAGTACCTTTAAGACAAGAATGATGGCTAAAGGTTTCAAGCAAATTCATCGGACAGACTATGATGAAACTTTTATCCCAGCCGCTATGCTAAAGTCCATTTAAATTTTGCTTGTTGTTGCTGCATATCACAATTATGAGATATTGCTAATGTATGTCAAGATTCTTTTCCTTAATGGAAATCTTCTTAAGGAAGTGTACATGACACAACCTGAAGGCTTTGTTAAGCTTGAAGCATCCAAAAAGGTAGACAAACAACAACGTTTCATTTATGGACTTAAGAAAGCTTCTAAAAGCTGGATTGTTTGTTTTGATGAGGTTGTCAAATAATTTATCTTTATTAAAAATGAAGATAAACCTTGTGTCTACAAGAAGGTTAATAACTGCATAATTATTTTTTGGTCTTGTATGCTGATAACGTACTACTTTTTGAAAATGACGTTCCCACCCTTTAGTCTAAGAAAATCTTATTATTCTTGCGTAATCCTCTATTTTTGTTTCATGCTCTTGGACTAGAGTGTTTAGGTCTAAGATGGGAGATAATGATCTCTAGGATACTTTAAGGATACTTTGATCCTGTTGGTCTTGGGAAACAGGTTGTGAGGAAGATTTACATTTGGGCTAGATAGTCTAAGAGTTGTAAACAAATACCCTTGTAATCATTTCATATTATAATGAAAAATTCTAAGTCTTTGGGCTAAGAGACTGAAGTAGATCACAATGATGGTGATCAAACAAAGATATATCTTGGTGGGCTCTTTCTTATCCTTACTCTTTTACTTTATTATCTCTTTCATGATTGAATTATTTATATTTACTTTTTAAATTATATTTACTAAAGCTTTTTATTCATACATCTCTCAAGGATCCTTTTCTAAATTACTTTTATAAATGAATTATTTAAATTAGTTATTCCTTTCATATTTGCTTTAACTTTTTATAAGAAAAATCCAAGACTTAACTCACTCATCCTCTTAAGTCTGAGGTTATTTTCCAACAAGTGGTACTAGAGCTTAGTCTCTCATATTAAAGCTTCACAACTTAAGAGAATGGCCTCAAATGGAATGTTGGGTGAGGGTGCGATTATTAATAGATCACTATTCTTTAATGACATTGGATATACCTTTTGAAAAGCTTGCATGAAAACCTTTATCGAGTTAATCGATGAAGATATATGGAGTATTATTTTAAATAGCCTTAATTTATCAATGCACGTTGTTGATGGTAAAATTGTTAAAAAAACCAAAAGAATCTTTGGACGGATAAAGAGAAAAGAAGAAGTAAATTAAATTTAAAAGGTACAAATATTATTTATTCTGCTCTTGGCCATGATGAATTTTTTAGAGTTACAAATTATAAATCTTCCAAAGAAATTTGGGATACTTTACTAGTTACTCATGAAGAAACTAGTGAAGTTAAAATGTTTAGAATAAACAAATTTAACTATGAATTAGAATTATTTAAGATGCTTCAGGGTGAATCTATTCTAGAGCTACAAAAGTGATTTGTATATATTGTTAACCATCTCTTGACATTGGGAAGATCCTTTCCCAGTAAAGATTTAATTAGTTATATCTTAAGATCTTTGGCTAGGAATGACAACCTATTATGTGTAATACTATAAAAAGGGATGTCTTTAAGTAAAGTTTTTGGGATAATGATCCTTCTTCTAACACTCAAGAACCAAAAAGAAATGGGTACCAAAGGGTTAACAAAGAATGTTCCTATAGGTGTGCCTCAAGTCAAGCAACTTGAGGTGGTACCTAAATAGTGGGTGCTCAAGGCACATGACTGGCGACAAGGACAAGTTTGATCAAATCACTCCTCATAAAAAATGTCATGCATCCTATGGCAACAACATAAAAGGAAGGATCCTTGGAGTTAGAAAGGTAGGTAGTCCTCAATCAACTTCTATTTCTGATGTGCTCCTAGTTGAAGGACTTAAGCATAATCTCCTAAGCATAAGTCAATTATGCAACAAAGATGAACTCGGGGAGCTTGACACCAAGAACCAAGGAGAGGAAGAGACTAGTCCTACCTAACCATCAAAGGAGTAGAGGACCTCAAAGAATCATTCCTTTGAGAATGTGATTGGTGATATTACTGAGGGAGTATCTACTCGAAACTCTTTAAGAAGTATCTATGATGATGTTACATTTGTTTCTAAAATTAAACCTTTATGCATTGAAGAGGCTCTCCTAGATGAGTCTTAGGGTTTAGCTATGCAAGATGAATTAAACCAATTCAAAAGGAACCTAGTTTGGGAGCTTCTCCCTAGGCTTTTTGACCACTCTATAATTGGTAGTAAATGGGTCTTTAGAAACAAACTAGATAAATTAGGGGTAATAAAATGTAATAACGCTAGGTTAGTGGCTAACATGTATAATCAACAAAAGGTATAGATTATGATGAAACATTTGCATTCGTTGCTAGACTAGAAGCCATTCATTTTTTATTTGCTTTTGCATACTCGTTCAACTTTAAACTTTATAAAATGGATATCAAAAGCACCTTCTTGAATGGTTTTATTCAAGAAGAATTTTATATGGAATAACCACCTGATTTTAAAAGTTTTGAAAAACCTGATCATGTTTTTAAATTGAAAAAGGTCCTTTATGGATTAAAACAAGCTCCAAGAGCTTGGTATGATTGGTTAACCTCTTTTCTTTTAGAAAATGGTTTTGAAAAAGGAAAGGTGGACACTACTCTTTTTATTAAGAAAACTGATAATGGCATCTTGCTAGTACAAGTTTATGTCGATGGCATAATCTTTAAGGCTACTAATGAAAAACTCTGTAAAGAGTTCTCAAGTGTGATATAGGAAGAATTTAAAATGATGGGGGAGCTGACTTACTTCTTGGGATTGTAAATCAAGCAAACTAAGAAATTGATCTTCCTTAACTAATCTAAATATTGAAGGAGCTCCTTAAGAAGTTTGGAATGGATAAAGCAAAGGAAGTAGCTACACCTATGAGCACCACTTTCTACTTATAGAAAAACAAATTAGGTAAATGCATTAACGAGAAGAAGTATCGAGGTATGATTGGCTCTTTACTATATCTTACCACTAGCAGGCCTAATATAATGTTTGTTATATACATGTGTTCTTGTTTTCAATCTTGTCTTAATGAATCTTACTTGTGTTCTATAAAAAGAATCCTAAAATATTTAGTGGGAACACAACACATGGGTTTATGGTATCCCAAAGGTATGAGATCCTATCTTGTTGGTTATTTCAATTCTGATTTTGAAAAGGTCGATTAGAAGAGTACTAGTGGAACTTACCATTTTCTTGGAAGTTCACTTATTTCTTGGCACTCCAAGAAGCAAGTTAGAGTGGCCTTGTCTAGGCTAAGACAAAGTATATTGTCGTTAGGGGTTGTTGTGCTTAAATTCTTTGGTTGAGGCAATAACAAGTAGATTACAGTATTTATCTCGATCACATCCCTATAAGATATGACAACACTAGTGCTATCAACTTAGCCAAGAACTAATCATGCACTCTAGGACTAAACACATAGAGATTAGGCATCACTTTAGCGTGATCATATTCAAAATAGTGATTTCATGCTTGAGTTTGTTAAGTCATCTAAACAACTAGCCGATATCTTTGCTAAGCTCGTGGCTAAGGAAAACTTCCTTTGCATATAACATGAGCTAGGATAAATAAACTCATCTTGTATTGAGTGACTACCTTTGTGCGTTAACCTATTTATTATTCTAACTTGAGAAAAAGAAAGCTCATAAGCTGCTTGTGTTAGGATTAACAAGTATAAAGAATATTTTTCTAAATGGTTGAAACCCTAATCAAAACCTTAAGAACTGCTAATGATCAATAGGAAGTTATAGCTAGAAAAGACTTGGTACTTAGGTGGTCACTTCAAACCCATCTTTCTTTCCTAGGAACCAACCTGGTTATAGTACTAGGATTTCAAGTTAAGGAAATGTTCAGCCTATGCAAGAAAGTGAAACTCTTGAGCCGTTAACAGTCAGTGGGAAGTTTTGGCTAGGAAATACATGGTACTTATGCGATCACTTTATACCCACCTCTCTTTCCTAGGAACCAACCTGACTACAGTACTAGACTTTCATGTTTAAGTGTTATCTTATGCAGTTCAAGAAAAACAAAATCATGGAAGGAAATGGAACAAGTTAAAACTATGCATGGAAGAAAAGGGTTCGAACCATGGTTCAAATAAAAAATTCAAAAATGGTTCAAACTAATTTTGGTTCTTAGTTTGAATAAATGTGCATGCTTTTGACTCTCCCTGGTTGTTCTGGGCCTTCGTGGCTTTGGCCCACTTTGCGGCGGTGCTCCGCCTCTATAAAAGAACACCTCTGCCTTCTTTTGGAATCACAACTCCACCTTCCTACTCTCTCTCTTATCATTCTCCTATTTCTTTATCTCTTTAAGTTTATGACTCGAAGGTATAAAAGAATGGTGGTCTTTGATTAGGGATGGCAATATGGGTTAGGCCCACGGGCTGGCCCGTTTGGCCCATTAAAACGGCCAGGCTGGGCCAAGCTTTGAGGCTCGTTTTCCCGAATAGGCCCGACCCGTTTTGACCCAAAAAAAGGGCCCGTCACGGGCTGGCCCGCGGGCCTTTATTAAAATATATATTAATATATTATATGTATAATATTAATATTTAGTTGGTTGAAATTTTAATTATTTGTATTTATTGTTTTTATTTAATGAAATAAATTGGTTTTAATTATAAAAATTTTGCTTTAGAAAGGTGAAATTTAATTTTTATTTCTAATTTTTCTTAAAAATATTTAAAAATAGTTTAAATTTAAAATAAAAAATAGTTTGTATAATTATATTAAAGAAAAGGGTTGGCCCGTTTTGGCCCACGGGCCATAAAGAAAACAGGTCGGGCCAATGTTTTTGGCCCATTTTTCTATTATGGCCCAGCCCGGCCCGACCCGTATTTGGATGGGCCTATGCGAGCTTTGGCCCGACCCGACCCATAAGCCCATTTTGCCATCCCTATCTTTGATGATAAAGACTACACACCTAGCCCCATTGTTGAAGATACTCGTAAGGCGGTCCTACACTTTTGTGCATGGCATTCATCCACAATAGAGATTTTACGACGATGGAATTATTGATTTCTTTGAGTTAGGTGCTTTTTTTCCCTATACAAAAGTCACTATGGGCCACTTATGAAGGAGTTCTACACCACTATTTGGGAGAGGCACGGTACCTACAATGCTCGTGTGAATGGACAGGTTATTCCGATATATCTACACATATTTTGTGAGACTCTCTCTTCTACACTCTTTTCTACCTTCTTTGATGGCCACTCTTTTGAGAGGTGGAAAGATGACTTTGACACCAAGGAGACAAGGATTAAGTTATGTCGTGATGGTGTTATTGGCGTAAAGAAGGGCGTAGGGTCCCTTACTACCCAAAATAGAGTACTTTATTATTTCTTAGTGAAGATTCTTCTTCCAATAAATAGCCATTTCTTGGAGGTAACCAATGATGACGTGCTGTTGTTCTGGGCCATGAATCATAAAATACCCATCAATTATAAGAGATTAATTCTTAGGCACATGGTGGAAAAGAAAGATTCTTATCTACCTTATGGGATGCATATCATTGAGGTACTTAAGAAAAATAATGTAGACCTATTTAGAGTTGTTGCCTCCACTAAGAATAATGTTATTAATCATTTTTCATTAACAAGTGTGGAATTGTGAAAAACAATGACGAACTCTAGATCACAAATAATAAGAAAGGCTTGGAGATATCGGGAGCTTCTAGTAGCAGACCTGGACTCTGCGGAAACTTAGAAACTGAGGACTTCGAGGACATCTTTGGTGACTTTGACCCATTGGGGACCTCTCTCCTTGGGATAATATCTCAAGCCCTTAACAACCTTAAGACATAACCTTCGAAGAGAAAGTGCTTGTGATGATGCAAAGGATGTGCAAGGAGATTCACGATTCCAACACCTTTATCAAAGATCTATGAGTATGTGAGGTAATGTTAGAGTAAAGGTTCATGATCTTTGCATGGATGTGAGGAATGTCTAAAGACGATTAGACACTATGCCTATGCAAATGGATTCCCCTTAAGAGTAAAAGTTATCTTTATTATTTCTTTTCCTTGTATGCTTTTTGATAATGTTAAAGGGGGAGAAATATCTTAGTGTTTTATAGGGTTAGAATCATGCTCTAGGAGGTTAAGTCTACTATGGGGTAGTCCTTAGGATTTATTTCCTTTTTGTTTATGATTAATCTTGTTGTAGGAAAGTTTTTCATGATCTTTATATATAATTCCTTTTTATTGTTCTACTTTAATGTTGACACCCCATGAGATGGTTTGCCATCATAAAAAAAAGGAAGATCGTAATTCCTATGTGTGTAAGTAGGTATTTTGATAATGACAAAACAAAGGGAACCTAACACTAAGTTGAAGTAAGGCATGGTTAAGGTTAATGTAAAAGGAAATAACTTTGAGATGCATCTTGTGATGCGAATAGGAATAGTTATTAGCTTTGATTTGAGTTTTGCAAATGCTTGAACTAATGATGTACTCCAATCAATAATAGTGGAATGAAGCATATCTATGAGAGGATTAACGAGAGACATATAGTTGCTTATAAAGCACTTGTAGAAACCAGCAAGGTCAAGGAAACCTGAGTGTCATGAGTGAAAATGGTTGTGGCCAGTTTATGATTGCTTTAATTTTTTGGGGTCAAGAGTCCCACTTTAGTAGAGATAATATGGCTGAAGCAATTGATGGTAGGACTAGAAAAAACATTTAGGAAACTTGGCAAGGAAATTATTAGTAGCTAACAACTCTAAAACGAACTATAAATGGGTAATATGATTAGTAAGAGATAGACTATAAATGAGAATGTCATCAAAGAAAACTAAAATAAACTACTATAGATAAGGCCATAACAAGTCATCCATGGTTGTCTAGAAGGTGGATGGGACATTAGATAGGACAAAAGGCATTACTAGGAATTCATAATGCCCATTACATGTCTAAAAAATGATTTTGTGAGTGTCTATTGGTGTAACATATATTTGGTGATAGCCTAAGCATAGGTCAATGTTAGAAAATACAATAGTAGATCTCAATTCATCTAATAGCTCATCAACAATTGGAGTAAGGAATCTATCTTTAACTGTAATTGCATTAAGAGCACGGAAATCCATATAGAAACACCAAGTATCATTTTTTTATTAGTAGAATAAGGGAGGAAAGGAGGCTAGTAGTGGCTATTATGATGCCATCATAAAGCATATTTTATACGAGTTTAGTCATGGTGGCCTTTTTGGAATGAGGGTAACGATAGGGTTTGACATTTATTGGGTTGTTGTTTGGGAGAAGGTTAATGTGGTGATCTTTTGGGCGAAAAAGGGGTAAATCCTATGGTTTAGTAAAGACAACTTAATATGAGGCAAAGATGGATCGAATTGGTTTTGGTAGTGTAAGGAAGGAGGGGTAATGGGGGTCTAAGTGGTCAGGTTTTTTAGGAAATGGGTAAAGGGTAGTATCAAAGGTAAGTAAATGGAAGGATACAATAGAATTAGAGCATTTGGTAAACTTATGTGTAGATAGAGGGTAAAAAAGAGGAGGAGGGTTCTCTAGAAAGAGTAATAGTGTGATTGTGGTGAATAAATGCATACTAGGTATAGCAAAATTAGCAATAATAGGGCCCAAGGTAAGTAATCATTCAATACCCAAACCAATATCAACATCTTCAATTAGTAATAAATATAGGGAAACTGAGAATTCATATCCCTGAATGTGGATTAAAACATTGGAACATCTATCAATACCATGACAAGGAATGCAAGTATAGGTTGAGAAGGTAGTTCATTGAACCCTCAACATGATATTTTATTCCAATATTCTCTTTGTTTCCTTACCCCTCACACTATTATGAATTCTTTGCTTAGTGTGCAACTCATTCATAGAGATTCCCCATATTTTCTAGTCTACAACCCCTCGTAACCCATTTTGAGAAAATAAAAAAATGCTTTTCAACGCTCTCTTAACCGGGTGAACCATTTTGACCCACAAGCAAAATCTTCTCTAAATACACCACAATCCTAATAGTTTCTAACCATGGAGAATATTCAATTAGAACACCACATTTTGAAGTCATGGATATTATTAACACGAGTAGTAATCACATTGTTTCAGCTTGACCCTTTCACGATATTTTTGGTATTTCTCCTTCATACGACGCTGAAATCAAATGATATTTTTTGAAAATTTCTAGATATATGTATCTAAAACTTTGATGAAGAACTTGAGAGATAATTCCTAGCCTATTTTCCCAAGTAATTTTTCTAAAACATTGATTCTAAATTCGTTGGCAATCTGAAGCAGTTTTTGTAATTGGAACATATCTCACACTCCCGATAACAAAGAGAAAACGAAGATCTACAACTTTGGTGTTGTGAGTTTTCTCTAATTCTGACTATATTAAAATTTTAAAATTTTTCTAAGTTCAGCTCCTTATATTGTGCCACCTTACCATTCCACTAAGTTTTCAGCCAATCCATTTTTAGCACCTTATGCCATGTGTCAAGCCCTTATTAGCATGAAATTCTCTCTAGAAACTTCATAAAGTTGGACTTGTAGAGCAAGTTTAGGGGTTGTTTTTCATTTTCCATTTTAGCCGTGAAGTGTATAGCCATTCTCCAAAATGCTCTCTTTGTATTTCCCCTAGAAAGTCCACCATTCTTTTGCTTCCTCCAAACAGAACCTCTACCCCACTTCTTCCTCTTTATTTCATCTCTCTAAATCACAAAGAAGCTTCGTCTTCTCCTTCTAATGCATGTTGGACTCATGGATATTATGAGCAAAAGTTTGGTGTCATCCTTGTTCTTTTTGGTCATGAGCTTATTTGGGGTAAGGGGGAAGTTTTCTTTCAATTTTGCCTATTAAGCCTTGACCCATTTGCATGCATACGGGTTTGAGATTGGATCTTGATTATTTAAAGTGTGCATGTTAATTTTAAGGGATCTAGAACAACTTAGGTTTCCATGGGTTAATGGCTGAAAAATGGTTCTAAAATCCATTGTTAATTGTCGAAAGTTTAGAGGAAATAAGGAAGGTGTTTTGGAACCTCCATGACTAAATTTCTTGATGTTGTTTTCTTCAAATATTTTGGTTGGATTCAGCCTTGAATAATGAAATATATGATGCATGTATATGTGGTGAGGTGTAGCCATGATAGTGATGGCTAAGAAAAGTGCATGCATGTTGTTAGTTTATTAACAAATTTTTGGTTCCCTAGATAGTACATGACCGTGTGGTATGTGGTGAAGTTTTCTTGACTTGTAGTAAAGTTTTAGGTGTGAAATCTAAGCTAAAGTAACATTAAAATGGATAAGGGTGCTGCTGGAATTTTATTCTTGAAGTTTAATGATGTTTACCATGATTTTTAAATATGATTTAAGGCCTTGAATATGTTAAGAATTTAATTGGTGTTTTAATATGATGAAACTAAATAGTAATAGAAGAAAAATACTTGTTATGTTACTTGATTTAGTTTTAAAAAAAATTCAGTTAAAAGGTTATATTTAGCAAAATAAAATTATGGAGATGTTAAAAGTTGATTGGAAAAGGTGTAGCTATCAATTTCAAGTGTTATAAGTTTGAAACAGGTGTTAAAAATCTGGAATAGCAGGTGTTAAAAGATGACAATAGGTGTTAAAAGGTCTAAAATCTAGCGATGTTAAAAGTTGTAGCTTTAAGAATTAAAACCTAAAATTTTAACAGGTATAAAAAGGGTCAGATTTTAGTGGTATTAAAAATAGATTTTTAAGAAGTATTTTAAGGCTAAATTTTTTATATTAATTTTTTATTAATAAATTTTAGTAATTTGAATTAAAAAGAGAACTTTTATAAGTTAGCCATGGACTAATTAAATTAAGTAAAGTCCATTGGATAATTTTATATAAGTACCTACATGTTAAAGTTTTGGAAAGTTTTAAATGATTTAAGAGCTTTTGAGCAAAAAGGTTTTTGAATATTTAATCGCTTAAGAACAAACTAAAATAAAGGTCAAGGAGAAAACTTGATTTTTAATAAAAGGGGCACTAAAATCATTATTAAATTTTAGAATTTATGTGGATTGGTTAATTAAGCGTTGAGGATGTGATTTTAAGGTACTGAATAGATATTAAAAATAATTATTGATGATTTATGAATTTTTGGCTTTGGAAAACAGAAATCATGATTGAACCAGAGTGTTCAAGGAGTGTTTTGAGCTTTGAAATCGAGGATTTCAGGTAGAGAGAGTATTATATATCTTAAATGTATGAGTTAGAAACGGATTAGAGGTTAGTTAGATATTTAATTGAATTCATGTTATGATTGTGTTTATTCTTGATGTATGATGATTCATAACTATCCCCTGTTGTATTGGTTTTGATATTGTGATGATCATGAGATGATATGAATATATGATGATGATTTATTAGTGGATATCATTCTTATGTGGTTGATAAGTGTGATGTATTGATGATGATAAATTACACAATATGCTTGCTATGCCTGTTGAATCGAGATAGTATGATTTATCATGTAATGATATTGTTAACAAGCTATAGTGGCTTGATTGCTGATACAATGAAATATGATTGTTGTTTATGTATAGCATTTACATAATAAAGCTTATAGGACTGCAAGGTGCCTGTAATGTTGGCCCAAATAGGAGGGCTTAGATCCTGTGGTGGTTTCTTCAGACTCCACAAAAGTCCTTGAGTGGGACTCAAGGTTAGCCTGTAACCCTACCACTGTGGTTGGGAGTGACTGTGTTGAATGAGTGGGCAAGCAATTTGATACCTGTAAAATGACCAAATTAGTTGGGAGCTAAGATATATTATTGTGTTTGATATCCCATCATTAGAATGAATCCATATGCATTGCATAGCTGCAAGGCAGCCACTATGACATTAATGAGTTGTGGGATAGCCATTAATGGATACCAAAAGCTACGAGGCAGCCATTATAATCATTAGATGTTATGAGACAACTATTGAGTATGATTGTGATTGTATGATATGATTTGATAGTATGAATATGTTTGTAGTATTGAATTAAATAGCAATGGTAATATGATGAATCAGATTGATTACATGTGCTATGAATATCAAATTTGATTCTGTAGTTGTCATTTAATATATATATATATATATGCTCATCCTTGCACCTATTTTTAACACGCAATGAATTTAGATCGTGAGGATAACTACTAAAAGCTTGAGAAGCTCACGGTTGATGAATCCTCGTATGGATTCATTTGTGCATAGAACTATTGTATAGCTTTTTGATGTCTTATGCCCTGGCCAGCTTTTTTGATATATATTATATATGTTTTGAAATAGTGAAAACTAGGTATCTAATAACCTCATTAGAGGTTTAGTTTTGTTTTGATACATATGTGCTATGTTATCAAATTATATATATTCCGCTACGAAGTGCTTTGAGTTTCACTTAGAAATACCTATACATGTTTTAGTGTTGTGTTATCATACACCATAATTTCACTGATAGTTCAAAGATGAATTTTAAAATATAAATCAGATAATTTTGAAAGAAAATAGAATCGAAAATAATCAAAACATAATAGGAAAAGAATTTAATTTATAAACCAAATAATTTATAAAAAAGACACTAAAAACCTAAAAAGGGAATTTAACACTTATTTTTTCGATTAACTATAAATATGCTCTACAGATTTGATTACTCTTATACTTTACGAAAATAATAAACAATATCAAACTTGTTTCACCTCAAAGAAAATAAAAAAATGCAAAAGGAAAAACTATTTGAGTGAAGTAGCGTCAAGAGCGACTATAATAAAAATGACTACGCAATCCTAATTTTATTCAAGAGCAAAAAGAAAACTTTAAACAATGATTTATAAATAAATATGTTTCACAAGGTTGAGGAGCGATTTAAGTTTGTTTATATCTTATTTTATTAGTTTAAAAGTTTGTTATACAAAATAATTATGTTTAATAAAAGAACTTATTTTAGTATCTTGTAATGTTTTTTACATTTAGTCTTATAATCTCCAAACTTATTTTATTTTTTTATAATTCTATCATCACTCGTATAGTTTTTGAAAAGTAAAAAAACCACTTATATCTTATATATATATATATGTATATATATATATGATCCGGTCTCAATACAGGTATCCGATCTGCAAGACATATTTTAACGTCTTTGTCAAGACATCTACGTGTAACCGGAGTCATCGGTATACATCCGGACTGTAATTCCGTATCAGGCGTTCTCCCTATACCGGTCGTTCAGGATAACACCATGACACCGGACAACACACACGTCACTGTGCGAAAGACAAGAATCATCGCTACAGGGATCGATCAATAATTCCCTGCACTACGAGCCAAATTCTGCTCACGGGGATGGTCAACTTGTTCCCTAATCCTAGTCTATATTCTCCATGCTCAATATAAAATAGCCACTTGACCCAATCATGCTGGTAAGTGCGCAATAAAATAATGCTAATGGAGTTAGTGGTTCCCCACTAACGAGTCCTCGTAAAACGAGCCAATCAGGTATATGAACTCATTTCATTAATGAAGGGAGGGATCTTCAACAAGATCTTCAACTGATTTTATGAACAATTACTCTCTGAAATACATTCCTTACTTGGAATATCATCACTGACTTGAGCGTCGGAGAATCTTTGCAGGTGACACCACCATTTGCCCACTTCAACGCGTTAGGTTGGTGTGAAGGATCTCCAGGACGCCCAATCAGCTCTCCTCAATCCAGGACAACGGATACTTACACCGGATACTCATACATCCGGTCTCCTATACGGTATTTACATACTGTTTGTGATTGACTTGAGTCCGGATCTCTAGACCCCGGTTCAGGACAGATCATTGGCACCCCCGGTGGGACACGATAAAGTTATTCCCATATCCATTGAAAGAGCAAGTAATCCACAATGGAAGGCGAAGCACAAGATTTCGTGGAGAATCAGCCTGAAGGTAGAACTAACCCCAACGTCTTCAGGAAGCTCAACTTTGATTCTCATGGGGGCAGCTCAAAGAAGATAGTAACAGTGTCTAATCCTGATCCTCGTGATGAGCTTATCAGCCAACTTCAGAGGGAACTCGCTGAATTGCGAAGAGAAAGAAGGCAAAGCAAGGATAAAGAATCATCCCGCACACGAAACACTCCCCACGTAACTGATGGTGAAAAGTCCACCACTCTCCAATACTCAAATATCCCTACGTTTGAGGGGGGAGAACAAACTCGTGATTCTGAAGATGAAGCTTCCCGAAGGAAGAGGGAGTCAACGACAGCACCCCCAGTGTCTTACAAGCTAAAAGTTCCTTTTTCAAGGAGACTTATGAGCATCCACATCCCCAAGCACCTTCAAACTACTCAGCCACTTTCCATCGGAAAATACAATGGAGAAACTGATCCTACTAAGCACCTTGATGCTTACGTATTTGAAGCCATGTACTTGGGGGCTGATAAAGATGTGATGTGTCGAATGTTCCCTTGAACATTATCTGAGGAGGCCCTCGGATGGTTTAAAGGTTTACCTTCTAGATCCATAGATTCTTGGGCTGAAATGGCAACAGCGTTTGTGGACCACTTTGTCATTTCCAGTGATATTCCCAGAATATCTCATACCTTGGCTCAGATTAGGCAGGGGGAGCATGAAACTCTCAAGGACTTCTTGAAGAGGTTTCACAAGGAAGCAGCTGTTGTTCCAAACTTGGCAGAAGCACTTCAATTGCACATAGCAATAGAAGCTTTGCAACCAAGCTCTATTTTTGCCATGTCATTGGCAAAGAATCCTCCAGTGAATTTCGAAGAATTCAGGAGGAAAGCATCCAAGTATGTGAGCATTGAAATACACTTGGAAGCAACAGTGGCAAGAGAGAAATCCCCAACGTTACAACGGAGTGATAAGAGCAGATCCAGATCGGGTTTTACCAAGAAGGTCTAATGAGTCATAACCCCGACTCATCTCTCTTTCTCTCTTTTGTAATTCATAATTAATGAAATACTCTAAATGATTCACCCATTGTCTTTATGATTTTATTCGATGCACAACACTGTTGTGACAAGATACTTTCAGGACGGATGATCCTAACAATGTATCCGTTGTTAGCGATGAACCTCTTCGAAGGTACAACTGGGTGAATCACCCCATTCGAAGGCCCAGATTGTAGGATTAAACCGAACTCTGGGTACGGTTAGTAAGTTTGGCTGAACACCGGTGAAGGCTCGGATTGTAGGATTGAACCGAACTCCGAGTACGACTAGTAGGTTTGGCCGAACGTCGGTGAAGACCTGAGTTGTAGGATTAAACCGAACCTCAGGAAATGGGTTGTAGGATTGAACCGAACCCCATTCTAAGAACGGTAAAAGGGTAGAACCCAACACCGTATTGAAGGCTTGGGCGCAGTAAGCTGGTTCTTCTTCAAGACCACGCTAAACCCCAAGTAACGGGCGCAGTAGGTTCAGGATTAGCCCTGATCTGAACCCCGTGTTGAAGGCTCAGATTGTAGGATTAAACCGAACTCTGAGTACGACTAGTAGGACTGACCGAACGTCGGTGAAGAATCGTCATTGGGTAAAACCAAAGACTGATTGGAGAACGGTTAGTAGGATTAAACCGAACACCAAATACGACATGGATTGTAGGATCAAACCAAACTCCAAACACAACAAGTAAGTTATACTGAACTCCAAATTAATACTCTCTTTTGAAGTTCTTTACTTGGAATTTTTATAGCTTTAAATTCTGAGTCATCAATTCTTCAATTGAAACCTGACTCATAAACTCCGACCCAAAAATAATTCATTCGGGTACGCCACAATCTTAGGCACATTCACCCGAAACCTTTCAGTCGAAAATATTTACATTCGAAATTATCAAATAGAGGAATTTCTATCCGAAGTCCTCACTCTTAAGAACTCACGTGAAAGTATCACTCAGAGTTCGTTCAAAATACTGATCACCCAATAATACTGGGGGACAACATCAACAGTTTAACGAATATCTTGAGGAATGAACTCTTGACGAAACGTTCTCACAGTCATTCCCCCTCAAGATTTACATTACAAGCCGTTCTCATGACAATAACATGTTCACTTACAATGGCGATCCCTATTATGATATTTACAACCAAAAGTCCTGATCTTTAAGAAGCAACATACGCTTTTTACCAGGCTTTTATATTAAACTATCTATACTTGACAAAAGATACTCTATCTTTTCTGTCAAATCAAGTCTTTGGCTATCAAAATGCCTATGCATGAAAACGATAGTTATGCGTCTCTATCCGTTCTTCATCTTGCATGTAAAAATCCGGAATGAAGGTTCTACGTTCATACCCGATCTTCACTACTTAAGTCCGGAATGATTCAATACACATGCAATCCCTATATTAAAGCTGTTTTCTACTAAACGTACTACGATCGATATAGCTCATATGAGCAAATCTACTAACTCCTGGTACGAATAATTCCCATCATTATTCTTATGATGGAAGCTTTTGAAAATTGAGAAGCATTCACACAATCCGTACTCCTACGATTGAAAAAATGTCTCCAGGACGGATTATCTCAATCACTTAATCTGTGATCTGACGATGTAACTCTTGGCGTTGTGTACTCTCCCAAGGATGGATGATCTCAATCACCTATTATGTGATCTGACGATGTAACTCCTGACGTTGTGTACTTGTCTAGGACGGATGATCTCAATCACCTATTCTGTGATCTGACGATGTAACTCCTGGCGCCGTACACATCCCAAGGACGGATGATCTCAATCACCTATTATGTGATCTGACGATGTAACTCCTGGTGCCGTACACATCCCCAAGATGGACGATCTCAATCACCTATAAAGTGATTCGATGATGTAACTCCTGATACAAACAATCCCCATCATCATTTTTATGATGGAAGATTTTGAAAGTTAATCCGCACTTTCGCTCTCAAGTGGTATTCTCCCAGGACGGATACTCTTTATCACCTATTCTGTGGTACAATGATGTAACTCCTGGCATAGACAAACTCCCATCATCATCCTTATGATGGAAGGCTCAAACACCACTTTCTTACACCTTTGCAGTTCCCCAAACTTGGAACAATATTCTTACAATGGATGACATCGTTTTCTCCAGTGAGAGTAACATGAATTAAGAACAGTCATCCGTCCTGTTACACTATTTTACTAAACAACGGATCGACCCCTCTTTTCCCCAAAAGAATTAAGGATCATGCCCTAAAGACAGGCACCTTCTTCTTAACACGCACTTGGGGACATGTATATATATTTATCCGTTCTAAATTCATTTGTTGTTTAATCTTCCGAGGCAATGATTTCAATTCGACCTCAAGGTTAATCATACAGAATGGATTAACAACGACTTAAATATACATGAAATGTTAAAGACAAATTTCTTAAATGAATTTTATTCATAAAGGACAAAATTACACAATTGTTCAAAACCGGAGTTGATCCCGGTACACAACTTTACATATAAATGAAAACAAGACTACGAGGGAGGAATCTGCTCTTCAGCTTTCTGTGTCTCCTCAACACCAGGCTCTTGTGTCCCTTCCTTTAGGACTTCCTCAGGAATATCCCCTCCGGGAGCCTCGGTTCCTTCTGTAGATGAAGGAACCTCAGACGTAGGAAAGACGAAATCCGGTCCCATACTTTGACCCTCAGGAAGAGGAGGCAAACCGTATAAGGACGTCGGAGGATCTTCATGACGACCATCAACCACTGCGACTAACTTTTCTCCATGGAATTCATAGAACGGATCCATTCCATGGAATTCATAGAACGGATCTTTTAATCTGAGAACGGTTCTTTGCAAAATAATAATAAATGCCAAGGAACTGTTATACGGGTAAGCTTACCGATATTCAGACCTCTCGCAGGTTGAGTAGCTTATGTGAACAACCACTCAGTCCCTCACACAAGCTAGGGGACATATGATCCGGTCTCAATACAGGTATCCGATCTGTAAGACATATTTCAACGTCTTTGTCAAGACATCTACGTGTAACCAGAGTCATCGGTATACATCCGGACTGTAATTCCGTATCAGGCATTCTCCCTATACCGGTCGTTCAGGATAACACCATGACATCGGACAACACACACGTCACTGTGCGAAAGACAAGGATCATCGCTACAGGGATCGATCAATAATTCCCTGCACTACGAGCCAAATTCTGCTCACGGGGATGGTCAACTTGTTCCCTAATCCTAGTCTATATTCTCCATGCTCAATATAAAATAGCCACTTGACCCAATCATGCTGGTAAGTGCGCAATAAAATAATGCTAATGGGAGTTAGTGGTTCCCCACTAACGAGTCCTCGTAAAACGAGCCAATCAGGTATATGAACTCATTTCATTAATGAAGGGAGGGATCTTCAACAAGATCTTCAACTGATTTTATGAACAATTACTCTCTGAAATACATTCCTTACTTGGAATATCATCACTGACTTGAGCGTCGGAGAATCTTTGCAGGTGACACCACCATTCACCCACTTCAACGCGTTAGGTCGGTGTGAAGGATCTCCAGGACGCCCAATCAGCTCTCCTCAATCCAGGACAACGGATACTTACACCGGATACTCATACATCCGGTCTCCTATACGGTATTTACATACTGTTTGTGATTGACTTGAGTCTGGATCTCTAGACCCCGGTTCAGGACAGATAAATATATATGTCATTTTACATTTAGCTAGCTAGTTTTATCAAATATATTTCAATTTAACTAACTAGTTTATAAATTATAGCGTATAGTTATCTTTAAGTTTTCAATTAACTTTTTTAATTTCTACCTAATATATAGTGTAACATCTCGATTTTAATTATTGGTTGATTTTATTAACTAGATAATTAAATTGGAACGTCAAATTATTAAGCGACGAGTAAGTTAATTTTTAAAGTTTATCTAGGTAATTTTTGGGTAACCTAAAGTTACCAAATTACCACTTCACCACCTAAATATATATATATATATATATATAATTATATAACACCTTATTACTCCATTAATTGCCATGTGTCCCACTTTCTCAAGATCCACATCACCATGCCATGCACTCTATTCCCTATATATACTTCATTTTCTTTAAATCATGATAATCACCATTAGCGAGCATCACTTCACGCCATTGCACACCAATGTTTCCTTTGCTATATACTTATTCCATGTGCTTCCATTAATTACCATTTATTCAATTCCTATATCACTTCACGTTGAATGCATACCAATGTCCCATATCTTCATTTAATTGTGTCGCAACCTAGATCGCGACTGCGCGGCGAGGAGGAAAACTAGTATGAAACAGGGAGTCGCCACCAACGTTTTTATCCATAGGAAAAACATTGGAAAAAAACTAAGTTCAGTGAAAGCACTGGTAGAAATTGTGAGATTCAAGTTCGGGAGTCGGTTACGAGTAGGGAAGGTATTAACACCCTACATCGCCTGTCAAAAACAGTACCAAGATTGAAAACGTGCAACATAAATAGCCTTACAACAGATGTTTTATTTCTTCCCTTTTATTGTTGTACTTTGCATAAAAACAGAAGGAAATGGAAGGAACAAACTGAACAAACATGAAGTGTAGGTCAACAGGACGTCGCGTCCAAGTTAACCCTGACTTTGGTATAAAACATAGAAAGGGAGGAATACTAACAAAATGTTGCATCTAAATTAGTCATCTTTTAATCACATATGGGGTTAGAAATGGGAAGGGGATAAACGAGACATTTCGTCCCAAGTATCCCGTTCCTTATGGGAAAATCAACAAGACGTCACGTCTAAATTGATTTTCATGGAATTTAATCAAGACACGGGGTCAAAGACGGGAAGGGGATAAGCGGGACGTCTCGTCCCAAGTATCCCGTTCCTTATGGTAAAATCAACAAGACGTCACGTCTAAATTGATTTTCATGGGCTTGATAAAAGGGGGGTTACAAAGGAAACATAAAGAAAATAAAATAGGAATGAAATGGGAAAGGTGGGGATAAAAAAAGAGATGGGCCCGACAAGATTTAAAGTCCTGCTCCTACGTATTCTTAAGTTACCAAGAAATCAGGGTTACGTAGTTCTTTGGTGATGTTTTTTTTAGGAAAAGGCTAAAAGATTAATGGTGGATGATGTTTTTTTTGGCTAGTCTGAACGTGAAACACTTGTTTTTTTTGTTATTTATTTATTACGAACCTAGGAAGGGGTAAAAAAGAAAAGAAAAGAAAATAACAGAAATTTATTTAAGTGGAAAAATGGAAAACCGAGTAAAAAATGGAAAAACCGAGTGAAAAAATAGAATACCGAGTGAAAAATTAAATATCGAGTGAAAAAGTGGAATACCAAGTGAAAAGTGGAATACCGAGTGAAAAGTGGATTACCGAGTGATGGAGTAAGAGACTGCAGAGGGGGTCAGAAACCGACTGAAGGTGGAAGAGACCGACCGAGTGAGAAGGAACTGACCGAGGGAGAAAGGCAGTGGGGGGTTGAGAGGAGTTTGAAGGGACTGTTTGGTGAGGACTTGAGAGATTGAGACGGTGTGGTATGGATTTAGGAGGTTGAAGGGACTGTTTGGTGAGGACTTGAGGGGCTGGACGGTGTGGAGTTTAGGAGATTGAGACGGTGTGGTACGGATTTAGGAGGTTGAAGGGACTGTTTGGTGAGGACTTGAGGGGCTGGACGGTGTTGGTGGTTTAAGGAAGAAGGACGGTGTTGGTGGAGGGGTTATGTAGAGAAGAGTATGAACCGTTATGGAGTGTTGGGGATGGATTAAGACAGAAACGGTGTGGTGTGGTGAGGATAGATGGGAACAGAAATGATATGGTGTGATGGGAATGAGTTCCTTAGATTCACAACTCTTGAAGTGAAAATTTTTTAGAGGTCCCCCCCCTTCAAGCTCTGGACCGCCCAAAAATCCCTCGTGCCTCTTCAGCTGAGGCATTTATAGAGGCTTTAGGATGTGAGCCGAGTGCTTGGATAGCACGAGTCTCCACTCACCCACGTGCCTAGTGGAGACAGCCTGGCCACTATCAGTTTGTGGGATGCGGTGGCTGGTGGGAAATTTTTAATTTCTCCACTTCCGTCCCCTGTCTGCCACTCCCAGGATTCTTGGATCCACTTGGATTGTGGAAATCCAAGTCATCATGGTGGGAATATGGAGAGCCTGGTGGAAATCTGAGAGAGGATGGTCAAAATCCGAGAGAGGATGGTGGAAATCCGAGAGGGGATGACTCAGATTAGCCTCTCAGTCGGTATTCATCCAGAGTGGGACATAATTCGAGTGGAAAAGGTCCCTCTTGTACACAAGGCCGAGTGAAATCTTTGCTCGGTGTTGAGTTGAGGGGTCGGTTTTTAGGAGACAACCGGTCGGTGTTAAGCGTGAAGACCCCTGATGCTAAATTTTCTCTCCACTTTGCTTGAGTGAGAGTTTCTCGCTTAAGCGAAAATACTCCAGTAGCTCACTGTCCATCTTTCGCTCAAGCGAGAATCTATTCCGCTTAAACGATAGTTTATTTCGCTTAAGCGTTTGTTGAAGGAAACTCATTTCGCTCAAGCGGAGAAAGGCTCGCTTAAGCGAGAAGTCCTTCTTAACTCGGATTTTCTCTGGAATTGAACCACTATTTTACTCGGATATCTCTATGGAAATGAACCACTCGGAGAAACCTTGTTCGGGTTTGCTTAGTAGCATCACGGTTTGAAGTATTCAATCGGAGTTACTTCAGTTGGAGGGTTTTGCTCGACAGTGCTTCTGTTTGAAGCATCCATTCGGTCTCTCTACTTGATTCAGTCAGGAGCTTTTGGAAGTCCTTTTTTAATTGATTCAATCAGAACTTCAGAAATATTCTGCTCGGAATCAAATCACTCGGGAGTCGGGCTCGGAATGGTTTCAATCGGTACCTCCTAAAATGTCTCACCCGGCTTCTGGAAATGAACCATTCGGAAAGACCTGTGGGAGTCATTCAGTCGACTCTTTCTTCACTCCACCCGGACACATTCATTCGGAAACCCGACTGGCTTCTCACTCGGAATTGCCTTCGGTCGTCAATCATTCTATTCGGTTGTTTTCACTCGGGAATTATCCTTAGGAATGGTTTCACTCGTCAATCAACAGTTCGGGTGTGTCCTCTCGGGAGTAATTCAATCGGACATATTAACTCGGGACTCGGCCTTTACATTTCAATCAGAAGTTACGACAGCTCCAACAATCCTTCAGGGGCATTCGTTCGGAATCGGCCTTATTTCCACTCGGATGGTCAACCAATCCCTCGGAATCCTTCACTTGGACAAGTATTGGTCGGATTCAGGGCTTAGGAGTAATTCATTGGTGCATCAGAACTTGGATATATTCACTCGGAGGTGCTCTCTTTTCTATCAGAACTTGCCACCTTTTCTCTCAGAATTTGGTACTTGAGAATATGACCACTCGGATATATTCACTCGGAGTTGGTCTTGATCAGGAATTTGTATTCAGATTTACCTCAAGGCAATATTCCACTCGACAATGCTTCACTTTGAGTCATTCTACTCGGATTTGATCAATTCAGAGTCATTCTACTCAGATTTACCTTCAACAGGGTAATATTTCACTCGGAAATGCTTCATTCTGAGTCATTTTACTCGGATTTGATCATTTTTGAGTCATTCCACTCAGATTTTTGTCCAACAGGGCTATATTTCACTCGGAAATGTTCCATTCTGAGTCATTTTACTCCGATTTGATCATTTTGAGTCATTCCACTCGGATTTTTATCCAACAGGGCTATATTTCACTCGGAAATGCTTCAATCAGAGTCATTCTGCTCGGACTTGATTATTTTTGAGCCATTCTACTCGAATTTGACCATTCTGATTCAAAATTCAGTATAAAAGAAGATTCGTTCCACTTGGACCGGACCAAAAGAGGTGTTCACAAATTGCATATGCTTTAATTCCATTGCTTTGAATACATCATCATCACCGAGATCATGCTATCATTTCTTTGTCCATCACCTCATCTCATTTTCCACTACTTTCATTATTTTCTCCTTACTGCCATGAACTCTACTCTTAGGTTCTCCTTCTCTTAATTTACATGTCACCATTTTACTTCATCAACACCACCGTTAACCACCACACACCATCGTGCCCCTTCCACTCTTGCATGCAAGCTCTCTTTCCCTCTTGAAGCCTTTTGCATGTGTAGCCACGAGCGTTGCGAAGCTTGGAGGTTTGTCGAGGGTTAGTCAATCATTTGTTCAGAGGGTTGATCAAAGTCGAAACGAAGGATCTCAGCCGTTGACCGATATAAAATTGACGTCGATAAACTAAATAACTCTGGATCTTCACATGCCTGGGTATTTATTCCATTTTCACGCATGCTGGAATTTTTTTAATTTCGTTGGAATCTTTATCTATTTGTATGGCCATGAACTGTCTATTTTTTAAGAAAATTATCAACATAAAAGTTGTTCCTTTTCATTTCCCTTTTCCAACAAGCCAAAGAACACATAAACTGTATTTTCTAGAAATTTATTTCAGGACAGCAACCTATTTTTGTGATTATGTCATTTTTGGCTTAAAATTGGGTTTTGTTGTCTATGTGATAGTTGTAGAGAATTTTGTTACAAAAATTTTGAGACCAGAATCGCTTAAATGTGACACTCGTAGCCCATGTTATGCTAAAAATAAGGAAGCATATGCAAGGTTATCACTCTATATGTAAATTAGTGGCAAAATGGTAAATTGGGAATTTTCTACTTGGAATTAAATTTTGGTGTCTTCATTGATAGGAAATTGTCTTAAAAATTTTAAAATTAGAATCGCCTGAATCCGACAACTGTAGCTCAAATTAAGCCCAATTATGAAAGTATGGGTCAGGATTAAAGTTTAAAATTTTTTAAAATGAGTAAGTAAAACCCCCTAAATGAAAAAGATATAGAAATGAATTACGAAGCCTTGTGAGGTTAAAATAATATTTATCGAATTGTTAGACTAGCCCTAGGCTTGGGCTTTGGTTCTAAAAAGCTAGAAAAAGGGCAGTTTAGGGAAAAGAATTCCTGAAACCTAAAGTACAAACTTAAAACAATATTTAAAAATTTTAAGAAGACAATTGTAAATTTTATTATTAGAATTTGGGTTGATTAGCTTAATTAAAGTATTTCTACATTTATTTAAATATAGGGGTTTATCCAGGCAACGAGTGGGAGCATTATATTTTAAATGCATAAATTATGAAGGGATGAGAATATGTTGGATTCTTATGTTGTTAATTATAATAGTTGATGATATATCCCCTCTTGATATTGTTATTAATATGATTGATAATTGTTTGGAATCTATTCAAGTGTTGTTATTTGATATATTGATGATATGATGAATATTGTATTGGGTTATAATTATTGATGATGATATATGATTGATGATTAATATAGTGATGATGATTGAATAAGCTTGAGGTAGCTTAATTGATGTTGTAAACTGATTGTAATCGATTTGATTTTGCACTTTATGCTTGATTGAATAATTTGTTGTAAAACCCTTAGTGATGGTAACCAGGTGATGGTCCCTGGTGATGGTAATATGGTGGTCCATTGGTAATGGATAATTATTTTACATAACATGTGCATTAAGGACGCTCATATGACTTTAGGGGGCCTATGATGCTGACCTAGATGGGAGGGCGACCTTTGGATAGGCATAGACCCTATGGTGGTTTCTTTAGATTCCACAGGTGCCTTCGAATTAGACTCAAGGTCAGCCTACAATAGGTGAGTTGAGATACCGTTGTCACTCGGAATGACTGGTGTTGCAAATGGGTGAGCAGTTTGGTAGCAGTAAAAATTGGATATTGATATATGTTGAGAAAAATTTTATACTATAGTATAAATCCCATTAGTAATGTCGGATCTGCATGCATATGCATTAACATATAAATATTGAAATTGAAATGTTGTTGGGCAGCTTATGATGATTATTGTTGTGGCTGATGCATGTGTGTGGATGTAAATATGTTAAATGGAAATGTTATTAATGATGAATTATGATGATTGGTTAATTAAATGAAAAGTATGATTATTATGTGATTATTGTAGGAACTGGATATGTATTGTTACTGGTTAAGGTTAATTTCCATTCAGTATTTGTCATTTAACATATATATGCTCACCCCCTAAACATTTTTCTTATAGTGAACTTAGATCGAAATGAAGAATGGTGAAAGGCTTGTAGAGCTGAACTATGAATCCTTGGGTAGAATTTGTACATATGTGTATAGTTTTGATGCCATATGTAACATCCTCGGTTAACTAGGATAATCTCTTCCACTAGATTATCCTGATCAACTAAGAGGTTATGAGTTTAAAAAAATATGGAAGTTCTTTTGTACAAGAAAACTTGGTGGAACAGATACATCTTATATATAACATAATCATATATAATATGTGGTGACAACACTAACTGTACATGTTAAGAGTAAAAAGAAGCACGCAAGCTCCCATAAAAAGAAGAGAATAATTTATATATAGTACTCACCCTTGATTCGAGAAGAGTCTGGATGATCCTTGATGTGGGGTCTGCACTAATCTCTATGGTGTATGGTTTAAATCCAAAGTCTAAAAAAATAGCGTAAGGGTGAGTCTCCACTTCAATAAATATTGGAGAGTCGTCATCACTGACGTCCCTTCCACACAATTGAATTGGGTTTTCATACAATATTTCCCTCACCTTGGGAGTCCTACTCAGTTTTCTTCTAAGTCATCTATTCTAACTCAGTCATATCAAAATCGCCCTTGAACACATTCCTCTCTGCTCTCCCCCTCACCACTAATTTTTTCATACATAAATATTAATCACAAACAAACATAAATTCACATAGATAAGATAATGCAATGCATAAGTTCCATTTCATTAATTTCGATCTCTTTTCTTAGCCACTGTTGCAAACGGGGTCGCGGCGGGATGGCTGACCATTAAAAGATTAGGTTGATCATTATTGAAATCCTTTCGAAAAGAAAACAAATAGTAACATGGAGTCGCCACTAATATTTTTTAAGGTTAAATATCGGGAAAACCTCTTTTAAAGCACTGGTCGTAAAAGTGAAATTCTAATTTCGAGAGTCGAATTACAGGTGAGGAAGGTATTAGCACCTCACAACTGTCCGTTATAAAATGGTTACCTCAAATTGATAGAGCACCTTATAAGTAGCCCAGATATTATTTTAACTTCTTTAGAAAAGGAATAGACAAAATAGATGAGGAAATTTCAAAATAAGGTTAACAGGATGACTTATCCAAATTAACCTTAAATCGAACAACTTAACTAAATAGTGACAATAAGAGACTTGACTAAATAGTGACATTAAAAAAGGGTAAAATAGAATAAAAGTAAGGATTAACAGAACGTCCCGTCCAAATTAACCTTAATTCGTATTACAAATTAGAGATTAAAATAAAGTTAAATGAGATAAGGTAAAATAAAGTCAGTCAGGCAAAATAAAAGATTAACAAGACGCCTTGAAACACCCCGACTTTCTGGACCTGAATCTCGATGTAATCAAGATAAGCAATTAATAAAAATACGAGTAAATTTTTCACGTTTGAAATTATTTTGAAACACCTCAATGATTACATCAAAACCCGAACCCCAGAAAACCGAAGAGTGAGATATTAGAATTTATAACTGGATCTTAAAATAAATCACCCATGATTGTATACAAAAATAACAGAGTTTACAGCGGAAGAAGAATATGTATACAGGGCACACGCCTAGTCCCATATATGAAGATATGAGAAGAGGCTCGGCAAAGCATGCAAGCATACAACATAAGCCTAATAGACCACAATCAACCTTACACATAAATCATAAACATGAATTACCTAATATATATATATATATATATATATTTATATGGTCATGCAACATACATCTCCAATGTCCACAGTTTCATAATTTACCACATTCGATTCAACCTCAAAATCATATGTCATCAACACTTATACATCCTCAAAATGATTATATAACCAACATCATTATATCTGTCAAATAGGTATAAATCCCAATACCCAAAATACTAATACATCATACACTTATATTATCATTTACAACACATCTATCGATTTCAAGAGTTATCAAGGCTATAATGTACATTTTATTCACAATATAATAAATTACAATTGCTTCCGGCCAAGGCATTGCATTACCACTATTTACCTTCCTAAAGCTCTACTTTAAAATATCCTCATCCCATGATATTCCTGCATCAATGCTAAAAATGGACAACATGGGAGAGTAAGTTATACATTTCAAATGATGAATATGAACACAATTAAGATTATGTGCATATGAATATTAACATAATGTATGCTTTGCTAAAATCATCCATAACCATCATAAACCATTTATTCCAACAATATACATATATCATGTTCATCAATTAATTCATAGCAAAGCAACTACATATACACATCATTTCTCAATGCCACGAAGGGCTAACATTATCGTCGTCAATCATAGACAAAACAAGCCTTTCATCACATTAGGCCATCACTTACAACATTATCATATTCAATGTCATTTTATTGTATTCGTATTTTACATGTTGTCCTTTAGGTATTCATTTACCCATCTCATCATATCTCAATCTCAATCATCATCAATCATCATCACCTTTTAGCATATCTCCATGCTCTTAGGCTAATGCATATGCACAATGGAATTATCAACAATAAATACGGATCCAATTGTGGGAAGAAACACCAAATTGTGGGTCAAGCATAGGTGTGTTACTATGCCACTACTGCAGTAGTAAAAGTGTACACTTATATCTCAAGTCATGCATGCTCAACATCATATTTTACTGGTACCAAACTGTTATCGCCCATTTGTAGCACTAGTCACCCCGTGACTTGCGGATCAATAACATGGTCTCACTTGCCAAAAGTGCTACGGGCCTCTCCTAAACACACATCGAGAGAGCCGTGCCCCGTCGGACACCGAGGTAACTTGCTCATCACAGAGCCGCCCACCCACTGGGCCTGCCACATAAGGTACCTCACCACCAATCTAAGGGCAGCTTCGTGATTCCCAAAATCACTAGGGAACATCAACAATTTACCCGTGCACTGGGTCACCTTCCCACTTGGCCTGCCTATTGGAACCCCTAACATTCCACATAGACAGCGTATGATATGCCATGGATGCAAATGTCAATCAATGCATTCTCACACTATGCATCCTATCATGCCATTCACCAATCATCGTCATCAACACCAACACCACCATACAATCTTTTAGTGGATTTTAACATCATTGGTTTTAGCCATTGTTCTCAAGCTTTAGGTGTGGCATTTCATTACAACATATTTTATATCATACATGCAAGTCAATACTTACAACAATCACAATGGCACCAATATCATCAATAACATTCATCAAAATCACCACATAATTTCTTAGTGGATTTTCATCTCATTGATCATTACCATTGTTTCATATATTAGTGTGGCATTCACAACAATTCACCAATATAATTTTAAACCACACATGCAAGATCACACTTGCATCACACACAATGGCATTCAATAAATCATTAATTATAACCATCGTCCTTTATTCAAGGAAATGATCAACAACATCATCCATCATTATTCATTATCAATATCATCTCCGATTCATCGATTTACAACAAATACATTTGTCATGCAATAATCCCCTCATTAGTATCATCATCATGCGAGGGTGTGTCATACAACCACATCATTTAACTTGTCATTACCAAACATTATAACATATCATTAGTGGTGTACATACATGTTTTCCTAATATATCATAGGTACATACATGTTTTCCAATGTTTCAATCAATATCAAATACCACCAAGACACACCATCATCATATACCCCTAATACAATCTCTTATTTTTACATAATAAAGGGGTTTGGATACTATTAAGCTCATGACAAATTTCAACATTAAGATATATGAGGGAAATTCCTTTTTAGCCTTAAAAATAGTGGAACAGATCACCTATTAGTCCCAATTTGATAACCATAAAAAGTTGGGTTCAAAACCCTCTTAAATCTTAATTTTACAATGCAGTGAGTCTGGTGCTTTACGCTTAATGAGAGTTAGAAAACTCCAATTAAAGTGAGACCAATTCTCACACCTCTGTAACACAATTATCCACAACTTTAATGAAGAAGTCGGAGGCCAAAAATGTAACACCCTCTGTTACACCTTAATAAATTCTAGAAAAATTCATAAATTTTTTTTTTTTACTAAAGATATGTTTGTTAAAAAGAAACTATCGGAATAAATTATATACATTATTTCTGAAATACCTCAATATTATTAAAACTTTATAAAGTATTTGTACATTCATCCGAAGAAAATAAACATTAAACATTATAAGAAAGAGAGGAAACTCCATGGCCCAAGAGCAGTTGCCTAATGACATTATTTATTCATTGGACCACGGTATTCATACCGAGCTCCCTTTCTAGAACGTGCTATATATACTGTCAATGTTCTTCGATCCTTCCCTCTGTACGAACCATTAATTTAAAACATATGAAACAAAAACATAGAGAAAGGAGTGAGAAACAGAATATAATATTCCCAAATGGGACATAAGCAATAAAGGGTTTTCACAAACTAGTATAATAATATCAATCACAATCACAAGCACAATCAATTTATGAATGTATGAATAATATGTCATATCTTCATCATAACTTATTTATACATGTGGGCCCCTTAAATTTTAATTTGCACTGGGCCAACCAGGAGTTTACACTGTTCCATAATTCCGGATAATAATAACATGAACAGCTCAACTGGCATGGAAACACTTAGAGACTAGTCAGATTGAAAAGGTTTTTATTGTGAAAGTACCTGACACTAGGGAGCTACCCCAGGTCCCCTGAAGCACCCTTTCACACCCTCTCATCCCAAGGCTCACAATTAAGCCTCCTCTAATGTATCCTCGGTTTCTATAATCCGTCCCCAGACAATATCATTTTGTTTCTCTTCGATGATTCATGATGCATGAACT
Source organism: Clitoria ternatea (assembly GCA_037962975.1). Taxonomy (NCBI): domain Eukaryota; kingdom Viridiplantae; phylum Streptophyta; class Magnoliopsida; order Fabales; family Fabaceae; genus Clitoria; species Clitoria ternatea. Next base: position 64,181,825 of record CM075671.1, read on the forward strand.
ACTCGCGTATTTAGTTGGTTAAGGCTTTTAGAAACTCAATTATATTATCAGGGCCTATGGATCATGACATAGCCACCCCAGTAAACTGTACTTTTTCAACTTCTCAAATACGCACATAAGATTTTAGTACAGTTCCTTTTCAAATCACAAATCAAATCTCTTTATAAATTTGAGTTTCAAAGCCTTAAATATATTTCATAACCTGTCAATTCAAAATTAATTTCTAAAAACTTAAATTTGGAATTATCAATATTTAAAACCTTAGTACTTGAAAATTTTGTATAATATTTTTATACATTTAAATAATACGTATATATATATTAAAAAAAATTTATTCTTATAAAATAAATTCTCTTTCTTTTTCTTCTGATAAACTAACTAAAAATCTAAATTTTAGTAAAGATATATACATATATATTAAAAGATAAAAAGAGATTTCTAAAAACTTATGTAGTTTTCTAAGAAATTTCTTAAAAGTAATTTGAATAAATATAAAAAAAAAAAATAAAGAAGTAGGAGATAAGTAATTTCTTACTGAATTTTAGCTTTCCGCCATGCTTGTTATATGCTCAAACTCCACAATAAAAGATTATCAATCATAATCAAACATTGTCAATCACAATCAAAACATCATAAAGCATAAATAAATATTAACAATCATAATCAAATCAAATAATTAAACATTAGTTATAAATATGATAATTTAAAATTCAATAATTATTTAAATTAATAAATTTTGTTTTAAGTTCTATGGTCAATTCCTCACACAGGTCTATGTAAATCCAAGATAGTCCAGTCCTTGCATAGGTCTAGTTCAGTCCATATAGGTCATAAATAGTCCAAGTCCTTGCATAGGTTCAGTCAAGTTCGTAATAGTTCAAGTCTTTGCATAGGTTCAATCCAGTCCGCATAGGTCATAATAGTTCAAGTTCTTAAATATTTTAGATATTAAGTTACATAAGATGCTTAATTTATTAATAACAATTATTATAAATTTTAAGTTAAAAGTTATTATTTTAAAATAATAATATTGTTATGTTTAAAAGGAGTAGGGGACTCCTCCCAATATTCTTATGTAATTTCATATTATATCCTTAATCTCACCCCCCCTTACCTTGATTTGCTACCAAAAGTGAATTCGCTTTGCGCCTCCAAGTTCTAACAAAATATTAATACTAATTTATTTCAGTATAAGCTTAAGATGAAAATTAAGATTGCTATCAGAATGATAAATAGTAAATATGCATAGTAATAATAAATAGTAACGGTAAATGGTAAGTCATTAATAGTAACGGTAAATAGTAATTTTTGAATAGTAATAGTAAATAGTAAATTGTGAATAGTAACTTTTTGAATAGTAGTGGTAAACGGTAAATCATGAACAATAACAGTGAATAGTAAATTTTGAATAGTAACGGTAAATAGTAAATTTTGAATAGTAACAGTAAATAGTAAATTGTGAATAGTAACTTTTTAAATAGTAGTGGTAAATGGTAAATCATGAACAATAACAGTGAATAGTAAATTTTGAATAGTAACGGTAAATAGTAAATTTTGAATAGTAACAGTAAATAGTAAAAATAACACAGCGATAATTTATTTTTACTATAGTAACTTATTCATAATAGTACTAGTATATCGATGGTTTAAGAGTGCTAAAAAAAATAAACTAAAATTATAAAAATAATATAGAAGAAAGTTATTACCTTACACCTCCGGCAGAACTTCTTTTTACCAAAAGAATTTACTCTCCACTAATTTCTTACGCACTATCTCTCTAGATTCTCTCTCTAATTTTTGTGTGGAAATGTTGTAAATGAGCCATCTATTTATAGGAAGAAAATTTCACTATTTAAGATTATTTAATTATTTATTTTACTATTCATGATGTAAGCGATGATGTAATTAAGCGATGATGTAAGCGATGATGTCGACAGTGGCATTTTGGTTATTAAATGAAAGGTTAAGGGTATTTTTGTCATTCTAAAAAAATGAAAAAAATATAAAAATTCCAAAAATTTATAAATTATATAACAATCAAAAAGTTCTAAAGAACTATAATCAAATTCCTTTGAAATTTTATTTTAAATAATAAATAACGAAATTAGGGGTGTTACAACTCTACTCCCCTAAAAAAATTTCGTCCTCGAAATTTACACTTTTTAGTAAAACAATTGGGGATGAGACTCTTTCATCTCATTTTCTAGTTCCCATGTAGCATCTTCCCCTCTCGTTTCACTCCAAATGACCTTCACGAGTGGAATTTCCTTGTCTCTTAGCTTTTTTATTCTTCTGTCAGCTATTCTGACAGGTGGTGCATCATATGTAAGATTATCTTTAACTTGTATGACATCAGGTTCAATAACATGTGTAGGATCAAATATATACTTTCGTAAGTTTGACACATGAAAAACATTATGGATATTAGAAAGAAAAGGTGGTAATGCTATTTGGTAGGCAAGAGGACTAACTTTATGAATTATTTGATATGGACCAATAAATCTAGGAGTTAGTTTTCGAGATTTCATTGCCCGACCGACCCCAGTCATAGGTGTGACTTTCAAGAATACATGATCGCCTTCTTGAAATTCGAGCGGCTTTCTTCTTTTGTCATAGTAACTTTTCTGCCTGCTCTGTGTTGCCTTCATCTTTTCCTGAACTATTTTGATTTTATCCGTGGTTTGTTGTACCAACTCTGGTCCTAGCATCAAGTTTTCACCAGTCTCAAACCAACATAGCGGGGTCCTACATTTTCTTCCATATAATGCTTCAAAAGGTGCCATGCCAATGCTAGCATGGAAACTGTTGTTGTAAGTAAACTCCACATATGGTAAGAATTGATTCCAACTTCCTTTATGCTCTAACACACAAGCTCGTAACAAGTCCTCTAGAGATTGGATTGTTCTTTCTGATTGTCCATCCGTCTGAGGATGATATGCTGAACTTAGACGCAGTCTTGTTCCCAAAGCCTTGTGTAAGCTCTTCCAGAATTGCGATGTAAAACGAGGGTCCCGATCAGAAATGATACTTGAAGGAATTCCATGCAATCTCACAATCTCCTCTATATATAATTTTGCCAGCTTCTCCATAGAGTAACGAATATTGATGGGAATAAAGTGGGCAGATTTGGTTAATCTATCAACTATTACCCATATTGAATCATGTCCTAATGGAGTTTTAGGTAGAGAAGTCACAAAGTCCATGGTAATGCCATCCCATTTCCATTCCGGTATTTCCATTGATTGTAGCATTCCAGGGGGTTTTTGGTGTTCTACTTTAACCTTCTGGCAAATTAGACATGCAGCCACGTACTCTGCCACTGCTTTCTTCATTCCAGGCCACCAAAATAACTTCTTCAAATCTTGATACATTTTAGTAGCTTCGGGATGAATGCTCATATAACTTTTGTGTCCTTCTTCCAGAATTGCTTTCCTCAACTCCTCTTGATCAGGGATACACACTCGATCTTTATACCTCAGTAATTGGTCATTTCTTACATTGAACTCGACTTCTTTTCCTTGTTTCAAGAGTTCTTTCTTTTCTTGCAGGAATTCATCATCTCTTTGAGCCTCTAAAACTTGCCTCAGGAATTCACTTGTCACTTGCAACGCTCCTAATCTATAGCTATTAGCATTAACCTTTACTGCTAGGTTAAGATCTCTGAAGTTTTCTATCAATTCCAGCTCTTTAATCATCATTGTGGACGTATGCAGAGACTTTCGACTTAAAGCATCAGCTACTATGTTCGCTTTTCCAGGATGGTACTGTAACTCAAAGTCGTAATCCTTTAAGAACTCCATCCACCTCCGTTGCCTCATGTTTAACTCCTTTTGGTCGAATAAATACTTGAGACTCTTATGATCGCTAAACACATCGAATATTGCACCGTATAGATAATGTCTCCAAATCTTTAAGGCAAAGACTACAGCGGCTAATTCTAAGTCATGGGTAGGGTAGTTAATCTCATGTTGCCTTAATTGGCGTGACGCATAGGCTACAACCTTCTTGTCTTGCATGAGTACACTTCCTAGTCCTTGTTTAGACGCATCACAGTAAACTTCAAAACTTCGATGTGGATCGGGGAGTACTAACACCGGCGCAGAAGTAAGTCGATCTTTCAGCTCTTAAAAACTATTTTCGCATTGTGTCGTCCACACAAAAGGTTGTCCTTTCCGTGTTAGCTTGGTCAGTGGGTATGCTAACTTTGAAAATCCTTCGATGAATCTCCTATAGTATCCAGCCAAGCCCAAGAAACTTCTAATCTCAGTGATCGTGGTTGGTCTCTCCCATTTTAAAACTGCCTCCACCTTGGAAGGGTCTACTGCTATTCCTCCTTGACTAATTACATGTCCTAAAAAGTTCACTTCTTCCAACCAGAATTCACACTTCGACAGCTTTGCATACAGTTGTTTCTTTTTCAGGATTTCCAACACAACCTTCAAGTGTTCAACATGTTCTTCTTTGCTTTTAGAGTACACTAATATATCATCAATGAACACCACTACAAATTTATCTAGATATGGATGAAAAATCCTATTCATGTAATCCATGAATACGGCTGGTGCATTAGTTACACCAAAAGGCATTACTAGATATTCGTAATGGCCATAGCGTGTTCTAAAAGTAGTTTTTGGTACATCTTCTTTCTTCACCCTTATTTGATGGTATCCAGACCTCAAATCAATCTTGGAGAACACTGTGGCACCACGCAGCTGATCCATCAAGTCATCAATTCTTGGCAGAGGATATTTGTTCTTGATCGTCACCTTGTTCAGTTGCCGATAATCTACACACAACCTCATGCTACCATCCTTTTTCTTAACCAACAACACTGGTGCACCCCAGGGGGATACACTGGGTCGTATAAACTGCTTCTCTATCATCTCTTCAAGTTGTTTCTTTAACTCTGCTAATTCTAGAGGTGACATTCGGTATGGTGCAATTGAAATGGGTCCAACTCCAGGTACTAGATCAATGGCAAATTCCACATCTCTTTCTGGGGGTAAACCAGGGATATCTTCAGGAAAAACGTCAGGAAATTCACACACAACCGGCAGATTTTTGATTTTTGATTCTTGCTCTCCTTTCGTTGAAAGCAATAGCATGAATCCTTGAGCCCCTCCTTTTAAAGAGGCACTCACTTGGTTGGCGGTTAGAAATCTCGAATCCTCAGGATTCAAATTCACTGGTTCTTTAAACATTATGGTTTTATTATGACAATCTATTAGAACATAATTGTCAGACAACCAATCTAGCCCAATAATAACTTCTAAGCCAGAAAGGGGTAAACAGAAAAGATTGGCCTTAAAGTCCCTACCATCTATGACAATAGGGCATTTCCAACAAGCTTTAGAAGTGACAATGGGATTGTTTCCAGGAGTATGTACAGATAAGTCAAATGGCAGTTCTATCACAGGTAACTTTAGTTTTTCTACACAGTCATTGGCAATAAAGGAATGTGATGCACCTGAGTCATACATAACAGTTAAAGGAATCTTATTAATGATACACTTACCTTGCACCATGGAATCAGAATGAGATGCTTCTTCTCCAGTGATTGCAAAAACCTTTCCTTTTGCCTTCGGCCTTCCGACTGCACTGTGCGCGCCTCCTTGAGTATTTATGCTTGCACCTTCAGGGTTTTCCCTCTTCATCTCTGGGCAATCCTTGATGTGATGTCCTAGTTTGTTACACTTAAAACAAACATAAGTGTTTTTAGGACAATCCCTTTTCAAATGGGGTCCTCCACAGAGAAAACATTTAAAATTTGGTGCAGATGTTGGGTAATAGCTTCCAGTTGAAGCTTGGGGTCTGTTAGGAACAGATGCTGCTCCAAACCGGCGAAATGGCGTTTGGTAAGGCTTATTTCTCCTGAAGTCTCTTCTTTGGTGATGGTGAGGTCCTCCACTTCTCATTTCTCCTGCCTTGTGATTGGGCTCACGACTTTTAGTCATTCTATCCTTATGATCTTCTTCAAAGATCCTGCAGCGATTTACCAATACAGAAAATTCACGGATTTCCTGCATTCGTATAGCTTCCTTAATTTCTGGCCGTAATCCATTTACAAACTTTGCACACCGATCTCTTTCATTAGTAGCATCGTTATAATGAGAATGAAAACGAGATAGCTCTTCAAACCTGGATGCGTACTCTCCAACGGTCATACTTCCTTGGGTCAGCGACAGGAATTCGAATTGTCTTTTCTCTTTAACATCAGCTGGAAAGTATTTCTCCAAAAATATATCCTTGAAATAATCCCAAGTGATCTCCATGTCGTTGACTTCAAATTGTCTACGCGTGCTATCCCACCAATGTTCGGCATCCTCAGATAAGGCATAAGTAGCGAAGACTACCTTATCAGCTTCATTACATTGCAATGCTCGAAAGATCTTCTCTATCTCTCGAATCCAGATTTGTGCTCCATCAGGGTTATATCCTCCCTTGAAACGAGGTGGATTGCGCTTTTCAAATAGGTCCAGCCTTCTCAAGGCATCGTTACCTTGACCTTCACGTGCTCCCATTGCATTGATTAAGCGTTCTACAACTCCAGCAAGATCGTTTCCAGCCATTAGTTTCCTGTTTCACAGTAACTGAGATTTGTCACATCAATCACAGTTACTACCAAATCAGATATTCTATTCTCTATCACCTATACAGAGTTTACGGACAAAGCAAGATAGACCTTTTCCCCAGGCCTATTGGATTAACTGCTCTGATACCACTTTGTAACACCCTCTGTTACACCTTAATAAATTCTAGAAAAATTCATAAATTTTTTTTTTACTAAAGATATGTTTGTTAAAAAGAAACTATCGGAATAAATTATATACATTATTTCTGAAATACCTCAATATTATTAAAACTTTATAAAGTATTTGTACATTCATCCGAAGAAAATAAACATTAAACATTATAAGAAAGAGAGGAAACTCCATGGCCCAAGAGCAGTTGCCTAATGACATTATTTATTCATTGGACCACGGTATTCATACCGAGCTCCCTTTCTAGAACGTGCTATATATACTGTCAATGTTCTTCGATCCTTCCCTCTGTACGAACCATTAATTTAAAACATATGAAACAAAAACATAGAGAAAGGAGTGAGAAACAGAATATAATATTCCCAAATGGGACATAAGCAATAAAGGGTTTTCACAAACTAGTATAATAATATCAATCACAATCACAAGCACAATCAATTTATGAATGTATGAATGATATGTCATATCTTCATCATAACTTATTTATACATGTGGGCCCCTTAAATTTTAATTTGCACTGGGCCAACCAGGAGTTTACACTGTTCCATAATTCCGGATAATAATAACATGAACAGCTCAACTGGCATGGAAACACTTAGAGACTAGTCAGATTGAAAAGGTTTTTATTGTGAAAGTACCTGACACTAGGGAGCTACCCCAGGTCCCCTGAAGCACCCTTTCACACCCTCTCATCCCAAGGCTCACAATTAAGCCTCCTCTAATGTATCCTCGGTTTCTATAATCCGTCCCCAGACAATATCATTTTGTTTCTCTTCGATGATTCATGATGCATGAACTACTCGCGTATTTAGTTGGTTAAGGCTTTTAGAAACTCAATTATATTATCAGGGCCTATGGATCATGACATAGCCACCCCAGTAAACTGTACTTTTTCAACTTCTCAAATACGCACATAAAATTTTAGTACAGTTCCTTTTCAAATCACAAATCAAATCTCTTTATAAATTTGAGTTTCAAAGCCTTAAATATATTTCATAACCTGTCAATTCAAAATTAATTTCTAAAAACTTAAATTTGGAATTATCAATATTTAAAACCTTAGTACTTGAAAATTTTGTATAATATTTTTATACATTTAAATAATACGTATATATATATTAAAAAAAATTTATTCTTATAAAATAAATTCTCTTTCTTTTTCTTCTGATAAACTAACTAAAAATCTAAATTTTAGTAAAGATATATACATATATATTAAAAGATAAAAAGAGATTTCTAAAAACTTATGTAGTTTTCTAAGAAATTTCTTAAAAGTAATTTGAATAAATATAAAAAAAAAATAAAGAAGTAGGAGATAAGTAATTTCTTACTGAATTTTAGCTTTCCGCCATGCTTGTTATATGCTCAAACTCCACAATAAAAGATTATCAATCATAATCAAACATTGTCAATCACAATCAAAACATCATAAAGCATAAATAAATATTAACAATCATAATCAAATCAAATAATTAAACATTAGTTATAAATATGATAATTTAAAATTCAATAATTATTTAAATTAATAAATTTTGTTTTAAGTTCTATGGTCAATTCCTCACACAGGTCTATGTAAATCCAAGATAGTCCAGTCCTTGCATAGGTCTAGTTCAGTCCATATAGGTCATAAATAGTCCAAGTCCTTGCATAGGTTCAGTCAAGTTCGTAATAGTTCAAGTCTTTGCATAGGTTCAATCCAGTCCGCATAGGTCATAATAGTTCAAGTTCTTAAATATTTTAGATATTAAGTTACATAAGATGCTTAATTTATTAATAACAATTATTATAAATTTTAAGTTAAAAGTTATTATTTTAAAATAATAATATTGTTATGTTTAAAAGGAGTAGGGGACTCCTCCCAATATTCTTATGTAATTTCATATTATATCCTTAATCTCACCCCCCCCTTACCTTGATTTGCTACCAAAAGTGAATTCGCTCTGCGCCTCCAAGTTCTAACAAAATATTAATACTAATTTATTTCAGTATAAGCTTAAGATGAAAATTAAGATTGCTATCAGAATGATAAATAGTAAATATGCGTAGTAATAATAAATAGTAACGGTAAATGGTAAGTCATTAATAGTAACGGTAAATAGTAATTTTTGAATAGTAATAGTAAATAGTAAATTGTGAATAGTAACTTTTTGAATAGTAGTGGTAAACGGTAAATCATGAACAATAACAGTGAATAGTAAATTTTGAATAGTAACGGTAAATAGTAAATTTTGAATAGTAACAGTAAATAGTAAATTGTGAATAGTAACTTTTTAAATAGTAGTGGTAAATGGTAAATCATGAACAATAACAGTGAATAGTAAATTTTGAATAGTAACGGTAAATAGTAAATTTTGAATAGTAACAGTAAATAGTAAAAATAACACAGCGATAATTTATTTTTACTATAGTAACTTATTCATAATAGTACTAGTATATCGATGGTTTAAGAGTGCTAAAAAAAATAAACTAAAATTATAAAAATAATATAGAAGAAAGTTATTACCTTACACCTCCGGCAGAACTTCTTTTTACCAAAAGAATTTACTCTCCACTAATTTCTTACGCACTATCTCTCTAGATTCTCTCTCTAATTTTTGTGTGGAAATATTGTAAATGAGCCATCTATTTATAGGAAGAAAATTTCACTATTTAAGATTATTTAATTATTTATTTTACTATTCATGATGTAAGCGATGATGTAATTAAGCGATGATGTAAGCGATGATGTCGACAGTGGCATTTTGGTTATTAAATGAAAGGTTAAGGGTATTTTTGTCATTCTAAAAAAATGAAAAAAATATAAAAATTGCAAAAATTTATAAATTATATAACAATCAAAAAGTTCTAAAGAACTATAATCAAATTCCTTTGAAATTTTATTTTAAATAATAAATAACGAAATTAGGGGTGTTACAAAAAATGTCATTAAGATGCCCAAACGGGCCAAAAAAGCAAAAAAAAAAGTGCAGATGGAAAAACAACATAACAGGGCTTTGAATCGATTCCAGCCCGTATGAATCGATTAAAAGCACTTCCAGAGAGCTTTGAATCGATTCAAAAGTTGTGGGAATCGATTCAAACACTTCCATAGAGTTTTGAATCGATTCATGCAGTATTTTGAATCGATTCAAGACAGCATTATGCAAAAAAATGCCCCAAAAAGCTGATTTTTCCCACTTCTAAGTACCTTAACTCCCTCTAACGAATTCCAAACGCTACGAAATTTTAACCCTAATAAATTCACATCATTTGTGACATGTGGCCACTAAACTCACTCAAAAATTCCTTTAGATGAGTGACTTATGCATATAAGTGTAGACCATTTTTAGACGTTTTTATGCAACTCAAGGGTCTATTCTCAATGGAATTGACCCATTCCAATTTCTACAAGTTTTAAATCATGCATAGGCACTATTGGAACCATTCTATGGCATCCAAACATACTAAAATTCAATATGGCCCTATTAGTTCCTCAATTATGTATGAAAATCATAAAACACAACCTCATATCTTAGAGTAATTCACCCATTCATGAGTTTCTATCAACAAATAAATCATATTCATCAAAAGATCATTAAACATTCATCATTATCTCATATATATGCAATTCCAAAATATTCAATAAATGGCCAAGCCTATCATCCATCACATTATCAATCACCATTCAAGATATCATGGCAAGGCAAGCATGAGTACAACCATATACAGCAACCATCAATTATTTACCCATGCAATTGAAATGCAAACTCCTCTCCTACCTTGAGAGAAGAACCACAATGCAAATGCTCCGATTATTCTACATCATTGTCCAGAACATAATCCTATCAACAAACACATATATACATGCCATTAATAAGCCATCATAAGGCATCATCTCTTAAAACTCATTATCAAGTCCTAGACTTGTCTAAACTCCAATTCATATGCTTATGTTAGGCTTCGAGAATTCTTTTCCCAAAGCCAAAATTCTCTAAGGCTAACTACACCCAATAACAACAAGATCATATCCCTTATTCATATGGCATCTAATCTTCATATAAATCATCCATTTGCCATCATTGTCACTCAAATTCATTATAAGCCATCTTAGCTTCACTTAAACCATCATCAATCAACAAATTTTAAGTGACACATAATATGGCCTAAGGCCTCATCAAATCCTCATCAAAATCCAACAACCTCAAATATCAACACTAATGATTCCAATCATCTTTTCTAAACCCAAAAGTCACTCTCATGACAACAAAATCATCAATCTCCTCATCTATGCCAAAAGCCTCAATTTTATTAATTCTTAAGGATCCCACACAAATTGACAACCATAAAATCCAACCATTTTCACATATCATCATAAGCATGTTATCATCATCAAAGTGCCAACCAATGTAAACAGCACACAATGTTCCCAATGGTCATCTACCTTATGGTTTGGGCTTCACATGCATATATCATCATACATATATTTTGGACTTAGCTCACATTTTCCTCAACATCAACATTAAATTTCAATGCTTCTAAATCTCATTCGCCTCATATAAACCATTCTAAAACATCCAAAATCATCAATTTTGCCAAAACCCCCAAATTTCCAACACTTAGGGTTTTTCATCTAAGTCACCCAACCACAACTTTAACCCATTTCCAAAATCCATATGTAAACCATAAACCACAACCATTTCTAACACCACACCATAATCAAGAATCATAATTTCAAGCCATTCAACCTAGGGTTTCTCATTCCCAACAACACCCATAATACCCAATGCCAATATTCCAAGCTTAAGGACCATGAAAACCATAAATAAAGTAAGGTGGGTTCAAAACCTTACCTTTATTCCATGCTTCATGCCCAAAAATGAAAAATGAGAGGGGGAAGAAGGAGATGCCCCAAGTTTTGTCTCCATGCCCAATATAAGCTTTATAAATCCATGGGAATCAAAAAAATTTGAGTGGAGAATGGTTATGGAGGGAGGTGGTCACAGTCTACCATGGAGGAGGGGAGGAAAAGAAGAAACAAAATGAATGAAGAGAAGAAAAAGAAGAGTCCATGGTGGTTGAGGGAAAAAGAGAGGAAATATGCAAAAATTGGACATTGTCCAATAGTTAAAAGAGTGTCCCCTTTATGCATTTGTCTTTTAGTCCCTAAGTCCATTACCCATTATGCAAAAAAGTGAAAAAAAGAGTGGAAAAAAAGTGGATGGTGGAAATGAGAGGGAAAAATGGGATTTATGGTTTTCTTTTAATATCATTTGGCTCGTATTTTCCCCGTTTAATAATATACGCCGTGTCCGATTAATTATCTCCTTAACACCAAAAATTATTTTAACTATACCACCATAACCACAATAATTTTCTAAGTATTCTAGACCCATCAAATATCTAATTTAGTCAAGTAGGTCCCACACCATCTATTAAATCATTCAATTATGGTAATTCTTAATTTACCGATAATTCATCTCTAATGTCTAATTAATTTTCCCATAATTATTGGACCATAAATAATTAATTATTTTCATTCAATAAATTTATTTTCTTCAAAATTTGGGATGTTATACGTCTCGTCTAAATTAACCCTTTTTGTAAGAAAGAATAGAATATATTGAAAATATAAGAAGATTAACAAGACGTTTCATCTAAATTAATCCCCTTTTACGAAAAATATTATTATTTAATGATTAACGACATTGAAAATTCAAAAAGATTAACAAGATGTCTAATCTAAATTGACTTTCTCGTGATAAAACGGTTTTTTTTAAAATTAAATAGTAATTATATAAAATTAATCAAGATACGGTAAAGATACATGAAAATTAATAAAAGGAAAGTGGGCCCGACAAGAATTACTCCTGCTTCTTGGTATATTTGAGAAATCACGGTTACGTAGTTCTTGGTAGAAATAAACTTTTGAAAATATTTAAATTATTCTTGGTTGATTCGATTTTTAATAATGAAAGAAAATTCACAAGGAAGGAGAAATACAAGACGAATAAGTTCGCAAATGCATAAACCTTCGAAATCTTATTAAGTGCATGTAGGCAAAGTATTTTACACGACATCACTTATAAGATTTTTGATTTAGCATAAAAGATTATTTATTTTTATAAAAAGAATGTTTAGATTTTAACTATTTACTTTTATTTTAGAAAATATATTTTGGTTTTAGGATTTTTTATTGTGGATTTAGCATAAAGAAAGAAAGATATTCAACTTTTAATATTTTCATTTTTCAATTTAACATAATTAAAAGATACTTATTTATTTTATTATTGATAAAAAAATTATTTTTATTTTATTTTTATTCATTATTTCTAAAAAGAAAATGATATATTTTTTATTTTTATTTAACATAAATAAAAAATATTTATTATTTTAAAAAATATTTACGTTTAAATATTTTAACTCAAACAAAAACCATTTATTATTTTTATAAATAAGTCAAAATACTTTTTGTTGTTTAGTGTTTTTTGTTTGAAAATAAAAAGTAGACCCCTAACACTTTGGGCTTCAGAAAAACCGAAGCCTATAATCATAACAAAAAAATGAAAGAAAAGACAATGAAAACCTATTAGGGTTTCTTTTAGAAAAAAAGATTAGAAAGAAGAGGTAGTAAGCATTACAGAAAGAAAAGACAATAGAGAGAGAAGATGGAGGAGAAAGAGAGAGAGAGAGGGAAAGAGGCGACGGCGGTCGGTGCAAGGAGGTCGATTTGCGTGGTGACTGGCTAGTCCAAACGACGTCATGCGAGGTGTGGCCGGTCGGGTACTGACACGAGTGGTGGGTTCTGGGCGGTGCTGGTATCACAGACATAGGAAGGAGTCGAATCTGGACCAGGCTGGTTTTCGGGCAAGGCCGGTCACGCGGTCGTGGTGTGTCATGGGGGTGCCGGTCGGCGTAGAGGAAACTTGGGCCGAGGAAAAAGATGGTCGATAGGGTCTCGAGATACGAGCACAAGTCGGAGCAGCGCCAGGCAGGGGTCGACAGATCCAGGTCTGACCGGTTCCGTAGTGGTGGAAGGGAAGATGCCGGTAGTGGTGGGTCCAGGTGCGGTGAGGCCGACCGGCTCGCGTCAGAGCTCATTGGCGATTGGCGGTCGACGTCAGTGAACTGAGGAGGCATCGGCGGTAACTTCTTTTTATTATTTTCTTTTGTTGTTGGTGGTTTCTATTTGTGTTTGGTTTGGGTTGTTGTTTCTGTTTTGGTATTGATTGTTGTTTTTTGAAGAAAATGAGAGAAGGTGGGTTTGATTTTTTCTTGATTTGTTGCTGTTGTTTGTTTATTGTGATCTTTCCAATTTGTTTATCTGCATGTAACATTCATTTGGACTCTTAAAACCATTTGTTACCTTCTTTTAGAATTCTTAATGCATCTTTCCCTTTAATTCAGACCACCCCATGCTTGTAGTGGAGTTTATGCAGTCTCAAGTGGGCAACAAATTATCGTGGGAAACAAGGGGAAATAGAGGATGGGTTTTTGATTTTTTATTTAAAATTATCTTCTATTTTTTTTAATAAAGACCTAAAAATAATAATAAATAATAAAAATGGAAAAAGATAGTGTTCATAGCCATCATGATGCATGTAACGACGCCCTTAATCCGGTATTTAATATTAAAGTTAATGATAATTAGATAATAGAAAGTAGAGTAATTTTTTCACGATTTAAATGGTTGTCAGAATAACGACACCGCAATTAAAAGTTTGATAAGTAATCCCGGACCATTTTAAGAAACCATCCCATATATGAAGATATGAGAAGGTGCATAAGATAAATCTAGAGTACTCCTTGGACAACCAACCATATGATCATCAACAAGGAATAGCGGAAGTATAGGTTATTTTAGGAAGTGTGGATGTGTATGCAAAGAGACTAAAAAATACCTTCATTGATCCCCAAAAATATAATAAACATGTATGCATATTGTTGAGTAATCATGCCATAGCTCAATGGTACCCAAACATACATCAAAACTTATGAAATTTTAGAAAAATAGGGCCATGAATCGATTCCAGCAGCTTGGGAATCGATTCCCACATGTTTGTATTTCAAAACAGTGAAAATAGTAGCTCATGAATCGATTAATGCCATTCTAGAAGCCTCTGAATCGATTCAAGGGAACCTGGGAATTGATTTAGGCAATTCTAGGGGCTCAGGAATCGATTCCCACATGGTGTGAATCGATTTCCATGATTCTGAAACACACCCAGCGGCAAACAGAAGCTCATGAATCGATTCACACCTCCCATGAATCGATTCATGACAACAATTATATAGAATTTGTCCCAAAGAGTTGAAAAATTCAACTTCTAACCACCTTATCTCTTTCATATGAAATCTAATGGCCACTAAATTTTAACACCACCTAATATACATCATTTATGACACGTAGCTACTGGCCGCACTCAAAAATTCCTAAAAACGAGAGACTTATACACATAAATACGTTTAGTCTATTTTAAGGTATATTTGTGCAACTCAAGGGTCATGTCTCAATGGAATTAGCCCATTCCAATTTCAACAAGTCCCAAATCATGTATACAGTCTAATGGAACTATCACATGTCATCCATTTCTCAAAAAATTCCAATTTGGCCCTATTAGTTCCTTAATTATGCATGAACATCAGAACTTAACTTCACACATGCCTTATAAACGATTGTAATTCATGAACAACATCATCCATTCATCATTTTGGGACAACAATCAAGTATCACAATTGTCATCATAAACTATTAAGGTCATAATAAAAAATTAGCCATACACATAAGGGTCCAATTTTCATATATGACCTTTAAAATAAACATTCATCAATCCAAATACATAATGAGCATATATCAACACCATGTGTTTTACAAAATCAACGGTTGCCAGCCAAGGCACTTCCTATCCACTAATTTACCTCCATCAAAATAAGCACTTCAAAAGGAGATGCAATCTCACCCCCCATGAATGTCATGCATCACAAGGCTAAAAATAGACAACATGGGAGAGTGAATTATACATTCCAAAGGATGAATATGAACACAGTGTGATTATGTACATATGCGTTCAATGTCATGTATACTTTGCATCAATGTATCATTCATTATCATAATCACATCATCTCATCAACATACACATATATTAATCATCTCTATGATTCAAGAAAAAGTATCTAAGCATACACACATTCATGCCCTTTTTCATATTAGGCTATCACACATATCCTCACCATTCACAAATTCTTTTCTTTGTATTCATATTTCATATGTTGTCTTCAAGTATTCTTTCACCCAATCACAACCATCATCATATCTCTCAACCTTTGGCATATCTCCTTGCTATATGCAAATGCTCTTAGGCTAATGCACATGCGCAACGAAGTTAATATCAATTGCAGATCCAACTGTGGGAATATAAACACCAATTTATGGGTCCAAGCATGGATTCATAACCATACCCCTACTATAGTAGTAAAATGTGTACACTTATCATCCATTTGAATGCATATCACTATATTTTATTGGTACCAAACCGCATCGCCCATCTTGCAACACCTGACCATTTTCACTATGACCGCAGTATACACCTTAATCAACATAAAGGTGTTGTACCATAGCAGCTATGATCCAAAGGACCATCGGGGACACTTGCTCCTAAAAGAGCCACCCCCTACAGGGTCAACCACATGTAGCTCCTCGTAGCTATACATGGGCAGCTTCGTGACTTACACACCGAGTCACTAGGGAATCAACAATATCGCTCATGCATAGAGCCGCCCTCCCACTGGGCCACTTGGAGGAACCCCTAATATTCCATCACCGGCAGCTATGCAATATTCCATGGATGCAATGCAAATGCCAATCATATGTATTTTCACAACTACGTACCCTATCATGCCACTCATCAATCATCACCATCACCATCACCAATATCACCACATAATTCTTAGTGGAGTTTGTTATCATTGGTTATGGCCTTTGTTCTAAGTTTTAATGTGGCATTTTCAACAATTTTTCATCATCACAATTCAATACTTTCATCATTCACAATGGCGTCAAAATAATCAACTACAAACATCAATCTTTCATCAACATTCAAGGTATGGTAATCATCCATATTCATTCATATTCATCATCAATAATGATCATTCCATATTCATAGTGAATATAACACGACTACATCATATCAAGGCATAAATATTCCAAATACACAATACATATTGCCAAGCATAATTATCATCATCATGTTCAATATCTCAATTTATCATCACAAGCAAGGCAAACATGTATATTGTCACATGACAATCAACCAATACTCAATTCATGCATTTAGAATATAAAACTCCTCTCATACCTCAAGAGAAGAATTCTGAGCGATACGACATTCTTGTAACATCCTATTTTCAACACAAATAAAAAATAGATATTAACATATCTTTAATAAGAAATACTTACTATTAGTTAGTTTATTATTATCATTTTTATGAAATTTTGATATTTATATTTAATTATTTGTTTTTTAAAATAAAATAAAATAATAATAATAAAATAAAAATATTTATGTATTTTGAATGAGAATTTTAAAATGAATTAATTAGTATTCATTGATTAATGAAATTATATTACGAATTTTAAATATATTTATTATTCGTAACTTTTATTTTATGTTTTTATATTTATGTTTTTACATATTTGTGATTTAACTCTTATTAGAATTTTAAAATAAAATTTTGAAGGAATTAGACTATGGTTTTTTAGAACTTTTTGATCTACATATTAATTATGATTTTATGGAATTTTTTAGAATTTTGGAAATATTTTAATAAAATAATATATTTTAAATAATTTTAAATTCATATAAAGTGACTTAAAATTAAAAATATTTATAAGAAAGTGAATTTAAATCATAAGAAAATTTTCTAAGATCCATTTCAAGTAGACTTATCTAAAAATGATCGGTTTGAGAAAAATCTTTATTTTTTCAATCGTTAAAAAATTGGAAACATATCAATAAATTTTTATTAACAGAAAATTTTAGATTTTAAAATTTAAACTTTATATTACTTATCATAAAATTAATGAGAACTGATATAATATCGTTAAATTTTAAAAAGGACTAATTTTGAATATTTAAAATATACTGAGTGAAAGGTTACTATTTGGCTTAATAATTCAGTCGATATTTACTATGTAAAACACTATGCATGTACGAAAATTTCAAAAGATGCACAGTAACCAGGATTTAAATTTCAAAAAATGTACAGTATTTTTATATTAAAATAATAGAATGCATAGTAATTTTCCTTCCTATAAATACCAAAGGAATTCTTCTTTAGAATTCACAATTTCAGATTAAGTTTTCTTAATATAGTAGTGCTAGTGAGATAGTGGTGGCAGTAAGAGAGAGAAATAAAATTTTTGGAAGAAGGTTATGTTAAAATTCTAAGGTAAGAATACATCTCTTTTATATTTTTTAGAGTTATTTTCATATCGTTTTTAGAAATCTATTATTATACTGGAAATAATATTATTTTAAGTTACTATTTTGAATAGTAAAATACTATTTCAATAGTAAAATACTATTTCAATAGTAAATTACTATTTACTATTACTATTTACTTTTACCATTCACATCTGTTACTATTCACATTTTACTATTTACTGTTACTATTTATATTTACTATTTACTATTACTATTCACGATTTACTATTCACTATTCAAAATTTGCCATTTCTGTTTTAAGTAGAAATCTTAATTTTCATCTTATAACTATATTAAAGTGAAATTAGTATATTTTAGAACTCAGAGACGAGGCGCGCACTGACTTTCCATAACGAACCAAGATACAAGAGGTAAGGGAGAGTGAGATAGGAATATAATATGAAAAGACATAAGAATAATGAGAGGAGTCCTCTACTCCTTTAAAATTTAATAATATTATTATTTTAAAATAATAACTATTTAACTTAAAAATTTATAATAAATTTTAAATTGAGTATCTTGTGTAACTTGATCTGAATACCTATACAAATACCTGGATAACCTATGCGAACTGGACTCAACCTATGCAAGGACTTGGACTATTATGACCTGTATGGATTGAACTATATACCTATGCAAGGATTCGACTATATGGACCTACATAGACCTATGTGAGGAATGGACTATAAAGACTTAAAATTAATCTTATTAATTTAAATAAACATTAAAATTTGAATTATATTTAATTGATTTGATTATAATTATTAGTATTTAATTATTATTGATGATATTTAATTTTGATCGATATTATTTGATTATGATTGATATTTTTGATTGTGATTGATAATATTTGATTATGATTGAGGATCTTGTGATATGAGTTTGAGCATATAGCAAGCATGACGGAAAGTTAAAACTCAGTAAGAATTTTCTTACCTTACTTTTTAAATTTTTATTCTAAGAGAAAGTATTTTATCATTATTTTAGTCTTCTATTTCTTCTTAGACATAATTTTCATTAACTTTATTTTTAATCTCTAGTATAAAATCTAGTATTAGAAAGAAGTTATTTAATGAAAATCAGAGGTTAAGATAATTAATTCTTGAATTAAAATTTTTTTTATAGTTTTAAGTATTCTTAGTTAATGATTTTAAAATATATATATATATATATATATATATTCTTTTAGAAATTTAAATTGGTTTTCCCTAATGAAATAAATAAAGGATATTTTGTTATAGTCGAGATTTCTAAACTCAATCTAGTTAAGATTCAAATTGCGAAAGATTATGTAAATATGTGAAGTTTTTTAAGAGAAAGTTTTAAGATATTTAAGGCTTGGAAACTCAATTTTGGTGAGATCTGAATTTGAAAATTGTACTAAATTTATTTCTGTATAACAGAAGTTCAAAGAAGAACTTATGGGAATGTACAGTTTATTGAGATGAATTTGTAAACCTTATGGTATTTAATAATTGAGTTTCTAAAAGTCTTAACCAACTAAATATGTGAGTAGTTCATGCATCATGAATCATTAAAGAGAAATGAGATGTGATATTGCCTGGGGACGGATTATAGAAACCGAGGATACTTTAGAGGAGGCTTAATTACGAGCCTTGGGATGAGAGAGTGTGAAAGGGTGCTTCAAGTGACCTGAGGTTGCTCCCTAGTGTCGGTTACTTTCACAATAAAAACTTTCTCAGTCTGACTAGTCTCTAAGTGTTTCCATGCCAGTTGAGCTGTTCATATGCTATGAAGGCATTTATGTTATTATTATCCGGAATTATGGAACAGTGTAAACTCCTGGTTGGCCTAGTGCAAACTAAAACTTTAAGGGCCCACATGCGTAGAATGAATGAGATGGTAGTATTAAAAATATTGCATGACATTCATGTGATTGTGACATTCTATGTGGGTGATTATGAATGAAAGTATAATTGTTATGTTATGAAAACTCTACATTCATAATTGATTATACATATGATTGTGTTTGAAATTATTATATTAGATTGTGAAAACTCTTATGCTTATGTCTTATCTGTAAAGTATTATATTATGTTTCTCACTCCTTCTTGTTTGAGTTTCTGTGTCCAAAATATATGTTATATGATATATAGCTAGCAGTTCAAGATGAATGGATGAATTTACAAGAAGGTAAATTGGTCTCATCCTCAATCGGATAGGAGAAGAGATGTGACAAGAGTAGGATTCCAAAATCACATGGTTTAAAGATAAGGAAATGATTGGTTACAGTCGAAGTAGAGGTATTAAATCTTTAGTTTTAGTTTACCTTAATATAATATTAAGTTTGATGATTGTAATTCAAGGTAAAGGTTAAACCTTAATAAACCTTATTCTTTGGATATGATACTGTAATCTTTGATCACTTATGATTTTCTGAAAGTTTATTTTATCATTCTGAATAATTTGAAACTTTTTACTTTATAAATTCAAAGAAAATCATATGTATATACGTCCTTGTATACA
Organism: Clitoria ternatea; assembly: GCA_037962975.1. Lineage (NCBI taxonomy): Eukaryota > Viridiplantae > Streptophyta > Magnoliopsida > Fabales > Fabaceae > Clitoria > Clitoria ternatea. The sequence goes on from CM075671.1 coordinate 64,202,532, forward strand.
CAAGATAGGAAGTGATAAATATATATATCATTCAAAAAATTTTAAAAGCAAGAAGAATAGATAAAATCTCGTGTATATAAGGGGGTGTTACAAAGTGGTATCAGAGCAGTTCAATCCAAATCGGCTTGGGGTATGGTCTTACTAGCGTGTTAGTGTGCTCTGATGGTTAAGTTAGTCAAGAGATTTTATGGTTGACAAAGGAGGAAATTTTATTGGAGTAGATGGTAAGAAGTAAGTGAAGAAAAATTAGGAATATAGAAAGAAGGAACTAATTTAACTCCATAAGAAGTATAAGTTAGAACTCTATAGCCTGTTACTTGAAAAATGTTATTACAGGGATTATCAGAAACTGGCCATTCTGAAGTCTTTCTTGACATTGTTTAAGTACAGGCATTAATGTATGGGGGAATGATAAGGTAAATTAACTAATGCAGTTATTTCCTTTTATTTCAAATGTATTGTATGATGTTTGATTCTCTGATTAATATGTGATAATGAAATATTCTAACATTTGCTTCTTTTACAATATGGTATGGGACAACAAGGGAGATAAGACAATAGAAAATTCTTAGAAATATTTTGATATGAATTCTAGACTGGAGTTGTCATGACTTTGACTACTTAGTTATAAACTACCGGGACTGATCACCCTAAATGATTTACACTAAGTAGTGAAAGACATGTCAAATGAAGGATGTTAAGATTAATGAATTTAACCCTAGGTTAATGTGGTATATGGAGAAATGGAGATAAACTCAATAAATTCTATTAGGATATTCCTTACCATGTCCTTGAAGTTGTAGAGATACTTATGGAATTAGAATTCCAATGGGTAGATAAATGTTGTAATCCGAAGTAGTATAACAAATTGTCTAAGATAGAATCTTAGTTTTTCCTTTGGTGATATATTTTGAAAAAAAAATGTATGGATGTATGCTTCATGAAAGAAATATGATAATTTGTTCACTAACTTGTTTGGTATAACAAATAATCGTATTAGGAATTGTATCTCTGGCTATTTGTATTGATCCTTCTTATGTATGACATATAAGATATGTTAATTATTGTTTGATTTGATGAAGTTTTCCTTTATGATGCCTGTAACACCCTAGTGCCAACTTGCAAATCTCAAGATAATTACCATCATCATATATAAAATCTCTTGGATAACTTATTTTTCGCCTGGTAATTATCAAGTGATTCACAACCTGATTCTAGATGTTACTGATACAATATCAGAGTGCGCAACCTTTTCATAATTAACTTCTTATTATTATACATAACATCAGAGTTCCATACATATTATATTTTACAACAGACACCTAGATCTTATAAAATATAAAGATATGAAATACCAAAACATAGCATATGAATACACAATACAGTCATAGTAGTCACACAAGCAAGCATCAGCATCAAAAGCCTTCATAATTCATCCACATCAGGTATCATCCACTTTGTCACATGTCTTCCTGATTGACCACTAAAGGGTTGCCACAAGTAACAGAAAGAGTGAGATAAAGTATCAAATAAATAGAAATTAAATTAGAACATACACAATCACAAGTAGGATGCTATGCGATGCAGATACCAAACACGTATTTTGTATTATATTTATATTAATATTTTCATTCTCTATATGAATGAAAATGCATGATGGATCCATTCTGATAGGAACATCTGCAGTGATTTCCAGCAATAATATTTTTACGGATATCCAACCGATACCGCGCCCCATAATGCAACACCAACATCGGATAACAATACAATCATATCAATAACAAGTGTTGCGGGACCCCCCTTAAGGACACTGCTCAGCCTTTAAGACGGCCGTGCTATAAAACCACCGTAGAGGTTTGTTGCTCAACAGAGCGCGTTCCCCACCGGGAACCCCCTTAAAGAACCCCCCTGCGGATTCTTTGAACGGCCAATGCATATGATGCATGAATGCAGTAAATTTATATTATTAAATTTATTCATAATTTAACAATAAGAATTTATTGTAAAATTCAAGAAGATACGATATTTTATCATATATACAAGTATAATCCATATATTATATTTAAAAAAAATATGGAAACATAATATAAACTAATTACTATATTTAATAATTCAAACAATAAGGAAACATTCTTTGTGTAAACTACTATAATTATTATTCCAAGGGTTATGGAAACACATTTTCCATAACATTTATTAAATTATCATACTTTCTATTTCGAGGAATATGGAAACATATTTTCAAAATAGTTATTTTATCCATTTATTTAATTAAATAACTTTAATATTCAATATAATTATTTTGTTTAAAAAATTCAAATTTTGATAAATTTTAATGTCTTAGTAGTTAAGATTAAATTAGATTTTAATAATTGTATATTCATATATGATAGTATAGCATAAGGAGAATTGATAAAAATACCAAAAAGAACTTAAAAATAGAAATTCTGAAACTATTAGTGCGCTATCTATTAGTGCGGTTGAAATAGGAACCACACTAATAGGGTTCTGCATATGCTGTTACAAAAACAACATATTGTTTTTATGATTTTTATACGTTTTAACCATTCCAACTGCAATTTAAGCATACCAAATGATGTTAAATCATCATGTAACATTAGAAATATATTATATATCATATTTCAATGTATTAATATTAATTTTAAAATTTAATTCCTTTAAATAAATTTTTTTAACTATTCACATTCAATGTTATTTAGTCAAATAATGATATATTTCTAATCTAATTTTTATCTATCTGATATTTTATCCCATCTTTCTTACCTTAATTTTAGATTCCCAAACTCGGTTTGTGCTTAAGCTCCTTGTTTCTCCTCGAATCTTCAATGGAAAATGGTTTTTAGGATTCCAAAATTGAAGGCCTTAGAGTTATAGAAATGAAGGTTTGAAGGGTTGAATTAGAAGATAATGGAGGATCGAAGGATTTGGGTGATTTGAATTGAAGAAAACTGAAGTGGAAGGTCCTTTATATAGGCAAAGAAAGGCGGTGGAGGATAGCACGCGAAGGAGGAAGAATTCTCGCGAAGTTGGAAGCTGTCGAAGATTTTTATTTACTGTGCAAGATTTTTCATGTAGCAGATACTGTAGCAAATCACTATAGCAGGTACTGTAGTATATCGCTGTAGCATATTACTGTAGTAGGTACTGTAGTATATCACTGTAGCATTTTACTGTAGCATATCACTGTAGTAAATCAAAGTTACTGTGGCAGATTACTGTTGAAGATTTTTATTTTATTTTATTATCATTATTATTTTATTTTATTTTACGTTCCATTTCCGTTTAATTCCGTTTTAAGTCAGACTAAAAATATCCTTGTATTTAATTTCCTATTTTCTAGGATTCATTTCTTATTTTTCTGAGAAACTTTAATTTTTTACTGTTTAATTACCGCTTCAAATTTAATTAAAAATTGGGTTGTTACACTCTCCTCCGTTATAAAAATTTCGTCCTCTAAATTTAAACGTACCTTGTTAGAATAATTTAGGGTATTGACTTCTCATCTCATCTTCTCGTTCCCAAGTCATGCTTATTTCATCTCCTTGTTGCCGAGCTACTTTCACCAATGAGATCTCCTTGCCTCTTAGTCGCTTGACGTCTCTGTCCATTATCTTCACTGGTTACTGAAATTGTAAGGTTTTCCTTAACTTCTATATCATCAGTCTCAATCACATGGTCTGGATCAGGTACATACTTCCGTAATTGTGAGAGATGGAACACATTATGAAGATTGGAAAGGTGAGGCGACAATGCAATCTGATATGCCACTTTACCAATTCTTTTCAGGATTTCATAAGGTCCTATATACCTTGGAGTAAGCTTCTTACTTTTTAACACTCTTCCAACTCCTTTGTTGGATGATACTTTTAAAAATACATAATCTCCAACTTGGAATTCTAATGGCTTCCTCCTTTGATCATAATATGACTTCTACCGATCCTGCGCAACTTTCATCCATTCTCTAATCTTCTGAATCTGCTCTGTCATTTGCTAAACAATTTTTGGTCCAAGAGTTAGATTCTCACCCGTCTCTAACCAATAAATTGGTGTCCTATACTTTCTACTGTACAATGCTTCATATAGTGCCATCCCAATGCTTGAGTGGTAACTGTTATTATATATAAATTCGATTAGTGGGAGATAATGTTCCCAGCTTCCACCATGTTCTAACACACATGCTCTCAGTAAATCTTCTAGACTTTGGATAGTCCTCTCTGACTGGCCATCAGTCTGTGGATGATAGGCAGAGCTTAACTTCAGTCTAGTACCAAGCTCTTTATGCAAACTTCCCCAGAATTGAGAAGTAAATCTAGGATCTCTATCAGATACTATGCGTGACGGTACTCCATGTAATCTCACTATCTCCTTTATATACACTTGAGCCAATTTCTCAAGTGAATGCTTCATGTTGATTGGGAGAAAATGGGCTGATTTTGTTAATCTATCGACTATCACCCAGATAGCATCATTGCCTCTTTGAGTTCTAGGTAAGCCTGACACAAAGTCCATGGCAATGTCATCCCATTTCCATACTGGTATTTCTAGTGGTTGTAATCCGCCAGATGGTTTTTGATGTTCTACTTTACTTTTCTGACATATTAAGCAAGATGAAACATACTCAGCTATCTCCTTTTTCATCCTCTTCCACCAGAAGTCCTTTCTTAAATCTTGATACATCTTCATAGATCCAGGATGAATACTAAGCATACTTTTATGAGCTTCATCTAGAATCATCTTCTTTAACTCTGCATCCTCTGGAACACTTATTCTTCCTTTCATCCTCCAGACTTCATCTGAACCTTCTCGTAATCCCAGATCTTTCCCATTACGTTGTGTCTCGATCATCTTTTGGAGATATTCATCCAATCTTTGTTTTTCGTACACCTTCTTCAGAAAATCATTAGTGATTTTCAGAACTCCTACAATCATATTTACTGAAGACTTCTCTTCAACTGCTATATTTAAATTTCTAAATTGTTCAATCATTTTTAATTCTTTTATCATTAAAGCTTCCATATGAATAGCTTTTCTACTAAGCACGTCAGCCAACTCGAAGTCATAATCCTTGAGAAATTCCATCCACCGGCGTTGTCTCATGTTTAATTCTTTTTGGTCAAACAGTTTTTTGAGACCTTTATGGTCACTATAAACTTCAAACTTTGCACCGTATAAGTAGTGCCTCCAAATTTTCAAAGCAAAGACAATGGCTGCCAGCTCCAGATCATGAGTAGGGTAATTCAATTCATGTAGTCATAATTGCCTTGAAGTGTAGGCAATTACCCTCCTTTGTTGCATTAAGACACAACCTAGTCCTAGCTTTGAAGCATCATAATAAACTTCAAAATTTTCTTGTGGATTTGGTAAGGTTAGAACTGGTTCAGTTGTTAATCTTCTTTTTAATTCTTTAAAACTTGCCTCACATTCAGGAGTCCAAATGAAAGTTTTATTCTTACAGGTTAATTGAGTCATTGGTAGGGCAATTCGAGAGAATCCTTCAATAAATCTTTGGTAGTAACCCACGAGTCCTAAGAAACTCCTAATTTCTGTGATAGTCTTCAGCCTCTCCTAAGCTATTACAGCTTCAATCTTTGCAGGGTCGACTGACACTCCATTCTTAGATATCACATGGCCTAAGAATTTTACTTCATTAAGCCAAAACTCACATTTGGATAGTTTGACATATAGTTGTTTCTCCTTTAGTATTTGTAGTACTAAGTACAGATGCTTCTCATGCTCCTCCTTGGTTTTAGAATAGATGAGAATATCATCTATAAAGACAATAACAAATTGATCAAGGTATGGATGAAATATTCGGTTCATGTAGTCCATGAACACGGCTGGAGCATTAGTTACCCAAAAAGGCATAACTAAATATTCATAATGGCCATAGCGTGTCCGAAAGGCTGTCTTTGGAATATCTTCAGCCTTCATACGAATCTGATGATATCCCGATCTCAGGTCTATCTTGGAGAACAGAGTAGCTCCTCGTAGTTGATCAATAAGGTCATCGATCCTTGGTAACGGGTATTTATTTTTAATCGTGACTTTGTTCAGTTGGTGATAATCGATACAAAGTCTCATACTACCGTCCTTCTTCTTCACTAGTAGTACAAGTGCTCCCCAAGGTGATACGCTGGGTCGTATGAATTATTTTTCTAATAACTCATTAACTTGCTTCTTTAGTTCAATCAATTCTACTGGAGAAATTCTACAAGGTGCTCTAGCAATGGGTTCTACTCTAAGAATCAAGTCAATAGAGAATTCTAACTCTCATTCAGGAGGTAATCCTGGAACATCTTCAGGGAATACTTCTGGAAATTCACAGACTACTGGTATCTTACTTACATTAGGAATAACTTTCCCTTCTGTAAGTGCAAATACCATGAATAGTTAGGCTCCATTATTCAAGGAATATCCTTCAGGGTTCTGTAAGGTATCATATTCCTGACACTCCATGTTGTCAGGTGGAAAAATCACTGTCTTATTACGGCAATCCATAAGGACATGGTTAGCAGATAGCCAATCCATCCCCAAGATGATTTCTAAGTCCTTTAATGGTAAACATACTAAGTTCACGTTAAAATTTCTACCTCCTATATGTATAGAATAGCCTTCACACACGTTAGCTGTCCTAAGATGATTACCAGTAGAAGTAGAGACAAGTAAATCATATTGCATAGATTTCACAGGTAAATTCAGATGCCTAACACATTCTTCAGCTATAAAAGAATGTGTCGCACCAGAATCAAATAAAACAGATAAGGTAGTATGTTAAGAATGCACCCACTTTGTACTAAGTTGTTTGCCTGTGATGCCTCTGATCCACTAATTGCAAATACTCTACCAGCTGCAGGTGATTTGTTCTGATTATTTACTAGCTGTCCATTTTCTCGTCCTTGACCAGCTGTGCCTTTGACATTATGTCCTCCGTGACCATTTGCATTACGTCCATCTTGAATGTTGGCTCCTCCTCTGTTGGCTCCATTATTGTTGTTCTCAGTTTTAACATTCACAGTGTTAATGCTTTGGCGAAGTTATGGGCAGTTGGGATGAATATGTCCCTTCTGGTTGCATTAGAAACAGGTAACATCTGTCTGTGTACAATCACGGGTTCTATGATTTCCTCCGCATTTATAACAGTTCCATGTGATTGGTTGGTTCATGCATCCTCCTGATGATGAAGTTGATCCTTCTCGAAATCGATTCTGATTAAATGTTCCTCGCCTTTTAAAGTTCACTAATTGAGGTCTCAATTACTTACTGCTTTTCTCTTGCTCGATCCTAGCCCGATGGTTCTCTTCAAAGATTCTACATTTATTGATTAGAGTGGGAAAACTCCTAATCTCCTGATGTCCTATGGCTTCTTTAATTTCTGGCCTTAAGCCATTTTCAAATTTAACGCATTTAGAAGCCTCAGTCCCTGGCTGTTGGAAATGAGGATAGAACAATGATAGTTCCTCAAATTTGGTGGTGTATTCTCCGACAGACATATTCCCTTACTTTAATTCTAAAAATTCTAATTCCTTTTTACTCCTGACACTAGCAGGAAAATATTTCTCGAGAAAACTTTCCTTAAAATTTTCCCAGTTAAGTAGTCTACCGGCTTCCAGTAACCTATCGCGAGCAAAGATCCACCAATTCTCTGCTTCCCTACTTCCCCTACCATCATATAGGTAGCATATTCTACCTTCTGGGCTTCAGTGCAAGGTAAGGATCGGAAGATACGTTCCATTTCTTTAATCCATAGGTAAGCCACCTCTGGATTATAGTCTCCTTTGAATTGGGTAGGTTTCCTTTTCAGGAAACGGTCAAGTCCATGGGTTCCTTCAGCTAACCTTTGCTGTTTCTATCTTTCAAGGATCTCAGTAAATCGATTGAATGCAGCAGCTATGGCATCATCGTTCTGACGTCTAGCCATATCTTATCCTACAGGCACGAGTACCACTGCATTCAGTTATTGAGTATCTAATATACTCAGAGTTTTAACAATTTTACACTATCTAACTAACTATTATACTAAACAAAAACATACAAGAGCACACATAACACATAGGCACACAAATTTCAGACAAATAGCATTCAAAGTTCATGTTATTCTCTAATTACTTCATAAAGTTTCTTTATATTTTATATATCATTGCTCTGATACCACTTCAGGTGTAACAACCTAGTGCCAACTTACAAATCCCAAGATAATTACTGTCATCATATATAAAATCTCTTGGATAACTTATTTTTCGCCTGGTAATTATCAAGTGATTCACAACCTGATTCCAGAGGTTACTGATACAATATCAAAGTGCGCAACCTTTTCATAATTAACTTCTTATTATTATACATAACATCAGAGTTCCATACATATTATATTTTACAACAGGCACCTAGATCTTATAAAATATAAAGATATGAAATACCAAAACATAGCATATGAATACACAATACAGTCATAGTAGTCACGCAAGCAAGCATTAGCATCAAAAGCCTTCATAATTCATCCACATCAAGTATCATCCACTTTGTCACATGTCTTCCTGATTGACCACTAAAGGGTTGCCATAAGTAATAGAAAGAGTGAGATAAAGTATCAAATAAATAGAAATTAAATTAGAACATACACAATCACAAGTAGGATGCTATGCGATGCAGATACCAAACACGTATTTTGTATTATATTTATATTAATATTTCCATTCTCTATATGAATGAAAATGCATGATGGATCCATTCTGGTGGGAACATCTGCAGTGATTTCCAGCAATAATATTTTTACGGATATCCAACCGATACCGCGCCCCATAATGCAACACCAACATCGGATAACAATACAATCATATCAATAACAAGTGTTGCGGGACCCCCCTTAAGGACACACTGCTCAGCCCTTAAGACGGCCGTGGTATAAAACCACCGTAGAGGTTTGTTGCTCAACAGAGCGCGTTCCCCCACCGGGAACCCCCTCAAAGAACCCCCCTGCGGATTCTTTGAACGGCCAATGCATATGATGCATGAATGTAGTAAATTTATATTATTAAATTTATTCATAATTTAACAATAAGAATTTATTGTAAAATTCAAGAAGATACGATATTTTATCATATTTACAAGTATAATCCATATATTATATTGTTAACCCCGTTGTAAACGGGTTTTGTCAATTGGCAAGCGCACCAATCGTTTGTAGTTTTCGAAATTTAGATATCGTTCCACTGGGATTGAAAGTCCAATAACAACAGTAATCTTCTACTTACTATGGTAAATGTGAAGGAAATTATAAACAAAAGAATGATTTATATACAGTTTATACAATATTCACAAGATAGCATGGTTGAGTGATTCATGAGATAAAAAGAAAATAAAATCTATCTAAAAAGTTGAGTTGCAATCTAGAATAGGTAAGATACTTGAGATAAACACAGATAAACAAATTATGTTGGAAATTGGATCCCTAATCTAGAATAACAATGAGGAACTCAAGACATGCATATTTAATCATCAAGTTTCATATCATTGCAGCTTAAAATCATTATAACCGATCCCTCGTGATATAAATTCTAAGAATTCACCGTAAAGTCCGATCCCTCGTAAGCTTTCTCAGTAAAAACTTGTATTAAGACCTGGCCTTATGGCAACAATGGTTAACAACCCCTATAGAATTGAGATACCAAGGGTATTCCAACTTTTTACTTTCGTCAAAACTAGTTTCAATACGGCATAAATAATCATTCTTCCGTTTGACATTTACACTAATAAAACCAGTTTCGATACACATGAAAATCATTCTCCCGTTTGACGTTCATATTAATAAAAGGTTGAAATACTAACATGGAATTGAATCATAAACATGCAGAGGTCGAATTCACAACATTATACTCAATAGATTAGTTCACCAATTCCAACATAAACAAATTAGTTACACATGGTAAAAGTAAAAACAACACTTACAGAGTTTGACATTACGAAGAAGACGATGGAAACTTCACGATACAACGATCACAATACACTGAAACACACTCAAGTATCTAGAAAACTATTCTAGAACTACAACTCACAAAAGAAAGTACTCAGAGTCGAGTACAATAGAGAAGAGAAGAGAAGTGTATGGAATGGGATGCTATGAATGGTGTTGGATGGCCCTATTTATAGGGCTGAGCAAGGGTGCTGACGCTACGCGTCCCTGTGACGCTACGCGTCAGATCCCTGACTCAGCCTCCATTAAACACTTGATAATGGCCACTTTCAATAATTAATCTTGATCATGCCTGGCCACTTGGACATGTTTCCACGAGTTTTTGGCCATTTATGCTGATTGGGGTGGCCCTTGGGCTGAGTGGGGTGCCCATTATTGAGTCCAAGTGGAGTGGTTGGCCAAAGTGGGAGTGGAGAACACGCAGCACTGACGCTACGCGTGGCTTTGATGCGTAGCGTCAGCATCAAAAGTAGCTCTTGATGCTACGCGTGGGGTGAGGCTACGCGTCAGCTCCTCCAGTGTAATTTTCTCTTGATTTCTTAACTTTTTCGCTGCAAAACTAGAGAAAATTGATCAAGGGCAGATTTATTTCCAACAACATCCATTTATTGAATTTAAATCCTAATTTTCTAACAAATTAAACTTATTTTTATAATTTTTATGAAATTTTTATTTAAGCTTTTATTGAAAATTTGAGGACTAACAAATACCCCCAACTTGAGACATTGCTCGTCCTCGAGCAAGAGAGAAAAATAAAAATAAAAATTTGAAATCAAATTTTTAAGTTAGTCCGAAAATTTACCACAAAAAATAATTACACAATTTTAACTATTTTATAATAATCAAAAACTGATTCAAATATAACAAAGGTTTAATGATAAAATTATTTACAATATTCTATTAACAATCAAGCAGAATTTCAGGCTTACCTCACAAGTGTTTATCTCTATGCAATTGGTAACCTGTTTCACTCAATCAATCATAAAATCAAACGAATTTAACTTTGTTTGTCATCTAATCAATGGTTATTTATACAGAGTTAATTCGGAAATCACGAGGTCTTTTTACAGGTTGTAATGAGGCTTGGTTTACAAGAATCAATGGTTTTTCTTGGAATTCAAAAACCTGAAATCATAAAAGAGCATTTTCATAATTTTTAGGCTTTTCTCTTGATCCAAACTCTCATTTATTTTTATTGATGAAAAATAAATACCCCCAACTTGATTCTTTTCACTATTTTTGACTTTTCTTTTCCATATTCTATTTTTTTGAAAAGAATCAAGTTGCTCATTTTCACTCCCCATTTTTGTAAGAACACTCAAAATATTTTTCATTTATTTCAACTCCTCTTTTAATCAATCAAGTATAGGAAATGGTAAAAACAAATTTAGGTTTTAAGGGTACCAAAGAATTTTATTTTAGGCTCAAATTGGCTTGCAAGGGATAAAAGACTTTTTACCAAGGTAAGCTGTTTGGCCCAAGGTTTCGTTTCACCAATAAATGTGCCTTGATCATTTTCCCGAATTCTCTGTACAACAACACAAATCACAGATTAAAGCAAAATCAATTCGAATTGAAAATATGTCGATTAAACCCTCAAGTGTTTAAAAAGATCTCTCAACTCACCGGGTTATTGAAATTTGCTTGATGGTTAATAAACTTATTGTAATTAAATTTATCAAAATTCCTAAGTTATAAAGAATCAAAAATTGATTTTACAAAATTGGTTTTATTGTGTAAAAACTCTAAGTGTATAAACTAACTTACTAACGAAAATTTGATTCATTTATTTAAAAGAAGAATTATTTTTTTGAAAAAAAATGAGCAAAAACGAATAAACACACCACACAATGATAAAATGTCATAATATAAAATGTAAATATAAATGTAAATGTAAATCCAAATATAACTAAAAACAAATGTACTCAATATAAATGAAGATGGCATCCTCAATCTTCCATCTGATCATCATCATCCTCCTCCTCCTCCTCATCATCACCATCAGAGTCATGATGTGCACTAGAAGATCCACCAGTCTCAGGGTAGGTGGGTAAATCTCCGGGCCAAGCTACATGTGCTGCAAACTCGGCTGGGGTAACATAAGGTGCTCCCTCTCCCTGTAACCTGTACTGATAGAATTCATCGTGAAGATGAATATAAGCTCTGTGAGTGGCAGCCATCATTTGCATCATATGCTGATGCTCAAGTGACATCCGGGCAAAGCCCTGTGTAACAGCATCAGCAGATGGAGGCTGCACTGGTGGTCTCCTCCTCCGAGGTCGGGGCTGAGCCTCCTGCTCTAGTGGTGGAAGCTCGCATTGCTGCACAAAATAATCTCTATTTACTAGAACTTTAGGGACTCTCCCTGAAGAACTAGTAAACTCTGGTAAAGGTACAATGACTCCCTGCCTCCTCAGTAAGGCAGATATGATGAGAGGAAAGGGTATGGGGCGATTCACTTTATACCCGAGGGCATAAAAGTGAATCTGCTCGGAGATAAGTTCGGCGATATCAATGGTGTGGCCCTGGAGGATAGAATAGAGGAGGCAACAACGCTCCACTGGAAGGGAAGAAAGATGGGTGATAGGAGTGATATTATGGAGCATGAGATGGGACCATGCCTGAGCTATGGGGGTAAGCTGGGTCTTGAGGAGGTTAGATGGACTCCTTCCAACCCTACTCAGGTTGAAAAAGATTCCATCCTTGCTCAGAAAATGAGCAACCTCCTCGAGGGAGTATCCTAACTCTCCCTCAGCAAGAATCTTGTTTCTGTTTTCTTTCCAGAAACAAGTGTCATCCTCGGGAGTAGGCTCCCAAGGGTTACCCAATAGGGTACTGATGGTGTCCCGGTCATAAGAGATATGCCGGCCTCTAACCCAACTCGTCCGCTGCTGCCCAAGATTCGGTGCGTCCTGGCGGGTCCTGTAAGCATTTGCGTAAAACTCCATCACTAAGATGGGGTCCCCCTCAGTAGGTAGGGAGAATAGAGGTCCCCATCTCCTCTGCTGCACTCTATCCTGCAGCTCGGGATAGTCTCCTGCACTCAGATCAAGGACCCTCTCCCAGATGAGTCTCTGGCCCTTGATCTGATGAAACCGTGCCCATTTCGCATCCGTGCGAAATCTAGTAGGATCCCTCGGTCCCAACACCTCCTGTCTCTGAGAATCAGGATCCTCAGAAGCGGTGTCAGTGTCTGTGGACTTCCTCTGTCTTTTAGAGGGACCGGCTGTGGGAATGGATTTCTTAGGTGCCATCTGCAAAAAGTAAAAATTTAAAATTAAACACACACTAAATAAATCACACAAGCAAACAATTATTTGTAAAATATTTTTGGGTTTTCTAAAATTTTTTACAAATAAAAATGCAATTCAACAACATATTTTTGAATTTTTAATATTTAAAGAAATTAACATACATATATTCAAATAATATACAAAACATAATACAATTTATTCAAAATTCATACAAAGTTGTAAGAAAGTATAACAAATATAAACTAAGAAAATTTATTAATTTCAAAAGAAAACAGCAAACAACAAACAAACATCAAGAATTAAAAACAGAGACTGACGCTACGCGTGGTGTGACGCTACGCATCAGCCTGTTCTTCCCATGCTACGCGTCAGTGGGACGCTACGCGTGGGCTTACAGTTCATCCTCACGCTACGCGTCAGTGGGACGCTACGCGTGGGATGCGCAGTTTTGAAAAAAATATAACAGGGGTTGCACAGCAGCAACCCCTTTCCAAACCACATTTTATCCATTCATTTTCTAATTCCTAACAGCAATCAATCCCAATGGTCTTCTAATCCTAATCCTAACCATATTTATTTCTAAAATCGAAAATTAAAACAAAAAGCTAAAGAGGATGGATTAGAGTACTTACTTGTTGTTCCTTGAGCAATTTAGGAATGAAGAGGTTTGGAAGAGAGAAAAGGAGGTTTTTGAAGTTTAGGTTTGAAAACTAAGTGAGGCAGAGAGGAAGTTTTAGGTTTAAAACCCTAAGATGGGCCTCTCTGGTTCAGTTTTAAAAACTGAACGTGGGCTCTGACGCTACGCGTGGGTGGGACGCTACGCATCAGAACCAAAATTCAGAGTCCACGCTACGCGTTAAGTATGCGCTACGCGTGGGATTCTGTTTTTGATTTTCAAAAATTTGGATTTTCAAAAACCTTTTCAGTTTAAAACCCCTTTTCTTTTAAACCAGTTAAAAATTGTTTTGTGGTTTTTTTTTTTAATGTAAAACAACCATAAAGACAAAAAGAAAAGAATGGGTTGCCTCCCATTGAGTGCTAGGTTTAATGTCTCCAGCCAGACATTACCTCTGATTAATCAGGTGGTTTCCCAATATTCTTTGAGGAATCACCTGTCTTTTTCTTCCTTCTTCTTCTTTTCTGATGCCTAATTACCTGTTTTTCATCATTCAAAGCATCGGTTAATTCAAAACAATTTAATTGATTGGGAAGAGATATACCTGGTTTGGTTGAAGGGTAAACTTTTTCCTCATTACTTATCCTGAGGTGTTCATGAGCACTGAAACTTACTTCTTCTCCATAAACTTTGACTACAACCATACTTTGATCAACATCTACTTTGATTTTTGCAGTCTTCATGAAAGGTCTTCCTAGGATCAGGGGGATCTCAGTATCCTCCTTCATATCCAGTACCACGAAGTCAACTTTGAAGTGATACTTGTCAACCTTTACCAATACATCTTCCACAATCCCAAAAGGCTTTTTGACAGAGCGATCCGCAAACTGTAATTCTGTCCTTGCTTCTTTTAGCTCATATTCACCAATGCGTTTTATTAAATCTAGGGGTATCAAGTTGATGTTAGCCCCTAAATCTAATAACGCATTCCTGATGTTGATATTTCCGATTGTTACAGGAATGGTGAAACTCCCCGGATCTTTACATTTTCTCGGGGTTATACAGTTTGTTTCTTGCTCTGTATCTATTTGCACATTTTTTTCTTTTTCATTTTTTTCATTTTTTTCTATTTTTTCACTTTCTTTTTCTTCTTCTTTCTTTTTCTCACTCTTTTCTTTACAATCAATTTTTACAATATCAGAAGAAACAGCATTACATTGTTCCCTTGGGTTTTGAGTGTTTGCAGAAAACCCAGAACTCTTTAATTCGGCTATCTCTTTTGCAAGCTGACCCATTTGTATATCTGATGCTTTTCGGGCAGCTTCATTTGTCTCTACAAACTGCAATAACTGTTGAATAGCTTCCTCTATTCTTGTCAACCTTGCATTGTCAGTTTGTTGTTGCTTGAATTGATTGTTAGGAGGTCTATTGGAAGGTCCAGTGTCCTGTCTCCAGCCAATATTCTGATTTTGCCAACCCTGCAGGTAATTGTTAGGAAAAGAATTTCCATGATTAAAAGGAAAATTACCTAAGGGTGCTCTTTGATGGTTCATGAAATTGGCTTGCTCTTGCTCATTTCCACAGTAACCACATGGTTGTTCTCCCATGCAGTGTGTACATGCTTTAAGTTGAGCAGGGGGTGGTGATGCTACTTGAGCAATTTGAAGTTTTTCCAATTGCTTGCTCATAACTTCAATTTGTTGGGTCAGTAATTTTTACTGAGCCAACACTGCATCATTTACTCCCAATTCGAGCATTCCTGGCTTCCTTTGCATATTACCTCTTTCATGCTTTGCTTGTCGGTCACTAATAGCCATTGATTCCAATATTTCTATGGCTTCTTCCACAGTCTTGTTCATTAAAGAACCACCTGCACAAGCATCTAACATCATCTTGAACTGAGGCAATAAACCATGGTAAACGATTCTTACCTTCTCGGCATCATTCAGGTTGTGGTTTGGGCATTTTCTCAAGAGTGCCTTGAATCGTTCCCATGTTTCTCCTAATGATTCATCATTATTTTGGGAAAAAGAGTGTATGGCTGTCATTGCTTCAAAATATTTTGAAGGAGAATAAAATCTTTCCAAAAATTTTCTTTCAACATCGGACCAGTTTGCAAAACTACCCGGTGGACAAGATTTAAACCATTCTTTTGCTTTCCCAATCAATGAAAAAGGAAAGAGTCTCATGTAAACAGACTCTTCTTGATTGGGTTCAAAACCAATTGTGCTGCATAACTCATAAAAAACAGTTAAATGTTCATATGGTTCTTCATGATTTAAACCAGCAAATTGGTTGTTTTGAATAATATTTAAAGTGGCAGGTTTAATTTCCACTGATAAAACTGGTCCTTGAAACATTCCCGAAACTCGGGGTGGACCATTTATAGCAGCAAACTGTCCCAATGTTCTCCTTTCAGCAGCCATATTTGAATTTTCAAAAATTTTTGAAGTAGAAGAAGAATTAGTTTGTGTTTTAGATTTCAAAGACTTGATTTTCTTTACAAACCTTTCTATCTCAGGATCAAAATAAATTTTACCTGCGGTAGATCGAGTTTGCATACACAAACTAGACAAAGAAAGTTAGTGTAATAATGATAAGAAATAAATAAAAAAAAATTATCTAAAGTAAAAAAAAAATATTTACCACGGTAATTAAAATTTTACTGTTTTACTGAAACAATTCAATCCCCGGCGACGGCGCCAGAAAACTTGTTAACCCCGTTGTAAACGGGTTTTGTCAATTGGCAAGCGCACCAATCGTTTGTAGTTTTCGAAATTTAGATATCGTTCCACTGGGATTGAAAGTCCAATAACAACAGTAATCTTCTACTTACTATGGTAAATGTGAAGGAAATTATAAACAAAAGAATGATTTATATACAGTTTATACAATATTCATAAGATAGCATGGTTGAGTGATTCATGAGATAAAAAGAAAATAAAATCTATCTAAAAAGTTGAGTTGCAATCTAGAATAGGTAAGATACTTGAGATAAACACAGATAAACAAATTATGTTGGAAATTGGATCCCTAATCTAGAATAACAATGAGGAACTCAAGACATGCATATTTAATCATCAAGTTTCATATCATTGCAGCTTAAAATCATTATAACCGATCCCTCGTGATATAAATTCTAAGAATTCACCGTAAAGTCCGATCCCTCGTAAGCTTTCTCAGTAAAAACTTGTATTAAGACCTGGCCTTATGGCAACAATGGTTAACAACCCCTATAGAATTGAGATACCAAGGGTATTCCAACTTTTTACTTTCGTCAAAACTAGTTTCAATACGGCATAAATAATCATTCTTCCGTTTGACATTTACACTAATAAAACCAGTTTCGATACACATGAAAATCATTCTCCCGTTTGACGTTCATATTAATAAAAGGTTGAAATACTAACATGGAATTGAATCATAAACATACAGAGGTCGAATTCACAACATTATACTCAATAGATTAGTTCACCAATTCCAACATAAACAAATTAGTTACACATGGTAAAAGTAAAAACAACACTTACAGAGTTTGACATTACGAAGAAGACGATGGAAACTTCACGATACAACGATCACAATACACTGAAACACACTCAAGTATCTAGAAAACTATTCTAGAACTACAACTCACAAAAGAAAGTACTCAGAGTCGAGTACAATAGAGAAGAGAAGAGAAGTGTATGGAATGGGATGCTATGAATGGTGTTGGATGGCCCTATTTATAGGGCTGAGCAAGGGTGCTAACGCTACGCGTCCCTGTGACGCTACGCGTCAGATCCCTGACTCAGCCTCCATTAAACACTTGATAATGGCCACTTTCAATAATTAATCTTGATCATGCCTGGCCACTTGGACATGTTTCCATGAGTTTTTGGCCATTTATGCTGATTGGGGTGGCCCTTGGGCTGAGTGGGGTGCCCATTATTGAGTCCAAGTGGAGTGGTTGGCCAAAGTGGGAGTGGAGAACACGCAGCACTGACGCTACGCGTGGCTTTGATGCGTAGCGTCAGCATCAAAAGTAGCTCTTGATGCTACGCGTGGGGTGAGGCTACGCGTCAGCTCCTCCAGTGTAATTTTCTCTTGATTTCTTAACTTTTTCGCTGCAAAACTAGAGAAAATTGATCAAGGGCAGATTTATTTCCAACAACATCCATTTATTGAATTTAAATCCTAATTTTCTAACAAATTAAACTTATTTTTATAATTTTTATGAAATTTTTATTTAAGCTTTTATTGAAAATTTGAGGACTAACATATATTTAAAAAAAATATGGAAACATAATATAAACTAATTACTATATTTAATAATTCAAACAATAAGGAAACATTTTTTGTGTAAACTACTATAATTATTATTCCAAGGGTTATGGAAACATATTTTCCATAACATTTATTAAATTATCATACTTTCTATTTCGAGGAATATGGAAACATATTTTCAAAATAGTTATTTTATCCATTTATTTAATTAAATAACTTTAATATTCAATATAATTATTTTGTTTAAAAAATTCAAATTTTGATAAATTTTAATGTCTTAGTAGTTAAGATTAAAGTAGATTTTAATAATTGTATATTCATATATGATAGTATAGCATAAGGAGAATTGATAAAAATACCAAGAAGAACTTAAAAATAGAAATTCTGAAACTATTAGTGCGCTATCTATTAGTGCGATTGTAATAGGAACCACATTAATAGGGTTCTGCATATGCTATTACAAAAACAGCATATTGTTTTTGTGATTTTTATACGTTTTAACCATTTCAACTGCAATTTAAGCATACCAAATGATGTTAAATCATCATATAACATTAGAAATATATTATATATCATATTTCAATGTATTAATATTAATTTCAAAATTTAATTCCTTTAAATAAAAATTTTTAACTATTCACATTCAATGTTATTTAGTCAAATAATGATATATTTCTAATCTAATTTCTATCTATCTGATATTTTATCCCCTCTTTCTTACCTTAATTTTAGATTCCCAAACTCGGTTTGTGCTTAAGCTCCTTGTTTCTCCTCGAATCTTCAATGGAAAATGGTTTCTAGGATTACAAAATTGAAGGCCTTAGAGTTATAGAAACGAAGGTTTGAAGGTTTGAATTAGAAGATAATGTAGGATAGAAGGATTTGGGTGATTTGAATTGAAGAAAACTAAAGTGGAAGGTCCTTTATATGGGCAAAGAAAGGCGGTGGAGGATAGCACGCGAAGGAGGAAGAATTCTCGCGAAGTTGGAAGCTGCCGAAGATTTTTATTTACTGTGCAAGATTTTTCATGTAGCAGATACTGTAGCATATCACTGTAGCAGGTACTGTAGTATATCGCTGTAGCATATTACTGTAGTAGGTACCGTAGTATATCACTGTAGCATTTTACTGTAGCATATCACTGTAGCAAATCAAAGTTACTGTTGCACATTACTGTTGAAGATTTTTATTTTATTTTATTTTACGTTCCATTTTCGTTTAATTCTGTTTTAAGTCAGACTAAAAATATCCTTGTATTTAATTTCCTATTTTCTAGGATTCATTTCTTATATTTCTGAGAAACTTTAATTTTTTACTGTTTAATTACCGTTTCAAATTTAATTAAAAATTGGGCTGTTACAATGTCTGCGATTGAATAATATATATGATGGTTATGTATATAAATATATGAATTAATGAAACTTTTATGGTTGTGACATTGAAGGTAATCAATCATATATTGTTGAATTTTTTAAGTGTTTTATTGTAGTGAATGTATCAATAAAGAATCTAAAATAAGTACTATAAATCTTTGGAGATAATAATATTGGTTTAATATTGAGAAATTGTGTCATAAAATATTTTTGTGATTCCTAACAATATGATACATGTTTATCAAGTTATTTTCTTTTAGTCATCAATTTTGTTCAATGAATATACATACCTAATATAAATCATTGTTATGTAATGACCATTGTAGATTTAAAATAAAGAAATGTGTTAGTAAACCATGAGGAAATAGATATGAACCTTTACTTATTGATTTTCCTATGAAGAGAATTACATAAATCTTAGTTACCCATAAAAAAAATTCAAGTGAGTTTTCTAAGTCTACATAGTGATTTGTGATCATTTAAGATTAGAGAATTTATCAAATCTATGTAATGATTGTAGTCAATTATGATGGAAAGAGCAATCACTTAGTTAAGGAATATTTAATTCATTATAGAGGACAATAAGAAATGATTACATACCATGGATTGTCATGAAGCAAAGAACACAAGGATTTAACTAGATAAACAAGTACAACATGGATTAAGACATATTTATCCTTTCTCACTAGGATAATTTATTATACATGATTACACTAAGGAAAATAAAGTAGAACATCTAATACATCGTAGTTAAATGATAAATGATTACTTAATAAAGGCCTAAGAGTTTTGGTAATACATAAAATGCCCAAACTAGAGAAATCACCATAACGATTATAAGAAGTGAGGCACTTGTTACCACAAACTGTAGTCCATCCCGCCTTCGTTCTTCCTCACTTCTAGGAAGGTTGGCCATTGAATAGTATGATAGTACTTAAGAAAAAGATTGAAGAAATTAGATAGAAGAGAGAAACTAAGAAACCTTGAAGTTGTGATAGGAAGTGAGAATAGAACGAGAATTTATAAGCAAGCAAGGGAGGGAGAGTTTGTAACGGTCATAAACGGCTAGTCCAACGACTAGTTGCTAACGGCTAGTTGTCCAATAATTAATTCTTAGCAGTCCATTTTACTATGTTACGAGTAGGAATTTTAATTAATGGATGTTATAAATTATATTAAGTAAGGTTTTAATAGATTGAGAAACGTAATTATTGAGGTGTTTAGAGTTAACCATCAATTTATGATGGGCATAGTTGACAAAATTAAGACAGGTAATATTTTTAAGTTAAAAAAATACTGATAAGATTAAAAGAAGGTAAATGACAATGTTAAGAAAAAGGTACACAATTGTCAAGGAAACTAAAAATATATTTTAGAACAGTTCGCTTAGTTTAGCCTTATTAAGATTTATTAACAATATTAAATTTCAAGGATGAAATTTCTTTTAGGGAAGTAGAGTTGTAACATCCTATTTTCAACACAAATAGAAAATAGATATTAATATATCTTTAATAAGAAATACTTACTATTAGTTAGTTTATTATTATCATTTTTTATAAAATTATGGTATTTATATTTAATTATTTTTAATTAACTTTATTTTTAATCTCTAGAATAAAATCTAGTATTAGAAAGAAGCTATTTAATAAAAATCAGAGGTTGAGATAATTAATTCTTGAATTAAAGAAAACTTTTATAGTTTTAAGTATTCTTAGTTAATGATTTTAAAATATATATATATATATATATTTTCTTTTAGAAATTTAAATTGGTTTTCCTAATGAAATAACTAAAGGATATTTTGTTATGGTCGAGATTTCTAAACTCAATCCAGTTAAGATTCAAATTGGAAAAGATTATGTAAATATGTGAAGTTTTTTAAGAGAAAGTTTTAAGATATTTAAGGCTTGGAAACTCAATTTTGGTGAGATCTGAATTTGAAAACTGTACTAAATTTATTTTTGTATAAAAGAAGTTCAAAGAAGAACTTATGGGAATGTACAGTTTATTGAGATGAATTTGTGAACCTTATGGTATTTAATAATTAAGTTTCTAAAAGTCTTAACCAACTAAATATGCGAGTAGTTCATGCATCATGAATCATTAAAGAGAAATGAGATGTGATATTACCTGGGGACAGATTATAGAAACCGAGGATACATTAGAGGATGCTTAATTACGAGCCTTGGGATGAGAGGGTGTGAAAGGGTGCTTCAGGTGACCTGAGGTCGCTCCCTAGTGTCGGGTACTTTCACAATAAAAACTTTCTCAGTCTGACTAGTCTCTAAGTGTTTCCACGGCAGTTGAGCTGTTCATATGCTATGAAGGCATTTATGTTATTATTATCAGGAATTATGGAATAGTGTAAACTCCTGGTTGGCCCAGTGCAAACTAAAACTTTAAGGGCCCACATGCATAGAATGAATGAGATAGTAGTATTAAAAATATTGCATGACATTCATGTGATTGTGACATTCTATGTGGGTGATTATGAATGAAAGTATAATTGTTATGTTATGAAAACTCTACATTCATAATTGATTATGTATATGATTGAGTTTGAAATTATTATATTAGATTGTGAAAACTCTTATGCTTATGTCTTATCTGTAAAGTATTATATTCTGTTTCTCACTCCTTCTTGTTTGAATTTCCGTGTCCAAAATATATGTTATATGATATATAGTTAGCAGTTCAAGATGAATGGATGAAATTACAAGAAGGTAAATTGGTCTCATCCTCAATCGGATAGGAGAAGAGATGTGACAAGAGTAGGATTCCAAAATCACATGGTTTAAAGATAAGGAAATGATTGGTTACAGTCGAAGAAGAGGTATTAAATCTTTAGTTTTAGTTTACCTTAATACAATATTAAGTTGGATGAGTGTAATTTAAGGTAAAGGTTAAACCATAATAAACCTTATTCTTTGGATATGATATTGTAATCTTTGATCTCTTATGATTTTCTGAAAGTTCATTTTATCATTCTGAATAATTTGAAACTTTTTACTTTATAAATTAAAAGAAAATCAGATGTATATATGTCATTGTATACGCGAGATAGGAAGTGATAAATATGTATATCTTTCAAAAAATTTTAAAATCAAGAAGAATAGATGTAACACCCTCTGTTACACCTTAATAATACTAGAAAAATTCAATTTTTTTTACTAAAGAAATGATTGTTAAAAGGAAACTATCGGAATAAATTAAATACATCATTTCTGAAATACCTCATAAATATTATTAAAACTTTATAAAGTAATTTTACATTCATTCGAAGAAAATAAATATTAAACTTTATAAGAAAGAGAGAAAACTCCATGGCCCAGAAGCAGTTACTTAATAACTTTATTTATTCATTGGACCACGATATACATATCGAGCTCCCTTTCTAGAACGTGCTATATTCACTACCGAGATTCTTCGATCCTTCCATCTGAACCATCAATTTAAAATATATGAAACAAAAACATGGAGAAAGGAGTGAGAAACAGAATATAATATTCTCGAATAAGACATAAGCAACAAAGGGTTTTCACAAACCAATACATAATAATATCAGTCACAATCACATGCATAATTAATTATGAATGCATGAATGTTATGCAATATTTTCATCATAACTTACCTATATATGTGGGCCCTTAAATTTTAATTTGCACTGGGCCAACCAGGAGTTTACACTGTTCCATAAGTCCGGATAATAATAATATGAATAGCTCAACTGACATGGAAACACTTAGAGAATAGTCAGATTGAGAAAGTTTTTATTATGAAAGTATCCGACACTAGGGAGCTACCCCAGGTCCCCTGAAGCACCCTTTCACACCCTCTCATCCCAAGGCTCGTAATTAAGCCTCCTCTAATGTATCCTCGGTTTCTATAATCCGTCCCCAGACAATATCCTTTTGTTTACTTTAATGATTTATGATGCATGAACTACTCGCGTATTTAATTGGTTAAGGCTTTTAGAAACTCAATTATTAAATACCTTAAAGGTTTACAACATCATTTCCATAAAACTGTACATTTTCTTAATTCTTTAAATTTCTGTCCCACAAAAATAAATTTGGTACAGTTTTCAAATCTCACTGAAATTGAGTTTCCAAGCCTTAAATATCTCAAAACTTTTTCATATAAAACTTTTACATAATCTTTCTCAAATTGAATCTTAACAAGATCAAATTCTCAATTATTTCCAAATATCTTTAGTTATTAAGTTAGAAAAATAAAATAATTTTCTTTTGAAAATTTTATTTTATTAAAAGAGAATAATCTTTAAATCATTAACCAAAAATACTTAAAATTACAAAATTTTTCTTTAATTCAAGATTTAATTATCTCAATTTGTTATAAATTAATTTTCATAAAATGTCTTCTTTCTAAAATAAATACTAATTTTTTTATTCTAAATATTGAAAATAAAGTTAGTAAAAATAATTTCTAAGAAGAGAAGATTTAAAGTAATAAAAATTTAAAGAGTAAGGTAAGAAAATTCTTACTAAGTTTTAGCTTTCCGTCATGCTCGTTATATGCTCAAACTTCACATCACAAAATCATCAATCAAAATCAAACATTATCAATTATAACTAAATATCATCAATCACATCAAATATTATTAATCATAATTAAATATCAATCAAAATAAAATATTATCAATTATAAACAATTCAAATAAATTAAATATCACTCATAATGTAATTCAAATCTTAATGGTTATTTAGATTAATAAGATTGATTTTGAGTCTTTATAGTCCATTCCTTGCATGGCTCTATGTAGGTCCATATAGTCCAATCCTCGCATAGGTATAGTTCAGTCCATAAGTCCATACAGGTATCTATGTATTTGCATAGGTATTTTAGAGTTAGTTACATCAAATATTTAATTTATATTTTATTATAAATTTTAAGTTAAAAGTTAATATTTTAAAATAATAATATTATTTAATTTAAAAGGAGTAGGGGACTCCTCCCATTATTCTTATGTCTTTTCATATTATATTCTTATCTCACTCCCCCTTACCTCTTGTATACTGATTCGTTATTGAAAATCCGTGCGCGCCTCGTCTCCGAGTTCTAAAATATACCAATTTCATTTTAATATAGTTACAAGATGACAATTAAGATTACTACTTAAAACAGAAATTGTAAATTTTGAATAGTGAATAGTGAATAGTGAATAGTAAATAGTAAATCATGAATAGTAAAACATGAATAGTAACAGTAAATAGTAAATCGTGAATAGTAATGGTAAATAGTAAATCATAAATAGTAACAGTAAATAGTAAAACGTGAATAGTAAAGGTAAATAGTAACAATAAATAGTAATTTACTATTTGAATAGTAATTTACTATTGAAATAGTAATTTACTATTGAAATAGTAATTTATTATTGAAATAGTATTTTACTATTTAGAATAGTAACTTAAAATAATATTATTTCTGGTATAATAATAGATTTCTAAAAACGTTATGAAAATAACCCTAAAAAATATAAAAGAGAGGTATTCTTACTTTAGGATTTTAGCAGAACCTTCTTCCAAAAAATTTATTTCTCTCTCTTACTCCCATCACTATCTCACTAGCACTACTATATTGAGAAAACTTAATCTGAAATTGTGAATTCTAAAGAAGAATTCCTTCGGTATTTATAGGAAGGAAAATTACTATGCATTCCATTATTTTAATATAAAAATACTGTGTATTTTTTGAAAATTCAATCTTGGTTACTGTGTATCTTTTGAAAATTTCATACATGCACAATGTTTTGCATAGTAAATATCGGCTGAATTATTAAGCCAAATAGTAACCTTTCACTCGATATATTTTAAATATTCAAAATCAGTCCTTTTTGAAATTTAGCGATATTATATTAGTCCTCACTAATTTTATAATAAGTAATATAAAGTTTAAATTTTAAAAATCTAAAATTTTTTGTTAATAAAAATTTATTGATACGTTCCTAATTTTTTTAACGATTGGAAAAAATCAAGATTTTTCTCAAACCGATAAGTTTTAGATAATTCTATTTGAAATGGATTTTAGAAAATTTTCTTATAGTTTAAATTCATTTTCTTATAAATATTTTTAATTTTAAGTCACTTTATATGAATTTAAAATTATTTAAAATATATTATTTTATTAAAATAATTCAAAAATTCCAAAAAATCATAAATAATACGTAGATTAAAAAGTTCTAAAGAATCATAATTTCATTTCTTCAAAATTTTAATATAAAAATAAAAATAGGGGTGTTACAACTCTACTCTCCTTAGAAAATTTCGTCCTCGAAATTTACATTATTCATTAAAACAAATGGGGATGAGATTCTTTCATCTCAGTTTCTAGTTCCCATGTAGCATTTTCTCCTCTCGTTTCACTCCAAATGACCTTTACAAGCGGAATTGTCTTGTCTCTTAACTGTTTTATTCTTCTGTCAGCTATTCTGACAGGTGGTGTACCATATGTAAGATTATCTTTAACTTGTATGACATCTTCAATAACATGTGTAGGATCAGATATATACTTTCGTAAGTTTGACACATGAAAAACGTTATGGATATTAGAAAGAAAAGGTGGTAATACTATTTGGTAGGCAAGAAGACTAACTTTATGAATTATTTGATATGGACCAATAAATCTAGGAGTTAGTTTTCAAGATTTCATTGCCCGACCGACCCCAGTCGTAGGTGTGACTTTCAAAAATACATGATTGCCTTCTTGAAATTCGAGCGGCTTCCTTCTTTTGTCATAGTAACTTTTCTGCCTGCTCTGTGTTGCCTTCATCTTTTCCTAAACTATTTTGATTTTATCTGTGGTTTGTTGTACCAACTCTGGTCCTAACATCAAGTTTTCACCAGTCTCAAACCAACATAGTGGGGTCCTACATTTTCTTCCATATAATGCTTCAAAAGGGGCCATGCCAATGCTAGCATGGAAACTGTTGTTGTAGGTAAACTCCACATATGGTAAGAATTGATTCCAACTTCCTTTATGCTCCAACACACAAGCTCGTAACAAGTCTTCTAGAGATTGGATTGTTCTTTCTGATTGTCCATCCGTCTGAGGATGATATGCTGAACTCAGACGCAGTCTTGTTCCCAAAGCCTTGTGCAAGCTCTTCCAGAATTGTGATGTAAAACGAGGGTTCCGATCAGAAATGATACTTGAAGGAATTCCATACAATCTCACAATCTCCTCGATGTATAATTTTGCCAGCTTCTCCATAGAGTAACGAATATTGATGGGAATAAAGTGGGCAGATTTGGTTAATCTATCAACTATTACCTATATTGAATCATGTCCTTATGGAGTTTTAGGTAGAGAAGTCACAAAATCCATGGTAATGCTATCTCATTTCCATTCTGGTATTTTCGTTGATTGTAGCATTCCAGGGGGTTTTTAATGTTCCACTTTAACCTTCTGGCAAATTAGACATGCAGCCACGTACTCTGCCACCACTTTCTTCATTCCAGGCCATCAAAATAACTTCTTCAAATCTTGATACATTTTAGTAGCTTCGGGATGAATGCTCATATAACTTTTGTGGCCTTCTTCCAGAATTCCTTTCCTTAACTCCTCTTTGTCAGGGATACATACTCGATCCTTATACTTCAACAATTGGTCATTTCCCACATTGAACTCGACTTCTTTTCCTTGTTTCAAGAGTTCTTTCTTCTCTTGCAGGAATTCATCCTCTCATTGAGCCTCTAAAACTTGCCTCAGGAATTCACTTGTCACTTGCAACGCTCCTAATCTGTAGCTGTTAGCATTAACCTTTACTGCTAGGTTAAGATCTCTGAAGTTCTCTATCAATTCCAGCTCTTTAATCATCATTGTGGACGCATGTAGAGACTTTCGACTTAAAGCATCAGCTACTACGTTCGCTTTTCCAGGATGGTATTGTAACTCAAAGTCGTAGTCCTTTAAGAATTCCATCCATCTCCGTTGCCTCATGTTTAACTCCTTTTGGTCGAATAAATACTTGAGACTCTTATGATCACTAAACACATCGAATGTTGCACCGTATAGATAATGCCTCCAAATCTTTAAGGCAAAAACTACAACGGCTAACTCTAAGTCATGGGTAGGGTAGTTAATCTCATGTTGCCTTAATTGGCGCGACGCATAGGCTACAAGCTTCTTGTCTTGCATGAGTACACTTCCTAGTCCTTGTTTAGACGCATCACAGTAAAATTCAAAACTTCGATGTAGATCAGGGAGTACTAACACTAGCGCAGAAGTAAGTCAATCTTTTAGCTCTTGGAAACTATTCTCGCATTGTATCATCCATACAAAAGGTTGTCCTTTCCGTGTTAACTTGGTCAGTGAGTATCCTAGCTTTGAAAATCCTTCAATGAATCTCCTATAGTATCCAGCCAAGGCCAAGAAACTTCTAATCTCAGTGATCGTGGTTGGTCTCTCCCATTTTAAAACTGCCTCCACCTTGGAAGGGTCTACAACTATTCCTCCTTGACTAATTACATGTCCTAAAAAGTTCACTTCTTCCAACCAGAATTCACACTTCGACAGCTTTGCATACAGTTATTTCTTTTTCAGGATTTTTAACACAATCTTCAAGTGTTCAATATTTTCTTCTTTGCTTTTAGAGTACACTAATATATTATCAATGAACACCACTACAAATTTATCTAGATATGGATGAAAAATCCTATTCATGTAATCCATGAATACGGCTGGTGCATTAGTTATACCAAAAAGCATTACTAGATATTCGTAATGGCCATAGCGTGTTCTAAAAGCAGTTTTTGGTACATCTTCTTTCTTCACCCTTATTTGATGGTATCCAGACCTTAAATCAATTTTGGAGAATACTGTGGCACCACACAGCTGATCCATCAAGTCGTCAATCCTTGGCAGAGGATATCTGTTCTTGATCATCACCTTGTTCAGTTACCGATAATCTACACACAACCTCATGCTACAATCCTTTTTCTTAACCAACAACACTGGTGCACCCAGGGAGATACACTGGGTCATATAAACTGCTTCTCTATCATCTCTTCAAGTTGTTTCTTCAACTCTGCTAATTCTAGAGGTAACATTCGGTATGGTGCAATTGAAATGGGTCCAACTCCAGGTACTAGATCAATGGCGAATTCCATATCTCATTCTGGGGGTAAACCAGGGATATCTTCAAGAAAAAGTCAGGAAATTCACACACAACTGGCAAATTTTTGATTTTTGATTCTTGCTCTCCTTTCATTGAAAGCAATAGCATGAATCCTTGAGCCCCTCCTTTTAAAGAGGCACTCACTTGGTTAGTGGTTAGAAATCTCGAATCCTCAGGATTCAAATTCACCGGTTCTTTAAACATTATGGTTTTATTATGACAATCTATTAGAACATGATTGTCAGATAACCAATCTAGCCCAATAATAACTTCTAAGCCAGAAAGGGGTAAACAGAAAAGATTAGCCTTAAAGTCCCTACCATCTATGACAATAGGGCATTTCCAACAGGCTTTAAAAGTGACAATGAGATTGTTTCCAAGAGTATGTACAGATAAGTCAAATGGTAGTTCTATCACAGGTAATTTTAGTTTTTCTACAGAGTCATTGGCAATAAAGGAATGTGATGCATCTGAGTCATACATAACAGTTAAAGGAATCTTATTAATGATACACTTACCTTCCACCATGGAATCAGAATGAGATGCTTCTTCTCCAGTGATTGCAAAAACCTTTCCTTTTGTCTTCGGCCTTCTGACTGCAGTGTGCATGCCTCCTTGAGTATTTATGTTTATACTCACACCTTCAGGGTTTTCTCTCTTCATCTCTGGGTAATCCTTGATATGATGACCTGGTTTGTTACACTTAAAGCAAACATAAGTGTTTTTAGGACAATCCCTTTTCAAATGGGGTCCTCCACAGATGAAACATTTAAAATTTGGTGCAGATGTTGGGTAATAGCTTCTAGTTGAAGCTTGGGGTCTGTTAGGAACAGATGCTGCTCCAAACCGGTGAAATGGCACATGGTAAGGCTTATTTCTCCTGAAGTCTCTTCTTTGGTGATGGTGAAGTCCTCCACTTCTCATTTCTCCCGCTTTGTGAATGGGCTCACAACTTTTGGTCATTCTATCCTTATGATCCTCTTCAAAGATCCTGCACCGATTTACCAACACAAAAAATTCACGGATTTCCTGCATTCGTATAGCTTCTTTAATTTCTGGCCGCAGTCCATTTATAAACTTTGCACACCGATCACCTTCGTTAGTAACATCATTATAATGAGAATGAAAACAAGATAGCTCTTCAAACCTAGATGCGTACTCTCCAACGGTCATATTTCCTTGGGTCAGTGATAGGAATTCGAATTGTCTTTTCTCTTTAACATCAGCTGGAAAGTATTTCTTCAAAAACATATCCTTGAAATAATCCCAAGTGATCTCCATGTCGTTGACTTCGAATTGTCTACGCATGCTATCCCACCAATGTTCGGCATCCTCAGATAAGGAATAAGTAGCGAAGACTACCTTATTAGCTTTATTACATTGCAATGCTCGAAAGATCTTCTCTATCTCTCGAATCCAGGTTTGTGCTCCATCAGGGTTATATCCTCCCTTGAAACAAGGTGGATTGTGCTTTTCGAAAAGGTCCAACCTTCTCAAGGCATCGTTACCTTGGCCTTCACGTGCTCCCATTGCATTGATTAAGCGTTCTACAACTCCAGCAAGATAGTTTCCGGCCATTAGTTTCCTGTTTCACAGTAACTGAGATTTGTCACATCAATCACAGTTACTACCAAGTCAAATATTCTATTTTCTATTACCTACACAGAGTTTATAGATAAAGCAAGATAGACCTTTTCCCAGGCCTATTAGATTAACTACTCTGATACCACTTTATAACACCCTCTGTTACAACTTAATAATACCAAAAAAATTCGTATATTTTTTTTACTAAAGAAATGATTGTTAAAAGGAAACTATCGGAATAAATTAAATACATCATTTCTGAAATACCTCATAAATATTATTAAAACTTTATAAAGTAATTTTACATTCATCCAAAGAAAATAAATATTAAACCTTATAAGAAAGAAAGGAAACTCCATGGCCCAGAAGTAGTTACTTAATAACTTTATTTATTCATTGGACCACAGTATTCATACCGAGCCCCCTTTCTAGAACGTGCTATATTCACTGCCGAGATTCTTCGATCCTTCCCTTTAAACCATCAATTTAAAATATATGAAACAAAAACACGGAGAAAGGAGTAAAAAATAGAATATAATATTCTCGAATAAGATATAAGCAACAAAGGGTTTTCACAAACCAATACATAATAATATCAGTCACAATCACATGCATAATCCATTATGAATGCATGAATGTTATGCAATATCTTCATCATAACTTACCTATATATGTGGGCCCTTAAATTTTAATTTGCACTGGGCCAACCAGGAGTTTACACTGTTCCATAAGTCCGGATAATAATAATATAAACAGCTCAACTGGCATGGAAACACTTAGAGACTAGTCAGATTGAGAAAGTTTTTATTGTAAAAGTACCCGACACTAGGGAGCTACCCCAGGTCCCCTGAAGCACCCTTTCACACCCTCTCATCCCAAGGCTCATAATTAAGCCTCCTCTAATATATCCTCGGTTTCTATAATCCGTCCCCAGACAATATCCGTTTGTTTCACTTTAATTATTTATGATGCATGAACTACTCACGTATTTAATTTTTTAAGGCTTTTAGAAACTCAATTATTAAATACCTTAAAGGTTTACAATATCATTTTAATAAAATTGTATATTTTCTCAATTCTTTAAATTTCTATCCCACAGAAATAAATTTGGTACAGTTTTCGAATCTCACTGAAATTGAGTTTCTAAGCCTTAAATATCTCAAAACTTTTTCATATAAAACTTTTATATAATCTTTCTCAAATTGAATCTTAACAAGATCAAATTCTCAATTATTTCTAAATATCTTTAGTTATTAAGTTGGAAAAATAAAATAATTTTCATTTGAAAATTTTATTTTATTAAAAGAGAATAATCTTTAAATCATTAACCAAAAATACTTAAAATTACAAAATTTTTCTTTAATTCAAAATTTAATCATCTCAATTGTTTTAAATTAATTTTCATAAAATGTCTTCTTTCTAAAATAAATACTAATTTTTTTATTCTAAATATTGAAAATAAAGTTAGTAAAAATAATTTCTAAGAAGAGAAGATTTAAAGTAATAAAAATTTAAAGAGTAAGGTAAGAAAATTCTTACTAAGTTTTAGCTTTCCGTCATGCTCGCTATATGCTCAAAATCCACATCACAAAATCATCAATCAAAATCAAGCATTATCAATTATAACTAAATATCATCAATCACGTCAAATATTATTAATCATAATTAAATATCAATTAAAATCAAATATTATCAATTATAAACAATTCAAATAAATTAAATATCACTCATAATGTAATTCAAATCTTAATGGTTATTTAGATTAATAAGATTGATTTTGAGTCTTTATAGTCCATTCCTTGCATGGGTCTATGTAGGTCCATATAGTCTAATCCTCGCATAGGTATAGTTTAGTCCATAAGTCCATACAGGTCATAATAATCCAAGTCCTTGTATAGGTTCAGTCCAGTTCGCATAGGTTATCTAGGTATTTGCATAGGTATTTTAGAGTTAGTTACATCAGATATTTAATTTAAATTTTATTATAAATTTTAAGTTAAAAGTTAATATTTTAAAATAATAATATTATTTAATTTAAAAGGAGTAGGGGACTCCTCCCATTATTCTTATGTCTTTTCATATTATATTCTTATCTCACTCCCCCCTTACCTCTTGTATACTGATTCGTTATTGAAAATCCGTGCGTGCCTCGTCTCCGAGTTCTAAAACATACTAATTTCATTTTAATATAGTTACAAGATAAAAATTAAGATTACTACTTAAAGCAGAAATTGTAAATAGTGAATAGTGAATAGTAAATTATGAATAGTAACAGTAAATAGTAAAACATGAATAGTAACAATAAATAGTAAATCATGAATAGTAATGACAAATAGTAAATCATAAATAGTAACGGTAAATAGTAAAACATGAATATTAATGATAAATAGTAACAGTAAATAATAATTTTCTATTTGAATAGTAATTTACTATTTCAATAGTAATTTACTATTGAAATAGTATTTTACTATTCAGAATAGTAACTTAAAATAATATTATTTCTAGTATAATAATAGATTTCTAAAAACGTTACGAAAATAACCCTAAAAAATATAAAAGAGAGGTATTCTTACCTTAGGATTTTAGCAGAACCTTCTTCCAAAAAAATTTATTTCTCTCTCTTACTTTCACCACTATCTCACTAGTACTACTATATTGAGAAAACTTAATCTGAAATTGTGAATTCTAAAGAAGAATTCCTTCAGTATTTATAGAAAAGAAAATTACTATGTATTCCATTATTTTAATATAAAAGTACTGTGCATTTTTTGAAAATTCAATCCTGGTTACTGTGCATCTTTTGAAAATTTCATACATGTACAGTGTTTTGCATAGTAAATATCGGCTGAATTATTAAGCCAAATAGTAACCTTTCACTCGGTATATTTTAAATATTCAAAATCAGTCCTTTTTGAAATTTAAAGATATTATATCAGTCCTCACTAACTTTATAATAAGTAATATAAAGTATAAATTTTAAAAATCTCAAATTTTCTGTTAATAAAAATTTATTGATACGTTCCCAATTTTTTTAACGATTGGAAGAAATCAAGATTTTTCTCAAACCGATAAGTTTTAGATAAGTCTACTTGAAATGGATTTTAGAAAATTTTCTTGTAATTTAAATTCACTTTCTTATAAATATTTTTAATTTTAAGTCACTTTATATGAATTTAAAATTATTTAAAATATATTATTTTATTAAAATAATTCAAAAATTCCAGAAAATTCCAAACAATCATAAATAATATGTAGATAAAAAAGTTCTAAAGAATCATAATTTCATTCCTTCAAAATTTTAATATAAAAATAAAAATAGGGGTGTTACAATAGATATATGTCTCGTGTATATAAGGGGGTGTTACAATTCTCGCCTCATCATTCAGAATGGGTCCTACATTTCATAAGGCACCACATAATTATTTTTAGCTCAAAATCATTAAGACTTATATATTCTGATCTAATACTTGGTGTATATAACATTATTACCATTAGACCATTTCCCATTTTATTTCATTAATTTCGCCACAACCACCATGGGTTAGGTATTCAAGTCTTATTATTATACATTTATAACTCTACCCATCAAAAGGTTCATACACCAATGGCCATCAATCACCATTAATGGTCATCCACCCTCATCAATGCTATCCACCATTATTAATAACTATTCTCCTAACATATTTACTCATATTCATCATTCAAATACCACATATTTCCTCTCAAAATTTATTCTCCAATCAACATTTATCATTTTCCCTAATTTTTTATAGTTAGGGTTTCACTAAAAACCCAACAACCATTACAATTAATCATCATTTTCCACCATCTCAAGCATTAATTTTGTGTGCCCATAACAACCCTCATTAACATCACATTTATGGCACCCCACCTTAGGGTTCCCTTCATTAGTGGCTCTCCCAAACCACCCACATGCAATTAATCACTCACCCAATCACCAAAACCCAAAACCTAGGGCATAAGCTCAAAGAAAATAGAGAGAAACTTACCTCTACCAACAAACAACAATGAGCTTCAAGAGGAGGGAGATGGATGACGAAAATTGTGGGGAGAGAAGGAGAAACTTCAAATCAATGTCACCGCCTTCAAGCTTGAAGATGGAAACGAAAATGGAGGAGAAGGGGAAATGAGTTCACCATCTTGCTTAGGGGAAGTATGAAGAGGAAATGAAGAATAGAGAAAATAAGAGTGTTTGCCCTTTGGAAAGTAAAAGCCAACGTGAGAGTGAAGAGAAGATAGTGGATTTTGTGTTTTCATTTTTGCCTCTCATTAAAATCTTATTGTTTTATGACAAACAGGATCTCCATTAGGGCTCAATACTTGATCGAAAAATTATTTTGAATACAGATTTGAATTCCCGATAATATTCTTAACAACTCTGACGAACAGTACCTCAATCAAAGATACTTGGTCCAACACCCATATTTTAACCAGGTATAATTTTAGCCTTTTAAGTCTCAATAAATTATGAATAATCCTCATAAATCCTAATTTAATTATTTTAACATTTTTGGGACATTTATTAATCCATGTGTAATTATTTAACATTTATTCCTTATATTTAATCATTTATTTAAAATTTGGGATGTTACAATCCACCCCATCTAAAAAGAAATTTCATCCTCAAAATTTAACTTACCAGATTCAAAGGCACGTCCCCACGTGAAGGTCTCCACATTGCCATGTTTCCAGGTCACCTTCACCAAAGGTATCAATTTGTCCTGCAACCTCTTTATGGAATGCCCCATAATACAAATGGAAAGAGGAGGGATAGATAAATCATCTCGTACATCAACATCATCAACGAGAATCACGTGCATAGGATCAGGAACATACTTCCTTAACTACGACACATGAAATACATTGTGTAGATTCGCAAGATACGGAGGAAGTATAATCTGATAAGCGACATCACCGATTCGCTCAAGAATCTCATATGGTCCATTGAACTTAGGACTTAACTTTCTACATGATACCGCGAGACCTTCAAAGCTCTACCAATTCCTTTATCCTGTGAGACCTTCAAAAATACATGAGACAAACTTGAAACTCAAGTGGTTTATGCCTTTTGTCATAATAACTCTTTTATTAGTCTTGAGCAGTCTTTATATTCTCTGGTATCTTTTGAATTTGCTCAGTAGTCTCCTGAACAATCTCCAGCCCTAAAGCCAAATTCTCACCAGTTTCTAGCCAACATAAAGGCGTTCTACACTTTCTGCCATAAAGTGCCTCATAAGGAGCCATACAGATACTACTGTGGTAATTGTTGTTGTAAGTGAATTCAACCAATGGAAGAAATCTCTCCCAACATCCACTATACTCAAGAACACAAGCCCTCAACAAATCTTCAAGGCTTTGGATAGTTCTCTCGGATTGTCCATTGGTTTAAGGATGATAAGCAGAACTAAGTTTCAACTTAGAACCTAACTCCTGATGTAGGCTTCCCCAAAATCGAGAAGTAAACCAAGGATCACGATCGGATACAATACTAGATGATACACCATGCAATCTAACAATCTCTTTTATGTACAACTGGGCTAGTTTCTCCAACGAACTCTTCATACTCATGGGCAAGAAATGAGCATATTTCGTCAACCGATCTATAATTACCCGTATTGTATTGTTTCCAGCACGGGTTCTAAGCAACCTAGAAACAAAGTCCATAGCAATATTATCTCATTTCCAAACAGTGATCTCCAAAGGTCTCAATAAACCAGATGGTTTTTTATGTGCAACCTTAGCCTTCTGACAAATAAGGCAAGATGTAACATCCTATTTTCCACTCAAATAGAAAATAGATATTAATATCTCTTTAATGATAAAACACTTATTATTAGTTAGTTGATTATTAACTAATTAATATTTTTATAAATTTTGGTACTTATATTAAATTACTTTGTTAAAATAAAATAATAATAATAATAATAATAATAATAATAATAATAATAATAATATATGTATTTTGAATAAGGATTTTAGAATGACTTAATTAGTATTCATTGATTAAGAAAATTATATTAAGAATTTTGA
Organism: Clitoria ternatea; assembly: GCA_037962975.1. Classification (NCBI taxonomy): domain Eukaryota; kingdom Viridiplantae; phylum Streptophyta; class Magnoliopsida; order Fabales; family Fabaceae; genus Clitoria; species Clitoria ternatea. The sequence continues at coordinate 64,238,800 of CM075671.1, forward strand.
ATATCTTTATTATTCACAACTTTTATTTTATGTTTTTATATTTATGTTTTTATGATTTAACTTTTATTAGAATTTTAAAATAAAATTTTGAAGGAATTAGACTATGGTTCTTTAGAACTTTTTAATCTACGTATTATTTATGATTTTCTGGAATTTTCTGAAAATTTGAAAATATTTTAATAAAAAATATATTTTAATCATTTTATATTTATATAAAGTACTTAAAATTAAAAATATTTATAAGAAAGTGAAGTTAAATTATAAGAAAATTTTTTAAAATCCATTTCAAGTAGACTTATTTAAAAATGATCGGTTTGAGTAAAATCTTGATTTTTACCAATCGTAAGAAAATCGGAAACGTACCAATAATTTTTTATTAACAGAAAATTTTAGATTTTTAAAATTTAAACTTTATATTACTTATTATAAAATTAGTGAGGTTTGATATAATATCGTTAAATTTTGAAAGACTGATTTTGAATATTTAAAATATACTGAGTGAATGGTTACTATTTGACTTAATAATTCAGTCGATATTTACTATGCAAAACACCGTGCATGTATGAAAATTTCAAACTTGCACAGTAACCAGAAATGAAAGTTTCAGAAATTGCACAGTACTTTTATATTAAAATAATGGATTGCAAGTAACTTTCTTGCCTATAAATACCGTGCCGCTAAATGAAGGAAATCATATTTTTTGATTAAATTTTCTTAATATAGTAGTGTAACGTCCTAAATTATTTTTACATTTATTTTTATTCAAACGATTACGTCTTACAATAAATTTTTCCTTTTCTTGAAAATTAATCGATATTTAGGAAAAAACAATTTAATTTGAACACAACGGATGAGAGAAAGGGAAATCAGGGCGTCTCACTTGAGCAAGGCCCCTACTCGTCTAAGCGAGATTCCGGACTCTCACTTAGACGAGGTGCTGTTCGTTGAACGAACACCTTTCACACATCGGAATATACAAACATACAACCGGTCTCACAAAACTTTACTCTAAAAATGGTTCTGTGAACCCAAAGAGTTACCATGAAAACAAATGCAAATAACAGTGATATATTTTAAAATATAGTTTTACATATGATCCGGTCTTAGTTAAACACAACAGTAATTATAATAAGAAGTATTTTTATACACAAATAAGACTCTATAAAGAGTCACTCAAATTCATCCGGACCCTGGCACCGTCCTCCCCCTTGGCCCAGCTCTATGGCTTCTTCCCCCTCCCTGCCTCTGGTTACTAAAAAATTATGCCAGGGTGAGTGTTTGGCATAATAATTAATTTAGAACGGATCTTAACAAATACACATCAATCATTACTTCTAAATAATCATACCGAAACATAGAGTATTTCAAGCAGTAACTGTATTAAACCAACCACACAATTCCATCCGTTTCCTCACATTCATCGCATTCATTACATACATCACATTCATTACATACATCACATTCATTACATACATCACATTCATTACATGCATCATGATCACAACTGACTCTCATACAATCTGACTCCTAGTATCCGGATACTAAAGGATTGGCCTTCAGCTGGGGGTCCTACTTGACACCCCGTGAACCCTGCTTGGTTCACTGAGTCCTGCTTGACTCTCCACCTCGACCACTGGGTCCTACTTGACCACTGGGTAGCTCAACTGGGCACAAAAACCACGGGAGCCGGAAATGAGGGGCTATCATATACCGTCGGCCATCCCATACCACATAATCATTCAACAATTTATCTTTCATAATGATATCAATTTTCTCATCCCTCGGGTAGCCTGCTTGCTAACCCGGAGTCACATAACACTGATCATTTCACATTAGATATCAATTTTCTCATCCCTCGGGTAGCCTGCTTGCTAACCCGGAGTCGCATAACACTGATTACGTCAATATTAAATATTTCAAGATCATGCATGATAACTCAACCACACACCCAATTCTCAACTCATCAATGTACACTATCACACATGCACAAGTATAAACACACACCACGTTTAGTAACATTTTCCTTAACCCGTTTACGCAACCCAAGGACCTGAATTAGAAGCGAGTCCTATTCTAATTAATTATAACCCGAACACCCCCCTTACTCTGATTCCACGCTTCGATGATCTGTTCTTTGTGTCGATTCTTTCCTCCGAGCACTGGTTTCGCAGTGTCAACTCCTTCACTCAGTCTTCCGCTGTTTAGCCTACTACCTTGAAGTCCCGATCACAGGAATGAGGTTAAATTGAAGTTCAGACACAAATGGAGTCTCACTCCAGTGCATGCAGATCAGCGTTAAGAGAGAAGAGAAAAACGGAAGAGAAGGAACAAACTGATAGCAAAGGTAACTTGTGAATAATCCAGAGGGAAGGAAGAGAATCTTCTTATATATATGTGGCTCGTGGCAAGATCGTCTTTTCCTTTATTTTATTTGTATTCTTACTAAATTTAATCAATTTCACTATTTTAAACTATTGCATGGTTATCAACTCAATTACACGTGTTTATCCCTTCAACGTCCAAGTAGTCATAATCCTCTAATAATTCGCAAGAGTATAGGTCCGATATAAATATCGGCCCCGCCGTCCTTACTTAATGTTCATACCTCGGAAATCCAAGCTATAACCTGAGAGATCGGATACTTTATCTGTGCTCACCTCTTGATTACTTATATCCGTTGTCTCCATCATTATGAGGTTAATCCGGGCTATGACCCCATGTGAGGCGCTCTCCCCACAACGGTAGGACCAAACCGCCTAGCCCTGCCCGCTTTTCTCCCACACTTCCGCTCTTTAACTCCACCTGCTCGCGTTTCAGATACCGACCTCGACACCGGCTTTTCCAATCTTTGGCTCGCACAGAACAAATATTAAATAAAACTTCTAAAATATTTACTAACATCTCCCATTTCTTATAATTCTCATTAAAACATTAGGGATGTTACACTCACCCCCCTAAAAGGAGATTTCGTCCCCGAAATCAGTGCTCCGGTTGAAAAAGATGAGGGTACATCCGCCTCATATCGGATTCTAACTCCCAAGTGTAGTTCATCCAATGTAAATTCTGCCACTTCACTTTCACCAGCTGTACTTCCTTGTTCCTTAAACGTTTGATTTGGTGCTCTTCAATACCAATTGGTACGGCCTCCACCGTCAAGTTCTCCTTCACTTCAATGGAGTCACTTGGTACAATCATGGTATCACACGGAATGTAAGCTCGAAGTTGTGATACGTGGAACACGTTGTGAATGTTAGTCAATGATTGGGGAAGATCCAGCCGATATGCAACTTCACCAATCCGCTCTAGTATTTGGTATGGTCCAATATACTTCGGATTAAGCTTTTGACTCTTCAAAATTCGACCTACACCTTTGGTTGGCGAAATTCTTAGGAACACCCAATCACCCACTTGGAATTCAAGGGGTCTATGCCGATTGTCATAATAGCTCTTTTGCCGATCTTGAGCAATTTTTATCTTCTCTCGGATTAAAGTGATTTGTTCGTTCATCTCTTGAATCATCTCAGGCCCCAGATGAAGGGCATCACCGTTCTCATTCCAACATAATGGAGTACGATATTTTCGACCATAAAGAGCTTCATACGGAGCCATCCCAATGCTGCTGTGGTGACTGCTATTATATGCAAATTCCACCAAGGGCAAGTATTTTTCCATTGATCCGCCCTGTTCCAGTACACATGCCCTTAACATATCTTCAAGAGTTTGTATAGTCCGTTCTGATTGGCCATCGGTCTGGGGATGGTAAGCCGAACTCAATTTAAGCTCAGTACCCAACTGTTGTTGCAAACTCCCCCAAAACCTTGAAGTAAATCGGGGATCCCGATCGGAGATAATGCTTGAGGGCACACCAGGCAGTCGTACGACCTCAGTAATGTACAACTTAGCTAATCGATCTAACGACCACTTCATATTTATTGCCAGAAAATGCGCACATTTAGTTAGTCGATCAACAATTACCCAAATCGCGTTGTATCCGGTTTGAGTACGAGGTAGTCCGGACACGAAGTCCATGGTGATACTTTCCCACTTCCAGATCGGAATTTCTGGAGGTTGAAGCAAACCTGGAGGTCGTTGGTGCTCAACCTTGCACTTCTGGCATATTATACAGGATTTTACATACTCGATTATTGCCTTCTTCATGTTTGGCCACCAGAATTCCTTCTTTAAGTCATGATACATTTTTGTCACTCCTGGATGTATACTCAGAGAGCTCTTATGTGCTTCTGTTAACACCGCCTGCCTGAAGCCTCCATGTGCAGGCACCACAACTCGATTCCTGAATCTCCATACGCCATCCTCACCTCGAGTTATCTCCTCATTTTTACCTTGGGCCTGACTGTCGATCAACTTCAGTAACTCTTCATCGTCTTTCTGCGCGGCCATTACAGACTCCAGAAATTCATTGGAGATTTTTAACATTCCAACTATCATTTGATCTGGGGCATTTATAACAACCCCCAATATTTATATCACAAAATTTTCCCAATATTTCTGGTTCTTTACCCATCAAGAAGGCTACATGTAATACATTTCTACTTAAGGCATCAGTCATAATATTTTCTTTCCCAAGATGGTACTTCAAATCAAAATCATACTCTTTCAGATATTCCACTCATCTCCTCTGTCTCATGTTTAATTCTTTCTGATCGAATAAGTATTTCAACTCTTAGGGTTACTAAATACCACAAAACAAGAACCCTGTAAATAATGACGCCAGATTTTTAATGTAAATACCACTGCTGCAAGCTCCAATTCATGAGTGGGGTGATTTTGTTCATGTGGTCTCAATTGTCTTAAAGCATAGGCAATCTATCTGTCATCCAGCATCAGTACACATCCTAAACCAAACTTAGATGCTTCACACTATACTACAAACTCCTTCATCATATTAAGTAGTGTAAGTACTAGTGCAGAAGTCAAGCATTGCTTCACAGATTGGAAACCTAATTCGTATTTTCTCGGCCACACGACCGGACTCTCCTTTGGTTTATCTTATTTCCTTAATTCCTATCGATACTTCATCAATTCCTCACTAAGTGTACCTTAGGAGGGACTCGAGCTATCCAATTTCCTTTCAAAGAAATCTAGCAATAATTCATAATAACTACCATGCCACAATATTTACTTGTCTATACTCATTATTCGTCAGTTACCAAACCTCATCTCTATTTATTCCTCATTTCTAATCATTTACCAATTTCAGAAATACGAACCATACATTTCTCTTTTCTAAATCTGATCACCCAAGATTGGTCACAATATGTCTATCTCCTCGACTCCACATGATCTCGACTACCAGTGCAACTACCTGAGGTGATCAGTCTCAGGAGTTCAACACTCTGTAGTTAAGTCATGTGAAAGTCGGGTATACAATCCAACTATTTACATCATCGATCGATATGCAAACTGTTTACACCACAATTCATTCCCCTATGTCTATTGGCAACTCTATATTGAATTAGTGTTAAAAGGAACCCACGGTGGCCAGTCGCTATGATTCCCATGTAACACTAATATCAATGCAAGGTCCAAACGACTATGTAAAACTTCTTTTCGTTCTCATTATCTATCTATTCAACTACTTCTTAATCACTTCCTTTTAATGTCATCCATTCATTACTTCTCTTATCATGTACGTAGCGATCCAATGTACATATACTTCACTTGACCATCATTCATATGATACATCCTCCTAGTCCTTTCCTGAGTAAAATATCGCCTCGCCAATTATATCACTGAAAATTATTACTAGCTACTCTGCGTTTATTACCTTCAACTTGTACAGGTATTCTTACACCGTCATTCATCAATTACTCATAGTTTCTCTTAATATCCATTAATCAATCGTCTAACAATAGGAATATGACATACCTATAGCACTTAATTAAATCTGCTTCATAAAAACAATATAGGAGGTTCACCCCCCCAAATTAACCTTACGACAACGTTGTTAATTCACATTACATCATCATTCATCCATTCAATCCTCTACCTCCAACTTCATAAAATCAACATTCTTTAATCACAAGTACCATTGCACCTAATCTCTTAAACTACGTCCAACCATCATCTCTTGATTTATTCATAAACCCCTTCTATTTACTCATACCACCAATGGTTCTCTAACTTTGAACTCAATACAAGACAGTTTATTACTACAATTCATTCCTTTATCCTGAGGGTTTTCGTATTGTTCATCAAGTAGATTCAACACCAAAAAAAAAATAAGCAACTAACATCTATCATCGTTCACACAAGGTAGAAGGATATAGGGAATTCACCCTTCCCAAGAATAATCATATTAGGGCATTCGTCAACTTATTTCATTCTATGCATTATCAAACTTCAGTATTCAAACAGACTTATAGTTACCAACACACTTACCATTCTCATTTCACTACAAGAGTTAACCTTTATGAGTTATACCCATTTGTAGATGTCTACTTCAATACGCACATATATATATATATGCTTACTTTAAATATCATTTCCAATTCAATTTGTTGTTCGTGTGTTTCATCTCTGTCCTATCTCGCCTAATATTTGTAGGGTGGACTAGATTCAGTCCTGTTCATCATTTACAAAAATTTAAAGGAGAGGTCATCTCCTCCCACCGAAACTAGTTTTTTTTTCAGCCATTTAGTAATTCTACAATAAGTAAACACATCACCATTAATAACCAAGATCAGTCAGGGGATCATAGATTTACCTTATATTCATAGAATACTACGCCAATGGAGTGCCAAAGGAACGGTGCCAGACCACACACAATCTCAACACAACAAAATACAATAATCTTTCATAAAACTATCACATTCACTAGATCGGCCCACACACCGGCTCTAGAAAGAACCGCTCTGATACCAAGTGTAACGTCCTAAATTATTTTTACATTTATTTTTATTCAAACGATTATGTCTTACAATAAATTTTTCCTTTTCTTGAAAATTAATCGATATTTAGGAAAAAACAATTTAATTTGAACACAACGGATGAGAGAAAGGGAAATCAGGGCGTCTCACTTGAGCAAGGCCCCTACTCGTCTAAGCGAGATTCCGGACTCTCACTTAGACGAGGTGCTGTTCGTTGAACGAACACCTTTCACACATCGGAATATACAAACATACAACCGGTCTCACAAAACTTTACTCTAAAAATGGTTCTGTGAACCCAAAGAGTTACCATGAAAACAAATGCAAATAACAGTGATATATTTTAAAATATAGTTTTACATATGATCCGGTCTTAGTTAAACACAACAGTAATTATAATAAGAAGTATTTTTATACACAAATAAGACTCTATAAAGAGTCACTCAAATTCATCCGGACCCTGGCACCGTCCTCCCCCTTGGCCCAGCTCCATGGCTTCTTCCCCCTCCCTGCCTCTGGTTACTAAAAAAATATGCAAGGGTGAGTGTTTGGCATAATAATTAATTTAGAACGGATCTTAACAAATACACATCAATCATTACTTCTAAATAATCATACCGAAACATAGAGTATTTCAGGCAGTAACTGTATTAAACCAACCACACAATTCCATCCGTTTCCTCACATTCATCGCATTCATTACATACATCACATTCATTACATACATCACATTCATTACATACATCACATTCATTACATGCATCATGATCACAACTGACTCTCATACAATCTGACTCCTAGTATCCGGATACTAAAGGATTGGCCTTCAGCTGGGGGTCCTACTTGACACCCCGTGAACCCTGCTTGGTTCACTGAGTCCTGCTTGACTCTCCACCTCGACCACTGGGTCCTACTTGACCACTGGGTAGCTCAACTGGGCACAAAAACCACGGGAGCCGGAAATGAGGGGCTATCATATACCGTCGGCCATCCCATACCACATAATCATTCAACAATTTATCTTTCATAATGATATCAATTTTCTCATCCCTCGGGTAGCCTGCTTGCTAACCCGGAGTCACATAACACTGATCATTTCACATTAGATATCAATTTTCTCATCCCTCGGGTAGCCTGCTTGCTAACCCGGAGTCGCATAACACTGATTACGTCAATATTAAATATTTCAAGATCATGCATGATAACTCAACCACACACCCAATTCTCAACTCATCAATGTACACTATCACACATGTACAAGTATAAACACACACCACGTTTAGTAACATTTTCCTTAACCCGTTTACGCAACCCAAGGACCTGAATTAGAAGCGAGTCCTATTCTAATTAATTATAACCCGAACACCCCCCTTACTCTGATTCCACGCTTCGATGATCTGTTCTTTGTGTCGATTCTTTCCTCCGAGCACTGGTTTCGCAGTGTCAACTCCTTCACTCAGTCTTCCGCTGTTTAGCCTACTACCTTGAAGTCCCGATCACAGGAATGAGGTTAAATTGAAGTTCAGACACAAATAGAGTCTCACTCCAGTGCATGCAGATCAGCGTTAAGAGAGAAGAGAAAAACGGAAGAGAAGGAACAAACTGATAGCAAAGGTAACTTGTGAATAATCCAGAGGGAAGGAAGAGAATCTTCTTATATATATGTGGCTCGTGGCAAGATCGTCTTTTCCTTTATTTTATTTGTATTCTTACTAAATTTAATCAATTTCACTATTTTAAACTATTGCATGGTTATCAACTCAATTACACGTGTTTATCCCTTCAACGTCCAAGTAGTCATAATCCTCTAATAATTCGCAAGAGTATAGGTCCGATATAAATATCGGCCCCGCCGTCCTTACTTAATGTTCATACCTCGGAAATCCAAGCTACAACCTGAGAGATCGGATACTTTATCCGTGCTCACCTCTTGATTACTTATATCCGTTGTCTCCATCATTATGAGGTTAATCCGGGCTGTGACCCCGTGTGAGGCGCTCTCCCCACAACGGTAGGACCAAACCGCCTAGCCCTGCCCGCTCTTCTCCCACACTTCCGCTCTTTAACTCCGCCTGCTCGCGTTTCAGATACCGACCTCGACACCGGTTTTTCCAATCTTTGGCTCGCACAGAACAAATATTAAATAAAACTTCTAAAATATTTACTAACATCTCCCATTTCTTATAATTCTCATTAAAACATCAGGGATGTTACAAGTAGTGTTAGAGAGATAATGGTGGGAGTAAGAGAGAGAAATAATTTTTTTAGAAGAAGGTTCTACCAAAATTATAAGGTAAGAATAACTCTTTTTTATATTTTTTTAGGTTTATTTTTATATCGTTTTAGAAATCTATTATTATACTGGATATAATATTATTTTAAGTTACTATTCTGAATAGCAAATTACTATATCAATAGTAAATTACTATTCATATTTTACTATTTACCTTTACTATTCATATTTTACTATTTACCATTACTATTCAGGATTTACTATTTACTGTTATTATTCATGATTTACTATTTACTGTTACTATTCATGATTTACTATTTACTGTTACTATTCATGATTTACTATTTACTGTTACTATTTAAAATTTACTATTTATTGTTACTATGTATAATTACTAATTACCATTTCTATTTCAAATAGTAATCTTTATTTTTATCTTATGCCTATACTGAAATAAATTGGTATTAATATTTCTAGAACTCGAAGGCGCAAAGCGAACTCACTTTTGGTAGCAATTCAAGGTAAGGAGGAGTGGGATAGGAATATAATATGAAAAGACATAAGAATAATGAGAGGAGTCCCCTATTCCTTTTAAATTTAATAATATTATTATTTTAAAATAATAACTTTTTAACTTAAAATTAATAATAAATTTAGTATCTTGTATAACTTATTCTGAATTACCTATGCATGGATCTGGACTATTATAACCTATATGGACTGGATTAAACCTATGCAAGGATCTAGACTATTATAACTTATACAGACTGGACTAAACCTATTCAAGGATCTGGATTTCTATAACTTACATGGACTAAACTAAACCTATGCAAGGACTTGGAGTATTATGACCTATATGGACTTACATAGCCCTGTGCGAGGAATGAACTATAAGAACTTAAAATTAAGTTTATTAAATTAAATAACTATTAAACTTTAAAATTATGATATTTATGAATGATATTTATTTGATTTGATTATGATTGATAATATTTGTGATTGATGATATTTGATTATGATTGATAATATTACAATACTTGATTGTGATTGATGAGTGATTGATTATCTTGAGATGTGGAGTTTGATGATATAGCAAGCATGATGGGAAGCTAAAACTCAGTAAGAATATACTTATCCCTTACTCTTTAAAGTATTACTTCAAAAGAAATTATTTATAATAATTTCTCAATGTTTATTCAAATTATTGTTAAGAATTTTTTTACATTTTCAATAAAAGTATATAATTTCTATAACTTACTTTTATCTTTCAAAATAAATTATTTAATTAAATTTTAGAATAATTTTTAGTTATTTAAAAAAAGAAAAAGAAATTATTTTATGAAAATAATATATTCATGTATGTATATATATGAAAATATTTGATTCTCAAATGGAAATGAGATACTTCAATAATATTTCATTTTAAACTTTTGAAAATAAGAGTTTTAATTTCAAAAGTGTTTTATTATATAATTTTTAAGTATTATAATTAAAGATGGAAAAAGATCAAAAATTCAAACTTGTGTCTAAAGCAAATTAATTTCCTACAAATGCTCTAAAGAAGGTTTGAAATATATATTAAGACTTTGAAACTCAAATCACAATAATATTGATTTGTGAATGATAAAGAAAACTGTACTAAAATTCTTCTGCGAGTGGAAGAACTTATTTAAGAGTTTAGAAATGTGCAGTTCATCGGGGTGACTATGTTGTGATTTGTAGGCCCCGAATGTAACGCCCCGGCCATTTTTCAGGAATGAACGACTCTCCCTACAAACCAACACGAGACCTTTCCAGTGTGTTTTGTCCTCAATCACACACTTCCCGAGAAGTTCCCAAGAGGTCACCCATCCCAGAATTACTCCAAGTTAAGCATGCTTAACTTTGGAGTCCTTAAGTGATGGGCCATCGAAAAGGCTAATGCATTTATTGGTATAAGTAGTACGAATTCATTCCTTTAAGCTATCCTCAACTGTATAATCCCATACCTATACAGTCTTTGGATCCCTCTCATTCTGGTATTATTCGATTCATTCATGTGTCCCTCCCACTGGAAGCCTGTCAGGAGCCACTCCTTGTCCGTGCCTATGCACTGATGATCACTCTCTGCCCTCAACAGTGCCCGGGATGTCACATTCCTCGCTGGAAGCCTACCAGGAGCCACTCCTTATCCGTGCCAATACACTGACGATCACTCCCCGCCCTCAATAGCGTCGGGATGCCACATGCTCACCAGCTTCCGCTTGGTTCGTCCCCTAACCATACCGTATTAGGAGAGGCCATACTCTGATACCACTGTAACGCCTTGACCATTTTTCAGGAATGAACGACTCTCCCCATAAACCAACACGAGACCTTTCCAGTGTGCTTTGTCCTTAGTCACACACTTCCCGAAAAGTTCCCAGGAGGTCACCTATCCCAGAACTACTTCAAGTTAAGCACGCTTAACTTTGGAGTCCTTAAGTGATGGGCTACCGAAAAGGCTAATGCATTTGTTGGTATAAGTAGTATTAATTTATTCCTTTAAGCTATCTTTAACTGTATAGTCCCATACCTATACAGTCTTTGGATCCCTCTTATTCTGGTATTATTTGGTTCCTTCATGTGTCCCTCCCACTGGAATCCTGCTAGGAGCCACTCCTTGTCTGTGCCTATGCACCAGCGATCACTCGCCGCTCTCAACAGTGCCCGGGATGTAACATTCCCCGCTGGAAGCCTGCCAGGAGTCGCTCCTTGTCCGTGTCAATACACCGATGATCACTCCCTACCCTCAACAGTATCGGGATGCCACACCTAAGATATAGTTTATACTTGAGTTTCTAAAAGTCTTAACTAACTCAATACACGAGTAGTTCATGCATCATGAATCATTAAAGAGAAATAAGATGTGATATTGCTTGGGGACGGATTCTAGAAATCGAGGATGCATTAGAGGAGGCTTAATTGCGAGCCTTGGGATGAGAGGGTGTGAAAGAGTGCTTCAGGGGACCTGGGGTCGCTCCCTAGTGTCGAGTACTTTCACAATAAAAACCTTCTCAATCTGACTAGTCTCTAAGTGTTTCCATGCCAGTTGAGCTGTTCATATGCCATAAAGGCATTTATGTTATTATTATCCGGAATTATGGAATAGTGTAAACTACTAGTTGGCCCAATGAAAATTAAAACTTTAAGGGCCCACATGTATAAACTGAATAAGATGGTATCATTAAAAGCATTACATAACATTCATGTGATTGTGACATTTTATGTGGCTGGTGTGAATGAAAATATAATTGTTATGTTTGTGGAAACCCTACATTCATAATTGATTATGCATAAGATTATGACTAATATTATTATATTAGTTTATGAAAACCCTTATGCTTATGTCTTATCTGTAAGATATTATATTTTGTTCCTCACTCCTTCTTATTTAAATTTGTGTACAAAATATATGCTATGTGATGTATAGTTAGCAGTCCAAGATGAAAGGATGAAATTACAACAGGGTAAAGTGATCTCATTAGGTGAAGAGATATGGCAAGAGTAAGATTCTAAAACCCTATGGTTCTAGGACTAGGAACTGATTGGTCACAGTCATAGTAAAGGTATAATTTAGTTTTAGTTTACCTTATTACAATATCAAGTTGGATAATTGTAACAAGGTCAAGGTTAAACTTTGATAAACCTTATCATTCAGTTATAATACTGTAATCTTTTATCACTTATGATTTCTATAAATTTGTTTTGTCATTATGGACAAATATTGAAAGACAACATTTTTTTTTACTTTCAATATTCAAAGGAAATCATGTATATGTACGTCCTTGTATTCACGAGATAAGGAATGATATATATATATATATATCTTTCTAAAGTTTTTAAAAGCAATAAGAATACTTATATATCTCGTGTATATAAGGGGGTGTTACACAAGATGCTACAAAGTTTGCCACACCACGCTTTGATGATGCATGATTTATCCTTAATTCCTTAGTTTAAATGTGTATAATTTTCCATTACTTATTATGTGATTTATTATATTTTAACACATTTTCATAATTTAAGCCTTATTTAATATTTGATTTTTAAAATGAATTAAGGATTAATTTTTAATGAAAATAATGAAATCTTGGTTTCTCTTGTTTTATAGTGTATGATTGAGCCTGCATTTGAAAAATAATTACCACAGGTCAAACGGAAGAAGCCACACCTCAAGAAATGGTCAAAAATGCAAGAAAAAGCACCAGAACAGGCCTAGGAATCGATTCACCAACCTGGGAATCAATTCCTACACTAAATCATCCCCAGGAATCGATTCATCTCCCTAGCAAATCGATTCATCTCCCCAGGAATCGATTCATCTCCCCAGGAATCAATTCATCCACTCAGGAATCGATTCATTTGATTTAGGAATTGATTCCTTACCTCAGGAATCGATTCATGTGGTGTTTCTGATGTAATTTTCAACTGAATGAATCCATTCCCGCATTAAATCACGGATGGAATCATGCAGGAAAAGCAGGAATGTTTTCAGGCACTACAAAAAATAGGAAAACATCACTACGCAATTTATGGAAGCACTACGCCGAATGAAATATTTTATTGTAACAGAAGCCCACCTTGAACGCTATAAATAGAGGAGAACCTGAGGCTTCATGGAGACACCATTCCTTTACACTTCTCTAAATTCCTCTTTCGTTCTTTCTTTCTTTGGAGAAGTAGAGGAAGGCTTCTGGAAGAGCTCTTCCATTCTAGGTTCGGTCTTTCTTATTTTTAGTTTGTTTTAATTATGGAGGGCTAAAACCCTTAGATTGATTTTCTTGGAGAATATTGTAATATAATTTTGAGGTTCTTGTTTTTAATATAGTATGCTTTTATTATTGTTTATTTCTTCATAATCTTACTCTGCTTATTTAATTTCATTCTGTTTAATTAAATTTGTATGCTTAATCGATATAATTATACAAATGGAATAAAATAAGATTTTTATTAAAATGGATTAAGAAAGTATGCATGCTTAATGAATATTTTCATAATCACTTTTAATTATTATGGTTTGCTTAATTCCATAATTTGAGAATAGATTATGTATGTAGGCGATGTTCTTACATATGCTCAATAATTCCTAGATTTTATGATCTTGACTCCTTTTGCTTAATTAGGATGCTTGATTAAAATATTCATTTTTAAATGAAAGTAAAGGAATTATGAATTGAAAAAGATGCTTAGTTGATTAATTCAAATTGAGCTAAGAAATTAACGGTAATGAAAGTGTACAAATCATCTTTTGTGAACCAAGGATAAATCTAATTACAATACTCCAAGAAAATCAATCGTTTGTTATTTATTTTTCTAAGTTTCATTATTTATGCTATTTTAAATTTCTGTGACAATCAAACAAACCCCCCAATGTATTTGTATGTTTGTTGAACTTCTATTTGTAAAAATTATTTTAAAACTTGATTTTCCTAAATTTTTATGTTGATCTTCAAGAGAACGACCTAGGTTGACACCCTAGTACTACATTAATTATTTTTAATGTATTAATTTGATGGACCACGACAGTAACACGTCACGCTTTATACCGGGCCACCAGAAATTTTTCTTCAAATCCTGATACATTTTAGTGGAACTAGGATGTATATTCAACACACTCTTATGAGTTTCCTCAAGTACTGATTTTCTCAAATCACTACTAGATGGAACATAAATTCAGCCCTTCACACGCCAAATACCATCATGACCTTCCAAAAGAAATGGAGTCTTCCCATTAGCTTGAGCTTCTTTCATTTCATTATTCGCTTGTTGCACTTTCACACATTCAAGGGATATATTCGCAACCTTCAATATCTCAAGAGACATTTTCTTTGGGGTATACAATTCGACGCCCATGTTCAAGTTTCTAAATTGTTCAATTAACTCTATCTCTTTCACCATCATTGCAGAAACATGCAACGACTTTCGGCTCAAAGCATCGACAACCACATTTGCCTTACCGGGATGATACCTCAACTCGAACTCATGGTCTTTCAGAAATTCTATCCATCGTCGTTGGCGCATATTAAGTTCCTTTTGATCGAACAAGTACTTAAGGCTTTTGTGATCACTAAAGACCACAGACTTAGAACCATACAAATAGTGTCGCCACAACTTCAAAGCAAACACCACCTCTGCCAATTCAAGATCATGTGTGGGGTAATTAACCTTATGCGATCGCAACTGTCTCGACGCATAGGCTATCACACGCTCTTTTTGCATCAACACATAACCAAGACCAAGCTTAGAAGCATCACAGTACATAACAAAATCATCCAGCAAATCAGCAAAGTTAATACTGGTACGGTAGTAAGTCTCAATTTCCACTCTAGAAAACTTTCCTCATATTCAAGAGTCCACACAAATAGTTGGTTCTTACGAGTTAACTTCATCAATGGTAAGGTTAAACGGGAAAATCCTTCAATAAACCTCCGGTAATAACCGGCAAGACCAAGTAAACTTCTTATTTCTGTCACCGACGTTGGTCTTTCCCAAGCCATAACAGCTTCAACTTTTGATCGATCGATAGCAACACCATCATAAGAAATCACATGACCGAGAAATGAAATCCCATTCAACCAAAATTCATACTTAGAGAGTTTAGCATACAACTCTTTCTCTCAAAGAATAGCCAACATAAGGCGAGGATGCCTTTAATGTTCTTCATGACTCTTAGAGCACACCAAAATATTGTCAATAAACACCACAACAAATTGATCAAGATACTCATAGAAGATGCAATTCATGTAATCCATGAAAATTGCAGGAGCATTTGTCACACCGAATGGCATCACCACATACTCGTAGTGGCCATAACGCGTTCGAAAAGCAGTTTTAGGAATATCATCAGTCTTTACCCAAATTTGGTGATATCCGGAATGCAAGTCAGTCTTAGAAAACACGACAACACCCTTTAATTGATCCAAAAGATCATCAATATGAGGAAGACGATATTTGTTCTTAATAGTCAACTTGTTGAGTTGGCGATACTCTACCCACAATCTCATGCTTCCATCCTTCTTTTTCACCAACAATACATGAGCACCCCAAAGAGATACACTTGGGTGGATAAATTCTCTCTCGAGTAATTCCTCGACTTGCTTTTTCAACTCAGTTAACTCCATAGGAGACATCCTATAAGGAACTCTAGAGACAGGTTCAGCGCCAGGAATAAGATCAATAGAATATTCTACTTCACATAGAGGAGGCAATCTAGGAATCTCATCTGGAAAAACATCCAAAAATTTTGAAAAAATGGGAATTTCACAAGATTGGGAAGTACCACTCCCATCAACCACACAGAACATCATAAGGAGTTGTGAGATACCTTACAGGTCAAAGCGTTCAGCATTCAGAGTCGGAAAGATCACCGCCGCCTTATTATGACAATCTACCAAGACTTTATTGGAAGATAACCAATCCATGCCTAGGATAATATCTAGGTCTTTCATAGGTAAGCACACGAGGGATACAACAAACTTTTTACCCTCAAGAATCATCTTGAAATTCTCACATCGAGTCACTGATCTCAAACAAGTATCGGTTGGTGTAGTCACCATTATGGAACCTTTCATCATACAAACAGGCACTTTCAAGCGCCTCACACAATCCTTAAAAATAAATGAATAAGTAGCACCGGAATCATAGGTAACACAAACCGATGTACCAAGGTTTCACACTCACCATGAATAAGATCTTCCACTTGAGCGACTTTTTCATCAGTAATAGTGAAAACTCTTCTAGCAGCTTGTGGTTAATCATCACCATTATGATTACCATTTCTTCGACCATGGCATTACCTCTACCATTTCCATTTTGTCCACCATTATGGTTCCCACCACGGCCACCATTGCGGCCACCATTATGACCATTGTCGTTTCCACGACCACGACCTCCAAAACCACCATGGCCTCCTCGGTTAGCATTATGATTCATGTGAGCAGGAGTATCAACATTTGCATTTCTTGCATTCAACAGGAAATTAGGGTGAATATGCCCTGGTTGGTTGCATTGGTATCACACAACATCATCTTATGGACAATCACATGCCAAATGATTAGCACCACATTTGAAGCAAGTAAGGCCTTGGACATTGCCACGACCTTGATTACCATTTCCATTACCACCTCTTGGTCCACCACGTTCTCTTACATTAGAGGATCCACCACGAAAGAACCTCTTCTTCTTAAATTGACCATGCCTTTTGAAGTTAAAGGATTGACCCTTCAACTTGGGTTCATGTTTTCCATGACTCAAAGGAGCCAAATCATCTTTTTCATAAATGAGACACTTGTTCACAAGTGTCAGGAATCTTCTAATTTCTTAGTGTCGAATAGCCCGCTTGATCTCGAGCCTCAAACCATTCTCAAACTTTACACACTTTGAAGCCTTGGTACCCTCTTGTTGATAAGGAGGATAGAATGCATATAACTCTTCAAACTTGGAGGCATACTCCTCCATCGTTATATCACCTTGCTTAAGGTCCATGAACTCAAGCTCTTTCTTACTTTTGTAGCTCTCTGGAAAGTACTTCTTCAGAAACTCAACCTTGAAGTTTTCCCATGTCAATGGGATCTCAGCAGATAACATATGCCCTCTAGTAAGGCGCCACCATGCTTCAGCTTCATCATGGACCATGAAGACCGCATACTCAGCCTTTTGAGCTTTGGTGCATTCAAAGCTCGCAAAGATCCTCTCTAAGTCGTTAATCCAAACGTAAGCATCCTCAGGCTTATACCCTCTATTAAACTTGGAAGGTTTCCTCTTGAGAAATTAATCAAGACCTTGGGCACCTTATCCCTCATTTTGTTGGCCTTGTCTTTCCAAGAGATCCACAAAGCGATTTAAAGCAGATGCCATAGCAGCAGCTTCACAGTTATGTCTACTAGATGGCTCACACATAAGCAATTAGACCAAATAATCAACATTCAACCTATATATATAGAGGTTTCAACATTCATTGGTCTATCATGCATCACATCACACTAGTTATATCAATCTCAATGCATAATCACAAAATATTCGTCATTGAAGGCAAATAGTGTAAGGAATCCTGCCGGACTCACACAACAAGCATATCAATCTCAATTCAATGCCAAACAATCACAATCCAATCAAGAAATCCATAACTCAATCGAATACAATTTATACAACTGAATCATGAGAAACAATTGCTTGCATAACATCAATCAAGATTTTATCAAAGAGCAATCAATGCTCTGATACCACCTTTGTAACAACGCCCTTAATCCGGCAATTAATATTGAAGTTAATGATAATTAGATAATAAAAAGTAGAGTAATTTTTTCATGATTTAAATGGTTGTCGGAATAACAACACCATGATTAAAAGTTCGATAAGTAACCCCAAACCATTTTAAGAAACCTTCCCATATATAAAGATATGAGAAGGTGCGTAAGATAAATCTAGAGTACTCCTTGGACAACCAACCATATGATCATCAACAAGGAATAGCGGAAGTATAGGTTATTTCGTACCCTCATTGATCCCTAAAAATCTGATAAATATGTGTGTATATTGTTGAGTAATCATGCCATAGCTCAATGGTACCCAAACATACATCAAAACTTATGAAATTTTAGAAAAACAAGGCCATGATTCGATTCCAGCAGCTTGGGAATTGATTCCCACGTGTTTAGATTTCAAAACAGTGAAAACAGTAGCTCATGAATCGATTCATGCCTCGTATGAATCGATTAATGCCATTCCAGAAGCCTCTGAATCGATTCAAGGGAACCTGGGAATCGATTCAAGAAATTTCAGGGGCTCAGGAATCGATTCCTACATGGTGTGAATCGATTCCCACGATTCTAGAACACATCCAAGGGCAAACAGAAGCTCATGAATCGATTCACACCTCCTATGAATCGATTCATGACAGCAATTATGCAGAATTTGGCCTAAAAAGTTAAGAAAATCAACTTCCAACCACCCTATCTGTTTCATATGAAATCTAATGGCCACCAAATTTTAACACTACCTAATATACATCATTTATGACACATGGCCACTGGCTACACTCAAAATGTTCCAAAAATGAGAGACTTATGCGCATAAATGTGTTTAGTCCATTTTAAGGCATTTTTGTACAACTCAAGGGTCAAGTCTCAATAGAATTGGCCCATTCCAATTTCTACAAGTCCCAAATCATGCATAGAGGCTAATGGAACTATCACATACCATCCATTTCTCATAAATCCCAATTTAGTCCTATCAGTTCCTCAATTATGCATGAACATCAAAACATAACTTCACACATGCCTCATCAAATATTGTAATTCATGAACAACATCATCCATTCATCATTTTGGGACAATAATCAAGTATCACAATTGTCATCATACACTGTTAAGGTCATAATAAAAAATTAGCCATACACATAAGGGTCTAATTTTCACATATGACCTTCAAAATAAACATTCATCAATCCAAATACATAATGAGCATATATCAACACCATGTGTTATACAAAATCAATGGTTGCCAGCCAAGGCACTTCCTATGAAACATCCAATTTTTTTTTTCTTTTTCCAAAATTCACACGCAATCGGGGAAAAATAAAATGAATGGAAGGCAAGGGAAATTGAAAGCCTCTCACACGGCAAAACAGCGGAAGACACAGCTCGAGCGAACCCAAACAGTGTTCACTCGCTCAAGCGAGGTCCAACATCGCTTGGGCGAGACAGCCCATCTCGCTTGGGCGAACACCCATTCGCTTAAGCGAAACCAACCAGAAACCTTCCATCCATTCATACCCGCTGGAGCGAATACCATGTTCGCTGAGGCGAGCACCCACACTCGGTAAATTTCGTCACTCAGATTTGGGACCATGTCCGCTCGGTAATGGCCTACACATACATGATTCACCCAGTAAATTCATACTTAGCCAAATTACAATTATAAAACACACGGGCGTATTTCACTCGGGAAATGATTCCCTCGGATACTCTACTCAGAGTCCACAAGCTTTCCCCCATACGGATTATTTCCCCAGTCCAATACCGCTCGGTATATTTCAACCTTAATCAATACCATCATAATCACTCTTCCCTCGGAAAGAGGTTCACACGGGATTTCCCACTCGGAATATACAACCCTTCCCCACTTGGGATTTACACATATTTTCACTCGGTATCATATGGACTAACCTTCCCTCGGAAGTAGTCCATTCGGACACGGCTCTCCCATCAATATTCCACTCGGAATTTATCAACTTAGCATTATTCTCTCAACACACATAATGAATAAATCGGGTAACATCATAACAATGTAAATATATATATATATATAATGTACTCTTATTCACAAACCCAATAGACAACCCTTATAATTAAATCCGTTTAGATTACAAGAGAGCCGACCAAGGCTTTAACATATTTATTTACAATATATAAATATAATACGCATTCCAACAATCTGAGTGCCCAACACTCGGACTTGAGGCCATCACCTCAATACCAGTCCGACCTGCATACACTGAAAAATACTGTAGGGGTGAGCTTTTACATATTAAATGACAGTTATTGACTCGGATTAATCTTAGAATCCTCCACCATTCAATAACATATGTCAATCAGCAATTATACAAATCACATAATTAATCATAGCACATACTGCCATTTAAATATGAACATTCACACATCATCTTCCGATCGGGATTTACCCATTTCACTCGGCTATAATGCACAACATCCTCAATAACAATATATCAATGTACATATATTCGTCCAATCGGATTTTACCCCAAATCTATTCCAAGCAATATCAATAATGTTTAAACTCCGAGCCTCGCTCAAGGAGAGTGCCTGAGCCCCGCTCAAAGGTCTTAAGTATATCCTCACACATTTTCATCTGATTGCCGATTCAACAATAAGCGTCCAACACTTCATGCTCCAAGCATTTCCAGTGGCGAATCGGATGCATACGGTCTCATTAATCAGGCGTCCAATGCCAATGCACTCGGCATTACCTTGAGTCCAACCCAAGGTCTTTAAGCGTCCAACGCTTAGTGCTCTCGGCACTGCCTTGAGTCCAACCCGAGGTCTTTCATTATATTTGATACGTATTCATCCGATTGCCGACTCAGTATCAAGCGTCCCACGCTATATGCACTCGACACTTCTAATGGCGAATCAGATGATCCACATCTCATGCACTCGGCAATCACAATGCCATCCACTCGGATTATCCTTACAACAAGCATCTCATGCTTTCTCATATAACATTCCACTCGGCATTAACATAGCAGTCCCCATCCTATGCACTCAGCATTCACATATTCAATGTCAAGCATCACATGCATTTAAACACACCCTCACACACGGGGACCAATAAAAGACCACACAAATGCACTCAGCATTCATAATATGCATCTCATGCATTTAACATAAACCACAACATGCATCATACATCATATGGACGGAAATCATACACCACACGATAATAATCATCACACATCCGGGATCAACTCAAACAACATACAATCACAAAACAAACACAACACATCACAGTGTATTAGTTTCACCCGGGAACCCGTCTATAAACCATACATTTGAGATGCAATATCCCCCTTACCTGGAATGAAAATCCAGAAGCTCCCTGAGCTTGCAACACCAACTAAACGTTTTTCAGTCACCCAACAGCACTCTGCTCTCAGCTTTGGAAGAACCAACAGCTGCTTCCTCACGAGCAGATCCACCAAGACACCCCATGCCAAGCCTCCAAGGCACACATAGTCCTCACCAACAGTGGAGGCTCCAAATGCTGTTCCCACACTCGAACAGCTCAGTCCTTACCAACAATGGAGGACCCCATGCTTTTATGTAACATAGCCATCAACGTTCAGGCAAAACAGAGGAAGATCCAAGCCTCTACAACACATAGCACCATGCTGTTTCTCTCTCACAGCCACGCTGTTCCACATCGTGTTCCCACTTCCACTCGGGTTCTACACAGTGTTGAGTGGAAGAAGAAGATGAAGAAGATGAAGAACAACAGGCAAGGAAGAAGCAGAGCTTCAGAAAGCTTTAGAGAGAATGGAGAATGGTTCTCCATATACCCAAGAGAGAATAAGCAAAGAGTGAGTGGAAATGAGAAACCCAAGTCCTTATCTCTTTCTGCCGTGACAACCCTCTCCCATCAGCCATCACATCTCATCAACTCCCATCCCATCAGCGTGGGAATCACGAGGGAGAGAGGGAGAGAACCGAAGCTCTCCTTCACACCACCAAGGGCACCATTGTAATTCTGCCTGGTGATTAATTATTATTATTAAATCAACAACTTTAATTATGTAATTAACCTCAATCGGTAATTAAACCAAAACCAGGATGTTACATCCTATACACTAATTTACCTCCTTCATCAAAATAAGCACTTTAAAAAAAGATGCAATCTCACCCCATGAACGTCCTGCATGACAAGGCTAAAAATAAACAACATGACAGAGTGAGTAATACATTCTAAAGGATGAATATGAAGATAATGTGATTATGTGCATATGTGTTCAATGTCATGTATACTTTGCATCAACGTATCATTCATTATCATAATCACATCATCTCATCAATATACACATATCTTAATCATCTATATGATTCAAAGCGAAGTATCTAAGCATACACACGTTCATGCCCTTCATCATATTGGGCTATCATACATATTATCATCATTCACGAATTCATTTCTTTGTATTCATATTTCATATGCTGTCTTTAAGTATTCTTTCACTCAATCACAACCATCATCATATCTTATCACCTTTGGCATATCTCCTTGCTATATGCAAATGCTCTTAGGCTAATGTACATGCGCAACAAAGTTAATATCAATTGTGGATCCAACTGTGGGAATATAAACACCAATTTGTGGGTTCAAGCATGGATTCATAACCATACCCCTACTACAGTAGTAAAATGTATGCACTTATCATCAATTTGCATGCATATCACTATATTTTACTGGTACTAAACTGCATCGCCCATCTTGCAACACCTGGCCATTTTCACCATGACCGCGGTATACACCTTAATCAACATAAAGGTGTTGCGGGCCAACCATGATTCATACCATGGCAGCTATGATCTAAAGGACCATTAGGGACACTTGCTTCTCAAACAGCCACCCCCCACAGGGTCAACCACATGCAGCTCCCTGTAGCTATACATGGGCAGCTTCGTGACTTACACACCGAGTCACTAGGGAATCAACAATATCACTCGTGTATAGAGCCGTCCTCCCACTAGGCCAACAGCGGGAACCCCTAACATTCCACCACCGACAACTATGCCATATTACCATGGATGCAATGCAAATGCCAATCATATGCATTCTCACAACTACGCACCCTATCATGCTACTCATCAATCATCACCATCAACAATATCACCACACAATTCTTAGTGGATTTTGTTATCATTGGTTATGGCCATTGTTCCAAGTTTTAATGTGGCATTTTCAATAATTTTTATTCATCATAATTCAATACTTTCATCATTCACAACGACATCAAAATCATCAACTACAATCATCAATCTTTCATCAACATTCAAGGTATGCTAATCATCTATATTCATTCTCATTCATCATCAATAATGATCCTTCCATATTCATGGTGAATATAACACGAGCACATCATATCAAGGCATCATACTAGCCAAGCCAATAACATCACTATTTAGCATACCATAAATATTCTAAATACACAATACATATTGCCAAGCATAATTATCATTATCATGTTCAACATCTCAATTTATCATCACAACACAAGCAAAGGAAACATGTGTATTGTCACATATGACAATCAAACAAGACTCAATTCATGCATTTAGATTATAAAACTCCTCTCCTACCTCAAGAGAAGAATTTAGAGTGATACGACGTTCCCGCCTCATCGTTCGGAATGGGTCCTACATTTCATAAGGCACCACCTAATTAATTTCAGCTCAAAATCACCAAGACTTACATATTCTAATCTAATACTTGGTGCAGATAACATTATTACCATTAGACCATTTCCCATTTCATTTCATTAATTTCACCACAACCACCATGGTTTAGGTATTCAAGTCTTATTATTATGCATTTATAACTTTACCCATCAAAGGGTTCATACACCAATGGCCATTAATCACCATTAATGGCCATCCGCCCTCATCAATGCTATCCACCATCATCAATAACTATTCTGTTAACATATTTACTCATACCAATCATTCAAATACCACATATTCCCTCTCAAAATTTATTCTCCAATTAACATTTATCATTTTCCCTAATTTTCTATAGTTAAGGTTTCACTAAAATCCCAACAACTATCATAATTAATCATCATTTTCCATCATCTCAAGCATTAATTTTGTATGCCCATAACAACCCTCATTAACACCACATTTATGGCACCCCACCTTAGGGTTACCTTTATTAATGGCTCTCCCAAACCACCCACATGCAATTAATCACTCACCCAATCACCAAAACCCAAAACCTAGGGCATAAGCTCAAAGAAAATAGAGAAAAACTTACTTCCACCAACAAACAACAATGAGCTTCAAAAGGAGGGAGATAGGTGACGAAAATTATAGGGAAAGAAGGAGAAGCTTCAAATCAATGGCACCTCCTTCAAGCTTGAAGATGGGATTAAAAAGGGAAGAGAGGGGGAAATAAGTTCACCACCTTACTTAGGTTTTTATAGGGGAAGTATGAAGAGGAAATGAAGAATAGAGAAAAGGAAAGTGTTTGCCCTTTGGAAAACAAAAGCCAACGTGAGAATGAAGAGAAGAGAGTGGATTTTGTGTTTTAATTTTTGCCTCTCATTAAAATCTTATCATTTTATGACAAACAGGATCTCCATTCGGGCTCAATACTTGATCCAACAATTATTCCGAATACAGATTTAGATTCCCAATAATATTCTTAACAACCTTAACTAATAGTACCTCAATCAGAGATACTTGGTCTGACACCCATATTTTAACCGGGTATAATTTTAGCCTTTTAAGTCTCAATAAATTATGAATAATCCTCATAAATCTCAATTTAATTATTTTAACATTTTTGGGACATTTATTAATCCATGTGTAATTATTTAACATTTATATAAAATTTGGGATGTTATAATGCATGTGGGCTAAACTCTCATCATCATATCATATCAGAATCCGTCCCACTCAGGCTACCCTTGGATACAACGTTTTCGTACTAGAGCGACCGAAGCCCACCATGTCCCCACATCACAACATAGGGTATACATGGACTCGCAATCCCAATATCTTAGATCTAACTTACATCATCATATCATAATGGGACTTGGCTCTCCACGGTACCAGTGATATTGGTCTTGAGTCGAAGCGCATTAGGATGGCATGGTTTCAACCGACATCGGGGTGCGACCACCGAGCCATTAGGGGTCCCTTCCCGTTACGCTCCTAAGATCCAACCTCAAGGATCGAACCCTCATATCCTTCAGTGTACCCTTTACTGCCAGCTCTAGTCCACATCAATTCATATATATATTGTGACACCCTCAATTAACTAGAACAAATTCCCACACTAGAATGTCCTACTTAATTAAGGAGTCACTGAAAATAGGAATTTTTTTATTGGTGATCATCAGTACACGATGTCGAATAAGTTTATCACATAGATCGATTCTTTTAAACATAAGTGTACTTAAAAGAGTACGGGGCTCACAGGCTCCCAAAAACTACTACAAAATAACACCATAATAGAAATGTCAAGTCTATAATGATCTCAACGTAAAAGAAAATATACACAGTCGACGTTTCCAAACTGGCGTCCTCTACTGCAGGTAGTCCAAGTCCTGCTCGTGCTTGCCTTGACCCTCCGCTGATGATCACAGAAAAAGAAGCACAACATACAACACAAAGAGGGGTAAGTAAAAAGCTCTCAACCCATAATATCCACATGCAAGGGCAACTTAAATATAAATTCCAAACAAAGAAAGATTATGCGCAATATACCTTAGATTAATTATACAGTACATAAATAAGGAAAACCAACGGGGTTAGTTATACAATGATGGTATGTTATGCATGTGTTAGGTTCGGTTATCATAAGTCATAATTCATTACCAATATGTAATGGGGCCCAACTTCCACCGATCGATCTCACATATCAATATCCTTGTGCACAACAATCCCACCTTATACTACCTGCTCAACTAGAGTGACTAGAGCTCTCCTCGTCTGGTTTTCAAAAATGGGTAAGGACTCGTAGTCCAATCATCATAATGGCCAATCACACATCTTAACAGAACGGACGCTCCACGGCCATAGAAAATCCCGCCTCTTATCAAAGTACACCAGAGTTTGACATAGGTTGTCCGGCGACGAGCGCAAATCCGAGCCATTGGAATTCCCGCCTCCGATATACTTTGTAGACTGCCATCGGGTATTAAGGCGCGACAGATTCTTCAATGTATCCATCATTGTATGCTCTAGGGGATTATTCCAACATCCCTCCTTAACTCCAAATGCAACATGTCATATGATTATTTTATTACTAGGGTGCCCGAGTACTAGACGGAACCTTTACTCGTTTGGCGTATTTGTCCTTAAATCGTGTAAAGTATCTAAGGCATAAATATTTTCACGTAGTAGGCGCTAGGGACCAAGGTCTAAACACCACCCAAATCATTTTACTAGAAATATCAAGGTTATTTCCTAAACGGGTTTTATAAGGAAATTCTCTAGTATGAAAATATTCAATTTATTTGTAAGTTTATAATAGATATATAAGTAAAAAAAAGGAGTAACATGTCTCCATTATGTTTCTTAAAATATGAACTTAAGAAAAATTAAGCTTTTCTTTCAAGAGGAAATTAAGGGTAAGTATATTTTTCTTGATTTCAATCACTTACTAAGGTCGTTTCGTTGTTTTGACTTATGAGGAACGAATTAAATTGATTTTAACTTTCTAAAATTTTTCATAAATCCTTAGATAAAATATTTTATCATTATAAGATTCTCCTAGTTTTATATTGAAAACAAAAGAATCCTCTTTTTCTAAAGTAACGGCACCAAGTAGTAAATTTTAATTTCTTTGTCAAAACATCATTTTCATTGTATTTTATCTAGAAAATTCTGATTTGGGTGATTCCAAAGCCAAAAGTGTTTAACTTTGAAAATACTAATTAAATATAGTAAATTTAAATATGAATTCTGTCCAGAAACAGCCCCTACACAAAAATTTTCTTAGTGCCAAAGTTCGTCGTTCTAACGTTCGTGAAACGCTTTTAAGGACAAATCACACGTCAAAAATTCTCCCAATCAATTTTTCTTATTTGGGTATTTTTCTTATGCTCAAAATTCATTTCTTATACCACAAAATACTCCTCCAAAATAGTTTTACCAATTTCCTCCATTTACCCATAAAAACGTGTTTTGTATCGTTTCTAATGTACCGTTCGTGCCTAAACTCGGATTCCTTTTGATTCTTTTATTAATCATCATATTCATAACATTTTTATGACCATAAATAATACTCAAATATATTAAAATGCAGCAGCTCCAATCATCACAAAATTTTTCCAAGAACAAACTTCAAACGTACTTAAATATAAGACATTTATTTTCCCTTATTAAACAAAATTCCATAATTTAATATGTGTATAAAAACTCATTTTTAACACAATAATTTCAAGGATTAAACCGTACATCCAAATCTCAAGTACTAAATTTCATTTTAAGCGAATTTCTACGTTAGGATCTATTAACGTTAAATCTTTTAGCTAACCATAAAATTTTTCCAGCAACAATAATAATCTATTCTTAGTTAAAAACTTATTTCAAAATATTTTTAGATCTCTAAAAATATTATCAACACCACAAGCCACTAAATTTAACCAAGAACACACATTATTAAACAAGTGTATCATATACACATATTCATAACAAAAATTTTTGCAGCAATCAAAATTCACAAGTTAGTACTTCATAATTTAATCTTCAAAATTTTAAAGAACTGTCGCAACCTGGATCGCGACGGTAGGGCGAGGAAGAAAACGTGTATGAAACAGGGAGTCGCCACCAACGTTTTTATCCATAGGAAAAACATTGAAAAAAACTAAGTTCAGTGAAAGCACTGGTAGAAATTGTGAGATTCAAGTTCGGGAGTCGGTTACGGGTAGGGAAGGTATTAGCACCCTACATCGCCTGTCAGAAACAGTACCAAGATTGAAAATGCACAACATAAATAGCCTTACAAAAGATGTTTTATTTCTTCCCTTTTATTATTGTACTTTGTGTAAAAACAGAAGGAAATGGAAGGAACAAACTGGACAATCATAGAGTGTAGGTCAACAGGATGTCGCATCCAAATTAACCTCGGCTTTGATATAAAAACAGAGAAAGGGAGGGATGCTAACAAGATGTCACATCTAAATTAGTCATCCTTTAATCACATACGGGGTTAGGAACGGGAAGGGGATAAACGGGATGTCTCATCCCAAGTATCTCGTTCCTTATGGGAAAATCAACAAGACGTCACGTCTAAATTGATTTTCATGGAATTTAATCAAGACACGGGGTCAGAGATTGGGAAGGGGATAAGCGGGACGTCTCGTCCCAAGTATCTCGTTCCCTATGGGAAAATCAACAAGATGTCACGTCTAAATTGATTTTCATGGGATTGTTAAAGAGCGGTTACAAAGGAAACGTAAAGAAAATAAAATAGGAATGAAATGGGAAAGGTGGGGATAAAAAAAAGAGATGGGCCCGACAGGATTTTAAGTCCTGCTCCTACGTATTCTTGAGTTACCAAGAAATCAGGGTTACGTAGTTCTTTGGTGATGTTGTTTTTAGGAAGAGGCTAAAAGATTAATGATGGATGATTTTTTTTTTGGCTAGTCTGAACGTGAAACACTTGTTTTTTTGTTATTTATTTATTACGAACCTAGGAACGGGTAAAAAGAAAAGAAAAGAAAAGAACATAAATTTATTTAAGTGGAAAAATGGAAAACCGAGTAAAAAAATGGAAAAATCGAGTGAAAAAATAGAATACCGAGTGAAAAGTGGAATACCGAGTGAAAAAGTGGAATACTGAGTGAAAAGTGGAATACCGAGTGAAAAGTGGAATACCGAGTGATGGAGTAAGAGACTGCAGAGGGGGTCAGAAATTGACTGAAGGTGTTTAGAGGGAAAGAGAAGGGTGCTGGACGGTGTTAGAGGAGAGAGGACGGTGAGGTTTTGTGGAGGATGACTGGATAGTATGGGATTTGGGAAGTGTTGGGACAGTATGGAGTTGGTGTAGGCCTGGACGGTGTGGGGAGTATGGTTTTGGATCAGTGCAGTTAAGAGGATCTTGGCAGAAGACTGAACAATACTGATGCTTTTGTTTCCAAGAAAAGATAAGTGTGTTAGGGATGGGTTCTTCAAGCTTAAGATTCCCAAGTGAATTTTTTTTGCTAGAGGTTCCTCCCTCCCAATTCCAGCCTCTCTGTGCCTCTTCAGCTGAGGCATTTATAGAGGCTTTAGGATATGGGGAGAGTGCTTGGACAGCACAGCCTTCCACTCAAAGTGGAGGCAGCCTGGCTACTAACAGAGAGTTGGGGACAACGGCTGGTGGAGAATTTTTAATTTCTCCACTTCCGCCCCCCGGTCTGCCACTCCCAGGATTCGAGGATCCACTTGGGCAGTGGGAATCCAAGTCAGCCTGGTGGAAATATGGAGTCGGCATTTCCCTTCTGACTCGGTTTGGCGCCCCAGTCGGTATACTGCCACAGTGGGAAATAATCCGAGTGGAAAAGTATTGAACGAGTGAAAGCTTGCTCGGTGTTTCTTTGCTGGTCGGCATTGAGGTACTGACTAAATAATTGGTGTTGGTGTGATTTATGGATGAGCAAAGTTGTTCTAATTGGAACACACAATCGGAACCGAGTGAAAGTGACCCGGAACTGACTGAAGAGCCTCGGAATTGACTAAGGAGTGGCTCGGAACTGCCTGAAGGGTGACTCGGTACTGACTGAAGGGTGATGAGTCAGAACTGACTAAAGAGGGATGACTCGGAACTCACTGAAGGGTGATGACTCGGAATTGGTTTGAAAAGGGATGACTCGGAATTGGTTGAAGAGGGATGACTCGGAATTAGTTTGAAGAGGGGTGACTCGGAATTGGTTTGAAGAGGGATGATTTGGAATTGGTTTGAAGAGGGATGACTCGAAATTGGCTAAAGGGTGATGACTCGGAATTGGTTGAAGAGGGATGACTCGGAACTGGCTAAAGGGTGATGACTCAGAATTGGTTGAAGAGGGATGACTCGGAACTCACTAAAGGGTGACGATTCGGAATTGGTTGAAATGGTGGCTCGGAAGTGGTTTAAGTATGGCTCGGTACTGACTGAAAAGTCTACACTCGGTCTTGACTGAAAATTGGCTCAATCACTATTGACTGACGAGTAAGTGACTCGGAATTGGTGCAAATGATTCAATCAGTCCTGACTGAAGGATGACTCAGCATTGGTGCAAATGATTCAATCGGCCCTGATTGAAGGATGACTCGGCCTTGGCGCAAATGATTCAATCGACCTTCCTGATTGATTCAGTCAGGAATGTCTTTTTAATTGACTCAATCGGCATTTCAGAAATATTCTAGTCAGCCGTTGTGGTTTGAGGGGATGAGTGAAGAGGGACTCAGTACCGTTTGAAGTGTGGCTCGGAATCTGGCTAAAGAGGACTCGGAAGAAATTCAAATGATTCAATCGGCACTGATTGAAACGATCCAATCGACACTGATTGAAATGTTCCAATCGGCATTTCCTGAAATTTTCACTCGGCTATTTCTCTAGGATTAAATTACTCGGAAAAACTTGTTCGGATTTCCTTGGGAGTCATTCGGTAGACACTTTCTTCAATCGGAAATCCAACTGGCTTTTCACTCAGAATTTCCTTCAGTCGTCAACCATTCCTTCTATTTGAAAATTTGACCATTACTTCCTTTCCAATCAGAAATGGCAATCATCAATTGGAAGGGCTTTACTCAGCAGCACTCGGTCTCTCTGCGTGCATCAGTCTTCACTCAGAATCATTCTATATGTGCATCAATCCACTCAGATATCTGGGAGTCGTCCTTATTTTTACTTGGTTACCGACAGGTCAGAACCACTTTTTCTTTGACTTCACATTGACAGTCATGAAGTAAGTTTCACTTGGAAGCTCATCACTCGGATTGAATCACAATGATTCACTCAGAATGTTGTCAACCGGTTTGGAAATAAGCTTCAACCCACTCGGATTCATACTTCAATCATGATGTGCTCAGATGTTGGGATTGTTTTACTCGGAGTCATCTTTTACACTTCAATCAGAAGGGTTTCAATCAATATTTGATCCTCGGATTAGTTGCAATCAGAAAGCTCCCACTCAGATTCACTTCAATCAGCAATCCTCTCCAGCATTGATCCTCCAAAAGAGAACCTTCCACTCGGAATGGCTTTGACAGGGAACCTTCCACTCGGATTCACCTTCATCAGTAAAGTATTCCACTCGGCAACGCTCCATTCTGAGTAATTCTACTCGGATCCTTCTTCATTTTTAAGTGTCCATTCATGGCTTCCTCTGCCTCTGTTCTTATATCACTCAGCCACATCCCACTCAGAGACCTCCACTCGGAAATGATCATTCCGAGTCCTTTCACTCGGAAATGATCATTTCCGAGTCAGTTTTTTTTTTGAAATTCTTTTCATTTATGGATATCAATCAGAGCCTAGTAAAGTGACCAAAAATTCCCCATTTTGGTGAAAATTAACCGGACCGAAATAGGTGTTCACAGATGCCCTTCTTTACTTCTTTTTCATGAGAAAAGCATGAAGTTTCTTCTTGCTTTTGAAATGGAAAGGGAGTAAAGAAGTGAACACCATTGTTGAGGTCATGCAGAATCCAATAATCACGAAGGCCAGTATTGTTCCATTAAAATGAAGCAAGGCGTGGGAACCTACGATTTCTTACTTTCTCTTTTTTTCTATTCTCTCTCTCTCTTTTTCTTTCTTTTTTTTTGTTTTAATCCTAAATCTGGAAAAAAGAAGTGGGGCAGTGCTCTAATTTTTAGCAAGAAGTGGTTAACTGGGAATTATCCTTTGAATGACATGAAGCAGAAAGATTGTCTTTCAGTTAACAAGAGGCGAGAGGATTGAGTGTCTATTCTCAATTGATTGGAGATGAAGGGTGCCTCATTTTGTGACTGGAAGAAAAAGGACGCCTTCTTAGACGACTGAAAGGTAAAAGGATGCCATTTGTTCGGCGACAGGAAAGTAAAGGTGAGGGTGTTGCCTCCCGAGTGACAGGAAGATAAAGGGTGCCATTTGATCGGCGATAGGAAGATAAAGGGTGCCATTTGATCGGCGACGGGAAGATAAAGGGTGCCATTTGATCAGCGACAGGAAGGTAAAGGATGCCATTTGATCAGCGACAGGAAGGTAAATAGTGCCATTTGATCGGCGACAAGAAAGTAAAGGGTGCCATTTGATCGGCGACAGGAAAGTAAAGGGTGCCATTTGATCGGTGACAGGAAGGTAAAGGGTGCCATTTGATCGACGAAAGGAAGGTAAAGGGTGCCATTTGATCGGCGACAGGAAAGTAAAGGGTGACATTTGATTGGCGACAGGAAGATAAAGGGTGAGGGTGTTGCCTCCCGATTGACTGAAAGGTAAAGGGTGCCATCTTCGGCGAAGGGTAAGAAAACCCTGAAAAGTGCCAGCTTTGGCGATTGAGGAAGAATCTTTCTTAAAGTGCCAGCTTTGGCGATTGGTTCCACTGGGGAAGAGAATTTAGGAAGTGCCAGCTTCGGCGATTATGGTTCCACTGGTGAAGAGAAAAGGGAAGTGCCAGCTTTGGCGATTATGATTCCACTGGGGAAGAGAATTTGGGAAGTGCCAGCTTCGGCGATTATTGTTCCACTGGTGAAGAGAAAAGGGAAGTGCCAGCTTTGACGATTATGATTCCATTGGGGAAGAGAATTTGGGAAGTGCCTGCTTTGGCGATTATGGTTGTCGGGGAACTGTCCCTTGATTTGAAAGAGTATGAACCTGGGGAGACCCCCTGGTTCACCATGACTGAAGGTTATTAGGGAAAATGCTTCTTGATCGAAAGAGAAAACACTTGGGATGATGTCCCAGTTTGAGGAGGTTTGAAAGAATCTTGGGGAAACTGCTCCTTGACTGGAACAAAAGAAATCTGGGAAGATGCCCCAGTTCGAGTTGTTTAGGAAGTGTAATTCTACTGGGGAAGGATTTAGTGATTCGGGGTACTGTCTCTTAGGGTGAAAGAGAATGAACCTGGAGTGCCCCAGTTTGAATTATCTGCTTTGGAACCTTGGGGAACTGCCCCTTGAGTGAAAAAATGATGAACCTGAAGTGATGCCCTGGTTTGATTTGTTTGGGAAGTGTAATTCCACTAGGGAAGGATTTGGTTGGTATCTATCTAGGTTCCACCCGCAGAAACATTTAGTGATTTAGGGTGCCATCCTTTGATTTGAAAGAGAAATCTGGGGAGATGCCCCAGTTTGAACAAGATCAAAAGATTTTGCAGGTATTATCCCTTGATTGGGAGAAAAGAAAGGATTTTGGGGAACTGCCCGTTGATTGAAAGAGGAGATACTTGGGGTGATGCCCCAGTTTAAGGTGATTGAAGGTTGGTGAACTACCCCTTAAAGGAATATAATGAGATACTCCAATTAGAATATGATTGAAAGAACCTTGAGGTACCGCCCCTTGATCGAGAAACAAATCTGGGGTGATGCCCCAGTTTGACATAACTAAATTTTGGGATACTGTCCCTAGACTAGAAGAGAAATCCGAGGAGATGCCCCAGTATGGAAAGACTGAAAATCTTAAAAGTACTGTCCCTTGACTGAAACAGAAATCTGGGGAGATGCCCCATTTTAAACTATTTTAAAATTCAGGGTCCCAGTTCAAGCTGTATCTAAAATTTGGGGTATTGCCCCTTGGTTAAGAGAGAGATCTGGGGTCCATCAGGGATGTATGGCGGGCTTACCAAAAGAGAGGAATATGGGTGGGGGTGCCCCAGTTTGAGTTGCCCGAGAAGTGTAGTTCACTGGGGAAGGATTTAGTGATTCAGGGCACCGCCTTCTTGATTGGGAATGCATTTGAGGTGATGCCCTAGTTTTTTTTAGAAAGATTGAAGGATCAAGGGATACCGCCCCTTGGCTGAAGGACGGACCTGGGGTCATGCCCCAGTTATGGGAAAAATTAGAAGATTTAGGGGTACTACCCCTAAGCTGGGAGAAGGATCTGGGGTGATGCCCCAGTTATTGGAAAGGTTGGAAGATTTAGGGGTACTTCCCCTAAGCTGGGAGAAGGATCTGGGGTGATGCCCCAGTTATTGGAAATATTGGAAGATTTAGGGGTACTACCCCTAAGCTGGGAGAAGGATCAGGGGTGATGCCCCAGTTATTGGAAAGGTTGGAAGATTTAGGGGTACTACCCCTAAGCTGGGAGAAGGATCAGGGGTGATGCCCTAGTTATTGGAAAGGTTGGAAGATTTAGGGGTACTTCCCCCAAGCTGGGAGAAGGATCTGGGGTGATGCCCCAGTTATTGGAAAAATTGGAGAAGCTAGGGTTGCTCCTCCTTTGACAGAGAGAGACCTAGGATGATGTCCTAGTTCGAACCTCCTTCTTCTTGAAATTCAGTGCGTTGCTTCTCGGCTGACAGAAGGTCGGGAAGTGATGCTCTAGTTTGAAGAGGATTGGTAGACTCGGAGGTAACCCGTGCTTAACATCATTGCTAGAGAACAAGATACCCTTGACTGTTGGGATATACCAAGTTGATTTTTGGAAATGTGACCCCTAACATGCCTTATGAACGAGACAGAAACCTTGAGAAGATGTTGGCTCCGGCTATGAGGCATTGATGGAAACCTCAAAGCATTATGAAAACTTAGAAAGGTGTCGTGTTCAGCCATAGAAAGGTATTTTGTCCAATGATTTGGATGGGTTATGAGAAGGATACCCGAGGAGAACCGGTTTCAATGAGTGAAGATGAGAGTGAGCCTTAGAGACTAATGGATAAACCTCGAAAAGTGCTAGTTCTGACGGTTGAGTCTTGACACATCTATTTGTCGTGCCATCCTGCAAGAAAGGTTAGTGGTGCAAAATAAATTGGGACTTAAAGAGACCTCCTGCAAAACCACAATCCTTAGAGATTCATAGTGACTCAATGACTGAAACAGAGCAGGTGAAGCAACCCCAGCTTTGGGAAAAATGTCAGGCCCAGTCTTCATAATGATTACTTGAGGTGAGATAACATAACAGGAATATCTTGTCCTCACGACTTTAAACTTTCATTACCTTTTCAATTTTATATATTAAGGGAAAATATATGTCTTATAAATCAGGGAGAATCTCAATACGAACACGTATCAAAGAATTGTGATTGTATTTACAAGTTGAGCGGAGGGTGGAAAAAGGTTGGCCTAAGAAGCAAGTAGAGTCACATAGGAAATATTGATAATCGGGTAGAATAGGAATAATTTCACAAATCCTCCAATGACCTGCTGAGAACAAGGTGTATCTCAATCCCACATCATGACTTTGAATTCACCATTTGACCCTGCCTCTAAAAAGGTAGCCAGACTACGGCTCTTATGCCTTAACTTGAAATCAGACCATTCACATAAGAATCTTTAAGTTACTCTGCCAAAATCTTGATCCCAGTTTATTGCCTGAGCTGCCCATTCAGGTTTTCAGCTTACCATATTGCTCTAACTTTTGCCTAGGCTTCCCTTTCAGGTTTTCAACCTAGCGAGCTTCTCCCTCTTTGTGACGTCTTCCATTTCTTTCTTTTTTTTTGTCTCTCTCTCTCTCTCCCCCTCTCTCTCTCTCTCTTTTTTCAAGGTTGAGCCCTTCAAAGGCTTAATCTGATTTGACAATGAGCTTTTCTTGATTTAGTCTCAGCCCGTGGGGGAATAGATGTTATTTCAAATAGGAAAGTTTTCTCCAACACCATGTACCCAAGGAAAAAAGGGGTGAGCCCTTTTTGGCACCAATGAGGGGACTTGTTCCAAGTCTTTGTCTTTTTGTTTACTCTTTCATCTCTTTTTGTTATTATTTTTTTTTGAATGTTTCCTTTTTTTGTTTTTTTTTGTTTTTTTTTGTTTGAATGTTTTTTGAATGTCCCCCTTGGTACCTTTGTTATGGTCTAGCTATTTTATTTACTCTTAGCCAATGTGGCAAAGAACTATGATATTAATGGTATCACAGTAGACCATTCCCTTGGTTACACTGGTAGGGGAATAGTTATACTCCCTTAGGGTTGGCGTGTTGATTGCGACACAGATGAAACATTGTTTTTGTCGTGTTCTTAGCTTGATAACATTTATGCCCCCATGTGGAAAAGTGATAATTTGATCTATGAATCAGCTCGCCCTAATTGGTATATGCGTAGGGCATCAACCTTGACCTCTTTTTTTTTGTTTTTGTTTTTTGGTTTTTTTTTGTTTTTTTTGTTTTTTTTTGGCAGAGTATTTCTTGACCATATTTACATTTATGGGTCTTAGCAAGCCTTTGTTATCCATATTGGTCAATACTAACATTCCTTTGAAGGGTAAATACTCCATTAAGAGGTCTGGCATTATCTTTATTCATGTAGACTGTATGCCACTACCATCATACTATAACATCTTCTAAGGCTACTCAATTGATTTTCCAGTTGTTTATGAATCTTTTTCACTTTGGGTGTTGACCTTGTTGAGCGCTTTGGGATAAAACTAGAAACATCCTGGTTAATTCGGCCAAGGAACTTTTGTCTTTGCTACCCTCTTCGTCAGCGTGATCAAACAAGCGGTCAGAGTCATGACATAGGATTGCGATCTCATTGTTCTCAGAAGGATCACTTTTGGATGAATGTTTTTTAGTGTATGGTAGAAAGAGGAAAACAAAAGAGAACCAATGGATAAAGGGAATGTCAAAACCAACAAAGGAAGCAAAGGGAAACATTTTGAAATTTGATACGCATTTATTGAGAAAACCCTGGAATGATAAAAATATGCTTTTTCCCTTATTACATAAAATATCTCAACGCCTTAGGCATATCGTTTGGGTTGGAAAGTCATGAAAATTTAAAGTCGTAAAGAGCTAGGTGGTCTCTTGGTCACGAACTTCTCCACTTGGCGTGCAAATCAGAGAGCTTGCATCCTCTCCATGCCTTCAGTCCCTCCTTATCATACTGATCCCAGAATTCTCATGATTAGACCTGGGGTTTATGATTATATTGGGACTCCCTTCCTGGAAATCTAGCCACTTGGCTTTAATCAGATCCCTTACTTTGAATTTTAAGGCATAATAATCCTCAGTAGAGTACCCTGGGGCTCCAGCATGGTAATCACATCGGGTATTAGGATTATAACCTTTGGGGTAAGGAGGAAACATTGGTTTCAATGGACAGGGTACCGCAAGGGAATTACGGATAAGGTGAGGCAAAAGTTCTATGTAGGTTATGGGAATGAGGTCGAACCGGACCGGCGTTTGACTATCAGTGGGTTTTATTGGGCTTTGGTCTGGATTAGGTGGCTGAGTCTGCCCTAGTGGGGAACAGTAAGGTTGTGGAAAAGAGGGCTTAATAGTAGGTGAATGAGAATGGGAAGATGTTTGAGGGATATATGGTCAAAAGTAGGGTTGGAATGGGAAAATATTGGAGTCCTGGTCAGGGGTGATGGTGGCCATGTAAGGTGTAGGGAGATTGGCAGGTTGAAAGGGAGTATGCTGGGTTGGGCCCTTTTTTGATTATAGGAAGTGGAATTAGCATTTCCTTTTCTTTTCCCCTTATCTCCCGATGCAGACATTCTTGTGATAGGTGCCTCAGGCGACTGGGAGGATTATGAAATATGGGGGTCCACTACTTGCAAATCATAATTCTCTTGTTGGTTATGGAACGGGGGAGAGTACTCTGAGGGTACTACATAAAACGGGTTGTTGTATGGGCCCATGAAGTGTTGTGGTGCATAAGACATGCCATAGGTTGGTTGAGGGTCAATGATGGGGTTGGTCCTGTTGATAGTGACGGAAGGTGTCATGGAAGAAGAAATTTGCATTTTCGTCAGTCCAGGAGGGTGGAGAGGGGTGGTTGGTAAATGTTGATCATTCTTGACACCCGTAGAGGGTTCCTCCTCTATGATCTTTTTTTCTAAAAGTCTGGTCATTTCTGCCACTTGCTTCTTTAGCTGGTCAACTTCACTCTTAAGGTTTTCAATTTCTTGCTCTCTTTCAGCCATGAGTCTCCTTTGAAAGTCTAGTAAGAGTGTCTTTCAGTGTCAGTGAAAGAAAAACAAGAAATGTCACGTGAAAACAGAAGGAAGGAGAATGTCGTGGGAAGCAATTACAGGCTTCGGCAAGTATCCTTTGACTATTCCTTAGAACTTATTATTCAAAAGTACTAGGTATGGTAAACATGGAAATTAATATGGAATAATTGTGAAGACAGAAGAAATCTTTCATCCTGAGGCGGGAGCCCCAAGCTCAAACATTTTCTTTGGGCAACTACAGCCCTCATTTCTTAAATTCAATCCCATGTTAATTTCCATAGATACTCAAAGGGTATTCGTTAAGTTCTGAATAGCCTTCCACGAAAACGAGGATAAAGAGAAGAAATTAGTTAATGTCATGTTTTGGAACCGGTACTTCCCCATTGATTTAACATAAAGCAATTTTTCTTGGGGAAACAACGATTACCAAGGGTCCAGGTCGCAATAGTCATAAATTTTTTAATCGTCATCAACGCCCCCGCTGGAGCGGGAATAAAGTTATATTTTTTTTTATTTTTTTGACGATTAGGAAAATCTATGACTCAAGACTCAGAGGTACACGACCAAAAGAGGATTAGCTATTCACCGAAAGAATACTGTGTGTTTCAAAATGAGTCATTATTTCAAAAACTCAGTAAATCTGCGGGTGGTAGATAATTCATTTTTTTTTGGATAAAAGGGAAAGCAAAAATGACGTAAGGTAAAGTAAAGTTTGCCCTTTCGTGGCCTAGGTCGGGTTTTGTTGAAAGTCTTTTCTAGGCCCTATGGCTTGTCTAAAAGTGACTCTCCACACCGGGTGGTTTCCACTAGACATCTAGAAGGTCACCAGAGCCAAGATCCTAACCATGACAGGGACGCAAACAGTGGGGAATCCACTAGGTGTGTATATCATGAGAGGTCAAACTCTGGTTGAGGTTCTCACGAACACCGGATAGGAAGTACATCCCATATGATTCTGTTACCAACCTCTCTTAACTTAAGCTGTATTTGGGGCCCAGGTATAGGGCGCCACTTATAGGTGTGTGCAAATAATTATGAGTGTAGTGTGTGGAAGGGCAGTCCATACCTTTTACCTTACCCCATTCTACACAAAGAACAAACACAGAACAAATATACAAAGTTGTCTACCCTAGGGTTCAATGATTGCAGAAAAGTAACATGGTCTTCTACCCTAGGGTTCAACAAACATGCAAAACATAGACAACGAAACAAATAACAAGATACAATTAAAACAAGAACAAACATTCATAACAATCAATAAAAAATAAAACAAGGGGAAGAAATCCGAGATAGCAACAGCTATAAAAAGAACATGCGCTTTCAATCAAACTGGCCTGACTCTCTTAAGTTATCCCCAGAGGAGTCACCATCTGTGGCAACCTGCGTCGCGACGGTGCGGCGAGGAAGAAAACGTGTATGAAACAGGGAGTCGCCACCAACATTTTTATCCATAGGAAAAATATTGGAAAAAAACTAAGTTCAGTGAAAGCACTGGTAGAAATTATGAGATTCAAGTTCGGGAGTCGGTTACGAGTAGGGAAGGTATTAGCACCCTACATCGCCTGTCAGAAATAGTACCAAGATTGAAAATGCGCAACATAAATAGCCTTATAAAAGATGTTTTATTTCTTCCCTTTTATTATTGCACTTTGTGTAAAAACAAAAGGAAATGGAAGGAACAAACTGGACAATCATAGAGTGTAGGTCAACAGGATGTCGCGTCTAAATTAACCTCGGCTTTGATATAAAAACAGAGAAAGGGAGGAATGCTAACAAGACGTCGCATCTAAATTAGTCATCCTTTAATCACATATGGGGTTAGAAACGGGAAGGGGATAAACGGGACGTCTCGTCCTAAGTATCCCGTTCCTTATGGGAAAATCAACAAGACGTCACGTCTAAATTGATTTTCATGGAATTTAATCAAGACACGAGGTCAGAGATTGGGAAGGGATAAACGGGACGTCTCGTCCCAAGTATCTCATTCCCTATGGGAAAATCAACAAGACTTCACGTCTAAATTGATTTTCATGGGATTGTTAAAGAGCGGTTACAAAGGAAACATAAAGAAAATAAAATAGGAATGAAATGGGAAAGGTGGGGATAAAAAAAAGAGATGGGCCCGATAGGATTTAAAGTCCTGCTCCTACGTATTCTTGAGTTACCAAGAAATCAGGGTTACGTAGTTCTTTGGTGATGTTTTTTTTTAGGAAGAGGCTAAAAGATTAATGATGGATGATGTTTTCTTTTTTGGCTAGTCTGAACGTGAAACACTTGTTTTTTTGTTATTTATTTATTACGAACCTAGGAAGGGGTAAAAAGAAAAGAAAATAAAATAACAGAAATTTATTTAAGTGGAAAAATGGAAAACTGAGTAAAAAAATGGAAAAACCGAGTGAAAAAATAGAATACCGAGTGAAAAGTGGAATGTCGAATGATGGAGTAAGAGACTGCAGAGGGGGTCAGAAACTGATTGAAGGTGTTTAGAGGGAAAGAGAAGGGTGCTGGACGGTGTTAGAGGGGAGAGGACGGTGAGGTTTTGTGGAGGATGACTGGATAGTATGGGATTTGGGAAGTGTTGGGACAGTATGGAGTTGGTGTAGGCCTGGACGGTGTGGAGAGTATGGTTTTGGATCAGTGCAGTTAAGAGGATCTTGGCAGAAGACTAAACAATACTGATGCTTTTGTTTCCAAGAAAAGATAAGTGTGTTGGGGATGGGTTCTTCAAGCTTAAGATTCCCAAGTGAATTTTTTTTGCCAGAGGTTCCTCCCTCCCAATTCCAGCCTCCCTGTGCCTCTTCAGCTGAGGCATTTATAGAGGCTTTAGGATATGGGGAGAGTGCTTGGACAGCACAGCCTTCCACTCAAAGTGGAGGCAGCCTGGCCACTAACAGAGAGTTAGGGACAGCGGCTGATGGAGAATTTTTAATTTCTCCACTTCCGCCCCCCGGTCTGCCACTCCCAGGATTCGAGGATCCACTTGGGCAGTGGGAATCCAAGTCAGCCTGGTGGAAATATGGAGTCGGAATTTCCCTTCTGACTCGGTTTGGCGCCCTAGTTGGTATACTGCCACAGTGGGAAATAATCCGAATGGAAAAGTGCTGAACGAGTGAAAGCTTGCTCGGTGTTTCTTTTCTGGTCGGTGTTGAGGTACTGACAAAAGAGTTGGTGTTGGTGTGATTTATGGATGAGCAAAGCAG
Source organism: Clitoria ternatea (assembly GCA_037962975.1). Lineage (NCBI taxonomy): Eukaryota > Viridiplantae > Streptophyta > Magnoliopsida > Fabales > Fabaceae > Clitoria > Clitoria ternatea. The sequence goes on from CM075671.1 coordinate 64,280,432, forward strand.
TTCTGATTGGAACACACAATCGGAACCAAGTAAAAGTGACCCGGAACTGACTAAAAAGCCTCGGAATTGACTAAGGAGTGGCTCGGAACCGTCTGAAGGGTGACTCGGTACTGACTGAAGGGTGATGAGTCGGAACTGACTGAAGAGGGATGACTCAGAACTCACTGAAGGGTGATGACTCGGAATTGGTTTGAAAAGGGATGACTCGGAATTGGTTGAAGAGGGATGACTCGGAATTGGTTTGAAGAGGGATGATTCGGAATTGGTTTGAAGAGGGATGACTCGGAATTGGCTAAAGGGTGATGACTCAGAATTGGTTGAAGAGGGATGACTCGGAACTGGCTAAAGGGTGATGACTCAGAATTGGTTGAAGAGGGATGACTCGGAACTCACTAAAGGGTGACGATTCGGAATTGGTTGAAATGGTGGCTCGGAAGTGGTTTAAGTATGGCTCGGTACTGACTGAAAAGTCTGCACTCGGTCTTGACTGAAAATTGGCTCAATCACTATTGACTGACGAGTAAGTGACTCGGAATTGGTGCAAATGATTCAATCAGTCCTGACTGAAGGATGACTCAGCATTGGTGCAAATAATTCAATCGGCCCTGATTGAAGGATGACTCGGCCTTGGCGCAAATGATTCAATCGGCCTTCCTGATTGATTCAGTCAGGAATGTCTTTTTAATTGACTCAATCGGCATTTCAGAACTATTCTAGTCGGCCGTTGTGGTTTGAGGGGATGAGTGAAGAGGGACTCAGTACCATTTGAAGTGTGGCTCGGAATCTGGCTGAAGAGGACTCGGAAGAAATTCAAATGATTCAATAGGCACTGATTGAAACGATCCAATCGACACTGATTGAAATGTTCCAATCGGCATTTCCTGAAATTTTCACTCGGCTATTTCTCTAGGATTAAATTACTCGGAAAAACTTGTTTGGATTTCCTTGGGAGTCATTCGGTAGACACTTTCTTCAATCGGAAATCCAACTGGCTTTTCACTCAGAATTTCCTTCAGTCGTCAACCATTCCTTTCATTTGAAAATCTGACCATTACTTCCTTTCCAATCAGAAATGGCAATCATCAATTGGAGGGGCTTTACTCAGCAGCACTCGGTCTCTCTGTGTGCATCAGTCTTCACTCAGAATCATTCCATATGTGCATCAATCCACTCGGATATCTGGGAGTCGTCCTTATTTTTACTCGGTTACCGACACGTCAGAACCACTCTTTCTTTGACTTCACATTGACAGTCGTGAAGTAAGTTTCACTCGGAAGCTCATCACTCGGATTGAATCACAATGATTCACTCAGAATGTTGTCAACCGGTTTGGAAATAAGCTTCAACCCACTCGGATTCATACTTCAATCATGATGTGCTCGAATGTTGGGATTGTTTTACTCGGAGTCATCTTTTACACTTCAATCAGAATTGTTTCAATCAACATTTGATCCTCGGATTAGTTACAATCAGAAAGCTCCTACTCGGATTCACTTCAATCAGCAATCCTCTCCAGCATTGATCCTCCAACAGAGAACCTTCCACTCGGATTCACCTTCATCAGTGAAGTATTCCACTCGGCAACGCTCCATTCTGAGTAATTCTACTCGGATGCTTCTTCATTTTTAAGTGTCCATTCATGGCTTCCTCTGCCTTTGTTCTTATATCACTCAGCCACATCCCACTCAGAGACCTCCACTCGGAAATGATCATTGCGAGTCCTTTCACTCAGAAATGATCATTTTCGAGTCAGTTTTTTTTTTTTTGAAATTCTTTTCATTTATGGATATCAATCAGAGCCTAGTAAAGTGACCAAAAATTCCTCATTTTGGTGAAAATTGACCGGACCGAAATAGGTGTTCACAAGAACCTAATAAAATCATGGTGTAGTCATGATACCACTTAAAGATCTCATTTTTTTCCAAAGGATTATCAAGATTAAAACTATAAATCAAAGATCTTTTGGAGAGTATCAAGGTATAAATGCTAAGGAACATTTATACCTCACCATGCATTTGGAAGATTATGAATTTAAACAAGCTAGTTACTCCCCCTTACCACTAATTTTCCTGCTCAAGGAAGGATGACAGGGACTTCAAGTGCTTGCTCCTAGGACTCCATTATATGCTTTATTAAGGAGAAGGAAATAGGTGCATGAGAGGTGGAGGTTGACGTGAATTTGATGGTGAAAACAAAAGGAAAATGTTGTTATTGGGAAAAACTCAAGGAGAAAGTATAGTGTTTGGAAGTAGTGTCTTGGTAGATGGAAGCTAAGAAAGGATGGAGAAGGGTTTGGGTTAAGTGATAATGAATAGATGATGATGTTAAATATGAGAGAAAGAGGAGAAATTAAGAAAAGTGTTGTTGGAAAATATTTTTCTATGTTGAAGAAATGAAGAGACTAGGAGAATAATGCATAGCCTATGTCAAAATATCATTTTTTTGCATGGACTTCCCTTACTCTCCAAGGAGCTCCACGGCTAAGAGTATGGAATGGGAGGTGTAACACAAGTTTCATACAAGTGTTAGGTGTCACATGCAGCTGTTGGAGTGTTGGAGAAGGACCTTGCATGTGGCAAGGTGTTGGTGTGATGTAATTGGTCATTTTCCATGCAAAGGCTGATGTGTCAAGTGCAGAGGCAGTAGCTTGCTCATGGATTTGAGGGACCTTCTGGGCCGAATTTGGAAATGAGCCAAACACAAAAATTATAGAACTTTTTCTTATATTTAATTTGGTATATGGCACAAAATATTCCATTAAGAAATGAGAGAGTTATGGCCCTAATACAAAAGGGGTGAGAGGCTGTAACGGGATTTTTGTTCCTTGCAAAGATTAATTTTTTGGGCTAAATTGGTAGGGATTTGGGCTTTGTTGTAACATCCTTGATGTTTTAATATTAGAAAATAAATGGTAAATAAATAAAAGTATTATTTGGATTAAAATTTTAATAGTATATGGAAAATTAAGTGGAAAATGGAATTTTATGGAAGATGGAATCAGGACCCTGACGCGTAGCGTGGCTGGGACGCGTAGCGTCAGGTATGAATTAATGAGCTGACGCATAGTGTTAGCGTGCGATTCAGTTTTAAGCAGCGCATGCAAAATAGATGTACAGAAGCTCTCTTTTCCATTTTTTCTCATTTTCGCGCGATTTGGCATGGGACTCGGTGGAGGCTTGATTTCTTGAAGTTTAGGGAAATTAGAACCAAGGTGAGGCATGTGAAACCTCTCATTTCAAGTTTCTTCTTCTTCTCCTCTTCTCTTTTGAAATTCAAACCATGCATGTGTGAGTTTGGACTTGGATTCTGAGTTTTATGGAATTGGGAAGCTTGAATGATAAGTTTGAAAGTGTAAAGAAGGAAATGTACTAACCGGTTCCATGTTTCGGTAACCGTAGGTGCCGGAACGAATGTTTGGCGAACGATTGACGAAGCGAGCATCGGATTCGGAAGTGGAGTGGTAAATCAAGTGATTGGAGGATGCAACCGACACCAAGAGCAAATTTTAGAAGCTTGGAATAGAGGTAAGGGGGATGTTCGCACTACTAGAAAAATGAGTAACAGCTACAACCAAATAGCGACCGCAACACACCGTCGCTAATTAGTGACCGCATTAGCGACCACAAAATGAAAGCGACCAGGAACACGACACATAGTGACCACTTCCGCGACCGATACTTACCCGTCGCTAAAATTGGTATAGAACCGTCGCTAAATCCGTCACAATACCATACATCGTCGCTGACCCGGTCGCTATAGTTAATTCCCTCCACATTTTTGGTTTCCCTCCAATATATTTATGGCGCCAACTGATAGTGACGGGCATTGTACGGTCGCTATGTCCTTGAATGGTTCAGTGACGTCCTCCGTGACATCGCTATGGCTACAATGTAGCGACGGTGGCGTTGAGACGTCGCTCATATTCATCAATACTAGTGACAGAACACCCTCCGTCGCTAGTGCTCTGGAAGTTAGTGACGGTGGTTCTCTGCCGTCGCTATGTTTTGGTCTTCCCACCAACTTCAAAGTTAGTGACGGAGGGGGTGTCATCGTCGCTAATTTTCAGGAGAGTAGTGACGGATTGGTTCGACCGTTGCTATAAATTCAGTTTCCCTCCAACATTTTCTTTTAATAATTGATTTTAGTGACGGTGGGTTGGCACCGTCGCTACGGTTCAGGAGATTAGCGACGGAAAAGTTCGGCCGTCGCTATAAATTCAGTTTCCCTCCCAATTTTTTCTTTTAATAATTGATTTTAGTGACGGTGGTTTTCTGCCGTCGCTAAGTTTCAGGAGATTAGGGACGGAGGTGTTGTTGCGTCGCTAAGTGTGAAATGTAGTGACGTCCAAAGCGACGGCTAGGATACCGTCGCTAACATTTTAATGTAACTCGACAGCACCCCTTTCCCTCTCAGTTGCCCTAACTCTCCTACTCCTTCTTAGAGCAGCCTCCGTCGATCGCCTCTCCTCCCTGCCTCCGTTCGTCCGGTTTCCCCCTCCGTTCACCTCTCCCTCCCTCTCCTCACCTCCGGCTTCCCCCTCCCTCCCTCCGTTCACCCCTCCGTCCCTCTCCTCACCTCCGAGTTCCACCTCCCTCCCTCCGTTCTCGTCTCCCTCCCCCTCCTCACCTCTGAGTTCCCCCTCCGTCACTCCCTCTCCTCCACCTCCACCTCCACCAAACTTCCTCCTCACCTCCGAAGCCCCTCTGACAAAGCGTTCGTCAAAGCTGCACCTCCACCGCCGTCATGAGCCTGTCTCACAAACTGGTTAGTGAGCAGCTTACTGGTTTTGTAGTTCAATCTTGTTTTCTTCTTTTGTTCTGTTTGAATTTAAGTTTCAGGGCATTATTTCTATAGTTTTTTTCTTGTTTTCTTGTGTTTGAAAGTGCAACAAGATCAGTAGTGTCTAGGCCTGAGAGTGCAACAAGATCAGTAGTGTCTAGGCCTGAGAGTGCAACAAGATCAGTAGTGTCTAGGCCTTGAACAGCAAAGCAATCTTTGAGTTGTGTAAGGTTGAAGAAAGGAGCTGGAAGGTTTATATTAGCAAGAGTTCGGTTTGCTGTTAAACCATCCCTTCTTCCCAATGGAACTTTCCAGTAAGGACCATGAGCCTGTAAACATAAATTCCTACTACTTTTAAGAAGGGTAAAACAAAAGCAATTCTACGAAGGTAATGAAGGTGATAAAATGTTCCAATAAGTACCAAGTTACCAATTAATTTACAAACATGGCTGAGTTGGTACCCTTGTGAAGATTTATTGTTTCCTTTTTGAACCATATATAGCCTAGAATGAAAATTCAGTGTTATTTAGGATGAGATGAAATATATGTTTACCAGAACAGAAGATACTGCAGCTGCAAGGGCAAGAATATCAGCACAAGAAACAACACCAGGGCAAGCATCCTCCAATGCGGTCTTGATCTGGTTCACAACATCCAAACCTCTTATGGAATTGTTGTTTGGCAAAGCTTGTTGCTCACTCACTATGGTAGCAGTGTTGTTCAACAAAATTGATCCATCACACCCCTACATGCCACATACACATGAGCAACATAATCATCTTTTTCCTTCTTCATTCTCAACAAACTTCTCTCCTTTTAACATTTTATTAGTTGTCATTTCTCAATAGAAATTTTCGATATTCCAAACCACTTACATGTATTATTTGTTGCTTGCTTTCCTTGTTAAAGTTTGGCCTGACTATATAGAATTGAAGAATTTATTATTTCTATTCATTGTTAAAAAATTCTGAACAAGAGAAAACCTTTCAGGCCTAGTAGATTCAACCATGCTTCTTATGCCTAAAATAAAAGCCTAAAAACACAATTACTACACGAAACTAACAATTCAGGTCTAGTACATATAACCATGCTTCTAATGCCTTCCTTCGAATAAACTTTCCATGGCCTATCATTATGAGACTTAGGCACACCTGCTGTTATCATGCACAACACCTGCTCTTAAACAAGGACCACTCTATATTAAAAGACTGTATTGAATCCAATGCTGAAATTGAAGTATCTGCACTGTGTTCATTTTTTAGTTAAGCAAATACAGCATTTAAAAGCGTCCATAATTTGTTTAATTCTTCACAAGTGGGGTTGGTCCTGTGTGTAGAGTTTCCTTTGTCTTAGTAAAAAAAAAAGGTTTAAAATTTTAAGTTAATAGTATTCTTTGGTTTGTAACTAATACAGTAGTTGATGCTTGACATAAATAATAATTTAAGTGGTGGAAGCAGAGTTTAGACCCTCACCCTCAATTGCTAACTTGGGAGAAGGGTTTGAATCTGGATCCTCACTTCCCAATCCCCTTTATCATATTCCAAAGGATAAAAAAGTCTTTGGTTCATAAGAATCACAGCTAATACAATTGTTAGGTATTAGAGATAGTGTCAATATCATGTAAAGCCACCGTAACTGCATGTAGTTACAGCCAGCTAAGCTGTTAGGTTTGTCTATTAAGCCATAATAGATTTCTGTTATGGTGACTCAGCTGTGTGCATTCTATATAATTCAGTGAGTGCTCAACTTTCATTAAAAACTTCTGTTAGGGTTTATATAATACAACTATCAAGATAATTTAAAAACTTCTGCTTGTTTTTTCTAAAACTAAAATAATAATTGAATATTAATGGAACGTATGAATTATAGAAGTATACAAATTAAAGAGTGAATTTGAAATCAGTTTAGTAAAAAATATTGGAAATGAAATAAACCGTAGAAATGAAATAAACAGAACACACAAAGGACAATTGCATAAAGAAAAAACGTTTCAATTAAACCACCTCAGCAGATCCAACAGCACGGGAGAAGATGAAAATATAAAAAGGAAGAGAGATAGAATTCGCACGGGCAATAGGTCTTGGAAAAGATAACGATCTTGTGGGAGTTGACGGTTTCGTCGATAAACTTGCCGAGGGGAGAAGATGAAGCAGAAGGTTGGTGGAGAGAGACTGCTGAGTGAGAGAGAAGAGGAGAGCACAAGAGTTTTCAATATTGATCTTAGAATACGAGGATGCCTCACCATCACCGTTGATTGATTAGCAAAACGTGAAGGAGGACTATCCACCGTATGATGTACGATGAAACCGGGACGCATGGGTCGGGTTGGGGTGCTCCAATCAGCCCGTGTTTCATTGGTTGGGTTTAAGCGTGTTTTTATTTCGACGGACAAATACATTGTTTTAAGATTAAATTAAATCCTTTGGTCAACATTAAGATCGAGAGATCCTACATATGAGGAACTAATTAAAGTAGAAACAAAAGAAGCAGTAAACTCAAAAAATTAAACATCTCCCATTATATTGTAAGTGTTAACATATCTATTATCGTATTTCCTTTAAATCTATATGAGCCTAAATAATTCGCCGCAATCCAAGAAGCTAGCACCCAGATCTTTTGAACTAAATTGGTCCAAAGATGATGACTTTGGCACCCAAGATCAACAAATGTCAAAGCTGCTTTAGAATATGTCTCCACCACCACATGACTACAATTCATAGTAGTATCATACCATAATCTCCACAGCATCGAGCATCAAACAAATCAAATACTCATGCTTGAAGCCATCCAAGTGATCCCTTGCCACTCCTCCACAAGCAGTGATACCTCCAAAATCCTCACAGGCTCTATCTGTATTTTTGTTAATGCATCTCACCATCTGATCCATAACTCCAACCTATCCACTCAAACCTCGACCTTGTTTATCAAACACATTTCGAATCCCAAACACTCTATGATGAATTGAGTGCAGAACAACTTAGTATCCTTATTTCGAAAAAGAGTTCAAGTCCCTTGCTCGGCAAAGAGAATCAATAGTAACAACAAACGTAACGTGCCACATTCTCCCCCAATAACCATGAATCAACGGGCACAATAGACATATGCCTCCACAACTGCATGGCTTGTGTACAATTTTGGATCACGTGAAGTACATCCTCAACTGCATTCCCATACACGATGCATTTTGACGATTGAGCCAAGTTTCCTTTTTTCCTCCATTCATTAGTTACAAACCCATCATTCAATAATTTCCACACCATATGAATGTAATTATGTGTGCTCTTCCACTGCCACAACTTCTTGAAACTCAATTGCACTTTATAGGCTCTACTCATTATGAACCCACCATCCTTCATATTGCGCCACATCACTTGGTCTTTAATTCTTGGATTTGGTCTTAGGAGTGTGCGCGGATAACATTGCACACTAAGTCCTAAACAAGCCCCCAATCCTGCAACTGCACCCTCCTGCAACAGGAAGAGAATGGTGCATTTGACCTGAAACAACTTAGGTCTTTTAACTAATTAACTCATCTAAGAAGAGTCTTCATAAATTAACTCATCTAAGAAGAGTCTTTACAAATAACGTTTAGAATGTTTAATAACGCAAATGTAGTCTCTGTTGCGTCTCTCATGGACTCATTCTCAAGTGGATCCCAAGTGTCTAGATCACTAAGAAGTCGTGGCTGTGTAATCTATTATTTGCTTTACGTGTCTCTCTTTGTTTAGTTTCCTTGCTACTTGTAACTTTCTAACGACTTCTTGGTTTGTCATACAGAGTAACACAGATCACGCGTGGTCTCTGATCGTCTCTCTTCAGCTCCGTATTCATCACCGACTTTTTTCGCTAGGTAATCCCCTAACGCTGAGTTTCTCGATATATGTATGCATGTCAATTGTTGTTTGTTAGTGGAGAGATTAGGAACTGGTTTTGATGTGTTTATAATGAGTTTTATGCATGTGTAATGTTGTTTGTTAGTGGAGAGCAGAGCTCATTAGGCATTGGTTTTGTGTGCTGATAACATGATTCTTTATGCATGTATAATGTTGTTTGTTAGTGGAGAGCAAAGCTCATTAGGCATTGGTTTTATATACTGATAACGTTGTCTCTCGATCGTGTTCATAACTATGAATATCATATACAATACGTATGGTATGTATATTTATCATTTCGTGAAAGTTTTCTGTATGTAACAGGTCGTTCGTAAATTAGGGAAATGTCCAGTTTACAGGGGAGACTCTGCCAAAATTTTGACAGGCTCCCTTTCTTAGGAAACTTAAAAAATGAAACTCATGATTTAATAATGTAGAGTTTAGTCGTGTGTGTACCCATTAGATTCCCGTTCAAGTTTCAAAACAACCGGCTAATGTACCGTGTTGTGTTGGATCTTGAATTGTCCCAGTTGGACAGTTTGGTATGAATTTGTAACCAGTAGGGCGTAACCCATCAATGTTGTATATAGTCTATCTAAAGACGTTGAATGTTCATATGAAATTTCGGTTATGGTGTTTTGTATTGTCCCCAGGGTGCATGTCTGCGTGTGGTGTTTCATACCGTACGTATCTCTGTGTACTCGGGGACTAATGCGAAATGCTGTCGAAATTTCAAATGAACATCAACGACACAAGATAGACGACATACAACATCGATGGGTTACAGATGGTTGCATATTCATCCCGAATGGGATAGGGCCACACCTATTTACAACATCAAAGAGATAGAGAGTGATTCACAACCGTTAGTGAAATAAAATTACAATAATTTAAAGTAACAGAAAATCGTGCTTGTTAGATATTGTAAATGGAGGTACCGGCAAATCGGCGATGGATGTACAACCGACTAGATGGCAATCGGCGAGTGACTGAGGAGTTTATGATGGGGCTATTGGAGTTCATTCCGTTCGCTACGGCAAACACGCCTGGATTTGAAGTTACTCAGAAGATCCGTTGTCCGTGCTCAAGGTGCAAATGCATGAGTTTTGAATACGCGGATGATGCCATGTGCCACCTAACTGAGAAGGGGTTCATGGAAACATACCACTGTTGGTACAACCATGGTGAGCAGTTACCGCGTAGACCATCAGACGTTACCGTGCAACAGTCTTACTACGAGGTTGGAGGAAACAGGGATACGTACAACAACATAGAACAAATGGTGATGGATCATGTTGGACCCTCCACCGGGCGTATGCTGGAACGTAATGACGAAAGAGGTCATGGGGACTCTGACAATGTAGAGGAGGATCCTAATCCGGAGGTGAAGAGATTTTATGATTTGTTGGCGGCGGCTCAGACTCCATTGTGGGACGGGTGCAACAGTCACACTGAGTTATCCGCCTCCCTAGCTGCTTTAAGCATAAAGGCAGATTATAATCTTTCTGGAGGTTGTTTTGATAGGATGGTCAGTCTGATGGGTTCCACCATGCCTAGTAATCACAGAATGCCAGCAAACCTGTACCGTGCTAAGAAACAAGTGGCAAACTTGGGGCTGGGTTGTGTGAAGATAGAGTGTTGTGTTGGTGGATGTATGCTGTTCAGAAATGAGTTTGCAGACGAGAGTGTCACAAAATGTCTACATTGTAATGAGGAACGCTACAAGACCGTTAAAAGGATAGGGAAGGTAACCCGGACGGCCAGGAAGAAAATGTGGTACTTCCCTATAACACCGCGTCTTCAACGCCTGTATGCCTCATTGTCCACGGCAAAACACATGCGTTGGCATGCTCTGAACCGAACACAAGAGGGGTTTCTTTGCCATCCTTCCGACGGGAAAGCATGGAAGTGTTTGGATGAGCTATATCCGGACTTTTCTAGCGAGCCGCGAAATGTAAGACTTGGATTATGTACTGATGGGTTTAACCCTTTCGGTCAATACGGAAGGGCTTACTCTTGTTGGCCAGTCATCCTGACCCCATACAATCTACCGCCTGATATGTGTATGAAGAGGGAGGTCATGTTTCTATCTATACTGGTTCCAGGACCCAAAAATCCAAAGGCGAACATAGACGTGTTTTTGCAACCGTTGGTTGAAGAGTTATCACAGTTATGGGATGTTAGGGTAATGACATACGATGCGTCTTTGAAGAACAACTTTATGATGCGTGCTGTTTTGATGTGGACTATTAACGACTTCCCGGCCTATGGTATGCTTTCTGGATGGTCCACGTCTGGGAAGCTTGCTTGCCCTGTATGCATGGAACATACCGGGGGGGAATCATTCCCTGTTAGTGGCAAGACAAGTTTCTTTGATTGTCATAGAAAGTTTCTACCGTTGGATCACCCGTTTAGGAGGAACAGAACCGCTTTTAAGAAGAACAAGGTTGTTAATGAACCTCCACCCCGTAGGTTATCTGGTGCACGGGTTTGGCAGAGGGTCGAAGAGTATCCTTACATCTGGGACAAGAGTGTTAAGGAGTTTGCGGGTTATGGTAAGGAACACCACTGGGTGAAGCAGAGTGTGTTGTGGGATTTGCCATATTGGAAAGACTTGTTGTTAAGGCACAACATTGATGTCATGCACACTGAACGTAATGTTTTCATGAATATTTTTGACACTGTTATGGACATCAAAGGGAGAACAAAGGACAACGAGAAGAGTCGTCTAGACCTTCCGATTTGGTGTTCTAGGAAGGAGTTGGAGTTGAGGGATGCGGGACGTGGAAGAATGCTTAAACCCCATGCAAAGTATGCTTTAACTAGACCACAACAGATTGCTGTGTGTATTTGGATGAATGGGTTGATCCTGCCTGACGGATTCACTTCTAACTTGAGTAGATGTGTCGACGTGAAGGAGGGGAGGGTGTTTGGCATGAAAAGTCATGATTGCCATGTGTTTATGCAACAACTACTCCCGTACGCGTTTCATGCCTTACCGAAGCCTATTTGGAAACCGTTAGTGGAGTTGAGTCACTTCTTTAAGGAGTTGACGGCTACTTCGTTGAGTGTGGAGAAACTTGTGAAGATGGAAGAAACTATCCCGGTATTGATTTGTAAGTTGGAGCAGATTTTCCCACCAAGTTTTTTTGACTCCATGGAGCATTTGCCTATCCATCTACCGTACGAGGCCTTGGTTGGTGGCCCAGTGCAGTATCGTTGGATGTATCCATTCGAAAGGTGAATGCTTGGTGAACTCTTTAATTTACTTGCAAATCGTGCTTATAATAGTATTTTCTAACTTAACACCATCTTGTTAATGATGTTGAAGATTCTTACGCTCTTTAAAAGATAAAGTGTCGAACAAAGCCTGCGTTGAAGCTTCAATTTGTGAGGCATACTTAGTCGAAGAAATGACAACCTTTGCTTCTTTCTATTTTCCGACGGAGATAGAAACTAGAATGAGTAGAATTCCCCGCAATCTTGGGGTAGCCAGCCGCACAGGGTTTGATGCACAAACGTCGATTTTCAACTATCCTGGTCACCCGGGGGGCAGGCTCACAAAATGTTACATTGATGAGAAAGATCGAAAGGCGGCTCACTTGTACATTCTTCTCAATTGCCCAGAAGTGGAACCCTTTATTGAGTAAGTCATAGAAGTTATATTATACATTCTTAACGTAGCTTTTATATTAAACTTATTTGTTTCTTTCAATAGCTTATACACAGATATGCTAAAACTTGAGCAAAATGATTTAACTGATGACCAAATTCATAGTGAGGTGTCATCCAAGTTCGTTGGTTGGTTCGCGCAACATGTAAGACCCGTATACCAAGTGTTTTTAAGCCTATTTGCTTCTAACTCCCGTCAATATGGTAACAATGACCTACTTCTTATGTTGTACATAGATACAAGACCCTAACAACCATATTGAAGATTCTTTACTCCAAGCCCTTTCTTGGGGGCCGGTGAAGACTGTTAAAAAATGGCCTATTTACTACGTAAATGGCTACAAGTTTAATATTCTTCAATGGAGTGAAGGGATGCGCACCCATAACTACGGGGTTTGTGTTAAAGGCACCGCCGGTCAGTTGGAAGAAGACTTTTATGGAGTGCTGACGGAGATTGTTGAAGTTTCATTCTCTGGACGACTAAGAAGAGATATTGTTCTATTCAAATGTGATTGGTTCGACAACACAATCGGTGTTGGAACAAAGGTTGATAACAACTACGGCTTAGTTGAGGTCAAGAAGAATGGTAGATATAAAGGGTTCGATCCCTTCATTTTTGCCCAACAAGCTGAGCAGGTTTATTACACCGACTTCCCGGGAGGACATCGGGACTGGTATGCAGTAATCAAGGCCAAGGCCCGAAGTCAGATCACTGACAATGTCTCCGAGGAGGTTGATGACGCTTATCAGCTTGCACCACACGAGCTCAACGATGTCAATTTGTTGTTCAACATTGATCCAGTCATAATGGATGAGACACTCGCCACTATGGGGGGTGAACACATTGACAAAGACCTTGTCTCTCGATCAAAACGGTCTAGGGCTGATTTGGATACTGATGAACTTGTTCAAACAGATAACCACAGTGACACTGAAACTGAGGGGGAATTTGAAACTGAAACAGACACAGAGTATGTATTTGTTAAACATATATACATAGGTTTATATATATCCTGAGACTAACCTTTCTTTTCATGATTTTATCCACAGATGACGGGACGTCGACTACCCTTCAGTAGGGGTGGTGGGTCCAGGACCCCGGCTTCCCGTCTGGGGATGCAAACCCCAGGGCAGGAGACCACTCCATCACCACCACAGCGGACCACTCCATCACCACTACAGCAGACCACTCCATCACCACCACCACAGCAGACCACTCCATCACCACTCCAGCAGACCACTCCATCACCACCACCACAGCAGACCACCCCATCACCCCCACAGCTGACCACCCCAGAGCAGACTCCTGGAGTTGGTGGCTTGGAGGACCATGGCCATCAGGCGACCCCACCTCCGGCATCCCCTCTGCCCATGTTGGTACCCGTGCCGGCCGGAGACGAGTAAGTGACTAAATTTCATATACTTTTATGTTATTTGTATGATACTTTATATTAGGGTTTAGTGGAAAGACTTGTTGGTTTATTGGATGTTACTTTAATTAGTACTTGTATAGATTGAATTGTACTGGGCACTCTTCTGTTTGTAACAGGGTAACTATTTAAACTTGGAAATGTTACATTTACAGGGGAGACTCTGCCGAAATTTTGGGGGTCTCCCTAGATTGTGTGTTGTTTTACTCCTAACATAATTGTTGTCATTACAGCTTTGTTGATAGTAGTCGCACTACCAAAGCGATTACTAAGGTTTTGAAGGCCCAGTGGGATGGTCCATATATATCTTGGACAGATGCTGGGAAGGTTGTGCAAGATAGGTGGTTTGACACCTTCTCGGTAAGTTCCTAGCTCATTTATTATGACTTGATTTGTAAAATAGACCTGTTATTAATTTTGATTTCTCAATTCATTTTACAGCGTGATTACCAGTGGGCGGAGGGTATGATTGATGAGATTAGGAAGGTCTTTGCCACAAAGACCTCCAAAATCATCAAGAGTACCCTTTGGAAGGTCAGGGACAAGGGTGAGCGCCCTCGTTGGATCCCGGAGGACCATTGGGACGGGATGGTCCAGAAGTGGGGCGGGGTCCCATTCCAGCAGGCGAGTGCTCGGAACAGGGCCAACAGAGCTGCCGATGCTGCAGCCTCGGTTTACACTGGGGGTAGCATTTCAACCCTCGAGCACAAGAAAAGATTTGTAAGTATATTTATGTTAAACATTTCTATTATGATTCGTCTTACATGTTTACAAATAATAATCTCAATGTTTTTTGTCCACCACAGGAGCTGAGGGAGCACCGGGAGCCTTCTTTGTTTGAGGTCATGCAAATGACCAAGAAGAACAAAGCCGGTGCATGGGTAAACCAGAAGACTACGGAGCTAGCGGTATTTACTTTTAACTGACACATGCTTATAATTTACAAATCAGCTTACTAATCCTATCGTTGTTTTTGAATTTACAGGAGGCGTATCAGGCCAGGAGGGCCGAGAAGGAGGCGGACCTGGTGGCTTCCACTCCTGAAGGGGAGGTTCCTCCCACCCTATCTTGTTCTAACGACAACGCCATCTATATGGAGGCTGTTGGCGGTGTGAACAAGAAAGGGAGGGTGTTTGGATTGGGTGGCGTCGGCACGCAGCTGGCGAAAAAGGGGAAGACCCCTTCCTCTTCGTCTTCCTCTGGTCTTCCGACTGAGGTCGTTCAGGTAATTCAAAACCTGAACGATGAGCTACAGGAGGAGCGACGTCAGAGGCAGTTGCTGTTGGAGCGGCACGAGGCGGACCGACAGAAGGCCGAGGCGGACCGACAGCGGGCCGAGGAGCAGCACGCCGAGACTCGTCGGCAACTTGCTCAGCAGCAGGAGCTACTGATGCAATTGATGGCGAGGCTACCTCCCGCCACTTCCCAGGCGCCCCCACCACCACCCCAGGATCCCCCACCACCTTGATTGTAGTTCTTTTATTTATACACATTGTATATTTGATTTTTAGTTATGTTATATTTTCATTCAGTATTTATTTTGTCATTCTTTATTTATTATGTCTATATTTATTGGTAATTACATTCAAATCACAAAGCCTTATTGTACCTATCATTAGTAATTCAACCTATTTGATAAATTAATTTAATCTATTATTTTGTTTTTAATAATAATTTATTACTTCAAAAAAATTATTTTAATTTAATTATAAAATTTTATCAGCCAATACAAAATACAAAATATTAAGATATTTTTAAAGTTAAATTAACAAAACCTACCTATTATTGAATCAATTTTAAAAAAATTTAAAAATGACCGTTAGCGACGGCCAGGTACCGTCGCTGAATTATTAACACTAGCGACGGAAGATCTGGTCGCTACATCACAACCACTAGCGACGGAACCTTGTGGTCGCTGTATCATAACCACTAGCGACGGAGGATGTCGTCGCTGTACTTGTTAGAACTAGCGACGGCCGAAGGTGGTCGCTAAATGAGTACATGTAGCGACGGCATAGTGTGGTCGCTACATCACAACCTATAGCGACGGAACCCTGTGGTCGCTGCATCATAACCACTAGCGACGGAGGCTTTCGTCGCTGTAGCTGTTAGAACTAGCGACGGCATAGGCTGGTCGCTGATGACTGTTATTAGCGACGGGCTTCGAGGTCGCTGTATGGCAACACTTAGCGACGGCTGGGGTTATTGGGTCAGAGACGATTTTAGCGACGGCCTTACGCCGTCAATATAATAGCGACGCCAAACCTGCCGTCGCTGATGTGTTTTCGACGAGGGTTTTAGCGACGTCCTCTTTTCCGTCTGAGATGCCGTCGCTAATGGATTTAGCGACGGCCATTCTATGGATTAGCGACCAATTACTTCCGTCGCTATCAGTTGTTTTTTTAGTGGTGTCGGGTCATAATTAATTAGAACCGATATACGAACAAAGAACGGGAAGTTTAGAATTTGATTTTATGTTGTTAGAAATAATGTAGATTAGTTAAATATAATTGTTATAATTATATAAGTATGTATAAGTGAGATTAAATGGTTAAACGATGAAGAAATATATTGATTGAGTTAATTATGCAAATTGATAATTACTTTGATTGGTGTGAACGATGATTCGAATAATGAGATTAATATGTGTGTGTGATGATTTCATATTGAAATGGATATATGCTTAGATGAGTTCGAATTGAATGATGAGAAATTGATGTATGTATGAATATATATATATATATATATATATATATGTGTGTGTATGTGTGTGTGTTTGATGGCATTGTACAAATGGGCTTGACAACACGGTTGCCCTGTGTTATGAGCACACATTAGTTTTTGGCAGTTGTGTATGCTAATTATTGATTGGTATGCCATGTTTATGCTATGTGATATGTGATTATGTGGTTTGGGATGACCAACGGTATGTATACCCCTTGTTTTCTGGCTCCCGTGGCCTTTATGCCTAGTTGAGCTACCCAGTGGTCAAGTCGGACCCAATGGTTGAGGTGGAGAGCCAAGCCGGGCTCGGTGAACCAAGTCGGGTTCATGGGATGTCAAGTCGGACTCCCCGCTGAAGGCCGATCCTTAGGTATCCGGATACTAGAGAGTCAGATGTATACGAGTCAGTTGTGAAATATGCAAACTGAGGATTGATGTATGATTGGTCGTGGATGTATGATATGAAATGTCCATTTGACGTGTATGAGGTAGTGTTTAACTAAGTAAATTCTGTGGTATTAATTGAGTTGAGAATAAAAGTATATGTCTTGTGCTAGAATGAAAATTGTGCAGGGATGCATTAGTAATGCGAGGAGTAAGTATTGATGAATTTATTATTCCATTCTATATTGATTATGATATTCCAAATACTCACCCTTGCTGTGGTTTATTTAATTTTAGTGACCAGTGACAGGGAAGATGCTAATGCCCCGGAGGTGTTCCAAGCGGAAGATTGATGCTAAGGAATGAAGGATGAATGAATTTATGTAATATATGAATATATATGTAATAGGTTGTTAATTGTGTGTGAGTAGTTGATTATATAATGCTTGTACGAATGTTAAATTAACTTGGTGTGTTGAGATTAATGATGATGATGATGAATTATGGCACGGAGCCAATGATGTGTGAATGATGAATGATATAGGCAGGATTTATTATATGCATGAATGATGTGTGTGCTATGTGATTGATGTTTGGATTGATTTAGGAATGTTATGCATATAGCTAATTTATGGATTTAAGGAACTAGATAGGTGAAATTGAGACCTGGTGGGTTTCGGGACCCCCGAATGGTGTCAATAGGTCCCTTAGGATATTTGGAAACTGTGTGCATAGGCCTTAGGCCATTTAGAACTCATTTAGGATGTTTGATACAATGGTTTTGCACTTAATAAGCTTAAACTTCATTTTGCACATAACTTGCACATATGTTGGAATTTTGGTGAATGGACAACACCAACAGTTACGAAATGGGGAAAGCATGTGGCCTATGAAGTTTTGTGGTAATCGGACTTGAAACGGGCCAATGGGGTAGGTTAGAAGTTGGCTGAATGGCCTAAATTGTGTAACAGCATCAAGTCTGCTACTGTCATGCCCACGCTATGCATTAGGCTGACGCATAGTGTGAGGTGTGCAGTGTAGGGCTGGCACTACGTGTGGGGCTGGCGCGCAGCATCAGGCCCCTGTTTCAGGTTTTTGAATTCTTTTCAATCTAAATGATTTCGAAACTGCTAAATAGATCAATTAACTTATATTTTTGGTACTGTTATTAAAATGACATGTTTTCTAATTGTGATATAATCTAATTATTTAAAAATCAAAAAATTTATTCTAAAAGTTAATAAAGCGAGTAGAAATAAATGTAAATTGACGTAGGACATCACAGTTGGTCTCAGAGCGGTTCTTTCTAGAGCTCGAGAAATGGGTAAAGTTAGTGGATTGTTTGAGTCCTATACCAGACTATTTCCACATTTTATTACAATTGTTTGTGTGTTGTTTAAATTGTAACAGGTTAACTTGGCATCCTTCTCTTGGCACTCCAGGCAACATCTTATTATATGTATATGTGTGAGGTAAATATTTTACTCCCTGGTCTATTATTAGTTACTAATGGTGGTGTGTTTGGATATTTTAGAACTTAATTATGGTGGAAGGAACTAGTTCAGGTAGGAATGATGATTTCTTTGAAAGGTTTTCCCAAATGATGAGTAGGGCTGAATCTGGCCCAACTCTTGATAAATTTCTGAAAAGGAATCCACCCACTTACAAAGGAGGACATGATTATGATGGTGCACATATGTGGCTGCGTGATATTGAGCAAGCCTTTGAATACTATGAATGTTCAGATGAACAGAAGGTTCAGTTTGCCACTTATCAAATGAAAGATGAAGCCCGTGTCTGGTGGTCAAGGACCAAAGTTCAAATGAATGCTGTAGGTGAACCTTTAATATGGATAAATTTCTGGCGGAGGTTTCTTGCCAAATATTTTCTAGATAACTATAAAATTCGCAAGGAGATGGAATTCCTGAAACTTGAATAAGGCGAAATGTCTATAGCTAAATACAGAATGAAGTTTGATGAGTTGTATGACTTTTACCATTCTTTCTCTCTTGAAGGAACTGAGGGAAGTAAATGTGCAAAATATGAAGTTGGATTAAGGATTGAGGTGCGAAGTGCAATTGCTCCTATGGAGATCCATGATTATCCTACTCTAGTAAACAAGACCAGGCTTGCTGAAGAAGTATAGTTGCAGAAAGCATTTCAGTCGAGGGATAAGAAACCACTGAAGGTGAAAGGATTTAGTTTTAAAAAGATGGATTAGTTCTTCTGTGGTGGTAAGTCTTCTGCTTCATCATTATCTTCTTCTGGTTGAGGCTCCACCGGCCGTTCTAGTGGCCGTTCTGGTAATCGTGCATGTTATAATTGTGGTCAAGAGGGACACCTTTCTAGGCATTGTCCTGCTAATCAAATTGTTTGCTTCCAATGTGGACAACCTAGGCATCTTAGGTCTGATTGCCTAAAGAGGCAGTAGCATGGTGGGCATGGTAATCGAGCTAATGCTTCTATGGTTTGTGGTGGTAATCTTCAGCGTGGAGGCTGAGGCGGCAGTGGCTGTGGAGGCCAACACCCTCGACAATCTGATGCTAAGTCCAATGGTGCTCAGAATGTTATGGCTAGACGCTTTGCTTTTGATGCCTCTGAAGTTGCAAGAAATGATAATTTTGTATAGGGTAAGTGCCTTATTCATGGCTACTTGGTAAATGTTATATATGATTCTGGTGCAACACATTCTTTTATTTCTAAAAGTTGTGTTTGACGGCTTGGCTTACCGATGGTGTTAATGGAGAATGCTCTTAGTGTCTCCACTCCTACTGGTTCTACATTCCGAGCAACTACTATGTGTGGAGAATTACTGATGCAAGATAAAAATCGTTCTTTCTTGGTGAATTTAATATGTATGCCGTTGAAGAACTTAGATGTTATTCTGGGTCTTGACTGGTTGTCTGCTAACCATGTCATGGTGGACTGTTATCGAAAGGCTATAATCTTTTCTCAGGAACTTGATAATATAAATGTGGTGAGTGATGTTTCCACAACTTATGTTATTTTGTTTGCTTCAGAGGAGCAGTATAAACTTAAACCTAGTGATATTCCGGTGGTGTGTGATTTCCCTAATGTGTTCCTAGAAGATATTCTGGAATTGCCTCCTAACAGGGAGATTGATTTTGCTATTGACTTGATTCCCAAGGCAGGACCTATGTCTCGTACTCCCTACTGAATGTCTTCTGTGGAGTTGGCTGAAGTAAAAAAGCAAGTAAATGAGGTTTTAGACAAGGGGTTTTGAAAAGACTTAATTATTTCATCTTTTATTTAACCTAATTCAATAAATATTGTTTAGTTTAGCACTATTATTTAATAAATTGTTAATAATTTTTATTTTATTTATTTATTTTAAAAGTGTTTAATTTATGTAAGAAAATGATTAAAAACAACAAATAGTTAAGGAAATTGGTTTTATTATAAATTCACTAACCCAGCGTGCTTACGCTGGACAGCCAACGTACAAACGCTGGGAATTATTTGTTTGCATGTGCAGGTGCAGTAAAGAATAGTTCATGCTCAAGCTCGAAGGATGCAAGCTCAAGCAAGATTCATGCAAAGTACGTGAAGAAAAAGAAAGAAAAGCGCGATCTCGCTCAAGCGAGCAAACTCACGCTCAAGCGTGACCCCAAAATATCATCCATGCCCAAAGCTTCCACACTTAGGCTCAAGCGTGACTCCATCAATGCATTGAATAATTTGACCTCGCTTAAGCGAGAGCCCTTCACGCTCAAGCGTAAAGGTGGTTATTTAAAGCTGATGCTTTCCCTCTAAAAAGTAGCTTTGTTCTGTTACTTTGCCTGCGTTGTATTACTGTTGTACCTTTGTAATTTAAGTAATGTTTGTAATTATTTATTTATTTGTAATTATGTAATTAGTTTAGTTAGTTTAATTATTAATTAAGGTTTCTTTGTAATTAATTAAGATAGTTAGTTAGTTATTTACCTATATATACTTGTACATACCTTGTACAAAACATAGAGATGGTAGACACAGAATACTATTCATTTTCCCATTTTTAATCTCTCTCTAATTCTTTTCTCTCTCTAAATTCTCTCATTCATGTCTCTCCATATTCCTTCGATAGAATCCATGTCCATGGGTTTCTAAGTCCCTAGGGTTGGGATTGCGAAGGTTTGTAATGAATTCTCGAAAGTGTATTGAGGAAGTCAACTTCTAAATCAAGAGGAGAACAAGCTGAGGAGTGGATCTACTTTGCTGGATTGACAAATCCAGATCTGATGAAGAAACTCACCAGTGAGGAATCATGGTTGAGACTTAGGTAACTTCTAGCTTCCTAACTAATTCAGGCCTGGTAATTAGGTGAATAGTTAGGGTTCAACCCCCAATTTCATATTAAATTTCTCTGTTAATTGAACACCTAAGGGATTAGGGTTTAATGCTTAGGAATTAGGCATTAACCATCTGTGGATTGTCCTCTTGAGTCTGAAGATTGATTGAACCTTAATTGCATGTTTCTTGGTGAAATTGTAAGCTGAAGCAATCCTAACCTATCTTCCATTAATCAGATTTCATCTTTCATACTGTCTCTGAAAATACAAAAACATAGAAAGCATAAAAACAACAAAAATAAAATGAACTCTATCTGTATTACGTTGGTTCAGCTTGTATTAGTCTAAGATTGAGGTAATTACCACAATCCCTCTGGGAACAATCAAATATATTACAAATTTAACGATTGGTGCACTTGCCAAAAGAATAAATCCTCTGAGAGTCATACAATAAGTCAATATTAATTCATAATTTTCCAACCAAATTAGTGACTCAAGGATTTAGCATCAGGTTTATCCGACCAAGTGCTTCACCTTGAGGCGCTCTGGTATTATTGGTGAAAAAGAAAGATGGCGGTATAAGGATGTGCATTAACTACCGGCAGTTGAATAAATTGATAATTAAAAATAAATATCCCTTACCACAAATTGATGATTTGTTGGATCAACTCTGAGGTGCTGTGGTATTTTCCAAGATTGACTTGAGGTCTGGATATCATCAGATAAGGGTGAAGTCGGAGGATATTCTGAAGACGGCATTTAGGACGCGGTATGGACATTTTGAATATGTTGTAATGCCTTTTGGAGTAACCAATGCTCCAACTATCTTCATGGATTACATGAATCAAATTTTCCAATCATACTTGGATCGATTCGTTGTGGTGTTTATTGACGACATTTTAGTGTATTCAAGGTCTATTGAGGAGCATGCACAACACCTTCAAATTGTTTTACAGGTGTTACGTGAAGAGAAGTTATATGCTAAATTGTTGAAGTGTGATTTCTAGGAAGCAAGTGTGCAATTCTTGGGGCATGTGATCTCTTGTGATGGTGTGTCTGTGGATCCATCCAAGATTGAGGCAGTTATGGCTTGGGAAAGGACTAAATCGGTGACCAAAATTAAGAGCTTTCTTGGATTGGCTGGTTACTATCGTCACTTTATTGAAGGATTTTCACGCATTGCACTTTCGTTGACACGATTGACAAGAAAGGAGAATTCGTTTGTGTGGACAAAAAAATATGAATTAAGTTTTCAGACCTTGAAGTAATGCTTAACTTCGGCGCCGGTACTTGCATTACTGAATGTGACAAAATATTTTGTGGTGTATTGTTACGCATCTAAGTTTGGTTTGGGATATGTATTGATGCAAGATGATAGGGTGATTGCTTATGCTTCTAGGCAACTGAGGCCGCATGAGCAGAATTACCCCACCCATGATCTGGAACTTCCTATTGTGGTATTTGCATTGAAGATTTGGCAGCATTATTTGTATGGTTCTCGTTTTATGGTATTCAGCGACCACAAAAGTTTGAAGTATCTATTTGATCAGAAAGAATTGAATATGAGGCAACGGCGATGGGTGGAATATCTAAAGGATTATGATTTTAATTTGAGATACCATCCTGGTAAAGCGAATGATGTGGCTGATGCCTTAAACAGAAATTTATTACATGCAGCCTTTTTAAAGGGAAAGGAACAAGAATTGTTGGAAGACTTCCGTGATATGAATATTGGGGTGATTATACAGGCCCCAAATCAGATGGTAATTGGGATGCTGAAGATCTCCAATGAATTTTTGGAATCTTTAGTTGTGGCTCAAGAGGATGATGAAGAGTTGTTGGAATTGCTTGACACTTAAGCAAGAGGTGAAGATATGGAATTGACCAGAGGCCACGATGGAATTTGGCGATTCAGAGACTGAGTTATTGTACCTGCAGAAGGTGATTTTAGGCAAGTTGTGTTAGCTGAAGCACATAAAATTTCTTTAAGTATTCATCTTGGTATCACTAAGATGTATCATGATTTGAAGAAAGAATTCTGGTGGCCAGGAATGAAGAAAGTAATTATTGAATATGTAAGATCTTGTGTGGTATGTTAGAAGTGTAAGGTTGAACACCAAAGACCTCCTGGTTTGCTTCAATCTCCAGAGATTCCGATTTGAAAATGGGAAAGTATCACTATGGATTTTGTATCTGGGTTACCTTGGACCCGTTCAGGATGTAATGCGATTTGGGTAATCGTGGATAGATTGACCAAGAGTGCTTACTTCTTGGCTATAAACATGAAATGGACATTGGACCGGTTGGCTAGATTGTAAGGTTACATGGTGTGCCTTCGAGTATTATTTCAGACCGCGACCCTCGATTCACTTCTAGATTTTGGGGAAGTCTACAACAGGAGTTGGGTACTGATTTGAGGTTGAGTTCAGCTTATCATCCTCAAACTGATGGCCAGTCAGACGAACCATACAGACTTTAGAGGATATGCTTAGAGCTTGTGTATTGGAGCAAGGTGCATGGGAAAGATACTTGCCATTGGTGGAATTCACTTATAACAACAGCTATCATAGTAGCATTGGAATAGCTACTTATGAAGCTTTATATAGAAGGAGATGTCGTACCCCTTTATGCTAGAATAAAAATGGTGATGCGATTCATTTGGGACCCGAATTAATCCAGGAAATGCATGATCAGGTAGCATTGATTCGTAAGAAGATGAAGATTGCTCAGGATCGTCAGAAGAGTTACTATGACAATCGTCATAGGCCACTTGAGTTTCAGGTGGGAGATTGGGTATTTCTGAAGGTAACACCTATGCGAGGTGTGAGTTAGATATTGAAGAGTCGGAAGCTTAACCCGAGATATATTGGGCCGTACCAAATTTTAGAGAGGATTGGTAATGTCGCTTACTGATTGGATCTTCCCCAATCGTTAACTAATATCCACAATGTGTTTCATGTGTCACAACTTTGGGTGTACATTCCTTGTGATTCAATGATTGTGCTTGAAGATTCCATTGAGCTGAAAGAAGATTTAACTGTAGAGGTAACGCCTGTCCGCATTAAGGAATATCAAACCAAATGGTTTAGAAGCAAGGAAGTGTCTTTGGTGAAAGTGAAGTGGCAGAATCTGAATGGAGTAACGTATACATGGGTCTGATATGAGGCGGATATATCCAAACCTTTTTTGATAAGGTACGTTGATTTCGGGGACAATCTCTTTTTAGGGGGAGTGGATGTAACATCCTGAAAGTTTTAATATTAGAAAATAAATGGGAAATAAATAAAAGTATTATTTGTGTTAAAATTTTAATAGTGTATGGAAAATTAAGTGGAAAATGGAATTTTATGGAAGATGGAATCAGGACCATGACGCGTAGCGTGGCTGGGACGCGTAGCGTTAGGTATGAATTAATGAGCTGACGTATAACATTAGCGTCACGATTCAGTTTTAAGCAGCGCATGCAAAACAGATGGGCAGAAGCTCTCTTTTCCATTTTCTTCTCATTTTCACATGATTTGGCATGGGACTTGGTGGAGGCTTGATTTCTTGAAGTTTTGGGAAATTGGAACCTAGGTGAGGCACGTGAAACCTCTCATGTATGTGTGAATTTTGACTTGGATTCTGAGTTTTATGGAATTGGGGAGCTTGAATGATCAGTTTGGAAGTGTAAGGAAGGAAATGTACTAACCGGTTCCATGTTTCGATAACCGTAGATGCCGGAACGAATGTTGGGTGAACGATTGACGAAGCGGGCATCGGATTCAGAAGTGGAGCGGTGAAGCAAGTGATCGGAGGACGCAACCGACACCAAGAGAAAATTTTAAAAGCTTGGAATAGAGGTAAGGGGGTGTTTGGGTCATAATTAATTAGAACCAATATGCGAACAAAGTACGGGATGTTTAGAATTTGATTCTATGTTATTAGAAAAAATGTAGATTAGTTAAATATAATTGTTATAATTATATAAGTATGTATAAGTGAGATTAAATGGTTAAACGATAAAGAAATATATTGATTGAGTTAATTATGTAAATTGATAATTACTTTCATTGGTGTGAACGATGATTTGCATAATGAGATTAATATGTGTGTATGATGATTTCATATTGAAATGGATATATGCTTAGATGAGTTTGAATTGAATGATGAGAAATTGATGTATGTATGAATATATATATATATGTGTGTGTGTGTGTGTGTGTGTATGTGTGTTTGATGGCATTGTACAGATGGGCTTGACAAGACGGTCGCCCTGTATTGTGAGCACACGCCAGTTTATGGCACTTGCGTATACTGATTATTGATTGATATGCCATGTTTATGTTGTGATATGTGATTATGTAGTTTGGGACGGCCAACAGTATGTATACCCCTCATTTTCTGGCTCTCGTGGCCTTTGTGCCCAGTTGAGCTACCCAGTGGTCAAGTCGGACCCAGTGGTTGAGGTGGAGAGCCAAGTCGGGCTCAGTGAACCAAGTCAGGTTCACGGGATGTCAAGTCGGACTCCCCGCTGAAGGCCGATCCTTAGGTATCCGGATACTAGAGAGTCAGATGTATACGAGTCAGTTGTGAAATATGCAAACTGAGGATTGATGTATGATTGGTCATGGATGTATGATATGAAATGTGCATATGACGTGTATGAGATAGTGTTTAACTAAGTAAATTCTGTGTTATTGATTGAGTTGAGAATAAAGGTATATGTCTTGTGCTAGAATGAAAACTGTGCAGGGATGCATTAGTAATGCGAGGAGTAAGTATTGATGAATTTATTATTCCATTCTATATTGATTATGATATTCCAAACACTCACCCTTGTTGTGGTTTATTTAATTTTAGTGACCAGTGATAGGGAGGATGCTAATGCTCCGGAGGTGCGCCAAGCGGAAGATTGATGCTAAGGAATGAAGGATGAATGAATTTATGTAATATATGAATATGTATGTAATAGGGTGTTAGTTACGTGTGAGTAGTTGATTATATTATGCTTGTACAAATGTTAAATTAACTTGGTGTGTTGAGATTGATTATGGTGGTGAATCATGGCACGGAGCTAATGATGTATGAATGATGAATGATATGGGCAGGATCTATTATATGCATGAATGATGTGTGTGATATGTGATTGATGTTTGGATTGATTTAGGAATGTTATGTATATAGCTAATTTATAGATTTAAGGAACTGGATAGGTGAAATTGAGACCCGGTGGGTTTCGGGACCCCCGGATGGTTTCAATAGGTCCCTTAGGATATTTGGAAATTGTATGCATGGGCCTTGGGCCATTTGGAACTCATTTAGGATGTTTGATACAATGGTTTAGCACTTAATAAGCTTAAACTTCATTTTACCATAACTTGCGCATATGTTGGAATTTTGGCAAACGGATGGCGCCAACAGTTCCGAAATGGGAAATGCATGTGGCCTATGAAGTTTCATGGTAATTGGACTTGAAATGGGCCAATGAGGTAGGTTAGAAGTTGGCCGAATGGCCTAAATTGTGTAACAGCATCAAGTCTGCTACTGTCATGCCCACGCTACGCGTGAGGCTGACGTGTAGCGTGAGGTGCGTAGTGCAAGGCTGGCGCGCAGTGCCAGGCCGCCCCTGCTTCAGGTTTTTGAATTCTTTTCAATCTAAATGATTTCGAAACTTCTAAATGGATCAATTAAATTATATTTTTGGTACTATTATTAAAATGACATGTTTTCTAATTACGATATAATCTAATTATTTAAAAGTTAAAAATTTATTATGAAAATTAATAAAGTAAGTAGAAATATATGTAAATTGACGCAGGATGTCACATTTGTGTTCTTCATCAAAGTTGTAGATAATTGAGTTAAAAAATTTTGGCAAAAGAATCATTTGATTTCATGGTCATACGAGAGAGATGTGCGAAAAATACTGAACCTAGTGCAAGCTGTTGTTGGAAAAACATGAATTTATATAGTATTTTAAATTCTGGAATTTATGGGATCAGAATTAACATTCATTGTCAACATAAAAGTTGTAGATAAATTCAATACAGATATTTTGGGACAAGAACAACTTGAATGCAATAACGGGAGAGGAAATTACGCCTAAAATTCGTTGCGCATAACTTAACTATCATACAATTAAAGTAGAGATATTCATCTCATACTCATAATTAAAGTAGAGATATTCATCTCATACTCATAAAATCTTCTGAAACATAACTTAACTATCACACACAAGTCAATCAGCCATAGCCCAACCATCAATACACATAGAATTATCATCAAATTAAAATCATTGGCCTCAAGGACCTAACACACAAAACGAGGGCTGTTACACATATGATGCATGTAACATACATTCCTTCCATTAATTCATTAGTTATCAGTAGGGTCCTTTCAGGGACTCTATTTCATTCCTAACATCGGGTTCGTTTTGTAAAATCCTCGATTAAACATTTTTCTTTAGTCATCACTCTTTTTGTATTTTCTTAATTCACAGCACAGTTCATCTGATAATTAGGAATGAAATGTGTTCTGATTATCCATAAAACCTCAGGGTAATATTGGTACCGCAGCGTCCATCATCACATCGAATCCAATCTCAATTTTATCACATTATTTTTTATAAATTAGTCACCTTACCGAGACATTTTCTCATTTTTAATCATTTCCATCTTGATTTATCTATATATCTCTACATAATTCATTTAATGCATCATACATATTCCATCTATTTACTACCATCTTTATTTCATTCATTCATGATATCCCATAAGCATTTTATCACATCATATTTTATACGCATTTCATCATACAACATTCATCATGTATTTCATCATATATGTCCGTCACATAACATGTATACATCCATACACACAATTGCATAACAATCGTCACATATAACATCCATTACACAAACATTATATAACAATCATGGTACATGTTATCCTAGCAAAGGAATCACATATTATAATTAAGTACGTTCGTAAACATGGTTTTGGGGGTGACCAAGTATAATACTTATTTTGTGAACATACTAGCTTTAGTTACCTCTTTAACTATTCGACTTTATTGATAACAATTTTGTATCCTTAACATTTCTTTTCCTATTCATTATTATTTTCTGGACTACTAAATATCTAGTCATCAAATATACCCTCTAGGTGAACTAGTTGGCCATTTATCTTTTAAATACTGTTATATACTCATTTTAGGGGTATACTTTAAATTTGTTCAAGTATCAATGGCTCCTAAGTTACTACCACTAGGTTAAATTATCCTAATTTTATTAGTATACTGACTAGGTTGGCATCATTTTTACTAGACTTTATTAACGAATAGATATTTCCCCTTCCCATTTAATTTTTGTTCTTTACAACTTCTTTCCTAACTCATAAAATTTTGTTGTTATTTTAATTAATGTCACTTATGACATTAGCTTTTACTTTTCATTGAATTCCTATATATATTTAACTCATAATTACCTTAGTTATTTCCTTATAATTTCATTTAACTGCCTAACATATCTTTACATACCTTGATTACCTACAATATGTTTTTTCCTATTTACTACTTTCTAGCTCTTGAGATAAACTATTTTGGTTAATTCTATTAACTAGTTATGAGTTCTTTATTTAATCATTCTATAAATTTGTGCTAACTCTAAATTATCGATTATTTTTAATGTGAGTCTAATTCTTTTGTTACTTTTAAGACTCATTTAATGTCCTTAAACAATTTCTTCATGAACCTGACTTATAATCTAAATGAAATCATATTTCATTGGAACTCATTAATTCTTGCTACTATTTTTTTATCGATTTTCTTTCAAATTCTTAGTATATAACCACTATTTCCAAATTCTTCTTAATGACTCAAAATATCAAATATAACATATTTTTCTTGTAAGATGCTTTTGAATTCCTTTATTTCTTTGATTACAACTCATTATTTCTCTAATACTGTATCAAAACTTATTGAATCTCATTACTCTTTCATTGTCAAATTTTCTTTTTATTCATTAGTGTACAAGTTCTTTTTCCAAATTCTATTTAATACTTAGTAATATATTTTCTTGAAAAGAAAATACTTAAAAATTTCTATCTCTTTTATTTCTAATGTATATATATATTACTTGAAATTCATTACTTCTAATCCTTCTTTTGGTTGCGTATTCCTTTCTACTAAAAACTCCCTTTTATTTTATAAAAACTTACCTTAGTAATTTTCTTAAAATATTTCTAACACTATAAAATTTTAAATAGAGTGTAGTCTCAATTAAATCGGTAAAACACCTCATTTTGCGTGATTTCTATTAGATTTACTTGTAGGACTCTAATCGGTCATTTTAGTTAACTTAGCGGGGCTTACCGGATAAATATGATAAATTACATAACATATTCAAAAATTTATATATAATTACAACTATATCAAATTTCTAACCGAACCTGCACTACGGTCCTAAACTTTGTCCCTTTTACGTAATAACTTAAATTTTTGATAAAATTTAGCGAGATGTACGAAATTCGAGGCGTTCTTTACAAAAATACCAAAGCGTATAAAAATATTGAAATAAAATTAAAACCGCTATCGGTAACGAAAAATCATGTAACTTCTTATCTAGCCGCCAGATCATTGTGAAACTTAAAAGGATTATCCTCATACTAAGGAATGATATCAAGCAATTTATAACCAATAAAAACAAAGCAAGACTCCCCTTACCTCCCAGCTCGCTCATGGTTTTGGGAGGAAGATCGCTCGTCGAAAATTCACTAGTGGCTAGAAATTCCTCGCTGATCATTGTCGATCGTCCTCCGGTACCTAAAAACTCAACATGCAATAACCAAAAAGGGGGTAGAGCATATCATAGCCAACAAGAAAAGCAAGGGAAAATAGCCATGAAGAATCTAGAAATTAAAAGTACTTCAGGAACCCTAAACCCGAAATTTACTAATCGTTTGAAACCTTTCGTCGATTGTTCCTGGGAACTAAGAAATGACACATGCAATGATTATTAAGATAAGAGGGTCATAGTTTTGAGCCTAAAACAACATGCATGTGGCTGGAATTTTTAGAAGAAAAACCTAAGGAAACCAAGGAAAAGAATGATGAAAGATTCACCATGAAGATTTGGATGTTAGTCGTGAGGTGAGGGAGGATTTTGTGTTTATGGATGATGGTTTTAGGTGGCTAGAAAATGAGTGTAAGACTTGCTGGAAATTGAAGAGAAATTAAGAGGGTGAGTGGGTTATGGCTCGCCGTAAATGAAATGAACAATTATATGGGTAATGTAATTAATGACTTGCAAGGGATTGAATTTTGTGTAATTTATGTGTGTGAATTGAAAGTGGGAGTGGAACAGAGCGTGAAATTTTTTATTTGCTTTTATGGTATGTTGTTCTCATGGCAAGAAGCTTACATGATGGCATGGTATGGTGGGCGATGGTGGTATATCATGGTTTAGAATAAGAGAATGGGAATTGGAGAAAAAGCAACGTGCAAGGTTCATGGGAATGGGCACATATATGGTGATGAATTGATAGCTTTTACAATGCATAGAAATTAATAGCTACTTGTTAAACAAGTAGCAAAGTGTTTATTGGACAAGCTTTAAGACTTAGCAAGCAAGCTGTTGGAATCTTAAGACAATGCATGGATGGTTATGGCAAGTTATGATGGCATGGTATTACATGCATGTGATGAATGGCTTCATGTAGCATCCAGGAGCAAGTGGGCACATGGTAATTGAATGGGAATTTGGAGCACAATGTGGCAATTGGAAGTACAGGCACATGATTTCAACTTATCACATATGTTGATAAACTTTTAAATTATAAAAGAGCAACTTATAGGAGAAGGAGTTGGTTGTGCATTGCCACATAGAGGGGTAGGTGGCATGGTCTAGGGTGTGGAGAAAAAGTAGGTGTCGTGTGGCGATGCTGAAAAAATAATTTAGGGTACCGAAAATCGGGTACCCCACGAGTAACTAGTTCCCTTTTTGGAGGCTGTTTAAAATAAATATATAATAATTCATGGAGTGGGAATTAGGAAAAACTTCCAATATAAAAGTTGTAAATATTTGTTTTTTCTTTAAAACAAGCTATGGTGCGTGAAAATCCATCATCGAACGATGGAGATATGCCCAAGTATATACACGATCACTCGAGGAAGGTACCTAAGGCACTGGTCGGGCCTGTTGGACCAAATCGGTTATCCTTGATTTACCATGATAGGGTTCTAACAGGACTAGTTTCCTTATTGGACTACTAGTCTCGGGCTGAATCGCCGATACCAAATTGTTTACTGGGTCCCATAATTCAATCTATGAACCTGATAATATTTTATTATTAAACATAATTATTAATTAAATTAATTAATTAAATATAATTATGATTTCAAAATTAATTAAATAATTAAAAATAAAATATTATTATAAATATTTATATATTTTGAAATAATTAATTAAATATATAATATTAACATATTATTTTTTAAAAAAATATTGTTCATTATTATCGTTCTCTCACCTTTGTTCCTTTTGACTATCAACATATTTTTCTAATTTTTCTTCTAATTCTTTGCACTCTTCTAAGTCGGTTTTCTTACTATTTATACTTTCTCAACATTCCTACACCTCATAATTAATACCTAAATTAGCTTTCTTCCTTTGCTATTTTTCTATACTAACCACTCAAGGATCCGGATGAAGCCGTAAGCTTTCAACTGAGAGCCCAATGAAGTATCCTCAGGATCTTAAGGGTTTGGTTTCCTATTCTCAAAAATCAAGGTTGTTACACCATACGCCTTGGTCGACTATTTTGATACACCTCGTATAATGTATGTGTATATTGGATTAGGTATCTGATAACCTCATTAGAGGTTCCATATTTGTTTTGGTACCTAAATGTTTACGTTAATGACTTAGTAAGTTAAAAATATATTATAGTATGGAATTATATATATCTTTGCCCAGGAATTTTTAGAGAATCATATAGTGACATATATGTGTTTTGGGGCTTCCAAGTGATCAAATTAATTCACAAAAATTGGAAAAACATTTCCCTGTATTTTTATTAAATAAGTGTTACATATAGAATCCAAAAAAATAGGTAATAAGAATAGAATTCAAAAACTCCTAGTTGATAAGTTAGCTAATTGTATTGGAAACATAAAACTAATTGTTTCAATAGTTGAAAAACATAAAATGATATAAAATTGTTTAGACAAAACTTGTTTTTTTATATACATAATTTGTAACCTTTTAAATATATTTTAATTAATATCAAAATTAATAAAATAATGTTTAGGATTTTTTTTCTTTATAAAAAAATTCATGAAATACATAATAAAAAAACACATAGATTCAAAGATTATAATTCATATAAATATTTTTCACAGAAGTCAATTTCACATATCTATAAAGTTTTGATTAAAATGTATATAATAATAATCAATAATGTAAATATCAAATGATTTATATAAGTATTATTTATAGACGCTTTTTTAGGTTTTTAAAAAATAAATAAAATTTAATCTCTTAAAAATAGATTTTTAAGAAGTGTTTTAAGGCTGAATTTTTTATATTAAATTTTTTTATTAATAAATTTTAGTAATTTGAATTAAAAAGAGAATTTTTATAAGTTAACCATAGACTAATTAAATTAAGTAAAGTTCATTGGATAAGTTTATATAAGTACCTAAATGTTAAAGTTTTAAATGATTTAAGAGCTTTTGAGCAAAAAGGTTTTTGAATATTTAATCGCTTAAGAATAAACAAAAATTTTATAAAGGTTAAGGAGAAAACTTGATTTTTAACAAAAAGGGCACTAAGATCATTATTAAATTTTAGAATTTATGTGGATTGGTTAATTAAGCATCGAGGATGTGAGTTTAAAGTAGTGTATAGATTATTAAAAATAATTATTGATGATTTATGAATTTTTGGCTTTGGAAACCAGAAATCGATGATTGAATTGGAGCGTTCGAGGAGCGTTTTGAGCTTTGAAATCGAGGATTCCAGGTAGAGGAAGTATTATATATCTTAAATGTATGAGTTAGAAATGGATTAAAGGATAGTTAGTTATTTAATTGAATTGATGTTAAGATTGTGTTTATTCTTGATGTATGATGATTCATAATTATCCCCTGTTGTATTGGTTTTGATATTGTGATGATCATGAGATGATATGAATATATGATGATGATTTATTGGTGGATATTGTTCCTATATGGTTGATAAGTGTGATGTATAGATGATGATAAATGACACAATATGCTCACTATGCCTGTTGAATCGAGATAGTATGATTTATCATGCAATAATATTGTTAACAAGCTATAATAGCTTGATTGTTGATACAATGAAATATGATTATTATTTATGCATAACATTTACATAATAAAGCTTATAGGACTACAAGGTACCTGTAATGCTTGCCCAAATGGGAGGGCTTAGACCCTGTAGTGGTTTCTTCGAACTCCACAGAAGTCTTTGAGTGGGACTCAAGGTTAGCCCGCAACCCTACCGTTGTTGTTGGGAGTGACTATGTTGCATGAGTGGGCAAGTAATTTGGTACCTGTAAAATGGCCGAATTAGCTGGGAGCTGAGATATATTATTGTATTTGATATCCCATCATTAGAACGGATCCGCATGTATTGCATAGTTGCGAGGAGCCACTGTGACATCAATGAGTTGTGGGGTAACCATTGATGGATACCAGAAGCTACGAGGCAACCATTACAATCATTAGATGTTATGGGACAACTATTGAGGATAATTGTGATTGTATGATATGATTTGATAGTATGAATGTGTTTGTAGTATTGAATTAAATAGCAATGGTAATATGATAAATCAGATTGATTACATGTGTGATGAATATCAAATTCGATTCTATAGTTGTCATTATATATATATATATATGCTCACCCTTGCACCTATTTTTAACACGCAATGAATTTAGACCGTGAAGATGACTACTAAAAGCTTGAGAAGCTCACGGTTGATAAATCCTAGTGTGGATTCATTATTGATTACATGTGTGATGAATATCAAATTCGATTCTATAGTTGTCATTTTATATATATATATGCTCACCCTTGCACCTATTTTTAACATGCAATGAATTTAGACCGTGAAGATGACTACTAAAAGCTTGAGAAGCTCATGGTTGATGAATCCTAGTGTGGATTCATTTGTGCATAGAACTATTGTATAGCTTTTTGATGTCTTACGCCCTAGCTGGCTCTTTTGATACATACTATATATGTTTTGAAATAGTGGAAACTAGGTATCTAATAACCTCATTGGAGGTTTAGTTTTGTTTTGATACATATGTGTTATGTTATCAAATTATATATATTCCGTTGCGGAAGTGCTTTGAGTTTCACTTAGCAATACCTATACATGTTTTAGTGTTATGTTATCATACACCATAATTTCATTGATAGTTCAAAGATGAATTTTAAAATGTAAATCAGATAATTTTGAAAGAAAAAAGAACTAAAAACAATCAAAACATAATAGGAAAAGAATATAATTTACAAACCAAATAATTTATAAAAAAACACACAAAAACCTGAAAAAAAGAATTTAACACTTATTTTTTCGATTAACTACAAATATGCTCTATAGATTTGATTACTCTTATACTTTGTGACAACAATAAACAACATCAAACTTGTTTCACCTCAAAGAAAATAAAAAAAATGCAAAAGGGAAAAACAATTTGAGTGAAGTAGCGTCAAGAGCGACTAGAATAAAAATGACTACGCAACCCTAATTTTATTCAAGAGCAAAAAGAAAACATTAAACAATGATTTATAAATAAATATGTTTCACAAGGTTGAGGAGCGATTTAAGTTAGTTTATATCTTATTTCATTAGTTTAAAAGTTTGTTATACAAAATAATTATGTTTAATAAAAGAACTTATTTTAGTATCTTGTAGTGTTTTTTTATTTAAACTTATAATCTCCAAACTTATTTTATTTTTTTAATAATTTTATCATCACTCATATAATTTTTATAATTTATATATATATATATATGTCATTTTACATTTAGCTAGCTAGTTTTATCAAATATATTTCAATTTAACTAACTAGTTTATAAACTTATAACGTATCGTTATCTTTAAGTTTTCAATTAACTTTTTAATTTTTACCTAATTTTCAATTTTCATCTAACTTATCTATTGATTTGGAAAACTCATAAAGAATATATAGTGTAACATCTTGATTTTAATTATTGCTTCATTTTATTAACTAGATAATTAAATTGGAACATCAAATTATTTAGCAATGAGTAAGTTAATTCTTAAAGTTTTTCTGAGTAATTTTTAGGTAACCAAGTTACCAAATTACCACCTCACCACCTATATATATATATATATATATAGAGAGAGAGAGAGAGAGAGAGAGAGGATGTATCTTATGAGAAAAGTCCTCTTATATGAGCGTGAAAGGGACAAATCTGGGCCGTATAACTATACATGGGTGGTTGAGATTAAAAGTTTTTAAAAGTCACATGATCACTTAAAAGGTCACATGACTTCTTAAAAAACTCATATAATTAATCTCAATCATCCATTGTATAGTTATACGGTCTAGATTTGTCCATCTCACTCTCACATAAGAGAACTCACATGATACATCCTCTCTCTCTCTATATATATATAAAATTACATAACACCTTATTACTTCATTAATTGCCATATGTCCCACTTTCTCAATATCATCACCATGCCACGCACTCCATTCCCTATATATACTTCATTTTCTTCAAATCATGATAATCACCACTAGCGAGCATCACTTCACGTCATTGCTAATTGTATTGGAAATGTTTGATAAAACTAATTGTTTAAATAACTGAAAAACATAAAATGATATAAAATTGTTTAGACAAAACTTGTTTTTTTATATACATAATTTGTAACTTTTTAAAGATATTTTAATTAATATCAAAATTAATAAAATAATGTTTAGGATTTTTTATTTCTTTATAAAAAATTCATGAAATACATAATAAAAAAAACACATAGTTCAAAGATTATAATTCATATAAATATTTTTCACAAAAGTCAATTTCACATATCTATAAAGTTTTGATTAAAAATATATAATAAGAATCAATAATGTAAATATCAAATAATTTATATAAGTATTATTCATATACGCTTTTTTAGGTTTTTAAAAAATAAATAAAAATTTAATCTTTTAAAAATAAAATAAAGGGGTAGTGGTAGAAATTATTAAAAACATATATAGAGATAATAAAAATAAAAAAAGGATTTTAGCTAATAGCTGAAATTAAAAAGCGTTATTAGCATTTCAAAGAACCCTCTCGGCTATATCTACTTAAATATTTCTAAATTACTTTTTGTAATATTTCAACTACTAAAAATGCATTAAAAATACACTTAATAAAAAGGACTTTGAAGGACGTTATTTGAAAAAGGTTTTGTTAAGCAGTGTGAGAAGGATATTATTGGTGGAGTTAAAAATAGGAATTTCTCATTAAAAATTAGATTAAAATTATTTATGTAACAGCCCAATTTTTAAGCAGTAATTAAACAGTGAAAAATTAAAGTTTCTCAAAGAAACAAGAAATGAATCATAGAAAATAGGAAATTTAATACAAGTATATTTTTAGTCTGACTTAAAACGGAAATAAACGAGAATGGAATGTAGAATAGAATAATAAAATAAAATAAAAATCTGCTACAGTAAAATACTACAGTAAAATGCTACAGTAACGTCACATGAAAAATGTTGCAGAATGTAGAGAATTCGTGAGAATTCTCCAAATTTCCACCGCCTCATGTCAATTTCGAACTGCTACAGTGATTTGCTACAGTAATTTGCTACAGTGATTTGCTACAGTGATTTGCTACAGTAACCGCCATTGAAAGCCTATAAATAGAGCCCTGACCTCCCACATTTCCTCAGACCACAAACCTCACAGATCCTATAACCTTTCATCTCCCTCTTCAAGCTCTCAAAACCTTCTTTCTTTAATTTTCGCATAAGGAGAAATTACGCAAACTTGAAGATTTGAAGAAATGCCAAGGAGTTTAGCATAAGGAAAGTTTAACGATCTTCACTTCAGGTAAGAAAGAGGGGATAGGATATTAAATACATAGAAATTAAGTTAGAATTGCTTGCTTAATTGTTTAGAAACTCATATAGTTATACTTTAATTTAATTTGAACTAAATTGTGAAATGGATGCAAATGGTTTGGAATATGATATTAAACAATTACCATAACATGGAAGATATGTTTCCATATTCTTTGAAATATGAAATATTATGAAAAATATGTTTTCATATGTTTGAAATATGATATGAATATTATGGGAAATGTGTTTCCATATGATTGAATTATGATATAAGTAGTATGGAAAATGTGTTTCCATATTCTTTGAATTATAAATAAAGCATGCTTAATTGATTGTCATAATAATTTTATTGTTAAAACTAGTTATAAAGGAATTTGGTAATGAAATGCATTCATGCATCATATGCATTGGCCGTTTAAAGAATCCGCAGAGGGGTTCTTTGAGGGGGTTCCCGGTGGGGGAACGCGCTCTGTTGAGCACAGACCTCTGCGGTGGTTTTATACCACGACCGTCTTAAGGGCTAAGTAGTGTGTCCTTAAGGGGGGTCCCGCAACACTTGTTATTGATATTATGATATTGTTATCCGATGTGGTGTTGCATTATGGGGCGCGGTATCGGTTGGATATCCGTAAAAATGTTACTATTGGAAATCACTGCAGATGTTCCCACCAGAATGGATCCATCATGCATTTTTATTCATATAAAAGAACGTAATATAATACAAAACACTTGTTTGGCATCTGCATCGCACAGCATCCTACTTGTGGTTGTGGTTGTTCTAATTTGATTTCTATTTATTTAGTATTTTATCTCACTCTTTCTGTTACTTGTGGCAACCCTTTTAGTGGTTAACCAGGGAGATATATGACAAAGTGGATAATGCTTGATGTGGATGAATTATGAAGACTTTTGATACTGATGCTTGCTTGCATGTCTACTGTGGCTGTATTACGTGTATACTATGTTGTTGGTACTGTACGTCTTTATATTTTATAAGATCTAGGTGCCTGTTGTAAAATATAATACGTATGGAACTCTGATATTATGTATAATAATAAGCAGTTAATTATGTAAAAGGTCACGTACTCTGATATTGTATCAGTAACCTCTGGAATCAGGTTGTGAATCTCTTGATAATTACTATGCGGGAAAATAAGTTATTCATGAGATTTTATATGGAGACGGTAATTATCTTGGGATTTGCAAGTTAGCTCCAGGGTGTTACAACTAAAGTGGTATCAGAGCAATGGTTCATAAAATATAAAGAAAACCATAGGAAGTAACTAGAGACTAACATAAGATAGCTTGAAGTGTGATTTTTGAAATTTGTGTGCTTGTGTGCTATGTGTGCTTTTTGTATGATAAGATAATAGTTGATTAGATAGTGTAAAATTGTTAAAACTTTGAGTATATTAGATACTCAGTAACTGAATGCAGTGGTACTCATACCTGTAGGATAAGAAATGGCTAGACGTCAAAACGATGATGCCATGGCTGCTGCATTCAATCGCTTTGCTGAGATCCTTGAAAGACAGGAACAGCAAAGGTTAGCTGAAGGAACCCATGGACTTGACCGTTTCCTGAAAAGGAAACCTACCCAATTTAAAGGAGACTATAATCCAGAGGTGGCTTACCTGTGGATTAAAGAAATGGAACATATTTTTCGATCCTTACCTTGCACTGAAGCCCAAAAGGTAGAATACGCTACCTATATGATGGTAGGGGAAGCAGAAAATTGGTGGATCTTCGCTCGTGATAGGTTACTTGAAGCTGGTAGGCTACTCAACAGGGATAATTTTAAAGAAACCTTTCTCGAGAAATATTTCCCTGCTAGTGTCAGGAACAAAAAGGAATTAGAATTTTTAGAATTAAAGCAAGGGAATATGTTTGTCGGAGAATACACTACCAAATTTGAGGAACTGTCATTGTTCTATCCTCCTTTCCAACAGCCAGGGACTGAGGCTTCTAAATGTGTCAAATTTGAAAATGGCTTAAGGCCAGAAATTAAAGAAGCCATAGGACATCAGGAGATTAGGAGTTTTCCTACTTTAATCGACAAATGCAGAATCTTTGAAGAGAACCATCGGGCCAGGATCGAGCAAGAGAAAAGCAATAAACAATTGAGACCTCAACTAGTGAACTTTAAAAGGCGAGGAGCATTTAATCAGAATCGATTTCAAAGAGGATCAACTTCATTATCTGGAGGACGCGTGAACCAACCAATCACATGGAACTGCTACAAATGTGGAGGAAATCATAGAACCCGTGATTGCATACAGACAGATGTTACCTGTTTCCAATGCAACCAGAAGGGACACATTCGTCCTAACTGCCCACAACTTTACCAAGGCACTAACACTGTGAATGTTAAAACTGAGAACAACAACAATGGAGCCAATAGAGGAGGAGCCAACTTTCGAGACAGACGTAATACTAATGGTCGCGGAGGACTTAATGTCAAAGGAGCAGCTGGTCGAGGACGAGAAAATGGACAGCTAGTGAATAATCAGAACAAATCACCTGCAGCTGGCAGAGTATTTGCAATTAGTGGATCAGAGGCATCGCAGGCAGATGAATTAGTACAAAGTGAGTGCATTCTTAACAATACTACTTTATCAGTTTTATTTGATTCTGGTGCGACACATTCTTTCATTGCTGAAGAATGTGTTAGGCGTCTAAATTTACCTATGAAATCTATGCAATATGATTTTCTTGTCTCTACTCCTACTGGTAACCATCTTAGGACAGCTAACGTGTGTGAAGGCTGTTCTATACATATAGGGGGTAGAAATTTTAACATGAACTTAGTATGCTTACCATTAAAGGACTTAGAAATTATCTTGGGGATGGATTGGCTATCTGCTAACCATGTCCTTGTGGACTGCCGTAATAAAACCGTGATCTTTCCACCTGACAACATGGAGTGTCAGGAGTATGATGCCTCACAAAACCCTATAGGATATTCCTTGAATAATGAAGCCCAATTATTCATGGTATTTGCACTTACAGAAGGGAAAGTTATTCCTGATGTAAGTAAAATACCAGTAGTCTGTGAATTCTCAGAAGTATTTCCCGAGGATGTTCCAGGATTACCTCCTGAACGAGAGATAGAATTCTCTATTGACCTAATTCCTGGAGCAGAACCCATTGCTAGAGCACCCTATAGAATGTCTCCAGTGGAACTGACTGAATTAAAGAAGCAAGTAGATGAGTTATTAGAAAAACAATTCATACGACCCAGCGTATCTCCTTGGGGAGCACCTGTACTATTGGTCAAGAAGAAGGACGGCAGTATGAGACTTTGCGTCGATTATCGCCAACTGAACAAAGTGACGGTTAAGAATAAATACCCGTTACCAAGGATCGATGACCTCATTGATCAACTACGAGGAGCTACTGTGTTCTCCAAGATTGACCTGAGATCGGGATACCATCAAATTCACGTAAAGAAAGAAGATATTCCAAAGACAGCCTTTAGAACACGCTATGGCCATTATGAATATTTAGTTATGCCTTTTGGTGTAACTAATGCCCCAGCCGTGTTCATGGACTACATGAACCGGATATTCCATCCATACCTTGATCAATTTGTCATTGTCTTTATAGATGATATTCTCATCTATTCCAAAACCAAGGAAGAGCATGAAGAGCATTTGTACTTAGTGCTACAAATACTAAAGGAGAAGCAGCTATATGCCAAACTATCCAAATATGAGTTTTGGCTTAATGAAGTAAAATTCTTAGGCCATGTGATATCTAAGAATGGAGTGTCAGTCGACCCTGCAAAGATTGAAGCTGTAATAGCTTGGGAAAGGCCGAAGACTGTCATAGAAATTAGGAGTTTCTTAGGACTTGCGGGTTACTACCGAAGATTTATTGAAGGATTCTCCCGAATTGCTTTACCAATGACTCGATTAACCTGTAAAAATAAACCTTTCATCTGGACTCCTGAGTGCGAAGCAAGTTTCCAAGAATTAAAGAAGAGATTAACAACCGCACCAGTTCTAGCTCTACCAAACCCCCAAGAAAACCTTGAAGTTTATTGTGACGCTTCAAAGTTGGGACTTGGTTGTGTCCTAATGCAGCAAAGAAAAGTAATTGCTTATGCTTCAAGGCAATTACGACCACGCGAACTTAATTACCCTACTCATGACTTAGAATTAGCGGCCATTGTCTTTGCTTTAAAAATTTGGAGGCACTATTTATACGGTGCAAAGTTTGAAGTTTATAGTGACCATAAGAGTCTCAAATACCTGTTTGACCAAAAAGAATTAAACATGAGACAACGCCGATGGATGGAATTTCTCAAGGACTATGACTTTGAGTTGAAGTACCACCCGGGGAAAGCCAACGTGGTTGCTGACGCGCTTAGTAGAAAAGCTATTCATATGGCAGCTTTAATGATAAAAGAATTAGAAATGATTGAGCAATTTAGAGACTTAAACATAGCAGTTGAGGAGAAATCTTCAGTAAATATGGTGGTTGGAGTTCTAAAAATCACTAATGATTTTCTAAAAATGGTGGGTGAAAAACAAAGATTGGATGTATGTCTTCAAGAAATGATCGAGACACAATATAATGGAAAAGATCTGGGATTACAAGAAGGTTTAGATGGAGTATGGAGGATGAAAGGAAGAATATGTATCCCAGAGGATGCAGAACTAAAGAAGATGATTCTAGATGAAGCCCATAAAAGCATGCTTAGTATTCATCCTGGATCTACGAAGATGTATCAAGACTTAAGAAAGGATTTCTGGTGGAAGAGGATGAAAAAGGAGATAGCTGAGTATGTTTCATCTTGCTTAATATGTCAGAAAAGTAAAGTTGAACATCAAAAACCATCTGGTGGATTACAACCACTAGAAATACCTGTATGGAAATGGGATGACATTGCCATGGACTTTGTGTCAGGCTTGCCTAGAACACAAAGAGGCAATGATGCTATCTAGGTGATAGTCGATAGATTAACAAAATCAGCCCATTTTCTTCCAATCAACATGAAGTATTCACTTGAGAAATTGGCTCAAGTGTATATAAAAGAGATAGTAAGATTACATGGGGTACCGTCAAGCATAGTGTCTGATAGAGATCCTAGATTTACTTCTCGATTCTGGGGAAGTTTACATAAAGAGCTTGGTACCAGACTAAAGCTAAGTTCTGCCTATCATCCACAGACTGATGGACAGTCAGAGAGGACTATCCAAAGTCTGGAGGATTTACTAAGAGCATGTGTATTAGAACATGGTGGAAGCTGGGAACATTACCTTCCACTAATCGAATTCACATATAATAACAGTCATCACTCGAGCATTGGGATGGCACCATATGAAGCATTGTATGGTAGGAAGTGCAGGACACCAATCTGTTGGTTAGAGATAGGCGAGCACCTGACTCTTGGACC
Organism: Clitoria ternatea; assembly: GCA_037962975.1. Taxonomy (NCBI): domain Eukaryota; kingdom Viridiplantae; phylum Streptophyta; class Magnoliopsida; order Fabales; family Fabaceae; genus Clitoria; species Clitoria ternatea. The sequence goes on from CM075671.1 coordinate 64,323,090, forward strand.
AGAAATTGTCCGGCAAACGACAGAACAAATTCGAATGATTAGAGAAAGGATGAAAATTACGCAGGATCGACAGAAGTCATATTATGATCAAAGAAGGAAGCCATTAGAATTCCAAGTTGGAGATTATGTATTCTTAAAAGTATCACCCAACAAAGGAGTTGGAAGAGTGTTAAAAAGTAAAAAGCTTACTCCAAGGTATATAGGGCCATATGAGATCCTAAAAAGAATTGGTAAAGTGGCATATCAGATCGCATTGCCGCCTCACCTTTCCAATCTTCATAATGTGTTCCATGTCTCACAATTACGAAAGTATGTACCTGACCCAGACCATGTGATCGAGACTGATGATATAGAAGTTAAGGAAAACCTTACAATTCCAGTAACACCAGTGAAGATAATGGACAGAGACATCAAGCGACTAAGAGGCAAGGAGATCTCATTGGTGAAAGTAGCTTGGCAACAAGGAAATGAATAAGCATGACTTGGGAACGAGAAGATGAGATGAGAAGTCAATATCCTGAATTACTCTAACCAGGTACGTTTAAATTTCGAGGACGAAATTTTTATAACGGGGGGAGAGTGTAACAGCCCAATTTTTAAGCAGTAATTAAACAGTGAAAAATTAAAGTTTCTCAAAGAAACAAGAAATGAATCATAGAAAATAGGAAATTTAATACAAGTATATTTTTAGTCTGACTTAAAACGGAAATAAACGAGAATGGAATGTAGAATAGAATAATAAAATAAAATAAAAATCTGCTACAGTAAAATGCTACAGTAAAATGCTACAGTAACGTCACATGAAAAATGTTGCAGAATGTAGAGAATTCGTGAGAATTCTCCAAATTTCCACCGCCTCATGTCAATTTCGAACTGCTACAGTGATTTGCTACAGTAATTTGCTACAGTAATTTGCTACAGTAACCACCATTGAAAGCCTATAAATAGAGCCCTGACCTCCCACATTTCCTCAGACCACAAACCTCACAGATCCTATAACCTTTCATCTCCCTCTTCAAGCTCTCAAAACCTTCTTTCTTTAATTTTTGCATAAGGAGAAATTACGCAAACTTGAAGATTTGAAGAAATACCAAGGAGTTTAGCATAAGGAAAGTTTAACGATCTTCACTTGAGGTAAGAAAAAGGGGATAGGATATTAAATACATAGAAATTAAGTTAGAATTGCTTGTTTAATTGTTTAGAAACTCATATAGTTATACTTTAATTTAATTTGAACTAAATTGTGAAATGGATGCAAATGGTTTGGAATATGATATTAAACAATTACCATAACATGGAAGATATGTTTCCATATTCTTTGAAATATGAAATATTATGAAAAATATGTTTTCATATGTTTGAAATATGATATGAATATTATGGGAAATGTGTTTCCATATGATTGAATTATGATATAAGTAGTATGGAAAATGTGTTTCCATATTCTTTGAATTATAAATAAAGCATGCTTAATTGATTGTCATAATAATTTTATTGTTAAAACTAGTTATAAAGGAATTTGGTAATGAAATTCATTCATGCATCATATGCATTGGCCGTTCAAAGAATCCGCAGAGGGGTTCTTTGAGGGGGTTCCCGGTGGGGGAACGCGCTCTGTTGAGCACAGACCTCTGCGGTGGTTTTATACCACGGCCGTCTTAAGGGCTAAGCAGTGTGTCCTTAAGGGGGGTACCGCAACACTTGTTATTGATATTATGATATTGTTATCCGATGTGGTGTTGCATTATGGGGCGCGGTATCGGTTGGATATCCGTAAAAATGTTACTATTGGAAATCACTGCAGATGTTCCCACCAGAATGGATCCATCATGCATTTTTATTCATATAAAAGAACGTAATATAATACAAAACACTTGTTTGGCATCTGCATCGCATAGCATCCTACTTGTGGTTGTGGTTGTTCTAATTTGATTTCTATTTATTTAGTATTTTATCTCACTGATAATGCTTGATGTGGATGAATTATGAAGACTTTTGATGCTGATGCTTGCTTGCATGTCTACTGTGGCTGTATTACGTGTATACTATGTTGTTGGTACTGTACGTCTTTATATTTTATAAGATCTAGGTGCCTGTTGTAAAATATAATACGTATGGAACTCTGATATTATGTATAATAATAAGCAGTTAATTATGTAAAAGGTCGCGTACTCTGATATTGTATCAGTAACCTCTGGAATCAGGTTGTGAATCTCTTGATAATTACTATGCGGGAAAATAAGTTATTCATGAGATTTTATATGGAGACGGTAATTATCTTGGGATTTGCAAGTTGGCTCCAGGGTGTTACAATTTAGAAACTAAAGTAGATAGATATAATAATATTTTAAAATAATTGTTTTAATTCCTTAATTTCGCTACTTATTGGCCCTTTTCTTTTAAAGAAAGCTTCTTTTTTTTAAACCATGAAAAAAAATAAAGACTGCGTCAAATTTTCCGGTAGCAATGGACTACCACAAACGAAAATGTAGATCCTGTTGCAAATCAATTTTCGGAAACTCGGTCAGCTTCCGTAATGATTTTTCTTTATCAGTATCAGCTTCCATAATGACTTTTATTAAATATATTTTTAAATAATAATATATAATAATATACTTTTTAAATATTACTCTCTCTATTTCATATTATAAGTCCCTATTTATAGTGAGACATGTTTTTAGGATAGTAACTATTGTTTTGATATTATAAAAGATAATTTTATTTTTTAAAATTTCTCCCCATTTAAAGTCAAATTTCATTATCATATATTAATTGTATAAATGTAGAAACATTAAAAGACTAAGAATAAAATAAATAATAAATATAATAAATGCTCCTAAATTTTTTATAGGGACTTATTTTTAGAGGAAGTAATCTACTTAATTCTTCTATTTAATATAAATAATATAATGAGTTAAGTTATATGAATTTATAAAATAATTATGCACACTTATTTTATTCATGTTGTATTTAAACTAATAATAAAAAATATGAATTCTCATCGTATAAGTTCAATTCTATCAAATATATATTTTTATTTTTACTACCAATCAATTAATATACTTGTTTGGTTAATCGTTAAGTTAATTAAATTAAGGTTGAAGTAATAAAAAAATTCATTAATTCAACAAAAAATTGACTTAATAAAATTTTAATGGAATTTTTTGATTCTTTAATATAAGTAAGATTATACTTTCTTGATGTGATTAAATTTTGTTTATTAAATATGTTCTTTTTGTATATATTTCCAATGTCACTAATTTTTTATGTAATAAATAATACTAAGGATATTTTAAGAAACTAAATCAAATATGTAATAATATTAATATAAATAACTACCTTCAACCATTGTTATTAATATGTTATATTTGAAATAAAAATAGTATTAATTATTAGATTTTTTATTTTTACAACTAACAGACATTTTACAAGGATTCGTGACATCTCCGTTGTTTTTTGGATGAACAGAACATAATTTTCATCCGGATAGAAAAACCATAAATAAAATAGGGCCTAACATCACTTTCAGGGAGGCGTACCTAACTCTTTAATTAGCAATTATTATTATTATTATTCAGTATTTATATTCACAACTAGAACTAGAACTAGTCCTTCAAGGGTGTCTGGTTTTAGCATGGAGAGAGCATTGCAACGGATTCTGGTTTTAGCGCTTTGTGCTTCATCCATAGTTTTTACTTTTGGGGAAAGAATTGAATGGGCTCAGAGAAAGCTTGCCAATATCGATTATTCAGGTATCAATCTATTCGTACCAAGTATTTTGAGAATATTGTGATGAAATCAAAAAATTATATAAGCATTGTGCATACCAAAAAAACAAGCGTACGTTACGGAAACATGAGTAATATTTTATTTTTCTTTTTTAATTTTGTAAATAAGCAATATTATTTGTCGCCAAATATTTCCATGAAAGCAGAAAACACTCGAGTAAGTTGAGGTACTTTACCATAATAAATAAATAGATAAAGTTAAGGTGCTGTTTTTGTCCCGTTTTTCCCATCGAAATTAAATTACATGTATTTTTCACACGAAATGATCTTACTTGGTTTGTCAAACAGTGAAAACCCATATTTTTCATGCAAAGTGAAAAAACACACATGAATACGTTAAAGTACTACTGTTTTTGTCTCTTTTTTTTTTCCATCGAGATTAAATCACATATAGTTATCACATGATGTGATCTTACTTGGTTTGTTAAAACAGAATCCTGAACATATTAAGAGATCTTTCCCCCTGTAATATACTTCTTTATGTTATTTTTAAGGATTAAATAGGTTTTTATTTCTATAAAATAATGGATTTTTTTATTTTGGCATCCGTAAAATATTTTTTTATACATCCTTGAATATTTTTTTTATCCTAGTCCCTACTTTGATCTTAAATTTGCCAATTATTTAAGTAACTAAATTTTATGTTAGATTGTTCATATGTTTTTACATGCCCACCTAACAGTTAACATATGACCTTGATGAGTTAAAAACACCACAAGGTCAATTTGGTGTGAGGCTATCTCACGCCCATTCAAGAATGACCAAGAATGTCTCACGGTGTTGGAAGTCCCACATCGCCTGCCTCATAATATTTCACATGGTTTAAATACCTGTTGGGCCACTCCAACCATTGCCAATTGGTTTTGGGATGGAACCTTTAACATGGTATCAGAGCCAGAGCATTTCTTTCCGGTTCTTATGGGCCAAGAGTTGCCCTTTCGTTGTGGGTCAAAAGTTACCCCTTGCCTGGTCCGGCAGGCTTCGTTGGAGGGGGCGTGTTGGAAGTCCCACATCGCCTGCCTCATAATATTTCACATGGTTTAAATACCTGTTAGGCCACTCCAACCATTGCCAATTGGTTTTGGGATGGAACCTTTAACACACGGTGAAGTCAAACAGATTGGGACATTGTACCTACATCATTTCATTTCTTGCAAAAGTCATGTGAGACACGGACGCCCACGCTAAACTTGGTGTAGGACACCATGTCCCGCACTAAAAACCTTCTTTTAATATTTTCCTTTTTTACATTTATAAAATAACTTTAAACTTCTTAAAATTAAAATTGAATTCACCAAACATATACCAACCATTTAACTATTACTCGTAATCAAGATAAATTAATTGTCTTCAATATAAATACATAATTAATATTTAAAATTTAATTAATATACACTACAAGAAAAAGGGGATTAGTGGCGGTTTTAAATGTACAATAGCGGCGGTTTAAACCGCCACTAAAATATTTACCGGCGGTTGTAAAACCGCCGCTAAACCTCCCGCCGGGAACAATTTTAACGGCGGTTTTTTAACCCGCCGGTAGTCCAACAGAAACCGCCACTAATTTATTAACTAAAATAAAAAAAATTAGTACAACAAATATATATATATATATATATATCAACCATTCTCAAAATTAGTACAACAAATATATATATCAACCATTCTCAAATATTTTATATATAAAATAAAAAAATTAGTACAACTAAAATCTTATATGTGTGTCTCTATATTTTGACAACTAACTCAAAAATTATAGAATTGACATAAGAACTTAGGAAAATTCTTTAAAATTATGGAATTGCCAATGGTGTCCTTAAACTTTTAATATGAAACAAAGTAGAAAAAAACGCTGATAAACTTTTACTTATATACTATAATTCTTTCTCTCTATTGCATATCTTTGAAAATAAAATAAATAAATAAACTAAAGTAATATATATATATATATATATCTATATATATATATATATGAATTGATGTTTAAAATAAAAACTAAATTCTAAATATGCAACATGCTCTAAATGTGGAAGTCCAACTCCTATTGTTTGAATTATCATTTATGTGATATACGTTGCTGCACATAAGTTTTATTTATTTTAATTGATACCCCACCATAAAATATAATTAAAAAATATTTAGAATTTATCATAAATAGTAACATATAAATTTTTACCTTTTTATGAGTTCTTGCTAATTAAAATTGTACGTTATCATTCACACTTTAATTTATAGATTCTTCTTGCTTAAAAAAATACTTCAAAGAGTCATCCATAGAATATCAAATTTATCAGAGAACATTCTTAATCAAACTCAGACATCACCTACTTGAAAAGGAGAAACAACATGCCCATATACATATTGAGTTTAATTAATTGAAACCAAAATTTACATTATAGCAAGTATCAGACCCCTTTTACTTACTTACCTGAGGGCCCATAAACGTAGATATGAAGCTGTATTAGACACAGCTCCCAGCACACAGCTCCCAGCTCAAAATCATCATACTGATGGGGAATACTTTGAGACTGTTTCAAGAGAGTCTTCCTTTCCATCACCATTGAGCAAAGAGTAAGATTGACCTTGATGCCTCTGAGGAAGCATAGTAATACAAATTAGGAGGGGATTTAATGAAAATGAATAGAAGCCAAAAAGATAAAAACGATATTTTAGAGTATACTTCTCAATGTTACTTTTTCAGCAGAAAGGGATTTGGTAATAACATCCATGGTACAACAACAAGTGCCAACAGTAGTAACACGACCTAACAACAACGAAACAGTTAAGTGTTTAGATGTGATGTGGCTTCTGTTCAGTATATTTAAACAGAAAAATGGATCTAAATCAAAGTTGAAATTTCTTACTTGAAGTAACTGTTGGTCAACAAAAAGCTGGTTTTCACCCAAATCATCAGTTGGACTTAGGAACATGTATATCATCACATGATACAGGTCAGCCTTTGATCCAGTGCACCACTTTAAAATTATGATGGAGTGAAAGGTAGCCATACAATCTATTTAAGAATATCATCTGGAGTGCTTACTGAGGAGACCATCAAGAACCTTAAATCATTATAATTGCAATAGTTAAAATATATATACATTGAAATTGAACACATAATTAAAAAAAAATTAATTAAGTGGAAGAGTTGAACATGGATGGGATGGTTTCTGAAGTTAACCTTTATTCTCTCTTTTATGGGTATGTACAGTTCTACAAATAGCAACAGACTAACCAATTTATTAAACCTTCAATCTGCTATTGGCTAGTAAAAACCTTGAACTGCAATAGCAACAGGCTACCAATTTGTTAAACAATCAATGTACTATTTGTTAAACAATCAAGGCAGAAGCTAAGAACACCATCAACAAGCTTAACCACCTAAAGCACTCCACTAAAGGCGGAAGCAAAACAAGCCACATGAGGCTAAATAACAATGAATCAACACAACATATAAACAAAACACCAAACACTTGGTGTGTATCAGGCTGCAAATAAAGAAGGCTGAAAAATGATATCAACAATCAAAAAACCAAATGCTTAGCCACCTAGTCAATGAGGCAAAAGCTGACACAATCAAGTCATATAAAGCTGAATTAGAAACAAAATAATAAAAAGGCAATTCACCAAACAGTTGGTGTCCAAGAAAAATATAGGCAAAAAACAGAGTCCAAAACTGAACCAGAACCAGAACCAGCATATCATCATACAACTTTTATCAAACACCATATCTTCATGCTCTAACAAACACCAAATAAAGGATGTAACCATGAATCCAAGGGAACTACCATTAGGAATCATGGAAAAATTTATCAATCTAAATGCTTTCAATGATCTAAATATATCAAACATAACAAAAACAAGAAAATATTGGATACACCAATCCAGTCTAACAATAGCAACTTTAATAGAAATATAGATCCTTCTACAATATGGTGAGCAGCAACCCAAAACCAATGATAAATGCTAACCACAGTCTTGAAGCGAAGCATCAATGAAGGAAGATCCATATCAATTATATGATAGTAGAACCGAAAAATAGAGCAGCAAAGATTGTTGGACAGAAGGAAATCATGATTTTTTTATACTGTAAAAGCCCATAAACAGAAATTGTAAAAGCGCATAAACAGAAGCAAAAATGGAACCAAAAATCATAAATCACTACAAAAAAAAAGACTAACCCAGAAACCATAAAGTAGAAACTTCAGAAGCAGAAAAGTAAATAACAACAAAAAGAGAAATTTAAACCTTATAAATTTTAGAGGCAATGGTCACAGTGAAGTGGTACTACGGTGGAACGCTGGTCACAGTGAGAAGATGAGACGCGTGGTGGTTTGAAGGCACGATGGTTCACCATTGGGACTCTTCTATGGTGGCACAGTTGCACGGTGAGAGGAGTTACGTTAATGATTATAAGAAGATACGCATGAACAAAGGCACAATGGGGAGAAAGGATTAACAGATGAGAGGAAGAGAGTGAAAAGGTGTTGAACAAAGAGTAAGATACGCGGCAGATAAGAGGGAAATAGGAAAGATTCAGGGTTAGGGATTTAGGAGAAGAGGGAAATGAAAATAAAACAACCAAGGTGGGAGGGAAAAGGACCACGTGACCTGCACGAGCCTGTTTAAGTGCGAAATTAACGGCGGTTTTAAGTAACCGCTACTAATGAACCACCACTAAACCGCGTATTTCTTGTAGTGATATACAAATTACAATCAATTAATACAATATGCAATTAATATAAAATAAATGAATCACTAATTATAAATACAAATTTAATCAATATTGTTTGACAATCAATATATACATAGTCCGTTTGATCAGAATGTGACATCTATTAGTCGTACAACACAAGGAAAGAAAAATAAAATTAGTATTACATATATAGATGAATGTACAAATTAAAAGTAATAAGTTAAATGAATTATATACAATTTTAATTAATTAATTATCTGATTCATCCTGCTCCATCTCCTTACAAGTATGACCATCTTCTAAATCATTTTAGGATTCAACTTCATCCTCTTCTTAGAAATAGGATTGGGTTGAATTGGTGGAAGCTCATTTATTTTTTGTAACTAAATAACTAGACTAATCATTGGATAATCATCCACCCATCCCATCAACAGTTCTAGCTCTGGTAAAATTATCACTAGTAATGTTCTATATGTCTTATAAGAGAAATCTTCATCTGTTGTATCAATTTCCACATGGCCTTTCAACTTAGTTGTTATGGCCACATGTCAACTACGCTTATTTGCACACAAAGATGAATATAGTATATAATAGACTTTACGTGTATTTTAAGCTAAAATGAATGAATCATAGTGACTAAAATGTCTAGTATGATTTATTTTGACAATGTCATATTGTGGATTGATAATGGTCCATCCAGATGATGATTCGTATCATTCACAGTAGAATAAATGAATTATTTTAGGGAACCCTTGATACTCCAATTCATATACCCTCAAATAATTATCATAATAATCATCCCCTCCCGAGTTCATCATGCCTTTGACACAAACACCACAGCTAGTAGTGTTTCCATTACTACTCCAATTTTGGGTATAAAACTTGTATCTGTTGACAAAGTAAGTATGTCAGCTAACATATTGCCTACTTGGACACATAGATAATGATATGAGTTGTTCCTTTGTCACACCATTAGAGGGATAACCTACACAACACTTAAGTTATAACAATTAAACTCAACCCTAACTTTCCTACTAATTTAGTGGCATTGTAGTAACTAGCATAGATATTTTGGGGTGTCTGTAGATAATCATACAACATTTTTTCAAAGAAATCAATACATCTTTTTAGAACCTTCCAATTAGATCTAATAGCAATCAATTTAATAGCAACATACAAACTGAGCTCAATGACACCCTCATAAATAGGTTTATTAGCATACATCAACTGGTTGAAAAAATTTCAATAGAGGATTGCATTCTTCTGGCTCATTCTCCATATAATTAACACACATTATCAATGACGTATTCATCATCATCACAATTCATAAAACATCATGTATCATGTCATTCATGTTGTCAAAATTATTATCATTCACCTTTTAATCGGAAGTACTAGTGCTACACTATGGCAAACCAATAAATGTTGAATATTCATACACCTCACTAAGCGAAGTCCAAACTCAGTAATTCTGTTGGAAACCCGACTTGTACAAATTATATTTAACATAATTTTCATTTAGTATTCTCACACAACCACACTTTGTATAAGGGCATTAAATACCACTATCAAATATGACAATTGCTTGATGTTTAGCTTTGTTGATAAATTCTTCAACCCCTCTAAGAAATTTATTTTTCAAACTCTTATTCACATCAATTCTATCATACAACCACGTATGATCCATTTTCTACATTAATATATTTAACCATTTAGAATCCAAAAATACAACTATTAACATTGAATTTAATTTCAACTCAGAATCATGTAACATAAAATTTTTTTAAAAAATGTGATAACATAACCTCTATAATATGAACATCTAAAAAAATTAACATCCATAAACAATCACTAACAATTCAAAAAGACAAATAATTTTTCTAAAACTAACTAGCTAGACATGAAATAGTCATTTACCTTAATGTTTTAACTAATTTCAAAGGATATGTTATCCGATTTCAGTCATACATTTTCAATCAATACAATATGCATAAACTAAATAGAGTCAAAATATAAAGCCTCTTGCCAAAATGCAAAATTAATTAGGTAGAAATGCTTTATTTTTCATCAAGGACATACGAGTACCTTGGTGATAAGGACCATGTCGGAAGTTTTAGGAAAATGGTTACTATCCGGTGGCAAGTTCCACTGTCTAGTTGTAGTATATGTAAAAACAGAGTGTCGTTCCACTAGGATACGGTATTTTAAATAATGATTCGTTGTTACCTTAGCAGAAGTAAAGTATGTTTTCATAAACATGTTGAAATTTAAAAGGATTAAACATAAACAAACATAAGTTGAAAGAAGCATTAAAAGATATGGACTATTAAGTGATAAAAGCTGGGACTGGACTTCATCTATCTCGCCCTTCAATACATTGTATATATTTATATCACGGTTTCCAAACTATTTCTTTTCACGTCACAATCTTAAGTCATTCACATCGATTCCTCGACTAAGAAATCCATAAGAATATTTTTAAATATGTTGATTCCTCAATCACATTAAGAATATTCCAACATTAAAAGTGATTATTTCAACGTTCGTTGCATCGATTATTATTCCTAATAATCGCCGTAACGAGCATTCCATTTAGATCCATTTTCGCAAGTTATTTTCCAATAGTCAAACGGAAATCATGATCAAGAAATTATTTCCCAATAGAATCAAGCATTAAGCATAAAATAGAAAACCAAAAATGATAGAACAAAAATACCGAATATATAAATATATGCTAAGCGTACGTCGGGGTTTGATTTGACTACATCCAATCCCAATGAAAAGTTTAGCTACATATGGTAGGCATTACGATCAAGCTTACAAAATAGAGGAAAGCAATTAAAAGAAGAAAAGAGAAGTGTCTTGATGATGTAATCGATTTGTGATTTTGATGGCGATCCCCTCTCAAGAACGTCTTCTTCATTATTTATATTTTTGTCAATTTGCTCAAGCGAATTAGTAATTCGTTCAAGTGAACTGCTTTCTTCACCTTGAAGGAAGCTTCTGGTCCTTGGTTTTCTCACGCTGACTCACTTGAGTGAGTGGTTCGCTCAAGCGAGTTTACATATACCCTGTTTCCTCTATTCTTCATTCGCTTGAGCAATTTGTTGCTCAAGCGAATTCCTTTTAATTAGCTTCCTGAAGAATTTCGCTTGAGCGCAATGGACTCGCTCAAGAGAATAATCTTGTTTCTAATTCTGCCTTATTTTTGCTTGATCTAATTAAACTTGCTTATGCGAATTCACATATTATGCTCTTTAGAGGAAATTTGCTCAGGCGATTATAGATTTGCTCAAGCGAATTTCACCTCGGATGCTTTTTAAACTTGAATTCCTTACTCGCTCAAGCGAGTTTATCAATGTTTGCTCTTTTTCTTGGGCTTTCTTGGGAAAATTCTCTTTAGCTCTCTTCCTTCTTTTCTTCCTCATCCTTGTCATCTACATATACATAAAACTTGGGATGAAAAACACATATTTACATCAAACCTCCAAACAATATCTGGATTCCCTATTTTATCAATTACAGTGCATAAAACATCCAGATATGATAATATTTCATCAAATTCATACCCAGTTAACATCCAAAATATACATAATTTAGACATTTATCAGATCTCTGTGACACCCTTGGTTAACTAGGACAGATTCCTTCATTGGAACTTCCTACTTAACTAAGGAGTTACAACTAATTAAGAAAAGTAGAAGTTTTTTTTGTACGGTGATTATCAAGTCATAAATCGAAATATAATGTACATAGTTCAATTCTTCAAGGCCGTAGCATACTCAGAAGAAAAGGGCACGCACGCACCCAACAAAAGAACACTATATAACAGTATCAACATAACAACTCTAAGGTCGATGTCTACGGTGATTTCAAAGATAGAAGATAAATCTCAGTCCTTCGCAAGTAGATCGATGCCCACTACTGCAAGTACTTAAGGTCCTGTCCACACTGTCCATGTCCTTCAGTTAATGTACATATAAAACAAAACATGCACACAAACTATAGGGGTGAGTGAAAACTCTCAACCCAAAAGATTTCCATGCTTGGGGAAAGCCATAACATATCATACATATTCACATCAAGTATTAAAGAAGATATAACAGGTTATCCTCAAGTATTTACATAAAGAAGATTAGAAATATAAGCATACACAATCAACTACAATTTACAACATAGATCACAAGGGTTAGTCACACAACTATAATGATATGATGCATGTGTTAGGTTCATTATGGTTTACTTAGTTAAGTCTCAACATACAATGAGGCCCAGAATCTCATTATCATAATCATCATCAATACCTCTCCACGGTACGACTACAGGGAGGAACATATTATCATCATGCTAGAGCGACCGGAGCTTGCTAAGTTCTAACCATCAACATTTAGGTAAGGATGCTCTCTCATTCCAATCATCAATCATGAATCCATCTCATCATCATCATCTTGATCACTACATCTCATGGAACTGGGACTCCACAGTCCCAGAAACATTCGCCTTAGGTCGAAGTATACCGAGTTTGTCATGGACTGTCCGGTCTTAGGAGCGACTCTAAGCCATTGGATGCCCGCCCCAGTAATACTCCTAAGATTCACATCTAGAATCGAGATGTTGATGTTCTTCGGTGTACCCATCATTGTGGCTCTAGATCCATCTCAACTCATCATCAACATCAAATCACATATGTAGTATGCATCTACCCTATCAAATTTTCTTATTCTTTTAATAGTCGAGTGTCTGACAGAACCTTCCATACCCAACGGCTTTGTCCTTAATGCGTTAAGAATTAATCACATAATTTTTTTTGGAAAACAAAATACCTTAGTCATATATGTCGATTCTCAAGTACTACCTAAATTTCACCTTAGGAATATTGAGAGTAAGGCTAAATTAAAATAAGTCAAATACTCGATATTAATGCCCTTTGTAAATAAATCATAATAGTGTAAAACACTTAAAGAAAAGCCACTTATAATAAACAAAATCTTTTGGGTCATTAATAGGTGCCCTTTGCTACACTTTCTTTGTCGCAGAGTGATACCCTTTAGGGCCTAGAACTTAAAGAAATTTATTCAACTTAAAAATTCATTGTCAATAGATAAGTGTAACTCTTAGCCAATCAAAATTTACAAGCTTTAAAGAATTTAATTCATAATAAAAATCTTTTATTCTAAATTTTAGCAAAAACTTAATTTTTCCATAGAACTTCATTTGAAGAACCCATTTTAAATAATTCCAAAGCCCAAACCAAACAAATTTTGAAGTGCTATAATAAAATAAAACTAAATTCCTACTTTGCCTAAAATTTCAAATTTCACAAATTCTCGATCCTCACACTTTTTTTGCTTTAAGGCATAAAACTTTGCAAGTAAAGACAAATACCACAACAGACCATTATCATTCTTTTCCTTAAACTTGGGCAAGAACTACACATCAACTTCTCATTCTTAATGAGTATTAAATCAAGCAACAACATCTTTCCTAAAACATCTCACCTGAAAATCCATAATCCATAATCTGTATATTTTTAAATCAAGGTTCCCGCCAACACTCAGACTTCTAATTTCTTTTCAAACAATTAAACAAATATACTTTCTCGTTACTCAACAATCATAAACAATCATGGTTAAGTACTCAATAAATTAATTCATCATGATTCATCCATACAAACAAAATTTAGTCTTTTACTCCATTAAAATTATGAACAGTTTAACCAAGGCAATTAATCACCATATTTTTTTCTTAAAAAATTTGTTTACCTTTCACTTACCCTTTAAAATTTATTTTCAACATTTAAGGTCGTAATTTATGATGAGATGGTCATGCACACTCATTCACAATCAAGAGAAAAACATTAATCAAGACTTTACCAAATATAATCACATTCACAAGGTATACCCAGCCTTTCCACCATTCGGCCATAACACCACCAACCACTAAAATATCATTAAAATTTTATTTTTCCAAGCACAACATTTCAAACACATCACACGGTGCAAGATAACAAGAAAACTAAAGCATTCAAACAATCCAAGTAACATGCAAGCATTCCGTAAGCCATCATTGTTCGGTCACATAACAACAACAACAACAACATGCAAAAATTGATTCACATGCAACACATCACAAGATCATCATTATTTTAGTCACCCACCACCACAACATATGCATCTATTATCCATTACTCAAGCTGAAATAAAAATCAAAATTTCCAAAGAACATGCATTATGAGTTTCAGCTAAGGGAGGGGCTCCAAGAACACCTTTTCATTCTCCATAAAATTTCAGATTTTGAAAGAAATTTTTAATGAGATTTCAACCATTACTCTTTGAAGAACCATGCTGTTTTGGAACCCTCCCATAGTGAGAACCTTAGGGTGATTCTCACTAGCCCATTGCATGCAAGATCATTAAGCAAAAGATGAGAGCACTCCCTCTACCTCATGGTTACCTCACGACCAAGAGAAACAATGAAGTTTCCATGCTTTTTGCTCTTTTAGCTTCATGGTTCAATATGCAAG
This sequence comes from Clitoria ternatea, assembly GCA_037962975.1. NCBI lineage: Eukaryota > Viridiplantae > Streptophyta > Magnoliopsida > Fabales > Fabaceae > Clitoria > Clitoria ternatea. The sequence goes on from CM075671.1 coordinate 64,338,097, forward strand.
AGAGGAAGATAATGGTGTTTGATTGAAGCTTAATTTGATGGAATCAAAGTGGTGAAGAAGGATAATGGTACTGAGTGGAAGAAACCAAAGAAAGTGGTGGATTTCCTTAGAGAAAATGCAAAGAGAGCCTTAGAGAGAATGGGATAGTGTCACGACTAGAATAGGAAAAATGAAAGCAAGTCTTAAAGCTTGCTCTCTAAGTTATTCCTAGTGCTAAATAGAAAGAGAAACTTAGTCCAATAAGAAAGAGACAAATGGCGTGAGGTGGTGTAAGCTGATTGGCCTGATTGGTAAGTGGAATTGTGAGGTGGCATAATTTAAGGCATAAACTTGGGAAAAATTTTAGATTATGCTACGGTGGGAATTTGGAAAAACAAATAACATAAAAGTTCTAGATCTTGCTTTCCTCTTTGAAACGAGCAAAAACACGTGAAAATTCAATATTGGAAGTGAGAGATATGCCCTGATTATTGAAAGTTGTTCCAGGTGGCAACGAATTATGGATCAACACTCTTAGAAAAATTACTGGAAAAAATATGTAAGGAATTAGCTTTTGGGCTCTTCATCAAATTTGAAGATATACAAGTTGTTGGTTCGGAGAACAAACTTAGAAGGGGGGTTGAATAAGTCTGTTCACTTTTTCAAACCAAAAAGGGTTTCTTGAGCATAAATCTTTAAGCACGACAGACCAGACTTTTGCAAGATAGATAACATGAATCTTTGACTGAATGAGCGTTATTTATCAGACTTTTACTATCTAAAATATTAATGCTAATGCACCAGACTTTTGATAGTTAAAGAGTCATAGAGAAAGAGACACCACACAAGTAATTAATACTGGTTCATTCCCAATACAGAAGCTACATTCAGTACCTTTAAATTTGAAGGATTTCCACTATGTAAAAATCATTTACATAAGATGTTGAGTATTATTGACTCTAACCACTCCTGGCTTAAGCATAATCTGTGCTTTTGACTATTCTTGACTCCAGTTACTCCTAGCTTGAGCATAACTCATGCTCTAAGTGTTCTTGATTCCAGCCACTCTTGACTTAAGCACAGCCCGTGCTTCAACACCAGACCCCTTTAGATTTCTATGAGTATTCTTTTACAACACTCACTCCTAGGGTAGACCTAAGTATTCTTTCAACAAGTCACTCCTGGCTCAAACCCCAAGTATTCTTTCAAAAGCCTCTCCAGGCCAACAGTGTTTCCCATACTAATAGAGTCTGGCAACATACTAGACCTGTACTACCAGAGGATTGGAAGAATTATTAAAACCAAAATGAATAAGTCTTCTAACTTAGCTGAGCTAAGTGATCAACCACATGAGTGAGTTTGTAAAGAACGGGAAGGGCTTATTCATTCAGTAGACTCAGTACCTGTGTAATATGAAACAAGAGTACAAAAGGTACTGAGTCTGAAAGCATAACCAGAGATGATATGCTCTTCGAAGAGCAGAGAGATATAAGTTGGTGTCATATCTCTGGTTGTTATGGCTTCTGAGAAAGAACGAGTTGTACATAGCGAGCCTTCTTTTTCTCCATGGCAATTCTTCTTGATCTGATTCCTTCTTTTTGCACTGATTGTCATTTCATTCTTTTTTGTATATGAACGTATGATGCTCATTCATACTTTCTCTTCTCCATTCACACTTTTCTTAGTGTGTTTTGCCCATCTTCCTTTTCTTCAACAAGTTCTCTCTCTTTCTCTATTTTCCATTTTGTGTTCTCTTAATTTTTGCTCTTGCTTTAGTCTGCTCCTGCACTCTTGATTTCTTTTCTTTTGAAGAGATTGGTTCTATTTATAGAAGACTTTTCCAAAGAGCCTGAGGAGAGAATAACTTATATAAGTCCGTTGAGAGATGATATACCATGATAAGAAGGATGTTGTACAATAGACAACAAGGTTTCTTTTGTTAGAGAGAGACGTTTTGAGCACGTAATTGTAGGATAGAAAGCTTTGAGATGTGTACGAACATAGGCAGGGTGAAGGTAGGGTAAGTTTCACAAAGGAGAAAGCTTTTATTAACAGAATCTCTGAATCTATAAGGCACGGGTGAAAGACTTGACACTATTAGGATATAACAAAATCTGCCTTGCTTTGTCATTCTTCTTTTCGTGGATATTTGCTTTAAAGGGTTTATGAAAATATTTTGACCATTGAGATTCTTTGAACCAGACTCATATAGAAACTTTCTTTTAAAGGATTCTGGGTCTGGTGATTCATAAGGTGTTGATGATGAGACAATTTTAAGGCATAATTATTTGGATGCCTTCACAAGGTCTGGGAGCTTTAAGGCATATGTGAGAACAAGATATGGTGTTTTCACAAACTTTGAGGTATAAGATAATAAACTTTTCTGAACTAGGTCTGGTAAAACATTCAGATGTAGAGATCTTTCTCTTTGAGGCAAATTTCCAAACTTCGAGACTTTTCTTGTTTAGGATTGAAGGATTTACGTTGAGACCAGACTTAATAAAAGTTCTTCCAGACTTTTGACACACATACTCCCCCTTTCTTTTGTAACAAAAGCCTTATATTTTCCTGAAACACTTAAACACACATATCAACTAATAACATGATATGACTTTATTTAAATTAGAAAACACGATGTTAGTTATTAACAAATCTTAAAAGAATTCCAAGTTTTCTTGACTTTAACACAAGTTTAGAAATTATCATAAAAGAATCATTTGATTTCGAGGTCATACGAAAGAGAAAAGTTGAAAATACTGAAGAAGGGTTAAACTGAATTAGGGAGTTCTTGAATCAGTGTGCTATTTTAAAAGTTGAGATTAATCGAGCAAGAACTAGGTTTCAAGGTCAACATAAGAGTTGTAAAAAATTTTGATACGAAAAATTAAGGATAGGAATCATTCAATTCTGATAACTGTAAAGAGAGATATACCAAAAATACTAAGGGATGCGCAGAAGCAAAACAAGTTATCAGACTAAAACTCTTAAAATAAATTTAAGGGATTAAATCATTTGGAATCAAACCTCGGGTCTTTCAAGGAAAATGTTGTACGCTTCAAAATAGACACTTAGAAACAAAAATGACTCATATTGGGTACCTGTGCCATTTTCTTGGCCATAATCAGTGAAACACGCTTACATACAAATCACAAATAGACATGAAATTTACTCTGATTTATTTACAAATACCACTCGAGTACTCAAAACTTACCACCAATTCCCATTCCATCATTTGCTTAGGGCAAGAACAAACTCTGGGTCTTGTACTAAACTATCAAAGCATGTTCAGACCAACCACATAACTCACCGCATCGATTACCACATATAAAAATATTTTCTTTTGCACCTAATTGTTTTATTAGACAAGCTTCTAAAACACACACACACACACACACATATATATATATATATATATCAAATAAATCTGATCGAGGCCCAAATATTCATATCAGAACACTTACATATACCATCGTCTAATCCTTGGTCCTCAGACCAATCACAAACAAATGAGAGGTATTACAACCTTACTAGCATGGGGGCCACCATGAGAGTAAAAGATGCTTTAGCGAGATTTCAAGGCCTTATGACTAGGTCTAAGGTTAAAAAGACCAAGAAATCCCTTATCAAGCTTGTAGGTCTTGCTAGACTCTAAGTTAGCCTTAAGCCCATGCATGACTCATTGAAGGATCACGACGGGATGACTAACCTTAAAAAAAGAAAGGGGTTTTTGATCTTTCAAAAAACGATTTGGGAAATAGAGTCGCCACCAATATTTATTTAAGGGAAAATATCAGGAAAATCTTTGTTAAGACACTAGTAATTTAAACAAGATTTTTGAGTTTCAAAGTCGAACTACAGGTGAGGAAGGTATTAGCATCTCACACTATTCATTGCAAAATGGTTGTCTCAATTTGACCGTCTATATTTTAAATATGAAAATAAATTGGAAGTAGGCGTAAGGCATTTGAAAGAAGAAGGAATTTACAAAACGAGGCTTATAGGATGAGTCGTCCAAATTAATCTCGCTTTTATGATGAAAAAAACTTTTAAAAATTACAGTTTATTTACTTTGAGAAAGAGAGACAAAATTAACAGGAAGTTTTAACCATATTAACCTCGCCTTCCACGGTGAGAGGGAGTTAGAAGCGTATTTTCCAAGAGCAACATTTTACTTTTGAAAAGAAGAACGAGATTAACAGGATGTCTTGTCCAAATTTACCTCACCTTTTTTTGACATTTTTATAAATTGAACGAGCACTTTATTAATTGAGATTTTTTGAAAAAACGAGACAAGGCTAACAAGATATCTTGTCTAAATTAACCTTGCATGGTAAAAAAACTTTATCTTAACAAAAGTGAAGGAAGGAAAAATAACCAATGGGATGACTAAATATAAATGAAATAAACCAAATAAAAATGAAAGAGGCAAACAAAAATAAATAAAAAAGAGGACGTAGTCAGAAAAAGGAAAAAGAGGAAAGAAAAAAGGTGAAACAGAGGCTCCTACGCATGTGGTAGCTACAAGAGGGCTTATCTAGGAAAGCTAAAGAGAATGGCTAAAGAGGGCTCATTCGTTTAGGCGAAAATGCCTCACCTAGCCAAATTTAATAGCAGAAACTAGTTTTTTTTGTAATTTTTAACATAAAATAAGAGCTCTAATGTTGTTTCGTGCAACTCAAAATGGTAGATCATGAACAATCAAAGTAACATAAGCTCATTCACATATTATTGCCTATAAATCAACTTTTCAAAAACACTTTTAAGACATATTGTGAAACTTACGCAAAGGAAAAAGGGAGGAAATAAGAGAACATTCATATTAGCTACATCCTAATAGCTATACATAGAACATCATAGGGTGAAACTAACTAAAACCCACATAAACTCATACCAAATGGCCTAAACTAAACATCATGCTCATAATATAACATAAGTAAACCGTAGCAAAATCATGTATATTTAGCTAAAAAAAAACTCATGAATATACATAGTATGAGGGGATGAAATAATAAAATGCCCCAAAAATAGGGTTAATACCTTGTCTCCTTAGAGAAGGAAAGATAATATCATCTCTGCTTTAAGAAAACAAAAAGGAAAAGAGATACAACAAGAACATAAACTCACACCCTCCTTCCAAGGGTGAAAGCAAAATCAAAGAACAAGATCAAAATACTTTTTTTTTTCTCTCCAAAATTCCCAACAACTGATTTCCAACCCCTCACCAAGAAGCGAAACCTTTAATTTATACCCAAAACCCTAACCTTTAAAATGGCAAAGCTTTTCCCATATTTCTCTTCTCTTTTCCTTCCTTCCTCAGATGTTAACCTTGTGAGGGAGATGGGTTTCGTGGTCAGCTCTTTTGGCACTTTCGCCTAGGCGAGCAAACACTTGCCTAGGCAAGCTATTACTCTCTTTTTTTATGCCTTTTCTTTTCTTTTCTTTCCATTTTTTGGTATTTTTAGGTAGGACAAAACGAGTGTTCACATATATTTTTGAGCACCATTATAAACACCTAAAACTTATATGCTAAATAAAACAACCCTAGGAAAATAATACGCTTTTATACAACCCTAAAATAAAATATAGTTTACAAAAGTGTATTATTACAAAAATAGGTGAAACAAACTCATCTAACTCAATTATTAGCTCTCAATAAAAGGAAAAGGGAAGATTGAGCTCTCTAAAGGGACAAAATTGATCAACCTGAAATGAAAATAAGAGTTAAGGCACTAAAATGAAACAAAAAGCAATATATGGAATTGGATTGAAACGATAAAAATTAAGAGACCAAAATGAAATGAAAAAGAGTTAAGGAAACTCAGTGAAATTGAGATATATATATATATACATACTCAATATTGTGTTTTTATATAACTAAGGAAGTCCTTTTAGAGATACACACATAAGATATACATTTTATATAAATTTAAAAAATTAGAGTTCTTTTATGTACAAATCCCTTCTTCTCTCTGAATATGAACAATATGTGAAGCATGCGTTATTAAAACATGCCAGAAGTATGTAAAGATCATAACATCAATTAAGAAAATATATCACAACCACTAATTAATTAAAGGTTTTATCATTCCTTTCTAGTTAGATACCCCACACAAAACCTTGCCAAACCACATTCCAAATTATAGAAGCTTTATTGTGATGAAACCACAACCTATGTTTCAAAAATGATCCTCAATACTCCAAGCGACACATTGGTAAACTCTATCTATTGGTAGCATTTATCCCATATTTCCTTAGCAAACTTACAATGGAGAAGAAGACAATCACATGATTCTTCAACTTGTCCACAGGGAATACAACTTGTCCCATTGGAAGAAATTCCTCCTCTAAGGTAATTTCCACTCCCACATCTCCTCCATGATAGTCTTTTTTCCTAGGGATAATGAAAAGAGTCTTGGGAATTGGTTTTGTAGGGGGCCGTTATCTAGCGAGTTCTCTTTCCAACACAAGATGAGATTACCTTTTCCAAGTAGCCATCTAGACCTGTCTTATAACCATTCCTTTATCACCTCCACCCTTTTTTCATTTGATCAAGTGTATCTTTAAAATGACATTTTAATTAACTGAAAGTTTATTTAGTAAGTAAAATGTAATTTTAAGTAAATTAGTGATGTTTGGATAGATAATATTTTTAACTACTAGCTGAAAGTAATTTTTTTTACATTATTGTCCTTTAATAATTTTGATAAATTCTATTTTTACCTTCCAAGTTAGTCTTGTCCTAAAATTATTTTTTTTACCAACTTTCTTTAAGAGATAAAGATTTATTTAATTAAACAATTTTAGATGTTGGATTCTTTCAAAAATACCCTACAAAATAAATAAATTTTATTATAATATTTTAAATATTATTTATAATTTTTTATACATCATAATGGGAAAAATACAAAAGAAGAAAGTCATTTTTATTAGAAAAATATACTTTTGGTGCCGTATATTTTTTAAATATTTTTTGTGTCAATTTAGTCCATTAAATTTTAAATCTTTTGTAACTTTTCTTTTAACTTCATTAACACAGTTAACTTTTTTTTTACTATGATCTTTTTCTTTTCTTCTCATAGCTATCAAGTGTTAACATCTCCTCATCATCTTCCACCTTACCACCGAATCATCATTTATATCAATTGCATATTCAACACCCATGACTACCAACGCTCAAATTTCCTTTTAATAATTTCTTAAATGAAAGTTAACAGAAGGATTAGTATGTAAGATGCTTTGATTATTTAATATCCTAATTAGTGTTATCAAGATTTTAAAGGTTTTAACCGTGACTATCTTATCTCTTTAAGTTAAGAACCTAATTAGTAGTCAAAATTATTCAAAGGATTAGATGATCAAATTGACATTTTCTCTAAATTTATCCTATAAATATGACTTAAGTCATTTTATAACTCACAAAAATGATGATGTGCCCTTATGTCTTGTCTTTTATAACAAATAAGGTTTAATAATACAATACTTGTGAGGATTTAACAAGACATTGTCGTTATAATTTTCTTTTGAACTTTGATTTCTAAACACCTTAAACTCATCACATACCTAATAATTTTTGTTTACATTTTATCTTTTCATTACATCATTCTTCACATTTGTTTTCCTTTTGTACTCATTCTACTCTGAAAGGTATAATTTACACGTTGCATATCTGGGTGTGCAAAAATTATTTTTCTTTCTCTAATGCAATCGTAACTTGTAGGTGGGGTTAGCATTGATTGTGGGGTAAATGCAGGCTATACTGACAAGATGACCAATATACAATACCAAGCAGATGATATGCAATTTGGTCAAATTTATAATGTGTCTTCAAATTACAACTTTGACAACGTAATTCAAATTCAAAAGCAGCTGATCACATTGACAAGCTTTCCCTATGGGAAGAGGAACTGTTATACCCTGGCACCCAAACATGGAAAAGACAAGAAATATGTTATAAGGGCTTACTTTGCATATGGAAACTATGACAACAAATACAAACCGCCAATTTTTGATTTGTATGTAGGGGTCAACTACTTCAAGACACTGAACATGACTAACGATGCTTCTATTATCCGAATCGAAGCTATTCACTTTGCTTCAACAGACAAAATTGACTTTTGCCTAGTAAACATTGATCAAGGGGTGCCTTTCATTTCATTATTGGAACTATGGCCTTTGGACACTTCTATTTATCAAACTTCCTCCACTTTATTGACGCTAGACCTTCTTACACGAATTAACCTTGGTGTGTCTCAAGACAACAATTCCTTCATCAGGTGACTTAGCCTAAACCATATATATATATATATATATATATATATATATATATATATATATATATATATTTCTCCGCTTTTATATATATAACTCTCGTAATAAAGTTTCACACATGAAATGTTAGTACATATTACTAGATAAAACTGGTTTGATTAGAGAACACCATTCAAAATACTAAGGGGCTATACTTAAATTTTATTGCTATCATTTTATGTAACAAAAGATTGGATAACTAATCATTGAAAATGTAGATCAATTGGTAAGAGATAATTCTAGTTTGATATAAGATATTGAATTTGAGTCTTATTGGGAATGTAGTTATATTGAAATTCATTTTAAAGAATTTCATCATCTAAAATAGTAGTACCTAAACCAACTTGAGCCCAAAAAGGGTATCTTTTTTTAAAAATTGACATATAGAATATTACCGTAGGTAACCAAAAGGAAATTTAAATTGGAGGATAACATTAAAATTTTAAAAATGCTTGAATTTTCCCCTTTTCTTTGGTTAAACATTTGGTATGTAATAATGGATACTTTTCCATGTCTGCATGTTATCTACAATAGCTTGGACAACAATTAAATATATTTGGGTTGAGTTAACTTGTAAAATAAATTGTCCTAGAAAAGTATTAGTGTGCATTCGCATGCTTAGGCGTACATTTAGACTTTAATAAATGAAATATATTAAAACATAATAAAAACTATAAAAAATATAAAATATGGGGAAAGTGTTGAGAGTAAGTAAAATTAAGAAAAAAATAACCTTTTAAACAAATTGATTTATAAGTTGATTCGTTAACTATTGAGTCAAATCCTCTTAACCAATAAGTCAAATACATTAAGCCAAAAAAACTTGCATCTAAACAAACTTATATTTATTCTAATCCTAACTCATTCGAGTTGTAGATTATATGCGAGTTAATTTGTGTATTTAAGTCGTATAATCAGGCGAGATAGTGATATAAATGTTTAAAAGATAAATACACAAAAGAAAATTCATAAGCTAAATTTTCTAAAATGATGATTACAATAATTTGAAAATTTATGTGGGATGTTAATATAATTTCATCAAATTAAACATTGGAAAAAGCTACTGTACTCTACCAATATTTAAATTAAAAATCTGTAAAAATTTCTTTTAATTTCAGTCACATATAATAACACTTTGATTTAGAGTAATGAGATATTATTATATGGAAGCTGATAATGAATTTTATTGATCGGAACAATTTGTGTAAGTAAGGTACACAGATGATATATATGGAAGGTCATGGGAAGTGCAGGAAGGTCTTAAAGAGAATCCAACACGAACATCATTAGCAATTGATTTGGATGAACTTGTTGATCCTTACAAATTGCCTGCAGAAGTTTTGAGCACCGCAGTGGAGGCTTTGGACATGTCTTATTCGTTAGAATTCAAAGAGAATTTAGGCATAGATTCTGAATATTATGTGTATCTCCATTTTTTTGATTATCAGGATCGGGAAAATGGTCAAAGAAGGCTGTTGGATATTACTATTAATGGTTTTGATGATGATAATGATGTCAGAGTGCCCCTTACTCTTTCATATTGGAAGCCCAATAGCATAGTTGTGCCTATAAAACAAGGGATGGGTATTTATAAGATATCAATTGAAGCCACCCTTGATTCTGACTTACCTGTCATGCTTAATGCCCTGGAGATTTATAGGGTGGTACCTCAATCTGACTCAGCCACTCAACAAGGTGATGGTAAGTTTCTCTTTATATAATTAATTACTTTCTTTAATTTTTCCATTTGTATGGTTTCAGGTTCACTCTTGTCGTCGACTTTTGAAGTAATAAGCTACTATCGATATTTTAAATAACTTATCATATCAGTGGTTTTATGAACTGATGTAGAAAAAATTATCCACACTAGTTACTTCATGAATCTATTTAATATGAGACTATAACATTGTAGGATTTTACATCGGTTAATAATAGAAATTGATGTAAATCTTTTACATTTGTTCATGAAACAATTATCTAACATCTGAACATGAAACTACCTATCTAATAAGCTATTTAAAAAAATTATGAGGATAAATTAATTTGATAGCTCTATAACTAGTAAGTAGCAATATATGAAAGATAAAAAAATAGAAAAGTATAAAACCAGTACTGCCTATACAATTAATAATAAGTTTTATTATAATTATTTCTTATTTGATGACATGAAATTCTTTTTATTGTTGAATTTGATTACAGTTGATGCTATCTGGCATATCAAACATTTTTATAACATCTCTAGAATGAGTTGGCAAGGAGACCCCTGTGAACCAAGAAATTTTACATGGGAAGGTTTGGTTTGTAGCAATGGAGACACTCCAAGAATCTCTTTATTGTAAGTATTGATACTAAGTATCCAAGATATATTTTGGAAGTTATTTGCTATTAGTTGTGTATTGATTTTGCTAATAACTTGATTGTCAAGTCACAATTTCAAATAATTCTATGATAAAATAATAATTTCGTTAAACGTGGTTCATATGCCCTTGTGTTATTATCTTTTTTACGCACCAATGACAAGACTTACATTATTTATGAATTTTGAATAGAAACTTGAGCTCAAGCAACGTGTCAGGCAAGATAGATGTTTCATTCTCCAACCTCACATATTTAGAGAATTTGTGAGTTTTTTTAAAAGTTTATGTATTTCAATATAAAGGAATTGTAGAGGTTGAAACAAGCTTAAATTAATTAAGTTGTTGAGACCAAAACCATGATTATCATGCTGTAGGGATTTGTCAAACAATGAATTAACAAGGGAGGTGCCAGAATTTTTTGCAGGTCTACCAAGATTGAAGTTACTGTAAGTTGTGAACATTAGCATTGTCATATGAAACTTTCCATGTCTTACACTCTCCTAATTATATTTAACACATCTCAATATTTTTTTGCAGTAATTTGTCAAGAAATATGTTGTCGGGTCCTATTCCTAAGAGTCTAAAGTCAAAGTCAAACAGCACACTGCTATTGAGGTTTGCTTTTAATTATAGCTACATGTAACTTTTTGAAGAATTTGCTATTCTTTTTTCTTTTGCCTTCATTTTTGTCTAACACTCATTGTAAATTTATAGTTCCATTTTAGTATTTCACCCTAATTTAGGATGCTTCTTTTATCATCAATTGATGAAAACTAACACTTGCACACATTGCAGTTTTGATGGAAATCTTGCTCCGAATCAGACAGGGTCATGCAAAAACAAGAAGAAGATCATTGTTCCATTAGTTGCATCTTCAACAACAATTATTCTATTCCTCATAATATCTATCATAGTTATGGTGATTTGCAGACTTAGAAAAAATGAAAAAGGTAACTAAGATTTATAATAATTTTATTTTATATTATTAAATGTCAGCCTTTACCTGACATATTTGTAATCATATCCTTCCTTGGGAATTAATCCTTTTACCAAATTTTCCGAATTCTATGCTTAATGATACATAGACTGGCCAGTTCATTATAATTAACATGCATTGCGAATTAATTTTGGCGTCAGTGACTTCTTCAAGTTCTGTCAAAGATGACCTGCTGAAATTAACAAATCAAGCATTCTCTTACTCAGAGATTCTCATAATCACTAATAATTTTGAAACAATGATTGGAAGAGGTGGATTTGGTAAGGTTTACCTAGGTACTTTACAAGATGGTAAAAGAGTTGCAGTAAAGACACTTTCTTTGTCATCAGCACAAGGGTATAAGGAGTTTCAATCAGAGGTAATTAGATGCAATAATCATATTGGATCATTTTCTTTTATTCATAAAATAATATATTTTTCATCCAGCCATGATTCTAAACATATTTTCCACCTAAAATTGGAAATGCAGGCTAAATTGTTGATGCATGTGCATCATAGAAATGTGGTTACTCTTGTGGGCTATTGTGATGAAAGCGATACTAAAGCACTTATCTATGAATATATGCCAGAAGGGAACCTCCAACAAAAGCTGTCAGGTTCCCATCTCCAAAATTTTCCAATTCACTTTCTTAAAAATTTATATATTCCCAAAAATTAGGTAAAAATTAGCTTTATTATAATAAATAACTGTTATAAAAATTGAGTAAATTTCTCATTCATCTTCGAAATTGTCTGTACCTTTGGGTGGCAAACAACATAGGTCTTTTTTAAAACTATTTCATGTTTGCATGATGTTTAGTATTGTAATTTTGATCACATATCTTAAAGCGAAAAATTTGTTTCCTGATGAGGAATTAGAATGACACTTTTAAGATCCCCTTTCAAAATGTATTGACATTTGTTAACTCTTTTGTAGATAAAAGTTCAAATGTGTTGGAATGGACAAAAAGACTTAACATTGCGTTGGATATGGCAAGGTATATACAAACAACATTAATATCATTGATATTTCGCAAATATTTTTTTTCCTTTTGCAAAAGCAGCAGCTACCTTCAATTAGTTAATAGTTATGCGAGGTTGTTGGAAATGCAGGATTGGACTATTTGCATAATGGGTGTAAGCCACCGATAATTCATAGAGATTTAAAAACATCAAACATCTTACTAGATGAAAATATGCATGCCAAGATTTCAGACTTTGGAGTGTCTAAAACTCTTGCAAACGACAATGATACCTATGTCACAACTTACCCAGCTGGAACACCAGGTTATGTGGATCCAGAGTAAGTTAAATTTAAATCTTTGCCTGAATTCTTTAGAATTTGTAGAATTAGTGGTGTCCAAGGGCCAATAATATTCAAATTGAACACCACAATTGGCAAAAGATTAAAAGTTGAAATTAGAAGTCTATACAAATTAGCAGATATTATCCTGGTCATAATATATACCAGAAAGAAAATCCTGGCCATAATAGTAATATCACTATATGAAACAAAGGGTGGCATTCTCAGCATATGATTCGAGTAGTGGAGGTTGAATGGAGGAAGACATTGAGTGTTTTATGTGACAAAAGCTTAAGTAAATTTAATGAAGTTATTGGAAGTTTTATATTGTTTGCCTATAATATTTGACATGATTTAAATATTTATTAAGTTATTTTTTTTATTATTAATTGATTTTGAGATAAAGTCTTAACATGTGTAAGAGTTTAACTTCTTTCTAGTTATTATAGATAAATCTTCCCATGTAGAGTAATTCATAAATAAAAACTAAAGGAAGATAGTCTTATTATTTAAAAAATTAAAGCATCATGATGTGATAATTAAGTACAAAAACATCAAAAGACACCACTTGTTGGAGAGTGCTCACCATAATTGCTTGGAGAAACATTTGTTAAAATTTGTCATGTGTTTTGTTTTGTACTCAAAGCCCTTTAATATATAACCAAAACAGTAATAATTTATCAAGAAAAATCCTCTAATATATAGTGATAGAACAAGATAACTAATTAAATGTAAATACCAAAGTTTACTGTATATAAAAATCATATTGAAGAATGATTTTTTTAATGGAAATTTCAGGGGAAACAAATTACCTCAAATGCAGCGAACAATTTATAATATCTTTCTCAGCTTATTTTACTACTTTAAGAAATGTAAAAATAAGTTATATAATTATTAAATGAGAAAAGGCCGAATTGTTAATATAAATTTCTTCACATTCATTTCAACATATAATCAATTACTTTTTTTGATTATTTAAAAGACAAATTAGGTTGATACCACCCAGATTCTTTTACACACAACATGATACAAAGAGCTTTATATATATGTATGCATAATTAAACAGCTTTAAAGTTATAACTTCAACTTACCTAAAATTTTTACTACTTAGCAAGTCCAAGTTTTAGTAGTTTTCATGCGTATCACCAAAATATGGTAATACTTTCTTGATTAGTTTTAATATGCACTAGTGCAAAAATTAGATATAACAACGAGATATTATTCACGGGTAGAAGAGGATCAGTGATAAAAACATGCGCGGTGGCATTTTTGAAATTATAAGGTGAACGTTTTAATTAGAGAAAACTATATATCCACGGTTAACATCATAACCGTGAACGTACCCATCAATATATATTCACGGTTGAGGAGTCAACCGTGGATATATAGTACCTGAAATATATATCGACGGTTGTGTTCACAACAGTGAATATATATTCCTGGGTACGATGACGGTTATGTTGTGAACCGTGGATATATATAGAAGTCAATATTCACGGTTGTATTTCCAACTGTGGATATATAGTTCAGGTTTTAGGGTTTAATCACTGGGTACTGTATGTCTACCGGTTGTTTCTTTAACTGTGATTATAGATTTCAATATATATCCACGGTTGGGATCATAACCGTGGATATATAGTTAACATTTATCCACGGTTGTTTGTTAAACCGTGAATATATGTGTAATATATTCACGGTTTCAAGGGGAACCGTGAATATACATCCTTTCTGAAACTTCAAAAGCCGCGCCTTTCACTCTTTTTTCACTTTCTCTTCTTCTGCGCGTTGGTTGTCGTCTTCTCCATTCTCTCTGAGCTTCGTGCCCTGAGCTTCGTGCCCTTCTCTCTGTTCAGCATCTTCTTCCTTTCTTCATTCAGGTAGGTTCCCTGAACCCCCATTGTCATGCGTGTTTGTCATTCGGTCACTTGCTGCTGAGAACCCTCTGTTCGCTGAACCCCCCATTAAAATGCGTATGTAGTAGAAGCTGAACCAATGTTGCCTCTGTGTGTGTCTTTTCATTGTTAATGTTACCTCTGTATCTATATTTGTTGGATGACCTGCACGGAGGTCACCCGGCGTAGGAGCAGCGACGAACACTTCTTCTTCCTCTGTTTGTTATTTTGGGTTGTTTATGAATGGTCCTGTTTTGTTAGGTCGTAAGTACATAATAATTTCATTGTTCAATTATTGATTCTTTCTCTGTTGGTACATAATAATTTGATTCCTTGTTTCCTATGACACGATAGTTATTGGTTCAAAAGCTTAAGTTATAGAGAAAATTACCAGGTTTAAACTCTGTTTATATATCACAGATAATCGATTTTGCAACAGTGAAAATTTATCACCTATATATTCTAGAAAATTAAGATGGAAGCCTTATATTCATAGGATAACTAGTTACATTAACAATCTTTGGATGAACCAACCTATTGATTTGTAGTTGTAAGTTTAAATTGGGTGTATGAACTTTAGAAATATTATAAGATATCTCTTTTGGTTAAAATGTACTCCCTAAATTGAAAAGTTCTAAATGGTTGAGATTACTGTTCTCCTAGAACTTATATTGTTCTTCTTAAGTAGAATTTAACCAAATTCAACACCATGTCCATAAGCCGTAATCCATAAAATAAAAGTACAAATCTCAATTCTCATAATCCATAATCCATCATCTAACACCATAGTTCTACTTGAAAATAATAGAATTTAAAAATATCATATTAATTACTAAATAAAAGTCTAAAAGTTTGAACCTGCATTATAAACCAACATCATAATCCATAATCCATAATCCATACTCCAACACCATACTTCTACTTCAAAATAACACAAATTAAAAACATCATACTAATTTAGGAAAAAAGTTAACTAAATTATTATCCATTTTATTTCTGTTATTGTTGGTTGCTCTTATATGTTATGTTTATTGTTGTTGTATGTGTGTGGTTGTTAACTAGTATGAAAGTTGTTGTGCATATGAGTGAACCGTAGTTCCCCGTTTGAGATTCGACACAAATGGTCATTAAATCAATTAATGTCATCGTTTGTGTTGAATCTTGAATTGTCCGTTTGGACAGTTTGGGATGAACAATTATTTTTTATATGTCATTGTTAGTATGTACAAGTTAGGAGTTATTTTAAAATTTGATAAAATTTCGGTAACTTGCATTTTGTGTTGTTCTCTGGGTGCATATTTGGTTGTGGTTGAATTTGATTTGACCACTCTCATTTTGTGTACTTAGAGACCAATGCGAAATGCTGTCGAAATTTTATCAAATTTTAAAATAAGTCCTAACCTGTATATATGAATGACGTATAAAAACAATTGTCATGCTGAATGGGTATAGGACCACCACCTTTGTATAAAAAGTGAGGTTAATCATAGCACCTTGTAAACAGTTGGTATGGATCAGAGTTAGATAACTGCATCACGCCTAAGTCTGGAGTACGAGGGGGGAGTTGAATCATTTATAGAATTCGTAGCGAGGAATGCAGTGGGGGTGAATGGAAAGTATTTTTGCCCTTGTGTTAAATGCTTCAACCTGCGTCGGGTAGACTTGGAAGAGGTGCAAGAACATCTACTGTGTGACGGTTTTCTACGTAGTTATACGCGTTGGATATGGCATGGTGAAGATGTGGTGGTGCCAAGTAACAGCTCTCAGACTAAAAATCGAAGCTCGATGCATGACAACGATGTCGACATGGATGACCGACTCGAGGATATGATCCGTGATGTAGGGGTAGAAGGTTTTAAGAAAGCTCATGTATATACAACTCTGTGTGAGGACTCTGAGCAGCCGTTGTATCCAAACTGCCTCAATTTCACGAGGTTATCAGCAGTTTTACGATTGTTTAATTTGAAGGCCATAAACGGGTGGACGGATAAAAGTTTCACTGACTTATTGAAGTTGTTGAAAGAAATGCTCCCAGCTGGAAACACCTTGCCGAATCGTAACTATGAGGCCAAAAAGGTGTTGTGTCTTATGGGTTTGGAGTATGAGAAAATACATGCATGCCCAAATGATTGTGTATTATTCCGAGGTGAGTTAGAAATGCTGCATCGATGTCCTAGATGTGGGGTGTCACGGTATAAGAAGAAAGAGGCAGATTCTGATGAGGTATGCACTAAAGGGTCTCCTGCAAAGGTGTTGTGGTATCTACCTATAGTTCCAAGACTAAAGCGTCTGTTTGCCAATGCAGATGATGCAAAACTTATGAGATGGCATGCTGATGAGAGGGTTGTTGATGAACTACTTAGGCATCCGGCCGATGGGTCGCAATGGAAGAAAATGGATAGGATTTTTCCAGAATTTGCCAATGAACCAAGAAATGTTAGGCTTGCACTAGCCATAGACGGCATGAACCCGTTTGGGAACCTGAGCACAAAGCATAGTTCATGGCCTGTTTTGTTGTTTGTTTACAACTTGCCGCCATGGTTGTACATGAAGCGAAAATATGTGATGTTATCAATGATGATTTCTGGTCCACGACAACCGGGGAACGACATTGATGTATATTTAACTCCATTGGTTGAAGACCTCAAAAGGTTGTGGGAAGACGGGGTTGAAGTGTTTGATGGGTTTACCGGGCGATCATTCAAATTGCGTGCCATGCTATTTTGCACAATCAATGACTTTCCAGTGTATGGTAACTTATCTGGGTACAGTGTGAAGGGTCATAAAGCTTGTCCAGTGTGTGAGGAGGGGACTAGTTCTGTGCGGTTGCATCATGGCAGGAAAAATGTTTATCTTCGACATCGAAGGTTTCTTAAAGCGAATCATCCGTTTCGAAGGTTGAAGAAGTCGTTTAACGGTGCCCAAGATTTTGAAATGGCTCCTCCACCACTATCTGGTCGCCAGGCATATGAAAAGGTGAAGGACGTCAACGTGCAATTTGGTAAGTGTGAAAAACAGCACCCGACACAAAACAACTGGAAGAAAAGGTCAGTGTTTTTTGACCTGCCATATTGGAGGGAACTTGATGTAAGACACTGCATTGATGTAATGCATGTGGAGAAGAATGTGTGCGACAGTTTAGTTGGTACACTCTTAAACATACCCGGGAAGACTAAGGATGGCCTAAACTCGCGTATGGACTTAGAGTTGATGGGTATACGTCAGGATTTGCATCCACAATCAAAGGGCAAAAGAACATATTTGCCTCCAGCATGTCATACGTTATCCAGAAAAGAAAAGCAAAGTCTGTGTGAATCGTTACGAAGTGTGAAAGTTCCGTCTGGTTATGGCTCCAACATCAAGTCTTGTGTTTCCATGAAAGATTTGAAGTTAGTTGGGTTGAAGTCTCACGATTGTCACATGTTGATGCAGCAGTTTCTGCCTATCGCCATTCGTGAAATTCTTCCTAAAAATGTGAGAAATGTCATAACAAGGTTGTGTATGTTTTTCAATTCCATATGTTGCAAGGTAATCGTGCCCGGCGAATTGGATATGTTGGAACAGGAAGCATCACTTATATTATGTCAGCTTGAAATGTATTTCCTGCCCTCTTTTTTTGACATAATGGTCCACTTAATCATCCATTTGGTGAGAGAGGTCCGTTGGTGTGGTCCAGTGTTCTTACGGTGGATGTATCCCGTTGAGCGATATATGAAGATATTGAAAGTGTATATGAAGAACCAACGTCGTCCCGAAGCTTCAATTGTGGAAAGATATATTACAGAGGAAGCAATTGAGTTTTGCACTGAATACATGTCACATGCTGCAAGCATTGGTATTCCAACGACTCGTCATGAAGGGAGATTGGATGGGAAAGGAACGATTGGAAAAAAAGTGAAGAGCATGCCACGTGCTGATGTCCTTCAGGCACACTTGTATATTTTAAACAACACAGACGACGTGCAACCGTATCTAGCCACACACAAGGAGCTAGTCAAGAAAACCAACCCTAAAATGACTGAAAAGTGGTTGTTGAATGAACACAACAAGAGTTTCATGCAGTGGTTCCAAAAGACCGTCCTGAAAGATGCATCTGCATCCTCGATATTACATCGACTAGCACAGGGCCCGAACTTTGATGTCCTCACCTTTTGTGGGTATGACATAAACAACTATTCATTTTATACAAGGACACAGGATGAAAAGAGTACAAATCAAAATAGTGGAGTGATGGTTGTGGCTCAGTCAATGCATTTCTCAACTGTAAAGGACAACAACCCTGTGATGGTCGAGTCATGCTACTTTGGTATGATTAAAGATATATGGGAAGTTGATTACGGTCCCTTCACCGTTCCTGTGTTTAAATGCAAATGGGTTGACAATAAGAACGGTGTCACAACTGATGATTTAGGAGTTACGTTGGTGGACCTCAACAAGATAGGGCATAAGGACGAACCATTCATAATGGCAACGCAGGTGAAGCAAGTTTTTTATGTGGCTGACCCAGCTGACAAACGGTGGTCAATTGTTATCCAAGGTAGACATATTGGAGACCCCAATGTTGATATTGTGGACATTCCATCAACTACAACACGTATTCCAACATCTATCGTGGAACATGACATAGATGATGTAGTTGCCAGTCGTCATGACCACCATGAGGGCTTGTGGGAAAATATTTCATCTTAATAGGGTATTAATCTTGTTGGTGAGACATTGAATTACATGTTATATTAGTTATTCATTGTTTTAAATGTTATATTAAATATTTGACAGTTTTTTTCCTTGTTTGGACAGATACTCATTGCTGACCAGGATGGACGATCCAGGTCCGACTCACAGGCCAGTGGTTCCTCTGCTCGGAAGAGTAGAGGTGTTACCCGGATGCCAGACGTCGCACGTAGGCGTCACCGGGGAGAGAGGATAGTTGTTGAGATGGATGTCAACACCGGTAGATTCAGTGGACCGCATGCCACGAAGTTGAGCAGTTATCTGGGGGTTGTGGTACGGTCGAAGGTGTCCATCATTATCCCCGATTGGGATAGTGTCGAGGAGGTGGTGAAGAACCAGCTATGGAGTGATGTTCTGGTAACTTAGATATTATTTAAGTTTTATTTTAGTGTATTATTTCATGTAACTCTTAATAAGGACTCCTTTATGGACTAACTCCTTTCATGTAGGATTCTTTTGACATACCATCTTCCGACATAGCGAGGAGGAAGGTCCTCGGTATCATGGCTGAGCGATGGAGGTCGTTCAAATCCATACTCAACACGAGGTATATTGAACTTTAAATTCTTAATCAACGCTTCACCAAATTGTACCAATCCTTAGTTTTAATGTACCTTTCATTGTAGGTATGTATTCGGGGACGACCAAGGAAAGTTCCCTGGAGAGAAATATCCATTCATCGATCAGGAGACCTGGGATGCTTTTGTTGCATCTAGACATTCTGCCGAGTTTCAGGTACATTGGTTTTTAGATGATTAAATTATGTATAATTTATACGGCTAACTGTGAATATTTTTTTTCTTGTTGTAGGAGACCAGAAAGAAAGCCAAGGAGACTAGGAAGCTAAATGACTGCCCACACACAATATCACGTGGGGGTTACCGTAGGTTGGAGGAGCGGCTGGCACAGGAGAGGCTGAGTCAGTGTCAGACTAACACTGGTATTGTTGATCCCCCTTCCCCACCTGCACACCACGACAAATGGAAGCGGGCTAGGATCAAGAAGAGTGGGGAATACATTTCCTCACAGGCTCAGGAGGTTGCCTCACGGATAGTAAGTATTCCCCTTTATATCAGTGTCTATTTTTTAGTTTACGTGAAGGAAGTGAATACTAACTTGTTTGGTTTCAGGATTCCTTGGTTGAGCAATCAACCCAAGGGTCTTTCATAGCCCATGGACGGGAGGATATTTTGACTACCGCCATCGGCAGGCCAGAGCACCCAGGAAGAGTGCGTGCTATTGGTCGAGGTGTAGGTAAGTGCTAACTAACTCTATGCCTTCATTTTGTTATCTGTTAAACAATTATGGGCTAATCATTCACATTTCACAGGCCTCCACGCCTATTACGGTGCTCCCGACCCTGCCCCATCCCTTGAGCAAATGGTGGAGCAAAAGGTGGCTGTTGTGAAGGCTGAGTACCAGGAGGAGATATCTAGGCTCCACCAGGAGATGGCCCGATTCAGGGAGGAGATGAAGGCCTCACTCAGCCACCACCAGGAGACTACTGCACCAGCCAGCAACCCACAGGTTAGATTCTTTATTTAATTTCCTCAATTTTATTGTTTGTAATCACTTTATTTCATTATTGAATAACTTCTGCTTGATGTGTAAATATGTAGGTACGGAAGGTTAGCACTAAGGGGTCGTGCGCTGCGGCTGACCCTGACGATGACGGGGTCGAGCCACCAGACACCCGTCAATGTGACCTGTTCATTGACAGGTCGGAGGAGCCAGTTGCCACTGGTATGGTGTACAACTTAGGCCCTGTGGTTCACCATCAGACATTACCTGATGGTATGTCCAGGGTCTCGGTTGTGCTCGTCCTCGAGGAGGATGCTGCTGTGCCAGTGGCAACTCAGGAGGTGAACACCGTCGGTCAGGCGGTGGGCCACTTTCTGATGTGGCCCAACAGACTTCTGGTGATTGCCCCTGGACAGGTAAAAACCCTAAACACTAACTAGCTTTATTTCCTTGTCAATTATGGTACAAAATGTGATGGTTGTCAATTGTTCAACAGGAACAGACATTGAAGAAGCCAGACCCGGCCAAGGATCCCATCCGGATGCTATGGCGCATCGGGTATGAGCAAGCAGACGACACTGTTCAGGTCCCATGGCAGCCACTAGTGTTCGGCCGTCCCAGTGATTTTCCAGTTTACGTTACAAATTCTGACATTTGTGACATTATTTCGGGGACGTCGATGCTGAACGGCTCCATCTTTCAGATGTGGGAGCTGTAAGTATATCCTTGTTTTGTCTAATTTTTTCATTATACAAGTTATTTGTCGCTAACCATGTCTTAACTTGTTTAGGTTTCTGGCAAAACTCTGTGTGGACTTGGGTTTCCAAGGAACTTACGGTTTCTTAGAGCCCTCTCTCATACAGAGGCAAGGAAACACCTCGCAGAACACCCAGACATACATCCAGAATTGGATGTTTGAGTCTGGGAAGCCTATATACATGGGCCCCTATCATAAAGGGTAATATTCTATTCCATAATTATTGTCATGAATTTTTGCATTTTGAAGTCTCACTTATCACTGGTAACTGCAGGGCTCACTGGACGCTTCTGGTGATCTGTCCGAAGGACTATCTTGCTCTGTACTTTGATAGTTTGCATCGGACAGCTCCACAAGACCTGAAAGATATAGTAGACCGGTAAGTTCATCCCTAAAAAATAACCACAAATTCGATTACATCATTTTTAGAACTATACAATTCTAACTTATCTTATGTTTTGTTTGACGTAGGGCGGTGGTTGGATGCAATCTACTGATTGGAAACAAGCCCAAAGGAAAAACAGTTGTATGGGTGTACCCAAAAGTAAGTCAATCGTATTCATTCAAATCTTCAGTACATATTTTTTAAGTTGCGAATTCACTTATTATATACTATATGTCCGTTGTAGTCTTACAGGCAGAAGGGTACCTACGAGTGTGGCTATTTCGTCATGCACACTATGCTGACCATTGTCCAACATCATTTAGTAGATGGATGGACAGAGGTAAGTCTCATCATTTGGACTACTTTTCTACCAATTTCATCAATTTCATGTAATAAATAAAGCTTTTGTTCTAATTGTTTTGTGCATTGTTTGCAGTACTTTAATGACCGGTCATTTTTCCCAAAGGAACTTGTAGATGATGTTAGAAGGCAATGGGCCTCACACTTCATTGAAGTTAGGCAAAGCTAGATATAGGATCTTTATTCTTTTATATATGTATCTAGTAGGATTTAGGGTTTACTTTTATTAGATTACATTCAACTTAATTGTATATACTTTCATTTTTTAGGTTGTTATGAATTGATATAGAAAATAAATTGTTATATATATACATACCATTCTTTTGATATAGTGTTGCTGTGGCATACTGTATACTGTACTGGTTGTCTGAATGCAGGGTTGGGAAACGATAAAACAGAATCCATTTTAAAAAAAAAACCTCAGTATTTATTCACGGTTATGGCAACAACCGTGAATATAGACTATATTTATCCACGGTTACTACCACAACCGTGGATATAGATATATTTTATCCATGGTTGTTCATCATAATCGTGAATATAAGTATTAAAAGGTTTTAGTTACAAACTACTTATATTCACGGTTATGATGGACAACCGTGGATAAAATATATCTATATCCACGGTTGTCCATCATAACCGTGAATATAAGTGGATGTAACTGACACCTTTCAGTTCTTATATTCACGGTTGTGCTCGATAACTGTGAATATAAATAGTAAGTTATATTCACAGTTGTTCTTAACCGTGGTTAGATGTGATTTATTACCACGGTTGTTAACCGTGGTTAAAGACCATCATCAACTACCACGGATGCAACAACCACGGTTCTTTAACCGTGAATAAAGGCCTTTTTTAACCGTGATTATATCCATTTTTTCCACTAGTGATGTTAGCAAATCGTGAAGCATTTTCTCTTACCATCAATTACATTCTTGATATATTTAAGTTCTCATTAAAATTAACACAAGTTTACTTTCACGCATATGTTCTAACTTTTATTCCTATGTTAAGTGTAATGAAATCAAATGAACTTTTGTTAAGTTTATTAAAAAAATTAAAAAAAAATCATTCAGCGTATTTATACTAACAAGTGGTTTGGTTCAAATGGTACATATGTTTAATTCTCCTTAAACAATGTCTCTTAAAAGAGTTAGTGTTTCATCATGACGTGAATATTTCTGCCTCAAACAGAGTTCTCTACATAAGAGAATACTGGACCAAAAATATAGTATGAATGAACACTATTTGAGTTTGCTTCACTTCCTACATCTGCTTCTTCATTTAGGTGGAAAGAAGGTGTCTTTAAACCACAAAGAAATAAAATATGAGGAAAACAACCACTATACAAAAATTTTATGTGAAAAACTCTAAAATCAAATAAAAACTATGGCTGTTGTCAAAAGACAACTAGAATAATAACAAAGAAATCCCCATCTCAATCATCCGATGACCTCAAATACACCCATATTCTCCAAAGTTTATATCTCATAACACTCTAACACAATAGTATAATAACAAAGAAAAAAACTTAAAATGTTTCCCAAACATTTTCCACTAGAGTCCAAGACCCCTGTTTACTCAATACCACATGTGTTTCCACTTGGTGTCTCTTAGAAACTTTCACTTTCTTTTGAACCGAATACATGACCTTGTAAACATCCCTTACTATTTATAGAAAAAAACTTCACGCATTTTCTTGACATGCATAGTAATCAAAATGTGTTTGTTCATTGATCATGCGTCTTTTTCAACATGAACAGTACTAGTGAACGGTAACCCATAAAGAAATCAATGTTCATGCCATTATTTTTAATGGCTGGGACCTATAATTCTCCCCTCCATCCAAAGAAAAAAGTAATCCTATATCTAATGTGCTCTCTCTTAAGCAAAAAATCATTCATACAAGAATCCTAACCGATTCTATCATCAATTATGCTTCCATTATCTATATCGACAATCTATTTCATTATCTACACCAACAATCATTGTCTTCATTAACAAACATTGTTCAAAAGAACAAGCATGTTCCTCCATAAAGAGTCCTATACCAATTTGAAACAACGCAATCCCAAGAATTTCTCATTTGGCACATGTAATGAAACCTTACTGAAAATTTATGGTGCAATTCGTATGTTGGCTTTCTTTAGAAGTTCTTCTGTTATTGACTAAACCTCACCATACACCTTGCATCAATGTCAAGGAATGCCCATATGGAACTACTAACAGTAACTTATCCTCTTCTATGGAAGTAAACACATGTCATCAGGATATACATATCCATAACTTTTTGGAGAACGTCACCTTCCCTATTAAAATGTAATACATTTGTAGTACCTGTAAGCCCAAATCTTTTACCTTTCAACAACTTATGTAATCTCGATTGTATCAACACTTCCTTGACTCACATCTCTCACAAGCCAAAAATATGTCTTCCATTATTTGTCTACACTTAACATTCCAACCATGTGAAAGCTTAGACAAAGCTGCAACCCCAAAACATACTAAGAAATTTTATCTCATCCAACCATAAAGCTCTGATTCCACTACTAGCAAATTAGATCCATTTCCTCTCGAGAAATTTCCTCAAAACATAGAGAAATAAAATATGCAAAAAGCAATTACCATATAAGAAAATCATATGAAAAACTCTAAAATTGAAGAAAAACCACTATTGTTATCAAAAGACAATTAAGAAATAACATTATGTGAACATTTTTTACATCACATAAAATCTCTCTCTTAACCATCCTATGACCACATATACACTGACACTCTCCTAAGTTTACATATCATAACACTCTAACAGAATAGTATAAAAGAAAAATATAAAGTGTTTCCAGATATTTCTCACTAGAATCCAAGACCCAATACATACTACTATGGATGTTTGCACTTAGTGCATCTTAGAAGTTCTCACTTGCTCCTAAACCGAATGCATAACCTTCTAAACATCCTCCGCCATTTATAGAAAAAAATTCACATATTTTCCTAACATGCGTAGTAACATGCTATTCTTACACGTTTGTTTCATCATGAACAATAACCAACTGAGAAATCATAGTTATACCATTATTTTTCAACCGCAGTGACCAACACATAGGTCCCATACCTAAAACATGGTCACATCCTCAGCTAGGATGCGGTGGGCTGAAATAGATGAATCATTTTAAGGTTCCCTATAATTTAGGCTGAAAAGTGGGATGAGTTGTATAATATGTACAAAGTCTCATGTAATTTATTCTAAAAAAGGAAGGCTTATTCTAAATGTTAGTTTAAAAAGAGGCTTATTTAATAAGAATATTACTATATGGGCAACCAAATATAACTATATGGTTTTGGGGGTTACATGAAAAGTTAATTTGGGAAAAGGGCGCACTATTCACGTGTGGTGTTCACGGAATTCACATTTTATTTGTTATATTGAGGTCATATTTTTTTTCTCACAGATTGACTATAGTTGTTATGACTACTGAACACAATTTAAAATGTTATTGCAACTAACTTCTTGAAAACCTTTGCAGATTTTATTGCTCAGGGACTCTCAATAAAAAGAGTGATGTCTATAGTTTTGGAATAATTCTACTAGAGCTAATCACTGGTCAACCAGCACTAAAAGGAACTCCAGACAACCTTAGTCACATACTTCCTTGGGTAAATCTTAAACTTAGAACAGGAGATATCCAAGAAATTATGGATCCAAGGTTGCAAGGAAAATACAACTCTGCTTCAGCATGGAAATTTATAGGGACAGCAATGTCTTGCCTTCCCCAAGTTCCAATTCACAGGCCTCACATAAGCTACGTAGTGTTTGTCTCTTGAACTATCCCTTGAAAGGACTGTGAGTGACGTGAGAGATTTATTCATTAGGAGATCTATGCAGATTGAATTTCATGAGAATCGTAAATAGGGTTATTGTTTAATTATGAATTGATTAGCCCCACTTAATAGATTGATTTGATATTTTATAAAAAAATTCTACGTGTGTTTGCTTTATAGTAATAATTGGACCTTGTTTTGGCATAGAGATGTGAAATCATCAAATAAAGATAAATCAGTATTGAATTACTTTGTTTTATGCACTTTTTCTTTTCAATAATTTGGTTTCCACTTGTTTTTGTGTGTATACTGCCCACTAGAATCATTTGTACAGTAAAACCCCTTTATCTTTTTTGAAGAAAAAACCTTTATTGTAAGATTTAATATAATTATGCTAGCCTTTAATTACTCACTTTGATTTTTTAGACTTTTTTTTTATGAATGGAAGTTTAAATAAATTGAGTATTCCCGTTTGCTACTAGCTTGGGTTATTTGAGGAGAATAACACACCTTTTTGGTTTACTAATAAATTCATCTTTCTGTGCACTTTTAATTTCTATCTTTATTTCATTCTCATGGCTCGTACGTGTTTCACTACTTTGAGAGGAAAAAAGAAGTGTTAATTATTTCAATTGACATATGAAGTGTGCTACCCAATTTTGTTTGAACTCATTTAAAATTTTTTTAATAAATAAAAATAAAAAATAAAAAAATAGTAAAAAAATAATCTAATATAGAATTTAATTTTTAAAAGAAAAAGTAAACTTGTGGGCTTGTTTGAATTTCAAATTATTGATATGGGCTTTGATCTTTTAAATTTTTAAATCATTATCACAACCATAAATTTTGAATTTCTCAAAAAAATTAAA
Organism: Clitoria ternatea; assembly: GCA_037962975.1. Lineage (NCBI taxonomy): Eukaryota > Viridiplantae > Streptophyta > Magnoliopsida > Fabales > Fabaceae > Clitoria > Clitoria ternatea. The sequence continues at coordinate 64,365,353 of CM075671.1, forward strand.
ATCTAATCTTAGAGAAATTTTAAAATTCAAATAGGAGAGGAAAGTTTAAAATTTGAATTTTATAAAAAAGGATCAGATTTTTATAATAGGATATTAGAGAAAACATGATGAAGGGATTTTAAGGAATAAAATAAAGTTTTTTTTGAATATATATATTAGAATGAGATAGAGCTTTTTAAATAAATAAATAAATACACATGTATACATTATAGAATAAGATAAAGTTTATATATATATATATATATATATATATATATATATATAGGGATGTATCTTATAAGAAATATTCTCTTATGTGAGAGTGAGAGGAGCCAATCTGGGCCGTATAACTATACAATGGATGGTTGAGATTAAAAGCTTTCAAAGTGATCACTTAAAAGGTCACATGACTTTTTTAAAAACTCACATGATTAATCTTAATATCCATCGTATGATTGTACAGTCCAGATTCGCTTTTTTCACTCTCACATAAGAGAGTCTTTCTCATATGATACATTAGAAAGGTACAGAAAAAGAGGGAGGGATACACGGTTAGGAATGTAAACGGGGTGGGACGGGTACGGATATCATACTACCCGTACCCGCAATGAAAACTCGCATCCACACCCACCTGTTACCCGCATAACGGGTTTTGAAAATTTGCAGGTACCCACGGATACCCACGGGTACCTATGAAACAATAATAAACTATTATAACAACCTTAAATTATAATAAAAACAACACAAAAATCCATAAATTAAACTAAATTTGATACAAAAACTATAAAATCCTTAATATAAGATAATAAAAATAATATGATAATCCATAATATAATCTTAATGTTAAAATAAACTAAAATGTTCAATACACCGATCCATATTATAGTATTTTCACATATACGGGTACCCTTATACCCGTACCCGCCCATTTATTTGCAGGTTTTTCAAATACCCGTTACCTGCTACCCGCGGATACCCGTTTTTGCGGGTTTTTTTACCCGTTACGGATATTTACCCACGAGTACGGGTCTCTTTTGCCATCCCTATACACGGTTCACACGGTGAAGAAAAAAATTATAAGGATATATATATATAATAAATGTTGTAGAGGAAAAAGGGGCAGCAGTTCATGTTTTAGAATTATATATATATTAGAAGCATTCACGCGTAAGAGGGGCAGCTGATATAGATATAGATATTCGCGCAAATAAACCAAAGAAAAGAGGAAGCTTTCATGATATTAAGAAACACACGCAAAAGTAAAGATTGACGCAGAAAAATTGACGCAGAGGAGAAAATTGACGAAAAAAATAATACGAGGTATTTTTTCTTTTTCCTTTTAATTTCTTGTCATAATTATCTAGGATCTTTGTCTCCTACAAAATTATAATAAACATGATTAAATGTATGAAGTCCCTTCCTATCTAGAAAAATTCTAATAATCAGTAACATAGAGTACCTTTTAATGTTTGTTACTAACCGAGTTTAGAGTATTACATTCGTAAGATAAAAAATAAAGTTGATATTGACATATAGCAAAATTAAAATCTCTATGTTATAAATTAATTTGAACGAGACGTCCTGTTAATCTATGTTTTAATTTTTTTAAAAACCATAAAAATAAAATTGATGTTGGCATATAACAAAAATTAAAACCTTCATGGTAGGGATTAATTTAGACAGGACATCTTATTAATCTATGTTTTAATTTTTTAGGCCATAAAAAATATTTTAATAATGTTAACATGTAGCAAAATCAAAATCTTTATATTAAGGATTAATTTGGAATAGATGTCTAGTTAATTTATGTTTTAAATTTTTTATATTTCAAAAGTTAATTTAAACCATAAAGTATCTTAATGACGTTAACATGTAACAAAATTAAGATATTTATATTATTGATCAATTTGGATGAGACGTCATGTTGATCTAGGTCTTCAAAATTATAATTTTAATTATTAAGTCGACAATAAATCAACGGCATCGCTAAGAGGTTTAGATTATAAATTATTAGGATTATTCAAAAACTTAAACAATTTAGGGTAACCGTTTAACATAGACAGCGTGGGTGCTAATACTTTCCCCACCTGTAATCAGACTCCCGAACTTAAAATCTCAATTTAGGACTAGTACCTTTACATTAAGGTTTTTCCGATGTTTTACCTTAAAAACATTGGTGGTAACTCCACGGTTTCCGGAAGGATTTCGAGAACCTAAATTTCTTTTTACGGCCGGCTTCCCACGCGATCTCGGTCGCGACACGAGGCATATAAATATATATTTGTTTGCTGTTCTTTTATAGGACACTTAAGTGTTGATAATGCTATAATTAAGAAGAGGGAACCCCTTTAAATAATCTTGACGATGATAGTAAAAGCCAAAATGAATATAATTGGCATCTTAAGCATCTCTGATTTAATGTGGGCATTATACTTTGTTGTGGCTATTTTGCTAGGTTTAAGAGGAGCTATATTAAAATATTTGGGTTGGAATACTAGTATATAAAATGATATATATTTGAAGTATAATTATTATAAATATATAGTGTTGGGTTTAAATACTATTATATATATTTATAGAAAGGTTTCATTTTTGTATAGAATAAAAAGTTATTAATGAATGGCAACATATAAATTTGATTATGTCTAATAGTGTATCTTTGATATAATTCTTTTAAATGATATGTTCTCTTTCCTTTTTTGTATGATGAGTCATATGCAATACCTTTATTTTTACGTCATACATATATTTATTCCTATCTTTTAAAAATACTATATATGCTTTGAAACATATCACTTTCACCTTAGATCACTTAATCAAAATATATCTATACTAATATACTTTAACATAAAACTTACATAAAAAAATCATCAACATAATTTGAAGATCAATATGTGATCATGTAAATATATTCATTCTTATACGATATATATACATACACACATATATATATATATATAAGTTTTATATGTAAGATTTGTTTTTAGAAAAAAATAAAATGTTTTATTATAAGTTATAAATTTAATATACTAAAAACTAATATACTTTAATGCAAATATAAAAAGTAGTGGTTATCTACATCAAGTAGTCAATATTGGGTACTTGTGGATGAGAGTTGTGAATATCTACCGTTATTCATAATTGTTATTTTTTGGTTACATAAAGAAAAATCTAAACAACTAAACGCATTATTCATTGTTGCTTAAGTGATTCAAAGTAATAGAATAAAGAAGAAAATATCATAGTACATAATAGATATAATATTATTTTACAATATGAAAATGTAAATTAGGATTATATATTATAATTATAATATAACATATTAAAACTATTACTATTATTAAATATTCTTAAATAATTTTATCTCATTATAAAATAATAAAAAATATTATTTGTATATATTTAATAAAAAATATATAGTATTGAGTATGTAGGTGGTATAATAGTGTTATCCACCCAATTACATTCATTGTAGGTATACCTATGGGTACAGATTTATTTATGCAATGAAAAAACAAGGAACAAAATATATAAAGTATCAACAAAAGAAAAAGTTAAAAGCTCTACAAAAACCAACATGCACTACAAGAAAACATGTAATTTGCGGTGGTTTCTGACCTCCTCAAGTTGATTTGCGGCATTTCTAAAAACTGCGACAGTTAGCATCGCCATAAAGAAACTTGCGTGGGGTTTTTCAGAACCTTTGTTACCATGGACTGAACCTTCACTATTTGTGGAGGTTTTTTACAGGAGGTTAACCTCCTCCACTATAAGTTTTGTAATGGAGGTTTAATCCTCATTTCATTACAAGAAAAACGCAAGTTAATGACGGTTTTAATGTGCATTAACGGTAGTTTTAATCCCCGCTAATACATTATCGACGGTTGTAAAGCCCCCGCTAATCTATTGACTAAAATAAAAAAAATAATACCATAAATATATTAATTATTCTCAAATTGGTCCCATAAAAAAATTGAATCTCTAATAATAATAATTAATATATATATATATATATATATATATATATATATATATAGACACACACATAGAAATTGAAGACTATTTTAATTACCTTGAATTTAAGTGTATACTTGAGAAGATCGATAATCTAAATTGAAGACTATTTCGCTTGATTACTTGTAACATCGTTGATGTTTTAATGGTAAAAAATAAATGAAGATATTATTGAGTTTAAATAATAGTAAATAAATAAGAGAAAAAGGAAATGGAATTTAAAATGGGATTTTAAGGAAAATGGAATCAGAACCCTGTGAGCTGACGTGTAGCGTCAGTGGGACGCGTAGCGTTAGCGTCGTGATCAGTTTAAAACCAAGGCATGCAAAAACAGAATGGTGGAACATCATTTCATTTTCCCTTTCTTCTCTCTTGCGACTTTCACTCTGAGCTTGGTGGAATCATTGGTTTTTGGTGGTTTTGTGCATAAAGGGCCAAGGTAATGCTAATGGGATTTTCAATTTCAATTCTTTCCTTCTCCTCCTTTCCCTTTCTTTAAACTGTGAATGCATGTGGTGGTAGGAGTGTTGATTCTGAATTTTGATGAGATTAGGGACTGAGGTTATGGTTTGGAGGTGTGAGGAAGACAATGTATTAATCAAAATGATGTTTCGGTGACCGTAGGTGCCGGAACAAGCATTGGGTGAGCGATCGACGAAGTGGGCGTCAAGTTTGGAAGAGGGACGGTGAATCAAGTGTAACCAGAGGATGCAATCGACACCAAGAGCAAATTTTAGAAGCTTGGAATCGAGGTAAGGGGGTATTCGGGTCGTAATTAATTAGGATTTGATAATATGATAGCTTCGGGGGACTTAGCAATTATTTAGAAAATGTTGAGGATGACATAGAGTGGTTAAATATAATTAATATGATTTTATAAGCATGTTTGAATGTGATTATATTATTGTTTGGTAAAGAATTATGTTGATTTGAGTAAATGTGAGCCAGAAAGTAAGGAAATAAATATGTAAATTATATGCATGGGTAACATCAAATAAATTATGGATTTTGATTAGTGATAGTGATGTGTGGTGTGATAATTGTTGATATTGATGTATATGATTTGATGACGGTTCATGACATGATGAGTATGTGTATGTGTATATGTACATGGCCTGTGATGATGGGCTTGGCAAGTAGGCCGCCCGAGTAATGATTATATGTCAGTTTTTGACGATGTGTGTGAGATATATTGATATTATGCTATGTATGATAGGAGTTGTTATATGATTATGTGGTGTGGGGTGGCCGACAGTATGTATAACCCCTCGTTTCTGGCTCCCGTGGCCTTTGTGCTACCCAGTGGTCAAGTAGGACCTAGTGGTTGAGGTGGAGAGTCAAGCAGGACTCGGTGGGCCAAGCAGGGTCCATGGGGTGTCAAGTAGGACCCCCAGTTAAAGGCCAATCCTTTAGTATCCGGATACTAGGCGTCAAATTATATGAGAGTCAGTTGTGATATTTAATGAGACTATCAATATTATGTGAATTGTATGAATTAAATGAATTACGTGCGGATGATGAGTGATATGTGATCTAGGATGTATGTGATAGGCCAATGGTGCTAATTAGGCTGAGAAATAATATATGCTGTATATAGTTAGTATTGTGAAGTAATTTATGAAAAGAGATAGTAAATATCTGGATATACATAGACATATATGCACGTGTGCAGGGGACCGAAGGAAGTTACTAAATAATATGGATAGTAGGTATTATTAAGTTTATCATTCTGTTCTATATTAATTATGATATGTCAAACACTCACCTTTGCTATTGTTTCTTTAACTTTAGTGACCAGTGACAGGGAGGATGCTAATGCCCCAGAGGTACGCCAAGTGGAGGATTGATGCCAAGGAATAAGTGAATCGATGTAATAGTTTGTAGCATGTGATAGTCTGTTGGATTTATTTGATAAGTTGAAATTGAATATGTGTATAATAAACTAGTTAACTATGTGCGGTGAATTAACTATACTATGCTTTGGTTAATAGTTACACTTAGGTTGGTATGTTGATGATAATGCATGGTGAAATAGTTAGTAGGTGATGTGATGAAGATATAAATGATCGATGATGATGTTGGTGATTCAAATCTGTGATGATTTGTTATATAATGTAATGTGTGAATTATTATGAATTGCGACACGGAGCCAATGTTGTGTGAATGATTAATATGGGCAGGTTCTGTAAATTGCATGATTGAGATGTTGTGTGTTTGTGATGTAATTGATTGATGTGGTGGGTAGTAAATTGATGATTTCATTGAATTAGGAAGTTATGCATACAGTGAACAATTATGGAATTAAGGAACTAAATAGGTGGTTTTGAGATCCAGTGGGTTTCGGGACCCCCGGAAGGTGCCAGTAGGTCCTTTAGGACATTTAGGATCTGTGTGTATTGGCCTTAGGCCAATTAGAAACAATTAGGGTGTTTGGTGCAAGTGTTTTGCATAAAAAGGGTTTAAACTGCATTTTGCGCATATCTTGTGCATTTGATGGAATTTTGGCGAAAGGATAGCGCCAACAGTTTTGAAATGGGGAAAATATATGACGCGCGAAGTTTCGTGGCAATTAGACCTAAAACGGGCCAATTAGGTAGGTTAGAAATTGGCCGGTTGGCCTAAATTATGTATCAGCACTAGGTCTGTTATTGTCATGCTGACGCGCAGCGTCAGAGCTGCGCAGGGGAGCTCACGCGTAGCGTGGGACTGACACATAGCGTTAGACCCCCTGTTTCTAAAATTTTAGATTTTCAATTTAAATAAGGTTTTACACTTTCAAATGGTTTTATAATCACAGTTTTTGAACTTTTTGGTAAAAATAAATATTTTCTTAAATTATGATATAATTAAATTATTTAATCGAAAAAAAATTTATCATGAATTTTAATAAAACGAATGACAATAAATGTAAATTGACTTAGGATGTCACATTACTAACATGTAAGGAGGACCCTAAGCGAAGATAAGGGTGACTAGATTATGTTTGGTCACGAGAGGCTCAAAGAGATGGGGGACAAGGTTGACCAAAAAATTACAAGAAATAATTCACCAAAAACAAAAAGAATCACATAACAACGAACAACAAAACAAATGGAAATTAATTCATAAGAAAAAAGACAATTAGAAATTATATATTCCATTCTTTAAGAAAGGTAGAAAATTACATAATAAAATAGGATTTTAGTATATGTATAATTTGTTACAAAGCTATACAACTGTCATAGCCCCTTTCAACGACAATGATGATCCTATTATGAATATTTTATAATAAATGGATGTCCATGAGCTCTATAAATAGAGCTCATACCACTCAAAATAAATTGCTCATTCAACTCTCTTCATCTTCTTCAATTCTTCATTCTCCTCTCTAATTTGCTCTCTTCAATTATCTATTTTCCATTCATATTCCTTTATAAATTTAGCTTATTTTACAATACGTTATCAGTAGGAGGTTCCGACCAACTGAGATCTAAGGTAACATAGAATTTTAATTTTTTTTTTATAATTTCGTTTCAATTTATATATTATATATATATATATTATAATAAGTTTCTGAAGAACTTATATTCCACACATCCCAGCAGGATGTATAAAATATTAATAAGTTCCTGAAGAACTTATATTTCGAACATCCCTATGGGATTTAAAAGAATTCCTAAAGAACTATAAGCATCTAAGAATTTTTATATTAAAATAGAATTAATATTAATTTTATTAATATCATTTATTGAATACTTTGTCATGATTATATTTGTTCATTTTATATTATATATTGCCATATTTCTAGTTGCTATCTTGTATTTAGTTAATATATATTTTAATGCATTGCTTGATTGATTATGAGTCATAAAAAAGGCCTTAACAAGAGGTAGCCAAGATTTGAACCATGAACCTTGGCCTTGAAAGAAAGCTAGCTTACCACTAGGACACTTGATACAATTTATACATTTATGCAAACTAAACTATTTTGACACTAAGTTACCTAGCAACATTTTTTTTAATAATCATAATTATAATTTTTTAAACTTATTTAATTAATTAATTTACAATTTTTTTTACTCTTATAATAAAATAAAATGCAATGATTGAATAATTATAATCATTATTGACTTATTACCATCACCATTAGATATTTATAATTAATAAATTTATTTATTTGAAATGATATCTAATATATTGTTTCAACTTCTTATATAGAAATAAATATGTCAAATATTACCAACCTTGAGTTCGTGGCTCTTGACATATCTGGAAAAAACTATCTATCATGGACATTGGATGCTGAAATCCATTTAGATGCAAAAGGTCTCGGAGACACCATTAAAAATGGAAATCAGGCATCTAGTCAAAATAAAGCTAAAGCCATGATTTTCTTACGTCACCATATCCATGAAGGGTTAAAAAATGAATATTTAACAGTTAAAGACCCTTTCGTTTTGTGGAATAATCTAAAAGAGAGATACGACCATCAAAAGGATATAATTCTTCCAAAAGCCCGTTATGAATGGATGCATTTGCGTTTTCAAGATTTTAAAACTGTAAATGAATATAATTCTGTGCTATTTAGAATTACTTCAAAATTGGAGTTATGTGGAGAAAAGATCACTGAAAGCGATATGTTAGAGAAAACATTCTCCACTTTTCATGCATCCAGTATGCTCCTGCAGCAGCAATATCGCCAAAAGGGCTTTACAAAATATTCTGAATTAATTACTTGTCTCCTTGTGGCTGAGCAAAATAATGAATTGCTTATGCAAAATCATGAATCTCATCCAACTGGAACTGCTCCATTCCCAGAAGTGAATGTAGCAACACACAATCATCATACTCATGGTCGTGGTTGTGGCCGCAGTCGCGGTCGTGGACGAGGTAATGCTCGGGGATATGGTATTAGTCGTAGTCGTGGATATGGTTATGGTCGTGGTCATGATCGAAATGATAAGAGATCATCATTCACATGGAAAAATAAAGAACATATGAAAAAAAGGGACAGATGCTCAAAATAGCAAACAAACTAAAACTATCTGCTATCGTTGTGGTAGCAAGGGACACTGGTCTCGAGTTTGTCGCACACCAAAGCATCTCGTAGATCTATACCAAAAATCCCTTAAAAATAAAGGGAAAATAATAGAGACAAATTTTACTAGTATAGATAATGATTTCTCTGATTTTAGTGTTGATGATTTTCTTACTCTTCTTGAAGAAGACATTGACCACTCGGTTAGAGAAGGGAGTGCCCCTAAATAAATTATTTTAATGTTTCATGTAATTTGTTTTGTTGTAAATTTTGTCTTTATCAATAAAAATTTTGTTAAATATTATTGTTAATTATATTTTACTCATGATTTATTTTTATTTAATGAAGAATGAATGCTCATGTGAATGACGAAGATATGTAACATCTCGAATTAAAAATTAATTACCGAGTGAAATTAAGCCATTAAAATAATAATTTCAAAGTGGAAAATTACTTGTTAATTATAATTAACTTAATTAATTTAACTTAAGAAAATAATGGCTGATTAATTGTGATTAATTGTTAATAGCTGGCTGCTTATGATTGGTGTGTGTCATGAGTGGACTACTGATTCACGCTTTCCCACCCCACTCTTCTTTTCTTCGTGCATGCATATATGTGTTACTGAGCCACTGTTGTTATTCATCTCCCTTCAGATTTCCTCTTCCGCTACTTCTCTTCTCTTCGTTCTCTCTTCTCTTTTTCTTCCTCGCTCTTCTTCTTCTCCCCTGTTCTCTGTTCTCTGATTCTGGAAACCCACGACGATGGTGCTACAGAAGATTCAGAGTTTCCTTATGTTGGTGAAGGACGATCATCGAAGCGGAAGAAGAATAGCTCCCTGTTCCCGAGCCGATTGCATAGTACAACTGTGTTCGAAGGGAGACTGAACAAGTGGGAGTACTGGACGAAGCAACAAGGCAGAGGACCAACGCCAAAATAGAGGAACTTCGTGGAGTCTCCTTAATTGGTAGAGGGGTATCTTATATCTTAAATGCATGGGTTATGGACGGGTTCCGGGTGTTAATGGCGTGCTGATTTTGTGTCTGATTCTATGTTTTATTTGCATGAAGAGTATATGATACCCAGATGCATGATGATTAGGAATCGAGTGTTGCATGTTTAGTTCCGTCCATGAAATGCATGTTGATAGCCTCGAGAATATTGAATGGTTGCATGAAACGAATGTGTTGAAGTGTTGTTGATGATTACCGTGTGACTTATGTGGCATGCTGGTTATTATGAGTTTGAAATGCTGACTGCATGTGAGAAAATATGGATTTAGTGAGTCTGATGATGTGTTACACTGATTGCATGTGATGCATGTATTGTTGAATGAAAGTTGTGTATGAAACTTGTGTTGTGTGATGAATCCGCGTGTGGCGCATGGGATGCGTTAATGCTGGGAGCATGTAGTGTGGGACACTACCATCGGTTATTAAAGCGTGAGACGCTGTGAAATCCTTTTGAGTGAGACTCAAGGTAGCCTTTGAGTGAGACTCAGGCTGCCTGTGAACACCACCGTTGGCGCTGAGAGCGTTGGTGTCACCTATGAGGGCAAACGGTTTGGTACCAGTAAAACGGCCAAGCAGCTGGGAGCTGAATAGAAGGCTGGGAGCCTACGTTGCAACGAATGAAAACCGATTACACACGAATGCGGAACCGAGTGAATTGATCTGTGTACATGTACAGTTGATGTGTATGAAATCTGATTGTATGAGTATATGTTAATGTTATTGAAATGATATGTGCATATAGCCGAGAGATAACTGATGGATTCTGATCGGAAAATGTCGTATGTGTGTTCTGATTAATTGGTATTGTGTATGGTTGATGGTAGCTGTGTACATTTATATTGTTGCATAATTGAGGAAAAATCCGAGTCAGTATCTATCATTTAATATCTAAGATACTCACCCCCTACTGTGGCTATATTTTACAGTGAATGTCTCTCGGGATGATGAATGAAGGAGGAGCTGCACGCCGAGTGAAGTGCTTGTGCACTATAGGAATATCTGTGTATATGTATATACTGTGTATAAGGTTTTGTTAAGCCTTGGCCGGCTCGTATTTTGGTCTTAGTCACTTTATATCAGAATTTGAACTCTCTTGGGTTGAGAGTATGACAATGTGCATGTAAATATTTATATATATATATATATATGTATATGCATCCTAATGTGTGTTTATTCTGTGCTGCGTGTGAATGTCCGAGTGGAATATATATATATTTAAACTTATCCGAGCGTGTGAGGTTGTATGATTTCATGTAAATTGAGCTAAGTTATTGTTGTGGGAAGCGAGATAGTGACCTTATCCCGAGTGAGGATAGGTTTAAATGTTTCCGAGTGAATGAGGTCGTATAATCCTAAGTGGGAATTGATCTGAACACCTTCAGAGTGATAAACCGTTAGGATTTCCTCGAGTGGAGAATAATTAAATATTTCCGAGTGAGAACTTTCCGAGTGAGTGTTCTCCGACAGAAGAGTGATCTATAAGGTTGTGAGTGAAACCCATTATAGTAAACTTATTAGAAGCTAGAAGATCCTTGAGTGAGTCTTGACTTAGTAGGATAACTTGAGTGAGAAAGATTATATATGCCGAGTGAAAAACGAGCGAAATACCCCCCGAGTGGTAAAAGACCGTGAAAGATATTCCGAGTGAAAGTACTCTTAGATTTTGAGTGGAATGACTGTGGGAATCATTTCCCGAGTGGTCGACATTGGTATTCTGAAAGAATGATGTTGAGGAGTGTGATGTAAACTTCTGAAAGAAGCTTGTACGTGTAAGGTTAATCTGAATGAATCGAGAGTAAAGACTTTTCCGAGTGAACCAGACTCTGAATCCGAGTGAGGGAATACCAAGTGGAGTTGCTCGCCTCAGCGACTAAGTGTTCACTCCAGCGAGTGAGAGCGAAAGGAAGGTCTCTAATTATTCCGCTTAAGCTATGCGTGCTTCGCCCAAGCGTGTTGGGTTGTCTCGCTCGAGCGATATTGAACCCCGCCTGAGCGAGTGGGCGCCGTTGGGTTCGCTCATGTTCTGCACATTCCGCTGTCTACCATGTGATTGATTTGCTTTCCTTCTTGTCTTGATTCTACTCTCCTTAACCTCAACTGCCCATTTTGCCCTTGAACACCCTTTGATTTTTGAAAAAAATTTCCTGGTCTCGGTTTATCCTCGAATTGAACTTAGGATGTTTCATTTTGGTATCAGAGCTTTTGCCCTGTTCTGCCTTATGTTGGTTTTAGAATTCTAGGTGTTACATTTTGGTATCAGAGCATCCTTGAGAAATCTTGGATGTTTCATTTTGGTATCAGAGCTTTTGCCCTGTTCTGCCTTATGTTGGTTTTAGAATCCTAGGTGTTACATTTTGGTATCAGAGCATCCTTAAGAAATCAGAATATTGCTGCCTCAACTATTGTATGTCTCTGCTCTCCAAGCATTTTGTTGTGTGCATTATGACCGAGTAGTCATCATTATTGTGATATTCTGTTGAACATGGTCAATGTTGAGATATTGATTTGAGGATAGGAGATTATTCCCCTCCTGGTCCGATTAATTACATGATATATAGGAATGATATAATGTGCTATAGTTATTGAATGTTGGGATGAGATCCGATCGGTAGTGAATAACTTTGTAAACTTATCCTTGAAGGGGTGTTAATTTCAGGATAAGTAATGACGAATCGTCAAAGCATGGAAGCCATAGCCGCGACATTCCAACGTTTTGCTGACGTGTTTGAGAGGCAGGGCCAGCCTCGAGCTGAAGATGGCCAAGTATTGGATCGCTTCCTGAAGAGGAAGCCGAGTGAGTTTCAGGGAGGATTTAATCCCGAGGCAGCATACAAATGGATTCAAGACTTGGAGAGAGTTTTTGGGGGCCTTCACTGTACTGAGGCCCAGAAAGTTGAGTGCGCAGTGTACATACTACGAGACGAAGCGGAAAATTAGTGGAAAATCGCCAAAAACCGACTGACTGACGCAGACATCCAACTAGTCTGGGAGAATTTTAGAGCGCGCTTTCTGGAAAAGTATTTCCCCGACACGGTGAGGAGTCGGAAAGAGCTAGAGTTTATGGAGCTGAAGCAAGGTTCCATGTCTGTAGAAGAATATGCTGCAAAGTATGAAGAACTATGTTTGTTTTATCTGCCTTTCCAACAACCTGGAACCGAGAGTTCCAAATGCATTAAGTTTGAGAGCGGATTGAGGTCGGATATTAAGAGGGCGTTCAGACACCAGGAAATTAGAAGTTTCCCGGTATTGGTGAATAAGTGCAGAATTTTTGAAGAGGATGATAAGGCCCACTCAGGCCAGAGTAGCAAAGCAAACCATTCCTTGAAGCCTCAGTAATCTCGCTTCAAGAGGCCGAACAACGCTGGTAGGAACAGACCCTTTTCCAGGTTTGGGGGTCGGAGTCAGCAAGAAAGACGACCAATTATGGGAGACGGAAAATGTTTTAAGTGTGGAGGAAATCATTACGCTCGGGATTGCAACAGCGATGGTGGGATGGTGTGTTACCATTGTAATGAGAGAGGGCACATTTGCCCTGACTGTCCCCAACTATGTCAAGCAAACGCCAATGTACGCCCGGGAGGTTTCCAAGGGAGAAGCCGTGGAAATGATGGCCAAGGATCAGGGGGCAGAGGTAATGGAGCCAGAGGAAATATGATGTTTGCTCCAAACAACCGAAGAAGAAATACCGACCAACCGGCTGCTGGGAGAGTCTACGCCATCAACACTGAGGAAGCTGTACAAGCGAATGACTTGGTGCAAAGTAAGTGCTTACTCGGTAGATATACACTTAGTGTAGTTTTTGATTCTGGAGCTACCCATTCTTTTATAGCCGATGAGTGTGTAAGATGTTTAAAGTTACTGACTGTGTATATGGATCGGACTTTGGAAGTAGCCAATCTGACTGGCACTAAGGTGTTGACATCAACGATGTGTAAGGATATAATATTTATGTTGGACGATCGGAGTTTCACCTTCGATTTGATGTGTGTGCCTCTGAAGGACCTCGAGATTGTACTTGGCATAGATTGGCTTTCAGCCAACAGGGTGTTGGTGGACTGTTGAAACCGAAGAGTAATTTTTCTGAGGCAGAACAATGAGGACTACATGGTACAAGGTATAGCTCAGCTATTTATGATGCTTTGTTTAACTGAGGGAGAGAGTAGAACCTGAGTGAGCGATATTCTAACTGTTTGAGAGTTCCCCGAGGTGTTTCTGGAGGATGTGCCAGGTGTCCCTCCAAATAGAGAAGTTGAATTCTCTATAGACCTGATCCCTGGAGCCGAGCCAGTCTCCAGTGCACCTTATAGAATGTCCCCAACAGAATTGGCTGAATTGAAAAAGCAAGTGGATGAGTTACTCGGGAAGCAGTTCATTCGACCGAGTGTATCGCCATGGGGTGCACCTGTGTTACTTGTTAAAAAGAAGGATGGCAGCATGAGATTATGCATAGATTACCAACAGCTAAACAAGCTCACGATTAAGAACCGATACCCATTGCCTAGGATCGACGATTTGATTGACCAACTGCGTGGTGCTTCAGTCTTCTCGAAAATCGATTTACGATCAGGATACCACCAAATCCGGGTGAAGGACTTGGATATTCCCAAGACTGCCTTTAGGACTCAGTATGGCCACTACGAGTATGTAGTGATACCGTTTGGTGTGACAAATGCCCCTGCTGTATTCATGAATTACATGAACAACATATTCCACCCATATCTAGACCGATTCGTAGTAGTTTTTATTGAAGATATCTTAATCTATTCTAAGACCCCTGAGGAGCATGAGGAACATCTCCGAGCGGTACTTCAAGTATTGAAGGAGAAGCAGTTGTTTGCAAAACTTTCGAAGTGCGATTTCTGGATGGATAAGATCCACTTTCTCGGACATGTAATTTCCATGGAAGGTGTCTCAGTAGATCCTTCAAAGGTGGCAGCTATAACGGCATGGGAGAGACCCAAGTCGGTCTCGGAGATAAAAAGCTTTATGGGCCTAGCTGGCTATTATAGGAGGTTTATTGAAGGTTTTTCTAAACTTGCTTTGCCACTGACTAAATTGACTCGGAAAAATGCCCCTTTCGTTTGGAGTTCCGAGTGCGAGAGCAGTTTCTGAGAGTTAAAGAATAAGTTGACAACCGCTCCAGTGTTGGCATTGCCAAACTTGCAAGAGAGCTTCGTGGTCTACTGTGATGCGTTGGGACTCGGCCTGGGGTGCGTGCTAATGCAGAAAGACCAAGTGATAGCTTATGCCTCTCGGCAATTGAGACCTCACGAACAGCATTATCTGACCCATGACTTGGAATTGGCAGCGGTGGTCTTCGCGTTAAAGATATGGAGGCATTACTTGTACGGTTCTAAATTCAAAGTGTACAGCGACCACAAGAGCCTCAAATATTTATTCGTCCAGAAAGAGCTGAACATGAGGCAGAGGAGATGGATGGAATTTTTAAAGGATTATGACTTCGAGCTGAAGTATCATCCGGGTAAGGCGAACGTTGTTGCCGACGCCTTGAGTCGGAAATCCCTCCATATGGCAATGATGATGGTGAAGGAGGCGGAGTTATTGGAGCAATTCCGAGACATGAATTTGCATGTTGACGTTCCTTCGTCTCGGAAGATAACGCTCGGTACATTGAAGATTGCCAATGAATTTCTAAAATCGGTATTCGAGCAGCAGAAGTCAGATTCCTACTTGGCTGAGATGAAGGAGACTCAGGCCAAGGGTAAGGACTTGTATTTGACCGAGGGATCGGATGGAATTTTCCGAGTGAAGAATAGGATATATGTGCCGGGTGAAGGTGAATTAAGGAGGATGGTGCTTGATGAAGCCCACAAGAGCCTGCTAAGTATTCACCCGGGCACCACGAAGATGTACCACGATCTAAGACTACAATTCTGGTGGCCCAGATTAAAGAGGAATGTAGCAGAATATGTGGCTCGGTGTATTACCTGTCAGAAATCGAAAGTCGAGCACCAAAAGCCGTATGGTGCGTTGAAACCCCTTGAGATCCCCGTATGGAAATGGCACTCAATTACCATGGACTTTGTCATGGGATTGCCTAAAACCCGAGCGGGGCATGATGCTATTTGGGTCATTATTGACCGATTGACTAAGACTGCACACTTCTTACCTGTAAACATGAGATACCCATTACATAAGTTAGCTCAGATTTACATCCGTGAAATTGTCCGACTGCATGGTGTGCCGACTTCTATCGTATCGGATAGGGATCCTAGATTCATGTCTCGGTTTTGGACCAGCCTGCACCAGGAATTGGGCACGAAACTTTGGCTAAGTTCCGCCTACCACCCCCAATCGGATGGACAATCCGAGTGAACGATACAAAGTTTAGAAGACTTACTGAGAGCATGCGTGTTGGAACATGGTGGGTATTGGGAATAGTACCTTCCCCTGATCGAATTCACATACAACAATAGCCACCACAGTAGTATTGGTATGGCACCCAATGAAGCACTGTATGGTCGAAAATGCCGAACCCCACTCTGTTGGTCAGAAACGGGTGAAAGTTTACTATTGGTGCTGGAAATTGTGAAACAAACCTCATAACAAATCCAAGTAATAAGGGAAAAGATGAAGGCATCTCAGGACAGGCAGAAAAACTACCATGATAAACGAACTAAACCACTGGAGTTTTCAGTCGGAGATAGGGTGTTTCTAAAGACTTCATCGAGTAAAGGAGTCGGGCGAGCCTTGAAAAGTGGGAAGTTGAACCCCCGATATATTGGACCTTACGAAGTATTAGAGCGGATTGGTTCCATGGCATACTGAATAGCATTACCAACTCACCTATCCCGATTGCATAACGTATTTCATGTGTCTCAACTAAGGAAGTATCTACCCGATTCCACTCACACAATGCCGGATGATGGAGTAGAGATCAAGGAGGACCTGACCACTGTAACTGTACCGACTAGAATCGTGGACCAATCGGTAAAGCGTTTGAGGAGCAAGGATGTACAACTGGTTGAAGTAGAGTGGCAGCAAGATGGGTATACCTCTTATACCTGGGAACGCGAGGATGCCATGAGGCAACAGTACCCCAAGTTGTTTAATCAAGGTGAGTTACCGATTGAATTTCGAGGACGAAATTCTTTTGAGAGGGGGAGAATTGTAACATCTCGAATTAAAAATTAATTACCGAGTGAAATTAAGCCATTAAAATAATAATTTCAAAGTGGAAAATTACTTGTTAATTATAATTAACTTAATTAATTTAACTCAAGAAAATAATGGCTGATTAATTGTGATTAATTATTAATAGCTGGCTACTTGTGATTGGTGTGTGTCATGAGTGGACTGCTGATTCACGCTTTCCCACCCCACTCTTCTTTTCTTCGTGCATGCATATATGTGTTACTGAGCCACTGTTGTTATTCATCTCCCTTCAAATTTCCTCTTCCGCTACTTCTCTTCTCTTCGTTCTCTCTTCTCTTCTTCTTCCTTGCTCTTCTTCTTCTCCCCTATTCTCTATTCTCTGTTTCTGGAAACCCACGACCACGGTGCTGCAGAAGATTCAGAGTTTCCTTCTGTTGGTGAAGGACGATTGTGAACACCTCTTTTGGTCCGACCCAAGTGGAAAGAGTTCTGAGAGGACTGGACTTCATCTCCGAATGATCTACTGAGTAGAATGACTCAGAATGATAAATTCCGAGTGAAAAATGGCTATTTTCAAGTGAAAATGGCTATTTCCGAGTGAAAAATAGCTATTTCCGAGTAAAAATGGCTATTTTCAAGTGCAAAATGACTGTTACCGAGTGAGATATCTGAGTCAGCCGTCTCCAGGTAGGGCATTTTTGAGTGGGCTTCAAGTGTGGGAGTGTTTCCAAGCCAGTCCGAGTGAAAGAAGGAACTAAATTTGCATAAATACTGTCCAAAGGCATATATCCGAGTGGAAGATCCTCGGTTGCAGCCACTGAGTCAAAGGGACCAATTGTGAATAAATACCGAGTGAAGGATTACCGATTGGAGCAGCAAGTCTGATTTGGGGACAGGTGTCTTTTCCTGGGCACAAAAATTTCGAGTCAATGCTTCAAGAAGTGACAAGATCCGAGTAGAGCATCTCCGATTAAAGAAGTTCCGAGTCAATACTGAAGTAGTAACAAGATCCGAGTGAGTATCCCTCAATTGGAGAGAAATCTGAGTTGTTAAATTGTCAAAATTCAATTTCTGAGTGAGAAGAAGGCCATTTCCGAGTGGAAATATCCAAGTTTCCAATTTCTGAGTGAGAAGAAGGCCGTTTCCGAGTGAAAAAGTCCAAGTTCCATTCTGATTGGAAGATTAGACCGACTCCCAAGGTCAGTTCCGAGTCAATACTGAAGCAGTAACAAGATCCGAGTGAGTATCCTTTAATTGGAGAGAAATCCGAGTCGTCAAATTGTCAAATTCCAATTTCTGAGTGGAAAGAAGTTCGTTTCCGAGTGAAAATATCCCAGTTCTAAGTTCTGATTGAAAACAAAGCCAACTCCGAGTGAATGCACCGAGTGGTCATATTTTTAAATTCCATTTCTGATTGGAAATTAAACCAGAGATAAGATCCGAGCAAGACACCTCCGACTGAAGCAAATTCCGAGTGAATGCTTCTTGCATAGACAAAATCCGATCAAAACACTCTTGATACCGAGTGAGTCCTTTCTCAATCCACACCGAGTGAGTCGCTCTTAGTCAGCACCGAGTGAATCCTTTCACTCAATTTCCGAGCCATTTTTACCCATTTTCGAGTCACTTTCCACCATTTTCGAGCCATTTGTTTACATAATTCCGAGTCACCCTTCTCAGTCAATTTCGAGCCATTTTTACCCATTTCCGAGTCACTTTCCACCCACTTCCGAGCTATTTTCACCCAATTCCGAGTCAGCCTTTTGCCCATTTCTGAGTCATATTTCACCCATTTCTGAGTCGGTTCCAAGTCATTCTTCACTCGGTTCCGGTTGAATGTTTCAACCAGAGTTGTTTTGCTCGTCCCAGCTCCTCACAGCAACCTTACACCGACCAACAAAGCAAAACCGAGCAAAGCTTTCACTCAGTTTTTTTTGCACATTTTCCACTCGGTCTTGTGCTTAAAAGGTACCTTTTCTACTCAGATTGTTTCCCACTATGGGTGTATACCGACTGAGGCACTAAATCCGAGTCAGAAGCAGAAAACCGACCCCTACTCCCCCTGTTCGCCCGTGCTGACTTGGATTCCGCCACCCAAGTGGATCCAGGAATCCTGGAGGTGGTAGACAGGGGGGCGGAAATGGAGAAATTAAAAATCTCCACCAGCCGCTGTCCCCCACTACCAGGCTGCCTCCACTCAGAGTGGAAGCCTGAGCTGGCCTAGCACTCAGAAACCCCTATAAATGCACAAGGGTTGGGAATTTTGAAGGCCTGAAGCATTCATTGGGAGAAGAAACTCTGTCCTTCTCTTCACTCACCAGCACTCTTCCCTCTCCTCGCCAGCACCACCCTTCCCTCTCCTCACCAACACCGTCCCTCTCTTCACTCGGTACAACCCTCTCTATACTGTCCATCACCTTTCTCTCTCCCTCCAACACTGCCTAAGTTCCTCATAAATCCTTCACACCGTCCAGCACATCATCCCTTCACACCATCCTGTTCTCCCGTCACACCGGAGTCCAGCTCTCCTGCTCCATCACTCGGTCTTCTAACTTTCACTCGGTATTTTCATTTTCACTCGGTATTGTATTTTTCACTCGGTATTTTCATTTTTCACTCGGTATTTTCATTTTTCACTCGGTTTTCTATTTTTTACTCTATTTTTTCCATTTTTACTCGGTTTTTTCATTTTTACTCGGTCTTTTTCATTTTTCCACTTAAATAAATTTATGTTATTTTCTTTTCTTTTCTTTTTTACCCCATCCTAGGTTCGTAATAAATAAATAACAAAAAAAAACAAATGTTTCCACGTTCAGACTAGCCCAAAAAAAACATCATCCACCATTAATCTTTTAGCCTCTTCCTAAAAAAAAACATCACCAAAGAATTACGTAACCCTGATTTCTTGGTAACTCAAGAATACGAAGGAACAGGACTTTAAATCTTGTCGGGCCCAATCCCAATCTTTTTTTATCCCCACCTTTCCTATTTCATTCCTATTTTATTTTCTTTACGTTTCCTTTGTAACCGCTCTTTCTCAATCATATAAAAATCAATTTAGACGTGACGTCTTGTTGATTTTCCCATAAGGAACGAGATACTTGGGACGAGACGTCCCGCTTATCCCTTTCCCAATCTCTGACCCCGTGTCTTGATTAAATTCCATGAAAATCAATTTAGACGTGACGTCTTGTTGATTTTCCCATAAGGAACGAGATACTTGGGACGAGACGTCCCGCTTATCCCCTTCCCAATCTCTGACCCCGTGTCTTGATTAAATTCCATGAAAATCAATTTAGACGTGACGTCTTGTTGATTTTCCCATAAGGAACGAGATACTTGGGACAAGACGTCCCGCTTATCCCCTTCCCAATCTCTGACCCCGTGTCTTGATTAAATTCCATGAAAATCAATTTAGACGTGACGTCTTGTTGATTTTCCCATAAGGAACGAGATACTTGGGACGAGACGTCCCGCTTATCCCCTTCCCAATCTCTGACCCCGTGTCTTGATTAAGTTCCATGAAAATCAATTTAGACGTGACGTCTTGTTGATTTTCCTATAAGGAACGAGATACTTGGGATGAGACGTCCCGCTTATCCCCTTCCCAATCTCTGACCCCGTGTCTTAATTAAATTCCATGAAAATCAATTTAGACATGACGTCTTGTTGATTTTCCCATAAGGAATAGGATACTTGGGATGAGACGTCTCGTTTATCCCCTTCCTGTTTCTAACCCCGTATGTGATTAAAGGATGTCTAATTTAGACGCGACGTCTTGTTAGCATCCCTCCCTTTCTCTATTTATATCAAAGCCGAGGTTAATTTGGACGCGACGTCCTGTTGACCTACACTCTATGTTTGTCCAGTTTATTCCTTCCATTTCCTTCTGTTTTTACACAAAGTATAACAATAAAAGGGAAGAAATAAAACATCTTTTGTAAGGCTATTTATGTTGCGCATTTTCAATCTTGGTACTGTTTCTGACAGGCAATGTAGGGTGCTAATACCTTCCCTACTCGTAACCGACTCCCGAACTTGAATCTTATTTTTAAACCAGTGCTTTACTGAACATAGTTTTTTCCAATGTTTTTCCTATGGATAAAAACGTTGGTGGCGACTCCTTATTTTTCTTTTCGAAACAAAAATCATCTTGAGGGTCGACCGCGCCGTCGCCATCCAGGTTACGACAGATGGCGACTCCACTGGGGACACTTAAGAGAGTCAGGCCAGTTTGATTGAAAGCGCATGTTTTTTTATATAGCCTTTGTTAGCTTGGATTTCTTCCCCTTGTTTATTTTTTGTTGATTGTTGTGAATGTTTGTTCTTGTTTTAATTGTATCTTATTATTGGTTTCATTGTCTATGTTTGCATGTTTGTTGAATCCTAGGGTAGAGGACTATGTTACTTTTCTGCAATCATTGAACCCTAGGGTAGACGACTGTGTATATTTTTTCTGTGTTTGTTCTTTGTGCAGAATGGGGTAAGGTAAAAGGTATTGAATGCCCTTCCACACACTACACTCATAATTACTTGCACACACTTATGAGTGGCGCCCTATACCCGGGCCCCAAATGAAGCTTAAGTTAGGAGGGGTTGGTAACGAAATCGTATGGGATGTACTTCCCATCCGGTGTTCGTGAGAACCCCAACCAGAGTTCGACCTCTCGTGATATACGCATCTAGTGGATTCCCCACTATTTGCGTCCCTGTCTTGGGTAGGATCTTGGCTCTGGTGACCTTCTAGATGTCTAGTGGAAGCCACCCGGTGTGGAGAGTCACTTTTAGACAAGCCATAGGGCCTAGAAAAGAATTTCAACAAAACCCGACCTAGGCTACGAAAGGGCAATCTTTACTTTACCTTATGTCATTTTCGCTTCCCTTTTATTCAAAAAAAATGAATTATCTACCACCCGCAAGTTTTCTTAATTTTTGAAGTAATGACTCATTTTGAAACACATAGTATTCTTCGGGTGAGTAGATAATCCTCTTTTTGACCATGTACCTCTGAGTTCCTAATCGTCGAAACGAAAAAACAAAATGATTTTTGTGTCCCTTTAACTGGGACATCAATGACGATTAAGAAAACATATGACTTTTGACAGTTTGGGCTTACATGAGTCTTGGAAATCGATGTTTCCCAAAAAAAACAAAAAATATTTCACTTTAAATCAGATCCTTGGGGAAACATGGATTTCAAAATGCAATAATAGCTGATTCCTTTCTTTGTCTTGATGTTCGCAAGGAACGATTCCGAATTTGACGGTATTTCTGAGTTAGTATGGAAGTTAACATGGGACACGGTAATTATGATATGGAGATGACTGAACTAAAGAAGTTATTGCACCTCAAGGCTAGAAAGGTCGATACTGATAGTCTACAGGCACTAGGGAGGAAATTGAGTTTGACTCAAAGAATGACTTTCACAAGGAAATATGGGAAGATCCTGAAACTAGAAGTGGAAGTCCAAACTAAAACGATTACGACTCTGGCTCAATTCTATGACTCACCCCTCCGCTGCTTTACTTTCCAAGACTTTCAGCTGGCACCTTCCATAGAAGAGTTTGAACAAATATTGGGGATGCCAGTGGAGGGACAGATTCCTTATCGCCACCTGGATCATCATGCATCAGTCGCTTCTGTCGCGCGCATTTTGAAGGCCCATCCTGAAATGTTAAGAAATGCACAAATGAACAGAAATCAAGTTCCCGGGTTCACCAGAGAATTTCTTGAGAAGCACATGCAGATTCTGGCTGATAAAGAGGAATGAGAGGCTTTCATGGATACTTTAGCCCTCACTATTTATGGGGTTGTCTTGTTCCCAAATTTAGACAACTATGTGGATTATGACGCTGTTGCTGTCTTCCTGGCTCGTAAGCACTGACTCGAGAATCCTGTCACAGCCGTGTTGGCCAATGTGTATTACACCATGGATTTCTGCCACACGCAAGGAGGAAAGAGGATCATTTGCTGTTGGCCTATTTTATACGTATGGCTCACATCTCATGCATTCCATCAGATGTGTAAAGCCGAGTGCCCAGTTTCTGATCTGAAATTGTGTCAGCTGGCCGTGAAAAGTGGGCGTGAATGGGCTAATCACCTAATAAGCCTTACATCTGAAAAGGTCAGGTGGTACCCTCAATGGCTAGTGGTTGAGTCGGTCATTTACAGCTGTGGAGATTACCCAAATGTTCCTCTCATGGGCACACAGGGCTGCATCAACTACAACCCTGTTATTGCGAAGCGTCAGTTAGCTTATCCTCTACTCAGGCCACCGAACGAAGAAC
This sequence comes from Clitoria ternatea, assembly GCA_037962975.1. Taxonomy (NCBI): domain Eukaryota; kingdom Viridiplantae; phylum Streptophyta; class Magnoliopsida; order Fabales; family Fabaceae; genus Clitoria; species Clitoria ternatea. Next base: position 64,388,779 of record CM075671.1, read on the forward strand.
TGCTCACTCCTTTTGTTGTGTACTATACGAAAGGGAATTACGCATCTGTTGTTCGGGATATAGCCAACGCCTGGAAGAAGATCTATAGAATGGGAAGAGAATTGGGAGCACGAAGCCATGCTGCAGGGGCTGAATACCTTGACTGAGTCCTAAATAGGGTTTCTATTGTGAAATTACCCTTCAAAAGTCCTTTCTACCAATCTTTGAATGATTTCCCCCCGCCACCCATCATGGAGGACAAGGCCACCATGGCTCTGAAGGCACAAATAAAAGAGTTGACCGTGAAGAACCAAAAGCTAGAAGAAGACCTTTTGAAATGTCAACAAGAGTGTGCCTTTCAGAAGAGGGAGAATTTCGAAGGGAAGCATACTATGGATGAAATGCAGAAAAAGAGGAAGATTAACGAAGACTACTGGGTAAAACAAGACCAGTGCCTTCGTGCAGCCAATTCACAATTGAAGATGAAAGGCCAACAGAGCGACGCCTTATTGGCCAAAAAATAAGTCTTGAAAAACATGCTGGCACAATCCAAAGAGAAAGAGAAGGAGACCTTGGTACAGAAAGAGATGTTACAAACCCAGGTCCACAAATTGGAACTACAACTTGAGGAAGTAATAAATTCCTATAAACAAGAGATAAACACAGAGCATAAAAAAGCCCTTGATGCTGAACGACGTTGCCAGGAGACTACACAGGCTCTGAGGGTAGAGTTGGCCCAAAGTGACGAAATCATTCATTCATGGATGGATCGTTTCACTAAATTGGCTTACCTAGCCAATGGAGTCTTGGAAGATTTTCCCTCAATGCTGAAGCAAGCCGAAGGCATCATCGATCCCCTGTCCACTCCCAAAGAGATATCATCATTTCTGAGCTATTGCCAGGAAAGACTTTGTAAAATGAGGGCCATGATTGCCCGAGCCAGTGGTGGTTAAAGTTTTTGTAATCCGAATCTTTCTAGCAACATTGTATCATTTGGAAGAATAAAATAATGAAGCTCTTTTCATCCCCACAGTTGTTTCATGTTAATTTCTGATCTACTGCTATACTTAGTACTTTGAACGCGACGTTCTGGGAAAAGTTAAGAAATACATGTTAAGTTCGGAATTGCACCCCGCATATGCCCATCTATTTTTGTTTTATCATCTTTAACTATTTCCTTTATTTTTCTAACAATTTGTTGTGATTCTTTAGACACCACGGGTAAACACCCCTATGCGACCAGGCTCAAGAAGAAACTCATGGCCGATATGGATCAAGAGAATGAGAACTTGGGAGCTGAGGTTAATCAATTGAAAGAGCAAATGGCTGAAATGGCCAAGCTCCTGGAAAGGAGAGTCGCAGAAAGGGATTCTTTAGTGGAAGTTGAAGATGCCGGGCAGCAACTTCCTACTCCCCGTCACACGCAGGGTCATGCTGGAGGACCAAGCTCAAATCCTGCAGGGCCTACCGTTACAGTTCGCCTCGGTAAGTCGGACACTACCAATGCTCAACAACATACTTTTGTTGACGCGGAAGGGAATGTCATACCCTTTCCGCAGTATGGGTTACCTCCGGGCTATGTCCCTCCACTTCAAGAGGAACCGGATTATCAAGAAATGATCCTTCGTACAGCTCAACCAAGTGTTCTACTTGTCCGGAATCCTCAAATGATTCCGGTCCATACACAAGCTACGTAGCCACAAGCCACGCAACCACAAGTTGCCCGAGCAACAGTCTGGCCCTACGCCTCAATACCGAATGTAAGCCCGGCATATGACGACCAGCCAATCGGGAGTACTAGTCATTATGTTGTTACAGGTCCAAGTGCTGCCGTTGCCGCCACCCAGGAGGGAAGGTTAGAGTTCCTAGAAAGGCGTTTAAGAGAAATGGAAGGAATGAACCGGTTAAGATTGGGCAGTGCCGCATAACTCTATCTGATCCCTGACGTTGTTATTCCTCCCAAATTCAAGACACCTGAATTTGACAAGTACCGGGGACTAACTTGTCCGAAGAACCATCTGACCATGTACTGCTAGAAGATGGCTTCACACGCCTCCAATGACCTCCTGCTCATTCATTGTTTCCAAGACAGTCTGGCTGGAGCACCCCTAACTTGGTACAATCATCTTGAACGATCTCGTATACGTTGTTGGGAGGATCTGGCGGATGCTTTCATGCAACAGTATAAGTATAATTTAGACATGGCTCCAGATAGAGTACAGTTACAGAACATGTCTAAAAAAGACAACGAGATGTTTAAAGAATACGCCCAACAGTGGCGTGAGATGGCGGCTCAGGTTGACCCCCCCTTTATCAGAAAAGGAGGTGATTTCGACATTCATTGACACACTCCAGTCACCATTCTACGATAAGATGATTGGAAGCATCTCATCTCATTTCTCCGACATCGTCACTATCGGGGAAAGAATAGAGAATGGCCTACGAACTGGGAAACTTATTCGAGGTCCATCCGGGGTTAGTGTAGCAAGAAAACCTTCCCTGGAAGAAGGGAAGAGAAGAGAAGGGGAGACTAACTTAGTCTCCCATAACCTAGGGAGGAACCAGCCCAGACCACCTACCCCTGTCACCTTTCCGTCAACATATCATAATGCACCACACCCATATGTGGCTGCAATCCCAAATCCAAACCCACCTCATTTCCGCTCGCCTGTTATGCGACCACCTACACCACCGCAAGTACCTTACCAAACACCACAAATGAACCCGCCAAATCCAAATCCAAGGAGGCAAAACAATGACCGTGCCCAACCACAATTTGACCCGATTCCCATGATTTACACCGAGCTCCTCCCCTACCTCATTGAAAACATAATGGTAGTGCCATGCCCTCTAAAGACGCTTCAGCCGCCATATCCTAGAGGGTACGACCCGAATGCACGGTGTGATTACCACGCTGGCGCACCGGGGCATTCTACCGAGAACTGCCTGGCACTAAAGTTTAAGGTGAGAGACTTAATTCGAGCTGACTGGATAAGCTTTAAAGAGGGGAGCCCGAGTGTAACAACCAATCCTCTTCCTAACCATAAAGGACCAGGTATCAATGCTATAGGGGAGGATGAGGAATACGTTTCCAAGATCGAGGACATCCAAATGCCGTTAGAAATGATTCACTCCCATTTGCTTAAAGTGGGATTAATAGAAGAATCATGGGATGAAGAGTGCAATGACCTCCAGTCTACAAAAGGAAGGGACTTCCAGGAAACCCTCCAAGGACTCATGGACGCTCGAGTCATGGAGGTTTGCAGACGCTGTGAAGGCCGAGTGAATATGATACAGGAGCAAGGTAGGGCACGAGTCCCAAAACCCCTGGTTATATTCTATAACAAGAATACGGCAACGGCTTTGGCTCCTGCCAAAACAGTCATTACGGTAAGAGCACCAACCCCATTCCCCTTCAAGGATTCCCATGCTGTGCCATGGAGGTATGATACGGAGGTGGTCATCACCAATTCGGGGGCGGTCGACTCCACGCCATCCTCTTCCATTACAAATATCGCCTGGGTTGGGAGAATGACCCGGAGTGGAAGGGTATATACGCCGCCTGAGCCTAAGCAAGATAAAACCACCGGAGAGGTAAAAGCCGGGAAAGAAATAATCGTTGATGAGACAAAGAAGGCTGTGACTGAGGAAGAAGCCCAGGAATTTCTCAAGTTTATCTGCCACAGCGAGTACCAGGTGCTGGACCAGTTGAATCATACCCCAGCAAAGATATCCTTGTTGTCCCTGTTGATGAGTTCAAAACCACATCGGGACATATTAATGAAAGTTCTGAACGAGGCCCATGTTAAGCATGACTTATCCGTTGACCAGTTCAGGGGCATAGTCGGGCATATTGTTGCCAACAATTACTTGACCTTTACGGATGAGGAAGAACCCACTGAAGGAAGAAGGCACAACAAAGCCCTCCATATTTCTGTAAGGTGTCAGGATTACATCCTGGCAAAAGTACTTGTTGACAGTGGGTCGTCTCTGAATGTAATGCCGAAATCCACACTGGCAAAATTCCCTTTTGATGGAACGTATATGAGACCGAGCTCCATGGTGGTTCTAGCTTTCGATGGGACTCGTCGGGAAGTCATGGGGGAAATTGAGTTGCCTATACAAGTTGGGCCCTGTACCTTCCAAGTGCTCTTCCAAGTGATGGATATCGTGCCCGCCTACAGCTGTTTGTTAGGGCGGCTATGGATTCACTCGGCCGGGGTGGTCCCCTCCATACTGCATCAAAAATTGAAATTCATTGTCGATAACAAGTTAGTGATTGTTTCCGGGAAAGAGGACCTCCTGGTTAGCAAACCCATCTCTACTCCATACATTGAGGCTGCCGAGAAAGCCCTCGAAACGTCGTTCCAAGCCTTGGAGATTACCAATACAACAAGCATTGTAAAGGTGTCTTTCCCTAATGTGCCTCTAATGGTGGCATTGAACATGTTGCGGAAGGGGTACCAGCCAGGAAAAGGATTAGGGCGGGGATTGGAAGGTAGAATCCAGCCCGTGCGCCTCCCAGAAAATAAGAATAGATATGGCTTGGGGTACAAACCCACTGCGGCAGATAGACGAAGGGTCGAAGAAGAGAAAAGGGGAAGGAGGGTGGCCCGCCTCATTGGACAAGAATTCGACACCGCGAGAATCCCTGTCTGCGACCTCTATCAGAGCTTCAGGAGCGCTAGAATGATATACCCGGATCAGGTCGCCATGGTTGAAAGCGAGCCTAACCACAACGTGGAGTTGGTATATGCTTGCCGCCTGGATCAAAAACTAAGCAATTGGAAAGTCATGCAGCTCCCTATAACCATTAACATTTTGTCAGAGTAATCACTGTTATTTCATAACTTGGCGGTCCCCTTGCTATGCCCAAGGCTTTGGGACCCATTTTTGTAATAAGGGCAAAAACTTGTTTGTTTTTTAAAAAATTAATGAATACATTCCAGTCTCATTACCTTATCTTTGTGTAACCTCTGTCTCTTAAACCTCCCATTTGCTTGTTTCTTTTTTCATTTGTTATAACATAACCCAAATGCAGATCCAAAAATGATCTCCCTGAGAGCAATGAGAACTTGGTTTTGTTTCATGACTCTGATTATCCAAATGATTACGCCTATGAGGGAAGTGAGGAAGACTTTGGACCCTCGCCTAAATTGACAAGATTGTTAGAACAAGAGGATAAAGAGATACGGCCTTATCAGGAGGAAATCAAAACCATTAACCTGGGGAATGAAAGGGAGGACAAAATGGTCAAGATAGGCACCTGCCTAAGCAAAGGCCGACAAGATGAACTGATCAAACTACTCCGGGAATTTTGGGATGTGTTTGCTTGGTCATATCAAGACATGCCAGGATTGGATAACAGCATAGTGGAACATAAGTTGCCTCTAAAACCTGAATGTCCGCCAATCAAGCAAAAGCTACGGAGAATGAAACCCGAAATGCTTCTCAAAATCAAGGAAGAGGTCAAGAAACAATTTGAGGCCGACTTTTTAGCCGTGGCCAAGTATCCGCAATGGATAGCCAACATAGTCCCAGTCCCAAAAAAGGATGGAAAAGTGCGGATGTGTGTGGATTATTGAGATCTAAACAGAGCCAGCCCTAAGGACGATTTTCCTCTGCTGTATATTGACATTTTGGTTGATAACACAACCCAACACTCCATATTCTCATTCATGGATGGTTTCTCTGGGTACAATCAAATTAAAATGGCGCCAGAAGACATGGAAAAAACCACGTTCATCACTCTGTGGGGTACTTTCTGTTACAAAGTAATGTCCTTCGGTTTGAAAAACGCTGGGGCAACCTATCAAAGAGCAATGGTCACTTTATTCCATGATATGATGCATAAGGAGATAGAGGTCTACGTGGATGATATCATTGCAAAATCTAGAACTGAGGAAGATCATGTCCGCGACCTAAGGAAGCTGTTTGAGCGGTTGAGGAAGTTTAAGCTCAGATTGAACCCTGCCAAGTGCACGTTTGGTGCGAGGTCAGGCAAAATGTTAGGTTTCATTGTAAGCAAGAAAGGAATTGAAGTAGATCCCGACAAAGTCAAGGCGATTATAGAATTGCCACCTCCTTGTACAGAAAAAGAAGTCAGAGGATTCTTGGGAAGGTTAAACTACATTGCTCGGTTTATCTCGTAATTGACATCAACCTGCGAACCGATCTTCAAGCTACTCCACAAGAACCAACTAGGATAATGGAATGAGGACTGCCAAACAGCCTTTGAGAAAATTAAGCAGTACCTGCGAGAACTGCCGATATTGGTACCTCCAACCCCTGGAGGCCACTGATCTTATATCTGACCATACTGAATGAATCCATGGGCTGCATGTTAGGTTAGCATGATGAAACTGGGAGGAAGGAATGTGCTATCTACTACTTAAGCAAGAAGTTCACTGATTGCGAGATGCGATACTCTGCTTTAGAATGAACCTGTTGCGCATTAGCGTGGGCCGTAAAGCACTTGAGGCAGTATATGTTGAGTCATACTACCTGGTTAGTTTCCAAGATGGATCCCATTAAGTACATCTTTGAAAGGCCAGCTCTGACTGGAAGGATTGCTTGATGGCAAGTGCTGTTAACCAAGTATGACATAACATATGTTACTCAAAAAGCCGTAAAGGGGAGTGCTTTGGCCGACTACTTAGCTCATCAACCCATAAGCGATTACTAACCAATGGCATTTGACTTCCCAGATGAGGATATCCTCGCATTGTCGGATGAAGAAGGCGGCAGTAAGGACAAATGGATTTTGAGATTTGATGGAGCTTCTAACGCTTTAGGACACGAAATCAGAGCCATTTTGATTTCACCAAAGAGGGAGTTCATCCCTGTCTGCGCCCGGCTATGTTTCGATTGTACCAACAATGTCGCTGAGTATGAGGCATGTTTTCTAGGAATCCAAGCAGCACTAAAGGTGAAAGTTAAGTCGTTAGAAGTCTACGGAGACTCCGCTTTGGTTATCCACCAATTGAAAGGCGAATGGGAAACTAGGGACAACAAGTTGGTTCCCTATCACCCCCATATCAGAGAAATAATCAAGGACTTTGATGAGATCTCCTTTCACCATGTTCTTTGGGAAGACAACCAGATGGCTGACGCTTTAGCCACTCTCGCTTCAATGTTCAAAGTGAGTAACGATTGTGATATGCCTCTCATCGAGATAGAGAATCGTTGTGAGCCCGCGTACTGCCAAATGGTTGAAGTAGAACCAGATGGCAGACCTTGGTACCACGACATTAAGAGGTATATCCAGAATCGAGAATATCCCAACGGTGCTACGGAGAACGATAAGAGAACTCTATGACAGCTCGCCATGGGTTTCTTCTTGAATGGCGATACGCTTTACAAAAGGAACCATGACTCTGTTCTCCTTCGCTGTGTTGATATCACTGAAGCGAACAAAATCATGAGAGATATTCACGAAGGCTCTTTTGGGACCCACTCTAATGGGCACTCCATGTCAGGAAAGATCTTAAGGGTTGGTTATTACTGGATGACCATGGAAACAGATTGCTTTGCCTATGTTCAGAGATGTCATAAGTGTCAAATATATGCTGATCATATTCACGCACCCCCGTTGTCTCTGAATGTTTTGTTGGCACCATGGCCTTTCTCGATGTGGGGGATGGACGCCATTGGTCCCATTGAACCAAAGGCTTCGAACGGTCATCGCTTTATTTTGGTCGCCATCGATTATTTCACAAAGTGGGTAGAGGCCGCTTCGTATACCAATATGACAAAGAATGTCGTCGTTAAGTTCATCAAACGAGAATTGATATGTCGGTACGGTCTACCGAGCCAAATCATCACAGACAATGGTACAAATCTGAACAACAAAATGATGAAGGAGCTTTGCGAGAGCTTTAAAATCTCCCACCATAACTCCTCTCCGTACCGCCCAAAAATGAATGGAGCGGTCGAGGCAGCTAACAAAAACATCAAAAAGATAGTGCAAAAGATGGTGGTAACCTACAAAGTCTGGAATCAAATGCTCCCTTTTGCTCTACACGGGTATCGTACCTCAGTCCGAACCTCGACTGGGGCAACCCCCTTCTCTTTGGTTTATGGCATGGAAGCAGTCATGCCTTTCGAAGTGGAGATCCCTTCCCTCCGAGTATCATGGAAGCAAAACTGGTTGAAGCTGAATGGACCAGGCTCGACATGACCAACTGAATTTGATTGATGGTAAAAGACTGACTGCCCTCTGTCATGGTCAGTTATATCAAAGGCGTATGAAACGAGCATTTGAAAAGAAGGTACGACCCCGACAATTCCAAGAAGGAGATTTGGTGCTCAAAAAGGTTTTGCCGATTCAGAAAGACAGCCGTGGCAAATAGATTCCTACCTACGAGGGGCCTTACGTCGTGAAGAAAGCTTTTTCCAGAGGTGCTCTCATACTCACCAACATGGATGGGGAAGATTTACCGATGCCTATAAACGCGGATGCAGTGAAAAGATACTACGCGTAAAAACAAAAAAAACAAAACAAAAAAAAACAAAAAAAAACAAAAAAAACAAAAAAAAAGAAAAAAGAAAGAAAAAAAATCACTAGGTTGAAAACCTGAAAAGGCGGCCTAGGCAAAAGTTAGAGCGATTGGTTGGGCCGAAAACCTAGGAGGGCGGCTCAGACAAATTCACCGCCTGTAGATTCAACACTGTAATGACAACTTTTCGACAAGGAGGTCAGTTAAGAGCGTTGAAGCCATTGTCAAACCATGTCCTCGGAAGCAAAATCAGAGGATAACCGGAAATCACGAGAAAAACCCGGAATCTCACCACTCTTAGGAAATCAATGGAGGATCTAAAAGGCCTTCCTTTTTACCTTTACCATCAGTTCTTGGCACCTTGTCATATCATATCTTTTGTATTGTTCTCATCACCTGTACATACTTGATGATCATAAATAAAATGTTTCCTTTTTCTTACATGTGTTCACAATTTAAAATGAATGAACAAGTTTTGGCCTTAAAGAAAATTTTTAAATTTTGAAAATGACAAAAACACGAAGTTATGGGGAACAAAGTGTATACCATTGCCGGATCTTACCTCAGACAAGCACAACCAACTCCGCTAGGCAACCTCAATGAAGCCAGGAGTAAAAGTTATTTTGGCTATGAGTTACTTCAAAAGCCAGTCACCAAGGGAATTCACCTGTAAGTTTTAATTTGTCTCACGTTTCTCTGTTAAGGGAGAGCCAGGACCTATGACCCTAAGACATTTAGTTACCCAAAGTTTTTCCCAGCAGAGGAACCCCGACTGGGAGTTCCTCCCAAGGAGAACCACAAAATGGACTCAGCTCCCCTAACTAGAGCACTTCCTAATCCAATTTGGGAAAGTTAGTTATCCGATAGAACCATAGTGATCAAAGGCTAGCCATGCCTTCCTTCCCCAATAGGAAAACACTTTCCCAACATTAAAATGTCCCAAGCCGGGACATCCCCCCAGATTTTTCTCCTCCGACAGGCCTGCCATGCATTCCCCAATGAATCCCTGTACACTTTTCTCAATCATTACAAGCAGACCCCCCGGATATCCCCAGTGGACCCTAAATTTCTCTTTCCGATCAAAGGACAATATCCCAAATCACCAAATACTCCCCCCGGTGGAACCATGAAGGTTAGCGGACAGATGCTAACCAAATCCTTCCCCAGTGGAACTACACTTCCCAAATAATTCAAACTGGGGCATCACCCCAGATCCATTCTCTTTCAGTCAAGGAGATTCTTTCAAATCTCGTCAAACTGGGGCATCACCCCAGGTTTATTCTCTTCCAGTCAAGGGGCAGTTCCCCAAGATTCTTTCAAATCTCGTCAAACTGGGGCATCACCCCAGGTTTATTCTCTTCCAATTAAGGGGCAGTTCCCCAAGTTTCTTTTAAGTCTCGTCAAACTGGGGCATCACCCCAGGTTTATTCTCTTCCAGTCAAGGGGCAGTTCCCCAAGATTCTTTCAAATCTCGTCAAACTGGGGCATCACCCCAGGTTTATTCTCTTCCAGTCAAGGGGCAGTTCCCCAAGTTTCTTTCAAGTCTCGTCAAACTGGGGCATCACCCCAGGTTTATTCTCTTCCAGTCAAGGGGCAGTTCCCCAAGATTCTTTCAAATCTCGTCAAACTGGGGCATCACCCCAGGTTTATTCTCTTCCAGTCAAGGGGCAGTTCCCCAAGATTCTTTCAAATCTCGTCAAACTGGGGCATCACCCCAGGTTTATTCTCTTCCAGTCAAGGGGCAATTTCCCAAGTTTCTTCCAAGTCTCGTCAAACTGGGGCATCACCCCAGGTTTATTCTCTTCCAGTCAAGGGGCAGTTCCCCAAGATTCTTTCAAATCTCGTCAAATTGGGGCCTCACCCCAGGTTTATTCTCTTCCAGTCAAGGGGCAGTTCCCCAAGTTTCTTTTAAGTCTCGTCAAACTGGGGCATCACCCCAGGTTTATTCTCTTTCAGTCAAGGGGCAGTTCCCCTAGATTCTTTCAAATCTTGTCAAACTGGGGCATTTCCCCAGGTTTATTCTCTTCCAGTCAAGGGGCAGTTCCCCAAGATTCTTTCAAATCTCGTCAAACTGGGGCATCACCCCAGGTTTATTCTCTTCCAGTTAAGGGGCAGTTCCCCAAGTTTCTTTCAAGTCTCGTCAAACTGGGGCATCACCCCAGGTTTATTCTCTTCCAGTCAAGGGGCAGTTCCCCAAGATTCTTTCAAATCTCATCAAACTAGGGCATCACCCCAGGTTTATTCTCTTCCAGTCAAGGGGCAGTTCCCCAAGTTTCTTTTAAGTCTCGTCAAACTGGGGCATCACCCCAGGTTTATTCTCTTCCAGTCAAGGGGCAGTTCCCCAAGATTCTTTCAAATCTCGTCAAACTGGGGCATCACCCCAGGTTTATTCTTTTCCAGTCAAGGGGCAGTTCCCCAAGATTCTTTCAAATCTCGTCAAACTGGGGTATCACCCCAGGTTTATTCTCTTCCAGTCAAGGGGGAATTCTCCAAGTTTCTTTCAAGTCTCGTCAAACTAGGGCATCACCCCAGGTTTATTCTCTTCCAGTCAAGGGGCAGTTCCCCAAGATTCTTTCAAATCTCGTCAAACTGGGGCATCACCCCAGGTTTATTCTCTTCCAGTCAAGGGGCAGTTCCCCAAGTTTCTTTCAAGTCTCGTCAAACTGGGGCATCACCCTAGGTTTTATTCTCTTTCAGTTAAGGGGCGGTTCCTTAAGATTCTTTCAAATCTCGTTAAACTGGGGCATCACCCCATGTTTATTCTCTTTCAGTCAAGGGGCAGTTCCCCAAGATTCTTTCAAATCTCGTCAAACTGGGGCGTCACCCCAGGTTTATTCTCTTCCAGTCAAGGGGTAGTTCCCCAAGTTTCTTTCAAGTCTCGTCAAACTGGGGCATCACCCTAGGTTTATTCTCTTCCAGTTAAGGGGCAGTTCCCCAAGATTCTTTCAAATCTCGTCAAACTGGGGCATCACCCCAGGTTTATTCTCTTCCAGTCAAGGGGGAATTCTCCAAGTTTCTTTCAAATCTCATCAAACTAGGGCATCACCCCAGGTTTATTCTCTTCCAGTCAAGGGGGAATTCTCCAAGTTTCTTTCAAGTCTCGTCAAACTAGGGCATCACCCTAGGTTTATTCTCTTCCAGTCAAGGTGCAGTTCCCCAAGATTCTTTCAAATCTCGTCATACTAGGGTATCACCCCAGGTTTATTCTCTTCCAGTCAAGGGGCAGTTCCCCAAGTTTCTTTCAAGTCTCGTCAAACTGGGGTATCACCCTAGGTTTTATTCTCTTTCAGTTAAGGGGCGGTTCCTCAAGATTCTTTCAAATCTCGTCAAACTGGGGCATCACCCCAGGTTTATTCTCTTTCAGTCAAGGGGCAGTTCGCTAAGATTCTTTCAAATCTCGTCAAACTGGGGCATCATCCTAGGTTTATTCTCTTTCAGTCAAGGGGCAGTTCCCCAAGATTCCTTCAAACTATCTCAGACTGGGGCATCACCCCAGATCTATTCTCTTTTAGTCAAGGGGCAGTTCCCCAAGATTCCTTCAAATCATGTCAGACTGGGGCATCACCCCAGGTTTATCCTCTTTCAGTCAAGGGGCAGTTCCCCAAGAGCCCTCAGCCATGTCAACCGAGGGTCAACTTCAATCTTTACATTTCTTGTCAACCGAGGGTCAACCCCAATCTTTACATTTCCTGTCATCCGAGGGTCAAACCCAATCTTTACATTTCCTGTCAACCGAGGGTCAACCCCAATCTTTACATTTCCTGTCAACCGAGGGTCAACCCCAATCCTTTACATTTCCTGTCAACCGAGGGTCAACCCCAATCTTTACATTTCCTGTCAACAGTGAGTCAATTTGGTCCAGACGTCCTGTTAGCTCCCCCCGATTTCCTGTCAACCGAGGGTCAACCCCAATCTTTACATTTCCTGTCAATAGTGAATTAATTCGGACGAGACATCCTGTTAGCTTCCCCCAATTTCCTATCAACCGAGGGTCAACCCCAATCTTTACATTTCCTGTCAACCGAGGGTCAACCCCAATACTTTACATTTCCTGTCAACCGAGGGTCAACCCTAATCTTTACATTTCCTGTCAACAGTGAGTTAATTCGGACGAGACGTCCTGTTAGCTCCCCCCGATTTCCTGTCAACCGAGGGTCAACCCCAATCTTTACATTTCCTGTCAACAGTGAGTTAATTCGGACGAGACGTCCTGTTAGCTCCCCCCAATTTCCTGTCAACCGAGGGTCAACCCTAATCTTTACATTTCCTGTCAATAGTGAATTAATTCGGACGAGACGTCCTGTTAGCTTCCCCTAATTTCCTGTCAACCGAGGGTCAACCCCAATCTTTACATTTCCTGTCAACCGAGGGTCAACCCCAATCCTTTACATTTCCTGTCAACCAATGGTCAACCCCAATCTTTACATTTCCTGTCAACAGTGAGTTAATTCGGACGAGACGTCCTGTTAGCTCCCCCCGATTTCCTGTCAACCGAGGGTCAACCCCAATCTTTACATTTCCTGTCAACAGTGAGTTAATTCGGACGAGACGTCCTGTTAGCTCCCCCCAATTTCCTGTCAACCGAGGGTCAACCCCAATCTTTACATTTCCTGTCAACAGTGAGTTAATTCGGACGAGACGTCCTGTTAGCTCCCCCCAATTTCCTGTCAACCGAGGGTCAACCCCAATCTTTACATTTCCTATCAACAATGAGTTAATTCAGACGAGACGTCCTGTTAGCTCCCCCCAATTTCCTGTCAACCGAGGGTCAACCCTAATCTTTACATTTCCTATCAATAGTGAGTTAATTTGGACGAGACGTCCTATTGGCTCCCCCCAATTTCCTGTCAACCGAGGGTCAACCCCAAGCTTTAGATTTCCTATCAACAGTGAGTTAATTCGGACGAGACGTCCTGTTAGCCCCCTCGATTTCCTGTCAACCCAGGGTCAACCCTAATCTTTACATTTCCTGTCTACCGGGGAGCAACCCCAATCCTCTCACCTCCTGTTAACTGGAAGACAATCCTTTCCGGTCGATTCAGAATTCAAAAAAAAAAAAACAAACAAACAAAAAAATAAAAAAAATATTAAATAATAATAATAATAATAATAATAATAATAATAATAATAATAATAAAAATGCTCGTTTCTAAAGAAGAAAGGGCCACACCGACTCATGATTGCCGACACCGTCGGGCACCATACCTATCGAGAGATCCCATCTGGTCCCTACATCGGTGTTCATATCTTTACTTCCGTTTCACCTCAAAAAACACGAAAAGCTTCGTGTTTCTCTTGTAAAAAAGAAGTAAAGAGGGGCATCTGTGAACACCTCTTTCGGTCTGACCCAAGTGGAAAGAGTTCTGAGAGGACTGGACTTCATCTCTGAATGATCTACCGAGTAGAATGACTCAGAATAATAAATTCCGAGTGAAAAATGGCTATTTCCGAGTGAAAATGGCTATTTCCGAGTGAAAAATAGCTATTTCCAAGTAAAAATGGCTATTTTCGAGTGCAAAATAACTGTTACCGAGTGAGATATCCGAGTCAACCGTCTCGAGGTAGGCTATTTTCGAGTAGGCTTCAAGTGTGGGAGTGTTTCCAAGCCAGTCCGAGTGAAAGAAGGAACTAAATTTGCATAAATACCGTCTAAAGGCATATATCCGAGTGGAAGATCCTCGGTTGCAGCCACTGAGTCAAAGGGACCAATTATGAATAAATACCGAGTGAAGGATTACCGATTGGAGCAGCAAGTCTGATTTGGGGACAGGTGTCTTTTCCTGGGCACAAAAATTCTGAGTCAATGCTTCAAGAAGTGACAAGATCCGAGCAGAGCACCTCCGATTAAAGAAGTTCCGAGTCAATACTGAAGTAGTAACAAGATCCGAGTGAGTATCCCTCAATTGGAGAGAAATCCGAGTTGTCAAATTGTCAAAATTCAATTTTTGAGTGCGAAGAAGGCCGTTTCCGAGTGGAAATATCCAAGTTTCCAATTTCTGAGTGAGAAGAAGGCCGTTTCCGAGTGAAAAAGTCCAAGTTCCATTCTGATTGGAAGATTAAACCGACTCCCAAGGTCAGTTCCGAGTCAATACTGAAGCAGTAAGAAGATTCGAGTGAGTATCCCTCAATTGGAGAGAAATCCAAGTCGTCAAATTGTCAAATTCCAATTTCTGAGTGGAAAGAAGTTCGTTTCCGAGTGAAAATATTCCAGTTCTAAGTTCTGATTGAAAACAAAGCCAACTCCGAGTGAATGCACCGAGTGGTCATATTTTTAAATTCCATTTCTGATTGGAAATTAAACCAGAGATAAGATCCGAGCAAGACACCTCCGACTGAAGTAAATTCTGAGTGAATGCTTCTTGCATAGACAAAATCTGATCAAAACACTTCTGATACCGAGTGAGTCCTTTCTCAATCCACACCGAGTGAGTTGCTCTTAGTCAGCACCGAGTGAATCCTTTCACTCAATTTTCGAGCCATTTTTACCCATTTCCGAGTCACTTTCCACCATTTTCGAGCCATTTGTTTACACAATTCCGAGTCACCCTGCTCAGTCAATTCCGAGCCATTTTTACCCATTTCCGAGTCACTTTCCACCCACTTCCGAGCCATTTTCACCCAATTCTGAGTCAGCCTTTCACCCAATTCCGAGTCAGCCTTTTGCCCATTTTCGAGTCACATTTCACCCATTTTCGAGTCGGTTCCAAGTCATTCTTCACTCGGTTCCGGTTGAATGTTTCAACCAGAGGTTTTTTGCTCGTCCCAGCTCCTCACAACAACCTCACACCGACCAACAAAGCAAAACTGAGCAAAGGTTTCACTCGGTTTTTTTTTTGCACATTTTCCACTCGGTCTTGTGCTTAAAAGGCACCTTTTCCACTCAGATTGTTTCCCACTATGGGTGTATACCGACTGAGACACTAAATCCGAGTCAGAAGCAGAAAACTGACCCCTACTCCCCCTGTTCGCCCGTGCTGACTTGGATTCCGCCACCCAAGTGGATCTAGGAATCCTGGAGGTAGCAGACAGGGGGGCGGAAGTGGAGAAATTAAAAATCTCCACCAGCTACTGTCACCCACTACCAGGCTCCCTCCACTCAGAGTGGAAGCCAGAGCTGGCCTAGCACTCAGAAACCCCTATAAATGCACAAGGGTTGGGAATTTTGAAGGCCTGAAGCATTCATTGGGAGAAGAAACTCTGTCCTTCTCTTCACTCACCAGCACTCTTTCCTCTCCTCGCCAGCACCACTCTTCCCTCTCCTCACCAACATCGTCCCTCTCTTCACTCGGTACAGCCCCTCTCCATACTGTCCAGCACCCTTCTCTCTCCCTCCAACACTGCCCAAGTTCCTCATAAATCCTTCACACCGTCCAGCACATCATCCCTTCACACCTCATTGTTCAGCATCCTGTTCTCCCGTCACACCGGAGTCCAGCTCTCCTGCTCCATCACTCGGTCTCCCAACTTTCACTCGGTATTTTCATTTTCACTCGGTATTCTATTTTTCACTCGGTATTTTCATTTTTCACTTGGTTTTCTATTTTTTACTCTGTTTTTTCCATTTTTACTCGTTTTTTCATTTTTACTTAGTTTTTTTTCATTTTTCCACTTAAATAAATTTCTGTTATTTTCTTTTCTTTTCTTTTTTACCCCTTCCTAGGTTCGTAATAAATAAATAACAAAAAAAAACAAGTGTTTCCACGTTCAGACTAGCCCAAAAAAAAACATCATCCACCATTAATCTTTTAGCCTCTTCCTAAAAAAAAAAATCACCAAAGAACTACGTAACCCTGATTTCTTGGTAACTCAAGAATACGTAGGAGCAGGACTTTAAATCCTGTCGGGCCCAATCCCAATCTTTTTTTATCCCCACCTTTCCTATTTCATTCCTATTTTATTTTCTTTACGTTTCCTTTGTAACCGCTCTTTCTCAATCCCATGAAAATCAATTTAGACGTGACGTCTTGTTGATTTTCCCATAAGGAACGAGATACTTGGGACGAGACGTCCCGCTTATCCCCTTCCCAATCTATGACCCCGTGTCTTGATTAAATTCCATGAAAATCAATTTAGACGTGACGTCTTGTTGATTTTCCCATAAGGAACGAGATACTTAGGACGAGACGTCCCGCTTATCCCCTTCCCAATCTCTGACCCCGTGTCTTGATTAAATTCCATGAAAATGAATTTAGACGTGACGTCTTGTTGATTTTCCCATAAGGAACGAGATACTTGGGACGAGACGTCCCGCTTATCCCCTTCCCAATCTCTGACCCCGTGTCTTGATTAAATTCCATGAAAATGAATTTAGACGTGACGTCTTGTTGATTTCCCCATAAGGAACGGGATACTTGGGATGAGACGTCCCGTTTATCCCCTTCCCGTTTCTAACCCCGTATGTGATTAAAGGATGACTAATTTAGACACGACGTCTTGTTAGCATCCCTTCCTTTCTCTGTTTTTATATCAAAGCCGAGGTTAATTTGGACGCGACGTCCTGTTGACCTACACTCTATGTTTGTCCAGTTTGTTCCTTCCATTTCCTTCTGTTTTTACACAAAGTACAACAATAAAAGGGAAGAAATAAAACATCTTTTGTAAGGCTATTTATGTTGCGCATTTTCAATCTTGGTACTGTTTCTGACAGGCGATGTAGGGTGCTAATACCTTCCCTACTCGTAACCGACTCCTGAACTTGAATCTCATTTTTAAACCAGTGCTTTACTGAACATAGTTTTTTCTAATGTTTTTCCTATGGATAAAAACGTTGGTGGCGACTCCCTGTTTTTCTTTTCGAAACAAAAATCATCTTGAGGGTCGACCGCGCCATCGCGATCCAGGTTGCGACAACAATCATCGAAGCGGAAGAAGAATAGCTCCCTGTTCCTGAGCCGATTGTATAGTACAACTGTGTTCGAAGGGAGACTGAACAAGTGGGAGTACTGGACGAAGCAACAAGGCAGTGGACCAACACCAAAACAGAGGAACTTCGTAGAGTCTCCTTAGTTGGTAGGGGGTATCTTATATCTTAAATGCATGGGTTATGGACGGGTTCCGGGTGTTAATGGCTTGCTGATTCTCACCACTAAAAAAACACCTGTTAGCAACGGAAGGAATTGGTCGCTAATCCATGCCACGACCGTCGCTAAAACCATTAGCGACGGCATCTCTGACGGGACAGAGGACGTCGCTAAAACCCTCGTCGAAAACACATCAGCGACCACACACATGCCGTCGCTACCGTATTGACGGCGTAAGGCCGTTGCTAAAATCGTCTCTGCCCCAATAACACCAGCCATCGCTAAGTGTTGCCATACAGCGACCTCAAGACCCCGTCGCTACTAGCAGCCACCAGCGACCACCATACGCCATCGCTATGGTACTCATGTAGCGACCACTTAGGTCCGTCGCTGTTTTTAACAATACAGCGACCACGATATTCCATCGCTGTTTCTGACAATACAGCGACCACTTAGGTCCGTCGCTATTTTTAACAATACAGCGACCACGATATTCCGTCGTTGTTGTAAACAATACAGCGACCACTCTAATCCGTCGCTGTTTTTAACAATACAGCGACCATCTTTTTCCGTCGCTAATTTGAAACTTTTTTTTAAAAAATTGGTTTTAATATTTATATAGGTTTTGTTAAATATTTTATATTTTGTATTGGCTGATAAAATTTTATAATTAAATTTAAATAATTTTTTTAAAATATTAAATTATTATTAAAAACAAAATAATAGATTAAATTAATTTATCAAATAGGTTGAATTATTAATGATAGGTACAATAAGGCTTTTTGATTTGAATGTAATTACCAATAAATATTGACATAATAAATAAAGAATGACAAAATAAATACTGAATGAAATATAATATAACTAAAAATCAAATATACAATGTGTATAAATAATAAAAATACAATCATGGTGGTGGGGGATCCTGGGGTGGTGGTGGGGGCGCTTGGGAAGTGGGGGGAGGTAGCCTCGCCATCAACTGCATCAGTAGCTCCTGCTGCTGAGCAAGTTGCCGACGAGTCTCGGCGTGCTGCTCCTCGGCCCGCTGTCGGTCCGTTTCGGCTTTCTGTCGGTCCGCCTCGGCCCGCTCCAACAACAACTGCCTCTGACGTCGCTCCTCCTGTAGCTCATCGTTCAGGTTTTGAATTACCTGAACGACCTCAGTCGAAAGACCAGAGGAAGACGAAGAGGAAGGGGTCTTCCCCTTTTTCGCCAGCTGCGTGCCGACGCCACCCAATCCAAATACCCTCCCTTTCTTGTTCACACCGTCAACAGCCTCCATATAGATGGCGTTGTCGTCAGAACAAGATAGGGTGGGAGGAACCTCCCCTTAAGGAGTGGAAGCCACCAGGTCCGCCTCCTTCTCGGCCCTCCTGGCCTGATACGCCTCCTGTAAATTCAAAAACAACGATAGGATTAGTAAGCTGATTTGTAAATTATAAGCATGTGTCAGTTAAAAGTAAATACCGCTAGATCCGTAGTCTTCTGGTTTACCCATGCACCGGCTTTGTTCTTCTTGGTCATTTGCATGACCTCAAATAAAGAAGGCTCCCGGTGCTCCCTCAGCTCCTGTGGTGGACAAAAAACATTGAGATTATTATTTGTAAACATGTTAGACGAATCATAATAGAAATGTCTAACATAAATATACTTACAAATCTTTTCTTGTGCTCGAGGGTTGAGATGCTACCCCCAGTGCAAACCGAGGCTGCAGCATCGGCGGCTCTGTTGGCCCTATTCCGAGCACTCACCTGCTGGAATGGGACCCCGCCCCACTTCTGGACCATCCCGTCCCAATGGTCCTCCGGGATCCAACGAGGGCGCTCACCCTTGTCCCTCACCTTCCAAAGGGTACTCTTGATGATTTTGGAGGTCTTTGTGGCAAAGACCTTCCTAATCTCATCAATCATACCCTCCGCCCACTGGTAATCACGCTGTAAAATGAAATGAGAAATCAAAATTAATAACAGGTCTATTTTACAAATCAAGTCACAACAAATGAGCTAGGAACTTACCGAGAAGGTGTCAAACCACCTATCTTGCACAACCTTCCCAGCATTTGTCCAAGATATATATGGACCATCCCACTGGGCCTTCAAAACCTTAGTAATCGCTTTGGTAGTGCGACTACTATCAACAAAGCTGTAATAACAACAATTATGTTAGGAGTAAAACAACACACAATCTAGGGAGACCCCCAAAATTTCGGCAGAGTCTCCCCTGTAAATGTAACATTTCCAAGTTTAAATAGTTACCCTGTTACAAACAGAAGAGTGCCCAGTACAATTCAATCTATACAAGTACTAATTAAAGTAACATCCAATAAACCAACAAGTCTTTCCACTAAAGTTTAATGTAAAGTATCATACAAATAACATAAAAGTATTTGAGGTTTAGTCACTTACTCGTCTCCGGCCGGCACGGGTACCAACATGGGCAGAGGGGATGCCGGAGGTAGGGTCGCCTGATGGCCATGGTCCTCCAAGCCACCAGCTCCAGGACTCTGCTCTGGGGTGGTCAGTCGGGGTGATGGGGTGGTCTGCAGTGGTGGTGGTGGTGGTGGTGGAGTGGTCTGCTCTGGTGGTGGTGGTGGTGGTAATGGAGTGCTCTGCTGTAGTGGTGATGGAGTCGTCTGTTGTCCTGGGGTGGGAGTCCCCTGCCGGGATGTTGGGGTCCTGGACCCACCACCCCTACTGAAAGGCAGTCGACGTCCCGTCATCTGTGGATAAAATCATGAAAAGAAAGGTTAGTCTCAGGATATATATAAACCTATGTAACATTTTGTTTAACGACTACATACTCTGTGTCTGTTTCAGTTTCAAATTCCCCCTCAGTTTCAGTGTCACTGTAGTTATCTGTTTGAACAAGTTCATCAGTATCCAAATCCACCCTAGACCGTTTTGATCGAGAGACAAGGTCTTTGTCAATGTTTTCAACCCCCGTAGTGGCGAGTGTCTCATCCATTATGACTGGATCAATGTTGAACAACAAATCGGCATCGTTGAGCTCGTGTGGTGCAAGCTGATAAGCGTCATCGACCTCCTTGGAGACATTGTTAGTGATCTGACTTCGGGCCTTGGCCTTGATTACTGCAATCCAGTCCCGATGTCCTCCCGAGAAGTCGGTGTAATAAACCTGCTCAGCTTGTTGGGAAAAAATGAAGGGATCAAACCCTTTATATCTAGCATTCTTCTTGACCTCAACTAAGCCGTAGTTGTTGTCAACCTTTGTTCCAACACCGATTGTGTTGTCGAACCAATCACATTTGAATAGAACAATATCTCTTCTTAGTCGTCCAGAGAACAAAACTTCAACAATCTCCATCAGCACTCCATAAAAGTCTTCTTCCAACTGTCCGGCGGTGCCTTTAACACAAACCCCGTAGTTATGGGTGCGCATCCCTTCACTCCATTGAAGAATAATAAAACTTGTAGCCATTTACGTAGTAAATAGGCCATTTTTTAACAGTTTTCATCGGCCCCCAAGAAAGGGCTTGGAGTAAAGAATCTTCAATATGGTTGTTTGGGTCTTGTATCTATGTACAACATAAGAAGTAGGTCATCGTTAGATAACGGGAGTTAGAAGCAAATAGGCTTAAAAACACTTGGTATACGGGTCTTACGTGTTGCGCGAACTAACCAACGAACTTGGATGACACCTCACTATGAATTTGGTCATCAGTTAAATCATTTTGCTCAAGTTTTAGCATATCTGTGTATAAGCTATTCAAAGGAAACAAATTTAGATACTATAAAAGCTACGTTAAGAATGTATAATATAACTTCTATGACTTGCTCAATAAAGGGTTCCACTTCTAGGCAATTGAGAAGAATGTACAAGTGAACCGCCTTTCGATCTTTCTCATCAATGTAACATTTTATGAGCCTGCCCCCCGGGTGACCAGGATAGTTGAAAATTGATGTTTGTTCATCAAACCCTGTGCGGCTGGCTACCCCAAGATTGCGGGGAATTCTACTCATTCTAGTTTCTATCTCCGTCGGAAAATAGAAAGAAGCAAAGGTTGTCATTTCTTCGACTAAGTATGCCTCACAAATTGATGCTTCAACGCAGGCTTTGTTCGACACTTTATCTTTTAAAGAGCGTAAGAATCTTCAACATCATTAACAAGATAGTGTTAAGTTAGAAAATACTATTATAAGCACGATTTGCAAGGAAATTAAAGAGTTCACCAAGCATTCACCTTTCGAATGGATACATCCAACGATACTACACTGGGCCACCAACCAAGGCCTCGTACGGTAGATGGATAGGCAAATGCTCCATGGAGTCAAAAAAACTTGGTGGGAAAATCTGCTCCAACTTACAAATCAATACCGGGATAGTTTCTTCCATCTTCACAAGTTTCTCCACAGTCAACGAAGTAGCCGTCAACTCCTTAAAGAAGTGACTCAACTCCACTAACGGTTTCCAAATAGGCTTCGGTAAGGCATGAAACGCGTACGGGAGTAGTTGTTGCATAAACACATGGCAATCATGACTTTTCATGCCAAACACCCTACCCTCCTTCACGTCGACACATCTACTCAAGTTAGAAGCGAATCCGTCAGGCAGGGTCAACCCATTCATCCAAATACACACAGCAATCTGTTGTGGTCTAGTTAAAGCATATTTTGCATGGGGTTTAAACATTCTTCCACGTCCCGCATCCCTCAACTCCAACTCCTTCCTGGAACACCAAATCGGAAGGTCTAGACGACTCTTCTCGTTGTCCTTTGTTCTCCCTTTGATGTCCATAACAGTGTCAAAAATATTCATGAAAACATTACATTCAGTGTGCATGACATCAATGTTGTGTCTTAACAACAAGTCTTTCCAATATGGCAAATCCCACAAGACACTCTGCTTCACCCAGTGGTCTTCCTTACCGTAACCCGCAAACTCCTTAACACTCTTGTCCCAGATGTAAGGATACTCTTTGACTCTCTGCCAAACCCGTGCACCAGATAACCTATGAGGTGGAGGTTCATTAACAACCTTGTTCTTCTTAAAAGCGGTTTTGTTCCTCCTAAACGGGTGATCCAACGGTAGAAACTTTCTATGACAGTCAAAGAAACTTGTCTTGCCACTAACAGGGAGTGATTCCCCCCCGGTATATTCCATGCATACAGGGCAAGCAAGCTTCCCAGACGTGGACCATCCAGAAAGCATACTATAGGCCGGGAAGTCGTTAATAGTCCACATCAAAACAGCACGCATCATAAAGTTGTTTTTCAAAGACGCATCGTATGTCATTACCCCGACATCCCATAAGTGTGATAACTCTTCAACCAACGGTTGCAAAAACACGTCTATGTTCGCCTTTGGATTTTTGGGTCCTGGAACCAGTATAGATAGAAACATGACCTCCCTCTTCATACACATATCAGGAGGCAGATTGTATGGGGTCAGGATGACTGGCCAACAAGAGTAAGCTCTTCCGTATTGACCGAACGGGTTAAACCCATCAGTACATAAGCCAAGTCTTACATTGCGCGGCTCGCCTGAAAAGTCCGGATATAGCTCATCCAAACACTTCCATGCTTTCCCGTCGGAAGGATGGCAAAGAAACCCCTCTTGTGTTCGGTTCAGAGCATGCCAACGCATGTGTTTTGCCGTGGACAATGAGGCATACAGGCGTTAAAGACGCGGTATTATAGGGAAGTACCATATTTTCTTCCTGGCCGTCCGGGTTACCTTCCCTCTCCTTTTAACGGTCTTGTAGCGTTCCTCATTACAATGCAGACATTTTGTGACACTCTTGTCTGCAAACTCATTTCTGAACAGCATACATCCACCAACACAACACTCTATCTTCACACAACCCAACCCCAAGTTTGCCACTTGTTTCTTAGCACGGTACAGGTTTGCTGGCATTCTGTGATTACTAGGCATGGTGGAACCCATCAGATTGACCATCCTATCAAAACAACCTCCAGAAAGATTATAATCTGCCTTTAGGCTTAAAGCAGCTAGGGAGGCGGATAACTCTGTGTGACTGTTGCACCCGTCCCACAATGGAGTCTGAGCCACTGCCAACAAATCATAAAATCTCTTCACCTCCGGATTAGGATCCTCCTCTACATTGTTAGAGTCCCCATGACCTGCTTGGTCATTATGTTCCAGCATACGCCCGGTGGAGGGTCCAACATGATCCATCACCATTTGTTCTATGTTGTTGTACGTATCCCTGTTTCCTCCAACCTTGTAGTAAGACTGTTGCACGGTTACGTCTGATGGTCTACGCGGTAACTGCTCACCATGGTTGTACCAGCAGTGGTATGTTTCCATGAACCCTTTCTCAGTTAGGTGGCACATGACATCATCCGCGTATTCAAAACTCATGCATTTGCACCTTGAGCACGGACAACGGATCTTCTGAGTCACTTCAAATCCAGGTGTGTTTGCCGTAGCGAACGGAATAAACTCCAATAGCCCCATCATAAACTCCTCAATCACTCGCCGATTGCGATCTAGTCGGTTGTACATCCATCGCCGATTTGCCGGTACCTCCATTTACAATATCTAACAAGCACGATTTCTGTTACTTTAAATTATTGTAATTTTATTTGACTATCGGTTGTGAATCACTCTCTATCTCCTTGATGTTGCAAATTGGTGGGGCCCTATCCCATTTGGGATGAATATGCAACCATCTGTAACCCATCGATGTTGTTGGTGGTCTATCTTGTGTCATTGATGTTCATTTAAAATTTTGGCAGCATTTCGTATTGGTCCCCGAGTACACAGAGATACGTACGGTATGAAACACCGTACGCAATCATGCACCCTGGGGACAATACGAAACACCATAACCGAAATTTCAAATGAACATTCATTCAACGTCTCAAGATAGACCACATACAACATTGATGGGTTACGCCCTACAGGTTACAAATTCATACCAAACTGTCCAACCGGGACAATTCAAGATCCAACACAACACGGTACATCGACCGGTTATTTTGAAACTTGAACGGGAATCTAATGGGTACACACACGACTAAACCCTACATTATTAACGTTGAGTTTCATCTTTTTAGTTCCCTAAGAAAGGGAGCCTGCTGAAATTTTGGCAGAGTCTCCCCTGTAAACTAGACATTTCCCAAAATTAGAAACGGCCTGTTACATACAGAAAACTTTCCAGTATTGATAATTATATATGCTACGCATTGTATGTGATATTGAGAGGTATTAAGTCCTAAATCATGTTATCAACACACAAAACCAATTCCTAATGAGCTCTGCTCTCCACTAACAAACAACATTACACATGCATAAAAAATCATGTTATCAGCACACAAAACCAATTCCTAATGAGCTCTGCTCTCCACTAACAAACAACATTACACATGCATACGAAATCATGTTATCAGCACACAAAACCAATTCCTAATGAGCTCTGCTCTCCACTAACAAACAACGTTACACATGTATAAAACACATTATAAACACATCAAAACCAATTCCTAATGAGCTTTGCTCTCTACTAACAAACAATAATTGACATGCATACACATATCGGGAAAGTCAACGTTAGGGGATTACCTAGGGTTTTTTGTCAATGATGAATACGAAGCTGAAGAGATACGATCAGAGACCACGCGTGATGTGTGTTACTCTGCATGACAATTCAAGAAGCGGTTAGACAGTTACAAGTAGCAAGGAAACTAAACAAAGAGAGACACACAAAGCAAACTATCTAGCAATATAGAATTTTCCATTTTTCTAAATAATTGAACTTGCAACTTTCATTCAGTTAAAAAAAACAGTGAACCTCATCCATGGATAACTCTTCCATTCAAAATAATTTTATCTCACGAATTGGATTTGAACCAATATCTCCGGGCGTTCTTTTTAACATAAATTCGTATCTACAACCACATCCTCTATCAACCAGATATGCTCTGGCGACGGTACGTATTTCCTCAGCATGGATACATGGAATACGTTGTGAACTCTGGAGAGCGTTGGAGGTAGTGCCAAACGGTATGCCACATCGCCTATCGCTTACTTGCGTTCAATGAATGAAGTTTGCTCTTTCTAAGATAGAGTTCCCCCTTATTAGATAGCAATGTTACTCTGAGTTCCACCTCCACTATAGGGGAAAAGGATACAAACGAAAATAAAATTCGTTAAGCAAAGCCCATGGCCTACCCCTTCTACTCTGCCATACCTGTGAAAGAACTTTTTCAATAGAATAGGCCTAACCGGGAGAGGGTTATGTTTTTGGGTTCTAAAGAGGGACTCCCACCTCAACCTTAAGGAGAGATTTAGAATAGTGATTTCTTATGAATACTTTTACTAGCAAGTAAGTGTCGTGCCCTCAAGTCAAGGAAGGTACCGAGTGAGATAATGAATTCTATTCTAGGGGTTGCAAGCCCGGATACTAACTATTTGCCTTGCATTTGAAAAGCTTGATTTTTACCTTCGGGGAGGGGTACTTCTTTCTTTTACTTTATAGAAAACATTTATACTTGATTGAAGATATACCAAAACTCTTGTCTATTTCGATGGTATGATAGTGATAAAAATGACCATAGAATTCGCCTTAGCCTTAGACAAAGAGAACGGGAAACCGGGAACCAAGCAGGCCTCTTGGCAGGAAAACAACCTAGATCACGTCCTCGAAATAAACCTAGTTTTTTAAGGTAGGATTGGGTTGGTGGTCAGTGAAGGTCATGACCTCCTAGGAACTACTCGGAAATAAGGTGAGTAAGTTAGAGAGCTCTGTCCCAATTGTTGAGGAATGGGGTCTTAAGACAGACAAGGCTTTAGTAACGAGTTTGACTAACCAAGGATGAAATTGCCACGGACCAACATCAGCTAGCTCATGTCTTGGGAATCCTCCTAGTTCAGACTAGCTTTTACCAAGAAATAGTAAAAGATTGCTTTGGTGGTAGGTGAAGTTGTAACATAGTTCCCTTTTTCAAGACAGTTTGATAAAAATCAAGGTGAGTTTACGAAAGGAAGTAAGACAGTTTGATTCTTCCTATCTATTCTACTTAGACCCCGCTTTCACAGAGGGCTCCTATTGACCTCCTAGAGGAGAGCTTAGTATAGGGAATCCCATCTGTCGTGAAGAGGAGAGGAACGCATTAAAAGAGCATGCGGGTCTCGTCACTACTCTACTTTCATCCATCTAGTCTAAGCCGACTACTTACTAAAAAAAAATTTTGAAAATAACGTAATTGAGCGCTGCCTATCCACTCGCTCGAACGAACCATCGCACTGACGCGATTGTGAATCCCGTTTCTGGCTCGAAAAGATGGTTCACTCCACTTTCGAAAACATGAAGAGATTCGTTAGTTCAGCGCTGGAGTCACATATCAGACAAATTATGCATAACAGGCCTTTTCTGAATGCATAAAAATAAATCTGTCACATATTCTTGATCCACTAGACAGTGACATATCTATGGCTTCCTTCAAGTGGATCACTAAATGGACGACAACAATTGGCCCAATATGCATTGTCGGTGAGCCTTTCTAGAGCAATAAACACAAAAGGGTACCTTTCAAAAGTGGCCAAGGAACTCAAGAAAATCATACACAACAGAAGGGATTACCAAACTGTGCAAGATTGTGTGGACCAAATGACAGATAGTGTGGACCAACTTAGCCAAGCCATTAAAGAACTACGTAGATTGAACCAATTTGGGTCTAGCATTAATGATGATGTAATGTGGCATATAAGCAATGTTGAGACATGGGTGAGCACTGCCCTAACAGATGCTAGTAGTTGTGTTTACTCATTTCCTGGTCATAGGAGAAGTAAGAGAGCAGCTGATATCAAGGTTAAGGCAATGAATGTAGCTCAAGTTACTGGTAATGCTCTAGCCTTGTTTCTTAGATATGCAGCTAGATACTGACAAGCAGTTGTTAGAACCATCAAGAAGCCCTAGAACCCCTATTAGGCTCGCTTATTACCACCCTTTGTATTTTCTTTTGGGTGAGCTATGAATGTTATCACTGGGGCATATATAAATTTAACTTGTGTCTAGTTGATTTGATTAAATTTATCAGAAAGTTTTCTTTAAGGATTTTTTTTTTACAAAAAATTCCATGAGAAACTGTCATTGTTTGAGAAACTGTATCATTATTGGAATATGTTTATCTTGCCAATATTCATACATGGGTTCCAATTCAATTCAGGTCTAAAAAGAAAACAAACATTCATCTTATGGAAATTAACCTTTAAGCCTAATGCCAATCCCAACCATTTTTTTCCCAAATGATTATACACTTTTATTTTTATGAGATAATGATTGTAGCCGTCTTAATAAAAAAATGACTACTTCTGTAATTTAAATCTTATTTATGATATTGGTACAAATGTCATAAGACCCAAACCAACATCAATTCATATCATACAACCAGTATCAGCATGAGCTCAACAATATCACACTCCTCCAACACCCTTAATAGTTAGTACCCATAATAAGTCGGTATCAAATAAAGATTGATGAGTTATTGAGGGCATACCAGTTAAACACCAGTAGATGAACCAGAAAATTCTGTGACTATATTAGCTTCCCCCCACACTTTATGAAAAATTACTAACATATGGTATGTAAGATAAAATCATAACTTTGCACATGACCCCTCTTTCTGAAACTACACCACCCACAGATACCAAACATATTTATATATACATACAAGGAAAGAGACTTTATATATTATTGTTCCAAGAGCATGCATATTTGTCCTTTTGATTTTTAAACCGAAAAAAACTAGTGTTAATATACTATTTTAATTTCAATGTATTATTCTGAAATGCATTCAATGAAACCCTAAACAAAATTTCAGATTTTCTAAACATAATTTGCTAAGCAAAGTACCAGAGAGGAGGAGGTGTCGGAGGAACCTTCAAAATGCAGGGCCGAAGAGGAGTGAGTGGGTGAGCAGAGGGAATTGTCGCACCTTCGTGAGAGAGAAGCTCAGTGAGGGAAGTACCGTAGTGCGTGTCAGACAGTGAAACAGGGAGATACAGCTACAAACTTTTCTTTCCACGGCTGCCATTGACAAGGAAAACAAACATGAGTTTGAGAAAAAAACCTCCAATGACAGACACATTCGGTATTCCACGGAGAGGGAAGGACTTACATGCAATGGACGAAGGCTGGTCTCTTGGCAGCAACTCTTGAAGGGGAAGCTTTGATTAGTGACGTTTATGGGGTGGGAGAGACAAATGGAGAAGCTGAGAAACTGAGAAAGAACGGGGACACAGCGCCGCCGCCACGGGAACGAACAGACGGAGGGAGACGGGTCAAGTTCCGTCGGAGAAAGGGACGCCTGATCGGAGGTCGGAGGGGTGATCGGAGGAGCTCAGGGAAATAGAGGAGAGGGATTCAGAGTTAGGGCAAATGATTAGGGGAGAAGGTGGGTTCGAGTATTATTAGAATTTAGCGACGGCGTACGACTGTCGCTAATAACGTCACTAGAATAAAAAGTTTACGATGGCCAACAACTTCCGTCACTAGGCTCTGTATATTAGCGACGGATACAGAATTTCGTCACTAGTCTCTGAATATTAGCGACGATGTTTGGCTACCGTCGCTATATTCCCATGTTTAAACTAAAATAAACGGAGGGAAGGTCAATAACAATAGTGACTACAAAACCATCCGTCACTAATTTCCTGAGAACTAGCGACGGCTGCATGATCCGTCACTAGCATAACAATCTAGCGACGGTGGGTACCGTCGCTCATATTTGGCGCCAACGAAACATCTTGGAGGGAAACCAACAAAGGATAGCGACGGCATGAGCGACGGCTATATTTTCAATTTAGCGACGTTACAACACTACCGTCGCTACATTGTGGCCATAGCGACGTCATGGAAGACGTCACGGATGCATTAGAGGACATAGCGACCCTACATATCCCGTCGCTATCAGTTAGCGCCATAAATATATTGGAGGGAAACCAAAAAAGTGGAGGGAAATAACTATAGCGACCGGGTCAGCGACGATGTTTAATATTGTGGCGGAGGTAGCGATGGTTCTTTACCAATTTTAGCGACGGTGAAATGTCGGTCGCAGATGTGGTCACTATATTTCGTTTTCCATGTCGCTTTTATTTTGTGGTCGCTAACGCGGTCACTAATTAGCGACGGCATATGGCGGTCGCTAACTTGTTGTAGCTATTAGTCATTTTTCTAGTTGTGTCTGTGTCTGATTCTGTGTTTTATTTGCATGAAGAGTATATGATACCCGAATGCATGATGATTAGGAATCGAGTGTTGCATGTTTAGTTTCGTCCATGAAATGCATGTTGATAGCCTCGAGAATATTGAATGGTTGCATGAAACGAATGTGTTGAAGTCTTGTTGATGATTACCGTGTGACTTATGTGGCATGCTGGTTATTATGAGTTTAAAATGCTGACTGCATGTGAGAAAATATAGATTTAGTGAGTCTGATGATGCGTTACACCGATTGTATATGATGCATGTATTGTTGAATGAAACTTGTGTATGAAACTTGTGTTGTGTGATAAATCT
The DNA here is from genome assembly GCA_037962975.1 of Clitoria ternatea. NCBI lineage: Eukaryota > Viridiplantae > Streptophyta > Magnoliopsida > Fabales > Fabaceae > Clitoria > Clitoria ternatea. The sequence continues at coordinate 64,418,778 of CM075671.1, forward strand.
GCGTGTGGCGCATGGGATGCGTTAATGCTGGGAGCATGTAGTGTGGGATACTACCATCGGTTATTAAAGCGTGAGACACTGTGAAATCCTTTTGAGTGAGACTCAAGGTAGCCTTTGAGTGAGACTCAGGCTGCCCGTGAACACCGCTGTTGGCGCTGAGAGTGTTGGTGTCACCTATGAGGGCAAACGATTTGGTACCAGTAAAATGGCCAAGCAGTTGGGAGCTGAATAGAAGGCTGGGAGCCTACGTTGCAACGAATGAAAACCGATTACACACAAATGTGGAACCGAGTGAATTGATCTGTGTACATGTACAGTTGATGTGTATAAAATCTGATTGTATGAGTATATGTTAATGTTATTGAAATGATATGTGCATATAGCCGAGAGATAACTGATGGATTCTGATCCGAAAATGTCGTATGTTTGTTCTGATTAATTGGTATTGTGTATGGTTGATGGTAGCTGTGTACATTTATACTATTGCATAATTGAGGAATAATCCGAGTCAGTATCTATCATTTAATATCTAAGATACTCACCCCCTATTGTGGCTATATTTTATAGTGAATGTCTCTCGGGATGATGAATGAAGGAGGAGCTGCACGCCGAGTGAAGTGCTTGTGCACTATAGGAATATCTGTGTATCTGTATATACTATGTATAAGGTTTTGTTAAGCCTTGGCCGACTCGTATTTTGGTCTTAGTCACTTTATATCAGAATTTGAACTCTCTTGGGTTGAGAGTATGACAATGTGCATGTAAATATATATATATATATATATATATATATGTATATACATCCTAATGTGTGTTTATTCTGTGCTGTGTGTGAATGTCCGAGTGGAATATATATATATATATATATATATATATATTTAAACTTATCCGAGCGTGTGAGGTTGTATGATTTCATGTAAATTGAGCTAAGTTATTGTTGTGGGAAGCGAGATAGTGACCTTATCCCGAGTGAGGATAGGTTTAGATGTTTCCGAGTGAATGAGGTCATATAATCCTGAGTGGGAATTGATCTGAACACCTTCAGAGTGATAAACCGTTAGGATTTCCTCGAGTGGAGAATAATTAAATATTTTCGAGTGAGAATTTTCTGAGTGAGTGTTCTCCGACAGAAGAGTGATCTATAAGGTTCTGAGTGAAACCCATTATAGTAAACTTATTAGAAGCTAGAAGATCCTTGAGTGAGTCTTGACTTAGTAGGATAACTTAAGTGAGAAAGATTATATATGCCGAGTGAAAAATAATCGAAATACCCCCCGAGTGGTAAAAGACCGTGAAAGATATTCCAAGTGAAAGTACTCTTAGATTCTGAGTGGAATGACTGTGGGAATCATTTCCCGAGTGGTCGACATTGGTATTTTGAAAGAATGATGTTGAGGAGTGTGATGTAAACTTCCGAAAGAAGCTTGTACGTGTAAGGTTAATCCGAATGAATCGAGAGTAAAGACTTTTCCGAGTGAACCAGACTCTGAATCTGAGTGAGGGAATACCGAGTGGAGTTGCTTGCCTCAGCGACTAAGTGTTCGCTCTAGCAAGTGAGAGCGAAAGGAAGGTCTCTAATTGTTTCACTTAAGCTATGCGTGCTTCGCCCAAGCGTGTTGGGTTGTCTCGCTCGAGCGATATTGAACCCCGCCTGAGCGAGTGGGCGCCGTTGGGTTTGCTCGTGTTCTGCACCTTCCGCTGTCTACCATGTGATTGATTTGCTTTCCTTCTTATCTTGATTCTACTCTCCTTAACCTCAATTGCCCATTTTGCCCTTGAACACCCTTTGATTTTTGGAAAAAATTTCCTGGTCTCGGTTTATCCTCGCATTGAACTTAGGATGTTTCATTTTGGTATCAGAGTTTTTGCCCTGTTCTGCCTTATGTTAGTTTTAGAATCCTAGGTGTTACATTTCAGAAGAGTGATCTATAAGGTTCTGAGTGAAACCCATTATAGTAAACTTATTAGAAGCTAGAAGATCCTTGAGTGAGTCTTGACTTAGTAGGATAACTTAAGTGAGAAAGATTATATATGCCTAATGAAAAACGAGCGAAATACCCCCCGAGTGGTAAAAGACCGTGAAAGATATTCCGAGTGAAAGTACTCTTAGATTCTGAGTGGAATGACCGTGGGAATCATTTCCTGAGTGGTCGACATTGGTATTCTGAAAGAATGATGTTGAGGAGTGTGATGTAAACTTCCGAAAGAAGCTTGTACGTGTAAGGTTAATCCGAATGAATCAAGAGTAAAGACTTTTCTGAGTGAACCAGACTCTGAATCTGAGTGAGGGAATACCGAGTGGAGTTGCTCGCCTCAGCGACTAAGTGTTCGCTCCAGCGAATGAGAGCGAAAGGAAGGTCTCTAATTATTCCGCTTAAGCTATGCGTGCTTCGCCCAAGCGTGTTGGGTTGTCTCGCTCGAGCGATATTGAACCCCGCCTGAGCGAGTGGGCGCCGTTGGGTTCGCTCGTATTCTGCACCTTCCGCTGTCTACCATGTGATTGATTTGCTTTCCTTCTTATCTTGATTCTACTCTCCTTAACCTCAACTGCCTATTTTGCCCTTGAACACCCTTTGATTTTTGGAAAAAATTTCCTGGTCTCGGTTTATCCTCGAATTGAACTTAGGATGTTTCATTTTGGTATCAGAGCTTTTGCCCTGTTCTGCCTTATGTTGGTTTTAGAATCCTAGGTGTTACATTTTGGTATCAGAGCATCCTTGAGAAATCTTGGATGTTTCATTTTGGTATCAGAGCTTTTGCCCTGTTCTGCCTTATGTTGGTTTTAGAATCCTAGGTGTTACATTTTGGTATCAAAGCATCCTTGAGAAATCTTGGATGTTTCAAGATATATGTCTCGCAGACAATGCAACAACTCATACCATTCTCAAGAATGAGAAATATTTTTACCATATAGTAAAATAAGAAGTCAATGTTAATACTATATCCGGTAGTATAAATATAATTGAAGGCTCCGGTAGAGCCAGTATTTTGTTACCTGGAGGAACAAAATTGCACATTGAAAGTGCATTATATTCTAATAATTCTCAAAGAAATTTGTTGAGTTTTAAGGATATCCGCAGAAATGGATATCATATTGAGACCACAAATGAAGGAAAAGATGAATATCTTTACATCACAAAGTTAATTTCTGATAAGAAATGTATATTGGAAAAATTGCCTTCATTTTCCTCTGGTTTGTACTATACTTATATTAGTACAGTTGAAACAAATGTTATTATAAACCAGAAGTTTACAAATAAGAATGACTTTGTTATCTGGCATGAACGATTAGGCCATCCTGGATCAATTATGATGTGAAAAATAGTTAAGAATTCAAATGGTCATTGTTTGTTCAGTAGACAAATTATGCAAACTAAGAATTTCTCATGTGCTGCTTGTTCTCAAGGAAAATTGATCATTCGGCCATCATCAATAAAAATTAGGAATGAATCACTCATATTTTTAGAGCGTATACAAGGTGATATTTGTGGACCAATACACCCTTCATGTGGACCATTTAGATATTTTATGGTTTTAATTGATGCATCAACTAGATGGTCACATGTTTGCTTATTATCAACTCGCAACCAGGCGTTTGCGAGATTACTAGCTCAATTAATTTGTTTAAGAGCTCATTTCCCTGATTATCTAATTAAGAAAATACGCCTTGATAACGCTGGTGAATTCACATCTCAATCATTTAATGATTATTGTATGTCCATTGGAATTGATGTTGAACATCCTGTATCACATGTTCATACACAAAATGGACTTGCTGAATCATTGATTAAACGTTTGAAATTAATAGCAAGACCATTGTTAATGAGATCAAAACTCCCAATTTCAACTTGGGGACATGCAATCTTGCATGCGGTAGCACTTATTCACATCAGGTCTATAAGTAATCATGAATATTCCCCTTTACAATTGGTTCATGGTAAAGAACCAAATATTTCCCATCTAAGAATCTTTGGAAGTGTAGTATATGTTCCAATCTCTCCTCCGCAATGCACTAAGATGGGACTTTAAAGAAGGTTGGGAATATATGTTGGATATGAAAGTCCATCCATAATAAAATATCTTGAACCTTTAACAGGTGATTTATTTACAGCTCGTTTTGCTGATTGTCATTTTGATGAATCTATTTTCCCACCATTAGGGGGAGAAAATAAACAGCTGGATAAAAGGATTAGCTAGAATGAAATATCTCTATCACATCTTGATCCTCAAACAAAGCAATCTAAACTAGAAGTTCAGAAAATAATTAGTTTGCAAAATTTAGCAAACCAATTACCTAATGCATTTGCTGATCCAAAAAGAGTGACTAAGTCACACATACCAGCTGTTAATACTCCAATAAAGATTGATATCCCTAAAGGACAATTTAAATTTGCAAATGAGTCTGAAGCCAAAATAAAACGTGGCAGACCTGTTGGTTCTAAAGATAAAAATCCTTGGAAAAGAAAAGTAAATAAAGAGGATGGTCGAATCGAGGATATAAAGACTCCAGTAGAGTCTCTTGACATAATCAAGGTTTCAAATCCAGAAGAAACCAAGGTACCTGAAATTGATACAAATAAAGAGATCTCGATAAATTATGTCATGGATAGAATACAATGGAATCGACCTGAAGTCGATGTTGATGAAATTTTTGCATTCAAAGTAGCTCTTGATATCATAAATAATGATAAAGATCATGAGCCAAAATTAGTTAAAGAATGTGCACAGAGAAATGATTGGCCAAAGTGGAAAGATACAATGCAAGAAGAGTTAAACTCACTTGCAAAACGTAAAGTTTTTGGGCCTGTAGTCCAAACACCCAAAGGTGTAAAACCAGTTGGGTACAAATGGGTCTTTACGAGAAAAAAAATGAAAATGGTGAAATTGTGCGATACAAAGCAAGACTTGTTGCACAAGGATTCTCACAAAGACCTGGTGTTGATTTCGAAGAAACATATTCACCAGTGATGGATGCCACTACTTTTCGATACTTGATAAGTTTGGCAATCCGTGAAAGGCTTGACTTACGCCTTATGGATGTTGTTGCAGCATATTTATATGGATCACTTGAAAATGACATATATATGAAACTCCCTGAAGGATTTAATTTGCCTGAAGCAAACAAAACAAATCCTCGAGAAAATTATTCAATTAAATTGAATAAATCTCTCTATGGACTAAAACAATCTGGACGTATGTGGTACAACTATCTCAGTAAATATTTGTTGAAAGAAGGGTACAAAAATGACCCGATTTGTCCATGCGTTTTTATGAAAAGATTGGGAAAAGAGTTTGTTATAATTGCAATTTATGTGGATGACTTAAACATCATCGGAAATCCTGAAGAGCTCTCAAAAGCTGTAAATTGCTTAAAAAAGGAATTCGAGATAAAAGACTTAGGAAAAACAAAGTTTTGTCTCGGATTACAATTAGAATATTTAAAGGAAGGAATTTTAATGCACCAAAAGACCTATACAGAAAAGGTGCTAAAGCGGTTCTATATGGACAAATCACACCCATTGAGCAGTCCAATGGTTGTAAGACCACTTAAAGTGAGCAAAGATCCTTTTCGACCTCAAGAGAAAAATGAAGAACTACTTGGTCCTGAAGTACCATATCTCAGTGCAATTGGTGCACTGATGTATCTTGCTAGTCATACACAACCTGATATATCATTTGCTATCAATTTATTAGCAAGATATAGTTCTCTACCCATAAAAGGCATTGGAATGGGATTAAACACATATTCTGATACCTTAGAGGTACAATGGACATGGGTTTATTTTTCCCATATGTACCTAAGGCAAACCTACTTGGTTATACTGATGCGGGGTATCTGTCTGATTCTCATAATGGTCAATCACAAACAGGATATTTGTTCACATGTGGTGGTATAGCAATTTCATGGAGATCCATAAAACAAACGATCACAGCAACATCATCTAATCATGCTAAAATCTTAGCATTACATGAAGCAAGTCGAGAATGTGTTTGGTTGAGATCTATGATTCAACTTATTCAAGAAACTTGTGGCTTGCATACTGGAAAACTACCACCAACTATCTTATGTGAAGATAATGCAGCTTGTATTTCTCAGTTAAAGGAGGGCTATATTAAAGGAGATAGAACAAAGCATATTTCACCAAAATTTTTCTTTACTCATGATCTTTTAAAGAATGGTGAAATAAATGTCCAGCAAGTCCGATCATGCAAAAACTTGGCAGATATTTTTACAAAATCATTGCCAACCACAGTCTTTGAGCAATTAGTACAGAAGATTGGTCTCCGATGCTTACACAAATGTTCTGATGAGGGGAAGAATTAAATAGTTGTATATTTAATTATTTACTCATGAATTTACTTTGTAAAGAATGTTGTACTTTTTTTCCTTCACTAGGTTTTTATCTCACTGGGTTTTTCCTAGTAAGGTTTTAACAGGCACATTCTAAAATATAGACATCCAAGGGGGAGTATTATGAATATTTTATAATAAATGGATGTCCATAAGCTCTATAAATAGAGCTCATACCACTCAAAATAAATTGCTCATTCAACTCTCTTCATCTTCTTCAATTCTTCATTCTCCTCTCTAATTTGATTTTTTTAATTATCTATTTTCCATTCATATTCCTTTATAAATTTAGCTTATTTTACAATAGATCCATGGATGAGCTATTTATAAATAGTGACCTTACAAACCTAGCCTGCTATTCCCTGTGTAGTTCGATAGCCAAACTTGGGTATTAGAAAAACACAATGGACAGAGAAATTATAAGTAACCGAAAGCCCCTACAGAGATGCAAAATGACTCGATTCCGTTAGTATCATCTTCAATAAATACATTTTCCTAGAGTTCATAATCCTTAAAATTATCAAATATTACTCATGGAATCTTCACGAACCATGGTTACCAGTTTAATTAGACTAATTCATCCAATTATGATGTGGCAGCCAACTTAATTTGCATAGATTACAACAACTTGTTTTGAATTTTCTTCAAGCATGTGTTAATTATGAGCATGGGTTTATCAGTTTTTGGTTTAATACATCTATTTAGGCTCAAACCAAATAGTACCACCGTGTGTTGAGCATTGAAAGCATCCAAACCTCCAAGAATTGCTTCTCAAACAAACACGTAACAAGTGGCTAAATGATCTATTTCCCTCATTGTGAAAACAGTTACTGATTTAGTCAGGGTGAGATGGCCAAACAAACATACACGAGACTTTTCCCCTCAAAATCACATGAAAAATGTTTATACGGGAAGAGGATGGGCTTATTTGACCACCATGGTTACAGCAAACCAAATGGTAAATGAGTAGCCACAAAAGTTCTCTATTTACCATATCATCCCTAAATTTGTTTCTTTTATCTGTCTTAGCCTCAATGTGCAGCCGATTGGAACAATTCATAATTTAAAACTCAATAAGAAACTTTTAAACTAGATACTAGGATGAAAGAAGTTAGGATTCAGGACTAACACAATACTTAAATTTGACGGATAAATTAAAATTTGGTATAAGATGGAAATATGAAGACAAAAATAAATGATCTAATACTGGTTGTTGGGACTAAATGGAATTTTTAAGATTGAACTAAAAACCTCAATATGCAGTCGGTTAGAACAATTCATGATTTAAAACTCAATTAGAAATTTTTAAACTATAGACCAGGATGAAAAGAGTTAAGATTTAGGACTAACATAATACATAAATTTGATAGATAAATCAAAATTTGGTATGATTGAAGCTGGAAATATGAAAACCATGATTGATTCGGTCTGGATACCGGTTCCCAAAGTTATGACGTCAGAATGACTTCATAAGAGGGAAACCGGTGTCACAGTTCAGGCAGTGCCACACCGGATATCCGATATCCCTTCATCTACTCTTATCTCATCAGACGTTCTACTCATTCTCTCTACAACGGATACTCTACTCGTTCTCACTGCACGTCTATATAACCGTTTGCCTCAGAATCACTGTGAGATAAGAGTTCCATATAACTTATCAGCGAAGATACCCTGCACAGCGGAATATGTCAATGTCAATTACCTCAGAGAGTAAGTACATGTGTCAGCAAAATATGCGGAAATATGATTATCCTCCATCCTTATTACATGATCGTACTCTGATAATTGACCTACCCTCCTGACACATTCTGAGTACTGAGCCACTTTGATTGACACACTTCACACGCTATCAGAACCAATAGGCCCACTTGCATCCAACGATTCATTTCCTACGTTCAACTATAAATAGCATGACCTAAAACACATGCAAGGTTATGTTGTCCTAACTCACTCTTTACTATTGTATTGCTCAAGTATTCACTGAGTTCATACACTTTCCTGATTTGAGCGTCGGAGAATCTTTGCAGGTGGCACCGCCTTTCGCCCCCCTCTCAGCACGAATCGTTGGTGTGAAGGATCTCCAGGACAACAAGACCGGTTTCTCCCACTGAAAGGCCAGACTACCACATCGGATATCCACTGTACCGGTGTACAAACCCTAAAACACCTGAACTCTTGTGGCTGGTCCCACACCGGATCCTAGACCCCGGTTCAGACCAGTTCATTGGCACGCCCAGTGGGACTCGTTAGAGTTATTCCAACTTTTCGTAGAAGTTTGGTGGTCAGAATGGAAGGTGATGGACGTGATTTCGTTGATGGTCATGTGGAGGATGTGACCCACCAACAGACTGGAAGGAGACTTGTCTTTGAGTCTCCTGCTACCAACGTTCGAAAGATGGTACCAGTAGCGACTCCTGACCCTCGTGATGAGGTTATTAGACAGCTCAGGGAGGAGCTGATGGAGTTGAGGCGGGAGAAAAGAGGAGCTGGGGACAGGGTAACGTCCCATGCAGAGGATGCTCACCATGCATCAGCAAGGGATAGATCTACAACCCTCCAGTATTCGAAAATCCCCACGTACGACGAGAGACAGCAGACCCAATGTAACACCCCCTTATATACACGAGATATATATGTATTCTTCTTACTTTTAAAAAAAACTTTTTGAAAGATATACATATTTATCATTCTTTATCTCGTATATACAAGGACATATATACATCTGATTTCCTTTGAATATTGAAAGTAAAAAAAATTATCTTTCAATATTTGTCCATAATGACAAAAAAATTTATAGAAATCATAAGTGATAAATCGTTACAATATTATATCCGAATGAAAGAGTTTATCAAAGTTTAACCTTTACCTTGTTACAATTATCTACTTGATATTGTAATAAGGCAAAATAAAACTAAACTATCCTCTACTACAAATATGAACAATCATTTCCTAGTCCTTGAACCATCGAGTTTTTGAATCCTACTCTTGTCATATCTCTTCATCTAATCGATTGAGGATGAGACCACTTTATCCTCTTGTAATTACATATCCTTCCATCTTGGACTGCTAGCTATATATCATATAACATATATTTTGGACACAAAAATTCAAACAAGAAGGAGTGAGAAACAAAATATAATATATTACAGATAAGACATAAGCCTAAGGGTTTTCACAAACTAATATAGTAATATCAGTCATAATCTCATATACAATCAATTATGAATATAGGGTTTCCACATACATAACACTTATATTTTCATTCATAACCATCCATATAGAATGTCACAATCACATGAATGTTATGTAATGCTTATGCTACTATCTCATTCAGTTTATGCATGTGGGCCCTTAAAGTTTTAGTTTGCACTGGGCCAACCAGGAGTTTACACTGTTTCATAAATTCTGGATAATAATAACATAAATGCCTTCATGGCATATGAACAGCTCAACTGGCGTGGAAACACTTAGAGACTAGTCAGACTGAGAAAGTTTTTATTGTGAAAGTACCCGACACTAGGGAGCGACCCCAGGTCACCTGAAGCACCCTTTCACACTCTCTCATCCCAAGGCTCGCAATTAAGCATCCTCTAATGTATCCTTGGTTTCTATAATCCGTCCCCAGGCAATATCACATCTCATTTCTCTTTAATGATTCATGATGCATGAACTACTCGCATATTTAGTTGGTTAAGGCTTTTAGAAACTCAATTATTAAATACCATAAAGGTTCACAAAATCATCACAATAAACTATACATTTCCATAAGTTCTTCTTTGAACTTCTGTTATACTGAAATAATTTAGTACAGTCTTCAAATTCAGATCTTACCAAAATTGAGTTTCCAAGCCTTAAATATCTCAAAACTTTCTCTTAAAAATCTTCATATATTTACATAATCTTTCTCAATTTAAATCTTAACTAGATTGGGTTTTTGAAATCTCCATAAAATATTTTTTAGTTATTTCGTTGAGGAAAACCAAAATAATTTATTTTAAACTTCTAATTTCTAAAGAAAATAATTTAAAATCATTAATTAAGAATACTTAAAACTATAAAAAATTTCTTTAATTCAAGAATTAATTATCTCAACCTCTGATTTTCATAAAATAGCTTCTTTCTAATACTATATTTTATTATAGAGATTAAAAATAAAGTTAATAAAAATTATTTCTAAGAAGAAATAAAAGACTAAAATAATTATAAAATACTTTCTCTTGGAATAAAAATTTAAAGAGTAAGGTAAGAAAATTCTTACTGAGTTTTAACTTTCCGTCATGCTTGCTATATGCTCAAACTTCATATCACAAGGTCATCAACCACAATTAAGTATAGTAATCTCATCAATCACAATCAAATATCATCAATCATAATTGCATATTATTAATCACAGTCTAATATCACAATATCATTAATCAAAATTAAATATAATTAATTATAATCAAGTCAAATCAACTAAATATATAATTCAAATTTTTAATGGTTATTTAAATTAGTAGATTTGATTTTGAGTCCTTATAGTTCATTCCTCACACAGGTCTATATAAGTCCATATATAATCCAGTCTTCGCATAGGTATAGTTCAGTCTAGACAGGTCATAATAGTCCAAATCCTTGCATAGGTTTAGTTCGATCCATATAGGATATAAAAATCCAAGTCCTTGCATAGGTTTAGTTCAGTCCGTATAAGTTATAATAATTCAGATCCATGTATAGATATTTCAGAATGAGTTAAACAATATATTAAATTTATTATAAATTTTAAGTTGAGAAGTTATTACTTTAAAATAATAATATTATTAAATTTAAAAGAAGTAGGGGACTCCTCCCTTTATTCTTATGTCTTTCATATTATATTCTTATCTCACTCCCCCTTACCTCTTGTATACCGATTCGTTATTGAAAATCCATGCGCGCATCGTCTCCGAGTTCTAAAACATACCAATTTCATTTTAATATAATTACAAGATGAAAATTAAGATTACAACTTAAAATAAAAAATGGTAAATTTTAAATAGTGAATAGTGAATAGTGAATAGTAATAGTAAATAGTAATAGTAAATAGTAAAACGTGAATAGTAACAGTAAATAGTAAATCGTAAATAGTAACGGTAAATAGTAAATCGTGAATAGTAACGGTAAATAGTAAAACATGAATAGTAAAGGTAAATAGTAACAGTAAATAGTAATTTACTATTTGAATAGTAATTTACTATTGAAAAAGTAATTTACTATTAAAATAGTGTTACTATGCAGAATAGTAACTTAAAATAATATTATTTCCAGTATAATAACAGATTTCTAAAAATGATATGAAAATAACCCAAAAAATATAAAAGTGAGGTATTCGTACCTTAGAATTTTAGCAGAACCTTCTTCCAAAAAAAATTATTTCTCTCTCTCACATCCACCACTATCTCACTAGCACTACTATATTAAGAAAACTTAATCTGAAATTGTGAATTCTAAAGAAGAAATCCTTCGGTATTTATAGAAAAAAATTTACTATGTATTCTATTATTTTAATATAAAAGTATGACAGGGCCCGCAAGCGCACGGGTTATGTCGCGTAATATAAAAGATTATCGTTCTCCACAGGGACTGTGTTCAAAGTACCGACATATTAAAATTTAATTATCCACACAATTGATTTTTAATGTTTTTGTAAAATAAAACACAAATTAAAAATAAATTTAGAAACAAAATTTACTTGACACTTAAAAATCAGAGTTGAGAATATCTTGGGATTTCGGGGGATCAAGATTCTATTTTATGTTTAATGAATTTTAACTTTTCATAAATAAGAATCAAATTAAGTTTTCCAAGGCGAATTTTCCAAAAGCTAATTAATATGTTCCTTTCGGAATCCTATTAATGTACCTAACCTATGGAAAGCGCTGCTTAATCCTCAGAAAGGCCCATTATCGTTTTATGAAAATCCCTTTTAATTCCTCAAAAGAATTTTGATTACTTTCACGGTTTTACCGAGGTCACAAAAAGCATTTCAAAAATCTTAGGTTTAGTTCAAAGCTTTCTGGTAAAAATAAATCTCTCGATTCTATTTATTACCTAAATTTACTAATATACCCGTAAGTATACAGTTTTATCATTTAGGTTCTTGTTGGGAATTACTAAAAGCATTAAGCATAATTGAACTAAATGGAAAACAGAAATTTATTTAATTCCAAGTCAAAATAATATTAAAATAAAATATTATCATACCCCCTTTATCCCAAGATAATTAATTTAGCTACTCATGAAATAATTTAAATTCATGTAAATAATGGAAAAATAAAACATACAAGACATGGTAAAAATAAAGACTTACGGGTTTCTCCAAAAGCTCAAAATAATTTACCACTGAATTTCCTTGTTGCAGTATTCTCCACCAATTACAAATTTAAAATCTCACTTTTACAGCCCTCACACTCTTACAAAATAAAAGAAAGAAAAGAAAATAAAAAGAAAGAGAAGGAAAACGAACAGAGAAGAAAAAATGGAAAAGAAGAAAACTAAAGAGAAAAGGAGAGAAAGTAACGAAGAATAGAAAAGAAATCTGATGGTAATTGATTTTTGACTGGAAAGAAGTTGTGCTTTGCTGATGGGTTGCTGCTGCTTTTATAGGCAAATGGATTAAGGATTCCAGCAATGAAAACGCGTTCAATTTGTAAGTGGAAGAAACTTTCGGTGCATGTGAATTCCAGCTGTGCCAACTTGCATTATTTTAATATTTCCAATAATTCGGTGCTTGGATTTATTCAGCTGGGCAAATTCTGAATGGAAAAGTACTGGAATTCCACAAGACCGAGTGAAAGCTTGTTGTTTGGTATTAGTTGCTGGGCGTTGTTGGTTTGTATGTGGCAGGTATGGTGATATGAGGGACAGTGGAGTTGCTGGACGGTGTGGTGGATGGAGCCGGTGTTGCTGGGCGGTGTTGTGTTGAGTGAGTTACTGGGCGGTGTTCAATTGATCTGGTGTTGGGCCTGTGAAGAGAGTCTGGGCGGTGTGGAGAGTACTGCTGGACGGTGTTGTGGTTTAAGAGTCTGGGCGGTGTTGTGGTTTGAGAGTCTGGAGTTGAGAGGGTTACTGGGCGGTGTTATGTATTAGAAGAAGAAAGGGAGACGGTGTTGGGAAGTTGGGCGGTGTGTTGAGGTGAGGACGGTTGGGCGGTGTGTTGAGGTGAGGACGGTCGGGCGGTGTGTGAGGTGAGGATGGTAGGGCGGTGTTGAGAGGTGAGGACGGTTGGGCGGTGTGTTGAGGTGAGGACGGTTGGGCGGAGTTGTGGATTAGGAGCCTGGGCGGTGTTGGAGAGAAGTCTGGGCGGTATGGATGGAAAGGAAAGGAGTCTGGTTGGGTGAAGAATCTAGGCGGTGTCATGGATTAGGAGCTTGGGCGGTGTCATGGATTAGGAACTTGGGCGGTGTTGGTTGGGGAAAAGTCTGGGCGGAGTTTGTGGAGTAGGTCGGTTTTCTCTTGTTTTTGACCCTTTATTTCCTTAATTCCTGCAAAATAACATACCCAAGTAGAATAGAGTGAAAAGAGAGCAAAAATCGCAATAAATAAAGGAAATACAGTGGACAATGACTAAAATCCTAAGCAAACTAGATCTTATTTATTATATTAAAAAGCATTTATCAAAGTACTATGCATTTTTGAATTTTTTATTCCTGGTTACTGTACATCTTTTGAAAATTTCATACATGCACAGTGTTTTGCATAGTAACTGTCGGCAAAATTATTAAATCAAATAGTAACCCTTCACTCGGTATATTTTAAATATTCAAAATGAGTCTTTTTGAAATTTAGCGATATTATATCAGTCCTCACTAATTTTATAATAAGTAATATAAAGCTGATATTTTAAAAATCTAAATTTTCTGTTAATAAAAATTTATTGATACGTTTCTAATTTTTTAACGATTAGAAAAAATCAAGATTTTTCTAAAACCGATAATTTTTAGATAAGTCTACTTGAAATGGATTTTAGAAAATTTTCTTATAATTTAAATTTACATTCTCGTAAATATTTTTAATTTTAAGCAACTTTATATGAATTTAAAATTATTTAAAATATATTATTTTATTAAAATAATTCAAAAATTTCAAAAAATTCCAGAAAATCATAAATATTATGTAGATCAAAAGTTCAAAAGAACCATAGTCTAATTCCTTCAAAATTTTATTTTAAAATTTTAATATGAGTTAAATCTTAAATATGTAAAAAAATATAACAACATAAAATAAAAATGGTGAATAATAAAGATATTAAAAATTCTTAATATAATTTTCTTAATTAGTGAATACTAATTAAGTCACTTTAAAATTCTGATTCAGAAATATTTTTATTTTTTTATTATTATTATTTAAAAAAACAAATAATAAAAATATAAATACCAAAATTTCAAAAAAAAATGATAATAATAAACTAACTTATAGTAAGTATTTTTCAAGAAAGATATATTAATATCTATTTTCTATTCGTGATGAAAATAGGATGTTACAACTCTACTCCCCTAAAAGAAATTCCGTCCTCGAAATTTAATATTGTTAATAAATCTTACCATAGATAAACTAACTGAACTGTTCTAAAATATATTTCTAGTTTCCTTGACAATTGTGTACATTTTCCTTAACATTGCCATTTATCTTCTTTTAATCTTATCAGTATTTTTTTTAACTCAAAAAATTACCCGTCTTAATTTTGTCAACCATGCTCATCATAAATTGATGGTTAACTCTAAACACCTCAATAATTACGTTTCTATATCTATTAAAACCTTACTTAACATAATCCATAACATCTATTAATTAAAATTCCTACTCGTAACATAGTAAAATGGACTGCTAAGAATTAATTACTGGACAACTAGCCGTTAGCAACTAGCCGTTGGACTAGCCGTTTATGACCGTTGCAACTCTTCCTCCCTTGCTTGCTTATAAATTCTCATTCCATTCTCACTTCCTATCACAACTTCAAGGTTTCTTAGTTTCTTTCTTCTATCTAATTTCTTCAATCTTTTTCTCAAGTACTATCATACTATTCGATGGCCAACCTTCCCAGAAGTAAGGAAGAACGAAGTCGGGATGGACTACAGGTTGTGGTAACAAGTGCCTCACTTCTTATAATCGTTATGATTATTTCTCTAGTTTGGATAATTTTTGTATTGCCAAGACTCTTAGACCTCTATCTATGATATACTAGATGTTCTATTTTATTTTTCTTAATGTAATCGTGTATAATAAATTATCCTAGTGAGAAAGGATAAATATGTCTTAGTCCATGTTGTACTTGTTTATCTAGTTAAATCCTTGTGGTCTTTGCTTCATGATAATCCAGGGTATGTAATCATTTCTTATTGTCTTCTATAATGAATTAAATATTCCTTAACTAAGTGATTGCACATTCCATTATAATTGACTACAACCATTATATATATTTGATAAATTCTCCAATCTTAAATGATCACAAATCACTACGTTGACTTAGAAATACTTACTTGAATTTTTTTTTTATGGGTAACTAAGACTTATGTAATTCTCTTTATAGGAAAATCAATAAGTAAAGGTTCATATATACTTCCTCATGGTTCACTAACACATTTCTTTATTTTAAATCTACAATGGTCATTACATAACAATGATTTATATCAGGTATGTATATTCGTCGAACAAAATCGATGACTAAAAGAAAATAACTTGATAAACATGTATCATATTGTTAGGAATCACAAAAATATTTTATGTCACAATTTCTAAATATTAAACCAATATCGATGTCTTCCAAAGATCTATAATGCTTATTTTAGGTCATTCATTGATATATTCATCACAATAAATCAATTTAAAAAAAAATTCAAAAATATATGGTTAATTACATTCGATGTCACAATCATAAAAGTTTCATTAATTCATATATTTACACACATAACCATCATATATATTATTCAATCGTAGACTTCATAAATGAAAACTTCATCAAATCAAACAATAATTAACATATTTTATGTCATACAAAAGAAGAATCAATACAAATAGCCAGAGATACAATTCCTAATATAATTATTTGTTATATCAAACAAGTTATAAATTATCATATTTCTTTCATGAAGCATACATCCACACATTTTTCTTTTCAAAATATATCACCAAAGGACAAAACTATGATTCTATCTTAAACAATTTGTTATACTAGTTTGGGATTACAACAGTTATCTACCCATTGGAATTCTAATTCACACAAGTATCTATACAACTTCAAGGACATGGTAAGGAATATCCTAATAGAATTTATTGAGTTTATCTTCATTTCTCCATATACCACATTAACCCAAGGTTAAATTCGTTGATCTTAACATCTTTCTTTTGACATGTCTTTCACTACTTAGTGCAAATCATTCGGGGTGATCAGTCCCAATAGTTTATAACTAAGTAGTCAAAGTCACGACAACTCCAGTCTAGAATTCATACCAAAATATTTCTAAGAATTTTCTATTGTCTTATCTCCCTTGTTGTCTCATACCATATTGTAAAACAGGAAAATGTTAGAATATTTCACTATCACATATTAATCAGAGAATCAAACACCATACAATACATTTGGAATAAAAGGAAATAACTGCATTAGTTAATTTACCTTATCATTCCACCATACATTAAGGCCCGTACTTAAACAATGTCTAGAAAGACTTCAGAATGGCCAGTTTCTGATAATCCCTGCAATAACATTTTTCAAGTAACAGGCTATAAAGTTCTAACTTATACTTCTTATGAACTTAAAATTAGTTCCTTCTTTCTATACTCCTAATTTTTCTTCACTTACTTCTTACCATTTACTCCAATAAAATTTCCTCTTTTCTCAACCATAAAATCTCTTGTCAAACTTAACCATCAGAGTACACTAACACGCTAATAAGACCATACCACAAGCCGGGTTGGATTGAACTGCTCTGATACCACTTTGTAACACCCCCTTATATACACGAGATATATATGTATTCTTCTTACTTTTAAAAAAAACTTTTTGAAAGATATACATATTTATCACTCTTTATCTCGTATATACAAGGATATATATACATCTGATTTCCTTTGAATATTGAAAGTAAAAAAAATTATCTTTCAATATTTGTCCATAATGACAAAAAAATTTATAGAAATCATAAGTGATAAATCTTTACAATATTATATCCGAATGAAAGAGTTTATCAAAGTTTAACCTTTACCTTGTTACAATTATCTACTTGATATTGTAATAAGGCAAAATAAAACTAAACTATACCTCTACTACAAATGTGAACAATCATTTCCTAGTCCTTGAACCATCGAGTTTTTGAATCCTACTCTTGTCATATCTCTTCATCTAATCGATTGAGGATGAGACCACTTTATCCTCTTGTAATTACATATCCTTCCATCTTGGACTGCTAGCTATATATCATATAACATATATTTTGGACACAAAAATTCAAATAAGAAGGAGTGAGAAACAAAATATAATATATTACAGATAAGACATAAGCATAAGGGTTTTCACAAACTAATATAGTAATATCAGTCATAATCTCATATACAATCAATTATGAATATAGGGTTTCCACATACATAACACTTATATTTTCATTCATAACCATCCATATAGAATGTCACAATCACATGAATGTTATATATGTAATGCTTATGCTACTATCTCATTCAGTTTATGCATGTGGGCCCTTAAAGTTTTAGTTTGCACTGGGCCAACCAGGAGTTTACACTATTTCATAAATTCTGGATAATAATAACATAAATGCCTTCATGGCATATGAACAGCTCAACTGGCGTGGAAACACTTAGAGACTAGTCAGATTGAGAAAGTTTTTATTGTGAAAGTACCCGACACTAGGGAGCGACCCCAGGTCACCTGAAGCACCCTTTCACACTCTCTCATCCCAAGGCTCGCAATTAAGCCTCCTCTAATGTATCCTCGGTTTCTATAATCCGTCCCCAGGCAATATCACATCTCATTTCTCTTTAATGATTCATGATGCATGAACTACTCGCATATTTAGTTGGTTAAGGCTTTTAGAAACTCAATTATTAAATACCATAAAGGTTCATAAAATCATCACAATAAACTGTACATTTCCATAAGTTCTTCTTTGAACTTCTGTTATACTGAAATAATTTAGTACAGTCTTCAAATTCAGATCTTACCAAAATTGAGTTTCCAAGCCTTAAATATCTCAAAACTTTCTATTAAAAATCTTCATATATTTACATAATCTTTCTCAATTTAAATCTTAACTAGATTGGGTTTTTAAAATCTCCATAAAATATTTTTTAGTTATTTCGTTGAGGAAAACCAAAATAATTTATTTTAAACTTCTAATTTCTAAAGAAAATAATTTAAAATCATTAATTAAGAATACTTAAAACTATAAAAATTTTCTTTAATTCAAGAATTAATTATCTCAACCTCTGATTTTCATAAAATAGCTTCTTTCTAATACTATATTTTATTATAGAGATTAAAAATAAAGTTAATAAAAATTATTTCTAAGAAGAAATAAAAGACTAAAATAATTATAAAATACTTTCTCTTGGAATAAAAATTTAAAGAGTAAGGTAAGAAAATTCTTACTGAGTTTTAACTTTCCGTCATGCTTGCTATATGCTCAAACTTCATATCACAAGGTCATCAACCACAATCAAGTATAGTAATCTCATCAATCACAATCAAATATCATCAATCATAATTGCATATTATTAATCACAGTCTAATATCACAATATCATTAATCAAAATTAAATATAATTAATTATAATCAAGTCAAATCAACTAAATATCGCTTATAAATATAATTCAAATTTTTAATGGTTATTTAAATTAGTAGATTTGATTTTGAGTCCTTATAGTCCATTCCTCACATAGGTCTATATAAGTCCATATATAATCCAGTCTTCGCATAGGTATAGTTCAGTCTAGACAGGTCATAATAGTCCAAATCCTTACATAGGTTTAGTTTGATCCATATAGGATATAAAAATCCAAGTCCTTACATAGGTTTAGTTCAGTCCGTATAAGTTATAATAATTCAGATCCATGTATAGATATTTCAGAATAAGTTACACAATATATTAAATTTATTATAAATTTTAAGTTGAGAAGTTATTACTTTAAAATAATAATATTATTAAATTTAAAAGAAGTAGGAGACTCCTCCCTTTATTCTTATGTCTTTCATATTATATTCTTATCTCACTCCCCCTTACCTCTTGTATACCGATTCGTTATTGAAAATCCATGCGCGCCTCGTCTCCGAGTTCTAAAACATATCAATTTCATTTTAATATAATTACAAGATGAAAATTAAGATTACAACTTAAAATAAAAAATGGTAAATTTTGAATAGTGAATAGTGAATAGTAACAGTAAATAGTAATAGTAAATAGTAAAATGTGAATAGTAACAGTAAATAGTAAATCGTAAATAGTAACGGTAAATAGTAAATCGTGAATAGTAACGGTAAATAGTAAAACGTGAATAGTAAAAGTAAATAGTAACAGTAAAGGTAAATAGTAACAGTAAATAGTAATTTACTATTTGAATAGTAATTTACTATTGAAAAAGTAATTTACTATTAAAATAGTGTTACTATGCAGAATAGTAACTTAAAATAATATTATTTCCAGTATAATAACAGATTTCTAAAAATGATATGAAAATAACCCAAAAAATATAAAAGTGAGGTATTCGTACCTTAGAATTTTAGCAGAACCTTCTTCCAAAAAAAATTATTTCTCTCTCTCACTTCCACCACTATCTCACTAGCACTACTATATTAAGAAAACTTAATCTGAAATTGTGAATTCTAAAGAAGAAATCCTTCGGTATTTATAGAAAAAAATTTACTATGCATTCCATTATTTTAATATAAAAGTACGATACATTTTTGAATTTTTTATTCCTGGTTGCTGTGCATCTTTTGAAAATTTCATACATGCACAGTGTTTTGTATAGTAATTGCCGGCAAAATTATTAAATCAAATAGTAACCCTTCACTCGGTATATTTTAAATATTCAAAATGAGTCTTTTTGAAATTTAGCGATATTATATCAGTCCTCACTAATTTTATAATAAGTAATATAAAGCTGAAATTTTAAAAATCTAAAATTTTCTGTTAATAAAAATTTATTGATACGTTTCTAATTTTTTAACGATTAGAAAAAATCAAGATTTTTCTCAAACCGATAATTTTTAGATAAGTCTACTTGAAATGAATTTTAGAAAATTTTCTTATGATTTAACTTTACATTCTTGTAAATATTTTTAATTTTAAGCAACTTTATATGAATTTAAAATTATTTAAAATATATTATTTTATTAAAATAATTCAAAATTTTCAAAAAATCCCAGAAAATCATAAATATTATGTAGATCAAAAAGTTCAAAAGAACCATAGTCTAATTCCTTCAAAATTTTATTTTAAAATTCTAATATGAGTTAAATCTTAAATATGTAAAAAAATATAACAACATAAAATAAAAATGGTGAATAATAAAGATATTAAAAATTCTTAATATAATTTTCTTAATTAGTGAATACTAATTAAGTCACTTTAAAATTCTCATTCAGAAATATTTTTATTTTTTTATTATTATTATTTAAAAAAAACAAATAATAAAAATATAAATACCAAAATTTCAAAAAAAAATGATAATAATAAACTAACTTATAGTAAGTATTTCTCAAGAAAGATATATTAATATCTATTTTCTATTCGTGATGAAAATAGGATGTTACACCTAAGACTCTGGTGATAGAGTCAGTACCAGGAGAAGAGAGCAGGCAGTGGTAAATTCTGGGACTTACAAGCTCAGCGTTCCTTTCTCAAGGAGACTCATGAGTGTTGTCATCCCTAAGCACTTGCAAATGACTCAGCCACTGTCGATCAGAAAATACAATGGAGAAACTGACCCCACTAAGCATCTAGATGCTTATGTTTATGAAGCCATGTATCTGGGGGCAGATGAAGACGTCATGTGTAGGATGTTCCCAAGAACACTGACGGAGGAGGCTCTCAGCTGGTTCAAGAGCTTACCCTCAGGGTCCATAGATTCTTGGGAGGAAATGACAGCTGCGTTTGAAAGCCATTTCGTCATCTCCAGGGACATTCCAAGAACTTCTCACACCCTGGCCCAGATAAGGCAGCGAGAGACTGAAACTCTCAAGGAGTTCTTGAAGAGGTTTTACAAGGAAGCTGCCTTGGTCCCTAACCTCACGGAGGCCATACAGCTCCATATTGTAGTTGAAGCTTTACAACCTGGATCTGCATTCGCCTTGTCTTTGGCAAAGAGCCCCCCAAAAACCTTCGAGGAGTTTCGAAGGAAAGCTTCCAAGTATGTGGGCATAGAGATGTATCTGGAGGCTACAACAGCAAGAATGAAGCCCCCTGTACCCCCTCAACAGCCACGAAGGGAGAAGAAGAGGGTTAGGCCAGAGAAGCACACCTTCAGGGAGGACTTGGTAAGCGTCTGACCTCATCAACGAGACAGGCGCGTCTCGTCTTTCAGCAAGTACGCTCCTCTGAATGCCAGGCACTCCCAAATCATGAGGGAGGTTAGTTGGCCAACGCTCAGTGTTTTTGGTATAAGGAAGTCACCCCCAGTCAAGAGGATTGGTAATCCACGGAAATATTACGCTTTTCATGAACAAACAGGTCACCACACAGACGAGTGCAAAGCATTGAAGAACACTGTAGAGACCCTCATTAGAGAGGGAAAGCTGAAGCAATATCTGTTCAGAGAAAAGTCTTTGGACGAACCTAACAGAATGGACAAAAGGAGGAGAGATCCAAATGATGAAGGTGAAAATAGTCGTAACCCAGTGAGAAGATTTACTGCAGCTGAAAAACAAAAAGGAGTGGTGATTGCTGAAGGAGCCCAACAGGACAGTATGCCTCAGCAGCAGAGGCAAGGTAGACGCGAGGTGATTGAGATGATCGCTGGAGGATTTACAGGTGGTGGAGCATCCATCACAGCCAGGAAGAATCACCATCGTATGATTCTATCAGTACAGGGCAAACCAAGAGATAACCACCCTTTCAGGGACGGTGTGGCAGCCCCAATGGTGTCATTTACTGATGAGGACTTCGGCCCAACGATCCTAGGAGGAGACGACGCAGTGGTGATCATTGCTGTCATTGCTAACAAGGATGTGAAGAGGATTCTCGTCGACCAGGGAAGTTCTTGTGATGTAATTTTTTATAACTGTTTCAAAAGAATGGGTTTTAATGATGCAGATTTGCAGCCTTACACGCAAGAGCTCACAACGTTTAATGGGGCCAAGCAACCCACTAAAGGGTACCTTGACACCCTGATTTCTTTTGAAGGAGAGCCTGGTGCAAGAACGGTCAAATCAAGAATTCTAGTGATTGATGTGGAATCTCCATACAACGGGATTATAGGTCGCCCTACCCTGAATGCAATAGAAGCGATTGTGTCCATTCCTCACCTTTTGATTAAATTCATTGGCAAGGACAACAGTGTGTCTTCCCTTCGCGGTGATCAGGAGATGGCTCGGTACTGTTACAACCTGAGCCTCAACATGGTTAAATTGGAAGCATTCAACAAGAAGAGGAAGCTGAATGACGGAGGAACAGCGGCTGGGTCTGTCAGTTTAATTGACTTAGACCCAAGGGCGGAATTGAAGATCGACCCTCTCAACTCCTCAAAGCCCACACCGGATGGTGGTTCCAGGGATGTCGTCTTAGGGGATTCCCCAGAGAAGGTCACGCATATTAATGATAATTTGGAGGCAGGCATGGAGCAATGTTTGTTGGCTCTTTTGTAAGAATTTAAAGACCTTTTCGCATGGACAACAGCAAACATGCCTAGGATAGACCCTGATTTTTGTTGCCATAAACTCGCTGTGTACCCAGAAACGAGACCGGTGGCCCAGAAGAAGAGAAGGCTGGGACCGTAGAAGCAGAAGGCAGCGTGTGAGCAAATAGAAGAACTGTTGAAGGCTGGTTTTATAAGGGAGATTCACTACTCATCCTGGCTTTCTAACGTAGTGATGGTGCAGAAAGCTAATGGCAAATGGAGGATGTGCACGGATTATGTAGACCTGAACCGGTGTTGCCCCAAGGATCCGTATCCTCTTCCAAACATCGATCGTATGGTAGATGACTCTTCTGGTTATCAGTACCTTAGTTTTATGGATGCTTATTCGGGGTACAACCAGATTTCGATGTGGGAAGGAGACCAAGAAAAGACGGCCTTTGTAAATGACCGTGGTGTTTTCTGCTATACCGTTATGCCATTCAGATTAAAGAACGCCGGTGCTACCTACCAGCTTATGATTAATCAAGTATTCGAAGGAATACATACTAAGCTGGTGGAGGTGTATATTGATGATATCATAGCAAAGACTCCTGCTGGAGGAGATCACATCGAAGACCTGCGTCAAGTTTTCTCTCGGTTGAGACAGTACAACATGAGGCTAAACCCGTTGAAGTGCACTTTCGCAGTCCCAGCTGGGAAGTTTCTGGGTTTCATGTTGACCCAGCGGGGTATTGAGGCCAACCCTGGGAAGTGCCAAGCAATTCTGGACATGCAGAACCTTAAGAGTCTGAGGGAGGTCCAATTGCTGAATGTGAAGGTGGCCGCTCTAGCCCGATTCATGCCCAAGATGGCACACAGATCCCTTCCCCTGTATAAGGAGTTGAAGAAACACAAGAGTTTTGAATGGGGAGAGGAGCAAGAACAAGCTTTCCAGCAGCTCAAGGCCGTACTTTCAAGTCCACCAATTTTGGTAAAGCCTGACCCTGGTGAGACTCTGATTTTATACTTAGCGATTTCTGATGAGGCCTTAGGTGTGGCTCTGGTTAAAGAAACTCCAGAGGGTCAGAGGCCGGTGTACTTTACCAGCAAGACGATCCAGGGGGCGGAAGGAAGGTATCAGAAGATAGATAAGGCCGCTCTAGCAGTGGTGTGGGCTTCACGACGGTTGAGGCCATATTTTCATGCGCACCCAATACTGGTGAGAACGGATTTGCCTCTCCGTTCAGTACTCAGTAAATCGGATCTTGCTGGAAGAATGATCAAGTGGTCCATAGAGCTGTCTGAGTTTGAAATTTCTTATGAGCCTCGAGGAGCCATTAAAGCGCAAGTATTGGCGGATTTTGTAGTGGAGATGACAGGGTCGGATCCAGCCACACCTCGAGCACATTGGACCATTTACGTTGACAGATCGTCAAACAGCAAAGGCTGTGGAGCTGGTGTTGTGGTGGAAAGTGATGATGGTGTGCATTTAGAGATTTCCCTCCGGTTTAATTTCAAGACCTCCAATAATCAAGTTGAATATGAAGCATGCTTGGCCGGCCTCCGAGCGGTAATTGACATCAGAGCGTCAGTAGTTACATTGTGTAGCGATTCACAGCTGGTGATTTCACAAATTCAGGGGGAATATCAAGTTTGAGAGCCACAGCTTCAACTCTATTTGAATTGCGTGAATGAATTGAAGGGGAGATTCAACGTTTTAGAGTTCAAGCACGTACCTAGAGAGGAAAATACCAGAGAGGACATCTTGTCAAGGCTTGCAAGTACAAAGCAGCCTGGTAGCACAACGACGGTGGTTCAAAGTACTCTGACATCACCTAGCATCCCTCTGTTTCCTTCTCTGAATGCTATAATGGTAAACTATCCTTATGAGAACTCTTGGGTCATCCCCTATATCCGCTATCTGGCAGATGGACAACTCCCTACTGACGAGAAGGAGAGAAGACGAGTAAAAAGGGAGCTGCCCTACTTCACCATGGTCGACGGCGTTCTTTACAAAAAAGGATTCTCTGTCCCATACCTCCTGTGTTTGAGAGAAGATGAGATACAAGCAGTGCTGAAGGAGGTACATGAGGGGCAGTGTGGGCACTATGCTGGGGGTCGAAGTTTGATGAGAAAGGTCCTCAGGGCTGGATATTGGTGGCCCAAGGTGAAACAAGACTCAGCGGATTTCGTGAAGAAGTGTGATGCGTGTCAAAGATTCTCTAATCTTCATCACACACTGGCCCAAGAACTTCTTCATCCGCTGTGCCCTGGCCGTTCTACCAGTGGGGCCTTGATATCCTGGGTCCGTTCCCACTGCGCCAGGAGGTATCAAATATTTAATTGTGGGGGTAGATTACTTCATCAAATGGATTGAGGCTGAGCCAGTGGTGCATATCACCTCTGCAAGGACAAGGCGCTTCGTGTATGAAAATATTATAGCTCGATTCGGTGTCCCAGGGCGGATGGTAACTGATAACGGCACACAATTCACTGATAAAAAGTTTACAGACTTGCTTGAAGGATTAGGGATAGTCCAGATATTTTCATCTGTTGAGCACCCCCAGATGAACGGCCAAGCGGAAGTAGCCAATCAAGAGGTGCTGAAGGGGCTGAAGAAGCGTCTTGGAGAAGCGAAGGGAGGTTGGACCGATCAATTGTGCCATGTTTTATGGGCATACCGTACCACACCACACTCTTCCACTAATGAATCCCCAAACCGGTTGACCTACGGGGTCGAGGCGATGATCCCAGTAGAGCTACAGACTAGATCGGCTCGAGTGGAGTATTTCTCAGCTGAGGACAACAATGCTAATCTGGCATCAGAGCTGGACGTTCTCCATGAACTAAGGAAAAGAGATTTTGTTAGAGACCAGGCAATAAAGGCGAAGGCAGCCCTTCGGTATAACAAGCGTGTCCAATACAGAGCGTTCAACACCGGTGATCTTGTGTTAAGAAAGGCAAGTGTGGGGAATAAATTCGCGCATCAAGGAAAGCTAGCGCCAACCTGGGAAGGCCCCTACAGAGTCTCTGAGGTGACTGGAAAGGGATCATACCGGCTGGAGGAACTCGATGGGACTCCAATCCGTAATAAATGGAACACCCAGAACTTACGTATTTATTACAGCTAGTTGGTAAGATGGCATGTACTCTTTTTCCTTACTTGAGTTTTTTCCCATTGGGTTTTCTCAAGAAGGTTTTAACGAGGCATGACCCCAACTACGCTTTCTTTGTAATATACTTTCAATCTTAATGAGAATGCAGTTTATAACTCTATCACTCTCACTTTTCTGGTATGTTGTGATTTATAGCTATAGTCCATTACGCATATTCCCCAGGACGGATGATCTCAATCACTTGTTCTGTGGGTCGATGATACAACTCCTGGCGTGGATAATTCCCATCATTATCCTTATAATGGAAGTCTTTGAAGACTCAATCCGTACTCTTACGATTGGGATGAAGACCCCTCAGGACGGATGATCTCAATCACACATTTTATGTATTGACGATGTAACTCCTCGAGGGGGAAATGGGTTGTAGGGCTGGTCCTTCCTCAAGGCCACAAACCAAACCCCATTCAAATAAAACATGGGTTGTAGGGCTGGTCCTTCCTCAAGGCCACAAACCGAACCCCATTCAAATAAAACATGAGTTGTAGGGCTGGTCCTTCCTCAAGGCCACAAACCGAACCCCATTCGAATAAAACATGGGTTGTAGGGCTGGTCCTTTCTCAAGGCCACAAACCGAACCCCATTCGAATAAAACATGGGTTGTAGGGTTGGTCCTTTCTCAAGGCCATAAACCAAACCCCATTCGAATAGAACGTGGGTTGTAGGGCTGGTCCTTTCTCAAGGCCACAAACCGAACCCCACCTGAAGGCTTAGATTGTAAGATTGCACCGAACTCCAAGTATGGCTAGTAGGATAGAACCGAACACCGTGTGAAGACTTGAGTTGTAGGATCAAACCGAACCTCAAGAGAAGGGAGTCAAAAACTTAGCTTTTTTCAATATTGTATTGAAGTCATATCGAACTACAAACATAATTTCCTTCCTCATCTCCCAAGCATTCATCGTGGGGCGGCTGGATGCAAATATGGCCATTCCATATCTTCAAGATCGAATGAACTCTTCAAATTTTCAGAGAAGTTAAAGGTAACTTTTACAACAAAATTTCCCTTCCCAATATACTTATACTTGGGGATAGGGCATACTTTAACTTAATTGTTGCTTATCTGTTACAATTTGTTATCTTAATCCGAGGTGATAAGAACGCTTTAAATAGCAATATAGCTAAACAGAGCAGATTTGCAAAGTACTGAAAAAAGTAAAGTATTGAGCATACCACTAAGTTATCTAACAATCATATACTTGTCACAAGCAGTTGAAAAGAAGCAAAAGTAAATTTTATTTCTGGAAGTGAGAAATTGTACAGGTCTCAGAGTGTTAAAAGCTGGAGCTAATCCCAGTACACAGCTATAAATGAAAACATAAATTAAGGAGCAGGTGGTTGATTCTCCGAAGTGGGTACCTCGATCCTCTCCTCTCCGGCTCTGTCAGTTTAAGCCCTATCCGAGCCAGCCTCTGCTTCAGTTTGAGCACTTCCTTGCGTCTCAGCTTCAGGGCCAGGAGTGGACGGTGTTGGCTCCATACTTTGACCCTCTGGAAGTGGAGGCAGTTCATAAAGAGCCTCGCGAGGATCCTGGTGCGAGCCGTCCTTCTTCACTTCGACAAGTTTCCCCCCATGAAATTCATAGAACGGATCCAATCCGTACAAATTAAGCTTCACATCAGGGTTGCGGTAAAAAACTTGACGAAGTGCCAGGCCGAAGGATTCGTAAGCCACATTTTTGCATATCCCCAAGGCTTTGGCAGCCTTGGCCTTAGCAGCAGATAATTTCTTCTGAAGTTTGGCAAAATCCTCCTCCGATAGCCCAGTGCTCGTACTCCCCTTTCTCAGCTCTTCAATTCGGGTCTGCATCTCCTTCCGAAGGATTTCCCACTCTCCAAGGCTTTTGTTGTGTCTGTCCTCCATTATTTTGAGATCGTCAGCAAGCTTGGCCGATCTCTTCTTCTCCAATTGCAGCTCTTCTTCAAGAAGGGAAATGGACTTATTCTATTGCTGAAGCTCATTGACCTGCCGCTCCAACGCTTTATTGGCGAAATGAAGTTGGCTTATTTCCTCTGTTTTCTTCTGAAGTGTTTCCTTGGCCTTCTTCAGTTCAGCCTCCACACCTCTGTGAATATCAACTTGTTTAGCAGCCCAGGTATCCTTTACAGCGAGTTCGGTTTCAAGCTTTTCAACTTGCTCCATATAGTCCGCCTTTTCGCTCAAAGAGTCCAAGAGGCCGGATAACTCATCTAGCTGCCAGCGGCCGGCTTTACATGCGCCTCGGACCTCGACAGCGTCGAGCGAGGGGCGGAGGCAGTACCTAGCCTTTGGAAGAGTGGGGGGCATGGACCCCTGGAACCATAGGTATGGCGAGAGAAAGGAATCGCGAGGAGGGTCAAACGCTGGAGGAGGACCGCTCTCAGAGTCCGGCCCAGAAGTGGCATATGAAGGAGGAGCAGAAGAGTCAAGGATAGGTTTCTTCCCCTTGTCCTTTTTCAGCCCAGATTCCTCAAGCATCTTTTGGCGTTTCTTTGTGGGGTCACCAGAGGGAGGCTTCTCCAGATCCACTGTCTTGACCAGGTGCCTCTTCTTCTCTTTCTTTTATGGGACGGCCTCTTCATCGCCCTGCCTAGTGGCTTCCACTTGTTTTTCTGGTTCCTCCTCATCAAGAAGAGGGACTTCGTCTCCCATAGCGGAAGTCAGAGGAATAGTTGGAGCTTTGGTGGCGTTCCTCTTTGCTTGAATTTCGTTCTTCTCAGAGGAGGAGTCATCATCAGCCAGCATGGTCCTTAGAGATAACATTTCTGGACAGGCTTTTTCGATTTGTTCTACAAAACAAGGAAAATTGAGTTAACTTACGAGAAGAAAATAATCAGAGTGGAATAAAGGCAAAACGTAACTACAGTAGGAACGGATATTACGAAGGTAGGTAGTTCGGACATCGCCATCCGCCAGTAGGAGCCTGCAAGAAAATCCTTTGAGGGTCCTCGAGGCCGTCTGCATGGCGCTCAGCACCTCAACAGAGTGAGAGGAAAGCTCACCCTCATCAGTATAGTAAGCACGGCTCAGCAGTAGAAAGTGCTCGTGCGTCCAACTGAGAGGAAATTTGGTGAATCCTTCCTTGTTGCGCCAGAAAACTGGCTTGTTGGGTTGAATACGGACCCGCATATAATAATGTTTGAAAGAACGTCCATCCACCTTAGCGGATTCAGTGTAGGACTTGAAGCTTACCATCCTTGGGTCACAACAGAGTGTTATGAACCCAAGGCCGCCCTTCTTGTTGGCACGGCGGACCACATGGCAGTAATAGAATAATTTGGCCACGGTGGCGGTGAAGTTGAAATACTCTCCCAGAATTTCGAGAGCACGGACTAGGCCCCAGCCGTTAGGGTGTAGTTGAGTTGGAGTGCAGTCGAGGAAGCGCAGGACGGCCATCTGAAATTCCGTCATGGGGAAACGGACCCCCAACTTTTAGAATACGAAGTCGTACATGTAGACCGACCTCTCGCCAGGAACGATGTGACAAACTCTTTCAGATGGACGGGGTGCAAGAGCAACATAGCGACCTTTATACTTCTTATCTGAGTAAATCTTGCAGCGGAGAGGGACGGGGCGTTCTTCTTCACTCGCATGATGTGAGGGGATTTCCAAAAATTCCTGCTCAACCCAGCAGTACGACCTCTCTCTATTCAGTTTTTACCAATTCAGCCGGTGTGCCACGACGTTGACACACCCTTCAGTAGTACAGAGAATCATCGTTTTACCAGACCCAGGGATCTCCATGGTCTTTGATGCACGATGGAACGCGTATGTGCTGTGGTAGAAAGCAACATC
This sequence comes from Clitoria ternatea, assembly GCA_037962975.1. Classification (NCBI taxonomy): domain Eukaryota; kingdom Viridiplantae; phylum Streptophyta; class Magnoliopsida; order Fabales; family Fabaceae; genus Clitoria; species Clitoria ternatea. The sequence continues at coordinate 64,448,880 of CM075671.1, forward strand.
GTCAGAGAGATAACCTTCATTACTTGACCCTTCATCAGAGCTGCTGGTAGCCCTCGAGTCAAGGGGAACCTCAGAGCGGCGTTGAGTAGAAGACGCTCGTGAGGAAGAAGTTTCAACTCTCTCTGAGCGACGAAGCCCAGCCACAGGAAGATTCACTGGAATCCTTCCACTACGGTGGCTAGAGGGGGTGTGAGAGCTCAAACTCCCCTTGTTTGAGGTACCAGCGTTGCCTGTTCTAGGGCGTATGGTCGAAGTAGAATGAATAAAATTATAGGGAGGTAAAGGAAAGGGAGGTTACCTAAAGGAGAGAAGAACTTTGTAAAGGTTGAAGGCAGCAAAGAAATCTCCATAAATTTGAGCAGAGGTTCACTAAGCTTGAAGACATAGATGAATTCCAAAACTCGTTAAGTGTCCCTTTTATAGCGCAGTGCTCTGTTGAAAGTCACGACGTTTTCTTCAAAACACAACCTTTCAAATTCAAATGACTCCGTCGTTCGGTAACGTTAAAGCGCAAAAATGGTAATGTTTCAGTAAATGTTTTTACGAAATGGGCCTTCATCAGTTGAAATCCAGGCCCAATAAGCCCAATCGACAGTTACATCCCTGCGAAGTAGTGGCTCGTGCGTAAAAAGACGCATTTAATGTCCAATCATTTCAGACACATTTAATGCACCCCAACCACTCTTCGAATACCAAGGGTTTTGATTTCCAAAAAACTCTCGGGATTTCCCTTATTATGATACGTTGTCTGAATCCGTTGTATATAGCACGAGAAGAACGGTAACTTAGAGAGAGTTTCCAGAACGTCCCACCAGCTTCCGGACTTCTCAAAGGCTGTATAGCTCGTATGAGCAACTTAACAGTCCCTCACATAAGCTAGGGGATAAATGATTCGGTCTGGATACCGGTCCCCAAAGTTATGACGTCAGAATGACTTCATAAGAGGGAAACCGGTGTCATAGTTTAGGCAGTGCCACACCGGATATCCGATATCCCTTCATCTACTCTTATCTCATCAGACGTTCTACTCATTCTCTCTACAACGGATACTCTACTCGTTCTCACTGCACGTCTATATAACTGTTTTGCCTCAGAATCACTGTGAGATAAGAGTTCCATATAACTTATCAGCGAAGATACCCTGCACAACGGAATATGTCAATGTCAATTACCTCAGAGAGTAAGTACATGTGTCAGCAAAATATGCGGAAATATGATTATCCTCCATCCTTATTACATGATCGTACTCTGATAATTGACCTACCCTCCTGACACATTCTGAGTACTGAGCCACTTTGATTGACACACTTCACACGCTATCAGAACCAATAGGCCCACTTGTATCCAACGATTCATTTCCTACGTTCAACTATAAATAGCATGACCTAAAACACATGCAAGGTTATGTTGTCCTAACTCACTCTTTACTATTGTATTGCTCAAGTATTCACTGAGTTCATACACTTTCCTAACTTGAGCGTCGGAGAATCTTTGTAGGTGGCGCCACCTTTCGCCCCCCTCTCAGCGCGAATCGTTGGTGTGAAGGATCTCCAGGACAACAAGACCGGTTTTTCCCATTGAGAGGCCGGACTACCACATCGGATATCCACTGTACCGGTGTACAAACCCTAAAACACCTGAACTCTTGTGGCTGGTCCCACACCGGATCCTAGACCCCGGTTCAGACCAGTTCAATGATGAATGATCTATTACTGGCTGCTAAGACTAATTGGACTTTTTAAGATTGAACTAACAACTAAGGATTTAAAAGTAAAATATATGTAAAATATATGTACATGATTGGAATAAAGGATAAATTTCCGTGGGAGAACACACAATAAAAGTAAAATATATGTACCATTATCACGATTGGAATAGAGTTATTGTTGCAATATAACCATTCTTCATCACCTGCCAACATCATTGTCATATTAGTAACCTCTTCAAGGCATATATTGAACTACTATAAAATTGGTAGGATACCATAAGCACAAAGAATGACACACCTTAAAGGTAATATTTTGATAGCCATATACAAGAGTAGAACCAAAAGGGTTACTTGCAGAACCTTATATTTGAATGGCAGCTTCCCCATAATCCCTAAGTATTTCCTAAAAGAATCAATCACAAGTAATATGACATTAACTTCTATTGATCGAGATAAGAAATTTAATAATTCATATCAAATGCTAGTCACAATTTTCTTTTCTAAATTGCTTCATATATTTTAAGTCAGGGTCTTTCATATCTCAAAGAGAAGATTGGCCAATATAAAGGGAACCATACGACTTGAGAGATAAAAGATCACCTTCACTTGTTCCTACTTTGTGTTAGGTGTAATAACCCTTTGTTTGCTGTTATTTACTTCCTGGAAAGCCCCCTACTGCTGGAAAAAGGAGAAAAAATTTATCTCTTATTTCATAACAAAAGCTTAGATAAATGTTACATCAAGACTAATCTAAACACTAGAATGCAAATAAAGACTGCTTACAGTCTAAGCCACAAATAACAAAGTTGCACTAAATGTAAGAATTGAAATCAGCATGACCAGGGTAATTGGTGTGTAAAATAAACTTCTTGATTTTGTGAGTCTAAAAACACAACAGACATGTAGTTTCCATTGTTAGTTGAGCCACTTTGTATTGAATAGAAGAATGAGGTTAGTTACAGACCAGCCCATCAAATAAAATATCTAGACCACGAGTAAAAATAATTATAAAAATAATCTCCATATAGGGTTGTTCGTGGCTGAAGATCTGAGGTAGAATAAATAACCATTTGATCTACCTGTAGCATAAGAGTCAAACTTCACACAAATACTCATTCAACAATTCAACCAGTTCACTAACTAAAGAATTTACAAAGTTGCTTCATACTCAAGGTATAATTCAGATTGGCCTCCTTAAACAAATAGATAATTATATTTAGTGAACATTAGTACTCCTCCATGGACAGAGCAACTAAGAAGATTGCAACAAGAAATAATTAGCTATAAATTTTCTTTTGACTGTCACCTCTATCTTGATAACTTCTGTTGTGGGCCCACCTCAATTCTTAGTATTTATAACTTTTCAATTGCATATTCACTCAAAATGAACTTGTCAAATACATTGTATGTATCATAAAGGAACTAGAAAACCTACTAAATACTAGGTAGATAGTCCATACAACAAGATCTTCACATGTTGCAAACATATACCCACGGGTTGTTAAAACCACGATTCTAGTATTGTACGATCTTAATCCTCCTTGATTAAACCAATCATTTTTCACCTATAAAAAAACTATTTTTTTGTAACCAAAAACAATAATTTTCTCAAAAAGGTCACCAAATTGAAGGACTTTAAAGATTACCAAAACAAAGACATCAGTGAGGTCTTTGAATCAATAATTATTATAACAAACATAATAAAAAAAAGGCATAGGAACCTAATACTAATTCCTAATCATAATCCTAAAGTTGTATGCCAGATTTCAAATCTAATTGAGACAAATTGGTGTAATCTATATTGACTGTACAAAAAACTATGATCTAAACTTTACTTGTACACTTAATATTTTAATTTATATATTTTTCAGATATTATGAAGTTAAAAGAAGGTTTTAGAATGATTGGGTTTACCTGGAACATAAGACAAGAAAACAGAGTGGCTCATATAATTGCTTAATGGCGATTTGAAACTAGCTCCCTTGAAACTGGATTTCTTCTTATGCGGTTGCACAATCAAAGTTACTTGAAGATAAGAAGAAGTTTTTCTCACCTAACCTTAAAGAACCAACTGTGAAGGGTGCAAGGGTTCCAAGTGAATGGTGCAAGGTTTTCCACTTTTCCTCGACGCGCTACGAATAGTGCAACGGTTCCAAGCAGAATGAATCAACTAGGAGATACAGTGCAAGGTTTCCCCTTTCCCTCGACACAGTGCGAATGATTGGGAAGGTTTCCAAGCGAACGGTGCAAGGTTCTCCCTTTCCCTCGACGCACCGTGAACGGTTAAAGGATAGGATGGACGTTGCAAGGGTTTCCCCTTTCCCTGGACACGGTGCAAGCAATTGTAAAAAAAGAGGATGACACGATTAAAATAAAGGTTGTGTTTAATTACATAAAATTATTCTAAATTTTTAGGAAAAGTTTTCTGCTTGTTTTTTAAAATTTTAATTTCCTAGAATAGCTAGAAAAATTTTGAAAACTCGTTTAGATAATTTTACAGTTTTTGAATTTGAAAAACTAGAAAACTAAAAAAGTTGTTCAAGTGCACTCAGTTTTTCAAATTTTTAAACATTCTTTAATTCAAATTAATTGAGATATGTCTTATATATATATTATTTATGACAATGTTGTATAGTATATGCATCACATAAAAATTGTGACAAAAATTTATAGTTATATTAAAATGAGAGCAAATGAGTTTGTGTTTAAATATATTTCAAAATAGTAGCAGTAGAACTTTTCGAATTAGTAGTTGTTTGTTTCATATTCTCATTTGGTTACAATAGTCTTTATCTTGTAATTCAGTTACTTTATCTTGTAATTCAATTATCTTATCTTGTAATTCAATCACCTTATCTTGTAATTCAGTTAGTGTTTTTCTATTTTTTTACTTTTCTTAGAAAACTTTTTAAAACAGTTTTCTGGTTTTCTTAAAAAATAGAAAATCAGTTTTCTATTTTTCTATAAAAAAATTTAAATAATTTATAAATGAACAGTTTTTCTATTTTTTAAATTTTTCTAAGAATAATTTTCTATTTTTCTAAGAAAACTTATGAACTAAACGCAACATAATTGTTTCTAATTTTCAATGATAAGTAAAAAGGAATTAGATAATTATAATTGAATCTGAAGATGGTTTTGATCACCTTCTAATTTTTAGTTGGAGGGAATCTTTATTTTTTTAATGGGGAGGGATAAATTGAAAATATGTTTTATTTTATAAAATTCTATAATTAAATTTGAGGAAAATGATATGTGAAGAATTGGAGAAATTTTTTGGATAAAAATAAATGTAAATATAGGAGGTTTTTAATAATTTCAACTAATTAACATAAATCACCTCTTTTGTATTTTTTATTCATAGAGTAGAAAAATGACCTCCCCTAAATAAATTAAAAACCTCTATTATAAATTTAATTTAAGGAAGTTTGAAAAAATGCCCTAATATAATTTTATTAGTGGAAGTTTTTAAAACCTACTCTAAAAAACCTCCATTATTTACCTGTTTTTCTTTTGTAGTGATGAAACGAAAAGGTAGAAAGTAATTAAAACTCACTCATTTCATTAAACCGCATGATCCGGCCTCGATACCGGTACCTGTAATAGATAGGTATTTGCATCCGTTCTCACTCTGCTACCAGTCTTATAGGTATACCTTCGGACTGTAAACGTGTATAAGGCGTTCTCCATACCGGAATGTCCAGGTCCTTACTTTGCACACTGACACGCTGTCGTTGTCGGGTCAAATAAAAAGTTAAATTAATATAGTATAAGGTGAACAACCTTAGTCGTCTCTCGAGGACCTTAGTTTAATTAGTTACACTCAATTTAATTATAACAAAGGGGGGGTTTGTGTTGAGCTTGAAAGAAAAATTAAGTGATTATATGATAGTGCAAAAAGTAAATTTATGAGTAAGAATAATCAAATTTAGAAACAACCAACCCAAGGAATTAATAAATCTTTAGTTAACGAATCATTGATCACAAATATGATTAAATATAATTAATTTCTCAATCTTGAATCATTTGGAATCCCTAAATGATTATATTCTAGAAAATCTTCTAGAATTGAATTAATGAACTAATAAGAATAACCAATCGATATATTCTTATTAATTACTAAAATAACTTTAAAACCATAATTTGATTGAGTTAAGAAACTAAATAGAAATCTCTTATTTAGTAACTTAATCTTTGTTCTCAAATTGATTATTGATTAACCAACCAACATCAGTTTAGATTATAGATTGTTTAATTATATACCAATCGGTTATACACTTAAATAATCTACCATCATAAGTGCTTGAGAAACAAAGAAAAGTAATTATCTTCAATCAAAATATTAAGAGCAAGAACTCAAAGTTAACATAAAGAAAAATTAAATTCCTTGAGTTGATTTTAAAAGATTAAGCTTCCATGATAATTTTTAACAATGAAAGCTAATATTAAATTTACTAAAACTTTGATTATAAAAGTAAATAACAAATAATAAAATTAACTTACTTGATATTGAGGAAGGGAAATGAAAACCATAACTTGAAGGATGGAATATAGAACAAGGAGATAAAGCAAGAGAAAGAACTAAAACTTAAGAAGCTAAAGCAAAGATATAGAATTGTAATGAAAACTAAAGCATGTATTTCTTATGTATTTCTTGTGTATCTTCCTTACAACTTCAAGCATCTATTTATAGGCAAGATATGATGATACTATACATTTATTTTCTGATTATTAATGCATTTTTTCAACATTCGTGGGCTTGAAATTACAATAATTCAAAAGAAGATAATGGTAGGTGTTGAAATTCATTCTCCTCTTTATCTTCTCCACCTTGCGAGTCCAATATGACCTTCTAGATAGCCAAATTTTGAAAAACCTTCAACATGAAAGTTGTAGATCTCTGTCGTATTGAGAATTTGGCGTAAAAATTAGGTCATTTGGACATCTATAGCTCCAGATATATGTATTTTGGTGAACTATGTCAATGCTGGTGGGACACATGAGGGCTGATTGATTCAAGCTCCATTTCTTTATTTTTTTCAGATGCAAAATAACCAAATTTGATCATAATGATGTAGCCCTCTGTCTTAGCTTTCCATGGGCTCTAAGATTAGCCCATTTGGATCATAAAAGCCCAAGTTATGGCCAAAATAAGGCAAGATACTCAAGATACATACAAAAAATGAAAATTGAAACATATATACATAATACTTTAATTTAACTAAACAACATAAAACTTAATTAAAATACTATTATTAAACATAGTAATTATATAATAAACCCCAAGTGTAAAACTATAAGAAGTGTATTAAAATTGATTTATCAAATTCCCCCACACTTAAGCTTTTGCACTCCAGGGCAAAACCAAACCAAAAACTAAAATGAAAAACAACAGAAAAAGGTTTTTTTTTCAAATTGATTTTTTTTGAAGTCTAAAATAATAAGTAATACACATCATCCCTTATATCAAGAGGTCATGATAAGTGTGAATAAGAAGCATTACATACTAGTTTCACAAATTGAGTGATCAAATCAAAGAGTGGATGAAAATGTGATAGATGTTCTCTTTATGCTCTCTATATCTCAATTGTTTGGGTTTGTGTATACTCTCAGAAATCACCCAAATAAATTAGCACTACCATAGGCTTGACAAATTTCTAATTTCCATATTTGAACACATATGCATGCAGAGATCAAAAGGACTTTATTAAGGTTGTAATGGGGCCAAGGTGATATAGGGTGGATAAAATGAAATAGTATGGCTAAACTTAGGGTTGAAAAAGAGCAATGGAGTAAGTGATTCAGTGATTGTGGAAGTACATTTTGAAACTCAATACTTAGCAAAATGAAACATGATAGAGGATAAAACATGAGAATAAATCCTCCTGATTATTGTCATACATATATTCACCACTTCTTCTTTTTCTTCTTTTTCTCTTTTTTTTATTATGTTTTTACTTTCTTTTTGAACAATGAAACAACAACATATATATCTTGGGTACATTTCCACAATCATCAAGAATCTTTATTCATAGTAATTCCAAAACTCCTAATCAATTCCTAAGCAAAGGTGATCATGTTTTTTTTTGGGTTATTGGCTAATTATGTGGCTGAATCAAGAAATGGATATAGGCTCAACGTAGGTAACAATGGAAAGTATGTAAGGTAAGGCATATGGCTAGTGGCTAGTTAAAACAAAAATGGCCTTAATCACATCAAAGCATGCACATGGAACATAATACATCAAAAAGAAACAAGTCAAGTTCTAGAGTACTAATAAATAAGGGTTAATCAAGAAAAAGGAAAGATGACATAATATGATCCATCCAATTAAGCTCAAAATCTCACCGAGGGTGGTCAATCTATCACAATTCATATACAATTTGATCTTCACAAACAACTTATTAAATTAATATGCAAGGAAATTATTCACAACATGTCATGAAATATTGGACAAGGGTGATGCAATTACTCATTACTTAGACAAATTAAAAAAAAAAACAAATTTAGTGAAAAGCATGTAGAATTTAAAATAAAAAACTGGAAATGATGATTTTTTTTGTGAACAAGAAACAAAAAAGGAAAAATAAATCATAACCAAATATTGGTGTCAAGATCCGATTCCTTATGCTTCTTGCTCTGTACTTTTTTTTTCAAGGGCGCTTAGTAACGAAGATACCTACAACAAATTGATCAGTTCAATTGCATGTGAAATGATTAGTATAACTGAACAATTTGATTGTGTCATACAACCCAGTTTCATAGGCCTTGTGTTAGAACCCATAAGAAAAATATCATCAACACAACCATGAGTAGCATCAAGAGCAATAACATACATCTTAATTCATTCGTATGCCTATAGAAAGACTCTGCTATATCATCCATTAAGAGAAAATAAAGAACCTGATGATTGACTAGTGGTGAGGTGTGGCTCCGATCTGAAAGAAAAGGATGAAGGCAAAGTGTGGCGGCTGGAGAATGATGAAGATGATGTTTATGGTTGCAAAATGGTTGATGTCGAATAGAAATGATTTGGGTGAAGGTAAAGGCAAAGGCGTGGCACTAAAGTAAATATAGTGGCTATGTGTGTGTGTTTTTATTTTTTATTTTTATTTTTATTTTTTATTTTTTATGAAAAATGGTTTTGATAAGGAAGGTGAAACGATTGTGGTTATCCGAGTGAGATTTGTTATGAGGATGCGTCTCAAGAGTTTAGACTCTTTACTCAGCCCATCCCAACAAAAGTACTCATGAAAGAAAAGAGAAAAAAATAAATTATTTTTTTTATTTTTAAAAAAATTTAAACAAAAGTGATACTGACACTATATAGTGAAGGATACGTCTCAAGACTTTGGTTCTCAAAGATGCATCTTTATGACTTTAGATACAACTTTCCCAAATTAATCTTTACTCTGTTTATCCCTCACAATAAAATATATATATATAACTCAGACCCCCCACACTTATTCAAGACATTGTCCTCAGTGTCTTATATGATTTCCACAGTCTATTTTTTTCTTTTTTTTTAATATTTTTTTTTAAAAATATAGATAAAGGTGAGAAAGAAGTTATAATCGAAGGGTGGTGTCTGGTTCTGGATTCTTTCGCTTGTGTGTGTGATCCTTATCTTGCTTCAAGAGGGGTTAAGGTTGGGGTAAAAAGCTCTGCAAAATATCAATCAATTCATCTGCATTTGATGAAGCATGAATGAATGATCGATCATCTTGAGTTATAAGGCCCTGTTCCACAGCTTTATCTAAAAACATTAACAAACTGTCATAAAAACCATTAATATTTAATAATCCGAATGGATTTTTATGAAGGTTCATGCTACACCATGATAAAATGCAAAATATTTCCTCAAAAGTACCAAAACCTCCAGGAAGTGCGATAAAGGCTTCAGAACCTATAACCATACGAGCCATTCGTTGGTGGAGGCTTGTAACTTTTACCTTAGTTCCTACAGCAATAGCTGGTGTAATACCAACATGATGTAGGATGATACTAGAGACGTTGCTTCCTTCAACTAGTGCAGATAGTGCCATGGAGCCTCTCAAACCCTGTACTCCTCCTCTATACAAGACCTTTATTTCTTTCACAGCCAATAGTTTTCCCAACTTAGTAGCTGCTATTAGGTACTCCTTACAATTACCATTGTTGGATCCACCAAACACACAAATGGATTTGATTTTTTTCATCTTTTTTTTGTGTTTTACATATAGAGTTATGCGCCCTTATATAGATAAAAACTGAGATGAAATAATTGATGAAAGATAAAAAGTTTACATAATTATTATTATATAAAAATAAATGGTGGTAATGAAGAAATTTGAAAAGACATGATTGAAGAAAATAAAAATAGGTAATTTTAAAAGTCAAAGTGAATTCAGAAAAGTAAAACATTGAAAACAACAGTAAATATGTACAGTAGTTGTGATTATGGCTCACATCTTCCTCTGGTTTTACGTCCAGTAACAGATTAAACGCCTTCTATGAGTCGAGGTTTTTGCTACCCATCCAGTTTTCTTATAAACTGGCAAACAGGGTCGTTTAACGCTAGATTCCCAAGGCTATAGTTTTTTTTTTGTTGAATGAATAGATCATATAATTTCAGAGGGACTCCTTGAACCGTTCCACATGGATGCGTCTCAAGAGTTTGGATTAAGTTATCCAAGTTCTCTTTACTCAGTCCATCCTTTATAAATCTAATTTTGTCCTCCCGATTTATAGATACTATTCTAGGGTTCCTACAACGTGTATCACAATTCCATCTTGCACACTTATGGCAAACTCCCATCCTTTTAGCTCTTCGTTTTTTAGAATAAGAACTACGTCCCATACCTGGCAAATGTTTTATATAGGACTTATGTAATTCACCAGAGAGACGTACCTTTACTTCAATAAGCCAACGAACGTCCTCTGGAATACCAAAATATGTGAGTAGTTTTAACCTTTGAACTCGAGCTTTGTAAATTTTTACAATCACATCGTGTGGAAGTGTAGGGAATCTTTCCTTAAGTTTTGCAAGGGTTTGTTCCATTGTTAGATTACTTTGAAGTTGTGGCTGTTTAGAAAAGAGAGAATAGAAAATGAAGTTATAGAGAATAGTAGAGATGAAGAAGGTGAAAAGGTGATAGGTTGCCTTCTATCAAGCGCTTGTTTAACGTCACGAGCCTGACGATGACCTTTTAACTACTGCAAGAAAATGATAATAATGACAAAACAATAATAGTAATAATGATTAAGACAAGTGTTAGCACCGAAAAGAATGATGATGTAATTAATTGATATCTATTTTTTTATTTTTATTTTTTATTATTTTATTATTTTTTATAAATATTGTTATTAGGAAAAATTAGTCAAAATATTTGGCATCACACAAATACACCTCCGTATCTATGTGCTCTTGGAACCCTTGAAAGAAAGGTTTAAGTCGGTGCCCATTTATCTTGAAAACCTTGTTTGTCGCTTTATCTGAAATTTCAATCACACCATAAGGAAAGATATTAGTTATTTCAAATGGGCCTGCCCATTTAGAGCGAAGCTTACAAGATATGAGCTTTAGACGTGAATTGTACAATAAAACGTTTTGTCCAATGAAAAAGTTTTTTCTCAAGACCTGTTTGTCATGAAAGGATTTGGCTTTTTCTTTATAGATTTTAGAACTTTCATAAGCTTCCAAACAAATTTCTTCTAGTTCCTGTAGTTGGAGTTTCCTTTCTTTACCGGCCTCATTTAAGTCCAGGTTACATTATTTTACTGCCCAATAAGCTTTGTGCTCAATTTCTACAGGTAAGTGACATGATTTTCCAAAAACAATCCTATAGGGTGACATTCCAATAGGTGTTTTATAAGCTGTTCTATAAGCTCAAAGAGCATCTTCTAACCTTTTGCTCCAATCTTTCCTATTTGGTTGTACTATTTTTTGAAGGATCATTTTTAATTCCCAATTAGACACTTCAGCCTGCCTATTTGTTTGGGGGTGATAAGGTGTTGAAACCTTATGCATAACTCCATATTTTTTAAGAAGGGACTCCATTTTACGGTTGCAAAAATGTGATCCTTGATCACTAATGATGGCTTTAGGAACACCAAACCTGCAAAATATGTGTGATTTAACAAAATCTACAACAACTCTAGAATCATCAGTTCGAGTAGCTTTAGCTTCAACCCATTTAGACACATAATCGACCGCAAGTAGTATATAAACAAAACCAAAAGATACAGGAAAAGGTCCCATGAAATCTATGCCTCAAACATAAAAAATTTCACAAAATAACATGGGTTGTTGAGGCATCTCATTTCTACGAGATATGTTTCCCATTCTTTGACATCGTTCACAAGATTTACAAAATGTATATGCATCACGAAAAATTGTTGGCCAATATAAACCAGATTCTAATACTTTCCTTGCTGTACGTTGAGGTGTAAAATGTCCACCACATGCATATGTATGACAAAATGTAAGAATGGAATGAAATTCATTTTCAGGTACACACCTTCTAATGACTTGATCACTACAAAGTTTCCATAAGTAAGGATCATCCCAAACATAGTATTTTTTGAATCACTTTTTAGTTTTATTATTTGTTGTTTAGATGCATGTATGGGAGTAACAGAAGCAAATAAGTAGTTTACCAAATCAGCAAACCATGGAGTAGAATCATGTATTCCCATAAGTTGTTCATCAGGGAAATCATCTCTAATGGAAATTGGGTCAAGTTCTTTTTCAATTCTGCTTAAGTGATCAGCCACCAAATTTTCTGCTCTAATTTTATCCCTTATTTCAATGTCAAATTCTTGGAGCAACAACATCCACCTAATCAATCTTGGTTTTGCATCTGGTTTCTTTAAAAGGAACTTTAATGCTGCATGATCTGAAAATATAACTACTTTTGAACCGAGCAAATAAGATCTAAATTTGTCAAGTGCAAACACAATAGCAAGTAGTTTTTTTTCTGTGGTAGTATAGTTTATTTGTGTAGTATCCAAAGTTCGTGAGGCATAGTAAATAACATGTTGTACTTTACCTACTCTTTGAGCAAGAACAACTCCTAATGCATAATTTGATGCATCACACATAAGTTCAAATGGAAGTGACCAATCTGGTGCCTGGATGATAGGAGTGGTAGTTAAAGCTTTCTTTAAGCAATCAAAAGCCTCTTTATATTTGTCATTAAAGTCAAATGTTATATTTTTTTGTAGTAAGTTAGACAACGGAAGGGCTATCTTACTGAAGTTTTTTATAAACCTTCTATAAAAACCTGCATGACCAAGAAAAGAACGAATATCTCGTACACAAGAAGGATAAGGTAATTGAGAAATTACAGTAATTTTTACAGGATCTACTTCTATGCCTTTTTTAGATATCACATGGCCTAAAACTATTCCTTCTTCTACAATGAAGTGACATTTCTCATAATTAAGAACAAGGTTAGTTTTAATGCATCTATGTAATACTTTATCTAGACTATTTAAGCAAGCATCAAATGATGAACCATATACTGTGAAATCATCCATAAATACTTCCATGCAATTTTTAAGAAAATCAGCAAAGATACTAATCATGCATCATTGAAAGGTACCAGGGGCATTGCATAAGCCAAAAGGCATCCTCCTATAAGCAAAAGTGCCAAAAGGACATGTAAATGTTGTTTTTTCTTGATCTTCTGGTGCAATATAAATTTGGAAGTAACCTGAAAATCCATCTAAAAAGCAATAATGTGACTTACCTGCCAGTCGTTCCAACATTTGATCAATGAAAGGTAAAGGAAAATGATCCTTTCGGGTTGCTTTGTTAAGTTTCCTGTAATCAATGCATACTCGCCAACTATTTTGGATTCTGGTAGGAATTAATTCATCATTTTCATTTTTAACCACTGTAATTCCAGACTTTTTGGAAACCACTTGTACAGGGTTGACCCAAGTGCTATCTGATATAGGGTAAATGATGCCAGCTTGTAATAATTTTGTTACCTCTTTTTTAACTACATCAAGGATTTGAGGATTAAGTCTTCTTTGTGGTTGCCTTACTGGTTTAACTTCTTCCTCTAATAGAATTATATGCATACACATGGAAGGACTAATACCTGGGATATCTGCCAAAGTCCAACCAATTGCTTTCTTATGCTTCTTAATAATCTACAACAACCTTATTTCTTGATCAACATTTAATTTGTTAGAAATAATCACTGGAAGATTCTTATCTTCCTCTAAATATGTTAGGAAATCCCTAAGCATGAGCAACGGAAAAATAAAAGGGATTCCATAGGATTTGCAAGGTTCCGTGTTTCAAAGCACAAAAACAATTTCGAAATTCATTTTGGATTACCTCTTGAAGAACTCTGAAGCAGTCATAGCCTCGTCCTTTAGGAGTCCACACGAGCACTCCCACCAGAATCGCAACACTTGCCAACTGCTAGTTTGACGGCGTGTAGCTCTTGCAACTTTTGCGAATTTGTGTCTCACTTGAGCGAACGGCCTATGAGCATCTTATGCTCTATTTATAGGCTTAGGTTTGACCTAATTTGTTCTCTCTAAAAGTGGGCTCCTTACTCATTCTAAATGAGTTAGGCCCAATAGCTTTATTTTAGTTCAACTAAAATAAGACAATATTTTTTGATGGGCTTACTCTATGTGTGTGACCCTATAGGTAAAATACCCGGTCATATTAATAATAAATTATTTTATTATTAATATAAAATAAGAGCGGCATCTAGCAATGCATCATTATGTCCGAATATTATCAACATAACCTATAAGTGATAACTATTTAATATGTTTATTCCTTTTGTCACGATATCCTAATTGGGCCCAAGGCATGGTCGCGTCATCCTTGTACGGCCCAATTTATTTTACTTGATACCGGAGTAGACTGGATCCGAAAAAATATCTAATATTTATTCTTTCTAGCATGGCCATGCGTTTTCTTAGTCTTACTTCATCAAGTGGCCTATGGATATCACTCCTGTCACATAGGAGAGACAAATCCTATCTACATCACTCACATCCCTCTGCATAATTTGTTCATTGCCTAATCACAACCTTCATAGTCCTCTTGTTACAGAAGATGTTTAATTGTATTAAAACAATAAACTCCTCATGTAGGAATTGTAGTGACTTCAGGTCGAAGGACTACATATACCATTATCACATTGAGAATCGTTTATGACAATCATGTAACGATCCATGCAACGTTCTCATGGTGGGTCTGTCCAGTACATCATTACTCTTAATGTGTACCCGTGTGAAGACTCGATATCATCTATATCTATGATCTGTGAGATCAGGTCATCAGTACACTCACACACTAGTCTCAGTGTATTTACATGTCCCCATGTAAATACTTGACTAGGGACATTTTAGGAATAATTTTTATATGACCTATTACTCCAAGGATAAATATGTTTTAAAACAATTTTAAACTGAAATATTTATTCTATTGATAAGTAGAAAAATGATACAAATGAAAAAGCATAAAAGCTCATAGTGCATACACCAACAAAATATGCATACTTTAAATGTTCAGGAAGAGGTTTTAACTCTAACATAGGAGGCTGCATTATTGAAGGAATCAACTTGGTTGAATTTGTCTCAACAACTTGTACTTCAACATAATCAGATGTATTTGTAACTACTTTAATCAAATTATCACACTCTGATTCTTTTGAAACAACATCTAGAACTATATTTTCTATTTTAAGGGAGTATGGATCATTATTATCATTAAGCAGATATTTCTCAATTTTAGCACACACATTGCATTGATGAGAATCCATGCATGAATCACAAACAAATGAATCATAAAAATTAGACAATACAGGAAAATCAACATCATCAGACAACTTAATAATATTATCCTCAACTAAATCAGTTATTAAGTGAATTTGAAAAATAGAATGATCCTCAGTAGGATGCTTCATAGCATCTAAAATGTTGAATCTAACCATACTGTCTCCAAATTCCATAGAAAGTGTTCCTGCATGCACATCTATCTTTGTTCTAGCTGTTTTTAAGAATGGTCTACCTAAAATTATTGGAGCTTTATTGGTGGAATTCTCACATTCCATATCTAGAACATAAAAATCTGCAGGAAAAATTAAATCATTAACTTTAACAAGGACATCTTCAATAATTCCTGCAGGATGTGCAGAGCTTCGATTTGCTAATTGTATAACCACACCTGTAGTTTGCAAAGGTCCAAGGGAAAGTGAAGTAAATACAGTCATAGGCATAACATTAATAGATGCACCTAAGTCTAGCATGGCATTTTCAAATTTGTTATTACCTATTATGCATGGAATGGTAAACGTCCCAGGGTCTTTACATTTTTCTGGTATATGTGACAAAGGTTTTTCAATTAATGCAGACACATTTCTACTTATATTAATCCTTTCATTGCCTTTTAGTCTTCTTTTATTAGTGCATAGTTCTTTAAGGAATTTGGCATATCTTAGGATTTGCTTGATGGCTTCTAATAAAGGTATATTTACCTCTACTTTTCTAAATATTTCCAAGATCTCCTCATCCATTTTCTTATTTTGTATAGATTTTTGTCTTTGTGGAAATGGAAGAGGGATATGTTGCTTATCAGGACCAGCTGCAGAAGGAGGATTTGTAAGAGATATATCATTACTATTATTACTTGAACTATCTAAAACTTCTTCTGCATGTTTTTCTGTGACAATAGTATTTTTAGTTTGTTGTTGTTTTTCTGGTCCATGGATAGCTTTACCAGATCTTAAAGTAATTGCACTTACATTTTTAGGATTGACGATTGTCTGAGCGGGCAACTTATCTGAACCTTGAGACTACAAATGGTTTAAAGATGTAGCCAATTGACCAATCTGATTTTCAAGAGTCTGAATTATAGCCTTAGTTCTTTTTTGGAAGTTTAGATTATCTACTGACATTTGCTTTATCAATTCCTCTAAATTTAATTTCTCAGTGGAAGGTGTAGCTATTTGTGTAGCTTGTTGTTGTACATGAGGAGGTTGATAAGGTCTGCTTGGTCCAGTATTTGCTTGAAAAGGTGCATGACGTTGTTGTGAAGAATTACCCCATCTTAAATTAGGGTGATTCCTCCAACCAGGATTATATCTGTTAGAAGAAAGATCATAATTATTATGTTGTTGTTGTGGCAGTCTGTTATTGTATAAGTTGGCAGCACATACTTGAGGATTTTCATCGGGAATTTTAGCTTCCTGCAGTGAAGGACAACAATCGGTATAATGATCTGATGAAGTACAGATAAAACATACCTTAGCAGGGGTTACAGGTTGTTGTTTTTGAGACACAATAATATTTTTCATAAGTGTTGCTAGTTCAGCAAATTTACTTTCCCATTTTTTATCTCCATCATTAGTAGTTTCAATTTCATGGACTCCTCTAATTACTACAGAATTATTTCTAGTGGCATGTTGTTGAGCATTAGCAGCCATGTTCTCAATTAAAGTTTTTGCTGCATTTGTAGTTTTATTTTGCAAAGCACCACCACTAGCTGCATCAACCAAAGTTCTATCCATTGGATTAAGACCTTCATAGAAATATTGTATGAGAAGTTGATCCGTAATTTGGTGATGGGGACAACTAGCACACAATCTTTTAAATCTTTCCCAGTATTCATAAAGATTTTCCTGGCCATGTTGCCGGATGCCACATATTTCTTTTCTAATTGAGGAAGTTCTTGAAGCGGGGAAAATTTTTTCAAGAAACATTTTCTTTAGGTCATCCCAACTTGTAATAGAGCTAGGAGGAAGGTAAAATAACCAATCCTCAGTGATATCTGCTAGGGAGAAAGGAAAAGCTTTAAGTTTTACATGTTCTTCTAAAACCCCTTTAGGTTTCATGGTAGAGCAAAGGATATGAAATGCTTTTAAGTGTTTATGAGGATCTTCACCTGCACGACCATGAAACTTTGGTAACAAATAAACTAAACCATTTTTAAGCACAAAAGGAACATCTTCCTCAGGATATAAGATGCATGATGTTTGATTAGTGACATCTGGTGTAGCTAGTTCTTTTAATGTTTTTTCAGCCATGTTATGCAAATACTCAGAAGTTAAAGGTTTAGTTTCACTATTTATGCTATTAGCTAGAATATTATTATTATTATTATTATTATTATTATTATTATTATTATTATTATTATTATTATTGTCTAATAGTTTCTTAGATGATCTAACTAATTGATGAAATGTTCTATCTATTTCAGGATCAAAAGAATATAGTGGTTCGGGATTAGATCTAGTCATACACAATACATCTACATATATTGTAACAAAATACTACAACTATGTAATAAAAGGAAAAAGTTATTATTTTAATTATGAAATGCTTAGAACATATATTTAAAAATTTAAAGATTTTTTATATTTATATATTTTTTCAATGGTTGAAAATGAGATTACTAGAAAATGAATAAGAATATAATAAAGTGGAATTTTTTTTTTATTTTTTATATGCTCACATTCAACCAAACCTGAATATCTTCAATACACCTACAAAAGAATGTAAAATATATTAGATAATTGAATGTAAATAATTAGGACCAAAGGTCCCCGGCAACGGCGCCAAATTTGACACGCTGTCGTTGTCGAGTCAAATAAAAAGTTAAATTAATATAGTATAAGGTGAACAACCTTAGCCGTCTCTCGAGGACCTTAGTTTAATTAGTTACACTCAATTTAATTATAACAAAGGGGGGGTTTGTGTTGAGCTTCAAAGGAAAATTAAGTGATTATATGATAGTGCAAAAAGTAAATTTATGAGTAAGAATAATCAAATTTAGAAACAACCAACCCAAGGAATTAATAAATCTTTAGTTAACTAATCATTGATCACAAATATGATTAAATATAATTAATTTCTCAATCTTGAATCATTTGGAATCCCTAAATGATTATATTCTAGAAAATCTTCTAGAATTGAATTAATGAACTAATAAGAATAACCAATCGATATATTCTTATTAATTACTAAAATAAATTTAAAACCATAATTTGATTGAGTTAAGAAACTAAATAGAAATCTCTTATTTAGTAACTTAATCTTTGTTCTCAAATTAATTATTGATTAACCAACCAACATCAGTTTAGATTATAGATTGTTTAATTATATACCAATCGGTTATACACTTAAATAATCTACCATCATAAGTGCTTGAGAAACAAAGAAAAGTAATTATCTTCAATCAAAATATTAAGAGTAAGAACTCAAAGTTAACATAAAGAAAAATTAAATTCCTTGAGTTGATTTTAAAAGATTAAGCTTCCATGATAATTTTTAACAATGAAAGCTAATATTAAATTTACTAAAACTTTGAATATAAAAGTAAATAACAAATAATAAAATTAACTTACTTGATATTGAGGAAGGGAAATGAAAACCATAACTTGAAGGATGGAATATAGAACAAGGAGATAAAGCAAGAGAAAGAACTAAAACTTAAGAAGCTAAAGCAAAGATATAGAATTGTAATGAAAACTAAAGCATGTATTTCTTATGTATTTCTTATGTATCTTCCTTACAACTTCAAGCATCTATTTATAGGCAAGATATGATGATACTATACATTCATTTTCTGATTATTAATGCATTTTTTCAACATTGGTGGGCTTGAAATTACAATAATTCAAAAGAAGATAATGGTAGGTGTTGAAATTCATTCTCCTCTTTATCTTCTCCACCTTGCGAGTCCAATATGTCCTTCTAGATGGCCGAATTTTGAAAAACCTTCAACATTAAAGTTGTAGATCTCTGTCTTATTGAGAATTTGGCGTAAAAATGAGGTCATTTGGACATTTAGAGCTCCAGATATGTGTATTTTGGTGAACAATGTCAATGTTGGTGGGACACATGAGGGCTGATTGATTCAAGCTCTATTTCTTTATTTTTTTCAGATGCAAAATAACTAAATTTGATCATCATGATGTAGCCCTCTGTCTTAGCATTCCATGCGCTCCAAGATTAGCCTATTTGGATCACAAAAGCCCAAGTTTTGGCCAAAATAAGGCAAGATACTCAAGATACATACAAAAAACAAAAATTGAAACATATATACATAATACTTCAATTTAACTAAACAACATAAAACTATTAAAATACTATTATTAAACATAGTAATTATATAATAAACCCCAAGTGTAAAACTATAAGAAGTGTATTAAAATTGATTTATCACACACCGGAAAGTGTCCACATCACCCAATAGAAGGTACAACGTACAGCCGTAAGGAAGATACGCGAGAAACACGGCTCCCCTCGCGTCATGTGTCAGAATCGTACATTGAGCAGTGTATAATTTGTCTCCTGGCCCCACCTGTACCTAACGATTCATTCTTCAAGCTCACCTATAAATAGTGGATTCTCACACTCATAAAAGTTTACATGGTTCTTACTCTGAAAACACTATTCCATTGCTTAAGTTCTCCTAGCCTGAATTCTTATTTTGGTTACTGACTTGATCGTCGGAGAATCTTCACAGGTGATACCACTTTTTATCCCTCTTCAACATGAAAGCTTGGTGTGTAGGATCTCCAGGACAACAAGACCGAATTCTCCCACTGAGGGTTTGGATCATAATACCGGATACCCACTGTACCGGTGTATAAACGCATTTATCTTTGACTTTTGAGGCTGGTTCTCACTCTGGATCTTTGACCCTGGATTAGACCAGTTCATTGGCACGCCCAGTGGGACTCGTTAAAGTTATTCCCACTTTTTGCAGAGGTTCAGTAGTCATCTATGGAGGGTAATGGACGCGAGTTTGTTGAGGGTCACTTGGAGGATGTGACTAACCAACACGTTAATAGGAGACTTCTCTTTGAGTCTCCTGGAGGCAACTCGAGGAGGGTGATACCTATAGTGGATTTAGATCCTCATGATGAGGTCATAAGGCAGCTCAGAGAGGAGCTCACGGAGTTAAGGAAGAAAAGTCAACAGTTGGAAGAGAAGGTGGTGTCTCAGGATGAGAAGACTCACCACACCACTGGAAGGGAGAAATCTGCGACTCTCCAGTATTTGAAGATCCCCACATATGAGGAGAGGGAGCAGACCTAAGACTTAGGTGATGGAGTCAGTGGAAGAAAAAAGGAGTCAATGGTAACGACTCCTGGAGCGTATCGGCCCAACGTCCCCTTTTCTAGGAGACTCATTAGCGTGCCTATTCCCAGCCATTTGCAGACAACTCAACCACTCTCCATTGGGAAGTATAATGGAGAAACTGACCCCACTAAGCATCTTGATGCTTACGTGTATGAGGTTATGTACTTGGGAGCTGATGAAGATGTGATGTGCGGGATGTTCTCATGTACCTTAGTGGAGGAGGCCCTTAGCTGGTTCAAGGGTCTACCCTCAGGATCAATAGACTCCTGGGAGGAAATGGCAGCAGCTTTCGAGAATCACTTTATCATTTCCAGGGATATCCCCAGGATGTCTCACACCTTAGCCCAGATCAGGCAAAGGGAGAGCGAAACTCTTAAGGAGCTTCTGAAGAGGTTTTACAAGGAGGCAGCTATGGTGCCTAATCTCATAGAGGCCATTTAGCTGCGTATCGTCATTTAGGCCCTTCAGCCCAGATCAACTTTTGCCCTGTCTTTGGAAAAGAGTCCTCTGACAACATTCAAAGAATTCTGGAGGAAGGCTTCAAAGTATGTGGGTATAGAGATGCATCTGGAAGCCACAACAGCTCAGGTTAAACCAGCAGTTCCCTCACCCCAACCACGGAGGGATAAGGAGAGGGTGAGGCCGAATAGGCACTTCCAGAGGGATGATTTTAGGGGTCCTCGACCCCAACAGCAGGAAAGGCGAGTGGCTTCATTCAGCAACTACGCACCACTGAACGCTAAGCACTCCCAGATCTTGAGGGAGGTTGGATGGCCTACACTTAGCGTGTATGGGATTAGGAGACCAGCTCCATTAAAGAGGCCTGGGAATTTACATAAGTATTGCGGTTTCCATGAGCAAGTTGGCCACTCCACTGATGAGTGTAAGGCTTTGAAGAATACGGTAGAAACTCTCATTCGAGAGGGAAAGTTGAAGCAATACCTCTTTAAGGAGAAGTCCTTAGATGAGCCAAAGCAGATGCAGAAGCAAGGTCGTGACCACGATGATGAAGATGATAATAGTCGTGCTCCACTCAAAAGATACACTGCTGCTGAGAAGCAGAAAAGTGTTGTTATCAGCGAGAGTGCTCAGAAGAATCATCACCGAATAATTCTATCTGTTTAAGGGAAACCTAGGGACAACCTCCGTTTCAGAGACGGTGTGGTGGCACCAGTGGTATCATTCTCAGATGAAGATTTTGGCCTAACCATCCCTAGGGGTGATGACGCTATGGTCATAGTCGTTGTGATTGCAAACAAGGACGTCAAGAGGATCCTTGTCGACCAGGGGAGTTCCTACGATGTTATTTTTTATAATTGCTTTAAAAGAATGGGTTTCAATGACTCAGACTTACAACCTTATACGAAGGAGCTCGCAGCTTTTAATGAAGCGAAATGTAACGTCCCAGATTTTTGAGAAAATAAATTTATTGGATGATGATAATTAATTATTCATGGTCAAATAATTATGGGAGATGTTGTTAGACATTAGAGGTGAATTATTGGTAAATTAAGATTTACCGGAAACGAATGAATTAACATATGATGTGGGACCCACTTAATCGAATTAAGTGTTTGATGGGTCTAGAATGTTTGGAATATTATGGTGATTAAGATGGTGTAGTTAGAATAATTTTTAGTGCTAAGGAGATAATTAATTGGACTCGACGTATGATAAGAAACGGGGAAAATACGAGGGGATTGGAATTAAAATAAATTGCAAAATCCACTTTCTTCTCTCCATTTCACCGTGGGTTCTCCTCCCCTTTTCTAATTTCTATTGACCAATGGACAAAATGGCAAACACAAAAGTTAGGACATTAACCATTGTGCAAGAACCTAGATTTTTACACTTTCTCTCTCCCTTCTCCTTCATACTTTCGGCAGCTTCTCCCTCTCACCTTCTCCTTCACTTTTTCTACCTCCTCCTCCCTCTATAATGGGCAAACCAAAACCCACTTCTCTCTACCCCTATTCTTGCCAAAAATATGAACTTGAGCTTGGATATGTGAGGCATCTATGGAGCATGGGAGCATGCATTGGTCTTCTCCCCTTCTTCTTCACCCTCATTTTCGTTTTGGTGGAGTTTGGACTTAAGGTAAAGATTTCTTACCTCCACATCATTTTATTATGGTTTTGTGATATTGGGTTGAAGATGATAATATTAGAAGCCTTGCATGTGGATGGGTGTTGATTGTGTTGGTAAACCTAGAGTGAAACTTTAAGCATGAATAATGGAGGTGTGAAATTGAACATGGTTTGATGTTGTGGGATGAAGAGAAAGTTATAGTAACCATAAAAATTTTAGGAGATTGATTGAGAATATTGTTAATTGATTTTAGATGGGAAACCCTAAGTGCTAATGAGTTGGGGATTTTAACCCACTTGATCATCTTGATGATTTTTGGTATCTTAGGATGATTTTATACATGGAAATGGATTTTTGTAGGATATGGGTTGAGTATTGATGTTGATAAAATAGGGAGCTAAGTCATGAGTTACAAATAATGATATATGCATGTATATAGGTATGTTGATTTGAGGGATTAGTAAGTGTTGATATTTATGATGTTGACAATGATTGCAAACCATTAATATTAGACTAAGAGAATGGATGTTTAAATTGATGAAGCCTTAGGTCTTGTTATAGGCCATGGTGTTGTTGATGTTGGGTTGTTTAGCCCTTTGAAATCTAGAAATCTTAGCTTTAGGGAAAGGAATTCCCGAAGCCTAATACAAGCATATGAATTTGGAGTATTAGACAAGTCTAGGATTTGATCATGGGTTAGGTGATGATGTCTAAGGTGATG